>OX438668.1:3486206-13486206 GCA_949316385.1 Globia sparganii | reverse complement strand
TTCGCGATTGTAACAAATATAAATATTATACAGAATTATAATCATTAAAGTCATCTGTACAACTCTGATACTGACCAGCAAATTGCAAAGAACGTAAGAAAATTTTAATTTCGCGGGCTACCCTGGCGCTTTCGCCTTAAGTAATCTATGACCAAGGTTTCCCACTCGGCACGGGGATTTACCTTAAAGTCCGATTTTAGTTGTGAAATAAGGTAATTCCCTCATATAAATCACTAAAGATTCCCCCACGGTACGGGGAATTACTTTCGCGCCTATTCGATTTTTATGCGAGGTTATGAGTCATTTTGTGTCTGACTTGTGATGGCAAAAGTTGATAAAATTTTTAATTATGAGGATAGACAAAGGAGACAAATTATAAGGATGATACCTTAGACACAGTGAATTTTCTTCGAAAATATTATCAGAATAAAAAAAAAAATTATGCGTCGTTGTTGAATATCGTTCCTTAAATTGTTTATTAGAATCATCTGCCTAGCCTTTTCCCAACTACGTTCAACTACGTTGGGGTCGGCTTCCAGTCTAACCGGATGCAGCTGAATACCGGTAGAAGCGACTACCTATCTGACCCCCACAACCCAGTCATTGGGTAATACGATACCCCTTGGTAAGACTGTCAGACTTTCGGGCTTCTGACTACCCGTAACGACTGTCAAAGATCTACGAATGACAGCTGGGACCAACGGTTTATTGGGGTCTCGGTATGTAGATGGTCACCCATCCACAGACCAACCGCGGCAAGCGTAGCTTAACCTGATCGATCGACCTGTACGGCTGTAGAATGTGTAGTAATAATATAATATTATATGTTTTTAAATTAACTTTTAATCCATATTTATATTAAAAACTAGCTGCGCCCCGCGGTTTCACCAGCATAAGTGTCGATCCCGTAAGGATATCGGGATAAAAAGTAGTATATATGTTAATCCAGGGTATCAGCTACCTCCATACAAAATGTTATCAAAATTGGTCCAGCCGTTTGAGTGTGAAGAAGCAACAAAATAAACACACACACTCACAAACTTTCGCCTTTATAATAGGAGTGTGATGTGATAACCACTTATGACAAAAAAAAACTTTAAAATGTCAATCCCGCAAATCCGCGGACCCCAATCCCGGAGGCTTGCGGGATTATGATTTTGATGCGGGATTGGATTCCCTAATTGACACAGGTAGCTAGCTCAACATCTGCCATCAAAACTAGAATCCCATAGTATTGTTATAAATATAGAATAAAAAACTTATGCCTGTCTTGCATTATTTATACTAATATCTGAGAGAAAACATTTTTTAAGACAAAAAGGAAGGCATACCAGTGTTGCCAAGATAAATGTACATTATATCACCAAGTATTAACCATGACATGTGAATAGAAATTTTTGTGACCGATTTGTTAGACAGAATCAAAAGATTAACATTTAAACATTTTCTTTCATCAGAATTGCCATCTGCAACATGGATTGGGATAATATAAAAGCAGCAGACCTCATGGTCCTACTGAACTCATTTCTACCGGCTGGGGGTGTTATCAAGAAAATCATGGCAAGTTACAATAGTTGGTGATTTTATTGTAGCAGCGTCTTGTTCTACACATGAGCTATACAGTTTTATTCACTCTACCAAGTGAAGTGACCTGTTAAATATTGCTATTCCAGGCAAAATATAGCATTTGTAACACACTGAATTATCTAATGTATATTATTGTATATTATTTAACTGCCCCGTTGGTCTCGTGGTTGCAATCGCGACTGCTGAGCATGGGGTCCTGGGTTCGATTCCCGGGTCAGACAAAGTGTTATTGAGTTTTTCCATTAGGAATTTCTTAGTAACAGTCCGGAGTTTGGAAGTTGGCGGTTTAATACCCCCGTGTCTCGGAAAGCACGTAAAGCCGTTGGTCCTGCGCCTGATCTCTCTCCGGTCGTGTCGGATTGCCGTCCCATCGGACTATGAGAGTGAGGGAAGAGGGAGTGCACCTGTGTCTGCGCGCACACTTGTGCACTATAATATCTCCTGCGTACCTGGCTAATCTCCGTTGAGATTGACCACCGTGACCGAAATCGGTCGGGGAGGCTATTATTATTGTATATGTTACAGCTAATAGCCGAAGTGCGACTACATCTAGTTTTAGCTGGGTACTTCGCGGAGCTCCTATTTCTGTGTAAAGGGTTTAAAGTAACCTAACCTCGGGGTGCCCTTTGCTCGCTCTTGCATCCTACGTCGCCTATCGACCGACCGCACCCATGCAACCGATGTCACCCGAAGTACACACGAAGCGCACGTGGCCGGCTGCACCTAGTTGTACCCGGTTAAAACTAGGTGTAGCTGCACTTCGGCGGGCTAAAACTAGGCGTAGCTGCACTTCGGCTATTAGTCGTGACATCTATACTAATATTATAAAGAGGAAAGGTTTGTATGTATGTTTGTAACGAATTGGCTCAAAAAGTACTGGACCGATTTTAAAAATTCTTTCACCATTTGAATGCTACATTATCACTGATTATTATAGGCCATTTTTCTTCTTTTTTTTCCGCCCGTGCGAAGCCGGGACGGACCGCTAGTATAATATAAAATTCAAAGTCCCGACTGACTGATATATCAACACACAGCCTAAACCGCTGGTCCTAGAGACATGAAATTTGGAGGGTGTGTTCTTTGTGAAATCCACTAAGAAAGGGTTTTTTGAAATTCCACTCCTAAGCGGGTGAATGGGGAGAGGGTGAAATTTTACGCGGACGAAGTCCCGGACAGATGCTAGTCTGAATACAGGATAGCATCGACGCGCAAACTGTAACCATAAATTCAACACATGATTGTAGACATTGTTCGTCATTTAACAAAAAAAAATCTGTTTCATACTAAAGTAAAATATCTATGACGAAAAATTTCAATGCGTGTCCAGAATAAAATGTACTTACTGAATCCGTGGTAACAGGTTGCGCGTCAATGTCCCTGCCACTCTGTATTTAAACAAGACTTAATTCCGATGTGTTTTTTGTGCAAATATTATTTATATCTTAAATAATCCTTATGTTTTCAGATTTATCCATCTGAATATGGTTTAGAAAGAATGAAAGAGGAAGAAGTTCGCGGACCTATTGAATTGACGGAAGATAAACTGGAAGATTTAACAGAAGATGGAGGCAATGAGGAAGGTTTGTTACTCTTAAATCCCTTTATTTTCTGAAATTCTATTTTTTTTTTGTTATTTTTCTTCAAAACTGCTATAATTATATGCGTCTACCTAGACATAGACCAATAAGGTAGGTCCCTGAACAGACCCTTGCGGGACACTATAGAAAGTACCCATTCGCCACTTACATAAGAGCATTTTTTAATCCACTGTCTGGTCATAAATAAATTAAAAAAAAAACTTTTTAATTCAGACTGTTAAATCCATCGAGTGTTAGTACCGTAAACTTATGAAACATATAACATATAGATAGTATTCAGGGACTCAAACTGTAACCGTAATAAGTGTTTACAACACTGTTTTTTAAAACTGTTTTAAAAACAAAAACACTTCTAAATGTAACAGATACAAAAATGTTACAGAATAACGTGTAACCTTTTATATGTGTAACAGAAATAAGCATTTGTAGGTATAATTGCACGGTACCACAAAAACGCGCCGATGCCGGCGGACAGACAGACGCGGCGATGGCAAAATTGCCTCAATCCAGCTGGGATTGCGGCTATTTTGCCATCGCCGCGTTTACCGGTTACACTTATTAACATTGTTTCATATCTGTTACAGATATATTACGGTTACACTTATACACACAAACACATATAATAGTGTTACATATTTGATTCTGTTATCAATTTAATATGTAACACTTACAATACTGTAACCTTTATGAAGGTGTTTTTATGTCCCTAATAGTATTAAAAAAGACGCTTTTCGTGTCTATGACCGCTTAGTCTAAACTACACAATGGATTTTTATCCGGTTATCACCATCATGTTTATGCGTCTATTACAAAAATCTTTAACTTAGATATAGCACAGAAATCTCAGTTTTGATATTATCGCGATTGCACCCGCCCGATCGCTATATTTTGCCAAAAAACTTTGACCATGAATTTTATTTTTTCCCAGTTACTTTATAAATCCCAAAAATTTTCAGGTTCGTCATATCATATGGAAAAATTACGTCGATATCAACTAAATAGGTTGAAGTATTTCTACGCAGTGGTAGAATGCGATTCGGTGTCAACGGCAGACAAGCTGTATAGCGAATGTGATGGCATGGAGTACGAAAGTAGTGCTACGCGGCTCGATATGAGATTTATTCCTGATGACGTTACTTTTGATCAGGTATGGACCTACTTTTTATGAATTAGCATTATTTTTCTTATATTGCATAGACTTAAGTGCCTATTATTTTACTTTGTTTAGAATCCCAGTAACTTTTATCAATTCCCTTTACATCTTAGCAATCTTTAAACATGAAATTCCAAAGATGTTTTATGTTTTTCAATTCAGGAACCCCGAGAGTATTGCACAAAACTCCCCGACTTGACGAAGTACAAACCTCGATTATTTACAACAACGGCATTGCAGCAAGCTAAAGTTGAGCTCACATGGGATGCTACAAACCCGAACCGAACAGAAACTATCAAAGGCGCTCTTGATGGCAAAATTGATGATCTGGATCTTAAAGAATATCTAGCTTCCAGTAGTGACAGTGACGGTAACGTATTTGCTAACGTGTATATTATAATTATTTTAATTAATGCATAAGGTTAAGGACAGGAGGATCCGAGGATGATGATAATGCACTCGTATTTTGTAGAGACGAAGGTAGTAAGTAGTAACTTTTGATTTCTTTTGTAGAGGATGGTAAACCTGAAGACATTCAAGCTAAGTCAGACAATGATGATGAAGATCCTATACTAAAATATAAGAAATTGCTTGAAGACATCGAGAAAAAAGACGACAAGAAGAGCAATAAAGATATGGAAATGGAAATAAGTTGGGGAATAGGAATCAAAGACAAAGCAGAGGAGTTAGTCAAGAAGAAAATAAATGCAGGTATGACAACTACATACAGAGTTGATACGACCGAGGGGCATTAAATTACACTACGTATACTATAGGTGTTTAGTATTAATTCGATACGGTATACAAATAAAAAGCGCCATAAATGAGATTTTTTTTTTTTCAAACAAACTAAATAGCTTACAAATCAGAGTAAAACGCAACCACCCTTTGTAAATAAAGGAGAAACCCAAACTTCATAAAAACTTGGGCCTGGTGACTGACCTTGGATAACTATACAAAGTGGCAACGTCCAACGTCGCGCGCGGGCAGAGTAACTCGAAACACACTGTGGATTTTCCAAACTGCAGTACCGGAGATTTTGCCGATTCCAGATCGGTCCGAGTAAAAGTACTCTCATCGGTCCATATTAAAGTCTCTCGATAAAAAAGTTTGCACCTTCCGATATTTAGAAGGTTTGCGTTTTTTACGTTTTAGAACCTTGTAGATAGTTCTATGGCAACATCTAAACTGCCGGGCGGCTCTGTGGAGACTCGTCGGGCTGCGGGAAAAATTGTCTAAAATTCTTTCGTCCCAAGCAGCGGGCATTTACCGCGGTGGCACTCCCTCCTGTTACAGCACTATACGTTTATTGTCCCGTAATCTTTGTACTGCCAACTGTATGGTGCGGGCATTCCTAGGGCAATTGCGGCTATCACAATACCTTTCTCTGTAAGTTCGTAGAGCTAACGTTGCGTTTCCACGGCATTCGCCGTAGATTAAAATCATGTCAGTGTATTCTGACGCCGTGTCAGTTACACGAGGTATTTTTGATCACTTTAATTATACACACACACAACCAAAGTTTAACTATCACAATAGAAACAGTCAATTACAAAAAAAAAAACACTAACACTAAATAATAATAATCCCAAATTACGTGTCCTGTCCTGTCACAATAAAAAAAGGAATACTGTCTTAAACTTATTTAGTGTCCTATCACAATAACAAAATAAATTCACAATTATTGTCAGCGCACAAGTTCGACAAAACAATAAGGGCGCAGGAGCTTCCGCGTACGTACCTACGTTCCGGAAGGGTAGCGTCGGCGCACTGAAAAAACAAGTTTTTTGGAGGCCCCACTTACTGATCGCAAGCACAAAATACAGAGAGTAAAGAAGTCAATCTACATACAAAGTGCGCTCGAGCAACGCACACATAGACACCGCTCACGGACACGATATCTCGGACTGGTTGGGACTAGTGCGAGCGCAAGTGCCATCCGCTTGAGACATGCGTCTATGAAGTGCAAAAATGGAGCAATAAAAAAAAATTATAACTGTTCAGTGGACGGTTATTTAAATTCAACATTAAACGGTGAATTGTCGTTTTTTAATCTACCAGTTGTTTCAGAGAGGTAAGTAGGTATTTGCTTGTATTTCGATGGTTTGTATTAACGTAACACAGTAGTTAGGTAGGTAGGTAAGCGCCCCGGCCCCCAGTCCCGCGCCGTAAAGTAAAAGCGAACATGACTTTGTAGCACTTTGTGACAAAGTAATGTAACAATAACATTAAAATTAAAATATTTTAGTTATTATTGGTTTTTTCGTTTCTCATCATCATCAATAAATCAAACAACTAGATGCGAGTGCCACTACCACGATAGTTTTTTGTGCATAAGCCAAAGTTGACAACCATAGCGCGACCGCCGAGCGTAGACTTCTGTACTCTCGGTATTCTGTGTCGCAAGGATCTAAGATACAATAGCAACACACTGACCTATTTCTATTTCTTTTACGCACGTGATGTTTTGCCAATAGGATTGTCACTCTCTTATGTACTACGTATTGGTTTATGACTTGCGTAAGAGCGGCAACAACGTATCGTAGATTTATCGTTTTAAGGTGCATGACCTATGCCTGTAGACATAATCAGCTGTTAGGAAAAATACATCGTGTTCAAACGGTGCAAAAACTTAAAAAATCATTTGCGACTAAACTACTGTTTCAATTTAATTGATTTTTGGTAGAGAGCTTGATAATGATACCTAGTATAGGCAGTTTAAAGGAAAGCCCATCTGTCGTATCAACTTTGTATAACAAAATAAAAGTGTTCAGGTTTTTGTTTGCAATTCTTACATTTAAAAAATCCAGGAAAATAAATACATTCACTGCTAAATTATTCTTACTTTACTTACAGAAACTAAAGAGTTAACACCATTCGAAAAGTTGATACAAAAACGTAAAGAAAAGAAAAAACAAAAGAAATTGAAAAACCAAGAGAAAATGGAGAAAAATGAAGATGATGAATCCAATTCAGAAGACGGCAGTATGTCAGATGTGCCTTCTGACATTGATATGAATGACCCATACTTTGCTGAAGAGTTTAATAAACCAGAATTTAAAAAATCTAAAGCAGGTAACAAAAGGAAAGATCAAAAGAAGGAAAATAATGACAATGACTTAGATTCAGAAGACGAAAAGAAGAAAGCCGAATTAGAGTTACTCTTGGATGACGACGATGGCAAAGCACACTTTAGTTTGAAGAAAATTCAAGAATCAGAGAGTAACAAAAAGTCTAGAAGGAAAAAGAAATTAAAAGCCAAAATGAATGAACAAAAACAATCCCTCCCTGACTTTGAAATAGATGTGAATGATGACCGCTTCTCAGCATTGTATAACTCGCATCTTTATAACATTGACCCAAGTGATCCTAATTTCAAGAAAACAAAGAACATGGATAAGCTAATTCAAGAGAAGTTGAAGCGCAGACCAACAGACACGCCAATTGAAGCTTCAAAGCCTAAGAAATCTAAAGAAGATGTTGAACTAAGTATTTTAGTGAAGAATGTTAAAAGAAAAACTAAAGATGCATTGAAAAAATAAAACAATTTACTAAAAATGTATATTATTATTTAACACGTTCGTCATAATTAATTACAGTATAAAAAAGTAACAAGTCATGATTGTATCAAAACTGTAAAGGGAAACAAGGTGTGATATCATTACTATAAATAAAATTTTACATTATATTACAAAAAAGGTCATATAAAACTAATAATTGTGTTAAAATAACCAGCCTATGTTGCTAAACTGGTTGCTAAAGCCGTCTTTATTTGTCTGCCCAGTGCGGCGCCCAAAGGTGGGGGCACAGCATTGCCGATCTGTGAACAAATATAAGCACAGGACCTATAGATACGATTGCGATTAAATATGGTGAATTAACAAACCCTGTTCACGTTACATTCTTGCGCAATCTGCTGTCACTCACTGTAATCTGTATTTAGAAGGTTTCAACTTAATATCTCACAACTTTTTTGTTTGAATAACATGTTTAACCTTTTAACCGCTTACGCCGGATTAATCCGACAAATATTTTCCACTTCGCCAGGATAGTATATTTACGACCAAATGCCAAAGCTTTTAATCTGCTTTTTTATTTAATTACGCTGTATTCTATCAGGTCTTTATTTTTCGATTCACTGTGCCGGGCGCTGGGGGCACGGCAACTGATATGAAGTCGGGCGGTTATAAGGTAAAAATTGAATTGAAAAATCGTCCACGAAAATTGACATTATAAAATTGACAAATGAGAAATTTTAAAACTACACTTCCGAAGACGACCGCAACCGCGAACCGCACCCCAATCGACGACTGGTTTCTATGAAAACTGTGACAAGAAGTAAGGGCGCTATATTCGGATGCGTCTATTTATTGGGCGCCGCTGCGATTTGTGATTGCGGTCGCCTTCGGTAGGACGCTTTTAAGGTTAATTTAACCCTTTAACCGCCATCGCCGTAACATTACATGTTGTAAGAATATTACCTCACACGCCACGACGGAATATTGCGTAAAAGTCCTGTCATTTACAAAATGTATATTATATGTTGAAATAGCTTACTAAATCTTAGTATATTTCGTGTAATTACTTTATTTTTAACAGTACTAGATACATGTTTTAGCTAATTGAATGAAATAATGAATGGTTCGCAGTTCGTGATACGTCTAAATATCAACCTACTTCGCCGAACCCGTGATTTCACGCAGACTAGTGTTGTACCACATATATGAAACTGCTGATGCTAAATTATAAAAGATCCTGTTTTTTATCAAACTATCAACTAAAAATTCATTAAAATTTCATAGTTTATTAACGATTTAATTATTTATTCAAAACCCAATAAGCTTTAGTGACATAATATGTAGAAATCAACAAAGAGATATAAATTATCAACTTATTCCAGAACGTCACTAGTACAGGCTATCCGCGAACGCCGTCGCCGTAATTTTACATGCGGCTCAAGGTCAACTAAAGTTATATTTTGAATAAACTTCAGTTGCGCTAGCGCCATCGCCGTGATAACACGTGCTCTCTTTATTATTAGTTCTAAGCTAGTATCCAGAAGTTGTCGATGATGTTATACGACGACGAAGAACTATTCAATAATATGCAGATTATCGTAGGATGTTTGAAGACTGATTTATGTGCGGTACTACTTAATAAAGAAATAAACCTTTGATTACAAATTTTAAGTTTTATTTATTTCATTAGTTTATTTATCGATAACTATATTTTACAACACTATGCAAAATTGTACCTAAATGTTGCTGGCGCTAGATGCACTCCACGCGAATTATGACATGGCGGTTAAAGGGTTAAATTAGAATTTCGGGTTCAAGTGTTCAATTAATAATCAAATCAAAGCACTCAATTTGTAAGTGGCACTACAAATTGGCATCCACAAACATATTTTCTAATTCATTTGTTTTCATTTTCATCAAATACTTTTCGAACAGACTATAGTCTGGCGAATAAGAAATGCTTAAGGAAATCGACGCTTAGTTGGTACTCATGCATGACGCTCGTGTGTATGCACACTTACTATTAATTCTAACTTATTTGCTAGAGAATAAATATAAAGGCGGTCAAAAAGTCGTGGATCAAATGAAATAGGACTAAAGATCATTTCCACCAAAAAATATTTCTTGTCATTTGTTTTATTCACGACTTTTTGACCATCCTGTATAATTATAAATAAATATTACGTTACCTGTCGGTGTTTATCTTGTACTGAGCCGGCGAATATGTACGTGTCGGGGAAGCCCTGCGACCTTGCGCACTCACGGACCGAAACGACGCGGTTCTGTTCGGGATGCAGTACTCTGCCTTGCTTGCCCATCGGCTCGGGGTCCGTCACCGTTGTACTGAAGTAGCCGTCCCAGCAGACACGACCTAAATAGTAATTGCATAAGATTCATTTTCCATTATAAATGTAAAACGTACTACATCAAATTCCGCCGCGGTCGTAGGCAGAGTGCTTCCAGATCCCAAAAGTAAAATTACAGTGGTGCGCGCTAAAAAATACAGGAGTTTCTAAAAACAATACAGTAGATTTCAAAATCGATTACAGTAAAATTACAGACATACTTTATTTACATATTGATAGAAAAACAAGTCTAAAATGCAGTAAATCTACTGTAATTACAGTGAATCTGGAAGCACTGGTCGTAGGTAAAAGGGACGCATCTGACGAAAAAAATTAAATTAAATAAAGCTAGTACTATATGCGCTTTTTTGGCCTATTAAGGCTTATTTTCTTTGTCATATACAAAGTGGCAACATTTCATACAGTTTGAAAGTCAAACATATTTCCAGTAACGCAAATAATGATGTCGCTGCAACAGTTTTGCGCAACTTCTTTTTGAATATGAATAGGCTATAATATAGGTAGTGTAGCATTACCATAGAGTCCCGCCCAGTTGTTGTGTCGGTTGCCGGTGTGCGGCAGGCACCACGGGATGAGCGTGTTCTCTTGCTTGTCGGCCGGCGAGCACGCGCCGCCCGCTGCGCACGCGCACACGCCGCGCAGCGCGCCGCCGGGGGCGCGCCCGGACCGCTTGTCGTGGTATCTGTACTGCAGCACCTATCGACACGAGCGAACAAGGTTGCCTGTTGCATAGGTATTTACATAAAGGTCATAGGTTAATAATATGGGCGCTATATTTTGCCGTGAAGGCGTACAAATATTGTAGAAAATAAAAGCAAACAATAAACAAAAAAAGGAAAACTAACAGAAAAAAAAAATTACTCAAGAAAAATCTATTTTAAATTTAATTAAATATCTTAATACAATTAATATTATATTAATATTAATGTTTACACATAAACCTTCAAAATCCGTTGTGCAGTTTACAAGAACAACGCGGTCCCTCAGAAGTCACGAAAAGCGACTTTAAATTATATATAATACTAGCTGACCCACAAACGTCGTTTTGCAAAAAAAAAAATAGATAGTAGCCGATTCTCAGACCTACCCGATATGCACACAAAATTTCATACAAATCGGTCCAGCCGTTTCGGAGGAGTATGGTAACTAACACTGTGACACGAGAATTTTATATATTAGATACTTTTTATTTCTAATATGTAACATACCTTGCATTTAGTTCCATCGGGCAGTGCCACCGATATATTAGGCAGGTCCCTCCAATCAGAACCAGGCATAGTAGGGACCCTACATATCCTGGCTTGAATTAATGGCGCCATATTTTTGCAAATGTGGTCCCGTAGTTTAGCATTCTCGTCCTTGCTTCTCACTAGTCGTTGGAAATGACTCTCTGGCATGGATCCATATTCGATTTCTATTTTGTTAGCACCATTGCAAATTCGTGGTAGATCGCTCATAGCATCTCTGATGGAGCATGTTCTTCTAGGAGCAGACTCATCCCAGTGAATGTTTGTAACAAAGCGTTTGCCATCTATAGTGGCAGTCAGAGAGCATGCACGTCTACTAAACACGTGGGTAGGTTCCGGATAGAATGGTAACTTGTACCCAGGCGCTGCTGCTAAAATAATAAGCCTTCTTCTTGTCTGTGGTACTCCATAATTACCAGCCTGAAGAATCCCGAATGTGCACTGATAGCCCATATCGAGTAATGCCCTCAGTGTCAGTTTTAAAACCATACCTTTTTTGAATGCCACAAAATTTCTTACATTTTCGAGTATAAAATATTTCGGCCGGTAATAATCACAGTAAGATAAGTATGAAGCTACAAGAGAGTTTTTAAAGTTTGAATACTCTCTTGAATTGAATCTGTTCATTCCGGAGAAGCCCTGGCATGGTGGTCCACCAACTAACAATTCTACTTCGCCTTGCATTGGGAGGCGTAGTCCACCAATACTATGAGTGGCCCCAGACATTGCTTCCTTTAGTAATGCATTACAGTCTTCATTGAAAACAATGCAGTTCTTATTGTTGAGTGCATATGCATGTGCTGCAGCTTCAACATTCTCTATAGCCCACCTGCATTCTGCCACACCTGCCTGATGCAAGCCTTCTGATAGTCCACCACAACCAGCAAATACATCTAGAGTTCTTAAAGGGCGTACCGAAACATGTTCCAGTTTATTTTCATTTGTTTCCACAGGTTTGCTAGACTTTCCTTTGCCTTTACCCTTATCTTTACCTCTTTCAGTGCGTCCAACACTAATAGCATGGTGTGGGACATCTATAAACTGACCTGAAGATTTATCAAAAGCCATTCTAAAGTAAAACCTACTTGGGTCTTTCTCCAGCCACTGGGCCAGAGAATATTGTTGTGGAACATTTTGTTCATAAATTAAATGACATGCTCCTACAACCGCAGAGAAAGATACATCACGAATTTCTTCACTCCAGTAAACTACATTCAAGTCTTCATGTTGCGGAAACCTGCTGGTTGTATTTTCAGGTCTATAAAGAACATTGACTTTTAAATAAATATCCTGAGGAACAATCAAAGGTCCTTCTCCAACGGCAGTTACAGCTGCAATGTAACCAATACAGAATGGTTCCCCAGTATCCACATTTGACCCACGCAAATTATTGTCACTCTTCCTGTAATATTCAGGATAGATGTCCTCATCAACTTTCTCTAGTTTTGGTTTGACACTGGTGTTTGCATTAGTGAGAGTATTCTTCAACTTGAATGTCCCTGGTTTGAGGAATACGCCACAACCTTTTTTGTAGTCGTAATCTTGCCACCTCACTAATGACCATTCTGTTCTATTAGATTCAGTTACAAAACTGGATTTTTCTATCAGTTTTCCAGAAACTTTAGGTATGTTCTTAGCATCCCTTTTAGTTTTTCTCTCACAAGATGGGCAAAATCTGTGTTGCCTCAGTGGATTAGGACAAACTGGATCAATGGGTAAATCTTCAAAACGTGCATTGAACCTTTCATAGTATTTATTGTAAAAATAGGTTTTACCATCATCTTCAAAATGTTTGTCATCTACTTCCTTGCCACCTAGTTTAAACCAATCGGCTGGGATTTCTCCCTTTTCAACACAAGCTTTCCTTAATATTGATGAAAGTGGAGCACCATGGCAACATCTATCACCTAAAAATACTTCCCTTGGGTCACTGACCTCACCTAGAACAGTGTCAGAGGCCCTAATGAATACCTCTGCGTGAAAGAACCCAGATTTAGTGTTAACAGTTTCTCTCCACATGTACACTACTCTAGCAACCAAAGCAGGAATATTGGATTGAGATGTTTCAACCATTACAAAGTCGCCATTGCAAAGTTCAGAGCCATCAATTTCAACTTTTTCGTAGTACACTTTGGTGGCGTCGGCTTTCGTGGGTTCACCAACCCATTTAATTTTTCTGTTACTTGAGCCAGTTAACTTGACTGGCACTGCATCCTCTAACTTGTCATGTAGTTTCTTATCAGCCATTTGTTGATACTCTTCTTCATCATCTGGTTCTGAATCTTCAGCCTGTTCTACTGCCATGTTGGGACAGAATCTTCTTACACAGGCTTTTTTAGTACGTCCATGTCCACCAAACTTTGCCATTGCACGACAAGCATTACATTCCCCACAATCAGGCAGTTGACAAGCTTCACACACACCACATCTTTTCCTTCTCAGCACCAACTCATGATTTGTTTTATCCAACTGATTTGTGAAAAAGCTCTCAAATGTTTTCCTCACAAGGGGAGTAGTAGTAGCTTTAGTCCAAGCTTTTTTGTCAACCTTTTTGTAATCTATTTTAGTGCGGAATTTACGCTTGCCGAATTTGATACCCATTAATTTAATTAACTCCCTCATGCATGGTAATGTAATGAGTGGTTCATCATCTTCATCAGCTTCTAAGCTCACTACTTGATCACACACAAACTGAGCATGTTTGTGGAGCATTTCTTCAGTCATTCTAGCATCATTCAGTTCAGGAATAGTTGACTCTCTGATTAGTTCTAGTAAGTCTGCATATGTTGGCTGAAGATAATGATACTCTTCTAAATACTCTACAACAACTTTGCTTAGCCATATCTTTTCATAGAGATTGTTCATAAGCGGTGTGTACTGTTCACTTGGTTTTAGTAAATTATATTCACCAAATTCTGTTGATAAGGTGATACAGTTCCTGTCGCCACCGTCAAAGCCGTGTATGTACCTGAAGCAAAGGAATTCTGATGTAGGCATGTGTTGTGAATCAGGAAAAAAATCTTAAAAGCCTTCATTATTTTCAAGTTATTATAAGAATATGAAATTCAAATTAAGCCTTTATTTACTAAAAAGTAGAAAGCAATAAAAAAAATTAAAATTAATTTCATGCACAACAGTTATCATTGTAGTGTGTCCTCTAGAGCTTTCCACTTATCACTTTCTTTTGCTATTTTTTGCCAGTGTAAACTATATGAAATATTACAGCCTAAATAACACTCACCATTCAATAACAGGACCTACATCTTTCACAGGCACTGATTCATCATCAATTTCAGCTGAATCAGAACATATGGACTTCAAATACCCTGACACATAGATACGCACATCATTTTCAACAAGACCTCCGTCAATAGGGCAAAGATGTCCCTGTTCATCAAATATAGAAAAACTTGTTATGTTAGTCTGTGGGCGTTCCATTATATCCCCATCATCACCTGAAAAAATGAACAGTAGGAATAGTATAAAATGTACTTGTTTTCAGAAAAGAATTTAAACTACTTGATGAGCTTTGCTTAGTATTCACTAACATTCCTTCCGAAATGTTTAGAACCATATCAGAAATTTAGTATAAGTACTGACCTGATGCTAGAACAAGTTTCTCATTGGTCAATGCTATATACTCTTCAACAGCATTCTGTGGGTGTCCTTGATAGTATATTATATCGGAATTGTTCAAAAATTGACCACAGATGTTACATTTTTCATTGTCAGGAATCGATTTTGTATAGCTTTTTACATCATTATTATTTTCAGTTTTACCATTTTTCTTCTGTGCTTCAGTGGAACCATTTTCTTCTTGGTTTTGGATGCTGTCATCCATTTGAGTTATATCCTGTTTTATAGTGTCTACTTTGTCTTCATTTATATTGTCTTCTAATTTATTTATTTCCATGTCTTTTGGAGCAATTTCAACTGCATTATTCACTTGTTCAGCTTTTGTTACAATTACTTCTACTTCACTAACTTCCATATCTGTTTTTCCATTCTCTGCTTCTACTTCCAAGTTTTCACTGCTATTATCCTTGGTTATGCTATCGATACTGTTTTCTTTAGATTTGTCATCTTCATATTTAAGCTTTTTCTAGAATAAATGCAACGTAAAAATGTAGTACACATTTATTTTTTTATTATTAAATACAATTCTATTAAACAATAGTGTGCAGGACAGCCGATCGCATAGTTTAAGTTTAAGTAGAATAGTTATAGACACGTGGTATTTTTATCTTTGGGAAGCACACAGGTATCATAATAATCATTTCTAGAAAGTAGATGAAGCCAGATGTGAGACCCTACGGCGGTGCTTTGGAACTTGGGTCACGCATTGTATTTACTTATTGCCAAGCGTCTTTCTTAGTACAATTCATTGTTTTATTAGTTGCTTAATGTTTAAATGTGAACAAAGATTATTGCCTGCACCCATTTCTTAGTAGATTATAGCTTCGTGCCGACATTGCTATGGGACATTCCCCAGTAACATTTTTAATAGATTGTAAGAAGTTTGTAGTTTTGTGCCGACATTGTTATCCGCACCAAATGTGTTTATAATCTTTACCTTTAATAAAACAATAGCGTAGCGAGTACTGTACAGGGGTAAGACCCATAGCGTGGGAAATGGTAGGGAGAAACTGCCGCCACTGGGGCATACAAAAGGGCCTTGCTCGTCCAAAGAAAGTCAGTTCTCACTTGATATTCAGATCTGCTACAAGTCAGTTCCCAGTTGCTATTCAGATCTGGTACACGACAGTAGACTGAGTAGACTTCAGTATTCGCTACCTTTGACAGTGGAAACTTGTATTTTCATTTAAGTTAATACCTCCATAGTCCACCGTCCATCTTCACAGTGGTTTTATTCCCCACCAATCCAGCACACAAATGTGGCTGTAACCCACATTTAATGGTCCTTCGAGCCGGATCTTGTGGGAAATAATAACCTGAAAACTTTGAAGAATAGTACTACAGCGATATAAGGAAGATTTCTCCGAATAATAGAAGAGCGTGTTCAAGATTCAAGATATTCGAAGAAAATCAGCTGACAGCATGCCCGTTACGCGCTCCGTGGGTAGGAGCCGCAAACCGTCGGGGGAACAGAAGCCGTCGTCGTCCGAGACCACTACCTCGGCGACCGGTACCAGCGCGGAAGCCAGCACGGAATCGACAGTTACAGGGACGACCGCCACGGAGACAGAGAAACAGACAGACAACTCCGCGGCAACCGAGCCATCCACCGTGACTTCCACGACCGCCGCAACTACCTCGACCACCGCCGCCTCCACCTCAGCCGCAACCGCTCCCTCCGCCTCGCACCCCGCCAGCGCCGCCGCCCTTTCCGTAACCCCTTCTGCTGCGACGACGCTAACTGCGGGTACGAAGGCCAAACAGCTGATGAAGACGCCCGCTATTGTCGTCACCAGTGAAACTCGTCAAGAAACAGAAACCTCTACAGTGAAGCGAGTTATGAAGAGCACCACCGGTCCATCGAAGCCGACCGGACTACAGGACCTCAGCCCCCCTATCAACAAGGGGGGAGGAGGGGGATCTATGCACAGCAGGACAAAGCAACTCAAGCTTGCGAAGGCTAAAGAAGATTTATTACGCCTTCAAGTGGAATTAGCAGCAGCACGCCTAGCTACATTGGAGAAAGAAGACTCAGAAGAGGAAGAAGATGACGTCTCCCTCTACTCGAAGTCAGAAGTTGATGCAAGAGTGGACAACTGGTTGGAGAATCAAGTGAATCGTCCGGTGTTAGCGATCGCCAACGAACCTCACCGCTCCCCAGAAGAACCAACGGTCGTCCGCACAGAAGAACCAATGCCAGCGAAGCACGAAGAGACACGTCAGTCACCGGCGGGAGGTCAAACCGATCTAGCCCTCCTAGCTGAAGCCATCACCCGGGCTGTTAGCGCCGCTCAGCGACCCAAGTTTATCGAGTTACCGATCTTCAGTGGGGCTCATCAGGAGTGGCTACCCTTCCGCGCTGCCTACTACGAAACAGAAGCAATATTCAGCACAGTTGAAAATACGAATCGACTTAGAAGAAACCTGAAAGGGAAGGCTAAAGAAGCAGTTACAGGTCTACTAATAACCAACGCGCACCCAGCTGAAGTAATGAAGACTTTGGAGTCAAGATTTGGAAGACCAGAGTCAATAGCCATGCTAGAGATGGAGACGCTTCGATGTCTGCCGCGCCTTACTGACTCACCAAGGGACATTTGCATATTTGCCACTAAGGTATCCAACGTAGTGGCAACATTGAAGACTTTGGGTTGTTTCAACTACATGTACAACCCTGAACTCGTGAAGACAATAGTGGACAAGCTGACGCCGACTCTACGATATAGATACTACGACTTCTCAGCCACGCAGCCACGTGAAGATCCTTGCCTCATCAAGATTGAGAAGTTCTTCAAAAGGGAAGCAGAGTTGTGCGGACCTTTCGCGCTGCCTGAACATGTGGCAGCACCTATTACAACCGCACCACAGAAGAAGACTCAAAGGGTCAACAACGTGACTGAGAATACACAATCACCGAAGTGCTTCATATGTGAAGATACGGGGCACACCAACGCAACAGAATGCGAACAGTTCAAGAAGTTGGATCCAAATGCAAGATGGGACATCGCCAAGTCCAAACGCCTCTGCTTCAGATGTCTTCGCTACAGAAAGAAGACGCACAACTGCCGACCCAAGTCATGCGGTATCAACGACTGCAAGTATTCTCATAACAAGATGCTGCACTATGACAAGATGACAGAGACGGCAGAAACAAAAGAAGAAGCAACAGAAGTCATCAACTCAACTTGGACAGTCAAGAAGCAATCGTACCTGAAGATCCTTCCGATCCAGGTGGAGGGACCGAAAGGAGCTGTCAACACCTTTGCATTGATGGACGACGGGTCAACAGTCACGCTCGTCGACGACATCATAGTAACAAGCGTCGGAGCAACGGGACCTATAGATCCACTGAAGATAGAAACCATCAATGACATGAAGGCATCCGAGTCAGCATCAAGAAGAGTTACCATCAAGCTGAAGGGGCTTAACAATCATGAAGAGCAAATACAAGCACGCACAGTGAAGAACCTGCAAGTCTCATCTCAACGGGTTCCACAAGAACTAGTGGAAGGGTGTCAACACTTATCTGATATCCGAGGACATCTCACATATGCCAATACGAAGCCTCGAGTACTGATCGGTCAAGACAACTGGCATCTTCTGCTGACGACAGAAGTCAGAAGAGGAGACAATAACCAACCAGTGGCATCTCTCACGCCGCTAGGTTGGGTACTCCACGGAGGACCAGGGCGCGTGCCGCAGCCAGGCATGTTCACTGAACAAGACACCATACAGCCAGCTCCGAACCTCGAGCCTGCGCAGCCAGCTCCGAACCTCGAGCCTGTGCAACCTGTTCCGAATCTCGTGCCTGTGCAGCCAGCTCCGAACATCGACCCTGCGCATCCAGCTCTGAACCTCGTGCCTGCACAGCCAGCGCCGACACAGTCAGTGCCGAACCTCCTGCCTGCGCAGCCAGCTCTGAACCTCGAGCCTGCGCAGCCAGCTCCGATCGTGCCTGCGCAGCCAGCTCCGAACCTCGAGCCTGCGCAGCCAGCTCCGAACATCGACCCTGCGCATCCAGCTCTGAACCTCGGGCCTGCGCAGCCAGCTCTGAACCTCATTCCTGCGCAGTCAGCTCCAAACATCGTGCCTGCGCAGCCAGCTCCGAACCTCGAGCCTGCGCAGTCAGCTCCAAACATCGTGCCTGCGCAGCCAGCACCAAACATCGAGCCTGCGCAGCCAGCTCCGATCGTGCCTGCGCAGCCAGCTCCGAACCTCGAGCCTGCGCAGCCAGCTCCGAACATCGACCCTGCGCATCCAGCTCTGAACCTCGGGCCTGCGCAGCCAGCTCTGAACCTCATTCCTGCGCAGTCAGCTCCAAACATCGTGCCTGCGCAGCCAGCTCCGAACCTCGAGCCTGCGCAGTCAGCTCCAAACATCGTGCCTGCGCAGCCAGCACCAAACATCGTGCCTGCGCAGCCAGCTCCGAACCTCGAGCCTGCGCAGCCAGCTCCAAACCTCGAGCCTGCGCAGCCAGCTCCAAACCTCGAGCCTGCGCAGCCAGCTCCGAACCTCGAGCCTGCGCAGCCAGCTCCAAACCTCGAGCCTGCGCAGCCAGCTCCAAACCTCGAGCCTGCGCAGCCAGCTCCAAACCTCGAGCCTGCGCAGCCAGTTCCGAACCTCGAGCCTGCGCAGCCAGCTCCGAACCTTGAACCTGCGCAACAAGCTCCAAACCTCGAGCCTGCGCAGCCAGCTCCGAGCCTCGTGCCTGCGCAGCCAGCTTCGAACCTCGTGCTTGCGCAGCCAGCTCCGAACATCGACCCTGAGCAGCCAGCTCCGAACCTCGTGCCTGTGCAGCCAGCTTCGATCGTGCCTGCGCAGCCAGCTCCGAACCCCGAGCCTGCGCAGCCAGCTCCGAATATCGTGCCTGCACGGCCAGCGCCGACACAGTCAGTGCCGAACCTCCTGCCTGCGCAGCCAGCTCCGAACCTCGAGCCTGCGCAGCCAGCTCCGAACCTCGAGCCTGCGCAACCTGTTCCGAGCCTCATGCCTGCGCATACAGCTCTGAACCTCGGGCCTACACAGTCAGCACCAAACATCGTGCCTGCGCAGCCAACTCCGAACCTCGAGCCTGCGCAGCCAGCTTCGAACCTCGAGCCTGCGCAACCTGCTCCGAGCCTCATGCCAGCGCAGCCACCGTCGAACACCGTGCCCGCGCAGCCAACTTGTGGAACAGAGAGCGCTTCTGCGACACCTATCCTGGTCCAAATGACATCAACACGAAAGCCAGCAACCAGTGCGCGCCATCGTATATCGGTCGATAGCGGCTATCCTACACCGGTTAATAGGTGCGACGCCCAGCACTACAAAACTGAACGTCGCACGCCGGGAGGAATGTGCAGGACAGCCGATCGCATAGTTTAAGTTTAAGTAGAATAGTTATAGACACGTGGTATTTTTATCTTTGGGAAGCACACAGGTATCATAATAATCATTTCTAGAAAGTAGATGAAGCCAGATGTGAGACCCTACGGCGGTGCTTTGGAACTTGGGTCACGCATTGTATTTACTTATTGCCAAGCGTCTTTCTTAGTACAATTCATTGTTTTATTAGTTGCTTAATGTTTAAATGTGAACAAAGATTATTGCCTGCACCCATTTCTTAGTAGATTATAGCTTCGTGCCGACATTGCTATGGGACATTCCCCAGTAACATTTTTAATAGATTGTAAGAAGTTTGTAGTTTTGTGCCGACATTGTTATCCGCACCAAATGTGTTTATAATCTTTACCTTTAATAAAACAATAGCGTAGCGAGTACTGTACAGGGGTAAGACCCATAGCGTGGGAAATGGTAGGGAGAAACTGCCGCCACTGGGGCATACAAAAGGGCCTTGCTCGTCCAAAGAAAGTCAGTTCTCACTTGATATTCAGATCTGCTACAAGTCAGTTCCCAGTTGCTATTCAGATCTGGTACACGACAGTAGACTGAGTAGACTTCAGTATTCGCTACCTTTGACAGTGGAAACTTGTATTTTCATTTAAGTTAATACCTCCATAATCCACCGTCCATCTTCACAGTGGTTTTATTCCCCACCAATCCAGCACACAAATGTGGCTGTAACCCACAAATAGGGACTAGTTAATATTGCATTAATCAGAAGAAAAAAATTATATAACAATTCTTCATAATGGTAATAATAATTGATATTTTGTGCTTGTGGATACTTATCCACAAGCACAAAATATGAATTGTTGTATTATTATTGAAATCTAAATTAAAGTAAGCTACTGCACTTACTTTAGTTTAGATTTTAATAATAATACTTAGTCCAAATTTTCAGTATTTACATTACCTTATAAACTTTGTTTTAATATTCATTATTATAACTTACCGGTTGTATAATCTTGTTTGCTTCAGGACTTCTGTTCCTTTTAGAGGCAAACATACTGGTTATTTTCAACTGATTTCCACTGCATGGTGACTGATTTCCATTGCGTGGTGACCTTCTCTTGGACCTGAAAATTAAATTAAAGTTTCTGACATAACATAGATTATCATTTAAAATATAGTCAAATAATTTTCACAATATTATTCTTATGCAGCAGATAGGTCCTTCTAAAGCATAATAATTCAAGCATAACATAGTAACACTATTGTCTTAGCATAACTTTCAGCATAGCTTTTGAGTCTTGGATACTTGAATAAAGAGAATTCTATTCTATTCTATAATCAGCCTATAATGTTCTAACTGCTGGGACACAGGTCTCCTATCATTGGACCCAGTGCATGTTGGTAGATGTCACTTGTCTTCGATTTTTTGTTTCTAGGACATGCCGGTTTTCCTTCACCATTTTAGAGAGCAGTGGTAATGAAATAATTTACACAAAGTAAAGCACCTAAGTTTAATCCTTGAAATACAAGTCTTAACTCGCGACTGTTGCCACTGGGCCACCACGGAGCTAATATTGTCATACTAAATAAATGCACGCCAAATAGCCCAAATAAACCCGGACATTAAATCCTTTTGATTAACCCAGATATTGCAATGGGCCTTTTAAAAGACCCAAAAACATATATGTACAACATGCATACAACCCCTATAATAAGACGGGCCTTTTAAAAGACTACCTTTTCCTGACTTTCCTGGAAAAAAAATAGATTCAGTAACAACTTGGAGTTCAGAGTAGGATACTAGTAATCTATATATATAAAAAGAGAAGTCCTGACTGACTGACTGACTGACTCATCAACGTCCAGCCTAAACTCTTGGACCTAGAAAGCTGAAATTTTGCACAGATGTTTCCTTTATAATGTAGACGAAGAATAAGGAAGGAATTTTCGAAATTCAACTCCTAAGGGAGTTAAATAGGGGATGAAAGTTTGTATGAAAATCTTATTCCTTGGGTTAATAAACTTGAAACTTGGCACGAATAATTATCTAAGTAAATAATAAAGTTTGGCATTTTTTGTTTTTCTAAACTAACCCCTGACAGGGGATTGGGGGGTCAAAATTTGTATGGACGAATTTTAACGCGCGGTCCGATTAACTCGAAACTCAGTATTTATACTTAAGACCAAAAATAAAAAATTACGTGTATCAGGGTTTTTCGAAAATCTACCCCTAATGGGAAGGAAAGGGGTATTTAATTTTACAGGGGAGGATTTTACTGCCTGGCTTAATTAACTCGAAAATTGGTATAAATAATCTGTGAGTAATGATCACAACAAAAGTAATGATCACATTCCAAACGATTTTTCAAAATTCCACCAATGTGGGGGTGAAAAGTGGGGATACAGCTTATATGAAAAATCTTATTCATTTGGTTAATAAACTTGAAATTTGGAAGGAATATTTGCCTAAGTAAGTAATAAGAAATGGATCTTTTGTTGGTAGACTCCTGACGGGTAAAAAAGTGGAAATTCGATTTTTAAGGCCGGTATTATAGTGCCTAGCTTGATTTACTCCAACAAAATGGTATAAATAAATTTAAGCTTAAAACTTGGCACAAATACTTATCTAAGCAAATTATAGTTTGTCATTTTATGTTTTTCTACTCTAAAGGGAGATAGGGGATGTCAAAGTTTGTATGAAAGAATTTTATTGCACGGTCCAATAATATAAACTCGAAACTCAGTAGGTAAATATGTATACTTAAGACCAAAATAAATAATAAAGTGTAACAGAGTTTTTGAAAGAAAGAAAGAAAGAAAGAAAATACGTTTATTTGCGGTGAACATGACGCAAAAAGAACAAAAATACTAAAAATAAAATAAAATAGACGGTAGAGGGAAACATGCGCCACATCCACGCAAAACGGCTATCGCTCAGCATTATGCTGCGACCCTGTGCAAGACAGAGCCCCAGCGCTGGTTTTCAGCGACAGCCGGCGCCGACGTAATGACGTCGTTCGGTGCAGCAAACACTTAATAGGATACTTTACCGGCACAGCGTACTTAAAGAAAAATTATTTAATTGAATTTAAAAGTGATACAATATCTAACCCTAAGGGGTGAACTGGGGTAGTCCATTTCACAGAGGATTATTTTATTGCATGGCATGATTAAATGGAGAATTGGTATAAATAATCTTTGAGTCAAGATATGGAAACGTCCCAAACATGTTTTCAATATTTCACCCCAATGGGGATAAAAACTGTGAAGATGAAAAGGCGGTCCTTTGTTTAAGAAAATTGACACTTACAACATTTGCCTTAGTAAATAATAAAGATTGTCACTTTTAGGGTTTTACTACTTACTTAAAATAAAAAAGTATGAGTTAGGGTTAGGGACTTAGGGTTTTACTTATTCGACTCCTACCGGGGTGGAAAAGGGTAATAAAGTTTAACGAGTAGAAACTCCAACTTCCACTATCTAAAATATTGGCCCGAATACTTATTTCTTTAAATAAAGTATAAAGATCGTAAACAATAATTTTCGAAATAACTACCTTTCAAGGGGAGGTGGAGAGTGCGTTAAATTTATTTGAGGAAAGTACGAAACCTACGCGGACGAAGTCGCGGGCAAAAGCTAGTATTTTCGTATTAACAAGGTAAAGCTAGTCGTACAATTTGAACATTTCAACATTGATCATATTAATTATAAATATATTGTGTACTTACATCTGAGGTGATTTCGGTTTGCTCACAGATGAAACGCTTTCCTCGGCATCTTTTTGCAAGTTCTTATGAACACTACGACTTTGTACAGGCATGTTTGGCATATGACATGACAGAACTTGTAAATATTTTATAGCAAACAATAATTCATTGTTCTTTTATTGAATTTATAGTAAATAGTGAATTATTGATGAAAAAATATAACTGAACACAAAAGTAAAAACGGCGCCAAACCAACTCCATTAGTATTGAAATGACACTATGACAGACTGCTGCTGACAGTGACAGTTTCACTTTGACTTTGAAAGTTATCACATGCAAATCGAATGGAGCCAACGACTAAATAATAAATAGAGGACATGAACCAAGAGATACTAACGCGTGACAAAACAGAAACTAAAATGGCGTAGGCTCCGCCCACTACCTAGTGCGGTCCATAGCTGCTCATTCGTTGCAATGCTATTGTTAATCGTATTGATTACAAAACGATCAATCGAAATTAAATAGTTACATTAAAATAATGTTTTTGATTTTAAGAAGGGATTCGAATCAATGTATGGCTCATTTTGCAAGCCACCACCAAATTCTAAATCTAATTACTTACGCGAAATGAGGCTAAGTAATTTGAAATTAATAGTGATGGTTTAACGAGGGACGTATTGAAGTAGGATGTTATTTGATCCCCGTTCTAGGACGTCGCAATAGGGATTAAGTATAAAAAATCTGATTTTGCGCAATCTGTCCGTATAAAATTAAAAATTCAGTCTATCTCTCTGTGGAATGCGCTCTCGAGGAAATCGGGATGGCAACCAACCGATTATCCTTTAAAGTTAAGGTTCGCGAGCACTTTTGCAAGAAGCTGGCAGTATCATCACAACGCTAATATTTTCTCACTAGCACTTCGCCCGCGACTTCGTCTGCGTGTATTTCGTACTTTCCTCTAAAAATTTCCAAAATGTATGTTTATGATCTTCATAATTTATGTATTCGTGCCAAGTTTCAAATTTATTAACGAAACGAATAATATTGTTCATATAAACTGTATCCCCACTTTTCACCCCACAGGAGTGGAATTTCGAAAAATCGTTTTGGTTTTATATTAATTACTTAAGGTTCTTATCCAATTGGGAAAATTTGACAGATTGGGGTAGCTTAATGTGCTGGCCTCTGTACAACCTGCAAGAGTTAACTTGAGACTTCGTTCGGATGACGTAAGCGCGCGTTACTGAGGCGTCGACTCGTGAGTTCTTATAATAGGGAAACGTTGCATACAACAACAAAAGCCTAGGCCCAGCCTCGCGACGCTTTTGTTGTTGTTTGCAGCGCGGCTCCGTGAGGCCAAGCCACGCGGCCGAGCATCGTGAGTGTGGGTGTGAGTGAGGCCTGAGCCGCGCGGTCGGTAAGAGCACTTTTAACCGCGTGACCCCGCTTGGCCACGCGGCTCAGGCCTCGCTCACATTCATACTCACGAGGCTCAGCAGTTGGGACGCGCCTTTACAAGCACACTGGCCAGTCACGCGGCCCGTCCCCATTAGTCAGAGCCGCAGACAGCGCAGAACTTACGGGGTATTTATTATTGACTAGCTTTTGCCCGCGACTTCGTCCGCGTGGATTTCGTACTTTCCTCAAATAAATTTAACACCCTCTCCACCTCCCCCTGAAAGGTATTTCGAAAATTATTGATTACGATCTTTATACTTACTTTATTTAAAGAAATAAGTATTCCGACCAATATTTTAGTTAAACTACCTAAGATGTTTCAAATAAACTATCCTCCCTTTTCATCACGACAGGGCTTGTTTTTGCATTTGGTACGTTTCCATTTTTATGATATAAAGATTATTTATACCCATTTTCGTGTTAATGGAAGTTGGAGTTTATACTCCTTAAACTTTATTACCCTTTTCTACCCCGGTAGGAGTAGAATAAGTAAAACCCTAAAACTCACACTTTTTTATTTTAAGTAAGTAAGTAGTAAACCCCTAAAAGTGACAATATTTATTATTTACTGAGGCAAATGTTGAAAAGTTTCAAGCTTCCTAACCAAAGGAATAAGACCACACTTTCACCTTCACAGTTTTTATCCCCATAGGGGCGAAATATTGAAAACATGTATGGGACGTTTCCATATCTTGACTCAAAGATTATTTATACCAATTTCCCATTGAATCAAGCCACGCAATAAAATACTCCTCTGTGAAATGGACTACCCCCGTACACCCCGTTAGGGTTAGATTTTCGAAAAACCCAGTCACACTTTTTTATTTATTTTGGTCTTAAGTATACATACTGAGTTCCGAGTTTATATTATTGGACCGCGCGATAAAATTCTTCCATACAAACTGACATCCTCAATCTCTCTTTAGAGCAGAAAAACATAAAATGACAAACTATAATTTACTTAGATAAGTATTTGTGCCAAGTTTGAAGCTTAAATTTATCCATACCATTTTTTTGGAGTAAATCAAGCTACGCACTATAATACCGGCCTTAAAAATTGAATTACCACTTTTTTACCCGTCAGGGATCTACTTTCGAAAGACACATTTCTTATTACTTAGACAAATATTCCTTCCAAGTTTCAAGTTTATTAACCAAATGAATAAGATTTTTCGTATAAAGTTTTTCCCCACTTTTCACCCCACACAGGAGGAATTTTAAAAAAATGTTTGGGATGTGTTCATAACTTGATTCAAAGATTATTTCCACCAATTTTCGAGTTAATCAAGCCACGCAGTAAAATGGAAAATTAACTACTCCTTTTCATTCCGTCAGAGGTAGATTTTCGCAAAACCCTGATACATCTTATTCTTCACTTTTGGTCTTAAGTATAAATACTGAGTTTCGACTTAATCGGACCGCACGTTAAAATTCTTCCATACAAATGTTGACACCCCCTAATCGCCCTTTAGGGGGTAGTTTAGAAAAGCAAAAATTGCCAAAATTCATAATTTACTTAGATAAGTATTCATGCCAAGTTTCAAGTATATTAACCAAATGAATAAGATTTTTCATATAAGCTGTATCCCCACTTTTCACCCCCACAGGGGTGGAATTTTGAAAAATCGTTTGGAATGTGTTCATTACTTGACTCATAGATTATTTATACCAATTTTCGAGTTAATTAAGCCAAGCAGTAAAATTTGCGCTGTAAAATTAACTACCCCTTTTCTCCCCGTTAGGGGTAGATTTTCGAAAAACCCTGATAGACGTAATTCTTTATTTTTGGTATTAAGTATAAATACTGAGTTTTGAGTTAATCCGACAGCGCGTTAAAATTCTTCCACACTTATTTTGACACCCCCCAATCCCCTGTTAGGGGGTAGTTTAGAAAAACAACAAATGCCAAACTTTATGATTTACTTAGATAAGTATTCGTGCCAAGTTTCAAGTTTATTAACCCAAGGAATAAGATTTTTCATATAAGCTGTATCCCCACTTTTCACCCCCACAGGGGTGGAATTTTGAAAAATCGTTTGGAATGTGTTCATTACTTGACTCATAGATTATTTATACCAATTTTCGAGTTAATTAAGCCAAGCAGTAAAATTTGCGCTGTAAAATTAACTACCCCTTTTCTCCCCGTTAGGGGTAGATTTTCGAAAAACCCTGATAGACGTAATTCTTTATTTTTGGTATTAAGTATAAATACTGAGTTTTGAGTTAATCGGACCGTGCATTAAAATTCTTCCATACAAATTTTGACACCCCCTCATCTCCCTTTAGAAGATAGTTTAGAAAAACAAAAAAGACCAATTTTCATAGTTTACTTAGGTAAGTATTCTTGCCAAGTTTCAAGTTTATTAACTCAAGGAATAAGATTTTCGATACAAACTTTCATCCCCCATTTAACTCCCTTAGGGGTTGAATTTCGAAAATTCCTTCCTTATTCTTCGTCTACATTATAAAAGGAACCTGAATGCAAAATTTCAGCTTTCTAGGTCCAGGGGTTTGGGCTGGGCGTTGATGAGTCAGTCAATCAGTCAGTCAGTCAGTCAGTCAGGACTTGTCTTTTTATATATATAGATATCCGATTATGGTACGATTCGGAACACATCCTACGTAGTCAATTGTGTCTGACATTGACATATTACTGTCTGGCCGCATTCCGAATTAGCTATAATCGCCCACAGCACTCACATCATCTCACATGCGTTCCGATTTAGATATTAAGATTATGACAACTGAGAGCTGTCAACAATTCGGAACGCTCGTAAACGCGCTCACAGTGCTTACTCAATCTCAAAACCATATCACAGTATTTAGATACGATACAACTCAAAACAAAACATACACTGACAAACACACGCACACACTGTCGTTTTTGACAGCGCTCACGGTGGTTTTAATATTAAAAAAGGCATGGTCGGCGTTATCGCAAGATGGCGCATGTCATGACTAGAGATGAGAATATACCCGGTAAAAATGGGTATAAATGGGTAAATACCCATTTATACCCGTTTTTACCTTCCCATTTTTAATTTATACCGGGTAAAAATTAAAATCAGTTTAACTGAAACTAATTATTGTATTTTTTAATAGATACAATTTATATTCAGTTTTTTTCAACGGAATTGTGTGAAGTCTTGTTCTTAGAACACTTAAGTCAATTTTAATTCATAGTACAGACGCGCCAGCACATCAAGCTACTACAATGTGTAAAATTTCTGTAATAGATTTTCAATATCGCTAAAGTTGGTTCTTTAAATACTAATTATAATCAATTTTGGACATATAAGTCTAGAAGAACTTGGCCCACGTGTTATTTTCTAACGTCTTTTTTATTTGATTTTGATTTTTTTACATCGGTATTCGGGATCGAACTAACAACCGTCAAGAAATACTATGTCAAAAGCTAAATATAATATGTTAAATGTGTTTTGCACTTATTATTAACTTCATTAAATTCACTGTTTTTTATTTAGATAATGGGAAAAGGCAGAAATAAACGAGATGAAATTTGGAAACACTACCGTGTGGGTCCTGATAAATCAGTAATTTGCAAGTATTGTGATCATAAATATAAAATAGCAAATGTCAATAAAATGGGAGGTCATTTAGTTACCTAAATGTAATAATTAGTGTGTAAAAAATATCTCTATTGCTAAAAATGATCTGAAGAATCAAACTGACGTAAATATCACCAATACTACTAACGCTCCTATTATAACAATGACATCCTCGCACCCAGCGCCCCATGTTGGTTCGCTGGATTCAGAATAATCACAATCTGAATCAGCCATCGTCGTCATCACAAAAGGCAATAAGAGGAAGAAATCGAAAGGCTGACAGTAAAATTAGCAAAGGCAGTATTCATTTCTGGATCAGCTTTGAGCCTGGTCTTCTTCTTAGCGTGTCGATAACAATCTATATGGACTCGGTCCAGAATTCAGCAACTTGTTTGGCGCCATCACCAGCGTCCACCAATTCCTGTAACGTACAGCTGACAGGACACGCAGGACACGATATTAAGTGTCCCATCGTTTGTGAAACAGCACCACATTTACACTCCAAGGCGGAGTCGTCTATGAAACTCCACCTGAACAGGTGTTCCTAGCTTCGGCCAACCTAGGTCCGGTGTCTGTTTAAAGAATTCCAGGTTACCCAAGGTAACTCATGTCCAGGTGGGAGGTCTTCAGCGGGTGGAACGAACGGTTTGGGTAAGGAAGCACTGTCTCGCCACAACTTCAGTCTTTCTTGTCATGGTTCCTCAGTGAGTGGGACGACACACTTTAAAGAACTGTTTCGGCTTTTCAGCCTTTGTCGCACAAGGAAGTTGTCACGCAAATGGTGTCGTGTGACGTAGACCATTTTGGCTCTTTCGCTTGAGCTTGCCACCGCTCTGCGAACTACTGCGCCACCAGTAGTGGATTCCTGCTAGAGGATACAGCATTTGTACCGTGGTCGGTTTTAGGCAACCAGTGATGATCCGGCACATTTCATTCAAAGCTGTATTCACCAGCTTTGCATGACCAGAACGACTCCACACGGGGCACGCGAATTCTTCCGCAGAAAAGATAGCGCTAGACCAGTATTCCGTATAACGTCAGGCGAAGCACCCCACTTCGATGAGACCAGTCGACGAAGAAGACTGTTGCGAGTTTGCACCTTCTGCTTGATAATCTTGCAGTTTTTGCTGAATGTTAGAGACCTGTCTAGGGTAACACCAAGATATTTAGAGAAGTGCCTGTGCCCGATGGACACCCTACCCCAAACGATGTTAAGTTTACGGCCCGCCTCTCTATTGCGGAGATGAAATATGCAAGACTGGGTTTTGCTCGGATTGGGCTTGAGTTAGCGAAGTAATATGTGGCTAAGTTACCAAGAGCGTCTGACAAGTGGGCCTCAACCTCCTCAAAGGTAGTGGCTTGTGACGTGAGAGCAAGGTTGTCTGTATAGAGAAAGCGGGACGTGTTAGGGTTAGACGGTTGGTCGTTGGTGTAGATATTAAAAAGAAGCGGTGCCTTGAGGTAGGCCGTTTTTCTGCACTCTCCAACGAGTTCTTTTCGAGAGAAAGTGGACCTGAAACCAACGATTGTGGAGAAGCTCTCGGAGCCTAGTGGAACATATATTGTGGATAGACTTTTTTAAAGATCTGCAACCATTATTTCAATTACCATCACGATTGTGGAGATCAGATAGGCAGTCGCTCTAGGTAAAATACTGGTATTCAGCTGCATCCAGTTAGACTGGAAGCCGGCCCCAACATATTTGGGAAAAGACTAGGTAGATGAGATGAATTCTAAACAGTTTATTTGAAGATATATGTTGATTAAAGATTTAAAAGATATTTAACTTCGTTTTATTTAAAATCAATATTTTATCTTCAATGATTTCAATTTTATGGTCAATATTAACATGGTAAATCGTAGTATTGATGACGAAGCCATTTAAATATTTTATAGATAGTAATCATTTTTTACCCGGTATTTATTATTAAATACCGGGTAAAAAAGGGTATTTTTTAATTTTTACCTTTTTTTTTACCCTTTTTTACCTTTCCTTCCAATTTTTACCTTCCCAATTTTTACCCACCCGCCCATCTCTAGTCATGACGTCATCTATGACGATTCACGGGACATCGTTATCGCGCTCACGCTAATTCGGTACGGGTTAAAGCACGCTCACATCGATTACAGCGTAACTCGGAACGCGCCCTCTGTCTGTTGTTCGTGTCAAACTTGTCAAAGTCAAATACTGAGTGGAGTGGCTGGCTGTCAGACTAAAATCTGATTGTTGTTAAAATTCAATTTTGCAGGCCAGGCATTAAATATTTAGAATTATAGGGACCAATACCAAGAAAACGTGGGTAGTATCTCCGTTTATTGGGTTGCTTGAATTGTTACGGTACTTGCGGTTTATTTTCCAGGTTTAATAAAATGATATTTTACCCTATAATTAGACAACTAGTTTTAACCAAATCCAAGTTTCTTAGATTTAGTTCAAGTGTATTTGTGCCGGATATTGATATAAATTATTACTGTAATGCTGAAAATTTATTAGAAATTGACAATAATATTAAAATAAGAAAAGGTGTTGGTGATGTGAATCGTGTAATGAATATGTATAAAATATTTAAATCAACTGCAGTAGCGGATGCTTCATATAAAATTATAAGGGACAATTTGTACAAAGAACTGAGTTGTTTGCCTAATAAGACACATCCTTCTGTTGCGAAAAATTTAGACCCACACGTTGTACAAGAAATAAACCAGAAAAGAGATTTCGAAGCTCAAGCACCTCTAGAATTCAGTGAAATAACGAGACGTCTAAATTTAGTGAGAACGGATAAATTAGGACACACATGTGGTCACAAAAGCTATTACTTTTTGGGAGAACTAGCTGAGCTAGAAGAAGCATTAATTAAATACACTGTTAACAAACTCCTTCAAGAAAAGTTTCAGCTGGTCTCAGTACCAGATATTTTGCCGAGTCAAGTTTTGGAGAGCTGTGGTATGACAGTTAACACTGATCGAACACAAGTAAATTATGCTTTGTAATTTTGAGCATTTGTGTAGTTAAGAAGGACACGCTAGGCAGCCTTAGCGAAATTCAAATTTTCTTACATCTTTTATTTTATGTAATTAAAATCATGAATACAACCCTCTATTATTCTAGATTATTTTATGAAAAATATGAATGCAAAAAACTTAAGAAAATTTGAGTTTATCAGGCTACCCTAACAATTCCCACTTAAGAAAATACAACATTGTTGTATGCTATTGTTGCTATAAATTCATTTTTTTTTTTTTTTTTTTTTTTGTGTTAATCTTGCAATCAGTTTTAAAACTATGAACAGATGAGTTGTAGGAATATTTGGCAGGGAAGAACTACTCCTCATCAGGAGCAACTCTCTTATTAGTAATGCAGCTCTCTACAAGTTATCTACTTGTAGGATGTTGCGTCTTTTGAGTCTGTTGACACAAGCTGGTATTGTGAGTTGAGCGGCCAATTGGTTGGGATGTCTCTCCAGTCTGGACTTGTACTTTTGCGAGCATGAACCTATTTCTTCCTTGACCGTTTTCATGCTCAGATGTTCGTGGACTTCAGCATTCCTAATAAACCACGGCGAATTCGATATCTGTTTTAAGATGTTGTTCTGAGTTCTCTGAATCATGTTGATATTTGAGCCACAAGCAGAGCCCCACAGTTCAATGCCGTAAGTCCAGATAGGTTTCAATATGGTCTTATAGATCAAAATCTTGTTGTCTACGGATAGCTTGGAATTCCTACCCAGGAGCCAGTACATGCCTTTGTATCTAATATCGAGCTCTTTCCGTTTTGTTTCGATCCAGATGCATACCAAGATATTTGACGCTATCGCTTTGTGGGAGTTGACTATGACCGAGTTTCACCGGTGGACATTGCTGGTGTCTTAGTGTAAACATGACCTGGACCGATTTCGATGTATTGGCTCGTATTCTCCATTTGATAAGCCAGTTGTGAATTTCGTCTAGACTTTCTTGTAGGTTTTGCGACGCTCTGTTGGGGCAGCTGCTGCATGCCAGGACCGCGGTGTCATCTGCGTAGGTAGCAATCGTCACTCCAGGAGTTTGCGGTAGGTCTGCCGTGAAGATAGTGTACAACACTGATCCAAGAACAGAACCCTGAGGTACTCCTGCTAGTATGTCATGGAAACAAGAGGTGCAATCATCTTCCTTGACCTGAAATATTCTATCAGCTAGATAGGATTCCAGAATTCTGTAGTAGCAGTGTGGCAAATGTAATTTTATTTTACTTAGTAGGCCCTTATGCCATACTCTGTCGAAGGCCTGTTGTACGTCAAGGAAGGCTGAGGAACAGTATTGCTTGGTTTCCAGGGCATTTCTGATGACGCGGCACACTCTATGTATTTGTTCTGTAGTGGCATGATTTGGTCTAAAGCCAAATTGATGATCGGGAATTATCGACATTGAACCTAGAAGTCGGTGCAATAATATTTTCTCAAAAAGTTTGGAGAGCACGGGCAGCAGACTAATAGGCCTATAGGACGTCACTTCATGAGGCGGTTTTCCTGGCTTGTGTATCATGATGATTTGTGATACTTTCCACAGCAATGGGTAGTATTCTACCCTAAGCATACTATTGAAAATAGTTGTTAGAAAAACGATCGCCTTTGTAGGTAGCTCCTCAAGAACCTTTTTGTCTATGACATCAAACCCTGGGGCCTTTTTATCATCCATAGCTCTGATTACCCGCCTAATCTCCTGAGGAGTTACTGATTTGATTGGCAGTTCCAGCTGGAAATCATGCTTTAGTATACTGTCTACGTCGACATCATCTACTCCAGGTTCGGGTTCGTTTGGTACGAAAACGTTGGCGAGATGTTTAGCGAACGCATTTGCTTTTTCTTGGTTTGTTCTAACCCAGCTCCTTCCTTCTATTCTAATAGGTGGTTTTGGGTTTTTTGGCCTGTTTGAGCGATTGCATACCTTCCAGAGAGAATAAGCAGTCGCACTAGTTGCAGACAGGGATTGCAATTGGGCCTCTACGGTAACATCTTCCGCGTCTTTGATGGCTTGTTTTAAGTCTAGTATAGCTTTATTAAGTGCCCGTTTATCATCAGTATGGCGGCTAATATACCACACCCGACGCAATCTTCGCTTTTCTAGTATCATCTGGCGAATTTCCAGCGGCACTGAGTTTTGTCTTGGTTTGTTATTCTTCAGTTCATGTGTGCACTTCCAACATGCCTCTTGGATCGTTCTGGTGAAATCTACAACTGCATTGTCAATGTCCTCATTATTTTTTAAAGCAATGTTGAGCTTGAGTGACATATCAATAATGCTGCGGTACTCTGTCCAGTCTGTTCTGCTGTTGTATAGCCTGGGACTTTTTTGGCGATTTAGAACTGTTGCGCCAATTGTTAGGATAACCGGTATATGATTTGATGACCCATCTAAACAGGATTGGATATCATGGAAGAGCCTGCTGAGTCCTTTCATAATGAAGAAATCCAACACGTCAGGCAGTCTGTTGGGATCTGTTGGCCAGTGGGTTGGCTTAGATGTGGCAATTGTGATTAAATTATTCGAATCAACACACTTTTTTAGCTCTCTTCCTCTGGTCGTGTTTAGTCGCGAGCCCCAGTGGACATGTTTAGCGTTCCAGTCACCCCCTGATATAAAACGGGGTCCAAGACTTTTCACATAGACTGTAAGTTGTTCTTCTTTTAAATTGTGTTTCGGAGGACAATATACAGAAGACAAGGTAATATCTCCATTACAATCGTGGACTGCTATTGTGGTTGCCTGTATATGGTCCGTGCTGAACTGGGGCAGTTCGTGGTGTTTGATGGATTCCCTGATTATTACAGCTGTTCCACCATGTGCAGTACCATCAGGGTGATTTGTAGTGTAGATGTTGTAGTTTTTTATTTTGATTTGGCTGTTAGATGTGAAATGTGTTTCGGATATAAGTAGGACATCGAGACCATGGAAGTTAATGAGGGTCTCGACTTCGCCTTTGTTGGGAGATAGTCCATTGATGTTCCAGGTGGCTATTTTGATTGTATTGATCATTTTGTGATTTTACTGACTAGTGTGGTTATGAGTCCTAAGAGGGTGTTCATCTGTTGTAAGATAGCGTCAATTTTTTCACTTTGCTTAAGGAACATTTCTTCCAGTTTGCTAGTGGTTTGTTGTGTGGTTTCTTCGTAGGTTGTTTGAGTTGTGGTCCTTACTTGCGGTATTGTCTTAACTACACACATCAAAAGTGTCTAGGGATCAAGCATTTTTATGCGGATTTCTTGAGATTGAGATGTGGCTTTGTAATAAATTTATGATTTTATAAATTTATATGGATCCTTTTTGGTGCATTTCATAATTTGAATCAGGAACTGTGAATCAAATTCGAGTAAAAGATGAAAATCAGCTGTCAATATTTTCCCTATAAAAACATACAACGCATTGAAGACATTATTAGTGCTACTGTTTCCCTACTACTGATTAAAACCAACGTTATTATGGAGCGGCGACGTCATTTAAGCAGGGAAGAAATGCTCAGAGCCGTAGGAATGATAGAAGCTGGTTCCCGGCAACGTACTGTGGCTTTAGCTCTGAATACAAGTCAGAGTGTTATCAGTCGACTTTGGACACGTTACCGAAGCACTGGTACCGTGGCTGAGCGCCATGGAGGACGGTATCGCTGCACCACACGGAGACAAGACCGATACATTCAAATCTTAACTCGAAGAGCTCCAACAATAACCGCCATGATGTTAGCCGTGAGGCTTCATCACTCTTCAGGGAACTTAATTAGCGACCAAACAGTCAGAAACCGCTTGCATGAAGTGAACCTTCATTCCCGAAGACCGCTACGGGTACCACCTATAGCAATGCACAATCGTAGGATTCGATATCAATGGGCTCTTGAACACAGAAATTGGGCAGAAGAACAATGGCGTTTCGTGTGCTTTTCTGATGAGTCTCGTTTTGGTATGAGACCGGATACAAGACGTATACGACACTGGAGAACCCCTGGACGCCAACAGCGATTAAAATCCTGCCAGGAAGTCCATCCTTATAGTGGTGGAACCATCATGGTATGGGCGGGTATTTGGATCGGCGGAAGAACTGAGTTGATTTGGATCAGAGGCAACCTCAACGCTCAAATTTATGCTGAGACGATTGTATCAGACGTCATCGTTCCTCTACAAGTGCAAATCGGTCCCTTATTTCAGTTAATGCATGATAATGCACGACCGCACACCGCAAGAGTTGTAAGACAGACTCTCGCCGCAGCTAACATCAATGTCCTGCCCTGGCCTGCTCAGTCGCCAGACTTGAACCCGATTGAGCATGCATGGGATATGCTACAGAGAAGAGCTCTGCCGAATATGGAGGGTATCCAGTCGCAAGAAGACCTTTTTTTGTTGTTGCAACGAACATGGGCGGCCATTCCACAGCGTGATTTGGATGAACTCATTTTGAGTATGCCAAACCGATGTTCTTGTGTTGTTAGTGTTCGCGGTAGAAACACGGATTATTAATTGTTTAAGTTACCCAATAAAATTTTAGAGAAAACTGTTATTTCAGTCTTTTTTTCGAACTTTTGTGTTAGTGGTTCAAATGTCAAAAATCCCTTTATTAGGAAAATGGCAAATTTCTTTATTAATGCAAAGGTGACTTGGTTTATCGTTACTGTGACAAACGAAAACACTTTATTTGATGAATCCTTAAAGAAAATTTTAATTAATATCAATCAGGAGAAAAGTTATTGCAAAAATATATGTTGATCCCTAGACACTTTTGATGTGTGTATATCTGAATATTGTTTACGTTTAGTCGTTGTTTCGTTCTTTTTGAACTGAGAGTTGTGTACTTCATGGCTATTGCTGATGTTTGTGATTTTGCCTCTTGCGTAGTTTGGCTTACGAGTTTTTCTGGCCAAGATCTCTTTATAGACCTCACAGCCTTTGTAGTTAGCTGGATGTGGGCCTAAGCATAAGGCACAGGTGGCTGGGGAAGTACGATCCGTCTTAGGGCATTCCTTAGTGTTGTGTGATTCTGCGCATTTTAGACAGCGGTAAGGTCTCATGCAGTAATTTTTTGAGTGTCCGTACTGTTGACATCTTTGGCATTGTACCGGGGCTGTCCTTTTCTTAGGATCTTCTATAGCTACTACCTGGTGATAGATAACTTTCACCTGTTTTGCTGCTTTGTTATTTGGTCCTGATTGTAAATTAATGAAAAAGGTAGATGTTGGTACTTTATCAGGTCCATATCTAGAATTTATAATTTCACCTATTACTACGTTTCCGGTATTTTCGAATGCCTCCCTGATAGCTTGATGTGGGGTTGTATGGTGTAAATTTTTGATAACCAGTCTAAGGTTTTTTCCATCTTTTCGATTGAAAGTGTGACCTATCAGGTTTTTTTCTCTGACCACACTCATTATTTTCTTATAGATGTGAATGTCTTCGCTTGTAATTCGTATTTGGTTTTTATTAATTATTTTATATGTGAACTTTGTTTGCTCAGCGGCTGTTTCTAGAAGCTCTGTGAGTTTGTTGACGTCGTCAACCCCATAGAGCATTATAGGTGGTGGTTTGCTAGTTTTCTTTTCATATGTCCGAGTGCCTTCATTGGAATCTTCTTCCACAGGTAGTCCTGAATATCGGTTAGAGACCTTCACACTCTCAGGTGTCGATGGGCTGTTAAGTTTCCTTTTTTTAGTGTTCCTGGTGATGGGGACTCTTTGCCAATCGGGAGGACAAATGCTGTGATCTTTTTGCAACTCAATTGGGTTAGAATTTTCCTTGCCTTGGCAGCTGGATTCTCTAAAGATCTTTGAATGTTTCCTAGTGAGGAGCTCCTAGGACGCGATATGAACAGGCTTGGGTGAAAAGCTTGTTGAACGAACTTTCTACTGCTACTATTGCTGCCAGACGCATTTACTGACACAGGGGCCTGGTCGCCTACCCCTGTGGAGTCTTCGGTAGTAAATTTCACACCCACAGGCCCGGGTACCTGTGAGCGCCGGGTGTTAGCCGGATTGCCAGACATCATATTCTCATCATTTTCCATATTCATAAAAAGGGGGGTGGGAAGGTACACATGGCCACGCTTTCAGAGAAGATTTAATTTCTCTGGGCTTGGGGTAGCCTTATCAGGTTAATTAACCACCGCCTGCTGCTCGGCGTTGAGTTGCTCGTTTTGCACCACCCGGGGGACACGTGTAGGGTGGGCCTAGGAGAAGGTGGTAAATCCTACGGACGCGAGCAACAACATCCCCCAAAGCTATAAGTTCATATGAAAATAAGATGAAAGACATTTTTTTACTATTTTTAGATATATTCCTTAGACCCAGTGCACCATGGTCCAGATTTATACCTGTCAGGTACAGCAGAAATGTCCCTAGCAGGGCTGTTGATGAATACTCTTCACACGGAAGAAGACTTGCCGATGAAATTGGCGGCAGTGAGCAGATGCTTTAGGGCGGAAACTTCTAATGTTATTGAAGAGAGAGGAATATACAGGTAAGAGACATCCGCCACTAAGACGTCCCACTGACCAATTAACTAAAAAATATTGTCAAATTGTTACTGATGTTTCTTCATTAACCCACAGAGTACATCAATTTACCAAAGTAGAAATGTTTGCTGTTACTACTCCAAGTCAATCAGAAAGTATGCTGGAATATTTGAGAACAATGCAGGAAGAATTATTTTCACCCTTAGGATTTAATATGAAAATACTTGACATGCCACCACATGAACTAGGTGCGCCTGCATATAGGTATGTATCTATATTTATGCAAATAATTTAAATTGGTAAAAGAAATTAAATTGGATAAACCTATATCACAGGCAGCATGTGTTGTGAATGGCTACAGGGCAAAATTGCTATGCAAACCTTATAATAATGGTCATTGAGGACTTGCCATAATCATCATGATTGCAGCAGGATGACTTTGCCAACATTTTAATGTGATAATAGTAATTTCAGTTGCAATTTATTTTACAGGAAGTATGATATAGAAGCATGGATGCCAGGTCGTAATAATTATGGTGAAATATCGAGCTGCAGCAACTGCACAGATTACCAATCAAGAAGACTGCACATAAAATTTGTTCACAATGGTGAAACAAACTATGCTCACACATTGAATGGCACCGCTTGTGCTGTACCAAGAATGTTGATAGCTTTACTAGAAACACATCAAGATCCCAAAGGGAAAATTTACATACCTGAAGTACTACAAACCTACATGAATGGAAAAAAGTACATTGCTAAAAATAATTTGGTCCCGGAACTAAAAATTATGAAAATAAAGAGATAATTGTACATTCAATCAGTTATTTATTTAATATCAAACAGATTACAGCTTATCTCCTTCATTATATTATAATCATACATTATATCGCTGACTGAATACATTAGTGGCACAAGTCGAATTTGTGGCAATTTGAGTTAATAATGAATTCTTGTTCTAAATTAGGTACTTTATTTTATGCATTAAAGACCCAACTCGTTAGTTCATAAACTACCCGGTTGGAGGCGTAAGTGTCGTTAGTGAATAAACGATATTGTTGCATCTGTTTCATGCAACACCGGCTCATCGTGAAAAGTATGATAATAAATTAAGTTACTAAACATTTATGGTACTTTTATTTTAGGCCTATTTCGTTACTGCCTTCTATCTCTAAAATATTAGAAAAAATTATAAATAAAAGGCTTTACAAATACTTGGAGGATAAATTAGTTTTGTCTCAGCGGCAGTTTGGATTTAGGCCTAAAATGTCAACAGACGATGCCGTACACCATCTCACTGACTATCTAGCACATGAACTTGATAATGGTAACCACACAGTAGGAATATTCCTGGACCTCGCGAAAGCTTTTGACACGGTTTCTATTCCTATTCTGTTGCACAAGCTTGAAACCATAGGTATCAGAGGCACCCAGCTGAAACTATTTAAAAGCTATCTAGAAGATCGTACCCAATGTGTAAGGATTGGTGATGTTCTCAGCGAGGATAAAAAAAACACATCCTTCGGGGTTCCCCAAGGAAGTATTTTAGGGCCTACACTATTTTTGATATACATAAACGATCTTTGTAATCTAAGTCTAGATCATGGCCAAATTATTTCTTATGCTGATGACACTGCCCTTCTATTTTCGGCTGACTCAGAAAAAAATGTCTACAAGGCGGCGCAACACGGATTCAATATTGTTAATAAATGGCTTCAACTTAATTCACTGACACTAAATGCAGACAAGACTAATTATATAAAGTTTTCGATGCGCAAGCAAACTACAATTGGCACTACCTCGGCATTGTATGCTCATTATTGCACAATTCCCACAAATAACCAATGTGTTTGTCCTAAAATTAAAATGGCAAATACAACAAAATACCTTGGTGTTATAATCGATGAAACACTTTCGTTCAAACAACATATAGAAGCTTTAAATAATAGAATTCGCAAGTTGATATTTGTTTTTAAAAAGCTACGCTGTATTGCTGACCCAAAAATAGTTAAACAAGTTTACTTTGCTCTATGTCAATCGATTTTAACTTACTGTATTACCACATGGGGTGGAGCGGGTAAAACAATGTTACTAACCATCGAGAGAGCTCAGAGAGCGATTCTCAAAGTGTCTACTTTCCGCCCTTTCCTTTTTCCTACTAACATCCTGTATAAATCTTGTGAAGTATTAACAGTTCGACAGCTATTCATTATGGGCATTGTATTAAAACAACATAAAGCTCTATTATAATATACTAATAAAAGGCGTAAAGATATAGTTTGTCCACAAAATTCTACAAAACATGCTTTTATATCCAAATTTTACCTGTACCTTGGACCTCTCTTATATAATAGACTTAACTCGAAAGCAAGCATTTATTCTCTGAACTACACAAATTGTAAGAAAATCCTCAAGGATGCTCTCCAAAGTATGTCTTATGAAGAAACAGAGAATTTATTAATTGTGTTAAAGTAAATATATGTAGGTATACAAATTGCACCTATGTTATATTATATTTATCAAATTTAGAAACTAAGTTACTCGTAAGCTACTCATTGTTGTCTACTGTAATTTTTTTATTATTTATTAATTTTAAAAGAATATTTTAGCTCTTCTCGCCGTTGTGTTTCACACAGGATTACCTAGTTCAGGCACGTAAGTCTTTGGAATATAATTTACATTTAAGCAAAACTGTACTAATTCTCATGCCTTATAATTTTGAATAAATATTATTATTATTATTATTTACGATTTAACAATTCCATTGATGAGCACTTCTAGTCTTATGTTCTACTTAGCTAGTTTTTCGTGAAAATGCATTCTTATTTTCTTTACTTTTATAACATAGTTTCTAGCATTACTCAAAAAAGTGAAAACAATACAATGCAATACTGGCACAACTGGGAGTGACCATCTTCTGAACCTCATATTAATAAAAATAACAAAAAATATTTCAAAACTATTACTGCCGGCAACTGAAGCTATAACGGAGATGTTTATAAACCAAACATAAACTATAATTATATTCCAAAAAATACAGTCGGTAAGAGCTTTTCTGTGCGCGCGCACAAGTCTTCGAATATTTATTGTACGTTTTCTCAAATTGTTGAATTTTGTCTTGTGCCACTATCGAATTCAGTCAGCGATATTATAATGTGCTTTAACATAAGGTGCCTACAAACTGGATACGACAGCATAATCAACAATAATTAAATAAGGATAAGTCTTTGACTAGGCTGCATTTTCGCTCTATCACTACCTGTAACAATACATATTATTGGCACTCTGTTAAGGAAAGAGAGATAGGATATTTGTGCTTCGCAAGTGGCATGTCAATACTTGTCTAATTACCCAAGTTGTCATCGTCTTCTCTCTTTTTCCCTCCCAATAGTCACAACATCCTACTTCCACGTGCCATCTAATAGTGTGAAATTTTACCATTTTTATAAATTGAATGTTAGGTTAGGTAACCTTCTACATCTTTTTACTTATGAGCCCAACTGTCACTAATGAGACAATTACTTTTATTATTATTATGCTTGCCTAACAGATGAGACGTTAAAATTTCATTGTATTCAACCTCACCATTAACAATGAACCTTGCTCCCTGGGTTTTGTACACTACCATTAGCTGATATTGTGTAGCTATCATGAGGTATTATAATTTTAGGGCTATCATAATTAAAACTGATAAAATGTGGATCAGAGACTTATTTGTTCATCCAAATTACTTAAACAAGTTTGTAGACACCTTGAATATTGATTACCTATTTTAGGGTTCAGTATTTTTTTTATTTTAATCCCTTTTGTTGCTTGGAAAGCTTTTTCATTTTAGATTTAAATAAGTTAATATCAACTTTTGTATCTGAGGGGTCATTAGGTGCAGTAGCTTTCTCTTCAGGTGGCATAAAGTCCTTCTGCCTCTGCTCGTGCTTGGCACGTTTAACTTGTGCTTGCTTTTCTTCTTTTTCATGTCGATTCTTGGCCTTCTTCTGTTCGTCTTTGAGGAAGTATTCTCCAGTAGCAAGTTCACGGTCAATTTTACTCTCTTGTTGTGGTGGTGGGAATGGTGTGTAGGGTTTCTTTTCAACTTTCTTTTTAGGTTGTTTCCTCGGGACATTTTTACTTTTAAATGTTGGTAGAAATCTATCCCAACTCTCGTTTTTTAGCCTTGAGTCTTTCATGAGTTCTCTCTTGATCATTAAACTTTTAATGTTGTACATTGGATGAATATTTTTCATTGTGTCTTCAACAATTCGCCTCACTTGCACAAGACCTTTGTATGGTCCTACGGCTGAAACTGTGTTTCCTTGCACTAGCACATAACATTCAGTTAATAGTTCTACAGATTTGAGAGTTACTCCATTAGGACCAATCAAACGCTGCCGTCTCTTCAAAAATGTCTCTTTTTTGCGAACAAATGAATTAATCTTTATGATATCACAACCTATCTCATCTTCTAGGACTCGCACAGCTTGTTCAAACGGGACACTTCGTGACAACAGTTTCATCAAATCTCTGGCTTTGATTATAATGTAAGGATCCCAAGTTTTTCTTGTTGTTTTCACGGTTATACTGCCTTCGATGAGGTCAAGTTCGGCGACGATGTAGTGTTCTTTCAGTACCTTTTGCACAAGCGGCCAGCATTCTTTTAAGTACTGTTCTCTGTACTTTGGAAACAGGGTTGCAAACTTGCTTTCTTCTAAAAGACCATGTGGATTATCTTCGGGAGTAAATTTGGGTATTTTCATAGCCCAAGCATTATCGACAGGACCTGTGGCCTGATTGTTTTCATCAGTATCTTGGATTTGCATTATTATCAGATTCCAAAACCAATATCTAGTTTATAATCTACCTCAGTATTAAATTTTACTGTTCATTGTTCAATCCTGTTCAATCAAACATGCGGATATGCGGATTAGGCATTTGACATTGACAGTTGGTTGACTAGTTGATTCCCTAGACCTTAAGACTAAAAATGAAGGACCCGAAATGTTTGACTATAGAAAAACACAGTTATACAAATATGAGGCTTATCGACGCCAGAATCATAAAAATATTGCCATCCCTTTAACTTTCTTAATTTTATGTACGTTTGCCCCGCACAGCCCCCCAGAATTCACAACATTTCAATTTTTTTACCTTATGTTTTTTTATGCTCAATAAATAGTACTTAGAAAACTAGGAGACCCATATTTTTTTTTTTCACAAAATTTGTATTGTAAGTTAGTCAAAAATAATTTTGAAATCTGGAAAAATTCAAAAACGCCTGTAAGGTTGAATCTACACATTACCTTTGCTTGGGTCATGAAAAAAAAAATGAGATGGAGATTGACGACGATTGACGTAAATGACGTTGACGTTTGTTACTTTTGTTAGATTATTATGTTAAATGCAAAGAGTATAGTATTATAAATGTTTCCTTGGTTTGTGGCTGTGATGTGATATTGGATTTTATTGTATTTTAATTTTTCGCATTTGTCTAGGCTGAATTGGAAATAATTGACAACAAAAATGAATAAACAAGTTCGTAAATTAGATCCCCTCGTTACTTGCTTCGTTCCCACCTGCAAAAATACAGTAATAATGAATCGTAATAAAAACTTTTTCCACGTGCCGAAGTCTTCGAGAGTACAATGGTGTGCTGCTGTTAATAAAACATACGTACCAAAAACTGGAAGCCTTTACATTTGTGAAGATCATTTGAATGTAAGTATCTACATATCTAGTTTTCCTTGATTTGCCTGTTATTTTACTATTACTAACGAATTGTTTTCGTTTAATTCTAGCTGGAAGAAGCGTTACTAAATTACCAAGATTGGATGAACCAAAAAACCAACAGACCCCGACTGATTCCCCACGTCCCGAATAATTTAAGGAACATAAATAAAAACCCAATTCTTCTGCCATCAACATCCACATCGACAGTCAATGTAGATCCTGTACCAGATGTGCAAGAAAAAGGCGTGCTGTGTATTCCGGACTGTTTTCATAAATCTATCCAAGCAAAACCCACTATGGTCAATCGCTCAGTTGGTGTAAGGATTTTCAGAAAAAGGAAACATACATATTTATTTGAAGACGAGTCATCAGAGGGACATAATCCGTCTACAGTTGGCAGTACAACAGAATTTTCTGGAAATGAAAGTTCTAGTAACTTACCAATACAAAAAAGTTTAGCTGGCAGGTGTTTTATCTTAAGTTTAATAGAAAAAAAACCACTATCATATGTTGGTGTTCCTAAACAATATTATTGGATTATTCAATATAATGCAAAAGAATTAAAGATACCTTCTTTACATATTATAGTAACTTTATATAAGTTAAAAAATAATGAAACATTCACCAAAATGAAAGACCTTTTTGAAATTTCATTAACTACTTTGTGGCGAATATTTAACAAAACTTTAAAAACACTAAGTTTATTTTTTAGGGAAGTATTATATTGGCCAACAGCCCTGAACATTAAGAGGAACCTTCCTATTGCTTTTAATACAAGCAAAGAGTATGCAAGTGTTCAGGCAATAATAGATTGCTTCGAAATAGAAGTAGAAAAGCCTAAAAAACCTATAGACCAGGCCCTTACATGGTCCCAATACAAGAATTGTAATACCATAAAGTATTTGATAAGTGCTACCCCAGATGGTTTTATAAATTTTGTGTCTGAAGGTTATGGGGGACGTATAAGTGATATGTATTTAGTTGAACAAAGTGGATATTTAGAAATAATACCAGCAAACACTACCAGTTTAGCAGACAGGGGCTTTAAGCATTTAGAATCACATTTAGTTAAGAAATCTGTTAAAGTTCTACGCCCACCTAGTGTCCTCAAAGACACAAAAATGACAAAATCGGAGGTGATTGATAGTAAAATTTTAGCTAGTTTACGCATTCATATAGAAAGGGTTATCAGGAGGGTAAGACTTTTTAAAATGTTGAAACCACATGCTGTTGTAAATAATAAATTAATAAATGTACTAGATGATGCAGTGGTAGTTGCTTGTGGACTTATAAATTTACAGTCACCTGTCATAAGGAAGTATTAGGCATTGGAAGGCCTCCCTCAGTGTATAATTTTTAATTTATATCTAAGAATACTATGTTATGTTTGTATAAGTTTTGATAACTTTAACTGTGTGTTGCTATAGATACTTAATAAAAAAGATACTATATGATTACAATTTTGATTTTTATTTATCATAATGTACAATATCAAGCATTTTATTAAAAATAAATTTCTCCCAAAACATTTCACCTTCTTTCACTAACTTTTCTGCATACAATCTGTCGTAGTAGACCCAGTGTTCATGATAGGCTTTATTTCTTTCAAAGTCTGGATCAGCTATACACAATAAAGCTTTTTTCATATTCATCGCTAACATTTGCAGCTGTATTTGGGCATTACATTTAGGTGGTAGGCTTTTGAAACTTGAGCATTACGGACTGGGTAAACTCGCTCTTAGCTTAATAAAATCATATTTAAATGATAGGTTTCAGCAAGTTCAAATAAACGGTGAAAATTCATTGGGTTTAAAAGTCAAAATGGGTGTACCGCAAGGCTCAATATTGGGGCCGTTCTTATTTTTAGTATATATAAATGATTTACCTTATTTACTGGAAAACCGACCACAAATGGTGTTATTTGCTGATGACACATCACTGATTTTTAAAGTAAGCAGACGTGCACAGGAGCTTGACGACGTAAATAACGCTATGCTTGTGGTCCATAATTGGTTTACTGTAAATAATTTGGTATTAAATGAGAAAAAAACTAAATGCATTAGATTCACTTTACCGAATGTTAGAAGTAGTGAATGTCACGTTGTATTGAATAAGGAGATACTTGAATTCGTCGAAAATACGGTTTTCCTGGGGATCACGCTTGACTCAAAGCTGCAGTGGGGTCCTCACTTAACATCACTTGCAGGGCGGCTAAGTTCAGCCGCTTACGCTGTTTGGAAAATCCGTCAATTAACAGACGTGGATACCGCGAGACTGGTCTATTTTAGTTACTTTCATAGCATCATGTCTTACGGTATTTTGTTGTGGGGACGGGCTGCAGATATTGAATCTATCTTCATTCTGCAAAAGAGGGCTATCAGAGCTATCTACAACCTCAGCAGACGTGAATCTCTAAGGGAACTGTTTAAAAAAATTAACATCATGACGGTTCCTTGTCAATATATATATGAAAACATTATGTACGGTGGCCAGCACATCAAGCTACCCCAATCTGTCAGATTTTCCCAATTGAATATGAACTTTATTCCTTTGTGGTAAAGTTGAAAATCTATCAAAGAATTTTGACAGATTGGGGTAGGTTGACCTGCTGGCGTCTGTACGTTCGAAAAAATCTACATCTTTTTAGTAAGATATGTGACAGGCATAATTTTAACACTAGAAATAGGAACAAATTAGATCAACCTCGTTTCAGATTGTCTAAAGTAAAAACTTCTTTTATGGGTTATTGTGTAGAATGTTATAATAAAATACCACTCGATATTCTTCAACTAAATGAGAAGAAATTTAAAACATGCATTAAACGCACACTATGTAGACAAGCATACTATAAGTTGGATGATTATATCGTAGATAAAAATGCTTGGCTAAATGCTGGTCCTGCTCCACAGACACTTGGGCTCACTAGTTAAAATTTCAATATTAATTTGGAAGACATGCTTCCCTTTTTTTCTTTTCAAGTGTTTCTGACATTCGAATTTAATGTGTATTTTTAATTCAATCAAGTTTTAATTGTTACTTTAATATCTTATACCTCTTTCTAGTAAAATTTTATTCATCTCGTAAATAAATTGGTAACGATAGTTTTGTATAATTTAGAAGCATTTTTTTTTTTTTTTAATTTTAATTTTGTAAATGTAAGAACCATGGATCCGTTCATTATAATTTTTTTATATTGACTTGAAAGAGCATGGCAGTTGAGAATGTGTCATGCTCACTTAAATGTCTCACTGATGGTGGCGCGTGTGTTGGATCATTCGGTTCCCTTCAAAATGGTTGAGCTGGATGGTGCTGATCCATGCGTCATGTTCGTGAACGGGCGCTGTCAGTTGAGACTGGTCATCTCTTAGCTGCCAGGGCTTCTTTTTAATCTTATAACTGTCTTGAATTGTTTCTTCATAACATTGTTCTCACATATAGAAGCAACAAGAATACTGTACTCAGGATTTTGTAATATCTTAATTTAAAAGAGTGTCCTTGGAGTTTCTTGCCCGTTCTTCTCCAAGAGATCTACGTTTTGGAATGGGCAACTAGCTTCAACTTTCTGACTAACTGACCGACTAGTTAATTTTGACAATTCAAAAGTGCCTGGAAATGGTTTAATTGAAATAAATGCTTTGAGTTTGAGTTTGAGTTTGAGTGATATTACACTATCTTTAACATAGTTTTCCATAGTTTTATTACTGCTGGGGCATTTTATTTCTACGACAAAGCCATGTTCTATACACAATCCATCTGGGGATGCTCCTACAAAAGGTGTGATTAATTTAAATCCACATTGAATTATCTCAATATTCATTTTTTTCATTATTTCTTTAACCACTTCTTTTTCCAAGAGTTTTCCTCTTTTAATAGCCTTTGTTTCAGGAATCTTATAACCTCCAAGAATGGATTTAACCAATGCTCCATCAGTGTTGCACTTTGTGCATTCATAAATCTTTGATGCAGTAACTCGCCCCTGTCTCAAAATATGCCACAACTGACTGTGAGCTTGACTGCGTGTTTGGTTTTCAATTTCAACAATTACCTCTTTAGTCAATTTTTTTTCAGCAAAGGTTTTCAATTTTGTGAAATCTGTTAATTCGTCTTGGGATGAACTGGTTGTATAGTAATCCAGTAAAAGCTTGAAAACTCGGAAACTATCCAATGTTATAACTATATTGTTGTAGTTGGTAATCAAAGAGTCATGCATTTTTCTTTTTCGACATTCTTGTAAGAACATAGCTTTTTTAAGCGAATTTGGAAGAGTAACGGTTGCTGGTAAACGTTTTCCCATTTCTTTGGCTAAAATACATTTATCTTGAGTTACTGCTGCTGAGAGTTTTGGCTGGGTCCAATAGCAGCGCACAGATGTGACTGAAGGCTCTTCAGTCCGCTTAATAAGCCACATAATAAAACAAATTGAATGTTTGCATCCACCCTGACTTGCAGCACAATCTTCACATTTCACATCCAATATTGTTTCTTCTGCCTCGTTAATGCTAGCGACAACTGAGTACATTTTAGTACGAACTCTGTGCTCAGGAGTTACTCTGCCCTTGATAAAACACACAGCATTTTCTCGTTTCACTTCCACGTAGCCTACAGAAGTTTCAACATAAGCATCCCTTGATGACAACAAAACCTTAGCTCCCCGGATTTCGGCAACGTTAAACGAGTCGTTTTCACGCATGTATTGCAACAACATCATATAATCCACCTTGGGAAGGTTGCGGCTGTCTGCCATGGCATAACCGTCCGAAACTTTCATGGCAAATCAATTTATGTAATAATGCGTTTTTATTATTAAATAACAATGCGTTTTCAAACAAAACAACCTCGGCAAACAACACTGATATTTGACAATGACAGATGATGAGATGACTTTATTTGACATTGAATTTTTTTTTTTTATTCATAATAATTAGGAGCAAAGGCATACACTGTGACAATTCCTTACTCTGGATCGCTAGAGGATTTTTTTGAATATTTCGCTAAATAAGTAATCAAAAAAATCTAAAAAACATGGAATGGAATACTTAAATATAAAGCTCTAAATGGTTGTCGATACCTTAGTATTTATTTAAAATTGAAATGTTGTGAATTTGCGACTTAGGTGTGCACCAATGCAATGTACCCGCCTCTAGGACTATATGTACCAGTTTCTTTTTTAATGTACCTCTGTACTTTTGAAGAAATATGCATAAAAAGGGGGCCGTGCCAGCCAAACGTTTTCAGCACGGCCCCCGTGTAACTTGAATTATTCAGCACGGCTCTCTATAGTTGCCTATATCTTTTTAAATATGACATGTTTGCTTACAAAATTCGACTTCCTAAATTATGTATAGGAGTACATTCGTTCCCAATAAATTGCGATTCTGCTGTATTATTTACTTTAAAAGATAAATTGAATCAAAAATATCATATAATACAACTGATAGGGTGACCATGATTCCACGTACACATACATACATAATCAGCCTATAATGTTCCCACTGCTGGGACACAGGCCTCCTCTCTATGAGAGGGAGTGGGCCGTAATCTACCACGCGGGCCCAGTGCGGTTTGGTAGATGTCACATGTCTTCGAATTTTTGGTTCTAGGACATGCCGGTTTTCTCACGATGTTTTCCTATGATTCGTGATTCCACGTGAGAATGGATAAAAAACTTCTGCATAATTTGAGTAAATCTTTAATAAAATAAAAAATATCGTAATCTGTATTAACGATAACTATAATAGTAGTAAGTAATAGGTCCCAAATCAACAAGTTTCGCTCAAAAGGCTTAAAAAAATCACAGATATATTTCCAATATATCACACGGATTGAACCGTACATTACAATAAAATTACAGATTCATTACATTTCACAGATTAGTTACGTTTACATATGGAATAATCACAGAAAACTATAACTATGTGTCACTAACACTACAGAGCTTAAAAGGCTTAAAAAATCACAGATACGTTTCCAACAATTCACATCGATTGAAATACCTATATTACAATTTTATTACTTACATTAATCACATTAATATTATTTGGAATAATCACAGGCAACTAATTCAACCTACGTAATCACAGTAGTGTTTCAAGCAACTGTAATAATTAGAATATTGTTATTATTTTTACATAATTATAAAACATCAAAGATCACTCGCAAATCATAATTGCAAAAATCGTATGAAAATTTGTATTTCGCGGGCTACACTGAAGCAAATACCCATAAGTAACGTCATACTCATAAGTAACGTGTAATTTTATAAACGTCTAATATACTTATGGTAGGTATACGCCTATAAAGTTAGGTTTTGTGATTTAAGAATTCTAACCTTAGACTTAATCAAGAAATGATTACCTACGCAACAATCAATTACTTCTATTGTATACGGGTGTAAGACTTAGCACACTCTCGCTTACACTTCACTGTGCCGTGAGCGGGTGCTTCATACATTTTGATATTTTTAAATTTCATTAAATAAACCTAGTAAGTAAATTGATTTTAGTACCTACATAAACCTATCTTTATCAAATCCGTTTCTTATGTACCTACAAATAAATTATATTATTACTTTAAACTACCTGTTTATTAACAATCCATTTCCGTGCTTGAAATAGATTTCACTGCTCAACGACACGTAGAAAACACGTGAATACTGAAATTAATGGAGCAGTGTTTACATTTACTGCTGTAGGTATATTGTGCGCGTAAAGATGTGACTGATCAATAAACACTCGAGCCCAACTGCGCAACATGAAGTAACCGCGACACCAGCGCTACTTCAAAAATCACGGTAGCGTCAGTGAACTAATAGCAACCGCACAGGACAAGTTTTAACTGATTTAATTCCCTTATAAGATGTCATCGCTGATATTAATTTTGAAGAAAAAAAAACAAATTGTAAAAAAAGAATGTTTATTTCAATGTAGTCACATAGTTTAATTATTTATTGTTATTTATTTATATATACTTTATTGTACACCAGAAAATACATAAAAAAACACTTATTACTACAAAACATACAATGGGCGGCCTTAGAATATATGTACTTACCTAATATATGGAACCATGGTCACCCTATCAGTTGTATTATATGATATTTTTGATCCAATGTATCTTTAAAGTACTAATACAGCAGAATCGCAATTTATTGGGAACGAATGTACTCCTATACATAATTTAGGAAGTCGAATTTTGTAAGCAAACATGTCATATTTAAAAAGATATAGGCAACTATAGAGGGCCGTGCTGAATAAACTAAAATTGGTTTATTTTTTAAATTTTGCAAGTTGTATGAGAAACCAATGCGTTACATATGTTACTTGCCAAACATCAATTATATTTTAATAGTTTTTGGCTAAGGTTGTTTTGTTTTTTTTTTTATATTTTAATAGTTTTTGTCTTTTTTAGATATTTTCTTATACAAAGGTCCAATTAAAATAGATGGACAAATTTTAACACAGCGCTCAGTATGTCTAACCAAAGGTATCCAAGCAAAAAAAAAACACCGATTAAAGTGTTTTTATTTTGACATAAAATTTAAAGTAAATTTAAAGTTGTCGGCATACTCTAGAATAAACACATCCATTATGGGTAGGTATTTCCCATGCGCAATAACTTGGGACCTTTTATGAATGCGACTCCCCCGCTCTCTTCCCCCGCACTTCCCCGGTGGTGCTCTATTGTAACTTCCTATGTGTTCGAGGAAAGTTTATTCACCCATATTGTAGTTCAAAATTTTGTATTACAATATGGGTGAATAAACTTTCCTCGAACACACGATTAGGAACTGTCTAGGTACTTATGAAAAGAAAAGGTTCTAATTTCCCATCACACTTTACCAGGCTTTGGACTGTCTAATTGCGTGCTGATCTGTTATCAAAGTAACAAAGCTATTGCAGTAAGTTGTAAACAAACAAACGCCAGACGACCCACTGACCAAGCGCGCACTGGATACAGTTGTGTTATGATGATACTTATGATTATGAATAATTTTTATTTATTTAAATGTTCGTTAACAGTAAAACACTGAATCCTGCGTGTTTAAAAAATTGAATCAGCCCTTAATTAATTAAAATACTACTTACTCTACGCCGGTAGGTGGATACCTATTTACATTAATTGTTGAACGTGCTTACCATTTTGCTCGATGCACTTGCGAGCGCGTTCAATTACGTGTCTTTTCACTTTTAAAAGAGTGTCACTTTCACTTTTTATTATTTCAAATGCGAGGGTGATTCGCGTACGTAGCTCATCCAGGGTGGCGCAGGGTGGTGGGTGGGTGTCCATTTTCATCGTACACTAAATCTTTAGCTCGACCCCAGAAAAAAAAAATCAAGCGGAGTCAAGTCCGGGCTCCTAGCGGGCCACGTGACTGGACCACCCCGACCAATCCAGCGGTCTTCGTACCGAGAATTAAGATAGTCTATTACGTTCCTAGAGAAGTGTGCTGGCGCGCCATCATGCTGGAAGTAGAGGTCACGCCAGACGACCAGGGGTACATCTTCTAACATTGAGTCAAAATCGTTACGTAACAAGTCTTTAAACGGTTTAGAAACACAGGCCCTAAAACTTTATTGTCTAGCACTCCTGCCCACACATTTACACTAAACCGTGTTTGGAACTGGTCCGGTCTTACTTTATTTGGGTTTGTAGTTGTCCAGTAATGGGAATTATGTATGTTAAATAACCCAACACGAGTAAACGTACATTCGTCAGTTCAGAGAATGTGGCGATGAGGTTGTTGCAGTAGCCACCTACAAAATGTCACTCGTAGCGTGTAGTCTTGACTGTTCAGTTCTTGCACACGAGTGTAATGATATGGGTGGAGGCCTTCATCACGAAGGAGCTTCCACACGTAAAAGTCGCTGACATTGAATGCATGACCAGCATCGGCCGTGCTCGCCGTGGGGTGTCGTCTAAAGAAATCTAGAATGTCTTCTTCAAGACGCACCGTATAGCGCGGTCTTCCTGCGTCAACCGCTAGCGCTGGTGGCATGAAGGTGCCATATTCACGCTGTACTGCTCTCAGGATAGTGGTGAGGCTCGGCCGCCTTCCAAATCTTTCTTGATAAAGGATTTGGGCTTGTCGTAAGCTTTGGTTACACTCACGATAACACACGAGCAGAGTATTCTTGGTTGCTGTACGCGTAATAAGGCATTGTTTTCGATTGTGATAACTACGTAATAATAATACACACACCCACGTTAGTGCAATGTTTTGCCGGCTCGCGGGCTCGCCTTGGTTGCGCGACGAAAACTGAAATTGCATCAATGTCATAACGTCAAGCGAAGGGCTAAGTTAGGGTTAGATGGCATGAGTTGGACAATGACCGCGGCGGGCACGGGCGGTGACGTGAACACGTGCGCCTGAACATTGTATCCGATTTTTTTTTTTAAGTTAACTAAGACATGGATCTGTTTATGCATTGGGTAACCAACATTTATTAATGTATTTTCGTTAGCTGTATTTTTCTTGTAAGTAGGTATCTAATGCGTTTTTCTTATATATTTTTTTACGATTGTCCTTATTTTGGAGGTCTGAATGTTTTCTAAAAGTTTGTCCACCTATTTTAATTGGACCTTATATTTTTTTTCCAGCACGGCCCCCTATCCATATCTATATATTATTTGTTATTACGAATTCACAATATCTGTTACGGTACATATAACGTGTTAATAGAGTACATTCCTTGAGTTTAGGAACCTTTTTAATACGCTTTATATTTTTCAAGTTACACGGGGGCCGTGCTGAAAACGTTTGGCTGGCACGGCTCCCTTTTTATGCATATTTCTTCAAAAGTACAGAGGTACATTGAAAAAGAAACCGGTACATATACTCCTAGAGGCGAGTACATTGCATTGGTGCACACCTAAGTCGCAAATTCTGGGGGGCCGTGCGGGGCAAACGTACATGGGCCCCCCGTCTCGCTGCGCATATACCTAAGGCGTGGTACAGCGGTTTTGGTCAAATTATAGTACCAAATATGGCCACGCGCAATAATAATCTTGTGGCCTACGAATAAGTAATTACTTATTCGTAGCTTGTGGCGCTTTATTTCACTTCAGTGGTATTTCATTACGCAGTGATGCGTCCATTTTGAAAATTAACATGTGCAGACGATGCCTAGACTCAGCAACTACTGCTAGCGACACCATTGGCACCACAAACCAAGTGTGTGACCGTAGTTTACACGTTCGAAATAAATGACGTTTATAAAATGTTGGCTTTGGAGGTTGTCCGTGACAGAGGTTGTGCGATCAAAGCACTGCCGGTGCGGAATTTTACTATTACCTTACCGCCGTCTATGTCTAGCTGCAGCCAGTGCGGCGTGGCGATTCCGTGCTCTGCTACGTGTGATATTTAACTTGTAAGAAGTATGCGAGTAATAAATATGCTTGTAAGGCTTTGGTTTCACTAGCAAAACTGTGAGTTAAAAAACTTAGCATACTTTTTTATTAGCATGTGTATTTCAGGTTAATAAATACAGAACACTATTTTACCTAATATGGTTTTATAAGTGTCACGTAACATCTGTGAACCCTGCTGGTTCAATACTCAGAAGTAAGGATTTTTAATATAAAACACTCTGCATAAACTTTGAAAATCAGCTTTATTGCTACAGTTACACCAGTTTACAGTTTGATTTAATGATACAATGTGTGACCAGTACGAATATCGAAGCACGAATGCCGGGCATGGCGGGCATTTTACCCACGATGCCCGCCGACTGTTTTTTTTAATCCCTACCATTTTGCTTGCTTATGATTAGTCGTTGATAACTGTCAAACTCTCGGCCAATCACATGAAGTCAATACAACTACTTTTGATCATGCGATTTCATAGAAACGATTGTATTAGTCTACAAACAAAATATAATTATAGGCCTATTTTAAATATTTATAACAGCTCGGCCATCCGGTATCCAACGAGTCCCTCGTTGTTATGTATATAAAAAAAAACAATATTTCATCTTACGAATTATAAATGTAACTTATTGAATATAAATTATCTCATTAGTCCTTAATTAATCGTTTTGACTATAAATCATCATAGTAGCACATTTTAGTATCTAATTAAATCTCAAATTCAATTACCTACTTTACAATATATATACCTATGACCACACAACCACCATTACATGACCTTAAATACCTTGTTATCAGATTAATTAGAAGTCACTATATTACACATATTTTTTTTTAAATATAGCTCAAAAACAGTCTCTACCATACATTTATTCCTAAATTTATTTCTTAATCCATGACCTTGATTAAGAAAAAATGCTTATAACCTTTAGGGGTGTCGGTTGCCTGACACTCCTAACTTAATCTATCTTATATCGGCGGTATATGTATTGGTCCATGACCTTGACCAGTAGATATACTGATGCACCGATTGCTAAAATGAGAGGCATCCGTTACCTGATACCCCTCACCAACTCATTGGTACATGACCCTAACCAATGAATCGGTATTTACTAGTCCATGACGTTGACCAGCAAATATTTTAGCCATTATTAGTGCATGGAATAATTTAGATGATACATGACATTAATCATCGAAACTTAAAACCACATTAGCATTACTTCTAATTATGACATCAATTCCTTATAGTTCTATAAGTGTACCTTTGGAAATGCACAATCACCTGCTTGTTTAATTCTATGTACAATATTCATCTTCATTAATGTGAATGAACTTACTAAACATCTATTTACAACTCTTCACATTCAGATTCACAATCATTATGCTCGGATTCACAATCGGTTGATACGGGTTCGTTAAAGCAGATCCATGGGAATATTTTATCAATAGCTACCACAGCCTCATACCTCTTACTAGTCCTTGTGAGGGGTGTGTCCTCGACCACGAACCTATCGTTGGGGAGCACCTTCTTAATTCTGTAAGGGCCTTTGCATTTAGGTTCGAGCTTCTTAGACTGTCCCTCTATTCCTGTCACAGCTCTTACTACTCTAACCAAATCACCTTCTTTGAAACGCATTCCCATTTTCCTATACCTATCATACCGTTCCTTGTCCTTGTCCTGCTGTATCCTAATAAGCTCTCCGGCCGTGGCCCTGATATCGTCCAGACTCTCCCCAACCTCCGACGTAACTTCGTTCATTACGTCATTTAACAAACCTTCAGATGGGTTAGTTAGATTTCGCCCGAAAAGAAGCTCCGCTGGAGTCTTTTTGGTGGTGGCGTGTACAGTGGTATTGATACCCAACTGTATGTCTGGTAAATGTTCATCCCATAAACCGTTGGGTTTATCGTGGTTCATTGCCCCGAGCGCTGCCAAAATGGTGCGGTTGTACCGTTCCACTTGGCCATTCGCTCGGGGTGTGGCGACAGCATTGAGCACATGCTTTATACCACATGATTGAATAAATGTTTTAAACTGCCTACTAGTGAAACTTGTCCCTTGGTCCGTAATCAAACGGGTTGGCACGCCGAAGTAACTAAAATGCTCTCTGAATACCCTAATGCTCGTAGCCGATTTGGTATTTCGCACAGCGGTGATGTCAACAAATTTCGTAAAAGAGTCTATGATAACAAGGATGAATGTATTGCCATGCTTGGTGCGAATAAAAGGACCGAGATGATCTGCATGTATGGTATGGAATGGTATGATAGCTTTAGGGATGGGGTGTAGTTCACCGGGCCTAGCACCACTTGGCAGCTTGTGATGTGCGCACTGAAGGCAAGCCGAGACGTATTTTTTTACAAACCGTCTCATCTTTGGAAACCAATAGGTAGCTTGTAGGCGTGCCAAAGTTTTGTCAAACCCGAAGTGTCCCACATCATCGTGATTGGCTTTCAGCAGCTGCCATCTGGTGCCACTTGGAACAACCCAACGGATAGTATTCTCGTCAATTATACGATATACCCGCCCATTTACAAGCTTGTAATTTTTGAATATGTCAACGGCATCTTTACATTTGGAATCGCCTAAAATATTCGCGATATTTTTAATGTCTTCGTCCGTCTGTTGCACCGTTGAAAGCCAATCGTCAGTGCCTACCGAAAGTACATCTAACACGTGATCAACGTCTGGGATAGCGTCTATAGCACCCCTACTAAGGGCATCTACGTGTGCCATTCTATCACCAGGGCGGTATTCTATTGAGCAATCGTATTCTAAGAACTGCAGCCACCAGCGAGAAATTCGTGGGATTAAGTCACGTTTACTTAAAGTGGTACGCAAAGCGTTGCAGTCTGTAACTATGGTGAATTTAATACCAAGTAAGTAATGCCTGAACCTATTCAATGACGCAATAATAGCGAGAGTCTCCAGCTCGAAGGAATGTAGTTTTTGCTCATCCGGACTGGTTTGCCTGCTATAATAAGCAATAGGTTTGAACACCCCAGACTTGTCCTGTTGCATTAAAATGCCGGCTATCCCGTACTTGCTAGCGTCGGTGTGGAGTTGGGTTAGTGCACTAGGATCATAAAGTCCCAGGACCGGTCTTTGTACTAAAATCTGTTTTAATTTCTCAAAAGATTCCAGTTCTTCACTACCCCAACTCCAAGAAGAGTCCTTCTTCAACAGACCAGTCAGAGGACGTGCTATTAAGGCGAATCCCGCGACAAACCTCCTGAAGAAGCTAGCAAGGCCTAAAAACCTCCTAACTTCGTGAACATTCGTTGGCGTAGGGAATTTGGATATGGCGTCTGTTTTGAGCGACCCTGGTCTAACACCCTCTGAACTGACTTCGTAACCCAGGTAGTCTATTTTGTCATAAAAGAAATTACATTTACTCATTTTGAGTGTTAGACCACTTTGTGCCAGTAACCGTAGCACTTCCTCCAAACGTACCATTCCTTCATCGAATGACTTGGCAGGAATCAGGATATCATCCATGTAGACCAATGCATACGATGAAGCTGGTGAATTGTGGATAATCTTATTCATTGTCCGCTGGAAAACTGATGGTGCGTTTACTAACCCAAAGAGCATCCTGTTGTACTCGTATTGACCCTGAGGGGTCACAAACGCAGTCTTCTCTCGCGAGCCTTCAGCTATTGAGATCTGATAATACCCTGACGCTAAATCGAGGGTAACAAATAGTGAACTACCTGATAATAAGTCTAACTGATCCTCGATACGAGGGAGAGGGTAGTGCTCTTTCTTTGTTTTACTATTTAGAGCACGGTAGTCCACACATAACCTCTTCTCCCCAGACTTTTTGTTAACTAACACTATAGGGCTCGCGTACGGACTTTTAGACTCCCTTATAATGCCGCTTTCTAACATTTCTGTGATCATATCTTGAACTAGTTGGCGTTCGGTAAATGACAACCGGTATGGGCGGTAAACGACAGGATCGGGGTCATCCAGTTGAATCACCATTTCAGTTTCTGTGGTAAACCCAAGGTCTTTTAAGCCACTGGAAAAACAATATTTATATTTATCCAACAAAACCTTTAATGACTCTTTTTGATCCTTTGTTAAATTTTTTCCGCAGCTGATTGATGATTCATCTATGGGCGACTGATCACTAAAATCTATTTTTTGGACTTGTAGGCTCTCAGCTAAAGTGTGGCTCCTAGTTATAAGACTACCCTTCTCTATAACTAGATGGTTGTCACTGATATTCTGAACGAGAATCCTACCCGCACCTTGTGTTAATTGATACTCGCCGGGTAACAAGTAATGTTCACGACCATCAATATTGCGCACGGTTCCATTGACGTAAATTTTTCCCGAGAAAGAATTACGCGAGCTAACTGGGATCGCCTTTAATTTGCCGCGTTCTATGCGCGTCTCCTCCATACATAAAAGTGGACAAATCAAAATAGATTCCTCACTAACCCGCTGAAAAATGACGTCTGATTTTGTCTTATGATTTTGACTGAAGGCCTTTCGGTGAAAGTATGGCCTAACAGTACAGGGCAATTTATTAAGTAATCACCTACTACCAATATCTCAACATGATTTTCTACTACACCCTGCACTTCGATCGTAACGTTAATCTTGCCAAGGGGGTTATATGGCACGTTACATATTCCACTTAATAGTGGCACTTCTCCTACCTTCCAGTCTAGTCCTAAACGCTCAGCTTCACTGAGACGGACCAAAGTACCCTCGCTTCCCAAATCAACGAGACATTCTGAAAACAACCCATTTATTTTAATAGGCATTTTATACTTGGCACTTGAATCACCTGTGTTTTCTACTTTCAATATTGCTTTTGGTTTATCGTTGGTACTTTGCTTTGCCCCAGGGCACTCAGTGTCTTTATGTCCTAATAAATTACATTTAGAGCATTGTATCTTCGGTTTTGTGCATCGAAAGAATGGATGGCCGGTTTCTTTACAATTGTAGCAGACCATGCCGGACCCGGTTGACTTCTGGGAACTTTGACCTACTTTATTACCGGTAAATGTGTTATTTTGTAATCGCCTATCTCTATCCTTAACCTTCTGCTGCTCGTTTGTGGACCTATCTTTACCTACTTTTACTGTCTTCAAAAATTTAAATAGTAATTCTGGTTCCGTAAATTCTGCTCCCTGTGCTCCTAACCTAACACCACGATCTTCGATACCTGCTATGACACAGTCAACTGCGCGTTTTCCTGATATTTCGCAACGATTTAGAAGATTCATTTTAGCATAGTAATATATCTCCAATGACTCCCCATAGCGTACCTTTTTATGAAGCATTTCGGTTAGTAAATCTGCATAATTATCCCTAGTTGGAAAAGATTCCTTCAGCTTTAACTTCCACTCTGGCCAAGAAAATAGTAGTGAGGGTAGACCCTGATACCAGGTTTTAGCTACCCCTGTTAATTTCGGTAGGGCGTAGTGGACTACCTGTTTATCGTTCCAACCATAGATCTGTGCACATTCGTCAACCTTATGAAGCCACGTATCAACCGTTTGTTCCTTACATAACGGGTCAAAATCAGGAATTACGTTATTTAAAACAGGAAACCTATCACGATCGCTTGTATTATTCATACCCTTAAGCGCATTAATAAAGTTCTCAATAAACAGATTATTATTTGACTCACGCTCATGTTGTGTTACTTGACGGGACGGTGTACGAAGGCGAGAAGCTCTGCTCCTAGGTGAATGCCTGGATTCTGCGTGGCGCGTCTCGTATCGCCCTGGAGTGCGCGACCGTGTCCTGGTGCGTCCAGCACGGCGACTTGCCCTTCTTGAATAGCGTGGCCGGGAAGGAGACCGACTAATCGTCAGTCGCGATCGTTTTCCTTTGGACCGCCTGGACCGCGACACGCGGTTTTGGCTGCGACGATTTTCTTCAGGTGAACGCGTATGCCCTCGACTCCGACTGCGGCTTCGGGTTGCATCACGGCATCTTAATGGCGGCGTCAGCGTCTCGCGAGGAGTCCGTCTAGGTCCATCACATCCTTTTCGAGGACTAGACATACGTTTATCCATGTTCTCGCGACCTCAACATATATAAACAAAAGAAACACCTGATTTAATGGACCGCGCTATACTAAACTTGTAAACAAGATTTTTATTGACCTGCACATACTTTATTATAGACCATCAAACATGTCCATCCCCAGGGAGTACCCTGGCAGGATTGACATGCATGACTAACCATATAAACCTCCGGAATGTCTCCGTTACGATAAATACAGTTCAGGTCCTCAAATTAAAAATCGAAATATCAAACATGTCTGTAGGGACACATGTAAGTACGTATGGCAGAGTGCATGATAAGCAAAATGTATGTGAGCGAGACGTATGGGCGAACGGGCAGTGATTGCGCACTGGCCCGACTGAACGGTTATCTCACGGGGTTTAAACGCGGAAATAAATTCGGTATCCAAAAACGGTATTTCCATTTGTGTTCCGAGACCCCAGGGCCAGACGAAGCAGTACTCATACATAGGGTTTAACATCATCGTAAACCCACGAGATCTAAACCCTAAAGTGGTGACCCCGAACGCGAATTATAAACGCAATACGCGACGCGTAATCAGCAGACTGGCACGTCAGTCAATTCCGAGTAACTTTTTACACGAGTGCAACTAGAACGTTAAACGCCCAAAATGCAGACGCCAGTACTACCAGTCGTGAAGACCGAAGACAGTGAATTAGCACAAATCAACATCAGATCACAGATGCCAGAATTCTGGACAGACCAACCAAGGCTATGGTTTGGACAATTCGAGGCCCTTATAGCAGAATCAAAACGAGGTGAGAAGTCAAAATTTAATATTGTGATCGGAAGGCTAAGCAAAGATGTCGCACAGCACGTGTCCGACCTAATTGAGGAACCGCCAGAAGACAAACCATACACCGTGCTCAAGGAGAGGCTGCTAAGCGAGTTCGAAGAGTCAGACACGAGGAAAATGCAGAAGTTGCTGACAGAAATGGATCTAGGGGACCAGAAGCCGTCGCACTTGCTCCGCAAAATGAAAAACCTGGCAAGGGGTAAACTTCCAGAAGACACCTTGCGCATCATGTGGATCAGTCACTTACCAGCCGCGGCACGCACCGTATTGACCATCAGCGAAGTTACCGATTTAAATAAATTAGCACAACAGGCGGACAAGATCATAGAAACAGCCAAACCATGCGACGCAATAAGTGAAGTCACCAGCAACCTACCCTCATCGAGCACAGAAACAATCATTGCGGAGATAGCAAAGCTCACCAAAAGATTCGACGAAATGCAGCGAGGCGAACATAGCCAGAGAAGTCAATCGCGACTCCCGAGAAGATACAGGAACAACGATTTTTCACAACGCCGAGACAGGAAGAGACCAGAAGACTGGGTGTGTTACTACCACTTCCGATTCGGGAAAAGGGCAACCAGATGCGAGCAACCGTGTAATTGGAAAAATAGTGAAACAGCTGCAGAAAAACGAAATGCGGGAAACGAGCAATGATGCAGCAAAAGGTGGACTACTGCATCGACTCATCCAACCATCGTCTATGCATCAAGGACTTAAACACGGGTATGCGATTTTTAATAGATACAGGAGCCAATGTATCCGTTTTACCGGTAAACAGGAAACAGTATAATATAAGTGACAATACTAATCTTAGGTTGTATGCCGCAAATGGCTCCGAAATAAAAACTTACGGTACTACTAGTTTAGAATTAAATCTTAATCCTAAGAAAATATACCGATGGACATTTATTGTGGCCAATGTCAAACAACCTATCATAGGAGCGGATTTTTTACGCCATCATAGGTTGTTAGTAGATTTATATGCACAAAAATTAATAAGTAAACAAACCGACTTATCAATTAACGGTAATATTGTCAAATGCGCGGAAACCACTATCAGCATTGTAGACAACAATCACCCCTTCCGCGAACTATTATCGGAGTTTTCAGATATCACGAAACACAGGCCATACAGGGACGATGACGCTGAAAACGGAAGATGTAAAGTACTGCACCACATCGAGACTACGGGACCACCCGTACATGCGCGTGCCAGGCCGCTTCCCCCAAACAGGTACCATAAAGTTAAGGAAGAATTTAGGTTAATGCAGGAAATGGGAATCTGCAGACCGTCCAAGAGCGCGTGGGCAAGCCCGCTACACGTCGTGGCGAAGAAGAATGGGGACATCCGGCCATGTGGAGACTACAGGCGACTGAACGCTATCACCAAGCCGGACCGATACCCCGTACCTAGGCTGCATGACTTCACGTATGTCTTGACAGGTAAGAAATTTTTTACAAAACTAGACATAAAAAAATCTTATCATTGCGTTAGGGTAGCAAAAGACGATATAGAGAAAACGGCAATTATTACACCCTTCGGCTTGTTTGAATTCCCACGAATGACATTCGGTCTACGAAACGCGAGTCAAACGTTTCAACGCTTCATGAACAACACCGTACTGCAGGGGTTAGATTTTTTATTTAATTACGTTGACGACGTAGTAATAGCGAGCGACTCAATAGAAGAAACAAAAACGCATCTAACAAGGGTTTTCGAAAGGTTTAGAGAGTTTGGAATCACAATAAACCTGTCTAAGTGCGAATTCGGTAAATCCAACATCGAATTCTTGGGTTACGAGGTTTCCACCAGTGGCATTCGACCACTAGATCACAAAATAAATGCCATCTTAGAATATCCTCGTCCGCAAACAGTAGATCATCTTAGACGGTTCCTAGTCATGGTAAATTTTTACAGATCAAACATACCAAACGCCGCGAGTCAACAGTCAAACCTCAATAAATTTCTGAAAGGCGCAAAAAAGAAAGATAAGACCACTATTATATGGGACAGTCAATCGCTCGACGCTTTCGAGAAATGTAAACAAGGTTTAAAAAATGCAGTCACGCTAGCACACCCGAAAGCGAATGTACCCTTAGCCCTAATGACTGACGCCTCTGACACCTGTGCCGGAGCTGTGCTGCAGCAAAAAATCAAAAACACATGGCAGCCACTAGGATACTTTTCTAAGAAGTTCTCCAAAGCTCAACAAAAGTATTCCACGTATGATAGAGAATTGCTAGGAATATACATGGCAATCAAACACTTTCGATTCCTTTTTGAGGGCAATCAATTAACTATATTTACAGATCATAAACCCCTCATTTACGCATTCACCAAATTACATAGCAACAACGAAACTCCTACACGCACTCGGCAACTACTATACATTAGCGAGTTCACAACGGACATTAGGTACATACAAGGCGAAAACAACGCCGTAGCGGATGCCTTATCACGTATTGAAACTATAGACTGCCCGACCGCACTTGACTACGCGGAATTAGCGCTATCTCAAAAAAATGACGCCGAGCTCAAACAACTATTGTGTGGATCAAATAACAACCTTTGTTTAAGAAAACTCCACATTCCGAACAATAATGCATCAATATATTGTGAAACCTCAACTAACTCGTGTAGGCCGTACCTAACCGAAAATTTTAGGAAAGTTGCATTGACGTCAGCCACCCAGGGATTCGAACAACGCGTAAATCGATCGCACAAAGATTTTTTTGGCCAGGATTAAACCGCGACGTCGGACGATGGGCCAAAACATGTCTACCGTGTCAGAGATCCAAAGTGAACAGACATACGGTGTCAGACCTGCAACAGTTTGCGGACTGTGACCGCTTTGAACATGTACACATTGACATTGTAGGTCCCTTACCAACGTCAAAGGAGGGATACAAGTATCTTGTCACAATGATCGACCGATGTACACGTTGGCCCGAAGCCATACCAGTAAAGGAAATAACAGCGGAAGTCGTGGCTAAAGTTCTTTACGACACTTGGATTAGCAGATTCGGTTGTCCCGAGAAACTGACCAGCGACCAAGGTCGACAATTTGAGAGCTCGTTATTCGCGCAACTAATGAATAATATGGGTATAAAGAAACTGCGCACTACTCCTTACCACCCTCAAAGTAATGGTATGGTAGAGCGCTGGCATAGATCCATGAAATCAGCGTTAACAGCCCGTCTCATCAATAACCCGTCCTGGTGCGATGAATTGTCTACAGTGCTGTTAGGGTTACGCTCAGTAGGCAGGAGCGATAATGGCGTCAGTCCAGCAGAGTACGTGTACGGCCGAACACTTCGTTTACCGGGTGACTTTTACAACGTCACTAATAAACAAACGGCAAATGACCATGAATATCTAATTAAATTAAAGGACACTATAAACAAACTAAAGCCAATACCACGGGACTTGCGGGACTCACGCACACTATTCACTCATAGAGATTTAAATAAATGTGATTACGTATTTATCCGTAACGACGCCATCCGTAAACCGCTAACGCCGACATATGACGGCCCTTATCAGGTAATAGAGAGGAAGAGCAAAGTATTTGTAATTCAGTTACCAAACAGAAAAACTAGTGTATCCATCGATAGGTTGAAACCAGCATATGTTTTAAACGAAGAATACCATGATAAACAATCTGGTACTATTGTAAATAAAACTCAGTATGATACAGACGTCGACAGAAGTCCTATAAGGTGGGTACCAAACCCAAATGATAACGCGCCCGTAGTAAAGAAAAGCAGCAGAGGTCGCATCATCAGACCACCTGTAAGAATTAATTTGTAACAACTTTCCTCAAACGTGTGTCTTCACTCCTGTTTATGTATATTAAATTAATACATATTATTTTGTATGGCGTTGCCGTAATGGAAGCTACAGGGGGCCTTCATGGTGATTTTTCTTTTAAATTATAGCAGTGCAGAAGTTACGGTAACTACCCTTAAATATAGTTATAAGACATCGTATTGTCTAAAACAATACTTATAAGTCAGCTCTTGTAAAATAGATGCCCGCACCCAGGTGTAAAACTAGTATAGTATTTGTACTGATCTTGCATAACAAATACCTAGAATTGTTAAAATAAACACAGCACCAAATTGTTTAAATGTAATAAGAAACCTCAATGGGTCAATTGTTCGCTAGGCAACTTTGTTATAAACAGAAACGTGTTATATTATTGCATGACTTAGAGTAAGATAATTGTATTATGATAAAAGCAAAATTTTTGTGAAAAATTTTGGGGGGGAATAGTGTAGGGACACATGTAAGTACGTATGGCAGAGTGCATGATAAGCAAAATGTATGTGAGCGAGACGTATGGGCGAACGGGCAGTGATTGCGCACTGGCCCGACTGAACGGTTATCTCACGGGGTTTAAACGCGGAAATAAATTCGGTATCCAAAAACGGTATTTCTATTTGTGTTCCGAGACCCCAGGGCCAGACGAAGCAGTACTCATACATAGGGTTTAACATCATCGTAAACCCACGAGATCTAAACCCTAAAATGTCCATCCCCAGGGAGTACCCTGGCAGGATTGACATGCATGATTAACCATATAAACCTCCGGAATGTTTCCGTTACGATAAATACAGTTCAGTTCCTCAAATTACGAATCGAAATATCAAACATGTCCATCCCCAGGGAGTACCCTGGCAGGATTGACATGCATGACTAACCATATAAACCTCCGGAATGTCTCCGTTATGGTAAATACAGTTCAGTTCCTGAAGTCATTAAGATACGACTATCGACTCATTTAGTAGTTTGGAAAAGGAAGAGAGAAAAAAAAATACGTTACAGCAATAAAACCTTGTCAGTAGCCTACTTTCTTTACTTTGGTATTGCCTATTGCATTAATATGATTAATGAAGGTAGGCAGCACAATTAGAATAAAATGAACGAAAGACACTTACGTTTTCTACGTACGCCAAATATTTAAGCGTATCTCCGATCCTCTTGTGGGCACTAGGTTGTTAATCCCACTTCTGAGATGTGAACCCTGCTGGTTCAATACTCAGAAGTAAGGATTTTTAATATAAAACACTCTGCATAAACTTTGAAAATCTGCTTTATTGCTACAGTTACACCAGTTTACAGTATTACAGTTTGATTTAATGATACAATGTGTGACCAGTACGAATATCGAAGCACGAATGCCGGGCATGGCGGGCATTTTACCCACGATGCCCGCCGACTGTTTTTTTTAATCCCTACCATTTTGCTTGCTTATGATTGGTCGTTGATAACTGTCAAAGTCTCGGCCAATCACATGAAGTCAATACAACTACTTTTGATCATGCGATTTCATAGAAACGATTGTATTAGTCTACAAACAAAATATAATTATAGGCCTAATTTAAATATTTATAACACATCTCTTTACTGCTATTTCACTAGTGTAAAGTTTAAAAAGTTAGATCACACTAAAGTAGATCTATGGTATTATAGATGTCTATGGTAAAATATAGCCAAAACAAAAAAAAAAGCCGCGTGCATTGAATCTGGCAACATTATTATCTCGATAGCCTATGGCGGGGGTTTACCGATACGTGACGCTCGGTGAGTGCATTCTGAGCTATAATTAGACTAGTGATGTGACCGATGAACACGATACTGCTTCGATTTTCGCATTTGTCTTTTGAAATTTAATACTTGAAATTAGTTTGATATGTTGTTATCGGTTATAAGTTATAATTTTTTATGTTAAAATTATCACTATGTTCGTTTATACACCTAATTATGTTTTGCTCGTTTGGTAATAAGTCCGTCCGCAATCAGTCACATAGATATAAAGTAAATTTTTAAAATACCTTTATCAGAGAAAGCTGGCTTGATGAAATATAACTACAATTGGGTGTCGTTGGGTTCGCAGTTCCTTTGTTTGCCACTGACTTCCGAAATTAAAGTTATTTTTCACTTTGTAGTGTCTTTTTGGAAGTCGATTTTTTTATATGTGTATACATATATATTATTACCAATCTGAAAGTATATGCTTTCAAAGAAAAAATTATTTTGTAAAACTGCTTTTAAATAACGGAGTTCTAAGGTAACAAAGATAAAAAATAAAGCGAATTGAGTACGTCCTCCTTTTTTTGAAGTCGGCTAAAAATGATAAGAATTAATTAATGAACTTTCGATTGTTTTCCGTTTCGGCATTACGGGCAGCTGAGACCGAAATAATTGTTTCGCATTCGACATGTTACTTCCCTACTATAGCGGCTGGACGTCAACAACTGGTGACTAAGCAAGCAAGGAGTCTTACTCTCTAGTTCTCTACTTTGCCATTGCGCTGTAGGTCGTGTGCGGTGCGAGTTGCCTGCAACCTGCAAACATTATTATTGAGCGTACGGTTCAGCCCTTTGGACCTTTTACGGAGAATCGGAAGTGTAAGTAGTTTTATCATTATATATTTTTTTGTAACCATCAAGCTAAACTTCACGAGACCAATCTGTAGTTATGTTTGTACTGAGTTAAGTGGCTACTCGTATTGTGTGTTTTGTTGTATTTAATTATATAGTGCGTATGTAGGTACATACGAAAATCATTAAATATTTTAGTGTATTGTATACATACCTAATATTTGCACCAGGAAACAGTCCATTCCAAGGATGCCTGGAAGAGATCGCAGAAAGCGATAAGGCCGCACAATGCCCATTGTTTTGTAGTGTTTGATGTATCTTTTCATGTTATGTATTTTTGTGGTGTACAGCAAAGTCTATACCTATATATAAATAAATAAATGAACATACTGAAATCACTCAGTATAATTATTAGGTGAAGGAGTATTTAGATTCACACTTGACATGTTACTATTTTATTTAATTTGACAAATAGGTAGGTACTTAAGTACTTAATTGACAAGTAAGTAATAAATAAGTATCTACCTTAGGAATCCTTTGTGCTTTTAAACTTCTAGAAGCCGTGGAGTGGAACGTTGTTTTGTTTGTGGTCATAATTATACGTCCTGAAAAATGGCTGTGTGAACTTGGCACCCGACTTTGGAAAAAATAGTTTGTTGAAGGGTTTTTCGGAAGATTTCGGTTAGTAGTGGATAGTAGTGAACCTATTTTCGTTAGTAGTAAAGCCAAAAAAATTATAAAAAAATGTCATCCCCCGAAATTCGAAAACTCAGTTTTTTCCAACTGTTCCTCATAGATAAACGTTAGTAGTGGATTGTAGTGCAATTTTTTTTCGTCAGTAGTAAAACAGAAAAAATAAAAAAAAATAAAAATATTTTGGAGTATTTTTTCAAAACGATTTATGACAATTCCTTCACTAATTAATCGAAAGGAACTTCGTTCCATCCGGGTGTCCCTTGACACCTCTCAAGTTTTTTATCATTTGCTGGTTGCTGGTGTTTTACAAATAACCCTGTATATACCTACAGGGTTATTGGAAAAACATTAACAACCTCTTAAGAGGTCATTGTACTCATCATTATGAACAATTTTTACTATGGGCACAGAATACCTAATAGTACTTCGTACAGAATGGCCACTCCCTACCCCGCGCTGACATCAGATACCGCACCTCACCCCGCACACCCGCGACATTATCGGCGGTTCATTAGCTCGGGGCGCTCACAAAAAACCGCAGCACTGTACCTACTGCTGACACGAACACACAATTTTGCGATTTAAGTTTTATCTGAGTTTTAATCACGATGGTTCGATATTGTGATGCTTTTCTGAATTTGTAAGTATTTACATAAATGTTTGTAAGATATCATATTTTAATACCATGCGATATAATAACCGATTATTTATAGTTATGTAGGTCATTTAAACGAAAATATTTTAGTGTAAGCAATATTTAGCTAAGTAGGTACCTTATTTGCATGGGTATTTGCTCTGGGATAGCAACATTTAGTGAAGTGGAACTGATGATGGAGACCACAGATGGCCACCGGGACTACTCAATAATAAGTATTTCACAGGTTGCGATTCGATTACTTTAATATGTTTGCTAAGCACAATTTATGCTCGTCACAATGCGAATGGTGAAATAGAGCTGATGATGGAGTACCAAGAGAACTCCTCAACAATTAATGTCCCTGCATCGGGAAAAGCAATATTTTGTAAAAGGCGATGAGCAAGTTGACATTAGGCTATTGTAACTTAGATACTTTATAAACAGACCCACTAAAATGCGAGAAATAAAAACTTTTTAGCAAAAAAAAACCGACTTCCAAAAAAACACTAAGTACAAAGTGAAAAATAACTTTAATTTCGTAAGTCGGTGGCAATAAACTAAAATACAGATCCAAAGACACCGACTTCCGAAATTAAAGTTATTGTTAAAAAGTTTTACATTTATTACTTAACTATTATAATATTATTTTTATTTCATTACGAACCCGACTAATTACATAAACCATCAAACTAGTCCTTTCTAGTCGCGTCGTCGTCGTTCCCGCCATTTTTTTTACGCTCCGCACGACAACCAACCCTACTAGAGTTTACGCACACATTTGCACGTGTACCAACGTCATTTGGCTATGTAGTAGTAGTAGGTAATTATTTTGCGCGCGTTGTACGGAGTGTCCGGGGTGTGCTATGGGACCAAACCTGAAATCGCAAAAAAAAACCAGCTCTTACCTACATTTTGACGAGTTATGTGAACATAAATGTAGGGAACAGCTGATTTTTTTTCGCGATTTCAGGTTTGGTCCCATAGTAAAAGTTGTTCATAATGATGAGTACAATGACCTCTTAAGAGATTGTTAATGTTTTTCCAATAACCCTGTATCTACACTAATATTATAAAGAGGAAAGATTTGTTTGTTTGTCTCCGAAACTACTGGACCGATTTAAAAAAATCTTTTTGTGTTAGATAGACCATTTATCGGGGAATGCTATAGAATATTAGTGTAGATTTGATTATAGTTTCCTCTCGATATTTTCCTTCACTGTTTTGAGAGCAGTGGTGATGCAACAATTTACACAAACTAAACTGTCTGTCTAGGTTTGAAACTACGACCTACAACTTGGAAGGGTCGCGGCCGTCACCACTAGGCCACTGTTCTTGTGTAAACGTATAATTTTGTAGTATGGTATTTAAGTGTAGGTAGGTACGGTCAGCAGCAAAAGTCGATTAACACTTCAGTGTTTTTAATCTCAGTTATTGGCCAAAACATTTGTTTAAAATTGCAGCTGAAGTACAATGAAATTTCGAACAAATATTTTGATCAATAACTGAGATTAAAAACACTGAAGTGTTAATATTTTGCTCAATAACTGAGATTTAAAAAACTGAAGTGTTAATCGACTTTTGCTGCTAACTGTACCACAGATATAGATACACCTACTTAAGTTTGAGTTGAGCTGCATGATTAGGTACTGACAAATGCGTGCACTGACTGGACGGGTCCACTCAATCTGTGTGGTTCTTTCCTCAAAAGATCATTTCAGACACCAATCTACATGGTCTCCACATGATCTGACCAAGATTATGTCTGGACTTTAAAAGGACTGTGACCTCTGAGTTAGTCAGAGTAGTCAGATAGGAAACCGAAACGCCGACCTCATCTCGTTTTTAAAAATATGATTGACGTGTAAAAGTGTTTGTACAAACCTACTAGAAATAAAATCATTTATCATTCACGGAAGTATCACGATCTGTGTGAAAACCAAGCGTGCCATTTTTTTGACTAGGTACCTATATGTATACCTACTATGACGTCACAAGCACTTCTTCACTCGTCTTTCTCACTCGTGCTCACGGTCACCCAGCCAGCAGTACACAGGACTGAGAAGTGGCGGCCAGAGCCATGAAACTTAGAGACAGATTTCGAACTCCAAAAAAACTTGACAAAAGCGCCCTCTTGTGCTGGTGGAAGTCACTTTCCCCCAAAATTTACAAAATTAGTCGCTAGATGGCAGCAGTAGAAGAAGATAGTAACATACTAATTAAATTCTACAAATAAAAATAATACATGAGATGGATATACTACAAATTTATGATATTTTGTTAATTATCAATTGTGTTTATTTATTTCTTAATGTTATTTATTAATAAAATTGGTAATGATAAGTGAAAATATTTTATATACTTAATGGCAACATTGGCAACTTTCTGTAGGTACTTCCGAATCCGAACGTCGCGAACTTTTTGAAGGCAGCCATTGTTTGTTCGGTTTTCTTCAAGTTTTCTCTGCGTTGTTTTATTGTGTGTTTCCTTGCTTTTTATACGACTTGGCGTGATAACGGATTCTGCGACCTCTGCTTACGATACGACCTGGCCTGTTACTGTGACACCGATTACTTGCAAACCTGATAACTTGGCTTTTCATTACACGGACCATAGAATTTACTTTACGACACGGACTTTGTTTTTGTTTGCGATCTCGGACGTGAACTTTTTACAATGCCGAAAGCAAACGAATTAAAGTGTTATTTTGGATGTGTTGTTGATGGTAAGCTGTATTTCATTTAAGAATTTTATCTATACTTACTTATTACTTATATTACTTATATATTATCGACACCTCCATGCAATAACATCGTAACTCACTTTTTGTGATTTTACAGGAGAGCGATTATATAGTTTGAAAAATTATAGCAAACCCAAAACACCCCTTAAAATTTTTGAAGCTGGCTCTATTTAGTATAGTTTAGGCGGACTATAAATAGGTATGGTTAAGTTGTAAAAGAAAAATTGTTTTCATGGGTTTTCATGACTTACGTGAAAAACAAAACAGTGAAATGACATATAAGTTACGAGGACAAACATTGTATGTCTGAGTTACAATTTAGTTTTTTTGTAGTTTAATTTATTTTTGTGGTCAGATTATTGTAACTCCAAGGTGTTAAGTTACATGTTTTTATTTTAGAAACGAAAGGGAATAGAATTACAATGATAGTACAGAAAAATGCATTTTTTTTTACATAACAATGCTGTTGTAAATGAATTTTTGGAAAAAAGTGAGTTACGATGTTATTGCATGGAGGTGTCGATATAATATATAATATAATATTATAAAGAGGAAAGATTTGTATGTATGTTTGTAACGAATTGGCTCAAAAAGTACTGGACCGATTTTAAAAATTCTCTCACCATTTTAAGGCTACATTATCACTGATTAATATAGGCTTTTTTAATTGCATGAAAAAAATAGAATGTTTAAAAAATAAATGTCCACCCATGCGAAGCCGGGACAGACCGCTAGTATTCTATAAGTGTAATTCTGTTTATTAAGTATCTATAAAGTACTTTTTTATATTGTGCTGTGCATATTTAAGCTCCTTAATTTTTTATTTTTATACATATTGTAGTAACCACAATCAAATTTAATAACTACCATTTCTGACTGGTGAAGGATTCACTCAAATAGAAATATAAATTTTCAGGTCCTCTACACCGTTACCCTAAATGGGATTATCCACACACAGACAAATTTAATCAATGGAAGTCCATACTCAGTCCAGCAACTTCAGCACGAGGCAATGAATATATTTATAATAATGTTCGGATATGCTACAGACACTTTGAAGAAAAATTTCAATTACAAAGTCATCGCTTGACCAAAAATGCAGTACCAACGTTAAATATATTTTGTAAGTACATACCATTCTACTTAAATAGTTATTTAAATATTATATATGTGCTATTATTATTGTTAACTGCCTGCAGTGTCCCATTGTTAACTGTTAACATCTGCATCTAATCTAGCAGAAGCATTTAATCTCTAAAGACCTTTTCATTAAAGAAACATTTATTAGAGCTATGAACTTTTACAGTGGTTGGTTGAGTCACTGTTGAGTGATGGCGTTTACCAACAAACAGCATATCTCTAGGGTCCCCTATCCATCTGTCTGACTGTCTGTCTGTCTGTCTGTCTGAGATCTGATATTTTCACAGAATGTGTATTTCTGTTGCCTCTTACAAAAATAATATAAAATAATAAAATCAATAATAAAAATTAAATATAAGAAACATGTTTTTCCAGTTTATGGTATGGAAACCTTGTGTGTGAGTCTGACTCATACTTGGCTGGCTTTGTTTATAGATTTATTTACTTCTAGATAAGAAATGTTTCCTTACAAAATGAACTGCATCTATAAAATTATTTATTCTATTTTGAAATAACTAAGCATTTCTCATTTATATCCACAGCATTGAGTCAAACTGAAGAACAGCCCTCAACATCAGCTGTATCAGTGGCATATGAAGAGAGGTTGCCAGCAACATTTGGAATTGACTCTGCTCCAAGTAAGTATATAGTTATGACTTAAGTATATAGTGATTACTTATGTCTTTATTAGACAAGCAATGTAATTTTTCATGGATATCTGTCTGACAGTAACATTCTACTTCTTGTGAACTCAGACTGGCTTACCCTTAGGAATCCTAAACATAGAAATAAGGTGGATACATAATTGACTGCACACACAATTTGCTTTCTTTTTAGGGTTCCATACCCAAATGGTAACCAACGGGACCCTATTACTAAGCTATCGTTGTCTGTCTGTTTGTCAGCCGGCAGCTGATTTTTATGTCAGAATCTATATTTCTGTTGCCGCTATAAAAACAAAACAAGAATAAATTAAAAATTAGAGGAGGCTCCCATACAACAAACATGTTTGTTCGGTTAATGGTACAGAACCCTTTTTGTGAGAGTCCGACTCTCACTTGGCCAATTTTTTTCAATACTCAATAACAGCCCCCTATTATGTGGGACCAAAACATAACTAAAGAAATCTTGGAACAATACATGTAAAGGCATGATACCTAATGATATACCCACACATCCATAAAATCTTCAAGTTATCTTAAACTGTTTAATGTTCTCTATTTGTTGAATAACTGTTTGGCAGTGTAACAATCTCCCCACTTGGTTTTTACTACTGGGAATCATGTCGCTGACTGAATACATTAGTGGCACAAGTCGAATTTGTGGCAATTTGAGTTAATAATGAATTCTTGTTCTAAATTAGGTACTTTATTTTCGTAGATGTTTATAAACCAAACATAAACTATAATTATATTCCATAAAATACGGTCGGTAAGAGCTTTTCTGTGCGCGCGCACTAGTCTTCGAATATTTATTGTACGTTTTCTCAAATTGTTGAATTTTGAGTTGTGCCACTATCGAATTCAGTCAGCGATGTATTCTAATAATGTCTGTACTACATGTGATATTTAATTATTTTATAAATTAAATCAATTTTCTCATATATATTTACAGCTTTCGGTGGACAAGGAGCTTCGACATCAACTGCACTGCCAAATGAAGAGAGACCACCACCAACAGCCATTGATGATTCCTCGAATTCAACACGCACAGTACCTCCACGTGAGTAACTATTTTTACATGGTCATAGTAGTTAAAAAGTAGCCTATAACCTTTCTCAGGCTCTAGACTATCACTGTACCAAATTTCATCTAAATCGGTTCAGTAGTTTAAGCTTGAGTGCGTAACACACAGACAGAGTTACATTCGCATTTATAATATTATTAGTAAGGACTAGCTACTCCCCGCGGCTCCGCCCGATTAAATGCTGAAAAAAGTTATAGCCTTTTAGCCGCATAGATTCCATGTGTTATTCCAGACTATAATCTTCCTCTGTGCCAAATTTCATCAAAATCCGTTCAGTAGTTTTGCGTGAAAGAGTAACAAACATCCATCCATCCTCACAAACTTTCAAAATTGTAATATTAGTAGGATAAGTAGGATTGCAGGTAGTAAACATTGGATACAATTGGATTATTTTTTATTACAGACCCTAAGAGAACATGTTATTTGAAACCCACGGACAAGGCCATTGTAAGGCTAAAGGAGAAACTACAGACACTACGGGAGAAATGCAAATCCCAATCAAGACAAATACGCGTAGCTAAAAAAATGGCTACGTCCAAAAACTTTTTGAAATATATTGAAAAACTACCTGATGCGGCACAAACTTTCATAAAAATTCAAATGAGGTGGAATAAGAAACCACGAGGGAGACGCTATACTACTGAAGAAAAAATTATGTCCTTAACAATTTTGAAGCAGAGTCCAAAAGCCTATAAACTTTTACAAAAAATGTTTGTGTTACCTTCAAAACGTTGTTTACAAAAAATACTTGGGGTATTTAGAATGAGACCAGGCATTAATAAAGAAATATTAGAAAATTTGAAAAATTTGGTTCGGCGAATGCCAGAACAGAAAAAGCTCGTCAATTTATTATTTGACGAAGTGTCTTTGTCGCCTGGTCTTGTATATAACACTTCCCAAAATGAAATCATAGGCTTCGAAGATAATGGCATTAATAAAAACAATAATATTGCAGACCATGCGCTAGTATTTATGATTAAAGGTATTAAATCTAAAACAAAACAACCCATTTCTTTTACATTTTGCCAAAACAGCACAAAAAAAAGTGTTCTAAAAGAACTTTTAGTTAAAATAATAGAAGAAATAAACAACACAGGGTTGCGAATTGTTGCCACAATATGTGATCAATGTTCATCAAATATTTCCACTATAAAAGAATTAATAAAAGAAACAGCAGAAAAATATGCGATTGAACAGAAGCCTATGGAATATAAAACAAGTTTTGAAGTAAACAACATTAAAGTGTTCCCATTATTTGATCCACCCCATCTACTTAAAGGTGTAAGAAATAATCTGTTGATAAAAGATGCTAAATTTACACAAAATGGGGTGGAGAAGTGGGCAAAATGGGAACACTTAAAAATGTTAATGGCTGTGGACGTAGGCGAAGATGAAATTCGTCTCGTAAATAAACTAACTGAGAGACATATTGTTAAGGACAAAATAAAAAAAATGAAAGTTAAATTAGCCGCTCAGGTATTTAGTCAAAGAGTGTCTTCTGCAATGAGATTTTTATCAAGTAAGTGTGAATAGATTTCCTTTAGAATAATTTAAACTTACATTTGGCTGGTGTTCTTTTAATGCATTTTATTTAATTCAGTAATACTACTTACAAGTATTAAGAGGCAATTTAACGCATATAATATTTAAAGACACGTGAAATTGCTTGAAGTAGAAAAAAAAAAATTACTTGGTAGGCCAACTTCGAGTAGTTTTCGATCAAATTACTGAGTACAGTTTCTAAGATGAGATATGAGGAAAACTCTTAATTTCAGCTGTAACTGAAAATTACTTATGACAAAAAAAAAGTGTTAAGTATAGAAAATATTGTTTTTTTTTTTTCAGGACATGGAGTTTTGCCAAAGGATTGTCAAGATACAGCTGATTTTTTGTTAATATTTGATAAATTATTTGATTCTTTCAATGGTCATTCCTATCAAGGTGATTCAAAAATATATAAATGCTGTGTCAAAAGGAATTCCCCTCACTTCCAACTGTGGGCTGATTTACTCCCAATTTTAGAATCAATCAAGTTTAAATCAATTAATCGTAGAAATAACATTGATCAGATAAAATATGAGTCGATTCCTTCAATTAGAAACTGGATCCACAATATTAAGACTTTTAAAGAAATGTGGCAGTATTTATTATTAAATCACAATGTTGTTAATTTAGTAACTAGAAACTTCAATCAAGATCCTCTAGAAAATTTCTTCAGTAGTATTAGAAGTAATGGAGTTAGAAATGTTAATCCTGATTGTAATCAATTTATAAATGCATTTAAAACTTTGATTATTAATAATTTTAATTCACCCCATTCTGCAGGTGCAAATTGTGAAGAAGATTATAATTCATGTATGCAATCATTATCACACTTGATTTTAACCAATCGTCATGATTCTGAAAGCTCTGATTTTGCATGTAGCGTTGATTCTTTGCTTCGTATAATGCACGAAATTAAACGGAATGATTCTATACTGCACGCCGAATCAAAAAAATATGTTACGGGATATGTGATTAAAAAATCTAAGTCTAAAATTTTCAAGAATTGTAATATTTGTTTAAATGATTTGTGTAGATCAGAAATTGATTTAGATTCGTTTAATTATGAAGTTGATTATACAAAGAAATCATTATTTCATCCAAACGATAATTTCATAACTTTAATGAATGACATTTATTATATGATTGTTGCATGCCTCCATGATAATCCTCATTCAAAATTTTTGATCCATAAAATTCGTTTTTTTATTGATTGTGCATGTGATTTTAAAATTATTACATGTAATAGACATAAATGTGATTTAGTTAAATTTATTTGTGATCTCTCAATAAAATTGATTGTACACAGTTGGTGTCTTGGGGTAAATAGATTGTTAAATGGAAAGATTTCGAGTTTTGATAGGAATGACCTTGTTAAATTGCAAGCATTTGAATATTGTAATAAGAGAAAAAAGAGTTAAAAATTTTTTTTGAAAAATATGTTTTGTGTTTTTCTTTTATATCAATTCAACGTTAAGAAGTGATAACTTGATTTAGAATACTTTTTGATCACGAGTGTAAACTTATTCAGAAGTATTTTAAATCAAGTTATTATTTCTTATCGCATAAACTGGAAATTTTGATTTGAAAAGTAGTATAGGCCTACATAAGAGCGCCATCTATCGGATGCGTATGGAAGCTAGCATGCTCCTTAACGCCATCTCTGGGACGTGGGGAAAAATTAGTATCGTCCTTGGACGCAGAGTGGCGTATCTATACCATTAATATACTGTATAATCTATGGTGGCGGCTTCTACGATTTTTGTACGTAAGCTGCAGTGCTATTCTGTAAAAATCTCACCAGTGAGCGAGTTCTCTACAGTGAGCTGTCATTCCACCTGATGTTAGGGATTGCCTCTATTGATAGTTCACTTCACGCTCACTTCACCGTTATCACGGTGAGATTTTTTATAGAATCGATAGGCTGGTGCGATTTTTACCACGTGAAGTAGTTGCTCTTGCGATAACTAGGTGTATCTATATCTGTGGTAGGTAGCTATATTCTTCAAGGGTAGTTTTTTAACCTATGTGCGTCATTGTTGTAACCATGAATACCAGCCTAACCGTGATACTTACAAATTATTATTAGTAGGTACTTTTAATTATGAAGATAATATAATACTTAAAAAATTATGAAGATGTTTGTTGTATTTCAGGTAAAATAGAAAAATGGACGACGACGGCCCTGAACCAGGTAAGCAATTTTTCGATATCAAATCCTTAAAGTATAAAGGTATTTGTTTTTATCAAATTATTATAATTTAAAGATAATCAATTTTATTCCGTGACTAGACTATGCAGTTTAGCGATATGACGACGTTTCAACGCCCAAAACATTATAATTATTCGAATATACCTTAAAAATCATGAACATAAAATATACCATGTATACAACGTGTCCCAAAATTCAACGATAAGCGGGCACCAGAGGGTGGACCTGCTCATAACTACTCGAGAAAAGAATGAAAAAAAAATGTTAATTTTTTGGTAGGTAATTACAAAAAAAATAACATTGAAATCCTGCGATTTAGATTTTCATTGCTCCAGCTATGTAGGTTGTCAAGATATAAATAGCCATCTTTCTTGCAGGTTGTTTCTTCCGATCATAGAACTTTATCTAAGAACTACCTTTTGCCTGCGACTTCGTCCGCGTATAATTTTTTTTTCCCCCGACCCACCCCGTCGAATCGTATCGCCTGCCTGCGCTAATACTTAGTTTTCGCTTAGCAAAACCTTCTGATTTTTATTTCTTTTTGCTCAACTCCTAAGGATCCTACCGTGATCTGCGACTTCGTCCGCGTATAATTTTTTTTTCCCCCGACCCACCCCGTCGAATCGTTTCGCCTGCCTGCGCTAATACTTAGTTTTCGCTTAGCAAAACCTTCTGATTTTTATTTCTTTTTGCTCAACTCCTAAGGATCCTACCGTGATGTTTAAGACGCTGACAAGACCGAAATAGGCTTGTCTCAAACAATTTTTTAGCCAAATCTTTACAGTTTGTAACGGCGAAAAAAATATATGTTAATCTTGAACATATTTCTGAGAACCTTGTTGTATTCAAAACACGTTTTTGAAAAGTTTTCTCGATACAAAAAAATAGTAAACTAACCTCTTAAAATGATCTTCTAACAAAAATATCTGTATTACTCATCAACGTACGTTGGTAAAATTTATAACAATAACGTATCATATTTAAATACAGAACTTGGTTGTTTTTTATTTTTGAATACTCAACTTATACAAAGTGTTAATGAAATAACCCAAAACCTCGGACACCCCAACCGATTTTTATATGAATAAATTGATATGACATATAATTATTTATTTTCAAAAACTATAGTAAAAGATATTTGTAAATGTTGTTGTCGCGCTACTTCTTACAGATTCGTAGCTCTATCGCCGCCGGCGCGCTTCCCGGCCTTGGCGCCAGCTCTAGCACCCCCTCTCCTCACCCTCGCCCGCGCTGTTTGTTTTCATTGTGTTGGACAGTAGCGTACAGCGTCGTTAAAAAAATATTAGACACGGCATGACAAATAATTATTTTAAGGAAAAAAAAAATATTAATATTGTATTCGATTTTGCTGCCGATTCTAAACAAACTAGTTTCAGGTTTTGGGTTATTTCATTAACACATTGTATAAAAGTAATTAATTATTTTATGATATGTATAAAGTTAGGAGCGTCGCGTCATCGCGCTTCTCTTTCTTATGTATGCAGTTCGACAGTGATCGCATAGACGCGCTGCTAGACGGACGTATGTCGCTTTGCCCCGCAGCCCCGCAGTCCCGCTATCCGTTCGTTTAATATTTTGTTGTTTGACAACTTATTTTATTATGTTTTTATAACTACAATACATTGTAAAAATATTGGCACGTAAACATATTTGTATAGGATATTTTATAAGTTGCACATAATTATAGGTCTAAGTTGTGTAAATATTTTCTGTGCAAAATGGGAAGCAAACAAAAATGCCGAGGCCAGCAAAAAAAGCGCTTTTAAGCTAATAAACAAAAATATCTCATGGAAGTAGTAAAATAAGTAATTTTTTATAATGTAATATTGAAAAAACAAGTACACGAACAAAAATGAAATTATAATTAAATAGGTACTTTAAAGGCTATTTTGTACAGGGTTGATAAAAATCATGATTTAAAAAAAAAATCAAAATAATCCGATTAATTTGATTTAAATCGGGTTTATTTGATTTAAATCAGTTTTTTTTATTTTTTTTACTTTCTTGTCTTTTTTTTAAATTTAATAGTCAGTTCTTCATTAAAAGGAAAACAACATATTTTGGTTTAATTTTATTATTAATACAATTAAGGTAATTAAACAAGTTCTACTAATAAAATCAACAATTTAAAAAACGGTGGGGTAGAATAAATTACAAGGAAAGTAATAACTTATAGACTAAAAAAGAAACATGAACCAATACTTATGGTAAGTAAGTATTAATAAACTTAGTAGTAAACTTTATTATTTTTTAGTATTGAGTTCCTTCAAAAGGAAAACTAATTTGGCTGCCTTCTCGGTGCCTAATCTGTTTCTTATTTTGCTGTGCACTAAATTGTGCCGAAAATATTCTTTCGACCCCAGCCGAAGAAGCAACTGTACTCAGCAATTGCTTGATTATATCCAATTCTTCTTCTGTTATACATTTTTTTATATTATGTATTGCTACCCACCAATCAATCGGGGCAGTTTTCTGTATGACTTGTTTATCGACTAATACTCCTGTGAAAGGCTCAACTTTTGCATTTAAACGAATAATGCTACTCATTAAACTACTACCAGTCTCTCCATAGTTTTCTTGCAGAAATTTTAAGGCTTCATCACTCTCATCGGTCGACAACTTTTCTTGTGGCAGTTTTGGATTTATCATGTAAGCTAAATAATGAGCCGGTGTCATGGCTTGTCGGTAACGATTCATGACAATCTTCATTTGGATAATGTTTAGTGAATCTTCCAGTTGATCTACTAATTCTTTCCAGATAAGTACACTGTCTGAAATAGTACACTTATCGCTTTGAATCTTGTCTAAAGCTCTGGATATTGGCTCCAGCCGTGCCACAAGATCTTCTGCATTTCTTTTAATACTCATATTTTGTATGAGGTTTCTGATATCAGAGCTAATATCCTCTTTGTTTTCATCTGATATTTGCATCAGTATCGGCCAGTTTTTAATATAGCTCTTTAGTGAATCACACATTGTGTTCCACCTTACTTCTTGAGGCATTACTAAACTATTCGCCTTTGTGAGTGAATATTTACCATGCGCGAAATGATTATTTCTGAAGTATTTGATAACTTTCAGAACATGTCCTGTAGCATTTGGAATTTCTAAATCTTTAGCCAATAAATTAAGAATATGCGCTGAACATCCGTATGTAACTATAGGTATATTAACTTTCGCGGCATCATCGTCACCATTGTTTTTTTCAAGCTGTCTACGCATTTTTGCCATGTTGGCGGCGTTATCTAACACAACGCTTCTAACTTTGCAGTTGTACAGTTTTTCTGCTTTTTGTATACTTTCATTTGCCACAGTCTCTAAGTAGTCGGCAGTGTGATGATGGTCGGTCGTATCAATAGTATCAACCAGTACGGTTTTGCCATCATTGGCTGTGACACACGAGCAAACGATAGGATCGTTTCGTATGTTAGACCATCCATCAATTGATAAGCATACAGTTTTGGTCTCTAAATCTGATTTACATTTGTTCTGTTCTTCCTTGAAAATCTCATCGAGCAGCTTGCCACCAATATCATATCGAGTTGGAGGAACGTAACCAGGACGCAACATACTTATCAGTTTCTTAAATTCCTCGTGTTCCGAATGCAGAAATGGAGTGTTAGTCGCATAAAAATATCTCGCAACTTGCAAATCGAAAAGATGTTTTTGCGTAGCATTTGTTTTTATCACGTATTCATTTAGTTTGCAAGCGCTCTGGTTAGCTTTAGATGAAGAACTAGCAGAATGCTGAGAAGACACAGAAGCACAGGCATTTTTATTGACTTCTAAAACAAATAAAAAAGTAACGTTCATAAAAACAACTTATGTGTTTAAAAAATCTGAGCACTCCGTTATGAAGATGCCAGAGAGGGCGCCTCTAAGAGATAAAAATGTATAAGATAACAAGTTACCCGCGCTCGCGGCACCGCCAACGCTGCCGTTGTCGTCTGGGCTTGTGTTAAGATTGCGATCCGTCACACATGTTTCCAAATGCTTCTTCATTCTTGCTACTAAGCCCATTAATTCTTTATTACACCGTTTACACACCGCTTTGTTAAACTTGCCGCTAGCGGACTTTTTTTCGTCGAAATAAACCCACACAGCATCTTTTTTTCTTCCTGACATATTCTTGTTGTATTCACTCTTTCAGTAGTCAATTACGAATGACCGGGCGAAAAGCGAAACTCGTCGCATGTTTTAGTTTCGGGGAACCCCGGAACTGTATCGGTAATCTGTAGACTCGCATGGCATTGCACACGTGTGCGCGCCGTAATCTATGTCGGGGGATGTCCCTAGACAATTTTTGCCGACTTGGTTGCAGTAAAAATGTAATGATTTAGATCATTGATTTAAAAAAAAAAATCACTTGATTAAAATCACTGATTTAAATCAAGTGATTTAAATCATATCAACCCTGATTTTGTACAACCCATAGCGCAAATTCATCAACAACGACAACGCATGGTTGGTCTAGTGGTATTAGCATAGGTTCCGGCGATCTAGTTTAGAGTTCGTAACCAAGCCAAGTCTTACAGAATTTGAATAGGATCCATTTTTTATTTTGTAATTTTAGGAAATTCATTGTTTTATTTTTATATTTAAAAAAATATATATATTTATTCAGTAAAAAGAGACGTTTGGTGAACAGTTCAGAAGTATGTGAAGCTTCGGAAATTGTTTTTCACCAGTAAGTTTGTAATAAGTACAGATGCCAGCACATCAAGCTACCCGACAGTGTCAAATTTTCCCAATCAACTTTGAACCGTATGCTTTAGTGATAAGGTTCTAAATCTATTACATTACATTTATGTTTGCATAACTCGTCAAAATGTAAGGAACACCTGATTTTTTTATTCGCGACTGCAGTTTTCGTCCCTTTACTAAATTTGTTCATAATGTTGAGTAGTACAATCTCCCATTTCGTTTAGTCACATGTTTTCAATTTCAACCTGTATAAGTATGTACAGACGCCAGCACATCAAGCTACTATAATCTGTAAAATTTATTTAATAGATTTAGAACCTTATCACTAAAGCATAAGGTTCAAAGTTGATTGGAAAAATTTGACACTTTCAGGTAGCTTGATGTGCTGGCGTCTGTAATTATTACGAACTTACTGGTGAAAAACAATTTCCGAAGCTTCACCTGCTTCTAAACTGTTCGCTAAACGTCTCTTTTTACTGTAAAGAAAATTAATAATTAAAATATTTATATGTACATATATTTTTTTTATATAAAAATAAATATAAAAAAATGAAAATTTCCTCAAAATTACAAATAAATAAAAAAAAGAAACCATTTCAAATTTGCTAAAAATTCTCCTGGCAACGAACTCGGAACTCGCTCTTTAGAACCTGAGCTAACACCACTAGACCAACCTAGCGATATCAATATAGTCGAATTTACGGTATGGGTTGTACAAAAATTTAATTTTTGTTCTCGTACCTATTTTGTCAATATTACCATGGTATAATTATATGCAGTATTCTATCTTCATACAAACGGACGATGCGCGAGCTATGCCTACGCGCGTCGATCTCGGCATTCGCTCGGCAGACAGACAGTCGCGACCAAAGAGTACTTTGTATAGATTGAAATAGAGGGCCATCTCGCGAGATTTGGATGATAACAAAATAAAAAGCGCCCTCTGCGATGAAAATACTAAACTACATCCGTGTCGGCAGTATTTTATTCGAGCGACCTATATCCATCCCTATTGTTGTTTTTATCTAAATATTCTTGTAACAGATAACTCTGTTACAAGAATATTTAGATATTATTTGAATTACATTAATCTAAATAAATGGGAAATAAAACAATATTGATACTTTCATTTCTTTTTGTTTTTGTAAGATTTATTGTAGTATATTTCAGCCATACTCTGAAGAACATTATTATTGTCTTTTTTTCTTTTTCCACTTATAACTTTATATAAATCATTGCAATAAGATCGTTTAAAAAATCTCACTGATTATACGGCACATGTCCTGAATTTGTGAAAATAGATAGATAAAACTTTCATTTGGGTAACACAACGAACCACACCTAGAATATTCTCTGCACCTCACACAATCACACAACACACATAGAGTTAACTTAGCGGAAAACGAAGAACGATTACACATTACAGCAGAACGACATCGAAACAACAACAAACGACCATTTTTGTTTATTACTCAGGGTTGCCAGGAGTGTTTTTTTATTTTTTCCCAAATTTGAAATATTTTTCTTCAAAATGATACAATTTTTTTAAGTTTTACCCAAAGGCAAAAACATTGTAGTAGAAAAAAAAAACCGCCCGACTTCTTAACAGTTGTTGTGCCTCCAGCGCCCGGCACAGTGATTCGAAAAAAAAACAGCGTAAATAATAAAAAAACCCAGAGTAAACGAGCTCTGGTATTTGGTCGTTAATATAAGACCCTGGCGAAATGGACACGAAAATATTTGCGGAGTAATCCGACGTACCTAAGCGTTTAAAAGGTTAAACAATTGTAACCATTAGGAAACAGTTTTTAATGACAAAAATAAAGCAGAATATCCTAACTGAACACAACATCGACATAATTATAAAAGAGCATTGCACGCTCTTTGCTAAATGGACATCAGTAATGTAGTAAGTAGATTTTATTAATTAACCATCAAGCAAATTATTTCCAGTAATCTATAAAAATAGTTAGAACTTCAAGTTTCTACTTACTAAAATAGCGTACCATGATGCACATCGTTTTTTTCTTTGGTGTTTCTAGAGGTACCCACGACGAAATAATATCAAGCTATACATTTGCGGTTTTAGCTGAGCTCACATTGTATAGGCTTGTCGTACAATAAGAAGTCATCTTATACTGGAAATGTATAGCTTGATAAAATATGTCGACGTGAGTACGCTCATCGATTATCATCGAATAATTATAATATTAAAAATACCCAAAATTCTCCATGATTTTTTTCCTCTTTCCAAACATTTCTCCAAATATTTCATTTCTCCAGGAGCCAAATTTTTGCCCAAAATTGCGAAAAAAATACCCAGTCTGGTAACCCTGTTATTACTTGCCAGTTGCCAGTGCTGCCAGGGCATATATTTAAATATGTCTAAATTCTTACCAAAGTATTTTTGTTTCGACATTTTTTTCAGCAAAAATGACTTATCATCTTGGACACGTATTTTTATTTTTAATTTATTCTAACAAACCTTATATTTACAATAAACAAATGTGTGTCTTTATCTTCATTACAACTTTCAAACTCCTATTTAGCAAATAATTAATTTACTATAGCAACATATTTTTAATAGTACTACTAATATTATACCATTTATTTAAGGAGAACATTGTAAACCTTAGTGCAGTATTAAGTTTTGAGTATTTTTTATTTTCTTATATTATACGCTACACCAGCGCCTCTGGATTTACAATACTGAACTAGTAGATTAAAATACTACAAAATTGTAAAGCTGTTAACTAGCTGGAAATATATCTTATGTACTGTCATCTGTAATAAGTTGGGTTATCACGATGCTGTGTTGCAGGGTGTAAAGTACTAAGATTGTATGGCATGGTCGCGACTGTGCCGCAGTGACGAACGGTCGGTGTGTTGTTTTTTTAACAATAACCGCGCGATTTTTTCACTAAAAATAAGTTCAAGTACATATTTAATATGACGAGTAGGATATATTGTGCTGTTTTTGGTTGCATGAATTCGTCCAGGGATAACTTTTTTTAGATTACCTGGAAGCTTTGAAAGGTAAGACTATAAAATAATTTTACTTACTAGTAGGTAGGTACATAATGTGTCTTTTTAATGGATAAGTATTTCCTTTTATCTCCCGAAAAAAAACGATGTCTGGTGTAAAGTGAATAGAGTAAAGGAGTGATTGACAAGAGTGAAATAGGTAGTTATAGGCGGTTCATGAATCATGATGCGGTAGGTACTTACGCTTGTGTTAGAAACCTCGGGGCATGTGTGTTTTGTTTTGTTAGTTTGTATAATTCAAAGTAAAGACGTGGTATTTTATTATTAATAATACACACATCAAAAGTGTCTAGGGATCAAGCATTTTTATGCGGATTTCTTGAGATTGAGATGTGGCTTTGTAATAAATTTATGATTTTATAAATTTATATGGATCCTTTTTGGTGCATTTCATAATTTGAATCAGGAACTGTGAATCAAATTCGAGTAAAAGATGAAAATCAGCTGTCAATATTTTCCCTATAAAAACATACAACGCATTGAAGACATTATTAGTGCTACTGTTTCCCTACTACTGATTAAAACCAACGTTATTATGGAGCGGCGACGTCATTTAAGCAGGGAAGAAATGCTCAGAGCCGTGGGAATGATAGAAGCTGGTTCCCGGCAACGTACTGTGGCTTTAGCTCTGAATACAAGTCAGAGTGTTATCAGTCGACTTTGGACACGTTACCGAAGCACTGGTACCGTGGCTGAGCGCCATGGAGGACGGTATCGCTGCACCACACGGAGACAAGACCGATACATTCAAATCTTAACTCGAAGAGCTCCAACAATAACCGCCATGATGTTAGCCGTGAGGCTTCATCACTCTTCAGGGAACTTAATTAGCGACCAAACAGTCAGAAACCGCTTGCATGAAGTGAACCTTCATTCCCGAAGACCGCTACGGGTACCACCTATAGCAATGCACAATCGTAGGATTCGATATCAATGGGCTCTTGAACACAGAAATTGGGCAGAAGAACAATGGCGTTTCGTGTGCTTTTCTGATGAGTCTCGTTTTGGTATGAGACCGGATACAAGACGTATACGACACTGGAGAACCCCTGGACGCCAACAGCGATTAAAATCCTGCCAGGAAGTCCATCCTTATAGTGGTGGAACCATCATGGTATGGGCGGGTATTTGGATCGGCGGAAGAACTGAGTTGATTTGGATCAGAGGCAACCTCAACGCTCAAATTTATGCTGAGACGATTGTATCAGACGTCATCGTTCCTCTACAAGTGCAAATCGGTCCCTTATTTCAGTTAATGCATGATAATGCACGACCGCACACCGCAAGAGTTGTAAGACAGACTCTCGCCGCAGCTAACATCAATGTCCTGCCCTGGCCTGCTCAGTCGCCAGACTTGAACCCGATTGAGCATGCATGGGATATGCTACAGAGAAGAGCTCTGCCGAATATGGAGGGTATCCAGTCGCAAGAAGACCTTTTTTTGTTGTTGCAACGAACATGGGCGGCCATTCCACAGCGTGATTTGGATGAACTCATTTTGAGTATGCCAAACCGATGTTCTTGTGTTGTTAGTGTTCGCGGTAGAAACACGGATTATTAATTGTTTAAGTTACCCAATAAAATTTTAGAGAAAACTGTTATTTCAGTCTTTTTTTCGAACTTTTGTGTTAGTGGTTCAAATGTCAAAAATCCCTTTATTAGGAAAATGGCAAATTTCTTTATTAATGCAAAGGTGACTTGGTTTATCGTTACTGTGACAAACGAAAACACTTTATTTGATGAATCCTTAAAGAAAATTTTAATTAATATCAATCAGGAGAAAAGTTATTGCAAAAATATATGTTGATCCCTAGACACTTTTGATGTGTGTAGTTGTTTATTGTACTGTGTGTATGAATAATACTAGAAAAAAAAAAAATTTGACCGTCTGTTTGTCACTAAATAGTTGAAATTTTCTCAGATTAAGTATTTCTGCTGCTACTATAACAACAATTATACCACAAAAAACCGTTTTTTTTTTCTCGGTATTAATAACGACAACAACAGCTAGACTCATGAGACTGATATTCACAGAATATTTAGATGTTTGAGAGGGTTGTGATTTTAAAACATTCGTAGCCAGCTGTTCAGCTTGGCATTGGTGACCAAAGAATTTTTGTTTTCAGTTGTTGCGAGTTGTAGGTACCTAATTTATAGACACGTTAATAAGCTGAGATAAAAAGTTATTAAAATTACTCGTCAGCTGTTTCTTGCATTGTAGTTGAGTAGGTAGATGTTGAAGCTTGTAAAGATTGGAGTTCCCCACCTTGGCCATGTTTCCCAAAACAATTTTTAATTAAGCTTTATATTAGAATGCGGATTTTTTATACTTTAAAATTTGATAATAAAGCGTTTCGTACGTCTCAGTCAAGGCGCAAATATTTTTCGGTCGCAAATTTATAAGACCGATTTGTTATTCAAACATAAACATGGTTTTTTAATTAAATCTACCAATCAAAAAACAACATGCATTTTTGTTGAACACTTCCTATTCAATTCACAAAGTACTTATTTTATTTTTTTATATAAAATAAAGTATATTACAATCACAAAACTAAATGGAAACGCAAAGTAGGCAAATGTAATTCAAATGCTGGAGGCGGGCAGCTCTATCGCATGTTTACGTACCGCGCGGCTGTAGGCATTTATGTCCAAGATACGGCCGAGTTACAATACTGTATATAATTATACTGTGATATTACATTACAAAAATTACTTACTTTACTACTTCCATGAGATGTTTTTGTTTATTATTATAGAAGCGCTCTTTTGCTGGCCTCCGTCGTTTTTGTTTGTTTCCCATTTTACACAGAAAATATTTAAACAACTTAGAACTATATGTACCTGTACAACTTATAAAATAACTTATACAATATGTACCTGTACAACTTATAAAATCACCTATACAAATGTCTACGTGCTAATGCTAATATTTTTACAATTTATTGTAGCTAAAAAAACAAAATAAAATAAGTTCTCAAGAAAAAAAATAGTCTAGCCGCGCGTCTATGCGATCACTGTCGGATTGCATACATAAGAAAGAGAAGCGCAATGACGCTACGCTCGTAACTTTATACAAACCAAAAAATAATTAATTACTTAAAAATAGGTTGAGTAGTCAAAAATAAAAAACAACCAAGTTCTGTATTTAAATATGATACGTTATTTTTATAAATTTTACCAATGTACGTTGATAATTAATAGAGATATTTTTGTTAAAAGATCATTTTAAGAGGTTAGTTTACCATTTTATTGTATCGAGAAAACTTTTCAAAAACCTGTTTTGAATACAACAGGGTTCTCAGAAATGTTCAAGATTAACATATATTTTTTTCGCCGTCACAAACTGTATAGATTTGGCTAAAAAATTGTTTGAGACAAGTCTATTTGGTTCTTGTCAGCGTAAATAGTAAATAGCGTAAATAGTAGCGTATTCAGTGTAAATAGTTAAAAAAAAATCAGTGTAAATACTTAAAATAATTTAAAAAAGGGGTAAAAATATTCATTTGTTTTTTTAATCGCCTTGTCTAATTTGATTTTAGCACTTCATACAGAACAATAAATATATAAGAGCGCCCTCTATTGGTTCATTGGTAATTATTATTGACCGCGTCACTTTGTTTCATCCTTGGTAGTTCGCTGTATCACATCCTTTTAAGAATGGCGCTAGGATATCGGAGAAATAGTGGGCGTGGCTAAAAATACCTAAACATCGGAGCTCAATATTGGTTTTCAGCGTCTTAATAGCCTATAGCCTTCCTCAAGAATAGGGCTATCAAATGCAAAAAGATTAATTATAAATCCGACCGATACTTCCACAAATCCAGAGATTAGAGCTTTCAAACAAACAAACTTTCAGCTTTATTATTATTATATAGCAGTGCCCCGCGGTTTCACCTGCGTTAGTTTCGATCCCGTGGGAATATCGGGATAAAAGTATCCTATGTGTTATTCCTGATGTGTGCGTTACCCCAGCAAAATAATGTCGAAAATAGTCATTTAAATCTTATAGATAATTAGTTGCCCAGCCTCTGTAATTGTTGCGCTCATTTTTAAAGTTACACTTATAGTTTTTTTAGTTATTTCACAAAAACATTTCCTGCTGGGGTAACGTTTAAATCGTTACCGCAGCCAGAATTTTTTGAAGTGAAACTTCTTTACGCACGCTTGACTTGGGGAGTAAGCTGGCGAACGCGTGACGTAAGCGTTACGAAAAGTGTGATCGGGCAAGGCGAACGGAAGTTAAGTGGGGGATATAAGCAAGAGACAGCAGTGCGCGCGCACATTTTCTTTCTCTCTTCCTCTCATAGCCAAATACGTTCCGTATATCTAAGCACACTGCAGGCTTATTGTCTGTATCACAGTGTAGGAGCAAGAGAGAGCAGTGCGCGCGCACATTTTCTTTCTCTCTTTCTCTTATAGCTAGTAAATGAAATATACATACAGATGGAGCGAAAGAAGTTTCACTTCAGTCGTGTGGTCATAAGCACACTCGTTTTTTTTTTATGGGAATATTGAAACAAATATTTATTTTTAAAATTAGTTGTCTAGATGAGGTAAATGTTTCACCTTATTTTGTATTTGTTCTTTCTTCGGCTGCGAAGTTTTTCGAGATCCTGCTGGAGTAACGTTTGTGGCTTTGCTGGATCTCTGAAACGGTTAAGCGGATTCTTATCATCTTTTGTACATACCTTCTTAGGAATTAGTTGTAATTTGTTATGCAATAAAAAAAACAAAATAATGCACCATTTAAAGTTTATTTAATTAAATATAAAAACGCTTCAATAGGTCCTAACACTCTAAATAAGAGGTCTTAAGACTTACTTTAAACGTTATTTTGTAGCTTGTAACTGCTTTCAAATGTGTGTGAAGTTTCATTAGTATCCTGTAAGTAACTAACAAATTATGATGATATTCAGTTCCCCACGTTCACGGTCAAAATGCGCGCGGAGTTATTTGGCCACCGATAAACTTAAGTGAATATATGAAATGAATTTTATATCAGTAATTAGTTGCTTAGTTTAGTTTTATACCTGTAAAATTTCAGCGTAGTACATACAATAATTAATGAGATGATAAAATAAAAGTCATTAGGAAGCGCAAGACCGTGGTAACCTGACCAAGTTTAGGTGGTTACAAAAAAGTGACCGCGTAGTACACTATGCTATCTTTTAAAATATGTAGGACAGTGTTACAAGTTTAGTACAGATGTGTACACAAGTGTTAAAAAAACTACATGTTTCTTAAATAATTTTTATTTACAGGTAACATAATCATTTCAAATGAACTTTTAAAATAATAATTAAACTTTAAAACAATCATAGACAGCAATTTTGCTTTTACTTATGGCGTTTACCATTATTTTTCAAACGAACGATTTCAGTTAAAAGTACACTATTTCATTAGGCCTCTGCCTCGAATCTTGCGGGCAGCGGGGCGGCAGCGGCGGCGGCGCGGGAGCGGCAGGATCTTATGCGTACATTTAAATGGACCGGTTCTCGAACACAGCGGCGCGGGAGCGGCGGGGGAGCGGGCAACGAGCGGTGCACTCCAGTCAAGCTGCGACCGCCCGCGCGTCTGCTAACTGCTTTGCAGTATTGTGTATTTTTGTGACGTATGGAAATGTCCTCGGACGTGCAAGAGCAAATTGTTATACTTACATTAGCGTCTAGTATAATTTTTCTGCTGGAGATATGTATATGCTGTATAGTTTTGGATTAATTTCAGACTCTAAATCGCCTTTGATAGCTTAAAGAATATAGTCAAAAGTTTCTACACTAATTCTGGTGTAGCCGTAGAATTTGTCGGGACATTGCCTCTGTTCATTGTACTTTCTAAAAAACTCGCCTTTTATTTTCTTTGCCCTATAGTAGGTATTATAAATCGAGCGTTGAAGATGTTGTCGCCGTTGGTCAGACATTTCATTCGCGAATAAAAACATATCTCGACGACACAACCGCAAACACAACACTACGCCGCTATGGCGCCGCACGAGAACTGTGCGTTGACCGCGCCGCTCCCGCGCCGCCGCCGCCGTCGCCCCACTGCCCACAAAATTCGAGGCAGCGACCTTAAAAATTAAAATTTTAATTTTTTAAATATTAATTATTTATACAGTTTACGCTGACTTCTCATTTTAAGGAAATCCTATACAATGCGAGATCAGCATATACTAGGGCACGCCGCGATAGCGGCGGTAAGACCCCTCTTTGAGGAGTGGCTAGAGAGGCGCCACGGCGCCCTCACCTACCGCCTGACGCAGGTCCTCACCGGACACGGGTGTTTCGGGAGGTTCCTGCACACCATCGGGCGGGAGGAAACGCCCGGGTGTCACCACTGCGAGGGTCGCCCGGAGGACACGGTGGAGCATACGGTGGCGGTATGCCCCAATTGGGCGGAGCACCGCCGTGTTCTCGCAGAGGCGATCGGCAGCGGCGGCGACCTCTCGCGCCCGGCCCTGGTTCAAGCCATGGTCCGGGGCGAGAGGGAGTGGGAGGCAGTCACCTCCTTCTGCGAAGCAGTCATGCTAGCGAAGGAGGTGGCGGGACGGCTGAGGGAGAGGGCCTCACGTCCCAGCCGCCGCGGGAGACGCCCCGGGCGTCGGGAGCCGCGAGACGACTCCCGGCCACCGTAGATTAGCGCGTTCAAACAAACAAACAAACAAACAAACTCTTCAGCTTTATAATATTAGTATAGATTATAAAGCTGAAGAGTTTGTTTGTTTGTTTGTTTGTTTGTTTGAACGCGCTAATCTCAGGAACTTCTGGTCCGATTTGAAAAACTATTTCAGTGTTAGATAGCCCATTCATCGAGGAAGGCTATAGGCTATATATCATCACGCTAAAACCAATAGGAGCGGAGCGCCAATGAAGAATGTTTCAAAATCGGGGGATTTTTTCCTATTGAGAGCTTCCGCTGCGTGCGCTGCGTAAACGGTTAAAGTTTCGCAAAAATCATATATGACAAAATTGTTCCCCTTTAAAAGCTTTAAAAAAAAAGTCCGCGACAGCATATGTCTATCTTTTAAGGTTAGCTCACTATAACCTCTTTTATGCTAACCAAATTTGTTCTAAAATAATGCATTATTTGCGAAGGTGTTTTTTATAAACATGGTATTAATCCTTATCGAAATAAATACGTTATTCATCACATGTATTTAATTTTGAACAAAATTGCCTGTGACATCATTTGATTTCAATGTATATCTTAGGAAATATCATAGTTTTAAAATAATACTAAGAAGAGTTTGTTTGTTTGAAACACGGTTTGAAAGCTGTAAATCTCTGGAAGTATTGGTCGCATATATAAAAATATTTTTGCGTTTGATAGCCCAGTTCTTGAGGAAAGCTATATTCTATTAAACTTGACGCTAGGACCCTTAGGAGTTGAGCAAAAAGAAAAAAAGTCTGGAGTTTTCGCCAAGCCACAACGAAGTAATAGCGCAGGCCGGCGACACGTTGCGACGGGGTGGGTCGGAGAAACAAAAAAAATTTACGCGGACGAAGTCGCGAGCAGAAGCTAGTTAATTATAAAATAACTAGGTATACTATTGGTGCCGATTCTCTTGTCACAAATGCGTCTAGACTAAAAATCACCAAAATTTAGTTTATTCCTGTCAAACGACGATTTCCCATTCTGAAATTAACTAAAGTGACACAACTTAACTAAATTTTAGTTTGACAGCACTAAGATTGCACTGAGATATTAGTTTAGTGAAAATAGTAATTTTGAAATTCTGAATTTGACGTTTATCATCTAAAAGTTAGATTTTCTAACTAAATCTGAGTATTTTTAATCGCGACTAAAAAGGTGTGGAATAAAATTAGTTGGCATGAATTAAAATTCACACCTCGACTTCAGATGCAAAAACAGTACTGTTTTTTTATTTTCTTTTATTTTCCTTATATCTCGAAAACGGTGTGTCTGATCGCAAAAACAATGAACATTTCGACCCCCTTTATGAAACCCGTAAACCCCTAAAACTCAACACGTTGTTAATATTTTTTCATATTTTCCATACAAAAGTGAAAAATTCCATAAAAAAAGAGGTCGAAGTTGCCCCCACTGCGCACCTTCGGCTCAAAAAAAAAACACGGGGAGGGGCCCGTGGCTTCCTCAATGTGATAAATGAAGATATATAAGAGAATAGGCAGATTTGTTGCCCGAAGAGGAAGATGCGCTCATATCTGGAGCGATCATGGACGGAATTTTGTAGGTGCTAATAAAGAACTACATTCAGCATGGAAAGAGGCTAATCTAAACTTACCAGGTCATCTAGCAGATATTCTCGCAGCAGACGGTACACAATGGCACTTCATACCACCGTACAGCCCGAACTTCGGTGGACTATGGAAAGCTGCCGTCAAATCTACGAAGTTCCATCTAAAGAGAGTTCTGGACACTCACCTGACATACGAAGAGTTGACAACAATATTATGCCAGGTCGAGGCATGTCTCAACTTACGCCCTTTAACACCTGTTGATTCAGCTGACACTGAACTAGAAATATTAACTCCTGGCCACTTTTTGATAGGCGAAGCTCCTGTTACAATACCTACCTCAAATTTGAATGAAGTTAACATTAACCATTTATCCAGATGGCAACTCTGTCAACGTCTGGTAGCCAATTTCTGGCATCGTTGGCAGAACGAATACCTCACACGCCTCCAAACACGACCAAAGTGGATTAAACAGCAAAAGGAATATGAAATTGGAGATATCGTGCTCTTGAAGGAGGACCAATTGCCAATTGCTAAATGGGCTTTGGGGAGAATAACTGCCAAACATCCAGGAGAAGACGGTCTTACTAGAGTTTATAGTATTAGACATCGCAATAGTATTGTTAAAAGATCAATCTCTAGGATTTGTGCTTTACCAATTGATAAAGACTAATGTTAGCAGTAACTCTTTATGTTCACTTCTTATTTTGAGAAAAATTTTGTTAGCTTATCTCAAACTTATTGTTTTAATCTAAGTATACAGTCCACATAAGTTTTAATTATATTTGTTTATATTCTTAAGTTAGTAAAGGACTAGGTCCTTTGGTGGGCGGCATGTTGAGCTTGAATGTGTGCGTAACCGCGCCTAGTGTTAATTTGTTTTCTTAACTACAGTTGCAATACAGACCTCGTGTACTAAACCCGCGTTTCATTTCTCTCGCTGCCAATCGAAATCCTGAGCAGTCAATAATCAACCTTATCTACATACAAACAGCAAGGATTTTCCAAAAAGGTTGAGCGGGCGAATCAGGTGTTAGGGAAGTGAGTATTGTCGGGCATGATGAAGGCACATTGTGAGGTTTGTGTTTCTTCCCCAAATGTACCTTCAAGCCTCGTTCACCCTTAAAAAAACGTGCTTGGGGCAATGAGGGCATCTCACTAGGATATCCAACGATGTGGCAGGTTGACTGGCGCTTCGTACGGCTTCACTACTGTCGTCATTGTTAAACATTAAAAAAACGAGTGTGCTTATGACCACACGACTGAAGTGAAACTTCTTTCGCTCCATCTGTATGTATATTTCATTTACTAGCTATAAGAGAAAGAGAGAAAGAAAATGTGCGCGCGCACTGCTCTCTCTTGCTCATACACTGTGATACAGACAATAAGCCTGCAGTGTGCTTAGATATACGGAACGTATTTGGCTATGAGAGGAAGAGAGAAAGAAAATGTGCGCGCGCACTGCTGTCTCTCGCTTATATCCCCCACTTAACTTCCGTTCGCCTTGCCCGATCACACTTTTCGTAACGCTTACGTCACGCGTTCGCCAGCTTACTCCCCAAGTCAAGCGTGCGTAAAGAAGTTTCACTTCAAAAAACGAACACTACTTACACGATTTTACCTTAAAAATAACACAATATAAATTAGAATGTAAAATAGAATAAAAAATAACAAAAATGACATAAAAAATTTGACAGCTTGACTGAAGTCACATAGCACATAAATTGAAGCACGATGACAGCGGCGCAGTCGCGCTGGAGGCCTGGGGCGCCGCGCCGCAGCATTGTAACAATTTGGCGCAACCGTGGCAACCGTTGCCGTGAGACAGCGTCGCGTCCAAACGTCAGTTCGTTTTGATGATAGATTTTCCTTGCAGTTTTCGCCTTATAAAAAACTTTTTAACAAAAAAACAACCGACTTCAAAAAAAAAAAACACTACAAAGTGTAAAATAACTTTAATTTTAATTTTGGTAGTCGGTGTCTTTGTTTTTGTATTTACGTTTTTGCCACCGACTTCCAAAATTAAAATTAAAGTTATTTTACACTTTGTAGTGTTTTTTTTTTGAAGTCGGTTGTTTTTTTTGTTAAAAAGTTTTTATTTTTTACAGTCAGAGTGCATCTCATGACAATTCCAATAAGCCCAAACACGGCTAGAATACATGGTTTTATTACGAAGTTCCGGTACCTACCTTCCAGCTTCATCATCAGATCGGTTTGATGGTACCATTTTCGTCAGAACCATTTATTTAAATTTGCTTCGTCATAGTCGCTTAACTATCTTGATCGAGATATCTTATCGCCACCCGTGAAATACTAATTATCATTGAAGAGTTCCTGTAGCTATCTGTGGTCTCCTTCATCAGTTCCACTTCACCAAATTATACTTTTTGAATGCAAATGCTTGACATTTTGATGAAAATACCAAAATTGTTATATGTATGCCTATAATATTTGAGGAGTTCCCTCAATTCCTCATGGATCCCATCATCAGAACTGGATTTTGACAAAAATGGGACCAATCTGGAAGCATATCCTTTCAAATAAAAAAAAAATCCAAATCGGTTCATAAATGACGGCGTACTGAGGTAACAAACATAAAAAAAAAAATACAACCGAATTGATAACCTCCTCCTTTTTGAAGTCGGTTAAAAACAAGTGTATGCCGTTGTAAGCTCGGATAACACTGTCACTGGTATTGCTACTCACAGTGAGTGTATTTCAGTATGTTTGGGCCATATTATATTGATAAAAGCTAAAAATTATTGATTATTTAACACGAGCCAAATTTGACGTATCGTTGCGTCAAAGCTCAAATAATATACAAATTTCAATTTTTTTTTTTAGGATTAAAATATCTATATATATATATAAAAAGACAAGTCCTGACTGACTGACTGACTGACTGACTGACTGACTGACTGACTGACTGACTGACTGACTGACTGACTGATTGACTGACTCATCAACGCCCAGCCCAAACCCCTAGACCTAGAAAGCTGAAATTTTGCACAGAGGTTCCTTTTATAATGTAGACGAGGAATAAGGAAGGAATTTTCGAAATTCAACCCCTAAGGGAGTTAAATGGGGGATGAAAGTTTGTATGGAAAATCTTATTCCTTGAGTTAATAAACTTGAAACTTGGCACGAATACTTACCTAAGTAAATTATGAAAATTGGTCTTTTTTGTTTTTCTAAACTACCTTCTAAGGGGGATGGGGGGTGTCAAAATTTGTATGGAAGAATTTTAATGCACGGTCCGATTAACTCAAGACTCAGTATTTATACTTAATACCAAAAATAAAGAATTACGTGTATCAGGGTTTTTCGAAAATCTACCCCTAACGGGGAGAAAAGGGGTAGTTAATTTTACAGGGCAAATTTTACTGCCTGGCTTAATTAACTCAAAAATTGGTATAAACAATCTGTGAGTCAAGTAATGAACACATTCCAAACGATTTTTTAAAATTCCACCCCTGTGGGGGTTGAAAAGTGGTGATACAGCTTATATGAAAAATCTTATTCCTTGGGTTAATAAACTTAAAACTTGGCACGAATACTTATCTAAGTAAATCATAAAGTTAGGCATTTGTTGTTTTTCTAAACTACCCCCTAACTGGGGATTGGGGGGTGTCAAAATAAGTGTGGAAGAATTTTAACGCGCGGTCCGATTAACTCAAAACTCAGTATTTATACTTAATACCAAAAATAAAGAATCACGTGTATCAGGGTTTTACGAAAATCTACCCCTAACGGGGAGAAAAGGGGTAGTTAATTTTATAGGGCAAATTTTACTGCCTGGCTTAATTAACTCGAAAATTGGTATAAATAATCTCTGAGTCAAGTAATGAACACATTCCAAACGATTTTTTAAAATTCCACCCCTGTGGGGGTTGAAAAGTGGTGATACAGCTTATATGAAAAATCTTATTCCTTGGGTTAATAAACTTAAAACTTGGCACGAATACTTATCTAAGTAAATCATAAAGTTAGGCATTTGTTGTTTTTCTAAACTACCCCCTAACTGGGGATTGGGGGGTGTCAAAATAAGTGTGGAAGAATTTTAACGCGCGGTCCGATTAACTCAAAACTCAGTATTTATACTTAATACCAAAAACAAAGAATCACGTGTATCAGGGTTTTTCGAAAATCTACCCCTAACGGGGAGAAAAGGGGTAGTTAATTTTATAGGGCAAATTTTACTGCCTGGCTTAATTAACTCGAAAATTGGTATAAATAATCTCTGAGTCAAGTAATGAACACATTCGAAACGATTTTTCAAAATTCCACCCCTATGGGGGTGAAAAGTGGGGATACAGCTTATATGAAAAATCTTATTCATTTGGTTAATATACTTGAAACTTGGCATGAATACTTATCTAAGTAAATTATGAATTTTGGCATTTTTTGCTTTTCTAAACTACCCCCTAAAGGGCGATTAGGAGGTGTCAACATTTGTATGGAAGAATTTTAACGTGCGGTCCGATTATGTCGAAACTCAGTATTTATACTTAAGACCAAAAGTAAAGACTAACATGTATCAGGGTTTTGCGAAAATCTACCTCTGACGAGGTGAAAAGGAGTAGTTAATTTTCCATTTTACTGCGTGGCTTGATTAACTCGAAAATTTTTGGAAATAATCTTTGAGACAAGTTATGAACACATCTCAAACATTTTTTCAAAATTCCTCCTGTGTGGGGTGAAAAGTGGGGAAAAACTTTATACGAAAAATCTTATTCATTTGGTTAATAAACTTGAAACTTGGAAGGAATATTTGTCTAAGTAGGTAAGTAATAAGAAATGGGTCTTTCGAAAGTAGATCCCTGACGGGTAAAAAAGTGGTAATTCGATTTTTAAGGCCGGTATTATAGTGCGTAGCTTGATTTACTCCAAAAAAATGGTATGAATAAATTTAAGCTTCAAACTTGGCACAAATACTTATCTAAATCTAAGTAAATTATAGTTTGTCATTTTATGTTTTCCTGCTCTAAAGGGAGATTGAGGGTGTCAGTTTATGGAAGAATTTTATCGCGCGGTCCAATAATATAAACTCGGAACTCAGTATGTATACTTAAGACCAAAATTAATAAAAAAGTGTGACTGGGTTTTTCGAAAATCTAACCCTAACGGGGTAAACGGGGGTAGTCCATATCACAGAGGAGTATTTTATTGCGTGGCTTGATTCAATGGGAAATTGGTATAAATAATCTTTGAGTCAAGATATGGAAACGTCCCAAACATGTTTTCAATATTTCGCCCCTATGGGGATAAAAACTGTGAAGGTGAAAAGGTGGTCTTATTCCTTTGGTTAAGAAACTTGAAACTTTTCAACATTTGCCTCAGTAAATAATAAAGATTGTCACTTTTAGGGGTTTACTACTTACTTACTTAAAATAAAAAAGTATGAGTTAAATTAGGGTTTTACTTATTCGACTCCTACCGGGGTGGAAAAGGGTAATAAAGTTTAAGGAGTAGAAACTTCAACTTCCATTAACACGAAAATGGGTATAATTAATCTTTATATCATAAAAATGGAAACGTACCAAATACAAAAACAAGCCCTGTCGTGATGAAAAGGGAGGATAGTTTATTTGTTTACATCTTAGGTAGTTTAACTAAAATATTGGCCCGAATACTTATTTCTTTAAATAAAGTAAGTATAAAGATCGTAATCAATAATTTTCGAAATACCTTTCAGGGGGAGGCGGAGAGGGTGTTAAATTTATTTGAGGAAAGTACGAAACCTACGCGGACGAAGTGGCGGGCAAAAGCTAGTCATGTATAAAAAAACACCTTCGCAAATTATGCATTATTTTAGAACAAATTTGATTATCATAAAGAAGTTTATAGTGGTAGACTATCGCGGACTTTTTTTTAAGACTTTTAAAGGGGAACAACTCTGCCATACATTATTTTTGCGTAACTTTAACTATTTAAGTACGCAGCGCACGCAACGGAAGCTCTCAAAAGGAATAATTTTTCCCGTTTTTTGCAAAATTTTTCATTGGTGCAACTCTCCCATTGGTTGTAGCGTGATGTTATATGGCTTATAATCTTCCTCGATAAATGGACTATCCAACATAAAAAGAATTTTTCAAATCGGTCCAGCAGTTTCGGAGCTTATTCGATTCAAACAAACAAATCTTTCCTCATTTTTAACCGACTTCAAAAAGGAGGAGGTTATCAATTCGGTTGTATTTTTTTTATTTTTTTTTTTATGTTTGTTACCTCAGTACGCCGTCATTTATGAACCGATTTGGAATTTTTTTTTTTATGTTTGTTACCTCAGTACGCCGTCATTTATGAACCGATTTGGATTTTTTTTTTTATTTGAAAGGATATGCTTCCAGATTAGTCCCATTCTTGTTAATATCCAGTTCTGATGATGGGATCCATGAGGAATTGAGGGAACTCTTCAAATATTATAGGCATACATATAGCAATTTTGGTATTTTCATCAACATGTCAAGCATTTGCATTCAAAAAGTATAATTTGGTGAAGTGGAACTGATGAAGGAGACCACAGATAGCCACAGGAACTCTTCAATGATAATAAGTATTTCACGGGTGGCGATAAGATATCTCGATTAAGATAGTTAAGCGACTATGACGAAGCAAATTTAAATAAATGGTTCTGACGAAAATGGTACCATCAAACCGATCTGATGATGAAGCTGGAAGGTAGGTACCGGAACTTCGTAATAAAACCATGTACTCTAGCCGTGGTTGGGCTTATTGGAATTGTCATGAGATGCACTCTGACTATAAAAAGTAAAAAATAAAAACTTTTTAACAAAAAAAAAAACAACCGGCTTCAAAAAAAAAACACTACAAAGTGTAAAATAACTTAAAGTTATTTTACACTTTGTAGTGTTTTTTTTTTTGAAGTCGGTTGTTTTTAATATTAGTCTACATAGACGACTAGGGGGGCGATTCTACTAATTTGCAACGTTACACGTTCAATTGTGTTTTATAACAGTTCGATTTCGATCGCCGTTCGATAATTACATATAAAGTCATTCTACTATTTCCCATGAAAACTGGAAACTAAACCTATGCTGAATCGCAACTGAATGGTAGCGGGAACGTAACAGCGGGTAAACTGTGTTACCAACATGCCAAATAGTATGTTTAATAATGCCACAGAAAAAAAAGTTGAACCTAAAAATGTTACATGTCACCGAAACTATTTTCGAATACAAAATTATATTTAGACCATTAGATTCTAACAAGTGTCAAAATAACAGTAGAAAGTGACTAAACGTCACGCTTATGTTCGATTTTGTTAGCAGAATATATTTTGAAATTATTTCGATCGATCGTTGGCTTAAACTAAAACGTAACCGCAGTTGAATCGTTGTTCATTAGTAGAATACGAAACCGTGATTCAGCTCGGCGGTGCAATTGCGTAACACATTATCAATGGGAATGGGTTTCATTTTGACAGTTCAACAACATTAGTTGCGTTATTTACGTGTTGAGCAAACAAACTTTTAGAACTTATGAAGCAATGGATTAGCAATTTGCTTCAAAACGATTATGATTCTGATTGATAGTGTGTTACGCAATTAGGATGCGGGTTCCATTGCGATTTTTGAACAATCTTGTTATTAGAATCGGCCCCTAGGTAAAACCAATTATTTAACTTCGTTTTAATGTTATAGGTACCTATTTATAATCCGTTTTAATACAACTATAACATTCAATGAAGTTATTGTTATTGTGCACCACCTCTAAACACTGAATATGTTGTATGAGTGTTATTTATTTATACCTTGATTAGGTCCTACTTGTAAGCTCTTATCGCGGGCTGGTGAAAATGAGACGCATTGATTGTTCGGTCTAACTCGATGGCGGGGCTTCCCCTACTGCAGTGGGGCCAGAAGAGCACATTTTACACTCTGTATAAATACAGTAGTTTTACCCTGGCGATAAAATGGCACATCAAGCCTTAGAAAGAGCGCAAAATAGACGACTGTTAAAGAGTTACTGCTTATTATAAAAATATGGACAGTGGCCCCGATTCTGTTGTTCACAAACTAAATTAAATTTAAGTTCAGTGCATCTTTTTCTTTCTATTTGAATATGAAAAGGACAGAAGATAAATATTAGTTAAGTCCTGTCTATAGATGGGCGGGTGGGTAAAAATTGGGAAGGTAAAAATTGGAAGGAAAGATAAAAAAAGGTAAAAATTAAAAAATATCCTTTATTACCCGGTATTAATGATAAATACGGGATAATAAATGAGTACTGTCTATAAATTATTTAAATGGCTTCGTCATCAATACTACGATCTACCATGTTAATATTGACCTTGAGCATTGAAGATAAAATATTGATTTTAAATAAAACGAAGTTAAATATCTTTTAAATCTTTAATCAACATAAATTTTCAAATTAACTGTTTAGAATTCATCTCATCTGCCTAGTCTTTTCCCAAATATGTTGGGGCCGGCTTCCAGTCTTAACTGGATGCAGCTGAATACCAGTATTTTAAATAGAGGGACTGCCTATCTGATCTCCACAATCGTGATGGTAATTGAAATAATGGATGCAGATCTTTAAAAAAGTCTATCCACAATATATTATGTTCCACTAGGCTCCGAGAGCTTCTCCACAATCGTCGGTTTCAGGTCCAATTTCTCTCGAAAAGAAGTCGTTGGAGAGCGCAGAAAAACGGCCTACCTCAAGCTAGTGTCCTGGCACCGCTTCTTTTTAATATCTACACCAACGACCAACCGTCCAACCCTAACACGTCCCGCTTTCTCTATGCAGACGACCTTGCTCTCACGTCACAAGCCACCACCTTTGAGGAGGTTGAGGCCCACTTGTCAGACGCTCTTGGTGACTTAGCCACATATTACTTCGCTAACTCATTCAAGCCCAATCCGAGCAAAACCCAGTATTGCATATTTCATCTCCGCAACTCTATTGCGGAGATGAAATATGCAAGACTGGGTTGGGGGCCCGCCTCTAGGCGGGCCGTAAACTTAACATCGTTTGGGGTAGGGTGTCCATCGGGCACAGGCACTTCTCTAAATATCTTGGTGTTACCCTAGACAGGTCTCTAACATTCAGCAAAAACTGCAAGATTATCAAGCAGAAGGTGCAAACTCGCAACAGTCTTCTTCGTCGACTGGTCTCATCGAAGTGGGGTGCTTCGCCTGACGTTATGCGGAATACTGGTCTAGCGCTATCTTTTCTGCGGGAGAATTCGCGTGCCTCGTGTGGAGTCGTTCTGGTCATGCAAAGCTGGTGGATACAGCTTTGAATGAAACATGCCGGATCATCACTGGTTGCATAAAACCGACCCTGGTATAAATGCTGTATCCACTAGCAGGAATCTACTACTGGAGGCGCACACAGAGCGGTGGCAAGCTCAAGCGAAAGAGCCAAAATGGTCTACGTCACACGACACCCTTTGCGTGACAACTTCCTTGTGCGACAAAGGCTGAAAAGCCGAAACAGTTTTTTAAAGTGTGTTGTCCCACTCACTGAAGAACCATCACAAGAAAGACTGAAGTTGTGGCGAGACAGTGCTTCCTTACCCAAACCATTCGTTCCACCCGCTGAAGACCTCCCACCTGGACATGAGTTATCTTGGGTAACCTGGAAGTCTTTAGGACACCGGACCCAGGTTGGCCGAAGCTAGGAAAACCTGTTCAAGTGGAGATTCATAGACGACTCCGCCTTGGAGTGTAAATGTGGTACTATACCATAAACGATGGGACGCTTAATACCGTGTCCTGCGTGTCCTGTCAGCTGCACGTTACAGGAACTGATGGACACTGGTGAGTGGTGATGGCGCCAAACAAGTAGCTGAATTCTGGGCCGAGTCCATTTAGATTGCTATCGACACGCTAAGAAGAAGACCAGGCTCAAAGCTGATCCAGAAATGAATACTGCCTTTGCTAATTTTACTGTCAGCCTTTCGATATCTTCCTCTTCCTTTGATTGCCTTTTGTGATGACGACGATGGCTGATTCAGATTGTGATTATTCTGAATCCAGCGAACCAACATGCGGCGCTGGGTGCGAGGATGTCGTTGTTATAACAGGAGCGTTAGAAGTATTGGTGATATTAACGTCAGTTTGATTGTTCAGGTAATTTTGTTGACATTTTCTATTTTACATTTATGATCACAATACTTGCAAATTACTGATTTATCAGGACCCACACGGTAGTGTTTCCAAATTTCATCTCGTCTATTTCTGCCTTTTCCCATTATCTAAACAAAAAATAGTGAATTTAATGAAGTTAATAAAAATGCAAAACACATTTAACATATTATATTTAGCAAATATTAATTTTGACAAAGTATTTCTTGACGGTTGTTACTTCGATCCCGAATACCGATGTAAAAAAATCAAAATCAAATAAAAAAAGACGTTAGAAAATAACACGCGGGCCAAGTTCTTCTAGACTTATAAGTCCAAAATTGATTATAATTATTTATTATTATTATTATGTATTTAAATAACCAACTTTAGCGATATTGAAAATCTATTACAGAAATTTGACACATTGTAGTAGATTGATGTGCTGACGCGTCTGTACTATGAATTATAATTGACATACCTTCTTTTATAGTAGGTATTCTAAGAACAAAACTTCACACAATTCCGTTGAAACAAACTGAATATAAATCGTATCTATTAAAAAATACAATAATTAGTTTCAATTACTGATTTTAATTTTTACCCGGTATAAATTAAAAATGGGAAGGTAAAAATGGGTATAAATGGGTATTTACCCATTTATACCCATTTTTACCGGGTATATTCCCATCTCTGGTCCTGTCAAAATAGTTAGCGCCTGACGTAAATTGGCGTATTTTTAGTAGCCAATTTTTTAATCACGTCTAAATTTGTACAAGATGTTGATTTGCACCCTAGTCAAATTCAAGGACATAATTATGCTAATGATTCTCAACCCAAATCAACAATAAAATAGGTAGGTATTTTTTTTTTTTTCCTGTTTACTGAAATCCGAAAGTGTGAACCAGCCGTATTTAAAGGCGGCCCGTCTGTTACTAGCCCTATAACCGCGCTTTCACACACAAAAAACCCAAACAATACATACACAAGTACACAACCACGGTAATATTATATACAGTATAGTAACTCGGCCGTATCATAAAAATAAATGCCTACAGCCGCGCGGTACGTAAACATGCGATAGGGCTGCCCGCCTCCAGCATTTTAATTACATTTGCCTACTTTGTGTTTCCATTTGGTTTTATGATTATAATTATATAAGTATACTTTTTTGTGATTGTAAGTTTTGTGATTGTAAACATCTAAATATTCTGTGAATATTTCATGAGTCTAGCTGTTGTTGTTGTTATAAATACAGAGAAAAAAAAAAACGGTTTTTAGTGGTATATGTTGTTATAGCAGCAGCAGAAACACATGTTCTGAGAAAATGTCAACTATCTAGTGACAGACAGACGGTCAAATTTATTTTTTCTAGTATTATTCATACCCACAGTTCAATAAACAACTATTATTAATAATAAAATACCACTTCTTTACTTTGAATTATACAAACTAACAAAACACACATGCCCCGAGGTTTTTAACACAAGCGTAAGTACCTACCGTATCATGATTAATGAACCGCGTATAACTACCTATTTCAGTCGTGTCAATCACTTTCCTTTAATCTATTCACTTTATTTATTAATCCAGACACCTTTTGTTTCGGGAGATAAAAGGAAATACTTATCCATTAAAAAGACATACATTATGTACCTACCTACAAGTAAGTAAAATTATTTTATAGTCTTACCTTTCAGAGTTTCCAGGTAATCTAAAAAAAAAAATATCCCTGGATGCGTTAGGCCGCTGCCTCGAATTTTGCGGGCAGCGGGGCGGCGGCGGCGGCGGCGCGGGAGCGGCGCGGGCAACGTAGACCAGTTCTCGAAAATAGCGGGCAGATCGCGCGGCGCTATAGCGGCGTAGTGTTGTGTCGTCGAGATATTTGTTTTTATTCGCGAATGAAATGTCTGACCAACGGCTACAACATCTTCAACGCTCGATTTATAACACCTACTACAAGGCAAACAAAATAAAAGGCGACTTTTTTAGAAATTACAATGAACAGCAGTGCTATTCTGTAAAAATCTCACCGTGAAAACTAAGGTGAAGTGAGCTGTCATTCCACCTGATGTAAGGGATTGCCTCCATTGATACTTCACTTGACGCTCACTTCACCTATGTTATCACGGTGAGATTTTTACAGAATTGATAGGCAGAGGCAATGTCCCGACAAATTCTACGGCTACATCAGAATTAGTGTAGAAACTTTTGACTATATTCTTGAAGCTATCAAAGGCGATTTAGAGTCTGAAATTAATCCAAAACTATATAGAGGTATATCTCCAGCAGAAAAATTATACTTGACGCTAAGGTAAGTATAACAATTTGCTCTTGCACGTCCGAGGACATTTCCATACGTCACAAAAATAAATAGCACAACACTGCAAAGCAGTTTGCGCGCGCGAGCGGTCGCCGCTTGACTGGAGTGCACCGCTCGTTGCCCGCTCCCCCGCCGCTCCCGCGCCGCTGTGTTCGAGAACCGGTCCATTTAAATGTACGCATAAGATCCTGCCGCTCCCGCGCCGCCGCCGCTGCCGCCCCGCTGCCCGCAAGATTCGAGGCAGAGGCCTTATTGACGAATTCATGCTACCAAAAAACAGCACAATATATCCTACTCGCCATATTAAATATGTAAATTATGTACTTGAACTTATTTTTAGTGAAAAAATCGCGCGGTTATTGTTAAAAAAAACAACACACCGTCCGTTCGTCACTGCGGCACAGTCGCGACTGTCTGCCGGCCGAGCGCAGGCCGAGATCGAGGCGCGTAGGCATAGCTCGCGCATCGTCCGTTTGTATGAAGATGGAATACTGTATATAATATTACCGTGACACAACGCATACGCAGCGATCATTGGCGGCCCATAGGCGGCCCGTACACAGTCAATCTAGATCGCGATCCGCGATCAAAATCAATGATCGCGGATCGCGAAAATATCTAGATGTTTTGAAATCAGATGCATCAATCCGTCAATCTAATTCGTACATTATCAATCTGGATCGCGATCATTGATTTTGATCGCGGATCGCGATCGAGATTGACAGTGTACGGGCCGCCAATCTCGATCGCGATCCGCGGTCAAAATCAATGATCGCGATCCAGATTGGTAATGTACGAATCGTGAATGTACGGATCATGGATCGCGATCATTGATTTTGATCGCGGATCGCGATCGAGATTGACTGGGTACGGGCCGCCTATGCTATCAGTGGAGACAGCCTACGTGGAGCCATCCGGATGTTCACGGAAATGTTTCCCGATCGGGAACCCCCATCACAGAGCGTCATGCTGGCTGCTACGCAGAGACTGCGGGATCATCGGCAGTTTGACGTTCCCCGGCATGCTCAAGCTCGCGGCAGCGTAGGCCTGCCTGTCGCCTTGCAGGAAGACGTCCTGGAATACTTCCAGCGAGAACCTCGGGCAAGCACGCGGCAGGCTGGTCGACGCTTTGGAGTGCACCACACCACAGTGTGGCGCCTACTGAAGCGTGTGCAACACCCGTTCCACTACCGCAAGGCACAAGACATTCACCCAGGTGATAATGCCGTGCGGATTACTTTTTGTCGCTGGTTGCTGGAACACCAAGACGCCAACATCCTGTGGACGGACGAGTGTTTATTTACTCGAGTTGGCGTCTACAATGTTCATAACGAACATTGGTGGGCTCACCGCGACCATAACCCGCACGTAACCAAACGGCATGCGTTCCAAGTGCGGTTTGGACTGAATGTGTGGGCTGGCATAATAGGGGAACACGTGCTTGGACCCTATTTCATCGATGGGTACCTCAACAGTGCAACATACCTGGAGCTGTTGCGTCACGTTGTCGAAGAGATGTTGGAAGATATTCCTCTGGCACTCCATCGCAACCTCTACTACAAGCAGGACGGTGCTCCCCCTCACTATGGTCGGCAAGTACGCGAGTACTTGACCGAAAGGTTTGGTGACCACTGGATCGGTCGCGGAGGACCTGTGGCCTGGCCTCCGCGTTCTCCGGACTTGACGCCTCTAGACTTTTATTTGTGGGGAGACGTTAAAAGGTTAGTTTACACGGAGGAAGTGACAAGTGTAACAGAATTACGTGCAAGGATCATTAGTGCTTTCGACACTTTAAAAACGAATGTGTCAGCTACGTCGTGCTCGATTGTGCCAAGAGTGTAATGGTGGCAACTTTGAACAATACCTCCGGGTAACATAAGTAGGTAATTTATTTATTTGTACATTTTGTAAATACGTTGTTAGCTTAGTCTTATTAGTGTAAATAAGTTGATTTCAAATTTTTAACTACGCCAATAATACCTAAGAGTCGAAAGTATCACCACCTACTTACTTACACTTAACTAGCAAATCTTTTAAAAACATTTTTATACTTAGTAGATCGTACCTACACCAACTTAGGTAGGTAGGTATTATTGCCGGTCCTAAGGGCCTATGCACACCACGTTTATTAAACGCGCCGTCGACGCGCGTTTTGGGAACGCGCGTCGCCGGCGCGTTTTTATCCTGCAGAGCAGTTTGTTGTCGTTTGTATCGATACAAACGCGCGGCACCGGCGCGTGTGTATCGATACAAACGCGCGGCACGAATCTATGCTAGTAGCAATCGAGCGATTTGGTGCACCGCACGTCTTTGGAACAAAAAAATGGAGCCTTTCGACACAGAAAACTTCATAACTGAAATTCAAAACCGGCCAATATTGTGGAATTCACGATTGCCGGATTATTCGAATAAAGTACTAAAGAAAAGTGCCTGGGAACAAATATGTAGTCTAATTTGTGACAATTTTGAGGAAAAAACAAATAAAGAAAAAAATCTTTTCGGTAAGTTATTCAAAGGATTTATTATGAACTAGCTGTGCCCGCGACTTCGTTCGCGTGGTTGTCGAGAACAAAACAACGTCGTTTAGATAAGAGTATATCACCTTTTTGATGATTTAGATAAGAGTCCTGACTTTGGTATAGTTGATTACGTTAATGCTTCTCTATATACTATGTTAGCGGTGGAATTACCCGGAGCATATACAAAAAGGTTGTTTGGGTTGCTAACACGTGATAGAGAAACATAGAGTTGGCCGTGTGAAAAACAATCAAAAGTAAGGTCTACACCCGCAACGGATAACGTCTGGCCTTGGGCTTTATTAATAGTCATAGCGTAACAGAGGCTTACAGGAAATTGCACACGTTTGAAAGTAAACGGAAAATTATTGGGGATAATGGGTATCCTGGGAATGAAAACAACATCACCGGAGCCGCAACCTGTTAAGATTTCGGCTTCGATGACATTTCGTTGGAGATTTGTTACTCTCAACCGAGTTCCATTGCATAGTTTTGGTGGGCTTAAATTTCTGAGTAGAATGATTGGTACTCCGACTTTTAAATAAATTTTGTGTGCTGGAAGACCTGGTGTATTTAGAGAGTCTAAAAACTCTACTGGATAGTGGGTGGCATCTCCTTCTTCTAAAACCGTGTTAATAGATAAATATTCCCTACTTTCTCCAGAAACATGTACCAATATTTGAGAATTTATTGCTGCTGCTTGGTCGTTGCGAGGTGCCAAAATAGCTCGTTGGCATAGCCAAGCAGCGTCATGGTTCGAGATCTCTGATGGATCTCCGTATACAGAGGAAATGAGTTCCTGCTGTGAGGCAACAGAAGAACACAGGCTTTCGACTAAAGTTACTTTACCTCCTTCTTGAGTCGGGTATGTGCCGTTACCAATTTGAAGTAGTAAATTTGAGAAAACCTGCGCGTTTGCGTCACCTCCCAAATATGCTCGCATATTAAAGCTCAAATTAGTTAATATGACACTACGCCATAAAATAGAGCTCTTTAAACAGGCACCTATTTCATCGGCCCTCGTTCCTCTGGGTATTATAGGGAGTGTCTGCCTGAAGTCTCCACAGAATAGCACCGTTAAGCCTCCCATCGGTCGGTCATTTTGTCTTATATCTCGCAACGTTCTATCTACAGCTTCCACAGCTTTACGATTTGCCATCGTACACTCGTCCCAAACGATAAGGGCGCAATCGCGTAAAACCCTTGCTTTATCACTATTGCGAGACACGTTGCAAACAGGGTTTTCTGTGCGGTCCAAGTCGATTGGTATTTTAAATGTTGTATGTGCAGTTTTTCCTCCTGGTAATAAAGTGGCAGCTATTCCTGAGGAAGCGACGGCAAGGGCAATTTTGTTTTGGCTCCTTATTTGAGCCAAGATAACTTTAGTGAGGAAAGTTTTACCTGTTCCACCAGGTGCATCTAAAAACAGCATTTCTCCTAATGAATGTTTTACACTACAGCATACTCTATCAAAGATTTGACGTTGTTCTGACGTCAAATTTGAACAGCCATTTCGCAATATTTCTGCTAACTCTTCGGGGTTGTAATTTATTTCAGATGTATACTCCCTATTAATTCGTTCCCCACCAACTGTCGGTGTCGGCAAGCCGTATTGACTGAGGGGGTTCCCTCCTATACTTGTAACTATATCTTGTATAGCCAGCAAAGCCCTATTATGGCAGCTTTCACGTACTTGGTCAGAAGTTTCACTATTTATATTTTGCTGTCTCAAAAAATCTTCGGCAAACGCGTCTTTATATTTTTGCCACAACTGCCCAGCGTCCGATAGGCCACAAAATGTCAACAAAATGGCAAATAAATGGCGCAAACGATGTGGACTATCACTGACGCATGCTTCGGCTAAAGCATCATCCCAATGCTGATCGCCATCTAATAAATGCCGTGCGCGGCAAGCAGCTTGAAATGTGGGATATTCTATATCGTCCACTTTGCGGAGCTCAGCAAAAGAAGTAGGTCCTCGCACTGTGTGAAGAAGAAGGCGTAAATAATAACACGCACCGTGTATACTCTTCCAATCACGTGTTCTTTAAAAATGCCGGACTCGCCTTCTACAGCAGTTCCACGTCTCCTGCGATTAAAAACACCTTGCTGCTTGTTATAAGTATAATAATGTGGCACTTCATTGTACAACAGAGACTTAGCGAAATTGTCTCTTTCGCAAAGGCGAAAGAATGCGAGCAAGGTGGTTTGTCTTGGGTTGTTCATTCTTTCTGCCACATTTTCTGGCTGAAAGTAAACTCGCTGCCCGCCTTCCAGGTGCACGTCAAGATGGATGACTGGCGGATACCTTTCATGAATAGGGAAACTCAAAATGCGCCAAACTGCCTCCGAAGAGCTTATGTATCGGCCAGATTGATACCTTGTCACTTCATCAAATTGGTTGTTATTTCTTAGTGCTATCATGGCTTGATCACTACCTTTATTAACATATTTACATATATATTTTATAGATTCGACGCTATTACAAATTTCAACATTAATGTGTGCTTGAAAAGCGTTTGACAAAACTGGAGAATACGGTACCACCCAACTATTATTTAGAATTATTTCTTGTCCACGGAATCTGACAGTAGCTGTGAAACCACCTTGTGACGGTGTTCTTCGCCGGTATTGCGGATACCCATTTTCCCCAGCCATAGTTAGTTCTTTCAGTGCTCTGGGGTATTTTTTTGAGCATTGACCATCTTTCATGCACGGTGATTCCCTGTTTAAGAGGCCACATGGCCCGTGAACCATATGTGTTTTTACTATGTCATGCAAAATCGGATCTGCATTATAGTCCGGAAATTCTGCACTTATGACACTGTCTATAGCATCGGGACGAATTTTTTCTTCCAGCCACAGAAGAATGTGCGCGTGGGGTAAACCACGCTTTTGCCACTCGACGCTATACATAAAACAAAGAGTTGAACCGAAAACTTTCTCCTTTGTAAGTAGATTAATCAAGACTTTGAGTTTTAAATGAAAAATCCTAGCAATAATGTCATGTCTGTAGTATGACGCCTGTCCTGTGAGAAGTGCCTGGCAAATCTCCGTCCACTTTGGATTTGTTGTAAATGTTATAAAAAGGTCCGGCCGGCCGTATTTACGGACGTAACAAAAAGCATCTTGCGTTCGTTCGTGCATATACCGCGGACCGCCTGTGAAACTGGATGGCAAAATAACCAATCGACCCAAGTTTTCGACGTTATTATCTGATTGCATGGCGTCCCGCAAGTGCACGTATTCTTCAGCGCGTAACCGTCGCTGGTTAGTGCGAATATACACTAAACGTTCAGTTTCTATTTTTGCGTACATGTCCACAATAAATTGGCTGAACAAACCACGAAATCGTTGCAAATATACGAAACTGTTTTGCCTTATTTGTAAAAGGTAGGAATAGTATTGTTGAGCAGATATTTTTTTTTGATAATTAGTGACTCTCGTAGTAGGGTTCACTTGGTACAGCCCAAAATTGTACCCATCTTCACCATGACAATAAATTAGTGGATATTGCAGGGCGTCGTAAGCTCGGTGGGTTTCCAAAATGCGTTGAAGGCGATCGTCGCGTGTACGCAACACGATATCACGTCTCTCACACTCCTGGTCGACTAAAACAACTGCAACTTCATCTGCGACGGGTGCATTGTGTCTTCCACGGTGTTCACCCACAGGACGTCTATCGGCACTTATAACAATTTTGAAATCATTGCTGCCTTGTGGAATTGACTCCAATGCAGCTTTGAATTCACGAACGTACTGGTTAACGTGATGCAGCAATTCTTGAAGTTGACCCAAAAGCTCAGCATTGAGCTGGGGAAAATTGTGATTTCTAACATTGAGCTGTTGCGTGTAATCGGATACAAAATAAATTTGGAGAAATTTGGGTTCATTTTCTGGCAGCAAAGATCCAATAAGGTGATAAACTTGACCTTGTACTTTGAAGGTTGGCATGAACGGTCCTTCCGTTATTTGTTTTGCCCCAAAGGAAGTCATTTGGAAAGCACTGTTATATAAACGAATATTATCCAAAAAACGGTTCGACTGGGGATGATCGCCATTCAGGAGACTTTTAAGTAAGTGTGGTGGATCTTGGAAATTTGGAAGAACAATTTTTCCATTTGAGCAGCACATTCCATCTGTCTCTTTCCTCCATTTCAAAGCATGACAAAAATTACAAATTTCTCTCATGTCACCCACGAAAGTAAAGCCAGCATAATTAATTCTAGACGAATATGTGAACCCTGATTTTTCCCTATTGTCCCAAGGTAATAAAATATTTGCATCGTCATTTTCCATGGACTCATCAGCTCCGCTATTTGTTTCTCTATTCATATGGTATCGAGCTCGTTCTATTTCTAGGCGAGATTGACGTTGTTCTGCTGTTTCTGCTCGTCTTAGTTCATCTATTCTTTCCCTTTCAGATGCAAGATAACTTTCATTGTTTCTTTGTACACCTACATAGTTATGTCTAGCTATTTGTAATCGTTCTTCTCTTTGGGAGAGAGATTCAGACTCGCGCGAGAGAGCGTGTCGCTCTCGGTCAGATGACAGACGTGCTTGGCGTTCCTCGATACTCTCTTGAGAACGCAAAGTCGCGGTCCGAGTTCTTTGCGAACTTAAGCGCGACTCCCTTTCTGTGAAAGTCTCTGACTCGCGTGAGAGAGACTGGCGCTCCCGATCAGCAGACAGCCGAACTTCGCGTTCCTGGATATTCTCTTGAGAACGCAAAGTCGCGGTCCGAGTTCTTTGCGAACTTAAGCGCGACTCCCTTTCTGTGAAAGTCTCTGACTCGCGTGAGAGAGACTGGCGCTCCCGATCAGCAGACAGCCGAACTTCGCGTTCCTGGATATTCTCTTGAGAACGCAAAGTCGCGGTCCGAGTTCTTTGCGAACTTAAGCGCGACTCCCTTTCTGTGAATGTCTCTGACTCACGTGAGAGAGAGTGGCGCTCCCGATCAGCAGACAGCCGGTCTTCGCGTTCCTGGATACTCTCTTGAGACCGCAAAGTCGCGGTCCGTGTTCTTTGTGAACTTAAACGTGACTCCCTTTCGGTGAACGTTTCCGATTCACGTGAAAGAGCGATGTGCTCTCGGTTAGCAGATAACCGTGCTTCACGATCTTCTTCCGATTCCTGAGACCTACAAAGTCTCATCCTTTTCGCATTTCGGCTACGCAGCGAAAGGTTAGTTTTTTTTCTTTGAGGCATTTTCAAGGAAAATTAAAGCAATAAACAAAACTAACAACACTTATGACTGAATAGCCTACAAACTTAAAAGAACGGTGCGTCGAACAGTCTAGTGTGACAACGTATCGTCTGTTCGTGGTCGTGACTCAACGAATTGGCAACACTAACTTACTGTATAACGATTGGCACTATTGGATTCAAACTACGAAGTAAATCAAATACAATCTTTACTTCGTACTTCAAACCAATGACCAAAGTTGACCAAACGAAACCAATAAGATAAGCAAATACTTTTTTTTCGACCAATTTAGAAAATCGATAAACCAAGCAACCAAAGAACTTTTACGACACACGCAAGAACTTTTAAGACACCTAACGAAACCCAATTTGCCTAGTAAACACGGTGGACGTCATCCTCGCGCGGAAAATCTTAACACCGCGATTCAGAAAATGACGTCATTTGCACAACGCCATCTATCGGATTTAGATTTCAACTATCAACATTAGTTCTATTTTTAGTCTTAAGATGTCGTTGCAAGTACTATACTTAATTGCGTAACGTAATATTTTACTTCTTGAACTCACTAAATTAATCATATCTTTTGATAGAGTGAACCGATTTCGATGAAACAAAAACTAAGTTAAACCTCAAGTTGCGTATAATTTTTGTATATAAACATTGTCAGCATTGAATTCGTAGATTTTACGTGATGTGCGCACAAACAAACAGACAAACAGACAAACAGACAAAAATTTCAAAAATGATGGAAATGGGTTCTGTTACTTATCTTTTCACACGCTGGCTATTTTTTGTTTCAATTTCTTCAATGTACAAAAATGACTTTTCTACAGATTTATTATATGTATAGATGGTGTTCCATTCAATCGTAATTTTTTTTTTCCAATTTTAAAAATAATAATTAAGTAATAATGATTGATTTGATAATTAACCTAATGGTAAAATTTTAATTTTGTAATATTTAATAATAATTATACGGTGACTCTAAGTTAAACAAAAGGCCCTACTTGGTTACGCGTTATTCGCGGCCACAAAAGATTCTAAGTTAATCAAAATATCTAATTTTGATGACGCTTCGTCGCGAACAAATTTAGTGATACTTGACTAGCTTTTGCCCGTGACTTCGCTCGCGTTAATACCCTATGACCTTTTTTATATTCTGACAACGTGTATGCAGAATTTGATGATGATCAGTTGAATAATTAAGGTGTGAAAGCGTAACAAATATACAAACTCACTTTCGCATTTCTATTATTAGTAAGGATTCTTTAGTTTAATATTTTGGATAGTGGTGCCGGTTCTCTTGTCTCAAATGCGTCTAAACTAGACTAAAAATCACCAAAATTTAGTTAATTCCTGTCAAACGACGATTTCCCATTGTGAAATTAAATAAAATGATACAACTTAACTAAATTTCATTTGACAGCACTAAGATTGCACTGAGATATTAGTCTAGTGAAAATAGTAATTTTGCTATTCTGAATTTGACGTTTTTCATCTAAAATTTAGATTTGCTAACTAAATCTGAGTATTTTTAATCGCGACTAAAAAGGTGTGGAATAAAATTAGTTGGCATGAATTAAAATTCACACCAACACCTCGACTTCAGATGCAAACACAGTACTGTTTTTTTATTTTCTTTTCTTTTGCTTATATCTCGAAAACGGTGTGTCCTATCGCAAAAATAATGAAAATTTTGATCCCCTTTTATGAACCCGTAAACCACTAAAACTCAACACGTTGGTAATAATTTTTCATATTTTCCATACAAAAGTGAAAAATTCCATACAAAAGAAGTCAAGGTAGCCCCACTGCGCACCTTCGGCTCTAAAAAAAACACGGGGAGGGGCCCGTGGCTAAATAATAACAGCCGCAAAGGTCGATCGATCAGGTTAAGCTACGCTTGCCGCGGTTGGTCTGTGAATGGGTGACCATCTTTACATACCGAGACCCCTCCGTGCCTCGGAAAGCACGATAAGACGTTGGTCCCGGCTGTCATTCGTGGATCTTTGACAGTCGCCACGGGTAGTCAGAAGCCCGAAAGTGTGACAACCAGTCTTACCAAGGGGTATCGTATTACCCAGTAACTGAGTTGTGGAGGTCAGATAGGCAGTCGCTCCATGTAAAACACTGGTATTCAGCTGCATCCGGTTAGACTGGAAGCCGACCCCAACATAGTTTGGAAAAGGCTAGGCAGATGATGATGATGAGGGCAAATAAGTACTTACCTACTTTTTGGCTGAATGCACAAACCGTGCGAAGCCAAAGAACCAAAAAAAAGTAGCTACTTACCACGTGGAGTCGTGATTGTCAAATTCGATATGGTTGTGTCAAAATAATTTTTAAATTTAGAGATATTTTAATGCAGAATAGCTCTAAAATTCTCATAGCCAAAAGTAATGAATTTTAGTGATAGTTTAGTTAGTTTAGTTCGGTGTACAAGAGAATCGGCACCAGTACCATCACAATTCACATAAATAATATATCGCAAGATTTATAAAAAAAATATAAAAATAACTTAAATTTAAATGTTTAATCTTAAGTGAATTTGAAAAAGAATTGGCGTGGGCAAAGTCATTTCCAAACTTTTTGATCCTGAGAATGTTGGTGAATTTTTTTACGGTTCAAAAGTTATGACCAACTTTTGTTATTTTCAATCACTGCATATTGCTCAAAGAACAGAATCATTAAAAAAAAAAGTACCAGGACCTGTCAATTTAAGTTTTTTAGACAGCCCTGATAGTTTTTTTTAATGATTTTTTCTCTTTGAGCACTATGCGAAACGATTGAAAAAAAATTGGTCACAACTTTTGAACCGTAAAATAATTCTCAATCATCAATAATTCTCAGGATCAAAAAGTTTAGAAATGACCTTGCCCACACCCCTATTCGATTTGATCCATACTTCCAGGGACACCCTGTATAAATATGTCTTTTATTTATTCGGATTTTTTATATCAATCAGAAAAAGTAATCAAGATTACGATTACAGACTAATAATCATTAATCACCGAATAAGATTACTTTCTTGATTAATTTTGTTAATCTGTAATCATGATTGAATATTACAAATTGTAATCGTAATCTTTAATCATTAATCTGATTACATTTTGCCCAAGTCTGGTTGTATGTACTTAACCCTATTTTATCGGAGGTGCGATATACAAGTAGTTGGTGCTTATTCTCGTTGTTTATTTCAGGACCTTCCTGGAGGAACAGAAATGCAAATGATTTAAGGAACCGCGGCCGATTTATACCTTTAAACAATCAAAGACGAACTCGTCTTAATCGACAGCATTTTCATGAAGAAGACAGACCGAGGAGACAAACTAGCCAAAGTCGACAAAATTTTCATGAAGGAAACAGACCGATGAGACAAAGTAGCCAAAATCGACAACATTTTAATGAAGAAAACAGACCGATGAGACAAAATAGCCAAAATCGACAACATTTTCAAGCGGAACAACACGGCAACAGATTGATGAGATACAATAGCGGTATGTACCTATTTAAATGACCACTTATATTTTTTTTCATAATTGTTTCAACATTTTTATTCTCCTGCTCTCACCCCAATTTATTTAGGGTCGCCGCAACATGTCTTGTTCTTCCATAGTTCTCTATTAGAAGCCATCATTCCATAATTGATTTTGATTGAAAATGGCTTGTTTTAGATCCAGCGATGCAACAAAATCCTGTTAAGCGCCATCAAAATAACGAACCGTTTCGCGGACGTGGTGGTATGAGAGGAGGCACAGGAAACCACATGAGTTCAGGCCGTGAAAATGAGAGGTTTAGGTTCATTGGATTTAGAACCTTACAAGAAATAGCACAAGCTGAAGAAAAAGAAGTGCTTCAGAAAGTAAATGAAAAACGAGAAGGGTTTATGAATGTTGTAAATTCACCCAACAAAGACAAACTAGATTATTATGTGTTACTTATCGGAATATTATCGAAAATAAGTCAATCGCCTTTTGTAGAATTGAAATCGAAATTGATTTTTGATGTTTGCAATTCTGAGTTTATTAATAACTTGCGGAATTATTTAATGGATCTGCCTTATAACGATAACAGGTCTTCAAATAGTTTATACTGGAATGATCAAAACGGATTTTGGAAAAATTTTATAACATTTTGTGGGGATATAGTTGATACATCTCCATCTTTAGCTGTTAAGAGATGTAGGGTGCTTATAGACACCGTAACGAAGGCATGTCTGAATTGTTTGAACGATGAGCATAATTTCGTTTTGTCTGATGGGAATATCTTGAAATTAGATGAAATACGTCAGAAGATGGCATCATATGTTGACACATATCGGGTAAGTAACCTTTTACAAGAAATATACGAAATTATGGCACTCCACTGGGTGTTGTGACTGCACTCATTCCAGGTAATTTTGGGAATTTTATTGAACTGCATAACTTCGACCGACAGTAACTTTCCTGAGTTAGCTTACCTATCTGATCTTTGTCTTTTTATATCATAACAGCCGGAAGGGAAACGAATGAAAGTAGACATTCAGGACGCGCAAATGCAACAGCCTCCAGAAAACTTTCGTGAACTTAGTGTGGTGCCAACTAAAGAGGACTTACTGGGAAACACGCCGTTCCTGCGACCTAACATTGTCGAGGGGGGCTACAATGACGTGGAGCACTACTTGGATGTGCAGTTCAGGCTGCTCCGAGAAGACTGCTTTGGACCATTCAGAGATGGCTTAAGTGAGTATAGATTTATTAATATTTTAAAGCATCGCATCCGTGTGTCACGCGCACTACCACCGACTAGTTATATAGGTATAATATACCTGTCTGGCATTTGTGGACTACGAGAAATCCTTCGACTCTATCTTAACATGGGCAGTTCTGGCCTCTCTTTAACGATGTCGAATTGACTGGCGCTACATCGAAGTGCTGTTTGTATGATGCTGCCACAACGACTGATCCAAAATCAAAAAACCAGCCCCAACCAACTGCTCAGAGGGATGAGACAGGGGGATGAGACAGGGGGATGAAACAGGGGGGGGAAACTGGTCACCAATGCGTTGGAGGATGTCTTTGAGATGCTGGGCTGGACTGGACAGGGTATCAACGTCAACGACGAGTACATCTCACACCTTTGTTTTGCCGTTGAGCTTCGTCATAATAGCAGAGGCGCTGGAACAGTTAGACCAGATGCTGCACAGCCTAATGGAGACTCTTCGGTTTTGCCTCGGCATGAATTTGTCAAGACAAAAGTAATGTACAATTTTCACGTCTTTCCAAGTCCGATCCACATCGAAGGGTCGCTTCTAGAAGTTGTGAAGGATTATGTCTACCTAGGGCAAGTCATCCTCCTCTAGACACAACTTTGAGAAAACCGACAGAAGAATCTAGTTGGGTTGGGCAGCATTTGGAAAACTTCGTCAAGTCTTCTCGTCGCCTATCACGCAGTGTTTGTAGACTTGGTCTTCAACTAGGTAGTCCTGCCCGTCATGACATATGGTGCCGAAACGTGAACACTAGCAGTCGGGCTGGACCACAAATTCAAGGTCGCTCAGCGTGCTATGGAGCGAGCTATGCTCGGAGTCTCTGAAGGATAAAACCAGGAATGAAATTATCCGGATAAAACCGGAGTTACGAAATAGCTTGCAGAGTAAGCAAACTGAAGTGGTAGTGGGCTGGCCATGTTTGTCGAAGGAATTATGGCCAGTGGAGACGAGTCCTGGAGTGGAGACAGCGTATCGGCAAGCGTAGTGTGGAACGCCTCTCAGCTAGATGGACCGGCAACCTAAAGAAGGTGGCTGGGACAGACTGGATGCGGAAGGCCGAGGACGGTGTCGTGGTGAATCCTGGGAGAGGCCTATGTCCAGTAGTCGACTGCGATAGGCTGAGTTTGATACCTATACCTTATGTATTATAGGTTATTGGTACCTAGCTATATCAAGAAAAACATTTTTTTTTTACAGATCAATATCTGGACAATCCTAATAAAAAGAAATACGATCACGTTCGGTAAGTTTGTTGTATAAATAAAACGAGTCGAGTGAAATAATTTATCTTAAACCGTAAAGATGACAATCTTTACGGTTTAAGTTAAATTATTTCACTCAAAAAGAATTATTCAATTATTCACTCCTGTGGGGAAAACATAACAATTAATATAGACTGTTAACGCCAATTTAAGTTATATAAAGAGACGCATGAACCTATATTGATTTAGTTGCCAATAAACCTCATAAAGGACAGACGCATTTCATTTCAAAATCCATTGACACAGTGCTAACAAAACTCAACCTTATCACCTACAACATATGGTCGAATACGAGCCGGATCGAACCTCATTAAGAATTGATGGAGCGCTGCCGGGAGAACAAAAGAATCGCATTCCATTGAGTGATAAGGGAACACCTGGTGTTGTTTTGCACTGATTTCTTAGAATTGGTCAATTAGTGTGTGTGTATCGGTGTATCATTTGAACATTACAACTTAGCAAATAGACTATTTTGAAGATTCTTGTGATTTAAGAATAAACAATGACAACTCAAGCAGACCAAGCATTAAGTGTACTAGAAGATTTGGCGTCAGTACTCAAAAAGACCCAAATAAACCTTAAAAAGTGCCCAAAAGAACGGTTATCGAAACCTGGATATTTACAAACTCGTATCCAAACGATCGAAGAATACTGGGTAGCTTTTAAGAAAGCACACCATGATCTGTTGAAAAGTACAACTCGGGAACAACGTGGAGTTATTCCGTACTACGTGAATGAAGAATTTCTCCTTCATGAAGACTTATACCTATGTATGTTGGGAGATCTTAGAGAAATGTTGGCTTCATGTACTTTGAAGACGAATGACCAACCTTCATGCACCAATATGTCGTGTGATGGAAAATTACGGGCTAAAGTGATGCTACCTAACATACAACTACCTCCGTTTTCCGGTAACTACGAAGAATGGCCTACATTTAAGGACTTGTATATGTCATTAATTCATGAATGCACCACACTAAGTGAAGTTGAAAAATTACAGTATCTGAAGACCAGTATTACGGGCGAAGCGGCATCATTACTGAAGCACATTCAGGTAACGGGTGCTAATTATGTTCAAGCTTGGGAAACGCTGAATCACCGATACGATAATAGGCGCATAGTAGTAAATGTATTGATGAAGCGATTATTTTATCAGAAAAAATGTACCAATCAAACTGCAGCACAGCTGAAAGCCCTCTTGGATTGCACCACTGAGGTTATTAACAGCCTAAAAAACGTAAAAGTACCTACCGATTCCTGGGATCCAGTAATTATATTTCTGGTTGTGCAGAAGTTGGACCCGGAGTCGCACAAAGAATGGGAACAGACTGCCTACTCGGTGAACGATCAAGAGCTGCCTACATGGAAGGAATTGCGCGAGTTTTTAGAAGCCAAATTCCGGACGCTTGAAATGATTTCCCCGGCGACTACCACTAAACCTACTAAAGAGCGTGTTCTTCATGTTATAGCAACAGAAAATGATAAACAAAAATCATGTGCTTTGTGTAAAGAAACGCACACACTGTGTCATTGTAGCATATTCAATAAAATGACGATTAATGAAAGAGGCTAACATGTCAAAGCAAACAAACTATGTTTCAACTGCCTTGGAGCGGGACATGCGGTGTTCAAGTGCCGTTTGCCAATGTCTTGCCGCACCTGTAAGAGACGACATCACACACTTTTACATCAACCCAAGAAGATTGATGAAGCGGCTCCAAATGTAGAAACCAAGCAACCGACTTCATCCAGCCAAGCAGATGTAGAAGAAAAGAAAGTTCACACAATCATTGCGTCTCATTATACCGCGGGGCAGAAGATATCTCTGTTGGCTACCGCAGTAGTAATTTTGAAGAGTGAACATGGACACACTACTGTTCTAAGAGCGCTGATAGACTCAGGATCTCAAGCATGTTTTATAAGCGAGAAGGCAACTCAGATCCTGAACCTAGAAAAATCATCAGTAAATCTAATCGTCTCCGGAATGGAATCCATGAAAATCAGAGTCAAGCATGAAGTCAAGTTACAAGTATTGTCACGATGGGAAAACCAATTCAATTTACCTATCAGAGCCTGCGTGATGTCCAAGCACTTGACCTCCAACATACCTACAAACATTACGATGGGGACCGATTGGCCGCATATAGCAAACCTCCAACTAGCAGATACAAATTATTATGCATCAGGACCTATTGATCTGTTGTTGGGTGTAAACGAGTATGCATCAATTCTCAAGCAAGGACTTATTAAGGGTCCACCAGATACACCATGCACCCAAAATACCTACCTGGGATGGATCTTAATGGGTGGAATAACAATTAAACTGAACGCACGAGAAAAATCCTTGATGGCCATAAAACAAGAGATTAACATAGAAGATTTACTGACCACAATATGGGAAGTGGATACGGATACGAGAAGAAAACTTACCCTAACTGAACAACTATGTGAAAACTTATACGAGAAGACACACAAGCGAGATAATGACGGAAAATATATAGTCAAGCTACCGTTTAAAATAGAACAACCAAAATCAGTAGAAGGCAACACAAGAGAAATAGCAAAAAGAAGACTCCTTCAACTGGAAAAAAGATTTAATCAAAACACAGAACTGAAGCAAGAATACACAAAGGTGATCAACGAATATAAAGAATTAAAACATATAGAAAAAATACCTAAGGATGAAATAAACAATAAATCAGTATACTTACCTCACCACGCGGTGATCCGTAGTGACAAGGAAACAACGAAGACTCGTGTTGTATTCGATGCCTCGTGCAAGGGCTCCAACGGTACTTCACTGAACGATGAACTCTTGCTGGGTCCAATGTTACAAGATGACTTGAGAACCTTGATTATTAGATGGAGAATTCATGCTGTCTGTTATGTCTCTGACATTCATAAGATGTACAGAATGATCTGGACAAACAAAGAAGACATCGATTATCAAAGAATTCTATGGAGAGATAATACATCGGAAGACATTGAAGACTACAGACTTTTAACTGTAACATTCGGAACGGCTTCCGCACCCTACCTCGCCATAAAGACACTCATGCAATTGGCTGATGACGAAGGTGACAAATATCCCGAAGCTGCAAAGATATTGCGTGAAGACTTTTACGTCGACGATGTTATGTCTGGACACGATGATCTGGAACAAGCTATAAGAATCAGTCAAGATCTCAAAAAACTACTGCGACTAGGTGGTTTCGAACTGAAAAAATGGTCTTCTAACAACCGTGATTTCATGGAGACTATTGAACCAAGCGAAAGGTCATCCAATGCACATCTAGAACTAAACATTGACGGAACAATTAAAGCCCTGGGCATACAATGGAATTTGGGTAAAGACCAATTCGAATATAATCTGAACTTACCTGTTATCGGCAAAGCAATCACAAAGCGAAGCATTCTATCTGACATTCAAAAGTTATTCGACCCACTCGGATGGATTGCACCTTGCCTTGTTATGGCAAAGATTTTAATTCAACAACTCTGGCAAGAAAAGATTGATTGGGATGAAGTCTTGAATACGACACTGGCTGAAAAATGGGCTACGATGCGATCTGATCTCGAACATGTAAACGGAATCTACATAAATAGATGGATGGGAGCTTCAAGCTCAAGAAAGAATTCAATAGAAATCCACGGATTCTGCGATGCCTCTGTACAAGCATATGGTGCTGTGGCATACTGCCGAGTCACAAACTTAGATGGCACAGTAAAAAGCACAATCATTGCTGCAAGAACAAGAGTAGCTCCTTTGAAAACCATTTCATTGCCTCGGCTAGAACTGTGTGGAGCTTTGCTTCTATCCAAACTACTTAGGCAAATAATGCTAGCAATGAGGATACCTACAACACAGATCTTTGCTTGGACAGATTCTTCTATTGTTATCTCTTGGTTACATGGAGATCCGAACAAATGGAAGGCGTTTGTGGCAAACCGCGTTGTCGAGATCACAACCAATGTAAGTTGCAGTCAGTGGCACCATGTCCAATCTCACGATAATCCAGCTGACATTGCGTCAAGGGGTATGTCAGTAGCCAACTTGAAAGGTTGCGACCTATGGTGGAATGGACCACAGTGGTTATTAAACCAGAAGATACAGTTCACTAAACTAAACATAACACCAATAGACCTAGAAAGAAAGCAAAATACCATACGAACTCTGAAAATAACGAAGAAAGTAATAAATTATCCACACAACTCGACGACTTTGATACACTGATTGAACTATTGAGAACAATCACCTACTGCCGAAGATTCCTGAAACAAAAGAAATTAAAGGAAAACATAGATAGTACAATCACAACTGAAGAACTCCAACACTCCCTGCAAACCTGTATAAAAAGAGAACAAGAGGAAGAATTTATAGAAGAGATAGAAAGTTTAAAGAGAAAGAATAGAGTAAAAAAATCAAGCAAATTGAAAGCATTAAATCCTTACCTTGATGAGAATGGTGTCCTCAAGGTGGGCGGCCGGCTCAGGAACGCAGAGTTGAGTGACGAATGCAAGCATCCAATAATTTTGGGTCGTAACAGTAAACTTACCTATCTTATAATAGCAGAAGCACACTCGAAGACGTTACATGGAGGTATATGGTTGATGCTTACTTACCTCAGGTCCAAGTATTGGATACTGCGAGCAAAAACACTGGTCAAACAATACATCCATCGTTGTTTGGTATGCGCTAAACTAAATGCAAAAGTGAGAACACAAGTAATGGGTGACTTACCAAGCGTACGGGTGAAACCAGCACGAGCATTCCTCAATTCAGGTGTCGACTTTGCGGGACCCTTCCAAATATTGATGAGTAAGGGCAGAGGAGCCAGAACTAGCAAAGCTTATATAGCCATATTCATTTGCATGTCCACCAAGGCACTACATTTGGAATTGGTTGGTGACCTAAGTACAGCAGCATTCATAGGTGCCTTCAAAAGGTTTTGCGCCCGCAGAGGAAAATGCATAAATTTGTGGAGCGACCAAGGACGAAATTTTGTTGGCGCTAACAAACAACTATGAAGCCTGGAAGGAAGCTGGTTTGCAATTTGACAGAAAAATCGCTGAATTACTTGCTAACGACGGGACTCAGTGGCATTTTATACCACCATATTCACCTAACTTCGGAGGACAATGGGAGGCCGGAGTAAAATCCATAAAATATCACTTGAAGAGAGTTCTAACTACAAACTTAACATTCGAAGAGATGACGACGGTTCTCTGCGAAATAGAAGCATGCTTAAACTCGCGTCCATTATGTCCAATGGACGACGACACCATGGAAGCACTGACACCTGGTCATTTTTTTATAAAGGAAGCACCAGTCACGGTCCCACACCCAAACATAAAGGACGCTAAATTAAGCAATTTGACACGCTGGCAATATACTCAGAAATTGTTGAATGACTTCTGGTCGAGATGGCAGAAAGAGTACCTAACGAGACTCCAGCAGAGACCAAAATGGTTAAAACGGGAAGAAGAGTTTAAGAAGGGGGATATAGTGCTGATTAAGCAAGACAACCTCCCACCGGGAAAATGGTCCATGGGACGCATTACCGACAAGCACCCCGGCCCTGACGGTTTAACCAGAGTGTACAGCGTAAAGAGCGGTGACAGTATAACCAAGCGATGTGTGACAAAGTTGTGTGCTTTACCAATCGATACGGTACCAGATGAGATGATTCTTTAACGTAGCTAGCTTTATTTTGCATATAACTTAACTTTATACATTATTGTTTTTAAAGGACTATCACAGTCCTTTGGTGGGCGGCTTATGTTAACGCCAATTTAAGTTATATAAAGAGACGCATGAACCTATATTGATTTAGTTGCCAATAAACCTCATAAAGGACAGACGCATTTCATTTCAAAATCCATTGACACAGTGCTAACAAAACTCAACCTTATTACCTACAACATAGACACAAAATAAAGCTGTATTTTGTGATATAGGCGACGGATTTGCTGGGTTATAATTAAAATTAAGTTATAGGTACCTATATAAATATGAATTAAAAAATAGTAGATACAAACTTACAATTTAAAAATTATTCTGAACATGGTGCTTTAATAGCTTATTAAAAGTTGGAAGTGATTTCGATTCCTTTACTTACTATATGTAGAGTTGTAGATGTCAAAACTAAACTAATCACACTTTTTTTTAGGATATTCCATAATGTAAGATTTCTCTGTCCTTATGTCGACAACTTGAAAGTTGGAGCCATTGCACAAATGGACATGAAAACCAACAAGAATTTCCATAAAATTAATTGGGCACACAACAAGAGATTTATTTTCGGTTCTTTAGTGTTATTCACAAAAGACCGTTGTACTACTTTCATGGCAGCTACGATTCTACACCGGGATGTGAATCTACTATCTACTGGCAAGGTGGGTTTGTGGCTTAGTATAATAACACTGTGGCACCTACCTACTACTAGGTACCAGAGGGACAGTTGTCGTAATTTTTTAAGAACCTTCATAGTCTTATCTCAGTCTTAATTTTCCCTACATTATTGACAAGTTTTTAACATTGACTGTCGCTGAGATCTGAGGAGCAATTCTCGTAATTTTAAAAACGCTCACAGTCTGATCTCATGATCTCAGTCTCAAACTGTTAAAATTATCTCTAATTTCCCTTAACAAGTTTTTGACAATATTTGTCACAGATGAGATTGCGACTAGATTTTTAACGTTTTTAATTACTTACGGGAATTGACCTTTTGTTATTTGTAGCATACTTTAGCTCGTATTTTTTTGCGATAGGGAATTCATTGCATAATTTACGTATGTTTACAACGCAGCACAACATAAACAGCCACTGGATAAGGTTCCTTCCAACGGTGTGGTCACAGTTCGGTAACTATTAGCCAATGTAGTGGGCAGCTTGGCCACCTGCATTTAACTAATTTCCTGTATTCTCTTGTGCGCATGCAGCTTCCAAAGACGATTTTCCTACAACAATAGCTGCTGTGACATTAGGTGGCATACTCTATAGCAGGATGATAATTTGGATTAAATTAAAATAAAGAGTACCTAACTAAAAAAAAGATGGTTATTTTAAACTGAAATATGACTAAGACCAAAATGTTGTGTGCTATCTGCTATGCCACCTACTTACCTATTTTTCTATGCTGTAACGTATTGATTCATGAAATCATGATTGACGTGTGTATTATTATGTATTTTGTTACAAGTAGGTAGGTACCTAATCCTAAATAATACCAACTTACCTATGTTTCCAGATACCGGTTTCAATAATTGACACCGATTTAGATAATAGTATCTTCAACGAAGATACATATACTATGATAGAAAGTGAAGTTTATTTTGAACCCTATTATCATGTTTTAAAAGCTCTACAAGAAACTTCTTTTCCGCAACATTTGGCTATGCAGCAATATATTGTCAAAGTTGATGTGAGTACATTAGCATGGTAGATAAGACTTGAGACTGATGTGTACCTATTACTCGGCTACCACCTTATTGGTACCTACTAAATATCTTCACCTTGCCTTTTCAGGCTGCCTCGACACATCCTGCTTATTTATCTGCTGATACAGAGTTTGTTATTTATAAGGATAAAAAATTGAGAGAAATTGAAGATTTTGATATTATACTTAATGATAGTGACAGTGATGAAGAACTGATTAACAGAGACGAATTAATAGATGGAAAACACAAGAATCTTAAATTTAAAGTCTTACAACCTGAGACATGGCCAACAACAGACGAGCTCAGTTTTAACGAAAGCCAGTATGAGGCGTATCGTTTGGCACTCACCCACGAGTTTGCTGTTATACAAGGACCACCTGGCACGGGAAAAACTTTCATCGGCATAAAAGTGGCAAAAACATTGTTACAGAATGTCGAATCAGAAGGACACTGCCTCATGCTGATCATATGTTACACAAATCATGCTTTAGATCAATTTCTTGAAGCAATATCTCATATTACTCGATCTATAGTGCGGATCGGGGGGCAGTCTCGTAACAAAGCTATGGACCAGTATAACTTATCTAACTTACGACGTCAAACTCTAACGCCCTCTCTTAGGTCGACTCATAGCTTTTTCATCGATCAAAAGAATCAGTTGAGACATTCAATACAGGATCTTCAGCTGGCTTTGAAGAATCTTGACATTTTAAACAACGGCGTCGGTCGTTACGGTTTCCTTATAGACGATGGTGACGTCGAAATTCCATATCTACAACATCTGAACGCTTATTACAAAAAAAAGGGAATTGAAGTAGATCCTTTAAAATATTGGTTGTTTGAAGCTGTGCTGGACTACAATTCAGAATATGCAAGAGAATTTGATGACTGTCTATTGGAGTATGATGTTTTGGTAAACAATGAAGAAGACATTGATGAAAAGAGAACAGAAATGATTTTGGATGACGAAAAAGCGTCACACGATCAAAGAGTTTTGGATGCTTTAGTAGGAAATAACGCATCGTTTTTATTATCTAATGCAAAGTCAGAAATAAAAAAGTTTGTCTCGTATTATAAAGAAAGTGGTGATTTTAACGAGAGATATCAGTTGCAACAACTAATACAGGAACTTGATTCTCAGATAAATTTATTCAATGTAAGTTTTACTTGATTTTGTATGTATTTTCTTTTTATTGGTTTTATTAGGAACCTTCTCCGGCGTGCACACAACAGCTTACCAAAGTTTCATCGTTCGAGCCATTTTTGAGTTTTCGCGAGACTAACGCACGACAATTGATTTTTTTACATATATATAAGAAGAAGATCTGGAGATTACATAATGTAACGTATGCCTAGTACCTTTGGGACATAATGAGACCTTTCGCATGTTTCAGGATATGGCGACTTATCGACACCGTGAAGTCCATCTACGCATAGATCATGATACAAATTTTTCGTTAATATCAGTGCAAAATCGATGGTGTTTGTATTTTATGTGGATACGTAACAAAATCAATGAATTAAAAGAGGAAATTGCACGATTGCAGGTAGGTACTTTGAAGTTTTTAATTAATGAAAAGCTAAATAAGTTTAAAGAAGGTACAGAGGCCAGCACATCAAGCTACCCCAATCTGTCAAATTTATTTGATAGATTTTAAGAATAAGGTTCATATGCAATTGGGAAAATTTGACAGATTGGGGTAGCTTGATGTGCTGGCCTCTGTACATAATATACAGGGTGGAATTAAATTAGCTAGCGAAACTCCGCAGACGTGATGGGAATCGATATCGAAACACTAGCTGTGCCCAGCGGTTTCACCCGCGTTAATTTGAGGCAAAAAACGTACTAAAATATATTCCATTACTTTAAGACTATTACATAAGATTATTACTTATACCCTCACATGACTGGCCGCCTTGCGGCCTTGTGGAGTTATTTTGTAGATATATACTAAGTACTAACATAAAACATAAACTAATAACACCAATTAAATTTTATTATTCTCACAAAAATGTAGGCACATAACCATTAAATTTTCGAATTTATTAGCGAACAGATCGCAGTTAGCTTCCACGAGCTTATTTAGTGCGGTCAACACGTGCGGTACGGGAGACGTAGCAAGGGCCATAGTCCGACACGAAGGCACGTCTAGCAGTCGATGTTTTCTACCACAGAGATAATTATTCGGTGTGTAAAGTCGAATCAGCTCATTATGGATGTCAGGAGCATCCGTTATATCCTTCCATACTTTGAGCATAACGCCTACCTGGTCACATGCCCTTCTGGTCTCCAACATATGATATCCCAGAGAAACCTAAGAGGAACTTGGAAGGATAGAGGTAGGGATAGTAACCGGGAGTTCTTCTGTAAAGAAAACGCAGGAATGCTTTTTGTACTTTTTCAAGAAGAAGTGCATACTTTGCTTCGTGCGGATTCCATACAGAAGAACTAGCTTCTGGTTTGGTTTGAACAAATGTACTTTTCATGAGCCTTATTACATGCTCGTTGCGAAAATCACGGGCATTCCGGAGAACAAACCCTAGCCTTTTAAAAGATTCTTTGGCAACTGTAAAAATGTGATCATGAAAAGTAAGCTTCTGGTCAAATGTGGCACCAAAGTCCTTCATGCTGGTTGATCTAGTTATTTTAGTACCATTTATTTTGTATTCGAAATTAATTAGGTGTCGTATTCGACCAAAGGTCAATAGGACATAGCATTTGGGAGAATGTATGTGTATATAACCTATTTATGTATATGTGTACCTAGTTTTAACAGGGTTTTTTTTCTCCTCATTGTTCTCTTCAACCGAAGCACCTGCCATCTTATCTCTTCACTACCCTTGGTTGACTGGTAGAGAATGCCTAAGGCATTAAGTCTGCCTTTGTACCTTTTTGTGTGAAAAGTTTAAATAAAAATAAATAAATAACTCTTTTATTTTGAACTCATTCATGTATAGCATTTATATAATTTTGCATAGCTTCGCAATACGATACGGTGTTGACAACACTATAAAGTTTGAGGTCATCTGCATAAAGGAGACAATCTGCAAATTTTGCAACGGAGGGTAAGTCATTTACCATAAGTAGAAATAGTAGAGGCCCGAGTATTGACCCTTGACTTACACCAAAGTGTGTATGGTAGAGACGAGATACGTAGATACACAGCCTTTCAAATTGCTGACGGTCGCGAAGATAGTCAGCTAAAAGTCGAAGTAAGTTTGGACAGAAACCAATGGCGCTGAGTTTCCGAAGCAAGATATCGTTATTAATTCTGTTGAAGGCTTTACAAAAATCAAAATAAAGCACACCTACCTGTAGCTTCTTGTCAAGGTGTTTTGATATGTACTCTGTAATTGTCAGCAGGTTGGTATCGACAGACCCCTTGCATCTAAAACCGTGCTGGCTGTTACTCAAATATTTTTCGACTTGGTAGTATAAAAGTTTATGTAGAACATTTTCGAATATCTTCGCTGGAGATGACAATATAGTGATAGGTAGGCTGATTTATTGGCAGTCTTAGATATGGGTGTGATTTTCCACTGGTATGGATATACGCCTGCGATAAAGGAAAAATTGCGAAAACCGTAAATTTTTAGTTACATCATATTATAATAAAAAATATTTTTGAAAATTTTAAAGTTACTACTTCTTTTCTCATGAACGCGTAGAGGTATTAAATTGAAATTCATATCAAATACTCAGGTCTATAATACCTTTATGCTGTAACAAAATCAAACTTTTATGTCAACGCAATCAAAAGAAATAGCAATTTAAGCCGCATATTTTCAAACTCGCAACTACTCGCGAGGAAATCAAAACCTAAAGGGTACCCGGTGGGTTCCCGCATTGTCGAGGCGGGGGGGCTCAGTAGCCGTGGCTTGGTCACCCACGGTGAAGCGAAGAGGAACCCGAGGAGGGGCCGCTCGTCAGGGCTTTTGCCTGTAAGCCGACGACGTAGCGGCCAACAAGTAGGTTGCGGTGCCGCTTGGGCGACATCGCAACTGAGGCGGGCCGCGATGTCGTATGTGAGGGAGGCATCGCGGCTGAAGGTTGGAGGCCGCGGCGGGAGAGGAGTGCCGGTATTGCGGTGCGCCGCTCTCCCTACCTTCCGCGGCCTTGACGGGGTCGCCACCGTTGATGGCGGACGCGGTGGGGCCGCAGGGGAGGAGGAGTGTTGGTATTACGTTGGCCACTCTCCCTATCCTCTGCGGCCGAAAATTGGCAGGCGGCGGGGCCAACGACCTGTCCCGCCGCAAGGGGACCAAGGGTGCCCAGACACGGGGTCGTCTGGCGCCCATGTGCTGGTTTGGTCCCTGGGGTGGTCACGGCGTGCTATGTGTTCTAGTGCGCCGGTGATGGGGAGCACTCCCCAGAGGAGGGTCCGGTGACGGACAGCCGCGGCGGGTTCACGGATGAGTGCTAACGCGTGCCCGTGTTCCCGCCATAAGCGGCGGAGGAGGACACCGTGGAGTTTTAGTGGGTAAGAGTCCCACATAACTGCACTATCTCCCCGTGGTAGTGCAGTATGCATGAGCATTTCTCCACGTTAAAAAAAAAAAAGGGTACTTCCAGCCGATCTAGAATCTTGAAATTTGGCATGAAGCAATGTTTAATAGCACATATAAAGGAAAAATTCCGAAAACCTTAAATTTTTAGTTACATAACATATTTTATTTTCAAATAATTGTAAATGGAATTTCCACATATTTTTCATCCATAAACATGTGTCCGTTAATAAACACTAGCACTACACGAAGTAGTACAACTATAGATAACGTTTTTTCGAACTTCAATGTTCAATGTGGTACTATTCATACATTTTTCAGTCACCATTTATAGATCTGGTTCAAATTTAATTCATAATTAACATTTTTGTACCAGATTTCTAAATAGTGACTAAAAAAATTTGTAAATAAATAACTTTGATAAAAAAGCTTGCCCTCAGTCGTCAGCAGACTTTTGCAAGGCTGCTGCAAGGCTAGGCTATTTCAGTTATATTATAAAATAAATGATGCTCCTCTAGCTTTCCATATTTTAATGTTATAAATTTCATTTTGCAATAAAAATACCATAACTATGACTCGATTGTCGTGATGGGTGAACTTTTACTTATATACCTACAGGTTTGTACGGAACCCTCGGTGCGCGAGTCCGACTCGCACTTGGCCGGTTTTTTTCATGAACCACGGCCCCCCATTAGTTATTTTTTTTTTTAATTTCACCAGCCAATGTTACCCGGGATAACGCAACGCTTCTAACGATACCACATACATTGATATCGGTTAAGCCGTTTATAAGTTATGGTGGAATAAAGAAACTCAAAAACATACATGAACCATGAAAACATAACACTCCTTTTTTTGGACAGTCGTGTAATTAAGCGCCTGTCTGGGTTCGAACCTACGACCTACAACTAGTAAGTTGCAGCCGTTACCACTGGGCCATCAGTGCTTCACAGTCGATTATCATTTGTAACTTACCGAGTCCTTAATTCCAGGAAGCAGTAGCTCCGGCCCTCGCAGCGTATGACGAAGCTAGGATGATGATGGACGTGCAATTACTGAAGAATAAACGCGTCAAAGTCGTAGGAATGACTACAAGTGGAGCTGCGAGAATGCGAAAGCTACTGCAGGCTATCGCACCAAAAATTGGTAAGCCTGAGTCTTGCAATCAAACGTTTTTATATAATTTTACTTGCAAAACTTACAGGATAATAAAAAAAAATACTTTGTTTAGGTACCATACTCGTTCAAAGTCAAAGTCAAATCATTTCAAATTTCAATTAAGCACTTATTTATATGGCACTTTTGAACGTCAAAAATTAAAATTAAAACATAAAATTAATTCTAGTCGACCCTTCCAAAAGGTAGTTTTTGTATGGAGAAGAATGGGCAAGAAACTCCACCATTACTCTTTTAAAATGTTTTGTATACGTTCATTATATAATTACATGTGAAGACGATGCACCTAAAATAAAAATGAGTCTACCACAATGACCACAAATGGTAAAAAGAAAATATAGCAATGACAGGTAAATCAATTATGTGATAGATACCTACATGGTGCTCACATATTTACAAAGATGTAAAATTTTCCTAGAATTTTAACAAGCGTGTGAGTTACATTAGTCACAGAATGTAAAGAACAATGTATTCAAAAAAATATGTAGGTACCTATATATAAATTAAATTAGCAACTAGTTTGATTTTGTCTAGACTAGATTGTCCTATGGAGCAGGACCAGCATGTTTCCAAGCATTGTTATCTTGGATATAATCCTCTAGTTTGTATTATCCTTGTTTACAAAGTGTACTTTTAATATGAGTTTTAAATTTTCTTTCATGTAATTGTAATATTTTATGTCACAAGGTATTTTGTTGTAGCATTTCACACAGTAGGTACCCCATAAAATATGTATGTACTTTAGATAATCTGAAAAAAGGTTGATCTAATTTATCTTTATTTCTACTTAGTATTAAAATTATTTCTATCACTTATTTTATTAAAAATATGTTTATTTTTTCTTACATACATAATATTTTTAACCGACTTCCAAAAAGGAGGAGGTTAAGTATATTTTTTTTTTGTTTATATGTATGTTCACCGACTTTTCCGTCAATTGTGGACCGATTTTCAAAATTCTTTTTTTAATTGAAAGTGTATGCTCTCGAGGTGGTCTCATTGTCACCAAATCGGAATCTGATGAGGGTATCCCATGGAAATCGAAGGAAACCCTCAAATTTTGTAGGCACACCTATAGCGATTTATATTATTTTTCATAGTAACTCGTGCATTTGCTCTCAGAAAGCACCATTCGGTGAAGTGGAACTGATGATGAAGACCACAGATGGCCATCGGAACTACTCAATGATAAATATTTCACGGGTTGCAATTCGATTTGGTACTTTAATGTGGTTGTTAAGCACAATGCGTATCGTGGAGTGGAGCTGATGGTGACTTCTTAATCAGCTCCAGTTCTCCTGGTTTTTACAATGAGAACTCCTGAACAATTAACATCCCTGCATCGGGAAAAGCAATGTTTTGTAAAAGGTGATGAGCAGTTGAGATTAGGCTATTGTAACTTAGATAAGTTACAAACTGGCCCACTAAAAAGTGAAAAATAAAACTCTTTTTTAAAAAAAAAAAACAACCGACTTCCAAAAAAACACTATAAAGTGAAATATAACTTTAATTTCGGAACTCTGTGTCAATAAAAGGAAATACGGAACCAACGACACCGACTTCCGAAAATAAAGTTATTTTTCACTTTGTAGTGTTTTTTTGGAAGTCTATTGTTTTTTTTAAAAAAGCTTTTTCATAAATGAATCGGCAAGGTACCGTCATAATATTAACCTTTTTAAATAGTTCCAGAGATTCGCGGCGACGTAGATTATAAAAGGCTCTGTCAGCTGTCTTTAGGGGATCGTCTCACCGTATATCTAAACGCCCTTTGGCGTATTTGGGTTAGTGGGAGAACCCCTAATGAGCACTGCCTCGTCTGGCTGTAGAAGGTTGTGGTGTCACAATAATCAAAGTCTTAAATTCAGTATTACGCTGTTTTTCCTACCTGTTTCATTATTTATTATTTGACAGGTAGTTCTTATTTTATCATCAGCTGATTTTATTTTATTGCTAATATAAAGAGTTTTAGCTATTTGGCATACACTTTTAAAAGTTTTTGAATATTTAGCAACATATTGACGAAAGTTTTTATTTTTCATATGTAGCTTTAAGCCAAAAAGTACAAAAAAAAAATCCCTGCTTTTACGAATACCTTGAGTCGCCCATTGCAGTCACTAAATAAAAACTTTGTGTAAGTTTGTAAATGCTTTTAGTTTTTAGTGGAAAATCTATACATATAATAAATCTGTAGAAAAGTCATTTTTGTACATTGAAGAAATTGAAACAAAAAATAGCCAGCGTGTGAAAAGATAAGTAACAGAACCCATTTCCATCATTTTTGAAATTTTTGTCTGTTTGTCTGTTTGTCTGTTTGTCTGTTTGTTTGTGCGCACATCACGTAAAATCTACGAATTCAATGCTGACAATGTTTATATACAAAAATTATACGCAACTTGAGGTTTAACTTAGTTTTTGTTTCATCGAAATCGGTTCACTCTATCAAAAGATATGATTAATTTAGTGAGTTCAAGAAGTAAAATATTACGTTACGCAATTAAGTATAGTACTTGCAACGACATCTTAAGACTAAAAATAGAACTAATGTTGATAGTTGAAATCTAAATACGATAGATGGCGTTGTGCAAATGACGTCATTTTCTGAATAGCGGTGTTAAGATTTTCCGCGCGAGGATGACGTCCACCGTGTTTACTAGGCAAATTGGGTTTCGTTAGGTGTCTTAAAAGTTCTTGCGTGTGTCGTAAAAGTTCTTTGGTTGCTTGGTTTATCGATTTTCTAAATTGGTCGAAAAAAAAGTATTTGCTTATCTTATTGGTTTCGTTTGGTCAACTTTGGTCATTGGTTTGAAGTACGAAGTAAAGATTGTATTTGATATAATTCGTAGTTTGAATCCAATAGTGCCAATCGTTATACAGTAAGTTAGTGTTGCCAATTCGTTGAGTCACGACCACGAACAGACGATACGTTGTCACACTAGACTGTTCGACGCACCGTTCTTTTAAGTTTGTAGGCTATTCAGTCATAAGTGTTGTTAGTTTTGTTTATTGCTTTAATTTTCCTTGAAAATGCCTCAAAGAAAAAAAACTAACCTTTCGCTGCGTAGCCGAAATGCGAAAAGGATGAGACTTTGTAGGTCTCAGGAATCGGAAGAAGATCGTGAAGCACGGTTATCTGCTAACCGAGAGCACATCGCTCTTTCACGTGAATCGGAAACGTTCACCGAAAGGGAGTCACGTTTAAGTTCACAAAGAACACGGACCGCGACTTTGCGGTCTCAAGAGAGTATCCAGGAACGCGAAGACCGGCTGTCTGCTGATCGGGAGCGCCACTCTCTCTCACGTGAGTCAGAGACATTCACAGAAAGGGAGTCGCGCTTAAGTTCGCAAAGAACTCGGACCGCGACTTTGCGTTCTCAAGAGAATATCCAGGAACGCGAAGTTCGGCTGTCTGCTGATCGGGAGCGCCAGTCTCTCTCACGCGAGTCAGAGACTTTCACAGAAAGGGAGTCGCGCTTAAGTTCGCAAAGAACTCGGACCGCGACTTTGCGTTCTCAAGAGAATATCCAGGAACGCGAAGTTCGGCTGTCTGCTGATCGGGAGCGCCAGTCTCTCTCACGCGAGTCAGAGACTTTCACAGAAAGGGAGTCGCGCTTAAGTTCGCAAAGAACTCGGACCGCGACTTTGCGTTCTCAAGAGAGTATCGAGGAACGCCAAGCACGTCTGTCATCTGACCGAGAGCGACACGCTCTCTCGCGCGAGTCTGAATCTCTCTCCCAAAGAGAAGAACGATTACAAATAGCTAGACATAACTATGTAGGTGTACAAAGAAACAATGAAAGTTATCTTGCATCTGAAAGGGAAAGAATAGATGAACTAAGACGAGCAGAAACAGCAGAACAACGTCAATCTCGCCTAGAAATAGAACGAGCTCGATACCATATGAATAGAGAAACAAATAGCGGAGCTGATGAGTCCATGGAAAATGACGATGCAAATATTTTATTACCTTGGGACAATAGGGAAAAATCAGGGTTCACATATTCGTCTAGAATTAATTATGCTGGCTTTACTTTCGTGGGTGACATGAGAGAAATTTGTAATTTTTGTCATGCTTTGAAATGGAGGAAAGAGACAGATGGAATGTGCTGCTCAAATGGAAAAATTGTTCTTCCAAATTTCCAAGATCCACCACACTTACTTAAAAGTCTCCTGAATGGCGATCATCCCCAGTCGAACCGTTTTTTGGATAATATTCGTTTATATAACAGTGCTTTCCAAATGACTTCCTTTGGGGCAAAACAAATAACGGAAGGACCGTTCATGCCAACCTTCAAAGTACAAGGTCAAGTTTATCACCTTATTGGATCTTTGCTGCCAGAAAATGAACCCAAATTTCTCCAAATTTATTTTGTATCCGATTACACGCAACAGCTCAATGTTAGAAATCACAATTTTCCCCAGCTCAATGCTGAGCTTTTGGGTCAACTTCAAGAATTGCTGCATCACGTTAACCAGTACGTTCGTGAATTCAAAGCTGCATTGGAGTCAATTCCACAAGGCAGCAATGATTTCAAAATTGTTATAAGTGCCGATAGACGTCCTGTGGGTGAACACCGTGGAAGACACAATGCACCCGTCGCAGATGAAGTTGCAGTTGTTTTAGTCGACCAGGAGTGTGAGAGACGTGATATCGTGTTGCGTACACGCGACGATCGCCTTCAACGCATTTTGGAAACCCACCGAGCTTACGACGCCCTGCAATATCCACTAATTTATTGTCATGGTGAAGATGGGTACAATTTTGGGCTGTACCAAGTGAACCCTACTACGAGAGTCACTAATTATCAAAAAAAAATATCTGCTCAACAATACTATTCCTACCTTTTACAAATAAGGCAAAACAGTTTCGTATATTTGCAACGATTTCGTGGTTTGTTCAGCCAATTTATTGTGGACATGTACGCAAAAATAGAAACTGAACGTTTAGTGTATATTCGCACTAACCAGCGACGGTTACGCGCTGAAGAATACGTGCACTTGCGGGACGCCATGCAATCAGATAATAACGTCGAAAACTTGGGTCGATTGGTTATTTTGCCATCCAGTTTCACAGGCGGTCCGCGGTATATGCACGAACGAACGCAAGATGCTTTTTGTTACGTCCGTAAATACGGCCGGCCGGACCTTTTTATAACATTTACAACAAATCCAAAGTGGACGGAGATTTGCCAGGCACTTCTCACAGGACAGGCGTCATACGACAGACATGACATTATTGCTAGGATTTTTCATTTAAAACTCAAAGTCTTGATTAATCTACTTACAAAGGAGAAAGTTTTCGGTTCAACTCTTTGTTTTATGTATAGCGTCGAGTGGCAAAAGCGTGGTTTACCCCACGCGCACATTCTTCTGTGGCTGGAAGAAAAAATTCGTCCCGATGCTATAGACAGTGTCATAAGTGCAGAATTTCCGGACTATAATGCAGATCCGATTTTGCATGACATAGTAAAAACACATATGGTTCACGGGCCATGTGGCCTCTTAAACAGGGAATCACCGTGCATGAAAGATGGTCAATGCTCAAAAAAATACCCCAGAGCACTGAAAGAACTAACTATGGCTGGGGAAAATGGGTATCCGCAATACCGGCGAAGATCACCGTCACAAGGTGGTTTCACAGCTACTGTCAGATTCCGTGGACAAGAAATAATTCTAAATAATAGTTGGGTGGTACCGTATTCTCCAGTTTTGTCAAACGCTTTTCAAGCACACATTAATGTTGAAATTTGTAATAGCGTCGAATCTATAAAATATATATGTAAATATGTTAATAAAGGTAGTGATCAAGCCATGATAGCACTAAGAAATAACAACCAATTTGATGAAGTGACAAGGTATCAATCTGGCCGATACATAAGCTCTTCGGAGGCAGTTTGGCGCATTTTGAGTTTCCCTATTCATGAAAGGTATCCGCCAGTCATCCATCTTGACGTGCACCTGGAAGGCGGGCAGCGAGTTTACTTTCAGCCAGAAAATGTGGCAGAAAGAATGAACAACCCAAGACAAACCACCTTGCTCGCATTCTTTCGCCTTTGCGAAAGAGACAATTTCGCTAAGTCTCTGTTGTACAATGAAGTGCCACATTATTATACTTATAACAAGCAGCAAGGTGTTTTTAATCGCAGGAGACGTGGAACTGCTGTAGAAGGCGAGTCCGGCATTTTTAAAGAACACGTGATTGGAAGAGTATACACGGTGCGTGTTATTATTTACGCCTTCTTCTTCACACAGTGCGAGGACCTACTTCTTTTGCTGAGCTCCGCAAAGTGGACGATATAGAATATCCCACATTTCAAGCTGCTTGCCGCGCACGGCATTTATTAGATGGCGATCAGCATTGGGATGATGCTTTAGCCGAAGCATGCGTCAGTGATAGTCCACATCGTTTGCGCCATTTATTTGCCATTTTGTTGACATTTTGTGGCCTATCGGACGCTGGGCAGTTGTGGCAAAAATATAAAGACGCGTTTGCCGAAGATTTTTTGAGACAGCAAAATATAAATAGTGAAACTTCTGACCAAGTACGTGAAAGCTGCCATAATAGGGCTTTGCTGGCTATACAAGATATAGTTACAAGTATAGGAGGGAACCCCCTCAGTCAATACGGCTTGCCGACACCGACAGTTGGTGGGGAACGAATTAATAGGGAGTATACATCTGAAATAAATTACAACCCCGAAGAGTTAGCAGAAATATTGCGAAATGGCTGTTCAAATTTGACGTCAGAACAACGTCAAATCTTTGATAGAGTATGCTGTAGTGTAGAACATTCATTAGGAGAAATGCTGTTTTTAGATGCACCTGGTGGAACAGGTAAAACTTTCCTCACTAAAGTTATCTTGGCTCAAATAAGGAGCCAAAACAAAATTGCCCTTGCCGTCGCTTCCTCAGGAATAGCTGCCACTTTATTACCAGGAGGAAAAACTGCACATACAACATTTAAAATACCAATCGACTTGGACCGCACAGAAAACCCTGTTTGCAACGTGTCTCGCAATAGTGATAAAGCAAGGGTTTTACGCGATTGCGCCCTTATCGTTTGGGACGAGTGTACGATGGCAAATCGTAAAGCTGTGGAAGCTGTAGATAGAACGTTGCGAGATATAAGACAAAATGACCGACCGATGGGAGGCTTAACGGTGCTATTCTGTGGAGACTTCAGGCAGACACTCCCTATAATACCCAGAGGAACGAGGGCCGATGAAATAGGTGCCTGTTTAAAGAGCTCTATTTTATGGCGTAGTGTCATATTAACTAATTTGAGCTTTAATATGCGAGCATATTTGGGAGGTGACGCAAACGCGCAGGTTTTCTCAAATTTACTACTTCAAATTGGTAACGGCACATACCCGACTCAAGAAGGAGGTAAAGTAACTTTAGTCGAAAGCCTGTGTTCTTCTGTTGCCTCACAGCAGGAACTCATTTCCTCTGTATACGGAGATCCATCAGAGATCTCGAACCATGACGCTGCTTGGCTATGCCAACGAGCTATTTTGGCACCTCGCAACGACCAAGCAGCAGCAATAAATTCTCAAATATTGGTACATGTTTCTGGAGAAAGTAGGGAATATTTATCTATTAACACGGTTTTAGAAGAAGGAGATGCCACCCACTATCCAGTAGAGTTTTTAGACTCTCTAAATACACCAGGTCTTCCAGCACACAAAATTTATTTAAAAGTCGGAGTACCAATCATTCTACTCAGAAATTTAAGCCCACCAAAACTATGCAATGGAACTCGGTTGAGAGTAACAAATCTCCAACGAAATGTCATCGAAGCCGAAATCTTAACAGGTTGCGGCTCCGGTGATGTTGTTTTCATTCCCAGGATACCCATTATCCCCAATAATTTTCCGTTTACTTTCAAACGTGTGCAATTTCCTGTAAGCCTCTGTTACGCTATGACTATTAATAAAGCCCAAGGCCAGACGTTATCCGTTGCGGGTGTAGACCTTACTTTTGATTGTTTTTCACACGGCCAACTCTATGTTTCTCTATCACGTGTTAGCAACCCAAACAACCTTTTTGTATATGCTCCGGGTAATTCCACCGCTAACATAGTATATAGAGAAGCATTAACGTAATCAACTATACCAAAGTCAGGACTCTTATCTAAATCATCAAAAAGGTGATATACTCTTATCTAAACGACGTTGTTTTGTTCTCGACAACCACGCGAACGAAGTCGCGGGCACAGCTAGTTGTTAATAAACTTGGTGTTTGTCAGTGAAAAGAACTCGGCGTAGAACTCATTTGAGTCACCTATACCTGTTATTAAAATTCTGATCACATAATTTACTGGTCAAAGAATTAATTAATTTTTCTACATGTAATTGTCCTAAACCTTATTTAAATTTTTTGTAAAGGCATGTAGGAGCTAAATGTTGTTTGTCCTCTGTGATCAGACGGCAACTTATTTACAATTTGTTTGTGTAGGTAAGTCACAATTACAAAAAATATTATCTAAGTATAGGTACAAGTGGCAGAAGTTGTCACTCGGGTTGGTTCAATAAAAACATTTGACAAATTAAATGACCTAAAAAGGCTTAACAGTCTGACAGTATTCAATTTATTTTCCAACAAATAAATATTAAAATATCCACATACTATTATTGATTTACTACTAGTATTATGTTTCTTTAACACATCTTCCATTACAGAATCTAACAGATTCTGGTAAGTTGGAGGTCTGTATACGCATAAGTACACACACACATGCTTATCAAGCTCAACACAGGACAATTCAGTGGTGTGTTCAACAGACAGCCCGATGATGTCTTTTCGTTCTTTTTTAAAATTTTTAAGTAGGTAATATTAATGACCCGCCATGTATCATACGTTTTCAGGTGAAATGGCTAACTACACAATAATTTTCATAATTAATTGACATTACTTCATGATCTTTCAACCTGTAGGCCAATTCAAATCTAGTCGCAGTCTCATCTCGGCGACAAACAAATGTCAAAAACTTGTCAAAATGTAGGGAAATTTTAAGTATTTTTGACAGATTGAGACTGAGATCAGACTGTGAACGTTCTTAAAAATTACGAGGGCATTGTCCATATTTTTTCATATGTTGTAATTGAAAAACCATTTCGAGGAATAGCGTTACTGATCATTATGGACTAATTAATTACGAAAAATATTCATATTTTATTGTTAATTATGATAAAATACGATTGACCTTCTTTGCCCTTCAAATCACATCAGCTTAGCCGTACAGTTTTGTATCGTTACCTCAGAAATTAAAAAATAAGTAGCAAGTATTGTCTAATCTGTCAAGTGTCAACCTAAAATGTCAAACATGTAAACATAAAATTACAGTTTAAAGTTTTTACAATATATTATTCCTGCGACTTGCCTCATAATCTCGTAAAATCTCACTACACTATGATGACTGTTAGTAGAAATATACTCTATTATCATAACGGTCTCAACCTTAGGCAGGTTTCAGGAGTCAGCTTTAACAAAAGTATCGCTCATTGTGGTCATTTGTAGTCGTGTTTGTAGTTCAGAAAAACGAACAATAAATAATGTCACTGCGTTGGTTATTAGTGACGTACTTACTTACACCTTCAAAAACCACTTTCCGTTTATAAGGAGGACCGGTACATACGGTTTGTATATTAAAAACGCTAGGATATGATTCGATTTTAGATGACGTCTATTGATAGGTACCTACTGACAGATGTGACGTGTTGACAGATTGTATTTTTTTTATTTGTGTACTAGTGAGGCAACGGCACTTATTTGTGCCACTGATGACGTCACCTGCGTTAAAAATTTTAAATATTTTTTTTTTTTTTTTAAATAACTATTGAGCCAATCCTCAAAATATTCAAATTAGTTTCTCAAAATGCTCTAAATTTTCAAAAAATAAAATAAAATCTAATGGTTAGAAATTTTAGACAATCCCCATTGCCCCTCAGATCTTTCACAATGCTCTGTTAAACAAATGACATCAAACTTGGTGTTTTCCAAAAACAATTCTATTTCCAATAATTTGGAAGCGCAACCTTGGATATTTTGATGAAATACTTAATTTTAAATTATGTTCCGTTCAGATAGGTACATTTGTTTGACAGACATGACCAAATCCTGCCAGGTTTATAAAACGCACTATTAAGGACCTCTTTGGGATCTTCTTTAAACGAGTCATATTTCATACAAAGTTGAGCCCAAACCAAAAAGCGCCGGCGAAAAAGTAAGTGTGACGGTGACCCAGGTCGGAGAAGTCCTCCTTATATTTTTTTACTATTACGCCGAATTTCTACGACCATTCCTTCAGCTATTTTTAAAGTCGAAAAATTATGTATCCAAGGAGGTTGGCGGCTGCTGGCAGGCCTCCAGCCAGAGCATATAACTTATAAACTATGCTACTACACCCTAAGGGCACCCCCTGTGGGGTACGGAACTATGGACCTTGGCTTACGTGGCGTAGGTACGTAAAAGAAAATAGCTTTAAGAACGGCTAGAGGTTTGGAACCGTAGTGAAAAATGCTTGCGTGGACTTCCCCGATATAGGTGCCACACTTTTTTTCGTTGACCGGCCAGTTTGAATTTTGGGCCCAATATGGCTGATCACCTTATTAGCCATGCATACTGTGCTAAAAAGAGTTTGAGCTAAGATAAATGTTACTATATGGATTATAAAAGCTTCTTTGTTATTCTTTGTTTTTACAGTGATAGTGGAAGAAGCCGCGGAAGTTCTGGAACAGCACATAATAACGTCACTGACACAGGACTGCCAACATTTTATTCTGATTGGTTAGTACCTATCTATCTGTCCTGACTACATAAAGTGTAAACAAATACATTGTACATTTGTACTCGCAAAATAGGGTATTCCTCGAAACGCACCAACTTAGAAACGCACCATAAGAATTCCTCGAAAAAAAAAAAATCATCATCAACTGTGTTGGGGTAAGCTTCCAGTCTAACCGGATGCAGCTGAATACCAGTATTTTACATGGAGCGACTGCCTATCTGACCTTCAAAACCCAGTTACTGGGTAATACGATACCCCTTGGTAAGACTGGTAAAAAAATATTAAATATTAAAATCAAAATAAGAATATTATAATTTTATTCCTCGAAATGCATCAACGATGAAACATAGAGAAGAGCATGAAGGATTTGTAATAAATGATATCGATAGACGTTTCATTTGGTGCGTTTCAAAGTTGGTACGTTTCGAGGACAATGGGAATACCACAAATATAGCCGATATTTTTATATACCTATAGATAGCTTGAGTCAAGTATACGACATAACTTGCAGGTGATCACCAGCAGCTACGGCCATCGGCGTCGCACATAAAGCTAGCGAAGAAATACAACATTGAAGTGTCACTATTCGAGCGCATGATCACGAACGGCATCCACAGCCGCCGGCTGAACGTGCAACACCGCATGCGTCCAGAGATCGCCGCGCTCATCTCGCCACACATATACCCTGACTTGGCGAACCACCCGTCAGTCGAAGATTTCAACAACGTGCTTGGGATGGAAAAAAACCTTTACTTCTTTACACATGATTACAAAGAAGAGGTATGACTATAACATCATACTTCATAAGATCTACAAAGGGGTAGGCAGACAAGGCGGTGGAGGTGTGTACTTATAGTACTCGAGAGCCCTGTGGTTCACATATCCCCAAAAGCTTACAATGATCTGCGTATCAAATATGCATTCAACATATTGTTGCGACTGCCGCGCTTCTGAAGTGCCTCAGCAATGTTTGCAGTCGCACCTACTGACTGCTTTGATGCACTGTGGTGTAAGAAATCTGCCTCGCTACTCCGCAGGCTGCGTGGGTGGCAGTCCCGATCCCAACACTATCCTGCAAGCGACAGCCACAGCTCTCAAATAGGACCCTTTCACAAATATGATCTGTTTTAGATATTAAGTACAAACTTGAGCTATGCTGTTTTGTTACTAACACTGTAGACCTCATTGTAGGTAGTCTGAATAAATGAAGATTAGTCATTAATAGTTTAAGTAATAGTACTACCTAAACCCACTTTAAATTCAGTCATTTATTTATTTATACTTTTCGCACACAAAAAAATGTAGAAAGGCGGACTTAATGACTTAGGCATTCTCTGGCAGTCAACCAAGTGTGGTGAAGAGAAAATCATCATCAGTACAACCAAATCAAAAAAACAACTTTAAAAAAACATCAAAGAAAAATAAAAAGAATCATTTAATATTTATACCTATAACTGGTGCTTTATTGACCTACCTCAATTTGCTAAAGTGAATATTAAACGAATGAAACCCCTATTTTTCCAGAGACAACATGAAAATAACAGCAAAGCAAATCACAAAGAAGCAGACATGGCACTTGCTTTGGCAAGTTACCTGATGCAGCAAGGGTACACCGCTGATGACATTACAATTCTTGCTGCATATTCAGGCCAAATGTTTTACATGAGAAAAGTAAGTAATGTGTGAACTCAAAGAACCTAACAGCTCTAGTGTTCCCGCTGCTAGGACACAGGCCTCCTCTCACAGAGAGGAACTGTGCCGTACTTAATCCACCACGCGGGATCGTTAATCCAGTGCGGGCCTATTTTTAAAACACTTATCTCTAATTCAATAAGTCCATTCACACACCTTTTAAACCTTCCCGTTATGTTTACAATACGTCATTCGCGCTAGCTCTACAGAACCATTATTTAACTAGCATAATTATAATATGGTCCTTACTCCTAATACACTAGTATTTTATTTGACAGGAACGCCAGAACCATGCTAGTTTATCGCATGTGAAAATCACAGTAGTCGACAATTATCAAGGAGAGGAATCCAAAATTATCATTTTGTCACTTGTGAGGAATAACGATGAAAATAGCATTGGATTTCTGGGGATTGACAACAGGGTCTGCGTTGCTCTGTCGCGTGCGAAAGAGGGTTTGTATATACCAACGATAGTCTGATAATCATTTTCAAATTCATAAACTCTTTTCCGCTCTTTCTTACGACTGCTTGCACCTCAAGGTGAATGCTTCAGGTAGCCCGCGAAATTCAAATATTCTTACGTTTTTTGCAATTTGCAAGTATTAGGTTGTAGGTATGTTGATCAAAATTTGATACGCGGCCGTAACAAGTATGTGTTTATAGAATTATAATTGTTAAAGTCATCAATACAACTCTTTAAGACCAGCACTCTAATTGCGTAACACACTATCAATCTCAATCTGAATCATTTTGAAGGATATTGCTCGTTCATTGCTTCATAATGATCGAATTTTTTTTCTGCTCAGCAAAGTAAACATCACAATGAATGTTTTTGAACTGTCAAAATGAAAGCCATTCCTACTGTTAGTGTGTTACGCAATTACCCCGCTGTGCTTTCTAGAAGTTAAGACTTCTCTTACTTACTTAAGAGCGTGGTGTTTATTTGCTTTATTATAATTTACAGGATTTTATATTTTTGGCAATATAAATATGCTGAAATCAGCAAAATCAGGCTTATGGAGCAAAATAGCAATGACGTTAGAAAATAATGGCTCCTTGGGAAGAACTCTGATCCTGAAATGTCAAAACCATCCTAACCAAATAACAACGGTCAGTATACCTACCCAGTACCTAAGTACAGTCACGATCAGATTTGCTTAAGCCTAATAAGAGTCAAATTTCTGCGAATACTACCGCGAGCTGCAGGCCCGTAACTACATCTGTGTAAGTGATCAACACAGAACGCACACCTAAGTTCGAATACTGGCTAGCGTCGAACGAAACAAAAAACACCGTCGCTTTTACACACAGAGTATAATAATTACGTATGACCTTGGTGGGTTCTTAAGACTGCTAAAATTCACATTATTAAATCGATTACACATTGCTGGTAGCGTTATGTATTGGATTAGCAAACGTGAAGGTCTGTGTTCAAATCTCGAGTTGGGACTATAATTTTTCTTTTCAACTATTATATTTCTCGGTTTTTTTATTAATCGATAGATTAATAAACGAGAATAATGATGTAATAATTATTTTATTCTTATTATTATACTTGTGTTATGTGGGGTTAATAATAAAATCAAAATGTTTATTCCTTATAATTTTATAAATAAACTTCTAGTTAAAACAGTTTATTTTCTCGTATAGAATAATTTATTGAAGTAAAGTAGGTAATTTATTTATTTATTTATTTAATTAGGTTAGCCAACAATTGTTTACACAATACATTTTTAAAATATTTTCCTAAATAATACGTTTATAAGTGCAACAATTACTTATAGGCTAACACAACATGCACCATTTGTGGTTTTACATATAACTAATACAAAGCCAAACATTCTAAATATTACATTCAAAATAAAAAAAAATCTGATTTAGAGATACAATATTAAAAAAAACGTAACCAGTGAACTACGGCCATTAGACTTAAAATATTGTAAGTATCATAAAAATCTAATAATATTTTGCTATAATTATGACTTATTGCGGTTATGTTATAGCTTCATTACCTATGAAAAGAAGATTGAAACTATACCTTAAAATAAGCCTTATTATGGATATAACACATTAATATTTTAATATTACTAAAATCAATTTGTAATTTATAACATAATACTTTGTATAACCCCCATTATTATCAATGCAATCGAGTAAACGCTGGGCGGGATTGTCCGAAAGGGTTACCGCTGCTGCCCCGGAACATAAAGGGCTAAGGAAGGAACACGGGTGGGTTTTAGTCAGTAAGAGTCTGACACTCCCTCCTGCTCCACCCTGAGCGGGAGGGGTCATTTGATGATTTCCCATCCACAAAAAAAAATGGATCCTATACACTTAACTTATATCTGCATATTTCCATGAAATGCAACTTCAACTGTAAATCTTCCGTGCTTCCCATCGCTGTATCGTATCGCAAAATATAAACTTTCTTGTTTATGATTTCCAATCAAATATGGTTTTTGAGCTGATTCTCATTTGCACGACGAACACTTCGTAAAGACGTATCGAATAATTCGGCAAATATCTCGTTGGTATGAAACCACTAGTTTCAAATTCACTGAACAGCTGGGGCCTTCCACTTCGCTTTCGACAGGCAACCCACCCTCTTCCTTATATCTTTTGACCCTCCGACTCACAGTAGGTAATGTCTCTAAAACAAAAAACTTGAGAGGTATCAAGGGACACCCGGATGGAACGAAGTTCCTTTCGATTAATTAGTGAAGGAATTGTAATAAAATTTTATTTTTTTTAAGTTATAATAATAAATAATGTAATGTATTGAATCTTGTATAAAATAATTATATTAATAATTATATTCAATGCGAAATAGAAATGAAAATATCTGGCTTGCTTTCTATAAGAGAGAGAGAGACAGACAGAGAAACATGCGACGCCGCACAGCTTACAATAGCTTACTATAGCAAACAGTGTCGTGACAACTTTTCGTAAGAATTTTTTCCGTCTAGCCCCCTTTCACAACGCGCGATAAGGAACTTCGTTCCAAAAATGGAATACTTTTAGGCTACAAGCAAAATTATAAAATAATATTAAGTACTGTTTTTATTTGAAACAAAATAATTTCGAAAATAGAAATTTACAAAATGATTATAATATAATTTTAATTATACTTACTTAAAGTTATACTTAATCATCGTTCCAAAAGTAAGAAATAAATAAACTTTTGGATTTTTTTTTTCTTCTATCTATACCTTATGGTAAATATAAAACGTTTAAAAAATAACTACAAGGATCAGCAGTTATACATTAATTGGGTAGTTCTACGATAAGAGGTAACTTGTGCGGCAATCAGTTTAAAATATAAATTTTATTCTATAAGTTGTTATTTTTTGCAATGAAACACATCACCTAAATGCACTTTATTAAATAACGTCACGATTAAATGCCTAATTAAAGTATATTTTTCTGAAATTCCTTGTAAAGTCTAAAAAAGTCTCTACCCTGGCCTGTCCCCCTGTCGGTTTCAGTTTAATTTGCAAACGATACATACCTTCTTTGTATCAGTTATTAAACTAAAGTAAGTTAAACACAAATTTCAATAAATATATTTATGTATTGTTAAGGAAAAATAGAACAAAATTTATTTATTTGCAATATTTTTCAAAATTAACTTTTGTCCAAATGTTTTTGGGTATCTACCCTGGCAAATTTCATTCGGCTACTACAAACACAAATTTTAAAACGGCCATATTCCAAATAGCGCTCCAGGTCATCTATAAACGTGAAATTAGCAATGCAAACACGTGAGCCCTTAAGGGCGCCGACATTTGTTAGTTGTTGCGACGCGTTGGTTCAAAGTGGTGGTTTCGCGAGGTCATTGTGTCTCTCCACTGGTAAGTCATAAAAGTTATATTATTCATTTAATTTATTTGAATTTACTGGTCTAATTTAATAATAATGTAACAGTTAAAGTGTGATACATAATTTACAGAAACATTTCTTATGTCAATTAAAACAAAATTTATCATGAAAACGTCTCTTCCCTGCCATATTTCCCCTGGCAAGATAACTGTCAGGGGAGAAACTTGTTGACCAGGGGAGATAATGTTAGTGCAAACAAACTTAGTTATACCATATTTTTATCAACAAACAGATTTAAATAGTGTTGGTAAATTCTTAAAACTGAAAAATAAAGGAGGTTCTCAGTTCATATTGTTATTACATTATTGTCTAATATTGTTACAGATCAAGGAACCGCGGAAAAAGTTAACACGTGAAGAAAGATTACAGAAGAAACGTGAAGCAGCGAGACTACGATATGAAAATATTAAAAATGATCCCGAAAAATATGAATCGCAAAAGCAAAAAGAAAAGGCAAAATATTTAAAAAAGAAAGAGAAAGGAATTATAAAAACTGTCGACCAAATGACTCCTAGAGAGCAATAGAGGCAAGAGAATGACTTTAATTTATATTTTTAATTTTATTTTATGATTAAAACATGTTCATTTAGTGAAATGTAACATAGATACAGGTAATATGAAAATTATCCTGATTATCGCAAGTCTGATTATTTGTATTACTTAAAAGACGCTAGGCTATACAACGTGTAACGTTAAATGCGCAAAACCTGAAAATAGTTTGTTTATAATTGACTACTGAATCGATTTCAGTCATTTTTAATATACGTTTTTTTTTTTCAAAAATTAGGTATGTATTTTGCCATACTATCCGCCGATTGAGCCAAAGAAGTCTTAAGTCTTATTTTAAGCCAATAAGACTCAATTTTGAATGCATATACTAACGCTAGGATCAACACGATTTTCTTAATAAAAATAACTTTAAAAAATAGTTTTGGTCATTGTATTATGCTTTTAACTTAATGCTCTAATTGGGGTGTATGAGGTTTTGCGCATTTAACGTTACAGGTTGTATAATTAGTATTAATAAAAGAATATTTTATTTGTTGTATTGTAATGACACTAAAGACATTTTTGTTTTAAATTTCAGAGCAGGCTGAAATAATAATAGTCTGTTAATGTTTAATATGATTGGTAAAAATGATAGTCTGATTCTATGTTAAGTACAATGTTTAATTAAAGTTGATATTACTAATTTTGTTACTTTTATTGTCACAAATTCTCTCCCCTGGCTAAATAAGTATCTACCCTGATCTTATTGTCTCTACCCTGCCCAATGTATTTACCCTGGCCTTGTAAAAAGTAATAAAATATGCATAAAGTGACCTGCCCTTACGTGAATAGATACATAAATAGGACAAAAATCGTAATATACAATTAAAAACAGCAACTTTTCTCCGCGGCCGTATTCTCTATGAACTTAAAACCTCTTATCGTAGAACTACCCAATTAGATAAATATTCGATAAAATAATTAAATCATAATACTCAGTCAGTCCGGTTTCATCAAATATTTGTGATATGATATTAATTAAGTCCACTTTTACGCAGCGCAATAATATCTGCTTTCATCTCAATATTGCTTGCATTTCAAAATGAACTACAACACAGCTAATAGATTAAACACACGTCACTAACCCACAATATCAAATTATCCGCGGCAGCTGCGGCGTAATGTGTAGGTAAACTCTCTAAGTACCAGTTACCACACACAGTTGTAGGACAATTCGATTTACTGATAGGTCAGTATACTGTGGTTGTTATGATCTACTCTTGAGAAGGTTAAATCGTAGGGTGTCGATTTGCTTAGCATTTAATTTTCCTGACTGTTCCTAAGTACCTACATTTAATTGTTAGGAATATCCACAGAGGGAAAACCTACCTACTGCGTTGGTTTTTTTACAACAAGTATGTTTCCCAAATAATTATTTAGTTCACGTACTTTTTAAGGGTGCAAAAAGTCATCGCCAAGTTCGTCTGTCTGTCCGGGGTTTATAATTATGATTAACGAAAATTGGTTAAATTTTTTACTATTAATTAATCCGTCCGAGCTTCGTGATATAAGAACACTGTAGCAAGTTTTGGTGAAGATAATCTTTTTGCGAAACTTTAATACTCGACGTTATTGGGTTGCAGATTTCGACTCCAGAGGATTTCAACAAGTTGCCACCAGAAGGCGGATGCTTTGAGAAATGCAACTACCAGTATCAATGCGGCCATAAGTGTCTACTTTACTGCCACGGATACGACCGCCAACATATTAAAACGGAGTGCACTATGAACTGCGAAAGGTACGTTACCACTGTCAGACTTGTGGGGTAATTGCGTAACCCACTATCAGTAGCAATGTGTTTCACTTTGACAATTCCACAACATTCATTGCGTTTTTTACGTTATTGTGCAGACAATTTTTTTCAACATCTGAAGCAATGGAGTGGCAATATCCTTGTGTTACGCAATTGCCCCGCTGGAAGAACGAGCTCTGACAAAAGTCATGCAGAGATAAGTAGGCCTTTCTATCTACATAATTTTAAAATGCCGTTACTTGTTTTAGAGTTTTATGTGACCTCGGACATGTCTGCCCATTAAAATGCAAGGTAATTTGTGCCCCGTGCAAGGTCCTCGTAAGGAAGACTCTTCCATGCGGCCATGAAATGAACATATATTGCCATCGTGATCCCGAAGACCCGAACAACAAGTGTCTTACCAAAGTTGATGTTATATTACCAAATTGTGAACATAAGGTAGGTAAAACCATAAATCTATAGCATAGCTCAGGAAGTGGGACTTCCTTCACAAATATTTAGTCGGCATTTCTCGATTAAACCCGCAATGCATTATAAAACGTCACCCTTGCCTTGAACGTAGATTATTAATTAAAGTTTGCCAATAAAATAACGCGCTTTTTAAAAATAATATTTAGCATGACAGCGTCGGTGTTCGATCACGCTTTACAATATGATAAAATAAATCATTATAATTCATTTTACTACCTACAGGCACAGAAAGATTGTTACCAGGATGTAAAAACTGTGAAATGTTTGGTACCTTGCGTGTACCGCTTGGAAAAGTGCGGCCATGTCTGCGGTCGCAAATGTCATGTGACCGACGATCCGAACCATGAGGAAGTGAGTTTTTTGACTTTTCTATCCATAATTTTTATACCTATCCATTCTATTTTGTTTACGAGATACATATACCTAAGGCGGTATAGAGTATCCCTTTTACCCCTTGATGTATCCAACCTTGTTTGTGTTGGGCATGGTGGGATACAACAAGTTGGAAACAAGGAGGGATCCAGCACTGGCGTCGTATATCCTTGGAGTGTTCCGGGGTAACATAAATAATCCGGGTGTGCTACAGGGGATAGGCTTGTGTGTGCCAAATGGGTACGTGTATCGCCGACGACGGCCCAATTTGTTCGCGGTGCCGCCCGGTCGAACTAAACTGTTGGATAACGTCCCTCTGACGCGAACAATGCGCACACTAAATTTGGTAGCCGACAGTATTATTTTCTCATGTTCACTGAGCGAGTTCGCAAAGGTAACGTTACACCTGATATGTTCGTAATTTGTAAATCTTATGTTATGTTTGTGTCCATGAACTGTTAATACACTATCGAATTGGGAAACTGTAATGGTAGCGTATGTATGTAATAAATATATAAAATAAAATATTTTTTTACCGCCTGAATATATCTCGATAGTAAGTAGGTAATATGTAAAGTCGCGAAATCATAATATCTGTAACATTTTTTCCAGTATATATGCCGCAAACCTTGTGCACGAGCAAAAACAGGTTGTGCAGCCGAACTGATAGGAGATCGAGGGGAGCATCAATGCAGGAAGACTTGCAACGAGCAATGCGATGACTGTAATGTTCAGGTGCGTTCCTTGTTAATTGAATACGTTCACTTACGATATTGACTGAGTAACTAACGACGACTCGGAGGTAGATTGGGATGAGAGGAGGTAAGCGCCTAAGCGGCGCCCTAACATGAAAGTGAGTAACTAGCGGCGACACTGAGGTAGATCGAGACGAGAGGCGGTAACCGGCGCCCTCACATGAAAGTGAGTAACTAGTGGCGACACTGAGGTAGATCGAGACGAGAGGCGGTAACCGGCGCCCTAACATGAAAGTGAGTAACTAGCGGCGACATTGAGGTAGATCGAGACGAGAGGCGGTAAGCGGCGCCCTAACATGAAAGTGAGTAACTAGCGGCGACACTGAGGTAGATCTAGACGAGAGGCGGTAACCGGCGCCCTAACATGAAAGTGAGTAACTAGCGGCGACACTGAGGTAGATCGAGACGAGAGGCGTTAAGCGGCGCCCTAACATGAAAGTGAGTAACTAGCGGCGACACAGGTAGATTGAGACGAGAGGCCGTAAGCGGCGCCCTAACATGAAAGTGAGTAACTAGCGGCGACACTGAAGTAGATTGAGACGAGAGGCGGTAACCGGCGCCCTAACATGAAAGTGAATAACTAGCAGCGACACTGAGGTAGATTGAGACGAGAGGCGGTAACCGGCGCCCTAACATGAAAGTGACTAGCGGCGACACAGGTAGATGGAGACGAGAGGTGGTAAGCGGCGCCCTAACATGAAAGTGAGTAACTAGCGGCGACACTGAGGTAGATTGAGACGAGAGGCGGTAACCGGCGCCCTAACATGAAAGTGAGTAACTAGCGGCGACACTGAGGTAGATTGAGACGAGAGGCGGTAACCGGCGCCCTAACATGAAAGTGAGTAACTAGCGGCGACACTGAGGAAAAGCGAGATTAGCGCCGTTCTGCAGGGTGGCAGCTGTGGCAGGGACGTCGATGGCAACCCGTTACCATGGATACAGTACATGATTCTGAACCCCCTAGGTTGAAATTGGCCCCGATTCTGTTGTGACAAACTAAATTAAATTTAAGTTCAGTGCATCTTTTTCTTTACTATTTCATTATGAAAAGGACAGAAGATAAATATTAGTTTAATCCTGTCAAATGATAATCCATAGACAAGTTTAGACGTGATTAAAAAATTGGCTACTAAAAATACGTCAATTTACGTCAGGCGCTGATAAATTTGACAGGACTAAACTAATATTTATCTTCTGTCGTTTTCATAATGAAATAGAAAGAAAAAGATGCACTGAACTTAAATTTAGTTTAGTTTGTGAACAACAGAATCGGGGCCATTAACCGTTTAACTCTGTATCACCTATGGACATAAGATTATCCTTACTCCCGGTGTTATTTTGCCCGTAGGAAAAAGTTAATATTAGGGAATAGGGTTCATTTCGAAGTATTGAACTAATGTCGGACGGGCCCGTATCTTCGTAGACCGACTTCGAGAGAAGGCCTCCCAGTATCCTAATTGCGTAACACAATATCAATCCTAATCTAAATCATTTTGAAGGATATTTGCTAATCCATTGCTTTATATGTTCGAAAAATTTGTCTGCTGAGCACCGTAGCATCATGCTGAGTGGAAGCCTTCTTGTCACAGTCATGACGTGCAGCCGTCGACTATCTCTGCTTAGTGCTCGTGTGTAAAGATATTTTTTTGTTTTTATTATATAATGATGTCATTAGAATCAATTATCTTTTTGTTTGCACGTAATTCTGTGACAAATAAACCTATTTTTCTTTTGTTTTTTTTAAATAACGCAACGAGTGTTGTTGAACTGTCAAAATGAAAGCCATTGCTGATGATAGTGTGTTACGAAACTACCCCGCGCATGTGAAAAAGCGCCCAAATACGGAAGGTGATCGCGGTCGAATGTTCCATTTGTCTCAACCACCTACGTAAAAGGATTGGCGAGTGAATTTGTGGGTCATCTCTTGACGTTATCTCAAGTTAATCTAGACTATTTTCTTACTTTATTTTACTTGAACATATAGGTCGACACATGTAAAAAACATATTATAGGATTTCGTGGAAGTTAGGTAGATACCTACTAAAATATCAAAAGTTTTCTTACCTTTACGTAGGTAGGTACCTATTATGCCTCGTTAATCTAATGGTCGAAAGTGTTCGGATCTTGTGATCGTGATTTCTCGGTGAAAATATGTATGTCCATACATACATATTTCACCGAGAAATCACGATATATATCCCAGTGGCGAAGGGTTAATTTATGACAGAGGTAAGCCTGAGCAAGAAAAAAATGTCAATAAACCGTTTCATTATATTTCAATGATGAATTGACTATAGAGTGATTGTGTTCTGAATTTTGAAAGGGAAGCCGGCGGTAATCGAGTTGTTGGTACCTACATCATACCCATATAATAAATTAATCAATATTTTTCATATTCAGGTTAAGAAAAAAAGATCGAATTGCAAGCACGTGGAGACCGTACCATGCTCCAAGTCAGTTGACGAGATTCCATGTAATAAGAAATGCACACGTACCATGACCTGTGGACATTTCTGTAAGAAGAAGTGTTGCGAACCGTGCGGAGATTGCACACAAATGGTATGTTAGCTTGCTTATTTTGTACCCGTTCAATTGCTCATTCATATTTATTCTATTACTATTGAAAAATAAGCCCCCTTTTTTTGTGGATGGGAAATCATCAAATGACCCCTCCCGCTCAGGTTGGAGCAGAAGGGAGTGTCAGACTCTTACTGACTAAAACCCACCCGTGTTCCTTCCTTAGCCCTTTATGTTCCGGGGCAGCGGTAACCCTTTCGGACAATCCCGCTGCCAAAATATGCCCCTAATCACGTAATTTCATTGCGCGACTATCTATAAGCGTCATAGCAATAAAAGTTACGAAACTTCGTAGCGCCGACGTCTTCGCTACGGTTGGTGCAGAGCTCTACGCCGTGGCTCGTCGCAGTTGCAGCATCAAAGCACCGGCCGCATGAACTCCTACAGCTTCTATCATTTGCATGCTTTCTTGTAGTGAATTGATTTTTCAACCATAACTTTTGTATTTCTCAGGTCGACAAAGTAATAGCCGAGTGTCTCCATAAAATAAAAGTGCAGTGTAAGCAAAGTGTGAGTCATGAGCTTTGCAATGAGAAGTGTAAGCGACTCCTTTCATGTGGGCATCCGTGCATGGATCGATGCGGCTCTGCGTGTGACCGCACGAAGTGCACCAAGCCTTCTGGCGAAGTCTTGTCTCCTTGCGGCCACAAAGTGAAGCTACCGTGCAATGTGTCAGCTTTATTCGCTAAAGGTAATTTGTGAAATCATTAGGCAAGTTAACACGAACAGTCTTCGAGTGTAGTATACCTATCGGTTTGTGAACTTAGTTTCAAGCATTCCCGAAAAATACGTGTATAGTAAGGTAAAAAGTTCCAACCAAATCCTACTAATTCCTACTAATATTATAAATGTGAAAGTTTGTGAAGACGTTTGGATGTTTGTTACTCAATCACGCACAAACGTCTGAACGGATTTGGATGAAGTTTGGCACTCAGATAATTTATAACCAGGATTAACACAGGATACTTTTTATCTCGATATTCCCACGGGATCGATACTAACGAGGGTGAAATAAAAAGAAACTTCATGACCTGTTAGTCGATAAATCCTATTACAGTTTTAAAAGACTTCATGTCAGACAAGTCCCTATAAATTATATTTTGACCAAGACCATGGCGCAGTCAGTGCTGCTTACTATTAATTTTAAAATCTTTGATTGACTTATATTTTGTGTTTATTTTTTTGTTTTAATATTAGTTTGTAACTACCCACCTAAATAGTTCATTTATTTTTTCCATTAATTTCAATAGTCATGTTATTTATTTTCTTTGTTAATTTATTAAAATAATAGTGTTAAATTCTAATATAATAATATGACACAGTGTTAATAATTTGAATAATTTGTATTGTATGCCCAAAAGGCGGGACATAGCTGAACAACATCACTGTAAATTTTTACACCTGTATCTACTTCTGTACCTATGATCCACAATAAACATGATTGATTGAAACCGTGGGGCGTTGTTAGTTATGTATAATTATTATTATAATAATTATTATTATTATATACCTCCATATCTAGGTATGCCACGTCAAACGGGCAAATGAATTTTGTAAGTCTATTAAACAATACTAATGTCCCTGATTTTATCTAATTAGATACCTAACACGGTAACCACCTTAGGCGAAGTTAAACATGGATTAACATGGTAGCCGCTAGCCCCCAATAGTATCTAGGTATATAAAATAACTTTGATGAGAATATAAGTCGGTTTGTTTCTTTGTTTGACGCCTTTGACCTACGTATTACTGGATTTTTTTTGGCCCCCTGTTACATGGGACTAACCGGCCAAATGACGGTGTACTTTCGTATCTACAGTGGGATTTGGCTCTAAATGAACCTATTGACTATCAAATTCAGTATCTAGTTATATTTCATACTTATAGCTGACCCGGCATCGTCTTGAGTTCATACAAAAATTACATAGGAAAAATACGTTCAGTATGTCCCGACTTTGAAAATGTTCCGGGAAACTTTACCAATACTTCTTACCATAAAAACCTGATTCGGAATATTACGAATGTTATATTTTTATTTTACTATAATTAATAAAATTAATATTTACGATCTTTAAACTTTATTTACAGATAAGTATTCGGACCAATTTTTTAATTAAACTACCTGTGATGTTTCAAATAAACTGTCCTCCCTTTTCATCACGACAGGGCTTGTTTCTATTAAAAAAGCGTTTGATTCGTTTCCATTTTTATGACCTAAAGATTATTTATACCTATTTTCGAGTTAATGGAAATTGGAGTTTCTACGTACCCCTTAAACTTTATTACCCTTTTCCAGCTCGGTAGGAGTCGATTTTTGAAAACCCTAAAACACATACTTTTTTTTGTATAAGTAAATATTAGTACCGACTTTCGAGTTAATCCTACAGCGGGTTAATTTTTTTGTCTTACCTATTAACTTTGTAACCCCCTAAATTCTCTGTGTAGGGTTTTTTGAAATCTAAAAGTAACAATCTTTATTATTTACTGAGGCAAATGTGGAAAAGTTTCAAGTTTCTTAACCAAAGGAATAAGATTTTTCATATTAACTGTATCCCCGCCTTTTCACCTTCACAGTTTTTATCCCCATAGGGACGAGATTTTGAAAACACGTTTGGGATGTTTCTTTCTATAACTTCACTCAAAGATTATTTATACCAATTTTCCAGTCAATCAAGCCACGCAATACCTAAAATACTCCACTGTGAAATTGACTACCCCGTTAGGGATAGATTTTCGAAAAACCCGGTTACACTTTATTACTTATTTTTGGTTTTAAGTATACATACTGAGTTTCGAGTTTATATTATTGGCCCGCGAGTTAAAATATTTCCATACAAACTTTGACACCCCCAACCTCCCTTTAAAGTAGTTTAGAAAAACATAAAATGACAAACTATAATTTACTTAGATAAGTATTTGTGCCAAGTTTTGAGCTTAAATTTACGCACTATAATACTGCCCATAAAAATCGAATTATCACTTTTTCCCCGTCAGGGGTCTAATTTCGAAAGATCCATTACTTATTATTGTTTCTTTTCTGTCAAAAGTATTAATACTGAGTATCGAGTTAATCGGACCGGGCGTTAAAATTTTCCACACAAACTTTAACACCCTCTAAACCTATATAATTTGAGGGATAGTTTTGAAAAATATAAATGATAAACTTTATTACTGACCCAGGCAAGTATTCCTTCCAATTTTCAAGTTTGGTTGTGTTGTGTTTTCCTACTTTTCACACCCACTGAGGAGAAATTTTGAAAAAAAAACGTTTGGGATGTGTTCATAACTTGACTCAGAGATTGTTTATACCAATTTTCGAGTTAATTAAGTCACGTAATAAAATGGAAAATTAACTACCCCTTTTCACCCCGCCAGCAGTAGATTTTCGCAAAACCCTGATACATGTTATTCTTTATTTTTGGTCCTAAGTATAAATACTGAATTTCGAGTAAATCGAACTGCGCGTTAAAATTCTTCCATACAACTTTTGATACCTCTCAATACCCCTTTAGGGGGTAGTTTAGAAAAACAAAAAAGAACAAACTTCATCTTTGAGTCAAGTTATAGATAGAAACATCCCAAACGTGTTTTCAAAATTTCGTCCCTATGGAGATGAAACTGTGAAGGTGAAAAGGCCCATACAGTTAATATGAAAAATCTTATTCCTTTGGTTAAGAAACTTGAAACTTTCCCACATTTGCCTCAGTAAATAAGAAAGATGTTACTTTTAGATTTCAAAAAACCCTACACAAAGAATTTAGGGGGGTTACAAAGTTAATAGGTAAGAAAAAAAAATTAACCCGCTGTCGGATTAACTCGAAAGTCGGTACTAATATTTACTTATACAAAAAAAGTATGTGTTTTAGGGTTTTTCAAAAATCGACTCCTACCGGGGTGGAAAAGGGTAATAAAGAATCAATATTTTTTTAATTCTGTTTTGATATTTGTTGAAATTACAGCCAAATTCGTGAAGCAAGGTACAGAAATTTAAAAAATCAACGTTTTTTTTTCGGAGACCCTTAACTGGAAATGGTTAAAATTTCGGTGTGTGATACATAAGAATACAGTGTATCGACTCCTTTACTCTGGACCACTATTTACGACACACCCTGTATATAGATATGGTCTAACTTCTGTCCGCGTGAAGTATCGACCTCCGGACCCACCGCGTCGCATTGCTTCACCCGCCCGAGCTATTACTTCGTTTTCGCTTAGCGTTATCTCTGTTTTTTTTTTTCTATATGCTCTACTCCTATGGGCGTGATGACCTTCCTTATGAGTTGGGCTATCAAAGACAAAAATATTTTTTCAAATGCAACTGTACCTGTGACCACAGTATAATTATATACAGTATTGCAACTCGGCCCTATCTTGGACATAAATGCCTACAGCCGCGCGGTACGTAAACATGCGATAGGGCTGCCCGCCTCCAGCATTTGAATTACATTTGCCTACTTTGTTTTTCCATTTAGCTTTGTGACTGTAAATACACTTTATTTTATATAAAAAAATAAAATAAGTACTTTGTGAATTGAATAGGAAGTGTTCAATAAAAATGCATGTTGTTTTTTGATTGGTAGATTTAATTAAAAAAACCATGTTTATGTTTGAAAAACAAATCGGTCTTATAAATTTGCGACCGAAAAATATTTGCGCCTTGACTGAGACGTACGAAACGCTATATTATTAAATTTTAAAGTATAAAAAATCCGCATTCTAATATAAAGCTTAATTAAAAATTGTTTTGGGAAACATGGACAAGGTGGAGAACTCCAATCTTCACAAACTTCAACACCTACCTACTCAACTACAATGCAAGAAACAGCTGACGAGTAATTTTAATAACTTTTTATCTCAGCTTATTAACGTCTCTATAAATTAGGTACCTACAACTCGCAAAAACTCAAAACAAAAATTCTTTGGTCACCAATGCCAAGCTGAACAGCTGGCTACGAATGTTTTAAAATCACAACCCTCTCAAATATCTAAATATTCTGTGAATATCTCATGAGTCTAGCTGTTATTGTCGTTATTAATACCGAGAAAAAAAAAACGGTTTTTAGTGGTATAATTGTTGTTATAGCAGCAGCAGAAATACTTAATCTGAGAAAATTTCAACTATCTAGTGACAGACAGACGGTCAAATTTATTTTTTCTAGTATTATTCATACACACAGTACAATAAACAACTATTATTAATAATAAAATACCACGTCTTTACTTTGAATTATACAAACTAACAAAACAAAACACACATGCCCCGAGGTTTTTAACACAAGCGTAAGTATCTACCGTATCATGATTTATGAACCGCCTATAACTACCTATTTCACTCTTGTCAATCACTTTCCTTTACTCTATTCACTTTATTAATCCAGACATCGTTTTTTTCGGGAGATAAAAGGAAATACTTATCCATTAAAAAGACACATTATGTACCTACCTACTAGTAAGTAAAATTATTTAATAATCTTACCTTTCAGAGTTTCCAGGTAATCTAAAAAAAGTTATCCCTGGATGCGTTATTGACGAATTCATGCAACCAAAAACAGCACAGTATATCCTACTCGTCATATTAAATATGTACATGAACTTATTTTTAGTGAAAAAATCACGCGGTTATTGTTAAAAAAACAACACACCGACCGTTCGTCACTGCGGCACAGTCGCGACTTTCAGTTTATACAAAGTACTCTTTGGTCGCGACTGTCTGCCGACCGAATGCCGAGATCGAGGCGCGTAGGCATAGCTCGCGCATCGTCCGTTTGTATGAAGATGGAATACTGTATATAATTATTCTGTGCTGTGACAGAGATTAGCGCGTTCAAATCAAACAAACTAACTCAAATACTGTTACAATTAAAAATAAGAAAGATATTACATTTGAATTTGGAATCTGTCATTTTTATACGATTGTTCATTGAAATTTCTAATTTTGGCGCCAATACATTGTACAATATTTTGAGATATTAAAATGGAGTGGGGTGTTATAGAGAACCGAATCGCTGTGATTGCATTACACAAAGTTGGTATGGAGCTAAATGCAATTTTTAAAACTCTCCATACGCTTGGTATTAGTCAAATGTTTGTGTACCGGGCTATTAAATAGGTACAATGAGACCCCCTCTGTTTGTGACAGAAAAAGATCTGACCGTCCACGTAGTGTTCGTACGAAAAAGGTGATCAAAGCAGTAAGGGAAAGAATTCGAAGAAATCCTGTCCGTAAGCAAAAGATTTTATCTCGGGAGATGAAGATAGCACCCAGAACCATGTCGCGTATTTTAAAAGATGACATAGGACTTGCAGCCTTTAAGAGACGCAGTGGTCATTTTTTAACTGATAATTTAAAAAAGAATAGGGTGGTAAAATCGAAACAACTACTGAAGCGGTACGCAAAGGGAGGTCACAGAAAAATTTTGTTTACGGATGAGAAAATCTTTACAATTGAGCAACATTTTAACAAACAATATGACCGTATTCATGCTCAAAGCTCTAAGGAAGCTTCCCAATTAGTCGACAGAGTGCAACGTGGGCATTATCCGACTTCAGTGATGGTTTGGTGGGGTGTTAGCTATGAAGGAGTGAGTGAGCCATATTTTTGTGAAAAAGGTCGGCATAAGTGTATCAAGATACCATTCTTGAGAAGGTAGTTAAGCCCCTTAACAACACCATGTTCAATAACCAAGTATGGTCCTTCCAACAAGACTCTGCGATGGGTCATAAAGCTCGGTCCACGCAGTCTTGGTTGGAAGTGAACGTTTCGGACTTCATCAGAGCCGAAGACTGGCCGTCGTCTAGTCCCGATCTTAATCCGCTGGATTATGATTTATGGTCAGTTTTAGAGAGTACGGCTTGCTCTAAACGCCACGATAATTTGGAGTCCCTAAAACAATCCATACGATTGGCAGTGAAGAATTTTCCCATGGAAAGAGTGCGTGCTTCTATTGATAACTGGCCTCAACGTTTAAAGGACTGTATTATTGCAGCCAATGGAGACCACTTCGAATAAGCGTTTTATATTTTAAATTGTTTTATATTTATGTATTAAACTAACACACTGTAAAAGTAATAAATATTATTTGCAATAAAAAAACTATTTTTTTCTTCGTGACAATATTTATGGCAAGACTAGGTATAGATTCGAATCTCTATTCCACCAAGCTCATTTACCTAGCCTAAACCCACCTCGGAGTGTTCTATACACGTCTGTTGCCTTACCCCTTTAGGAAATACAGGCATGATGTTAATTTATTAGTAAAACATCGGCTAATAATGGCAAGTGTGCAGGTGAGGTGATGCCGGAGCAGCTGCCGCAGTACTGCGCGACAGCATGCGGCGCGACGCTGGCGTGCGGGCATGTGTGCGGAGGCACGTGCGCTCGCTGCCTGCAGGGCCGGCTGCACCAGCCCTGCACGCAGACTTGCAACCAGGACAACATCTGCGGACACCAGTAAGTCTTGCGACACTTCCATGGGACTGGGATGCTATCGCCTGTAATGATTTTTAAATAATAACAACAGCAACATAGAGGAAACCGGAGCCCAGCTTACCTAGGTATAATACGACCACGCACAAAGGTTACATCCGATGTAGCCTTTGAGCGTGGTCGTGTTTGTAGTCAGTAGGGTGCCGCGTACTGTTCCACGGTGTTTCTGAAATTATCGAACCGAATTTTATCGCTGACTGTAACAACTATACACCTCTGCTTACCCATTCGGGGAATGCGTGCGTGATGGTATGTTTTATTATAAACGCTAGTGAGTTGCAGTTTTATACATTAACTTGATTTTAATGTTTATTTGTTTAGGTGCCAGGAGCCATGTAATCAAATCTGCCCACCTTGCAAAATGCTCTGCGAAGTTAAATGTCAGCACTCGCATTGCAAGAAGTTGTGCGGCGAACCATGCACGCCATGTCAGGTGAATAACAATTTTATTGTGTTGCCTAAATAGACTCTGATTCTTTATTCATAGAACTTAGGAAGGGAGGTATCACGCTGCGTTGCATTCGTACCTAAAGATATCGAAAAACTGAAACCAGCATGAGTTTTTGAGCAGATTATGTTGACTACCTCGGTGGTCTATCTTCAGCTCAGACAGTGTTCGACTAGAGTTTTCCGATACGAATTTTTCAGTAACAGCCCGATGTCTGTATGGTGGGTGGTATAAGGGGTTTGTTTTATAATCACTTTATATGAAGAGAGACGTACGTGACGTACCATCGGACTATGAGAGTGAGGGAACAGAGTGCACCGGTTTCTGTGCACACATTTGTGCACCATAATACCTTCCGCGCGCGCGCCGAAGGCTAATCTCCGTTTAAAATTGGCTTCCATGGCCAAATACGAAATGTGGGTGGTACTACTTATTAGATTTCTGGCTTTCTCTGCCCTTCGAGGAACAAAGACATCGACTAGCGAATTCCTCTTTAACAGATTGAATACCTACTATTTTCGTCAACTTGGTGCCCATAAGTCATATTTCTAATATTATTCCAAGTCTAACTTCTGAACGGCTATCGCGTAGCCTACAGTACCCGGACGCCAATAACACATAAAGCACTAGCGGCCCGTCCCGGCTGCGCACGGGTGGAAAAAAAAAGAAAAAAAAATAGCCTATATTAATCAGTGTTAATGTAGCATTCAAATGGTGAAAGAATTTTTAAAATCGGTCCAGTACTTTTTGAGCCAATTCGTTACAAACATACATAGGTACAAATCTTTCCTCTTTATAATATTAGTATAGATTAGAAATAAACTATCACTCAGGGTAACGAAGATCCTGTTTGGAGCGGGGCCAGTTTCCAAGGCGTTGGAAGATTGACAAGCTGGTTCTGCTGAAGGAGGGACGCCCCGTTGACTCACCATCCGCATACCGCTCTATTGTGTTGTTGGACGAGGTGGGCAAGCTCTTTGAGAGAGTAGTTGCAGACCGCCTCGTCCAACAATTTATCAGGGGTGGGTCCAGACCTGTCGGATAACCAGTTCGGTTTCCGACGTGGGCGCTCCATAGTGGACGCGATCATGCGCATAAGGACCTTGGCGGAGGAAGCAGTGTCGCAGAGTGAGATCGTTTTGGCGGTGCCTCTCGATATCGCCAATGTCTTCAACACCTTGCCCTGGAGTTCCATTAGGGAGGCATTTCGATATCACGGAGTACCTTCGCCCGTCGCCGCACTGTCGGGGCCTACTAGGCGGACAGGTGTGTCGTCTAACCGGGTCAAGAAAGATGGGGTTGGCGAGATGTGTCGTGCGGTGTTCCGCAGGGGTCGGTACTGGGGCGGCTCCTGTGGAACATTGGATACGAGTGATACGACTGAATGCTGCGTGGTATGCTCCTCCATGGCGTTAGCGTCACCTGCTACACAGACGACACGTTGGTGACAGCGCCGGGAGGTACGTACCAAGACGCAGCACTACTGGCGATAGCAGGAGTTGCGCGGGTGGTTGCGAGGATGGGTCTCGAGGTAGCCCTGAACAAATCCGAGGCCCTGTGTTTCCATAGGGCCCGGCGCGCGCCACTTTCGGAATCAATCGTGGGAGGCGTTACCATCGCTGTCGGGTCGACAATGAAGTACCTGGGACTCTTCCTCGACAGTCGGTGGAACTTTGGGCCGCACTTCCGGCAGCTGGCTTCCATATTTATGGGCGCCGCGGGTGCATTGTCGCGGCTGCTACCCAATCTGAGGGGGTCCGATACGTCCTGCCGGAAGCTGTATATGGGGGTCGTACGCTCGATGGCGCTCTAATGGGGGGCTCGTGTGGGCGAACAACCTGACGGTTTGCAACATCGCAATCTTGCGAAGGCCACAGAGGGCGATGGCCACAGAGGGCGATGGCCGTCAGGATTTGCGGGTACCGCACTATCTCATTCGAGGCGGCAACCCTCTTGCGACCACTCGATACACTAGATCAGTGGCGCGGGGAGGCGCAGTAGCATGGCGAGAGACCCCTGCCTCGGCGGTCTGAGTTCCACCGGGCCCTGAGGGCGAAATGGGAGACGCGAGCCCGGAGGATACGGCGCAGCACACGTTGTAGGAATGGCCAGCTTAGGCAGGGCTGCGCCTTGACCTCATCGCGGCGATAGGCGGGAGCGATCTCTCGCTTCCGGCCGTCGCCCAATCGATGGTCAAGAGCGAGAGCGCATGGGACGGGGTTGCCTCCTTTTGCGAGAATGTCATGTTTGTAAAGGAGGCGGTCGAGCGGGGTAGAGAAACGCCGCATCCTCTCTCCCCTCCCGCAGGAGACGCACCGGCCCCGAGGAGGGTGCAAAACGATCTGCGACCTCCATGAGAGATGGCCTGCGCGCGGCGGACTAGGGGCGTCCATTGTCCGACCAGACAGGCCCGAGTTGGCGACGCGCGCCACTTGAGAGTGGGTGCAGCTATTATGGGAATATACGGGGAGGTGGGACCCGCTAAGGAACAGCGGGTCGAGGCCTGTGGGCGAAGCGGTGAATGCTTATGCGAATCCCGCATCCCCGGCCATAGGCAGAGGTGGAACACCGCGGTGGTTTTAGCCGGTAAGAGTCCGGTACCCCACAATGTAGGAAATCCACGAGGATTTCCACCGCGCGACAAAAAACAAAGGGTAACGGACACGATATGCTCTACAAAGCCATTTTTTCTAAAACTCGGAAGTGCCCTAATAACGTACCTACTTCAAACGTCATTACAGGAAAAATGCAGTCGTCGGTGCAAGCACGGCCAGTGCACGCGTCGTTGCGACGAGGTGTGCGACCGCGCGCCGTGCGACGCGCGCTGCGGGCGGCGCCTGGCGTGCGGCCACATGTGCCGCGGCCTGTGCGGCGAGCTCTGCCCGCCCATCTGCCAGCTGTGCCGCCCCGACGAGTTCCCCACGGACTTCCTCGGTGACGCGTACGAAGAACACGACAAGTGAGACGCCTTCATTTGCTACAACTTTACTCAATCAATTGCGATAGTCAGCTTCAAGTCAAGGCTGCGTTGAAAAAAAATTACCTACAAAATACTGTTCACTGACTGAAGTCTTTGAATATATCCAACCCCCCCCCCCCCCTTGACTGCCCCGTTGGTCCCATGGTCGCAAGCCCGACTGCTGACCGTGGGGTTCTGTGTTCGATTCCCGGGTCGGGCAGTCTTATTGAGTTTTTCCATTACGAATTTCTTAGTAACAGCCCGGAATTTGGAAGTTGGCGGTGTGATACCCCCGTGCCTCGGAAAGCACGTTAAGCCGTTGGTCCTGCGCCTGATCACTCTCCGGTCATGTCCACCGTGACCGAAATCGGTCGGGGAGGCTATTATTATTATTATATCCAACCCTAGCGCAATTATGTTTTAATCAATTACCTAAAGTCATATCGCAATTCGCAACTAGGGCAACAACATCACCGTAGGACGTTTTGTTACTGCCTGTAGATTTTCATAAGTATTTTCATTGAACCCTGCTTGTAATTTCAGGTTTATCGTACTTCAAGATTGTGGTCATGTTTTGGAGGTCGATAACATGGACACTTTAATGTTGGGAGATCAGGAAAACATAAAAATACGCACTTGTCCTTTTTGTCGCAAAGCGATTATTAATACCAACAGATACAAAGATACTGTGAATAGAATGTTCAAGAATGATATCAATCCTATAAAATTACGGGTTTACGGAACTAACAGACAGATACAAATGAAACTGGTTGAATTACGCCGCAAAGTGAATACATTTTCAAAAGAAAATGGAAAATATATAGAGGGTTTGTATTAAACTATTTCATAATAAACATTTTTGCCCCAAGCTGCAGAGTTTGGCGAATAACCGGCAAGAACTAATTTTTATGTTTCTTTCCAGATTATAAAGAAATGAAAACTACGTTTTCGAATTTTATATTACTTTTAAATACACAAAAAAAAGTGTCGCTCTTGCAAGTGGAAATGGAATGCGTATACTTGAATATATTTGAAATGATCGTAGAATGTTGGCAAAAATATCGAACACAGAAAACGCAAATAACTACATTAAAGGATGAATTGCAGAAGCATATCAAAACACTATTGCATGTGCTCAAGATTCGGCCAAACTCCAAGATCCCTATCAAAATAAGCGAACAACAGCAAAAGGATATTGGCAATGAGATTAAACGATTGAATGTTATGGTGCAACTTTCTACGCTTCTCCATCTCGCGATTAGTATGAACGGTGAACCTAAAGTAACGCAACAAGTCGAAAGTACCAAAGCGATAGTGTTCTCGCTATCTGTATTTAATGAAGACAAGGCTTTAGAGTCTCTTAGGCAGTTGCAAGCAGTGATCAAAACAAGTGGTGTTGTCAGTAAGTTCGAGCGCGAATTAATTGTTAAAGCTATTGGTTTAAAAGCTGGCCACTGGTATAAATGTCAGAATGGACATATCTACTGCATTGGTGAATGTGGCGGAGCAATGGAAGAGAGTACGTGTCCGGAGTGTGGGGCACGCATAGGTGGCAGAAACCATGCGCTCACTGCCGGTAACCGCCATGCTCCAGAAATGGACGGCTCTAGTTATGCAGCATGGTCGGAACAGAACAACATGGCTAATTTTAATCTTGACGGTATACTTTAGATATACATAATAACCCAAAGTAGGTAGTTAGTCATTTGTTAGTGAGTTCATTTTCAAATTATTATTACCTAGTTGGTCAGCTAGCCTATTACTGTAAACAAACCCACTTCGTACCCGCATCACTATCTATATACACTCTTAAATACTCTTAATCCCATTTCATCTCTACATGTTTCAGTGTTTTTTTTTTTACAGAATGCACTGTAGAACCAAATGTTTAAATCAAAATTCTTTAAAATACAACTGATTAAGCCTTTGAACGCTAGAATATAAAAGCACGCGCGTGCCCTCCACGCCACGCCGCAATTTCACCGCAAATACCTACAAAAAGAATAGGGATTCCAAAACTTTATTTATCGATAAAGTTTTGGCATTATTATTATAACATTTTTGTTGTAATTTTCGAAAAAACACTCATAACATTGAAATTTTATTTAAACTCGCACTAATTACAGAGTATATCAATGTAAAGGCAGACATTAGGAAACAAAAAAAATCAAATCAAATTACATTATGGTACAGCACTATTCTCGATCTGCTGTCTTGATATTGTGACAATGGCGTGGGCGGCCAGCCATTATATGACTTCCTCGCATCTAATTTAGGGATGTAGCAGTACAGAATGTCGCATATCGATTCTATCTAATATCAGGTTTCGTAAAAATCCGATGTTTATAATAAATATTAAATATCAAAATATCCGATATTTGATATATATCAGAATTTAAAATTTCGGTTATCGATACGTCGTAGTATGATATTATTTTGTAAAAAATAAAACACATTTTAAATTAGTTTTTAAACATTTTTATTTTAATCAGTTGGTAGGTATTAAATATATTCGTCTGCATATTCACATTAAGTTAAAGTTTCACATTAATTTTAATAAGGATTTATCGATATTATCAGTCACACATCACGTTACTAACGGTCACGTATGGAAAGACTGGTGTGTGAGAACACTCATTTTTAAACGTTTAATTTCTCCTTTTTTGTCATTAAATTTCTCAATATCCAGGGTATAATTAAATTCGTTTCAAGCAATCAAACATATGCGGACAAGAGCTTAAATATTATATGATACCGTCAAACGGGGTGACTATGTGCCAGGCAGGTGAGAATGTGCAATGGTGGTCATGGACTATAAAATTACCGATTTCTTTTTCAGCTTTGTCATAAGACACTTTTTTTAGGATGAACTAGAGATGGTAAAATGTTTATAAAATCGACTAACCTTAAAAAAAGTGGCTTATGACAAAGCTGAAAAAAAATTGGTAATTTTATAGTCCATTACCTCCATTGCACATTCTCACCTGCCTGGCACATAGTCACCCCGTTTGACGGTATATGATATACAAATAAAAACAAACAAAAAGTCTTATTACTTATTCGTAGCAAAGAGTATCCTTTTTTGTCACATATTTGTGTCGTTGGCGTACCTGGCACGCGCTTGCTTGTCACGTATGTGACAATGGCGTTCAAAAGGTTGAAGAGATGGTTTATGAGTTCAGTATAAAATTATATTTATGTAGTGAGACTATGTACAGACGCCAGCACATCAAGCTACCCGAAACTGAAATTTTTTCCCAATCAACTTTGAACCTTATGCTTTAGCGATAAAGTTGAAAATCTTATTAATAAATTTGACGGATTGTAGTACCTAGCTTGATGTGCTGGCGTCTGTAAATATCTGTGAACATCCGACACAGATTTTTAATACATTTTAGGTAGCGCCAACATTTAGCATAGCAAATTCGTTGTGTATGTAACTATGTACTATGTAGTAATGCGAAATAAATTTTAATAATTAAATAGTTCTAAGGTTTTTTATCACATTTACAGCCCGATTCAAACTTTATGGTGGCTCTGAAGTGCGCTACTTGCTGCGCAGTACCTCGCCCCTCGCCTCAGCTGATAGGTGAATTTGTTAAGGTGGATGCTTCAGGTAGCCCGCGAAAACCAAATTTTCTTACGTTTTTTGCAATTTGCAAGTGAGAATTAGGTTATACGGCGATTAAAATTTAATTCACGGCTGTACGTAACAAGGATGTACAATATTTACAGAATTATAATCATTAAGACTCATCAAGCAAATTGCAAAAAACGTAAGAAAATTTGGATTTCGCGGACTACCTGGAGCACCGCGACTCGCTTCATGATCCGAGCCGCCATAAAGTTTGAACCGGGCAGTAAGCACTGACGAAATCGTTTGATAATTTAAAATTTTCATTATTTTGTTTCACACATTATTTAGAAAGTAAGTACTTATGCTATCCATTGATGTATAAAATATGCTATCAATAAGACTACGGCAAGAGCAGCTAAACTAACTTCTCTAATAAAAAGCGTGTATTATAATTTGACGAATTCAGAATAAATTAAATACTGTAATATTAAATTAGAAAGCGTTGGATTAGCTGTTTTGTATAGTTTTTCATCCCCTAAGATGAAAAACGTGCAAAACAGACGCGCCACAACACGACAGCGGCAAAAATGGAGCTGGCACAAAAATTTAAAAAAAGTGGAGTTTATACACGTACACACGGTCAGCAACGGAAGTTGATTATTAAGTTGGTTGTTAACTAAACAAAAATCTTGTGGGTGCCTACTTGAAATGCTGCGCTTGGAAATCATTGCTTTTTATCGAATATTTTTGTGTCAAAGATGATGTGTGATCACAGATATAGATAGACCTAGATAACGCAAGTATCATGACCTGTATGAAAACCAAGTGTGCCATTTTTTTAACTACCTACTATGACGTCACAAGCGCTCTTTCTCACTCACGCTCACCCAGCCAGCAGTCTACATAGGGCTGAGCACGAAAGTGAGTTAGTGCGATTTTTTGGCACGCGAACTAGTTGCAAGCGTTATCTAGGAGTATCTATATCTGTATGTGTGATAAATGATTCTCGTTTCTGACCGTAATACCCCCACTTATTACAATTTACACTTTTCCCTTTTTCTTGTGATTAGTAATGGTATACCAACTTTCACAAGTTGCCAGCCCACTGTAATGTTCCCGTTCCGTATTTTTTAGTAATTACCGTGAGACATAATTTAGACACAGCAGCCACTGGTGCGTGGGCGGTGCGTTGATGTGGTAAGTACGTCAGAACGCCGGGCTTTCTTACTATTGCTTTTTTATTTTAGAATATGTTCTTGTTCCATAAATTGTGTTTTATTGTTCTAATGTGGGTGTTGTTTATGAACACGGATCCGATGAAAGGCGTGTGTTGTACCTAATGTTAAGTTACTCAGATATTAATATTATGTTCTGCTCATTATTCAATAAAGCTGTTTTATGATAGTGTTTTTGTTTTTTTTTTTCATTTAATTATATGGTGTGCAACAGTCATTGAGGTGCTTTAGTCCTTTTTTAGGGTTCCGTCCGTACCTCAACAGGAAAAACGGAACCCTTAAAAGATCATTTCGTTGTCCGGCCGTCTGTTAAGACCCTTTTTCTCAGGAATGCGTGGAGTTATCAAGAATACTCAGGGCTGCAATCCCTTGAAGCAGTGAAAAAAATCAAACAAGTCAACGCAATCGAAAGATACGGGCGTTTGTGTTCCGTAGACAAAACCTATAGGGTACTTCCCGTTGACCTAGAATCATGAAATTTGGAAAGAAGCAATATCATGTAGCATAAGTAAAGGAAAAAATCCGAAAACCGTTTTGTAGTTGCATACCTACAAATTTGTACGGGACCCTCGGTGCGCAAGTTCGACTCGCACTTGACCGTTTTTTTTAATAGCTATGCTTCCTGTTTGGTATCGAGTTATAGTTTTTATATGTATCGAAACGGCAGTTTGTTTCCGTTGAGTTACACCATTTTGTGTTACACTGGCCCCGATTCTGTTGTTCACAAACTAAACTAAAGGAGACGTTTCGTTTTTGTATGGGACTCCGGCCATAACATGTACACTTTAGAAAACTCGGAAAACGAACCCCTGAATATATCAAAGAATGATTTTTTTTTATAATAATTAATATTCTTTAGGCACTAAATAAAAACTGAAAATGTTTGACGTTTGTTATGATCATCGACAGCCAGCCATGACAGGTTGGAGAGATGACGTTTACATAACCTAGAATTTGTCAAAACTGTGATTGTTGTTTTCCGTTATAAAAAGCCAGTCGTAAGAAGTTAAAAGAAAGAAATGAAACGCAAAATAACATTGTCAATAATACAAACCTAGAATTTTAAGTCCAGAAGTACCTACAAATCTACAATCCACAAAAGTAGAACATTTATTTTTTAACGATGAATTGAATCATCACACTTTCTTGTAATTAGTCAAAACAGTTAGATATAACAAATAGATATCTTACCATAATAGCAAAGAAACACATGCCTTTTATAACTAAATAAATCACGTCTACGTGATATTCTTATGTAATAATGTAATACGAGTTACATGATTTCTGGACGAAAGCAGTAGGTATGCAAGTAAGACGACGCCATATTCAATAGATTATGGCAATAGTTTGAAAAACGATTATTTTTGTGCCGAAGTAATCAGGGGAATATTCAGAAAAGACTATTTTTCCACAGTTCGTGGAATTATTTCCTATTTTTTCACTACCGTACAGTTTATGGCCGAAAATGAAACATGTCCTTTAAGTTCAGTGCATCTTTTTCTTTCTATTTCATTAAGAAAAGAACAGAAGATAATTATAGTTTAGTCCTGTGAAATTAGATAATCCATAGACAAGTTTAGACGTGATTAAAAAATTGGCAACTAAAAATACGTCAATTTACGTCAGGTGCTGACTAATTTGACAGGACTAAACTAATATTTATCTTCTGTCCTTTTCATATTGAAATAGAAAAAAAAAGATGCACTGACCTTAAATTTAGTTTGTGAACAACAGAATCGGGGCCACTGATACCCATTGGGAAAAAAAATACCGATTAGTAACACTAACTCAATGCCACGTTTTTTTTTCCATCTATTTACACTGTAACCAGCGGTGCTATCTATAAGGCCGATCTTGGGACTTTGTGGCACCCCGACATGGGTTAGGTTAGGTTCCTTTAAACCCTGTAGACAGAAATAGGGGCCCCGCGAAGCGGGGCTCCGTCGACTACGTCTTATTTATTATTGCTTGTAAACCAACTTACTAACTTAGACCTTAGATACTCGTTATTGTGGGATAATCGTCGTATAAGTCAAGATGTATTTCAACAATGCTTTTACCCAAGAAGGTGTTACTTAACAGGAACACAGCGTTCTGTTGGGTTACATTGTCAATCAAACGGAAAAAAATTTGGCTTTTAGTTACAGTGTTACTAATCGGTAGGTAAATTTTTTCCCAATGGGTAACAGTGTAACACAAAATGATGTAACTCAACGGGAACAAAGGGAAACGGCTCTGTCGCAAAATGACTACAGGTAGTAAGGATAAGGCTCACTGGTGCGCCCCATGGCCTGAATGGAAAAGCCCGATCTTTCACATGGCGTTCAACGTGTTAAAAAATTGGCTACTAAAGATACGTCAATTTACGTCTGGCGCTGACTAATTTGACAGGATTAAACTAATATTTTATTTTCTTTTTCTTAATGAAGCAGAAAGAAAAAAAAACATTGAGCAATGCCTAATTACTGTTTTGTCATCACTTAGGTGATCGGATTGGATTTATAAAAAGCATTAATTCTAATCACAAACATCTTTTAAATATTCTTTATTTTGGAGGTTTTTTGGTGTTTTGCTAATAATCCTGTATAGTAAACGTTATTTTATTCCTAATGAAAACTATATTTTATATTAAAAAATGATTTCGTAGATCGATATAGTAATTTTAGAGTAATAATTAAACAAAATTATTTTGAGTAGACTATGTATTTACGCTGATCTGAAACTACAACATATATTTTTATCCGATCAATACAAAGAATTTGATTGTTTACGTTAAAATCAAAATTGGTCAATTTCGAATAGGTATCTAAATTAAAACGATGTTTCACTGCGTTTTAATCACATCACTAGTAGAGATAGTGTGGCAAAATTTTTAACGAAATGACAGTAAGAAGTGTCATTTTACTGCAGCTAATTAAAAGTCGGACTATATATATATCTATCTATTAATATAAACATCTATTGACGTGCATTAGTCTCGCAAAAACTCGAAAACCGCTCGACCTATTGTGATGAAACTTTGGTAAGTTGTTGTGCGCGCCGGAGAAGGTTCCTAACAAAAAAAAGGCTTTACAACGCATGCCGGGCATAGAAATAATAGTTTTATTATTAATAAAATAAAGCCTTTATTTATTGAGCGTTAGGCCAGACGACGCTTTCGATCCAGTCGAGGTAGCGGCTGACGCGTGTGTACACTCCGGGCACGGGCGAGCCGCAGCCGCGCCCGAATGACGTCACGCCCACCAGGCGGTTCAGCCCGTCCGCCGTCGAGCTCTGTAGCGGCCCGCCCGAGTCGCCCTGTGAATATACATGAGTATTACAGCTTCAATACATAAAGCTGAGCATCAGCAAGTAAGAAACACTGCATTTTACTTTTACCCACTACATTATACAGCAAGGACAACACATGATAAGCTACGGTTTCCTAGAAAAGCGGTGACCGCTCATAACGACCGCAGTGACGACTGTCATGAAAATTATGACAGCGGCCAAGATTTAAATCGCTAGATACGCCTATAGTGTCAAAAGATAGTCGCGTTTGTTTTGTTTTCACACCTCTCACACACAATGATGGAGTTACTCGACTTGATGTCTCATGGAAACGCTGCATAATGTGTGAGCCTGTGAGCTCACTCTTCTCAGTATGAACTCTTTTTCGCGTGACTAAGTACGGGTGAGGACAAATCTAGCGATTTTTAAATCTACGTTGCCCAAAGCTGCGCAGCGTTTGACTTTATGGTGTCAAAAACGCTCTCTAGGAAAACACACCAACTTACTTTCATAAACAACGTTTCAGTGACGTCATTCACCGCTAAATTGCTGACGCTATGTGCGCGGCCACCGCTTTTCTAGTAAACCGTAGTATAAGACACAGACACGCAGGGGTCATGCACGTGTAAGTAAGAATTTATTATGTGCAACACTACATTGTACGTACTAAGTTGTAGAGCGTCATTATCAATGCACATAATTACCTGACAGGTGTCCCGAATGCCTTCCGGATCGCCAGCACACATTTGGTCCGGAGAGATGCCAGCAGGAAGCTTGCGCCAGTTGGTATAAGACTCGCTGCACTTATTGCGACCAACGGTCGTCACGTTCGCTTTCAAAAGCAAGCTGCTTCTTGTATCCCCTGCAATTTTAAAGAGGAAAATATACATTAATTTCAACATAACAACATGCTTATATTCCCCGAAACGTTAGGCAGAGGTAGTAAGCACACCCTCACACACACACCTACACACAATTCGCTAGTTTTTAAGTCCCATCATCTTGAACTTATATATAAAACAATGGTTAGATCAGAGGGGCAATTCTAGTAATTTTAAGAATGTTCACAGTCTGATCTCAGTCTCAATCTGTCAAAAATGCCTCTAATTTCCCTACATTTTGACAAGTTTTTGATATTAATTTGTTTGTCGCTGAGATGAGACTGACTAGATTTTGAATGTTTTAAATTACAAGAATTGGCCTTCTGCTGTCTTTTTGGATGTTGGGCCACAAAAGGGATGAATGAAAGGCAATTGCATCCAGCTGAGATGAGAATGCTAAGAGGGATGTTTGGAAGTCTGAAAGTGGCCCTGGTAACTGAAAAGTTGTGTGGAAATCGGTTGTCATGGTATGGCCATGTGTTACGGAGAAATGAGGAAAATGTCGTGACGAAAGTTTTGAGTATGAATTTCGATGGCTATAAGAATAGGGGAAGACCAAAGAAACGATGGATATTAGAAAGGGGGTGACTACCGAGATAACGACTGATAGAGAAGTATGGAAGAAAAAGACATGTTACCCCAAATAAATTAGGACAAGGCCAGGAGAATTATGATTTTATTCAAGTCATCCAGTCTCCATGTACAGAGGCGCCGATCAAGCTACCCCAATCTGTCAAATTTCTTTGATAGATTTTCAACTTTAAAACAAGGGATTAAGGTCATATTCAATTGGGAAAATTTTACAGATTGGGGTAGCTTGATGTGCTGGCCTCTGTACCTAATAGTGGGCGAGAACCCAATGGTAAATAGCTCGTAATTAATAATCGGCGTATTTACCAAGTTTCTTTATTACTTTTCAGAAGACAAATTCCCGTAAATAAAATCGTTCAAAATCTAATCGCAATCTCATCTGAGCGACAATCAATGTCAAAAACTTGTCAAAAGTCTAGGGAAATTAGAGGTATTTTTGACAGATTGAGTGTGAGATCAGACTGTGAACATTCTTAGAATAACGAAAATTGCACGTTGTTATTTTTATACAAAACTAGCTGACCCGGCAGACTTCGTACTGCCTCAATCGATAAATAAAAGACAATTGACTCTACATTTTATTTAGAAAACTTTTTTATGGTAAATAGAAAAGGTTGTTTTTAGGGTTTTTCCCGGGAATTATTCGATTTTTCTCACCTTTTAAACCGTCCCTAGACCTCCACGAACATTTCAAGACCAAGATAAGATAAATCCGTTCAGCCGTTCTCGAGTTTTAGGGAGACTAACGAACAGCAATTCATTTTTATATATATAGATAGATACATACTGGAATTACTGGTTTTCCCCCATCCGGTAATCGTGAGCGGTACCGTAGGATCATTGTCATTTGTCTCCAAACACACTGCATTCAAGTAATTGGTGAACTGCAAAGGTCTCTCCAATCTAAAATAAAAATGTTTCATCAATTATTGAGGGTAGAAACAAATCGCACAGATTTATTTATTTATTTTGTACACCAACAGGAGTACAGACGTGATTAAAACAAAACAATGGCGCCGATTCCCTTGTTCACAAACTAAACTTAAGTTCAGTGCCTCTTTATCTTTCTATTTCATTAAGAAAAGGACAGAAGATAAATATTAGTTTAGTCCTTTCAAATTAAGATTTTCCATGGACAAGTTTAGACGTGATTATCAAATTAGCTACCTACTAAAAATACGTCAATTTATGTCAGGCGCCAAGGGCGCCGATTCTGTTGTTCACAAAGTAAAGCGCCTGCCTTAGTTCGAACCCAAGACCTACATCTCGTAAGTCGGGGCCGTTACGTCTGGGCCACCAATCAATGCTATCTTCAAACTCAAACTCAAAGCATTTATTTCAAATAAACCAACTATAGGCACTTTTGAATTGTTAAGGGTCGGTCAGTCAGAAAGATGAAGCTAGTTGCCCATTCCAAAGCGTAGATACCTGTGGAGAAGAACGGGCAAGAAACTCCACGGACACTCTTGGGGGACATATGTATGTGTAAATAATATACAAGGTGTAAAATAATTAACGCAAGACCTCATACACCCCAATTAGAGTATTGAGTTATAAGCACAATACAATGAACAAAACTTATTTTTTTTAAAGCTTGCTATTTTTATTACGAAAATTGTGCTGACACTAGCATGTATGCATTTAAAATATAGTCTTATTGCCTTGAAGTAAGATTCAATTTTATTTGGCTCAATCAGCGGTAAGTATGAAAAAATACATAATTAAAAAAATAAATTATATTAAAAGTTACTGAAATCGATTCAGTAGTCAATTATGAACAAACTACTTTCAGGACTTGCGTTTATTCTGTTACACCTTGTATAATGACCTTATTGATGATGTGCTTCAGAAAGGTCAGGCGTGCGTGTGGGACTAAATGTATGAACGTAAACGAAGCAAAAGGAGTATGAAAAATGTGATAGTGAAAAATAGTCTAAAAATGTGATAATGAAAAATAGTCTAAAAATACCTACCATAATTATGTTGGGAATGCAAAATGCGAATAAAATGAATGCGTTAAAACGAAGCTTTTTACTAGCTTCTGCCCGCGACTTCACAAAAACTTCTGACTGTTTTATTTTTGCTCAACCCCTATGGGTCTTAGCACGATGTTAAACAGCCTATACCCTTCCTCAAGAATTGGGCTATCAAATGCAAAAAGTTTTTTATAAATCCGACCGATACTTCCAGAGCCTTATAATTTAGCGATAAAGTTGAAAATCAATTAAAGAAATCTGACAGATTGTAGTAACTTGATGTGCTGGCGTCTGCTGATTATGACGATGTTGTCGTATAAGGTATATTATGACGATGTTGTCGTATAAGGTATATTATGACGATGTTGTCGTATAAGGTATATTATGACGATGTTGTCGTATAAGGTATATTATGACGATGTTGTCGTATAAGGTATATTATTGCCAATATAGATGTGTGTTAAATTTTATATTGGTGTATTCACGTTCTTTCCCTTGCGATTGTTAGTAAGTTTCTATTATTATGAGGGATAAAATACTTAAAATTTGTAAGTACTAATTCTTCGTGAAGAAGACTTAGTTTTGCGAACGAACAACTAACTTTGTGATTTATTATTGGCAAGCCTAATGGGGCTATCGCTTTTATGCTCATCAGTTGGCGCCACTGGCGAATAAGGTCCTGTCAGTACTTTTATTAGATATGCTTTAGATACCTGTATGTGCCCATAACTTCATATAATGTTTAATTTATTATATTTTAAAACTTCAAAGTAATATTTATATTATAATGTTCCTAAAATTGACAAGCATGAAGCAAGCAAATATTATCCTTCCTCCAAGAGCTACCAAATTAGATTGTAAGTCACTACTTAAAAAAGCCATAGTTAATCACAATAGCACAATTTTTACATCAATTATGATTTTTTTTTTAAATACGCGATAAAAATTCCGCAAACAGTGAATGTTCAGTGATATTGACATTTCTAGAGACTTTACTCTACACTAGCGCCTCTAGCGGCGAATGCAAGCACGATAGCCCTCTTGAAATAATTGCTTGGTTTTCTCTTTCTGTAAAATCTCTCTTCCCCTACACAACATATTCATGGGAACTGATATACTCACTAAGTAATCAAGAACCATTCTGACACTTACATCTTGCTATTTAGTTATATAACTACGCAGGATGAAATTGAAAACTTTCGCCAAATTCAAATAGGAGGTGCAGTAACTGTTACATAGGTACCTAAATCGTCTTAGATAGTGCAAACTAACTTGTTGCCTTTATGTAGACATGAATTATCGTCGTTCCATTTTTTTTTCAAAATTATCAAAACATAAGAAAATTTAAGTATCAATTTTAGCGCGATACATCGCAGAGTTCACAACATGAAGCAAGTTGGCAACGCGTATTAGCGGTATTGACCTAATTTTTAACGTTCCTGTGAAAAAAAAATGGCGCGCGGCGACTTTGCCATATTGCTCCCCCGAATTTAAATTTTCCAAATTGCCTAGTCTCGAGCGGGATTCGCCTCAGTGTGACCACAGCTTGACACTTCCCCCTGCACAATGCGTGCTGTGGATTCCTTTTACTGTTGATGGAGCGCCTCATACAGGCTACCGAAACTAGGTAGTAATTTCAAACCGCTTTTATTTCGAGGTAATAAGGGCGGTTTTCACATTTGAAGTAGTACGAATGACGGTTGCTCGTACCCACTGTTAGTTGCTAATTAGTTTTGCCATGCCTGTATGATCTATGCGATCATACAGGCGTAGTGAGATGATTAGCTCGTCAGCAGGTTGATAGTAAGGCTGACTGATTGGTACAGTAACAGGATACCTACTGACGTAATCTATACTAATATTATAAAGAGGAAAGATTTGTATGTAAGTATGTTTGTAACGAATTGGCTCAAAAAGTACTGGACCGATTTTAAAAATTCTTTCACCATTTGAATGCTACATTATCACTGATTAATATAGGATTTTTTTTATTGCAAGAAAAAAAAAATGTCCAGCCCTGCGAAGCCGGGACAGGCCGCTAGTAGGTAATATACCTATTTATTAGCAGGCATCTATAATAAAATCTGTCTTTTACCAAATCACTCGGGATTGCAACAGGCGGTGTAGTTGCGTAACACACTATCAGTAGCAATGGGTTTCATTTTGACAGTTCAACAACATTCATTGCGATATTTACGTTGTTGATAAGACAAATTTTTGAACAAATGAAGTATAGTTGACTATCGATAGTTTGCCAATGTTCCTAAAATGTAGACTATCGATAGTTTTCCAATAGTATTGGGTATGTTTTAACAGCAATATAATTAAAAGAAGACCATTTAGTTAGACCAGAATATTTTTTTTTATATTGCTCCCGACCTGTGTTACTTACTGCTTTTTTAAAAGAGAAAGAAATATTTTGTCTAACATTTATAAACAATACCATTGCACGTCGGTAAACTATCGATAGTCAACTCTAAAATGAAGCAATGGAAAGCAATATCCTTCAAAATTATTCAGATTGAGGTTGATAGTATGTTACACAATTAGGGTGGTGCACCCAATAGCGCAAAAAAAAAAAACCGAAATTTCATTGCTTTGCATTTGCTTATTGCTATCGATATGAGACCAAAATTTTTCAAACAAGTTGCTGTGAATTTGTATTGATGTTTAAAATGAATTATTGGCATTCCGAGTGTTTTACGTAGGGTGCTGATTCAGCTCAATAAATAGCATGAGTGCCATCTGACCTCAATGATGAAATCATCGTGCAATTCCGATTTTGAAAGGTTAAACCAGTCTTCGGACTCTCAGGCTTCTAACTACCTGTGAAGATTGACGATGACGTTGAAATTGGTAGGTACTTCGAGGCATGGTCACTCAAAAGATCTGTCGTATTACCTGGGCTGGTATTTATTATAAATGTATTCGTTTTCAGTAGGTACCTTAACAAAACCAAGTCATGATATTTCTCCTTCCTGGTATATCTCGGGTTGATTATAATCTGCGCTATTCGGGCATCAGTTTTTGGGTTGAACTCTTTGCCGCCAATCTCTATAACGCCACCGCGAATTACGGACGGTTGTATCCTGAAATGTAATACAAATAATTAAGACTATTCTGTAACAGTATCACACGTCCAGTAACAATATTTGACAATGGCCCTGATTCTGTTGTTCACAAACTAAACTAAATTTAAGTTCAGTGCATCTTTTTCTTTCTATTTCATTATGAAAAGGACAGAAGATAAATATTATTTTAGTCCTGTCAAATTAGTCAGCGCCTGACGTAAATTGACGTATTTTTAGTAGCCAATTTTTTAATCACGTCTAAACTTGTCTATGGATTGTCTAATTTGACAGGACTAAACTAATATTTGTCTTCTGTCCTTTTCATATTGAAATAAAAAGATGCACTGAACTTAAATTTAATTTAGTTTGTGAACAACAGAATCGGGGCCATTGCGTAATCATCCTATAATGTTCCCACTGCTGGGACACAAGCCTCCTCTTCGAGAGGGAGTGGGCTGTAATCTACCACGCGGGCCCAGTGCGGGTTGGTAAATTTGATGTTTTTGTTGAAAACAGGAAAACATCGTGAGGAAAACGGCATGTACTCCAGTAGGTACATGCCCGTTTCCTCACGATGTTTTCCCGTTTTGAGAGTAGTGGTGATGAAATGATTTACATAAAGTAAAGCGCTCGCTTGGGTTCGAACCCATGACCTTCAACTCGTAAGTCGGGGCTGTTACCTCTAGGCCACCACTGCTCATTTGACATTGGCATTGCCTTTATTACGTAGCAATAAGGGTGATTTTCGTATTTCAAGCGCCAGTAAGTACTGACGTGACGTTCACTGTAGGTACAACGATACAGTCATTTATTCAGGATTAGCCGCTGTGATTGGTTTCCAAAGTAACATTGACCAATTATAACAACTTTTATGAGGTTAATGTGAAGTTGGGTTAATTTAGAGACCATTTATCTGTGTTTTGATAACTTAAGTAAGTACATAAAACTGGTATCTGTTGGTATTTTTGTAAGGAAGTTCTTTAACGCGGCTTGCGGTAAAAACGGACTGGCGGACTGGTAAAAGACGTCACGTAAGGAAAAAGCGTTATTGCCCCTACATACGAATTTCTCTCTCTCTCTGTCCCTTTCTATTATATACGAGTGTTTGTGTGCGTGCGAGCGAACTTAGTTCCTGACGGGGGTTCCTCGACCGCACACGTTTTTATTTTTTGTTAGCCTGTGCTGTTCCACTCCTAGGTAAAGTCCTCCGTCCCCTCCTTACATTGTTCGCGAGCTCGCGCGTCCTCTTTCCAGTTTTGGTGGAATCTGTCCAGTTCCCTCGGTATTTAGAATTGTGATAGTTACCTATCTAAAGTGTCCACACAATGTGCAGCGCTCAGGACGTAGGTAGGTGACAGCACTGACCCGCCACAGTCAAACTCATAGCCATCGCCTCGATCATATCCCAGAGCAACCTAAAATTAAATACAAAAAAAAATTAACTATACTAGAATTAAGAATCTTAGATAATTTACATTCCACTGCACTCAATCACTGTATGTAGTCACAGTAGGTATGTAGTGTAAGTTGATTTTTGAGTGTCCTTCATATGCCTGGATTATTCCGTTTGTAATGAAAAGATAGAAAATTAAAAAGATCGTAAGATCAACACTTTATCAGAGTTGGCTTAATCACAGGTTATTGGGATTGGCCGTTAAAACGCGTTGTATACCTAAGTAATAATTGAGTTGGAAAAGGCGCATATTCTCTGTCAATAAACGCGCTAACAAGGACAAAAACTATTTTTATCTACAAAATGATTGTTGTCTCTGTTTCCTACAAACTATTTTCAGAAAACACGGTTGATCCTACTTGGTCTAGACCATTTGAGATGCTAAAAATTCTGAAATCAAGCCAGAAGAAGAAAGAATGCGACGTAAACTCCTCATTTAACCTAAAAAAAAACATGATGGTTTAATCGTAGTTTAATTTTATGCATTACGCATAACATTTACATTGCAAACGAGGTTTAATAAACAATAACATCAGCTCAGAACGAAATGTATCGCGCATAAAGGGTATCGTAAAATGAACTCTGACTTATAGATAGTAAAAAGATCCATCTCAAGAGTTAGCAATAATATCAAATCTCGACTGCAGAATTCAGTTGTTTTTACAATAACTTATATATATAGGTAGTTAGAATTTTTTATGGCTAAAACAATCTGACATGCTCATTTAAAATTTTTGTCAAACGATCCCTAACGGTCGAAAAAACTTACCTCAGAAAGTGCGCTAAGCAAAAATGAACCAAGAGCACGGGTGGGTGATGCGATGCGACGCGGTGGGTGGTGGCGGAAATTTCAGTTCGTGGAACTTCTGGGGAGTTTGTTGCGCCACTTCTTCTCCCCGGCAAAAGCACTAGGAAGTGGTAAAGGGCGGGCGTTTTGGGGGGACTGTCTTCTATAATTTTGACGTTCGAAACGACGTGCTGATTCTTAGCCTAGTTTGAATAAATGACTTTTGATTTTGATTTTAATATGTCATGCATACCTAAATTTTTAATTAATTTAGGTAGGTAAGTAAGTACCTACTTTCGATTTTGTATAGGCGCCCCCCATACAAAATCTTATGAACAGTAACGGTCTCGATCTCTGGTCCCTGTTGCAGCATGAACCGCCACCGATATATTCGACCCTAACACATCTACTTAAGAGTCAATAAAGTATACAGAGCCTACTACTGAGGTGCATTGACTAAGTGTCAATGCACCTCAGTAGTAGGCTAACATCACGACACAAGCTATTGCGCTAATCGCAATTCAAGTGCTATATATTATGATTTCCCATTATAAAATGACGGACGGGACGTTAGTGTGTGCCACGCCTTGTGAATCTGAAAAATCCTCTAAGTGCCTAGAGTGCATTTCTACACTGTGCGGATGACTTCTAGATTAAATATAATGTACCTACTGATTAAAGGTAAACAACACAGAATGTAACAAAATAACAGGAAAATCAGTAGGTCACTGGCGTAATAAATGTTTAATTAATTAAATAATAGGTCGGGGCAAAAATATTTTCGTATTTAGAATCTATTGTTAGTAATCAAACCTCTTTGGCAGTACTGAATGTAACTGGCTGGTTTTAATACTATTAAATGTTGACATTCTAAAGATGCAATAAATTTAAAAAAAAAAACTAGTTCCCGCCATTTCTCAATTGTTTTTCAAGCAAGCAACATGAACGTATGTGACGAAGAAATTCGGTACATTTTAAAATTTTATTACAAAAAAGGTAAAAATGCGACGAACGCCGCGAATAAAATTTGTGCGGTTTACGGACCTAATGCGGTATCAATACGAGTAGCACAAATGTGGTTCAAGCGTTTCAAGTCAGGAAATTTTAGTGTGAAGGATGAAGCTCGCTCTGGACGCCCTGTCACGGATAAAATCAGTGCCATTTTTGAAAAAGTGAAGCAAGATCGACATATTAGTAGTTATGATATTGCTGAAGGACTGGATGTTGATCACAAAACAGTTTTACGGCATTTACAAAAGTCTGGGTACAAGAAAAAACTTGATATTTGGGTACCACATGATCTCACTGAGAGAAACTTAATGCAACGTGTTTCCATTTGCGATTCTTTGTTGAAACGTAATAATTCCGACCCATTTCTTAAACGGTTGATTACGGGTGATGAAAAATGGATCACTTACGATAAGAATGTCCGAAAAAGATCGTCGTCGAAGCATGGGCAAGCCCCACAGACCGTGGCAAAGCCCGGCCTGACTCGGAACAAAGTGATGCTGTGTGTTTGGTGGGATTGAAAAGGAATCGTCCACTATGAGCTTTTGCCGTCGGGCAAAACTATCGATTCTGACCTCTACTGTCAACAACTGATGAGGTTAAAAGAAGTTATTGAGAAAAACCGGCCGGAGCTGGTGAATAGGAAAGGGCGTGGTGTTTCATCACGACAACGCCAGACCGCACTCATCTATAGCCAATCAGCAAAAATTGAGAGAGCTTGGCTGGGATGTGTTGATGCATCCTCCGTATAGCCCTGATCTTGCTCCATCAGATTTTCACCTGTTTCGGTCACTTCAGAACTCTTTAGGAAGCATAAAGTTAACCTCAAAAGAACACTGAAAACTACCTGTCAGATTTTTTTGATAAAAAATCTCAAAACTTCTACAGCAATGGGATCATGGCATTGCCCACAAGATGGCAACAAGTCATCGATCAAAACGGCACATACATATTATAAATAAATAAAAAATTAAACCTAAAACATTTTTTTTTTGTATGAAAAATACGAAAATACTTTTGCCCCGACCTAATATGTCATTAGCACTTTGCCACAATTAATTAATATTAAATGAACAGAATTACGTCATTCAAAGTTAGTTCTTAAAACCGATTTGTCATTTAAGAAACCAGAATGTTATTAGCAATGCATTATGCATGCATACCTATTATTCTTAAATTTTATTTCTTTGTAATAACTCGAGGACCTTGTTGTAGGAACTGGATTGTAATTTACGAGAAATTGGTTCTTTTAAAAAAAGGATGTTTTGTAGAGAACAATAATAACTCGGCTAATGAGATATAATTATACAATCATCAATAATATGAGGAAAATATGTATCTTACCATGTGTGGAAATTCCCCCAGCGAGGCTGTTTCCCCGCCCAAAATATGTAAGTCCAAAGGAGGTATAGTTGAATCTATGATTTTCCGGCATTCTAAAATAATTATTAAAGTGAATTAACAAAAGTGATCAAAATGTGGCTCCAGTACACACTCAGTTAGTTATGAATGTTTAGAAGTGAGACCCACAGTAAGATTATTTTACCCATAGTAAGAATATTCTTACTCTATGCAAACCGCTTAATTGAGTCCTCGCCTGCGGGGTATAGGGGCGCGGGGGCAGGACGAGAACGGGGACCGGCACCCTAATTGCGAAACACACTATCGATCTCAATTTGAATCATTTTGAAGCATATTGCTAAACCATTGATTCATATGTTCGAAAAATGTGTCTGCTCAACAATGTAAAAAACGCAATGAACGTTGTTGATCTGTCAAAATGAAACCTATTGCTACTAATAATGTGTTACGCAATTACCCCGCTGGATAGCTATTCACAATCACTCGATACGCTTCAGTACCATATCGAACATCAATTAATGTTATCGTAGGAGTCCTTTAAACGCTGTTCACAAGATCAGAAACAGGAATTTTTTGTCAGTTTAAATCAAATATAGACGACCACTATTCTTCCGAAAGCTGTTAGCTGTCGGGGGCAAGGCAAGTCAGGTTATTGAAATGTGTCATTTTCGATAGGATAGCTTGTCGTATGGTTGTGAATTAGGGTGCTGGAGAGTTGCGGGAGGCGGGCGCTCGTAGCGTGATATTATACAAGAGGCGAAAATGAAATGTGCACTGGACAGTTCTTAAGTTATGTGACGTCACAGTGGTTAACAGTGAACAGGTGGTAATTTTTTATTACAAAATAAATTGATGACTACAAAATTATGTGAAACTACTATGTGTAGGTAACAAAATAAAATGTTAGGTAATAAACTTATGTATTATTTATTATATGCAAGATATATAAAAATTATAAATCAATCACTGTCCATAACAATATCATTGGAACTTGATTCTTCACTTACAAAGCAGCCATCATCAGAAAGAATCCTATGAATCGTCCTGCACATCACTACATAGTATAAAACAAAGTCGCTTTCTCTGTCCCTTTGAATGCTTAAGTCTTTAAAACTACGCAACGGATTTTGATGCGGTTTTTTTTTTATAGATAGAGTGATTGAAGAGGAAGGTTTATATGTAGTGTATTTAGTATCAGCATTGCACCCGTGCGAAGCCAGGGCGGGTCGCTAGTTATTAATAAAATCAACAACATCATCTAGAACTCTGTCATATCTGCAGTATTCGTCCTCGACTTTAATTACATAGTTAACACAATGCTCCCACTTCTCTATGGAGTAACCCAGCAAATAATCCCTCCAACATATTTTTTTTTTGCTCCAAATTAGATTAGGTACTTTTTTGTGCTAACTGTCCTTTAATTGCACCCCAGATCAACTCAATTGGGTTCAGGTCTGGGTGGTATGGAGCCCAATGCAACACATCATGTCCTGTTTCTTTTCAATAACTTATCAATTTTGTAAATATCTTCTGTGAAATGGCTTTTAATTCATTTGTGGAGTTTCTTGCCCATTCTTCTCCACACGAAAACTACATTTTGGAATGGGCGACTAGAATCAATTCTATTTTTTCATTTTAAATTTTGACGTTCAAAAGTGCCTTTTAAGTGCCTATTTGAAATAAATGATTTGACTTTGACTTTGATTTAAATGAGTCATCCTTTCTAAGTTTATCATCAAAAGGCACGTCATGCCGTCGTAGCTAATCTTGCATAGCAGTCGGCTTTTTCTCTTCTCGAACTGAATGATAAGCTTCGTTATCCATTACTATGACAGAATTTGGTGGTACCTGTATTAGGCATGAGTTTTTCATTTACCCATTTAGGTACTGAAATTCACGAAATTCATAGAATAGTGATAATCACCTGTTTTACATTTGGATTTAAATATGACAAGTGCTCCGTCTACAAATCCAGTTTGGCCTCCACAATGTACGATGATCAAACGGTCTCCTTTACCGATATTAGTCAGCACGTCGTGGTCATCCTTTGATTTGCATTTTGAAACGTTATGAGATGCATTAACATAAGTTTCGTCAAGATATAAAATAATTATGTTTACCTTCTCTACAATATTTTTTTACAGTATTTAGGTATTTTCCACTTTTCCACCTTCATGATGTTATATTTGGCTGTTCGATAAGGAGTTTCCTTTTAGATCCGCATTTCTTAAATTTTAAACCTAGATCATGTAATAATAGTCTTAAATATTCCCTGCCGCAGCTCCAAAATCTAGAACTTGAGGAATGCTGGCAGCGAAGGGGTGGACTCGTTGACCTTTACGGGCTTTTCTTAATGATACTCCAAGTACAATAATTATGTTATATAATGACTTTAAAGGTTTCACAATAATGACAATAAATTTGAGAGGTCGACGACACCCGTACAGCATTCAAAGTTTTCAGTTGGTATTTTTTTAAATTGTGTAAATTTGCCTTTAGTAAAATCGTCTACTTCCACTCTTTTTCTGCGAATCTGTTTTGGTTTTCTCGTTGATTTAAATCTTTCGCTGTCTTTTAATAATTTTCTTTGTTGTACAGACGCCAGCAAAATTAGTAATGGCTATTCATACAGAGGCAGACTGTCTTAGATTACTAAAAGACATAGACAGAGTGGTAGAATGGAGTAGGAAAAATAAACTATATGGTTCAATGCACAAAAATGTTCAGTCATAATTTTTGGATGAGAGATCCAATACGCCATGGGTATGAACTGAATGGCTCGGTAATGGATCGTAAGGATCGTAAGGATGGAAATCGCGGAAAAAGTAGATTTATTTACTTGTTCTCTGAATGAGTTCACAAAAATTACTTGAATTGTGATAAGCTGTAATGGAAAACATATTGTTTGAGACCACGCTACCGATTTGGGGTAACCTGTAACGATAGTTGTGTTGGGAAAAATACATTTTCTATAATAGATTTTCAACTTTATCGCTAAAGCTAAAGGTTCAAACTTAATTGGGAAAATTTGACAGTTTCGGGTAGCTTGATGTGCTGGCGTCTGTACAATTCTAGATACAGACTTTTCCGATAGTCCAGTAACTTTTAGTTTTTTTGTTGATATTCAGCAGAATTTGGATCCATTTTTTTTTTCCTAAAATATTCGTTAAAAGCCATTTGTTTGCACTGACTATTAATTTTATGTCCAAAGATACTTCGACTCATCTTGATAATGTAATCTCATGTATAACTCTCACAAAGCGTTCAACACTGCGTATCGAGCGAATTGAGTTTTGACAAGAATGCGCCTGCCGCCCGCACCCCGTTCACGTCCTACTCCCGCGCCCGTATATACCCCACAGGCGAGTACTCAATTAGGCGGTTTACCTATAGTGAGATACCTCTGTGGTGTGGATATCCAAGCTACCATACCTAATGCCCATAACAGAATTAGTGCTGTTTTATTGTCAGTCACATTTTAATTGTTTATAAATTTTTGTAAAGGCCTATCTGAGCCGTAGATGCTAACAGGCAGAAAGAGAAGTATGGTACAGGCATTTCAATAATAGAAATGCCAAAATACTCACCTCTAACAGCAATCCTATCTACTTTCATCCTAGTTTCATCTCCTCCTAAAAAAAATTATTGTTTAATAAACACGGGATTATATTTTGAACTAAGTATCAGTAGGTGCTTACATCAACACAATCTTACCAAACTTGTTAGTGGCATGAGGGCAACAGACCACTTCTTCATTTCCTACGAAACCACACCTTTCAAATTGATGAAATTTCTTTTTTCTAATTTCTCTGAAAATATTTAAAATACAATAAGTACATATTTGAGTGTGATTCTAATTAAACAATCAAGGCATTGAATGTTGTACAAGATTTAATGTGTTTAATAATTTTATTATAGTTTCAATATATTCAGCATGACACAGAAAAAAAGGCAAGGCAATCAAATGTCTTACTAAAGTAAGTCATCTTACTAGGGGTCATAGTATAAATCATTTATCTTGTGTTCAAATTCACATTCAATAGATAGCACATTGTTTTGTTACACTTACATGAGGGCTGCTTCACATTTGGAAACTTTGGCACAAGTACCTTCCAACGTTGGCTCATTTGTCATACAGCTCTCGCCAACTAAAACATTTCAAACATCAATAATAATTGGTGGCTACTGTGAAATCAATTGACACCTCATTAAAATTGTAATCGAACATGTTTCCAATTTAGCTTAGTATTATTTTAAGTACACTAAATTTGCTGTTGTAGTTAATGCAAATTAAGCTTTTACACAGCAAACTACATGCTTTTATGTACCTACTTTTAAATATTTTTTGTTTATTTATTAAATTAAGTATGTATCAAGGGATTAACTTAAAAACTCGTCAAATAATGTATGAGTGATTGAAATTAAGTAAAATTATTAAAATAGGGTTTATGATATGGGGGTAAGATTTCCACTGCTGGAAATAGCGGTCATAGACCTGCCCGAGGATCGCTAACAACCTTACCAGTTAGCCAGGACAGAATAAATTGAAATATTATTCTTATTGGCTGGCTGTGGTCACAAAATGAAAGTCGTAATAAAAGGAATATACTTGCACTAATCTTACCATCTTGTGAGATCGCAAAATGTATTAAGATAATATTTAAAACAATCAAAAACTTCAACCACATCCTGATAATTTGAATATTACACCAAAATTAACTGTTCCTTCTCGCTGGCACGAGCGATCTTCTTCAAAACCGGTTTATTGTTTTCAAATAAAACTTTTCCTTATACGATAAACAGTCGAAAAAGAACATATTATTTATACACTACACTAATAAAAAGTGCTCAAGCTCAAAAGTAATTATAATACTTAATATCTAGTTTACAGTATCATTGAGGAAATAAAACAATGTCTAATAAATACATTGTTTTATTTTTAAATAAGACCGGTCAAACGTAAAGTCAGTATTATGCAAAGAGTACTCGTACTGTATTATTATTTATTATGAGCAACAGCTACTAACTTTACAGTTTAATAATGCCAGATAAGTGAAGTTTTATGATGACTTGACTTTGTCAGTTTTGACATCGATAAAAATAATACCCCTTGGGTTGCATTCCGAATTACGCCATGCCAAAATCTCTCACAGCGCTGACCAGAGATGGGAATATAGCCGGTAAAAATGGGTATAAATGGGTAAATACCCATTTATACCCATTTTTACCTTCCCATTTTAATTTATACCGAGTAAAAATTAAAATCAGTTCAATTGAAACTAATTATTGTATTTTTTAAAGATACGATTTAGATTCAGTTTTTTTCAACGGAATTGTGTGAAGTTTTGTTCTTAGAATACTATAAAAGAAGGTATGTCTATTATGATTCTTAGTACAGACGCGCCAGCACATCAAGCTACTACAATGTGTCAAAATTCTGTAATAGATTTTCAATATCGCTAAAGTTGGCTAAAGTTATTTAAATACTAATTATAATCAATTTTGGACTTATAAGTCTAGAAGAACTTGGCCCACGTGTTATTTTCTAACGTCTTTTTTATTTGATTTTGATTTTTTTTACATCGGTATTCGGGATCGAATTAACAACCGTCAAGAAATACTCAAAATTAATATTTGCTAAATATAATATGTTAAATGTGTTTTGCACTTATTATTAACTTCATTAAATTCACTATTTTTTGTTTAGATGATGGGAAAAGGCAGAATAAAATAAACGAGATGAAATTTGGAAACACTGTGTGGGTCCTGATAAATCAGTAATTTGCAATTATTGTGATGATAAATATATAATAGCAAATGTCAACAAAATGGGAGGTCATTTAGTTATATGTAGTAATTAGTGTCTAAAAAAAATATGTCTGTTGCTAAAAATGACCTGAAGAATCAAACTGACGTAAATATCACCAATACTACTAACGCTCCTGTTATAACAACGACATCCTCGCACCCAGCACCCCATGTTGGTTCACTGGATTCAGAATAATCACAATCTGAATCAGCCATCGTCGTCATCACAAAAGGCAATCAAAGGAAGAGGAAGATATCGAAAGGCTGACAGTAAAATTAGCAAAGGCAGTATTCATTTCTGGATCAGCTTTGAGCCTGGTCTTCTTCTTAGCGTGTCGATAGCAATCTAAATGGACTCGGCCCAGAATTCAGCTACTTGTTTGGCGCCATCACCAGCGTCCACCAGTTCCTGTAACGTGCAGCTGACAGGACACGCAGGACACGATATTAAGTGTCCCATCGTTTGTGGAACAGAACTCCACCTTGGAGTGTAAATGTGGTGACATTTACACTCCAAGGTGGAGTCGTCTATGAATTTCCACCTGAACAGGTTTTCCTAGCTTCGGCCAACCTGGGTCCGGTGTCTGTTTAAAGACTTCCAGGTTACCCAAGGTAACTCATGTCCAGGTGGGAGGTCTTCAGCGGGTGGAACGAACGGTTTGGGTAAGGAAGCACTCTCTTGCCACAACTTCAGTATTTCTTGTGATGGTTCTTCAGTGAGTGGGACGACACACTTAAAAAACTGTTTCGGCTTTTCAGCCTTTGTCGCACAAGGAAGTTGTCACGCAAAGGGTGTCGTGTGACGTAGACCATTTTGGGCTCTTTCGCTTGAGCTTGCCACCGCTCTGCGAACTACTGCGCCACCAGTAGTGGATTCCTGCTAGTGGATACAGCATTTGTACCAGGGTCGATTTTATGCAACCAGTGATGATCCGGCACGTTTCATTCAAAGCTGTATCCACCAGCTTTGCATGACCAGAACGACTCCACACGAGGCACGCGAATTCTCCCGCAGAAAAGATAGCGCTAGACCAGTATTCCGCATAACGTCAGGCGAAGCACCCCACTTCGATGAGACCAGTCGACGAAGAAGATTGTTGCGAGTTTGCATCTTCTGCTTGATAATCTTGCAGTTTTTGCTGAATGTTAGACAGGGCCGCACCGCCCCTGTGTGCGAAGTGTGCGGCGCACACAGGCGCCAGGGCAATATGGGCGCTGCGCGCCGCCGCCATACAACAGGCGCAACATATGCCTTGTAAATAACAAACATATAATGCGCTTATTGTACAAATCTCCCAAGATAATAGTCACGTTTGTGGTTTAATTTTATGCTTTGGGTTTTATTTTAAATTACTTTCGAGCTCAGCGTTAAAATCAAAAGAAGCGCCCGCGCCGGGTGTTTGTTTGAATGAGTTTATGAACGCAACCCGACCGATGCGATGCGTGCGATGTAAGTGGGGTGGGGTCACGGGACTCACGGGGATTCCCCGACTTTAGGAACGATCTCTCGTTGCTAAACCAATTGAACAAGCATTTAATCGAAAGTGTGTGCAAGGTGCTCATTGATTTTTTATATTATGAATAAGTTATAATAATTATTGACAAAAGTAAATTTTGTGAGCAAAATTCTAGTCCATCGAAATGAATATGCAAGTTGCTTTAGATGCTTTAGGTATAGGAATTAAAGAAGTTTTTGATAAAAATTAGAAACGACGCAAAAAAATGGAGAAAATTGTACATGATACCATGAAAATTGCCGGAAAATTAGATGTCGAGGTTGAATATGAAACTTCCAGCAGTGCTATTCTGTAAAAATCTCACCGTGAAAACTATGGTGAAGTGAGCTGTCATTTCACTTGATGTTACGGATTGCCTCTATTGATAGCTCACTTCACGGTCACTTCACCTAAGTTATCATGGTGAGATTTTTACAGAATCGATCGGCTGATCCAGACCCATATGACGTCGTTAGACTCCAAAGGCTTTTGATTATGAACACGAAGACCACACCATAAATGATCCGTAAACCGCTTTTAAAATCAATGTACCTATTTTTGTATATATTAGACCAAGCTTTATTCTCCGTATAGGAAAAATTTAATTTATTGAATAATCACAATGACGTGTTTAATTTTTTATCTAAACTAATTGATGACCAAGATCAAAATAGATTAATTAAGAAGTAGCTGTCATCGGTTGCAAGAAAAACTTTCAACAAATGATTCAACTGATATTAATTCCGATGATTTGTGTGAAGTCTTCTTTCAAAAAATTAAACAATGATGTGGATTTTACCTATTTAGGAAAATATTATTTGAGTATATAAAACTGGAGAACATTTATATCGGTCAAAATTAACAAATAATAAAAAAAAAATAAGTTGAAACATGAAAGTTCATGAAAAAAAATAGGCGCTACATAGGTTTCGTACACAGGCGCTGTATGGGGTCGGCGCGCCCCTGATGTTAGAGACCTGTCTAGGGTAACACCAAGATATTTAGAGAAGTGCCTGTGCCCGATGGACACCCTACCCCAAACGATGTTAAGTTTACGGCCCGCCTTTCTATTGCGGAGATGAAATATGCAACACTGTGTTTTGCTCTGATGGGGCTTGAATGAGTTAGCGAAGTAATATGTGGCTAAGTCATCAAGAGCGTCTGACAAGTGGGCCTCAACCTTCTTAAAGGTGGTGGCTTGTGACGTGAGAGCAAGGTCGTCTGCATAGATAAAGCGGGACGTGTTAGGGTTGGACGGTTGGTCGTTGGTATAGATATTAAAAAGAAGCGGTGCCTTGAGGTAGGCCGTTTTTCTGCGCTCTCCAACGACTTCTTTTCGAGAGAAATTGGACCTGAAACCGACGATTGTGGAGAAGCTCTCGGAGCCTAGTGGAACAGATATTGTGGATAGACTTTTTTAAAGATCTGCAAACATTATTTCAATTACCATCACGATTGTGGAGATCAGATAGGCAGTCGCTCTATGTAAAATACTGGTATTCAGCTGCATCCAGTTAGACTGGAAGCCGGACCCAACGTATTTGGGAAAAGACTAGGCAGATGAGATGAATTCTAAACAGTTAATTTGAAATTTTTTGTTGATTTAAGATTTAAAAGATATTTAACTTCGTTTTATTTAAAATCAATATTTTATCTTCAATGCTTAAGGTCAATATTAACATGGTAGATCGTAGTATTGATGACGAAGCCAGTAATTTATAGACAGTACTCATTTATTATCCGGTATTTATTATTAATACCGGGTAAAAAAAGGTATTTTAATTTTTACCTTTTTTTACCTTTCCTTCCAATTTTTACCTTCCCATTTTTTACCCACCCGCCCATGTCTAATCGGAACGCATGTGAGACAAAGTGAATGCTGTGATTGCTAATTCGGAATGAGGCCTAAAATTATTTCAATTTATGTCAAACAAAAGGAAAAAAAAACAATTTACGTCAGGCGCTGATTAATTTGAGAGGACCTAAATAAAATTTATCTTTTGTCCTTTTATTCATCATCATTTCAGCCGAAAGACGTCCACAGCTAGACATAGGCCTCCCCCAAGCACCTCTACTTCGACCGGTTTTTTGCTTCTCGCATCCAACAGGTTTCTACGGCCTTCACAAGGTCGTTGGTCTACCTTGTGGAAGGCCTTTTCTTAATGAAATAGAAATATTTTATGGCATGGTTGGCGTTATCGCAAGATGGTGCATGTCATGATGTCAACTATGACGATTCACAGGACATCGTTATCGCCCTCACGCTAATTCGGAACGGCCGCACACTCAAATCAGCTAAAGTGCAACTGGGTGGGAACGCACCACTTCAATGGCTTCAAACCACAGATATAGATACACCTAGATAACGTAAGAGCAACTGCTTCGCGTGCCAAAAATCGCACCAACTTAGGTAGGTACTAGGTACGTACAAAAATCATACGCCACCATTTTCGCGCTCAGTCCTGTACTGCTGACTGGGTGAGCGTGAATCAGAAAGAGTGCATGTGACGTCATAGTAGGTAGAAATGGAACGCTTGGTTTTCATACAGATCGTGATACTTGCGTTATCTAGGTCTATCTATATCTGTGCTTCAAACAGATAGATTCGGCTTCGCGCAATCACCGATCACGCCATGCATGGTGTGCGCGAGATTAGCGAAGAAACAATTTTGTATGAATACATACAAATATCTTTTGACGTTTGAATGAGGCTGACATGGAGGCTCTGTTGGTTAACAGTTCTGATTTTGCCCATGTGATAAAAGAGTCTTGTAGATTAATTTTTATGTGACTTTCCACGTGAGACGGCAACGACACGCACTTCAGTAAAGGAGCAAATATAAAATCGCCTAAATTTGTTATTGATGAAATCGACTAAGTGGCGCAAAAGACCTTGTTTTGAATTTCTTGAAGTACTCATGGTTATAAAAAATTACATGATTTATTATTTTGCAACACTGTTCTATCGTGTTTGCCGTGTCACAGAGTACAAATAGATTAGTGTTGAGTGATTTAACAGGTGGTAACACTGTGTTGGCTGTTGATTTGATTGATAGTCGGTAATCCAAGTCCAGTTGAACCGTACACAAAGTCGGAATTCTAACAAATAACTATCTTGTGCATTTATCTGAAGTACTTGTAATCTCTGTTGTGATGTGATTGTGTTTAATAACTATTATAATTGCAATACATTAATATCGGAGACAGCATGTTTTTAGGTGTTTATTTTCGGTTTCATTATCTACGTAAGGATATTGGATTGTAATGATACTAACAAGGACGTAGTTTTGCCAGTAGCAGCATCGATCGCGGGAAAATGACATCGTCGGGTGGAGCAAGTACACATCTTGGAATGCACTCTGCGATGGCGAGCCAGATAGGCCTAGGTGCCCCACCGAAAGACTTTGGCTTATCGGTAGGTGTGCCAGCGCCGACGATGGGCTATGAGATTCAGGCTACCCACAGCGGTGATTCTTCCTCCGATTCGCACTCACCAGGAATGCCCGCTGCTAAAGCTAGTGATCGAGAAGCCCGTATCATAGCGGAAAAACAACGCCGGAGCCAATACAACTCCCAGATTAGTCTAATCATGTCTTTATTGTCCGATATCGTGCACTCGCAACGTAAAGTTGATAAGACGAGCGTGCTGAGACTCGCCGCCAACAAGCTCCGCAACGAGCATGTGTTTGGTGATACTATCAAATGCGGCCATATAGAGACATGGTCATCTTCATTTTTAAAGTTTTTCGACCTATTTGGTGGTATTATGTTCGGTGTCACATGCCGCGGCCGTCTGTTTATTGTATCACCCAATGTTCAAGAAAAGTTGGGATACTGTCATATAGATCTACTTGGACAAGACATGTACAATTATATTCATCCAGATGATAAAGAAACTCTTCGCCATCATATTTATCCTCAAGAACTGCAAACAAGTTGTGACAGTAGACTCTTTGAAAACCATCATAATTTCCATATCCACATGATGAGAGCAGGCGCTCGCTCAGACCCTGCTAGGTATGAGCGCTGTCGCATAGATGGCATTTTGAGACGCTCTGACAAAGCAACATCAAATGGTGTTCAAGATGAGCAGATCATTAGACGGCAAAGAGTGAGAACCAATAGAACATTTTCATCAAGTGGAAATGATGTAGTTTTCATTGGCATGATTCATGTGCTGTCCAGTGCTATGCCAACACGGATTCTGCCCCCAACTGCCTATTCAGAATATTGGACAAGACATTTAATTGATGGTCGTATAGTACAGTGTGACCAGAGTATATCATTAGCAATAGGCTACATGACAGAAGAAGTAACTGGTACATCAGCCTTTGTATTTATGCACAAAGAAGATGTCCGCTGGGTCATTTGTGTACTACGGCAAATGTATGATGAGAGCAAAGAGTTTGGCGAGTCTTACTACAGACTCATGTCACGATCTGGACACTTCATATACATGAGAACACGAGGATTCCTTGAAATTGATAGAGCAACAAAAAAAGTCCAAAGTTTTGTATGTGTCAACAGTGTTATTGGTGAAGATTATGGATGCAGAATGATGGAGGAAATGAAAAGAAAGTATTCAGTGATTATTGATGTGGAAAAACAACAAACTGAAGCTACTGCCACTGATGACGCTCCAGTGGAACATCCTAAACGTTTAGAACGCATTGTAATGCATCTAGTGGAGCCATCAGTTAATGAAAACATTAATGAGTTGCAACTGGTGCCACCTTCTAAAGAAAATATAATTTCTGCAATTCAAAATAGTGAAAAGGTTGTACAAGAAACAGGAGTGAGATTTGACTCAAGGAAGAGAAGAAAGGTGGACTGTGATGACAATAGTGAATACTTAAAGCGACACAGTGGACTGCAAGATGTTAATGTTGATCTGTCTGTTCCTAACATTGTTAGTTAAGTTTCCGAAATGGTTAATATTACATAAGTAGATGGTATATATTTGACCAAATGTTTCAGAATTAAACATTCATAGTGTAGTTTTATTAGTAAGTGGACGATGCAGTGGACAAAGTATGGGTAAGTCCCACTGTGTGGGCAGACTTCATTGACTAAAGGTTATAATAATTATATGTGTGTATATATAAAATCCTGAAAGACTGTGCCTCCCTTGGCTAAAAAGGCTACATGGAATGATTTGTTAGTACAGAGTAGGTATTTCATTCAGCACTAAATCAAGTAAAATTAAGTGCTTGGTTCATATTTAGTCAAGAAATTTTGGTCCATTTCAATAAATTAAGTAGGTACTTGAGTCTTGTGGTACCACAGATATATTTTGTCTCAACCGTCTTCAAGTTTTGTGATGCTCATAAATAAATAAAGCAGAAATTAAAAACATTACATTTTTACTGGTTCTCTGGGATTTTCCCGTACATAATTAATAAGGAATAATTGATTTGCTATCTGAAAATGACTTCTCAAAAGAAAAATCATGGGGTAGGATTCCTTCCATTTAATAAAACTTCGTAATTCAACAACAGACAAGTATTTAATACAATACACCAATAATGAGTCAAACTTTCGTCAGAATCCTGCTGAACCTAAGTTGCTGAACCTAGTACCCACAGAAGCGACACTCGGTAATGGCCCCGATTCTGTTGTTCACAAACTAAACTAAATTTAAGTTCAAAGCATCTTTTTCTTTCTATTTCATTAAGAAAAGGACAGAAGATAAATATTAGTTTAGTCCTGTCAAATTAGATAATCCATAGACAAGTTTAGACGTGATTAAAAAATTGGCTACTAAAAATACATCAATTTATGTCAGGCGCTGACTAATTTGACAAGACAGAACTAATATTTATCTTCTGTCCTTTTCTTAATGAAATAGAAAGAAAAAGATGCACTGAACTTAAATTTAGTTTAGTTTGTGAACAACAGAGTCGGGGCCAATGACTAAAATATAATAGCCGATTACAAAATATTCAGGGTTGCAGGGAAAGTGACGCGCAATCTGTTACTATGAATTCAGTTCATGACCCAGAACCCCCTGCAGGCTAGAACAATGTGCTGAATTCATGGTTCCAGTTTGCGCGTCGAAATCCCTCCACGTGTTCTAAAGGAAACGCCTTAAAGTTCATCTTAATGAAAACAAAGCAGAAATAGGTACGAGCTACGAGGCACTGATTTGGCCATAGCCCTAAAACTAGTGTTGTAAGAAACTCGAGTCTTGGAGTCTCAATTAATAAGACTTGAGCTATTTTTGAAGACTCAATTCTTATAAATAAAACTTAAGAGCTCAAGTCCTTTAGAATTTGGAGTCTTTTGTAAAAATTAACAAATTATTGATTTATTAAGTAGGTACGTAACTATTATATTTATATAATGTATATATATAAATAATCGCTCAAATCGCTTTCATCACACCAACTCAAGTTCATGGCTCAGTCTAGCTCAAAGAACTTAAAAGACTCGAAAGGACTCAGAGGACTCAAAGGACTCGGACTCATGTGACTAACGAGTCCTAGTCTTGAAAATCGACTCGAGTCTCGAAATGAAGACTAAAGCCCGTATTACAGAACGTCACTCAATATTCAAGCATTACTTAAAGCTAGATTCAAGCCATTTGATTGGTTGAAACTAGTTATAAGTAATGCTTGTGTATTGAGTGACGTTCTGTAATACGGGCCTAAAAGACTCGAGTTTCTTACAACACTACCTAAAACCCAAAAAAACATAACGCTTCCTTTTGACTGCCGTGGTCGGGTAAATTTAAAAATTACTGATGTCAACACGAAAAATTCTCGAAGGGACCATGTCGGGATTCCTAAAGCTCAATAATTGCTTGTTATTTCAAAATATTGTATATAAAAAACAACACTTAGGTATATAAAACTACTAATTCAATTTTTAAAAAATCGAAAAAGAACATTATTACATAAAACATACATACCTACACATTTATTATATACAAATGATATAAAACGCATATTTACATGATATAAATTTCCTTTAATGTAATATTGTTAATGATGGTGACTGGAGTGGTCTCGAACGTCAAGTCAAAAGGCCAAATCGGTAGAGTTGCCCACAAATATCGGTAGATTCGTACCCAAAACTGGGTAAAAAAAAATAATGAAGATTACATTATAGTTTTAAAAGATAAAATAAATTTGTTAATTATGAAGACCATTTATTTTTTGTTGAAACAGTGTGCTTGTGAAGAATTGTGTTTCATAAGAGCGCTTTTCCCTGATGTAATATTAACTACATCCTTGTCACAGCTTCTACAATAGCCATAATTTGTGCCTTTAGAGCTTTCTTGCATTCAGCCAGAAAATTCTTCTTCCCATTCTTTTCTATAAAACTGTTGGTGTTTTTTTTTTTACACTCGTGCTTGAACATAGTTCTTCACCAGACAACATTCTGAGTACGTTTACGTATTTTATGTTTTAAAAGTGACAACTTGACGAGAGCGAGCGAATGAAAAAATAAAGTCCGAATTTTCTCTTGTATAGGCCAGCGAATCAACTTGGGGCATCCCCTAAAACTAGGATAAAAGGGTATTCTTCTATACTATACTTAGGTATACTTTTCTCAAAGTCGGTGGGGATTGGGGAATACCCATGAATCATAAATGAAATGGGTTGCCTCATGCCTGTTCAAAAATGTAAAATCTGTAAATAATCGTAAAAACCTTCTATTCTCAAAAATCGTTAGAAATTGTTTACATTTCGATATTTCCCTGGAACCGGTCCCATATCGGTATAAATACCGAAAAACCGGTAGATTCGAGACCATGGACTGGCTCCGATGTGTCCACAATACTATTGTCAGTTTTGCAAACTTACATTTGCGAATAATATATCTAGTTTTTGTACATTTTTAAACAACCGCCAGGCATATTTCGAATAGTATTAAATTCTGTAGGCATCAGTGCAATTGAATTTAAATAGAGCATTTGAATTGACGTATGACCTATGTTTTAGCCTGCACCCATCTCTATCTTCAACTCATGGTTATCGGATTACTCTTCCATAGTTAGAGCCCGAACTATCACAATTTCACTACAGGATAGGCGATGATGATTGACCATGAAATCAAAGAATGATAAAGCAGAGTTAGTTTAACTTTAAATTTTTATCTATAGTTTTAAAACATGTCAATTTGTATCTTTGCAATTTGAACAACATCGTAGTATCAAAAAAAAAATTACAGTCTAAAGCCCTGACTATTCTCCTCCTCCTCCTTTCGTCTACGATAAAGACAATCTGATACTTATCCCGATTAAACTGAATATAGGTTTTGGGGAATACGCAGGTGATAGCGATTACACATTGGCTTTTGTAATACCATCCTTGCTTTTCCAGTTTCCGATAAGGCTAAACAATTGTACAAGTTAGTTATAAGATAGATCATAATCAACAATTTTGTATTTTTCTGCACGGGGCGATGTGGTCGCAAAGCGACAAAGCCCTTTAGTACCTATATATTTTTTTAATCCTCATATTCGTTGAGCTTCTTTCTTAACCAGTGGCTATTCTAATCAGTAAGGTTTGACACGAATCGTTAGGTCAGTCGATGCGACGTAAAGACATTATATATCTTGTTGCGAATAGTCATAAAGTTTAAAATCTGATAACTGGACTAATCTCAGAGTATCAATATTCAGTCAAATTGCAGTCGTTCCAATTAAAATAGGTTACATCGATATTTACTTAGTCGATTAATTTTTAGTTTATTTTTATTATTTTCGATATACATACTTAGTTTAAACCGTTGTTATTCTGTTTTTAATATCCGTTTCGGCCCCTATGAATAACTAGTTCATGTAGCTAAAAAATATATTGATAGAAGCCAACTAATCGGGTAGGTCAGAGCAGTCGTGTAATAGTTTGCTAAAAACACTATCAGTTATCACGGAAATATTTAATCGACGGATCGATATTGTCTCCTGCAATGGACGATCCGTGTTTGTATATTATTATCATCGCGTGTAACTGTGCAATAACTACGACGCGTGTTGTAACTGCAGTACGATCACTAAGAATGAATAAAATCTGCAAAACGCAAAACGTTCTGAAATCGAAAGTTCGTGATGAATATGACTTGCCTTACAATAGTTACAACCATAAGGCACTGCAGTATTTTTGCACCCGACTTGTGCAGTGTTCAGGATCGATCGATGCGTATTATAAAGGGCCAAAGTCAACTTGCGTACTTACGTCCGCATTGACTTTGCTTTCGGTCTCCTCTCTCGTACCGGCGCACGAAAGGCTCACGCATGCTGCAGTTAAAATATGGTTAAGGCAGAAGATTTGAACTGGAGGTTTTATACCGCGCAAATTGTTAATAGAAACATCATACTGAGTAGTTATATCCAAATGACTAAATATCGGTCGCCTCTAGCATCCAGATGTAGGATGCGCGATGCCATAGAAAATTACAAGTGTTCTCTTCCTTGCTAAAGTAGGTGCTAAAAAATCTAAAGCTTATAGGTACGAAGATAAAGACACAATAAATAAGCATTATCATTTGGAAGAATCCCTTAACCAGTTCCGATGTTGTCCTTGTCCTCACTTCACTGTCCGTTACCAGTTTCTAAATTCTACAGTAAAAGTAAAGTTTCATCGAGTAATTTTCGGTTAGGCATTAGTTGGACTTTTATTAAATAAAATCTTGGAAATTATCTCAAAACGGCCAAAGTAGCGTAACTTTAAGAATTCGGGACTTATTTTGCTATTCAAATATTAATTTAGACAAAAATAATTGTAAGTCAACTTGTATTAATTATCATCATTTACTTACTACATAAGCGTGTGCCAAAAACGTATGAGTAATACCTAATTAATAGTTGCTAAGGAACTATTTTTTAAACTAAGTGTTTATTGTAAGTAACGTTTTTGTTCTTAGAGATTGTGTATCTTTCCAAAATCTTAAATTCATTAGGTAATTCACTGACAGACGGCGCGCAGCCTAAACCGCTAGGTGTAGAAGCATGAAATTTTGCAGAAGAGTTCCTTAACTAAAGCCTAACGGAAAGGATTTTCGAAAATTCAACCACCAAAAGGGATTAGATAGGGAATGAAAGTTTGTACGGAAGTTCCTAATTTTGGCCGATGGGAAATCCTGTCGGGCACACAGCTTGTAATATATAATTAATTACCGAGACAATCATTTTATTATTTAACAATAATTATAGGTAATTACAGTAGTCGCCATCAACTCTGTTATTAAGGAAACACTTATTTCTTTCAGCGACAATACGAGTATTACAAGATATCGGTGGACGTTTAACAAGTAACTTTGTCGTTGAATTTTCGGTCTTTTGATACAAACATCAAGTGACAATACATGCGATAATCATAGAAGGGAATTTAAATAAGAGGAATGTAGTATGATATTGGCCCCGATTCTGTTGTTCACAAACTAAACTAAATTTAAGTTCAGTGCATCTTTTTCTTTCATTATGAAAAGGACAGAAGATAAATATTAGTTTAGTCCTGTCAAATTAGTCAGCGCCTGACGTAAATTGACGTATTTTTAATAGCCAATTTTTTAATCACGTCTAAACATGTTTATGGATTATCTAATTTGACGGGACTAACCTATTAATTATCTGCTGTCCTTTTCATATTAAAATAAAAAGAAAAAGATGCACTGAACTTAAATTTAGTTTAGTTTGTGAACAACAGAATCGGGACTATTAACTCGATTTTAATACAAAATATCAACGATAAAACATCTGAAAACCGTGCCTGAAAATTTGATTAGGGCATGGCATCAAAAAGTATAGTAAAATAAGTACTGAACACAGAATTGACGGATACAATTGAGGATTTGAGGTGTGCGAAAAAAAATGCAGCTTCACTAATAATATTAGAAGCTCACAAAGAGACTGGCAAAAACGTATCAAAAATTTAAAGTCACATAGTTATTTAAATACTATGGGTAATATGCTCTATTTAAATACTAGATATCAAAGCCAGTGTGGCAATTGCAAAGCCATTGCTCGGCGACGATTGAGATTTTACAGTTTAAATTGAGTTTCGCCTAGCTAGCGTCTATTTCCGTTCTATAGATATTGATTCTGTAGCCCCCACATTTTATTAAAATTAATAATTTATTTCAATGCAGCTAAACCAAACCTCACGTACCTGCTTTTAATTTATTGAAATCATAATTAAGTATTTAATAGAAACTAACAAAAATAGATTCCCTGGTGAGTATTTAATACTAATTCAAGCGGAATTGGTACCATTTTATTGTTCTATATTATGCCCACATCCATTTCTTTCGAATGAACAAATTAATAAGCAAGATAAACTAATAAAAAAACACTTGAAGATATCGTCAGCGTATGATAAAAGTCCATCAGAATAACACATCGACAATACTTGTTTCAGTAGGATACAAGTTATGCTTCAAGCAGGATACTGTGTTTACATAATAAATTGTGAAGGAATTTATATATTGTAGAGTTGTGGGCGATATAACAATATTGCTTCATGCTCCGTACTGAAAGTGACCAAGTTATTGAATCTTTATAGGTAGGTAGGTACCCTCTAGCAAGATGGGCCATGATAAAAAGGTAACAGGGACGTTTCATTTAATCTGATTAGATTATAAATCGTCATTAAAAGATTTTTGCTAATATTACTTAATAGGTACCAATTGGAATACCTTGACAAGAAGTAACGCAAGTAGTTGCCGCAGCTCACAGCTGTGTAAACTGCAGTGTGTTCAGCCATGCTATTCTCTAAGGATACAGCCTTGCGGGCAGCGCTGTCGCAGCGCTGTCGCGGTGGGTTTGACAGTTGTGACAGCGCTGTCCGCAAGGCTGTATCCTTAGAGAATAGCTCCCCTGTACAGTTTGATTGGAGGTTATACGTAGTCTATGTACAGGATTAACAGGATAAAGTAATACCTATCGTATGTAGTCTGAAATTGGCCCCGATTCTGTTGTTCACAAACTAAACTAAATTTAAGTTCAGTGCATCTTTTTCTTTCTATTTCATTAAGAAAAGCACAGAAGATAAATATTAGTTCAGTCCTGTCAAATTAGTCAGCGCCTGACGTAAATTGACGTATTTTTAGTAGCCAATTTTTTAATCACGTCTAAACTTGTCTATGGATTATCTAATTTGACAGGACTAAACTAATATTTATCGTCTGTCCTTTTCATAATGAATGAGAAAGAAAAAGATGCACTGGACTTAAAGGAGACGTTTCGTTTTTGTATGGGACTCCGGCCATAACATGTACACTTTAGAAAACTCGGAAAACGAACCCCTGAATACATTAAAGAATGATTTTTTTTACAATAATATTCTTTAGGCACTAAATAAAAACTGAAAATGTTTGACGTTTCTTATGATCATCGACAGCCAGCCATGACAGGTTGGAGAGATGACGTTTACATAACCTAGAATTTGTCAAAACTGTGATTGTTGTTTTCCGTTATAAAAAGCCAAAGTCGTAAGAAGTTAAAAGAAAGAAATGAAACGCAAAATAACACCGAAAGCCACGAAGTCGAAAGGAACGAGACCACAACGAGACTGACAGACTGACTGATGTAATGTCATTGTCAATAATACAATTTTACCTAGAATTTTTTGTCCAGAAGTACCTACAAATCTACAATCCACAAAAGTAGAACATTATTTTTTAACGATGAATTGAATCGTCACACTTTCTTGTAATTAGTCAAAAAAGTTGTTTAAGATAGATATCTTACCACAATAGCAAAGAAATACATATGCCTTTTATAACTAAATAAATCACGTCTACGTGATATTATTATGTAATAATGTAATACGAGTTACATGATTTCTGGACGAAAGCAGTATGCAAGTAAGACGACGCCGTGTTCAATAGATTATGGCAATCGTTTGAAAAACTATTATTTTTTGTGCCGAAGTAATCAGGGGAATATTCAGAAAAGAATATTTTTCCACAATTCGTGGAATTATTTCCTATTTTTCACTACCCTACAGTTTATGGCCGAAAATGAAACATGTCCTTTAATTTAGTTTGTGAACAACAGAATCGGGGCCATTGTACATATCTGTTCACGGGCCAAATAAAATAGATATTTTACCACACGACAAACGGAGCGTTTCGATGGCGGGATCATAAGACTATGCCGACCGCACAGTGGCGCCCTCATCGTTTGTTTGGTTATTTCATACAATTTAGAATGAAAATGCAGAAAATAAGCACGTTAAGTTGTGTTTCACAAGATAATACGTTAATATACAATAAACCAACGGCATTACTTATTCCTAAAATGCAGAGTACCAGTGAGACATTTGTTATTTCTACGAATAAACTCGAGATTGATAAATGATCCTTTGATAAGCTATCATTCAATAATACGCACACCAACTTAGGTCGTACAATGTTTCCAAATCATTACAGACCTAGGTTAAAATGTTGTTGTCATTGAATAAATGTGTAGTGATTTAAATGTCTGTTGTATCGATGTTTGAATATTTTAAAATATCGTACCCGATTCATGAATTTTAAATGAGATACTTCTAGTTATAATTCAGTAAATTGTACAGTTCGATTTTGCGTAACCACATACATTGATAATATTATGTTTAGAAAGAAACATATACCATATGTTTTAACACTATTGTATTGCAAGATAATTATATTATTATCTAGTAATAGTAAGTTAACGTAGATATACGTAAAAGTTAAAGCTTATTTCGACTACCTATGCATCAGTTATATCAGTACCCACGATTTAGGTGTATAAAATTACTAGGTAGACTTATAAAAAAACGTTTTGATTAAGTATACAAAATAATTGATATGTTTTCCATTTCTCTGCAATTTTTAGATAGGTAGATACATAATAATTACTCACTTTCATCTTTTATAAAATACACCTTCAAAGGTAATAAATAAATGTTTCACATTTCGTTGTGACGCCAAATCAAAAGTTGGCAAGCTAGATAGGTGGTATCATTGAGCTATATAACTAGAGAAGCAAACCTCAATAAAATGTGTCAAAAAAGTGTAGCCACTTTATAAACTCGACGACGTAGCTTTGAAACCACTAAACATTTAAAAGTAAACATATTATATCTGTCTCACTTACACGCGTCGTAAGAATACTACCGTCGCTTAGATTAGACAAAGACCACAATATAAACATGCAATGACGGGATGGGGCTGCCTACCCATGCGAAATTTTACCCAACATTTTAAGCCATAAAAAGCGTTTTAGGTTAAGTTAAATTATTTTTAAAATATTTGAATTATGTATTTCATAATGGATGTGTAATAGAAGTTTATAAATAATGAAAATAACTAAGACATTTTCTTTTTGAATATTTTTTCTTTATTATTAATGAAATTGAATGATTTAGTAGGTAGCCAGTCAGTCTTTTTTCTCAGCAATCGGATTATTTCCACCCATTTTTCACAGCGTGCTGCATCTTTAGGCACCCTGCTACGTTGTTATTATTAAAAAAATATTTAAAATCACTTATTCCATAAATTAAAAACTCCCACTAATGTGGGAAACTAAAACTAAGTTTTTAGTGGTAACACTGAACCCAATTTACAAAATTCTACATTTTATTGCGTTTTTACGTTGATATAAACACAGAGACAATTAATTTACGTGTGGAAAGTAATTCCGATTAATTTATTATGTTTTTGTGATCTTGAATCGCACTCTTTCGCGATATTTTTTGTCGCATGTCACTCGGTTGACTTCGGTTGGCGTCACACAGAGCACTGAACTGACGTTAGCTACGGTGATGGCTGTAGCCATCAGCCTAGTGGCAACGCCTTGGTGCGGTAATTGCTAATCTAGTGTAACATATATATCAATGGGTGGTATGCTGACGCAAAGTTTTTAAGCACACAAGTGCACCACGGCTATAAAATTTTCTATGTTGCAATGTGGGCTTGCAAGCATAACGTGTCCGTCAGATAGCGATTAAACGAGCATAAGTCGATTGACTGAACTATTTACCGTAGTTTATAGGCCCAAGGCCAAGCAGTTTATGCTAAACTATATTGAATAATATTATACTTACATAATATTTTTTTATGACGCGGGGAACCAATACCTACTGCTGTATTTTCTACTAAAACTAATGAAAAAAAAAAACAGGTAACACCTCTACATTTAGTATTTTTCTCAAACAATTATGATGATGTAAGATGTAACAGAATAAACGCAAGTCCTGAAAGTAGTTTGTTAATAATTGACTACTGAATCGATTTTAGTAACTTTTAATATCTATAGGTATTTTTTAAATAATTATGTCATTTTTCGTACTAACCGCCGATTAAGCCAAATAAAATTAAATCTTATTTCAAGGCAATAACACTCAATTTTAAATGCATAAAGTAATGCTAGTGTCAATACGATTTTCTTAATAAAAATAGCAAGCTTTAAAAAAATAAGTTTTGGTCATTGTATTATGCTTTGAACTCAATACTCTAATTGGGGTGTATTAGGTCTTGCGTTAATATTATGTTACACCTTGTTTATTTGGTCTGTGTACGTAAAATTATCAATTACTTAAAACATCTTTTTTTTTGTCGAAAGTAGAAATGTCTTTATAGCTTTAGATACATAGGTGGTAATACCATCTCTGTGTACTATTTATAAGAAACATATGAATGGTTATCTACTTTATTTGCTATAGAAATACACAACGATCTCGTCGTAGGGTGCATTTCAAAAATTGTAAGTCTGACTTTTCACTAGCACCTAATGTAACAGAGTGGACTCTATGAAATATAAATTATGGTATATTGAATTTATTATAATCATTCATGGCCTCTAACTTACACCGTCTATCTATAACTATTACATAGAAGTAGATTATTTTTTGAAATATAATATATATTACTTTAATATGTATGCATCAGGTTTCAGGGAATTATACCTACTATATGTTTCAACTAATGAAAACCTTGCCGCGATTATTGTCACATCAAAATTCCTATTAATTAATTTATAAAATAACTTCTTGCATGCCATGTACGATGTTTGGGACAAATAAATACCTTGTATTGTCTCGTATGGTACGGCGTTTATTCATTCAAGGTGGTAATCTTTGCTGTTAAACTCGTTATATCATAATGTAAATATTAATGTGAATTAATTATTATGATAAAACAAGATGACAAAAAGAACATCTAAGCCAGATTCGAAGAGTCAACCAATGTTAATAGTTTTTTTTTTTAATTTGGCTCCGAGATTTGCATAAAATAGTCTCAATATTACAAAATGGTTCCTCATAATTTATTTATTTCATCGCATTATATTTCACGTTTCTATACGAAAATGTTCTTTATGGACTACTTAAAGCAGCTATCCAATTTAAAATAAGCCTTCTAAAATAGACCCATATGCGCTTTTGCGACGAATTTATTGAGCAGCAATTCAAGCAAAAAAAAAAGTAGGTACATAAGGTGAATTGAAATCTTTCCAGTTACCTATTTCCAGTTTGTCTGTTATCATCACAAAATTATATCATGACGCAATCATAAAAAAAACTAAAGTAATTATTACACGTTTTAATTTTACGTTAATTTCATTTTTAGCCGCTGGTGGGTACCTATTGTTATTTCGGGTAGATTTTTTGTAAATAAATTATGTAGGTAGTTAAAATTAATGGCTATAAGGGTTGTGAAATTCTAGATAGAAAGAACTTTTGGAAATTTTGAATGAAGTCAAGAGTGTATACATGCAAAACGAATTATTCAGAACGTAAGTTTGTTAAGATTTTAGGAGGAAGATATTGTCTGTGCTATGATCTGAGGAATACCTAATTGTAAATATATTTTTGTACATATACGTGATTCTATTATATTTAAATTTAGTTGAAGAGATATTACCATCTGTGTATGTTATCTTGAACAAAATTCTTGTGATGCGGTGCGTTAAAATCTTTACTTGTTTTTGTGTAAGAATTAATAAAATATGTTACATTGATATTATTGATGTATTAAAGAATAATAAAAATTACTTCGTGTTTCATTACCATTTACCCATGATGAGTTAGCATTTCCTCCTCAATTGCCTTCACAAAAGTTCAGTTTTGACGATTTTTGCTTTTGTTTCCAAAGAGCTTTCAACACATCGTTGTTTCAACTTACATAACATCTACTTATGTAGATATATTAGTTTAGTAGGAGCCATTACAATCCCTGAATTTATAAGGGAACGCGCCAGGGCAGCCCGCGAAATTCAAATTTTCTTGAATTCTGCGTTTCTGCTATTTGCAGCGGGGTAATTGCGTAACACACTATTAGTAGCAATGGGTTTCATTTTGACAGATCAACAACGTTCATTGCGTGTGTTACATTGTTGAGCAGAAACATTTTTCGAACATATGAAGCAATGGATTAGCAATATGCTTCAAAATTATTCAAATTGAGATCGATAGTGTGTTTCGCAATTAGGGTGCAGGTCAGTGTCATGTTGAATGTTGATAAAAATATGATTCGCGAGCGTAACACAAATATGACTTTACAGAATTATAATAATTCAAATCATCAATACAACCCACTAAGTTCATATAGGTAATTGAATAACTATTTTATGAAATGTCAATTTCATATCAGGTTCTTCCTAAAAAGGAAAATATCAATAACTATGCTGATCTTCAGTTTGAATGCCAAAACTTGCACCTCTGTCGCACTTCTGAGTAGTGAATTAGTGATGCAGCTGGTGCCTGGCGGGTCTGTATAGTCCTCTAAGGTATAGTCGCCCGAGTTGGACGAAATTGTCTGCCCGCTGTCGCGAGTTCATGCCGAACTACTCGGTCAGTGACACTAGGTACAAAATATATATAAAAAAAATTAATGAATAAAAAGCACAAAACCACAATATTTCAATAAGCTAACCGTAAACTTTTACAACACACAAATTTAAACTTGCAACTTATTGTTAGTGGCTCAAGAGACACGATTCTACTAAAAATTAAAAGTTGCACCATAGTCCATAGTGCACTCAAACCTAATGAATTACCTACCTTCTTGAACTAGGAGTAAACATTTTTTTTTGACCTACCCTCATATGAAACAATCATTGGAAACACTTGAAAGTTTTTGTTATTGCGAGTATTTGCGAGATAAGCGCTTGGTCAAGATTCCGTGCTGCTGAGTATAGTTCTACTCCCTAATTTGAGCTTAAATTCTTTGAAGGTAGCTGGCACGCTATGAGTCGTAATGTAAGCGCCATCCATCGTTACGTCACTGCGATTTAGGCCAAGCGCGGAATGTTCCGGCGAATGGCGCGACGGCACGGTCAGGGCCCGCTTGTCCCTGACCACGGTCAACGGCATCGTTTGAAGGTGCCCCCCGAAACGGAATACGCTCGCACACAATGCCAGCATCGCGATCGTAACGAAGTAGGTATGTTCAATATACACGTAGACAGACGTATAAGTATAAATTTTTTTTACGCGTTGCTATGCCAGTGAGCAACGTTTTAGAGACTGAAAATACCTGTTTAAAAGTAGTCATACTCAGTGCGTCGACTATATTCCTTCTATTTCCATTGTCTATGTGTCTTTCTTAGGGGTATTTTTTAAATAAATAAAATACACCATAAACAATAATAATAATTCAAATTGCTATAGGTAGGTACTGATTCTTTATCAATGCGTCGTGTGCATTCTAGATAAGCATAGTGCAGTTATATTGTGTAGGCGACTTGAGTTTGTTATAAGTATAATATACAAAAGTAGATAAGGGGAGTGACGGGTTGCGCCCGTGCTGGTGCCGGCGGCGGCGGGCGGCGAGGTTTGTCTCGTCATTATGCGCTTAAAGGTGACATTGCTCGGTCGTCGACCCACTTTATTTTTATTCCTGTTTGGATTTCGTGAAAAAGTGAGACGATAATCTGCGTATACTACTTAGGAGTAGTATACGCAGATTATCATCTTGGAATTGTGCCAACAAGCGAGTTAAACTTACGAAGTATACAAATCATAATATACATATAAATCTGCATAAGTAGTAGCTTATGAAGTTATTATTACCTAGTTTAATAACGCTATTAGAGTTGGGTTGGTAATTAGCTGTGTAGAGGCGAAAAAAAACACTTCTTACACTCGCTCATAGTTTGTTTTGGCGGGAATCCAATGGACATTTTTATTTCTGCATTCAAGATTCGCACATGAAAGTATTGGTAGATACGGACTACGGTATTAATTAACGTTATCACTTATCATCAGCCACAATAGTTCTGTTTAATGTTAGTTGACGCAATTACCGATTGGAATTGCACCTATTACCTAATTATTATTGAACATATTATTTGGAATGCCTCTAAAGGTATTAAGTACCTACTACATACTTATTGGTCTCCATTTTAGTCAGCCCGTCACAGCAGCTAATTACTCTTTGAGGAATCGGCATAGAATAATTATGACTCTTTCAAACATTAGTTCGACCCCTGAAGGCCTGAATAGAGCTAAAAATGTATGATTTTTCATAGGTAAAGATTTTGTGTCCTACAGACACCTTTAATATTTTTAAAACCATAAAATAAATCAAATAGAATCACACAAAATCAAATCAAAATAAATTAAATAATCGAATATACAGGGTGCATTTGAAATCATGGGCATTATTTTAACCTAAGGTACTACTTATGATACTAATTGCATTAGGGATACTATTACGCAAATCAAAAATATTATTAATGCAAGTATGGAAAACCTTAAAATGTAGTAAGTCATACAAAGTATCAAATTAGTTGCGCTTCTCGATAGCAAATGCGTAGGTACACTACGCCGTACGCGCGTCCTTGGGCGTGAATTCTTTGACCCCGCCCGACTCACGTGACATTCGTAAGTTGCCAATGAATTGATTCATAATAAATTCCAATTTTCCCTTCGTACTTTGCCGGCTTAGGACGGTCAAAACTACGTCAACTAACATACATTAAAAAAAAAACATTTACGTACCTAGCTTGTGGATTGTTTTGAAAAAACCTTATTTGTCGGTAAAGTGACAGAGGGTAAACGGGTGCTCTTCCACGAGCTTGTGCATGTGCTGGCACGTGAAAAGACGAAAAATCCAACAGGTTCTGAGTGGTTCTGGTGGAATGAGACCCCGTGAAGGAATAGGGTCGTTCGGGTAGCGCCGATGGAACATTTCACGAGTTCATACTAAATTTCTTGTGCGATCGTAAATTACAACCATTTGTGGGTATTGTTGGTTGGTGTACCTAGCCTGCACATTACGCGGTCGAGGCATCATGTACACAAACACACACACAACACACAACTACTACACTAACACTTAATACACTGCAATCCAAGCACCGTATGACGCGAGCGGCGAGTACGGCGATTACGTCACGGGATCAATAAATCAATTACGCGTCAATGCACCTGCGCAGTCGTTATGACACTGGTTCCGGGTTCGTGACTTCGTGTTGCGGCGGGAAGCATACCCCGCGCGGGGGTGATATTCGTATTTTTGCGAGTGAGGGAGTGGGACGGAGAGAGTTCAGGGAATCCCGCCGGACGGAATGTCTTGTAGCCCATTGTTATTATTACTTGTAAGGAAAAACCCGCGCGCGCGCAGGTGATGTTTGTTTACATTTCGCTTTGCGCTGTACTGCGCTTTAAGATTTTGATATTTCAACAATTATTGGCGTTAACGAAGTATTTTGTTTTAATTATTTTAAGTGTTTATTTGCAATAATAAGCCTTGTGCAATTTGATTTACTACATTTTTAAGGTTTTCCTTACTTGCATTAATAATATTTTTGATTTGCGTATTAATAGCCCTAATGCAATCAGTATCGTGAGTAGTGCCTTAGGTTAAAATAATGCCCATGACTTCGATTCCACCCTGTATAATTAAATTAAATTAAATATTACAGTAGTTAAATGATCTAGTTATAACGCTGGAAAAGGTCAGTCACATCCATTAGGACAAAATATTTGTAATATATTTTGTTATTCAGACTCACAAGCACTTAGGTAGGTATTTACATGGAAAATAGCGAATGTGAATGAGTAGGTACAAAGTATCTATTGATAACAAGCATCCAGTAATAAATCAATCTACTTTGACCTAATAAATACTTATGTATCTTACCTACTACTCTGGCTGGGTAGGTACCAGTCAACAGCAAAAGTAGATGATGAAAATCAGAAATTCAATACTAATGAACGGAGTTCGCGTCAGAACTGTGTGGCGTCGAAGTGTCGTTATGTGATTGTAAATTATACCAAACATTTACTACTTACAAGGAAGTGATATAAGGAGGTGTAACATAATTAACGCAAGGCCTCATACAGCCCAATTATAGTGAGTTAAAAGCATAATACAAAAAACTTATTTTTTTAAAGCTGGCTATTTAAGTCGTGTTGACACTAGCATTACTTTATGCATTTAAAATTGAGTATTATTGCCTTAAAATAAAATTTAATTTTATTTGGCTCAATCGGCGGTTAGTATGAAAAAATAAATAATTTTTGAAATATACCTATATTAAAAGTTACTGAAATCGATTCAGTAGTCAATTATGAACAAACTACTTTCAGGACTTGCGTTTATTCTGTTACACCTTGTATATCTATTTCAAGATAACTAATTGCGGGTAGAGTTGTGTATCTTGATAGATTTTAATTACGATATTATCCAGTTCTCAATAAAAATAAATCAGTCTAATATATAAGAATGTTATCTTGAAAGATCTGCATTTTATTAAATTATAGATTAGTCAAAGTCACAGGATAATTCAACCGATCAATACTGTAAAAATTTCACCGTGAAAACTTTGGTGAAGTGCCGATCGATTCTGTAAAAATCTCACCGTGAAAAGTTAGGTGAAGTGAGCTGTCAAGAGTATCAATCCCTAGCATCAGGATGACACTGACAGCTCACTCCACGCTCACTTCACCTAAGTTTTCACTGTGAGATAGTTACAGAATCGCACTGCTGAGCTTGAAGTGACCTGTTAATAGTGTCAATCTTTAGCATCAGCGGGGTACCTAATTGCGTAACACACTATCAGTAGGTAGCAATGACTTTCATTTTAACAGTTCAACAACATTCATTGCGTTATTTACGTTGTTATACAGACAAATTTTTCGAACTTAAGAAGCAATGGATTAGCAATATCCGTCAAAATGATTGATTCAGATTGAGATTGATAGTGCGTTGCGCAATTAGGATGCAGTGGAATGACAGTAGGTACCTATTTGACAGCTCACTTTCTTCAAATTTTGGAACATGTTGCGTGCGTCTTTCCTTTACATAGGTACATACGTTAGATTCTGTTTGTGAAGTGCTGTCGAACTCCGTCTTTAGGTATCCAGTACCTTTTAAAAAATAAATACATAGCTCAATGGATTTTTTTAGGTACCTATTTCTTTAATTGATTGAATTCCCTTTATTATCTTTTATCTATATAAATAAAACAAAGTCGGGTTAGTTACACCATTTATAACTCAAGAACGGCTGGACCGATTTTTATGATGTTTGATTTGTTGGTTTTGTCTCCGCCCCGAATAGCAGAATAACAGCTAAGTATTAAAACTTGGAAAAATTCATAAAAAAAACAATTCATTTGCTCATACATTTTGTATTCTGAGGTGGTAGGAAGTTCGTCGGGTTAGATAATCGTTAAGTACATAAATAAAATATATTATGATAGTTTTCGCTCAAAATTTTGAGAGTTATGCGACGAATTTTTTTTTTCAACTTTTTTCTACGATTTTATCATGATACTATTACATTCTTATGAAATATTTTTGAATAAGTCTTTTCTATATTTTATGACAATACACTCAATTTGTTTCTGGCTTGTAATACCTACCTACCAATACGCCACTGTGCGACAAAAAACAGAGTTTTACGTTGCCCTATGATTGGGCAGCGCCAATTGATTGAAGAACTGAACAGATCAGCTTCACACTAGAAAGGATCGGAGTGTTCCTCATCTCAAAAATATAGGCCGACCGCTTAACTGAGACGTTGCCTGAGGTAGCAGCGCGGTGCGGGAGGGGTGTGGTGACGTGTTGCGAGAGCTCATTGATTCGTCAACACCCCTCCCGCACCGCGCAGCTACCTCAGGCAGTCGGCTGTCTGAAATTGTCATTTCAGGAAAGTACCACACGGATCATGCGCGGTCCGAGGGGGTCATGACCCCCCCCAAAATCATTCAAGCTGTCGAGAGTCTGAATAATTGACTTGTCTTACTACTTACCTCGATGGGCATAAAATATTAAGAACATAGGCAGACATGGGTACTGCCACAGAAATAAAAACTTAAAACTATGAAATGACAGTGGGTTTTTTAACACGCGTAAAAAGTTTTTAAGTACTTCAAAAAGCCCGTTGTAAAATATACTGGATGAAATTGAATAGGTTCGACAAATTAAAACATCTAATTCAACGTGTTATAAAGAAAATTTAGAGCATCATTATGGAAAGGGATGCACATGATACGTGCGCAATTAGGTAAGTACTACTAATTCACGGTGTTGCCAACTTGATTCCTGTTGTGAACTTGGGATTTCTGCGATGACTAGATTGCTTATCGGACGCGCGCTAAAATTTACACTCTAATTTTCTTATTTGTTTTGATATTTAGAAAAAAAAAAATCCGTAAGTATCGACGATTATTCGTATCTGCTTGAAGGCAATAACTTAGTTTGCACTATCTAAGACGATAATTACTTACACGATTTTTTTCAAGAATTTTGATTTGGGACATGACAATTTATAATGATTACGTATGTAGCAGTTACTGGACCTCCTATTTCTATTTGGCGCAAGTTTTCAATTGCATCCTGTAGAATCTAGGATTCAAGAGCGAGCGAAGCAAACTCGGGATATCGGGCACCCCGTTCGTAAGGCCAGATTACAAAGCATAAACTTGTAAAACGAGTGCATTTCGTCCTAATTCGATAAATTAAGTTCTCTTTCTGTTTAATGGTCAAAAGAGAACGGAACCTAAGTAGGGTGCTAAATTTTTCAGGCTCGCTTCACTCGCTCTTGCAATCTGCATTCTGTAGATTCTTGAGCATTTCTTCTTAATTCGGCAAAGCAAGCAATTCCTAGTCCTTTTAGAATGAAAAGAAAATCGAGCCTATCCGAAAATGTGCAAAATTGTTAAAATTTTCGAGCTCGTTACGCTCGCTCTTTTAATCTAAATTCTCATAGTTGCTTGGACTTGCCTGCATAAATCGACAATGTAACTCTTTTTTCAGCATAAAAATATCATACAAAACCTAACCAAACCGAGGCGGGTTGTTAAAATTTTCGAGCTCGCTTCGCTCGCTCTTCCCACCCTACATAATAATCTGCAGTTCTTATACATACGACCAATTTGTCGGCATTATTAAATAACACCTCACCCCCCACCACGCCTTTAATCCCCGGAGCGTTAGGCGGGTGTGTACCTTCATTATAGTACTTACACCCACATTTCGCCAGTTATGTTGAAGTCCCATGTTATAGGGGGTGAGCCTACTGCAATCAACCGGGCACAAATCCATACACCGGGCGGTTTCTGAGAAATTTCTCATGGAAAAACCTAGTAACAGTTTACCCGACCTAGGAATCGAACCCAGGACCTCATGCTCAGCAGTAACGCTTGCGACCACTACACTAACAAGGAGATGTACCCTTAAAATATTATATGTACTTGTTGAACAATACTATAGATATAAATATTTAACTCAGATTTGTATTTGCAATCTTGCATTTCCCGGTTATGCTAGTTTTCCATGTTTTCTTTATTTATTTACGTTAAATCGATGCGAGATAACAGAGCCACGTTTAAACAGTGTCTAGCGATGCTAATAATTTAGGTATTTGAAAAAAGACAGTGCAGCTTGCTGACTTTAGAAAAGTAAATATAATAGTACATTATGAATTTATGACATAAGTGCGGTAAGTTGAAAATTACAGCCGAGGCGTTATTGCTAGCCCGAGCCGTAAGCGAGGGCTACAAGAAAGCAGAGGCTGTAATTATCAAAGCGCACGTATGTCATACGACGTTTTATAACATATCTGCGAGGAAATAAATAAAAGTCGGACTTTCTTTTATTTTCAAAATTAATTAAATTAAAGAATTAAATGTTTATTTTTATATCCCAAAGTTAATTTTATTCATATAATGCTGACCACTTTTCTGACATAAAAACTCTTTGCAAAGATTTAAAAAAGTATCGTTCATTTTAGACGGAGCATCTTGATAAATGGTACGTTTTACCTTATTAAAAAGAACAACACATTATATTATTTATTTATTATTATATTTATATTACAATAACGCACAAGTACGTAATGATATACATTACGATATTGAAATTGGTGAAATAAGAGACCCTTTACGAGCAAATGTGTTATAAAATTAGATTACGTCTCAAGGTCATAAGGGTAGTGTATTGGGGTATTATTTGGTAAGGTAAAAACTGCAAAGTGTATACTATGGATTTTTAACCGACTTCCAAAAAGAAGGAGGTTATATGTTCGACTTTAGGTATGTATGTTTTTTTTTATGTATATTCACTGATTTCTCAGTCAATTGTGGACCGATTTTCAAAATTCTTTATTTATTTGAAAGGGTATGCTCCCGAGGTGGTCCCATTGTCACCAAATCAGAATCTGATGAGGAAATCCCATGGAAATCGAGGGAAACCCTCACATGTTGTAGGCACACCTATAGCGATTCGGGTATTTTTTATAGTACCTAACTCGTGCATTTGCTCTCAGAAAGCAACATTCGGTGAAGTGGAACTGACGATGAAGACTACAGATGGCCATTGGAACTACTAAATAATAAATATTTCACGGGTTGCGATTCGATTAGGTACTTTAATGTGGTTGCTAAGCACAATGCGTATCGTGAAGTTGAGCTGATGGTGACTTCTCAATCAGCTCCAGTTCTCCTGGTCTTCAAATCAAATCAAATCAAATCAAAATCGTTTATTTGCATAAAATGTGGTAGGTACAAGAGATGATAATATGTAAATTTGTAGTGCAAAAACACATTCCGCCATGTAATGATGGCATGCAAATATTTAATACATGAAGTAGGTAAGTATGTATTACAGCATACAGTATTAAACTAATAAGGAAGCTAAATTATCAAAGGAACATAACTAATTAAAAAAATATTACAATGCATTTCTGAAGTGGTAGGACTGACAAGATTTTTTGTTCAGAAATTCGCCGACAGAATAAAAACTATGTGATATCAACCATTTTTTCAAAATCACACAGAATTTTTTGTAAGTTAATTCTGTAATCCAGATAGGTAATGAGTTATATATAAGTGGCGCCATATACACGCAGCTGCGCCTGAATAGTTCTATCCTAGGTACAGGAATTTTCAATAAATACTGTGTGACTTTTCGTTTGTTAAAATTATTTTTAGGTTCAAAGGGTTTAGAATTAAGTTTAACAAATTTTGCAATTTCGTAAATGTAAATACAAGGAAATGGTAAGAAGTTTGTATGATTTAAACACTGGTCTACACGATTCAGACCAGTCCATGTTAAAGATTGTACGAAGGCATTTTTTTTGTGCTATTAGTATTCTAGATATTTCCGTGGAATTTCCCCAAACAATAATACCATACCGAATAATGGAACAAATATAGGCGTGATACACCATCATCGCAGCTTGTTTAGATGTCTCATTTTTAACTTTTTTTAAAGCATAAACAAATCTATTTATTTTCATACATATTTCGTCAATATGTTCTTTCCAGGTGAAGTGTTCATCGAGTGTTATCCCCAGAAATTTTGTTTTGTGTACTTGTTCGACTAATTGGTTTCTATGAGATATTTTAAGTTGGAGGCATTTACTCTTTTGCGTTTTGAAATTTAATATTATTGTTTTATCTATATTAACTTTTATGCCATTGTTATCTAACCATGTGATGATGTTACTTAGTGTGTTATTTATGTCTGACTCGTAGGTTTCAACGTTCTTACAATCTATAACTACTGTCGTGTCATCAGCAAAAAGGACACAATCTTGTTCTACTGCTTTAGGAAGATCGTTAATATACACAAGGAATAACGGTGGCCCTAGAATGCTTCCCTGCGGTACACCAAAGTAATTATGTCGAGGTTGGGAATCAAAATTGTTGATACTGTTACCGTTTTCTTAAAATTTTGTGATTCTCGTGATTTGACTTACAAGGAGAACTCCTCGACAGTTAACGTCTTACAAGGAGAACTCCTCAACAATTAACGTCCCTGCATCGGGAAACGCAATATTTTGTAAAAGGATGAGCAGTTGACATTAGGCTATTGTAACTTAGATAAGTTACAAACTGGCCCACTAAAAAAGTGAAAAATAAAATACTTTTTAACTTACAAAAAAAAAAAAAACAGACTTCCAAAAAAATACTACAATGTGAAAAATAATTTCCGACTTTTAAGTCGGTGTCACTGGCCCCGATTCTGTTGTTCACAAACTAAATTAAGTTCAGTGCATCTTTTTCTTTCTATGTCATTATGAAAAGGACTTTTAAAAATACGTCAATTTACGTCAGGCGCTGACTAATTTGACAAGACCAAACTAATATTTATCTTCTGTCCTTTTCATATTGAAACAGAAAAAAAAAGATGCACTGAACTTAATTTAGTTTAGTTTGTGAACAACAGAATCGGGGCCAATAGAAGAAAATGCGGAACTAACGACACTGACTTCCGAAATTAAAGTTATTTTTCACTTTGTAGTATTTTTTTGGAAGTCGGTTGTTTTTTTGCAATAAAGTTTTTCTTCCGATAAATTTGTGTTTTACTAGGAAAGTAGGTACTTACCTAATAAATAATCCACAGGGCAGTTTTTTGATAAAATCCTTTATTTTTCTAATGATACCACGAGAGACCATGAAATATTGACAACTAGCTGCGCCCCGCGGTTTCACCCGCATAAGTGTCGATCCCGTGGGACTGTCGGGATAAAAAGTAGCCTATATGTTAATCCAGGGTGTCGGCTACCGTCACATTAAAAAAAAATCAAAATTGGTCCAGCCATTTGAGCGTGAAGAAGTAACAAAATAAACACACACTCACAAACGTTCGCCTTTATAATATTAGTGTGATAGTGTGCTGGCTCGAGAAATGAGATACCTAGCAGACGATGAGTACCTACTTGTAATTAAAAGTTTTCATTGCAATTACAAAGTATTATTAAACTAGGAATGAACTAAAAGGTTTGTTTGTCTCTGCATCACCCAAAGGTTGACAGGTAGAAAATGCCTATGGCATTAAGTCCGCCTCTGTACATTTATGTACGTAGGTATTTGAAGTATTAGTTACATAAATAAAAAACTAGAAGATTACAGAACATAATGACACGTCGCCATAGGAACTCATTGCATTTGCAACATTGTTGCATGTATCTACATTCATGAGATAACCATAATAAAACAACCTAGGTACTAGACTAACTTGGAACTAGGAAAAGTGATCCCTACGTGTTTAACGGAAAACCTATTTTCCTTTAGTAGAGACTCTGGTACCAAAAACGGTTCTATGGTAGACTAACTGGCAATATAAATTGTTCTGTATTTGAGTACAGTTACGATGCAGATTCGCTTGTCTGGTAGTGCCGTTACGCCCACATGAAACTAGCCGAGCAGTGAAATCGATGGATGCAGCCGGCTGGGGAGGGCTGCTGGAATGGCCGGGAGACCCGCGCGGTTGCTCAGCAACCAACTCCCCGCGCATGTTATTATAATATCTACGATGAAAACTCGTTTGATTTTCGCATTAAAACCTAGGCGATTTTTGAGATAGGTAATAGGGCAATATAATCATTCAGAATTTGTCACAAAATCCGACAAGACATTAATAGATTAGAAACTCATTGTAAATTCATCACATGATTGACAGAGGTTAGGCTAGCGAATGCGACGTTGTTCCTAGCGATCATGTTTGATGGGTTGTTAATCATCCATTTTATTGAAGTGTTTTGAAGTGAGTCGGGTACGAGTTATGTACAGTACTGGTAGCGAGTGTTGTAGGTACCTACTGTTGTACAGCCACCCGCGCCCTTGGCACGCGCTCCAGGTCGACTGGTGACGTGACGTACGGTGAGACACGACCTTGTTCCGACTTTTCGCAATTTTGCTACCATTTGTTATTCGAATTTCTAGCATCCATACACGCGTAGGTATTTCAAAGTTTAATATATCATTCAAAACCAACGTCTGTTTGCTTCCTACTAAATAATTCAATGTTGATATTCCAGTAGTCTGAATTTCTACGAAGGCTTGGCTTACATTGTATGTATTTTTATTGATAATATACTGATTCTGAAATGATACCAGATAATTACGCAGTACCACCATATATAGCCAAACATATTCAGGGGGCTGTTTGATCGCGTTGTTTTTCTAAACTGCGCAACGGATTTTGATGCACTTTTCATCATAATTTTGAGAATTAATTCCGGAATGTTTAAAACTTACATTATAAAAGACCGGCCAAGTGCGTGTCGGACCACGTACAATGAAGAGCTCCGTAGTTGGAATGAATTTATCCCAAGAACAAACTTAACATTGTAGTAGAAAATCATGTTCTCTGATACATTGTAACTGCAAATGTAAGTTGGTCGACTATTACTCGTAAACTACCTACCCAAAAAAAAGCCTACTTAGCTGTGATAGTTTTCCTTTTAACTCCGATATACAGGGTTATTTGTAAAACACCAGCAACCTCTTAAGAGGTCATTGTACTCATCATTATGAACAACTTTTACTATGGGACCAAACCTGAAATCGCGAAAAAAAAAAGCAGCTGTTCCCTACATTTATGTTCGTGTAACTCGTCAAAATGTAGGGAACAGCTGATTTTTTTTTGCGATTTGGTTGCTGGTGTTTTACAAATAACCCTGTATATAACTACTAGCTACTATTGTGAATTTTAAATCACCTAACGAATTTTTTTTTCAGAAATCTATACTTATAATAAATCTGTAGAGAGGTCAATTCTGTACATGAAATATATTTCCAAAATAACTATCAGCGGGTGATTAGTGATCGATACTGACGCCAAAAATGCAATCAGTAAAATTTTTGTCTGTCTGTCTGTCTGTCTGTATGTTCGTTATAGAAACAAAAACCACTCGACGGATTTCAACGAAACTTGGTACAATTGTTCTTCATACTCCTGGGCAGGTTATAGTATACTTTTTATCACGCTACGATCAATAGGAGCAGAGCAGTGAAGGGAAATGTTGGGAAAACAGAAGAACTTACTCCATTTTTTAAGCTTCCGTCGCGTGTGCAGCCTTAATGGTTAAAGCTACACAGAAATCATGTATGACGGAAATGTTCTCCTTAAAATTATATAAAAATAATTCACGACAGCAAATGTCTATCTTTTATGGTTGACTCACAATAACACGTGTAACTCCCGATAGCTTAGCAGTTCGGAGCTTTCTGATTATATTTGTCTACTCTTACGTTTATAACACTCTCACTCATCCCTAATTAAAAAATGTTAACATGATTACCTATTTAATAAAAAAAGAATCATAGAAATCGGTACAGAAACACCATACATGAAATACGCTAATGTATAACTTATACATGAAATACGCTAATAAGCCATCGCGCGTGAATACTGAATCATGCTATAAGGATTATTTTTGTGTACGGTCGCCGCGCTCGACGCGGCTCGCGGCGGGATGTATAAAAGACGGGGGATCCAAACGCGAACTTCTGATAGCCCGGTTAAGCAGTATGGCAACCTCCATGAGTTGCAAAACTGCGAGTGGTCATACCTAAAAAAAAAAACGCGAACTTCATACAATATTTGACTGTTGATGCGAGTAGACGTTCCGAGCATTCGACCTTATTGACAGACAATATTGTTTATCAGCGCGACTTTTAGTCTTTAAATTAATTTAGTTTATTTAGTTTTCTTTTGTTGTTATTTTATAAAATTTTTTGTTCAAAATACAAATTATTAATAGTTTTAATTTTATTTCTTTTTAGGTGAAGTAGTAATTGGTTAGTAGTAGCAGTAGTAGGTAAGTTTTGGTTAATTTATGTTCAGTTTTTTTAATATTAAGTCGGTAAAAGCGTAGATACTTTTATTAATTATAGGTATAGGTATTATTAATTATAGTACTTATAGGTATTTAGTTTTAAGTGAAGTAGGTTTTATTATATATCTATACTAATATTATAAAGAGATAAAGTTTGTAAGTTGTATGTAGGGGGTAATCTCTGGAACTACTGCTTCGAATTGAAAAAATCTTTTTGAGTTAGATAGTTCATTTATCGAGGAATGCTATAGCCTATAATATCACGCTACGACCAATAGTAGCGGAGCATCAATGAACAATGTTGCAAAAGCGGGAAAAAACCTTTACTAATAATAAAGCTGCCGAGTTTGTTTGTTTGAAAGCTCTAATCTCTGGAAGTATCGATCAGATTTATAAAAATCTTTTTGCATTTGATAGCCCAATTCTTGAGGAAAGCTATAGGCTTTAAACATTACGCTAGAACCCTTAGGAGTTGAGCAAAAAGAAAAAAGTCAGAAAACGAAGTAATAGCGCAGGCAGGCGATGCGATGCGACGCGGTGGGTCGGGGGAGCAAAAAATTTCACGCGGACGAAGTCGCTGGCAGAAGCTAGTCCGCAATATAGTTGAAAGACCTATCCAACGATACCCCACACCATGGCGTAGACGAGAAAAAAAACCTCCCCACTTTACGTGTACAGGAGGTACCATAAAAAAATTTTTTTTCATGATTTTACCAGTTTGTCGGCGTGATTAATATGTATATCTATGTCAAATTATAGCTTTCTAGTATTAAAGTCTCGCGCTAAGCTGTGGACGGACAGACTGACATGGCGAAACTATAGGTAAGGCTTCCTTGTTCACTACGGAACCCTAAAAGAAATCTCGATTTTTGTCAAGTTGTAAAAACCATGCGGAGCAGGGTCGGGTAGCTAGTTCTTTTCAGACCATCTGTCACTTTTAAGCATCTGGTGGATTCACCTGCCGCTTCGATACCTACTGCTAGTGGATCAAAGCGGTCGAGGCGCCTGAGGCAGGCTGACCTGAGGATGTTCAAGTGTGGTTACCCAACCTGTTGTTCAACCCTAGCCCGCCATGGCGCCATTGGGATACGCATTTCTACCTCAAGATAAGGCATATTTTATTTTGTCGATTATTTGTCGCGCTCAAAGAAGCCTCATTGTTCAGGGCCGTGCGTTTAGTTAGCTTAGAATCCTTTATAGGGGCAGCCTAAAGCTCCGTCAGTTGTTCATAAGTTGCGATTTCAGAACCAAAGCTGAAATGTCTCATGTGCCTGTAAAACTTTGCTTTACTGCCAAGTGACATTTTATATTCAGTGGGGTAATTGAGTAACACACATGTAAAATGGCAATTGATCGCAATGCCTTTTATTTAACAGTTCAGCCACGTTCATTCTTTATTATTGTTGAGCAGACGCATTTTTCAATCCAATTATTGTGATGGAGAGTGTGCTACGACGCAATTAGGGTGCCGGTGGCGGTCTAGTAAATAGTCAATTGTTATTTTGTCTATACCTACTTGAAAAAATAACAATTGCCGTAAGTAATTTTCATTGCATTCACTATACAATATTGTAAGCCGGTACCTAGCTGTTATGTAGTCTATTTTAGTTCTTAAATCGTTTGTTACGTCATCTACGTTGTAATGTCTGTCAACAATGTTGCAGGGTGTGTCTGGCTGGTGCAGTGTGCAACATTTTGTAGTGTATACTAAGTATATGAGATGCAATATGTTTTAAGTGCACCTATAATAGTCAGGTCGACCGGGGACTAACAGGGGGTGCCCTAGATGCATTCAATTTAAATTACTTACTTGTATACATTTAAATCGCTTTCAGCCTTGTAATAATGCAGGAAGTCTGCGTAAATTACTGTTTTTCCAAATCCTCGTCAAATTTATAAGCTTTTGAGTGGATTTATTTCAGAGTATTTGGTTTTTAAAACTTTGGTTTTAAATATGTTATTCTTATACATATACCTAATACGGCTCTAATACATAAGTGCTGGAACCTTTATCTGGATATTTCGTGGAAGATATGGGTAACCAACTATAGGTGTTTGTAATAGGATGCTAGGAAATCATTAGGTAAGTAAGTATTCAACTGGGTAGTACCTAAAATTAGGACTGAAAGTTACAGATTTATTAATTAAATCTTAGAAAGTGGTTTTATAGACACAGTTTCGAGTTTTAAGTACCCAACTTTAAAACTAGGTACCTAGCAAAAATCTGTAAAGTAAGACAGACAAAGCGCAGCCAAAACGGCATTTCATTCAAGCTGGCTGGACAAATCTTCAAAATAGCTCGCATTTAACTAGGTCAATAGCGCATTTTATGTGACGGCTAAACACCCTTATTTCAGAATTTGTGACGCTACAGAATCTTAGATAATCGATCGAAAACGTGTCCAGCCATCTTGAAAAACCACTTTTCGCTGGTCTCTCAATCTCGGTAACGGAAGTGATTTTGACGACTTTTTGCATATCAACGGGCGTCACATAAATTTGTGACAGGCATCGAGCTAAAAGTTTTGTGATACGAACAGCGGTTTAGTAGAAAAATGCAAAAATCTGTGTCCAGCCATCTTGAATTTACGTATAAAACTTTTGGCTGGCACTTCTGAATCTCAATAACGGGAGCGTTTTCGAATATGGTTCCTTTACTAACATTTAGTGACGCAATTTGTGACAGTAATAACGTTTGATTTAATATATAGCGTCACATGTAGGGGTTTACGAGAAATCAGTAAAAACTTACATGTCCAACCAACCTGCGTTCAAGCTGGCTGGACACATGTATCTCCGCTGCCTGATGATCTACGGCCTTCGAAATATATTCAACTTTTTGTGACGGGGACGATAATGATTTACTGAATTTGTGACGGAGAAACTTTGAGTAGTTTCAAAGATATTGATCATTTAAACTTTCCCATACAAACACTGCAGTAGGGTTACCAATATTGTAGGTTTTATGTAGGACTAAGTATATTTTAAGGTGTTTTCTTTAATGGACGAAAATCCGTGTTTTGGTGATAGTAGTTGACAGAATTATAATCATTACAATCAGTAACACAACTTGTTAAATTAGTATAATCCCCAAATGTGAAGATTTCATGAAATAGTCATTCTTGGGGATTACTTGGTCTTAGAGAGTTGTGTTGATGAATTTATAGATTATAATTCTGTAAATACATTTTTGTTACGGCCGCGAATCATACATTAATCAACGTACAACTTAATACTGACCAGCAAATTGCAAAAAACGTAAAAAAAAAAATGAATTTCGCGGGTTAACCTGGCGCTTTTGCATTAAATCAATAGATGACAAAAGTGTAGAGTGGGTAATTTTTTGATGTTATTGATTATTTACGTGCAGATACCTACTCTTTTTAGTAGGTAGGTATTGGTGTTTTTCATGGTAAGTACATAGGTAGATACTGGTGCCGATTTTCTTGTCACAAATGCGTCTAAACTAGACTAAAAATCACCAAAATTTAGTTTATTCCTGTCAAATTACGATTTCCCATTCTGAAATTAACTAAAGTGACACAACTTAACTAACTTTTAGTTTGACAGCACTAAGATTGCACTGAGTTAATAGTTTAGAGAAAATAGTAATTTTGCTATTCTGAATTTGAGGTTTATCACCTAAAATTTAGATTTTCTAACTAAATCTGACTATTTTTAATCGCGACTAAAAAGTTGTGGAATAAAATTAGTTGGCATGAGCTAAAATTCACACCAACACCTCGACTGCCTCGACTTCAGATGCAAAAACAGTACTGTTTTTTTTTTCTTTTGCTTATATCTCGAAAACGGTGTGTGCTATCGCAAAAATAATGAAAATTTCGACCCCCTTTATAATACCTGCAAACCCTTAAAACTCAACACGTTGGTAATATTTTTTCATATTTTCTATACAAAAGTGAAAAATTCCATAAAAAAGAGGTCGAGTTTTCCCCGCTACGCACCTTCGGCTCAAAAAAACACGGGTAGGGGCCCGTGGCTAAATAATAACAGCAGCACAGGGGCCCAAGTCTACTATTTTTATAAATTCGTCATTCCAACACGATCCCATTGTCATTTTGCCAATACTTCGTAATCTGCTAAATTCATAATGGTCAGCCATTGGTCGGTCAATGGTCTCAGAAAAACTACTAAATTTCATGCTAGATTTCATTTAATATATATTTTTACATATTACGTATTTGTGTTTGCAATCTGAAGTAGTAAGAAGTTCGTAAATAGCAATAATCATTACATTTATTCATTTGTCATTATGTACGAGATTACCATTTCTTTCAATGGAGTGTCAGTGGTTGAGCATTGGAAAGTCATAAAGACGCCATTATATTAATAGATTACCAAACTTGTCAAAATCGACAATTATGAAATCAGTGATAGACCATTCTGACACTATTGTAATAGCAGACTTGAGGCCCAGGTCGATCGATCAGGTAAAGCTACGCTTGCCGCGGTTGGTCTGTGGATGGGTGGGTGACCATCTTTACATACCGAGACCCCTCCGTGCCTCGGAAAGTATCCCGGCTGTCATTCGTGGATCTTTGACAGCCGTTACGGGTAGTCAGAAGCCCGAAAGTCTGACAACCAGTCTTACCAAGGGGTATCGTATTACCCAGTAACTGGGTTGTATAGGTCAGATAGGCAGTCGCTCCATGTAAAATACTGGTATTCAGCTGCACCCGGTTAGACTGGAAGCCAACCCCAACATAGTTGGGAAAAGGCTAGGCAGATGATGATTATAAGGGCAAATAAGTACCTACTTTTTGGCTGAATGCACAAACCGTGCGAAGCCAAACAAACAAAAAAAAATACCTACTTACCACGTGGAGTCGCAATTGTCAAATTCGATTTGGTTGTGTCAAAATAATTTTTAAATTTAGAGATATTTTAATGCAGAATAGCTCTAAGATTCTCATAGTCAAAAGTAAGTAATTTTAGTGATAGTTTAGTTCGGTGTACAAGAGAATTGGCACCATTGTGTCAGGATAACTAATGCTCGAAGGTATTTAAATGAAAAAGTATATATCGGCATATATAAGTATCGGCATCACTTTTAAACGTCGGACATAATAAAAAAAACCAGATGGAATCGACACTTCCTATCTCAATATCATTGAGACTTTATTTATGTAAAAATTATGGTCACCTCACAATATTAATGGATGTTTGTATGGGAAAGCTTAAATGATCAATATCTTTGAAACTACTCAAAGTTTCTCCGTCACAAATTCAGTAAATCATTATCGTCCCCGTCACAAAAATTTGAATATATTTCGAAGGCCGTAGATCATCAGGCAGCGGAGAATGGAGATACATGTGTCCAGCCAGCTTGAACGCAGGTTGGTTGGACATGTAAGTTTTTACTGATTTCTCGTAAACCCCTACATGTGACGCTATAAATCAAACGTTATTACTGTCACAAATTGCGTCACTAAATGTTAGTAAAGGAACCATATTCGAAAACGCTCCCGTTATTGAGATTCAGAAGTGCCAGCCAAAAGTTTTATACGTAAATTCAAGATGGCTGGACACAGATTTTTGCATTTTTCTACTAAACCGCTGTTCGTATCACAAAACTTTTAGCTCGATGCCTGTCACAAATTTATGTGACGCCCGTTGATATGCAAAAAGTCGTCAAAATCACTTCCGTTACCGAGATTGAGAGACCAGCGAAAACTGGTTTTTCAAGATGGCTGGACACGTTTTCGATCGATTATCTAAGATTCTGTAGCGTCACAAATTCTGAAATAAGGGTGTTTAGCCGTCACATAAAATGCGCTATTGACCTAGTTAAATGCGAGCTATTTTGAAGATTTGTCCAGCCAGCCTGAATGACATAAAACGGCTGTGTCTAATATAAAAACGAAAACGAATTATAAATACTTAGGTTCGCATAAGTTCCTTATACGAGGGGCGTTTTTAATGTACTCTCGGTATCGGGCTGATTTACTAATGATGTATAATTTGACTATAATTGATTGACGTGTAAAAGTGTTTGTACAAACCTACTTACAGAAATAAAATCATTTATCATTTATCATTATCATTATAAAAATAGCAGACTTGGGCCCCTGTTGAGCTGACAAAATGGTAGGATGTTGGTTGACAACCAAACGTCCAACCTCCAACCTCCAACCTCCATTCTACACCTGCGGCGCCTCTTGCTGCCACTGCACAGTACATCTTGCCATTGGAAAACGATGGCAATCGATTGCAAATCCTTTTCATTTTGACAGTTCAGCCATGTTCATTGCGTTTTACGCTGTTGAGCTAACGAATTTTTCAATCTTTTGAAGCAATGGTATACTCGGATTGTGATGGAAACTGTGTCACGCAATCAGGGTGCAGTTATCTATACTAATCTATACTAATATTATAAAGAGGAAAGATTTGTATGTATGTTTGTAAAAAAGTACTGGACCGATTTTAAAAATTCTTTCACCATTTGAATGCTACATTATCATTGATTAATATAGGCCTTTTTTTTATTTTCCCACCCGCGCGAAGCCGGGACGGGCCGCTAGTTTAAAATATAATCTTTGGACGATGAACTTAGTAACCTGAAAGTGTTTGTTGATTTTTCATATAAGGCAAGTTGATAACTGCAGGTGGTCCACCTGCGGTATCCAATTCGCCTTACTCTGTTCCTTTTTTAGGAACATTGTGATTTCTAATCTTCAATCAGTGTACATACTTATATATGTCCATCTTTGTATTCAATTCCAGATAAGCCAGCGGTCGTCAAGGGATGGGAAGTGGGTGTAATTTGCTTACTACCTATACCTACCGGTTATCTGAAGTTATTATAGATTAGCCTAGATGAAAATGAAACACATCACATGTTCATAAGTAGATATGTTTTTAAAATAATTGGCAACTTCTATTTTAATAATTGTCAGTTTCTTTGATTTTTTTAGGAAAGTCTAATCTCTGCCCAAAGGAGACTCTGACTCGGACTCCTCTTAGTTGTAGTGTTTTACTAGGTTCGTTCTAAAGCCAAACAGACGTGCTGTCTAAGCTCCGGTATAATATTAATCCTATTCTCGAAAGATCATTTTATTATGAATGCATTATGCATCGTGTCATTAAATGAATCGTCGAGTCACGTTGCGCCCCACACGCTTGCATGACAGCGTGCGCGTGCGACTCATCATGTTCGACTCGTCCGTAGACGACTAAGACGACTAACATTCTTGGAAAACTAGGACCGACTAGGCAAAGACGCAGTAAATTGACGCCGTAGCTTTGCCTTGCCGAATGCGTTATCTTGTTTATTTTTAACCGACTTCCAAAAAGGAGGAGGTATGTTCGACTTTAAAAAATAAATAAAAAAATTAAAAATATGTATGTATGTTTTTTATGTATGTTGTGCACCGATTTCTCCGTCGATTGTGGACCTCTTTAAAAATTTTTTTTTTTTTAAAGGGTCTGCTCTCGAGGTGGTCCCATTGTCACCAAGTCAGAATCTGATGAAGGAATCCCATGGAAATCGAGGGAAACCCTCAAATTTGATAGGCACAGCTATAGCGATTTGGGTATTTTTTATAGTAGGTAATTCGTGCATTTGCTTTCGGAAACCACCATTTGGTAAAGTGAAACTGATGATGAAGACTACTCAATAATAAGTATTTCAAGGGTTGCGATTCGATTAGGTATTTTAATTTAGTTGCTAAGCAATTTATGCTCGTCACAATGCGTATGGTGAAGTGTTGCTGATGGTGACTTCTCAATCAGCTCCACAATTACCGTCCCTGCATTGGGAAAAGCAATCTTATTTAAAAGGCGATGAGCAGTTGACATTAGGCTATTGTAACTTAATTACAAACTGACCCAGTAAAAAATGAAAAATAACTTTAATTTCGAAAGTCGGTGGGAAAAAACTAAAATACAGCTCCAAAGACACCGACTTCCGAAATTAAAGTTATTTTTCACTTTGTAGTATTTTTTTGGAAGTCGGTTGTTTTTTATAGTTAGATAGGTAATAGGTAATACGGGCTAGTTGCCGCAATACTTTTTTATAGTTCTGTGTGGATAAATCTATTTAGTTCAGCTTATAACAAGCCTATTATAGTAGGTAGGTATTCCACGGCTGGTGGTACTAAGGCATTCTTTCTGGGCCTCAAGTCTGTACAATAGTGCCAGAATGGTCTATCATTGATTTCGTAATTGTAGATTTTGACAAGTTTGGTAATCTACTAATATAATGGCGTCATTATGACTTTCCAATGGTCAACCGCTGACACTCCACTGAAGGAAATGGCATAAAATGGTAATCTCGTACATAATGACAAATGAATAAATGTAATGTTTATTGCTATTTACGAACTTCTTACTACTTCAGATTGCAAACACTAATAACGTAATATGTAAAAATATAAATGAAATGAAATCTAGCATGAAATTTAGTTTTTCTCAGACCATTGAACGACTAATGATCGACCATTATGAATTTATCAGATTACGAACTTTTAGCAAAATGACAATGGGATGACATGGGTGTTGGAATGACGAATTTATAAAAAAGACTTGGGCCCCTGTTTGTAATTTGTCAATAGTGTATTATTAGTTTATTATATTTTAATTTTTTGTTAGTTAATTTGTTGTAATTTTGAAGTAAGTCTCTGTCTCTATCACTTTCTCACTGTACTACTGTACTTACCTACGGTTTACATGTTACCATGAAAAAACACCCTTCGGGTTACCACCACACGCACATGCAAATCTGGAATTTGGAACGATAATGAGCAATTGATAACTTTTAGGAACCAAAAATATATAACCCTATTTTTTTTTATTGTAATTTGTATTGTAACCTGTAAGGGCCAGGGATAACTGAGCAGAAAAAACATTATTCATCGTTATTTAAAATGTTCCAAAAGGTAATAACTGACATTTCGATGATCAGCGGAATAACACGCGGGGAATTCGGCCACGTTTTTTCGCTTTGGTATTATGTTATGTCTCGATTCCTTCAAGTTTATTTTGTGGAATCCATTTTTTTCGCATTCAAACGTAGGTATACAAACTAAGGTAGTATAGGTTTAATACCTAGATACTTTTGTATATTACTGCGTATAGGTTTATTGCGTTCTAACAACGCGGCGTAAAACAATCCATTGCTAGTCCCGTTATATTAGCGTTATCAAAATTGTACGCACCTATGTTGCTACTTTACATTTCTACTAGGAAAGAATAGGCAAATCTAGGTTCAATTTTTATATCGCTGGCCACTTGACATGTAACTAAGTTGTATGATACTTTGGGAATTTATAATTGGAAGATAAAAGAGCTGCGAGGCAATTTCGTAACACATTATCAATCGGAATCGGTTTCATTTTGACAGTTCAACAACTTCATTGCGCTATTTACGTGTTGAGCAGACAAATTTTTCGAACTTATGGATTAGCAATTTGCTTCAAAATGATTCAGATTCCGATTGATAGTGTGTTACGCAATTAGGCTGCTGGTGAAATCTGCCCTTGTATGTAGCTACATACCTACAAGTATAAGACAATGTTGCTGGGCCTCAAGTGTGCTATTACAATAGTGTCAGAATGGTCTATCATTGATTTCATAATTGTTGATTTTGACAAGTTTGGTAATCTACTAATATAATGGCGTCATTATGACTTTCCAATGGTCAACCACTGACATTCCATTGAAAGAAATGGCATAAAATGGTAATCTCGTACATCTCGACATCTCGACAAATGAATAAATGTAATGTTTATTGCTATTTACGAACTTCTTACTACTTCAGATTGCAAACACTAATAACGTAATATGTAAAAATATATATGAAATGAAATCTAGCATGAAATTTAGTTTTTCTCAGACCATTGAACGACCAATGATCGACCATTATGAATTTAGCAGATTACGAACTTTTAGCAAAATGACAATGGGATGACATGGGTGTTGGAATGACGAATTTATAAAAATAGCAGACTTGAGCCCCTGGAGGCACTGGAGTTCGCTTTAGCATTCACTTTCATTCGCCGAATCGCCGCTTTTTTCATTCATATCATCGTTCCGCAGCTCTCACTCAATCCGTCCAACTTGTCGGATGTTTCCCACTCCTTCCAATTAGTTTAACATATTCATAATCCACATCAATCACAGTAGCGTGCTATAATTTTAATTTATATTCAATCATTTGTTAAAAAACAACAACTAATACCTAATTAATTAATAAAAATGACAAAATTAAATCCTAACTTAGCTGGTAAGTACCTACCTAATTTTCATCTCAATATCGACGTGTATTTAGGTCGACCCCCACGCTAACTGAAAATGAAAATGACAGCTGAAATTGGAATGAAGACATAGTATAAAAACAGCGTCTTATCCTTTTTGAGGGAAGAATAATCCCTGTTGCCATTATATTATTGCTTTAGTGATCTACGCATTCTGAACTGCCAATTTATTTTGTAAATCTCACCGTGAAAGTCAGGTGAGCTTGAAGTGAGCGATAGCGATCCCTAGAGGGATCCTTAGAGGGATCGCTACGGATTCAAAGTATTGACAGCTCATTTGAAGTTCAGTTTACCTAAGTATTCACGTTGAAATTTTTACAGAATCGATCGGGGTGTAAGGGATTGACATTATTGACAGTTCACTTTAAAAGCCCGCTTCACTTAAGTTTTCACGGTGAGATTGTTGCAGAATCGATCGGCTGATGTTAGAGATTGACATTATTAACAGTACGCTTTAAGCCCACTTCACCTAAGTTTTCACGGCGGTGAGATTGTTGCAGAATCGATTGGGATTTTACTGATAGACATTATTGCCACTTCAACTAAGTTTTCACGGTGAGATTGTTACAGTATAGATCGGTTGGAACCATCGCAAGTAAAATTATTGAACGAATAGAGACATGAGACTCGTAGTCAATATGAATCGTGTGATTCCAAAATAGCGTTTTTATCAGATCCCGATGGATTGCACTGAAAATAATAATGTTTAATGCATGTGACCGGTGCCCAGTGCGGCTCGTCTCGATAAATTACCATACCTATACCTATGAAGTAGTAGGAAATCTGAAATAGGTACAGACGCCAGCACATCAAGCTACCCGAAACTGTCAAATTTTCCCAATCAACTTTGAATCTTATGCCTTAGTAATAAAGTTAAAAATCTATTAAAGAAATTTGATATATTGTAGTAGCTTGATGTGCTGGCGTCTGTAAATCATAAATAATAAAAAAGAGTGGGCTGAAAAAGTCAAACAAAAGACACAAAAAATTAAACAATTACTTACATTAAAGTTTGATTATTCATTTGCTAGACTAGCATGACAGCTGCGATTGACCATTTTTGTCAACATGACATTAAGGTACATAATGATCGTAGCTGTCATTTTGGTCTAACAAATTAATGTCTGAGATGGCCCCGCGCATGAAAGTGACCAGTTATTGACCTCTCAGGGTTGCCAGATATCATTCTTTATTTTTTCCTAAATTTGAAATAATTTTTCTCCAAAATGGTACAATTTTTCTAAATTTTACCAAAAGGCAAAAAGTTTGTACTATTATTCAATTGTAACCATTAGGGAACAGTTTTTAATGGCATTAAATAAAGTAGCCACTGATAAGCGCACCTGTCAATTTGTCCGTTATCTTGTTTTAGCGAACATTTTGTACACAAAAAAATTTGAAAGTAGTAAAATAACACAAAAAAATAAAATTTGTCGTGGTAACTTTCGTCCGTTCGGATATTCTGTGCTTTGCGAAGTGGTAACTTTCGTTCGCGCGGACATTTTGCAGTTTCGTGAAGTGGTCACTTTCGGCCGCGACTTTTGGAACACAACATCGACATTCTCCAGGAGCCAAATTTTTATTCAAAAATTGTGAAAAAAGTACCCAATCTGGTAACCCTGGAAAAACCTAGGTATTTCCTAGGACACGGGAGAGGTTAAAAATCAGAGTCTGCGAGGTAATCGCGTAATACACTAAGTAGTAATGGATTTCCTTTTGACAGTTCAACATTTATTGCGTTATTTACGTTGTTAAGCAGACAAATTTTTCGAACATATCAAATCAAAAGTAATTTATTCAAATTAGGCTGAGAATCTGCACTTCCGAACGTCAAAATTACAAAAGACAGTCCCCCAAAACGCCCGCCCTTCACCACTTCCTAGTGCTTTTGCTAGAAAGAAAAAGTGGCGCAACAATCTCCCCAGTATTTGAAGCAATGGATTAGCAATACCTAGATCCTTCAAAATCATTCAGATTATGATTGATCGTGTGTTACGCAATTAGGATACTGTTTAGGTTATTATAGACGACTAGCTTCTGCCCGCGACTTCGTCCGCGTAAATTTTTTTTGTTTCCCCGACCCACCCCGTCGCAACGTGTCGCCGGGCTGCGCTATTACTTCGTTTTCGTTTTTCTTTTTGCTCAACTCCTAAGGGTCCTAGCGTCAAGTTTAATAGAATATAGCCTTCCTCAAGAACTGGGCTATCAAACGCAAAAATATTTTTATATATGCGACCAATACTTCCAGAGATTTAGAGCTTTCAAACCGTGTTTCAAACAAAAAAACTCTTCAGCTTTATTATTAGTATTATTTTAAAACTATGATATCTCCTAAGATATACATTGAAATCAAATGATGTCAGAGGCAATTTTGTTCAAAATTAAATACATGTGATGAATAACTTATTTATTTGGATAAGGATTAATAGCATGTTTATAAAAACACCTTCGCAAATAATGCATTATTTTAGAACAAATTTGGTTAGCATAAAAGAGGTTATAGTGAGCTAACCTTAAAAGATAGACATATGCTGTCGCGGACTTTTTTTAAAGCTTTTAAAGGGGAACAATTCTGTCAGATATGATTTTTGCGAAACTTTAACCATTTACGCAGCGCACGCAGCGGAAGCTCTCAATAGGAAAAAAAAACCCCCGATTTTGAAACATTCTTCATTGGTGCTCCGCTCCTATTGGTTTTAGCGTGATGATATATAGCCTATAGCCTTCCTCGATGAATGGGCTATCTAACACTGAAAGAGTTTTTCAAATCGGACCAGTAGTTCCTGAGATTAGCGCGTTCAAACAAACAAACAAACAAACAAACTCTTCAGCTTTATAATATTAGTATAGATGACGTTGACGACGATGACGTTTAGAAATACCTACGTATAAGATCACATTATCCTGTTGGCACGCGTGTGCGTCACAATATGTTGGAACGTGGACGAGGCAAAGGGAATGGATAAGGAACGTATAGGTACCTACTAGAAATAGAAAAGGATCGATGGCACGTGGCCGAGGAGTTCAACAGTTCATGCCAATGAATGAATTTATGTATATACATATGTATATCTTTTAGTCTTTCATTTTCTGCTTAGAATTTTGATATTTTTGAGACTTAAGAGGCCGCTTACAAAAATGCGTGGAATGCGTGATTTCGAATCTTTGAGAATGTAGCAAAGTTTAATAACTCATCAAAGCGAGTTTTTGTAATTCAGGGCCGTCTTTACCCGGGGGTGCAAGGGGTGCGTGGCACCCCGGCGCAGGGTCTTAGGAGGCGCTGGCCGCTAGCCTTATACGTATTTACCCAAACCATGCGTGATGCGTAATCAAAATCAGTTTTAACAAATATTCATTATTTATTTGCTGACTTGCAATGTGCAAGCCAATTTAGATCTTATTAGTACAAAAAATTAAATTTATATTCCAACAAACACACGCGGCAAATTCAAAGAGAGCTTACGGCTACAAGTGCGCGCGCGCCCTTTGATACACGACGCCCGCCTTTTGACATATCACCGCCCGCTTGAAGGTAGGTATCTAGTTACCAATAAAAATTGTGTCAACAAAAGTTTCAGTCTACAACTACCATTAAAATTGCGACAGCCATGAGCCAATATAGTACCTAACTTTACCTAAGTGACCATAGGCATCGTTTGGCATCCTACTTATTTTGTAATGAAAAAAGTTATTTACTTAATTCGTGTAGTGAAATGCTAATTATGTGCAAGGAGTGCAAAATTGTTGTTTTGTGGAAATTAATTTTACGTTGTCAAGGGAGGTAAGAAAAGTTTTTTTTTTCAATTTAAAAATTTTAAGGATGAAGCGCCAGGGAAGTCCGCGAAACAATTACTATTTCATGAAATATCAATCAATAGGAGTATACTTAACGAGTACTTGTTACGCTCGCGTATGATTCGCGAGTCGCAAATCATATTTTGTTTAAAATTATGCTGACTCTGTCCTGAAAATTGCGTAAAACGTAAGAAATTTTGAATTTCGCGTGCTACCTAACGCATGGGGGATGTGCTAGTTTTATTTTTTTTAAAGTGATGCAGTAAAAATGTACTGCAGAAATAAAGTAAGTTTTAACAAAAATCATGACCGGTTTATCGCAAAAAATCTTTACCAGAATTTAAAAAAATACCTATCTTATATAAAGATACCTAAAAAATACCTATAAAAATACCTGTAGTAGATGGCAGAATCAGCGGGTGGTAAAGAGAAACTATCGGGCAGGCGCGGTCCGAGGGGGTTGTGGGGGTCATGACCCCCCCCCCCCCCCCCCCAAATCAGTCAAGCTGCCGAGAGTCTTATTACTTGCATTACTAACTTAAAACTGTACTTGAGCCACGAAAACCCCGATGGGCAATTGCTGACAGAAGTAAAAACTTAAAACTATGAAGTGTCAGTGGGTTTTTAACGCGCCTAAAAAGTAATTACTTTAAAAAGCCTGATATAAAATATAGAATCTAGGATGCTAGAGCGAGCGAAGCAAACTCGGGATATTGGGCACCCCGCTCGTACGTAAGGTTTGAAAGACTTAGATTATGGCCAGATTCTAAAACCTAAACTGCTTTAAAACGAGTTTAAGCTTTTCGTCATAATTCGATAAGGTAGGTTCTCTTTCTATATGATGGTTAAGTGCAAATAGAGACTATTCAAGGTGTAGTGCTAAAAATTTTAGGCTCACTTCGCTCGCTCTTGCGATTTACATTCTGTAGATTCTTGAACTTTTCTTTAGAAGTCGATAAAGCAAGTAATTCCTAGTCCTTTTGGAATAATCGAAAGAAAATCGTACCTATCCGAGTGTGCAAATTTTTCGAGCTCGCTGCGTTCGCTCTTACTCTACATTCTGGTAGTTGCTTTTTGGGCTTGCCTGCCTAAGTAGACAATGTAAATCCTATTTCTGTTTGAAAATATAAAACAAAACCTGAGCAAATCGAGACGGGTTGTTAAAATTTTCGAGCTCGTTCCGCTCGCTCTCCCTACCCTACATACTTTGCCGTTCTGTTACATACAACCAATTTGGCAGCGTTATTAAATAACAACCCCAGACATGTAAGGGCTACGTCCCTTGAATAACATAATAAAATTAATGTGCAGCTGGGTACAGACGCAACAAACTGTCAAATTTTTCCAATCAATCTTGGACCTTATGCTGTAGTGATAACGTTGAAAATCTTTTAAAGAAATTTGACAGTTTCTAGCAGCTTAATGTGCTGGCGTCTGTCATCGGATGCACGATTTTCTGAAGATATCGCGAATGACCCTGCTCTCTGCACACAAACAATACCTAATAAATTAAGATTATTTATAACAGAAAATGGACCATTTCAGGTTAAAATATCTGCATATCCTGGTGATAGCCCGGTGGTCAAAATAGACATTCAAGGTTTACATTAATTCGCATAAAGCTGAAAATTGGTATGAAGGTTGGGAACACCATTAAAAATAAATTTTCAAAAGTCCCCATCGATCCGAAGCGTTCAAAAATTTTTATTCAAGGTCAAATATTGTAAAAATCGGTTTTTTGCATTTTTCAGCTAAACGTATGGTTTATCATAAAAAAGGTACGAAAAAATTGTTAAAAATTGTTCATCATGCAATTAATCACTATTTCGGAGATATAGCGATGCAAAAAGTTGAAAAAGTTGTGTTTTTCTTAACCCTTGCGTTGCGTAATTTAAAAATATTATATTTTTTAAATTACGCAACGCTTCTAACGATACCACATACATTGATATTGGTTAAGCCGTTTAGAAGTTATGGTGGAATAATGAATCATACATAAACCCTGAAAACATAACACTCATTTTTTGGGCAGACGTAAAAAAAAATGTTGTTTTTTTGTTGGCAAGGGGGCGCAGGCTGATTTTCGCACCCCGGCGCCCAATATGGTTAAGACGGCCCTGTTGTAATTATAAATAATTAAGTATGTTGATTATTAACATATTAATAAAAAAAATGCTTGTTAATTATAAATAAAAATTATGTTGATTATTACTTGCTTTGACTAAGCAAGGTAGGAGATAAAGTATTTTTATGTCTTACCTTGGTTACATACTTACATGTATAAAACTATGTAAGTATAATGTTTGTTTCAATTTAGAATTTTATAAATTATGATGTTGATTATTGTATTTTTTATATTACATTACCTATAAGTAACAGAAATAGTGATTTCGGGTATGTTGTGGTCTTCTTTGGTCTTTATTTGTTACTTATAAATAAACATTATTTTGATTCTTTCAGTATTTTGTATTTATTGTTTGTCATAGGTAAGTATTAAAAAAAAACTTTGAAGAATTATTGAACAAAGCTACATTCTCAAAGATTTTGGGAGTTGAACATTTTGGGAATTGGACATTTTGACAATTGGGCATTTTGGGATTTGGACATTTTGACACCGTTGGACATTTTAAGAAGTGGACATTTTGCCCCTGAAAGGAATTGTGATGCTATTATGCGACATTTTACACAATATCGACACACACAACGATTAGAATCATCGTAGCAGTTAGTTTCTAAAATCATCGCAGTCTTAGTTTCTACTTGTCTGTGACCTAGTAGCAGTCATAGGTTCTACAGCCCTTTCACAGTTATTTTACCTTTGACAGCGGCAACCCAACAGGAACTGTGAATGGAATGTACTGTGGGTACTTGTCTGTGGCCTAGTATCAAGCTGTCATTTCACATAACAATTAATGACATGCTACTAATCTATCCTTGGTAAGTGGCTGGTAATTATTAGAGCCTCTGACCGAGTCGGATAAATTCCCAGGCCATCAAGTGACAGCGATCGAACTTATGTACAGAGGCCAGAACATCAACCTACCCCAATCTGTCAAATTTGTTTGTTAGATTTTCAACTTTACTGCAAAGGAATAAGGTTCATATTCAATTGGGAAAAAATGACAGACTGGGGTAGCTTGATGTGCTGCTGTGCACAGCTAAGTACGGAATAATAGAAGTTAGGTACGTACGCAACACGGGCCGGCGGACGAGCTTTTAATTTGATAGGTAACGAGTACAAGTAGGTTCTTATAGAATATTTTCCCTCCTTTCATTTACTTTTATTAAATGAGATTAAATTCAAAAAAAGGAGGTTACCAATTCGACACGTATGTATGTAATATTATTGGAACTACAATATATTCACATCTGACAATCTATTAGGGCTTTCAAACAAATAAGTATACAAAATTTTATAGATGTATGTATGTTTGTCCACACATTTCTCTGCAACTATTATCTAATCGGATTGTGACCATTTTTTTATTGGCTTACGTTTACTTCAGCTCAGGGAAAAGTGCAAGTTTCATCAAAATCGGCTTAGTAGTTTTCAAGATATGGACCGTGGTCAGAATGGTCCATCATTGATATCATAATTGTTCATTTTGACAAGTTTGGTAATCTACTAATATAATGGCGTCATTATGACTTTCCAATGGTCAACCACTGACACTCCATTGAAAGAAATGGCATAAAATGGTAATCTCGTAAATAATGACAAATGAATAAATGTAATGTTTATTGCTATTTACGAACTTCTTACTACTTCAGATTTCAAACACTGTACGTAATATGTAAAAATATACTTATACTAGCTTCTGCCCGCGACTTCGTCCGCGTAAATTTTTTTTGTTTCCCCGACCCACCCCGTCGCAACGTGTCGCCGGGCTGCGCTATTACTTCGTTTTCGTTTTTCTTTTTGCTCAACTCCTAAGGGTCCTAGCGTCAAGTTTAATAGAATATAGCCTTCCTCAAGAACTGGGCTATCAAACGCAAAAATATTTTTATATATGCGACCAATACTTCCAGAGATTTAGAGCTTTCAAACCGTGTTTCAAACAAAAAAACTCTTCAGCTTTATTATTAGTATTATTTTAAAACTATGATATCTCCTAAGATATACATTGAAATCAAATGATGTCAGAGGCAATTTTGTTCAAAATTAAATACATGTGATGAATAACTTATTTATTTGGATAAGGATTAATAGCATGTTTATAAAAACACCTTCGCAAATAATGCATTATTTTAGAACAAATTTGGTTAGCATAAAAGAGGTTATAGTGAGCTAACCTTAAAAGATAGACATATGCTGTCGCGGACTTTTTTTAAAGCTTTTAAAGGGGAACAATTCTGTCAGATATGATTTTTGCGAAACTGTAACCATTTACGCAGCGCACGCAGCGGAAGCTCTCAATAGGAAAAAAAAAACCCCCGATTTTGAAACATTCTTCATTGGTGCTCCGCTCCTATTGGTTTTAGCGTGATGATATTTCGCCTATAGCCTTCCTCGATGAATGGGCTATCTAACACTGAAAGAGTTTTTCAAATCGGACCAGTAGTTCCTGAGATTAGCGCGTTCAAACAAACAAACAAACAAACAAACAAACAAACAAACAAACTCTTCAGCTTTATAATATTAGTATAGATTAAATGAAATCTAGCATGAAATGTAGTAGTAGTTTTTCTCAGACCATTGACCGACCAATGTTCGACCATTATGAATTTAGCAGATAACGAACTTTTAGCAAAATGACAATGGGATCGTGTTGGAATGACGAATTTATAAAAATAGCAGACTTGGGCCCCTGGGCCCTGGCCTAATGATACGAGCTACTGGTGTGGTGTCAAAGGGAAAACATCTCAAAACCTTGGTTTAATACTAGTGCAATATTTACAACAAAATTTTTACATATTTATTACAAACAAATATTCCAATTTTTTTTACTAACACTAAAAATTACGAAATAAAAAAAAATAAATCAACTTAAAAAAAAAAAGAAATTAACTCAAAATTATGAAATAACTTTAATTTCGGAAGTCGGTGGCAAAACATTAAAACTTAAATATAGATCCCAAGACATTTAGTTGGTACCTAAATGTTTATGGAATGAAGTTCCTTACCGGTGTTTGCGATAGGAGTTGACTGGTAGAAATCGTAACGTAAAGAAAAAGCGTTATGCCCCTCCAATCCTCCATGTGATTTTCTCTGTCTCTTTCTATTATATGTTCTTACACGAGTTTTTGTGTGTGTACAAATATCGGGGCCCGAACACGTTTTATAATTAAGTAGGTACCTAATTAGAGGCATTTAGGATTTACCCCTTTGATCCACATAAAATTATGCCGGGAACATGCGTGTCTTATTAAATAACGGCTTGTTCTATTAGAAACTCAAAACTGGTGCATACCTAAGTAGGTACGTTAATTCATGATAATACTTATGAAAAACCTACCCTATTATTCATCTTAATTTCAGTAAAACAATATTAGTTGCACGAAAAAAGAAGGAAAGTAACTTTGAACACGGTTGTTTGAAGTGCAGGGTAATTGAGTTTCATTTTGACAGTTCAACTACATTCATTGCGTTATTCGCGTTGTTGAGCAGACACATTTCTCGAACATATGGAGCAATGGATTAGAAATATGCTTCAAAATGATTCAAATTGAGAGTAATAGTTTGTTACGCAATTAGGGTGCAGGTTTCATCAACACAATTTAATTCATACCTAATGATTATAAGATGATCCTCATAAATGAAGAAACCCTTTTAAAATAAAGGAAATGAGAGAAAACATTTTAATAACGACGTAAACTTTTCCGAAAAATAAAATTTAGGATTATTTTACGGAGACGTAAGAAAAGTAAAAAAAAATAAAAACGTGTACGCGCGACAATAGCCTTGAGAAATTGCATTATGTACTCGCGACGTTATCAGTGACGAATGACGACTGACCATGTTACGCATTAGGTACTTGCCTACGATAACGAGTAACCTAACCAGTAAAGAAATGACCAAATAAATCGACATGCTCGTCAGCTCGTGCAAGTCCTGACGTTAACTGAACGACGACGCGCTACCACTGACGTTATGATAAATACGTCGTTTTTAAATTTTAATCAAGCTTTTCAACAAATATAAGGTGTTAAAAAAATTATCCGACAAACTTTAAGAGGTGCTTTTGACCATCGAACTGAACAACTTTCACTATGGGACCAACTCTGAAATCACAAAAAAAAAATCAGCTGTTTCATACATTTTGGTCTGTGTAGGTATTAAAGTTTTGTATTAAACAGCAGATTTTTTTTTTCGTGATTTCAGAGTTGGTCCCATAGTGAAAGCTGTTCAGTTCGATGGTCTAAAGCACCTCTTAAAGTTTTAGGGTTTAATCTTAATTTTTTATCACTTTGTATATTTTGGTTTTCGAATCCGGTTACGAACTTACCTGTTTCAGTGAGTGCAGAACCTTATTGTATTTCTATTTGTATCTCGTTAAAGCTACAACTGCAAGCCGAGGTTGAGTTCAGCAAGTAGGATTGGATGGTGGTCTCGGCTTTCAGCCGTCAGATCCTACAGGTGAGCTTCAAATGTGCACATCACAGAAATCTTAATAATTAAGATTTCTGTGGTGCACATGGATTTAAAAACCTACCTTTAGAGGTTCCGCTTGCAGTGGGATTGTCCGAAAGGGTTACCGCTACCCCGGAACACAAAGGGCTAAGGAAGGAACACGGGTGGGTTTTAGTCAGTAGAGTTGACACTCCCTTCTGCTGCATCCAGAGCAGGAGGGGTCATTTGACGATTTCCCATCCACAAAAAAAAAAACAGGTTCCTTCCGCTTTCGGTTTGAAACGGTAATTAGTAATTAGCTTCATTAGGTTCTGGAAGCCAACCAAAATCACCAAAAATGTAGTTTCTATTTATTTTGAAGAGAGAAAGAAAGGAAAAGTCTTAGTACGTACTAAAATTGGTATTATGATTACCTACGAAAGTTAATGATGGAAAGGACTCAATACAACCTTATTGGCTTCATAGATAGGTACTCTACTTAAGTAAATAGGTAAAATATACTGATTTAATCTTCGGGCTTCAATTCAAACACGTGGATAATTCTGCCGGGCATCGTTAGCTATCGGAAAATGGAATGTAGAGATAAACCATTATAAAAAGCAAACATTAATATTATATGTAATTTTCAAAAAAATAACATTTTTGGCTGTATTTACGTGTGGTAAGTAATCCCGTGTCTTATTTTTCTTCATTGTATTATTAAAACACTGTTTAGCTGCACAAGAAGTCATTATGACATCAGTCAGCGAAACACGACGCAGACACTTCGTGTGTGTTAGTTTTTTAGTGCAGTTATAAAAGTGTATATATTTATAGTATTTTTAAGTTATATTATTATTGTATTGTATGTGTTGTTAAGGGCCTTGATGCTTGAATAAATAAATAAATTATATTACAAAAAAACCGGTTAAGAGTGAGTCGGACTCGCGCACCGAGAGTAGTTGAAATATAGGGCATCCAGATCAAACAAGATCTGGATACCCTATATTTCACTATTCGAAATGATACTTCTAAAAACGCTATTCAAAATTACACTTAAGTATTTACTTTTGAATACTTGGATAACATTCTAACAACATAATTATAAGAACTGATGCAATATTCTGATCTGTTTTGTGGTTATATATTCATTATAACAGAGTAAAAGTATTTCATCAGATCAGATCAAGTCAGAATATTGCAGCAGTTCTTATATGAACTGGTCTGTTATAATGAATACATAGCCGTAAAACAGATCAGAATATTGCAGCAGTTCTTATATGAACTGGTCGGTTATAATGAATACATAGCCGTAAAACAGATCAGAATATTGCAGCAGTTCTTATATGAACTGGTCGGTTATAATGAATACATAGCCGTAAAACAGATCAGAATATTGCAGCAGTTCTTATATGAACTGGTCGGTTATAATGAATACATAGCCGTAAAACAGATCAGAATATTGCACCAGTTCTTATATGAACTGGTCTGTTATAATGAATATATAACCACAAAACAGATCAGAATATTGCATCAGTTCTTATAATTATGTTGTTAGAATGTTATTCAAGTATTCAAAAGTAAATACTTAAGTGTAATTTTGAATAGCGTTTTTAGAAGTATCATTTCGAATAGTGAAATATAGGGTATCCAGATCTTGTTTGATCTGGATGCCCTATATTTCAACTACTACCGAGGGTTCCGTACCATCAAGTTTTTAAATTTTCATCAGCGAGGCCCACAGAGAATATAATATATAGTCTTTGACGAGGTCTATTATATTCGTCAGAGAATTTTAACACTGCGGTGTAGAATATTTCAGTTTTAGGTCAGCGTCTCTTAACCAATAGTGAAACTGATGTATTTTTCGATGATTTCTGAAAAAACGTGCTATTAAGAGACATCGATTTATTTTTTCTCTGTACTGTACATAAACTTCTACCACATATAATAATTTCTGTATCTGTACATAAACTTCTACCACATATAATAATTTCAGATTTTTCTCTTTGCAAACTTCGGAGATAAAGGGGGAACGGTATTTTTTTTACCATTTTTTCATTAAAAGTCGAAAACTATGCGTCCTAAAGAAAAAAATGTTTGAGAATGTGCAAACTCCGCTCTTTCATTATGATACCCCACATTCCCTAGTAGCCCCACTTCGAATTTTTTAGACCCCCTTCGATCACTGTTGCAAAAAAAAAAATATTTCTTATTTGCAAAATAGTTGGACAAACGTCATCTAAAACTATTCCAAATTTCAATTTGATAGTATTAGTAGTTCTTGAGATATCCAGCAGTGACAGACGGACATACAGGCTGAGTCTCACCATAACGGTTCCGATTTACCATTTGGTACGGAAACCTAAAAACTGAAATTATTGAGCTGTGTGATCAACGATGTTCCGTGCGCGACTGAGTGCCTACTAGGAGCAATCACCCAGTTCAGTAGGAAGGAACACGCGCTGTGATTGAGTAACATATCTACGAAAATAATATATCAATGATCACAGATATGTATTTGGGTAGGATGACCTGTTGGTTACGTAGAGACTAATTTACTTACTACTACTACTACCTAAATGTGGAGATGTATCACGACCTCCAAAGAATGTACTACGAATAACTGCATTCATACAGTACCGGGTCACACCTTCCGGAAATCTAAGCCGTCTCGGTTGCCCGGTTGGTGTTATTTTTACGCCAGAGCTTGCTCCGTGCGGAACAGCGAGGCCCGGAGCCCCTGACACCATGTGTAGATACTGGCTATAGGTACCCTTCAACTATGTTACGGTTGCGATCGATCGATGACTTCTGACATAATGAGTTGGTACGCATATGTCACAAATACACCTAATAATTATGGCTTCGAAATAGTTATTAATAAATTGTGCTGTGTCATCATTTAACTTTTCGTCCTTATGATAGTATCATGAAACTTAAATAACCAACCTATAATGTTCCCACTGCTGGGACACAGGTCTCCTTTCTGTGAGAGGGAATGGGCTTTAATCCACCACGCGGGTCCAGTGCGTGTTGGTAGATGTCACATAATGTCTACGAATTTTTGGTTCCAGGACATGCCGGTTTCCTCACGATGTTTTCCTTCACTGTTTCGAAAGCAGTGGTGATCAAAATTACAAAGTAAAGCGCTTGTCTGGGTTCGAACCCACGACCTACGACTCGTAAATCGGGCTCGTTACCACTGGGCCAACACTGCTCACTGCTCATAAAACTTATACAGGGTGGAATCGAAGTCATGGGCATTATTTTAACCTAAGGCACTACTCACGATACTGATTGCATTAGGGCTATTAATACGCAAATCAAAAATATTATTAATGCAAGTAAGGAAAACCTTAAAAATGTAGTAAGTCAAATTGCACAAGGCTTATTATTGCAAATAAACACTTAAAGTAATTAAAACAAAATACTTCGTTAACGCCAATAATTGTTGAAATATCAAAATCTTAAAGCGCAGTACAGCGCAAAGCGAAATGTAAACAAACATCACCTGCGCGCGCGCGGGTTTTTCCTTACAAGTAATAATAACAATGGGCTACAAGACATTCCGTCCGGCGGGATTCCCTGAACTCTCTCCGTCCCACTCCCTCACTCGCAAAAATACGAATATCACCCCCGCGCGGGGTATGCTTCCCGCCGCAACACGAAGTCACGAACCCGGAACCAGTGTCATAACGACTGCGCAGGTGCATTGACGCGTAATTGATTTATTGATCCCGTGACGTAATCGCCGTACTCGCCGCTCGCGGCATACGGTGCTTGGATTGCAGTGTATTAAGTGTTAGTGTAGTAGTTGTGTGTTGTGTGTGTGTTTGTGTACACGATGCCTCGACCGCGTAATGTGCAGGCTAGGTACACCAACCAACAATACCCACAAATGGTTGTAATTTACGATCGCGCAAGAAATTTAGTATGAACTCGTGAAATGTTCCATCGGCGCTACCCGAACGACCCTATTCCTTCACGGGGTCTCATTCCACCAGAACCACTCAGAACCTGTTGGATTTTTCGTCTTTTCACGTGCCAGCACATGCACAAGCTCGTGGAAGAGCACCCGTTTACCCTCTGTCACTTTACCGACAAATAAGGCTTTTTCAAAACAATCCACAAGCTAGGTACGTAAATGTTTTTTTTTAATGTATGTTAGTTGACGTAGTTTTGACCGTCCTAAGCCGGCAAAGTACGAAGGGAAAATTGGAATTTATTATGAATCAATTCATTGGCAACTTACGAATGTCACGTGAGTCGGGCGGGGTCAAAGAATTCACGCCCAATGACGCGCGTACGGCGTAGTGTACCTACGCATTTGCTATCGAGAAGCGCAACTAATTTGATACTTTGTATGACTTACTACATTTTAAGGTTTTCCATACTTGCATTAATAATATTTTTGATTTGCGTAATAGTAGCCCTAATGCAATTAGTATCATAAGTAGTACCTTAGGTTAAAATAATGCCCATGATATCAAATGCACCCTGTATATTTAACGCGATCAATATCGACTGGTCAACGCAAATCGCACGACCGCAGTCTTACTGCACCTCGCTAGGACATGTATTGAAAAGCTACGTCTTCAATTCGTTCCTAAGTATATACAACAGTACTACATGCATCGCTACTTATGTAGGTATATATTTTAGCCTACTGTTCCACATATACATTTTCCAATATATCGTCTAACTGAACATGCAATGTAGTGTTAATAATAGTAGGTACCTATGCTATGTACCTATGCTCGTTTTATTTCTTTAGCCTTGGAAAATATTGAATCCCTTGCCAAAACTCGTATGAGAAGTTGGCATTGACAGTAATGCATTTAAGAAATACTGAAATGCAGTATTTATCAGTGTGATAACAATGATTATGTCAGGGTAAGATTATATCGAAATTAGATCTTCGATCATTTGAAAATAGATTTTATCAATACTCGGTTGATGTTGAAGGGACCCACAGACCCACCTCCTTCTGAGCGTTATTATGCCATTCTTTTAAAATGCACTTTGTTATTTTCAGCCATCTGGTTCTTTATTGCTCATAAAGATGTCGCAGATGGATTGTAGAATCCGCTGTTTTGCAAAACCGCTACCTAGTTGTTTTAAAAAACAACTGTTATGTAAAACAACAGACCGAACAACGTTCAGCTGGATTGGCATTGCCCTACGTTTTACAAAACTGCTACCGACGTCTAGACGTAATGCAGAATGGCTTATCTGCCACAATGAGTCACAATGAGCGTCTTTCTTATAACTCTGTTGTTTTCAAAAAATCACTGTATTCACACGACTAAAGGTAATTATGTACGTAGCAATTGAGTCATGTTTGGCATGAATATTAAATAGAAGTATGTCTGCAGATCATCGAACATTGGTGAAGGAAAACTCGTGAGGAAACCTGGACTTTTAGTAAATATAAATAAGTTTGAAATCGCCAAGCCAGTCTTGAGCAAGCGTGGTGATCGATGCTTGTGACTTCTCTGTCTGAGAAGAGGCATATGTCCTGCTAATTATGTCTGCAGATTTAGACTATCAAAGCCGGTAGCCAATCCTAGTTCTGAAAACCACAAGACCGCTATACCTTGCGTTAAGTTTACCTTATGGCCTATTGTTAGAAGATCACGATCGTTGATCAGCAGTGGACATAGATTGACAGATAGGTAGCTGCTGAAAGACAAAAAGGAGAAAAAAAAATGGCATGGTTGGTCTAATCGTATGCGGCACCGGTTGACGTCATCACGTCAATGCCGGCTGTCGCTAACAACCACAACCAGCGCTGGGGCTGCAACTCGCATAGCATTATGCTGAGTGATGGCTGTTTTGCGTGGATGTGACGCATATGTTCCCCTTTTTCGTTCTTTTTGCTGTTTGTGTCATGTTCACCGCAAATAATAGTATTTTCATTATTTCTTTCTTGGTTCTACGCATGGCTACACATCAAGCTATACATAACCAGTATAAGCTGACTTCTGACTGTACGGAAAACCTATACAATGCGAGGTCAGCTAAAACTGGAAATCTACCTATAGTTTGGTGCGTAGCCGTGTGTACCAAGAACTAATCAACGGAATTGAAATATTTTTACGGACTGTTATGTTGGATACCTTCATATGCATGTGTGTTGTTACATAATTACAAATAATAAAAGATTATTATACCACTGGATGATAAAACCATAATAGCTTCTACAGTCGATCTTAGTATTCTAGTATGCCAATGTACAGTCGCAAACACAATACACGATAACTTTGAAGGCTTTTTACCTTAAAGTTGGTTATAAATGAAACTGGAAGCCGTAAAGTGAAGTGTTAAAGTCATATTTGTTTCAATACGAGAAAAGATGGAGCTATGGAGGAGGAATACCTCCATATCTTCTGCGAAACGGAGCAATGATGGCTTATTATGTAAACCGTGACTCAGGAGTAACCAAGTCAGGATATGTATGTCTAGGCAAACGTTTTGTTTTTTATTTCTTACAAAGTGACCTACCCTAATAACATAATAATTTATCTAACACAATAATAACGAAAGATACTACTCGAAATTAATGAGATAGCTGTTACAATATCATGTACAAAGGTCTTGGAGTTATGTAACTGTATGTGTAAGTAGTATAAACATACATATGTATATACTACATATACATATTCCGTTGTCAGTGATAACGGCAAGGATGAACAACTGAAATAAAACACAGTTATTGAATAGCATAATTTTTTTATTCTGATAACAATAAAACAGTGTTTATTCCGCCAACGTTATCTAATAGGCATTAATATTTTGTGTCGTTATTAAAAAAAAAAAACTTTTTTACAAAAAAAACGACCGACTTCAAAAAAGAACAATACTAAGTAATAAGTGAAAAATAACTTTAATTTCGGAAGTCGGTGTCTTTCACTTTGTAGTGTTCTTTTTTTGTAAAAAAGTTTTTATTTTTCACTTTTTAGTTGTACCTACACCACACAAATTCAATTAACACTATTAGCTTGGTATGTAAATATCAGTTAAAGCATCATCAATATAAACTAAGTGGAAAAGAATTGCCGGAGATTCAGTACATTTATGCATATAACTTCGTACATAATATAATGTATTATATTACTAAAACCTTCCTAAAAGTATTAAGTAGCTCATTTTATTGAAAGAAACATCAAAATCGGTTCATTGGTTTTTGAGAAAATCCCGGAGATATATATATATATACGGGTCGAATACAGAACCTCCTTTTTGAAGTCGCTTAAAAAACGTGCGAATTCAAGTCGCAATCTCATCACAGCGACAATCAATGTCAAAAATGTATATAAATTGGTTGTGTTTTTAACCGACTTCAAAAAGGAGGAGGCAATTACCCTGCTGAATGTGAACGTTCTTAAAATTACGGGAATACCCCTCTGTTACCATGGATTCACTACATGATTCTGAATCATGGAGCATTTAATTTTTTTGTCGGTAATTAAAAAAAAATTGCTGTTCCATACATTTTGACCGCGTAGCTCTTTTTGCATTTTCTATGAAACAGCAGATTTTTTATTTGATAACCGACGAAAAATGTCTTCGCTGGGTCTGTTTACGCGTTGATGTCACTGCATCTTTGTATAAGAATACCATTACTGAACAGAATAAAACATAAGGATTTTATTATATTATTATTAGCCTGTGATGGGAGAGACCTCCCTACTTTCTTTCCATATGTCTCTATTCAAAGCTGCTAAGGACCAGTTCTTTTTGAAGGAGTCCAGCTCATCCCGCCATTTCCGTCTGGGCCTGCCACGATGTCGCTTGCCGTTAAGAGGGACCCATTGGGTCGTAAGTTTGGCCCATCGTTCGTCTGACCAGCCAGCCCAGCCCAGTTCCATTTTAGCGTGGCAGCTTTCCAAGTGACATCTGGTGATGGAACGGTTCCATCTGTTCCGTTCCTTAAGAATTAGGTACATTAAACATTGATTACAGGCTGCCAGCTTCATTGGACAGATTATTCAATGCAATGTGTAGTTGCATCAGCCCTTACTTGGTTCATTTTAAAAGTAGAAACAGACGACCGAATCGGTGCGACCCGCACCAGCGAACTGTACGGTGCGCTCTACACAACAGACGAGCGCACCAGACTGCGAGCCGTCCAGTCGTATTGTGCCACCATTGCGTGAACACGTCTCGATATGCCGCTTAGTCTATCGAAACAGGCCAAAATTTGCATTAGTTATTATTATTATTAGTTGTTATTTTTTCTAAAAGTATTTGAAACGCTTGATTGCGTGCATCTTTATTACAATAATTGCTATGCGTTATATTCCACAAACATGGAAAGTCTTTAAGACTATGCTTATTAGAATCCTTAAAACTGAATATAGTGGCCACTGTTATCCGTTTTAAGGATTATAATAAAACTAAACAATATAAAACTACCGTTTCTAATAATATTAACGTATAATCTTGTGAATCACAACTTAACGTGCTTATTTTCTGTTATTTTCATTCTAAATTGTATGAAATAACCAAAAAAACGATGAGGGCGCCACTGTGCGGTCGGCATAGTCTTAAACAACCCTATAACAGCTCTTTTCTCCGTACTAACAGTGTCTTCTTGGCGTTGCTCGGAATCCATGTCTGGTAACACGTCGCGACGTGTTGCGCGTACGGTGGCACAATAGCGACTAGACCGACAAATGGTTCGGTGCGCCGTCCACACGATCGAATCGGTTCGGAACGTACCGCGTTCGATGTGCAAGCGCTCCGAACCAGCCGTACCGATATTTAATAATAATAATGTCCGGCGGACCGTGCACCACACGAGCGAATATGGTTCGGAGCGCACCATGCTCGTGGTTCGGCCCGAACCAAGTTCGATCGTCTGTTTATACTTTTATCCTCAATCTACCTAGCCGAAAATTTCGTGCAATCACATTATTTTCTTCTTCTGGGGCTTCGGCATCTATACTTTATATGTATGTATAGTTCATCGTATGAACAGTGGTGGCCCAGTGGTGTCGCCCCGGACTAAGAGTTATAGGTCGTGAGTTCGAACTCGGGCAGGCACTTTGTGTATTTATCTAATCATCACTGTTCCAAAACGGTGGAGGAAAACGTGCCATCGTGCGTCGGCATGTCCTAGAAACAAAAATTCAAAGAAATGTGACAAACACCAACCCGCACTGGGCTCGCGTGGTAGATTATGGCCCACTCCCTCTCACAGAGAAAATGCCTGAGTCCCAGTAGTGGGAACCTTAAAAAAAAGTCAAAGTTTCAAATATTTTATTACAATTAGACTTCACACACTACGATAATCATACATCACGACAAGCATCGTCATTTTATCTGATATGGGATTGGGCGGGTTACGTTAGCCGCATGCACGGTGACCGCTGGGCAACAGTCTCCACCACATATATAGATAGACTTAGATAACGCAAGTATCACGATCTGTATGAAAACCAAGCGTGCTATTTTTACCGACTTCAAAAAAAGGAGGAGGTACTATGTTCGGATGTTTGTATGTTTGTTCATCGAAAATCCGTCGACAATTGGCGGAGTATTCTCCGCCAATTGTCGATTTTCAAAATTATTTTTTTATTTGAAAGGGTATGCTCCCGAGGTGGTCCCATTGTCACCAAATTGGAATCTGCACCCTAATTGCGTAACACACTATTACTCTCAATTTGAATCATTTTGAAGCTTATTGCTAATCCATTGCTCCATTTACGTTCGAAGAGACGTGTGTCTGCTCAACAACGTAAATAACGGAATGAATGTAGTTGAACTGTCAAAGTGAAACCCATTGCTACTGATAGTGCGTTACGCAATTACCCTGCTGATGAGGGAATCCCATGGAAATCGAGGGAAACCTTCAAATTTTGTATGCACACCTATAGCGATTTGGGCATTTTTCATAGTAACTCGTGCATTTGCTCTCAGAAAGCACCATCCGGTGAAGTGGAATTGATGATGAAGACCACAGATGGCCATCGGAACTACTCAATAATAAATATTTCACGGGTTGCAATTCGATTAGGTACTTTAATGTGGTTGCTAAGCACAATGCGTATCGTGAAGTGTGTTCTCCTGGTTCTTATAAGGAGAACTCCTCAACAATTAACGTCCCTGCATCGGGAAAAGTAATATTTTGTAAAAGGTGATGAGCAGTTGACATTAGGCTATTGTAACTTAGATAAGTTACAAACTGGCCCACTAAAAAGTGAAAAATAAAAAAAACAACCGACTTCCAAAAAAACACTACAAAGTGAAAAATAACTTTAATTTCGGAAGTTGGTGTGAATAAAAGAAAATGCGGAATCAACGACACCGACTTCCGAAATTAAAGTTATCTTTCACTTTGTAGTGTTTTTTTGGAAGTCGGTTGTTTTTTTTTGTAAAAAGTTTTTTTCACCTCACCTCACCCCTGTGCGCGAAAGTGGCGGCTTACGATTTTTTAACGTAAGTTGGTGCGATATTTGACACGCGAAGTAGTTGCTCTTGCGTTGTCTAGGTGTATGTATATCTGTGGTCTCCGCACGGTGGGTGCCTGATAAAGTAATAATGGACGGCGCCGCCGCGGCCGGTCCAGGAAGAGATGGCGAGACGACCTAGACGCATTCGGCATTCCGCAAGGGTTGGATCGAGGTGGGTAGACAAGGATGCCTGAAAGAATTTGGGGGAGGCCTTTGCGCAGCAGTGGGACATTGTTTTAAAAATCTTAACTACAAAGTCAATTTCTCATTAGCGTAAAGAGTTACTTAGAAAGATCAAAACTAAAATTAAATAAGAAAAAATACATACCTGTTCAAAGTATCTGTCGTAATACGATTTCCGGTCGGGCCTAGCCAAAAGAAGTCTTGTGTTATTGTATTATAAACACATAATTATAGAGGTATATTATCCACATATATCCAAATATTCATCCACAAGGTTAAAGTATCGAAGATAAAAAATATGAAATATTAAATTGGGTGGTCGCAAACCAGGCGGGCGTTAGCCCTACCACCGCAAGGGAAGAATTGGCCAGTCAAATAAGCTGCTGGGTGTGACTGTCCAGGATGCGCCGAGCGCTCGGTTCAGTTGAGTAACTGGCGGAACAACCCGGGCTACACGAGGAGGCTTCTTCATGCATCCCCTTTTTTTCTTATCGACACGAACTATGATGAGAATAACTCGTGCCTTGGTGAAAAGTTTTTGGTGCAGAGTGTTTTTTTGCTGGTAGTGGGTTTACTGGCAAAATGTCAAAAGACGTGATTTTAGGTATAGTCACTCGTGAGGGTCAGATTGATGGAAGCTAAGCACTACGACACTACGATGATTATACATCATGACAAGCATAACACAGCATAATCAGCCTATAATGCTCCCATATTATCATTTTAGCTGATGTATTCTGTCTTCTCAAGAATAATAAGCGGAAAATCCATGATGAAGAGAAATAAATACCTACTACATACGTTCCAATATTTTCAATCTCGGATTTGCACAGATCCTAAAATTTGTCCACGTGTGAACGCAGTACAAAGTACGTATTTACTACTACTTTCATAATGTAACGTAACGCCAGATGTAAGTACGTACCGAGGTACATACGTAGGCTTATCGGTCACACGGAGACGTAGATGCAATAAAAAGAACACTGGAGTTATATCACGGACCAAGCCACGCAAACTGAACGCGTCATCAAACATCAATGATGTACTTCCTGCTTGCGTACTACTTAATAATTCAGCAATATAATAACGTTTTCATTAAGTTTACCTTCCCATCACGCCACGACCTTCATTTATGATCGAAAAATATATTTCCTCGGCCTTACCCATTATTTCATATGTTTTAGTAATTCGTTCTCTCGACGACAAAACGCAATGGATTCGGTTTTTGACCTGTCAGCTTTTGTGAGTGTGAGGGTCTACGAAGTTTGATCATCGTGAATCATCAGTCTTATATTAGGTAGCTGTTATTGTTGTGATTGGTCGACCAAAATTGTAACAACTAGGTACGCACGGCTACACATCAAGCTATACATTTCCAGTATAAGCTGACTTCTAATTGTACGAAAAACTTATACAATGCGAGGTCAGCTATAACTGGAAATGTATAGCTTGATATGTAGCCGTGTGTACCTGATTTCATCTTTCTTCAAAAATCTAAGCTCAATCAATACCTCCAAACACCCCACATAGGTAATGTTGAAATCCAAGTCTGCGGAGCAGTTTTTAAACCGGAAGAAAATTTAAGTCTAGTCCTCAATGGGTATATCAACATTTTACTTTTATTAGTTATGTTGAAAAACCATTTGAATTTCAATTTGGCGTAACAACGACTTGTCAGACTAGAAATTCTTCAAGGCCGCTTACTTACCGATGTATATGTAAATACCTGTTATTTACTTTGCTAAAAAGACTTGATTCGACTACTGGTAAGCGGTATGGCTAATCCATTGGTTAATCAGTTCGCGTCAGTCAATTTCAGCTATCTAGCCGCGTTATGGGTTACACGTCGACGCGTCATTTTGGCTTGGTCTCCCAATGGCGATGGCGCGATGCTAATTCCCAACAATTGGATTTGGAGCCAAGTCCACTGAGAGCTTTATTGGATCTGAGTGAGGCAGCAAGATTATCATCGAGTTAATCTTTATCTATAAGGAAAAAACTGGATGTCTTTTTACCGACTTCACAAAAAGGAGGAGGTACTATGTTCGGATGTTTATGTTTTTTTTTTTTTTGTATGTTTGTTCATCGAGTACTCCGCCAATTGTCGACGGATTTTCAAAATTCTTTTTTTGTTCGAAAGTAGATAGTTCTGAGGTGGTCCCATTGTCACCAAGTTAGGATCTGATGATGAGATCGAGAGCAACCCTCAAATTTTATAGGCTCACTTATTGTTTTTGTTTTTCGCATATTTTATGAAGTATCGTGTGTATTTGCGTATGGTTGTCACCATCTTAGGTAGCTGAGCTGATGATGGAAGGTACAACTCCTTAACAGTAAGAAGTTACTCGAACAGACAAGGACAGTTTTAGTAAATTGTTTTGATGTTTGATAGGGAATTTGCCACATTTGGTCTCATGATCATCAAGTCATGACCTGATGCTGCAGTCAGGATAGTCTGCAGAGTACCTAACTCCTCGACAACTAACAGCAGATATATCGTGTTTAGGCTCATTGAAAGGGGCTCGATGTGTGGATAAACGTACTGTTAATGAGAAACACCGAAGTACATAGAGACTTGATGCTGAAGCCAGGAGCATCAGAAAAAGTACAAACCTTTAAATTACATCACCGTAATCGTGTTTGGGCTCATTTTAAACAGGAGTAAATTTTAAGTTCAATGCAATGTTGACATAAGTCTGGCCTGATGCTGCCAAGATTATCAGCGGGATCCTGGAGAAATCGAAGGAACTCTTCAAATATTATAGGCACATCTATAGTGATTCGGGTATTATTTATAGTAACTCGTGCATTTGCTCTCGGAAGCACCATTTGGTGAAGTGGAACTGATGATAAAGACCACAGATGGCCATCGGAACTACTCCATAATAAATATTTCACAGGTTGCGATTCGATTACTTTAATATGGTTGCTAAGCAATTTATGCTCGTCACAATGCGAATAGTGAAATGGAGCTGATGGTGGAGTACCAGGAGAACTCCTCAACAATTAACGTCCCTGTATCGGGAAAAGTAATACTTTGTAAAAGGCGATGAGCTTGATGCATTATAAACAGTCCCACTAAAAAGCGAGACATAAAAACTTTTTAATAAAAAAAAAACCGACTTCCATAAAAAAACACCACAAAGTGAAAAATAACTTTAATTTCGGAAGTCGGTGGCAATAAACTAAAATACAGATCCAAAGACACCGACTTCCGAAATTAGTTATTTTTCACTTTGTGGTGTTTTTTATGGAAGTCGGTTTTTTTTTGTTATTAAAAACCAGTTACGTATGTTATTACCTATTCATAAATAAAATCACTATGTTTTGATATCAGGCAACACTGGACTTAATAATATCCTATACCTATACTATACACAAATACCCTCGTTGTGAAACATATTGTTTTAAATCTACCCTACCTTTATACCACATCGTTATATTAGTTTCTTGATCATCTACGAGTTACTGCTGTCAAGTGTTTGAAACATTCCACAAAGTAGTTAACTTGGAAAGCTTTTAGCATTCAGTATTTTAGTTTGTTGCCTACTCTCTAAAGACCCTTTATTATTTACTGAATAATGGACGAGAGATCATTAATTTCTCGTAGCACCTCCGACTTCGCGGAATCACCTTTTAGCTTCCTTAAGGTAAGTAATTAAAATAAATTTAGAATAATCAAGACGTTAGACGCAGGGTAGGCGTTGCAAAATGATTGGACAATATCTTAATCTTTTTTTCCACTTGTATTTAAATTTTAAAGACTGAAAAAACGGGTATGTAATTCAGCTATTTTCAATTAGTCTGAACTTCAGTCAACCATAATCATGGACTTTGTAACGTTTTAAGCTGAACGAAGCGCGAAAAATAAAGTATCCAATCACTGGGAGTCTGAGGACATTGTTCTAATCTAAAGATCACTTACTTCATTATGATTATTTTCAGGGTCTATTCAATGATAATATCGGTTCACTCGGTGGAAATGTCAAGCAAGGTGAGTTTTAAGAATAATTTATTAAATTCATAGTAACAACATTAAATAAATAAATAATGTAAGATACCTCAACTGTAATTCGTATCATATACCTAACTTACGAACTTACCTACCTAACTTACGAATCCAAACTTGTGAAAGTATTGTCAGATGGTCTATCAAATAATTAAAAAATAATAAATCTATACTGATATACTAATAATATTATAAAGAGGAAAGATTTGTATGTATCTAAGTATGTTTGTAACGAATTGGCTCAAAAAGTAATGGACCGATTTTAAAAGTTTTTCACCTTTGAACGCTACATTATCACTGATTAATATAGGCTTTTTTAATTGCAAGAAAAAAATAAAATCTTTAAAAAATAAATACTGTCCACCCGTGCGAAGCCGGGACGGGCCGCTAGTTATAATATTTCAATAACTGAGTTTGAATTGCAGATGCATTGGAAGCTGTCAAACTGGATCCAGCCGTGCTAGAAGCACAGGTGACGGTGCATTCGAAAGAAAATCCTATTGATGCCGCGAATTTGAATAGACGGGCCGAAGTAGTCATTGCGGACACTAAAGGTACACAGAGTACACAGAGCAATCATGCATGGCTATTCAGGGTGGCAAGGACACCAGCGCGCAAACTGTAACCATGAATTCAGCATCTAGATTGCAGCAGAAATTTGACGTCGGTTATAAAAAAAAATCTGCTGTTTCGTTGTTTTGTTTTTGTTTGTTGCATACAAAAGTGCAATCAAAGTGTAACCTACGCGGTCAACATATAACGGTATGGAAGAGCAACGAAAAATCACAACTGGGTCAGAATCATGTGCCGAATCCATGGTAACAGCACAGTATAATTCATAATCTTTATACTGTCAGGGGATGTGGTAACAGCGGGGTAATTGCGTAACACAATTTCAGCAAATAGCAATAGCTTTCATTTTGACAGATCAGCAACATTCATTGCGTTATTTACGTTGTTGTTCAAACGCATTTTTCGAATATAAATGTGGAGCAATGGATTAGCAATATGCTTCAAAATGATTCAAATGAGAGTAATAGTGTGTTACGCAATTAGGGTGCAGGCTGCGCGTCCCTGCCACCTTGTTTTTGTGTTATTTCGATGTGTGTAAACTTTTGAACAAAAGAAATACCCAGAATCGCGATGTCAATGATTTGACCAATCAGCACAGGGCCCAGGGGTGAAAAAGTCGTTGAGTCTTTATTTCCCTTTTGCCGACTGTGCCTAAATTCTTTGTTGCTATGTTGGAAGTGGTGCGAATGTATTGCCTGGTGGCGTGAATTTCGTGTGACGTTTATCACGTTACTACGCAATTTACATAAACCTAATACTAAAGTTTCTCGTGAACTTAACTTACCAAGTTATTCTATTCTACATTATAATAATAATTTTTTATTAAGTTTCGACGCTATTGGCAAAGAATTTGCAAACTACTTAATGTTTGATGCATTTAATTACGCAAGGTCTTGATTAATATTCACAAGAGATAACATCTAATTAAGAACACAGCAGTGACACGATTTTTTAACAGATCGAATAAACACTCGATTTGGTAAAAAAAACGACTCGTGTTTACGAAAGTAATTTAACTGGCAGAAGATAACTGCGTAGGACGTTAGATTTCTCGGAAAAAAGGTACGCAGTGAAAATGTACCAGTCAAAATCAAAAATTCCTTAGACATTGTTTGTGAAAGGAATTTTTACAATATGCATTTTGATCTTAAACAAAATAATTTTTATCGGTCGATCAGCATCCTATTGCGCAACACACTATCAATCTCCATGGTCCTCCAAAGATCTGGGGCCCAAGTCTTCTATTTTTATAAATTCGTCATTCCAACACGATCCCATTGTCATTTTGCTAAAAGTTAGTAATCTGCTAAATTCATAATGATCGATCATTGGTCGGTCAATGGTCTGAGAAAAACTACTACTAAATTTCATGCTAGATTTCATTTAATATATATTTTTACATATTACGTATTAGTGTTTGCAATCTGAAACACTAAGAAGTACTAAGAAGTTCGTAAATAGCAAAAAAACATTAAATTTCTTCATTTGTCATTAATTCATTATGTACGAGATTACCATTTTATGCCATTTCTTTCAATGGAGTGTCAGTGGTTGACCATTGGAAAGTCATAATGACGCCGTTATAGGTATTAGTAGATTACCAAACTTGTCAAAATCAACAATTATTAAATCTATGATAGACCATTGATCAGATTATTTCCAATATAGATAGACCAAGATTATTTCCGGATTATATACAGTATACACATTGATATTGATTGATAAATTTCATATAGTTACAGGTTGAAATTGAAAACATACGACAAGCTAAAATGGGAGATTGTACATTATGATCTTTTACTAAGAGACCAAAGCTGTAATCGCGAAAAAGAATCAGCTGGTTCCTACATTTTGACGAGTTATGCGAACATAAATGTAGGGAACAGCTGATTTGTTTTTGCAATTTCTGGATTTTCAATTTCACTGACTGATTGACTGAAAACCGACCCCAACATAGTTGGGAAAAGGCTAGGCAGATTATGAGTTTTCTCCTTACCTTACTCAAACCCATTACAGCAAATGAATGATGCTTTGACTGAGAAACCAACACATTAACATATATACAAATGCTAATGAATGTTTTTCTTTATAAGTAGCTTGTAGATTGTTTAAATCAGAAGATAGCGTTAATTTTGAGTTCAAGATCACTATCAACATAGATCATAACTTCACGCATAACATGAATATGATATGAAAGTGGTTTCTATTTCTTTGCCGAAATATGTATCTATCTAGTTTTCTTAGCTCAGGTTTAAGGAATGTCATTAGTCACACCGTTCGCTTTTAAACATGAATAAATATATGATTTTATTATGTGTCACTTGTCAAAGAAATCTGGCTTTTTTAAATTTTCCTTGAAATTGGCCCATTTCGACCCTAGGTATTTAAAGTGCACGTAGATAACGATACAAGCCAAAACTTCCGTAATACACTTCTTCCTTATTTTAGAGACAGTTCCCACGCCGCCAACACCTGTGCCGCCGACGCCATCACAGGAGCTCAACGGTTTCAAAGATATGGTGTCACAGCAAGAAGCGGCACTGCTCTCCCTAAATCCTCACCAACTGGAAGTGCTAATGAAGTATGCTGATGTTTTACGCAGACAGAGGATGATCACCCAAAGATATTTGGTAAGTTGCAAAAAGTAAATTTAATTAAATTGTAGCTTCCAGTAAATTAACAAAAAAAAACACGGTTTTTAGTCCGTGGAGGATTAAAACCGGAATATAAAACATGAAAGCAGCAAAGAGCTTAGAGAGACAGATGCGGATAAAGAATTAACGATTAAATATTAATAAATATCAATTTATAGGTCCAATTAAATATTTACTTTCTACACAGGAATGTGCATTTTGTAAGAACAACGGCAAGCCGTCATTTTGGTACACGTCGCACGCACTTCGGGATGTTCGCGGCCGAGTGCGGTGTCCAGTTTTACGCGGGTTCCACTGTCCCCGCTGTGGCGCCACAGGTGACCAGGCCCACACCATCAAATACTGTCCAGACTTGCTTACAGGTCAGTACTCTTAACTCTTTAGCTTGAGGCAATCAACTGCTCGCCTTACCTGATTTTTATACATGTACTTGTTGCTACATACGCTAAATAAGCTTTGTCAGTGCTACTTTCAGGGGCAAATCCTCTATATTTGGTAAAATATACCACCCTCTCATTTCATTGCCTTTAAACTTTAAAGGAAGCATTTTACTTTCACTGAAAAAGTAACAAGCTCATACAATATTTATTAGCCTAAGTGCTCCGTCACGGGCGACATGACATGACTGACACCGCTCCTCTGTCGCTTAGAAAGTTAAAGCTGGGTTTATTTTGTAAAGTCGACATTATAGAAATCTCAGTGTTGCCGCTACCCTTTTATCCCTTCTCCCAGCATTTTTTCACGAGTCCTTATCACGTGGTTAAATTTGTCGATCCTAACGGAACCTTTAACCGTTGAAAGACTGAGCAGGAGATGGCTTGATTTCTCAAAATAGGCGACTCAATAGCTATAATTATCCTATTTCCAAGAGTTGTGTCAAGCGATTATGTACCACGTTTGGATCGTAATGTTATAATTTGCCCATACGAAACGGATGAGTTTCGTATACTTAATTCGAAAAATATAATAAATTACACAAGGCGTCCCAAAGTGGACCGATGACCTTGTGAAGGCCGCAGGAATCCGCTGGATGCAGGAAGCACAGAACCGGTCGTAGTGGCGGTGCTTGGCGGTGCTTGGCAGTGCTTGGCGGAGGCCTATGTCCAGCAGTCGTACTGTACGTAGTCGGACGTCTTTCAGCTGAAATGATGACACGGGGTACAATTTCTTTAGATATTATTAGTACAACGACATCGACGTTGTACAATAGCTAAGGACAGTCAAGAAGAAGGAAGTCGTAAAATTCAAGATTTTTTAAAAAATAAGAAATGTTTAAGGAAAACTTATATTGTTTTGTTGTGTGTAAGGGAAAACTACTGCATGCATCAATAGAATAACAGGCTTATCTCAGTAATTTAATAGGTAATTATAGGTTTACAGAAACTGACATCGCATTTATCTAATAGGTAGGTACTGTAGGAAAATGACAAAAGAATCAATTAGAGAAAAAAAACCTCTCACAATAAGTCGTAAAATAATTTTAAATGGTAGTGGAAATTACCTTATAATTATGGTACTTATATATAATTACATATTTTATTTATTATTCCATTTCAGACTCGCAAAGCTGCTGCTCTGGAAAATCTTCTCTGTAAATTTTGCTAACAACAATAGAAGGACCATTTAACTAAAACCTATAATGTTTTATTATTTAAACAACAGCTATATAAATAATAAAAACAAAAACAAAAGGTCACTAGGCGTCGAAGTAGTCGTCCGCATCGCTATCATCTGAAAACGTGCCCAGAAGAAGTAGCAAATGCTAATTCTTTGGCCAAAGAATGATATGTTACAGCCCTCTGGTCACGTGAAGTGTCGACCAGTCGGCGAGAAATTTCGTTAAAAAGGAGATGATCACTCGGGCCCCATGACACGAGTGTTGTAGGTAGTAACTATTTATTACTTACCTACTTACTATTCCAAAGTGTTCTTGTCCTATTAATAGATTTTTTCATTGTGGTAGTAGATGTTTGCATCACCAGAAACGCAATTGGATAAGTAATTGTTAGTGTGCACTATACCGTTTAACATTATAATTGCTTTTGATAAAAGCTACCCACCTATATCTACGTTTTTGTAAAGAAAATGGACGATACACTATAATTACTTATGTGTATTTAGAAAGAGGAGCAGAATGGAATAACATATTATTACAAAGTTTTTGCTTGGAATCGTCGCTGTAACGTAAGCCGGTCGAGTCGTTTTTAAAATCCTATTTAATGAGAAAAATATTCAATCTCACCAAAAATATTTTCATGTATAATGTTGCCAAGGCGAGACCCTATGGCTCGCACTGTCAAAAGTTATCAGCAGTGCTATTCTTTAAAAATCTCACCGTGAAAACTTAGGTGAAGTGAGCTGTCACTCCGGGATTGCCCCTATTGATAGCTCACTTCACGCTCACTTCACCTAAGTTATCACTGTGAGATTTTTACAGAATCGACCGGCAGATCTCATGTAGACCCAAGCTTCTAACTCTACACGCCCTAACTCTACAAGCCCTAAATTCACAAACTCTACATCTAAGACAAAATATGAGGCTTGGCCGTTTCTAGAACAATAAATTTTGTATAAAACAAGAACTATTGTAACAGAAAAGTAATGAACAGTGAAATAAATTTTTCACCTTACGCCCATGTGACGGTAGCGAAACGACCAATTTTTGTTAGTCAAGTGGACACTTGACTGCACTTGACTGCTTGAGCTGGCAGGGGGGGGGACCCCCGCTACCAGCTAACTGGTTGGTTTTCGATATGTGGAAAAAATAACGGAAGTAGTATATATAACGTAATTAAAAGGAAAACTATCACGCCTAAGTAGGCTTTACAAGTTTACGAGTTATAGTCGAGCAACTTAAAGCAGTTGCAATGTATGGGATTTTCTACTACAATGTTAAGTTTGTTTGTGGGATAAATTCATTCCAACTACGGAACCCTTCATTGTGCGTGGTCCGACATGAACTTGGCAGGTTTTTGTATTTTTCTTAATACACACCCTGTGTTAAACGTAACAGGTGGCGAGCCTGTCCCCCTATGTCACAGCGTTTACGTACAGATGCCAGCACATTAAGCTACTGCAATCTGTCAAATTTCTTTAATAGATTTTCAACTCTACCGCTAAAGCCTAAGGTTCAAAGTTGATTGGGAAAATTTGACAGTTTCGGGTCATCTGATCATCTGACACATCTTTATTGATTTATTATAGGTAGGTACCTCCGTCTGAGTTTCACAATGTTTTCCCTGCCGGGTGAAAACGGTGTACATTAAATACGGTCGGATCAGATTAGAGACCGTTTGTGCCGCGAATTTATGACAAAGAAAATAAGAGCTTCTGGGGTGGATAACATACAGGAAAGTGGATGAAAATAGCGTAAACTCTCGCTGGGGTTAAAGAAATTTTGGAAGTTACATATTTGAGATAAACGTGTAAATAAAACATTAAACAGATCATCAATCTGTTTAATGTTTTATTTACACGTTTACGTTGTAGTAGCAAGGGTGCAAGGCTTGCGTTTATCTTTGGTAATCTATAATTTTGAAGTGATAGACCTTTAGGTATGGAACACTTTAATAACGAGATTATAATAGATAGTGGACGGTTTAGTTCTGATTTGAAAATTAAAAAAACTAAAATGCTTGTATGTCTGAATCTGAATGAGCAAAAAAATATTTAATTTGTAAAACAATTGTAAGTACAGACGCCAGCACATCAAGCTACCTGAAACAGTAAAATTTTCCTAATCAACTTTGAATATAAAAAAAGTTGAAAATGTATTATAGAAATTTGACTGATTGTAGTAGCTTCATGTGCTGGGCTGGCGTCTGTATTTAACTATTCTAATTTATTGAATAAGTATCTACGTGAGATATGAGTAGGTAAGTAGGTCAATTATGTCCATAAGGGAATATATACAAATATTTAAATAGGTAATTATCGTTCATTTGGGTAAACAGGGTATTAACTCAAAATTTACGATTGTTGACTTAAAAATACATACTAAAAAAACGTGCAATCTTTCTAATGAACGTGCTTGATTGACGATATGACAACAAAAACCTTGAAGTTTAAAAAGTATATAGGTGGAAATATATTATTGATTTGAAAACTTCAAATCGCTTTTTTGAGTTAATACCCTGTTCATCTGCCGTTTTGCGTGGATGTGACGCATGTTTCCCCAACCTTTTATTTATTTTATTTTTTGTGTTTATGTTCTATTTGCGTCATGTTCACCGCAAATAAACATATTTCTTTCTTTTCTCTCATCTGGACCAACGATATATTTAATAAAACTTTCCTAGAATTTCTTAATACTTAATCAATTTCATCAAAATAGTACTTACTTTTGATTTTATTATTCCCTACGCCACAAAAATATCCTAATCAGCCCATAGCCCGAGTAGACATTACAAAAATCTCAACTATTAAAGCACAATACGAGCAAATTGGAGTAATTTCCGACTCTCAAAACATGCTCAAAATAACCTCTCTGGAATTAGAACTGTGGCACGCGTAAGTCAAATCAATGAGCTGCTGTACTTACTGTATCTATGTATGTAAGTATACATGATATTATTATTGATAATGCGGCCTCATTACCCAAAGTACAAACTTAGCTACCTACTTACAAGTAAAATTAAAAAGTAATAATACCTACTATTAATGTCATTTTTGAGCTTAATAATTTCGTAACTAAGTAAGAAAGAAAGATTTTTTTTATTCTGCACAAACAAAACGAACAATAGGAACAAAAAAAAATACTTATACACATACAAATTAGCAAAGCCTCGTACTCAAACAATAAAAAGTTCACAAAGCATGCTTCGAAATTGTTCGTAAAGGCTATATGAAACCTAATATGATTTGATTCAGTTGTTAGTTGACTCAGCTACAGGTAATTTTAGATATTATACTTTTTCATTGGAATGTAGGTATTCCTGAGCACATCCAACATATCTTTTGCAGTATCGCATTCCTTATCTAGGTTTAGATGCCTGTTTGTCAGGCACTGCACATTCAAACTCTTCGCCTTTGCATCTAAGGTTCTTTGAGAGTCCTTGACTTCACTCAACTCTGTGATATCCCTCAAACCCTTCTCCTCCAACAGACATCTCAGGTTAAATAGCCAGTTATCAAACACTTCAGCTTTTAGTTGAGGGAAATTAGCCGCCGTAGTCGCCATTTTTGCGCAACGCAAGCTAAAAAAAATCTAGGACTTTCCCTAAAACACACTACCGGTTTTCAATGGGCCCATAACCTATGAGAAGTGATATTTTACTTGTTAACAGAAATGAAAGATTCTTTACTTGTAATTTAGTTTATTCGCAAACGCATTGTTGCGTTCCACATTACATCTCCAACAGGGACTAGGAAGCAGTAAGAGAGGCACAGACTATACAGGATTATTGGAAAAACATTAACAACCTCTTAAGAGGTCATTGTACTCATCATTATGAACAACTTTTACTATGGGACCAAACCTGAAATCGCAAAAAGAAATCAGCTGTTCCCTACATTTATGTTTCTCGTCAAAATGTAGGGAACAACTGATTTTTTTAGTCTTGTCAAATTAGATAATCCATAGACAAGTTTAGACGTGATTAAAAACTTGGCTACTAAAAATACGTCAATTTACGTCAGCCGCTGACTAATTTTACAGGACTAAACTAATATTTATCTTCTGTCCTTTTCATAATGAAATAGAAAGAAAAAGATGCACTGAACTTAAATTTAGTTTAGTTGTGAACAACAGAATCGGGGCCATTGACAACTGAAAGAGAGAAATCGGTGTGTGTAACTATTCATCATATTATAATACGTTTATTAGTAAGGGGGTTAGTGTAATAAACAATTACCCCGCTGTCAGTTATCAGAGGTGAAATAATTGTGAACGGACTGTACGTACTTTGTTTTTATTTTTTGTACCTACCTAAGTACCTACAGAAGTAAGGTTTGCCGTGGCTTATAGAATTAAAAACAAAAGGAAATCATAAAAACAATGCGGATTTATATTTATAACTGGCATTGTATTTTCTGTAGTAGTAGGTAAGCGTAATCTGTGGACTGTGTCTGATAAATATCTATAATAGATAGGTCATATCATATCTTTATTTTACTATAATGGGTAGCTGAAACGAGATAACCTACACATTTCTTCAATGATATTGATAACATTAATGGTGTGAATAAAAACGTTGATATGGTGATAGCGTAATATCTATCTATCTACACGAATTTATATAGGTACTAACTAGCTCTGTCCCGGAGAACTTCGTACCGCTGCGCTGTCGAAATCAGTCAATCCGTTCTTGAGATATCATAAAAAAAGCTGTTCCATACAAAATGAGAAAATGTTTTTTTTTATTTTTCCCATGTTTTAATAGTTATTCTGCTATTCTGGAAGGAGATAAACAAAAATAAAAAAGATTTGGTGTTTTTTTCTTTGGGGTCAACGGCCGCTGACATGTTTAAAGTTTAAATCCATCACGTCTGCGGAGTTTCGCTAGCTAATTTAATTTGACTAAGCATACTCTCCTTTCTGATCATAAAATATGTTTATTTCTGTACCTAAATTGGTTCAAAAAAACTTTTTGCACATCAGAAATTTCATAAACTAGCTCCTGCCCACGGGTTGGCCCGCGTGGATGTCGGAAATTATCTCAAGGGAACAGGCTACTGCGACAAAAAGTAGTGTGTACATCCCCAGGATGCAATCTACGAGTACTTATCTCATCATCATCATCTGCCTAGCCTTTTCCCAACTATGTTGGGGTCAGCTTCCAGTCTAACCGGATTCAGCGAAATACCGGTATTTTACACGGAACAACTGCCTATCTGACCTCCACAACCCAGTTATTGGGTAATACGATACTACGAGTATCTCCTTGCCAAATTTTATCGAAATCCGTTCAGTGGTTTAGGCATAAAAAGGTAACATATTATATTAGAATTAGGTATGGATTTTAAAACAAGATGAGTTCGATATTTCCTATCCGAACATAAGAATTTCTTAACCAATCGAAAGTACTTAATTTTTGCTCGCTCTATAATTAAGAGTCTAATATATAAAAATAAATATTTCTTGGTTCGTTCGTTCCTTTTCTATGAGTTATTATTGTACGCGCTCTCAAAATGGATTCTGTTTTAAATACTAAAGAAAGCCTTTTTCCTACAGACATAATATACAGACGCCAGCACATCAAGCTACCCGAAACTGTCAAATTTTCCCAATCAACTTTGCGAATAACGATAAAGTTAGCGATGAAGTTGAAAATCTATTATAGAATGATGACAGATTGTAGTAGCTTCATGTGCTGGCGTCTGTACATGAAGTTCTTATAATATTTGACGTAATTAATTAATTGGATTGAATAAGCCATTGCTACCGTTATTGTGTTACCCAATTACCCCGCTGGTGACATGTAATTTTATCTTGTAAGACGGATTCACAAAGCTCCAGACATATTGTACGTCAACGTGACAATATTGGTGTCTACAGCCAAAGGACAGTAGGTCAGGGCGTGTTGAGACTATCATGATTGTCGGCTCTATAATCGACAACATGCTGTAACAAAAAAAAAAAAACGGAGAGTTGTACATTGAACCCTGTAGGTCGAAGTTCAAGATCTAGCTATTTTTATGTTATACTCAACAAAATTACGATAAACGACACACGATACAAAAAAAAAACGACTAAATAAATGGTTTCCATGAAGTAACTCAGTTACATAGTTATGGAAATCCCATCACGTTGTTAATCACAGGCAATAGCATTACAGCACTCTGTTAATTACTTCACATTTCTGATACCAATTAAATACAGGAATGAATGTCACAGAATAACAGGTTTATGTAACCGAGTGAATTAACAATATTACCTACGGTAAGATACGTACATTACGCATGAGTCTTCACACACTACGCCGTAGATCAAGGTCACCATCAAATGAGGTTTATAGGCGTAGTAAATATTACCCACATAATCTGAAGTATACGTGTAAAAGAAGCACGTCTACAGTCCATTCGCAGTTATTTTACCCCTGACAGCATCCAAAAGCAACCTTATGACAACGTAAATAAAGTTCACTATGATTTTGACAGTAATGCAAAATCAAAGGTAATAAATTGTGGAGGGACTGTAGAAACCAAAATAATCTGTGGCCGTGCGGCCGAACAAAAAGACGTATTTGTTCCGTTGCGCTGCCGGGAAATGAACCTGTGACCAAGTTCACAAAACGACCTTGTCTATCACGGCACTATCTACACATGTACAACTTACTGTTATTTGTTAGTTAGTTAGTAGTCCATTATTATTATAATTTACACACATACACACAATGGAGGCTTGTGGGTAGGTATGTGAGACGATAAAACATTCACTTGTGTCGAATCCTACAATTTTAGTGAAGAAAGGATCTCTTAATTCACACAATAAGTAGGTATGGCATATATACATAAGTAGTAATAGAGGATTCATACCTTTGTGTTTTCAAAACGATTCATAAATATTTTGATTTATAAACTCGAAGGAAAACGTGTTGAACGTCACTACTTGCAAAACCTATAATTATCGTAACTAGTTAATATTAGTACAGTAGCTTACGTCATATTAGAAGTGTGAAAATATCGGAACATTTTTACGATGTGTGCGTCTGTGTAATGTGGCGACATGATAAAGTTTGGGAGGCGTCAAAGATAGGAGGCAGCCATTAGGTAAATGGGCGTAGCGTGAGTTCGTTGACCCGGGGCAGTGTGACGTTGAGTCATCGTTGTGGGCTTGTGGGGCAGGTCGCGGTTGGGGAACACTCGACATAACGCCACGTAACACCTCAAGGTCTCCGTGCTCGACACAATAGGTACCTAGCACTGTCAGTGTCAGCACACAGACTACACCAAATTAGGTAGGTACACTTACAGATCGTAGCTGCCTGATACGCCTGTTCCAATTCCTTGTCTATTTTAAAATTCAAATGACAAAATGTCAAGTCATGTTAATATTGTCATTCATTGCAAAAATAAAACGTTTTGCAACGAACATCAATATGAATGAGATGGGTAGGTAACATGCAAAAGTACCTAAATAATATACCTAGGTAAGTAATTGCATTCAATTCATATAAACAAGATGGTGTCGTAGTCGTAACGACACATACCTACTTAGCATGGTATCTACCAACCAATAGGTAGATAAGTAGGTACCTATTCTCTTTTCCAGACTGTTCTTAGAGTGTTCTAAAACAGGCAAGATAATGAAACACGTGTTCAACAGTTTATATTAAATTATGTCATCAATTCATCATTACCTACCTAGATATTTTTCTACTCATTAGGTACAACAAAACCTGAAGCTTTCTAAAATATTTCAGTGATTATCATCCATCATCAAAGATAATTACAAAAATAGATGTAGGCAAAGCTGTGTCATGTTTTGTCTACAATTAAACAAAAAGGTCTATGTGCCCCGCAACTGCAACTAAATAAGTAAGTAAGTAACCTATCTAAGCCAAATATAAATGCCTATACTTACTTGAATAGAAATAAATTTTTGATCAATCAAAGGCTATATTGGCGTTACGATCTGAGGTTACGATCTAGATTGATTGAGTAACCACCGCAAGCAGATGTGACATTTTTAACCAAACAGGTTAGGTACACATTAAAATTCAAATGAATTAGAAACTCATTTTAAAACAAGACCTGACGATGATTTTTGCTCAATATAATATTCAAGTAGATATGTAGGTACCTATCTACCTATGATTTCATAGGTTATAAAATACAACATTATAGATGATTGTGTACCTAAAGACAACAAAACTGCTAAAATTACTTCCTAGTAATGTAACATTGAAAAGACAGTAACAACACAGAACGTCGTAATTATGATAATTTATGTTTAACTCACTTCACACGTTATCTTACCTATAAATAACCACGTATTTTTATATCTTTTTTTTTCCGAATAGGTATTTTGTATATAAAACCCACTATAAATTTTATCCTTCAAGCTAATGAGGACAGATCAGCATTTAGTTTTTGATTATTGTAAATACGTATTATTATAGCGTTCTTTATTGGTAAAAGTTACCAGTGGCGCCATCTTCAGCTAACGCCGTAGTATCAAGTAACCTATGACATTCTACTCGGAAGTAGCCTGAATGGTTGCGATGGTTGGTCGTCCCGTTAATGTTGTAGTATATATTATATTTCACAGATGGCGCTAGTAGTCATGAAATTGGTCATGTTCGAGTCTTTCAACCCAATATGACTAACAATAATGACGAAATATAACTCCAAATGGATGCATGCTTTTTCGTAATGGCATTTGGTAGATCTTTTAAATCTCACAACTATAAACAAAATTAATGCATTGGAAAGAAAGTGCCGGAAGATAACTGCAATATTAGGTATTAGCCTGGAAGCTCTTGAGGAGCATTATATACTTGGTAATTAATTTGATTTCTTTGTGTGAGACTTCTGTTGATGTTAATAACAGCGATTGTCGCGTAAACATGCTCTACGCGGCAGCGCCTGCGCTTGTCGCCCGCAGCGCCATCGCCACTTCGCCAGTCAGTCCCAGCCACTCGTCATTTCGATGTAATAACGAGCTGTCGTGTCGCTACAGGGCTCATTGTAGTTCACACGAAAGCCCTTAATAGTGCCTTTTCAAATGTAGTCCTTTGGTGTTATACAGCGCAAAGGCATAGTATCTGAATTTCGAGAGGAAAATCGATGAAATCGTAAGTACCTTTTCATTATTTTTCCATTATTTCCCAGTAAGTCATTGAAAGCATATTGCACAATTTTACATAGTTTTCAAGAAATAAACGTTTTTCCGAGAAAATGGTGATAATCATCATTCATGTTACCTACGTGTATCTTTATAAGGTTCTACACTAGAAGTAATTCTCAGTAACTTTCTCTTCATCAAGATGAAACTTCGCTTGCGGCCTTTAACTTATGAGAACATCAGAAACAGAAACCATTTTAATAATACCCAAGTTGAAACTCATTGAGCACCTTCAAAATATCTCACCATGTGTGTCATTCATAAAAAAGTGAGATGCCGAATACTATAAAAGGCGAGATATTTGTGTCACAATGGAGTCTAGACGCACGGCATCTGACCCCAAATTAGTCTAAGAACCGAATAACTCCGAACATTGTCCCCTAAAGTGCACGTGGTTGTTTTAATTAGACCACGCAATGGAGCAGACAGCCGACGTACAAACATATTGGTGCTAAATCGAAACATGCTCAACTTGTAATGCTTTAGTATTTTGAGGTCAAATGCAAGAAAACTTCTTCGCAAATCGAATACGCGTTCAGGAAACCGTTTATCTGCCTCTACCTTGAATTCAATAAAATTACATTTATGTTTGGTAACGGTGCTTCGTTAATTAGCTGCCCGCGTTACGGCTTGGGTAAACCGCAGTATTTTAGTTTGTACATTATTGGCTCTGTTGCTAGGTGATAAGATTGCTCCGCCTGATAAGTAAATGGCAATGATTCATGTCCTGAGCAATTATTCAGAAAATTTCCGGAAATTACTATTCACGGAATAAATAGCTCTATCTAATCTCGAAGCGACATTGCGATATTGCGGAGGATAACACTGATGAAGTATATCTTGTTATAATATACGATCTAGGTACTTTAATGTTTGCATATCGAAGACTAGCTGTTAAAGAGAAATAATAATTATGTTATTTTAATAAGCATGTACCGCTCGCATGATAGAGACATGGTAATCATCGGTCATCATTAAACGTTCAATACGAGCTTATGTATGTACACATATATTGGAGATAGGGATAGGTACATTTATGCTCTTTTCTTCAGTTCAGACTAATTTAACTTGAACATTCGATATTCTTAACCTTCATTCCTAACAAAACAGACTCCATAAAACCATAACTGGCAGAATTGGCTATGAATATTAGAGCATTAGCACAGCACCATTGCGTAACACACTATCAATTACAATCTATGTCATTTTAAAGGATATTGCTAATCCAATGCTTCGTATTTTCGAAAAATTTGTCTGACAACTTCGTAAATAACGAAATGAATGTTGTTGAACTGTCAAAATGAAAGCCATTGTTAGTGTCTTACACAATTACCCCGTAGGCAGATGCACATAAATGTGGTCAATTTATAAAGTGTATTAAAAACTGAAAGTGTCACACAACAAGGAAAATGTTTCGGTCCGTACATACAATTGATTTCCGTTGTGTATGTTATCGATAAGAATCGACTACCACGAAATCGGATTTTGTTATTGCAAATCAATTCGTTGATGTATTGACCTGTGTGCTTGTGACACGCGTCGTCTGCTTGTAAGATGCGTATGAATTAATAATTCATTGCTTTAACAAAACTATCTTCACCTTCTCACCTGCTTCAACTTCACTTCAAAAAGTTGTCCTAATTAAACCTGTCTCTTTAGCTTAAGTTTAACTTCTACAAAATCGGCATCATTGACATCATCTATTTTTCCCTTCTTCACTGCAAAAACAAGTATGCTATCTTCATTCATATTGTAAACTCATAAATAACTATTACCTATATTCAATTTTTTGTCCTATTATCCTGTACATTGGAATGTTATTATTAACCAGCTGATACTGTTTTAAATTATCTTTCATCATTCATTGTTATTCCTGTCGTGAGAAATAATAATGGTTTTTACCTGTCTCTTACTTAACTTGTGTTCAATACTCCGCGATTTTAACACCTACCGAGAAAGATACAAAGCCTAAACCGGATTATTTTTTATGAGACTCCATCTTTTACTCAGACTACGTGCAGTGTTACCAATGGGCAGAAATCCCTTATGGTCCTTGAGTCAGGGTGTAAGTGTGGAGGCACTGCGGTATCATCGTGTGCCTCCCTACCTCCGCAACATCGTTGGGGCTTATCTGTCGGAGAGGTGTGTCACCTACGTGGGACGTGATGGCGCAAACCAGCACCGCATGTCGTGCGGTGTTCCGCAGGGCTCGGTCCTAGGCCCGCTCCTGTGGAACATCGGGTACGACTGGGTGCTGAGGGGCGAGCTCCAACCGGGAGTGGACCTGACGTGTTATGCTGACGACACGCTGGTCACGGCCCGGGGGAGCTCGCACAGGGAGGCAGCGTTGCTGGCGACGGCTGCGGTGTCACAGGTGGTGAGCCGCATACGTCGCCTAGGCTTGGAGGTGGCCCTCAGCAAGTCGGAGGCCATGGTGTTTCATGGCCCCCGACGGGCGCCGCCGCCCGGCCTACACATCGTGGTCGGGGGGGCTCGGATCGCTGTCGAGTCTACCATGAAGTACCTGGGATTGGTGCTCGACAGCCGGTGGGACTTTGAGCCCCACTTCCGACGGCTGGCGCCCAAGTTGCTGGGCGCGGCTGGCGCGCTCTCAACGCTGCTTCCCAATCTGGGGGGCCCGAGCGCCGCCTGTAGGCGGCTCTACGTGGGGATCGTGCGATCGATGGCCCTGTATGGGGCCCCGATCTGGGCGACTGACCTGACGGCCGGTAGCATCGCCGTTTTGCGGAGGCCGCAGAGAGCGATGGCCGTCAGAGTCGTCCGGGGGTATCGCACGATCTCCTACGAGGCGGCTTGCGTACTGGCCGGATCCCCGCCCTGGGACCTGGAGGCGAAAGTACTCGCGTCATTGTATCGGTGGCGCGAGGAAGCGAGGGCGCGGGGCGAGCAACCGATGCAGCAACACATAGAGCTGCGTCGGTCTCAGCTCCGCGAGGTCCTGGTGGCGGAATGGCGGGACAGGCTTTCACGCCCTACCGCCGGCCTCGTCACCATCGAGGCGGTCCGGCCGGTGCTCGAGCAATGGCTCGGGAGGAGGCACGGCTCCCTGTCGTTTCGGGTGACGCAGGTGCTCTCGGGGCATGGTTGCTTCGGGAAGTACCTGTGTCGCATAAACAGGGAGCCGGACGCCCGGTGTCACCACTGCGTCGACTGCCGGGAGGACACGGCGTGGCATACGCTGGCAGAGTGTGCCGCTTGGGAGGAGCCACGCCGTGCCCTCATCTCAGAAGTAGGCAGTGACCTGTCGCTGCCGGCCGTGATCGAGTCGATGGTCGGCAGCGAAGAGTCCTGGGACGCGGTGGTTTCCTTCTGCGAAACAGTCGTCCGGGCGTCGGCGGAGGGCGGATAACGCCCTCTTCCAGCCCCCCTAAATGGGTCCAGGGGCGACGGACTCGGGGACGTCCGTCGCCCCCCACACATCAGGACCCGAGGTGGCGGCGCGTAGTGTTCCACGCGCGCCCCTCTTAGACGTCGCGGGGGGAGTCAAACACCTCACTCCCCCCCCCGACCCGAGGAGGCCCGCAGTGGCGGGCCGGCACCAGTCGGGGGTTGCGGAAGGATCGTACGTTCCCGCGACCCCCGGCGTAGGTGTGAGATGGAACACCGGGGTGGTTTTTAGTCAGTAAGAGTCTGACAGACCCCGCCGCCCGCCCCTGGGCGGCGGACATCCATGAGGATTTTCCACCCCGGAACAAAAAAAAAAAAAAAAAGGGTGTAAGTGTTGGAGATAAAAGCTCATAACGGCCGGTACCTGTTGGTATCGTGTGAGGGTTAATGTCTGATGGCGTTTCGTGAGCGTTACTCATACATGTACCTATATTAGTAGGTAATGCATAATTAAATTTTCATTTGGGTCCGGTCATGGTTCGGTCTCCAGACTCAAACCTTATTTAAACCTCGACTTCCATATTAGCTCTGAGATAAGGTTATTAAATATCCATCAGGAAGATTTAATCTAGAATTTACCTCTACTGAGAACCATCTCAATTGAGATAAATTCTAGATTCACCGCCGTAATATATTGTTAATATATTTTCAGAATTTAAGAGGCTTAATTAAACATTGCACCATAAACAGCAATCCTGAGTTAAATCTTGACGTAGTGTTACTAAGCAACTTGTGTGTAGCTGACAAGAAAAACTAAGTCAAGCATCTAATAATAGCAAGCATATAAAAATATCTTCCCTGACTTAAAATATACATAATTATGATCTTATCTGTTCTTTCCTCTTTTATCTAGTTGTAACTAAGTGTGACAAATGGCATATCACTTTTCAGCATCGTCAATTTATAATAAAAAAAATCTTTATCTCATTACGGAAGATTACGATAAAAATTCTAAATATATCGCCTAATTTCAAATCGTCTCTCTCTTTTACCTTTTGTCTTGTTGCTAAGTTAAGTGTTATAAGTGTCAGATAATCAGATATATCAGTCTTCACTATATAATTAGTATCATCCATTTGTATTTATATAATCTTTAAATACAAATATTCCTTCAATCGATCAATCTCATGTAATTTGCTTTAAAACTGTATAGTGTCAAGTGTGTCGATTCAGCAGTGTGCCTATACAGGGTGTAATTTAAACCCAGTAGTTATCCTGAAGCATTAAGGATAACAGCTGGTATAGAGTCACTATACATAGTTTCAACTCAAAATAAAATACTCTAAGAATTGATACCAAATTTTCGGTTTCATTGGTTTCTTAAATTCAAATCATAACAAACGTGTCACCGCACTACGTAGGTCAATAACTTTTTAAGTTACTTGCTAATATCACGATAAATCTCTTCCGTAACTCTGCGCGCCTAGTACCGTAGCCTACTGCGCAGGCGCGAGGCGGTGTTCTTTGTCGGCGCCAACTGACGGAATATTCCGCCGCCGCCGCCGCGCGCGCGCGCAATAAGCCATACCTACTTTACCGTGATGTAAAAATTAATGTGTAATTCTAATTATTGATTTACAGTTTACTCGTTATTAAGCTAGAAATTGCACGTAAAAACTGGAATAACAAAACTTACGTAAACAATCGAAACAAAGTTTAGGTAGGTACCTAGGTTAACTAGTTTCATCCCTTATTATTACTTTATACCGAGTAAACAGTAAAATCTTAATTCTTTGCTTATTTTAGTAAATTGACTTACATTTTTAAAGATGGGGTTCGATGTGGTGACCTTGGTATTGTATGCACAAGGCCGCTCACTTGTTCATGGACACACATTACGTAGCATGTCTGGTGTTATTGTCCTGAAAGCGGCCTCAATCCGCACTTTAATTTGTATCACACTGCACTGCGTACACTACACACGCACTATGGGTGCTGACCGTCGTTGCTCAGCACTCGCCATAGGTACCAGATTACCTATGGTTAGAGGCACCAAGCCGATGTACTATCCGATATCAAACTAAATCATGCCGACGAAGTCATCTATCGACGCTCAGCATCTGGTCTACCCTCAATAAAACGGCGACGGTACAGTTCTCGGGCAGCTCGCAAATTACTGATGCGCATAATTATCATAGGGATAAAAACGAGTGTACTAGACGCAGGACAGACGTCGACTGACGGCGACGAGCAAAGCAATAGCAATAGTGCCCAAAATGAAGCTCCTATTCCCTGCTATCCTGGTACCTAAATATTATTTCGTTAAATTTGATACCTATAGGGTAGCTGTCCCTATTAGTGTCCACTACTGTTAAAAATATTATTCAAGATTTCAAGATTATTTTACATACTAATAATAATTTCAACTAAACTCCGTTCAACTTTTAAGTAAATCTAACACAACCGAGCAAACTAATTACGAATTCAAAATTGAAAAATCATTAATTTTTTTTGGGTGGGAAAATCATCAATGACTCAGCTGCCGCCCTGGGTGGGGCGGAAGGCTGAAGGAAGTGTTAGACTCTTACTGACTAAATACCACCCTGTTCCTTCAGTTGCCCTTGCATTCCGGGTTATCTCGTTAGAATATTCCCGCAATCCCGGAAATTCCCAAAACTCAGGAAAATCATTCATTTCAATCCATTAAAGATCATAATATGGGTTCGCGTTATCTCGTTATAAGTCTGAAATAAAAATTGTATTTACCAGGAGTAATTGAAACTACACGGACTGCAATTGGTTCACGTACCCTAAAACCCTAAGTCATTAGGTTTACACACACATCGATGTTACATTGTGTGTGTAGCGACGTAATTAGGGTTCTGTGAGCAAACGATATTCAATTTGGAAATAACAATTCCTGTTACTCATGCGCTTCTAGTACTTTTATTAATTTCTTTCGACAGTTAGATGCAATTTTGCGACATTTTTTTATTTGAATTATAATAACAAAGACTAAACGTGCTCAAACTAATAAAACCTATGTACCACTCAAACAGCACCGACAGACCGTGAACTCCGATAATTCTTTCGGTTAGTCCTACACACAAAAATTATGCGTGCGTGGTATTATTTTATAATAAAAAAAAAAGATTAACTTGTTGCTAATAGTTTACGTCTTATTTAGTAAAAAAATAACCTTATTTTAAAAATTATGAACGGAACCCACTGTGATTTTATTTGTACTAGGAGAAGAATAAGTTGCGAAGAGGTGAATTGAAATGATGTTTTGGGTTCAGTTGGACAAAAAAATGGTTTCTAAATCCTTTTCCTATTCTAAGTACTAATGGCAAATAATAATGTTTATTTAAGCAATTAATTCCCGGTAGGATGCACGTAAGGATTCGATTTTTATGATCAATTCAATGGTTGTACAAGCTGTCGATTTTTCGAAAAAATCGTTTTAATGCGATCTTCAAGCAAATCGATTCAATAGTAACGTGAATCGAATCTCTTGGATCGTATGTGTAAATAAAGGCTCTTAATAGTTCAAGTTCATATTTGCCCAAAGCATTGTGCTGACAATCATAAACAGCGAATAGGTAGGTTTATCTATTTCAAACAAGATCAATTACATAAGTATGCCGACACTTTTTAACTTGTCCGAAGATTGAAACATATTAGTCATCCATATGAATTAAAGTCATTGAATTACGCCGGAAAGGTTATCAAATATTATTGACGTACCTACCTGACTGGCAACTGTAAATATGTCACAAAATAGAGGTGTGATAAATGTTGTTTAAAATTTTTTAATTACGATTTTTGAATGAATTTTTAGAAGATCGATGTAAGAAGAGCACGGGATTCGATCTGTGAATCGAATGAAAAATCGATTTAAAGCAAAAAATCGTTCATCTTTATGGCCACCAAAATAAAAGGTTAGAAATAATGTTAGGAAATTTACAGGAATATTGTTTTTGAATTAGGTATTTACTGTGTTGTAGGTATGATGGAAAGGTGGGTGGCGGGTGGAAGATTACTACGAGGTAGATAATAATTATCTACAAAGTAATCTTCTACAAAAGGACAACTACGTAAAAAAACAACAAGTTTGTAAATGATACGTGATAATTCAAGCAGGTATCTAAATATTTCGTTAACTTTTGATACCTAGACCAATTAATTGTATTGTAGGTAGCTAGTTCACAAACATAATCAAAGTTTAGGAAAAGTCAGTACTTAATAATATTTTGTGAATAAAAAATAAACATGCGGAACCGTTTATTCAGAAATACCAGGAGTAGGAGGTTTATCTTTACTTACAAATAGTTCGTTGACACCGATCAGCTGTTTTAGTGCTAGTGATGTGTTTATTTCAATTTGAAAAGTTCGGTTTCTGGTATCAATGTATTAAAAAATCTCATAACTTCCGAACATGTAGCGATAGGATTAAAAAACCCTTCCTATATCGTTTGATATCATCCAAAGAAGCCGTGCCTTCTCTATATATATACCCTTTTCGTTACACATTGTATATGCTCCAATTTTAAATTTCTATTTCAAAACAATGTGTTGCGAGTAGGTAGGCACTTCAGTAGCCACGGTCGCAGGTGTTCGAGTTCTTGAAAATAGTTTCACGTAAATGTTAGAAACCTTGGAAAATTCTTTTTTTTTCATTGCAAAATCAAAGCAGGTTGTATTTACGATCCAGTTAGTTGTTTCTATAGTCAAAGAAAAGTTGGCTCTACATTGCATTGTAAGTTAATAATTGTTGCTTTTAAGTGTTGTTAATGGTCTTATGTTTCCTTCTTTTCAATAGACAAAATAAGACATGAAGCATGATTATCTAATACTTATAAATGGCACATATTGTAGCGTCATATGGAAATATACACCGAATTAATTACGCCGCCGTAGTCTAGAATTTTCTTGTCTTGATGAATTATGAGGAAAGAATGTTGAATGAACGTGCTTTACAAATTGACGCTGCTCTCTATGATGATCAATTAAGCACTAACACAAATTACCTGAAAGTAGACTTTAAGAGACTATTCTTCTTTATTTCAAGGTATCTTATAGAAAATTGAAAAGCTAGTCTTGGTTACTGTTTCATTAATTAACGACTATCAATTGTTACTTTTGTCTTAATTCAGAAAGAGTATAAAACGTGCCTCGTGCGTATTAAATGTGACGTCAAATCAGCGTCTTCTAACTCTTATCAGCCGCCGGAAAATTATTTGTCCCAGGGTCTTGTGACACCGCCCATTATTAAGTCTTATTGCGTCACACCGCGTATGTGTGGAATGAAAAAAATATTTTAGCATTCCTAAAACGAATGCCAAGTTTAAAGGGAAACTATGACGTATTAATAATCTATTCTAATACTTATTAGTTCATTCATATTCTGTGGAGCTGGTCTTTCATTCCGATAGCTATAGGTACTGTGCAAATTTACAGAATTTTGTTAGGTACCTAGAAGTATATACTCTAGCTAGAGTGAGACAATTTCTTATGTAATCGTTTTAATAGCTTAACAAAGAACTGGTGACATTTATATGTATTTCTTATATAATTATGTAAGTATAGGTATTTTCATATTTTACCTACCTATGTTTTATGTATGTCATTTTCTCTTCTACTCTTACGCACGGTGACGAAATCTTTTTTTGATCATATTTCCTATGACACACTTCACATACTTAGGAAGAGATTTCATTAGAAATAAGCATACCTTTGTAGGTTTTTTTTTTGTTAATCTCTTCTTGTCTGTAAGTATCCTAGATCTAAACAGCGATTAACTCAAAAAAACACTTTTTTCAGAAAATATGAAAACTGATTACTGTCTCCCTGTGCACTGAAGGAGTTTTCTGTATTGATCAATACTTTTTAAAATGCAGATAGTAGAAGATGTTATAAGAATCTTGTGTTTTAATCGTGTAGTGAGTTAAGGAATTCGATGATACGCATAACTCAAAAATTGAGATTTATGAGTTAGCTCTCTTTAGATCTAGGTGTGCGATATAAGTAGGTAGGTAAAGAAAGTTCTAAAATTGAATTTTTTTATAAATCATATCTACCTAATCCTAATGAAAAATGTCTGACATTTCTCCCTGCAGTCGAGAAAATATTTTTCAACAAACTTGCGAAATTAAGGCAATTTTAATTAAAAAGTTTACTTAGTCATCCACAAAGGTTCACCGCGGAAGAGAGCATAAGTAGGCCTTCATTAAAATAAAATTCTCATATTACCCGACACGTTTTCTGTTGCCATGGCGACGGACTTGTGCCTACCTATCAGCTATCATTATGGAGTCTGGGTACGTCTACTGGGTAGCAATGGGACCACCCTCAGAGTGACCCGCGCGACGTCAATCGTCTTCTCATCTCGTGTCGCAGACATTTGTTTACAGCAACAGGTGATCACCGTCGACTAATCGTTATAGTGTCGAGTGACCGTCGCCCGCGCCGCCATATAACCTACCTATACGCATTAATAATATCAGACAACGCTAAGTGACCATCAAATCGATAAGGTCGAACTCGTTTTTAATGAAACCGAGATATTTCAAGTACAGACGCCAGCAGGTCAACCTACACCAATCTGTCAAATTTCTTTGATAGATTTTCAACTTTAGTACAAAGGAATAAGGTTCATATTCAATTGGGAAAATCTGACAGATTGGGGTAGCTTGATGTGCTGGCCTCTGTACATTGCCATTGCGAAGTTGGAATGTAGAAAATCCTTGACGAGATTACCTTTACATATTTATCTATTTTTGTACATATCTAAGAAGTTTACGAAAGTGCATATTTTTAAAGAATTCATCAAATTACAGTATTTTCAGGTACCTATCTGTTTTCCAGTCTAACAAAAGAGAGTGAAGCAAAATCCAATTTCCGAGTAATAATGAAAATAACAAACTGCTTGAAGACCGAACAAACATCTGCTTCTGTTTTCTCGGAAAAACTATTACTTACCATTTCCTTTCAACTCGCAACGAGAGCATAAATATATTTTAGGTACTATTAGAATAATATTATACCCTATAAATTTTACTCCTGTAATACTGGTAAGATTTACATAGAAGTTCATGGAAAGTGGAACGGAACATTGCGAAATAAACAAAGAATCGCTATATACAATAAAGCAAGCTTGCTTCAAACACACATAGTAAATAGGTTATTACTTTATTAGTAAAGGGATTTCCCCCGTCGATTATAGCACGGTAAACTTGATTGGTACTTAGATATTATATTTAACATTAATAGGTAATAATAATATTATAATTTCAGTCTTACCAAGGGGTTTCGTATTACCTCAGAATTACTAATAGTACTAACGGTATTACCCAGTAACTGGGTTGTGGAGGTCAGATAGGCAGCAAAATTACTGGTACTCAGCTGCATCCGGTTAGACTGGAATCCGATTCCAACTACACAAATAAAACAAATATTATTAATATTAATAAAGTGATGCCTGTGTCCCAGCAGTGGGAACATTATAGGCTGATTATGTTATGTGTGTTGCGAATTTGACAAAAATTAGCAACACACATAACAAAGCGTAGGAACATAGCAACGGACCAAAATAATTGTTAATAGGTTCTAGGCCTACTGCAGAAGATTTAAAATTTCGAAAGATTGTGATATCCACCAACCCGGACAGGGCCCGCGTGGTGGATTATGGCCCGCGCCCTCTCACAGAAAGTGGAGGCCTGTGTCTCAGCAGTGAGAACATTATTGGCTGATTACCTATATGCTGTTAACACCGGCTGCACGCACGAAAAAGTGTCACGTTCCACCGTTCCACATGAGCCTGAGCGTGCAAGCGAGAGCGCGGAACAAGCGATAGAGAGGCAAGATAGGCCCAAGCCTTGGTGGCGCATATTCATCAATGTTTCTTTAAGCTTTATCACGTAAAACTATCGTTCAAAAACCGACTTTACAGACATCCATTTTTTTTTAAATTAGACAGGTACCTTATTATTTTTCTGTAATTGAACCGATCAAAAGAATAGTAATAAGTAAATACTTAGTTGATGTTCGATCGATACTTAACAATAAATAATTTTATTTAAGCAGGCAAAGAAATGAAAATGCAAGTTCGAACAGTGGCAGAAAAGAAAATCTATTTCAAGTTTCACTTTGCCAACAAATAAACAAAGTCAAAGTCAAATAATTTATTTCAAATTTTAAACTTTTGAACGTCAAAAATTAAAATTCAAAAATAGAATTGTATTCTAGTCGCCCCTTCCAAAAGGTAGTTTTCTTATGGAGAAGAATGGGCAAGAAACTCCACTGTTACTCTTCTAAAATGTTTTGTATACATTCATTATATAATTATATGTGAAGACGATGCACCTAAAATAAAAATTATAAACCTGAACCTAACCTAAACCTAAAGTTCATCTTCATCACCTACTTATCGCGATTTTGTTTCTATAAAATGAATTTCTATTTATAAATGCATGTTTCTTGTGTTGTTGCAGATCAGTTGCGGTCTAGATCAGTAATCGACCGTCTCCCACAGTCTACCACAGTGTTCTATCCCGATGGGTTGAGTACGCCGACGTTTTGTGATAGTGGTCACACCACTCACGCTGTAAGTAACCATTCAATAATTGACTTTAATTTGTATGTCTTCGGGTCTATTTCATCGTCTTCAGATACATTAACATCAACTTGTCAGATTATTTCATGCAAATTAAAGTCATGGTTCGTTTTAATATTTTGGTAAATAGTAAAAAATAATAGAGTGCATATTCAGAAGTGGTGAAACAGCTCCTATAAAGGAATATTAGGAATAAATAAACAAACAACACAACAAGGGCAGCTAAGGCGGACTAAGGCCTGTGTTTATTCATACTTAATTGGCTAATGTCTTGCCATATATTTTTTGGAAAATGTTAGGAAGACCTTCGTAGCCCTCGTCTCTCTCTAAGATCTAATTGAGGAGCAGGAGTATAGTCGCCGGCACTTAACTTGGTAAGAACCGATAGATGCGTTTTTCCTTTCATTAATTTTCTTGCAAACAGACATGATTAAAAATAATATATGGCAATTAGCATAGTATAATGACAAACAATAAAAGTGATCATTTTCTTGTTGCACTTATTGTACTTGCGCCAACGCCAAAACCTTGTCAAGTTACGTGCATAGGTACTTATTTTTAAATGCACAGCCACATTTCTTCAGCACCTTTATTTTTTCACAAAAAAATTAAATCAAGCAAAGAAATATTATTAAGTAAATCGTAATACTTAAAACCTAATAAATAATAATTAATACACGAGCGGATTTGTTTATTTTTCAAAAAGTTACCGCTGATGCACTGACCTCGTTACTTATAAAAATATAACGCTGATTTTACGCGATGAGAAGCCTAAAGCGCAAATATTTGATTACACAGTAGATCCATGTTCTAGTATTGAGCTCATTAAATACTTATGTAAATACACACATCAAAAGTGTCTAGGGATCAACATATATTTTTGCAATAACTTTTCTCCTGATTGATATTAATTAAAATTTTCTTTAAGGATTCATCAAATAAAGTGTTTTCGTTTGTCACAGTAACGATAAACCAAGTCACCTTTGCATTAATAAAGAAATTTGCCATTTTCCTAATAAAGGGATTTTTTACATTTGAACCACTAACACAAAAGTTCGAAAAAAAGACTGAAATAACAGTTTTCTCTAAAATTTTATTGGGTAACTTAAACAATTAATAATCCGTGTTTCTACCGCGAACACTAACAACACAAGAACATCGGTTTGGCATACTCAAAATGAGTTCATCCAAATCACGCTGTGGAATGGCCGCCCATGTTCGTTGCAACAACAAAAAAAGGTCTTCTTGCGACTGGATACCCTCCATATTCGGCAGAGCTCTTCTCTGTAGCATATCCCATGCATGCTCAATCGGGTTCAAGTCTGGCGACTGAGCAGGCCAGGGCAGGACATTGATGTTAGCTGCGGCGAGAGTCTGTCTTACAACTCTTGCGGTGTGCGGTCGTGCATTATCATGCATTAACTGAAATAAGGGACCGATTTGCACTTGTAGAGGAACGATGACGTCTGATACAATCGTCTCAGCATAAATTTGAGCGTTGAGGTTGCCTCTGATCCAAATCAACTCAGTTCTTCCGCCGATCCAAATACCCGCCCATACCATGATGGTTCCACCACTATAAGGATGGACTTCCTGGCAGGATTTTAATCACTGTTGGCGTCCAGGGGTTCTCCAGTGTCGTATACGTCTTGTATCCGGTCTCATACCAAAACGAGACTCATCAGAAAAGCACACGAAACGCCATTGTTCTTCTGCCCAATTTCTGTGTTCAAGAGCCCATTGATATCGAATCCTACGATTGTGCATTGCTATAGGTGGTACCCGTAGCGGTCTTCGGGAATGAAGGTTCACTTCATGCAAGCGGTTTCTGACTGTTTGGTCGCTAATTAAGTTCCCTGAAGAGTGATGAAGCCTCACGGCTAACATCATGGCGGTTATTGTTGGAGCTCTTCGAGTTAAGATTTGAATGTATCGGTCTTGTCTCCGTGTGGTGCAGCGATACCGTCCTCCATGGCGCTCAGCCACGGTACCAGTGCTTCGGTAACGTGTCCAAAGTCGACTGATAACACTCTGACTTGTATTCAGAGCTAAAGCCACAGTACGTTGCCGGGAACCAGCTTCTATCATTCCCACGGCTCTGAGCATTTCTTCCCTGCTTAAGACGCTGAAAACCAATATTGAGCTCCGATGTTTAGGTATTTTTAGCCACGCCCACTATTTCTCCGATATCCTAGCGCCATTCTTAAAAGGATGTGATACAGCGAACTACCAAGGATGAAACAAAGTGACGCGGTCAATAATAATTACCAATGAACCAATAGAGGGCGCTCTTATATATTTATTGTTCTGTATGAAGTGCTAAAATCAATTTAGACAAGGCGATTAAAAAAACAAATGAATATGTTTACCCCTTTTTTAAAATTATTTTAAGTATTTACACTGATTTTTTTTAACAATTTACACTGAATTAGACGCTGACAAGAACCAAATAGGCTTGTCTCAAACAATTTTTTAGCCAAATCTATACAGTTTGTGACGGCGAAAAAAATATATGTTAATCTTGAACATATTTCTGAGAACCCTGTTGTATTCAAAACAGGCTTTTGAAAAGTTTTCTCGATACAATAAAATGGTAAACTAACCTCTTAAAATGATCTTTTAACAAAAATATCTCTATTAATTATCAACGTACATTGGTAAAATTTATAACAATAACGTATCATATTTTTAAATACAGAACTTGGTTGTTTTTTATTTTTGACTACTCAACCTATTTTTAAGTAATTAATTATTTTTTGGTTTGTATAAAGTTACGAGCGTCGCGTCATCGCGCTTCTCTTTCTTATGTATGCAATCCGACAGTGATCGCATAGACGCGCGGCTAGATGGACGTATGTCGCTTTGCCCCGCTATCCGTTCATTTAATATTTTGTTTTTTGAGAACTCATTTTATTTTGTTCTTTTAGCTACAGTAAATTGTAAAAATATTAGCATTAGCACGTAGACATTTGTATAGGTAATTTTATAAGTTGTACAGGTACATATAGTTCTAAGTTGTGTAAATATTTTTTGTGTAAAATGGGAAACAAACAAAAATGCCGGAGGCCAGCAAAAAAGCGCTTCTATAATAATAAACAAAAACATCTCATGGAAGTAGTAAAGTAAGTAATTTTTATAATGTTATATCACAGTATAATTATATACAGTATTGTAACTCGGCCGTATCTTGGACATAAATGCCTACAGCCGTGCGGTACGTAAACATGCGATAGGGCTGCCCGCCTCCAGCATTTGAATTACATTTGCCTACTTTGCGTTTCCATTTAGTTTTGTGATTGTAATATACTTTATTTTATATAAAAAAATAAAATAAGTACTTTGTGAATTGAATAGGAAGTGTTCAACAAAAATGCATGTTGTTTTTTGATTGGTAGATTTAATTAAAAAACCATGTTTATGTTTGAATAACAAATCGGTCTTATAAATTTGCGACCGAAAAATATTTGCGCCTTGACTGAGACGTACGAAACGCTTTATTATCAAATTTTAAAGTATAAAAAATCCGCATTCTAATATAAAGCTGAATTAAAAATTGTTTTGGGAAACATGGACAAGGTGGGGAACTCCAATCTTTACAAACTTCAACACCTACCTACTCAACTACAATGCAAGAAACAGCTGACGAGTAATTTTAATAACTTTTTATCTCAGCTTATTAACGTCTCTATAAATTAGGTACCTACAACTCGCAACAACTCAAAACAAAAATTCTTTGGTCACCAATGCCAAGCTGAACAGCTGGCTACGAATGTTTTAAAATCACAACCCTCTCAAACATCTAAATATTCTGTGAATATCTCATGAGTCTAGCTGTTGTTGTCGTTATTAATACCGAGAAAAAAAAACGGTTTTTTGTGGTATAATTGTTGTTATAGCAGCAGCAGAAATACTTAATCTGAGAAAATTTCAACTATTTAGTGACAGACAGACGGTCAAATTTATTTTTTCTAGTATTATTCATACACACAGTACAATAAACAACTATTATTAATAATAAAATACCACGTCTTTACTTTGAATTATACAAACTAACAAAACAAAACACACATGCCCCGAGGTTTCTAACACAAGCGTAAGTACCTACCGTATCATGATTCATGAACCGCCTATAACTACCTATTTCACTCTTGTCAATCACTTTCCTTTAGTCTATTCACTTTACACCAGACATCGTTTTTTTCGGGAGATAAAAGGAAATACTTATCCATTAAAAGACACATTATGTACCTACCTACTAGTAAGTAAAATTATTTTATAGTCTTACCTTTCGAAGTTTCCAGGTAATCTAAAAAAAGTTATCCCTGGACGAATTCATGCAACCAAAAACAGCACAATATATCCTACTCGTCATAATAAATATGTACTTGAACTTATTTTTAGTGAAAAAATTGCGCGGTTATTGTTAAAAAAACAACACACCGACCGTTCGTCACTGCGGCACAGTCGCGACTGTCTGCCTGCCGAGCGAATGCCGAGATCGAGGCGCGTAGGCATAGCTCGCGCATCGTCCGTTTGTATGAAGATAGAATACTGCATATAATTATACCGTGGTAATATTGACAAAATAGGTACGAGAACAAAATAGTTATTTGTGCAACAAGAGAGCAAAGTCGTTTTTTGCTGCAAGTGCTGATTTTGAATCCTGAGCAAGCGAAGGATTCAATGATTGAATCACGAGCGTAGCGAGTTATTCTAAAGTTGAATCCTGAGTGTGGCGAGGGATTCAAAGGCACGAGATGCAAAAAACTTTGCTCTCGTGTAACACACATAAATTTTCACTTCAGCAGCGAGAACAGTATGAGATAAATTAAAGCGTGTTCGGAAATAGCACCCATGATATTTTATTATTCAAAATATATTACGTAACATTATTGAAACTAGAAATAAATATTTACGGGTTAAATATCAGTTTTATTTGCAGTAAATACTTATTTTCGTTTAAATACAACAATAAGTTTAAAAATTCAATAAATTACATTAAAAAACATAATTAATTAGCTTTTGCAAAATTTCTTTAGTTCGTACGAAATTCCGAACGTGTTTGTCTTAGGTCGAATTCAAAATCGAAACTTCGAAGGGGCTGGTCTTTGTCTCTCTCTCTTCCTAATGGCGGGAAAGAGATACGACTGTGAATGTTTCGAATTGTATGATTAACCCAAGGCTGAATAAGATATTCGCGGCTTTCTGAAAAAATAAATTAAAAAGTTACTTGGTCTCACTCAGTGAACAAAATCGCATTTTGCTCACTGATTTCAGGCAGCAAAACCTACATGTTTGAGCTACTGAAGTGAAAATTAAATTTTTGTACAACCGATAGCGTAAATTCGACTATAATGATATCGCTAGGTTAGTCTAGTGGTAATAGCTTAGGTTCTTAAGAGCGAGTTCCGAGTTCGTAGCCAAGAGAATTTTTAGCAAATTTGAAATGGTTTCTTTTTTTTTATTTATTTGTAATTTTGAGGAAATTTTCATTTTTTTATATTTATTTTTATATAAAAAAAAATATATATACATATAAATATTTTAATTATTAATTTTCTTTACAGTAAAAAGAGACGTTTGGCGAACAGTTTAGAAGCAGGTGAAGCTTCGGAAATTGTTTTTCACCAGTAAGTTTGTAATAATTACAGACGCCAGCACATCAAGCTACCTGAAAGTGTCAAATTTTTCCAATCAACTTTGAACCTTATGCTTCAGTGATAAGGTTCTAAATCTATTAAATAAATGTTACAGATTATAGTAGCTTGATGTTCTGGCGTCTGTACATACTTATACAGGTTGAAATTGAAAACATGTGACTAAACGAAATGGGAGATTGTACCTACTACTCAACATTATGAACAACTTTAGTAAAGGGACGAAAATTGCATATCATATATTATACATATCATAAAATAATTAATTACTTTTATATAAGTTGAGTATTCAAAAATAAAAAACAACCAAGTTCTGTATTTAAATATGATACGTTATTGTTATAAATTTTACCAACGTACGTTGATGAGTAATACAGATATTTTTGTTAGAAGATCATTTTAAGAGGTTAGTTTACTATTTTTTTGTATCGAGAAAACTTTTCAAAAACGTGTTTTGAATACAACAAGATTCTCAGAAATATGTTCAAGATTAACATATATTTTTTTCGCCGTTACAAACTGTACAGATTTGGCTAAAAAATTGTTTGAGACAAGCCTATTTCGGTCTTGTCAGCGTCTTAAATGACGTCGCCGCTCCATAATAACGTTGGTTTTAATCAGTAGTAGGGAAACAGTAGCACTAATAATGTCTTCAATGCGTTGTATGTTTTTATAGGGAAAATATTGACAGCTGATTTTCATCTTTTACTCGAATTTGATTCACAGTTCCTGATTCAAATTATGAAATGCACCAAAAAGGATCCATATAAATTTAATAAATCGTAATACTTAAAACCTAATAAATAATAATTAATACACGAGCGGATTTGTTTATTTTTCAAAAAGTTACCGCTGATGCACTGACCTCGTTACTTATAAAAATATAACGCTGATTTTACGCGATGAGAAGCCTAAAGCGCAAATATTTGATTACACAGTAGATCCATGTTCTAGTATTGAGCTCATTAAATACTTATGTAAATACACACATCAAAAGTGTCTAGGGATCAACATATATTTTTGCAATAACTTTTCTCCTGATTGATATTAATTAAAATTTTCTTTAAGGATTCATCAAATAAAGTGTTTTCGTTTGTCACAGTAACGATAAACCAAGTCACCTTTGCATTAATAAAGAAATTTGCCATTTTCCTAATAAAGGGATTTTTTACATTTGAACCACTAACACAAAAGTTCGAAAAAAAGACTGAAATAACAGTTTTCTCTAAAATTTTATTGGGTAACTTAAACAATTAATAATCCGTGTTTCTACCGCGAACACTAACAACACAAGAACATCGGTTTGGCATACTCAAAATGAGTTCATCCAAATCACGCTGTGGAATGGCCGCCCATGTTCGTTGCAACAACAAAAAAAGGTCTTCTTGCGACTGGATACCCTCCATATTCGGCAGAGCTCTTCTCTGTAGCATATCCCATGCATGCTCAATCGGGTTCAAGTCTGGCGACTGAGCAGGCCAGGGCAGGACATTGATGTTAGCTGCGGCGAGAGTCTGTCTTACAACTCTTGCGGTGTGCGGTCGTGCATTATCATGCATTAACTGAAATAAGGGACCGATTTGCACTTGTAGAGGAACGATGACGTCTGATACAATCGTCTCAGCATAAATTTGAGCGTTGAGGTTGCCTCTGATCCAAATCAACTCAGTTCTTCCGCCGATCCAAATACCCGCCCATACCATGATGGTTCCACCACTATAAGGATGGACTTCCTGGCAGGATTTTAATCACTGTTGGCGTCCAGGGGTTCTCCAGTGTCGTATACGTCTTGTATCCGGTCTCATACCAAAACGAGACTCATCAGAAAAGCACACGAAACGCCATTGTTCTTCTGCCCAATTTCTGTGTTCAAGAGCCCATTGATATCGAATCCTACGATTGTGCATTGCTATAGGTGGTACCCGTAGCGGTCTTCGGGAATGAAGGTTCACTTCATGCAAGCGGTTTCTGACTGTTTGGTCGCTAATTAAGTTCCCTGAAGAGTGATGAAGCCTCACGGCTAACATCATGGCGGTTATTGTTGGAGCTCTTCGAGTTAAGATTTGAATGTATCGGTCTTGTCTCCGTGTGGTGCAGCGATACCGTCCTCCATGGCGCTCAGCCACGGTACCAGTGCTTCGGTAACGTGTCCAAAGTCGACTGATAACACTCTGACTTGTATTCAGAGCTAAAGCCACAGTACGTTGCCGGGAACCAGCTTCTATCATTCCCACGGCTCTGAGCATTTCTTCCCTGCTTAAGACGCTGAAAACCAATATTGAGCTCCGATGTTTAGGTATTTTTAGCCACGCCCACTATTTCTCCGATATCCTAGCGCCATTCTTAAAAGGATGTGATACAGCGAACTACCAAGGATGAAACAAAGTGACGCGGTCAATAATAATTACCAATGAACCAATAGAGGGCGCTCTTATATATTTATTGTTCTGTATGAAGTGCTAAAATCAATTTAGACAAGGCGATTAAAAAAACAAATGAATATGTTTACCCCTTTTTTAAAATTATTTTAAGTATTTACACTGATTTTTTTTAACAATTTACACTGAATTAGACGCTGACAAGAACCAAATAGGCTTGTCTCAAACAATTTTTTAGCCAAATCTATACAGTTTGTGACGGCGAAAAAAATATATGTTAATCTTGAACATATTTCTGAGAACCCTGTTGTATTCAAAACAGGCTTTTGAAAAGTTTTCTCGATACAATAAAATGGTAAACTAACCTCTTAAAATGATCTTTTAACAAAAATATCTCTATTAATTATCAACGTACATTGGTAAAATTTATAACAATAACGTATCATATTTTTAAATACAGAACTTGGTTGTTTTTTATTTTTGACTACTCAACCTATTTTTAAGTAATTAATTATTTTTTGGTTTGTATAAAGTTACGAGCGTCGCGTCATCGCGCTTCTCTTTCTTATGTATGCAATCCGACAGTGATCGCATAGACGCGCGGCTAGATGGACGTATGTCGCTTTGCCCCGCTATCCGTTCATTTAATATTTTGTTTTTTGAGAACTCATTTTATTTTGTTCTTTTAGCTACAGTAAATTGTAAAAATATTAGCATTAGCACGTAGACATTTGTATAGGTAATTTTATAAGTTGTACAGGTACATATAGTTCTAAGTTGTGTAAATATTTTTTGTGTAAAATGGGAAACAAACAAAAATGCCGGAGGCCAGCAAAAAAGCGCTTCTATAATAATAAACAAAAACATCTCATGGAAGTAGTAAAGTAAGTAATTTTTATAATGTTATATCACAGTATAATTATATACAGTATTGTAACTCGGCCGTATCTTGGACATAAATGCCTACAGCCGTGCGGTACGTAAACATGCGATAGGGCTGCCCGCCTCCAGCATTTGAATTACATTTGCCTACTTTGCGTTTCCATTTAGTTTTGTGATTGTAATATACTTTATTTTATATAAAAAAATAAAATAAGTACTTTGTGAATTGAATAGGAAGTGTTCAACAAAAATGCATGTTGTTTTTTGATTGGTAGATTTAATTAAAAAACCATGTTTATGTTTGAATAACAAATCGGTCTTATAAATTTGCGACCGAAAAATATTTGCGCCTTGACTGAGACGTACGAAACGCTTTATTATCAAATTTTAAAGTATAAAAAATCCGCATTCTAATATAAAGCTGAATTAAAAATTGTTTTGGGAAACATGGACAAGGTGGGGAACTCCAATCTTTACAAACTTCAACACCTACCTACTCAACTACAATGCAAGAAACAGCTGACGAGTAATTTTAATAACTTTTTATCTCAGCTTATTAACGTCTCTATAAATTAGGTACCTACAACTCGCAACAACTCAAAACAAAAATTCTTTGGTCACCAATGCCAAGCTGAACAGCTGGCTACGAATGTTTTAAAATCACAACCCTCTCAAACATCTAAATATTCTGTGAATATCTCATGAGTCTAGCTGTTGTTGTCGTTATTAATACCGAGAAAAAAAAACGGTTTTTTGTGGTATAATTGTTGTTATAGCAGCAGCAGAAATACTTAATCTGAGAAAATTTCAACTATTTAGTGACAGACAGACGGTCAAATTTATTTTTTCTAGTATTATTCATACACACAGTACAATAAACAACTATTATTAATAATAAAATACCACGTCTTTACTTTGAATTATACAAACTAACAAAACAAAACACACATGCCCCGAGGTTTCTAACACAAGCGTAAGTACCTACCGTATCATGATTCATGAACCGCCTATAACTACCTATTTCACTCTTGTCAATCACTTTCCTTTAGTCTATTCACTTTACACCAGACATCGTTTTTTTCGGGAGATAAAAGGAAATACTTATCCATTAAAAGACACATTATGTACCTACCTACTAGTAAGTAAAATTATTTTATAGTCTTACCTTTCGAAGTTTCCAGGTAATCTAAAAAAAGTTATCCCTGGACGAATTCATGCAACCAAAAACAGCACAATATATCCTACTCGTCATAATAAATATGTACTTGAACTTATTTTTAGTGAAAAAATTGCGCGGTTATTGTTAAAAAAACAACACACCGACCGTTCGTCACTGCGGCACAGTCGCGACTGTCTGCCTGCCGAGCGAATGCCGAGATCGAGGCGCGTAGGCATAGCTCGCGCATCGTCCGTTTGTATGAAGATAGAATACTGCATATAATTATACCGTGGTAATATTGACAAAATAGGTACGAGAACAAAATAGTTATTTGTGCAACAAGAGAGCAAAGTCGTTTTTTGCTGCAAGTGCTGATTTTGAATCCTGAGCAAGCGAAGGATTCAATGATTGAATCACGAGCGTAGCGAGTTATTCTAAAGTTGAATCCTGAGTGTGGCGAGGGATTCAAAGGCACGAGATGCAAAAAACTTTGCTCTCGTGTAACACACATAAATTTTCACTTCAGCAGCGAGAACAGTATGAGATAAATTAAAGCGTGTTCGGAAATAGCACCCATGATATTTTATTATTCAAAATATATTACGTAACATTATTGAAACTAGAAATAAATATTTACGGGTTAAATATCAGTTTTATTTGCAGTAAATACTTATTTTCGTTTAAATACAACAATAAGTTTAAAAATTCAATAAATTACATTAAAAAACATAATTAATTAGCTTTTGCAAAATTTCTTTAGTTCGTACGAAATTCCGAACGTGTTTGTCTTAGGTCGAATTCAAAATCGAAACTTCGAAGGGGCTGGTCTTTGTCTCTCTCTCTTCCTAATGGCGGGAAAGAGATACGACTGTGAATGTTTCGAATTGTATGATTAACCCAAGGCTGAATAAGATATTCGCGGCTTTCTGAAAAAATAAATTAAAAAGTTACTTGGTCTCACTCAGTGAACAAAATCGCATTTTGCTCACTGATTTCAGGCAGCAAAACCTACATGTTTGAGCTACTGAAGTGAAAATTAAATTTTTGTACAACCGATAGCGTAAATTCGACTATAATGATATCGCTAGGTTAGTCTAGTGGTAATAGCTTAGGTTCTTAAGAGCGAGTTCCGAGTTCGTAGCCAAGAGAATTTTTAGCAAATTTGAAATGGTTTCTTTTTTTTTATTTATTTGTAATTTTGAGGAAATTTTCATTTTTTTATATTTATTTTTATATAAAAAAAAATATATATACATATAAATATTTTAATTATTAATTTTCTTTACAGTAAAAAGAGACGTTTGGCGAACAGTTTAGAAGCAGGTGAAGCTTCGGAAATTGTTTTTCACCAGTAAGTTTGTAATAATTACAGACGCCAGCACATCAAGCTACCTGAAAGTGTCAAATTTTTCCAATCAACTTTGAACCTTATGCTTCAGTGATAAGGTTCTAAATCTATTAAATAAATGTTACAGATTATAGTAGCTTGATGTTCTGGCGTCTGTACATACTTATACAGGTTGAAATTGAAAACATGTGACTAAACGAAATGGGAGATTGTACCTACTACTCAACATTATGAACAACTTTAGTAAAGGGACGAAAATTGCATATCATATATTATACATATCATAAAATAATTAATTACTTTTATATAAGTTGAGTATTCAAAAATAAAAAACAACCAAGTTCTGTATTTAAATATGATACGTTATTGTTATAAATTTTACCAACGTACGTTGATGAGTAATACAGATATTTTTGTTAGAAGATCATTTTAAGAGGTTAGTTTACTATTTTTTTGTATCGAGAAAACTTTTCAAAAACGTGTTTTGAATACAACAAGATTCTCAGAAATATGTTCAAGATTAACATATATTTTTTTCGCCGTTACAAACTGTACAGATTTGGCTAAAAAATTGTTTGAGACAAGCCTATTTCGGTCTTGTCAGCGTCTTAAATGACGTCGCCGCTCCATAATAACGTTGGTTTTAATCAGTAGTAGGGAAACAGTAGCACTAATAATGTCTTCAATGCGTTGTATGTTTTTATAGGGAAAATATTGACAGCTGATTTTCATCTTTTACTCGAATTTGATTCACAGTTCCTGATTCAAATTATGAAATGCACCAAAAAGGATCCATATAAATTTATAAAATCATAAATTTATTACAAAGCCACATCTCAATCTCAAGAAATCCGCATAAAAATGCTTGATCCCTAGACACTTTTGATGTGTGTATGTACCTACACCAATAACAATACATTAATAATAATATGGGAATGTAATAAACCAAAATAAAAATAAAATAATAATAAATAATCATTTACACATACATCGAAACGATGTATATGTAAATGATTATGGTTAGAAAGGGGGTGACTACTGAGATGAAGACTGGAGAAGACAGTATGGAAGAAAAAGACATGTTGCGCCAACCCAAAATAAATTGGGATAAGAGCTGCAAAACGGTCATACCATCATTATCGAAATTTAGATTTTTTCCAGAATACTTACAGAAAAATACTCTAAAGAACATTGACTTGAACGTTTTATGGGGTAAATAAAATGTAGTATAGGTATATAATAAATTACGTCAGTGTACAGTACCGTGACTTAAGTATATATTTTCTTGTATAAAACATGTTTATCACGATAAAACTGACAATGGGGTGGTATGTCAAGTAGTAAAAAAACAGAGAGACTGAACCAAAGAGGTAGGCTCGTTTAGATTTCGTTTTGTCACTCTATCTGGTGAGTTGATGAAACAGATTGATTCAAACGAATGTATTATGATAATACACATTGTATCTACTTAATATTCATTGAAGTATCTTACCGAAAGAAATGAATCACTGCATTATGTTACCGAAGTACCCATTGATTGATTGTTTGCATGTAGAGCATGATACCTACCTATAAAATAAAGCGAACAATTTAGTAAGTATGTCATAATAATACCTTCTAATTTTATTACTTAGGGCGCATTCCACCAAACTTGTATACCTGGTATACCTAAGTCTTATCCTGAGAATAAATTTATAATTTTTGACAGTTTTTCCATACTAGATCTGTCAGACGTCAATTTATTCCACGAATAAAATATATCTGTCCCATACTAATCCAGCAAGATCTACATTGTATCAACTGGATCAACCAAATATTTTTGAAGTGAAACTTCTTTACGCACGCTTGACTTGGGGAGTAAGCTGGCGAACGCGTGACGTAAGCGTTACGAAAAGTGTGATCGGGCAAGGCGAACGGAAGTTAAGTGGGGGATATAAGCAAGAGACAGCAGTGCGCGCGCACATTTTCTTTCTCTCTTCCTCTCATAGCCAAATACGTTCCGTATATCTAAGCACACTGCAGGCTTATTGTCTGTATCACAGTGTAGGAGCAAGAGAGAGCAGTGCGCGCGCACATTTTCTTTCTCTCTTTCTCTTATAGCTAGTAAATGAAATATATATATATTTCAGTCAGTACCTAGTTCGTTTGCGAGTTTACTAGCGTTACGCGAACGGTGATTCTTTGGTTATTTTTCGTAATTCTATTTCGTTTTGAACAATTTTATGAATTAATATTTTGTTCAATACATTCAATATTCTACGTTTAAAGTGAATAAAACTGTAAATTCATTTTAGAGTTCATGTTTTGTGAATTTTCGGGTAAATAATAACAAAAAATAGAAGATCTATGCAAAAATATTAATTTACCAATGAAACCATGAAATAAATTTAAATATTTGTAGAAAATTAATATATGTATATGTGTATACATGTATATATTGTACACACATATATATATATATACATACAGATGGAGCGAAAGAAGTTTCACTTCAGTCGTGTGGTCATAAGCACACTCGTTTTTTTATTTTTTTCTCTCACTCGCTTGTTTTTCCAGCTCACTTTAGACATTGGCAGAATAGTCGGCATCGGCTTTGATTGCCATTTATTAAAAATAGAATAGAAAATATATCTGACTGTGGTAAAATCAGCCTCTAAAGGTTTTCATTTGATGAGTAAAGTAAGACTACAAGCGTTGAAGCTCACATTAGTATTATGATAAACTTGAAAAGAAAAAGTGCATTTCTGGAAAGGATTATATTACCTAGAAGTTTATCTATGAACACCGCTTAAATTATTATTATTTTAATTAATAAATTGCTGTTTACATGGGACATATCTAAATGTAAGTAACTGAAGCCTGTGATAGGAGCCAACACCATAAAGGCGTAATGTTGAATAGCCGTCAAGAAAATTCTGGTAATATTTTTTTACAAAATTAAACATAATAAGCAATTAGATATAGACACGAACTTCGATTAAATACAGTTGAAAGTGAAAGCTACTTACTATGTAGATAGGATAATGATTTCTAGACAGACAAAAGAGGTTACATACTTTTTTAAACAATGTGTATTTGCTATTTGCTCTAGATTGCAAAAAAAATATGTAAGTATAGTATGAGCAATAACGACTACAAATCTTGAGAGAAAGTAGGGAAGCGGACTATATGTATACCTAACCATAACTAAACCGAGGCTCGGCAAAGCTCGGGTACACTCGGGTAGTATCGGACTATCGGCAAATGATGCATAAAAAAAATCTTATTGTTCTTCGAACGCGTGGCAAGTATGCGACGCGCTTCGTGCTTCTGTAGACAGGACTTTTTTATCCAGACAGGAATTTCCGGTCGTGTGCGAAGTCCCTTTGGGGTCGATCGAGGTTAAAGCTTTCTTGGTGATGGGAAATTTTTGAAGTTTTTATCGATAAATTGGAAGTGGATTAATTCATTGTGTTGACAGCTTAAAGCGATTGTTATCCAATCCACTTTATCGATAAATTATGAATACGATTTTGTATTACACATACGAAAATTTAGTGAGTTAGAGCTTAGATATATAAATGATTAGGTAGTAGATAAACGTAATCCTATTACAATAAATAGAGTCGTAGTTGTAACATGTGTGTCGTATCACATTCACTTCACAAATTAGTTTTTATTATCACTACATAGCTCAAGCAAGAAAGCAAACGAGTGGATTAACGTAAATAGTTAACAATATGTGACTACTACAGTCGGTGGTAATTATTATGAACTGCTGCTCAATATCTAATTCGTCCTCTTATCGGAGTCGTACGTGGTTACACGCGAGTACGCGACGCATCCCATTACCACCACTTCGGACGTGCCTCCACCACTGCAGGACAAAATAGCATTAACGATACCACATATAGTAATAAACTGTAGAGAATTAACACAATCGAATGCCAAGGGCATACATTTATTTATCTGTACGTAATTACGTATCTACCGGAGCTATACGTAAGTGCTGTTTGCTGTATACAAATACCGCACCGACACATAAGTAGGTACAATACTAGGTATATCAAACATGTAGTAAATTCATTTTTGATGCCAAAAATAGCTCCAAAGTAATGTACCATTCGCACAGTACCGTGAAGCGATTGCCTGTCTAGGTGCGCATGCGTTGATCCCACCCTTATTTCACGATCGGCCTCTGAGTGAGCCTGCGAGCATTAGGTACTTGCTATGACGCAAAATAATATTTCTGTAACATTATTGCAACGGTGGGTGTGTGGTCAGCAACTAAATTGATATACATATATTATTTCTTTATGATAAGTAAACGCACTGCCATGCTATTTTCTAAGGATACAGCCTTGCGGGCAGCGCTGTCACAGCGGTGAAAACAATAGTTTCAGCACTGCGACAGCGCTGCCCGCAAGGCTGTATCCTTAAAGAATAGCTCCCCTGGTTTTTGTTGACGATGCAACAGGTGAAATAAATCACGTAGCCTTTTCATTTGAAGACAACGTGTGCTTCGACGTCAAATCAGACTAGACTTAGATAAAATGAACTTACATGTGAACTGATTTTCCTAGTATTAATGTACATTTTGTGATTATATTTCATGGCATCATGGCTCGAGGTTTCGAGATTTTTTACAGAAATGTACGTTACAAACTCTCTTTGCGAACGTCGTGTTAAAATCGGCTATCAATGAAAATAATGTTTCTCAAATCAGATTCCCATCGGTGGTGACTACGAGTACTTATTTGAAAATCATCTTCGACCCAAGACCACTCACTGTTGCATTAGTCTACAGGAAGTTTAGCACTACATCTACGGGAAACGTGCTAAACTTTTGATGGTCAACATGGTATTTACCTTGGAACAGCCACAGACACGTGCGATCATAAATATACACTAGAGCATCATCATAAAATTCATAAAACCGACCGTATGTGCTGTACCTCCCGACCGTATTGATTTACTTTAGATATGTTTACGTATTCGCCGAACGTACTTTTGCAAATTCGGTTCTAATATATGTATAATAAACTAACATAAATTCAGTGAGTGCTACCAGAAATAACTCGTCTACTATTAGGTGTTGCTCTTATTTCTGTACCACCTCTACGGTTATAAAGAGCTTGCAGTTTTATTCGCCAGTAAGGGAATTATTTCAGTAGTCTATTTCCTTGGCCGTGAGCGTCGTATTACGTGTAATCAGTTCTGTCCTCTCACGGATCTCGGGTAAGTCGATAGATACTTTTATGATTGTTTAGAAATCTTTCGTATACTTGTACCTACATTTACCTTAAGAGTAGATAACGGCTCGTTCTTTGTTTAAAAGATGTAATGGTTGATGTATTATCTAATAGCACAATAGGAAGTGTCGTATAACGGGAGCCATGGCCTGCACCCTAATGATAAATGATAAATGATAAATGATTTTATTTCTGTAAGTAGGTTTGTACAAACACTTTTACATGTCAATCATATTTTTTAAAACGAGATGAGGTCGGCGTTTCCTAACTGACTACTCTGAGAAGAAAGGCCGAAACAAACTCAGAGGTCACAGTCTCTTTTAAAGTCCAGACATAATCTTGGTCAGATCATGTGGAGACCATGTAGATTAGTGTCTGAAATGGTCTTTTGAGGAAAGAACCACACCGATTGAGTGGACCTGTCCAGTCAGTGCACGCATTTGTCAGTAATCATGCAGCTCAACTCAAACTTAAGGAGCTCAACGATTCGACGAACAATACCAAAGAAAGGACATTTGGGTGGGTCGCATAAATTACTCAAACTGCCAGACCATGACTAAAACTATCTGAGAAAATAAAAAAAAAAGAAGAAAAGGCAAAAAAAAAAAATAACCCACATAGTCTTCACATTCACAGTCATTAAAATAATATAATACTTTACAAAGTAAATATTCATGTCACTGTATATGTAAAATTTATCAATGTCAATGTGTATATAAAAATCCAGAAATAGTCTTGGTCAGATCATTTTGAGGACCATGTAGATTGGTGTCTGAAATGGTCTTTTGAGGAAAGAACCACACAAATTTGAGTGGACCTGTCCAGTCAGTGCACGCATTTGTCAGTAATCATGCTGCTCAACTCAAACTTAGGGAGCTCAACGATTCGACGAACAATACCAAAGAAAGGACATTTGGGTAGGCCGCATAAATTACTCAAACCGCCAGACCATGATTAAAACGGAAACAATGACCCACATAGTCCTCACATTCACAATAAATAAAATAATATAATACTTTACACAGTAAATAGTAAATGTTCATGTCATTGTTTATGTAATACTAAGGAAAAAAAAAAAGTGTAAAATCGCAAAATAAAATAAAACAACATTCGCAGTCTAAACTTATTGGAGCAGCTCAATCCCAAGCCTTTTTGTCCTCAATAAAGTCATTTACAGTATAATAGGCTTTTTGGCATAGTTTACGCTTTATAAAAGATTTGAATTTATTTAGGCTTAGTTCTTGAATGTGACTAGGAAGTTTATTATAAAAACGTATACATTGGCATCTAAACGAGCCACCTATTTTTTTGAGCCTTGATGAAGGAACAACAAATTTGTGTTTGTTCCTAGTATTTATGTTATGGATATCACTGTATTTTTTAAATAGATTAATATTTTTATGTGCATACAAAAGATTATCATAAATGTACTGAGAAGGCACAGTCATTATATTAATCTCTTTAAATTTGTCTCTGAGGGAGTGTCTGGGACTTAATTTATAAATGGAACGAATTGCCCTTTTTTGTAAAATAAAAATTGTCTGAATATCGGCGGCATTTCCCCACAACAGAATACTGTACGACATCACACTATGAAAATAACTAAAGTAAACCAAACGGGCTGTCTCTAAATCAGTTAAATCACGAATTTTCCTAACGGCGTATGCTGCAGAGCTAAGCTTTTTTGACATTTTATCTATATGGGGGCCCCATTGAAGCTTGGCATCCAATATTATGCCTAAGAATACTGTGATATCTTCGGGTTTTAACTCTTCATCCTTTATGAGAACACTAGTTTCGACTTGTCTAACATGGGGTATCGTAAACTTAATACATTTGGTTTTTTTTTCGTTAAGTAGTAGGTTATTAACATTAAACCAGTCAACTACTTTTGCGAGGGCGATATTTACATTGTCAGTAACCAGCTGCTGACGTTTAAGTTTAAATACAAGTGAAGTGTCATCTGCAAACAACACTATATCATGATTATCCTTTATGAGGTAAGGCAAGTCATTAATATAAATAAAAATGGGCCAAGAATTGAGCCCTGGGGGACCCCCATTCTTACTACAGATCCGGGTGATCTTTTTCCGTTAACATCAACCCTCTGAATCCTATCACTTAAGTAAGAAGTAAGAAGATCCAGGGAGCCGTTACGGATTCCGTTGTGGTGCAGTTTCCTGATTAATGTTTCATGATGAACACAATCGAATGCCTTGGACAAATCGCAAAAGATGCCCAACGCATCGCATTTGTCCTCCCAGATATTATAAATATGTCCTAAAAGTTCAACTCCGGCATCGGTAGTCGAACGACCCCTTGTGAAACCGAACTGTTTGTTATGCAGTAATTTATTTTTATTAAAAAATCTTTGCATTTGGTTTAAAATAAGTTTTTCAAAAATTTTACTAAAGGTAGGTAGTACTGAAATGGGTCTATAGTTAGTAGGGTCTGATGTACTACCCGATTTAAACAATGGTATTATTTTACTGTTTTTCATAAGATCAGGAAACTCACCACGGTCGATACAATTATTAAATATAACAGCTAAAGTAGGTGCTACAATGTTTATAATCGACTTAACAACATCCACAGAATTACCCCAAAGATCTGCGGTCTTTTTAACATTTAATGTGTGAAAGGTTTTAATTATATCTTTACAGGTGACATATTCGAAGTGAAATTCAGAATCACAAACTGGAACATTTTCCTTAAGTAAAGACTCTGCAGCAGTGGGTGATGAGTTTTTTTTAATTGCGTAACACACTGTCAATTTCAATCTGAATCATTTTGAAGGATATTGGTAATACATTGCTTCATATGTCTGAAAATGTGTCCGTTCAACAAGGTAAATAACACAATGAATGTCGTTGAACTGTCAAAATGAAACTCATTGCTACTGATAGTGTGTTACGCAATTAGGTACCCCGCCGGTTGCTATGGCGCTAAGTAGCCCTGTGGATGCGCAGATGGCGATGACGCTCGGGTTGCACCTTGCACGATAAGGACAAAGTACGGAAGCACTGACAAGCGGCACTCGTGCGTGTGGTCGAGTAGGTGCATCTGCACCCAGTGTGCCACACAAGCACTTTTGCCGTAAACATAATGATATAATGAATTTTACGCAAAGTGCGATAATCTTGCTAACGTTTTATTATTCGATGTTCTCATATTGTGATGAATATTAATTTACTATGACTATTGCACCAAATTAAATATAAAACAATTTTGTTCATAAAAGAATGTATTTTGTCTTTTCGTTTGTTAGTAATATTAAACCGCAACATCCTTTCTACGTGCAATTTTATCTTCTGAAAAAGTGAACATGAATTTATCAAAGGATTATTATACAAAGTGCAGATGACAATACAACAATAAATGAAAACAATAACAATAGGAGTATTTAGGAACTATCAAATAAATCCTAAGTTGAAATAAAAAAAAGTGATTATTTCTAACATATTAAATAGCATAAAAGTGTAAACAAAAAGAACACACTTTAAATATTGTGGCAACAGCGCGGTGTAATTGACCAAAAGTGTAAACAAAAAGAACGCACTTTAAATATTCCGGCAACAGCGCGGTGTTATTGACCCAAAAAACATAGGGCGGAAACTTAAAAAAATGGTATAAGTCAGTTTTCCGGGCACCCCTTTTTTTTGTAGGTTTGTAAAAAATTTAACATTTGTAGTAAGTAACAACTTCCGCATGCATGACTCTTATGTCCAAGCATAAGGTATAATATGCATTAGTTCGCATCGGGTAATAGAATTTAAGAACTTTGGCGAAGGTTATTGAACTAACGAGCTGGCAACATTGTTGTGTTTAACTGCATATGTCTTTAACCTGTCGGTGCTGACTTGTTAACATATACATCATGTAGAGAATTTAAAAAATGCTGTAAAACCATGAATTCAGCACATGTACATGATTCTGAACCCATGAATACGCATTGAAAATATTCGGTTATTAAAAAAAAAACGAGTGTGCTTATGACCACACGACTGAAGTGAAACTTCTTTCGCTCCATCTGTATGTATATATATATATATGTGTGTACAATATATACATGTATACACATATACATATATTAATTTTCTACAAATATTTAAATTTATTTCATGGTTTCATTGGTAAATTAATATTTTTGCATAGATCTTCTATTTTTTGTTATTATTTACCCGAAAATTCACAAAACATGAACTCTAAAATGAATTTACAGTTTTATTCACTTTAAACGTAGAATATTGAATGTATTGAACAAAATATTAATTCATAAAATTGTTCAAAACGAAATAGAATTACGAAAAATAACCAAAGAATCACCGTTCGCGTAACGCTAGTAAACTCGCAAACGAACTAGGTACTGACTGAAATATATATATATTTCATTTACTAGCTATAAGAGAAAGAGAGAAAGAAAATGTGCGCGCGCACTGCTCTCTCTTGCTCCTACACTGTGATACAGACAATAAGCCTGCAGTGTGCTTAGATATACGGAACGTATTTGGCTATGAGAGGAAGAGAGAAAGAAAATGTGCGCGCGCACTGCTGTCTCTTGCTTATATCCCCCACTTAACTTCCGTTCGCCTTGCCCGATCACACTTTTCGTAACGCTTACGTCACGCGTTCGCCAGCTTACTCCCCAAGTCAAGCGTGCGTAAAGAAGTTTCACTTCAAAAAAAAATAGCTTATCCATGCATTTTTACCGCGTACTTTTCTATGAAACCTACGGCATTAAGTCCGCCTCTGTATATTTATGTCCTTCAAGTATTAAATAAATTAATAAACAGCAGTTTTTTTTTTGATATCCGGCGAATAATTTCTACGCGGGTCTAGAATCATGTACCTACTGAATTTATGGTTACAGTTTGCGCGTCGATGTCATGTCACCCTGTAATTTAGTTATAGCTATTTCGGATAGAAGTACCTGACTGACGTCAGGACCAGAAATAGATTTCCTTTTACGTAAGACAAATCAAACCAGTTTACGACTACTGAAAATATATTCTCCGCCAACATACGATTCGAAAGGGCTTGAATTTAGTATGCTCGCCGGAACTTACAATTATGCTATTGAAAAACGTTTAATGCGGGTCTGATTTTAAAATACAATGCCCTGTATGATGGCTGCTCTACACGATTCCATGATTAGGTATGTATAATATCGATTGTTCATTGTGAGTAAATGCAGCCCATTCGGTGCGGTTTGGTCGTACCTTACCTAAGTAAGCTAGTGAAATAAAAATGCTGCGTACATGCGTTCGATATTGTAGGATTGAAAATTACTCTACATTTAAAAAAAACATCTTGATCTACATAGATCAAGATGTTTTTACTTACTAAAAATCGCCATATGGAACGGAACAAAAATTGTGGATTCTGGACGCAACAGTCCAGAATCCATAATTTTTGTTCCTTTGCTAAAATATTTCTGCGCAAACTGCACCCTAATTGAGTATCAGGCTATCCAACCAAAATTTGAGTAATTTTGAAGAATAATTCTAATCAATTGCTTCATGTGTTTCAAAAATTTGTCGGCTCAAATAAATGTTGTTGCACTCTCAAAATTAAAGCCATTGCTATTGTTAGTGTGTTACACAATTACCCCGCAAGTCTGAGTCTGTTGCTAAGATATAAAGTCAGTAGAATGAGAGCACAAACGGAGTGCGTGTATTTGGTACTCCGAAATGAGACGCCTTAGTGAACCGAATCGGATCCCAACCGGAGATGCACCGTCGAGCGTCGGCCGTTGGCTCCCAGAAAATAAAACGGAAAATGTTTAATCGATCCTCATAAAACTTATTGACCTTCTATTAAAAAATATAAATAGAAAATATTTATTGTCCAGGTACGCAGGTTTACTGATTAACAGCAATTTAGGACAACATGAGTAGCTAATATTACCTACAGCTAGGTTACAATACCTATAGTATTTGCTAGTGAACTTGATGTACGCTTTGAATATAAATACAATACATAAATCTGCATCTTTTCTTAACTTTCTCGCCTTTTCTCAAAGTTGTTCGCAGTAACTAAGCTATCATCAAACATCAAGACTGGGTTTAGGACAAGTTAGAACTGTGACCAATCGCGCTCGAGCTATTTGCTAAGCTCGAGCGCGATACATCCAAGTTGGTCGCAGTTAATTGGCTATTTACTATTTTAGGACAACAAAATGGGAATTATTTGAGGTTCCCAAAAAGAGGCATATTTATTTTATTATTATTATTATTTGTTAGCCTATACTGTCCCACTGCTAGGCAAAGGCCTCCCCCAAATATTTCCAGGAACTCTTTTCTCGCGCCACCTCGAATCCCACACGGTACCAGTCCTGAGTCATCTCTTTCTGTGCAGTCCTCGCGGTGCGGCGGCGCCGTCCAAACTCAAACTCAAACTCAAAGCATTTATTTCAATTAAACCATTTACAGGCACTTTTGAATTGTCAAGAAGTCGGTCAGTCAGGAAAAAATGAAAAAATCCCTCTTCAGGCACCCATTGTGTGGAGACTTACTTATAAGAGGTCCATAATTACTCTCGGAACGTCAAGATGGGAATGTCAAACGTCATTATATTATATATTATAGGAATATTTTGGGGTTCGATTGAATAGATGCCCAAAAAACTGCTAAAATATTGGGTTTTTCACGAGTTATCGGAAAATTCTGCTTCTTAAATGTTTCATATCGAACATAAATTTTCGTTACTCCACCTCTTCCATCAATATCGAAGCTCCTTCTAATCGGATTTTCCAATACGTGTGCTGCTTACGACGTTTTTCTGTGCAAATGCGAGCAAAAATTGATTCGTTTGGAATATTATTGCCTAGGTAAGTATAGTCGGGTTTTTATTAGGCGTTTGTCTAAGTTACTCCACGTGTAGGCTATAGTAGATAGTGTATGATTTCAGGTTGGCCCATTGTTGCTAGTGCACTGTGCTGGCTGCCCACGTCAGCACATGTCTTGTCCTAGGAACTGTGGTTTTGCGTCATGATTCCCGTTCACATTGCTAACCATTTTGAGCTAAATATCAGTAAATATTTTAATGCTTGCTGAGCTCGAGCTTAAATAAATAATTATTTTAATTTATTAAACGCAATTCTCAGGTCAAATATTTGTAAAAAAGAATATATTAATTACAAAATAAATTGTGATATAGAACGAAATACGATAAAAATGTGATATAAGAATTTAGAATAAACTGTAAGTACATAATATATTTAATGCTTCTATGACGATTTTCTCATATCTATTGTACAAATATCGCCCGAATTAAAATATCATTTAATTAAGACCAACCAGAGCTTGTTATGAAAACACATTTTTGTTGGAATTGGGAAGTCCCTGCATATATTTTAGTCTTATTAATTGAAGACAATGTTTGTATTTTTTAAATGAAAGTAAGACATAAGGGAGATTTTACATGTAACTTTTATTTAACTTATTTGTTCAAATGTCATCCCACACATTCGTTCCGGATGTTCAAATTAAAGACGTAGGTAAGACGATGGTAGGTTGAGTTTCACCTAACTGAACAGGCCCTAAGTACGATTATAGGAAATTTGTGGATTCATTAAAAATTCTTATGATAGGTATCAGCAACGGATTTTCTAGGCTGACCAGTACCTTCTTAGCCGTAGGAAAGGCCTACGGAACTCTATCCCCTACCTCTATTATCTACCTTTTCGTATAAATAACCAATTTATTTGCCAACTATTCCACATTTAGTAATTAAACACTGTGATAGATAACGGGAGAGCGCAATCCGTAGACATTAGAGTATCTTTTATTGGTACAGTGATAACGAAGTATATCTACCTGACTACTGATGTTCGCGTACCAGTCGTAATAGTGAGGAACTACGGACGTGCATACAAAGTGTTTAGTTAAGTGAAGGAGTACCCGAAAGTGCCAGAAATTTTTAGGAACTTGCGACATTGTAAGTAGAAGTTCGCTTCCTTTGATGCGTTTGCGCTGCTATCGATGTCGGTCCCGTCCCTACGGAAATTTCTCAAATATTATCAGCACAATCTTTGTATGCTTCGTACAAACCTATATGTGGTGTGATGTTTGTGTTGCTAAAGTATGGAAAAATATTATGTTGCTTGACATCAACTTGCAGATAATCGTCTTATTATGGTAAAGTTATTTGGTGGCAGTGACCGAGAAGTTTTATTGAAATCGATTGTCATGGTATGGGTTTTATAATACACACATCAAAAGTGTCTAGGGATCAACATATATTTTTGCAATAACTTTTCTCCTGATTGATATTAATTAAAATTTTCTTTAAGGATTCATCAAATAAAGTGTTTTCGTTTGTCACAGTAACGATAAACCAAGTCACCTTTGCATTAATAAAGAAATTTGCCATTTTCCTAATAAAGGGATTTTTGACATTTGAACCACTAACACAAAAGTTCGAAAAAAAGACTGAAATAACAGTTTTCTCTAAAATTTTATTGGGTAACTTAAACAATTAATAATCCGTGTTTCTACCGCGACCACTAACAACACAAGAACATCGGTTTGGCATACTCAAAATGAGTTCATCCAAATCACGCTGTGGAATGGCCGCCCATGTTCGTTGCAACAACAAAAAAAGGTCTTCTTGCGACTGGATACCCTCCATATTCGGCAGAGCTCTTCTCTGTAGCATATCCCATGCATGCTCAATCGGGTTCAAGTCTGGCGACTGAGCAGGCCAGGGCAGGACATTGATGTTAGCTGCGGCGAGAGTCTGTCTTACAACTCTTGCGATGTGCGGTCGTGCATTATCATGCATTAACTGAAATAAGGGACCGATTTGCACTTGTAGAGGAACGATGACGTCTGATACAATCGTCTTAGCATAAATTTGAGCGTTGAGGTTGCCTCTGATCCAAATCAACTCAGTTCTTCCGCCGATCCAAATACCCGCCCATACCATGATGGTTCCACCACTATAAGGATGGACTTCCTGGCAGGATTTTAATCGCTGTTGGCGTCCAGGGGTTCTCCAGTGTCGTATACGTCTTGTATCCGGTCTCATACCAAAACGAGACTCATCAGAAAAGCACACGAAACGCCATTGTTCTTCTGCCCAATTTCTGTGTTCAAGAGCCCATTGATATCGAATCCTACGATTGTGCATTGCTATAGGTGGTACCCGTAGCGGTCTTCGGGAATGAAGGTTCACTTCATGCAAGCGGTTTCTGACTGTTTGGTCGCTAATTAAGTTCCCTGAAGAGTGATGAAGCCTCACGGCTAACATCATGGCGGTTATTGTTGGAGCTCTTCGAGTTAAGATTTGAATGTATCGGTCTTGTCTCCGTGTGGTGCAGCGATACCGTCCTCCATGGCACTCAGCCACGGTACCAGTGCTTCGGTAACGTGTCCAAAGTCGACTGATAACACTCTGACTTGTATTCAGAGCTAAAGCCACAGTACGTTGCCGGGAACCAGCTTCTAACATTCCCACGGCTCTGAGCATTTCTTCCCTGCTTAAATGACGTCGCCGCTCCATAATAACGTTGGTTTTAATCAGTAGTAGGGAAACAGTAGCACTAATAATGTCTTCAATGCGTTGTATGTTTTTATAGGGAAAATATTGACAGCTGATTTTCATCTTTTACTCGAATTTGATTCACAGTTCCTGATTCAAATTATGAAATGCACCAAAAAGGATCCATATAAATTTATAAAATCATAAATTTATTACAAAGCCACATCTCAATCTCAAGAAATCCGCATAAAAATGCTTGATCCCTAGACACTTTTGATGTGTGTAGAATGAGCGTATAAAATGACAGTATAAAATATGAATGGGTATAAGAGTAAGAAAATATCAAAGAAACGATGGCTTTATGTGTAAAATATACTATATGTCTACGTTTAGAAGGACGATACAATACTGAGTAAAGGGCTGTCGAGGGTAGCGTTGCGTATAGAAACAGGAGACGTGTTGTGCCAACCCCAGATAAATTGGGATAAGTGCAAGAGAATGAGATAGAAAACATACTTTATCATTACTATCCCTGTAAATGGCAAAGATACAAACATAATAATTATATTGTAGGCAGTACAGACAGACCTATGAGAAAAGATCTAAATATACTCCTTATGTATTTTGATAAAATAGACAAAAGGGGAAAGATATTCATGTCTGGGTGGGCCCCAGCCATGAATTTCAATTTGAACATTTCTTAATTTGATTCTAAAGTTCATATTATGTAAAATAGTGCGTTGAATCACTCCTGGATTAAACCCCATGTTTCCTACACAGGGTTTAATTCTACACATTTCCTTGTTATAAATAGTCTTATTCGTCTGATGATACCTATATTATAATAATGGCGTAGGTACACATGGCTACACATCAAGCTATAACATTTCCAGTTTTACCTGACCTCGCATTGTATAGGTTTTTCGTACAATCAGAAGTCAGCTCAAAGAGTAATATAATAATACGGAAGAGTCAGCTTATACTAGTTATGTATAGCTTGATGTTTAGCCGTGCGTATCTATTAAAAAACATAGTTTGACAACAAATGATGATCGCAACGAACTGTAATGAAAGCAATAGCACCCCGTTTGTAACATTACTCAAACATGTAAATGGCAAGTGGTAGTACACCTCGAGATAACTTAGTGCATCGCTCTGTGACCCGCACCAGTTATCTGTTCATGCATTGATCACTGTCTTGCGCTATGTTGGGTGAAATGTTGGCTTGATCTTTGTTTCTAATGTCATTCATGCAATGGCCACGTTGACCGATTTTAAGGTACGTGATCTTTTGCGACGTTTTTATTAAACCCCAGCAAGCAATCAATAATTTCCTTGTTATGTAGATACAGACGCCAGCACATCAAGCTTCAATAATCTGTTAAATTTATTAAATAGATTTTCAACTTTATCTCTAAAGCATGGTTCAAGGTTGATTGGGTAAATTAGTTTCAGGTAGCTTGATGTGCTGGCGTAAATAACAATTAAAACATAAAAACAAACGAATGTGCATGTTTTAATATGTTAAAGCTTTGAATAAAATGTTGTTTCTGTTGTTACAGACTAAAAGGTAAATTAATTGAAAATTGGTGCCAAAGTACACCTTAAAATAAAAATACTTGGCCGACGAGCTATAACCAATGAAGACTCCGAGCGCAGCATTCGGAGCTTCGTCAGTAGACCCGTGAACACCCGGTCGCGCCATCACAAGTTTGATGGTCACTCTCCCGCTGGAGAAAATTATCTACACGCACTGTCACTTCATTATTATTAAGTTTCTCAACATATTCTTCATTTTGTAGTCTATCTATCTATTTAAATATATTTCAACTTGTAATCAATTTGAAAATGAGCAAGATTCTGAAAGTCGTTGGGGCCTCTTGGCTCCAGACGAAGATTAGCTCCTACATCCTTGGAATTCTCGGCATTCTGTCAATCTTGGCCCTGTTCGTTGGACAAATTGAAAGGTTGGTATAATAATAGCTGTAATTATCAGTAATCATTTATTTTAAAACACAGGAAATCATCTTAATCTCGTGGCCATTAATAGTGATTACTGTGATAGCATCTAGAGGAGGAAAACAATCTCAGACAAATGGCGTTGCGAATAAACAAAACATCTCACTTATTGTGCTACATTTCTTATCAGATCTGAATACTCACAATAATTACGAAATTGCTTACAATTTCGAATAATCTCCGGGTTGGTTTACAAATTTACGAACAATATGAATTTATGAATTGTTTATTTCGTTTCAGAATTCAGGAAGATGGAAATTACGCAGCTACTGTATTTTTTTCTAATAAAACTGGATATCGTATTGAGTATTGGGGTCAGAGTAATGAACTAGCAGATATACCTAGGGGGGTAGCTCGTGCTTACTTCAGGATGGATATTGATACTACAGGGTAAGTTTAGTAATACTTACTTTCGATTTTCTTAGGAACTTTGCAGAGAATATTTTGTAGAGGAAATTTTCCAATCTATCTTAAAGTACTGTCTTGTAAACGTTTATTCACATAATTTCTCTACAGCCGCTTCACGTTTGCACGTTAGAGATAGCCTGAAGCAAATTTTCAAAAACAAAAATAATAGTTTCATGTATTTCATAATTCACAAATTCAAAAAAAATCTGTCTGTTCTTTTCAGCTGGTCTCTTCTGGAAATAGAGACCGATCCATCATACTCCGACGAACACCAGGCATACGCGGCAGGCATCGTCGAGGGTGCCCTGACCTGGTCGCTGATCCACTCACACTTGGAGAACACCATCCGAGCCAGGTGCGACCAAGAACCGTCGGCGATGAAGCAGTGCAACAACTTCAGGGACGCTCTGGAGAAGTCTGTCGATATCTGGAAGGCCCATGCCGCGGAAAAGGGCGTGGAGGATCCATTCTGGCATCATGTAAGTTATACCATGTTCATTTTTAGGGCTCCGTACTCAAGAGGGTACCAATGGAACCCTATTATTAAGCCTCCGCTATCCGTCCGTCCGTCTGTCTGACAGCGGGCTGTATCTTATGAACCGCACTAGATAGATACTAGATACAAATAATAAAACAATAGAAAGTTACTAAAAATTAAACGGGGTCTCCTTACAAGAAGTGGGTTTTTTGGCGTTTTTTGCTTTGTGGTATGGAATCCTTCATGTGCGAGTCCGACTCCGACTTGGCCGGTTTTTGTACTACTTATTTTCCTGCAGAGTGCAAAAACAACAGAGTAAAATAAATTGCGATCACCAGTCTTCCTGCCCAAGCCTTGCTACAGTAGATAAATAAGGTAGAGGACTGGAGGTCTTTTCTTGTTCATTAGATTCACTTTCCTAGTAAATGACTGTTGTTGCTGATGTTTACGCACGCTCCAGGAAAATTGCTTTAGGAAAGTAAGTATGTCCTCATGTTATCTCTCAATCACGGCTGCAGCACCTTCGGAAAATGATTACTTACAGCTAACTTGACCGTGACTTCGCACGAGTGAAATTTATTGTTCCCCCGACCTACTCGTACCCCGTCGTATCATATCGCCTGCCCGCGCTATTACTTCGTTTAAGGTTGACGTTCTTTCTGACTTTTTTACTTTTTGTTCGGCTCCTAAGGGTTCCAGCGTAATGTTAATTAGCCTATAGCCTTCCTCAAGAATTGGGCTATCAAAAGTAAAAAGTTTTTTTTTTTAATCCGACTGGTAGATACTAGCGCGTTCAAACAAATGAAAGAATATTTAATATAGATTCATTAAAGCTACATAATACCAACAAGTGGCATTAAACAGATACTTTATAGTATATTAATAAAGCATGTTTTCCTGTTTTCAGGTATCTCTGTACTACACGCAAATAAGCGGAATATATACTGGCTGGGCACACGGCGTCGGCCGCGGTTTGAAAGAGTATGAAACCGATATATCAGACTTGTACTGGCTAAATTCCGTATCGGAAGCTATTGAAATCCAACGCAAAATGACCATCTCTTTAGAAGACGAAGCTCTTGAAACAATTCCTCATCTATCTAGTGCATTTTTGAGAGTCGTCGATGATAAAACTAAAGATGGCACTCCAACGAAAAAGCTTTTTGTTTCGCAAAACGCCGCGGGAAGGTGAGACTAATGATTTTACTAATGATATTTCTCCATTTTTTTAACCCAACTGCAAAGAAGGGTTATGTTTTACAATTATATTAGTCGAGATCTATTTAACCTAATTGCGTACCAAAATATCAATAAAAATTTGAATAATTTTGAAGGATATTGCTTTTCCATTGCTCTATGTATATATGTTAGAAAAATTTGTCTTCTCAACAACGTAAATAACGCAACGAATATTATTGAACTTTTATGTTACGCAACTACCCCGCCGGTGCAATCATTTCCGCGTTATAATATTTCTCTCTACCTACCCATTTTATTTTAGCTACTCCTCAATGACTCGCATTATGAAGAAGTATAAACTGAACTACCACGAGACTGCCAAAGATGGCAAACTAGTTCCTGGAACAGCAGTCCACTTCTCGGGGTACCCTGGCTCCATCACCAGTCAGGATGAATTCTATATCGTGAAGGGTGAAAACCATAGGATGGCCGTAACAGGCACTGCGCTACGGAACTATAATAACAAACTGTGGAAGGAAGTCAACATAACTGAACAAGTAGGTTGAAATAAAAGCGGCAATGTTATTAGAAATAGGTGCCTACGCATCCAGAAAGGGGATAACACACTTGGTATTAAACAACATTTTCGTCATAATTTATTATTATTTACGATAGCAACAACTCGTCCGACTATCTCGTAACCTTGTCTTCTAGTCCATGGCCGGAAGATAAATATATAAATAAAGGTCTTAAAGGTATTAAAGGTTTTTATGACTTATCGCCTTTTGCAAGGATTGCAATATCAACATAAATATTTGATTCATAATTTTTTATGCAAAGTAAGATACACTAATTTCCTAAAGCACTGATAGAATTGTTTAAATCTTCCAGGTGCCTGTTGGTCCACGAGTTTCAGCCGCTAACCATCTGGCGTCCAATGTGAGTACCTGGGGACATATCCTGGCGAACAGCAACTCAGGCACAGCGAGTAAGCAGTGGCTCATCGTAGACTTCAACAGATTCGACAACCTGCATGCGCTCGCGCCTCGAGCTGATGAAGCCAAGCCAGTCCGCAATGAGGTGGTTACTCAAAGCACTGTAGACAAGTGAGTTTCTGAACACATTAATCTTCTACTTATAGCAGTATTTTTCTTACAACAAATCGAAGTCGAAAAGCCTATACATTTTCAACCATGGAAAGAAGCTGTTTCATCATTGAGGCAAAGTACTTTCTGACCGTACCTTAACATTCCTCAGAAACGCTGAACGCAACGAACTGAACTGCCTTTAAGCAAGTCTGTAGGTAAACTGCATGAGGCTTTTTATATGCGGGAAGAAGACTGGGGGCATTCTAGTAAATAACTTGTCGTTGGAGCCCTGTATGTATGTTTTGTTTTGGGTATGGGTATAAACCAGTTTTAAACCGAAATAAAAACGATACAGGAGTACCTAGTTTCAGTGAATTAAAATTATGTCTCTCCCTCAGGGATGTCAGGCATATCGTGGTGTACCGAAACAACAATGGTCATTCAAAGGGCCTGCTTGCACTGGTGGAGCAAGTTCCAGGGCGGACACACTCTGCTGATTTGTCTGACGCTTTCTTGGAACAAGGCTATTGGGCCACACATGGATTGCCGTTTTTCCCAGTAAGTTATTGATTTAATGATTTGAACACAAGATTGTAGCTCCCATAATATATGATTTATTTTTACGTAGATACCTAATAAAATATTAATTTCACATCAATTTCAGGATATCGCAGAAACTACACATGTCAACCAAATGAAAGAGAAACATGGGAACATCTTTTCCGAGTCGGAGTCACCTCGAGCTATGCTGTTCAAGCTAGGTCACAAGAATGCCACGACATTGGACAGCATTGTTGCGTTAATGAGACAGAATAACATGACGGAAGCAAATAGTACTAATCAAGAAGACATTGATAAATGCTCCGGTGATGTCAGCTGTGTACTTAGAGAGCGAGGCTATTGGTCTGTTGTTGGAGTTCGAGGGGACATCACCAGCCTTTACAAAGAAGCCTACGGAGTTATTGATACTAAAGTCGTAAGCGGTAAGTTGACGTTTGTACTTTAAGGCTATAATGCGGTATGTCTTGCAGTTAATCCATCTAAATTATCCTTTAATGAGAAAACGCTTATAAATTATTGTGATATTAATAATCTGGAACTTAAACTTAGGAGAGCTGTATTTAAAAACATTTGATTTCTATTTACAGGTACCCTGAATGAGTCTAATTTAGATTTTTTCGCGATATCCGGTCCTCCGTACACAGAAATACAGCCGAATGCAACTAAAATATTACTCAACAGGGGAAACGTTGTACCTATATATACAGAACTGCTAAACAACAAGCCCGACGTTAACGGCATTGAAATAAGAGACCTTGTGATGCATGAACAGGAGAAAGCCGAAGAAGATAAACTGGAACTGCTGAACAAAGACTTGATAAAACCTTTCGATTGGTCAGAGGGTGAATTCAAAAACGCTACACACCTAGGTTTACCCAATAGGTGGGCTTTTGAACTATACGCACCTAAATGGACGTGGTGAATCTCCAAGTCATCATATCTTTCATAATAATTTGTCATAACTTAATTTTAAGCCCTGGTTCGCCACTTTCAATTAGCTAATATGATTATCAGGACTAAACAATCCTCACACTCCTGTTTTATGTTTGACAAAATGTGATATTTCCATCTTACTCTATTGTATTGAATTAAATGTTTTGTAGCAAGTTCTGTTCATAATTATATTTCAGTGTTTACGTTAAGGTTATTTATTGGATTTATGTTCGTTTCGTTTACGTTCGTTTGTGTATTTGTCATAGTTGTGTTTTAGTTACTGCTGTTTCTGTGCCTGCATCAAAACTTTGGTGACACTACAGGACTGCCGTGAATCCTAAGAGATATAATTATGTTTAAGTATCTGTAAATGGCATTTTAATGAAATCTTACTTGAAATCATCTTGACTATGTTTTATCATCTATGTACTTATATTGATGAATTCACAGATTGGCTTTGTACTTTAATTGTGTAACGTCGTTTAAATTCATTTTTATAAAATATTTTGACACGTATGTATTTTGTGAAGGGTCATTCTGAACCTACTCATACCGAAATGAGACCTTCTGAATTGATTGTGAGCGTTAATAAAAATGAAGTGACTTATAAATTTGATTTTGCTCTCGAAAATAAATGTTTCCAACATAATATAAGGATTATTTTCTTATTTATTATCAATATAATTTATAAGTAAATAATGTTTCCATAGCCCAAGTCCCTTACCTACTTTAAAAATGCACTAAGTTTTCTGTTTAACATGTTCAACTCAACTTGCGGAAAATACATAATAATATGTCACCTATAGAGGCACATCTAGAAAGCAGCCGTAAGCGGCGAGCTTTCAATTTGGTACTTATATGTAAGTAAGAGAGCCGCATGGGTCGAACGATCAGGCTTGCCGCGGTTGTTCCGTGAATGGGTGACCATCTTTACATACCAAGACCCCTCCGTGCCTCGGAAAGCACTTTCTTCAGAAGCCCGAAAATCTGACAACCAGTCTTACCAAGGGATATCGTATTACCCAGGAATTGGATTGTCGAGGTCAGAGAGGCAGTCACTCCATGTAAAATACTGGTATTCAGCTGCATCCAGTTAGACTGGAAGCCGACCCCAACATAGTTGGGAAAAGGCTAGGCAGATGACGTAAGTAAGAGAGTTTGAGCGCAGTGGTGATGAAATAATGTCTAGGTTCGGACAAACCAGACAAAGTTGTACGAGCTACAACTCATAAGTCGCGGCGTAAAAATAATCTTAGATACCTATCTCTTTATACTCGTATACACAAAGTCTATGGAATCATGTCTGAAATAAAAGTTTTCTATTATATTCATTATGTAACGAAGTTACCCACCCAACTGCAACAGAGAGAGAAGACATGTTAATTTCGAAAACAGTACCTACCTAATTGTACGTATGTTAACAAATACTGATACTCTAATTATGATAGGAATGTCAAGACTAGAAGGCAGTTTTATCTAAATTAGTAGATAATCCTACTAATTCCTACTTTCCTACTAATCCTACTATAATAATATTATAAATGCGAAAGTTGGTGAGGATGGATGGATGGATGTTTGTTACTCTTTCACGCAAAAACTACTGAACGGAATTTTTGATGAAACTTTACAGTAATATAGTTTATACATCAGAACAACACATAGGATACTTTTTATCCGGATATTCCCACGGCATCAAAACTTACGCGGGTGAAACCGCGGGGCGCAGCTAGTATTCAATAATTCTCTGACATTGCATTCGACTCGCTCTAGTTTAAGTAGGTAGGCAGTAAACGCCACGTTTTTTGATCTATATATATAAAAAGACAAGTCCTGACTGACTGACTGACTGACTGACTCATCAACGCCCAGCCTAAACCCTTGGACCTAGAAAGCTGAAATTTTGCATAGAGGTTTTCTTTATATTGTAGACGAGGAATAAGGAAGGATTTTTTTCGAAATTCAACCCCTAAGGGAGTTAAATAGGGGATGAAAGTTTGTATGAAAACTCTTATTCCTTGGGTTAATAAACATTAAACTTGGCACGAATACTTATCTAAGTAAATTATGAAAATTGATTTTTTTTGTTTTTCTAAACTACCTTCTAAAGGGGGATGGGGGGGTGTCAAAATTTGTATCGAAGAATTTTAATGCACGGTCCGATTAACTCAAAACCCAGTATTTATACTTAATACCAAAAATAAAGAATGACGTGTATCAGGGTTTTTCGAAAATCTACCCCTAACGGGGAGAAAAGGGGTAGTTAATTTCACAAGGCAAATTTTACTGCCTGGCTTAATTAACTCAAAAATTGGTATAAATAATCTGTGAGTCAAGTAATGAACACATTCCAAACGATTTTTCAAAATTCCACCCCCGTGGGGGTGAAAAGTGGGGATACAGCTTATATGAAAAATCTTATTCTTTGGGTTAATAAACTTGAAACTTGGCATGAATACTTATCTAAGTAAATTATGAATTTTGGCATTTTTTGCTTTTCTAAACTACCCCCTAAAGGGCGATTAGGGGGTGTCAACATTTGTATGGAAGAATTTTAAGGTGCGGTCTCCGATTAAGTCGAAACTCAGTATTTATACTTAAGACCAAAAGTAAAGAATAACATGTATCAGGGTTTTGCGAAAATCTACCTCTGACGGGGTGAAAAGGAGTAGTTAATTTTCCATTTTACTGCGTGGTTTGATTAACTCGAAAATTGTCGGACATAATCTTTGAGTCAAGTTATATCCAACAAAATGGTATGAATAAATTTAAGCTTCAAACTTGGCACAAATACTTATCTAAGTAAATTATAGTTTGTCATTTTATGTTTTTCTGCTCTAAAGGGAGATTGAGGGTGTCAGTTTGTATGGAAGAATTTTATCGCGCGGTCCAATAATATAAACTCGGAACTCAGTATGTATACTTAAGACCAAAATAAATAAAAAAGTGTGACTGGGTTTTTCGAAAATCTAACCATCCATAGGTAGTCCATATCACAGAGGAGTATTTTATAGCGTGGCTTGATTCAATGAGAAATTGGTGTAAATAATCTTTGAGTCAAGATATGGAAACATCCCAAACATGTTTTCAATATTTCGCCCCTATGGGGATAAAAACTGTGAAGGTGAAAAGGTGGTCTTATTCCTTTGGTTAAGAAACTTGAAACTTTTCAACATTTGCCTCAGTAAATAATAAAGATTGTCACTTTTAGAGGCTTACTACTTACTTACTTAAAATAAAAAAGTATGAGTTTTAGGGTTTTACTTATTCGACTCCTACCGGGGTGGAAAAGGGTAATAAAGTTTAAGGAGTAGAAACTTCAACTTCCATTAACACGAAAATGGGTATAAATAATCTTTATATCATAAAAATGGAAACGTACCAAATGCAAAAACAAGCCTTGTCGTGATGAAAAGGGAGGATAGTTTATTTGAAACATCTTAGGTAAGTAGTTTAACTAAAATATTGGCCCGAATACTTATTTCTTTAAATAAAGTAAGTATAAAGATCGTAATCAATAATTTTCGAAATACCTTTCAGGGGGAGGTGGAGAGGGTGTTAAATTTATTTGAAGAAAGTACGAAACCCACGCGGACGAAGTCGCGGGCAAAAGCTAGTTCGTTATATTTTAGTATTGCATTCATGGTAGTCCATTTATTATAAGACTTACTGTGTTTTTGTCTTATTTTTAAGCATATGTATAATATAATTGAGGTGGGCACTTTATTAAAAAAACCTAGGTACCTAATGAAAGCAGAAAAAGGTGGCATGAAAATAAATTTAATTAAATGTAGGTACCTTATTTTTTTCCTTGGGAAATAGAGAAAACCTGAATTTAATGCAAGCAAAATATTTTCAGATCCATCAAAATATTCTAGGGACTAATTAATGAAAGTGTGGAATAATATCAGACCATTCCACAAAATTAAAGCTCTTTTTTACTTTTATTCTTACTGTTTTACTAATAGTTTTAAAAGCTGCATAATCAGCCCATAATGTTCCCACTTCTGGGACAGGCACTTTTGATTTGCAAGGAGTCGGTCAATCAGAAAGATGAACCTAGTTGCCCATTCCAAAGCGTAGTAGGTACTTATGGAGAAGAATGGGCAAGAAACTCCACAGGACACTCTTTTAAATCATAAAATTGTTACAAAATATTGGTTTCATCATTCATGTTGAAATTATACATGTGAGAACGATGTAGAAAGAATTTTTTGCGAACGCTTCGTTTAACGTGCACGACGTTAAAAGAAGCGTCCGCAAAAAAGAAGAAAAAAACATTTCAGAAATTAAAACAGATTTCTTATGAAATAAGCATCACCTTTGTACCTATTTTTTTGTTCTGTGTACCTACATAAATGGTAAAATAAAATAAATTAAAATAAGCCGTGACAGGTAAGAGATGACCAGTCCCTACTGACGGCGCCCGTTCACGAACATGACGTATGGACCAGCAAAATTCAGCTCAACCAATTTGAAGGTAACTTAATGATCCAACACGTACGCCACCAACAACAAGATATTAGAGTGAGTATGACATACTCTCAGCCGCCCAGGGCACATTGGAGTCGATGAAAGACATACCCAGTAAATGGTAGGTTTATACTTTAGGTACATAGTGCTCACACGTGTGCTATGCAATTATTCAATAGAGTTTGAATTTAAACAATGCAAAGATAGCTTTTTAAATCTTCCGCAGTTATGCGCCCTTGTGGAGTAGGTCCAGTGTTGAGCCAAACATTTTAGTCAGCGATGTAGTCCCCCAACTTTTAATGCATAGTGTGTCTAATTTTACACAAGATTTCAGTCTGAAACCTGGTTGAGCTAATTGGTCCCTATTTCTAGTCTTTCACCTCTTTTACTAAAAAAAATTTTTTTTTTCCTTGCGTACGTGATGTTTTCAAAGGTATATTTACAAGGTACCGTCATCATGTATATCTTTAAACAGTTCCCTTAGAGAATCGCGCCTGCGGATGCCATATTGATGTGATGGCTCTTTTCTGCAGAATCAAAATAGACTCGATATCTGTAGCCTGTCCCCATAGTAAAATACCGTAAGACACAGGCCTTCTCTCGGTGAGAAGGAGTGGGCCGTAATCCACCACGCGTGTCTAGTGCCGGTTGGTAGATGTCACATGTCTTCGAATTCTTGGTTGTAGGACATGCCGGTTTCCTCACGCTGTTTTCCTTAACCGTTTTGAAACTTTGAGAGCAGTGGTGATGAATTAATTTACACAAAGTAAAGGGCCTGTCTTAAGTCGTAAGTAAGACCGTACCACTGGGCCACCACTGCTCTATTTTAGCATATTTAGCAGAAATTATCGGGCGTGTAAAATTGTATGATCTCTCGTAATTACGATTAAAAGACAACAACGGTCTGTATGACAGACAAAAAACTTTTTTCGTGAGGTTATTTGTCTGTATTTGGCATCCCAAAAAAAAACACTCAATCATTCATGTCTGTCGGCAAGAATGATTGAGTATTTGTCTCAATCAAATTAATAAAAGCACCAGGGATTCGCCCAATTTTATCCATAAGAGCAACGTCCACCGCGGTAGTTTTTCGGCTGTCGCTGAAAATCAGCGCTGGGGTCTGTCTCGCATAGGATCTTATTTCTTTTCTGTCTGCATGTTAAGTTTCGCCCCATAACGGCTGAGCGGATTTTGATGAAAATTGGCTCAAGGATAGATATGAAGACCTGCGTTCGGACATAAGATACTTTTTAACCTGGTAGTTCGTTCCCTTGGGATAATATCAGACCTCCACTCGGTCGAAGCAGCGAAATATAGTTTTTAAATAAGGTAGGGTGATATAATGCCAGCGTTGGGATGAGTGGTTTCTTTGTAATAATATCTACTTAACAGTATATGAATAATTTTCTAACTCCGATGTCGCCCTTTAATACTTCTTTTTGTTTAAAATGCATAGGTATAGCAACGTTACGTACCGCGATCACCGATCCTTCTGTCAAACGTGGGAATGATCCAAAAACAATCATGGCTGAGACCCTGAAGGGCCCACATTTAAAACTCCCAGTTAGTTTCACCCCATGCTGGGACTCAAAAAAACCTATACCTACAATGCGAGATCAGCTAAAACTGGAAATGTATAGCTTGATGTGTAGCTATGTGTACTACCTAATGCGTATGGGCGGTAATCGGTAATGTGAACAAGTTAGAAGTAATTTAAAGTGTAACATTTTGTTGTATTCGTTACGGATTTTATTTGAACTAAACTAGAATGTTTTAGTTGATTTATTTTCTTTTATAAGAATTTTATATTTTTTCATAAATTTCTTGTGATTTGATCGTTGCACTACTTCAATTCGATTCGATTGTAAATCAATAAATTGACTAGAATAGATAGTCATAGTCATAGTCATAGTCATTTATTCAATAACAAGAAGCTTGTATCTGAATTACATAATTAAATTATAAATTAAACATTTCCAATTCCATAATACTTCAACCAAACAAATTCAATAATAATAATTATAATACTAATATAATAATAATTAAGAGAAATTTATAATTCATCAACAGAATATAGACACCTATTCAACAGGAAATCCTTAAGCTGGGTTTTAAAAGTACTGGTGTAGATAGTGCTTTTTATATCTAAAGGCAACTTATTAAATAACTTGATTGATTGATATCGTGGACTGTGTTCCACAATATTGAAATTTGGTTGTATTTTGTTATATTTAATATCTTTTCTACGTGTACCTTCCCTAATTTGTCGTTGTTCTGTAGTCTCATATTCATGAATGTACTTGGCCATGTTACTCAAAAGAACGAAGACATAAATGCTCGGCACTGTAAGGATACCTAGATTACTAAAATGCTGTCGGCAACTCTCAGTTTGTGGTATTCGTACCATGGTCCGGATTGCGCGTTTTTGTAATACGAAGGCTCTTTTACTATTATAGTCGTAGCTATTACCCCAAAGAAGTACACTATATCTAATTTTAATAATAATAATAATAATAATAATAGTTTATTATTGCAAACATGGGTAAATACATTAGAGATGTTAGGGTACATTTAAGAGATCAGCCATGTTTTACCATTTGGCATGCAATTTACATTATTCAATTAAAATTAGGTATGTTAGTGTAATTTATTTATACTACATAAAAAAAGACAAACAAAGAGTAAACCAAACAAAATTTATATTATATATTTTTCTCAGCTAAAAATTCGGTCACACTGTAGTAGGTTTTATCTACTAAAAATTTACGTAATTTAGCCTTAAATAGTACCGTATTTGAATTTTTCCAGTCACTAGGTAATTTATTATAAATAACGGGGGCCATGCAATAGACACTCTTGCGCATCAGAGCTGTTTGACACCTTAATTGACATAACTTACTATTGTCACGCCTATTTCTTGGTACCACATCACCTAAACGTTCAAATCGACATGCATTTTGTTTAACAAACATAGCCACTTCCAAAATATAAATACACGGCAGAGTCAAAATGTTATACTGCTTAAAATAAGGCTTGCAACTGTCAGTAGTTTTAAGCTTAAACATTGCTCGAAGACATCTTTTTTGAGCTTTAAAAGCTACCTCTTTGTCAGTTGAGTTCGCCCAAAAAATTACACCGTAACGCAAGTGACTTTCAACTATACCATAGTAGGCCGTAAGAAGTGTAGACGTGTTGACTATTGATGATAATCTATATAAAACATATGCAGATGAACTTAATTTTTTACACAGCATTTCTCTAAGTGCTTTCCAATTCAAGCTGTAAGATTCTATTAACGCAAAATAAACCATTTTCAGTTGTTCTATACTGATTTGTTTTCTTAAGGCTCTCAGAGCATAACATGCAGATGATATCGACGCATCAATTGCCTTCAATTCTGGTTTCCAATTGAGTCGTTCGTCTATATGAATACCTAAAAATTTTACTTCATTTACTAGTTCAATTTTCTCATTGTTCAAAGTTATATCTAAATTGTCCTTATTTCGGGCAGTGGTTCTAAATAACATAATCTTGGTCTTTGAAGTATTAATTAATAATTTATTTATAGTAAACCATACATGGAAGGCTTGTAATGCAACATTAATTGAATTAGTCAGTTTAGTTATGTCATTATCTGCTACTATGGCATTTGTGTCATCAGCAAAAATTACTATTTCAAGGTCAGGTAAAATTGAATTTATATAATTAATCAAATCATTTATAAATATAATAAATAGAATAGGTCCAAGTATAGATCCCTGTGGGACACCCGAGGTCAAGTTTACGATTCGTGATCTATGAGACTTTTTGCAGCCATTTTGAATTTTGTCAATTTCTACAAACATTTTTCTATTTTGTAAATACGAACTGAACAGTTGCAAGGCCTTACCTCTTATACCATAATGACTCATTTTTATGAGAAGCAATAATGATCAATAGTGTCAAATGCAGAGCTAAGGTCTAGAAAAATCCCTGCAACTTTCATTTTAAGATTAATTTTTCTTGTCACAACATCCATTAAAGTGTATATGGCATCTGAAGTGCCAACACCTTTTTGATAACCAAACTGTCTTTTGTTCAAAATTTTATTAACACGTAAGTGAGCTAGAAGTCGCATTTTAATAATGTTTTCAAATATTTTTGACAGCACAGGTAATAAGGAGATAGGCCTGTAATTTTTTGCATCAGTCCTGCTACCTTTTTTATAGACAGGTATAACCTTAGCAATTTTTAATTGATCTGGAAAGATAGATTCCTCAATACATTTATTGAAAAAAACACTTAGAGGCCCTGCTAATATTCTAATGTGTTCTTTAATTATGGTTATAGGAATCTCATCATATCCGCATGAATATTTGTTTTCCATTTTATTAACTATAGTTAGTAACTCGTTAGGAGTGGTAGGAGAAATTTCCATACCACTGCTAATTTCGCCACTATATTTATGTAAAAATATTTTTGACTGATTAACTTCACCTACACTAGAGCTACATTTGTAGTCAAATTGTTTTACGAGAATGTCAGATATATCCTCAGGATCAATTATAATTCTATCGTCAACTTTGAGCCGTAATTCTGGTTTAGTCACTTTCTCCTTATTTGTACATTTACTTACTATCTTCCAAACTTCTTTACATAAGTTTTTTGAACTATTTATTTGCTCCATTATTTCACGTTTTTTTGCCTTTGCTATAATCCGTCTAAATAACCTAACATAGTTATTCTTATACTTTAGAACACTACACTCGCAAGCCAAGGCTGTCCACACAAGCAGTTAATAAATTACTTTTTTTTTCTGGTAAGTATTCAGTATTATGAGGGATGCGTTAAGTAGCCCGCGAAATTCAAATTTTCTTACGTTTTTTGCAATTTGCAAGTCATGTGTCATGTTGATTAAAATATGATTCGCGAGCGTAAAAGTATGTAATACGTAACAGAATTATACTCATTAAAATTCATCAATACAACTCTATAAGTTCATAAAATCCTATTGAATGACTATTTCATTAAAAATATTAATCAATATATGACATTATATTATTTTTACTTTATTATTAATTTTGCGGGCTATCTAGCACAACCCCCTTAAGGGCAAGTCAGGAAACACGATGTAAGATAAAAAAAAAAAAAACATTAAAATGATATGACAATGACAAGTAAAATTTATTGTTTGGTGCTTTAAAACAAGACATTGTTATGATCGTGTTGTGATCGTGTATTGTATTTTGAACTTAGGTGCAGCGCAGACGGCACACTTTTTGTGAGATCGAGTCTGCGGCGCACAAAAAGTCTGCATGGCGCGCAAAAAGTCGGTCGCGGATTTTTCACAGACTAAACGCACACGACGCATATCTTCGATCATTCTGTTGGCAGAGCTGTCTGTCTTTTTAAATGTCTATCATGATATTCTGCCTTAGAAGTATCATAGTGTCCCGAAGTGCCCGAATGAGGTGCAGCGCAGACGGCAGGCATACTTTTTGTGCGTTCGAGTCTGCGGCGCACAAAAAGTCTGCATGGCGCGCGACGCACATCTTCGATCATTCTGTCGGCAGAGCTGTAGGGACGTAGACGCTATGGAAATCGTGCAGAGATCGCGAAGTATTATTTTGATAATAAATCGCGCCATGATAATAGATCGCGTGCGTTACGTCCACCCCTAGCAAATGCAGATTGCCGACTAAAGTGTGCGCCGTCTGCGTTACCGCGCGTTGAAGCAAACTTTAAATTTTTTTTCACACACTTTTTGTGCGGAGCGGCGCGGCGCGGCGCGGTCTGCCCGAATTACACGGATTTTTTGTGCGCCGGACTTTTTGCGCCTCGTGTGCGTTACTGCATATAATTGCATAGGTTCTATTTTCACAGACTAAAAAGTACGTCACTGATAGTCTGTCGTCTGCGCTGCGCCTTATGGATAACTCTAGTGATTGTCGTTTGTATTCGCGGTAATTATGTAAACTCCATTGTAAATTATGTTGCAACTATTTGAGGATCTTTCGGCAGTGAGATCTTGAACTGCAGTAGAACAATCAAGTAGATGGCAATCATGTTGAGAGACTGTGAACAAAAACGTTGGTTTAGCATCTTGATTAAAAAGATACGAGTTCTCTTCGCAGAAAAGAAAGGACTTATGTTTACAAGCACAGAGCTTTCAATTTCATTGAATAGCATCATATCAAAAATATTTTTTTGCATTGAATGTAGTACAGGTACAGACGCCAGCAGGTCAACCTACCCCAATCTGTCAAATTTCTATGATAGATTTTCAACTTTAGCACAAAGGAATAAGGTTCATATTCAATTGGGAAAATCTGACAGATTGGGGTAGTTTGATGTGCTGGCCTCTGTACATAAATATTGTAGTGCAAAGACACATTTTGCCTTAATTACAATTTTGGCGTGCAAATATTACAGTAATACTTAATTATTTTATGAAAATAATTCTTGCCGGAAGTTCAGGCTCACAAGAATGTAATCTTTATTCATACTTTAACAGTCTTGTCAGTTATTTTATCTCTGAAAGAAACTCACTAGCAACTTGATTGTAACGATAATAAAGATCGCTTTGATTTTGAAAGTGATACAAAATTAGATGTAAAATAACTGTGAACGGATTGAACTAAACTACTAACCGAAGTGAGTAGCTCCCTGTTAACATGCGCGTACCCCTTCAGGCTTACAACGGCTGGGTTCATCTCGATGGCTTGGATGAAGTGATCAATCTGCAAGCAGAATGTACCTTTGTTAAATTCAAGAACTTTTTTTTTGATTTTTTGATTTTTTCCATCATTGTGATATTATTTTAGCGAATTACTTAAAATTGTTTTTATTAATAACTCTTAAGTTTTAATAAAGTAATCGCGATGATGGAGTAATTGCATTTTTTGCCCTTTTATGAAACACTTTTTATACATAAGTCAAGAAGAAAACTAAATACAAAGGCTGTGCTTTTAACCGGTAATACAAATAGATAGGAAGAAAAATTGGTGTGTTTGCCACAGAAACACATGCACTCAAAAAGATATCTTGAGAATAGGTATCTAGGAAAATAAACTTTTGTAAAATGTTCCTAATGGCGAGATCTCGATACGCGCGAGCGAGCGAGCTACGCCGTAACACTTCGTAGCGTAGCGTTCGGACCTTTGCGTAGCGTAGCAGTACGCCACTGAAAAGGCGTAGGTCTACGAACTTTTGGACATACGCGTTATGGGTGTACCTACTTAGAATAAAAGTTTTAAAAACGTACACCTTCATTTGTTATTGTTTTTTATATGGGTATGTACCTCTTTCTGTGTTGGTCTGTCAACTGCCAGGACGTCGATGGACAAAAGTGTATCTTGGACACCCGCAGCCACCTGTAAAAATAAACAGTTTTATTTCTTTCTGTAACAATGAACTCAAACTCCAGACTAGAAAATGGCAGATCATTTTCATGCAGACATAAAAAGCTAATCGTTATTTTGTACGAGCTGTGGACAGTAATTGCGTTATACCTTACTGTTTTTATTTCTATTTCAGTCTAACCGGATGCAGCTGAATACCAGTATTTTATATGGAGCGACTGCCTATATGAATGACAGTTGTGATTTAAATATAGGTACTAACAATTTGAGCTGGTAGTCAATTCGCTAAACAATTTCCCTGACTTTACATTACCTTGAGGGTAGACTTATGAGAGCAGTCGACGAATATGAAGAACAGAGCGGAGCAGTAAGCGGCAGCGACGAACAGGCCCATCTCTTTGAAGCTGAACCCAAAGCCGTGATCCAATATCTCTGACAGGGCTCCGTAGACAGCTATCGTTATGTTCGCAAACCTGAAAGTCAAAAATGCAGTTTTCAATAGCAAATTTGTCACTAAGGGGATAAAGTAGTGTCTTAAAGTCACGGGCGCCATATTGAATCCCAAAGGTAGGTAACAACGGCTGCTGCTAAGGCTCCAGCAGCAGCAGGCTCCTTTGAGCTTACTCCTGAGCGAGCGAGGGACAATCGTGAGTGTAGCGAGGGATTTAACCTCGCCCTACACAAAGACTCCTTTATCCCCATTGACAATATTCTACTTTTCACACCTATATTAAAAACTATAATAATAAAAACCAATTCGATTTTCCAATTTGTAGCTTATGAAAGTGTTAAATACCTAGTTAATGAATTCTCTATTTCATCTAACCTCATGCAGTTTGATAAATAAAAAACACAATAAATAATATCGTAATATGACGCCCAAATCCAACATTCTAACGCGGGGTACACGCCACAGCAACGAATGGTAATTACATGCCGTTGATGCCTCACTGCGATACCTCGCGATCGCAGTTTAACTCGCTACCTCGATGTAAAACAATACATGCTACACGCATGCACATGTCGAAGGATACCTCACCACTGCTATACATCGCGAGCAGCTGCGTGGGGGTTTTCCTCGGTGCTTACGTGAAAACAAAATATTTTGGTTTTACATCGCGGTTAACGGCAAGCATCGATTGATCTGGCCCGTTATTGGTCAAAACGGTTTCACATGTTCTTCTGGAGTAGGTAGAGTACAGAATAAATACCTACAGGACTGGGCAAATGAACTTTCAGGTGCGACAAAACTGACGTGTTCGCATCGCCAACCATGTAGAAATAGCAAGTAACGACGTCGAACTAGCGAGATATCGACCGTGATCGCGAGTATCTTCAGCATGTAGATAATTGCCCTAAGATAGCAACCGATCAGCCCTTACATTCTGTGAAAATCTCACCGCGATAACTTAGCTGTCATTCCACCTGATAGGTATTAGGGATTGGCACAATTGACAACTCACGACCTCACGTCACCTAAGTTTTCTCAGCGAGATTTTCACAGGATCGGTAGCTGTTGCGGTGAAATTGTTGTGATGAATTTCAACTTAGTCGGTCCATTAGATTCGGAGCAAATTGGCCGTGACAAACGCACAGACAGACAGACACACGAGTGATCCTATAAGGGTTCCGTTTTTTTCATTCGGACGTACGGAACCCTAAAATTAATGAAATGATGAGATAATATCTATACATATAATAAATCTGTAGAAAAGTCATTTTTGTACATTGAAGAAATTGAAACAAAAAATAGCCAGCGTGTGAAAAGATAAGTAACAGAACCCATTTCCATCATTTTTGAAATTTTTGTCTGTTTGTCTGTTTGTCTGTTTGTTTGTGCGCACATCACGTAAAATCTACGAATTCAATGCTGACAATGTTTATATACAAAAATTATACGCAACTTGAGGTTTAACTTAGTTTTTGTTTCATCGAAATCGGTTCACTCTATCAAAAGATATGATTAATTTAGTGAGTTCAAGAAGTAAAATATTACGTTACGCAATTAAGTATAGTACTTGCAACGACATCTTAAGACTAAAAATAGAACTAATGTTGATAGTTGAAATCTAAATCCGATAGATGGCGTTGTGCAAATGACGTCATTTTCTGAATCGCGGTGTTAAGATTTTCCGCGCGAGGATGACGTCCACCGTGTTTACTAGGCAAATTGGGTTTCGTTAGGTGTCTTAAAAGTTCTTGCGTGTGTCGTAAAAGTTCTTTGGTTGCTTGGTTTATCGATTTTCTAAATTGGTCGAAAAAAAAGTATTTGCTTATCTTATTGGTTTCGTTTGGTCAACTTTGGTCATTGGTTTGAAGTACGAAGTAAAGATTGTATTTGATTTACTTCGTAGTTTGAATCCAATAGTGCCAATCGTTATACAGTAAGTTAGTGTTGCCAATTCGTTGAGTCACGACCACGAACAGACGATACGTTGTCACACTAGACTGTTCGACGCACCGTTCTTTTAAGTTTGTAGGCTATTCAGTCATAAGTGTTGTTAGTTTTGTTTATTGCTTTAATTTTCCTTGAAAATGCCTCAAAGAAAAAAAACTAACCTTTCGCTGCGTAGCCGAAATGCGAAAAGGATGAGACTTTGTAGGTCTCAGGAATCGGAAGAAGATCGTGAAGCACGGTTATCTGCTAACCGAGAGCACATCGCTCTTTCACGTGAATCGGAAACGTTCACCGAAAGGGAGTCACGTTTAAGTTCACAAAGAACACGGACCGCGACTTTGCGGTCTCAAGAGAGTATCCAGGAACGCAAAGACCGGCTGTCTGCTGATCGGGAGCGCCACTCTCTCTCACGTGAGTCAGAGACATTCACAGAAAGGGAGTCGCGCTTAAGTTCGCAAAGAACTCGGACCGCGACTTTGCGTTCTCAAGAGAATATCCAGGAACGCGAAGTTCGGCTGTCTGCTGATCGGGAGCGCCAGTCTCTCTCACGCGAGTCAGAGACTTTCACAGAAAGGGAGTCGCGCTTAAGTTCGCAAAGAACTCGGACCGCGACTTTGCGTTCTCAAGAGAATATCCAGGAACGCGAAGTTCGGCTGTCTGCTGATCGGGAGCGCCAGTCTCTCTCACGCGAGTCAGAGACTTTCACAGAAAGGGAGTCGCGCTTAAGTTCGCAAAGAACTCGGACCGCGACTTTGCGTTCTCAAGAGAGTATCGAGGAACGCCAAGCACGTCTGTCATCTGACCGAGAGCGACACGCTCTCTCGCGCGAGTCTGAATCTCTCTCCCAAAGAGAAGAACGATTACAAATAGCTAGACATAACTATGTAGGTGTACAAAGAAACAATGAAAGTTATCTTGCATCTGAAAGGGAAAGAATAGATGAACTAAGACGAGCAGAAACAGCAGAACAACGTCAATCTCGCCTAGAAATAGAACGAGCTCGATACCATATGAATAGAGAAACAAATAGCGGAGCTGATGAGTCCATGGAAAATGACGATGCAAATATTTTATTACCTTGGGACAATAGGGAAAAATCAGGGTTCACATATTCGTCTAGAATTAATTATGCTGGCTTTACTTTCGTGGGTGACATGAGAGAAATTTGTAATTTTTGTCATGCTTTGAAATGGAGGAAAGAGACAGATGGAATGTGCTGCTCAAATGGAAAAATTGTTCTTCCAAATTTCCAAGATCCACCACACTTACTTAAAAGTCTCCTGAATGGCGATCATCCCCAGTCGAACCGTTTTTTGGATAATATTCGTTTATATAACAGTGCTTTCCAAATGACTTCCTTTGGGGCAAAACAAATAACGGAAGGACCGTTCATGCCAACCTTCAAAGTACAAGGTCAAGTTTATCACCTTATTGGATCTTTGCTGCCAGAAAATGAACCCAAATTTCTCCAAATTTATTTTGTATCCGATTACACGCAACAGCTCAATGTTAGAAATCACAATTTTCCCCAGCTCAATGCTGAGCTTTTGGGTCAACTTCAAGAATTGCTGCATCACGTTAACCAGTACGTTCGTGAATTCAAAGCTGCATTGGAGTCAATTCCACAAGGCAGCAATGATTTCAAAATTGTTATAAGTGCCGATAGACGTCCTGTGGGTGAACACCGTGGAAGACACAATGCACCCGTCGCAGATGAAGTTGCAGTTGTTTTAGTCGACCAGGAGTGTGAGAGACGTGATATCGTGTTGCGTACACGCGACGATCGCCTTCAACGCATTTTGGAAACCCACCGAGCTTACGACGCCCTGCAATATCCACTAATTTATTGTCATGGTGAAGATGGGTACAATTTTGGGCTGTACCAAGTGAACCCTACTACGAGAGTCACTAATTATCAAAAAAAAATATCTGCTCAACAATACTATTCCTACCTTTTACAAATAAGGCAAAACAGTTTCGTATATTTGCAACGATTTCGTGGTTTGTTCAGCCAATTTATTGTGGACATGTACGCAAAAATAGAAACTGAACGTTTAGTGTATATTCGCACTAACCAGCGACGGTTACGCGCTGAAGAATACGTGCACTTGCGGGACGCCATGCAATCAGATAATAACGTCGAAAACTTGGGTCGATTGGTTATTTTGCCATCCAGTTTCACAGGCGGTCCGCGGTATATGCACGAACGAACGCAAGATGCTTTTTGTTACGTCCGTAAATACGGCCGGCCGGACCTTTTAATAACATTTACAACAAATCCAAAGTGGACGGAGATTTGCCAGGCACTTCTCACAGGACAGGCGTCATACGACAGACATGACATTATTGCTAGGATTTTTCATTTAAAACTCAAAGTCTTGATTAATCTACTTACAAAGGAGAAAGTTTTCGGTTCAACTCTTTGTTTTATGTATAGCGTCGAGTGGCAAAAGCGTGGTTTACCCCACGCGCACATTCTTCTGTGGCTGGAAGAAAAAATTCGTCCCGATGCTATAGACAGTGTCATAAGTGCAGAATTTCCGGACTATAATGCAGATCCGATTTTGCATGACATAGTAAAAACACATATGGTTCACGGGCCATGTGGCCTCTTAAACAGGGAATCACCGTGCATGAAAGATGGTCAATGCTCAAAAAAATACCCCAGAGCACTGAAAGAACTAACTATGGCTGGGGAAAATGGGTATCCGCAATACCGGCGAAGATCACCGTCACAAGGTGGTTTCACAGCTACTGTCAGATTCCGTGGACAAGAAATAATTCTAAATAATAGTTGGGTGGTACCGTATTCTCCAGTTTTGTCAAACGCTTTTCAAGCACACATTAATGTTGAAATTTGTAATAGCGTCGAATCTATAAAATATATATGTAAATATGTTAATAAAGGTAGTGATCAAGCCATGATAGCACTAAGAAATAACAACCAATTTGATGAAGTGACAAGGTATCAATCTGGCCGATACATAAGCTCTTCGGAGGCAGTTTGGCGCATTTTGAGTTTCCCTATTCATGAAAGGTATCCGCCAGTCATCCATCTTGACGTGCACCTGGAAGGCGGGCAGCGAGTTTACTTTCAGCCAGAAAATGTGGCAGAAAGAATGAACAACCCAAGACAAACCACCTTGCTCGCATTCTTTCGCCTTTGCGAAAGAGACAATTTCGCTAAGTCTCTGTTGTACAATGAAGTGCCACATTATTATACTTATAACAAGCAGCAAGGTGTTTTTAATCGCAGGAGACGTGGAACTGCTGTAGAAGGCGAGTCCGGCATTTTTAAAGAACACGTGATTGGAAGAGTATACACGGTGCACCCAAATAATGCAGAGTGTTATTATTTACGCCTTCTTCTTCACACAGTGCGAGGACCTACTTCTTTTGCTGAGCTCCGCAAAGTGGACGATATAGAATATCCCACATTTCAAGCTGCTTGCCGCGCACGGCATTTATTAGATGGCGATCAGCATTGGGATGATGCTTTAGCCGAAGCATGCGTCAGTGATAGTCCACATCGTTTGCGCCATTTATTTGCCATTTTGTTGACATTTTGTGGCCTATCGGACGCTGGGCAGTTGTGGCAAAAATATAAAGACGCGTTTGCCGAAGATTTTTTGAGACAGCAAAATATAAATAGTGAAACTTCTGACCAAGTACGTGAAAGCTGCCATAATAGGGCTTTGCTGGCTATACAAGATATAGTTACAAGTATAGGAGGGAACCCCCTCAGTCAATACGGCTTGCCGACACTGACAGTTGGTGGGGAACGAATTAATAGGGAGTATACATCTATACATATAATAAATCTGTAGAAAAGTCATTTTTGTACATTGAAGAAATTGAAACAAAAAATAGCCAGCGTGTGAAAAGATAAGTAACAGAACCCATTTCCATCATTTTTGAAATTTTTGTCTGTTTGTCTGTTTGTCTGTTTGTTTGTGCGCACATCACGTAAAATCTACGAATTCAATGCTGACAATGTTTATATACAAAAATTATACGCAACTTGAGGTTTAACTTAGTTTTTGTTTCATCGAAATCGGTTCACTCTATCAAAAGATATGATTAATTTAGTGAGTTCAAGAAGTAAAATATTACGTTACGCAATTAAGTATAGTACTTGCAACGACATCTTAAGACTAAAAATAGAACTAATGTTGATAGTTGAAATCTAAATCCGATAGATGGCGTTGTGCAAATGACGTCATTTTCTGAATCGCGGTGTTAAGATTTTCCGCGCGAGGATGACGTCCACCGTGTTTACTAGGCAAATTGGGTTTCGTTAGGTGTCTTAAAAGTTCTTGCGTGTGTCGTAAAAGTTCTTTGGTTGCTTGGTTTATCGATTTTCTAAATTGGTCGAAAAAAAAGTATTTGCTTATCTTATTGGTTTCGTTTGGTCAACTTTGGTCATTGGTTTGAAGTACGAAGTAAAGATTGTATTTGATTTACTTCGTAGTTTGAATCCAATAGTGCCAATCGTTATACAGTAAGTTAGTGTTGCCAATTCGTTGAGTCACGACCACGAACAGACGATACGTTGTCACACTAGACTGTTCGACGCACCGTTCTTTTAAGTTTGTAGGCTATTCAGTCATAAGTGTTGTTAGTTTTGTTTATTGCTTTAATTTTCCTTGAAAATGCCTCAAAGAAAAAAAACTAACCTTTCGCTGCGTAGCCGAAATGCGAAAAGGATGAGACTTTGTAGGTCTCAGGAATCGGAAGAAGATCGTGAAGCACGGTTATCTGCTAACCGAGAGCACATCGCTCTTTCACGTGAATTGGAAACGTTCACCGAAATGGAGTCACGTTTAAGTTCACAAAGAACACGGACCGCGACTTTGCGGTCTCAAGAGAGTATCCAGGAACGCGAAGACCGGCTGTCTGCTGATCGGGAGCGCCACTCTCTCTCACGTGAGTCAGAGACATTCACAGAAAGGGAGTCGCGCTTAAGTTCGCAAAGAACTCGGACCGCGACTTTGCGTTCTCAAGAGAATATCCAGGAACGCGAAGTTCGGCTGTCTGCTGATCGGGAGCGCCAGTCTCTCTCACGCGAGTCAGAGACTTTCACAGAAAGGGAGTCGCGCTTAAGTTCGCAAAGAACTCGGACCGCGACTTTGCGTTCTCAAGAGAATATCCAGGAACGCGAAGTTCGGCTGTCTGCTGATCGGGAGCGCCAGTCTCTCTCACGCGAGTCAGAGACTTTCACAGAAAGGGAGTCGCGCTTAAGTTCGCAAAGAACTCGGACCGCGACTTTGCGTTCTCAAGAGAGTATCGAGGAACGCCAAGCACGTCTGTCATCTGACCGAGAGCGACACGCTCTCTCGCGCGAGTCTGAATCTCTCTCCCAAAGAGAAGAACGATTACAAATAGCTAGACATAACTATGTAGGTGTACAAAGAAACAATGAAAGTTATCTTGCATCTGAAAGGGAAAGAATAGATGAACTAAGACGAGCAGAAACAGCAGAACAACGTCAATCTCGCCTAGAAATAGAACGAGCTCGATACCATATGAATAGAGAAACAAATAGCGGAGCTGATGAGTCTATGGAAAATGACGATGCAAATATTTTATTACCTTGGGACAATAGGGAAAAATCAGGGTTCACATATTCGTCTAGAATTAATTATGCTGGCTTTACTTTCGTGGGTGACATGAGAGAAATTTGTAATTTTTGTCATTCTTTGAAATGGAGGAAAGAGACAGATGGAATGTGCTGCTCAAATGGAAAAATTGTTCTTCCAAATTTCCAAGATCCACCACACTTACTTAAAAGTCTCCTGAATGGCGATCATCCCCAGTCGAACCGTTTTTTGGATAATATTCGTTTATATAACAGTGCTTTCCAAATGACTTCCTTTGGGGCAAAACAAATAACGGAAGGACCGTTCATGCCAACCTTCAAAGTACAAGGTCAAGTTTATCACCTTATTGGATCTTTGCTGCCAGAAAATGAACCCAAATTTCTCCAAATTTATTTTGTATCCGATTACACGCAACAGCTCAATGTTAGAAATCACAATTTTCCCCAGCTCAATGCTGAGCTTTTGGGTCAACTTCAAGAATTGCTGCATCACGTTAACCAGTACGTTCGTGAATTCAAAGCTGCATTGGAGTCAATTCCACAAGGCAGCAATGATTTCAAAATTGTTATAAGTGCCGATAGACGTCCTGTGGGTGAACACCGTGGAAGACACAATGCACCCGTCGCAGATGAAGTTGCAGTTGTTTTAGTCGACCAGGAGTGTGAGAGACGTGATATCGTGTTGCGTACACGCGACGATCGCCTTCAACGCATTTTGGAAACCCACCGAGCTTACGACGCCCTGCAATATCCACTAATTTATTGTCATGGTGAAGATGGGTACAATTTTGGGCTGTACCAAGTGAACCCTACTACGAGAGTCACTAATTATCAAAAAAAAATATCTGCTCAACAATACTATTCCTACCTTTTACAAATAAGGCAAAACAGTTTCGTATATTTGCAACGATTTCGTGGTTTGTTCAGCCAATTTATTGTGGACATGTACGCAAAAATAGAAACTGAACGTTTAGTGTATATTCGCACTAACCAGCGACGGTTACGCGCTGAAGAATACGTGCACTTGCGGGACGCCATGCAATCAGATAATAACGTCGAAAACTTGGGTCGATTGGTTATTTTGCCATCCAGTTTCACAGGCGGTCCGCGGTATATGCACGAACGAACGCAAGATGCTTTTTGTTACGTCCGTAAATACGGCCGGCCGGACCTTTTAATAACATTTACAACAAATCCAAAGTGGACGGAGATTTGCCAGGCACTTCTCACAGGACAGGCGTCATACGACAGACATGACATTATTGCTAGGATTTTTCATTTAAAACTCAAAGTCTTGATTAATCTACTTACAAAGGAGAAAGTTTTCGGTTCAACTCTTTGTTTTATGTATAGCGTCGAGTGGCAAAAGCGTGGTTTACCCCACGCGCACATTCTTCTGTGGCTGGAAGAAAAAATTCGTCCCGATGCTATAGACAGTGTCATAAGTGCAGAATTTCCGGACTATAATGCAGATCCGATTTTGCATGACATAGTAAAAACACTTAAGGTTCACGGGCCATGTGGCCTCTTAAACAGGGAATCACCGTGCATGAAAGATGGTCAATGCTCAAAAAAATACCCCAGAGCACTGAAAGAACTAACTATGGCTGGGGAAAATGGGTATCCGCAATACCGGCGAAGATCACCGTCACAAGGTGGTTTCACAGCTACTGTCAGATTCCGTGGACAAGAAATAATTCTAAATAATAGTTGGGTGGTACCGTATTCTCCAGTTTTGTCAAACGCTTTTCAAGCACACATTAATGTTGAAATTTGTAATAGCGTCGAATCTATAAAATATATATGTAAATATGTTAATAAAGGTAGTGATCAAGCCATGATAGCACTAAGAAATAACAACCAATTTGATGAAGTGACAAGGTATCAATCTGGCCGATACATAAGCTCTTCGGAGGCAGTTTGGCGCATTTTGAGTTTCCCTATTCATGAAAGGTATCCGCCAGTCATCCATCTTGACGTGCACCTGGAAGGCGGGCAGCGAGTTTACTTTCAGCCAGAAAATGTGGCAGAAAGAATGAACAACCCAAGACAAACCACCTTGCTCGCATTCTTTCGCCTTTGCGAAAGAGACAATTTCGCTAAGTCTCTGTTGTACAATGAAGTGCCACATTATTATACTTATAACAAGCAGCAAGGTGTTTTTAATCGCAGGAGACGTGGAACTGCTGTAGAAGGCGAGTCCGGCATTTTTAAAGAACACGTGATTGGAAGAGTATACACGGTGCACCCAAATAATGCAGAGTGTTATTATTTACGCCTTCTTCTTCACACAGTGCGAGGACCTACTTCTTTTGCTGAGCTCCGCAAAGTGGACGATATAGAATATCCCACATTTCAAGCTGCTTGCCGCGCACGGCATTTATTAGATGGCGATCAGCATTGGGATGATGCTTTAGCCGAAGCATGCGTCAGTGATAGTCCACATCGTTTGCGCCATTTATTTGCCATTTTGTTGACATTTTGTGGCCTATCGGACGCTGGGCAGTTGTGGCAAAAATATAAAGACGCGTTTGCCGAAGATTTTTAGAGACAGCAAAATATAAATAGTGAAACTTCTGACCAAGTACGTGAAAGCTGCCATAATAGGGCTTTGCTGGCTATACAAGATATAGTTACAAGTATAGGAGGGAACCCCCTCAGTCAATACGGCTTGCCGACACCGACAGTTGGTGGGGAACGAATTAATAGGGAGTATACATCTGAAATAAATTACAACCCCGAAGAGTTAGCAGAAATATTGCGAAATGGCTGTTCAAATTTGACGTCAGAACAACGTCAAATCTTTGATAGAGTATGCTGTAGTGTAGAACATTCATTAGGAGAAATGCTGTTTTTAGATGCACCTGGTGGAACAGGTAAAACTTTCCTCACTAAAGTTATCTTGGCTCAAATAAGGAGCCAAAACAAAATTGCCCTTGCCGTCGCTTCCTCAGGAATAGCTGCCACTTTATTACCAGGAGGAAAAACTGCACATACAACATTTAAAATACCAATCGACTTGGACCGCACAGAAAACCCTGTTTGCAACGTGTCTCGCAATAGTGATAAAGCAAGGGTTTTACGCGATTGCGCCCTTATCGTTTGGGACGAGTGTACGATGGCAAATCGTAAAGCTGTGGAAGCTGTAGATAGAACGTTGCGAGATATAAGACAAAATGACCGACCGATGGGAGGCTTAACGGTGCTATTCTGTGGAGACTTCAGGCAGACACTCCCTATAATACCCAGAGGAACGAGGGCCGATGAAATAGGTGCCTGTTTAAAGAGCTCTATTTTATGGCGTAGTGTCATATTAACTAATTTGAGCTTTAATATGCGAGCATATTTGGGAGGTGACGCAAACGCGCAGGTTTTCTCAAATTTACTACTTCAAATTGGTAACGGCACATACCCAACTCAAGAAGGAGGTAAAGTAACTTTAGTCGAAAGCCTGTGTTCTTCTGTTGCCTCACAGCAGGAACTCATTTCCTCTGTATACGGAGATCCATCAGAGATCTCGAACCATGACGCTGCTTGGCTATGCCAACGAGCTATTTTGGCACCTCGCAACGACCAAGCAGCAGCAATAAATTCTCAAATATTGGTACATGTTTCTGGAGAAAGTAGGGAATATTTATCTATTAACACGGTTTTAGAAGAAGGAGATGCCACCCACTATCCAGTAGAGTTTTTAGACTCTCTAAATACACCAGGTCTTCCAGCACACAAAATTTATTTAAAAGTCGGAGTACCAATCATTCTACTCAGAAATTTAAGCCCACCAAAACTATGCAATGGAACTCGGTTGAGAGTAACAAATCTCCAACGAAATGTCATCGAAGCCGAAATCTTAACAGGTTGCGGCTCCGGTGATGTTGTTTTCATTCCCAGGATACCCATTATCCCCAATAATTTTCCGTTTACTTTCAAACGTGTGCAATTTCCTGTAAGCCTCTGTTACGCTATGACTATTAATAAAGCCCAAGGCCAGACGTTATCCGTTGCGGGTGTAGACCTTACTTTTGATTGTTTTTCACACGGCCAACTCTATGTTTCTCTATCACGTGTTAGCAACCCAAACAACCTTTTTGTATATGCTCCGGGTAATTCCACCGCTAACATAGTATATAGAGAAGCATTAACGTAATCAACTATACCAAAGTCAGGACTCTTATCTAAATCATCAAAAAGGTGATATACTCTTATCTAAACGACGTTGTTTTGTTCTCGACAACCACGCGAACGAAGTCGCGGGCACAGCTAGTTGATGCAATAAAAAAGGTTGAAGCCTCAGTAAGTAACTTACATAAAAACACAATAAGTAGAATAAGTTCGCGCATAAGCGTTTCCCAGCGCCTGAAGCAGCTCGGACAAGTTGAGCCACAGGTACCGATACCGAGATATCAACTTCGCTGAGCAGTCAACTTCCACATCCTAATAATGTAAAGAAGATATTAGACATTGAATCGGTCACAAAAAAAAAATAAGAATTCGGTTCGGCGCGATCGCTAGAAGTTGGCCCCAAAATCGTCACGGGCCGATGTGCGTACAAACCACGACTGACGGATCTTCAAGTCCACACACTGCCGTCGCACCGGCTAGAGCTACGCTGCCGCGCCGTTCGCCCGGCTTTTGTTTTGTCAATCATAACATATCTACTGAACCACCGAGTTCGGTCGTAGTGGACAAACGAACGCCCGGCACCAAGACGTCACGTTTGCTTCTAATAATCTAGTTTTCGGTAACGTCCCGCACGGCTGCGGTGGACGAACGCCCTAAGTCTACACAGACATAATTTCTAGACAGATTTTATGTGAGATTCCAAAGTACTTATACAACTTATTATTTTAATGCATTACCCTGCGAAAACATTCAGACAGGCTTTGCGATGCGACCTTAATTCCTTTGCAGTTGATGTACCATAGGGCGCAGTTCATGTTGATCATAGTTATGATGTGGTAGTATGCCGTGGTATGTATCAGCAGGAACCCGTCCATCAGGATACAGAGGCTGAGCAGGAAACACACGGCTAGCAACAAGCAACCCACGCTTATGATGACGATGGTCGTTTTCAGGTTTGGGAACTGAAGATTCTCACCGGTAACTCGATAGTATCTGACCTACAAATACAAATACGTAGGTAAATTAGGACACAGGTGAATGAGTGGGACAACGTATAGTGCAATAAATTTAAAAAAACCCTTTGTCGCTTATTTTCCTATCTCGCCCTCTTTCATGGTAGATATTTGAAATATATCATGCTTACCTGGAATTTCCCCCAATTAGTTTTGTAAATAGCCACTTGATGAGCTACGCCCCAACCTACAAATGGAATCCAGAAATGCGGAACAAGGAAAATTACGAAAAGAATAGAATATATATATTCGTCAAAACGTCGAATTGATCGCAATATCATCACACGCTCGTATCCCACGATCAGAACCACAACCGTGGCTGCGATGTAGAAGCATATAGCATACATGGTAGCGGTTGACCTCCAGCTAAATGTGATGGTGCCTGAAATGGTAGTAAGAAACGTTTATTGACACATTTACAAAGCATCAATGAATTCCTGAACTCTTAAAAAAAGAAACCTGGATTTTAAAAGCATCATTCGGGGTCAAGGCCTTCCTAGCCCGGGGTTTGGTGTCGTGACATCGCGAACAATAGCTTTCATTAGTTTTGTATGAACTGGGTTCTGGACTGCATGGGTTCACGAAGATGTTATAAGTAATTAAACACTGGGTCACACGAACAAGCCCGAAAGGCCCGTACCCAGAACTGTGGTGGTGTGGAGGGAGCTTCAAGTTTTTCGTTCAAACCTGGTCGTGAGCGTGTGATGGGCATGACAGCTAGTGCTCGGAACAGAACTAGCAGTAACTTGTGGTCTCTGTAGAACTGATCGTGGATCTCGCAAGTGTCACCATCTTGGGACGACAGCATGTCGCGTTGCTCCTGCTCCTACAGATTAACAAATGTAATGCAGTTGAATATTTGAATGTCCCTACATCGCTGGCTGAAGGCCTGTCCCAAACCGTTCAGATGGCTCAGATGATGATGGTTCAAATGGCCCATAGAGTAGGTAAGTATGGTAATAAATTGGCTCTAGCTAAGCCATGTGTTTGTAGGATCCGCTAGGTATATACGCTTCTACTTACAAACGTAGGCAGTTAAGGAATGCCAGGATCATACCATGAAATGTAAGAATTGGTCTCAAACTTAGTGGAAAAGACATAATATTAAATTGAAAATTTCCAAAAGAACAGAATATTGAATTTTGTCATTTATGATGGCAGATATCGAAAACAGTAAGTAAGTAGCTCATCTAATTGTATGCTAAGCTACATACCTACGTTGTCAGTTGGTTCCGAAAGATATACTCACATAGTCTCTTTGTGTTTTTTCGTACAGTGATTTTGTTTGCTGCACATGCCTCATATCGTGATCTAGCAAACTGTTATTGATGCCTTCATCGAAAAGATGATCTGGAATCGTCATTGTTACTTCGGTTACCTAATAGCAGGAGTTCCCAGGATACTACCAATGTATTCGATCCTAACCAAACTGTGAAAAAAATTAACGGTTTCATTGCCGTGACTTTATCCAATTGTGAACAAAGTGAGTCAATTTAATTAAATTTTAAAGTAAATGACTATATCGTTCTTTGCATACCAATGACGTAGTCACCCCGGCAAGCCTATCTTAACTGGAGCGCAGGGCATATCACAAGCGAAGCTAAGCTCAGCTCAAGCCTAGCATGTAATCGGCAATATGAGCTTAAACCGTCGAAGGACGAGGAACCCCCACATGTGCCATGTCATCCTGAAGGTATCACCTACGATGTGGCAGAGGCTGACTATGGCGGGTCGCGTGCACATCGATCTACAGCGAGTGCGAGTTATGGATCAGTCACCACTGGTGCAGTGCACTCGCTGTTTGCGTTTCGGCCACAGTCGTAAACTGTGCACGCAGCCCGCCGACCTCTGCATCCACTGTGGCGAGCCCGACATGCGAGCCGATTGTCCTCTACGACTGGCTGAGGAGGCTCCAAAGTGTCACAATTGTCTGTTAGCTAAACAAGAGCGGACTGACCACAACGCCTTCGACAGTGAGTGCCCAGTGCGCGTTAAATGGGACGCACTAGCATGCCTGTCGGTGGCGTACTGCTAAGGTAACAATGGTACAGTTTTCAAAATTATTAATGCACAGATCCTCAAAATTATAGATGTAAAAAACAAAAGATCTAATAATACAAAGCAATTGAATTGGAGCCAATTTCATGAGAAATTGGCCCAATTATATGCGGACACCAAAGTAAATTCATTCAAAATTAGACACAGACCTACATTGCCGTTGTGGTCAAACGAGATTGTGAGTATGGAGAAGGAGGTTAACACCTTGAAAAACCGCATTCGGACCGTTGCACTAGTCTGGAGACCGCAGGTTGTCAAACAGTACCTTAGACGAAAGTGGAATTGGGAGTACGAAGCGGTGACAGTAGAAGAAAAAATTATATGTGGAATAGCAGCAGTGAGTCTGACAGAATTGAGAAAACCTAAACTAGGGCAAACATATTTTATTAAATTAGTAAGAATAAATAGAATAGGGAATACCTAAATATATAAAACATAGTAGAATAAGCAACTATGTCTATATAATATATTGAAAATATATTAGGATAGCCATATATTGAGTGTTCAAGTAAATAGTAAATATAAGAAATAAATTAAGAAATATGTAAGGTTGTAAGCAGAGACGAAGTCTGGCGGCTACTAGCAGGCTCTCATCACATGCTACAAAAGGACTGCCAAAACTAAAAATAAAAGAAAGACCGCAGACAAAACACATCGATTAATAAGGTCTCTGATTATGGGAGAGCAAAGGCAGGAGTGTGGTTTTAGCCGGTAAGAGTCCGGCACTGCCCAGACTGGCTCATAAGTGAGACAGTCTGGGCGTCCATGAGGATTTCCCACTCCTGCCCAAACAAAAAAAAAAAAAATGAGCTTATAAGATCTATGTTGAACGAGGGGGTGAAGGGAGGCAGATAAGCTACAGAGCACCATAAAAAAACCGGAATCGACTTCGCTAGCCCATATACCTAGCTCGTTTAGCCTGGGTCTGTAATTCCGAATGTCGCGGTGTTGTAATACGAAAAGACTTCGCAACTTAGGTAAACTATGCTTTCTTAGCTTATCTATCGATGTGACCTGCGCTCAAGCTTCAAGGTCTGATGAAATATTAATTAAATACTTTTAAATTGCTCGAACGCTAGCGGACCTGGTGATGATTGATACAGTACGTTTGTTTGGATAAGTATTTAGGTTCAATTTACATTGCTGCCTAATAGGTACCATTTATCCTACATCGGAAAATAAGGGAATTTTTCACCTCGATGCTCGAGAAGGCGTATAACGCCACGCATTTGCAGCATTTCGCGCTATTCAGTTTTTTTCACCTTTCTTCGTTCCACTTTCTAGAGATTCCCTTGACTTGGATTTTTTAAATACACATACCTTAATCATCTGTTTTCTGCTCCCGCTGAAGGTGCCATCATTGTGGTCCGCGTGCAGCAGTTTTTGCAGGCAATGGGACAATTTTCTGCAAAAAGTCATAGGAACTGCTTGCTAGACTACTTCTAGCAAGCAGTTTTAATTACATTACATCAGCATACCTATTTTATGTATCTGTGCAAGCAGGGTGTCAGTCGTATGTCGTATCCAAGATTTCGACGAAAACAGTGTTATTTTCAAAGAATTATCAAATTCTTATTATTTTGGTTTGGTGATATTGATTCCCTAGCTAGACCTTAATAGTGATGGATCAGAAAGGTAGGTTACACCTAGTGTTAATGATTCTGACCAAGTTTTATTTGTTGTTTTTAAAATTTGTCATAAACCTAGAATTTAACCGTAAACGAATGGTATGAGAAATTGGTCATGGATTGTATTGTACGTTGTACGTGATAGCAGAGATATAAATCGATGCGTGGTGTTTGATTATACAACCAAATAATCAATCTATCTAGCCTTTTCTCAAATATGCTGGGTTCAGCAGCTGAATACCAGTACCTACTTTAAAGGAACGACTACCTACCTAACCTTCATCACCCAGTTACTGAGAAACACGATACCCCTTTGTAAGACTGGTTGTCAGACTTTTGGTCTTCTGACTACACTAGTGTTTCAATAAACACCTATAAAATAACCATTCAACTAGAATGAAGCCCCATTACGTTCATGCATGTGCATCAATCTCACATCAATCGCGCATTAGCAAGTGTTTGTCTTCGCCCTTATTATTATTAAGTATTTTTAGAGTGGTAACTTTAGTCACAATCGCGTCAGCAGTCATGTCAAATGAGGGAAAAGCGCGGGAAACGTTGAACTAGGTGGACGCGTCGTTTTTGATAATTTTTAAAACATTGTTTTATACGATCAGTAGTAGTAGTTTTAGTGTTTTATTTTCTTTCTTACATAATTTAATTTTAGTTTAGTTTATTTTCTTCGGTAGTGGTAAGTTTTTTTTTTGTATATAGTGTAAAATGAATGACCCGCCTGACCCGGGGGACTTTGTGCCCCCGGCAGGCAACTTCGTCACTATTTCCAACGAATCGGGCATGGATACCGATGGGTCGTCTTCGGCCCGGAATTTAAAAAGAAGTCGTGTGCATGTTTGCAAGCATTGCAACAAACGCCGTCGCACCCGCAAAAACCACGGTTCCGAGTCTTCGGGTTGTGGTTGCACGGATATACTAGCTACTGCATCGGAGCCTAAGTGTACTGAAATAATTATTTCTAATAATATGCCTAGTAATAATACAAAACCCGATAATCCTGCTCCATCCTTAGTTGTTCCCACTCAGATTGGTAGAAAGACCTACGACAAAACTGACGTCGCGCCTTTTATTATTCATGTACAAAAAAATATAACTTCACCAGATGATGGAACGACTATGCACCCTATCACATTTGGAAAATTCTTAAAACACAACGCATTCCAAAACATAATAAATGGTAGTGTCAAAAAAATTGGCCGTAATAAAATCTCTATATCTTTTTCAAATTTCCTGGATGCAAATTCCTTTATTTCGAATAATAGTCTTGCGACATATCAATACAAAGCTTTTATACCTACTTTTAATGTGACTAGAATGGGTTTAGTGCGTGGTGTTCCTGCGGAATGGTCTCCGGAGGAAGTTATTGATAATATAACGGTACCAATTGGTTGCGGTCCAATTTTAAAAGTCAGACGCCTCAATTTCAAAACTATTGTTGATGGTACAACCATTTGGAAACCTTCCCAATCCATAGTGGTAACTTTTGATGGACAGGTTCTACCAAAAAGAATTTTTATGTGCTACAATGCACTACCTGTAGATTTATATATTTTTCCTACGGTACAGTGTTTCAACTGCTGTCGTTTTGGTCACACTAAAATTCAGTGCAGGTCCAAACCTCGTTGCTATAAATGTGGCCATGGCCACACTGGAGACAGTTGTGAAAGAGAACAAGAAAGTGCATCTTGCTGCCTTTGCTCTGGTTTTCACTATGCTACTAATAAGTCATGCCCAGAATTTTCTAGGCAAAAATTAATTAAAACATACATGGCACAAAGTTCAGTATCTTATGCTGAAGCGGCGAAAGTATATCCTCCAGTATCTAAATCATATGCTGATACACTTTTATCCTCTCCCTCCAAAAATTTTGCAGATACTCCAGCAATCTCTGTCTCTAATAGAATGCCTGCTTCAAGTAGCTATAAAAAGACAGTCTTTCTCAAACCACGCTCCCCTCCCAAAGCTGTTCAAGGGTATAATAAAGAGGCTCACAATGACATTATCAAAGATTTTGACATTCCCCAACCATCGAATGGTTGTGCCTTTACCAATAAACATAACGAAAAAAAAGACACAATTTTATCCATAAACGATTTTCTTTCTGCATTACACAATCTTCTATCTCAGTTCAACATTTCACCGTCCAACGTTGCCCCTTCTTTTAATGTTTCTCAATCCACTCATGATGGACAACACTTTCAAAATAATCCAGTGGAACTGCCGCAGTCTAGTAAACAAAAAGAGTGAAGTTATTTATCTAATAAACAAATATGAGCCATTTGCCTTTGCTTTAGCAGAGACTTGGCTCAAATCTAATTATACTTTTAAAATTAACAGTTATTTAACAATTAGAGAGGATAGACCTGATGGGTATGGTGGAGTAGCTATACTCATCAAGAATTCTATTCCTTTCTCTATTATTTCCTTACCTCCTCACAGTGAGGAAATTTCAATAGTAGCTATTAAAGTACATCATACTTGTCTTGTTTCTATTTACATCCCTCACCCTTCTTCTTCTGTTCTTCAAGAGATTAATAATCTCTTTTCTTGTCTTCCTAAGCCATTCTTAATATTGGGGGACTTTAATTGCCATCACCAATCATGGGGTTGTTCAACTTCTAATTGTTATGGCGATGAATTACTAGATATAATAGACTTACATAATTTATGCATCTTGAACTCAGGTGCTGCCACACGCCGTTCTGATCCCAATCAGAACCAAAGCGCAATTGATCTTTCTATTTGTTCTCCAAACTTAGCATCTTCATTAACTTGGCATACTTTAAGCTCTACTTATGGTAGTGACCACTTTCCAATAGTTATTTCGTATCCTCTTTCCAAACCAAATGCACCATTAAGGAGATCAAACTTAAAACATAAACTTCCTAATAGAAATAATAATGACTGGGATAAATTTAGAAACATTGTTGACAGAAAGCTTTGCTCCTTGCCCGCTATTTCTGATGGCAATGAAAATAGTTGCGCTGAAGCTTTAGCACTCATATTAATTGCAGCGGCAGATGAAGTTTTTCCTGTAAAAAATAACAATATTAATACAATTCCCTCCCCTCCGTGGTGGGACTCTGAGTGCACAGAATTGATTAACAAACGTAAAGAGGCAGAATACAACTATAACCTTGATATGTCTGATATTAATTTTGAAACCGTTACTAACATAATAAATGAAACTTCTAAACTTTTTAAGAAGAAAAAATTTGAATCTTGGCGTAAGTTTTGCTCATCAATTTCACCAAATACTCACCCTACAATTGTCTGGCGCAATATTCGTAGATTTAGGTCCATTTACAACAACCCTTCTCCTATTCCTGACTCTTTAGCCAGTGAATTTTTAGATAAATTAGCTCCTCCTTTTGTTCCTGAGAATATCAATCTTAACCTCCCTCTCGTTTCCAATAACCAAGACACTCGTACAACTCTAGATCTTCCATTCATTCTCACTGAACTAAAGGGTGTTATTCATAAAACTAAGGATTCTGCACCAGGTATTGACGGCATTCCGTATTCATTCTTTGCTAATTTAAATGACGACGTCCTCAGTTATTATTTAGAGCTTATTAATTCTATTATGAATACAGGAAACATCCCTGTTGAATGGAAACGTCAAAGGGTGTTGCCATTCCTTAAACCAAATAAAATTCCCTCTGAAGCTTCTTCATACCGCCCCATAGTTTTGTCTTCAATTCTGATGAAATTAGCGGAACACTTAATTAAAAATCGCCTAGAATGGTATGTTGAAAGTAAGGGTCTTTTGGCAGAGTCACAATATGGCTTTAGAAAAGGTAAAAGTACAACTGACTGTTTAAGTATTTTAACATCCGATATTCGGTTATCCTTCTCTAACAACCAATCCACCGTTGCAGTTTTCCTTGATATAAACGCAGCCTATGATAATGTTGTATTATCAGTTTTACAAAATAAATTAAAATCCTTACAAGTCCCATTGAATTTATCAAATTTCATTATTAATATCCTGTCTGAACGCTCTGTTAATATGCTAATAGGAGAACATGAGGTATCTCGCCTTGTATGGAGAGGTCTCCCACAGGGTTCTGTGCTCAGTCCCATTCTTTACAATATTTACACTTTTGATTTAGACTCGTCCTTAGCTAACAATGTTAAGGTTCTTCAATATGCCGACGATTTATTATTATATTCCTCAAGTCAATCTGTTGATCAAGCTAGCTATGCTATTAATTCTGCTTTAGCTTCTTTGGAGTCATGGTTACATCTAAATGGTTTAGATTTATCCACGTCTAAAAGCGCAGCTGTTTTATTCACCCGGAAGAGAAATATTCCCTTAGTAAATCTCTTTTATAAGGAAATACCTATTCCAGTGAAAGATAAATTTAGATATCTAGGTATAATACTTGACTGCAAATTAAGTAGTGTTCCTCATTGTGATTATATTGTTAACAAATGTGAAAATCACTTAAATATGCTTAGGTGCCTTTCTGGTGTGTGGTGGGGTGCACACCCCTTTTCCTTGAAACTCGTTTACAACGCAATCATCAGAAGCACTCTGGATTATGGATTGTTCGTTCTGGAACCTGGTAGTGTTATGGCTTTTAAAAAGTTGGATCGCATCCAGTCTAAGGCTTTACGCATTATTTCGGGTGCCATGAAGTCTAGTCCCATTAATGCACTCCAAGTTGTATGCGGGGAAGCTCCTTTATATCTTAGAAGACAATTCTTATCTGACAAATACTTGTTCCAGATTCTTCAGATCTCAACTCATCCTCTCATTCCTAAACTGGACTCTTTAGTGATGCAGATTGAATCTTCAGATTACTGGTCCCATAAACGTGCTCCCTGTTTAGTTGTAAGTTATAAAAAATTCCTTTCACTTTCTTCCCCTATTCACCGTTCCAATAAACTTCCTCTATTTAGCAGTAGTTATGAGAGTTTACAATTCAGTCCCATCATAAAATATAACTGTGTAAATAAATTGGATCCCGATTGCCATTCAATTTTTAATCATTTTCTGGCTGAACACTTAGAGTACCACCATATATATACGGATGCTGCCAAGCATTCTCCGACGGGTTGTGTTGGGATAGGTACTTACCATTCTCAATACAACATTGTACAAAAAATAAAACTACCTCCTGAGACTTCTGTTTTTACGGGAGAATGTTTCGGCATTTTAAAAGCCATTGAATATATTCGTGTTCTAAAGCTTAAAAATACCATAATTTTTACTGATTCTCAAAGTGCTCTTCTAGCCATCAATAAATCCCCTTTTGAACATAAATCACAGTTTCCTATAATTTATTTAATAAGAGAATTTGCATTCAGAACCATCTCTGAGGGTAATACATTGCAATTTGTGTGGATTCCCGCCCATGCTGGAATCCATGGGAATGAAATGGCGGATTCACTTGCCGGTGATGCGGTGCAATCTGGGGACTTAGTTCCATATATAAACTTTTGCTATGACCTCGCGACGTTACCAAAAACATATCTTCGGGACACCTGGAAGGTAGCTTGGGATATCGGAAGCAAATCGAAGGGTCGCTATTTTTCTCTTATTCAACCCGACGTTCCGGAAAAACCGTGGTTTGGCAGGGCAAAGTTTGGTAAGATGGAGACCTCCGTTATAATACGGATGAGACTGGGTCATGTCTGCTCTCCAGCCCATCTTGCCAAACTTCATATCATCGATGACCCTATTTGCTTGTGTGGCACAGACGTAGGCGATTTAAACCACATTTTTTTCTCCTGTCCCTTATATGATCGTTCATCCTTTCTTAGTAACCTCTTGTCCCTCAGTACTCCTTTTCCTACCTCAATACTTTCTTTACTTTGTACAAATAGCTTTTCTGTATATAAATGTATAGTCTCATTCATTACTCTAAATAATATTAAGTTATAATGTTTCGTCATTGTATTTAGCTCATTATTCTATCCCTTATAAATACTGATCCTATAGATTTATCCCTATACCCCGTTATAATTTGAATAATAATATTTTCGTTTCCTTACCTTTGCTTCCTTTGTAATAACTAATAAAACATGACATTGGCTGAATGCACACACCGTGCGAAGCCAAACAGAAAAAAAAAAAAAAAAAAAAAAAATGTCAAATGAAATTATTAATGAGTCATCTGGTTGACAATTTGTCATCAGTTTACAAGTTTGTTTTGGTTAATATTTGAAACTTATATGAAGTAAAGTTACGGATAAATTAATAATTTTTATAATGGACTTTTTTTTTGGGAAACAACCAACTGTCAAAGGTAAGTGCTGAGAATTAATAAAATTCCTTTCCAAGACCAAAAGGATTCGATTCATTTATTCTTGTATTTTTTTAAATTGGAGTTGGTATGTAGTAGTTAAAATCAGAAGAAATCACAGCATTGGTTGTGTATGTCCATACGACATATAAATATATTTAATCTTTAACAAAGTAGGTACGGATTCTACAAAAAATAGCAAATTACTGTTGTAATAAAACTGCTAACCTTGTCTCTATTGGTCTTTAAAGACCAATTTATTCAACAATGAATTTTGATGAGTAATACCTTGTTTATTTTCGCATATGACAAGTTAGACTGGTATGTTTGATGTTTGCTTTGATATAACTGTTAGAACATAAACTGTGTTTTAGTAAAAGAATCTTAAGAAATAAAGGCAGAACAGAATATTTGTTCAGAGGGTAATATTTGGTCGACTTTTAAATCACACTATGATTGTTGTAAGTCATAATAATAGATAGTATAGTATAAAATAGACCAATAAGATGATGGACACAATCATCAAGATTTAAATTGAATAAAGTGTGTCCTACTTTATAAATGTAGCGGAATATGAGTCTTGACCCACACTTCAAATAAATAAAATCGTGATTATTACAATATTATGACTTCAATGTTTGTTATTCAGAACAACAGAGGCAAAATGACCGCGAACTGCGCAAGGCCACCCGAGACTTGGAGAGAGATAAGGCAGCATTAGAAAGAGAAGAAAAAAAGCTTGTAAGTTCTTAATTCACATTATTAAAAAACAAAAAGTGTGCAGTCTGGGGAAGAATCCCTGTCAAGAACGAAGTTCTTTATGCGGTACACACACACACTCATATAATACGACGAGTGGGCATAATGATTTTTCTTAACTTTGTTCCAAAAATATTCATTCAAACTATGCTTTTTTTAAATGAGATGTTTATATCTGTCTGTAGTGTACTGGTATACCTACTTAATACTAATATTTGTATTTTCAGGAAAATGAGATTAAGAAGATGGCTAAAGAAGGAGACAATGAAGGTTGTAAAATATTAGCAAAACAACTAGTGCAGATGAGAAAACAGAAAACTAGGATTTATAATGCTAATAGTAAGGTATATGAAAGAAATGAACTAGACTAATTTCTCTTATTAGACTAATTTTTCTTATAAGATATCTCTGCCACACTTTTATTCTTGGCACTAAAAATTAACTATTTTAAAGGTGAAACTCCTATCAAATAATATGTTATTACTGAACACGATATTGAGATCGGGTTGGTGATCTTCTTAAAGAATGCTATACTTACATTACTTAAACATTGTGGCAGGTACAACGTTGCACAACCTACCTAACATACCATACCATACTAACCTAACATACCATACTATACTAACCTAACATACCATGGATTCAGTACATGATCTGGACCCTATTGAAACTTTTCATCTGCTATTACATGTTCCATACATTTTGACCGTGTAGGTATTGCACTTTTGTAGGAAACTAGATGTTTTATAACAACCATCTAAATATGTCAGCGCAGGAGTGGTCCAGAATCGTGTACTGAATACATGGTAACAGGTTTTGCATCAATATCTCTGCGTCCCTGTATATGACTGGTATACATATCAATCAATCATCCTATTATAATAATTGTTAGTTAATAACAACATTAAACAATGCCCGGAATATGAGGAAAGTAGATAATTTTTTCCTTATTCAGAACCAAAATTAAGTTTAAAACAATCTTCCTCACATTACAGATTTCAAGTGTTCAAATACAAAATAAGGCAATGGGTGCCAATATAGCTATTGCAGGGGCAATGGGAACCACCGCTAAAACCATGGATAGCATGAACAAATTCATGAACCCGCAACAAATTGCTAAAGACATGGAAGCCTTCAGACATGCCAATGCTAAGATGGATATGACAGATGAAATGAGTAAGTTGTATTTAGAACGTACTATGATGTAGAACGGGCAACTAGCTTCATCTTTCTGACTGTTGACTCTTTTAACAATTCAAAAGTACATGTAAACCTAAACTAATAGAAGAGATTAATTTTTTGTATCTTTGTTTGTTTGTTACGCCTTCACGCTAAAACGGCTGAACGGATTTGGATGAAATTTGGCACATGGTTAGACCATGACCTGGATTAGGACATTGGACTTTTTATCCCGATATTCCCACGGGATTCAGACCTAACAGGGTGAAACCGCGGGGCAGCTAGTGGTTTAATAATTTAATTGACTTAGCTTTGAGTTTGAGAATATAATAAAACAGTACACCTGTGTTACCAAAGAAATAGGTTTGGCAAAGTTGTTTAGTACAGCAGTGGTATTATGTAAAAATTGCACTGTGAAATCTTATTTGAAGTGAGTGTGAAGCTGTCATTCCGGCCGATGCTAGGGATTGACAATATTGACAACTAACTTCATCTAAGATTTTACGGTGAGATGTTTACAGAGTAGACCGGTAGGTATTGGGCACACATCACATCCAGAGTCCGGGCTGCCACTGATATGCCTAATTGAAAAGCTGGTTAAAGTATTTTTTTTTATTGCAAAAATGGGCCAGCTCTTTTCCTCGATCTCGTCTGGAACTGGTAGAAAGCGATGGATGAGGTCTATAATGGAATGAGCAAGCCCAGAAGTTGTCTATTCTCTAGTATAAAATCAATGAGTCATTGGAAAAACAATTTAATTATTTGAACTAGATTATAACAATCTAATCTAGTTCAAATAATCACATTTGAAGAAGTGTTTTTGTTTATTAGACCACCATCATTATAATTCTGATAATCTAACAAATGTTAACCTAAAGTTTCAGAGACTCTTGACGATATTATGGACGAGTCTGGCGACGAAGAAGAGACTGAAGGCATTGTAAACAAGGTGCTCGATGAAATAGGCATTGAAATCAGTGGAAAGGTAAAAATACTACATTTTTTTACAATTATCTCAGATATTTAAAAAATAAAACTCATTAATACATTTCACACCGAGACCCATCATCCGTGCCTCGAAAAGCATGTTAAGGAATCAATCCCATTCATTTGTAGAACGTTGACATTTGTTGCGGGTAGTCTGACAACCAGTCTTACCAAGGGATATTGTGTACTCAGAGTTACTGGGTTGTGGAGATCAGATAGACAGTTGCTCCATGTAAATACGGGTATTTTGCTGCATCCGGTAAAACTGGAAGACGACCCCAACATAGCTGGAAAGGCTAGGCAGATGACAATGATTAAAAAATAAATACAATAGGCAGCCACGGCTCGTATGTAGAACTAATGATTTCCGTGCAACCAATGTATTTCCATGTACCTCGCTTCTACCCAAGGCACTTTTTTTATCAATCACTCGTCGTAAAAGTCACCCAAGTAAGGTGACTTACTTAACGTAGCAATATGTAAAATAAATGAAGCTGGACACTCACGGCCCACACAGGGACCGCTCGTGTAGTGGGTAAATAACACTTGGGACAAATATATGTCACGACCAGTCAAACAAATATTTGTAACGTGTCCGATCGAACTCGAATGTTAGCAGATGTATAAAGTTCATACGTTTTTATGACTGGCTACTGGGACGCCAAAATTAGAGAATCGAGAAGAATCTAGAATCTCAATCCAGAGATAGTCGTCACGCGCTTTATTTCTGATGTTGATCCGTGTCTGTTGTTGTAAAATTACAATATAATGTTATGTCCTATTTTACCAAGCGCAGTATCTAACAAAAATAATACACCAACGGCTGTAATTTAATCTAGTTACTAATCGCGTTTTATAAACAAAACTATTCCACTTTAACCATGCATTAGTCTTTTTCATTTATTTAACAACCGTACGGACCGTCTATCTTATCCTCTGGTCAAGAGCCAAGAGGTCGACCCAAGAAGTAAATTCCTGGTTGGCTACGGCCTTGTTGATCCAGTTCGATGTGGTCTATCAGTGTAGATAACGAGACAAAATTCTTATTTCACCGGCTTTATTTTACAGATGGCAGGCGCTCCCTCCGTGGCTCGAAACAAACTTGGAGAATCGACCAAGGACGCCGATAAAGATCTTATGGATCAGCTAGCTAAGCTGAAGTCTTAGGGTATAAATCAGAGTTATTTTAATTATATAAATATTTTACGTAAAGCACTTATAGTATAATCACTATTTATGAACTTGTTTTCTTGTTTTTTGCAGTGAATCATGTCGTTTAATTTTATTTTGTTGAATTAGCTGCTAGATTGGAAAGTGATGGATGATTCCATTATACGAGCGGTTTTTTTTATATTTATAATATGTCTACAGAAATTGTGTTTTTCTGTAATATCTATGTCCAATGAAATAATTAACACAAGTTCTAATTGTTTGTTCGTCTCCCACGCATTTGAAGTATTCATTATAGTTATATATGATATTATAGTTTATTATGATATAAGAAAGTAATATTGTAATAATTTACATTAAGAATGTCTGTGTATGAAATACCGCTGACGATTGCTAATTACTTTCACAAAAGTGGCTTGATATGTTTTATATTGGTACAGTCAGCCCCAAAAAGATGTATACACGAACAAGGAACCATTTTAATTGTCTACAAACATTGTATCCATCGTACGGGTACAAAACATAGTATACAATTTATTTTACCAAAATAAAATAAAAAAATTGTCTACACATCTGTTTAATAAATCGTTTTGGGACTGACTGCCTAACAAAATGTTTGCATAAAACTGTTTTAAAATAAAATTGGTACCTATTTAATTACTTGGGTGTGTACTTACAAATAGGAAAGAATAGATCGACTTAATTGCGCAAACGCAGTAGAGGGGCATTTTGAATTAGAGTTGCTGATTTAAACCCAAAGATAGAAGGTATAGTTTGTCTTAAAAAATAAAAGAATCTGCACGCTTTCGTTATCGTTGGTATACTAAAAGTATTAAAATAATGAAATGTGTATAATAATGCCGTCTTCCGGTTTACATACTGATTATCACGACTTTATCACAATTAATTATGTATTATAACAATATGAGAGGAGCAACAATAACATAAATTACACTTTGCAATTACACATAAATACGTCCAATTTAATTATAAATGGCTGTTTGGTTTAACTAACGTGAGTATAATGTGAAAATAAATACCCTGACTGTGATATTTTTATATTATACACTACGGGAGAACTTCGTATTTTTATTGAAATCTCTACTTCCCTTATATTTTAATAACTAGCTTTTGCCCGCGACTTCGTCCGCGTGGATTTCGTACTTTCCTCAAATAAATTTAACACCCTCTCCACCTCCCCCTGAAAGGTATTTCGAAAATTATTGATTACGATCTTTATACTTACTTTATTTAAAGAAATAAGTATTCGGACCAATATTTTAGTTAAACTACCTAAGATGTTTCAAATAAACTATCCTCCCTTTTCATCACGACAGGGCTTGTTTTTGCATTTGGTACGTTTCCATTTTTATGATATAAAGATTATTTATACCCATTTTCGTGTTAATGGAAGTTGGAGTTTATACTCCTTAAACTTTATTACCCTTTTCTACCCCGGTAGGAGTAGAATAAGTAAAACCCTAAAACTCACACTTTTTTATTTTAAGTAAGTAAGTAGTAAACCCCTAAAAGTGACAATATTTATTATTTACTGAGGCAAATGTTGAAAAGTTTCAAGCTTCCTAACCAAAGGAATAAGACCACACTTTCACCTTCACAGTTTTTATCCCCATAGGGGCGAAATATTGAAAACATGTATGGGACGTTTCCATATCTTGACTCAAAGATTATTTATACCAATTTCCCATTGAATCAAGCCACGCAATAAAATACTCCTCTGTGAAATGGACTACCCCCGTACACCCCGTTAGGGTTAGATTTTCGAAAAACCCAGTCACACTTTTTTATTTATTTTGGTCTTAAGTATACATACTGAGTTCCGAGTTTATATTATTGGACCGCGCGATAAAATTCTTCCATACAAACTGACATCCTCAATCTCTCTTTAGAGCAGAAAAACATAAAATGACAAACTATAATTTACTTAGATAAGTATTTGTGCCAAGTTTGAAGCTTAAATTTATCCATACCATTTTTTTGGAGTAAATCAAGCTACGCACTATAATACCGGCCTTAAAAATTGAATTACCACTTTTTTACCCGTCAGGGATCTACTTTCGAAAGACCCATTTCTTATTACTTAGACAAATATTCCTTCCAAGTTTCAAGTTTATTAACCAAATGAATAAGATTTTTCGTATAAAGTTTTTCCCCACTTTTCACCCCACACAGGAGGAATTTTAAAAAAATGTTTGGGATGTGTTCATAACTTGACTCAAAGATTATTTCCACCAATTTTCGAGTTAATCAAGCCACGCAGTAAAATGGAAAATTAACTACTCCTTTTCATTCCGTCAGAGGTAGATTTTCGCAAAACCCTGATACATGTTATTCTTCACTTTTGGTCTTAAGTATAAATACTGAGTTTCGACTTAATCGGACCGCACGTTAAAATTCTTCCATACAAATGTTGACACCCCCTAATCACCCTTTAGGGGGTAGTTTAGAAAAGCAAAAATTGCCAAAATTCATAATTTACTTAGATAAGTATTCATGCCAAGTTTCAAGTATATTAACCAAATGAATAAGATTTTTCATATAAGCTGTATCCCCACTTTTCACCCCCACAGGGGTGGAATTTTGAAAAATCGTTTGGAATGAGTTCATTACTTGACTCATAGATTATTTATACCAATTTTCGAGTTAATTAAGCCAAGCAGTAAAATTTGCGCTGTAAAATTAACTACCCCTTTTCTCCCCGTTAGGGGTAGATTTTTGAAAAACCCTGATAGACGTAATTCTTTATTTTTGGTATTAAGTATAAATACTGAGTTTTGAGTTAATCGGACAGCGCGTTAAAATTCTTCCACACTTATTTTGACACCCCCCAATCCCCTGTTAGGGGGTAGTTTAGAAAAACAACAAATGCCAAACTTTATGATTTACTTAGATAAGTATTCGTGCCAAGTTTCAAGTTTATTAACCCAAGGAATAAGATTTTTCATATAAGCTGTATCCCCACTTTTCACCCCCACAGGGGTGGAATTTTGAAAAATCGTTTGGAATGAGTTCATTACTTGACTCATAGATTATTTATACCAATTTTCGAGTTAATTAAGCCAAGCAGTAAAATTTGCGCTGTAAAATTAACTACCCCTTTTCTCCCCGTTAGGGGTAGATTTTTGAAAAACCCTGATAGACGTAATTCTTTATTTTTGGTATTAAGTATAAATACTGAGTTTTGAGTTAATCGGACAGCGCGTTAAAATTCTTCCACACTTATTTTGACACCCCCCAATCCCCTGTTAGGGGGTAGTTTAGAAAAACAACAAATGCCAAACTTTATGATTTACTTAGATAAGTATTCGTGCCAAGTTTCAAGTTTATTAACCCAAGGAATAAGATTTTTCATATAAGCTGTATCCCCACTTTTCACCCCCACAGGGGTGGAATTTTGAAAAATCGTTTGGAATGTGTTCATTAATTGACTCACAGATTATTTATACCAATTTTTGAGTTAATTAAGCCAGGCAGTAAAATTTGCCCTGTAAAATTAACTACCCCTTTTCTCCCCGTTAGGGGTAGATTTTCGAAAAACCCTGATACACGTAATTCTTTATTTTTGGTACTAAGTATAAATACTGAGTTTTGAGTTAATCGGACCGTGCATTAAAATTCTTCCATACAAATTTTGACACCCCCTCATCTCCCTTTAGAAGATAGTTTAGAAAAACAAAAAAGACCAATTTTCATAGTTTACTTAGGTAAGTATTCGTGCCAAGTTTCAAGTTTATTAACTCAAGGAATAAGATTTTCGATACAAACTTTCATCCCCCATTTAACTCCCTTAGGGGTTGAATTTCGAAAATTCCTTCCTTATTCCTCGTCTACATTATAAAAGGAACCTCTGTGCAAAATTTCAGCTTTCTAGGTCCAGGGATTTGGGCTGGGCGTTGATGAGTCAGTCAATCAGTCAGTCAGTCAGTCAGTCAGGACTTGTATGTAGGTTGTATACCCGTCTACACATCAAGCTATACATTTCCAGTTTTAGCTGACCTCGCATTGTATAAGTTTTTCGTACAATCAGAAGTCAGCTTATACGTTATGTATAGCTTGATATGTAGCCGTGCGTACAGTCAACCACACATCGGTTGAAACACGAAAGCCGATCCTACTGTTACGACTTATAGCGCTATAGGTAAATGCCAAATGATACCATCGATATGCATTTGACTGTACTAAGCACAAAAGCTAACTTTGTTTAGCTCACGAAACTAAGCTGCGTCGTCTTCTCATTTTTCGCTTCAAAGCGAGCCAACCTTACTTAGTGGGCGTGGGCTGGACTGGACGATTTCGTTCGGTATCCTATCAAATTCCTTAGTTTTTGGTGTGTACACTTATTTTAGCTTCAAAGAATTGATTAGCTCGTAAGTAAGGTTTTGCTGGTTAGGTACGTTAAGCTACGTGAGCTCGCAATGGCCGATCATTTATTTATTTATTTAATAATCAGTCAACCATTGAAACCGTAAGACATCTGTCCCGCCGTCAATGAGGAAGTGACTAGCTATCAACTATTTTTTCGCTCACAAAAAACGTACAAAATATAGTAGGTCCCATCCCATATAGGTAAGTAAAAGAGATACTTCAGGTAAACTAATATTGCAGAATGTTCACACCGTTGCTAAGCTGCTGGGTTGTGGAGGTCAGATAGGCAGTCGCTCCATGTAAAATACTGGTATTCAGCTGCATCCGGTTAGACTGGAAGCCGACCCCAACATAGTTGGGAAAAGGCTAAGCAGATGATGAATCAGCCGTTAATGTTCCCACTGCCAGGACACAGGCCTCCTCTATGTCAGAGGGCCATTATCCACCACGCGGGCCCAGTGCGGCTTGTTGGATGTCAGATGTTTCCGAATTTTTGGTTTTATGACATGCCGGAAGAGTGCGAACATTATTTATGAATCAATTACGAATGTTTGTTAAATGCGGTAGAAAATACGTAATAAACTAGTGCAACGAATTTCGTCTCCAAGTCCAACTACCTAAGTATCTAAAGAATTATAACGCTAGTGATTATATTCTGTTTGTAAAGTATGTTAGACTGGGTAAAACTTAAAGAAGTAGGTAGGTAGGTAAGTGAATCGTCTGTATAGGCTCGCGCACTTAGATATAACTACCTACTTACTTTTTATTCTCAGTTCGAGAGTACGAAAGCCGCGCCTTTTTTTAAATACCAATTTTTTTAAAAATATGTCGTCAGAGTAGACGTAGTGTCTCTTTCTCGTCTTATTTCACTGTCATTTTTATAGTTTCCGAGACCGCTTTTTAGGTATCAAAATATACAAAGTATGGTAGGTACTTACCAATATGAAGATCGGTCAGTCTCCCATACCAAGGGATAAAATATGAATAAAATGGAAAGCGCTTTGCTTTAAAAACATAATCTCTGTAAATACCAATCATCATGATATAATCCCTTGGTCGCTTATTACAACACGTTGTCCACTGGTTTCTGGAACTGCGGGGTAATTGCGTAACACACATAAACTGACAATTGACCGCAATGGGTTTCATTTTGATAGTTCACCCACTTCATTGCGTTATTTACGTAGGTATACCTAACTGAGGAGACTAATTTTTCAAACCTACGAAGCAATGGATTAGCTGTAAGTATCCTTCAAAACTCTCGGATTGTGATTGAAAGCGTGTTAAATCTTTTTATTGTATCTAAACATAGAACTATTAAAACCAGTTATGTATGGGGAGTTTAAGGTACCCCTTTTTTTTTTTTTTGTTTGCGCTGGGAAAAAATGCGTTACGCATACCCTCCCATCGGGGGATGGGGGGCTATGTGGGACTCCCCGGGTCTGGGACCCGGTATACCCACTAAAATAACCCAGCGGCACTCCCGCTTCGTCTTAGTGGTGGAGGACTGGGAATCCGGCACAGCCTTTACGTCCAGTCCACCGCCGACGATTGCCCGCAACGCGAGCCCCTCACACCCCCCCCCTGGGGAGGGGGACGGGCCCGGGAGTGACCGACGAAGGTGGTGACGGGTGCAATGCGGGCAGAGGCGCCCCCGCGCCTGTCGCCCGCCCGTCGCCACCACGAGGAGGGGGAGGACGGCGCCCTCTCCGACCCCTTCTTCGTCTGCGGAGCGGCGCAGCGAGAGGATCGTCCTCCCGCGCGCGCTCCGCCTCCTCCTTTCGCGACATCACGTCCTCGCAAAAGGAGGCAACCGCTGTCCAGGCCCCCTCGCTCCCCAGCATGGCGTTTATCACGCCGGGAAGCGAGAGGTCCTGACCGATCACCGCGGTCAGACCGCGGCGCTGCTCGGACCAAGCCGGGCACACCTCGAGGGTGTGCCGCGCCGTGTCCTCCGCCGCGCCGCAGTCGTGGCACGCCGGGGACTCCTCCCTCCCGATCCGGTGCAGGTGCGATCCGAAACAGCCATGGCCGGACAACACCTGCACCAGACGGAAGGAGAGGAAACCGTGGGACCGCTCGAGCCAGTCCCGCAGGACCGGACCGAGCGCGTCCAACGTCCGGCGGCCAAAGGCGGCGGCAGCGAGGTCCTCCGTCCAATGGAGGACGATGGCGTCCTTCGCCTCCCGCCGCACGGCCTCCCGCTCTTCCGCGACGGGGTGCTCCCCGAGCGCCTTCCGACGCGCCGTCCACTCGTACACTCTGGCGAGCACCCAAGCCTCCAACTCCCAAGGAGGGGTGCCGGCCAGAGCGCACGCCGCCGAAAAGCCCACCGAGCGGTAGGCCCTCGCCACCCGCTGTGCAATGGCTCTTTGGGGCCTGCGGATGGCGGTCGCATTCTCCCTCCTGTGGAGGGAGTCCGCCCAGATGGGAGCCCCGTACAGGGCCATGCTCCGCAGGATGCCGGCATAGAGTCGCCGGCATTTCGCCTTGGGCCCCCCCAGGTTCGGGAGGAGCCACGAGAGGGCGTCCGCGGCCTTCAGCAGGCGCGTCGACAGCCCGCTGAAATGCGGGCCGAAGCGCCACCTGTCGTCCAGCACCAGGCCCAGATACTTCATCCGGGCCTGGACCTCTATCCGGACGCCCCCTACGACGATGTGGGCATCGGGTGGGCAGCGCTGCCGAGGCCCGCGAAAGAACACGGCCTCGGTCTTGTTCAGCGCCACCCTCAATCCCAGGCGGCGGATCCTCTCCGCAACCAAGGATCCGCCAGCCGAGGCCAGACAGGCCGCGTCTGCAAAGTTCCTCCCCCGGGCGGTGAGGAGAGTGTCATCCGCGTAGCAGATGACACTCGTGCCCTGGAGGAGGCCTCCCCGCAGGAGCCAATCGAACCCGATGTTCCACAGGGGGGGCCCTAGTACCGACCCCTGCGGAACACCGGACTCTGCGCCGTACCGCCTCAACGTGGCCGTCTTGTTCACGAGGAGGACCTCTCGGTCCTCCAGGTAGCTGGCCAGGACGTCCCGCAGGTATTGGGGCACTCCGTGATACCGGAGCGCCTCCAATATCGTCGAGTGGGGGACGGAGTTGAAGGCGTTTGCAATGTCGAATGACACCGCCAGCACTCCGTCCCCCGCCTCCACCGCCTCCTTTACCTGGCCCTTGAGTAGGGCCAGCGCATCGATCGTCGAACGCCCTCGACGAAAACCGAATTGGGCGTCCGACAGGTCCGGCCCTACCCCCCGCAAATGGCTATCAAGCCGGGTGGCGATAATCCCCTCGAACAGTTTACCGACCTCATCGAGCAGAACGATGGGCCGGTATGACGAGGGGGAGTCCACCGGGCGTCCGTCCTTTCGGAGGAGGCACAGCTGCCCCTCCTTCCACAGCTTCGGGAACCTCCCAGCCGTAAAGCACGCGCTGAAGAGGTCCCGAAACCTCCTCCATTTGGGAGGCGGCGATCGCCACCACCCGTGCGGGGACGCCGTCCGGCCCGGGAGCCGTCTTCTTTGCGCGGAGGCTGAGCACCCCCGCGTAGAGCTCCGCCGCCGTCACCGGGGGAATCTCCTCCTCCGGTGGGGCCGCCCCTTGCGGGGGATCCATCGCTGGTGGGGCGAAGTCGGTCCTGCACGGAAACAGGGACCGGACCACCCCATCCAGCAACGCTGGCTCGAGGGTCTCCGTCAGTGGGGGACCATAGGGGCGAAGCTGGCTCCGCGCCGCCCTGTATGGTCTCCCATAAGGGTCCCGGTCGAGACCCTCTAGCATCTCAGCCCTCGCCGAGTCTTGTGCAGCGCCCATTGCAGACTTGAGGACCAGCGTCGCCTCTCGATAGGAGGCGTATAGGCGGTCCTCTTCTGCCCGGACTCGGTTCTGGGCGCTGCGCCTTCGGCTCCGCGCGTAGGCCCTTCTGGCCGCCACGCAGTCGGCCCGGAGCCCCGCCAGCTCCCCCGTCCACCAATAGACGGCACGTCGGGGAGGCGGACGGCGAGACCGAGGCATGCTGTAGTCGCACACCTCGGTCAGGGACTCCCTGAGCCGGACCGCTGCGGCGTCCACGTCCGGGACCTCGACAGGCGGCGACAGCCAGTCCTGGAGGAAGGCCGCCTCCTCGGCTGCCTCCCGGTCCAGGCGGGTGAGTGTCCACCGCGGGAAGGGAGATTGCCCAGCGCGGGCCGTCCTCCCCCCCTGGGCGGAGATGTCGAACCGCACATATCGGTGGTCCGACAAGGTCTCCGCCATCTCTACCCGCCAGTTGACGACGCGGGCGGCTAGCGCGGGGGTGGCAAACGAGACGTCCACCACCGACCCGCCCTGTTGCCGCACACACGTGTGGACCGTCCCCCTGTTGAGGAGGGACACACCGCAAGAGGCCGCCCAAAACTGGACGGCGCGCCCCCGGACGTTGCATCCGGCGGCCGGGTTGCCCCAGGCCACCGACTTGGCGTTCAGGTCGCCCAACACCACGACCTGGCGCGGCGCCGCCCTCCCGACGACTGCGGTGAGGATCTCTAGGAAATCCTCAAAGTCCGAGAGAGGGCGGTTTGGGGAGAAATAGACCCCCACCAGGGCCATGTCTCCCCACGCGGCGGCCACGTATCCCGGTCCCCTCTCTAAGAGCGAGAGGGGAGGGGAGTCTGTGGAAGACCGCGTCACCATTGCCACCGAGCCGTCCCGGTCGCCCAGCCAACTGCCAGGGACCGAGTAGGGTTCGGCGACCACCGCCAAGTCCACCAACCACTCAGCCATGGTCTGCATCAGCAGATCCTGGGCTGCCCTGCAGTGGTTGGTGTTCGCCTGAAGGATGCGATGTTCGACCCTATCCATCACTCGGACATCGCACCCTCCTCCGCAGCCGCCGCAGGAACGACGGCGCCAGCGGCAGCGGCAGCAGGCCCGGTCGGCGCCTGCGCTTTTCCCCGCGTTGGGGGAGGATTACAATTCCTCCCCTTCATTACGTGGCCTGCCGGGCGGCCACTGGCGGCACACACCGCGCAGTGCGGCGTGGCGGCCTCGCACGAGACGGTTTTGTGGCCGTCCCTGCCACAGCGGTAGCACGCGTCCGACCTGTCCACTGCGGACGGACACTGGAGCCGTATGTGTCCGATGCCGAAGCACCGGAAACACCGCAGCGGCCGGTCCTCGAGAGCTCGGACCGCGGCCGAGCTGAACCCGACTGTGAGCCGTCCCTTGGCAAGGACGGCTTTGGCAGCGGCGACCGGTCACTCGAGGCGAATCGTGCCCATGCCACAGTTTAAGGTACCCCTGCCCAAGTACAGACAACGGCACATCAAGCTACTACAATCTGTCAAATTTCTTTAATAGTGTTTCAACTTTAACGCTAAAGCTGGATCACTGCACACCATCGGGCGGGAGGAAACGCCCGGGTGTCACCACTGCGAGGGTCGCCCGGAGGACACGGTGGAGCATACGGTGGCGGTATGCCCCAATTGGGCGGAGCACCGCCGTGTTCTCGCAGAGGCGATCGGCAGCGGCGGCGACCTCTCGCGCCCGGCCCTGGTTCAAGCCATGGTCCGGGGCGAGAGGGAGTGGGAGGCAGTCACCTCCTTCTGCGAAGCAGTCATGCTAGCGAAGGAGGTGGCGGGACGGCTGAGGGAGAGGGCCTCACGTCCCAGCCGCCGCGGGAGACGCCCCGGGCGTCGGGAGCCGCGAGACGACTCCCGGCCACCGTAGGCGCGGGCCTGCGGGCGGAGAGTAATGGGTAACTCTCCGTCCGATCAGGACCAGGCCCGTGCCGGACGGCGCGTACGTGTTCCACGCGCGCCTCAAAGAGATGTCAGCATAAAGGAAGGGGCCCGAAAGGGCCGAAGCCTGCCGGGGCAGCGGGATTGTCCGAAAGGGTTACCGCTACCCCGGAACACAAAGGGCTAAGGAAGGAACACGGGTGGGTTTTAGTCAGTAAGAGTCTGACACTCCCTTCTGCTCCACCCAGAGTGGGAGGGGTCATTGGATGATTTCCCATCCACAAAAAAAAAAAAAAAAAAAAAAGGGTGTCCGTTTCGACTGCTCGGCCACAGTGTCGTCGAAGAAAAAACATTACGAAGGAATTTGTAAAACACTAACAATGAAAGTCGCAAATTCGTAGATCTAATATTCAGAAAGTTATAAAGGTTTAATCATCATTAATCATCGGTCGGCACATGGAGAACCGCCACGCAGTTCTCTTAAACGTAGCTTAGTAGAGGTCCCATTCTTTTTGCTAACCACTCATACGATTTCGAAGAAAATGTAGATAGTATTAATAAAGCCCTAATGTTTGGATTTCACGACCTACAGCACTTAAATGCTATGGCCGCGCGGTCGGAACATGGAGAACCGCGCGGCCACGCAGTTTTCTTAAACTGAGCTTAGTAGAGCTGTGGTAAGTTCGTAATGTTGACGTAGTCGTTTTTCTTCGACGACACTGTGGCCGAGCAGTCGAAACGGACACGGTCAAGGTTGATTGGGAAAATTTGACAGTAGGGAAAGTCTGACAACCAGTCTTACCAAGGGGTATTGTATTACCCATTAACTAGGTTGTGGAGGTTAGATAGGCAGTTGCTCCATGTAAAATACTGGTATTCAGCTACATCCGATTAGACTGGAAGCCAACCCCAATATAGTTGGGAAAAGGCTAGGCAGATGATAACGTACCTCATAAGAAAAAAAAACTGAAACCTTATAGGATCAGTTCGTTGTTCGTCTGTCTGTCAATACCCTTTTTCTCAGGAACGCATGGAGGTAGGTATAAGTTGAAATTGATATCAAAATTATACACTTATAAGTGGATCTAGTGTCCCTTGGTGCTGTAAGTTTTTAAAGTCGAAGCTTTATTTTTCAACGCAGTAAAAATACGGCCAATTGCGTACCGCATATTTTGAAACTTGCAAATAAATCAAAACAAATAGGTTACTTTCCGTTAACCTAACTGCTTGTTTGGCGAGAAGCAAGGTCTTACAGTAGGTAAAAGTAAAATAAAAAAACCACTCTATGCGCGTCCGTACCGTATCGAACATCAATCAACCAATGTTATCGTAGGAGTCCTCTAAACGCTGTTCACAAGTACAAAACCCGAAAATTGACGACCACCATTCTTCCGAAAGCTGTTTACTGTCGGGGGCAAGGCAAATCAAGTTATCAAAATGTGTCATTTTCGATACGATAGCCTGTCGGATGGTTGTGAAACAGGTATGCTAGGTTCGATCTCCGGTCGGTCGGGCAAAGTGTTACAAAGTGTGTTGTTGTTGTTGAGTTTCTCCAAAAAGAGTTTCTCAGTAGCACCTTGTAGTCTGGATTTGTTTCATGGATATCAGAAGAGGAGCCTCACACTCACAGAGATATTGCAGAAGAGGAGCCCTCACACTCACAGAGACATTGCAGAAGAGGTGCCTCACACTCACAGACACATTGCAGAAGAGGGGTCCTCTCACTTGGTTCACTGCTAATAATTTAGTATTAAATGGGAAAAAAACTAAGTGCATAAGATTTTCTTTACCAAATGTCAAGGGTAGTGATTGTGAGATAATATTGAATCAGGAGAAACTTGAATTCGTCGAAAAAACAGTTTTCCTAGGGATCACGCTCGACTCAAGGCTACAATGGGGTCCGCATTTAACATCTCTTGCAGGACGGCTCAGTTCGGCAGCTTATGCTGTCAGAAAAATCCGTCAATTTACTGATGTAGGTACCGCGAGACTAGTCTATTTTAGTTACTTTCATAGTATCATGTCTTACGGTATTTTATTTATTTATTTATTATTATTTATTTATATATACTTTATTGTACACCACAAAAATACAACAAGTAAAGATACATCAAACACTACAAAATATACAATGGGCGGCCTTATCACTTTCTGCGATCTCTTCCAGGCAACCTTAGGATGGACAGTGATTTTCCTGGACATAAAATGGGGCTGTCGTTGGTGCAAATATAATGTATACAATACACTAAAATATATACAGAGATATATACCTACATATCCAAAATTATAGATACATAAATACATACATACTAAATATATAATCAACGAAAATAAAAGAAGACAGTAGATGATTGCAGTTAGGACAACAATATCACAAAGACAAGTAGTGTTCCTTTACGAGTCTTTTGAACACATATAACGACTGCGCGCGTTTACTTTGCGTTTTTACTTTGGGGACGGGCTGCAGACATCGATTCTATTTTTATTCTGCAGAAAAGAGCCATCAGAGCCATATATAATCTCCGCAAGCGCGATTCTCTAAGGGAACTGTTTAAGGATATTAACATCATGACGGTGCCTTGTCAATATATCTACGAAAACATCATGTATGTAAGGAAAAATTTACATCTTTTTAGCAAAAGAGGTGAAAGACATAATTATAGTACTAGAAATAGGGACCTATTAGTTCAACCAGGTTTCAGACTAGCAAAAGTAGACTCATCTTTTATGGGGTACTGTTTAAAATGTTATAATAAAATACCTCCCCACATTCTTCAACTGAATGAGACAAAATTCAAGTCATGTATAAAACGCACACTATGTAGGCAGGCATATTATAAGTTAGGAGATTACATCGCTGATAAAAATGCCTGGCTCAATGCTGGTCCTGCTCCACAACCACAACTAATTGATTAACACCTGAAAATACTGTTGGAGCTGCTGAAGATTGTAAGACTATCTTTGCATTGTATAAACTCAATTTCCTTTGTATTGTATAACTGCATAGCACAGATGTGAGTTCTATGTACTATTGAGCTACCATTTACCGGGTAATATGTTTTTCATTGACTAGAATGTGCCCTGGCGGCTGATAGTATGTCATGCTCGCTCAAGTGTCTCGCTGACGGTGGCGTGTGTGTTGGATCATTCGGTTCCCTACAAAATGGTTGAGCTGGATGGTGCTGATCCATGCGTCATGTTCGTGAACGGGCGCCGTCAGTTGGGGCTGGTCATCTTTTAGCTGCCACGGCTTATTTTTAATTATTTTATTTTTGGATTGTTATTTTGTTACTATTTGCTGTACTCTGGACACTTTTAACGCGTACTTGATTTTTATTTATTTTTTACATCGTTCTCACATATTATAAATTCAACATATGATGTAACTAATAATTTTGTAAAAATATTATTTAAAAAGAATGTCCATGGAGTTTCTTGCCCGTTCTTCTCCATAGGTACCTACTACGCTTTGGAATGGGCAACTAGCTTCATTTTTTTCCTGACTGACCGACTTCTTGACAATTCAAAAGTGCCTCTAAATGGTTTAATTGAAATAAATGCTTTGAGTTTGAGTTTGAGTTCACAGAGACATTGCAGAAGAGGTGCCTCACAGTCACAGACACATTGCAGAAAAGGTGCCTCACACTCACAGAGACATTGCAGAAAAGGGGCCCTCACACTCACAGAGACATTGCAGAAGAGGTGGCCTCACACTCACAGAGACATTGCAGAAGAGGTGCCTCACACTCACAGACACATTGCAGAAGAGGGGCCCTCACACTCACAGAGACATTGCAGAAGAGGTGCCTCACAGTCACAGACACATTGCAGAAGAGGTGCTTCACACTCACAGAGACATTGCAGAAGAGGTGCCTCATACTCACAGACACATTGCAGAAGAGGGGCCCTCACACTCACAGAGACATTGCAGAAGAGGTGCCTCACAGTCACAGACACATTGCAGAAGAGGTGCTGCACACTCACAGAGACATTGCAGAAGAGGGGCCCTCACACTCACAGAGACATTGCAGAAGAGGTGCCCTTACACTCACAGAGCTATAGGCTAACCCCCTATTATCAATAGCAACTCAAACATAATTTGCGAAATGTGGGTAATAGTTATACACTTCTGCTTAGCGTTTCGGGGTGATGGTAACACTATCACTATTAGTTTCAGATAAAAGGACTTTGCCTGAAAGATACTGTAGAGGCTATTTATGTAGCCTCACCTTTTTTAATGCAGGCTGGTTATAATTGAGCGCGTGTTTCATATTTATATATGGTATTTTTTTGTTTAGTTGAGAAGTGCTAGTCATAACAACGTGGTAATGTAAAGTCTATCTATCAATATAAATCAAAGAAATCCGATCGCTGTTTAATTATATTAAGAGGCTCTTCTTAGAGTCCCCACAGTACACCCAAGGTAATAGTACCTGGCCTGTTACTTTCAAGCCTGTACCTATGTATAGAGGTATGAAACTAGTTGTTTGCGAAAAAGGGTCTCCACAGAGAGACAGACAGACAGAGTCCCAATCAAATGGCTTGAATCTAGTTTTAAGTAATGCTTGAGTATTGAGTGACGTTCTGTAATACGGGCCTAAGTGAAGTGATCCTATAAGGGTTCCGTGTTTTTATTTTTGAGGTACGGAACCCTAAAAAATATCTTTGTACTCCACACTACTCGGGTGTGCGTTAATAAGAAATAAATAATAAAAATATCCTAGTATCGACATACAGAAATGTTCTATAACCTTACCTGTCTTTCAGGGCTGTAATTATAAAGGTATGGAAGTTAGTTGTTCCTGAATCTGTCCATTTCATGAATTCAGGGTTACGTCGTTTGTAACTCTAGATCGTATACTTTATCAATGAATCAATCAGCTAAAGCTAGTTCACTTGAGTAGGCAGCTGACGCAGGCTGACTGTGGGACGCAGAGAATAAGATATACTAGACTGATCACCGACTTGAGAGAGGACTGTGTCGTGATTGCTACTGAGAAATAGGTATCTATAATAATTATCTGAGTAGGTAGGTATGCTCTGTAATTTTTTGTGTGCGTGATTGTGTGACACACAAGTATGTTATTATTATTTATTTACTTCATACACAGTGATCCATATTTATGTTAGTAATCAAAGATTAAAATACATGCCACTATAATACTATTATAACTATAACCAAAATTAAATAACTGAAACACATAAAATCAATTTGTAAAATAAATCCATTAGTTAAAATCGCAATCATCTTTATAATCATATAAATCTTTAATTTAACTAAAAACAATTTAGATTAAAATCCAGAATTTCATTAAAATCATATAAGAAAAAAAAATGTAATGTAATACGCGAAATCTCTTTAAACTTTATTGAATTAGCTGGGTAGATAGGACAGGTAGTTAGGTGCTGTAAGGACGTTAACTTGGAATAAACGTAGAGAAATCATAACGTTTAATTTATCACAAGGGGTTACTCCCGCTATATTAACACTGTTTTCTTTCAAGCAAAAACCCTAATAGAAAAATTTTAAAGCTCATTCTGAACTCGCTTGACTGTTCGAATGCAACCAGTTATTTCATTGCCAGCCTGTTCTACATAAGGTCGAATTTAGCAGATAACCTTTACAGTAGTAGGTACCTACAGCGTAAACGCGAGATCGACAGTTTAATTGACTTAAAATAATCTATAATCGAGTATAATAAAAACATCTTTTAGATATTTGTTTTGATGTGTCATGTGCGTATCATAGAATGGATCAAGTATAGTAATTAAAAAGTATATTTAACTCGATTTTGAAATATCGGGATTATTATCCCGAGTCTTTCAAAACTCGTCCCTCGAAAGTTTAACCCATTTTAAAAGGTTTAACCGCTTTTCTTGAATTCCTTATAATATTAACATGACCAATATAAGTAGAATTAAAACTTGAATTAGGTCGGTATTTACATTTTTGAAATTTTCATTAGGTATATTAGGTGGCTGCAGACTGATATCCAAAACAAACAGTTTCTCCGGACAGTTTACAGACCGACGACACAGAAAGAGGTGTGTCCTCGTAACTTATACTTTTCACTCAATCAAATGCTTATCTCCACTGCCATAACTAAAAAAATAAAGGTGCAAAATAATGTATTAGGTCACCTTTTTTTTTTACGCACAAATAGCTGATATGGATAAAAATCCCGCCATATCACTTTTTAACCGACTTCAAAAAGGAGGAGGTTATCAATTCGGTTGTATTTTTTTTATTTTTTTTTATGTTTGTTACCTCAGTACGCCGTCATTTATGAACCGATTTGGAATTTTTTTTTTTTATTTGAAAGGATATGCTTCCAGATTGGTCCCATTCTTGTCAAAATCCAGTTCTGATGATGGGATCCATGAGGAATTGAGGGAACTCCTCAAATATTATAGGCATACATATAGCAATTTTGGTATTTTCATCAACATGTCAAGCATTTGCATTCAAAAAGTATAATTTGGTGAAGTGGAACTGATGAAGGAGACCACAGATAGCCACAGGAACTCTTCAATGATAATAAGTATTTCACGGGTGGCGATAAGATATCTCGATTAAGATAGTTAAGCGACTATGACGAAGCAAATTTAAATAAATGGTTCTGACGAAAATGGTACCATCAAACCGATCTGATGATGAAGCTGGAAGGTAGGTACCGGAACTTCGTAATAAAAGCATGTATTCTAGCCGTGTTTGGGCTTATTGGAATTGTCATGAGATGCACTCTGACTATAAAAAGTAAAAAATAAAAACTTTTTAACAAAAAAAAACAACCGACTTCAAAAAAAAACACTACAAAGTGTAAAATAACTTTAATTTTAATTTTGGAAGTCGGTGGCAAAAACGCAAATACAAAAACAAAGACACCGACTTCCAAAATTAAAATTAAAGTTATTTTACACTTTGTAGTGTTTTTTTTTTGAAGTCGGTTGTTTTTTTTTGTTAAAAAGTTTTTTGGTTCATATCATTATTGCGTAGTTCTCAAAAGTTTGTAGTTCTACGCAGTGGTGTTACGCTACGCGGCAAGCTACGACGTAGCACTCATTGCGCTACGCTATCATGCGTCATCTCCTTATCTACTTAGTAAGCTTTTAATCCAAGATTGAAAATAGAGCTTTGTTTTCTCTAAGTCGGTCTGGATATCTAATACACAACCTATTTATAATGTACATACTATAGGTACCTAGACACGATCCCATAAAACACCTTACAAATACCTAGGTATAAAGGCTAAATATCTCTCAAACAACACTTCTAAAACGCAAGTTAAGAGGAAATAATTTCTCTTAATTAACAGACTTGTCTACCCACTCTCTATATTATACTAAGTAAAGACTGGAACAAATGCAATTACTCTATCGTCGCGTGCGTCTCACTTAACTCTCGATACTCCCAAAGTCTCGATTCTAAGGCTAAACGCGCACTACGATGCGATTTTTTTAATCATATGTTCATGCGATATAAAATCGCGATTTTTCAAGCGATTGTTTACCACATTGCACTGACTCAAGTAGCATATTGGTATTGTTCACAAATTGGCGATTATTTTTCGCAACGATTAAATTCTTGGTGGGCATTTAACCTAAGAAATACTGAAGTAACGCGTGCTTTACACCGTTTAATATTCATGAATCGTAAATGTTGTTTAGTTACATTAACTTAGTTTCGAGTTACTACTTAGTAGGTATATATTCTATAGTTTGGGTGCAGACCTTTCAAGTTTGAGAATTTGGAAGTCGGTCCTAACCGCTGCCGGAACTATTAAAGCATAGTCAAATATGTACTCGTAATATTATTTGATTCCGGTTGTTCCTAGCAGAAGGTATAGGTGTCCTCTGTGTCCTCACAGCAAGATTTATAAAAATCACCCATTCGAATTATGTACTACTACATAGGTATCGCCCGTAGCTTCGCCTGCGTGGGTGTTGGAAATTATCCCACATAAATGGTTGAGATTTTTTAAAATACGAATCGATAGAATTTTATAATTATTTTATATTTTATTTATTTGAGCATAGTATTTGCAAAGGTGGGTCAGCTAATTGCTATAACTGACTGTACTACTAGTATAAAAAGTATCCTTTGGTCCTTCCCCAGGTCATGGTCTATCCATGAACCAAAGGTCCAAATTCGGAAATGTAACCCGTAGCACACTGACAGAAAGACAGCCAGAAAGTTACTTTCGTATGTATAATGTTAATAAGTATGGTTTTACGAAGTGCACATTCTGCATCAAAACCGGTTTAAATCGTAGATAACAGTGGATAACGAATATTTTGTCATTCGAAAATTGTCGTTACCCAGTGGTTTATCATGACGGAGGTACGAGTAGCTAGAATCGATAACGGGTAGCAAATAAAAGCCCTGAAGTAATAATGATTGACACGTCCCTAGGAACTTAAAACTGTTCGGATCCCTTGCAAATTGAAAATGAATTTTAGTGGAGAGCTGGTAAAGAAATAATAATAATATGTTTATTAAAAAATTATAAGACATGAAAATTATTACAGTTTTGCCTAAATGTAAATTATATTCCTAAGACTTATGTGCCTGAACTAGGTAATCCTGTGTTTCAGGCGAGAAGAGCGTCATGACATATGGTGCCGAAACGTGGACACTGACGGTCGGGCTGGTCCACAAATTCAAGGTCGCTCAGCGAGCTGTGCTCGGAGACTCTGAAGGATAAAATCAGGAATGTAATTGTCCGGAAAAGAACCGGAGTTACCGAGATAGCTAAGCAAACTGAAGTGGCAGTGTGCTGGCCATGTTTTTCGAAGGACCGATGGCCGGTGGAACAGAAGACCCTTGAGTGGAGACCGCCTATCGGCAAGCGTAGTGTGGGACGCCCCCCAGCTAGATGGAGCCTTTTGGCCTCGTATAGCACTTTCTGTCTCATTTTTCTTTTTGTTACTTTTTTAATTTATTTTTTATATAATTTGGTATTTTAATTTAGACTGTGTTTAGTTTAATTTGTGATCAATATTTTTTCATTCTGTTTTGATATTTGTTGAAATTACAGCCAAATTCGTGAAGCAAGGTACAGACATTTAGAAAATCAACGTTTTTTTTTTTCGGAGAACCTTAACTGGAAATGGTTAAAATTTCAGTGTGTGATACTTAAGAATACAGTGTATCGACTCCTTTACTCTGGACCACTATTTACGACACACCCTATATAAGAGAAGTTCGAGGTACAGCTAAAATTTGGATATAAAAGCATGTTTTGTTGAATATGATGATGACGTAAAAATTTCTAAATGATCTATCAATGTCGTTTAATGCTGCGGTTAGCTTATAAGCCTAACTTGAACAACTGAATAAAATAGCAATTACCCTAACCTTTATTTTCGCCAAAATATCACCAAAACTAAACTCCTGGGGATACAAACATCCTGCTACTTATTCCAAGCCGATAGGGTTCAACTAATATCGCATTTCAAGAAATTTTGGCAAGAATTTGAAAGATCAGGTAACTTGTAAAGTTGTGTAGCGCTCAGCTGTCCTATTAGTGTCATGCCGTGCCGTTGCGGAGCCGACCAACTGACAGAATATCAATGAATAGGTACGGTTAGATGTGTATATTTGCGTAACTACTTACATTTGTGATGTAGCCTTTTTAACATTTTTGCGTATTCCACTAAGATTTTGCAAAATAATAACATGGAGATCCGTGTTTTTTGCTTAGGTACGAGTATGATCGGTCTTTAAAAACTTAAGTAACAACTGACTAAGTAGAAAAAACATTTAAAGCATTTGTAGAATAGCATTGTGATTTGTGTGCTGTCTAGACTTGAACAGTTTATTATAGGTCATAATAAAATAATAATTGCGTTCATCTTAGATTCAGATATAAACGGAGAATAATTAAATCTAACAGCTTTTAAAGTAGGTGCATATAACATTTAAAACTCCGGACTGTGACATATAGCAAAAGTAGAGACCCCGAAATAATCCAACGCACCCCGCGACTACACAAAGTAAAGCGCCGGCCTAAGTTCGTACCCACGACCTAAATCGTAAGTCGGGACCGATACTACTGGGTCACCACAGGGGAGCTATTCTCTAAAGATAAAGCCTTGCGGGCAGCGCTGTTGATAGCATGGCTGGTCTTATAACGCACTCCGCACCTCTCTCACTGCTTTCAAAATGGTGAAGGAAATCATCTTGAAAAAACCGGCACGTCCCAGAACCATTGTGTTAAATGTTACTAAAAAATAATTTGTGGTATATTAAAATTAAATTAAAGAAAATTTAAAACTCACATTAAAAGTACATTTTGTAAACAAGCATAGATATTATAAATTAGTGGATTATATCCAAGATAAAAACGCTTGGAAACATGCTGGTCCTGCTCCATAGGACAATCAAGAGTCTAGACAAAATCAAAGTGGTTGCTAATTTAATTGTAAAATTTATTGTTTTTTGACATTGATTTACATTCTATAATTAATGTATGCAAGATAATGTAAAACATTTTAAAAGATTAACGGTGGAGTTTCGTTTTGATTCTTCTCCATACGAAAACTACCTTTTGGAAGGGGCGACTAGAATCAATTCTATTTTCTTGTAATTTTTGACGTTCAAAAGTGCCTTTTATGTGCCTATTTGAAATAAATGCTTTTTCTTTGAACCAATAATTCGAAAACATGTGACATCTACCAACTAGGCCCACGTGGCGGATTACGGCCCACTCCCTCTCAGAGAGAGGGAACCTCAGCAGTGGGAACGTTATAAATAGGCTGATTATGCTATGTCCCGCGATTGTTTCGGCATATATATCATTATAACTACGTAATATATATAAAATATTCTTAGAATATACAATGTAATAATACTTCTTACTACTTTGATCACAAATGACAAATCCAAGGTCGCTTAGTGGGTTATGGAGCGAATTACGCTCGAAGTTTATTTGAAGGATAACATGATCTCCTGGGGAGTTTGTTGCTCCACTTCTTCCTAATTAAAACAATAGATACTAGTGAAGAGCGAGCGTTTTGGGGGACTGTTTTAAGTAATTTTGACGTTCTCTTCTCAGCCTAATTTGATTTTTGATTAGTTACTTTTATTTTTATCTAAACTGAAATTGTCCGTGAAAGAACTGGAGTTTCCGACATAGCTTGCAGAGGTGCAAGGTGAAGGGGCACAAGGTGGACCGACAAAGTGGTGAAGACCATTTATTTATTTATCCTCTCACTACGCCATACAGCCAGTAGCAAAAAAAAACACTTCATGTGCTGCTTGCCCTCCATCCCGTGCGCGGTGGACACGTCGAACGGGCCGCGATGGATCACGTACGGTCACGCAGCATCGAGGAACTTCTCCTTAAGAGTAAACTAGTCGCGAGCTCGAACTCACTGGTGGTCATGGCCAAAAAGCACGCTGTCTCGCCTGACTTCGTGTCCGACAGCGCTAGTATCAGTGATGAGCAGTTAGACGCTAGTCTACATGAACAACGTCTAGTTCTCACGCACAAAAACACCGTTCCGAACTGATAGGCGCGTAAAAAGATTTGTAAAGTGCTTCCACTGCATAAATCAATTATAAATAAAGTTTATTCATCTCTTCGATAACTGAGCTTTGTCGGTACGGACTTGGTTTTGATTTTACAGTTCTTTTGTTACTTAATTACGCCCAAAGATACGTTAAAAATAGCAAGAAAAACGAATCTCTGTTGGCTCATAACTTTTTAATGGCTTTTTATTTTACTATTCTGATTCCATACAAACACAATCTATATATATAAAAGTAGAAACTGACTGACTGACTGACTGACATATCAACGCACAGCCGAAATTGCAAGGACTAGGAACGTGAAATTTTGCATACGGCTTCCTTTTATTATGTAAGGGAGCACTAAGAAGGGGTTTTTGGAAATTCGACCTTTAAGGGGGTGAAAAGGGGGAATTTTGTTTGTATGAAAAATCTTATTGCTTGAGTTAATAGAAATAAAAAACAATTGATGTTTTTTCCTTAGGGGTTAATGACTATTTGGTAGCGTCGTAAATTGAAGTATGAGTTGAGAAAATGTATTATGTGTTGAGAAAATGTAGTATGCTATTGTGGCTGCCGTGGCGTTGTAATAGTGCGTTGAGCATGTTTGCGGAAGCACATACGGATGGCTATGAAAGCCATCCGTGTGTATGCCATTATGCGTAAGAAAGCAGCATCCTTACTACAACATTTACGTAAAATTCGGAATGCCATCTTGAAAATGATTGTTGCGAGACCAGACCGCCTCTTCCAAAGGCAACTGGTGGAGGTGATTTTAGGTTTAACATAGTAAAGAAACTCGAGTTATCTTTATCTACTAACATTACAACATAGCAGATAAGCACAAATTGTTACTAACTTATTATTAACAATCTACCTATGGACTGCAATGTCTGAAATAAATCATTTTTAATATCTATATATTTTTTTAAAATTTTATTTACTGCATTATAATACAAACAACAATCAGTTGTGTCCATAAGTTCAAATTTTATGAAACTACGTACCTACTGCAAAGTAATAATGTCACGCATTGTTTTATAGCGCCGAGCAATAAAATATTGTAAGTCATATCGTTTTAAGGTTTATTTTTATTTTGCGTCGCGTTTTCTCATTTGTCTTTAAGTTTCCCTTGAATGTAGGTAGATAGATATATGTACTGCAGTGCTATTCTGTAAAAATCTCACCGTGAACTTAGGTGAAGTGAGCTGTCACTCCATTTGATGTTAGGGATTGCCCCTATAGATAGCTCACTTCATCTAAGTTATCACGGTGAGATTTTTACAGAATCGACCGGCTGGAGCTCAGTGTAAAACTCTATACGACGAAACGCTTCGAGAATAGATAAGTAGTGCCACTGCTTTTTGTTTTTGGCTCGTCTTAGATCGAGAAACTTTAAATAATACTTTGTTGATAAGAGCAACAAACAATAAAGGTAAAGCAGTGGCGTGCATTGGTTTTCAGAATAATAGGTAGGCCGGGTCTAGGCTAGGCAGACGCAGTCACTAATCAGAAAAATAAAAGTATTTATTTTGAATATTCAAATTATTTTTTTACCCACGTATGATAATTTTGTAAGCATGTAATTGACAGTATGGTGATTTAATAATAATAATAATAATCCACAACTATCACACAACGCCATCTAGTCCCAAGCTAAGCAGAGCTTGTGTTATGGGTACTAGACAACTGATAAACATACTTATATATTTCTAAATACATAAATATTATAGATAAATTACACCCAGACACAGAACAAATGATCGTGCTCATTACACAAACATTTGTCCTGGGTGGGAATCGAACCCACGACCTCCAGCATAGCAGTCAGGGTCACTAACCACTAGACCAACAGGCCTGCCTAAACTCGCTTTTAACGAGGTAGGCACTGCTTATATGCCAATGCACGCCTCTGAGGTAAAGCCATGGTGGGCCATGGCTGTATATAAAGGAACTGTATGTAACTATGTAGCCTCTGTTGGCGATCCAATAAATAAATAAATCACACAGTACTCCATCGCCATTTCAACCATGCGACACTGATCCTATGAGTCACGTCAGTATCAACATTGGCGTCTGTTGTAAGAAAGGAGCCTAAGTATTTGAACTTTTCTAGCCTGTAAGCCTCCTGAAGAATAAATAAATAAATTACATCACGCCTGTTTCAAAGTACTTAATTATTATGTTAAGCCTGTGGTGTCCCACTGTACAACAATGGCCGCTCTACTCTGTTTCCACTTTTCTACTGAATCAAAGTAATTATTGGATTATTTTTATAAGAATTGATAAATTATTATAGTAATATGACTATAATTAATCAAGTCCCACTTTAGAGAGGTCTCATTGGTATCAGTTGTATTATTAGGCGGTAGATGCTCGAGGGCGGATGGGCCGCCGGGCCGGATGGCGTGCCCGGCTGTCGCGCACAATCTACTCGGAGATGTTGTGACAGCCACAATGGGGATTCATTAATCAACTTTTCCAATTTCCATCGAATCTATCTCTGTTATCAATAAGTTTGGGGAAAACCTCTCCTCAAACGAATTCCAATGTAAATTGTTTGAAGACTGAAGCCTCGTACGAGTACATCCACGAGTGTATTGACACGAAAATGTCAAAAATCAAAACCAAATGTTATTTATTGAAACTAGGTTGAGAGTCAGCACTTTTCGGACGTCAAAATTATAAAAGACAGTCCCCCGAAACGCTCTCCCTTCATGTATCGTACTATCCCGCATTAAGTTAGTCTATCACTGAATATATAAAAAACATCAATTTACTAATTGCATTGAGCTTCGGGCCGCTTGTGTGCAACGCTAGCTCGTGGGCTGATTCAAGCTAGTACAACTAAAATGTATGAAAATACTTATGGAAACAAAATATAAGTAAGTCAAGGGTGTCTTATTTGTCTAGTGGTCGCAAATGATATTTAGCGGGGTCCTCTTGGTTCTAATCGCAGGTTGGGAAGTTTTAATAGGTAGGTACATTTTACCTTCAAAAATTTCTCAGTAGCAGCCTGGAATTTGCACTTGTGACCAAGTTCGGGCAGTGGGCTTGCCCCCTAAATCCTTTAACCCACATTAGACTTCCTAACCTTGGACCTTAACCATTTGGACATCTCTGTCTAACCTTTCGGGGAATGTATTGTACAGGCTTGATGTTATATGGCATTTCCTACTAAAACATTTCGACTGTGTATTCAGAAAATAATACTTAAGTATTGCTAAAATAAAATGCTGAATGAATAGAAAGAGGTTTGTAACACGATACTCATGAGAATTGCGCGTAGGCACTTGTTCCGCATCACGCGTCGCTGCGTCACATGTAAACGTTCAATTTTCACTTACTCATGGTAAAACATATTGCGGTTGTATCACTTACCTACTCATTTTCCTTCCACGTGTCTGTGTAATTTGTTTAAATAAATATTAAATATGAGTCTCATATTAGAGCCCTCATCATAATCATAAATCAAGCTCGTTTTGCCCGCGGCTTCGCCCGCGTAGATGTTGGAAAATATCCCACGGGAACGTACTGCCGCAATTAAAAGTCCTATCTATACCTATGTGTTAATCCAGGTTATAATATGTGTGCAAAATTTCATCCACATCCGTTCAGCCTTTTTGGCGTGATCGAGTAAGGGCGAAAACACATAGGTATTCACACGACACGGCGTCGCATCGTGACACGTTGTTACAGACATGTTTACGTAACTAGATGGTAGGTAATTAATTATTTTTTTATCAAGGGGCCACTAATGTGGAAGAAAATTTGAATTTCGCGGGCTACTGCCCGCGGATTTCAAATGTTCTTACATTTTTTGGAATTTTCAGGCCAGTGTCATGTTGAATGTTGATTAAAATATGATTCGCGAAAGTTGTATTGATGATTTTTATGATTATTATTTTGTAAAGTCATATTTTAATCAACATTCAGCATGACACTGGCCTGCAAATGGCATAAAACGTAAGAATCCACCTTAATAACTAGTCTTTACAACATGTTTTCGGTGTAAACGGTACCTAATAGTAAATATTATCAATAAAAAATAGTTATATAAATGTGTATGTAACAATGTCGGTCGCAACGTGTCCCGATGCAACGTTGTATGTGTTTCGGCCCTAACAAGCATCCCAACTTTATAATATTAGTAGGATTTGCTGATGAACATAGCGAACGCTTCTGTCCATTTGTTTAACATATTCCCAAATGATGATGATTTTTTTCATTATATTTCATTTCATGTCATTTCATTTCATTTCGTATCATTACATATAATTTTATTTCATGTCATTTCATTTCATTATTATTTAATTTGAGTTATATGGATCGAATAACAATTGTTTAGTAGTATATTTATTAATTGGTTCAGAAGAACCTTATAATCAACTAAGAAAAACGCAGGAAAAACAATACTTAATAAGATTGTAGAGTTAAAAATGATAAACCAACAGAATACGGATATAAATTTATTGTTCTAGAGTTCCCATTGATTGTGTATTTGATTGAATATATAGGATTGGCAGAAATTGAATTGAGAGTTGTAGTGAAATTGCCTGCGGCATTTGGTAAATACTGGCAACATCGAACAAAGGTGATCTAAATTAAACAAACCAAAACATTTGTTTTGATATTACAGATATGTATCTGACATTTAATTGAAAATATTGTGATTTTGTCGTTGACATTAGAAATTATTATTTTGAGGAAATTAAATCTGTTAGGTACAAATATTTTCAATGCGATACTTTCTTTTAACTTTTATCTCTATGATTAGGGAAGTTATAGATGGAGCAAACAAAAAGAAAAGAAAAACAATCCTTGAACAACAAAAAGAAGAACAGGTCAGCTGCGTCCAGGTCGAGAGGGCTGCTAACTTAGTATTGACGCAATATAGCGAGTGACATCACTCGGTAGCATATCTCGACGAGGTTTGTACCTATCACGAGTATCGCACTTCATTGAGCGTCAAGTGCGGTTATTAACTGTCGAGAGCACTCTAGATAATGGAATTGCCACAAAACGCATACATTCGTCACTGGTACACCATGAAACGTTATCTGACCTTCTTAATTTTATTGATTGTGCCGCTAGCGGCTACCGGCTACAGTGATCCAAAGCACTTTATCAAAACTATTGATACACCTACGAACTCATCGAACGGCACACCTACACATTTACTTAACACCTTATAAAGTATTAAAACAAAGAGTGCTATAACATAATCTGTCATAGAGAAAAAACCGTCAAAAATGTGGTGAATTGGTGAAATATCTACATTTAAATATCAAGAGAGAAAGCCATAATAACTCATCCTTCTTAGAGTATTAGCTAAACATAGTTTACATTTATTTGAACAAATTGAACAGTGCTTGTTCGCGTACTAAACCTACATCATATTGATATAGCTGAAAATTACATTTATACATATATGAAAAAGGCTCTTGCCAGATGCTGGCGCCATATAATAATTGGTTTCAGAAAAAAACCGATTGATATATTGTTCACGCGCACGCTCTAATAACGATCAATATTTTATCCAGTAACATGATCCGAATTGATGTTTTATATTGTAATTAGATCCTGTCATTAATATGAGCACTTTTATGAATATGAAAAGTTCATTTTTTAAATCTGTATTAGATATAATATAATAGTTACAATTACAACGTCAAAACTGTGCATTGAATATTAAAAGAAAAGTAATTGCTGTATGATGCCGAAAATATTGTTTTTTTTTTTAATTTTTGTCCGTTTATCTGTTTGTCTGGATGTATGTTCCGGATTGGCGCAAAAAAGACTGAACGGATTCTGATGAAATTTGGCACACAGATAGTTTAGAACCTCGATTAACATTTAGGGTACAATTCCGGTAATACCAACGTTCCCGTAGGATATTTTCCAATATCCACGCGAACGAAGCCGCGTGCAAAGGCTAGTATATTATAAAACTTTATTTTTGTTTTCGCTTATTCAGTTAATTAAACTTCAAGCTGCCCTTTTAGTAGGTACCTATCAACATCAATGCAATATTTAATTAATAAGCGCTCAAGCCCATTCGGTCACTGATTTTCGTAAATACTTAGGTACCTATATTTTTAGGGTTCCATCGTCAACAAGGAAGGAAGGAGGGAGGAAGTTTCGCCATGCCATAACCGTCTGTTCGTCCGCAGTTTAGCTCAGAGACTCGTAGTACTAGAAAGCTATAATTTGGTATGGATATACTTACATATTAATCACACCGACAAAGTGGTAAAATAAAATCTTGAAAAAAAAATGTTTTTAGGGTATCTCCCCTACATGTAAAGTAGGGATGTTTTTTTTTTCGTCTACCCCATGGTGTGGGGTATCATTGGATAGGTCTTTTAAAAATATTCCGGTTTTGTGGAAATCATTTTTCGATTCAGGGTGTGTTTATAAAAAATTAAGCTCTAAAGTGCTAATTTTTGTTAGAGCCAAGTGTTCCCCCTGCTAGCTAAATGGTTGCTTTAGGATATGTGAAAAAAATCACTACAGTAGTATATATAACAAAATTAAAAGGGAAACTATCACCGCTAAATAGGGTTTACAAGTTTACGAGTAATAGTCGACCAACCTCAATTTGCAGTTGCAATGTATGGGAGAACATGAATTTCTACTACAATGTTTTAAGTTTGTTCTTGGGATAAATTCGTTCCAACTACGAAACCCTTCATTGTGCGTGGTCCGACACGCACTTGGCCGATTTTTTTTATTATTATCAGACTGTGATGTCACACTGCAGGTCGAAGGTTCTTTCCACGTCTCTCGTTCAAAGTATCTAATTAGTACATTTTTAAGTCAGAAATCAAATCTGGTTAAAAAAAACTTGGTGAAAAAGTCTCAGACTAGACCTACGTGTTCTGTTCAATAAAACAGTACCTAAATACAATAAAAAATAATCTAATGTCCAGTATTAGAACGGTTTGTATAACGCAGAGTAACGCGTTAGGTATGTCCCTCGGCCGTTTGCTCCACACAGAATCATTAGAGACAGCGTTCATCAGGCGCTAAACGTCAATTAAGAGGCCGGGTACACCGTGATGTAAATATTAAAGAAGAATATATCCACTGTTGTTAATAAAGATGAGGCGGCCGTGACTCGCATACATTCGGACACTCAAAGACTTGCAAATGTTGTCAAAATAACCGCAAGTGACCAACGGAGGCGTGAAATATAAAAAAATTCGCACGAAGTGCCACTTAATTTTAGACGTGACAGATTAGGGGACCGGCGGAAATGATAAACATAGGCGTTATGATCCCTGTGATGAAGAAACGTCAATAAATAAATAAATAAAAATCTTTATTTTTATAAAAACCTTCAAAAATGCTTAAAAACTAGGTCGCATGATTTCAGTAAATAAAGGTCATACAGATAGAGTATACCCTGACCCCCAAACTTGGAGATCCTGTGACTTAGGAGTCAGAATAATTTCATAGGTACATGGATAAAAAAACCAGGGTGGCATCCCGACATTGACGCGCAGACTGTAACCACGAATTCAGCACATGATTCTAGACCTCTTAGAGTAGAAATTTTACGTCGGTTATACTCGTAAAAGAAAAAGCGGCTATTTCATAGAAAAGTGCAACAGGTACAGACGCCAGCACATCAAGCTACCTGAAACTGTCAAATCAAAATCAACTTTGAACCTTATACTTTAGCGATAAAGTTGAAAATCTATTAAAGAAATTTAACAGATTGTAGTAGCTTGGTGTGCTGGCGTCTGTACATACGCGTTCAAAGCATATGGAAAAGCAAATTAAAAAAAAATAACTGACGAAAAATTTCAAAGCAGGGATGTTCAGAATCATGTACTAAATCCATGGTAACAAATTGCGCGTCGATGTCGTTGCTTGTAGGTATTAGCTGTATTGTAAAAACCGCTCTTCTTAGGAAATACTTCCATTTGAAAACAATATACCTATGGTTGTTTTTCTTGAAACTCACAAAGCAACTTTAAAAAGGAAATGGACGCCAGACCACTTCGAAACTTCTAGGATACCATTTCCTGTCATTAATTTTTAAACAATACAGCAGCTATCCTACCTTTGATGCAGCTGGAAAACAGATGAACTTTACAAGATTTGAAATAGATACTTACCTTAAAAAAATAAAAAGGAAATACTTAGTTACTCTTTTCACGGGAGACAAACCTTGCTCAATCCTAATCGCGTAACACACTATTAACCACAATTTGAATCATTTTGAAGGGTATTGCTAATCCATTGCTTCATATGTTCGAAAAAAATGTTCTGCTCAACAACGTAAATAACTCAATGAATGTTGTTGAACTATCAAAATGAAAACCAAATGAATGTCAAATTTCTACTGTTTGTTACGCAATTAGCCCGCTGAACAGTCAATTTTGCCTACAAAAGAAGCAGTCCAAACTCAGCCTTATTGTAATTGGCATCAAGCTGGAATATTCTATGCTGGATTTATTTCCCTATGTTCTTTGTCTATGTATCTTTGTCTATCTTGGACAAGGCCCTTTATAGCATCAAGTTTCTAGGAGTCATTAACAAAATGACTGGAACGTGCAGCGTATTGTCGAATATTTTTAAAGTGTTTGCAGGATTTTAATATGACTATCACACAAGACAGAAGAAATTGTTCATTAGTTCATAGTAAGATGGGGAAAGTTCTTATACGGGACGGTCATCTATGTAACACTAGCTTTTGCCTGCGGCTTCGCCCGCGTGGATGTTGGAAAATTTCTCATGGGAAAGTACTATGGATTAAAAGTACCTTAGGTGTTAAATCAGATAAACAATATATTAGTTTTGTAATACATTGTTTTCATAAAACGTAGGTTTTCGCGCCGCACGGCAGTATCAAAATCAAAATATTTTATTTCACATAAGCCTACATGGGTACTTATGAAAAGTAAGAAGCTAGGTGCACGGTTTCTATTGGTCGTTTCCTATGGAGAAGAACCGGCAAGAAACTCCATGGTTACTCTATGAACAATGACAACATCCCCACCACCACCACCACCACCTCCACAAACCACCACCCCACCCGCCACCTCTTTTACAATGTTTTCAAATTACTGTAGGTATGGGAGGACAGCGTAGGCCTGTCAACAAGTACCAGGTACTTGAGAAAATAAAAAATGATCTACTGATCTAAAGTCTACAAGGCCTACAACGTGCTCACATTTACATAAGTAAAGCTCCCAGTCGGCATGATTTTTTCCGACATCTTTAACAATCATCGTCATATTTCAGTGAATTTACAAAACCTTAGTGAATATAGGTACATAGATATTATACAAGGTGTAACAGAATAAATGCAAGTCCTGAAATTAGTATGTTCATAATTGACTACTGAATCGATTTAAGTCACTTTTAGTATAGGTATTTTTTTTTCAAAAATTATGTATTTTGCCATTCTGACCGCCAGTTGAGCCAAAGAAACTTGAATCTTGTTTCAACGCCATAAGGCTCAATTTTAAATGCATAAAGTAATGCCAGTGTCAACAGGAATTTCTTAATAAAGATAACAAGCTTAAAAAAAATAGTTTTGGTCATTGTATTATGCTTTTAACTCAATACTATAATTAGGGTGCATGAGGTCTTACGTTAATTATGTTACACCTTGTATACATCTTAATCTTCCTCATGAATCACTCCGTCCATTGGTGAAAAACCGTTCGGTAGTTTTTGAGTTTATCGCGTTCAGACAGACAGACGCGGCAGGGTTTTCCAATATGTTATAGTGATGCGCGTTGTAACTACGGGAAAACTTTCTTAGAAAAAGCTTCGTTATACACCGAAAAAGGTACCTATGATAAGACATCCTTTCATACTTTGAGTGAAGGGTACAGAATCGCTAAGCTTATGTAGATCAGTAACGTTTAAAACATTGTTGGTAGTCGACATTTAACGACGCTCATATTAATATAACTTTACGGATATTACGTAGCATATTATGCATCCCCGGTTTAATGCTCTTCTACATATTATTATTTACGTGATAGAGCAAGAAAACTATTATTGATAAAATGTTCAATATCTGTAACTGAAACTTTCGAATAAAACCAATTTGTGCGATGGACACAAAAAATATCAAAAACTAACAGGGCCTCGCGGTTTTACCTGCATAAGAGTTGATCCCGTGAGAATATCTGGACAAAAAGTATCCTATGTGTTATTCTGATGTATAAGCTATATTACTGTAAAGTTTCATCAAAATCCGTTTAGTAGTTTTTGCGTGAAAGAGTAACAAACATCCATCCATCCATAACAATAGGAAGTAGGATAGAATACTATACTTATATACTTCTGTAGCTTCTCGCTCATAACAATGTTAATTTGACTTGGAACACAAAAACTACTTTCATCAAACAAATAATAATTTGGTATTTTTAATGCTAAATTCAAAGACATGTGTGTACCAAGCCGCACTGGGCGAACGTGGTGGAATACGGCCCACTCCCTCTCACCGAGAGGAGGCCGCCTACGTCCCAGCAATAGGAACATAGGCTGATTATGACGTATGTAATTTTATGCCAATTCAGTCAAATCAGACAATATTTGTAACTGAGGAATCATAATTTTGTTCACCTTCACCCTGTGATCATTAATTAGGTAGTGTTCCGAGTGCTGGTAGGAAAGTCTATCCGATGAAATAGTGCTGCGCTTTGAAACCTACCATGAGGGTCGATCGTTAGTCGTGCCGCCGAACATGCTGCCACCGACATTTGAGAAATATTGTCATCTCATATCGATGCATCGGTGAAAGGTTACATTAAATTATTACATCAAACCTTTTTTTTTTATTTCTGCACACCGTTTGAGTTGCTAATCGAGAGGATAGACTATTCTATATATACCAACTTTGTGGCTATACATACTCAAATGTACTAACTGAAAGTTTCTTAAAATTAATAAAATAACACAAAAATATCATGTTACCAATAAGACATACATATCTGTCAGCGTGAATTTTCGTTCATGAGATATCCTAAAAACAATTAAATGTTTCCAAACTTTCGGATCGGGTCGTACTCCGCACAAATAAAAATCATTAGAACTTCCGAATAACTAAGTTAATTTGATTTTTAAAAGTGAACGCCATCTTTTATATTAATGAAATACCTATCAAATCAACCACCATTCCTCGATACAAAAAATAAGTCAAGAAAGTTTTGACATTATAAAATGCATTGAAGGATTTAGACCCGTTTTTACTAAAAATCACTACTTAGTACTTATATATACATTTTTATAGCTCTAAACGAATCTTAAACACAGTCCTATCTCTTTCACTAGTCTAAAGTTGATTAAAACTGAATTATATTTTAAAACTAGCTGACCCATCGAACTTCGTACTGCCAAAGAATCAATAAATGTTGAAATGAACTATCTTAATTTTTTTTCGTGTATTTTTTCCATCTTTTAATAGTTATTCTGCTATTCGGAGCGGAGACAAATACAAAAAATTAAAGATCATAAAAATCGGTCCAGCCGCTCTTGAGTTATAAATGGTGTAACTAACCTGACATTGATTTATTTTTAAAGATATATGATCATCATCTGCCGAGCCTATTCCCTACTTTGTTGGGGTTGGTTTCCAGTCTAACCGGATGCAGCTTAGTATCAGTATTTTACATGGAGCGACTGCCTACCTGACCTCCCCAACCCAGTTACTGGGTACGATACCCCTTGGTACGACTGCTTGTCAGACTTTTAGATGTTTTAAAATATATGTTAGCTATTTGATAGTGCAAGTTCCCCACAAATTCAAACTACATAGGTCAAGTAACTACATCTAAACACCGTTCACACGTTAAGCAAACTCGCAGTTAATTAACGTCAACGCAAGCACTACGAAAACACTAGTCAAAGTTTACACTTTACATACGTTAGGTACTTATATAGTAGGTAACTAACTACATAATACAACAATACCTGCTAATAAGGCTTTGAAAAAGGCAAGCTAGAGAACAATACAATACCGTTACAGAATATAGTAAAGCATTGCTCAAAGTACCAAGCTGTAGAGATATTTAATGGGTTGCCGCCTGAACTAAAGATCCTGATTTATAATACCCACTTGTTTAAAACAAAATTAAAAGCCTTTTTATTAGAGAAATGTCTGTACAATATATCGGAACTAATGTCACACAATAATAAATTAATAATCTATACATAATATATATATTCTAGAATCTTTTGACATTGTATTTAAAACTGTTTGACATCACATTGAAAACTGTCTGACATCATATTTAAACCTGTTTGACATTTTTTTAAACTATTGGACATTATACTAATTTAAAACTGTTTCACATTATTTATTTATTCAACAGGTTGGTACTTTTGAATTTCACTTGGATTGTTAATTGATCATTCATAGATAGTTATTTGTATCTGTATTTAAATTGCATGTGTATAATATATTTAACACAATGTAAATTGTTTTATGAATAAATGAAATGAAAAATGAAGAATTATTGATGGAAAAAAAATCAGTTTAGTAAGAAACCAATTGATGTTTTCGAATAAAATTTAATTGAATTAATAGACAACAAACAGTTAATTTATTATATACTAGCTGTGCCCGCGACTTCGTTCGCGTGGTTGTCGAGAACAAAACAACGTCGTTTAGATAAGAGTATATCACCTTTTTGATGATTTAGATAAGAGTCCTGACTTTGGTATAGTTGATTACGTTAATGCTTCTCTATATACTATGTTAGCGGTGGAATTACCCGGAGCATATACAAAAAGGTTGTTTGGGTTGCTAACACGTGATAGAGAAACATAGAGTTGGCCGTGTGAAAAACAATCAAAAGTAAGGTCTACACCCGCAACGGATAACGTCTGGCCTTGGGCTTTATTAATAGTCATAGCGTAACAGAGGCTTACAGGAAATTGCACACGTTTGAAAGTAAACGGAAAATTATTGGGGATAATGGGTATCCTGGGAATGAAAACAACATCACCGGAGCCGCAACCTGTTAAGATTTCGGCTTCGATGACATTTCGTTGGAGATTTGTTACTCTCAACCGAGTTCCATTGCATAGTTTTGGTGGGCTTAAATTTCTGAGTAGAATGATTGGTACTCCGACTTTTAAATAAATTTTGTGTGCTGGAAGACCTGGTGTATTTAGAGAGTCTAAAAACTCTACTGGATAGTGGGTGGCATCTCCTTCTTCTAAAACCGTGTTAATAGATAAATATTCCCTACTTTCTCCAGAAACATGTACCAATATTTGAGAATTTATTGCTGCTGCTTGGTCGTTGCGAGGTGCCAAAATAGCTCGTTGGCATAGCCAAGCAGCGTCATGGTTCGAGATCTCTGATGGATCTCCGTATACAGAGGAAATGAGTTCCTGCTGTGAGGCAACAGAAGAACACAGGCTTTCGACTAAAGTTACTTTACCTCCTTCTTGAGTTGGGTATGTGCCGTTACCAATTTGAAGTAGTAAATTTGAGAAAACCTGCGCGTTTGCGTCACCTCCCAAATATGCTCGCATATTAAAGCTCAAATTAGTTAATATGACACTACGCCATAAAATAGAGCTCTTTAAACAGGCACCTATTTCATCGGCCCTCGTTCCTCTGGGTATTATAGGGAGTGTCTGCCTGAAGTCTCCACAGAATAGCACCGTTAAGCCTCCCATCGGTCGGTCATTTTGTCTTATATCTCGCAACGTTCTATCTACAGCTTCCACAGCTTTACGATTTGCCATCGTACACTCGTCCCAAACGATAAGGGCGCAATCGCGTAAAACCCTTGCTTTATCACTATTGCGAGACACGTTGCAAACAGGGTTTTCTGTGCGGTCCAAGTCGATTGGTATTTTAAATGTTGTATGTGCAGTTTTTCCTCCTGGTAATAAAGTGGCAGCTATTCCTGAGGAAGCGACGGCAAGGGCAATTTTGTTTTGGCTCCTTATTTGAGCCAAGATAACTTTAGTGAGGAAAGTTTTACCTGTTCCACCAGGTGCATCTAAAAACAGCATTTCTCCTAATGAATGTTCTACACTACAGCATACTCTATCAAAGATTTGACGTTGTTCTGACGTCAAATTTGAACAGCCATTTCGCAATATTTCTGCTAACTCTTCGGGGTTGTAATTTATTTCAGATGTATACTCCCTATTAATTCGTTCCCCACCAACTGTCGGTGTCGGCAAGCCGTATTGACTGAGGGGGTTCCTTCCTATACTTGTAACTATATCTTGTATAGCCAGCAAAGCCCTATTATGGCAGCTTTCACGTACTTGGTCAGAAGTTTCACTATTTATATTTTGCTGTCTCTAAAAATCTTCGGCAAACGCGTCTTTATATTTTTGCCACAACTGCCCAGCGTCCGATAGGCCACAAAATGTCAACAAAATGGCAAATAAATGGCGCAAACGATGTGGACTATCACTGACGCATGCTTCGGCTAAAGCATCATCCCAATGCTGATCGCCATCTAATAAATGCCGTGCGCGGCAAGCAGCTTGAAATGTGGGATATTCTATATCGTCCACTTTGCGGAGCTCAGCAAAAGAAGTAGGTCCTCGCACTGTGTGAAGAAGAAGGCGTAAATAATAACACTCTGCATTATTTGGGTGCACCGTGTATACTCTTCCAATCACGTGTTCTTTAAAAATGCCGGACTCGCCTTCTACAGCAGTTCCACGTCTCCTGCGATTAAAAACACCTTGCTGCTTGTTATAAGTATAATAATGTGGCACTTCATTGTACAACAGAGACTTAGCGAAATTGTCTCTTTCGCAAAGGCGAAAGAATGCGAGCAAGGTGGTTTGTCTTGGGTTGTTCATTCTTTCTGCCACATTTTCTGGCTGAAAGTAAACTCGCTGCCCGCCTTCCAGGTGCACGTCAAGATGGATGACTGGCGGATACCTTTCATGAATAGGGAAACTCAAAATGCGCCAAACTGCCTCCGAAGAGCTTATGTATCGGCCAGATTGATACCTTGTCACTTCATCAAATTGGTTGTTATTTCTTAGTGCTATCATGGCTTGATCACTACCTTTATTAACATATTTACATATATATTTTATAGATTCGACGCTATTACAAATTTCAACATTAATGTGTGCTTGAAAAGCGTTTGACAAAACTGGAGAATACGGTACCACCCAACTATTATTTAGAATTATTTCTTGTCCACGGAATCTGACAGTAGCTGTGAAACCACCTTGTGACGGTGATCTTCGCCGGTATTGCGGATACCCATTTTCCCCAGCCATAGTTAGTTCTTTCAGTGCTCTGGGGTATTTTTTTGAGCATTGACCATCTTTCATGCACGGTGATTCCCTGTTTAAGAGGCCACATGGCCCGTGAACCATATGTGTTTTTACTATGTCATGCAAAATCGGATCTGCATTATAGTCCGGAAATTCTGCACTTATGACACTGTCTATAGCATCGGGACGAATTTTTTCTTCCAGCCACAGAAGAATGTGCGCGTGGGGTAAACCACGCTTTTGCCACTCGACGCTATACATAAAACAAAGAGTTGAACCGAAAACTTTCTCCTTTGTAAGTAGATTAATCAAGACTTTGAGTTTTAAATGAAAAATCCTAGCAATAATGTCATGTCTGTCGTATGACGCCTGTCCTGTGAGAAGTGCCTGGCAAATCTCCGTCCACTTTGGATTTGTTGTAAATGTTATTAAAAGGTCCGGCCGGCCGTATTTACGGACGTAACAAAAAGCATCTTGCGTTCGTTCGTGCATATACCGCGGACCGCCTGTGAAACTGGATGGCAAAATAACCAATCGACCCAAGTTTTCGACGTTATTATCTGATTGCATGGCGTCCCGCAAGTGCACGTATTCTTCAGCGCGTAACCGTCGCTGGTTAGTGCGAATATACACTAAACGTTCAGTTTCTATTTTTGCGTACATGTCCACAATAAATTGGCTGAACAAACCACGAAATCGTTGCAAATATACGAAACTGTTTTGCCTTATTTGTAAAAGGTAGGAATAGTATTGTTGAGCAGATATTTTTTTTTGATAATTAGTGACTCTCGTAGTAGGGTTCACTTGGTACAGCCCAAAATTGTACCCATCTTCACCATGACAATAAATTAGTGGATATTGCAGGGCGTCGTAAGCTCGGTGGGTTTCCAAAATGCGTTGAAGGCGATCGTCGCGTGTACGCAACACGATATCACGTCTCTCACACTCCTGGTCGACTAAAACAACTGCAACTTCATCTGCGACGGGTGCATTGTGTCTTCCACGGTGTTCACCCACAGGACGTCTATCGGCACTTATAACAATTTTGAAATCATTGCTGCCTTGTGGAATTGACTCCAATGCAGCTTTGAATTCACGAACGTACTGGTTAACGTGATGCAGCAATTCTTGAAGTTGACCCAAAAGCTCAGCATTGAGCTGGGGAAAATTGTGATTTCTAACATTGAGCTGTTGCGTGTAATCGGATACAAAATAAATTTGGAGAAATTTGGGTTCATTTTCTGGCAGCAAAGATCCAATAAGGTGATAAACTTGACCTTGTACTTTGAAGGTTGGCATGAACGGTCCTTCCGTTATTTGTTTTGCCCCAAAGGAAGTCATTTGGAAAGCACTGTTATATAAACGAATATTATCCAAAAAACGGTTCGACTGGGGATGATCGCCATTCAGGAGACTTTTAAGTAAGTGTGGTGGATCTTGGAAATTTGGAAGAACAATTTTTCCATTTGAGCAGCACATTCCATCTGTCTCTTTCCTCCATTTCAAAGCATGACAAAAATTACAAATTTCTCTCATGTCACCCACGAAAGTAAAGCCAGCATAATTAATTCTAGACGAATATGTGAACCCTGATTTTTCCCTATTGTCCCAAGGTAATAAAATATTTGCATCGTCATTTTCCATAGACTCATCAGCTCCGCTATTTGTTTCTCTATTCATATGGTATCGAGCTCGTTCTATTTCTAGGCGAGATTGACGTTGTTCTGCTGTTTCTGCTCGTCTTAGTTCATCTATTCTTTCCCTTTCAGATGCAAGATAACTTTCATTGTTTCTTTGTACACCTACATAGTTATGTCTAGCTATTTGTAATCGTTCTTCTCTTTGGGAGAGAGATTCAGACTCGCGCGAGAGAGCGTGTCGCTCTCGGTCAGATGACAGACGTGCTTGGCGTTCCTCGATACTCTCTTGAGAACGCAAAGTCGCGGTCCGAGTTCTTTGCGAACTTAAGCGCGACTCCCTTTCTGTGAAAGTCTCTGACTCGCGTGAGAGAGACTGGCGCTCCCGATCAGCAGACAGCCGAACTTCGCGTTCCTGGATATTCTCTTGAGAACGCAAAGTCGCGGTCCGAGTTCTTTGCGAACTTAAGCGCGACTCCCTTTCTGTGAAAGTCTCTGACTCGCGTGAGAGAGACTGGCGCTCCCGATCAGCAGACAGCCGAACTTCGCGTTCCTGGATATTCTCTTGAGAACGCAAAGTCGCGGTCCGAGTTCTTTGCGAACTTAAGCGCGACTCCCTTTCTGTGAATGTCTCTGACTCACGTGAGAGAGAGTGGCGCTCCCGATCAGCAGACAGCCGGTCTTCGCGTTCCTGGATACTCTCTTGAGACCGCAAAGTCGCGGTCCGTGTTCTTTGTGAACTTAAACGTGACTCCCTTTCGGTGAACGTTTCCAATTCACGTGAAAGAGCGATGTGCTCTCGGTTAGCAGATAACCGTGCTTCACGATCTTCTTCCGATTCCTGAGACCTACAAAGTCTCATCCTTTTCGCATTTCGGCTACGCAGCGAAAGGTTAGTTTTTTTTCTTTGAGGCATTTTCAAGGAAAATTAAAGCAATAAACAAAACTAACAACACTTATGACTGAATAGCCTACAAACTTAAAAGAACGGTGCGTCGAACAGTCTAGTGTGACAACGTATCGTCTGTTCGTGGTCGTGACTCAACGAATTGGCAACACTAACTTACTGTATAACGATTGGCACTATTGGATTCAAACTACGAAGTAAATCAAATACAATCTTTACTTCGTACTTCAAACCAATGACCAAAGTTGACCAAACGAAACCAATAAGATAAGCAAATACTTTTTTTTCGACCAATTTAGAAAATCGATAAACCAAGCAACCAAAGAACTTTTACGACACACGCAAGAACTTTTAAGACACCTAACGAAACCCAATTTGCCTAGTAAACACGGTGGACGTCATCCTCGCGCGGAAAATCTTAACACCGCGATTCAGAAAATGACGTCATTTGCACAACGCCATCTATCGGATTTAGATTTCAACTATCAACATTAGTTCTATTTTTAGTCTTAAGATGTCGTTGCAAGTACTATACTTAATTGCGTAACGTAATATTTTACTTCTTGAACTCACTAAATTAATCATATCTTTTGATAGAGTGAACCGATTTCGATGAAACAAAAACTAAGTTAAACCTCAAGTTGCGTATAATTTTTGTATATAAACATTGTCAGCATTGAATTCGTAGATTTTACGTGATGTGCGCACAAACAAACAGACAAACAGACAAACAGACAAACAGACAAAAATTTCAAAAATGATGGAAATGGGTTCTGTTACTTATCTTTTCACACGCTGGCTATTTTTTGTTTCAATTTCTTCAATGTACAAAAATGACTTTTCTACAGATTTATTATATGTATAGACTAGCTGACCCCGCAAACGTCGTTTTGCAAAAAAAATAATAGATTGTAGCCGATTCTCAGACCTACTGAATATGCATATAAAATTTCATAAAAATCGGTCAAGCCGTTTCGGAGGAGTATGGTATAGGGTGCTTACATATAATAATGTTTAAAATAAGAATTATGTTTGGTTTTGTGTAGTTTTTTTTGTTCTGTTTGTTCACGTTTAGTATTCATTCAGTTATAGTTTAGGGCTGTTTTTTAATCATCTGATAGCTTTATTCAAGGAATAATTTTTTAATTCTGACTGTTATTTCGTAAAAAAACTGTCAACCGTCAATTTTATTCCTCGAATAAAAGTTGTTTGGCGATGGAAAAATCAGCCCTTAGTGGATTAGTTTTAATTTTTATAACTTTTTCATGACTTCTGGTAAAATATGGCTGAACCTATACCTCACCATAGTCACCATGTACTATACCCATATTTTCAAAATGAAATATCTTTATCATAAAAAAGAACATCTTATTAATTTTAGAATAGAACAACATGCAACAGCTTATACATTTTTTTACAATCGCCGACCTCCTCTTTGGTCAGCATTATAAGGTGACATAGTGGTCAAAAAGGATCTTCCTAAGTTTCCGTTAATTTGGTATGCCTTCTATTTTTCACGTACTTTTTATTGGGAAAATACTTCTCTCCTCCAGTTCATCTCTTCCTGGGCCAGCCTCGGCGGTGCCATCCATCTTCAGGCTCCTATTGTGTGGAGTCTCTTACCCAGCTGTCCTTGTGAAATAACTACCTAGGCTGGAGAAGGGAAATAAACACTTGATAATCACCTTTTGTCGTTTTAACTTCTTTAACTATATACACTGGCTTAAACCCGCGACTTCGCCCGCATGATATTTCCGAGCCACCTCGTCGCATCGCATCACCTGCCCGCGCTAACTTAGTTTTCATTTAGCGTTTTTTCTGACTTTTTTTCTTTTTGTTCGGTTCCAAAGGGCCCCAGCGTAGCGGCGGTAGCCTGCCGGGGCAGTGGGATTGTCCGAAAGGGTTACCGCTGCCCCGGAACATAAAGGGCTAAGGAAGGAACACGGGTAGGTTTTAGTCAGTAAGAGTCTGAAACTCCCTTCTGCTCCACCCAGAGCCATTTGATGATTTCCCATCCTCAGAAAAAAAAAGTAGCCTATAGCCTTCCTCAAGAATTGGACTATCGTATGCAAAAGTTTTTTTTTTAACTTTTCCGACTGTTAGTTCCAGAGATTAGCGCGTTGAAACAAACAAACTCTTCAGCTTTATTAATAGTATAGGTATAGATTAAATTATCAGTAACATATTATAAACTATAGTCGCCTTTCGTCTGTTTGTATGACCAGTTGTTCTTTTAAGCTACGCCACGTCTTTGGACGTAGTTTTCACCATCATTTAGAAAATGTATTCCCGAAGGTTTATATGTATTAAAATTAATATTCGTACATAATTTTAATAAAAAAATCTCGATGTTTTGTCAAGTCATAAAACCGTGTGAAGCAGGGGCTTGGTAACAACTTAGTTCAAACCATAACAACGTATTGGTATCTCCAACAACTAAATATTCAATACGCGGCTGATGGTGTCGAGGTTAGAAGTTGGACAAAGTTGTTGATAACTGTGTAGAACTGTTGCCAATAGTTTCGTAAACTTACCCGGAGCAAAAATGTTTCACACGCTGCTAAATTCAATTCTCTTTGAACTTTAACTTCAGTCACCTTTTCAGGTGCGTTACCTGCCTCCCTAATGCGTACCTACATGGAAAATTGACTAAGAATACCTTTGTTCGACCAAAACAATTATCCAAACGAATGGTTTTGGTTTAGAACGCAGTAAATCGTCATAAAGAGACATTTCTCTTCTACCTGTTTGCTCTTAAATTGTTTTTCATGGATTGGTCACTACAAGGTGGGTCAAAAGTAATGTCATAATGTGAATGTGCCATCATTTTTGCTAATGGCGTTATAATATCACTGTGATTTGATAACTATGTTCTAGACAGATAGAGAATTAGTTGATAATGCACTGGAGTGATACACACAGCCATACAGCTCCTGTAACGATGGCGATTTCGAAATAGATACCAATGTCAGGGCCGTGTGGTCTCCCGTTTTGGTAATTTGTGCTGGTCGGCCAGATCAGCAGATCTGACGGTGCCAGACTTATTTCTTTGAGGTTTTTTGAAATCTCGCGTTTACCACAGCAAATCACAAACCTTCTCTGGTCTTGAGCCCATATTTTTTCTTTTCCAACCAAATGGCAGCCAATACACACTATGACATTTCTTTTGACCCACATTGTACTTAGCTCAACAAAATGTAACGGTAATATACATCTAAGTCCTATTGATTTCATCATAGATGATTAAAGAATATAATGTCAATGACAACCTGTGCAATGTTATGTGTTGTGGCCAAGTTTACAGTTTGTTTTCCTATAAATTAATTTAAGAGTTCCCAAAACGTAACACTTGGAACTCAAGCAACTTGTCTGTTGTCGAGAAAGTAAGCACAATAAATAAGAAATGGTGGGCCAAAATGAATAACATAAATAAAAATTAGTCTTCAATGGCTGTACGATGAATTTCTGGAAGATGTGAGTCCTTTTCGTTGCAATGGGAAGTGACAGGCCGCCGGTAGCAATAAAAGAACGATTAAACACTTCCTCAAGACCTCTTTAACAGAAAAACATTACAGTAGGGCATTCACATTAAAGAACCTACCTCATAAATATGGACACGGGCACAGAAAAACATTACAGTAGGGCATTCACTTTAAGGAACCTACCTCATCAATATGGCACGATCAAACTAGTTTAGTTATTGATATAGGAGCTTCCTGCCTCCAGCGCGCGAGCAGCGGGATTGTCCGAAAGGGTTACCGCTACCCCGGAACACAAAGGGCTAAGGAAGGAACACGGATGGGTTTTAGTCAGTAAGAGTCTGACACTCCCTTCTGCTCCACCCAGAGCGGGAGGGGTCATATTTTGATGATTTCCCATTCATAAAAAAAAAAGTGCGCGTAGCCAGCATGCAGATTCTGTAGAAATCTGTCTACAATCTGCCAGCTTGTCTATTCTTCCGTTGACAGAACCTGTTTCAATAGTGATCACGCTACGCGTGCTGGAAAGATAAACTATAAAACCCGAAACTAAAGTAAAATTTGTAGCAACCAGGTTGTCCTGTAGGTCCCTACTACACAGGGGCCAGCTGTTCAATGTTCATTAGAAAACGCCTTCAACATCAGGCAGGCACTTGTGTGTAGATCTACTTAAGTATATCTAGATAAGAAGCTTGCCGATTGCGATTTTTTATGCTTGAATTACTACCGGGATACTTTTGTATCAATTAACTTTACCAACGTGAATGGTTGTTGTGATGTTCTTGTTTTGCATTGTGTACTTGTGTAGGTGTACTCATGACCTAAAATAACTTCACGTGTAAGTATTATGTCCTTCACTTATGCGTTTATTTACGTAATATTCAATTCAATTAACTAACTATTTAATTAATGATTAATTAACTACGGGTAGAAATTGAAAACATACGACAAACCGAAATGGGAGATTTTACACACGGCTACACATCAAGCTATACAAACCTGTACCTGATTGTACGAAAAACCTATACAATGCGAGGTCAGCTAAAACTGGAAATGTATAGCTTGATGTGTAGCCGCGTGTACTCATCATTATTTATCACAACTTTTACATTTTGACGAGTTATGCGAACATAAATTTAGGGAACAGCTGATTTTTTTTCGCGATTTAAAGGAGAACGAACGAAAGAAAGAAAGAAAACTTGTTTATTCTGCACAAACAAAACGCACATTACAAATAAAAAAAAAAATAAATTTAAAAGAAAAGACATGAAACATACACATTACAATATAGTCAAAAGCCTCGTACTCAAGCATAAAAAATGTTGACAATTTTGTCCATTTGCTTGATTTTGGGCCAGACACCAAAGACAATCAAAACATTAGAGATTTCAGATTTGGTCCCATTAAAAGTTGTTTATAATGATGAGTACAACGTCCCATTTCGATTTGTCGCATGTTTTCAATTCAATAATAAGGATAAGCAAAAGATCCGGAAAATGGTCAATTAATTATGGAACTGGAAATTGGAATATCCCCGTAATGAGTCATACAAGATACCTACCTACTACTATTTGTATTAAACAATTATATTTCTATAATAAACAAAATTGTTTTCAACCAAAACTAGGTTGGTTCGTCACTCAATTAAACAGCAAACACAAAGGAAAGGGAAATAATGAGTATTTTCCCGGATAACCAAATGACCACAAAAAATATATTGATTTGATACTACTACTACACAAAAACTAATGAAACTTTGCTTGACCTGGGATTCAAACCCAAAACCTCCTACTCAGCAGACCACTAGATCAACGATGCAATCGGATAATCTTGATTCTTGATATTGAGGTGAACTGGCAGAGGAAGTCACGGTGCCAGCAAATGTGTGCCTTTTGTGAAGTGAAAATAAATAATCCTATATTGATAAATGATTTTATGTACAAACATTTTACACGTCAATGATATTTTGAAAACTAGATGAGGTCGGCGTTTCGTTTCTGGTATTTGTAACAACATAACATGCAAAGAATACAAAACAAACAACATTTTCTTTTAAAACTGCACCGAAGTATTCGAGTTCCCCTGTGACTTGACCAACGTAGGTAATATTGAAGTTTTCACTTGTGAGAACCTCTATCAAGCACATAAAAGTTTTCAGGGTTTCTGCGTACCTAATGTTTAATACGAAGTACGTATCTAAGTGATTCTGACTACCCGTAACTTCTTTATTAAAAACTAAAAGTCTAGAATTGAACGGTCAGTCAAAATTAACGTCGAATTTGAAATTTATTTGATGGTTTCAAGTACTTATTTTAAAATCATATCTATAATCGTGAATTCATATGCTGGTATTCAGCTGCATCCGGTTAGACTAGAAGCCGACTCCAACATAGTTGGGAAAAGGCTATGCAGGTGATGATGAATCGTGAATTCATATTCTGACGTAACAGTCAGTAATACTTATTATTTACTTATGATTTAATTCAAAGCGAATTCAATAAAACTCGAACGCTAAAACAGAGTTAACAAAACAATCGAGAAAAATTCCAGCGCAATGAAAAGGAAATGTAGTCACAAGTTTACCAAAAACCCATAAAACAAACCAAAACAATCAAATTGTTAACAATTAAAACTAAACTAAGCCTTCAAAGGCGTCACTATGACATGCATATTCGGAGTAATTTGTGAAAAAAGTGGACAGTTATTGCAGGAGGCAACGCCGCCCGCCCGCCCATCCCGATCCGCCCTAGCTCACGCACCGGATATATAAGGCGCCGGCGAGCCTTCAGCGGCACAACGCAACGCAACCACCGACAACCACGAGCTCTCCTCTCCTTTGACAGACGAACACAGGTTGGTACGACGCCATCATTTATTTTATTTTAAAATGATTTATTAAAAATCAACTTTTGTGGTTTAATAATCAAGTAAAGTTTATTATTTTTTGTTTTTTATATGAACTTTTTATTTTATATACAAACTATTTAGTTTGAAAGTTAACTTTATAGTCTACATACGACGATATTTATGAATACCGTATTTTGCAACTAACACAATGTTCAGTCTTTAACAAAGACATTTAAATATACTAACGAGTCTTTAACTTTTTGCATAGTAAAATAAAATTTATATTCGTGAAAAAGTTTTAAAATAACTTCTATTTAACTTAAAACCTTATATCGTATATTAAAACATAACCGATAGATACTTTCAATAAGTTATTCAATAAACTGCATTTTCTACTTGTTGTCAGAGTATAAACAAGTAAGGATACTGCAATATACTTTAATTCCATATTTACGATTTATTTCACTGTATCTTTCTACGTCGCTTCACTTAACTTCCGGTTCAATACAGGACTCATATCCGGTGCTTGATGGTTATAGTTCTATTTTATTTTTATTCATAATGGTCACTGCATCCTTATTTATGTGTAGAGTCCTGTTTTATCGTAGAAAAGTAATTAAAATACTCTACATGCAGACTTTATTGTTAAAAAACTGTATTCTTTTTTTTTGACAAATATAATGTAGATACGCCTTCATTATTTATTTATGCCTATTCTATGTAGGTACAAAAGGTGGACTTAATGCCAAAAGGCATTGTCTGCCACTCAAAGGCATTGTCTGACAACGACGGGAAATAATCGCTATCGTTTTTTACAATTAAATAAAACATCAAAGAAAACTTACATTTATAATCAAAATGTGAATAGCTTTACATTCTAAGATAAGAAATAAACCTTTCCGTTTTCTCGAACCAAGTAATATCCAACAACTACTTTTTAACTTCTCAATAGTTAGGTATCATAATTTTCCACTTTATAGCTACTCCTGCTAAAAGCTTATTTAAGACTAGTAAGTAGCTTGTCAAAGAGGTGTTATCTTTCGGTTTACTCAACTCTGCCCTGAGTATCTAACTCTTCTTGAAAAGTCACGGAATACCAGCGCAGTATACCATTGATACTTGAAGTAATACAGAGCGCTGGGCTGAGTGGAATTTCCATGTTTTTCTACCAAAAACTAACTCCTTCACAACTCTTTATTACCCGACTGCGCGATACAAAATACAGGGTTATGTTTTTAGTAATGTCTATAGTTAAACGTTTGTGTTCTCTCTGTATGACGGTAGTTTACAGTTATCGTGTCGAATCAAATGACCAATCTTTACTTTTTTCTTTTTTTCTGCTTCTGCTCTAGCTCTGCGTTCGGATGAAATAAATGCATATTCTCAAAAGATATATAGCAGCACTCCCTCAAAATGAATAGTTTTTTTTTCCGTACAAAGTCCTAACAGAAGGTAGTTTTTTTTAAATACTATCCCTATTCTTAGTGTAGTAGTGGTGAGTTTTGTGCTGTTATATTACGTTATATTTTTTTTTCTTTTTTTTTATGATGTTTTGTTCCCCACCTGGTTACCAAGTTTTACCTACAATATAAGTCTTCGCTGTGACTCATCTCAAAGATGTTGACCACAATCGGCTCAGTCTAAATGAAAAGCTATTAAAATTAAAAGGGGTTTCTAAAGCAATATCAATTAATGTAATTGTGTGTCGGAAGCCTCGTCTCGAATTTTCTTTAAAATCTTATTATCCTCTTTGTTCCTTCAAAAGTTAACAATGACCCTTTTTGATGGACAAATAAAAAAAGAGTGCCAATAAAAAGACATTTTCATAAATTGTTATCTTAACAAGGCACTTACGTATCTAAAAATAAATCGTCGTGACATCTATTTGTTAGTGAATGCTTTGATTCGTATATTATTCTATATTAAGATTAAAAATTGGATCAACCCGATCGACGGAATGATTGCTTGCACGTGTAACGTTTTTCAACAACCCAGTTCTAAGGAAACTCGATCAAAACCCAAGAGGAATTAAATAAAAGACAGTATGATTGATTATTTTCATGACCTCTATTTGTCACAAGATGAAGATACATTATCTATCGGGCAATAAAATAACATAAATATAATCAGCCTATCACGTTTCCAGTGCTGGGACTCAGGTCTCCTCTCTGTGAGAGGGACCGGGCAATAAAAACTTTATAATGTAGGTACGCATATTTTCCGTACATCGAACGAAATATATGGCGAAAAGATGTCAAGTATAATACCTTGTCTTACATGGTACAAGGTTTTCGCCTTATATTTTACTGTAAAATCTTTAAATTAAAGTCGATTTTGACCGCCTTGTTTTCTTAAACTCTGTAACGGATTTTGTTGTGGTTTTCATCATCTTTTTGGAAATTTATTCTGGAAGGTTTATGTGTATAATACATTAATATTAAACTTACACTGTTTTGTGAAATCGTAAAAACCGTGCGAAACAGGGGCAGGTCCCTAGTCTCTTATATTTTTTTTTATTTTTTTATTTAACACCGTGTTAACTCGATAAACAACACAAAACTAGTAGCTGTCAAGTCTCCCAGTGCGTTGATGTCTTTATAATTACGATGTCTCAATAACTTGTGCTATTTGTGCTTTCCTTATAATAAAAATAAGTGTTCAAATACATCCCGAAAAAAAATAAAATAAATGTATGAATAATTGAAGATATTTTCATAATATTCGTTACCTTTTCCCGCTCTAATTAAGTGCGCAGTATAAATTAAGCTCGCACCTCTATTATATTAAACAGGATGGAAAAATAAGAGAAAAACTGTATAATAATAACTCGAGAATGAACTGCATGAACGTAATCTAATGAAACGTAATGGATTCAAAGCGGGCCGTTTTGCTTCGGAGGTACCTATAGTAGTAAATCATACGGGAATGCAATTTTACATTAATGCATTTCATAATGTGACGTCAGAGCTTTGTATTATTATCTAGTCATAACCGTCGTCGTCGTGGCAATCCTGTCTTAGTATACACATTATTATTTCTTGACATAATATGAATACAGGGTGACAGGGTCTTCGGCGAGCAAACTTTAACCATTAATTCAGTACATGATTGTAGACAGCGTAGAAATTTTTCGTCTTTAATCAATAATAAAATCTGTTGTTCATCAATCAACTCAGCCTATTTTAGTCCACTGCTGGACATAGGCCTCTCCATGGCTGCGCCACAACACCCTGTCCTCCGCCTTCTGCATCCAGTCAATCCCAGCCATCTTATTTAGGTCATAGACCACCTTCTTTGGGTTGTTTTATAGAAAAGTGCAATACGAACTCAGTCAAAATGTCCGAAACAGCATTTTTTTGGTAATAACTAACGAAAAGTTTTCACGGGGAGGTTTCAGAATCAGAATTCTACACAATAAAGTTCAGTTTACGATACAACTTCAAACATTTTTATAACTTTTTCTAGTCACTCTGAAATCAACTTAATTACCATTAAAATAAAGTTAATATTTGTTTAACTTGAAATAATATGAATTTTAAACAAGTTCGAATAGACTTTACTTATACTGTTTCAACACCTAACATCAATTTGCATCCTTACAGCCGCATGTAATATTTAGCTTTGTTATTTAGAGGTTCATATAACGTTTCAGCAGTAGGAAGTTACTTAAATGGTAGTTGTATGTTTTGTTTAAAAAAATCTTTATTAAGATAAAACATATACAAAGCTGTAGTACTTAAAATAATAGTACAGTTACACTAATATTATAAACAACATTTCTACAGGCAAGGATCAACTTTATAAGTAGTTATATAATAGTGATGTTTACAAACTTATTACAACATGAGGCATTTAATAATTTAACTGAGGAAATTATTGTGATCATTTCATTTATAAAAAAATTAGGGGGTAGTAGCAACTTAATTACCGACCGGTGCAAGCGGTAACTCAGGTGATAGCGCGTGGCCACAATTTCTTGCGTTCAAACATCGTGAGATAACTATAAATCCAGGTCAAATCCAGGTTGGATTTATAGTTATCTGAAATCGCCAACCCGTCTTGAGCAAGCGTGATGATCTCGTATCTTCCTTGTAAGAGAAAGAGGCCTTTGCCCTACAGTGGGACAATTATTCTACCTACCGCTGGTATTATTATGTAGTAATATACATATAATATGTATTAGTATTGTGAACAGTTCTAAGAATAAAATTACTTTAAAAAACAACACGGTACACAAATTTTACCCAATAAGTTAACAATATTGTAATCATATTCAACGGTATAACAAAACAAATTCCAATATCAAATTCCATGTTCTCAGTAATTCATTATAACTATTGAATACTCTGAAGCAGACATACCTACATAATGGTTAAGCAATCGTCATGTATTAAATGTAATAGTTCCCTATCCCAATTTATTAAGGGTCAAGCAGCACGCTCTTTTCTTCCATAAATCTTTATTAGCCTTCAACTCAGTAGTATCCCTCTTTCTAGCCATATCATCTTGCACACGGTCCATCCACCTTTTCTTGGTCAAAGTAGTTAAGGATCGTAGCAGGTGGCGTTCTGTAGTTTCTGAGGGTAGGCATAAACTCACGCCTTTTTCCCATGGGGATCTATGTGTATATGATATATATATAAATATATATATATATATATATATATCTATCATTATGTATTTTTGAGTGTAAATGTTAATATATAATTTGTGTGTCCAGCTTTGCGCAATGATGCGAGGTGCCGGCGGAGCGTTGGCTGTGGCCGTAGCCGCGCTGCTAGTCTGCTGCAGTGCTGATCCTCATCAGGTAAGGAACCTCCTCGTTGAACAAACTCTAAGATTTAAAAGTGAAGCAGGCGGACTAGTTAAACCAAAGCGTGACGCACCTTGCCGAAACAACGTGGTGTTAAATAACTCATCATCATTTGCCTAGCCTTCTCCCAGCTATGTTGCGGTCGGCTTCCAGTCTAACCGGATACAGCTGAATACCAATATTTTACATGGAACGATTGGTTATCTGATCTCCACAACCCAGTTAATGAGTAATACGATACCCTTTGGTAAGACTGGTAATTAGATTTAAGGCCTTCTGACGACCAGTAACGACTGTCAAAGATCCAAGAAGAACAGCCGGGACCAACGGCTTAACGTGCTTTCCGAGTCACAGAGGGGTCTTGGTATGTAAAGATGGTCACCTACGAGTATCTGCGAACCAACCTCGTCAAGCGTAGCTTATCATTACTTATGGTGTTCAATAACTATGGACCGTAAATACTTCCAATCAGAGTACGCTACGCTTCTCTTCTAAACTTTATCTGTAGTATGAACATTGAGAGCAGTACCTTAGGTACTCCCATTTTAATAAGAGAAATGTTACATAGTAATTCAAGTCGAAAAGATATTATAAAGCGGAATATCAACGGAAATATCTCTGCGGACAAAAATAACATATAAGAGAAAAGGAATAGTCTGTGGTGTACCAATAAATGATATAATAACATACTCCCCGGCTTGCACGATACTGCTTTCATCGGACCGTGTACCTTACCTACATATTTTCCAGTTTAGCAGTTGTTAAAACAAAGACATCCCAATTATAAAAGTGTGGCTGTATTCCTTTTATTTTTAACTGACGCGGTTTAGAGAGTTCCCTCTGGTTTTGTGTTACAGATAATGTAAAGAATTTACCCTTTTAATTCTAACTCCTACTGAGTTTTAAGCAGCGTCTCTTGTTTCGTTATTATGATTATTCACTAATTAAGGCAACATCATCTTCAGCCTTCGTTTTGCTCGTTAAAACATAGTATATAAGTACAAATAACGTTAAAGGTATTCTGTAAAATTTTATGAACACGAACTGAAGGCCAATTCTCGTAATTAAAAACGTTCAAAATCTAGTCGCAGTCTCACCACAGCGACAAACAAATGTCAAAAACTTGTCAAAATGTAGGGAAATGAGAGATATTTTTAACAGATTGAGACTGAGATCAGACTGGGAACGTTCTTAAAATTACGAGAATTTCTCAGGTAGTTTGTACAAGTTGTTATGTAATCGTATTACTTTATTTATTATATGGCTATTCGTATCCGAAACAATTATTAACTCTGAAACGTAAAACACGCTTAAATTCGAGGAGTTATTAATATAAAATCTTTAAATCGTAGTAAACGCCAATATCAGTTAGGACTGATTTTAGAATAAAAAAAAAATACCTTTGATTGAGTTCATACAATGCAAAGATAGTCTTACAATCTTCAGCAGCTCCAACAGTATTTTCAAGTGTTAATCATTGATGATCAATAAAATATATCTTTTTTTTACGTTCAATCCTTGATTGAAGTCGGCCGCTAGTTTCAATCAACGGATTGAATTTCGTGGGTGCCTTTAAGTTGAATTTTTGTAGTATTTGTCGATATATTCGTTCTAGATCCATCATGGATCTGGCCAATAGATCGAACGGTTATTTTTTGTGAAAAAAAGAATCTCTGTCATACGCTTCTATTGCGTTCACCTTTTATACCCTGTTATTGTCCAGACGGTGAAAACAGTTAGCCGGTATACAAACCTACGTATATAATAGAACCCAATATCTCTGAAACTTCAATTAGGCATGAAAAGCCACTACTTAAAAAAGGCAGTTACACAGACCAGCGACCCGTTTAAATGCCACAATTTTATAAAAGATTACTCAAAATTTCAATGAATTGTGAAAAATGTTCAACGAATTTCACCAAAAGTTTTTCATTTCGTCGCACACCGTATTTCCTATAAATACAGCAGTGGTGGAATATTAATCGATGGAACAAATTCTGATTGGCTCGCTCGAAACAAGAATTTATAATAACAACTTACTCGTAAGCCTCCAATTAGATACAGTCGATACTATAAAAATATAAATGAGAAAATTAAAATTGACTAGCGAGGGAGCGAGCCTAATTCCATTTACTCGGTAAAGGAGATAATGGGTTGCGATAGGGAGTCGATACCGAACAGATTTTTTTTTCTAACCTAGATGACTACGGTGCCCACCAACCCAAGGCACGGAGAGTCCGTAGAAGTACCTTTATAGTCATGATATATATATGTTATAACATAACGGTTAATTTGTCGTAAGCTATTTATATTTCTACCGACTCACCATTGTCAAGCCTATGTATGAGATTTGTAAATAGTAATTAAACATAGGTACCTAACTTAAGTAATATTGTTTTGATTTGGTTTCAAACACCCTAAGGTGGGTTAATGTAAATTGCAGTGGTAACGTTTGAGATAGCTCTTTGAATTGAAATTTATATCAAACAAACCCTTCTAGCATAGTCTCCTCTATAATACTAGAGGGTAATCGCGTAGCACACTACTCGTAACAGCAGCAATGACTTTTCATTTTGACACTTCAACAACATTTATTGCGCTATTTACGTTGTTAATCAAACAAATTTTTCGAAGAATGGATTAGCAATATCCTTCAAAAAAGATCCAGATTTTACTACATAATGTGTTACGCAATTGGGGTGCTGGAACTATTAAACACAACGGACTAACACGGTCCCCTAAATTACGTCAACAGGTGTATATATTGACCAAGTTCGTATCCGAGAGTCAGGTAAAATAAATAAACACTTGGATGCTCTGTTTATTCTAACGAACGCCTGCGATCTCTAGATTTCCCAGATGTGTAATTTTTGATTGTTACAATAAGTCCAACTGCATCTTGATCATTAAGATGGCAGCTGTGGCATTCTTGAGTGCGAATTCTTAGAATCACTGACCCGATAACCTAATTTAGTAGTTTCAATGTTATAATTTGATGAATGTGTACTCTCATAGTATGTTGCTTGAAACTGTTTCTAAATGACTAGTAAAATCATTTCAAAATCAAGAGTCGTTTATTCAAACTGGGCTGAGAATCATGACCTTTTCGAACGTCAAAATGACATAAGAGGATCCCCCAAAACGCCGGCCCTTCACCACTTCCTAGTGCTGGTGTGTGTAGAAGCTGGAAAGAAGAAGTGACGCAAAAACTCCCCAGCATGTATCTAACTACTTGAACGAAACACCTACAATTTTCCCTCACGCTCGTCGATTGTTTACCGATTCATAAAATAATAACAATATTGATTTTTCTACTAGGAACAAGACGTCACTGGTAGTGACCACAACTCCGCGGAACGCGTATACGATCCCACCGGTAAGTACCAAGTCACACGCACACGTTACAGCAAACATAACTAATTTCAACAGTGTTATTCAATATTCAATTTGTACGCACACAGAATGCTAACACGGATACTTTACCTGGCACATAATAGAGCTAACTTACCAAACGGGACTGTAAGGAACACAATCAAGATTGGATTAATATCTATTATGTTATTGCGAAATTATAATTGTGATTTTCAAATAATGTCAGACCGGGTTGAGTCAAAATAGAAATAATCCAATAAGTTGATTGTGCATGAGCGCACTTAATAGTAGGAATCTCTCACAGTCATTGTGCACCATTATCACAAACAACACTTCGTGAACGTCCAGCACAATTTGTTATTTATGTTCTGTGTCGTCCAACGTCTCATTTGATGACAAAGGATTGACTCCCTAATCAAAAGACGTTTCACAAACTGCACCTAAAAACCTTTGCACATTCCGTTTAATAAAAAACCATCCACGATTATCTTGTAATGTATTTCACTTCGAAAATTGCACTTAGTTTGTAAATAAACCTTTTCTGTGCACCGATACCATTCAGGTGATGGAATATTGCACCAATCACAAAGTACGTCCTTGCACAAGATTGAATCACGAAGCTTTAATACACGGTGCATACATGTCTTTGCACAATACTATGTGGTAAGTACTAATTTTTGTTAATGCACATGAATGTTCATCTTTCTTAATACACATTTGCATAAAGTTAAGATTGCCTGAAATTGTTACAGATTATAAACAAACAGAAGAGCTTGAAGAATTTCTACGATTCCTCTTACGTTATGAAGATCGCAACTCGAATGGTCTCGGTAGGAACATCAACGGCCTCGGTGGAAGCTCTTTATTGGGCAGGAATCTTGGAAACCTTGGAGGCACCTCTATGGTAGGTAGAGAGTTACATTTTGGTGGCCAAGGGAGAAACACTCACGGACTTGGTGGCTCTACTCTCGTCGGCCGAGCTTTCAAGGGAAACTTGAACGGAATCGGGGGCTCCACCCTCTTGGGCAGAGACGTTGAAGGGGACAAAAGGCTTTACTCCAGATTTATCGATTCCCTCGGCGGCGGTAACTTAGTTCGTAACTTGGACTCTATCGGTGGCGGGAATTTTGTGAGGAACCTGGACTCCATCGGAGGTAGCAACTTTGTTAAGAAGAACCTTGACCAGCTCGGCGGACCCAACCTCGTCAAGAGGAACCTGGACTCTCTGGGCGGAGGCAACTTCGTCCGTAACCTCGACTCCATCGGCGGTGGAAACTTTGTTCGTGAACTGGATACCATAGGAGGCTCCAACTTTGTTTAAATAACTATTCAACCCTATCCTAGTCATTCTACCCTTGGAAATAATTTTCTCATACAACGCATAAAATTGTGATATCCCTAAGAACATTTTATTTATTGAAATTATGTCATTGTTTATCATTCGGTGTTGATGTAAAAATAAATACTTTGCAACCTAGGAAAACTTGTTTTGTTATTCCTGTGAATCTACTTCATCATCCTCCTGTATTATGTACCAATCCCATTTTATTTGGTATCTTTTCTTCCATCAATCTCTACTTACGCAGTATTAGTTTATGGTAAATACTCTTTCACGGTTTAAGACATTTATTTCTCAAAAAGAATACAATTCACTTAATATGAGAAATACAAGGTAATCTTAAAACTAAATATAAGAATTACTTATAAGAATTACTTTCTGCCCCTATCATGTGTCACACAAACCACCCATCGTTTCTTTGATCTTCCTCTTCTCTAAATAGCCTTCATGCTCCAAACTATTCTTACAGCCAACATGTCCACCATTCCGTGGCATCAAATGTCCTTACCATGACAATTGCCAACATATTTTGATAGCTTCTCGGTCAATGGCGCCACTATCTGACCACCAGTTACATACCTACTCAATCTTATGCCTAATTTGACTCCTTCCCATAACATCACACATATACCTCTTAACATTCTCATCTCAATATTCTACCGAAAATCACTATATTGAACTACCTACAATTCAAAATCCTTCTGACAATTTCGTTCTACACTTACACATAAGTCTTCAATCAGGTAAGACTGTTAGCTAATACATTCAATGTAATATATCTTCTGCCTAAATTTGTCTCTTCTTTAACATATTCTTGGATAACCTACGCGTAGGTCACAAGACTCGTACCCTGGACACTCTCGGCGGCAACTTAGTCAGAGAAGTTCGGGAGATCCGGCACTCCGGCTATGTGCCCTACCTCATCTCCAGACGATTTGACTTCACCAGGTTAGTATACACACCATTATTTACGATTTCCTCAACAATAAATAGTCGGTACACATAAAATTGACGTCTTAGCAACAACACTTGGTAAGTACCACAAAAACCAGTAGAAAGAAACTTAAATTCGAAGCCACTTATCTATAGAAAAATGTTTAGTAAAGAAACGTTGTCTAAAAGAATTAAGTATAATATTCTCGAAAGCCACGAGTTCATACGCCTACATTCTTAAACGCTGAAAATTATTAATTATCATTTAATTGGTTTCCTCCGCATATCAGTTATCACTACCATCATTTTATTATGAAAACATAATTACATAAGAGATGCGTATTTATGTGGCATATACAATATAAAATATTATCTGATTCAATGCCCAATTACGTGATTATTCCTTGGAGGTAAAGAGGGACCTGCCTATAGATATATATAGAATTTTTTGCGTGCGACACCCCGTCGAGATGCATGATTATGGGATGCACACTGAATAAGAACTTCATTATCTACATTATATGGATTAAGTAGATTTATGAATTAGTTATTGCAAAACTAAAGTAGCTACTAGAGTAGGTACGTTCGATGTACAAATATATTTATTTGTATCTGAACATGGTCGACATCAGACAAACGTATAAAATAACACTAATTTATAAACTGGTTTATAGAATAAAGAAAGGATTGATGTAGAGCCTGTGTTGTAAGACGAAAGTTGCCTTGGGCAGACTCTAATATTAAAATTAAATACAGCACAGGTAGACATACATGTAAACTAAAAGAGGATTAATAATGTTTTCGATAACAAACACCAAAAACTAAAACTTCCATCCGACGTAAGCAACACAATCCCTCTAAAGTTCCAACTCCACTTTAATTCTAATTACCAACATGATGAATTTAGATGACTTTACTCCCGAGTCATTGTGTTAGAGCACATACTGACCTAACCCTAATTAAGCTGTATGAATCTCACATGAGTCTGTCTTCAGTCCGTACGGCGGCAAGCGCGAGCCGTGGCCACTCGCACCTATCGAGTTCAGCGGATATTACGGAGATGGCCTCCCTAAGCGCAATTTCGACGAGATTGACCGGTAAGACTGACTTTACTATTTTTTATTTCTCTACTACTTACTTGTTATTCTAAGCAAAATACGTGTAGTCTCCTTCCTACTTGTTGTTTCTAAAGAAACGTTGTTTAGGCGGCAAGGAAATATGATTTCCCCTCCCATTAAAATTGTATTCGTTACGCACAATTCTAATTGAATGTCGAAACCGATACCTATTCGATCTAAGCAGCTATTTCATGTAAGGGTTGGCCTTATATGAAATAGCTACTTAGGCTTTATAGACATCATATAAAAATAGATCATAACTTGGCTCTCTATGGCTTATCCAGTGACCCGCCCCTGATCATGGGTTTTACGACTTGACAATCCACCAATACTTATGTAGCAATATAAATGTATGATACACATATCCCTTTCGGAATAAATCCTCTAAATGATGGTGAAAACCGCATTAAAATCCGTTGCATAGTTTAGGAGAACAACGCGGTCACAGATAGACACGGTTTAATTGTCGCATGTATTGTATTGAAATGTATTATATTATACATTATTATTGTCTTCGAAATAATACTGTCGTATTATGTGTGAAAGCCCCAAGGAAAACCCACTTCAATATAGGAAATTTATTTCATGTGTGGGTTCACCGTTCAATTGACCGATACAGGTGTAATTGCTTTGACACCCTAATTCGCAATATTTCAAGAGGAAGCCATTAGTAAGTCAATGGAGTTAATTAAATTTCTTATAATATTCATATTTAATATTTAGTTACTAAACCTATGCTGAATTTGTCAATATCTTCGACTAGGTACCTATATACTTGCTCGCTTAACTTTTGGTCGTGTAGTTATTAATTAAATAATTTCTGAGAACAAGTAAGCACTTATGTGCTGACGTTAAAATTCAAGAAATATAGCTGGATTTGATTTTATATTTCTCTAATTGTTCTAAGAAAAAGCAGCTACGAGATCAAATTAATTAAAAGTAGGTACTTACAAATTCTTTTACGTTGATTGTGAGATAATTGAGGCTGTCGTGAACAAAATGTTGAGACAGGTATGTATTATTCACTAAGATTCCGAAGAGGTCATCCCTCATTTATTATTACAGCCACAATTAGACTTACATAAGATATTAGTAAGTACTTCCGTCTTATTTTTCATTTCCTATTATGGCGAACCCCAAATATTGTGTTCTCTTCGTAAAATAATACTTATAAAAACATTTCTATATATACTTTTTTGGCAATCCTTTGGACCCTGACTCCAATTAGAAACAATATTAGTTGTGCATCACACTTTTCGACAAAATAACAATATTGAACCATAACGCACCCTTTGAAATGGTCGCAATAAATGATATCATAAGAAATTACTTAGTCATAAAAATCACTCACAAGATATCAATTCCAGACACAGTTTCTGATAAACATACAAAAGCTCTTTCCTGTGTCAGAGATGCACGGTGTTTCTCTACGCTAGTTTACAGCTCACATTATCGTTAGATATTAGAGAGTCGTTTGTACGGCACGGCGCGCGGGTATGCCATGGCCCGATCTTATAATAATACATTTTAGCCACTTAGACCTATAAATTCATATTTGTTTCTATATCCTGCAATAGTCCTACCTACACAAACCGGGGGGTACTTGCGATCAGGGATAATCGGCGATTGGTGCCTCATTTCATTAAAAACGTCCACGGGTCTCTGCGAGTTGGCTTCGGCCCCTCGTACGCCTTCCAAAGGTCCGGGAGAGAATGTCAGATTAACAGAATATGTTGTGTACCTTGAGTTTTCTTTCTTTCTTTTCCTTTAATTTTAATCAATCTTTATGTTCCCCAGGTCCGGCCTGGATACGTTCGTGAAGAAGAGGAACTTCGACGAGATCGACCGCTCCTCCATGCCCTTCCCCTACGCCACCAAGCGCTTCTACCACCTGTACGGAACCAACTACCTTGACCTTGATACGCCTGTGTAAGCCGGGGTCATTGACCGTCTGTACTCACCGGACTTACGATCACACACCACTGACCTCGAATACAGCGACACTCAGACATTCTAAAATAATAGATTTAATTCAAAGAAAATACCCACTCCTTCCAATTCAAGAAAAAACCGGCCAAGTGCAAGTCGGAATCGCACATGAACTGTTCTGTACCTACCACAAGGCGAAAAACGCCGACAAAACACGTTTCTTGTATGGAGTCCCCTTTTAATTTATAACTTTATTTTATTTTTATTATTTGATATTATAGCGGCAATAGAAATACACACTCTGTAAAAATTTCAACGGTCTACCTATTACGGCTCATGAGATTCAACCCGCTGACAAACAGACGGACGGACGGACGGACAGATTGGTACCCTTTGGGTCCGGAACCCTAAAAATTAAGACTGAATTCCAATGTTCTAATGCATTCTTTGTGTTTCAGTTCTAACTTCGACAAGAAGAGGTACAGACCCGACTACCCCATGGACGAGATTGACCTATCTCACTTCCCCATCGGCTCCAAGAGGTCTCAAGACAGCTACCCCCTGGTTCCCCGCAATCTATTGTAAACAACAGAATCTAGCAACCGTCCTATTTAAATACCATTATGTCCACTTTGAAAGAAACGTCTTACTTCGGAACTCTCTGATCGTCTAATAAAACATTTCATTCGTTGTTACAATAATGGTCTTCTCTTTATCTTGCGGTGATACTAAAGTTCTTATTTTTCTAAAAAAAAAGTTTTAATGACGTCACAGACCTTTTCTAAAAGTTTTTTCTTCCCCGAACTAGGCGGTTATCCACACGTGTTATCTCATAGTAACATTCTATTTCTTCTTATTAAAATATCTAGTTTAGATAAATTATTAGACTTATATATATTGTACATTTCTCTGATATTATAAATTGTAGTAAACTTAGACTTGTAAAGGAGGGAGAGGCTTAAATTCTTATCTGAATGTTAGATCAGTATTATCAAACAATCCTTAACATAACCTGAAATAGATTGTACCTGTGAATTATGTTTACCTTAAATTGCATTATTTACATATAATTAATGTTAATTTGAGTATAAATTATTATGAAATAAATAAAAAGATTATGAATGTTCTTAATTGTTTCTCTTCGACGTCTTTAAACAGTTAAAACCCAACAAATTCTCAGATTCAAAGCAAACGTAATTAATGTTTAAGTTTACGCAGCACACTGTATAAATTACATAAAAGACGGTGTCCCTTATCCGTCTCTCGGTTAGACAAGAAGCACAAACAGTGGATAATAACACGCCGAGGGCTCCCGTAAATAACTTTCATAAACACATTATTTTTACTTTGGCACAGTTTAATTACAAACTATACTATTCAATTTAATATTTCTTAAGTCAGCAAAGTCATAATTACTTTTAACAATGTCACCAAAAACATAAAATGTTGAAAGCCCATGTTCTTTTTAACCGACTTCAAAAAGGAGGAGGTTATCAATTCGACGGTATGTTTTTTTTTTTTTTTGTGTGTTTGTTACGTGATTACTCCGCCAATTGTGGACCGATTTTCAAAATTCTTTTTTCGTTTGAAAGGGTATACTTCCGAGGTGATCCCATTGTCACCAAGTCGGAATCTGATGAGGGAATCCCATGGAAATCGAGGGAAACCCTCAAATTTTATAGGCACACCTATAGCGATTTGGGTATTTTTTATAGTAACTCGTGCATTTGGTCTCGGGAAGCACCATTTGGTGAAGTGGAACTGATGATGAAGACCACAGATGGCCATCGGAACCACACGATTATAAGTATTTTACGGGTTCGGGCATAACTCCATCATTTATAAACGGATTTGCAAAATTCTTTTTTTGTTTGAAAGATGTGTATTTCGAAAAGGTCCCATTTACATTTTGTAAAGATCTGATGATGAGTTTCGGAGACAGACAACGGTACTCTTCAATAAATGCCAGCAAATCAACCGCGATTGCTGCTATCGCATATGTTTCCATTGTTTACGCAATCACACAACATAACATCGCGCCTGTACCCTTTAAAGGGGTACGCAGATGTGTTCAGTATACCATGGTACACCCTCACAAAAAGTATGTAAACAGCGTTATACACCCTCATTCCCCTGTTGCAAGTAGTGTTATATGAATTTGTGTGAGGTAGATACAACTAAAAAGTGAAAAATAAATTTTTTTTACAAAAAAAAAACAACCGACTTCCAAAAAAAACACTACAAAGTGAAAAATAACTTTAATTTCGGAAGTCGGTGTCAAAAAACGACAATGCGCAAACAGCGATACCGACTTCCGAAATTAAAGTTATTTTTCACTTTGTAGTGTTTTTTTGGAAGTCGTTTGTTTTTTTTTTGTAAAAAAGTTTTTCACTTTGTAGTGTTTTTTGGAAGTCGATTGTTTTTTTTGTAAAAAGTTTTTTTGTAAAAAAAGTTTTTTATTGAGAAATAATTAGTAGGTAGGTTGTTAAGATATCCGAATTGATTAAATTCATTCAAAAACTTTACGAACCAAACTTTAAAACCAGAAGCCTTCAAAAGAGGCTAAAAGCGATCCATCAACATTATGTTCGATGTGTCGAGAACTCGTCTGCCTTCCTTCCTTTCACTAAAAGTAGATTGACCAAAAGATGTAATTATAAAAGTAACTTTATTTGATAAAACAACAACAAACCTTACATAGCAGCGCCCCGGCGGCATCTAGAAAACGAAAAACTTTTAGATAATTAAAAGCATAAAGTTAATTATACGTATGTACGTTCATGACCATTCAAACAATCACGTAGAGAGATTAAACGAATCAAAGTCCACGAAACGGCTCATAAAAGTGAGGTGTGCCGAGATTGCGACGACAAATGGCGACAAATGGTCGATGACTAACGTTTCTAAGTAATTAAAGTTCAGGTTGGAACGCAATCTAACTAAGCAATCTAAACTGTGACAAATAACCAACGGTACAGCCACATTCGATTAAAAACTCGCGAACACATTGCCGAAGTAAATCAACAACGAAAACTAGTCGCAGGTGGCACTCGTAGAAACGTATTAGTTTTATAATTAATCAAAGATAGTTAGTACTTATTTAGAGCAAGGCCTGTAGTAATAAGTTTCAAAATTATGGATAAGGTTGCGTTTGCGTTAGACGTACTAGCGCCTTAAGACGTACTACAGCAATATCTGCTCTCCTGGTTATAAAACAAACATGTAATGATGCAATAATGTACTAATTAATATCGTTGTAGTATGGTTTCAAACTATTCAAACTATTAATGTTACAAGCATTTTAGTGTAAAATAAGAGTTTTCCAACGATGTGAGAGTGAGATAACGGTAAATAGCAGCTAAGTGCTAAACAGAACAAACATTACGCGGTAGCCTTTTCCAAAGTGCCCTCCGCAAATAATTGGTCAGTACTTCATTAAAACTAAGTAGATATCACTAACCATTATTTTTCAAGACCTTTATTACCAGGCCGTAAATTTTCATAAAAAGTGATGAATTCATTGCTATCTAATATTCGGAAGTCAGTATATTTTTCAGGTGATAGGTATACACAGCTTAGAATTGTCTACTTTTTACAATTAAAAACGATCCCGCGCACAAATATTACGCTAAAAGTGATAATAATTATCCAGTTACAATATTATTAACCGGGGCATTGCTGCCAGCCTTCTGGGAACATTTCCCGCTAACAGCGATGCGGACGAATTTTTGATGCCCTATGATTCTTTACCCTTGTTTTGTTTTATATGTACATCTTCATATTATTATTTTAAAAGTCTGTTAGCTTAATATATTATGTAAATATTATATTAAACGTCATAACTAAGTATACAATATTATTTAGTAAGTAAACAGGTCCTGAGGGTCACAATGCACCTATTCATTCCATCACATTTAAATGATAAACGATTTATTTCTGTAAATTAGTTTATACAAACACACACACGTCAATCCTGTTTTTTTTAACTAGATGAGCGGCGTTTCCTGTCTGACTACTCTGAGAAGAAAGGCCAAAACAAACTCAGAGGTCACAGTCTCTTTTAAAGTCCAGACATAATCTTGGTCAGATCATATGAAGACCACGTAGATTGGTGTCTGAAATGGTATTTTGAGGAAAGAAACACACAGATTGAGTGGACCTGTCCAGTCAGTGCAAGCATTCAAACTCAAACTCAAACTCAAACTCAAAGCATTTATTTCAATTAAACCATTTCCAGGCACTTTTGAATTGTCAAAATTAACTAGTCGGTCAGTTAGTCAGAAAGTTGAAGCTAGTTGCCCATTCCAAAACGTAGATCTCTTGGAGAAGAACGGGCAAGAAACTCCAAGGACACTCTTTTAAATTAAGATATTACAAAATCCTGAGTACAGTATTCTTGTTGCTTCTATATGTGAGAACAATGTTATGAAGAAACAATTCAAGACAGTTATAAGATTAAAAAGAAGCCCTGGCAGCTAAGAGATGACCAGTCTCAACTGACAGCGCCCGTTCACGAACATGACGCATGGATCAGCACCATCCAGCTCAACCATTTTGAAGGGAACCGAATGATCCAACACACGCGCCACCATCAGTGAGACATTTAAGTGAGCATGACACATTCTCAACTGCCATGCTCTTTCAAGTCAATATAAAAAAATTATAATGAACGGATCCATGGTTCTTACATTTACAAAATTAAAATAAAAAAAAAAAAAAATGCTTCTAAATTATACAAAACTATCGTTACCAATTTATTTACGAGATGAATAAAATTTTACTAGAAAGAGGTATAAGATATTAAAGTAACAATTAAAACTTGATTGAATTAAAAATACACATTAAATTCGAATGTCAGAAACACTTAAAAAAAAAAAAAAAAAAAAAAAAAAAAAAAAAAAAAAAAAAAAAAAAGAAAGAAAAGAAAAAAAGGGAAGCATGTCTTCCAAATTAATATTGAAATTTTAACTAGTGAGCCCAAGTGTCTGTGGAGCAGGACCAGCATTTAGCCAAGCATTTTTATCTACGATATAATCATCCAACTTATACACACATCAAAAGTGTCTAGGGATCAAGCATTTTTATGCGGATTTCTTGAGATTGAGATGTGGCTTTGTAATAAATTTATGATTTTATAAATTTATATGGATCCTTTTTGGTGCATTTCATAATTTGAATCAGGAACTGTGAATCAAATTCGAGTAAAAGATGAAAATCAGCTGTCAATATTTTCCCTATAAAAACATACAACGCATTGAAGACATTATTAGTGCTACTGTTTCCCTACTACTGATTAAAACCAACGTTATTATGGAGCGGCGACGTCATTTAAGCAGGGAAGAAATGCTCAGAGCCGTGGGAATGATAGAAGCTGGTTCCCGGCAACGTACTGTGGCTTTAGCTCTGAATACAAGTCAGAGTGTTATCAGTCGACTTTGGACACGTTACCGAAGCACTGGTACCGTGGCTGAGCGCCATGGAGGACGGTATCGCTGCACCACACGGAGACAAGACCGATACATTCAAATCTTAACTCGAAGAGCTCCAACAATAACCGCCATGATGTTAGCCGTGAGGCTTCATCACTCTTCAGGTAACTTAATTAGCGACCAAACAGTCAGAAACCGCTTGCATGAAGTGAACCTTCATTCCCGAAGACCGCTACGGGTACCACCTATAGCAATGCACAATCGTAGGATTCGATATCAATGGGCTCTTGAACACAGAAATTGGGCAGAAGAACAATGGCGTTTCGTGTGCTTTTCTGATGAGTCTCGTTTTGGTATGAGACCGGATACAAGACGTATACGACACTGGAGAACCCCTGGACGCCAACAGCGATTAAAATCCTGCCAGGAAGTCCATCCTTATAGTGGTGGAACCATCATGGTATGGGCGGGTATTTGGATCGGCGGAAGAACTGAGTTGATTTGGATCAGAGGCAACCTCAACGCTCAAATTTATGCTGAGACGATTGTATCAGACGTCATCGTTCCTCTACAAGTGCAAATCGGTCCCTTATTTCAGTTAATGCATGATAATGCACGACCGCACACCGCAAGAGTTGTAAGACAGACTCTCGCCGCAGCTAACATCAATGTCCTGCCCTGGCCTGCTCAGTCGCCAGACTTGAACCCGATTGAGCATGCATGGGATATGCTACAGAGAAGAGCTCTGCCGAATATGGAGGGTATCCAGTCGCAAGAAGACCTTTTTTTGTTGTTGCAACGAACATGGGCGGCCATTCCACAGCGTGATTTGGATGAACTCATTTTGAGTATGCCAAACCGATGTTCTTGTGTTGTTAGTGTTCGCGGTAGAAACACGGATTATTAATTGTTTAAGTTACCCAATAAAATTTTAGAGAAAACTGTTATTTCAGTCTTTTTTTCGAACTTTTGTGTTAGTGGTTCAAATGTCAAAAATCCCTTTATTAGGAAAATGGCAAATTTCTTTATTAATGCAAACGTGACTTGGTTTATCGTTACTGTGACAAACGAAAACACTTTATTTGATGAATCCTTAAAGAAAATTTTAATTAATATCAATCAGGAGAAAAGTTATTGCAAAAATATATGTTGATCCCTAGACACTTTTGATGTGTGTAGTATGCTTGTCTACATAGTGTGCGTTTAATGCATGTTTTAAATTTCTTCTCATTTAGTTGAAGAATATCGAGTGGTATTTTATTATAACACTCTACACAATAACCCATAAAAGAAGTTTTTACTTTAGACAATCTGAAACGAGGTTGATCTAATTTGTTCCTATTTCTAGTGTTAAAATTATGCCTGTCACATATCTTACTAAAAAGATGTAGATTTTTTCGAACGTACATAATGTTTTCATATATATATTGACAAGGAACCGTCATGATGTTAATTTTTTTAAACAGTTCCCTTAGAGATTCACGTCTGCTGAGGTTGTAGATAGCTCTGATAGCCCTCTTTTGCAGAATGAAGATAGATTCAATATCTGCAGCCCGTCCCCACAACAAAATACCGTAAGACATGATGCTATGAAAGTAACTAAAATAGACCAGTCTCGCGGTATCCACGTCTGTTAATTGACAGATTTTCCAAACAGCGTAAGCGGCTGAACTTAGCCGCCCTGCAAGTGATGTTAAGTGAGGACCCCACTGCAGCTTTGAGTCAAGCGTGATCCCCAGGAAAACCGTATTTTCGACGAATTCAAGTATCTCCTTATTCAATACAACGTGACATTCACTACTTCTAACATTCGGTAAAGTGAATCTAATGCATTTAGTTTTTTTCTCATTTAATACCAAATTATTTACAGTAAACCAATTATGGACCACAAGCATAGCGTTATTTACGTCGTCAAGCTCCTGTGCACGTCTGCTTACTTTAAAAATCAGTGATGTGTCATCAGCAAATAACACCATTTGTGGTCGGTTTTCCAGTAAATAAGGTAAATCATTTATATATACTAAAAATAAGAACGGCCCCAATATTGAGCCTTGCGGTACACCCATTTTGACTTTTAAACCCAATGAATTTTCACCGTTTATTTGAACTTGCTGAAACCTATCATTTAAATATGATTTTATTAAGCTAAGAGCGAGTTTACCCAGTCCGTAATGCTCAAGTTTCAAAAGCAGTGTTTCGTAATTCACGCAATCAAATGCCTTGGATAGGTCGCAGAAGATGCCTATTGCATCTTGTGCCTCTTCCCATGCGTCAAATATGTGTTTTAATAAGGTTACACCGGCGTCGGTTGTACAACGTCCTTTGGTGAAACCATATTGTTGATCGTGTAGGATGTTATTACGATTAAAATGATTGAGCATCTGATTTAACATTACTTTTTCAAACACCTTGCTGAAAACAGGCAAAACCGATACGGGTCTATAATTATTAGTGTTTTTGCTGTCCCCAGATTTGAAAAGTGGAATAACTTTACTGAACTTCATTAAATCCGGGAATACCCCTTGATCAACACACAAATTAAATATTAAAGCTAAATAGGGTGCAATTGTCTCAATAATGGATTGACAAACTTTAGTAGACAAGCCCCACAGATCTTCGGTCATTTTGATCTTAAGTTGCTTAAATGCCTTTATAATTACTGAAGGGTTTACATGTTTAAATTTAAATTCCACAGGACAGGCTGAGACATTCGCTCTTAATAATTCAATAGCAAGTGCGGGCGAGGAATTTAAAGTTTCTGTGGTTTTAATTGGGATATTGGTAAAGAAAGTTGCAAATTCCTGAGCAACATCGATGTTATCGCTAATAAGGCCACGGGAAGTGTTCAGTGTGTAATCAGTATTATGTTTTTTATTCCTGTTCGTTTCATTGTTAATAATTTTCCAAACTGTCTTTATTTTATTGTCTGCTGATTTAACCTTGTTGCTAATGAAGGAAGCTTTAGCTGTTTTGCAAATATTTTTAAAAGTTTTAGAATATGTAGCAACATACTTATTAAAAGTATCCGTGTTAATATACGGCTTAAGGCCATACAGTTCAAATAATCTTTCCCTACTTTTCCTGATTCCTTTAGTTGCCCAGTCACTGAATAAAAACTTAGGGCAAATAGTTTTAGATTTCTTCTTAAAAGAATTATTGAACTCTGTTTGCACTAACGAAAAGAATTCTTCATACAAAATATTACCACTATTCATATTTAGGCCCTGAGCACGTAACTTATTAATTAAAGTGTTATTAAACTTTTCCAAATTTCCCGATGTTATTGGTCTAAATTGAATCTGCACTTTTTGTATTGGTGTGTTGGACTCAAAAGAAACGGTTTGACCGCTGTGATCGGAAGGGAGATAATTTACAATGGCTTTATCTAAATATTCGCAGCAACAAAAAACATTATCAATACATGTAGCAGTAGCTGTAGTTATTCGCGTTGGTTCCAAGAACACATTTGACAAATTAAATGATTTAAAGAGGCTTAATAATCTACTGCTATTTGAATTATTTTCCAAAATATTAATATTAAAGTCACCACAAACAATTACTGATTTATTACCAGTTGCCAGTTTTCCCAAGACATCTTCCATTACAGACTCAAAAATAAAGTAGTTTTGATAGTTTGGAGGTCTGTATACGCACACTATAAAATGCTTATCCAGCTCAACACAGGACAGTTCGATGCTATGTTCGACCGATAGTTCCACTATGTCTTTACGAGTCTTATATTTTACACAATTTTTAATTAGGATTAATGAACCTCCACGCAGCATAGATTTTCGGTTAAAGCAACTGCCTACACTATAGTTCTCGTAATTAATCAGCATTTCGTATTCTTTCAACCAGTGTTCAGTAATACAAATAATATCAAACATTGTTTTTTCTAAAAACAATTCCATTTCTAATAATTTGGAAGACAAACCTTGAATATTTTGATGAAACAATTTCAAGGAATTCTGCTTAGCCCCTTTTTTACAATTAACTAATTGAGAGCTAGAAGATACCTTGTTGGAGGTGAGATTAACAATACTGTTTTTGGTAACTTCTGTTGTCAGTAACCGTGCAGCTCAACTCAGAACTTAAGCAGCTCAACGATTCAACGAACGATACCAAAGAAAGGACATTTGGGTAGGCCGCATAGACTACTCAAACTAGCAGACCAAGATTAAAACAGAAACAATGACATAGTCCTTACATTCACAATAATTAAAATAATATAATAGGTACTTTATACAGTAAATGTTCAAATAGATATAAAAAAGTGTAAAATAGTAAAATACTGAGAGTTCGGTGTTTTCTATCTACTATGAAAAGAAAAATCGAAACAAACTCAGAGTTCACAGACTCTTTTAAAGTCCCGACATAATCTTGGTGAGGACCATGTATGTATTAAGGTAAAAAGAAAGAAATAAAAAAAGTTTTATTTTATCCTATTTTTTTAGTTTTTTTGTTATTTTTTTTTAGTCAATGTTTTTTTGTTTTATATAAAGTAACAAGAAAACAATACAAATATTTGTAAACATTAACAAATACAAATTTTACTTATAGGTACTATGTGAACTTACGCTACAAAGTAAAAAATCAAGTACCTAAACACCGACAGCTTTGCTTTATATTATTTGAAAATAGAGATTATCAAATTATTTTCTCCCAAATCGGCTTATTATAATATTGTTAACAGAGCACGAGGAAAGCGGTCAAAGTCAAAGTCAAATCATTTATTTCAAATAGGCACTTAAAAGGCACTTTTGAACGTCAAAATTTAAAATGAAAAAATAGAATTGATTCTAGTCGCCCATTCCAAAATGTAGTTTTCGTGTGGAGAAGAATGGGCAAGAAACTCCACCGTTACTCTTTTAAAATGTTTTACAAGTTTTTGTATACATTCATTATATAATTATATGTGAAGACGATGCACCTAAAATAAAATTTAGTCTACCAAAACTGGTAAAAGAATTAAAAATATAACAGACTGGTAAATCAATTATGTGATAGATACATGGTGTCCACATATTTACAAAGATTGAAAAATTTTACTAGTATTTTAAAAAGTGTGTGAGTTATTTGTCAAAGAATGTAAAAAATAATGTATTAAAAAAAAAAATGTGTATGTATAAATTAAATTAGCAACCAGTTTGATTTTGTCTAGACTCTAGATTGTCCTATGGAGCAGGACCAGCATGTTTCCAAACATTGTTATCTTGTATATAATCCTCCAATTTGTAATATCCTTGTTTACAAAGTGTACTTTTTATATGAGTTTTAAATTTTCTTTCATTTAATTGTGATATATCAAAAGGTATTTTGTTGTAGCATTTAACACAGTACCCCATAAAAGATGTTTGCACTTTAGACAATCTGAAAAAAGGTTGATCTAATTTATCTTTATTTCTAGTATTAAAATTATGTCTATCACTTATTTTATTAAAAAGATGTTGATTTTTTCTTACATACATAATATTTTCATAAATGTATTGGCAAGGTACCGTCATAATATTAACCTTTTTAAATAGTTCCCTAAGAGATTCACGACGACGTAGATTGTAAATGGCTCTGACAGCTCTCTTTTGCAAAATAAAAATGGATTCAATATCAGCAGCCCGACCCCACAGTAAAATGCCATATGACATAATACTGTGGAAGTAACTAAAATAGACCAAACGCGCGGTTTCTACATCTGTTAACTGTCTTATCTTTCTAACAGCATAAGCGGCCGAGCTTAGCCGCCCCGCAATAGATGTTATATGAGGCCCCCATTGTAATTTCTCGTCTAGCGTGATTCCTAGGAAAACTGTCTGATCAATAAACTCTAGTTTTTGGCCATTCAATATGATGTCACATTCGCTGCTTCTAACATTAGGCAATTTAAATCTAATGCATTTGGTTTTTTTTTTCATTAAGTACTAAATTATTTACCGTAAACCAATCTTGGACCTGAAGAATAGAGTTATTCACGTCGTCAAGATTTTGTGACCGTCGGTCTATTTTAAAGATCAATGATGTATCATCTGCAAATAACACCATCTTTGGTTGATTTTGAAGTAATTGGGGTAAATCGTTAATATAAACTAAAAAGAGGAATGGACCCAATATCGAACCTTGAGGAACGCCCATTGTCATTTCAGACCCTAATGAGTTTATGCCGTTTACTTGAACTTTAACCTTTCTATCTTTCAGGTACGATCTTAGCAAATCAAGTGCTTTTTTTCTAATCCCATAGTGCTCCAGTTTCATCAGAAGTGTCTCATGGTTTACGCAATCGAACGCCTTAGAGAGGTCGCAAAAGATTCCAATGGCATCTTGTGCTTCTTCCCAGGCGTTAAAAATGTTCTTTATTAGGGTAACACCGGCGTCAGTAGTACAACGCCCTTTGGTGAAACCGTACTGGTGTTCGTGAAAGATGGAATTTTTATTAAAGTGACGTAACATTTGATTGAGCATAAGCTTTTCAAACACCTTACTGAGAACTGGCAGAATCGACACAGGCCTATAATTGTTGGGTTCTTTACTGTCACCGGATTTGAATAATGGAACTACTTTACTATGTTTCATAAGATCCGGAAAAACTCCTTGATCAACACTGGTGTTAAATATGAAAGCTAAATAAGGCGCAATGGTTTCTATGAGAGATCTACATACTTTTACAGACATTCCCCAGAGATCTTCTGTTGATTTAATTTTAAGATCTTTAAAAGCTTTTATAACAGCCTGGGGATTTGTATGCTGAAACCTAAACTCCAAAGGGCATGGCTTTACATTCTTTTTAAGCAAGGCAGCAGAAAGTGTGGGGGATGAATTTAAAGCTTCAGTAGTTTTAAAGGGAATATTCGCAAAAAAATTTTCAAATTCCTGAGCTATTTCTACATCTGAATTGATGGGGCCATGTGCAGTCTCTAAATTAAATTCAGTATTACGCTGTTTTTTCCTACCTGTTTCATTATTTATTATTTGCCAGGTAGTCTTTATTTTATCATCAGCTGATTTTATTTTATTGCTAATATAAAGAGCTTTAGCTATTTGGCACACACTTTTAAAAGTTTTTGAATATTTTGCAACATACCGATGAAAGTTTTCATTTTTCAAATGTTGCTTTAAGCCATAAAGTTCAAAAAGTTTTTCCCTGAAAAAAAAGCTGTCCCAACGTAATACAGTTTATAACTAGTATGGTGGTGTCAGGGTGAATCGGTTTCGTAACGACCTACATTTATTATTGTGCACTGAGTTACTCTAATCTTTTAGATTTATAGAAAATAAGTACTTGTAAAATTTCTTGTAAGGTTGTTATTCTTTTGGCAAAATAAAATATTTATTATTATTGAAAGTGACTGATATATTCGGGACTCTGGGGTCCCGGACCTTTGGAAGGCGTACGAGGGGCCGAAGCCAACTCACAGAGGCCCATTAGACGTTTTCAATAAATGAGGTACCAGCCGACGATTATCCCTGTTCGCACTGCACGTGCAAGTGCACCCAATGACAACTCCCGGTTGGTGTAGGATTATTGCAAGATATGGAAACAAAGATGGGTTAAGATTATGGGTTTGGGTGGCTAAAGTAAACTGGTTATCTAGGACTATAGAAAACTCCTCCCCTGCCTGACCAATGTTCAGATGACTTGCACACTCAAAAATGGGCCCCCGAAAACGGTCACACAGCGACCACACAGTGAGCACATAGTGTCGTAGCGACAAGGGAGCAACATGTCCTGAGGTGCTTATAAGGAATGGAGAGGTATTCCAGGGCTATCAGGTCAATCCCGGAAGTGCAGTCAAGATCCCTACCAGCATCTTACTGGAAAACTTCCGTCGTCCGAGCATGTTTGCTCTTGCGAAGCTCCACTCAAGCCGGCTAATAAAGGCAAGAAAGGGGTGGGACCTCTGTTCCTTTCGATTCCAGTCGGCCAATAAAGGCAAGCCAGAGGCGAGGAACAAGACTTCTTCTGAGAGATAGGGTCCGTGGGGTCGCTACTGCCCAACAGCTCGCCATATGCTGCCCTGCAGGTTTCTGTTTCTCTCTTGGTCTGACTTCTCACCCTAGATCTGTTCCTGCAAAGTAAGCTCTTCTGGCACAAGCCTAGAGTTCAGCGCGCGCAAGCCCCACCACGACGTCAACAGAGATACGGCGGTGGGGTTGTTATTATTATTATGTAGATTAGTGTCTGAAATGGTGTTTTGAGGAAAGCACCACACAGACTTGAGAGGACCTTACCTTTCAGTACAACCATTTGTGACAAAAAAAATACATAAAACATTTCCTGCAGTGCCTGCAGTATACTTCGATGATGTTGCACTAAAGCTGGTTGACAAATTCAAATATTTGGGACATATTGTAACGGATGACTTCAACGATGACGAGGATATAGAGCGGGAACGCAGGGCGTTGGCGGTGAGAAGTAATATGCTTGCTCGCAGGTTCACTCGATGTACAACTCAAGTAAAGATAGCGCTCTTTAAAGCGTATTGTCAATCTTTGTACTCGAGTGGTCTGTGGGTGAGCTATACGCGACGATTTTGTGACACCCTGTGGGTTCAATATAACAATGCTTTCAGAATGTTGTTAAGGCTACCGCAGCGCTGCAGTGCCTCCGGGATGTTTGCAGAAGCCCACACGGACGGCTTTAAGGCCATCATTCGCAAAAAATCGGTTTCTTTGCTGCAGCGTCTCCGGGGTGCTAAAAATGGCATTCTGAAAGTCATTGCGGCTCGATTTGACTGCCCCATTCAAAAACACTGGGTGAGGGTACTGAATGGCTTTATATTCCAGTTTACATAAAGATAAGTAATAAAAATACTAGCATAATTAATAATATTGTTGCTAATATGTACTAACAAGATATGGATTATAATTATCTGAAATAAATTATTCTATTCTATTCTAATTCGATTAAATCTTTTAAGAACATAAATGGTTAGGTAGTCAATTAATACACATCGAAACCGCAAGATATAGCAAACTCAATAGAATAACTAATTGTCTATTCATTACATGAGCTGCGAACCTCAATTGTTTTAGTTTATTTGATACAAACACTATGAACTGCTGACATGAATACAAAACGCCGTCAACAAAGCCTGAATGATGGAACGACTACATTTGATGAATGGGTCGCGGAAGCGAGTTATCCCCAATAAATCGAACGCAGCTTAACACGCTGTCATATTCTATTATTTTCATAGATGCAAACGCGATAGTGTAAAACGCGAAAAACCTTTTAAGCTGACTTAATAACATAGTTTAGTGCGCTTAAACTTATGTTTTAATCGAAAAGTTTCGCCGTAGCGGGCTCGTAACCGTTTCGTAGCAAGCTCGTAACCCTTTCGTAGCAAGCTCGTAACCCTTTCGTAGGCAGCTCGTAGCTATTTCGTAGGCACTTCGTAACCGCTACGTAAGCAGCTCGTAACCATCTCATAGGCAACTCGTGACCGTTTCGTAGGCAATTAGTAACCATATCGTAAGCAGATCGTTTCGTAGGTAGCTTGTAGCGAATTCGCAGTCGACTTCACGTCATCTCCCACGTCATAATTTGCCATACGTGTCTTGGTGTTTTTACTTTCGCAGAAGGGTTTTGTTCAGCTGTGCAAATCCCTTATTCAAAAGAACGTTCGCATTCAAATCTCAGTCTTAATCTGTCAAAAGTACCTTAATTTCTTGAGATGAGTTTGCGGCTAAATTTGAACAATCTTAATTACAGGAATTGGCCTTCTTGTCGTTATGGATGACGAATATCTAAGTTCCATAACTTGATTGTTAAATTATTATCCTTCTCGTTTCTTTGGATCGGTGTTAATGATTTAGATTGGTCATATCATATCTTTATTGTATAAGTAAAATAATGTCAACGACACTGGTTGTGCGTGTCTTTCCACCTACTCATTGCTAATTTAGTTCGTAAAATAGCGATATATTTGTTTTTTTACGTCGTCGTCATTTTTCATTTGTTAATTTTCCCCTCACACAGTTGCGCAATAGTACTTTATGATACATGTGTGTAATGACACACGCGTTTCATGCGACGTTTTTCAACGCACTTGCGAGGAAAAAAACACTGACTTTGTTTTTTTAAGCGCGCTGCGCTAGCGATGCACTCAGGTGTAATTAGAAGCACTAGCAAAACCTCTAAACAGCCTCTACAAAAAATATAATAAACAAAAAATAATGTTTTGACTGATCGTAGTATTGTCGTATGTCAAATTTTAGTTTAGTTAGTATGGAATTAGAAAGTACTATTGGCATAGAGAAATATACACACATCAAAAGTGTCTAGGGATCAACATATATTTTTGCAATAACTTTTCTCCTGATTGATATTAATTAAAATTTTCTTTAAGGATTCATCAAATAAAGTGTTTTCGTTTGTCACAGTAACGATAAACCAAGTCACCTTTGCATTAATAAAGAAATTTGCCATTTTCCTAATAAAGGGATTTTTGACATTTGAACCACTAACACAAAAGTTCGAAAAAAAGACTGAAATAACAGTTTTCTCTAAAATTTTATTGGGTAACTTAAACAATTAATAATCCGTGTTTCTACCGCGAACACTAACAACACAAGAACATCGGTTTGGCATACTCAAAATGAGATCATCCAAATCACGCTGTGGAATGGCCGCCCATGTTCGTTGCAACAACAAAAAAAGGTCTTCTTGCGACTGGATACCCTCCATATTCGGCAGAGCTCTTCTCTGTAGCATATCCCATGCATGCTCAATCGGGTTCAAGTCTGGCGACTGAGCAGGCCAGGGCAGGACATTGATGTTAGCTGCGGCGAGAGTCTGTCTTACAACTCTTGCGGTGTGCGGTCGTGCATTATCATGCATTAACTGAAATAAGGGACCGATTTGCACTTGTAGAGGAACGATGACGTCTGATACAATCGTCTCAGCATAAATTTGAGCGTTGAGGTTGCCTCTGATCCAAATCAACTCAGTTCTTCCGCCGATCCAAATACCCGCCCATACCATGATGGTTCCACCACTATAAGGATGGACTTCCTGGCAGGATTTTAATCGCTGTTGGCGTCCAGGGGTTCTCCAGTGTCGTATACGTCTTGTATCCGGTCTCATACCAAAACGAGACTCATCAGAAAAGCACACGAAACGCCATTGTTCTTCTGCCCAATTTCTGTGTTCAAGAGCCCATTGATATCGAATCCTACGATTGTGCATTGCTATAGGTGGTACCCGTAGCGGTCTTCGGGAATGAAGGTTCACTTCATGCAAGCGGTTTCTGACTGTTTGGTCGCTAATTAAGTTCCCTGAAGAGTGATGAAGCCTCACGGCTAACATCATGGAGGTTATTGTTGGAGCTCTTCGAGTTAAGATTTGAATGTATCGGTCTTGTCTCCGTGTGGTGCAGCGATACCGTCCTCCATGGCGCTCAGCCACGGTACCAGTGCTTCGGTAACGTGTCCAAAGTCGACTGATAACACTCTGACTTGTATTCAGAGCTAAAGCCACAGTACGTTGCCGGGAACCAGCTTCTATCATTCCCACGGCTCTGAGCATTTCTTCCCTGCTTAAATGACGTCGCCGCTCCATAATAACGTTGGTTTTAATCAGTAGTAGGGAAACTGTAGCACTAATAATGTCTTCAATGCGTTGTATGTTTTTATAGGGAAAATATTGACAGCTGATTTTCATCTTTTACTCGAATTTGATTCACAGTTCCTGATTCAAATTATGAAATGCACCAAAAAGGATCCATATAAATTTATAAAATCATAAATTTATTACAAAGCCACATCTCAATCTCAAGAAATCCGCATAAAAATGCTTGATCCCTAGACACTTTTGATGTGTGTACATTAAACAGTGAGAATCCGCAATAATAGAACGCCAGTCTGGGACTTTTCCATTTGGTTCCGGAAGGACACGAATAATTTAAGGTAAATAAATTTTGATTCATTTTGGGACCAAGGATAATTTTATTCAGACTAAAAGAAAATGTGAAATATGGCCCGTAGATTCCTTTTGGCATGAAGTCTCCTAGATGAAATAAAAAAGGGCACAAGTCCGACTAGTAAATAGTTATCTGTGGCGTTACCGCGCTAGTGCGGTAATATAAAGTAAAAAATACGCGTGTTTAATACACTGAATTATGGAACTAAAAGCACTATATAATGGTACGTACGTAGTATCTCTAAGTAGTCTTGTTTTACGAACAAGTGTCTTAAAATAGTAGATTGTTGCATCGAGCGCAAAGTGAGTTATTAATGCACGAGTGTTATGTTGGTGCCCGAGCGCACGCGAGGGCACTAAATTAACACGAGTGCATTAATTACTCACTTTAGCAAGGTGCGTAATCTACTTTTCTTTCAACTACCAATCTACCTACCGTGATAAAATAGTATTGGCAAAAGGTTATTAACAATTTCATTTGCAGCTGTTTTTATAGGTTCTGGAGTTGAATTCATAGCGCTAATAGCTATTTCGATTTTTTAAAACTTTTCTTGCTAATTATGAAGTACTTATCAAAGTTTTACAATGGTACAAAATGCGCGCCATTTGTTTTTTTTTTTTCACCTTTTTAAAACTTTTCTTGCTAATTATGAAGTACTTATCAAAGTTTTACAATGGTACAAAATGCGCGCCATTTGTTTTTTTTTTTTTCACCAAGTCGGTTTTATTCAGCCGATCTGGGGGCACGGGAGTGCCCCCGCCAAGACGAACCAAGCGAAGTGCAAGGGCACTACCTACCTTTTCTCGAAGCACTTTTTTAACCTTCTTAACTTGGGTTTGGATTATACCAGATAAACAAAATTTTCGGGATATGATGTCAGTGGTTGACTTATTAAACCTATAAAGTTTCAATTGCATAGCTCTTATGCTTTAGATTTTATTGATATCTAAAATACCCCGATTTCGTCACTGATTCACTGACTCACTGACTCACTGACTCACTGATGATCATCAATATTCTAAGGTTCTTCCTGAAGTCCTAGAAAGCTGAAATTTGGTATGGAAGCTAGTAATAGTACACAAACAACAAAAAAATCTTAAAACTTGAAACTTTTACCCCCCAACCCCTTAAACTAGGGGGTGAAAGTTTGTATGAGACTTCCGTAAATTTTGATGCTAGAGGTCTGAAAATTTATATAGGGGGTCCTTGTTATAAATAATAAGATCCCACACTAACACAAGAAAAAATGAACAACAGAAGAAATACTCGTATAAATATCATAAGACACTTACAAAAAGAAATGAAATCCCACAAAAACATTTCATGTTAAATGTTGCCAAGACGAGACCATGTAGCTCGCACTGTCAAAAAGTAATCAGATCTCATGTAGAGCCAAGCTAATAACTCTACACGCCCTAACTCTACAAGGCCTAACTTCGCAAACCACACCTTAGTCAAAATATATGGCTTGGCCATTTCGCTACATTCACATGAGCGTAAGATGAAAAACTGTCATAATGTTATACAATGGTTCTTGTAGTAACGTCCCAGCCGCCGCGGGAGACGCTCCGGGCGTCGGGAGCCGCGTGACGACTCCCGGCCACCGTAGGCGCGGGCCTGCGGGTGGAGAGTAATGGGTAACCCTCCGTCCGATCAGGACCAGGCCCGTGCCGGACGGCGCGTAAGTGTTCCACGCGCGCCTCAAAGAGATGTCAGCAATAAGGAAGGGGGCCCGTAAGGGCCGAAGCCTGCCGGGGCAGCGGAATTGTCCGAAAGGGTTACGCTACCCCGGAACACAAAGGGCTAAGGAAGGAACACGGGTGGGTTTTAGTCAGTAAGAGTCTGAGACTCCCTTCTGCTCCACCCAGAGCGGGAGGGGTCATTTGATGATTTCCCATCCACAAAAAAAAAAGCCTCTGTGGTAAATTTATATCTTAATAAAAAATTAAAAACAGTGCATTAATGAAAAACTGTGCAACAATGAGATTTTATATAACTTTACTGCACCGTTTTGGTTCTAAGCAAAAAATACGTCCTTTGTGATCGGTTTTGTAGTGATTAATGAACGTTACTACGTAGTTGAATGAAAAAGATATTTTATGCCTGGATTTCGTAAGATAATTTTTCTGTACAAGAACAGCCGGGTAATACTCTAACAGGAGCAATTGCTTTCATTTTGACAGTTCAATAATATTCATTGTGTTATTTACGTTGTTGAAGTAGACATTTTTTTGAACATAATATCAAGCAATGAATTAGCAATATCCTTCAAAATGTTTCAGATTGTGATTGAAAGTTTGTTACGAAATTAGTGCGGTATTTTTTTAGATGTCGTAGCAGTATTGAAGTAATACGTACTTTTCTATTAAGTACTATAAGAACGTTTCAGTAACACGCGTCCATTAAGTTCACTGAATCATCTTCATCCGCATCCTACGAAGCTGAAAATCGAAAAGAGTATCTAATGACAAATAACAAAGCCTCTGTAACAAGGGTACAAAAAATACCAAATAAAAATATCTTGTTGGCTAAATACAGGGAGTCCAGTAGCAGAATATAAAGTTTGAATAATTGTAAAAAAAATTCACCTCTAATACAAATAAGTTTATTGTTATATAATTTAAACAATAAATGCCGATTTTATTTTTTGAAAATCACGTTCTCCAAATGTTGACCATCGAGCCTAGCACACTCGTCAAGTCTAGCACTCGTGTTTTAAAAAACGCGTTTACATCTTGAACGATTTGAATTTTTTACGGATGGAACTTGAGTTTTTTCGCATGTATAACCTGTAAAGTTGATTGTGTAATTCCTAACATCGCTGAACGTGCACGAAGTGATAAACGGGGATTTTCAGTCACAGAAACCATTACACGTTCAACATTTTCGTCCATGGCTACTGCTGGTATAGATCCTGGTCTGGGGCTGTTTAATGTTGATCCTGTAACTCTGAACTTTGCTACCCAAGACTAAATAAAGTTGATCGATGATCCATCATGTAATCAACGAATATCGTAACGATTAAGTCGAGGACGTGTTTCAGTAAGCGAAAATCCACTTGAAATGTACGCCTTGATGGCAAAAGCGCGATGCACTCCACACCACCGCTCCATGGCAGCTAAAAAATCCGCTTTCAACGACGTTCCCGTGCCACGGTTCTTGTTACATTCAGAAATTACGTTTTTTCAAACTTTGAAATCTGCCACTGGACCAGTGGCGAAGGTACCATAAAACTCGATTCCCGCCGGCTTCCCTTCGAAAATTCAGAACACAACCACTCTTTAGTCAATTCATCATTGAAATATAATATAATAAAAGGTTTATTGACATTTTTTTTTTGCTCCGGCTTACCTCTGTCATAAATTCACCCTTCGCCACTGCACTGGACACCCTGTATAATATACTTAACCTACTTTCGTATATTATACGTACAGTGAACCGCGAGTCCAACATAAAATAATTTGACATTGACAGTGCCTTAATGCCGTAGTAGTAATGGCGGTTTTCGAAGTTTCACTATCATGCATTTGACTGTACCACGATTTGGGATTGGTGGTAGCGGAAATATTGGTAGGAAAAGATCAAATAATATTGGTCAACGACAGACGTACAGGCCTACGTGTTACTTGATGGGGCTTATTTTTATTATCTATAGGATCTATAGGAGGGGCTTGTGGTTAAGAGGGGCTTGTGGCTAAGTCACAACAGCCGCACCGGTCGATCGATCAGGTTAAGCTACGCTCGCCGCGGTTGGTCCGTGGATGGGTGACCATCTTTACATACCAAGACTTCACCGTGCCTCGGAAAGCACGTTATCGTTACGCCGTTGTTCCCGGCAGTCAACCGTGGATCTTTGACAGTCATTACGGGTACTCAGAAGCCCGAAAGTCTGACAACCAGTCTTACCAAGGGGTATCGTATTACCCAGTAACTAGGTTGTGGAGGTCAATTAGGCAGTCGCTCCATGTAAAATACTGGTATTCAGCTGCACCCGGTTAGGCTGGAAGCCGACCCCAAAATAGTTGGGACAAGGCTAGGCAGATGATGCCATAAATATACATAATAATAATGAACAAAAAATTATCTCATTTAACAACATATATTATTTACGTAGGCTTATACATGTTTTCATAAAGTTTCGAAGCGGCAAAGCTTTATGGACTTTGCAAATAACATAATCGACTTACTGTGTAAATATGAAGCGGTTTTCATTGAGTTGAATGAAAATTAATTATACTTGCTAAATTAACGGCGTTACTTTCATTGCGAATAGGTATGCTTATTTTATAATATAAAGAGATTTAAGAAGGACGAGGAAATGTTGGACTATTAGGACGATTTTTGGAGTTAACGGACAAAACTAATTTGTGCTAAATCTAACCATACAAAGAAATAATGACATACTTCAGAAATATTTCCTAAAGTTAGGAAGATCTCAATTAATTACCCTGTAGAGCATAATATTACTGGTGTAACCTTCCCAGAACACCAACAGTAATATCACAGACTGAAACTGAATATCAAATGCTCCAAGGTTCTCATAAGCATCTCACAGTTTGACCTCAACGCCAACTGCTTAATATGCATCGTAAGCCCAAACTTGTTGCAAGGGACTGGTAGCTTGATCTCGTGCTATCAATCATTAATTCATTGGACAGATTGGATTTGGGCTCGCATAAATCTATCCTACAAATTGGCTCCGCGAAAACTTAAGAAAACTTTCAACAATAAGTGTAAAGCCCTCAACTTTGAGTAGAAATGTCGAATGCAAACTCGAAAATTTGGAAGTAGACGTCTGCGGTGATAGCTCGGGCTTAGACTAGAAGACTAGACAGACGTTTTTTTTTTTTGTTTTTTTACGGATGGCTCTTTTCTATTTCGGGGTTTCCCAACTCATAAATCACGAAAGGATATGCAAGTCATCTTACGACCACAATTTCATATTCAGAAAATAGGATTCGATATCTCTAGAACTTCAAAAATTGTGTATGCTGCAAGTAAAATCTGTTACTCGGTTCTGCGACTTTTTAATCAACGAGACACGATTCAGCTGATGTTCTAGCCAGTAATTCCAGGCATACACGTATAGGAACAATATTCTAGAAAAATTATTTATTTATTTAGACATATATAGATTATTGTACACCAGAAAATACATAACAAAAAAATACGATTATTGTTACAAAACATCCATACATACACCCTCCCATCACATACACACGCACACACACACATTAATTTATTTTTAGCCTATGTTGTCCCACTGCAGGGCAAAAGGTCTCCCTTTTTTTTCTACTCCTCTCTGTCTTGAGCTAGTATGGACTAATCATGTCTGTAGGCCTAGGCATCAATCTTGTACTAGGGCAGCCTCGATGTCGCCGGACATTTTCTGGGACACACGCATCACCATGCGTGTGTCCCAGAAAATGTCCGCACTTATGTCCGGCGGGTGTCGGTACTTTTTGGCCCATGATTCGTTCGACATGCGGCAAAGGTGTCCGGCTAGCTAGAAATATCTACCTTCACATCATCATCTGCCTAGCCACCCAACTATGTTGGTCTGAATACCAATATTTTACATGGGGTGATTTCTAATAACCAATCTGTTTGTCCAAGCAATTCAATGATTTAGCGGTAGATAATCACTATAATAAGGCTCACGATGCTTGAGTGTAGCAATCGATGAGGTGGGCCTTGTAGACATTATGTACGAAATGAATTGATATAGGGAGGTATTATCTGGACCTACATATATAGTACACTATCAGAAAAGTGTGGTCAAATTTAAAGGTACAAACCATCAATCTGAATATTTTTCTCCGTGGAACCAAAATCGTAATCGCGAAAAAATTATACATTTGGGTTTAGTAGTTATTGACATTTTGTACCGGGCAGTTGATCATTGCTACATGCTGTAGACATACTTTTATTGTTTGCTATGAATTTAGGTTAATTAAAAATTCTTTACAATCACAGGTATGCACGGCTACACATCAAGCTATACATAACCAGTATAAGCTGACTTCTAATTGTACGAAAAACCTTTACAGTGCGAGGTCAGCTAAAAATGGAAATGTATAGCTTGATGTGTAGCCGTGTATACGACTAAAGGAAATCTTAAAAAATCGTAAATAAAAGAATACCCTAAAAAGTAAGAAGTAGGTATTTAATATTTCCATCATAAAGATTTTTACAAAAAAGATATTTATAAAACGTAAACAACAATAGGTTACGTTTCAGTCTGTTGAGATTTCAATGTCTCCATTTACATTTAAAATTTTTATAGACATGGAATTTTTTTGACATTACACTCGGATAAGCATTCATTTAAAATTCTCTCAGTGAAATCGTTTCCTTTAAAACATTGTTACACGTCGTTCGTTATAATACGGCTGTCCGGACTTCAGAAGATAGTAAATAAATCAGTATATGTAGGTATACATTTCGTATGAATAATTTAATAAGTTATAGTGCCTACGAGTAGGTAGGTATACGAGTACCTATACATATAAGAAAATTATATACATTAGGTACTCACATAAACTCACGCATTTTTAACCGACTTCAAAAAAATGTAGACGTTCTCAGTTCGTCGGAATCTTTTTTTTTATGTATGTTCCCCGATTAAAACTTAGTTATAGTAAAATTTTATTCATCTCGTAAATAAATTGGAAACTATAGTTTTGTATAATTTAGAAGCATTTTTTTTTAATTTTGTAAATGTAAGAACCATGGATCCGTTCATTATATTTTTTTTTTATATTGACTTGAAAGAGCATGGCAGTTGAGAATGTGTCATGCTCACTTAAATGTCTCACTGATGGTGGCGCGTGTGTTGGATCCTTCGGTTCCCTTCAAAATGGTTGAGCTGGATGGTGCTGATCCATGCGTCATGTTCGTGAACGGGCGCTGTCAGTTGAGACTGGTCATCTCTTAGCTGCCAGGGCTTCTTTTTAATCTTATAACTATTTTGAATTGTTTCTTCATAACATTGTTCTCACATATAGAAGCAACAAGAATACTGTACTCAGGATTTTGTAATATCTTAATTTAAAAGAGTGTCCTTGGAGTTTCTTGCCCGTTCTTCTCCAAGAGATCTACGTTTTGGAATGGGCAACTAGCTTCAACTTTCTGACTAACTGACCGACTAGTTAATTTTGACAATTCAAAAGTGCCTGGAAATGGTTTAATTGAAATAAATGCTTTGAGTTTGAGTTTGAGTTTGAATTATTCGAAGACGGCTAGATGAAAGAAAGAATGATCTGATGATGGGATCCTGGAGAAATCGAAGAAACTCTTTAAATATTATAGGCACATCTATAGTGATTTGGGTATTTTTTATAGTACCTCGTGCATTTGCTCTCGGAAAGCACCATTTGGTGAAGTGGAACTGATGATGAAGACCACAGATGGCCACCGGAACTACTCAATAATAAGTATTTCACGGGGTGTGATTCGATTACTTTACTATGGTTGCTAAGAAATTTAGACTCGTTACAATGCGAATGGTGAAATAGAGCTGATGATTAAGTACCAGGAGAACTCCTCAACAATTAAATTACCTGCATCGGGCAAAGCAATATTTTGTAATAGGCAATGAGCAAGTTGGCATTAGGGGTTAAATTATAAACAGACCCACTAAATCGGCGACCTCGGTAGGCTGATGTCGTGGGTTCTAATCCTAAGTTTACTTACCGTTTAACTTTATTGTATAGGATTTAAGATATTTTTTTTTCCATAAATTCACATTATTTTGTATACTTCTTTGGCAAATGGATCGCGAATGCAGATTAGGTATTATCTATAGAATGGTCTCATGACGTTTGTTGGCTGGTGCCGCTGAGTGTAGGGGCTGTGGTTGTAAAATCTGTGGTTGTGTGGGTAACTATTATACTCTGTATTCACATACGGAATTTTTATCTACACGGGTTTAGTCTTAGTGTTAACTTAGATTTAATTTTAATATTTAGTCAAGCAAAAAGTCGTGCAAAAGCCACGAGAACTTACTTCCGACAAATTGCTCTGCAGTTTGGTAGGTGTTATGTTAAATTATAAATGTAACATTATGGATTAAATAAATTTAAAAAAAGGCGAGAAATAAAAAGATTTATCAAAAAAAAACCTACTTCCAAAAAAAACTGAAAATTAAAGTGAAAAATAACTTTAATTTCGGAAGTCGGTGGCAAAAACCTAAAATACAGATCCAAAGACACCGATTTCCGAAATTAAAGTTATTTTTTGTAGTGTTTTTTTTTTGGACAATCGGATTTTATTGTTATTTTTTTATTTACCATGGGAGTAAGCAGAAACCACAGAAACTCCTCATGGTTAGACGCCTTATTTCAAATTAATTGCACTTAACACTATTAACTATCCACCTAAAATATTATACATGTTAATATTCCAATACACAAACACAAAAGGGCTGCTCACTTCGCAGGTAATTAATCTTCAGTGGGTAAATTACGTGGTTTGTGCGTAGCGGAGGTGGCCTAGTGTTAGGTTCAATCGATGCGTGATACAATTGTTTTCAATTACATGCACCGTCGTGTGGCTACTAAGGAACCTGAACGAGATTAAAGTTAGCAACTAAAAACGAGTTGGCGAGCAACGAGCAATAAGTTCGCGACGAGCGATTACTCTCTAGTATGCGTATGTAACAAACGTAAGTCTCATCAAGTGTTCTGACCGCCCAGCGAGCTTCACTGAGCGAGTAGTCTCATTGATGGCTCTTGTCGCTGCGACAAACGAGTAGTCAGTAGAGTAGTAATCAGTGGCGAAGGTATCATATAACTCAATTCCCGCCGGCTTCCCTTCGAAAATTCAGAACACAACCACTACACAGTCAATTCATTTTTGAAATATAATGAAACGTTTTATTGACTTTTTTTGCTCCGGCTTACCTCTGTCATAAATTCACCCTTCGCTACTGGTAGTAATCACTAGTGTGAACAGACAGCGCATAATCAGAATATAATGTTCCTACTGCCTGGACACAGGCCTCCTCTCCGTGAGAGGGAGTGTGCTGTATTCCACCACGCGGACCCTGTACATGCGAAGCGGGTTGGTGTACATGTCACGTCTTCGATTTTTTTTTTTTTTTGGTTCTAGTACATGCCGGTTTTCTCACGATTTTTTCTTTCACCTTATTGAGAGCAGTGGTGATAAAATAATTTAAGTAAAGAAAGTAAAGCGCCTCATTAGGTTCGAACCTACGACCTACAACTCGTAAGACGCGGCTGGTACCACTGAGCCATTACTGCACAAGAACAGTCAGCGATCAATTTTAATTTCTTGAACGAGAAAATTGTCGGTATGTTGTCGGTTCCTCGTAGGCGTTGGAACAGATGCCTAATGCTCTTATTGTTAGCACATGTAGGATTCCCAGAAAGAGCATTGTCATCGAGATGCATCGCACAGAATGTTAGGTACTTAATCGAACAAGTAATTAGTCGCTCAATTAATCTTACACTTTTATGTAATAAAAATAAAATAATTTAAAATAAAATTAAAATAATATAATTTTTTGGTACCACTGAGCTACTCTGCTGATGGAGCTCTAAGGTAGGAGACGAAATCCTTGATTGCCTATTAGTAAACCCATCAGGTTTGGGCTCATTAGATTTGTGTTAAGTAGTTCTGTTCATTTTTTCTCATGACGAGGACCTGATGCTGGAACTGGAAGGTGGCTGATGGAACCTGGAATGCTTACTAGTAAACTCAACGAGTATGGGCCTATATATGTACATTGTTGGTTATGAAGCACAACATTACAAAAAAAAAACATAACTAACCTAGGTTTGTAGAAAACTAGCTGAACCTGAAACCTGAAAAAAAAAATAGGGATATGAAAAATAATAAATGTTGGCCCATTCTCAGACCTACCCGATATGCACACAAAATTTCATACAAATCGGTCCAGCTGTTTCGGAGGAGTTTGGTAACAAACATCGTCATACGAGAATTTTATGTATTAGAAGTTGTTATAGAATATGAGAAGTTGTTATATCTGTGTTTAAGAGACTGGTGAAGGAACATTACTTGTTGTTGTGATCTTGTTTTCGTAACGCAATAATCTGTAGTCGTCATTTTTTCGTTGTTTGTATGTATATTTAGTATGTATTTATTTATGTATCTATTATACAGCTTCTATGTATATATTATATATCATATTATTTATGTATCTATTATAGTATATTATGTTGCACCACTGACAACCCCATTTTTATATATCCACGCAATCACTGTCCATTCCAAGGTTGCCTGGAAGAGATCGTAGAAAGCGATAAGGCCGCGCGCATTGTATGTTTTGTAGTAATAATTGTTTTTTTTTGTTATGTATTTTCTGGTGTACAATAAAGTATATATAAATAAATAAATAATAAATGAATACTTACCTACCTATTGTATCAAATGAATACCTACTATACGTAATGTTAAGGAAGTGTATTTAATTTATTATTATTATTCTTTGAAATTAGTTAATTTGCAGTTATAATATGAAATAAAACGCAACCAGTAACCATGATAAGTTTGCTAAGGCATACCTACATATATTAACCTAGTGTAACATCCGTCCCTAGACCGCGTAAATGATTTATGTTGGAATAAGTTTAAAAGTTACTGTAATGTGTTTCATAATCTTTGCAGTTCAGCTAAAGCAGAACAAACAAAGTAGGCATTATACATACAAGAAGCTAGACCTCTATGAAAATAAAAATGAATTCAGATCAAAACTCAAAACGTGCGGTATTGCACTACCAAACTCTTTAATAATATTTAACAAAAATATATTTTATATATATCGGAATTAGAGTCCGCGAGTAATTTAAAAATAATGAAATAAAATTTAAAAATGTAAGTAACTTGCGACACAAAAGAACACTCTAAAGTTTAGAGTGTTTTTAAAACACTCTAAATTTTAAAGCCGACAGATTTTTTTTTTTACTTTTTAGAGTCTAAAAAGTAAAAAAAAAATCTGTCGGTTTTTTAATTTCATTGATTTAGGTTTTTTTTTTAATTTTATCGATATCATGTGTTGATATCGATACCCATCACGTCTGCATAGTTTTGCTAGCTTATTTAATTAGACCCTGTATTACGAACGTTACAGACGACAGATGATATACCTATTTACCTATGGCTCCAGACATTAACCACTTAGGTAGGTGCAGAATTGCTGACGTTAGCTCACTTCAGATGAACCGAGTCCCAACACAAAGGAAAATTACTAGACCACAAAGATAGTAAGAAATTTCATCACGATAAATTATATTGCATCGCTTCATTCTTCAGATATAACTGGATATAACATTCACAACGTAGTTCCTCTAACCTACAAGGCAACTTCGCACTTTTTTTAAACCACTTAAGTACCCCTTTTTTGTCAGATTTTTGCAATCTGTGTTTCAAATCTCATTCTTTTTCCATGCGAGGCAACGACAACACGACTTCTGCGATCACAGTCCCCGATTAAAAAAACGATTTTAATATTGAATTTAATTGTTTGTCAGTAATAGATACAAATAATGCCTAACGCAGTGCTAAAGATAAAATCGAACCGTATAATAATAAAAAGATACGTAAACTCGAAGAGAAGGAACGACAAACACGTCGTCGCGGGGTGCGAGTTTTATTTAGATTATTAAAATCAACGACCTCAACAACGCAGCGCAGTGTTGGTTAACTACAATCGTGACAGAAATGTTCGAAGGATATAATAAAGTAATCAATAGCCTATGTCATAATGGAAGGCGATTGGCGTACGTGATAGTCGCGATCGTTGTTCGTACGACACGATCGCAACCCTAGCCTGAGCTGGCCAAATGCCTAGCGCAGCGATACCCTTAAATATAAATGTGGGCACGTCATTCACGTGTCACCTGTTGTTCAAATTCAAATATGTATAGTTACATATACAGACTGATTTCAGCGAAATCGGCCGAACGACTTGTCTACTATGCGTAATGTGTGTAATACATCTCTGCTTACCTCTTCCGAGTATACAGACAAAGATTCAATATGAATTGGAACTTTTTGTAATCGATGCGATTGCTTTTTATTTATTTTTAAGCAGTAACTATAACATAAAAATTATCTTCCTGACTTGAACAGAAAAATGGCTATATCTCTAAAACTGGCCATTATTTTTTTTGCGCTCATATTAACTTTCAATCAGCATGCTACAGGCTATGTCGTACCACAATTTCAGCCAAAATCACTGAACGGCTTTTTCCTTACATTTTTTGTCGGGTTCTTTAGCATTCCAATTGATAACACAAGAATTAGGCCAACCAGAGATAGACTTATTCGCCTCTCGCACTAAATCAAAATTTGTGAGCTATGTGTCTTGGCGACCAAACCCCGATGCCATCACAATTGACGCCTTTACACACTTTTATGCCTTCCCACCGTTTTCTATGATATTGAAATGCTTACCATAGTAGATTGTACAAGCAGTGCATAAAAAAGCCATTTTACCCCGAGACGTTTATATCCACCCAAGATTATATTTCAAGTACTTTTTAATAGAGTATCAAAGCTAAAGACAGCCCAAAAATTGTAAATTAATCTTCAGTTTGTCTTCGCGTTAAGTGTCTAATTCTAAGGGATTGTACACCTTGAGATTGTTGCCTTTGTACGAAATTTAATTAATTTTCTTAACAATGTTTGCGTTTTGTTATCTGAAATAGAGCAGATAATATTTTTTATAATTAAACACGGCTTTGTGTGTCTGTTTCATCAATCAATCGTTTCCACCTACAGAATTGATACTGATAAAGCCTATATTATAAATAATTATTTTACTAGTTATTCTAGATGTTTTAAGGTACCTAAAGTAGGTACAGCCGATCGATTCTGTAAAAATCTCACCGTGAAAAGTTAGGTGAAGTGAGCTTAAAGTGAGCTGTCAAGAGTATCAATCCCTAGCATCAGGATGACACTGACAGCTCACTCCACGCTCACTTCGCCTAAGTTTTCACGGTGAAATGGTTACAGAATCGCACTGCAGCCGATCGATTCTGTAAAAATCTCACCGTGATAACTTAAGTGAAGTGAGCTATCAATAGGGGTAATCCCTGCATCAGGCGCAATGACAACTCACTTCACCTTAGTTTTCACGGTGAGATTTTTACAGAATAGCACTGCTGGTTCTGTGCAATTATTTTTCTAATGTCTATACCTACTTACCTAACTATCCTTTGACTAACTACAGAAAAAAAAAATTACCTAACCTGTGCACAAACTGTAACCAGCACATGAATTTAGTACTTTATTAATGCCCGGCAGAGCATTAATAAAATACTAAATTCATATACTTAAAAAAAAATTACTAAAAAAAATTAAATAATAATAATTGGCTTAAATTACTATCTTTAGATTAGGTTGCATGACATATAATTTGACAAAAAAAAATTTGCTCTGCCATACATTTTGACCGCGTAAGTACCTACCTACTGCACTTTTCTATGAAATACCTGTTTTTTTTTTTTGATAACCGACGAAAAATTTCAACGCAGTGAAAAACAGAAAGAAATTTAAATTCAAATGATTATTTTTTTCATTTTTTTTTTCAGAACCATATATAAGCTGAATTCTTGGTTACAGTTTGCGCAATGATTAAAAACTTACCCTTTATATCTGTTTTCTCACTCTAACATAAATAAAAGAAATATAATAACAAAAAAATATATTTGTTTGGTACTGGTTCAGTACCGATACTGATTAAAAATACCTGGTAGCGGTATCACACCAAGACCAATGGTACCGGTTCCCAAAGATACCAGTATTTCAAACCCTGGCTATCGCCATCAAAACGTAGTATTACCGGACAATGACTTTCGACTATCCTCGGAAATTCATTGAACTTTCTAAAAGTTCGTAATCAAAGACGTTGAATATGAAATAGGAAGAAAATTTACTTATTGTAGCTGGGCACAAAAACCTTATCAAGCTTTTAAGCTAAAAAATCTCACCGTGAAAACTTAGAAAAAAAATCGACTAGCCGTTCGTAGTACGACAACCGCATAGCTGCGACGCGACGCCGCAGCAGTCCGACACGAAACGTCTAAATTGAAAGAGCCCGTGAAAGTGCGCTCGAAGTACCTAAGCTGTCAATATTGTCAATCCCAAGATCCCAAGGGACAGGTGAAATGACAGCTCACTTCTCCTAAGTATTTATTGAAGCTTTTTTAAGTTCTATTTTAATGAACCTAGATGTTTCACAACAAATACTTAAGGAACGTTTTGAAAATAATTTTCACAAAAGTCCTTGCCTTGTGCATGCAAAATTGCAAATCACACCGTTTCACTTTACATGTCATGTAGGTAGCATATTGCATTTGCGACGCTATCTCGACACGCTCACACGCAAAGAGTGACACAGAGAATGCTGCACACCTCGGTCTCGACGAAGCAAAAAATTGCATTTTTAAACGCGTCAGCTGCAGGCAGTACTTGTTACCTTGTTACGGCTGTAGCGTTTCACGTTGAGATAAAACGGCAGGATGTGCTAGCAAATAATGGTGCTCTGAAAGTAGTAACGTGTCCGACCGAAACACGATTTTCAGTCGAATCCGTAACCGACCCTTTTGCTTTTCATTTAATTTCAGCCGAAACCGTAATCGACCCTTTATTATTATTATTATTTATTTCACAGACAACAATAGGTCCACATTGACAGAACAAAAATACATTAAAGATGTTAGTACTTATATATACTACTAGCTGCTGCCCGCGACGTCGTATGCGTGAAGGCTCTACAGCACCAAAAATACCTAAGATGCCAGTGTCGCTATAGCATTATAAGTAAACAACTTTTAAAATAGCATTAAAATATAAGTTTTTTTTGCAAGCGAAGCAAGTGAAGAGAATTATATGGGAATCCTGCTGAGTTCAGTCATAAGATGTGACTGAAAGAAATAGAGAAGATAATGCAGGAATACATTCCAGGACACAAAAAAGTAAAAATACGTACAAAGGTATCATACCTTACAACACTTCCCTATAAACTACGTTGGTAGTTATGCTGCCAGGAGCCAAAATGTAAAGAGAGTCAGGCCTGGTGACGCGGGAGCAAGCGACGTACAGTTGCCCGTGTGAGAAGCAACTCGTCCTGAGGTCGACACCCGCTGCCCTCAGTGTCTGCCCCTGCGACTTATTGATGATCATCGCGAAGCAAACACTGACGGGGAACTGTACGCGCTTGAACTGGAACGGTAAGTTATGAGATATGAGGGGAATGCGTGGTATACTGCCTCGCCGACGCCACAACCCGTAAGAATTTCCGCCTCAATGGTGTGTCTGTGGAGCGAGATGACTTTAAGGCGGGTCCCGTTACACAACTTCGGAGGAGATAGGTTCCGAAGAAGCATAATCGGAACACCGACCTTCAGCTTGATGGTATACGCTGGAAGTCCACTTGCTGACAGGGAGTTCAGAAATTCCACGGGATAATGTGTGGCGTCATCTTGCTCGACAACAGTGTTTATCGAGGTGTAGACCACTTCATTCCCCTCAATTTCCGAGAAAATGCTTTCGTTAATTGCTGCAGCCTGATCATTTTTGGGCGTCAAAATGGCTCGCTAACATACCCAAGAATTCTGCTGGTGCGGTATACGACTGATGTCCCCGTACACACAGCGAATGAGTTCTTCTAAGCTGGATATCACTCTACCGAGAGACTCTGGAAGCACCACACGTCCACCTATCTTTTCTGGTGGAGTGCCTTCGCCAAGAATTTGAACGACATCGGAGAATTCTTGAGCACGTGCATTGCTGTCGAACCGAGCTCTCATATTAATGGTCAAGCGCAGCGTACGAACTCTTGACCACAACGAAGGTCATTTCAACGAAGCATTCACCTCGTCAGTCCTCGATCCCCGCGTCACCACGGGAAGCGTTTGCCGAAAATCACCACTGAACAGGACTGTGACAACACCTATCAAATGTTCGTTCCTGCGGATGTCCTGCAGGGTTTTGTCCACGGCCTCAACTGCCTTCCTATTGGCCATCGTACACTCATCCTATACGATCAGAGAGCAATCCTTGAGCACGTGTCCCTTATCGCTGTTACGTGAGACACTACAAACAGGCGTTTCGGCGCTCTCTAAATTGATGGGAATTTTAAACATGGCATGTGCTGTCTTGCCACTCGGAAGCAGTGTGGCAGTGATTCCCGACAACGCTACAGCAATAGCAATTTTGCTTTGCCTCCTGATCTCTGCAAGTATGCCAGTGGTAACAAATGTTTTTCCTGTTCCACCAGGAACATCCAAGAAAAACATTTTACTAAACCCTGGTTTTGCCCAACGCTTTCAAGGACGGTGTCATAAATTTTTTTTTGCTCTGAAGAGAACAAAGCGACATGGTCATTTCGTATGGTAGTCATTTCGCCCGGATCGTAATTTGTCTCTCAGCGTTATACTCCCGATTTCAACGGTCTTGATGCGGTGATGATTGGAGAGCTGGTAACCAATATTCGTTCAGTGGATTGCCGCCGATAGAAATGACCACATCTTGAAGTGAACTGAGACAGGTGTTCAGCACGCGTTCATCAGTTACTTCGACTTCGTATCCAGTAGCACGCCTCAAAGCTCGTAGAAAATCTTCAGACAGATGATAGCGATACTTCTCCCACAAAGCTACCGGGTTCGCGACTCCACAAAACATCAATATGACGGCAAGCAGATGACGCATGCGGCTGGGACTGTCACTGACGCTCGCCTCCGCGAGGGTGTCATGAAATGAAATGAAACGATCACCATCAATGAACATAACTTTTTTGTAATACTTAACACCGCATTTTTCTTAAATTGTCTTCCTCAACTCTGCTCAAGATTTTGAGAGTTTTGTTGGAACTTGAATTTGTCAAAACGAACTATACGATACAACTTTTATGAAGAAAATACACATTTCTATGAATTTTAAGAATAACTAACTAATTACCTCGCCAACATGATCAAATTTATATTTCCAAAAAATGTTAACATGTAACTTGATTTGATTTTTATGAAATCTCATAGATAGCGCTATTTCAAAATTGTCTATATACCACTAACATTCATTAAACTATGTTTCTCTGCCCAAGTTACTTAAATGGCGTAGTTTTTATAGTGTAAAGCTAGATAATAGCGTGGCTTACTCAAAAACAATATTTAAATATGCGTCGTTAGATTACACGCTTCCACAGAATACGTAAGAAAAATAAAGATTTACAGCTCCTCCTCCGTAGGTGATAGCGTGATAATATGTAGCCCCGTGATGTAGCCTATATGTTGACCCGACCTCTTAGTAATATTCATGCAAAATTTGAAGTAAATCCATGCAGTACTTTTTGAGTTCATCCCGGACCGGTCTGTATGTATATACAGACAAACAGACAAAAATTCTAAAAACTATATTTTTGGCTTGGATATCGATTATAGATCACAACCCAAGTATTCTTTTTAAAAAATATTCAATGTACAGTTTTGACTTTCCTACGATTTTATTATATGTATACAGGGTGCATTTGATATCATGGGCATTATTTTAACCTAAGGTACTACTTATGATACTAATTGCATTAGGGCTACTATTACGCAAATCAAAAATATTATTAATGCAAGTATGGAAAACCTTAAAATGTAGTAAGTCATACAAAGTATCAAATTAGTTGCGCTTCTCGATAGCAAATGCGTAGGTACACTACGCCGTACGCGCGTCATTGGGCGTGAATTCTTTGACCCCGCCCGACTCACGTGACATTCGTAAGTTGCCAATGAATTGATTCATAATAAATTCCAATTTTCCCTTCGTACTTTGCCGGCTTAGGACGGTCAAAACTACGTCAACTAACATACATTAAAAAAAAACATTTACGTACCTAGCTTGTGGATTGTTTTGAAAAAACCTTATTTGTCGGTAAAGTGACAGAGGGTAAACGGGTGCTCTTCCACGAGCTTGTGCATGTGCTGGCACGTGAAAAGACGAAAAATCCAACAGGTTCTGAGTGGTTCTGGTGGAATGAGACCCCGTGAAGGAATAGGGTCGTTCGGGTAGCGCCGATGGAACATTTCACGAGTTCATACTAAATTTCTTGCGCGATCGTAAATTACAACCATTTGTGGGTATTGTTGGTTGGTGTACCTAGCCTGCACATTACGCGGTCGAGGCATCGTGTACACAAACACACACACAACACACAACTACTACACTAACACTTAATACACTGCAATCCAAGCACCGTATGCCGCGAGCGGCGAGTACGGCGATTACGTCACGGGATCAATAAATCAATTACGCGTCAATGCACCTGCGCAGTCGTTATGACACTGGTTCCGGGTTCGTGACTTCGTGTTGCGGCGGGAAGCATACCCCGCGCGGGGGTGATATTCGTATTTTTGCGAGTGAGGGAGTGGGACGGAGAGAGTTCAGGGAATCCCGCCGGACGGAATGTCTTGTAGCCCATTGTTGTTATTACTTGTAAGGAAAAACCCGCGCGCGCGCAGGTGATGTTTGTTTACATTTCGCTTTGCGCTGTACTGCGCTTTAAGATTTTGATATTTCAACAATTATTGGCGTTAACGAAGTATTTTGTTTTAATTACTTTAAGTGTTTATTTGCAATAATAAGCCTTGTGCAATTTGACTTACTACATTTTTAAGGTTTTCCTTACTTGCATTAATAATATTTTTGATTTGCGTATTAATAGCCCTAATGCAATCAGTATCGTGAGTAGTGCCTTAGGTTAAAATAATGCCCATGACTTCGATTCCACCCTGTATAGATTATGTTAGTAACAATCAATGTGGCAGATCTATGTTAGTACTTATACACTACGACAGACAATGTTGGCACTCAGTCTGGCAAGCAGAGACGCACTTCTCTTACTTACGATAGCTGAGAAGCTGTCGACTTGGGCTTTTGATAAATGATTTATTTTCTGTAAGTAGGTTTGTACAAACACTTTTACACGTAATTTTTTTTTTTTTTTTAACTAGATGAGGTCGGCCTTTCCTATCTGACTACTTATTCTGAGAAGAAAGGCCAACATCTCTGTTTGTGATTTTGTGAACATCTCTCTGACGCACTGCAGTAACGTGGCAGCCGCATCAGTGTATTGGATGCGCAGCGCATTGACGGCACGTTTGGTACAGCTGATCCATAGGGCGCTCGAGTACAGAGAGGTGCAGTATGCTTTAAATAGCGTGTGTTTGACCGCTTCTGTACCTACATCGCGCGAACCTACGTGCCAACATGTTCGTCCGCACGACCAATGCCCTGCGTTCCCATTCAACATCAGCATAATCTTTAAGGTTGTCAGCAATCAAATGTACCAAGTGTTTAAACTGATATACCCGACGAATCGGAACATCGTTAATTTTTATTGGTGGCACATTTCTCAAAGGTAATGAGTTCGGACTTCTTCACATTATACAGCAACCCATGGCTGGCAACATAGATCTCACAGATTTGGCTCTTCATTTAGTTTCAGCCGAAACCGAAACCGCAACCGACCCTTTGGCTCGTCATTTAGTTTCGGCCGAAACTTATGAAATTAAGATTTGTTACAATTAATTTGATTAAGAGCTGATTTAGCAATCATCAGATTTCTTATAGTTACATATCCAAAGAAAAAACAATAGTTTTGCCAGATTTTGTGCGCAAAACTGACAAAATGTAAAAATGACGATTAAAAAATGAGCTTGTGACCGATCGCACAGTCTGTAAGATAGATCTGCGGTTACACTTAGAGCTGTTTTTATGGATGGGAAATCATCAAATGACCCCGCCCGCTCTGGGTGGAGCAAAAGGGAGTGTCAGACTCTTACTGACTAAAACCCACCCGTGTTCCTTCCTTGGCCTTTTATGTATTCAATCTTTCAAAAAGCGAATACATCCCTACTCTCTCATTTAAGTAAGGCCTGTAAAACATGTTCTTCTCTCAATGAGTCTTTATTTTAATTATTTTATATTCTACAAAAATATCTTAAATGTAGATAATAACAACTATTTATCTGCTCTGTGTCTTGATATCATTACAACATCTGTAAAAAACAATAAACATAACAAACCACACAAATACACAATTTCATCGTAGTTCAAACATATCATAAACAGTGGTTGATTAGTGCTTCGGCACTGGATACTACTCATACTTTTTAACTTGTCTACTCGAAAAGGTGCTCATTCGAATCTACAATACACAATTTCATCGTAGTTCAAACATATCTGGGGGCTGAAGCACTAATCAACAGTGGTTGATTACTGCTTCGGCACTGGATACTACTCTTAGTTTTTAACTTATCTACTCGAAAAAGTGCTCATTCTAATATGCTTTGGATTCCATATTTTGATCGACTACTACGTCCACTGATAAGTGGAATACAGCTGAGACATTTTTTGTACCACTTTAAGTCAGCTTTGTGAAGAGAGAATAAATGATAAATTATTACTGATATGGTAGTGTCTTACTGAACTATGACTATAATAAATAGAAACCTAATTTATTCAAACTTCCATTTTAAAATGGTAAATGGTAAATCTTTCATTCCTAAAATGTTGCAATGGATCGAGCATACCTTAGTAGACAATAAATCGGAGAATCTGAACTTTAGGAAACGTTTATACCTGTACGTACAATCCTTTTTCTTCCGTTTGGAAATCCTCATGGAAACCCTCCGTCTGGGGAGAACTGACGGTTACGTCGGATCCTATTACTACCATGACTTAGGGGCCCGAGAGGTACTTGTCAATTCACCACAAGAACCTATCCTATTTAGAGTAGGTACCAATTATGAAATTTTAAAAAATAACTCGTTTGTTCGTGTCTCTTCTAGGAAGTTTAAAAGCCTGAAAGGATTCAACCACTTGTTACTTGTTGTTCCGGACAAGTGCACGGATGCGAATAGAACATGCTAAATCTATACCTACCCACCTAACGGCCTACGTACCTACTCTTCCACGTCATTTTTTATTTTTAACAATTTCGTTCCATCCCGATAAATTCGATCCAACAAATATTTAGACGACCGTAAAGAGAATGTTAAAAATACAGTTCGTTAGAACATATTTTTTATTAATTCTCCTTTTGGTTTTGCACTGTTGTGGATTTGGACGTTGTGGTATGGATGTGCGTAACCTTTTTCTATACCTAGGCATTTTATTCTCTTTTCAATTTCATAATTATGTACCTTTTACTTTTATGATAACTATCTATCGTTTTGGTAAAAGAAAGAAAGAAAAATGAATGAAACGTAGGTACCGCACGAAATTTGTATCGTAGCTCATGTAGGTTCCTATCATATGAAATGAAAAGCAAAGATATTATCTCTCATCAAAGGTTTCTCTAAAAAAACCGGTCAATTGCGAGTCGGACTCGCGCACCGAGGGCTCCTTACTTTGTTGACATGTAAATAGTTTTAAAGTTATATATTTTTTTTGTAATGTACTTAACTACAAATTTACAGTTTTCTGATGTGTTCCTTTAGTTGTGCTACATGAGATTCTTTCTTGCCAAATTTCTTGATTCTAGGTCAACGGGAACCCTATAGGTTTTGATTTCGAAACATAAACGCCCGCATCTTTTGATTGCGTTTAGTCAGAAGTTTGATTTTTTCACTGCTTCACGGGATTGCAGCCTTGAGTATTTGATATGAATGTCAACTTGATAACTCCACACATTCCTGAGAAAAAGGGTCTTGACTGACGGACAGACAGATGGACAACGAAGTGATCTTATAAGGGTTCCATTTTTCCTTTTTAGGTACGGAACCCTAAAAAACATGTCTCCTAAATATTGCATTCAACAACTCTAAATGAAATCTATAGGGAAGTGCCATCAAACAGCAAATAAAATAAGTAAATAAATAAATACGTTTACTGTGATAAACATATCTACTTACAGGGTGTTCCAAGGATCCGACGGAATCCATAATTTGATTTGTTGGAGTTCGAACCAAGCTGAGTCGGAGCTCTAGCAGACGTGGGAGGTATGTAGGAATAATGTTTACAAATTCAAGATAATACCAATTACGTTATACAAATTAAATTGTAATCCCGCTTTGGTATAAGGTTATTATAATGCATTTACATTGTTAATATGTATAAGCAAAGCACCTATCCTAGCTTATCCCAATGTAAAATAGATATAAGTATCTATGTGCCTATTATGCTCGTTACTGTTGATTGGAATTCTATTACGAATTCAATAATTGGTTTATGTAGTACAGCTGTAGTCAAGTCTTTTATTATCTTCTCCAGTTTTCAAATGCTTTTCTTGTTGAAATTACGTCACGGCACTGATCAGCAGTATAATTGGGTAACACACTATCAGTAACAATGAGTTTCATTTTTCCAGTTCTACAACATTCATTGCGTTACCTATTTATGTTGTTGAGCAGACACATTTTTCGAACTTATGAAACAATATGGATTAGCTATTTCCTTTAAAATGATTCAGATTGAGATTGATAGTCATCTGCCTAGCCTTTTCCTATGTTGGGGTCGGCTTCCAGTCTAACCGGATGCAGCTAAATACCAGTATTTTACATGAAGCGACTGCCTATCTGACCTCCACCACCCAGTTACTGGGTGATACGATACCCCTTGGTAAGACTGGTTGCCAGACTTTCGAGCTTCTGACGACACGTAACTAGGTACTGTCAAAGATCCACGACTGACAGCCGGGACCAACGGCTTAACGTGCTTTCCGAGGCACGGAGGGGTCTCGGTATGTAAACATGGTCACCCATCCACAGACCAACCGCGGCAAGGGTAGCTTAACCTGATCGATCGACCTGTGCGGCTATTTTTTTGAGCCACGGGCCCCTCGACCTGCCACGGGCCCCTGGAACTGCCACGGGCCCCTCAGATTGAGTTTGATAGTGTGTTACAATACTGTTTATCTCAGAATAGTGAATAATTATGTCACATAATGACTTTTTGCAATAAGCCGACGATATTTTGGTTGTGACTGTACCTTACCTACCTATCTGAGGAAACAAAAGTTGAGAAAAAGTTGTTAAAATTGTTTCTTGCAACATTCAATAATGTTTCTGGGATCGAAAACGTCGCAATTTTACATTACTTACGAGGTTTTGCGAGTTACCGTTGCCATTGCCAGGAGTCAGTCCTGCTCTTTTATTCTGTAAAAAACTCACCGTGAAAACTTAGGTGGTGAACTTAGAGTGAGCTATCATTCCAACAGTTGCTAGGGATTCACACCATTGACAGCTCACTTCACTTATGTTTTCACGGTGAATTTTTTACAGAATAGCACTACTGTTTCCATGTATACGATACAAGGCGGCATTACACGCATCAATCACTTAGGAGTTTAGTTTCCCTCAAAGACGTGAAAACAATGTAGTTTGTGGTTTCATGCTGCAAAGTTTATGAGAACTTGGCGATGCCGTTAACTCGATTGTCTCCTAACACACCCCTTTAGGTATTCATAAACGTTGCTTAAAGTTAAGTAGAGATTAGCGACTGTTTAACCATACATTTTGACGTTAAACTACATTTAACTTTAAACCGTTTATAAATAAATCCCCAATGTAAGCTAACCCGTAGGTACCGAGACTTTTACGGCTTGTTAAGAAAATTTTATCGGCTACTAGGTAAGTTTAATTATTCTTCTACTAAATATAATTAAGTATATCTCAACAAAACCTATTAAGTATAGCTGTTTATACCTACCTACGTACTTTAAGTTACCTTGAAGCTACTTTGATTCAATAAAAAAAAATCAAATAACCTAAGTAAAAGTCATGAAATTGATTTCAATATTGCACGCGGGTTCCTATAAATTCAAATAGATCATAAAAGCCTGTACCTAAAGGCAATAGAATAGTAATATAATAGACGTTCGGCACCAAACAACATTATTAAAAAAGTTTATGATACCGACAATGTAATGTTACAGACAACATTGCGTAGGTGTAATGAGAAAATATTCTTCTTATGTAGTTCAAGGAACTTCAGAACACATATGGCACAGTAGCAGTTCCTAAATAATTGGACACCCGGCGCCCGTAGGATCAAGTCAAGAAATTCAGTTGAATAAATAGATCATATAATAGTCTCCCCGACCGATTTCGGTCACGGTGGCCAATCTCGACGGAGATTAGCCAGGTATGCAGGAGATATTATAGTGCTCAAGTGTGCGCGCCGACACAGGTGCACTCTCTCTTCCCTCACTCTAGTCCAATGCGTCGGCAATCCGACACGACTGGAGAGAGGTCAGGCGCAGGACCAACGCACGGGGGTATCACACCGCCAACTTCCAAACTCCGGGCTATTACCAAAAAATTCCTAATGGAAAAACTCAATAACACTTTGCCCGACCCGGGAATCAAACCCAGGACCCACGCTCAGCAGTCGCGCTTGCGACTACGAGACCAACGGGGCAGTTAAATAGATCATAAGGCCCACAGTAACTGCTGCTGGGATGAATTAACTACAACGCTAATTTTACGAAACACGTGGTATCTTCGAACCTTAGTGTGAAATTACAGTGGCAGCGGGGCGGGCAGCGGAATCCGCTGGCGGGTAACGCAAACACATATTTTTTGACTAAGGTGCACCAAGCGCGGACGGGGCTGGTGAGCGGGATCGCAGCGCAGCGGGACAAGCGAGTGTCGCGAGGTTCATATTTTATACTGTGCCAAAAGCGATCGCAATACGGAAAACCGGAAGGCGCCCTCTGTATCGGCGCGACCATGCGTTCCGGTTCACCGAACATAACGCACCCCCGGTGCGACACTGTCACTTTTGCAAAAAATGCAAAAATGAGTTAAATATCTAAAAACGATGTTGCTCCCAGCGACGCGTGATTCGCGCCAAAACGGCAATGACACTCACGCCCTCGCTCATACGGAAACTATGCGTACTACAAAAGTAACGTTATCGCACCAAGTAAAGGGGTGCTTTAGGATCATTTTTAGTTATTTAACTAATTTTTGTATTTTTTGCAAAAGTGACAGTGTCGCACCGGGGGTGCGATAAAGTGACATAGAACGCGACGATCGCTTTTGGTTAGGACGCGGGGTAAGAAAGCGATGCCATCTTACAGAGGCTGCTAAATGAGGAACGCCGGAGGCATGGCGCCAAAAAAACCTTATAAAATAAACTTTTTTACAAAAAAAACTACCGCCTTCCAAAAAAGACTACAAAGTAAAAACTTATTACAAAAAAAACAACCAACTTCCAAAAAACACTACAAAGTGAATAATAACTTTAATTTCGGAAGTCGATGTCGTTGGTTCCGCATTTTCTTTTATTCACACCGACTTCCGAAATTAAAGTTATTTTTCACTTTGTAGTGTTTTTTTGGATGTCGGTTGTTTTTTTTTTTTGTAAAAAGTTTTTTATTTTTCACTTTTTAGTGGGCCAGTTAGTAACTTATCTAAGTTACAATAGCCTAATCTCAACTGCTCATCACCTTTTACAATACATTGATTTTCCCGATGCAGGGACGTTAATTGTTTAGGAGTTCTCCTTGTAAAAACCAGGAGCACCATCAGCTCCACTTCACGATACGCATTGTGCTTAGCAACCACATTAAAGTACCTAATCGAATTGCAACCCGTGAAATATTTATTAAGTATTGAGTAGTTCCGATGGCCATCTGTGGTCTTCATCATCAGTTCCACTTCACCGAATGGTGCTTTCTGAGAGCAAATGCACGAGTTACTATGAAAAATACCCAAATCGCTATAGGTGTGCCTACAAAATTTGAGGGTTTCCCTCGATTTCCATGGGATTTCCTCATCAGACTCCGATTTGGTGACAATGGGACCACCTCGGGAGCATACACTTTCAAATAAAAAATATTCGATGAACAAACATACAAAAAAAGCAAACATCCGAAACAACATCCCATCATCATCAACAAATACCTCCTCCTTTTTGTGAAGTCGGTAAAAAATAACTTTAATCACGGAAGTCGGTGTCGTTGTTTCCGTATTTTCTTTTATTGACACCGACTTCCGAAATTAAAGTTATTTTTCACTTTGTAGTGTTTTTTGGAAGTCGGTAGTTTTTTTTTTTGCAAAAAAGTTTTTTATTTTTCACTCTTTACTGGGCCAGTTTGTAACTTATTTATGTTACAATAGCCTAATGTCAACTGCTCATCACCTTTTACAAAATATTGCTTTTCCCGATGCAGGGACATTAATTGTTGAGGAGTTCTCCTTGTCATGCGCGGTCCGAGGGGGGGGGGGTTGTGGGGGTCATGACCCCCCCCAAAATCATTCAAGCTGTCGAGAGTCTTAATAATTGACTTGTCTTACTAACTTAACTTGTGCCACGGAGACCTCGATAGGCATAAAACATTAAGAACATAGGCAGACATGGGGACTACCACAAAAGTAACAACTAATGATAAATGATAAATGATTTTATTTCTGTAAGTAGGTTTGTACAAACACTTTTACATGTCAATCATATTTTTTAAAACGAGATGAGGTCGGCGTTTCCTAACTGACTACTCTGAGAAGAAAGGCCGAAACAAACTCAGAGGTCAACTATGAAATGACAGTGGGTTTTTTAACACGCGTAAAAAGTTTTTACTTCAAAAAGCCTGTCGTAAAATAGGTATACTGGCTGAAATTGAATAGGTTCGCCAAATTAAAACCTCTAATTCAACGTGTTTTAAAGAAAATTTAGAGCATGTTAAGGAATACAATAAAATTGATACTTTAATTTTCATAATTGTTTTGATAATTTAGAAAAAAAAATCTGTAAGTATCGACGTTTATTCGTATCTACTTGAAAGCAATAACTTAGTTTGCGCTATCTAAGACGATAATTACACGATTTTTTTTCAGGAATGTTGATTTCGGACATAACAATTTATAATGATTATGTAGCAGTTACTGGACCTCCTATTTCGGTTTGGCGCAAGTTTTCATTTTCATCCTGTAGAATCTAGGATGCAAGAGCGAGCGAAGCAAACTCGGGATATTGGGCACCCCGTTCGTAAGGCCAGATTCCAAAGCCTAAACTGTTGTAAAACGACTGCATTTCGTCCTAATTCGATAAATTAAGTTCTCTTTTTGTATAATGGTCAAGAGAAAACGGAACCTATTTGAGGTAGGGTGCTAAAATTTTCAGGCCCGCTTCACTCGCTTTTGCAATCTGCGTTCTGTTGATTCTTGAGCATTTCTTCTTAAGTCGGTAAAGCAAGTAATTCCTAGTCCTTTTAGAATGAAAAGAAAAATGAGCCTATGCGAGAAAGTGCAAAATTTTCGAGCTCGCTTCGCTCGCTCTTGCAATATAATCTCATAGTTGCTTGGACTTGCCTGCATAAATCGACAATATAACTCATATTTCAGCATAAAAATATCAAACAAAACCTAAACAAACCGAGGCGGGTGGTTAAAATTTTTGGGCTCGCTTCGCTCGCTCTTGCAATCTAAATTCTTATAGTTTCTTGGACTTGCCTTCATAATCGACAAATTTCAGCATAAAAATATCATACAAAACCAAACCGAGGTGGGTTGTTTACCCTTTGACCGCCACGGTCGTGTATAGCCGACAAATGAAAACGTGCCCAACACGCCACCGTCAGCTAGTGCCGACAAGAAAACACCATGTTTTAAGTACAAAATAAAGAAACTGAATTCAGTTTTCTGTGTTTATATTTAAAACATGGTGTTTTCTTGTCGGCATTGGTGTGTTGGGCACGTTTTCATTTGTCGTCTATACACGACCGTGGCGGTCAAAGGGTTAAAATTTTCGAGCTCGCTTCGCTCGCTTTTCCTAATAATCTACCGTTCTTATACATACGACCAAATTTGCCGGCATTATTAACCCCCCCCCCCCCCTCACTAAACTGCGTCCCTGAACAGCATTAGTTAATGTGGAACTGGAGATGTATATGAACACCACGCCTTTAATCCCCGGAGCGTTAGGCAGGTGTGTACCTTCATAATTATAATACTTACACCCACATTTCGCCAGTTATGTTGAAGTCCCATGTTATAGGGGGCGAGCTTATTGCAATCAACCGGGAACAAATCCATATACAGGCCTGTTTCTGAGAAATTTCTGATGGAAAAACCTAATAACACTACCCGACCTAGGAATCGAACCCAGGACCTCATGCTCAGCAGTAACGCTTGCGACCACTACACTGACGAGGATATGTACCCTTAAAATATTCCACGGCATCCATGGTGACCCCCCCCAAAATCTTAGGCTGCGACCGCGCCTGCTCCTTGTAAGAACCAGGAGAACTGGAGCTGATTGAGTAGTAGTCGGTAAAAAATAGGCATAAAATAGGCAACTGGCATTTTTTACCGACTTCATAAAAAGGAGGAGGTACTATATTCGGATGATTGTATGTTTTTTTTTTTTGTATGTTTGTTCATCGAATACTCCGCCAATTGTCGACGGATTTTCAAAATTCTTTTGACGTGACAACGTCTTATAATTCGATGAAGCTGGCTGCACGCACGAAAAAACATGACGTAATGCGGCGTTACCTCGCTCTGAGGCGTTCCATTTAAGGCTTGAAGTGCAAGCGAGAGCGCGGAACGAGCGACAAAGAGGCACAATCGAAAAAAAAAATAAAGAATGAAAAAAAAGCAATTTTTGTTTTTTTTATTTTATTTTTTTTTGTATTTTCTAAGACGATGTCACGTTCAACTATCGTCAGTAAACCGACTTTACAGAGAACCGATTTTTTTTGTTTGAAAGGGTATGCTCCCGAGGTGGCCCCATTGTCATCAAATCGGAATCTGATGAGGGGATCCCATGGAAATCGAGGGAAACCCTCTAGTTTTTATTTATTTATTTATTTCATTTATTATGGCCATCGAAACTACTCAATAATAAATATTTCACGGTTTGCGATTCGATTAGGTACTTTAATGTGGTTGCTAAGCACAATGCGTATCGTGAAGTGGAGCTGATGGTGACTTCTCAATCAGCTCCAGTACTCCTGGTTCTTACAAGGAGAACTCCTCAACAATTAACGTCCCTGTATCAGGAAAAGCAATATTTTGTAAAAGGTGATGAGCAATTGACATTAGGCTATTGTAACTTAGATAAGTTACAAACTGGCCCACTAAAAAATAAAAAACTTTTTACAAAAAAAACTACCGACTTCCAAAAAACACTACAAAGTGAAAAATAACTTTAATTTCGGAAGTCGGTGTCAATAAAATAAAATGCGGAACCAACGACACCGACTTCCGAAATTAAAGTAATTTTTCACTTTGTAGTGTTTTTTGGAAGTCGGTAGTTTTTTTTGTAAAAAAGTTTTTATAGATTCACGTATTTACGTGTTTATTTTTAGTCAAAACTAAACGTAGTCCTTCCAATGTTTCTGAACGCACTCATAGTTGGCATTGGCATTTATTTGTATTAGCCGTCTATTTAGTGCAGCTTATGTCATTTCAACAAAATAATTGGTTCTCTCTTTTTTACTCACATGACTTTGTACTCTAGTAGCGCCACTCGAAGACAAAACTTATGCCAACTTGTTAAAATTTGATATATTCTATTTAGTAATGTTATAGCAAATGGCATCGCGTGAAAATGACAGTTTTGTTCAGTGAACGACATAATTATTTTTAAGAAATAGATCTAAAGTGATTGCTGAATATTTTTATATTTCAAGAGGCCCATAAATTGCTCAATATCTTTGGACAAACGTTTTTATCAAATTTATATTAAAAATAAAAAATTGCGGTCCTCGCCTATCAGATGTTCTGTCTGTGATTGCTCTTGTGTTATCATAAATTTGTGTGTTGTTGTAAGTGGTGCATTAAAATTTGTGAAAATGACGGACATTAAGCCAGTGGTCATGGCTTCTGCTAATGAACTTATCGACAAATCCAAAGAACTCCAGAAGGAGATTCTTATGGAAAAACTTAGGTCCAAAACATCACAGTTTAAAAACTTAACAGAGACTTCCAAAGGCGTCCGAATGGCTTTGCTGGTATGTTTCTTTATTTTATTAAGCCTACAGCAGCCACTAATATGTTAACAATACTTTAAGATAATTGAACCAGCGCTAACAATGACCCTTAACTAAATTAGCATAGCTCCTATTGTAGAAGGTACATAATACACTAGTAATTAATCTCAATAACAATCATCTAAATTCAGATATCAAGTTCGTTATTTTAAAGTAAAGAACTTGTTAAAACAATGGTTTTAAGATGAAACTCTAGATAGCTGAGTCATATTTTCTTAAGTCTGAGTTAGTAAAAATTTACAATAAATAGCTAATCAGTAAATTGCACAATAATAATAATAGTTGATGATAATTGTACAATTACATAAAACTCATTTAATTTTTACACTTGTAAGTAATTATGTTTATGTGCACCATATGTGCTTCCTCATTCACAGCTCACTTTTGATAACCTTAAACTAGCTTTTCTAGCTCTATAAAATATTTAATACAAAAATAAAATATGTTTGAAATTAACATTTCGGCTGTCCCATTTCAAAACCTAGTAAGGGAGATTTTAAAAAAAAATGTTTTATTGCATAATCTTGCTAACCTAGACTAAGTTAGCAAGAACATGCAATAAAACAATTTAAAAAAAAGTGTCCCTTACTAGGTTTTGAAATGGGACAGCTGATTTACAAAAAAATATAGGGTTTGGTATACAAACCTATGATATCCACTCCTATAATTAGCTGTGTCATAAAACCATGTGATTAATGATTGGAAAGAAATTTTGCTATAATCCTCTTGCTTGTCTTTACTTAATATAAAGAGAGAGAGCAAATTTTGTGAGTTGTGTGTATTTGTGGAGGATAATCTCCAAATCCATAGCCCCTATTTAAATAATTCTTTAACCATTTGAAAGGTACATTATTGCAAATAGCCAAAGGCTTTATAATAATATTTAAATGTATACAAAAAGAAATACTTAATAACACTAATGAAATACTATCTTGAATGCATGCAAGTCTAGTACTTTTTGTTAGGTTACTGCTCAGAAATTGTGCAGTAAGCAGTAACCTAATACAAAGTACAGAATAACGTCTTCACATATAAATTGCAATAAAATGATTAGAGCATGATAAGGCATTAAATTAAATAAATGAAAAGAAAGGCACAATTTCTGCACACATGGCTGCCCATGCCCACCTGCAGAGTACTATCTCTCAAGTATTTTATAGGTAGTACTTCATATTACTTTTGAAAGCTTCTAAACAAAAGCATCCAGTGACCTCTTTAATTATTAGTTAGTTGAGTTTTTATCTAGCACTGTTAACAGATGCTGCTGCTCATTCTCTTGAATAAACCCTTAGTTGCTTTCACAAAACTCACACTTAGGTGGTATATTCTCTGCTCAAAAATACTCATTTTTAGTGATATTGCAGTTAAACTAGAAGTCATTGTCATTGATCAGTAGACATTAGTCAGCTTGTTCCTGTGAACAAGCTGAGTAACTAACACACCCACAACACAACATAACTATGCGTATATATTTCTTTTTAACTAGCCTATGCTGTCCCATTCCTGGGCAAAGGCCTGTCCAGTCCTTCCATCTTATGCAACCCCGCGCATCCTCATTACAGTTTTGACAAAACCGTACCCTATACATAGTAAGTAACAATAATGTATGGCTTCAATTTTTTTTAATGTTTACAGGACAAAAGATGGGGAATCGACAGTGCAGATCGCATGATACTAAAGAAGTGCCTTGACAGTTTGCAGCATTGCATTAAAGTTAGCTCCTTGCAGAGCCTCATTGAGCGCCTGGAGTGCTTATCTAGGCAGCTAGGGTTTGTAAATTTTGATCACTGTTTCAACCTTCTTTGTTACAACTAAACCTGCTTGAAGGTAACTATGTTATTTAATCTGGGGGAACAAGAAAATCAAACAAGTAAATAACACATACTTCTCACAGTATTCAAACAATATTTATGTTATTTAGACAAAAGATGTAATTATTTTAACAATCAGTATGAAGTAATAATTAATAACAGCCGCACGGGTCGATCGATCAGGTTAAGCTACGCTTTCCGCGGTCGGTCTGTGGATAGGTGACAGTTGACCATCTTTAAATACCGAGACTCCTTCATGTCTCGGCAAGCATGTTAAGCTGTTGGTCCCGACTGTCATTCTTGGATCTTTGGCAGTTGTTACTGGTAGTCAGAAACCCGAAATTTTTACAACATGCTTACCAAGGGATATCATATTACTCAGTTACTGGAAACCAACCCCCAACATAGCTGGGAAAAGGCTAGATAGATTGATTGACTATGAAGTAATAAATTATAATTATATTGTATTCTTATAATCATAATTATTAAGTTGCCTATTTGTTTCAGACTCAAGTTCGTAGTGGGAACATCAGGAGTAAATCTATTCATATCATCGGATATGTTTTATTTGGAAATATTAGTTGAATCATCAGGGTCAGTAAAAGATGTTAAAATTCATCATGAAGGAAAAGTAAGTTTGATAACGTCCATGTGTCTATTCATCTCAGACATATTTTGGGTGGAAAAAAACAACACAAACACTATGTTTATATTTATCTATTTATTTATTACCTATATTATGTGAATTACTTACATATTTTTAATAAATACTTTTTGATTTTTTAACAGATTGAACAACAAAGCTGTGAAGAACTGGTATCTTGTATATCACGTGGAGATTTTGCTGATTTCACAGCTCAGCTGGAAGGCTTAACGGCTGTGTACCAACTAGGCGCTGAAAAAAAAGTAACTTATGCATCAATTCCTGTTACGGGGGAAGTCCGCAGGGTGTGTAGAGTCAGCACTGCCAGGGCAGTGTCGGCTTGTTGACCTGCCAATGATTTTTAAACTCAGAAGGGCCTCTGTGCAAGGGTCACTGCATGGGCAGTGTTGTCTCAATTTTCTTTTGTCCTAACTTGTTTCACATTCTGCCCAGAGACTGCACTAAGTCAACACCGCCTGGGCAGTGCTGACTCGATGTACCCTATGGTCTGTGCTTTTGAAATTTTTTATTTTATTTTTTTATTTTTCTTTCCTGATTTATATCCCCAGTTCACATTTTTATAATATGTTTTTGTATGTTTTATTTTGCAGGTAAAATGTAAAGCATTTAGTGCTCTACAGAGCTTAGAAGAAGACTTATGTACAATGAGGCAACTCCAGAGTTTTATCAAAGATCTTTCGGCACAAGTCCATAAGAGTCCTATTGGCTTCTTGCAAAAGCGAAGAGGAGGTATGTCCTTAGTGTAATGCTAAATGTTTACAAATGTGAGTGATTATGTATTTTCCAAGTCTGAATTCATCATTTGTTTTAGAAGCAAATAAAAATATTCTCACTTTTTCACTACCCTTGATTTTTTTTTGGCAGATCCACATACATAAAGTTCGGTCTAATAAGAAATAACATAAAACCCATTCATTCCAGGTCACGCAATGCGTCTCACTTACTTCGTGTCTCCTTACGAACTATTAGACAAAGACAAGGGACTCAATCCACTGACAGTTGAGCTCTTAACAGTAGGCATTCCTGCCGCGACCAGCGGCCTTGCTTCACTAGTCGTTCCTTCCCACACGCACATTGGCCACTCCGCGACGGTCCTACTAGAAGGTTCCACGCCCAATAAGCTGCAATTGTCACCTATCATATCTGGTGGACAGAGGCCGGGGAAGGGGTAAGATTTTAAAACTACTTTGCACCACGTAATAGTTAGAATTGAATGGATGTTTTACTCCTACTATTGAAGATTATCAGCTGACTTGCTTGCAATAGGAAAGATAAAAATTATTTCCAAATTGTGCGTCATTGACCTTCTCCGAAGTTTATTATCATCAATAGAAGGCATGAAGTGTGTAAACTGTGTAACTTTATTCTAAATATGCATTACGAGATTTCCTACACAACAAATAAATTTTTAAAAAATCAATTATTTTTCCTTTACGACTGCTCGGCGACGATAACTAATTCATACAAAAAAAAAAATATTGGTTTCAATAATTTATTCTCATAAAAAGACAAAAAAAAATGTTTTTGATTAGATTAATTAATTTAATCTTATTCTTACCGCCATTCATCAATCTCATTTCAAGTAGCGAAGTTATGGTAAACTATCGATTAACAAATCCATGAAACATTTTCGACCGTCTCTATTTAGAAATGGACCTATCTACGCTCAACTGGTGCCTCAGAATAGCGCGATGCTGCCCGCGTGCTTTACACTCAAGTTGTCGCAACCCACGCCACTGTGCGCTGGACTAGCCAAGCTTATACACGCCACTACAGAGGTAAGAGGACAACGACGTTTTTAAAATTATCACGGGCAAGGTACAGTACAAATGATTCTGTTGAGCATAGAACACAGTCTTAATCAAAAAGAAGTATCAGTTCTATCTAAAGGCGTTTTAATGTCATGTGGATTTACTCACACATGCGGGATTGGGCCGCGTCCCAACTAGGCAATGCAAATTTGATCTCGAGTCTCTTTTCGTGATTCAATCTCGTGGGAAGGCAAACCCGTTCCTGAAATCTCGTTCTCGAACGAGATTTCCAGAGTGAGTGCGCGCGACTTAACACAATGCTTCTCGAAGCCATTTTCAATTAATTAACATTAATAATTAATGGATTTATAGTGTCCGTGATGTGTGTGTGCTGATTTGTTCCGTTATTTATGTGTTAAGCAGAAAATTATTACATAAATAAACATTGATTTTATTATTATTTACAAAATATAACAACCCTAACTGGGTGTAGTTTTCATTTTAATAAAGTCGAAGAGTTTTGATAAAATAAAACATTATTTTAAAAAGTAGGTGAAATCTAAATTTCGAAAATGAGACCTCGCCTGATAGCCGGGCGAGATCTCGGCACCAGCAGTGCGATTCTGTAACCATCTCACCGTGAAAACTTAGGTGAAGTGAGCGTGGAGTGAGCTGTCAGTGTCATCCTGATGCTAGGGATTGATACTCTTGACAGCTCACTCTAAGATCACTTCACCTAACTTTTCACGGTGAGATTTTTACAGAATCGATCGACAGACTTTGCACGCGAGACCTCGAGTTTCCAATCTCGATTAGAGATTATATTTCCTAGTCCCAACCACAATGGTGATGCTGCGCCCTAACTCAGCTATTCTTTTTTCCGTCAGTTTTTATACGTAAGTATCGCAAACGTTTGAATACCTATATTATTTGACCTAATATGAAACTTGAACTTTTTTTAAATAGGTATTTGAGTTGCTTTGATTATCCTGTTTTCTAATATATTTTCAGGTGGAAGTGGCTGGCGACTGGGGAAATGCGAAGCCCATGTTGGGGCTAGTTGCCCAACAATCATACAACAAGCTGACGCCAGGGAAAGTGATTGAACTGAATCTCAGCAAAGGACTGTTTGTGGTTTGTACCTCCTCACATTATATACAGTGGCCTCCACTTTATGATTTAAAATTCTAGTGATCCAAGTCTTTGAACTACTATAATGCTATTATTGACTAACTAGCTGCGCCCCGCGGTTTCACCCGCGTAAGTTTTGATCCCGTGGGAATATAAAAGGGATAAAAAGTATCCTATGTGTTATTCTGATGTATAAACTATATTACTGTAAAGTTTCATCAAAATCCGTTCAGTAGTTTTTGCGTGAAAGAGTAACAAACATCCATCCTCACAAACTTTCGCATTTATAATATTAGTAGGATTCAACTATCTTTGACTTATCATAAAAAATAATCAAGTAATTCCCTTAGGAGTACCTGATTATTTTTAATTCATAATGTGGCATCATAGCTGAAATGGAAAAATGTCAACTAACTTTTGAAGGCCACTGTATATTTTTTAATTATGTGAATCATCGGTCAAATTATGGTTCATTATCGTCGTATTTGGGTCGTCATCGCTGCAACAGCTGATATTATGATCTTTCACAGAAGATTTTTTAAAGTTTCGTATCAGACTTACAGAAACTGAGAGTCTTCAATAATTCGTATCCATTCTGTATGATTTTATATTTATCTCGTTACATGTACTCGACTCATTGACTCATCAGGAAACTATAAGACCTCAGATTACTGTAGATCCGAGATTGTACAGGAAACACATCCGTTGCTGCAAGTAATTTTTGTATGTAATGTTAAAGCACAGGAAATCTTAGTGACGATATATCTCCAGCGGATTTTTTGCAGCTAAACTGCGAGGAAATCGTTTGACTCTCGACTAGAATACTGCTGCGTCACGGGATACTTTTCGATGCACTTTTTTGTTTAGCGACTCGTGTCATGGTGTGTTAAAACAACTACTGAAACTATAGGCCGAGATAAAAACCGCTGTACCACAGAATGACAATCGATACAGTAGCGAAACGACTTTGATATCAGGCGGAACCGCCGCCCATGTAGATATTTACACTGTCACACGCAACGTGCAAAGGTTGTAGCCAAATGCAGAATAAAATAAAAGAGATTAATATTATCTAATCATTTATTTACAAGTAAGTACCTCGACATTCATAAAGCCAAAATTCCACAAAGTCTGAAGTCACGCATCTATAACCAGTGTGTTCTTCTGTCCTCCATGACGTACGGTGCTGAGTAGAGGTGGTAGTTGAATCAATAAACTATTTTTTGAACGACTTTTCGAAATTGGCACAAGAAAAGAGGCTATGCCCCACAATGGGTGAAGTCGGGCTGTGGATAGTGATGATGATGACCTATAGGTACATTTACATGTGTTGCAATCCCAGATATTTACGTGGTACTGTATTTTTAGACGTTTGCAGTTTTCTATTATTAAATTTAACTATGTAATATATTCGCATTCGAATGAACAACCTTATCATAAAAGTTAGAGGGGAACATGTACAGAGAAAGGAAATTCTGCTTAAATCGGGTTATAATAATCTATGAAATCTTAAATCCTTGTTGTGTTTGGCTAACACACACAACAAGTTTACATTATATCTTAACAGGTGTCGTAATATTCGCTCGTAAAAATCACGGGGCTGCCCTCACTGTTCGAGTGCGCAAACGTCTATTCGTTTCACTACTGTATGGATTGTAATACTGTGGCTGTACATTAACCATTATCGTTAAAATATACCTAAGAAATCAGACATTTTGTCTGCGACCAAAAAATTTCGCTGCAAATAATCCGCTAGTTACACACGTCATCTTCAAAATCCGCAATATTTTATTTATATGCAGGGTGTAAAAAGACCCATCACGAAGTCGTCATCTACGCATTCAGTACATCAAACTAAGTAACAATTTCCTCTCGGCTTCATTAAGGGTATTTTTATACCAGTTATTTATCTTCAAATATGCGTGTCGTGTCCTAGAATCTCCCAGAGCAGACTCAGTGTTACTTCCTGTGTGAGACGCGCGGCCTGGACGGCTGCATGGTGACGAGTGTGCCGTTCACGCACCCGTCGCACGTGCCGCCGCTGCTGGCGTGTCTGCGGCAGCAGGCGCTCTTCAACACGCTCATCACCAGCTGTGTGCGCACGCAGTGTAAACAATGTAAGCGTGTTACTATTGTCTAAGATTTCTGAGCATCCCAATCACTCACTTGTTTAGTTATTTTTTTAAATTCTTCTTAACACTTTTTGTCGTCTGTTCCACAGTCATTGAGTTGGAGAGCGTGTTGATGTTCGAAGTGAGCGCTCTGTCGTGGCAGCACATCTCGATCTCGCTGGAGCACCCGGTCGACGAGAGCATGGCCACCGTGGAACTCGAGCTCAGCGACCCGGCCGCGCCGCGCGCCACACTGTACACGCTGCACAGCGCGCCCGCCGAGCACATCGACGAGTACATCACCAGGGTGCTGCAGAAGACGCACTCCATACCTATAACACTTAGGTGAGATACACCTCACGAGAGCATGGCACCGTGGAGACCGAGCTCAGCTACCCGGCCGCAGCATTAAGTCCGCCTTATGTACCACCATACAGCATTCAAGTGAAACCTTTTATTTTATTATGTTCGAGCAATTTAGAGCTATCTTATTACAGTGTTCTTTAAATACACGAAATTGAAGGCCATTTACAAGTTAAAGTTGATAACACTAAAATAAAAACGAAAAAGGTTGGGCTAAAATATCTATAATATAAATGAAAAAATAAAGAGTACACGAGCGATTTATACAAACCAATAATCGTTTAGTAAACAATTCCTTTATCAGTTTTTCGCAAAAAGCTTTTCACCATCAAATACCGAAAAACACTAATATATAATAATATATCTGTCACCGTATAATTATGAACATCGTTAGTTTATAATCTAGCTCGCAAAATTATAAACTAAACTAAATTTGAACTGCAAAAAAACATTTACAGTGTAACGCTTAATTTTTTGATAGTTTATAATCTGTCCATCGCAAACCGACAAATTGTGAACTGGTATCAATCTTGCATGCGACGGATCGCACCTTGCGCTTATACTAAAAAGCCATGTAACTGTGACATATCCGAATCATATTCACTAGACTTTAAAAAATTAAAATTTACACTTTAAAATTTCTGAACGGATTAGAAACGAATTCTGACTGTACGCGGACTTGGAATGAGGGTAACAAGCTAGGTTTGCGAAACATTTTGCAGTGCGTACTGATCTTAAACTGCCTAGTAGTAAGCACAGTAACAGGTAAGCTATAGTCTATAGTACAATTTGCAATTATACATAATATGTCATATCTGCTATATTTGTTTTCTATAGGTCCCTCATAAAGATCTGGGAGCGGGAGGCAGCCAGTAAGCAGTTAAACGGCGGGTACTCGGCTCTGGAGCCAAATTTTAGCTGCGGACTGGGAGGCCTCGACCCCGGCGGTGAACACGTGAAGCACGAGCCGGGGTCGATGACCTCGCGCGCCATGTACCCGTCCAGCGTCAACCATCCGCACCAGGGCGGTAAGTACTACTACAGTTAGGGTCAGCGCAGACAGAAAGGAATAATTCTCGCGCGGTCTCGGACATTTTCTGACGGATCGCGTATGCTCGAGCACGGGCTTCCCGCGTATCTTCGAGGACGCGCGAGCATTTATTGTCAGGTTCAAGCAGTTATGCACTTTATTTCAATAATTTTAAAGTTGATTTTCGAGTGCCTTAATAAAATCCACTCCCCTGCGCTCCTCTCTGTCTGCGCTGACCCTTAGGATTGCAACCGTTCTGTTCAAAACAGTTTTATACTTTGTAATGTTGGTATAGTGGGCGTAAGCATGAGTTTCTGGGATCGATTTCCAGGTTGGGCAGTGTCTTTGGGTTTTGCCGTCATTAATTGTTCAGTAGGTAGCAGCCCGGAGCTGGATTTGTGCCCGATTGATAGCAGTTGGGTCGTCCCCTATTACATGGGACTTAAACAAAACTTTTCGGGGATTATAACAGGCATGTTGTTATATTTGCCCCCTTTTATTTTTAACTCTGTAACGATAGACGTTACAGGGATAAATAAATAATAATTTCGGGATCCTTGAAGATTATTTGGGATACTTTTTTCATGAAACAGTATCATGAAAAAAGTATCCAAAATACTCTTTTCAGGCCTTCCCTTAAAGGTTGTCAAAATCATTAAATGTAAATTGTTTGTTTTGCTTTTATAATTTATTTTTATGAAAAAAGTTTGTAGATTCGCGATGTGACTTATTAAGACTTTGATATAAGGTTAAAATGACATCTGTTTACTCGAGCTCGTAGAATGCAACAGCTATAGATATTATATAGTTGCGAGCATGTGCCAAAGATTTAATAGTGCCTCGTGTTGTCTACAGGGGCTTACCTTTCAGAGCAGCAACACCACCTGTCTGTAATGTGCCAGGACCCGAGCGCCAGCGACACTAAACTACAAACAGACGAACGGAAATCCAAAAAAAGAAAATCCGATGATGTCTGGGCCACTCAGAAAAAAGGCAAACCATCCGGCATCGCCGAAATGATGGACTCCGATAGTGAGAGTGACAATTCAGATGAATATGTTAACGAAGATGAGAATACTATCAATAGTAACTCGACGAATGATGACATTGAGGGTCGGGAGTCTTCTGTGTCGCAGAATGAGTTCACGTCCGACATGGAGCTGTCAGCGATGGACGCGACCGACGCGCTCGGAGTGCCAGACAACAGAACCTCCTCCGACATGGACAACTCAAACGATGGAGACGTTGACGACATAATCCGGTTCGTACCCACTACTCTTTCATCTTTCAACAGATCTCTCAACAGATTAATGTTACACAGTAATTTATTCTTTACAGGAATTCTTTTCACAAGTCTGATCACAAAAGGCAAAAACTTAAAAGCAAAGATTCCGAATTACGCACAAATAGGAGCGCGTCTTCCCTCCTCTTGGACTTAACCGAAGGCAAGTCTTATATGGCGTCTTCGGTAAGCATAACTCCTATAGGTAGCACACCGAACACACCCAACGCTGGCTCCGGCTCCAGTATAACCTCCATGTTATGCCTGGACAGGCGGCCGGGCATTGAGATAATCCCCATCACTGCGGCCGCACCAGCCGCTCTGCCCAGCTCCATAACAATAACGCCGATCACATCATCACAAATGAAAACGCTTGACGATCGGATCAGATCCGAGAAGAAGTCGAGCAGGTCGGGGGAGGAGCGCAGCAAGGAAAAGAAGAAGAAGCGCAGGAGAGACGACTCCATGGGGCCGCCGGAGAAAGTGCCGCCCAAACAAGACCCGCTCACTAAGCCCGTGTCGGTTAGCATCAAGCCCACTGACGGCTCCCCTTTACGTGCGACTTCCCCAAACTCTCTTATTCGAAAATTTAGTCCAAGTCCAACGCATGGCAGATCCGTTTCGATAACTAAATCGCCGAGCCCTAGCACTGTGAAAGGTTTGGGAAAGCCGTCGGGGACATCTAGTCACCACAACAGCCCGAGACATTCTCCAGTTCAAAATAGCCCTAAACATTTACCTGGTTACTCGAGTCCAAAAAACCACAGCGTCTCGTCCCCTAAGCACAGTTCTTCGGGGTCGGGAAAGCCAAGCATGTCAGCACTAAAATCTGCAACCAGCGGGTCGCCTTCGGGGAAATCTGGTACAACGGGGTATGACCTCACTAAAAAGATATCCAAAGACAGTTACGGCTCTAGCTCGGTGACATCGAGGGACAAAGAAAAGAAACATTCCGGTTTATCTTTTTCTAGTTCTGATAGGAGTAGCCCTAAATTAAAAAACCCAATCAAATTGAAACAGTTAGAAATTACCCCCGTGTCCTGTGATAGTCCCGTAACGGAGCCTTTAATCTCCCCACCTAATATTGAAATAAATAAATCGAATGCTCCGAGCCAAGCTCGCAACAGGAAAGGTTCCCTCAGTGCTGTGATAGATAAGCTCAAGTCTGCCCAGCACTGCGGCACAGATTCTGAAATAAGTGCAAAATCTAGTAGCTCCTCCAGTAGTGCCAAGTTTTCAGATCCCAAAACAAGTATGCCTGGCAATAGTGGAAAACTTAACGATAGCAAAAATCAAGAGTATATGGTGAAGCCGAGCTCCGACGGTATGAAGATAACAATCAATAAAACTAGAACGAAAGATTCTTCAAGCAGTAGCTCCAAATTAAACTACAGCAGTTCTAGTTCGAAACAATCATCACCCCAACTCACTCCCCCGAGTCAGGGCTCTCCCAAAACGCACACAGGCTTAAAGCCAGGGGTCATAAGTGGACCCGCTTCTAAAAAGACTCAAGCAATGCAATCTTCTAAATCCGGTAACATCACTTCGGGATCAACACCTCCGAAAGCTAACATGAGCCCTTCAGATTCCTCCGGGTCTAGCAACCCCAACATGCCCAAAGTGCCTTATTCAAAATCGTTGAGCACAAGTAGTGCAGGTATCAACTTATCAAAGTCTGGTTCTAAATCTAGTTCTGGTTCCCCTAAAAGCAGCAGCACGGACCTCGCAAAAATAATCAGAGACAGGGAACGAGAGAAAGTCAGAACTAAACTTATGACTAATTCAGAGAAATCGATTTTTTCTTCGAAATCTGAACGCCATTCTAGCCCTAGCGGCTCGAGAGACGAAATAGATGGAGAAAGGTTTAAAACTTCTAAGGAATCGAATTTTCTCGTAGAAGGCTTGATCAAGCCTCTCGATACTAGTAAATTTCAAATACCAAAATTGAAAAATCAAAACACTCCAGATAAGAACAGTCCTGCAGCGCAGTACGATCAACGATCTTTAGTTAACGATTTTGCTCGCTCGCTAGAACAAAGCAAATATCAGTTTCCGCACTTCGACAATCCAAGTGCCAGAACGGCCGATTCCCTTCAAAAGTCAGCGTATCCTTTGAACGTGCCGAAACCCCTACTCAATATGGGCAGCATGAGCCCTAAGACAATACCTCCCGGCAAGAACGATCAGTCTGACCGGCCCCTAGAATTTTCTAAAGCTATGGCTGACAGTATCTCAAAGGGGGGAAGCCCAGTGAGAAATAAGGATGACTCAAAAGACGGCTATCCGCCGTCATTTCCTATCCTCCCCCTGGATTTCAAAACGGAAATGGCGAAGGGGTTTGCCGCTCCTAAGGGCAGTTCAGAGGACAGGAAAGGCGCCGACTCGTGCATGAAGCCCCCGGCGAGTGGCGCGGTGGCGCGCAGCGGGGCCACGACGCCGCAGGAGGCCGCGGAGATGCTGCTGGACTTCTCGTCGTCGTCCAGCAAGGTGTCGGGCATGGTGGCCGTGCGCCCGGTGTACCCGGCGTCGCCGGCGCTGGCGCTGCAGCTGGCCAAGAGCCCGGCGCCGTCGCCGCTGGTGGCGCCCTCGCCGCACTCCAACTCGCCCTGCATCACCGACGACGAGCTCATGGACGAGGCGCTCGTGGGCCCCGGCAAATGAGTGCCAGCGCTCACCCAGTGCGAAATCGCGAGTTTTTGCGCCGCGTACGAACGAAATCGTGAACGTTTCTCATATTATATTGTTTGAAATATAACTCATTTATGATTCCTTGTGTAATTTTATCAATGGGATATTTATTTATCAAGTAATTTATTCGTAATTTTCTCTCTATGTAAACTACTTACTGATTCTTACTTTTAATCTCGTCGTATATTGTTTAATGTGTAAGGAAATATTATGTGATTCAAATATATTTTAGTAATCGAATATCATATTTGTGTCATACTTTATATGTATATGTAAAAAGACGATTCATAAGTCCATGTATTGTTGTTAACGGAGGAACCACTTAACGCAACTGCCATGAGTAAAATACAATTTAGTGTACAATGTTTTTCCTAATTTAAGTGATGCAGTATAGTATGCGACAATTAACAATCAATGTAAATAGATAAATTAATATAATGATATTGAAATGAATTTGTTGGTAAGGCCAATGTGCTTATAGATTTTTAGAAATAAATGAAAATCAATTATTATTTACATGCATTTCGTTTTATTTTGGACACATCATAAAACAAAACATTTCGTTTATACGTTAAATAAGTTAAATATTAATATGACATAGGTAGGTACATTAATAAAATCTTAGAGAGCTAGGACGATAAAATCTGTAGTAGGGATTATAGAAGGGAAGTCTCCTGTACGGTGCATACGGATAACTCTGAAATTTTCTGCGGATGGCAAAGCGACGTCGTGGCGGTTGTCGGTGCCGCTTTCTTAAAAACGGAAGTGGTGCAAATCCAGCGGCAGTTTCCATTATTTCATTTTTAATTCTATCAGCTAGAATATTATCAATTAGTTGGTCACCCGGATAAAGATAATCGTCATCGTCGATGTTAATTTCATTCTGTGCATCGGGGATTACCTCTTTTAAAGGAGTTACACTTTCTTCAATTACTATATCAACTTCTCCGTCGCCATATTTAGGGGTGTCTCCGCCAGTGTCAGGTTCGGGCAAAAACTCTTCACTTATTACTTCCACTTTCGTTGGTTCTGGATCACTTTTGTTTAATGTTGGATCTTCTACTTCTATCTTCACTTCTAACTCACTTGTTTCTGACAATGGTAGTTCCTTATCATTGTTTAAGTTGTCTGGGTTTGAAACAGGATTTGCAATCACACTGACAATCCCCACTATTAATAATAATATTATATTCGGCTTCATTTTTTCTGAAATAGTAATTTAAAATGTTAACTTTATAGCGCGGCGAACAAAGCTTCAATGTGAAATTATTCTAGCAAGCTAGTCTTATATTATAGAAGATCGAGGTCAAAGAAAGGTGTGTGGCAACACAAATTTCATTTGTAAATAAATTGCTCAAATACCGGAAGTTCCAGAAAAATATCTAAACAAATGAAAATAATAGCATAAGGGCCGATTTTTCAATCGTCAAGTAAGTAGGTAACTTTACATATACATTCATAAATTCGCCCCGTCTTCCTTATGGGGAAAGGCAGAAACTATAGAACGCCACCTTCTACGATAGGTACTTACATACTCCTATAGGTACGTTTGTAAGTGTAATCTGATAAATATATTACGGTTTCATAAACGCCATATTTATTTTTCAAATAAAAGTTATAATGACTATTGAAAAAATCAGCCCTTAAGTACCTACAGCCGTCAAAGAAATTTTCTTTCAATTAGGGTCCACGTCCGATTGATAGCCCACCATTCTTGCTAAAAACTTATTTCCTTTCTTTATGTACAGACGCCAGCACATCAAGCTACTACAATCTGTCAAATTTCTTTAATAGATTTTTAACTTTTTCGCTAAAGCATAAAGTTCAAAGTTGATTGGGAAAATTTGACAGTTTCGGGTAGCTTGATGTGCTGGCACATGTCCAAAAACTTGTGCTTTACTGCAGCGCTAAGCGCTTTAACCAATGAGCAAAATATATTCAATTTTTTAAATTTATATTAGAAATCTACTCACTTAATAACGGCATGGAAGTCGTTGTGGTGGATTCATTCTTCGACCCTGATAATTCCTCCTCCGAGCATTTGCTTTCTCACTGCGCTCTCTAAGCTTTCTCATTGCAAATCGTGGTAGGAATGGATTCTGGGACTCTGCCCCTTCCATCATCTCGCCGTCATCTAATTTAGATGTTACATTCTTCGATTCTTCAAGAGGCTTCGAGTCAACAAGCATGAAGAAAACGAATACTGTTAAACACAATAACTTGAAGCTGAACATGATGACGTATACAAATGGTAGTACCTAACTCTTAAGACATGAACAACGGTGTCCTTCGAGGTATAGCGACGGTGGCTAGTCCCTTTGTATCCGTCTTCAAGAGCGTGCTCATATTTTATAGGGACGGTAATTACCGACAGATGACACACATCTGGTGCATCTGTTTACCCTATCGAATTTGAGGAAATGTAACGGGTCATACGGTCGCTTCCAATTATCACGTCCTCGACTCACATTCATAGGCCGGTGGTGCACAACCGTAAGACCTACATTGTTGTAACGGATACTGAAGCCTACCTATTTTATCAGTGATTTAACTAGTTTCCCCTGTAATGACGTAATAATGTACTTAAAAAAAAGTCAGTCAGCGCCTTAAACAATAATAAAAAGTTAATCCTGCCTACGTCTGTATTAAGAATATTAATGCAATGTAAGTAGTAGTAACAATAATTATTTACAAAATAGGATACGTGGATAATGGATAGCATTATGTACACAAATCAATAAAATTCGTAACGTCTCACAGACCGTTACAATAACATTACCGTGACTCGGGAGTAGGTATCTACCTCCTACGGAGCTTATAAACAAACAAATAAATACATTGAATACAAACATGTTTAAATCATTATAACTACCTACTTACTTACACAGGCCTCCGTAAACAGTACCATTATTACACCTCGGCAAATAGTTTATTAAGATTATAACGCAAAGCTTCAGATTTCTGGGATTTACCTACAAGAAAGAAAGAGAAACTTTCTTTGTTCTGCACAAGCACCCTGTATTGTAGTGCAACTTCAGACGGCCTATCTTCAGTTGCAGACTGCGAAAGGCTGAGTTGATTGATAAATGATGCTGATTACACACAACGACGTTTAGCTGCTAAATCAGACTTGGGTGCAGTTTCCAAATTACTACCGACGATGGAAAAAGAAAATGCAATAATTATGGAGTTGTAGGTATCTCTATATCTAGTCACTCACTGATTAGCTAGATACATAATTATCAGCCGTAGCTGATTCATAGTTGGTACGCGATTACGAGCTTAAAGTACCTAGGTACCTACAACAAAATAGATGTGAGCCCTAGCCTTTTTTTTTGTGGATGGGATATCATCAAATGACCCCTCCCGCTCTGCACCCTAATTGCGTAACGCACGATTAATCATAATCTGAATCATTTTGAAACAGATTGCTAATCCATTGCTGCATATGTTCGGAAAATTTCTGCTCAACAACGCAAATAACGCAATTAATGTTGTTGAACTGTCAAACTGAAACAGATTGTGATTGATCGTGTGTTACGCAATTAGGGTGCTGGGTAGAGCAGAAGGAAGTGTCACTCTTACTGACTAAAACCCACCCGTGTTCTTTCCTTAGCCCTTTATGTTCCGGGGCAGCGGTAACCCTTTCGGACAATCCCGCTGCCCGTGAACCCTAGCCTAGCAATACAGGGTTATTTGAAAAACACCAGCAACCTCTTAAGAGGTCATTGTACTCATCATTATGAACAACTTTTACTATGGGACCAAACCTGAAATCGCGGAATAAAAATCAGCTGTTCCCTACATTTATCTTCATCTATCTCGTCAAAATGTAGGGAACAGCTGATTTTTTTTTCGCGATTTCAGGTTTGATCCCATAGTAAAAGTTGTTCATAATGATTAGTACAATGACCTCTTAAGAGGTTACTGGTGTTTTACAAATAACCCTGTATAACCTGCTTAAATCCAGCATGTAAGTATGATCAAACGATCACTTTAATTAAATCGAACGCACTATGAATTTGACCACGCATTGGTTTACATATCAGTCATTGTCAAGGTGGCTAATGAGTCACGAGGTCATCATGATGCTGCTGTATAAATACCTAACTATAAACACCCGTCAAGTACCTACCGAACCTAAACAAACATGGAGTTCTTGAAAATTATCATAATTTTAATTTATTATAAGGTTTACTCAACAGTTCGCAATAAATAAATCGTAAATGTAGGTAGATATATTTGAAAATATTGCGTAAATGTTTAATTATAGTAGCATGACCATTCATAAATTGGCTATATTCAGAAAAAACAACAGCAGGAAAATGTAAATTAAACACTAGTACCTACTAAAGTACCTAATTTCAAGCCATCGGTTGTTGGAATGAGAACTGTAATGAAATCAATTTGTTTTTTGCGTCATATTTATGTCCATCTTCAAAATAAACACGAGACAAGTTTATCTTATCTAAACCTGCAGTTCATTGACGACATCATTTTGTTACATAGTATAGTGTTACACTGGTCTTTTCGCTGATGATTCACAGCGATAGTTAGTTAGTTTACCTTGCTGATAAGGATCAAATTCTGAAAATAAATGTTCTACAAGATATCAAGACTTCATCATCATCATCATCCGCACAGTCTGACTTCACCCACTGCTGAGCAATGGCCTCTGTGTTCCTCTTTTCATTGGCTCTATTTTTTTTTTCATGTGCCAATCCCCACGCTTCTGTGCCACCCTCATCCAGGTTCTACCCGCGTTGGTAACAATGTTGTCCGCCCATCTCGCCGCCGGCTGAACGACACTTCGTCTCCCAGTCGCGCCACTCGGTCACTGCCTTGCTTCACCTGTCATCACTACGCCTTGCCGTATCCTGCCCAATTCCATTTGAGTTCCTTAACTTGTTTTCCGATATCGAAAACTTACGTTACGTCTGCGTATCTTGACGTTTGGGACTTGGTCTATAAGCCTTGCCAAGCATGGAACCATGCTATCAAGACTTACCCGTATGAAATCATAGAAATTTCCATTGTACCTACTAAGATTTTCGTTTCAGCAATTACCCAGTAACTTCATTCCTTTAACAATTTATGGCTGACTGCTAAACCCAGTAGGTACCTACCATTTTCACGAAAAGAGCTTTCCAATGACATGGCACTGCTCATTGTTATAGGACGGTGGACGTACAATAATTTCAGACAGTCCGGTCCTATGTTTGTTCCAGGAGCAACGAGCAACTACATCCGTGACTTTTTTTAAAGAAATCACCTCTTGCTTGCTATAGCTGTCAATATGCAACTGGATTTAACGGATTAAGTTATATTAAAGTAAAAACGGCTATGACCATATCGCCAACATACGCAGCAAAATACTTGAGTTATTAATTAGTCACTCCAACGAAACGTGAAGATTGGAGCTTGATAAAGGACGTTGCGCATTTTTGACGGTATTGATTTAATATCGAAACAAAAAACGCTGTACAAAACAGATGCTGATCGTTGAACTCAATCAGGCAATCCTCCGTGGGCAATCCATTGTGATTAAACAAGTCATGACTTTAGTCTGTCCCGTAGTCTAGTGGGCGCATTCACGACTACTAAACAGGGAATGGGAAGGCCTGAGTTCGACCTCTGCAGGAAGACCGGCAAAGTGATATTGAGACTACGTTTTTATTTTAGTTTTGCAATAGCAGCTCGGGGTCTGGATTTGTGCCTGACTTTATGGCAATAGGCTCGCCCCATTTATTTATTTATTTAATACTTCAAGCACATAAATGTTCAGAGGCGGACTTAATGCCATAGGCATTTTCTATCAGACAACCTTTGGGTGATGCAGAAACAACAGTGGTAATCATGAAAATTGAGGAATAAATATAAAGATACGCATAAACCTATTAAAACTATAAATATAATATATACTTAATTACATATAAATATAAGCACACATAAAAATACATGAATATAGTAAAAAGAAATAAGCCAAACAATGAGAAAATATTACTGTTGTGATGATACTGCCAGCTTGTTGCGAATGTACACACGGCTACATATCAAGCTATACATTTCCAGTTTTAGCTGACCTCGCACTGTATAGGTTTTTCGTACAATCAGAAGTCAGCTTATACTGGTTATGTATAGCTTGATGTGTAGCCGTGCGTACTCGCGAACCTTAACTTTAAAGGATAATCGGTTGGTTGCAGACAGAGAGATAGACTGAACGAAGAACGAAGAGTGATTGAAGTCTGTGCCGTGAGTGGGACATTGGAGAAGACGATTGTGTGATGAACATAGATTTGGAATGATCTCAACATTACTGGCGAAACGTGGTTATCTACACCTCTGCGTACGCCTACGGAGAATACAGGCGTGCTGTTATGTTTATCATAACGACGATGAAGTGACAAGAACTCCTAACTGACATTTTTGCGATTTTACTTTTTTTACGTAGATAGACTTTAAATAATTGTTTGCGTGAGCAGGCAATAGCAGCAAATTTCATATCTTAATATTAAATTAGATATGAAGTTAGCTGCTATTGCCTGCTCACGCAAATAATTATTTGAAGTCTATCTACGTAAAAAAAGTAAAATCGCAAAAATGTCAGTTAGGAGTTCTTGTCACTTCATCGTCGATAAATCACATTAAAAAAAAACACACAATTCATTTACGAGTATACCAGTCGATACCTCCTTACCGATTTTGACGTGTAAAAGTGTTTGTATAAACCTACTTACAGAAAATAAATCCTTATCATTTACCAAGTAAATGAATTCCGAAATCCCTAAGTCGAGTTTATATTCAGAGCAGGAAAAACGACTTCTTTTTAAACGTGTTTCTTAGGGAAGTGGGTACCTACTTCATTTTATATTTACCTACTAAGAGCATCCAGAATTGAATAGTAACTAAAATTAGAAGAAATTAAAAACGTGACTTCGAGCGCTGAAATAAAATTCATGGAGTGGCTGCCGTTTTAATGTGAAGTGGCTGCATGAATAACAGAATTCTGATTTATTGTTACAGTCGTAGTAGTACCTACGTACATATTCTCGATCTACACACATCAAAAGTGTCTAGGGATCAAGCATTTTTATGCGGATTTCTTGAGATTGAGATGTGGCTTTGTAATAAATTTATGATTTTATAAATTTATATGGATCCTTTTTGGTGCATTTCATAATTTGAATCAGGAACTGTGAATCAAATTCGAGTAAAAGATGAAAATCAGCTGTCAATATTTTCCCTATAAAAACATACAACGCATTGAAGACATTATTAGTGCTACTGTTTCCCTACTACTGATTAAAACCAACGTTATTATGGAGCGGCGACGTCATTTAAGCAGGGAAGAAATGCTCAGAGCCGTGGGAATGATAGAAGCTGGTTCCCGGCAACGTACTGTGGCTTTAGCTCTGAATACAAGTCAGAGTGTTATCAGTCGACTTTGAACACGTTACCGAAGCACTGGTACCGTGGCTGAGCGCCATGGAGGACGGTATCGCTGCACCACACGGAGACAAGACCGATACATTCAAATCTTAACTCGAAGAGCTCCAACAATAACCGCCATGATGTTAGCCGTGAGGCTTCATCACTCTTCAGGGAACTTAATTAGCGACCAAACAGTCAGAAACCGCTTGCATGAAGTGAACCTTCATTCCCGAAGACCGCTACGGGTACCACCTATAGCAATGCACAATCGTAGGATTCGATATCAATGGGCTCTTGAACACAGAAATTGGGCAGAAGAACAATGGCGTTTCGTGTGCTTTTCTGATGAGTCTCGTTTTGGTATGAGACCGGATACAAGACGTATACGACACTGGAGAACCCCTGGACGCCAACAGCGATTAAAATCCTGCCAGGAAGTCCATCCTTATAGTGGTGGAACCATCATGGTATGGGCGGGTATTTGGATCGGCGGAAGAACTGAGTTGATTTGGATCAGAGGCAACCTCAACGCTCAAATTTATGCTGAGACGATTGTATCAGACGTCATCGTTCCTCTACAAGTGCAAATCGGTCCCTTATTTCAGTTAATGCATGATAATGCACGACCGCACACCGCAAGAGTTGTAAGACAGACTCTCGCCGCAGCTAACATCAATGTCCTGCCCTGGCCTGCTCAGTCGCCAGACTTGAACCCGATTGAGCATGCATGGGATATGCTACAGAGAAGAGCTCTGCCGAATATGGAGGGTATCCAGTCGCAAGAAGACCTTTTTTTGTTGTTGCAACGAACATGGGCGGCCATTCCACAGCGTGATTTGGATGAACTCATTTTGAGTATGCCAAACCGATGTTCTTGTGTTGTTAGTGTTCGCGGTAGAAACACGGATTATTAATTGTTTAAGTTACCCAATAAAATTTTAGAGAAAACTGTTATTTCAGTCTTTTTTTCGAACTTTTGTGTTAGTGGTTCAAATGTCAAAAATCCCTTTATTAGGAAAATGGCAAATTTCTTTATTAATGCAAAGGTGACTTGGTTTATCGTTACTGTGACAAACGAAAACACTTTATTTGATGAATCCTTAAAGAAAATTTTAATTAATATCAATCAGGAGAAAAGTTATTGCAAAAATATATGTTGATCCCTAGACACTTTTGATGTGTGTATATTAGCTACATAAGTTGAGAAACTCGACAACTTGACGGTTATACGGTTTATGTGTATAGGTTTAAATGTAGCTATATAGGTAAGATTACTTGTTTATTTAATGCTAAAACAAACATTTCCTTGTTATGTCGAGGCTAATAAAATATCATTACTTATTTCCGCAGCCAAAGGGGACCTTATCAGTCTACAGTGTTGACTTAATAACAAAGATTACATTAGGCAAGTTGTCTTTCTGCCTGGTGACAATTTTGACAAAAGTGCACTACCAGTAATTATGCATAATCAGCCTGTAGGTAATGTTCCCAGTTCTGGCTGGGACACATGCCTCCTCTCGGTGAGAGGGAGTGGGCCGTATCTAATCCACCACGCGGGCCCAGTGCGGGTCAGTAGATGTCACATATGTCTTGGAATTTTTGGTTCCAGGACATTCCGGTTTCCTCACAATGTTTTCCATCACCGTTTAGAGAGCAGTCGTGATGAAATAATTCACACATAGTCCTGGCTGGGTTCGAACCTACGACCTACAACTCGTACGTTAATACTCTCACTCGTAGTGATAACGCGCTGCCATTAGCCATTACCACTGGGCCATCACTGCTCCCAATAACCTATAAAGCTTATTTTCTGAGAAAGATTTGTTATTATTTGCCAAAAACTTCAAGTAAGGTAAATGTAACTTCCTTAGGATTTCTTATTTTGACTGAGCGGGCTTCACTCAATAACACTAAGAAAATAATTAATAAATACCTACTTGCCACTATAATGTAGCAAAAACAACAAAAATCCTTAGTTCCTGACAGATTATTGCTAGATAATGTTGAAATGAATCTGTTGTCTGATTTGATACCTGTCGATATTTCTTACAAGGACTGCCACAGCCACAAGCTTTTATTCTTGGTCCCTTAAAGTGCCAGACTTTTTAATTAACTTTTTTGGGATACCTTACCCACACGTACCTACTTTAGTCGAAAACATCTCAGGGAGCTTCATATACTTCGTCTAGGTTGTAAGTGTTGTAACCCAGGCGTAACAGCTATTTTTAGGGTTCCGTAGTCAACAGGAACCCTTTTAGTTTCGCTATGACCGTCCGTTCGTCCATCCATCTGCAACTTAGCTCAGAGACTCTTAGTACTAGAAAGCTATAATTTGGTATGGTTTACGCAGACAAAGTTAAAATAAAATGTTGAAAAAAAAAAAATCGACGGGTTGCACTCCGGGAGTGCCGGCAGAAGTGAAAACTTAAATATTAATGTTCTGCATTTTTGATATTTTGGAATGGTTAGAGAATAATTTTGTACGAATTGCTTTCGTTATCAGTATAAAAGTATTATTATTTATGTGGTAGGATACAATATTTATTAATTGCGCTATCGTACACAAACATGACAATTATCGAACATTCGCGCAAGCGCCTTGCGCCGCCTGCCCTCTCTCCATCCGTCTTACGAATTCTCGATCAGGTCACGTGTCCTGACGCGAGTTTAGAGATTTTTACCCATTCCAAAAAAAAATACGCAGCGCCGCTAAAGAAGTTTTCACTTCAAAAATGTATACGATACAGGGATCCGTTTGTGAAATATTAAGCTTTAAAGTGCTAATTTTTGTTAGAGTCAAGTGTCCCCCCCAGAGCTAAATAGTTGCTTTTGGATATGTGAAAAAATTCACGGCAGTAGCTTATAATATATAGGTATAACGAAATTAAAAAGAAAACTATCACAGCTAACTAGGTTTTACAAGTTTACGAGTAATAGTCGACCAACTTAGATTTGTAGTTGCAATGTATGGGAGAACATGATTTTCTACTAGATACAGTGTAAAGTTTGTTCTTGGGATATACAGAACCCTTCATTGTGAGTGGTCCGACACGCACATGACCGGTTTTTGATTAATGTGAGAAGTCACGACATCTGCCGGAACGATGAGGAACTGAAAAGAGACTGTCTCGTTTACCTACTCGCTCAGACAGACGCGCACTGAAACTTCCGCTTCAGTCTTTAAAGATGTCGCTAACAACATCCTGTAACAAAGAGTAAATTATAAACCGTGGTTTGGAAAATAGAAATAAAGTAGGGCTGTTATCTATCGAAACAGCTTGTGCTTTATATACCTAAATAATATATTTACTTAATTCAAATTTTACGTAATTATTTCGTAGTCTATAAGTATAATTAACAGATATCCCATAATGACTGTAGTAGACAGCTGAAAGACGGAAATCTACAAGTAATTAGGTACTATTTGCTATGCTAGTTTCCACCATCAATAAATTGAAAATCTATTTACTCCGTCAGTATTGGAAAATAATGGACATGTATTTTTTGTTTTTGTAAATCAATGAATATTGACAAAGATAAAACGCATCAAAACTCGAGAGTGGGGGCTCATGACGTCAGAACACAATAAAAATTATACTAAGTTGTGACGTATTGAGAATTTTAAAAGCATCTTATCTTCGTCAATTTTGGTTTACGTAACAAAAGAAAAAATATGGGTCAAATATTTTTTGATAATCTAACTGACGGACTAATTAGATTTATTCAGTTGACAAGCCTTATTATCATAGCATTTTGCAATGCATAGATTACGCACTACCTACCATTAGCAATTAAGTATGTAAGTATGTACCTATTCTTATCTAATGACCGCTAGATATATATTTGCGATCAAACAGTGGGGGTAATCATAGCTCTGTGTTCAATACTACTGCCTACTGCTATTGGATAATCTAAATAAACAAATCTCACGTGTCGTGCTCTTTATCAGGGTTATCTGCACCGAATGTGTGTTTACTCCGGATTAGATGACATTCGGCTTTCAGCACCCACACATGGAACATTTGAGCTTACAGGCACATTGTCGGTGCGGCATCGGGCGGCAAATGCTCAAAATTTGCGACGTTCATTGATTGATGTTGACGTAAGTGGCGGCGCGCTGAGGCGAGCTCGTGGTGCGCTCGGCACTCTGGAGGGCACCACGAGGCGCTGCTGTACTGAGCCCGCTCACTTCAGTCGGTCGGCGCTTCGCCCGGTACTAGTCGTCGGTCGTCGCGCCCACACCGCCTCCGCGTCTCGACCTACACAAGCACTATCGATCGCTTCATTCACAATGTTTTGAAGTATTCTCACGAGACCACAAAACAAACCGGCCTTTTTGGTGCTATACTGTAAACGTAAATCCAACATGTTTTTTACGAGACACTAAGTATTTTTTACACTAGCATTTTTAAATACTAAGTGAAAAATTGAAGAACATTTTTGAACAGTATTAACTTATAAGAGTTTTTGTTGTTAGTGAATATAATTCCAACATGAAGGATAATAAGAAAAAGAGGTAAGTAAACATACTCGTCTCATATTATAATTATTTCAAATTAAAAAAGTTTTCATTCACAATATCAATAGGTAACAACATTTCGATCTCAATTAGAGCGACCACATCATAATTGAAGTATAAAGTCAGTCTATATAATTAACTACCAAATAGACTGACTTTAATTCATGAATTTGCTATTGTTGCCTATCTAATTACCAAAATAACACTTCATTGTTAACCAACCAACAACTTTGATAAAAGAAATAAACGGTCGTCCTACGAGCTGTGTTTGAAACACTTTCATAGCTATCACAATGTCGTTGTTTAGCTCTTTCTTATTTGAAATGCAAATGTAATCAAGGCGTTTCATTTGATTCAATAATTGAATAGGTTTCTACATCCTTACTCGGATGAATAAATAAAATGTTGGTCCTTCTTAGTAGATACCTACCTATCATTAAGCAAAAGTTTCATCCTATAGAAAAATTTAGGGATTTCAATGTATACAGATTAATTTAACAAAAACTTTTGTGACAACTTGAGATTCAGACCTTCAATTTGAGGCAAAAAATATGCTTGAGGTCTAGAGAGCTGACGTCTGCTGACATTATCCAACTGGAAGGTGATACTACTTCAATAGGCCGCAATCACAATACTATTGTAGTTGCTTGATGAGGGTGCTTACCTACTGGCCAACAGTTTACCTACCCATAATAATGACTGCCGGTAATAACATGCACGACCAGCACGACATATTTATCTTCAAGGTCTGCTTTTCTGCCATAATATGCTAGAGCAGCAAAAACGTTAGAAATCGCGAAGATTGCGCAAACTTTTGCAAAGACATTCTTGGTCGTTCGTCAATATGCAAAAACTTTCTTTTCGTACTAAAATTTATTTTTTTAGTTATTTTGTGTCTCCGGGCAATGTAAACGTAACTATTCAGCATAGCTATTCTATTCCGCTGGCATCCGAGTCGAAAATGGCACATTTTAGGTTACCCGATTTACCTAGTCCCCGACAGCAAATAGCCATCGTCAAAGTAGCAGTAATCTATTTGGTTTTAAGCCGAACCGAAATTTTCGGGTTTCAGATTTTTTACAGAGGACTCCTCGTAAAACACTGATGTTCGATATGGCACGGAAGCCAATCGAATGGTTGTGAATCAGCTGGTCTTCAATGACTATCGCAAACAATAGCTAGTTGACTCCTCGTTGACTTCATAAACGCATCAGTGATCGAAACTTGGCCTTACTGTTTGTCCTTATTTTTAATGATACATTTCTAGACTATAAAGTTGTATGTTCTTTATCTGTCTGCTATAAAGCAGTTTCTCATTATTTTTCTTAGAACTTACCTAGTAACAGAAAGTGCTGTTAGCGGCAATCATAATACGAGTATGCTCCAGATTTCACTCTGAATTCAATAGTGTTACGGACTCTTTGTTTTTTATATTTTATTCTTTATTATTTTTTTAAATTCTTTTTGCATTTTTTTTATTGTGTCAGTTGTTAGTAATTTTGTTTATCAAACAGTGTGTTTTTCTTCATAATCATTATTATATTACAATACATTCTGATGACATATTTACAAGGTAAATATGTCATCTTTTTCAAATAGCAACGTGTTCTGTTGAGCTACCTTTTAAAATGTTCGTTGTAAAAACATTTATGTATTATTTCACAGTTAAATTACATATTATGATTAGTTGGTGTATTGGAGCCCCAAAATACCAGTAGTTACAAATTTCTTGTTTAGGGTTCTTCTCTTTAAATCAGACGGTCGAGCAGGTAGAGAATACTCTTATTTGTTAAACGCTGATCCCAATTTCACTGTCTGTTGCAATTTTTTTGTTGTCCTTGACTTGCCTTCGTTTGGTAGCTAAAATTCGTATAGGATAAAGGTTTACAGTAAAAATGTTGTGTGGTGAATTAAACCGAATAACTGTCTGTAGTACCTGAGTCAGGGACTTAAAACACCTTCATAAAGGTTACAGAATTATAAGTGTTAGGTACCTACATATTGAATTGATAACAGAATCAAATAAGTAACACTTTTATATTATATGTGTTTTTTAATATGTTAATCCAAAACACATACAAAAGTGTAACCAAGTATATTATCTGTAACAGATATGAAAGTGTTAACAGTACAGGTAAACGCGGCCAAAAGAGCTGCAATCCCGACTGAGGATTGAGGCTATTTTGCCATCGCGTCTGTCTGTCAGCCGCGAATTTTTGCGATACCCTGCAATTATACCTACAAATGCTTATTTCTGTTACTCATATTAACACTTACTATCACATATCGAGGGTATAGTGTTAAAACCCAATAAGTGCCGAAAAATTAAAAATCGTTTTGTTAGTAGATCTTAATGCATTTTTGACGCTCTTTCCAGTGGTATAATCCAATAAGTGGAATTCGCAGTAGAAAGAAAATTACCTGAGGTAATAACCCAATAAAGTGACCGAGAGTCGAAAACGATTTTTAATTTTTCGGCACTTATTAGGTTTTAACACTGGTTACACTTGGATTCTGTAACATTATTGTATCTGTTACATTTAGAAGTGTTTTTTTTTAAACAGTGTTAAGAACACTTATTACGGTTACAGTTTGAGTCCCAGACCTGGGTAAACTTGTGATGTATTCTTTCAACGAAAAAAAGGAGAAAACAAACTGTATTATAGCTGAGTCACTTGAGGATAACAAGTGCGAGTCGGACTCGCGCACGAAGAGTTCCGTACTGTTATCGATAAAAACGGCAAAAAAAATCATGTCTTGTATGGGAATAAATATTTGTTTTGTTTTAATTATTTATTTTTAAAGTGAAATCTACCTAAGTCGTTGCCGTTATCAATATCGAGCAAAAAAATCACGTTTGTTTTATGGGAGCCCCTTAAATATTTATTTTATTCTGTTTTTTAGTATGTGTTGTTATAGCAGCAACAGAAATACATCATCTGTGAAAATTTCAACTGTCTAACTATCACGGTTCATGAGATACAGCCTGGTGACAGACGGACAGACAGACGGACGGACAGCAGAGTCTTAGTAATAGGATACCGTGTTACCCTTTGGGTACGGAACCCTAAAAAGTAGCGTCGATCTGACCACAATCCTACAAAGGGGTGTTCAATATTCTTAAACCGGTTTATCACGTGTTTTAAGCACGAGTAAAAGAAACAGGAAGCCTTCGCAACTTCGTACCTATAAGTACCTACATAATACTTAAGAATAATAATTATGTTATTCGCAGCAATTAAGATTGACTTTGCTCTTTAATAAGAATGTATGGACACAAGTTAGCGGAACTACTACAATTAGTAGCTAAGTAGGTACAGACGGCGACACATCAAGACATTTCCAGTTTTAGCTGACCTCGCATTGTATAGGTTTTTCGTACAATCAGAAATCTGCTTTTACAGGTTATGTGTAACTTGATTTGTAGCCGTGCGTACACCTGTAGAAGCAGGATAGTATTATTTATTCATCAAATACTTAATCATCCAAAGATTGAAGCTTCGATCGCTTTACGGCCGCTTTCTATATAGAGATTTCTGATAATACAAAATAGATGATGATGATTGATGTAGAATTTAGAGTCTACGTTTGCATCAGCTGCTAATGTCATCTGTTGCAAACCTTTTTTTTAACCGACTTCCAAAAAGGAGGAGGTTATATGTTCGACTTTATATATGTTTTTTTTATGTAGGTATGTTCACTGATTTCTCTGTCAATTCGACACCTCCATGCAATAACATCGTAACTCACTTTTTGTGATTTTACAGGAGAGCGATTTTAAAGTTTGAAAAATTATAGCAAACTCAAAACACCCCGTACAATTTTTGAAGCTGGCTCTATTTAATATAGTTTAGGCGGACTATAAATAGGTATGGTTAAGTTGTAAAAGAAAAATTGTTTTTATGGGTTTTCATGACTTACGTGAAAAACAAAACAGTGAAATGACATATAAGTTACGAGGACAAACATTGTATGTCTGAGTTACAATTTAGTTTTTTTGTAGTTTAATTTATTTTTGTGTTAAGTTACATAAAATGTTATTACATAGTAAAAATTAAGTTAATTCATGCAATCCAAAACAAATCTGTAAATACACATCTCATAATGCGATACTGTATTATTATTATACCTATTTTTGTGTTTGTCATTATAGAAACGAAAGGGAATAGAATTACAATGATAGTTCAGAAAAAATGCATTGTTTTTTACATAACAATGCCGTTGTAACTCAATTTTTGGAAAAAAGTGAGTTATGTTATTGCATGGAGGTGTCGAATTGTGGACCGATTTTCAAAATTCTTTTTTTTATTTGAAAGGGTATGCTCCCGAGGTAGTTTTGTTGTTACGAAATCGGAATCTGATGAGGGAATCCCATGGAAATCGAGGGAAACCCTCAAATTTTGTAGGCACACCTATAGCGATTCGGGTATTTTTCATAGTAACTCGTGCATTTGCTCTCAGAAAGCAACATTCGGTGAAGTGGAACTGATGATGAAGACCACAGATGGCCATCGGAACTACTCAATAATAAATATTTCACGGGTTGCGATTCGATTAGGTACCTACTTTAATGTGGTTGCTAAGCACAATGCGTATCGTGAAGTGGATCTGATGGTGACTTCTCAATCAGCTCCAGTTCCCCTGGTAAATAACTTTGATTTCGGAAGTCGGTGTCAATAAAAGAAAATGCGGAACCAACGACACCGACTTCCGAAATTAAAGTTATTTTTCACTTTGTAGTGTTTTTTTGGAAGTCGGTTGTTTTTTTTGTGAAAAGGTTTTTTTTTATCCTGGAGAAAAACTCAAGTACTCTGCACTACCACGGGGAAATAGTGCAGTTATATGGGACTCTAACCCACTAAAACTCCACGGTGTCCTCCTCTGCTGCTGACGGCGGGAACACGGACACGCGTTAGCACTCATCCGTGAACCCACCGCGGCTATACGTCACCGGACCCTCCTCTGGGGAGTACTCCCCATCACCGGCGCACCAGATAACGCGCCGTGACCACCCCAGGATCCAGGATTAAAAACCTGTGCTAAGTAGAACGTCTTGGAAGTTGACTTCTGACTCCCGAAAGGCTTCCGATTTAATTCACTACTACAGGATTTTCCAGATAAGAGAGATATTCATGATAATACTATACATAGGTATTCAAAAATGTCAACCTTGAACAACTTGAATCGATGGAAAAGTTAAAAAAAACTTAAATAAACTATAGTTTTTCCCACAATTTTTGTTTGGTCCGGAAAACAATAATGCAGAAATATAGACTTTGGATTATACGAGTACTAGGGAATTCCCTATGACAACCTGGGGGCGGAAAAACAGATATTGTATATGTTGGCGCCGCGTTGAGCTAATATCTAATAGCTCGCCTAGTTTCCGTCCTTGTCCTACATCGTATAAAATCATTAAACAAATCACAGTACAGTAGTATTGTTCTGTGAAACTAATCACGTGACAGGAAAAATCGTTTCAAAAATAATTAATAGGGTCATTAAAACAACCATTTGTCACCAACCTCCAATTGTTACGGAGCCTTTGTGCCTAAGGGTTTTGGACTTAATTTACATTATAGAGCGAATCTTTTACAGTTATTTTTCTAAATCTCATAAATTTCCAAAGAAAGCAGAAATGGACACAGTAGTTAATTTTTTTGGAGTCATTCCATAAAGTTGGAAGAATATGGAGACTAGAGGCCTTTGCCCAGCTATAGGACAATTATATTTTATTATATAAAAAACATCTGATTGCTTAAAGCCACATCACCTCATCGGAGCACCTGCTCCTTCAAGTAGGATCAAAAGACTCATGAATTCAGCCCATCTGGAGGTTCCCATATTTAGGAAACCTCCAGACGGGCCCAGTAGAAGTTAAGGAAAAATATGGTTTCACCCCCACTTGCCTAAAGTGCAACAATGTAGAAGAGACGTCTGTTATGGAGCTGATTAACAACCGACGTCTGTCGCCTAAAGAGGACCATTAGTCACTCGCGTGTCCTAGGGAAATACCTTGGTTTTTCCAGGGTTACCAGATTGGGTACTTTTTTCACAATTTGTGGATAAAAATTTGGCTCCTGGAGAATGTCGATGTTGTGTTCCGAAAGTCGCGGCCGAAAGTGACCACTTCACGAAACTGCAAAATGTCCGCGCGAACGAAAGTTACCACTTCGCAAAGCACAGAATTTCCGAACGGACGAAAGTTACCACGACAAATTTTATTTTTTTGTGTTATTTTACAACTTTCTAATTATTTTGTGTACAAAATGTTCGCCAAAACAAGATAACGGACAAATTGACAGGTGCGCTTATCAGTGGCTACTTTATGTAATGTCATTAAAAACTGTTCCATAGTGGTTACGATTGCATAATAGTACAAACTTTTTGCCTTTGGGTAAAATTAAGAAAAATTGTACCATTTTGGAGAAAAATTATTTCAAATTTAGGAAAAAATAAAGAATGACATCTGGCAACCCTGAAAGGTCAAATAACTGGCCACTTTCTTGCGCCGGGACATTCTAGGGGTTAGCATAGGTGAATGCTATCTAGATTTTAATCTCTATAAATCATTGATGAGTGACGATCACGTTACATAGTTGGAAACAGATGGGAATTTGTAGGAACACATCAAGCTATACATATCCAGTTTGAGCTGACCTCGCATTGTTTAGGTTTTAGGTACAATCAGAAGTCAGCTTATACTGGAAATATATAGTTTGATGTGTAGCCGTGCGTACAGTTAAACAAAGTTGTTTTGTTTCAAGGTTTTACAACAAAGACAATTTGATTTACTTATTTCATGAGAATATTAATCACCTATTAAATACAGGTTGTCCCTGGGACTATGGATCAAATCGAATAGGAAAAAATCATAAAAAAGACTATCTGGGCTATCTAAAAAAATTAAATTAATTAAGTTAAAAAGTTTGGTAAGGACCCTGCCCACAACTCTTTTCGATTTGATCCATACTTCCAGGGACATCCTGTATAGTGAGAACTGTTTACAAAACTGAATTTTGTTCACATATTTCGCAATTGAATGTAATATTCTTCCTCTTATCGTATCTATGACTTTAAAAAAAAAATGTAATAAAATATATATGAGTCGAATACGTAACAAAAAAGATAAGAAACTTTAACGGGAAATTATTTTTGCTGCGTCACGTTGTCCAAAAAGGCAAAACAGATATTTACATGATGCAATAAGTATATATTAGATAAAGTGACGTCATACAAACAACACATGTGTTGATGTGGATTTTATCCAAGCCCTTACCAAGTAGTAGAAATCAGGGCCACCCAAAAGCACGTTGGGTTGATGATATCGTCGAAGTCGTGGGTAACACTTGTATGAAGGGCGCACGGAACCGGAACGTAATGGCATTTTTTTGCCTCCTTTCTGCAAGTTTTTCTATTGTTATACTCCTGCTAGTACACAGAACCTACTTAATATACAGTGTGTTAGGACATACTTTAAGGGAGTGTAGTACTCAAGGGAGTGTAGTAGTTCATCATGAACAACTATTAATATAGGGTGGACTCCAAAATCTGAAGAAAAAAAACAGCTGTTCCCTAAATTTTGTCCAGTTATGCGAACATGAATGTATGGAGCGGCTAATTTTATTTTCTCGATTTCAGTGTTGGTCTCTTAGTCAAGTTGTTCATTTTCATGAGTACTACACTCCCTTAAAGTATGTCCCTCGTTTAACCTAACACACTGTATATACCATTGTATAGATAAATTAATGGAGGTTGATTCTGTACCAAAATCAGTGAATGCAGTAGAAACGAAAAAAAATCAAAATATTTCAAAAAATATTCCCGTCAATTAAGTGTGAAACCTGAAAACATTGTAGCTTGCGAAAAAATCAAATACCTAATTGAGTTTTTTTTTTAATGGGTTCCTTTCTCCCATAGGAGGAATCCTATTGAAAATGGCTCTTTCATTCAAAGTAGTTTAATTATAATGAAGATTAACTAATATAATAATTATCTAAATCTATGATTTTTTATATGATCAAATGAGCATTATGAGCCGTGCACTTTTGGATTTTCCAATTTTTTTTTTATAAATGGTATCTCTCAGTTCAACCTATGAGGTTGTCGTCTGCTTAAATGGGCTTGCCTGTTGAAGCCACAGTAAATTAAAGTCTCCAGCCAGGGCTTACGACTACTCGCTAAGGGCAACCCTGTGGGGTACGGATCTCGGCTTAGGGCGTCGCTGGGAGACAGCAGCAAGGGACAGGCTCGATCGGAATTATTTAGGGACGAATTTAAAACTACAGGCTCAGCGGTGCGGGCTGGTTCAAGCAAGGGTCAGGGTGGACATAGTATGGGGCGTCGCGGTGGGCCTCGACGGCGAGGACGGAAGGACAGCTGTCGGGACTTGTACTTTCTGAGAGTACTGGTGGCCTTACTACTGTCCTGTAAGAGGGTCGTGGCGTCGTCGGAGATGGTAAGGGTATGCCTCGGTCAGCAAATCCTACTTATGCAGGACGGAGTGTATCGGGCGGCCACCGCAATCAGGGGATTGGGGTGCTTAATAGCAATAACAAAGAAACGCTTGGAAAGGCGTTTCATAAACTGCTGGACAATGGGCATTCTGAGATCCAAATGTAGACTCTCATTGCGGACATAGAGGGGCTCCCGTGACCTTTCTGAGGAAACGTTTCTGCAGGGTCTGCATTCTATGCAGATGGTGAGATTTGCGTGTGCGAAGACGACGCAAGCATAAGTCATGACGGCACGGATGACCGCGATGCAGATGTACAATTTGCATTTGAGTGACAATTTGCTGCGGGCGATCAGTATGAACTGCAGGAGCCTACTGAGAGCGAAATAGGCGCGCGAACGAGACGTCTTTATGTGCTCGCTGAAAGTAAGATGATGATGAGATGGTCGTGGATAACACCTAAATATTTAGCTTGCTTCTCCCAAGGCATCGGCTTGCCATACACAGTGATCGGACTAGGGGGGGGTCGATACGACGTGGTTTCGAGGGTAAAACCGCCTGACTCTTATCGGGGTTGACCTCGATTCTCCATTTCCGGAGCTGGCAATTGAGCCTTTTTACTGTTGGGAATGTCGCTGGTGAATAGGGTGAACATAAAGGGAAATAACACTGATCCCTGGGGGACTCCGGCACTGATGGTGTGAGCGGAGGATAGTGTATTCTCGATGCGGTAGCGGAAAGTGCGATCCGATAGAAAGTCTCGTAAGATGAGCACGAGCCATTGTGCCAGACTTTGTCGAATGCTTTCGCTATGTCGAAGAACAACACGACCGTCGTCGCACCGCGTTGAAAGCCAGCGCTGATGTGCTCTACGATGCGGTGGACCTGTTGGATACACTAGTGTTTAGTTCGGAAACCAAACTAGTTTTTGCCAAGGACAATGTGCAGAGTGATGGGGGTAACTGTTGGGCTCAGACTGGAGCTTGCTGGCGGGTATCTATGACGGTGGCTTCTTTCCACGCTTGTGGGAAGATGTTGCTAAGATCACCATTGAAGATGGCAAGAAGCAATATGAGAGGGGCGGGGAGGAGTTTATACACGTTATTGGTGATACCGTCCGAATCGGGAGCTTTCCGAGCTTCGAGCCCTTTAATGATGTCGTGCACTTCGTCAGGAGTGACGGGGGGCAGAGGATTATCAGGGTCTTCGAGTGGTGGGAGGTGGGAGGCTCTATGTTCGATTTCAGTGCCCACCTTGGTAAGATGCGCTTGGTCTACTGATTGAGAGCTGAGAAAGCATTGGGACTCTAGGCTGTCGGCAAGACATTCGGCCTTATCGGGGGAAAGTATGGCAGAAAAAGGGGGAGGCCTATAGCGGTGAGTGATTCCGGGCTGCAATGATGATGAATTACAAAGTGAATTAACTACATTTTATGTTGTACCTACCTTCTTAGCCCAGTCAAACCTGCATGAGCGAGAGTTCAATGTGCTAAAAAATCTCGCTTACCCAATTTTCTCTCTTAAAGAGTTGCAGGATCAGTTTTTCTCACTTACCAAAGTACAGAAAAAAATACAAATACGTTTAGCTTTCGCTTATACAGTTATAGGCCAAGTGGCAGTCTCAGTTGAAGTAGAGGACCAAATGTGAAGAACTCTCATACAGAATTTTCCGTTTCTAACTTCTAGAAGTTTTCGTAGGTTAAAATGTCAGGACCTGGCAATCACTCTCAGTTGTGGAGTTTTCTCGCTTATCCAGTTCTCGTTCACCTAGGTATAATTGTAGGTACCTAGAGTACCTACTTAATACAAATCGAACTAACGGATCAGAACAGCTCCTATTAGCGTTTAACGTTTATTATGGCATTCGGGTTATCTGACCCAACCCAAGAAAAATAAAGATAAATCACACACAAATCAAAACAATAGATAGATAGTAGGGTGTGTGAGGGTGTGCAAATAAAGAATCTATCTCATTATCACACACAATAGATCATAGTCACCAATGGCGGCACAACTGTTATTGTAAACGTATCGGATTACGTCACCAGCTCGTTAACCGATAGATTGGTTCAGAGGTAGGTATTCATATTCATATATTTATTTGCATCCCATAATCTAGTAGAGGTGTTACAATGGCTTAAAGCTAAGGTACAGCTTAAAGGTATTCAAATGAAACGAGAATTCAACAATGTACACTTGGAAAACCTAATTAACATGTTAACAACCAATTCATACAAAATTTAATGAGAAAATTTTATAGCGAACACTGTGTGCCGCACGCCGGTAAAGTCGGCAGGACTATATGTATGTACTCGTATGTACTGTAGATCACGTTTTCCACTTCAGTTGCTATGAAATAAATATGCAGTAAATTGTTCCTCTTGACTACCATTCCATATGTGTATATAGTTACCTACTGTAGATTATTGATTTTTCTACACGAATATAGTACAATGACGTATGGCTGAACAATTCGTCGATTTCATGACTTTTAAACCCAAGTTTTCTCATCGAACTTGCATGGAGTAAAGATTAATAACTCTTATTTATTTCATGAGCAATCTGTTATCAATGATAATACGTATACTTAAGTACATAATGCACTTCGAATTGGTCGTTATCATATCACAATATCAATCAAATCAAGTGGGTATTTTTCTTCTGTGATTTTTTAACTCAAGAATCGAGCTTTACTCCCCTTGAGACGCAAGATTCATTTACCTGCAACGTTTAAATTTTAGTCAATATTTTAGTTGAAAACCCATTTTTTGGAACAATCTTCAATGGTCTTCTTAAAGTTATTCAAGAAAATGGGTTAGAAAAATATCCACAAACTACGGATGTCTCTAGTTCTCACCTTAAATGCATTTAATGAAAATGTAGAGTTGCCACAATATTTGTATATTATCGTGCATTTAGTGGTACCTACCGAGTACCTACCTATTCCGCAACAATACCCAGTATGGTAAAATGTCAGCTCTCGAACACTATAAATGTCAGGGACGTTATAAAATAGAATTTCTTCTTTTTGGAAGAGAACTGTCAGATCGACTTCGAAAATAGCCGCTTGCAAAAAGTCTTCAACTGCCAAAATCAAATGCTGTAGAAGGCTTAGCTATGTGGTCACCGTCTACCACACAATCACTGTGTACAGTGCTTTTCACCAACGTAATGTTATTAGGTTAGAAATTAGGTATAACTCTGGTTTAAAGGTGTTAGTAAGCATACCGGTGTACATAACAGGTATCATAAACCTCTTTTTGAGTACAACGGTCGCACGACTACACATCAAGCTTTATATAACCAGTATAAGCTGAATTCTGATTGCACGAAACACCTATGCAATGAGAGGTCAGCTGAAACTGGAAATGTATAGCTTGATGTGTAGTCGTGTGTACCTTACGATCAAAGGACCAATGATAAATTAATTTAACTAACGAACAGAACTGATAAGAGTTAAATATTATAAAACGTGTACTTTTTTCATAGCTTCTTTGCATAATTCAAAATGTGCCAATTGCATACATGTTTCTGGAGTTGTCGACTCGCCCACAAATAAATTAACTTCGTGCGAATCGACTAATAAGCCATTCATTTTAGTCACCTTAGGGTCCTCCGGTAAACCTAAATTAGAACTTATCTTCGCTTCTAAGCTTCAAATCGGATTTGTAGGTTTACTTGAAAAACAAAGCCATAAAAAGTCGGCTGGACAAAAAATACCATGGAGTTTTTCTGTTCCTAAGCCCGGAATTAGAGATAACACCAAATTAATTATGGTCCCATTATTCTGGGACGGAACTGTATAACACCTAAATCGTAATAATTAAGAGACTATTGTAGGAAATTAAAGGCTTAAGTAGGTTTAAGCCATTCGTAGCGGTTGTCCAAACATGCAATGATGACTTTGACATTGCTTTGACACTGTATGTACCTACATACATTAATACCAAACACACATTATGCAACATAGGTGTATCTACTTGTTCCTATACATATAAAATGAAGTTGCAACGGACCGAAGGGGTTAAGGGTTACTTTGATAACATTATTTTTATTTATACTACGCCAGTCTAAACACTTGACTACAGGAACAAGACGTCAGGACTAAGGGTCCTGACCTGTGTTAGTGTCAGTAAAATGGTCTGCACCATTTTCGGTTTTGCTATACATTTTAAACGGAAGTTCAGGGTCGTTAGAGTGCAGAGGTAAGTTGACACATTTTTTATTTAAACTATGAAGACTGTGGCATTGTAGGACAATTTCAATGTTTTTTGTGAGGCTGAACGCCTCATCAGAAGAAACTGCAGTTCCTACTTAGTGCATCATTATGAGACTTTTCCTTGATACCCGTTGCCTAGGCAGCTAATACATAAGAGCTTTGATACAAGTTGTAAACAACCAAGGTTCAGACGTCCGATTTAATTACTATTCTTAGTAAAAGACTTCGTTTGTGTACAATCATTGATTGAAAGTCTCGGCTGTGCCATATAATATTATATGTTTATCATGATACAGTTGTGATTCTTGTGATGTAGGCATAATAATGTTATTACGAGTCATCGGTTCAAATGTGTTCATTTTCCTAATGATTAGAAATAAATAATTTCATTACTTAAAGGAATGATTGTCTGAACCTGGATCGCTATATGTTTTCATGAGCCTATCGTCGTTTTATTCTTCATCTATATCTCTTTCGTATTTAGTTGGTACAAAATAATGATTCCGCTTATAATTAGCATGAAAAATAAATGTAAATAAAATCCTTGATTCTCATAAGGACAGGAGAAAAAAATATTAAAATCTTGTACGTGTGTATTAGCGGTCGTAGCGAACCATAATAATCAATCAGGCTCGCTTCGTCTACCGAATTATAAAATTAGTTTCTACCTATGTGATTAATTAATTTACATCCGATATGTTAGAAAAAAATAGTATCGCAATAAAAATTAAATAATAACTATTAATCTATATATTAATAATAAAGCTGAAGAGTTTGTTTCTTTTTTTGTTTAAACGCGCAAATCTCTGGAACGACTCGGAGTCGGATTTGAAAAATTATTTTTGCATTTGATAGCAGAATTCATGAGGAAGGTTATACTTAACATCACTCTTCGAGCCTTAGGAGCTGAGAAAAAAGAAAAAACGTCAAAAAGATCGCTATGTGAAGCCGAAGTGATAATAATATTTTGATATTTTCTCAGAATATTTGAATGTTTATACATTTTTGGGAAGGAATACGAGTATTAAACAGCAAACAATGGGTGTCAGCCATCTTGAGTAATTTTGTAATCTTTAAGTAATTAACAATTTAGTTTCATTTAAGTATTTAAATAGTTATCTAATTTTAAACTTTTTCTACTCTCAGACAGGATACTTAATTATTTATATTGATATGCTTATTACCACCTAAGTACTTTCTTATAATATCATACTGTTAACGTAAACTGTGAGTGCTTCATATCCAATACGTTTTCAACAGTTTATTCAAACTGTCTCGTCTTAGCTTTCATTGTCAAGAGCGTTACGTCTCGATTGTCAAGAATGCGTAAAATATTGATTTGTAAATACCTAATCCGCAAACGAAGACAGTATAAATTGGTCTGAGATTTGAGGAAATATCTATCATCACTGGCAGCCTTGTTCCAGCGAGCACTGGCACAAAACGGAGAAGGTCTATACCTTCTCCGTTTTGTGCCATGTTTCCGATCTATGTGAGTCTCATCTATGTGTTCCCCGCGATCTAATGTAGGTCGCCCACCCACCTGGCTATTGATCTGCCAACGCTCCTTCTACCGTTTCTATATTGAATAATATGTATAATATTTTGATTAAATGCCGAACTTACGTGACACTAGGTTGAACTTCTATAACCAAAATTGTATTTACGCCTAGCACGGTCATTACACCATTTGCAAATAAACTTAAAACATCAGCTGTGTTCTTGTAAACTGTAGGTAAACAAAACACGAAATAGTATCTTTTGTTGACTTCTGGTGTGTTTTTTTTAATTTGTAACGTGACGATATTATCGTGGAAGTCCACGATCACGTCACGACATCACGATAACACGGAATTAAAATTTATTGTTGAGATATATGAAGTCGCTTTTAAATTACCGTCCACGATAACGTTATAATACTTGCACGTAATGTGCACATATTTCTATACATTTTATGGACGCAGATGTGGACGACCACGACAGGGAAGTACCTAAAATGTATGTAAATACGTGCACGTTATAACGTTATCGTGGACGGAAAGAACCCTGCACAAAATGTTAGGAAAAACCGTTCGGCCTTGTACAGAGGCCAGCACATCAAGCTACCCCAATCTGTCAGATTTTCCCAATTGAATACGAACCTCATTCCTTTTTACTAAAGTTGAAAATCTATCAAAGAAATTTGACAGATTGGGGTAGGTTGACCTGCTGGCGTCTGTAAGTACCAAAATTTTAGCGAAAACGACCGAAGCACTTTTTTCTAACATTTTGTGCGGATGTATTTCCATACAATTTTCTTCTAGTGTTATTGTGATACCGCGGACGTCCACGATAATGTCGTCACGTTAGAAATTATAAAAGTGCAGTTTGTCTACTATATCCAAAACGTATTCGCTATTAGAAAATAATGTAAATGTGTTGTGGTGTGTGAGGTAATGAGCATTATATTATTGGAATGATCGAGTATTTCAGTCTCAAATTTTATGGTAAGATTTAATAGGTCACCCTTCTCTCATCTATCAGTGCGTATATCTAGCATTAAATGCAAAACAAGTTTTTTAAACACCAAAGTATGAGCGGGAAACTGTTTGCTCAAAAAATACATTATCATTTCAGCAATAGGCCATTTACCTACATGGTAAATACAGACATTTTGGGATGCATAAAGAAACCTCCTCATGTAGCGCTATTTGTTCCGCCAGTTACTCAACTAAACGGAGCGCTCGGCGCATTCTGGACAGTCACACCTAACACCTTATTTGTCTGGCCAATTCTTCCCTTGCGGTGGTAGGGCTAACGCCCGCCTGGTTTTCGACCACCCTCCCACCAGCGTCCGGCGTCAAGCAGCCTGCTGTGTTTCATCGGTGTGCGGGAGTTCCAGTGCCTTAGGCATCTTTTGGGCACGCTCGTCCCATCATAGACCTCATCCATCGTTTTCCATCAAGCGTGATCGAGGTCAAGAGCGGGCCCATTCAGCAATAAAAAAAAAACACAACCTGAAAACCTCAATAAGTTGTTTATATTGATGAGTAGATACTATGACCCCTTTTCCGATTTTCAGTTATCTCAATTATCTACACCCTGTATAAGTACCTATTTATAGGATAGTCCTCATGTGGTCCACATATAGATCCACCCTTACATATGGAGAAAACAGGAATTTTAGGGCTCCGTATCCAAAGGGTGCCAACGTGACCCTAGTATTACTAAATCCGTCCCTCTGTCCGTCTGTCTGTCAGCGGGCTGTATCTCATGAACCGTAATAGTTAAGACAGTTGAAATTTCCACAGAATGTGTAATTGTGTATTACTATTGTCGCTATATCAACAAATAATAAAAATAAAATAAAGTTAAAAATTAAAAGGAAACTTCAAACAAGAAACGTGTTTTTTCGGAGTTTTTGCTTTGCGGTACGAAACCCTTCGTGTGCGAGTCCAACTCGCATTTGGCCGATTTTTGTACCTTACGGAAATAGGTATAGTTATCAGTCGTAAGACTTTCCAGGACTAACTAAATGAGGAAATTACCATCGCAGTTATTATTTTGTTTTGTATACCAAGCTTATCATCATTTTCTTTTACACAGTGATGGAGCCCACGAAGCCATGCTGGGCGAGGGCCAGGTGCCGCAGATCGTCAGCAAAGAAACGAGGAAAGCTGACGAGTACGAGGCTCTGCAGAGCTTCCTAAGGAGCATCAGCTCCACCGCTACACTACCGCCTTATGTGAAGGGAGAAACTTACTCTTCTGCCAAAGGAGTGTTTAACCAGGTAAAAAACTTATAACACCCATCTTTTTGCGTCTGGGGTTAAAAATAAACAAAATATCAATATCATAAAAAAATATCTACAAAGCTGGTCAAATAGATCATAAAGTAATTGTACCGTATTGTAAATAAAGAATTAACCAGACAAACATAATTAAGTAGATACATATATACATACCTCACTAGATAGACAATGCAATGAATGACAATGCTTACAATGCTTATCCAATAAAAAGCAATTTATTTTCCAAGAAAAATAATTCCGTTCTTCACATTTTACAAACTCTCAACAGCTCGTGTCTGTCCATTCGAAAGCGCCAGTTTCATAAATTGAAATTTAGCAAAAAAGGTCCGTTTCATAAAAGAAGTCTCGTAGATGGGGTGCCATGTCGTGCGACGGAATCATTTAAGTAATATTGATTTATCTCGACATCATAATACAGACACTGGTTAATAAAATGCACAATCTTAAATAGATAAAGGTGAGTGAGGTAGGAGGAATGTTGCTAACTATATAAATAATCATTAGTTCCACTTATTGCCACGGGAATTCTTTCATGAAACAGACTCTAGAATGATATCGGAGAAGGTCTACGTGTGTGTGTTGTGCGGTACTTATAACAGCTGAGCCGTTACGGTTTATGTCAAGGAAGTCGTAAAGACTGTTCCGGTCGAAGGCGAGGCGGGCCCACAAACCTCGATCGAAACTATTACTAAGATCGAAGCACAGCAAATATAATTGATCTCAGAGAGATCAAAAAACAGCCGTAGGCGAACCTTCACTGACTCAGACTCAATCTGTCAAAAAAAATACCTCTAATTTCCCTATAAGTTTGACAAGTTGTTGATATTGATTCGCTGAGTTCAGATTGCGACTAGATTTTGAACATTTTTAATTACGGGGATTGGCCTTCTGATTTGTATTGTACGCTTATGTTCAAAGTGATTAAATCTTGTCATTGAAACTTTCTTGAAGAAAAGTCTATACTTAGCTGTAAATTTTCCATTTTGTAGTCTTAAGCGTGGGTGCTCTAATTTAATTTCTTATCTATCATGGCTCGCTGAAAATGGTTTAGTTCTGAAGAAGAGCCGCTGGAGAGACAAAGTCTAAAAGAGATCGACCTTTTCGTAAGCTAGTATTTCGAAAACGTCGATATCTTTTAGAATTTGTGTCATTAAACTCGTGTATCAACTTGACGTCATTGCCGCTCCATTCTTGCAGTAACAATAGGTTATAAGATGACTGGGCAAAAATGTATGAGACGTGATCTATGGAGTAATAGCTACATGCTTTAGATATTTGTATAGGGATACTTTTCTACTCTTTCCATCTAAACATACTCTTGTGCAAAGGGGCATCGAAATCTGACCGGCAATTTTGAGAAAAATCTGGGGGCACGGGAGGGCCCCCCCAAGACGAGCCAAGCGAAGCGCAAGGGCACTACCTACCTTTTCTCGAAGCACTTCGTCGTATTTTTGAACCTTCTTAACTTGGGTTTGGATTATACCAGATAAACAAAATTTTTGGCATATGATGTTAGTCGTTGACTTATTTAACCCATAAAGTTTCAATTGCATAGCTTCTTATACTTTAGATTTTATTGATATCTAAAATACCGCGATTTCGTCACTGATTCACTGACTCACTGATGATCATCAATATTCTTAAGGTTCTTCCTGACGTCCTAGAAAGCTGAAATTTGGTATGTAAGCTAGTAATAGTACACAAACAACAAAAAAATCTTAAAACTTGAAACTTTTACCCGCCAACCCCTTAAACTAGGGGGTGAAATGAAAGTGTTGTATGAGACTTCCGTAAATTTTGATGCTAGAGGTCTGAAAATTTATATAGGGGGTCCTTGTTATAAATAATAAATATATGTTTCAGGATTTTTAGTAAATCATCCCCTACCCTTTAAATTAAGGAATGACTTGTTTCGGTTTTCCCATACAAACATAATTTCATGCTTGAGATCTGAAAATTATACAAGTACATTCTTCTTACAAATTAAAACATAATTTAAAAAAAAAAAACATCCCTCAAACCCTTGCATTACGGGATAAAAGTGTATCATAAGCAACTTACAAAAAGAAATGAAATCCCACAAAAACATTTCATGTTAAATAATAATAATAATAATAATGTTTATTTTCCAGTAAAATGTTCACAAATGTTACAAGTACAGTAATATGGTGCAACATGAAGTGCATTGAGTATTATCGCCTGGCACCCAAACTAGGTTTATAGCCTGTGACTTGGGGACCAGTGATTCCATAAGGGTAAATGGATGAACAAAATGTTTTAGTACAACTGTTTTCACCAGTAACATGGAGAACATAACAATATAATTTTTAATACAGTTGCTCAAAAAGTGGCGTATTGCAGGGACGTATAGCGTTCGGGATGTGGGCTATTACATATTCGTGCTTTTTTTTTACCTTTCCCGAACTCGTGCGTTCTCTTTCCCAACTGTCAAAATCATGTCTATGAAAAACCAACCATGAAGTTTTTACTAAAAAAATTCATAGAAGTTTTTATGATTCATGCAAATACGTATATTTCTAAAAAGAAGCTACTAATATGTTTCAATATCAGATTTAATGATTTAAATCATTTGATTGAATAAGTTAGGTTAGGTTTCATTTCATTTCATCTCATTAAATTTCATTTTCATTTCATATCAATAAAAAAATTCTACGGAAATCTTGGCTGTATGGGCATAGTTCCCTTTGCCTACCAGAATGGGTGAAGAAAAAAAAATCTCTGCTTATATTCTACGGTTGGCGCCATTTTTCACAGAAATTTTCTTTGCGAGTTTTAGTTGTTTGTTGCACAAAATGAGTAATTTCGACCCTAGTTTTTTTGAATTAACACCACCTTATTTTATTAAATTGCTTCATTTTTTCGCAACTGTGTTAAAAATAGTCGTTCAGTACACGTGCGAAACCGTCATTGCAACTTGTTCCGACTGTCAACCCTCGCCTTCGGCTGCACCTCGGCTCGGGTAGACATTTGTCGGAACTCTTTGCAATGACAACCTTTCCGCACTTGTAATGAAATATACTATATTATATCTGTGTACAGAAACAAGAAGAAGTAAAAATAAAAATTAATAAAACTGTGAGTGTTTGAGTTATAGTGAGTTGGTCGTGGTAGGACGTAATAGGTAATTGTGTATATGTAAGTAAAGTGAAAGTGCGGTTTTGTGTATGGTGTGAATGTGTCCTGGTAGGTGTAGTAATGGTGGAAGTGTGAGTAAGTGTGAAAGTGGGGGGAGTGTATGAGTGTTTGTGTGTGAAAATACTTGGATAAGAGGAGATCTGTCTTAGGGATGTGGAGAGAGAAGTTTTTCGATCTCGTCGTATGATTTCTCAATTAGCCATTCTTTAACTGTATTTTTGCATGGGTGATAATTTAAACTGTGGATATGGAGAAATTTGTTGATTTTATTATATAGAATATAGCTGAGGTAGGTGAATTGGTGTTGTGCGAAGGTGGTTTTGTGTCTAATTGGTGGAAGGACAATGTCTGCGCGACGTTTAGTACTTGCTGTAAACGGCAGCCGATGCTTCCTTAATACACATTGAAGCACATATAAGCCTCTCACTGTCAGAACCCTGCTTTCCCTAAAAAGTTCCAAAGTAGGGTATCTATAGGGCTTGCAGAACATAACTTTGAGAACTGCTCTCTGAGCTCTTTCTAATTTCAGAAAGTATGTTTTGCAAGCGCCACCCCAAGCCGGCAGACAATATAGGAGAAGAGACTGACAGAGTGAATAATAAACCATCATGAGTGTTTCCGAGTCAGCTGAACAACGGAGTTTCTTAAAGATTGAAATGAGTTTACGCGTTCGGATGATTAGATTATGAATATGACTATACCAGTTCAGGTGTTTGTCAATTTGCACGCCCAAGTATTTTATACAAGAAGTGGTTGCCAGAGTGGGACAAGTACAGCAGGAGTTTGGAGAACAACTATGTGCCTTAACAATGGGCGTTATGTTTGGCTGAGTCTTATTACTTAAAGAAAAAGAAACAAGCTTCGTTTTTTCTACATTCAGGGTTAATAAATTATTGTTAAACCAGTTCATGACAATGTCCAACACCATCTGAGCATATTTTTCTGTTTCACTCCAATCATTCCCATGAACAAGTAGGGCTGTATCATCAGCGTAGGTAAACATGAAACAGTTAGTTAATGGAAGTGAGCACAGATCATTGATGTAGATGAGGAACAAGGTTGGACCTAGAATGCTGCCTTGTGGGACGCCGTATTCTATTTTAGCTTTGTTGCCAAGACAAGACCATGTAGCTCGCACTGTCAAAAAGTAATCAGATCTCATGTAGAGCCAAGCTTCTAACTCTACCACGCCCTAACTCTACAAGACCTAACTTCGCAAACTACACCTTAGTCAAAATATATGGCTTGGCCATTTCGCTACATTCACAAGAGCGTAAGGTGAAAAACTGTCATACTGTTATACAATGGTTCTTGTAGAGTTGTAGTAACGAAACGGCCAAGCCATATATTTTGACTAAGGTGTAGTTTGCGAAGTTAGGTCTTGTAGAGTTAGGGCGTGTAGAGTTAGAAGCTTGGCTCTACATGAGATCTGATTACTTTTTGACAGTGCGAGCTACATGGTCTTGTCTTGGCAACATTTAACATGAAATGTTTTTGTGGGTATTCTTTTCACAAGGATAAGATTTCCATAGCCCGACGGAAGGTAACTCTAGCTTTTATGTATAACCAAGCAACATCTCATAGCTGCATCGAATATCACGACGTATAATGACATAAATTATGCCAGCGAGATGCGCTGGACGAGCTTAGGGATTTACCCGTTGCATTTTATCCACATTTCTTGCGGAGGAAAATTATTTTAAAATGTTATAAGTACCTATTCAAAGACCAGCTTCTGCCCGCAACTTCTTCCGCGTGAATTTTCTTGTTCCCCCGTCCCACCCCGTCGCATCGCATCGCCCACCCGCGCTATTACCTACTTCGTTTTCGCTGAACGTTCTTTCTGATTTTTTTCTTTTTACTCGGCTCTTAAGGGTCGGAGCGTGATGTTAAAAATGGCTTATAAGCTTCATCAAAAATTGGGCTATGGAATGCAGAGATTAGCGCCTTTAGACAAGCAAAGAAACTTTTTAGCTTTATTATAGTCAGAATAGATGAAGAAGAGGATAAATGTTGAGATATTGAGGCTTTAATGTTTCTCGAACTGAGTACTTACCCGATTCCCTCCTCTAATAGCTATAACAAGAATGTTGTATACGAATTGAGAATATTCCTGGTTAGATCGATGGTACTGATAACAACAGTAACTACTATTAGCCCTGACCTTAAGCAACTAAAATGTCACTGATCATCATTTTTGCACATGCAAACTTATGTACTTACCTATCATAAGTTATCTCCTGAATTATTAGGATAGCTTACTTCCTCATTATAGTATCATGTTGTCACTAAAAAACCCCCTAATCAGCGGTTTTCCAAGATTCTATTGCATATCTTTTTATTCCTCACTTTTTTGTCCAGTAAACAAATATAGGTTCCTGCAAAAACTTGCTAGGTACCGTAACTGGACGGTCCAAAGTCACAACATTGCCTCACAGTCGCTATGCAAATTCTAATTACTATATATATTAGCCGACGATATTGACCTCAATGTTACTTCATTTGCACGGACTATCTGTATTCCAAAATTGCAACATGTGCGAACAGAGGTTTGATAATGACATTCTAAAAAACATGGTACTTATGTATTAAACATTGATAATCCTAGTAATCAATCTACCTAGCCTTTTCCAACCAAATTATGTTGGGGTCGGCTTCCAGTCTAACCGGATGCAACTGAATACCAATATTTTACATGGAGCTACTGCCTATCTGACCTCCACAACCCAGTTGCTGGGTAACACGATACCTCTTGGTAGAACGGATTGTCAGACTTTTGGGCTTCTGACTACCCGTAACGATGTTGAAGATACACGAAATAACAGGGTCTCGATGATGAATGAATGGTCACGCATCTACGAACCAACTGCGGCAAGCATAGACCTTCGATCGACCCGTGCGACTTAAATATAATATACTAGCGGCCTGTCCCGGCATCGCACGGGTGGACATTTTTTTTCTTGCAATTAAAAAAGCCTATATTAATCAGTGATAATGTAGCATTCAATTGGTGAAAGAATTTTTAAAATCGGTCCAGTACTTTTTGAGCCAATTCGTTACAAACATACATACAAATCTTCCCTCTTTATAATATTAGTATAGATTATTTAGCTGAACTGATATGGATGAAATTTTGCAGAAATTTGAGACTATGGCCTGGATTAACATACATAAAGAATATAGTATGTTGGGGTAAGTTCGGCGCTGGGATAAGAATACAATACTCTTTATTATGTACACCATATAAATTACAGACATAAATATAGAAATTTTGTAAAGGGTGACACAATGGGCGGTCTTATCGCTAAAAGCGATCTTTTAAAGACAACCTTTGGATGGATTAAAATGGGGGAGGAGAGACAAATACTGTAGGTAGTCTGTGGTGTACCATTTACATAATACAATAAATACCTACATACATAAATTGGGTATACTATACTAATCTAAATAAATATATATATAATTATATAGAATAATAAACATAACGGGAGCAAAGAAAATATAATGATGATGTTTAAGGAGAGTAAAGTGCTTTTTTTTTAAGACCGTAGGAATCAAATCCCCGGCTAATTTAGCAATATTAATTATTTAACGCGGCCAACATTGTTTTCTGCGCCATTATATTTTGCCCCGACGACGACGCGACGGCCAGGGCAATTTTTTTTAATGAAATGGCGGTGATTTTGACTTGTACGGTCTTAACCCAGCGTCGAACTTACCCCAACACACCTTACTTTCTATCCGGGTACACGAATAAGTTCCCTTAGTATACGAGTGAAATCACGACCAAATGTTTATTGTGCTATTATGGAAAGTCAATATTATTTTTACACATACCTAACAGAAACAATGAAACGAATAAGCCTGTAATCGGATTATGGCCGACGAGATGACGTAATTAGTCCAACGCCAACATTTCGCTATAACTACGTTTTGGCAAAGAGAGCTATTTCTCTTTAAGAGGCTAAAAATAAAGTGTTCTTTAGATAAATATTTTTATTGAAATGGAGTTTTTACGTTCCAAGCAGTTTTTGTTCTGCTTTGCAAATATTCATCACGAGATTCTAATGGTGTGAGATCAGTTTATGTCTTACAACAAAAAGTTTCACGATTTAAGTGTTTGTTATTACTATTTGTAAAGATATTTACGACAGCCCATCCACAATAATTTTACCTCTGACGGCAGCAACCTAACTGCAACCTTATTGTAACGAAAATAAAGATTACATTGGTTTTGACAGACTTGTCAGTGACAATAGCCCAACAGCAACCGTAGCTAAGTATTAGAATGAGAATAAAGATCATTGTCATTTGGACAGTGATTCAAAATCAGACGTAACATACCTGTGAACGGACTGTACCTAAGTATTCTATGATATTAGCCAAAGGTATTAGCAAAAATGTTTTTAAAACACACCGTGAAGAAAAACTGTCTCGTCCAGATTATCTCTAAATATTTAAAGGTTCTAACTGTTAGCATGTCTATTGGCTGATATGGAAACAAAAGAACAGCGGTGCTTGACCCCTGTCTTCATCTTCCTTCCTCTAGCTTGTCTTTGATTCGACACAATTATCATAGTCCCAGTGCTTTCGAAATTTCTCTTAAATATGTTGGTTCTAACTGTTAGCATGTCTATTGGGTGATATTGAAACAAAAAAACAGCGGTGCTAGTCCCCTGTATTCATCTCCCTTCCTCCAGCTCTTCTTTTGATGATTCGACTCATTTATCTAAAGTTTGAAACACTGATATTAATAGTAACGTAACCGACCCTTATGGCCTGCGCCCATTTTTGTTCGCGGACTTTTTTGTCCGCTAAAATAGATCGGTTACAACTGTATCGAGTAACGCAAACGAGGTACAAAAAGTCCCTCGAATAACCGAGGACATGCGGTGAGAGTGATGTATGTATGCCCGGAACAAATGATCGCACACCGTGTGCGTTCAGTCGGCGGTAAGTCCGCGGCGGACTTTTTATTCGCGGAGCGTAGATACTTTTTTCTCCGCCGCGGAGAAAAGTCCGTCGTCTGCGCTGGCCATTATGGCCATTATGGCAATGATTTCGACAGACTTAGCAGTGGCAGCAACTCAAATGCAACTTTATAAGAATGAGAATAAAGATCACTGTGATTTTGACAGTGATGAAAAATGAGAGGTATGTAAACAACTGTGAAAGGACTGTAAGCTGCTTAGGTTTACCGCGACCACTCTAAAGCAGCTGACGATAATGTCCCATAATACACATTCTGCACGTCAATTACTTCTAACCTCTAGAATGTTAAGCAATTACACTCCATGAAACCATACACCCGTATACGTACGTATAAGCCTGCCAGTGCCATGCTCAGCTCTTGTCAGTTCTTATAACAAGCAATTTATTTAATTGAAATAAATGGTGTTTGCCAATATGGCTCATCCTTGTCACGATATGGCGTCGATAACATGCTTGAAGTGAAGGAAGTTTTCTAATTAACTAATGCTCGGGGGAATGTAGGTGAACTGTCATGTTGTCCCACTTCTAACATGTGGAAATTCGATTAAGTTTTTATTTATTTAAGTAAGTAATACTTCAAGCACATAAGTGTACAGAGACGGACTTAATGCCATACCCTGAACATAGGTATACAGTTAACAAAATTGTGTAAAACCTCAAGGTTACCAATAAAAGTTTTTCAGATATGTCATGCAAAGTGTTAACAAGCGTGTTTTATGCTATTTACCTGGTTAAAAGCCTTGTCAATTACATACATTTAGTGAGGTTAAATGGGCTTAATAAGTTGTGGTTATCACAGATGTGTTCGCGTTGAAAGTCAACCACTATTGGAGCTCGGGTTATCCGCATAGCAGTTACGGCGACGGTATGAATTTACTGCAAACTGCAAACATGCGGGTTTCCTCATAATGTTCCTTCATTGTTTTAACCCGACGATAAAATTTACATATTATACATGTTTTTGTTACAATTTTCTTGAATAGGTACATGAGAGGGGCAATTCTCGTAATTACGAGAAAGAACGTTTACAGTCTGATCTCAGTCTGATCTGTCAAAAAATACTTCTAATTTCCCTACATTTTGACACGTTTTTGACATTAATTGTTTGTCGCCGAGATGAGACTGCGACTAGATTTTGAATGTTTTATATTACGAGAATTGGCCTTCAGATCTGAGGAAGCGTGTTGAGTTGGTCTAAGCTACCTACTTAAACAGGGTTATTTGTAAAACACCAGCAACCTCTTAAAGAGGTAATTGTACTCATCATTATGAACAACTTTTACTATGGGACCAAACCTGAAATCGCGAAATAAAAATCAGCTGTTCCCTATATTTATCTTCGTCTATCTCGTCAAAATGTAGGGAACAGCTGATTTTTTTTCGCGATTTCAGGTTTGGCCCCATAGTAAAACTTGTGACGTCTTAAGAGGTTGCTAGTGTTTTTCAATTAACCCTGTATATCAGTCCCACGCCTGAACCAGACCCAATCCGAAAAAATCTACATCTTTTTATTAAGATAAGTGACAGGCATAATTTTAACACTAGAAATAGGAACAAATTAGATCAACCTCGTTTCAGATTGTCTAAAGTAAAAACTTCTTTTATGGGTTATTGTGTAAAATGTTATAATAAAATACCACTCGATATTCTTCAACTTAATGAGAAGAAATTTAAAACATGCATTTTTTTTTATATATTGACCTGAAAGAGCATGGCAGTTGAGAATGTGTCATGCTCACTTAAATGTCTCACTGATGGTGGCACGTGTGTTGGATCATTTGGTTCCCTTCAAAATGGTTGAGCTGGATGGTGCTGATCCATGCGTCATGTTCATGAACGGGCGCTGTCGGTTGAGACTGGTCATCTCTTAGCTGCCAGGGCTTCTTTTTAATCTTATACCTATGTATTTTGAATTGTTTCTTCATAACATTGTTCTCACATATAGAAGCAACAAGAATAATGTACCCAGGATTTTGTAATATCTTGATTTAAAAGAGTGTCCTTGGAGTTTCTTGCCCGTTCTTCTCCAAGAGATCTACGTTTTGGAATGGGCAACTAGCTTCAACTTTCTGACTAACTGACCGACTAGTTAATTTTGACAATTCAAAAGTGCCTGTAAATGGTTTAATTGAAATAAATGCTTTTTGAGTTTGAGTTTGAGTCACCTACAAACCCTGACACAGCATTTATCTTGCCACAGCTGTCTTATCTCACTTTTTCGTCTGTCCAAATAAACTGTCCCAGTTCCTAATTATTTATTAGATAAGAAGGTCAATTAGCTCTGATTTAATATCTCCCCGAATTTTGACCTCTTACTCTTGCTCTTTTGCCAAGTGCTAGCGGAACACAAAGGGCTAAAGAAGGAACACGGGTGGGTTTTAGTCAGTAAGAGTCTGACACTCCCTTCTGCTCCACCCAGAGCGGGAGGGGTCATTTGATGATTTCCAATCCACAAAAAAAAAGGCCAAGTGCTGCATGGTAGACTGTGACATCTACCAATCCGCACTGGGCCCGCAGCGTGGTACGATTCCCATTCCCTCTCACGACAGTGTCAATCAATGGTAGCCAATTTGTAGGTCGTAGATTCGAACCCAGACAGGTGCATTACCTTGTGTAAATTATTTTATCACCACTGCTCTCGAAACGGTGAAGGAAAACATCGTGAGGAAACCGGCATGTCCTAGAAAATACAAATTGAACACATGAGACACCTTAAATTAGGTAAGGTTTATGTAAACAAGTTGTAAGGATGATTGTAACCACAAGTATTTATAATAGTGTTTACATTAAATTTGAGGTGTTGACCGAACATTGAATTTAAATATGCGTTGTTGAGTAATGAAAATTATTATTAATCATTTGAATATTTGCAGAAAGTGCTGTTCGATGTAAAACTAAATACTATAATTCTCTATGGTATATCCTATTTTAGTCAGCATGACTAGGTATCGTGCAGTTTTCGTTTTAAAGTTTTATTTTCACAGATGTTAGTCCAAGATGTGTTTTTTTTTAACCGACTTCAAAAAAAGAAGGTGGTTCTTAATTCGACGGTATGTTTTTTTGTTTGTGTGTTTGTTACGCGATTACTCCGCCAATTGTGGACCGATGTTCAAAATTCTTTTTTATTTGAAAGGGTAGGTATGCTCCCGAGGTGGTCCCATTGTCACCAAATCGGAATCTGATGAGGGAATCCCATGGAAATCGAGGGAAACCCTCAAATTTTGTAGGCACACCTATAGCGATTTGGGTATTTTTTATAGTAACTCGTGCATTTGCTCTCAAAAAGCAGCATTCGGTGAAATGGAACTGACGATGAAGACCAAAGATGGCCATCGGAACTACTCAATAATAAATATTTCACGGGTTGCGAATCGCATTCGATTAGGTAGTTTATGTGATTGCTAAGCACAATACGTATCGTGAAGTGCAGCTGATGGTGACTTCTCAATCAGCTCCAGTTTTCCTGGTTGTCCTCAACAATTAACGTCCATACATCGGGAAAAGCAATATTTTGTAAAAGGTGATGAGCGCTTGACATTAGGCTTGTAACTTAGATAAGTTAGAAACTGGCCCCCTAAAAAGTGAAAAACTTTTTTACAAAAAAAAAAAAAACAATCGACTTCCAAAAAAAACACTACAAAGTGAAAAATAACTTTAATTTCGGAAGTAGGTGTCAATAAAAGAAAATGCGGAACCAACGACACCGACTTCCAAAATTAAAGTTATTTTTCACTTTGTAGTGTTTTTTTTTTGGAAGTCGGTTGTTTTTTTTTTTTGTAAAAAGGTTTTTAACACGTTAACCGCCATGGTGGGTCAAAATGACCGGCACCTCATCTACCCGTACGAGCCATGGGGGGTCAAAATGACCGGCACGGCAGACCCTAATTTGCGAAGTCCGTTCACGCCGCAGATTGCAAACGCTATGTAAAAAACCATATAATAAGACCGGCGCGGCCCTAATGAACACCTGTAACCACTTGGTTTTTAGAATTTTTGATTCCGTATCTACTTTTTGGACTTAGAGAAAAAAAAAAACAAGATTTCAAATCAATTTTTTTTATTTTCTTTTCAGGATGAATTAAAATAAACAAAAATATGATAATAAACAAAAGTGTTATTTTTTATAAAAATTTAAATCAAACGTCTCATTTTTACATATAAAAGTAATAAATTGTCATATAGACTGGTAGTGAAAAAAAAATGAAAAAAATTATAAGAGATATTGAAACATTTTAGTGGCATACGTCAAAACATTGTCGACATAAATAAGGGTTACCAGGACAAACAGTGCAAAACCAAGACACTTTTTTTGTTTTGTTTTTAGCCCCATTTCTTCCATACAACTGAACATTTGTTATATAACAATCGCGACAAAATTTTCTTGTCGACACTGCTGCACCTTCCTTCTTCTTTAGCTCGTGTTTTCGTCTTCTGTGTCGTGGTGTATTCGATTCCATGTTTTCTTCACCGCCTTGAATCAACTCCTTTGCTAACAGTCACCTAAAATCAACGACAGATATTTTGTTCTTGGTTGTACTTTGATAGTACTCTCGTATTTACTACTGCGGTATTGAGTAACAATTCGATACCAAGTTTCTTGTGCCATTTTAGTGTCTTTCTCAGAGGACTCGAATAAGCACCCATTTGGTCAGACAAGTCAACGGCTACTTTGGCTTTATTATAATCAATCACGATTTTTGGCTTAATTGTTTCAATCCCTCTTTTATTATTTTTTTTCGTAAATCCGATAGAATGTTTTGTTGACAACAAACACACATCTCTTTTTTCTTTCCACTTTATAACGGTAATGCCATTTTTGTTTTCTTTTGCTGAAAATTCACCCGGTTTGAGATTCATAGTCATGACGTCCTTTGGTAAATTCTTCCTGTTCTTTCGTAAAGTTCCTACTAAATGAGATCTTGTTGAACCAACTTTTCAGCTAAATCTAAGCTTGTATACCAGTTATCCACGAATATGGTATGACCCTTACCAAAGTAGTTACGTGCTAAGTTCAAGACAACGTTGGTTGGCGTAATAGACGTGTGTTAGTTTTAGGGAAACAACGATGAAACATTACGCGTACGTAAGTACGCTGACCGGCATTTTGACCGGCGCGGCGGCGCGGCCTAAATGTAATAATTATTACGTTTAGGCCGCGCCGGGCCAAATGTCCGGCACTTAAAAAAAATCTAAAATATAATCAAAACAATAAAATATCGCAATAAAACTTGTATATATATATAAACAAATAAAACTAAAAACAATAATTTAAAGCAATGTCATTTTTTGATAATTTTAGAAAATTTTAGTCGGCGATGAACGTGTTAATAGAAAAGTAGGTATTGTCTTAAAATGTAAAACCAACCTGATACAATATTTACCAATGTATGTGCATAAGGAATTTAAAATAAAATACAAAAATATTTACCTACTAGCTGTTACCCGTGACTTCGTCTGCGATCCAGGATGAAAAGTAGCCTATGTCGTTCTCCAGGTCATGGTCTACACATAACACATAATCAGCCTTTAATGTTCCCACTGCTGGGACACGGGCCTCCTCTAATTGAGAGGGAGTGGGCTGTAATCCACCACGCGGGCCCAATACGTGTTGGTAGATGAAAGATGATGATGATAATGAAGATGTCACATGTCTTCGAATTTTTAGTTCTAGGACATGCCGATTTTCTCACGATGTTTTCCTTCACCGTTTTGAGAACAGTGGTGACGAAATAATTTACACAAAGTAAAGCGCCTGTCTGGGTGGGTCATGGTCTAACCACGTGCCAAATTTCATCCAAATCCGTTCAGCCGTTTTAGCGTGAAAACGTAGCAAACAAACTTACTTTCGCATTTACAATAATATTAGTTAGGATTAGTAGCTGGGAATGTCTTTTGGTTTAGTATTCGCAAGTGCTACTGCTGAGTACCTATAAAGTCCTGGGTTCAGTTCCCAGGTCCAACAAAGTGTTACCTATATATGGTTTTTCTATCTGGAATTTCTCTGTAGCAGCCCAGGAACCTGGATTTCTGCCCGATTGATGGCAATATGCTCGTCCCCTATTATATGGGACTAAAACATAACTGACGAAATGTAGGAGTACTATAATAGGTACGGTCAGCAACAAAGGTCGATTAACACTTCAGTTTTTTTAATCTCAGTGATTGAAATATTTGTTCAAAATTGCAGCAGAAGTACAATGCAATTTCGAACAAATATTTTGCTCAATAACAGATTGAAAAAAAAAACTGAAATGTTAATATTTTGCTCAATAACTGAGATTATAACAGCTGAAGTGTTAATCAAATTTTGTTGCTGACTGTATTCTTCGGGTAAACAAGGCGTGATATTATGTCTTTTTATTTAATTTATTAAAAACTACATTCTAGATCGTAACTATTCGTGACGGAATTAATAATAAAATTAAATGCAAGTCATGTGTATCACACATTCTTCTCACGTGCTTGCTGTGATTAAATCTGAATGATTTTGAATATTTTAAGCGAAATAGATAAAATTGTATCATATATGGCCGTCAGAACCTTACTTGATAATCTCACTTGCCTATTTATAAAATGATGTAGCAATATCAGAAATAAAATATTGTGAAGAATCCTTTCCCATTTTTCGTTCGTTTTCCCGAACTGTAATATTGATAGTAGAGATAATAGATCCAAACACTAGAAGAGTCATCCCAGGTATGTAGCTTGATATCAGCGAATAATTGAATTGGATAATGTTACAAATCGATAAAAATTAAGCACTGTGCACACATTTCGGCCCATAATGTACTGATAGAATCAAATAGGATGATATATATATTTAGCCAAAAACTTAGAGAGCAGTGGCGGCTCAGTGATTATGGCCCCGACTTACGATTTGTAGGTCATGGGTACGAACCTAGACTGGCTTTACTTTGTGCTATTTATTTCATGACCATCACCACTGCTCTCAAAATGGTAAAGATGAAGTAAAACATCGTTAGGAAACCGGCATGTCTTAGAGTGGATAACCAAAAAAAAATCGTCGACACGTCATCATCACTTAGCCTTTTTCCAACTATGTTGGGGTTAGCTTCCAGTGTAACCGGATGCAGCTGAATACTAGTATTTTACATGGAGCGACTGCCTATCTGACCTCCACAACCCAGTTACTGGGTAATACGATACTCCTTGGTAAGACTGGTTGTCGACTTTCGGGCTTCTGGCTACCCGTAAATACTGTCAAAGATCCACGAATGACATACGGGACCAACGGCTTAATAAGCGGCTTAACGTGCTGTCCGAGGCACGGAGGGATCTCGGTATGTAAAAATGGTCACCCATCCACAGACCAACCGCGGCAAGCGTAGCTTAACCTCATCAATCGACCTGTGCGGCTGTTATTATTTAGCCACGGACCCCTCGACCCACTGTATACGATTTGACTAATCTAGGGAGACAATAGGTATTTAAATGACATGTTTAAAACTACGTTTTTTTAATCTTGTTACGTTGTCGAATACATCTTTTAACTGATAACACAAGGCAAATAATCCCTTTTCACGCAATACTGGTTTTAACAATGGGCGAAGTTACTTGAACCTATTCAGGTAGTCGCCCGACCACTCAGTGTGACCGTTAACGCTAACGTGTATAAATGTTCTTTGGTGTATTGAGTGCTTGTAAGTGTTTTTTTGTGATGGAGTTATCAAATAGAGGTAATTATCCATATATTAAGTTCTTAAAATAAACCAAATTGTATGCTTTCGAACTGTTACACCCTCTGAAAAAACACATCAATAAAAATGTATTTTTATTTTTAATTAAGTTTTTATTTGGAGATCTACTATGTAGTCAAATGTAGTCAAGCTGTGATAGTAGTCTTAAAAAATTATCTGTGTTATATACTTTGATACTATAATAATTGTTTTTTGCGATTTTTTGCGATTATATTTTTTTTTTTTGTTTTTTCTTTGTAGATGCCAGAATGCAGCGAAAATCTATATTTGATTTTTGGCGTTCTATTCCGCCCAAAGGTCGATTAAATAAAGTAATCAACTTTGTGAAAATGAGCTTTGGTGATTTGGTTGTTACCGAAGAACACGATGAGCAGTTAAAAGCATTTTTGAAAAAAGAATGCGAGAAAATTCGTGTGAAATGGGATCGCAAGCAAAGACGATTAGATTTATTTTTAAAAGACTATGAACAGTGGCTCAACGAAGATTTAACTTTCGCCATGCTTGTGGTATCGGAAAATGTTTCGATGCCAAGTACTAGTGGTGGCAGGCCGCAGAAAAGTTTTGTGGAAAGTTCAAAAAAAACGAAGAAGAGGAAAGTTCAGCACTTATTGCATGACTACAGTAAAGATGAACTGACTTTCGCCGCGCAATTAAGTGTCAGAGCTAGTGGCAAACGTGATGCTGCTACATTGATTGAAGAATTATCTACAGCCTCGCCAAAACGAGCCACCACATATAAGAAAGCTCGAAGAATTATTAATACTGGAAAAGAACAAAGACCTTATACTCCTGAAGAAGCTTTGGCGTTTTTCATATCAAATAATTTCACTGTCCAGACATACAAAAATGTTCAACAAGAAGCCAAAGAAAGGGGATTCAATGTATACCCTTGCTATGATCACGTGGCACAGGTTAAAAAGCAGTGCTATCCTCCTGTTGAAAATATAACAGTAACCGAAATATCGGCTGAAGTAAAACTGGATTCTCTTTTGTACCATACTGCATTAAGAATATGTAAAAATATTCTTGGAGAAAGATTAGATACAAGTGTGTTGAATTACACTTTGATATACAAATGGGGATGCGATGGGTCTTCGGGTCATAGCTTATACAAGCAACCATTTGAAGATACCGATAGCTCAGACGAATATATGTTTATCATATCTTTAGTTCCAATAAGACTTGTAAACAATGCACAGAAGGTCATATGGGAAAATCCTCGGCCATCATCACCAAGATTCTGTAGAGTTATCAAATTCATATATAAGAAAGAATGCGAATCATTGATCAAAGAAGAATGCCAAGGCATTGAAAATCAAATACGGATGTTAATGCCAACTCTACTGGAAGTCAGAGGTGTAACCATCTCGATCACGCACAAGATGATTCTTTCAATGATTGACGGTAAAGTTTGTAACGTTTTAGCTGAAAATAAATCGACCCAAAGATGTTTTATCTGCAAGGCGACATCAAAGGAAATGAATTCGGCATCAATGGTTAGAGAGCCTAATGAGAATATGTACCAATTTGGAATCTCTAGTTTACATGCGTATATTCGTACAATGGAATGTCTTTTAAATATTAGTTATCGCATGAACATTTGTGAGTGGCAAGTCAGAGGAAACCAAAATAAAGAGACATTCAAAAAAACTAAAGAAGAAATAAAAATAAAGTTTAAAGAAATTGGTCTAATAATCGACAAAGTTAAACCAGGATTTGGTACAAGTAATGACGGAAATACCGCACGAGCATTTTTTTATAATTATGCCACAACATCGCGGATTACTGGTCTCAATGAAAACCTTATTCATCGTTTTGGGACAATTCTTGCAGCTATAGCTTCAGGCTATGAAATCGATACAGAAAAATTTCAAGACTACTGTGTGGCGACCAGGGAGATGTATTTAAGTTTATACCCATGGTATAACATGCCGGCAACAGTGCATAAAATTTTGGTACATGGAGCAAATATAATAAAAAATTCGGTGATACCGATAGGACAAATGTCCGAAGAGGCTTCCGAGGCCTAAAATAAAGAAATCAGAAAAGCCAGATTGGGGCATACATTGAAGACATCAAGACACAGAACTAATTATGATTTAATTAAACATTTGTTAACATCTTCAGATCCTTATATAACATTATTAAGAAAACTTCCTCGAAAACAAATATCTAAGCGAGACATCGATATAAGAATCTTATTAAAAGATTAAAAAAAATATGTTAAACGTTCAGTTTTGCCTTTTATTTACTACAACATTCTTAAGTATACAATTAATGTAATATATAATATAATATTTAGGTTCCCGAGTTTTGTCCCCCTAGATTAGTCAAATCGTATACTGTGCGACCTCCCGAAAAATCGTCGACACGTGACATCCACTAACCCGCACAGGCCCGCGTGGTGGATTAGGTATTCCTCTCACAGTGAGGAGGCCTGTGATCCAGCAGTGGGAACGATAAAGGCTGATTAGCTAAATGTTAAGTACAGTATAGAATCTAACCTAAGTAGAATAGAATGTGCAAATTTTTATAACGAACAAGAAAATGCTAAAGTAGTACACACATCAAAAGTGTCTAGGGATCAACATATATTTTTGCAATAACTTTTCTCCTGATTGATATTAATTAAAATTTTCTTTAAGGATTCATCAAATAAAGTGTTTTCGTTTGTCACAGTAACGATAAACCAAGTCACCTTTGCATTAATAAAGAAATTTGCCATTTTCCTAATAAAGGGATTTTTGACATTTGAACCACTAACACAAAAGTTCGAAAAAAAGACTGAAATAACAGTTTTCTCTAAAATTTTATTGGGTAACTTAAACAATTAATAATCCGTGTTTCTACCGCGAACACTAACAACACAAGAACATCGGTTTGGCATACTCAAAATGAGTTCATCCAAATCACGCTGTGGAATGGCCGCCCATGTTCGTTGCAACAACAAAAAAAGGTCTTCTTGCGACTGGATACCCTCCATATTCGGCAGAGCTCTTCTCTGTAGCATATCCCATGCATGCTCAATCGGGTTCAAGTCTGGCGACTGAGCAGGCCAGGGCAGGACATTGATGTTAGCTGCGGCGAGAGTCTGTCTTACAACTCTTGCGGTGTGCGGTCGTGCATTATCATGCATTAACTGAAATAAGGGACCGATTTGCACTTGTAGAGGAACGATGACGTCTGATACAATCGTCTCAGCATAAATTTGAGCGTTGAGGTTGCCTCTGATCCAAATCAACTCAGTTCTTCCGCCGATCCAAATACCCGCCCATACCATGATGGTTCCACCACTATAAGGATGGACTTCCTGGCAGGATTTTAATCGCTGTTGGCGTCCAGGGGTTCTCCAGTGTCGTATACGTCTTGTATCCGGTCTCATACCAAAACGAGACTCATCAGAAAAGTACACGAAACGCCATTGTTCTTCTGCCCAATTTCTGTGTTCAAGAGCCCATTGATATCGAATCCTACGATTGTGCATTGCTATAGGTGGTACCCGTAGCGGTCTTCGGGAATGAAGGTTCACTTCATGCAAGCGGTTTCTGACTGTTTGGTCGCTAATTAAGTTCCCTGAAGAGTGATGAAGCCTCACGGCTAACATCATGGCGGTTATTGTTGGAGCTCTTCGAGTTAAGATTTGAATGTATCGGTCTTGTCTCCGTGTGGTGCAGCGATACCGTCCTCCATGGCGCTCAGCCACGGTACCAGTGCTTCGGTAACGTGTCCAAAGTCGACTGATAACACTCTGACTTGTATTCAGAGCTAAAGCCACAGTACGTTGCCGGGAACCAGCTTCTATCATTCCCACGGCTCTGAGCATTTCTTCCCTGCTTAAATGACGTCGCCGCTCCATAATAACGTTGGTTTTAATCAGTAGTAGGGAAACAGTAGCACTAATAATGTCTTCAATGCGTTGTATGTTTTTATAGGGAAAATATTGACAGCTGATTTTCATCTTTTACTCGAATTTGATTCACAGTTCCTGATTCAAATTATGAAATGCACCAAAAAGGATCCATATAAATTTATAAAATCATAAATTTATTACAAAGCCACATCTCAATCTCAAGAAATCCGCATAAAAATGCTTGATCCCTAGACACTTTTGATGTGTGTAGTTATGTAGGTAGATTAGGACTGAAAATACTGACCGATAAAACCCGCAATATCCGGCTGCAGTGAGATATTTCGAGACGGCTAGTCATTCCATGGGCGTGTGATCCGCGGCACAGTGTGGATAGCGCGCGTATTTGACCCACGTTTGACGCGTTTACCGGTGCGATTGATTTTTTGCGGTACTTATTGAGATGTTGATTACGAATACTTTCTTATTTTCAGTCGATTCACGACTCCGATCTATTGTTTATCAAATGATAATTTTCTTCTGGCAAAATACAAAAACACTGCCCAAATCCCTAAACCTACCTTAAAGCTGGTTGTTAAAAAACTTAGCTATAGTAAATCAGCCTGTGTCAGACTTCAGGGTATAGGCCTTTCTTTCCTCTTTCCACTCAACTCGAACCTTTTTTTTGTGTTCCGTGGTGGAAATTCGTAATCCGCATTCTGATCCTTCCGCAATTTTTTCCGGGGTGGAAAATCGTCATGGATGGCGGAGGCGGAAGGATCTGTCAGACTCTTATTGACTAAAAAAAATCGGTTGTCGGTTTACTGACGATAGTCGAACGTGACAACGTCATAAGAAAATACTAAAACAAAAAAAAAAAATCATTCTTTATTTTTTTATTTTTCGATTGTGCCTCTTTGACGCTCGTTCCGCGCTCTCGCTTGAACTTCAAGCCTTAAATGGAACGCCTCAGAGCGAGGTAATGCCGCATGACGTCATGATTTTTCGTGCGTGCAGCCAGCTTCATCGAATTATAAGACGTTGTCACGTCAAAAACCACCCCAGTGTTGCCTTCCCAAACTTGAACCGGAGATCATGAGAACTTGTATAAGGGCGCACGTGGAACACCACAAGACGCCGCCTCGTGTCCTGCTAGATCGGAGGCGGCGGACGTCCCCAAGTACGCCGTCCCTCAGGACCAGCTTATGGGGGCTGGAAGAGGGCATTGTCCGCCCTCCGCCGACGCCCGGTACGTCTGCTGCAGGTCGGGAGAGTAATCTCGACCTTTCCGCAGCCTCCTTCTGTGAAATGACGGTTTCACAGAAGGAGACCACTGCGTTCCACGACTCGACGCTCCCGAACACCGAACGAGCGACGGCCGACAGCGATAAGTCGGCTCCGACTTCTGATACGAGGGCACGGCGCGGCTCCTCCCATGCGACACACTCTGCCAGCGTATGCCACGCCGTGTCCTCCCGACAGTTGACGCAGTGATGACACCGAGTGTCCGGCTCACTGTTTATGCGACACAGGTACTTCACTCAAATCCATCCTGCGCCAACTTTGACCAATTCCGCCTACAGGTGTCCAAATCGTCCGGTCACTACGCCTGGGTCTACCGCGATGCCGTTACCATTTCAGGAACCCACTTATACATACATAAAGAAAGGTATTCGTTTGTTTGTTTCAGTGCCTAATAACATGCGCCGTCCTTATTCTGGCGGCGGGGGCGGGTCACCCCATCGGCTTTTCCGCCGTCGCACTGCCGCAGCTCAGGATCGAGAACAGCTCCATGAGAATAGATGATGAAATGGGATCCTGGATCGGTGAGTTTTATACGCTTTTACATAATTTTGTAGATGAAAAATAGATAGCTCACTTCACGCTCACTTCACCTAAGTTATCACGGTGAGATTTTTACGGAATCGATCGGCAGGGCCGGCGGCGGCGGCGACGTGTCGACGGCTGCAAAGGCTTCTGCCGTTGGTGCATGCCATGCTCATGTTTAAGAGCATTTACATTGCCAGACTACAAAATAACATCACTTAAGTAAAAGTTACAATGAAGTTGTGATGAGTAAAAAAGTTACCCAATAGAATCTATGTAGCTCGGCTCAATCGTAGTAATAATATGCGTTAGAAGCAGCAGCTGCAATGGTGCAGCAGTTGATGCGCTAATCTATACTAATGTTATAAAGAGGAAAGGTTTGTATGTATGTTTGTAACGAATTGGCTCAAAAAGTACTAGACCGATTTTAAAAATTCTTTCACCATTTGTATGCTACATTATCACTGATTATTATAGGCTATTTTTTTCTTTTTTTTTCCACCCGTGCGAAGCCGAGACGGACCGCTAGTTATGCATATTTGATTAGGTTTAAATCTAAAGGGAGGCCGACGACACCCAGCCGTGGGTGATATCGGGCTGAAATTATGATGATGTAGGTATATTGAATTGAAATGAATGTAGGTCAATAGGTATAAATGACGTAACACACACACATTTTACACTTATACATTTATTTAAGTATACGTCGTGTTGCTAACTGCTCCCGAAGCTAAAACACATCCTACCTATATGTATGTATATAATTTGGAATGTTGCAGACTCGCATGTGGTAACACGACAATTTATTTCTATTTTTAGTTTTGATTCTTTGACCAATCCTGCAAATCACTCTTGCGCAATATTATGCAATGGCGACTATATAACTCGTATGTTGCCGACATGGAACACATACGGTCGTGTTATATTATAGATACTTACCTGATGTTTTACATACTTCGATGACCATTGATAAATTATTATAAATCACGTAGGTACCTAATATAATAATATGATAGACCATTGGTCTATCATATTATAATAAATTAATATCTGGTTATATAACCACCAGGTAGGTAAGTGCCATACCTGTTATTGTCGTCACCGGTGTGCATGGTATCTAAGGACATCATAGAAGGTAAGTGGGTACTTACATGATTAGTGAACAGGTAAACCGGATGAGTAGAGTGAATGATCTCTTCTACAAAACTTTCACATGTACCTACCTATTAGGTAGATCCATAGGTAGGTTTAGATTTGGCTACTTATGACATCTGACAAGTTATAAGTAGGTACTTACATAGGTATAAATCATACGTGAAGGAGAGAAATGAACTTCTTATAATATAAATACTTGGGCTATTTCGCAATATTAAGTCATTTCATGACCAGCAGTTATTCATACACGCTAGGAAAATCGACAAAAAACGATAAGTTTAAAAATAGATAAAAAATACTTTTGGCAGATGGCATTTTCCATGTAGAAAAGAATAGCTGCCGGGAAACTAGTTATTACCAACAATGAGTCAACAATATCTCTACTTTGTCCGAGTAATTTGTCATAAGTAATACCTAAGTGAAGTACGGACAGCAAAAAAGATTCTTAACAATATTATTTTTACATAACATCGAAATTAACACATTAAATTAAATTAACATTATTTTATACGTATTATAGTTATGCAAATTTAAATAATAGCAAATATTGTATTTATTACACAGCTGTTTTGGTCCACAATAGGTGTTAGTAGCACTTTGTAGGTAGTAGGTATGTTATTTCTTATGTAATAAATATCTATGAATTTAAAATCCATTCTATAAAAAAAATCTAAAGTGTTGGTAACCGACTTTCGTTGTTGACTGTACGTCTGTAGCTGCATCTTACTGCAGTTATGGAGATGAAGAAAACATTTAAGTGTCACATGTAGGTACCTAAATATAATAATTGTTGACCAAGGTCTACATTTCCGCACCAAGTTTTGTAAAGAAATATACGTTTTGCTACATAAATCATAATTAATTCGGTCCTCATCATTATACTAAGAACTAAAGTTATTTACGGAGCGAAACACAGCTATTGTATGTAAAAATAACATGAATTAGGTACTATGCGAAACTTTAAACACACCTAAATATAGGTAGGTACTTATGCAAAATATTAATCTGTTTGAAAACAAAGGCGCCAACCGACGGATGGAAATAAGTATTTCTCAAATCCACACGTCATTGCTATGTCCTCGTCGGAACTAGTTATGTCATGAGTACGTGATAGCGTGACACACACCTCACATGGAATATGATAAGATTGTTTGTTACAGGGGGATGTAATATCCCCTAAGTTGTTCACAAATGCGTTGGAGGACGTCTTCAAGACGCTGGACTGGACTGGACAGGGTATCAACGTGAACTGCAAGTACATTTCACAATCTTCGATTTGCCGATGACATCGTCATAATGGCAGAGACGCTGGAACAGCTAGACCAAATGCTGCACAGCCTAAATGGAGCCTCTAGGCGGGTTGGCCTCAGCATGAATTTGGACAAGACGAAATAGTCATGTACAATTCGCACGTCTTGCCGAGTCCAATCCACATTGAAGGGTCGCTGCTCGAAGTTGTGGAGGATTATGTCTACCTAGGGCAAGTAATCCAGCTCGGTAGACACAACTTTGACAAAGAAGCCGACAGAAGGATCCGGTTGGGTTGGGCAGCATTTGGAAAACTTCGTCAAGTCTTCTCGTCGCCTATCCCGCAGTGCTTGAAGACTAAGGTGTTCAATCAGTGCGTCCTGCCCGTCATGACATATGGTGCTGAAACGTGGACACTGACGGTCGGGCTGGTCCACGAATTCAAGGTCGCTCAGCGCGCTATGGAGCGAGCTATGCTCGGAGTCTCTTTGAAGGATAAAATCAGGAATGAAATTGTCCGGAAAAGAACCGGAGTTATCGACTTAACTTGCAGAGTGAGCAAACTGAAGTGGCAGTGGGCTGGCCATGTTTGTCGAAGGACCGATGGCCGGTGGAGCAGACGAGTCCTTGAGTGGAGACCGCGTATCGGCAAGCGTAGTGTAGGACGTCCCCCAGCTAGATGGACGGACGACGTGAAGAAAGTAGCTGGAATGGACTGAATGAGGAAGGTGGAGGACAGGGTGTTGTGGCGCAGCCTGGGAGAGGCCGATGTCCAGCAGTGTACTGCGATAGGCTGAGTTGATTGATTGTTTGTTACAGGTGAAAGTAACTACCTACTTACAACTTGAAAAACAAATAAATAGACCAATTCCTACACCTCTGCTAAAGTGACGCGAGTTCTCGCAATTGCGAGCAATCAGCACCCAATCTATCTCAATTTGAATCATATTGCTAATCCATTGCTTCATATGTTCGAAAGATTTGTTTGCTCAACAACGTAAATAACGCAATGAATATTGTTGAACTGTCAAAATGAAAGTGCTACTGATAGAGTGTTACGCAATTACCCCGCAGTCAACAATAATCCTTCAAAGTTATAGGTAAGAAGCCATCAAGCCAGTTTAAGTTGGCGACAGATTTCTGGCAACCCCGTTGCTAGGCGTTTGTTATTATTGGTTGGCTAGCGAAAAAACACGTAAGCCGCCCGGGTTTGCGTGTTTTTTACCTTTTTCATAATATTGCTAATTATAGGACTCTTGTGATCTATATCTATATTTATTACCTATACCCAATTGCATCTTTATTATTATTATTATCAGCCATTTGTTGTCCCACTGCAGCCTTTAATTTGGTGCTTAACAACCTACATTACCTACTTAAGGGCTGATTTTTTCAACGCCAGATAAATTTTATCCGAGGAATAATTTTGAATTTTTGTCAGTTCTTCTTCCATTAAAAATCTGTCTGGCGACAATTTTATTCCACGAATAAAAATTATCTGTCGATTAAAAAATTAGCACTAGGTGAGACTGAAAAAAGAGTCTAGAATCTTTTCTTAATAATTAAAAAGAAACAAATAAAAACGCTTTGACCAGCAACCTAATTGCATAACACACTTTCAAGCACAATCTGAATCATTTTGAAGGATATTGGTAATCCATTACTTCATAAGTTCGAAAAAAAATCTGCTCAACAACGTAAGTAATGCAATGAATGTTGTTGATTTGAACTGTCAAAATTAAAGCCATTGCTATATATATTGTGTTACGCTCCTCGATCTCTTCGTGCTCGCCGCAAAATGTTAACCGTATGTACCTACTGAAAACTCAAATATTTATTTTGCAAAATACACAATATACTAGCTACCCATAATGTAACTAATCTAGGGCTATCAACGTGTTTGCTTAGAGATAATACCCTATATAAGAACACCAGTGTTACGACTACTATTGAATTTGCAAACGTTTCGTAATCAAATAAGCGGACCGAGGAACTAACATTACCTACATTAGTGGATACTTACAACACCACCAAAAATCAATCTGACTAGCATTTTCCCAATTATGTTGGGGTCGGCTTTCAATCCAATCGGATGCAGCTGAATATTTTACTTGTGCAACTGCCTATCTATCTATCCTCCATAACCCAGTAACTGGGTAACACGATACCCCTTGGTAAGACTGGTTGTCAGAATTTTTGGGCTTCTGAATACCCGTAACGACTGTCAAAGATTACGAATGGCAGCCGGGATCATCGGCTTAATACGTGCTTTCCGGGGGGTTTTATTATTTTAAAGATAAGTAGTAAAGTAGGTTAAATAGGCTGTATATTTTGTCACATTTTTTATGTATAAAATTCAAAGTCCTGACTGGCTGATATATCAACGCACAGCCTAAACCGCTCGTCCTAGAGACATAAAATTTGGAGGGTGTGTTCTTTGTGAAGATTAGGTATCCAGTAAGAAAAGGTTTTTCGAAATTCCACCCATAAGAGAGTGAATGGGGGAGGGCGAAACACGCGGACGAAGTCGCGGGCAGAAGCAAATTTTTTATAATTTACGTATTATTAAATACAAGGCTACATTACATATTTATGGCAATACCTAATTGTCGTTAAGTACACGTTTAAGATTCGAAGAGGTGTACGTAATACTAATGACTCACAAGTCTAGATGCCAGCAGTTCAGGATTACATAACATAACCGGCATCTCCGGGCGGCTCAGAGAAATTTCAGATAGAAAAACCCAATAACACTTAACCCAACCTAGGAATCGGACCCAGCACCCTAATTACGTAACACACTATCAATTACAATCTGAAACATTTTGAAGGATAAGTATTGCTAATGCGTTGCTTCACATGTTCGAAAAAAAATCTACTCTACAACGTGTATAACGCAATGAATTTTGTTCAAACGCCAAACTGAAGCCATTGATTACTGGTTACGTAATTACGTCGCAGGACCAGCACGCTCAGCAATATAGCTCTTACGACTATGTCCAACGACGCAGTTCAGACTTGAGTCTGTGAAATCTTGATACCGTTAGAGCATGTGTCTGCTTTCAGTGCTTTAGCTTTCACTTAACTGTTTTTTAACCGACTTCCAAAAAGGAGGAGGTTATATGTTCGACTTTATGTATGTTTTTTTTTTTTATGTATGTTCACTGATTTCTCCGTCAATTGTGGACCGATTTTCAAAATTATTTTTTAATTGAACGTTATGCACCCGAGGTGGTCCCATTGTCACCAAATCGAAATGTGATGAGGGAATCCCATGGAAATCGAGGGAAACCCTCAAATTTTGTAGGTTTTGACAAGGAGAACTCCTCAACAATTAACCTTCCTGCATCGAAAAAGAAATATTTTGTAAAAGGTGATGAGCAGTTGACATTAGGCTATTGTAAATTAGATAAGTTACAAACTGGCCCACTAAAAAGTGAAAAATAAAAAACTTTTTTACAAAAAAAAAACAACCAACTTCCAAAAAAACACTACAAAGTGAAAAATAACTAATTTCGGAAGTCGGTGTCAATAAAAGAAAATGCGGAACCAATGACACCGACTTCCGAAATTAAAGTTATTTTTCACTTTGTAGTGTTTTTTGGAAGTCGGTTGTTTTTTTTTTGTAAAAAAATTTTTTACTGTAAGGTATATTTAAAAAAAAAGGTGTACCTTATTCCAGATACATGTAATTTACACTCTTTAAGAGCGGTTCTGCACTACGTCCGATCCGAATCCGATAAATGCCGATCGAAAGTGGACTATAGTCCTATTTGTATGAGGTGTTGGGTGTTGCGCACTAGATCCGTACTCTATCCGTTCGAATTTAGAACATTCCCAATTCGGAATGAAGTCGGATCTTTATTTCGGATTCCGATTGGATATAGTGCAGAACCGCTCTTAAAGAGTGTAAATTACATGTATCTGAAATAAAATACACCTTTTTTTTAAAACATATCTTACAGTAAAAACAGTTAAGTGAAAGCTAAAGCACTGGTAGCAGACACGTTCCTATTACAATAGTTCACGCGCTACGCACAGTCCAGACCGCTGAAACCTGAATTATCTGAAAACGTTAAGTACCTACCTAGGTAATTTGATTTTAAAGAGGTCGTCCTTGAAGTATCAAGGATGACCTCTTTAAAATCAAATTACCTTTTAATTTTTTTTTTAAACAATCGAAATTTTAATTTAATTTTATACATATTATATTCGAAGACATATTGTGACATCTACCAACCCGCACTGCACCCGCGTGGTGCATTACGCTCCACTCCCTCCGGTATGTTCTGTAAAAATCTCATCGTGAAAACTTAGGTGAAGTGAGATTGAAGTGACCTATCATTCCACCTGATGCTAGAGATTAAATTGACAGTATTAAGTTAACAGCTCACTTGAAGTACATTTCGCGGTTCGCCGAAGTGTTCACGGTGAGATTTTTACAGAATAGACCGACTGGGATGTTGGTCTCCGCTCCGTGATGATGATCAGCTGTGGGCAGCCCCGAATCTAGGGGGGGGGGCTAGCCGGGGCCCGTGCCCCGGGTGCCTACTTCAGGGGGCGGTAAATTCAAGCGTGGCAAACAAGTGCTCCACCCAGCGCACCGCAACTTGCCGATAAAGGAGATGCGCAGCACCTATTGTTATTATCTTTCTCTGTGGGTGGCGCACTACCTAAGTAAATCAATACGTGCAATTAGTGTAGGCATAGGTCGTCAAACGGTGTGAACACTCGCTTCGGAAACACTATCCGTTCCAAGATTGCCTGGAAGAAATCGCAAAAAGCGATAAGGCCGCCCATTGTATGTTTTGTAGTGTCCAATGTATTTTTAGTTATGTATTTTCTGGTGTACAATAAAGTTATATAAATAAATAAAAAAACGCTAAAAAAATTGCACGCGGACGAAGTCGCGGGCAGAAGCTAGTATGCTATAATCTCACGAGTTATTATAAACTCTATCCTGTGTACTATCCTAATTAAAATAAATGTTCGACATGTCTAAGGATATTTAAATAAAATAAGGCTTCATGGAAAAGGTTTTAGGATTGGCAGGACGGGGGGCGGGCGGCAGACGGCAGTTTTTGTCCCGCCTCTAAAAAATTCTAGATCCTGGGCTGGTTGTGGGAATGTTATAGGCTGATTATCTTATTTATAATTACATTGTATCATTCATGAAATAATACCAACATTCAGCCATAAATAAACATCAATACAATCATTATCGAGATGTTCTTTTAAGAGGCACTCAAAACAATTTATTGACACTTACTTCAAACTCATCGAAGAACATAAAATAGACAACGCACTTATTTCAACGACGAAGTTACAAAAATCATAACGACTGTAATTTCGATAAAATCTGTGATAATTTATCTCTATTTATTGAAGTGGCAAAATTAGTCACCAACCACCATGAAGAACATTTAATTTTAAACACCATGTATAATTAATTGGTCATATTTTACAATTGATCATGTCCGCATGGATGGCTTAGTATAAATCAAGGCGCGACACAGGCCGTGATTCTGAGACCAAAAAACTTATCCAAGGTGCGAGCTGACTGAACTTTACGCACGATATCAATTTCCTGTCGGAACGTTTACATTGAACCTCTTAATTAAGCTACGGTTCACGAATGGCGTCACTGAAACGTTATTTAGGAATGTCATTATCTGTCTAGTGGGGTCGGCTTCTGCCTAACCGGATTCAGCTGAATACCAGTACATGGAGCGACTGCCAATTTGACCTCCACAACCCGGTGACTGGGTAATACTGGTAAGACTGGTCATCAGACTTTCGGGCTTATGACTACCCGTAACGACTGTCAAAGATCCAGAATTAACAGCCGTGCTTTCAGAGGCACGGACCTCTCCGTGCCTCTGAAAGGTACGTAAAGATGGTCACCCATCCACAAACCAACCACGGCAAGCGCACAGGTAGATCGATCAGGTTAAGCTAAACCTGATCGATCGACCTGTACGGCTGTTATTATGTAGCCACGGGCCCCCTCTATCACGTTATTTATGAAAGTATGTTGGTGTATTTCCAGAGCGTTTTTTGGCATCGTAAAGTCAAACCCTGATGGTGCCATCATTTTCATGACAGTTGACACTACGGACGTTATGTGGCGTCCACCGCTTTTTGTAGGAAACCGTAGCTCTACAAATATTACGTAGCATTTACTTTTGGGCAAAATAAATTAACCATATGGTAAGTTATTAATTTACGTTTTTGATTTGCCTTTATATTAAGTAGTTGGTTCTACTTAGTTAACATTCAGTTTTTATAATTTCCCATTTCCGATTCCCAATCCTCGGGAAAATTCTACCCATACCCAGTTACAGAAAACATACTGTTTCCAAAACGTACTCTGGTATTTTTGTCAGTAACAGAACAACATGCTTAACCAATTAAAAAAATGTTTTCAAACTTTCTTCGGGCTCTAAACAAATCTCGACCTAATTCTGCTTGAAATTTTTAATCTTCAGGGATTTCTTTCGATGGGAAATCTTCATACTCATGCGGAATCTTCTTATGCTTATGAAGATGATTTCGCATTATATGAAAATCAAACTATCTATCGACTGTAAGAATTAGCATAAAGTCGCGAGTCGGGTGCACGCTCACACAATCGGCACGTGTCGAATGTACATATCATTTCCGTTACGTGACACCTTATGTCACTTTACCTCATACATAGTTAGGAACCAAAGTCCACACCACACCACTCACACATAGGTCAAGTTGATTGTTTAGGTAGATCTTACGATTTCTGGTAGGAGCTTCAATAGTGGCGCAAAAAACAACCGTTCCTACTTTGTATCAAACACTACAATAGGCCTATGTCTTTGTAAGTTTTTCATTTTTCCAGCCATTTTCAGCACTCCGTAGGAGTTTTAAGGTAAAAACAATACCTACGCAATCAAATCATAGTATAATTATGGGTTATACAGCAATACAGCATACCTACCCCGTTTTGAAATCACTTATATAAATACTTACCTATTTATAACTCAGGACTTTTCCAGTGTAAGTAATGGTAACAAACCCTATTATACAACATTTTCTGAGAATAGAATAAAAACTTTTTAGCAAGAAAATGCCATAAACCGAAAAAAGAATAACAAACGATATTTTTAAAATTATATTAATGGTGATCATGATATTTTTTCGAAACAAAGTGGCCAGTGACGTCATTCTACTTGACTTGCGGCGATACCAAGAAGTTTGAATAAATAAACCAATCTGTATTATCTTGGATGCTAATTTAAATAACTACACACATCAAAAGTGTCTAGGGATCAAGCATTTTTATGCGGATTTCTTGAGATTGAGATGTGGCTTTGTAATAAATTTATGATTTTATAAATTTATATGGATCCTTTTTGGTGCATTTCATAATTTGAATGAGGAACTGTGAATCAAATTCGAGTAAAAGATGAAAATCAGCTGTCAATATTTTCCCTATAAAAACATACAACGCATTGAAGACATTATTAGTGCTACTGTTTCCCTACTACTGATTAAAACCAACGTTATTATGGAGCGGCGACGTCATTTAAGCAGGGAAGAAATGCTCAGAGCCGTGGGAATGATAGAAGCTGGTTCCCGGCAACGTACTGTGGCTTTAGCTCTGAATACAAGTCAGAGTGTTATCAGTCGACTTTGGACACGTTACCGAAGCACTGGTACCGTGGCTGAGCGCCATGGAGGACGGTATCGCTGCACCACACGGAGACAAGACCGATACATTCAAATCTTAACTCGAAGAGCTCCAACAATAACCGCCATGATGTTAGCCGTGAGGCTTCATCACTCTTCAGGGAACTTAATTAGCGACCAAACAGTCAGAAACCGCTTGCATGAAGTGAACCTTCATTCCCGAAGACCGCTACGGGTACCACCTATAGCAATGCACAATCGTAGGATTCGATATCAATGGGCTCTTGAACACAGAAATTGGGCAGAAGAACAATGGCGTTTCGTGTGCTTTTCTGATGAGTCTCGTTTTGGTATGAGACCGGATACAAGACGTATACGACACTGGAGAACCCCTGGACGCCAACAGCGATTAAAATCCTGCCAGGAAGTCCATCCTTATAGTGGTGGAACCATCATGGTATGGGCGGGTATTTGGATCGGCGGAAGAACTGAGTTGATTTGGATCAGAGGCAACCTCAACGCTCAAATTTATGCTGAGACGATTGTATCAGACGTCATCGTTCCTCTACAAGTGCAAATCGGTCCCTTATTTCAGTTAATGCATGATAATGCACGACCGCACACCGCAAGAGTTGTAAGACAGACTCTCGCCGCAGCTAACATCAATGTCCTGCCCTGGCCTGCTCAGTCGCCAGACTTGAACCCGATTGAGCATGCATGGGATATGCTACAGAGAAGAGCTCTGCCGAATATGGAGGGTATCCAGTCGCAAGAAGACCTTTTTTTGTTGTTGCAACGAACATGGGCGGCCATTCCACAGCGTGATTTGGATGAACTCATTTTGAGTATGCCAAACCGATGTTCTTGTGTTGTTAGTGTTCGCGGTAGAAACACGGATTATTAATTGTTTAAGTTACCCAATAAAATTTTAGAGAAAACTGTTATTTCAGTCTTTTTTTCGAACTTTTGTGTTAGTGGTTCAAATGTCAAAAATCCCTTTATTAGGAAAATGGCAAATTTCTTTATTAATGCAAAGGTGACTTGGTTTATCGTTACTGTGACAAACGAAAACACTTTATTTGATGAATCCTTAAAGAAAATTTTAATTAATATCAATCAGGAGAAAAGTTATTGCAAAAATATATGTTGATCCCTAGACACTTTTGATGTGTGTATATCATCTAATATAACAACACCGTCAAAAAAAACTGAACAATCTTCAGTGTTTGGTCGTCTACCTATCTTCTACGGGATATTGGCAAGATTGTGGTGACTCTTCCTTAAAAGCCACTAATGATGAGTTGAAATGGAACGAACGACCAAGAACAAAAATACTTTGTTCCTATTCAATCTGTTTCTTATTGAAATTAATTTTATTTAAATTGGCGTAGACAACACAAAATTAACGCTAATTACTAACAATTAACTAAGAATTATGCTGAAGCTGAAAAAACATGTCCGCAATTAGAACTATAAATAGGTATTCATACTTCTTATACATAGGTAGGTAGGTACTTGGTGTGCTAAAAATATGGTTACGATTTATACACTATATTTATACACTATGCTTTATTCTATAATCATGTTAATTAATTAAGTAGATACATACCATAGTACCTAACTCTTTAGTTATGCCATTGTTCCCAGCTGTCATTCGCAAATCTTTGACAGTCGTTACGTTACATCACAAGCCCAGAAGTCTGACAAACCAGTCATGACTCATTCCATTGGGTATCGTGTTACCCAGTAACTGGGTTGTGGAGGTCATAGGCAGTCGCTCCGTGTAAAATACTGGTATTCAGCTGCATCCGGTTTGACTGGAAGCCGACCCCAACACAGTTGAAAAAAGGCTCGGCAAATGAACAGATGATGTTAATAAAGACTAGATACTGTAGGTGCCTTCAGCAATTTCAGCATCGCGAAAAACTGCAATGATTATTTCGTGGTTCTCACATGCTTGATATTAGTTCTGCTTAAGGCAAGGCCTTAAATAAACAAACCAATATTGGTTGGACTTTGCCCGTTGGAGTAACATAAGGAACGCCTAATCTTAGTCCAACGTCTAACCATTTTTTTATCCCCTTGTTTTACTTACGTAACTGCTAACACAGTAGATAAAGAAGCTGCGTCACCTTATCATCACGTTGCAAACGTGACGTTCCACTCAGCTGACCTTTACAACGGGTTGTAGCGGTCAGCTTACTGAAACGCATCGCTATCTCACGGGTTACCTGAGCTGACGATCTCACCTATAGAATCACTGACACCTTAATTGACCCTAATGTTATCTTTGTACTTACCTACTATTAGATATCAACTAGTTCTCACCGCCCGAACTTTTACCTATAATGTTAGAACAGATAATCTTTGCAAAATACAGACAGCATGGCAAGGACATCGACGCGCAAAGAGAAACCATGAATTCAGCAAATCAGCACATGAAAAAAAAACCGGTCAAGTGCGAGTCGGACTAGCACACCGAAACTACAAATTTACGGTTTGAATTCAGATTTTTTCCTTTACTTGTGCTATATGACATTGCTTCTTACCAAATTTCATGATTCTAGGTCAACGGGAAGTACCCTACATTTTGGTTCCCTTGAGAGTGTCGAAATATACGTTTTTTGCGGCATAAACGGCCGTATCTTTTTTTACGTTAACTTAGAAGTTTGATTCTTTCCAGCTTCTTGAAGGGACTGTAGACCTGAGTATATGGTTTTAATTTCAACTCGATACCTCCACGCGTTCCCGAGATAAAGGGTCTTGACAGACAGACGGACAACGAAGTACCTAATCCTATAAGGGTTCCGTTTTTTCCATTTGAGGTACGAAACCCTAAAAATTTGCTGTTTCATAGAAAAGTCAGTCACCTACGCGGTCAAAAAGTATGGCAGAGCAATTTTATAAAATAACCGACCAAAAATTTCAACGATTCTGAACCCTCAGTTCAGAATCGTATACTGAATCAATAGTAACAGGCTGCGCACCCAGTTTACAGCGTCTATCAGAAATGTGTGGTCGCAGACCATCAAACTGAACAACTTTCTCCATGGGACCAACATCGTAAAATTATAATCAGCTGTGCCATACTAAACTGCAATAGCTATTCGACCCAAATGTATGAGACAGCATAAAATAAATATGACCACACATTTCTCATTCACACTGTATACGTTGTCAGGTCGATCATTACACCAATGGTTGCACTCAAACTCCATACCCTGTAATTTTAGCACCATTGCAGTCAGACTGGTTTTAATTGTCTATGATTGCAGTATTGCAATCAATCATAATGGCCCCGAATTTGATCGATGCATGATACGAGTTTTGCAGAATTCTAAATAGAAATATATTTCTGCAAAAATTTACAAGGATAACGGGATTTTAATAACAGATCAAAATAAATAAATGCATTATTGCAACACAGCGATAAAATTTCATTAGCTAGCTATTTCCATTATTGGCATTTTCTAATAACTATGGCGATAACATTTTCAAATTAAAACGCTAATCGATCACTGTAAATAAATGGTCGTTTAAATCTGATATTTGATTTGGTTTGCTCTTGCTTTATCCTCCGAAACAACAACTTCGCACAGTGTGGGTATCTCGACGGTACGACAAAAAAGCTAAGTATAGGTATACAAAAGGTTAACATTACATTAGTGCATTTTACAGCTAGGTTCTGGGTCTGTTCTTCAAGGCGAAATTAACCATATTTATTATAGGAATTATATTATCCGATAACGGGTTTGATGCCAATTTGTGTTCTAAGCGATTGATTTCGGACACATCTAATCAAAATATGATACATGTCCTCATCTTCGTTACACGTACTGCAAACAGGTGATGTTAACTGTTTCATCATAAAACCGAATTGTGGAGCTGTAGCGCAAACGTTGTCCCACCTCCTGTCCTGCCCCCTGTCACATCTGTGTCTCAAAAAATGAAAAAATGTAGCCATATCGACCTCTGTGCTGCCACCGACGACGATGCCGTGGAAGTGGCGAAGTAATAATTGGGCCAACAAATACACTGTCGCGCCGTCGACACGAAAAAGATCCTTCATTTTTGTTGATAAATTCGAATATCTGAGTTCAAGCAATAAATGATTGATAATCAATAAAAGGCATGCGGTACTCAAAATATTGACAAATATTTCAGTACCTAATCGACGCGTGACTGAACTGTTAAATAAATAAAAAAATGTAACCACATATAACATATTAATTGTGTTTTATAGAAAATAACTGTAAAACTAAACAATAATGACCATAATACTTTACGACATGCAAATAATTATACCTACCATTTTTACCCAGGTTAGCCAGGTTAACCCCAAGAGTGAACAGCTGTTATTAAAACTTGTTTAATATTACGCAACCTTGTATGGTACAATGTACACGCTGTTGTATCGTGTCATGTAGTTCCATAGTCCATAATTTCAAGAAGACACCCACCTTAGTAATTCATAATGGTCATTGGTCGCTCGCGAATTGTGAAGTGTTATGTTATGTCACCTGTCGATGTTACGAGTACCTACTAAAGATCAAAGTGCAAAATTATATCCTCCAAGGACCAATAGGTAGGTACTGCGCGTGTGGGTTTTTTTTTTGCGAAGCACTTGAAGTTGAAAGTGCTTTACGTTCGATTTTTTTTTGCGTCCTTTGTGCAACTGTTTCTATCGTTATACTCCTACTAGTACACAAAACCTACTTCATTTATATAGATATACCATTGTATTGATAATTTAATGGAGATTAATTCTGTACTTTAAAAATATTTTAAAAATTGATTTAATGCAGAAGAAACGAAAAAACATTAAGTAATATATTTCTAAATAAATCCCGTCAATCAAGTGTGAAACCTGAAAACATTGTAGCTTGCGAAATAATCAATTAATCGAGTCAATTTTTTTAATAGATTCGTTTCACTCATATTAGGAGGAAAATGACTCTTTTATTCAAAGTAGTATAATTAATAAAAATAAATACCTAGACTAAATAAAAAAGTAAGAGGTAGAATGTATTCTAAAATCTACTCTTTTTTTATTATATTGTTTTATACGATCAAATGAGCATTGTGCATCAGTCGTGCACTTTTGGATTTTCCAAATTTTTTTGTCTAGTTCGAAGATTATTTTTAATCGCTCGCAAAAACATTCAGAAAAAGTTGTGAAGAATTACGTTGGTCACCATCAGTCATGATGACTAGCGTTATTTTTTCTGCAATCACAGTCACCGTGCAGGATCACTCACAAAGTTCATAAATCTAAACACGCACTTGTGAATACATAACACAGCAGATGAGTAGGTAGACTGTTCGATTATCTATATTAGCATATGCCGTCTAATATACCTAGATCCATAATGATCCAGTCCCCAAATGGTTCGGTATATGAAGAGACGATAAGAGAAAGAAGATAAAAAAAAGAAAAATACAAACATGTTCTAACATTAAACTTCCTTTGTCCACAGCAAGCATTCACTCAGCAGCGACGCCACTTGGGTCCATGCTGTCGGGTCCAATCATGGAGGCTATAGGCCGGAAACGCACGCTACAGACATGCACACTACCGCTAATCATCGGCTGGATCATTATAGGGGCGGCCTCTCATCACGCCCTGCTTCTCCTCGGCAGAGTCGTGTGTGGATTTGCCGTTGGCATTATGGCAGCACCTTCACAGGTATGTCTAACACTGGTTTAAGAGTAAACTAGTCACTCACTGGTGATCATGGCCAAAAAGCACGCTGTCTCGCCTGGCTTCGTGTCCGACAGCGCTAGTATCAGTGATGAGCAGTTAGAAGATAGTCTACACGAACAACGTCTAGTTCTCACGCACAGATACACCGTTCCGAACTGATAGGTGCGTAAAAGAAATCGAAAAGTGCTTTGGAAAATCGAGTTTTATGAAAAAACCACTGCATAAATCAATTACAAATAAAGTTTATTGATCCCTTCGATAACTGAGCTTTGTCGGTACGGACTTGGTTTTGAAGATTTTACAGTTCTTTTATTACTTAATTACACTTAAAGTTACGTTAAAAATAGCAAGAAAAACGAATCTTTGCTGGCTCTTAACTTTTTAATGGCTTTTTATTTTACTATTCTGTTTACAGACACTATTCTATAACAGATTAATAATAAGTAAAAACGATATCATGTTTAACTTTGGAATGCACAATGTCAAACAGTGGAGTAATATTCTCCCGAAATTTGTATAGAAAAAATTTCGACAAGTGGCACTTTAAGTCCCCTTTGTGCATAAACGTTGCTTAAAGCTAAGTCACTACTTAGCTTTAAGCAACGCTTTGGTTAAATAGTCGCTAATCACTATTAGCGACTATTTAACCCTACATTTTTGACGTTTAAACGTCACTTAACTTTAATTATCTATACTATCTATACTTCTAAGTATACTTAATATTATAAGGAGGAAAGATCTGTATGTATGTTTGTAACGAACATCAATCGGTTTCTTAGTAAACTGCAACTATATTCGACGACCCTGCCTACTTATCTCCTTTGCTGACTGTACCTAGGTTATAAGAAAGTACGTTAAAATCTAGAGCTGTTAATTTTTTCGCAGGTGTACTTAGGTGAAATTTCAGAACCAAGACTGAGAGGGTTGATGATAGGCACGCCATTTGTGGCGTACTCGCTCGGAGTGTTGTATGTGTACGCACTGGGGGGTGCGCTACCGTGGCGGTCAGTGGCCCATCTGTCTATTGTGCTGCCAGCCCTTGCCTTCATTGCCCTGTGCTTGTCGCCGGAGAGCCCCACATGGCTGGCGCGGCGAGGGCGCTTCCACGACGCCATGGCCGCCATGTCACGCCTGCGCGGAGACCCCGATACCGTGAGTATCCACTTACTTATTAATCGAACGAGGTCATTATCAAAACTCAGACGACCTTAATCGATTCGGACACGTGACGTGGCTCCCTTTCCAGCGTAGAAAGTGGTTGTGCCTTTGAATTAGCATAGCCAATTGATCCATGAGTATTTTAGAAGTACACATGCTTTTAAGGAGAGCATTCAATTTAGGAAAGTCAGCAGGTTTAAAAGACTAGGTAAGTAATTGGTACCATTATTTTCATAAGATATGCAATTTTTAATTAAGTACTAAAAGTAGCAGAATATAGTCCTATTGATTTTACGCAAATGTTTCTTATTAGAACACACACTACACTGTCCAATTGTCCATTAGGTTAGTCGTTTTTTGACAGCTGCCTAGAACGTACCGACCGGCAAAATTAGAGGAACACAAAAAAAAAACATAATTTTTTGAGATTGAATGTCTATTATTTTGATTTATTTTGTGTTTATGCTTCATTTGAGTCTGTTCGTTTATTTTGTGCAAGAAAAAAACAAATTGTAGGGTTTATTAGGATTTAATTAATAAAAAAATTAAAAAATGCTCTTGTCTGAATAAATTTGATGTTTTCTAATGCGTAAAAACAGAACTAAATTTTTAAAAAATAAATTAAAAATGTAATTAATAGCGCGTGTTGCCTCCACGCGCCCTTATAAGGACTTGGATACGTCTAGCCATGCTTCTTATGACACCTTCAATCATTTCCTGAGGCAAAGTGTCCCATTCTTCAACCAGCGCCAATTTCAGGTCTTCAACATTCCTAGGGGCAGGATTTCTTTCACGAACCCTTCGTCCAATCATGTCCCAGACATGTTCTATCGGATTCATGTCCGGCGATCGTGCAGGCCAGTCCATCTGGGTTACACCAGTCTCATTTAAATAATCACGCACTATGCGCGCAGTGTGGGGCCGTGCGTTATCGTGCAAAACACAAAATCTGAGCCTATGAATGGGGCAAAAGGTATAACATGGGGTTCTAGGATCTCAGTTATGTACCTGTGTGCAGTCAAAGAACCGCCATCAATAATTACCAGAGCGGTGCGTGCCGTCAAACTTATACCACCCCACACCATAACAGACCCTCCACCGTAAGCCGTTGTTTCAGAAAAATTCGCTTGATGGTAACGTTCTCCTCGATATCTCCACATCCTCTCTCTTCCGTCGATGAAGTTTACACAAAAACGGCTTTCGTCGGAGAACAAAACGCGACTCCACTCATCGGACCAATTTTGATGCTGACGAGCGAACGCTAATCTTGCTACTCGATGGCTCACCTCAAGTTTTGGCGCTTTTGCTGGCACGTATGACTTCAAACCAACTTCATTTAACCTTCTCCTCACTGTTCGTTCACTAACGCGTACGTTGCGCACTTCTTCTAAGACAATACGGGTCTGAACAGCCGTTTGACGACGATTTCTTAAAGTTTGCACCCTTATAAAACGGTCGTCTACAGCACTGGTTGCACGATTTCTGCCTTGCCCTCGTCTGCGCACGTAAGATCCTGTCTGTCTGTACCGTTGCACATTACGGTGGATCACGGATACTGATACACCCAATGATCGACTGACTGAACGGAAGGTGTGACCTTCATCAATCATTGTTACAGCCCTGGCGACTTCAGTTGCAGGCAAATCACTCATTCTGTATGCAATACAATGTTAACTCTCCAAACAAAACAAACGGAATGAGCTAGGGGCACCATTGACTGCATAAACCAACTTTCTTATCAAAAACACTTAGAAGCTTAAAGTGTAAATAAACACCTAAGAGGGTACAATTTCTGTTAGAAGGTTTAAAAATGTCATAAAAGCCCATAATATTATATGCAAAAAGGGCAATCATTCAAATAACGGAACCACTTGTCGAAATACTCACAAGTTTTTAAAAAAAGGGACCTTTTTTTGTGTTCCTCTAATTTTGCCGGTGTGATGTAATGTGTGTGTATGTGTAATAAAATAAATATATAAACTGCCTTATCTTTTTGAATTACTTACCTGATTTATGACTTACAGACATTGGCCCCGATTCTATTGTTCACAAACTAAACTAAATTTAAGTTCAGTGCATCTTTTTCTTTTTATTTCATTAACAAAAGGACAGAAGATAAATATTAATTTAGTCCTGTCAAATTAGTCAGCGCCTGACGTAAACTGACGCATTTTTAGTAGCCAATTTTTTAATCACGTCTAAACTTGTCTATGGATTATCTAATTTAACAGGATTAAACTAATATTTATCTTCTGTCCTTTTCATAATGAAATAGAAAGAAAAAGATGCACTGAACTTAAATTTAGTTTAGTTTGTGAACGACAGAATCGGGGCCATTATCGTGCGTGTATCAGTTTTTCCAAAAAAAATATAAGTAATTGGTAAGCGTATTAAAAGTTACATTCTATCGTACTATCGTAAGTGATGGGAACGAATGTATTCGATTCAAATGAATAGGTAAATCGAAAATAATCATTTTATATTATAGGTAAATCAGTGTAGAAAAACATTGCATCTAAGTACTTACTCAAATATCAATAAAATCACTACATAGTATAAAACAAAGTCGCTTTCTCTGTCCCTATGAACGCTTAGATCTTTAAAACTACGCAACGGATTTTGATGCGGTTTTTTTTAATAGATAGAGTGATTCAAGAGGAAGGTTTATATATATAATACATGCTGATAATTTTAGAGGTTTCTAATGTGATGTCGTAAATGAACACATTTTTTTACGCTTACTTTTCAAACGCTGGCTGAACCCTACGAGATAGGTCAAAATAATGTACTACAGTATTGTACACCTTAAAAAGGTCTACAAAAAAGTCCGTAATGGTATATGTCTATCTCTTAGGGATAACCCACAATAACCATTTTTTATCTTTTACTTTTTACGAGAAATAATGGCTTATTTACGAAGCGATTTTAAGCAATACAGCAATAATCCTTATCCTTAAATACATTGTGCATTTAATATAGATAAATATGGCCCTTTACAGCATGTAATTTAAATGAATATTTTCGAAGATATTACAGATTTAAAATGCAGGGACATAGCGGTTGCTGCGGTACCGGCCGCGGCCGGGGGCCGGCGGCGCGTGCTGACATTCTTGATGTACCTATACTTCTTAGTACCAGCATTGCACACGTGCAAAGCCGGGGCGGGTCGCTAGTATATTATAAATTAAACATCCTAAAAACCTATATATTTTGAAAAGAATCCAATGGATTTAGGTATATTGCGAGTTTTGTAAATCAAAAATTAAAGAACCAAATAAAAATTGTATTTAATAATAATAAGCACAGACCGCACTATTTTTTATTCTATAGCAAAAAATTGTCGATACTACTTACATACAAATTAAAGTGTAAATAATCGAAATGTTAAGTTGCTGCAATCACTAGTTCCATCTGTCAAACAAGACCGAGTCAGACTCGCGCACCGAGGGTTCCGTATTATGAACGTGAAATGTTTTTAAATTTTCATCGGCGAGGCCTATAATCGTCAGAGAATTTTAACACTGAGGTGTAGAATATTTCAGTTGTATATCAGCGCCATCTCTTGAGCGATAGTGAAACTAATGTAATTTTTTATGGTTTCTGAAAAAGTGTGCTATTTAGAGACATCGTTTTATTTTTCCTATAATCTTTACATAAACTTCTATCACATAGAATAATTTCAGATTTTTCTCTATACAAACATCGGAGATAAGGGGGGAACGGTATTTTCGATAATTTGCAAACTGCGCTCTTTCATATGATACATGCCCTAGTAGCCCCGCTTCGATTTTTTCAGACCTCTTACACTCCTTGTTGCAAAAAAAACCGGTCAAGTGCGAGTCAGACTAGCGCACCGAGGGTTTCGTACAAAGTAGGTATGTAACAACAAATTTAAGGTTTTCGGAATTTTTCCTTTATATGTGCTATAAAACATTACATCATGCCAAAATTCAAGATTCTAGGTCGACTGGACGTACCCTTTAGGTTTTGATTCCCTTGCGAGTAGTTGCGAGTTTGAAAATATGCGGCATAAACGGCTGTATCTTTTGATTACGTTGGCTTAGAAGTTTGATTTTTTCACAGCTCTAAGGAACAGTAGACCTGAGTATTTGATATAAATTCCAGCTTAATACCTCCACGCGTTCCTGAGAAAAAGGGTCTTGACAGACATACGGACGGGCGGACGGACAATAAAGTGATCCTATAAGGGTTCCGTTTTTTCCTTTCGAGGTACGGAACCCTAAATAAAATGTTTTATTTGTATCTTATTTGCAAAATATATAGTTGGCCAAACGCCTTCTAAAACTATTCCAAATTTCAAGTTGATAGCATTAGTAGTTCTTGAAATATCCAGCTGTGTCAGACGGACAGACTGAGTCTCACCATAATGGTTCCGTTTTAGCATTTTAGTACGGAATCCTAAAAATAGGTAAATTTTACTTTTTTTTTACCGACAACTCGTACTTAACCAAAAAATATAGTATGCCAATAACTTCATGGAAAATAATCTAATGGTTCTTAGAACAGATAAGATAAGATAAGATAATATTTATTTGCTAAACATGTGTAATACATACAAGAAAATACATGCATGCAAGATGGTAAAACAACATTATTAGGTACGCCATGTTTGCCACATGATGTGACGTGCAAATGTCCAGAAATATTATTAATTAAAACATTCTCATAAAATAACAATAAATTAAGAATTAAAGAATAAGAATAATATGGCAATAAATTTAAAATAACAAGAAAATTACAAACATAAATAAGTTATTAAGACTGAAATACAATAGTCATGTCAACAATAAAAAATAATAAAACTATTCCATTGTAAATTAATAAACCCAAAAAATAACAATCAAATCAAATAAGCCACTATGTCAGTACAAATCTTTCCTCTAGGAACTCGTTAATGTTATAGAATGCTTTATAATGTTAACAGTAACCCTGTATCTCCTAAGGATTCGGATTTCCCCTTGATGTCCCAGTTAAAAAAAAACTGTAATATAGGTAAATATCGTTTTCTAATTGAAATTCAGTTGCCAATGAAATTATTAATAACAATACAAGAATGTAAAAAGAACGATATCTGGTTTTTTTTATTATTAAGCTTCTATACTCCATTTAGAATAATATTAGATATTTAAACAAACCTTTTTTACCGTCTGTTCAATCGATTTTGACTTCTAATTCGTAGGCATAAGGATGGCATTAAAAGCGGTAAACAGTTGTTATTATAAGCACTTTTTTGCTTTTAATGCCATCCTTATGCCTACGGAATAGAAGTCAAAATCGGTTGAACAAGCTGTAAAAAAAGTTTGTTTAAATTTCTAATCTTATTGTAAATGGAGTATAAATAAGCTGAGGCATTCTTACAAAGGCCGTTAAACACGTAAACATCCTCTGTAGAACAATTGAACATAATCTCTAATTGGTTTCGAGTTCGACAAGCGCACTAAATCCTTGCTTGAACAGCGTGAATGATTGTTACGTTACATTGTTGAATGTGCATGTGCATTTATTAAATCGTCCTGACAACTGGGGTAATCTGCGAAAAATACCTTCTATACTTAAATGTAGCTTTTTGGCGTAGTTAACAAAAAATTAAGTTGAAAACTAAAACCGAACTAGATACGACAAAAACGCCAACTAAAAAAATATGAACAAGACACCGGCCCTCCTTTGACTTTGCCGTAGGTAAAAAAGGCAAAGTCTACGAAAATCCCGAGCGGGCGTAGGGAGCTTGCACTGTGCTACGACTGCTACGTGACGGCGTAGTCGCTACGCTTTTGAAACGACTTTAGGCATCGATTTATATCTCTCTGTTACAGTTTTAATAATTTATTATTGTAGCCTCGTACACCCTTTTTGGTCTAGTGCAGGTCTAGTGGTCGCAAAACCTACTGCTTAGCATGAGGTTCTGGGTTCGATTCCCGGGTTGGACAAAGTGACTGAAATTCCTCAGTAGCTGCCCGGAGTCTGGAGTGCCTGGTCGATGGCATTAGGCTCGCTATTACATGGCACTTATAGGTACATAACTGGCGAAATGGTGGGGGTACTGGTGTACCTCTGCCTAACCCTTCGGGGATATAGGCGTGATGTTGTGTTTTTTAGCCATTTACATTATGCTTATTCAAATAAACCTAGATTAGGCAAGATACACTCTGTCGAATGAATTTAATATACCTACATAAAAAAGTAAGGAGGTACGTACCTAAATGCTGTTGACACTATGTACGTCATAGTGTCAAGAGCTTTTAAGTACTTACCTCCTTACTTTTTTCAAGGTGCGCGAATCGAATGTCGATGTACAGATGGCCAGCACATCAAGCTACTACAATCTGCTTTGATAGATTTTCAACTTTATCGCTAAGGTATAAGGTTCAGTTGATTGGGAAAATTTAACAGTTTCAGGTAGCTGTGCTGGAGTGGCGTCTGTTATCTGTACTAAGTATATTACATACGCTTCGATATCTAACTACTTATAGGTATATGATGGCGAGGCGACCAAACATCTTAGGGTCAGCGCACACCAAGAACAGAGCAGAGCATTTACTGAGATTATTGAAAAAAATATCTTATGATTTTGATTATTATCATACTTTGCAAAATTGAATACACGCCCTTTGATGCTCGACCATGCTCGAGCAAGCCGACTGCGTGTTCGAATATGCATTCTACATGCAGTAAAAATTTTGGTCGACCATGCGCGAGCATTTTGCAGTTCGGTCTGCGCTGACCCTTATTCTACGGCAAATCATGGGCATTATAAATTAGGTGCAGTGATGCCGACGCGAGAGAATGCGTTCTTGACACCTGCCCTGTCAGTTTCATACAAACGAATTGTTTTGCGAATTTGATTTTTATTAGCTACTAGAATTTTCGCACTATCAGAAAGCCAATTCTCGTAATATTAACGTTCAAAATGCAGTCGCAGTCTCATCTCAGCGACAAACAAATGTCAAAAACTTGTCAAAATGTAGGGAAAAAGAGTTATTTGTGACTGATTGAAACTGAGAACAGACTGTGAACGTCCTTAAAATTAAGGGAATTGCCCCTCAGATGTCAAAAACGCATTCTCTCGACGGCCGCACTGTAGTAACGTTATTTAGTTACGCAGGTTTCATAGGTACCTACATAAATATTTGATAGCGATAGGTAGGTAGGTGGGTAGCGGGATTGTCCGAAAGGGTTACCGCACTTACCGCTACCCCGGAACACAAAGGGCTAAGAAGGAACACGGGTGGGTTTTAGTCAGTAAGAGTCTGACACTCCCTTCTGCTCCACCCAGAGCGGGAGGGGTCATTTGATTTCCCATCCTCAAAAAACAAAAAGGTAGGTAGGTACTACTTCTTTACTGCGAGCAACCTCGTCTACATTATTATTTTCTTTATAATTTCTACATAACTATCTACCTATAGTTAATGCTGTCACATTATGAATAACAAACAACGACAGGTCCACTGAAATAGGTATAATATTTGTTGCTATAAAGTATATCTCAGTTCTCGAACAGTCGCGGTCGTCAGGCAGACTCATCTAAAGTAATGACTACAGCTGTTTTGAAGCATGCTATACATGCATGTTTGTTTATATCGCGCTATATTGTTCGTAAGATCGAAAGATGGCCGCAAATGGCCTCTTAATGAGCTCAACAAGGAAGGAGGCACACAACAAATTGATTTGTCATTTTCTCGAACATGTGCCGGCACAAACAATTTCAGGCAATAAACGAGCACCGCTTGTAAAAAAGCTGTTAATTATTGGTAGTTTTTGTGTTTCTAATTTAGAATTGCGGAGTCTGTTAAACAAATTAATTAGTTAAGTACGTCACAACATAATGAAGAGATTTTGGGGAAGCTCAAAAGTTTTGCTGATTGAGAGCAACCTACCTATCTAGTTCTTCTCTTTCACTCTCCAAAAGAGACTATTTGACATCGTCCTAATCTCAGTACCTACCTAATCAAGCGTAAAATATTAAAGCTGAAAGTTATTTAAACACTAGGTCTAGGTAGCCTTGGCTCGTTTAACATAAATGAATATTAAACTTATTTAATTAACTTACACAAAATCAATACAATATTTACATATTAGAAGTAAAATAATAATATGCAGGTAAGTATATGCATATGAAAAAATAATCAAAAGAATTATAGGGCATCAAATAATTCGTCCGCATCGCTGTCAACATAGGAACAGTGCCCAAAAGGCTGGCAGCCCGCAGCTTTGCCACATTGTATGGTGATGCTAATTCTTTGGCCAAGAAATAGGCCAGCCATCTGGTCACGTGAAGAGTCATCAACTGGGCACTCGGATCCCATGGCCCTAACGTGTTTCAACCCCAAACGGCTCGAACACAAACTCTCAATCAGGTTGGAATATTTTCATCGTTTGAGGATTTCTGCACCTGCAGCAGCCGCTCCAGCAAGGAACCAGCCCATAAAGGAAGATACTAGGAAGATGGGATGGTGCAAGGGTGTCGACACATGTTGCATACCATACCAAAGGTCTGCCTAACTTCCAGGGCATTATGGTCATTCCCTTTGATCTCTTCCCATGGTCGCGTGCCAGGCCGTTGGGTTCTAAAACGTCTGGCACCCCGGCGGTGACAAGAGCACGACGGATGATGTCATTAATGCTGGCGTGACGTGCTATCGGGACTGCGCTCTTACTGCAGGATAGGGCATGGTGTCCGAGGCAGATCGACAGCTTCACCGCACTGTCAGCGATGCGAAGCCCCGCAATGAGGGGCCAAACGTAGACAGGTAGGGAGCCGGAAGGTGGTTTCACCCAGCATAGTGCCTATGTTGGGTGACAGGAGTGCTTGAAGCCAGAGCCCCGACTCCCACTCACCCACAGCCAGCACGCGGGCACGCTCAACAGAATTGGTGGACGTATTGATAAGATTATTCCGTACCAACCTGCAGAGCGGCTTTTAACATAATAATAATACCTAGTTATCCGCATAGCAATGCAGAGTGTGGCGAGTAGGTATAGTATGGACCATATTTCCACACATAGAAAATAATAAATACTGTTTGTCCCCAGGCCCAGCGTGAGCTCCATGAGTTGATATCAGCTCGGGAGAAAGAGAAGGCACGCGGCGAAGAAAAGATAAACTTCCTAGAGACTGTCACCCGAGCACCAGTGCTGAAACCACTACTCCTCATCAACGCGTTTAACATACTGCAGATATTGTCTGGCAGCTATGTGGTTATCTTCTATGCTGTGGACATTGTCAAGGACTCCGGTGGTTCTCTTGAACCTACTGTGAGTATGCCTTCTGTTTGTGGCATCTTAGCTCTTGCCAGGAATATACAGACTTTCCTTTCTTTTCGTGTTGCGACTGAATCAGTATCAGTATAATAGCCAAATTACTTATGTACTAATTTTTATAGCAATTCAACAATAAGGTAGGAGCCTTTTGGCTACCTGGCGGAAAAAGGCTTTAATCAGGATACCATATTGTTAACAGGTGGCAGCTAACGCGAGTGCACTGGTGCGGCTTGCAGTAACTGTGCTAGCGTGCATCTTACTCCTGCGCATCACGCGACGCGCACTCGTGCTCGTGTCGGGCATCGGCACGGCCGTATGCACGCTGGCCCTCGCCACCCTCCTCTCGCAAGGCCCCGGCTCCGGCATCACGCCCCCAGCACTTATCCTTAGCTACGTCGCCTTCAACACCCTCGGCTTCTTCCTTCTACCCGGACTCATGATCGGGGAACTACTACCCACCAAAGTACGAGGCCTTTGCGGTGGCTACATCTTCTGCCTCTTCAACTCCGTCCTTTTCGGATTCACCAAACTTTACCCCGTCATGAAAAACGCTATCGGCATCGCTGGAGTATTCGGACTCTTTGGTGCCTCATCCCTACTCGCTACCGTAGTTCTCTTTCTCCTACTTCCAGAGACGAAAGGCAAGTCTCTTCTACAAATAGAACAGTATTACCAAAAACCTAATATATTGTGGATTGGGCGCAAGAAAACGACCACAGAAATACGAAGGGTCTGAAGGAACTTGTAAAAAAATGTTGTACTTAACCAAGTGTCCGACTACTACTAGCGACACAGAATGGTTGTTGGATAAAACTAAACAAGTATACTAAACTTACAATAGTGTAGTAGGATAAAATGTCAAAATCTCGACCGATACCTCAAAACAAAAGGACATTTTTCACGTATTTTCAATAATTTGTCGCACGATCTCGATGGAGCTAGATGGAATGGCATGAATCTGTGATAAAAAAATAATTTCTTTAGTATTCATTGAAATTTAACAGTTGCCTTTATTGATCAGTACGAGGTAACTGCTTGATGAGCTGCAATAAATTAATTTGCTATACCTTTTGCAAACAACACTCATGACTAACTGGGTAAAGAAAATAAAATCTTTATACTTATTATCATATTTAAAATAACTGTTTTATAGGTCTACACGACGACATATCAAGCTATACATTTCCAATTTATGCTGCCTTCTAATTGTATGATGCGAGGCTTGATGTGTCGTCGTGAATACTGTTACAGAGGAGAACGACGCGTAGTGATATTTTAATCTAAAGTAAGAAACTGAAACGTGCCTGAAAGGCGCGAATTTATCTCAAATAAATACAATATGAATAATAAATAAAATCAATCACTAGTTATATGAAAGTAATTCTCATTAAACACGGTTATTCCGTATACAAGATGATGCCTTTTATAATATTTTTTATAAATATGAAGTAAAACCAAAAACAACAGCTGTTTGGTATCAAATACCAATGTAATGTAGCAATGAGAGATTTTTATCTGTGATTTATATAACTGACCGCTTTTGAGATGTACTCGCAGACGTTTATTTAGGAACAGAAATAAAATATTTATGTACTTATCAATGAATGTATAATAAATTATTAAGGTATTTAATATTTATCTATCATGTTTTAAATGTAGAAATGATGAATGCAAGAAAACTGTTGCAATCCATTTGTGACTGTATCCTAGAATCGCGTTTTGATTATGCGAGCCTCGAGGAGCTTGCAAGGAAGTGACGTCACATCTGCGTGTTTTTAAACTTATAGCTTGTCCAAAACGCTACCTACCAAAACGTCTAGAAGCTGAACTAAGTACCTACTTTATTTTGTTGAAGAGTTTTATAGACTACAGGGAGATATTTTTAGGAGACGTTTTTGTTTGAAGATATCTTCGTTGCGTTAACGACAGCGGCGCCGTTCTTTATCAACACTTACGGCTGTTGAATCATGACCAAACCAAACTTTGCGCAGAAGACTGCGCAATATTTTTTTTTTTTTTTACTAAATTGTCATGAGGCGTATGTGAGTAAGACAACATGCGCGAGAGTTCATAGTGCCCATAATATTCAGACTGCCATGATTCAATACTGTAGGTACTCTTTTTTGCCAAGCTGTAATTCTAAGAGTATGCGCATGTAAGCTTGCTTACGTTTACATTATGCAAAGTAATATTGTAGACTAATACTTGCTTAATGTAAACGAAGCATGCCAGTGAAATAATATTAAAATAGAATAAAAACCTTGTAAGTTGTTAGTGTATGAGCGGTTATTTTTCTATTGCCACATAGAAAATTCCAAATTGTGATATGAATAAACCATTTAAATTAATACTTATCGTTTTATATTTTTTGTAAATTTTATTTAACCATCGAGTTGGATATCATTATCATCATTTCAGCCAAAAGACGTCCCTGCTGGACATAGGTCGCCCACAAGCATCGCCACTTTGATCGGTGTTGTGCTTCTCGCATCGCAGCGGATTCCAGCGGCCTTCACCAGATCATCGGTCCATTTTGTGGGAGGCCTTCCAATCCAACGTCTTCCGGTACTAGAGTTGAATATTGGTCCCGATTCTGTTGTTCACAAACTAAACTAAATTTAAGTTCATTGCATCTTTTTCTTTCTATTTCATTAAGGAAAGGACAGAAGATAAATATTAGTTTAGTCCTGTCAAATTAGTCAGCGCCTGACGTAAATTGACGTATTTTTAGTAGCCAATTTTTTAATCACGTCTAAACTTGTCTATGGGTTATCTAATTTGACAGGACTAAACTAATATTTATCTTCTGTCCTTTTCATAATGAATTAAAAAGAAAAAGATGCACTGAACTTAAATTTAATTTAGTTTGTGAACAACAGAATCGGAGCCATTAGCTTCTCTAAATACAATATAATAACAAAAACACAGTCTAAAACCGTAAAATTATTTTAATCACAGTTTCACATTATACGTACATACAAAATCATACATACTGGCTGCTTTCTTTCTCAATCACCATATCTATATGAATATAGACATATGAGGTGTTAAAAAATTAATCCGTAAAACTTCAAGAGGTGCTTTAGATCATCGAACTGAACAACTTTCACTACGGGACGAACTCTGAAATCACGAAAAAAAATCTGCTGTTTAATACAAAAGTTTAATACCTACTTAACCAAAAAACAGCTGAAATTTTTTCGTGATTTCAGTATTGGTCCGATAGTGAAAGTTGTTTAGTTCGATGGTCTAAAGCACCTCTTAAAGTTGATCGGGTTTATTTTTTAACACTTTGTATACAGCGCAGTGCCCGGGCGTCCGGCAGTGTCGGGCGGCCGTTAACAAATTATAAAAGAAAGATGCTGTCACACAAAAGACGACGCTCTACAGTCCGTTCACAATTATTTTACATCTGACAGCAACCTAACAACATCCTTTTTGTAAAGAGAAAAAAGATCACAATGATTTTGACAGACTTGTCAGAGGCAGCAACCCAGCAGCAACCTTATTACAATGAGAATAAAGATCACTATGATTTGGACAGTCATGCAAAATCAGAGGTAAAATAAAGTTTTGTTACCACCTTTTTATTTATAGACCTACTTTCTAAACAAGAAACGGTTATGATTATGATAACTGTGAACGGACTGTACACGGCGATATTTTTTTTCAACCTGGATGTGTTTACGGCCAGGTACTGTAGATAAACATTCTCCATGGTTGATAGGTCACGACGATTCGGGCAGTCGTTGGTAGAGGTGTGGTCGGGAGGAGCAGCCCGGACAGACGTGAAGGGTGGTGGATACCACACTCTCGCACTCCCAGCAGTAGATCTCGTGACAACGCGTGCAGCGATACACCTGGGTACACAAGTGATGATTAATACTTCATTTACGAAAAGATTTAGCCAATCAACGTTTTTCGTAAACGGAGTATTAATCATTTAATTTAAAAAGTACAACCGAAAACAATAAGAAACATTTGACAAGCTGATTAGAATTTTGGTAGAAGCAGCTTTGTCAAAAGACTGTTCGAGATAGAATACTGTGAACGGTTGTACACTGTTAGTCTGTTCCTATTAAAAATTAATTGACTCACCTGTTTATCAAGATCTGTGAAGGTTCTTAAACATGCAAAACAGTATTGAGCTTGTCCCTCATTCGCCATTTCTTCATACGGTTCAACGGGGAAAAGATGGTGGTATGACCTGCAAAAACGAAAATATTATAGCTGTGAAACAAGGATTCTTTTATTTACGCTGACATTACATTGCACATGGAGTGCAGGTTATTAATACATTCAAGATCATCTAAGCTAAAAGGTAGTTTAATAATAAACTCGTATTAAAGCGAAAAGGTTCACACACCCTGAAATGCAGGGTAGTTATTTTGAATGCTTTTGGAGCGTAGGTTTAACTGCTATTCGAAGTAGTATTTATTTTTCTATGGTAAGTAGGTATAGTACCTGGCCAGATGTGGTGCTGAAGCCAGTGTAAGTCCACAGGTACGACACTGAGCCGGCAGCGAACAGTACTTACTGCGACACTGCGGGCACAAGTGACCTTCTCCGCCAACACCTTCGCCATCCTCTAAGTGACTGAACATATCATAAATAATGTAATATTAGTATAAGTAATTGGAATAAAACAGCAGCAGCCAATTTCTGTCTGAACTTTGTCAATATTTTCAGTCTGAATCTGCCTCGCCTTTTCCCAACATAGTTGGGCTTTCAGTCTAACCGGATGCAGCTGAATTAATGCTGAGCATTTAATAATACTAATATTCTCAGAGTGTTGTAAATAATGATATTGATGGGTGGGGTTTTACTGGTATATCTTGTTGTATGGTACTTTCGTCTCTGATACTGACCACATACAAACAGTGATGGGTGGATCAGCATTAGTCCCAGGATCAGTCTGGTTGGTTTGCGGCGCGGAATGCGGGAAGCCCATCTTCACGAGTCCAGCGTCCAGAGCCCGCGCGCGCGGCGGCGGACTGGTCGAGTCCAGCAGTAAGGTACGGTAGTGGACATCGTCGAGCACCACCTGGGCAAAGAACAGACAACAACACTCATCTTATTAGTAGATTACTAAGTACAGTACGTGGACGGCAGACAGTTGTGTTGCTGCGGAGTTTGTTGCGCCACTTCTTCCCAAAGAAGGCACTAGAAAGTGGTGCAGAGGGGACGTTTTGGGGTACTGTTTTATTTATTTTTGACGTTCAAAAACTGCTGATTCTCGACCTAATTTAAATGAATGACATTTTTAATTTTATTATAATATGTATATCAAATCGAATTTGGAAAACATGTTTTTTTTTATTTTGTTGTCTCTGTCTCATACTTGTGAGTCTCTTATAAACGATGTGCTATATTAACGGCTGGGTGCTCAAAGTCAAAGTTTTTTATTTGTTAAACATAGTGTGCTGTGCGATTGTCTGCAATAAACCACAATCTGCACTATTACTACTATTCTTAGTTATAACATAATCTATTACATAAAAATAAAAAGTAGGAGTTAAATTGCCTGTTAGTCTATTAGGCTAAGTTCTAATGAATTATTAAAAACTTTAGTTCTTATTCTTACCTAAGTTTGGAAAACTTGGTTGCTAACTAAATACAGTACCAAAAAAAACTGCACTGTACTTACACCATATTCTCCTCCTGTATCTTGACATAACTTCTTACAAATTCTTACTTCTGCTGCCAAACCTATGACTGAACATCTTATTCCTTCAGTTTTTAGAGCCTAAAAATAGATAGAATATTTTATCAGACACAGACATTTGAAAAAGTCACTTTCAAAATAACAATCATGAACAGCTTTCACCATTCAAAGATTACATAATAGTTTTACACACCTGAATAGTAGTATTAATGTCACCCGGATCACAAGTAGTGAGTGATGCGAACAACACCAGAAGTTCTCTTGAAGCATGGGCGGGGAGAGGTTTGAGGACTCGCCCAGCAAACTCCAGGGTGTTTTGTAATGACGGCTCCCCATTTAGTGCCATGTCTGTTAGCCTATGGAATGAAATGGAGACCATCCAACAGGTAAGTTTACATAATCTTATCAGCCTCTATTTTCCCATATGGGAGACAGGACTCTATTCTGCAAGAGATGTGGGTTCTGTAGTTTCTGCGCAACCCCATTGGAAGAAGGCGTGAGTTTATGTATGTAATCTGCATTCGTGATTTATTGTCCAAAAATGTAAACAAATATTAGTTTATGGAAAAATAACTTTAAATCCTACAAATTAAAGTTCAATTTACGCTACAATTTCAAAATTTTTTATAACTTTTTCAATAGTGCTAGTCACTTTGAAATCAACTTAATTGCCATTAAAATAAAGTTGATATTTGTTTAACTTGAAATAATATAAATTTGAAACATAAGTTTGAATAGACTTGTAATCCTATGTAGGATTTGTAAGTCAGTGCTGATACCATAGGGCTACCATAGGTATTACTCTCATCACTACATAGTATAAAACAAAGTCGCTTTCTCTGTCCCTTTGAACGCTTAGATCTTTAAAACTACGCAACGGATTTTGATGCGGTTTTTTTTAATAGATAGAGTGATTTAAGAGGAAGGTTTATATATATAACACATGCATGCATGTGATGTCGTAAATAAACACATTTTTTTGCGCTTACTTTTCAAACGCTGGCTGAACCCTACGAGATAGGTCAAAATAATGTACTACAGTATTGTACACCTTAAAAAGGTCTACAAAAAAGTCCGCGATGGTATACGTCTACCTCTTAGGGATAACCCACAATAATCATTTTTTATCCTATACTTTTTACGAGAAATAATGGCTTATTTACGAAACGATTTTAAGCAATACAGCATTAATTCTTATCCAATTAAGTACCTTAAATACATTGTGCATTTAATATAGATAAATATGGCCCTTTACAGCATGTAATTTAAATGAATATTTTCGAAGATATTACAGATTTAAAATGCAGGGACATAGCGGTTGCTGCGGTACCGGCCGCGGCGGCGCGTGCTGGCATTCTTGAAATACCTGTACTTAGTATCAGTATTGCACCCGTGCGAAGCCGGAGCGGGTCACTAGTAACAAATATAGGAAAGTTATGGTGTATCAAGTTAAATGATGGACATACTTTAAGTGAGTGTATTAATCATGAAAATGAACAACATTTACTAAGAGACCAACACTGAAATCGAGAAAAAAAAACAGCTTCCCTACATTTTGTCCAGTTATGAGAACATGAGCAACATGAGCGGCTGGTTTTATTTTCTCGATTTCAGTGTTGGTCTCTTAGTAAAAGATGTTCATTTTCATGGGTACTACACTCCCATAAAGTATGTCCATCATTTAACCTGACACACTGTATATTGAAGACTAGCTTCTGCCCGCGACTTCGTCCGCGTGAAATTTTTAATTCCCCCGACCCACCCTGTCGCATCGCATCGCCTGCCTGCGCTATATCATAAGATAAAATATTATAGTATCTTAGCCGTGTGTAGCGCTCCTTAGTGAACTCCACTGCGGGTGACGTAACCTACGACAAACTTATTATTTGCGGTTGGTACAGTAATCGGGTCTAAGGATCGAACCGCAAAATTAAGTCGGTTTTTTATTACCCCTAGCTGATGCCCGCGACGTCGTCTGCATGAAGGCTCTACAGCACCAAAAAACCTAAGATGCCAGTGTCGCTATAGCATTATAAGTAAACAATTTTTAAAATAGCATTAAAATATAAGTTTTTTTTGCAAGCGAAGCAAGTGAACAGAGTTATATGTGAATCCTGCTGAGTTCAGTCATAAGATGTGACTGAAGGAAATAGAGAAAATAATGCAGGAATACATTCCAGGACACAAAAGAGTAAAAATACGTACAAAGGTATCATACCTTACAACACTTCCCTATAAACTACGTTGGTAGTTATGCTGCCAGGAGCCAAAATGTAAAGAGAGTCAGGACTGGTGACGCGGGAGCAAGCGACGTACAGTTGCCCGTGTGAGAAGCAACTCGTCTTGAGGTCGACACCCGCTGGCGTATTTCCCTTTCCGTATTCAACTGGCGACACCGGTCTCGCGAAATCAACACGCTTTTGTTTTACTACGGAATTCTACGAGCCCGTGTTCAATTCGCGTCAACTGAGCACGCATTTGCGATCAAGCAACGTTAAAAGACGTTTCACAACTATTAGACGAATGACGTGATGAAGTATACAACAGAAGTCTAAGGTTACGATAGGTTAGGTTAGGTTAGAGTATGACCCCCGGCGTGCCACGACTGCGGCGCGGCGGAGGACACGGCGCAGCACACCCTCGAGGTGTGCCCGGCTTGGTCCGAGCAGCGCCGCGGTCTGACCGCGGTAATTGGTCAGGACCTCTCGCTTCCCGGCGTGATAAACGCCATGCTGGGGAGCGAGGGGGCCTGGACAGCGGTTGCCTCCTTTTGCGAGGACGTGATGTCGCGAAAGGAGGAGGCGGAGCGCGCGCGGGAGGACGATCCTCTCGCTGCGCCGCTCCGCAGACGAAGAAGGGGTCGGAGAGGGCGCCGTCCTCCCCCTCCTCGTGGTGGCGACGGGCGGGCGACAGGCGCGGGGGTGCCTCCACCCGCATTGCACCCGTCACCACCTTCGTCGGTCACTCCCGGGCCCGTCCCCCTCCCCACGGGGGGGTGTGAGGGGCTCGCATTGCGGGCAATCGTCGGCGTCTGGACGTAAAGGCTGTGCCGGATTCCCAGTCCTCCACCACTAAGACGAAGCGGGAGTGCTGCTGGGTTATTTTAGTGGGTATACCGGGTCCCAGACCCGGGGAGTCCCACATAGCCCCCATCCCCCGATGGGAGGGTATGCGTAACGCATTTTTTCCTAGCGCAAACAAAAAAAAAAAGGTTAGAGTATGACAAACAACGCACGAGCCGAACGAGCGAAGCGAGCGTGCCGCGGCAGCGGCCGGCGATGTGCCAAAAGCGAATCGCTTTTGTAAAAGGAAACAGTTAGGTTAGGTTAGAGTATGACAAACAACGCACGAGCCGAGCGAGCGAAGCGAGCGTGCCGCGGCAGCGGCCGGCGATGTGCCAGAAGCTTAGAGCTTCCCCGCTGCCAAAGGTACGAGAGCGTATTTCCCTTTCCGTGTTCAACTGGCGACATCGGTCTCGAACAGTCTAAGAGTCAAGTCAAAAAAGTGTTCAGTTCAACTGCACACGATTTTGTTAAACCTTATCCAGCGCCACTTGATCACAAAGGCGTGCTCAGTTGACGCGAATTGAACACGGACTCGTAGCATTCCGTAGTAAAACAAAAGCGTGTGGATTTCGCGAGACCGATGTCGTCAATTGAACACGGAAAGGGAAATACGCCACCCGCTGCCCTCAGTGTCTGCCCCTGCGACTTATTGATGGTCATCGCGAAACAAACACTCACGGGGAACTGTACGCGCTTGAACTGGAACGGGAAGTTATGAGGTATGAGGGGAATGCGTGGTATAAATACTGCCTCGCCGACGCCACAACCCTTAAGAATTTCCGCCTCAATGATGTGTCTGTGGAGCGAGATGACTTTAAGGCGGGTCCCGTTACACAACTTCGGAGGAGATAGGTTCCGAAGAAGCATAATTGGGACACCGACCTTCAGCTTGATGGTATGCGCTGGAAGTCCACTTGCTGACAGGGAGTTCAGAAATTCCACGGGATAATGTGTGGCGTCATCTTGCTCGACAACAGTGTTTATAGAGGTGTAGACCACTTAATTCCCCTCAATTTCCGAGAGAATGCATTCGTTAATTGCTGCAGCCTGATCATTTTTGGGCGTCAAAATGGCCCGCTCACACACCCAAGGATTCTGCTGGTGTGGTATACGACTGATGTCCCCGTACACACAGCGAATGAGTTCTTCTAAGCTGGATACCACTCTACGGAGAGACTCTGGAAGCACCACCTGTCCACCTCTCTCTTCTGGTAGTGCCTTCGCCAAGACTTAAAAGGACATCGGAGATTTCTTGAGCACGTGCATTGCCGCCGAGCCGAGCTCTCATATTAATGGTCAAGCGCAGCGTACGAACTCGTGACCACAACGAAGATCGTTTCAACGAAGCATTCACCTCGTCAGCCCTCGATCCCCGCGTCACCACGGGAAGCGTTTGCCGGAAATCGCCACTGAATAGAACTGTGACACCACCCATCAAATGTTCGTTCCAGCGAATGTCCTGCAGGTTTCTGTCCACGGCCTCAACTGCCTTCCTATTGGCCATCGTACACTCATCCCATACGATCAGAGAGCAATCTCAAGGATTGCTCTCTGATCGTATGGAATGAGTGCACGTGTCCCTTATAGCTATTACGTGACACACCACAAACAGGCGTTTTGACGCTCTCTAAATCGATGGGAATTTTAAACATGGCATGTGCTGTCTTGCCACCCGGAAGCAGTGTGGCAGCGATTCCCGACGACGCTACACCAATAGCAATTTTGCCTTGCCTCCTGACCTCTGCAAGTATGCCAGTGGTAACAAATGTTTTTCCTGTTCCACCAGGAGCATCCAAGAAAAACATTTTACTCTGGTTTTGCCCAACGCTTTCAAGGACGGTGTCATAAATTTGTTTTCTCTCTGAAGAGAACAAAGCAACATGGTCATGGTTATACTCCCGATTTCCACGGTCTTGATGCGGTGATGACTGGGGAGCTGGTAACCCATATTCGATCAGTGGATTGCCGCCGATAGAAATGACCACATCTTGAAGTGAACTGAGACAGGTGTTCAGCACGCGTTCATCAGTTACTTCGACTTCGTCTCCAGTAGCACGCCTCAAAGCTCGTAGAAAATCTTCAGACAGATGATGGCGATACTTCTCCCACAAAGCTACCGGGTTTGCGACCAGTGTTGTGAGAAATGAGCTCCGAGACGGAAACTCGAGCTCCGAGTCGAAGCTACTGAGTCTTCAAAGCTCGAGCTCTGAGGGCTCGTAAGTCTAAAAAGTAGTCCTTGAAGCTCGAACCTTGAAGGCTCAAGAGCCTTAAATGTCGGACTCGAGTCGAAGCTCGAGCTTTATTTATATGCCTGATAATATTAAAATGAAATATTTTTGTTTTAATGTGGTAAGTACGTATAAAAAAATTAAATAAAAAGATAGAAAAAAGAAAACTTTATTATACAATGAATGATTATTCGATTTTTAACCATGACGATAAGCACATTGATGCTTGGATATTTTTGTTGCTCATCCTGTTTCTTTTTTTTTTGTTATTAAATTACCAGGCTACGGAAAGGCTTGTTCACTAGGAACGCTTGTCGCTGGTATATACAAAACTTCAAATGCTATTTGAGCTAAGGTTGACAATGACAATTCTTTTTGTTTTTTCCACCACATTAATACATTAGTGTTTTCAGGCTCAATATCCATATTTATGTATCTATACACTTCATCTGCGATATTTATAGTCTCCGGTTGTTTGTACGCACGGCTACACATCAAGCTATACATAACCAGTATAAGCTGACTTCTAATTGTACGAAAAACCTATACAATGCAAGGTCAGCTTAAACTGGAAATGTATAGCTTGATGTGTAGCCGTGTGTACATAGATGCAAATAAACTTTTTTTACTGGGTAAACTTCACTAGAGTTATTGTGTTCATAATTATGTGTTGACAAAAATTGTCTCTTCGCAATTCTTGTATATTTTGATCTTTGAGCTTGTCGTAAAGAAGGGTTTTTAAGTTGTTTAATGGTTGAGTGTTGTTCTTTGCTATGAAATAATTATTATTAAGTCGCGGGTCTAATAGAACGGCAAGTTGTGCCAAATCACTGTTTAAAATCTCGGAGTACTAATTCAATTTTTCGATCTTGGCCGTTGCACATTTTTTCATTCGTCCAGGCAAACTGCACACTGATTTTGACATGAATGGCGTATACTAGTAATAATGTTGTGTAGTGAGCCTTTAAAACAGAGCTCGAGTCGCGACTCGAGCCTCGGAACTAGGGTTCGAGACTGGGCTCGAGCCTTCGAAATAAGGCTCGAGGCTGTAGCTCGAGGCTTCATAGGAGACTCGAGCCTTGAATGAGTCGAAGACTGGAGCCTTTTAACAACACTATTTGCGACTCCACAAAACACCAAGATGACGGCAAACAGATGATGCATGCGGCTGGGACTGTCACTGACGCTCGCCTCCGCGAGGGTGTCATCCCAATTTTGGTCACCGTCGAGAAGGTGATGTGCTACGCAGGCTGCGCGGTAAGTGGGATACTCCACGCCATCAAATGTCCTCAGAAAGGCAAAAGACGTTGGGCCTCGGCCAGTGTGAAGTAACAACCGCAGAAAATAGCATTCGCCATTATTCGGATGCACGGTATAAACCCTACCTTGAAAATTCCCGGAAAACCTTCCACAGCACCTCCGCGTCAACCGTTTAATTACCAAGCAATAATCACACAGATAAATACCGAATAAAAGTATTAACAGTCAATGTTTATTTTGTACTAACAATATGAAATTGATGAAGAAATGATCATCATCAATGAACATAACTTTTTTGTAATACTTAACACCACATTTTTTTTAAATTGTCTTCCTCAACTCTGCTCAAGATTTTGAGGGTTTTTTATTGGAGCTTGAATTTGTCAAAATGAAGTTTAAGTTACAACTTTAAGAAAAAAATGCTCATAACCATCTATGAATTTTTAGAATAACTAACTACTAACCTCGCCAACATGATCAAATTTAAATTATTAATTTCAAAAAGTGTTAACATGTACCTTGATTTGATTTTTATGAAATCTCATAGATGGCGCTGCTTCAAAAAATTGTCTTTATACTACTAACATACATTAAACTATGTTTCTCTGCCCAAGTTACTTAAATGGCGTAGTTTTTATTATGTAAAGCTAGATAATAGCATGACTTACTCAAAAACAACATATAAATATGCGTCGTTAGATTACATGCTGTCACAGAATGCGTAAGAAAAATAAAGATTCACAGCTCCTCCCCCGTAGGTGATAGCATGATATATGTAGCCTATATGTTGACCCGACCTCTTAGTAATATTCATGCAAAATTTGAAGTAAATCCATGCAGTATTTTTTGAGATTAGCTTGGACATACATACAGACAAACAAACAAAAATTCTAAAAACCATATTTTTGGCTTCGATATCGATTGTAGATCACGCCCCAAGTATTCTTTTAAAAAAATATTCAATGTACAGTTTTGACTTTCCTACGATTTTATTATATGTATAGATTAACATACCCCTGTAGAGACTTGATATGTTTTCTGACATTTCCAGAGAGCTCAGTAAGTTTTTCTGCTCTTTTGTTTTTCATCAAAACTAAGCCAAGTTGACTTAAAGGGTTCTGGTCAAAGTACTCTTCTATAAACTTTTCAAGTAGCTGAAATTTTTATAAATTAATTTTAGAACAACTTCCAGAAAGTCATAACAAATAATTTCAACCATTGAGTTTCAGTTTTGTATTTCATACAGGAATAATAAAGAATGAACCTACCTTTAATGTACAAAGAAATCTGGATGGCTTCAGATCCTGTGAGTTCATAGCTTCTGAACAATCTACTGCCACTAGTACATGTCTCATCATACCCAGTCTCACGGGTCCGCGACGGGCCACGACCGCCTTCCGCGCCGCTTTCTGCGCAAACTCCGCCACCAGGCCTTCCACCAATCCATCCTCATCCTCTTTGATGGCCTCCCTGAACAAATAATAAAAAGTTCACATATTGTTGGCTTTGCAAACATGGGTTTAAATACTTCAATGTCTTTTGATTGTTAAAGGTATATGGTAAAGAACACCAAATCTTAAAAACTATGGAAGGTTATCTAAAAAATAACTCTCAAACTCACCAAGTCTTCTCATAACCTGTCTCCCACCGGTACTCCTTAGAATCCTGATCGTCATCAGCCATTATGAATAATACGAAACCTTCTTCAGTAACCACACATCACACGAACAAATTATCAAGTAACACAATTCAATAATTGTTTCAGGCCCGTATTACAGAACGTCACTCAATACTCAAGCATTACATAAAACTAGTTTCAACCAATCAAATAGCTTGAATCTAGTTTTAAGTAATGCTTGAGTATTGAGTGACGTTCTGTAATACGGGCCTTAATTTCAAGCAAAATCCTCCCGCACAACTACAACATTTTTTGACAGTAAACAAGACATAGTTGATAGTACCAAATGACGTTAGTACACGTGCAAATGTGTGCGTGAACCGCGACTCTAGCAGGGTTGGCTCATTGGCTGTCATACGTACCGTAAAAAAAATGGCGGTGAGCTTAGATTAAAATTAAATATATTATGGCGGTGAGAGACGACGATACGTGAGTGACCTTGTACGAGCGGCGTTCAATTGTTTATCTATTTAGTCGGGTTCGTAATGGAATAAAAATAATATTTTATTAGTTAATAAGTAAGTAAAACTTCTTAACAATAACTTTAATTTCAGAAGTCGGTGTCTTTGGATCTGTATTTTAGTTTATTGCCACCGACTTCCGAAATTATTTTTCACTTTGTAGTTTTTTTGGGAGTCGGTTTTTTTTTTGTAAAAAAGTTTTTATTTCTCGCTTTTTAGTGGGTCTGTTTATAATGTATCTAAAGTACAATAGCCTAATGTCAACTTGCTCATCGCCTTTTACAAAATACCTACATAATGCTTTTCCCGATGCAGGGACGTTAATTGTTGAGGAGTTCTCCTTGTACTCCACCATCAGCTCCATTTCACCGTTCGCATAAATTGTGCTTAGCAACCATATTAAAGTAATCGAATCGCAACCTGTGAAATACCGTACTTATTATTGAGTAGTCCCGGTGGCCATCTGTGGTCTTCATCATCAGTTCCACTTCACTAATGTTGCTTTCCGAGAGCAAATGCACGAGTTACTATAAATACTTAATACCCGATTCGGTATAGGTGTGCCTATAATATTTGAAAAGTTCCTTCGATTTCTCCAGGATCCCGGATGACTAATTTGATAGGACTAAACTAAGGGCACAGAATACCTAATAGTACTTCGTACAGAATGGCCACTCCCTACCCCGCGCTGACATCAGATACCGCACCTCACCCCGCACACCCGCGACATTATCGGCGGTTCATTAGCTAGGGGCGCTCACAAAGAACCGCAGCACTGTACTGCTGACACGAACACACAATTTTGCGATTTAAAAGTTTTATCTGAGTTTTAATCACGATGGTTCGATATTGTGATGCTTTTCCGAATTTGTATTTACATAAATGTTTGTAAGATATCGCATTTTAATACCATGCGATATAATAACCGATTATTTATAGTTAAGTAGGTCATTTAAACGAAAATATTTTAGTGTAAGCAATATTTAGCTAAGTACCTTATTTGCATGGGTATTTATGTATTTGGGTGAAGTGGAACTGATGATGAAGACCACAGATGGCCACCGGGACTACTCAATAATAAGTATTTCACAGGTTGCGATTCGATTACTTTAATATGTTTGCTAAGCACAATTTATGCTCGTCACAATGCGAATGGTGAAATGGAGCTGATGATGGAGTACCAAGAGAACTCCTCAACAATTAACGTCCCTGCATCGGGAAAGGCAATATCTTGTACAAGGCGATGAGCAAGTTGACATTAGGCTATTGTAACTTAGATACTTTATAAACAGACCCAATAAAAAGCGAGAAATAAAAACTTTTTAGCAAAAAAAAAACCGACTTCCAAAAAAACACTAAGTACACACGGCTACACATCAAGCTATACAAAACCAGTTTACGCTGGTCTCGCATCGTACGGAAATCCTATACAATGTGAGATCAGCTTATACTGGAAATGTATAGCTTGATGTGTAGCCGTGTGTACAAAGTGAAAAATAACTTTAATTTCGTAAGTCGGTGGCAATAAACTAAAATACAGATCCAAAGACACCGACTTCCGAAATTAAAGTTATTGTTAAAAAGTTTTACATTTATTACTTAACTATTATAATATTATTTTTATTTCATTACGAGCCCGACTAATTAGATAAACAATCAAACTAGTCCTTTCTAGTCGCGTCATCGTCGTTCCCGCCATTTTTTTTACGCTCCGCACAACAACCAACCCTACTAGAGTTTACGCACACATTTGCACGTGTACCAACGTCATTTGGCTATGTAGTAGTAGTAGGTAATTATTTTGCGCGCGTTGTACGGAGTGTCCGGGGTGTGCTAAGGGTCAGTTCACACCGAGACGCGACGCGACGCGACGATACTCGAAGAGGCCAGTGACTTCGCGCTGCGCCGCGCTGTGCAGCGCGAACGCGCCGCTCTCGCACGCCGCGCGTACCGGCGAAGTACCGCTGCGTCGCTCTACGCCGCGAGGCGTCACGAGGCGCAGCGCTGCACGGCGCAACGTATTCTGAACTCTCACAATGCAATGTGTACCTTTTCGTGTAGAAAATAAAGTATATTTTGAGTCACTCTTTTAAAGTGTGCGCGCAGCGTCGCGTCGCGTCTCGGTGTAAACTGACCCTAATGGTCTCTTCACACAGCCGGCGTGGCGTGGCGGGGCGCGGCGTGCCGGGGCGGCGACGCGGCGCTGGCGCGGCGGCATCGGTCACACTGCGGGCGCGATCACGTCCCGTCCCGCCGCGCCCATTCGTACAAACATACGTCGAGCACGAACACATTCAATGTTTTTCCCCGCCCCGCCGCTTCTGAGTTGTATTCCTTGTCGGCATTAGCCGACGGTGGCGTTTTGGGCACGTTTTCATTTGTCGTCTATACACGACCGTGGCGGTCAAAGGGTTAATAATTATCTTCTGTCGTTTTCATGTTGAAACGGAAAGAAAAAGATGCACTGAACTTAAATTTAGTTTAGTTTGTGAACAACAGAATCGGGGCCAATATCCAACCATCGTGATTAAAACTCAAATTGTGTGTTCCTGTCAGCAGTACAGTGCTGCGGTTCTTTGTGAGCGCCCCTAGCTAATGAGCCACTGACGAATGCCGCGACGTGCGGGGTGAGGTGCGGTATCTGATTTCAGCGCGGGGAATGGAGTGGCCATTCTGTACGAAGTACTATTAGGTATTCTGTGACACGACTCCGCAATAACGCGGCGCATGCGTCGCGCACCTGCGGTGCTAACGCAGCGTATTCATTTACCCTTGCACTGATGCCACGACAACGCGACGCCTGCGCCGCGCAGGCGCGGCGTCTGCGCTGCGCATACGTTTATCGAACGCCTACGCTGGACAAACGCTAGTGTGAAGGCGCTCTAAATGAATACGCTGCGTTAGCGCCGCAGGTGCGCGACGCATTCGCCGCGTTACTGCGCCCCGCAAAGGGGCACGCGGCTGCGAGTGGCGGGGAGAGGTCGAATGTGAACAGGATTGTACATGACCCCGTTCGCAGTAACGCGGCGCATGCGTCGAGCACCTGCGGCGCTAACGCAGCGTATTCATGTACCCTTGCACCAAAGCGTAAAACAATATACAGCCTTGCAGTTGCACTGCCACCGCGACAACGCGACGCCTGCACCGCGTAGTCGCGACGCCAGCGCTGCGCATATGTTTATCGAACGCCTACGCTGGAGAAACGCTAGTGTGATGCGGGTTGCAGACCAAGAGCTAAGCTAAGTTAGTTTAGCTTAGCTCGCCTATATGATGTAGTTTTTCGGCCTTTTCTATTTGGTTTATCATATTAATCTTCTTGTAAGATGATAATTATCACGTGATAAGAAGATGAATATGATAAGCCAAATAGAAAAGGCCGAAAAACTACATCAGATATGCGAACTAAGCTAAACTAACTTAGCTTAGCTCTTGGTCTGCAACCCGCATGAAGGAGCTCTATCCAATACCTATACCATGCAAATATGTAGGTATTGGATAGAGCGCAAAACTGAAATGGACTGAATATCAACAATTCAATGCACTTATGGAATGTTTACAAAATTACTACTTAATTCAGTCTGTAAATAATTATTTTTTTTATGACATGTTATGTAACTTGTAGGTAGGTACTCTTTTCAAAGATTTTAAGCATTATTTATAGATACTTTTGAGAAATTTATTACTGGGTTTCACTAACATAAAAATACAAAAATAGTTTAAAATAATAGTGTAAATCATCACAATAACTTCTATGCGCAAATCAAGTCATGAGATTTTCATACAAGATGGCTGACACTCACATAAGCATTACTAACCATTATATTCAGTGTTTAATCAATGCAGATACTTTACAATAATAAATAAAATAAAATGAGCCTTATGAATAACCATTAATTCTAGAATGTGAACAGCAATTAGAACAAATGGCTTTATGTTTATTGGAATCTCTATATTAATAAAATCAGATGTACTGTTGAATTATTCATAGATAATTCATAATACTTGAAGTCATTGAACATTTCAACAATATCACCGACATGAACTATCTTGCCTGGATTTGTGGCAGAAAGCTGATGCATATTTTACACAGTAAGATGATCCCAACCATATTGTTGCCAAAGAATTTCTTTGATTGCTCATTCTTGACTAACGTCTACTTTGATATGAATTTCTTGCAAAAAGATTAACATTATTTTCATGAATAGCTTTCTGCAACAAAGCAAGGTGATGGTAAGTAGCCCATTTGAGTGTATTGATATTTGATGTAAACAGCATCACTCAGTCGCTGCCATGGCACGTGCTTGTGCTCGAACTCTTTTGTCATATTCTAACCGATTTTGACTGTAAAAGAAATAAAATACTTAAGGTTACAATAGTGTTTATTAAAACAACATAAGTTTATAGCAAATAACTGAAAGTTAACAATATATTTCAGAGTGTTTACTAACCAGTAGATTGTGTAAGCTTCTGCCTGTGCAGGGTCTTTAACATTAGGTTCATTGAGTAGATCCTGAATACCAAGGAGGATCTGTTTGATTGTGATTGCGGGACGCCAATCTTTTTCCTCATCTAATAGTGAAAGGCAGACAGTGCCTGATGGATACACGTTGGGATGGAAAAGTGGAGGTTCAAATTTGCACTTAGGTGGACTAGAAGGATAGTCATCTTTGAAAATCATGCGCAGCTTATAAAGACCTCCCTCCCATGGTGTCTGCAAGAGTAAAAGTAATTTGTTAGGAACTTTCTTGATAGCAGGTACCTGTGTTAAATTACTGACCCTTGTGCAAATTCACATACAGTATCATTAGAACATGCTATGTATTACAAATGGAGCACAATGGGATAGTACTAGCACTAACGCTGCTGTAGATTCTAAAAGTTCTAGAAATACTAACCCCCTTTTTTCCAGGAATCGCACATTCCCATGTCATGAGATTAAGAGATCCATCTGGATTTTTCATAGGCCTGGCAACAAAGCCCTGAAACACAAAATGATCTCGATCACGTACTTACTAAACAAACAAATGGGCAATCCATAACAAAAATCATGTCGCTTACAAAGGGATGGTCCTTGCGCCAGGCTTTTCTTTCTTCAGCTAAACGTGCACTTGCTATTCCGGACATTTTCAAAAACTAAAACAAGAACAGTCGGAAAGCGATCGCCTCGGATTCTTCAAACACAGTCCCAAAATATCTTCGTCTTTCAGTGAAAAATACTAAGAGTAAGAAATAATATGAAAAAATAAATTATACGGCGCGAAGCGTCCCACGAAGTGATTAATCTCACAGATGAAATAAAATATACTTACTAAAAATTAGAGGTCAAAATGACGCTAACCAAACTTTGATCGATTTAACTAATTTTATTACGATTCGATTCGACTATAGACTCTTCTCGATTTTGTATTTAAATGGCAATTTGAAAATTGAACTCTTACGTATTGACTAAAAAAAAAAATAACTGACTTCCAAAAAAATACACCAAAGTGAAAAATAACTTTAATTTCGGAAGTCGGTGTCAAAAAACGAAATTGCGGACCTAACGACACCATACATATTCCACACAAATTCATATAACACTACTTGATACGTAAATATCAGTGACAAGAAGCTATTGAAACATCATCAATCTACAGGGTGCAATTGAAGTCATGGGCATTATTTTAACCTAAGGCACTACTCATGATACTAATTGCATTAGGGCTACTATTACGCAAATCAAAAATATTATTAATGCAAGTATGGAAAACCTTAAAATGTAGTATGTCATAGAAAGTATGAAATACTTTGCGCTTCTCGATAGCAAATGCGTAGGTACACTACGCCGTACGCGTCATTGGGCGTGAATTCTTTGACCCCGCCCGACTCACGTGACATTCGTACGTTGTCAATGAATTGATTCATAATAAATTCCAACTTTCCCTTCGTACTTTGCCGGCTTAGGACGGTCAAAACTACGTCAACTAACATACATTAAAAAAAAACATTTACGTACCTAGCTTGTGGATTGTTTTGAAAAAACTTTATTTGTCGGTAAAGTGACAGTGGGTAAACGGGTGCTCTTCCACGAGCTTGTGCATGTGCTGGCACGTGAAAAGACGAAAAATCCAACAGGTTCTTAGTGGTTCTGGTGGAATGAGACCCCGTGAAGGAATAGGGTCGTTTAGGTTGCGGCGATGGAACATTTCACGAGTTCATACTAAATTTCTTGTGCGATCGTAAATTACAACCATTTGTGGGTATTGTTGGTTGGTGTACTTAGCCTGCACATTACACGGTCGAGGCATCGTGTACACAAAGTCACAAACACACAACTACTACACTAACACTTAATACACTGCAATCCAAGCACCGTATGACGCGAGCGGCGAGTACGGCGATTACGTCACGGGATCAATAAATCAATTACGCGTCAATGCACCTGCGCAGTCGTTATGACACTGGTTCCGGGTTCGTGTTGCGGCGGGAAGCATACCCCGCGCGGGGGTGATATTCGTATTTTTGCGAGTGAGGGAGTGGGACGGAGAGAGTTCAGGGAATCCCGCCGGACGGAATGTCTTGTAGCCCATTGTTAGTATTACTTGTAAGGAAAAACCCGCGCGCGCGCAGGTGATGTTTGTTTACATTTCGCTTTGCGCTGTACTGCGCTTTAAGATTTTGATATTTCAACATTTATTGGCGTTAACGAAGTATTTTGTTTTAATTACTTTAAGTGTTTATTTGCAATAATAAGCCTTGTGCAATTTGACTTACTACATTTTTAAGGTTTTCCTTAATTGCATTAATAATATTTTTGATTTGCGTATTAATAGCCCTAATGCAAGCAGTATCGTGAGTAGTGCCTTAGGTTAAAATAATGCCCATGACTTCAATTCCACCCTGTATATTATGTGGAAAAAAACATATTATTGAAGCTAACTCAAAAACTACCAAAGCAAAGCTAATAAAAATTTTATGGGATCATTTTGGAATAAACTTTTTTCAGACAAAAAATAATTTTGCAAATCCATCTAAAGATGACCGAGTTATGCCCGAACATACATTATTAAAAATATTTAGGTATATATCTAAATAAACACCCGAATTATGAGCCTTCTTTTTAGAAGTCGGTTAAAAACACATTTTATCTAATTCTGTGATTAATCTAAATTCCCAAATATTTTATTGAAGAAGACAAAACTGAAAACAATTTTATTCGACTTTTTCGTGTTCAATATTAATCGACTAAGTATCCAAATCCGAAGTAGCGGTGGTTGGCACTACTCTATAACTCATTGATATATATGTTACACTAGATTAGCAATTACCGCACCAAGGCGTTGCCACTAGGCTGATGGCCACAGCCATCAGCGTAGCTAACGTCAGTTCAGTGCTCTGTGTGACGCCAACCGAAGTCAACTGAGTGACATGCGACAAAAAATATCGCGAAAGAGTGCGATTCAAGATCACAAAAACATAATAAATTAACCGGAATTACTTTCCACACGTAAATTAATTGTCTCTGTGTTTATATCAACGTAAAAACGCAATAAAATGTAGAATTTTGTAAATTAGGTTCAGTGTTACCACTAAAAACTTAGTTTTAGTTTCCCACATTAGTGGGAGTTTTTAATTTATGGAATAAGTGATTTTAAATATTTTTTTAATAATAAAAACGTAGCAGGGTGCCTAAAGATGCAGCACGCCGTGAAAAATGGATGGAAATAATCCGATTGCTGAGAAAAGAGACTGACTGGCTACCTACTAAATCATTCAATTTCATTAATAATAAAGAAAAAATATTCAAAAAGAAAACGTCTTACTTATTTTCATTATTTATAAACCTCTATTACACATCCAATAAGAAATACATAAATCAAATATTTAAAAAATAATTTAACTTAACCTAAAACGTTTTTTATGGCTTAAAATGTTGGGTAAAATTTCGCATGGGTAGGCAACCCCATCCCGTCATTGCATGTTTATATTGCGGTCTTTGTCTAATCTAAGCGACGGTATTATTCTTACGACGTGTGTAAGTGAGACAGATATATGTTTACTTTTAAATGTTTAGTGGTTTCAAAGCTACGTCGTCGCGTTTATAAAGTGGCTACACTTTTTTGACACATTTTATTGAGGTTTGCTTCTCTAGTTAAATAGCTCAATGCTATAACTACTCCAATGAAATAATTTTGATCTTTGATGAATGACTGAATGTGGTTTGGTTGGTTTTATTGATACTTTGCTGATTTAAAATCTACAAACAATGCAAACATAAAGCGAATGCGATGTATAGATAGGTTATGCTAGAAAATGATCATCATCTGCCATCATCTGCCTAGCCTTTTCCCAACTATGTTGGGGTCGGCTTCCAGTCTAACCGGATGCAGCTGAATACCAGTAATTTACATGGAGCGACTAGCTAACTATGCTGGCTAGCTATGCTAGAAAATGATATTCTCTAAAAAAACATTCGTGAACACATTTTTAATGACATGTAATAATTGACGAGGTAGGTACCAAATTTTATGGTAAATACCTAGTCTTTTATGTAAACTCGTGTGTCTAGACATGGTCTAGACGAAACAGAATAGAAAGTAATAGGTACCTATAACATAACTATATTAGGTAGGTAGGTATCATGTAAAATCTTAGCAAACTACAAAAAGCCGTCAAAGAGCGAGTCGGGCTCACCCACAAAGGGTTCTGCACCTTGGTAGAAAAAAAATCCATTTATCAAAGTTTAATTGGAAGTTTGATGCTTTGATGTTTTGAGCTGATTATTAAAAGAACGGTCCAGTCAAGTACATGTCGGACTCGGACCATGCACAGAGAAGAGTTCCGTAGTTAGGACTAATTTTTACGCATGCTCACCTATTAATTTTACAGACCACCGCAAAAATAAGTTTATCACAACATAGTATAAAACAAAGTCACTTTCTCTGTCCCTATGAATGCTTAATCTTTAAAACTACGCAACGGATTTTGATGCGGTTTTTTTTAATAGATAGAGTGATTGAAGAGGAAGGTTTATATGTATAATGTAGTGTATTTAGAATCAGCATTGCACCCGTGCGAAGCCGGGGCGGGTCGCTAGTATTTCATAAAAAAGGTAATCATGTGGTTCTATCTAACCGAACAAATTATTGACATATAAAAAAATACTTAGACATTATTTTTTTAAAGTAAGGAATCAGGAATCCAACGATGCCCTCTACACTGCATTGTTTTTTTTTCCACGGGTGAAAAATAAGAAAAAAATACTTAATAAGGGCACTTCGCGTAAATGTAGTATGTGAAGTGCTCTTACTTATTACTTTTTTTCGTAATTTCACTACCTACACCAGCAGATTTGTAGGTGGATTCTGTGCACTGCTGTATAACTATAAATAGCCATTTTACTCTGACACTATTGCAAGGCTAGCAATACACTATTGCAATGCTATTGCAATAGCGTAGAAGCTCTAATATGCTTTAATATGGCTATAGCCTATAAGCACGATAATATTACCGTGCTATAAGTAATAATGAATAGGTAGGTACCTACTATATACCTAAAAGCGAACACTCAACACAGACACAGCCTTTGATGATAGAACGTGACCATGGCATAGTATGAACATTGATCATAATCAATCTTAGAGCATTCAACCAAATTTGGTTTGGTTGGTTTAATGCTCTAAGTGATCAATAATGGAAAAATAATTGTTTTTGTTTTTTCATTAAGTTATAAGAAAGTTAACTTTATTAAAAAAACAAAACTTTAGGTCCTTTGGAGGCAAAGACATTAGTTAAGTTGTACCTACCTATATTATTTAGCTATGTGCTTAGCATTCATATAAGTAAGTACCTAAGTATCAATCTCTTTGTTTGGAGGCAAATTCTAGTGAGAGATAATTAATTAAGTTTGGCATTGGTCCAATCAACTATCTACGAACCTATCTAAGTACAAAAAAACCTACTTAAAAAAAACAATTCTGTTGAAATTAAAAGACTAGGTTCTTTTTAACTACCTACCTATTTATTTGAAGCATTACATAGTATTGATGTTATTTGGGGTATTGTAAGTAATTAGACTGTAAGGCAGTAACTAATTACAGAATTCTTACACAGAAATCAGAATCAGAGGGATGTCGGTGAAATGTGGCGGTGAAACACAAATGTCGGCCAAAAGGAGTGGCATCCATGAAACAGCAGGTATGTTACAGGATGTCGAAAACGATGTTGCATGCTGATTGGATAGAAACAATATTTTCTGCTTTGGGATTGGGTAATATTTAAAAATACGACAATGAAAACAAGAAAATGTCGGCGATCACTAGGTGGCAGCTAAAGCGTGTCGGCGAAACGTTTTTTATCCTCATTATACATTCGATTGTTGATGTGATTTGTTCCGTTTCGCGTTGCATTCTGGCATTCTCTGAAAAGTTTCATTATTTTAGAAAAAAATAGTTTTTGTAAGTGACATTGTCTTGATCGTGTAATCTTTATAAATTGATGTGAATTGAATTAAGTTATTATCTTAGATTATTGCATGTTTACTTAATTATTAGGACAGCTGAAGCGTCTAATTTTATCGCTACGATGGCAGTGTAATTCAATGAGCGTTGATTTGTGTCATGGGAGAACAAAAATTGTGTTTTTTTTTGATAAATTTAAACTCCGAAACAGTTTGTGTTCGTATAAAATGATTCCTATAAAATAACGCTTTATGTAATATATATTGCATATTTATTATTTGTATGACGTGAGTTGGCGGGAATCTGCCGGTATAAAATAAGGTTAACTTGGATGTATTTTGGACACCAGATGTGAATTTAATAATTATGATCCTGTATAGTGCACCTGAATAATGTAAGTAAGCGTGTGATTTGTAGGTTCATCTGAAAAGCAACTATGACTTCATTAGAGGAAGGCGAGACGCCACCGGAGGAGGTGCCGGCGGGAAATCCAGAAGAGTTGGCCAAAAACCCGACAGCTTTGAAAGGTACATAAATATTTCTTTTTAATAAAAAGATAAACAGTGTTTAACTGAATAAGTGGCTTGTCTTCCCAATACAGTTCAAAAACATGATTGTATGTCTAAGGCAAGGCAATGACACAATGTTATGGCCTGACAAGCTACTGCTGACGGTGACGGTGTGATACATCAGTTTATATCAAGCATATCAACACTTAAGTTCAATATTGAACAATGGTTTTTCAAGATAGAAACAACAACCCCTAAGACAACCCACTGATCCAACTTTTCTAATGATTACATGTCTGGTAATCCACTTGCTAAACCTGACTATTCCAATATCAGATGTGGTTATGAATTAACGGACTAATATTCTTCTGAATAGACTAGGACTTTTTGGCAGCACCTAACAATCTTATAGTGTGAAGGTCCTGGGTGTCCACTATATGTATGCAGTCCAGAACAGTAGCTATGGCAATCCATGTAGGAGATCTACACTGAGCTGTGGATGGTTTTCAGCTGAAATGATAAAAAACGAAAGAAAAATATTTAGCTTGGGAAACGCACAGGACATACAAACAATAAGGACATAAAACTAACAAAAAAAAAGAACATTAAAACAAACAAAAATGAATGAATCATCTATCTTAATGTAAACAACATCTTAAAACTTTTTTTTTTTGTGCTATTCAGAGGCTCATGAACAAATGGCAACCCTGGATGTTCTGGTGTGTGGCTTGTGCCACTCAGCATTCCACTTTGTAGAAGAGTTCAAGGAGCATAAAGATGCCAACAACTGCACAGGGAAATCTCCTGTAAGAGATAGTGTAAGTATACTTATGGTTTTACAAAAACAACATGTGTGATGAAGGAATTAATATAAGAATAAAATTATAAGATAGAAGATGAGGTTTCCTACTAAGGGACTTGTGGCTAAATAATAACATCCACAGGGGTCAATCAATGGGTGACCATCTTTAGATACCAAGACCCCTTCGTGCCTTGGAATCCACTTTAAACCATTGGTCCTAGCTGTCATTCTTGGATCATTGACAGTCGTTTCTGATTGCCAGATACCCGAAAGTTTGACTACCAGTCAAGGGGTATTGTGTTACCCAGATACTGGTTTGTGAAGGTCAGATAGGCAGTCACTCCATGTAATAAAATTCTGGTATTCAGCTGCATCCGGTTAGACTGGAAGCCAACGCCAACATAGTTGGGAAAAGGCTAGGCATATTGCAGATGTGGCTTTCTTTTGTTATCACTTTGAAAATAGATTCCTTTAAAGGTCACCAAGAAGCAATTTATCATCCATGTATTTATTATTTTCATACACAGAATGAAAGTAAAGCACAAGTCTGGGCTTTCTTACTATGGAAATGCTCATCAGTTCGTGATGGGTCTACAGTGAACACAGACAACAGCTGGAAGCTTTACCAGCAGTGGTGTCGAATGGCGGAGGCACAGCGGACTGCCTGGATCACAGCAGGATCAAATGTCCAGGCCCTGTCCAAATTTGCACATGCTAAAGTTGTAAGTTATTAATTTTGTTCAATCATGGCGTATCGTATGACATACCTAATACCAATTAGTTTCTGGGGCATACAGGAAAAAAATATTTACATAATTTAACTTTTACATCCAGATGGAATTAAAGACTGAAGATCAACTAGTACCTGTTCAAACACCAGTTCAGCAAGAAGTAAAGAGACGAGGCAGACCAAGGAAGTTGGCCAAGCCGGTATGTTTTCACGACAGTTGAATAACCCCTTATGCACATCATTATTCCTAACACTCATCGCTAACTCACTTTTGCAGGAGGACTCTGAAACACAGCCCTCTGGGGAGGAAAGTGATGATATTGTTAAGGCTAGCCCTGGACTCAAGAATGTCCATAAAGTACCAATACCACAAAGTATTAACAAAACTAAGGTACTTATACTTATTTTTATATTAATATGGATAATTATTTATGTTTTAGTAGACAATAATATAGCCTTAACAATTGGTTTTGCAACTGAAAATCAGTTGTAAACTTCAGTGCTTCAAAATTATGTAAATAAGCTGCTTTTCTAATGACATAAATCATACATATACACACGTCTTATGGCTCAGTGCTTCCCTACTTTGTATTCATGGCCCTTGGGAGTTGTAATATCTATAAAATAGATGTCAGATTCACATGTTTGTTTTATTGTTAGGAGTTAAACGAGTCAGTCCGCAACGCTCAAGAGCGCGTGCCGCCTGAAGAGCGCATCGCTCGTCGCACGGAGCGACAGGGCGACCCTACTGAAGCTGGCGAGTATGTCGTAGAGAAAATCTTAGCCAAGCGGTTCAACCCACGCAGGAAACAATATGAGTACTTACTCAAGTGGGAGGGATATCCACAGTAAGTTGTGTGCTGATTTTAGTATAAAAGTCTTTCAAACAAATATTATATTGTCTTCACTTTTTATTCATGTGTCAGTAATTTCTTCTCGAAGCATTCTCATGAATGGTTTACATTTTAGTAATCCAACAGCAGCGCGTATGCAGCAATTAGGAAGGATGTATTCTCGATTTTATAGAATACATTTAATTTTACAGTGAACAAAATACATGGGAGCCTGTCGAAAACATGGAGACTTGTAAACATCTGTTGGAAGCATTTGAGAAGCAACTGGCGCGGCAGAAGGAACTGAAGGCTCTGCGGGCACAGCAGCAACAGCAACAACATCCAGTACAGGTAAACATTTTTATAATATTCACCCTTTATAAACATAAACTCATTGTGACTTGTGGACATAAGGTTTAAGTTAGAATAATTGACATGCTTGTGAAATACAATATAATATATTATATCCCTCTTTGAAAGTCTTTCTGAATAAATTTTTTTCTTCTAGGTGAAACAGATAAGCACACCATTGCCTCAGGTTGTCAAGCAAGTGGTCAAGAAATCCGACAGCCCTGCTGTTACACCGTCTGGGTAAGAGCAGTAAAAATGTTTTTTAATATTTGTTACAGGGCCAAAGGATCAGAGATCGCTCAAGGCATAGGTTTGGAAGGAAAAAAGGGGAGGCCTTTGTCCAGAAGTGGAAACACGCAGGCTAACGAAAAAAAAAATTAAGATTTTCAACCTTTTCTTTTTTTAGAAGATTGCAATTTAAAAAACACAGAAAAGTTCAAAAAAGAACAAATAATCTTATTGTTTCTCTGAATTTGAGCTATTTGTCATAGTTTTGATTTTGGTCCTGAAATCTCAAAACCATGTATAACACAGTTTGTTTGTTTATGTAGTCGTCTTCAACGCACCAGCAAAGTCCGTGCTCTAGACCAGGTGAAGGCGTGGTGCGGCGCAGAGGACGGCGAACCCGCCGCCAAGAAAGTGAAGAAGGAACTCTCCAGCGAAGATGAGGACTACTCTGATCCTGACTCCACTAAAGGTAGGGGCACTTGACCATAAACAGCTAGCACACTCATTGTTAAAGTAGTCATTTGTTTTTCAATGCTTAGCTTGATGGGTGGGGTAAAACTCGGGGAAGCCTAGGTGCTTCTTTTTTTACATATTTAACGGAAATAGCAAGGCCCAGTACTGATAATAATAAATATAGTAAACATTTCAGCTGACAAGAGAGTGCTGAATGGTCAATCTTCGCCCAAGTCCACTCTGGACCCAGAGCTGGTGAAATCACTCGGCCTCGCTGGGAAGGGCATGCCGAACATTAAGGGCGTCATTAAAGTTGACCCTAAACATATGCCTAACCTTACTACAGGTATTTGATTGTTTGGAATGACATGCTATGTTTGTGACAGCGATGTATGTGCTGGCTTTGCTGCTAATATTGACCCTATATGCTATATTATATCTCTTTCTACCAGGTGTTTATATAATGTCGAAGAGTTCAGGAATTATGAAGATTGATTCGCCTGGCAAATTAGGACCTGGCCTAAACATAGATCAGGATGTGATTCGGAAACAGATATTAGCAGCTAAACAGGTATTACTTGTTTCAATGTTTTATAAAACCAATTTCTTACATAAAAGTGTGAGGTTTTGAAAGTAACATATATTTTTCAGAAAAAGTTAGAGGAAACCAAAAAGACATCGCCAGCCCGCACGCCTATGACTTCACAGGTAAAATTACGATTAGATCATCATTGTTTTCAGATATTTAAAAGGTTTTTTTCTATAACACTAATGTTTTTGGTACACAAATGATTTTAAATAGATAAAGAAAACTTATGGCTCGGGAGGACAGCAGGTGACAGAGAAAACTATAATAACTCCATCAGGACAAAAGATCATTCAACGTACAATACAGAGACCATCAGGTCAGGGTGAAGGAAAGTCACCTGTTACCATACTCAACAAGAAACTAGCTCAGGTAAGAACACAATATATACATAATATGTGTGTAGTAGTATCAAATGCGAATATTTGATTGTTGTAGAATTTACATAAAATTATTTTTATTGATGTTGTAAGTGAGATTAAATGTATCCAATGCCCTATATTCGTTGCCTTCTCCAGTCAACTAGGAATAATCGCGATTATAAACAAAAAAAAATGCTTGCTTTAAAAAAAAAAACTACAAACAAAAAATTGCCAATTAGTTTAAAATAGAGCTTTTTACTAATAAAACAAATGGTTAGTAAATAACGAACGGATTGACTGCACAGGGTGACAGTTTACTGCGGCGCGGCGGGTCGGGTCGGGGACGCGGGCGCGGAGGATACTCTGTTGCGACGGCTGGCGGTAACATCGTTCGCATCCGGGACAAGGTTCCCGTGGCCTTAGACTTTGAACAGGTTAGAATATTTTCTGTGTGGACAGGGACACCATTTACGTATCCCGGAAGGCAGCCGACGTGGTTATTTGGTGGTGGTGACGGTTTATGAAGAAAATTATTTACTGTGAGTGAATCTTTGCTCAAATTGTGGGTTTCAAGATTCATTATGTCGTTCAGAAGTAGTTAGAATGTTTTTATTACATGCATGGTAAAAACGAAAGTTCCTGCTGATCTTACTCTGTGAGATTTGCTTTATGGCAAAAACATCACGATTGTAGGGACCAGAGAAATATTATGCCACTATACAGAATGTTAATAATAACATGCTGGACTTCACTTACAAGTGGTCATGACATTTCCGGTTGATAAAGCTTTCGAACTATCGACTAATAGTTCGAAAGCTTTATCAACTGAAAATGTCATGATGACGCAGGAAGACTTCCCAAAACAAGTCAACTTGTGCTAAAGAAGTAAAGATAAGTCAATTTATCACAAGAAGCATCCACAAGAATTGGGTACATAGATACAAAATTATTAATTTTTTTACTTATGGTACTGAAAATATCCACACTAAACCAGGGCTTGTATTGTGGAACAAAATAAAACGACTGACTAATGGATATACAGCACACGCAAAATTTTCTTGGTTGTGGTGAATGGTGTTCATATCGATGAGTCAAAACTTGCAACGTGCAACGTGTTTGCAGTCGGACGCGTCGTCGGACACGTCAGACGGCATCGAAGACCCCTTCCCGCGCAACTTGGGCCCGCTGCCGCCGCCCAGCCCGCCGCGCGAGCTCACGCTGTGTCCGCAGTCGGGCCGGCGCCTCGCTCGCGCCGAGGGCGAGCCCACGCCGCCGCCCACGCCCTCCCCGCCGCCCACGCCGCCTCCTGCGCCCGACGCGCTCTCTGGCACCATGCTCATGAAGGTACCCAGCTCACTGCACACACTCGAGTCTCTTTCTACAGTCAATAACCCATAGAAAATTCAATCAAAGTATGGGATTGACTTGGGTCAGTTTCTCGAACGAAAATTATTGCAAAATTAATATGACAAAATAATGTCAAAAGCGAAAAACTATGCTGATGTTTACAGTAAACAATGTACTGTCGACAAAAATATTTATCGCATGGTCGTCACGATTACATGCTTTTTGATATCCAAATAAAAAAAAAATAGTATATATCCAATTAATCAATATTCATGTAGAGATATGCACTATTTATATTGAACTGTTTGTTTGTAGGTTGAAATGTCCCCGGGCGGAACTACAGGTATGTTGGTGCAAGGAGACGGCGCTCAACCCTCACTACCCGTGCTCACAGACGAAGATGGAGTAAGTCAATATTATTACCCTTATAGGCCTATATTTACGTCACTGCGCGAATGTTTACAAGCCTTGAGAATGTTTGCTCACAAGTCAGTTAGACTATTAATTGTTATTGTTAGTCCCCAGTCCAGTACATTATGTGCGTTATTCCCTATACACTTATAATTTAGGTTATCAGAGCTTACATTACAAATAATGTGTTGTTCCAGACGGAAGTGAAAGTGGAAGCCAGTGCAGTGAAACAGTTGTTAGAAGGAGGTGTCGACGACAGCGAGGAGGTCGGACTACTACACTCCGGGCATACGCCCATCATGATTAGAGGAGAGGATGGAGTGCTGTATCAGGTATATAAATAATGGACCCACTGCAGGTTAAATGCCTCTTATACATAGAAGGCAGAAGCATCATCACGTTTGCCCAAGGTGATTTCAGACTAATTGAAGACATGAGTGGATGAAGGTGATAAGTATGTCGCAAAATTCTAATTTCGAGAAAATTGAGTTCAAAGTATCCTATAAACATTTTAGGATATTTCAAAACATAGAACAGCGAAAATCTAAAAATGCGACATATCACCTTCATCCACTCTGAATGTCTTTACTTATATTAACTAAAGACTTGATCAGATATGCTGAACATTTCTGAATGAAACAAGAAGGGGTTTGTTGTTTCTCCCTACCCTCATGAGTGAATGTATCATACTGGTTTTTTTGGGTCCAAGTCAAGAACAGGTATTTTTTCTATATTCAACTATGTGATTGTTTGTGCAAATCAGTAGGCCAATTCTGCTAATTTAAAACGTTCAAAATCTAGTCGCAGTCTCGGCGACAAACAAATGTCAAAAACTTGTCAAAATGCAGGGAAATTTGAAGTATTTTTGACAGATTGAGACTGAGATCAGACTGTGAACGTTCTTAAAAATTACGAGAATTGCCCCTCAGATGTCTGAATCTTTAAGCATCTTATGCTAACATGTATTATTATTTCCTATAGGTCGCGGGTGAGAATGAAGCGGGTCAAACGCTACTTGTAGCGGCGGAAGGAGTCGAGGGCGCTGTCGAAGGCGTGGAAGGTGCTGTGGAGGGCGACGGTGACGTCATGTACGTTACCAGGGAGGATGGACAGGTCAGATAATTCCACATGCTTCTTCTTAGCATTTCAATGTCAAACATTTACTTGTATAATTAAAATTTGTTTGACAATTCAGCAATGCTATTCTTAGGGCTGAATTGGGCCAGTCAAATTTGTCATTTCAACATGCTGATTTATATCAAACAACAAATAAGTCTTGTACCTGTGCCGTCTTTGTAATATCCTAGCAAGTTTTCAATTAGGATATTTTTTTTTTTCATTCTGTTTTCGTATAGCTTTAAACTAGCCTTTCGTTAGTTTCAAGTCATATTTCCCGCAGGTCCTGGCGATCGATCCATCGCAGCTGGCGCAGCTGATGCCGGGAGGCGAGTCCGCGCCGGCGCTGCAGCAGGTGGCCGTGCAGGTAGAGGGCGAGCCCGGCGAGGACGCCACGCAAGTCATCGCGCAGCTGTTACAAGCAGACCTACCTTCACCTGGTCAGTATAGCTGGAATATTAACACAAGTTTATTATAGTCCCTATGCTGGGAAAAGGCCTCATCTCGTACAGAGAAGGCATGAGTGTTGATCACTACATATAATTAACTAGAAAAATGATTAAAGAAATTTGACATACGTCTAAAAAGGGGATTTTCTACTGCAGTCTGGGTGAATAATTTGGCAGCTAGATAATTATGTAGTGGCTTCAATGATGATTGCTAATTTATCAGTACATGAACTCTCAAATTAATTATGATGTTATTGTTACAGGCGGTACGCGAAGAGTGGTACTTATGTTGCCAGACGGCAGTTTGACAATGACTGAACTTGACAAGGAGCAGTACGAATCAATAACGGAAGCCAGCAAAGCACAGGAATAAGGCTTTTTGACGAATTTAACATGAAATGCCTCACGATTCGGAGTAAATCAATGAGTTATGGATCTTTTGAAGTCATATAGCTTCATGTTAAAATATTTTAACATGAACTTATTTCATGCAATTTTGAATTACTCAAAACAATAAATTGTTCACATTTTATATGTAGGTTCATTAACATTTTAGTTTATAATGATGCGTGTGAACATAAAATGTAAATATAGGCAGGTCTAGTGGCATCATGAAATACCTTGTACAAGTGTGTACCACATAGAATGTGATTTGGGTTTCTATGTCAAAATTTTCCTTTTAAACTTTATTTTACGTAAAAATATGAATGCATACATTTTATGGACATGTTCGATACATTATGGACATTATGATTAATTGACATTAACATTTGGTATGCGGAAGCACTGATCAGAGATATAAAGATGGCTTAACATAGCAGTGAAACGAATGCCGCTGGCTTAAGTAACCTGTTGTGAGATAGCCCAAAACAAGACTGACTGCCACTAAGCTGTAAATATTATAACCAGGGACTTGAAAACGAAATGAATTTCTTTCCATTACCATTAATGTTATCGTATAAAGGTTCAAAATTTGTAACAATACTAAAACCTAAAAATATCAATAATGTTACAAAACATAACATTATAGAATATTGTTTTCGTAGAACGATATTACAAGTAACTTTATAGGTATCAGTAACATTAAGCTTATCCGCTTGTAATAACGTTACTGGTAAAACGTTACAGATTCATTTATAATGTTATTCTTCATTCTTTTTTGTCATCTTTTATGTCATAAAAGTGACAAGGTTGAGTATCGAAATGAATAACGTTGTACTAATAACGATATATTGATAATATTGTTTAGGATTTTGTTCCGTTTGTCAGTATAGTTATGGCCAAGGACATAATTTCGTTACGTTCTTGGTGGAATGTTACAAATGATCAGTACCGGAACTACGCATAACGTTATTGTGAGTAACGTTTCAAGTCCCTGATTTTATAATCAGGGAAGGAACTTAGGGGGTTTCTTAAAAAAAGTAAATATTCACTTTATCATGAACTTAAATTACAATAGCTATAGATTCCTGTATTGTATATATTTGTAGATGACTTTAAGCCACATGGCTTAGCTACAATTTAATCTAAGCACTTAAATAATGAACTATTTTACTGACATCACTTTTTAAAACAATCTCTAAAATACTTTATGACAAAAACATAGATATTGGCCCCAATTCTGTTGTTCACAAACTAAATTAAATTTAAGTTCAGTGCATCTTTTTCTCTCTATTTCATTAACTCTTTCGACTCCACCCACTTTTCATAGACGTCATACGCCATGCCGCCATACATATTGCAAGTGGACCCTCCAGGAGGGTCACCGGCATTACGTGTGAGCTAGAGTGAATCCTCGAGGAGGGTCGTCGGCATTAGGTTTGAAACCGTATTTTAAAACACTGTAAAACGAAGTAAAATAGTGTTTTCATAACGTTTTATTGCTATACTTAGTATCGCTGGGGGTATTTACATGTACTAGTGGGGTGGAGACGTGAAATAATAAAAAATACAAAAATGATTAAAAAGTACAATCGCTCCTCTGATCCCAAGACAGGGGTGTCCAACCTCTTCATGCAATGTAATAATTTAAATTTTCTATATGAATGGCATAAACACATCATGCATTTTTTTAACATTATTATACTACCCATGTGTACCTAATTATTTTGTAACAGGTTGGTAGGAAAAATATTTTAAAATTTTCATAACAAAATTTTAACTTAATGCGATTGCTTAAAAAATGCTAAATCTTTAAAAATCTGCAAAAATCCTTTACAAACAGCTATACTCCATCTATACTTATAATAAATCTGTAGAGAGGTCAATTCTGTACATGAAATATATTTCCAAAATAACTATCAGCGGGTGATTAGTGATCGTTACTGACGCCAAAAATGCAATCAGTAAAATTTTTGTCTGTCTGTCTGTCTGTATGTTCGTTATAGAAACAAAAACCACTCGACGGATTTCAACGAAACTTGGTACAATTGTTCTTCATATTCCTGGGCAGGTTATAGTATACTTTTCATCACGCTACGATCAATAGGAGCAGAGCAGTGAAGGGAAATGTTGGGAAAACAGGATTTCTTTTTAGGTGAAGTAGTAATAGGTTAGTAGTATTTAGTTAGTAGTAGGTAAGTTTTGGTTAATTTATGTTCAGTTTTTTTTTAATATTAAGTAGGTAAAAGCGTAGGTACTTTTATTAATTATAGGTATAGGTATTATTAATTATAGTAGTTATAGGTATATAGTTTTAAGTGAAGTAGGTTTTATTATATATTATTTTATATATTAGACGTAGTTATATATTTTTAGTTATTCAAGCCCCAAGCGGACGCCGGCGTCCGCCCGCTATTGTCTTGAAAAACGCGTTGAATGAGAAATACGCGTTCTCAAGAATCGGCAGAAGAAAGAGCACATCGGTTAAACTCTATGAGAGTTAGTGCCTCAATTTCCGGAAGTCATTATTCCACGCGGACGAAGTCGCTGGCAAAAGCTAGTTTACAATAAGATTAGACATTTAAACAAACTTTTTTTACCGTCTGTTCAATCGATTTTGACTTCTATTCCGTAGGTATAAGGATGGTATTAAAAGCAGTAAACAGTTGTTATTGTAAGCACTTTTTTTGCTTTTAATGCCATCCTTATGCCTACGGAATAGAAGTCAAAATCGGTTGAACAAGCTGTAAAAAAGGTTTGTTTAAATGTCTAATCTTATTGTGAATGGAGTATAGTAAAAAACGATATCGTTTAATTTTTCGTGAAACATTTACACACAAACCTCCCAACTAGATTTATTTCAGAATTTTCGCTTTATCAATGGCCTTTTTGGACTTGAAAAAAAAAAAAACAGGATTTGTTACCGAGATGAGACAATTACCAATATTAAGTACTTACCTACCTACATTGTTAGTATAACCATCGGATTAGGAATTTATTTTTAAAACCGGGGGATATAATTGAAAATAGCCTTCAAAAATACAACTTCTTATCAGAACGATAATATATCTTATTTCTTAAAGCATCCGTAATCCGTTTCTTAAAGCATCTTTTGTTGCTAGAATACTTTTTCTTAGTTCGGAAAGGATTTAATTTCTAAATCCAAATTAAATCCCAGAGCCTATCGACCGTATACGCTCATGTCAATTATTTAAATGAGATAAGTCACTTGCAGATTTTGATGTTACTGATTTAATAAAGCTAGTTTATTAATTAAAAACATGATTTTACGTTTAATAAAACCGGTAATTACCGTAAATTGATCGATAACGAAGCCTCCACTTATTATTTTGTGTTTATCCGTGGGTATTATAACAGTAAGTACACTTATTTTAAAGTGAAAAGTTTGTTGCATTTTGCGTAATTACTTTATTCTCTGTATTTATAACAATATATTGATTACCATACTAATCTATACTAATATTATAAAGCTGAAGAGTTTGTTTGTTTATTTGTTTGTTTGTTTGAACGCGCTAATCTCAGGAACTGCTGGTCCGATTTGAAAAACTCTTTCAGTGTTAGATAGCCCATTCATCGAGGAAGGCTATAGGCTACATATCATCACGCTAAAACCAATAGGAGCGGAGCACCAATGAAGAATGTTTCAAAATCGGGGGATTTTTTTCATATTGAGAGCTTCCGCTGCGTGTGCTGCGTAAACGGTTAAAGTTTTGCAAAAATCATATATGACAGAATTGTTCCCCTTTAAAAGCTTTAAAAAAAAGTCCGCGACAGCATATGTCTATATTTTAAGGTTAGCTCACTATAACCTCTTTTATGCTAACCTTTGTTCTAAAATAATGCATTATTTGCGAAGATGTTTTTATAAACATGGTATTAATCCTTATCCAAATAAATACGTTATTCATCACATGTATTTAATTTTGAACAAAATTGCTTCTGACATCATTTGATTTCAATGTATATCTTAGGAGATATCATAGTTTTAAAATAATACTAATAATAAAGCTGAAGAGTTTGTTTGAAACACGGTTTGAAAGCTCTAAATCTCTGGAAGTATTGGTCGCATATATAAAAATATTTTTGCGTTTGATAGCTCAGTTCTTGAGGAAGGCTATATTCTATTAAACTTGACGCTAGGACCCTTAGGAGTTGAGCAAAAAGAAAAAAAGTCTGAAGTTTTCGCCAAGCGAAAACGAAGTAATAGCGCAGGCCGGCAACACGTTGCGACGGGGTGGATCGGGGAAACAAAAAAAAATTACGCGGACGAAGTCGCGGACAGAAGCTAGTTTACTTATAAATCTGCAAATGAAGTGACATATTTGTTTATGTATCATAAATTTACGTTTTATAAGACTTTACTTGTATTTTTACGTCAGACGTCAAAAACTATGAGGCATAAATGTAGGTATATTAAAAATAATATCTATAAGGTGCTAATAAAGCCCTACCATTTGATATCCCATTTGGCCTATTTACGTCACTTTAAAATTAAACCCCCATTTAGGACCCAGTTACAATTAAACTAACAATATTACAAAAAAACACTTGTTATACAGATGGAAAAGCATTATATTTTATATTATTATTAATTCCAAATGTCAAGTCTTTAAGTATTAGTAAGTTCCTGAAAAAAGTAGCTGTGACAGACGAACGGACTGATAAACGAAGTCACCACAAGTGTTATTTTTGCCATTTTGATACGGAACCCTGAAAAGCCTATTGTAAAATTTATGTTTCTCAAAAAAAATATATTATGAATAGGTATTTGTATTTTGTAACCGTGAAAATGGTTTTCCACCCCTGGAATTCATGCTTCTAGACCCCAATATTTTTTAAATTAAATTTGCTTGGATTTCAAAACCAAGGCGTATATTAATAAATCTTGTTAAAATAAACAACTAATTTTATTTTTATAGTTTACTAGCGACCCGCCCCGGCTTCGCACGGGTGCAATACTGATACTAAGTACAGGTATTTCAAGAATGCCAGCACGCGCCGCCGCGGCCGGTACCGCAGCAACCGCTATGTCCCTGCATTTTAAATCTGTAATATCTTCGAAAATATTCATTTAAGTTACATGCTGTAAAGGGCCATATTTATCTATATTAAATGCACAATGTATTTAAGGTACTTAATTGGATAAGGATTAACGCGTATTGCTTAAAATCGCTTCGTAAATAAGCCATTATTTCTCGTAAAAAGTAAAGGATAAAAAATGAATATTGTGGGTTATCCTTAAGAGATAGACATATACCATCGCGGACTTTTTTGTAGACCTTTTTAAGGTGTACAATACTGTAGTACATTATTTTGACCTATCTCGTAGGGTTCAGCCAGCGTTTGAAAAGTAAGCGCAAAAAAATGTGTTTATTTACGACATCATATGCATGCATGTATTATATTATATAAACCTTCCTCTTGAATCACTCTATCTATTAAAAAAAACCGCATCAAAATCCGTTGCGTAGTTTTAAAGATCTAAGCGTTCAAAATGACAGAGAAAGCTACTTTGTTTTATACTATAAAAAAAAAAAAAAAATATTTAGGTCCTTTTACAAAGTAATACATTTACAAACTTATAAATACTTAGTAGTACCAACTTCTTAAGGGATTGGCTTAAATACTCATATTAAAGCTAGTTTAATTTACACGATTTTTACTTATCTATGAAAGGTGCGTTGGTACTGTCATTCTAACTTGTAGCGACCTGCCTGAGCTAGGTTAATAAAAACCTGTGTTTAAGGCCATCCCCATACTAAGCGGTCAGCTAATTATTTATCCATATATTTTTTTACAATAATACTATCCTATTTAATATTATAGTAGGTACTAAATACAATTAATATTATAATAGGTACTAAATACAATTAAAAATTACCAATTTAATAACTACATCATTATTGAAGTATTTCTAGAAGTCTTTCTGTGTCTGTGTAATCAAGTTTACCCAAATATTCGCGTATCTTCAGACTACAATGTTTGTTACTGGCACTATAAATATTAAGAATTCTATTGAGCTTATATAAATCGGGTCCTAAATAAACATAGAATCGGTTTACAAAGGCATGTCTAGTTTGAGGCTTTATGCAGACCAAATCCTTCCTTCTCTTGTCAGAAGGTACTGGCTTGTAAGCTAGTTCAACGTGCTGCTGCATTATGATGTGCAAAATAAATAATTGACGTACTGTTAGCACCTTGCAAGCAATGTAACGCTGGTGTGTAGGAAATCTGAAAGGCCTAAAGGTGGCCTTTAGAATTGCTCTTTGAGCACGTTCTAGAGGGAGTAAAATAGACTTTGCAGCACCACCCCATGAAGTTATGCAGTATGTAAGTACGGATTGGCACAAAGCTAAATATACCTGTTTAATTAATTTAAAGTCAGCAATGTAGCGTAAATTCTTAAAGATATATATGAGTTTACGAACTCGCGTACATTGCAAATCAATGTGTTTACGGAAATTTAGATTTGTGTCAATTGTGACATCCCAAATGTTTCAAGCTTGTGCAATAGTTTAGAGCAAGAAATAGTGTCGAAAGCCTTGGCAAGATCCAGGAAAATTCCCATGCAATGCAAGCCATTATCCAGATTTGTCGTAATATAATTTGTCAATTTGTGAACTGCTTGGCAGGTTGAACGTTTTGGTCTAAAACCAAATTGTAACCACTATGTAGTGATAATGCAGTATTCGCTAAGAAAAACCTACATTTATAATGAGCCCTCCGCGAGGGCTTCCGGCATCCCATATGCGACATGAGTGAGCCCTCTAGGAGGGCTCCTGGCATTGAACGTATTAAGAAAAGGACAGAAGATAAATATTAGTTTAGTCCTGTCAAATTAGATAATCCATAGACAAGTTTAGACGTGAATAAAAAATTGGCTTCTAAAAATACGAAAATGGCCCCGATTCTGTTGTTCACAAACTAAATTAAATTTAAGTTCAGTCCATCTTTTTCTTTATTTCATTATGAAAAGGACAGAAATATTAGTTTAGTCCTGTCAAATTCATTCATCCAGCCACTGACATGTCCCAGTGGTTCAAAGTGACGGCGAACTAAGGTGCAGCGCAGACGGCACACTTTTTGTTCGATCGAGTCTGCGGCGCACAAAAAGTCGGTCGCGGATTTTTCACAGACTCAACGCACACGACGCACATCTTCGATCATTCTGTCGGCAGAGCTGTAGGGACGTAGACGCTATGGAAATCGTGCAGAGATCGCGAAGTATTATTTTGTACATGAAGTACAGATATCTGGCGCCATGATAATAGATCGCGTGCGTTACGTCCACCCCTAGCAAATGCAGATTGCCGACTAAAGTGTGCGCCGTCTGCGTTAGCGCGCGTTGAAGCAAAAGTTCAATTTTTTTCACACACTTTTTGTGCGGAGCGGCGCGGCGCGGCGCGGCGCGATGCGGTTTGCCCGAATTACACGGATTTTTTGTGCGCCGGACTTTTTGCGCTTCGTGTGCGTTAGTGCATATAATTGCATAGGTTCTATTTTCACAGACTAAAAAGTGCGTCACGGATAGTCTGTCGTCTGCGCTGCACCTAAACATAAACAAACAAAATGTCCGCACGGCCGAAAGTTACCACGAACATTTGAAATCACTGTAATTTTGTTTTTAGTGCTACAACTTTCGTTTTATTTTTCTTCGATAGTAAAATTAACGTAGTTTAATACGCAAAACATTCTGAGGCTAAAACGGGTCTAGGAAGTGAAATATATAGGTTGAAAATGAAAGAGGAATAACGTTGTCGTGCGGTCGACGGGCGGTCCGGTGATATTATTTTTATCGTATTTCAAAACAATTAAATAAAATTGTTTTTTTTCTTTTACCATTCGATTCTGTATGAATGGAGCTATTTTTAGATAAATAAAAAACATAGGTCGTCACGATAGATTTTGCAGGATAATTCGACAAAGTTGTAGCGGTATCTACAACGCCACATGCGAACAACGCATCATACTGACGTCACGAATTCCTGCATCTCGCAAGCAGAGTTTACCGCGCAACTAGAATACATACAACGGCCCGACATGAATCATTGGGCAGTTGCCCGCCAGACATAACACCTGTCTGGTCGGAGGATCCTCCCTTTTCTATGGAGGTTGAGTGAACTTTACACCCTGTTCCTCATTCCTCTAAAAAGTTTTAAGTAGCGTAATGTAAACAAACTTATAAGATAAACTCTTATTGGAAAAAACCAAAACCAATTAGAATAACAAAAAAAGCTTTGTAATGGGCTCGGGTTTATCTACTTAAATATACAATCGTTAGTTTATAAGGGCTCCATAGAATTTTTTTGTGTAGGAGTCGTGTAACCGTCGAGTGGACCACCCGCAGCGCGCCCGTACTACATCAAAACATTTGTATGCGATGACGCAATCTGATCGCGGGACACGTTAGTGGATATGTTATGGGCTAAGTGATTAATCGGGCATTATTCATAATGCCCGGGCAATATGAATGATGCCCAATAAGAGCGGGCAATGTGATTATAACCATTCAATTTATCACATTGCTCGGGCATTATGAATAATGCCCAGTGCCTATTGGGCAGAGTGATGTAAAGCATGTTTAATACTTTCAAATGAATACTTAGTTAGATGGACCGAGCATTACAAGTATTGAAATCAATTATCGGGTAGAGTAAGGGTAGTATTTAAACGCAAATCAGAAAATATCCTTTTTCTATGCAATAAGATTCCGAATTCCCATCAAAATTACTGATTGCACAGCAAAATATTCAACTCAAAATATCACTAAACACACTACAATTTATTTTCGAAGCGTACAGCGATTTTTACGTCAGGTCGACGGAGCTCCGCTGCGCGGGGCTCCTATTTCTGTCTACAGGGTTCAAAGGAACCTAACCAAACCGAACCTCAGGGTGCCCCTGACGTCGTTTAGTATTATGCGAATTAAATTGAAATTTGAAATACTACTAGGTATAATAGTTTCCGGCGCTAGAAAACTTAACAATTTAAAATTAAATAAAAACTTTTTAACAAAAAAAAACAACCGACTTCAAAAAAAAAAACACTACAAAGTGTAAAATAACTTTAATTTTAATTTCGGAAGTCGGTGTCTTTACGTTTTTGCCACCGACTTCCAAAATTAAAATTAAAGTTATTTTACACTTTGTAGTGTTTTTTTTTTTGAAGTCGGTTGTTTTTTTTTTGTTAATAAGTTTTTATTTTTTACTTTTTATAGTCAGAGTGCATCTCATGACAATTCCAATAAGCCCAAACACGGCTAGAATATATGGTTTTATTACGAAGTTCCGGTACCTACCTTCCAGCTTCATCATCAGATCGGTTTGATGGTACCATTTTCGTCAGAACCATTTATTTAAATTTGCTTCGTCATAGCTGCTTAACTATCTTAATCGAGATATCTTATCGCCACCCGTGAAATACTTATTATCATTGAAGAGTTCCTGTGGCTATCTGTGGTCTCCTTCATCAGTTCCACTTCACCAAATTATACTTTTTGAATGCAAATGCTTGACATGTTGATGAAAATACCAAAATTGCTATATGTATGCCTATTACTATTGCCTATATTTGAGGAGTTCCCTCAATTCCTCATGGATCCCATCATCAGAACTAGATTTTGACAAGAATGGGACCAATCTGGAAGCATATCCTTTCAAATAAAAAAAAAAATCCAAATCGGTTCATAAATGACGGCGTACTGAGGTAACAAACATAAAAAAAAAATACAACCGAATTGATAACCTCCTCCTTTTTGAAGTCGGTTAAAAACTAATCACATTGCCCGATCATCATGTAGCCATATTCATAATGCCCGGGCAATGTGATAAATAGGTGAGTTTAGATTGTGATTATTCACTTGGCCCGATATGGCTGGGCATTATTCATACTGCCCGGGCATTATGAATACTACCCGCATTAATCACTTGGCCCATAACAGATAGACAAGTTAAGACGTGATTAAATAATTGGCTACTAAAAATACGTCAATTTACGTCAGGCGCTGACAAATTTGACAGGACTAAACTAACATTTATCTTCTGTCCTTTTCTTAGTGAAAGAAAGAAAAAGATGCACTGAACTTAAATTTAGTTTAGTTTGTGAACAACAGAATCGGGGCCAATTTACGTCAGGCGCTGACTAATTTGACAGGACTAAACTAATGTTTATCTTCTGTCCTTTTCTTAATGAAATAGAAAGAAAAAGATGCACTGAACTTAAATTTAATTTAGTTTGTGAACAACAGAATCAGGGCCATTGGCACTGATGTCCGTTTAACTTCATTTATTAAGTAGAGGGAAGGCTTTATTCATGATATCTGTAGTTTTGTTTCATATCTCTTCATAATTATCCATGGCTCATTAATCATATTTAAGAAAAAAAAATGTAGCATTAAAATAAGCATGTAGCTTGTATGTAGATCAATTTAGATGAAGCATGTTGTTTCAAAAGAGATAATAAATGCCGGTGGCGTTCCCCATGGGAAGAAGGCGTGAGTTTATGTATAATGAACCGCGGCTTAGTTAATATGGCTCAAATGTTAACCAAAACCACCACCCAGGCTTAATGTTTTTAGTTAAAATGGGTATAAGCCGTCTAAAATGTATTTGTAGGATCAGCACCGGTATGTAAATAGCACAATAGTTTTCCAAGACGAGGCTATTGCAACAGATTCTATATTTAACTATGCCCATTCTATAAAAACTGGTTTCACTGTAACATACAAGTTTGAACTACATCATTAAGTTCAAGGCCTGCTGAAATAGCAGGTATGAGAATTCTATTTTCCTGCGATTATTATCACATTCATATTGTCTCTCATTGAACATAAACATTTTCATGTATATATTTTATCTGCTTAGGAAATTTTAGACTTTATTTTACAAATTCATTGTAAATACCCACTACAGAAAATCAAAGCGCACGACATCAAACTCGTCGCAAAACACCATTAATGAAATAAAAAAATGATATTAATGGTCAATGGCGAAAGTGCCAAGGTAGCCCGCGAAATTCAAATTTTCTTACGTTTTTTGCAATTTGCTGGTCAGTATTAATTTGTATGTTGATTAGAATATGATTCGCGACCGTAACGAATATGTATTTACAGAATATTATAATCATTAAAGTCATCAATACAACTCTCTAAGACCAAGTAATCCTATTGAATGACTATTTCATGAAATCTTGATATTTAGGATTATAGAATACTAAAATAACAAGTTTTATTACTCATTCTAATGATTATAATATTCATTGAGCTGCAAATTGCAAAAATCGTAAGAAAATTTTAATTTTGCGGGCTACCTTAGCGCTTCCCTCTTAAATGTCTCAAACAGCAGACTTAAACAAAGCCTCGTTAAAACACGTTTTGTATTTAAGGGAAATAATGTTCATTACTTAGGTGCAGCGCAGACGGCACACTTTTTGTGCGATCGAGTCTGCGGCGCACAAAAAGTCTGCATGGCGCGCAAAAAGTCGGTCGCGGATTTTTCACAGACTCAACGCACACGACGCACATCTTCGATTATTCTGTCGGCAGAGCTGTAGGGACGTAGACGCTATGGAAATCGTGCAGAGATCTCGAAGTATTATTTTGTACATGAAGTTCAGAAAAAGAAGAAGAAATAGAGAATTTTGGGTGCATCCTATACTTTCGGAAAGATTACTGAAGGGACAGTTCCATACTAAACATTCAATTCTGGAACAACATCCGGATTTTTTTTTTTTCTTTTTAAATGGTTATCATGATATTCTGCCTTAGAAGTATCATAAATTGCTGGTCTGTTTTGTATTTCTTGAATTAACATCGTTACATCGACCTCTGGCGCCATGATAATAGATCGCGTGCGTTACGTCCAGATTGCCGACTAAAGTGTGCGCCGTCTGCGTTAGCGCGCACCTTATGGTGCAGCGCAGACGACAGACAATCCGTGACGCACTTTTTAGTCTGTGAAAATAGAACCTATGCAATAATATGCAGTAACGCACACGACGCGCAAAAAGTCCGGCGCCCAAAAAATCCGTGTAATTCGGGCAGACCGCACCGCGCCGCGCCGCGCCGCTCGGCACAAAAAGTGTGTGAAAAAAATTGAACGTTTGCTTCAACGCGCGCTAACGCAGACAGCGCACACTTTATTCGGCAATCTGCATTTGCTAGGGGTGGACGTATCGCACGCGATCTATTATCAAGGCGCCAGAGGTCGATGTAACGATGTTAATTCAATAAATACAAAACAGACCAGCAATCCTCATTGTTGTTTCTGAATGAGTCAAAGCAGGTCTTAAAATAAATAGCAACTCATCAAATGTAGTAACAGACATTTTACAAAATCTGAAATTTTTTTTCCGGATGCTGTTTCAGAATTGAATGTTTAGTATGGAACTGTCCCTTCAGTAATCTTTCCGAAAGTATAGGATGTACCCAAAATTCTCTATTTCTTCTTCTTTTTCTGTACTTCATGTACAAAATAATACTTCGCGATCTCTGCACGATTTCCATAGCGTCTACGTCCCTACAGCTCTGCCGACAGAATGATCGAAGATGTGCGTCGTGTGCGTCGAGTCTGTGAAAAATCCGCGACCGACTTTTTGCGCGCCATGCAGACTTTTTGTGCGCCGCAGACTCGATCGCACAAAAAGTGTGTCGTCTGCGCTGCACCTATAGAAATCCTTACACTCAAATGTAACTTTTGTCAAAGTTATTTTTCATTAAAAAATAACGTGTAAGAAATGAGGTCTAAAGTCTTCGTTATTTTATTTTTGTAATATAATGGTATAATTATGATTAAATAGTGTCGTATAATTTGTCTTTTTATTTATTTATTAAAACTTTATGCACAAATAAAAACAGTACAAAGGCGGACTTAACGCCTTGGGCATTTTCTACCAGTCTACCTTAGGGTGATGTAGAGACAATACACAGTAGGTGCAATAACAAACTAGAAAAAAATTATAGCTAAAAAATATAAGATAAGAATAAATATAAAATACATACATACAACAAAATATAAAATAGAAAAAAAAGTTATGAGAGAGAGATAAACAAGAGAATCTACAACAACTTAATTCTGAGACGAATCTGCCAACTTCTTGTGTATGTGTTCTCGAGCTTTCACTTTGAATGTGAACCGATTGGTTACCGTCCTGAGGGGCAATTCTCGTAATTTTTAAGAACGTTCACAGTCTGATCTCAATCTCAAACTGTCAAAAATACCACAAATTTCCCTACATTTTGACAAGTTTTTGACATTTGTTTGTCGCTGAGATGAGACTGTGACTAGGATTTTGCTATTGTCTTGGTGAGAATAAGCACGCGAATCTTAACCTAACACTTTATTTTAATAATAAAATCAGTTTGTAGTGTGGTGATTGTCTTGTGTCGTCTGGTTTGGGTATAAGGTTAGTAATTTAAGCTTTTTGGCTCTCATTTCCCAAGGAAATGAGTGCCGAGGAACCCCCTGATGGGGGTGGAGGGATTCCTCCGGATATTATGGAGGTTGTGGAGTGTTCTCAAAACACTGATCGCGTAAGACCCGAAGTTAGAAAGCGCCCCGGAGACCCTGAGTCCACTGTTGTTGACGCAAAAAGAAACAAGCCGCCGTCTGACTCAATCCAATCCGTTTTTACTAAGCCAGGTTTTGAGAGCGACTCCAAAATGCTCTATAGTGAGAGTGACGGAGCCCCCAACACTGTATTTGTCTCTAGGGTGGAAACAGACCCTAAGCAAGGCTTAACCTTAAACTCACTCAAGTTTGCTCAATTTATATTTAATAAAGGTTTTAAAGGTGTTGTCCAAGGCAGTGTCAGGTCTTTGGGCCGTAACAGGATGTCTGTTGATTTTATGACAGTAAGTGACGCTAACAACTTTGTCAACAATCCCATCCTGACTGAAAACAAATATTCGGCAGCTATCCCTCGCTTTCACGTAAGTCGCATGGGAGTTGTTAGGGATATCCCTACTGACTGGACACTAGAGGAGCTAGTCCTCGGTATAGAAACCCCTCGCAATTGTGGTGAAGTCGTTAGGGCTAGAAGGCTTAATTTTAAAAACAAAAAAGAGGACTCCGTTACTTGGTCCCCATCATCGACTGTGGTGCTTACTTTCTCTGGCCAAATTCTCCCAGAGAAGGTATTTTGTTACAATGTTTCTCTTCCTGTCTCTACTTATCAACTTCCCACTATCCAATGCCGCAACTGCTTACGATTTGGCCATATAAGCATTCAGTGCAGATCTAAGCCCCGCTGTTACCGTTGTGCACAACCTCATCCTGGAGATAGTTGTAATGTTCCCGACTCTCAGGTCTCATGTCTTTTGTGTGATGGTGGTAGCCATAAGGCCACTGATAATAAGTGCCCTGAACACTCAAGACAGAAGGCAATTAAAATGGTAATGTCTGAAGAAAATTTAAGCTACCGTGAGGCTTCAGCAAGGTTTCCCCGTCCTCGTAAATTGCCATACTCTAATGTGACAGCAGGTCCCTCCCAATCAAAACTACCTCAAACTTATCCTTCTGAACCCATTCTCTTCTCGTCCCCTCTTAACACTCCTACTTCTTCTCCATATGCCTCCCCTGTTAAAACCTCCTATACAAAGATGGTTTATCGTTCTCCAAAACCTAGGCCAGAATTGGGCAAGTCATATGACACTCAAGCCCATAAGTCAATGGTCTATACCCCTAAGTCTTCTCAGCCTAATGGCTGTGCTCTGAATTCCCCTTACACTGAAACCACTCCCCTTCCCACTCCCAATGACAATTTGATAGAGCTCCTGACTTGCTCCCTTATAAACATATTATCTAAATTTAGTGATGCAATACCGGACAATGTCGTTAGATTAGTTCAACAACTCCTCGATACCTGGATTCGCCAAAATGGAAAAAATCCTTCAGTGGAACTGTAGATCCATTCGCAGGAAAAAACATGATATAATCTATCTAATAAATAGATATAAACCCATTGTCTTTGCCGTGTCGGAGACGTGGCTCAGGCCTGGATCTCTCTTTAGGGTTCCTGGTTTTTCATGTCTTCGGGACGATAGAGATGATGGATGGGCGGGTTGCGCCCTATTGGTTAGCAGATCTATCACTTTTTCTCAGATTCCTCTTCCCCATCATGATCCTGGTCTACATGTTGTGGCTATTAGAGCCATGGACATATCCTATGTATCTGCCTACATTCCCCACCCCAATGCTAATATTTTGTCTGAATTTAACTCTATCCTTTCTTCTATTCCTGGCCCTTTGATTGTGTCAGGTGATTTTAATTGCCGTCACACGCTTTGGGGCTCTCACTGTAATGACCCCTCCTCCAACTTTTTGCTAGACCTTTTAGATGATCGCAACCTTTGTGTTCTTAATGATGGATCTGCTACCCGTCGGGTTTCCCCTAACCAAAATATTAGTGTTCCTGACCTTACTTTTTGTTCCCCTTCCCTAGTAACAACTCTATCCTGGTCTGTTCTCCCTAATACATATGGCAGTGATCATTTTCCTATCCTAATTTCGTTTCCAAGCACTCATCCACGTTTACCCCCCATCCAACCCCTACAAAAATATCGCCTACCCCAAGCTGACTGGTCTAAGTTCTTGTCCAATTTGGACGCAGAACTTCAAAATTTTCCCCAAATAAACCCATCCAATTCCCTAATTCTCTACAGTGATTTTGTTGAGTGTCTGTTGAGAGCGGCCAATTCTTCTATCCCCTTAAAAAATTCTGCCCGTCACCTAATACCTTCTCCACCTTGGTGGGATGCTGAATGCACTGATGGCATTCGTAAACGTAAAGAAGCAGAAAATACCTTTTCCTCTAGTATTAATATGCCCGACTATTTAAATTTTAAAAAGACTTCTGCAAGTACTTGTAGGTTATTGGCAAGAAAGAAAAGATGTGGCTGGCTCAAGTTTTGCGAGTCGCTATCTCCACGTTCTCCAGTTTCCCTTGTATGGAAAAAAATTAAAATCTACCGCAGAGCTTGCGACAACCACTCTCCCGATGTTTCTACCAATGACCACAGCACCTGGTTGGAAGACTTCATATCCAAATTAGCCCCCCCCTATGTTCCTAGCTCCGATTGCCTTCCCATTATAGATCCTCCTCCTACCACTTCCTCCGATAGATTTGATGACCTTTTCTCTTATTCAGAACTTATTTGTGCCTTAGATCATCTCCGGGATTCTGCTCCAGGGGTCGATGGAATACCCTACTCCTTTATTTCCAAGTCTTCTTCTAACTGTAAACTAATCTTTCTTAACCTAATCAATTCCTTTTTCGTTACTGGCCAAGTTCCAGAGTCTTGGAAATCCCAAATAATCATCCCAATTTTGAAACCTGGTAAAGACCCAAAAGATCCTACTTCCTATCGTCCTATAGCCCTCTCTTCGGTCTTGGCTAAAATTATGGAGAATCTCATCAAGAATCGACTTGAATGGATTTTAGAAACTAAAGGCATCTTATCCAGTTCACAGTTCGGTTTTCGAAGAGGTATGGGAACTCTAGATAGCCTAAGTGTCTTCATGTCTGATGTCCGCATTGCCTTTTCCAATAATGAAAGTGTTCTCGGTGTATTCCTAGACATAGCTTCAGCCTATGATAATGTCCAACTTCCAATACTCAGGCAAAAGCTGCTACAGCTGAGTATCCCTGTGAGGATGGTCAACATCATTTGTAGTCTCCTTATGTCCCGTTCTATTTCTGTCCGTCATCAAAACTACCTCTCCCCATCCCGTCTAGTGTGGAAAGGTCTACCCCAGGGGTCGGTCTTAAGCCCCATTCTTTATAATATATACACACATGATTTGGAGTCTTCAGTGAGTTGTTTCTGCAAAATCCTACAGTATGCCGACGACATTGCTCTTTACTTTAATTCAGCTTCGCTTTCAGATGCCTCATCTCGCTTAAATTCCGCCCTTTACTACTTAAACCAGTGGTTGACAGATCACGGCTTAAGTTTGTCAGTTTCCAAATGTAATGCAGTTGCCTTTTCTCGTAAGCGTAATATTCCCCTTATTAACCTCCATGTTGAAAACGAACCCATTTTGATCTGTGACAAAGTAAAATTTCTTGGCCTCATTCTTGACTCAAAATTATCTGGACTCTACCACCTGGATTACATCTCAAAGAAATGCGAAAGAGGTGTTAATGTCTTACGTGCCCTTTCTGGAGTTCGCTGGGGAGCTCATCCAACTTCACAGAAAATCCTTTATAACGCCATAGTTCGTAGTCACTTTGACTATGGAATTTTTCTGTTGGAACCATGCAACAAAATAGCCCTGGCCAAACTGGAAAGAATTCAATCCAAATGCTTACGTATTATCACGGGTGCTATGAAATGCTCACCTATTAATGCCCTCCAGGTAGAATGTTTAGAGCCTCCCCTTCACTTACGTAGACAATACCTCTGTGACAGATTTTTTTATAAAGTCATACAGAATAAATGTCATCCTCTTCTCCCTCTTCTTCGTTCACTTTGTCAGTTAATCCCAACATCTCGCTATTGGTCTCATAAAAATCCCCCACTTCTCGTTAACAGCTTCAATAAATTCAATAATTTGCACATTTCCTTAGTCCAGTTAGATAAAAATCCCTTATTTGAAGTAAATTTTGATTCCTTGCTCTTCCAGCCAAAAGTTATTTTTAACTTGGGTATATCCAAACATGACCCTGCTGCTAATGTCAAATTCAATAGGATTCTGGCAGAGGACTGGCACGATTGGCTGACGTTATTTACAGATGCTTCTAAGTTGTCCGATGATAGTAATGTCGGATCAGCTGTGTGGATCCCAAAATACAAAATTATCCTTAATTTTCGTAGTCCTGCTTTTGGCACTATATTCACAGGGGAAGCAATAGCTCTTTTGGAAGCAGTCTCCTACATTGAATCACATGGACTCAACAAAAGCCTTATTCTCTCGGACTCTCTTAGCTGTCTACAGGATTTAATAAAATCGCCTTTTCGCTCTCGTCACAATTTTCCCCTTATTCTAAAGATAAAACAACTCCTGTATAGATGCCACTGCTTAGGCATAGAGATTGCACTGGCTTGGATCCCCAGTCACTCTGGAATTATTGATAACGAGAATGCGGATTCTATTGCTAAGCTGGCTACTCGGAATGGGATCGAATCTCATCCGTCTTGTTATCCCCGAGATCTGCACTGTCTTGTTAAACCCGAGATGATGAAGAATTGGAATGAGCATTGGCAGAAAACTCGAATACTGAAGGGAAGATTTTATGGCTCTATCCAACCATTCATTCCATCTAAATGTTGGTTCAGCAAACTAAAATTTTCTAGTAAAATAGCCACCTCTGTCATAATTAGACTCCGACTTGGGTTCGTTTGCACTCCAGTTTTTTTGGCCAAAATCCGCGTGAGGGACTCTTCTTTGTGTGAATGTGGCCTGGAGGAGGGTACTCTGGAACACTTGTTTTTTTCCTGTCCTCGTTTAACCACTTCCCTTTACGACATACTCCCTTCTGATGTTCCCCGCCCAATTAACATTCCTTTCCTTTTATCTTTAGCCCATACTCCTGCAGTTAAAATCCTTTATAAATTCATTAGCATCAATAAAATCCAGCTATAGTTGATATTTCTATTTACTTATTATATATACTGAATGTTCTAACATTTATTTTGTGACGTTTTACATCTACTAATCAAAAATGTTTTGTCCTTTTTTAGCATGGGGATCCATGGACGCCACAGCTACAAACACTGATCAATAGTTGTGTAAAGTTTACGATCATTATTTTCTCATACCTTGACATTGGCAAAATCATCGTATGTTACCGATGGAGCCAGAACCTTAAAAAAATAGAATAGAATAGAATAGAGACTGTGACTAGATTTTTAACGTTTTAAATTACGAGAATTGGCCTACTGATATCTTGAGGGAGCGCATTCAAAAAGAAAAACCGCCTGGGCAAAGAAAGAAGACTTTATAAAGCCAGAGCGATGAGAAGGACAACGAAGAAGACAATTATTCTCGGACTGAAGATTCTTGCTGTGTGCAGACTACAAAGACAAGTCAGATATGAAGGAGAAGTGGGTTTGTAAAGAAGAGAAAACAGAGTTGTCAAAACCCTCAACGCTCTGCGCTGCCAGATAGGCAACCACTTTAAAAGCGATCGATGTGCAGAGACATGATCATACTTACGGAGATTGAAAACGAATTGAATGCAGCTATTAAGAAGTTGGTCAAGTTTATTGAGGAAATCTGCATTCAGGTCATAGTAGCACACATCACCATCGTCGATTATGGGGAAGATAAGGGACTGTATGTACAAGCATTGCCTTAATATGTGATGGGAGAATATTTTTCAGCCGATAGAGTGACCGCAACGTTCCAGTGACCTTCTTGCTCACAATCGCGACCTGCTTACGCCAGTCAAGGCAAGTGTCAACATGCAAACCTAGATCCTTGACGTCAGAGCTAAACGGAATCACCATCAAAGGTAATCGGTGGCACCGTTAAACCACTCAGCCTCCTCAATCTATGGGGCCTCCCTACGATGATAGCCTGACACTTGGCTGGGTTACCCGCCACCCCAAAACAATCAGACCAGTTTTTGACAGCTCGTAAATCCCAATATAGCTCCTCGACCGCATCGGATAAGCTGTCAACGCCTGCCTGACAGTAAAGCTATAAGTCGTCAGCGTAAAGATGATACGCACACTGAAGCTCGGAAGTTATGAGATCTATAAAGATAGAGAACAAAAGTGGAGATAATATGCCGCCTTGAGGGACGCCAGTTTCAAGATCACACCAGCTGGAGTTAGAGTCACCAGCAAGAACTGATTGCTGACACCCCCGAAGATAGGAAGAAAACCATTCCAGAACCTCGTGAGAGACCATGCGATAGGAGAGAATGGATAAAAGGATTTCGTGACTGATCAACACTAAAACCGTAACTTTAGTGTCTTCCATTCTTCGCCTTATGTCGTCAGTCACTTTAAGGAGTGCAGAAACGGTACTGTGCCCTGGGTGCTTACTCTTGAATTTAATTCCGATAGATTGACATTGGAATTGTGACGTTTCGTACTCTTGAGTTCGATGCTAGCGCCAAATGGTTTTTAAATTGGGTGTCCATTTTGGGGAACTAAATGGAATTAAGATCGGGCTTGGCGTGGGGTAGACGGTACTCTTGAGTGTATTTTGACAGCTGTGTATTGCGTCAATATTGCGTTGGGATAGTTTGTTGATTGTGATTTTTCCAATAACAAATGTGTAACTTTTTAGAAATTATTATGCGTTTTGAAGTGGTTTTCAGTCGGTAATATGTATATAATATGGCACGATAAGCAGTAATATATAGTGTTTTACTTAATTCCCATAAAAAAACAATTGAAATAAAGACGAGATGAACGTCGGATGATGCGTTTTAGGGACAAAGCGTTTTCTATGAATGAATACGAATTTAAAGCAAATTATAGAATGAGCAAGGATTTTATTCCTCTTTCGTATTACATAAAAACATTTATAAATCCTATTTCTATGCAATAAAAACTTTTTAGAACTAAAATTACTAAAATTACAATTACTAAAATTCGGACTTTGGCATGTTTTCATTATGCAAAATTCTTTCTATCTCTAAAACGCGTGAACCAATTTACAAAATTCTAACAGGAATATCAGTTTTAAGCATAATCCTCTCATTTGACACTAAAATCACGCAAATATTCCAATAAACAAAAAACCTCGTTTTCAAGTTACGTAAATATTCTATAATTTTTCATCATTTAAAATTCTCAAAAATTCTTCGTTAAATATTCCTATCAGATTCTAATACGAAATCTAATAATAAAAACAAGTTATTAAGCTAATTAGAACAATACAAAACACTTAAAATCTAATTAGAAAATCAAAATCTTACTCAGTAAAACAGTAAACATGCGCCCGGAGCCCCGAAGCGCGGATAGGGTTATAACTATCATATTCTAATCACTTTTACACTTATTATATCATAATTATCACTTCACTGGTTTTTAACTCAGTCATGTTCACTATTCACATACACGTTCGGCGTTCGTTACAAAATCATTAATTTTTATAGAAGTTATCTATCGATTTAAAAACTTACGACTTGTTTAAAACTGTAATATTAGTTAAGTAACATAACGGACAGTACTTATTTCTTACTAAAAAAGAATCAAACGCGAACAATATTGTTAAGGTGATTGCGCAGTGGTTACCGCGAAATTCAATCTTTTTTACGTTTTTTGCAATTTGCAGGTCTGTTTCAGGTAGTAACATAACGGACAGTACTTATTTCTTACTAAAAAAGAATCAAACGCGAACAATATTGTTAAGGTGATTGCGCAGTGGTTACCGCGAAATTCAATCTTTTTTACGTTTTTTGCAATTTGCAGGTCTGTTTCAGGTTGTATCTTGATCAAAATTTGATTCGCGACTATAACAGGTACGTATCTAAAGAATTATAATCATTAGAATCATTAATACATCTTCGTAACTTAGATTTGTACCACAAGAAGAAATCTCTCATGGAAAAGTGTTTGTGGTACAAATCTCACTTAGGAAGATGTATTAATGATTATAATTCTTTAGATACATACCTATCATAGTCGCGAATCAAATTTTAATCAAGATACAACCTGATACTGACTTGCAAATTGCAAAAAACGTAATAAAATTTGAATTTCGCGGTCTAACACTTCCCATGCGCCTTAAACAAACTCATAGTTCAAATTCATTGGGAAACTTGTTTGTAAATATAATACGCAGTCTTTTTTTTTGTAGTGTAGGCAACGATCTACCGCATGCAGCCAAAGTACTGGTAAATTTTATGATTTTAATCGTTTCCTTACGCCCAAATGAATTAAATACGTTACAAATAATCAATTATACAACTATTTATGCCATATTTGTTTATTAGCCTTGTTATTTAAAGGATAAAACATTTTAAAGGCATAATACCGGTTTATCGTAATGAGTTGAACCACACTATTGCGACCCGTCACATAGCTAACTTCACATGTATCAAAATAATAGCGGATCAATGTCAATTTAATGTCAATGTTGACAATATTGTTTTCAAGAGTACCGAATCACGTGACTGTAAAATTTACATTGGGATCATATTGGCAGTATATTAAATTAAAATTAGTTTGAAGAGTAAGCCTCCTGGTCTGAACCCGGATTGGAATGGACTGATAAGGGAGTTTTTGTGAATGAAGTTGGAGAATTGTTTATGTACACAGGCCTCGATTACTTTGGATAAAAAGGGAAGGATGGAAATTGGACGAAAGAGTCACTTTTGTCCAATTTCCACAGAAAAGATTGGGATTAGGGATCTTAGGTAGTGGTCGAACATGGGCTTTCCGCCACAGGGAAGGGAAAACACCGGAGTAAAGGGAAAAGTTAAGTATATGGGAAATTGCAGGAAGGAGCTGATCAACCGCTATCACGATCATGTGCCGACTGATGTTATCACAACCAACGGCTTTCGATTTAATTGATAGGATAATCTTTTTAATCGCTCCCAGGTCGACTGGGGTGAAGGCAAAGGGGGTAATATTGGGTCGCGTCAGACCAGCAAGGTAGTCAAGGGTTTGACATTTGGTTGGATTATCAAGGGTGGTAATAGTGGAGAAATGGCGATTTAAATCATACAAGCCAAATGTGTTGGGAAGGTCTGAATGCCGCGATTTGCCGATACCTACATGGAGTTCCAAGGAATTTCCAGATATCAGCGGGAGAAGCAGAATTAGTGATGTTATCAAGAATGTGGCGACGTTTAGCGTTGCGTATCATCTGATTACGTAGGTTTGGGTTTAGGAGATTTAAGGATATAACACAGGAAAATAAGGTCGTGATGGGAAAAACTAGGAGCGTCAAGTTGACCATGTGAGGAGACTATAAGGGAAGGATTTGAGGTGAGGATCAAGTCTTGTTGTTTTACCCAACAAATTTTATAAGCTAGCAACCCGATTCCTTGAACTAGGGCGACCCTTGGTCCTTTTATAAGTCCGCATAAGCCGGATTAATCCGACAAATATTTTCGTCTCCATTTCGCCAAGGTCTTATATTAACGACCAAATGCAGCAGCTCGTATGATCTGCTTTTTTATTAAGGCGAATTTTTAACCCGTCTAAGTTTGAAAGGACGTTGAAATCTACAAAGCAGTAGACAATTGACGGCATTCGAATTTAGGCGGATTGTACTTCGCCGCCGTAATTGACCGCCATGACATATTGCTATAACATGTTGACGTTTCTCTTTTGTTGTTTAAAAGAGAAGTGCTCTTTTCACATTCACAAATAACTCCGATCCAGCCCGTCCCTTGCTGCCCTCCCCCAGCGACGCCCTAAGCCGAGGTCCGTACCCCACAGGGGGTGCCCTTAGCGTAGTCGCTTAGTATACTAAGTAGTATTTAAGCCCTGGCTGGAGGCCTTAACTTCAAGGCATTCACAGGAAAGTCCGGTTAAGCAAAAGCCAACCTCATAGGTTGAACTGCGAGATGCCATCTCCAAAAAAAAAAAAATCACATTCACAAAATAATCTAATAATTTGCTGTATTTTTGGGTGTGGTAGTCGTCTAGAAGGTACTCAAGACAATCACAAAAACAAAAATGAGTGGATTCAAAAGAAAAAAGTGCGAAATATGTGGAATAAAAACTTGTCGAATGGACGGTCAAACAGAACATTCATGGCAAGATTTCCTCTAAATGAAGATCGGTAAATACGTAATTTAATTTAATACCGCGTGAAATAACTGTGTTAATCGTAAGTTTCATTGAAGACTTGGTTTTTCGAGTAAAATAATGCCTAACCATAATTACATCATGTAAACAATAGTGCTGTTGTGCTTGTTGTAAGTTTTATCGATAATTTTCGTTTGAAGTGAAAAAATACCTGGGAAAATATTGTTCTTAATCTATTATAGCAAAAGCCCATTAGTTATGTGTAAGGGTGCACTTGAAGAATAAATGTTTTTTGCTTAGCATAGCCTCTCAACTGTTAAAGCTTACCTACATTTTTACTCAAACATTTTTTTTTTTTTTTGCATAATTTTGTAATAACAATATTTCCATGTTTGTTCCAGAGACTTCAAAATAAACTGATGACTTCAGGAACTGTTGTAAATAATTTAATGATGACATCACCCTGCGACAAAGTCCCAAAACGATACTGCTTTCAAAAGCATTACAACATAGTGCTTAGAGGACTGCGACTACTCAGGCTCGAAGGAATTCAGAGTTTACACAGATGGATCAAAGACTAACTGTGGACCTGGAGTCAGCGTTTTCTCATACGACTTCAACATAAAAATATCTAGACTGCTGGGAATGCTCAACACGGTCTACCAGTGTGTGAGCATAATACAACAAGGTTACAAGGTTTTTAACCCTGATTTTAGTAATGAATTTATTAGTCACCAATTACCAGCCTGTATTATTTTTTTTTGCAGAATTTCCAACCTGGAGCAAACCGCACAGCCTGGAGTAAAGGAACATTTTTGATCTATGCTTAAGCAAGCATGTTAAAGTTTGAACGAAATAAAATCCTTTGAATACACTTTCAACTCTTTTTTTTTTTGTTAATAATTAACCGCTCAGGCCCGACCGTTGCCAATTGGATACGCGCGGTCACAACCGTCAAGCCCCGCCGTTGCCAATTGGATACGGCAGTTTCGCGCGGCTTTAACATCTATTTGTACTGCTATTTAAGGTCTAATATCCTGTGCGACTGTTTTACTCTATGGTCCTGTAGATAAACTAATCGACTAAACATATCCGAACGAAAAATATTGGTTGGCACTATTAAAAAAAAAAGTAAAAGTCAGAGCATAGTCACTTAGTCAGTGTTTACGATTCTCTAATGGCCGCGGGTGCGTGATTCATTTTATGTGTTTTGTTATTGTTTAGTGAGTGTTTTGTTAGTGTTTTTGTGTAAAATCGATGGTAAGTCGATTAAATAACATATTATACGTCTTTGTAGATAAAAATTGCACGAAAAAACATCACAAAAATCGTTTTCGGTGAAAAAATTTTTCAAAAATTTTTACGTAAACACTTCAAGAAAATTTTATAATTTTACAATTATGTGGTACTTTTTTACAATACAACGGTAGTTATCAGTCAATAAAGGTATAAGTAGTAGCCTAATAGCATTTGTTTTATTAGAAACAACTCAATATAACTATAATTGAGCATTTACAAAGTCGTGTGTTGTAACGGCTACATACGGCTCGGCGTACTATGAAGTTTGAGTTTGAATATTATGAAAATGTTAGGTGGGATTAAAAAAAAACACTGTTGTTAGATTACTTGTTTAATCATAATATAATTTGCATAGTTTCGTTTAAATTCATAAAGCCGTTTTATCATAAATCGACCTATTCCCGTGTTAGGTCGATTCAAACACTTACAAACCAACTATCCATGAAAACATCATTTGTTTATAAATACAACTCTCTTATTACAAGTATTGTTTATATTAAAATATAATGGTCTGTTTATTTAAGAACCCAAAACAGTTTACTTTAAGTGAATAGCATCAATAGAAACTCGGATGGACCCTTTTTTGTGAAGCCGCGTGAACGACCGTATCAAATATGATACGGCGGTGCTTGACAGCGGGCTTCGGCGCGTATCAATATGGTTACGGTTGGGGCCTGAGCGGTACCTACCTATATTATTTTTTAAAAAATTGGTTGCGTGGGTCACAATGCTAAGAACGACAAATATCGATATCGATAATTCGATCATTCGTGCTACGTGACATCCCTATTTTGTTCTTGATGTTGGCATTATGTCAAATAAATAAATGATGTTGTTTGCGGCTTCATGTTGGCAAGATTGTTCGCCCCATGATTTCATAGTAATACGAATTCACGCTTTTTCTATGGCACTCCCGTCTCTTAAAACGCTAGTGATTACATTCTCTTTGGCAAAAGCCTGCAGGTGTTTATTTTTTTATTCACTGTGCCGGGCGCTGGGGTCACGATAACTGGGGCCCAAGTCTGCTATTTTTTTACAAATTCGTCATTCCAACACGATCTCATTGTCATTTTGCTAAAAGTTCGTAATCTGCTAAATTCATAATGGTCGATCAATGGTCTGAGAAAAACTCCTACTAAAATGCTAGATTTCATTATATATTTTTACTTAGTACGTATTAGTGTTTGCAATTTGAAGTAGTAAGAAGTTCGTAAATAGCAATAAATATTACATTTATTCATTTGTTATTATGTACAGACGCCAGCAGGTCAACCTACCCCAATCTGTCAAATTTCTTTGATAGATTTTCAACTTTAGCACATAGGAATAAGGTTCATATTCAATTGGGAAAATCTGACAGATTGGGGTAGCTTGATGTGCTGGCCTCTGTACGTTAATATTATTAGAAACGGTAGTTTTACGTTGTTTAGTTTTATTGTAATCCTTAAAACGGAATATAGTGGCCACTGTTATCCGTTATATGGATTTAAAATAAAACTAAACAATATAAAAGTACCGTTTCTAATAATATTAACGTATAATCTTTTGAAGCACAACTTAACGTGCTTATTTTCTGCATTTTCATTCTAAATTTTATGAGATAACCGATAATCTATGAGGGCACCACTGTGCGGTCGGCATAGTCATAACATGATTGCGCAGTGATTACCGCGAAATTCAAATTTTCTTACGTTTTTTGCAATTTCCAGGTCAGTGTCAGGTTGTATCTTGATCAAAATATGATTCGCAACAATAACAGGTCACAGAATTATAGTCATTAGAATCATGAATACATCTTCCTAAGTTAGATTTGTACCACAAGAAGAAATCTCCTAGGGAAAAGTGTTTATGGTACAAATCTCACCTATAAAGATGTATGAATATTTCTAATACCTGTTATAGTCACGAATCAAATTTTGATCAAGATACAACCTGACACTGACCTGCAAATTGCAAAAAACCTAAGAAAATTTGAATTTCGCGGTAATCACTGCGCATTCACCTTAAGCATTTTAGCCATTGTTGCCAGGGTGCTAAACATAGGGTGCCGAAGCTCAACAAAGGCTATGTAGCCTAAAATTTTTAGAGCTGTAGGCTACGCCTCATCTATTTTTCTGACAAAATACTCTAAATATACTTGGATTATGAAATCTGTTTATAAGATGGTCGCACTGCTGTGGAATAAAACAGAGCTATCGCTAAAGTACTTGGTACCAGAGTTGCCCAACTATCGATAGTTTCTCTATCGATAGATGACCTCGAAAACTAGTAACAATATCGATAGTGCTATCGATACTATCGGTACTATCGATATCACAAATTAACTAATACTATTGATTGGAAGAAATAGAATCGATAGTATCGATACTATTACATGATAATACTATCGATGGTATCGATTATTTTTGAGTAATACTCAAAAATAATCAAAACTATTGTATTAAATAATAAAAACTATCAATACTAAATAAAATAATAATATATAATACTATAGAATATTGGAAGGCAATACTATCGCCGTTTATTAAACTATCGATAGTGTGAGCTATCGATAGTATTGCTCCTAAACCTATGCTGGTCTTCGATAGTATCGATAATATTGATACTATCGATAGGCTATCTATACTATTGATATGACGTCAACTATCGATAGTTTAGCGATAGTCGACTATCGGTAGGCAACACTACTTGGTACTTGGTATGTGGGACACATACGAAAGAGTTTTACTTTTACTTGTCCAAAAAAAGTTATCAAAGTACCTAATGATAATACGTATTAAAGTTATGAGATTGCAAGTAATAAGGCAAACTTTCTGCAGATAATTATTATATAATGGAAAAAGATAGTTGCTTTTTTTACTTTGAAGATGCAAGAACAAACCGCAAAAAACTTTTTGAAGAAGCTTTACTACATGCTAAAAATGGAAAAGTTTTATACATATTATCTGAAGAATTAAATGAACTGCCGGAATTATCTCAAGACTTGAGTTCACTAAACAAGCATTACATGAAAATGATTACATTTATGTATGTTAAGAGTTTGGATTCATTAATAGAAAGTATTTCTGCATTACAAGATTGGCAAAGTATTCCTTCCACAATTATCTTAGATGATTTAAGTGCATACTGTAGTAAAAACAATTTACAAAGTGCATGTGGTGTTGTTGCTCTACTTCGAGATTCATCAAGATGTTGTTCTAAATTGCTAAAAGGAACATGCAGACTATTTATATCAGTTCCTAAAATGATTGTGGGTGAAGACTATTGTAATATTTTAAAGGAATTTTACTGTTTATGAAACCACTTTTTGTTATGTTAATATGATTTTGTACTTTAAACATTTCCATTGCACAGTATTTATTATTTTAACCTTACCATGTCCTAATGAAATAGTTTTTTACTTACAGAAAAAAATGGAATTTTTTATGCCAAAGATTGTTAAATATTTAATATAGTAGTCCCAAAACAGCAATAATAAAACAGTGAACTTGTATCAAGATCTTTATTTACAAGGGAATAATGTTTGACATAATTACACAGGAATGAATAAATTGTTAAGGGTAGTACAATGATAAAATCACATTACCTAAATTTTAATACAATGTAAAGTAAAAAGAATACGAAAATAGCGAAAAGAAATAAGTAAAATATATAGTAGTTATGATTTCCTTTGCCCAATCTTAGAACACGGCCCATCGTCTTGCCAAGGAAGCCTGAACTTCTGTCAGCATCATCATCGAGACCACGCAGCATTTTCTCCTGATACCGTACTTCATTGCCCAGCTCAATGGATATGTCTTTCAGTGAAGATATTTTCCCACTGAGCTCTTCTGCCATCCGGTTATTGTCAAATTCCAGTGCATCTTCTGTTGCCACTCTTGGCACTGGCTGATACTGATACCCCTCCCGCGCTCGACGCATACTGTTTCGTCCCGCCGTTTTGATTAATATTTATAATAATATGGATAAATTTTGCAAAACAATGCTATGCAATGACACTATACACAATATTCTAGACAATAATATGTTAGAAAGTTATTCTTCGCTTACAGATCAATTCATAAAGATACTGAATATTACTGACGCAATAGTGACGATAATATGAAGCGAAACACCACAATTATTTCCTCTTTAAAACGGGAATGAAACTATTTTATTTTACAAATTACAAAACAAGTATTGCAAAACTGGCTGGCAGCAGATGACAGTGACAGTGACAGTTGACAAATCATCACTATGCGTTTAATAATTGCTTTTTTTGGCTTTCTTTTCTGATCGGAAAATGGCAATGAATACAAAAATATATTTTGTTATGAAACTCGCCATAAACATAGTAATGGAACAAATATGAGCTATTAATTTAAACTTTTGAAATATATAACGTTTAGCAATAGCACTCCTATGTCCTATATTGGAAATGGATGTTTTAACAACTCATTACTGCAGTGGCTCCCCTTGCACGGTGGTCAAAAACGACAAGCGGAATACGTACACATGGCTACACATCAAGCTATACATTTCCAGTTTTAGCCGACCTCGCATTGTATAGGTTTTTCGCAGGATCAGAAGTCAGCTTAATATACTGTTTATGTATAGCTTGATTATGTAGCCGCACGTACGAAGTTCTAAAATATTATTATGCTATATTTCTCTCTGTTTTCATGGAGCTACGCTCGATAAGAACACTATTTTATTTTCTGAAAATACCTTTGCTTCTAGCCAGAATCTTTCTTGCAATAAAAATTACAAAACACAGCAGTGGTGGCCCAATTGCAACGGTCGTGACTTACGGGTTGTAGCAGGTTCGAACCCGCCTGTCTGGGTTCTTTACTTTGTGTAAATTACTTTACCAGCGCTCTCAAAACAGTGAAGGAAAACATCGTGAGGAAACCGCCATGTCCTAGAACCAAAAAATCGAAGACATGTGATGTGAAGAAAGCACAACCCGCACTAGATTATGTCCCCCACTTCCTCTCACCTCGAGGAGGCCTGTATCCAGGCAGTAGGATCAATACGGGCTGATTATGCTATGCTATACAAAATATGCTGGGATGAGGAGGGTCTAAAATGTCAAGTGCCTAGGGGCCCTGGGTTTCCAAGTCCGGTTTGTATGGACAAACCGTCGAATGCCGCCGATAAATGTGTCCTGACCCTTATCCAACAGGAACTGGAGGCAAGGTAAAAAAAATAAAGACAAAATTAACGTCGTATCGTACATAAACGTTTTATTCCAGCATACATACAATGTATTTATTGATCCTCATTTTAAAACAAAGAACAATTTCTTACATGAATTTCAGAAAGGCTTATATACACATTACCATGCATTTTGGGGAATGTATTGCACAATTAATTTAATACTAGCTTAGATGTTACAAGAAAAAAAAAAATGATATGATAGATAGATAAAATACAAGAATTTTCTAAACCAGATCAGCAGGTATTTCTTGTCTTTAATGGGACAAGGCATGAAAACATTTCATAACCATCACATGGCACAATTCTACATTAACGTGTTATGTCTATATCACAATAAATTGATAAAAACCGTAAAACCCCCAAAACATACAGTATTTGTACTAAACAATAAAAACTTTAAAACTGTCACAAATGTTAACTACGCACACATTTTATGTACATAATTTCACACTAGCGTATAATAAATTTACATTGAACTAATCAATAAATCAGTCAATTAGTATATTACAACAATACACTCGATACCCAACACATCTCAGTAATGTAACAGTCAAACCTGCAGTCAATATCTAGTCAAACAACAATAAGTATGCGCAGGATGTCATGTGTTATGACATGAAATGATGTCAGAATAACAGAATTATTGTTATATCAATTAAAGTTTATTGAAAAATAATAAGTGTGTCCACATTTGAATCCTTCGTATTATTCGTGTTAAATTACACAATGTTCATAGACTGAAAATAATAATAAGAGCAACCGGCAACCAATATAAAAATCATAATTTATTTAGCCTCGGAAAACAGTTGTCTGAAGGTTCCTTTCATTTTATTATTTCTTAAGCGCAAAGCAAAATTAAAAGTTAATCCAGTAACAACTTGCATTTATTTGGTGATCATTAAAACATAGTAGTATAGAAGGAATAACAAATGGCCATCATACAAAATTGTTTATCTATCACAACAGACAGCTATTTATTAAACATCAAATAATGGCTTCACATTAACATTAATATTTTATACAAATAAGTATTCCATAATAATATAGTAAACTTTAAGATTTAATTTAATACAATATGATGTTCAATGATTTTCTGGTTACAAAGTCTTTCTATTTCGAGTCACAGACTACATGAAAGTAAGACACCAGCTTGCCTCGAGTGCTACAACAGTTCACGTGAACGACCGGCCCGTTACCTGGCAAAAGTCCGCTCCCTACCGTCGGATCAAGATAAACAGTGGAGATTCATCGCACGACGATCGGTTCGGGTCAAGCCGAGGGCTCGCCACACCGGACCACTCTCGTAGTGCACGATACGTCGCACTCAGTCGCTGCCGCTCGGGACGCGAGCGGGCGGCGCGCGCGGCCGTCAGATGTGTACCGGCACGTGCAGCAGCAGCGCGTCGCGCCGCGGGAACTCCAGCGCGCACATCTCGCACTTGTAGGGCCCCGCCGTGTCCGGCGCCGGCGCGGCGGCGCGCGCCGCCCGGCGCCGGGGGGCGCGCGCGGGCGGCGCGGGCGCGGCGGGCGGCGGGGGCGCGGCGGCGCGGCGCCGGCGCGCGCCCGGCCGCGGCTCCTCCGTGTGGATCATGCGCGGGCGCGGCGCGGGCGAGGCGGCGCGGCGGCGGCGGCGCCGCACTGGCGAGGCGGGCGAGGCGGGCGAGGGCGGCGAGGCGGGCGACAGCCGCGGAGTGTCGGAGGCGCGCGACGCGGGCGAAGGGGAGCGCGAGGCGGGCGGGGGGGAGGGGGAAGCACGCTCCCAATCGCGTGGTGTCGCCGGAGATTGCTCTGTCTTCAGTTTTCGTCGTCTCTTGTACTTCCGTGGCCCCGTCTGGAAGCATATTATCGCATAAACAATTATGTTGATGCAGTAAATCCCGCTTGCACCTGATTTGAAAGTCTTTTGGTTCACCAACCCTCTGCCTACCATAACGGTGGCGGCTCGCAACAAAAACGTTCACCTTAGTCGCAATCCTCACCTGAGGTTGTCGCTTGAGCGCCGTGTTGGCGTCACAGTGCTGTATGAGGTGCTGCACCAGTTCCGCACTCGAGTGCAGCGTACGCCCACACACTACACAGCAGTAGGCGGGGCCACCTAGCAACAACAAGAAATAAATATAATAGGATCTCCATGGTGTTGTAGAAATTACGAAATTTATAGTGAAAGCATGGTAACCGGAATAGCCCTAAGGTTTGCAAAACATAAGTAACATAAGTTCTGACTGGCAAAAACGCGGATCAAGTTTCTTCTTTGTAACATAAACTGAATAAGAAAGACGCTGTTGTACAATTTTAATATCAAACTCAAAACATTTATTTTAATTAAACCATTTACAGGCACTTTTGAACTGTCAAGAAGTTGGTCAGTCAGAAAAAATTAAGCTAGTTGCCCATTCCAAAGCGTAGTAGGTACCTATGGAGAAGAACGGGCAAGAAACTCCATGGACGCTCTCCATTAAAGTTACTTAGCAGTTTAAGGAATATTTAAATTACTTATTAGCTAATAGGCTAGATTTTAATGTGAATAAAGTATCACCAAGCCGATGGAAGCAAGTAATGTATGACATACCGTTAGCGCGCCGGTCGGGAGCAGAGTGGTGCGAGCGCACATGTTCACGTAGAACTACGCGCTGGTTGAAAGCGCGCGGACACACTGCGCATGCGTATGGTTTCTCGCCTGAAAGATAACGTTATAATAATAGTATTAATTTATTTAATTAAATAACAGCATCTGTTATTTGATTAAATAAATTGACAACACTTGACTTATGCCAATTTACAAAACCGGTAAGTGTTGCAACCAGCACCCTTAGTAAGTTATTTTATACATTTTTATACGCACTTTGCTTTTACAAAAATAATTGCAGACACAGCATAGAGATAGACACCATATCTAGTTTCAAAGAACAACGCGGTCACACAGACAAACACAAAAAGCGACATTATTTAATAATATGTGTGGTGTTAGCTGGCTCCAGCAGCATTTCAAAGTTTATTACTAAATGTATATGAAAGTGAATACGGTAGTCATAACATTTTTTTTGTCTGTCTGTCCGTCTATTTGTTCCGGCTAATCTCCGAAACGGCTGGACTGATTTTGACGGGACTTTCACGGGCAGATAGCTGATGTTATAAGGAGTAATAAATATAGGCTACTTTTATTGTAGAAAAAAAATTAGGGTTCCGCGCAAACGAAGTGGCGGGCACAGCTAGTTAGTTATCAAATTAAAAACGCACCTGTATGTATTCTTTCATGTTTCCGTAGCGTGCCGCCGTCCGCGAACGCTTTCCAGCAGAAACGACATGCGTAAGGCCGCTCGCCCGTGTGGATACGGATGTGAATCTGTTGCGAGCTCCGCGAACCAAACACCTTGCCTATGGGCACATAATACAAAATGTTACAGAAAGAGAGCTTAAGGAGGGTGTAAGTCCTCAGGAAATGGACAGGAAATGGATTTGTTTTGTCGGTTATTAAAAGATCTTTTGATAACCGACAAAAAATTCCAAGCATTTATACAAAAATTGATTATTGTAACTTAACCTCAAAACACGGCACCCATGCTCACCTACGCAGCTTCGGCTTGCTGGTCGCCTCCGGCGACCAGCCTCAGCCGCTACGGCTCGCACGGGTGCCTATGCTTTGTTACAGCGGGCGGGGGCTGCTCTCCCTCCGCGCCTCCGGTTTTTTATAAACACTCTAGGGGTAACAGCTAAAAGACTACGTGGAGTCGGGGTGCCCCGATTCGGTTTTGGGACATATAGTGACATGACGCAAGTGGCGTAGTTTTTTTTTTACGTTCAGACAATATACTGGACATACTGTACAGATTTGGTTGTCAATCGCCCATAATAACGTTTCGTTTTCCCTTTTTGTCTGAATGAGGTTAGAAACAATTTTTATTAATTTCTCGAAAATATGAATATGAATTACCTTGTAACAAGAGTGGTAGCGTTATAATCGGGGACCCAAGCCCTACCAGCTTTGACCCTTTTTAGCCCGCAACTTCTGCGGCACTATACTAAAGTCAAGCCTTTCTGTCCCCACGGGTATAAAAAGAAGGAAAGAAAAGATATTGCAGTTAAGAAGAATTGTTCAAAATGTGCTTTTTATGGAAAGGGAGAAGACAAAAGAAATAAGCTATTCGGAAAATTTGTAGCGAAGGAACTTAAGTAAGTATATTAAGGGCCTAGTCTTCTAGTGCACAATTTATGAATCGCGTGCGGCGAGTCCACGCGCCGAGCGCCTGCACCCGGGCTCCCCGCAGTCCCCCGCATACATCCTACCTAGCGTAATTTGACACGGTCGGAAAGTTGCTCCACTAAGTATTATTTATTTTACCATTTATGTACACACATCGCACCTTCAGAATTGAAGTGGCTTAGCTAAAAATTTTAAGAAAATTACTTTGATACAAAGTATTTAAAAAAAAAAAATCTTAAAATTTTAAGAAAATTACTGATACAATGAAAATGAATTTGATAGAATGTATCAGTCATTTTCTTAAAATTTTAAGAAAATAACTTGGATACAACGTGTCAGTCATTTAAAAAAAAAATAGTTAAGCCACTTCAATTCTAAGGTGCGACATATAAACAGACGAAAAAAAAGCAGAATAGAAAAATAGGTACAAAAGTGATGCTTATTTCAAAAGAATCTCTTCCAGCATACCTGCGATAGGACAATAAATAGAGATATGTAGACAGTGTGTAAAGGAGACAAAAAAAAAATACATAAAATCAAAGTCAAATTATTATTAATAAAAAAATTAATAAAATAATAATTATTATTAATTAGCCTTTATTTCAAAAAGGCACATAAAAGTGATACGGAAAGGCTCGTGAGACACAGAAAGTTCAGCGGCTATCAATCTCAAACTTGAATGAGGATTTTCAGTCACTATTTCCTTCACTTTTGCGACGTTGACGTTGAGACGTTGACGGCCTACCAGGGCAAGGCAAATCTAGACCGCTTTTAAACGCTTTGTATTACTCATAAGCACGTGTTTTTTATAAAGTCGATTCACCGTAAGGCCTTCTGTAACATTTTCAGTGACTTCGAACACGAAATACCATTGGCGATGATCTAACTAATATATTATACTCTATCACATACATTACAGTTACATTCTTATATAAAAAATATCGGTAATGGACATTAGTGGTTTGCATCGCATATTTTCAATCATCAATGGTACTCCCATAGTAGAAGAGGTATGATTAATATTTCGAGCTTCTGACAGGTTGCTTATATCTGAAAATGGTTGACGTGAGCCAGCAGCGGACCTATGAAAATAAATAAGTCATATAATAACAGAGTTTTCAGAAGTACCTATTCGTAAAAAATCATCGTACTAATATTATGTAGCACCCTGTGGTTTCTTCGGTCTTCCGCTGCGAAAAAGTAGCCTATGCGTACATTGGCTACTTTTTCGCAGCGGATCCTTAGGCTACTTCTATAAAAAAATTATCTGTATTAATTCTGCCGTAACGGAGTTAGGAAACAAATATACGGTGATTGATAATTGGTGACCGATACTTAAACACGTGCTTGTACTCATGATAACAAACAACTTTTATTACAGGACCAAACCTGAAATTGTGAAAAAAAAATCTGCTGTTCAGTCATTTATGTTCGCCTAACTGGTCAAAATGTAAGCACTGAACAGCAGATTTTTTTTTCGCGAATTCAGGTTTGGTCCCATAGTAAAAGTTTTTTGTTATCATGAGTACAATCACGTGTTTAGGTATCGGTCACTAATTACCAGTCACCCTTTATACTGAGTGTAATTTTATCATCTCTTGAGGGGTCATTGTACTCATCATTATGAACAACTTTTACTATGGAAACAAACCAGAAATCGCGAAAATAAAATTAGCTGTTCCCTACAACCTAGGGAACAGCGGATTTTTTTTTCACGATGTCACGATTTCAGGTTTGGTCCCATAGTAAAAGTTGTTCATAATAATGAGAAGAATGATCTCTTATGAGGATAACGGTGATTAAAATGCGCACACTATGTAAACAAGGATATTATAAGTTGGATGATTATATCGTAGATAAAAATGTTTGGCTAAATGCTGGTCCTGCCACAGGCACTTGGGCTCACTAGTTAATTTTGACCTCACTATCGGCCTTAGCATCCTAGAAAACTTCGGAAACGACACCCATGACAAAAACCTTGAACATTTTCGCGCCCACCATCTTAGATTTTAATTTTGACCTCACTATCGGCCTTAGCACCCTATAAAACCACGAAAACGATATCCATGACGAAAAATATGAACATTTTCGCGTCCGTCATCTTGGATTTTCATTTTGACCTCACTATCGGCCTTAGCACCCTAGAAAACCACGAAAACGATATCCATGACAAAAAACTTGAACATTTTCGCGTCCGCCATCTTGGATTTTAATTTTGACCTATCTGCCTCAGCACCCTAGAAAACCATGGAAACGATATCCATGACGAAAAATTAGATAGTTTTCTCGTCCGCCGTCTTGAATTTTAATTTCAACCTCACTATCGGCCTTAGCACCCTAAAAAACCACGAAAACGATATCCATGACGCAAAATATGAACATTTTCGCGTCCGTCATCTTGGATTTTCATTTTGACCTCACTATCGGCCTTAGCACCCTAGAAAACCACGAAAACGATATCCATGACAAAAAACTTGAACATTTTCGCGTTCGCCATCTTGGATTTTAATTTTGACCTATCTGCCTCAGCACCCTAGAAAACCATGGAAACGATATCCATGACGAAAAATTAGATAGTTTTCTCGTCCGCCGTCTTGAATTTTAATTTCAACCTCACTATCGGCCTTAGCACCCTAAAAAACCACGAAAACGATATCCATGACGCAAAATATGAACATTTTCGCGTCCGTCATCTTGGATTTTCATTTTGACCTATCTGCCTCAGCACCCTAGAAAACCATGGAAACGATATCCATGACGAAAAATTAGATAGTTTTCTCGTCCGCCGTCTTGGATTTTAATTTCAACCTCACTATCGGCCTTAGCACCCTAAAAAACCACGAAAACGATATCCATGACGCAAAATATGAACATTTTCGCGTCCGTCATCTTGGATTTTCATTTTGACCTCACTATCGGCCTTAGCACCCTAGAAAACCACGAAAACGATATCCATGACAAAAAACTTGAACATTTTCGCGTCCGCCATCTTGGATTTTAATTTTGACCTATCTGCCTCAGCACCCTAGAAAACCATGGAAACGATATCCATGACGAAAAATTAGATAGTTTTCTCGTCCGCCGTCTTGAATTTTAATTTCAACCTCACTATCGGCCTTAGCACCCTAAAAAACCACGAAAACGATATCCATGACGCAAAATATGAACATTTTCGCGTCCGTCATCTTGGATTTTCATTTTGACCTCACTATCGGCCTTAGCACCCTAGAAAACCACGAAAACGATATCCATGACAAAAAACTTGAACATTTTCGCGTTCGCCATCTTGGATTTTAATTTTGACCTATCTGCCTCAGCACCCTAGAAAACCATGGAAACGATATCCATGACGAAAAATTAGATAGTTTTCTCGTCCGCCGTCTTGAATTTTAATTTCAACCTCACTATCGGCCTTAGCACCCTAAAAAACCACGAAAACGATATCCATGACGCAAAATATGAACATTTTCGCGTCCGTCATCTTGGATTTTCATTTTGACCTATCTGCCTCAGCACCCTAGAAAACCATGGAAACGATATCCATGACGAAAAATTAGATAGTTTTCTCGTCCGCCGTCTTGGATTTTAATTTCAACCTCACTATCGGCCTTAGCACCCTAAAAAACCACGAAAACGATATCCATGACGCAAAATATGAACATTTTCGCGTCCGTCATCTTGGATTTTCATTTTGACCTCACTATCGGCCTTAGCACCCTAGAAAACCACGAAAACGATATCCATGACAAAAAACTTGAACATTTTCGCGTCCGCCATCTTGGATTTTAATTTTGACCTAACTATCTGCCTCAGCACCCTAGAAAACCATGGAAACGATATCCATGACGAAAAATTAGATAGTTTTCTCGTCCGCCATCTTGGATTTTAATTTTGACCTCACTATCGGCCTTAGCACCCTAAAAAACCACGAAAACGATATCCATGACGCAAAATATGAACATTTTCGCGTCCGCCATCTTGGATTTTCATTTTGACCTCACTATCGGCTTTAGCACCCTAGAAAACCATGGAAACGACATCCATGACGAAAAATCATAAACTTTTCGCGTCCGCCATCTTGGATTTTAATTTTGACCTCACTATCGGCCTTAGCACCCTAGAAAACCACGAAAACGATATCCATGACGAAAAATATGAACATTTTCGCGTCCGCCATCTTGAATTTTAATTTTGACCTTAGTGTCGGTCTTAGCACCCTAGAAAACCACGAAAACGATATCCATGACGAAAGTTATGAATATTTTCTCGTCCGCCATCTTGGATTTTAATTTTGACCTCACTATCGGCCTTATCACCCTAGAAAACCACGAAAACGATATCCATGACGTAATAATGTGGAACTACTGATAACAAATTCAACATTATTTTCAGATTCTTTTAAAATGGAACTAGTGATAAAAAAAAAACAATGAGTAGTTCCATCATGGAACAGTTAATGGTACTAGTGACAACGAAGCGTTCCATGTGGGAAATAGAGACTCCACTAGTTCTACTATTTTGTTATACCTAATATCGTAGTACTAGTGAGAATAAAAATTCCCATTAGTTCTACCGTGGAACTGTTCAGTAGAACAAGTGGGAATAAAGAATCCCACTAGTTCTACTATTTTGTTATACCAAATATCGTAGTACTAGTGGGAAAAAAAAAATTCCCATTAGTTCTACCGTAGAACTGTTCAGTAGAACTAGTGGGAACATACCGATAAAATCGAGATGAGATATCGATACTCATCATGTCTGTGGAGTCTCGCTAGCTAATTTAATTTCACCTTGTAGTTAGGCCCTAAACATGAATACTGTAAACAGTTTTACTTACCTTTGGAATCTATTTCTCTTCATTACTTCTACGTTTGAGCCCAATTTTTTTTTCTTACAGGCATGTTTTTTTTTTAATTTACGATCCATATTGAAATCAAATATTTACAAAACTATTACTATATTACAATTATTTACAAAACACTCGAAAAATTATATACAAAAAAATAATAAAGTAGAGCAACTTTTGATAGACAACAGTGCGTAACCTATGTTAGAGCAGGAGCAAAGTTAGAGCGAGAGGGAACAGTTAAAATTCGTCGTGGACCACACGTCTGAACGCTGCGACCGTGCAGCGGCCACTAAGGAATTTCTCTTTCAATTCTTGTTTATAAACTCTTATTTTGTAGGTCTTTTGAAATTATAATTATTCTTTGGACAAGTTGATTTAGGTGCTATTTTTTTTAGTATTTGCTTATTGAACCCTTGGCATTAAAATAATCTAATTATTACTTAAATACAATGCATAGTTATTCTGAAAAAAACCGTTTATTATGAGATAAAAACAGAGAATTTTGATGAAATTGCGACCTCTGGATTAAGAAAATGAATGATAATTCGAAAAAACTAATCAGCGCATTTTGAAGACAAGAATGTTGAGCTAATTATGCGCTGAACAGATTTTTAAATTAATTCTTCATTGCCATAAACGAAGAGCTCAAACGGAACTCGAAATGATGTTGGGCGCGAAAGAGCTGTGTTTAACACTTGATTTACCTAACATAATCTACCTAGATGAACTTAAAAAAAATATCTAGCTATTACTTATATTATGGTTATTCATGTGCAATAATAATATTTCATGTTATTTCATTATTTTGTTTAGAAAAAAAATTACAAAGTTGCGCAAATAATTCGCCGCGAGTGAATTTTGCAAGACTGCAGCCTTAAGCCATGTGCGCACCAAATGTTATGAACAAATCTTAAAGTATTTACAGGAAGCTAAGGGGTATCAGTATTGTGTGGTTCGTGGTGCCGGACTTAAAGAATAGCAACACCCTACTTCCTGTGGGTGTCGTAAAAGACGACTAAGGGACGTAGGTACCGGAGAAAGGGCAGCAGCGTTCTCTAGTCATTTTACCACCATACTGCGATCACCAACCCGCCTGCCAACCGTGGCGATTATGGAAAACCCTCCCGAGAATGAGAAGCACAAAAACACTTGGCCGCTAGTACCCAGCGGCCCGCCTACTCTTGGCTACGGTAGCGGCCAAGGCCACGGTAAGGGAAAGGGTGCTAAGAACCCCCGGAAGAGATTTGGCTACCACAATCACCGAAAACTGGACCTGGCAACATACAACACGCGTACACTCCGGACCGACGCCAACGAGGTGATCACCGAACTCGAGAAAGAATTGAGCAGGTTACGATGGAGTATAGTGGGGTTATCTGAAGTCCGAAGAGAGGGGGAGGACTCGATAATCCTCAAATTTGGAAACTTGCTCTATTTTCGTGAGGGCGACCAGCAGTCCCAAGGTGGTGTCGGGCTTATCGTCCATAAGTCCCTTCTGAGCAACGTGGTGAAGATCGACAGTGTGTCGACCAGGGTGACGTGCCTAGTACTCAGAATATGCGCTGAAGGTCGTACAGGTTCACGCCCCGACGATGAGCTGGAGACCATGTATGAGGATATTTATAGAGCCATGCATGGCTCTAAAACTCACTTCACCATTCTCATGGGGGACTTTTACGCGAAACTGTGCAAACGAAACGATGATGAGCTCCGAGTGGGGCAATTTGGAGTTGGACGCCGGAACCCCCGGGGCCATCTCCTGACCAGTTTTATGGAAAAGGAAGGTCTCTTTATGACGAATTCCTTCTTCAGAAAACGTGAGCACAGAAAGTGGACCTGGCAGAGCCTGGATGATGCAACTAAAAATGAGATTGACGTCATTATTTCGACGAAGAAGCAAGTATTCAATGATGTCTTTGTGACCAACGCGGTGAAAACCGGACGTGATCACCGCATGGTAAGAGCCACATCAAGCTGGAAAGATCTCGACTGATAAAGTCTACACTCCGCTCAGCACCGATCCAAGTCTAAAACACCGAGAACTTTCAGCTTGAACTTTAGAATCGTTTCGAGTGTCTAGGGAGCTTTGTGGACAAGTATAACGATGGGTTCGTAGAAACTGTCCACACGGTCGGGTCTAAGATCTTCAAGACCCGTCGTACGAATACAAAAAAGAGGCTCTCTGATCCTACTTTACAGCTCATGAAGGAGAGGCGCGAGATGATTCTGCAGTCTTCAGATGATACGCTCAAGTACAGACGCCAGCACCAGCACGTCAAGCTGCTACAATCTGTCAAATTTCTTTAATAGATTTTCAACTTTATCGTTATAGTATAAGGTTCAAGGTTGATTGGAAAAATTTGACAGTTTCGGGTAGCTTGATGTGCTGGCGTCTGTACCAGCAGCTCAATAGATGGATCTCTAAGTCCTTGAAAAGCGACCTTCGCCGCTTTAATACAAACCTTATTAAGGACGCCATAGAGCAGAATAAAGGCTCCAAGGTCTTTGCTAGACATCTGACTATAGGACAGAGTCAGCTTACAAAACTGAATACCGATAATGGCAGGATCGTATCTGCCAAACCTCAGCTGTTAAAGAGAAATCGAAAGGTTCTAAGGACAGTTATACACGTCAACAAGTAACCCCGTTACGAATCTGGCAAACGACCCGAGAGCTAGACTTACCCGACACTATACCGAAGACATCGCGGACGTCAGCCTGTATGAGATTAGGATGGCTCTGAAGCAGCTCAAAAATAACAAGTCGCCGAGTGATGATGGAATTACGGCCGAACTCGTAAAGGCCGTCGGAAAACCCGTGCTTAAGGCCCTTCAGAAGCTGCGTGGTTCAGTCATACTCGAGGGTGAAACACCACTGGCATGGAACAGAGGTGGTGATCTTACTTCCGAGCCATATCTACAAGCTGTTTTCAAGGGTCATCACTAACCGTCTCGCGCACAGGTTTCACGACTTCCAGCGTACCGAATAAGCCGGATTCCGTAAAATGTTTAGCACCGTAGACCACATACATACGCAACGACTGGTTATACGGAAGACCGAAGAGTATAACCTGCTTCTCTGCTTAGCGTTTGTGGACTACGAGACAGCCTTTGATTAGATCGAGACATGGGCTGTACTGCAGTCTCTTCAACGGACCCAGATCGACTATCAGTACATCGAGGTGCTGAAGTGTCTGTACGAAAATGCCACTATGTCAATCCGACTCCAGGACCAGACCTCGAAATCTATCCTTCTGAGAGAGACAGGGAGATATTATCTCTCCGAAACTGTTCAGCGCTGTACTGGAGGATGCCTTCAAGGTTCTGGACTAGAAAGGGGCTGGCATTAACATCAATGGCGAGTAAATAACTCACCTTCGGTTTGCCGACCATATCGTAGTCATGGCTGAGACTATGGAGGACCTCAGTACAATGATCGATGACCTCAGTAGAGCCTCTGAAAGAGTGGGTTTTAAAATGAACATGGACAAAACGAAGGTCATGTCAAATGCCCATGTAACGCCCACTCTCATGAAGATCGGAGACGCTACACTCGAAATCGTGAACGAATATGTTTACCTAGGACCAACTGTCCTGTTGGGTAGGTCGAACTTCGAAAAAGAGGTCAATCGTCGAATCCGACTCGGCTGGGCAGCGTTCGGGAAGCTACGCAATATCTTCTCGTCCCACATACGGCTGTGTCTCAAGACGAAAGTCTTTGACCAGTGCGTGTTGCCACTGGCAACTTGCCAGTAATGGCCTATGACACGGAAACGTAAAAGGCTAAATGTCACCCAAAGGGAAATGGAGAGGGCTATGCTTGGAGTTTCCCTGCGTGATCTAATTAGAAATGAAGAGATCCGCAGGAGCACCAAAGTAACCGACATAGCCCGAAGAATTGTCAAACTTAAGTGGCAGTGGGCAGTACAAATCGCTCGCAGAACAGATGGCCGATGGGGCCTAAAGGTTCGGGAGTGGCGACCGCGTACCGGAAGAAGTAGCGTTGGAAGGCCTCCCACAAGGTAGACTGGCGACTTTGTGAAGGCCGCAGGAACACGTTGAATGCGAGAAGCACAGAACCAGTCGAAGTGGAGGTGCTTGAGGAAGGCCTATGTCCAGCAGAAAAAAAAAATTTTTTTTTTTTTAACATCACTAATGCAATTTCGTCAAATCAAGTACCTAAGCACCCTATTTTCTGGGTGTTTACCTTGGTTTAAACACGGTGGATTGCCCATCTATAATGATGAGAAAAAAAGATAAACAAATGGTATTTTACCAATTTACAATGTAATATTATCTTAATTACCTTTGTTCATTTCCTTTTTTTACTTTAAATCAAATACTCCTCAAAAAGGCGAACTAAATAAATATAAACAGTACAGGTACAGCACGCACGACGATCTCCCTAGTAATGTATTTTCTAATGCCAACAAATTGTCGGCATTGCGATATTCTGTTTCTTTCTCGTAGTCAAGGTCATTTTTAGGTAACCGGTATTAAAACGGTAACCTAAATAAAGGTAACATATTTTTTCTTCTTGGGGTTACCCAGATAGCGGTTACCTTAATCGTAGAGGTAACCGAAATTCTTCGATACCGGTACCGTAATTTATACAGGTTTTCGGTCCCTGCTAGAATCGAGTTTTTACTTTTTTTATTGCTGAATGGGGACCTCGATCATGCCTGATGGGAAGCAATGGATGAGGTCTACGATGGAACGAGCGTGCCCAGAAGATGACTAAGGCACTGGAACTCTCACGCATCGACCAAACACAGCAGGCTGCTTGACGCCGGACACCGGTGGGAGGGTGGTCGCAAACCAGGCGGGCGTTAGCCTTACCACCGCAAGGGAAGAATTGGCCAGTCAAATAAGGTGTTGGGTGTGGCTGTCCAGGATGCGCCGACGCCGAGCGCTCGGTTCAGTTGAGTAACTGGCGGAACAAATTGCGCTACACGAGGAGGCTTCTTCATGCATCCCAACAAGATGTGCTGAAATCATTCGGTTACAGTTTGCGCGTCGGTGCCACCCTGTATATTTATGCGTCGATTTGCGCCATTATGCCAAGTATGACCACATACAAAAAAAACTTTTTACAGACTAGTCAGATTGTGAAGACTATTTTTTTAAATTGGTTGTGCCCAATAGATGGCCATGTCAATAGCAAAGTCAGTGGCTGTCATTTGATCCTCAAAATAACAGGCGTATGAACTCTAGACGTTCCAGCTAGTGGATCATGTTCTGGACTCACAGCTCCACTCACAGTATGCAACCTGCTGTTTTCTAGGAACATTATTATGTTTCGGTTTTAATGGTACAGGTGCCTTTTATTAATACAGCTTCTTTTTCAGGTAAATGACACGAAGACCGCAATCCTAGATGATTATGACCTGCGAAGTATTGCAGTTGTTAAATCCACTCAATTAATTGTACTCACCACATACTCGACAAGGGAATTGCCGTGAATTATTTGACGATGACGTATTATTTCGACCTCTACCCATCCTTTTTAACCTGCAACAAAAAAAAAAATTATAAGCTATAGTAGATAGGGAAGCTTTATCTCGGGACTGGTATTTATTTATTTATTTAAACTTTTCGCACAAAAAGGTACAAAGGCGGACTTAATGCCTTAGGCTTCTCTACCAGTCAACCAAGGGTGGTGAAGAGATTAGATGGCAGGTGCTTCAGTTGAGGGTATTCTGTTCAGCGTATATCCGACCTCGTAAAAAAAAGTGTTAAAGAGTACTGACGTGGGGTTGACTTGTTTCTATTGTAAGTATAAAAGGGTATTTGATTGGATTTTTCAAGTTAGATTTTTCGAAACCTAGAAAAAAATTCAATACTTATTGCAAAAAATAATTGTTAATATATCTCAAAAAATTGCGAAGTTGTATGCGTTTTAAAGTCTATTATGTTAGACAGAGACATCATTACCAGAATTTGACGTCAAAACACAGGAGCGCCATAGTAACTAGAGTAATATTTAAAGTTTTGTGTGCCAAGGGTAGAACAATAATTTCACGAGCGAGTAACTTCTTAATTTTTCAAATATCGTCTTTTTTAGTCGCAACTCTAAAATAAGTATTCATTCATGTATATTTTTGATAGTAGACTGTCTCTTTGCTTGCTGATATGAGGTCTTGGGTTTGATTCCCAGATAAGGCAATGTGTTGTTGGGTTTTTAATCCCCGACAAAAACAGAGGGGTCTTATAAGAATGACGTATTTGTGTGTCTGTCTGCGCCATCATAGATTCCAAACGGCTGAACCGATTTTGATTATTTTTCCATAAGAATATTTCTCAGTAGGCCAGGAGTTTGGATTTGTACCCCGTTGAGGACAATAGGCCCACCCCCTAATTAAATGAGACTTAAACATAACTAACGAAATGTGGGCGTACTGTAGGTAGACATCTGCTTAACCCTTCGGGGATTACAGGCGCGATGTATGTTTATTGTTGCTAGTATTCAAACAACGTATCCTGCGCGTCGTGTTACCTGGGCTGCGCGTGAGGCGCGCGGTGCCGCTCGGCGTGTCCCTCGGCGTGCGCGAGCAGCTGCAGCGCGTCCGTGAAGCCCTCGCCGCACACGTCGCACGTGTGTTCCGCCCACGTGCTGCTCGAGCTGTCGTGCCGCTTGTAACTGTCGCACAAAACAACAATATTAATGAGCTTCTTTTTATTAAAATTTTTGCTTATGTTACTAATTTATGTTATGAAATTATGAATTACAATCTTGCGCTAGCCGAACACATTAAATTAAGTTCGTGTACCGGCTATGTCTAGTTCGGGACTTGCAGTTAAATCTGTCTAAGTTTTCTGTTAGTTAGAATTTCATATCAAGTTACTTGTATGTTTATGAACTATGCACAGTTGTACAAGTTAAATAAATGAAATAAATAAAACATGTTTTACCTACCGACGACGTGTTAGCAGCGTCTATAGTTAGTCAGCGCGTTTAATGTTGTCGATAAATCCGAAACCGTGTACATTTACAGACATTCGTTACGACGAATAAAAGTGTAGTCTATAATTAAATCCAAGATGGATTCGAGACAACGAACGTTTTCGAACGCGCTGATACCAAAACTGATTCAATTAAAATCCAAGATGGCAGCCACGATGATTTGGCAATTCCGAAGAGTTCGAGCTTGGGCATCGTGTCGGACACCGCGCGTTCATTAGCGCCATGCGGTAAACGGAACTGTAACGTCTATCACATACCTGTGTGCTGCCGCCACGTGTCTCCGCAGCAGGTCGGCTCGCTGGAAGGCGACGCCGCAGTCCTGACAGAACAGCTCGGGCCCGCGCATCGTGTCGTACACCGCGCGGTCAGACGCCCCGTGTGACAGCGGGGATAGGAGGAACTCCATGTCATCTCCTGAATAGAACAACAATACAATCTGCATTCGCGATTTATTTGCCAGAAATGTAAACAAATATGAGTTTATGGAAAAATAACTTTAAATCCTACACAATAAAGTTCAGTTTATGCTACAATTTCAGACATTTTTATACCTGTTTCAATAGTGTTAGTCACTCTGAAATCAACTTAATTACCGTTAAATTAATGTTGCTATTTGTTTAACTTGAAATAATATTAATTTGAAACATATGTTTGAGTAGAATTTAGAAATCAGCACTCGCAATGTTACATTTACAGCTATATGATACAGAGTTTCACAAAAAATCTAATCATCTAATACGACATTCACTTTTCACTCAATTATACTTTCTGAGTTTGGATATTACAGACATTGGTAAAGGGAAAAATCGTGAGGAAACCTGGACTTTTTAGTTAATATAAGTAGTCTAAAATCGCCAACCTGTCTTAATCGCTCCGTCCTGACGCGGGCCTCTGGCGGCCCGTTACAATAGAAAATCAATTGTCTCATTAGCGGGGGATCAAGCGATTAAGCAGTGCTATTCTGTAAAAATCTCACCGTGAAAACTAGGGTGAAGTGAGCTGTCATTCCACCTGATGTTAGGGATTGCCTCCATTGATAGCTCACTTCACCTACGTTATCACGGTGAGATTTTTACAGAATCGATAGGCAGCAAACGCGGTGATCAAAGCTTGTACCTTCTCTGTATGAGAAGAGGCCTGTGCCCAGTACTGGGACAAGAATAGGCTGATATTATGTATACCCGAGTCGGAGTCTTCGTAGGGCGGGTCGGACGGCTGGTCGCGCGGCGGCAGGTGCGGGTGGCGCGTGGCCGCGTGCGTCGCCAGCGCCTCGCGCGACCAGCACAGCTCGCCGCACGAGCCGCACTCCACTGGCGAGTCGCCGCCATGTACCTACCAAAATACAAACAACACTTTCACTAACTTGTTCTATGTTCTATGTTAAGGGTTTGGTTTCCGCACTTAGTCCTTCAATTGGACCATTGTGCGTGGGCCATGGCGGCCGTCGGTGGTTATTCCAACCAGCCCACCTCCCTCCAGAAGCTGATTAGGTCTCCTGGTCTATTGAGAACATTTGTGTACGATCTGGGTGTCCCGAGGGTTTCTGATCTAATCTGGGTGACGCCTGTGCACTCAAAGAGCACATGCGTAACGGTTTCTTCAGCCTCCATGCAAGCTCTGCACAGGGGACTGTCCGTTATGCCTATAGTGTGGAAGTGTTTATTTAGTGAGCAGTGTCCCGTGATGGTCCCCGTCACCAGGCGCAAGCCTTTCCTGTCCAGTCGCAATAAACGTCTGGTTAGCCTGCCATCTAATGATGGCATAGCTTCCTTGGACTGCCTGCAGCCTGGTGACGACGTCCATCAATTTTCTGCTTGTGTATGGGTGTGCTCCTTTAGCCACCTGCGTATTTGGTTGAAGGGGATGGGCACGACAGGTTCCGGTCCACAAACTGACGTACTAGATGCCCTTCTGGCCAGCTCGTCAGCTGCGTCGTTACCTAGCGATCCACTGTGTCCTTTTATCCATTGTAGTGTCACTTTATTGCGGTTCAGAACCGTTACCCGTTCAAGCGCATTGTGACATTCTAGTATTAGGTTCGATGTGATGCATTCCTTCCCTAGGGATTGGAGGACTGAGGTGCTGTCTGAGAGTATGCGAATGCAGGCATCCGTAACTCTTCTGGCTGTTATGGCATAAGCCGCTTGTATTATGCCCACACACTCCGCTTGATAGACAGTGTTGAGCATTCCCAGCGGTCTGGATATTTTTATGTTGAGGTCGTGTGACTAACTTGTTATTGTTTAAAGTGCTCGTACTCACGGACGATTTTTTATCGAACACTGGATTTTCAACGCACTGTTTAAGAGTTGAAAAATCCATCAGCGTGATTTTTTGACGCGCTGGGATACACTCATTGAATTCACAATACTCGAGGGGTTAACAGCGAGAGTTGAATGACCAGTGCTAAAAAAAAATTGTCCGTGGGTACGAGGGCTTGTAAGCCGAAAAAAGACACAAAGAAACAGAGAGACATTTTTTTTTAACTTATCACTCAAATTATGGGTGAATTAAATTTTTCGTGGAACACAAAGTGATTGCATGATTACTTAAAAACTATATCAGGCACCAGTCTCTTACAATGGTGAAATATAGTCTAAGTACCTATTAGGCAAAACAATGTTTATTTCTAAGGCAACCAAAATTGTAAAGAGAGAAAGGACATTTTATTATTATTTTGACTTCATCTCCATACCTGTTAGAGTAATCCAAAATAAGCACTAACCCGGGCATGTGACTGCAAAGCCTTCTCCCTAGCGAAGCCGACGCCGCAGTGCCTGCAGACGAAGGGGCGCGAGGGGTCGCTGGGCGGCGGCGGCGGCGAGGGCGCGGGGGGCGCGCGCGGGGGCGAGGGCGGGGGGCGCGCCGGCGAGCGCGCTCGCCGCGACCACTGCTGCGTGCGCGCTGACGTCATGTTTTCCCACATGCCGTTCTGGGAACCAACATTTGGATAAGAACAAATTGTATTACATAAATGGCTACAAGGCAAGTTTTAATTTTTATTCCTAAACTAGCAACCCGCTGCTTCACGATTTTCTACTACTTACAAAACATCGAGTGGAAATACCTTCCTTAAATAAAATCTCTAAAGAATGGTGAAAACCGCATCAAAATTCCTTGTGTAGTTTCGAAGAACAACGTGGTATAAGAGGTCTAGAAAGTACAAAGAGCAAGCTATGTATCGAAAATGATAGTTAACTACATACCTCCTCGACTGGCTCCGGATTCTTTTTCCGTCGACCTCGTTTCTTCTTTGGTTTTGCGATTTGGTTATTGTCTAAAACATCTTCTGCAACAATTAAACACCCATATTATTTTGAAGATTCGGAGGAACTTTCTAGAAACACATTAGTTTTAATTTTTCAAATCTTTCCAGCAGACATTTAAAGAAAGAAAGAAAATTCATTTATTTGCGGCAAACATGACGTTAGTTTGTTTGTGGCATTTAAGTTTTTCAACTAGTTGGACCTTAAATAAACGGCTGAGACTGCCTTAATTCATATTGCTATGTTGTGTCGTGTGGTGACGGTTTCTGACGCAGTGTTAGCCAATCAAATTTTGTTGTGATTTGACGTAGTCCTGAACAGATTCGTTTAATTGGTGTATCCAAAGCCACGACATAGTAATGTGTCTGTGGCTTTAGAATCTAAATAGAATAATTATATTTTGTAAGGCAAGGTTTTAATTGCAAATGGTTCCACATATTTTGCTTGCCTAATTAAGCATGCAAAAATACCTTTAAATTATAGGAACTGGGTATTGTGGTGTAACTTGGAAAAGGTCTGTATCAAAAAGTGGACTTCTTCTTAGTGTCGATGACAAAAATAAAAAAATAACTATAGTTTTTTTAAATTTATTCAGCAACGCGGTTACCAAGCACTGATGCGGTCATTAGGACCTCACGTGTGCAGGTGATAGGGACTGTAATAGACTGAATTGATTGATAAACTTTTTCATAGTACACTTACCATAGTCTATAGAATCGGGGTTTTCAGGCACAAAGGCGTGAACCTTGAGATGGTTCATGAGGTCACACTTGCGCACGTATCGCACGCCGCACAGATTGCACGCATGCGGCCGGTCGTTCTGATGGGCCACCATATGGTTCATGAGAGCGGCCTTCTTACGGAACCGCCGCGAGCAAAAGTCGCAGGGCCAAGGACGCATCGCGGTGTATTCATCCTGAGAAACAATAGGTTTTATACAATCCCATTGTAATTGGTAAAATACACTCGATTATGGCTACTAGTGTGAGCCAGGTATCAATTTGTTCACAGACTCCCCGGGAGTGAACCAAAAACTTTTGCTTCACTCCCAATTAAACAGACAATATGTTATGAAATTAAGCCATTTTGTTTGAACCACCTTGTTTGTATGTTTGATAAGATGGCATGGAAACAATACAAATAATGAATAATATTAAAAACAATTTTAACAAATAATGTAATTCCTAAGAAGGCATAGTATAAATAAACAAAAAAAAAAAAAAATGGATATAAAGAGAAGCTAGACGCTTTGACAGTTTTTGGAAATGATTATACCCCTCCTTGTCACGTGGTACAATTATTGACGCTTGTATGAAGTTACATTAGTAGTGCCCTCACTTCTGTGATATTGCCATCTTTGTGCAGCAATTATTTTAAAATGTTTATGACTTGGCAATTTTTTAAGCTTTTACACTTAGGGTTCCGTACCAAAATGGTAAAACGGAACCCTTATGGTGAGACTCGTCTATCTGTCTGTCCGTCTGTCACAGGTGGATATCTCAAGAACTACTAATGCTATCAACTTGAAATTTGGAATAGTTTTAGATGACGTTTGGCCAACTATTTTGCAAGGCTGTCTGAAAAATCCGAAGTGCTACTAGGGCATGTGGGGTATCATATGAAGGAGCACAGTTTGCACATTCTCAACCATTATTTCTTTTTTCTTTAGGCGGCATAGTTTTCGACTTTTGATGAAAAATGTAAAAAAAAAACCGTTCCCCCTTATTTCCGAAGTTTGCATAGAGAAAAATTTGAAATTATTCTATGTGATAGAAGTTTATGTAAAGACTAGATTCTGTCCGCAACTTCGTCCGCGTAATTTTTTTTTGTTTCCCCGACCCACCCCGTCGCAACGTGTCGCCGGCCTGCGCTATTACTTCGTTTTCGCTTGGCAAAAACTTCAGACTTTTTTTCTTTTTGCTCAACTCCTAAGGTAAAGTCCTAGCGTAAAGTTTAATAGAATATAGCCTTCCTCAAGAACTGGGCTATCAAACGCAAAAATATTTTTATATATGCGACCAATACTTCCAGAGATTTAGAGCTTTCAAACCGTGTTTCAAACAAACAAACTCTTCAGCTTTATTATTAGTATTATTTTAAAACTATGATATCTCCTAAGATATACATTGAAATCAAATGATGTCAGAGGCAATTTTGTTCAAAATTAAATACATGTGATGAATAACGTATAACCTTCGCAAATAATGCATTATTTTAGAACAAATTTGGTTAGCATAAAAGAGGTTATAGTGAGCTAACCTTAAAAGATAGACATATGCTGTCGCGGACTTTTTTTAAAAGCTTTTAAAGGGGAACAATTCTGTCATATATGATTTTTGCGAAACTTTAACCGTTTACGCAGCGCACGCAGCGGAAGCTCTCAATAGGAAAAAAATCCCCCGATTTTGAAACATTCTTCATTGGTGCTCCGCTCCTATTGGATTTAGCGTGATGATATATAGCCTATAGCCTTCCTCGATGAATGGGCTATCTAACACTGAAAGAGTTTTTCAAATCGGACCAGTAGTTCCTGAGATTAGCGCGTTCAAACAAACAAACAAACAAACGAACTCTTCAGCTTTATAATATTAGTATAGATTACAGGAAAAATAAAACGATGTCACTAAATAGCACACTTTTTCAGAAATCATCAAAAATTACATTAGTTTCACTATCGGTCAAGAGATGGCGCTGACCTAAAACTGAAATATTCTACATAAGTGTTAAAATTCTCTGATGAATCTTAAACGCCTCACCGATGAAAATTTAAAAACATTTCACGTTTTATAATATGGTTTGCATTATTTACAGACAAATACTTTTTAGAGTTTAAAATAAAAATCAGCATCCCTATTCTTGTGGCTAAAAATAAAACAGATGAACAATTCCTTCTGCATTCAACTTACTTGATCTGTTGGTAAAGGAACATCAAGGTCATTTTCTTCTTTCGGAACCAAATCAGCGTTATTCAGATGATCCATAGGAACTTCAACTCTAAAATAAAATAATGAATTAAATGCAGTTATAGCAATCCTACTAAAAAAAAAAGAAAAGAAAAAAGAAATTATTAAAAATAATTTATAAATAAATAAAGAAGAAATATTGTTTATTCTTGCAGTAAAGAAAATTACTTGAACAATGCTTGTGTCTTGAATGTAAAATTATTTTAATTACATATTTCAAAAGTCATGAATAACATAGGAGAAATTTAATAATAATTAGGTCACAAAATCTTAACATTTTTATCTTAGAAGGCACAATTGTGACTAAGTTGCAATAATAACTAAGCTGGGGCAATTCAAGTATTACGTAAGCACTATAGGGAGGCGGGGGGTCTTTGCTTTGCTTATTTTTGATGACATGGGGGATGGGGGGTCTGGATGGTGATTAAACCAGCAGTATTTATTTTTTTACTTTTTCGGATTTTCTACAAAATTTTGTCGATTTTAGTTTAAACACATATGGCAACCCTACTTGTCTATGCTTGAAAACGAAACGCTTATAACTGCTGCTCATGAATCAATAAAGAAACTGCTGAAACCAGAACACATTGAAAAATGCATGTACCAATGTTTACATGTACCAATGTACCAATGTTTACATGGGAGGGGGGAGGTAAGAGCATTAGCTACTTTTGCTTACAAGGGGAAATGGGGGCAATAATTGCAAAAAAACTGCTTATGTTATACCTACTTGAACGTTTTTATGTGATCTAAACAGTAAATAAAAAAATGTGAGAGATCTTACTGGTACCTTTCCTGTCCACCAGGAATCACCCAATCATCTGTAATGACCTCTTCGGTGACACACTCCACGCTAGGATCATCTGCCAGTTCAGCGGTCTCTGTATAGCTCACTACGTCTTGTGATAAAAACATTAAGTTCTCCGCAGCCATTTGGTCCGTGCTCATCATCTCTTCAGCTGTCTGTGTGTACAATTGATTCTCAACCTTCAACTAAATATGATGAATAAAAATAATTTTAGGCAGTATATTAACAGAAAAAAAAACATTTCATTCAACATGCACAAACACATATAATTATTATTTATACATTGTGCAATTATTTAAATTCTGTGTATCATTTTAAGGCTGTGAATAAGTTACTGCAAAGTTTTAAAGGTTTTTCAAAGGAGTTTATTAGGTATATTGAAAAAGAAAAAGACTGAAATGCCATACTGCCATTCACACAAAGAAAAAACTTATTAATGATTTTTGCCTAAAACTAGGCTCCCAAAGAAATTAGTCTCACCATGGTGGAATATTCTGTGTGCTGTACGTTTTCTAGGCCTGTTATCACTTCCTCTGTCTCAACAGCACCTGGACTGTGCTGGAAAGCAAACATTTTCTTCAGTGGAGAAGAAAATAAAAAGAAAATGTAAGAAGAAAATAAAAGATAGTGACAAATGAAAAACTACTCTTGTAATAAGAGAAATAAAATAAAATATTTAAAAAATCAATTAAAAAAACATAGTAGTATACAGAGTGCCACTTTAATGGTCACATAACATGTATACAATTTCGCCTTTTCGTTTTATGAACATATTTAAATTTCAATAAATGTTATTATTTATTTTCTAAAATAGCATCCTGGAGCAACCTGTTCTTAAAGAACTGTAGTGCAGGGGTCATGGATCATAACATTGCATCAAAACAAATAATGTGCAAAGAGTAGACGAATTGAAGGAAAGAGAGAGAGAGCCCTATGTTGGCGAGCGATGCAGGCTGTAATTATTACATTACAAATTATTTTGTGTTGTTATAATTTTTATGATTACTTGCAACTAGCCCTGAATACGTGTGTTAAATTAATCTCGCCATTGCAGCGGCATGTTGTATGAACCAAATATAGGGATGAGACCCAACACAAGAAAAAAGAGGACTGAAAGTATGTAGGTATTATGACTGTGTTTCAAAAAGATTCAATGTTTATAACAAAAATGTCTATAAGTATCACTTTCAAAGCCAAATAGTTGTCAAAAGTGGCAAGCAATAGGCAAATTGTTCAGTAAAACCTCCTTTTCTTTACCTTCACTTCAACTTCTTCCTCCCATTGGAGGTTGAAATCTTCAGCTTCCCCATCCATAATTAGTTCTTGATTTCATTCCATTGATAGCTTGGTGGATCCAGGGGGCTAACTAAAATTTTACATAAATTTGTTTTCATATTAATCAACTGAAGTAATTGAGGCAGTTGAAAAGTTGTTGTTTGTTCAATCTTAGTCTTCTGTCCCACTGTTTTACTATGGCCTTACATGTATACTTCCAGATGGTCATTAAGTTTTAAGATTACTTGTAATTGATCAAACTGAATAATTATGCAATACCTGCCCGTAAAAAGAATATAATTCCCCATAAAACTACATGGTTGAAATGTTAGATGGAACATACTGAATACATTCCTGTCATTAATTCTAACATCCTTGAATCAAAACATCAACATAACCTTAACATTTACCTACATTTTATATAGTCAAGAATCAAGTCTTCTATGAAAAAACCAATCGTTAGTGATAAAATATTCATTACTGTAGAAGTCGTTCTAATATTATAGACTGAAAGCCGAAACAAAAATGGTGTCAACTTGGGAGTAAAGATGTAAAAAAAAACGGTTAGGTTATCCTGTCAAAGTAGAAGGTTATTTACAATAATCATTACATCTCTAATTATTTGAAATAGTGAAAAAGAACACTAGTATAGCGAGAAACATCACGTTCAATGCGATAATCATAGCTGTTTTACATATCTATACGTTTACGTGACGCAATCATAGAACTTATCGATAGTTCATCATCGATGAAAACAATAATATAACCAAAGTCATTACATTCTTTTGAAAATAACATACCTGGATATTGTTTAATATTTATAGATTGACCGTTTTAAGCTCAAAATTGCACTCTTAAAGCCAATATTTTCTAATGTTTGGTTATCAGACAAATGGGTATCTTCCATTTCCATTCTACAACCACACCATAGACAAAATAACGCAAGTCGCAATCGCAAACGCTAAACCAAATAAACCTGTAAAATTTTTTGAGCAAATTAATAGAATGTTCAAAAAGCCACAGTTTATTTATGTATCTCGATACAAATACAATTACAAAAATTACATGACCTATTATTTACTTATAATAAGCTAACACAGTACATGTATAAAAATAAGATTCTATAACTTAATTCTTAATTATTTTTACTCTTTCATCAAGGAATCGAAAAATTCGTCCGCATCGCTGTCAACAGGAACAGTGCCCAACAGGCTAGCAGCATCACCCTACCACGTTGTATGGCAATGGTAATTCTTTGGCCAAGAAAAAGGCCATTTAATTGATATTTTAGAAAAAATACAGGGGGTCTTTATAATCTGTAGTTTAAAATGCCAAATCATGGAGAATATAAAGAAGAACTGACTCAAGGGGCGAAAGTTGAAGAAGTGTCGAGCAATAAAGCAGTTCAAAAACCCTCCACAACAACGGCGCTAGCGTAGGCAAAGAGCATATTATTTTACTCTTTGGCAAAGGGTATGAATGTAGCAGTCATAGACGTTAGGAGTAACAGGAGTTTAAGTATTCTGTGGTCATAGAGCAACACGGACCACCGGCGCGCGGACCGGAATCCGCCGCCGGTCAAGTCAAGTATTCAGAAAGAGAGCGACAGCCTACAGTCGGTTCTATGTTAAGGGTTTGGTTTCCGCACTTAGTCCTTCAGTTGGACCATTGTGCGTGGCCCACAGTCGGTTTCACTTAGGTGTTCAGAGTGTTGCCTGATGCCTCCATTTTTATCTTTATACTGCTTGCCGCCGCCGGTGGCCCGTGTTGCTCTATGGTAGCAGTTGTTGATTTGATGGATTGAAGTATGCCGAGTTAGAAAATTTAATAATTTTAGTGTCTAGAGTTTTAAGTAACAGCCCATTATACCAAACCTTAACTATTTACGTAGTCCAAAATAATTTTGTAAACATAACCTAAAATTACTGCTGTGAGAAAACCCTGTTGCTACTGTAGCGCTACCCTAATTTAACGCAGTTTCACGACACTTTTTTACAACAGAGTCAGTTCTCCTTATTTCTATTCTCCTTGCCCTAAATGTTGTTTGTGTAATAAACAAGGGCAACATTTCAGATTCAAAACTGAAAGCTCGTCATAGGTGGCAGCACTGTTTACCGTCTACAAGCCGCTATTGTTTTGTTTATGTCGCACCTTCAGAATAGTAGTGACCTAACTCAAAAATCTAAGAAATCGAGTTACGATTATTCACTTTTAAGTGAATATTCAGTTAAAAGTGCGTACCTTTTAGTGACCCTCTATGATCGTAACTCGATTTCTCAGATTCTTTAGTTAGGTCACTACTATTCTGAAGGTGCGATGTGTGTCAATCACAAATTAAACGAAAACTAGATCAATATGAAAGTGACATAAAGTGCACCGGAGCACTATAAAAAGACCCTGAGGAAAAGGGAAGTGTCTACCACTGGTTAAAAACGAGAGCTTTCTCCTACAGTTTTAGTTTTTTAAGATCTTTGGAAATACATGGGTCCTTTTATTTTTGCAGTCAACAGCTGCACAACGGGGCATTTAATTAATTATGCGTAAAAGAAGTCACTTTTTGTTTACAAAAAAAAATGGATAGTGACAGCTATAGCTGGCAAATTCTTGGATGGTGGAACGCAGCGACATCTTAAGTGGCAGTTTTTTATCCCCATAATACCACACAGGATTCAAATCAATCATCAAATATTAATAATTGAGTTGAGCTTGTTTCAGAACAAGCAACGAATGTCAGTCCAGTTGCCAGTTTGAGTTTGACACTATTTTTGTTGACAGCTGTAATGCATAAATCACGTAGCACAGATAACGCCCCGATTCTGTTGTTTACAAATTAAACTAAATTTAAGTTTAGTGCATCTTTTTCATTCTATTTCATTAAGAAAAGGACAGAAGATAAATATTAGTTTAGTTCTGTCAAATTAGTCAGCGCCTGACGTAAATTGAAGTATTTTTAGTAGCCAATTTTTTAATCACATCTAAACTTGTCTATGGATTGGCCCCGATTCTGTTGTTCACAAACTAAACTAAATTTAAGTTCAGTGCATCTTTTTCTTTCTATTACAATAAGAAAAGGACAGAAGATAAATATTAGTTTAGCTCTGTCAAATTAGATAATCCATAGACAAGTTTAGATGTCATTAAAAAATTGGCTACTAAAAATACGTCAATTTATGTCAGGCGCTGACTAATTTGACAGGACTAAACTAATATTTATCTTCTGTCCTTTTCATAATGAAATAGAAAGAAAAAGATGCACTGAACTTAAAAATTTAGTTTGTGAACAACAGAATCGGGGCCATTGGCCGCGATTCTAGATAATCCATAGACAAGTTACGACGTGATTAAAAAATTGGCTACTAAAAATACGTCAATTTACGTCAGGCGCTGACTAATTTGACAGGACTAAACTAATATTTATCTTCTGTCCTTTTCTTAATGAAATAGAAAGAAAAAGATGCACTGAACTTAAAGGAGACGTTTCATTTTTGTATGGGACTCCGGCTATAACATATTGTAAACTTTAGAAAACCTGGAAAACGAACCGCTGAATACAATAAAGAATGTTTTTTTCATAATTATTAATATTCTGTCAGCACTAAATAAAAACTGAAAATGTTTGACATTTGTTATGACCATCGACAGCCAGCCATGACAGGTTGGAGAGATGACGTTTACATAACCTAGAATTTGTCAAAACTGCGATTGTTGTTTTCCGTTATACAAAGCCAAAGTCGTAAGAAGTTAAAAGAAAGAAATGAAACGCAAAATAACACCGAAAGCCACGAATTTGAAACGAACGAGACCACAACGAGACTGACAGACTGACTGATGTAATGTCATTGTCAACAATACAAACCTAGAATTTTTCGTCTAGAAGTACCTACAAATATACAATCCACAAAAGTAGAATAAGTAGATTTTTTAACGATTAATTGAATCGTCACACTTTCTTGTAATTAGTCAAAAAAGTTGATAGATATCTTACCATTATAGCAAAGAAATACATGCCTTTTATAACTAAATAAATAATGTCTACGTGATATTATTATGTTATATGTATGATTTCAGTAGATTATGGCAATAGTTTGAAAAACTATTATTTTTGTGAAGAATTAATCAGGGGAATATTCAGAAAAGAATATTTTTCTACAATTCGTGGAATTATTTCCTATTTTTTCACTACCGTACAGTTTAGGGCCGAAAATGAAACATCCCCTTTAGTTTAATTTGTGAACAACAGAATCGGGGCCTATGAGCACGGCTATGAGTCAGTCTGTATAATTTACTCTTTGGTATGACACACATACCTAAAAAAAAAAAAGCGCGGGAAATTCGTAACGAAAGGGTGGCTTTTTTGAAAAAAAATTTTCAAATAATTATTTTATTTATTCAAAGTCTAATCGTTTGCTTTTCTCATGATGGGGAAGAAAGGAAATGCAAAGAAAAGGAAAAAAGAAGACAGTTCGTCTTCTGCTCCACCATTGGTGTCCTCTGAAGACGACGGTGGAGTCTCAAGCTCTTCAGAGGAATCTGTACCAGTTGAAAAGGACAAGTATCGGGAATTCAGGGTTCCCGATTACATTAGGTCATATCCTGAAAACGGAGGCAATTTCGAATACGTTGTCTTTTTAGAAAGTGTAGACTTAGTCCCGATCGGTGATAGAGACATGATGTCCCTTTCAACCAGCATTAAGAAATATAATAAGGGCGTAAAGCAATTATTACGCATGAATCGATTCAAAATAGGTGTTATTTTCGAACGTCCTGGTTTAGCTAATGCAGCGCTACTAAATCGTAAATTCTTAGACAGTTATAAATTGAAAGCCAGTATTCCTGCAGCCGCTACGGAAAATACAGGTGTTATTATGCATGTTCCAATTGACCTGAGTAACGAACACATTTATAACGCAATAACTAGCACAAAGAATATTATTTCTATCAGAAGATTTATGCGTCGCACTATTTCAGAAGGAGGAGGGGTGTCCTTTCAGCCTACAAAGACGGTGTCCATCACATTCTCGTGTGCAGCGATACCCGATAGTGTAGACCTGAACAGCTGGAGATTCGAAGTACGTCCGTACATTCCGCCGGTAAAACAATGCCTGAAGTGCCTAAGGTATGGTCATATAGCTAAATTCTGTAAGAACTCTCAAAGATGTTCCATATGTACAAAGGACCATAATTATAAAGAATGTCAAGTACCATCAACTGAGGCAACATGTTGCCATTGTCAAGGTAAACATGTAGCTATTTCGGCACAGTGCCCAGTCAAACAACAAAAAGTGGAAGAAAACAAAAACAAAATTAATAAAAAATCATATGCAGATTTATTCAATGAAAAGTCATTTCCATCTCTTTCAAAGTCCAGTCCTGCTAAACAATTACAATCACTAATTGAAACAGAACCAATTTTAAATATTTTAATACAGACAATAGTAACATTAATTTCTCAAAATAAAAATAACGAAAAGAGTATTTGCACTCAAAGCATAAAAGATGTTCTATTATCAAAAATTCAGAATAATATAAATAAACCTTAATTTTATGGATCAGCTAAATATTGTACATTGGAACGCTCAGAGCATCAATAGTAACAAACATGCTTTTTCGTATTTTTTACATGAGTATAACATACATGTAGCTTTACTGTGTGAGACTTGGCTCAAGCCTCACATGAGATTTAGTATTAAAGGATATAATATAGTAAGATTAGACTCAGGTAATACACACAATGGTGTAGCTATTTTAATACATAACAGTTTACAATTTAGTAAAATAGATACTTTATATGATGATTCCATACAAAATATAGCGATTCGTTTAAAATATGGCAATAATAAAGAAATTTCATTAGTCAGTTTTTATAGTCCCGGAAACGCTTCATTTAATAAGTATAAGTTTGATAATTTAATTCGCAATATCCCTGGTCCACTCTTGTTGGGTGGAGATTTCAATGCACATCATTCGGCTTGGGGATGTAACAGTGTGAACATCCGCGGCCGAGAGGTGCTTGAAGTCATTAATGACTATAATTTGGTTTTATTAAATGATGGAGAAATGACTACTGTAGGCTCTGATAGGTGGCAAAGAAATGCACTTGATTTAAGAGTCCCTATCAATTTCGCGGTCTAAAAACAGAAAATTCAATTTTTTCCAGCGCTAATTTCTCAGTATCCTTAAGTTATATATATATTTTTTTAACACACAGTTATTTATCATCTACTTATCTAGTAAGTCTACAAATTTAAATTTTGATAACTTTTTAATATAAATTACGAAAAATAAAAACATAACACACGTTTTTACATAAGCACGAAACACCATGTTTTTCAATTGCTTTCTTAGCTTACTGGTAGCAAATAACAATCTGAAAAAAAATCTTAATTACTGGGCATATAGTATATTAGTAAGTGTACAATTTATTTTTTTAAATTTTAATGAATTAGTACTACTAAAAAAATGTTGACTGCGCTGAAAAAACCCAATAATATCATGTGCAAAACCATCGTCTACGCGTAAGAATTTATTGAAAATAACAATAAGTATTAAACATTTTAAAATTTGAGATGTTTAACTACCAAACTCAGTTTTTATATTTTAAATTTGACTACTTATTTAATTGTAATAAAATATCTAAATAATGCCTTATAAACCTATGCGCTCGCTCGTTGCATTCAGTCGCGCCCAAGGGCTTCTCGACGACGGACCTGTGTCGCCTGTGACGTTCGCCGCTCCCGACGTAACTCGCGAAACGTGCGTGATTTTATACTACGCCAAACCAATTTTGAGACTGTAAGTATATATTTTTTTTATTTTAATAGTGTGACACTTTGAGAGTTGTTAATGTTATTCATACATATTAATATTTTGTATTGTACTATTAGTAAAATGGTGAATATGTTTTTAGAAAATGAGTCGAAAAAGTGAAATTTATTACCATGGAATAATAAAAATTAAAAAGAAAAAAGTTGAAAAAATACGAAAGGACATGCAGTTCTTAGGTAAATAATAATTGTTGCCATCACCTTAATTAAGAATATTGTTATAATTTACTATTATTTATATAACCTAAAAATATTTTAATTAGAGAATTACATAGGCGGAAATCAACCAAAAATCAAATATTACCTGGAACATCATCAATGAGCGAAAAGGATGGGAACACAAGGTAATTTTTAAATAATAATGAAGATAATTCATTTTCTCATACATTTTGCATGAATGGCTTTTTTATGATATCTCGAGAACGTATTGAACCACATAAATTATTGGTTCTGAGGTGGTACTGTAGGGACTATCTATGTAGGGGCTCTTCAAGCTCCTTTTCGCTAGCTAGTTTTATAATTAATGTATTATTCATTATTTTCAGTAACACTAACAATTCTCCAGGCTCGTTATCAGTAGGTGAAAAGGGGGAAACAAGGTATTTTTCAGTGATTGATTTTTGTGTAAAAACTGTATTCTTTGTAATAAATTAATAAATATTATTTTTATACTCTATATGAATGAAAAGGAGAACATGTCACCAGGGAGTTCAGGAACATGGTCACTTAAAAAAAATAACAAAACTATGGAAGTAAGTAAAGTATATTAAGTAGTATGTCTATTTAAAACATATTCATCTACTAACTAGCAAATGGGGTACTATAATGTGTCTTAGCTATGGGTGTGACAAAAGGACATGATATTTTTATAGGGTACCCAGTAACCAGGATTATGATCTATGTCTGTACCAAGTTCCATGTAAATACTTTTAATCTTGTCGTCGTGATAAAGTAACAAACATCTAAGATTTTGCATTCAAAATATTAATGTCAGATTAATATAATTTCAGAACATGGATTTAATTCAAGAAACGCCTCTCCTAACGAACTTTGATTCTCTCGATGATTCTTTAGAAGATTTAGTCTTGGAGTTGGATAAAGTATGTACTTACATGCTAAAAATTAGAACAAAAAGTTTGACATTTATTTCTCTACACACTATTATCTACTGTACTACTACAGGGTGTAATTTAATCACCGTTATCATCTTAAGGGGTCATTGTACTGAATACTCATCATTATGAATAACTTTTACTATGGTACCAAACCTAAAAACACGAAAAAAAAATCATCTAGTTTTTAAAATATGATTGATGTATAAAAGTGTTTGTGCAAACCTACTTACAGAAATAAAATCATTTATCAAAAAAACTAAAAAGGATTTTGTATTTATTTTCACGCTGTTGCTACATCTGAAATAAACAACGTAAGTAATTATAGGATATTATAAATTTGAATTAGATTAGTGTGGGCTAAAAACAAAACAATGTTTCGTTTGAATAAAAGTTATCTTCAATAATAAAGTACTTTTCCTCCATGTCCCGTCCGTTTTTTCTACTTTGTATACAAATAAATTGATTAGCTTTTTAATATGATAAAATGGCTCGCTATACTATTGAAGTGGTAAAAAGTATGGGATAAATATGATAGATATAGATATTAGATAATTGGGTATAATGACCAAGTCCACATACATAAAAACACTTATATGATTAATAATGGAAGGTGAAAGTCTGTACAAGGAATATTTATATGTTAAAATGATTATAAGGAAAATGTATTTTTCATTGACATGAAAAACCAACTGACATTTTTTTTTGGACCTGACAGGTGACCACAGAGCACCAACGCTACACTATACTCTCATGGTCTGCGGTCTTATAGCGAGGGAAATACTACAGACCTCGCTGTCATTCTGTATTAGGTAAACAATAACACGTGTAATTCGTTTCAGACGTACTTTGTATAAGCTGGTCACACTTTATAATTTGCTTTTACTATAGTGAATGCCGTACTAGGTTTTTTTTTTATTATATATTTTTTTATGGGACCTAAACTTATCATGTTATAAATCCATCCAGTATTACGGAATCTAGTAAGTAAAAACTATGGAGTACTAATAATAGCGGTTACGGACCAAGATCATTTGTTCCCGCTTCACCGTACGCTTCAACGCACACTACGATATCAGTTATAGTTCGAACGCACACATACACACTGCACTCCTATAACTACCTAATCTAATAGCGCGCCGAAATTGATAGGGACTCTTAACTGTAGTATCGACTTCAATTTCATTGTCTTGTAACTGGTCTGTTCATGATGATCCTCTAGGTAGTTATCATTTGCCTGTAATTACAAGGTTACTTATTAATAATAATTGTAATGTCCCACATCATATGGAAACTTCAAAACCAAAACATTTTAATTTTAACCTGGTTGATTGGGAAATATACAAGAAGAGTGTTGATAGTTTGCTACTGGATTTTAAAATTAATCAAGATAACCCATTACAGTCATATAATGAATTGATAAAGTTATTAAATTTAGCTGTTATTAAATCATTACCATCAACTATAAGATCTGCTAGATCTTTCACTAAAGCAGTAGTAGACTCTAGGAATGCCTATATAGTATTCAAGCACAATCCCACATTGGAAAAATATATTGAGTTTAAAAAATTACAAGCCCTTAAAAAGTTAGTGTTAAAAAGAGAAAGATATTTAAGTTGGATTTCTCTATGTGAGTCATTTAATAGAACTACTCCATTATCTAGAGTTTGGCAAATTTCAAAAAGATTTAATAAAACATTTATACCTCCAATCAATAATATTTCTTCTTGGGTATTCGATTTTTTTAAAAAATATTCTCCAGATACAGTTGAGGGGCCATTTCAATCAATTCCTCATGAAGTAAAAGCTTCAGGACATTATGAATATCTTATTTTTCCATTTTCTCTTCAGGAATTAAAATCTGCAATATCATCTAGACGTGATTCAGCTTTTGGCCTTGATGGAATACCTTATAAAATGTTGAAAAATGTATCAATTAAGGCACTTTCTGACATACTAAATGTTTTTAATTTACTCTGGCAGGAAATGATCATCCCTAATGAATGGAAAACAGATTGTCTTATCCCAGTACTTAAACCTAATAAAGCAAGACATAAAGCTGAATCGTATAGGCCAGTAGCATTAACATCATGCATGGGAAAAACCTTTGAACAATTAATTAAACAAAGGCTAGAATTTTATATAGAAAGTAATGGTATATTACCATCCAATCAATTTGGCTTTCGACGTGGTTGCTCTACTCGAGGTAGCATTTCCCATTTGCAATTAGATATATACAATTCTAATAAAATGGACAATCATTTTGTTGGTGTCTTCTTTGATGTAGTGGGTGCATTCAACAACATCAATCTGCACATTTTGTGTGGTGAACTTCGTGCCCTTTGTATTCCTGAAAAAATTATAATATGGATCTTTAACTTTTTACATGGTAGAGAAGTATATGTCAAGGTGAATAAACGTTTAATAGGGCCACGTTTTTCATACAAAGGGGTATGTCAAGGTGGCATCCTCAGTCCATTGATTTATCTTCTTTATTTACATAGACTAAACATTGTACTTGGTCTTGAAGTGACAAATTTACAGTTTGCAGATGATTTGGTTATCTATGCTTCAGGTTCAGATATAAGTTCTGTTGAAAATATTTTAAACTCAGCTTTAACTCAGCTAAAGAACTATTTTCATTATCTAAACTTGGATATCAGTCCAGAAAAATCTAAAGTTATAGTGTTTGGAGAGTGTGAAACAGACCTACATATTTATTACAATAATAGTGTTCTTCCAATAGTGAATGAAGTGAAGTTTCTGGGTATAATTTTTACAAGCAACCTCTCATGTATGTTGATTGTCTGTTAGGTAGAGCTAATTGCATTGGTGCATTTAATTTTATAAAGTCACTGTCAATTGCAGCTGATCCAAAAATTTTGCTTATGCTATATAAATCTTTAGTCCGCAGTCATTTTGAATATGGATTTTTATGCTTTGGGTCTGACCAGAGAATGGTTCACAAATTGGAAATTCTTCAAAATCACAATCTTAGATGCGTAACTGGAGCAATGAAGACAACTCCAATCAATTCGCTTCAAATTGAGTGTAACACTTCTCCTATGAATATAAGATTCCAGTTTTTAAAATCCAAATACATTCTCAAGCTTTTATCTTTCGAAAATCATCCTTTATTAAAGAAAATATTATTTTATCATAGAGTATACAGTCCCTCTAATTCCGTAAATGTCCCTTATATATTTCATGACTTTTCTAATCTAATCAGTATTGATGATCAATATCAAATTGAGAAATGTAAAGGCAGATGGCCATGTTACTCTGGTAGTTATATCAGCAAATTCTGGCCCATGGACATTTACATTAATCGTGACCTAAGGAGTAAAGAAGATGTATATCAGTTAATTGCAGAGTTCCCTGGGTACAGGCATATATTTACTGATGGGTCCAAAAATAATAGAAATGTTTCGCTAGCTATATATCTACCTCATCTTACTGTTGGACATGGAGTTCGTTTACCTGGAGCCATGACTATATTTACAGCAGAATCTTTAGCCATTTTATCAGCTCTGCAGTATATACATGAAAAGAATCTTGGGCACACAACTTGGCTTGTAGCGACCGACTGCATGAGTATTCTCATGGCCTTACAAAACCCGAAACTGGACGCTAATACCGGCAATATTTTATATGAAATTCGGACTTTATACGCTGATCTTTGTTCTAGAGGATTTAAGATAAGTTTATTATGGACACCCTCCCACATAGGAGTATCAGGAAATGAAAACGCAGACTATCTTGCAAGAGTTATTGTTGACGTTGACGACGCTGACATCTCAGAGACAAGAAATGTTGCCATACCAAGTTCCGACCTGCTTACTAAATTACATGAACAAAATACCTGTATTTGGCATGAGAACTGGCAAGAAACACTAAGAACTAAAGGAAAATGGTATGCGAAAATAAAACAAACCATTGGTTCTGCGCCCTGGTTCACCAGATCTGTTCTTCCTAAGAGCAGAAAATTTTATACTACTCTAAATCGTCTTAGACTTGGACATGGAAGATTCAATGCACATTTAGCCAGAATGAAAATTATAACATCGCCTGTTTGTATCAATTGTGACCTAAGAAGTGATCAGACCCTAGATCATATAATTTTTGAATGCCCTGCATATGATTTACAAAGAATTCTTCTAATTGATAATTTATTGGAAATATACAAAACGCCAGCAAGCATCCCGCGCGACACTCAAGGTTTGCTGGAAAATTATAGTACATACATAGCACTGTATAAATTTATTGATAGCACTGGTTGGGCAATTTGACCGATCGGGGCGACTTTTAAGGATATGACCCGGATATGACCTTACTTCACAACATGATTATGACAAATACACGGCTAAGACATCATATTATTTTGATTTTGACTAATGAATACTAAAGACGTGGCTCTGGCCTAAAATAAATTTAAAAACAAGGTATAAACTACTAAGGACGAGGCTGTGGCCTTATTTACTTTTGGACAAGAAGGATTAAACTTAAGACGTGGCTTCGGCCTTACTTAATTTTTAAACAAGAAGAATCAAACTGAAGACGAGGCTTCGGCCTTACTTTTAGTCAAGAAGGACAATAATCACTGAAGACGAGGCGGTATGGTCCAAGACCTTAGCCTGCCCGAGAAGGGCAAAGGAAAAAAAAAAAAAAAAACTCTTTGGTATGAGTGAGCTGGTTGACACCTTGGGCGCGTTCCGAGTTGCGCTGTAATCGATGTCAGCGTGCTTTAACCCGTACCGAATTAGCGTGAGCGCATCATTAACGATGTCCCGTGAATCGTCATAGATGACGTCATGACATGCGCCATCTTGCGATAACGCCGACCATGCCTTCTAATAAAGGCCGCATTCCGAATTAGGACATTAGCGCTCACAGCGCTCTCATCAAGAATTTGCGTTCCAATTTAGATAATACGATTATGACAGTTGAGAGCTGTCAACAATTCGGAACGCTCGTGAACGCGCTCACAGTGCTTACTCAATCTCAAAACGATATTACAGTATTTCTTTGTTGTTTAAACACCATATTTCTTCTTCTTCTTTGGTTAGGTGGCGACTGTCAGCCAGAAGCACAATTTCGAAATTGCCACGTTAATTTAAAGATATGATACAACTCAAAACAAGACACACACTGACACAAACGCTCGCACACACTGTCGTTTTTGACAGCGCTCACGGTGATATTAATAAGGCATGGTCAGCGTTATCGCAAGATGGCGCATGTCATGACGTCATCTATGACGATTCACGGGACATCGTTATCGCGCTCACGCTAATTCGGTACGGGTTAAAGCACACTCACATCGATTACAGCGTAACTCGGAACGCGCCCAAATAATATCACCGTGAGCGCTGTCAAAAACCATTGAACGACAGTGTGTGCGTGCGTTTGTCAGTGTGTGTTTTGTTTTGAGTTGTATCATATCTATAAATTAACGTGGCTTTTTCGAAATTGTGCTTGTGGCTGACAGTCGCCACCTAACCAAAGAAGAAGAAGAAATATGGTGTTTAAACAACAAAGAAATACTGTAATATCGTTTTGATATTGATTAAGCATTGTGAGCGCGTTCACGAGCGTTCCGAATTGTTGACAGCTCTCAGCTGTCATAATCGTATTATTTAGATCGGTACGCGCAAATATGTGAGATTGTGAGCGCTAATGTCATAATTCGGAATGCGGCCCTTGTTGACACTGATTTCGTGTACATAAATTCACATCACAAATTGGTGTACATACATTTATTTGTACAATAATTGATTAGATTTAGTAAACAAAGGTTGATGTGGTGAATAATGGCTCAAGAACTAAAAGAACTTTGTCAGCTTCTATTTCCAGACTCCGCTGAAGGTAAACCGGCCTTTTTTATGCGCTCACTTCCATGTTAATAATTTTTTATTTTGTTTTACACAAGAAAGAAATTACAGTCATTCCAATATTTGGGTTTTAGAATTCCTCTTGATAATACTGTTACTCATATCTCCTGAAATTTCAGTATAACTTCGATAGTCCTTGTTTGTATTCTGCCATTTCTTAATAATTAAAACCATGATAAAACTTTTCAGTTTTAGTTCTTTTTTGGTATGTTTTGAATAAGCTGTAAACCATTTGCCTAAAAATCTTTGGTGCTATTCCACAAACGATGGGACACAATATTTTTTTGCATTTCATTTTCATGTTAGTAATACAATCATTTTTACAGAAAATGCAGCAATCTTTAGTGATATAACTGACTACATAAAAAAACTTGGATCCCAGAATTGGGAACATATTCGGAAAGAGCCCGAGAGACTGACCGAGGAGATGAAACAGCTGACTGAACAAACACAAGAGCTAGCATTTGCTAACTACAAGACATTTGTTGAGACTGCAGAGATTTCACATACAATCATAAATGATTTAGCAAAGTCCAAAGAATCACTGTCTTCCTTCCTAGATAATACACCAGTTTTCTTACAAGAATGTGATAAATTCTCACAAATTGCTGGGAATATTGTCAAAGAGAAGAGGTATAACTTGTTGGTTAAATTATTACCTATAGTATAACTTTAAGTAAGTGGGTTGGAGTCATGAATTATTTGATATTGATTTTATAACTATTGTTGAAATAATTTTCAGTCGCTATAGCACTATCCGTAACCAAAGTGATAAGCTACTGGAGTTGCTGGAGCTGCCGTCTCTAATGCGAGAGGCTCTCAATGCTGAGGACTATGAGAGTGCTCTGGACATCTTCACGTTTGTCCGCAACCTGTCTAAAAGATATTCTGAAATACCTATTGTACAGGTATGAAACCCTATTAATAATTACAATCTAATAGTAATATTGCCATTTACATAGTGCGTACTATTGAATTTTTTGTCAAAGTCAAATAATTTCTTTCAAATAGGGACATAAAAGGCGCTTTTGAATGTCAAAATTTACAATAAAATGGAATTGATTCTAGTCTCCCCTTTCAAACAGTAGCTTCATATGGAGAGGAATGGGCAAGAAACTCTACTATTGCTCTTTTAAAAATGTTTTTTTTTGGTATTGATTTTCAGAACACAACATCAGAAATAATGACACTCTGGTTTGAAACTCTCTACCACCTTTTCAATCAACTGCGGTATGATTTGCCACTTCCTCAATGTTTGCAAGTGAGTAACTAAAAAATAAGCTAACAACATGATTGTCATTTTTAACCAACTTCTAAAAAAGGAGGAGGTTCTCAATTTGGATGTTTATGTTTTTTTATATGTATATTCAGGCATAACTCCATTATTAAAAAAAAAAATATTTAAATAATATTTTGTTACAGATTCTAGGCTATCTTCGCAGAGCCAATACTGTTTATAGATCCACAGATGAAGATGAGAGCAGTATGTATGCTGGTAACATCAAATCAAACAATACAGCAACTTCTGATGGCCTGCATGTACATTTTCTAAAAGCCAGAAATGCTTGGTTTGAAAAAGCATTGGAAGATGCCAAAAATATGGAGGGTATGTCTTGTTTAATCTATTGCAAAACCACTGTATGAGTTTAAAGTTGAGTATAGAAACACATTGGCGATTTGGCACAAAAGTGCGTGAACATTGAGCATTAGTAGCAATCTTTGCCATACTTACTGATTGCTGTGTCCACTGTTGTCATTTGCATCTGGTGCTCAATCTCGAATCTACACCAATGTTATATTGTAAAAAAAAACAAAAAAAATCACACCCAGCTTTATTAATTCTGCATCTTTTTATATTTCAGCACCAGAGAGATTATTGCGAAGAATAGTAGAACTGCACAGAATACATCTTTTCAATGTTTTGACTCAGCACAAGTCTATATTTTTAACCGATTCTCAAGAATCCAAAATAAAAGATGATGAATTGAGTGGCACTAGTGCCTTATCTTGTTGGTTGAAATTAAAGGTAAGAAACTGTTTCATAGTATTTTCATAATTCTAGATTGTATTCACTGTTTACTTCAGTTTCATAATGATTATTCTATGCTTTTCAGGTGGAAATATTGGCACACATATTAAACCAGGATTTGCCAAAGGAAGATGAAGCCAGTTTCGAGTCCCTTCTAAATCAATGCATGTATCTCTGCTTATCATTCGGAAGAGTTGGTGCAGATATGAGATGTGTTTTAACACCATTGTTCCGTAACAACATTCTTACACAGTTTCATAGTGGGCTAGAAAAGGCAGACAGTCAGTTTGAGAATCAGATGCGATTGTATAAAGTACCGAGCTTAAAGAATGTGCCGCGGCCGATAAACGAGAGTATATCAACAGGACCACCAGAAAACTTACTGGATTACTATCCACTAGCTGAATATTGCAATGGGATGCTAACAGTTTTGAACTCCATGAGAGTTACAGCACCATTGAATATTGTGAAGGAAGTATACAATGCATTCAGGGAATCTTTCAACAAGGCTGTTCAGGTTTTGTTAGCATTCTACTACAGAGAGCAACAAAGCTTCACTGATACTGAGAAACAGAACTTTATTTCTTTATGCATATGCTTCAATGAAGACTTGGTGCCGTACATAGCCAAGTGTCTGGCACAATCGTTTCCCTCAACACAAATAGCTGAACTACTGGGGGTCACTTTGACTGTTTTACAAGAGAGCAATATTCTACATGTTGACCAAAATGCTGTGTGTGAACCCTTGAATTGTATAACAGGAGTGGCAGTTAATTAAATTGTTTAAAATATGAATTAGCGCCTGAACACACGTACTACAACCACGCCACAACGCAGCGACAAAATCTGGGCAAGTAGTGGTTACGTGTGAAGTGTTGCTGCAGTTTTTTGCAGTTGCGTTCTGGTAACTACAAAATCAAATCAAACGTTAAGTTTACGATGTGGCCTGCCGCCAGTGGGCGGTCTCGCTGGTGGTTGCGTTGTGGCTGCGTCCGATGTGGCTTTGATGGGGTCGGTATCGCCCACTCGGTTGATTTTGACGGCCAAATGTGGTCATGTGATAAACTATTCATTTTAATACAAATTAGCGCCCCGTCCACGTGTTTTCGTTGTACATGTGTTCAGGCCCAGAATGTAAATGTAAATATTACAAGATAATCTTTATGTAAAGGGATGTATAAATTATTATTATTAAAATAAAACGAGTATTTAAGAAAAGGACTTTTTATCTCCTTATAAAAAAATTAGAGAATAACTGTGTAAAAAAAATTAAGGCACGGCCTCTTAAAAACTAGCGAGAAATAGGAATGATTACAATACTTTTCTTATTTAACAACAAGAATATTATGTAAACTTAACTCTTTTAATTCTAGATTTTCCTTCATCATTTCTGGACACCTCATAGAAGTGTGTGACCTTGTCAATTTGTCCTAAAGACTCGATGAACTCCCGATCGTGAGTGATGATGATGAACATGAAGTTCTTCTGACTCATTCGGTCTTGTACGATCTCTCCGAGAGCCATGCAAAGGCTTTTAATATTATCTTGATCCAAATTTGTAGTGGGCTCGTCTAGGGCTAGAACTCCGAACCTGAAAGTAATGATACTTTTTGAGATTTTACGAAGACTACACCTTCTTACACAATTTCTAGTACCGTATTATCTAAAAACTATACGATAATACGACGTGTAGAGAAAGGCGCTGGAGTTTAGGGGTTATAAATATTTGTTTAAATTCTCATTGATCCGCAAGCCGCAAGCACTACTACTGAGTATGAACAAACTTGGCAGTGTTATTGAAAAAAAAAAAAAACTCAGTAGCACCTAGATGTTTGGATTTGTGCCCGGTTGATGGCAAAACGGTCGCCCCCTATCAGATGGGACTTCAGCAAAACTGGCGAAATATGAAGATGTACTATAGGTACCTCTGCCTAACCCTTTGGGCAAAACTCCTTAGCACTTACCTAGAACTGAATGTTTCAGCGAGAGCCAGTCTTATGATGAGGCAAGCCAACACCTTTTGACCAGCACTGCACCTGTTTCGCATGTCGATTTCAACACCGTTCTTACATTGGACCACCCTGAAATAAAATTTATTGGTCACTGAAACATCTTCAAACGAAAAACAATCCTTATGGATAAATAATACTGGCTGACTTTAAATTCATTATCGTCCTGACATTGACATGGGGTGAAGATAATAATGAGTTTCACCAACTTTTGCTGTTTTTTGCTATTGTCTTGGTGAGAATAAGCACGCGAATCTTAACCTAACACTTTATTTTAATAATAAAATCAGTTTGTAGTGTGGTGATTGTCTTGTGCCGTCTGGTTTGGGTATAAGGTTAGTAATTTAAACTTTTTGGCTCTCATTTCCCAAGGAAATGAGTGCCGAGGAACCCCCTGATGGGGGTGGGAGACCCTGAGTCCACTGTTGTTGACGCAAAAAGAAACAAGCCGCCGTCTGACTCAATCCAATCCGTTTTTACTAAGCCAGGTTTTGAGAGCGACTCCAAAATGATCTATAGTGAGAGTGACAGAGCCCCCAACACTGTATTTGTCTCTAGGGTGGAAACAGACCCTAAGCAAGGCTTAACCTTAAACTCACTCAAGTTTGCTCAATTTATATTTAATAAAGGTTTTAAAGGTGTTGTCTAAGGCAGTGTCAGGTCTTTGGGCCGTAACAGGATGTCTGTTGATTTTATGACAGTAAGTGATGCTAACGACTTTGTCAACAATCCCATTCTGACCGAAAACAAATATTCGGCAGCTATCCCTCGCTTTTACGTAAGTCGCATGGGAGTTGTTAGGGATATCCCTACTGACTGGACACTAGAGGAGCTAGTCCTCGGTATAGAAACCCCTCGCAATTGTGGAGAAGTCGTTAGGGCTAGAAGGCTTAATTTTAAAAACAAAAAAGAGGACTCCGTTACTTGGTCCCCATCATCGATTGTGGTGCTTACTTTCTCTGGCCAAATTCTCCCAGAGAAGGTATTTTGGTACAATGTTTCTCTTCCTGTCTCTACTTATCAACTTCCCACTATCCAATGCCGCAACTGCTTACGATTTGGCCATATAAGCATTCAGTGCAGATCTAAGCCCCGCTGTTACCGTTGTGCACAACCTCATCCTGGAGATAGTTGTAATGTTCCCGACTCTCAGGTCTCATGTCTTTTGTGTGATGGTGGTAGCCATGAGGCCACTGATAATAAGTGCCCTGAACACTCAGACAGAAGGCAATTAAAATGGTAATGTCTGAAGAAAATTTAAGCTACCGTGAGGCTTCAGCAAGATTTCCCCGTCCTCGTAAATTGCCATACTCTAATGTGACAGCAGGTCCCTCCCAATCAAAACTACCTCAAACTTATCCTTCTGAACCCATTCTCTTCTCGTCCCCTCTTAACACTCCTACTTCTTCTCCATATGCCTCCCCTGTTAAAACCTCCTATACAAAGACGGTTTATCGTTCTACAAAACCTAGGCCAGAATTGGGCAAGTCATATCGCTTGCCCGCAAGAATACTGTATTAACTATAAAAACGTACTTTTACAGGAGAAGCGATTAAAGCTTTTAGCTACAAATATTGTGGTATTTTCTTAGATAAACAGTCGATTTCTTTATTGTTATTATGGATTAGTCTATACTCTATAATTATCTCTGAAGATATTGTTATTTTTAACATTACTTCTTAAATTATTTATACTTTTTCTAAGAAGGGTACCTACCACTTGTGACTGTATTCTTTTGAATATTACTTTTATTTAAGATGTTTAGTGTAAAATGAAAACAGTATTTAAGTATATAAATAAATCAATTCTCATCCATTTATTAGAAAAAGATCTAAACATCAATCTTACTTAAAAAAATCGTATGGTTAACAATCAAAACATTTGGCTTATACTTATTCAAAAGGTAGAACATACTTTTTTTAGTCAAACTGTATCATTAAGTCAGTTAGTGCCAAATTTTGACATAATACTGTATTCTTCCGGACAAGCGATATTTCACTCAAGCCCATAAGTCAATGGTCTATACCCCTAAGTCTTCTCAGCCTAATGGCTGTGCTCTGAATTCCCCTTACACTGAAACCACTCCCCTTCCCACTCCCAATGACAATTTGATAGAGCTCCTGACTTGCTCCCTTATAAACATATTATCTAAATTTAGTGATGCAATACCGGACAATGTCGTTAGATTAGTTCAACAACTCCTCGATACCTGGATTCGCCAAAATGGAAAAAATCCTTCAGTGGAACTGTAGATCCATTCGCAGGAAAAAACATGATATAATCTATCTAATAAATAGATATAAACCCGTTGTCTTTGCCGTGTCGGAGACGTGGCTCAGGCCTGGATCTCTCTTTAGGGTTCCTAGTTTTTCATGTCTTCGGGACGATAGAGATGATGGATGGGCGGGTTGCGCCCTATTGGTTAGCAGATCTATCACTTTTTCTCAGATTCCTCTTCCCCATCATGATCCTGGTCTACATGTTGTGGCTATTAGAGCCATGGACATATCCTATGTATCTGCCTACATTCCCCACCCCAATGCTAATATTTTGTCTGAATTTAACTCTATCCTTTCTTCTATTCCTGGCCCTTTGATTGTGTCAGGTGATTTTAATTGCCGTCACACGCTTTGGGGCTCTCACTGTAATGACCCCTCCTCCAACTTTTTGCTAGACCTTTTAGATGATCGCAACCTTTGTGTTCTCAATGATGGATCTGCTACCCGTCGGGTTTCCCCTAACCAAAATATTAGTGTTCCTGACCTTACTTTTGGTTCCCCTTCCCTAGTAACAACTTTATCCTGGTCTCTTCTCCCTAATACATATGGCAGTGATCATTTTCCTATCCTAATTTCATTTCCAAGCAGTCATCCACGTTTACCCTCCATCCAACCCCTACAAAAATATCGCCTACCCCAAGCTGACTGGTCTAAGTTCTTGTCCAATTTGGACGCAGATCTTCAAACTTTTCCCCAAATAAACCCATCCAACTCCCTAATTCTCTACAGTGATTTTGTTGAGTGTCTGTTGAGAGCAGCCAATTCTTCTATCTCCTTAAAAAATTCTGCCCGTCACCTAATACCTTCTCCACCTTGGTGGGATGCTGAATGCACTGAAGGCATTCGTAAACGTAAAGAAGCAGAAAATACCTTTTCCTCTAGTATTAATATGCCCGACTATTTAAATTTTAAAAATACTTCTGCAAGTACTTGTAGGTTATTGGCAAGAAAGAAAAGATGTGGCTGGCTCAAGTTTTGCGAGTCGCTATCTCCACGTTCTCCAGTTTCCCTTGTATGGAAAAAAATTAAAATCTACCGCAGAGCTTGTGACAACCACTCTCCCGATGTTTCTACCAATGACCACAGCACCTGGTTGGAAGACTTCATATCCAAATTAGCCCCCCCCCCCCCCCCTATGTTCCTAGCTCCGATTGCCTTCCCATTATGGATCCTCCTCCTACCACTTCCTCCGATAGATTTGATGACCTTTTCTCTTATTCAGAACTTATTTGTGCCTTAGATCATCTCCGGGATTCTGCTCCAGGGGTCGATGGAATACCCTACTCCTTTATTTCCAAGTCTTCTTCTAACTTTAAACTAATCTTTCTTAACCTAATCAATTCCTTTTTCGTTACTGGCCAAGTTCCAGAGTCTTGGAAATCCCAAATAATCATCCCAATTTTGAAACCTGGGAAAGACCCAAAAGATCCTACTTCCTATCGTCTTATAGCCCTCTCTTCGGTCTTGGCTAAAATTATGGAGAATCTCATCAAGAATCGACTTGAATGGATCTTAGAAACTAAAAACATCTTATCCAGTTCACAGTTCGGTTTTCGAAGAGGTATGGGAACTCTAGATAGCCTAAGTGTCTTCATGTCTGATGTCCGCATTGCCTTTTCCAATAATTAAAGTGTTCTTGGTGTATTCCTAGACATAGCTTCAGCCTATGATAATGTCCAACTTCCAATACTCAGGCAAAAGCTGCTACAGCTGAGTATCCCTGTGAGGATGGTCAACATCATTTGTAGTCTCCTTATGTCCCGTTCTATTTCTGTCCGTCATCAAAACTACCTACCTATCCCCATCCCGTCTAGTGTGGAAAGGTCTACCCCAGGGGTCGGTCTTAAGCCCCATCCTTTATAATATATACACACATGATTTGGAGTCTTCAGTGAGTTGTTTCTGCAAAATCCTACAGTATGCCGACGACATTGCTCTTTACTTTAATTCAGTTTCGCTTTCAGATGCCTCATCTCGCTTAAATTCTGCCCTTTACTACTTAAACCAGTGGTTGACAGATCACGGCTTAAGTTTGTCAGTTTCCAAATGTAATGCAGTTGCCTTTTCTCGTAAGCGTAATATTCCCCTTATTAACCTCTATGTTGAAAACGAACCCATTTTGATGTGTGACAAAGTAAAATTTCTTGGACTCATTCTTGACTCAAAATTATCTGGTCTCTACCATCTGGATTACATCTCAAAGAAATGCGAAAGAGGTGTTAATGTCTTACGTGCCCTTTCTGGAGTTCGCTGGGGAGCTCATCCAACTTCACAGAAAATCCTTTATAACGCCATAGCTCGTAGTCACTTTGACTATGGAATTTTTCTGTTGGAACCATGCAACAAAATAGCCCTGGCCAAACTGGAAAGAATTCAATCCAAATGCTTACGTATTATCACGGGTGCTATGAAATGCTCACCTATTAATGCCCTCCAGGTAGAATGTTTAGAGCCTCCCCTTCACTTACGTAGACAACACCCCTGTGACAGATTTTTTTATAAAGTCATCCAGAATAAATGTCATCCTCTTCTCCCTCTTCTTCGTTCACTTTGTCAGTTAATCCCAACATCTCGCTATTGGTCTCATAAAAATCCCCCACTTCTCGTTAACAGCTTCAATAAATTCAATAATTTGCACATTTCCTTAGTCCAGTTAGATAAAAATCCCTTATTTGAAGTAAATTTTGATTCCTTGCTCTTCCAGCCAAAAGTTATTTTTAACTTGGGTATATCCAAACATGACCCTGCTGCTAATGTCAAATTCAATAGAATTCTGGCAGAGGACTGGCACGATTGGCTGACGTGATGATAGTAATGTCGGATCAGCTGTGTGGATCCCAAAATACAAAATTATTCTTAATTTTCGTAGTCCTGCTTTTGGCACTATATTCACAGGGGAAGCAATAGCTCTTTTGGAAGCAGTCTCCTACATTGAATCACATGGACTCAACAAAAGCCTTATTCTCTCGGACTCTCTTAGCTGTCTACAGGATTTAATAAAATCGCCTTTTCGCTCTCGTCACAATTTTCCCCTTATTCTAAAGATAAAACAACTCCTGTATAGATGCCACTGCTTAGGCATAGAGATTGCACTGGCTCGGATCCCCAGTCACTCTGGAATTATTGATAATGAGAATGCGGATTGCTAAGCTGGCTACTCGGAATGGGATCGAATCTCATCCGTCTTGTTATCCCCGAGATCTGCACTGTCTTGTTAAACCCGAGATGATGAAGAATTGGAATGAGCATTGGCAGAAAATTCGAATATTGAAGGGAAGATTTTATGGCTCTATCCAAGCATTCATTCCATCTAAATGTTGGTTCAGCAAACTAAAACTTTCTAGTAAAATAGCCACCTCTGTCATAATTAGACTCCGACTTGGGTTCGTTTGCACTCCAGTTTTTTTGGCCAAAATCCGCGTGAGGGACTCTTCTTTGTGTGAATGTGACCTGGAGGAAGGTACTCTGGAACACTTGTTTTTTTCCTGTCCTCGTTTAACCACTTCCCTTTACGACATACTCCCTTCTGATGTTCCCCGCCCAATTAACATTCCTTTCCTTTTATCTTTAGCCCATACTCCTGCAGTTAAAATCCTTTATAAATTCATTAGCATCAATAAAATCCAGCTATAGTTGATATTTCTATTTACTTATTATATACTGAATGTTCTAACATTTATTTTGTGACGTTTTACATCTACTAATCAAAAATGTTTTGTCCTTTTTTAGCATGGGGATCCATGGATGCCACAGCTACAAACACTGATCAATAGTTGTGTAAAGTTTACGATCATTATTTTCTCATACCTTGACATTGGCAAAATCATCGAATGTTACCGATGGAGCCAGAACCTTAAAAAAATAGAATAGAATAGACCAACTTTTGAAAAAATAAAATAAAAATCTGTTTCATAAAGCGTTCACGGTATCGCCACACCGAGGTGTCCCCTTGCTGTGTGGTTTCATACATATTGATTAGTATTGCATTTTTTGAGTGGAATAGCAGACATTATTGGAATGAAGCTCTTTATCGGAGCTTGCGGTAGGAATAAACTGAGAGAAATCGTCACGCAACAAAAAAGCGATATGCTCCCTCTATGCGACTTTTTTATTACATATAATAGAGAGAGATAGTTTTCATGATTTTGAGGGTGCTGAAACCGTTAGTGAGTGAGGTCAAAATGAAACTCTAAGATGCAAAAAATTTCAAATTTTTCTTCATAGGTGTAATTTTATGGTTTTCGAGGGTGCTGAAGCCGATAGTCAGGTAGTCAAAATGAAAATCCAAGATGGCGGCTGCGAATATTTTCAAATTTTCGTAGTCGCCATCTTCATCACACGTTTTTTTATGTTTCGGGGTTGGTGCCACAGATATAGATAGACCTAGATAACGCAAGTATCATGATCTATATGAAAACCATGCGTGCCATTTTTTGACTACCTGCTAAGACCTCGCAAGCAATTTAGTGATGGGAAAATCAAATGGATTCAAAGACGCCGCCGCGTGCGGCACCCGTCTCGCCCCACCCCTGAGGCCTAGTGCCAGCGCTCACGTTCACCCCGCCAGCAGTAGTCAGCCTATCGATTCTGTAAAAATCTCACCGTGATAACATAGGTGAAGTGAGCGTGAAGTGAAATATCAATGGAGGCAATCCCTAACATCAGGTGGAATGACAGCTCACTTCACCTTAGTTTTCACGGTGAGATTTTTACAGAATAGCACTGCAGCCCTGAGCGCGAAAGTGGCTGCTTACGATTTTTGTACGTAAGCTGGGCACGCGAAGTACTTTGCTCTTGCGTTATTTAGGTGTATCTATATCTGTGGTAGGTGCCATAACAAAAATTGTGAATGATTTCAAACAGCCGAAATGAAAGTATGAACATAAGTCTTACCTGTATTCGTATTTACGACGTTCTGAATCCATCGTCAAAGCACCTTCAGCTTTGATGGCTATGTAATCTATATCGTTACCACTATAGATTTTAGTCCAAAGTTCTCTGTAAATGCAGAAATACAAGTATTAATTAATGGGTGTAGAAAGACGCTCTTATCAATAGCGAAGCAAACTCAAAAACACTAATGTCTAACCCCTTACTAATAAACGTATTATATCAGATGAATAGTTACACACCGATGTCTCTCTTTTAATCGTCAATAATTGAATTTAGAAAGAAGAAAACAAAGCGTTGTGTAACTATACAGACGCTATACAATGTTTATTATTAAGGGGTTAGCATTTCAAAGATGTAAAAATGATGAAATCTGTCTCATTTTTTAAATAGCATTTTTTAAAATCTTAACAATTTGAAGGACACAATAGAAGTTTTAGTGTTATTACGTCGAGGGGCGTTAAATGTCCCGCAGTGTTAGAAAATCTTGAATGAATTAATTTATTCACCTGTTTGACTGACAACGCACAGCAACGCACTAACCTAAACCATTCAGTATACAGAGTTGATACGACAGAGGGGCATTAAATTACACTACGTATACTATACGTGCTTAGTATTAATTCGATACGGTATAAAAATAAAAAGCATCATAAATGAGAATTTTTTTGTTTCAAACAAACTACACACATCAAAAGTGTCTAGGGATCAACATATATTTTTGCAATAACTTTTCTCCTGATTGATATTAATTAAAATTTTCTTTAAGGATTCATCAAATAAAGTGTTTTCGTTTGTCACAGTAACGATAAACCAAGTCACCTTTGCATTAATAAAGAAATTTGCCATTTTCCTAATAAAGGGATTTTTGACATTTGAACCACTAACACAAAAGTTCGAAAAAAAGACTGAAATAACAGTTTTCTCTAAAATTTTATTGGGTAACTTAAACAATTAATAATCCGTGTTTCTACCGCGAACACTAAGAACACAAGAACATCGGTTTGGCATACTCAAAATGAGTTCATCCAAATCACGCTGTGGAATGGCCGCCCATGTTCGTTGCAACAACAAAAAAAGGTCTTCTTGCGACTGGATACCCTCCATATTCGGCAGAGCTCTTCTCTGTAGCATATCCCATGCATGCTCAATCGGGTTCAAGTCTGGCGACTGAGCAGGCCAGGGCAGGACATTGATGTTAGCTGCGGCGAGAGTCTGTCTTACAACTCTTGCGGTGTGCGGTCGTGCATTATCATGCATTAACTGAAATAAGGGACCGATTTGCACTTGTAGAGGAACGATGACGTCTGATACAATCGTCTCAGCATAAATTTGAGCGTTGAGGTTGCCTCTGATCCAAATCAACTCAGTTCTTCCGCCGATCCAAATACCCGCCCATACCATGATGGTTCCACCACTATAAGGATGGACTTCCTGGCAGGATTTTAATCGCTGTTGGCGTCCAGGGGTTCTCCAGTGTCGTATACGTCTTGTATCCGGTCTCATACCAAAACGAGACTCATCAGAAAAGCACACGAAACGCCATTGTTCTTCTGCCCAATTTCTGTGTTCAAGAGCCCATTGATATCGAATCCTACGATTGTGCATTGCTATAGGTGGTACCCGTAGCGGTCTTCGGGAATGAAGGTTCACTTCATGCAAGCGGTTTCTGACTGTTTGGTCGCTAATTAAGTTCCCTGAAGAGTGATGAAGCCTCACGGCTAACATCATGGCGGTTATTGTTGGAGCTCTTCGAGTTAAGATTTGAATGTGTCTTGTCTCCGTGTGGTGCAGCGATACCGTCCTCCATGGCGCTCAGCCACGGTACCAGTGCTTCGGTAACGTGTCCAAAGTCGACTGATAACACTCTGACTTGTATTCAGAGCTAAAGCCACAGTACGTTGCCGGGAACCAGCTTCTATCATTCCCACGGCTCTGAGCATTTCTTCCCTGCTTAAATGACGTCGCCGCTCCATAATAACGTTGGTTTTAATCAGTAGTAGGGAAACAGTAGCACTAATAATGTCTTCAATGCGTTGTATGTTTTTATAGGGAAAATATTGACTGCTGATTTTCATCTTTTACTCGAATTTGATTCACAGTTCCTGATTCAAATTATGAAATGCACCAAAAAGGATCCATATAAATTTATAAAATCATAAATTTATTACAAAGCCACATCTCAATCTCAAGAAATCCGCATAAAAATGCTTGATCCCTAGACACTTTTGATGTGTGTAAATAGCTTACAAATCAGAATAAAACGCAACCACCCTTTGTAAATAAAGGAGAAACCCAAACTTCATAAAAACTTGGGCCTGGTGACTGACCTTGGATAACTATACAAAGTGGCAACGTCCAACGTCGCGCGCGGGCAGAGTAACTCGAAACACACTGTGGATTTTCCAAACTGCAGTACCGGAGATTTTGCCGATTCCAGATCGGTCCGAGTAAAAGTACTCTCATCGGTCCATATTAAATTAGTTAAGAAATGACGGTCTTCGGATGTTTTATTTAGTAGCCATTGGCAGTAACTGTTGCTGATCGGCAAGTCTCTCGATAAAAAAGTTTGCACCTTCCGATATTTAGAAGGTTTGCGTTTTTTACGTTTTAGAACCTTGTAGATAGTTCTATGGCAACATCTAAACTGCCGGGCGGCTCTGTGGAGACTCGTCGGGCTGCGGGAAAAATTGTCTAAAATTCTTTCGTCCCAAGCAGCGGGCATTTACCGCGGTGGCACTCCCTCCTGTTACAGCACTATACGTTTATTGTCCCGTAATCTTTGTACTGCCAACTGTATGGTGCGGGCATTCCTAGGGCAATTGCGGCTATCACAATACCTTTCTCTGTAAGTTCGTAGAGCTAACGTTGCGTTTCCACGACATTCGCCGTAGATTAAAATCATGTCAGTATATTCTGACGCCGTGTCAGTTACACGAGGTATTTTTGAACACTTTAATTATACACACACACAACCAAAGTTTAACTATCACAATAGAAACAGTCAATTACAAAAAAAAAAAACACTAACACTAAATAATAATAATCCCAAGTTACGTGTCCTGTCCTGTCACAATAAAAAAAGGAATACTGTCTTAAACTTATTTAGTGTCCTATCACAATAACAAAATAAATTCACAATTATTGTCAGCGCACAAGTTCGACAAAACAATAAGGGCGCAGGAGCTTCCGCGTACGTACCTACGTTCCGGAAGGGTAGCGTCGGCGCACTGAAAAAACAAGTTTTTTGGAGGCCCCACTTACTGATCGCAAGTACAAAATACAGAGAGTACAGAAGTCAATCTACATACAAAGTGCGCTCGAGCAACGCACACATAGACACCGCTCACGGACACGATATCTCGGACTGGTTGGGACTAGTGCGAGCGCAAGTGCCATCCGCTTGAGACATGCGTCTATGAAGTGCAAAAATGGAGCAATCAAAAAAAATTATAACTGTTCAGTGGACGGTTGTTTAAATTCAACATTAAACGGTGAATTGTCGTTTTTTAATCTACCAGTTGTTTCAGAGAGGTAAGTAGGTATTTGCTTGTATTTCGATGGTTTGTATTAACGTAACACAGTAGTTAGGTAGGTAGGTAAGCGCCCCGGCCCCCAGTCCCGCGCCGTAAAGTAAAAGCGAACATGACTTTGTAGCACTTTGTGACAAAGTAATGTAACAATAACATTAAAATTAAAATATTTTAGTTATTATTGGTTTTTTCGTTTCTCATCATCATCAATAAATCAAACAACTAGATGCGAGTGCCACTACCACGATAGTTTTTTGTGCATAAGCCAAAGTTGACAACCATAGCGCGACCGCCGAGCGTAGACTTCTGTACTCTCGGTATTCTGTGTCGCAAGGATCTAAGATACAATAGCAACACACTGACCTATTTCTATTTCTTTTACGCACGTGATGTTTTGCCAATAGGATTGTCACACTCTTATGTACTACGTATTGGTTTATGACTTGCGTAAGAGCGGCAACAACGTATCGTAGATTTATCGTTTTAAGGTGCATGACCTATGCCTGTAGACATAATCAGCTGTTAGGAAAAATACATCGTGTTCAAACGGTGCAAAAACTTAAAAAATCATTTGCGACTAAACTACTGTTTCAATTTAATTGATTTTTGGTAGAGAGCTTGATAATGATACCTAGTATAGGCAGTTTAAAGGAAAGCCCATCTGTCGTATCAACTTTGTATAAGCATGAATCTTTACATATGAGTACCTTATTAACTTAATGATAGTGAGCAACTAGGGATTTTGAAAATTCATCCCCTAAAGTCGTTTGGGGATGAAAGTTAGTATGAATTTTGTCATTTTTGTCGATTGGAGTTCCCATCGAAGGGCACATTGGCTTATAATTTAATAATTGTTTATTTAATTTAAACTTACTTTATTATATGATTAATGCTTTCCATTTTCTTTTTGTGGAACTCCAAAAGACATTTTTCTAGATTCACCAAATAGTCCTTTACATCCTTGTCAAGCATTTTTGTCACTTCCAGTTCAAAAAATTTCTCTCTGTATTTCTTTTCTGTATCTTTACCTAAAGCAGTTTTAAGGTCTGAATTGTTTTTCTTAAGTGTAATCTGTAATATATAATAAAGGTTAAAATTAATATGTAACTTTAATATTTTAGATATTTGTCTGCTTTATGTTTTCTTTGAAGTAAGTAGTAACAGGACGCGTCTTTGTGAATATTACCTGTAGTTCAACTAGAATACCATCAGTTTTATACTTTTCACTGGTAAGCTTCTTGTATTGCACTGACAAAGAATCCTTTTCTTTCAAAACATCTCTGTTCATTGCGCTCAACTTTTCTTTGATGTCAGCCTCCTCTTTCTCACATTCTGTAGTTTCCTTTTGAATGTCTCTTAGTTTCAAATTGTCATCTAATTCGCGTTTGTAAATCTGAAAACCGTAGCGTATCATTATTATATTATATGAAAATACTTGAAAAAGATTTGAATAGACCGTTAGAAATTATCTGGAAAATGAAAAATATAGTTTACTAACTGTTCCCGCGAGTTCTTCCGCGTTTATGTCGAACAACAAATTAGATTTCATGGGTTTAGTTTTTTTGCGCGGAACCCTAATTCTTTTTCTAAAATAAAAGTAGCATAAATTGCTCCTTACAATATCAGCTAACTGCCAGTTTCCCATCAAAATCGGTCTAGCCATTTCGGAGCATAGCCGGAACAAACAGACAAAAAAAAAATGTGTGATAAGTACTCTATATACTTTCATATGCATTTAGTAAAAAGCAGTTATTTTGATATTACAGACATTTCAATTATATTTATTTGTATGTAAAGATATTGTATTTTATTCCTACCTCTTCCTTAGCTATTTCATCCTTCAAACACTCGATCCTCTTAGTAGTAGTCTGTCTATCACTCTGTATCTGTTTCAGTTTGTCCTCCAGTTTCTTTATTGCTTCCTCTTTCTTTTGTTTTTCAAGTGGAATATTTCTTTCTATATGTTGTCTAATATCAATATCGATTGACTTCACTTTGTCAAATGCTATTGTTATTTTCATTATTTCATTGTTTTTTGTTTCTATGTTAGCTCTGTGAATTATACAATTGATTTATAATGGAGTCAAAATTATGGAGAAAATAGAATTTTGTTTTTGAAAAAACTTTATTCCCAGTCTGACCTGTTCTGCTTTACAACCTCGGCTTTAGCTTGTTCTTTCTCCTTGAGTGCTTCTTTCAAAGGTTCCACTCCTTCTTTCAACTCTGCCAATTCCTCAATGAACTTCTCCCTATTTGATTCCAGTTGTTTTTTTGTTTCTTGAAGGTTATATATCTCCTGAACCTGTTGGTGTTGATATTCGATAAAAGAGATGTGTTTAGGGTGGGAAAGAGGTAACGCTTTACAAATTGTGGGTACCACAGCAATATATTCATCTGTATATTACTTAAGAAACGTAATTCTACTACATATGTAGTACGTCATTAGCTAGACTTACCTTCTTCTGCAAATTAAGGCATTCTTCTTTAATTTTGTTTTTCTTATCACGCAAATCCTGCATTTTTTTATTGTGCGCATTAAGTTTCTTCTGAGCTTCCTTGAGCTTTGCCTTCAAACTGGCAATTTTTTGTTTTAGTTCCGCTTGTTTAGCAGTAGCTTCTTCCAAAGTCATGTCTGATTCAACTTCCGAACATTGTGCGTTTATAGCTTCAAACTGAAAAAGAACAAAATGTTGTTTTAAACATTAAAATAATGTTTAATTCCTATCTGGATTTTATAAAGTAGAAAGATATAAAACTATCTCACCTCCTTGGTGAATGTTTTGACTTCTTGGTTGTATCGATCCAGCAGTGGCATATCTCCCTGCATTTGCTTTATGGTCTGTAGTTTTTGTTCGGGCTCTAAGAGAGACATGGATAAGCCATCCACCTCTTCCGTAAATTTGTTTATTTTCTGTAAAGTAAGAAACAATATCAAGCTGCTTTGTTTGATCTGCCGATTTTTTGGTACACTTTTTTATTTATCACTTATCACTTACCGTTTCGACATCAGCAATACGTTGCTCTAGCTGTGGTTTGTCCTTCTCTTTGAACGATTTAATCTTTTCGTTTAAAGATTTCATACTCAACAGTTCATCTTTCTTAGCAGATTCTTTTTGGAGCTCCTCTGCTACCTTTTTAAGTTGGTCTGGTACATTCAAAACCTTAGTATTCAGTTGGCTGATTAAATCTGACACCTGAAATCATTATGGAATATGTCTTGTTAAAAATATTTAATTTGAAAGGAAATTATAATTTGAGCATTATAAATACCTCAGTTTCCGAGTCAAATCCACGGTTACATAGAGGGCAACAACTGTTAGCTTTCAGCTGCGATTCGTATTTAGTGATGACAAACATCGAGGACTCGAGAACATTGCGATCATCCTGGAATATCAATGAGATTTAAGATATACATGAAACCAAAATATTTAGATGTTCTTTTCCATATTATCCTAAAGGCCAATTTCTCAATCATCAGAAAACTTTTATCTGCTGAATAAATAATGCCGTTTTGCTATTATTGACTGCAGAGAACGTAAAATGTATTAATACGATAGCAAAAAACACTTTTCAACTAAGACTAAACTAGTATCATCTTAGTCAAACATTTATCTGCCTAGCCTTTTCCCAACTATGTTGGTGTCGGCTTCCAGTCTAACCGGATGCAGTTAAATACCAGTATTTTACATGGAGCGACTGTCTATCTGACCTCCACAACCCAGTTACTGGGTAATACGATACCCCTTGGTACGACTGGTTGTCAGATTTTCCGGCTTCTGACTACCCGTAACGACTGTCAAAGATCAACGAATGACAGCCGGGACCAACGGCTTAACGTGCTTTCCGAGGCACGGAGGGGTCTCCACAGACCAACCGCGGCAAGCGTAGCTTAACCTGATCGATCGACCTGTGCGACTGTTATAGTGCGGCATTATTTAGCCATGGGCCCCTCCATCTTAGTTGAACATTGATGAACTTTATTATTTCCGTCAGTCATAATTATAAAGCAATAGATGCAATAAATTTCAGTAAAGTTGATTTATATGTCGGAAATACAGTACTGTGAAAAAATATAGACTCAAACAGATTTACAATTATTATTTTAAAATGAGTAACAATGATTAGATATTGTTTCATTCAATAAATGATACAAAGTCATTACTCTCTTTATATAAATACAGCATCTTAATATTTTTGTGTAATGAAGAGAAAAACCAAATATAAAAAAATTCAATGGATGTTCGTTGTGAAAAATTATAAACTCAGCATACATAATGCATGTTATATTTAGCTAATATTTTGTCCATTTACCCTTATTTTTAATAACGTCTATTAATCTGTTAGGTAGGCTATCAATTAACTTCTTAATTACAGTGGGTGAAATTTCAGACTAACAAGATTGCAGTCTCTGTTTGAGTTGTTGCATATTATTTATGGGAAGCTTTTCCTTATTGTAAACACTCCTTGTTAGAATCCCCCACACATTCTCCATCGGATTTAAGTCTGGACTACACGCTGGCCATTGTAAAGTCGATATACCAAAGTTATGCAACCACTTTTTTGTACTTAGAGCAACATGTATAGGAGCATTATCCTGCTGAAAAATAATATTTTCGTCTTCAATCAGGGTTATGAAGGGTAAAAGGTAATCGTATAGCAGATCTTGATATTTAGCAGCGTTCATTCCACCACTACAAAACGCCAATTCTGTCTTTAGATGGCCCGTGATGCCGCCCCATACCATGACTGATCCGCCTCCGAATGCTCGACGTGACATTATCTTTGTGTCGTGTCTTAAATCATGCCAGTAATATTTGGAACCGTCGGGACCATCAAAATTAAACTTCATTTCATCACAAAAAATAATGTGTTGCCAAAAATCTTTTCCTTTTTTTTAATATTTTTCTGCGAATCTAAGTCGGTCTGCAATGTGATACTCTTTCAAGGCATGCTTATTAAGATATTTCCGATATTTAAAATGTCCGAATGCTTTTGCCCACTTCCTAATAAGACTCGGATCACAGTCTAAGTTACATCTGCGCACCAGTGCCGATGATGATGCTCCAGTGTTCGACAATTCCCTCAGAACGGTGCGTTTCACGGTAGGTGAAAACTTAGGAGGTCGGCCAGATCGTTTAATTTTTCCATAATTTTCAATTCCTAGCTTCAAAAAGTTCTTTACCACACTCTGTGATCTACCAATAATGTCGGCTATTTGTCTTTGAGTTTTACCACAGCTTTTCAATTCGATAATTCTTTGTTTTTCTATATCTCTTAATTGTTTACCACGAGGCATTATCCAAGGTAATTCAAAAATAATCACCACAAAAACCACAAAGTCGTGAATATATACTTCTATAATAACAAATAAAAAATGCAAGCACTTTCCCCTAATACGTTCTAGTTGCGACTGAGTTTATAATTATTCACAGTGCAAGTCGATACGTGTGACAACGATCGTTGCGCTCGACGTCAAGATCACGCAGAGATAAACGCTATTATACGTACCACGCATGTAGGCATATTTAGTATTATATGACTTTGTTTGAGGTAACTTTGTTTAGTTAAATCTTTAAAATATTGAAAAAACGATTTGAGTCTATATTTTTTCACAGTACTGTACATCATTCGTTTGACTGATCGGGACGCCAGCGCCATCTGGTGGCGCTTGAGTCTAGCCTGAGTTCGTGGAAGTCGACAAGAGTGCTACAGAGCGGTGTGGAATCACTTGGATATCAGACATCAAACGGACAATATGTCCTCAGAAACTGTCTCGCGTTCCGTATCTAGTTGTGTCGTGTACTTACAGTGTGTGATTAACTTGTTCGTAAATTATAATCAGATTAGAACTGCAAACGGTTTTTCTATTGCGCAATAACCAACACTATCCATAGTACGCACACAGAGACTGACGAAACAGACGTAGTACCTTCTTCGTCATATATAAGCAGCAACTATGCATAATTTAATAAAAAAATACAAACCTGCAGCTTTTCCACATTAGTAATAACTTTATTCAGAGTATTTTCATAGGTTGATGTTCCGCAAACTTTGTACATTTGTTCTTCAGCTTCTACTTGTTCTTTGGACTTTTCCATTAATGTACTACGGACATGCTTCCTTTCTTCCTCAAGCTTAGTTATCTAATGCCAAGAAAACATTATATCAAACATTAAATTCATAACATCAATTCATCCCGATTCAGCTATAAATGGACCAAGTATGCAACTTTGAGGAACCTTTAAGTTAAATTCCGATACTGGTTATCTCTTGTCATTTATATTAAGCCTGAGTTCTTCTATAGCTGTTATAAGAAATGAAAATATAATTTCACCCTTTTTGCTGTACCATATAGTTAGTACTACTTATAAAGGAATGTTATAGTGTACACACTCGAAGGCTTGAGACAAGTCAAAGTACACACACATCGTCAAAGTACAGTCACATGATTTTTTTTACGTCACAATAGCTATTATTGTGACGTTATAAAAAGCGACGAGCTAATAAAAAGAGGCCCTTCTCTATCGCGGTTTCCGAAAGCGTGTTGTCGAAGTAGTAAAACATTAGGCAATAATACATACTTGAGTCTTCTTTTCGTTCAAGCTCTTCTTCAATTTATTGACCTCAGAATTTAAGCCAGATTCTAGCTTTTTCAGTGACATTGCGAAGTCTTTCTCAGGCATGCTACCTAATACTTCTGTTAGAGATGTTCTGTGCTTGTTTTTAAGCACAGTTAATTGTTTTTCTTTCTGCTTTAGTAAATCTTCTTTGACCTCGCGTTCTTTCAGTTTGGCACTTTGTTTTTGTAATTTTGCAATCTGGAAAAGGATGCATAAATAAACCATTAGGTTTATTTATTTGTATCTTTTAGGGTTTATTTGACTAACTATTTACACTAGAAACTAAATTAAAAGACTAAATTACTATACAAATAAATACAAAAAAAAAAAAACAAAGGACACTTAGGCGTCGAAGTACTCGTCCGCATCGCTGTCATCCGGAAAAGTGCCCAGAAGACTGGCAGCATTGCCACGTTGAATGGCAATGCTAATTCTTTGACCAAAGAAAGACCCAGCCCTCTGGTCACGTGAAGTGTCGACCAGCCGGCGAGAAATTTCATTAAAAAGGAGACGCGCACTCGGGCCCCATGACCCGAGCGTTTCGACCCCAAACGGCTCAAAGCTGTAGTTGCCCATAAGGTTACAGTATTTGCGCCGCTTGAGGGTCTCAGCAGCAGCAGCAGCGGCGCCAGCACAGCCCGCCGTGCTAGGAACATGAGATGGCGCAAGGGTATCGACACACGTTGCGTCCCACACCAGAGGCCTACCCATCTTCCAAGGCAACAACGTCATACCGTCTGGTCTCTTCCCATCGTCACGTACCAGGCCATTTGGTTCTAAAACAGCTGGTACGCCGGCGGTGACAAGGGCTCGACGAATAATATCGTTGATGCTGGCGTGCCGTGCTATGCGACCTGCGCTCCTATAGCAGGACAGGCCATGGTGGCCGAGACTGTCGACAGCTTCACCGCAGAGACAACGATGCGGAGCAACACAAGGTGCGCCCAAGCGGAGACATGTAGCGAGCCGAAACGATGAGTCATCCATCATTGTGCCTATGGTGGATGACGGGAGCGCCTGAAGCCACAAGCCTGACTCCCATTCCCCCACAGCCAGCAGACGGGCACGCTCAACAGTATTACGTGACGTGTTTATAAGGGAATTCCGTATAATACTGCAGAGCGGCACGTCCCACCGTCTCTGGGAAGACGGGTTATCGGGCAAAACCGTATTGGGACAAGTCATTTTCCAAGCGTTCAACGCATCGGTCAAACACGGTACTTCAAAATCGACCAGTGAGGAAGATAAAATGTTCCTGGTTAATTTATCGGTACTGTGGACCGAGGAGAGGAAGGCCGGTAAACTTATACTTGAAATTTTGCGGACGCCGAGACCGCCCAGGCGAATGGGAAGTGTGGCTTGCTGCCACGCACGGTCGTCCATTAGAAAATAAGTCTTATTAAATAGCGGAAACATCGAAATTAACAAATAATATCAGTTTAATTTCTTACCTTCTTATCGATAACATCAAGTTCTTCATCATGTTTCTCTAATTCCTTTTCATCTTCATTGATTTGATGTTGATGCTCTTCTGTGTTTAACTCTTTATCTAATCTTTCATAATTTCTGTAATCAAATTCGGAAGGACACAGCATTAAAAACAGCTTAGACATGGGTCAAGTTGTTAATAATTAATATTTTTCTGAATACATGCTTACTCTTCGGCAATTTTGAATTTGTTTTCTGCAGTCTCCAGACGTACTTTAGATTCGTTCGCAGCTACAATCTCTTTTTCCAATTTTGTTACCTCTTTTTTGTTCTTTTCAATGTCTTTCTCTTTACTGGATATTTGTTGGTTGTGACGAGACTAAAAAACAAAATACATACTTGAAAATACACTACACAAAAGCATTTAAAATTTTGCAACTTACTTTCAGTCAGGTAAAAGTAAGCATTCTGGAACATTAGTAATTCTACTAATATACATAAAGAAGTAAAGAAGTAGTAGAGTGAGTGGAGTAGTTCAATAGAAGTATCAAGTACTTATGGTAAACAAGAAAAAAATTACTCACAAGAGCAACGCGACTTTCGTCCACCAATGATTGCTTTTGCTTCTCTTGCTTGTCAGCCTCTGACTTTAATTCGCTTAGTTCCTGTTTCAGACTTTTGATTTTTTGTGTAAGTTTACTCATTCCTTGTTCTGCTTCATCACTAGTCTCTACTGTTACAATTTCCTCAACTCCTGTAGATAGATTAAAACACTTGTTCGCTTACTATTAAAATAACTGGTACTACTTACTAGTAGAATATATTATTGTCGTCTTACCAGCCAATTGTGCAACTTTCACAATCATTTCATTTCGCTCAACTACTTTCTTATCGTTTTGGCTGTCCAACAAGATTAATTTTTCAAGCCTTAGCTTATTAGCATCCTTTTCATTTGCTACCCTTTCTTCCTCATTATTAAAATTAGTAATTTTTGAGTAAGATTCTTTAAGTTCCTTTTGGTTGGCTTTCACAGTCGCTTCGTAGTTGCCTAAATTTAAAATAATTATAATATTAATGCAATTCATTATTTAATTTTTTCATAAAATGTTTTATATTAAAATGCTGTAATATTATATCTTACTAATTTTCTCTTTCAATTCCGGTATTGAGCCCTCAAATAAATTTTTGATATCCTTTTTGAGCTCTTGCTCTCGTTTATGACAGTTATCCAGTCTGAAATTTTAATTGATCCTTATCAAAAGACAATTGAAAATATTTTTACAATTGTTAACAATAAAAAAAAATATAAATTAAAACAAAAAAATTGAACGAAAATATGAAAAAAAAGCATCCAAAACAAGCTGCAGCCCAATCACAGGGATGCCACTGGTGCCTGCGTGGTTGGTTTCTTTGATTTTTTTATTGGAGTGAATACAAATAACATACTTCACTTTTAATTTCCCTAGTTTAGTATCATAGATATTCAGTGAAGTTTCCAGTGTTTTGATAGTGTTCAATTTTTCTTCTATTGGCTTTAGATCTTTTTTGATTTCACAAAGTTTCAATTCAGTTTCCGAGATTCTAGTCTCTGTATTGATGACTTCCAGTTTCTTTTTATCTAGTTCCTTTTTTTGTTCTTGCAGAATGTCAACTCTATCAGCTATAAAGTACAAAATTTTAGATAAAAATGTTGTCAAAATACAGACTTGACAGAATAATTGTAATAATTTTCAGTTTTAGACTTTTCACAAAGAATTATATGTTTTTTAAAATTACTCACCAAGAATTTTGATGTCTGTAGCATAACCTTTCCTAATTTTCTTGATATGTTCAAAACATTTTCCATATTTGTCTGAATCAAATATTTCATCAAAGCGCTCTTTGACCTTTTTGCCTTCATCTAGAGGCCAGCTTGCTTCTTCTTGGTGGCAAAATATCACTGCATTTAGGATAGCTTTTGATACGCCTGGAAATTACCAAGTCATGCAGGGTGAAGAAGTATTGATATTAATAGAAACAGTATTCTCTCTTTTAATGAACATTTTAGTTTCTTGATTACTCTTACTGAATACCCACTCTAATTTTAACCCATCAAAGACTACTACTACTAAAAGCTGTTTGTATGTAAGTGCTCAACAATTTTCATGATTATTATTTATTGTTGTTTCAAGTGTATTTTTCTTATGAACAATTGTTGGGTCATACAACATTTGTCAGGTTAATTTATATACAAAACTGTACAATGCTCGTAAAAATAAAATTAACAACAATGACAAAGAACCCTGTAAATTAAGTGTAACAAATGAAAATGGATGTGGTGAGAAGAGATTAACTAATAAAAATTGCATTATTGATTAATGCATTTATTACCTGATGCAACTATTCCTTCGTAATGCTGAATAACTTACTTGATTAATTGCCAGAAGGGTTGCAAGTTATGGTAATGCACATGTGATGGAAGCATTTTAAAAAGAAAGGAATATGAGTTAATGTATCTAAAGTAAAACGTGAATTTGATGCAATAAATACTTAAATAAATAATTTCTAATTACTCTATTTCTTTAAAAAAACAGGGATAACATTATAAGAATTTTGTATAATTTTGATCTATAAAGGCAGCAGACAGCATAATGTTTTCTGGTCCTTTATTCGCAGTTGTGCTGGTTTTATTTCATATTGATTTTACCTATATATTTTATGCATGTGTGGGAGAAAAATAGATGAAAATTAAACTGAATGGTTAATTTTTATCTCCCTGATTTCCGAAACTACTGAGACAAAAATTTTGAAAAAATACAGAAGTTAGCTCTTTACTTAAAGATTACAGGGAAATCTATAGGAAGTCTATGGTGTTAAAATAACAGTAAATCTTAAAATATTGTGTGTACAAACTTACAGAAGGAATTTATGGGGATAACATGTTTTTCAACTACAATGTTAATTTTTTTTCATGATATAAATTACCTTGGGATAAAAAAACATTCACATCACATTCATGCATATTAATTTAACAGTTTCATACTTGTTACTGTAATGAGCAGATTGAAACTGATGAATAAACAAGAATATGTTTACATATTCAGAATCAGAAAAAAGGTGCATCTACCAAGTTTTTTTAAAATTTTTATGAGCAAATGTTAGTTGTGCCCTTTTTCGTTATGACGGCAGGGTAGTATTTGGCTGCATTTGGTTAGACTGGAAGGCAACCCCGACATAGTTCCAACACAGTTGTTGGAAAAAGCCTAGACAGATGATGATAATGATGATGAGTGAGTGGTAGAGAAAGTTGTTCAGTGTGATGGTCTATACTACATCTTAATCTACACCTTTAAATATGACCACATCTTTCTGATATAAGCTGTATAATGGAATGAACTTGTTAAAAAGAAAGCTACTTATTTTCTACTGGATCAGGCACAGATGAGACAACTTACCAAGCTCATCATATAGAACCGCATCTAGATCAGCACATCTTTTTGATACATCCTTTGTTTTCCCAGCCTCATCGGTGACTGATAGTAAAGAATCTAGAGTACGGAAGGATGTTTTCTTTTTTTGTAACACAACCTTCATAGATCTTGTTACCTCCATGTTTTTGTCTTTTGCATTTGCAAGCTAAAATATAAACATAAGGACTTATTAATACTCAAGCAAAAGTTATTAAGTCCATGAACTTATTTATATAAATATCTTTAGTATCCTTCTATAAATGCGATAAGAATCTGAATAAGGCGGTTATAGTAAAATCTATCTCAGAAAGTAGCTTCCAGGGAGAGCACAAAGAATCTTTTAAAAAAATGCTAATATTGGTTTATCGATTTTATTCCCTGGCTGCTGCTCCTAGATACTACTCTCTTACTATCGTTTTTTTCTTCGATGACAAAAGACTTCTATAAGACGTACCTTTAGTTTTATTTGCGCCAGAACTTCAGTCGTTCTGTTTACTTTAGGGTCATGTATGAAACTTTCACCATGACCCATTCCTGGCGGCATTTGAGACGTGATGGCATAACGCACAGCTTCAATTATAGTTGTTTTACCACATCCATTTTGTCCCAGTATCAGAGTTAGAGGACTATCAAAAGTAATCCCCTGCTCGTCGGAATCATCAGGCCCAAAACTACGAATGCCCCGTATCATTAAAGATTTAACAACCGCCATGATGAGGAGACACTTGCGGTAAAACTTAACGTAGTATATTTCGCGCCAAGTGAAGATATCACCCAACTCCAACACCAAGCGGCAAACAAAGATATTCAATCACGATCGCTGACAGCCGAAGCCGATGAGCCGACAGGTTAGGATCGGCACAAGCAAGCCAAGCCAGTGGCACCAGTGTTGCCGCAACTGAGTTCCCAAAAGGTACATATCCCGCGATGAAAAGGTACATTTTGAGTTAAAAAGGTACATGCTTTTACTAAAATCGGAAACTTAATCTAATATTATAAAATCTCGTGTCACGGTGTTTGTGGTCGCACTCCACCGAAACGGCTCGACCGATTTTTATGAAAATTTTAATGTATATTTGGTAGGTATGAGAATAGGTCGTAAAGTAAATTAAATTAATTTCACACCGTTATATGAAAAAAAAAACCGGTCAAGTGCGAGTCGGACTCGCGCACCGAGGATTCCGTACAAAGTAGGTATGTAACTACAAATTTACGGTTTTCGGATTTTTACCTTTACTTGTGCTACGTGACCTTGTTTCTTGCCAAATTTCATGATTCTAGGTCAACGGGAAGTACCCTACTTATAGGTTTTGATTCCCTCGCGAGTAGTTGTGAGTTTGAAAATATGCGGCTTTAAATAGCTGTTTCTTCAACGCATCAAGCAACGCAACGCATCAATTGTTTGTTTCAACGCATGCAAGCGTTGACATAGAAATTTGAGTTTGTTACAGATTAAAGGTATTATAGACCTGAGTATTTGATATGAATTTCAATTTAATACCTCTACGCGTTCGTGGGGAAAGGGGTAATAAGTTTAAAATTATTAAAAATATTTTTATTATATGAAGTAACTAAAAATTTACGCTTTTCACAATTTTTCGTTTATTTTATATTTTTCCTGTGTTGATAAGGAGTTGCTTCGTACCAAATTTCAAGATTCTGAGTTCACGGGACCCTGTAGGTTTTGATTCCCTTGCGAGTGTCAAAAATTTGCGGAAATTTGCGGCATAAACGGCTGTATCTTTTGATTGCGTTGGCTTAGAAGTTGATTTTTTCACAGCTCCAAGAGACAGTAGACCTGTTTGATATAAAGTCCAGCTTGATAACTCCACGCGCTCCTGAGAAAAAGGGTCTTGACAGACAACGGACGGGACGGACAACAAAGTGATCCTATAAGTGTTCCATTTTCCGTTCGATGTACGGAACCTTAAAAATAGGAAAAATTAAATTGTAATTTTAACGACAACGTCTGGCGGGTTAGCTTGTATTATATAAAAAAAAATTCCCGCAGTTTTATGATAGGTACTTACTCATTGAATTGTTTCTCGGCCCCGCCGCCACCACAGAGTACATTTTTATATAGCCCGTAAGCCGGTCGGATATACGATACAATATTCATTGCCGTTACATGCTCTGTGACATTGCCTACTCTCGGCGGAAGCGAAACAGAGCTACTTCCTATTCTTACACTTCGTAGGACCGAAGATCTATCTAGTTTTCTCGTTTTGGCAGCGGTTTCAAATTTTGGATGTTAAGTTGAAAAGGTACGTAAAATGGACCCCATTACACATTACACATGGGAGGCCTAAAAGGTACGTCAAATGTGTAAAATGTACGCTAACGGCAACGCTGAGTGGCACCCAATGCAGCAACCGTAAAATTGGCATTTCATTTTTGTTTGAATTCTGTCAAACAAAGTTATCGAAAAGTGTTACCAACGAAAAAAAGGTAAGTAATCGAGTTTGCATTTTCATGATACTTTTCATTCGATTTTTCTAATGTACAGAGGCCAGCACATCAAGCTACCCCAATCTGTCAGATTTTCCCAATTGAATATGAACCATATTCCTTTGTGCTAAAGTTGAAAATCTATCAAAGAAAGACAGATTGGGGTAGGTTGACCTGCTGGCGTCTGTACATACGGCTACACATCAAGCTATACATTTCCAGTTTTAGCTGACTTCGCATTGTATAGGTTTTTCTTAAAATCAGAAGTCAGCTGATTCTGGTTTTATAGGGTGACTGGTAATTAGTGACCGATACCTAAACATGCGATTGTACTCATGATAACAAACAACTTTTACTATGGGACCAAATCTGAATTCGCGAAAAAAAAATCAGCTGTTCAGTACCTACATTTTGACCAGTTAGGCGAACATAAATGACTGAACAGCAGATTTTTTTTCACAATTTCAGGTTTGATCCCATAGTAAAAGTTGTTTGTTATAATGAGTACAAGCACGTGTTTAAGTATCGGTCACTAATTATCTGTCATTGTATATATAGCTTGATTTGTAGCTGTGCATACAACCAACCGTTTACCGTACATCAGTAATAAGACTGACTACCGCAAACCGCATTTACAGCTAGTACACACGGCTACACATCAAGCTATACATTTCCAGTTTTAGCTGACCTCTCATTGTATAGGTTTTTCATACAATCAGGAGTCAGTTTATACTGGTTATGTATAGATTGATGTGTAGCCGTGCGTACAGACGCCAGCACATCAAGCTACCCGAAACTGTCATAATTTCCCAATCAACTTTGAACTTTAGCAATAAAGTTGAAAATCTAATAAAGCAGATTGTCGTAGCTTGATGTGCTGAAGTCTGTACATAAAGATTCTGTCAACGTCCCATTTGGTATAATTGTTGTTTGACTATCTGTAACACGCAGGCGATGTTTTCAAGATTTCATCCATTTTGACAGCCAATTTGTGGGTGTGTGTGTGTGTGGACCTGAGATTAGCGACGGGCTTCCTTGGAGCGGCTACTACAGGTGCAGAAAACCGGGAACGGCATAAATACTAACCTGGAAGAAGTACTAGGGTAATGGAACTAGGTGGACATATTGTGAGGGCTGTGGGTTTGAACTACAGCAACACAGCATTGAACTTTGAAACTTGTAGGCATGACCAGCCATATAAATTATATTAAGTTTTTTTTCTCTGCGGGATTTGATAAACAATTTACAGTACTAAGTTGGATTTTTTTATTGTGTTCCATCATTGTGATGAAGAATCGGAAAAACAATTTTTGTCAAATTAATATCGATTTTTGTAACGTAAAACTCTACTACTCTATAACACACGCTTTCCACCGCCCGCCTGCTGCTGCTGGCTATCTCTAGCTCTACTTCTGTCATTCATTGTTTGTCACAAGCGAATTATTATTTGTATTGTGAAATAAACGTTGATCATTTAAGAAATCCAGTTTCATGTCAATTACTCAGTGTTATACTTTTATAATAAATTGTGAAAGACTGTTATTTTTATCATTTGGTGTACCTTCTCATAAAACAATATTTCTGGCAGGAGAAATCGTGAACACATCACTGCATTGTGTGATTTTTTTTTATAAATTCGTTCATGTAAGTTTTATAATAATTATTTAATTGTCCACAGTATTTTTTAATAGTCCCTCTACAAGTCTTAATGTTCTTTACATAATCGTGTAAGTAAAAAAAATAAACTCGGTGAAGTGCAGGCTGACATAATTTGCAAGTTTCACAGAAATTCACCTGTAAAAAACAGGTTTCTTTTACTTATATATAATAAAAAAAATGTGCTTATCATTAAACGTAGTGATTTTATTTTACATAGAATATTGTGCATCATGCCCTTGAAAAAAGTAAATTAATATTTCCCTTATGCTTGTGAATCATCTATCACTAACTATAAATCTGTGTCTTGGTCAAGGCTAGAGACTGATTTCCAGTTTAGTATTTATATGTATACAGTTTTAATGTCAGCATTGAAATGATCTTGAAAGTATAAATGTAAGCCGCCATATGGTTATCAATTGATTTGTTGGTCTATCTGTTAATATTTTTTAGTCTGGCCTCTGTTTCTGTATTAATCTTTTGAATATGTCTCAAAAGATTATTTCATGTTGATCATAAATATTGATTGTTGCTCACTGTGTAAGTACACCAGTGGCAACGGTACCATACAACTCGATTCCCGCCGGCTTGCCTTCGAAAATTCAGAACACAACCACTCTATAGTCAATCCATCATTGAAATATAATGAAACGTTTTATTTACTTTTTTGTTTGCTCCGGCTTACCTCTGTCATAAATTCACCCATAGACACTGAAGTACACAGTACTTACATGTATGTACGTACTTCTGACAATCTCAATGCAATATACAGGGTGGCACCGTGACATGGATATTGGCATGCAAACTGTCACCATGAATTCAGCACATGATTCTAGACCACCTAGTCTATTCAAACTTATGTTTCAAATTAATATTATTTCAAGTTAAACAAATATCAACTTTATGTAAAAAAAAAAATAAATATCAACTGTAATGGTAATTAAGTTGATTTCAGAGTGAAAAAGTTATAAAAATGTTTGAAGTTGTAGAGTAAACTGAACTTTATTTTGTAGGATTTGAAGTTATTTTTCCATAAACTCATATTTGTTTACATTTTTGGCAAATAAATCGCGAATGCAGATTAGTAAATGATTTGTCAATAAGTATAAAAATAAAAAAAGCTGTTTTATAGAAAAGTGCAATATTTACACATTCAAAATGTATGGAACAGCAATTAAAAGAAAAAAATACTGACACAAAATTTCAGCTCAGGAGGTTTCAGAATCATGTACTGAATCCATGGTAACAGGTTGCGCATCAATGTTCCTCCCACCCTGTATATTTTCAACTAGCTTTTGCCCGCGACTTCGTCCGCGTGGATTTCGTACTTTCCTCAAATAAATTTAACACCATCTCCACCTTCCCCTTGAAAGGTAGTTATTTCGAAAAATATTGATTACAATCTTTATACTTTAATTAAAGAAATAAGTATTCAGGCCAATATTTTAGTTAAACTACCTAAGATGTTTCAAATAAACTATCCTCCCTTTTCATCACGACAGTGCTTGTTTTTATTAAAAAGCATTTGGTATGTTTACATTTTTATGACATATAGATTATCTAAACCCATTTTCGTGTTAATGGAAGTTGGAGTTTCTACTCCTTAAACTTTATTACCCTTTTCCACCCCGGTAGGAGTCGAATAAGTAAAACCCTAAAACTCATACTTTTTTATTTTAAGTAAGTAAGTAGTAATACCCTAAAAGTGACAATCTTTATTATTTACTTAGGCAAATGTTGAAAAGTTTCAAGTTTCTTAACCAAAGGAATAAGACCGCCTTTTCACCTTCACAGTTTTTATCCCCATAGGGGCGTAATATTGAAAACACATTTGGGACGTTTCCATATCTTGACTCAAAGATTATTTATACCAATTTCCCATTGAATCAAGCCACGCAATAAAATACTCCTCTGTGAAATGGACTACCCCCGTTCACCCCGTTAGGGTTAGATTTTCGAAAAACTCAGTTACACTTTATTATTTATTTTGGTCTTAAGTATACATACTGAGTTTCGAGTTTATATTATTGGACTGCGCGATAAAATTCTTCCATACAAACTGACACCCTCAATCTCCCTTTAGAGCAGAAAAACATTAAATGAAAAACTATAATTTACTTAGATAAGTATTTGTGCCAAGTTTTAAGCTTCAATTTATTCATACCATTTTTTTGGAGTAAATCAAGCTACTCACTATAATATCGGCCTTAAAAATTTAATTACCACTTATAACCCGTCAGGGGTCTGCTTTCGAAAGACACATGTCTTATTACTTAGGTAAATATTCCTTCCAAGTTTCTAGTTTATTAACCAAATGAATAAAATTTTTCATATAAAGTTTTTCCCCACTTTTCACCCCCACACAGGAGGAATTTTGAAAAAACGTTTGATATGTGTTCATAACTTGACTCAAAGATTATGTCCAACAATTTTCGAGCTAATCAAGCCACGCAGTAAAATGGAAAATTAACTATCCCTTTTCACCCCGTCAGGGGTAGATTTTCGCAAAACCCTGATACATGTTATTCTTTACTTTTTGTCTCAAGTATAAATACTGAGTTTCGACTTAATCGGACCGCACGTTAAAATTCTTCCATACAAATGTTGACACCCCCTAATCACCCTTTAGGGGGTAGTTTAGAAAAGCCAAAAAATGCCAAACTTCATAATTTACTTTAGATAAGTATTCATGCCAAGTTTCAAGTTTATTAACCAAATGAATAAGATTTTTCAAATAAGCTGTATCCCCACTTTTCACCCCCCCAGGGGTGGAATTTTGAAAACGCGTTTGGAATGTGTTCATTACTTGACTCACAGATTATTTATACCAATTTTTGAGTTGATTAGGCCAGGCAGTACCCTGTAAAATTAACTACCCTTTTTTTCCCCGTTAGGGGTAGATTTTCGAAAAACCCTGATACACGTAATTCTTTATTTTTGGCATTAAGTATAAATACTGAGTTTTGAGTTAATCGGACCGCGCGTTAAAATTCTTACATACAAATTTTGACACCCCCCAATCCCCTGTTAGGGGGTAGTTTAGAAAAACAAAAAATGCCAAACTTTATAAATTACTTAGATAAGTATTCGTGTCAAGTTTCAAGCTTATTAACCCAAGGAATAAGATTTTTCATACAAACTTTCATCCCCTATTTAACTCCCTTAGGGGTTGAATTTCGAAAATCCTCGTCTACATTATAAAGGGAACCTCTGTGCTAAATTTCAGCTTTCTAGGTCCAAGGGTTTAGGCTGGGCGTTGATGAGTCAGTCAGTCAGGACTTCTCTTTTTATATGTATAGATATATAGATGACATTGTTTACTATCTATCTATCTCACACTTCATTTACAATCACACATTACTAAAGAAGAAAATGGGCAATAGTTTGTACTTATATAAACTGTAAATACAACAGAGAAGTTTGTGCAATCCTTTGTGTGTCAACCAAGGTTGGAAAGGATAGAAAAATCATAAACATATTCTGTTATTAAATCTTGCATGCTAAAAATACTGATCTACTAATCATCATGATAAGCTACAGCTAACATAAAACTAATGGCTCACTTTATTACTCTGATGAAGAAAAGGCTTTTCTTAAGACTTACACTCTTTTCTGTCATTAAATATGTCATATTATTATAGAATATTTGTTTTTTCCTCATTCTTTTTTTCCATTCCCAGGAGAGGAAATAATTCATAATGGCATCAACTACAGTGATCGAGACTGTCACTATAACTAGACCACTAAAGGTAAGATATTATTGAATTTATCTATGTAGCAAAAAAGAAACAGTAGTGCTACCATATTCTATAAAAATCTCACCGTGAAAACTAAGGTGAAGTGAGCTTTCATTCCACCTGATGTTAGGGATTGTCTCCATTGATAGATCACTTTACGTTCACTTCACCTATGTTATCACGATGAGATTTTTACAGAATCGATAGGCAGAAATCCTTATGAAAAGCAACAAAAAGCTTTATGTTCAAGAATAAGAATATGATATATACCAGCTGACTTATTTTACCGTCCAGCATCTGGACAAAAATAGGAAATAAAAGGTGAATTTTTAGAACTAGAATTGTATCTGTCTGTATGTTACCTTTTCCATGTCTAAACCACTGAACAGATTTCGATAAAATTTGGCAAGGAGTCGGCATCCTGAGGACGGACATTGGCTACTTTTTGTCCCAGTAGCAAATTCCCATGGGATAATTTCTGACATCCATGCGGGCAACGCTGCAGGCAGAAGCTGGTATGATATAATACCTGAATCTAAAAGACATAATTATTTTTGCTACCGTAAAACGGGGCTACTCGGGATACATTTTGACATACTTTAGCAAATATTTTGTTCATATCGCATAAAGTTCTATGGTAAAAAATTTATATGGGTCTTGAAGAACCCCTTACTTATGTAAATATACGTTTGAAGAAACTACTTACAAAAGGAACTGAAAAAAAAAGAAAAAGAAGAGTCTGTCCCAAATATCGCATATTTGGGGCTATTATAGACAGCAATGGAAAATGGATATATAATCCATATTATGAGCCAAAATAGTCACTATATACAAGTCGATATTTGTGACAAAAATCTTTTCTTTTTTTGGAATTGTTAGAATTTGAAAGAAAAAAATATAGGTATATTTCGAAAACTTTTATTGCAAGCGTAAACTTCCACTAATGGTATTAATGACATTATAAATCAAGCTAAATTATAAACAACCGGTACACAGTTAACCACGTCCGTTTTCCTACTTGGTCCTGGGACTGGACTTGGACTGTGTACAGCCTCTTTTAACGTCAGGGTTGCTGATACTGATTCAGGACACTGTCCCAAAAAGCCCCGCATCGGTGTCCCGAAAACCTCAAAACACATTTTCAATAATAAATCAAAAACTATAAGCATAGCAAAATTATTAATTAGCAAGCAAACATCGTGATACTTTATATAATCGTAATATTAAAACATTCACACTCTTACCTGCTAAAATTTTGCACTGCGGAAGATGTTTTGACACTAAATTTTCGAAGAAAAATCAGTTTCCGACTCTCTCATTAAAATTTTAATCTAAACTGTGCAAAAGACTGATACTGACAGATGGCAATTAGACTAACGCCCGAAATTAATATTGAATCCTTGATCCAAGATATAAATCGATCGTCGATAGATACCAATCTATGGATCGATCTCCGACCCGCGTCCTAATATCGAAAAAAGACGATCATGCTGTCGATCAATCCGCAGATAACATGAAATCCTTTCCGTCTTCGTCATTCCGCTGTATGCAAAATTTATAAAAATAGACATGGTTCGTTTGTTTTTAATAATAAAAAACTAAGCATAAACAAGTTTTATAATTTTATTTTATGGATTTTTAATACATAATTCTACAATATATTGACCGAAGATAACAATTCTATTCAAAACGTGTTGGTTAAGAGCCTATGCTACCTCTGTTAAAATTCACTCTTTATCTCGCTCGCTCTATACTGCTCGCCAACTGAGTGAGAGCGAGACAGAGTGCGGTGCAGGGCGGCAGGCAGCGCCAATAGTTTAGGTATGTAAGGTATGTATTGCTTTTTACGGTGAATATAATGGTAATTTAAAAAAAATAAAAAAAAATTTCTGCACCTTCGTGATTCATAAAAATGTATTTATCATACAATGTGGCAATTGCTGATGAAATGTCTCGTACTATTCTACCTGCTGTTGATTTTGATACTCCCACAAAATCACCTACCGAATTCAGCATAGTGCCTAATGCATAGAATCTTAAAGTCATCACCAGTTGATGAAGCGGTGGCACTCCATGATTTCTGAAATAATTATTATACTTACTTTGAAAACAAAATTCTTTATATTAGGTAGCTGTTTTTTTTTACTATTTGCAACTGACCTTGATGAGGTTACACGGACGAGAGGCATAATTTCAGTGAACAGTAAATTTACTGCTAATTTTGATAGCCTAAACCTAAAAGTAAACTCCGCATCATCCAGACTTTGCATGTAGTTCATTCTCCGCGCAGAAGCACGTTGACGTCTTATTTCTTCAGTAGCGTCACTATCAGTACCGTCCCAATCCGATAATTGAGCCAGAACTTCCATCACTATCACTGGAAAATACTGACAGTGCCATTTTTCAAATAAAATCCGTGAAGTCAATCCTCTATCTAAGGAAATTCTAAGATTAAGATTTGGATTGTTTACACCGATCCAAATAAACGTCAAATTTAACGGAGTTATTGACACACTCAAACTGTCATTTTTGAACAGAGGTCAATCTGTAATCTATGATCCGTCCTCTCAAAGATCGATTGGTTGAAAAGATTGCAAATGCAATCCGCGGATCGTTTTTAGCTACACTTTACTATAAATCTGGATTGAATTTTCAATCTTAAATCTAGAGATATTGGATTAGATTGGTTATTAATTTCGGCCGTTAAACTATTCAAAGTTTTGCTAGTTTGTAAAATAAATTCTACCATACACCAACCGACAGTTATCGATATTTTTGTTCGAAATTCTGGGTCGCCGGTCGTCCCAAATACCACCCAAAAACCCAAATAGCCCCGTTTTACCGGTACTGATTTAATGTTTGACAATTCACCTAAAAAGTTTCAAAATGTAGACATCTCTACTCATAGTCCTCAACAATGCACAAGCTTAGTGCCAGTAGATGATAACAATATGGCCTTCGTTGTTGTGGTTTCTGACATACAGACATACTATTGATGACCATTTAGTATGGTCACAGTTATGTTTGTCTTTTATAATAGAAGTGTCTTTATTATATTAGGTCGGGGCAAATTCATACAAATTTTTCATACAAAAAAAAAAAAATGTTTTAGGTTTAATTTTTTATTTATTTACTAGCTACGCCCCGCGGTTTCACCCGCGTAAGTTACGATCCCTTGGGAATATCGGGATAAAAAGTATCCTATGTGTTATTCTGATGTATAAGCTATATTACTGTAAAGTTTCATCCAAAACCTTTCAGTAGTTTTTGCGTGAAAGAGTAACAAACATCCATCCATCCATCCTCACAAACTTTCGCATTTATAATATTAGTAGGATATTTTTTATATAATTTTAAGGAGAACATTTCCGTCATACATGATTTCTGTGTAGCTTTAACCATTAAGGCTGCACACGCGACGGAAGCTTAAAAAATGGAGTAAGTTCTCCTGTTTTCCCAACATTTCCCTTCACTGCTCTGCTCCTATTGATCGTAGCGTGATGAAAAGTATACTATAACCTGACCAGGAGTATGAAGAACAATTGTACCAAGTTTCGTTGAAATCCGTCGAGTGGTTTTTGTTTCTATAACGAACATACAGACAGACAGACAGACAGACAGACAAAAATTTTACTGATTGCATTTTTGGCGTCAGTATCGATCACTAATCACCCGCTGATAGTTATTTTGGAAATATATTTCATGTACAGAATTGACCTCTCTACAGTTTTATTATAAGTATAGATAATATGTATGTGCCGTTTTGATCGATGACTTGTTGCCATCTTGTGGGCAATGCCATGATCCCATTGCTGTAGAAGTTTTGAGATTTTTTATCAAAAAAATCTGACAGGTAGTTTTCACAGTGTTTTTTTGAGGTTAACTTTATGCTTCCTAAAGAGTTCTGAAGTGACCGAAACAGGTGAAAATCTGATGGAGCAAGATGAGGGCTATACGGAGAATGCATCAACACATCCCAGCCAAGGTCTCTCAATTTTTGCTGAGTGGCTATAGATGAGTGCGGTCTGGCGTTGTCGTGATGAAACACCACGCCCTTCCTATTCACCAGCTCCTGCCGGTTTTTCTCAATAGCTTCTTTTAACCTGATCAGTTGTTGACAGTAGAGGTCAGAATCGATAGTTTTACCCGGCGGCAAAAGCTCATAGTGGACGATTCCTTTCCAATCCCACCAAACACAACATCACTTTGTTCCGAGTCAGGCCGGGCTTTGCCACGGTCTGTGGGGCTTGCCCATGCTTCGACCACGATCTTTTTCGGACATTCTTATCGTAAGTGATCCATTTTTCAATTTTTTTTTCAAATTGCATATGGAAACACGTTGCATTAAGTTTCTCTCAGTGAGATCATGTGGTACCCAAATATCAAGTTTTTTCTTGTACCCAGACTTTTGTAAATGCCATAAAACTGTTTTGTGATCAACATCCAGTTCTTCAGCAATATCATAACTACTAATATGTCGATCTTGCTCCACTTTTTCAAAAATGGCACTGATTTTATCCGTGACAGAGCGAGCTTCATCCTTCACACTAAAATTTCCGGACTTGAAACGCTTGACCACATTTGTGCTACTCGTATTGATACCGCATTAGGTCCGTAAACCGCACTTTTATTCGCGGCATTCGTCGCATTTTTACCTTTTTTATAATAAAATTTTAAAATGCACCGAATTTCTTCGTCACATACGTTCATGTTGCTTGCTTGAAAAACATTTGAGAAATGGCGGGAACTAGTTTTTTTTTAAAATTTATTGCATCTTTAGAATGTCAACATTTAAATAGTATTAAAACCAGCCAGTTACATTCAGTACTGCCAAAGAGGTTTGATTACTAACAATAGATTCAAAATACGAAAATATTTTTACCCCGACCTATTATTTCACTGTTATTTCCTTTTGTACGTTAGTACTATTTTCTGGTATAATCTATCATTTTTACCCTATCATTATTTGTTTTTGAGCCCTGTTCTGATGTTTCATTATGTTTTTTTTTTAATAATATGGCTGACTCATTTCCAAACAGTCATTGTTCAGTTGCCAATGCCGATGACGGTACCTACTACTTTCCATTGTCCAGTATATGATAAAATAAGCTTTAAAATATTACTAAAGTCTGATACCTATTTGCTACTATTTGATACCTTTGTTTAAATAATTGGTTAGTACCTAATTACTAACTGGGAAAATGAATTTAAAAAATTGGCAGTCATTCTGACTGGCCACATTTAGGCCCGTATTACAGAACGTCACTCAATACTCAAGCATTACTTAAAACTAGATTCCAGCCATTTGATTGGTTGAAACTAGTTTTAAGTAATGCTGAGTATTGAGTGACGTTCTGTAATACTGAACTTAGAATCTCCGCGTAAGGGCTCTAAGATTTCAATTCGCCTTTACAAAAATTTATTATCTATTTGATACCTAAACATATATATTTTTAAATAGATTTTTAGGGCAAAGAATCAAAGATTTTATTAATAGAGATTTTTTGTTTGAGCAGAATCTGTAGAATCGAATTTTTCAAACGTATGAAGCAATAAATTAGGAATTTCCTTTTTCGAATTGTGAAAGAACGAGAAAAGAAAATTACGGTGCTGTTCTCGCGCTTTGCTCCCCGCCCTGGAAATGTGCAAAGACGACTAATTATTATTCCCGCACAATTTTGCATAGTTCTAGTACTGGTGGCCCCACCACTCCCCAGACCTTGATAAAACTTGTCCCAGCGGTATAGAAAACAAAAAAAATATTATGTACGCAATGGTTCAGACAGTTGCTTGGAGATTGCATTGAAAGACATTCATTGAGTGCTTAAGTAACTGTTTTGGCCGTGTGTACTTACAATACTATTTTAACGCTTACGTACCTATAACAATGCTCTTGATGTGTAGTACATAGGGCACGTATTAAAATAAATTATCTAATGCTTCTCTCCTGGCTGGATACGAGTGCGAAAATCTACAAATGATTTTATAAAGGAACAAAACATAAACCGAATGTAATGAGTATATTTTAGTGAATATGTAGGTACTAATTCACAATGCATGTACCACACACATTGCAAAAAAAAAAACAAACAAAGTGGATTATTCCCATGCCCTTTGTTTATTAAATATTCGCCATCCTTGATCCAATTTAAAATACCTTTACTGACATATCTCTGCGAAAACCCACAAGTGCACAAAGCCTAGTATTGGATTAGCGAGCGTAGTTTGTGTACTGTTAGTGAAGATTGGTATCGTGATGCAAACGCACGGGAACTTGACAGCGAGCTACTTGTGGCAGCCGGGCGAGTTCGCCCGCCGAATGCTGGGAGAGCGACCGTCGCCCGTGCCACCCACGAGGGAACTGTGGCCTCCTCCGCAGCAACCCTTAAGCATCAGCACACTGCATATCGCATATCTGCAAGATGAGCCATTACCGAGACGCGCGGCAACTCTTCCTTGCCAAATGTACCCAGCAACAATTAACGCCGAGCATGAGTACAGCAGTCACTGTAGACCACGCGTGTGTACCGTTGGAACGAATACCGAACCTCCTCCGACAATTCTCACCAGGATGAGGCTTCTTATGAAACGCCAACAAGATGAGCCCGACAAGACCATCATTGCAAGTTGCCCACCGGCTGGACGTTTAACTGCTGTACCGAGGGAAACCACTTTCGACATCAAAGAAGATGAGAATTCGGCACGACGAGCATTTAATGGAATAAAAAAAGCTATATCAGGAGTGAAATATCGGGTAGCTCCAGGTTCAGAGGCCGTGGATAGCCCAAAAATTGTTTATCATGTTCCTAAACCTGGGGACAGAATGACTACGACTTTCGGAGCTGAGGACAAGAAACGCAGCTGGTGCAAGCTTCCTTCGCGCACGTCGTGTTCACGACGGCTGCGAGCTTTTAGCGAGTGGTGCAGACACCGCCCTCGGCGCCCTCCCAGGCGTCAGCCACATTCGCCACGTCTACAAATCACACAGGTGTGATGATGAGTTGATGACGAACACTCGTAGCTGGATTGTGAGCGTAATTCGCTAAGTGCTTTGTGTGTCAAAAATAATTCAGTCTGAAATATAAATACATACATCTGACATAAAACAAACGACGGTATTGAACGCTAAACGATAATTGTGTACGTTTTGTAAAAGGATAGAGTTTTAAGTAGAGTTTTTGGCTAATAAATGTGTTTCCATAATCTGTGTTTTGTTGGCGCACGGGCGGGCGGGTGTATGCAAGGGGGTTTGGGAAGGCTAGGCGGGCGGCAGTCCCGTGTTAGGCGCCGCGTCGCCCGGTCTTACCGCCCGAATAAGGAATCCCGCCCTAACAGCCTACCACGTACCTACGTAGCCGATTATATCCAAAGCAAACCCCCCTTTTATTGTTGATTGTGATTTATTTGGAAAGTTCTTAGCTGCTGAAAGTGGTAAATACGTACAAGGTGGTGTTTTATGTGAAGGCACAAAACCGGCGCGACCCAATGCGCAAACCTCACGAATGATACCGAAAAGTAGGACGAAAAATTGTTTTTCGTTTTTTGTGTATTAAACGAGTTCTATACAGTATCATAAAAAAGCAACACCGTCGAAACGTTACTTTTCTAAGAATGTTTAATAATTCATTGTAGGTGCTAAAGTGCCCTTATAAAAGACGATTTTTGTTTGCGCAGCCAAATTATCGAAAGCCTAATTATGCTGTTTCCATTAAAGATTGAAATTCGACCAATAATTTGTTATAGGTAATGAGCTATTTTCGTAATTAGTTAATTTATTATATTCAATATTTATTATTTATTAAACATTCTTAATATTACTGTTGCATTTTAAATGAGTAGGTAGGTACCTACATACAGCTACTAGTTTACAAATTGATACAACAAAATATAGTTTAGATAGGCAACCAAAAATATTACAGAGAAACAAATATGTACAGTTCCAAGCATAATTGGAGTCAGTCCGTAGGGTATATATTGGCTTGCAAGGAATGAACTGTTTGCATGTGTGCGTGAGTAACTGTTTGGAATAGGTTTGCTGTTTTACCCGAGACTTTCATAGCTTCCGTGGTCGAGCGGTGTAATGTGATACTTGTGAAAAGGGGCGGGAAGTAAGTCGGGGTTCGATTCCGACCGGAGACACTAATTTTTTAATCCTATTTAATCCTTTGAATCTTTTTTTTTATCGTATCAAAATTAAAACAGTTTAGTCACATTTTATTTAGTTTGTATTAAAAATAAAACATTTTAAATACTTTTTAAGATCTTTTTTATTATCCGTTAGTACAGTTTTTATATTATAAAATATTAAAATTATATCACTCGATAACTACAAATTGTGTCTTTGTCGCCTTTCTTTAATTTAAACAAGGTTTAAGCTTAAGTATTCGTTTTCGTAAAGAAAAGAGGATTGAAGCTAAACCTTAAGACGACCTACACTTTATTTTAATAAATATAAATCATATTAATTAAAACAACTTCAAATTGCGACAATGTTGTAATGAGATGATAAAATGTTATAAATGTGGGTATTAATATTTAGTATAACCTCCATTTTTTTCTATAACTTCTAGTAATCGCCTCCGCATAGAACCAACCATATTCTCACAAATATCTGTTCCTCTTAAATCCTCCCACACTTGATGGCAGTGTAGTTCCAAATCCTCTGTTGTTCTTTCATTACGCATGTCCCATTTTTGCACCATTATGCCCCAAAGGTTTTCTATGGGGTTTAAGTCCGGGGATTTTGCTGGCCAGGGAATCACAGTTATTTCAGGATTTCGATTAATCCAATCATTCACAACGTGAGCTCGATGCACTGGACAGTTATCTTGCACAATTGAAATATTTGGAACATCCACAGCTGGATACACGCATCGCACCGTCGGTAACATGTTTTCGTCTAAAATTTTAACATAGGTAGCAGCAGTTGCACGCCCAGGTGGTTGCGCTACTAGTTCACCTGGTCCAGCGACAGACATCCAACCCCATACATTTAATGTGATGCGACCAGATTCCGTGTTTTTAATAACATGGTTTTCGTCATATCTAGTCCCATTTCTTCTCCACAAATGTAATCGACCGTGCTGAGATGACATGAATGTTTTTTCATCGGTAAATATTGTATTTTCCCAATTAAAATCTAAATATTCTCTTGCAAATGATAATCTATTTCGTTTATGCACTTCGGTTAAGCTGGGTTTCTTTGCTGGCTTCCGATGGTGTATACCTTGTCTATGTAGGGTTCGACGAACAGTATCCACGGAGATATCGAATCTCCGAGCAAAGTCGTTAGTTCGTAAAAAACCATTATCTTCATAAGCTTGAATCATCGCTGTCTGCTGGATCTCAGTAAGCAGACGAGGGCGGCCACTTCGCGGTCGAGTAATAACACTACCTTCCTCTTCGTAACGTGTCACCCAACGTTTCACAGTCCTCCACTAAAACAAAAAAAGCGCGTGATTACAATTACTAAATAAACCATGACTTTATAAAACTATATAATATTCAGATTAACAATTAAAACTACTTACGCTTAGGCCGGTCTCATTAATTATTTGAGATATATTATATCCTATGTTGTGCAACGCAATAATACGTTGCTTAGCCTCCAATTCAATATTTGCCTGCATTTCGAACAAACACGATGCACAACAAACACTCGTATTGGAAAGAAAGGGTAGATTGAACTGAATGTGTTGTTATGAGTATGACCGATACCAGTGCGTAGCGTGGTAGCATTGATTCATAGACCGAGATCGGTTGTTTATGCCTTTGAATGACATTGTATTCACAGATTTAGGCGCACGGAGCTAAAATATAGATGTAAATTTTACCACAGCCAGTAAATGCTTCGTGGCGTGATGGTTTAGCTCGCAGCTTGTATTCGAGCGGCCATGGATCGAATCCAGTGGGAGAAACTTTTTAAAAATATTATATTATTTGTGATTATACTTGATTATGATAAATGAAGTTTATAGTAAAACTAATATTAGTGGAAAAGATATATTTCAACATTTTTAAAACTGAATATGAACTTTAGCTCCATCTGTTAAGAAGAAACGCAACATCGAACACAAGTTCACTAATAAGTGTTAATAGAAATAGATAGATGGCGGAATTAATATGCATATGTGTGCGTATGTGTTTTCTGTATACACACGATAGGTACCATAGCGCGACAAACGACTTTTATTCTGAATACTGACTCCAGTTATGCAGTTGAGTGTACATATACAGTACTGACGGAAGACTTAATAAAGGATATTGTTTTTATTATGATTTATTTGACGAGTGGCGAAATTGCTTATAAACAATTAGTATTAGGATTGATTTCTAAAAATTTTAATAGCATAATTTTAGACTGCTGTATCACCGTAATACGGCAAACAATCTCTCAGCCACAAATTTTCAGATCATTGAAGCCGTTGCAAAATAATGATGATTGAGGCTTCTTTTAGAACTTGGGAATACAAGAAATAAAGAAGAAGCTATAGATAGATACTAAATTGATAGAATTGAAAGACAGATTGAACCATAGATATAGGTTTTTTACATTTCTATGGGTTGAACAATTTCTAACTATAAAATTAGATTTTCGAACAAAAGCAATACTCTAGCGGAGGAGTGCGAAAGGCTAAACAAAACTTTTCTGGATAGGACTGAGTTAGACTCTAGCCGAGTACGAGGACATATCAAGCTTCCTTCTTGTTAAATAACGCGTCAACATACATAACTGAAGGCAAATTCCCAATTAATTAATTAATTAAGTTCAAAATCACAGGGCTAATTCTCGTAATTAAAACCATCAAAATCTAATTGCAGTCTCATCTCAGCGACAATCAATGTAAAAAAACTGTCAAAAATTTTGTGAAATTAGTGGTATTTTTGACAAATTCAGACAGATCAGAGGGGCGATTCTCCTAATTATAAGGACGTTTACAGTTTGATCTCGGTCTCAATCTTTCAAAAACACCTCTAATTTCCCTACATTTTTGACATTGATTGTCGCTGAGATGAGACCGCAACTAGATTTTGAAGGTTTTAATTACGAGAATTAGCCCTGTGACTGTGAGCGTTCTTATAATTACGAGAATTGCCCCTCTGTTCCAAAATCCGAACTCCTTTCACAATTTAACGTTCGATTTTTAAACCCAGGGTTTGTGACTCATCATTATCACTTATTAAGATGAATGCTCCCAAGTCATAATGTACCCTTAAGACTCGTCAGATTATTTATGTTTCCGATGCTTCCGGAGTAACCCACAAAACCAACATTTTTCTAAGACAAGGAATATTTATCTTACTTTGTTTGGTTTGACGAATCCAAATAAACGCTATTTTGGCTTTGTAGTTATGATACAAGTTAGTTTGATAAATGTTATTTATAGTGATGATGAGCCACTTGTTCTTCTTTTATCATATTATCACGTATGCATATATAGTGGTGTTTTATATTATTATATTTTATATTGAATTGGTTTCACTTCCGTGAATGATTGGTGTACATGTTGATATTCGTTGCAATGTTCCAAGGTGACGTATTTGTTATCGAGTCTCCGGAATGTTGACCATTTATTTAGTGTATTTTCAAATTCACAACAGTCGTTGTAATTTATTATCTTTAAAATTGGTTGTGATTCAGCTTCTCGTAGATATTTATGAGTTTAACTGATTTGCGTCCTCGTAGTTGACATACTTTGCTTCTCATCCATGAGAACTATTTTGTACAGCTGAAGGACTTATAAAATATTGTATAAAATAGTGATTTTGCTGCCATGAGATATAAAACAGAAATCGTCATAATTTACAGAATAAGGAATATGGAATACTATAGTGATCCACATTTTAAATGTGTTGACACATGGATGAGAACTATTTTGTACACCTGAAGGACTTATAAAATATTGTATAAAATAGTGATTTTGCTTCCATGAGATATAAAACAGAAATCGTCATAATTTACAGAATAAGGAATATGGAATACTATAGTGATCCACATTTTAAATGTGTTGACACATGGATGAGAACTATTTTGTACAGCTGAAGGACTTATAAAATATTGTATAAAATAGTGATTTTGCTTCCATGAGATATAAAACAGAAATCGTCATAATTTACAGAATAAGGAATATGGAATACTATAGTGATCCACATTTTAAATGTGTTGTATTGAAATTCATTACCAAAAGACGTTTCTGGACTAGGAATATTCTTCCGGAATAGCTCAGATCAAACAGAACAAAATACTAGCCTTTTCTGTAGAAGTTTTCTTTGTATGTTTCTCGAAATTCTAAGACAGTACCTACATGTATCATGGATGTTGTTGTCCACCGTCACTGTCGCTTACGGGTGACCCCGTTCACCACTCTTTCCCCAAAGCGCAGGGTTGTGGGTGTTGTGACCTATATACGAACGAACCGATGTGGAAGGACGTAACCACGAATACTGCTAATGACGATGACAATCTATTCTATGAAAGAAGTGAATAAAGTCGTTTTTCTCATAATATATTCGCCGTATTCCCATAATTATTATAAGGGATCTCCCTGCCCGCCGATTGAACTCATTTATCAGCACTTGGCGGGCTTTCGTGCCCGATCCCTTTCAATTCTTTTCCTTGACACAATCAATCACCTTTCAATCAGTAGTTTACCTAACCGCAGGGACAGGGTCGATTTTTCTGTATTGTGTCTGTAACCCAATCGACGGTGATTGATGCTTAAAGTTTACTTAGCAGGAAAACGTTTTCTAGTATTTAGCAATTTCGCAATTTTATTTATACTTAATTAGGGATTTACAGACATTTCCATTTTGTTTTTATGATAAAAGCAAGCATTGCAATTGAACCCCATAGAGTTGTACGAGAAGGCTGATGTTGTGATTAATCGTGGGTTAAAGACAAGTGTCACAAGCAGTTTAGTGCATTAGTGGTAGTGGTGTGATGTGTTGAGTTGTACACGGGATCGCGTGCTGTGGTGGCGGGCCGGTAGCGAGCGCATGCAGGGGCGCGCGGGCGCAGGCCCGGGCGGGCTCCGCTCAAACCCGCGCGCCCTCCCGCCGCCAGTCTTACCACCACCGCCGCAGTTCGCCACTGAGCAAGACGAGATGCCTGCCAATCAAATTGCACAGGTTCGAAATCATTAAAAAAATATCAATAGCCTACTTTTGCTAGACATATTAATCTATATAAAAATGTATGCCTTTGAACACCAGTTGACTACGGTAGAGTTGTAAATATTTGTTGTCGTGAGGTTTTAAAGAAGCCTGACTTACTGATTAATCAAACGCAAGAACCTCAACAGACTGTGCCAGGTTGCATCGTGAATAAAAGGCGAGGTTGAAGATTGAAAGCGCGAGGGGTGGACCGGGTGGTACTCTGTTGTACGCTCCTCTCTCTGCATTAACCTCATTAAACTGATGAGCCTAATTGCCATGTTCAGACGATGGGTTCGAATGCAGTTCGTTCAACGTACCTGTAGTGCTATTCTGTGAAAATCTCACCGTGAAAACTAAGGTGAAGTGAGCTGTCATTCCGCCCTATGTGTGTGTGTGACGAATGACACAAATCAACTCACTCACTTTACGCTCTCGTCGCCTATGTAGGCAGTACCTAAATATTAAAAGTACTGGTTAAAAATGAATGAAGATTTTACATAAAGAGCGTTTTGATTTGATTAAACCCTGACCCAGAAGTTGCGGACAAAAATTGGGCTGATATACCTACGTAGTTTGACGGTGGTATGCCTTTGAACGTCACTTGCGTACTAAAGTGGCGAGTATTAAGAGCAACTGAACCGGATTGGTTTGCATTGTAGTGCATATGAGAACGGAAATTGGATTTTCGATCCTCCCTCTTAACTACATATGTGTATGATGTTCATGTGTTGTACTTGTTTTATTTTATTTTAGGAGTTTTGTCGTGGCATGTATACCTCGGTTTGCTACAATAGAATTTCACGATGAAAGTTGATTAATCTGAGCTGAACGTGGACATGAGAAAAGTTTTGAGTATGAATGTGAATGGCTATAAGAGTATATAGATTTTCTGGAGTATAGTTCTCTTATGGATGATTTCCACCAAACGGCTCGCATCAAATCGGATCGGAACCGATTTTACAATCTTTAAACGATATTAAATCGTGTAAACAGTACATTACCAAGCCGCGCACAGGAGCTTGACCGCGGGCGTCTTTCGCAACACGCGATCGTAGCCGAAAGTATGCTGCGGCGCGCGTACGGCTCCGTTCGCCTGTCGTCGTATCCGATTGAATTCTTTCGCCTGTCGTCCAAATTTTTCTTTACCTCTTCTTTGTTTTATGATTATAGTCTTTTCATCAAATGCAACAACAACAATACTACATTAAAATAAATCATTTTTGAAAATTAGAATAGAACACCAACACGGTAGGAATGAAACTATTTGACTAGGCGCAGATACGGATACGTTCGCAAGCGACGCACGGTACGAAGCCAATCGTACCTATGCGTCCACATGCTGCCGGACGCGATCGGCTGTCGCCGCATCCGTTCGTATCCTTTCCGATCCGATGCGGTCCTTTTGGTAGAAATCATCCTTTACTGTCTTCTATCAATATACTTTATTCCTGCTTTAATCTATGAAAATATGCATAGCTTCAAACTATGTTTTGTCCTTCCCCCTTTATAAATGACCGGAAGGACCGAATGTGAACTCATTTGCTTTATAATTTAATGAATGAAATACCTCTTGATGACAGATGCTTCCGCTTGAATTGAAGAGTTGATTAATAGACATATTTGAACCTTTTTGTCCAAAATCATTTTGTAAAGGCAGGTATACTTTTCAAAGACAGGGTCGTTTTTATTATACGTTGCATTAATCAATGTCTAGACAACGTCACACAGATACAGTATACCTATACAATTGTTAGCTACAAGAATTAATTCATTGTAAACTTGCTACTTTCCTAGGTATGTGAGTTTTCTATAGACTCAATGGCAATGAAATCAGCTTTAGTTAAAGACATTGTGCTTATACATACTTGCTTAAGCCAAACGTTCAATGGCCAAATAGAACAGTAGACAATAATGCTAGGATTGCTAGGTAGGGGAGTAAAAGTGCGCCGGTTTCGCATGCAATACGTACTTAGCTTTAAAACTCTTGAAGCAATAGAGGAGCTATAAGGAGCACGCGGGAAGTGTGCTCGGGGAGTCCAAGAGGCGGATCGTCGCCGTCTCTAACAGCTGATGGCGGTCCCCGCGCCCCGAGCGCCGCCGTCGGGGACTGCGATCGATGACCGCGCCCCGCGCGTTCCCCTCACCTCTAGACACCGTCCGACGGGTGCGTCTCACTTTCCCGCTTTTCTTTCCTTCGAATATAGGTAGATATACTTTGACGCACACCCACCATGCCGCGTGTTTTGACTTCCATTTATTGCGTCTCATTTGAGCCACTCGTGATGGATGATATATTTTTCTTCGTGAATAATTGCTGTAGCTATATTTTTGTAATGACTAATAGTCTGTTAGATTACTTTTATTACTCAGCTTCGTTTGCTGTTCTGACTCAACAGACATAATTAAATCTCTTAACTTTCTTGCGTTCCATGCTTCCATGAGATCAACGTCTACTACCTACATTTTAATAATGAACGACAGACCCTTTATTGTTTTTCTTTCCAATTAAATAGTTCCTCCAATTTACAATCTCCATTTTTTTAAATAGCTGGCGATTAGTTCCTCTATACGAATATTATTTTTGACTTTTATTGATCAATTTAACTCAAGAAAGATGTTACTACTCCAGTCTACCCCTCTAAAATAAAAATGTGAGTCTTGGTCGCGAGTCATTAATTGTCTCTGGGGGATCGGCTATAATAATTATGTCTAAGAGCAACAGAACGTATGAGTAATAGAAACGAAAGGACTTAGCTAGGGTTGGGTTCTGTAGGAAGTATAGAAGTAAGTAGATACTGATAGAGCGTGACAGGGGAAAATGTATTAGTAGTCTTCGAAATCTTTTTGGTATGTAGAAAGTATAAGTACTTTGCTAAGGTCTCGCATATCATGGGCAGTTGGACGGCGTAAAATAATACTCACTCAAAACTATAAAAAGTTGCCAATACTTATGAATTCGTGCATTCATACAAATAATTTTGCGGTGTGTAGGTACTTTATGCGGAAGCCAGCAATTCAAAATTTTTTTCTTCATTAATTACTTTTATGTCTCTATGGTCACATTTTATTCCTCCCCGGAAAGGCTCAAGGCAAAATGATAATCGAAGGTTATGCTAGCTTGCCGTGGTCAGTTCGTAGATGAGTGACAATTCCATTACATATCGAGACACCTCCCGTGCTTCGGAAAGCACGCTAAGGGACTAACCACACTTATTCAGCTCTGTTCAGCTTTTGTCCATAGAAAACAATGATTTTGTATGAGATGCGTACGCATCCGTTCAGCTGAACAAAGCTGAATAATTGTGGTTAATCCCTAAGCCGTTGGTCCTGGCTGCCATTCGTTGATCTTTGACAGTCGTTACGGGTAGTCAAAACCAAAAAGTCTGACAACCAGTTTTACCAAGGGATATCGTATAGCGTATAGTAAGTAGCTAGCCCTGAGTATTTGATATTAATTTCAACTTGGTAACCACGCGTTCCTGAGAAAAAAGGTCCTCTTGACAGATGGACAGACAGACGGTCAACGAAGTGATCTTCTAAGCCTCTAAGGGTTTCGTTTTCCTTTTGAGGTACGGAACCCTAAAAACGAACAACTTACGGTTATACGTCGTGGGTTCGAACTCAAGCAGGAGCTTTATTTTGTGTATTTATTTCATCACCACTGTTCTCAAATGGTGAACGAAATAATCGTGAGGCACCGGCGGCATAACCTAGAACCGAAAATTCGAAGACATGTGACATCTACCTACTCGGACTAGGCCCGTGTGACGGATTACGGCCCACTCCCTCTCACAGAGAGAAGGCCTGTGTCCCAGCAGTGGGAACATTGTAGGCTGATTATAAAAATATAAAAAAAAACAAAAATAACAAAACAAATTATTGGAATCAAAGAGTATCAAAAAGGAGTCTTATGCGTCGCGTAAACAGGCGGCATGACCTATTCCACGGCCTATTCTGTGTCGCTGCGCAGTACCTGACCCCCTCACCCCCGCTGACTGGTGAATTTGTTACTGCACAGCGGCTCGCCTCATATTCTCGGGCTGTAGTTCAGTAATGATAATTATTATTCACCTAATTATACACATTTTCGTTGCAGGTGATCGCGCTGATATGTGGGTTGTTGGTGGTGATCCTGATGGTGTTGGGGCTGGCGTCGGCAGACTGGCTGATGGCGGCGGGATGGAGGCAAGGCCTCTTCATGCACTGTATAGACCCTGAAGCGCCCACGCCGCTGCCCTTTGACATAACTGCACAACCCGGCTGCTACGCTGCTAGACCCGCGCCTTATATTAAGTGAGTGATACTTTAGGGGCATTACCATACCTTTATAGAGTTCCGTACGTCCTAATGAAAAGACAGAACCCATATAGAATCACCCGTATGTCCATCTGTCTGTCAGTCTGTCACAGCCAATTTGCTCCATAATTATCTACTGACTGATTAAGTTGAAAGGTATACTTATGAATTTCTGTGACACGGACTATAAATATATTTTAAATACGGATAGATGAATTTTGAATTTGGGGGTCACTTTTGGGAGGCAAATTAGAAAATTAAACAAAAAGCGTGCACAAATGATACAAAATCGCATGGCAGTTTTATCCAACACCTATGTCGGTTATATAAGAACGAATAGCCGTGGAATAGCTATGGTATACCCGTGTTGAATTACAAAAAAAAAAACAACCGACTTCAAAAAAAAAACACTACAAAGTGTAAAATAACTTTAATTTTAATTTCGGAAGTCGGTGTCTTTGGTTTTGTATTTACGTTTTTGCCACCGACTTCCAAAATTAAAATTAAAGTTATTTTACACTTTGTAGTGTTTTTTTTTTGAAGTTGGTTGTTTTTTTTTGTTAAAAAGTTTTTATTTTTTACTTTTTATAGTCAGAGTGCGTCTCATGACAATTCCAATAAGCCCAAACACGGCTAGAATACATGGTTTTATTACGAAGTTGCGGTACCTACCTTCCAGCTTCATCATCAGATCGGTTTGATGGTACCATTTTCGTCAGAACCATTTATTTAAATTTGCTTCGTCATAGTCGCTTAACTATCTTAATCGAGATATCTTATCGCCACCCGTGAAATACTTATTATCATTAAAGAGTTCCTGTGGCTATCTGTGGTCTCCTTCATCAGTTCCACTTCACCAAATTATACTTTTTGAATGCAAATGCTTGACATGTTGATGAAAATACCAAAATTGCTATATGTATGCCTATAATATTTGAGGAGTTCCCTCAATTCCTCATGGATCCCATCATCAGAACTAGATTTTGACAAGAATGGGACCAATCTGGAAGCATATCCTTTCAAATAAAAAAAAAAAATTCCAAATCGGTTCATAAATGACGGCGTACTGAGGTAACAAACATAAAAAAAAAACAACCGAATTGATAACCTCCTCCTTTTTGAAGTCGGTTAAAAAGGGGTAATATTTTGGGCATAAAACTTTAGGTATCAATAGTGTTAATGTTTAATGCCGGATTATATTCGAACGCAATGTGAATTTTTACTGAATAAAAATTAAATTTAGAATTTAATTGAAAATCTAAGTATCTTGGCTGACGATTCGAAATTGCTTTTATCCATCTTGTTAAGGAGCCTGCTATTTCTACTCAGTTTGTAATCCGTTTGCTAATAGCTACTACTTTAGTTTGATGTCTAATCTCCCAAGTTAGGCTTCAAGTCGCAGTTTAAGAGCCATCTTACATTTTGTTAGGAGTACCTAACAAAAAAAAAAAAAAAAAAAGATAAAAAAGATGCGCGCTCAGTAGAGCGCGCATCTTTTTTTTTTGTTTATAAATGGCAAAAATCAGCTGTTCCCTGCATTTTGACGAGTTATGCGAACATAAATGTAGGGAACAGCTGATTTTTTTCACGATTTGGTCCCATACTAAAAGTTGTTCATAATGATGAGTACAATGACCCCTTATGAGGAAAACGGTGATTAAAACACCCTGTATAATAAAAAAATCTCTTGCATATAATAATATAGAAGTGAAAACGAACTATACCAATTGATTGTTATTTACGAGTATACCTACCAACGAATAGTATTCAATTTCAACGAGGAAATCACCAACTACGCGCATTTTTGTAATAGGCCTTTGAGTTATTGGATTAAGTATTGCATTCACTCCCAGTCGGGGGTGCGGCGAATGTTCATGTATCTCCCGGGCCCCCGACTTATAATAGTAGAAGGAACACTGGGGTTTTAGTCGGTAGAAGTCCGACATAACCCTCCATTCTCCCCAGACGGAGGGTACTGAGAGATTTACCATGATATACAAGGTGTGCTATCAGCTAAAGTTTTCACCAAGTTTTTCAAGTTTTTAGTTTTAACTGTAATTTTTTTTGGCAATGAAAAGTTTTAGTCTTTCTTGTGGATTAAGAATTATTTCCATCGAGTCGGGGAAATGATATCAGTCAAGTGGTCGCCGTTAAAATTGATGAACATACGGGCTCGTTTTATGGCATTTTCCATCACTTGTGTTAGATCTTCCGACGATAGGTTCTCACATTCCTGTCGGATATTCTCTTTAAGGGCTTCAAGAGTCAGGCTTGTTTACAGAAACCTGGGACTTCAAGTAACCTCACAAAAAAAGACTGGAGCGGTAAAATGGGGTGAAGCCGGCCAGAGCAAATCGCTAAAGCGAGAGATTAGACGACGCGGACAATTATTCAGAGTTTTTGAGAAGTATACCGTTCCATGGCTTATTGAGGTGTATTCTGCATCTATTTTCTTTATAAATGTCTAAACAGAATTGACATTTGCCGCCATTTGCAAAAGTTATAATAGCGCATTCCAAAAACTTTTGCCCCAACTTGTATTAATTGTAGATTTCTTATCTAATTAATTTGTAACAAGAAATTATAGCCTAGATAATGTGTATCATTGTAAACAATTATTGAATAAACTTATATTATAGATTTCTTATAGGTTTTCCTGTAATCTAAATTGTAAAGAACAATTTTCTGCTTTTTTAGTAATTTTAGACTCTGTAGTTTCGGAGATAAAGAGGGGGGAATAATCAATTTCCATCTATTTTCTTAAATAACTTTTAAATTATTCATTTTAATGAATCCATGAGAAATTCACCAAGAAAATAAAAAGTTATTGCATTCCCAAAATACGGAGTAATAAAACTATGTTAATATTTTATTGTGTCTAAATAATAAATATAATTTTATTCGGATTTGCCTGCACCAATATGCCGTGTTAACTGAGTATTTATTTGACTTTAGGGACATAATGACTGAAGCAATAACATTAATTTGAACAACCATTTTTAACTAACGAAATAAAGAATTCTAATCCAGTCGTTTATGACTTGATGGCAGGCGACACTGGGCAGCTTATAATAATACTTATTAGACATTATTTACATTGTATAATATAAACCATAGATTTTTTTTCTTTTCATTCTCTCTTAAATTTATGGTACAAACCATCAACTGAAATTATTGTAATATCAATGTTGTCAGATCAATAAATTCCTTCAATATTGATTACTACAATATGATTTTAGTGATGTCTTTGCATTTTATAAACAAAACCTGATTTCTCGTGGTAGTTACTTTAGTTCATCTCAGATTTAATGCCACCAACTGCATAAAGAAAGAAAAAGTATTCATTGTGTCTCGTACAGGAAGATCTCAAACTAACTAAACACAGTCAAAAATAAAAAAAAAACAAATGATAGACCAGACCAGAGCTTGTTTTGATCTTTTTAGTTGCAGTCGGTTTTTTTTTTAATTTAATTGTATCTATCCTTGAATTAAACAGAACTGTTCGTATGTGTCCCTCAGAGCGGCAGCGGGGTTGTGCGTGGCGACTTTGGCAGCGGACGTGTGCGGCGCGCTGTTGACCGGGCTCGGTCTTCGCTCCGCCGACCATCGCACCAAGTTCCGCTACTATCGGTTCGCCGTGCTCGCCATGTCGCTAGCCCGTATGTATTCACAATTTATGTGCTTTATAAAAAGTAACTTTTATGTCTTAACATAAAGTTTAGTTTCCACTGCAACTTGAACAATTTTATTTTGACTTTAGTAATTATGAAAGCAACTTAATTTACACTTGAGTAAAGTTGATATTTGTTTAAGTTGAAATAATAATTATTGGAACAAGTATTTGAACAGACTATGTCACTTGTTCAATTTTTATTCCGTCTTGATTGAAGCAGTGCTTGAGTTATTGGTCTTTCGAAATAGTTGCAGGCTTGGATTTATGGAGAGAAGGTTTGTGGATCAAGAAAAATCATTTAACCATTAACTTATTTTCTTTTTTTCCAGTTATGTGCATTTTAATAGCATTAGTGATCTACCCAGTCTGCTTTGCTGCGGAGTTAAATCTGGGTAAGTTAAAAATTATATTTTGCAATCTATCTTTGGGTCTATATTTTCCGACCAATAATAATCCATGTTTTTTTCGGTGGTTCAGCTTGTAACTGGTTCGGCAGTTAGCGTTTCGAAGATACTACGTCAGTACATTTCAATAGAAACCATCTTGACGCGGATAACGACTTCAATAAAATAATAATGTTTATTTGACTCAATAAGATATAGCCTGATATTACTAAGAACTAGGGATGCAAATAATGTAAGTGGTTAAGCTTTTTTAGGTCGTTTGATTTGTCAAATGTTTTTATTGAACCAACCCGAGTGACAGCTTCCTCTGCCACTTGTATAGATAATATTTTTTGTAATTGTGATTACTTACACAAACAAATTGTAAATAAGTTGTCGTCTGATCACAGTGGACAAACAATTACATTTAGCTCCTACATGCCGTTACAAAAAATTCAAATAAGGTTTAGGACAATTACATGTAAAAATTTAGAAAAATAAAATAATTCTTTGGCCAGTAAATTATGTGATCAGAATTTTAATAATATAGGTGACCCAAATGAGTTCTATGCCGAGTTTTTTTCACTGTTAAACGCCCGGTTTAATAACACTTTTCCACTAAAAACTAAAAGCATTTACACAAAGTTTTTATTTAGAGACTGGGCGAGTCCGGGTATTCGTAAAAGCAGGGAAAAACTTTTTGAACTTTATTGCTTAAAGCAACATTTGGAAATGAAAACTTTCAGCAGTATGTTGCAAAATATTCAAAAACTTTTAAAAGTGTGTGCCAAATAGCTAAAGCTCTTTATATTAGCAATAAAATAAAATCAGCTGATGATAAAATAAAGACTACATGGCAAATAATAAATAATGAAACAGGTAGGAAAAAACATCGTAATACTGAATTTAATTTAGAGACTGCACATGGCCCCATCAACTCAGATGTAGAAATAGCTCAGGAATATGAATTTTTTTTTGCGAATATTCCCTTTAAAACTACTGAAGCTTTAAATCCATCCCCCACACTTTCTGCTGCCTTGCTTAAAAAGAATGTAAAGCCATGCCCTTTGGAGTTTAGGTTTCAGCATACAGACCCCCAGGCTGTTATAAAATACTCAATACTCAATACTCAAATGTTTATTGCATTCCACAATGTACATACATAGATGGTAAATTCATTTCGATAATGGACACAATTGTGGACCCTGTTGGGCACAGCAAAAGACTATAAAGGATAAACTCTTATTTACTAACTTATACTAAGTACACTAATCATTAAACATTTGAAACATTATATTATTTTTATTTTTAAATTAAATAAGTATATTAATCAGTCATTTCATATATTTTTCAATCGTGACCCATAATTATATAGAATTAAAATCAAATCAATGAGATAAAACATTTAACAAGAATACATATTAAAATCACAATAAACAATGTCAAATAAACAATTACATACAATTTCAATAGTAAATTATTTTGAAAATACAAGTCAATCTACAATAAATTAAATTACTCAAATTAAATATAAAAATTTTAAATTTCATTACATTATATTCTGCACTAATTAACATTTCATAATTTAGCCATTCATTTCATTATAATACTGTTCCATATTTATTTAATGTTATTCAATCTGTATAAATTTATCATTTAAATATTCATTTATGCTGTAATAGCATTTATTTAGTAATAGTTTTTTTAATTTGCTAGTAAAAACAGCTATCTTTTTTTCATTTCTTAAAAGCTCTGGTAATTTATTATAAATTTTTATTGACATAACTAGAGGGCCAGATGAGTGCATTTTTAAGCGAGATGTTGGTAAATTTAGGCGTGTTTTGTGTCGGAGTGTGAATCTAGTTTGAATGTCTTCACGTTTTGTGTAGAAGTCTTGATGAGTGTGTGCAAATTTACAGATTTCTAGTATGTAAATAGATGGTAGTGTTAAAATATTTAGCTTTTTAAAATGGGGTTTGCAGCTATCGGTAGGTTCAATATTGACTAAAATGCGAATTAACTTTTTTTGGGTAATGAACAGTGCTGGTGCGTCTGTGCTATTCCCCCACATTATAACACCGTAGTTAAGCCACGAATGTGCATAGGCGTAGTAAGTGACTAGAGCCGTCTGTAGGTTTGTGGTCTTTTTTATTTCGCGAAAAGCGTACAAAAATGTAGATAGTTTAGCTTTTATCTTCTGAATATGTGCTTTCCAGCTAATGTTCGTATCTATTGTTAATCCCAACAAGGAAAACTCATTAACCAGTTCCAATTTTTGGTTATTAAAATGGAAGTTTACATGTAAGTTACTTTTTTGGTGGGGGTGGAACGTAATAAGTTTAGTTTTTTTAAAATTAATTTCTAAATTATGGTCATTTAACCAGGTTACTGTTTTGGTGAGAATATTATTAAGGGTATTATTTAAGTTTTCGCTATCGTGACAGGGGGTAAGAATAGAAATATCATCCGCAAATAAGACGCATGGTCCGGAATCTTGTATAGTTTTTGGAAGGTCATTAATGTAAATGAGAAAAAGAAGACATCCAATTACACTCCCTTGCGGTATTGAGGCGCTTATAGCCTTGCGGTCAGATCGAAACTTTTGAAGTTCATCTGTACTACTATTAAAGAATTCTATTTCTACTAATTGCGTCCTATTTGTCAAATATGACTTAAACCATTCATGGGATTTACCACGGATTCCCACCCCATATAGTTTATTTAGCAGTATACTATATTGCACTTTATCGTAGGCTTTGCTCATGTCTAGTAGCGTTCCAACTGCGTATTTTTTACTATTTATTATATTAAGAGCTTCCTGTATAAATTTGTATACAGCTAAAGTTGTTGATTTATTTTTGCGAAAACCATTTTGACATTCGTCGAATACTTTATATTTCTCGCAGAAGGCGTACACACGGTTACACATTGCTTTCTCAAAAATCTTTGAAGCTGTAGGCAGTAGAGCTATTGGACGATAATTGCTTGGGTCAGTTTTATTATTCTTTTTGTGCAGGGGTTTCACAAGTGCAATTTTCAGCTGGTCAGGAAATATGCCCTCCTCAAAGGATTGGTTAATCAATTTATAGAAAGGTAAAGTGAGTTCATCCGCACATTGTTTAAATAAACTGGGTGGGAGTTCGTCAATTCCGTAACTATTTTTGTTTTTTAAAGTTTTGATTAATTGGTTTATTTCATTTGGGTCTACAGGGCTAAGGAACATTGAGTTTTGAGTTGGTGATAGCACAGGGGAACCTTTGGGCTTATTTGTTTGTAAAGGGTGTTCCTCGCCGATTGATGCAAAAAAGTTATTAAAAATGTTTGCAACTTCCTTGGGTTCACACGTTAAACTATTGTTTTTTGTTTGTAGTTTTATATTATTTTGCACTTTTTTTATTGATTTATTAGTCCGTTCATTTATAATTCTCCACATTGTTTTGACTTTATTAGTAGATTTTTTAATTTTGTTAATATATTGCAATTTTTTTGCTATGGTAACTGATGTTTTTAATAATTTCTCATATTTTTTATAATAATTTGTTAATATTGGGTTATTAGTTTTTAGCATAAGAATTTTTAATAATCTTTTATTTTTGCAGGAAATTTTTATACCTTTTGTTAACCAATATTTCTTGTAATTAGTTTTTATTTTTATTTTGCGCAGAGGTATGCAATTATTCAGAATTTTAGTTAAAGTGTCATGAAAAGCTTTATAGTTTTCATTCAAATTCCGGTTTGGTAATATAATAGAGTTCCAATCAGTAGTATTTAATGTAGATTTGAATTTTATTATATTTTCTTTATTAAATAGTCTTTTATATGTGTGCCAGGTTGTTTGTTTTGTGGGTACATTTGGCATGGAGATGTGTATTTCTGTTGCGCAATGATCCGAGAAGCCCAATTCCTCTACTTTAGTGAAAAAGTTGTTTGTGTTCAGGTTTGTAAATATTAGGTCTAAGCAAGTAGATGTAGTTTGAGTGATTCGTGTAGGTTCTTTTATCTGTTGTGTAAGTTTGTACTCTGACATTAGATCTAGAAGTTTACTGGTCTTCCTGTTATTCTCCAAAATATTCACATTGAGATCCCCACCTATAATAATATTTAATTTTGAATATTTATCGTTTATGTAATGCAAAATTTTTTCTAATTGGCTACTAAAAATATCCTCCTCTCTCTTATTCCAATATATCGTTATTAATAAAATATTTTCTTTTGGTAATTCTATTGCACATATTTCTATTACATATTCTATGGACATGTCTGAGATATCTTTCCTCTCTATACAATTTATATGATTTTGAAGCAAGATGCAGACGCCACCACCTCCGCGTCTACTACGGCAATATGACGCTGCGATTTTGTATCCGTCAAATTGGACCATAGTTAGCTTCTCATTTGATAGCCATGTCTCTGATATACATACTGCGTTATAAACAGGGTTTTCTTCAAGAAATGCTTCTAATATATGTTGTTTGCTAAATATACTTTGGATATTTTGGAATAAGATTTTAAATTGTTGGCCTTTGGTCTCGAAAGGAATAGTCACCCGTAAAGTTTATATCACTGGTAGCTTGTGAATTAGTAGTGTATTGTTTATTATGGAAACTATCAACTTCCAATTGGACGGCATTCAGTATCGCTAAATTATGAATGAGGTCTTGTAAATCAGACATTATTGTTTCTTGACCTTTGTAATTTAAAGTCCCAAAACGTCGGTTGTACGTATCGTTAGTATATGGTAAATTTAAGTTAGAATCTAAAATATAGGCATACTTATAGGTCTCGGCGTCCATGTAAAGTAAGTTATTAAATGCTTCCACTCGGCTATTAAACATAACATTAATATTATTCATGTATTTAAATGTTGGTAAGCAAATTATAAAGTTAGTATGGTTAAGAGGTATTAGGTATTCACGAATATACATTACGAGATTTCTATAATTTTGTGTCCTCCGAAAATCTTCTTCTCCAATATGAATAACACAGTAATCAGATTTAGTAAAATCACGAACTTTCCCATTTATATTGCTCAAAATATACTCTATTCCACAATTAGGTGTACGGTAATGACAGACTTCAAAATTATTTAATAGTGACCGTTCAACTAAAGTGTAAAGTCTGTTGGAGGCTTCACTACTTACAAGGCATATTATTTTATTCATGGACGTAAGTGGCAATGGGGTATCCGGCATTGTGAGATGACAAATCTTATGAGTGGAGACTGATTTATTTCTTGATTTATATCTTTTCTTATGATTTAAATCTTTTAAAGATCTTAAAATTAAATCAACAGAAGATCTCTGGGGAATGTCTGTAAAAGTATGTAGATCTCTCATCGAAACCATTGCGCCTTATTTAGCTTTCATATTTAACACCAGTGTTGACCAAGGAGTTTTTCCGGATCTTATGAGACATAGTAAAGTAGTTCCATTGTTCAAATCCGGTGATAGTAAAGAACCCAACAATTATAGGCCTGTGTCGATTCTGCCAGTTCTCAGTAAGGTCATCAAATGTTACGTCACTTTAATAAAAATTCCATCTTTCATGAACACCAGTACGTTTTCACCAAAGGGCGTTGTACTACTGACGCCGGTGTTACCCTAATAAAGAACATTTTTAACGCTTGGGAAGAAGCATAAGATGCCATTGGAATCTTTTGCGACCTCTCTAAGGCGTTCGATTGCGTAAACCATGAGACACTTCTGATGAAACTGGAGCACTATGGGATTAGAAATACAGCACTTGATTTGCTAAGATCATACCTGAAAGATAGAAAGGTTAAAGTTCAAGTAAACGGCATAAACTCATTAGGGTCTGAAATGACAATGGGCGTTCCTCAAGGTTCGATATTGGGTCCATTCCTCTTTTTAGTTTATATTAACGATTTACCCCAATTACTTCAAAATCAACCAAAGATGGTGTTATTTGCAGATGACACATCATTGATCTTTAAAATAGACCGACGGTCACAAAATCTTGACGACGTGAATAAATCTTAACTGTGCACGTCTGAAATTGACGTAAACACTGGTCCATGTCTGTTCTCTGTTATTTGTAAATGTTTGTGTTTGTGTTGTTGATGTGCCTTAATAATAAATAAATAAATAAATAAATAAACTCTATTCTTCAGGTCCAAGATTGGTTTACGGCCCATTGTGTCACCCTTTGCAAAAGTTCTATATTTATGTCTGTAATTTATAATGGTGTACATAATAAAGAGTATTCTATTCTATTCTATTCTATTCTACGGTAAATAATTTAGTACTTAATGAAAAAAAAACCAAATACATTAGATTTAAATTGCCTAATGTTAGAAGCAGCGAATGTGACATCATATTGAATGGCCAAAAACTAGAGTTTATTGATCAGACAGTTTTCCTAGGAATCACGCTAGACGAGAAATTACAATGGGGACCTCATATAACATCTATTGCGGGGCGGCTAAGCTCGGCCGCTTATGCTGTTAGAAAGATAAGACAGTTAACAGATGTAGAAACCGCGCGTTTGGTCTATTTTAGTTACTTCCACAGTATTATGTCATATTATGGCATTTTACTGTGGGGTCGGGCTGCTGATATTGAATCTATTTTTATTTTGCAAAAGAGAGCTGTCAGAGCCATTTACAATCTACGTCGCCGTGAATCTCTTAGGGAACTATTTAAAAAGGTTAATATTATGACGGTACCTTGCCAATACATTTATGAAAATATTATGTATGTAAGAAAAAATCAACATCTTTTTAATAAAATAAGTGATAGACATAATTTTAATACTAGAAGTAAAGATAAATTAGATTAACCTTTTTTCAGATTATCTAAAGTACAAACATCTTTTATGGGGTACTGTGTTAAATGCTACAAGAAAATACCTTTTGATATATTACAATTAAATGAAAGAAAATTTAAAACTCATATTAAAAGTACACTTTGTAAACAAGGATATTACAAATTAGAGGATTATATCCAAGATAACAATGTTTGGAGGCATGCTGGTCCTGCTCCATAGGACAATCTAGAGTCTAGACAAAATCAAAGTGGTTGCTAATTTCATTTATACATACACATTTTTTTTAAATACATTGTTTTTTACATTCTGTGACAAATGTAACTCACACACTTTAAAATACTAGTAAAATTTTACAATCTGTAAATATGTGAGCACCATGTCGTCGACCGTAGGTTCAATTGAGGTAAGGGACAAGATATTCAATGTCCCTTACCTCAATTGAACCTACGGTCGACGATGTATCTATCACATAATTGATTCACCAGTCTGTTATATTTTTCATTCTTTTTACCATTTGTGGTAGACTAAATTTTATTTTAGGTGCATCGTCTTCACATATAATTATACAAGCTGAAATTTTAATGGTTGTTTTCCCGAAGCGAAATGATTTTGTCTTGATAGTACAATCGATTTATAAAAAAAATAAAATAAAATATTAAAAAATGGCAGATTTACAATTGTGAAAAATAAAACTCGAACGCGATCTTGAACCAATAGTACCTATAGCTACACTAATAGTACAGCTGATACGATACTACGTACTCCTTTGTTAACGAAACACAATAGGCACATATACCTACTTAACCACTCACGCACGTGTCCCTGGAAATACCAGGGGTTTTTCCAGGGTTACTTAAAGATGGTAGGTAGCGGGCGGGCGCACGTGAGTCACTATTGATTCTCACGCTTTCGAGTTGAGATCATATTTTTATAATTATTTGAAAACAAAAACAATTTTATTTTTTAAATTTAACTCCATGAATAGGTAGCACTACTGAGACCAAATTGTTCTGGCGCGGGAAAACAACCATTAAAATTTCAGCTTGTATAATGAATGTATACAAAAACTTGTAAAACATTTTAAAAGAGAAACGCTGGAGTTTCTTGCCCATTCTTCTCCACACGAAAACTTGGAAGGGGCGACTAGAATCAATTCTATTTTTTAATTTTAATTTTTGACGTTCAAAAGTGCCTTTTAAGTGCCTATTTGAAATAAATGATTTGACTTTGACTTTGGTTAGAATGCTTCTTCTTCTTAGTGTCGCTGGCACGGCAAATATTCAAATTTTGTTGGCCCAAAACTTCGCCACTAATGCTAAAACTATATGAACTGCTGAATTCCAGATTAGGTAAAAACCTGTATCTTGGAAATCAGTGCTCATTCCTTGTAAATTAGGTGTAAAAGCTTAAAAATCACATAAATGGCACTTCCAGAAATTAATCAGTCGGAAGGATCAACTAATTCAGTGTAATGCGTGCATACAGGTAATAGATCGGTGTGGGAGTTCGGGTGGGCCTACGGCGTGGGCTGGGGCGCCGCCATCTTTCTGTTTGGAGCTGTTGTGCTACTGCTGTGTGACAAGGAGAGCGAGGAGCTCTACTACAAGGAGCGAAAAGTGAGTGACTTCTATGTACAATCGTTTAGTGTTTAATTTAGCTTGGCAAGTGCAACAAAGGCTTATTTAAAATAATACCAACTTATTACTGATCCACTGCAGGGCAAAGGCCTACTATAATTTCAGGTTTCGTTACTATTTTTCCTTTCTCCACAAGGTAAACTCAGAAATTACATATGAATTAAAAAAGTCATATTGGTACTTGCCCGCATTTGAACCTGGACTCTCGTACATGAGAGGCGAGGCCTTAATCACTGTTTCATCACGACACAACACAAAAAGTCTTGTGTAAAGAATGGTATTTTCAACTTGAATGGGTTTTATGAATGTGTAGTTCTGTGTATTAAACTGGAGTGGCCCCCAGGTGGTGAGCGCGGAAGGCGGGGCGCGCCCCTAGGGCCGCGGGCGCCTGCCCGACCTGGTGCCGTGAGGCGCGCGCGCTCGCTAGCGCCCCGCGGCCGCGCCCGCACGGCCCGCGCCCGCACGGCCCGCGCCCGCACGGCCCGCGCCCGCACGGCCCGCGCCCGCACGGCCCGCGCCGCGCGCTCGCCGAGCCGCGAGCCGTGCGCGCGCGCTGGATCTGATGCGCGCGCGTCCCGCCCACACGCCTGACGTCGCGGCTGTAGACCTCTAGCCGTCGCCGCCGCGCACGAAGCCCCGGTCCCCGCCGCCCCGCCGATATACAAATCGGCTACGACCAAAAAGATTATGGACAAACGTGAACTCAGTTATTGAAGATTATTTTATTCCCTTGATGAACGGATCTCTCCCTCGTGGGAAAGAACCGTTTCTCAAGATTTTTTTTTTTGCCTGAAATCGGTCTTCGTCATACCCACGTTTGAGCTATAAACTTGTTGATCGAGCCGCTCGTTCGGGCGTCCTTCGGGTTTGGCGAGTTCCGACCGCGCCCGGTCCGTCGTCGGATCGCGCGCGGTCGCGTCACTCGGCGACGGGGAGCGACCTATCGATGCAGTTTTTGGACCTATCGCGACAGTAGCGAAGGTCCCGTTCATTTTGTTGTTCGAAAATATCATAGTACTTGGGCTGATCAAAATTATAATTATTGTATCGCGTTGACTGCGAGTCGTACTGAATTTTTACTCTATAATAGCATAAGTTGTACTTGTGTTTGGCTACTTCCAGTGTAAGTGCTATGATTCTTTTGTAGACACCCTATTTGTTTTGATTTATGTTTAGTTCACTTCGTAGTTTTTATAGGACTTGCCTCGGTTGATTATTAATTATTTTGTGGCATTGTGTTGGTTCGCAATTATTTTTATTTAGTATCGATTAGAGCGATGAAATGATAAAGCAAAAAGATCTGAAAATGTGACATTAGTTTGGATCTACTTATTAAGCGAGAATCGCCTTTTTAAAGGATATATTTTGTGATTTATTTTTTTTTAATGTTAAGAGTAGATTTATATTTTTGGCAGCCGGTAGTCGAACCTCGGCGCATCTCGCTCCCGCGATGGACGGAACACATTCAGATATCTGTGTGTACTGTCGTACCTCGAATGTAATCCGTTCCAAAGAGCGTTACTTTTATTTATTCGCTTTAATTTATTGATTCGTCCTTAGTTGTGTGTAAATATCGTTTAGTGTGATGTCGTACGGCTTCTGTTGCATCTGGGGCGGCGTGTGCAGGTGTGTGTGGGTCGGAGTGTGCACGCGAGAGTGCAGGCGCAGCGGCTTCACGCCCGGGCAGGCGACCCACTCGGACTGCTACCGCTCGCTCAAATATATTCGTATCGCGTACTACTTGCGTCTTTTGTAATGCGAACTCGTATTCTAGTGTTAGTGCACGACTGGTGTAAGACGTTGTAAGACAAGTGACTGTGCGTTTCCTCGCCGAGAGGACCGACGTCGACCGCGTTCCGATGTACCGGTTACACATGAGATTATCGGACTATGACTACTGAGATATTTAAAGGAATTAAATATGTTTTGATTAAAGTTACCCTTTAGTATGATATACTTCATATTATTGAAAAACTATTTTATTAACGATTATATGTATACATAGGAATCATGTCTGTATGTACACAGATTCATATACTTAATTGAGATTAATTTCCATTGTATTAGTGATGTCTAGAATCTCTTATTGATTTTTACTATTTTGTAAATCTAAAGTTTGGAATTGAAGATTATTTAAAAATTATATTTTCTTAATATTTTATGTAAACGTAATGGAACAATTAATTGATGAATAACTTCGTAATTATTAACTAGCGATAATATGTGTAAGTGTAATATTTGTGGACTATGTTATAATGGCATGCCATTGTGTTTGTCTGACACTTCGAAATTAAAACTTTGTATTTATTGTCGAGTTTTATAATCACTGTTGCGGTGTATACCGAGAAGGTTTGAGCAATCCTTAAAAGTGTCAGCTCCTTCGTGCCTAGTATAGTTTTATTGTGTACAGGGGCTGTATTACGAAGTTTTAATACCATCACGAAACCAGTGCGAAAAAAGGACGGTGCGATCGGTCATGTATTATTATTATTCCGTCTCTCTCTTATACTGGAATTATGCTGGCATTAAACCGTCGTAATACGGCATCTGGGTAAATGACTATTCCATATGCCTGTGCTTTGCGTCTCAGAATGACACCAGCATTTACATCACATCGCAGAGATGCTTTTAAGATGTCATTACCCCTTTCTAAGAAAATGTTAATAAAGAATAACAGATCGCTCTGAATGTGGTTCTTTTCATACAAGAGAGCTTCACTGCAGAGTAGAGTTGGCTTATCCTCAACCCCAGCTAAGTTATCATTGGCTTTCTTTAAGAACTGGGCGGTTATCTGCCTACAATGGAATCTTCACTGAATGTTCTTGCATTCAGACCATGTACAGTCAGCAAAGGAGATAGGTATGCAGGGTCGTCGAATATAGTTGAAGTTTAGTAAGAAACCGATTGATGTTATCGAATAAAATTTAATTAATTAATATTGTAGGAAACAAACAGTTCATTAATTCAATTAAATTTTATTCGAAAACATCAATCGGTTTCTTACTAAACTTCAACTATATTCGACGACCCTGCATACTTATCTCCTTTGCTGACTGTACCTGGCTCATTGTCAGAGGGAATTGGGGTTGCAATTCTGACCCCTAGGCTATCAAAAACACTTTTAATATCCTTCGTACGAAGATTCAGCGTGTTCAATACTTGAGATGGCGTGGCCATCTTGTCGGAAAGTTAGCAAGCTCGACAATTAATTAATTACACCGTTTATGTGTGACGAGAAAAAATATGCTCTTGGTTATGGCTTTAATTTTTTTCATGTGTATTATGATCAAGGCATAGATTAATTTATTGTATTTGTTCTTACAGGTTAAACAAGTGACATATTTAAAAACCTTCGATCATTACTAATTACTAGTAATAGTTTCATCGTTAGATCAGGCCTCAGCAACTGTGGATTTAGTTATAATATTGTTTGTGATAAAAAGCAGCTGTATGTAATGTTGAAGTAAGAGGCTTTGTATAATTATTCGTGTTTACATATACTTAGTGGGTGCAACAGCTTGTGCGCTTTGACAAAGATTTCAATTTGTAATTTCACGTACACTTGTCGATGAAGCGTGACTGTTAATAGTAAAACATAATAATGAACTCCCCATACTTCCAATAACGATATAAGATACGTAGCTCATCTGGGCCCCAATTCACTATGACCACTTAATGATTGCTTACTTCGAAAACACGTCACTGAAACCTAAAATATCAAAAACTTTATAGAATATCATTTTCGTAGAACAATATTATAAGTAACGTTATAGGTATCAGCAACATTAAGCTTATCCGCTTGTAATAACTTTACAGATTTATTTGTAAAGTTATTCTTCATACTTTTTTGTCATTTTTTATGTCATGAAGCTGGCAACAGTGGCAACGTTGAGTAGGTATCGAAATTAATAACGTTATTATATCGTTATACTAATAACGATATATTGATAATATTGTTATTGAACAGTTTAGGATTTCGTTCCGTTTGTCAGTAAGTATCGTTTTATACAAGGAATTAATTTTGTTACGATCCTGGTGGAATGGTACAAATTATCGGTACCGGAACTACGCGTATCTTTATTTTGAGTAACGTTTCGAGTCCCTGCCTATGACACAATGAACGAAACCGCGATATAGGAACGCGAAGTTGGCGTGGTTTGAACTGTCAAAATACCACACTTGACAACTGTATGTGATTTTTACGTGGTAAGATTACGCGGGGAATAATAATTACCATACAGAATTGGGGCCCAGAATCTTTCATTCGCGAAGCCCGTTCATTCGCCCTTAGTCACTACTTTATAAGTTAGACTGAAATAATAATGATTTACTCCAAATCGCCTCTATCTTTGGGTACTTTTTATTGCATTAACCTTCATTTAATCTTAAACACTAAGCTTTACATTAGAATTAAATCAAGATTTTTATTTAAGTACAAGGCTAAAATTATAAATTAAGTTTATAAGGCAATTACTGTTGCTGTCATCATTAGTCCGTTAAATAATTATGAATAAATCACACTGCCATGTATGTATAAACTTACATTTTCTTTGTAAGTCATATTAATTTTACTGTAGTTTTAATGAATAACATTAAATTATTGAATTTCCTAATGTAAGTGTACATTTTACATAGAAATGATAACCCCTTTGTAATTGATATTGAATGACATTAGCTATTTAATTTTATGCACCTCGAATAGTACTTGGACATACTGTTTTTCTCTAATAAATTAACATTTCAAATCTTCATGTAAATTGAATTTTCAATATGGTCATCTAAGATATTATTTTATATTTGTATGTAGTTAGGTATATATTTTATTCTTAGTTTAAATAGGTTTATGCGTATTTTTATATTTAAAATATTTATTCCTCAATTTTCATGATTGCACCTGCCACTGTTTGTCTCTGCATCACCCAAAGGTTGACTGGTAGAAAATGCCTATGGCATTAAGTCCGTCTCTGTACATTTATGTGCTTGAAGTAATAAATAAATATTTTCAGGAGTGAGTCAATTTTGCCCTATTAACATTTACCTAAAAATTAAATCTTACAAAGTAAAAATAATAAAAAATAGTTGCAGTTGTCCAAGTACATCAGTTATACAATTTATATTTCCTTAGCCAAATTATGAGTCATATCAAATGAGATTGAATAAAGTAACTAGTAAAAATTGTGTGTATATTATTTTCTTCCTACTCTTTCAGCCTTGTGGTAATCTTGCCTTGCATTGCTTCCACCTGCTCTTCTTTTGGCACGACAGCCAGGCAATAGTGAGCTAGGTCGTCGAAATACCACTCGAGCAAAAACCTGTCATGCTGCCATCTTTAGGTACATCCACACGGATGCAACGATGGTATTATAATAGGTTTAAGGCTCGCGCGACTCGAAATCGCGTCGCGCCTGTCTGTGGGAGCCTTTAATGTGACGATTACATAAAAGGCCTCACGCCTTTTATGTGATGGCCCTCATTAGGCGACTCGACGCGGCATGGTCCGTGCCATACCGCTTAGAGTCACCTAATGAGCGCCGGCAAAGCATTAACATTTTTATGGCCCAGCATGCCAAAGCCTTCCTCAACATACCACAGCTTCCCGCGGTATGGTTAAGTCCACTTGTGACGATATCAATGAAATGAGAGTGCTAAGTGTATGAAAATAAGATTCAAAAGACAATGCAATGAAGAGATACGTTCATTATACAGGGTGGCCCAAAAGTCATGGACCAAACGCAACTACGGGTTAGATGGGGTCATCAGCTGCAAAAAGTTGTTCTACGGGAGGTCCTTAAGGTCAACCCCTGCAGAGTTATAATTTATTTTGTGTTTTTATGGGAAATATGACTTTTTTTAACTAATTATTATTAAAATTCGAAAAAATCTACAACCTGTATCTTTTTTATAATTTTTACTAGATTGGTACTGATGAGTCCTTGCGTTAGACATGCAATTTATGGTTGTTTATTGGGTGTGTTGAAGATAATATTAAGTTTTACGATTTATTTTTTTCTCAAATCATAACTTTTTATTTACTTCGGACCCCACTGTGAAAAAAAATACTCTACCGAAAAGTGACCCTGTATTACAAGTTTTGGCGCATTTAATAGGGATTCTGAAAAGGTATTACACATGGCCATGAGTGGCTCTAATATCTTTCTAGGACGAAAAAACCAAACAACGATTGTGAAATAATTGTTTTATTAAGCAAAACATTTTACAATAAATGCTCAAAATTCCTGCCTCTGACCATAATACATAATCTGCACCGCCTAATAAAATTCCTACGTAACCTACGGAATGCACCTCTGTTGTTAGTAACTTGTACCCTAGCAAATTCGAGCTTTTGTCGTAGTTCTTGTTCGCTATTGTTCTCTCCTTGGTAAATTATTTCTTTAAAATAGCCCCAAAGAAAAAAATCTAATGGATTTAAATCGGGCGACCGGTGTGGCCACGCAATATGTCCGCCTCGACCAATCCACCGGTTGGGGAAGCGCTCGTTCAAATGATCTCTAACTGCTCGAGCGTAGTGAGGCGGGGCGCCATCATGTTGCAGCCACATTTCTGCTATTCTTTCTTCTGGAACTTCAGCTTCGTTAAGAATATGGTTTAAATTATTTTGCAAAAAATTTAAATACTGAGCACCATTCAGCCTTGCTGGCATTTCATGTAGCACCAACTGCTGGCCAATTATACCAGCCCACATGTTAATAAAAAGCCGCCTATCTCATTTTAAAATGCAATCGTTATCTATGCGTAGAGATATAACCGATGCTTTATTTGTCTACAAACTGTTGCACAATAAGATCGACTGCCCCAATTTAGTGAAGCTCATTAGGTTCCATGCGCCTTCTAGATATCCTAGGAATATAATAACACCCTTGTGTCCACCACTTCGAAAGTCTGTGCTTGGTGCGCATTCTCCAATACCTAGATTGTGCAAAATCATTAATGGCCGTAGTGACATAGTAGATATACACCACGATAATATTAATCAATACGAGCTTTTGTAATTAATAATCCAATGTAGATTTAATTTAATTTTATACGTGTTTTCAATTATTCTCAATTTTAATCAGTTTTTAGTCTTTTAATTTAATTTTCTAATTTATAATTTATAATCATTTTATTTGTATTTAATTAATTAATTAATCAACCATATATTAATTATAATTTAGGTAATGAGACATTTTGATGCCAATGTTTTTTTTTATGATTATTGAATTTATTGTTAATTTTCTTTATATTATTTTAATTTTGTTTTTGTATGTATATTAACTTTTTATGTATGTTAGTTAAAGCCGTTTTTATTCTTCGTGCATGTGGTGTTAACCTTTAATTAATTGTTGCACTTTTAAATGTTACCCTAGTAATTAAGTTAGATATGTATGTGTAAACAATTGTTGGTTAACCTAAATAAATAAATACCAAACAGATGCTGGAATCGATCATTTCTTATGATATGGGGGTTCACTCTGGAGTAAAAATGTAGATTGTGGATATTGAATACTCCCATTCTTCTAAAAGTTGACTCATCCGTCCATAAAACCTTGTTGAAGAACTGCGGATCCTCTCTGTGGTATCTTAGCATCTCTCTGCAAAACCGCACTCTAGGTTCATAGTCACTGGGCAGCAAAGCTTGCACCCTTTGCACGTGGTAGGCGTGATATCTGTTTCTGTTAATGACACGTTGCACCGTCGATCTTGGAATCCCGAGATTACGGGATATTTGGCGTTGACTTATAGGTACTAGGATCCAATCTTAATTCTCTCAGCACTTCATCTTCATTTTCAAATCGCACCACTGGTCTGCCTGCTCTCGGAGCATGCTGACCGGGTAAGACTCCCTCCATGTATGAATTATGTACGCGCATAAAGACCCTGTAGTCCGGAAAACGATCACGGTTAGGGTAGCGTTGACGATATTCCCTGGCAGCAGCCCGGGCATTACCGTCGCAAAAGCCATACAGGTAATGCATTTCTGCATACTCCCGTTGGGTGTATCCTCTCCTCGCAGCAGCCATCTGTCCACTTTTGTAGCCAATCCGTCCGATTCCGAATCTAGTCCGATTCACACAGCACTGGTCACAGGTAGGCAATCTATCACAAGTCCGAAAAACAAAGCGTAGGTCAAAGGAAAGAAACTGATCACAAGTCGTCGTAAAACCGAGAAAAAGAACACGTGCGTACTCACAGGCAGGAAGCGAGGCACTAAAGAACACTAAACATTCTAGAGAAACATGCTCACGCGCATCCCGCCGCTCTCATCACGCCAACCAAAATGATGGAGTTGTTGTTTACACTAAGATAGATTTACAGTTTATCATAGAAAAGTCAAAACTTGCAGACGCAAATTGTCTTGTTTTGAAAATTAAAAATGAAGTAGCACTTATCGCAATATATAGATCGCCCGCAAATAAAAACATTCAGCATTTTATTAAAACTCTAGATGTAATATTAAATTCCCTTAACACTTACAAAACCGTTATTTTGGTTGGTGACATCAATATAAACATAGCTCCTAATTGCATTGATCCAAATTCAGACCTTTATCTAAATACTATCGCGTCGCATGCCATGTTGCCTGCTCACCTGTTTCCGACACGCATTGATAGCTGTATTGACCACGTTATCCTTAAATCGGATAGACAAGCTATTACTTTAGTACTTGACTCCTTAATCACAGACCATGCCCCTCTTGTAGTCCTTTGCAACCTGAAATTAGACGCACCTAAATTACCAACCCGTCAACGTCGTGTAGACGTTGCTGCCTGCGTGGAGGCTCTTAAAAAAACTGACTTTTCTCCTGTAATAGACTGTCACGATGCCGAATCTGCTGCGTCCATCTTGGTTAACCTTATTTCCTCAGCTATTGATAATAATAGTCGTGTCTCTATTGTCCCTAGCCGCAAAAGAATTATCAAGCCGTGGATTACACCCGGACTTCTGAGGTGTATTCGAAATCGGGACAACATGTACCGGAAAACAAATAAATTTCCTGATAATGATACCTTGAAGATCACCTACAGACGATACAAAATCTATTGTAATAACTTATTAAAGAAATTAAAACGTGAATATGAAAGTAACGAATTTGAAAAACACCGTAAAGATCCGAAATCCACTTGGAATCTCATCAAAACCATCTCCAATCTTCAAAAGACCAAAGCTACTGCCAGTGAGTTATTGTCCGCAACTCCTGATCCGGAGCAGTCAATTAATTCTGTCAACCATTATTTCGCTAATGTGGGCGCTAAACTAGCATCTAGAATCATAAATTTCCCAACGTGTATGACTGGCAATGCCTCTGACCCTTGCACTTCTAGTTTTCACCACAATTCGATGGCTATTTTTGACACTGACAACTTAGAGATAGAGCGTCTTATTCTTGGCCTACGACTAAATAGCGCTATGGGTTGGGATGGTATCCCCGCAACCGTGATTTATAATGCCAGAAGCGAACTTGTCCCAATTATCTGCCACGTTTTCAACCTTTCACTTGCTTCTGGAATTTTCCCAAAAGTGTTCAAAAAGGCCGATGTACACCCTATTCACAAGACTGGGGACAGGGAAAGTGTCAATAACTATAGACCCATATCGGTATTATCAGTCCTGTCTAAGCTCTTGGAAAAAATTTTGAACAAACGCCTGCTAGAGTACCTCAACTCGCAAAACATTCTTTCCAATAACCAATATGGGTTCAGATCGGGTAAAAGCACGGAAGATGCTATATTAGAATTACTTAATTCGGTAGCTCAGAACCTTAATAACAAGAACAAGTCAATAGCTGTCTTCCTTGATCTTTCTAAAGCGTTTGACACTGTCTCTGTCCCCCTCCTACTCAATAAAATGGAGAAGATCGGTGTAAGAGGCATTCCACTTGAAATTTTTAGAAGTTACCTTACAGGTCGATCTCAAGTGGTCAAAATAGATAACCATACCAGTAAGGAAGAATTCCTCACTTACGGAGTTCCCCAAGGTAGTGTCTTAGGCCCTACCCTTTTTCTGGTTTATATAAATGACCTTTGCAACCTTGATCTTGTGAACTCCAAAATAATTGCATACGCTGACGACACAGTTATCCTAGTTCAAGGCAGTGATTGGGATGAGGCTCGCTCCAGTGCAGAGTTAGCTTTACAAACAGCCATGAGATGGCTCACACAAAACTTGCTTACACTTAACCTAGATAAAACGCGATTCATGACGTTTGCTCCGAGGAAAGCATCTCAACCTGCCGCAACTCTCCGCCTGGTGGCACACGTATGCGATATAATGAGTAATACCTGTAGTTGTGGTTGTATAGAAGTTCTGCGCACGGACTCAATAAAATATCTTGGGATCTGGGTAGACAGCGCGTTGTCTTGGAGTGAGCAAGTCAATGCCCTGGTGTCTAGGGTACGAAAGCTAATTTTTGTTTTTAAAAAACTGAGGTCCTCCGTGAAATTTTCTACCCTAAGAACAGTTTACTTTGCTCTTGCTCATTCCATCTTAACGTACTGTATCTCAGCCTGGGGAGGTGCGGGTAAATGTCTCTTCTTACGCTTGGAGAGGGCCCAGAGGGCTGTCCTTAAGGTCATGGCTTATAAACCTTTTCTTTTCCCTACCAGCGAACTATATGCACTATGGAACCTGCCAACAGTGAGACATTCTTTCATAGTGAGTGCAGTACTGCGAAAACATTCCAGTTTACCGTATGACCCAGAATTTGGTAGACGAAAGCGTAGGACTGACAGAGTCTGTCCAACGACAGCGGTTAAATTGAAAGTTGTTCGACAGCAGTTCGCTTTTTGTAGCTCCATGGTTTACAACAGAGTCAACAAGGAACTCAATATTTATCCATGTTCTTCCAGAGATTGCAAACGACTCCTGAATAAATGGCTTCACAGCCTCACTTACGAAGATTTGGAGGGACTAGTAAAACCATAAAGATCTGCCTTTCTTTAACACTCACACCTAATACAAGCACTACACGGACATACACCACCTCACAAACACGCACTACACACACACTCACTTCAATGACAAGCAGCACTCTACACTCACACATCTCAATACAAGTTGTAATTTGTTACTTGCTATTGTAATTTCTGTATGTAATAAGATTTCTATTTAGTTTCACTTTTAGATTTTTCACATATGTATTTTTACCGGTTGAGAAACACTGTTATCTTCCTCCTGGAGGTGGGCGTTAATAGCTGCGACACAGTTTCCAACTAATGTAGCTATTTTCGAACACAATTATTTTGTTATATGTGTTTTTGTTTCCCAATAAAGATTATTATTATTATTATTATCCCCCGGCCCCCCACCCCGGCCGGCCCGCCTTTTGTTTCCTAGAAAAGATATCGCTACCTGAACTGACGGGCGAACCGGCCTTTTATTGACAAAGGATTAAATGGTTAGTGAGAAGAGAAGCAGAGAGTCTTTGTCATTAATTGTATTATTTTTAAATAAGCCTAACCGAGTTTTATGGTTCCCGATTTAAATCCATTAGATTTTTTTCTTTGGGGCTATTTTAAAGAAATAGTTTACCAAGGAGAGAACAATAGCGAACAAGAACTACGACAAAAGCTCGAATTTGCTAGGGTACAAGTTACTAACAACAGAGGTGCATTCCGTAGGTTACGTAGGAATTTTATTATTAGGCGGTGCAGATTATGTATTATGGTCAGAGGCAGGAATTTTGAGCATTTATTGTAAAATGTTTTGCTTAATAAAACAATTACTTATTTCACAATCGTTGTTTTGTTTTTTCGTCCTAGAAAGATATTAGAGCCACTCATGGCCATGTGTAATACCTTTTCAGAATCCCTATTAAATGCGCCAAAACTTGTAATACAGGGTCACTTTTCGGTAGAGTATTTTTTTTTCACAGTGGGGTCCGAAGTAAATAAAAAGTTATGATTTGAGAAAAAAATAAATCGTAAAACTTAATATTATCTTCAACACACCCAATAAACAACCATAAATTGCATGTCTAACGCAAGGACTCATCAGTACCAATCTAGTAAAAATTATAAAAAAGATAGATAGATATGTAGATTTTTTCGAATTTTAATAACAATTAGTTAAAAAAAGTCATATTTCCCATTAAAACACAAAATAAATTATAACTCTGCAGGGGTTGACCTTAAGCACCTCCCGTAGAACAACTTTTTGCAGCTGATGACCCCATCTAACCCGTAGTTGCGTTTGATCCACGACTTTTGGGCCACCCTGTATATGCTAAGCGTATCCCTTATTTTGATGATTTTCTCATTTTTCAAAACTATAGGGTAGGTAATTCCCATTGAAATTTGGCATGGTAGCTCGTGCCTAAGTAAAGGGAAAAATACGAAAATTGTTAATTTGTAGTTTTATCTAGTTTTTTTCAACCGCTTAGTTAATTTGTCTTTCAATCCCCACAGACAATGGCCTGGCCACCTTCCATCCTGTTCCGCATGCCCAGTCACTTGTGCACTTGATGATCTGCTGAACTGCGTCAGTGAGCGGAGTTCGCGCAGCTGAAATTTGGTCCAAAAGAATTTGAACTTTTTGCCATCGATCCAAGTAGCTCTGCTGGGTTCGATCTCCAGGTCGAGCAAGTGTTATTGGGTTTATCCATAAGGAATTTCATGTCATTCAGGTTGGCTGGACAAATCTTCAAAATAGCTCGCATTTAACTAGGTCAATAGTGCATTTTATGTGACGGCTAAACACCCTTATTTCAGAATTTGTGACGCTACAGAATCTTAGATAATCGATCGAAAACGTGTCCAGCCATCTTGAAAAACCACTTTTCGCTGGTCTCTCAATCTCGGTAACGGAAGTGATTTTGACGACTTTTTGCATCGGGCGTCACATAAATTTGTGACAGGCATCGAGCTAAAAGTTTTGTGATACGAACAGCGGTTTTGTAGAAAAATGCAAAAATCTGTGTCCAGCCATCTTGAATTTACGTATAAAACTTTTGGCTGGCACTTCTGAATCTCAATAACGGGAGCGTTTTCGAATATGGTTCCTTTACTAACATTTAGTGACGCAATTTGTGACAGTAATAACGTTCGATTTATGGCGTCACATGTAAGGGTTTACGAGAAATCAGTAAAAACTTACATGTCCAAATAACCTGCGTTCAAGCTGGCTGGACACATGTATCTCCGCTGCCTGATGATCTACGGCCTTCGAAATATATTCAAATTTTTGTGACGGGGACGATAATGATTTACTGAATTTGTGACGGAGAAACTTTGAGTAGTTTCAAAGATATTGATCATTTAAATTTTCCCATACAAACATCCATTAATATTGTGAGGTGACCATATTTTTTACATAAATAAAGTCTCAATGGTATTGAGATAGAAAGTGTCGATTCCATCTGGTTTTTTTTTTTATTTTTATTATGTCCGACGTTTAAAGTGATGCCGATACTTATTTTATATAATTATGCCGATATATACTTTTTCATTTAAATACCTTCGAGCATTAGTTATCCTGACACAATGGTGTCAATTCTCTTGTACACCGAACTAAACTATGACTAAAATTACTTACTTTTGGCTATGAGAATCTTAGAGCTATTCTGCATTAAAATATCTCTAAATTTAAAAATAATTTTGACACAACCAAATCGAATTTGACAATCGCGACTCCACGTGGTAAGTAGGTATTTTTTTTTGTTTGTTTGGCTTCGCACGGTTTGTGCATTCAGCAAAAAAGTAGATACTCATTTGCCCTCATCATCATCATCTGCCTAGCCTTTTCCCAACTATGTTGAGGTCGTCTTCCAGTCTAACCGGATGCAGCTGAATACCAGTGTTTTACATGGAGCGACTGCCTATCTGACCTCCACAACCCAGTTACTGGGTAATACGATACCCCTTGGTAAGACTGGTTGTCAGACTTTCGGGCTTCTGACTACCCGTAACGGCTGTCAAAGATACACGAATGACAGCCAGGATGCTTTCCGAGGCACGGAGGGGTCTCGGTATGTAAATTTGGTCACCCATCCACAGACCAACCGCGGCAAGCGTAGCTTAACCTGATCGATCGACCTGTGCGGCTGTTATTATTTAGCAACGGGCCCCTCACCGTGTTTTTTTTGAGTCGAAGGGGCATAGTGGCGCAACCTCGACCTCCTTTTTATGGAATTTTTCACTTTTGTATGGAAAATATGAAACATTATTACCAACGTGTTGAGTTTTAAGGGTATGCGGGTTTCTAAAAGGGGGTCGAAATTTTCATTATTTTTGCGATAGGACACACCGTTTTCGAGATATAAGCAAAAGAAAAGAAAATCAAAAAAGAGTACTGTTTTTGCATCCGAAGTCGAGATGTTGGTGTGAATTTTAGCTCATGCCAACTAATGTTATTCCACACCTTTTAAGTCGCAATTAAAAATAGTCAGATTTAGTTAGAGAATCTAAATTTTAGGTGAAAAACCTCAAATTCAGAATAGCAAAATTACTATTTTCTCTAAACTATTAACTCAGTGCAATCTTAGTGCTGTCAAACTAAAATTTAGTTAAGTTGTGTCACTTTAGTTAATTTCAGAATGGGAAATCATCATTTGACAAGAATAAACTAAATTTTGGTGATTTGTAGTCTAGTTTAGACGCATTTGTGACAAGAGAATCGGCACCAATACCTACCTATGTACTTACCATGAAAAACACCAATACTAAAAAGAGTAGGTATCTGCACGTAAATAATAACATCAAAAAGTTACCCCCCCCTTCCTCACTTCTACACTTTTGTCATCTATCGATTTAAGGCGAAAGCGCTAGGGTAGCCCGCGAAATTCAATTTTTTTTACGTTTTTTGCAATTTGCTGGCAATATTAAGTTGTACGTTGATTAAAATATGATTCGCGGCCTTAACAAATATGTATTTACAGAATTATAATCTATAAATTCATCAACACAACTCTCTAAGACCAAAGTAATCCCCAAGAATGACTATTTCATGAAATTTTCACATTTGGGGATTATACTAACGTAACAAGTTGTATTACTGATTGTTGTAATGATTATAATTCTGTCAACTACTATCACCAAAACACGGATTTTCGTCCATTAAAGAAAACACCTTAAAATATACTTAGTCCTACATAAAACCTACAATATTGGTAACCCTACTGCAGTGTTTTTAAGGGAAAATTTAAATAATCAATATCTTTGAAACTACTCAAAGTTTCTCCGTCACAAATTCAGTAAATCATTATCGTCCCCGTCACAAAAATTTGAATATATTTCGAAGGCCGTAGATCATCAGGCTGCGGAGATACATGTGTCCAGCCAGCTTGAACGCAGGTTATTTGGACATGTAAGTTTTTACTGATTTCTCGTAAACCCTTACATGTGACGCCATAAATCGAACGTTATTACTGTCACAAATTGCGTCACTAAATGTTAGTAAAGGAACCATATTCGAAAACGCTCCCGTTATTGAGATTCAGAAGTGCCAGCCAAAAGTTTTATACGTAAATTCAAGATGGCTGGACACAGATTTTTGCATTTTTCTACAAAACCGCTGTTCGTATCACAAAACTGTTAGCTCGATGCCTGTCACAAATTTATGTGACGCCCGTTGATATGCAAAAAGTCGTCAAAATCACTTCCGTTACCGAGATTGAGAGACCAGCGAAAAGTGGTTTTTCAAGATGGCTGGACAAGTTTTCGATCGATTATCTAAGATTCTGTAGCGTCACAAATTCTGAAATAAGGGTGTTTAGCCGTCACATAAAATGCACTATTGACCTAGTTAAATGCGAGCTATTTTGAAGATTTGTCCAGCCAGCCTGAATGACATGGAATTTCTCAGTAGCAGCTCGGAGTTTGGAAGTTAGCGGTGTGACACCCCCGTGCCTTCGGAATGCACGTAAAGATGTTGGCCCTGCGCCTGATCTCTTCCCGGTCGTGTCGGATTGCCGTCCCATCGAATTATGAGAGTAATTGCGTCTGTGTTTGCGCCCTATAATATATCTTGCGTACTCGGCAGTGGCGTAGCTACAGAGGCTCGGACCGGATGACACCCGACCGTGAAGAAATATAATCTGCTCACCTACCTTTAAAAATCCTTATTATAAAAAAAAAAAAAACGAGTGTGCTTATGACCACACGAGTGAAGTGAAACTTCTTTCGCTCCATCTGTATGTATATTTCATTTACTAGCTATAAGAGAAAGAGAGAAAGAAAATGTGCGCGCGCACTGCTCTCTCTTGCTCCTACACTGTGATACAGACAATAAGCCTGCAGTGTGCTTAGATATACGGAACGTATTTGGCTATGAGAGGAAGAGAGAAAGAAAATGTGCGCGCGCACTGCTGTCTCTTGCTTATATCCCCCACTTAACTTCCGTTCGCCTTGCCCGATCACACTTTTCGTAATGCTTACGTCACGCGTTCGCCAGCTTACTCCCCAAGTCAAGCGTGCGTAAAGAAGTTTCACTTCAAAAACAAAAAAGAGTAAGTGATCTATAAATCTATCGACCGAAATTCGGTCGGGACGATATTAAGATTTTGGTGTTTTCAGCATTTTTGTTGATATGAAATTGGACCTTATAAAACATTAAGGGTGCGGGCAGCCGCCCGGCAATCAAAAATGTGTACGAGAAAGTAGTTTTTATTCGCACTGTGATGCCGGACGGTCCGTGTAGTTCTTCAGCCGGACGGTTGACCGCATTCCGGCTAACCGCATAGTGCGTAGGTACCCTAAGGCCTGAGTTCACCAACATTCAAACCACCGGTTAGGTAGTTTAGCAGTTGGTCTGCCCCAGCCACCTTTTTGAGGTCGTCTGTCCATCTAGCTGGGGGGCGTTCCACTCTACGCTTGCCGATAAGCGGTCTCCACTACAAGACCCGTCGATCCTTCGACAAACATGGCCAGCCCACGCCACTTCAACTTGTTATTCTGCAAGCTTTGTCGTTCAAGACATTAAACGCTATTAATTGGGTTGTTGAATTTTTTTCTTGTGTCTAAACTATTAGACTGGATTTAGGGACTAACCACACTTATTCAGCTCTGTTCAGCTTTTGTCCATAGAAAACAACGATTTTGTATGAAGTCCGTTCAGCTTTCCGCGGCTGAACGGATGCGTACGCATCTCATACAAAATCGTTGTTTTCTATGGACAAAAGCTGAACAGAGGTGAATAAGTGTGATTAGTCCCTTAGTGTTACGCTGACGTCGGTCACGCGTGCTAAGACGCTGACAGTAAAGGATGTGTATAGTGTAGCACCGACGGTAGGTGAGCGCGAGTCCATATAACTCGGTACGCGACGATCGATGTCGGCGCTGACCGTCGGTCGAGCACTATATTCAGCCTAAGCAGTAAATCTAGCCTTAGACCAAAGATAAACGGGTACGTTGAAAGCAACTGCGAGGGGGAATACCCTCGCTAAAAGGCCTGTTTTATAATCATGAATTACATTTCTTTGTATTGTTCTGTATGTAATTTATTCATTAAAATAGAGTTGAACTACATACTATGGCGGCGTAATCCGCTTTTAGCTGTAAAAATTATAGATTCACCCACCTGACCTAAAAACAGACTCAAAATCTATCTATCTAGCTTTTACCTAACTATGTTGGGGTAGGCTTCCAGTTTAACCAGAGGCAGCTAACCAGTATTTTACATGGTGCGACTGCCTACCTGACCCCCTACAAACTGGTTACTGGAAAACACAGATATCAGAAACCCCTTGGTGAGACTGATTGCCAGACTTGGGCTTCTGATTACCCGTAACGGCCATCAAAGATGAAAATCTCATCTAAGAATGAAAGCCGGGACCAACGGCTGTGCTTTCCGAGGCACCCTATAGAAGGTTAAATTAAATTAGCTAGCAAAAAACATAGTAAAACAAGAAAAAAATATTTAATGATTTTTCATTTTTTTTTTTCAAGTAATTACAACAAATGTGGAGTTTCGCTAGCTAATTTGACCTTGTAGTATGGATAACTTGTTGAAATAAACACATTTTAGAAAAATTAAGATTTATTGACAAAAAATAGCAGCATATTGTGTTCTATACTTGCATAATTTTACATTACATTACTACAAAATTAACTCTTATTACAAATTACATGATCAATTTAATTAATCACTATCACTGTTCAAGGTGGATTATTGGAATTATCATATTTTAACAGAATCTTAATATAGGCACGTGATAGTTTGGTTTCTAAGACTAACATTAAAGTTCTAAATTAGACTTCGACGCCTGAAATTGCCTTTATGCTTGCGATTAATCGTTTGTTAGCGTCCTTGTAGTCGACCGGTTGTACGTTCATCACTGTTGTTTTTAAGCGGGCTTCATCCTATAAAATACATTCAAATTAATATTGCAAATGAATAGTACAGTTTCACATCTAGTGGTCGCGAGTGTGACTGCAATGCAGCTAGATTAATCTAAAGAACGGGCGGGATCAGGCCTTATTGGGTTTACCATTAGGAAATTCTCAATAGCAGCCTAGGCCCTGGATTTGGGGCCGATTAATGGCAATAGGCTCATCCTATATTACATGGGACAACATAACTGCGAGATGTGACGGGTGTAGGTACTATTAATAATCCACCTCCTCTCTCTGCCACCCGTTGCGGTAACAAGCGTGATTTTAGGTCAACTAACAAATACAAAATGCTGTCAATATACTTACGTTGTAAGTCTCCATTTTAGTGCGGAACTTGAACACGAAAGTCCTGAACTTGACTTCTTCGAATATCTGCGTATACGCAGCCTTATCGTATTCGAACAAACGGCCGACTTCCGCGACATTTGTACCGAGCATCGCCTCGGCGGCTTCGTTAAAGGCCGTTATGCGCTGGTCACCGGTCGCATCTGATACGTTTGCCTATAAAAGAAGGGATTGATTGAAAGACGTAGAAGATGTCGTAGCAATGTTAGATTGGCTGTCCCGTACTATGTAGTAAAGAATTATGGACCTTAGTTAAAAGATATAATTTTATTTGATATAATTATGAATAGAGTATAATTTTATTTGATATAATTATGAATTCTTAAATTTATCTTATTTTAGTCACATTAGATTTACTAAAATTCAGTTGACATTGTAATGTCAGCCGCATTAAAGTCAAGCCAATAGTAACCTGACTTCTCTTGTGAAGTAACACCAAATACAACTTACCGCCAATAAAAGTCTATATTTATAATTAGGATATTCTCTGTTGCACTTTTCGCATCTGTAAAGCCCATTTTCTTGATCGACGAGTTTTTTGTTGCATTGTTCTTGTGGGCAGGCCTTGTATACTGCGTTATCAGCGAAGGTGAATGTTAGTACTCCGAGGAGACTGAAGTAGTCGCCCTTGTCGCCAGAGCCGAGCTGACGGGCCTCTGCATCCGAGAATGTGATCCATTCGTTACTGCCGCCCGAGTAACCTCCAGCTCTGAAAATTTAAAAAGATACAATAGTTTCGCTTTCTTATACTTAGCTTCAAACTTTTTTCAAAACTGGATGACGTATCTCGCTGTAATGACGCTACTCAACTGCCTGCCACTTTTTGGGTGTTTAAAACCTAAACTAACATTAACAAATAACAACTGTCACAAAGTGAATAGTTCGACGGTTCATCTTGCTGTGATGCCGTCACTAAATGACGTTGGCAGAATAGTCGACATCGGCTCAATTGCCAAAATAAAAAAATAAAGTATTGGATAGAAATTGTGGGCGGAAGAACCATAATATTTACTAATACTTATTTATTTTTTATATGTTTCACAGTCACAATCAGTGCCTGCATCCATAGCATGTAGTGTAGGTGAGATCAGAGGTGCCTAGGTAGATGTGTCTTCCAAGATGTTCTCCTATCTTGAATACTGCATCCTACTTCATAACATATTAAATGACTGATTACCTGGCAGAAATATTAACGATTTCCATGTCAGCGCCGCCATTGTCGTACCATCCTCTCAGTTTGTGTGCTTCGGGTACATCCGGGTTCAGTCGAATCATAGAGCTCGCCAAACAAGACAGGGACTTGCTGCCGTTGAACTCGGACAAACGGGCTCCCTATAACATTATGTTTAGTGTGTGTGGAGTAGTTGTATACACCCTCGATGTAGGTTTGAATCAGAATTCTGCTAGTCAATTGTTTTTTTATTGTTAATACAGGATAAACATTCATTATTATCGAGAGCACAGGTCGTGGGCTCGTACGCACGGCTACACATCAAGCCATACATAACCAGTATAAGCTGACTTCTAATTGTACGAAAAATCTATACAATGCGAGGTCAGCTAAAACTGGAAATTATAGCTTGATGTGTAGCTGTGTGTACCCAGGCAGGCGTTTTAATTTTATGTAATTTATTACATCATCATTGTTCTCAAAAACGGTGAAGGAAAACATCGTGAGAAAACCGGCATTTCCTAGAAGGAAAATTTCGAAGACATGTGACATCTACCAACCCGCATGGGCCCGCGTGATAGATTACGGCCCTTCCCTCTCACAGAGAGGAGGCCTGTGTCCCAGCAGTGGGAACGTTATACGTTAATTATGCTATACATTCTTATTGATTTCAATAGAGAACTTACTTTTACAGCTATGACTGGGTTTGTGTTGCTATCAAAGTTTTCAGCTTCCTTTCCCCACATTGTTAAGACTACCTGTAATTTTGATAACACATTAACGTTTTTGCTTAACAACAATATTTAGCCTATAGAATTTTCTAATAAATTTGAACCGTAATGAATATGTTACTAACCGCGCCACCGGAATTGTCGACCAGGGTGAGTTCTCTCTTTTTCAGTAACTTTCCGGTACTTCTAGCAGTAAGTTCTTGGAGGTCGGCGGCCGACTTGCATACACCTATTACATCTGTAAACGCGAAACACTGATGTTACAACGGATGTTTTCAACACAAAAGTTGATGTTTTATTTTATTACATTGAATGGCTAAATTATAAGGGCTCATGTAAGCATAGGCACAAACAGTCAATCATGTTCGGGCCTCCTCTCTGAGGGGACTACAAACAATTTTAATGCATTAGAAATGCATTAAAATTGTGTATAGTCGCATTTGTTTGTATTGCTTATCTTACCCAGTAAAGTATCCACATTTTTGGCAGCAATCTCATTAATAGGCACAAACTCGAACTTAATACTGGGCACACTGGAAGAGTCCTCCATACACTCAGCAACCACTGTGTTAGCTGTGAATGTCATCTCATAGTCGTTCTTCATACTGGTGTACTGTTTGTTAGCTGTCTTAAGTTGACAACGACTTATGTAGTATACTTTGTCCACCTGTAACACATAATTATTAAAATACAGGTTTGTTTTCAAAGTGTTATGTTGGTGAGACCAACACTAAACTTAATGGCATTACTTAAGAACCACTTTCTAGCCATTCTATGATGCATTAAATTTCGTTCTGTTATACATGTTAAAAGTATGATTATAATATTATAGTTCTTGCCCATGACTTATGTAGTCCACATGAAATTTCTTGTTCTCCCAACCCCCCCTGTTGCATCACATTGCCTGCCAGCACTATTACTTTGTTTTCACTTAGCATTTTTTTGGACTCTTTTTTTGCTCGGCTCCTATCAGTCATAAGGTGATGTTAAAGGATCCTCCCCAGGAATTGGCCTTCCTCATGAATTGGGCTATCAAATGCAAAAATAATTTTTAAATCCAACTGGTAGTTCCAAAGATTTATTATTACAACAGTAATATTTGTGTGGTACTGGATAAAACATGGTGTTACTTCAACAGGATTTGCTGCTTAGCAATCATGCTGACTGCAAGATTTAATAAAACAAGCGAAATCGCAATTGAACAAATACGGCTCACCTGTATCATATCATAAAACTTATCACATTCGTTTTTAAAGGCCGTAGCTCTGATTTCTCCACTGTCATCACAGAGGTCCATACTGAACAGTTTGCCTTCTCCTCTGGCATTGTTCCAGGTGCGTATGTCCGACTTGGACATCACGCGAGCTTTAATCACCCACCTGAGCAAAATAATGTATGAAATAGTGTGAAAAGTTTTTAACCGAACATTATCAAATATTAAATGCTGTGAAATTCATGGTCATCAGAAGCCAGATTGAGTATTTAGCAGCCACTAGAGGTCACCACTAACTTGGTGCATAAGTCTCTCAGCAATAAGTAAAAAGGATTTGAATATAAAAAGATAACTTACTTATTCTGATATGGACTGAGACTAGCAATGGGATGGGTCATCTGTGAAGAGAGTATGCTGGAATCAAGGTTTGCAGATGTAGTAGGTGCTAACGACATGGGTGCTGGAGCTGGTTTTGGGCAGGGCGCAGCGGACGCTGCGGCCTGCGCAGGCGCCGTCGACGTTCCTGCCGCTTCCTCAGTCCATGTCTGAGGGTTGCCCAACTTCTTGCCCACCTCGCTGCCTGGAGATACTATTGTGATATCCAAGATGATCATAACACGCCTGTAGAATAATATAATGCAAACAGTTTGGTTAGAGAGTTACAGTTAAAGCTAGATAGTTTAAACGTCAAGTAATGGTTAAAAACCAAATAGTATAATGGCAGATTCAAATCCATAATTTCCATAAATTCAAGGCATAGCCATATATCAAAATCAAAGATTGGTAAAGGTAGCTAAGATAAATGCTGATTTTATGATATTATGTACTTAAGTAATGTCACACATACTTCTCTCCTTTGCCAGTATTTTTCAGCAGTGAGGTGACGAAACGGTCAATCTGCACCACAGAGTAATCAGAGAGTTCTCCTGATATCAATTTGTCATTAAGTTGTGTAGCAAGCATGGCGAAACTGTGGGAATGCTTGCCATCTGACACAAGTAGACGAAACCTCTCATTCGCACCACTACCTTGGATCTTCTTGCTACCCAAAACTTGCATTATGGGTTTATCATATACTCCACCATTCATTATCACCTGTAAATATTTTAAAACTTTGAATTCTGTTGAGTACAACAGTAAAACATGGACAGTAGGGATGATATTGTAGTTATAGTAATATTGTTAGACTTATTGACCAGTCATCATCTTCCTAGCCTTTTCCCAACTATGTTGGGGTCGGCTTCCAGTCTAACTGGATGCAGCTGAATACCAGTACTCAGCTGCATCCAGAGTACTTACTAGATAATAGCAATTAAATACACACATGACATAAAATCATACCGGTATTCCAAGAATGGTTAGGTAGAGGTTTACCTATAGTACTATTAGGTATTATGTGCCTATAGTACAGATGCCAGCACATCACATTATCCGAAACTGTAAAAGTTTCCCAATCAACCTTGAACCTAATGCTTTAGTGATAAAGTTGAAAATCTATTAGAAATTTGACAGATTGTAGTAGTTTCATGTGCTAGCGTCTGTACTTCCACATTTTGCCAATACCTACTAAGTAAAATGTTAAAATCCAAGCAATGTAAGTTGATAGTTGATACTAATTTTATTATTGTGTAACAATGAACCATGAAGTGCTAGATATGAAAGCATTGGGGGTGAATAAATTAAATTAATGTTACATGAGATTAGAGCAACATAAGACGACCCACTGACCCAATTCCCAAATGCTATGGTATCCTTTAGCGCAGGGATCCCCAAACTATTTTGGACAAGTGACCCCTTTCCCAAAATGAACTGTTATCTCAGACCCCCATGGCCAAATTACCTACTTTTAAGATCAACCCCGTCGACCCCCAAAATCAGTTTTCGTTTATGTCGACCCCTAGGACCACTTTGGGAATCCCTGCTTTAGCGTATGTAGTTGTTATAGGCTGCATTATGCATGCCGTTTTGCGCATTTAGGTATCAATCCTAATTACTGGCATTGTAACATGATAGATAGGTAATTGCATTGCGCATTTCGGTAACAATCTGTTATGACGTATTTCGACTTTATAATATTATAAGCACGAGTAGGTGCAAGTTGCAACCTGTCCGAAAACAACAAGCACCAATTACCTGTATTCTTTGTGCAATACGTATTTAATTTTTAAAACAAATGACTGATTATACTCTTTGTATAATCGTTATGATCAGCTTGTAGATAACAAGTAACAATTTGTGTTTCCAATAGTTGAAATGCAAAAACTTACCTCGAGGGAGCCTTCCGATAGTTTGTGGCTCATTATGGAAGAAAATTACGATCCAAGTCCTGTTTTTGTTAATTTTATAATTGTGCTGGGAGCAGAACCAGGAATTCGTGGTATCAAACTGTATTTATTGCAATTAGAAAGAAAAATAAAACAAACGCCTGATCGGTAGTTTTTGCCGAGGCGCGAAAATCTGACAATGATTGAATGATTGTGTTGACAGCAGTGGTTGACACTTGACAGTGGACACTGACAGCTTCCGTGATTGTCTATGAAATTCAGTATTGCCGCAATAAAAGATCGAAAATAAATTATCCTATTCAATGGGCGTTTTTTCACTGGCCAGTGAAAACTGCCTAATCCAAAGGTTATGGAAAACATCGGATTCGATAATCCATCTGCGACATACTATGCAAATTTAAAACGTATTATTCTTTCTTTCTTGAATATGAGAATCCAGCGTTTGGACGACAATCAGTGATATTAATAAGTTGACGCAAAATAAAACTTTGACTAATTTTTTGAGGAGTCAAGTGGAAATTACCCTTCACGCATGTCTCCAGCTTCCTGCCTACATAACTCGCCATCCGCCGGCATTGAATGAACGCCCTAATTGCGTGTGTTGCGCAATTAGGGCGTTCAATGTTGTCCATACGGCTTTCAGTCACAATACTAGAGTTTTGAAGGATATTGCTATTCCATTGTTGCATAGGTTCTAAAAAATTATCTGCTCAACAACGAACGTAGGTGAGTGAACTGTCAACATGTGACATTACCATCACTAAATCATTTAAGGTGATTGCGCAGTTGTAGCCCGCGAAATTCAATTTTTATTTATTTATTTAAACTTTTCGCACAAAAAGGTACAAAGGCGGACTTAATTTTTCTTACGTTTTTTGCAATTTGCAGGTCAGTGTCAGGTTGTATCAAAATTTGATTCGCGACTATAACAGATCCGTATTTACAGAATTATAATCATTAGAATCATTAATACATCTTTCTAAGTTAGATTTGTATGTACCTTAGGAACAAATCTCTGGAAAAGTGCATATGGAACAAATCTAACTTAAAAAGACATTAATGATTCTAATGACTATAATTCTGTAAATATATATCTATTATAGTCGCGAATCATATTTTGATCAAGATACAGACGCCAGCCAGTACATCAATCTTTCAAACTTTAATAGAATTTACAACTTTATAACTAAAGCATAAGGTTCAATATTAGTTGGGTAAGTTTGACAGTTTCGGGAAGCGGTAGTAGATGTGCTGGCGTCTGTACAACCTGACACTGACCTGCAAATTGCAAAAAACGTAAGAAAATTTGAATTTCGCGATCTACCACTGCGCATTCACCTTAACAAATGGCAAAAAAACATAACCCTCCTTCTGGCGCAATCGGGTAATCACCCCGCAAACCAGACACTGAAATTACACCAATTTATCTAAAATAGTCTTACCATACAGCATTTGTTAATAATAACGGTATATCTGAAATACCCTTTACATTAGTGTATATCTACGAATTAGCTCGCATTATGGTTGCCGCCAGTTAACAAATAAATAAAAGTCATTGATCCGACTTGTACCAAAACGTTCAAACTTATTCGATATAGATCGCTCGTCATACAAAACTGTCGCTAATACTGGTTCGGTCGAGTTTCATAATAGAGTCAAAGATGCCCCTTACCCCGATACGTTTGTGTTGATCGTGTTAGTGACACTGCCTTTTCATTGATGTGCATTTGGATTGAGTGATCTTTTTTTATTTCGTGATAAAATCTGATTATACATTTAGTCAAAAATAGTCAAAACTGATAGCCCAAAGTAAAAAATTTGTCACTCTCAAGGGTCTTCAGTTATTGCCCAAAATGTGGATCACTCAAATCAGACATTTTGCAAAATCGGCTATGAGCTAAATCTCAACAAAAACTTACTCTACTGACTAAGTTTATACCTCAAAAATTTGTTAACAAATTGTCACAATATTTTTTAAAACCATCAAGCCATTTGAAGCTACTTCCAGGTATTTAAGACAGTATCATTGGATCACTCAGTACAGACACCATTTTGTCTGAGAGATCGTTGTAATAAGGTTTAGGTTGACTTTTCTGTACATCTTTTTTTAATCCTAAAATATATGTTCCCAATATATTTGTACAATAAATATCATAACACAAATACCTTTTGTTAAAAAGTTATGAGTAATTAAATGTTTTCAAATTTGCTGAACTGAGTGATCCTTAAGAATACTTATAGGTAACTACCTGTTTCGTATTGATTTACACAACTTACGATTAATTTTTGTACAACTTTATGACTAAAGTTTTACATAAATATTATTTACATAGACGGCTTAGTTTACGAGATATTAGATTTTTAATTTTTTAAAGAAATTACGTCTTGTAGGGTACATATGATTTTAACTTTTAATGTATATATTTAAATGTTTCATATTTTATTGTTATTTGCTTAGTCGCACATTTCATTTAGTTTTGTACGACATTTAGTGCACATAAGTGAGCTTACGTGATAGTGACAGTATCAGTGGTTTTCCTGTTTTATGCAAGAACAATGTAAGTACCGAACGTATTTATTTAGGGTCCGACGTCTCAAAATTTGCCAAAGATGTAAACAACAATAGCCGCTCGAAATTGTAATTTATTCGTGCGACGCAGCAAATAACAATAAAATATGAAACATTTAAATATATACATTAAAAGTTAAAATCATATGTACCCTACAACACTTAATTTCTTTAAAAAATTAAAAATCTAATATCTCGTAAACTAAGCCGTCTATGTAAATAATTTTTATGTAAAACTTTAGTCATAAAGTTGTACAAAAATTAATCGTAAGTTGTGTAAATCAATACGAAACAGGTAGTTACCTATAAGTATTCACAAGGATCACTCAGTTCAGCAAATTTAAAATCATTGAATTACTCATAACTTCTTAACAAAAGGTATTTGTGTTATGATATTTATTGTACAAATATATTCGGAACGTATATTTTAGGATTAAAAAAAAAGATGTATAGAAAAAGTCAACCTAAGCCTTATTACAACGATCTCTCAGACAAAATGGTGTCTGTACTGAGTGATCCAATGATACTGTCATAGATACCTGGAAGTAGCTTTAAATGGTTTGATGGTTTTAAAAAATATTGTGACAATTTGTTAACAAATTTTTGAGGTATAAATTTAGTCAGTAGAGTAAGTTTTTGTTGAGATTTAGCTCATAGCCGTTTTAGCAAAATGTCTGATTTGAGTGATCCACATTTTGGGCAATAACTGAAGACCCTTGAGAGTGACAAATTTTTTACTTTGGGCTATCAGTTTTGACTATTTTTGACTAAATGTACAATCAGATTTTGTCACGAAATAAAAAAAGATCACTCAATCCAAATGCACATTTTTCATTGTTTTCGTATCGTTTTGAAATATTGGAAAACATTGGTAGACGGGTGTCAACGACTTTTATTTTTTTGTTATCTGGCGGCAACTATGTATAGTTATCTACATCCCTGTGAAAGTGTACCTACTGAAGATGGCCTTTTGTTACTTAGACTCACGGACTGAACAAAGTAGCAATAAATTGCAGTTGCAGGTCCGGTTACCGGGTTTTTACCGTAGTAGTAGTAGTTCCCAGTGTTGAGACTGTTTTTTGAAAACTAAGAAAACAAATTCTCATTGTTTACCATCAAAACCATTTATTTCACGAATAGATACATTAAATACCACAACAACTTAATTACATTTCTATAACAAAATAATACTTACAACCAGAAATATCCACCTCTATAAAATATAATATCACAATCGATTTTTACTTGGATTTAATCCAATAAATTAGGCAACTAAATAATGTAACAAGTAAGTTTTCGATGAGAAAAAAAGATTGTAAGTGGGTACATAATATAATGATAGTACTATCTATAGACGCTATTTGCATTTTTTTAGTAAGTAGAGGTCTAAAAGACCTAAAAACTATGGTTATCAAAGTGACGAATACTCCATAAATAGGTCGGTACCTACCTATATCGATTTTTATAAACTAGTCAATTTTCAGTTGATTTCACTTGGATTTAATTCAACATTTAACGAATTAAAACAAGTGGTAGCTTCGCAATTAGAATATACAATCTACATTAACAAAGTATGAACGCTATTTGGCCAAATGTAACAATAAAACAAATAGGTAATACGTTCATAACACCTCTGCAAAGTGTAAAACTAATAAGTATTAGTCGATGATTAAAAACTATTTAAATTTAGAATCCATCGACGCTGCCGAGTCGTCTGTGGTCAGTCTGTGGTACCAAGTAGCCGTAGGAGTCTCTGGCGGCAGCTACCATGGCTGCGAACCCAGCGGTCGGTCCCAGCTCGGTGGTTGCATGACCCTTTTCTTGGAGAGATGCGATGACAGACTGGTGGCAAAAAAAAAATCTTCATTACAATTACCTACCAAAATACCAGTCGTCACGCGTCGTCGTAATAGTCAGGCCTATGTACCCCGAAAGGGAAGCAGAAATAAACTTTCCGCTCCTCTTCCCTCAAATCGATAGGTAGCCTAACTCCGGGTTTTTACCTTAAGTAAAAACCCGGAGTATCTATATTTTCCTTTATTATGTTTAAGTACTTACATAGGAATTTGGTTTCCTGTGTATCCCCTAGGTACCTATCAGTAAGATCTAAGATGTTATCACCTATAAAATAAACCATACCTATATCTAATTATGCATCTGTATACAAATAAATAAAATGGAAGTGTCTGATGTCGAAATAACAACTGTCTACTAAATTCATGTGGAAGTATATACGGTACTAACAAAAAAATGTCTGTTTGTTCCGGCTAATCTCCGAAACGGCTGGATCGATTTTGATAAAATTTGGAATGGGGATACTTTGAACCCTGGGGAAGGACATAGGCATACTTTTTATCGACAAACCACACGGGCGAAGCCGCGGGTGGAATCAATAAATTCAAGAGGGTTTATTTAGTCACATGGTGACTCGCAAACCTATCTCGCTTCGTTTTAATAAAATGTTGAGAAATGACATTGAACAGGCACAGACGCCAGCAGGTCAACCTACCCCAATCTGTCAAATTTCTTTGATAGATTTTCAACTTTAGCACAAAAGAATAAGGTTCATATTCAATTGGGAAAATCTGACAGATTGGGGTAGCTTGATGTGCTGGCCTCTGTACATTAGGTACTATGGGTGAGGCTAGCGGTTGTTATGGTGTAACTGAGCAATCAAGGAAAACGGTGAGGGGCTACGTAAGGCGAACACGTATTGAACATAAACTACTAAACAAAACACGTTCTGTCGATAAAAAAGATAAGTTTTAGTAAAACAGAAACAAAACCAGGCGGGGCAATTGCGTAACACATCAATCGGAATCGGTTTCATTTTGACAGTTCAACACCATTCATTGCGTTATTTACGTTTTGAGCAGACAATTTTTTCGAACTTATGAAGCAATGGATTAGCAATTTGCTTCAAAATGATTCAGATTCCGATTGATAGTATATTACGCAATTAGGGTGCAATCTAAATCTCACGTCACAATAAGACCACCGTCGTCATCATCATCTGCCTATCCTTTTCCCAACCAATCTAACCAGATGCAGTTGTATACCAGTATTATACATGGAGTGACTGCCTATCTGACCTTCATAATCCAGTAACTAGGTAACACGGTAAGATTGGCTGTCGAACTTTCTGGTTTTTGACTACCCGTAACGACTCAAAGATTTACGAATGGCAGCCAGCACTAACGTCTTAACCTTTAACGATTAGTCTCGATATGTACCTACCTAAGGGATAATCACCCATCCACGGAACGACCACGGCAAGCGTAGCTTAACCTTCGATCGACACGTGCGACAGTTATAACTTAGTCACGAGAGTTATTTATGTGATATGATAAGCCTGAATGTTAAAAAATCTTTTTACATCGCCATTGAAGGGAATGCAACTTTACTGTTGTGATCTTAGAGTATAGCCTATTAATTCTATGGTTGTGATATTTTTTCCATTTGAATACATCAACTATTATTATTGTTCGTAAACAATGCAAAGGCTCTTCATTTATTGTCCACCATTCTAAGCAAATGTCGGTCACGGTATATTGCGTAATTTAGTAGACTCGCTATACTGAAATAAATATTCTATTCGTACATACGAGAAATAAAGTAACTAGCAACTACAATGTACATAAGGATGAATCAGCGCGGGAAAAAGAATAGGGAAATCGTTTGGGAAGATAGTGTAGAACTGTAGATAAGGGAAATAACGTCTACTACAATGTCGTCAATAAACTACAATATTTTACTTGCATGGGAATTCATTACAATCGGTGGATTAAGAGTGGCCCAGTCTGGAGAAGCGCTCTATGGGGCCGTACGGGTTGGGGTATGGCCTTCTCCTCTTAGGAGGAAACCATCCTAAACACCAAATAACAAATTTCGGAAAAACTGAAATTTTATCAGTCTAGGGTAATTTAGGATCAGTCACATGAACTCACATGTTCATATACTTAGGCTTTTTTTTGATGATGGGAAATCATCAAATGACCCCTCCCGCTCTGGGTGGAGCAGAAGGGAGTGTCAGACTCTTACTGACTAAAAACTACCAGTGTTCCTTCCTTAGCCCTTTGTGTTCCGGGGTAGCGGTAACCCTTTCGGACAATCCCGCTATACTTAGGCTTGTCCTTGTGATTTAGGCCATCGTATTTAATAATGTCGTGTCAGCGTTTGGCATTACCGGTACAACACAGGCCCAGGTGGTGGATTACAGTCCACTCCCACTTCTAATTATACAATGCTTGTGTCATAGCAGTGCAGTGGGAACATCACCTATAAGTAAGCAGATTATGCAGGCAAAGTAGATACCGCATGAAAGTGGGGTGTATTAATATACCCACCCCAGGGCCTCCAGACCGTATTTCGGCCATGGCGACCAATCCAGACGGAGACTAGCCTTCGATGGGGGAGATTAGTGCACAAGTGTGTGCGCAGACACAGGTGCACTCTCTCTTCCCTCATTCTCATAGCTCTGTGTTGTATTAACTTTTAGGTATAGGAAGGTACTTATTTTATTAAACACTGACGATTAGACTACAGTGAATTAGGTATGTAGCTTCAGCTAGCACGTATGACACTAATTTAAAAGAGGATATTACTGTTATCATTTTGGTTTCAATCTCATCATTCATTATTTAAAATATCATTTTCAGGACGTTTAAATAGTATAGCTATTTATAACACTACTATTATGGACAAGGCCGTTTCGGTTGACATAACGATATCACGATTCGACCATTGCATTCACTGTCATGCGTCGTTATTTATAAACGGTTCTTTAGCATAATCAGCCTATAATGTTCCCACTGCTGGGATACAGGCCTCCTCTCTGTGAGAGAGAGTGGGCCGTTATTTACCACGCGAGCCCAGTGCGGGTTGGTGGATGTCATACGTCTTAGATTTTTCGGTTCTAGGACATGCCGGTTTCCTCACGATGTTTTCCTTCACCGTTTTGTGAGTAGTGGTGATGAAATAATTTATACAAAGTAAAGTGCCTGCTTGGATTCGAACCCCCCACGACCTACAGCTTGTGAGTCGCGGCAGTTACCACTGAGCCACCACTGCTCTCAGTTCTCTGCTATACTATTATTTAGTGGAAAGTTGAATAGTTATTCAGAGACGGGTAAACTGACCTCAATGACTGTGTCAAGACGACAAAATGAAACTATCTTACCGGGCTGAAGTCCGTCTCATGCTGCACTTCCATAGGTAGCAGCTGATGATGGAGTCGTGGTCTCTGGACAGCCTCCGGTAGGTCACTACCTTCTAATATTGTATGCCGAGCCATCTGAAACAGAAGAGCAACTATTATGAGGTGATAAAGTGGCAGCAATCACGAGAATGGTCGTGATTTTTGGCAGATTGGCATTTATAGGTAATATAATAATAAACAATAAAGACATAGTTCAAGAAATAGTCTCAATTAGCAAATTTTGGAGAAAATACAAGTAGGTAAAAGAAAACGAGAGAACGTCTTTAAAAACTCATGATGCTAAAAGTCTAAGCAGTACTACTTAGTGAAAAGGCAAAGCAAGAAAATAAGTGAAAGCTTACCAGAGCGACTTGCGTGGTAATCTTAGTTCCGCCGGCGGCTCCTAGGACCAAGTCCACCCTTCTATTCCTGTTCATCACAATGCTGGGGACCATTGAGCTGAGTGGGTTCAGAGAAGGGGCCAACATGTTCGCAGGAGAAGGCGGAAGACCGTATGCTGACTCCACGTTCGGGATCGCAAAGTCATCCATCTCGTTGTTCAACATGAAACCCAGGCTCCGTGACCGCCTCTGAGAGCCCCAACTGTAAAAAATAAAAGTACTCCATTTTGGGAATGGGTTCAATCATACTACAAGGTAACATTTTGATCTAAGGTTTGTTCAAGAGTACAGTTGAAACGATAATACAGAGCAGGAAAATTCGAAAGAATCGTTTCAAGGACATTAGGGCAATGTATCCTCAAAATTACCGGGCGGATGGTTTTAAAAGATTTTGGAGAAAATCAAAATATCCATAGAAAACAACGAGTATTTTTGTTGGTTTTGTTTAAACATTGGTTCCGTTTGATTTATTTTTGTTAACACAATGCATTGACTCAATGTCAAGTTTATCACTTTGTCCCATCTTTGTCTTCAAGAAAAATATTTTGTGTAAGTAAGTAAATCAATAATAATGATAATATCTCCCTCTGAATGTCATAAAAGGGTAGTATTTAAACGCAAATCAATAAATATCCTTTTTCTATGCAATAAGATTCCGAATTCCCATAAAAATTACTGATTGCACAGCAAAATATTCAACTCAAAATATCACTAAACCTTACACTAAACACACTACAATTTATTTTCGCAGCGTACAGCGATTTTTACGTCAGGTCGACGGAGCCCCGCTGCGCGGGGCTCTTATTTCTGTCTGCAGGGTTTAAAGGAACCTAACCAAACCGAACCTCGGGGTGCCCCTGACGTCGTTTAGTATTATGCGAATTAAATTGAAATTTGAAATAAAATATGGAAAATTAGCTGTGCAGTCAGTATTTATGCTAAGTATGTACCTAGTATTTTTGTACAAAAATAAATTTAACTGTATTGCATTATGAGGAAAAAAGTAATGTCATACCACTACATAGTATAAAACAAAGTCGCTTTATATGTCCCTATGAACGCTTAGATCTTTAAAACTACGCAACGGATTTTGATGCGGTTTTTTTAATAGATAGAGTGATTCAAGAGGAAGGTTTATATATATAATACATGCATGCATGTGATGTCGTAAATAAACACATTTTTTTGCGCTTACTTTTCAAACGCTGGCTGAACCCTACGAGATAGGTCAAAATAATGTACTACAGTATTGTACACCTTAAAAAGGTCTACAAAAAAGTCCGCGATGGTATATGTCTACCTCTTAGGGATAACCCACAATAATCATTTTTTATCCTTTACTTTTTACGAGAAATAATGGCTTATTTACGAAGCGATTTTAAGCAATACAGCATTAATCCTTATCCAATTAAGTACCTTAAATACATTATGCATTTAATATAGATAAATATGGCCCTTTACAGCATGTAATTAAATGAATATTTTCGAAGATATTACAGATTTAAAATACAGGGACATAGCGGTTGCTGCGGTACCGGCCGCGGCGGCGCGTGCTGGCATTCTTGAAATACCTGTACTTAGTATCAGTATTGCACCCGAGCGAAGCCGGGGCGGGTCGCTAGTTGATGTATAATTTCGAATTATCTGCAGTTTGAGTTTTGTTAAACATTTAGTTTATTTGTAGTGAAGTAAGTTATTTGATGTAAAAAAGAATATAAATGATGAGTATGTATTGATAGGCGATTATTTATTTGATATGCAATTTATAATATTCCGTCATAAAAGTCGACAAACGGAACATGCTACTTGGCTTGCAGCATTTCTTCTGTGTGCCGATAAAACGTTAATAAACAAACTGCGATCACCAAGGACTATTAGGTATATGAGTCTCGGAGTCAGGTCCATGTTCAGTCGCAGTTGCCGTTCTAACCCTGATTTTTCTAAAATAAGTTTCAAAAGTATAGTTTAGGTACATATAATTAATGGTGCTGGTGGCCGAGACGACGCTGCCATCGGGGGCGACGACGACGATGTGGGCGGTGCCGTGGTCATCTGCGCCTTCAAACAGCGCACCATAGTGTTGCCAGTCATTGTAAGTTCTTGAGTCGTTGACTAATTCCCGGAATGATTGCGCCCAAGCAGGGTTTGAGAGATTACGCTCCAACTGAAATAAAATGACGTCATGTCAGTGCCTATGCAGCTTAACTGGCATGTCATTCAGGCTGGCTGGACAAATCTTCAAAATAGCTCGCATTTAACTAGGTCAATAGCGCATTTTATGTGACGGCTAAACACCCTTATTTCAGAATTTGTGACGCTACAGAATCTTAGATAATCGATCGAAAACGTGTCCAGCCATCTTGAAAAACCACTTTTCGCTGGTCTCTCAATCTCGGTAACGGAAGTGATTTTGACGACTTTTTGCATATCAACGGGCGTCACATAAATTTGTGACAGGCATCGAGCTAAAAGTTTTGTGATACGAACAGCGGTTTAGTAGAAAAATGCAAAAATCTGTGTCCAGCCATCTTGAATTTACGTATAAAACTTTTGGCTGGCACTTCTGAATCTCAATAACGGGAGCGTTTTCGAATATAGTTCCTTTACTAACATTTAGTGACGCAATTTGTGACAATAATAACGTTCGATTTATGGCGTCACATGTAAGGGTTTACGGGAAATCAGTAAAAACTTACATGTCCAAATAACCTGCGTTCAAGCTGGCTGGACACGTGTATCTCCGCTGCCTGATGATCTACGGCCTTCGAAATATATTCAAATTTTTGTGACGGGGACGATAATGGTTTACTGAATTTGTGACGGAGAAACTTTGAGTAGTTTCAAAGATATTGATCATTTAAGTTTTCCCATACAAACATCCATTAATATTGTGAGGTGACCATAATTTTTACACAAATAAAGTCTCAATGGTATTGAGATAGAAAGTGTCGATTACATCTGGTTTTTTTATTTTTATTATGTCCGACGTTTAAAAGTGATGCCGATACTTATTTTATATAATTATGCCGATATATACTTTTTCATTTAAATACCTTCGAGCATTAGTTGGACGTAGTTATGCAAAAAGGATCCAACCCACAACATGACCGAAAATGAGTTAAGTATACCAAACTGCTCGTCAAGGTCTATATTTTCGATTAGCAAAAACAATCCAAGTAAAATACGAATTTTTAATGTCAAAATATAATTAATATAATTTTGACACAACCAAATCGAATTTGACAATCGCGACTCCACGTGGTAAGTAGGTATTTTTTTTTGTTTGGCTTCGCACAGTTTGTGCATTCAGCCAAAAAGTAGGTACTTATTTGCCCTCATCATCATCATCTGCCTAGCCTTTTCCCAACTATGTTGAGGTCGGCTTCCAGTCTAACCGGATGCAGCTGAATACCAGTGTTGTGACCTCCACAACCCAGTTCCTGGGTAATACGATACCCATTGGTAAGACTGGTTGTCAGACTTTCGGGCTTCTGACTACCCGTAACGGCTGTCAAAGATCCACGAATGTCAGCCAGGATGCTTTCCGAGGCACGGAGGGGTCTCGGTATGTAAAGATGGTCACCCATCCACAGACCAACCGCGGCAAGCGTAGCTTAACCTGATCGATCGACCTGTGCGGCTGTTATTATTTAGCAACGGGCCCCTCCCCGTGTTTTTTTTGAGCCGAAGGGGCATAGTGGGGCAACCTCGACCTCCTTTTTATGGAATTTATCACTTTTGTATGGAAAATATGAATAATTATTACCAACGTGTTGAGTTTTAAAAGTATGCGGGTTTCTAAAAGGGGGTCGAAATTTTCATTATTTTTGCGATAAGACACACCGTTTTCGAGATATAAGCAAAAGAAAAGAAAATCAAAAAACAGTACTGTTTTTGCATCCGAAGTCGAGGTGTTGGTGTGAATTTTAGCTCATGCCAACTAATTTTATTCCACACCTTTTAAGTCGCGATTAAAAATAGTCAGATGTAGTTAGAGAATCTAAATTTTAGGTGAAAAACCTCAAATTCAGAATAGCAAAATTACTATTTTCTCTAAACTATTAACTCAGTGCAATCTTAGTGCTGTCAAACTAAAATTTAGTTAAGTTGTGTCACTTTAGTTAATTTCAGAATGGGAAATCATCATTTGACAGGAATAAACTAAATTTTGGTGATTTGTAGTCTAGTTTAGACGCATTTGTGACAAGAGAATCGGCACCAATACCTACCTATGTACTTACCATGAAAAACACCAATACCTACCTACTAAAAACAGTAGGTATCTGCACGTAAATAATCAATAACATCAAAAAATTACCCCCCCCCCCCTTCCTCACTTCTACACTTTTGTCATCTATCGATTGAAGGCGAAAGCGCTAGGGTAGCCCGCGAAATTCAATTTTTTTTACGTTTTTTGCAATTTGCTGGCAGTATTAAGTTGTACGTTGATTAAAATATCGTCGACCATAGGTTCAATTGAGGTAAGGGACAAGATACCTAATGTCCCTTACCTCAATTGAACCTACGGTCGACGATATGATTAGCGGCCGTAACAAATATGTATTTACAGAATTATAATCTATAAATTCATCAACACAACTCTCTAAGACCAAAGTAATCCCCAAGAATGACTATTTCATGTTCACATTTGGGGATTATACTAACTTAACAAGTTGTATTACTGATTGTTGTAATGATTATAATTCTGTCAACTACTATCACCAAAACACGGATTTTCGTCCATTAAAGAAAACACCTTAAAATATACTTAGTCCTACATAAAACCTATAATATTGGTAACCCTACTGCAGTGTTTGTATGGGAAAATTTAAATGATCAATATCTTTGAAACTACTCAAAGTTTCTCCGTCACAAATTCAGTAAACCATTATCGTCCCCGTCACAAAAATTTGAATATATTTCGAAGGCCGTAGATCATCAGGCAGCGGAGATACATGTGTCCAGTCAGCTTGAACGCAGGTTATTTGGACATGTAAGTTTTTACTGATTTCTCGTAAACCCTTACATGTAACGCCATAAATCGAACGTTATTACTGTCACAAATTGCGTCACTAAATGTTAGTAAAGGAACTATATTCGAAAACGCTCCCGTTATTGAGATTCAGAAGTGCCAGCCAAAAGTTTTATACGTAAATTCAAGATGGCTGGACACAGATTTTTGCATTTTTCTACTAAACCGCTGTTTGTATCACAAAACTTTTAGCTCGATGCCTGTCACAAATTTATGTGACGCCCGTTGATATGCAAAAAGTCGTCAAAATCACTTCCGTTACCGAGATTGAGAGACCAGCGAAAAGTGGTTTTTCAAGATGGCTGGACACGTTTTCGATCGATTATCTAAGATTCTGTAGCTTAGAGCATTAAACCAACCGGAGACGCAACGAGCACTAATATCTATGCGAATAAGTCTGTCACTTTCGTCGCGGGGGACGAGGCAACGCACACAAATAGTGATAACACACTAATGCATTTTCGATCGCGTTGTTACTCACGCACACGAAAAAATTATCGAACACAAGCATAAACTATACGCACACATGTACTAACTCACACAGAGACGCCCTGTCAGGATACGGCATGACGTCATTTTTGTGTAAGCGATGAAAGTGCTTGACACTATCGATATTTTGTTGTCGATGAGTTCAGCCAATAGTTGTGATAACAAAGGCTCTTCTTTATTTAATTGTTTTTTCATATTTACTTATCAAATTGATCTTCAATGCAGATCAATTCTTTTTAAATAGGTAACATAGGATTGAGATTTTAAAGTTAGTCTATAAGGATTCATTGCCACGGTACAAGAACTGCCGGTCGATTCTGTAAAAATCTCACCATGAAAATTTAGGTGAAGTGAGTTTGTTTTATCTAGGAATTGACACTATTGACAGCTCACTCAACGCTCACTTTACCTGAGTTTTCACGGTAAGATTTTCACAGAATATCATCGCTGCCTCGATGGTCTAGTGTTCGCAAGGATGAATGCTGAACACGACGTTCTGAGTTCAATACCCGGGTCGGGCAGTGTTATTGGTTTTCTTATTAGGAATTTCTCAGTAGCAGCACGGAGTCTCTTGATATTAGAATGTATTCTAGAACATGAAACCTCAAAATGCTGTGAGCAAATTGTACTAGTACGTTTAGGAGTCCACGAAACATGATTTGCTCAAGCCCAAATCCAAACATCCCGAGTCATTGCATCTTTTGGAAATCTGAAAAATTAATAGAATAACACAGGGACTGAATTACCCAAAAATAAAGGTACCTTTAAATTTGGGTATGACGTCATACCGTTAAATAACGATAACCGAAATATAACGATATCGTTATTTTTTAAAGTAGCCGTTTTTTAAGGTACGAAATTCATACCGGTATATTTCAGTAGAAGTAACATAACCTTTTTAATAATATCAGTACCAATACCTTAACCTTTTTAAATAAGGGTTTCTTTGACACACCGCCTCGCCACTCTGTCTGTTTCTGTCGTTAGCGATTGTTAAATCACTCCATGTCCTTCACGCGCTAACTGCCTACCACTAGTACAACAAACATAAGGTCAAGTTGCAGCAAGTTGTTGTAGACACCCCCGTGCACCCGCGCCGCGCCGTCACCATGTTTTTCGGTACCGAAATCGTATAACGGTTAAATAACAATTTATCCTAACCTTTATTTATATGGGTACCGGTATAGCTCAACCTCTATTTTGAATCGGTACCGTTATATTTTTGAGGTATCTTAACCTTTAACCGTAACCGCTTTCAGTCCCTGGAATAACATACTCATAAAATCGATATCGATATTTGTTTCTATGCAGTCACAGCCCTCATTTTGCTACAGTGTGGCCTGTTTTTAAATATAAAAATTGCGTAGTTTCGTGATAACTTGACCCGTAAATATTTTATAGTAATGAAGAATAACGATATGAGAAAATTGTAAGAGATTTGTGGTGCATAAGTTTGATATCATTAATCAATTATTTGATAATAAATAGCAACTTTTTAAAGGCTTTAGTAAAAAAAATCTTATAAAGTAACAAAATAAGTTGTAAACTGTAATAAGAATAACAAATGCGAAATAGAAGTTTGAAATAATTGTCAATATTTATAAATTACAACTTTAAAAATTACACTAAATTAGGTCTTGTACAATTTAGTGGCAACATTCATTGACCGACAATATTTTTTGGTTTTTTGCAAATTTATTGCATTTTATGTTATTATTAGGACAAAATAATACTTATAGATGGAAAGTAAGGTTATCCTTTTGTTTACTAGATGTTTCCGATCTATTTTTACACGAAAAAACACTGCAATTCGGCATTTTTCTCTTACGTTCGTTCCGCGCTAGTGTGATTTGCTGAATGACGTGGAACGCGCGGCAACTAGTTTTATATGACTGATATGACCGGCGGTCTCGTACCTTTGGCAGCGGGGAACGCCTGACAATGGCGTCTCCGGTTGGTTTAATGCTCTAAGTTCTGTAGCGTCACAAATTCTGAAATAAGGGTGTTTAGCCGTCACATAAAATGCGCTATTGACCTAGTTAAATGCGAGCTATTTTGAAGATTTGTCCAGCCAGCCTGAATGACATTAACTGGCTGTACTTTGTTTCATGCAGGATTTTTTCATTGTTCGCGTCGGTCGCACACTCGAGCAACGCGCGTGTTGTGCACAACCCGCGCGCGCGCCGCGTCTGCCGGTCTGCGCTGTGCACACGCGAGCGCTGGTAGAGCGCGAAGTGCGCGTCGTTCGCACGCTCGAGAAACGCGCGCGCCCGACGCACGCTCAATTTGATATTAGGGACCGTCTCCACGAGCGAGAGAATCGCGGCGATATTATCGTCGTGCCATCAAAGTCAATAGAAACTCTATGAATCAGTCTCCACACGGCGATATCATCGCGACGATAATTTGATGGCACGGCGAGACTATCGACGCGATTCTCTCGCCCGTGGAGATGGCGCCTTAGCCTTAGACTCAATTTCGGGACCATGAGTTTGACTACATCTCCGATTTTAACAAAACAATTTCATGACGCTGGGATTTTCAAATTTTATAAAATCTGCTCGTCACTTACATACGTGTGCGTGTTGTTGTATTATAAATGCATTACCTACCTAAGCACCGTTTATTATGATGTCATTGGTTTTAGACAATGTAAATAGTATTTTTTTCTAATAACAACTTCTAACTGGCAATTACAGTTTCCTCGATCTCTCGTACTCGATCTTAATCATGAACAAGCATACCTATAATGAGGAGAAGACTTATCTAAGTTTCCGTCTCTGATATCTACCACCTTTCATCAGTCCATCCATCTAATTTCATATTTATGAGTGAAGTAGGTAAGTCTACTTCCGTTGTTATATAATCAAAATGTTTCATAACAATAGTAACAGCTGGCATGCTATATTCATGGTGAATATTTATTTATGCTAGGTCTATCAAGTTTATTGACACAACCTACTCGGGAGTAGCTATTATTTGCTGTGTGTCAATAATGATAGGTATTATGATGTTACAAAATTTAGTTTTATACAAAGCAAAGTAATTTTATGAGATAAAACGGAGATATACCTTCACCAGAGAATTATATTAAAGTACTGTTGGTGGTCTAAGGATTTTTTTCAAAAAGTAGGTAGGTATAAGTATAAACTTTGACTACACCAGAAATGATAATAATTAAAGGAAGGTAGGTGAGTATAATTACCTCTCCCAAAAGTAGCCAGAAGGTTGAAAGAGAACCTTCTCTTCATGATAATTCAAGTGACGAAAGCGCAGAAATCTTAACCAAAACTCATTTTAGTGAGCTTACAAAACCGGTACAAATACTTACATCACGAATGTCATAGGGTAAGTTAGAGCGTGAAGGGTCGCCGAGGCCGGTTCGTTTTGCGTACGCGTACTTGAAGGTTTCGGCGACGCGGTGCCAGTAAAGGTTGGAGCCTGTCGGAGCGCCCGTGCCGTCTCCGACCCAGTCGCGCAGCATGTTCAGCATGAACGCTAGAACCGACCCTGACCCCGGCAGAGGTACTGAATAAAGCGTGTACTCCTCCGTTAACGGCACCTCGATTGGCTCTTGCCATTCCACCCTAAAATTTTATAAGACTATTATTTTAGACGACTTTTTCGAAAAAGTGAGTTTGGAGACTCCACTTTTGCACCTCTAAAGAGCAATTAGTAGAATGTTCTGAAACTTCTTAGCCCAATTAGACCAAGTTGTTTGGGACTGGATTAAACAGTCAACAGCGATTAATGAATAGTCTCACTTGTAACTCTTGAGGTCTTCTTCTGTAATAATGCCACCGAAGCTCTGAATATCTTGCACGAGCCGCGCCGTCAAGGAGCCGTTGTGTATCGCCCGTGGGCCCTCCTCTGCGATGATTTCCAATGTTTTGGCCAACGTTGGTTCGGTTATATACTCGCCCTCGTTCCATACCTCGCCAGTCGCCGGATTCACGTACACCTCCCTTATAGAAAATGATGTTGTTTTACAGTTTAAAAGTAAGTATTCCAAAAACCCAAACGGTTAAACGGAATGTATGTGTGAAAGAATTGGTGGCGGACTTGTTAATATTTTCGTCATTAATGAGGCAGGACTGAACAGTTAAGAGAGTTAAGACTAGTGAAGAAATTTAAACATACAGGAATGTGTCCTTACCGCATAGAAGGCTCGGCTTTGATTCTGTCGCTGAAACTCCGAAGCACCCGAGCCATGTAGGCGTTGACGAGATGTCCGCGGCGGCAGAGTTCGGCTGTTGGCTCCACGAGCTCGCGCCACGGCAGGCGTCCGTATGCCTGATGGAGGGCGCCGTAACCCGCCAGCTCTCCGGGCACGGCGATGGCGAGGCCGCCCACGGTTGATGATGCGTTGATGTACATATCTTCGTGGGCCGCGGCCGGCGCCCTCTCGCGCGCGTTGATCACGCGCACCTGACCAGTCGATGCGTCGTAAACCGTGGCCAGGAACCCACCGCCGAGTCCCATGCATTGCGCGCACGCAATACCCTCACAGAATAATGTCGCTATCGCAGCATCCACAGCTGAGCCATTTTGTTCCAGGATTTTACTAAAATTATCATAAATAATTTTTATTTTTATGATAAGGAATACCAGGTTAACAAAATGTTTCTTTGGGGAGATAATATGTATAATCAAATAAGTCGTCGCACTCAAGTCATAACTCAAGATAAATATTAGACATTTAAATAGATTGGGCTATCGATAGTTTAAAACTTTAAATAATTAAATTTATCAATTGGAGACATAATCGTGATGCAATAAAATTCTAGTTTAATCCACAATTAATTTTATAGGAATTTCAGATAAAATTGAGTAGGTATTGACAATATTATATGAGGGATATTGAGGGTCAGATTTCCGAACAAACCAGAAGGGACTTTCATTCTTTTTGCGGGTTCGATTCCCGCACGGAACAAATATTTGTATTGCCTACAGGTAGTTGTTCCGGGTCTGGCTGTTTGTGTATGTGAGTTTAAATGTTTGTAATCGCACCCACGATACAGGAGTAATTCCTAGTGTGGGGCAACGTTTTATATAAAAAAAAATCTGGTTAGTTCGGAAATCTGAGTTTACTTAGTAGAAGATTGGTATGTACCGTCCAATAGAAGCACATTCGGGGCCATTGGCGGCGACAGCAGCGCGCGGGTAGCGTGGGTGGTTGGGGCCGGCCCACGGCTGCAGAACCAGCACGGCCACCAGCGCGCCCGCGATCAGCGCCGCCAACACGCTGCCCACCAAACACCACCGCCGTGATTTGAAAATCCTGACCAACACAATAACAAACAAACATTAATAAAGGCAAGCTCTGATATATAGTTATAGAGCGCAAACGTGGTCCAGCGAAGAGTAAAAAATTAGCGCTCGGAGTCACCCTGCGAGAAATGGAACGAAACGAAGTATACTTCGATCCAAAACACAAAATTCTGACGTAGAGGATGCAGCTGCCAAATTAAAATAGAACTGGGTAAGGCCACATCTGCCGCATGCCGAAAGACATTTAGGTGAAAGTAACCACAAAGTGGGACATAGTGGGACCCGAACAACAGAAACTGACGACGCGGTAGGTCCAGAAGGTGATGGTACTATTTATCGCGAGACAAAACTCCTACGTGAAGGAATGGGGTGATTGCAACAGACCGAGATGGGAAGATGGAAGGGTGGTCTTTGCCCTGCAGTGGGACACAACCTCTTCTAAAGAGAAAAGATTTGATTTTATGTATGTTTATTTGTCATGTTTTCACGCTAAAACGGCTGAACGGATTTGGATGAAATTTGGTACGTGGGTAGAACATGGCTTGGAGAAATGCTCAGGCTTATTTTCATTCCGCATCGCAGACGAAGTCGCGGGCAACTGCTAGTTTTTCGTTGCAGTCACGCGTCGTCATGCAGTTCTTGTGATGGAAATAATTTGGGTCAAAGGAAAATGTACCCGTGGGTGGTACGTGGCATAACCTGGATCGTCTAGATCACTAGATTTTAGTGTAAGAAAGAAAGTGAAATAGTTATTGAAGTTTCTATTAGGTAAAACAAAATTAATAGGATCAAGTGTCTTCCGGCGGAACAGAGCCCAGCAGATGTCGAGCTGTAAATGTTGCAGGATAGCAGCTTTTTAAGAAAATTATGAGTGAGTACTGCGGTAAGGTCTATGTGAAGTAAACAATTATTCATTACCTTATAGGATACCAGCTATTATCGTTTTATTTACAAACATTTGAAAATTCGCATCCTGGCAATCTTTGAACATTAATAATTTTGGAATTCTAATAATATAGTGTATTGTAAGTATTAATATGCTGTTTTTGGCTAATAGACAACAACTGGAAGAACTCAAAAGTCAACCGTGTGTCAACCCGTTTTCTTTTTTTTTGCAGACTGACAGTCATGAACCAAAAAGTTTTAACACAGAATGCTCTTTCTTAGATATGTTTCGAGGAATGTAAGTTTGTTTAGTGAATGACCAATCTATAGGTACTCTACCTATATACTTAAATGAAGAGCTCTTTGGGAAAACGGACCATTTTAAAACGCCAAGCACTTGTTTTAAGCACGCCTCGTGCAAATTACAAAAGAATACCTATTGTAATTTGTACTATGTAAATTCAGTCAATCAGTTTTATCTGGGCAATTTTTTAAAGGGTTATTGTTTGAATTAAATATTCGATTAATGAAGCAAGGACTGAAAAACGTTCCAACTGTTCCAAAATAGCGCTGCTAACTAGGTACCTACTGTCAAAATACATTTAGGTATAGATAGTGCAATCCACGAAGACGCGCCCCACTCTTTTTCCTAATGCATACAGCACAAGCAGTGTGCAACACTCCGCTAGTGTTTTAGTTTTGTTCAATACACACTAATTATTATTAGTGGGTAATTATTGTGTATCGAAAAAACTAAAACACTAGGTGGAATTAACTAGCAACCACTAACGATTCGAAAGAAGAGTGGCGCGTCTTCGTGGATTACACTACCTATCTGTAGTTTATGATCAGTCATGGCAGAAGCGATGTACGGAATCCGGCATTTTAATGTTGAGGTTGAAGAGCAGAGTAGAGGAGCAGTGGTGGGTGACCTAATTGTAATGGCCCCGAATTACGAGTTGTAGGTCGTGGGTACGAACTCAAGCAGGCGCTTTACTTTGTGTAATTATTTCATGACCACTTCTCTCAAATCGGTGAAGGAAAACATCATGGGGAAACTAGAACCAAAAATTGGAAGACATGCGATTGCACTGGGTCCGCATGGGATTATAGCCCACTCCCTTTCGAAGTGCGGTTTGGTAGATGCACATGTCTTCGAATTTTCGGTTCTAGGACATGCCGGTTTCCTCACGATGTTTTCCTTCACCGTTTTAAGAGCAGTGGTGATGAAATAATTTACATAAAGTAAAGCGCCTGTCTGGGTTCGAACCTAAGACCTACAACTCGTAAGTCGAGGCCGTTACCACTTGACTACAAGCAAAAAAAACAAAAACAAATTAACAATTTAGGAGAAAACATGCGTCACATCTACCTACGCAAAACGGCCATATCGCTCAGCATAATGCCAAGACCCTATACGAGACAAAGCCCCAGCGCTGATTACTGACGCATCAGCAGTGCGATTCTGTAACCATCTCACCGTGAAAACTTAGGTGAAGTGAGCGTGGAGTGAGCTGTCAGTGTAATCCTTATGCTAGGGATTGATACTCTTGACAGCTCACTTCACCTAATTTTTTACGGTGAGATTTTTACAGAATCGATCGGCAGATCACTACAGCGCGTAACCGGCTGTAGTGATCAGAGGGGCAATTCTCGTAATTTTTAAGTACGTTCACAGTCTGATCTTAGTCTCAATCTGTCAAAAATACTTCAAATTTCCCTACATTTTGACAAGTTTTCGACATTTTTTTGTCACCGAGATAAGACTGCGACTAGATTTTGAACGTTTTAAATTAGCAGAATTGGCCTACTGATGTCATAATTATGCAGTCAGAATGAAAATACCATCATCAAACGCCAATGATGCAATACTCGATTTGGTTGTGTCAAAATTATTTTTAAATTTAGAGATATGCAGAGCTCTAAGATTCTCATAGCCAAAAGTAAGGAATTTTAGTGATAGTTTAGTTCGGTGTACAAGAGAATCAGCACCACTATGTATTAAGAAATACTAATTTGGATGCAATATACATTCCTAAAACAACATCCTCCATGTTTTGATAAAACGTCATGCTTACAAAATATTTGCTTCGCGCAATATCTCCCTACAATCGCATTTAAGTAAATATAGAGCGGATTTATTTTATATGCAGTGTCATAAAAAAACATACCCACCTAGTACCTACCTATCTGTGGAATCGTCGGAGAAGGCCACGAAATAAATAATTTAAATATCTTTGAATTACCGTATTCAAAGATATTTAAATTATTTATTTCGTGGATGCATAATAACTATTGTTTTATTACGTACATATAAGAAACTTGCCCATTAACAGGTACCTAACTGCTTAGCGGCACGATATGGAAAGCCTTAGTTTTATTAGTTTGTGTGTCTGATTTCCCTTTTTTTTCGGGGTGTTCCTCGAAACGCACCAAATGAAACATCTATCGATGTAATTTATCACGAATTCTTCATGCTCTTCTTTGTTTCACGTTGATGCATTTCGAGGGATACAATTATAATATTTTTATTTACTTTACCATTTATGTATTTTTATTATTTTTTTTTTTTCGAGGAATACTATTTGTGCTTCGAGAAATACTCCTATTTTCGTCGCAAAAGGATTTTATAGTGAACATGTTTCGGATAGACACATTCAAAGTAGTAGGCACCTACCTATCTTATTTTGAATTAATTACAAACCAGTTTTAAAAAATTTGGTACCCCTGGTACCTATCCTAATAAGGTTTGATGTTCTGGCGGACGTTCTGCTTTCGAGACGATGTTTGTTTTTGAATACTTAAACTAAATAAGTAGATAGAACCTATCAAGAACTACAACACAAAATGTAGAATTTTAAAATATTATACTTATTCTCAAATAGACTGACTAAAAAGTCACTGAAGGAAGCCTGCTTATTGAAGTCATATCTTGACTTCGTACTTCGTAAATTCGTGATCACTAGTGAATGGTGACGATTGGCTTTAGGTAGGTGTACCTACTTAAAACCGCCGTTGTACCCATATACCACTGATACATCATCTAATACATTTCTCCCTACTTGTCTACAATGTCTGCAAAGTAGGCTAGTTGAGTACCTTTATTTGCTTAAAAAACCGTACTTATTCCTATTGGAGTAGGTGCTTATAGCCAATAAGCACCCACTCCATTGAGAATAAGCCACCCTAGAGATTGAGATACCCTATGGGTATCTCTAATTAGTGATCGATGATCTCTAATAATGATTTTCATTACGTTTATTTATATAAGACTACTACAGACTTCCCTAGTCCATTTTGTGGACTTTGATAATTAAAATTTAATAAAGTACTGACTGTGTAGGTTTGGGTCTTTTTGTATAAGCCTTTTGAGTGAGTGAGCTCACACATCCCGTATAATTATGACGTTTACATGGCGGTCAAGTCAAGTGTGTGTCAGAGTTGTCAAAATGAAATAGAAACGCGGCCATTTTCTGACGCGATGGGACGAATCTAACGATTCAAATCTTTGCAATCGCTCCAATCGTAAGTCGTTACCACTGGGCCCCACTGCTCACATCCGCGGTTTGCGAGTTGTAGGTCGTAGGTTCGAACACAGACAGGCGCTTTATTTTGTGTAAATTGTTTCATCACCACTGCTCTTAAAACAGTGAAGGAAAACATCGTGAGACAACAGCATGTCCTAGAACCAAACATTCGAAGACATGTCTACCAACACGTTACACGCACTGGGCCCGCGCGATGGATTACGGCCCACTCCCTCTCACAAAGAGGAGGCCTGTGTCCCGGCATGCAGTGGGAACATTATAGGCTGATTATGAATCGCTCCGATCATAAATCTAATGACGAATCGATCTAGTCTGTCTTCATCGTTATACCTAGCACTTGAACGCTTCGAGAGCACATTACTAAACGTTTAGTATTACTAAACATAACAAAGTACCTCAATAACCTCAGTACATTAATAAAGTACCTTATTAATGTCTCGTATTAGACATGCTAGACACTAGATAGACAAAGGCATTTGCACGCAGCTGAGATTAGAATCTTAAGAGGCACAACACGTGTGTGAGGCAATGTTAAAATGGATAGCATTGTTGCAAACGAGTATGCAATTTTCTGATAGGAAGTCTGAAAGTGGTGCCGTAGACTGAAAAGTTTTGTGGAAATATGGATATGATGCGGAGGAATGAGGAAAGTTTTGGGAAGGTATGAATGTGGATAGATAAAGATAAGAGTGGGGAAATACCAAGTAACAATGTAGGGCTAGAAAAGGGATGAATGCTGTGATGTCAGAGCTGATAGAGATATATGAGGAAGTAGGATTCATTACCGCAACCACAAAGTTAACTATGCAGATTTTCACTATCCATTCAAAATGAGTGCAATATTGACACTCATTTTGATAGTGAAAATCCGAACTATGTCAGCATTAATCTAATTACTTACCTTAGTTTTTAAGTGGTAATGGTCTGTCTTTGCGTTGTAGACCAAAATGGCGTATGAGAGGTAATGTTTTGTTGTTGCGCCTCGTTGCACTATTTACCCGAACCTCACTTAGCTATTAAAATAATGTACTTATTTATCTAAGAGCATTTTTGGCCCAGTGGTAATGGCCCCGACTTACGAGTTGTAGGTCATGGGTTCGAACCCCGGCGCGGGGCGCTTTACTCTTTATAAATAAATTCATCACCATCGCTCTCAAAACGGTGAAGTAAAAGGTTACATCATCAGGAAACCGGCATTCTTATCCTAGAACCAAAAGGATCGAAGATGTGTGACATCTACCAACCCGCTCTGCCCAGCCCACTCCCTCTCGAAGTCAGGAGGCCTGTGTCCCATCAGTGGGAACATAATAGGCTGATTATGCTAAGGCGACACACAATGCAAGATATTGTTTCTAAACGGGTCCACCTGATGGTACCTAAGTGGTCACCGCTACCTATGCACATCAACAATACCAGAAAAATTGCAGGCGTTACCATCTCAGGGACGAAGAGTATTTTTCTTGTTTATTTGCTGCAACAAATCAGCAACTAATTGTCAATACATATAAGCCTCTATTAATTTGATATCTATGGTGAGATACCTGCCTACCCATAAACCGGATACTAAATATTGCATAACTTTTTGTTCATTTGCGTTTTGACGTTTTTTATTTTTGCAACAAATACAACAATAAGACCTTTCTTTTGATGCATCATTCGCCTATAAGCGTTATTTAGTTTCTGTGTAATCACAGGCGATGACTACGGCAAGTGGCGGTTCTAGCGGCCAAGGTCATAGTATCTTAGTTTTTTTTGCAACAAATTCAGGAAAAGAGTTGTGTATAGTAACAAATTACCAATTCCTGGCAAAGTTGCATCAAATTTTATGACTTGGCCGCGCGGTTGAAATGGACATAAATATTTGGACAAGGACAGCCATCGTGAACTACTGAACCTCTAAGTAACGTCGTAATTAGATACTTGACACACAATTAGAGCATTGTATTTCGGTCGTTTAGGCATCTATTGTTCCTTGTGTGTTTTGTATTTCTGCTATTTTTAGCTCCTGTGGGGAAATTAGGTCTAGATTTTGGGCAATTTGGTTTATTTAATTGGGAAAATGCATTAGTCGATGACGGTTCGAACTCTTTGGTACCCGCGACTAATATGCATGCTATTTAGTTATTTATTTATTGAAATAGACGATGATTACAATACCATAAAGTACTACAATTACCATAAAATATGCTCATGCCGCCTGTGATACAGGTTCATCCTAGTACAGGCATCTAACATTATTAATACCTATTGTTAATAATTTCTAAGGCCTGAAACTGCGTTAAGCGGGCGCCCGCGACGTGCAACCGTCGCGTGTGTACGCGCGTGGACACGCGGGTGGGCTCTGTGGGAACGGTACGGGCCCCGTCGCGGGTACCCGTCGCGGCGTTTTATTTACGCAGTGTCGCTAGTTCAATTTTAACATTGTGCATATCGAGCCTTTTCAGGAAGAACATCGTAAGCGCCAAAAATACCAAAAAACGGTTTTAATATTAACCGCCAGATCAACTGATTTTGAATCTTTTGTCACTTACTTGAGTTCAAAGTAGAAATGGTAATTAACTTTTTTTAATTACGATATTTTCATCGTAAGTTACAACCCATTCGGTTTTTAACGTAACTTCCACCGACTGACAGATCGTTAGTATAGTACCTGTCGCTTACGATATAATACTCGTACTAGGTTAATAATTTTATTGCAAGCATCGTACTTGGCACTTACGATAGTAAATTATGCAACGTAAGTTATAGAAGAGAACCATTTACGCACCATATGAATGGCAAACTTTGATTGGAAATGCTCGGACTAATCTCAAAAAATATGAGACAATTCTTTTAAAAAATAATGAAATTAAAAATTGGAATTCCTATGCAACAGCCTTCTTACCAAACAAAATTAAAATACAAACAAAAAAGCTGCGTAACGCTAGATTTGGAAAAGGCGACAAGTTCTTTCTTAAATACGACTATGATGGACCCGAACAAGATGTTGATGTGTCTCTTATATTGAGGTCTCGGCAGAATCAACAAGCTATTCGTGAACCTAAAACTGCTTACACTAGAAAAATTCCCATCTCGAAGGCGAAATACGAAGATTTAAAGAAAATTCGCGAAAAAGGTATCATACCAGAAGTTTATACAAAAGAATATCTGGATTTGCCCTGCGATAGAAACACAAGAGACGCTTTATCTGAGACTGATGAAGACGAGGACTGATTTATGTCTCCTTTTGTATTTCATTTTATTAATAAAGCTAATTCACTTAGAACTAATTAATGTTTTTTTTTTACTTTTTTGTATTTCTGACTCTTTGTCGTTCTCTGTCTGATATGGTGACATGGTATCTCGTAAAAACAGTTTTAAAAAAATTCCCAAAACAATATTTCTACTATTTTATGATATTAAGAATTATCGTAATCGACATACTCCTAACAGCTCTAGGTACATAATAACGGTCATCAGTTTTAACGTAAGCGACAAATGTATGTGATTATAGAGTACTGAGTCAAATCTGAACATTCAATATAACACCAAGTAAAAATTTCAAATTGATGCTATAAATACTCGTATTTTGAGAAATATTTAAAAAAAAACATTCTCCTGTAAAATATGCAAAATGGCGGTTACGATCTTCCTGAAAAGGCTCGATATACAGTCGTGTCGATGGAGAACTTAAATATTACTACGTAGCTGTTCTTGCATCTCTGTCTTTATAAAGGTCATTCGCCTGGTCCCATATAGCAGGGCGACACTGAACTTCTACAATTACTCTTTCCGTATCGAAAGACATGATTTTCTCCGAGCGTGCGTGCGGTCCGTATAACATAGCGTTATTAACTGAACAAGCCCGTGCGTGTTACCGCTAGCGGGTGCCGCGCGTGCCCCCGCGCGGGTATCCGTCGCACGGAAACGGGCACCGTTGCGCTGGCGCGGGGCCCGCCTCCCCGCAACGTACACCCGCGCGGGGCCCCGCGACGGTGCACTTTTGTATGGTACCGCGCGGGCGTCCGCTTAACGCAGTTTCAGGCCTAAGACTTTTTGTAATAATTTTACCAATTTTAATACTGAATAAACATTTATTATTATTATCATTATTATTTATAAAGAAAACGAGCGCGATTAAAATTTCATGAACATACCTTGTCCATACCTTGTCCTTGTCCGTGCCTTCTTGTTTTCGTAACGCAATTACGCAATACTCTGTAGTCGTCATTTATTTTCGTTGTTTGTATGTATATTTAGTATGTATTTATTTATAATAATAATAATTATTATTAAACACTTAAGTTTGCCATCGTATACATGGTGAGTGTTGTATGTATGTTTTATATGCTTAATGTAAGGGTGTATTTATGTGTGTGTAGTGTGTGTAAGTGTGTGTGTGATGAATACAGGGTGCAATTGAAGTCATGGGCATTATTTTAACCTAAGGCACTACTCATGATACTAATAATTGCATTAGGGCTACTATTACGCAAATCAAAAATATTATTAATGCAAGTATGGAAAACCTTAAAATGTAGTAAGTCATACAAAGTATCAAACAGTTGCGCTTCTCGATCGATAGCAAATGCGTAGGTACACTACGCCGTACGCGTCATTGGGCGTGAATTCTTTGACCCCGCCCGACTCACGTGACATTCGTAAGTTGCCAATGAATTGATTCATAATAAATTCCAACTTTCCCTTCGTACTTTGCCGGCTTAGGACGGTCAAAACTACGTCAACTAACATACATTAAAAAAAAAAACATTTACGTACCTAGCTTGTGGATTGTTTTGAAAAAACTTTATTTGTCGGTAAAGTGACAGAGGGTAAACGGGTGCTCTTCCACGAGCTTGTGCATTTGCTGGCACGTGAAAAGACGAAAAATCCAACAGGTTCTTAGTGGTTCTGGTGGAATGAGACCCCGTGAAGGAATAGGGTCGTTTGGGTTGCGGCGATGGAACATTTCACGAGTTCATACAACCATTTGTGGGTATTGTTGGTTGGTGTACCTAGCCTGCACATTACGCGGTCGAGGCATCGTGTACACAAACACACACACAACACACAACTACTACACTAACACTTAATACACTGCAATCCAAGCACCGTATGACGCGAGCGGCGAGTACGGCGATTACGTCACGGGATTAATAAATCAATTACGCGTCAATGCACCTGCGCAGTCGTTATGACACTGGTTCCGGGTTCGTGTTGCGGCGGGAAGCATACCCCGCGCGGGGGTGATATTCGTATTTTTGCGAGTGAGGGAGGGGGACGGAGAGAGTTCAGGGAATCCCGCCGGACGGAATGTCTTGTAGCCCATTGTTATTATTACTTGTAAGGAAAAACCCGCGCGCGCGCAGGTGATGTTTGTTTACATTTCGCTTTGCGCTGTACTGCGCTTTAAGATTTTGATACTTCAACATTTATTGGCGTTAACGAAGTATTTTGTTTTAATTACTTTAAGTGTTTATTTGCAATAATAAGCCTTGTGCAATTTGACTTACTACATTTTTAAGGTTTTCCTTAATTGCATTAATAATATTTTTGATTTGCGTATTAATAGCCCTAATGCAATCAGTATCGTGAGTAGTGCCTTAGGTTAAAATAATGCCCATGACTTCAATTCCACCCTGTAGTTTGAGTTTGGACACGGAGTGATAGTTGAAAAGTACTAAGGTAGTGTAAGCAGAGATTCAGTGTCGTCGTAGTTTTTGTTGGTTAGGAAGTGTGTTATCTGCTTTTTACATGTATCATAAGAAGATTGATGAATGGGGGCAGTTTTGTTTAACCGCTCAAGCGCTGCCCGTAACCATATTGATACGCGCCGACGCCCGCTGTCAAGCACCGCCGTATCATTTTTGATACGGTCGTTCACCCGGCTTCACAAAAAAGGGTCCATCCGAGTTTCTATTGATGCTATTCACTTAAAGTAAACTGTTTTGGGTTCTTAAATAAACAGACCATTATATTTTAATATAAACAATACTTGTAATAAGAGAGTTGTATTTATAAACAAATGATGTTTTCATGGATAGTTTGTATTGTTTGGTTTGTAAGTGTTTGAACCGACCTAACACGGGAATAGGTCGATTTATGATAAAACGGCTTTATGAATTTAAACGAAACTATGCAAATTATATTATGATTAAACAAGTGTTGGCGCCATCGCCGCGCTGTCTTTACAAAGTTAAGAGTGACCTCACCGGAGCGGCATGGTGGTTCACGGAGAGGCGAGATGCGTGCGCTGCTGTATCCCGAGCCGCCGGACGTAAACATCGATAAGATAGGGTCCAAATTCAGCATGGGAATATAAACAAGAGCAGCGTTGCGACCATTGTTATAGTAAGACGTTATAGGGGACTTTTACCGAAGACCTTTGTAAGAGGCAGTCGTCAGTCGATTCATATTTTAAATATCCTTTGTCTTATTTTATTGTGTGGAAATATTATATGGTTAAACTATAAAGTTGTTTCAGTTAATAGTTAGTGATCTAAGCACATATATAGTTAATATCAGAAGTGGAACGCGATACCTACACACACACAGCTATGGGTAAACAAAGTAAGCGTAATAAACGCCTAAAATTTGGTAGACGCACACGTTCAAGCTCAAGTTCTAGCAGTAGTAGTAGTGCCAGGACTCCGTCACTTCCGCCGAGATACAAGAAACAGGTATCACGTAAGGCTGATACCTCAACTGTGAGTACAAATAACACTTTGAATAACATTACACCTGAGTTCGATCCGCTGAGAGATGATGTGAACGCTGGCTTAGTATTATCAGGTCCTACGCTCGAACTTTTACATGGAGTGATGAAATGATCCGCTATCATGCTCTCAACAAATTAAAGGGTTCCGCAAAAGTGTAGTATGACTCACTGTCACGATCGTATAGTCATTGGCCTACGTGAAAATGGAAGGACTGGACACGTAAGTTGACTTCCAGTTTTGTTATTTTGTTTTATTTGGGAAAACAAACAATCGTACATCGTATGTTATATCTAGATATACCGTATGTTATAAGTAAATGTGTATATGTGTGGATTGTACAATCCACTACGTTTCCACATGTTACAAGCTTAGGTATATTAGATAATATATAGTTTTGGTAAAAGAAAGTTCTAAATTTGTAACTCACGTGGTACTAACGACTGATCTGAAAGTCGATTCGGTGTGTCTGACTCAGGTTGATTTCTATGTAATCGACAACCTGGCCGATTGTGAAATATTGATAGGAAGAAACGTGACGGAGTGGTCAAGCTACTTTAGAATATTTATTAAGAGCTGCGCTATGATTTGATTACTGCTCCAATCTCAAAGCTTTTGAAGAAGGGCTCTGTCTGGGAACGGGGTAAGGTTCATGAAGACGCATTTCAATCGTTAAAAGAAAGTGTTGTGTCTATTTTTGACACGAATAAAGATATCGTATTATATGCGGATGCTGGTAGAGGTGGTTTCGCTGGTATACTTATGCAAATCACTGACTAAGGTGAAAAACCAGTGCAGTATTATAGTAGACAAACTACGGGAGACGAGAAAAAGTATCACTCGTCTGAACTGGAATTATTGGCGATTGTTAGTTAGCTTCAGAAGTTCCGATTATACCTAATCGGATCATCTTTTAAAATAGTGACCGATTGTAACGCCGTACGTTACGCATTAACAAAAAAAGAGATTATTCCCCGGACTGCTCGTTAGGTTTTGTCTACACAAGAATTCTCATTCGATATCGTTCACTGAGAGGGCACGCGAATGCAACACGTAGACGCTTTGAGTCGTAAGGTAACCCTATGCAGTCCGGCGAAAAATTAGAAACCGAGATTATAAAGTCAATAACGGAAGCGGATTGGTTGCTTTCGGTACAACTACAAGATGCCGAATTACAACGTATTCGAGCAATTATAGAATCAGGAGAGGCCGAAGAAAATAAAGATGTTTTTAACAAATATGCTGTCCTAGGTGGCAAAGTTTACAGAATAACAACCCGAGGTCACCGGTGAGTGGTCCCAAAGAAATTCATTTGGATAATAATTAAATGTAACCATGACGACCTCGGGCATTTTTAGATAATTTAGGACGTTTTGTTTTGACTAAAACCAAAAATAAATATTTATTTGTCATAGTAGATGCTTTTACAAAATTTGTGTTGATTTTGGCGGTTCGAACAACCCAATCGTCTTGTGTAATTAAATAATTAGAAATTATTTCTAAGATATTCGGAAATCTACAAAAAAAAATCATTACAGATGCCGTTTTAATTCAAATAATTTTACACGGTATTGTAGGAATAGAAACATATGTTTACACAGTATTGCAATCGGTATGCCTCGCTCTAATGGCCAGGTTGAGCGTTTTAACAAAACTATTCTAAAAACACTAAAAGCTATAAGTGCTAACGATACAAACAATAGGTGGGATCAGTACATTAAAGCCTTACAAAAGGTATAAACAGTACAGTTCACAAGACAATAAAAACTATTCCTAGTAAAGTTTTTCTCGGATAAAGATTACGCACTGATAGTAATAGTTTGGCTCTGGAGATTGGCAACGCGCATAGGTTAAATGATGTAACTGAATTGCGTGAGAGGACAGAGGCAATTATTAAGTCCTTTGTGGAATCACAAAAACAGCGATTCGATAGAAACCGTACAAAAGCACAAGTTGACGTCGAAAGCGATTTGGTACTCATTAAAATACAAAGCCAGACAAATGACGGGCAAAGTCGGGAGTTGTTACCTGTTTACAAACGCCCCTTTCAAGTGAAGAAGGTATTGGGGAATGATAGGTATGAGTTGACAGATGTAAAAGGCAGTGAAAGGAGCACTAAGAAGTATATAGGCGTAATAACTGCTGAGACCATGACACCATGGATACATATTGATAATTGGGAGATGAATTAAACATGATGTTCTAACTTAAATCATGTCTGTCCGTGTTGGCGATGAAGGTAATTTGAAATTTATCGTAAGCGTATGTGCGAGTCAAGATAAAATGTAAATTAAATTACACATTAAAGGCCGAGTGGTAGATTCAAATAGAGAACGAACTTGGAACGCTCAAGTGTGGAACAGCCCTTTGAGTGCAAGTGGTTCTGGGACGAACTTGGTACGCTCAAGTGTGGAACGGCCCTTTGAGTGCAAGTGGTTCTGGGACGAACTTGGTACGCTTAAGTGTGGCTAAAGGCCCTTTGAGTGCAAGTGGTCCTGGGATGAACTTGGTACGCTCAAGTGTGGCTAAAGGCCCTTTGAGTGCAAGTCTAAAGGAGACAAACTTGGTACGCTTAAGTGAGGCTATAGGCCCTTTGAGTGCAAGTCGAAAGGAGACAAACTTGGTACGCTTAAGTGAGGTTATAGGCCCTTTGAGTGCAAGTCGAAAGGAGACAAACTTGGTACGCTTAAGTGAGGCTATAGGCCCTTTGAGTGCAAGTCGAAAGGAGACAAACTTGGTACGCTTAAGTGAGGCTATAGGCCCTTTGAGTGCAAGTTGAAAGGAGACAAACTTGGTACGCTTAAGTGAGGCTATAGGCCCTTTGAGTGCAAGTCGAAAGGAGGCAAACTTGGTACGCTTAAGTGAGGCTATAGGCCCTTTGAGTGCAAGTTGAAAGGAGACAAACTTGGTACGCTTAAGTGAGGCTATAGGCCCTTTGAGTGCAAGTCGAAAGGAGACAAACTTGGTACGCTTAAGTGAGGCTATAGGCCCTTTGAGTGCAAGTTGAAAGGAGACAAACTTGGTACGCTTAAGTGAGGCTATAGGCCCTTTGAGTGCAAGTTGTCAACCCGATTTTTAATAAAATGTCGCTTTAAGCGCACATGATTTATCATTACTGAAGCCTAACCTTGGATACACAGTTGAAATAATGTGTAATGAAGGATGACAGTTATAATCGAGAACATTCGTTAGGTACACAATAAATGCATGTGTAACCGATAAATGATTAATAAATTGTGTTTCAGCATTTTATCTGAACTCGTGTGGTACCTGATGGGACAGGCACCTGGTAGGACGGCCGTGTTGGCGCCATCAACGCGCTGTCTTTACAAAGTTAAGAGTGACCTCACCGGAGCGGCATGGTGGTTCACGGAGAGGCGAGATGCGTGCGCTGCTGTATCCCGAGCCGCCGGACGTAAACATCGATAAGATAGGGTCCAAATTCAGCATGGGAATATAAACAAGAGCAGCGTTGCGACCATTGTTATAGTAAGACGTTATAGGGGACTTTTACCGAAGACCTTTGTAAGAGGCAGTCGTCAGTCGATTCATATTTTAAATATCCTTTGTCTTATTTTATTGTGTGGAAATATTATATGGTTAAACTATAAAGTTGTTTCAGTTAATAGTTAGTGATCTAAGCACATATATAGTTAATACAAGTAATCTAACAACAGTGTTTTTTTTTAATCCCACCTAACATTTTCATAATATTCAAACTCAAACTTCATAGTACGCCGAGCCGTATGTAGCCGTTACAACACACGACTTTGTAAATGCTCAATTATAGTTATATTGAGTTGTTTCTAATAAAACAAATGCTATTAGGCTACTACTTATACCTTTATTGACTGATAACTACCGTTGTATTGTAAAAATGTACCACATAATTGTAAAATTATAAAATTTTCTTGAAGTGTTTACGTAAAAATTTTTGAAAAATTTTTTCACCAAAAACGATTTTTGTGATGTTTTTTCGTGCAATTTTTATCTACAAAGACGTATAATATGTTATTTAATCCACTTACCATCGATTTTACACAAAAACACTAACAAAACACTCACTAAACAATAACAAAACACATAAAATGAATCACGCACCCGCGGCCATTAGAGAATCGTAAACACTGACTATGCACTGACTTTTACTTTTTTTTTTTAATAGTTCCAACCAATATTTTTCGTTCGGATATGTTTAGTCGATTAGTTTATCTACAGGACCATAGAGTAAAACAGTCGCACAGGATATTAGACCTTAAATAGCAGTACAAATAGATGTTAAAGCCGCGCGAAACTGCCGTATCCAATTGGCAACGGCGGGGCTTGACGGTTGTGACCGCGCGTTGCCAATTGGATACGGTCGGGGCCTGAGCGGTCAGTTGTATAAGAAGGGACCTAGAAAGTAAAAGAAACGTTTAGTAAAGGCAATGCTTGTGAATGGTACAGACGCCAGCAGGTCAACCTACCCCAATCTGTCAAATTTCTTTGATAGATTTTCAACTTTAGGACAAAGGAATAAGGTTCATATTCAGTTGGGAAAATCTGACAGATTGGGGTAGCTTGATGTGCTGGCCTCTGTACTTTGCCAAACTTCGTAATTTTTCGTCTAGAGGAAGATTGTGTTTGTGTCAAAGGAGTTTTGGTGTGTTGTTGTAGTACTGTGTTGAGGATGAATAGTTGACGAATCGTCAGGACTTTGCACTTTTGATAGATTTCAAAAGTCGGGTGGAGCATTGGCCGGAAGGTAGCAACATTAAGGATGGCTCTTTGAGCCACTTCTAGAGGTTTTAATATGGTTTTCGCTGCTCCACCCCAGCTGGTAATGCAGTAAGAAAGGACTGACTGACACATTGCAAGATAAACGGTACGTATTACAGAGGCATTGGCAATGTGTCTAAGTCCCGTATTACAGAACGTCACTCAATACTCAAGCATTACTTAAAACTAGTTTCAACCAATCAAATGGCTGGAATCTAGTTTTAAGTAATGCTTGAGTATTGAGTGACGTTCTGTAATACGGGCCTAAGTGTTTTAAATAAGTAAATAAGTTTACGTACCCGACTAGTGAGGTGAGTGATATGTGCTTTGAAGTTGAGGTGCTTATCAAGGGTAATACCGAGGTATTTAGCTGTGTCAGTGGATTCTATAGTAGGGCAGTTGCAAGAAGATGAATTAATTTGGCAGGTGTGAGCTTTGAGAGTAATAGGTGTAGAAGGTTGTGTTGTAGAGTTTAGTGAGAATGTAATGAGTTTTGTTTTGTTAGTGTTAAGGGTGAGTGAGTGAGAAATAAGCCATGTAAATACAGGGTGCAATTGAAGTCATGGGCATTATTTTAACCTAAGGCACTACTCATGATACTAATTGCATTAGGGCTACTATTACGCAAATCAAAAATATTATTAATGCAAGTATGGAAAACCTTAAAATGTAGTAAGTCATACAAAGTATCAAACACTTTGCGCTTCTCGATAGCAAATGCGTAGGTACATTACGCCGTACGCGTCATTGGGCGTGAATTCTTTGACCCCGCCCGACTCACGTGACATTCGTAAGTTGCCAATGAATAAATTCCAACGTTCCCTTCGTACTTTGCCGGCTTAGGACGGTCAAAACTACGTCAACTAACATACATTAAAAAAAACATTTACGTACCTAGCTTGTGGATTGTTTTGAAAAAACCTTATTTGTCGGTAAAGTGACAGAGGGTAAACAGGTGCTCTTCCACGGGCTTGTGCATGTGCTGGCACGTGAAAAGACGAAAAATCCAACAGGTTCTTAGTGGTTCTGGTGGAATGAGACCCCGTGAAGGAATAGGGTCGTTTGGGTTGCGGCGATGGAACATTTCACGAGTTCATACAACCATTTGTGGGTATTGTTGGTTGGTGTACCTAGCCTGCACATTACGCGGTCGAGGCATCGTGTACACAAACACACACACAACACACAAATACTACACTAACACTTAATACACTGCAATCCAAGCACCGTATGACGCGAGCGGCGAGTACGGCGATTACATCACGGGATCAATAAATCAATTACGCGTCAATGCACCTGCGCAGTCGTTATGACACTGGTTCCGGGTTCACGTTGCGGCGGGAAGCAGACCCCGCGCGGGGGTGATATTCGTATTTTTGCGAGTGAGGGAGTGGGACGGAGAGAGTTCAGGGAATCCCGCCGGACGGCATGTCTTTTAGCCCATTGTTATTATTACTTGTAAGGAAAAACCCGCGCGCGCGCAGGTGATGTTTGTTTACATTTCGCTTTGCGCTGTACTGCGCTTTAAGATTTTGATACTTCAACATTTATTGGCGTTAACGAAGTATTTTGTTTTAATTACTTTAAGTGTTTATTTGCAATAATAAGCCTTGTGCAATTTGACTTACTACATTTTTAAGGTTTTCCTTAATTGCATTAATAATATTTTGATTTGCGTATTAATAGCCCTAATGCAATCAGTATCGTGAGTAGTGCCTTAGGTTAAAATAATGCCCATGACTTCAATTCCACCCTGTATATGTTGAAAACCATATTGAGCCGTTGCTTGTAGTTGATTCCAGGAATCTGCATAAAAAGTTACTGCAGTGTCATCGGCAAAAGAGATAATGTTTCCATAGTCCAACTGCAAGTTGCACAGGTCGTTTATGAATACCAGGAACAATGTGGGACCTAAAACACTCCCCTATGGCACACCGTACGAAATAGGTAGCTCGTCGCTCAAGTAGTTATCGATCTTCACTACCTGTTTGCGATCTGAGAGGTACGATTTAAAGAGCTGGAGCTGAGTGCAACGTACACTAAACATTCCAGCTTTGATATAAGGCAGGGAATAGGAACAGTGTCAAATGCCTTAGCAAGGTCAATGAACAATGTAAGGCATTTTTTGCGTTGGTTTAGTTTATCAACGATTCCATTTAAAAGTTGCAAGGCTGCATCAGATGTAGATTTGTTCTTCCTGAAGCCAAATTGGTTGTTAGAAAATAAATTACTGGATTCGAGGTAATCAACTAGTCTGCTATTAATGAGACGTTCCAAGATCTTAGAAAGGGCTGGAAGTACTGCAATAGGGCGGTAGTTAATAAAAGATGAGCGGTCTCCTCCTTTAAAAATGGGATGAATTATAGCTTTTTTATGAGAAGAAGGACAGGTTCCACTGACAAAACAAAGGTTGAATATATGGCAAAGTATAGGAGTAAGGAGTGGAGAGTATCTTTTTAGGACGGTAGTAGAAATTCCGTCAAAGCCTACTGCAGCATTGGCCTTTAATGATCTAATGGTAAAGCTATCTCTTCAGTATTTGTTTCCAAGAGTACAAAGGAGTTAACGCTGTTGGTGGAACTAAGTGGAGAATATAGAGGACAAGTATCATGTATGTTCCTAATACCTTCAGCAAGATCTCTACCTATATTTACAAAAAAGGCGTTCACGTCATTAACAGATTGGGATGGGGTTTCGGATGAGGATAGTAGCTCCGTGGGAAGATGTGTAGTTTTAGTGTTATGTGTGACACGTTTGACTGTAACCCATAATAGTTTAGTGTTACGACCGGCTTTGGAAATTTCATTAGTGTCATATTGTCTTTTGACTTTTTTAAGGATCTTAATACAAAAAATTCTGTATCTAGTATACGTTGCTTTGAGGACTTCATTGCCAGGAGATTGTTTATATTTTTTGCAAGGAATCTCTATTTCTCATGAAAAATGAAAACTTTCATCGGTATGTTGCAAAATATTCAAAAACTTTTAAAAGTGTGTGCCAAATAGCTAAAGCTCTTTATATTAGCAATAAAATAAAATCAGCTGATGATAAAATAAAGACTACCTGGCAAATAATAAATAATGAAACAGGTAGGAAAAAACAGCGTAATACTGAATTTAATTTAGAGACTGCACATGGCCCCATCAACTCAGATGTAGAAATAGCTCAGGAATTTGAAAATTTTTTTGCGAATATTCCCTTTAAAACTACTGAAGCTTTAAATTCATCCCCCACACTTTCTGCTGCCTTGCTTAAAAAGAATGTAAAGCCATGCCCTTTGGAGTTTAGGTTTCAGCATACAAATCCCCAGGCTGTTATAAAAGCTTTTAAAGATCTTAAAATTAAATCAACAGAAGATCTCTGGGGAATGTCTGTAAAAGAATGTAGATCTCTCATAGAAACCATTGCGCCTTATTTAGCTTTCATATTTAACACCAGTGTTGATCAAGGAGTTTTTCCGGATCTTATGAAACATAGTAAAGTAGTTCCATTATTCAAATCCGGTGACAGTAAAGAACCCAACAATTATAGGCCTGTGTCGATTCTGCCAGTTCTTAGTAAGGTGTTTGAAAAGCTTATGCTCAATCAAATGTTACGTCACTTTAATAAAAATTCCATCTTTCATGAACACCAGTACGGTTTCACCAAAGGGCGTTGTACTACTGACGCCGGTGTTACCCTAATAAAGAACATTTTTAACGCCTGGGAAGAAGCACAAGATGCCATTGGAATCTTTTGCGACCTCTCTAAGGCGTTCGATTGCGTAAACCATGAGACACTTCTGATGAAACTGGAGCACTATGGGATTAGAAAAAAAGCACTTGATTTGCTAAGATCGTACCTGAAAGATAGAAAGGTTAAAGTTCAAGTAAACGGCATAAACTCATTAGGGTCTGAAATGACAATGGGCGTTCCTCAAGGTTCGATATTGGGTCCATTCCTCTTTTTAGTTTATATTAACGATTTACCCCAATTACTTCAAAATCAACCAAAGATGGTGTTATTTGCAGATGGTACATCATTGATCTTTAAAATAGACCGACGGTCACAAAATCTTGACGACGTGAATAACTCTATTCTTCAGGTCCAAGATTGGTTTACGGTAAATAATTTAGTACTTAATGAAAAAAAAACCAAATGCATTAAATTTAAATTGCCTAATGTTAGAAGCAGCGAATGTGACATCATATTGAATGGCCAAAAACTAGAGTTTATTAATCAGACAGTTTTCCTAGGAATCACGCTAGACGAGAAATTACAATGGGGGCCTCATATAACATCTATTGCGGGGCGGCTAAGCTCGGCCGCTTATGCTGTTAGAAAGATAAGACAGTTAACAGATGTAGAAACCGCGCGTTTGGTCTATTTTAGTTACTTCCACAGTATTATGTCATATGGCATTTTACTGTGGGGTCGGGCTGCTGATATTGAATCCATTTTTATTTTGCAAAAGAGAGCTGTCAGAGCCATTTACAATCTACGTCGTCGTGAATCTCTTAGGGAACTATTTAAAAAGGTTAATATTATGACGGTACCTTGCCAATACATTTATGAAAATATTATGTATGTAAGAAAAAATCAACATCTTTTTAATAAAATAAGTGATAGACATAATTTTAATACTAGAAATAAAGATAAATTAGATCAACCTTTTTTCAGATTATCTAAAGTGCAAACATCTTTTATGGGGTACTGTGTTAAATGCTACAACAAAATACCTTTTGATATATTACAATTAAATGAAAGAAAATTTAAAACTCATATAAAAAGTACACTTTGTAAACAAGAATATTACAAATTGGAGGATTATATCCAAGATAACAATGTTTGGAAACATGCTGGTCCTGCTCCATAGGACAATCTAGAGTCTAGACAAAATCAAACTGGTTGCTAATTTAATTTATACATACACATTTTTTTTTTTACATTGTTTTTTACAGTCTTTGACAAATGTAACTCACACACTTTTTAAAATACTAGTAAAATTTTTCAATCTTTGTAAATATGTGGACACCATGTATCTATCACATAATTGATTTACCAGTCTGTTATATTTTTAATTCTTTTACCATTTTTGGTAGACTAAATTTTATTTTAGGTGCATCGTCTTCACATATAATTATATAAACAATGTATACAAAAACTTGTAAAACATTTTAAAAGAGTAACGGTGGAGTTTCTTGCCCATTCTTCTCCACACGAAAACTACATTTTGGAATGGGCGACTAGAATCAATTCTGTTTTTTAATTTTAAATTTTGACGTTCAAAAGTGCCTTTTAAGTGCCTATTTGAAATAAATGATTTGACTTTGACTTTGACTTTGACTCATACATCTCAGTAGTCCTGGAGTAATCCAAGGTTTTAGGATTCTCTTGCGATTTGCTGTACGCTTTAATACTGTATGACTGCTTATCTCAAGTGAAAGAGTTTGAATGAGGCATTCTGTAGCAGCGTTTGGATCACTCATGGTTAAGATGTGCGTGAAATCAAGATTCTGTATGGATTTATCGAGTGAGACAAAATCTGTCTTTAAGATTGAGGTGTGAGTGAAGTTACGAGGTGGTTTCATATTAATACATAAGAGGGCAGAGAAGTGATCAGTTATAGTAGAGTCGAAAATGTATGTGGAGGAGGGTAATTTGGTTCTGAGAATTGTGTGGTCAAGGAAATTATTACCTCTTGTGGGTGGATGATGGGATGGTAAAAACCCGTGATAGGAGAGACAATTAAGATATTCGTGCGATCGAGAGTCTATGCTTGAGGTTTTGTCATCTAAGTTTATGTTGATATTTATGTCTCCCGTTAGTATTACAGTTTGAAAAGAAGTTATAGAGGATAGAATTTCATGTAGAGATTTTAGAAAAACTTCAATACTATCCTGGGAGGGAAATCTATAAATACAAATGATAGCAACATTAGTCCCGAGTTCGATAATTATACCAGAGGCAGAGTTGTTAAGTTCGGGTTCGTGTATCTTAAATGATAAGTTAGAATGAATGAAAGCAACAACCCCATCACTATGATTTCGGTGAGATTGATTAGAGTAAGATTGAAGCTGAAGCAGGGTAGTATTGCTAAGGCAAGGTAGCCAGCATTCTGTAAGTACAGCCATATCGCACTCTAAAGAAAGTCGGGAAAGAAGTGTCTCAAAATTATTAAAGTTTCGATTGATTGATCTGATATTTATGTATCTATTATACAGCTTGTATGTATATATATATGATACTATCTATGTATCTATTATAGTATATTATGTTGCACCACTGACAACCCCATTTTTATATATCCACGCAATCACTGTCCATTCCAAGGTTGCCTGGAAGAGATCGCAGAAAGCGATAAGGCCGGCCATTGTATGTTTTGTAGTACTTAATAATTGGATTTTATTTTTTTTTGTTATGTATTTTCTGGTGTACAATAAAGTATATATAAATAAATAATACCTTTGGGCGTATAGATTTTATGAAAAAACTCCTGAATCTATTTATTCAAAATAAATAAAGTTATTTGAATTTTTTAATAAATATCTATCACCGTAACAATTTTAGAAAGAAAGAAAAGAAAGAAAAAGTATTTATTGCGACTCGTACAGGAGGATTACAAACTAAACTAAACACAGTCTAAATTAAAATACCAAAATAAAAACTACAAAAATTAAAAAAGTAACAAAAAGAAAAATGAAATAGAAAGTCCTATACGAGGCCAAAAGGCTACTATCTCAGTATTTTACCTCTTCATACTCTTATTTGCACCCAAAGATGCGTTAAAATAAGTGTTGCAATATGGAAGTACAGGGGCTAGATAATGACGATAAAAGATATAATTTTAATTTATTTTACTGAGCACAGTGCACACAAACAGTGGAGTACACTTCATACGACGTTAGTATTAAAAAATAACTTGACTAGCGTAACCTTAAGTACACGAGGTGTAGCTCAAATATAAAAACATGTTAACGACGATGCCAACAGCATTTTCCACATAAGTATTATTAAAACATGTTATAAAACTAATGCGATGTACGCTTACAATTTGATAGGTAGGTACAATAAAATTACATAATGTGTTAATGATAAAACTACACAGACATGCAAATAAGAAAGATAAAAAACTTAAAAAAAAAAACTACCAACTTCCAAAAAACACTATATAGTGAAAAATAACTTTAATTTCGGGAGTCGGTGTCATTGGTTCCGCATTTTCTTTTATTGACACCGACTTCCGAAATTAAAGTTATTTTTCACTATGTAGTGTTTTTTGGAAGTCGGTAGTTTTTTTTGTAAAAAAGTTTTTTATTTCTCACTTTTTAGTGGGCCAGTTTGTAACCTATCTAAGTTACAATAGCCTAATGTCAACTGCTCATCACCTTTTACAAAATATTGCTTTTCCCGATGCAGGGACGTTGGTGTCGAGGAGTTCTCCTTGTAAGAACCAGGAGAACTGGAGCTGATTGAGAAGTCACTATCAGCTTCACTTCACGATACGCAATGTGCTTAGCAACCACATTAAAGTACCTAATCGAATCGCAAACCGTGAAATATTTATTATTGAGTAGTTCCGATGGCCATCTGTGGTCATCATCAGTTCCACTTCACCGAATGGTGCTTTCTGAGAGCAAATGCACGAGTTACTATAAAAAATACCCAAATCGCTATAGGTGTGCCTAGAAAATTTGAGGGTTTCCATGGGATTCTCTCATCAGATTCCGATTTGGTGACAATGGTACCACCTCGGGAGCATACCCTTTCAAACAAAAAAAGAATTTTGAAAATCCGTCGACAATTGGTGGAGTATTCGGTCAAAAACATACAAAAAAACAATACAATTATCCGAACATAGTACCTCTTCCTTTTTGTGAAGTCGGTAAAAAAGAAATCCAACCAGAACAGCGAAAATGTCGATGTTATTGGAAGATTTTATCTATTACTAATAGGTAAGTATTATAAAGAGGTAACAACTGTTTGTTTATGTAGGGGGTAATCCATGGAACTACCAGATTTGAAAAAAAAAAAAAATAATTTGATAGCCCAATTCTTAACGAAGGCTATAGGCCATTTAACAACACGCTATGACCCTTAGGAGCCGACCAAAAAGAAAAAAGTCAAAAAGATCGCTGAAAACGAAGTGATGGCGCGGGCAGGCGATGCGATGCGACGGGGTGGGTCGAGGGAACAAGAAATTTCACGCGGGCGAAATCGTGGGCAGAAGCTAGTTTTGTTATATTAGACTAATTAATGCGATGTATGGGTGCTCGTAAGCCTGAGGTCTTCGACTAAAATATACTGTAACTAGGGGTCGTGCGGCCCCCACGGCTTATGGTTGTTCATATTCAAGTTTTACAAAAAAAAAAAAAAATTGTTAGGTTTTAAACATTGGTTGGTTGTTGGTTTTAGTTATTCATGTATGCATAAATTGGGCCGTGACTCAAATGTTTACTAATCCATTAATTAGGGATTAACCATTATAAATCAGCAATAATCAGCTGTTTAATAATGATTGAGCTGATAATCAGCTCATTGGACAATGTCATACAATATACCTAATTTTCTTATGTTTCCTTAATTTCAGTGACAATGTTGGATCCGGGGATCGATTTTCCGCATATTGCTAGAGCGAACTGGAAGGTGGACGCGCACGGGCTCGCGAAAGAGTGTAACTACGTGAGCTCGACAAATGGATGTGCGACTGACGCTTGTGCGACAACTCACCATAGTTCAAAAGCACGTTGAGGGAGGTCTTTGCTCAGGAGTGGGACAGCGTAGACTAGTAAAAAAAAAAAAATGCCAGCGCAACCGACTGCAGACGTGGTCGGTATCGATGTCTTCGATATCTCTAAACATAATAAAAATAAAAAGAAACCAGGAGTTCAACAAATTGGGTCTTGACAAAATTACACATTTCGGTATTGCCTATCGGTAGGGAAAAAAAATTAAACAGAGGAAAGGGCTTTGAATGAAGGTCCGTGGCATAGGACCGACATGTCCGCCATTTAGATTTTTTTTCAAAATGGCGACCACGCACGAAACCTGTAGGTATAAATCAAGAGATGATATCTATGCAATTTACAGAAAACATAATAAGATCAAACCCCCTAAATGTCACGTTCTTTGAACTTGCTTACATAATATATAAAAATCTTTAATCCCCTGTCTACAGGGATATCTACTGGTTTCATATTTTTGTCTCCGAAGTGTCATTGACTCAGTTGAAAGTAGCTTAGGATATGTAGGTAGTCACGCATAATAAAGATAAGTAGTGGTGTAGGTGTAGTGGTGGCCGTGAATTCCAACCCAAGTAGGTACTTTACTTGGTGTACATTCTTAAAACGGTGAAGGAAAAAATCGTGAGGAAACCGGCTTGTCCTAGAATTCGAAGACATGTAACATCTACCAAATCGCACTGGGCTCGCGTGTTAGATTATAGCCTACTGCCTTTCGAAGAGAGGAGGCCTGTGTCCCAGTCAGTAGTGGGAACCGCCCCGTTGTTCTCGTGGTCGCAAGCGCGACTGCTGAGCGTGGGGTCCTCGGTGCGATTGGGGTCGGGCAAAGTGTTATTGAGTTTTTCCACTACGAATTTCTTAGTAACAGCCCGGAGTTTTGAAGTTAGTGGTGTGATACCCCCGTGCCTCGGAAAGCACGATAAGCCGTTGGTCCTGCGCCTGATCTCTCCGGTCGTGTCGGATTGCCGTCCCATCGGACTATGACAGTGAGGGAAGAGGGAGTGCACCTGTGTCTGCGCGCACACTTGTGCACTATAATATCTCCTGCGTACCCGGCTAATCTTCGTTGAGATTGGCCATCGTGACCGAAATAGGTCGGGGAGGCTATTATAGTGGGAACATTACAAGGCTGATTATGCTATGGCAAAAACCTTCAGCCACTTCTTGAGACTGCATTAACATAATGACGTACTAGTTTTAGCACTAAGCTTATTATAGTTAGATAACATACCTACGTACCTACGTATTTTTATTATCAAATTAATTATCTTTATAAACAAAGATAAATTATCAACCGTTGCGTTTTAATATCAGCGGGTACCTAATACTGTATCATGAAAAGGGAATTTATTTATATACATTTATATGTTTACTAGCTGCGTCCCGCGGTTTCACCCGCGTAAGTTTTGATCCCGTGGGAATATCGGGATAAAAAGTATCCTATGTGTTATTGGTGATGTATAAACTATATTACTGTAAAGTTTCATCAAAATCCGTTCAGTAGTTTTTGGGTGAAAGAGTAACAAACATCCATCCATCCATCCTCACAAACGTTCGCATTTATAATATTACTAGCTACGCCCCGCGGTTTCACCCGCGTAAGTTTTGATCCCATGGGAATATCGGGATAAAAAGTATCCTATGTGTTATTCTGATGTATAAACTATATTACTGTAAAGTTTCATCAAAATCCGTTTAGTAGTTTTTGCGTGAAAGAGTAACAAACATCCATCCTCACAAACTTTCGCATTTATAATATTAGTAGGATTAGTAGGATAGGATAGTAGGAAGTAGGAAGTAGGATAGTAGGATTAGGTATAATGACTTCCGATAAATTCATTTCAAGGGCGTTTCTTATAGGCTGACCGCGACTTCGTCCGCCTGAAATTTCACCCTCCCCCATTCACCCTTTTAGGGGTGGAATTTCAAAAAACCCTTTCTTAGTGGATAACTACTCTTCACAAAGAACACACCCTTCAAATTTCGTGTCTCTAGGACCAGCGGTTTAGGCTGTGCGTTGATATATCAGTCGGTCAGGAACTCAGGACTTTGAATTTTATAACTAGAGAAGATACGGGATACGGGGATATCTACGCCGATCCGACAGCCGATAATAATCGGTCCGATCTCTGATGTAGCAGTATCTGTAGAGAGTGTAACAAGACCCATCACATAACTGTCATCTACACATTCTCTAAAATATCAAACTAAGTAACATTACGCAAAAAAAAAGCTGGGTAACTACTTTTATTTTGGATGTGAAAAATCGCTGTTTATACTTTATAGTAGCGCCGAATATAACACACACACAACTTTGTGCTTATACCTATGTATGTAGGTGCATGCATGCAAGGAACAACAGAGGTCGTGGGAGTTTTAACATTTAAAACGATTATTGTTAAAAAACGTTTGACCTTATATCTCCATAACCAGAAAGCACAGTACAAAAAAGTTATCACAATGACATCAAGGTCAATAAGTGGACTCACGGTCTTTTACACCCGTTATAGGAGTTCTTATTTTTGATGGACTGTGTGAATGATGATAATTAAGGTTAGAAAGGGGGTGACTACCGAGATGACGACTAATAGAGAAGAGTGGAAGAAAAATACATTTTGCGCCGACCCCAAATAAATTTGGGGTAAGGGCAAGAGAATGATGTATGAATGATGATGATAGGAGTTTTGTTTTGGTTGGTATACTTGGTATTTACATACCTTCTGTTGTCGGGCGATCGAGTCGAGAACTTAGGCCCGTATTACAGAACGTCACTCAATACTCAAGCATTATTTAAAAATAGTGTCAACCAACCAAATGGCTTGATTCTAGTTTTAAGTAATGCTTGTGTATTGAGTGACGTTCTATAATACGGGCCTTAGAATTAGATCGACAATGATCGGAGTAGTCAGTCGGTAGTGGAGACGAACACTAACGAAATAAAGTTCGATTGCAACAAATAGGTACCGTAAGCGCGCAAATTACCACAAACAGTTTACGAGTTTCGAATATACAGTCAAGTTAAATTAACTAGCGAAACTCCGCGGACGTGGTGGGTATCGATCTAAAGTCTAAACACGATAAAACAAAAAACAAATTACTTAATTTGATGTTTTTTTGAGAAGTCACCGACGTTCTTATTCCGCCGCGATTGCGAACGTGGGCTAACAACCCAAACAGCGGTCGTTGAACCCAAAAAGAATAACATCAAATCTTCTTGTAAAAACAAGAAGATTATGTTGTTTGATCGTGTTTAAATATCGGTACCCACCACGTGTGCCAGTTTTGCTAGCGAATATAACTTGACCAAGTATGTTTTTATTAATTGAGTCTAAACTGGTTTATCTACTACATACACACATCAAAAGTGTCTAGGGATCAAGCATTTTTATGCGGATTTCTTGAGATTGAGATGTGGCTTTGTAATAAATTTATGATTTTATAAATTTATATGGATCCTTTTTGGTGCATTTCATAATTTGAATCAGGAACTGTGAATCAAATTCGAGTAAAAGATGAAAATCAGCTGTCAATATTTTCCCTATAAAAACATACAACGCATTGAAGACATTATTAGTGCTACTGTTTCCCTACTACTGATTAAAACCAACGTTATTATGGAGCGGCGACGTCATTTAAGCAGGGAAGAAATCCTCAGAGCCGTGGGAATGATAGAAGCTGGTTCCCGGCAACGTACTGTGGCTTTAGCTCTGAATACAAGTCAGAGTGTTATCAGTCGACTTTGGACACGTTACCGAAGCACTGGTACCGTGGCTGAGCGCCATGGAGGACGGTATCGCTGCACCACACGGAGACAAGACCGATACATTCAAATCTTAACTCGAAGAGCTCCAACAATAACCGCCATGATGTTAGCCGTGAGGCTTCATCACTCTTCAGGGAACTTAATTAGCGACCAAACAGTCAGAAACCGCTTGCATGAAGTGAACCTTCATTCCCGAAGACCGCTACGGGTACCACCTATAGCAATGCACAATCGTAGGATTCGATATCAATGGGCTCTTGAACACAGAAATTGGGCAGAAGAACAATGGCGTTTCGTGTGCTTTTCTGATGAGTCTCGTTTTGGTATGAGACCGGATACAAGACGTATACGACACTGGAGAACCCCTGGACGCCAACAGCGATTAAAATCCTGCCAGCAAGTCCATCCTTATAGTGGTGGAACCATCATGGTATGGGCGGGTATTTGGATCGGCGGAAGAACTGAGTTGATTTGGATCAGAGGCAACCTCAACGCTCAAATTTATGCTGAGACGATTGTATCAGACGTCATCGTTCCTCTACAAGTGCAAATCGGTCCCTTATTTCAGTTAATGCATGATAATGCACGACCGCACACCGCAAGAGTTGTAAGACAGACTCTCGCCGCAGCTAACATCAATGTCCTGCCCTGGCCTGCTCAGTCGCCAGACTTGAACCCGATTGAGCATGCATGGGATATGCTACAGAGAAGAGCTCTGCCGAATATGGAGGGTATCCAGTCGCAAGAAGACCTTTTTTTGTTGTTGCAACGAACATGGGCGGTCATTCCACAGCGTGATTTGGATGAACTCATTTTGAGTATGCCAAACCGATGTTCTTGTGTTGTTAGTGTTCGCGGTAGAAACACGGATTATTAATTGTTTAAGTTACCCAATAAAATTTTAGAGAAAACTGTTATTTCAGTCTTTTTTTCGAACTTTTGTGTTAGTGGTTCAAATGTCAAAAATCCCTTTATTAGGAAAATGGCAAATTTCTTTATTAATGCAAAGGTGACTTGGTTTATCGTTACTGTGACAAACGAAAACACTTTATTTGATGAATCCTTAAAGAAAATTTTAATTAATATCAATCAGGAGAAAAGTTATTGCAAAAATATATGTTGATCCCTAGACACTTTTGATGTGTGTATTTTGATGTTGTGTAGGTACAAAGCAAGTTCTAATTTGAAGGATGTTTTGGGTTTTTGGACTGGCTAATTATAGAAAAAATTTTTGATGACAAATGGTGTAAACAGATACTTAGACAACATGATTCAAATAAAGTTTGAATCTGAATGGCTCGTCGGAACATGAGGCGAGTCGCTGCGCAGTAACAAAATCACGTGTCAGCGGGGGTGAGGGGTGAGTTACTGCGCAACGAGTAGCGCATTTCAAAGCCGCCATAAAGTTTGAATCGGGCTGTAGACGTATAGTCATTGTGTTAAAACTAATGTAGCGTTATCTACAACGCCACATGCGAACAACGCGACATACTGACGTCACGAAATCCTGCATCTCGCAAGCAGAGTTTACCACGCAACTAGCATAGATACAACGGCCCGACATGAAACATTGGGCAGTTGCCCGCCAGATACAACACCCGTCTGGTCGGAGGATCCTCCCTTTTCTATGGAGGTTGAGTGAACTTTACACCCTGTTCCTCATACCTCTATACTAATAATAGTCACACACAAGTCACTATCAAGCTTGCCAAGCAGATTCCAGAAATATACAAGTGTCTAGTTTTTGTAATACCTTATTCCGTTTATTAGACAAATAATGTCCAAATAACGACAGTTATTCTCTTATATTGTTGAAATGACCGCATTTTAGTGTCAATTTATTAGTAAATGGTAAATAAAATACATTGCTTTGTATTTAGGTATGGTGAAATAACGGCTTATTAAACGCTTATATGGAAATAACGATGGCGTTACAGTGTTATTAACATGCTTTTATTAGTTTCACCTGTATGTTTGTTTGTATGTATGTAACTGACTCGTTTGGGCTCGATTTTGCCTAACTTTAAGCGATCAGATTTACTTTAAACGTTGTAGTCTTATCAACGACCGATAACAATACAATATTTTGATAAGCTTATCTCATTATCCTGATTAGGATTTTGATCATGCAGTCATTTATTTAGGCTCACGACTGTTGCTTTTTATATCATAATTCTATATTATCAATCAATATCGAGCACCCCACGCTTTTTTACAATGAAATTAATGTTCTTTTCATAACTTTATTTTTAATTTAGAATTTTTGAAAATTATTGAAACATAGGTATTGAGTTAGTACCTATACTTTTTATAACAGTTGAATAAAACATAAATATAAAAGTTATTTTCTGATTTTTAATTCGATTTGCTATTAAAGCGTGTTTTTTTTTTAGTTTTTTTAAACTATATTTTTTTTGTAATGTTATATGAATGGAGTGTAGGTACCTACGCCCAACAATATTGACTTGTTCTAGTTTTTAACCCCCAACAAAAACAGAGGGTTTTATAATTAATATACCTACTCATGTGAGATGAGAATATCTCAAACTTTAAAATAGGACCTATAGGGACGATTGGACGAAGTAGGATGATTCCTATTGAGAATATAAAAAAAAATTATATTAAAAAATGTTTTGATGTTCACGACTACGACAGTAGATCAAAGGGTGGCTGCATGTTAGCCGAGGATCTGCACCTTAATTGCGTAACATGCTATCAATCACAATCATTTTGAAGGATATTGCTAATACGTTGTTTCATAATGTACGAAAAATGTCTCTGCTCAACAACGTAAATAACGCAATGAGTGTTGTTGAACTGTCAAAATGAAAGAGATTGCTACTGATAGTGTGTCATGAATAACCCCGCGTGTAAAAACCTGAAAACCAAAATCTCTCTTGCTCAAACCCTCATTCAGCCCATTATTGATTACGCCGATGCCTGTTACCTGGATGCCACCGAGGTGTATTTACACAAACTTGAGCGTTTGCAAAATATCTGTATTCGTTTTGTTTTTAACCTTAAAAAGTATGATCATATCTTGAACTTTCGCAAGGTACTCAAGTGGCTCCCCATTCGACTTCGGAGGAACTCTCGGATATTGTGGCTGCTATTCAATTTCCTTCAAAATCCTAAAACACCATCCTATCCGCGAGAGCGTTTTTCCCCTCCCCACTCCACCAACTTCTACTCCTCCTACTCCTTCACTGTGCACGCGGTGCGGTTGTGGAATTCACTACCGCCCGAAATTAGGGACTGCCAAACTGTTTCAGTTTTTAAAAGAAGAGTAAAAGAACACTATCTTTCCACTTTATCATAGTTGTGTATGTAGGTATGTTTATTTGTATGTATGTATGTTTATTCTCATAGTATATGTTTAGTTGTATTAAGTGAATTTTTTATGATTTTATGTATTTTTTTTATCTCCTTTATTCTTTCACACGCTGTCTACATCTCGCTATTTATTGTCCTATCGCAGGTATGCTGGAAGAGATTTCTTATGAAATAAACATCACCTTTGTACCTATTTTTCTGTTCTGTTTTTTTCTTCATATTAAATTATGGTAAAATAAAATAAAATCACGCGCAATTGGAGAGGCCTATGATCAGCTGGACTACTAAGACTGATGATTTTGGATGCAGAAGGGAATTCCCTGGCGAGTTTGTGCAGAACACCTTAGAAAATCAGGATAATGAAATAGTGACAGTAGTGACAGACATGAAATAGTAGGTATAACATAACGGTTATCTTATTGTGTCATCAATTCATACGAGTTGAATGAGGAAAACCTCTTGGTTATTTATGCTAGGTAGGTACCCGAGCACGGACTTTAGTCGCCGGTAACGCACAGGTGATTTCAAAATCTCACTCACAGACGTATTTCGACAGCCAGTTTGTAGCTTGCGATTTCAGAATCTGTGTGTGGACGGGAGATTTTGTGGACGTTAAATCGCGTGTGTATAAGGCCTTTTTTCGTTAGTCTCGCTAAAACTCGAGAACGGCTGAACGGATTTATCTTATCTTGGTCTTGAAATGTTCGTGGAGGTCTAGGGAAGGTTTAAAAGGTGAGAAAAATCGAATAATTCCCGAGAAAACCCTAAAAACAGCCCTTTTCTATTTCTAAATAAAATGTAGAGTCAATTCTCTTTTATTTATCGATTGAGGCAGTACGAAGTCTGCCGGGTCAGCTAGTTACTAATAATTTTCTTATTTGTACAGTAACATGGAAAAGAAGTCTACGGCCAAAGGGCATTATCAAAGAAACCGTGCCGTGTACAGACGTATACGGCACGGTTTCTTTAGGGCCGGCGTATAAACAGCACCGTAGAAAAAAAGTGTCTGTCAAAAAGCTTCCATAGTTATCCATACTACACTGATGACCGTGCCTACACGCGGCGAATAAACCGCAGTTTTTCACGACAAGAAAAACGTGTGTATACAAAGGACCTAAGGAAACTAGTATGCAGTTATTCGAGAAACCTTCTGGCGGATAATGCAGTTCCAAACAATTTATTTATTTATTTATTTACTTACGCAAGCGCGTAAATTAAGTGGTACGTTACCGTTGCAGGATGTAGATATATGAATATATTTTAAAGGTATTTATTTTTATTTGCAGCCTTTTCCTATATTATTGATTAGATGTAAATGAAAAGCAGGCCGTCAATGTCTTGGCACGTTGGCACGAATTAGTGCGCATATTCGTGGAACACCCATCCAGTAGGTAGATAGTGTACCACCCACCCCACCTACTGGAAAATAATTAATCCTATTAACGCACAATGGTCCATTTGAAGGACTAAGTGCGGAAACCAAACCCATAACATAGGTAGAACATAGAGCTATTTTAAGATTTTATTAAACTTCGTTCGTCAATATTCAAATATTCGTAGAACTACCACAAGTTCATAAACATTGTCCGAATAAACTGTAGTTTCAGTACATAATTAACTATATACCTACTCAAGTGATTAAAATTTCATAAATTTTGCGCAGTAGCATTTTAGTTCCTAGTTGTTTAAATACAATACCTAATATTACGTAGCTTTTGGCACCTTATCATAATAATAATTGTAATTTTGATCTACATGGTCAAATTAAATTAGCTAGCGAAACTCTGCAGGCGTGATAGGTATCGATAAATAAAATTTTTTTTTTTAGGTGCCAACGATCTCTTGTTGTTTTATTACTTGAATTATGAGTCGAGAAAATATGTTTTATCGTGTTTAGATATAAATACCAATCACGTCAATGATGTTTACACAAAAAAAAAAAATTAAAGTGATATTCTAAGTGAATACATTATCTGCGTAAGGTGACCCCATAAAAAAACATCAAATTAATTTCTTTATTGTTTTATCATGTTTAGATATCGATACTTATCACTTCTGCAGAGTTTCGCTAGGTGTACTAGGTTCTTAAGGTTGCCCGAATTCACGGTGGTGGGTAACAAATAGTTCCCACTATGAATATTCGGTGGGAACTTATCAAAAGCGTAGCAAAAAAAGAACACCGGTGCGTTCCATTGCAGATCTTTATCAATTTATCACCCAAAACTCTTGCCCCCTAGGTGCTAAACATTATGGGTCTTACCACAAAAACTTAAACACTTGTTCAACGTGTGACTAATGTCCAGTGTTACGTCAAAGTCCATATAATTATGTCGTGTTTAAAAGGTGTTTAGCCTAAACAACTGTTAAACACTGTTTTGTGGTAGTAAGATATGAATCCAAATTTTGTTGTGGCAGATGGAGGTAAAAGAGAATTTCTCTAAGCTCATCCTCTAGAATTCTAGATAGAACAAAGAATTATGTCCAACTCTCACTGAAACCCTACAATGTTGAACAACCGGATTCAGGATAAACAACCAGATGCAAAAACAATCATTCAAAACAAATTTGAAATTAAACTGGAGTTAACCCACCTATTAGGCATGGTAATGTTTACCATGCCTAATAGGTCCATGCCTAGTACCATGCCTAGCCATGCCTAGTAGGTAATAAAAAACTTTTTTTACAAAAAAAAAACAACCGACTTCCAAAAAAACACTACAAAGTGAAAAATAACTTTAATTTCGGAAGTCGGTGTCGTTGGTTCTCCATTTTTTGACACCGACTTCCGAAATTAAAGTTGTTTTTCACTTTTTTGTGTTTTTTTGGAAGTCCGTTGTTTTTTTTTTTTTGTAAAAAAGTTTTTTATTTTTCACTTTTAGTGGGCCAGTTTATAACTTATCTTATAAGTTACATTAGCCTAATGTCAACTGCTCATCACCTTTTACAAAATATTGCTTTTCCCGATGCAGGGACGTTAATTGTTGAGGAGTTCTCCTTGTAAGAACCAGGAGAACTGGAGCTGATTGAGAAGTCACCATCAACTGCACTTCACGATACGCATTGTGGTTAGCAACCACATTAAAGAATCGAATCGCAACCCGTGAAATATTTATTATTGAGTAGTTCATCGTCAGTTCCATTACACCGAATGCTGCTTTTTAAGAGCAAATGCATGAGTTACTATAAAAAATACCCAAATCGCTATAGGTGTGCCTACAAAATTTGAGGGTTTCCCTCGATTTCCATGGGATCCCCTCATCAGATTCCGATTTGGTGGATAAGATACAGGCATATGCCTAGTTTGGGGATCACCGTCTATTCTATTCTTGTATAAATTGTGACTTGTTATTTTTAACCGACTTCAAAAAAGGAGGAGGTTCTCTATTCGACGGTATGCTTTTCTTTTGTGTGTTTGTTACGCGATTACTCCGCCAATTGTAAACCGATTTTCAAAATTATTTTTTTGTTAGAAAGGAGATACTTCTGAAATGGTCCCATAGTCACCAAATCAGGATCTGATGATTGGATCCTGGAGAAATCGAGGGCAACCCTCAAATTTTGTAGGCACACCTATAGCGATTTGGGTATTTTTTATAGTAACTCGTGCATTTGCTCTCAGAAAGGACCATTCGGTGAAGTGGAACTGATGATGAAGACCACAGATGGCCATCGGAACTACTCAATAATAAATATTTCACGGTTTGCGATTCGATTAGGTACTTTAATGTGGTTGCTAAGCACAACGCGTATCGTGAAGTGGAGCTGATGGTGACTTCTCAATGCTCCAGTTCTCCTGGTTCTTACAAGGAGAAATCCTCAACAATTAACGTCTCTGCATCGAGAAAAGCAATATTTGTAAAAGGTGATGAGCAGTTGACATTAGGCTATTGTAACTTATAAATTACTATTATAAATTACAAACTGGCCCACTAAAAAGTGAAAAATAAAAAACTTTTTTTACAAAAAAAAAACAACCGACTTCCAAAAAACACTACAAAGTGAAAAATAACTTTAATTTCGGAAGTCGATGTCAATAAAAAAAAATGGGGTACCAAAGACACCGACTTTCGAAATTAAAGTTATTTTTCACTTTGTAGTGTTTTTTGGAAGTCGGTTGTTTTTTTTTTTGTAAAAAAGTTTTTAGTGTGATTTTTGTTTTTATCATTTCAATATTTGTACGCCTTCACGGTAAAACATAACGCATTTATAATAGGTACCCAATCTAAGATATTTTAAATGTAAAAACCTGTTTCACAAATAAACGCTGATTCTGATTAGTAAATAAATAAAAAAAAAAAATGTTTTCAGCGTTAACGAATTATTAATGAGAGGTAGGTATTTATATAATCACCTGCCCAAATTAACACGATTTTATAGTCCCTACATTGTGTTTGGTTAAACAATACACACATGATAAGTAGGTTTTAGTTTATGTTGGTAGGTAGGCGCTTATAATCAAACACCAGAAACGATAGTGATGGAAAATAAAATAATAGAAAACAAAAATACTATCCTAAATTGGTTGCAAACATATAGTTTGTAACCAAATTAGGATCGTATTTTACTCTGCGAAATTGACCGTACAGTTTCAATACTTACAAGAAACTTTTAAATAGGCACTTACCTACATAATGCACATTTTTTGTAAAACATGTTAGTAATAAAAACCATTAGAATACATTATTTCACTGATAATAGTAATGCTATTTAAATAAACGTCGATATTTCTCACCACATGATTGATGCTGACGACAGTCCTTTATCGAAGTCACTCACAAACTGCGCGAGCGCAGGCGGAGAATTGTTTGAATGGTTTAAGGTCGATCGTTCGCTTTCCTATTGGGTAGGGCCATGAATTGACGATCTTACACCTTGATGTAGATATCTTAGCTTAGCTTACGGTAGATAAAGTCTATGATATAAGAAGATAATAGACGTATTTCCAGACAGATTTAGGTAGATAATTGTTCTGATAAAGTTCTGCACATGTACAATGCTAAACTTCACGCCTGTGTTTACAAAACTATGGGAAGAGATTAGAGACCCAAGTTACATACAAAGGGAAGAGATTAGAGACCCAAGTTACATACAAAGGGAAAATTAGGTTTCCCTGTTAGACTTCTAATAGAGAAATCTAATCTTTACCTACCCAACTTGCCATTTTGCCTAGGTAAGTACAATGTTTTCCACGTAATTCCGTTACCCAATTTCGCGTCGAAGACGTTGGTTTTCATTTTTGTGCATGTTTCTCAAAAACTGGAGGAACATGTCTCCCAAGTCAGATATAAACCTAGTTTAGTAGTCAGGAGACCTATGTTTAAGATACTACTTATGTTGTAGATAAATGTAAATGTCTGTAACAATGTTGTCACTTTTTTATTTCAAATAAGAAAAAAAATATTACAAGATTAAAATACCACTATAACCAGTTTTTGGAGCCTCTTTTTAAGCAAATAAGCCTTACATACATATAAGTGACTTTTCACAAGAATCAGTGTAACATAATATGTTAAATGTGAGGAACAGGTATTTTGCTCTCGCAGCCTTTCTACTATGATATGAAAACATAAAAAAAAAAACATTTTCTATATGTACAGACGCCAGCAGGTCAACCTACCCCAATCTGTCAAATTTCTTTGATAGATTTTCAACTTTAGTACAAAGGAATAAGGTTCATATTCAATTGGGAAAATCTGACAGATTGGGGTAGCTTGATGTGCTGGCCTCTGTACATTATGGTATGACTTTCACGCAAACACCGATATTTCCCTTTTTCCCGGTGTCCCCGTACGCCCGTGACAGCGGTACTTCAATTAAATATTTAAAAATACTTCCCGTTGACCCCGTACACTGTCCCCGTTAATACCTATAGTTGAATAAAATAAGTAAAAATTATTGCCCACAGTCCCCGTTTTTTCTTTTTTAACCGTCAACACAAAGTGTATGGAATATAATGAAATGGTAAAGTGTAGATCAGTCTTGGTACCCGGTAGATTAATATAAAGGATTATTATTATTATTATAAACCTTGTTTTCAAGTAGGATTTTTTATATAATGAATTTGATCGAAATAGTAGATTATTGTGAATGATAATGCCCTCAATTTTGTCTAAAAAAATAGGTAAGTACACAATCTTAAACTAATTTAATTACTTACATGTTTATTGTTTTAAATTCCAAGTTAAGTTTTGGTTTACTTCCCGTTGTCCCCGTTAGCCGAATGTACGTTATGGGGACAACGGGAAATAAATTTAATCACGTTCCGCTGTCCCCGTGACGGGGATATGGCATACGGGGACAACGGGAATAAAGGGATATTTCAACTGTTCGACGGACTCTAAGGATACACATTCACGATATTTTTTTACGTTGAACATTAGTATCATAGCAATGTAACTGATATATCATCACCATTGTGAATGAATGAATGAATGAATTGCACCGATCCCAGCGTGGTTAAACCAAACTCGATTAATCGAATGAACCCCAAGATTCGCACTAGCTCCTGTAGCCTCATGTTCATGGTGCTACAGCGACCATTTCATATCAAGGAATAGACCGGGGGGCGCGGTAATTGGTAGGGAGGACGTGCCCGTAGGATAGGGAAGGATTTAAGAGCCTTCCGGATATGCATCCTAGAGCAAGCATTGGACTAGTGGAGAGATGGATAATTATTATCTATGGATGGGCATCTTTTAACGACCTTGCCTCCAGGTTGGTTCAGGTCGAGCTTCATCGGTGAGACTTTTAGCGGGGTTCTACTGCTTTCTCGGTTCTTTTGTATGTCATTGCTCTGCTGTTATAAGTTGTGTTAGATGTTGCTGTTTTCAATGTGATCGTCGGAGGTCTCGCTACTATCCGTTTCCGGTTTTTGTAAATCTGACAAGTAGCAATCTTGATCTTATTTCTCCAGGTTGGTTCAGGTCGAGCTTCATCAGTGATTCTTTTAGCGGGGTTTTACTGTTTTCTCGGTTCTTTTGTATGTCATAGCTCTGCTGTGTTATGTTGTGTTGTGAAGTATAAATTAGAATGATTGCCGAGAGTTGTATAAAACCCACGACATCATTCTAATTTATCAATATCGTCTATACCTAAATACATATATATCCTACTATCCTACTAATCCTACTAATGCGAAAGTTTGTGAGGATGGATGGATGGATGTTTGTTACTCTTTCACGCAAAAACTACTGAACGGATTTTGATGAAACTTTACAGTAATATAATTTATACATCACAATAACACATAGGATACTTTTTATCCCGATATTCCCACGGGATCAAAACTTACGCGGGTGAAACCGCGGGGCGCAGCTAGTACTTAATAAAATCGTATCGAAGTCAAAAATAACATTTACTTACCTACCTAATATTTTAGAAAACAAAAAAAAAAACTGGTAACGATTGTAATGCCGAAAATATAATTTTTAGAAATTTTAACTGTTTGTCTCAATGTATGTTCCAGCAAATACTACAAGATAGATTCTGTTAAAATTTTTCATAGTTTCATGTTTTTTGTTGTGTTCATGCAAAACTATGTACAAATTATTTTAAATAAGCTTCTCATGAGTGGTAGGTAATTTAGATTTGACGTGTGTTCAAATTTTTCAGTTTGAAAAGAGTTACCTAAACTCGTGTTTCGATTAAGTAGAATACGGAATTTCGACGCACAAAATATCGATAAATGCTAATACGATGCTACAAAATTGCGAAGCACGTTACTACGAAAGACTATCTCTGCGAAGCCACTACACTTCGATGCACGTTACCGCGAAAGACTTTCACTGCGATATTACCTACTTGGCTTCGATGCACGAATGCAACGAACGCAATAGGCGACATAGGATGCAAGAGCGAGCGAATGAGAATACAATACCTTTACTGTGCATCGAACTCAAGTAGTATCGCAGTGAAGATCTATCGCGGTAACGTGCATCGAAGCCACGTAGTATCGCAGTGAAGATCTATCGTGGTAACGTGCATCGAAGTGTAGTGGCTTCGCTGAGTCGGTCTTTCGCAGTAACGTACATCGCAATTTTTTAGCATCGTATTAGCAACTATCGATGTTTTGTGCGTCGAAATTCCGTATTCTACTCGTTTCGATTACCTATATCATTTACATCACGTTTCATGTGAAATCTTGGGATAGAATTATAAAGACCGAGTGTAAAATTGATAGGCGGATGTGGATCCGGTGGTCACCTTTTTAAATATAGAATTTAATGTAAAAATGCATAATTTCACCTAAAAGTATTGAGCCTCATGTTGACATTGTTAAGCGCGATGGTCTTATAAAACCGACAGGCGCTACGTGGTTATGCAGTTCATTTAGCTATTATAAAGTAAGCACGGTATTTATAGCTTTATGAAAAAAAAACGAGCTAATTAATCAGTGGAACCATGACACCGCAACTGCAATTTTTTCGAATTCGGTTCGAGAGCAGTGTGCCTGTGCAAATGCTGTTATTGGTCAATTTCTTAATTTTTATTAATCAATAAATCTGCCGAGCCAATTCTTAATTATGTTAGGGTCGGCTTCCATTCTAAATGGATGCAGCTGAATACCAGTATTTTATATGGAGCGATGAAGATAGGATAGACTGGTTTTTTTACAGTCGGCCCCGTGTGCCTGAATATACAGGTTGTAACAAGATCCTTCACTAAACTGTCATCTACGCATTCTGCACATCAAACTAAGTAACTTTGTGCAATAATAATTGCTGGGAAACGAATTTTATTTTTGATGTGAAAATTAGGTGTTTACTGTAGTGCGCATTTGCGCAACGTAACGCTGAAGCTGAACATGGTGCTTATGTATACACGGATCGTGGGAGTAGGTATAATTATAACATTTATAACTTGTTTTCGTAAAAAAAAACATCAAAAAACAAGTGCGTGTCGGACCACGCACAATGAAGGGTGAATTTTTTCACATATCCAAAAACAAACATTTAGCTGGCGGGCGGACGGGGACACTTGATTCTTAACCCATTCAGCGCCGAGCCCATCGGCGGGCAATATTTTTTAACTTTCACGCCGAGACCGCCTATGGGCGGTTTGATTTTAACTGCAATAACTATACGAAATAACGTCAGAAATTATTTGTTTCATTAAAATTTATTGGCAACTCAAATGGCCTGCTGATATTTGAAGTTTTGTAAAAAGCCAATTCTAACAGTATGGCGGCATTTGTGTCGTTACTTTTCAGAAAGGCAGTGAATGGGTTAACAAAAAGATTTCACAAATGGATCCCTGAATCGAAAAACTGTTTCCACAAACCCGCAATATTTTTGAAAGACCTATCCAACGATACCCCACGCCATAGGGTAGACGAGAAAAAAAAACATCCCCACTTTACGTGTACCTACAGGTACTACCATTTTTTTAAATGATATTCTTTTACCACTTTGTTGGCGTGATTAAATATTATTATGTATATCCATGTCAAATTATAGCTTTCTAGTACTAAGAGTCTTAAGTCTAAGTCTAAGCTGCGTATGGACAGACGGACATGGCGAAACTATAAGGGTTTCTTTCGTTGTTGACTACGGAACCCTGAAAGTTGGAACTTTGGTCTTCAATATCTCCGTAACCCGAAGATATGGTCTAGTACTAAAAAATATCGGAATAACTGGAAGAACAAGTGACTCTTGCACCTTACACCCGTTAGATGGATCTATAGTGTGAGCGAGTTAGAATGCGAGTAGGACACCATTTTTTATACCGGGTTAACACGGTTCGATTTTAGTTGATCAACTGCTAAGTCGAAAGCGATTTCAACCGTCTCAATAGATTTTCAATCAAATTGATTGATTGGTTTTTGATTCTTTCTCTGCGTCATGTTTACACAAATAAACGTACATATTTTCTTTATTTCTAAATTTTATTTTTAATTACCTATTTTTTGTTTAACAACAAAAGTTGTTCAACTAAAATCGAACCGGATTCCCAAAACCGGTATTACCTACACAGATCGTTTACGGTTGATATCACTTTTTCTATCTTGTGATGTTAGATATGTTTGTAGATGTTAAATCAAATTCTAAATAAAACATACAAACGTAAAAAATATACATATGTTATTCAGGATAGCCTCCATACAATATTTTAAACATTGAATCTGAGGGCCAATTCTGGTAATTTTAAGAACATTCACAGTCTGAGGGGCTATTCTACTAATTTTCAAGAACGTTCGTAGTTTGATCTGTCTCAAACTGTCAAAAATACTTCAAATGTCCCTACATTTTGACAAGTTTTTGACATTTGTCTGTCGCCGAGATGAGACTGCGACTAGATTTTGAACGTTTTAAATTACGAGAATTGGCCTACTGATCTGTCTCAATCTGTCAAAAATGCCTATAATTTCCCTACATTTTGACAAGTTTGAGACATTTCTTTGTCGCTGAGATGAGATTGCGACTAGATTTTGAACATTTTAAATTACGAGCATTGGCCTTCTGGTAACTAACGAATATGACATCATATTCATGTAAAAGAGGCATGGTGTTCATAACTCAGTCCCATATTATTTTTACGTCCGTGCGAACGTGGGCTTTTATCGCGCACTGGATTTACAACTCTCGGTGTTGAGCCGAGCATTGAGAATTGAATAGAATGCATGCCAGTCCGTCAAAAAAACACACTGTTTGATTTTCAAATCTCGGCGCTAAGCAGTGCGTTGAAAATCCAGTGCGCGAAAAACGCGCCCGTGCGAACCTGGGCTGATAATGGTCTTATACGAAACATAAATATGCAAAACATTTTAATTATGGATGTTTCCTTATAATTAACATTTATGTGGCCTTGACTTAATTGTGCACCAACTAAACTAAGTAAATAATTAAGACTTACTTCTTACGAGTATAAAAAGGCTCATTTGCAACACGAGAAGTTTCTTGCCCTTCAAGATACTAATATTCTAAATTTCTAATATTCGTGCATTCACGAAACTCGGCAATTTTCCTGAACTGCTAAACTATAATTATAAGATTTTTCGTTTAGGTTCACCGACGCTTCCAGTATTTAATTAGAGGCGGTTCTCGCTTTTTGAATATCATACAGTTTAGACGGGGCACTTTTTTTTCTCCTTTCGATAACCGCCTATACGTGGCGTAATCCTTTCCTCGTTTAAATAAGCCTTAAGGCTCAGCAGACAGGGGCGACCCGACTCTAGTAGAAGCATTTATGTGAACACTTCATAGAAACTGTTCTACCAGAATCAAGTCGCACCGTCACGTTGCGCCTGTACTCGGAAGCGTTGATATTTAGTTGTTTCACACAATCAATACCAGTTACCATAAATAACGTTTGATAATTTTATTACATCGGATCTTAAATCACTTCCTGTCCTGTGCAATAACAATTTAAATAATTTGTTTCCTTAAAAATCTTAACAGTTTCATTAGTCTTCTAATATTTGGCAAATAATAGCAAGGAAGGTCGTGTCGGACTGTTGTTGATGCCCGGATTGCATTTAGAAACTAACATTATGGTATTTGGGCTGATTTTTCAATCGACAGATAATTTTTATTTGTAAAATAAAATCGACGTCTGACAATTTTTGTATGGAAAAACTGTAAAAAATTCATAATTAATCCTCCAAAAAATTTTTTGGCGTTGCAAAAATCAGCCCAGAATTAGACATTCACCATTATGTAATTTATACATAATGGTGAATGTCTAATAAAAGGCCAGCGGATCTCAGATAGAACAACAAAATACTCGAGCATTAATTCATTGATTTTATAATGAACTAAAACAAAATTAGAAATCTTTTGTTACTTGGTGTTGCATCTACGGGTCAAATTAAATTAGCTAAATTTAATTAGATATATTTGATATATTTTTTTAAATTTTATTTTGGGGGTCAACGTCAGCGTACTTTGTTTTGAGAAAATATATTTCTTTTCTTTTATCGTGTTTAGATATCGAACCCGTCTGTGAAATTTAAAAAAAAAATAACATATTTTTACTAACTGCGGTCGATGACCCCACGAAAAAAACCACCAAATGAATATTTTTTTATCATGTAGATAAGGATATCCATCACATCTGTAGAGTTTCGCTAGCTAATTTGATTTGACACTGTATACATATTATATCCTTGTTCACTGGCAATTAGTTAACAGATAAATTAAAAAGACGAACATCTATTACTTCATTGTAAAGTAAGTTTTCTGTGACACATTTTGATGAAAATTCTCTTCCAGATTAACTATTCTGACAATTTGATCTGTCGAAATACAATTTTCATAAACTGAATGTGCACGAAAATGGGGCTGATTTTTCCATCGCCAGATAACTTTTATTTGAGGAATAAAATTGATGTTTGTGAGTTTTTGTATGAAATAACTTTCACAAAATTCTCCCTCGAATATAGTCATATTTTAACTATATTTCAAATGAATATAAATGTAAAAAAAAAAAACTAACTTAAGCTAAGTATAATAATTACATTAAATTTTTACTAGTCTGGTGTTCTGGATTTTGGCAAATCATCGCCAAAACAATGCTTATTAATAGGGTCCTTATAAGAGTTCTCATGGAGAACACTGTGGGAACTGGTGCGACATTTCGTCAAACACAGTTCGTAATCGTCACTCAGTGAACGGAAGAGTACATTCTTCTCCGTCGAGAGTTTGGATAACACTACTTCTAGCATGTCCCTCTGAAAACAAATTAAAGTTAGAATTATTTTTAGATTAATGGCATAATGGCTCGCCTTGTTCTCATAAGCTTAGCATGACTGTGTCAGCAGAAATTTTCAGAATTATGTGTTGTGCCAGTCGACTGTTGGCGCATCCCTAAGGTTTCAAAAAGGGATTTATATCAATATCCACCACACCCTTTATATGTTTTTCAGGAAGATTCATATGATATTTGCCAGTTAATAAATAATAATAAATATGTAAGTCGGGATAGTAGTGGCAGTGGCGGCCCAGTGGTGACGGCCGCGACTTATCGAGTTGTAGGTCGTCGGTTCGAACCCATACAGGCGCTTTACTATGTTTTATGTTATGGGTTTGGTTTCCGCACTTAGTCCTTCAGTTGGACCATTGTGCGTGGTGCTCAGGTGCTTTACTTTGTGTAATTTATTTCATCACTACTGCTCTCAAAACGGTGAAGGAAAACATCATGTGGAAACCTGTATGTCATAGAACCAAAAAGTATGAAGACATCCTATCAACCTGTACGGGGCTTGCGTGGTGGATGACGGCTCACTCCCTCTCACTGAGAGGAGGCCTGAGTCCTAGAAAGGGGAACATTATAGGCTAATTGTGTAAAGATCGTAGAAGGTGGCATTCTGTAGTTCCTGCCTAACCACATGGGAAGAAGGCGAGCGTTTATGTATTTACCTATGTATATCTAATATATAAAATTGTCGTGTCACAGTGTTAGTTACCATACTCCTCCAAAACGGCTGGACCAATTTTTATGAAATTTTGTGTGCATATCGGGTAGGTCTGAGAATCAGCTACTATATATATTTTTTTTTTTGAAAAACGTCATTTGCGGGATCAGCTAGTAAATAATAATATCTTGAATGGATAAAAATGTCAATACCTTACTGGGATCCAAACAACATGACACACAATATTCATATATTATACAGCAATTATTTTCTGTACAAGTGTCGCAGCTATATCTATCTGCGGACTCAGCGTCGGTGTCACAACAGCCATTCTTTGTCACGTCACTTCTGTGGCACACATAACCTGAAATACAAATGTTTGTTAGTTAAAGTGTAGCTATAGTATAGTATTTTTAGCTTTAGTTGTGTTCACGAAGTGTAGAAACACGCTGTGAATATTCACATTCAGGAGTTCTTGGTACCGTCCGAGACAATAGCGAAGTTGAAAATATGTGTGTGTGCGTTGGTATGTGTTTTATGTGCAGACGCTACTCGTCGTCTTCACGCACACATTCACAGCATGTTTGTACACTTAGTTACCACAAGTGAAGAGCGCGTCGCTTCGTTAGATAAAAAAAATACTGTACCTGGGCATTAATATGGTGATTGAATTTTAGAAGGAGGCTGTCACACCTAGGTATCTGTGATAAAGATAACACCCTACTTAACCAAACACTGAGTACTAATACTACTAATCATTGCCTGAGAGGCCGTTTGCAGTCGATATTTTGTAGTCTATTTGAAATTCGAGCCAACTCAGGGTTCCCAGAACCACGGTGATCCCGTATTCGGCTAGTTTACACTGTTACCAGTTATCAACTATATGATAGATGGTAAGAAATTTCAGTAAAATTATTAACTTGTATAACAAAATTTGGATTTATTTATAAAATAGGCCCCCAGGTTATCGTTGGTGTAAAATAAGTGATAAAACAGGATTGGTATGTGCCATGTTAACGGCTACATATTTGCCACTGCAGTGTTGCCTATTGCTATGTTGTTACAGCATGATTTAGGCAATATGGTTGTGCAGTCAGTGCTGCATAGTCAGGCTGACACACACACAATACACAGCACAGTTGTCTAATGCAAGCACATATTGATGAACTTGCCCTTAGATCCAATTTCTTATGAATCTAAGGGTTTTGGTGTTTTATACAAAATTAAAGAGAAATGGGGGATCGAAGGTTAAGCTACTCTTGCTGCGATCGGTTCGTGGATATTACATAATTATCAAGACTTCTTTGTACCACGGAAAGTACATGAAACAGTTGGCTGTCATTTGTAGATATTTGAGTTATTAGGGGTAGTCAGAAGCCCAAAAGTCTGATAACCAGTCTTGGTACTGTTTTACCCAGTAACTGGGTTGTGGAGGTCAGATAAGACAGTTGCTTCATGTAAAATACTGGTATTAAGCTGCAATAGTTAAGACTGGAAGCTGACCCCAACATATCTAATTGGGGAAAGGCTAGGCAGATTGATTGGTAATAGACTCTTCTGCTATTACATAACTGGCCTAATGAGACTGTAACAACACCTCCGCTTACTTCATCACTACATAGTATAAAACAAAGTCGCTTTCTCTGTCCCTTTGAATGCTTAAATCTTTAAAACTACGCAACGGATTTTGATGCGGTTTTTTTTTATAGATAGAGTGATTGAAGAGGAAGATTTATATGTAGTGTATTTAGTATCAGCATTGCACCCGTGCGAAGCCGGGGCGGGTCGCTAGTATCATACAAATACAGGTGTGATATGAAAATATTACCTCTGTCATCAACAAGTAATTGTTTTCCTTGCACAGAGTTTCTGCATATCATGTTTTCAATAGTGTCATTGTGTTCTTGAAGTGTTCTCCAAACAAATGGCTTCCTTTCAAATGAAACATCTTGATAAATCATTCCTCTGCTGCTGCCCTGGAATATTGATGTTATTTATATTACTAACAGTTGGCCTGTCCTAATTTCAATATGGTCTTGATTTCATACAAAAATCCTGTAGATAAAGGATGTTTAGTTTTTACCGAATTTGATAATTTTCCAGGAACTTTCCAATTTTTCTATACTAATAACCTGAAGAGTATGTTTGTTTGAATGCGCTAACCTTTGGAACTACCGCTCGGATTTTTGTTTTGCATTTGATAGCAAAATTCTTGAGGAAGGCTATAGGCTATTTAACATAATGCTATGACATCGGAAGCTAGTCTTTCTATAAAACTTCAGACTATTATGAATATTTTAAAATAGCCAAATTGGTCAAAGCTGTTTTCAAGTGATATGCTTACCAATGAGCAGCATTTCATTTTTATTTACATGTAATTTATATATTAGCTTTTGCCCGTGACTTCGTCCGCTTGAAATTTCTTGCTCCCCCGACCCACCCTATCGAATTGCATCACCTGATCATGCTATTATTTCGATAAATTTAATTTCATGAGTTTTGATTATTTTGCAAAGAACTCTAATATTCTTTTTCTAAAATAAAAGTGGCCTAAGTTACACCTTATAACATCAGCTATATGTCAGTGAAAGTCACTGCAGGCGTTTCACAGATTATCTGGAAAAGCAGGCAGACACACACAAAAATTTTAAAAATTGTTTCTAAACTGTAATTTAGATATTACAGACACTTCAATTTTATTTATTTGTATAGATATAGATAAAATAAAAATTTTAAGTACCCAAATTTATTGTGGTGATAACTTCAGTTTAAACAGACAGTATTCAATAATGTTAATTGTCTCTTGTCTCACACATTCGTTCTTACTACAGGAGCAGCTACTAATCTATACTGAGTTTTCTTATGATCCCAGGATCATTATTTTATTCTATCCTAAACTAGGACACAATCCAGCTAACTCTGGCCATCCAAAAAGTTTAAAAGAAATACTTATTGCTTTTATTACTAACCTCTCTTAGAAAGCTGACAATACAATAAGTTAATGAAGAAGCAAATATTATGCCCAACACTAATCTTCTTCGTATGAATCGCACTAAAGCAGCATACCACATTTTATACTTGTAATAAACACTTAACTTGCGAAACTGATTACAATAATGCGGATATAAATCGAAAAATAATATTAACATTTTCAGGCGTAAGAGTTTATTGTAGAATGCAACACTTTCTCCGAAGACATTGTAAATAGAATGTATCCTAATTGGAATTTAACAGTATACTAATTTAATGCTGTTGGTATGCTTTGTGTATTGTCTTAATTAAGATAAACAATTATTTTATTTGATTTGGATGTTTCGCATTTACTTATTCATTGGAAACTCAACTCGACCTCGACGAAACTAAAAACTAAAACTGTGACAAGTATGACAGTAAGCTAAGTGACTTTGGCAGTGACACTTTATTTTTTGACAGCGGCTTTTGGCAAAGCAAAGGCTGCGTTCAAATTCAAAATTTGTTTATTTAGCTATCAGCAAAAGTGTGTGGCATGCTGCTTAGCCCATCTAATGACCCCGATTCTGTTCTTCACAAACTAAATTAAATTTAAGTTCAGTGCATCTTTTTCTTTCTAATTCATTACGAAAAGGACAGAAGATAAATATTAGTCTAGTCCTGTCAAATTAGTCAGCGCTTGACGTAAATTGACGTATTTTTAGTAGCCAATTTTTTAATCACGTCATAACTTATCTATGTATTATCTAATTTGACAGGACTAAACAAATATTTATCTTCTGTCCTTTTCTTAGTGAAATAGAAAGAAAAAGATGCACTGAACTTTTTAGTTCAGTTTGTGAACAACAGAATCGGGGCCATTGTCTGATTTTTAATTTGCTTGACCAAAATGACAGCTAATGTATGCTAAATAATGTCATGTTGACCATTTAAGGTTGATCGCAGCAGTCATTTTAGTCTAGAAAATTATGGAGATAAACGATGATTAGTTAAGTGACGTTCAAACGTCAAAAATGTATGGTTCTAGATCTAGACCCGTTATACTCAACCTGCGACTGACTGCCCCGTTGGTCTCGTGGTCACAAGCGTGTGTCCTGGGTCCAGTGAGCTTGGGGTCCTGGGTTCGATTCCCGGGTCGGGCAGTGTTATTGAGTTTTTCCATTAGGAATTTCATAGTGACAGCCCGGATTTTGGTAGTTGGCGGTGTGATCTCTCTCCGGTCGTGTCGGATTGCCGTCCCATCGGACTATGAGAGTGAGGGAAGAGGGAGTGCACCTGTGTCTGCGGGCACACTTTTTGTGCACTATAATATCTCCTGCGTACCTGGCTAATCTCCGTTGAGATTGGCCACCGTGACCGAAATCGGTCGGGGAGGGTATTATTATTATTATTACTCAACCTGCGGCCTGCCGGGCTTTTGTTATTGGCCCACCTGTAGTTAAAATTTATTGTAAACCATTTTAAATTTCGCGCCCATCAGAGAACGGGTGTTTTGGAACGGGAATGTGAGCCGAGCGCTATCAGCGATTTTAACTACATTGTGAACTTGGAATTACGTTTAACCTTTTGACCGCCACGTCAAAAAAGAAAAAGCGTGCCCTCGGCGCCAAGCTCCGAATTCATCCTTTAATGCCTACGAAATCATATCGATAAAACTGAAAATATTTTATAACAAGGGTTTTAATTTCAATAAAGATTATTATACCATCCTTGTATTGAGTTTTATTTCAACCCGTGTTGTCCTTAATGAATAACATAAATGTAATAAACTGTGTTACAGTTACGGCCTTTATTACTATTTAAATCCATAAATAGAATCAGCAATCGACAGAACCAAGTCAATACCATCACAGCACTATTGTCCATCATGACGTAATTTTTTGTCACTCTTTTGAAATTGCTCGCTTCTGCTCTAGAGGTGCGACACCGATACTATCAATGCTTATAAATATTAATACTTTTCCAACACTCTGTGGTGTGTTCTTAATGAACCGCTATTAATTAGGTCCATAGGTGGCTCTTAATGAACCGCTATTAATTAGGTCCATAATGCAGTGTATTAGAAATGCGTGCTTTTTACTTTACGTTACTGCACTAGTGCTATAACGCCACAGATAACTATTTACTAGTCGTAGGTCGGAGATGTGCGTTTTTTTCAAATCTCATCAACAAACAACGACTCATCGACTTCATATTTTCCATAAAAGTTAATGGTGCCGATTCTCTTGTCACAAATGCGTCTAAACTAGACTAAAAATCACCACAAATTTAGTTTATTCCTGTCAAACGACGATTTCCCATTCTGAAATTATCTAAAGTGACACAACTCAACTAAATTTTAGTTTGACAGCACTATGATTGCACTGAGACATTAGTTTAGTGAAAATAGTAATTTTGCTATTCTGAATTTGACGTTTTTCATCTAAAATCTAGATTTTCTAACTAAATCTGAGTATTTTTAATCGCGACTAAAAAGGTATGGAATAAAATTAGTTAGCATGAATAAAATTCACATCACCTCGACTTCAGATGCAAAAACAGCCGATCGGTTCTGTAAAAATCTCACCGTGATAACTTAGGTGAAGTGAGCTATCAATATGGGTAATCCCTAGCATCAGGGGGACTGACAGCTCACTTCACCTTAGTTTTCACGGTGAGATTTTTACAGAATAGCACTGCAGTAGTTTTTTTATTTTCTTTTGCTTATATCTCGAAAACGGTGTGTCCTCCTATCGCAAAAATAATGAAAATTTCGACCTCCTTTATAGGACCCGTAAACCCCTAAAACTCAACACGTTGGTAATAATTTTTCATATTTTCCATACAAAAGTGAAAAATTCCATAAAAAAGAGGTCGAGGTTGTCCCACTGCGCACCAACGGCTCAAAAAAAAAACACGGGGAGGGGCCCGTGGCTAAATAATAGCAGCCGTACAGGTCGATCGATCAGGTTAAGCTACGCTTGCCGCGGTTGGTCTGTGGATGGGTGACCATCTTTACATACCGAGACCCCTCCGTGCCTTGGAAAGCACGTTAAGCCGTTGGCCCCGGCTGTCATTCGTGGATCTTTGACAGTCGTTGCGGGTAGCTGGGCACATTTTGGTTTGTCGTCTATACACGACTGTGGCGGTCAAAAGGTTAAACTAGACGTACCCCAGCAGGTGGATCGGACGACGAGGGCCAATTGCCTGGTCACCACGCTCGCCTGACCTCAACCCCATAGATTGTTTTATCTGGGTCTACTTTAAAGAAATAATGTACCTACGCCAGAGAAGCTTCATGTGAAGAAGAGCTTAGAAGAAAAATTCGCTAAGCCGAAACCGCTGTGAGAAATAACCGCGAAGCTTTTAGAGAGTTAAGACAAAATTTTTTGCGCAGGTGTAGATTGTGCATTTCTGTGGGAGGGCGAAATTTTGAAAATTTACTTTAAATCAATTTATCTTATTAATAATTAACTGTGTTTTACTCAAATCCATCATAACGCAAAGAAAGTTAAAGATTTAAATAAAATAAAATTTTTTTTTTTTTCCTTAAAATGCCTTAATTTACTTTATAGGTCAGTTACAGAAAATAAACTCCTGTTAACCGTAACTTTATTTGGCCTTGTTTTAAAGTTTAATGTCGAAGTTTTAAAATTACTTTGAACCCAAAATCTCCCCATTTAATTTTTTTTTGATACTTTGAAAATTTGTGAGTACTGAGCTCAAATCTTAATTTTGAACTTTCGAATAAATTCTAAGTAAGTTCTGCAATTCCTAGATAAACCATAATTTTTTAGGGTGTTAGGTTAGACTATGCTAATTAGATCTCGAAAACTACGAAAAATCGTAGAACATACATGGGGGTGATTCGGATACTTCTCATCATAAAGTAACTATCTTTTTACGTTTGAACGTCAACTCCCCGGCCACCTTGTATATCTGTGGTTTGAAACTATTAACCCATACACGACTAGGCCAGCGCCCGCCCGTGTGTACCTAGAAATATGTAAAAGAAATAAATGAAACAAAATAAATTTACTTTTAAATGTTTTTATAATAAAATATAAATATTCTGATCAAATGGTATCTGGGTTGCAGAATTTTGAACCAAATAAATTTAAAAAAAGTATATTTAATATATTCGTGCTATTTTTGCCATCGACCCGCATGAATATTCTGGTTATTTCTCAAATACTAATATTTTGTACTTTCCGTTGCTACGTATTACCCCACGGTAATGGTTTGTAAGACTGGCTGTCCAATTCCTGGAATAAAAAATAAAAAAAATGTTAAGAATAAATGTGGAATAAAATTACTTAAGTATTTAAAACGATCACCAGAAAGTAATAACATGACGATGGTAAATGTTGAATCTTCAATAAAGATGTTGATTTTCTTTAACTATCTAGGTCACAAAGCTTGCAGAATAAACCTAAGCGCACATTATAGCTGCTGCGGGCCACAGCGTATCGCATTGCAAAAATGCACCACAGCACATTATTATGGATTTGTGCATACACACAAGCGGCACGCGCCAACAGCAGTCAACTGCAGAACACCGTACTTAGATACACGAGCGGCACGTTGTCGACGGCAGGCGACGACGAGTGTCTACAGTTGACTCTGCCGTAGATGGGTGCCGCAAGTGTGTATGCACACTAAGGAATCACAACGGGCCGCATCGCAACGCAGTCATTGTTTCAGACAGATTGAAAGGAGACTGGGCGATTTTGTATGACAAGAAGTCTATGGACCAATGGCGATACGGTTTTGATATTTACCATACCACCAAATCACCATACCATATGCCCAAATATGCACGAGCCTGCTTTCACTGGAGTGAAAAATTCAAATTCTAAAGGAGACTGGGCAAAAGTGTTTGGTCTATGGACCAAAAACGATACGATTACGATATTTGTGTAGGAATATCATCTTTACCATTGTGCAGAGTAGTATCAAAACCTGATTCGGCAATATTGAAAAAAATATACTTTAAGAATTTACAGGATTTTCAAGGGCAGGTACTTTACAGGGAAACGTTCCGGCTCAGTGGAACTTCAACTGGCCATGGCAAGCATCACAAGATACAAGACTCAGCCCACTATCGACCTCCAGTCTCCGGAGGGGAGTAATCTACATCGCCACATGCGAACTACGCATCTCACTGATGTCACGCAAAATCCTGCATCGCGCAAGCAGTTTACCGTGTAAAATGGTTTAGTTTGGGGTGTGGTGTTTCATAGTCAAATCAGTCAGGAATGATGGAAACTACAACCTCTTAAAGGACCTAGGTCGACTTAACCTGTAACCCTGTATACAACATCCTGACATCAAACGTCAGGCAGTTGTCCACCAGACACGACATCCGCCTGTTCGGAGGGTCCTCCCTTATCTATGGAGGTTGAGTGAACCTGCACCCGGTTCTTCATAGTCTTTTACAAACAAATTTGTTCGTAACCCACCTCGCGGTGGGCAGAGTGCGGTTGCGTAACACACTATCCATCACAATTTGGATTATTTTGAAGGATACCCTATTGCTAATCCATTGCTTCATACGTTCGAAAATTTATCTGTCCAACAACTTTTAAAATGAAAGCCATTGATACTGTTAGTGTTACGCAATAACCCGCAGGTTGGTGGATGTCACAAGTCTTCAAATTTTGGGTTCTTAGGACATACAGGAAACGTTGTAAAAAGTTTGTAATAATTACCTGACAGAGATAACTGCAGTAAAATATTGTACGACGAGTATTGTAGGGGGGGTCATACGGTGTTGCGGGCGTTGAAGTGGTCTTTCCGCACATATAACAACGAACTTTTGGCATAGGTGAGCTCGGATTCAGTGACTTCACGTTAATTATTACTGGACTAGAAGTTACTTCGTTTTCCATCTGGGTTCCATGCTGTAATCATAATTATAAATAATTAAATGAGTCTCTTTTACAATAATTTATAATAATGTTTTCTGTTGGTGCAAATCTGAATCTTACCATAGGAATATTATTATTTGTGTTATGATATAACGAATAGTTTACATTATTATTGTCGGATGGCGATGTTTGATTGGTGTTAATATAAGTTGGATAGCTGGCAATTGGTTGTCCGATGTTCTGATGATTTTGTTGAGGGTGTCTCATATTATTATAATATGTCTGATTCGTGTTCACATTTGTATGATTGTACTGCTGTGGCCTATAAGGTAAGTTTTTAGAGTGATGGTTCATATTGTACGGTGGTGGGGGACGATCATATCGTGCATTTTTCTTTTTAGTATTTTTGACACTATTTCCGTATGTTGGTCTTGCAACTGGTGTCATTCTTCTAGTAGTTTCGCAACTTGGGGCAAAATTATTATGACTTCCATTCTGCTCCACTGCGATACACTGTTGTTTTTCGTTAATTTGTATTAATGTATCTGCATCGATATTTATACTGATTTCGTTGCCGTTAGTTCCAGAAGTAAATATACATAGATTGTTTTGTGTTTCTTGATTTGCAATGTTATTGTTTGCAACGATTTCAGATTGTGGAAAATTCAATGGTAGCAGCGGTCTGATCAGTTGTTGCTTTAACATTATATTTTCATTAGACTGACACGGAATGCGATTATGTTTAATATTTTCTCTTTTGTTTTTTGTCCACGTCAGTAATTCTTTAAAAAATGGTAGCACGTGGCATCTCTGACATTTCCACTGCAAAGATTTGCTATTGGCAAGTAGGACAGTGTTATCTAAAAATTGATTAATAAAACTTTTATTTTGTTCTTGTGGCAAAAATATTGACTCGACCGTGGTATAGGATAGTTCAAAAAAATGGGACTTTATAAAATGAAATATCTCTTCTCTTTTTTTATTATCTTCATTAGTTTTCTTTATCCCGTAGTGGTAAAACGATTGCAGTATTAGAACTATGTGTTCGGATAACCTGTTTAAAACATCTTCAAAAAACGTAGTAATTGGCACATTATGGTCATTAATTTGACTGGGACTAGGTAAACTCTCTTCGTTATTAATTACTGTGTCATCACCGATTAAAACCAATGCATGTTGATTGGCATCGAAATTATTTTGATTAGGATAATGGCCGACGTAATTTGTGTTACTTCTTATTTCTGCATTTTTGCAATTGTTTAAATTATTTCCTCTTATTTCTGTAATGGGATTATTTTTCGAAATTCTGTTATTTTTGTTCAAACTTAACATAGGTTTATTTAAACCTCTATCGCTGATATGATTTTCAGAACTTATTTTATCCTTCATGTTGTTGTTATTGGCGTTTGTGTTTTCTCTTTCACTCAATGAATTTTGCAATGTTGGGGCATCATCGTCGCTGTCTTCAAATATCATTTCTACGTCAATAGGTGCATTGAAGTCATACTCCGCCATCTGGTTCAGGAGGTTAACTGAAACAAAAGAACTATCTGCTAATCATCCTGTTTACATGGCACTAATAATCATTATTTTATTTACAAAACTAGCTGTGACCGCGACTTAATTCGCGTGCATGTCGGAAAACAAATTAGGGATTTCATGGGTTTTAATTTTTTTGCGCGGAACCCTAATTCTTTTTCTAAAATAGTTAGTGAAGGTCCCGTTGAAATCAGTCCAGCCGTTACAAACAGACGGACAGACAAAAAATTTAAAAAATTACTTTTTGTATAAGTAGGTACCATATGTATATAGGGTTATTGGAAAAACACTAACAACCTCTTAAGAGGTCATTGTTCTCATCATTATGAACAACTTTTACTATGGGACAAAACCTGAAGGCCGATTCTCGTAATTTAAAACGTTCATAATCTAGTCGCAGTCTCATCTCGGCGACAAACAAATGTCAAAAACTTGTCAAAATGTACGAAATTAGAGGTATTTTTGACAGATTGAGACTGAGATCAGACTGTGAACGTTCTTAAGATTACGAGAATTGCCCCTCTGAAATCGCGAAAAAAAAATTAAACTGTTCTCGCCATTTATGTGCGTATAACTCGTCAAAATATAGGGAACAGCTGATTTTTTTTGCGATATTCAGGTTTGTTCCCTTACTAAAAGGATAATAAAAAGAGGAGGTAATAAAAGGAGGTTAATAAAAAGCTATTAATTTGACATCACAAACAAGACACTTAAATTTTATTTATTTGTTGGTGTGTATTGTACCTACTACCTACAGAAGATTAATTATTTCCCCAATAAACAAGATAAAAATAGAGCATTATCTGAAAAGTAATTAAATCAAAAAATTATTTCTTTTATACTCTTGTGAGTTCTTGAATAGGAATCAAGATGACACTGACAAGGTCAGAGATATAATGCCATGCAATCGTTTTCGGTGAGTCGGTTCGCTCTGTATAATACAAGTGTCCTTAGAATAGAATAGACATTTATTCTGCAAATATGGATGCTACATAATAGGTGTAAAGCAATAAAAAAAAAAAAAAAATAATTAAACCCTATTTCTACTTTGACGTCGTGGTGGGGTTTGCGTGCTCCGAACAGGCTAATGTCGGAGTAGTTTACTTTGTCGGAACAGGTCTAGAGTTGTCCTTGGGTGCGTTTTAATTTCGGAAGTCGGTGGCAAAAAACGTAAATATAAAACCAAAGACTCGGTGTCTTTGGTTTTATCTTCCGAAATTAAAGTTATTTTTCACTTTGTAGTATTTTTTTTTGGAAGTCGGTTGTTATTTTTTGTCAAAATGTTTTTTGACACCGACTTCCGAAATTAAAGTTTTTCACTTTGTAGTTTTTTTTAAGTCGCTTGTTTTTTTTTCGTAAAAAAAAACTTTTTTACAAAAAAAACTACCCACTTCCAATAAACACTACAAAGTGAAAAATAACTTTAATTACGGAAGTCGGTGTCGTTGGTTCCGCATTTTCTTTTATTGACACCAACTTCCGAAATTTAGAAGTTAGTTTCCGAAGTTATTTTTCACTTTGTATTGTTTTTTGGAAGTCGGTAGTTTTTTTTTGTAAAAAAGTTTTTTATTTTTCACTTTTTAGTGGGCCAGTTTCTAAATTATCTAAGTTACAATAGCCTAATGTCAACTGCTCATCACCTTTTACAAAATATTGCTTTTCCAGATGCAGGGACGTTAATTGTTGAGGACTTCTTGTAATTGTTAAGGGCCTATACTACCTCAAATGGCTTAGCATGATCCTCCGTTATGTCGAAAATACTGCAGCATTAATTTTGAAATAAATATATGGTAAAGTTGAGGATTAATGTTAGGTCTTATGTTTGACGAAAACACGATTCCATAAAATTTTCTCGATAGAAAAAAATTCCAAAGTTACCTCCAAACCGAAAAATAAACCGCTGGTATTCAAAAAATACTTCAAATTAGATCATGAAACTTTGTATAACTGAAATAACTATGAAGCAGGTCTAATGTTTTTTTATTTTTTTTTTAATTACCATTATTTTCACCGTAAAAAGTAAATACCTAAACTATTGGCGCTGCCTGCCGCCTAGCACCGCACTCTGTCTCGCTCTCAATCAGTCCGCGAGCAGTATCGTGCAAGCGAGATAAAGAATGAATTTTAGCTGAGGTAGTGTAGGCTCTTAATTGTTGAGGACTCCTTGTAAGAACCACGAGAGCTGGAGCTGATTGAGAAGTCACTATCAGCTCCACTTCACGATACGCATTGTGCTTAGCAACCACATTAAAGTACCTAATCGAATCGCAAACCTTGAAATATTTATTATTGAGTGGTTCCGATGGCCATTTGTGGTCTTCATCATCAGTTCCACTTCACCGAATGGTGCTTTCTGAGAGCAAATGCACGAGTTACTATACAGGGTGGAATCGAAGTCATGGGCATTATTTTAACCTAAGGCACTACTCACGATACTGATTGCATTAGGGCTATTAATACGCAAATCAAAAATATTATTAATGCAAGTAAGGAAAACCTTAAAAATGTAGTAAGTCAAATTGCACAAGGCTTATTATTGCAAATAAACACTTAAAGTAATTAAAACAAAATACTTCGTTAACGCCAATAATTGTTGAAATATCAAAATCTTAAAGCGCAGTACAGCGCAAAGCGAAATGTAAACAAACATCACCTGCGCGCGCGCGGGTTTTTCCTTACAAGTAATAATAACAATGGGCTACAAGACATTCCGTCCGGCGGGATTCCCTGAACTCTCTCCGTCCCACTCCCTCACTCGCAAAAATACGAATATCACCCCCGCGCGGGGTATGCTTCCCGCCGCAACACGAAGTCACGAACCCGGAACCAGTGTCATAACGACTGCGCAGGTGCATTGACGCGTAATTGATTTATTGATCCCGTGACGTAATCGCCGTACTCGCCGCTCGCGGCATACGGTGCTTGGATTGCAGTGTATTAAGTGTTAGTGTAGTAGTTGTGTGTTGTGTGTGTGTTTGTGTACACGATGCCTCGACCGCGTAATGTGCAGGCTAGGTACACCAACCAACAATACCCACAAATGGTTGTAATTTACGATCGCGCAAGAAATTTAGTATGAACTCGTGAAATGTTCCATCGGCGCTACCCGAACGACCCTATTCCTTCACGGGGTCTCATTCCACCAGAACCACTCAGAACCTGTTGGATTTTTCGTCTTTTCACGTGCCAGCACATGCACAAGCTCGTGGAAGAGCACCCGTTTACCCTCTGTCACTTTACCGACAAATAAGGTTTTTTCAAAACAATCCACAAGCTAGGTACGTAAATGTTTTTTTTTAATGTATGTTAGTTGACGTAGTTTTGACCGTCCTAAGCCGGCAAAGTACGAAGGGAAAATTGGAATTTATTATGAATCAATTCATTGGCAACTTACGAATGTCACGTGAGTCGGGCGGGGTCAAAGAATTCACGCCCAATGACGCGCGTACGGCGTAGTGTACCTACGCATTTGCTATCGAGAAGCGCAACTAATTTGATACTTTGTATGACTTACTACATTTTAAGGTTTTCCATACTTGCATTAATAATATTTTTGATTTGCGTAATAGTAGCCCTAATGCAATTAGTATCATAAGTAGTACCTTAGGTTAAAATAATGCCCATGATATCAAATGCACCCTGTAGAAAATACCCAAATCGCTATAGGTGTGCCTACAAAATTTGAGGGTTTCCCTCGATTTCCATGGGATCCCCTCATTAGATTCCGATTTGGTGACAACAGGACTACCTCAGGAGCATACCCTTTCAAACAAAAAAGAATTTTGCAAATCCGTCTACAATTGGCGGAGTATTCGATGAACAAACATACAAAAAAAAAAACATACAATCATCCGAACATAGTACCTCCTCCTTTTTGTGAAGTCGGTAAAAAGTTTTTATCGATGCTTTGACTTCCTTCGAGGGTAGCGGGGTAATTGCTCAACCCACTCAGTAGCATTTTGATAGTTCAACAGCATTCAGTGCAATATTTACGTTGTTGAGCAGACACATTTTTCGAACATATGAAGCAATCCTTCAAGATGATCCATATTGTGATTGAAAGTTTGTTAGGTTCGAGGTAGCGCGAGAAAAGAGTTCCTGCAAGGACTAGGGGGAGGTTTTTGCAGGGGTACAGTATAGGCTTAACAAAAAAGAAATGACATTCGTTAAAACTTACCAGTCTCCATTATTGTTAAATCTTCCGTTTTATTTTGGAATAATATTCTTGTTCTCCGATTTGATTGCCTGTAAAGAAACGATCGAGTGAGTATTTATATTTTATTATTTAATAGTACCTACCTAAGTTATGATACATGTGTGATAAGTAGATCATTCCACGCGAGGCGGGCGAGCGCGATGAAAGCCGAAAAATTAATATAAGGTGCAGCGCAGACGACAGACTTTTCGTGCGATCGAGTCTGCGGCGCACAAAAAATCTGCATGGCGCGCAAAAAGTCGGCCGCGGATTTTTCACACTCAACGCACACGACGCACATCTTCGATCATTCTGTCGGCAGAGCTGTAGGGACGTAGACGCTATGGAAATCGTGCAGAGATCGCGAAGTATTATTTTGATAATAAATCGCGCCATGATAATAGATCGCGTGCGTTACGTCCACCCCCAGTAAATGCAGATTGCCGACTAAAGTGTGCGCCGTCTGCGTTAGCGCGCGTTGAAGCAAACGTTCCATTTTTTTCACAGACTTTTTGTGCGGAGCGGCGCGGCGCGGCGCGGTCTGCCCGAATTACACGGATTTTTTGTGCGCCGGACTTTTTGCGCGTCGTGTGCGTTACTGCATATAATTGCATAGGTTCTATTTTCACAGACTAAAAAGTGCGTCACGGATAGTCTGTCGTCTGCGTTGCACCTAATCAATGCACACGCATTTCTTATGACGTTTTTCAACACACTTGCGAGGTAATAAAAAATACTAGTATTGTTATTTATTAACTTTATGGAAAATGGCGCGCTGGTTTTGTTTTTTCCGTGTGAATAAAAGTGTGGTGTAAATAAAAGCACTGGCAAAACCGCTAAACAGCCTATATAAAAAACTAGCTGACCCGACAAACTTCGTACCGCATCAGAATACGAAATACTTTCTTTTTTTTTGCAAGTTTTTCCCTTTTTAACCGACTTCAAAAAAGGAGGTTCTGTATTCGACCCGTATGTATGTATGTCCGCGATTTTCTCAAAAATTAAAGAACCAATTTTGATAATTCTTTCATTAATGTGATCTACATACTTTCAGGAAGGTTATAATATACAATACATTAGGTACTTATTCTTATGTACGAAATTATATATATAAATGTACTGCATCGCCGGCATTTCTATGCGAATTTTGATGATTCTTTTAGTCGGTGTCTTCAATTCTTCAATGCACTAGTGTTAATTTATCCTTTTCACCGCCACGGACTTCAATAGAAGTTCCGGATTTTCGTGCCACCAGCGCCACGACTTCATTAGAAGTTCTTCATTTAAAAAAATAAATTTACTGTATTTAAAAGCTTTGTTTGACTTTATTATTTAATATAGCACTGTATAATACCCTGTTTTATATTTTCCACACAAAAGAAGCCCTTATTTGTCTTAAAATCGGCAAAAACAAAATCTAAGAATATTTTTAATGTCCCCCGAACGCCAAGGACCTTCATTTAAAGTCGGCCAGTGTTGTGACGCGAACGTTCAACTGTTTGATTTCGCCCGTTGAAATATTTATAAATATTACTATCGAAAGCAATTTGAGGTCAGGAAAATATGAACTTACTTAACTACTTTATAACAAAGGGAAAATAGACAAATTTCAACCTTCAGATGGGTGCCGATCCGGAATTAAATAGTTGTTAGCAATACTTGTCAATAATTATATTCCCATCTCTACAAAACTGTGTTGTTGTCAGTGGATGTCAGTGCCCCGGGCGCCACGGACAGCGGACTAGTATAGAAGTCTGTGACGTCATAAGTGTACGGCTGTCAAGGTCACTTTGGCATAGTGCAGCACTAATCGGGTGAGTTGTAGCTGGAGTGAGCGCGCACGCATCCTTCTTTCAGTTTGCTTGTAACAATACCCGCTCCGATGACGCGAAATCTCCTAAAGATCGTTCTAACAAAAAAATAAGTAATTGGTGCCGATTCTCTTGTCACAAATGCGTCTAAACTAGACTAAAAATCACCAAAACTTAGTTTATTCCTGTCAAACGACGATTTACCATTCTGAAATTAACTAAAGTGACACAAATTAACAAAATTTTAGTTTGACAGCACTAAGATTGCACTGAGATATTAGTTTAGTGAAAATAGTAATTTCGCTATCCTGAGTTTGAGGTTTTTCACCTAAAATTTAGAGTTTCCAACTAAATCTGACTATTTTTAATCGCGACTAAAAAGGTGTGGAATAAGATTAGTTGGCATGAACTAAAATTCATACCAACACCTCGACTTCAAATGCAAAAACAGTACTGTTTTTTTATTTTCTTTTCTTTTGCTTATATCTCGAAAACGGTGTGTCCTATCACTACATAGCATAAAACAAAGTCGTTTTCTCTGTCCCTATATCCCTATGTATGCTTAAATCTTTAAAACTACGCAACGGATTTTGATGCGGTTTTTTTAATAGATAGAATGATTGAAGAGGAAGGTTTATATGTATAATACATGTATAATATAGTAGAGAAACACTGATAATTTTAGAGGTTTCTAATGTGATGTCGTAAGTAAACCCTTTTTTTTGCGCTTACATTGCAAACGCTGGCTGAACCCTATGAGATACATCAAATAATGTACACACGGCTACACATCAAGCTATACATTTCAAATTTTGGCTGACCTCGTATTTTATAGGTTTTTCGTTACAATCAGAACTCAGCATAGACTGGTTATGTACAGCTTGATGTGTAGCCGTGCGTACTACAGTATTGTACACCTTAAAAAGGTCTACAAAAAAATCCGCGATGGTATATGTCTTATCTCTTAGGAGTAACCCACAATAACCATTTTTTTTTTCCTTTACTTTTTACGAGAAATGATGGCTTATTTACGAAAGCGATTTTAAGCAATACAGCATTAATAATTATCCAATTAAGTACCTTAAATACATTGTGCATTTAATATAGATCAATATGGCCCTTATAGCATGTTATTTAAATTAATATTTTATTTATTTATATACAATGTGGAACTGGATGTACGACATTAAATTAAAACAAGCTCAGTACTAGCCCATAGAAATATTTTATACTCGAAAATAATATTACAGATTTAAAATGCAGGGACATAGCGGTTGCTGCGGTATCGGCGGCAGTCTGGCGGCAATTTAAAAAAAGAAACATTAAATTGAAATGATTAATTATTTAATTAAATTTATTAAATTGCATTGCACCCGTGCGAAGTCGGGGCGGGTCGCTAGTCGCAAAAATAATGAAAATTTCGACCCCCTTTATAAATCCCGTAAACCCCTAAAACTCAACATGTTGGTAATAATTTTTCATATTTTCCATATAAAAGTGAAAAATTCCATAAAAAAGAGGTCGTGGTTGCCCCACTGCGCACCTTCGGCTCAAAAAAAAAACACGGGGAGGGGCCCGTGGCTAAATAATAACGGCCGCACAGGTCGATCGATCAGGTTAAGCTACGCTTGCCGCGGTTGGTCTATGGATGGGTGATTTTTACATACCGAGACCCCTCCGTGCCTCTGAAAGCACGTTAAGCCGTTGGTCCCGGCTGACATTCGAGGATCTTTGACAGTCGTTACGGGTAGTCAGAAGCCCGAAAGTCTGACAACCAGTCTTTGGCTTTTGGTCGTTGACAACCTTTACTATATGATATAATGGGGGCCCAAATACAGGCCTAGGCTTAGTTTAGACTCCAGATCTCCCACAAATTACAAAATTTTGTCGAAATACCTGTCAACTGAATATGTGTAAAATGTAATTTGTGGAGATAAATAAACATATTTATTATTATTATTATATTTCCTTTATTTAACTAAATAGTTCGAGGAAGGATTGACTTTGTCTGTTTTGAGCAGACAAAGTCAATCCCTTCACTTGTGTTTGCAAACAGTCCCAGAGCTTGGGCTTCTGTGAAAGCACCGTTCTGGCATAAAAGTATAATAATATTTGTGTTTCTGTTAGAGTGTGCGCGATCGCCTCTGGCGTTTGAGTCTGGACCGTCTTCCCTTCCATCCAAAATTTTCCTGATCTTGCTTGAAATTTGATACTCGGCGTCTTCGTGTTCGGCTTCTCCATCGTGATCGTCATCGGTTTGAGCAGCTGCACCCACCACTCCATCGAGTCTTTCTTGAGATGACTCGCCTTCTCGTTGAAATACTGAATCTCTCCCCGAGGGACAGTCAGCTTCGTACTGTTAGGATGGCGCTCCGTGGGTCCTTTATAATTGAAACACTTTATTTGCTACTACAGAAACTAATTTTAATAAAAAAAACTGTACATGAAAATATTACAATAATGAATTATGTAATTTGACAAAATTCGTGAGTTGACTGCGCTGCTTGCATAGCGAGCGGTTTTATATAGTACATGTATTTTCAAATCAGCAATTTTGAAGTAGTGATGGAAATTATTTATAACATCTCCCCCCTTAAGACGGAGCTTTATAAATTAATCGAAGGATAAAGTGCAAGAATTAAATTGCTCCAAACGAAAAGGAAAGAGAACTAAAAATAATTTCACTAATAAAGGGTAACCATGAATGAATAACAATGAATGGGTAACATTACAGAATAATTATGTTACTTACACAAATAAGTACAAAATAAAAACACATACAAAAAACAAAGGTAATTAAATCTAAGGAAGTCCCGAAATGAAAATCAATAACAGTACTAAATGAGGTTGTTTTTTTTTTTTCATTTAAAAATTACTTAAGTTTCGGCTAGATGAGGCTTTGTCAAAATTTCTAAAAGCGACTCTATTTTTATTTTTATTTAGTTCCATTTCAGGAAGACTTCTTATCGACTTCTTGTCGCATTCCACAGATTCATTTTGGATATCCGTTAGCTCAACTGAGGTTGCTCTTGTGGCTTTCAGGTTTTTGGTTGGTTTTTTTTCAAAACATGGATTATGTAAATGAATGCAACAAGAGGTATATTTTTAAACATTTAGAATAAACTTTGTATAAAATATATGAAGATATAACAACAATTACAATAATAGTAAGTGTTGAATAGTAATGTCCATATTTGACAATGTGAGATTGATTTTCAGCTTCATGAATTTGATTTTCTAGATGATCTAGTTTATGTGACGCTAATTTTAGGGACTCTAAGTCAATGTCAGTTAATGTTATTGGAGAAAGCATATGAGCACTATTATTTACAATTTTAAATTTACAACAATCATCATTAATAATATTAAAGTCGATTTTTAATTGGCTTGGCAAAGTGGTTTTATAAACGTGAGATGGATTAAATTGCAACGTTTGGAAAAATGCAACACAATCTTTTTCTAACGACAAAATCCCAGTACCTTTCAAGGTGTAGTCTTTGATTTCATTCGTATTAGTACATTTAACAGTTAATTTATTAGGCTTTGATTGTATATAAATGAATCTTCCATCATTAAGTTTTTGCCATACGTTTATATTACCATAAATTATTTTTGAGTCACACTCTTCAGGGAGTGACTGTGTTACTTCAGTTAAGAGCTTAATTTCACAAGAAGGATTGTTAATAGTGGATAATATAGAGGGTAATGGACATATTACATAGTCATAATTAACGTTCTTACATTCACTTAAACTATCTAATAATGCATAACTTAATATAACATCCGATACAGCCATGTATAACTTAGTGGGATGAAGAAGTACATAAGTTTGTAAATTATTCTCGTTTCGTGGAGTAGGTAGTAGTAAATTTTTATACATACTATACTTAATTGGATTGTTGAGAGGTATTTCGATAACAAATACTATTTATTCAGACTGGTTTTATTTCATTAATGTGGTATTTTATGCGTTTTCTGTTAACACTTAAGGTGACGTTGGTTTTTCCGTGTGTCTTCATAATTTTGTAAGGTCCCTTCCAGATTGGGGACAAAGCTTTACGCACTCTATGATGCTGCTTTAAATATACCATATCTCCAGTTTTGTAATTTTTTTCCTTAGCAGAAATATCATAGTACCTTTTTGATTGTTCCTTGCTTTTGTTAATATTTTGTAAAGCTTGTTCTCGCGAGTATTTCATTCTATACTGTAAAGCACGGATATACTCGTGGTAAGTTACATTATCATTAGATTCAGAAAAACTGCTAGGAATAGATGGCTTATACCCGTATAATAGTTCATAAGGAGTAAATTCAGTGGTACAATGGGGAGTTGTATTATATGATAAAATTGCGGTTGCCAGATAGCAATGCCAGTCGTCGTGGTTGTCATTGACGAAAGATTTCAAATATTCTTTAAGAGTTGCATGGCTACGCTCTAGTGCACCGTTTGTTTGAGGATGATAAGGGGTAGAAAATAGTTTTTTTTATTTTAAGAATCTCAGTCAATTGCCGAAATAACTCGGATGTAAAACATGTACCTTGATCGGTGAGAATCATTTTTGGAAACCCGAATAAGGATATGAAATGAATAAGGCAACGTGCAACTTCATCTGTTGTAGAAGTAACCATAGGGTATGCACACGAGAATTTGGTTAAGTCGTCTTGAAGAGTTAAAACGTATTTATATTTCTGGAGCCCAGCTTCGGGTAGAGGACCAACAATGTCTAGTGCTAATCTTTCGAATGGTTTAGTACTCGAAGAAGTTATAACCATAGGGGCCTTACTAGAAGCTCGCAATGGCTTATTCACTTGGCAGAGTTTACAATCTTTAACAAATCGCTCTATGTCTGATTGCATACTTTTCCAGTAGTATGACGTTTTGATCCTGTTATACATTCGCTTGAAACCTGGGTGACCAGCTACGGTAGTCCCATGGTTTTCTTTAAGAATATTTGGAATTTCGGCAGGATTCGGATATCGTATTTGGTTTTTATAAACATGAATTTTAATGTTAGTATCGTGGAAAATGTACGATATCATATTATATATTTTCACGTAAACTAATTTAGTAAAAGGTTCTGTAAAATCTGAAATAGATAAATCTTCAATTTCATTTTTTGTAATAATTTGATCTCTTAATTTTAGTAATAAATTGTAAATTGTTTTGTAAGAAGTTTCGTCATAATGATGAACTTTAGTAAATAAGAAATAGAATATTTTATTGTTTGCATCGATCGACTGTACAGTTTCAAGTTCGCGCTCAGCTGATAGCAACTCAGCGGAATTTGGTATCATTGACAACAGCTGTTCACAGTGCGGCATAGTGTTGTCGAAGTCAAGTGAAACGGGACACGCAATTATTTTTTGTTTTGATAAATGTAAACTTTGGCTGTGTTCTTCAATCTTCGTATCATTCGAGATGGTTTTAGTCATTTGCTTTTTTCGATATTCTTCATATGTAGTTTTATTAAGGTTAGAATGAACAATTGAATTTACTGGATAACGAGATAAGGCATCTGCATTTGAATTTATTCGACCGGGCTTGTAAACGATCTCGTAGTCGTATTCTTCTAATTTTAGTCGCCATCTAATTAAACGTCCACCTGGATCTTTCGCATTGAATAACCATGTCAAAGGTCGATGATCTGTTACGATTTTAAACTTATAACCGTAGAGATAGGGCCGGAATGTGTTAACAGCGAAAATAATAGCAAGGAGCTCTTTCTCAGTTGTTGAATAGTTCCCTTCTTGTTTATTTAAAGTCCGAGATGCATATGAAATGGGCTTGTCTTTGCCAATCTCGCCTTGAGATAGTACTGCTCCGACGGCATAATTGGAAGAATCCGTCGTCACTATAAAGGGCTGAGAAAAATCTGGATACTGCAACAAGGGAGCTGAGATGAGCTTTCGTTTAAGCGTATTCAAAGCTTGCTCTTGTTCATGGGACCAGTGGAATTTAACATTTTTTTTTAATAAAGATGTCAGAGGCTTTGTTATGTGAGAGAAATTTTCAATGAAACGACGATAATAACCCGTTAAGCCAAGAAATGATTTAACATCTGTTGGGGTTTTCGGTGTAGGAAATTGAGAAATAGCCTTCACTTTATCTGGATTAGGCGAAACACCGTTGTCTGCAATAACATGTCCTAGGTAAGCAACTTCTTGTCGCAAAAATTCGCATTTATCGGGCTGTAGTTTTAAGTTTGCCTCTCTGAGTTTGGAGAATACAGCTTCAAGCTTCTGAATATGAGATTCAAGGTCATGGGAGTAGACAATACAATCATCTAAATATATAAAACAGTGGAGACCTTGTAATCCTGAAAGGACTAGATTCATCATTCTCTGAAATGTAGAGGGGGCATTTTTCAGTCCGAAAGGCATTCTAGTAAATTCGAATTGACCTGAAATGCTATTAGTTGTAACACTGAATGCTGTTTTTTCGGTGTCCTTGGGGTACAATAATAATTGATGAACCTGATGCTAGATCGAGCGTGCTGAAATATTTTGAGTGACCTAACTGGTCTAAGATGTCAGTAATGAGAGGGAGAGGGTAAATTTCTGAAACAGTGACATCATTCAAACGCCGATAGTCAATGACAATTCGCCACTTTTGTTTACCGGAAGCATCTAGTTTTTTCGGGACCACCCATACAGGCGCATTCCAAGGGGAAGTTGAAGGGCGAATAATATTCTGATCAAGCATTTTCTTGATTTGCTTCTCGACTTCATCTTTATGTACTTCAGGGAAACGATACGACTTTACGTGAATTGGGGATGCATCCTTAGTATTAATGGAATGCTTAATCACATTCGTATAAGTTAAAAACTCACCGTCGAGATGAAATACATCTGTATATTTAGAAAGACAGTTCATCAAAGCTTTCTTTTCTTGCAAATTTAAATGGGAGCACCTAATCTGCTCAAGAACTTTCTGAGATCGGTCAGTAACTAAGAAATCTAATTGATGAATGAGTTCCTGTTTAGTATCATCTAATTTGGAAGGTAGTAGTTCAAATGGAGTTAATTGAACTTGAAAATTATCAATTTTGACTTCAGTTTCGGTGGTGTTAAGAACAGAAACGTTAACCCTGTTGTTCGACTTTAAGTTAACTATGCAGTTTGCTAAAAATACACCTTCACTTATTTTATGATCTAATATCAAAGCTTCTTTTAGATCAGCAATCTCTGACAAATTGGAAACCGGACATTCAATGACCATTTCTGACCCCGGGGGTATGACATACGATGGCTTACTACAACAAATAGGTATTTCGTAACCCTCTAAACTAAGGGTGTTGGTTGAATATTGAATATCTATTTTAAAATGTTGTATAAAATCGCTACCAATTATACCATCGTAGTGTAAATTGATCGTATCGTCAATCGCGTGAAACAAATAGTCAAAAATTATTTTACTTTTTGACGAAACGCGATAGTCAAAACAGATTTTAATAGAACCCAAAGATTTGCAATAGGAATCGTTATCACTTAGGCCTTTAAGTTGTATAATTTCAGGGCCAAGCACTGGTTTATTGTGCAAGCTGGAATGTTTGACAATAGAAATTGTAGAACCAGTGTCGATTAAAAAGCACAAGGGCTTATCATTATAGTTTGTTTTTAAGTATACGTGAGGTAAAGAAACTCTGTTATTAATGTAGTTGATATTAAATGTTTCCTCACGCAAACAATCCCTAGAAGAAAGATTCGATTTTTCGAGAGATAAGGGAATATCTTTAAAAATTAAATCTGAATTAGAATATTTAGAAGTCTCTGTATGTGTACTAACCTGTGTTTGATAAAATTTAGGAACACAGTTTGAGGGACGCCTAGTACTTTTATTTGCGCTAGCTTGTGTTGAAGACAATGTAGGAACACAGTTTGAAGGAGCAGTACCTTTATTTGCGCTAACCTGTGTTGAAGCAAATTTAGGGATACAGGATTCAATACAAAGGTTTTTCGTGTCATTTAAATTATTAACATTAGGTTTCGGCAGACACGGAACCGAAACCTTATTTAGTTTAAACTATCATTTTCATTAGAAGTGTCAACATGATGCACATTAGAGCGATTATTGCTCGACACTGTATTTGAACTCGGTGCAGTTGTACTTGATAGTGTAGAGTTACGTGGATCGGTTCGCGAATTGTTATTGTTTTTGGCTTTCAGCTTACGACATTCGCTTATCAAATGACCACGTTTTTTACAATAAGCACAAAATTTATTTGGATCAAAATTTGAATTAGAATATTGATTAGTGTTAAAATCATTTTGTTCATTATTATTTGTGTTTACATGATACGAATTAGGAGAAAAGTGCTTATTTTTATTTTTATAACACTCTGAAGCGACATGGCCGCTCTTATTACATTTTGTGCACTGTTTATTAAATCGAGTTGAAAGTTTTGATAAATTAAATAATTTTTCTTCTTCAATGGCATTTGTAATCGCTTCTGATAACGTCTTAGGGTTTCTACATCGCACAATGTGGGAAAAATTGCAATTCAACCCTAACAAGAACGTATTAAGAGCCAAATCTTCCATTGCAGCAATACGACCTACAAGTTCTTTATCATTTTCGCAGCTATAATGGATGTCCGCTTGTAGTCGTGTTAAACATGATTCAACGCGTATAGAAAATTGCATCACGTCTTCGGAAGGCAACTGTTTGCATTGTTGTAAATCGACTAATAAGTGTGTGGAATGTTTTTTCTCTCCAAAAGTGATTTTAAGGAATTGTTTAATCTCTGATCAACTATTAAACCTTTTTAAACAACAAGCTAATTGGGCTTTGCCTTCCAACTGCGAGATGATATATTTACATAAAACGTTCTGCTGTTCTGTAGTTGCTAGGGAAATCGCATTTTCGCAGTTTAACAAAAACGCAGTCAACTCACGAATTTTGTCAAATTACATAATTCATTATTGTTATATTTTCATGTACAGTTTTTTTTATTAAAATTAGTTTCTGTAGTAGCAAATAAAGTGTTTCAATTATAAAGGACCCACGGAGCGCCATCCTAACAAAATTGGTGGTGCGACCACGTAGCTGATGATGGATGATCTACAGACGGAGGTGGTCAATGAGACCTCGATGGAAGATCCTCTTGTGATGCGGGCTCGCACTCGGATAAGTGGAGACTGACCGTCGACCACAGGGCAGCGGGAGGTGTTCCGGGGTGACGCGGGCTCACGCTCAATAGCGGAGGCTGATCGTCGATCACGTGGCAGCAGGTGTTCCGGGGTGACGCGGGCTCACGCTCAATGGCGGAGGCTGATCGTCGATCACGTGGATTGCAGTAGCGCGGGCTTAGGTTTTTGAGAAACCCAAGGCTTATCGTCGACCACTTACCGAAAGGACTTCTAGGTCACGGAGCAAACAAATACTATGGTGCAGACGAGTGGAAACGAATTCGCGACGCCTACACCTACAGATCCCAGTACTCAATGATTTTTCCTGGGATGCCACTTCTGACACCAATTTTGTTAGGATGGCGCTCCGTGGGTCCTTTATAATTGAAACACTTTATTTGCTACTACAGAAACTAATTTTAATAAAAAAAACTGTACATGAAAATATTACAATAATGAATTATGTAATTTGACAAAATTCGTGAGTTGACTGCGCTGCTTGCATAGCGAGCGGTTTTATATAGTACATGTATTTTCAAATCAGCAATTTTGAAGTAGTGATGGAAATTATTTATAACAGTACTTCTCGATTTTCCATTGATGCGACCCTCCCATTCCACAGTGATGTTCGGCGCACTGACATGTTGCAATATGTTCCGGGCTGAGAATATCCTGTAGGACTTGACGACCATTGCCGGAATAAAGATACTCGCGAACACAAGCGAGGCAGTCAACTGATTTATTCTTGTAGGTTCCGCGTCGAATAATTCGTCCCAGTCGTGAGTTAAATCCCCACTGCTTATTTGGAGAATAGTATATGACATGCCAATGGGGTCGTCGTGTTCCCTGATGGTAAGCGATGAGTTTGTAAGGTCCCGTATAAAGTTTTGCAGGTTTATTTTCAATGCGTGCTGGATACGCACCGACTGGAGATATTCTTCCCAGGCCGTCATCGTCTTCTGGTACTCGATCGTGGCTTCCTCCGCCGTGGGAGTATCTTCTTGTTCGATTGTTTCGCCATCTAATTCCATCTAATTATATGATACACGTATAACGGTTTGGCCATTACTGATTTTTGTTCTCGGTGCGCACCGTATTTATACCCCCTCGACGATGCATTCCGTTCTCACGACGTCGCACATGTTTGCATTCCGGTCCCACGGTATTCGCACATGTGCACATCTGGCGTCTGCATTCCGATCTCACGACGTCGCACATGTGGCGTCTGCGTTCCGATCTCACGATATTTGCACACGTGTTGCATTCCGGTCCCACGGTATTCGCACATGTGCACATGTGGCTCGGTTCCCATGATGCACTTGTTTTCTATTTTTATTTCCGTTTATTATAAATTTGCATATTGCGCGCCAGTCGATATCAGTCTGTCTCCGATTCGCCACGTCGATGGTTTGTGTATTTGAAATCATCGTCCAACGCGTTGACCGGCACGCCCCTGTTCAGTGAGTTTCCGAGGCCCAAATATTTATATCCGGGGAGAGTAAAACCGACTTGCTCACGCGACGGATCGTCCATCTATGGGCGTCCGCGCGTCGACGTTCCGCTTTTATACCCGTCGTTCCCCCACTTCGATGACGTCATTCCCGACCGCCTCACCACATACCATTGGGTTGTAGGTTTGGCGGGGTGTGTAGGTTGTGTGAGAGGTCATACTGTGATATATACAAAGTTGATACGACAGATGGGCTTTCCTTTAAACTGCCTATACTAGGTATCATTATCAAGCTCTCAACCAAAAATCAATTAAATTGAAACAGTAGTTTCGTCGCAAATGATTTTTTAAGTTTTTGCCCCGTTTGAACACGATGTATTTTTGCTAACAGCTGATTATGTCTACAGGCATAGGTCATGCACCTTAAAACGATAAATCTACGATACGTTGTTGCCGCTCTTACGCAAGTCATAAACCAATACGTAGTACATAAGAGAGTGACAATCCTATTGGCAAAACATCACGTGCGTAAAAGTAATAGAAATAGGTCAGTGTGTTGCTATTGTATCTTAGATCCTTGCGACACAGAATACCGAGAGTACAGAAGTCTACGCTCGGCGGTCGCGCTATGGTTGTCAACTTTGGCTTATGCACAAAAAACTATCGTGGTAGTGGCACTCGCATCTAGTTGTTTGATTTATTGATGATGATGAGAAACGAAAAAACCAATAATAACTAAAATATTTTAATTTTAATGTTATTGTTACATTACTTTGTCACAAAGTGCTACAAAGTCATGTTCGCTTTTACTTTACGGCGCGGGACTGGGGGCCGGGGCGCTTACCTACCTACCTAACTACTGTGTTACGTTAATACAAACCATCGAAATACAAGCAAATACCTACTTACCTCTCTGAAACAACTGGTAGATTAAAAAACGACAATTCACCGTTTAATGTTGAATTTAAACAACCGTCCACTGAACAGTTATAATTTTTATTTATTGCTCCATTTTTGCACTTCATAGACGCATGTCTCAAGCGGATGGCACTTGCGCTCGCACTAGTCCCAACCAGTCCGAGATATCGTGTCCGTGAGCGGTGTCTATGTGTGCGTTGCTCGAGCGCACTTTGTATGTAGATTGACTTCTGTACTCTCTGTATTTTGTGCTTGCGATCAGTAAGTGGGGCCTCCAAAAAACTTGTTTTTTCAGTGCGCCGACGCTACCCTTCCGGAACGTAGGTACGTACGCGGAAGCTCCTGCGCCCTTATTGTTTTGTCGAACTTGTGCGCTGACAATAATTGTGAATTTGTTTTGTTATTGTGATAAGACACTAAATAAGTTTAAGACAGTATTCCTTTTTTTATTGTGACAGGACAGGACACGTAACTTGGGATTATTATTATTTAGTGTTAGTGTTTTTTTTTTTTTGTAATTGACTGTTTCTATTGTGATAGTTAAACTTTGGTTGTGTGTGTGTATAATTAAAGTGTTCAAAAATACCTCGTGTAACTGACACGGCGTCAGAATACACTGACATGATTTTAATCTACGGCGAATGCCGTGGAAACGCAACGTTAGCTCTACGAACTTACAGAGAAAGGTATGGTGATAGCCGCAATTGCCCTAGGAATGCCCGCACCATACAGTTGGCAGTACAAAGATTACGGGACAATAAACGTATAGTGCTGTAACAGGAGGGAGTGCCACCGCGGTAAATGCCCACTGCTTGGGACGAAAGAATTTTAGACAATTTTTCCCGCAGCCCGACTAGTCTCCACAGAGCCGCCCGGCAGTTTAGATGTTGCCATAGAACTATCTACAAGGTTCTAAAACGTAAAAAACGCAAACCTTCTAAATATCGGAAGGTGCAAACTTTTTTATCGAGAGACTTGCCGATCAGCAACAGTTACTGCCAATGGCTACTAAATAAAACATCCGAAGACCGTCATTTCTTAACTAATTTAATATGGACCGATGAGAGTACTTTTACTCGGACCGATCTGGAATCTGCAAAATCTCCGGTACTGCAGTTTGGAAAATCCACAGTGTGTTTCGAGTTACTCTGCCCGCGCGCGACGTTGGACGTTGCCACTTTGTATAGTTATCCAAGGTCAGTCACCAGGCCCAAGTTTTTATGAAGTTTGGGTTTCTCCTTTATTTACAAAGGGTGGTTGCGTTTTATTCGTAAGCTATTTAGTTTGTTTGAAACAAAAAAATTCTCATTTATGATGCTTTTTATTTTTATACCGTATCGAAATAATACTAAACACGTATAGTATACGTAGTGTAATTTAATGCCCCTCTGTCGTATCAACTCTGTATATTGTGTATATATCACGTAGTAGTAGTAGTAGTCGTGTAACCTAACCTGACCTTTTTTTTTTTTTTTCCTACTTGGAGAAATGCTCATGCATACTGCACTACCACGGGGAGATAGTGCAGTTATGTGGGACTCTTACCCACTAAAACTCCACGGTGTCCTCCTCTGCCGCTTATGGCGGGAACACGGGCACGCGTTAGCACTCATCCGTGAACCCGCCGCGGCTGTCCGTCACCGGACCCTCCTCTGGGGAGTGCTCCCCATCACCGGCGCACCAGAACACATAGCACGCCGTGACCACCCCAGGGATCAAACCAGCACATGGGCGCCAGACGACCCCGTGTCTGGTCATCCTTGGTCCCCTTGCGGCGGGACAGGTCGTTGGCCCCGCCGCCTGCCAATTTTCGGCCGCAGAGGATAGGGAGAGTGGCCAACGTAATACCAACACTCCTCCTCCCCTGCGGCCCCACCGCGTCCGCCATCAACGGTGGCGACCCCGTCAAGGCCGCGGAAGGTAGGGAGAGCGGCGCACCGCAATACCGGCACTCCTCTCCCGCCGCGGCCTCCAACCTTCAGCCGCGATGCCTCCCTCACATACGACATCGCGGCCCGCCTCAGTTGCGATGTCGCCGAAGCGGCACCGCAACCTACTTGTTGGCCGCTACGTCGTCGGCTTACAGGCAAATGCCCTGACGAGCGGCCCCTGACCTGACCTTTTTTTTTTTTTTTTTTTGTTCCGGGGTGGAAAATCCTCATGGATGTCCGCCGCCCTGGGGCGGGCGGCGGGGTCTACTGACTAAAAACCACCCCGGTGTTCCATCTCACACCTACGCCGGGGGTCGCGGGAACGTACGATCCTTCCGCAACCCCCGACTGGTGCCGGCCCGCCACTGCGGGCCTCCTCGGGTCGAAGGGGGGAGTGAGGTGTTTGACTCCCCCCGCGACGTCTAAGAGGGGCGCGCGTGGAACACTACGCGCCGCCACCTCGGGTCCTGATGTGTGGGGGGTGACGGACGTCCCCAAGTCCGTCGCCCCTGGACCCATTTAGGGGGGCTGGAAGAGGGCGTTATCCGCCCTCCGCCGACGCCCGGTGCGCCTGCTGCGGGCCGGGTGAGTGGACGAGATCTCCCTCTCCCTTTCCGCAGCCTCCTTCTGCGAGACGAATGTTTCGCAGAAGGAAACCACCGCGTCCCAGGACTCTTCGCTGCCGACCATCGACTCGACCACGGCCGGCAGCGACAGGTCACTGCCTACTTCTGAGATGAGGGCACGGCGTGGCTCCTCCCAAGCGGCACACTCTGCCAACGTATGCCACGCCGTGTCCTCCCGGCAGTCGACGCAGTGGTGACACCGGGCGTCCGGCTCCCTGTTTATGCGACACAGGTACTTCCCGAAGCAACCATGCCCCGAGAGCACCTGCGTCACCCGAAACGACAGGGAGCCGTGCCTCCTCCCGAGCCATTGCTCGAGCACCGGCCGGACCGCCTCGATGGTGACGAGGCCGGCGGTAGGGCGTGAAAGCCTGTCCCGCCATTCCGCCACCAGGACCTCGCGGAGCTGAGACCGACGCAGCTCTATGTGTTGCTGCATCGGTTGCTCGCCCCGCGCCCTCGCTTCCTCGCGCCACCGATACAATGACGCGAGTACTTTCGCCTCCAGGTCCCAGGGCGGGGATCCGGCCAGTACGCAAGCCGCCTCGTAGGAGATCGTGCGATACCCCCGGACGACTCTGACGGCCATCGCTCTCTGCGGCCTCCGCAAAACGGCGATGCTACCGGCCGTCAGGTCAGTCGCCCAGATCGGGGCCCCATACAGGGCCATCGATCGCACGATCCCTACGTAGAGCCGCCTACAGGCGGCGCTCGGGCCCCCCAGATTGGGAAGCAGCGTTGAGAGCGCGCCAGCCGCGCCCAGCAACTTGGGCGCCAGCCGTCGGAAGTGGGGCTCAAAGTCCCACCGGCTGTCGAGCACCAATCCCAGGTACTTCATGGTAGACTCGACAGCGATCCGAGCCCCCCCGACCACGATGTGTAGGCCGGGCGGCGGCGCCCGTCGGGGGCCATGAAACACCATGGCCTCCGACTTGCTGAGGGCCACCTCTGAGCCCAGGCGACGTATGCGGCTCACCACCTGTGACACCGCAGCCGTCGCCAGCAACGCTGCCTCCCTGTGCGAGCTCCCCCGGGCCGTGACCAGCGTGTCGTCAGCATAACACGTCAGGTCCACCCCCGGTTGGAGCTCGCCCCTCAGCACCCAGTCGTACCCGATGTTCCACAGGAGCGGGCCTAGGACCGAGCCCTGCGGAACACCGCACGACATGCGGTGCTGGTTTGCGCCATCACGTCCCACGTAGGTGACACACCTCTCCGATAGATAACCTGACCTGACCTAACCTAACCTCAACACTATTCGAACTCAGCAGAAGGAAGCAGCAGCTTACGGACCTTCCTATCCAGGGCGTCGAGTTCAGTCTGAGTCCATTTGAGTATGCCGAAAGAGTACATCAAAACCGGCATGACCCAATCATTGAAGGCGCGCACCTTGTTTCCGTCTGATAGAAGACTATTAAGTACTTTTTTCAGGCGGCCAAAGAAGCGGTCCTTCAACGATTGCTTCATGTCAGTAATATTGATGCCTAACGCTTCCAAAAGTTGTTCAATCTGATCGTTTTAGCAAAAGTTGTTCTCTCTGTTGACTTATAAAAATCGAAGATCTGGAACACCTGATGTGGAACTCCAAGAGCCCAGCTACACTATAACATATATAGGAATGACGTTTTAGCAAAAGTTGTTCAATCTGATGAGCACTCTCTGTTGACTTATAAAAATTGAAGATCTGGAACACCTGTTGTGGAACTCCAAGAGCCTAGCTACACCAAAACACATATAGGAATGACGTCTTAGCAAAAGTTGTTCGATCTGATGGGCATTTCCTGTTGACTTATAAAAATCGAAGATCAGAAACATCTGATGTGGAAATCAAAGCTATCACTAATTTCACTGTATAATTATAAAATAACATAAGCTCCACGCGGTGAAGGCGGTAACAGTTTAGGACTGATTTTCGGTGACGATGGTACCTATATCATTGAAAAGTTGACTCTACTGGCCAAAACTCCCATTTATTTTTTTACTTTATCAATAAATATGCCTTCGGGCTTATGTTATTTGAGTGTATAATTTCCTTTGCCATTTATCTTCGTGACACGGTAGCCTACCCGGTAACGCATGGGAGCAGTCACTTAGATTTTAATTGATCAGGTATGTTCACAATAAAACTATAACCATGCCTAGAAAGAGGTCAAATCTTTCCCAATGTTCCAAAGGAGCTAAAAGATTGAGGATCATAAGATCCCAAGAATCTACCGAAGAGCGTCAGGAGAGACTTGATGCTGTTCGAGAACATCAGGCTGCAACTCGCTCCGTGGAAACCTCTTCGGATCGCGAAGCACGCCTGCGTTCTCAGCGTATCTACGCATCGACTCCTAGGTCTCTAGAGACAAGTGGGAACGTTCCCCACTTGCGTGATGCGCGACTGACCGCTGATCGTGAACGTCACGCATTGTGTCGCGAGTCGGAGATGTTCACGGATAGAGAATTGCGCTTGAATTCTCAGCGTATCTACGCATCTGCTTCGAGGTTTCTACAGACAAGTGCGGAACGTGATGCGCGACTGTCCGCTGATCGTGAGCGACATGCATTGTCTCGCGAATCGTTTACTGATACAGAATCACGCTTGAGTTCTCAGCGTATTCGCACATCTACTAACAGGTCTTTTGAAACGAGTGATGAACGTGATGCGCGACTGACTGGTGATCGAGATTATCATACATTGTCCCGAACACGCACACGACAAAATATTAATAATCAGTTTGAAAGTGAGAGAGAAAGAATTGCTGGAGTACGGCATGAAGAGACAGAAGAAGAGCGCAACGAACGTTTGAATTCTGATCGACTTCGACATTCTCTGAACAGAATGTCGATATCATCTGAAGAATCGGATTTGTCTCAAGATATAGCCGTAGGGCGTGGCGACCTTCCTTGGGTTGATAAAGAACGGAGTGCATTTACGTATACTCCTATGATTGACTACGCCACATATGCCGCCATCGGAGGTATGGTTCAAAATTGTACTTTTTGTGAAGCTGTTAAATGGCAAAAAGAAACAAACGGTATGTGTTGCTCAGGTGGAAAAGTACATATTAAAATATTACAAAATCCTCCAGAAATATTAAGATCACTGCTAAATATACACACATCAAAAGTGTCTAGGGATCAAGCATTTTTATGCGGATTTCTTGAGATTGAGATGTGGCTTTGTAATAAATTTATGATTTTATAAATTTATATGGATCCTTTTTGGTGCATTTCATAATTTGAATCAGGAACTGTGAATCAAATTCGAGTAAAAGATGAAAATCAGCTGTCAATATTTTCCCTATAAAAACATACAACGCATTGAAGACATTATTAGTGCTACTGTTTCCCTACTACTGATTAAAACCAACGTTATTATGGAGCGGCGACGTCATTTAAGCAGGGAAGAAATGCTCAGAGCCGTGGGAATGATAGAAGCTGGTTCCCGGCAACGTACTGTGGCTTTAGCTCTGAATACAAGTCAGAGTGTTATCAGTCGACTTTGGACACGTTACCGAAGCACTGGTACCGTGGCTGAGCGCCATGGAGGACGGTATCGCTGCACCACACGGAGACAAGACCGATACATTCAAATCTTAACTCAAAGAGCTCCAACAATAACCGCCATGATGTTAGCCGTGAGGCTTCATCACTCTTCAGGGAACTTAATTAGCGACCAAACAGTCAGAAACCGCTTGCATGAAGTGAACCTTCATTCCCGAAGACCGCTACGGGTACCACCTATAGCAATGCACAATCGTAGGATTCGATATCAATGGGCTCTTGAACACAGAAATTGGGCAGAAGAACAATGGCGTTTCGTGTGCTTTTCTGATGAGTCTCGTTTTGGTATGAGACCGGATACAAGACGTATACGACACTGGAGAACCCCTGGACGCCAACAGCGATTAAAATCCTGCCAGGAAGTCCATCCTTATAGTGGTGGAACCATCATGGTATGGGCGGGTATTTGGATCGGCGGAAGAACTGAGTTGATTTGGATCAGAGGCAACCTCAACGCTCAAATTTATGCTGAGACGATTGTATCAGACGTCATCGTTCCTCTACAAGTGCAAATCGGTCCCTTATTTCAGTTAATGCATGATAATGCACGACCGCACACCGCAAGAGTTGTAAGACAGACTCTCGCCGCAGCTAACATCAATGTCCTGCCCTGGCCTGCTCAGTCGCCAGACTTGAACCCGATTGAGCATGCATGGGATATGCTACAGAGAAGAGCTCTGCCGAATATGGAGGGTATCCAGTCGCAAGAAGACCTTTTTTTGTTGTTGCAACGAACATGGGCGGCCATTCCACAGCGTGATTTGGATGAACTCATTTTGAGTATGCCAAACCGATGTTCTTGTGTTGTTAGTGTTCGCGGTAGAAACACGGATTATTAATTGTATAAGTTACCCAATAAAATTTTAGAGAAAACTGTTATTTCAGTCTTTTTTTCGAACTTTTGTGTTAGTGGTTCAAATGTCAAAAATCCCTTTATTAGGAAAATGGCAAATTTCTTTATTAATGCAAAGGTGCCTTGGTTTATCGTTACTGTGACAAACGAAAACACTTTATTTGATGAATCCTTAAAGAAAATTTTAATTAATATCAATCAGGAGAAAAGTTATTGCAAAAATATATGTTGATCCCTAGACACTTTTGATGTGTGTATTTCGTATCCAATTATCAAGATCAGGCAAATATTAGAAACCAAAACTTTCCGCAATTGAACAAATAGTCTGATTTCACTGCTTCAAAATATGTTGCATGAAGTAAATCCCTACGTACAGTCAACAGCAAAAGTAGATGATGAAAATCAGAAATTCAATACTAATGAACGGAGTTCGCGTCAGAACTGTGTGGCGTCGAAGTGTCGTTATGTGATTGTAAATTATACAAAACATTTACTACTTCGACGCCACATAGTTCTGGCGCGAACTCCGTTCATTAATTAATATTGAATTTCTGATCTTCATCATCTACTTTTGCTGTTGACTGTACACAGTTTTAAATCTGCTTTAGAATCTATAAAGATATATATAAAAATGGTGCCATAGCAAAAATTATTCCACCTAAAGAGCATTTTCTGCTGTGAGAATAAATTTGAAAATCTGGAACACCTGTTGTCGAACTCCAAAGCCCAGCGACACTATAACATATATAGGAATGATGTCTTAGCAAAAGTTGTTTAGTCTGATGGTAATTTTCTGTTGACTTACAAAAATGAAAGATCTGGAACGTCTCGAATCATTTCGCGCATCCCGTTGCTTTCCCGTCCCCGGGCTCTTAGAATTCGTCATCAGACGTTTCAGATCTTCGATTTTGACGACCCCGTTGTCGCTGGCATAAGCAACAGGATCCGCGTACGAAGTCGCGGGCAGAAGCTAGTATATACTAAAAACATAAATGAAAAAATACGCTGACTTTATTATTTAATATATCTAGTTTCCAAAACACCCCTTTTTTATTGATTTAGTGTCTAGCTTGGGAGATAAGAGCGATTTTATATTGTAAAATCGCCACATAGCGGCCTATCGAGAGTAAAGCGGCCCCACATGCTTACGCGTTGTGAGGCGTGCAAAATCAATGTCGTAAAAAGAAAAATATACATCGTTGTCGTCATCCTCGCCGAAGGAGATGGTGGATCACACCTATTCATCACACATGTCCAAATGCCAAAACTGTGTACGCGTGCGCCTTGCCGCGTGATTATTTTGCCAGCCACTCGCGCTCGTATTGCCGGTCTTTTGACTCGCACGAGTTAAAAAACTGAGACTAGTGATCGAGATAGAGATAATTTTATTCAAAAAATGTGTTAGTAGTACAGTGTTATGTTACAGAGTGAATACAATAATGAGCCCTGAATTTTTTTTTTTTTTTTTGGAAATGGCTTCTCGCAGTTCAACCTGTAGGAGGTTGTCGACTGCTTAACCGGACTTTCCTGTGGATGCCTTGAAGTTAAGGCCTCCAGCTAGGGCTTAAAAACTAACTAAAAACTAAGCGACTCACGCTAAGGCCACCCCCCGTGGGGTTCGGAGTTTCGGACCTCGGCTTAGGGCGTCGCTGGAAGAGGGCAGCAAGGGACAGGCTGGATCGGTATTATTTAGGGACGAATTTAAAACTTCAGGCTCAGCGGCGCGGGCTGGCTCGAGCAAGGGTCGGGGTGGACTAGGTACGGGGCGTCGCGACGGGCCTCGACGGCGAGGACGATAGGACGGCTGTCTGGGCTTGTACTTGTTTAAAGTACTTGTTTTCTTGCTACTCTCCTGTAGGAGGGTCGTAGCGTCGTCAGGGAGGGTGAGAGTATGCCTCGGTCGGCGAATCTTACTTATGCGCGAGGGAGTGTATCGGGAGGCCGCCGCAATCAGGGGATTGGGGTGTTTGATGGCAGAATCAAAGAAGCGCATGGAGAGGCGTTTCATGAACTGCTGGACGGTGGGGATTCTAAGATCGAGATGGAGGTTGATGTTCCGGACATAGAAGGGGGCTCCCGTGACCTTTCTAAGGAAACGGTTTTGGAGAGTCTGCATTTTATGCAGGTGACGAGGCTTGGCGTGTGCGAAGACTACGCAAGCGTAAGTCATGATAGGGCGGATGACCGCGGTGTAGAAGCGCAATTTGCACTTGAGTGACAATTTGCTTCGGGCAGTGAGAAGGAAGTGGAGCCTACTGAGAGCGAAAGCGGCTCACGAACGAGCCGTCTTTATGTGCTCTCTGAAAGTGAGGTGACGGTCGAGGATAACTCCTAGGTACTTCGCTTGCTTACCCCAAGGTATCTGTTTGCCGTAGATAGTGATGGGACTGGGGAGGGGGGGGGGGGGGCGAATCGACTATGTTTCGAAAAGAGAACCGCCTGACTCTTGTCAGGGTTGACCTCGATTCTCCACTTCCGGAACCAAGCGCCTAGGACGTTTGCGGAAGCGATGCGATGCGAGCGATGGCGTCCTGACAGCGACCCGTGTGATAAATGGCAGTGTCGTCGGCGAATAGAGCCAACTGTGCCTTTTTACACGTGGGAATGTCGCTGGTGAATAGGCTGAACAGGAGAGGGGAAATAACGGAACCCTGGGGGACTCCGGCACGGATGGGGTGAGGGGTGGAGAGTGCGCCCTCAACGCGGTAGCGAAAAGAGCGATCCGACAGGAAGTCTCGTAAGATGATCACGAGACGGTCTGGCACTCCAAGAGAGTATAGCTTATATAATAAGCCATTGTGCCAAACTTTGTCGAATGCTTTCGCTATGTCGAAGAATAGGGCGCCTGTCGTAGCACTGCGCTGAAAGCCAGCGCTGATGTGCTCGACGATGCGGTGGACTTGGTGGATACAAGAGTGTTTGGTTCGGAAACCAAACTGCTCGTTAGGGATGAGGCTCTTTGCCTCGGCATAGTCTTTGAGACGCTTAAAAATAAGCCTCTCGTAGATTTTGCCGAAGACATTAAGCAGACTGATGGGGCGGTAGCTGGAGGGCTCAGACTTGGGTTTGCCTGGCTTTGGGATACCTATGACGGTGGCTTCTTTCCACGCGTTCGGGAAGATGTTGTTGCTCATGGCGCCATTGAAGATGGCGGTCATGAGTAGTATGAGTGGGGCGGGGAGGAGCTTGTACACCATATTGGTGATACCGTCCGTGCCGGGAGCTTTGCGGGATTCGAGCCCCTTAATGATGTCTTGCACTTCGTTAGTAGTGACGGGAGGCAGAGGATCATCGGGGTCTTCGACTGGTGGGAGGGAGGCTCTACGTTCGACCTCAGCGTTCACCTTGTCGAGGTGTGCTCGGTCTACTGGTTGGGTGCTGGGGGAGCATTGGGACTCTAGGCTGTCGGCGAGGCATTCGGCCTTATCGGAGGAGTCAAATGCTACGGTCTTGTCGGGGCGTATGAGGGGAGGTATGGCTACTTCTTCAGGGGAACGTAGTTTCCTCTGAAGCTGCCAGAAGGCTTGGTGAGTGGGCTCAAGATCGCTGAGCGTCTTGTCCCAACCGTCGGAACGCCACTCCGCAATGCGTTTCTTTACAGCGCGCTGTAAATGGCGCATGTGGGCTTTGTTCGCGTCGCAGGGGAAAGAATCGTAGGCACGAATGGCCGCGTTCTTCTCGTTTATCAGTTCACGTACGTCAGCCGGTAATTTCCAGCGATGGTCTTCCATCACTGGAACTTCCCGTGAGCAATCCGTCAATACGGATTGAACGTGCTCTGTAAACGAGTCGATCGCTCCCGTCGTGTCTGCGACTGAGACTATCTGGTCGGGGATGGAGTCCAAATGAGGCGACGTGGTGGATTTCAGTCTTTCGCTTACTTTCCTCCAGTCGGTTATTAATTTGGTCTGAGGGGGCTGGTTTGGGTCTATAGCATCTACCTACTACAGACCTGTATATACTTACACTTTACATACATTCACATTTATTCATCCCACTCTTTTATCATGTTACATCTTATTTTTGCGAATCGGCTTAGAACGATTCATTTCCTTATATAATTACCAAATTAAATATTTCTATAGTTTTCATTGTTATGACATTTACGTCAGGCTGTCAAACTGCTATTACTTTTTTCTGTTAATTTTCTTTCGTAATTTCTTACTGGCTTAGTCCATGAAGGTTGCTTTTGATTTGTATAATTTTAAATTATTTTTATCTTTATGTTAGCTCAATTATTGTATTTTATAATATATTATATTTTTATTATGTATTTTATATTTTTTTTTGTCATTTGATGATAAATTCCCATCCACAAAAAAAAGGTCAAGCAAGTTGTAGTATTTTTGAAAGATCTTTACGACAAATTATGCCATCTGGCCAGTTTACGGTCAAGGGCTGACAGGGACATTCCACACGGCTGCAAGTGTTAGAAGTCAAACAATGATCAAGAACACTATGGATACCAGATGTTGCATTGTTACAAAAATCTAAGAGTGTCTCAGCTTAATGCTTTGTTTTTTTTTATAACTTGTTTAGAACCCCTTTTTTACAATGTGTAGCTGAAGCGGGAAGCGCTATTGGTGGACGAAAACAATGCAGTCTCCGCCTGCATTGGTAGCTACGGGCCCGTGCAAGCGAAAAGCGCCCTTATGGGGGTGAGGCACAAAAACAGTCGATAGTACTATAAACCTCTGACTACTCCTTCGGGAATATAGTGGTGATGCAATTTTATGTTACGTGTTGTTAAAAGTCTGTGTGCCTCATCTTAAACACTAAAAGGAACCGTTTCATATGTAAAAATTAATAAAAATATTTTGACGATTTTTAAAAAACAATTAGCAGCAATAACCGTTATATGACATATGTCAAAAAATAATAAATACACACATCAAAAGTGTCTAGGGATCAAGAATTTTTATGCGGATTTCTTGAGATTGAGATGTGGCTTTGTAATAAATTTATGATTTTATAAATTTATATGGATCCTTTTTGGTGCATTTCATAATTTGAATCAGGAACTGTGAATCAAATTCGAGTAAAAGATGAAAATCAGCTGTCAATATTTTCCCTATAAAAACATACAACGCATTGAAGACATTATTAGTGCTACTGTTTCCCTACTACTGATTAAAACCAACGTTATTATGGAGCGGCGACGTCATTTAAGCAGGGAAGAAATGCTCAGAGCCGTGGGAATGATAGAAGCTGGTTCCCGGCAACGTACTGTGGCTTTAGCTCTGAATACAAGTCAGAGTGTTATCAGTCGACTTTGGACACGTTACCGAAGCACTGGTACCGTGGCTGAGCGCCATGGAGGACGGTATCGCTGCACCACACGGAGACAAGACCGATACATTCAAATCTTAACTCAAAGAGCTCCAACAATAACCGCCATGATGTTAGCCGTGAGGCTTCATCACTCTTCAGGGAACTTAATTAGCGACCAAACAGTCAGAAACCGCTTGCATGAAGTGAACCTTCATTCCCGAAGACCGCTACGGGTACCACCTATAGCAATGCACAATCGTAGGATTCGATATCAATGGGCTCTTGAACACAGAAATTGGGCAGAAGAACAATGGCGTTTCGTGTGCTTTTCTGATGAGTCTCGTTTTGGTATGAGACCGGATACAAGACGTATACGACACTGGAGAACCCCTGGACGCCAACAGCGATTAAAATCCTGCCAGGAAGTCCATCCTTATAGTGGTGGAACCATCATGGTATGGGCGGGTATTTGGATCGGCGGAAGAACTGAGTTGATTTGGATCAGAGGCAACCTCAACGCTCAAATTTATGCTGAGACGATTGTATCAGACGTCATCGTTCCTCTACAAGTGCAAATCGGTCCCTTATTTCAGTTAATGCATGATAATGCACGACCGCACACCGCAAGAGTTGTAAGACAGACTCTCGCCGCAGCTAACATCAATATCCTGCCCTGGCCTGCTCAGTCGCCAGACTTGAACCCGATTGAGCATGCATGGGATATGCTACAGAGAAGAGCTCTGCCGAATATGTAGGGTATCCAGTCGCAAGAAGACCTTTTTTTGTTGTTGCAACGAACATGGGCGGCCATTCCACAGCGTGATTTGGATGAACTCATTTTGAGTATGCCAAACCGATGTTCTTGTGTTGTTAGTGTTCGCGGTAGAAACACGGATTATTAATTGTTTAAGTTACCCAATAAAATTTTAGAGAAAACTGTTATTTCAGTCTTTTTTTCGAACTTTTGTGTTAGTGGTTCAAATGTCAAAAATCCCTTTATTAGGAAAATGGCAAATTTCTTTATTAATGCAAAGGTGACTTGGTTTATCGTTACTGTGACAAACGAAAACACTTTATTTGATGAATCCTTAAAGAAAATTTAATTAATATCAATCAGGAGAAAAGTTATTGCAAAAATATATGTTGATCCCTAGACACTTTTGATGTGTGTAATTCGTACTATAACCACCTGTAAGGATATTACGGTTTTCCTTGCTGTTTACGAGATAATTCACTTTTTCATACTAGCTTCATACAAATTTTTCGTAAAAAAATTATAATTCCTTCGTTTCTGTGCAAAATTAACTCGGGTATCATTTTTTAATATAGTAATAACTAATAGAAGCGATATCCGGCAAAAAATCTGGCACTTGCAAATTGAAATCCCTAAGTCTATGAAAACCAATTTTCAGCCCACCGTGCATCGCGGCAAATAGCGGCAGCGCGATGAGCAATGCGATGAGCAGTGCAAGGAGCATAGTGTGGCGGCCGCATAAAACACCGTCCGGAATAAATACCGCATCAAAATCCGTTGCGAAGTTTAGAAAACATCATGTCACACAGACAGAAACGAAAAGCGACTTTAGTTTAGAATTAGCTGTGTGTGTACAAAATGTGTGTGTATGTGTACATGTCGGAAAACAAATTGAAATTCGTGAGTTTTATTTTTTTTGTGCGGAACCCATTGATATATAATATAATAATGTTTTATTTGCACCTTCAAAAAACATAAAGAAATGGGTTTACAATAAAATAGGCCGAAAGGTAGTTACATTATTTTACAAGTTAGAGTTGCAACTAATACCTAAGCTAAGATAACTTAATATCTTGTAATATAGGTATCAGCGACCACCCTCATTTTCAATCACCTAATAATAATTATGCATTACAGCCTAAAAGCTTAATATAGTTTTATTAATTGAAAATTTAAATTAACGTTAACATTATGTAATTTAACAAGAAAAAGGAGCTTTCTAAGTACAAAATAAACCAGTTATGATATGTAATATATCAATGGCGGAACCCTATTTCTTTTTCTAAAATAAAAATAGCCTAAGACGGCCCGTACACAGTCAATCTCGATCGCGATCCGCGATCAAAATCAATGATCGCGGATCGCGAAAATATCTAGATATTTTGAAATCAGATGCATCAATCCGTCAATCTAATTCGTACAGAGGCCAGCACATCAAGCTATCCCAATCTGTCAGATTTTCCCAATTGAATATGAACCTTATTCCTTTGTGCTAACGTTGAAAATCTATCAAAGAAATTTGACAGATTGGGGTAGGTTGACCTGCTGGCGTCTGTACAATAACAATCTGGATCGCAATCATTGATTTTTGATCGCGGATCGCGATCGAGATTGACTGTGTACGGGCCGCCTAAGGCCCGCCGCTGATTGCAATTTTTTGTCGACATGACTATTTGTCGCTTAGTCAAGTGCAATGAAAACTATACTGAGTGCGCTCAATAGGGTGACGTGATAATACGTATAATAGGTGACAGTAATAATAAGTCACGGTGACAAAAAATTGCAATCAGCGGCGGTCCTAAGTTACGCCTTATAAAATCAGCTATTACTAGCATCAGCCGTTTCGGAGATCAGCTGGAACAAACAGACAGACTAATATTTTAAAAATTGTTTTGTTTGCTATAAATGAGTACCGTTACATACATACTTGCATATATGTATAGGTATTTAGTAAAAAAAAACTGTTAAAGACAGACAACAACTTGAATTTGTCCACACCAGAACACAAAGCGGTAGACCAATGCAGTACATATTCGTAAAGACTTACGAAATCGTAACACAAACCTTTTAGAACATCTCACTAAAATCAGCCAAAGAGGAATATCGAGCAAGGGACGACCTACAATAAAATTGCGTGTTTATAGGATTGTGCACGTGTGAAACAAATGAGAGACAACATTTTGAACATTTGTACAGAATTTTATAAGAATCTGCACAGCGAGGAACCGACTCGACTGTACAACAATGCAACTGTATATTCGTGCTCCGATAACATTCCTCCTTTCACAGGCTGGGAAGTTGATAAGGCCTAAGCACTGCGAAGCCTGAAGAGCCCAGGCAATGATGGCGTAAGTATCGAACCTATCCACGAACCGACCGCGGCAAGCTAGCTTAACCTTCGGTCGATCCTTGTAGCTGTTATTATTAGCCACGAGCCCCTCCCCTAACTTTAACTATCTTCAGTAAAATAACAGGTTAACTAAACAGCATGTTGTATCAGAAAGGTGCGGTTAATTTTAAGGGTGTGATACAAACTATCAAGCTGGACAACTTTCTATATGTGACCAACATCGTAATCGCGAAACAACTTTACGCAAGAGTAAAACTTTTTAACAAAAAAAAAAAACAACTTTAATTTCGGAAGTAGGTATCGCTGGGTTCACATTTTCGTTGTTTGCCACCGACTTCCAAAATTAGTTATTTTTAATTTTTTTGTCTTTTTTTGAAGTCGATTGTTTTTTTATTTGTAAAAAACGTTTTTATATTTCACTTTTAAGTTGTACTTACCCCACACAAATTCGTATAACACTACTTCCTATGTAAATATTAGTAACAGGAAATCATTACATCATCTATACTAATACTAATATACTAATTACTAATAATTACTAATAATATTATAAAGAGGAAAGATTTGTATGTATGTTTGTAACGAATTGGCTCAAAAAGTACTGGACCGATTTAAAAAATTCTTTCATCATTTGAATGCTACATTATCACTGATTAATACAGGCTTTTTTAATTGCAAAAAAAAAAAATGTCCACCCGTGCGAAGCCGGGACACGCCGCTAGTCATCAATATAAAATAATTGGCGAAAATACACATTAACGAAGCTAACTCAAAAACTACCCAAGCAAAGTTCATACAATTTATAAGGGGCCACACCTGAGGCATACCCTATCCATTAAAAAAAGAATTTTTGAAATCGATTTACAATAATTGTCGGAGATATCGCGTGACAAACATAAAAAAACAACATACAGTCGAATAATTGAGAACCTCCTCCTTTTTGAAGTCGCTTAAAATGAAGAAATTATATAGATCTGCTTTACTACATTCAAAGCAGATAAGAATATGCACGCACGATTAATATGCAAGCAGACTGAATATTAATTAATGATAGGTACCTTGATAGTGTAGTGCCAGGCGGCAAAATCGCATAATAATTTCGCCAACCGACAGGAATTTAGTCAATTTTGACTGCACCCAAATCCAAAAAATGTATAAATAGCGCATATACACTTTATTCCTGTGTCACTCTCAAGCACATAAACAATTAGGTATTTTGCGCAGCACCATTTAACCTTCACGTTCTTATAGTCAACACTTTCTTTAAATAGAAGTCGGGAGACTTCAATGCAGCGCGCACACAACGTGGAACCGTCTTGAGTCTGGGGCTAACAAACAAACACTGGTCCGCGTCCGTCCAAGCGAGACACGTTAGGGGGAGAGGAAGCCTGTGGGGGAGGCGCGCGCGCCGCGAGTCGTCGACTCGTCGCGCCGATGAGGATGACGTCTCATTTCTGTCTCGCCGTTGCCACAAAACAGAGAGTACAGAAGACAATCACATGTATGCACTTCACTTTTCATACCTACGCTCGGCGGTCGCGCTAGGGTTGTCAACTTTGATTTATGCACAAAAAACTATCGTGGTAGTGGCACTGGTATCTAGTTGTTTGATTTATTGTTGAGAATGAAACAGGAAGAAAGGAAATATAAACCAATAATAACTAAAATGGTGCCGATTCTCTTGTCACAAATGCGTCTAAACTAGACTAAAAATCACAAAAATTTTGTTTATTCCTGTCAAACGACGATTTCCCATTCTGAAATTGACTAAAGTGATACAACTATATTTTAGTTTGACAGCACTAAGATGGCACTGAGATATTAGGTTACTGAAAATGATAATTTTGTTATTCTGAATTTGACTTTTTTCACCTAAAATTTAGCTTTTCTAACTAAATCTGACTATTTTTAATCGCGACTAAAAAGGTGTGGAATAAAATTTGTTGGTATGAACTAAAACTCACACCAACACTTCGACTTCAGGTGCAAAAACCGTACTGTTTTCTTTATTTTTTTTCTTTTGCTTATATCTCGAAAACGGTGTGTTCTATCGCAAAAATAATGAAAATTTCGACCCCCTCTAGGAAACCTGTTAAGCCCTAAAACTCAACACGTTGGTAATAATTCATACAAAAGTGAAAAATTCCAATAAAAGACGTCGAGGCTGCCCCGATGCGCATCTTTGGCTCAAAAAAACACGGGGTAGGGCAAATAAGTACCTACTTAACCTACTTACCACGTGGAGTCGCGATTGTCAAATTCGATTTGGTTGTGTCAAAATTATTTTTAAATTTAGAGATATTTTTTTGCAGAATAGCTTTAAGATTCTCATAGCCAAAAGTAAGGAATTTTAGTGATAGTTTAGTTCGGTGTACACACGGCTACACATCAAGCTATACATTTCCAGTATAAGCTGATCTCACATTGTATAGGATTTCCGTACGATGCGAGACCAGCGTAAACTGGTTTTGTATAGCTTGATGTGTAGCCGTGTGTACAAGAGAATCGGCACCAAAATTTTAATTTTAATGTTATTGTTAAATTTTTCACAAAGTGCCACAAAGTCATGTTCGCTTTTACGGCGCGGGGCCGGGGCACTTACCTACCTACCTAACTACTGTGTTACGTTAAAACAAACCATCGAAATACAAGCAAATACCTACTTACCTCTCTAAAACAACTAGTACCTAGCTTAAAAACGACCATTCACCGTTTAATGTTGAATTTATACAACCGCCTAAACAGTTATAATAACATTTTTTTTGTTGCTCTATTTTTGCACTCACAGACGCGTGTCTCAAGCGGATGGCACTCGCGCTCGCACAAGTCCCAACAGTGCGAGATATCGTGTCCGTGAGCGATGTCTATGTGTGCGTTGCTCGAACACACTTTGTATGTAGATGGCCTTCTGTACTCTCTGTGTTCTGGGCCACGACGAAGACACCGCGTTTGTTATAAACTTGTATCCGTGTATTACACCAGATTATCATTCAGTCCACGTATTTTATTCATTCGCTCCTGTAGTTGAGCAGTCGACGTGGAATCGTCAACAGAGTTTATTTCTCGGTAACAGAACAGAACCTCTAGACTGATACGTAAGTACTTAGAATCTGTCAGTGTGCGGTGTTCGTGGCTCGTCCACGATCTGTCAGTGCCGGTGTGACTCATCCCTTAGTGAAACAGTGCTTACTTGGTGGTTTTCAAGGTTAGTTTTTACTAGATTGTGTGTATTCAACAGGCGCTTCTCGCCATCAAACTCGAAAGTTTGGCGAGTATTATTGTAAAAACATTAAAATAATGTATTTTTGAGAATAAATAATAAAAAAAAGACCCATACCCATTTTCAAATTAATGGAAGCAAGCAGTAAAATCCACCCCTTAAACTTTATTATCCTTTTCCACCTTGATAGGAGTCGATTTTTGAAAAACCCTAAAACACATACCGCGCGTTAAAATTCTTCCATACAAATTTTGACACCTCCAACCACTCTTTAGGAGGTAGATTAGAAAAACAAAAAATGATTAACTTCATAATTTACTTAGGTAAGTATTCGTGCCAAGTGTCAAGTTGATTAATTCAAGATATTTTCCATACAAAGAAAATCCTCCCTTTTCACCCCCTTAAAGGTTGAATTGCCAAAAACCCCTGCTTAGTGCTCCCCTACATTATAAAAGGAAGCCGTATGCAAAATTTCACATTCCTAGTCCCAGTAGTTTAGGCTATGCGTTGATATGTCAGTCAGTCTGTCAGTTTCTCCTTTTATATAAGTATATATAGATGTGCGCTATTGTGCCAGATCATGGTCACATGAAAAAAGAGAATTACCGAATCTGACCTATGTATACCTAACCCCACAATTTTTTTTTGCTAATTACTTTTTTTGTAGAAACTTGCAGAATTTTGTACATTTTTAAAATATTATTTGCGACGTGCAAATAATATTTTAAAAATCTACAAAATTAGTAGGTAACTGAAGTAACTCTAGATTTCTAGAACCACAAAAACCACGAAATAAAGGCTGTCAAATTCAATTTGGTGCTATTTGTCTTGCCATTTGATCGTTCATAACGAGCCTATATACAGAGTTGATACGACAGAGGGGCATTAAATTACACTACGTATACTATACGTGTTTAGTATTAATTCGATAAGGTATAAAAATAAAAAGCGCCAAAAATGAGAATTTTTTTTTTTCAAACAAACTAAATAGCTTACAAATCAGAGTAAAACGCAACCACCCTTTGTAAGAAAAACCCAAATTTCATAGAAACTTGGACCTGGCGACTGACCTTACAAAGTGGCAACGTCGCACGCGCGCCGGGGCGCGGCATGTGTTATTTCGTGTCGAAGCGGGCGGCCGGCGGTGGCGCGGGCGGTGGCTTAGGCCTCCGCTCGCGCTGGCTGTTATGTTAGATAGTTTTGAAGTACGCCGACAACAAAAACACTAAATTTTTAAATTCTCTATGTGTCCTCCATTCACATTAATGCACAAATTATACCGACGGAGAATATTGTTATTTAGTTTTGTAATTAAATCACTGTCCGTCGCTAAGCACTTTAATTTATGAAATGCTAAAATAATCCTGTTTTTTAGTTCAACAATTGTATTTACCTCGGAGGCATACACTTCACCCTTAATGTACCCCCACAAAAAGAAATCCATGGGAGTGAGGTCCGGAGATCGTGGTGGCCACCGAACAGGTCCGAATCGACCGATCCATTGCTGCCCAAACATTTCTGTGAGCCGCTCCCTGGAAGCCATCACAGAATGTGGAGGCGCACCGTCCAGCTGGTACCACAACTTGCGATGAACGGCTAAAGGTAGTTGGTCAGTGTACTCGGCCACAGGACCACTTAATAAATCAAAAAATTTCACCGCTGTAAGGGTGCCGTCAATAAAAACAGGGCCGATAATATTATTATTATGGATACCAGCCCACACATTGAGAAAAAATCTGTACTGGTGTTCAGATTCTCGAAACACGTGTGGATTTCCCAAACTCCAGTACCGGAGGTTTTGCCGATTCTAGATGCCGTTCCGAGTAAAAGTACACTCATCGGTCCATATTACATTTGTTAAGAAATGGCGGTCTTCGGATGTTTTATTTAATAGCCATTGGCAGTAACTGTTCCTGATCGGTAAGTCTCTCGATAACAAAGCTTGCACCTTCCGATATTTATAAGGTTTGCGTTTGTTACGTTTTAGAACCTTGTGGATGGTTCTATGGCAACATCTAAACTGCCGGGCGGCTCTGTGGAGACTCGTTGTCGGGTTGCGGGAAAAATGATCTAATATTCGTTCGTCCCATGCAGCGGGTATTTGCCGCGGTGGCACTCCCTCCTGTTGCGGCACTACACGTTTATTGTCCCGTAATCTTTGTACTGCCAACTGTATGGTGCGGGCGTTCCTAGGGCAATTGCGGCTGTCACCATACCTTTCTCTGTATGTTCGCAGAGCTAATGCTGCGTTTCCACGGCATTCACCGTAAATTAAAATCATGTCAGTGTATTCTGACGCCGTGTAAGTTAGACGAGGCATTGTTGAACACTTTAATTAGGTATACACACACACAACCAAAGTTTAATTACGTGTCCTATCACAATAAAAAACAGTAAATCACAAAAAAAAACACTAACACTAAATAATTATAATAGCAAGTTACGTGTCTTGTCACAATAAAAAAAAAGAAAGAAGTGTCCTATTCACAATAACAAAACAAAATCACAATTGTCAGCGCACGAGTTCGACAAAACAATAGCGGCACAGGACTTCCGTGTTACGTAACGTACATACGTCCCGGAAGGATAGCGTTGGCGCACTGAAAAACCAAGTTTTTTAGTTTTTAGAGGCCCCCCTCGCAAGGACCAAAGATGCAATAGCAACACACTGACCTATTTCTATTTCTTTTACGCGCGTGATGTTTTGCTAATGGGATTGTCACTTTCTTTTGTAGGACGTATTTGCTTATGACTTGCGTAAGAGCGGCAACAACGTATCGTAGATTTATCGTTTTAAGGTGCATGACCTATGCCTATAGACATAATCAGCTGTTAGGAAAAATACATCATGTTCAAACGGGCCAAAAACTTAAAAAATCATTTGCGACTAAACTATTGTTTCAATTTAAATGATATTTGGTACAGAGCTTGAAAATGGTACCTAGTATAAGCAGTTTAAAGGAAAGCCTTTCTGTCGTATCAACTTTGTATACAACAGCTAGTAAATATTTGACAAATGATGTAAGTAATTAATCATTGATTATCTTTGAGTTATGTTAAAATCCAATATTTCCAGAGTAAATAAATATTCAAAATGGTAGCACGTAACTATAAATAAATACCTGCTGCATGTATTTTTTTTTTATTGTTATTTGAGTTCCTGATTAACTATTTTTTATTAAAATTGTGATTCAATCAGAACTGGCTGAATTTGTAAAAGGCTTCTTTATACTCTTCTGCGTACGCACGGCTACACTTCAAGCTATACATAACCAGTATGAGACCTCTGATTGTACGAAAAACCTATACAATGCGAGGTCAGCTAAAATTGGAAACTAAAATACAAATACATATATTATGTCGGACATAAATCATGCATAAATCACGGCTTTTGTCTACAGAACGAAACAGCTCACAATAAGATAAAAAAAAAACCACCTGCTACGATCCTTACATAAGTCGCATACTCCTTTTGCATCCCTTATGTTCATACATCAGGCAGCAGCGGGATGATTGCGTAACACACCAATAAGTGATTAACACTTATTCAGCTCTGTTCAGCGTTTGTCCATAGAATACAACGATTTTGTATGAACTCCGTTCAGCTTTCCGCGGCTGAACGAACGCGCGTACGCATCTCATACAAAATCGTTGTTTTCTATGGACAAACGCTGAACAGAGTCGAATAAATGTGATTAGTCCCTAATAGTGACAGTTCAACAGCATTCATTGCGTTATTTACGTGGTTGAAAAGAATTTTTTCAAACATTATGAAGGAATGGATTCAAAATTAGATTTTTTTGAAGAACGTCACATGTCGGACTTCTCCATACTAAAACCAGTCTGTTGTCATTCTCAAATTATTCATAAAGGGTTTCTAGATCTTCGGAACACTCCCCTCCTGTGCTCGCGATACACGCCATGAGCAAGTTAGTAAAACGATATTGTAAAGAATTGTTTGTAATCTGTCTGTCTTTTCGTTAGAGCAATATTCTGCTTTCATAGTTTATGAACTTCAATAATGTTACTTAATGCTTACACTGTTATACGTACTTATTATACTAGCACTATTGAAAAAGTTTTAGGAAGGTTTGAAGTTGTAGCGTAAACTGAACTTTATTGTGTTGGATTTAAAGTTATTTTTCCATAAACTCATATTTGTTTACATTTTTGGCAAATAAACCGCGAATGCAGATTAGTGTGTCAATTTTCATACCAATTCATTTCCCTGACTGTTTTATAGAATGGTTTTCCGTAACGTTGTTAATTGATTGATATGAAACTTTCTCTTAGGGATCCTCCCTTATTTACATATCGATAAAATTAACATTGTTAAGTGGAGAGGATTGCAAGTACTTAAACAAATTAATATTTTGATAAAAAGAACGAAAGCCCCGATGAATGAGTTAACATGGCGGCTTACATTTGTATGACTGTCTTAGTAGAATGAGATTCATTTTAGCCATTTTTTATGGCTCGAGATTTTACGAATCGTTAACTTTAGAGCTACGAGTATTGTGTGAGCTGACTTCCTTATCCTTATAATAAGCATTTGTAATATTAGTAGGGTAGTAGGATTAGTAGGAAGTTATAAGTACTAGAATAATCATAGTATTTAACCCTTTGACCGCCACGGTCGTGTATAGACGACAAATGAAAACGTGCCCAAAACGCCACCGTCGGCTGATGCCGACAAGAAAACACCATATTTTAAGTATAAACACAGAAAACTGAATCTAGTTTATTTATTTTGTACTTAAAACATGGTGTTTTCTTGTCGGCATTAGCCGACGGTGGCGTTTTGGGCACGTTTTCATTTGTCGTCTATACACGACCGTGGCGGTCAAAAGGTTAAATACTATGATTATTCTAGTACTTATAACTTCCTACTAATCCTACTACCCTACTAATATTACAAATGCGAAAGTTTGTGAGGATGGATGGATGGATGTTTGTTACTCTTTCACGCAAAAACTACTGAACGGATTTTGATGAAACTGTACAGTAAAATAGCTTGTATATCAGAATACGATATGATACTTTTTCTCCCGATATTCCTACGGGATCGAAACTTACGCGGGTGAAACCGCGGGGCGCAGCTAGTGTTATATAACGCAGTAGTTAAAGTTATCATGGACATTTTGCAGAAACCTGGATATATTAAGTACCTAATCCTTTGGATTTTAAATGAAATGAAATTGTTTGTTCTGTAAAAAGGATATGGGAATTACTTAAAAAAAAAGTTAGATGAGTCGTTCCTATCTGATTACCCCTCAGAGGAAATGGCGAAATAAACTCGGGGGTAAGACCCTGATAGCAGCTGCTGTAGTTAAAACCAAAAGGATTATCGGATTTCCAAAATTGCCTTTTGAAGCCCAGTACCTAAGTATTGTGAATTTGTGAGCTGTTCAGTTACAGCATTTTCGAATGTTGTGAAATTTTTTGTTCCCCCGACCCAACCCAACCCCCCGTCGCATCGCATCACCTGCCTGCGCTATTACTTCGTATACTGTTTTTTTTATTTTTTGCTCAACTCCTAAGGGTTCTAGCGTGATGTTTAATAGCCTATAGCCTTCCTCAAGAATTGGACTATCAAATGCAAAAAGATTTCTATAAATCCGATCGATACTTCCAGAAATTAGAGCTTTCAAACAAACAAACTCTTCAGCTTTATTATTACTATATTATTTTAAAACTATGATATCTCCTAAGATATTCATTGAAATCAAATGATGTCAAGGGCAATTTTGTTCAAATTAAATACCTGTGATGAATAATGTATTTATTTGGATAAGGATTAATATTATGTTTAATAAAATACCTTCGTAAATAATGCATTATTTTAGAAAATGAGTTTAAAAAGGAACATAAAGAGTTGCTATATAAAGTGTTTTTATAATTTATACTTACGACTTTTTGAATGCTACTTTGACATCCTAATTAAATTATATATATATATATAATCTTTTAAACTTTGTAATCTCTCTTAGATAGTATTTTTTTTGCCTCATATTGTAATATTAATTCGTAATTATTTATTCAATAGCATCAATATTAACCTAATATTTTTATTTTTGTATTGTAATAATTTTATTCGTGCACCTGATGTTTGCGCGCCCCACGTGGAAGTATGTGATGAGATCATTTATTAATTTAAGACCATGTAATGTACCATGTTCGGATAAATAAATGAATTTGAGTAAGCTTCCTGGCTCTTACTCTTTGAGGGCAGAAGTTATACCTTTATTTTGATAATGACAGCTTTTGGTGTAGGTAGATCACGATGAATGTAAGGTAACATGGGCGATAAATGTAAATGATCGTAGTGCAGGGAGCAACACGTCCGTTCACTGCAAGTGTCGGGTGAAGAGTGACTACAGTACTGACTACTTTAAAGACACACTCACAACTTCTAATGGGGCCTAGCTACTAGCAAAAAAAAGAGGCGAAACTCACACTCAACTACAGCAGCAGCTCGCAACATGGGGCAGTCGCTGCGCCGTAACAAAGTCACCTATCAGCGGCAGTAAGGGGTGAGATACTGCACAGTAAGCTGTTCTCTTCAGAGATGCCATAAAGTTTAAATCGGGCTGTAATATACGTTCAACCTATATAGGAAAGGTTTTATAGTCGCTTGCGAACAGCGCATGTGATGCGCTTCCAGCTCGATGATAAACAAAGTTGACTACCCTCCTCGGGCAAGCGCAGGTAGCAGCAGAGTCGGTTGGTGGTGGGGAGTGATGTAGTAGATTTTTGTTTTCTTTTCTTAGTTAATACTAGGAGTGAGGTTTACTGCTTAGAGTCGACTGCCGAAACCAATAAATAACACATTGTTCTTTTCATAAAATAAACCAGTTCTCACAGCTTACAAAAAAAGGCTCAAGGTCTTTTTTACAACATTTTTTTTTTTTCATAACAAAACCTTATGCCGTGGTGTTTTAAATTTTGGGCCAGATAATAAAAACCGGTCAAGTGGGAGCCAGGCTCGCGCACTGAGGGTTCCGTACAAAGGACGATGGGCAAAGTACTATAGACCCCGGCCCCAATTATTTTTGATCCAAAAGACATTATTTTTAACCGACTTCAAAAAAGAGGAGGTTCTCAGTTCGCCGGAATCTTTTTTTTTATGATGTTCCCCGATTACTTGAAGACGGCTTGACCGATTTAAAAATTATTTTTCTGTTTGAAAGGGTATACTTTCCAGGTGGTCCCATTGTCATCAGGTCAGGATTTGATGATGGGATCCTGGAGAAATCGAAGGAACTCTTCAAATATTATGAGCACATCTATAGCGATTTGGGTATTTTTTATAGTAACTTGTGCATTTGCTCTCGGAAAGCAAGTTTAGTGAAGTGGAACTAATGATGAAGACCACAGATAGCCACCGGAACTACTCAATAATAAGTAGATATTTCACGGGTTGCGATTCGATTACTTTAAGGCACCTCGTGTAATAGACGGCCGCAACCTTGGTCGCAGAAGCTACGGTTGGGCTGTGGCCAAGTTTGCAGCCACGACCACGACTGGTCGTAAAGCGGCCATTTGTCGAGTTGCTGCAGTTGTTGTTCTGAGCTCGAACAGTATGGACATAGAAATTGTGTGCCTGTACTTGATGTGGAAAAGACGTAATACGAAAAGAAGTTATTGGCTTTCCTGTGTTGGAAATTCGCAACATGCAAAGGACATGTCTGGTAGAACAATGGGCGATGGTCTAGGTAGTCAAAGAAAATGTTCAGTAATAGTTGTTATAGTATTACCCACCAAAAACATAAATGTAAAAAAGGAGAGCCAAGTTCAATACAAAAATTATGCTTGGCTGTGGGCTTCGCCGCAAAAAGAATGGAGATCTAAATGAGTGCCAAGTTCTATGCAAAATCCAAATATGCATTTATAGGAACAAAATAACATTATGAACAAGTAATTACTCTATACGGAAAAAAAATTGTATAATATTTTTTTAACTTTTTTTACTTTTAGATTTTTACACACAATTACCGAGCTGGATTCCAAATTTCATCCTTCTAGGTCATCTGGAAGTAGGTTTAGGTAGATTTAGGTACTATATGTCAGTCAGTCAGTGCTAAAATTTGAGCTAGCTTGATGAAATTTAAGTTTCTAGATGTCCTTATAGATATAATTAAACACACGTAGTTTTATGTGTTTACGTTAAAGAGGTTTTGAGTTATAGAAGGGGCAAAAGTGGCGCCAAGTGGTTCGTGTAATATTACTCTCGGCGCTGGCTACCCAGTTCCTTTGCTTGAAATTGGCTTGACACGCTGCCGCGTGTCTAGATAATCGTCAAAATAGGCTTATATAAACAAGGTGACAAGGTATCCCACAAAATCTTAATTACTAAGTTGCGCGCCTACGGCATCTCTGGGTCCTTGTTAGAATGGCTGAGTTCGTATTTAACGGATAGATTGTTCTTTGTTGTCGTTAATGGTTATCAATCAACCCTACAATGTATTTCTTCCGGTGTTCCCCAAGGTTCACACTTAGGACCAGTTTTATTTGTCTATTTTATAAATGATATCCCAAGGTGCTTTCTGCACTCCGATTTATTTATGTATGCTGACGATCTAAAGTTTTTGAGAATTATTAAGGCTGAGGAAGACTCATTACTACTGCAAAGTGACCTTAATCGCCTTGTCCTATGGTGTAACAGTAACGGAATGGAACTGAATCCAAAAAAATGTTATCATGTTAAATTTACAAGAAGGAACATCCCAATAGGCAGTAATTATCATATATCCGGTGAAAAAATTAAGGAAGTTGAAACAATAAAAGACCTTGGTGTACTGTTTGACAAGAAATTAACTTTCACGCCACATCTTGATAATATTATAAAAAGAGCTTCGAAAATTTTAGGGTTCGTACTAAGAAATTGCAAAACCTTCCGTCACAATAGAACAAAAATACTACTTTATAACAGTCTCATTCGCAGCATCCTGGAATATAATAGTGTAGTTTGGCGCCCTCATTACGCGACGCATTCATTGCGACTTGAGCGCGTTCAGAAACGCTTCGCTTGGCACCTCGCATTTTCCAGTGGTGTCGCCAAAAAAATACGTTCTTACAATAAAAGACTTAAGCATTTTAACATGACTTCTCTGGAAAAACGTAGACACTTAATTGATGTAATTTTTGCCTATAAAATCATTAAGCATAAGATAGACAGTCCCAGCTTGCTTGCCCTTTTCAGTTTTCGTGCACCCTGTAGAATCCCGCGTAGTGCCATCACGCCCCTTTGTCCACCTTTTAGAAGAACAGTTCTAGGAGCCAATTCGCCCTTTGCAAGAATGTGCAAGGCAGTAAATGGCTACAGTGATTTAATTGATCTCCACTTTGACTCTCTTGCTAAACAGAAAGCCATCCTATATCGTTTACCGAGCAACCCTTAATCCTAGTCAATTATTATGAATGTGTCAATTTTACCGCTGTTATGAATTTACCAATTTTATATTTCATTTTTACCAATGTTATCAATTTTTTGTCAATCGATTTTATTTTTTTATTTTTTTGTTGTTAATTTTAATCCTAGTATCATTTATATTAATTTCAAATCTATATTTGCCGATAATTAATTTACTTGTTAATAATTTTTATTAATTTACTTAAAGTTATTAATTAATTAATGTTTTTTTTTTTTTATTTAAATTTTTAGATAATTTTGTATCAATTTTTATTAATGTATTATTGTCCTGGAACTTTAATTTTACCAATTTTATCATTTGAAATCAGAATTTCATACATTAGAATTTCATTTAAATGTGACTTTTTTACCGATGTTACCAATTTATCTATATTAGCGCTTATTACTAAGTTAGCTTATTTCTCTGATTCATTGTTCTATGCATGTTGTGTTTACCTATAAGTAATTGATGCACTGTTATTCTACTTTTAAAAATGTATTATGTGGTTGTATTAGTGTAATCAATTGTTGGTGAACCTAATAAAATAAATAAATAAAATAAACCCTATTTTGACTAGTTGGGGATTTTTCTTAGTTTTTTTTTTTTAGTAATATATAACGCCATCTGTGAGCGAATACAGGTACTTATTGGTGGTATGCCTTTGTGAGGCTAATGGAATGTTTAATATTTTATTAGTCTGAGAATATATTCTTCAGTTTTTTTGGACATTTCTATTTGTATAACAAAAATGTACTCAATACTCAATTCTTTATTGCATTCCACAATGTAGGCTTAGGTATACCACCTAAGCCTACATTGTGGGGTACATTTATTTGGTAGGTAACAATTGTGGACCCTGTCGGGCACAGCAAAAGATATAATTAATAAAATTTGGAGAGGGCTTATCATTTAAGTATCTTATAATAATTCAACTTATTCTAAAAACATAGACATAACATTAACATTAGAATTAAAATTGCAAAAGACTTTATTTTTCAAGTTTTAGAGATTTATCTTTTAAATATTCGTCGACACTATAGTAAGATTTTTTTAATAATAACTTTTTTAATTTATTTAAGTACTTAGTTTTTTATTTAGTTTTTTTTCTGCATCTATTGTTTAATACTTAGGTACTAAGTATTATTGAAACATTTTTAGGAGGTACTTCCCGTTAAAAATAACAAAGCCGAAGCTACGATCGAGTACCTACTGCTTTTTTGAAAATTATGTTACGCAAGTAATACTGAATTAATAAATCCATAGTAATTTAGATCTAAATTTTTAAATCTTACTGTAAAACCTTAAATCGTGAACATTATCGATACGAGAATTACCAGAGTGCTGAAACTGGACATGTCCTTTAACCGTTTCATTTCCTTTAGGAATTTGTTAAAAACTTGCGGGGTTATACAGAATATGCTCTTCCACATTAATGCTGTTTTGGCTCTACGTCCGCGTAACATATCATTTCGCCTGTGAATTCAGCTTAACAAATAAGGCAGTTTCATAAATGTACAAAGACGTTAGTGTTATGTATTTTTTGAAACATGGTTCCGTTATTTGTAGTCTGAACATGGCTCTGATGGATCGTTTTTGCGCTTTAAAAGCGATTTCTCTATTTATAGAGTTACCCCAGAATATAGTACCATATCTTAGTACAGATACTACAAGACCATGATAAGCTATGAGTAGTGCATCTGTGTAAACTATTGGGGCAAGTTTATACAAGGAATAGAATGAATTACTAATTTTCTTTACATAGCGCTTCAATGTGATCCTTCCAATTGAGCTGCCTGTCAATTATCAAACCTAGAAATTTTGCACTATCTACATCGTGAATTTTGTTATTCTGGTATTGGACCTCCATTTTCAAACTCGGTTTTTTAAAGCCAAAGTGCATTAATTATGTTTTTCCAAGATTCATTCTTAGATTATTATTATCAACCCAATAGAGTATTGATGTTACCGCATTATTAACATCAGCTTCATATGATTCAGGTTTATCACATGCTATTATTATCGTACTATTGTCAGCAAAGAGTGTTATTGGGAAGTCAATAGCTTTGAGCAGGTTGTTAATAAAAATTAGGAATAGTAGAAAACCCATTACACTGCCCTGTGGTATACCAAAGTATACTGTGCGTTCTTTAGACAGGTATGTTACTTCTTCTTTAGTCTTTAAGTTTGTTATGGCGGTAAATTGTTTTCTTTTTGAAAGGTTAATGCTTAATAAGTCTAGAACGTTACCTCATAAACCATAGGTTTCAAGTTTGTTTCTGAAGATAGTATGGTCAACGCAATCAAAGGCTTGCGTCATATCACAGTATAAAGCACAGATAGGTGTCTTATTATTAGCAATATTAGTCATTTTATTTAAAAGTCATAAATAGTCAAGTTTATTGTCGAGTTCTTTCGGAAACCTTTCTGTTCGTTGCAGAGAGTCTTATCGTATCTTTTTTTTTTTCTAAGTATTTTTTTAAGTGTTTTTCTAAGTATGTAGTATGTGTAGTATGTATAAAAAAAATGGCAAAAGCGCATTACGTCTATAATTTTGCATTTGTTGCTTATTACTGTTTTTATATATGTCACTTTACTAAATGGAAGTTAGTTACTCGTTTATTGCTGGACCTGGAGAAATGACGACGACCACACGATAACGTTATTTATTGTTTTAAACAATGTGATTTCTTTATATTACAATTTATAATAAATAGTATGACTCAGATGGTGATGGTGGCGATGATATTATTCAAAACCCGATATTTGATTGTGATAGTCCCTCGCCAAACCATTAATTCGGCATTAGTAAACAATTAATACAAAATAATCAATAAAAAATAGGATTCAAAATAATTAGAAACCGGCAACAAAACAAAACAAGCGCTTTATTACTCATCTATTATTATTACACATAAAAATAAAAATAACTTAGTCATATAAACATTTATGCTGTTAAAACGGATACCAAGTTCCATACATTTTCGTCCATCATCCATTGGTCCCCTCAAGTTCCTTGCCAAATATGAGAAGATACCTGCGCTTTAGCATCCTTTCTTCTCCGCCTTCATTCATTGTCTGAATAAAACAATAGAATTCCGAGAGCGGCCACATTAAAGTCGTCGTTAGAAATTCCAGACCCATTGTCCTTTTAAACAATAAGCCTAATTCCCATTGCTTCCAACCCAATACAATGGAATCGTTGCAGCTGCAGATTTGTGTGATAAACTGCCCCTCAACCCAAAACTGTATTTTTTATTGTTTGTAGTTTTTATGGTTCCAAACAATAGTCTTAGAAGTTGGAAGAAGGAGTACCTTCTTCCAACCTACCCGGTCCGAGTGACAGCTTATAAAATAAAAACTTTTTTACAAAAAAACTTCCAAAAAAAACTACAAAGTGAAAAATAACTTTAATTTGGGAAGTCGGTGTCGTTGGTTCCGCATTTTTGTTTAAGGACACCGACTTCCAAAATTAAAATTATTTTTAACTTTATAGTTTTTTTGGAAGTCGGTTGTTTTTTTTGTAAAAAAGTTTTTATTTTTTACTTTTTAGTGGGTCAGTTTGTAATTTTTCTAATCGATCGTCCGTAAATTATTTTTCCTTTTATTTTTGTTATATTCTCTTCCTTTTGCACTGGGTTTCATCCTACTATTATTTTTTTCACTTTTTACCATTTTCAAAGGCTTCAGCCTTTTTTTTTTTTTGTGGATGGGAAATCATCAAATGACCCCTCCTCAGAGTGGAGCAGGAGGGAGTGTCAGACTCTTACTGACTAAAACCCACCCGTGTTCCTTCCTTAGCCCTTTATGTTCCGGGGCAGCGGTAACCCTTTCGGACAATCCCGCTAGCCTTCGTAGCCTGCCGGGGGGCAGGCTACGAAGGCTTCAGCCCTGGCCTAAAATAAGAATGGAACGATTAATGGCCTGCGCAGACGACGGATTTTTGTCCGCGGACTTTTTTGTCCACTAAAATAGATCGCTTACTACAACTGTATCGAGTAACGCAAACGAGGGATTAAAAGTACCGCGTACGAAAAGTCCCCCGAATAACCGAGGACATGCGGGGAGCGGACCGGACAAAGTACGGGGGAGCCCGTGAAAAAAATAGAACTCGTGTGACTAGGCGAAGCAACGCACATGGCGGACTTTAGTCCGCGTTGTGCGCTCGAGAGTGATGTACGTAAGTATGCCCGTATTTCCGAGGAACAAATCGCACACCTAGGTCTAAACAGCGATTAACTCAAAAAAAACACTTTTTTCAGAAAAGATGAAAACTGATTACTGCCTCCCTGTGCACTGAAGGAGTTTTCTGTATTGATCAATACTTTTTAAAATGCAGATAGTAGAAGATGTTATAAGAATCTTGTGTTTTAATCGTGTAGTGAGTTAAGGATTTCGATGATACGCATAACTCAAAAATTGAGATTTACGAGTTAGCTCTCTTTAGATCTAGGTGTGCGAAATGATCGCACACCGTGTGCGTTGAGTTCGCGGTAAATCCGCGGCGGACTTTTTATTCGCGGAGCGTACTTTTTTCTCCGCCGCGGAGAAAAGTCCGTCGTCTGCGCAGGCCATAAAATTTAACAGCGAGCGTGCGTTTCGCTTGCGACAACCGCACTGAATTTGGTCCGCAAAGACCGCAAACGGCCCGACCGCCCGTAACCGCTCGGCCGGGCGGTAAGTAATTATACAGTGAAAAAAAAATCTGCTGTTCCCTACATTTATGTTCGCATAACTCCTCAAAATTCAGGGAACAGCTGATTTTTTTCGCGATTTCATGTTTAGTCCCATAGTAAAAGCTGTTCATAATGATGAGTACAATGATGCCTTAAGAGGAAAACGATGATTAAAATTTCAACCTGTATAACACGACCCTAATCAACACTAACCTCCCTAGAATACGTCTGTTGCATACGAAAGCCAAGCAGCAAGCAGCAATGGCAAGCAGACAAAGCGCCCTTTCACAGCGCGCCATGTCTTTTTTTTATAAACTGCGACTCGGACCGGGTAGGTTGGAAGAAGGTACTCCTTCTTCCAACTTCTAAGACTATTGTTTGGAACCATAAAAACTACAAACAATAAAAAAATACAGTTTTGGGTTGAGGGGCAGTTAAACACACAAATCTGCAGCTGCAACGATTCCATTGTATTGGGTTGGAAGCAATGGGAATTAGGCTTATTGTTTAAAAGGACAATGGGTCTGGAATTTCTAACGACGACTTTAATGTGGCCGCTCTCGGAATTCTATTGTTTTGTTCAGACAATGAATGAAGGCGGAGAAGAAAGGCTGCTAAAGCGCAGGTATCTTCTCATATTTGGCAAGGAACTTGAGGGGACCAATGGATGATGGACGAAAATGTATGGAACTTGGTATCCGCTTTAACAGCATAAATGTTTATATGACTAAGTTATTTTTATTTTTATGTGTAATAATAATAGATGAGTAATAAAGCGCTTGTTTTGTTTTGTTGCCGGTTTCTAGTTATTTTGAATCCTATTTTTTATTGATTATTTTGTATTAATTGTTCACTAATGCCGAATTAAGGATTTGGCGAGGGACTATCACAATCAAATATCGGGTTTTAAATAATATCGTCGCCACCATCACCATCTGAGTCATACTATTTATTATAATATATAGAAATCACATTTTATAACAATAAATAACGTTATCGTGTGGTCGTCGTCATTTCTCCAGGTCCAGCAATAAACGAGTAACTAACTTCCATTTAGTTAAGTGGCATATATAAAAAAGGTAATAAGCAACAAATGCAAAATTATAGACGTAATGCGCTTTTGCCATTTTTTTATACATACATACTTAGAAAAACACTTAAAAAAATACTTAGAAAAAAAAAAGATACGATAAGACTCTCTGCAACGAACAGAAAGGTTTCCGAAAGAACACGACATTAAACATGACATGGATTTTGCATAGAACTTGGCACTCATTTAGATCTCCATTCTTTTTGCGGCGAAACCCACAGCCAAGCATAATTTTTGTATTGAACTTGGCTCTCCTTTTTTACATTTATGTTTTTGGTGGGTAATACTATAACAACCATTACTGAACATTTTCTTTGACTACCTAGACCATCGCCCATTGTTCTACCAGACATGTCCTTTTGCATGTTGCGAATTTCCAACACAGGAAAGCAAAATTATAGACCTAATGCGCTTTTGCCATTTCTTTTTCCAAAATATACAAGAAATATATGTATTTATAATGAGCTTTACACATACATACTTAGAAAAACAAGAAAAAAAAAGATACGATAAGATTGCGCTGCGTAAACAGTTAAAGTTACGCAAAAATAATGTATGACAGAATTGTTCCCCTTAAAAGTTATAAAAAAAGTCCGCGACTGCATTGTCTATCTTTTCAGGTTGACTCACTATAACCGTTTTTATGATAATCAAATTTGTTCTAAATTAATGCATTATTTGCGAAGGAGTTTTTATAAACATGATATTAATCCTTATCCAAAAAAACACGTTATTCATCACAAGTATTTAATGACTAATATTGCTAATAATAAGACACATGTCTGTACTTTATACTGTGATATGACGCAAGCCTTTGATTGCGTTGACCATACCATTTTCAAAAACAAACTTGAAACGTATGGTTTATGAGGTAACGTTCTGGACTTATTAAGCATTAACCTTTCAAAAAGAAAACAATTTACCGCCATAACAAACTTAAAGACTAAAGAAGTAGTAACATACCTGTCTAAAGAACGCACAGTATACTTTGGTATACCACAGGGCAGTGTAATGGGTTCTCTACTATTCCTAATTTTTATTAACGACCTGCTCAAAGCTATTGGCTTCCCAATAACACTCTTTGCTGACAATAGTACGATAATAATAGCATGTGATAAATCTGAATCATATGAAGCTGATGTTAATAAAGCGGTATCATCAATAATCTGTTGGCTTGATAATAATAATCTAAGAATGAATCTTGGAAAAACATAATTAATGCACTTTGGCTATAAAAAACCGAGTTCGAAAATGGAGGTCCAATACCAGAATAAGAAAATTCACGATGTAGATAGTGCAAAATTTCTAGGTTTGATAATTGACAGGCAGCTCAATTGGAAGGATCACATTGAAGTGCTGTGTAAGGAAAATTAGTAATTCATTCTATTCCTTGTATAAACTTGCCCCAATAATTTACTCACAGCTTATCATGGTCTTGTAGTATCTGTACTAAGATAATTATGGTATTATATTCTGGGGTAACTTTATATATTTTATAAACGATACAATTTTAAACTACAATACACAATACATTTTTTTACAATACCTATACAATTATTTTTTAGAACATTTACTGTTCTCAATAAAATAGACACAAATACATAGTTATGTTAATTTAATTTTATCGAAGACGCAGCCCTGCGATTGCTGTGGGATCGCGCGGTGTGAAGCAATCACAACTGTATTTAGGCAAATTTTAGCATGCAGCGGTTGTTGACGCGACAGAGTAGGCTATTATAGCAGTAGGTATTGTAAATTTTCTACTGAGTCATCAAAAGTGTCTAGGGATCAAGCATTTTTATGCGGATTTCTTGAGATTGAGATGTGGCTTTGTAATAAATTTATGATTTTATAAATTTATATGGATCCTTTTTGGTGCATTTCATAATTTGAATCAGGAACTGTGAATCAAATTCGAGTAAAAGATGAAAATCAGCTGTCAATATTTTCCCTATAAAAACATACAACGCATTGAAGACATTATTAGTGCTACTGTTTCCCTACTACTGATTAAAACCAACGTTATTATGGAGCGGCGACGTCATTTAAGCAGGGAAGAAATGCTCAGAGCCGTGGGAATGATAGAAGCTGGTTCCCGGCAACGTACTGTGGCTTTAGCTCTGAATACAAGTCAGAGTGTTATCAGTCGACTTTGGACACGTTACCGAAGCACTGGTACCGTGGCTGAGCGCCATGGAGGACGGTATCGCTGCACCACACGGAGACAAGACCGATACATTCAAATCTTAACTCTAAGAGCTCCAACAATAACCGCCATGATGTTAGCCGTGAGGCTTCATCACTCTTCAGGGAACTTAATTAGCGACCAAACAGTCAGAAACCGCTTGCATGAAGTGAACCTTCATTCCCGAAGACCGCTACGGGTACCACCTATAGCAATGCACAATCGTAGGATTCGATATCAATGGGCTCTTGAACACAGAAATTGGGCAGAAGAACAATGGCGTTTCGTGTGCTTTTCTGATGAGTCTCGTTTTGGTATGAGACCGGATACAAGACGTATACGACACTGGAGAACCCCTGGACGCCAACAGCGATTAAAATCCTGCCAGGAAGTCCATCCTTATAGTGGTGGAACCATCATGGTATGGGCGGGTATTTGGATCGGCGGAAGAACTGAGTTGATTTGGATCAGAGGCAACCTCAACGCTCAAATTTATGCTGAGACGATTGTATCAGACGTCATCGTTCCTCTACAAGTGCAAATCGGTCCCTTATTTCAGTTAATGCATGATAATGCACGACCGCACACCGCAAGAGTTGTAAGACAGACTCTCGCCGCAGCTAACATCAATGTCCTGCCCTGGCCTGCTCAGTCGCCAGACTTGAACCCGATTGAGCATGCATGGGATATGCTACAGAGAAGAGCTCTGCCGAATATGGAGGGTATCCAGTCGCAAGAAGACCTTTTTTTGTTGTTGCAACGAACATGGGCGGCCATTCCACAGCGTGATTTGGATGAACTCATTTTGAGTATGCCAAACCGATGTTCTTGTGTTGTTAGTGTTCGCGGTAGAAACACGGATTATTAATTGTTTAAGTTACCCAATAAAATTTTAGAGAAAACTGTTATTTCAGTCTTTTTTTCGAACTTTTGTGTTAGTGGTTCAAATGTCAAAAATCCCTTTATTAGGAAAATGGCAAATTTCTTTATTAATGCAAAGGTGACTTGGTTTATCGTTACTGTGACAAACGAAAACACTTTATTTGATGAATCCTTAAAGAAAATTTTAATTAATATCAATCAGGAGAAAAGTTATTGCAAAAATATATGTTGATCCCTAGACACTTTTGATGTGTGTATTTAGTAATCGGTGCCCATGTGGCTGTTATTATCAGCCCCAATGCAGGCGCAAGGAGGGTAGTTCAACTAAAAACTAAAAAAAACTAAAAAAAAACTTTAACTCAGATTTAACTTAAATAATAATAAAGGTATTTTCTTTTTTACAACCACTAATAAAAATATGCTTATTTTATGCTCTTTCCATCATTAGACCTCATCCGTTGCTTTCTATCAGGCGTGATCGAGGTGATGAGCAGGCCCATTTAGCAATAAAAAAAAGATTTGAAATTAGAATTCTAGTAGGTACCTACAGTACGCACGGCTACACATCAAGCTATTTATAACCAGTATAAGCTGACTTCTGATTGTATGAAAAACCTATACAATGCGAGGTCAGCTAAAACTGGAAATATATAGCTTGATGTGTAACCGTGTGTACATGAAAGTACTAAATAAGGATAAATTATGTCTGTCGGCAGAAGACGTGTTGTAATTACGGTTGCAAAATTACGTATTTTACCGAAAACACTGGTAAAATACGGTAATTTTACCGTAATTTATATAAATTACCGGTGGCATAACATTCTAAATTTTAATTTATTTTAAATCACGGGCGCGTTGGGTTACAAAATCAAAATGCAACGTTGCTGACAAGTGCGCTCCGTCAAGTTGTACAGCAAAATGCGATAGATTAGAGATTTGTTTTATTTTTCTGTTTTTTTTTTGTATTGTCATTTGTTTAATTTTATTATTTAATGTTGATTCTGAGAACTGTAGTTAGTATAATACTAAATAAGTACAAGTAATTTTCCAAAAACTAAAATTTTAATTTTTACTGGCCTTTACATACATATATTTTTAAATCGATGACGTGGTATAATTCATATTCATATACATAGTGAAAGAGTAAGATACATACAAACACACTCATTCATTACCGTATTTATGTTTGTAGAACGTAAAACTACGATTTTTACGCTTTTTACCGTAATTTACCGAAATTTACGGTAAAATACGGTAAAAAACGTTTTTTTACTGTATTTCACCGTGGTAATTTTACTGCTTTACATCCCTAGTTGTAGTTGTGCACGGTGTGTAAACTGTATTATAAAACGGAATAACAGCATACCTATTGCTTTTGGAGTATATTCATGTCAAGCTAAATAGGCTCTACCTAGACTAGTGCTACGGGTATTATTTAAAATGAACCGTTGTTATTATCCTCTGTTACATACTGAACTCCAATGCCTACTCGACTTAATGTGTGGGACTGATTATTGTTTCGCGTTTACGATATTGGTTGGTCCCTTGGTCCCGTGGAAAAAGTTGTTTAGGTTGATGATCTGTACCTGTGCAGGACAGCCGATCGTAAAATACGAGTAGTTATAGGCACGTATTATTTTTATCTTTGGGCAACAAATAGGTACCATAATATAGATTTTTAGAAAGTATATGATGCCAGATGTTTTGGATCCTACGACGGCGCTTTGGAACTTGGGTCACGCATTGTATTTACATAATGCCGAGCGTCGTAGTAAAATCCATTGTTTTATTACGAGTAGTTGTTAGTTACATGTGAACAAAGATTATAGTTTCGTGCCGACATTGTTATCGGACATTTCTTAGTAACCTTTTTAATAGATTGTAAGTAGTTTTTAGTTTTGTGCCGACATTGTTATCCGCACTAAATGTGTTTACAATATCTTCTATTAATGTTCTGTGTGATGAGACCCAAAGCGTGGGAAATGGTAGGGAGAAACTGACGCCACTGGGGCATACAAAAGGGCCGTGCTTGTCCAATCAAAGTCTGACTCTCCAAAACCGTTTCCTTAGAAAGGTCACGGGAGCCCCCTTCTATGTCCGGAACATCAACCTCCATCTCGATCTTAGAATCCCCACCGTCCAGCAGTTCATGAAACGCCTCTCCAAGCGCTTCTTTGATTCTGCCATCAAACACCCCAATCCCCTGATTGCGGCGGCCTCCCGATACACTCCCTCGCGCATAAGCAAGATTCGCCGACCGAGGCATACTCTCACCCTCCCTGACGACGCTACGACCCTCCTACAGGAGAGTAGCAAGAAAACAAGTACTTTAAACAAGTACAAGCCCAGACAGCCGTCCTATCGTCCTCGCCGTCGAGGCCCGTCGCGACGCCCCGTACCTAGTCCACCCCGACCCTTGCTCGAGCCAGCCCGCGCCGCTGAGCCTGTAGTTTTAAATTCGTCCCTAAATAATACCGATCCAGCCTGTCCCTTGCTGCCCTCTTCCAGCGACGCCCTAAGCCGAGGTCCGAACCCCACGGGGGGTGCCCTTAGCGTGAGTCGCTTAGTTTTTAGTTAGTTTTTAAGCCCTGGCTGGAGGCCTTAACTTCAAGGCATCCACAGGAAAGTCCGGTTAAGCAGTCGACAACCTCCTACAGGTTGAACTGCGAGATGCCATTTCCAAAAAAAAAAAAAAAAACAATCAAAGTCAGTTAGCCCTGGCTGGAGGCCTTAACTTAGGCATCCACAGGAAAGTCCGGTTAAGCAGTCGACAACCTCCTACAGGTTGAACAACGAGACGCCATTCTCAAAAAAAAAAAAATAAACAAACAAAGTCAGCTCCTATTCAGATCTGGTACAAGACAGTAGTCTGAGTAGACTTCAGTACTCGCTACCTTTGACAGTGGAAAATTGTATATTCATTTAAGTACTTCCACCATGGTCCACCGTCCATTTTCACAGTGGTTTTATTCCCCACCAACCCAGCACATAAATGAGGCTGTAAGCCACAGTACCACGTCCTAAAATATGAACACACCTTTTTGATACATGCTGTATAGCTACAATAATTGAGCAGTGGTGGTTCAGTGGTAACGGCCGCGACTTACGAGTTGTAGGTTCGAACCCAGTCAGGCGAAGAAAAGGGATACTTACTTACTTACTTTTCTTTACTTTGTGATTATTTAATCACCACTGCGCTCATGGTGAAGGAAAACATCGTGAGGAAACCGGCATGTCCTAGAACAACAAAAAAATCGGACGTGTGATATATACCAACCCGCACTAGGGCCGCGTGGTGGATTACGGCCCACTCCCAGTCAGGAGAAGCCCTGTGTCCTAGCAGTAACTAACTATAATTAATTATGGCGCAGTTACGGGCTAAATAAATCCTAAAGTCTATCACAAGCTCGACCATATGCAGATAAAAAGCATGCCTACAAAATACTGACCTTTCTTTATCCATTATGATAAGAACCTAGTGAGTTAATAATCATGAATCATAAGGCATTATCTTTGTTTTTGAAATTCAAAGTCCAGTCCGTTTTTATTTATATATTTATTATATGTATAGATGTAGCGGTATCTACAAACGCCACATGGGGCAGTTACCCGCCAGACACACACCCGTCTGGTCGGAGGATCCTCCCTTTTCTATGGAGGTTGAGTGAACTTTACGACATTCGACGTACTGGAGTGTAAGACAGCGCCACCCCGACTCACTGGGGGCATCTTCGCAGACAGTTCTGACTCACCGTGAACTATGTGGCAATCAGTTCTGACTCACTGAAACCTCAGATGGCCTGGCAGGCATCGAAGGTCGCAAGATACAAGACTCAGCCCACTATCGACCTCTGGTCTCCGGAGGGGTGATGTAGCGGTATCTACAACGCCACATGCGAAAAATGCGTCATACTGACGTCACGCAAAATCCTGCATCTCGCAGGCAGAGTTTACCGAACAACTAGCATATCAACGCCCTGACATGAAACATCGGCCAGTTGCCCACCAGACATGATACCCGTCTGGTCGGAGAATTCTCCCTTTTCTATCGAGGTTGAGTGAACTTTACACCCTGTTCCTCACACCTCTATACAGGGTTACTTGTAAAACACCAGCAACCTCTTAAGAGGTCATTGTACTCATCATTATGAACAACTTTTACTATGGGACCAAACCTGAAATTGCGAAAAAAAAATCAGCTGTTCCCTACATTTTGACGAGATAGACGAAGATAAATGTAGGGAACAGCTGATTTTTTTTTCGCGATTTCAGGTTTGGTCCCATAGTAAAAGTTGTTCATAATGATGAGTACAATGACCTCTTAAGAGGTTGCTGGTGTTTTACAAGTAACCCTGTATAGAGGTGTGAGGAACAGGGTGTAAAGTTCACTCAACCTCGATAGAAAAGGGAGAATTCTCCGACCAGACGGGTATCATGTCTGGTGGGCAACTGGCCGATGTTTCATGTCAGGGCGTTGATATGCTAGTTGTTCGGTAAACTCTGCCTGCGAGATGCAGGATTTTGCGTGACGTCAGTATGACGCATTTTTCGCATGTGGCGTTGTAGATACCGCTACATCACCCCTCCGGAGACCAGAGGTCGATAGTGGGCTGAGTCTTGTATCTTGCGACCTTCGATGCCTGCCAGGCCATCTGAGGTTTCAGTGAGTCAGAACTGATTGCCACATAGTTCACGGTGAGTCAGAACTGTCTGCGAAGATGCCCCCAGTGAGTCGGGGTGGCGCTGTCTTACACTCCAGTACGTCGAATGTCGTAAAGTTCACTCAACCTCCATAGAAAAGGGAGGATCCTCCGACCAGACGGGTGTGTGTCTGGCGGGTAACTGCCCCATGTGGCGTTTGTAGATACCGCTACATCTATACATATAATAAATATATAAATAAAAACGGACTGGACTTTGAATTTCAAAAACAAAGATAATGCCTTATGATTCATGATTATTAACTCACTAGGTTCTTATCATAATGGATAAAGAAAGGTCAGTATTTTGTAGGCATGCTTTTTATCTGCATATGGTCGAGCTTGTGATAGACTTTAGGATTTATTTAGCCCGTAACTGCGCCATAATTAATTATAGTTAGTTACTGCTAGGACACAGGGCTTCTCCTGACTGGGAGTGGGCCGTAATCCACCACGCGGCCCTAGTGCGGGTTGGTATATATCACACGTCCGATTTTTTTGTTGTTCTAGGACATGCCGGTTTCCTCACGATGTTTTCCTTCACCATGAGCGCAGTGGTGATTAAATAATCACAAAGTAAAGAAAAGTAAGTAAGTAAGTATCCCTTTTCTTCGCCTGACTGGGTTCGAACCTACAACTCGTAAGTCGCGGCCGTTACCACTGAACCACCACTGCTCAATTATTGTAGCTATACAGCATGTATCAAAAAGGTGTGTTCATATTTTAGGACGTGGTACTGTGGCTTACAGCCTCATTTATGTGCTGGGTTGGTGGGGAATAAAACCACTGTGAAAATGGACGGTGGACCATGGTGGAAGTACTTAAATGAATATACAATTTTCCACTGTCAAAGGTAGCGAGTACTGAAGTCTACTCAGACTACTGTCTTGTACCAGATCTGAATAGGAGCTGACTTTGTTTGTTTATTTTTTTTTTTTTGAGAATGGCGTCTCGTTGTTCAACCTGTAGGAGGTTGTCGACTGCTTAACCGGACTTTCCTGTGGATGCCTAAGTTAAGGCCTCCAGCCAGGGCTAACTGACTTTGATTGTTTTTTTTTTTTTTTTTTTGGAAATGGCATCTCGCAGTTCAACCTGTAGGAGGTTGTCGACTGCTTAACCGGACTTTCCTGTGGATGCCTTGAAGTTAAGGCCTCCAGCCAGGGCTTAAAAACTAACTAAAAACTAAGCGACTCACGCTAAGGGCACCCCCCGTGGGGTTCGGACCTCGGCTTAGGGCGTCGCTGGAAGAGGGCAGCAAGGGACAGGCTGGATCGGTATTATTTAGGGACGAATTTAAAACTACAGGCTCAGCGGCGCGGGCTGGCTCGAGCAAGGGTCGGGGTGGACTAGGTACGGGGCGTCGCGACGGGCCTCGACGGCGAGGACGATAGGACGGCTGTCTGGGCTTGTACTTGTTTAAAGTACTTGTTTTCTTGCTACTCTCCTGTAGGAGGGTCGTAGCGTCGTCAGGGAGGGTGAGAGTATGCCTCGGTCGGCGAATCTTGCTTATGCGCGAGGGAGTGTATCGGGAGGCCGCCGCAATCAGGGGATTGGGGTGTTTGATGGCAGAATCAAAGAAGCGCTTGGAGAGGCGTTTCATGAACTGCTGGACGGTGGGGATTCTAAGATCGAGATGGAGGTTGATGTTCCGGACATAGAAGGGGGCTCCCGTGACCTTTCTAAGGAAACGGTTTTGGAGAGTCAGACTTTGATTGGACAAGCACGGCCCTTTTGTATGCCCCAGTGGCGTCAGTTTCTCCCTACCATTTCCCACGCTTTGGGTCTCATCACACAGAACATTAATAGAAGATATTGTAAACACATTTAGTGCGGATAACAATGTCGGCACAAAACTAAAAACTACTTACAATCTATTAAAAAGGTTACTAAGAAATGTCCGATAACAATGTCGGCACGAAACTATAATCTTTGTTCACATGTAACTAACAACTACTCGTAATAAAACAATGGATTTTACTACGACGCTCGGCATTATGTAAATACAATGCGTGACCCAAGTTCCAAAGCGCCGTCGTAGGATCCAAAACATCTGGCATCATATACTTTCTAAAAATCTATATTATGGTACCTATTTGTTGCCCAAAGATAAAAATAATACGTGCCTATAACTACTCGTATTTTACGATCGGCTGTCCTGCACAGGTACAGATCATCAACCTAAACAACTTTTTCCACGGGACCAAGGGACCAACCAATATCGTAAACGCGAAACAATAATCAGTCCCACACATTAAGTCGAGTAGGCATTGGAGTTCAGTATGTAACAGAGGATAATAACAACGGTTCATTTTAAATAATACCCGTAGCACTAGTCTAGGTAGAGCCTATTTAGCTTGACATGAATATACTCTAATGACCCCTTAGGTAATAGGTAATACGGGCTGGTGTCCGCAACTCCATGTTAAAGCGCGTATTTTGCGTACAAAATAGGAAGAGACCCCTTAAGGCGCTTATAGGCCTCACTGACCTTGTGCATGTGGGCGGAGCTAAACGACCTACTCACAAATACGTAAACCGAGCGCGGTGGCGCGCTACACTAAAACTACGATCAAAGAATATGCAGAGGCACAGACATGCCGCACGTAGGTCGCCATTTTTGCCTACGATTCCAGAATGGTATGGCGTGGCAAAATGAGAAGGAACTTAGTTTCTGACGGGATTAAAACTTTAAAAATTGAAAAGTGTCTAGGGATCAAGTACGTTTTAGAATATCGCCGCAAAAAAAAAACCAGTCGAGTGCGAGTCGGACTCGCGCACCGAGGGTTTCGTTCAAAGAAGGTATGTTTTTGTATTTTTCCTTTACTTGTGCTCCATGACCTTGCTTCTTGCCAAATTTCATGATTTTAGGTCAACGGGAAGTACCCTATACATTTTGATTCCCTCGAGTGTCGAAATATAGTATAATTCGACACACGCTTTTTGCGTCATAAACGGCCGAATCTTTTTTTTTACCTTAACTAAGAAGTTTGATTTTTTCACAGATTCCAGGGACCGCAGACCTGAGTATATACAACGTGTAACGTTAAATGCGCAAAACCTCATACAACCCAATTAGAGCATTGAGTTAAAAACATAATACAATGACCAAAACTATTTTTTTTTTAAAGCTAACTAATATTATTAATAATATCGTATTGATCCTAGCATTACTTTATGCATTCAAAATTGAGTCTTATTGCCTTAAAATAAGACTTACTGAGAAATTTAGTTAAGTTGTGTTACTTTAGCTAATTTCAGAATGGGAAATAGTCATTTGAAGGAATAAACTAAATTTAGATGATTTTTAGTCTAGTTTACACGTATTTGTGACAAGAGAATCGGCACTAATTATGAACAAACTATTTTCAGGTTTTGCGCATTTAACGTTATACGTTGTATATGATCTTAATTTGAACTCGATACCTCCATGCGTTCCGGAGATAAAGGGTCTTGACAGACAGATGGACGGACGGACAACAAAGTGATCCTCTATGGGTTCCGTTTTTTTCCTTTAGAGGTACGGAACCTTAAAAAGAAAAGAAATACTGTTTTTGCACTCGAAGTCAAGGGGTTGGTAGTGTCAGGGCCCTGGAATTATAAGGCCCTCCCAACGTCTCTTGACCATGACCTCCAAGGTAACTCGACATTGACCTCCAGTATCACTTGAGCTTGACCTAACAGTCACTTGTCTTTGACCCTAAGGTCACTTGACTTTGACGTCAAGATCACTAACCGTGAATATTGACCTGTTACTACTCCCGAGAATTGCGGATCTTGACTTTAGGAATGTTGACCTTGACCTCAAGGTCAGTGACCAAGATAATCGCGGGTCTTGACTATAGTCTGATTTTTAATTCGAAGGAATTCTGACATTTCCGAAGTGTTGCCAATAATAAAGCGGTCCTATTAAAAACGGAACGCATTGAAGCGAAATTAAAAATCTTTATTGTGTTTAGGTTTCAATTAGAAAAACTAAAACTTAAAAATTTACTGATTATTTTAAAATGGTAATCAGATTTTTTATCATCAAATTATTGAAGATACAATAATTAGTAAGGTAATTATTTTTCTTTCACTGGAATCCCTGACCACTAATCCATGGGTTACAAACCTTTTTTAGGAAAATCTTTTTGATTGTAAAATCTTCGCTTCTTGTAACTACAGGTTTGGAGGTATGGGCCTGGATTCCTTAGCCTGTTCTTCGGGACAATTAATAATTATAATCATTATAATGTGTCATTATCATGCATGTTAATCGGCTTCTAATGTGCTCACGGTGTTTGTTGCGATTTATTGTTGAGTTTTTATTTGCTGTTACGTTTTGTTTGTTGCTTACATTGTCATATAGTTTACTTGATCTCATTCTCTTTCATATTTTATGTTATTTTATCCGAAAAATTCTAGTCATTTAAATAACTTAGAAAAAGGACATGACAGAAAAGGTTTATGATATCTGAAGTGTCAAAAAATGACCGCTGTCAGAATTCCTTCGAATTAAAAATCGGGGTATAGGAATGTTCAAGGTCAATGACACTGAGGTCAAGATCATGCCCTTGTGGTGTCTCATGGTGTTCCTTCACCCTACTACTCCCACATCCCACCAAGTCCTGAAGGCTTGATTATGCAATGGTTTTTGGTGAAATTTTTGTCTTTTTTTCATAATGCCCCGTTTCGTATCCACTGACCGAACCTCCTCCTTTTTACCGACTTCATAAAAAGGAGGAGGTTACTATGTTCGGATGTTTGTATGTTTTTTTTTTGTATGTTTGTTCATCGAATACTCCGTCAATTGTCGACGGATTTTCAAAATTCTTTTTTTTTTTAAATCGCTTAAAATTGAGATTTAAAAAATAAGTTTAAAACTAAAACCCGTCTACTGAAAAGGATGAAACAAGAAAGTACCTACATTATATACATACATACCGGTCAAAATCATAACCCTCCTTTTTGTTTCGCCTTAGTAAGGTAATAAAAAATATGATCCTGTTTCACCAATTTGAATTATTACCGGATTTATTGCCCGACTAAGAGGGTTATCTCTTAGTCGGGCAATAAATCCGTAGCCAATTGGATGATGTTATAATAACTTCCTGTCACTGTTATTTACATAGCAGGTAGTGGTATTCTAATTTGTGTGGGGTAGGTGCCACAACTAAAAAGTGAAAAAATAAAAACTTTTCTCTACAAAAAAAAAAAAAAAAAATTGTCTTTCAAAAACACAAATTGATAAATAACTTTATTTCGAAAGTCGGTGGCAAAAAACGAAAATTCAAAACCAAAGACACCGACTTCCTTGACTTGCTTTGGCATTTTTATTTATTTACAAATTATCTTATATTGAAGTAAGTAAGTACACAATATACAATATAAACAAAAACAGTATTTAGAAATGGCAGCATTTAGTAAAGCGTCCACGCGCACAATAGAAATGGGCCCTCTGCAGCGAGCTAGCTATAAACGTATACTGATACAATTCGTTCGTTAATATTTGCACTAACACAGACAAATGCGCGAAGTCGGTGTGTCAACGTGTTTTAGAAATATAATACAGCACGTATTGTTGAGGGGCCTGTGGCTAAATAATAACAGCCGCACAGGTCGATCGATCAGGTTAAGCTACGCTTACCGCAGTTGGTCTGTGGATGGGTGACGATGTTTACATACCGAGACCCCTCTGTGCCTCGAAAAGCATGTTAAGCCGTTGGTCCCGGCTGTCATTCGTTGATCTTTGACAGTCGTTATGGGTAGTCAGAAGCCCGAAAGTCTGACAACTAGTCTTACCAAGGGGTATCGTATTACCCAGTTGTGTAGGTCAGATAGGCAGTCGCTCCATGTAAAATACTGGTATTCAGCTGACCCCAACATAGTTGGGAAAAGGCTAAGCAGATGATGAATACAGCACGCTATTGTGTCCGGAGCCAGTCGGAAATTTGTCTTTTTCATTAAATTCAACCTCCCTATTGCTAATGTTGACTTTAATTTGAAATCACAGGTTCTATCTTCCTCATTCGCATCCTCCTCCTTTCTTCCTCCTCGTATCCCCATCCTCATCCACTTCCCCAAAACGTATTTCTAATACTTCCTCTACCTCATCCTCTTTCTCCTCCTTGTATCCTCATCCTCATCCTCGTTCTCAAAATGTATTTCTAATATTTACTCCTCCTCACCCTCTTCCTCCTCCTCGTACCCTCATCCTCATCCACTTCCTTAAAATGTATTTCTAATACTTACTCATCCGCATCCTCTTCTTCATAACCACTTCCTCATCAACTCTACCCTGCAGTGGGTCTGGTATTATTAAGATACTTAAGCAATCGGCAGTGGTTTTTATCTTTGGCTATGCCAACGTCTATGAATATTTATTTGTCCTTTACAAAAACTTTAGTAAGCGTAATCTAAAGATTTATCCCCAAAAACGAGATATCTGTAGATACCAATATAGTAGGTACACAAACACCTGTTAGAGTGCTCTCGCTAATAAGACCAAGATATAAAGGTGTGTTGTTTATCGTTTTCAGGCTTTCAGTCGCTGTCCGGCCGTCGGGCGCGCCTCACGCTTTTCAGGAATTGAGGAAAAGCGCGCCAATTTTCCGCGTACGTAGTACTGAAAAAGTTCCATGTTTTGTGTGAAGTGATTTTATTACAAGTTTATAGTAACTAATTAGATTAATTGGTACCTACAGTTTTCCGTTATCTTTAACAATGAAAAGTTACGACGTATTATTTTTTACTGCTTTATTTTGGTGCTCTTTTCTGATTTGCAAGACAGTTGTAGTAGAAACTGATTTAGAGCTGATTTTTCAATAGTCAGTTACCTTAAGTATATCACAAGAATAAATAATTATGATAGTTTGATATAATTTCTATATGAAAGCTGCAAACCGCAATATTTATTCCTCAGATAAAAATTATCAGACTATTGGTATATCAGGCCTTAGAATATAAAACTTATAATATAATTCCTAGATTTTTGTAGATTTCAATGAGAAACGTTAATGATTGCAAAGCAATGAGTACATTTTGAGTAAATTGATTTGACATTCAAGCTCGTTGGAAAATCGGTTGCCAAGATGCTGATTAGCATCTGCTGCTGAAGCAATTAATTAAAAGCGTGCACATGTTTTATATTCTTAGTTTCGTGAAAGTTTTGAACAAGGACTCCATGAGACAGGCTCGATCTAGTGTGGAGTCCACAAGTTAAAATATTAAAATTATGTTTCAATCGTAACAACAATTTTAAGAGTAGTTTATTTGTATTAGCTTCAAGGACATGTAAAAAACACTTACTTTATTTGATTAATATACGATTTATTATTATAATTTATAAATAGTACGTTTAAATTAATGTATCTACTCTCTTTATTATGTTAGACTAAAAATTAACTTATAAGTAGTATAAAAAAGCAGTATTATGGTACAGTGACAGTAGGTAACGTGTATGTTGATAAAAGAAAGAATATATCAAGAGGAAACGGAAGGAAATGAAAATGAGAGGTAAGTGAGAGAAACAGGACATTGTTTATCTTTCACCTTATTCTAATAGGATTGTGGCTGATCAAAGTCTTGTTAGGGATCTGTACTTTAAAAGGAAAAAAACGGAACCTTTATAGGATCACTATGTTGTTAATCTGTCAAAAAAAATCAAACTTCTAAGTTTAAGTAAATAAAAAGATACGGCCGTTTATGCCGCAAAAAGCACTTTTCGTTGACCTAGAACTATGAAATTTGGCAGGTAATATCGTCACAAATCTATAAAAATAAATTTGTAGATACATTACAAAAAAAATCCCGTGATGAACTGTACGGAACCCTCGCTGCGCTAGTCCGACTCGCACTTGACCGTTTTTTATGTGTATGTGTCACTGTATCCTTGACGAGGATCGTCCTGTTTAATATACAGTGCCCTCCAAAAGTTAGTTACAGGTACTTATAAGGGATTACTTGATTAAGTTTTGTGATAAGTCAAAGGTAGTTGAATTCGTCAATAAAAACATAGCAGTTCAAATTACAACATTATGATTTAAAATTCTAGTGATCCAAATTATCACTAGAATTTTCAATCGTCTGCTGAAGTGGAAAAATGTCAACTAACTTTTGGAGGTCACTGTAGCTACTATAATTTTATATAGGTACCTATATTAATTTTTTTTTAAATGCTTATTTATAAAAATATTTAAATAGTAAGTAAATAAATAAACGAAATAATCTATACTATAATATAATAATAATATTGTAAAAAGGTGAAATTTGTTTGTTTGTGAGTGTGTATGTAGGGTGTAATCTCCGGAACTAATGATAAAATTAAAAAAAAAAATTCACTGGTAGAAAGCTACACTATTCCTGAGTGCTACAGGCTATAAATTATATTTATATCATGCATAACTAGCACGGGCGGGCGATGAGATGCGGTGGATCGGGGCCCAAAATTTCAAGCGGACGAAGTCACTGGCAGTCGGCAGAAGTAACAAATAGACTTATCACGAATTAGATTATTGCTTGTCTGTAGACTTTATTGAAATAATTAGTATACTTAGTACGAAAGTGTCATTTCATTTCTACTCCAGTCAGAATGATGGTAGTTTTCCCTTTCATACACAGCCCGACTTCACTCCATGCTGGGCGTAGGACCCTCTTTTCTTGTGCCAATCCCCACGCTCCTATGCCAGCCTCATACAGTTTTTGCCCGCGATGTCAATAATGTCGTCTGCCCATCTCGCCGTTTACCCTTTACAGTGTGAAAATATGAAATGGTTTTGAATTTAATGTTTCATAATCATTTTCTACTCGGTCTTTTATTTCGTATTTTCGGAAAAGCTGTAATTTGAGTCGCAAAACACATTGTTTTCTTTTTAAAACAATCTTTTATAAGAAAATGGGAAATGTATACAAATACAAATATTACAAGTACTGGTGCTCGCGAATGATACGAGTACATACTACGGTTTAAAACGACTAAAGAGTTCTTTCTTCTATCAGAAATAAATTACTAGAATAATTTAATAAACAATAACTATATTTTTTGTTTTACTGTCTGTTGTTTGATGCTCGGGCAACATTACAGACATTTTCTTTTTGTAGTTGTGTCTCTCTTGATTTAATATTTTATTAATGTTTATTAGCTTTATGAATACGTACCTAATAATTAGAGAATCCATCTAGTGGGTCAAAATCAAAAGTCATTTATTCAATTTAGGTTGAGAATCAGCACTTTTTGAACGTTAAAATTACATAAGACAGTCCTCCCAAAACGTCAGCCCTTTACCACTTCCTAGTGCTTTTAAGAAGAAGAAGTAGCAAGTTTATATTGCCCTAGGGAGTTTATCCCTAGCAGGTATCACCTCATGTGGGAATTTTAAATTAAAATGAAGATACCGTGACTTCGTCGAATCATTTATCAATACTCAATACAGGACCTACGAGTACATTCGCTTTGAATAAGATTGTTGAGGATATTCACTTATTATAAGATTATCAAGAATTTTGTATGACGCAATTTATCAGTCAAAAATTGTTTGTAAATAAACCAATAGGCTAGCTCACAGGAGTATCCCCACAGTTACGAAAAATAATGTGAGTGCTTTTGTAATGCTGGAAACATATTCCAAACATATACTTAAACAAAAATCAAAATATGTTATGTAACGCCAGAAGCTGTGTACGGTTCCAATTGGTCGTTTTTTATGTAGAAGAGCAGGCAAGAAACACAAAGGTTACCTACTCTTTTACAATGTTTTCAAATTATATTGTAACAGGTTTGGAAGGATAGTATAGGCCAGTCAATAAGTACTAAGAAAATGGAGAGTGGTCTACAAATCTATAGTCTACAAGGCCTACAATGTTCTCACATTCATAAAATATAAAATAATCTATTTGAAAGATAAATAAAATAAAAACCTATTAAAACTAAATGACATGAGTGCCATTACAACCTAAACAAATCTGAATTAATATCCTCTTCACAGAAGCCATTAATATTGTTGAAACGAAAATGTAAGGTATATACGAGTAATATAATGTCAAATAATGAAGAGATTATGTCAAAGAGTCGAAATTTGGGAGCAGTTAATAGACATTTTAAATACTTAAGCCGTTAATGAGGTACCAGGGAAGCCATATGTACAGAAGAAATTATTGCCTAACTTCTTTGCCTTCAACGTAGTCTTTAATCATATAATAATTATGCTTTTTTGATAAGGATACGTTTCATACGTTTGGTGTGGGTTTTGAATTTTCCATCGCTAAGTTCTGTAACCAACTTTGGCAACTTGTTATACAGTATCCGCTCCGGATACTGTTTGTAAGAAATGACTCGGTTGTTTTAGTTAAACTAAATTTGGGTATCACAATTTCATTTTTACTACGTGTATTGGTATTATGGAAATCGCTTTTTATTTTGAAAAATTCGAAGTCTTTACGAACATACAAAATACTTTCTAAGATACAAAGAGAAGGCAGTGTTAGGCTACGTTAGGTACTGGCCGCATGTGGCCAGCAACATGTTTTCAGCGATACAAAAAACATTAGAATGTTGCCCACCCTTTTACCAGGAAAAATGAGAATTGTTATACTAGTATGTTGCCTGTTAGTCTCTAAACGAGCACTAATAAAAATAAAAACTTTTCTACAAAAAAAAAAAAAAAAAAAACAACCGACTTCCAAAAAATCAAAGTGAAAAATAACTTTAATTTCGGAAGTCGGTGTCGTTGGTACCGCATTTTCGTTTTTTGACACCGACTTCCGAAATTAAAGTTATTTTTCACTTTGGTGTGTTTTTTTGGAAGTCGGTTTTGTTTTTTTTTTTGTAAAAAAAGTTTTTATTTTTCACTTTTTTGTTATACATACCCCACACAAATTAATTAACACTAGTGCATTGAAGAATTGAAGACACCGACTAGAAGAATCATCAAAATTCTCATAGAAATGCCGGAAATACAGCACATTTATACATATAACTTCGTACAGAAGAATAATTACCTAATGTATTATACTAAAACCTTCCTGAAAGTATGTAGATCACATTATTGAAAAAAATATTAAAATTGGTCCATTCGTTTTTGAGAAAATCGCGGAGATACAAACATACCTACATAAATTCGGGCCGAATGTAGAACCTCCTTTTTGAAGTCGGTTAAGATAAGATAAGATAAGATTTCTTTATTTGTTTAAACATTGTGTACATACAAGAGCATGCAAGATATTATATCGTTTGAGTCCAATCATGTTTAGCCGTAAGTATCGGCGTACAAATATTTCCATAACATTGAAAAGAATTATTAGTAAAAAAAAAAACTTAATATTGTTGCTCACTTGTTTACCAGGGAAAATAAGAAATGACCCCATACTAGTATGTTGGCAGTTAGTCTCTGGACGGGGAATAAAAACATCTGAATGTTTTCATTCACCCTTTTATTAGGGAAAATGAGAATTGTTCCTGTACTTAGTATGATGGCTGTATTAGTCTCTGGCCGGGGAGTAAAATGGTGTCTATGGACGTACATGCAATGGCATAACCTCTAAAATTATGCCAAAGTTATGTACGGTAATATTGATTAATATTCTAAATATACATAGATTCAGACCGAATCAGAGACCCACTTCATTGAATTCCTAAAAATAATGTGAAACAGTTTGATGTCCGAAACTTAAGTTACGCTTTGAGAAATTGTACAAAGAACTGTTGTATAACAACTCGAATTCTGTTCTATTTGGACACGGAATTGAATAGAAATCTTGATAGTGTCGAGTCCGAATTTCCACCGCACGACGCGAATGCGGTTTCGAGCGCGCTTTGGTTTGACCATAGCACTAGCTCGAACTAAGATACAGAACTATTGTATTTTCCCTCTAGTAGCAGTAGTTCGGTTGTTAGTCCGGTTGACCGAACTACTGTAACTTTCAGTTGCGATAGATCGGTCCTAACAAAGCACCGATACGAGTATGTACCCTTCCTTTAGTTCGGCAAATAAACTAGGCACATAATGTAAACAAACTATTTATATCTTCATTTAATTTTTAACACGTAAAAAGAGCGACTTTTTGTATCAATACCTGTACCAGTGTACCTATAGCAACAGTTCGGCAAATAAACTATATAATACTCATATGTAAAAACTATTTACATTTTAAAAAGTACACGTAAAAAGAGCGACTTTTTAACCGACTTCAAAAAGGAGGAGGTTCTCAATTCGACGGTATGTTTTTTTTATTTGAAAGGGTATGCTCCCGAGGTGGTCCTATTGTCACCAAATCGGAATTTGATGAGGGGATCCCATGGAAATCGAGGGAAACCCTCAAATTTTGTAGGCACACCTATAGCGATTTGGGTATTTTTTATAGTAACTCGTGCATTGCTCTCAAAAAGTAGCATTCGGTGAAATGGAACTGACGATGAAGACCACAGATGGCCATCGGAACTATTCAATCTATACTAATATTATAAAGCTGAAGAGTTTGTTTGTTTGTTTGTTTGAACGCGCTAATCTCAGAAACTACTGGTCCGATTTGAAAAACTCTTTCAGTGTTAGATAGCCCATTCATCGAGGAAGGCTATAGGCTATATATCATCACGCTAAAACCAATAGGAGCGGAGCACCAATGAAGAATGTTTCAAAATCGGGGGATTTTTTTCCTATTGAGAGCTTCCGCTGCGTGCGCTGCGTAAACGGTTAAAGTTTCGCAAAAATCATATATGACAGAATTGTTCCCCTTTAAAAGCATTACACATTAGACAGCATTAGTCTATCTTTTAAGGTTAGCTCACTATAACCTCTTTTATGCTAACCAAATTTGTTCTAAAATAATGCATTATTTGCGAAGGTGTTTTTATAAACATGGTATTAATCCTTATCCAAATAAATACGTTATTCATCACATGTATTTAATTTTGAACAAAATTGCCTCTGACATCATTTGATTTCAATGTATATCTTAGGAGATATCATAGTTTTAAAATAATACTAATAATAAAGCTGAAGAGTTTGTTTGTTTGAAACACGGTTTGAAAGCTCTAAATCTCTGGAAGTATTGGTCGCATATATAAAAATATTTTTGCGTTTGATAGCCCAGTTCTTGAGGAAGGCTATATTCTATTAAACTTGACGCTAGGACCCTTAGGAGTTGAGCAAAAAGAAAAAAAGTCTGAAGTTTTCGTCAAGCGAAAACGAAGTAATAGCGCAGGCCGGCGACACGTTGCGACGGGGTGAGTCGGGGAAACAAAAAAAATTTACGCGGACGAAGTCGCGAGCAGAAGCTAGTAATAAATATTTCACGGGTTGCGATTCGATTAGGTAGGTACTTTAATGTGGTTGCTAAACACATTGCGCATCGTGAAGTGCAGATGATGGTGACTTCTCAATCAGCTCGTTCCTGGTTCTTACAAGGAGAACTCCTTAACAATTAACGTCCCTGCATCGGGAAAAGCAATATTTTGTAAAAGGTGATGAGCAGTTGACATTAGGCTATTGTAACTTAGATAAGTTAGAAACTGGCCCACTAAAAAGTGAAAAATAAAAACTTTTTACAAAAAAAAAAAATAACCGACTTCCAAAAAAAACACTACAATGTGAAAAATAACTTTGATTTCGGAAGTCGGTATCAATAAAAGAAAATGCGGAACCAACGACACCGACTTTCGAAATTAAAGTTATTTTTCACTTTGTAGTGTTTTTTTGGAAGTCGGTTGTTTTTTTTTTTGTAAAAACGTTTTTTTATAAAAATATCTCTAGAAATTTCCCCACAAGTTAATTGTATTTGTGCTTCTCTAATAAAATCGTCTCTTTCAACATACTTCTTGCTTCTTTTTGGCAATGTCTTCTTTCCAAACATTTTGTACTGGCCGATTTTGAAATTTGCAAGCGTAATACCATCCTTCAAATGTGTTAAATTTGTAGCGAGGTTGGAATTTTTTTAATTAGCCCATTAATTTTGAAATGCCAACCTTTCGCAATATTTGTTGTCCAATGGCGTTGGAAGAGACTGACCATACTACTGGCCTCATCCAAAACTTTTCAAAATAACATAATTAAAAATTAATTATTAAATATTTTTTTTTGTATCATCAGAAGATATTTCATTCGATTTTATTATATTGCCAACCATTATATTTATTGCTTGCACAGGCAACAAAGCTAACACAGAACATAAATTAACTATGTATTTGTGTTTTGTTGTTGTTAGTTTATATTCCGCTGCTTTTCGCTTAAACAATTACGGAAATGAAAATAGCAACCCATCATTGATGCATTTTTTAATTCAGATTTTAACGCATTCAAGTTGGCTTTTTCGTAATCCACGTGTATTTCTTTTGGATTTCTCTCTGGTATATTTGACTTGATCAATTCAAAGACAATTTTATATGCCTTTGTATATTGAAGGCAAATGCCAGCGGAATGACATTTATAGTTTCAGTTGAACTACCCAAGTCTCCCCCCTAACGGCGATAGATAACCCTATCGGGCACACTACTGGTTATGTATAGCGTGATGTGTAGCCGTGTGTGACTATGATATATTTTCTTTACATAATACATATCGGGCTATTTTCAGTACACTGCTAACCAAAGCTAAGTATAAGATTGTACGAAGGTCGGCCAGTATAATTCCCTGTGAATTGGTCTGTCACGATCACTGTGTTTAGGCAAAACATTGACATGTCCCATAAGTGTTAATAAAATACCATAAATAGACAACTAAAGGAGGATGTGGCGAGTTCATGTGCAACAAGTAAGTATAAAAGTATACTTGCATCAGCCTGTAAAGTTCCCACGGCTGGGATGCAGGCGTTCTCTGTGTGAGAGGGAATGGGCCGTAGTCCACCACGCATGCGCTATGTGGATTGGTGGATGTTACATTTCTTCGAATTTTTGGTTTAAGGAAATACCGGTTTCCTCACGATGTTTTCGTTCACCGTTTTGAGAGCAATGGTGATGAAATAAATTACACAAAGTAAAGTGAGTGCCTGGGTACGAACAGTATGGAATCAGTACGGTTTTTTCGGTAAAAAGTTGGGATCACACTTCAACGTCCCAATGTTCATACAGTTAAAAACAAATACTGTATGAAACTGCCATGTGATCCCAAAATTATACAGTTAAATATCGTACTGATCGTCGTCGTGTGAACGGACACCTACAGCTCGTAAGTCGGGGCTGGACCACCATTGCTCCTAAAGTGTTCGCGTAGAACAAAAATATAACTTCGTCCCTTTCTTAGTTTGCCAAGTTTGTGTAAAATTTCGTTACCACTGACATGGATACGACAAAACCGCAGAAAGGAAACCAAGCGTGTTCAATGCTGAAATGAAAATGTGTCTCTATGTGAAAATAGAAGTTATTTTCTGAAATCAATTTGAATTACCACAGTCACAGGGAGCTGAAGGGTGATTGATTACTTCGTACCAATTACCGAAATTTCCTAGAATTTTGAGACCTTCGTCAGATCAAAGTAACATGAGCACTTATGGTATGGTTATTAAATTTTGCTTGAAGGGTTTTAGGGTTGTATTTGAAGAGAGGCACGGCACTAATTAAATGGCTTAACAGTGTTGCAAAAGTTGCAAATCAATGAGAAAGGCAATATCGATGAAAGATAGTGTTTCTATTAGCTAAGTAGTCTAGAGCGTGTCCACTGTCATTTTGAAATGGAACACTATTCATTTTATTATTGAGAAGGATGAGAAGATTGACTGATTGAAGATGGTCAAAGTAATAGTGGCTGAGACTTGTGATAAGATATTCGATCTTCGATCTTAGCACTCTGACTTAGGTCAGACTAAAAGCTGGAAAAGTGTGGATACGGGAATATGGGAGTTCCGTAAATGTGTTGTTACAAAAGAAGTAGACACAGAAAGACTGAATTGTAGGTATACGTCATTTATTAGCTACATTGGCCTCCAATAACTGTTAAAGATATTTTGCCAAATTCGCCCACTTAATAAAAAAAAAAAAAAATGGTCAAATGTGGGTGTACTACTATACTATAGGTCAGACGCCAGCACATCAAGCTACCCGAAACAGTAAAATTTTCCCTTTGAACCTTATGTTTTAGCGATAAAGTTGAAAATCTATTAAAGAAATTTGACAGATTATAGTAGCTTGATATGTTGCTGTACTAGGTATGTAAAGCAGTCAAATTACCACGGTAAAATACGGTAAAAAACGTTTTCCGTAAATTACGGTGAAAAACGTAAAAATCGTAGTTTTACGTTCTACAAACATAAATACGGTAATGAATGAGTGTGTTTGTATGTATCTTACTCTTTCACTATGTATATGAATTATACCACATCATCGATTTTTTAATAATATATGTATGTTATGTGCAAAGGTCAGTAAAAATTAAAATTTTAGTTTTTGGAAAATTACTTGTATTTAGTATTATACTAACTACAGTTCTCAGAATAAACAATTTAAATAATAAAAAAACAGAAAAATAAAACAAATCTATAAGCGATAGATTATAGATTTGTTTTATTTTTCTGTTTTTTTTGCCGTACTACTTGACGGAGCGCACTTGTCAGCAGCGTCGCATTTTGATTTTGTAACCCCACGCGCGCGTGATTTAAAATAAATCATTAATAAATATTTATAAAAATTACGGTAAAATTACCGTATTTTACCAGCGTTTTCGGTAAAATTACGTAATTTTACAACCGTAGTCTGTACACAACTGCGGCTCTGCCTAATCATTCGGAGAATGCACGCGTGATGTTATCTTATATTATGAAATTATGTTTAAAAACATAATTAGGTATGCCTGTGCAGTTTGCCTAAGGTGTATTCAAATTAATGTTTCTAATTCAAGTTAAACAAATATTAACTTTATTTTAATGGTAATTAAGTTAACTTCAGAGTGACTAGCAAAAACTACCTATTGAAAAAGTTATAAAAATGTTTGAAGTTGTAGCGTAAAGTGACCTTTATTGTGTAGGATTTTTTTCAAAAACCCATATTTGTTTACATTTTTGGCAATTAAATCGCGAACGCAGATAAAGTCACGACACTTACAAGAAGAGGGGAAGCATCTACTCCACAATGAACGTGGAAGATTAATACCAAGTAGAAAATTGACATAGGTACAATTTACGTTAAAAAAAAGTACCACAATAGCCAATCGTAATGCAGCAATAAAAACCACAATGTAGATGGTTTCACAAGAAATTATCGCTCAGTAAAAACGAGCTTAGTTGAATTATGCTCTGTAACTATGTTCAAAGAGTTGTAATTAGATTAACTCCAATTTGTTTGGTGCATCATACCGAGAGCGAAACGATGCGACGTATCAGCTACACGTCATGCTGATCTAGTATTCAGCCATACATTGTAGGCACGGTATACCAGAAAACAGTTTAGGCATCTATCTACCGATACTGCATACGTCTATACTACAGTGACTATTTTTTTTTTTTTTTGTGGTTGGGAAATCATCAAATGACCCCTCCCGCTCTGGGTGGAGTGGAGCAGAAGGGAGTGTCAGACTTACTGACTAAAACCCACCCGTGTTCCTTCCTTAGCCCTTTGTGTTCCGGGGTAGCGGTAACCCTTTCGGACAATCCCGCTGCATACTACAGTGACTATGGAAATATCATTCATATACATTTTCTCGTAATTTAAAATGTTCAAAATTTAGTCGCAGTCTTATCTCGGCGGCAAACAAAAATGTCAAAAACTATTAACTACTTTTGACACTAAACTATTTTTGACAGATTGGTACTGAGATCAGACTGTGAACGTTCTTAAAAATTACGAGAATTGCCCCTCAGATGACTATTATTAAAATGTATAGCGTATTAGTTATTTAGTGGCTGAGCTCGAAATTAAACAGATTAAAATTGGCCTGTAATTCGAGATGCTTCTTAAATAATGACAATTTTATTCAGCGGCTGTAAAAGAAGTAATAAGCTTACCGGCCACAATTTTTCCCTTGCATTTGTGGTGGTGGCTACTGACAGAAATAGGTCACGAGCTCACGACTATAAAACGTGTACGCTGTCAACTGTTGGTACTAAAATATACGCTTTATCTTTAAGTTAGTGATAAGGCAGTTCAATAATATCTCCTCGAACTTAAAAAAAAATTGCAGATGGCTCAGACTCCAATTTATATTATATCATGTAAAACACAAATCATTCTCATTTATATCAATGTTATAAAACGGCGAGACAAGAGAAAACAAAAAAAAAAAAGTGTACACGATAAAAAAATAAACTATTTTGACTCTTCTATAGGGGTTTTTTTCCCGCTTACTGCGAACAAAAAGGAGGGTTATGATTTTGACCGGTATGTTTGCGTGTTGCGAAATAGATTTAAACCTATTACCCTACCGTTTGCAGGTATGTTACATTTGTATTCTTTTAGTTAGGCAGAAATGATAGCTGCCTTTTTTTGTCCCCAGGATTCCCAGAGGCTCTGGTCCTACTCAGCGTGGTGGCAGTGGTGACTCCAGGGTTTCAGTTTCGGACCAGGAATGCCTCGGATGCATTAGCGAGCAAACCTTGTTCTCTCGGAGAACACACGGCAAGAGCCCAGTGCGTACAGTCACAGTACAGCCTCATATGCAAGGATGGCTTCGCTAGCCACTGGATACGAGGAATAAAGTGAGTAAAAAACCAATATTTATTATATATTAGAATTAGTGTTCAAAACAAGAATTCGATTCATCAAAGCTCTAATTAGCTGTCTTATTCTTGTGCTAACTTAAGCTGAGTTAAAGAACTTGATACAATGTGTGATTCTTCTAAGTGTCAACATGAGTGGATGTCCACCCAGAATAGCGAAATATCAATCAGGGTTACGACTGGCGCAATAGAATTTCATACATAAGTACAGGTATCCAACCGACGACGACGATGGACTCTACCTTTAATCTAGCAACTAATAAGATTCTAATAACAAAATTACCATTACAAACACGCTAATATAATACACTTTTCATGACCAAATCACGTCCACTGCTAAGGAGTCCTTCAGGCGCCTTGGCTTTGTTTTAAGGAACTGTTGTGATTTTCACAATGTTGTCAAGCTTGTTTTTGGGGCATTGGTCCGTTGGAACTTGAGTCTAGTGCGTGCCGTATGGAATCCTTTTGAGAAGCAGTATGCGTTAGCTTTAGAAAAAGTTCAAAAAGCATTCCCTAAATACCTTTACAAGCACTTTTACGGGTTTTATCCTCTCTTGTATCCCACTAAATTCCTGTCTTTAGAAGTAACATGGTCCCGCGATCAGATGACTGTAATATTTAAAATTCTTAGGGGGATGATGTGCATAATTAAATCTGCAATCTATTTGTCACAGACATTACTGTCGTGGCAGTAAACGCCGTTTACTAGCTGTTCCAGCTTGTCGTACTGTCGCACCCTCCAAGTCATCTAAGTATTCCTCGGACATTAGCCGCTATTAACGCTCTCCTGAACTCAAACACAGATTGATATGTTTGCGAATGAATGGATGATGATACTGTCAGAATGTTTGAATTTTTGTTAGAAGAATGCAAAATTAAATGTTTAAATAATGTAATAGGCTTCGGCTGTTCTATTTTAAATAAATAAATATATATATGTAGGAATGGAACGTTGTTGAATACATGTGAATGCATGATTAAGTAAAAGAGGTGAATGCTAAGGTTTAAGTGAGACAGATGGTGTATGCCAAAGACGTACCTATGCTTAGGATGACGTGGAAGGTATTTAAAAAGGAGAATGATAGTTGGTTTTTTACTAAGATGTGTTTTTTATGAGTTTTACTAGTTTATAAGAAGAAACAAATATACTACATTGATTTTACTTTTCTCTGACCTTAGCCCTTTCATTCCCAAATTCCCACATATAAGAAAAAAATAATAAAAAAAATATAATAAATATCTTTCCTCTTTATAATACTAATATTTTAAAGAGGAAAGATTTGTATGTATGTTTGTAACGAATTGGCTCAAAAAGTACTGGACCGATTTTAAAAATTCTTTCACCATTTGAATGACTGATTAATTATACGTATGCTCTTTTAATTGCAAAAAAAAATAAAATGTTTAAAAAATAAATGTCCACCCGTGCGAAGCCGGGACAGGCCGCTAGTATTATATACAAGTATGTAAAAATAAAAAAATTAAAGATAAAGGCGATCTCATTGGGCATCAAAAAAAAAAAAATGCGTCCGCATCGCTGTCAATGGGATAAGTGCCCAAAAGGCCAGCAGCATTACCACGTTGGATGGCAATGCTGATTCTTTGGAGTAAAAATAGGTCAGCCCTCCAGAGACCAGCCAGAGTCAACCAACCGCTTGGCGATGTCCCGAAATATTCGATGAGCACTCGGACCCCAAGACCCTAGTGTTTCAACCCCAAACGGCTCAGACATAATTATAGCCCAATAAGGTTGTTATATTTGCGCCGTTTGGTGTTTTCTCCTCCATTACAGACTAAAATAATAAACAAGAATAACTTATCTTCATTTTACTTGGACGATTTTGAGAAAACTTTGGCATCATTTGTTGTTGTGTGAAATATAAAGGAGGCCGCCCACACTTCTATTACATTTTGTATTTGATATGAAGTGGAAGCTCAGTGTTCAGTTTAGTGAATAATATTGATAATTACGCCTACACAATACACGTTCGTTTGCTAAACGATTCTGCTTCAAACTTTGTATATTATATTTATAATAATAATGACTCGAGAGCTACACGACCGAATCTATTAGCTTGGCAGTGCAGAATTGAACGCCGTATTGGTGGGGCCAACTAAACTGCTTCAGGGAGGGCAATACTCGCCCTAGAGTGATGCGCTTTGTGAGGCGGGCGTTCTCGGGGACTGATATTAGTCCTCAAGGCTATACGTCTTGTGTCATAGAGCGCATCGACTTCCTGAAGCAGAAAGTGTATGCATGGGCAAACCGTATTCGTCGTTATAAGCGGCGAGTAGAGCAATATACTCAGAATCGCACCTTCCAGAGCGATAAAAGGTGGGATTGGGCTCGGGAAGTCAAGCGAGCCTGTGATCTAATACCAGAAATGGGGGCTATTACCTTCTGCCCCCAAGATGTAGCTCGTACAGTCTGTCCGTTGCCTAACTGGAAGTCTCCAGGTCCGGATGGGTTGCATAACTTTTGGATCAAATGGTTCTCCAGGTCACACGCTCGCTTGGAATCTCAGTTCCAGACTGCTTTGGAGTCTGGTTCGCTACCCCAGGTCCTAACGACAGGAATCACCCATCTGCTCCATAAATCAGGTAGCACCGCGGAACCCAAAAATTATAGGCCGATCACGTGTTTACCGACGGTCTGTAAAGCTCTTACATCCATTTTGAGAGCTAAAATAGACAAACATATCAACTTCATCATGGTTGCTTCTCAAAATGGATGTAGGAACGGGTCCCGCGGTACTAAGGAGCTACTCCTCATTGATATGACCATCCCGAAAGGATCTGTCGACATGTTGGATAGATTATAAGAAGGCCTATGACTCGGTGCCACATACATGGCTCATGAGGGTGTTTGAGTTGTACGAGTATAAAGTAGATACAACTCTGCGCACCTTCCTGATGTCATGTATGAGACAATGGAGGACGGTCCTTCGCTATCCAGGATGTCGAAATATTCAGAGGAATAGCGATCCGATAAGAATCAAGCGAGGCATATTTCAGGGTGATAGTCTGAGTCCGCTTTGGTTCTGCATAGCCTTGAATCCTCTAAGCACACTGCTGGAGGATTCAGGTCTAGGCTATCGGCTGAGAAGAGGTGGTCAGGTTATATCGCACCTCCTCTACATGGATAACCTAAAATTATTTGGACTGGATGAGGAAGGCGCAGGACAGGGTGTTGTGGCGCAGCCTGGGAGAGGCCTATGTCCAGCAGTGGACTGCGATAGGCTGAGTTGATTTGCCCCCAACAATTTGCAACTGATGGAGCTACTGAAAGCAACTGAAACTTTCAGTAGCGCCATCAGGATGGAATTTGGTGTTGAAAAATATGCGGTCATGCATGTAAAGCGAGGGGAGATTGTGGAATCCGTGGAAACCCAACTCTCGGATTTCACAAATCTTAGAGCCCTCTCCGCATCCGAAACCTATAAGTATTTGGGTATTTTGGAAGCGTTAGACATGAATGTTACTGACATGAAGCAATCGTTAAAGGAGCGCATTTTTTAGCCGCCTGAAAAAAGTACTTAATAGTCTTCTATCAGGCGGAAACAAGGTGCGCGCCTTCAATGATTGGGTCATGCTGGTTTTGATATACTCTTTCGGCATACTCAAATGGACTCAGACCGAACTCGCCCTGGATAGGAGGGTCCGTACGCTGCTGACTGAAAATCGGATGCATCACCCACGGCCATCGGTAATGAGGCTGTATATCCCGCGAAAGTTTGTAGGTCGAGGGTTTTTAAACGCTAAGACCCTCTACAATCGCGAGATATGCAAACCGACGTGGAGATGCATCGAGATGTAGTCACTCACTCCGCTCTCCTTGGCTAAAGAGAACTGGTGCAAGCCAGTAGTGCTTGACACTAATGATCGCATGGAGGTATGGCAGAGTAAGGAGCTTCACGGACGCTTTTTCCGGGCCCTACATGGACCTGATGCAGACCGACTAGCGTCTTTAGCCTGGCTACGTTTCGGTGACCTCTTTGGAGAAACCGAAGGTTTTGTCTCTGCAATTATGGACGAAGTTATAATGACGAACAATTACCGGAGATTTATAGTGAAAGACGGCACGGTTGAAAAGTTGAAATCTGTCGGGCATGCCACCGGCCGGGAGAATCAATCAGGCATATTGTCTCCGGGTGTTCTCGTCTGGCTAATGGAGAGTACTTGCAGAGATACAACCTTGTAGCCAGGATAATCCATCAGCAACTTGCTCTGAAATACAGCCTTGTGGAATCGGAGGTGGCCGTACTACAGATATGTGCCCGACCCAGTTCTCGAAAATGGTAATATCACATTATATTGGGATCGATCTATCATCACTGACAGGACTATTGTTGCCAATAAGCCTGATATAATGGTGGTGGATCGATCAGAGCGGCGCACAATGATTGTTGATATAACCATCCCGCATGATGAGAACATTGAGAACCTCGTGAAAGCCGAGAAATATAAAGAAATCAAGTATCTTGACTTGGCTCGCGAGGTTGTCGACATGTGGGATGTGGACTCAGCGATCATTGTGCCGATAATCGTGACAGCCAATGGATTAATAGCCAATTTTTTATATTCTAATTTTTAAAAATATAATTTATTTATGTATTTAGTTCAATAAAGGAGATAATAATAATAATCCAATCGTCGTATCTCTACGTTGACGTTGTGGTGGGGTTTGCACGCTCCGAACTCTAGTCCTGTGCCGGAAGAGTTTATTTTGCCGGAACAGGTCTAAAGGGTCGCGGGTTGTTCGAGAGAGATACCGTGGTCCTTGGCACAGTCAACTGAAGGAACACGGGTGGGTTTTAGTCAGTAGTCACTCCTCTTAAGCACCTCACCTCGTGACCGTCTCCTGGGGTCCATTATTGAGTGTGCAAGTCACCCCCTGCCATTTTATGCGTGTATATATAAAAAATTGATCAGGCAGGGGTCATAGTTCCTGGTAACCAGTCCACTTCAGCCACCCAAACCCATAGTCCAATTTTTTATTTTTCCATATCCTGCAATAGTCCTACACCAACCGAGGGTTATCCTTGGGTGCACTTTCATAGTGCATACAGAGATAATCGTCGGTTGGTGTCGCTTTTCATTAAAATTTCCTAAAGGGCCTCTGCGAGTTGGCTTCGGCCCCTCGTACGCCTTTCAAAGGACCGGGACCCAATCGTCCCAAGACAAGTAAAATAATAATAATAACATTTAATTCAGAATCACTTCCATATGCAAACCTGTGGCCCAACATCCCACATCGAACAGCCAGCGACCTGCACTCCTGTTCCACATCAACGTTATCTTTTAAATCGTCTGAGACTCAATGACTCAGATATTTAAAATTTGCAACTCTTTTTATAGGACTGCCGCACAGCATAACTGGTGGAATTGTGCTGCTATAGCATATACTGCCTGCTTTAAATATCATAAATTCGCTCTATGGTGCATTATATTTGAGCCCATGGGTCCCAGCGTACGAATTACACACGTTATTCAGTTTCCTTAATGTCCTGATCGATGGGCTCAGCAGAACCATACGCATCATACGTATGTACCTATCTGTATAAAATAATTTCTCAAAATAAGCAAGGTATATGTATTTATTCAAAGTTTTGTTGTAAATAACAACATTGGGTTATTGTGTATTTAGGCTACGATTAGTTTTGATTAACTACCCCCGGCCCCGTTGGTCTCGTGGTTGCAGGCGCGACTGCTGAGCGTGGGGTCCTGGGTTTAATTCCCAGGTCAGGTAAAGTGTTATTGGAATTTTTCTTTACGAATTTTTTAGTAACAGCCCGGAGTTTGGCGTGCCTCGGAAAGCACGCTCAGCTGTTCAGACGTGTAAAAGTGTAAAGAAGTAAAGTAAAGTAGTTTAGTTTAATGTTTTTTATTTAGTAATAGGTGTAAAAATAGGTGTTTAAAATAGAATAGGTGCAGAACTGCAGATATATCTTTGTTTTGCCGTTAACGGCGTACAAATATCAAGAAGGTAGGTAGGCATACCTACGATATTACAATTTAGAAGATATTAAAATTTTTGTTAAAAATTAAATGACAAGCTAAAATAGTTAAACTATCCTCCTATTAAAAAGTTGACAATATTGCATGTTTAGAACATTTAAAATGTTAGAAACATAATAAAATTTAACATTTATTACATTTCTTATGTATAAAAATATGTGTTATGTGTTAAATTTTAAATATATTTACAACTGACAAACATAATCACAGATTAAATGCTGTGTATTTAAACTAATGTTTAACTTAATCATGTTTTTCAAATAGAAAAAAGGCTAGTTTTGAGTACAAATGCCGAAATACAGGTTTTGCCTAGTTCGACTACAGGTGCTTAACTAAGCACCTGTAGTCGAACTACGCAAAACCTGTATTTCGGCTATCAGCGCCAATCCCCTCGGATCATTTTACATTTATTGTAGCCATTTACATTAATTTTACAAGATAGTTAACAGTGTTATTTTTCACATTTTATTATATTTTATTATAATAATTGTAGAGCCTTCAATCAATATAATAGGTGACCTCTCATTATGTGGAATGAGGTGTGACTGTGTGAATTGAGAGAGGGTGTGTGGGGGTGTATGTGTGTAGTCCATGAGAAAGTTAAACATTTGGAAGTTTATACGTTTGGTCTGAGTTAGTTTTGTAAGTATCAATCAAACAAGTTAATGCAATCGTGATCATTGTGCTATAGGCAGTAGAAGTTCAGTGTCTTCATAATTTAGTTTTTGTAAATATTCAGTTTTTTTGCATTGAGTTTTTGTTAGTGGGTTTATATTTAAAGAAAGGGTCCAATGAAGTTCGGGAAGTTTTAAAGAGAGTCAATAATTATGCCTCATACCATGTCTGCTCTACGTTTTTGGAGGATTCGTGGGTCATATACCTGTTTGCTATACTATTGCAGAATGATACTCATCTATACATATAATAAAATCGTAGGAAAGTCAAAACTGTACATTGAATATTTTTTAAAAAGAATACTTGGGGCGTGATCTACAATCGATATCGAAGCCAAAAATATAGTTTTTAGAATTTTTGTCTGTTTGTCTGTTTGTCTGTTTGTCTGTTTGTCTGTCCGGGATAAACTCAAAAAGTACTGCATGGATTTACTTCAAATTTTGCATGAATATTACTAAGAGGTCGGGTCAACATATAGGCTACATATTATCACGCTATCACCTACAGGGGAGGAGCTGTGACTATACATATAATAAAATCGTAGGAAAGTCAAAACTGTACATTGAATATTTTTTAAAAAGAATACTTGGGGCGTGATCTACAATCGATATCGAAGCCAAAAATATAGTTTTTAGAATTTTTGTCTGTTTGTCTGTTTGTCTGTTTGTCTGTTTGTCTGTTTGTCTGTCCGGGATAAACTCAAAAAGTACTGCATGGATTTACTTCAAATTTTGCATGAATATTACTAAGAGGTCGGGTCAACATATAGGCTACATATTATCACGCTATCACCTACAGGGGAGGAGCTGTGAATCTTTATTCTTCTTACGCATTCTGTGACAGCGTGTAATCTAACGACGCATATTTAAATGTTGTTTTTGAGTCAGCCATGCTATTATCTAGCTTTACACTAGAAAAACTACGCCATTTAAGTAACTTGGGCAGATAAATATAGTTTAATGAATGTTAGTAGTATAAAGACAATTTTAAAACAGCGCCATCTATGAGATTTCATAAAAATCAAATCAAGTTACATGTTAACATTTTTTGGAAATTAATAATTTAAATTTGATCATGTTGGCGAGGTAAGTAGTTAGTTATTCTTAAAATTCATAGATGGTGATGTGCATTTTTTTCATAAAAGTTGTATCGTATAGTTCGTTTTGACAAATTCAAGTTCCAACAAAACACTCAAAATCTTGAGCAGAGTTGCGGAAGACAATTAAAAAAAAATGCGGTATTAAGTATTACAAAAAAGTTATGTTCATTGATGATGATCATTTCATTTCATGACACCCTCGCGGAGGCTAGCGTCAGTGACAGTCCCAGCCGCATGCGTCATCTGTTTGCCGTCATCTTGGTGTTTTGTGGAGTCGCGAACCCGGTAGCTTTGTGGGAGAAGTATCGCTATCATCTGTCTGAAGATTTTCTACGAGCTTTGAGGCGTGCTACTGGAGACGAAGTCGAAGTAACTGATGAACGCGTGCTGAGCACCTGTCTCAGTTCACTTCAAGATGTGGTCATTTCTATTGGCGGCAATCCACTGATCGCATATGGGTTACCAGCTCCCCAATCAAGACCGTGGAAATCGGGAGTATAACGCTAAGACAAATTACGATCCGGGCGAAATGACCACCATACGAAATGACCATGTCGCTTTGTTCTCTTCAGAGCAAAAACTTTATGACACCGTCCTTGAAAGCGTTGGGCAAACCAGGGTAAAATGTTTTTCTTGGATGCTTCTGGTGGAACAGGAAAAACATTTGTTACCACTGGCATACTTGCAGAGGTCAGGAGGCAAGGCAAAATTGCTATTGCTGTAGCGTCGTCGGGAATCGCTACCACACTGCTTCCGAGTGGCAAGACAGCACATGCCATGTTTAAAATTCCCATCGATTTAGAGAGCGCCGAAACGCCTGTTTGTGGTGTGTCACGTAACAGCGATAAGGGACACGTACTCAAGGATTGCTCTCTGATCATATGGGATGAGTGTACAATGGCCAATAGGAAGGCAGTTGAGGCCGTGGACAGAATCCTGCAGGACATCCGCAGGAACGAACATTTGATTGGTGGTGTCACAGTTCTGTTCAGTGGTGATTTTTGGCAAACGCTTCCCGTGGTGACGCGGGGCTCGAGGGCTGACGAGGTGAATGCTTCGTTGAAACGATCTTCGTTGTGGTCACGAGTTCGTACGCTGCGCTTGACCATTAATATGAGAGCTCGGCTTGGCGAAGGCACTCTACCAGAAGACCTCTTCCCTACCTACCTAGGTGGAAAGGTGGTGCTTCCAGAGTCTCTCGGTAGAGTGGTATCCAGCTTAGAAGAACTAATTCGCTATGTGTATGGGGACATCAGTCGTATACCGCACCAGCAGAATTCTTGGGTGTGTGAGCGGACCATTTTGATGCCCAAAAATGATCAGGCTGCAGCAATTAACGAATGCATTCTCTCGGAAATTGAGGGGAATAAAGTAGTCTATACCTCCATAAACACTGTTGTCGAGCAAGATGACGCCACACATTATTCCGTGGAATTTCTGAGCTCCCTGTCAGCAAGTGGACTTCCAGCGCATACCATCAAGCTGAAGGTCGATGTTCCGATTATGCTTCTTCGGAACCTATCTTCTCCGAAGTTGTGTATCCCGCCTTAAAGTCATCTCGCTCCACAGACACACCATTGAAGCGGAAATTCTTACGGGTTGTGGCGTCGCGCGAGGCAGTATTTATACCAAGCATTCCCCTCATACCTCATAATTTCCCGTTCCAGTTCAAGCGCGTACAGTTCCCCGTTAGTGTTTGCTTCGCGATGACCATCAATAAGTCGCAGGGGCAGATACTGAGGGCAGCGGGTGTCGACCTCAGCACCCTAATTGCGTAACACGCTATTAATCGGAATCTGAATCATTTTGAAGCAAATTGCTAATTCATTGCTTCATAAGTTCAAATTTTTTTTTGCGCAAAACGTAAATAACGCAATGAATGTTGTTGAAATGTCAAAATGAAACCGATTCCCATTGATAATGTATTACGCAATTGCCCTGCAGGACGAGTTGCTTCTCACAAGGGCAACTGTAGGTACGTCGCTTGCTCTAGCGTCACCAGTCCTGACTCTCTTTACATTTTGGCTCCTGGCAGCATAACTACCAACGTAGTTTATAGAGAAGTGTTGTAAGGTATGATACCTTTGTACGTATTTTTACTCTTTTGTGTCCTGGAATGTATTCCTGCATTATTTTCTCTATTTCCTTCGGTCACATCTTATGACTGAACTCAGCAGGATTCCCATATAACTCTCTTCACTTGCTTCGCTTGCAAAAAAAACTTATATTTTAATGCTATTTTAAAAGTTGTGTACTTATAATGCTATAGCGACACTGGCATCTTAGGTATTTTTGGTGCTGTAGAGCCTTCACGCAGACGACGTCGCGGGCAGCAGCTAGTTATAAATAAACTGCCTAAGAGTCAAGACTCAACAAAGCTGATACAGTATAGCAGTAGGAAAATATAGTGGTTTAAAATGTTCCTGAAGAACTGCACATTGAGCGATCTCTAAAGGCGTCATCGCAGTGTTTACCGCACCTCCCATGATGATATACAATACATAAGAAGCAACTGAAAGAGTGCATAATAAATTTGTTTTACCAACTCAGGATCTGCAACGTGCCTTAGATTTTTAAATATGTATATGAGTTTTCTTGTCCCTACCGCTCAACAGTCTTATGTGGTTTTTGAAGTTGAGGCTGCTATCTATTGTAACACGGGCACACGTTCCAGTGGACGGCACGCGCAGTTTGTTCTAGAGTGACACTCATGTGCTATGATATCTCGGCCGAAATGACTGTTTGTTGTGACGAAATTTACACTCCTTATGCCGAAACAGATGTATTTGGTTTTCTCTACATTGAATGTAAGGATCTGGCTCTGGAGCCACCACAAAAACTCAGCTGTTCCCTACATTTTGACGAGTTACACGAACATAAATGTAGGGAACAGCTGATTTATTTTTCGCGATTTCAGGTTTGGTCCCATAGTAAAAGTTGTTCATAATGATGAGTACAATGACCTCTTAAGAGGTTGCTGGTGTTTTACAAATAACCCTGTATAGACTCCGGTATTTTATTGTAAGTACAATTTGGGTGCCATGCCTAGAAAACTTTTTGTGTAAAGAGTTGCCTAGAAAACTGAGGAATGGACACTGATTTATAGATGAGTTATAAGAAAAATAAGTAAAATTACTCATTATCTCGTCTTTATCAGTGTCCTTTCAAAATGTATATATTTGGGAACCTAGATATTCTGTAATCCAATCGGAATAAATACACACCACCTTAGGAATATGTTTGATTTACAAATTATTTTGGTATTACTTTGTATGAACTACGCATGCTTCGCCGGCCCCTGATCAAATACTTTTGACTTATACATTTGTAGTGCTGCAATAGGTATTTTTTGTCAACATTCAGAACAATTTTAGAGAATAACTCATGTACTGCTTTGTTTATAGTTCTATTTTTTCGAAATCCATATTATTGTTCTTCTGCAAGTATGTTATTTGATTCAAGAAAATAATAAAGTGATAACCATTTCAAATACCTACTTTAGACAGTATTGGAATTAAACCTTTTGAGCGGTAATTTTAGATGATTGGTTTGTCGCCTTTCTTGTGCAGTGGTTTAATGAATGACATTTTTAGCTTACTTGGAAAGTGTCCTTTTTCTACACATAAATTGATTACATAGCTTAGCACTGGAGCAATATTGTTTGCTACGAGTTCTAAGATATTAGTTGTAATGCCGTCACAAGTGGCGCAGTTTGTGTTTTTCAATAAATTAATAATTTTGAATATTTGACACGGATCAGTAGGTGTCAAAGTGATTCCGATATCCTATTTACAGAATAAACAATTCATTTTATTTCAAATTAAACCTTTTATACGTAATTTGCATGAATTTCCCACCGTTTGTTGATGTTTTTGTTAGGTACTTTCTACGGAAATTGTTACAGTCAACATCCATTAAGGAAACTGGCTATTGCGGTTCTGTAGGCTGTTTGTTATGTTCCATAAATTAATTGAAACAATTTAAATTAAGTAAACTCCGACTTATCTTTTATCTTTATGTAGGTCAGTACGTTAACATAAAATATCACTACCTTCTGTTAAAAGATCGGATCGGATCTTTGACAGTCGTTACGGGTAGTCAGAAGTCCGAAAGTCTGGCAACCAGTCTTACCAAGAGGTATCGTATTATCCAGTAACTGGGTTGTGGAGGTCAGGCAGGCAGTCACTCCATGTAAAGTACTGTATTCAGCGGCATCCGGTTGGACTGAATGTATTCCAGAGTGTCCAGTATTTTACATAGAGCGACTGCCTCCACAACCCAGTTACTGAGAAACACAGGGTTATAGAACCCTTGATAAGAATGGTTGTCAGGCTTTTGGGCTCCTGACCATCTGCAACGACTGTTAAAGATCTACGAATAATAGTCGGGACATATCGAGACAACGAGTAATGGATGGGCACCCATCTACGAACCGGTCGTGGCAACTACATTGTTATATTTGGACATTACCACACAATATAGTTAGGATTATGTAAACGAATGGCAACAAGAGAACCTGGGTCATAAAATATATAAAAAAAATTCAAGTAACAAGCATTTGATATCGTTGTCAACTCCACTGATAAACTTTGAAACTTTTTAATAGGAGCTTAAAAATAGATCTGAAAAGTTATAAAAAACGTAGGTATGCTCGAAAAGCGTATTAACACTTCATCCTCGTGTTCTGACCCGCTGAACTTTGTACCACCAAATAATCAATAAATGTTGAAATTGTATTTTTCCCATCTTTTAATAGTTATTCTGCTATTCGGGGTGGAGATAAATCCAACTTAAACATCATAAAAATCGTTCCAGCCGTTCTTGAGTTATAAATGGTGTAACTAACCCGACTTTGTTTTATTTATATAGATTTCCTAAGAAATTTCACATAAACTAACTGTTTAAATATCTAACCGGTGGTTTGAATGTTGGTGAACTTAGGCCTTAGTCGATATAAGTTTCCTGACTCTACAAGGTAGTTTATTAAATCAACCCTTTATCTTCAAGCCCTTGAAATTTGAATGAAGGATTGAAGAAAGCGGTATTGTCGATCCCAAGATATTTGGACAAGTCAACAGCCTCAACAGGATTGTCCAAAAATATCTTGGCCAATCAAGAAACAAAAGATCTTTTGAAAAGGTCAGATGAGTTGTGGATACTCGCAACTGATGGGTCTGAAAACGTAAATGCCTTGACTGGCGTAAGCAGGTCGCGATTGTAAGCAAGAAGGTCACTGGAACGTTGCGGTCGCTCTTTCGGTTGAAAAATATTCTCCCATCACACATTAAGGTAATGCTTGTACAGTCCCTTATCTTCCCCATAATTGACTATGGTGATGTGTGCTACTATGACCTGAATGCAGATCTCCTCAATAAACTTGACCGACTTCTTAATAGCTGCATTCGATTCGTTTTCAATCTCCGTAAGTATGATCATGTATCTGCACATCGATTGCTTTTAAAGTGGTTGCCTATCCGGCAGCGCAGAGCGTTGAGAGCTTTGACAAACCCTGTTTTCTCTTCTTCACAAACCCAATTCTCCTCCATATCTGACTTGTCTTTGTCAATATTTATGCTCTGCACACACCAAGAATCTTCGGTCCGAGAATAATCGTCTTCTTCGTTGTCCTTCTCATCGCTTTGGCTTTATAAAGTCTTCTTTCTTTGTACCGGCAGTTTTCCTTTGGAATGCGCTCCCTCAGAATATCAGGACGGTAACCAATCAGTTCACATTTATAGTGAAAGTTCGAGAACACATACAAAAGAATTTGGCAGATTCGTCTCAGATTTAAGTTGTTGTAGATATTCTTGTTTATCTCTCATAATTTTTTTTTTAAATATTTTGTTGTATGTATGTATTTATGTATTTATTCCTATATTTTTTAGTTATAATTTTTTTTCTCTTCTAATTTGTTTTCTGTTTATTGCACCTACTGTGTATTGTCTCTGCATCACCCTAAGGTAGACTGATAGAAAATGCCCAAGGCATTAAGACCGCCTTTGTACAGTTTTTACTTGTGCATAAAGTTTTAATAAATAAATAAATGAAGCATAATGAGTACGGTTAAGGGTAACCACTGAAAATCAGCGCTGTGCTGTGGGAAACTGTGGGTGCCTTCAGCATTATGCTGAGTAGAAGCCTTCTTGTCACAGTCACGAGTCACGACATACAGCCGTCAACTATTTCTATTTTGTGCTCGTGATTATACATAGATCTATTTCTTTTTGTCTTTATTAATAGAGTTGAGTTGTTAGAGGTGTTGAGAGTATCTTTTTGTATGCATTGTTTCTGTGACAAATAAACCCATTTTTCTTTCTTTCTTTCAGTAGGCCGCACGTGTGTGGTAACACTTTGACCTTACGCTGGCCTATCGAAGTTCAGTTCAACTTCAGAGTGACGACCAGCTTGTATTGGTTTTGTTACCTCTGAAGTGTGGCCTATTGTACCATATATAGGTCATAGAATTCTGTAAGTTCTGCCTTTCTTCTCTCAAAGATTTTTTTTACAAAATAATTGCCAATTACCATCAACACACATTACATATAATAAATACATCAATTTAATTTACAACTCAGTGAAAACAATAAATATTGAAGAACGAAGGACTCATTTCTATTTGTCATAACCCTTGTTACATTTTAAGTTTTCTAAATCCATTCAAGTTTACTTGACGTTCCTAAGGTTACCCTAGGTTTTCGAGCCCAAAATCCCGTTATTACGCTGTTTTAGCGAAAATAATAAGAATAACATTATATTAACAGAATAACACAGAGAGCATTGGTGGCCCAGTGGTAACGGCTGCGACTTACGAGTTGTAGGTCGTAGGTTCGAACCCCGTCAGGCGCTTTACTTTGTGTAAATTATTTCATCACCATTGCTCTTAAAAACGGTGAAGGAAAACATCGTGAGGAAACCGGCATGTCCTAGAACCAAAAATTCGAAGACATGTGACATCTACCAACCCGCACTGGGCCGGCGTGGTGGATTACGGCCCACTCCCTCTCATAGAGAGGAGGCCTGTGTCCCAGCAGTGGGAACATTATAGGCTGATTATGTAATAAGAATAACCACATTGAATATAAAACGTATAATCTTGCAAATCAATTTCGATTTAAAATGTATAAAAAAATCTAAATGTAAAAAAACGGAGGTTTGTTACCCACTCAAATGACCAGCGGCCGAAAATGACTGAACGAAACCAAAAATTACCGCGCGCGCGCGTCCGAAAGTGACAGCGAAAAAAGGTGACCCGTTCGTCCGTTCCCACACGACAATTTTTTGTCTTTTGAGCTATAACTTTCGTTTAAGTCAGTAAGTAATCTTTTGAAATGTACCTATGTAATGTAGGTACGAGTATAGTAGAAAATAAAGAAAAAAAAGTCATGAGTCATGATGACGCAAGCTCGACGGGTGGTCCGGGTCAAAGTCAAAGTCAAATCATTTGTTTCAAATAGGCACTTAAAAGGCACTTTTGAACGTCAAAATTTAAAATTAAAAAATAGAATTGATTCTAGTCGCCCATTCCAAAATGTAGTTTTCGTGTGGAGAAGAATGGTGAGTGATGTTATTGTTATCGTATTTCAAAACTTTAGACGAACAATGGTATGTATTGGATGTCATTCGATTCAGTATGAAGGTGGCTATTTTTTAATAAAATAAAAAATAGGGTCATCGCTTTAGATTTTGAAATAATATTTGTTTATTTTTTTATTAGCGTAATGTAAACAAACATAAAAACTAAACAATTATTGAAAAAAATAAAGTCATTTAAAGTTACAAGAGGATTTGTCGGCGGGGATTTCTGGAATAAATCAGGATTTGCCGGTGGGGTTTTCTGGAATAAATCAAAACAAGCTGTGTAATGGCCTGCGCAGACCACGGATTTTTGTCAGCTAAAATAGATCGCTTACAACCTTAGAGCATCTTACAACTGTATCGAGTAACGCAACCGAGGGATTAAAAGTACCGCGTACATAAAGTCCCCCGAATAACCGAGGACATGCGGGGAGCGGACCGGACAAACGTACGGTGGAGTCCGCGAAAAAAATAAAACTCGTGTGACTAGATGAAGCAACGCACATGGCGGACTTTAGTCCGCGTTGTGCGCTCGAGAGTGATGTTCTACGTATGCCCGTATTTCCGGGGAACAAATGATCGCACACCGTGCGCGTTGAGTTCGCGGTAAATTCGCGGCGGACTTTTTTATTCGCGGAGCGTACTTTTTTCTCCGCCGTGGAGAAAAGTCCGTCGTCTGCGCAGGCCATAATGGGCCTGGGTTTCTCCACTTGAAGACACAATCGTTAGTTTACATGGGCTCCATAGATTTTTTTTGTGTAGGTAGGTACGGATCTTGTATTTGTGGGTCGGCACCCCGTGGCTGGCGCGCGCCGGTAAACAATGTTCTGGGTCATTCGAGATCGAGACGCCGCGCCGCCGCCGGCGCGCGGTATGCGGTCATACGAGTGGGTTGACAAAATGCTGGTAAAAAAAAAAAAATTAGGAGAAAAAAAAGAGGAATTAGGAGAGTTTATCAAATTCACGAGTTTTTCACGAGGTTATTCTGCAGCTACGTTGGGTATAGGGTTGCCAGCTTCGGTTTTATGTTTTACAGGATTTGGTAAGATTAAATAAAGGACATGGAATGAAAATAAAGGATACCATACTATTTTTAATAAAATGCTGTTATGGTATCAATAGCGAAATTTAAAAATAATAATACGTAAGTATAAAAATAATAATAATAGATATAAAAACTTTTTATTTATAATTTAGTTAACACAACTATGTATTTATATTTTATTTTTATTATGTAACTAACTATTTACACTACAAACTAAATTAAAAGACTAACTTACTACTTATACAAAAAAACAAAGGACACTTAGGCGTCGAAGTACTCGTATAATTGTGAGAAAGTGTAGTTGTGTTAACTAAATTGGAAATAAAAAAGTTTTAATATCAATATAACTAACAATAAATGTAACGTAGTTTGTCTCGAAATGAAGCCAAGTAGATAGTACGACCTAATTAGTCTTTTTGTTCTTGGTATTACTTTTGGCTGCTATAAGTGCTTCTTTGTTTCACCAAATGGTGCTTTCCGAGAGCAAATACACGAGTTATTATCATAAAATAATACTCAAATCGCTATAGGTGTGACTATAATATTTGAAGAGTTCCTTCGATTTCTCCAGTTCTGATGATGGGATCATCATCAGAACTAGATTTTGACAAAAATGGGACCAATCTGGAAGTATATGCTTTGAAATAAAAAAATAATTTTACAAATCGGTCTATAAGTAAATGACGGCGTACAGAAGTAACAAACATAAAAAAAAAATACAACTGAATTGATAACCTCCTCCTTTTTTGAAGTCGGTTAAAAATTATCAACGCGTTGTGGAAAAGGCTAAATATAATTCTGCTTCTAACACCTCGACTATCAGAGGGCCGAATACGCGCGGTTCCGCGCGATATTTGTCCGACCGTGTTCCCGCTCCCACCACTTGACTCGGCCGCCCGAGCCACAACCCCGCGGGCCGCTTATCTGTGACATCGCGCGAAGCCACGCTGATGCAACTCAACGTAATTGCCCTGTAGCCTGGATGAGGAAGGCGGAGGACACGGTGTTGTGGCGCAGCGTGGGAGAGGAGAGGCCTATGTCCAGCAGAGGACTGCGATAGGCTGAGTTGATTGATTGATTGATTGTGCGTTCTTTTTCACAAAATAAAGGACAAAGTGTTGTCCTCTATTGCAGATTTCAAATTAGGGGATATGATCAATTTTTAGGTCTGAAAAAGAGGACGTCCTTTAAAATAAAGGACGTCTGACAACTCTAGTTGGGTATGCCATAACTTGTGACTCGCAAAGCAGTAGACGATCCGGTATCCGGGAAAAAGAGCAAATCGCCCTTATTCACTGGCTCTACACCTAGGAAAAATAAAATAAGGTGTCTGATCAGAGAAAAAGGAGAAAGGATCGCTGAGGGGGAAGGCCGGAAATTAGCAGCTGTTGAACCTCGTGACCACCTTCGCCTGTGTCCAAGAAACTACGAGCGAATACCATGTATTCTTGTTAACACTCCACAGCTCCTGGCCTTTTTTTATCCTTAATTTAATTTATCCGCTCCGGTGTCGCGAAATCTCCTAAATATCGGTAACAATAGAAAAAGTAATTGTGTCTCATTAGTGACAGTTGAGGTCTTTTAATGAATTCTTTTTCAAATCTGTTCTAACGAGCCTAAAATCCGATTGCAATCAGGTTAAAATTCGCGATATTCGTTTTTAAATTTTATCCAAAAAAATATCCTGAATTTGATAAACTCTCTTAATTCCTCTTTTTTTTTTCCTAATATTTTTTACGAACAGTTGTCAAGTAACAAGTTCCCATTTTTTATATTTAGATTTCTTTTATACATTTTATATCCAAATTGATTTACAAAAATTATACGATTTATATTCAATGTGGTGTTTCTTATTATTCCAGCTACAGTTTGTATTATCTAAAGCGTACTTAGAGTATCTAATTGATTTATTCGTAATATTATGTTTACTTTTGTGTTACTTGATGAAGTTCAACAGACTGATGTTTTTTCCTCGTCTTGGGAATTGGGATTAAGTACATACATGCATACGCCTTCCTCCCATGGCGGTAAGCAGAAACTACGGAGCGTTTTTTTTTCCTATATGGCATCTCGTAGTTGACCTTGAGAGGACTTAACCGGACTATCCTGTGGTTGCCTTAAGTAAACTTTGAGTTTACTTAAGCCAGGCCTTCAGCCAGGGGCGAAAATTTTACTGAAACTAAGCGACTAAACGCTAAGGGCACCCCCTGTGGGGTACGAACCTCGGCTTAGGGCGTCGCTGGGGGAGGGCAGCAAGATGGGACAGGCTGGATCAGATTTTTATTATTTAAGCTTGATGAGGCCGGTTTTTGTAAACTGTACTGGTTGCCCTATTGCTCTCCTGGAGGAGGGTTATGGGGTCGTCAGGGTCGGAGAGGACTACAGAGCGCCACTTGCTACGATCCTTATACACCTTTTGCCTTGTTTACGTTCAGATACGCCGGGTGCGAGTACCTAACCTTTCTGAAGATCGTCACCGATAAGGTCACTAGACACTGCAGAGACTTGAAAACGAAATGAATTTCGTTCCGTTACTACCACTAATGTTACCGTATAACGTTCCAAAATTTCTAACGATACTACAACCTAAACATATCAATAACGTTACAAAACATTAGTTTTCGTAGAACGATATTATAAGTAACGTTATAGGTATCAGTAACATTAAGCTTATCCGCTTGTAATAACGTTACTGGTATAACGTTACAGATTTTTCGTCATACTTTCTGTCATAAAGCTGGCAAAAGTGGCAAGGTTTAGTATCGAAAACAAATACTTAACATTATTATAACGTTATATTAATATCGTTATATTGATAATATCGTTACTGAACAGTTTAGGATTTCGTTTCGTTTGTCAGTAGGTATCGTTATAGTCAAGGAAATAATTTCGTTACGCTCTTGGTGGAACGTTACAAATTATCGGTACCGGAATTACGCGTATCGTTATTTTGAGTAACGTTTCAAGTCCCTGCTAGTACTAGACGTTTCCTAGGGCGTCCCCTCCCGGCGTTTCCGCACACATCTGTCTTATAAAATAAATATCTTTTGTTAGTCTACCTTTCGTTCATCCTCTCAACATGACCAAACCATCTAAGCATATTCTTTTAAATTGTCATTGAATCTAAGCAAGTTGGTGGTTGTATGATTAAACGAACTTACCTTTAAGCGAAGCCTTGCCTTGAAGCGAAGTGATAGCCTCGTCCGAAGAGATTAGTATTGTACACTTGTAGTTCATTTTATTGCAATGAGTGGCGACTTCTGATGTGGAACTACAAGTGTTCAATACTAATCTAAAGAACAAGGAAGGTCAAGAAAAGGTGAGCGAAAGGTCTTACAAGTACAATACGATACGATGAAAAATGCATGAAATAAATTGCGTTTCCTTACTCATGTGGTAGAATTTTCATCGAGATTAGGTTATGATATATCTATACAAATGTCTGCACTACATCATTGTTTTCTTGGTGAATGAGAATTTAAAAGGAATTCTAACTTAAGTTAGTTTCAAGTCAAGTTTGATAAGAATATTGAATTTGTAAAGTTCCTTTGCGTTTCAAGTTTGTTCTTCCGACATATTTTTCTATCAATGTAATTTAAAACGAATTTTGTACGAATTCTTTAGGTATAAGAATGAAGAATCTTTTCAGTGTTTGTACACTAGGTAACCACAAGTAAAGCGCGCGTCGATTCGTGAAATAAGAATATTATAGCTTACACCTGGAGGAACTCCAAGGCCACTGGTTATAAATGCAAAAGAAAGTGGACATAGTGCAAGTTTTTATACCTATTCAATTCATACAAATTGACGTAAGTAATCGCTAACGTAAACGCAATCGAATAAGTATAAAAATTTAAAATGTAACAATGGACTTCTAATTTATCAATAAGGAAAAGGTTGATCAATTAATCTTTGGCAATGGAACTCGTCGTTTCACAATCGCCAGTAGCCGGTCTTTTGGCGCGTTTACATTAGGTCTGTTTGACCGTATTCGACTGCAGTCGTTTTCGGTCACCGACTAATGTAAACTGTAATTCGGTTGGCCGTATTCGATTGCAGCCTGTTTTCGGTGACCGAACTTGTACAAAGTTTGTAACGGTTGGCCGTAGTCAGTCATAATCATAACCAATTTGTGGAAAGTTATCGATGTTCGCAACGTGATTTTATGAAATTGTAGCTAAAATTGACTGTGACGATCAACGTATTCGGTCACCGACCTAGTGAACGGGCTGATTCCGTCGAACGCGACCGACGCATTCGGTTACCGACCTACTAAACGGGCAGAGTCTGTCGAATGCGACCGACGCATTCGGTGACCGACTTTAATGTAAACGGGCTGATTCGGTCAAATGCGTCCGAAGCATTCGGTCACTGACCGAATGTAAACGCGCGAGAGATTCGATGATTTATAGCTTAACCCAGTGCTGTGAGTTGCTGCAGTTAGCCGCGTCCTGGATAATAGACTTAATTTAACAGTAACCTAATGAGTTATGAGCTCCCAATAGAATAATTAGGACTGTATTTTTTAAGAACCAATTCTTTTTCTAATTTATTGTTTTTATACTCTTTTTTTTTTCTAGGCGGGAGATAACTCACCTCCGGTTACAGAACTGGCCAGGGGATTGCTTCAATGTCGCTCGCCTTCAGTACCACTATCCTGAGCTGATCTTCTTAGAATTCATCAATTCTACCAGTCTCAAGAGCTTCAAGGGACACTTCAGTGCTGTGAACAAGATTGAGGTTTGTGTCTATTTGTTTTATTTATGCTATTGTGGGGCAAATAACTAGGTGGCTATGGTAAGTGGCCATCATTGGAAACACAGAATGGTCAACAGCACAAGTAGATGATGAAAATCAGGAATTCAATACTAATGAACGGAGTTCGCGTCAGAACTGTGTGGCGTCGAAGTGATTCAAAAGTATGCGATTGTAAATTATACCAAAAATTTACTACTTCTTGTAAAAACTTAGGTGAAGTGAGCTGTCAATAGTTTCACCTGCCGTATGAAGTGATGTAATATATTCTGGAAAAAATTAAGTCATCATAATCTGCCTAGCCTTTTCCCAACTATGTTGGGGTCGGCTTCCAGTCTGACTGGATGCAGCTGAATACCATGTAGCGACTGCCTATCTGACATCCAAAACCCAGTTACTGGGTAATGCGATATCCCTGGGTAAGACTGGCTGTCAGATTTTCGGGCTTCTGACGACCCGTAACGACTGCCAAAGTTCATGAATAACAGGTGGAACCAAAGGATTAACGTGCTTTCCGAGGCACGGAGGGGTCTTGGTCTTGGTGGTGGTTGGTATGTAGATGGTCACCCATCTACATACCAACCGGGCAAGCGTAGCTTAACCTAATCAATCGACCCGTGCGGCTGTTATAATTTAGTTTCAAGTCCCTCCAAACACCAGAGACAAAAATGATCTCGAAAAAATAAGTAATTTTTTTTTTTTAAACAGAACCTCTGTATTTTCTTAAGAGCTTGAGGCGCGAACGTCCTTCTTACACTTTAAGATAAGCCTCAAGCTTTTGAGAAAATACACACCTCCAAAAGTGTCTAAGGATCAAGGTATTTTTTAAAATATTTTATCATATAAGAAGTGTCTGCTTTTGCATATTAATAAAGACTTCTCAATTTTTACTATTCCTCGATTTTTCACCTGCTAATCCTGAAATTAATCGATTCGTCGAGCGGTAATTTTTATGAACGATCTTGTCTGCGTGTGGTGATGCGAGCTCGTCCTCCATGACACTCTGCTACGCTGCCAGTCATTAGTAACGTGTCCAAAGTTTACTTATAACACTCGCTGCCGAGCACCAGCTTCGAAAATTCCCACGGGTCTGATCATTTATGCTCGGGTCAAATGACATCTTCTCTCCATAATAACGTTCTTTTATATTGATTCCACTCAAAAGTATAGCAGAAATTTTACTGATTTGGCCTCAAACACATTGCGTACCCAGATTATATGAGCTCAACCGTCACTAATGAGACACAATTTTCACTTTCTCTATTGTTACCGCACTTAATAAGCTTGTTTATCAGGCAAGCGGATATAGGAATACGACTTGACAAAAGATTTTCATCTTTTGATCGAAATAAAAAAAAATATTCTCTTTTCAAATGACGAAATATACTGAAAAGTATCCAGAGTTACGAAAAATATAATTAAAAAACCAGATTTGTAGTAACTAGCAAAAACGTGCTTGATCCCCAGGCACTTTTGATGTAACTACTTAAGTACAGTGTACTATGGGTCTATGTTTACGTTTTATTTAGTACTTTTGAGTTAATTAAAAGTTTGTTTTTAAAAAGGTTTTTACTTATATTTTCTTTTGTACTTTTTACTTATTACGATTTTTTTTAATGTCTGGAGCGCTACCAAACGGGCGCGACCCGTTCTATCACCTTATTCGTGACACGAAGTCACAACGTGCCACGACACGATGCAAAATCGTGTCGTGAAAATCTACGAAATGCACCGTAAAGATTCATTTCGTATCGTGTTTACGTGTATTGGCTTTATAGTTCGTACATAAGTACTGACCACGACACTACGACGTGCCGTGCATCGCACACGATACGACATCGCATCGTGACACGACGTCGCAACGTGCCACCATGCGACGTCGTATCGTGTGTATGTATGCCATATAGCAGGAGTCGCCAAATGGCGGACCGCGGTCCGCATCCGGACCGCCGACCCATTTTGTGCAGACCGCGAGAACACAGCAACTTGCACTACAGAGTACGTAATTTAATAAACATGTATCCACCGCATAAGCTTTCTTGACGTCTTTTCGAAATCGGCCGGGTGAAGTAACGAGCTAAGGCTGATATGCCACTTATCCAATAACTTGGTCCAATGTGCATTTTTGATCAAAGAAATTGGATGACTTCATCAAATGAACTAGAAACACTCGACTTACTGATGAACATCTCCAGGATTCAATGTCAGCTTGCACCAATTTTACTACAAACTTCAGACAGATAGTCCGCAACAAAATGTCATTTTTCTCATTGATATGTAAAAAAATACCTTTGTTATCTATTTCCGTGATTATAATCGTTTAATAAATATTTTTTTTCTATAAAATGTTGTGCAGACCGTGATGGTCATTTCATTTCTTAAAACGGACCCCGAGCGAAACTAATTGGTGACCCCTGCCATATGTATTAAGATTAAGTATTTTATTTGAAAAGACTAAGTTTGAAGCCAGAGATTTGTGTTGATATTAAGCGCTCGAGTTACCTGTACACTTACTTAACTTCAAGTTGTCGGAACTTCCTTAATCCTTATTTAATATCAACCTTCACTCCAGAACGGTAGGCAAAAGAAATAAGTATTCAGGGTGATAACTAGGGATCTACCTATCAAAAACAGTATTTTTTTATGAAAACTTTGATGCTCTTATTTCGATGTCTTCGATAGTTTGTTAATTATTAAGTATCTAAATAATGCATAAGTCATGTTGCATGTTTTTTTTATGGATGGGAAATCATCAAATGGTCCCGCTCTGGGTGAGCAGAAGGGAGTGTCAGACTCTTGCTGACTAAAACCCACCCGTGTTTCTTCCTTAGCCCTTTATTTTCCGGGGTAGTGGTAACCCTTTCGGACAATCCCGCTGCCCCGGCAGGCTTCGGCCCTTACGCCATTCCCTGTTGCTGACATTTCTTTGAGGCGCGTGGAACATGTACGCACCATCCAGCGCGGGCCTGATCCTGATCGGACGGTGAGTTACCCATTACTCTCCGTCCGCAGGCCCGCGCCTTCGGTGGCCGGGAGTAGTCACGCGGCTCCCGACGCCCAGAGCGTCTCCCGCGGCGGCTGGGACGTGAGGCTCTTTCCCTCAGCCGTCCCGCCACCTCCTTCGCTAGCATGACTGCTTCGCAGAAGGAGGTGACTGCCTCCCACTCCCTCTCGCCCCGGACCATGGCTTGAACCAAGACCGGGCGCGAGAGGTCGTCGCCGCTGCCGAATGTTGCATGCTGACCTTGATATAAAAACTTTTTTGCTGATTGTACGTGAAAGTAAAATTAAGTAAGATTATATTTATCTTGGTAAATTATTAAAGGGAAGTGACCTAGTTATTTTATAAGGTTTCTGCCCGCGACTTCGTACGCGTGAAATTTCTTATTCCTCTGACCCACCCCGTCGCATTACATCGTCCGACCGCAATATTACTTTGTTTTCGCTTAGCGCTCTTTCTAACTTTCGTTCTTTATTCTTTTTGCTCGGCTCCTCCTAGCGTGTTGTTGCGTGTGCGACTGTTGCCTTTCTCAAGTATTGGGCTATAATTTTTTTCAAATCCGACTAGTAGTTTCAGAGGTTACTTACTGTGTTCAAACAAACAAACTCTTTAGCTTTATTATTAGTAAAATTAAGTAGTTAGACATTGTATGTGTCTATGTAAATTATAGGTCATATGTTACGTCAATATATTACCTGTTGTTATGTACATTACGAATATGATAACAACAGACAATATTCAACAAGTATAATACAAGTTTAATATAAAAAGTGTTTATCTTATCGAGCGTGTTTATCGTTGAAAGTTGTTGATGTTCCAGCTACCGAACTGTCAGATGATAAATCACATCCATTTAGCTGGCATTATAGTTGATAAGTTAATCTCCCCTTGTTAACGCATGACCTATTTGTAATCTATATATATAAAAGGAGAAACTGACTGACTGACTGACTGACATATCAACGCACAGCCGAAACTGCAAGGACTAGGAACGTGAAATTTTGCATACGGTTTCCTTTTAATACGTAGGGGAGCACTAAGAAGGGGTTTTTGGAAATTCGACCTTTAAGGGGGTGAAAAGGGGGAATTTTGTTTGTATGAAAAATCTTATTGCTTGAGTTAATAAACTTGAAATTTGGCACGAATACACGCAGACGAAGTCGCGGGCGAAGTGCTAGTTATTGATAACTGAACTGCAGGGCACATTGCTCGCAGAAAAGATGGCTGATGGTGCCGAAAGGGTCTGGTGTAGCGACCGCGTACCGGAAGACGTAGCGTTGGAAGGCCTTACACAGCGGATTCCTGCGGTCTTCACAAGGCCATCGATCCAGGCCTTGTGAAGACCGCAGGAATCCGCTGCGTGAAGCACAGAACCGGTCGAAGTGGCCCGGCGATACTTGGGAGATATGTCCAGCAGAGGACGTCTTTCGGCTGAATGAATATAACTGAACACAGCAGGACACGTGTCTAAATTTGACACTGGTTTTCACACGAGATCAAATTATAATGTTTACAATATTAAATTTTTTCCCCTTATCCCTTTGGAGGCAAGCGCAATAGAGGACGCCAACAAACGATATGGGATGATGCCTTAAAACTCTCGGCCGGACACCATCGAAGAAGGGTAGCTTGAGATTGAACCAGTGGTATAGGTTACAGGACGTCAATACCAAGAAGCATGTTAAACTATGGGACATTTTATAGAGAAATCAAAACACACACAGAATTTGTATTTAACACAGTAGTCCAGAATAAAGGGCTCTATTATAATTATAATAAAACAATAAGCAACATAATTTATATGGGCCACTTTGTTTGTTGGCGTTATGTAAAACCCACAAAACAATTAAAGTTAAACATCGCTACGAATGAATGATGCAACTCTGGGTCCATCCGGGTAACTAACGATTTTACTTCGAAAATCGATATTCACACTCGAACTAACACCTTGCGTTACACACTAATCATAATCTGAATCCTTTTGATGGATATTGCAATCTATTGCTTTGTAAGATCGAAAAATTTGAATGTTGTTGAAATGTGAAAATAAAAGCCATTCCTACTGTGAGTGTGTTACGCAATTACGCCACAGATACAGAAGTATACGCGTACAATGTAAGTACATACCTGGACTGGACTGGAAGGCACAGCGTTGTTAGGCGCCCCAGAAAATGGACCTACGACCTGGTGAAGGTCACTGGGATTTGCTGGATGATCGCAGTAGAGGACTGGTCGTTGGCTATACTTCTGGAGGCTTATGTCCAGCAGTAGACGGTTTACGGCTCGTTGATGATGATGACGTACTGGTCTGCAGCTGCAATAGCCGAGTGTGCACTTTTCGACATTTCACAAGCTGGATATCTGTCCACTGTCCAGGATCACAAAATGTTCACTCACACACACAGTCACACAGTATACGATGCGTGCGCGCCTTGTTATAAATGTAGATGGGGAACCGCACAGGAAATTAATCTATACGTGTTTATCGAGCAGACTTGTAAATCACAGTAGCGCCGCAATTATTAGTGACGGAAATGGCGCTTAGGACAGTTTGAAAGTAGGTACCTATAGTTGTTGCAAATCACAAACGCGCGTCATGTGACTTTTATGTCAATGTCATAAAGTTTAAATTGCAATGATTGACGCACACTCCGGAAACGCAACACTACATCCGTAGAGATAAACTGATAAAGTATTGATTCACTTGTCAAGACTCGACTAATGAGCAACAACAAATTATTACTTTGTGAAGTGTGACGTTACTGGCTCAAGGGGAGCCACACCAAAACACGTGCAGATATAGGCAGACCTATGGAAAGAGGAAACATGGCAAAATTTTAGCAAACACCAAGTAAAAAGTGGGTTTTGAACTTTGAACATTAACACGCAAAAATTAAAAACAATAATATCTACTATCGTGTATAAACTAACAATAAAGCTAAAGAGTTTGTTTATTTCAACGCGCTAATCTCTAGAACTATCAGTTGGATTTGTATTTTATTTTTGCGTTAGATAGTCCAATTCTTGAGAGAGGCTATAGGCCAGGGGTTCCCAATCTTTTTTATACTGTGACTACACGACGAACTCCTGCTATAGTCATAGGAGCCGAGCAAAAAGAAAAAAGGTCAGAAAGAGCGCTTAGCGAAAACGAAATAATAGCGTGGGTAGGCGATGCAATGCTACAGGGTGGGTCCGGGAACAAGAACTTTCACGCGGACGAAGTCGCAGGCAGAACCTAGTATTTAAAATAAAAATTACTTTTTGTTGTAAATTATTCAAAACATGAAGTTACTTTGCCTTGAGGTCAATAACCGATATTGAAACTGCGCAGTTCGCGCTCAAGTTCAGGATCAGTTACAAAATAAATGATAGGAATAATTTATTGATCGTGTTTTATTTTTTTATTTATGCTTGGTACCGACTTTATTGTTCTTTTTTGTGCTTATATTGGTTTACAATTTTATAACATTTTAAAAGCACTGATGAAGAATTCCTAGAAGATAATAAATTAATTATTTTAGTAGGATCAGCCTAGGTGTCAAGAATGAATTTTCTCGTCGTCTGCACTGTAGTAATACCCATATAGTATGTGGATAGGTGTAGGTTTAATGAAACACTAAATAAGCTCGTGGTCCGACGTTTTGCTTCGACAACGGGAGCCACATTAGTACCTACCTACCTACCTCTTGAAATAAATTGAAACACTAGACAATATTTAACATGGTATATTAAAAGTGAGAAGCACACCATTGACTGGACATATATCAAAGAGTGACAGATACAAAGGAAGAAAAACTACTTATATCGACAGTTTGCATTCCAACTTATACAAAGTTGATACGACAGAGGAGCTTTCCTTTAAACTGCCTATACTAGGTATCATTATCAAGCTCTTTACCAAAAATCAATTAAATTGAAACAGTAGTTTAGTCGCAAATGTTTTTTTAAGTTTTTGCCCCGTTTGAACACGATGTATTTTTCCTAACAGCTGATTATGTAAGGTGCATGACCAATGCGTATAGCGCATAGGTCATGCACCTTAAAACGATAAATCTACGATACGTTGTTGCCGCTCTTACGCAAGTCATAAACCAATACGCACTTAAGAGAGTGACAATCCTATTAGCAAAACATCACGTGCGTAAAAGAAATAGAAATAGGTCAGTGTGTTGCTATTGTATCTTAGATCCTTGCGACACAAAATACCGAGAGCACAGAAGTCAGTCACATCTGTGTACTTCACTTTTCATACCTACGCTCGGCGGTCGCGCTATGGTTGTCAACTTTGGCTTATGCACAAAAAACTATCGTGGTAGTGGCACTCGAATCTAGTTGTTTGATTTATTGTTGAGAATGAAACAGGAAGAAACGAAAAAACCAATAATAACTAAAATATTTTAATTTTAATGTTATTGTTACATTACAAATTTGTCACAAAGTGCTACAAAGTCATGTTCGCTTTTACTTTACGGCGCGGGACTGGGGGCCGGGGCGCTTACCTACCTACCTAACTACTGTGTTACGTTAATACAAACCATCGAAATACAAGCAAATACCTACTTACCTCTCTGAAACAACTGGTAGATTAAAAAACGACAATCTCAAGCGGATGGCACTCGCGCTCGCACTAGTCCCAATCAGTCCGAGATATCGTGTCGGTGAGCGGTGTCTATGTGTTCGTTGCTCGAGCGCACTTTGTATGTAGATTGACTTCTGTACTCTCTGTATTTTGTGCTTGCGATCAGTAAGTGGGGCCTCCAAAAAACTTGTTTTTTCAGTGCGCCGACGCTACCCTTCCGGAACGTAGGTACGTACGCGGAAGCTCCTGCGCCCTTATTGTTTTGTCGAACTCGTGCGCTGACAATAATTGTGATTTTGTTTTGTTATTGTGATAGGACACTAAATAAGTTTAAGACAGTATTCCTTTTTTTTATTGTGACAGGACACGTAACTTGGGATTATTATTATTTAGAGTTAGTGTTTTTTTTTTGTAATTTACTGTTTTTATTGTGATCGTTAAACTTTGGTTGTGTGTGTGTATAATTAAAGTGTTCAAAAATACCTCGTGTAACTGACACGGCGTCAGAATACACTGACATGATTTTAATCTACGGCGAATGCCGTGGAAACGCAACGTTAGCTCTACGAACTTACAGAGAAAGGTATGGTGATAGCCGCAATTGCCCTAGGAATGCCCGCACCATACAGTTGGCAGTACAAAGATTACGGGACAATAAACGTATAGTGCTGTGAGAGTAGACAGGAGACAGGAGGGAGTGCCACCGCGGCAAATGCCCGCTGCTTGGGACGAAAGAATTTTAGACAATTTTTCCCGCAACCCGACGAGTCTCCACAGAGCCGCCCGGCAGTTTAGATGTTGCCATAGAACTATCCACAAGGTTCTAAAACGTAAAAAACGCAAACATTCTAAATACCGGAAGGTGCAAACTTTGTTATCGAGAGACTTGCCGATCAGCAACAGTTAATGGCTACTAAATAAAACATCCGAAGACCGTCATTTCTTAACTAATTTAATATGGACCGATGGGAGTACTTTTACTCGGACCGGCACATCTGGAATCGGCAAAATCTCCGGTACTGCAGTTTGGAAAATCCACACGTGTTTCGAGTTGCGTTGGACGTTGCCACTTTATTTTGTTAAGTAGGTATCTAAGGTCAGTCACCAGGCCCAAGTTTTTATGAAGTTTGGGTTTCTCCTTTATTTACAAAGGGTGGTTGCGTTTTACTCTGATTTGTAAGCTATTTATTTTGTTTGAAAAAAAAAATTCTCATTTATGGCGCTTTTTATTTTTATACCGTATCGAATTAATACTAAACACGTATAGTATGCGTAGTGTAATTTAATGCCCCTCGGTCGTATCAACTCTGTATACCTACCAAGCGTCACTTCGAGGAACACGGAGCGCCTGCCTATCTGACCTCCACAACTCAGTTCAAAATCAAAATATTTTATTTCACATACGCCTACAAGGGCACTTATGAAACGTCAGAAGCTAGGTGCACGTTAATGCAAGTTACTTGGTAAGACTGTGTGTCAGACTTTCGGGCTTCTGACGACCCGTTAAGACTGTCAAAGATCCATGAATAACAGCCGGGACTAACTGCTTAATGTGCTTTCCGAGGCACGGAGGGGTCTTGGTATGTGAAAATGGTCACCCATCCACCGACCAACCACGGCAAGCGTAGCTTAACCTGATCGATTGCAAATACACACGTAATATTCCATTATAATATGGTTCATTTTCAATTGCAGCTAAACCACCACCACACCCCGGACACTCCGTACAACGCGCGCAAAATAATTACCTACTACTACTACATAGCCAAATGACGTCGGTACACGTGCAAATGTGTGCGTAAACTCTAGTAGGGTTGGTTGTCGTGCGGAGCGTAAAAAAAAGGCGGGAACGACGGCGACGCGACTAGAAAGGACTAGTTTGATTGTTTATCTAATTAGTCGGGTTCGTAATGAAATAAAAATAATATTATAATAGTTACTAAATGTAAAACTTTTTAACAATAACTTTAATTTCGGATGTCGGTGTCTTTGGATCTGTCTTTTAGTTTATTGCCACCGACTTACGAAATTAAAGTTATTTTTCACTTTGTATTTAGTGTTTTTTTGGAAGTCGGTTTTTTTTTTAAGTTTTTATTTCTCGCTTTTTAGTGGGCCTGTTTATAATGGATCTAAGGTACAATAGCCTAATGTCAACTTGCTCATCGCCTTGTACAAAATATTGCTTTTCCCGATGCAGGGACGTTAATTGTTGAGAAGTTCTCTTGGTACTCCATCATCAGCTCCATTTCACCATTCGCATTGTGAAGAGCATAAAATGTGCTTAGCAAACATATTAAAGTAATCGAATCGCAACCTGTGAAATACTTATTATTGAGTAGTCCCGGTGGCCATCTGTGGTCTTCATCATCAGTTCCACTTCACTAAATGTTGCTATCCCAGAGCAAATACCCATGCAAATAAGGTACTTAGCTAAATATTGCTTACACTAAAATATTTTCGTTTAAATGACCTACTTAACTATAAATAATCGGTTATTATATCGCATGGTATTAAAATGCGATATCTTACAAACATTTATGTAAATACAAATTCGGAAAAGTATCACAATATCGAACCATCGTGATTAAAACTCAGATAAAACTTTAAATCGCAATATTATGTGCTCGTGTCAGCAGTACAGTGCTGCGGTTCTTTGTGAGCGCCCCGAGCTAAAGAACCGCCGATAATGCCGCGGATGTGCGGGGTGAGGTGCGGTATCTGATGTCAGCGCGGGGTAGGGAGTGGCCATTCTGTACGAAGTACTATTAGGTATTCTGTGCCACCACTGAAATAAAGTCTTGACGTCGCGACATCATATAAGATATTTTTTCATTTGTTTATTTAAAGGTAAGTATTCTTATGATGATTGTGCAAACAAGAAACAGAAAAGCGACCCCAAACGGTCGAAAATAAACTATAGTTAGGGGTCCAGCTTAAACATTATTTATTAGGGGTCGGGGGGCCGAGAGTGGACTAAACGGAAAGAATGAGGTAGAATCCGTCTAAAACTAAATAAATAAAACAGTGAAGTTACGTACTTATCTACTATTTATGTACGTACAGATATAGTTTAATATCCTATTTCTATTTCCAAAATAAGTAAAGTCTATTCAAACTGATTTTTAAATTAATATTATTACAAGTTAAACAAATATCAACTTTATTTTAATATTAATTAAGTTGATTTCAGAGTGACTAGCACATCCTTAGCGATGCCACAGAATACCTAATAGTACTTCGTACAGAATGGCCACTCCCTACCCCGCGCTGACATCAGATACCGCACCTCACCCCGCACATCCGCGACATTATCGGCAGTTCATTAGCTCGGGGCGCTCACAAAGAATCGCAGCACTGTACTGCTGACACGAACACACAATTTTGCGATTTAAAAGTTTTACCTGAGTTTTAATCACGATGGTTCGATATTGTGATGCTTTTCCGAATTTGTATTTACATAAATGTTTGTAAGATATCGCATTTTAATACCATGCGATATAATAACAGATTATATAAAGTTAAGTAGGTCATTTAAACGAAAATATTTTAGTGTAAGCAATATTCAGCTAAGTACCTTATTTGCATGGGTATTTGCTCTGGGATAGCAACATTTAGTGAAGTGGAACTGATGATGAAGACCACAGATGGCCACCGGGACTACTCAATAATAAGTATTTCACAGGTTGCGATTCGATTACTTTAATATGGTTGCTAAGCACAATTTATGCTCGTCACAATGCGAATGGTGAAATGGAGCTGATGATGGAGTACCAAGAGAACTCCTCAACAATTAACGTCCCTGCATCGGGAAAAGCAATATTTTGTACAAGGCGATGAGCAAGTTGACATTAGGCTATTGTAACTTAGATACTTTATAAACAGACCCACTAAAAAGCGAGAAATAAAAACTTTTTAGCAAAAAAAAAAACCGACTTCCAAAAAAACACTAAGTACAAAGTGAAAAATAACTTTAATTTCGTAAGTCGGTGGCAATAAACTAAAATACAGATCCAAAGACACCGACTTCCGAAATTAAAGTTATTGTTATAAAGTAATATTATTTTTATTTCATTACGAACCCGACTAATTAGATAAACAATCAAACTAGTCCTTTCTAGTCGCGTCGTCGTCGTTCCCGCCATTTTTTTTACGCTCCGTACGACAACCAACCCTACTAGAGTTTACGCACACATTTGCACGTGTACCAACGTCATTTGGCTATGTAGTAGTAGTAGGTAATTATTTTGCGCGCGTTGTACGGAGTGTCCGGGGTGTGGCGATGCCTCCATCATTCATCGACCATCGTAATCCTTCATTTGTCATTTTCTCGAACGTAACCTCAAAATATTAAGTAGCTAAATCGCAAATAAATACGAATTGTGGGAATCCATGTACAGAGGCCAGCACATCAAGCTACCCCAATCTGTCAAATTTCTTTTATAGATTTTCAACTTTACTGCAAAGGAGTAAGGTTCATATTCAATTGGAAAAATTTGACACATTGGGCCTCTGTACAAAATTGGTTCTGGCAGCGGACTTTTCGTTGGCACAGGGCGCCCTTTATTTGACGGAATTTTCCTTTCTTCAATTCCGTATTGTATATCCACATAATCTCCCCAGAGATAGCAATGGCAAATCTCCTCATAATAAGTTACTATCTTCGAATTAGTTTTATATTCCCAGGTTCTTGTTATACAGGGTTACTTGTAATTCGACGTATATTCGTCAGGAGCTGATAGGGGAGCTAAAATGCAACAAATTGAACCCCGACCGAAATTCAATAGTTTTCGAGATATTTGAATTATAAGGGTTTTTCGATATAATTCCAAATAAAAAAGACTACCTATTCAAACTCAAACTCTGTAGTGGAGAAACGAAACCGGTGTAAATTGTCATCGTGTGGAACTGCTGATCCTACCGTCATAAGCTATAGAGGCCCGTAAATACATCCTCCTATGGAACATGGCTTCAGGAGTAGATGAGGTACGCCAGTATCTCAAACAACTATGTCCGACGGCCACGATAGAAGAGGTTGTACCCCGTGGAGATTATGTCCTATAAAATCGGCGTCCCGGTTCATCATTACGACCAGTGTTTCTCCATTAATGTCTGGCCAGTCAATGCTAGAATAAATTAAAAAAAAAAAAAAAATTAAATATAATAAAATATAATTAAATATATTAATTAAATTACCTTGGATAAATTACCTACAGGAAAACAGTCCGTCCCATTGGACCCACTAACAGTGCAATAGTAGCGCCTTGTCAACTGCAGTCCTTTCGTGGCCGTAGAGATGCAAAGCAACAAAGTTAGTCGCAACGACGACGCTTTCTACCAGAATGTTCGAGGTCTAAAAACCAAATTTTCTTTGTGGCGTAACAACCTTGCCATCTCAAACTACAACCTCCTCGCTGTTTCCGAAACATTCTTGGACCCTTCCGTTCAGGATCCTGAACTTGAAAGTGGTGACTGGAGTATTCTGCGCCGTGACAGAAATACGCCGTGTGGAGCCGTCTTGCTGTAATGGACAAATTATGTTGTTATTTACCTTTCTCAAGGAAATCATTATTTTGTTTATGTATATTGATTATTTACTTAACAATGTTTATTTTTCACATTAGATAATTGATTTCTCATTAGATAATTAAGTACTTAATGACTTTATGTATATTAGATAATTAATGAATGTACAAGAGTCGTGGTGCTTATCTATCATTTCTATGTATAAATAGTCACCACCGCTCTTTCCTTTAGAGCAGATTAGTTTAGACTACACCGACAGTCATAGCGTGTCCTGCGTGTCCTGTCAGCTGCATGTTACAGGAACTGATGGACGCTGGTGATGGCGCCAAACAAGTAGACGAATTCTGGGCCGAGTCCATTTAGATTGCTATCAACACGCTAAGAAGAAGACTGACAGTCAGTCTATAGTATGTCTTAGATAATATAACGTGTAACACACGTTGATAATAGTAAAGTTCAGAAAGTCAAACGTTGTGTCTCAATCAAAAATCTCACACACCTATCTACAACGCCATCGCTCGGGCCATTACAAATTGGTGTCAGTAGTGTGATTAAGACTGAGATAATCTCTCTTCAAATTGTACGAGATCTTCGTCGGAGTCTTTTACCTCCAATTCTCTACAACTACATGTTTCTGAGCATCTGAACATCAAGACGAGAACGAGATCTACGGAATTGGACAAAACATATCCTCAGCGGTCTGAAGATAATAAATCAACCGCTTACGCCGCCCAGTCTCCTATTCATCACGTCAACTACAATGTCAACGGGATATCTTCACGTAATTTTACTAATGTGAGTACGCCGCCAATTACATCGTTATAATTCAGAATCATCTGCCAGTTAAAAAGTATTTAATCAGTAAAAATTCCGGTGTATCTACATCGACAACTACACATAATAATTATATCTCATTAGAAATGGCTGAAAGAATGTTAACTAAATTTGATGGCAGTAAGACGCGCATTTATGATTTTTTAGACAATTGTTACACAGTGAATAATTTGATTAATTCGAATCTTAAAAAAATATTACTCCAAATAATTATAACGAAAATCACTGATAACGCTAGGTCAATTGATTAGGAATCGCGAATTTCAAACTTGGGATGATTCAAAAAATTATCTTTTAGATACTTATACTGAAAAAGGAACGATTGGTCAGTGGTAATTAGAATTAAGCAGAACTTGTAAACAAAATCACAACAAAAATGTTGTAGAATATGCTAATAAAGTAGAGAATTGCTACATAAAATTAATAAATTCGTTAGACTCAACTAACCAAACACAATAAGCTCGTCAAGCATGCGTTGAATTACTTAAATCACAGGCTTTATGTGTATTTGTCACGGGATTAAATAAAGATTTAAATCTAATTTTAAAAGCACTACAACCAAAAACACTCGAAGATGCTATTTCCATGGCAGTGAAGAGCAACAGCTTAAAAGTAAAAACGAAATATCTGTGTTTCAAAATTTGAACATTTCTAATACCAAGCATTGCTAAAATATAATAAACCAAGCCATACAGTCGTAAATTGCAGAGTTCGTTCATTTTCAGGACCTAATAAAAACCCGAAATTTTCAATTATTGTAAAAAAAGGGTCATACTAAAGATGAATGCTATCACCTAAAGTTCAAGTTTCATTCAAATTAAAAATGATACAACTAATACACATTTTCTGATAGATACTGGTGCAATAATTAGCCTCATGAACAAAGATGCTGTACCAAAGAACGCTGAAATTCATTATGATATTTTAGCTGATTTGAAAGGGATTGATAAAGTAGACAAACCTACTAGGACATTAGGTTATGTCACATTAGAGTTCACAAAAAATTTAAATTTTATACTCCATATCGTGAATGATAATTTCCCTATTAGTACTGATGGCATTATTGGAGGTGATATATTAGATAAATATAAAGGAATGATCGATTATAGCACCAAGATTTTAAAACTCGCGGAAAACCAATTTAATTTGTGTTAGGAAAAATAGATGATCAAATCGAATCAAATAAAGAAAACATAGAACCAACTCTAATGGTCAAAGTAAGAACCGAATGTGTTAATCCTATTAAAATAACTAATTATGTAGACGGGCTGGCCAGAGGCGTACCCATTGAAAGAGATTACAGCAAAGTTAGTCGCACAAGTAATTTTTGAAAATTGGATAGCTCGTTTCGGATGTCCTGTTAGGCTGACAAGCGACCAGGGCAGACAATTTGAGAGCGATTTATTTTTATATGGTACCCAATGATATTTTAGTAAACAGATAGGTTATACACTTACAAAACAACAGAAAAAAGTGTTCCGCGCCGAGAGGCAGCACACATACACACTTTTCATTCATTTTACATTTCACACACAAGCAAAAAGGATAGAAAAAGGATAGCTTGATAAAACCATTAAGAAAAAAAGTGACAGCTAGATGTTGTCAATTGCGCGTGAATATAAACAAACATTATTCAAGCCACCAATCCCCGCACGTTGGCACCATAGACTAACAAATTAACTAGGCAGAAAGTACAAACCGCATGTACAGAATTTGTAGTCGGGATTTGTGCCTATGCAACGAATAAACACTATTTAAAAGTAGGTAGGTGAAAAATAAAAACGTTTTAAAAAGAAAGAAATATATACTTAGATATATTTTGTCAAATAATTGTAAAAATAATAAATATAAAGCGTTCTTTTTGAGAAGTGTTCGACCTTTGTTTGAAGTATATTTATCAATAGCCTTGAAATGATTGCTACAAATTCTACTGGATCCACTGCGTCCAACTGGATTCACTTCTTTGTTTACGAACAATTGCGATTCACTCTTGAAGCCGGATCTCAGTGGTTGGAAACCTACGAAGAAAAGACAGCAAATAGTCAAACTCGCTGTTGTCACACAGTAAAATAATATAAACGATTAATTTATTTGTTTACGAACAATTGCGAATTGCGATCCATTCTTGAAGCCTGATCTCAATGGTAGCTTTATTTTAACACTATCTGTGACATATTATGGTAAGGATAAGCTATTAATATTTTCTGTTCCTATATATGACATGTTAAATTTATAATTAAATATATCAAACAAAATTATAAAGAAAAGTTATTAAAAGGGAAACTAGAACTCTGCTGTAAAGATGACTTTACTGCCTAATATTCGCATCTGTACTTTTACTCTATGTCCGGAGTGCACGCATCCTTGTCGTTCTTACGACAAAAAATGTATTTTCCATCTCTTTCTTTTTTCTAACCTCCAAATATCAGAATATTAGGAAAATAATTGAAATATATTAATAAATCGAAGTATATTGTGTATTTACGTGTGGTATGAGATCCCTTGTGTTTTATTAACTTTGGTATCATAATTGGTACACTTTCTAAATACACAAGATGGCATTTTGGATGGTAATTACGTAGCAGTGCGCACCGTATCACTCGTAGACGTGCGTGACACAGACTAAAGGCAATACGTCCCAATTAGGACGTTTTCTAGTCTTCACGATTTGCGCGCTCATAACATATCTGTTTACTATAATATCATTGCTGGTACCTAAAGCAATAAATGAGTATTGAGTATGTCAACGTCCAGATTATCGTCAGTTTCTAGTTCTACGATTGTTCCTGGTAATGTACAACCACAGCAACCGCAGCAGGTTGTATTTGCTCAAGGAAACGTGTGTTAATATTACCATTACTTTGGTTTTTCCAGTGAACAAAATTTTTTAAGCATGTATAATTTTGATAAATAATTGTTTCAAGTTTTAATGTTATAACTTCAACTTTGTTTTGTAGAAGATTTTAATTTCTTCTTACGTTGTATAACATTATGTAACGATGATGTGTCATCCGCATGTATTGTCTTCATGGGATTACCCCGAAACATTTTGCGCCAACGCGACACACATGGTGCCGAGTCGGACAAACCCTCTCAAAATATGTCTATGGAGCTATTGTAAACTATGACTGTTTTGTCAAGTGGAGAAACCCTGAACCATTACACAGCTTGTTGTGTTCCTACTTGACTTATTTTTTTTTAGTATCGTTATTTTTCCAGGGGCAGACAATAAGGTGTGTGTAGTGTAGGTGTAGGAATATTGCAGGATATGGAAAAATAAAAAGTTGAAAAAAAGTTAAAAGTTGGTTTGGGTGGCTAAAGTGGGCTGGTTACCAAGAACTATGGAAGAACTATGGCCCCTAACTGATCATGTTTTATATATACACGGATAAATGGCAGGGGGTGACCATTGAACTATATTACTTAGTAATATCTCAATGGGGGTGACTTGCACACTCAATAATGGGCCCCCGGAAACTGTCATTAGCACATAGTGACGTAGTGACAAGGGGTCAACATGTCCTGAGGTACTTGAGAAGAGAAGAGGTATTCCACGGCTTTCAGAACAATCCCAGAGCCCGGAAGATGGTCAAGATCCCTACGAGCACTTACTGGAATAAGTACTTCCTTCTCCCGAGTACGGTTGCTTTTGCGAATCTCCATTCAAACCGGCCAATAAAGGCAAGAATGACGTGGGAGCTCTGTTCCTCGTCTTCAGCCGGCCAGTTAAGGTAATCCAGAGATGAGGAACAAGACTACTCCCGGGAGATAGGGTCCGTGGGGTCGCTACTGCCCAACAGCTCGCCACATGCTGCGGGCTTCTGTATCTCTCTTGGTCTGGCTCCTCACCCGAGACTTGTTCCGGCAAGGTAAAGTCTACCGACATAGGCCCAGAGTTTGGAGCGCGCAAGTACCACCACGACTTCAACGTAGAGGTACGGCGGTGGGGTTATTATTATTATTATCATAAAGATTAGAATTTTAACAAATGTGATTTCGAACAACTTTACCTATTCCTGTTCGAAATTTCTTTGGAACCCGTTTTACACACATGCGACGTTGGAGATGCTGTAAGTAATTTTATAGTATCTAACATCTACGAAATATTCGCTGACTGCATGCCTAAAAAACGTAGTGGCAAATCCATTTGCAAATGATATCAGTTTGGTTTACTTCAGAAATAATTAATGATATTAAACTAAAGCTAAAACTACATGCAAGCTGGAAGAAGTTGAAGCGTACCAATTGCAATGATGATTACAAGATTTTTGCGGGCCTCAAAAATTCCTTAAAGCATCGTACTGCAGAAGCCTACAGTTTGTATATGTATGAGGCACATAGAAAATAATATCAAAAGCAACCCACTTGAATTTCGGCGACATGTTAACAGCTTACGATCTAAAGAAGGGTTTGAGCCTAGCGTTAGCTACAGTGACGACTGTTTCTCAGGAGCAGCAGCTGCTGAAGCTTTTGCCAAATTTTTTGCAATCGTGAAATACCACAATTAAATCCAGCATGTGTTAACAATCATGAAACTAATTCCAACAGTAATTAAATAAATATTTTCCAATTTACTCTTGATGATGTCCAGTACGGTATCGATAAATTAAAACCCTGACAGTATTCCGCCTTATATTCTAAAACAATTCAAAGAACTATTTTCCGCCCTTCTATGACACATTTTTAATTTTTCACTAACACGAACGAATTTGGCTGTAATTTCAACAAATATCAAAACAGAATTAAAATATATTGATATTTGTTGAAATTTCAGCCAAATTCGTGAAGCAAGGTACAGACATTTTAAAAATCAACGTTTTTTTTTCGAAGACCCTTAGCTGGAAATGGTTATAATTTCGGTGTGTGATACTCAAGAATACAGTGCGTCAACTCCTTTACTCTGGACCACTATTTACGACACACTCTGTATATACCAGTGGAAAATCTCGCGAGTGACGCCCATACCTAAGACTGCCAATAAATCAGCTGTTGAAAGTTATCGACCGATATTCGAAAATGTTCTTCATAAACTTATATGTTGTATATTTCCAAGTCGAAAAATATTTGAGTAACAGCCAGCACGGTTTCAGATGAAAGAGGTCTGTCGATCCCAACCTGCTGACAATTACAGAGTACCTACATATCAAAACTTCTTGACAAGAAGCGACAGGTAGATGTGCTTTATTTTGATTTTTGTAAAGCTTTCGACAGAGTTAATAACGACATCTTGCTTCAAAAACTCAGCGCCATTGGTTTCTGTCCAAATTTACTTCGACTTTTAGCTATCTCCGCGACCGTCAGCAATTTGTAAAGCTGGGTACCTATCCACGTATCTCGTCTCTACTCGTCTCTCTGGCGTAAGTCAAGGGTCAATACTCGGGCCTCTACTATTTCTACTCATGGTAAATGACTTACCATCCGTTGCAAAATTTGCAGTGTCTCCTTTACGCAGATGACCTCAAACTTTATAGTGCTGTCAACACCGTATCGGATTGCGAAGCTATGCAAAATGATATAAATGCCATACATGAATGGGGAGTTCAAAATAAAATGGAGTTCTATTATTTAAGTTCAAGTATTTAATGACCTTTAGTCGAATGCGAAACCCAATTAATTTCGAATACAAAATAAATGGTACTAAAATAACTAGATCAACCAACATGAAGGACTTGGGTGTCACATTTGACCAGAAGCTTACTTTTCATGATCACATTTTTACAGTTGCCAAAGAATCTTTTAAAAGGCTAGGTTTGTTCCCCGGAATGCCCGTGATTTTCGCAATAAGCATGTAATAACTAATAAGGACACTTGTCCGAACCAAGCTAGAAGCTACCAAGCTAGTTCTTCTATATGGAATCCGCACGAAGCAAAGTATGCACTTCTTCTTGAAAAAGTGCAAAAAGCATTCCTGCGTTTTCTTTACAGAAGAACTCTCGGTTACTATCCCTACCTCTATCCTATCAAGTTCCTCTTAGGATTTCTGGAATATCATATGTTGGAGATCACAAGGGCATGTGACCAGAAGGTCAATTCTCGTAATTTAAAACGTTCAAAATCTAGACGCAGTCTCATCTCAGTGACAAACAAATGTCAAAACCTTGTTAAAATATAGGGAAATTAGACGTATTTTTGACAGATTGAGACTGAGATCAGACTGTGAACGTTCTTAAAATTACGAAAATTGCCCTTCTGGTAGGCGTTACGCTTAAAGTATGGAAGGGTATGACGGATGCTCCTGACATCCATAATGAGCTGATTCGACTTTACACACCGAATAATTATCTCTGTGCATGGCAGAAGATATTGACTGCTAGTCGTGCCTTCGTGTCGGACTATGGGCCCGTGCTGCGTATCCCGTACCGCGCGAGTTGACCGCACTCATAACCGCACTAAATAAGCTCGTGGAGGCCAACTCGGACTGCGATCTGTTTGTTAATAAATTCGGACTGCGATCTGTTTGTTAATAAATTCGAAAATTTAATGGTTATTAGTTTATGTTTTATGTTAGTACTTATATCTTTGATTTATGTAATAGGTTCCTTAAACCGTATAAATCAAATAAATAAATAAAACATTGTCATGCACGCGTGTTTCACTACCACAGCCCCGAAATAAAAAAAAAAAACTTATAAGTAATTCGATTTCACGTCGTATCTCGCCATTATTGTTCGATATTAGTATTACAAAATTTTGTTTCTTTCAACTACGTAGTAATGGTATCATTATTAATCATCACTACAAAACCCATCACAAAGGACGTATTTTTTGCTTAGAATTAGAACAGTCCAAAAATGGCTTGGTTTTTAAATTTTTTTATATCAATTTACCAATGGGTTTAATGTTTCCCATTAAGTTTAATATAAAATGTATGCATTAGATCAAAAAGATACTGGCTGAAAATAAAAATCGGCTGAGTAAAACCGACTTGGTGAAAAAAAAAAACAAATGGCGCGCATTTTATACCGAAATAGCGATAGCGATATGAATTCAACACCAGAAAGCTATGCCAGAAAGTATAAAAACAGCTTCAAATGAAATTGTTGCTGGATTATTGTTGGGATTGTTGTTGTTGAAATTGTTGTTAATAGGTACATCTTTGTAAGTTAGATTTGTAATTTTGTACCATTAGCACTTTTCCATTGTTCTTACGGTACAAATCTAACTTAGGAAGATGTATTAATGATTATAATTCTGTAAATAAGTACCTGTTATAGTCGCGAATCAAATTTTGATCAAAATACAACCCGACACTGACCTGCAAATTGCAAAAAGCGTAAGAAAATTTGAATTTCGCGGTCTACCACTGCGTATTCACCTTAATCATTGTATGTAACAAGTTGCTGTGCCCGCCACTTTGTTCGCGTGAATGTTGGAAAACAATTTGGATTTCACGAGTTTTAATTAACACATCACATCAGCTATTTGCCAAAATCCCGTCAAAATCGATCCAGCCGTTTCGGAGATTAGCCGAAATAAACACAGACAGAAAAACAGACAAAAATTAAAAAAAAATGTTATAAATTCTTAACTTATATACTTTCTTATGCATTTAGTAAAAATCTATTATTTTGACATTCTTCAAGTTGACTTCAAGTTTATTTATTTGTATAGATATACATAGATTACTTGATAGAGTATATCTATGTATTAGCGGGTTTATCAATTAACATTTTTCCAACAGAAACTGACACTCCACGGACTGATGGCTCTCTGGGAGCTACCGCCGGAGGTCGTGGTTGAGATGCCAGTTCTTCGCGAGATGGACCTTCGAGGAAACATGTTGAGACATATCAAGTCGCCTCTGTTGACGGGACCAAGGAGTTTGGAACACCTTTATTTAGCAGGTGAGGTACAGCCATACCTACGAGGAAATCGACGCGCAAAGTGTAAGCATGGATAAAGTACAAACGCCGCACATCAAGCTACCCAAAAACTGTCAAATTTTCCCAATCAACTTTGATCCTAATGCTTTAGTGATAAAGTTGAAAATCTGTTAAAAAAAAATTACAGATTATAGTAGCTTGATGTGCTGGCGTTTGTACATGGTTCCGAACCGAAATAATTCATGGTTAAAATATTTCCAAGGTTACCAAAAAAAAAAACCAATCAAGTGCGAGTCGGATTCGCGCACCGAGGGTAGGTATGTAACTACAACAGTTTTCAGATTTTTCCTTTGCTCGTGCTATATGACATTGCTTTTTGCCAAATTTCATGTTTCTAGGTCAACGGGAAGTAGGTAGGTGCTCTAGATGCTGGTTTTGATTCCCTTGCGAGTGTCAAAATATGCGGCATAAATAACCGTATCTTTTGATTGCGTTAATTATCTTAGAAGTTTAATTTTTTCACTGCTTCAAGGGATTGCAGCCCTGAGTATTTGATATTAATTTCAAATTGCAATTCAAATTTGATAAATCCACGCGTTCCTAAGAAAAAGGGTCTTGACAGACGGCCAGACAGACGGACAACGAAGTGATCTTATAAGGGTTCCGTTTTCCTTTTGAGTTACGGAACTCTAAAAACTGCTGTTTCATAGAAAAGTGCAATTCCTATGCGGTCAAAATGTATGGGGAAGCAAATTCGTCAGTTATTAACTGACGAATTTCAACGCAGGGGGTTCAGAATCATATACCTACCTACTGAAAAAAAGGTTATAGTTTGCGCGTCGATGTCCGTACCACCTTGTAGAGTTTAGTTATACTGCCATCAGCATACCATACCATGCGCCAAGTAGGACTCAAGTACCTATGTCTCCTTTAATTGTTTGAATAATATTTGGATACAAGTGACCCAGCACTCCTTGCATAAAGGTTGGTCCTTGGCAGTTCTGCACAAAGCAAGGTGGAAAATGAGTAGGGAGGCCTTTGCCCAGCAGTGGGACATTGATGGCTAATAATAATAACAACAAGTGACCCAGACCGCCCAAAAATGTACACATACAATAAGAAAAAAATAACAAAATTGTATAATAATAGGAAATAAATCGAGAAAGAGAAAGGAAACAATAGTGAAGTAATAAAACAAATTAAAAAAAAAAACAATCGACAAAAAAAAACACTACAAAGTAAAAAAAATACTTTAATTTCGGAAGTCAGTGTCGTTGGCTCCGCATTTGCGTTTTTTTGCCACCGACTTCCGAAATTCAAGTTATTTTTCATTTTGTAGTGTTTTTTGGAAGTCGGACGTTGTTTGTTTTTTTTTTGTAAAAAAGTTTTCATTTTTTACTTATTAGTTGTGCAGACCTACCCCACACAAATTCATATAACACTACTTGCTATGTGAATATAAGTGACAGGAAGCTATTAAAACATCATCAATATAAACTAAGTGGAACAAAATCGTATTATTGAAGCTAACTCAAAAACTACCCAAGCAAAGTTCATAATGGGACCAACCCTGAAGCATACCTTATCCATTAAAAAATGAGTGAATTTTGCAAATCCGTTTCGTATGTATATGACGGAGTTATAATAAAAAAATAAACTTACATAAAAAATATATATAATTATCTTAAAACAAATTGAGAACCTCCTCCGCAAATCCGTCTATACAAGGTGTAACATAATTAACGCAAGACCTCATACACCCAAATAGTTAGAGTATTGAGTTAAAAGCATAATACAATGACCAAAACTTATTTTTTTTAAAGCTTGCTATTTTTATTATGAAAATCGTGTTGACACTAGCATTACTTTATGCATTTAAAACTGAGCCTTATTGTCTTGAAATAAGATTTAATGTTATTTGGCTCAATCGACGGTTAGTATGAAAAAATACATAATTTTTAAAAAAATACCTGTATTAAAAGTTACTGACATCGATTCAGTAGTCAATTATGAACAAACTGCTTTCAGGACTTGCGTTTATTCTGTTACACCCTGTATATGACGGAGTTATGCCCGAAAAAAAAGTATAAACATCCGGATTGATAATTCTCCTCATTTTTTGTAGTTGGTTAAAAAAAATAATCAAGATTTGCAAAGAATGCAAATAAAAGTTGTGCCGTCTACGCAAAAAAAAATCATTAAGTCAAAAAAAAGGATTCATACCTGTTTTAAGTTTTAGGCGGGTATCACATCTCCGCTGTGAAACCATAACATCGAAACCGCAGTAGTTCCGCCACGAATTGTCCGTTATCCGACCAGCGAAACAGAAGTGAAACTGCTTGTTCTAACACTCAGACTTGTTTATGATTTTATCTTATTGCCGCGTGATTTCGCCAATCTGGGGAGCTATTCTCTAAGGATACAGCCTTGCGGGCAGCGCTGTCGCAGCCGTCAAACCCACAGCGACAGCGCTGCCCGCAAGGCTGTATCCTTAGAGAATAGCATGGCTGATCGGAAGCTCCAGTGTGCTTAACCCGCTATTTTGTTGCTGTGCCGCGTTTGTTTCGCACGTATCTGTGGCAGTTGACAAGCGAAACTTATTTTTTTTGTATGATGGTTGAGGTGTGGATGGAAAAACTAATCTAAATTGTCCGAAGTAGACCTGTATTGTAAGTCGAAAGCGACGACATTTTGCTCCGATCAACTGACTCTCATGATGTTCCGCTACTTGAATGTGACATAATGTAGTAATATTTCTTACCGGAATTTGTAAGGCGGTTTCCCATCATTATATTCGCGCGCGGCGGTGGTGTGCTGAGGTCATTAACGTCAGGCAATCTACAAGTTTGGGGTAATGCCCTCATACATTAAGACTGTGCCGACCCTACAGTGGCGCCCTCATCGTTTGTTTGGTTATTTCATACAATTTAGAATGAAAATGCAGAAAACAAGCACGTTAAGTTGTGCTTCACAAGATTATCCGTTAATATTATTAGAAGCGGTAGTTTTATATTGTTTAGTTTTATCATAATCCTTAAAACGGAATATAGTGGCCACTTTTAACCGTTTTAAGGATTATAATGAAACTAAACAATATAAAACTACCTTTTATAATAATATTAACGTATAATCTTGTGAAGCACAACTTAACGTGCTTATTTTCTGCATTTTCATTCTAAATTGTATGAAATAACCAAACAAGCGATGAGGGCGCCACTGTAGGGTCGGCACAGTCTTAACTACTTTTATGTTTCCATAAATAATGCCGAAAATACGGACATCACGTTTTTGTATTTATTTTGAACAGTGTTTTTCGCTTCTTTTTTGTCTGTCACATCTCAGTCGATCTAATTTAGCTTGGCAATATAGCTTTGCTATTTTCGTAAGTATGTCTATAACGAAACCTTTTTATATTTTTTTAAGGAATTTTTCCTGTTGTAGGTACAAAGTGGAGACAAACAAAAATGTCTCATATACATACTTACTCATAATAGTTACTCGAAGCAAAATGAATGAACTTGGAGCAACATAGAGAATACGAATGAAAATAGTAGGTTTTGTAAAAGTCGCTCCATATTTTGTCTGTGCGTCCATGCATATAAATTGTTAGGTAGTATTTATTTTACTAGGTAAATGTTGAATCGCCCATGTAAGACGCCGCGTGATAGTCTACCTAGGTGAACTAGGCGGGTAGACCATGGGCAACACACTAATATCTGTGACTGTGACCCAAACACAGACGTGCCATGCTATTCTCTAAGGATACAGCGCTGCGCGCAAGGCTGTATCCTTGGAGAATAGCTCCCGTGTACAGTCCGAGAGGTCTAAGCTGAGCTTTGCATTTGTGTGAGTGCGCTTCAGGGCCTCAAGTCTGCTATTACAATAGTGTCAGAATGGTCTATCATTGATTTCATAATTGTTGATTTTGACAAGTTTGGTAATCTAACGGCGTCATTATGACTTTCCAATGGTCAACCACTGACACTCCATTGAAAGAAATGGCATAAAATGGTAATCTCGTACATGAATAAATTTAATGTTTTTTGCATGAACTTCTTACTAGGTACAAACACTAATACGCAAACACTAATACGTAATATGTAAAAATATATATTAAATGAAATCTAGCATGAAATTTAGTACCTAGTAGTTTTTCTCAGATCATTGACCGACCAATGATCGACCATTATGAATTTAGCAGATTACGAACTTTTTGCAAAATGACAATGGGATCGTGTTGGAATGACGAATTTATAAAAATAGCAGACTTGGGTCCCAGGCCGATTGCCAAAAAGCAGTAAAAACCGGTTTAAACCAAACAAAGGACGCGTCGCGCTTTAGGCCGATGTCACACCTACACCTGTGTGTGCCTACACTATCTATGTGGTCTCACACAAATGCAAAGCTCAGTTTAGGGACTAATCACACTTATTCAGCTCTGTTCAGCGTTTGCCCATAGAAAACAACGATTTTGTATGAAGTCAATTCATCTTTCCACGGCTGAACGGACGCGTACGCATCTCATAAAAAATCGTTGTTTTCTATGGACAAACGCTGAACAGAGCTGAATAAGTGTGATTAGTCTCTTAGGCCTCGCGGACTGTAACGTAAATAAATGAATTTTGAATATCGAGCCACGTGTCCCGCTCCCCGCGTGACGTTGCGTCGCATGGAATGTCCCCGAACATTTTTTGTCGATGCGCGATGGGGCGCCTACCCACTTATACTGGCTTGTATACAAAAGATTTCTATGAATCGATAGTAAACTAATTACTGTTTTCTCAAGCTCAAGTGGACAGACCAGGGTACATTACACAGCTTGTTTAGTTATTTCTTTGTTTACATTACTCCAGTAAAAACAAAAAACATATTATTTCAAAATCTAAAGCCTATTTTTAGCCTTTTCTACCCTAAGTACTATTCTCTACCCTATTTTTTTTTCCTAAAAATAGCCCCATTCATATTGTATGACATCATCATACACCGTGAGATTCGCCTTCTCAGCAATCCGATAGCGTGAGACTTAAGATTGTGTATTGGTGGCTCACTCTTGTTTCTCACATCGAACAGTTGGGGATATTATAATTTATAAATTGCATATCAAAAAATACTACATACATAGCATAAATACTGACTGCACAGCAAATAATACTGACTGCACAGCTAATTCGCATAATACTAAACGACGTCAGGGGCACCCCGAGGTTCGGTTTGGTTCCTTTAAACCCTGCAGACAGAAATAGGAGCCCCGCGTAGCGGGGCTCCTATTTCCCGCGTAGCCGGGCTCCGTCGACCTGACGTAAAAATCGCTGTACGCTGCGTAAATAAATTGTAGTGTGTTTAGTGATATTTTGAGTTGAATATTTTGCTGTGTAATCAGTAATTTTGATGGGAATTCGGAATTTTATTGCATAGAAAAAGGATATTTTTTTATTTGCGTTTAAATACTACCCGAACAGTTGTCACGCATCTCAGTGTTACCGATCTAATAAAATATATAATCTAAAAATTATTAATTAAATTCTTTAAGTAAATTATATTGGTTTTATTTGCATCCTTGACTATTAATTAACCATTATTATTACTACAATACTATTTCAATCTTTATAAATTAACCATTATTATTTTTAAGATTCATATTTTATTTTCACAGCTATAGTCTAGTAGTAGCTATAGTATATATAGTAGTAGCTTTGTTTTTTTTTTTTATAGAAATATTTGTACGCCATAGTATGGCAGGATATGCTGGAACCAATATTGTAACATCTATTGTACCTATTCTAACAAATAAACATTTTTGATTTAATTATGTCGGGCCAGCAGGCAGGTTGCAAGAAAACTCAAGTTGCTGGAAAAGGTTTAATGTAGGAATTACAATATGTTCTAATTTCTATGGTGGTGACTATCGTTCGATGGTTGAAGCGAAAGTGAAGTCTCTTCCCGGGTTGTGCCATGTCAGCCGCCGCCGTCCGGTCACCGGTGTGCGTCACGTTGTGCCGACTCAGCAGTATATTCGTGTCGCTAGGCTGTTGCAATAACTATGTGGAGTTGGTTCATATCCGAAGGCTTGCTTGGCTTGCTTAACAATTTGATTTGAATAAAATTATTGCTCCTCCAAAGTTTTGAAATACGATAACAATAACATCGCGCGAACGAACTCTCAAGCATCAGCATGAGGTCAGCAATAAGGAGGGGCCCGTAAGGGCCGAAGCCTGCCGGGGCAGCGGGATTGTCCGAAAGGGTTACCGCTACCCCGGAACACAAAGGGCTAAGGAAGGAACACGGGTGGGTTTTAGTCAGTAAGAGTCTGAGACTCCCTTCTGCTCCACCCAGAGCGAGAGGGGTCATTTGATGATTTCCCATCCACAAAAAAAAAAAGCATCAGCATGAGTCATCGCGGCCACTTATTTTTTTATTGATTTTCAACTACAGATAACTTATTTCGTAATTCCGATACAATTTCACAGCCTTTGGGCGAAATATAAAAAAGTATGGGGTCACTTTTGGGGGCAAACTAGAAAATTAAAAACAAAAGTTTTGCTAAATATACTTACTGTGTGACATATTAAATGAAAGGGTCATGTTGTGAGAGTCTCACATATTTTGATTTTAAAATAAACAGCTTTAAAGTTATTTAAGAAAATAATAATTATTTTCGTATACGAAAATTTACTATTCCTCCCGCTTATCTCCGAAACTACTAAGCCTAAATTGTTGAAAAAATACAGAACTTAGTTCCTTGTTTACAGATTACAGGAAAAATTCTATGGTTTAAAAATAACATGGTCAATCTTTTTATCGTCCTTAGCAGCTTTGAATAGAGAGAAGTGGAAAGAGAGTAGGGAGGCCTTTGCCCTGCAGTGGGACATCACAAGCTAATAATAATAATAATCTTTAAGTATTATGCGTATAAACTTACAATTGCAGTTGGAATGTATGAGAGAACATGTTTTTCAACTACAATTTGAAGTTTCTTTTTGGGATCCGTCTCGGCAACCTACTTTACATTAAATATTTTTGGCGGGTTACATATTCATGGTACAGTCAACGGCAAAAGTAGATGATGAAAATCAGAAATTCAATACTAATGAACGGAGTTCGCGTCAGAACTGTGTGGCGTCGAAGTAGTAAATGTTTGGTATAATTTACAATCACATACTTTTTAATCACTTCGACGCCACACAGTCCTGACGCGAACTCCGTTCATTAGTATTGAATTTCTGATTTTCATCATCTACTTTTGCTGTTGACTGTACGGATCCCTCTCCACGCGAGTTAAACTTGCACTTCTCCGGTTTTCTTTTCTAAATGTTAATCCGTCCTCGCCGCCGAGGCCCGCCGCGATGCCTTATTCCATATTCGCCACGAGCCCACGACCCTTGATTGAGCCAGCCCTCGCCGGTCCCAAAATAATTCCGATCGAGCCCGTCCCTTGCTGCCCTCTCCCAGCGACGCCCTAAGCCGAGGCCCGTACCCCACAGGGGGTGCCCATAGCGTGTAGTCGCTTAGTTTTTAAGTTTTTAAGCCCTAGCTGGGGGCCTTAATTTGTTGAGGCAACCACAGGCAAGTTCGGTTCGGTTAAGCAGACGACAACCTCCTAAGTTGAACTGTGAGATGCCATCAAAAATCAATAAATAGATATAATTATGTACTTATTTGAAAATTCCGTTCGGGATTTTGCAGAATGTGTCCTGTACACGTCACTGTACTTTATTCTGTTATTGCGGCAGAGATTATTAACAGGTGCCATTTCCCCATGGAATTATTCCATGATATTATGATATTCACGCATGAGAAAATACATCTGAAGTATAACTTTGTTTGTCTCAATATTGGGACTGTTGATAGCATGAAAGGAAGACTACAGAGAAAAGGTTTCCTCATTTCATTGATCAAACAATAAATGTTTCCATCAAAGACATTAAATAATCTCTTTGGTTTTCATATAAGAAAAGCTACCAACGAATTCTTTAATAATAATTGCCTACTAAGGCCCGCGGCGTAATTGCGTTACAAACATAGACGTATAGTTATAAACATTTTATACGTCTATGATTACAAACTGATTTTATTGATCCCAATGGGTTTAATTTTGACAGTTCACCCATCTCCATTGCGTTATTTACGTTGTTGAGCTGGTCGAATTTTTCATACCTATGAAACAATGGATTAGCTATATCCTTGAAAACTCTCGGATTTAGATTGAAAATGTGTTACAATTAGGTAGGGTGTCGGATTCTGAATTGAGAATGTGAAGTTGAGAACATGTCATACTCTTCAGTCCTTTTCCTTTCTCAGTTATTTACACTAATATAAATTGGAAGGCACATATTGGCGCCGATTCTGTTGTTCAAAAACTAAACTAAATTTAAGTTCAGTGCATCTTTTTCTTTCTATTTCATTATGAAAAGGACAGAAGATAAATACTAGTTTAGTCCTGTCAAATTAGATAATCCATAGACAAGTTTAGACGTGATTAAAAATATGGCTTCTAAAAATACGTCAATTTACGTCAGGCGCTGACTAATTTTAGTATTTTAGTTTGTGAACAACAGAATCGGGGCCATTAGCGCTGTGTCTAACAGACTTGTAAGTTTCATGTAAGTACTATGAGCTGAAAAGATCAAACGACTTAAAAACAGCGATGACAACATATTACGCCTACGAGGCACTCATGGATTTAACATTTATGGCATTATAGTGTGGGGAAATAGCGTAGAAGTAGAAAGACTCATTTAAAAAAAAAAATATGTGACATTTCTTGCAAACATAGACCAAATGCAGAGCTGTAAACCTTAGTTTATTAAATACTAGCGGCCCGTCCCGGCTTCGCACGGGTGGGAAACAAAAAGCAAAAAATAAAGCCTATAATAGCCTTTATTTTCTCTTTTTTTTCATCCGTGATAATGTAGCATTTAAATGGTGAAAGAATATTTAAAATCGGTCCAGTACTTTTTGAGCCAATTCGTTACATACAAATCGTTCCTCTAATAGAGAAAATGCTCACCCTAACCACTGAGATAAAGTACGCTAGTAATAATAGTTCTATGACCCTAACAAGCATTTACATTTTGGAAGTAAGCAAGTTTGTTATAAAACATGCGTCGTTATTCCCTGTAGCTAAAAAATGAATTAACATTGCCATGTTCAAAACTAGCTATGTACCTCTTGTAATGTGCATAAAAAATTACAATAAATTACCCAATATAATTAAGTAAACGCACTTAAAATGCACCTAATACACAAGTGTTATTAATTTATTATAGCATAAATGAGTTCTTTATTTAATACTAGCGGCCGGTCCCGGCTTCGCACGGGTGGAAATTTATTTTTTAAAGATTTTATTTTTTTCTTGCATTTGAAAAAGCCTATATTAATCAGTAATAATGTAGCATTCAAATGGTGAAAGAATTTTTAAAATCGGTCAAGTACTTTTTGAGGCAATTCTTTACAAACATACATACAAATCTTTCCTGAAATTCTGTTAAATCAATGCTGTCGATTATTTGAAAATTGACACATAGTAAAAATGTAGGAACTAGTTAAAAACTTTAACTAATTCTTTATGCCTGCGATTTTTTTCAAAACTATTTTTTACGAAGAAATTATAATTTCGTAGGCTTTGACTTTGCTAAAGTAGAGTTTGTCAAGGTCTACAATTTCTCAAATCAGCACGCCAAGTAAATGCGTAACACTATTAAGCTCAATCTGAATCATTTTGAAGGATATTGTTAATCCATTGCTTCATATGTTCGAAAAATGTGTTTGCTCAACAAAGTAAATAACGCAATAAATGTTATTGAACTGTCAAAATGAATGCCATTGCTACTGTTAGCCCGCAGAAACCGGGTGTTAGTCTCCAGTCTATAAGGTACTAAAACGAGTAGAGGAATTTGCCCGACTTTTTCACCTGACCAGAGGAACTAAAAAAAACCCCAAAACCAACTAAAAAAGAAAAAAAAACCCCGACTCAAAAAGAGCGGGTGTTATAAGTTTAACGTGTCTGTCTGTGTATCTGTCTGTGGTATCGTAGTTCCCAAAAGGATGAACCGATTTTCGTTTAGTTTTTTGTGTGTCATAGATAATTTTATCCCGAGTGTTCTTAGCCAGGTTTCATGAAAATCTGTTTAGCCGTTTGAAGATCATCAGCTCTTTTCTAGTAGATGAGGGGATCTGACTACCTTCCATATGTCCTATCGATTCGAAATTTGGTGCCGTGTTACTTCAATGATACTGAAAGTATATGGTAAGATAACCATGACTTTAAATATGACCTGGCGAGTCTGGGGATCGTTTTTCTGGAGTCTCATTCAAACGACACTCAGCACTGCACTGCGCATTCCGCGCACGTCTCACAGAAGGTTGTTTTGATGTCAGCGAAGCCTTGGACGCCGCATCTTTCTTCTTGGAGCTTTTTGGCTGCGTAATTCAGCTTTCCGAGCTGCTTGTGCTGCTTGACTCTTCCCTTTCTGGAGTGTTCTCCCCCGACTGCGTCATTCTGCGCTTTTTGGCTTCTTTTCGAGCATTTTTGGCTTAGTTTTTTTTTAGAACTTTTTCTGGCTGGGTTATTTTTAGCCCAAAGAATCAGCATTCATTTTGCATAATATGTATTTTTTAATTTCGGTATTACTTAGGACATTTTTTTACGATGAGAACGTTAAAGATCATGGCTATAATTTATTGGAAAAGTTTTTGTTAAATCTATTTTATAATAGCTGACCCCGCAAAATATGTTTAGCAAAAAAAAATAGTTGACGTCCTATTCTCAGACCTACTGAATTATACACACAAAATTTTATAAGAATCGGTCAAGCCGTTTCGTAGGAGTTTTGTTACAAACACTGTGACACGAGAATTTTTTAAGGTGTTAAAAAATGAACCCAAAAACCTTCAAGAGGTGGAGTGTTGGCCCCATAGTGAAAGTTGTTCAGTTCTATGGTCTAAATCTAAAGCACCTCTTAAAGTTTTTCGGGTTACTTTTTTAACACTTTGTATATTAGATTAGATATAAAGCTGAAGAGTTTGTTTGAACACGCTAATCTTTGGAACTACTAGTGGGATTTGAAAAATTCTTTTTGTCCAGTTCTTGAGGAAGGCTATCGGCTATTTAACATCACGCTAGGACTTTTAGGAGCCGAACTTAGAAAAAACTCAGAAAGAACTCTAAGCGAAAACGAAGTAATAGCGCGGGGAGGCGATGTGATACGACGCGACGGGGTGGATCCAAAGAGATTTAAGATACAATAGAGAGGCTACAATAGTGACGCCATCTAGCATAATATAGCAAAATTAGATCGGCAATTAGAAACGACAAAAAATAGTTAAATTTTCAGCTATCGCTCGGTAGCTGGCCAGTGTGCGTGTGCGTGACGCTAACTATAAAACCTGTGGTAGGGTATATCGATAAAAAGGTATCGATAATATTGAAAAAATTACATACTATGCGCGCGCAGTGGGGAAGGCGCGCAGTGGGGCAACCTTGACGTTTTCTATGGAATTTTTCACTTTTGTATGGAAGATATGAAAAATTATTACCAAAGTGTTGAGTTTTAGGGGTTTACGGTATTTATAAAGGGGGTCGAAATTTTCATTATTTTTCCGATAAGACACACCGTTTTCGAGATATAAGCAAAAGAAAAAAAAAAAAGACAGTACTGTTTTTGCACCTGAAGTCGAGGTGTTGTTGGTGTGAATTTTAGTTCATGCCAACTAATCTTATTCCACACCTTTTTAGTCGCGATTAAAAATAGTCAGATTCAGTTAAAAAATTTAAATTTTAGGTGAAAAACGTCAAATTCAGAATAGCAAAATTACCATTTCAAGTATATCTCAGTGCCATAATAAATATTATTATCGATAACAAAATCGATAAATAACATCACATCTCTGCAAGGCAGCATTAAAGCTACTCCGCAATAGAGGGCGTTTATTACAAAATTAGCAAATCTTCTAGATCAATCTATCAACATTATTTAATTCTAATTACTGAATAAATATAAATAATTTACACGAAACAAAACCGAAGTTAGGTCCAACTGTTTTACCATAACAAGATTTGCAATATTGGAATCCGCATCTCGGCATATTTTCTTAGAAAATATTTTCTTTTGGTGGCCACGAATGCGACTTGACACGCAGGCGTACCACACTCACAACCACACTAGACTGAGCGACTTTTGACCACTTGGACATAACTTTCGGATTACGATTTTGTTCGCAATGTCCCGTCTATTGTTAAGTAAATAATTTAATGTTTTTGGGTGGATCGGAGGAACAAGAAGTTTCACGCAGACGAAGTCGCGTGTAGAAGCTAGTACATTATAGGCTGATCTTAATAACAAGTACGCAATAACCGATCGTGAGATTATTTAAGCTAGTTAGATTATTAGGTAGGTATTACTTACTTAGTGACTTAGGTTATAACATAATTCGATTTTCTGCTTAGGCATGTATATTAATACTTACATAATATATGTACTGTTAGCAACCGGGCGAGCTATCTTCATTTGTTGTAGAGGTACTTTAACCCTAGATCAATGTACATTAATCTCACAGGCGATGCGACCCCCACGGATTCGCTGTTCCCGGAATTTCCCCGCCCCGCCGCACTCAGTAACCTCCTAATTTATTGTTTTAGTGACCCATGCACATGTATTGCGTCCGCATGTATTTTACTTCCGGAGTTTTAGCGAATTGTTAGTCTTACTCTTACCTCAAACGAAGAGCATTCGTGAAAAAATTGGTCGACGATCTCATTAAGCCGTGGTTACTGAAACTTTGTGAAAGAATATTAAGGCCGGTATCAAAACTATGCTGAAAATTTTACATTTTGAGGCTAGTACTTTTCATACACAGACAAACAAACGAAAAACTTTCGCAGTTTGCCCACACCAGAAAGTGCAGGATGACCAAAGTGTTATGCCACTCCTGCAGGAAGGTCATTTGTGGCGAACATACCATTCCTGTCTGCTTAGAGCACCAGGATTAACATTTGTAATTTTTTTTAATAGGTTTTATGAAACCACATTATATTTGGACGTAGTTATGCAAAAAGGAACCAACCCACAACATGACCGAAAATGAGTTAAGTAAATCAAACTGCTTGTCAAGGTCTATATTTTCGATTATCAAAAACAATCCAAGTAAAATACGAATATTTTGACATTAAAAATTCGTATTTTACTTGGATTGTTTTTGCTAATCGAAAATATAGACCTTGACGAGCAGTTTGGTATACTTAACTCAATTTCGGTCATATTGTGGGTTGGTTCCTTTTTGCATAACTACGTCCATTTATCCTCTGATATTGGCCCCGATTCTGTTATTCACAAACTAAACTAAATTTAAGTTCAGTGCATCTTTTTCTTTTTATTTCATTAAGAAAAGGACAGAAGATAATTATTAGTTTAGTCCTGTCAAATTAGTCAGCACCTGACGTAAATTGACGTATTTTTAGTAGTCAATTTTTTAATCACGCCTAAACTTGTCCATGGATTATCTAATCACACAGGACAGGACTAAACTAATAATTATCTTCTGTCCTTTTCATAATTAAATAGAAAGAAAAAGATGCACTGAACTTAAATTTAATTTCAGTGTACCTTTAACAAGTAAAAATACTGTCGTTTTATTTTGTTAGTCAAAATGACTAATGTTTAGTGTGACTGTGTAACTCGAAAAAATGTTTAGTGAGCTAGGGTTAGTAAATAACAAAAAAAAAAATCTGCTGTTAACGACATTTATGTCCGTATAACTCGTAAAAATGTAGGGAACAGCTGACTTTTTTACGATTTCAGGTTTGCTCCTATAATAAAAGTTGTTCATAATGATGAGTACAATGACCTCTTAAGAGGTTGTTGGTGTTTTTCTAATAACTCTATAAATAAAATAACTGTGAACGGGCTATTCCGTGACAAAGAGTTGTGCATATAATATTATGTCAGTCAAGTCAGGGAATTAACCCTTTGACCGCCACGGTCGTGTATAGACGACAAATGAAAACGTGCCCAACATGCCAATGCCGACAAAAAAACACCATGTTTAAAGTATAAACACAGAAAACTGAATTCAGTTTATTTATTTTGTACTTAAAACATGGTGTTTTCTTGTCGGCATTAGCCGACGGTGGCGTGTTGGGCACGTTTTCATTTGTCGGCTATACACGACTGTGGCGGTCAAAGGGTTAATAAAAAAACCACTTAACGATAAAAAGCCCAATGTTTTTATTTGGTGTACAAACAGCAATGTAAGTAGCTATTGACCATAAGTAGTAGAACCGATGCCTGTTGGGGTGCCGTGAACATGTCCTTCTATAGAGATTTTGAAACGGCAAACCCACGTAGTAATTGCGTAACATACTAACAGTAGCTACGATTTTCATTTTGACAGTTCAAAAACATTCATTGCGTTATTTACGTTGTTGATCAGACAGTTTTTTCGAACTTAAGAAGCAATCTATTAGCAATATCCATTTAACATTACTAAAAGGACTCTTTGATAACAATGAAAAAACACTCTGAAGGACACAAACATCTGCTTTTAGTTCGTACTTACGAGCAGAGCTCTTGATTTTGAACTTTGACTAGTTTAAAGTCTGATAATAATATCAGTTGACACAATGCACTTTGAAATGAACGATGCTCATATTTCAAGTTGATCCGGCGAAATAGGAGACGTTAGAACAGGCTATTTGAAAATGGATTCTGATCTGTTGGTATACGGTCCACAATTGAATAAAGAGCAGCGTCGGCCGAAATAGAGCAAGTGGTTTTTTTAATGATTTTGTAAGTCCAACACGTGTCATACGCATTGAATAGTGTCCCTGTTCACTAAGCGTTTGTAAAATTCCAAATTTCTAGGAATATATCACACATTTTGTAACACTTTATGGGCTTCTCTATTGATTTCAAAAGGTTATGGTAAAAAATAAAACACGTGACGTCTCTCTATTCATTTAAATAACTGCAGATAAAACATGGGAACCTTATAAAAAGCGCGTGAAGTGCGAAAATCACTGCTCATCAATTACTGCTATGAATTTGACAAATTTAGTCTCAGATTTGAATGCATACCTAATCAGCCTATAATTTTCCCACTGCTGGGATACAAGCCTCCTCTCTGTGACAAGGAGTGGGCCGTAATCCACCACGCGGGCCCAGTGCGGGTTGGTGGACGTCACATATCTTCGGATTTTTGGTACTAGGATATGCCGGTTTCCTCACGATGTTTTCCTTCACCGTTTTGAGAGCACTGGTGATGAAATAATTTGTATAAAGTGCCTGTTTGGGTTAGAACTTTAATCAATCTCAGAAATAAAGCACAAACCAATTGTATTCAAAATGTGTACCAAACTTATTGTTGAGATAATCACTCAATTTCAAAAGTTATTGTGGCCTTTAAAACTAAACTTTTTCTTATTGCTGGAACTTCAGAACGTATTCCAAAAAGAAGTTCTATTAGAGTACAGCCAGTACTCTTATTGTGGCATTTAAAACTATTTTTTTTGCGAAACAAAACTTATTTTTCTTCCCACCGTTCGCTTGCCGCCGTCCGAAAGCCAAACTCTTCGCTTGCGTCATCCGTCTGATCAGTGTACCCAACCTTTTACTTCCGTTTTATTTATTTATATTTATTGTATATACTTTATTGTACACCATAAAATACTTAACAAAAAAAAAAAAACAATTATTACTACAAAACATACAATGGGCGGCCTTATCGCTTTCTGCGATCTCTTCCAGGCAACCTTGGAATGGACAGCGATTGCGTGGATAAATAAAAATGGGGTTGTCAATGGTGTAATATACTATAATAGATACATAGATAATATAATATATATATATATACATACAAGCTGTATAATAGATACATAAATAAATACATACTAAATATACATACAAACAACGAAAATAAATTACGACTACAGATTATTGCGTTACGAAAACAAGATCACAACAACAAGTAATGTTCCTTCACCAGCCTCTTAAACACAGCTAACGATTGCACGCGTTTTATTTGAACTGGCAATGCATTCCATAATAGAGCGGCCTGGACAGAGAAGGATTTGTCGAAAAATGTTGTGGAATGCATTGGCATTTTAAGCTTTAAATTTTTAAGTTTTATTATTTATGTTATTAAAACCTTACAGAACCTACGACTTACAACTCGTAAGTCGCGGCCGTTACCATTGGGCCAACACTGCTCTCTGATTTGAATGCGAACATTCTTAAAAATACGAGAAATGTCCTCCACGTCAGTACAATTTTTTTTTCTTCTTTCTTTAAATGTGTTTTTCTGTATTGGCAGGCAACAGTTGGGACTGCAGTGACGGTGGTCTTGACTGGTTGGCAATGGAGAAAGAAAACGGAACTATCCGAAGAAAAATCGTAGATTACAACGATCTTGTGTGTCATCAGCAACTTTATAGAGGGAAGCCACTGAACAAAGTCATGGATATTATCCGGGTGAGTTAGAATTTGGTTTACTTGGCTGACTTTAAACTTGTTAACATTCTTTCAGACCAAATTTACCCATTGATCGGAATCAACCAGCACCCTAAATTGCGTAGCACAATTTTTTTTCAATCACTATTCAAGGAAAGAAGAAATGAAATTGCTAATCCATTGCCCATGTTTGAAAAATTCGCTGCTCGACAACGTAAATGACGCAATGAAAGTTGTTGAATTGTCAAATTGACCGGCATTTCCGTTGTTACCCTGCAAGACAAACACTAAAATATCGTAAGGTATTGAGATAGTACTTAGGTAAAGATATTCATTATTCATATTCCATTCTCGTAATTTAAAACGTTCAAAATCTAGTTGCAGTCTCATCTCGGCGACAAAAAAAATGTCAAAAACTTGTCAAAATGTAGGGAAATTTGAAGTATTTTTGACAGATTGAGACTGAGATCAGAGGGGTAATTCTCGTAATTTTTAAGAACGTTCACAGTCTGATCTCAGTCTCAATCTGTCAAAAATACTTCAAATTTCCCTACATTTTGACAAGTTTTTGACATTTGTTTGTCGCCGAGATGAGACTGCGACTAGATTTTGAACGTTTTAAATTAGCAGAATTGGCCTACAGACTGTGAACGTTCTTAAAAATTACGAGAATTGCCCCTCTGAGATCATGCGCCCCCTGAAAATATGCCAGTAAATATAAATTAAGCCGCTATAGGTTATTTATTAAATTAATTAATTAAACTTGTTATTTTGCCTTCTCCTTCGAGAGAAATAGAGTGACGCGAAAACACTTTCAGCATAACAGATTTTGTTAAAAATGTTCAACATTTTACGAGTAATACAGCAAAAAACAGTTTTATAATGCTAATACAACGCCGTGTTTCATTGTTTGAAATATAAAACGTGTTATGAAAAATGTTAGCTATAATATTTTGTCTGTGCTAATTACATAATAATGATTGATTGCATTATGACGTAACTCAGTTCTCTAGATAGTTATTAATCGATGTGGAGCAGTAGACTCGAGTTAGCGCATTAGTGTAATTACGCAATTAAGGCCTGCCTAGAGGCCGAAGCCCGACTGGACATATCAGTGCCGCACTTCACCAGCGGGGAAATTGCGTAAAACATTATCATTCGGAATCCGTTATATTTTTACAGTTCAACAACATTCATTGCATTATTTACGGGTTCAGCAGACAAGTTTTTCGAACTTATGTAGCATTGGAATAGCAATTTGTTTCAAAATTATTCAAATTCCGATTAATAGTGTGTTACGCAAAAGACCATTGTCAATTTGAAACGGGAGGCACGATTCTCAGCAGTGAGAGAGCGATTAAGGGCCTTAGTCCGGTTTAGTACCGTAACACGGTCACTTTATGAAGCCTACTTCTCATTAACGGCTTGGTTAGAAGATCTGAAAAAAATATATGTTTCCTATAGATTCATCTACATTATTTCTGAAAAAGGATTTTTTCATATGGCTAATACTTTTGTCTTAAAAAAATATTTACTAAAACACTATTTTTGCCTAATATTCCCTACTACTTCTAAACGGCTTTGATGTTTAGAAATATTTTTACACTGAAAAATTGGTGGTTAGAGGTACTACATAATTGAAAGAGCATATGTAAATCATTTGCAAAGAAAATGTCCCCACTTTGAGATTCAGGTTCAGAGGTGCTCTGCGCGGGCGCAGGCGGCAGTCGTGCGTTAGCATTGAGACGGGATGGCTGTGTCGCTCGCTGCTCCGCCCGGCTATCGACCGACTTCGCGCATTTGTCTGTGTTAGTGCAAATATTTACGAACGAATTGTATCAGTATACGTTTATAGATTAGCTCGCTGCAGAGGGCCCATTTCTATTGTGTGCGTGGACGCTTTACTAAATGCTGCCATTTCTAAATACTGGTTTTGTTTATATTGTATATTGTGTACTTAAATATAAGATAATTTGTAAATAAATAAAAATGCCAAAGCAAGTCAAGGAAGTCGGTGTCTTTGGTTTTGAATTTTCGTTTTTTGCCACCGACTTCCGAAATAAAGTTATTTATTAATTTGTAGTGTTTTTGGAAGACAATTTGTTTTTTTTTTTTTACTTTTTAGTTGTGGCACCTACCCCACACAAATTAGAATACCACTACCTGCTATGTAAATAACAGTGACAGGAAGTTATTCATCATCCAATTGGCTACGGATTTATTCCCCGGCTAAGAGGGTTATGGTAATAATTCAAATTGGTGAAACAAGATCATATTTTATATTACCTTACTACGGCGAAACAAAACCTCAATTTTAACCAATTTTAAAAAAGGAGGAGGTTCGGTCAGTGGATACGAAACGGGGCATTATGAAAAAAAGACATAAAAATTTCACCAAAAACCATCGCATAATCAAGCCTTCAGGACTTGTTGGGATGTGGGAGTAGTAGGGTGGGGGAACACCACGGGACACCACAAGGGCATTGACCCCTTGGTAAGTCTGGTTGTGACTTTCGGGCTTCTGTCTACCCGAAACGACTGTCAAAGATCCACGAATGACAGCCGGGACCAACGGCTTAACGTGCTTTCCGAGGCACGGAGGGGTCTCGGTATGTAAAGATGGTTACCCATCCAGAGACCAACCGCGGCAAGCGTAGCTTAACCTGATCGATCGACCTGTGCGGCTGTTATTATTTAGCCACGGGTCCCTCCCCGTGTTTTTTTTTTAGGCGATGGTGCGCAGTGGGGCAACTCGACCTCTTTTTTATGGAATTTTTCACTTTTGTATGGAAAATATGAAAAATTATTACCAACGTGTTGAGTTTTAGGGGTTTACGGGTTCCTAAAAGGGGGTCGAAATTTTCATTATTTTTGCGATAGGACACACCGTTTTCGAAATATAAGCAAAAGAATAGAAAATCAAAAAACAGTACTGTTTTGCATCTGAAGTCGAGGTGTTGGTGTGAATTTTAGTTCATGCCAACTAACCTTTTTAGTCATGATTTAAAATAGTCAGATTTAGTAGAAAATCTAAATTTTAGGTGAAAAACCTCAAATTCAGAATAGCAAAATTATTATTTTCATTAAACTTATATCTCAGTGCAATCTTAGTGCTGTCAAACTAAAATTTAAGTTAAGTTGTGTCACTTTAGTTAACTTCAGAATGGGAAATCGTCGTTTGACAGAAATGAACTAAATTTTGGTGATTTTTAGTCTAGTTTAGACGCACTTGTGACAAGAGAATCGGCACCACTACCAACCCCTTGACTTCGACTGCAAAAGTTATTTTTTTCTTTTTAAGGTTCCATACCTATAAAGGAAAAAAACGGAACCCATAGAGGATCACTTTGTTGTCCGTCCGTCCATCTGTCTGTCTAGACCCTTTATCTCCGGAACGCGTGGATGTATCGAGTTCAAATTAAGAACATATACAACTTAGAACGTTAAATGCGCAAAACCTGAAAATAGTTTGTTCATAATTGACTACTGAATCGATTTCAATAACTTTTAAATTTTAATACAGGTTTATTTTTCAAAAATTATGTATTTTGCCCTACTAACCGCCGATTGAGCCAAAGAAAATTAAGTCTTATTTTAAGGCAATAATACTCAATTTTGAATGCATAAAGTAATGCTAGAATCAATACGATTTTCTTAAGACTGTGCCGACCATACAGTGGCGCCCTCATCATTTGTTTGGTTATTTCATACAATTTAGAATGAAAATGCAGAAAATAAGCACGTTAAGTTGTGCTTCACAAGATTATACGTTAATATTATTAGAAACGGTAGTTTTATATTGTTTAGTTTTATTATAATCCTTAAAACGGATAACAGTGGCCACTATATTCCGTTTTAAGGATTATAATAAAACTAAACAATATCAAACTACCGCTTCTAATAATACTAAGGTATTATCTTGTGAAGCACAACTTAACGTGCTTATTTTCTGCATTTTCATTCTAAATTGTATGAAATAACCAAACAAACGATGAGGGCGCCACTGTGCGGTCGGCATAGTCTTAATAATAACGGTTAGCTTTAAAAAAAAATTGTTTTGGTCATTGTATTATGCTTTTAACTCAATGCTCTAATTGGGGTGTATGAGGTTTTGCGCATTTAACGTTACACGTTGTATATACTCAGGTCTGCGGTGACTGCGGTCCCTGGAAGCTGTGAAAAAATCAAACCTCTAAGTTAAAATAAAAAATAGATTCGGCCGTTTATGACGCAAAAAACATGTGTCGAATTATACTATATTTCGGCACTCGAGGGAATCAAAATGTATAGGGTACTTCCTGTTGACCTACAATCATGAAATTTGGCAAGAAGCAAGGCCATGTAGCACAAGTAAAGGAAAAATACAAAAACACATACCTTCTTTGTACGGAACCCTCGGTGCGCGAGTCCGACTCGCATTTGATCGGTTTTTTTTTTGCGGCGATACTCTAAAACGTACTTGACCCCTAGACACTTTTCAATTTTTAAAGTTTTACCCCCGTCAGAAACTAAGTTCCTTTTCATTTTGCCACGCCATACCATTCTGGAATTGTAGGCAAAAATGGCGACCTACGTGCGGCATGTCTGCGCCTCTGCATATTCTTTGATCGTAGTTTTAGTGTAGCGCGCCACCGCGCGCGGTTTACGTATTCGGGAGTGGGGCGTTTAGCTCCGCCCACATGCACAAAGTCAGTGAGGCTTAAGGGCCTTAAGGAAAGAAGAGATATTAGCAGGTTCGCACGATAATATAACAGGATATGCATTTCCAGTATAAGCTGAATTCTCACTGTAGGAAAAGCTTATACAATGCGAGGTCAGATATAAGTAGAAATGTTCGTAGTGTCGTAGTGTGTACAAGTTCTTTGTACCAGCAGTGCTATTCTGTGAAAATCTCACCGTGAAAACTAAGGTGAAGTGAGCTGTCATTCCACCTGATGTTAGGGATTGCCCCTATTAATAACTCACTTCACGCTCACTTCACCTAAGTTATCACGGTGAGATTTTTACAGAATCGATCGGCAGTACCATTATATTCCACTACCCACATTCTACGTCTGGGCTGCAAAAATTGGATTATCTGTTCCCAAATCTTAATTCAATTGATGACCTCTGAATGTTTATGTCAGACTTTTGTTAATTCAGACAATAATGTTAATGTCAATAGGTACCTATAACGCGATATACAGGGTGTAAAAAAATCCGTCCCATAACCGTCAACTACGCATTCTGTACATTACATTAAGTACCATTGCACAAAAATAATTGCTGGGAAACGACTTTTATTTTTGGTGTGAAAATTTTCTGTTTGCGGTAGTGCGCAAATGCGCAATATACAAGCAAAATATTGTGTTTATGGATGCATATTGAACTAATGAGCTGGCAACTTGTTGTGTTTAACTGCATAATTATGTCTTTAACCTGTCGGTGCTGGCTTGTTAACAGATACATCATGTAGAAAATTTTAAAAATTAAAAATAATGTCCAGTGACTAAATTGTTGGATATATTTGATTGAATTTTTGTATGCAGACTGGGAATGTCATTAGGTATACGAAGTTTAATTTTTGTTGTATTGTCATTTCCACTTTGTATATGGTCCAGTACAAAAAAAATTACGGGGAGTACAAGTGACTCTCGGCTTCTGTATTTTTCGTGTATTTTTACACCCGTTATTAATTTATTATATGTACAGACGCCAGCACCTCAAGCTGCCCAAAACTGTCAAATTTTCCCAATCAATTTTGAATCATAAGCTTTGGCGATAAAGTTGAAAATCTATTAAAGAAATTTGACAGATTGTAGTAGCTTGGTGTGCTGGCGTCTATACTTATAACAAAAAAGTCACGCAAGGTGTTTTCCTCTACCTGAAATATCTGTGACGTCATAGTGCAACGGCCTTGTGACTCTTTGTATTTTCAGATAATCCGAATGTCCATAGTAACCAGGCAATTTTGGTAATTACCTAATTAGTACCTAGACCGGCACAATAACTCGCTTGCTTTGTTTTTGCTTTGTTTGTCTTATCTCTTAATCTTCCAATAAAGTTCCTTAATCTTTAAGCAGTTTGTTACACAAAGAATTCAGTGTTTCTTTCAGCTTTGTAATTTCATGCTATTTCTGTCTTCAAGTCCTTGAAAACAAAAGAAATATTCAACCATTGAGGTAATATGTACTAACGTTACATATTACCTCAATGTATTCAACCGTATTGATAACCTCCTCCTTTTTTTGAAGTCGGTTAAAAAGCAAAGCGAAACAGCAGCTGCACTCTAATTGCGTAACCTGCTATCAATCAGAATCTGAATCATTTTCACAATCACAACATTCCATTGCCACAAAAACGTAAATAACGCAATTAATGTTGGTAAACTGTCAAAATGAAAGCCATTCCTTCTGTTAATGTGTTACGCAACGGCCCAGCAGACCGTTGTGTAAATACAACGTGTAACAGAATAAACGCAAGTCCTGAAAGTAGTTTGTTCATAATTGACTACTGAATCGATTTCAGTAACTTTTAATATACCTATGTATTTTTTCATATTAACCGCCGATTAAGCCAAATCCTATTTCAAGGCAATAAGACTCAATTTGAAATGCAAAAATAAAGTAATGCTCACACGATTTTCATAATAAAATCAAAATCAAAATATTTTATTTCACATAAGCCTACAAGGGCACTTATGAAACGTCAGAAGCTAGGTGCACGGTTCTAATTGGATGTTTCCTATGGAGAAGAACCGGCAAGAAACTCCACGGTTACTCTTTTAAAAATAATTGGCTTTTACAATGTTTTCTAATTACAGTAGGTATGGGAGGACAGCGTAGGCCTGTCAACAAGTACCAGGTACTTGATAAAATAAAAAAATGGTCCACAGATCTAAATTCTACAGGACCTACAAAGTCCTCACATTTACAAAATTAAAATCTCAAAAAATAAAAAAACAGCAAGCTTTAAAAAAAAAAAAGTTTTGGTCATTGTATTATGCATTTAACTCAGTACTATAATTGGGGTGTATGACGTCTTGCGTTATTTTTGTTACACCTTGTATAAATAACAGGCAATCATAAAGAACCCTTATGATTGCCTGTTTAGAATTTCTGGATAGTTTCTATATGAATAGACTAGCACTTCGCCCGCGACTACGTCTGCGTATATTTCGTACTTTCCTCTAAAAAAATCCAAAATGTATGTTTATGATCTTCATAATTTACTTTCATAAGTATTCATGCCAAGTTTCAAGTTTATTAACCAAATGAATATGATTTTTCATACAAACTGTATCTCCGCCCTTTTCACCCCCACAGGGGTGGAATTTCGAAAAATCGTTATGTTCATTACTTGACTCAGATTATTTATACCAATTTTCGAGTTAATCAAGCCACGTAGTAAAATCCTCCCTTGTAAAATTAACTACCCTGTTTCTTCCCGTTAGGGGTAGATTTTCGAAAAAACCCTGATATATGTTAGTTTTTATTTTTGGTTTGAAGCATAAATAGTGAGTTTTGTGTTAATCGGACCGCGCGTTTTGACATCTCCCAATCCCCTGTTAGTAGTTTTGAAAAACAAAAAATGTCAAATTTCATAATTTACTTAGATAAGTATTCGTGCTAAGTTTCAAGTTTATTAACTCAAGGAATAAGATTTTTCATACAAACAAAATCCCCCCTTTTTACCCCTTTAAAGGTCGAATTTCCAAAAACCCCTTTTTAGTGCTCCCCTACGTAATAAAAGGAAGCCGTATGCAAAATTTCACATTCCTAGTCCTAGTTTCGGCTGTGCGTTGATATGTCAGTCAGTTCGTGGTTGCAACCTCGACTGCTGAGCGTGAGGTCCTGGGTTCCATTCCCAGGTCGGACAAAGTCTTATTGGGTTTTCCATTAGGAATTTCTTAGTAACAGCTCGGAGTTTGGAAGTTGGCGGTTTAATACCCCCGTGCCTCGGAAAGCACGTAAAGCCATTGGTCCTACGCCAGAAGGCCAATTCTCGTATTTTAAAATGTTCAAATCTAGTCGCAGTCTCATCTCAGCGACAAACAAATGTCAAAAGCTTGTCAAAATGTAGAGAAATTAGAGGCATTTTTGACAGATTGAGACTGAGATCAGACTGTGAACGTTCTTAAAATTACGAGAATTGCTCCTCTGATCTCTCCCTGGTCGTGTTGGATTGCCGTCCTATCGGACTATGGGAGTACAGGAATAGAAAGTGCGCCTGAGTTTACACTTGTGCACTATAATGCCTCCTGCGTAGGTACTACCTGCACCCTAATTGCGAAACACATTATCAATCTCAATTTGAATCATTTTGAAGCATATTGCTAATCCATTGCTTCATATGTTGAAAAAATGTGTCTGCTCAACAATGTAAAAAATGCAATGAACGTTGTTGATCTGTCAAAATTAAACCCTGCTACTAATAGTGTGTTACGCAATTAACCCGCTGGCTAATCTCCGTTGAGATTGTCCACCGTGGCCGAAATCGGTCGGGAGGCTATTAGGTTCCTATAGAGAAGAACGGGCAAGAAACTCCATGGACACTCTTATAAATAAAAATATTGTTACAAAATGTTCAAAATAAAAAAAATCACATAAACCTACATGGACACTTATGAAACGTCAGAAGCTGGTGCACGGTTCCAATTAGTCGTTGTCTATGGAGAATAGGTAAGAGACTCCACGGTTACTTTTTTAAAAATATTTGGCTTTTAAAATGTTTTAGATTTTAATAGATATGGGAGGTCAGTGTAGACGTGTCAACAAGTACCAGCAAGTAGTACCTATTGGTTACAAAATCATGTTGAAATTAGGTAGCATCGAGGAAACTTACATCTGTCCAATTTGAAGACGAAATCCCGTGCACACGATTACCACATCTGTTAGCAAGCGTTACTATAGCGGCCGAGCGCTGCAAGCAAGAATAGCCCTTACGGTGTATAGACGTAAGATTCCTTGATGGTACTACATATTGTGAGAACGATGTAGAGTATGAGAATGATGAAGGTACAGTCAGCAAACGAGATTAGTATCGAGACTGAGATCGTGCTTGCACTGAATGTTGGTAGTTGATTACTACCTATTGCTGCATTGTCTTCATGACAAACTATTTAACTTGAAAAGCGGCAAAGTTCGAGTCAGATTCGCACACGTAGACCCCGTTCACACGGAGATAGATGACAGTACGGTTTTTCCGGTAAAAAGTTGGGATCACCCTTCAAAATCCCAATGTTCATACAGTTAAAAACAAATGCAGTATGAAACTGCCATGTGATCCCAAAATTATACAGTAAAATATCGTAGGTAGGACGCGAAGGGTTGGGGCAGCGGGATTGTCCGTAGTGTTCCACGCGCGCCCCTCTTAGACGTGCGGGGGGAGTCAAACACCTCACTCCCCCCACTGACCCGAGGAGGCCCGCAGTGGCGGGCCGGCACCAGTCGGGGTTTGCGGAAGGATAGTACGTTCCCGCGACCCCCGGCGTAAGTGTGAGATGGAACACCGGGGTGGTTTTTAGTCAGTAAGAATCCATGAGGATTTTCCACCACGGGAAAAAAAAAGCGGGATTGTCCGGAAGGGTTACCGCAGCCCCGGAACATAAAAAACATAAAGGGCTAAGGAAGGAACACGGGTGGGTTTTAGTCAGTAAGAGTCTGACATTCCCTTCTACTCCACCCAGAGCGGGAAGGGTCATTTGATGATTTCCCATCCACAAAAAAAAGGGACACGAGGGGTTCCCGACCACCGTAAAATATTTAACACTACATATTTCTGATATTTCTTTAGCACGTTTCCTGTGTGGCGAGTTTGGGACCCCCTTTAATTTTTAACATTATTTATTTATAGTATTTCTTGTTACAACGACCGTAGTAATTACTGTTCAAAAGATACAGCTTTGTGACAGACGAACATACGGATAGCGGAGCCTTAGTAATAGGGTCCCGTTGGCACCCTTTGGGCACTCAACCCTAAAAGTAAGGTGTTCATCTGCAAACTCAACACTTTTGCTGTTGGTACTATAGGTCATCAATCAAAAAGTATCAGCATGCCACAAGCATTTGAAACAAGGCCGTAAAATAATCAAACCCGTTACAATCCAAAATCGGATAAGAGATTATAAGATAATTCACTCAGATTACAGACTAGATTCTGCCCGAGACTTCGTTCGCGTGAAATTTCATATTCCCCCGAACCACCCCGTCGCATCACAATGCCTACCAGCGGCGCTATTACTTCGTTTTCGCTTAGCGGTCTTTTTCACTTTTATTTTTTTTGCTCGGCTCCTAAAGGTAGTAGCGTGATGTTAAATAGTCTATAGCTTTCCTCAAGAATTGGACTATCAAATGCAAAAAAAAAAAAAATCAAATTCAACCGTACCGGTTGGATTTGATATTTTCACTAGCCGTCGTTTTCTTGGTTCACTAGCCGTCGTATCTCTATGTTATTTGGATCTCAATATATAGGTAACTATTTTGAAAGGCAACAAAATGGAAAGAATCACGACTAGAAAAATGTAGTGTCCTACTCCTAACTCAAATCATAAAAAAATGAGATACGACCGTTAGTCAGTGACGATACGTCTCCTTGCTTATCAAGCATGTTTCCATGCGATAATGGATCGACTACAGATTCGTGAGATTTTATCTGGAATTTCAAATACCAATGTGACTCAGTGACTATCTCATCCGATGTTATCTTGTTTTCGTCTGGCAAGGAAAGGTTATCTTGGCTGATCTCTATGTATTGGAATTGTTTTTTTTTTTAAATTACGTGATTACAATGCAAAGAAAATGTGCTTAGAGATCATCTTTAGATGATTTTGTAAAAAAGAGTCTCCGGGATTTTGTCAATGGTCGTGAAAAGAGGTTATGGCATTATGTATTTTTGTTTACGTATTTTTGTATAGATAGATAGATAGATAGATAGATAAAACGTTTATTCAGTGCAACAAAAGACACAATACAGGTAGGTACTTAAAAAATAAACGTCGAAGAAAGTGAAAGAAAAGAAAAACAAAAATTAAAAAGATAAATTGACAGGGGTCAATTACCGGCCGGGACCGTAATAGATGTTGAGGTGTCTATGGAGACACCTCAACATCCATTACGTATATTTAATCTTTTCGCACACAACAAGGTACAGACGCCAGCAGGTCAACCTACCCCAATCTGTCAAATTTCTTTGATAGATTTTCAACTTTAGTGCAAAGGAATAAGATTCATATTCAATTGGAAAAATCTGACAGATTGGGGTAGCTTGATGTGCTGGCCTCTGTACAAAGGCGGACTTAATGCCTTAGGCATTCTCTACCAGTCAATCAAGGGTGGTGAAGAGATTAAATGGCAGGTGCCTTGGTTTAAAGGAAAAATGATAAAAAAAAAACAATTAAAATTATTAAATCTATACTAATATTATAAAGAGGTAAAGTTTGTAAGTTTGTATGTTTGTATGTAGGGGGTAATCTCTGGAACTACTGGTTCGAATTGAAAAAATCTTTTTGTGCTAGATAGTTCATTTATCGAGGAATGCTATAGGCTATATAACATCACGCTACGACCAAGAGTAGCGGAGCATCAATGAACAATGTTGCAAACACGGGAAAAACCTTTTCCGAGCTTCCATTGTGTGCGCTGCGTAAACGGTTGAAGATACGCAAAAATAATGTATGACGGAATTATTTCCCCTTAAAGTTCTAAAAAAAAGTCCTCGATAGCATATGCCTATCTTTTAAGGTTGACTCGCTCACATGGAATGCTATAGCATTCCTCAATAAAAAAGGTTATACAACTTAACAAGCCTATAGGCTTTAAACATCACGCTAGAACCCTTAGGAGTTGAGCAAAAAGAAAAAAGTCAGAAAACGAAGTAATAGCGCACGCAGGCGATGCGCTGCGATGGGGTGGGTCGAGGGAATAAAAATTTCACGCGGACGAAGTTGCGGGCAGAAGCTAGTTATAAATAAAAAACGTACACATTTACATAAATAGGTTAAAAACCTATAATACTCATACATACCTACTATAATCATCTGTATACATGTGGGCAGTGCAGTGGTGGTCCAGTGGTAATGGCCCGACTTACCAGTTGTATGTCGTGGGTTCGAACCTAGGCAGTCATTTTGCTTTGTGTAAATAATTTCATCACCACTGGCTCTCTCAAAACGGCGAAGGAAAACGCCGTGAGGAAACCGACATGTCCTAGAAACAAAAATTCGAAGACATAGGTATGACATCTACCAATCCGCACTGAGCCAGTGTGGTAGATTACAGTCCACTCCCTCTAGAAGAGGAAGCCTGAGTCCCAGCAGTGGGAACATTATAGGCGGATTATGCTTATGCACATAATCTGGATTTATCCTACTTCCTACTATCCATAGTGCTACTATCCTACTAATATTATAAATGCGAAAGTTTGTGAGGATGGATGGATGGATGTTTGTTACTCTTTCACGCAAAAACCACTGAACGGATTTTGATGAAACTTTACAGTAATATAGCTTATAGATCAGAATAACACATAAGATACTTTTTATCCCGATATTCCCACGGGATCGAAACTCACGCGGGTGAAACCGCGGGGCGCAGCTAGTTTATAAATAAAATCGTTTATTTCGACCAACACAGGATCATAGGCACAAAAATTACACAAATAAAAACACATAAAATTAGATATTATTATTACATACTTCGATTGCCCAGTATGTGAACCATACAGCAATGGTTCAGATACTGGCAATCGTTCTTCTTCGCTTCACACAACATATTAATTGAGCATACAATTTTTAGCTAAATCCAAACGCTTGAAGCATAGAAACGTTAATTAGTGTTGTAATGTGCAATTAATGGTGTTGTGTTAATACGTCAGTAACGAGGTACCTACTATACGGACATCATTCCCGTAGTTAAAAATGTTTAAAATCTAGTAGCAATCTCATCTGAGCGCCAATCAATGTTAAAAACTTGTCAAAAATGTAGGGGTATTAGCAATGACGTATAGTTTTATAATATCATTGGGTATTAGAGGTATTTTTGACAGATTGAGACTGAGATTAGACTGTGAACGTTATTAAAATTATGAGACTTGCCACTCTGAATCGAGCCACTCTGAATCGAGGCATCCTGTATTTTTTGTGAAAAGGTTTATAACTATTTAGATGTTTGTAAATAGAATAATGAAAATAATGGCGGCATAAAAATTGCTTAAAACTTTTTTTGTTCATAATAATATCTAAGTAATGATGTTTTGAACCTACACGGCGCTTCGATTGAGTAAATTAGGAGTCCGGGTGTGTACACTTAAACAAATGAAAACTGTTTCAAGGAAATTTTATAACGTAAGTCTTCTGGAAAATTTATGCTTGACAAAGCGAAGAATGGCGAATATTCCCAGTCTCCTTGAAATGAGCAAATGAATTCAAAGAAGTTACAGGAAGGTTACAATCTTTGCAAAGTTAGCTGTACAATTCTTTTACAAGAGAACATTTTTATGAGCTATTTAATTTAGAGTTAATGAAACTTCTTTACCTACTAAAGTAATTAAAATAGTTCACCAGGAACATTTTTCTCGGTCTAGTTTTAAAATGCAATACAAGAGAAAATTATTCGTTGAAAAAAAAAACATTCTAGTTCTACTTAACGTATCTTTTGTAGTTATAAATTGTTTTTAGGGTTCCGTACTTCAAATAGAAAAACGGAACCCCTATAAGATCACTTCGTTGTCCGTCTTTCTGGCCGTCTGTCAAGACTCTTTTTCTCAGGAACGCGTGGAGTTATTAAGTTGAAATTAATATCAAATACAAAGGGCTGCAACCCCTTGAAGTAGTGATAAAATCAAACTTGTAAGTCAACGCAATCAAAAGATACGGGCATTTGGATGAGCGTATCATTGTCGTTCTGAAGGAATTTTCAGACAATTCTGCAATTGTTAAGGATAGCAGCTTTCTGTATGGTTTGGTAGGTGGAAGGAGCCAAGTCTAGCGTTTTTAAAGATTGGTGCAGTTGTTTGGTAACTCCCGTGGTTGAGAGTACCTGGGATTATGGCAACGCTCCCTAATCGCAACATTCGGCTTATTTCTATTTCTAAATAGCATAATAAGCAGTACCTAGTATTTATATCACTACATAGTATAAAACAAAGTCGCTTTCTCTGTCCCTATGAACGCTTAGATCTTTAAAACTACGCAACTGTTTTTGATGCCGTTTTTTTAAATAGATAGAGTGATTCAAGAGGAAGGTTTATATATATAATACATGCATGCATGTGATGTCGTAAATAAACACATTTTTTTGCGCTTACTTTTCAAACGCTGGCTGAACCCTACGAGATAGGTCAAAATAATGTACTACAGTATTGTACACCTTAAAAAGGTCTACAAAAAAGTCCGCGATGGTATATGTCTATCTCTTAGGGATAACCCACAATAATAATTTTTTATCCTTTACTTTTTACGAGAAATAATGGCTTATTTACGAAGCGATTTTAAGCAATACAGCATTAATCCTTATCCAATTAAGTACCTTAAATACATTGTGCATTTAATATAGATAAATATGGCCATTTACAGCATGTAATTTAAATGAATATTTTCGAAGATATTACAGATTTAAAATGCAGGGACATAGCGGTTGCTGCGGTACCGGCCGCGGCGGCGCGTGCTGGCATTCTTGAAATACCTGTACTTAGTATCAGTATTGCACCCGTGCGAAGCCGGGTCGGGTCGCTAGTAATTCTAATAATTCTTTTATATTAACTGGACTATTATCTATTATAAAATACCCTAAGGAAATTATGTGCCGGTTTGCTTTCAACAAACAAAAAATAATGTTGAGCACTATTATTACGTTTCCGTTTTTTTAGATTATCTCTTTGTTTTAGGACAGATTATAGTTATCTACTAATCTCGAACGGATTGTAAGTTGTCGTAAAATATGCAAACGTTATGATAATAATTGCTTATCAGCAAGTTACAAAACAGACTATTAGTTTGGCATTTCGTACAGTTAGCCTCAAAAAGATAAAATCAAAAGTTATTTATTCAAATTAGGCTGAGAATCTTGACTTTTCGAACGTCAAAATTACATAAGACTGTCCTCCAAAACGCCCTTCCTTCATCACTTCCTAGGGCTTTCCCTGGGAAGAAGAATCGGCGCAACAAACTCTCCAGTAGCACAGTTGTATTTTTAATTAGAGATCTTGCTTCTATATAAAAGTCTATAAAACACGGACTAAGACTCATTTAACTGTCTACAATCGTGGTTCCGTGAAAGGAAACATCGTGAGGAAACTGGCATGTCCTAGAACCAAAAATTCGAAGACATGGTGTCTTATTCCGCCAACCCGTACTGCGGTACTGGGCTCGCGTGGTGGATTATAGCCTGCACCCTCTCACAGAGAGGAGGCATACACAGTGGGAACATTATAGGCTAAATATGATGTGTTGTGGCTACAAGTTCCTAATACGGGCTGGTGTCCGCAACTCCACGTCAGTGCGCGTATTTTGCGTACGGTACCCAATGTGACCCAATGTTATTTGTTACACATTGATACAATTTTATGGAAACAAGACTGATATCAATTTAATTAATCTTTATCCGTGCATATTTTTTTTGAGACTGACTGTGTGACACGAAATCCGTGATAATCGTAAGATTCGTTGTCTTTATACTGCGCTTTATCATCATCGTATTCATCATGTAATTGTTATCAGTCGGAAAAGATATCTTCTTTATAGTATCATAGATATTACTGCTTAAATCATCATCATCATCATTTATAAAACTTAAAGACCCGTAATTATGACGTGGACTGCCTCGTTGGTCTAGTGGGCGAAAGCGCTACTGTTGAGTACGAGCATGAGATCCCGGGTCGGGCAAAGTGCTAATGAGTTTTTCATCACAAAATTCTCAGTACCAGTCCGTTTGATGCCAATATGCTCGCCCCCATTTACATGGGACCTAAACATAACTGGCGAAATAGGAAAGAAAGAAAGAAAAGACGTTGGTTAGCGGTAAACATAACACAGAGAAAGAATGCAAACGTAAAAGAGAACAAGTTGGGAAAAATATGAGCCACATTCACGCAAAACGGCCTTCGCTCAGCATAATGCTACGACCCTATGCGAGACAGAGCCCCAGCGCTGGTTTTCGGCGTTGACGTGAAGACGTCAACCGGGATCAAATGGGGGTGTCCTTACTGTACTTACATAGGTGCGCTTCTGCCAAACCTTTTGGGGATTACAGGTGTTCTTATGTGATGTTAATTATGACGTCATCGCTATATCTTGATAAGTCGCTCCTCTTTTGTTCTAAAGACAGTCAACTTCTACTTTGGAAGTGAAAAATGTAATCTAATAAATGTAAGCCATTATTACGATGGCAATTATTCAGTCCAAAAACAAGAGGCCATTCAAACAAAACTTCTGTAACTTCAAAACTCACAAATGAGCGTTACGTAAACAATTATTTGCTGAAAAAAATAAATTCGCTTTCATGTAGACTCAGCAATGTTTTAACCTAAAACTTTCCTTAATAAGTAGTGTAAATTTTTTTTTTTTCGGGGGATAAGACTTGGCAGGGTGGGATTTTTACCTCTCTAAAACCACCATTGTGGTCACCATCTGCACCATCGTTACCTTTTAAAAGACCGATCCAAAACCCTCCGCACAACGCCTGTTAGGGCACATCTCTAGGTAGACTGAACAAGTGAACCTGCAAAATAAACTAATTAATCCATGATCAATGTTTACGTTAGACTGTAGAAGCAGTGACGTAATCGTCCTGGTTTAGAAGGCAAAAAACGCCGAAAAAACACGTTTCTTATATGTATAGAGACCACCCTTAAATTTTATTTTTATTTTTATTATTTGTTGTTATAGCGGCAATAGAAACACACACTCTGTGGAAATTTCAACTGTCTACATATACCTGTTCATGTGATACAGCCCGCTGAAAAACAGATGGACGGACGGACGGACGGATGGACGGATGGAGGCATATGGAGGCTTAGCAATAGGGTCCCGTTGGCATCCTTTGGGTACGGAATCCTAAAAAGGATGTCAATAGACATTCTTGAATGTTATGTATTCTGTGGTTAAGGCTGGGTTTAGAAGACACTGCCTGAGGTGTGTTTTGTTTCCACGATGAAATCGTTTTGAAACGAAGTTCCCTATCGCACGTTGCACACTTGGCAAATGATACACTTTTGTTTCGATACAAAAGTGTCGTGAATAACGCCAAGTGTGTAAATCGTAAGCCCAGATCCACAAGGGCGACTTTTTTTTGGCACATTGGGTTTTCAACTCTCTTCTTGGCGACGCGAGTTGTAAATCCTATACATAGTGTATTTTTTTTTTTGACACGATCGGAGTCGCTGTATTGGTTTCACAATGCTAGACTCAACACCGAGGGCCTTATTACAAAACAAGGTTTATCTTTAGAACCAGGAATAAACCAACGAGTAATTTTTAAATTTCGAACTATAATCCGACAAAGTTAAAGTTCTTACTACAAAAACTGACGTTAAACCAGAGTATAAGTAGTCAATTTTGCATTAAGAACTTTACGTTCGCCGGAATGAAGTTTAAAATACAGTGACCGTCTCGTAAGCTTAGACTAGGTCTAAAGTTAGAACTCGTTTTGTAGAGTTTAAAATCCAGTGCACGATAAAATCCCGCCTCGATATTTCCCAACCGGGTGCCCCATGACACCTCTTGAGTGTTTTTTTAGTACAATCTATAGGAAAAAAACATCTATCTACGTCTTTTTTTTTTGTACGAACCCGGACAGGTGTAACTTTCTTCTATTCACATTTTCATACGTTTACACAAATATCACGATTTGCGGCGGAATCGTAGCTAGCGTAAATGGATTGTAAACGGTTTAGGGCCAATTTCACCAATAACACTCAACGAGTTTATCGTATCTAAACCGCGTTCAAGAGCTGTCAGTATCAACATTCCACAATTCTAATGACACTGACAGCTCTTGAACGCCGCAGTCACCACAAGTCAAAAGTGATCAAAAGTCTCAAAGCCATCTTCTTCCACAGACAATGCGTCAGACCTGTCCTGACCCCTGCGCATGCACGATGACGCACGTGGTGTCTGACGCCGCTGGCGCCGTGATCCCCCTCATCACGGTGGACTGCTCCAACAGGCAGCTGGAGAATCCACCACCAGCACTGCCACCAGGCACCACCACACTCCGGCTTGAGGGCAACAAGGTAAAATGGTACGAAGATTTTTTGATGTTTCGTTACATTCTACGAACTGGGCATTTGGACTGCTGTTTGGTATTCTGTTGATTGAAAGATGCAGAATTTAAGGTCTTGTGTAAGTACATAATTTGTATTTCATATTCCTCATCTAGTTTTTTTTTTTATGTAAAGCATAATCAGCCTATAACGTTCCCACAGCTGAGACAGGCGTCCTCTCTTCGAGAGGGATTGGGCCGACGATACATGTCTTCAAATATGGTTATAGGACATGCCGGTTTCCTCAAGATGTTTTCCTTCACCGTTTCGAGGGCAGCGGTGATGAAATTAAATATACAAATAGAAATGAAGTGCCTGTCTAGGCTCGAATTCGAACTCACGACCTACAACTCGCAAGTCGGGCCGATATCTACCACTGGGCCACCACTGCTCATACTAATATTAGGTTTAAGTGTTTGTATAAATCTACAAAAAAAAAAAACATAATTTATCATTGTTTAAGCAGATTGTCTGCTTAAACAATGATAAATTATGTTTATTTCCTCTTACTCTTGGCGGTAAGGCTGCAATTTAGCAACATGATCAAAACTTTACAGTGCACCTATGCTAATGAATAAGTAATTATAGCGATTTAGTTTTGCTCAGTTGTCAGTTTTGTTTCGTCCGTTCAGCTCGGTGGTTGAAATCAGAATGCCAATACATTGCCGGGTTAAAGCTTGTCTGAGGACGAAAAAGCCTTTGCCTCCATCGTTTGGATAAATCATTATACGAAAATAAATATTTAATTGGTTATATAAAATCAGATTTTATTAATTAATGAGCCTTTAAAAACTTTTTGCGCTTCTAAAGATGCACACCTTTTTAAAATATTTGAGCCTCGTTTTAACTTTCTGGTCTACAGTTGGTCGTAGTAACGCATCCCGACTAAATGAGCAACCACGTCAGTCGCAGTTACTTGGTTATTTACTACTTGGTTAGTTACACTAAAATAGACGCAATCATTATATTAGTATGTTCAATCATATTTTTGGGATCGCAAAATGGTAATTATTTGAGGTTCTATTAAATACATTTTATGCGAATCAATTTATGATGAAGCCTTAACAAATAAAGCGCAATAACTAGCTAATTGCAATTAACCATAAACAAATATTATCGAAACGCCATTGTCCACTTTAAATCACAAATTGACAGAAATTATATGATTTTAATTAATGTTGTGAAGTTTGTATTTGGCACTAATTGATTGCAATTTAGTGAATTGTTGTGTAAGCAAATTTAACTAATGTTACATAAAATGTAACCTCAATAATTAATGTTATGATAAATGATGATAAATTATTTTATTTTGTAAGTAGGTTTGCACAAACAGTTTTATCCTCATCATCATTTCAGCCGAAAGACGTCCACTGATGGAAATAGGCCTCCCGAAGCACCTCCACTTCAACCGATTCTGTGCTTCTCGCATCCAGAGGGTTCTTGCGGCCTTCACAAGGTCGTCGGTCCACCTTGTGGGAGGCCTTCCAAAGCCTCTCTAAGTCAATCATATTGTAAAAACAAGATGAGGTTGGCCTGAGAAGAACGGCTGAAACAAACTCAAGGGTCACAGTCTCTTTTAAAGTCCAGACATAATCTTGCTCAGATCACGTGAAGACCATGTAGATTGATGCCCGAAATGGTCTTTTGAGGAAAGAAGCACTCAGATTTAGTGGACCTGTCCAGTCAGTGCACGCGTGTGTCGTAATCGTGCAGCTCAACTCAAAACTTAAGGAGCTCAATCAGTTAAAATATTTTATTTACTTCGGCGTAAAAGGACTAATTAGGTTAAATAAAATTACCGCGGAAGTAAATAGTGAAAACATTTAACTTACTTCAATTGACCTAATCTTTGGTGCGACTGCCTATATGACCTCCACAGCACCACATTACTGGGTAACACGATACCCATTGATAAGACTGGTTGTCAGAATTTTGAGCTTCCCGTAACGACTGTCAAAGATCTATGAATAACAGCCAAGACAAACGGCTTAAAGTGCCCAGCTTCATCAACCTAGCCTTTTCCCAACTATGTTGGGGTCGGCTTCCAGTCTAACCGGATACAGCTGAATACCGGTGTTTTACATGGAGCGACTGCCTATTTGACCTCCACAACCCAGTTACTGGGTAATACTATACGCTTTGGTAAGACTGGTTGTCAGACTTTAGAGCTTCTGACTACATATAACGACTGTCAAAGATCTACGAATGGCAGCCGGGACCAATGGCTTAAAGTGCTTTCCGAGGCACGGAGGGGTCTCGCTATGTAAAGATGGTCAGTTGGTCGCCCATCCACAGACCAACAGCGGCAAGCGTAGCTTAACCTTATCGATCGACCTGTACGGCTGTTATTATTTAGCCACGGGCCCCTCTTAAAGTGCCCAGCAGTGGGACATTATACTTAGGCTGATTAAGCTATATGCTACTAGCTTCTGCCCGCGACTTCGTCCGCGTGAAATTTCACCCTCCCCCATTCTCCCTCTTAGTGATGGAATTTCGAAAAACACTTTCTTATTGGATATCTAATCTTCATAAAGAACACATCCTCCAAATTTCATGTCTCTAGGGGCAGCGGTTTAGTCTGTGCGGTGATATATCAGTCAGCCAGGACTTCGAAATTTATATACCTACAGGGCAGGTAAAAAATCGTGGATCAAACGAAACAGGGCGACAGCTGAGGTTATTTGCAGTAAAAAATTTATCGAATCAGAATCGATCGCGATTCTGTAAAAATCTCACCGTGATAACTTAGGTGAAGTGAGCGTGAAGCTATCAATAGGGGCAATCCCTAACATCAGGTAGAATTTTCACGGTGAGATTTTTACAGAATAGCACTGCTGGTCAGATCATGTTCGTTCCTCGTCGTCACTTGTAATTTCAATCACGCGCGCGTCCCGCTCGCCTCCGCGGTCACCCAGAATGTTATGTTACCTTGCTGATAGATAATAATATTACAATTGATAATTTTTATAAAGCATATTTTTGATATTTGATGTTGTTTATTTTCTACGGAAATAAAAACAAAAACGAACATCCACGATACCTATTTACTTACATGTAATACACTCCAAATCATCATTTGATCTAGATTTCATTTTAAAATAAATTTCTTTTCACTTTTCCATTTCTTATTTAAATTAATTTAAGTTACCGAATTTCGGCCGACATTCGGCAGATCTAACCGAAATTCGGCCGGAGATGAAGTTCGGTAAAAGCTGCCAAACTTCGGTAATACCGAATGTGAATCGAATTTCGGCGCATCTCTATTATTTATCTAGGTGTGTAATTTTCCCAGCGGTTACAGGTGGTATAAAACGAACATTAATCGTGGAAGTACACAGCTGCAGCTGAATGAACAAGTCATTTAAAATGAGAACATTGATCACTGTGATCTGACTGTGATTAATAATAGGTACGATAGGAAGGTAACTGTCGTCATTATATTTACTTGAATAATAAGTAGCTAGGATTTTCCGATTGAAGGGAGTGAAGAAGAATGGGATAATATCCTCCAGGTGGTAGGAGGACTAAAACACCGGTGACTTGAATATAGTGGACTGTATTATAATATTCGACATAAAAAAAACAAACGTTAAACAATTAAATATGAATAGGCGAGAAAAAAAATATGCGATCGCTCAGTAGCGTGGACGATGACGTCATGACGCAGTGGTGAGTCCGTGAGTCGGCCGGTCCGGGCCGCACGTCGAGCGCCCCCTCCGCGACCGCAGCTCCCGCCCGCGGTCGCCCGGCGCGGCGTGATATTCTTGACAGGGAGAAATGTAACAGGGTATCAACATCATCATCATAATTTCAGTCGAAAGAGGTCCACTCCTGGACATAGACCTCCCCCAAGCACCTCCACTTCTACCGGTTCTGTGCTTCTCGCATCCAACGGCACCACAACCACAATTGTAGCACCACTAACAAGGTATAGTGATGCTATAATTGTGTTAAAACGATATCGAGCTACCAGGTTATTCTAAAATAACATCACGCCAGTATATCGACTGTGAACTGGCAACAGGTACAGTATCTCAATTTTGACAACTTTACAGGACGAAGAAAAAACATGTTAGCATCATTTATACAGCATCTCGTGTGTTAAATAAAAATACGTAGTTTTTAAATATTTTTATTGTACATGTAATTAAAAACAAAAGTAACATTATGATGCTTCCTTCCAATATAAAATTGAGATAAGACAATATAAATCAACACAAGAACAAACATAGGACTTTTTGAATGAAGCCAATCCTGGCGCCAAATTTAAATGTATACCGATGGGTTAGGCAGAGGTGTACTTACCTACAAAAAAATTAAATTAATTAAGTAGTGCGCAAACTGTAACCATGAATTCAGCTTATTATGATTCAAGACCCCCTTTTTTTGTGTATAGGAAATCATCAAATGAGCCCTTCCGCTCTGGGTGGAGCAGAAGGGAGTGTGAGACTCTTACTGAATAAAACACACCCGTGTTTGTTCCTTAGCCCATTATGTTCCGGGGCAGCGGTAACCTTTCGGACAATCTCGCTGCCCCGGCAGGCTTCTGCCCTTACGGGCCCCTTCCCTGTTGCTGACGTCTCTTTGAGGCGCGCGTGGAACACGTACGCGCCGTCCGGCACGGGCCTGGTCTGGATCGGACGGTGAGTTACCCATTAGGCCTGAAACTGCGTTAAGCGGGCGCCCGCGACCTGCAACCGTCGCGTGTGTACGCGCGTGGACACGCGGGTGGGTTCTGTGGGAACGCTACGGGCCCCGTCGCGGGTACCCGTCGCGGCGTTTTATTTACGCAGTGTCGCTAGTTCAATTTTAAAGTTTGTGCATATCGAGCCTTTTCAGGAAGAACATAGTAAGCGCCAAAAATCCCAAAAAACGGTTTTAATATTAACCGCCAGATCAACTGATTGTGAATCTTTTGTCACTTACTTGAGTTCAAAGTAGAAATGGTAATTAACTTTTTAATTACAATATTTTCATCGTAAGTTACAACCCATTCGGTTTTTAACGTAACCTCCACCGACTGACAGACCGTTAGTATAGTATCTGTCGCTTACGATATAATACTAGGTTAATAATTTTATTGCAAGCATCCTACTTGGCACTTACGATAATAAATTATGCAACGTAAGTTATAGAAGAGAACCATTTACGCACCATATGAATGGCAAACTTTGATTGGAAATGCTCGGACTAATCTCAAAAAATATGAGACAATTCTTTTAAAAAATAATGAAATTAAAAATTGGAATTCCTATGTAACAGCCTTCTTACCAAACAAAATTAAAATACAAACAAAAAAGCTGCGTAACACTAGATTTGGAAAAGGCGACAAGTTCTATCTTAAATACGACTATGATGGACCCGAACAAGCTGTTGATGTGTCTCTTATATTGAGGTCTCGGCAGAATCAACAAGCTATTCGTGAACCTAAAACTGCTTACACTAAAAAAATTCCCATCTCGAAGGCGAAATACGAAGATTTAAAGAAAATTCGCGAAAAAGGTATCATAAGTACCAGAAGTATAAACAAAAGAATATCTGGATTTGCCCTGCGATAGAAACACAAGAGACGCTTTATCTGAGACTGATGAAGACGAGGACTGATTTATGTCTCCTTTTGTATTTCATTTTATTAATAAAGCTAATTCACTTAGAAGTAATTAATGTTTGTTTTTTAATTTTTTGTATTTTTGACTCTTTCAGTTTTAAAAAAATTCCCAAAAAAATATTTCTACTATTTTATGATATTAAGAATTATCGTAATCGACATACTCCTAACAGCTCTACATAATAACGGTCATCAGTTTTAACGTAAGCGACAAATGTATGTGATTATAGAGTACTGAGTCAAATCTGAACATTTGAATTAATAGGGAGGTGCCAAGTAAAAATTTCAAATTGATGCTATAAATACTCGTATTTTGAGAAATATTTAAAAAAACATTCTCCTGTAAAATATGCAAAATGGCGGTTACGATCTTCTTCCTGAAAAGGCTCGATATACAGTCGTGGCGATGGAGAACTTAATATATTACTACGTAGCTGTTCTTGCATCTCTGTCTTTATAAAGGTCATTCGCCTGGTCCCATATAGCAGGGCGACACTGAACTTCTACAATTACTCTTTCCGTATCGAAAGACATGATTTTCTCCGAGCCTGCGTGCGGTCCGTATAACATAGCGTTATTAACTGAACAAGCCCGTGCGTGTTACTGCTAGCGGGTCCCGCGCGTGTTACCGCTAGCGGGTCCCGCGCGTGTCCCCGCGCGGGTATCCGTCGCACGGAAACGAGCACCGTTGCGCTGGCGCGGGGCCCGCCTCCCCGCAACGTACCCCCGCGCGGGGCCCCGCGACAGTGCACTTTTGTATGGTACCGCGCGGGCGTCCGCTTAACGCAGTTTCAGGCCTTACTCTCCGTCCGCAAGCCCGCGCCTACGGTAGCCGGGAGTCGTCACGCGGCTCCCGACGCCCGGACCGTCTCCAGCGGCGGCTGGGACGTGAGGCTCTTTCCCTCAACCGTCCCGCCACCTCTAGGGTAAAGACCCCCTAGGGTAGAATATTTTGAGGGAGTCGCGTTACTTCCGCTAAGCGTAGCGTCTGTTTATGGCCCTGTTGTATTTACATGATTTTGGTTTGGATTCGTTCTTCGCTAACTGGAATAATACCCATCCTACAACAATCAACTTACAACCCATAATACAATACTTAACGTTATCAAATTGAACAGCTTACATAAATTACTTATGTCATCATCATCTGCCTAGCCTGTTCCCAGCTATGTTGAAGTCAGCTTCCACGAGCGACCCCATCTGTGAGCCTATCTGACCTCCACAACCCTGTTACTGGGTAATATGATACCCGTTGGTAAGACTGGTTGTCAGACTTTCGGGCTTCTAACTACACGTAACGACTGTCAAAGATTTGTAATAACAGCCGGGAGCCGGGACCAACGGCTTATCGTGCTTTCCGAGGCACGGAGGGTCCCGGCATGTAAAGATTGTCGGTTGTACTTACTTTGTTTTATAGGTATAGTTTTATAGAATTTCGTTTCATATCATTTTTTTCTCATAATATTATCATTTCATAGAATACCTAATCAATAAGCAAAATACTTGCTTTGAAAAATTTAAATAATTGATTTTTGTTACAAATTAAATTTCACGTTTCGATATTCATAACATAGAATAACAAATTAAATATTCTTTATCCTCCTTCTGTTTAGTTACTATAAAATTTACTTACTATCAAGAAAAACATTTTATTTTGTGACAGTTTTAACTAATATAATATAATAATATACAATGCGGAGATGACAATGCAACAATAAATAAAACGTCGTATACATAATGATGTTCGCAGTCTGCATACAAAAATTCAATCAAATATATCCAATAATTTACACTGGACATTATTCTTAATTTTTATAAATTTCTACATTATAAAGGGTTATTGGAAAAACATTAACAACCTCTTAAGAGGTCATTGTACTCATCATTATGAAGAACTTTTACTATGGTACCAAACCTGAAATCGCAAAAAAAAAATCAGCTGTTCCCTACATTTTGACGAGTTATACGTTTTTCCAATAACCTTGTATATCTGTTAACAAGCCAGCACCGATAAACACAAAATGTTGCTAACTTGCTAGTTCAATAACCTTCGCCTTTGTTCTGAAATTTTATTTTCCGAAGCTAACTAATGCATACTAAACCTTATGCTTGAGACATAAAAATCGTGCATGTGGAAGCTATTATTTACTATTCTGTTACATTTTTTACAAATCTGACAAAAGGGGTGCCCTGCACACTGACCTATACACTTTTTCAGGTTTCGGTCATATGTTTGTTGGTTCAGTAACACCGCGCTATTGATGTTTTCTTTTTTGTTTGCACTAATCACTTTTTTAATTTCGTCGTTAGGATTTATTTGATGGTTCTAAAATACTCCTATGTACCTATTAGTATTGTTACTGTTTTCATTTATTGTTGTATTGTCATCTCCACATTGTATAAAGTAAGGGTCAGTGGGTCGTCTAAGGGTGCTTACATAAAGAAGCGGGTTTTCGGCCCGGACTCCCGGTACAGGTCTCTGCAGGTTGATCTTCTGAAGGAAACGGTTACATGTTTTACTTGTTTCTTTATGTGTGAGCGCATTAGTTAATGTGGGAGTATTTCACCCGCACAGATTCGCCTGCACTGGAAACCTGTTTCTTTATGTAAGCACCCTTAGGGGAGCCGTAAAAACTAGTTGGTTTACAAGCAATAATAATAAAACGTAGTCGACGGAGACGGAGATAACAGTTTTATAGAATTTCGTTTCACACAATCGTTAAAAAATAATTTTACCGTTTAATTAGATTGTTCAATAAAAAAATTTGACTATAAAATTCATTGAATTGTGTTTCTGCGAAATATGTTTAATTAAAAAAAATAGTTATTGTAACAATAATATTCGAAATACAAATACAAGGACAAATAAAGTATTATATGAAACATTTGCTGCGAAACGAAATTCTATTTGTCTGCGAAACAAGGGAACACCAAAGGTTGTCCCATCCATAGACCCATCCATAGACCAACTGCGTCAAGCGATCTGATTGATCGACGTGTGTGGCAGTTATTATTTAGCCACGGGCCCTTCCACACACTCCACACATAAATTACTTATGTATTCAAACTTATGGCATGTGATATTTGGATTCGCGAAACTTGGATAAATACGAGAGTTGAGATATTTGCGCAAACTAAGAGACTTGTGCCCAGCTGTGTGTGAAATCGGGCTATTATGATTATGTATATTATGTTACTAGCGACCCGCCCCTGCTTCGCACGGTTTTTAGGACTTGATATAACGAGATTATATCGAGATTATAAATAAAAATGAAATGCTGTTTGATGGTAAGCGCATCACTTGAAAACGGCTGGACCAATTCGGCTATTTATTGTTTTAAAATGTCCGTAAAAGTAACAATAAGGAAACAATTTAAAAGTTGCACGGAAAATTGGAATACTTGACGAAACCTGAAAGTGCTTTTTTCTATGGGATTTTTGTATGAATAATTGAATTTTGGACAGGATAACAATATGATGAACAATATGATATGATGAAAACCGTTTAGGTACTATACAATATGTAACGTAATTAATACAAGACCTCATATACCCCATTTAGAGTATTGCGTTAAAACATAATTAAACATACATAACATAATCAACCTATAATGTTCCCACTGCTGGGACACAGGCCTCCTCTCTATGAGAGGGATAATATAATTACCAAAATTTATTTTTTTAAAGCTATTATTATTATTAATAAAATCGTGTGAACCTTGGATTTAATTTTCTTTGGCTCAATCGGCGGTCAATATGGTAAAATACATAATTTTTTAATAAAATGCCTATAATAAAAGTTACTGAAATCGTTTCAATAGTGAATTAAGAACAAACTACATTCAGGATTTGCGTTTATTCTGTTACAGCTTGTATTATTAAATGGTATGATAAACTATGTAACGGATGTGTAGATCCGTTGCATAGTTTAGAGCGCCTTCACACTAGCGTTTGTCCAGCGTAGGCGTTCGATAAACGTATGCGCAGCGCAGACGCCGCGACGGCGCGGCGCAGGCGTCGCGTTGTGCGTCGCACACCTGCGGTGCAAACGCAGCGTATTTATTTACCCTTGCACTGCTGCCGCGGCAACGCGACGCCTGCGCTGCGCATACGTTTATCGAACGCCTACGCTGGATAAACGCTAGTGTGAAGGCGCTCTAACAACGCAGTGTCACTGACAGACACGAAATGTAACTTTAATATAATTATAATATGGATAGATGAGGAGAGGGCTTAAGGGGGCGCATAAACCCAGAAAAAATCAAGTTTCACCCGCGCCTCCTTGCCTCCTCTCATCAAATACGACGAAAACAAAACACAATCCCGTTTCGCCAGCAGAAACTTTTCGCCCGGCCTTTTTTATTTGTGTTTGAATTTGAATCTTTTGTAGTAAGTATACGCAAAATAATCAGGTGATGATCGCTGTGCAAGTAGGTACTTAGGTGGGCAGCGGGATTGTCCGAAAGGGTTACCGCTACCCCGGAACACAAAGGGCTAAGGAAGGAACACGGGTGGGTTTTAGTCAGTAAGAGTCTGACACTCCCTTCTGCTCCACCCAGAGCGGGAGGGGTCATTGGATGATTTCCCATCCACAAAAAAAAAAAAGTAGGTACTTAGGTATATTATTCAATATTATTGTTATGTCTGTGAATCTGTTCCGATGCTGTCAGATTCACGGACATACAAGTAATATTGCATATGAATTTCCAATTCCGGATTGAAGAACCAAGTTTACTATGCAGTAAAAAATATTTAGTTAGATTGTAGAGTAAACCTAGTTGAATGAACTAAATTCAAGATACCGCCTATAAATTCTCGATTCCGAATAAAATTACAAATTAATGGCTTTCGGATATTTTCCTGTACCTATTTGGGCTGTGAGACCTTGCTTCTTGACAAATTTCATGATTCTAGGTCTACGCTTCGGGGTATACAGGCGTGATTTTATGTTATGTATTTAGGCTAATCATCTCAAGCTTAGGCTGTAACAAGATAAGTTTGTCCTACGCCGTACTCAACGCTAATAGTCTATTGCTTCTTCATGAACACTGTCGCTTTACATGTTTATACAAGCCAAATATTCCCAGCTCATTAGTTTCAGGTTTCGTAACTAAATTGTTACATGAAACTTTATAAACATGTCGGGTGTTACATAAAGTTTGAGGGCTCGTAAGTGTTTGTTGTTAAGCCGTTTCTGAAAGAAGCCTTGCAAAGTTAAATTAATAGCCGACAACAGCTATTGGCTGTTGGTACTGTTGATTGGAATTTAAAGCGAAGTGTTAACTAAATACTAGTTGTGATTGAATTTGTTCAAATATTTATTATTTGTATTTGTTTGAAATTCTACACAAATTAAGTAAATACAATCGAATCGCAGCTCGAAAGCTTGAGGAAGTGATGATGATGACGTCACGCTGAATTAGTTGCACGAAGGCTGCGGTGACGTTCGTGTTCGGGGTCACCAGTATAGAAGTATGAGGAACGAGTGTAAACTTAACTTATCTTCCATAAAAAAGGTAGGATCGTCCGACCAGACGGGTGTTGGTGTCTGGTGGGCAACTGCCCGATGATTGATGTCGGGACGTTGTATGCTAGTAACGCGGTAAACTCTGCTTGCTCGATATAGCAGTGCTATTCTGTAAAAATCTCACCGTGAAAACTAAGGTGAAGTGAGCCGTCATTCCACCTGCCGATCGATTCTGTAAAAATCTCACCGTGATAACTTAGGTGAAGTGAGCGTGAAGTGAGCTATCAATAGGGGCAATCCCTAACATCAGGTGGAATGACAGCTCACTTCACCTTAGTTTTCACGATGAGGTTTTTACAGAACAGCACTGCTTATGTTAGGGATTGCCTCCATTGATAGTTTACTTCACGCTCACTTCACCTATGTTATCACGGTGAGATTTTAACAGAATCGATAGGCAGGATTTTGCGTGACGTCAGTGTGATGTCTAGTTCGCATCTGACGGTGTAGGTGTCGCTACGCCACGCGGTCGCTGAGTGGACCAATCAAGTCAATGCCAGCACTTGTCAGTAATCGTGTAGCTCAACTCAGAACTTGAGGATATGAGGAGCTCGACGACTCGATGAACGAAACCAAAGAATTTTAGACAAAATAAGTCTGTGTGAGTCAGAGTATGTTACATATGTTAGGTTTCTATAAATTATGACCTTCACTTCCCACGGCTCAGTCATTATAATATCCTGTGCTAATTCAAAACACAATCTGTTAGAGCTTTTCCTACTGGATCATGCGATACATGTCATAAATGCGATTCCTGGTTTACCTGATACCACAGAGTAAATATTTGAATGACCTACAGAGGCAGTTGTTCTGTGCCTGGGTGTTTGTGTGTGCCGGATTTTCGTCGTTAAACAAACAAACCAGGCAGTGAAAAAATCCCTTGAAAGCGGAGGGCAGGGAAAATCCCCTCGTTTTTGTAACACCCATTCATGTTTATGGTTTCCCTCACTCGAATTAGTTTAGAGCTCTTTCTTAGAGCTGAGTACGTGGCGGGATCTCGAGTCAAAAACGTGAGCGAAGGCGTAAATCCTAGTCGCCCCTTCCAAAAGCTAGTTTTCTTATAGAGAAGAATGGGCAAGAAACTCCACCGTTACTGTTTTACAACATTTTGCATACATTAATTATATAATAATATGTGATGACGATGCACCTAAAATAAAATTACTATACCCTACTTATAGGTACTTAAAAGAATTAAAAATGAAACCATGACATATAAATTAATTATCTGATAGATACATGGCGCTCACATAATTATTTACAAACATGGTAAAAGTACAAAATTTTCATAAAAAAAATTAACAAGTACCTACGAGTAATAAGTCAGCGAGTTAAAGTAAGTAAAACGTAAATCAATGTCAAAAAAAGAATACATTTTACAATTAAATTACCAACCAGTTTGATTTTGTCTAGACTCTAGATTGTCCTGTGGAGCAGGACCAGCATGTTTCCAAGCGTTGTTATCTTGGATATAATCATCTAATTTATAGTACGCTTGTTTACAAAGTGTACGTTTAATGTGAGTTTTAAATTTTCTTTAATTTAATTGCAGTAGGTGTATCACAAGGTATTTTATTGTAACATTTAACACAGCACATAAAAGATGCTATTTTAAAGAGGCTATTTTAAAATATTAATGATGTTTTATTTCCTGGTATCATATCGGCTCTTGTGCTTAATACCTAGTTTGATATTCTGAGAAATTCCTCAGTATCTGTTTAAACAGCGCTTACACGGGCATTTTTTGTATACATAATTCTCAAAAATTGCAAAAAACATCTGCAATATTTTCTCAAAATGGCATGCAAAATACCGACAAAATTAATTATCTAAATCTAAGTCTAATTAATATCCGATTGTAGGTTCTTGCTCCATATGGTTTAGCAATTACTACATCTTTGCATGAGCGATATAGTTATATATACATATATAACGTTGCGCGTTGCTCCACTACTCATAATAATAGCTGGCAGAAATAATTTCCGTCGCATCCGATGAGGCCTGCGGTGGCCTGTCGTCCCACATCCGATCCGTCGGGAGTCGGTAAGTTCAAAGTTCGGCGCGAGGGCGCCTGTCGCAGCATGTACGGACGCCTTTCTTTTACTTTGTTTATCAAGGGTTGAACACTGAATAAAAGTTTGTTACAAAGGACGACTTAGTTTCCGATATTGACTCGTGCACCGCGGGTAGTGACGTCATCCATAGTGGATTTTTTATCTGGCTGATTTGATCGGTGACAGAATGATCGTTCATCTAAACATCGAAGTGAAAAGAAACGAAGCGTAAAGTGATTAGGTGGTAGTTAGACAGCTGCTGTTAACTTCCAATTTTCATTAGCCGTCCCCCGACGCGAGGACGTTTGGATCAAAATATTTCCTACAACCAATATTAATCTTTAAGGGCCAATATATAATTATTATTATTTTTTTGTTTTATTGGTTTTTGTTTGAGTAGGGGTATTTTAAAATTTATTTCTTGCTTTATAAACTATAATATTATAATATACTACGATCGACACGTGACTCACCGAAATCTGCGTAGGTGTCGTATTTTTACCACAATGAAGCTAGGTATCTATTTGTGGTCGTTTGCGTTCATTCCATACTAAGTATTTATAGCTATTCAAGAGTTCCTTTATCTACCGTCCAGCACCTTAATTGCGTAACGCACGATCAATCATAATCTGAATTATTTTGAAACAGATTGCTAATCCATTGCTTCATATGTTCGGAAAATTTGTCTGCTCAACAACATAAATAACGCAATGAATGTTGTTGAATTGTCAAAATGAAACAGATTAAGATTGATCGTGTGTTACGCAATCAGGGTGCAGGTTAGTTATCACTATCAGGTCCTCGTCATCAAGTAAAATTAACGTTGAGACACATCTATAAGCTCACACTCGAGCGGTGTACTAGTAGCTATTAGAGAGTACCGTTATCTAGCGCCCAGGTCAGTCTCCAGGTTTCCGTCATTAGGTAAAATGAAAAAAATAAAAAATAAATTAGATGTGTCTCGTTGAGACACATCTAATTTATTTATTTTAGGATCTCCAACAAAAGTTATACTTAAACTAAACATTATATAGTTAATGGACTATACTGGTTATATATATATTATATTCTTTCAGTTACAGGAGACCACAGCATGCACAATAAAATGAACAACTAAGCTAACAAATTAAATACCTAATACATAATAAAGACTTAATAGACTCGTTGAGACATATTTAATGTGCCCACAGTCGATGGGTTTACTAGCAGTTATTCAAGAGTTCCGTTGGTAGTTTTAGTTTGAATTGTTAATGCCAGTTTAACCATGGCCGCCTGCTCATTCATCATCAGCTTAGAGAAGTTCACTCCTGGACATAGGCTTGTCCAATCGCAACGCCCATTAACTCGTTCCCCTGCTACTCTCGTCCAGCTTCTAACAGCATCCTGCGAAGATCGTTGCTCGTAGTTACTTGAAAACTATTTGCCCTTCCCCTCGTTTTTGTTGACCCATTACCACTCTGTTATATGAACTTTATCAGTGATGACTCAGTGGTAATGGCGGTGACTTATGAGCTGAAGGTCGTAGGTTGGAACCCGGACAGGCTCTTTACTTTATGTAAATTATTTCATCGCCATTGCTCTCAAAACGGTGAAGGAAAACATCGTGAGGGAACCGGCACGTCTTGGAACCCAAAATTCGAAGACATGTGACATCTACCAACTCGCACTGGGGCCGCGCGATGGATTACGGCCACAGAAATCTAAATAATACTAGCTGACACCGCAAACGTCGTTTCGCAAAAAAAAAAAAAATAGATAGTAGCCGATTCTCAGACCTACCCGATATGCACACAAAATTTCATACAAATCGGTCCAGCCGTTTCCAGGAGTATCGTAACTAACACTGTGACACGAGAATTTTATATATTAGATTTAGATTTTTGTGATTATGGCCCATTCCCTCACCCCGAGAGCAGGCATGTCCCGGCAGTGGGAATACTATAGGCTGATTACCTATGCTTATGCTATATGAACTTTGTTTCTTCCATGGACTTTCTGGACAGCTTGTAACATTTATCTTTTATTGCAGTTGAACACGATTCGGGCCATAGTGCACAATCCTCAGTACAAGAGACTAGCTGACCTGTATTTGGACAATAACAGTATATCAGCCGTCAAGGAGCTGGAAGGCACTGAGTGGTTCTCCACTTTTCGAGTGCTAAGTCTTCGTGGGAATTTGCTTAAACAGGTGCGTTTTAATTTTGTCCATTTGACGATAAGTGGCCACAGCCACGTAGGGCCCTCTGCACTTCTGGAAGCATCTAAGGGACTTGCCATCCCAAAGTCAAAGCTGGAATGTCTGATGTGCTTGTCACTCCATGTTAGGTATATCAGAAAAAGTGTCGAACAATGCTAACTTTAGAAGGAATCGACTATAGAAAAAAATTATACATAATTATAACTCTGCTATTTAAATGTGGAATACTAGTATGACTTTATATTTTCGTGGTTTTTATTTCCCATGTTTATTATAATTGGAAATAATCAAATATCTAATGGGTACATAAAAGGTAATGATCCTCGCGTACTACCGCCTCAAGTTTATTTTAATCTAATAGTCACACTTTGTACAATACGATATTCGTATTCAGGTTTCAATAATATGTTCTGTAAATAAACACGTTGAATTCAGGGAGCCCGTATCTAGGAGACAGTTTAAAATTGTATGGAAGCGCAAATAATAAACGAAAGGTATCTTTGGCGTGTTCTTCCTGAATAAATTGCGTTAGAAAATGTTATTCGGGCCAATTTGGGGCAATATGCTATCTCGACGCGGTGGCCTTATTAAATTATTATACTGTGTCAGGTAGGAGTTTGCTCGTAATTATTGTAGGAGTCTTTTATCAAAGTTATATTATTGATGTTTTCTTTTGAGTTAGCTCTGAGTTTCTTGATTGCCAGAACCTACATTTTAAGTATGCAGTTCAAGTTTTTACTTTGAGATAATAATCACAAATGTTTAATCCCGTTACCAGCTTTCGGAAGCCTTCTCAAGTTTTCCTTATTTGAGATCTGAGGTTACGTACTCGCAAGTTTATGAAGTCCTATAAGTTTTAAATTGAAACGTATTATTCCAACGGTGCGTTATAATCTTGCGTTTTCCTCTCCAGATCCCTGTGTACGCGTTTGACAAAGCTATCCAATTTAACAACAATATAATGCACGTGTTCCTGGGTGACAACCCCTGGCGGTGTGATTGCCACTTCATCCCTCGGTTCCAAAGCTTACTGCTGAAATACAAGAGAGTGATTAAGGATCAGAATGATATCAGGTGTTCTAAATCCAGCGATAAGAAGACTTCACTTATACAGGTATCAACTTATTATTTAATTTGTTATTCTATGTTTTTGCCAATTTTACTACCTGAATTCCGGTAAAATCATCTAGAAGATTTCTTATGAGTTATGTTCCAATTATGATTTTTTCTGGTAGAGAGGCCATAGTCTTGAATAGTTGAAAATAGTAGGTAAACGATATAGATATCGTTAGAGCTGCAAGCACTTTTTACTTGCGACTGATCCAAGCAAGACTCAAACTCCTCGAAATGTATTAAACCAGAATGTAATGTGTACAGTTGAAAATGAAAGAAATCAAAAACAAGCCTAATTTAAAAAATGTTCCTGTTTTTCTAAAGGAATTTGCTGCAAACAATACAATATGTGGTACATAGGCCAGCACATCAAGCTACCCCAATCTGTCAGATTTTCTCAATTGAATATGAACCTTATTCCTTTGTGCTAATGTTGAAAATCTATCAAAGAAATTTGACAGATTGGGGTAGGTTGACCTGCTGGCGTCTGTACCTACACATGTGCAATATCGTCGCAGTGAACTACATCCATTCCTGCATAGCAGGCATTTCATGTTGTCTAAGTACCACCAGCTGACGGTACCAACCTTTAGAATGGCTCTCTGAGCTACTTCCAAAGGTTTTAAGTATAGTTTTCGCAGCTCCACCCCAATTATTAATACAGTACGAGACAACTGACTGACACAGCCATAAAAACCGGTCATAAAAACCGTGCGAAGCAGGGGCGGGTAGCTTTGTTTATGTAAAGTAAGATAGCACAAACAGATTCACACAAATTAAAAATCTGCATCTGACAGGACTAGTCAAAGTCGTGGCTCGTCTGTGGTTCTGAAGCTGAACGTTCCCGGCGCAGTGCATAGATGTTCACCGCAGTGAACGTCTATGCATTGTACAGTGCAAGATAATTATTTCTATTATATGCCACGGACTCACGCGTAGGGTTGCCAACCATACTATATAATATAGTATCCTACGGTATTAGAGGCCAGACTACTATATTTCTGAAGAGAGTAATATAGTAGGCGAAACTACTATATTATTAGGCATCAAACCCTCTAAGCAATAATATTCGTTACAAAACGTGTAGACGTAAAACGAAACTTAAATATCTATTTTTGAACGATTCTGTTAAGTAGAGTTTGTGTTTTGGAAATAAGTACTTACTTTTGAAGTTAATTTTCCGAAGTTCTGAAATATTATTATATTAGTAAAAATTTTGTATTTCTAAAATGAACCGTAATAATGGTGAAACTATGAACGTTGGCTCTATATCGCCGCCACGGAAAAATACGAAGTGGCTGAAAACGTTTAAAACCGAATGGCAATCCAAGATTGCTTAGTTCGCGATCCCGTTAATATTTACAATGGGAAATGCACGATTTGTGGGATAGTTTTCTCTATTAAGTGGAGTTTCGCAAGCAGACGCGGCGAATAGTGCAGGAAGCGGAGGAAGCCAAACAAGTTTATTTGTATTCGCGAATAATGAACACCGAAGCTTTTAGGCCGTGGCCGTGCAAACTGCGCCGCGTAGATTGCCGCGCCGCGCCGCCCAGACGCACCGCCCGGTCGCGACGCTCTGTCCCGTGGCCAGGAAACACATAAATTCTTTATTTAATGGGAAAAAAACTAGGGATGATTGTCGGCCGACAGTCGAATGCAATATTTCACCAAATTCTAAAGAAACGAGTAAAATATCCGATTTCTTATCGCAAGTTACGATACAAATGCCTCATATGGGTACCATTAGTGTGGTGGCCCAGGCAAAACCCAGACGGGTTTTTTTAAACAATTGAGAAAATAATTCTACAAAAACAGCAAAAAACTATAGAGCGTGGTGATTTTAGAGATTCTGGAGACGAAGTACAGAAGCACGGCTGGCTGATGTCGGTTTTAGAACACTGTAGGAGACGGACGTCATAGTCTAGGGTTTATTTCGTAATTAGATCTTATGATATTGGAATAAATAATATAAATTAAATGACAGGTGCTTAATTTCTTATCATAGATAATTGGATTAGTCAATAAAAACGTCATAGTGTTACAGTTCATAAGTACATTTGAAACGAGCAGTTCTAATGATAATGTGATGTTTCTGCTGGAGTGAATAATCTTTAACTAACTTTTATAAGGCACTGTAATAAATAGCAAGTTATTAAGTTCAATAAAGGTAGGTATTCTACACCGCAGTGTTAATATTTTCTGACGAATATAGGCCTCGTCGATGAAAATTTAAAACATTTGATGGTACAGAACCCTCTCGGTGCGCGAGTCCGACTCGCTCTTGACCGGTTATTTTTTACTTATTGTGATAAGTTTTCAATTGTATTTTTATTTAACAAGGCTATTCCAGATCAAATAGCAGACAAAATTGATAAAACTGAATTTGTTAACAAACGCAGTACAAGTCATTTTAATAAAACTCTGTAGCATCCTTTGGGATCCTTATCGGTTTAGGAACTACTTATACATATATGTTTGACCAAAACGTATTTTATCAATAAAGGGCCGTTGAAGTTGTTTACAGACATATTCTTCTGTTTAAGGTTTCTTTTGATCCGATATATGCGCAAACAAAATGGTATGTGGAACTTTTTATGATGCGTAATTTTAGGGCGATTTTTTCTTAAAAGAATGTGGTATAAAAATATATTTTTGAAGATCTGAGTCGGCTATCTTTAGACAGAGAGAAGTTCTACGGAAACAACGCGGATTTTAAGATTTGGTTTTTCGAAGAAGTAAATAGAAAAGTTTTACCCACCAAAAAAATTTTCATATAATCTGTTGGCAAGACGAGACCATATGGCTCGCACTGTCAAAAAGTTATCAGACCTCATGTAGAACCAAGCTTCTAACTCCACACGCCCTAACTTCACAAACTCTACACCTTAGTCAAAATATGAGGCTTGGCCGTTTCGACACTACGAGAATTATTGAATAACAGAAAAGTAACGTACAGTGAATAAATTTTCACCTTACGCTCATGTGATGGTAGCGCTTATTTCTACCAAGAAATAAGCGTTATACTCCGTATATGTGCCGTTCTGAGATAGTTTTCGAGAGTGCTTAAGCCGGTAGTGATGAACAACAACAACAACTACAACAACAACAACACAATAACAACAACAACACACAACAACAACACAACAACAACAACAACACAACAACAACAACAACAACAACTTTATGAATGCTTCCAAAAACTAATATTAGACGGCTCTGTATTAAAACGCGTATTAAATTAACACACACTCACTCTATCTCTTTCTATCATATACGAGATATACGAGGTGTGCTCACGCACACCTGGCTGAGAGCATCATGTAAGGAATTTCGTTCATGACGGGGGTCCCCCGGCCACACACGCACTTACACATTTATTTCAAAAATCGTTCTTATTATTATGTGTTTTTTGTTCCAGATCAGCACAATAGCACTCGGAAACATCTGTGGGAATGACGATGTTATGCCTATTAGTCCTATAAATATAGTCAATTTAGTTCTACTGTCGTTAATATTATTAGTAGTCGGAAGATTTCTTTACGACTGGCAGAGTTTCAAAAATACTGGTGAGCTGCCCTGGTTGTCTTCAATATTACCTTAAAAAGTTTGTGAATATAGAGAATATTATGATAATCGTAATTTATCGAATCGAATAGTCTGAACTTCGATTTAAATAAAATTATTTTGACAAATCTTATTATCGTTTCTTTCTATTATTTTTAATATTATTGTTTATTCTGTGTCTTGTTTATTTGACCTTAGGATTTTGTGACTATGCAATACTTTAACCGAATAGAGATTCTTTAGAAGTTTAGGTAGGTACTTAATGGTTCTGGTTAGTGACAAGGTTATTTGGAGGTTATTACAAGTAACAGCTGAAGCGAAAAAGCGGTTGTTTATAGTCAGCCATTAGTGTAAGTATTATTAGTTTGTTAGTTTATTTGTATTAGAAGTTTATCGAGTCAGTGTATATATTTTTATCCTAAGAATCGTTCTATCATAGACCTCATCCATCGTTTTCTATCAGGCGTGATCGTGGTCAAGAGAAGGCCCATTAAAAAAAAGAAATTAAGTTTGATATTATGAGGGTCGTTAAGACTTAAGACACTGTAGATGGCACTTTTCTAGTCCTGTTTCATGTCACAGTAGCTTTGTTGTGAGGCAGCCCTGTGAATAGTTTTTAAAAGCCTGAATTTCGTCTATCGGAAAATTCTTTGTTAAAAACAAATGAGCCAACTTAAACCACGGAGCCCAGGCTATTTAGATATAAAGATTGATAAATCATCATTTTATCATCATCATCTCTTTTTTTCATTTCATTTAAAATAAAACGTCTTTCAATTTTATAAATTTATCGCCTGATTTGTAACCCTTACGTCTTTAGCATATTGAAGAAGAAAAACAACTAGTGTGCGTTCTTAATAATAAATTGTATCCAATAAATCAACAAAGCCTCTCGACATGAGATGACCTTAATATGTTCAAAGCACTTACACACGATAACTTAATAAAAATAACAGGGAAATTCCTGAAGTTAATGTCAGTCTTTGAAGTCCATGAAACCATGGCTCTAAGTGCAATAACGCGCTTAAAGCTTACAACAAGCAGCACATAAGCTGTAAGGTTTGCGCTACTTCGATGTTGTTCTAGCGAAGCGAAAAAAGCGATGGAAGAATGCGGAACTGTGTAGCGGAGTGCCTTATTTATTTACGCAAGTTATTTTTCTGAATTAATAAAATTAATACTTAATATAGCAGTGGAATCTAAACTGTAACTAAGAAATTTAGATAAAGTTATAAGGTTGTAAGTCCACCTCTGTACATTTATGTGCTTGAAGTATTAAATAAATAAATAAGTAAAGTATTTTTCACAATTTCAAAAATAATACTCGTTGAGCGCTCTCTCTTACCAAAGCTAGTTTACCTGAAATTTTACTATGTTATTATTGTTTTACTATGTTATACGTGTTATAAATTTCTTAGATTTTTCGTTTAGCCACCCAAACCGAATAATAAAAGAAATGGACCTGGCAACTGAAGCGGAAGGGGCGTAGTAGAGCAACAAGGGGCGTTCGAAGACTTCGAAGCGAAGCGAAGCGGTTGAAATATACGTAAGTATGTAACTGATCTCCGCTGCGCTGTAGGCATGTTCACTAAAGCGGAGCGCAGCAGTGGCGTGCATTTATTGGAATTCTATTGATAAGGTATTTCTAGCGTATCTTTTCGCTCCAATAGACAGGCAGCCAAAGGAAATGAATCCCACGCTTAACAAACGCAGGTCGCACGCAAATGTTGTCTTGTTAAACAGTTCCATCGTACTAGCGAAGGCAAATAGGTCTGGAGGTTCTCGTTGAGTTAGAGCATTGCTAATTTTGGTTGATTAGTGCACTGGTAAATACTGATGTTTCATGCTTCGTCTACAATGGTGGGTGTCATGATGTCACGAAGTAAGAGGTGACTTTTTGGAAGGCTTTTAGTAATTACTTTAGAATAACTTCTCACAATTACAAGGCCCTTGAGATAATAATTTGTGTATCTTAAACGGTTTTATGATAATCTTGTATTTTATAGCCTCCGCATGGGTGCAATTTACATGTGAAGACGGTATTCTGTTCTTGACAGGTTGTGCACAACTTTGAATAGTAAATAACCAAACAACTGCATGAAATAGCGAAAAAAAAATCAGTTGTTCCCTGCATTTTGACGAGTTAAGCGAACATAAATGTAGGGAACAGCTGATTTTTTTTTCACGATTTCAGGTTTGGCCCCATAGTAAAAGTTGTACATAATGATGAGTACAATGACCTATTAAGAGGAAAACGGTGATTAAAATTTCAACCTGTATTATACAAACTCGCAAAACTCGCTCTCTTTTAATATTGTTATACATAGATATTTATTTGTTGTTATTATTTCTCACAATAACAAAGCTCTGGAGGAGATGGTTTCATGAAAATCGTGTATTTATAAAGGATTCGGTAGGGGGCAGCGCAGTCCGAAAGGGTTCTATGTTCTATGTTCTATGTCAAGGGTTTGGTTTCCGCACTTAGTCCTTCAATTGGACCATGGCGTGGCCATGGCGGCCGTCCGTGGTTATTCCAACCAGCCCACCTCCCTCCAGAAGCTGATTAGGTCTCCTGGTCTATTGAGAACATCTGTGTATGATCTGGGTGTCCCAAGGGTTTCTGATCTACTCTGGGTGACGCCTGTGCACTCAAAGAGCACATGCGTAACGGTTTCTTCAGCCTCCATGCAAGCTCTGCACAGGGGACTGTCCGTTATGCCTATAGTGTGGAAGTATTTATTCAGTGAGCAGTGTCCCGTGATGGTCCCCGTCACCAGGCGTAAGCCTTTCCTGTCCAGTCGCAATAAACGTCTGGTTAGCCTGCCATCTAATGATGGCATAGCTTCCTTGTCCGAAAGGGTTACACTTACCGCTACCCCGGAACATAAAGTGCTAAGGAAGGAACACGGGTGGGTTTTAGTCAGTAAGATTCTGACACTCCCTTCTGCTCCACCCAGAGCGGGAGGGGTCATATGATGATTTCCCATTCATAAAAAAGGTAGGTCATGCTACGATAGGTATAAATATTTACACGATGTCGCCAGTCTCCCACACACTGACCGGAATGCAGAGCAAATATCACCATCATCTGCCCAGCCTTGTCCCAACTATGTTGGGGTCAGCTTCCAGTCTAACCGGATGCAGCAGAATACCAGTATTTTACATGGAGCGACTGCCTATCTGACCTCCACAACACAGTTATTGGGTAATTCGATTCTCCTTGGTAAGGCTGGTTGTCAGACTTTCAGCAAAACATACAAAAAAACCACCAGCAAAAAAACCACCGAGCAAAAATACCACCGAGATATTGGTTTGGCCACATTGTGAATGGCATTTTTTGCATACTCTTTATTGAATTTTTGGCATGACCTACTTTAAAAGTAAATTACATTTTGCATTTTCATCAACTTCACAGACTGCTTTTCTCCATTTTGAGATACCTACTTAAAGTACGTATGAATACCTACGCGCCTGTTGATACTTTGATAGTAGATAAGAGCTGTCCTCAACTCCTCACGTCAAAGGAAAGTTTATGTGCTTTTACCAGGATTACTTAGTGACGAGGGTTCCGTACAATACTTACGTGATCAGTTATATTGTATTGTCAGAGCCTCAGAGGCAGTGTAAATACACCGTGGCGTTAAAGGTAAAGTTTTGGTGACTAAGAGTATTGTAAAACTGTAAAAGACGACCAAATATTGCTTCAAGAGTATACAGGGTTGGCACTTGGCAGGGACATCGATGCGCAATCTGTTACTATGATTCAGTATAATGATTCTGAACACCCCTGAGTAGAAACAATTCGTCGGTAAAAAAAAATGAAGCTATAAGTACGTGGCGGGCTCGACTTGCCGGGCCAATTCAGTGGGGCTTTCACGCGCCGCCCGGTCGGTTCGCACGTTAGTTCGATACTTACCTCACGCGCCGCGTCGCGTCGTCCGTTCGTCGATTAGGATAAAATGAAGGCAAAAGCTTATTGCATCGTATTTGGCTGCTTAAATAGTAACAAGGATCTGAACCTCAAGTTTTTCTCACTTCCAAAGTACATCGAAAGGTAAATAATTGTACTTCTACATGTACCTCCCTAATTAGTAATTAGATGTTTATATGGTGGTGATGGTTTATTATTAAATGTTTACATTTTTATTCTTATTTATGTAAACCCGTATAAAAGTATAAACAGTTTTTTCTTTCCGGACAGCCCTAGTACTCGGTCTAGCGGCGTAGGTATGTTGTGGACGAGAAAGGACACAAAGTAATAACACCTCTTAAGCGCGGCTATTAAGACTGTGCCGACCCTACAGTGGCGCCCTCATCGTTTGTTTGGTTATTTCTTATAATTTAGAATGAAAATGCAGAAAACAAGCACGTTAAGTTGTGCTTCACAAGATTATACGTTAATATTATTAGAAGCGGTAGTTTTATATTGTTTAGTTTTATCATAATCCTTAAAACGGAATATAGTGGCCACTTTTATCCGTTTTAAGGATTATAATGAAACTAAACAATATAAAACTACCTTTTATAATAATATTAACGTATAATCTTGTGAAGCACAACTTAACGTGCTTATTTTCTGCATTTTCATTCTAAATTGTATGAAATAACCAAACAAACGATGAGGGCGCCACTGTAGGGTCGGCACAGTCTTAAGTGCAATTTAGTTTGCGCGTTGTTGGGGAAGTGATTTTGTAGGCTCTTATAAAAGCAGCTTTCTTCAAGATCAAAGGGAGTGCATCTTTACGTAAGTATTATTAGTTACTAGCGACCCGCCCCGGCTTCGCACGGGTGCAATACTGATACTAAGTACTGCCCATCGATTCTGTAAAAATCTCACCGTGATAACATAGGTGAAGTGAGCGTGAAGTGAGCTATCAATGGAGGCAATCCCTAACATCAGGTGGAATGATAGCTCACTTCACCTTAGTTTTCACGGAGAGATTTTTACAGAATAGCACTGCAGGTATTTCAAGAATGCCAGCACGCGCCGCCGCGGCCGGTACCGCAGCAACCGCTATGTCCCTGCATTTTAAATCTGTAATATCTTCGATAATATTCATTTGAATTACATGCTGTAAAGGGCCATATTTATCTATATTAAATGCACAATGTATTTAAGGTATTTAATTGAATAAGGACTAATGCTGTATTGCTTAAAATCGCTTCGTAAATAAGCCATTATTTCTCGTAAAAATTAAAGGATAAAAAATGATTATTGTGGGTTATCCCTAAGAGATAGACATATACCATCGCGGACTTTTTTGTAGACCTTTTTAAGGTGTACAATACTGTAGTACATTATTTTGACCTATCTCGTAGGGTTCTGCCAGCGTTTGAAAAGTAAGCTCAAAAAAATGTGTTTATTTACGACATCACATGCATGCATGTATTATATATATAAATCTTTCTCTTGAATCACTCTATCTATTAAAAAAACCACATCAAAATCCGTTGCGTAGTTTTAAAGATCTAAGCGTTCAAAGGGACAGAGAAATCGACTTTGTTTTATACTATGTAGTGACTAGCTGCGCCCCGCGGTTTCACCCGCGTAAGTTTCGATCCTGTGGGAATAACGGGATAAAAAGTATCCTGTGTTATTCTGATGTATAAACTATATTACTGTAAAGTTTCATCAAAATCAGTTCAGTAGTTTTTGCGTGAAAGAGTAACAAACATCCATCCATCCATCCTCACAAACTTTCGCATTTATAATATTAAGTAGGAAGTAGGATATAATATATAATATATTATATATAGTAAGAAGTAGGATTCTGTGGCTAGAGTCTAGAATTATGTGCTTAATTTATTGTCACAGGTTGCGCGTCCATGTCTCTGCGACGCCTGCCTGTATTTATATTGAAAGAAACCGTCCTGTCTGTTAAAGTAAAGCCAGTCTTGTTTCCAATCCTCGAAAAGTGTAAAAAATCTCATCCTTCCACAGTCACATTATTTATTAAAGAATCGCGTCAGAATTGAAGGTAAAATAAGACGGCCATTGAAAACACTTTTTGACTATAAAAAATACATGCACACCAAACACATGTTATTAAAACGTTATTCACGCAAATAATATTGACGAACAGTCGAAAAGTTCGGGAGCACGTAATTAAATCACTCTGTGTTGTTCACAAGCGAACATTGTGTGTTGTTTGTCTGATATACATGACAACGGTATTGCGCTTAATTTTGCGGTCTTCGGTTGAGAGGTAGTGACCGGTGATATTACTGTCCATTTCCTACTGGACGTGAACAATAGCATTCTGAAATGAACGATCGAAATATTGTTCTTTGTGGAAGGAGGGAAGGTATCATGTGCCTTTGTGGACTTTAGAGAATGGGTGAACCAATAATTTGGCACAGAAAGGAAAAGTCTATAGGATAGGTGGCCATCCTATGCACTTTTTCTTTTCTGTGACTGATTATGCTTATGTTTCTATTTTAAAATCCTAGTGCCACTAGGATTTGAAACACTAATCATACTATAATGTTCCCACTGCTGGGATACAGGCCTCCTCTATTCAAGAGGAAGTGGGCTGTAATCTACCACGCGGGCCCAGTGCGGGTTGGTAGATGTCATGCACATGTCTTAGAATTGTTGGTTCTAGGACATGCCGGTTGCCTCACCGTGTTTAAGGGCGGTTTAAGAGCAGCGGTAATTAAATTATTTCTACAATGTAAAGTCGTTGTGAATTTGAACCTGGGCTCCTGCCTAGACCTCTCGTAAGTCGGGGCTGTCGCCTCTGATCCATAACGATAAACACATGTTCAAATATCATAAGTGGCTCAAAATATTGGCTACAGCTAGGTTACATTAGCGTTGAGTCGTTGACTTCCTACCCTGGGGTCGGAAGTCATATTTAAGTATTTTCTTTTGAATTTCGAAAAACCGCGGATTCGACAATCCATCTCCGACATCTATATTAACGAAATATCCTTTTTTTAGACTTCGGTGTTAAGGTTTTAAATAAGGATTTTTGGAATCCACACGTGAAAGTAATATATTTATTAAAGACAACCTTTCACTTAATTCTTATCATAGGAGGTAATCATACCGTTCAGCCGATCGATTCTGTAAAAATCTCACCCTGATATCTTAGGTGAAGTGAGCGTGAAGTGAGCTATCAATAGTGACAATTCATAACATCTGAGGGGCAATTCCCGTAATTTTTAAAAACGTTCACAGTCTGATCTCAGTCTCAATCTGTCAAAAATACTTCAAATTTCCCTACATTTTGACAAGTTTTTGACATTTGTTTGTCGCCGAGATGAGACTGAGACTAGATTTTGAACGTTTTAAATTAGCAGAATTGGCCTACAGGTGAAACGACAGCTCACTTCGCCTTGTTTTCACGGTGAGATTTTTACAGAATAGCCCTACAGTATCATGTTTTATGTAGGTAGGTAACTTATTTATTGGCTCAGTTAAGTCGGTAGGTAGGTATATAATTTGACATTTGAACTGAAAGCTACGCAAAAACAACATTATCTTTTGAGAAGTAGACATTTTAAGTACCTTTTTTTGTTTTCGGGGGGAAACCTTCAAAAGGCACCTGCACTGAGGAAAAAGACCTGGTAGTATGGGATTCTTACCTCACTAAAACCACCCCGGTGATCACCATCAGCACATGGAGGGGCTCCCGTTACTTCTTAATAGACCAATCCGGAACCCCCTCAGTGCAACGCCTGTTAGTGCCTGTCTCTGGGGAGACTATAAAGCGGTCTCCCCTGAACCTCGCTATGCACGGCAGCACGTGAAAGACGTTTTAAGTATCTAGCCAATTTGAATTTACGTGATTGTCAATAAGGATTTGCTGGGCCTGCATCATCTGCCTAGCCTTTTCCCAAATATGTTATGGTCGGCTACCAATCTAAAAATAGTATATTGATATACAAAGTGGAGATGACAATACAACAATAATTTAAACTTAAACAATAAATGAAAACACTAACAATACTAATGCATAGGAGTATTTAGGAACCATCAATTAATAAATCCTTACATTGAAATTAAAAAGTGATTTTTTGTAACATATTGCAACAACAGCGCGGTGTTATTGACCCAATAAATAGGGCCGAAACCTGAAAAAATGGTACAGGTCAGTGTGCCGGGCACCCCTTTTTTCAGATTTGTAAAAAATTTAACATTTGTAGTAAGTAAAAACTTCCGCATGCATGACTCTTTATGTCTCAAGCATAAGGTATATGTATTAGTTCGCGTCGAGATATAGAATTTAAGAACAAATTTAGCGAAGGTTATTGAACTAGCGAGCTGACAACATTTTGTGATTAACTGCAGATGTCTTTAGCCTGTCGGTGCTGGCTTGATTACAGATATGTACTTAAATCATGTTAAACATTTTAAAATTGAATAATAATGTCCAGTGACTAAACTATTGGATATTATTGGATTGAATTTTTGTATGCAGACTGGGAACGTCATAAGGTATACGAAGTTTAATTTATGGTTGTATTGTGATCCCCACTGTGTGTCAGATTTGCAAAATTCTCTATTTTTTAATGGATAATAGTGATGATGTTTGTAATGATGATGTTTTAATAACTTCTTGTCACTGATATTCAAATAGCAAGTAGTGTTATTATGCATTTGTGCGGTGTAGGTACAACTAAAAAGTGAAAAATAAAAACTTTTTTACAATAACAAAAAAATACCGACTTCCAAAAAAAAAAACCACTACAAAGTGAAAAGTAACTTTAATTTCGGAAGTCATTGTCAAAAAACGAAAATACGGAACCAACGACACTGACTTTTATTTTTCACTTTGTAGTGTTTTTTTTTTGGAAGTCAGTTGTTTTTTTTGTTTTTAATTTTAAGAGCTTAAATTTTAAAATAACCAGAAAAGGACGTTTCGTTATACAACCTTTTCTGGTTTTTTTAAATACCCACTGCCACTTTCGCTAGCTAACCCTAAAACCAATGTCCTACACCTGGTATAATTACCTACTTTTATTTTTAACATGCCTTATTTAATATTTTAATATACAGTTTTGGCTTGGTTATTATTTTATTAAAAGTTAGTACCTACTTTGTATAGATATAATAGATAACAAAAATGAGACTTGTCAAGACCTGACAATGTAGGCTTATTTTATACCGACAATCTCGTAGATCTCAAAAAGCGAATTTGGGATCGAACTAAAAAAAAAATACACGTTTTTATATCGAAAATTTGTAAACCTAAATAGCCTTTTATCTTAAAACAAAGCAACTTTGCCCTTGAGCTTTGAACGTTGATAACAAGCAGTCATTGCGTAATCAGCCTAATCATTGCATGGCTTCTTATTCGTTCCAATATAACTTTTATGAGAAATTAAGAGGATGATGAAAGAACCTTTGTATTCGGGGCAGCCGGGACATCGAAGCGCAACCCGTCACCATGGAGTCAGTACCAGATTCTGAACCACCCCTTTTTTTAACATGGGGAAATGCTCATACATACTGCACTACCACGGGGAAATACTGCAGTTATGTGGGACTCTTTACTAACTAAAACTCCATGGTGTCCTCCTCCGCCGCTTATGATGGGAACACGGGCACGCGTTAGCACTATCCGTTTGCGGTGAAATTTTTCGTCGGTTATTAAAAAAGAAAGTGTTATTGAAAATTTAAGAGCAGTGGTGGCCCAGCGGTAACGGCCGCGACTTACGAATTGTAGGTCGTGGGTTCGAACCCCGTCAGGCGCTTTACTTTGTGTAAATTATTTCATCACCATTGCTCTTAAAACGGTGAAGGAAAACGTCGTGAGGAAACCGGCATGTGCTAGAACCAAAAATTCGAAGACATGTGACATCTACCACCGCACTAGGCCCACGTGGTGGATTACGGCCCCGCCCTCTCATAGAGAGGAGGCCTGTGTCCCAGCAGTGGGAACATTATAGGCTGATTATGTATTGAAAATTTGCTGTTCCATATATTTTGAACTCGTAGGTATTGCAGTGTTCAATGAAACAGCAGATTTTACGCTACGCTACCGTCTAGCTGATATGCTGAATTCAAGGTTACAGTTTGCGCCTCGATATCTCCCTGCCACCCTGCATAAATAGATACAAGTTACTTGACACTTTTTCTGAAAAGATCCGCATAGTAAGTACAACAAAAAGTTGTATAAGGTCAGGTAAGCACAAGATGAAGATGAAAGCGTATGAAGCCACTCTTGTGCTTTCATCAATGGCTCATGCCTTAAGAATACTAATGTATATTTAACCATTCCATTCCATTCTTCATTAATGATTATTTGTCGAAAACAATGCGTAACATATCCTTATTGTCTATAGTTAGGTTTACATTTTTCAAATATGATGCAAAGGAAGTAATTTGCTCATGAATTCCACACTAGGTCGAGCCTGTCTCCTGGACTCCTTGAAAATACTACTAATTACTTTTACTGTTTTCCGATTCGGCAACTGAAACCGGAAGCTACATAAATTGACAATACAGAATTGAATATTGAAGACGAAAAGTTATATCCGTAAAATCGTTCTAAATCCATCAATCACAATAAGCTTCTGCCCGCGACTTCGTTCGCGTGAAATTTCACCCTCCCCCCATTCACCCTCTTAGAGGTGGAATTTCGAATTTTTTTTTCCTTTCTTAGTGGATAGGTACTTACTCTTCACGACGAACACACCCTCCAAATTTTATGTCTCTGGGACTAGCGGTTTAGGCTTTGCGTTGATAAATCAATCAGTCAGGACTTTGAATTTTATATAATAATAAATGTATAGAGTATAAGCCTCTCCCCTTCACACGTGCCCATTGACACCGTGGCTGATGCGATAACAACATCCTCCTGCCTGATCTATCAGCTTTCCTTCATCATAATCATTATTATATTGCCATATTAGTGCTACCAGGCAGAATAAAATATCACCTGTAGATGCATAAACAATGTTGGTAACATGACGACCTATATCCAGTTTGGTATTCCATGAAACGCTCGGTAATCACTTAATTGTTGCTAAATGACACCACATTTATTACACACACATAGTATGTACATAATTACATAGTTACGTAGGTAGTATTCGACATGCTGGAAACGTAAAGCCTGCACTACACTATTCGCGAAGTTGATCGAAGTTAAGCGAACGAAGTGCACTTCGGTATGCTTCGTGCAACCTCGGGTCGCCTCGGGCGACTTCGGTTCGTTTTCGGTTTTTTCGTCCGAGTCAAAGGACTCGAACTCGAAGCGTCCCGCATTCTGTAGTTCTTAGCATGAGTGTATAGTCAGTCTATTTCGACCAGCACTTCGTCGAAATAACTTCGCGAGTAGTGTAGTACAGGTTTTAACTTCATACTGTTGCAAATGCAGATTTCAGCAGAAACTTTTTCTTCCGAAGTATTGTGTAGCAGAATTTATTAACCTACTTATAAATACATTTTGCAACTGCAATAGGTACACTGCTTTACATAATTATGACATTGGAATTATATACATTTATATCTATTGAAATTGTTTATTGAAATAATTAATTTACAGAAATATTTACAAACTAGCTTCTGCCCGCGACTTCGTACGCGGATCCTGTTGCTTATGCCAGCGACAACGGGGTCGTCAAAATCGAGATTTTGCTATGGCACCATTTTTATATCTCTTATAATTTAGCTGGTCTGTTGCGGTTCTGCATCAGGTGTTCCATTTTCCCAAATTAATTATAGCCTATATGTTGCCCAGACTTAATACATAAACAACAAAAAAACTTTTTTTCCCGTAATTCCGCAGTGGATCCCAAGGGTACACTGAATTAACAATAATATTGCAAATAACTTTATAAAAATTTTTGTATAAACTACACACATCAAAAGTGTCTAGGGATCAAGCATTTTTATGCGGATTTCTTGAGATTGAGATGTGGCTTTGTAATAAATTTATGATTTTATAAATTTATATGGATCCTTTTTGGTGCATTTCATAATTTGAATCAGGAACTGTGAATCAAATTCGAGTAAAAGATGAAAATCAGTTGTCAATATTTTCCCTATAAAAACATACAACGCATTGAAGACATTATTAGTGCTACTGTTTCCCTACTACTGATTAAAACCAACGTTATTATGGAGCGGCGACGTCATTTAAGCAGGGAAGAAATGCTCAGAGCCGTGGGAATGATAGAAGCTGGTTCCCGGCAACGTACTGTGGCTTTAGCTCTGAATACAAGTCAGAGTGTTATCAGTCGACTTTGGACACGTTACCGAAGCACTGGTACCGTGGCTGAGCGCCATGGAGGACGGTATCGCTGCACCACACGGAGACAAGACCGATACATTCAAATCTTAACTCGAAGAGCTCCAACAATAACCGCCATGATGTTAGCCGTGAGGCTTCATCACTCTTCAGGGAACTTAATTAGCGACCAAACAGTCAGAAACCGCTTGCATGAAGTGAACCTTCATTCCCGAAGACCGCTACGGGTACCACCTATAGCAATGCACAATCGTAGGATTCGATATCAATGGGCTCTTGAACACAGAAATTGGGCAGAAGAACAATGGCGTTTCGTGTGCTTTTCTGATGAGTCTCGATTTGGTATGAGACCGGATACAAGACGTATACGACACTGGAGAACCCCTGGACGCCAACAGCGATTAAAATCCTGCTAGGAAGTCCATCCTTATAGTGGTGGAACCATCATGGTATGGGCGGGTATTTGGATCGGCGGAAGAACTGAGTTGATTTGGATCAGAGGCAACCTCAACGCTCAAATTTATGCTGAGACGATTGTATCAGACGTCATCGTTCCTCTACAAGTGCAAATCGGTCCCTTATTTCAGTTAATGCATGATAATGCACGACCGCACACCGCAAGAGTTGTAAGACAGACTCTCGCCGCAGCTAACATCAATGTCCTGCCCTGGCCTGCTCAGTCGCCAGACTTGAACCCGATTGAGCATGCATGGGATATGCTACAGAGAAGAGCTCTGCCGAATATGGAGGGTATCCAGTCGCAAGAAGACCTTTTTTTGTTGTTGCAACGAACATGGGCGGCCATTCCACAGCGTGATTTGGATGAACTCATTTTGAGTATGCCAAACCGATGTTGTTGTGTTGTTAGTGTTCGCGGTAGAAACACGGATTATTAATTGTTTAAGTTACCCAATAAAATTTTAGAGAAAACTGTTATTCCAGTCTTTTTTTCGAACTTTTGTGTTAGTGGTTCAAATGTCAAAAATCCCTTTATTAGGAAAATGGCAAATTTCTTTATTAATGCAAAGGTGACTTGGTTTATCGTTACTGTGACAAACGAAAACACTTTATTTGATGAATCCTTAAAGAAAATTTTAATTAATATCAATCAGGAGAAAAGTTATTGCAAAAATATATGTTGATCCCTAGACACTTTTGATGTGTGTATATTTGGGGTTTTTCCTTCAGGAGCTAATATATAAAGACCGGAAGCGTTGCTGACGCTTGAAAAAGCAACATAAAGTTGGCCATGAGAAAAACAGCCGGTTGTCAGGTGAACACCAGCGGCTTTAAGCGTCTGCCCTTGTGACTTGTCTATAATTGTCATGGCAAAGCATGTAGTCACAGGGAACTGTGTGCGCTTAAATTGAAAGGGGAAATTGTTGGGGATGAGTGTTATGCGCGGTATGAACACAGTCTCACCGCCACCACACCCAGTGAGGATTGTAGCAACAATTATAATATGTTGTAAAGCGTTGACAATAAGACGGGTTCCTTTGCACAGTTTTGGCGGAGTTAAATTTCGCATCAGCATTATTTCAGATGTTATCGACATTCTGCTCAGAGAATGTCGAAGTTGATGTTGTTGTTGTTGTTGAAAGAGACAATGCATGTCGCTCACGATCAGCGGACAGTCGCGCATCACGTTCCGCACTTGTCTGTAGAGACATCGAAGTCGATGCGTAGATACACTGAGAACGCAGGCGTGCTTCGCGATCCGAAGAGGTTTCCACGGAGCGAGTTGTCGCCTGATGTTCTCGAACAGCATCAAGTCTCTCCTGACGCTCTTCGGTAGATTCTTAGGATATTATGATCCTCAATCTTTTAGCTCCTTTGGAACATTAGGAAAGATTTGACCTCTTTCTAGCCATGGTTATAGTTTTATTGCGAAGATACCTGATCAATTAAAATCTAAGTGACTGTTCCCCTGTGTTACCGGGTAGGCTACCGTGTCACGAAGATAAATGGCAAAGAAAATTAAACACTCAAATAACATAAGCCCGAAGGCATATTTATTCGATAAAATAAAAAAATAAATGGGAGTTTTGGCCAGTAGAGTCAAATTTTCAATGATATACAATTGTCATCGAAAATCAGTCCTAAACTGTTACCGCCTTCACCGCGTGGAGGTAATCGATAGCTTTGATTTCCACATCAGATGTTTCCAATCTTCGATTTTTATAAGTCAACAGGAAATGTCCATCAGACCGAACAGCTTTTGGTAAGACGCCTGTTGTGGAACTCCAAGAGCCCAGCTACACCATAACACATATAGGAATGATCCTATATGTGTCTTGGAGTTCCACAACAGGTGTTCCACAACAGGTGTTGATTATAGCTGGGCTGTTAAATATATGAGCCAGTCAGCAAGGCGGTAGCGAAGCATTTGTAGGTGTTAAATTGCAACATTGACAAATAATAATTATTTTCAAGGCGATTGTGTAGTTTAAGATGTAGCGTTGGCCGCAGGAACCCGCTGGATGCGAGAAGCATAGAAATGGTCGAAGTAGAAGTGCTTGGGGGAGGCCTATGTCCAGCAGTGGACGTCTTTCAGCTGAAATTCTGATGATGAGGATAGTGAACTTGACAAAAGGCAGGCCCTGAAAAACCGGTTCGGGCTTCTTGGTAACTACATTGATTTATGGGTTAGCTTGTGCCAATTAGACTTATCAAAACTGGACAAAGTGTAGCCTAATTTTATACTGACTATCTCGTAGATCTCAAAAATCTTTTTGAGAGCAAACTAAAGAAAACACTAATAATGTCTCATTTTTATATCGAATACATTGTAAACCTAAATATCCCTTTATCTGATAAGAAAGCACCTTTGCCCTTGAGCTTTGAACATTGATAACAAGTAGTCATTGCACGGCTTCTTATTCACTCCAGAATAACTTTAATGGGACATAAAAAAGGATGATGAAAGAACCTTTATATTCTGAGTGCGTGTGTATCGAGGCGTAACTCGTTACTATGGAGTCAGCACATAATTCTGAACCAGGGGCGATGAAATATTTCGTCAGTTATTCAAGAGAAAAATAGCTGTTGTGCTGTGTGCTGAATTCAAAGTTATGGTTTGCGAGTAGATGTCCCTTCTACCCAGTATAGATAGATTCTTGATACTTGACAAGTTTCTTGATACTTTTTCTGAAAAGATCCGCACAGCGAGTACTTAAAACAAAAAGGTGTCAAGGTGTCAGGTCAAGTAAGCACACCTCCTTCTGCGAAGCAGTACGAGTAATGCTCACGAAGGAGGAGGCGGAGCGCGTGAAGGAGAGGCAATCTTTGCGCTCTCACGCACCTAGTCGCCGCAGGAGACGCCCCGAGTGTCGGGAATTGACAGCCGATTCCCGACCCACCGTAGGCGCGGTCTTGCGGACGGTGAGCAATGGGCAGCTCGCCGTCCTGTAAGGACCAGGCCCAGGTCGACGGCGCGTTGTGAACCACTCGCGCCTCACAGAGATGTCAGCACTAACTGACGGGTCCGCTGGGTCGCAGGTTGTTCGAAAGAGATACCGTGGCCCCTAGCTCAGGCAACTGAAGGAACACGCCATGGGTTTTAGTCAGTGAAAGTCTGACACGCCTTCACGCTCCGCCCAGAGCGAGAGAAGTTATTTGATAATTTCCCACACTAAAAAAAAAGGTTAGGTAAGCACAAGATTGGCCTCATCTCTGAAAGTGCTTGAGGCCACTCTTGTGCTTTTATCAATTCAAGATAAGTAATTCAAGACCAAATTATCGAAACCCGTAACTACCAAAAGCACATCATGCGAATCCCTATTTCAACAGATATCTGTAGACGATGTCATAGTTTTTCTGAAACTATTCAACACATTACTGGAGCATGCAATAGTTCAGACTGAATATAAACACAGGAACGATCAAATAGCCAAAATAATTCATCAAAAACTTGCCATTAAATATAAATTAATTACTACACCTCCAGTACCTTACTACAAATATACTCCAGAAACGGTTCTTGAAAACACAACACACAAGCTATACTTTGATCGAGCCATCCTCACAGACAGAACAACACATTATAATAGACCAGACATAACTTTACTAGACAAAATTAATAAAACTGCGCAAATTATTGATATAGCAGTACCAAACACACACAACCTACAAAACACTATTGACAACCTACAAAACACTAGATATTGCAGAAAAGCTGTCTAAATATACAGACTTAAAATAGAAATAAGTCGAATGTGGCGATTAAGTAGCGTTGCCATTATTCCGGTAGTACTTTCAACCACGGGGGTCATTCCCAAACAACTGCATCAATCTTTAAAAACGCTGGACGTAGCTCCCTTCACCTGCAAAACCCTACAGAAAGCTGCTATCCTGAACACATGCAGAATTGTCCGGAAATTCCTGCAGAACGACAATGATGCACAAATATCATACCCACAAACATTACTCACCACCGCAACACAAAATCAAAACATTATATCACCACGCCATATATCATCTATTATCACTTAGGTTAGTACTTCCAGGGGAAGCACTTGACTTTGGCCCGTGTTACCTTAAAAAACCGGCAGATCAGTGTCGAGATACAAAAATGTATAGGTACAAAATAATAATCCAAAAAATCAAATCAAATAATTTATTTAACAGATCATACAATCCAATTTGTTAGTAATACATAATTATATACACATCTTATGCAATAGTGTTAGTACATAATTATATTTGGAAAATTTTGTTAATTAATAATGTCAAAATAATCAATGATAAAAATGTGAAAATCATAAACAATAATGTCAAAATCACCACTAATCATGTCAAATCATTAATAATTTATTTATTTTTTATCTCATGACATGTTTCCTTTGCCATTACAGATAATAATAAATCTAATACGACAAAGCAACTTAAAATATATATAACTATACTTTACTACTTAATGTTTAAATTTGCCAAAAACAGTGCTTTATATTTTCATATTGTATATAGCTAGGTTTACATTTACAAAGTAAGACGCAAAGGAATCATTTTGCTTATGAACCCCACACTAGATCGAGCCTGTCTCGTGGAGTCCTTGAAACTACTACTGATTAAGTAGGTACTTAAATTACTTTCCGTTTCGGCAAACTAAATCTGAAGCTACATAACGAGATGCATTGAATATTGAAGACGAATAGAACCTAGATTTTCTTCACTACCATTTTCACTATTCATTGAACGAGTGAGGTTTTTCTGAGAATAATTTAAATAACCTTTAAATAATTCAGCATTTTACTTTGAACGTAGTTGAAATAAACATTTCCCTGAAATATTGGGAAGACAGTTAAATTACAATTACCTATTTCAAAGGAAAGAAGTTTTCACTTCGTTGCACTTTAAACCGGTGCGTTTGCCGCTATTCCCCCTATCGTTAGATTGTCTACCGTCGCTTTGTCATAATTTTTCGTGCTACTAAGAAGTACATAAATGCAAGTACAAACATTTATTATATATGCAAAATGATGATGATGATAGCGAACTTGAGTGTATTTGAGAGCAAACTATGAGGAATCATGAAAGTAAAACTGCAATAGAACCGTCAAAGAAGTCGAAAAAGGATATGAATAACTACGATCAAGTGCTAACGGAAGAAAAAGTGGAGAAGAGAGATCTCCGACGCCGAACTGGGAAGAAATGAGAAAGATCCTGCCCTAGGACTGTGTTCTGGACTAGATGGGGTTATTGAGACTTAAGACAAAAAACTAATGCAGAATCAGATGGAGAAATCAGCGAGTCAGAGAATACTGTTATTTTTGAGCTGCTTTAGAGCCATCCTAATCTCGTACATGCTGACGTCCGTGATGTCTTCGGTATAGTGTCAGGTTATTCTAGCTCTAGGGTTACTGAGACTGGAGATGCCATGCATTCCACCAGTTTCTATGACAAATCTTTTACTGTTCAAGCAGTACGGTCATGGAATGACTTGCCCGTGTCGGTAAGGCGTGCTCAATCTTTGTCCACTTTTAAAGATATTATGATAAAAAAGCACTTTCTCTCTCCTTAAACATCATCACTATATTTTCTTTGCTCCCGTTAGTTTATTATTATATATTTTATTTTATTTTTATTTTTTATTTCTTAAGAAAACTTACAGCTAGAATACAGATAGTTGACAGTTAGTGAAAGAAGGCCAATTATAAGTTTCCACTGACAATAATAAGGTAGCACAAGAAACAGTAGACAGGTAAGCGAAGTAAGAATAAGTAACTACTTGGAGGGAATTAAAGACTGAACAGGTTTTAGTGATCTTTAAAGAAGTTCTTACACAGTATTTTTTTTAGTTTAGGAACACTGGTGGAGAACAAATCAAGATCATCAACACTCTGACACATCGAGTTGTATGCCCTGCTAGCTCTTATCATATCTATCTATCATATATATGTATATATATATATATATTTAGATTAGTATAATATACCTACTTTATTTATGTATTTATTGTATTATGTAAATGGTACACCACTGACTACCTACAGTAATTGTCTCTCCTCCCCCTTTTTAATCCATCCAAGGTTGTCTTTAAAAGATCGCTTTTAGCGATAAGACCGCCCATTGTGTCACACTTTGCAAAATTTCTATATTTATGTCTGTAATTTATATGGTGTACATAATAAAGGCTATTCTATTCTATTACTTGTTGACGTGTGTGTTGCTGTCCAATTGTCCATAGAACCTCTCGATCTCTCTCAACAGCTCAGGTTTGTCGGATACGATCCTGCCATCATCGGTCTTCAGTTTCGTAAGTTGGCTTTGCCCAATAGACACCTTCGCTAGCTAACCGTAAAAGCAATGTCGGTAAATGTAAAAAAAAATCAGCTGTTCCCTACATTTATGTTCGCTGGTTGTGTCCAGTTGCTCACAGGTTTTGAGGTCATTACCACTCGTTTCATGCTCGTTTTTCTATATAGGAACCTACTACTAAGGGCCTTATCACACTAGCAATTTGCAAGCGAGTCCAAAGCAAGGCGAGTGCGCATCGAGCTCACTGCGAGTTCGCAGCGAGCGCCGCCAATAGTGCCGTCGACGCCATTTTGTAAGTACACTCTGGCGTCGACGGTGCTCTGCGCGGCGAGTTCGCTGCGCACTCGCTTCGCTTTGGACTCGCTTGCAAATCGCCAGTGTGATAAGGCCCTAATATAAGTCTAGTCTCCTTTTACCTAATTAATAATAGTATCTACTTTAATTGTAATATTTTATAAAAACGCAAAATCTCAGGAGGCGTGGCTACTCCGACCAACAATGCGCACTCTTACTTGCGAAACGCTCGTATCGATAACTTTCCATTAAGCGTCTTTCATCGGTGATCGACCAGGAGTTTCGCAACAATAGATAACTAATTAATTGAAAGTGTTTCATTAATCGACGCGCTTTTAGATGTTTTATTAATGAGAAAAAGGAAAAGAATAAAATGTAAAGGTTAAGTATAAAAGTTTTTAATTAGGTAAGTAATAAAAGTATGTAACAGATGCATATGTACCAACTAATACAAATATTTAAGGTAGCACTAGTCGGTGGCTCGAACTCGTTGGTGGCGTGGCTAATATGCATGCTATTTAGTTTAATTATTTATGTATTTAGTATTTATCGCCAGTTTTGCAACATTTTTGTTTTTAATGCTATCACAATAATATAAAGCTGCATTTTGTTGAAGAGTTGAACTGTTCATTTTTTAAATGAACAGAACAAATTCTGAAATAGTTTGTCGGGAACCAATTTCTTTTTCCAATAGCAGATATCCATTTATCTTTAATATCTGGGTCTTTTGGAAACCTTAAATAATAGCATTGTATAAATTAAACAGATGCATACATAATATTAATAAAATATTATACGAATATATAGTATATACAAACAAATAAATATAAGAAGGTACGGGTGACATATTTTTATATTTTTTCTTAGTTTTAACTTTTTAGAAAGAAAGAAAAAATATAGAAGATGTAATAAGTAACTAAATATTTAACGAAAAATCACATTTCATTCCCATTTCGGTAAAACTAGGTGAGCCAAACATAATAAATTATCGATGCAAAATAGTAGTGGCACGTCACTATTGGCGCTCAACTCATGCGGCCGTGTTCCTGGAAATTTACGTACGTGGCGAAATTGTTTATTGCGCATGCCTATAATTACATTACTGCTTTTATTAGTTGTAACCGTAGACATGGACAAGCTTAAGCGTCAATGTTTATTGATATGAGAAACAATTCGATTTTCTGCGACAATAGTAGTGCTGGTGGTGAATAATTTCATTCGAGTATATTTCATTAAATAACAACATTATGTCAAAAATTAAATACTTACGTATGAAATGTTACCCCTATAGTTGAAAAGTTACATGTTGTGGAAGAATTTCCGCAGTTGGATATGCTGCAAAACGCAATTTTTACGTCTCTGTGTCCGAAACAACACTGGGATGACCAAAAGAAACGCTCCGCGCGCACTGTTGCGTAGGTACGAGTCTCATGTGCGGCGACAATGTCACGCGCCTTTACGACTTCTATTGCTTTATTATTTAGATTTCCGTGTCTATTACGCTCAGCAATGGATGGGCAGAGCTTCAGACTGACCAACCCCTTGAAAAAGACAATTAGAAACTCAAAAATGCACAGTTTATTTACCACTAGCCAGCAAAGATAACCAAGAACAGCTCTAAAATAAAAGAAGTTCTAAAATTTATCATCACTACTGATATTTCATACATTTATGGACGGCTCCGTTTTTCACTTTCCACGTTGAACGCTTCTTTGACTGACAGAATGCCACTTTAATTCATATTTCGTCATCCAGTTTATTTATTACTTTTGCCATGAAATAGAAATATGTAGAGCTACGTATATGTATCAGAAGCTCGTTGAACTTGCGGATTAGAAACTGAGGACACTTGATCCCCCCTTTTGTTTTTTTGCCATTATTTCATAAATATTGATCTGATTTGAAATATCTTGGTACTGAAATACGTGGAATTTCATTGGCTATGCTAAGTATAATTGCTAATGATATCGTTATATAAATTTAGTAACCAGCCCACGAAAACTTCGTATAGGGAATGATATCATGATAAATGATAAATGATTTTTATTTCTGTAAGTAGGTTTGTACAAACACTTTTACATGTCAATCATATTTTTTAAAACGAGATGAGGTCGGCGTTTCCTAACTGACTACTCTGAGAAGAAAGGCCGAAACAAACTCAGAGGTCACAGTCTCTTTTAAAGTCCAGACATAATCTTGGTCAGATCATGTGGAGACCATGTAGATTAGTGTCTGAAATGGTCTTTTGAGGAAAGAACCACACCGATTGAGTGGACCTGTCCAGTCAGTGCACGCATTTGTCAGTAATCATGCAGCTCAACTCAAACTTAAGGAGCTCAACGATTCGACGAACAATACCAAAGAAAGGACATTTGGGTGGGTCGCATAAATTACTCAAACTGCCAGACCATGACTAAAACTATCTGAGAAAATAAAAAAAAAGGCAAAAAAAAACAATAATAACCCACATAGTCTTCACATTCACAGTCATTAAAATAATATAATACTTTACAAAGTAAATATTCATGTCACTGTATATGTCAAATTTATGAATGTCAATGTGTATATAAAAATCCAGAAATAGTCTTGGTCAGATCATTTTGAGGACCATGTAGATTGGTGTCTGAAATGGTCTTTTGAGGAAAGAACCACACAAATTTGAGTGGACCTGTCCAGTCAGTGCACGCATTTGTCAGTAATCATGCTGCTCAACTCAAACTTAGGGAGCTCAACGATTCGACGAACAATACCAAAGAAAGGACATTTGGGTAGGCCGCATAAATTACTCAAACCGCCAGACCATGATTAAAACGGAAACAATGACCCACATAGTCCTCACATTCACAATAAATAAAATAATATAATACTTTACACAGTAAATAGTAAAAGTTCATGTCATTGTTTATGTAAATAGATATTAAGAAAAAAAAAGAAGTGTAAAATCGCAAAATAAAATAAAACAACATTCGCAGTCTAAACTTATTGGAGCAGCTCAATCCCAAGCCTTTTTGTCCTCAATAAAGTCATTTACAGTATAATAGGCTTTTTGGCATAGTTTACGCTTTATAAAAGATTTGAATTTATTTAGGCTTAGTTCTTGAATGTGACTAGGAAGTTTATTATAAAAACGTATACATTGGCATCTAAACGAGCCACCTATTTTTTTGAGCCTTGATGAAGGAACAACAAATTTGTGTTTGTTCCTAGTATTTATGTTATGGATATCACTGTATTTTTTAAATAGATTAATATTTTTATGTGCATACAAAAGATTATCATAAATGTACTGAGAAGGCACAGTCATTATATTAACCTCTTTAAATTTGTCTCTGAGGGAGTGTCTGGGACTTAATTTATAAATGGAACGAATTGCCCTTTTTTGTAAAATAAAAATTGTCTGAATATCGGCGGCATTTCCCCACAACAGAATACCGTACGACATCACACTATGAAAATAACTAAAGTAAACCAAACGGGCTGTCTCTAAATCAGTTAAATCACAAATTTTCCTAACGGCGTATGCTGCAGAGCTAAGCTTTTTTGACATTTTATCTATATGGGGGCCCCATTGAAGCTTGGCATCCAATGTTATGCCTAAGAATACTGTGATATCTTCGGGTTTTAACTCTTCATCCTTTATGAGAACACTAGTTTCGACTTGTCTAACATGGGGTATCGTAAACTTAAGACATTTGGTTTTTTTTTCGTTAAGTAGTAGGTTATTAACATTAAACCAGTCAACTACTTTTGCGAGGGCGCTATTTACATTGTCAGTAACCAGCTGCTGACGTTTAAGTTTAAATACAAGTGAAGTGTCATCTGCAAACAACACTATATCATGATTATCCTTTATGAGGTAAGGCAAGTCATTAATATAAATAATAAATAAAAATGGGCCAAGAATTGAGCCCTGGGGGACCCCCATTCTTACTACAGATCCGGGTGATCTTTTTCCGTTAACATCAACCCTCTGAATCCTATCACTTAAGTAAGAAGTAAGAAGATCCAGGGAGGCGTTACGGATTCCGTAGTGGTGCAGTTTCCTGATTAATGTTTCATGATGAAAACAATCGAATGCCTTGGACAAATCGCAAAAGATGCCCAACGCATCGCATTTGTCCTCCCAGGCATTATAAATATGTCCTAAAAGTTCAACTCCGGCATCGGTAGTCGAACGACCCCTTGTGAAACCGAACTGTTTGTTATGCAGTAATTTATTTTTATTAAAAAATCTTTGCATTTGGTTTAAAATAAGTTTTTCAAAAATTTTAATAAAGGTAGGTAGTACTGAAATAGGTCTATAGTTAGTAGGGTCTGATGTACTCCCCGATTTAAACAATGGTATTATTTTACTGTTTTTCATAAGATCAGGAAACTCACCACGGTCGATACAATTATTAAATATAACAGCTAAAGTAGGTGCTACAATGTTTATAATCGACTTAACAACATCCACAGAATTACCCCAAAGATCTGCGGTCTTTTTAACATTTAATGTGTGAAAGGTTTTAATTATATCTTTACAGGTGACATATTCGAAGTGAAATTCAGAATCACAAACTGGAACATTTTCCTTAAGCAAAGACTCTGCAGCAGTGGGTGATGAGTTTAGAGATCTAGTAGTTGATACGGGAATCTCTGCAAAGAAATTTTCAAAGGCCGCATGTGTCCCATATATATGTCTGACTTGTTCCTCCCCCTCTGGAACACTTGATCCTGGGGGGAACAAGTCTCCCACATTTAGGGTGATATGATACCAATACAGAAGAAAATGAAAAAAATATGTTATTTTTTTGGAACATCGATATAGTAGCATAGTAGGTAAACTAGAAACAACAACAACGTATCCACTGTTTTAATAAATCACATATACCCAAGTTTTCAGCAAACATTACTTAATGTTCTTATTATCACAGAATCTTCTGGTTGAACTAAATTAACGAGAAATCATAAAATAAATTTTGCGTTTAGCACAACAAAACAAAATACCCCTTTGGTGAAAATAATATTAAAGTTAAGTTATTTTTTTTCTTAATGTTAAACAGTCTTCTCTTTTATATCTATTAGCAATTATATTTTCTCTTTTCACTTTTTATTTCTTAATATTAAATTTTCTTAATAATTTTGGAAACTCAAAACTAATGACTCTCTTTGATGATGATTTCACTTTTGGAACTGATAGTTTTTTCACTACTTGATATTTAGCAATTGAACAAATATCCTCGATAACAGGCCACTTCTTTTTTTTCCACCTTCTTTTGTTTTATATACTTTAGGCATATTGAATCCTGAAGTTATTAAAAAATAAACATTAGGGGACACTTGATCCGGCGGGATCATATCTCCCATAAGAAAGTGTACCATGTGTACCCTAGCTATGACGAGGTTATAAAAAACTATTGTAAAAAAATCTACTACTATTAAGACTTTTCTATGAGACAGGCGTATAAACACATTTATAGTGACTAGTTTAAAAGTGATACTTACGCAAAATAAGTTTACTAACCAATGATTTAATCAAAATAAATACTTACGAAAAATATTTTCCGACAACACGAACGAAACACATAATCATCCGCCATCTGTTCTACTGTCAAATTTGAATGGAGTAACAACTTTAGAAAGTCAGGACTTACCGTAGACTACAAATGTTACTACTCTATTATTATGTAGTGTTCACAGAAGCTCTGTAAGTCCACTGTATCTAGTATCCCGTAAGGATCAAGTGTCCTCACCCTCAGTCTCCCCTATATAGTCCGCTATTCACACAAACTGTCTGCAAACATATCGTGTCACGACTGTCACGAGCGTTATAAAGGCAGTTCGACAGGTACTTGATTTCATCAAAATCTTACAAAAAATAGGCAGAGCCATACTCACAAAAAACACATTCTTAGAAAACGTGTAATTTTTATCTGATCATATACCTGTACAGCCTCATGACAATACCTAAACATAAAGGCGCTCCCTCACCGGGAGCATGTGCCTGTACTGTAACTTTACCTGCGACCTAGCCGTGTTACTTATACAGGGTGAAATTGAAAACATGCGACAAACCGAAATGGGAGATTGTACTCATCATTATGAACAACTTTTACTAAGGAACAAAGCTGCAATCGCGAAAAAAAATCAGCTGTTCCCTACATTTTGACGAGTTAAACGAACATAAATGTAGGGAACAGACGTTTTTTTTTCGCGTTTTCAGGTTTGGTTCCATACTAAAAGTTGTTCATAATAATGAGTACAATCTCCCATTTTGATTTGTCGCATGTTTTCAATTTCACCCTGTATTTATTTACCTATCGTGCTGGTTTCAATGATCTCTCTACACTACCGAGCAGTTGACGGCTTGCGTAGTCGACTTGCAAAACCTGTCGATACTGTGGAATCTTGGATCGTTACATTACAGGCGAATGCTCTCGGTGAAGGAGCGCCTTTAGGTTTAGGTTTAGGTGGAGAGGGGCCCGTGGCTAAATAAAAACAGCTGCACAGGTCGATCGATCAGGTTAAGCTACGATTGCCGTGGTTGGTCTGTGGATGGTGACCATCTTTACATACCGAGACCCCTCCGAGCCTCGGAAAGCACGTTAAGCCGTTGTTCCTGGCTGTCATTCGTGGATCTTTGACAGACGTTACGGGTCCTTAGAAACCCGAAAGTCTGATAACCAGTCTTACCAAAGGATATCTTATTACCCAGTAACTGGGTTGTCGAGGTCAAATAGACAGACGCTCCATGTAAAATGCCGGTATTCAGCTGCATCTGGTTAGACTGGAAGCCGACCGATTATAGTTTGGAAAAGGCTAAGCAGATGATGATGCTCTCGGTGAGGGAGCACCTTAATACGAAAATATTGTTGATCGAAAAAATCGAAGGTACTAGTAGATACATGGTATGTCTTTTTTCGCACGAATACATTAATCTGAGGATATCCGAACTGACAGCATCTTAGAAATAAATATTGCTGGCAGCTGAGTGTGAATTTTCTACATGGAAGGCAGGTATTTTTCCGAAGTGATTATTACCGTTACTTATATTCAGCATCATCATTACTGAGCGTAGTTTTCCGAACAAAAACTTGACATATGAAAGCGACAATTGCTTATTCGCGCGAACGACTATTTTGGTTAGGACGCGGAGTAAAATAACATAGCACGCTTTTATAATTGAAAATACTAGTTTCTCATTATTTATATCTATGTCATTGTTTTTTTATCTATGCGTGATACTGATTGTCCTTAATTGTCGCATATGGTAAAATGCTACGAGATAGTTGTATTTTTTATTAAAAATACGGGTGTGTAACGTTTGATATAATAACAAAAGTTCTAATGATCAAATGACCTAATTTAATTTAATATACTTTTTACTTACTTTTTTTTACTTTTTTAATATCTATAAGTAAGGTTTAATATAATTCAGAAACGTCTACTTTGTTTTGTATATTTTTGCAAAAACTGATAAATATTTTTAAATGCTTGCCATTTTCGTAAGGTAAGGTTAGGTTAAACCAGTGACTGGGAGCGTGGCGTCTCATGTAATCCGGCTTCTCGGAGGTCGGAATCGGAGGATGGTTTGAGGTCGGGGGTCCTGGTGCTGAGTGGCCCATGTTGACTGGACGTCCACACTAAGCCCGGTGTAGATATGGTCCCCGCATCAGGCAGTAGTGGGATAGCGGCCGGGAGTGGGCGATCAGTATCAGTTTGACCAATAAAATCAGAACCGTTTCTTTCTGCGAGGATCGCCCAGAAGACACGGTGGAGCATACGGTGGAGGTCTGCCCCGCGTGGGTGGAGCACTTCAAAGAGATGTCAGCAACAGGGAAGGGGCCCGTAAGGGCCGAAGCCTGCCGGGGCAGCGGGATTGTCTGAAAGGGTTACCGCTACCCCGGAACATAAAGGGCTAAGGAAGGAACACGGGTGGATTTTAATCAATAAGAGTCTGACACTTCCTTCTGCTCCACCCAGAGCGGGAGGGGTCATTTGATGATTTCCCATCCTCAAAAAAAAAAAAAGGTTAAACTAGTGACCAATTTTAACCGCCTGGCACTTTCGTTAGGTTAGATTAGAACAGCGACCATTAACGCGCGAAGGCGAGCGACCGAAGCGAGCGTGCCGCGGTAGTGGCCGCCGAGCGCCAGATCCCTTCTATTGTTGGTGAATAATTTGGGTTAGATGAGGTTATGAAAGAAAAACATCGTGAGGAAACCGGCATGTCCTAGAACCAAAAATTCGAAGACATGTAACATCTACCAACCCGCATTGGGCCGGCGTGGTGGATTACGGCCCACTCCCTCTCATAGAGAGGAGGCCTGTGTCCCAGCAGTGGGAACATTATAGGCTGATTATGTGAGGTTATAACAGTATGATGTTTCCTCTCGGGAGGCGGCACGGCTCCCTCTCATTTCGGGTGACGCAGGTGCTTTAAGGCATGATTGCTTTGGGAAGAACCTACCTATGTCATATAAACAGGGAGCCGGACGCCCGATGTCACCACTGCGTCGACTGCCGGGAGGACACGGCGCGGCATACGTTGGCAGAGTGTTCCGCTTGGGAGGAGCCGCGGCGTGCCCTCATCTCAGAAGTAGGCAGTGACCTGTCGGCAGCAAATAGTCCTGGGACGCGGTGGTTTCCTTTTGCGAAACAGTCGTCTCGCAGAAGGAGGCTGCGGAAAGGGAGAGGGAGATCTCGTCCACTCATCCACCCCGCAGCAGGCGCACCGGGCGTCGCGCGTCGGCGGAGGGCGGATAACACACTCTTCCAGCCCCCCTTAATGGGTCCAGGGGTGACGGACTCCCCACACATCAGGACCCGAGGTGGCGGCGCGTAGTGTTCCACGCGCTACACTCTTAGACACCTTACTCCCGCCCTGACCCGAGGAGGCCCGCAGCGGCGGGCGGGCACCAGTCGGGGGTTGCGGAAGGAACCTATAACCTCCGAAGTCGAACATATAACCTCCTCCTTTTTGGAAGTCGGTTAAAAATTGGCATTCCATATTTTGTGGATTACATTATACATGCAGAGAGCTAAAATCTACGTCACTGCGGTGAAGACGGACACTCGATGTCAGAGTGCGCACATAAAGCTGACACTGCGAAATGCCCACGGTTTAAAAAGCCCAATAACCACAAAACCGGAGATGCTGAGTGCCATGCTAGGCATTGCACTGGCCTACAAACCCAGCATTTTTTGTTGATGTTTAAGCACATTAGTCGCCCGCAGCAAAAATCGAATAACATTGCCTCGAACGTGATTTAATATATTACAACACTCACTTTAACCCACTTACCAATGTCTGCTGATGCAAAATCATATACATTTCCCTAGCTAAGTTTTAAAGAGCAAGAACCTATTTTACGCTGACTAAATAATTACGTCTATAAAACTTTTGTTATTTTGATCTTTAAGTTAAATAGTATTTAAGTAAACTAGGTATAAAAAAATGAATTACCTACCCTATAACATTTTGTCATTATTTCAAGACTTCTATGTTAAGGCGAAAGCGCCAGGGTAGCCCGCGAAATTCAATTTTTCTTACGTTTTTTGCAATTTGCTGTTCAGTATTAAGTTGTAAGTTGATTAAAATATGATTCGCGATCGTAACAAATAATTATGTATTTACAGAATTATAATCATTAATGTCATAAATACAACTCTCGAAGACCAAGCAATCCTAATCCTATTGAATGACTATATTTCATGAAATCTTGACATTTAGGATTATATTAACTTAACAAGTTGTAGGTATGACTCATTTTAATGATTATGATTCTGTAAATACACATTTGTTACAGTCGCGAAACATATTTTAATCAACGTACACCCAGACACTGAGCTGCAAATTGCAAAAATCGTAAGAAAATTTGAATTTCGCGAAGAATTTTACTGTCTTAAAATTATCATAAAGTATGCTCTTGCCGCCTGTGATACAGGTTTGTTCTAATATAGGCATCTAACATAGTAAAACATTTATATTACACATTTATATTACACATTTATATCTCCCAGTCCCACGATTCAAAAAGATCATTTCTTAGAATAGTTAAGGGTATTCAGTCAAAGGCTTCCCACGCACTAAGGCCTCTTGATTCACCTTTAGCATTTTGAATAGATAATTCAGGATCAAATAGAATCCGAAGCCTTACAAAAGTACAGTGTATTTATCTCACGAAGCGCGCTTTATTTGTGGTTATCAAGTGTAGGAGTTCTTGGTACCGTCCGACACAAAGGCGAAGTCGGAAGTGTGTATGTGCGTGTGTGTGTGTTATGTGCTGACGCTACTCGTCTTTACGCACACATTTACAGCGTCTTTGTAGAATTTTGGTTACCAAATAAGTTACCTACCTATATTGAACTTATACATAATACTGAACGGTATGATTACCTACGGTAAGAATTAAGCGAAAGGTTACAGAAAAATAAAATTATGATATTAATATTACTTTTCCATGTGGATTCCAAAAATACTTATAAAACCTTAGTACCGAACCTCAAAAAGGGGGATATTTCGTTAATACAGATTGATCTAATAGATAAAGTAAGTTTATTTAGAATTAAAATTAAATTAGGTACGTAAATACATACATGCCTTTCGCGTGCAATACAACAACGCTGGGATTCTGCTGTCATTGCTATGATTCTGTAGCGCGTCAGGAATGATGACTTCTTTGTGATCAGTGTCAATACCGCGTCAGATGCGAGACAGTGACAAGTCTCGGGAGAATTGTTACTGGATGGGGCGGTTGTGCGCAGTGCATGTATTGTTGCCAGGTGTCTCCGGAAGATGATCTAATAGGTATACAGTTCCTTAAATTGTGTTTGTGTCAACTTTGTTTATGTTTATGACTTGTTCAATAACTATAGTTACATATTTTTAAGTAATACTAACAAAATTATGGTTAATGTGCCTGAATTAATTAATTTAAAAAATATATATATATGATGACAGGAAGTTATTAAAAATCGTATTATTGCAGCGAACTCAAAAACGACCCAAATAAAGTTAATAAAATTAATATGGGACCATCCTTGAGGCATACCTTATCCACTAAAAATTTTTGCAAATCGGCTTATAACGGAGATCTGAAGTGACGAACATAAAAAAAAACAACCGAATTGAGAACCTCCTCCTTTTTGAAGTCGGATAAGGAAGCCATTGCTACTGATAGTGTGTTTCGCAATTACCGCTGGTCATATTTTCCCTAAATGATCTAACGACCAATAAAAAGTTAACCAATAATATCTGATACATAGTTAAACCACAAACTTCGTGGTTTATAACTTGGGCAAGTCTGTCGAGTTGCAAAGTCTATAATTTTAAAGACTTGGGAAGTAATATCTGCCTACTTGTCTTTAGCCACTCGACATCACTCTTAGTCCTTGACATACTTACATTAGGGGGTAGTTTTAACTATGTGGGAAGTATTTTAGAAGATATACAGGGTGTTTGGGAGATCGGTGCAAAGTTTGAAAGGGATGATATTGTAGGCCATTTACAAAATATTTAGCTAAACTTGTCTTACTCGAAGACTTCGTCTAAGACAAGTTTAGCTAAATATTGTTCCTTTTTTGTATGTCGAAACTGTAAGGTTTTCCGACTCTGAGGTAGCGCCTAGTGAATAAAGTTTTATTCAATAGAAAAATCAGGTTAATTACTGAGGACATAAATTCGTTATTTATTCAAACTAGTCAGGTAGTCGGGCGAAAAAAAATACCAATTAATTGAAAAAAATATTTAAAAATATTTATTTAAAAACCTTTAAGTTTTAAGAAAAAAAAAGGAACAGACTTCGTCTAAGACTTCGCTTAATATGTTATAATTGGCCTAAAATATCGTCCCTTTCAAGCTTTGCACCCATCTCCCAAACACCGTGTAGGATGAGGATAGAGACTGGGGTAATTGCGTAACACACTTAAAATGGTAATGCCATTTTAAGTGTGTTACGCAATTGACAATTTAACAACATTCGTTGCGTTATTTATATGGTTGAACAGAAGAAATTTTCAGAGATTTTTTTTTCAAACATAATAATCGCACGACTCATAATGCGAAGCATTAGATAGTGCTTTACGACCAAAAAAAAAATTAGTTTGCCTGTTTTCTGTAATTGTTTCTATTTTTATACTCCTGCTAGTACATAGAACCTACATAATTTATACATATTCTATAGGTATTAAAATGGAAATGAATTCTGTTCTTTTCATGAATTTATTTAATGCAGTTGAAACGAAAAAACATCAAAATAATATTTCTAAAAAAATTTCGTCAATCAAGTGAAAACATGTAGCTTGCGAAAAAATCAATTAATTGAGTAAATTTATTTAAAATAGATTTGTTTCACCCATAGCAGTAAATTATTGAAAATATGCAATGGATTAGGATTGGATTTTCCAAATTTTTAATTATGCAATGGATTAGGATGCCATAGGTAAGTGGTTAAAATATTTTACAATAAGAAATCTATAGGAGTGAAACATAATATATACATTGACTTCACTCTCTGGAAGCAACACAGCACATAAAGTGATCAATAAAATAAATATGCTAAACTGGTGACCCCGTATAGTAGTCATATTATAGCTAGGTAAGCTATAATATGACTGTTATATAATATAGATGTCTAGAAGAGAAACATCTACTCTAATGACTTATAAAAACCTCTGTGAATTGCCTAAAAGCCACCCATAAATATCTACAGTTAAAAAGCACAAATAAGCTTCTTATAACAATTAACAATTGAATGTCCCACTCTTATTACAATACCTACCTATTTCAAGAAATATCAGACCAAAGAATGAAGTCATAAAATTATTCAATTATGAACAGAGCGAGACGCAAATACGAAGACAGCTGAAAATCGAAATGACGAACCTTATTGTAACAAACTTACAAACGCGAAATATCGATATCGTCTACAAAAATATACTTAATGATAAACGTACTACCTAAATTTTTTATGAAGGACCTAGGTAAGTAGGATTGAATTTGTGTCGGTAATGTTGAGTTTTTCACTATATTTGATACTAGCTTCTGCCCGCGACTCCGCGTAAAATTTGTTGTTCCCCCGACCCACCCCGTCGCGTCGCATCGCATCTCCCGTTCGCGCTATTACTTCATTTCCGCTTGGCGTTCTTTCTGACTTTTGCTCTTTTTGCTCGGTTCCAGGATCATAGGCCATAGCGTGATGTTAAACCCTACTTTAAACCTTCCTCAAGAATTGGGCTATTCAAGATTCAAGATTCATTATTTGTGGAAACATGAGTATACATACAGAGCATGCAAGTTATCACAATACATTATTAGATCAGTCATGTTTGGCCTTAGTGGCGTACAAATATTTAAATGTCTGTAAATAACATAATAATTGTATAAGTTAATAAATAGAAAATAAAAAATACCTAGTTAAAATGTCAATTTAGAAAAAAAAAGAAATAGTTCTTTAAACAATTACCTACAATTATAAAATGTCAATGAAATAAGAAATTCTATGAAATTCTAAAAGGATTTTACAAATGCGACTGGTTGTTAAGTACAGAGATTAGCGCGTTCATACAAAAAAAAAAGAGATTTATCAGCTTTATTATATTAGCATAGATGTTTAAGATAATATAATAAGGTAAGATGTGGTGATGGTCAAATATTGAATATGTTCTAAGAATTTGGGCAGTCAGACAGTGTCATCGTATCACTAACTATAGTTTTGTTTATTTGCCTATACGTAGTCCCCGACACAGGCCTCCTCTCTGTGAGAGGGAGTGGGCCATAATCGATCGCGCGGGCGCAGTGCGGGTTATTAGGTATAGGCTGAGCTATAAACTGCCCCACTGCTGGGCCAGCGAGGCAATTGCATAACACATTATCAATCGGAATCGGTTTCATTTTGACAGTTCAACAACATTCATTGCGCTATTCACATGTTGAGCGGACAAATTTTTCGAACGTATGAAGCAATGGGTTAGCAATTTGCTTCAAAATGATTCACATTCCGATTAATAGCGTGTGCGCAATTAGGGTGTGGTCACCGATATTATAAGAACTAAATAATCATACTGTAGGTATTCTAGGTATTAAATATATCACCCTGTTCTAAAACGGTAAATCTTCCATATTTTGCTCATCGATTAGAAAATTGATATCAAGTTTTAACATGTTCGTTGTTTGACTTCCGGGACGCAAAGTTATTTCACCTTTGACTCGACTGCAGATATGTAATTAAGGAAACAAATAAAGTTTTATTCGGGAGTACATTTTAAAGGAAAGGGCATTTAAAGGAAAGGAGGGGCCCGTGGCTAACTAATAACAGCCGCACAGGTCGATCGATCAGGTGAAGCTACGCTTGCCGCGGTTGGTCTGTGGATGGGTGACCATCTTTACATACCGAGCTCCTTCCGTGCCTCGGAAAGCACGTTAAGCCGGTGGTCCCGGCTGTCATTTGTGGATCTTTGACAGTCGTTACGGGCAGTCAGAAGCCCGAAAGTCTGACAACCAGTCTTACCAAGGGGTATCGTATTACCCAGTAACTGGGTTGTGGATGTCAGATATGCAGTCGCTCCATGTAAAATACTGGTATTCAGCTGCATCCGGTTTGACTGAAGCCGACCCCAACATAGTTGGGAAAAGGCTAGGCAGATGATTTAAAGGAAACTTTCCTTAGATATTTTCAGTCATTTCATTTATTTACAGTTTGCTGTCTTTATTATATAAGTACCGAATCATTATAACGCTATTTCTAATGTAGTGACTCGTTGGTCTAATGGTCGCAAGCGTTACTGCTGAGCATACGATTCTAGGTTCGATTCCCGGAAGTGTTATTGGGATTATTCATCGGGAATTCTCAGTAGCAGCCCGGAGTTTGGATTTGAGCCCGATTAATTGCAGTAGGTTCGCCCCCTATTGCAAGGGATTTAAATATAACTGGCTGAATAAGGGTGTACTATAGGTGCACCTACTACACCTCTGCCTTACCCTTCACGGAATACAGGCGTGATGTTATCTAAGGATAGAGTATATTCCTTCGTATTCTTTACTAACTACCAACTTGTCTTGCTTCTCTCTCTTGCAAGCTCTCTCGTCCCTTAACAGTTGTAGCTTCTGTAAGCTGTAAGTATATTTTTCACTCTGCCGGGTCAGATTTTGATGCCCCTTTGCACAAGGGTAAATATGAGGTATCCCTACACAAATATCAAAACCGCATCGCTATTGGTCCATAATCCACTATCGCCCAGAATCCTTTATTTAACCTAGGTTAAAGGTAAAAGCTTTATAAGCTTAGCTATTTGGTTAAACTTTTATCAAATAGGCCGCCGAACTGGAGTTTGGGAGGAGATGGTCGATGGAGTAAAGCTGTGACCGAATGGTGGCCAATTAAGAAGCTATGGTAAAAGAAAGTAGAAGAAAAGCTTAGGTAAAAGAAACCCGGGTCGTCCAAAACCTCGCAGGTTGGACGATGTCGTCGAAGTCGCGGGAAACACCTGGATAAGAGACGCAAGGAACCAGGAAGTAGAAAGGGGAGGCCTATACCCAGCTTTGGGTGATTCCCAGCTGAAATGATGATGATAAAATAGGCTTCCAGGCTCAATGGTTCAAGTTGGCTCATTTGTTTTTGACAGCATATATTCTGTTAGATGAAAATCTGTTTAAATATCCTGAAGCTTTTTAACAGTTTAACATACAACTTTTCACTAGGATGAGCTTCTGTGACAAAACATGACTCCAACACTACCGTCATAATACTTACACTTATGACTGCGACTATAAACCGTGGCAGCTGAAGTTTTCACTTAGTTTTTCTTTTCCACTTTCCCCGCGCTGCCACCCCTTTGCTTCAGCTGTAAATTGTCATAAACTAAGAAAGATCGGTCAAATAGTATTTTTGCACTATACCACCAACCGGAACTATTACTTAAGCGACACCAGCGTGGTGTCATTTAGTTAAAGAAATGTCAAAATTTCAAAATTATTCCTCGGTTAAAATTATCTGGCGTTGGAAAAATCAGCCCTTAATCACTTTACGCTTCGTTTCTTTTCACGTCATTGTTTGAATGAACCCATCATCTCGGCAAGATTAAAAATCCATTAAACATGACGTCACTACCCCCGGTGCACGAGTCAACAAAGGAAACTAAGTCGCCCTAATGCCGCGGTCGCACGGCCCTTTAGAACTGACAGGCCACGCTAGGCGGTGCGCCTGTCGAGGCCTGTCGCGGCCCGTGCTGAGCATTCCTACGGCGTGTTTTGGCCTGATGTGGCCTGTTGGGTGCTTTTCCAACATGTCAAGTGATACGGAGCATATGGCTGCTGTTGCAGCCGCTGTGTCGGCTGCTCTGTCGTCCTGGCCTGGCGCGGTCTGGCCTGTGAGAACCACTGCATTAGATGGTTTTTTTTTCACAAATTATATCTTTCTTGTCGTAAGTAGTGTAGTCGTTTCGCACAGATGTAGTAATTATGCTCTCTACCATATGGAGCGAACTACCTTCCATCGGATATTCGACAATACTAATTTATGTAATTCATTTTGGCGACATCTTGCTGTAATTATACACATACAGGGTTTATGTGTATTATAATGTGGAAGCGATTAGAGTAAACATTGCAGATGATTTTTTTTTGAAATTTTTAGGAATGAAAAAATATTGGTGGTACATTCAATCATTTTAACCTCCACATTCAGCAATTTGCCAGCATTAAATATTAAAAGTTGCCCGTGTAAGCGCTGCTTAAGCAGATATTGAGGCATTTCTCGGAACTTCAAACCATTAAGCGCTAGGACTGTTAAGATACAGATGGTGGTAAGTCCCAGGAACTAAAACATCATTCATCATCTACCTAGCCTACCTGCCCTGCCTGCCTGGTCTGCCTGCCTGCCTATTTATAATGGTGTATGTAATAAAGAGTATTCTATTCTATTCTATTCTATTTTAGCCTTTTCCCAACTATGTTGGGGTGGCTTCCAGTCTAACCGGATGCAGATGAATACCAGTATTTTACATGGAGCGATCTATCTGACCTCCACAACCCAGTTACTGAGTAATACGAAACCCCTTGGTAAGACTGGTTGTGAGACTTTCGGGCTTCTGATGACCCGTAACGATTGTCAAAGATCCACGAATAACAGCCGGGATCAACGGCTTAAAGTGCTTTCCGAGGCACGGAGGAGTCTTGGTATGCAAAGATGGTCACCCATCCACGGATAAACCGCGGCAAGCGTAGCTCAACCTAATCGATCCAACCGTGCGGCTGTTATTACTTAGCCACAAGTGACAAACCTCTCTCAAAAAAAAGACATCATTAAAAAAAACAAAATCATTTTAAACAAACATAAAAATACCAACTATAGAGGTGAGTTCTCATTTGAAATGATTAGGTAAGGAAAATACTGTTCGGTAGGTAAATTATTATTCTAATAATTTGAATGTTGGAAGGTTCGAACCTCGGCTTTGCAATAGCTATTAGAGAAAATTCGAACCAAAAAAGCACGAGTCGTTGTTTCATTCAAGTTAATTTTTTACTAGCTGGGCTCGCGGTTTCATCCGCCCTATTTGTATTACGTACTTCGTTTTCGCATAGCGTACTTTTCGAATTTTCTTTTACGGTGAGATGAGGTGCGTGAGCTGCTGTATCCAGAGCCGGACGTAAACATCGATAACATAGGGTCCAAATTCAGCATGGGACCATAAACAAGAGCAGCTTTGCGACGATTATTATATTCACAATCTAAATTTGCATGCTGAATTTAGTAGGCGGAATATGAAGTACTATGTATTGTATTATAAGATCTGCCAGCACCATATTTCATGCAAATAAACGATATTATTATTATTATTAAGACTATATGAGTGGACTTTTTCGGAGACCTTTGTAAAAGTCAGTCGTTTTATGGTTTGACTATATTATCCTATGTCTTTATCCTATGTCTTTGTCCTATGTTTTTATTATTGATTATTATTTTGTTAAAAATATCATTATCTCCCTCTCTCTCCGCCGCCTCCTTTGCATGACTTTGCATACATCACCTCCTCGCAAAAAGAGGCGACAGCATCCCACGCGTTTCTGCTTCAGACCAAGGACTGAACCACGGCCAGAATCGGGTGACGCCCTAATTTTTCCTGTTTCACAGGTTTCATAAAAAAAAACTAAGAAATTAAAATAGTATTTTTCTAGACTTGAACAGGTACCCTTTAATTAGAACTAAAAATCCAACTAATAGTAAAGTTAGGAAAGGATTTTTAATTCTTACCTCGTGAGAGGTGTTTTTCGGTATCTCTAGGATTTCTGGCACGATTCCCAGAGGAATACGACTGATAATGTACCTACAGCTTTCGGCCAGCCAGCGGCTTTCCATAAAATGAAGACTCATCAGACTAAGTAATTGTGGAGTGTTCTTTGATCAATGAAATATTTTAATCCATCGTAATGGTTTCTATACAGTATTGTAAGCCTAAGCGAAGGTGAAAAGGCCCATTCACATATGTTTAGATTTGAGAGACGAAAGCCATTCACGCCAAGGCTGATGCGATAACGGCAAACTCCTGCTTGCGCCTTCAGCTCTTCTTCTCATTTAAAAACTGATCACCGTTACCACTCATTAAGCGGGGGAATCGAGCAAATTAGCCTTTCTTCAATATGATTTTCCATGAAATCGATAAGACTTTGTGGAACAGAAATACAAAACACTTATTCAAATTTTTTCGATAATAAACATCACAGTTACCTCTAATATTCACGTATTTTCGAATGCTAATTACTAACAGCATAATTTGTGTGTATAAATATAAGGTGAATAAATTTGTGCAGGAATTTATTTAACCTTTTTATTATTTTGGTTTCATTATGACTATGAGCTTTTAGCACTTACGACGGTCTTAGTTCGTGGAAGAAATCATCTTCCGTCCATTGTTGCGGGAGCTTCAAACATATTTTTGTTTCACAAATCAGTCGCCGTCGCTCTGCTGAGACGAGTGGAAAAAGAAGGATTTTTCGTCATCTCGGTAGTCACCCCCTCCCTATAATTAGCCAGCCAGCCATATCATCTTCCACACAGTCTATCCATCGTTTGACATCGATGCTGTTTATATTGTAAATATGCAAATTATAAACCTTATAATATGTTTGTTTCGGTTATCGAATTGCTTTTTCCTATCCTACTGAAGGTACCCACCTTCAGTAGAATAGGAAAAAGCAATTTTTTTTTTGTGAAAACACTTTTTGTAAAACCAAAACAAATTATGAAGGTCACCTCTTTAAAATCCATTGAGATTCTATAAAGTAAAAAGCTTCTTTTGTGGAACTTATAATTCAATTAATAAGATAAAATATAAGACAATCTAGTTTGGATCGAAAGGTGAATTTTAAAAGCTACTAAGGAAAAGACATCAACTTACTTTCATACATAAGGTTTCAGTGACAGTTAGGTATTCGTTGAAAAATCGCGGAAACTACGTGGCTGCCACCGCACTTTTTGAAAACTTTAGCTTTTCCGTGGGAACATTGCGTAGAGATCAAGTAAATATCAGAGATTTGGCATACTACTATCTTTTCGCCCGCGCGGGAACGTACTACCGGGATAAAAAGAATCCTATGTCGTCTCGTCACCCAGGTCATGGCTTATTTATCAGTGTACCTTTCATCCATATCCGTTCAGCTGTAAAGGTGTATGAAAAGGTAGACCGACAGACAAACACAGATACTTTGGCATCCCACTTCCTACTATAATCACACTAATACATATTATAAAAGGCGAAACTTTGTGATGATGATGGATGGATGCATGGATGTTTGTTACTGTTTCACGCAAAAACTACTAAACGGATTTGGATGGAATTTAGAATACTCTTTATCCCAATATTCCTACGGGATCGATAGTTATGCGGGTGAAACTGCGGGTCGCAGTTAGTTTATAAGTTTGGACTATGGATAGTATGTAAGTATGGATGTGAGCGCTCGTGTGAATATAGCTGTGATATTATTATAGTATCATTTGAGGAGTACTTGAGACAGTAATTTGACATTACATTCTGTTTTTTTTTTCTTTAACACATTTTTAAAGCCTAAGTTAACCTACTTAACTTAGCCTAGAATACTTTCTAGGCATCAAATTGACAGACCATATTCATAACACCGCATGGCACTCCAAAACACAGATTGCTGACGTTCCTCAAAAAGCCGCTAAGCTGAAGTGGGACTGGGCTGGTCACGTCTGCCGTATGCCAAATGAGCTGTGGGCCAAAATAACCTCTACTTGGAGCCCTGACACAGCCAGAAGGCGTCGCGCCAGCCCCCGTAGAAGATGGCAAATTACGTTTATAAAAAAAAAAACACTACGTAAAAGGTTTGTAAAATTGAACGCTTATACATTCTACTTGTAAGTTCTAAAATCAAAAAGGTATTCCGCCATATTCTCTTTCCGCCATTTTTTTGTATGCTTTTTAATTGGATATGGCTGAATCGTATATTGTCTGTGCCTGATATGGACGGGACAAAAAATAATAATATTTCATACTGGATTATATTCGAACGCAATATGAATTGTTTTGCGATTAATCTTGAAAAATGTCTAGAAATGATATAGAAATAACGGTTTTGCAACTAAATCCTTACAAAAATGAAATTTTGTTTGGTGCTATTAGCTACAGGTTTCCAATGATAAAAAATAGAAGAGTGGAAGAACATTTTAATTACATGTCAGTCGCTTGGTCCCTTCTGGAAAAGATTATACTTAATTATGTTCCAGATACATTTTACTCAAATTTAAAAAGGTCTACTTTGGTACTTAAGTATGTAAACATTCGGGTCAGTGGGTCGTCTTAGGGTCGGAGTTCAGTGGAAAAAGAACATGATTTTACCATTATTTTAAGCCACACTACAATAAAATGCGATAGTTATATGGCAGGGAATATACTGTAGTAGACGATTATTATAGTGAAAAGTCTCATCGTGAAATCTTGGATGAAGTGAGTGTCAAAGAAGTGATTTTATAAGGCTTCCATTTTTCCTTTTGAGGTACGGAATCCTAAAAAGGCAATAGCGTGAATAATACCTACCTAAACCTAATTGAACCCAGCACCACCTGCATCGAATACGCGAGGTCATGAGAAAAAGTAGTAGTTGGTATATTTGTTTATACATTATTGCACGTTTCGCAACGTTTTAAAACATGTAAGAATTTAAGTAGGTAGGTGCAATCTTGTATGAGTAAGCAGTAGGTACCTATGCTTAGTTTGTAACTTTGTATGTAAGGTGTATCGTTACAATTATTTGTGTCTATTCTGCACATTGTTTAAATGTCAGCCTTATTGTGAAATCTACGGGATCAAATTAAATTAGCTAGCGAAATTTTGCAGACGTGATAAGTATCGATATCTGAACACGGTAAAATTAAAATAAAATAGATTCGATGGATATTTTGGGGGGTCAGCGTCCGCTGACAGTGTTGTTAGTTGAAGTATGAGTTGAGAAAATCTGTTTTTTTTTTGTTTTATCGCGTCTGTTAAGTTTGCACAAAAAAAACTGATATTTCAAGTGACTACACAAACTTCGGTCAATGGCGCAACCAAATTTTTCTTTTTTTCTTTTATAGATATCGATACCTGTAACATTTGCTGAGTTTCGCTAGCTAACTTAATTTGATACATACTTACATATTAGAATAAAGTCGTAACGAAGTCAAAACTGTACATTGAATAAATCAGAAAAAAAAAGTAATTGCTACGAGGTCTGGGTACGATTCTATGCCGTAGCTACCTATATTACATGTTCGTATTTTTCTATAGTTTACCGCAAAATGTAAAAAGACGAACCAAAAGGTTAGAGTAAATACAGATTTAACCTTTAAATTATTATTATTTTGACCTTTACTCGGGTTAAATGGTAATGGTAAATATATAAAAAGTAATAAGGCTTCCTAAACAAAGAAATTTAATTCCACCACAACATTAATATTGAAGTGGGCCAAGCCGTAATTTGGATCTTATTTCTCATATCACAGACCAATTATACATTACCATATCTCATATCATATACATTAAATAAAATGTTGAATATTAATCGAAATAAATATATAAATTCAGAGCCTGTTTTGTATTATTTTTCTATGTAGTAAAAGCGACTCGGTGACGACACGAACGTTCGTGTGCCCCGACACAGGCCCACCCAATGTTTTAATGAGGAACCTACTTAGATAGGTAATTAGGTATACCAGGCATCAGTTCCCACGGGATTAATCCTCACTCAACACTCTGTTTCTAACACCTTTAAATAACCATGTCGCCGATTCCACTTAATACACATCTCTTTCAACAAATATTTCTAACACTTAAGTTAATGCTTATCTGAACTAGCCTCGTGGGAACTTCCAGAAATATGTCGTCATTGTTTAGGTTATGTACCAATAGTTCGTAAGCCACGACATTCCGTTTGCATCGCTCTAACCGAGTAAAACTATGTTGTACCTACTTGATACATCGTTCATACTTGATGTGTAAGAAGAAAGTGGGCTTCTTTGAACAACTTCTTGCGCTCACTTGTAATCAACTAGGTGTTTGATAAAGCTCTATCAATTAAAATGATTGTGTCAGCACATACTTTGTCCAATGCTAAATTGCCAAAATGCATAAAAAAATGATAATTCTATCATTTTTTTATAATTGTTAGTGCCGGATCCAGAATTGTCGTTTGAGAAGGACGATGATGTCGCTAAGGGTAAGTTTTAGCAAAGTGAACACTAAAAAAAGCGCAGGGATTCAAAATTCGTGACGTAAACAAATACATTTTAAACCTCGATTATTGACTAAAGCCTGTGTGCGACACGGCGTGATTAGTATTTAATCAAAACCATATTCATCCTTTGTGGATTTTAATCTAAGCGTGAGGTAACCAAATTGGTAATTAACAAGAATGTGTTGTTGTTAATTACAATAATTGTGGTTAAACATAAGGAAAAATTTCCTTTGAGTGTTTTTTGTTGCAAGCAAAGCAATTCTTTGTTTTGCAATATTGATCTCAGTAAATAAAATAATAAATAGTAATAAATGCTACTTATAGCACTTAATTTGTAATCATTAAATCTTAATAAATATTTATGGCCTTATTTTTGTTGGAGTATAGCAAAAACAAATCTATCCTACTTCAACACTATCGTCTTTTTCGTTCTAACTCATAAATATTATTTAAGTATCCGCCCTTAGCACTTGACTGAAATCCTTAGTTTCGCATAGTGACTGTACTACTCTATTAGCCTTGTGTGGGATCACACGTCTCACGTAATATTCACACACCTTCCAATATATATGTCGGGTGAGGACATGTATGTCGTTATTATCAGACATATTTTAAGTACTGTGGGCTAACTGTGGGTAGTGTTGGTTATTGCGCAATAGAAAAACGGTTTAGCAGTTTAAATCAGATTATAATTTCACAAAGAACTTAATCACACTAGCAAATCACACACTGTAGGTGAGTCAATTTCAACAACTCGAATTTTTACCTAATTTCCATGGACATTTTCATTTTCAGGTTTTGTAAATAACTGTAACAATAAAACGCAACATATCCACATTTTATATACATTTTCTAAAAGGGGATTATATAATTATATATTACTAGAGAGTTATTTGGGCCACCGAAATTTGCGAGCCACAGAAATTTTATTATTGCCACCGAAATTGTATTGGTGACACAGAAATTGTATTGGTGACACAGAAATTGTACTCGGAAATAGTGAATTACTAAAAATGAATGTTAGTTATATGTAGATAAAGATAAGGTTTAATTAAAAAACTAAAATAATACGAATAATTTTAAATAAGCATTTATAAAAAGAAATAGTCTTACAAAATTAACAATCAAGGAGTATTTTCATCAAATTAACAATAAGTAAATTTTACCCTGTCATAGCAGTAAAAACATCAGATGATTATGTTTTTGGTAATGATGGTTTTGATGGGCTAAAACTTACGTATTTATTAAAGTAAGTACCGAAACTAAAACTTAAAATATTATCACAAATTCTCATTAATATAATGATTAATTTGAAATTAATTAAAAAAAAACCCTAAATAATAATATCTTTGTGGACAAAATACAAATTTCTTCTTAAAATCAAACAAAACTTCTTATATTTTCAAATAGTTAGAGGTATAATCTTTAAATTAAAAATGCACAGTCAATCAGCACTAATTTTGATACCTTACGCGTATCAAAATTACAAATTAACAACTAATTTAATAATCATAAGAGCGGCTCAATAAAAGCCATCGCTCTCAAGATAAACTAGAAAAAAAATAATGATGTTAAACATCAATCAACTTTTAGATAACTGTAATAATTATTAAGAAATTTAAACAAATAAAACATGGCAAAATCTTCAGAAAATATTTTCATCATCACTATCAAAAATGTCAAAATATTTATTTCTTTTAATACCTAATTCTTTGGAATGTTCAACGTGAGCATCATTATCTGTAGTGGTTTTTGCACCGCGCAGTGATTAAATTCCTTGTAAAAAAAGGAAACTCGCGGAAAGACATATTTGAAGAAATGTCATCGGTTCTTCAGGATTCCGGGCCATCATATACCATGTTAAAAAATTGGGCTCGGCTTTTTCAACAAGGAAGAGAGAGCTATCAAGACGACCCCCGCTCGGGCCGACCTGTGACTCTAGTGACCGAAGAAAATGTGCAAAAAGTTGAAAAATTAGCATTGGCCGATCGAAGAATAAAATTGTGGCAGATAGCTGAAGAGTTACAGATTAGTAAAGAAAGAATCGGAGAAAGTTTACACCAAAATTTACACATGAAAAAAATTAGTTCGCGTTGGGTACCGCGAATGCTCACACCACTCGACAAACAACGACGACTGTCGAGTTGTAAGGATTTTATGGAGTTGTGTCAGAAGATTTGGACGAAATTTGTAACCGCATTGTGACAGTAGACGAAACTTGGATTCGTCAGTATGATCCGGAGTCCACACAAGAGTCTATGCAGCTCTAAGATTATGGCGAACATTTTCTGGGATAGCGAGGGAATTTTATTAATTGATTACTTGCATAAAGGAACTACTATGAATGGTCAATACTATGCCAATTTATTGGGTCAGGCACGTGAAGCAGTCGTACAGAAGAGACGTGGCAAGTTGGCGCGTGGAGTGTTGTTTCTGGAAGACAATGCGCCCGTTCACACCGCTTGCGTTGCGAGGGATGCCTTAAAAGCCACTGGGTTCGCAGAAATTGACCATTCCCCATATAGTCCGGACCTGGCTCCCAGTGACTTTTTCCTTTTTTTTAGATTGAAAAAGGAGTTACGGGGGCGAAGATTTTCGGATGACAGTGAGATGAAGTCGGCCGTGGAGAGCCATTTTCAAGAGAATGGTTTAAAGGCATTGTATTCACGACGTGAGAAGTGTATTTCACTTGAGGGGTATTATATTGAAAAATAAAAATTAAAAAACTAAACTTTTCTTTCATTAAGTACCCTAGGCCGCGAACTTATCAGCCGCCCCTCGTATATCTCCGCTTAGGAGTATAGTGTTCTGTGGTCTATATTGTCCAAGTCTTCATGTGAAGCGTCAGCTGATTTGATAGCCTTATCTTGAGGTATGTTCTTGGTTTCAAAGTAAAATAATTCAGATCCTTTAAATCTGTGAATTGTTGATGAATTTGGTTTTGACACAGGTTGAACGACCGTTGTATTATCTGGGTTTTCTATTGGCAATTCATAGAAACCTAAATGCTTTCCATGAATGCATTTTATAATGTTTTATAGACAGTTTTCATAGTGCAAGACCGTGATCGCATTGCAAGTGCTTTGGATGTTTTTGCCCAAACGATCTGATGGATCTTTATAGATCCTGGGAAACATTTTAGGACTTTTGGCAAAAGTCAATCCTTTTCATTCACTTCATAGTCAAGAAAATCTTTATTTTAACACATGTGACGGTTTTTTGAAGACCTTCCACTAAAGCGTTAATTTCTGTGGAGTTTTGCAATTTCCGTGGACACCAAGATGCCACGGAAACCACAGAAATTGGCCCACAAAAATTGGAAACGTGGCTATTTTTTTTAAATTACACGAAACTATCAAGGCTATGACTATTGTTTTCTATAATCATAAATGTGTACCAAAGACTACTTAGCATGTATAAGAGTGATATTTTTATTTCTTGATAAAATCTTTTTAAAACCTGATCACTGAAATTGCAAAATTTTGTTCCGAGTAAACTGAAATCACATGTTTAAATTTTTGGCGGGAAGACGTGGCGATATTGTCATAGATTAAACAGTCTATGCGTAAGCGCACCACTGCCTGTTGTCGGGCAGGGATTTATCGTTCGCTTAAACCCATTGGTGGAAGCTCAGGACGGCGAAACAAAATGACCACAGGAATTGGTAATTTCGCTCGGACAAAACTACCTTTGACATGTACTCATTAATTATGAGTCTACAAATTCAAAAATAATTAGTTTCTTGTAGGTCAATTATTACTTCACGCAATCAAAATACTTTTTCATATATATCGATACCTCTGGGCTCAAAGGTCGTAAAGGACATTTGGGCGAAAATGACTTTTTGATACTGTTTTACTCAGTTTTTAATTCTCTATCGATCTGTATATTCCGTTTTACGAAATTCGCAAAAAAAAATGCCTTTACGACCCACATAATTTGAGACGTTAAACATAGTTTACCGTGAAAATATGGATGTAAATAACACTTAGTTACCAGAGTGAACTCATTTTGGTAGTAAACCAAAGTATAAAACAACTTTTGGGTGTAAAATACATAAAAAATATCAGTTGTCTTATACCACCTTAGGTGGTTAATATAATTCACCTCAAAAAATTTGGATGTAAAGGACATCGTCCTTGCAAATCCTCCTTTGCAAGTCCTGTACACCCTTACAATTTAAAATAAAAAAATACAAGTGTCCTTTACGACCTAGTTTCATTTTAATTATTTGCTTCCACTAAGGGCGTATTATAAATGTAAATGAAGAATTGTCCCATAAATCCTAGAATATTCAAAAAACAACGAATTTAATCTAAACTTACCACCTAACTTAGTAAAAATTAAATCATTTACACAAAACTATTAACTCACAATTTAGTGAAATGTATTAAAACGATTATCGAAATTACAAGATGTTCAAGTTTAGGTCTCCACTTCAATAACGTAGAATTTGATTTCTGTACACAAACTTTCAACCCCTACCTACCTTCTTAAAATGTTACCTTATTAAAAAGTCCGGAATACGCCACATGACAAAGTATGATATTGTACTATTCTAGAACATATTCTGTGTTTAATTTAACCATTTATGAAAGTCGCACACAGGATGTTAATTGTTTTACATAGGGGGAATGTGATGGCAAAAGAGGGAGTAACGAAATTGCAACTTGCTTAGTGAAATATCTCGAGGAAAAGGAAAAAACGGGCGTAAAACATCTACTGATGTACAGCCTATCGATTCTGTAAAAATCTCACCGTGATAACATAGGTGAAGTGAGCGTGAAGTGAACTATCAATGGAGGCAATCCCTAACATCAGCAGTGCTATTCTGTATAAATCTCACCGTGAAAACTAAGGTGAAGTGAGCTGTCATTCCACCTGATGTTAGGGATTGCCTCCATTGATAGTTCACTTCACGCTCACTTCACCTACGTTATCACGGTGAGATTTTTACAGAATCGATAAGCAGGTCGAATGACAGCTCACTTCACCTTAGTTTTCACGGTGAGATTTTTACAGAATAGCACTGCTGTGATTCGTGTTGTGGTCAAAATAAAAATAAAATCGTATTAGCTGCCATGAATCATTTCCTAAAATCAGTAATTAATTTGGAGGTCATTCAAATTAACTATTTACTCCCGGGCCATACAGACAGCATGTATATGCTGTCGATACAGTTCATGCAGTTATCGAAAGGGAAGTGCGTAAAATTATTGTATGGAGTCCCTCACAGTGGTCTACTATGTATGTTTCGAGTCGGCCCGCAAAAGACCAAGACCTTACAAAGTGAATGTCATAGAATGTACTGACTTTTTACAATTTGATCAATTAGCTTTAAATACATTCACGCCAAAGACATTAAAAAATATTAAGTTCAAAAACATGAGAGTCGCTACATTCAAAAAAAAAAGCATAACGACCAAACGTTTGTCAAATGTTCCATGGAAGACAAAGCAGAGACTCATTCTGTAACATTATGCGAGCAAACCCCAGAGAAAGGAAAAACAAAAGGAAAGGGGAAGGGAAAGTCCAAAGGGAAAAAAAGCCAGATTAACAATGAACCAGTGATTGGTATAGATGCAGTAAAACAGTTATACAATAGTAGATTACCAATAGATGCTGCGAAATATAAAGACCTAATAAACCTGTATGAAAATGGAACAATACCTAAAAGATTTCATAAAGAATACAGGGAGTTTCCATGTAATTCTGAGCTACGCGAGACTTAGAACGAAAAAGAAGATGAGTAAATAAATTATCAGCTGATGATAATTTATTTACTCATCATCTCATCTAACAGAATAAAGTTAGTATATAGAAGAAAGTTAGTTTAAGAGAATAAAGTTGATTAAAAAAGTGAAACTAAGTAAAAGAGTAAAGAAGAGAGTAGAGAAAAGGCAAGCAAGAAAAAGTATGTTAATTACCAAAATATTATTTTTTATTTTTAAAGATTTAGAGCTTTGTGTTCAATTAAGTAATCTATAATGTCCACCCGTGCAAAGCCGGGACGAACCGCTACTAGTTACAAAAACGATCTCAATTTGATTACACAAATGTACGTTTTATTTGTATAATTATGTTATTTCATGAATATTCGTAAAGAAAATACAGTAGTATACACATAAATACATACAAAATCTCATAATCCATTTAATACTTAAGTTTAATTATTAATTTATTCTTCTTCTTAGTGTGTGAGAAGAACTGAGAAGAATTTATCCTTTCAGAATACCTTAGCTGGGTGATCCTTAAGAACCTAAACAATATTACACTTGTCGATTATTTCCTTATTTTGTTTAGTTTTGTGCAGTAAAGTGGATTTACGCCCTTAGCCCTTACGCCCTTTTTTCATAGGGTGAAAATTTGAAGGGTGTAAAGGACTTTTATTTTTAAATTTATGGTCGTAAAGGAAATCTATCTCGGTAAATACAGCACTAGGGCAATTTTTTAACACTGCACTAGATAATACTAGAAATTCTAAACACTTTTTTCCTAGGTTTCATTTAAATAGCTCCAGAAACAAAAAAGTTAGAGTAAAAATAATATTTTTTTTTTAGTTTTTTGCTTCTCCTGAAAAGTCGCATTTTGTCCTTTACGACCTTTGAGCCCAGAGGTATCGATATGTTGGAGAATATCTTCCTGAGAGGTAAATGATGTGTATGAAAGTGATTGTGGACAAGACACAGAAATTGATAATTCGACACTTACTGATTTTTTTCTTAAAAAGTAATAGTCTTATAAATATAATTTAAGTGGCTTCATTTAGATTCACGTCTCTTTAATTCTAAGAAAAAAAATCGTTGCATTATCTGTAACGCAGCATGGCGTTTTCAGCCTAGACGCGTAAATTTTTCGCCTGAGAAATTCACTCAGGTACATGACACAACCAGATACGTAACGCGAGACAGTTTCCGAGCACATGTTGTCCATACGATGTCCAATGGTCAAGCCCCTTCCGCTTCGCTGCTCGCTCCTTTATAATGATAGCTAAACAAGTCGAGCAGCGGGGCGGTGCACGGTGGGAGAAGTTCTGTGACGTACTTGTCGATGGCGTGATCGGAGCACGTGTTTTTTATAGCTTAGAGAAATGTCGACGGTGACGCGCGCCGCCGACATTATATAATAAAAGGATAATAAACGTATTATTAAAATCCTTAGAACGGTCTTTCCTTTGGTGTTCCTCTATTAACCCTAACAGGTTATGGGCCCAGAGCGTTAAGCCAGAGTGCGAATAAATAATATAAAGTGAAAGTGATTGGACACTAAATAAAAAGTTATTTTAGTGCAAGTGTTTTTAAAAATGGATTTAAGATCTAAAAGGAACATCAAACAATTTGATGGAGAAAAGTATAGTGTGTGGAAATTTAGAATTCGCAATCTATTAAGTGAACTTGGAGTTCTGAACATTATCGACGATGAATCTCCGACAGAGAGAAGTGCTGAGTGGCTTAAAAATAATGCATCAGCTAAGAATACGATAATAGAATGTTTGTCAGACTCATTACTTGGTCTGACTACAGAACAAGACACCGCAAAACAAATTTTCGCGAAGCTTGATTCTATCTATGAAAGAAAAAGCGTAGCGACACAGCTGTCTCTTAGGAAAAGGTTGTTGAACTTGAAATTGGATAGAGATACCAAATTAATCAAACATTTCCAAATATTTGATGAGATTGTCACCGAACTTATGGCTGCAGGTGCGAAATTAGAGGAATCCGATAAAGTGACCCACCTTTTCATGACTACCGAACAGCTATAACAGCATCGTCACAGCAATCGAGACATTGACTGAAGACAATATAACATTAGCTTTTGTGAAAACGAGACTATTAGATCATGAAGTCAAATTAACAAGCGAAGGATGTGATCTAAGTGTAAAAGTGCTTCAGGCTGAAAGTACTAGACCACCTTCAAAAAATTATCAAGAAAAGCAAAAGTCAATTAAACCGTTCAAGAACAATTTTAAATACAAGAAATGTTATCACTGTGGCAAAAAGGGGCATTTGAAAAAGCATTGTTTTTCTTACAAAAGAGCTATTGAAAACAAAAGAACCAACAATAAAACGGTTCAGATGGTGAGTTCAAAACCACAAAATGCTGGTTTTGCTTTTATGACGGACAGTGATACAAATGAAAGTAATGACGAGAAAAACAATATTAATTTTGTGTTAAATTCTGGAGCCTCAGATCATTTGATAAATCGAGAAGATTTAGCCCTAATCTTCACTGAGCTTGAAAAGCCAATAAATATTTCTGTTGCGAAAAATGGCACGTTTATACAAGCGACAAAGAAAGGTGATCTCCCCGTTACCAGTAAGATGGGCGTACCAGGTATAACTACAGAATGTGCTTTTCTCTTCTGATATTCCCTACAACCTGCTATCGGTAAAGAAAATGCAGAATGCGGGAATGACTGTCGTTTTCGATAAAAACGGTAGTGTTGTTGTGTACAATGATGGTAAGCTGGTAATAAAGGGTGAGTCTTTGAACAATCTAATCAGCATTAAGTTTCTCCTTTCTAAACATACTTTAAATAGCGAATGCTCATTAAATAGAGTCGTAAATAATAGTTATGAATTGTGGCATCATTTTGATTTGCCTATATGGCCTAACCATATAGGCAAATCAAAATTTATGGAAATAAAAAGAAAGAAATTATTTTTTGATATTGATAAAAATTTATAATATTATGCCAAACGATAAATTGTGTGAGGCTTGTATTTATGGTAAACAATCATGCCTGCCATTTAACAAATCGAAACCAAAAGTTTTGAAACGACCTCTATTTAAAGTGCACACAGATGTTTGTGGTCCTATAACCCCGTCGTCTATTGATGGCAAAAATTATTTTGTGATTTTTGTGGATGAGTACACTCATTATTGTGCTACCTACTTGTTAGCTCGTAAATCAGATGTTTTTGTTATATTTCGGGATTATGTAGCAAAAAGTGAAGCACGTTTTTGTTTGAGAATTGTTAACTTATATTGTGATAATGGAGGGGAATTTGTATCCAATGAAATGAAAGAGTTCTGTGCGCGGAAAGGTATTAGCTACCACTTAACAGTGCCACATACTACGGCTTTGAATGGTATTGCCGAACGTATGATAAAAACAATAACAGAACGGAGTCGTACAATGATACAAGGGTCTAAATTAAATCAATCGTTCTGGGGTGAGGCTGTGTTAATAGCTACTTATTTAATAAATATCAGCCCCACGAAAGTACTGTGGTTGGATAACACACCTTATGAGTTATGGCATAATACAAAGCCGCAACTGAAGTATTTAAAAGTTTTTGGTTCTACTGTCTATTTTGCTAATAAAAGTATAAAAACGAAATTTGACAAGAAATCATCAAAGGGAGTTTTCGTTGGTTATGAACCAAATGGTTATAAGGTTTGGGATGTAGTAAATGAAAAGTTTGTGAGAGTCAGAGATGTGGTAATGGATGAGATTAATTTCTTATCAAATAGGCCAGTGCAACCTGCGCCCGAACGGAATATGGCTAGAAATAGCAATAACTCTGTTGTTGACAACTCTGTCAGAGATGTGGAAATGGATGAGATTAATTTCTTACCAAATTGGCCAGTGCAACCTGCGCCCGAACGGATTATAGCTAGAAATAGCAATAACTCTGTTGTTGACAATTCTGACTCTGTACACCCTTTTGAAAAGAGGTGTGAATCTCGTAAGGATCAATCAGATGTATGAGTCATCGATCACTAATTAGTGATCGATGACTCATACATCATCGATCACTAATTAGTGATCGATGGTATGAGTAAACAAACGGATGAAATACCTACTAATCAATCTGTTCATGAAACAAGGGAGCACTTGAAACCGGTCTTTATATCACAATGAAAATGAGTTAACTTTATCTCAAGACAATGATACATCACATAATTTGAGACGAAGTAATAGGGTCCGAAACATGCCAACTGTTTCTTATAATGAAAATGATGAGGACAGTATTTATGGTAACTACTTGTTGTGTGCAGAATCTTTGATATTTCAAATTCCTCAATCATATACAGAAATTAAAACCAGGGATGATAAGCATCTATGGGAAAATGCTATCAAAGAGGAAATTAATTCACTTCTTGAAAATGATACGTGGACTTTAGTACCAAAGCCAGATAATAGAAAGATTATCGCTTGTAAGTGGGTATTTACAGTTAAAAATGATGGTTTGGAAAACCCTTGAAATATAAAGCGAGATTAGTGGCTCGTGGTTTTAGTCAGAAATATTTGATTGATTATAATGAAACGTTTGCACCTGTTGCAAGGATTGCAAGTTTTAGTCTGATATTAGCTTTAGCGAATCAATTTAATTTGCTGGTTCACCATATGGATGTAAAAACAGCATTTTTGAATGGGAAACTGAATGAGGAAATCTATATGAAAATTCCCGAGGGTATCCCGGCTGGAAGTAATATGGTTTGCAAATTAAATAAGTCATTATATGGATTGAAACAGTCTGCACGCTGTTGGTTCCAAATGTTTGAGCAAGCTTTGATAAAAAGGGGTTTTCAATACTCATCAGCGGACCGGTGCATTTACATTTTTAATGCAGGTCATGTTTTAAAGAATATTTATGTTCTACTTTATGTTGATATCAACCGCAGATATAAATACTATGAATAGTTTTAAAACATACATAATGAACACTTTTAAAATGGTAGACTTAAAAGAGATCAAATGTTTTCTGGGAATCAAAATAATCAAGTCAGAAAACAAAGTTACTTTGGATCAGGAAATGTACATAAAAACAGTTCTTGAGAAGTTTAACATGAGTGACTGTAATTCTGTCACTGCACCCCTTGAAAGTAAACTAGATTACAAAGCATTAAATTCGTGTGAAATAACAAGTGACCTTTGTAGAAATCTTATCGGGTGTTTGCTATATAATATCATGCTGTGCACTCGACCTGACCTAAGTTTTTCTGTTAACATCTTGAGTCGATATGCAAGCAAAAACAACCATTCATTATGGTCACACTTAAAAAGGGTCTTGCGATATTTAAAGGGCACTATAAATCTCAAGTTAACATTTACACGAAATGATTATAAAAATATTCTAAGTGGCTTTGTTGATTCTGACTGGGGTAGTAATACACTAGATAGAAAAAGTACTACGGGTTATTTGTTTAAATTATTAGATCAATGCACAATATGCTGGCAAACAAAAAGGCAGCATTCAGTGGTAACATCATCCACTGAAGCAGAGTACATGGCTCTATATGAAGCAGTAAAAAAAACTCTGTGGTTAAAGTCATTAGTAACAAGTATTGGCATTGCGATTCCAGATTCTATTTGTATTTATGAGAATAATAATGGATGTATAAGCATCGCGAACAATCCCACTAGTCACAAAAGATCTAAACATATTGATATTAAGTATCATTTTTCTAGAGAACAGGTTGAGAAAAATGTGATTAAAATGGTTTATGTTTCTACAGATAACCAGCTGGCTGATATCCTGACAAAATCATTACCCGCGGTGCGTTTCACAGAGATGAGAATAAAACTCTGGTGACGTTGTAATTGTATTCAACGTGGATAAATAAAATGATGAGGATATGTTAAATATAAGAGCTTGGTTATAATAAATGTAGATGAATAACATTCATAGTATCCAGTTATAATGGATAAATTGAGTGATAATGGTTTGATTAGGTTTTTCTGGGTTTTCCTAATCCTGCGCAGCAAATGCTGGACCGTGATGATTGATTGTATTCCCAGAGAGAGTGTGAAAAATTGGAGGTGTGTGATTTTGTAATTGTATAAAGATGTTTGATATCTTTTAGCGTAATTAAAAGGAAAAGGATTTATTTTTGAGGGGGCGTGTTGGAGTATAGCAAAAACAAATCTATCCTACTTCAACACTATCGTCTTTCTCGTTCTAACTCATAAATATTATTTAAGTATCCGCCCTTAGCACTTGACTGAAATCCTTAGTTTCGCATAGTGACTGTACTACTCTATTAGCCTTGTGTGGGATCACACGTCTCACGTAATATTATTAAACACACCTTCCAATATATATATAATAAAAGGATAATAAACGTGTTATTAAAATCCTTAGAACGGTCTTTCCTTTGATGTTCCTCCATTAACGCTATTTTATTGGTAAATTAGTTAAACTAATTATATTAACATAATATAAAATGACCTAGATTTTTTTCTTTAAAAAGACAAAACGTACTAATGTAAGTAGTAGTTTTCATTTTGTTTTTTGTAATTTTAATTTTATCCTTTTGCTGATTGCATGTTACAGGGTTCCAATTTTTTACCTAGCTTTAAGCCTTTTGTAACATCTTTTTTAGAACATGGAATGCAATAAACGAATATGAATATGAAACCGGGGAGAATAGAGATGTCTTGAACAACCTCAGATTTGCGTTAGTTTCTGCAGTACATTTACATTGGTTTATTTACTAGCCATCTTCTCTAGCCTTGCTTCCAGGATACCGGCCCTATTAAGCATGATAAATCTCTGCGGATGGCACCCGTGACATTCATGGAGAATGTTTGTGACATAAGTCGTTTCAATGTAACGGTTTATTTATGTCCAGCTGAGTAGGTAGGTACAGTCGAGTTTATTAATATATTGGCAGTGACAAATTTTCAAAATATTATATGCGTTAAAATGATCATATAGTTCTATACTTTCAAAATATTATAACCTTTAAAATGATCATCATTTTAACGCTTATGTTATTTTGAAACTTTTTTACTGCCAATATATTAATGAACTCGACTGTACTTATTTTTACTACCATACTTACGCTTTTATTTATACACGTAGGCAATCGCGTAAAGCTTAGCCTATAGGCGTAAGTCTATGCCCTGTCATTTTATAAACAATTTAAATACTTACCCCCTTACTAATAAACGTATTTTAACAGATGAATAGTTACACATCGATTTCTCTCTTTCAGTCGTCAGTAAGACTTTCGAAAGAAGACAACGCGATGTGTATCTATGCAGGGTGAAATTGAAAACATGCGAGAAACCGAAACAGGAGATTGTACTCATCATTATGAACAACTTTTACTAAGGGAACAAAGCTGCAGTCGCGAAAAAAAATCAGCTGTTCCCTACATTTTGACGAGTTATATGAACATAAATGTAGAGAACAGGTGATTTTTTTATCGCGATTTCAATTTTTGGTTCCATAGTAAAAGTTGTTCATAATGATGAGTACAATCTCCCATTTCGATTTGTATAGATGCTATAAAACTTTTATTAGTAAGGGGGTTAGAGAGAACACAATATGTTTCGGGAATTATAACTGTTTGTTTGATATATTTTATTATGTAAGTAATAAAAAAAGTATTTTAACTGTAACCCCTTCTTCATGCACTGATTTTTTTTGTCGAACCCTACTAAACAATATCATTCAATCTGCCCAGCCTTTTCTCAACATTATTGGGGTCGACTTTCAGTCCAACTGAATATAGCTGGATACAAGGAGCGACTGCCTATTAGACCCCCACAACCCAGTTAATACCAGGTAACAGGATATCCTTTGGTAAGATGGGTTGTCAGACTTTTGGGCTTCTGACTACCCAAAACGACTGTCAGAGATCTACGGATGACAGCCAGCACCAAAGGTTTAGCATGCTTTCCGAGGCACGGAGGGGAGCAAGCGTAGCTTAGCCTTCGATAGACGTAGACCCGTGCGGCTGTTATTATTTAGCTAAACAGAGACAAAGACTCCTACAAGAAATTTTTAAAGTCATCAGATAACTTGAAACCCAAAATGCCTATGTATTGCACAACTTTCCTTGATAAATCCTTCTTACTGCCCAGGCCGCTCGTTTGTGGAATGCATTGCCAGTTAAAATAAAACGCGCGCAGTCATTAAATGTGTTCAAGACTCGTAAAGGAACACTACTTGTCGTTGTGATTTTGTTGTCCTAACTGCAATCATCTACCTACAGTCTTCATTTATTTTCGTTGCTTATATATTTAATATGTACCTATGTATTTATGATACACAGATTTTACATCTGTGTATCTATTTTAGAGTATTGTATACATAATATTTGCATGTCCAGGAAAATCACTGTCCATTGCAAGGTTGCCTGAAAGAGATCGGAGAAAGTGATAAGGCATTGTATATTTTGTAGTGTTTGATGTATTTTTTTGTTATACTTACAGTATTTTTGTGGTGTACAATAAAGTATTTATACATACTTATAAATAAATAAAAAGAGCCCTTTGAAACTAAATAATAATAACATTTTTATTTTTTAGTATATCTAATTGAAATAGAATAATAATAATACTAGAGGGGTAACTATTACACTACACACACTATACACTGTTAGTAGCAATGGGTTTGATTTTGCAAGCATTTTTCATTTTCATTGCGTTATTTAGGTACGTTTGTTGAGCAGTTCAATTTTTTTTTATCATAAATGAAGCAATGGATTAGCAATATCCTTTAAAATGATTCAGATTATGAATCATAATTGCTATTAAGGTGCTAAACATAAAAATATTGACAATGGAGGTGTAAGTATATATTTAATTGTAGTTAACATAATTGTTTTACAAATAGCATCAGAATTTTCTCGTCGTTTCATTAAAATCTTTCATGAAGTAATAAAATTATACATAATCTGCTTTCGCGATTTAATTGCCAAAAATGTAAACAAATATGAATGAATGGAAAAATAACTTTAATGCCTACACAATAAAGTTCAGTTTACGCTACAAGATCAAAAAAGTTATAACTTTTTTAATAGTGCTAGTCACTCTGAAATCAACTTATTTCCATTGCAATAAAGTTGATATTTGTTTAACTTAAAAGAAAATCAATTGCCAATATAAATTTGAATAGACCACATAAATAAACTCACGCCTTCTTCCCATGGCGGTGGGCAGACACTACAGACGTTACTGCCACGATCATTAAAAATTTACTTCTTAAAAAAAAACTTAATAAATTCAGTCGGCTTCAATTCTGTTTACACAAAATTCTTCGGGTTGTTCGATACTTGCTCCATCTATACGCCAGCAAAAAGATTTCTCATTTTGTAAGCAAAGCGCCATCTGACAGACTTTTTGTACGTTACATGGCTTTGAAGTTACCTTATTTAATTTTTTCAGCTGAGTTTCCCTTAACAAGCGTTTTAGTTCCAACGTCAGAGTAAAGATGTCGTGGAATTAAAAATTCATGAATTTTTATTCATATTGCTATTTTGACCGAGTGCTGGTGCTGCTAAATACTCCTTGTAAAGACTGTATCTAGTCAAGACTCCAGAGTTTATTAGAAACTCTTATTAAGCTTATTAACAATAATACTGACAGTCAAGACCCTAGGACATGCGTGGATTGACGCCAGGTGTATAATTTAATTAGGTAAATAATATAATACGTCTATAATTATTGTTAAGTTCAACATTGATAACAGATAATTTCAGCCTAAGTTGCTTGGATAGCAGCGCCTCATGTAGCGGTGAATTTAGTGTCAATTATTTGTACTAATAGTTGAAATTCGTATATTTCGTAGCAGTCGTAGCAACAAGCCCGTGCCTCGTAGCATTTGAGTAGGTAGTTCGTAGCAGTATAGCTACGGGTCATTTATTATGATTATTAAATTGAAGTGAAGCATATAAATAATTATCTAATCATGAATAAGTAAATATGATAATATTGTTTTTATTTCATATTTACTTTTAATTAAAATAATAAAGATTTTAATTTGGGACTTTTATGACCGCAATGCGTATGACAGTCCCATCATAATATTAAAGCGTGGTAAGTGGCAAGCTTTCTATTGTCTTCCACTTTGAATCATGGCGTTAAAGCTATAACCTACTATAAACCATGACATATAAGCTCCTTGATGCGAATGCATTTATTTAAAAGTAGAAAATAATTTCTGAAGTGGGATTTGAAGTTTGTCAAATGACAACAAATCAGTACACAAATCAGTATTTTTCCTGTCGCGAAGAATGGTCACTAAGTCGTAAGTGGATGGATTTAACAAAACTATTTTAAGTATATTAGTTTCTTAGTTCATGCGATTGTTCATTAATTAGCTTCGATAGTCTTCGAGTCTCCTGTAATGAACAACCGTTTGTGAAATCGTTCGTTTCCTCAAAATGGTCAATGAAATTAATGAAGCCGTTGAAAAAAAATTAAGGGTTGTTTTTGAGAAAAAAATACTGGTTACTTTGAAAAAGATCATGTCTACCTTGAGAAGAAAGCGAAGATTCAAATACAAAAGAAAAACGCCGTCATGAATAACAATTCAACTCAAAACACGCAGGCGAAAAAGATTGATGTAATTCGTGCAGAACTAAACAAAGCCAGAGATCGAAAAAAAGGAAGAATACAAAACATTGGCATGGCTCTGCAGATGGCAAACCAGCGAGAGGATCTGGTCACTGAGAAGTTTCTCCAAGATGTAGAAACTTTGGTCACACGTTTCAAAACAGAACTTGATAAAATGCAGGAACTTTTTGGCAATATTCTGCAGAAGTTGCCACAGGTCCAGCTAGAGGTTGCTGTAACGTGTTAATCTTGCCAGGCTCCAAGCATAACAGTGCAGTACTATTTAACATAATATCATACAACTAACTATATATATTTCATGTAACTACTTGAAATAGCAGTCTGTTATGGCCCATCATTTCAGTAAAATTCAAATACATACAATCATTTACTTTTAATTTTACCTTATCTACTTTGTAGTTGTTGATACACACTAGCTTAAGTACTCATATTTACTTTTATAAGTACGAGTAGTCCTGGATTCATTTGGTTTTGAAGAGATATATGGTGGAGGCTAGTCCCACAAATCATCACTTAAAAAGGCGGTTTTCCATGAGAGTTGTTTTTAAATTCAGGCTTAATTAATGCTAGCTGATGCCCGTGACTTCGTCTGCAATCCAGGAGGAAACGTAGCTTATGTCCTTATTCAGGTCTGGTAGTGCCAAATTTCATTTAAATCCGTTCAGCTTGCGTGATTGAGTAACAAACATATATACTTTGAAATTTAACAAAAACGAATTTTATTTCATCATCCATTCGTGTACTGCTAGACATAGGCACACAGAACTAGTTGAAGTGGCGGCGCTTGGGGGAGCCAAGCGCCGCCACTTCAACTAGTTCTGTGTTTCTCGCATCCAGCGGCTTCCTGCAGCCTTCACCAGGTCACTACGTCTTCAGTACGCAGTCGCCACTCCAGAACCTTTCGGTCCCATCGGCCAAACGTTCTGCGAGCATTGCGCACTGCCCACTGCCACTTAAGTTTGGCATGGAGTTTTGTTTACCACCGAAGTAAATCTAACATAACTGTTAGAACAAAACAAGTACCTACCAAAGTACTTATTTGTCCTTAAAAAAACATGAAGCCATCTCCTATTAAATTCAATGTCGAAGTAAAGTGAGAGCAATGTGCCAATAAATTGAACAAGAAGTGATTTATCTTGAAAGCCTGACATCCACTATGTTCGCGTCCGGGGCCCGAAGCCAAACATGGTGAAAAGTATTATTATATTTTGATTGTAATTTTGATATCAATAATAATGTGAACATTTAAAAGAGTATGCTATGGTTTGGTCATATCAGAGGAATGAAAGGCGACAAATAAAAGGTATTTACAAGGCAAATGTGAGTTGAAAGGCCGTGCCGGGACGGGACGCTCTAGAAGCTCATTAGACTTATTGGTGAAGTTCTTCAGAAGGATCTGATGTGTAGTACTCGCAACCGGTGCGCCTGTATGACCAGATGTATAAACTTAAACGAAGCAAAAGACTGTGTATAGGTAAGGATCGTAGCACGTGGCGGTCAGTAGTTTCTATCTAAGTACCATCACGGAAAAAGGCGTAAGTATATGTATGTATGTAATCTGCATTCGCGATTTATTTGCCAAAATGTGTAAACAAATATGATTTTATGGAAAAATAACTTTAAATCCTACGCAATAAAGTTTAGTTTACGCCACAACTTCAAAAATTTTTATAACTTTTTCAATAGTGCTAGTCACTCTGAAATCAACTTAATTTTCATTGAATGAAATTGATATTTGTTTAACTTTAAATAATATTAATTTGAAATATAAGTTTGAATAGACTTTATATCAGATAAAGTTAAAGAGCCATTACGCAGTACTATGAAGTTCCTTGAATAGGGACACCTTTTCATGATTCGTAGCTGGTATTCGTTATAGGTTTTTAATTCATCCAATTTCTTTGTTAGATTTCTGACCGCTTTTTGGAAGATATAACGTAGAACTTGTACACACTTATACTTAGCAGCTGTCGGTGGGTACGTGTATGAGGATGTGTGTGTGCGTGCATGAGGGAGGGAGGGTGTATGTGTGTGTGTATATGAGTGTGGGTGTAAAAATGTTTTCTGTTTCTCCATGCGTTAGCGATCTTCGTTAGAACACTTTTACAAGAAAAAGGTTTAGAAAAGTACAATTGAAGTTGAATAGGTACTGAGAAACGGTGAATCACCACCGTCTCTACGTAATGATTAATAACAAAAGACAGCGAGTAATAAAAATAGAGTTGGTGTATCACTATATTATGTTACCGAAACTACTATAAATCTTTAACTGTCTTAAAAAAGATATGAACAAAGAGAACATCGCCTTTACAATTCCATTCTCTCTTTTCTCCAGATTTCTGCCCAGAATTTCCTGACTAATCGAATAATAAGACTGTATGTACAATCGAGCACAAAGCACTAATAAATCGAGTTTGGTGGCGATATATCACATTGGTGGCAGCTCAGCTGAGTCGGCAAGAGGTTGCACATAATGACGTCATCCGTTCGCGGGACGGCGTACGTACAATGCCTTCATTATGCCCTAACAGCTTGCTTACCATTGTGCCGGCTGTCTGCCGGTTAATGGAAATAGACCGTTGGCAGTTGGTACTGACATCGAGTCCATTTCACTATTTTTGAGCTGGAATTTTGTGGTGTGGTTTTAATTTTAGCTGTAGATAGTTTTTGTAGTCAGTAGGTGGGTTGGCAAATCTATACAATAATATAAATCTATTTACACTAATCTATATACCAAGAGCTCATTGTACTCATCATTATGAACAACTTTTGCTAAGGGACCAAACAAGAAATCGCGAAAAAAAAAACAGCTGTTCCGTTGCATTTTGACGAATAACGCGAACATAAATGTAGGGAGCAGCTGATTTTTTTCACGATTTCAGTAGGCCAATTCTGCTAATTTAAAACGTTCAAAATCTGGTCGCAGTCTCATTTCGGCGACAAATAAATGTCAAAAACTTGTCAAAATGTAGGGAAAGGACAATGCCCATATTGTTCAGAGTTTTGGGCCCCTAAAAAACTTCGCATGTCACGGTTGTTTTAACTTGGTTTTGTAGACCTAGAATTACCTTTTCATACCCTGAAATCGATTTTCAATTATTCACCCTAGTTTAAGAGAAATCTTATTTTTTCTGATGCTGAAATTGAGGTTGTAAAACAAGTTTTTTTGTTTTAAACATATTTGAAATTAAAATAATAATATTGTTTAAGTATTAATATTGATTCCTGAATTTAGAAAACACTACATAACTTCTTCTCTTGCTAGATATTATGTAGGCTAAGTACTTGCGCTTAAAAATATCTCTTGCCGTGCTGTACCAGCAGACAGCGTTAAGTTGTGCCCTCACCACTAGTAGGTAGTGTTGTTAAAAATAAATACTTACCTAAGACTAAAGCCTTAGGTTAGAGGAGCTCATAGCTAAGTTACAACAACCGCACTGATCCATCTCAAGTTAAGTTAAGCTATCTACGGCTGCTTACTTTATAAAAAAACAACAATAAATAGTAGAATATATGGTCTAGAAATTGCACTGGGGCACTTATATCATTAAAAAACCCCAGTTTAAATATCACAATACGGTCATAGAATGAGCGCAGCACCCTACTGTATGATTTCCCACTAAGCAACTACAATAATAAGCAATGATACTCTCTAAAGAATTTGCCCTATGTTGCTCTCTACTTATCAATAAATATGTGTAATAATAAGCAATGATACTCTCTAAAGAATTTGCCCTATGTTGCTCTCTACTTATCAATAAATATGTGTAATAAATCCTGCTACTCACGTTTCCATTAATTTCTGTCCCAAACTAGATAATAGTTTTGACCTAATATTAAGGGCAAATCTTCTATAAATTAAATGAAAGTGGAACCAGCAGTGGTAGTGGAGGGGTACAGGAATCACAGCATTTGCGATGTTATCGTCAATGTTATCAGTCACTGGCGCAGACCCCACGGTGGGTCTGTTTATGCCACCAATGGCCCGGCTCTTTATTCCTCTCGATGCAGCCTCCCAACAAACTCGTTCTAAATGCGAGGTGTCCAAGAGCAAGAGATACAAGAGATAGTTGTGGTTGATGATGTCCGGTTTTGTAATAATACAATACATTCAACACAGAATGTGATCAGAGGATATCTAAAAAGATAACAAAATCAAATCAGTGAATAGATAATACGTACATTTGTTCATGTGCTCATTGCAATGGTCTAGGTTTTCTCACAGATCACCTTACACTGCCTAAAACGTTAATTTCTGTTATAGCGGAAATAATAGAGATATACAGTTGACTATGACCCCTTGATTGACCAAACATAGGCATCCTAAATGTTTGTATAAGCCTTATAATGACACTTTTATACTTACCGGTATAGGTGTTACCCAGGATCTCAGAAGGATATAAGCATTGGTTGAGCTAATTCTTCGATTTGACGTCTACGAAGACTATTATAGGCGCCAAACGTAGAGAGCAATTGACACACCGGCGAGAGAGAGCAGTTTATCCGACCTCTACCAGGTGTAGACATTTTTCAGGAGAAAACAAGAGTCCGAAGTTCACTCAAAAACTAAAATAAGAGTCTATTTGCTCACTTATTACTAAAACAAGAGTCGAAAGCTCATTTAAACTAAATAGAGTCAATGTGCTCACTTGTCACTAAAACAGGAGTCTAAATAAATCCACTGAAGGAACATAAACGCTCAACTCGATGACTTCAAATTGTACGAAAAGAACTAAATATTAAATCCAACTCGACACAAAACAAACAAAAGTCAAAAAACAAACGGTACAAAACGATGCATTGTTTTGACAGATAGATCGTCTTTGTGTGACCATGTTAAATATTTTGGTAATCGATTTACCAAATCGATTTGTTATAAATAATATTATTTACTTAATTGAAAAGATAATTATAAACCCTATTTAAGTATGTATGGGAGGTACTAACCTGATTACTAAAAAAAAGAATGTCTGTGGTATTAACTATTGCATTATAAAGAAACTAATCAGGTATGAATGTATGTAATGTACATGATAATTATGTGGAATTATGGGCAGGAATAAACGCTCCGGTTGCTCTTCCGATTGTCATATCGGAAGGCATAGCTGCCATACATTTTGTTCTACATAGCATAGACGCTCCGTTTCGATAGTCGAATTTGATCTTAAAGAATATAGATCTTGTCTTCCGACCGCTTCAGACTTCAAAAAGTGTCAGAAGGCAAAACCGGAGCGTGTGTGCAACCGATTCGACAGTCCGATTAGACAATCGGAAGGGCAACCGGAGCATCTGTTACCGGCTTAGTTCTTCGCTATCGGACAGAAGACCTCCACATCATTTCAGCATCGTACTTTAGCTTCAAGCACCGCAAAGCTAAGACCGGTAGAATCTCCTAGTTGAAATATTATATATCTGTGGATAGAATATACAGTCCCTCAAATTATAATTCCTTCGTGTTTTTTTTTTTTAGTTTATTTACTACTTTTATTTTCTTTATTTGAGTCCGCCCGTCATCTACTTCGCGCCTAATCTATTGCAATGAGAGTGTTAGCTAGATTACGACGGGAAAAAGCTATTATAGCATTTGTAGCCTATCACCGGTCATTTTAGTCGACGGATTAGTAAAATATCGATATTTTCAATCGATTACAATTATTTAATTGACATAGTCTGTCGTCTGGCAACATTCTGGTTAAGTTTTAATGGCGGAACTGATACAAATTCAATAAAATAAATATTAATTATGTTTTCCAATGCTAGGGTAAAAGAAATGTTGATAAAAAAAACGTGAACATGTAAAAATACGACTTAATTTTTGGGAAGTAAAAAGTCTTGACACGGCACCAAAACTAAGGGGCCCATTGGTTGTCATTCTCCTTTGAAGTATTTTTGACAGATTGAGACTGAGATCAGACTGTGAACGTTCTTAAAAATTACGAGAATTGCTCCTCAGGTTTGGTCCCATAGTAAAAGTCGTTCATAATAATAAGTACAATGACCTCTTAAGAGGAAAACGGTGATTGAAATTTCACCCTGTATAGATAAATTATTATATTACTAGGTACTAATAATAAAGCTGTAGAGTTTGTTTGTTTGAACGCGTTAATCTCTGAAACTACCAGTCGGTTTTGAAAAGTTACTTTTGCATTTGATAGCCAATTCCTGAGGATGAATATAGGCAATTTGACGAAGAGCTGAGCAAAATTAAAAGTCAGAGAATACACTAAACGAAAACGAAGTAAAAGTCGAGGGCCGAGAGAGTTTTATAAAAATGTTGACTTTAGTATATAGTGTATCTTACGATTTCCAAGCGAACGAAGACGGGGGACAAAGAACAATTGCGGGATGACGTCAATTTTGGAGAAAGATTTTAAAAAGTTGCATTTGGTAGTATTTATTTATTCTTTTCCCATTAATGATATAAAAGGTATTATCAAATATTACATGAAAATAAAATGACTTAACTCTACAATACTCGTACCATAATTGAACCTACTTCACGAAACAAGCTCCCCTAACTAACTTTCAACTGTAATACGTACGGGGTACCACGTACAACAGTGTTGGCTCATTTTGAGTAATCAGCACTAATTATGGTTATTATCCCTACACGAAGCAAAGCACATGTGTGCATATATGTAGGTACACATGTGGGTATACAGGGAGTGTTTCCAATTTGCGATCTCTGCCGAGGGTGGTACCGTTTATTGGGACTGAAGCGGGGAACCTGTTATTGGAACTTAGAAATGGATGGTAAAATATTGTGTTCTGGTTTATTTTTGTAAAGCAGTGCAGATATTGAGAGAGGAAAAAACAATAGCAAATAAATCGTTTTGGGATCATATTTGTGCTGATTTAGACACTTGAAAAGCTCTATCTTACTTACGCATGAAGAATGCTACTAATGGTAGGGGAGCCTAGAGTTTCTGATGGAAACCCCGTGGTCAGGAGTCCACTTTCAGACTCCTGACCATGGGGTTCCTATCAGAAACTTTTTAAATATACTTTCGGTGTTCTGTCGTCATGCCACACCTACTTTGCTATCAACTTTCCACCCTGCATATGTTCAAAAACCCTCTGGGCTCCCCTACCATAATAGTGTACAGACTTGATTTACACTTTGAGCAATTAGTAGGTTAGGGTTGTCTATAAACCTAAAAGCAATACGATGTTTTCTAAGTTTATTCTGAAGGTTATTTCATCCATTTATTTCCCTTGACATTGCATTGCACACTTACATAACTACACTACTAATATTTGAACGCGCTAATCTAAAACAAATATTTTTGCATTTGATAGCCCAATTCTTGAGGAAGGCTATAGGTTTAGAATCACGCTAGGACCCAAACCAAGCAAACGCAAAAAAGGGGATGTATTTTATAGCACTTTAAATTTGATGAAAACAGCTATAGAATTGTATATCAGCACTTTAAAATAATAATACATCTTTAATCACTTTAAAAATAATGGTTTGCTCTATAACTGTGTCGAAAACCAACTCCGAAATCAGTTTCTGAACGCACATTAAAATGCCCACGAAGGGATGGCGGGGTCTGAGTTCGCTCGCTAAGCTCGCACACTAGACCCGACCCGTGGGCTGTGCCGTGGGGAAGAACACGTGGCGGGTCCAAGTTGGCTTACAAACAATAATAATAAGACGTAGTCGAAGGAGCCCCGCTTCGCGAGACCCCTATTTCTGTCTACAGGGTTTAAAGGAACCTAACCTAAGCCGGGGTGCCCCGAGTCCCGAGATCGCTTATAGAAACCATTATTTTTATAGTTCCTTTAATTAACTTTAAAGCTAAGCATATTTATAGTGGAAACCAATATCTTTATAGTTCGTTCAATTAATTTAAAAACTAAACATTTTAAAGTGTGAAACATTTTTTTTAAAGTGCGTTTATATACCTATTTCCAAAAAAAAAGCCATAAAGAACGCTAAGCAAAAACAAAGTAATAGCTATGTGATGCGGGCGGGTGTGATGTGTAGCGGTGTGGTAAGGTAAGGTAAGGTAAGGTAAAACGGGCTGGTGTCCGCAACTCCACGTCAATGCGCGTATTTTGCGTACGGGTGGGAAAATCGTTTATTCGATCCACCCCAGCTCCTCGAGGAAGGCCAGCAACGCCTTGATGTTACTGACCGTCTCACGTAGGGTACCTGGGTTACCGAAGTACTTTGCCCTATATGTGGCGACCATCGGGCAGTTTAGTAGCACATGTGCCGCTGTCTCATCGTCCTCCATGCAGGCCCTGCACCGCGGACTGTCTGTTACTCCTATGACAAAGAGGTGTTTATTAAATGACCCGTGGCCAGTTAAAGCTGCAGTAACTATACGCAGCTTCTGTTTAGTTAGACGGAGAATCTGTTTTGAGATGCGGCCATCCAATGTGGGAAGTGCTTCCCTAGCCTGCCTGCAATCACCTTGGTCCGTCCATAGTTTCCCATGTCGGTCTCTGGTGCGTTTCCTTACCAGAGTGCGTAAATACCCGAAGGGGAGTGGCACGATAGGCTCAGGTCCCACTGGTGCCATGCTCGACCCTCTTCTGGCAAGCTCGTCGGCGGCATCGTTGCCTAGCGAACCGCTGTGTCCTTTGATCCATTGAATGGTTATATTATTGAGGTTACCCACCTGGTTGAGGCGCTGGTGACACTCGTGTATTAGCCCAGAGTCAACTGTGTAACTGTTCAGCGCTTGCAGAACAGCCATGCTGTCTGAGAGTATGCGGATTGAGTGGTCCTTAACTTCCCTAGCCATAATGGCCGAAGCGGCCAGAGTAATACCCATACATTCGGCCTGGAACACTGTGTTATGGACCCCCAAAGGTGTAGCTATATGTATGTTGAAGTCCTCCGAGAAGATTCCAGCACCTATGCCACTACCTGTTTTGGATCCATCTGTGAAGATGCGTAGCTCTGCCGGGCGTAACCCCTCGCATCGGCGATCTTCGTGAAGCTGGATCTTGTATTTTTTATCAAAGATAAATTGTTTTGGTACCCGGTCATTTATGGCTTTTGTAATGGGGCACTCCTTGTGGAGTCCCTCAAGCAGCGTGGTGTGTGGTGTATCACTCTTACCCCAGAGATTTAGTGTGTTTAGACGTACTGCCGCCAAGGTCGCTTCTTGCTGTATGAACAGATGGAGCGGTGGGATTCCTAGGATGGCTTCAACTGCTGCAGTCGGAGTAGTCCTCATGCAGCCCGTAGTCGCCATGCAGGCTAGTCTTTGCATGCGTTGTAGTTTGTTGGAGGCTGTAACTAGCTTGGTCCGGGGCCACCAAACCACAGCCCCGTAGGTGATCATGGGGCGGATCACAGCGGTATACAGCCACAGTATAATTTTAGGGGATAAGCCCCACTTCTTACCTATCATTTTCCTGCACTGCCAAAAGGTTATGCAAGCCCTGTTTAGTTTGTTGTCCAGATGACTACTCCAGTTTAGCTTACTGTCTAGTGTGACTCCGAGGTATTTGACTTCGTTGGCCAACTGGAGTTCTGTATCGAACAGTTTAGGTAGGCGAAAAGGACCTAAAGCACGTTTGTGGGTAAACATGACTAGTTCAGTTTTAGTGGGGTTTACTGATAGGTCAAAATCCCTGCACCATCTCTCTACGATACGTAGCGCTTGCTGAGTGAGGTTGCATAACGTACCCGTCACCTTCCCCGAAACCAGGATTGCGAGGTCGTCGGCATAACCTACTGTGTAATAGCGGTTGGCGTTGAGTTTGGTGATGAGGTCATTAATCACCAGATTCCATAGAAGGGGGGACAGCACCCCCCCTGGGGGCAGCCTCTGGCTATCATGGCCAGCTGCTGCTCGCCTTCAAGGCGAACCACTCGTTTACTTAGCATATTTGTGATCCAGTCCGTTAGTACCTGTTCTACTCCATGTCCGGAGAGGGCGCTGCTGATACTGGAGAAGTTGGTTTTATCGAAGGCTCCTTCGATGTCTATAAAGGTACCCAGACAAGTGCCTTTCTGATGAATCGCTTCCTCTATCTGGCTGACTACCAGATGAAGGGCGGATTCAGTCGACTTACATGAACTGTAAGCGTGTTGGTTACCGTGTAGCGGTATAGTCTTGAGAGCGCCATCCCTTAGTTCCCTGTCACACAGCCTTTCCATAACCTTTAGTAGAAAGGAGGTCAGGCTGATTGGTCGATGGGATTTGGCGTTCGTGTAGTCACCCTTACCAGGCTTAGGGATGAATATTACTTTCACTTCCCTCCATCCTTTAGGAACGTATCTAAAGGCGAGGCACGCTCTCATTAAAGGCAACAGCTTTATAGCGACAGAGGTGCCGCCCCACTGCATCAGAGCGGGGAACACTCCATCAGGACCAGCTGCCTTAAAAGGATGGAAGCTCCGGATGGCCCATTGGAGTTTCTCCAACGTGATCACCCTGCTAGCGTGTAGCCAATCATTATCTGATGGTGTCTGAATTACTTCCTGCCAGTCAACTACCTGTGCGAAGATACATCCCGGGAAGTGAGTTTCAATAAGGACGCGTCTCGTTTCTTCTGGCGAGGATGTTAGTGTATTATCAGGTTTCCGGAGAGTAGCGGGCCCAGGTGTGTACTGTTGCGCTAGTATTTTCCTTACCCTGTTAGCTTTCTGGCAAGATTCAATGCTACCACAGAATTTGCGCCATCCTGTGGTACTCCTGAACCTGATGCATTTTTTGTAGCTGGATTTGGCTGCGTAATAGTTATCCCAGTCCTCGTCCGCACATGTATTCATGGCTCTATTCAGAGCTTTCCTTACCTTACTGCGCTTGCGTTCCAGATCAGCGCCCCACCAGGGTTGTTTGCCCGGTGTGCTGCGCGGGGTGGTCTCTGGACAGGCAGTTAGGTAGCTGTCTATCATTGATTTAGTGAGGTGACTTACCTGTACTTCAATCTGTGTCGTATCCGCATATGTTGTCGGATAGTTTGATGTCGCGAGCTTTGATCCTAGACTGCGTGTATAGGTGGCCCGATCCGTGTTGCGCGGATTACGCCGTGGTTGTATAGGTGGGACACAGACCTGGATGTCGAAGCGGATCCACCTATGATCGGAGCAGGAGGCCTCCTTGGAGACATGCCACCCTGTAATAGCTTCCGCCGCTTTCTCTGTTGCCAGAGTGAGGTCTATGATTGTGCGGCTTCGTCTGGTTACGAACGTCGGTTCAGAACCCGTGTTTAGTAGGGATAGGTTAGTCGAGAATAAGTAGTCAACCAAAGCCTTACCCCTCTCGTTTTGCGTGTCCATACCCCACAGTTGATGGTGAGCGTTGGCATCGGTCCCGGCGACGACCTCAAACCCGCACCTCTCGCAGTGGCTTATAAGACGGGCGAGGTCGTGCGGGGGCGGCGTCTCTGCCTCGGGCATGTAGACCGAGGCGAGGACGATCACCATCTCGCTGGCGTTGTCACGCTGTATTAGCAGCTTTGCTGCAGAGACATCTCTGCAACAGAAATCAGTTAGGTTAGTTAGCTGTGTTTTGAGGTTACCTGTGATATAGATGCACGATCTGGGATGATCGTGATCTGCGGTGACCAGGAGCTTACCACCAAGATTGGAGAGTCCTAGTATGCGGCCCGCCCTTATCCACGGCTCCTGGATCAAGGCGATGGCCGTGTGTTGAACCTCCAGCCACTTGCGAAGCTGAGCCGTCGCAGTCTGACTGTGGTGGAGGTTAGCCTGGAGGACTTTACAGGCCGACGAAAGGGACGCCATCGCTGGCCAGCCCCTCCTCGTCCCCCTCCAGTTTGAGCCCGGCAAACAGGTCGCCCTCGTCGAAGCCATCCCCCCCCTGGTCCGAAGCCGGGGACAAGATCATGTCCTCCAGCTCCCCACCCGATGAAGGGACGGCGTCCACGGTGGCGGCAGCAGGGGTGTCCGATCCTGCCAGAGCAGGTTCATCCGCGGCCGCTTCCGGGTTGTTTGAGATGGGAGATGACTCCCCCGCTGGTTCTTGCGGTTGTCTTAAGACCTCGCCAATGGTTCCCGTGGCAGGGTCCCATCCCTGTGGGACGTCGGTGAACCTGCCGTTCCGACTCTGGAACTTCACGTACACCGCTCCCAGTCCAATTGAGAGACGGCGTCCGGCTTCCATCAGGGTCGGGATCTGGTCCACAGGGACGCCGACCACCACGAACCATTGCGCTGCCTGTTTGTCGGCAAAAAGAAGTACCCACCTCTTGATGTCGACCCAGGGGTTCTGGTAGCTGAGAGCGCGCCCAATATTGGTCGACTCTCCATACACCCCCTGCTCGTCTGGGATCACGATACCACATCGTGCTCGCTTTTGAATCTCCGACTGACTCTTAACTACCAACGAGATGCTAGTAGGGAGAGAAAGGTCGGAGACTGTCTTCCTTAACCAGGCTAAGGTGTGGTCGTTACCGCACCACAGTTTCAGGACTCCCCCGGCGAACAGCGGCTTGGCATTGAACGTCGGTCCCGGAGTGTCTTGATTGGGGGAACAGGCCTCGAGGATGATCTGCCTCTGGATGGCAGCGAGTACCTGATCCGATACTTCCCTGCTGAGGATCCCTGTACGGTCGCAGGTGATCGCGACGTCCAGGGTTGCGCTGGAAGCTTGGGCGTAGCTTCTTTGGGGGATCCGTTTGGACTGATCAAGACGCGGCCGCTTATGCTCTCCCCGAGGTGTTGAAGTCTCGTTGAGAGCTCGCTTGGCCGCGGCCTGATCCTTCCAATCGGATCGCTGTGTTACCTTGTTACCGGCCTGTACCTCCGGAATGCTAGTTGGCGGTTGACTGGGCGAAAGTCGGCTCGTACCGGCCTCCGCCTGTGACCGCTTTCCGGCGGCGAAGTTCAGCTGGCCGCTCGTCGGTTTGGCCGACCTAGCGGCGGTGGCCTGTTTATGACGGCTGCCTTTACCATGCAGCCTGCGTTCTTGTCGTCGCTCCTTCCTCGTCATTCTCTCCCTCTGCTTGCTCTGAGTAGAGGAAGCTGAAGGACCTGAAGGGTCGGTGTCAGGGCATCGGGTTTGTTGAGTTTTTTTACCCTTGCCCTTGCGTTTCTGCACCTGCCAGGCACGCGAGAACGTGTCCTCAGTGCAGCCAACCATCTCCGTTTGACTGGTGATGGCCGCCTGATGGGAGGAGGGTTGAGGAGTCAAAGGAGAAGGAGGGTGTCTATCAGGAAGCCCGGCGTCGGTGTTAACCAACTCCGGGATCTGTGTGGGGAGGGTCAGACCGGCAGTGGTATTAATCGTCGCCTTGGTCTTCACCTGGGTTTTAGAAGGGTCGGTACTGGTCCCAGTCAGCGCCGACGTCCTTTGTTTATTTTGGGACTTTTTGTGTTTGGTCTTGGCTGCGGTTTTCGCCACAGCCGGACCAGCACCCGCGCTGGTACCCGCAGTGTTAGCTGCAAGGCCACCAGGGGCAAGGGAAGTGCAAGCACCTCCCTTTGGAGTCTCATTGGCTTTCGCCTCCACTCCGGTGTGTAGTTTAACTGGCCTTAAATTGTCCATGTTAAAAAGTTTTAAAATTCATCTCTCTGGCTTCCCACCCTCCATGGAGCCCGCACCTAGGAACGTCTCACTAACAAAAAGCTCGAACGTTAGGACTACCAGAGAGATATAGGGGCGCAAGGCTGGTTTACAGTGCGACATCGGGTGCTCGATCGGGTTGGCGTGGAAGGTTCAAAGGGCCACCCCCTACGAACTGATCAACCCTCACTTACACCGTCAGCATGACCTTTACCTACCGCTTTGGCCGTCCGTGAACGACCTCAGCGGACCTCACGCACCTCGCCTGTGGCCCTCTGACGGGACACCATGGCCATTTCCCTACCCCCGGCTATTGGGTAGGGCCACCGTTTCGCTTGAAATCCGGACCAAAGGGGGCGTGTTGCCTTACGGGCACATTACAGCCAGAGCCGCTCGGCTCAACCCCCCAGGACTCCTTCATCCCCGCTTACGGCGCTCAACTGCGCAGGTCCTAGCGCAGGTGACTGCTTACTCCTACTCGCCATCAGCTGATTTTAGTGATGGGCGAGCCCGCCACCACCCAGTCACAGGGGGTAGCGGTTAGGAGTGGATGTTGGGACGGTGGAGGTGGAAGGAGTAGGGATGTGGGTAGGATGGAGTGTGGAAGGATTGTGAGAATTGGGTCAGGAAACTGAAAGATGGGAAAGAATGGGGTAAGGGAACTGGGCTAAGGATGCGCTGGCGCCTGGTGGTTTTTGTTGCGTCTGTTTCATAAGGAATCAGACCAAGAACGGGGTGGCAACCTCGGGAAGGTACATCCGCCAGACTTGCCTTGAGGATCTACACGACTGTGGCGCTCTCCCTCAAGACCACGCCACCCTGCCACCTCTGAAGGAGGCGGCAGGGTAGGCCTGCATCTATACTACCAAGCAGAGCAAAGCAAAGCATGTCGTTGTGCAACCGCAAAAGCATACATACAGACCCTCCCCAGCAGTAGCGGTGTGGGTCGGGGGAACAAGAAATTTCACGTGATCAAAATCGTGAAAAGAAGCTAGTTTTCAATAAATAAATAATTATCGTCAATTGTGCAGAAAACTGTTAAGAGCCTACAATACCTCAGCTAAAATTCACTCTTTAACTCGCTCGCACGATACTGCTCGCGGACTGAGTGAGAGCGAGACAGAGTGCGGTGCTAGGCGGCAGGCAGCGCCAATAGTTTAGGTATTTGCTTTTTACGGTGAAAATAATGGTAATTAAAAAAAAGTAAATAACATAAGACCTGCTTTATAGTTACTTCGGTTAGTTTACAAAGTTTCATGTTCTAATTTTAAGTATTTTTTTAATACCAGCGGTTTATTGTTCGGTTTAGAGGTAACTTTGGAATTTTTTTCATCGAGAAAATTTTATGAAATCGTATTTTCGTCTAACATAAACCCTAACATTAATCCTCAACTTTACCATATATTTATTTCAAAATTAATGCTGCAGTATTTTCGACATAACGGAGGATCATGCTAAGCCATTTGAGGTAGTATAGGCCCTTAAGGGAACGCACAGCTGCATGTACCTACCTAATACACAGTCAAGTATACCTGTCTTTTGGGATTAATATGAAAGAGAATTTGTCAAGGGTTGGAGATCAAAAAGGTATAATATTCGACCTTTGTTGTTTTTCGAACAATAGGAGGCCAAACCATGATTATTGGGCGGCTGGGATCCGGCGGACGAATGAAAGCTAATTATAGGGTGCTATCGTGATCACAAAGACAGAATTAATAATTTATATTATAGGCTGTTTAATATGCCTGAAAAGCAGCTATCTATCAGAAATAATAAAAAGAAGGAAAACAGGTTTATTTGCGGTAAAAGTGACGCAGAGAAGGAACACAAACACAAAAAAATGCTAAGACCTTATGCGACACAGCCCCAAGCGCTGGTATGAAAAAAAAAACAGAAAAATAAACGTAAACGAAGACACCGACTTCCAAAATTAAAGTTATTTTTCGCTTCAAAGGGGTTCTTCTGGAAGTCGGTCGATTTCTTTTTTTTATTTTTATTAAAAAGGTTTTTATTTTTAGGCGCTTTACCTACTTTGTGTTATAATAATTTTGTGACCACTGCTCTCAAAACGTGATGAAACTGGCATGCCCTACAAGCAAAAACCAATTCGAAGACATGTGACATCCACCAGCACGGACTGGGCCCGCGTGGCCTGTGTCCCAGCAGTGGGAATATTATAGGTTGATTATGCTTATGCTATGTGTCAAAAAGTTAATTAAATACCCAATTAAGAAAGTAAAAATAACAGTCGGAAATTATTCTTCCTCATGTAATTATTTTTGATCCAGGTAAATAATTCATTTCCCCCTAAATATGGAGTTCCGTTTCTAATGACGCTTTTCTTCAAAAAATATTAATTGGCAGTGGATGTTATGAGGTGAAAATTCACTTCTCCTTCATAATTCTTAAGACTATGCCGACCGCACAGTGGCGCCCTCATCGTTTGTTTGGTTATTTCATCCAATTTAGAATGAAAATGCAGAAAATAAGCACGTTAAGTTGTGCTTCACAAGATTATACGTTAATGTTATTAGAAGCGGTAGTTTTATATTGTTTAGTTTTATTATAATCCTTAAAACGGATAACAGTGGCCACTATATTCCGTTTTAAGGATTATGATAAAACTAAACAATATAAAACTACCGCTTCTAATAATATTAACGTATAATCATGTGAAGCACAACTTAACGTGCTTATTTTCTGCATTTTCATTCTAAATTGGATGAAATAACCAAACAAACGATGAGGGCGCCACTGTGCGGTCGGCATAGTCTTAACAAGGTGAAGGAAAATGTCATTATGAACGACATTTAAATATGAGGGCCTGTTTAGTTAGGTACCAACCTGGCTATTTATTTTAATTGTTGTCTGCAAAAGGAGCGAAATTACATCTTGTGGATTTTGTGGTGACGTTTATTAACATTGTTGGTACTTGTTATTTAGTACTTAGTTTGTTTAAAATGTTTGTGACCGCAAGACGTGGACGTTTACGTGTAGTTGGTATAGCCACAATTAAATAGTTTTTCTTAATAAATAATAAAAAATTTTGCGCATAGGTACACATCACTGAAAATTGGTATGTGAGGGCCAATACGAGGTCGGTTTAAAAGATCTTTAGACAACTGCAGAGATAATTTAGGACAGCTTTTGTTCTTTACTGGGTTCTCCATTTTATTATCATTGAAAAAACTTATATTGCTCCTTCTTATTTGATATGGCTATGGCTACAAAAAGCTTTCACAAATCATGATGGTTGGAAATCATACATGGCTTACAAAAGCGTCGTTGATCAGTAGGTACTGTAAAGGTTGTCTGAAAAAGGGCACTATACATTATGAAGGCTGATAGAAACATAACTCTGGTTGCATTTGATCACTTAAGCGAATTTACCTAGTATTAGTTTCAAAATTGTATATGCGGTAATTGTTTTTGTAAAACAACAGAGGGGCAATTCTCGTAATTCTAAGAACGGTCACAGTCAGAGGGGCAATTCTCGTAATTTTTAAGAACGTTCACAGTTCGATCTTAGTCTCAATCTGTCAAAAATACCTATAATTTCCTTACAATTTGATAAGTTTTTGACATTTGTTTGTCGCCGAGATGAGACTGCAACTAGATTTGAACGTTTTATATTACGAGAATTGGCCTTCTGATCTCAGTCTCAATCTGTCAAAAATACCTCTAATTATACTACATTTTTTGACATTGATTGTCGTTGAGATGAGATTGTGACTAGATTTTGAAAGTTTTCACTTGCGAGAATTGGCCTTCTGATCTCAGTCTCAATCTGTCAAACATACCTCAAATTTCCCTACATTTTGACAAGTTTTTAACATTTGTTTATCGCCGAGGTGAAACTGCGACTAGATTTTGAACCTTTTAAATAACGAGGATTGTCCTTCATTTATGTGATAGGCGCGTAAACGTGAGCACGTAGATACTCTTCAAATAAAAGGCGAAAATTAAATATTGCTTCTTATTTTCTTATGTAGCGCCTACGAATAATAAAAAGTCAGGAAGTGTAACTGTTAACAAAATCAACGAGAAATTCTGCTCCAAACTTCACTAAATTGACAAAATACCTCGAGTAGGTATTCGAATGCAAGAACACACATGCAAATAAGCCAATCAGCTGCGCTCGCGTAAAGCGTTGTATTCCGGCAAGCGCCGTGATTGGTTCTGGTGTGCGGTGGCCTTTTCGGCAACGCCCACTGCGGTAAACATTTTTGAGCTTGAGTTACATTTCTCGACTTTTATTATTCGTAGTGTAGCGCCTTTCCCATGTATATTCTGGTAATGTTAGCGTACCCAGCGTTTACAGTACCTACCAGCTGCTTTCAATTGATGAGGCTGGAATTAATTGTGGATTGGTTTTAATCGTAGGTGATTGTCGTTTCATTAGGTTACCCTAATGAAACGACAATCACCCACAATTAAAACCAACTAAAAGGTAACAAAGTGCCGTAACAAATATTTAACAAATTGCTAATTTAATTCATTATTCTGCATAATATTTCGTTAACTCTAGAAAGATTCAAAAGCTTTCAGACATGTCCCTATTAAAGCCCCCCTCACTTGCAGGTGGAACTTATAATGCACTTTGGAGTTTCAGTTAACTTTCAAGATATGAACAAGTTTTCAGTGGCGTGCTTTCGTTCTTATTTGTTTTATGGCTCGTCAGACGAACGAGAAGTTGTTCGGCGTTACGTGACATAATATCACACACAAATACGGCTATCCAAATATAGAGCGTTTTTTGAAACCTTAATGTCAAATACTGGTAAAAATGTAATTTTATAATATGACGGAACTGCCGATCGATTCTGTAAAAATCTCACACTTAATTCTGTAAAAATCTCAAACTTAGGTGAAGTGAGCGTGGAGTGAGCTGTCAGTGTCATCTTGACAGCTCACTCTAAGCTCAATTCACCTAACTTTTCACGGAGAGATGGTTACAGAATCGCACTGTAAGAAAAAAAGAAAAGAAACCAAACAAAAGCTTTAGTGCCTGTTATTCTGTATGCTACATGATAGTTTGGTTGTTATAAGAGGAAATTATCACTAATGTAGACACCCTGGAGAGTTACAGTCAGTACATATAAAATAGTTGGTGCCAATACGAGAAAAGATGCCAGTTAATAATCTAGCATAATCAGGCTATAACTATCCCACTGCTGGGACACAGGCCTCGTCCTGAGTGGGAGTGGGCCGTAATCCACCACGCGGGCCCAGTGCGGGTTGGCGGATGTCACATGGTTTCGAATGTTTGGTTCAAGGACATGTCGGTTTCCTCACGATGATTTCCTTCACCGTTGTAATCTACTTTATTTGGTTGCTTCTTATTTTCGAATTCTATACTTTTGACTGATTCAGTCCCAATGTAATCTACTGGAAAACTGTCAGCTATAACACACAAAAGAAAATTTGGAAATTACGGAGATTTTGTTATAAATACACCGCTATTTTACATTGAAGAGAGCAAATGGTCATAATTAACACTGATCCGCCAAGCAACACATACTGAATTCTATCAAGATTATACAAATATTAATAGCGATACGATATACACCCTTTATTTAGCACAAGAGATAAATCAATCCACCACCACGCCATCTAAGTCGAATAAAACCGACCCAATCCACAATAGTCGCAAAGTAACATCATAACTACGATGTTGGTCAATACTTCTGGCCGCCAGTTGATTGATAGCGTCGCTAGGACATAGGTAATGTCGTGTCACACATCCATCACATTTGTCCTTGGCATTGGCAGATTAATGGAGTGCGCACGATCAATCCATTTTACTGGAAATGGGGATGAAATAACTGCGTGATTAGTGATGTGTTTTTGTGCCAAATGTAGTAAGGTTGATTTACGTTTTGGGATTACACTTTTGTCAGTTGTTGTTTCAAAAACACTGCCCGCGGTTTCACCCGCGTGGAGGTCGGAAATTATACCACAGGACCTTACTACGAGGATCACAGTGTCAAACCCAGATCGTGGTCTATCTGTGTGCCAAAGAATCATGGCAGGATTTGTACAAAAAAATAAAGATGTTTATAGAAGTTGAAATTCTAATTCTTAAAACTCTTGGGTGCCTAAGAGTATATTCAGGCATTTTCAATATTTATAACCCAATCATACCAATAATTTAAAGTAAATAGTTTAACGAGGAGCTCATTATTTCAGAATGAAATGGCGGCTGTCAGTGTAAACAGCAATGGCAAAGATTTATATCGTTAGATTCGGCCTACCGTGTCAAAACATAGTCGCATTTCTGATTCGTTTTGACACCTCTGATACACAATGGCGCAGTGACTACACTTGATTGCCATAGAAACGTTATTTAATAATGTGTGAACTGACTCTTCTCAGTATGGACACTTTTTCTTGTAGGCAAATCTAGTTGTTTAAATCTTTGGGGGGCGGGGTTTGACTGTCAATTATTTTTATAAATTCAAAATGGGCAACGAGACGAATAAAAAAACTGATATTTTCATTTAGAAATATTTTGATTATGCGGGGTTTTAAAAATATGATCAGTATATCAATCTACTCCTGGTAGTGTATTCTCAACATTAGAAAATATGTTGAACCCTCTAATCCACAAAAAAATTAAAAATTAATGTAAAGATCTCGCCATGATTCTTTTGTCTATTCTCGTTCAGCCCTTAAGGCATGAAATGGTCAACGACAGACAGACAGACGCAGTTACTCACTTTCACATTTATAATATTAAAAAAAAAAATAGAATAATAATAATATTTTATTGATTAGTATGAATGAAACTACCTACATATACAACCTACACATGCTAGGTACGCTACGCGTAAGCATACGGGATAAGACAGCATACAATAATAACATACTCCTCACAGTTCATTAGCAGTAAACAAACTATTGTTGACCATAGCTTACATGGTATCGACGAGAATAATCCTCAATCAGTAAACCTATGCAAACAAGCGCGAGAATCAGTAGAACAGAGCTAATTTCTCTAACAACCTACAAACAAAGACAAAAAAAAACACACAGTTTGTTTGTGGATAAAGAATATACACGCGATAGGTCAGACTATTCTCAAGTGTTTGTTGAAGTATAACCACAAACTTATGAACAAATTAAACATCAAAGAAAAACTGTAACCACGCGTCACCCTTATCCAAAACACGCTATATTTGAAAGATGTGATCAAACTACCGAACTTAGAATTTCCTACATCTTATAGCAAGTATTGGATACGTGTGGCTCGTGTAGTTTCAGGGACATTAATTAAAGGAGGCTGCCAGCACAAGAAGGCGCTTCTACGAGATCAGACAAGCAACAACACATGTCCAGTATAAGTAGACTCTTCACGTCTCAACTGAGCTGGTAAAGAACGTACTTTCTTACGAAAATGTCAAGTCGTCGGAGATCAGAGTAAAGTGGTAGATCCTGATACACACGCGTCCAATAGATTAGTTTAATTATAACACGCCCCTAATAAATGACACTATCTTTACAGAGCTTAGTTTCGAAATTCTCTACGGTAATTGCATGTTCATAATTTTGCTAATTTAGCTGCAAAGGCTGGTTCTTCGCGAAATCTTTTGGCAATTTCCGCAAGTGATTAAATAACGTTCTGTTGTTCAACAAGTTTGTTCTATTGTCTAATTATATTAGTCAGTTATTGTGTTTAGTTTCGAGGACACCGACGTTTACTTTGTACGTGACAACCTGTAAGGGACTAATCACACTTATTCAGCTCTGTTCAGCTTTTGTCCTTAGAAAACAACGATTTCGTATGAGATGCGTACGCATCCGTTCAGCCGCGGAAAGCTGAACGTACTTCATACAAAATCGTTGTTTTCTATGGACAAAAGCTGAACAGACATTAGTCCTTAGGTCCCTGTATTGTAGGATTCGCCATAGTCTATTCAATTCTGATATTAGTTCGACGAATGCAGCCTCAGTTGTGCGTAATTAATTCGCCTTGGCTTCCAAGAAATGCCAATAATTAATTAATGCTTGTTGCAACATTAGTATGAGGACTTCAAGCTTAAAGCAATCCACCGTTGATAGTTTTCATTGTTAGTGGTGATGAAATTATTTACACGAAGTAAAGCGCCTGCCTGGTTTCAAACCCACGAGCTAATACTCGTAAGTTAGGGTCGTTGACACTGGGTCACCACTGCTCACCCAAACTACTGCTGTCCTAGAACCAAAAATTCGAATACATCATCTACATCGCACTGCACCCGCGTGGTATAATATGGCCCACTCCCTCTCAAAGAGAAGAGGCCTGTATCCCAGCAGTGGGAACATTATAGGCTGATTATGCTGTATGCATCGTTAATAAGTTGATTACAAATATGTATATTATAAAATCTATACATATAATAAAATCGTAGGAAAGTCAAAACTGTACATTGAATATTTTTTTAAAAGAATACTTGGGGCGTGATCTACAATCGATATCGAAGCCAAAAATATAGTTTTTAGAATTTTTGTCTGTTTGTCTGTCCGGGATAAACTCAAAAAGTACTGCATGGATTTACTTCAAATTTTGCACGAATATTACTAAGAGGTTGGGTCAACATATAGGCTACATATTATCACGCTATCACCTACGGGGGAGGAGCTGTGAATCTTTATTTTTGTTACGCATTCTGTGACAGCGTGTAATCTAACGACGCATATTTAAATGTTGTTTTTGAGTAAGCCATGCTGTTATCTAGCTTTACACTATAAAAACTACGCCATTTAAGTAACTTGGGCAGAGAAATATAGTTTAATGAATGTTAGTAGTATAAAGACAATTTTAAAACAGCGCCATCTATGAGATTTCATAAAAATCAAATCAAGTTACATGTTAACATTTTTTGGAAATTAATAATTTAAATTTGATCATGTTGGCGAGGTAAGTAGTTAGTTATTCTTAAAATTCATAGATGGTGATGTACATTTTCTTCATGAAAGTTGTATCGTATAGTTCGTTTTGACAAATTCAAGTTCCAACAAAACCCTCAAAATCTTGAGCAGAGTTGGCGAAGACAATTTAAAAAAAATGCGGTATTAAGTAATACAAAAAAGTTATGTTCATTGATGATGATCATTTCATTTCATGACACCCTCGCGGAGGCTAGCGTCAGTGACAGTCCCAGCCGCATGCGTCATCTGTTTGCCGTCATCTTGGTGTTTTGTGGAGTCGCGAACCCGGTAGCTTCGTGAGAGAAGTATCGCCATCATCTGTCTGAAGATTTTCTACGAGCTTAGAGGCGTGCTACTGGAGACGAAGTCGAAGTAACTGATGAACGCGTGCTGAACACCTGTCTCAGTTCACTTCAAGATGTGGTCATTTCTATCGGCGGCAATCCACTGATCGAATATGGGTTACCAGCTCCCCAATCATCACCGTATCAAGACCGTCGAAATCGGGAGTATAACGCTGAGACAAATTACGATCCGGGCGAAATTACCACCATACAAAATGACCATGTCGCTTTGTTCTCTTCAGAGCAAAAACTTTATGACACCGTCCTTGAAAGCGTTGGGCAAAACCAGGGTAAAATGTTTTTCTTGGATGCTCCTGGTGGAACAGGAAAAACATTTGTTACCACTGGCATACTTGCAGAGGTCAGGAGGCAAGGCAAAATTGCTATTGCTGTAGCGTCTTCGGGAATCGCTACCACACTGCTTCCGAGTGGCAAGATAGCACATGCCATGTTTAAAATTCCCATCGACTTAGAGAGCGCCGAAACGCCTGTTTGTGGTGTGTCACGTAACAGCGATAAGGGATACGTGCTCAAGGATTGCTCTCTGATCGTATGGGATGAGTGTACGATGGCCAATAGGATGGCAGTTGAGGCCGTGGACAGAATCCTGCAGGACATCCGCAGGAACGAACATTTGATGGGTGGTGTCACAGTTCTGTTCAGTGGTGATTTTCGGCAAACGCTTCCAGTGGTGACGCAGGGCTCGAGGGCTGACGAGGTGAATGCTTCGTTGCGCTCTTCGTTGTGGTCACGAGTTCGTACGCTGCGCTTGACCATTAATATGAGAGCTCGGCTCAGCGGCAATGCACGTGCTCAAGAATTCTCCGATGTCCTTCTAAGTCTTGGCGAAGGCACTCTACCAGAAGAGATAGGTGGACAGGTGGTGCTTCCAGAGTCTCTTGGTAGAGTGGTATCCAGCTTAGAAGAACTAATTCGCTGTGTGTACGGGGACATCAGCCGTATACCGCACCAGCAGAATTCTTGGGTGTGTGAGCGGGCCATTTTGATGCCCAAAAATGATCAGGCTGCAGCAATTAACGAATGTATTCTCTCGGAAATTGAGAATAAAGTGGGAATAAAGTGGTCTAAACCTCGATAAACACTGTTGTCGAGCAAGATGACGCCACACATTATCCCGTGGAATTTCTGAGCTCCCTGTCAGCAAGTGGACTTCCAGCGCATACCATCAAGCTGAAGGTCGGTGTTCCGATTATGCTTCTTCGGAACCTATCTCCTCCGAAGTTGTGTAACCCGCCTTAAAGTCATCTCGCTCCACAGACACACCATTAAGGCGGAAATTCTTACTGGTTGTGGCGTCGGCGAGGCAGTATTTATACCACGCATTCCCCTCATACCTCATAACTTACCGTTCCAGTTCAAGCGCGTACAGTTCCCCGTGAGTGTTTGCTTCGCGATGACCATCAATAAGTCGCAGGGGCAGAGACTGACGGCAGCGGATGTCGACCTCAGGACGAGTTGCTTCTCACAAGGGCAACTGTACGTCGCTTGCTCCCGCGTCACCAGTCCTGACTCTCTTTACATTTTGGCTCCTGGCAGCATAACTACCAACGTAGTTTATAGAGAAGTGTTGTAAGGTATGATACCTTTGTACGTATTTTTACTCTTTTGTGTCCTGGAATGTATTCCTGCATTATTTTCTCTATTTCCTTCAGTCACATCTTATGACTGAACTCAGCAGGATTCCCATATAACTCTCTTCACTTGCAAAAAAAACTTATATTTTAATGCTATTTTAAAAGTTGTGCACTTATAATGCTATAGCGACACTGGCATCTTAGGTATTTTTGGTGCTTTAGAGCCTTCACGCAGACGACGTCGCGGGCAGCAGCTAGTTTTTAATACACTTAAAATTGTGGAGGAAGCCTATTCATAAAAGGATTGAGTTCAACTCAGAAGACAAAATCTTTAAAAAATGAGTTTAAAAACTAAAACCCGCGACTACTGAAAACGATGAAACAAAAAGTAGCTTCCCGTGGTCGCATGCTACCATAGCTTATAAGTATGCTAGTACAGCGGCATGCGACCACGCGCAGAGTTATTTTCAAAACAAATAGCGTAGAGTTATCTCAACACCTCTCTCCCTTGAATTTGTACATATATATATATTATAGTATATAGTATGCATGTGTATTATAGGCTTTTAAGGTGATTGCGCAGTGGTTACCGCGAAATTCAAATTTTCTTATGTTTTTTACAATTTGCAGGTCAGTTTCAGGTTGTATCTTGATCAAAATTTGATTCGCGACTATAAAAGGTACGTATCTAAAAAATTATAATCATTAGAATCATTAATACATCTTCCTAACTTAGATTTGTAGGTATCACAAGAAGAAATCTCTTAGGGAAAAGTGCTTGTGGTACAAATCTCACTTAGGAAGATGTATTAATGATTCTAATGAATATAATTCTTTAGATACGTACCTGTTATATTCGCGAATCAAATTTTGATCAAGATACAACCTGATACTGACCTAAAAATTGCAAAAAACGTATTAAAATTTGAATTTCGCGGTCTACCACTGCCCATTCACCTTAACCTATTTATGTATTTGTGCACGTTTTATTTATAATTCAATAATTTTATTAGTTTATTTTTTGTATCATTGTTCGGCTCAAACAAAGCACCTGCCATCTAATCTCTGCACCATCCTTGGTTGACTGGTAGAGAATGCCTAAGGCATTAAGTCCGCCTTTGTACCTTTTTGTGTGCGAAAAGATTAAAAATATAAATAAATAAATATTGAGAAACGAGACATCGAATGATCAGAACCAATGTAGACAGTGAAAAGCTTAAAACGTATTTTATATGTCGTGCGATTGACAAATATCAGCCCGTTGTCATCGATCACAAGCACTGAACGGGAACAGATAAATTGATGAAGCATTTTTCGAAATCGACTCCGTCGAACGGGGAACGAAATGTTGGTATCGGAGCGACATAATAGGCACCCATGTATAACGCAAAGTCATGTTTATCTCGACATCAGTTTCCTACCGACACTGAAATAAAGTTTGCTGTGTCGAATGGCTTCGATATTTCAACAAATATTGGCTGAATCGTAACAAATGCTAAAAGATGTTATGTTGTCCTGTGTTGAATTCTTTTGTCACGATCGTTGTTACAAATTGTTTTGTTATGCCAAATTAAGCGATAACCAACCATGGAGAAAGGGTTGGTGTGTTATCGGGCTCCCCATGGCATACACAGACATTATGCATTAGTAATTAGTCAATGTTGTGAATATAAATAGAGGGGCTTGTGGCTAAATAATATCAGCCGCACAGGTCGATCGATCAGGTTAAGCTACGCTTGCCACTTGGATGGGTGACCATCTTTACATACCAAGACCCCTCCGTGCCTCGGAAAGCACGTTCAGCCGTTGGTCCCGGCTGTCATTCGTGGATTTTTGATAGTCGTTACGGGTAGTCAGAAGCCCGAAGGTCTGACAACCAGTCTTACCAAGGGGTATCGTATTACCCAGTAACTGGGTTGTGGAGGTCAGATAGGCAGTCGCTCCATGTAAAATACTGGTATTCAGCTGCATCCGGTTAGACTGGAAGCCGACCCCAACATAGTTGGGAAAAGGCTAGGCAGATGATAATTAGTAACCAATGTTTTTCCTGGCAGGTAGAGGTGTGTTTTGCGTGGATGTGACATATATTTTCCCCCAACTTACTCGTTTTTGTGTTTGTGTTTTTTCTCTGCGTCATGTTTATTGTAAATAAACGTATCTTTAGTAATAATAATATTTAAAAAAAATAAAAAAAAATGCTTATTTCAATTAGGTACAAAGGGCATTTCGATACATGTTATGGGAGATCACCTTTTAAGCAAGGAATAGCTTGTGTTAGGAGACTCCGCGCTTGCACTTTTCATTATCTTATGCAATTTGAAACGTAGACCATGTAAACATGCAAAACCAAAAAAAATAAAAATAAAAGGGTAGTTTAAAATTATACAAACAAAACTGTAAATGAGTGCGCGCTTATACATAGAAAAGGGCCAAATCGCGCGTATTCGTGTGATATGTGTGAGTATGGGTGAGAGTGTGAAGAGTGAGGGTGTGTAGTGTGTGAGTTGTAGTGAGTTATAGTGAGTGTTATGTATTTGTGAGTTTGGTTGTTACACTTTCACGTCAGAAACGGCTGAACAAATCTGGATGAGATCGGGCAAATTGGTAGACCATATCCGGGATAGGACAGAGAGTAACTCCAACCCGTCAACTTCCATGGGATCGGAACCTATGCGGGTGGAACCGGAGGGTGCAGCTAGTTTGAGTTAGGTCTAAGTGTAGGTTCAAGTATAGGTTGCCGAATAGCCCTGCGACAATGTCTTGGGATCGGAAGAAGCCAAAAAGCTACTTCCACTAACTATGCATATAAAAAAATAACTTGGTTATTGAGACGTAGAGACAATAGACTCAACATCGTCGTAAGTTTTAGTCTTAAGCCAATCTGTTACAACTTTTTACAGTCTTGGAGCTTCATAGAATATATACGCAGTTTCTCTACAATAGTATATATGCAATGGCTCCAAAACTTTATAACAAATTACCTGATCAAATTGTATCAAGCAACGATACGAATGAGTTTAAACGTAGGTAAGCTTTTACATTATTAAATGACAAGGCGTATTATTCTGTTAATGAATATGTTAATGACAAATTAAAATAATATTTGTATAATTTTATATTTGTCTATACCTAATTAAAATGTTGCTTTCCTAAGATGAATGATATTATTTATTGATATTTATATTGCACTTATTATTGTATACGGAATTGTGACTAATTACCTTTTATGTGCCGTTTTCATTAATTGACATATTATTAACTATTGCATGAAATTGTGATATCTACTTACCTATTGACTTTATTTTTATTTTGTTAATTTACATTCGATTATCTTAGATATTTTGTACTTATGCCTTTTGGCGGGACATAGCATGGACCAACATTTTTTTATAACATCTCTATATTTGTACCCTATGTTCACAAAATGAATAAATCAATTTGAATTTGAATTTATTCAGCAAGTTGAAAGGAAGAAAGGTAAGTAGATATATAGTGCACCCACATTTTGCCTCTGTTAAAAGTACAAGGAATGCTACAAACATTTTGAATAACTCTTCTCGATGCAGGACAATCTGTAGTCTTTTACAAAGCACGCCAACGGTATAATAATTTATACAATTATAACAAACAATAGGTAATCACGAATCTCCAATACTGTGTAAATGAGAGAGCATGCTATGAGGCATAACATTCTTATTAAATAAAGCAATAAGCGGTACAGTTATGCAGTGCCTTGTCCAATGTCATTGCCGAAAAGGCGTGCTCATTCTGATAAAAAAACACTTCTTCTCTCTTAAACATCATCATTGCATGTATAGTTTCTTGCTCTCGTTTCATGTTTATTCTTGTATATATTTATAGATAAGTTTTTGTGTTTGTATTTATTGTATATGTAAATAATAGACTATTGACTACCTGCATTATTGTCTCTCGTTATCCACTTAATCCATCCAAATTTGTCTGTATAAGATCGCTTTTAGCGATAAGACCGCCATTGTGATACCTTATGTAAAATGTTTACATTTGTATCAGTAATTTTATGGTTACATAATAAAGAGTATTCTATCTATCTAACAGTTATAAATCATAATCATATTAGCAAATATAACGAAGCATATAACATAATATTATGTAGACCATTTTGCTTAGCTCTGAGCCTGTGGGAGTTCGTACACCAATACCAATCGATCAATGAAATAACTTTCACATAAAAGTCATTATTGACATGTCAATTTTCATTACAGGGAGGAACACGGTGTGTGTTGCATAACTTTAGCTTTGTATTAATTAATGATGGAATTGAATGAATCGGTATATGCTCGTAGAATATTTTGATTACTAATAAAAAAGCAATTCCTTTATCCGGTTGGTATTCGGTAACTGGTAGTCAAATGTCAATAGTTTCAATAATCGAAATCCAATAATAGGAGTGTTATGTCATCAATTTAGAGGGCTCTTTAACACGCGCGAATACCCAAATGTCTTTAAGATTTTCTATTAAACCAATTCTTATTAATTTTCACAGAAGACAAGATAATTAACGTGCTGCTGGCTGGCATAATTATCTTTTTGCCACGGTATGAGCCTATTAATATGAGATAATATTCTTGGATAGCTCATGATGCGAGAGAAAAAGAATCTTTACTAAGTCATCTAATTAAAATCAGTCTTCACGCATACGTGAAGACTTTTGTAAAAGACCATAGTCTGTTCCAAAAGTATCTGATGAAAATGTTAATTAACAAATGGCTCAGAAAAGTACCTGTGGATGCCAATTTGTAGTGCTACTTGCAAATTGAGTGCGTTGATTTGATTATTTGAATACCCAAAATTATAATTTTAAATCACCTTATTTTTCATTTGAAAATTAGGTTAATTTTTTAACCCAAATTTTCGTAGAGGGTTTTTCAATTACTATTTAATCATGTAATTCAAACAATAAGTAATAGGTTATAAGGGCTGATCCTCAACTCCACGTCAATGCGCGTACGAGTATTTGGCGTACGGAATTCAAACAATATTATAATCGTTAGTAAAAGTGGTGAGATCATCATCTGTCTAGCCTTTTCCCAACTATGTTGGAGTTGGCTTCCAGTCTACCCGGATGCAGCTAAATGCCAGTATTTTACATGGAGCGACTGCCTATATGACCTTCACAATCCAGTTACTGGGTAATACCCCCCTCCCCCTTGATAAGACTGGTTGTCAGATTATGGGCTTCTGACGACCCGTAACGACTATCAAAAACCCACGAATGACAGCCGGGACCAACGGCTTAGCGTGCTTTCCGAGGCACAGAGGGGTCTCGGTGCTTATAAATGGTAAGATCACATAAAGTTAAAACCGTCTAAATACAGATAAATGTACTACTACATCCATTTAGTGAGAGAGTGCGTAAGAATTTAATTTGAATAGGACTTGTTTACATTTTCATTAAATATTTTTGAAACAGACATTACATTGATGTTTTATGATTAATATCAACGTTTGAATTTTATATATAAAAAACTTGAGGAACAGACATTAGATACTAGTGTCTTCATAGCAGCTACTATGGTTGTGATAACTTCAGCACAACTATAGTTTAGCACTACATAACAAGATCTTCCAGCCTTCAGCTAATGCATAGATATATCGTACCATCATCGAGTTAACTCGCTCTCTGCTTACAATGCAGTTACGCCGAGTGGCCTCTTATGTTTTACACATACTTCACTGGCTATACTGCTTGCTTAAAGCTTACTTTACGACATACAGCTTGCCTTACTACTTGCCTGCGATAATGCGTCTCAAGTCCCACAGTCTCGGAGCGTCGGAGTCTTTGTAACAAGACCATTATGTGCTTTGAGAATGTGATGTTCTTGAATATCTGTGTAGGTACATATACTGTCCAGATTTTATTAGGCTGATTAATGAACGTCTTGAGTTTTTACTGCAAGTAAAAGTGGTGTTGCTCTATAGTATAATTAGGTTTAACTATTTCTTAAAGGAAAGAAGGAATTAAAATTTACAGAAGGTGAAGTGAGCTGTCAATAGTCTCAACCATTAGCATCAGGTGGAATGACAGATTAAGGCTGTGTTCCCAGTAGGCAAACTGTTAGTGGCCGACTGAGTTTGCGGCGTATCGGTTTAGTACGCCCTTCCATATATTTGAAACGGAATGTCCACAGTTTGCTAGTTTTGCGCTCACTTTACGCTCACTTCACTCATTTTACGCTCACTTTACTCACTTAGTCGGCTGCTAAGAGTTTGCCTACTGGGGACACAGCCTAAGTCACGCAAATTGTCACGGTAAGATTATTACAGAACATACCGGATGGTGTGGTGACTTCTTTGGAAGACGGACTACCGTTTAAAGTCTTAGGACAGTTCCATTGTCTAGATTACGACTTGAGAAACAACGGCTAGAACTCGCCTAAGTCTTCTGAACCTATGAAGCTGGTATTGTTAGGTTTGTTACATGTAAACTACGGAGCCTCAATAATATACTTACAATGTGTGTAAAAACCCTAGATCCGAGCCGTAAGGGGCACATAAGAACTGTAATAACATTGTCAGAAATTTATGAAAATCATATTATTACCTGTTGTAAACATAATAATAATATTGTATATAAAAAGTGAATAACTATATTATAGTCATTGCTATTTAAAATGTACTTTTATTTTAGTTTAAATTGACTAGTTTTCAACAGAGGTCATAAGTTATGACTTGTAGAAATCAGCAAATGCAAAGCAAATGGCCACCCGCGCTCTGTGTATTACCTACGTAAAATTCCTTTTTTAATGAAAATTACCTCATTAATAATTATAATTTAGCAACACTGGATCAGACAGACAGTGGTTTTTGAGTATTATTATCAAACATTTTGGACTCCGATGATTCATTTATAATACCCAAATTGTCACTATTTTAATGATATTCAGTAACTACTGTAAGTACCTAATGGTTGAGTGGGGTCAACTCGATTGAAATAATATCATGTTGACGGTCGACTCATCGAGTGACGTATCATATTGACTGCGTTTGTATCACTTGACACCATGGCAAAGTGAGGTTGTATCTATATTATCATCGATTTTGTGTATCACCATTGCATACAAGTATTTTGTAAATGACTAAACCATTATAAACTTAAGACATGACAATGGTTTTTTCTATTTTTAATTGTGAGTAAGGTTGCCAATGGCGAAATGGTGATAGTTTTCATAAGACACCGTTGAAAAATATTCCAATTTCGTCAATCAACCAAAGAAAAAAAAATAAAGAAAGCAAATACGTTTATTGACATGACTCAGACAAAGAACACAAACACTTATAAGAATATGTTTTGTTAAAATATGCATCACGTCGACTCAAAATGGCCATCGCATGAGTCTATAGCAGCCGTATATTGGACATAAGTAGCTCTTTTAGCGACTCTGAGCTGCATTTTCACAAATAAACCATCCCTAAATCCACAAAACAAACAGCTCCACAAAAAACATACATCTTCCGAAAATCCTAACAAGTGATTCATTCTCTGACCAGTCGAGCATTCTAGAAAGATCCACATGCAGCCCCACATTACACTGGGGCAGCTATCTCCGGGCTAAGAGCGTCAGTAAGACGTACTTAAGAGCTAAACCAGTTCGGACAGCCTGCCCCTATCAGCTGCCCCAACGGGCAGGGCTTACGTGCCCCGTAATAGATATTTCATGTAAGAGTAGTTGAGAACCACACGACTGTGTCATACGATAACTCTTAAGTGCCCCGAAATGGGTTTTTTACCGAAGTGTTATTGGAATCGTTCTTATTGTGGATTTGTTTGACGTTTTTCGGTGTATTGAGGAGGGTCTGTTTATGAAGAAAAGTATTTTATTTGCTTTACAAATAAATAATGAATCGCCGAAATGTATGTACGCGCATAACTTCTGAATGACTGCACGAAATTGGATAATTCTTTTTTGTTGTATTCGGTATTACCAGGACAAGGTTTGTATGAAATAAAATTTTAGAAATTAAAAAAAAAATTGCACCCTTGCGAAGCTGGGGCGCGCCGCTAGTTTAAGATGATAATTTATGGCATCTTTTTACTATTTAATTTCAGCCCATCACTGTACATTGGTGAAGATAGACTTCCAAAAATATACCATAACTCGGCCGACAACAACCCTCATTTACGTATTTTAATTGTTTCCTCATCAAAGAAACATTTTGATTTTAAAAACAGAAATTGAAAATAAAACCGGTTTTTGTGCGATTGCCGAAGTAATTAATATCTTTAGGAATGCTTATAGTGCCAAAGAAATAGGCCATAAAATGTTCATTTGTGTATCTCATAACAATGAAATTGTCGACGACATCCAAAATTATAACGATTTATAAAGGAACCGGATATTTCTACTTATTTTAAGAATATTGTGAAGGATTTCCATTCAGGGTTATTTTTAAATAAAACACTTTGCAGACCTAACTTTATAATTCAATCAAATTAAAAATGTTGTTCTTGCCTTTGAAAATATACAAGACTGTTCCCGGGCCATTTTATTTGTACATTCTTCTCGCTGTGGACAGTTACAGAAATTTGGATCTCGGCACACTTTGTAAGTACACTAATGTCCACAGTTCCGTATATATTAAGAATGTACGATATTATAGAGACGCATAAGAGAATATTATCAAGGAAACAAAAATTTCCTAGGAAAATTATGAAAATATATGAGTATATAAGTTAATAAAAACGTGTGGGGTGGCCCCGACCCGTCGGGGGAGCTCCGACAGGAACCGAAGTTCACAATGAAAGTCCAAGATGGCGGCTGCGAAAATTTTGAAATATTCGCAACCGCCCTCTTGGATTTTCATTTTGACATCTATACCAGCTTAAACACTCTCGAAAACCATAAAACTTACATCCATGATGTAAAATTTGAAAATTATTGCAGCCGTCATCTTGGATTTTTGTTTTGACCTCACTATCGGCTTCAGCTCCCTCGAAAACCATGGAAACTATCTCTCTCTCTCTGACTCTCTATTATAAGCATTGATATATATTTTACACTAGATTAGTAATTACCGCACCAAGGCGTTGCCACTAGACTGATGGCCACAGCCATCAGCGTAGCTAATGTCAGTTCAGTGCTCTGTGTGATGCCAACAGAAGTCAGCCGAGTGACATCCGATAAAAAATATCGCGCAAGAGTGCGATTCAAGATCACAAAAACATAATAAATTAATCGGAATTACTTTCCACACGTAAATTAATTGTATCTGTGTTTATATCAACGTAAAAACGCAATAAAATGTAGAATTTAGTAAATTAGGTTCAGTGTTACCACTAAAAACTTAGTTTTAGTTTCCCACATTTGTGGGAGTTTTTAATTTATGGCATAAGTGATTTTAAATATTTTTTAATAATAACAACGTAGCAGGGTGCCTAAAGATGCAGCACGCCGTGAAAAATGGGTGGAAATAGTCCGATTGCTGAGAAAAGAAACTGACTGGCTACCTACTATGTAAATCATTCAATTTCATTAATAATAAAGAAAAAATATTCAAAAAGAAAATGTCTTAGTTATGTTCATTATTTATAAACTTCTATTACACATCCAATAAGAAATACATAATTCAAATATTTAAATAATAATTTAACTTAACGTATAACGCTTTTTATGGCTTAAAATGTTGGGTAAAATTTCGCATGGGTAGGCAGCCCCATTCCGTCATTGAATGTTTATATTGCGGTCTTTGTCTAATCTAAGCGACGGTATTATTCTTACGACGTGTGTAAGTGAGACAGATATATGTTAACATTTAAGTGTTTAGTGGTTTCAAAGCTACGTCGTCGCGTTTAAAAAGTGGGTACACTTTTTTGACACATTTTATTGAGGTTTGCTTCTCTAGTTATTTAACTCAATGATTATATATATTAAAAAGTCGCATGGAGAGGGCTTATCGCTTTTTCGTTACGTGACAATTTCTCGCAGTTTACTCCACTGTTAGTTCCGTTAAAAAATTGTGTTCCAAAAATTGCTTATATCTTTAATGATTTATTTGGTTAATACCTAATTATTTTTCTATGTAATAATTATTACACCTATATTTATGCTCGCCGCCTACATGGGACTTGAATATAACTGGCGAAGTGTAGAGTTCTTTAATACACTTCTTCTTCTTTCTACAGGCGTGATATGTTATATTACGTTATCAAAAACATAAAACTGAAAATCACACACAAGGGAAAGAAAAAATAATACTCATTTAAAAAGATAAAACTCAATCCAAATTCCAACACTAGGCGTAATTTTTGCGTCGCTTTTTATTTAGAACTTAATGAAACATAGTGCAGTACATCTGAGCTGCAAAGAAACGGAAACGTCTGTATCGGCTAATCAGTAATTAAGAAGATAAATAGTGACCGTTCGCTGTATTTTCCAGCGGATCGCTAAAAGCAGAGGTTCTGAAACAATAGCAGTTTATTTATATTTGCACGGCTAAGTCTTTCCGTGAAAGCTCGTTAAGAGGACAAAGCCATTCTGTTTATTAGCTCTCACCTGGCCCTTTTGTTATTATTATGAAGCAGACAAAGATTTTCAAAAGAAACACAACGTTTTAATGTCATTTCGACCATTTTCCGGTTTTTCATTAATGTTTGTGATGTTACAATATAATATCTAAGGAATACCTATAGTAATATATTGTATTGTACATTATATACAAAAAAGACATGTTTTATAGGTATGCGAGAAAATAATTTCAGTACCAATTAAATTTTATTTTACTATTTAACATAAAGCGATGTAGGTATGTAGTTCATGATAAAATGGACAAAGTTTATACAACTGTTGTTGATTACTCTCTCTTCAGTGACAACAGAACCATTATTTTCTCATCACAATACATTTAGTTATTATCGGAGAAGAATGGCGGCAACATATTAGTTATGATTATGATTGAATAGAGGTACTCGCATATAAAAAAGTTTGTTTTATTTTAAGCGAGTATCTAGAAATCGTAGTATCTGGAGACCGCGTATCGGCAAGCGTAGTGGGACCCCCCCAGCTAGATGAACCGACGACCTTAAGAAAGTATCTGGGACAGAATGGATGCGGAAGGCGGAGGACAAGGTGTTGTGTCGTAGCCTGGGAGAGGTCTATGTCCAGCTTTGGACTGTGATGGGCTGAGTTGATTGTCTAGAAATCCGACAACTAGCAACTACTGTTGGTTATATATGGACATTATAAAGCAATCAGTCCACAGGTGAAGGAAACTATCATATAAAGTTGTTTACTCGTGTTCCCCAGTTCCCCCAAGGGAAATAATGCAGACGAGCTTGAAGTTCGGGTAATAATTTTTACAACTGTTATTTAAACATTTGGGAAGTTATTATGATCAGTTGACAAACTTAATGGGCAGTCATTTTATTTTTCGACGGTTGGTAAATTAGTATGACAGTAAAACACCAAGAGTAATAAAAAAGAAAATTGGTCGGTTATTTCATCCTACAATGCCAGTAGAAAAAATACTCAAGGAGTGTAAATGAATGACCAGTAAAAATGTTGGAATTGGCAGTTAGGTGAATAGTTCGGCAGTTCATAGGTTAGGTTGAATCTGTGACCAACCACGCGTGAGTCGAATCGGTCGCAGTAACTAAGCCAGGGCACCCCAACCAAATGGGTTGGGTTAAGTTAGAGCTCTGAGAAGGTCCGCAGTGGTGGGGCCCCAGTCGTGGGTTGCGGAAAAATCGTACGTTCCTGCGACCCCCAGCGTAGGTGTGAGATGGAACTCTGGCGTGGTTTTTAGTCAGAAAGAGACCCCTTCGCGCTCCCAGGGCGGAGGACATCCATGAAGATTTTCCATCCCGGAACAAAAAAAAGAAGGTTAATTTAGAATTTTTATCGACCGCGCGCGAGCCGAGCAAGCGAAGCAGACGGTTCCGCGCCAGCGGCCAGCGATCGCTTCTTCCACTAATTCAAAGGATCATGGTCATTTTGGACTAAGAAAAAACACAGTTTCGTCCCAAGATGAGACTTTCACCAAAATATAGTACATTCTTAATGTAATTAATATCTATCATCAGTTTTTTTTTTTTAAATCTGGGGAAGTACTTATAGATATTTTATATCTTTACAAATTTTACTTTGCTTTATCAGATTGCAGTGTATAATATTTTGAACGCATCTGTGATTATTAACGTTGCTAGAGAAGTCCAAATTCATACTTTAACTTAGATCTAAATCGATTTTATTTTTTAATTGAAAAAAATCTGAAAAAAAAAATTAAAATTAGTCTGCAGCTGCACACGACTGAGGGTGCTGTTTGGTACTAATATGCATAAATGTACTAATATCTAATATGCACCGTTAGTAGAAGACCACGATTAGTGCCGATCTTGGACACGCACAGACTTAGCTGGCTTGCATTCGACATAATTTGTAAAATATGTTTCAAAAAGCCACAGATTAATATATACCACCTAACTTCAAAACCATATTTCTTAATTACTTGACTCTTCCATCTTTTAAAAATATATTGAAGGCCGTACTTAGTTACATTTACATAGGCAAATGAAACAACGTTTGTTTCATCAAGGGACGTTTTATTAAATTTTACTAGTCCAAGCATTTTAGGAGTGCCATGATTCTTTGTTTACTGCCTACAGTTTCCACACGAAACCACCCGTTCATGCATTTTACTGCTTAGTATTTATATAAATACCCATTTAAATATTTGTTACGACTCATTTTTATTTAGTTTACTACTCAGGTTTGATTGCCGAAATTGTTAATAAACATGCAATTGTCATTTTTAATTTACCAAAACTACAATAATTTAATCATTTATAGTGTGTTTTAAATCAATGCCTTAAAGTTTTTAATATAAAAAACTAACTTTAGGAGCGAGTCTAAGTTGTAAATTTTGTATCAAGAACTTTACTGCTGTAGAAACAGAGTTGACAATATAATGACTGGCTCGAATGTTTAAGCTAGAACAAAAGTTAGAACTTGATTTGTAATTAGACGAGTTTTAGAAAAGTTTGGCTTCTAGATTGTCGTCTCTGTCACTCATACCTGTGCGATGTTCTCTTTTCGATCTCGATGCTCTCAAAACGGTGAAGGAAACATTATGGGGAAACTGGTATGTAATAAAACCAAAATTTTGATGACATGTGACATCAACCACCCCGCACTGGGCCCGGGTCCCAGAAAGAGGTCCCAGAAGAAGAGAAAAGAGGCCTGTATCCCAGCAGTGGGAACATTAATAGGCTGACTATGTAAAGCTTGATGTGTTACATTAACGTCCGGGTTCTGCAGCTATGTATTTATAAAGCACAAAACACAGAATAAAAAGGAATTTACAGAAATGCTAAACACGGGGGCGTGACTGAGCGGCGTTTCATTAGGGAGAAGTCAATTACAGAGAAAGCCGCCGAGAACATATGGTGGGTCATATTTCAGCTCAAATAACCTTCATTTTGCCTCATATCGTGAATGAAAAAAAATTCATTAATGGAAAATGAGAAACATAAAATGTGTCGTAAATATTCGTTTTATTTTCGCCTTTTGTTTTATTATTTGTCATGGCGATGGCGTTACCGTGTATGTGTTATATACCTACCTACGTGTGACGGTAGGAAATTGTATTATTTTGTAACATTGGCGAAACATTTTAGGAGAAGTAATTGTCTTTTTTAGGGTGGTTGCATATCTGAATCTGACGAAAGATGCGTCGCGTATCGTCAGTCGCGTAACGCAAGGGGCTTACTCTCTAAGTCCGCCAACGAAAATACGGGCCCGTCCGAAAGTAGTTGACCGGTCAAAACAAGTGACAAATTGGGATTAGGGACAACTGTCAAATCGTGTTGTTTTTCATTCTTAGTTTGTGACCCGACCTAATTTTATGTCCGTAACTAATAAAAAGTACAAAACACCCGTAATTACGACCAAAACTACGGATTTCATGCAGGTGTAGACGTCTAGAAATTACAAATAGATAATAAAACATTCAACCTTACACACGCAACCGATGTTGACAAACTGCGGCCTACCGGAAAAAAGTGACCAAGTACTTCACTAGGCCACTTTTTGCTGGCACACGAAGGGTTACGTACCACCGTACAATTATTAAGATCGAACAAAAAACGCCGAAAAAAACACGTCATCATCTGCCTAGCCTTTTCCCAACTATGTTGGGGTCGGTTACCCATTTAACCGGATGCGGTTGATTACCAGTATTTTACATGGAGCGACTGCCTATCTGACTTCCACAATCCAGTTACTGGGTAATATGATAACCCTTGGTAAGAATGGTTGTCAGACTTTCGGGCTTCTGACTACCCGTAACGACTGTTAAAGATCCACGAATGACAGCCGGGATCAACGACTTAACGTGCTTTCCGAGGCACGGAGAGGTCTCGGTATGTAAAGATCGTCACCCATCCACAGACCAACCGCCGCATGCTCAGCCATAGCGCTTGCGAAGACTAGACCAACGAAGTAGTACCTACAGTCAATTTTAACTCTCTGGAGGGGAGTGATGTAGCGGTATATACAACGCCACAAGCGAACAACGCGTCATACTGACGTCACGCAAAATCCTACATCTCGCAAGCAGAGTTTATCGCGCATCTAACGTATATGTATACAACGGCCCGACATGAATCGTCTGGCAGTTACCCGCCAGATACAACATCCATCTTTCTTCTATGAGGTTGAGTAAACTTTACATCCTGTTCCTCATACCTCTATACTGGACTCGCTGCTCTAATTAATCAGCTATAGGGTGGTAGGCACATCAACGCGCAATAGGGGGCGAGTCTATAGCCATCAGCTGGGCACAAATGCTGGGCTGCTACTGACCCAATTTCACTCTGCACGACCTGGAAATTAAACCCAGGACCTCATACTCAGCAGAGTAGCGCTTATGACTAGACCAACGAGGCAGTCAAAATTACTTAAAAATAAAACTAAACTCAATTTACAACCAGTTACAGATTTTAATTGGCATTCATTTCAACGATGAACGGATCGCTCGTTGTGTTGGAAGACCGTACCAACCTACCAAGTACCAACTTCTGTTTATTATTTTTTATCGCCGACTTTTATACGAACTCTGGTATCAAAGACGATTGTTCTTTTGATCTATAAAACTGCCATTGTCCATGATTTATTAGCTCTGTAATGAACCCACTTGAGCGAATCGCTGGTAATTAGGAGTTCAGACATCGCTTCTTTTATAACGATCCTCTCTCTAGTCTGATCGTAAATCTGTGTAAGTTAGGTTGTGGTTTTTGAAATTTTTATGATGATCTTTCTTTTTATCAAGTACGTAAGTCTCTTTTGAGATTGTCGGCTAAAGTGAGATATTTTGAGGCCTAATTCGAGACCGAAATTGCAACATAGGTACATTTACTTCCTGTACTCCTTTATTCGTTTTTCTGACAGACAAAGCTTTGGCGATGGGTAACCTAATACTGATTGACCCGGTTGAGAAATCCTTGATTATATCTATAACGGTGCCGGGTAGCGCTTGGTAGTGCTTCTTATTTAATCAGCCTGTTTAGGAGTTGATGGTAGCCCGCATTTTATTTTAGTAAAATTTTACCTTACCCCTCTTAATTTGTTTATAAACAAGTTGTATTAATCTTCGCATTAATTATTTTCTATGAACCGCCTTATATAAACGAAGAGTTAAAAATAACTTTATTTTGGTCGTTGTTAGCTATCCCAAAAAGCAATATACTTCATAAATAGCCTCTTTTGTATCTTGGCCCATAAACTTCAGTAATTGTGTCATAGATGAGTGATTGCTATGTTGATTAATAATGTCACAGAATAAGAAAATAGCTGTAGATTATTATCTAGATATAGTTTTATTATAATGTTATAAACTTAATTTTCTCTAAGCAAAAGTCTTATGCTTCTGTAAAAGTCGAAACTTACGAAAATATGGCACAGTTGAAGGTCTTGCTGAGTACTGAGGACATTATGAATAACACCGAAGCGCTGCTGGATACTGTTGATGATCATTAAGCCAATTCTCGTAATTTAAAACGTTAAAAATCTAGTCACAGTCTCATCTCAGCGACAAACAAATGTCAAAAACTTGTCAAAATGTAGGGAAATTTGTGGTATTTTTGACAGTTTGAGATTGAGATCAGACTGTGAACGTTCTTAAAAATTACGAGAATTGCCCCTCTGGTCAGGAAGTCAGAATGTCAGATTCTTATTACTTTCTTACAGTTTATAAGATTGAATTTTTTGTCATAGGTGTGTAAAAATAAATGTTGTCGGTGCAAAAGTTACACTAGGAGGTAGTCTTTTGTAGCTAGTCTTTTCTTTAAATTATTATCGCTCTCCTGCCCTTATCCCAAATTATTTGGGGTCGACGTAACATGTCTTTTTATTCCATACTTCTTTCTCTATTAGTCGTCATCTCGGTAGTCACCTCCTTTTTAACCATATCATCATTCACCAGTGAACGGAAAAAAAACTGTTGTTTTCCGTTCACTGTCCTAGTGCAAATTAAATGTCAAGCTTTTCCCCTTCAGCCAAATGCAACTGAATAAGAAATAAAAAACTTTTTTACAAAAAAAAAAAAACAACCGACTTCCAAAAAAACACTACAAAGTGAAAAATAAATTTAATTTCGGAAGTCGGTGTCGTTGGTTCCGCATTTTCTTTTATTGACACCGACTTCCGAAATTAAAGTTATTTTTCACTTTGTAGTGTTTTTTTGGAAGTCGGTTGTTTTTTTTGTAAAAAAGTTTTTTATTTTTCACTTTTTAGTGGGCCAGTTTGTAACTTATCTAAGTTACAATAGCCTAATGTCAACGGCTCATCACCTTTTACAAAATACTGCTTTTCCCGATGCAAGAACCAGGAAAACTGGAGCTGATTGAGAAGTCACCATCAGCTGCACTTCACGATACGCGTTGTGCTTAGCAACCACATTAAAGTACTTAATCGAATCGGAAACCGTGATATATTTATTATTGAGCAGTTCCGATGACCATCTGTGGTCTTCATCGTCAGTTCCACTTCACCAAATAGTGCTTTCTGAGAGAAAATGCACGAGTTACTATAAAAAATACCCGAATCGCTATAGGTGTGCCTACAAAATTTGAGGGTTTCCCTCGATTTCCATGGGATTTCCTCATCAGATTCCAATTTGGTGACAATGGGATCACCTCGGAAGCATAACCTTTCAAATAAAAAAAGAATTTTGAAAATCGGTCCACAATTGGCGGAGTGATCGCGTAACAAACACACACACAAAAAAAAAAAACATCGTCGAATTGAGAACCTCCTCCTTTTTTGAAGTCGGTTAAAAAATTGAAACACGACCAGTTGAATTTTACAGTTGAAATTTTGGTTGTTATGTTATGATACTGTTTTGAAGCTAGCAGTCCTAGAACGCGGGAGATCAGATTTTACGTTACTAATTTTCGTAGCGGGTAAGGACTCGCAATATATTGCTAGGGATTAGAAAGCCAATCGAGTCAATTTCCCGAGTGATATTAAGTATCGCAACACTTCGCTAATGTGTTTTGCTAAAAAAACAAATCAAACTTATTCAGATTTAGAACCTCTATTCTTAGTACGCTAACGTGCAAGTACAGTGTAATTTATTGTTAATATTACAGCTCGTGGCATCGTGCTTGAAGACACTGGACTTACAGGTGCGGGTGACGCTCCAGTGGTAGTCTTCCCATGTACCGAATGCAATGATGGTGGTCAGTATGTAGTATAGTCCCACCACTACTCTCAAAACGGTTAAGGAAAGCATCGTGAGAAAACCGGCATGTCCTTGAACCAAAAATTCGAAGACATGTGAATCTACCAGTCCGCACTGGTGGATTACGGCCCACTCCCTCCAACCGAGAGGGGGCCCTGTGTCCCAGCAATGGGTACATTTATAGGCTGATTATGATAATTATGTTATAGTCCCTTGACTATACGATAGGTACAAACGCCAGCATATCAAGCTACTATAATCTGTCAAATTTCTATAATAGATTTTCAACTTTATCGCAAAAGCATAAGGTTCAAAGTTGATTGGGAACATTTGACAGTTTCGGGTAGCTTGATGTGCTGGCGTCTGTACCTATACTTATTACCTTTTCTTACACCCCGAAAATCCCAAATCTCGTCATAATCGTCTTGGTATATTTTTTAAATGATAGGAACAGTACACGGCCGTTAATATGGGCACATAAGTATTAGCAAAAAGTTTAACTTTTTACAACATTATCTCCGACTCTGTCTGCGTGAGAATCTGTTTCTACAACTTTATGTACCATTTCGTAACTCCTTGATACTGTACCTACCTTTAAAAGTGATATATTAAATAAAAGCAAGGTGTAATATGGCGGCTAATATAACACTCGGTCGGGAGCGGATGGTGTAGACGCGTCGCGTCCGGCGGGGGCGAGCGGCCGACGTGCGCCTGGCCTTAGTTTACAGTGAGTATGGAATTTACACAGAACAGACACTTTTTCTTGCATCCGTCGGGTTCCTGCCTTCACAAGGTCATCAGTCCACCTTGTGGGAGGCTTTTCAACGCTACACCTTTTGGAAAGCACAGGACCGGTCGATGTGGTGATGTTTGGAGGAGGCCTATGTTCAGCAGTGGTCGTCTTTCGGCTGAAAAGATGATGATAATCAGACAGTTTTTGGTTGTAAATTTTTTAACAAGATTCCATTGGAGCCTTTCCTTAACACCTGCTACTTTTCCATTACTTTTGTTCTGATATCACTATCTTGCTGCAGACTGTGGCGTGGTGGCGTGCCAACGCAGTTTAACTATCCTCGTTAAACTGTATCCACTTTGAGTCCCACTGTCGGATAAAAAAACGAAAACTCTACCGAAAGTGAAGTAATTGGAGTTCAAACCTAGCAAATTACTCATGAGACTTGAGACTGATTCAGAGACAGGACACAGGGCTTTTCTGTATTAGGGGGTGAAAACTGGGAAGGCAGAAGTTAGGTTGTTATATAATGTATGGACTGCTCCAAGCAGTTATTATGAGTGACGAGCGACATGCCAGTGTATACGAATATATCACTCGAGCAGTTCGTCTCCGTCTCATCCAAATCGCCTGCTGTTAGGCATAAAACAGACTGCAAACATTTCACTACTCTATGGTTCATCGTCCGAGTAATTCTACAGCAAGTTAGCGATTTATTATCGACTCACTTCAACGCGGTACGTCGGATGCGATAGTATATAGTTTTCGCAACTGTTACTTACCGGCTTTACCGCACCCTACCGCTCACGTACTCTCGTACCGCTTACGTACCGCGTGGAACTATGCTAATCAAGATTGCCATTATGTGCAGAACGAACGTAATTTGTTTTAATGTTTCCTATCTACGAGTGGATCATATGTTTGTGGGTTTTGTTTTAAGTACCTCGTGGTACTCGCGTGTGGAGAGTTTTCTATGTATGATGCAAATGGTAATTAAGAATTCAAGATTGCATGTAGCGTTCAAGCCTATACAGCATGAATCAAAAAGGTGTGGTCATATTTTAGGGTGTGGTACAGACCATCAAACTGAACAACTTTCTCCATGGGACCAACATCGTAATCGCGAAAAATTTGTAAGCTGTAGGTACCATGCAAAACTTCCATACCTACTCGACCCTAATGAATGAGACGGCTGATTATTTTTATCAGCCGTCTCATTCACCCTAAAATATGACCACACTTTTCTGATATAGGTACGCTGTATACGTTCCGGGTAAAATTTCAAACGATTTTTGTTCAAGTTACAAGTGACCACAACTCAATAAGGGCTATTTTTTTATACTTAGGTAGGTACATTTTAGGTAGGTATATTCCTATTTTCAGACCCAAATAAAACGCCTTGTTTGCTTTATTTTATTCTGTAATGTTTCCAATATTTACTGACGCAAAAATAATTCGATTCAGTGAAGAGTGTTCGTGTATTCAACAAGATTGAATTCAAACAATAAACGTTAGATAATATTTAAAACGGAGCAGATGTTTAATTTCAAAAGGGTGACTAGAATCAATTCTTTTTTTAAATTTCAATTTTTGACGCTCAAGAGTGCCTTTTAAGTGCCTATTTGAAATAAATGATTTGACTTTGACTTTGAATAAATTCAGAATATTTTTTACTTGAGAACTTTTTTTTTATTTGTGCTCGATATTTTGTTTCAGATTATTTCGTTAATCCCCATAAGTAAAGTGTTTTTTTTTTCAATAACGTGAGATATACATAAGCAAAGGCACCATTTGTGCGTTTAGTAGAAGAAAAAGCGCTGAATCACGCTCCATTATGGAAAATAAATAAAGCGTAAAGCTGAAATAATTTTAACTCTTAAACGAAACGGAGGTAGCCAATGATGATTCTGCAATTCTGTGGGTCGTATTTGAACAATGGTATCAGGAATATAGGTTTTTCATACCTATCGATAACGTAATAAATATACATTTATAACCACATTTTGACTTGGACTTTTAGTATGTACCAATATTTACATGAACATTGATTAATCATTTGATCAATGCTTTCTTGAATTTTAAACCGTAATTTCCAACTTATCTTTAATGTGCCATATTATGTATAATTCCAAGTATTATTGATGGCTGGTTTAGTAATAATTATGAAGCTTAAAATTTTGCTGTGTTTATTTCAAATCCTTTTCTCCTGTTACCTTCTGGTTGACATTAATAAATTAATTAGTACTTAATTAAGTACAAATAAAGACTTTATTATTATTATGCATAGTTTCAGTTATGAAACATTTATTAAGAACAATGTGTCGTCCTCCAGACCGAATTTCGGCCATAGCGGCCAATCTTAACGGAGGCTATAGTATATACAGGGTGCAATTGAAGTCATGGGCATTATTTTAACCTAAGGCACTACTCATGATACTAATTGCATTAGGGCTACTATTACGCAAATCAAAAATATTATTAATGCAAGTAGGGAAAACCTTAAAATGTAGTAAGTCATAGAAAGTATCAAACACTTTGCGCTTCTCGATAGCAAATGCGTAGGTACATTACGCCGTACGCGTCATTGGGCGTGAATTCTTTGACCCCGCCCGACTCACGTGACATTCGTAAGTTGCCAATGAATTGATTCATAATAAATTCCAACTTTCCCTTCGTACTTTGCCGGCTTAGGACGGTCAAAACTACGTCAACTAACATACATTAAAAAAAACATTTACGTACCTAGCTTGTGGATTGTTTTGAAAAAACCTTATTTGTCGGTAAAGTGACAGAGGGTAAACGGGTGCTCTTCCACGGGCTTGTGCATGTGCTGGCACGTGAAAAGACGAAAAATCCAACAGGTTCTTAGTGGTTCTGGTGGAATGAGACCCCGTGAAGGAATAGGGTCGTTTGGGTTGCGGCGATGGAACATTTCACGAGTTCATACAACCATTTGTGGGTATTGTTGGTTGGTGTACCTAGCCTGCACATTACGCGGTCGAGGCATCGTGTACACAAACACACACACAACACACAAATACTACACTAACACTTAATACACTGCAATCCAAGCACCGTATGACGCGAGCGGCGAGTACGGCGATTACATCACGGGATCAATAAATCAATTACGCGTCAATGCACCTGCGCAGTCGTTATGACACTGGTTCCGGGTTCACGTTGCGGCGGGAAGCAGACCCCGCGCGGGGGTGATATTCGTATTTTTGCGAGTGAGGGAGTGGGACGGAGAGAGTTCAGGGAATCCCGCCGGACGGCATGTCTTTTAGCCCATTGTTATTATTACTTGTAAGGAAAAACCCGCGCGCGCGCAGGTGATGTTTGTTTACATTTCGCTTTGCGCTGTACTGCGCTTTAAGATTTTGATACTTCAACATTTATTGGCGTTAACGAAGTATTTTGTTTTAATTACTTTAAGTGTTTATTTGCAATAATAAGCCTTGTGCAATTTGACTTACTACATTTTTAAGGTTTTCCTTAATTGCATTAATAATATTTTTGATTTGCGTATTAATAGCCCTAATGCAATCAGTATCGTGAGTAGTGCCTTAGGTTAAAATAATGCCCATGACTTCAATTCTACCCTGTATAATAGCCATCTACTCGGGAGTTATTGTAGTGTACAAGTGTTTTGCGCAGACACTCACTCACTCTTCCTTCACTGTCATATAGACACGACCGGAGAGATCAGGCGCAGAACCCAACAGCTTAACGTGCTCTTCCAGACACAAGGGTATTACACCGCCAACTTCCAAACTCCGCGCTACTGAAGAGAAATTCCTAATGGAAAACCCAAAAAAAACACTGCCCGACCTGGCATCGAACCCAGGACCCCACACTCAGCAGTCGCGCTTGCGACCACGAGACCAACGGGGCCGTACCAAGAATGACGTGTAAGCATAGTAATTGTCTCGTATATTAAAAAAAATAACAAAGTATAGGTAAGCGAATATACCTAAGCGTCCAAATCTGAAATTATTTTCGAATCCTTTTTCCATTAACACACAACGTCGAGTCTGGAAATTTCGACATATAAAAAGGCGGGTTCGGACTTAAGTTTACGAAGCAAAAAATCGGTCGACAATTTATTCGTGGGCGGGTTGGGCATCACTAATCGGCGTCATCAATCAGCTGGTCCCGCGATCGGATCAACTGACGGACAACCCCCGCCTCCCGCGCCCCGGGACCCGCGCGTCCCTCGGCACACCTCATCTCACACTCCGTTAATAGGAGGCCGACCAGGCCTTCTGTAAGAGGACTGGACTGGGATTTCCATTATAAATTCAGTTTTATTTTGTTATGGATAAACAGATCAAACTTATATCAAGTTACCATTTCGCTAAAATGATATGAGTTCGAGGAACTCAGTTCTGGCATGAAATTCTGCAAATCATTTAAAGCGTCAATAGTGGCATATAACTGCAATATTATCCGTATACGTTGAATTGGATGTTCAATATATTACGTTGAGGGAGAATTGTAACTACAAATACTGCGAGTCCGAAATTGGATTAAAAATAATAAAATAAGATAATGTTCTGAAAAAGCAACTAAAAAAGTATGAAAGGGAAAACAATAGCAAACGAGAGTTTCATGAGGTGGAAACAAAGAATGCTTGAAATTTCATCCGCATAATATTTGACAAAACCAATGTTTACCTGAGTCGTTCGGCTGGCCGTTGTGTTATCTATGACAACAGTCTGCTCCAGGGTTGTCGCGATGAACGCACAGAAATTCCTGCTAGCCTCACCAACGTGGTATTTATGTCGTCTGCATAGGGTTCAAATCATTTTTGCGCAAAACAATCGCCAGTTCGGAACCTTCGTGCTTCGCTGACATGGGTAATGTTTGCACCAGTCTCCGAATTGATTTACCCACATCCGTAAATGTCACGGTTTTTCGCGCCAAAATCGACTATTATTGGAATATGAATATGTCTACAAATATAGCAGTGCCGCTTTTTTTTGTTTATGGTTATTGTTGCGTGGTGTATAATTTTTGATGCGATTATAGTCTGGCGTTAGTTCAGTGATCCCTCACTAGTTTGTGTGGAGTCGCTGTGCCTACGTATCACCTAAATAATTCGGCTCTGTTTTTTTTTATTTTTCCAAAACAAAATTTGAGTTTGGTGGCAGCGATTTTGTGTATTTCGCATGGTTTCAAATTGGTTTTCAAGATATTTTTGTGCTACTAAGCCAACATCTAAGTCCTCGAAACTAAAACCAAATATAATTCGAGGGCTTCATAACAAATGGGTGTAAAAGTGAAAGTGCAATTTTACAGGAGGGACAAAAATGTGAATAAAATTAAAACTAGTTCATATATCAGGCTGGTATTTGGGACAAGTATCTTTCTAGGTGAAATATATATGCTGGTAGGACTATTCAAGTTTCACATACAAATTCAAATTCGAATTCACACGTCGTTTTTGAAATGAACAAAATGATCGTAAATGTAGGTACAAATTTGGCGCGTACAAAAACACATTCTTCTTTATTTGGAAAGACCGTTACACCTTATTAAAAAAAAAAAAAAACAGAAAATATAGACTTCAACCATATTAAGGACCTCGTTTTCTACTATCTATTGCAGCAAAAATCGAAAAATGCTGTTTTTGCGTGTACGCCCATTGGATAAGAAGCCCTCGATATAGTCTGCACTCTTTTCCAAAACACAAATATACTCAGTCTGCGCTCATTTCAAAAACACATATACTTAGTATGCACTCATTTCAAAAACACATCACGTGTATTTAAAAACTTTCATATATTTCAGTAAAATCCACAGAGATTGAACGTTATCAAAACTTCGTCTGACTTACCGTACTTTTACATTCACTGTTCGATATTCTGAAGACAAAGCGTCAAGTTCTATAGTTTTAAACCTTCAAAGAATAAGCTTTGGAATAGCAGAAACTCGATTAAAATTATCGTCAGACTTATGGATAAGTTTTATTCTAATACTTCGCACGTAGTTTGCACAAACGATAGCGCAAGGGCTTAGTCGGGTTTAGAATTGAATGAAAATTTTAATTAAATGAATTGTTTTGCACAAATCTTAAACAAAAGTTACCTAAGTTTACTGTGTTAAGCTTATGCATGCTTATTTTTTTAACACACTTGCTCGTAAAGTGACTTATAATGAACCGCTTTTAGGTCCATAATTCAGTATATTAAACACGCGTGCTTTTTACTTTATGTTACCGCACTGGTGCGGTAACGCCATAGGTAACTATTTACTAGTCGGAGATGTGAGCTTTTTTTAATCTCATCAAAGAGACTTCATGCCAAAAGAAATCCGCGGACCATATTTCACTTTTTTTTTTAATAGTTTGAATTGTCCTTGGTCCCAAAATGAACTAAAATTTATTTACCTTAAATTGTCCGTGGTATCCTGGAACCAAACGGAAAATACCCTGACTGGCGTTCTATTATTCCGGATTCTCACTGAACTAATGTAAGTACATACCTAAGTGTATTTCTCTATGCCAATAGTAATTTCTAATTACATAGTAACTAAACTACAATTTGACATACGACAACACTACGATTAGTCTAAACATTATTTTGTGTTAATTATATATTTTTTATAAGCTGTTTAGCGGTTTTGTCAGTGCCTTTATTTACACCGCGCGCATCGCTAGCGCGGCGCGCGGAAAAACTAAACCAGCGCGCCACTTTCCACAAATGTTAATAACAATACAAGTATGTTTTTTCCTCGCAACTACTCGCAAGTGTGTTGAAAGACGTCGTCTAAATGAAACGCGTGTGCATTGAATTGATCATCACAATAATACCGCCTCGGGCATAATGATCAACATAGTACACATTCATGTATCATAAATGTACTATTATTTCTTCATGCGTAGGTACAGAAAATCTTGCTACTGATGTAAAATCAATATGTTGGATTGAAAGTACTTTATTAAAAACTAACTTTCGGCATTTTGAAGACCCATACTTTTAATAAAGTCTTCATTATTTTTATCAAATAAAAATAGAAGAAGAAAAAAAAATAAAAATGAAGAACTTTTGGCCAAAGCTCACCTGAATATAATAACAAAAGTTAATTTGTTGTTTCAGAACGAGCTATACTGGCTGGCTATGTGTCACTTATGAGCCAATGCATTGAGCTTACTGAAAAAGTTGAAGCAGCTACGGCTTAAGCAGATCAAATTGTAACTCCGTTATTTATCACAAATATTAAGTTTTTAAATAAAAGTATTTTTATTTCTCATATATTTCGTGTTATTTTTTGTTTCAAATGTGCATTTGCAGATTACTGACATTGCTCAAAAAGCCGCTAAGCTGAAGTGGGACTGGGCTGACCACGTCTGCCGTAAGTCCAATGAGCTGTGGGCCAAAATAACTACTACGTGGAGACTAGAAGGCGTCGCGGCAGACACCATAGAAGATGACGGGACGAGCTGGAGACAACAAACGACCAGTGGTCCACTTGAGCCCTATATCGAAAGAACTGGCAGTCATGGGAAGAGGCAATTTGCTCAGCAGTGGGATGATGCAAGCTAACAGTTACAGTTTGCATTTGCTAAAAAAAATTGTTTAGATGTATAAACAGAAACGTGAAAACTTGAGGCAAGATAGAAATGACATTTGGCCAACTTCCATAATATCTGACAAACCTCAAGTCAATAAGACTTTATGACGCTGTTGCCTAGCTATTGTACACTGTAAGACAGCTAGATCAGCAGCACCAAATTTGCATCGACATCACCTACTAGAAGGCCTTTCTAAGCCTTTTGTTCAGCAACATTAAAATTAACTGATTAAATATTTAATGAGTAATTTAAAATTTCCTTAGGCTGTTTAAATACCTAACCGTTGGTTGAATGTTGATGAACTCGCGATCATCCTGCAGTAAGTCAATGACGATAAACACAGATTACTCAAAATATCTGCAAAACTCCCAAGGATTGGGAGCTATTTGTACGTATTCCAGTTCTCCTGAATATTGTAGTAGCATCTCCTTGCTAGACATATCGATCAATATTGGAAATAGAATACTATTTGTATACCCCGAGGCAGGACAAAATGAATAGTGTTTTTTGTGATACCTCTCTATGCATCAGTGAAAAAAACCGCTTCAAGTACTTTAGCGATTTGTGCGACCCCACAGAACACAGAGGTTCGAATAAAAAATGTTTTAAAATGCAATTTTGTCACACAATACTCTGTTTTTGATCGAGTACGTATGTTATAAGGTTTCGAAATTGTCATCTATTTATACCTACATTCAATTTATTCTACCAGAAACATGAGTGAATATTTATTCAAAGAAGCAAGTAACCAGAATAATGTGTCTAAAATGTTTTATTTTTATTTCGGATCGTCAAAAGGGTCTGTGGCTAAATAATAACAGCCGCACAAGTCGATCGATCAAGTTAAGCTATGCTTGCCACGCATGGTCTGAGAATGGGTGACCAGCTTTACATACCGAGACCGCTCCGTACCTCAGAAAGCATGTTAATCAGTTGGTCCTGAATGTCATTCATGGATTTTTGACAGTCGTTACGGGCAGTCAGAAGCCTGAAAGTCTGACAACCAGTCTTACCAAGAGGTATTAAGGTGGTTCAGTAACTGGGTTGTGGACGTCAGATAGGCAGTCGCTCCACGTAAAATACTGGTATTAAACTGCATCCAGTTAGATTGGAAGCCGACCCTAACATGGTTGGGAAAAGGCTAGGCAGATGAGGATTTTGGTCACTCTAATTGATGTTTTTATTTGTTATTGCCTTTCTTGACTTTATTGACTTTCGATTTGTAGGTCGTGAGTTCGAACCCAGACAGGCGCTTTACTTTGTGTAAATTATTTCATCACCACTGCTCTCAAAACCGTGAAGGAAAATATCGTGAGGAAACCTTTATATTCTGGAAACAAAAAATCAAAGACATATGACATATACCAACCCGCACTGGACTCGAGTGGTGGAATACGTTCGTTAGCCACATTGACAATATCACTGCCAAAGCTGCAAAAATGTCTGGCTTTATAAAGAGAATATGTCGAGATTCCCAGTCAATCTCTACCCTTAAGGTGCTCTATAATACTCTTGTGAGAAGTCTATTGGACTATGCATCGCCAGTTTGGAACCCTACTTACCGCGTTCACGCAAACAGGATTGAACGTATTCAAAGAACCTACACTAGATACCTTCGTTTTAGAAGCACTAGCTGTCCACGGGATACTTCTTATGATCAAAGGCTCACTCATTTTAAAATGTGTTCACTTGAACAGCATAGAGACGTGACGGACCAAATCCTTGACTATAAAATATTAAACGGTTTACTAAATGTACCCGATCTTTTGGCTGAATTAAGTATAGCTGTACCGCGACAGAATACCATTAGATCTAGTCGTGAAACCGTTACTTTTGCCATAACTGCAAGTCGTACTAACCTTGGTAGCACCGCACCCATGAACCGTCTAATGGGAAAGTACAATAAAATCGCTACACGAATCAATAGCATCGACATCTACTCTAACCCTTTGCGACAATTTCGATCGAAACTTATAACCGGATCTGAGTCTCCAGTAACCAGCTCTGAGCCTCGGGTCGTCTGTGCGACACGTGCCACCCATTAGTAATTGTATTTAAGTACTTCCTTTCTCTCCTTTATCAGCCTTCTTTTTGTTATTTTTTATTATTATTATTGTATTTTCGATCGTATCTGTGAACATTGCTCATTTGAATTTGAATTTTATTTTAGTTTATAACTTTTAAGTAATTCAACTAACGATATCTTGTACGTACTATCAATTCCTTTGCTAGAGCTGTGCACTTCTGTAAGTGACGAATTCACTATTCCTAAAACTGTATGTGTTTTTAGTTTGTGTATATCTTAGTGAGTAAGTCGTTGAAGTGCCATATAAATAAATAAATAAATAAATTACGTCTCACTCACAGAGTGGAGGCATGATACCCAGTAGAGGGAACGTTATGGGCTGATATTAATATGAATAGGGAAGGCACACATGCCCAAAAAAGAACCAAACCATTTTTAGATCAACTTTTTTTATTTACCTACGTCAAATGAGGGTAACCTGGTGAAGGTGTGTTCATGGAGTCCTGCCAAATTTTGAGACATGTTCAAACATGTCCTTTTCGGTGTGTATTTATGTCGTCGTTTGCGTTAAAATTATATCAATATACCGCACCTGCTACTAATATATGCTATGTTAGTAATAGTAAACAGCTGGCGAGGGCCTTTTTATTTTGAACATGTTGAGACATAGCTCTTTTGGGCATTTTGTTTTTTAAGTTTTTTTGTTCAACTTGCGTTTTTTTCCTTAGAATTTCTGACACTTTGCTTTCTAACTATAATCTAGCTTTAGTTAAGTAATCATGCAGGAAATCGATTTATCGGGAATGTTTACAGAGTCCAAGATGGTTGCAATTCAAAACTTGCGTCCCTAAAACTTCCTATTAGAGTTAGAATTTATTTATTTGTGTTATTATGTTATGAGGTTTTCTTGAAAAAGTCTTTAGGTAAGCGATAAACTATGTTATACAATTAATAAGCAAATCATACTTAGTTCTGACGTAGGTGCAGTCCTATATTTTTTACAAAACGGCAATGACTGCTTAGGGAAACTTCACCCTCAAAATAATTGAGCAAATTCAAAAACTCAACCTGAAAGTATGTACCTATCATTCATTGTCCTTCAATGAATTAAATGCTCCCGCAGACAGACAAGACGGACTCTAGTAGAAAAAGATATTTGAAAACTTCATATGAATTGTTTTACTGGAATCGCCGCATCGTCGCATCGCGCCTATTTGCGGGGTCTTAATAGGGGTCATTTTTATTTATCAATAATATTTTCATTTACGAGAATCATTAAAATGGTACCTATCTACATATAAATGATTGATAAGTACCTATTTTTTAACTCATTATTCGCAGTAAATTTTTCATGACCTTTGTGAAAATAAAAATGGTTTTCATAATTTTATTCTCATGTGAAAAGTCTTTTACTTCGAAAAGATAAAGAATGAGATGCATGTTTAGTAACAAAGGTGACTCAGACAACCTCTCACCTTAGGACGGGTAGGTACACACGTGTGGTATTCAAAAGACTGCTGTACCCAATCATCAAAATGGAATCTTGGTATTTTGTTGAGATGAGCGTTACCCTTTGATATTATTTTTTATAGTATTTTTCTTCAGTAAATTATTGTAAAGTTAACGAGAGAGTTAAATTATATTTATATTTATTTAATCTTTCCAGGTACAAAGGCGGACTTAATGCCTTAGGCATTCAATCAATCAATCAATCAAAATCAGCAATCATTTAATTTAAATTAAAAGATTTAAATTTGTTTTTATGACAATAAAAGATAATTTCCACCATGTCTGTTGTTATTTCGTATAGGCACAAAATAATTTTGAAAATATTTCATCAACATCGAGCTTCAGTATCCAGGATACAAATTCATTAAAATCAATAACACAGCGGGAGCTTTATTAATTTATTTTACACCAGCGTTACAAAAGACTTCTTTGAAATTAATTTCGCGCCGTCCTCCGAAATATGAAGAATCATAATTATTCGGAGCAAAATATTCGGAAATTCGATTGATCGATTCGATTACAAGCGCCAAACAATATGAACGCTGTGAATGACAATCTATCCTTAAAGAAAGTAACTGTAATTGCCTGGAACGAGGTCAGGTAGGTCTCCGTTGGATTTGTAAAGGGCCCGCCCCTTATTCTCTTCCTCCTTGATTTTCCGGTGCAGAACAAAAGCTATGGTGGCTTGAATGAGACCGCCTGCCCTGTTCTGTTGTCCTAGTACAGATTAGATGTATACTATACTACGCACTTAAGTACAGAGGTCGTGAATTCGAAGAATATCCATTATTATGGATGCTTTATTGTCTTCTGTATTTGGTATTAGGTATAGGGTAACGTTGGACTACTCAACATACTCGTATTTACCTACCTATTTGTTATTTGTAAGTACGAAAGAGTGTTGTGATCTCATATTATAATGGTCTCCCACAAAAAGAGAACATTAAAAAACCGGTCAAGAGCGAGTCGGACTCGCGCACCGAGGCTTCCGTACCACCATATGTTTTAAATTTTCATCGACGAGGCCTATATTCGTCAAAGAATTTTAACACTGTGGTGTAGAATATTGCAGTTTTTGGTCAGCGCCATCTCTTGACCGATAATGGTAGTGGTGGAGTGGAATATTAGTTGATGATTTCTGAAAAAGTGTGCTATTTAGAAACATAGTTTTATTTTTCCTGTAATCTTTACATAAACTATCTCATAGAATAATTTCAGATTTTTCTTTATGCAAACTTCGGAGATAAGGTGAACGGTATTTTTTTTAGATGGAGATTTCACCAAAAGTCGAAAACTATGTGGTCTAAAAAACAAGAAAAAATGCTTGAAAATGTGCAAGCGGCCCCACTTCAAATTTTTAAGTCCCTGTTGCAAAAAAAATATATCTTTCTTTTTGCAAAATAGTTGGGCAAATGTTATCTAAAACCATTCTAAATTTCAAGTTGATAGCATTAGAAGTTCTCAAGATATCCAGCTGTGACAGATGGACAGACAGACTGAGTCGCACCATAAGGGTTCCTTTTTACCATTTTGGCACGAGAACCCTAAAAAAGATGTATAGACGTACATGAGATTTTATGTTTTGCCTATGAGGTGGCGACGGCGACGTTCGCGTTGTTGGAATGAAAGAAAATGATAAGCAGTGACTGGTAGTGACCACTTACCATGGAATTAGTATGTACCATTTATAATCCAGTTACTTATTTGTCGCCCTAACACACGTGATGCGAGATTTGATGCATATCAACGCACCAAGGAAACAGAAGTACTTCTCTTGTGTTTTTTTTTTATTTGCCAATACTATCCCACTGCTGGGCAAACGAGTTCCTATTCCATTTCCACCTCTCTCTGTCCAGAGCTACCGAAGACCAATCCTTATTAAAGGAGTCCAGCTCATCCCGCCAACTCCATCTGGGCCTGCCGAAATGTCGTTTGCCATTAAGCGGGTCCCACTGGGACGTAAGTTTGGACCATTGATCGTCTGACAAGTGGCAGATGTGTCCAGCCCAATTCCATTGAAACCGTGGGTAAATAAAATACATATATGAATATTTAGAAATAGAAAATAATGGCTTCACATACGTAATACACACATTTTAGCGGAACATACAACAGACGGTAGCATTGTAACTATTTGTTTATCTTTGCTATAAAGTTCGCAAATGTAAATACAAGACTATTCTTATCCTGTCTGCCGTTAAAAGAAAACGTGATAACCGCTGTAACCCTTCAGAGCAAAACCACGGGATTTTGTGCCCCTAAATAAACATTCTCTTTCTTAGTAGTGCCCCAACACACGGAACATTTGTCATTTGTCTTTTACCAACTACACACATCAAAAGTGTCTAGGGATCAAGCATTTTTATGCGGATTTCTTGAGATTGAGATGTGGCTTTGTAATAAATTTATGATTTTATAAATTTATATGGATCCTTTTTGGTGCATTTCATAATTTGAATCAGGAACTGTGAATCAAATTCGAGTAAAAGATGAAAATCAGCTGTCAATATTTTCCCTATAAAAACATACAACGCATTGAAGACATTATTAGTGCTACTGTTTCCCTACTACTGATTAAAACCAACGTTATTATGGAGCGGCGACGTCATTTAAGCAGGGAAGAAATGCTCAGAGCCGTGGGAATGATAGAAGCTGGTTCCCGGCAACGTACTGTGGCTTTAGCTCTGAATACAAGTCAGAGTGTTATCAGTCGACTTTGGACACGTTACCGAAGCACTGGTACCGTGGCTGAGCGCCATGGAGGACGGTATCGCTGCACCACACGGAGACAAGACCGATACATTCAAATCTTAACTCGAAGAGCTCCAACAATAACCGCCATGATGTTAGCCGTGAGGCTTCATCACTCTTCAGGGAACTTAATTAGCGACCAAACAGTCAGAAACCGCTTGCATGAAGTGAACCTTCATTCCCGAAGACCGCTACGGGTACCACCTATAGCAATGCACAATCGTAGGATTCGATATCAATGGGCTCTTGAACACAGAAATTGGGCAGAAGAACAATGGCGTTTCGTGTGCTTTTCTGATGAGTCTCGTTTTGGTATGAGACCGGATACAAGACGTATACGACACTGGAGAACCCCTGGACGCCAACAGCGATTAAAATCCTGCCAGGAAGTCCATCCTTATAGTGGTGGAACCATCATGGTATGGGCGGGTATTTGGATCGGCGGAAGAACTGAGTTGATTTGGATCAGAGGCAACCTCAACGCTCAAATTTATGCTGAGACGATTGTATCAGACGTCATCGTTCCTCTACAAGTGCAAATCGGTCCCTTATTTCAGTTAATGCATGATAATGCACGACCGCACACCGCAAGAGTTGTAAGACAGACTCTCGCCGCAGCTAACATCAATGTCCTGCCCTGGCCTGCTCAGTCGCCAGACTTGAACCCGATTGAGCATGCATGGGATATGCTACAGAGAAGAGCTCTGCCGAATATGGAGGGTATCCAGTCGCAAGAAGACCTTTTTTTGTTGTTGCAACGAACATGGGCGGCCATTCCACAGCGTGATTTGGATGAACTCATTTTGAGTATGCCAAACCGATGTTCTTGTGTTGTTAGTGTTCGCGGTAGAAACACGGATTATTAATTGTTTAAGTTACCCAATAAAATTTTAGAGAAAACTGTTATTTCAGTCTTTTTTTCGAACTTTTGTGTTAGTGGTTCAAATGTCAAAAATCCCTTTATTAGGAAAATGGCAAATTTCTTTATTAATGCAAAGGTGACTTGGTTTATCGTTACTGTGACAAACGAAAACACTTTATTTGATGAATCCTTAAAGAAAATTTTAATTAATATCAATCAGGAGAAAAGTTATTGCAAAAATATATGTTGATCCCTAGACACTTTTGATGTGTGTATGTTGGGATATAGTTGTGCCAAAAGGGGAAAGTAAATCTTTGGGTTTTTCATAAATTCTTTTTTATTTTTATTTTTGAGAGAAGGGTAGTGTAAAAAGGTCTTCATTTTAAATGATTAAATAAACTATTAAGAAAGACATACTTCAAATTCGTACATGTAGGCATGAAATAATATAATCTCATAACAACACTTCATGTTATAATAGGAACATAAATAAAGATAGGCCTATGTAATTTGTATAATGCTAAAATAAACATTTCGAGCCGAAAATATTGAGCCATATTTTACAACAGTTTGTGGCAATTTATATTTCACTTAAGTTACCCTATTACCTACTTTTGAACGTGGTACAGGGAATAATTTAGATTTAATGGCGCAGAAGATATTATAAGCTACCTCTCTGTATAAGGCATGATGAATCGGGCTAAAGTTGAGAATTTTGTTAAGTTTCAAGGATCCCGTTGGTCATAGTCTGTGGAAAAGCGCACTGGAGTGTTTCTTTATGATGGAACTTGAGGAATTTTAGAAATATCGATTCCAGAGTTCCATTCAAGAAGTTCCGTTCTATATTTGGATTTATTATTATAGCGTTCCTAAATTGAAAACGTGCCGGTGTATTCGCTTAATCTTCGGGATATTACTTCCGTGATGCTGATTGATCTAATTTGTTTGACGTTTAGATTTGCATGTCAGTCATATTATTTATGCTATCCAAGAAGTTCCGTTCTATATTTGGATTTATAAATAAAGCGTTCTTAAATTGATAACGTACCGGTGTTCGTTTTATGTTCGGGATATTACTTACGTGATGCTGATTGATCAAATGTTGTTTGACGTTAAGATTTGCATGCTAGTCATATTTACTGTACGTTCTGTGATCCAAAGGCTTATTTATCGACTTTCCTTTTGCACTCTAGTACCACGGCGTAAGAACAACAAGGACAGGTTTCCAATATTGGTTTCTTTGGTTGCCCCGTTGGTCTCGTGGTTGCAAGCGCGACTGCTGAGCGTGGGGTCCTGGGTTCAATTCCCGGTTAGGGTGAAATATTATTGGGTTTTTCCATCAGGAATGTCTCAGTAACAGCCCGGAGTTTGGAAGTTGGTATGTGAAGCCCCCGAGCCTTGGATAGCATGTAAAGCTGTCTGATCTCTCCCTGGTCGTGTCGGTTTGCCGTCCGATCGGACTATGAGAGTAAAGGAACAGAGAGTGCACCTAAGTATGCGCACACACTTGTGCACCTTAATTATCTCCTACGCACCTGGCTAATCTCCGTTGAGATTGGCTACCGTGACCGAAATCGATCGGGAAGATATAATTAGTTTCTTTTCAATAAGTAATTCTAAGTCTCTTTCGTTCTCTTTCCTCAGAGTGGTCGGATAGGAAACACCGACACCGAATTCATCATAGTTTTGAAACAAAAGTTAATTTTGACGTGTAAAAGTGTTGTTTTTTTGACAAATTTACGAAAACTACCTACATATCAACTTGATAATCACTTAAAATACCATTAATTCCAAGGGCGTGGTGGCCCAATTAGTTTTGCTAGCTATCCCATCCCAAATTAATTCCTACATGTAGGTACAGAAGTTCTAACAATGGGGAAACTTGTGACAACGGTATAACGCCTCCTGTCACTTTTAGGGTACCAACTATCGACGCCATACCTACCTATATTTGTTTTAAAATGGCTTTAACGAAATTAAACACTTACAGGTCTTTGAAGCGATCGATTTATGGGACCTCTGGTCCTGCAGTGAACGTTTTTCGGCTGAAGATCCTAACTACAAAATAAAAGTTTATCCAATCTTTTGTACCAATGACGGTACCTACGGAGCAAGTAATTTTTTCCACATTTCGGTGGTGTGGAGCAGCTGCCAATTATAGTAATTAGGTATTGGCATATTTTATTTGTGTTTAAGTGATCTCGGTTTCGTGCATTTGCGGCCGGTACGAACGTCTGCGAAAGTGCAATAGTACAACACCGTTAAAAATTACAATGCTAGTTGCATATCTGCCATGGTTTGGCTACTGGGGACTCGAAAGCAACATACAGTTCTATCGTTGTCGTATCCGTCAAAGCGGTTCCGTCATATTCAAACTCAAACTCAAAGCATTTATTTCAATGAAACCATTTACAGGCACTTTTGAATTGTCAAAATAAACTAGTCGATCAGTTAGTCAGAAAGTTGAAGCTAGTTGCCCATTCCAAAACGTAGATCTCTTGGAGAAGAACGGGCAAGAAACTCCAAGGACACTCTTTTAAATCAAGATATTACAAAATCCTGGGTACATTATTCTTTATTATAATGCCGTAATGTAAATCTGTCATTTTCATCATTATTCGACATTATTTCAAACGCCGTTGGCCAAAGATTCAAATTGCTAGATTTGTCCTCACCAAACTTAGTCAGAAGAAAAAGTGTCCATACTGAGAACAGTGAGTTCACAAAATATAAAGTAACGAAATCGCTGCGTCATTGTGTGGCAGAGTTGTCAAAAAGAATCAAAAATGCGACTATAGCCCTGATAGTTTTTTATGTTTTTTTTTTTGCTTTGAGCACTATGCGAAGTGATTGAAAAAAACAAAATTGGCCATAACTTTTGAACCGTAAAAAAATCACCGATATTATCAGGGTTAAAAAGTTTGGAAATGACCTTGCCCACGCCCCTATTTGATTTGATCCATGCTTCCAGGGACACCCTGAAGGTATATCTCGTATTTCTCGCCCGGCGCAAACATTCAACTAACACTGGACTCATAAAGGGTAAATCTATAACGTAGGACGGGCTCTCAAAGGATTTGCCCGTACAGCCATCGACAAATATTTGTCAATCTCTTTGTTTCTATTCGACGAACATTCTTCACTCTAGTTTCGGACCTCTGTGACAGAGAAAATATTATTAGCACAATTGTGTATACAAGGTGTAACAGAATAAACGCAAGTCCTGAAAGTAGTTTGTTCATAATTGATTTCAGTAAGTTTTAATATTAACCGACCGATTAAGCCAAATAAAATTAAATCTTATTTCAAAGCAATAAGACTTAATTTTAATTGCATAAAGTAATGCTAGTGTCAAGACTATTTTCTTAATAAAAACAGCAAGATTAAAAAAAGTTTTGGTCATTGTATTATGCTTTTAACTCAATACTTAATTGTGGTGTATGAGGTCTTGCGTTAATTATGTTACACCTTGTATAGGTACAGTTGTATAGGTACAGTTGTATAGGTACAATCTTCTTGTTGAAGCGAAGGTATTATGTTGCTATTATCATTATGGACCGTTTTGGAGACGTAGCACTATTTTTCGTCTTCAATAAACGAGCGTTTTGTCACACTAATATTATAAGGCGAAAGTTTGTGAGTGTGTGTGTATGTTTGTCTGTTCTGTTCACGCTCAAATGGCTGAACCAATTTTGATACAGTTTTGTATGAAGGTAACTGATACCCTGGATTAACATATAAGCTACTTTTTATCCCGATATTCCCACGGGATCGACACTTATGCGGGTGAAACCGCTGGGCGCAGCTAGTTTATTAGAAACCAGCATGCGTTGCAATACCTTTTCATGTTTTTTGTCAGGAACCTTCTCCAGTGTGCACACAACAACTTACCAAAGTTTCATCACAATCGTTCGAGTTTTGGCGAGATTAACACACGGTAATTGATTTTTATATTAGATTAATAAACAAGATGTAAGGATCGTAGCAGGTGGCGTTCTGAAGTTCTGTCCATCCCCAAGGAAAATGGCGTGAGTTTATTCATATATGTAATACACTAATTAGTCAGAGCTACAAGCGGGGGTCAATTTATTTTGACTATAATTTATGACGTTGCCATCAGTCACAATTTAGTGATAAAAATGGATGTTTTTTTTATGTTTTGCATTGTTTTACCACAGAAGAATGGTGCAAATCGAAAACAAATTAGATATTGCTGGAAAACTTCAATATTTAATTCTATTAGGATGTTTATAGCTCACCATGGTTACAGCGGAAGCCAGACGGCAGACACTCAGTGTAAATTCTGACGCGCAGGAAGCCGACTTACACATTGTTGGTAAGCCGACATAATAAAAATATGAACTGGAAAAATGCACCTTATTCACACGACACTAAAAATAAATGAACTGTGCATAGAAAAAAACCTATCACAGGATCTATGAAGCTATAAAGTATACAATTTAGTCCTGAGTTTTCCTGTTTTTGTGTGTTATCGGCAGGCGGCGCTGGTGACGCGACTAACGACCGATGTCGACATCTCAGTGAAATGTCACAATGATTTATCGGCAGTACCACGGGTGTATACGCCGGATATGTGTATGCGTAGATATACTCGTGGTATATGACCCGAGATGTATATAAATGGTATAATGGTATAGTTTTGAAGGACGAAATGAGACCGTAAATTCTGGTTACATAAGATTTTAGTATTTTTTAGTAAATAATAATCGTATTTTATCAGGACTTAGATTAAATGAAAGAAATATCGTATGTCTCTATCGCAGATGGATTGTTTGATCCACTGCTTTACATTAGTCGTTTTACAAAACAACTCCTTTATGTACAGCTACTGTGTCAATTTAGCAACGAAATTAACACATACCTTAATGATAAAAAACATATTTTAATCATTTTTATTGATTTCAGTAAAGCTTTCGACACACTTAATTATAATATACTATCCCAGAAACTAGAATGCAGGGGTAAGGGGTCCTCTACTCCAGTGGTTTATGAGCTACCATAGCAACAGATACACGACTGTCAAGCTAGGAAACTCGTATAGCGACTTGAAATTAACAACAAAAGGCACGGCACAGGGATCAATAATCGGGCCTACTGAATACCTACTCTATGTCAACGATATGTGCAATACTATAGAGGTAGGCTCTGTATACCAGTTTGCCGATGATACCTGCATCGTGGTTGCTGATAAAGACACTGAAGAGGCCGAGCGTCTTCTTCAAATTAACTTAGACTTACTATGTAAGTGGTCGCACGATGTTGGTCTCGTCATAAATGCCGATAAAACCAAAGCCATGCACATACATTCTTCACATAATCAAGCCACTTATACACCATCCATTAAGGCGCATAACCATACCTGTTTACACGCAGTATGTACCGATAGTTGTAGCTGTGAAACATTAGAATTCGTCAAGGAACATAAATACATTGGTCTCATAATCGACTACAAATTTAATTGGGTACCACACATTAACTATCTATGTGATAGATCTATTCTGGGTCGAATAATCGTGCTTAAACATAAAATGCCATATAAAACTTTAAGACTACTGTACCTAGCCCTAGCTGACTCCATAATTGGTTATGGTCTCAGTAGCTATGGGAGAAAATATAAAACGAATTTAGATAAAATTTACAAACTACAACAAAGAATCCTCAAAAATATTGTACCACTCAAAATTAAAACAAAATTCCAAAATGATTACTCTAAACTATTTCACTATTGCAACATATTGCCAATACAAAACATGATCAGACTTTCAATACTAAAAGACGAATACATCAATATAAATAATTTAATTAGGAGAACACGTCATCCTAAATTAAGAACTTTAGCTAACATAAAAACCTTTACCTTGCCTAGATGTAACAATACATATGGTATGAGAACATACACCTACATACTACCAAAAATAGTAAACGAACTTCCTACGGACATACAAAGTAAATACCTCTGTAACCCTAATAAAGCTAAATGTTTATTAAAAAAGCATTTTCTGCAAATTACAAACTATGAATATGTACTTTAGCTTGATACACTTATTACATCTTTAATTGTGGTATTATTATAATATAGAATAAGTAAAAACTTAAAATATCTTGTTTTTTGAATGTAAAACTTACAAACTTAACATCTAAATATGTTTCTCTGTAGTACATACCTATAATAGACAATATATCTCCGAACTCACTAGCCATATATAAGCCATCAGTGGCTTTTGTGGTTTTTAGTATAAAATTATTTAAACTCTGCGATAAACTTTTTTGAACATTATAAAAAAAAAAAAAAAAATGTAAAATGGCTGAACGTTAAGCGATTTACTGACTGAACTATAACATACAGAATTGCTTACTTAAATGTTTTGCACTTAGTAATGCAGCAAAAAAGAAATAAATAAAATGAGTGATGAAAATGATCATAACTTAAGTGATAACAGTGATTTTAAGGACTATTTTAATACAAAGTTCCCAGAGTTTTATAAAAGTCAGTCCTAAAAATCCGCGACCAACTTAGAAGTAGCGCTCCGCTCCGGCACCTACCGCGATATCCCTCGCTTTGCTTGCTCAGCTCGCGCCCATTTGGTCACTGTTCTAACATAGGTAACCTAACTCAATTGGTCAGGGTACCCAGCTTAGTTACTGCGACCGATTCGGCATTAAAAGCCACACAAAACGCTTATTGTGACTGCAGATGAACCATTGTGCATTACGTCTAAACGTGGTTGCACTTTTGTTAAACGTAACGCAATGACAATTTTTAGCTGAACGTTGTTCAACTGTTTTAATTAGCTGAACTGTTTTGTAAAACAGGTATAGGCAAACCACTTAATAGAGTCCTCGCCTGCAGGGTATAGGGGTGTGGGGGTAGGATGAGAATGGGAACCGGGAGAGGTGCGGGCGGCGGGCGCTCGTAGCGTACGCCGCCCCACACAAGAGGCGAAATGTGACAGTTCTTAAGATATGTGACGTCACAGTAGTTAACGGTGATCTGGTGGTGATTTTTTATTAGAAAATTAATTGATGACTACTAAATTATGTGAAACAACTATGTGTAGGTAACAAAATAAAATATTAGGTAAAATAAACTTTAAGTACTATTTATTATATACAAGATTTAGATAAATCTTGTATATAATCAATAGTACTGATTATTATTATTAGGGATTATTTGCTGGATGTCCATCCAGCAAATAATCCTTCTAACAATTTTTTTTGGTCCAAATTAGAGTCGATACTGTTTTTGTGCTAACTGTCCTGCCGGGTCCTGCCGGGGCAGCGGGATTGTCCGAAAGGGTTACCGCTACCCCGGAACACAAAGGGCTAAGGAAGGAACACGGGTGGGTTTTAGTCAGTAAGAGTCTGACACTCCCTTCTGCTCCACCCAGAGCGGGAGGGGTCATTGGATGATTTCCCATCCACAAAAAAAAAAAAAAACCAACTCAATGGGTTCAGGTCCTGCTATAGAGGCAAACGCAATACTTCATGTCCGTTTCTTTTAAATAACTCGTCAATTTTGTAAATGTGTGAAATGGTTTTTAATTAATTTAATTATGGTCATCTTTTCTAAGTTTATCATCAAAAGGCACGTCATGCCGTCGTAGCCAATCTTGCATAGCTGCTTTGGTAGAAGCCATAGTCGGCTTTTTCTCTTCTCGATCCGAATGATAAGCTGCGTTATCCATTACTATGACAGAATTTGGTGGTATATTAGGCATCAGTTTTCCATTTATCCATTTACTGAAATTCATAGAATTTGATAATCACCATTTCAATTTAAATATCACAAGTGCTCTGTCTACAAATCAAGTTTGACCTCCACAATGTACGATGATCAAATGGTTTCCTTTACCGATATGACACAGCACGCTGCGTTCATCCTTTGATTGTTGACATTTGAAACGTTATGAGATGCATTAACGTAAGTTTCGTCAAGATATAAAATATGTTTTCCTTCTCTACGATATTTTTTAATAGTATTTAGGTATTTTCACCTCCACAATGTTATATTTGGCTGTTCGATAAGGAGTTTTCTTTTAGACCCGCGTGTTTAAAAAACCTGGATCATGTAATAATAGTCTTAAATATTCCCTGCCGCAGAATAATACATTCTCTTATCTAAATACAGCATTCAAAGTTTTCAGAGTTAGTATTTTTTAAAAATTGTGTAAAAATAAGTGACTTTTCTTCTTACCACGCCTTTTGTGAAATCGTCTACTTCCACTTTTTTTCTGTGAATCTGTTTTGGTTTTCTCGGTGATCTTTCGTTGTCTTTTAGTAATTTTCCTTGTTGTACAATTCTAGATACAGACTTTTCCGATAGTCCATTAACTTTTGCTACGGTTTTGTTTAAACTGATATTCAGCAGAATTTGGATCCAGTTTTTTTTTCTAAAATATTTGTATACGTTTAAAGCCATTCGCTTGCACTGACTATTAATTTTATGTCCGAAGATATTTCGACTCATCTTGATAATGTAATCTCATGTTTAGCTCTCACAAAGCGTCCGCTACTGTCAACATGTGCGATCGCTAAACGCGTAGCGAGAGAATCAGCGAACTGAGTACTGAGTTTTGACAAGAATGCGCCTGCCGCCTGCAACTCTCCCGGTCCCCTTTCTCGTCATACCCCCGCGCCCCTATACTCTGCATGCGAGGACTCAATTAAGCGGTTTGCTTATAGCGGTTATGTAAAACACTGGATTCAACACTCCATCTGCAACATCTACATGAAGAATCCTATAAGCCCCGTAAAAGCTTTCACCATCAAGTCTGACCATTAAAAAAATTGTTTTACTTTTGCACAACTTATATTGCATTTAAATGAGCAGATTATATTGTAATTTGTTTTACAGTTATCTGAACACGCAGTGGACGCTATACATTTTAATATTACCTTACTCGAACAAATGTTAAATAGGTATGTTGTGTATGGATAAAGTCACTAGACATGAATATTCATACATTTGAAAATTTAATTTTTGTCTTTATTACAACAATTACTTTTAAGATTTCGGATAGTGGCCGCCGAAGGGGACAGACGTGTCGTGTCTTGACCCGCCTTTGTTTTTACTTGATGCAATGTGCACAACACGTGGCTGACTCTGAGCTTGAAACTCGAACGGGGTTTCGCTTGCTGTGTTTTTGTGGGTGCAAATTAAAACACCTTAAAACGGTGGTAAAGTGGCATACGTGTCTACCTGATATACAAGCCTGAGGTCTAGGCCTTCCGGCCGAGAATATCGACGACGTGGATTTGGTGAGATCTTTCCATTATATATTTCAGGGACCTCCGATAGAGGCTTGGAGGCTGTATAAAACTGCGTTTTGCGTTGTTAATTTGGACTTTTGACGCCACGCGTGAATTTAAAATCATTGTAAGCTATAAATAGGCTTTAAGGAAATGTCTTCATATTATATTTAGGAGCGAAGGACAAAATAATACACTCTATTATTTTAACCTGAAATACGGTATCGCTCTAGAATTAGTACTTCACGCTTTTCTTAATTTAACATTGTACTAAATTATCAAAACTGCCTTGAACAAGCTACCTATTTCCTAGCTTGTAAAATTTGTAAACCGCGCGCAAAATTGGACCGAAAGGGTAAAAAAAAAAAGGTTAAGTAACAAAAAATAGCGAAGCTCATAAATTTCAAGCGTTAAGCTCCCCTGTCAGCTATAGTGGTTCACAAACCCAAAGCTACACAACACATGTGTGCAGAGCAGGTCTTGTAATACCATAAAAACAAAAAGTTTTTTTCTTTTAAATGGGCACAATTGTGCGTATGACAAAAGACGGAAACTGCCTATTCAGGGCCATAGCACATCAAATAAATAATGTAATGGGTTTAACTTTCGACCACGTGTCTGTCCGTCAGGATCTTGCTTCATATGTTTTAGAGCATCGAGATGACGAAAGAATTCGCTTAGCCCTTCTAAATAATGTACAAGAAATTCTTCCTAACAGCATTCTCTCCCAGGAACAAAGAATAACAAAATACATAACACAGCAGTTTAACAAGACGTTCTGGGGAGGAGAGGATATCTTAATCGCCGCAGCCGAGTTCTATCTTGTAAATTTGCACGTGCACACGGATACAAGACACAACCTAGTGTATTCATCTACCGGCGAACCAGTACCCGGCAACATACACATCCTCTACAAGGACCAGCACTACGATAGCTGGGTCATGACCGACGACAAACACTATAACAGCAACCCGATAGATATAATGAAAAAATCGAACAATGTCACAACAACACTATATAATAAGCCTTTAATTAACCAGTACAACACACGTGAAGAGAAAGGTCAACTCACGAAATCCCAGTCTCAAACGAACAGCCCTCAATTAGCTAGCTCATTAACACAATATGAACAACAAGCACCAATGTGTACACCGTTATCAGAAGTAGTCGCAGATGTCACTGGGTTCACAATACTTAAAAACCAACCGTGTACCTCAATAAAGTACACTTGCCTAGACTTGCGTATTGCAACTTGGAACGTCCGCGGGGCCTCAAAACCGACCAAAAAAGATAAAATTGACGCTGAACTTTCAATTAGGGGCATTCATGTAGCCTGCTTACAAGAAACAGGTATGAACTCAGGAGCATACAACTCTACACACCACGAATGGCACCTCTATGGAACCTCAGGTAAAACACATCGGGGACTTGCAATTCTAATCAGAAAAGATGCTCAAATTGAATTAGTTAACAGAAAAAAGGATACAGACGCGATGTCAGCTACTCTTCAAGTTAACAGGGAAAATGACAAGCCTGCTCATCTGTATATAATCAATTCTCACATAAACTGTTGTACATCTATAGCAAACAGGTCCTTCACAGGCTTATTAAACTTGATCAGACAAAAATCAAGGAAATGTACTTTAATAATTCTTGGCGACTTTAACGCTCATATTGGTCGACATGATACACAAAATTTCCAACGCAAAGGGCTGATCCAACAAAACCTACACCATGACTTATCTAACTACAACGGGGAAATGTTAATGGATATACAGGGAAAAACTGCAAATAGAAACGACAAAAGCGAGATCATCGTGTAGGGTAACGTGGTCAAAGGGCACTCAGAAATCCCAACTGGATCACATTATAACGCCACATGCATCAGAAAAACTTTTTGATTTTATTAAAGGCGAATGGGCCGCTAGGGGCACATCCGACCATAAAATAATCTGGGGTCTAATAAGAACAAATCGAATTTCAAACAAGAAAGAAAGCACCAAACACATTATTACACAAAGACAACAGCAAGCCGCGAAGGAAACAACAATTGCGGCCAAGGATTTTAACTATAAACAATGCTATTATGCCGCTCTCAATAGTAAATTCACAAAAACAAAATACCAAGATTGCATAACAAAAAAACTAAAAGATAAAGGGATCAACTCAACGGACAAACTCATCGAAATACCCTGGAATACCATAACGGAAGTATTAAAATCGGCTGCTCAGGAAACTCTTATTTTTCAGCCAGTTCTCTCCAGAGATCATCGACTAGCTCTTGCTAACCTACAAAAGGCTAAATTCCTACAAAGCAGGCAACCAGATAATCCAAATAGGCACAACCGAGTAAAAGAATGTCAGGCAACACTTCAAAAGGTTAAATATCAGGAAGAGCAAAAAGCATGCAGGGCCTGCCTCAATGGATTGGGGAAAAAACACCCTGCAAAACGCATGCAGATGCTATACTTTTTTTACAGCAGGAACAAACTTCAAACAAAACGTCGAAAAAGATCTACTTATATACCAATGACCAAATGGGAGCAAATTTAAAAAAAAATCCGAGGGCCATCTTATACCAACAATTAATATAAAAAAGCCGATAACCGAAGTACAGGGTGAGGGACCCATTACGGACGACGTAATGGCAATCATTAATAAAATGCGGAACGGGACAGCCCCCGGAACGGACCAAGTGGTAATCGAATTATACAAAGCAATGCCCCAAATATTACAAGAAGCCGTCACCAAACACATGAACAAAGCCTGGACACTGAACGAAGCACCTGACACATGGTTGGAGACCGTACAGGTACCAATTCCAAAAAACAATAGCCCTAAAAATGAGAATGAATATCGCCGCATATCGGTTTGCAATACGGGTTACAGAATTTACGCCTCCTACGTATTAAAAAAACTAGATGAGATAATAACGGAATTAGGCAACTACCAAGCGGCCTTTTTAAACAATAGATCAACAGACGACCATATATTCACGCTTAAAAGGGTCTTAGACGAAGAATGGCGTGCAGGTAAAAGAATTTATGTACTCGCCCTCGACATTGAAAAGGCATTTGACAACGTCGACCTCAATGCACTAAGAGATATCTTATTACAACGAACCAACAAATCGCTAACCAACAGGATAATCAAGGTATGCATGAATGAACGAACATGCATCAAATGGTGTCGCCAGCAAAGCAGTTGGATTATTAAAGGAAAGGGAGTCAAACAAGGTTGCCCTCTGTCCCCTCGCCTGTTTACACTGGTCATCGACGAAGTCCTTAGAACCCTCGACGAAGAAACACAATTAATAAAACTTGACCAGGACCGCGAAATCTCACTCCCTCTAGTATTATCATTTGCGGATGACCTTATCTTTATTACAGATGACCTAGAAGGATTAGAAGGTATCATATACCATATTAAACCCCTACTAAACAGTGTAGGCCTCCAAATAAACGAAACAAAAACAAAAATACTAATTAGGGACCCCAAAGCTACACAGATAACGACCCACGTGACCCTTAATGGAATAAGTATACCAACATGTGAAGAAGTTAAATACCTAGGTACATACATAACATCTACATTAAGTAGAAAAAGCACTATAAAAAAACGTTGCGAACAGGCCATGAAAAACGCCAAATCGTTACTACCATTCATAAATAATTCAAATATGGACTGGAAATTAGCCAGACTCATGTATCGAATGGTGATCGTACCGTGCATGATACACGGTTTGAAAGTTTCGGCACTTACTAAAGCTAACAGATCAAGACTCAGAATATATGAGCGAGTTATCATGAGGGACTTGATTAACCACTCTAGAAATAAACCAAGACAAAAGAAAATGCATGAAATATTAGACGGAAAAACAATAACCAAACGCATCAAGAACCATAGGATGTGCTACCTCGCACATGTCTACAGGCGTCGCAAATCACACCTGCTACATGCAGCAATGCAATACAAAGCCAAATCCAAGAAGGTCGGCCGACCTATTTACACATGGAACGACAATTTAAAACAGGACATGAAGTACTTCGACAAGGGAATCAATTTCTGGATGGATACAGCGGAAGACAAAAGTAAGATCAAGATCGCTGCTAGTGAGATTTACAATAAACCGGAAACGGATAGTAGCGAAACTTCCGAAGATGACATCGATAACAGCAACATCTAACACAATACAACAGAACAATGACATACAAAAGAACCGAGAAAGCAGTAACACTCCGCCAAAAGACTCCCCGATGAAGCTCGACCTGAACCAGCCTGGCGGCAAGGTCGTTAGAAGATGCCCATCCATAGATAATAATTACCCATCTCTCCACTAGTCCAATGCTTGCTCTAGGATGCATATCCGGTAGGCTCTTAAATCCTTCCCTATCCTACGGGCACGTCCTCCTTACCAATTACCGCGCCCCCCGGTCTATTCCTTGATATGCAATGGCCGCTGTAGCACCATGATCATGAGGCTACAGAAGCTAGTGCGAATCTTGGGGTTCATTCGATTAATCGAGTCTGGTTTAACCACGCTGGGATCGGTGCAATTCATTCATTCATTCATTATTACAACAATTACTTTTAAGTTTAGGCATGTCCCAAATGTTTATTGATTCAAGTATGAAACAATAAACATTTAAAAACAGTATGACTCGGAATAATATGTAGTAGGTAACATATTATTCCGAGTCATACTATATATTTCATACTATATATATTTTTGGGGTCAAAATAGTTTTAATAATTTCGGTTTATATTAATTATTGGTGTTTGTAGGCGTTTGGGCTCTGTCTCGCATTATGCTGAATGATGACCGTTTTACGTGGATGTGACGCATATTTTCCCTCAACTTGTTCTTTTTTTGTGTTAGTGTTCTTGCTCTGCGACATGTTTGCCGCAAATAAACGTATTTTAGTTTCTTTCTTTCTGAAACGGAACAACCTTCTCCATGAACCAACATCGTAAAAATTAAAAAAAAAAAAAATCAGCCGTCACATACATTTGGGTCGAGTAGGTATTGAAGTATTGTTGGGACAGTTTATAATTTATTCGCCATTATGAAGTTGGTCCCATGAGGAAAGTTGTTCAGTTTGATGGTCTGTACTGTACCACACCCTTAAATATGACCACACATTTCTGATACATGGTGTATACATATAGCTTGAAATATTACGCCTACATAGGTACAAATGTAGCCATTTATTCACTTATAAGTTTTAGTGCCAAGTAGGAGCCGATATACGTTACCTAATCAATGCCTAAGCCTACAATATACGAGTCTTGGCTTATTAGTATTACTTTGTATGGAAAACTTGTAAGGAAATGCCCATGCTTCGGACGTAACAAAACAGCCGATCGATTCTGTAAAAATCTCACCGTGATAACTAAGGTGAAGTGAGCGTGAAGTGAGCTATCAATAGGGGCAATCCCTAACATCAGGTGAATGACAGCTCACTTCGCCTTAGTTTTCACGGTGAGATTTTTACAGAATAGCACTGCAGGAGACTAAGAGTGAAGCTACACTTGCGTTTTCAGTGCGTTGCGTCGTCGCACCGCTAAGCATCGCACGCATTGTGTGGCTTCACTCGTATCTAGACATTATTTCTAGAGAAAAATATAATAATTATAATGGGCCTAAGCTATATCATTTTCTAATCTAAAGATTATTCTCTGAGATCTGAATTAGACTAAGCATACCTTTCACCAAAACTCCATTAGCATAATTTAAAATGACTTTAGTTTAAAATTTACATTCATATTCATAGATATTAGATATTACCGATTTTGATACACATTTCTGTGGCGCGTCGAATTTTCGATAACCGCGCAGGCCACTTATTTCAGGCAAATTTGTGTACAGACGTGTACAAAATTGGAACGCAGAAATTTTCGGTTTATACGATATGGGGAATACTGAAGATGGGGCGTGGTTATGTGGTGTGTACTGGCTTCGTTTTTTTAATCTTTTTATTTATTATATATGGAGTTTTTTGTCGGTATTGTCTGTTCCTAGTTGGTTTATCTTTAAGTTTCCAGGTGAGTTTTTTCTCTCGGTTTCGAGGAAATGTGTTATTCAACGAGGTTTTTACATCTCTGCGTACTGGTAGCATCAAAAGTATCCTAGTAATAAATTAATGTGTATTGTCTCTGTTCCCTGGGCGTGACATCAAGCAATGGACAAAATTTCCAATCTTTTGCTGATAGAGTACGTGGCTTTTGGGTATTTTGTATGTGTGTATCTCATATATATATATATTTTGTAATGTGCGTTTTGTTTGTGAAGAATAATAAATTTTTCTTTCCTTCAAATTATTACTAAAAACTAAATTTTCGTCTGGTTGGCTCAGAATAAGAATAAGAATAAGAAATTTTATTTGCGCAAACATGTGTACACATACAAAATTAAAATAATAGATGCATGCAAGGTCGTAAATAAGATTAGCTCACGACATGTTTGCCATTTCTCATGGCGTGCAAATATCTTGGAAAAAATATAATAAAAATAGTATTAATACATTGATTTTAAAATATTACAATTATACATTAATTAATGTCAGTTAAACAAATATATTCAATTATTTACATTATCCAATTATTCATTTTATATTTGACTAGTCCAATAATACAAATTACATATAATAAAATTATATTATGAAGATTTACAATAGGAATTCAATTAAATAACATTTATTATGGCATATTTAAGTTATATATTTTTATCACAATGAGTCGTTTAAAATGCTCTAAATATGTATTTGAAATAAAATATTTTTTCATAATAATTTGTTTCTGTCTTCTTACAAAACCTTGCTTTACGACCGAGTTGTTTCTGTGCGCCTTTATTATAACATTATTTTTAATTAAACAATATTGCAGGTTTTTCATTTAATAAAATGTTGCCATCATGAACTGTTTTTAATTTTGCTTGGTTAATCAGGGTCCTACCTACTGACATTATTATAAATTTTAATATGCAAAGCTGAATAGAATACTCTTTATCATTTAAGTACACCATATAAATTACAGATATAAATGTGGAAATTTTACAAAGGGTGACACAATAGGCGGTCTGCGGCTGAAATGGTTATTATAAAAATAATTACGGTTTGCGGTTTAAGACATTTATTTCCCAAAAAGAATACAATCCACTTATCATGAGAAATACAAACTTATGAAGAACGGTAGGTATCCGTAAATAAACTAGTAAGTAGTAGATGTGCATATATTTCTTTCTTACAATGCTGTGGATAACAAGAAAAAGTTAGTGTACAGACGCCAGCACATCAAGCTACTACAATCTGTCAAATTTATTTAACAGATTTTCAACTTTATCGCTAAAGCATGAGGTTCAAAGTTGATTGGGAAAAATTTGTCATTTTCGGGTAGCTTGATGTGCTGGATGTCTGTACCATTACTTAAGTATGTTAATATTTTTAATTTGTTAATGTTTCAAAATTTTAAGATAGTATAGTACCTAAATTTATTTTACTCATTGGTATGTATTTTAAATAAATAATATTTTAATGTAAAATCAAAGAAATACCTAACACTAACTTTATAAATAGGCGATTGATTTAAAATCAAGAGAAATGTTTCAAGATTTACCTATTTATTTTCTACCATTAAATTATTTACCACATTCACAGCATGTTTGTACACTTGGTAACCACAAGAAAAGCGCGCGTCGCTTCGTGAGAAAAAAAACTATATCAGGTATTACCATAGAATACATAAAAATACAGTATCCTGCTTTTAATTATAAAAATAATACATTATTATGAAGAAGACTATTTAAGTAAAGGGTTCATATTTACAAATTTATCTCCCACTTTTAATAGGGATAATAATCCTAACTGAGTTACGAGACAGGGGTCAAATGTTTAACATACAACTATTTGGGAGCGCTAAGTGGTAATAGGTAAAGTTAATAGTTTAATCCAATTTATATGACCTTAAATCCGGGCACAGACGTCTGAGTTCTGAATTAGCTTTACGAGTGAATAATTTTATTACAATTTTTTAAAATTAGTATTGAATTGAATTATTGGAACAGTCTATGAGTTTGGGGTAGTAGATGTTACTGTTATTATCAAGAGGTATTTTGTTTATTTATTTATTTAAAGGTTTGCTGACTAAATACTTAACCAGCATTAACCCAAAGTCTTTGGGTATAATATGTATAGATCTCGCATGTACACACGGCTACACATTAACCTATACATTTCCAGTTTTAGCTGACCTCGCAAAAAACCTATACAATGTAGGTTTTTCGTATGATCAGAAGTCAGCTTATACTGGTTATGTATAGCTTGATGTGTAGCCGTGCGTAGGTACCTAAATTTTAGGAAATCATGGCACTATCAATTAGCGTACTAAAACATTATACAAAATTCAAATAATAATATAAGTAGCATATATCAATGTTTTATTATTGTTATTTTTTTTTTTTTTTGCTTGTGTTTATTTTTTTTATGCGTCATGTTGGCCGCAAATAAACATATTTTATTTTCATTCTTCTTAAATAAAATTATAATAAATTGAATATGAAATTTTGTGCGACTTGCCAAAAACCCAAGCTATATACTGGGATAAATTAAATTAGCTAGCGAAACTTCGCAAAACGTGATAGGTATCGAACTCTACAAAAAATAGTTTTTTTTGGGTCAACGACTACATTACTTGAAATATCAGTTTCAAAATTAGTTTCTTTTTCTGTTTAAACTTCATAGCCATGATGGGTATTGATATCAAACACGAAGAAACAAAAAAAAATACTAATTTTCTCAACTACTTCAAGTAAATAGTACCAGTGGTCATTGACCCCAGGAAAAAAACATCAAACCTATTTTTTCTTTGTTTTATTGTGTTTATAATATATTTTAGCCATCAAGAGTATGAAGTTTCGCTACTCCCACTATTACTACTACTGTTTAGCCACTATTTTAGTCTAATCGAATTCGAAACAAACTACCTACATAGCCCCTAAAATATGACGTCACGTCATTACATACTGACGTATAAATTTACTAGAATAGCGTGTCGACAATTGAAAACGGCGTGTTAATGCTGCGTCGATTTGTGTAATGCTGGTTTGCAGTTTATAGCCAATAGGTACATTTTAGCCTGTATTGTGGTATCAACAATTGGTATATGTATTACTAAACACCTGTGCTAATGGCTTTCATTAATGAGAATCGTGATTTGGTTACTGAATGAAATGGGCTCTGCGGTCGTGAGCTGTCTACAACTTTTGTCACTGCTGAGGCTTTACTAAATGTGGATCGGAATGATTTGGCCGGATTACGTGGCAGTGTTGATTATTGCGAGTACGAATTTGGTTGTTTGAATATTTTAGTTGTGGAAATATTTTCTGAGCAGCTGCTTATAATGGGGAAGATTTTAAATAAGTAATTCTGTCTGTAGGGTTTTAATGCATGAAAGGTTTTTGAAAAACTGAAAAAATAATCTAACGCGTCTGATAATAATTCACTAAATACTCTATTTCATGCAGCATTGCTGGTCAGAGAGTGAGGGGCTTGTGGCTAAGTAATAACAGTCGCACGGGTCGATCGATTATGTTAAGCTACGCTTGCCGCGGTTGGTCCGTGGATGGGTGATCATCTTCACATACCAAGACCCCTCCGTGCCTCGGAAAGCACGTTAAGCCGTTGGTCCCGGCTAAAATTCGTGGATCTTTGACAGTCGTTACGGGTCGTCAGAAGCCCGAAGATCTGACAACCAGTCTTACCAAGGGGTATCGTATTACCCAGTAACTGTGGAGGTCAGTTAGACAGTCGCTCCGTGTAAAATACTGGTATTCAGCTGCATTCGGTTAGACTGGAAGACAACCCCAACATAGTTGGGCAAAAGCTAAGGAGATGATTTAATACTGGTCAAAGACAGGTTTTATTTATTATTTATTTATTCATTCAGTAGTACACATAGAGTTTATACATTTAAGTATTTATTATTTATAAAGTATTTTGACAGCAGACTTCTTGATTTCTTGATAAACGTAATCAGCACCCTGATTGCGCAACACAATACGATCATAATCTGAATCATGTTGAAGGATATTGCTAACCCATTGCTTCAAATGTTCGAACAATTTGTCTGCTAAGCAATTTAAATAACGCAATGACCCCTTTATTCATATACGTTGCTTGAACTTAGGTAGCGACTGTTCATCCATACATTTAACAGAATTGACTGGCTGTAATACCTTCACTTATTTCCATAAATAAATAATCGAGGACCTGTCACATGTAATCGGAATCATAATTCTTTAAAAGCCTTGCGTTACGTAATCTCTGAACCTTATGTCCTTATCCTACTCTGATATTCTATTAGAACGTTGGATAACAGCTACAATCAAGGAAATTGAAATTTTAATAAACTGTTTAATTTCGCCGTCGGGCCATCCCAGATTTAATATGAAGTATTATAAAGTATTATTAAGTTAACTCGGGCTATTTCTTTGTCCAGTTTCATATCGTAAACCCGTCGAGGGCAGCTTATTGCAGTTAAATCAAAACTATGTAACAACTCTGTATATAGAAAGTTGTTTTATGTATTGATAGTGTTTTTGAACGTCGTCGTAATTTGGTATCGAAAGATTTATGGGGCAAGTGAATAACTGTTTGGAAGAGAAATTAGCTGTATTTTAGACTAGCTTCTGCCCGCGACTTCGTTTGCGTGAAATTTCTTGTTCCCCCGACGCACATCGCCTGCTCGCTCTATTACTCCGTTTTCGCTTACCGTTCTTTTTTACGTTTTTCTTCATGCTCGGCTCCTAATGGTTGTAGTGTGATGTTAACCTATAACCTTCTTCAAGAATTGGGCTATCAAATTCAAAAATAATTTCCCAAATCGGTATCGGTACTTCCAGAGACGAATGAATTATTTTTTCTCACAACATTACACAAACAAAAGTTACAAACTTTTTTAGGTATTATGAATTCATCACTTACTGATTAAAGCGTTCAAACAATGTATTCAGTATAGATTACTAGTTATAATTTTTACTGCGAAGTACAGTTGTAATGTTTTGTTTTATTTACAGGGGTCCAATTAGATTTTATTGGTGTGTCAAGAATTAATTACTATAACTGTCAAAAGCACTGAAATAATTATTTATAAATAAAATAAATGAATAAAATTTATTTAGGTCCTTTTATAAAGTAATGCATTTACAAACTTATAAATACTTAGTAGTACCAAGTTCTTAACGGATGGCCTTAAATACTCATATAAAAGCTAGTTTAATTTACACGTTTTTAATTATCTATGAAAGGTGCGTTGGTACTGACATTATAACTTGAGGCGACGTGCCTGAGCTACATTAATAAAAACTTGTGTTTGAGGCCAAAATACTTTATTTATAAATACTTTATTGTATACCAGAAACTACATACTTAACAAAAAATACAATTATCACCACAAAAAATACATTGGGCGGTCTTATCGCTTATCCTTATCACTTTGAAATAATATTCAAATAATGTCTACCCAATTAACATTGATTAAATAAACAGTCATGTTCGTGAACGGGCGCCGTCAGTAGGGACTGGTCATCTCTTTGCTGCCATAGCTTATTTTAATTTAATTTATATTTGAATCGTTTCTTTTTTTTTCTCATCTTTTCATTACGGACGCTTTTAAGGTTCTGCATTGTTCTCACATGCATAATTTATAACATGAATGATGTAACCATGACTTTGTAACCATATTATATTGATTTAAAAGAGTGTCCATGGAGTTCTTGCCTGTTCTTCTCCATAGGTTCCTACGCTTTGGAATGGGCAACTAGCTTCATCTTTGACTGACCGACCCCTTGACAATTCAAAAGTGCCTGGAATTGGTTTATTTGAAATAAGTGCTTTGAGTTTGAGTTTTGAGTTTGAGTCAAATAAAGGTATACTACGGTAGGTCTTAGTACGGTGTTAGTAACAAGATTTACTCCTATAATCAACTTAGCATAGCATGACCAGCCTATAAAGTTCCCACTGCTGGGACAGGCTCCTCTGTGAGAGGCAGTGGACCGTATCCACCACGCGGGCCCAGTGCGGGTTAGTAGATGACACTAATGTAATAAAAACCTATCTTATATCAATCTAAATAAATACTAAAATTTAATTTGGTTTCAGAACTTTAACACAATTCCAAAACATAATCAAACTTATAAAACCGTTTGAATTTCCAGCTTTTAAGGAGAAAATCTTAATTATAGTAACTGCAGCAGATGGGAAATATGTACGTTGCAAAGTGTATTAGACAAAGTTCGGGCGAGCAGGTCGATAGGTGCCACAGTGTACGTGAATTAACTGGAATTGACTAAATTAAATGTCAGCCAAGCGAGGGTATATAGATGCTGAGCTGTGAACGTGGATACACTACAATGAATTCTTTATTTCTGTAGTTTCTGCCTGTCTGTTTTTGGAAACAAGGCGTGAGTTTCGTTTATATTAGATACTAGCTTCTGCCCGCGACTTCGTACGCGGATCCTGTTGCTTATGCCAGCGACAACGGGCTCGTCAAAATCGAAGATCTGAAACGTCTGATGTCGAATTCTAAGAGCCCGGGAACGGGAAAACAACGGGATGTGCGAGACGATTCGAGACGTTCCAGATCTTTCATTTTTGTAAGTCAACAGGAAAGGCCCATCAGACTAAACAACTTTTGCTAAGACGTCATTCCTTCCTATATACCTATGTTATAGTGTCGCTGGGCTTTGGAGTTCCACAACAGGTGTTCCAGATCTTCAAATTTATTTTCACAGCAGAAAATGCTCATCGCGTAGAACAATTTTTGCTATGATACCAATTTTGTATCTCTTATACTTTAGCTGGTCTGTTGCGGTTCTGCATCAGGTGTTCCATTTTCCAAAATAAATTATAGCCTATATGATGCCCAGACTTAATACCTATACAACAAAAAAAATCATTCAAATCCGTCCAGTAGTTCCGAAGATTAGCGTGCACAAACACGCAAACCGACAAACAAACAAAAAAAAATGTAATTAAAATTTCGGGTTCGGCATCGATATAATAACAACCCCTGCTACTTTTTTTTATATATTTCCATTGTACAGACACCACCTTTCTACAATTTTATTATATGTACGAGTATATAGATCGGTTGTGTTGACCGATTCTAAAGGTACATCTATATATTTATAAAAAAAAAGGATTTTTCGACGAATTATTTTAGTTTGTGAATAGTTTTAGTTAAGTTAGGTATAATTATGTTATTTTTATTAAATAATTAGGTATTATTTGTTATATACGTACATATTAATTTAATTCTGTGTTAATACTAAAACTTGCCCAAGAAGGTCCTGACCAATGAGAGTGGACTTCAAATTCTATCTGGCCTATCATTCCGGGTTCCGGGAAGAATATTCCAGGGGAGTAAGCCTGGAATATTCTGACGCGCGAAGTATCCCGAGATGATGAGACTCGCATAGACCAGGGAAGCACAATACAAAAGGGCAGAGGTTACCAAATTTGGTGGGGTTTCATCCGAGGTCAAGAGGAGGCATATTTCGCAATTTAAAAATAAACCTTTTTACAAAAAATTAAAAAAATAACCGACTTCCAAATAAGACACTACAAAGTGAAAAATAACTTTAATTTCGGAAGTCGGTGTCGTTGGGTTCGCATTTTCATTGTTTGCCACCGACTTTCGAATTTAAAGTTATTTTTCATTTTGTGGTGTCTTATTCGGAAGGTGGTTATTTTTTTTTTTCTAAAAAGTTTTTATTTTTCAGTTTTATGTTGTACTAAACATACAAAAAAAAAAAAACAGTCTGCTTGACTCCCACCATAAGGACTGGCTGGCACTCGCAAAAGACAGAATTGTGTGGAAAAGGGAGGTTTTTGCCCTGAAGTAGAACAATACATTCTAGTTAGTTGTAGATAGATGTATTGTGTACATCTCTTGTTGGAGATCATAAATTAATAAAAATAAAAATGTTATGTAATAAACCACCAATTCCGGGTACCATTAAAAGTCCTATGAGTCCTGTATTTTCAGAATCCTGTAAGCTCAGGTTTTCGGTATTGCTCAGTAGGTAATTGAGTTGTAAGGGCCGGTGACATTTGCTCCGTGTAAATATCGGCGCACCGTGTAGGTAGGCTTTAAAAACTTGATTAATTGGATTTTCACAGTAAAACCAATCCACTATTCGCACGTTTGTTAGCAAAGATAGGCGACATGAAAACCACTGCAAGTACCAACTAACACAGTTCCGGGTTTTATTTTAAGCTTTGCAATGCGGTTTTATTTCGTGGTATCCCGATCGAATGATGTAGAAATGGCACAGTGAACTGTGAAACCTGAACATGATGTTACGTTTTTATTTTTTGGAGCCACGTATCGGATAAAAATGTATGCTAAAAGGGATTTGATAGCTAGCATCACTCAGTTCATGAACTGATAACTTTTGCAAAAGCTAAACTGATCTGTGCAAAACTAAGTTGAGTGGAAGTTTAGAATATGGTCGATAGGAGAACTTTTGTTAGGTCTAGTCTATTTTTAATGTAGTATTTAATACTAAATACTGGGCTGTGTCGTGCTGTGACACTGACTAGCTCATAATACTATGTAGTCAGACTTATCTATCACTAGCTTCTGCCTGAGAGTTCGTCGGCGTGCTTGTTCCTCCGATACACTCCGTTCGCTTAGTGCTATTTCTAACTTTTTTTCGTTTTGCTCCTTTCCTAAGGGTCATAGCGTGATGTTAAATAATTTATAAAAACTTTCTCAAAAATTGGACTATCTACCAAATGCAAAAAGAATGTTTTAATAAAATTTCGATTGGTAGTTTCAAAAATTAGTGCATTCAAACAAACTAACATAGAAATATAGATAGACCGATAAAATTTACAGTAATCTAAATTACATAGGTGCGTATAATAAACAAATTAATAGAATAGAATAGAATACTCTTTATTATGTACACCATATAAATTACAGACATAAATATAGAAAAAAGAAATGATTAGTTATTAATGTTGAAACGATAAATCAATCCACTTTATTTACGCATAAAAATAAATAACATTCCCCTTATTTATAATACTGCATGCAGGCGAAAAGTATCGTGATGATGTCGTGTTTGTTACAAATTAACGGAAGGTGGGGCGGGTGCAAGGAAGCACATTTCTAACGCGACCGCCCCGCTGTCGTCTCGCGAACGCCCCGTCGCCGTCGGACTCATGTTAAGCCTGAAAAATAACATAGGTGGGTATTTTTTATCCCTTTTGAGCTTCACGATAGGCTAAGGAAAACATTATTAGAAGTAGATGATTTGTAGAAGCTTTTTCACGTCGAGAACTTTTCCTACATAATGTTGCTCCGAAGTTTTATACTAGTAGAGTTTCCTTTCAATTGTAAAGTTACTATGTATTTCTATGCTCATTCGTGTGATGTCTTTAGGATCTTTAATAATAAAAAAAATATTGTCACAGACCATTTTATTTTGCCTTTGTATTAACCCTTTCCTATCTGACGGTACTATTTTGTGATTCCCCGCCTAATATCTCAGTGATACGATCGCATACTTCATATTTTAAACAGACGATCTTTTCATGTACCGTTAAGCTAGCCAATAACAGCGATTTATTTTAAGTTTGAGCATCCACCATACCTTGTTGACCGACTCTTTGTTGCACCATAACATGTCCAAACGTTGACAAAAGAAGAATACCAGAAGGTCAATTCTTGTAATTTAAAACGTTCAAAATCTAGTCGCAGTCTCATCTCGGCGACAAACAAATGTCAAAAAGTTGTCAAATGTAGGAAAGTTAAAAATATTTTTTGACAGATTGAGACTGACTGATTGTGAACGGTCTTCAAATCACGAGAATTGCCCCTCAGATGTTTACTTGTTTATATCCCTTAGTCACATCCAGCCTCCCTAACTCCGCAAGTACAGGTGAGCGGGCGATCTAAGCAAGGTTCTCTAGTCACGTTCGCAACGTTTATCGCGGACACGTTCACTAACGGTAATAAAAACTTCTCTAAAATGAAATATTTAATGCCACCCCGCCTGAGTGCTGCTCATGTTTTAGACGCGTCAATGAACAAGCGAGTTTATTTTTAAAATAAACTCACACGGGTTGTACACAGGTGCCTTAATAATCTGCGAGGTGTGGGCGAGGTGATTTTTGTAACAGGTTTTTTGGTGTTCACGGTGTCTTGATGGGATGTTGCTAAGAGATTTGTTTTCATTAGACGACATTTAATTTAGTTTTGGCGCTTTAAGAAGCGCGGTTCAAAAATGTTAAGTATTGGTCATGCACAGGTGATGGAAGAACTAGCGGGGGGTCCAGGGGGGGGTTTATTCCGGTCTGATCCCCTGAACCCCCCCCGGTTCAGGGGATCAGACCGGAATAAATCCTATATTTATAGAGAATTATCTGTCATTTATTTCCATGAATTTTTTTTTTTTCTAATACCTAAATACTAACAACTACCTACGTAATCACGTTTATTCTTTCATTTATTGTAGCGAGAAAAGTGAATGAAATCGTCAATATCACTAAAATAGAATTCAAAAATATAAATTAGGAATACACATACCGTGCCGCTGTTACCCTGAAAAATACCAAAGTAAATATTAAATGGAATACAGCAGGCGATTCAACCGAAAATCTCATAAGGCAGTGCAGTAGGCCTCGGTTCTGACAAGCCTTCCATTTATCTTCCTCACCAACAAATTCAACGCAGTTGCTACGATCATAAGTTGTCTGAATTCCATTATAACTTTCCTAGGTGAGTATTAACTTATCTCGAAATTAATACGAATTTCGACATTCCCATGCGGTGTAAATTAAATATGTTAAAGGCGGGGTCAGACTACTAATTCCTGAAATTAGAGTTCATAGAAAATTACCAAATGTAAAGTCCCCGCCGAAGCCAAATGAAGGCACAACTTGCAGCACAAACACGCTGGTCAAATATTAATTCGGGTCACATTTGCCGCTCCGAATGTCCGTGTTTGCAGAGATACAACTTTCGGGCCATCGAATTTAGAATGGTTTACTTTGGGCCCTGTGTATTTGACTATTTATGTAAATTTAATTTGACTTCGTAACGCGGGGCGGGTGCACTAGGCACGGAACCCGCCCGCCAAGTCGCTTGCGTAATCCGATATTTTACGCACCAGTTCCAATTAGCACAATATTCCTTTAAATATTATGTTGGAATAGAGGGTGTCTTTAAGCTTTGAAATCCGCTTCTTTAGATTATGTTTTCTTGGAAAATATGGAACATTAAGCCGTGATTAAGCCGACGGTAAAAACTGAACAAAGTGGATATAGGTCAGATTTTGAAAATAATGTTTTGTTTTCCAATAAAATACATAACCATCGAAATACCTACTTTACATAATTAAAACCAATGCGTCTGTCTGTGTGCGCTAAATACTATGGATCCTTTGGTACTTATTTTTCCGCACGATTAAATAGATGAACAGCTGAAAACCCATCAGCAGTTAGACGATCGATTTACACCCACAACGCAAGAATAAAGCGCAAAATCCATTTTTTATTTCATTGGATTTTCCAGATAGTTGCAGATAGTTAGCACCGATTGACTGATTTTGTTACCAATATCACAGTTCATCGCCTTTTTGCTAGATAAACAATAGTACGATACGAACGAAACGTGTGTGGGGTTAATGGGCGAATTGAGATCTCGATGGTGAGACAGGCAGGTATAATCTCAGTTTGCACGTGCGGGAGGTGAGGTAGCAACAAAGGGCAGTAAGCCAGAAATCCTCAATTTGATCGCTGTCTGTGAGAAGCTTGACAGATTATAGCTCGGCTTGCGAGGGCAAGATATATCGAGCTGTTGATTATAAAATGACCACCTGCTATATATTGAGTTATAGAAATTGTCTAGTAAGAAGTGTGTTGGCATTCGTTTTATGCTGATATTAAATAATCATTTTGGCCCAAACTAGGCAAGCCTTATCTTGGGCCAATATGGACGGTTTACCATTTAAACATTTATTTTAAAAACATGTTCGGTGATAAACGTAAAATTTGTTTGCTTCAAATTACAATAAAAAACTAAATAAAATCTGTGAATCAAAATTCAAATTAAAGAAAACATAACAATCAAATTAGAATTAAAAGAAAATACAAGTAGTAATCGCAGGAATTTTAACAGAATTTTGGAACTCGGAATTTGGAATTCAAAATTCGTTTTCTTTTTATGTATTTTTGTATGTTTCGCAATATCTCCGGCTATTGATCGATTTCGAAGATTCGGGGATGAACAGGGGATGCCTCAGGGCCTCCTCCCCTATGCACATTTTATTAACATTGCTTAAGTAGTTTTTGAGTTAGCTTCGATAATATCTACGTATTTAAACTACTTTGTGAATCTTGATGATGTTATATCTATATATATAAAAACAGAAGTCCTGACTGACTGACTGACTGACTGACTGACTCATCAACACCCAGCCTAAACCCTTGGACCTAGAAAGCTGAAATTTTGCACAGAGGTTTTCTTTATAATGTAGACGAGGAATGAGGAAGGAATTTTCGAAATTCAACCCCTAAGGGAGTTAAATAGGGGATGAAAGTTTGTATGAAAACTCTTATTCCTTGGGTTAATAAACTTGAAACTTGGCACGAATACTTATCTAAGTAAATTATGAAAATTGGTCTTTTTTGTTTTTCTAAACTACCTTCTAAAGGGGGATGGGGGGGTGTCAAAATTTGTATGGAAGAATTTTAATGCACGGTCCGATTAACTCAAAACTCAGTACGGGGAGAAAAGGGGTAGTTAATTTTACAGGGCAAATTTTACTGCCTGGCTTAATTAACTCAAAAATTGGTATAAATAATCTGTGAGTCAAGTAATGAACACATTCCAAACGATTTTTGCAAAATTCCACCCCTGTGGGGGTGAAAAGTGGGGATACAGCTTATATGAAAAATCTTATTCCTTTTTTTTTTTTTTTTTTGTGGATGGGAAATCATCCAATGACCCCTCCCGCTCTGGGTGGAGCAGAAGGGAGTGTCAGACTCTTACTGACTAAAACCCACCCGTGTTCCTTCCTTAGCCCTTTGTGTTCCGGGGTAGCGGTAACCCTTTCGGACAATCCCGCTGCCCCGGCAGGCTTCGGCCCTTTCGGGCCCCTTCCTTATGCTGACATCTCTTTGAGGCGCGCGTGGAACACGTACGCGCCGTCCGGCACGGGCCTGGTCCTGATCGGACGGAGAGTTACCCATTACTCTCCGCCCGCAGGCCCGCGCCTACGGTGGCCGGGAGTCGTCTCGCGGCTCCCGACGCCCGGGGCGTCTCCCGCGGCGGCTGGGACGTGAGGCCCTCTCCCTCAGCCGTCCCGCCACCTCCTTCGCTAGCATGACTGCTTCGCAGAAGGAGGTGACTGCCTCCCACTCTCTCTCGCCCCGGACCATGGCTTGAACCAGGGCCGGGCGCGAGAGGAAATCTTATTCCTTGGGTTAATAAACTTGAAATTTGGCACGAATACTTATCTAAGTAAATTATAAAGTTTGGCATTTGTTGTTTTTCTAAACTACCCCCTAACAGGGGATTGGGGGGTGTCAAAATTTGTGTGGAAGAATTTTAACGCGCGGTCCGATTAACTCAAAACTCAGTATTTATACTTAATACCAAAAATAAAGAATTACGTGTATCAGGGTTTTTCGAAAATCTACCCCTAACGGGGAGAAAAGGGGTAGTTAATTTTACAGAGCAAATTTTACTGCCTGGCTTAATTTACTCGAAAATTGGTATAAATAATCTGTGAGTCAAGTAATGAACACATTCCAAACGATTTATCAAAATTCCACCCCTGTGGGGGTGAAAAGTGGGGTTACAGCTTATATGAAAAATCTTATTCATTTGGTTAATATACTCGAAACTTGGCATGAATACTTATCTAAGTAAATTATGAATTTTGGCATTTTTTGCTTTTCTAAACTACCCCCTAAAGGGCGATTAGGGGGTGTCAACATCTGTATGGAAGAATTTTAACGTGTGGTCTCCGATCAAGTCGAAACTCAGTATTTATACTTAAGACCAAAAGTAAAGAATAACATGTATCAGGGTTTTGCGAAAATCTACCTCTGACGGGGTGAAAAGAAGTAGTTAATTTTGAATTTTACTGCGTGGCTTGATTAACTCGAAAATTGTTGGAAATAATCTTTGAGTCAAGTTATGAACACATCCCAAACATTTTTTCAAAATTCCTCCTGTGTGGGGTGAAAAGTGGGGAAAAACTTTATACGAAAAATCTTATTCATTTGGTTAATAAACTTGAAACTTGGAAGGAATATTTGCCTAAGTAAGTAATAAGAAATGGGTCTTTCGAAAGTAGACCCCTGACGGGTAAAAAAGTGGTAATTCGATTTTTAAGGCCGGTATTATAGTGCGTAGCTTGATTTACTCCAAAAAAAATGGTATGAATAAATTTAAGCTTCAAACTTGGCACAAATACTTATCTAAGTAAATTATAGTTTGTCATTTTATGTTTTTCTGCTCTAAAGGGAGATTAAGGGTGTCAGTTTGTATGGAAAGTATCGCGCGGTCCAATAATATAAACTCGGAACTCAGTATGTATACTTAAGACCAAAATAAATAAAAAAGTGTGACTGGGTTTTTCGAAAATCTAACCCTAACGGGGTGAACGGGGGTAGTCCATTTCACAGAGGAGTATTTTATTGCGTGGCTTGATTCAATGGGAAATTGGTATAAATAATCTTTGAGTCAAGATATGGAAACGTCCCAAATGTGTTTTCAATATTACGCCCCTATGGGGATAAAAACTGTGAAGGTGAAAAGGTGATCTTATTGCTTTGGTTAAGGAACTTGAAACTTTTCAACATTTGCCTCAGTAAATAATAAAGATTGTCACTTTTAGGGGTTTACTACTTACTTACTTAAAATAAAAAAGTATGAGTTTTAGGGTTTTACTTATTCGACTCCTACCGGGGTGGAAAAGGGTAATAAAGTTTAAGGAGTAGAAACTTCAACTTCTATTAACACGAAAATGGGTATAAATAATCTTTATATCATAAAAATGGAAACGTACCAAATGCAAAAACAAGGGCTGTCGTGATGAAAAGGGAGGATAGTTTATTTGAAACATCTTAGGTAGTTTAACTAAAATATTGGCCCGAATACTTATTTCTTTAAATAAAGTAAGTATAAAGATCGTTATCAATAATTTTCGAAATACCTTTCAGTGGGAGGTGGAGAGGGTGTTAAATTTATTTGAGGAAAGTACGAAACCCACGCGGACGAAGTCGCGGGCAAAAGCTAGTACAAAATAATAATAATACTTTTAATACTTAATAATAATATTTCAATACTTTCTGTCAATGTTGTTTACATGGCAATTAGTAGTATACGTTTCGGTGTGGGGTAGGTAGCATAACTAAGAAGAGAAAAATAAAGACTAAAATTACAAAAAAAGATACCGACTTTAAATAACTTTAATTTCGGAACTCAGTGGCAAAAAACCAAAATACAGATCCAAATACAGTCAAATTGAGAACCTCCTCCTTTTTGAAGTTGGTTTAAAAGTGTCATGCTTGTCACATATTTGGGACCTACGTAAAACGTTATACCAGTATTTCTTCAGTAGTCTGAAGTACACTCAGTTCACATTTTATTATTAGGTACCACTAAAACAGATGCATCATCGCCACACACAAATACATAATTTGCTGCATAATTATAATCCAAACAATAATGTCAGAACGGCTGTGTCAAATCGGACTCGAGCCTCTACATAATTTAGTTATAACATCCAAAATGTTGCCTGTAACACCGACTGTTCCATAATTGCCATATTTAGTGCATTAGTAATATTTGCATGCATTTAATACACGAACTCGTAATATTGCCATAGGCTTAGTAAATATGTTTGATGCATTTCGATTTAGTGTTGTGAAAGTAATAGTCCTTCCAGCACATACTGCTAGGAATGATCAACAAAATTAATTTGTATTTTTTTAACTTTAAAAAGAAAATATATTTATTTGCACTTAATATGCGCTAAGGTAGCCCGCGAAATTTAAATTATCTTACATTTTTTGCAATTTGCAAGTCAGTGTCAGGTTGTATATTGATTAAAATACGATTCGCGACCGTAACACAATTGGGGGACGGTAGTGCCTCCGCCACGACGAGCCATGCGAAGCGCAAGGGCACTACCTACCTTTTCTCGAAGCGCTTCGTCGTTTTTTTTAACCCTCATAACTTGGGTTTGGATTATCACTACATAGTATAAAACAAAGTCGCTTTCTCTGTCCCTATATCCCTATGTATGCTTAAATCTTTAAAACTACGCAACGGATTTTGATGCTGTTTTTTAAGGGCCTATACTACCTCAAATGGCTTAGCATGATCCTCCGTTATGTCGAAAATACTGCAGCATTAATTTTGAAATAAATATATGGTAAAGTTGAGGATTAATGTTAGGTCTTATGTTAGACGAAAACACGATTCCATAAAATTTTCTCGATAGAAAAAAATTCCAAAGTTACCTCCAAACCGAACAATAAACCGCTGTTATTCAAAAATACTTCAAATTAGATCATGAAACTTTGTATACTAACCGAACTAACTATAAAGCTGGTCTTATGTTATTTACTTTTTTTTATTACCATTATTTTCACCGTAAAAAGCAAATACCTAAACTATTGGCGCTACCTGCCGCCTAGCACCGCACTCTGTCTCGCTCTCACTCAGTCCGCGAGCAGTATCGTGCGAGCGAGATAAAGAGTGAATTTTTGCTGAGGTAGTGTAGGCTCTTAATAGATAAAGTGATTCAAGAGAAAGGTTTATATGTATAATACATGTATAATATAGTAGAGAAACACTGATAATTTTAGAGGTTTCTAATGCGATGTCGTAAATAAACCCTTTTTTTGTCGCTTACATTGCAAACACTGGCTGAACCCTATGAGATACATCAAAATAATGTACTACAGTATTGTACACCTTAAAAAAGTCTACAAAAAAGTCCGCAATAGTATATGCCTATCTCTTAGGGATAACCCACGATAACCATTTTTTTTCCTTTACTTTTTACGAGAAATGATGGCTTATTTACGAAGCGAATTTAAGCAATACAGCATTAATCCTTATCCAATTAAGTACCTTAAATACATTGTGCATTTAATATAGTTGTTAAATTAATATTTTCGAAGATATTACAGATTTAAAATGCAGGGGCATAGCGGTTACTACGGTATCGGAGGCAGGGGCTGGCGGCAAGTTAAAAAAAAAATTAAAATTATTAATTATTTAATTAAATTTATTAAATTGCATTGCACCCGTGCGAAATCGGGGCGGGTCGCTAGTATCAGATAAACAAAATTCTCGGGATAAGTTATCAATAGTAAACTTATAAAGTTTCAATTGATATGGGGTTTTTTAGATAAAAAATCCCGATTTCGTCACTGACTGACTGATAATCATCAAAACTCTTAGGGTACTTCCTGAAGTTCTAGAAAGCTGAAATTTCGTATGTAAGCTAGTACTAGTACACAAACAATAATAAAATACATATTTCAGTATATTTAGTAAATCACCGTAAAAAAAAAATCCTTTGCATCTTACAAAAAGAAGTGAAATCCCACCAAAACATTTTCATGTAAAATGTTACCAAGACGAGACCATATGGCTCGCACTGTTAAAAAGTTATAAGATCTCATGTAGAGCCAAGCTTCTAACTCTACGAATCTACACGCCCTAACTCTACAAGCCCTAACTTCACAAACTCTACACCTTAGTCAGAATATGTGGCTTGGCGGTTTCGCTACTATCATATGGCCCTAAGGTGAAAAATGTATTCACTGTTTATTACTTTTCTGTTATACAATAGTTCTTGTAGTATCGAAACGGTCAAGCCTCATATTTTGACTAAGATGTAAAGTTGAATTTAATGCAATAGCCCCACAAATCAAAATTTTAGACAAAAGTTCACTGCACCTCTTAGGTTCCTACATTTTAGAAGACAATTTTTCTTCTTTCATCGACGAAAAAATTTAACATTTCAATGACATTTCGGACTCTCCAAAATTAATTTACATTCGGCATTCACCCTGATTGGATACTGTTGTTTTGGCCCAAATTTTATATATTTTCGACGTTTTTCCCCTTTATGGAAGCAGCCACATCTGTTGGACAAAATTTACCAGATTATTCGTAGCACATTAAAAACCATTTTAAATGTGGCCTTGGATGACCGATCGTTGCTTAAAGCCACACTACCGATTCGTTTTGGTGGCCTCGGTGTCTGCAAATTTACCAGTATTAGCTTACTGTCCTCTGTTCACGGCACTGAAAATTTTAGCCCCTTGCTTGGTTGACTTTCAAGTGCCGTGCTTAACCGACGCAGTGAATGCCTGTAAGACGGCTTGCCCGGATACGGATCGGCCAGTAAACGGCCATCTTCCTAGAAACAGAGGGATGAGCCGCTCTGCAGGTTGGTATGGAATAATCTTATCAATGCGTCCACTAATTCTGTTGAGCGTGCCCGCCTGCTGGCTGTGGGTGAGAGGGAGTCATGGCTCTGGCTTCAAGCATTCCCGTCACCTAACATTGGCACTATGCTGGGTGACACCACCTTCCGGCTCGCTACCTCTCTGCGTTTGATTGGTCTTTGCGGGGCTTCGCATCGCTGTCAGTGCGGTGAAGCTGTCGACTGCCTCAGACACCATGGCCTATCCGACATTGGAAATGCAGGCTGGATAGCTCGGCACGCCAGCATTAATGACATCATCCGTCGTGCTCTTGTCACCGCCGGGATGCCAGATGTTTTAGAACCTAACGGCCTGTCACGCGACGATAGGAAGAGACCAGAGGGAATGACCATAATGCCCTGGAAGTTAGGCAGGCCTTTGTTGTAGGATGCAACATGTGTCGACACCCTTAAGCCATCCCATCTTTCTAGTATGGTGAGCTGTGATGGGGCGGCTGCTGCAGGTGTAGAAAAACTCGAGTGCCCACTTAGTTTTTCGAGATATCGCCAAGTGGTTGGTTGACTCTTCACGTGACCAGAGGGCTGGCCTTTTTCTTGGCCAATGAATCAGCATCGCCATACAAAGTGGCAACCTTTTGGGCACCTTTCCTGTTGGCAGCGATGCGGGCGAGTTAATAAAAATAAATACTTTCAGAGTAATATTTAAAAAAAGACGAAGTATTTTGATGACATTCAGATCATCATCTGCCTAGCCTTTTCCCAACTATGTTGGGGTCGGCTTCTAGTCTATCCGGTTGCAGCTGAAGACTAGTATTTTACATGGAGAGACTGCCTATCTGACCTCCACAAGCCAGTCACTGGGTAATACGATACGCCTTGGTAAGACTGGTTGTCAGACTTTCGGGCTTCTGATTACCCGTAACGACTGTCAAAGATCCACGAATGAGAGAGAGACCAACGGCTTAACGTGCTTTCCGAGGAACGGAGCGGTCTCGGTATGTAAAGATGGTCACCCATCAACAGACCCACCGCGGCAAGCGTAGCTTAACCTGATCGATTGACCTGTGTGGCTGTTATTATCTAGCCACGGGCCCCTCTGAATCCTGAAAGGTGTTACACATAAATAAGTACCTGCCCTACTAAATACTTCTCGAGGGCGTATATTATCATCGAAACCTTGTTATTAAATATCGATGGTATCAGTGAAGACAAGACATGACAAGAGCTGACGTTTGAACACAAACAAAACATCATGTCTTTGTTCTCCGAAGGAACAGGCAGATATGTAAAATAATCTCTAATCATAATAGTATTAATGTTAATTTACATTTTGTATTTTTAGATCGATACACTTTCATTCATATAAGGATAATTTAATTTAGTTCGTTTGAATGCGTTGACTTAGAAGTTTGATTTTTCACTGCTTTAAGGCATTGCAGCTCTGAGTATTTGATATTCATTTCAACTTGATAACTCCACGCGCTCCTGAGAAAAAGGTTCTTAACAGACGGTCAACAAAGTGATCTTATAAGGGTCCCGTTTTTGTTTTTGAGGTGCGGAACCCTAAAAATGAAAATAATGTAATTAAATCATTCACTGACAAATGCGACAGACAACGCACAGTACAAGAGTTCCATAAACAGTGATAGTGCAAACTAAGGGTTTTTGAAAATTCACCCCCTAAAGGATTTAAATAGGGTATGAAAGTTTCTACGGACGTTCGTCATTTTTGCCGATGTGAAACCCCATGGGACACATGGCTTGCAAATAATAAACTTCACGCTTTTTGTCATAGAGGTCGGTCGTTCCGTTGTACTCGTCGGTTTCTGTATCTATCGAAGAAAATATCTACAAAAAATACTGGCTCTATAATCCGAAATACACTTCAACTCAATAAAGTTAATGTAAAAGCATGCTATCTGTTTTACTGAAGCTTTATTTCGATGTTTGGTATATTGCGAATTTTATGTACTCTCGTAAAGATCGACTACATCCACAGGATGTTAAAACTTTATTGTTGTGGAAATGCAATAAACTCATAAAATATATTTTTATTGCTACAAAACGATTAATTGCCATTTTTTGTACAGGATAAAGTTTTGAGTTATATTTTAATGGCAATATATTACTTTTATGACATACAGTCACACTTTTATGGTATGAATGTATCAATTACCTATATATTCTATAGAAAATTACCTACACACTTAATTCACTTTGAATAAGAGCCGAATTTTAACGAAATTTTTTAAAAGAACTTTTACCTTAAGAATAAATTTCAAAGTTTGACGTATTTTGTTTCAAAAACTGTAAAACCACAATATTTATTATGTGACTGTTGAAAAATCAGTCCTTAATTCCTAAAAAATTGAAATAAACCCCGATTGTTATTCGTTTAATAAAACAAAAAAAAAGTCTCAGCAAAATTTAACACGCTTCCAAATAAAAATAAAACATAGACAGGCATGGGGACTGCTGACATGTGTGCTTGCTCACATGTATTTACAAAAAAAAAAAAAAATCAAATCAATTCTAGCATCACAAATAAGTAGGTACCTATATGCTTTCCCTGCCGGCTAAACGCAACACTTCATAATCATAGCTACAGATATAGGTACTGGTGATATTAGCATGTCGCCGACGCAAACCCATAAGGTTTTCCCATACGAAAAAACTGAATGCGCCTAAATCAGTTTTTACTTCAAAAATAAAATGATTAAATAAATAAATACATCAATCCAATAACCACAGAGGGGAACGCCAAAATCCACACATAATCTGCAACCCTCATTGCAAAATTGATCTCAGTCATTAATAATATCTAACCTAACCTAAAACTCTACCGCAATGACAAATTACGGACACAACTGAGCCTTGCATGCCCTTAACATATAGCGAGGATGATTTTTCAATCCGCACCCATTATCTAGCGATTACAAGGGTGGGTCCAGACAGATTTGGGATGTTTTTGCGAGTTTTCGCGTAGCACTGACAGGGGGCGCGCGGGGCGTAACGACCCACCATGATTTATTGACGTCACTGGCGAGCTGTTATTTTTTAAACCCCGTTTTATCTTAAACGTTTTTCGATCAACGGTCTATGAGATTAACGGTGGTGTGACGTTACGTATAAAGGCTGGGCTCTAGAAAAAGAAAGGTACAGAGGCCAGCACATCAAGCTACCCCAATCTGTAAAATTTTCCCAATTGAATATGAACCTTATTCCCATGCAATAAAGTTGAAAATCTATCAAATAAATTTGACAGATTGGGGTAGCTTGATGTGCTGGCCTCTGTACATTCTCAGATGTGTGTGCAAGCGCGATCAAATACTTCCAGAAATATTTGTCGTTTTAGCACTTATCTAACTTATTTTCAATGTACAGGAAGATAAATGAGTAATGAAAAATATGAAAAATGCAGATATCTACAATGTTTTTTTTTCAGTACCAACATTTATGTTGTGGTACCGAAGTAGTTGTTATGGTTGTATCCTTTCGCCAACCTCACATTTATGATCTTTGTTTTGACAAAGGCCCCGATTCTGTTATTCACAAACTAAATTAAATTTAAGTTCAGTGCATCTTTTTCTTTCTATTTCATTATGAAAAGGACAGAAGATAAATATAAGATTAGTCCTTTCTAGAGATGGGTTTTGCCTGGGTATTTTGGGACGTATTAAATAATTGCCCTGCTTTGGTACGTTTATTGGGCATAAATGGATGTTTATTGGGCATTTACTCAATATGTCCCAAAATGCCCAGGCATAAACCCATCTCTAATTCTGTCAAATTAGTCAGCGCCTGACGTAAATTGACGTATTTTTAGTAGGTAGCCAATTTTTTAATCATGTCTAAACTTGTCTATGGATTATCTAATTTGACAGGACTAAACTAATATTTATCTTCTGTCCTTTTCTCATTGAAATAGAAAGAGAAAGATGCACTGAACTTAAATTTAGTTTAGTTTGTGAACAACAGAATCGGAGCCAATGTAAGGATTGAGCACGTTACGTGAATTCCTTCGGAGGTCACCGTTTTTAAAAGCAAGTACTATACCGGACGTATAACTGCTGTACTTGTTGTATGTAAGTAGCTCTGTTGGTCTCGTGGTCGCAAGCTTGAGTGCTGTGCGTCGTCCTGGGTTCGATTCCCGAGTCGAGCAAAGTATTATTGAGTTTTTCCATTAGGAATTTCTTAGTAACAGCCCGGAGTTTGGAAGCTGGCGGTGTGATACCCTCGGAAAGCACGTTAAGCCGTTGGTCCTGCGCCTGATTTCTCTATGGTCGTGTCGGATTACTGTCCCATCGGACTCTGAGAGTGAGGGAAGAGGAAGTGCACCTGTGTCTGTGCGCACACTTGTGCACTATAACATCTTCCGCGCCGAAGGCCAAGTCTCCGTTGAGATTGGCCACCATGGACTAAATACCGTCTGGAGGACATTAGATAAGCAACTGATTTCAATGGATCGTTTGAAAATTTCTCCGTCTTCAATCGCTCGTAAGTTGTAAAGGCTACAAATAGTGAAAAGGGTTCTATCGATCAGCTCGCTGACATTAAGCGCTATTCACCGATTGCTCTGTACCGGTCCACCATAACTGTTCCGATTTAAACCGTCAATGCATTGTTGTCGATGGCGCTTCTAGTGACTATGTTCGATGCTCATTTAGATATTGGAGATATTTTAATTAAATTTAAATGTTTATTTAGACTGCACATCTAAGGAAAAGCTTTGTCTCTGTACCAGAGTCACATAAAATTAGTTAGAAGCGCGCTTTTTTATGTTAACCAAGAGTACAAACGCGCTGTGAATGTGTTCGTGAAGACAAGTAGCGTGAGACACACTTCCACACACACACACTTCCAACTTTGCCATTGTCTCGGACGGTACCGAAACCTCCTGCAAACATTAACAGCGTGTTTATACATTAGTTAACCACAAGTAAAGCGCGCGTTGATTCGTGAGAATAGATAAAAATATTATACGAAAAAAGTATCCATATTTTTTTTTAATAACAGATATGAAAAGGTTTGTCAACAAACTAATTTCACGTACGCTAAGCCGATACTCACTTCACCGCCCGTCCGTGTATCTAAATACATAGCTGGACATACTCTTCCCTATATTCCGTTCAAACCGAATAGCCTTCCGCCTTTTTAATACCTCAACGGCTTACCCTAATACTTTATGTACATACGCTACTCCATAAAAGGAAAAAAAATGCCTTTTGATGCTTCAAAATCGACCCGCAATAAGGATAATAATATCATCCGAAAATATTCTGAAAATTACACTTTTCCGTCTCAAAATATTTTCTCCGATATAAAACATGAAAAGGGTCTTGAACTGTCTGTGACTAACGAAAATTCTAACTTTTTATATCCGAATAATGCTCCAATTATACGAATGATAACTTTCACATTTACCGAAGAGCATCCTCGTTATTTCGGTCAGAATAATAAATAAAACATCAGTCAAATAATTCGTTCATTCACTTCGGCGGTTGAATTTTGATTCGAACAGAACCGACTCTTCACAATTTACATGCAAGGGACAGTGAACGTGATAGCTTATTCATATTCATTTTTTCAATTTGAAATAGATACAGACCAGTAATTGGTTTAAAAATTAAACGACGGACGAATAAGACAGCCTTATTGAAACTGGCGACTAATTAGAAACAAATTGTTATTATATTTGTCTGTAAACTTATTTTAAGTCTGCGTCTAATTGTGGGATAGGTGTTTATCAAAAAAAAAAAAAAAACTCTTGAATTTTTTGGCCTCATCACAATGAGCGCTGTATTCTTCTCTCAATATTAATGACATGGAAATATAATTATTTAAAAACTCAAAATAAATTTTATCACGAAAAACAGCTACGTCATTATACAATCTAAGTATCAATAATAAATTTCTAACTAATCTATTCAACGTTCGAACAGAATTTTCCAATAACTAATCTTCGTACCTTTTAAATATTTTTATCCAATAAATTGCCTTCAAATATCCATCGCGGCAGACACATAGTGCCCAATCAGGGAGATCTCGTTTCTTTCTTCATTAGAGCTGCATCAAAAAGCTTATTCCGCTTAAATTAAATTGGTTCAATAATCCCAGCTCAGCGATAGTTGCTTTGTTCAATGAAGCCAGTTTGAACGCGTCTCTAAAAAAAAGAAAATACAGTGCATGCAATCAAGCGTCCCCGCTGCGATTAGCTCGCAAAAGCCGGTGACACGTACTCACCATTTTATTATGCCTATGTGCACTCGGTGTGCACCTTGTTATTTTAAATTGGACGCGCAATACGAGAGTAATCGAATAATCAACGTGTTTATATTGATTGCGTTTACATTTCTCTGTTATCCATTTCTTTTAGTTATTATATATCCTTTTGTTTTTTTTATTGACAGATTATTAGCTAACGAGAATGTTGCTTTGAATTTATTCGTATAGCATTATGGTATAGCATTTTCATCCATAATGCAAAAGACGGAGGGTAAAATACCGCTTTTGAGAATGCCTTGAATAGATTTAGAGATGCAAAAATGCTTGTAATCTTAGGAACTCTCGGGAATTCAGCTTTCTGAGTTATTTTATTGCAATGAAATGTTTTTGCAATGTTGAGCTTAAGTTTAGTCTTGTACTTCTAGAACCCGAGTTACTTCTCGATCCTGGATTTTAGGAAGTATGAATGCATAAGCAATGCGAGGATAATATTAGTCATATTTTGTGTTTTTGTTTAACATGCGTTCCACTGCATCCATGTATGAAGGGTTGAAGATGAAAACTGATTGAGAAACGACAGGACCACAATAAAACACCTACCTGCTTATTATGTTTTATTTCAATATGTAGCTATTCGATCTATTCAGCAACATTATTAGTTTATTTTACAGTGGATTTGTTGTGAGAATTTTATTGACAAACCGGGATTTGTTTCGTATTGAAGCTTTCAAGTCATGACAAACTTTACAAAATGTATAATATGAAGAATACCACTGGATGTAAAGTGACCACTCAAAATAACTCCGGAAAACAGAAAGTCCTAAAACAACTTTTCAGCTTTGGAAAGTTATAGAGGGCCCCCTTGTGAAATAGGTTCGATGCGATAGTTTCAAAAGTCACAGAGAAGAAGTTTCCTTAGAGCTACTTCAGACCCGGCAGGTCAACTTTGAATTTCACTACCAATTTCTTTTGTGCGGTCGAAATACGGATTCCATTTTTAAAAAGGGATAATAATAAGGTGAAAAGTTTTGCAGGACGTCAATTTCATCAAGCTTACAAACATAATGTGGGACAAGTTGGCAACGCAGGCGTCCGCTTCAAATTTCGTAATACTTTAAGCAAACTTGTGAAGCAAAGTTAGCGAGTTGTCGGAGAACAGGTGCTGCATCGAATACGTCCTGATATTCAGTGGATCATGCACATAGAAATGAGCAGACGTGCCTTCAATGCCAAACGATAAGTGTCATACTGCCAAACGATAAGTTTAGTGCTCATTACCACATTACTTTTCGACGAAATTCTTTACTGCTATATATAAAACTGGATTTTATTCTCTTTGTCATAATCGCGACGGAATTATGATCTGTAAACTTGTGAAGCCTGCCAAGATTTATAAACAAGAAGATTTATGTGACAGTAAAATATACAGCCAGTATAAGAAATTACCCAAAAATTATAATTCTGTGTACTAAAGTCTTGTCTACGGATTTGTGTTCCCACGTCAGTCGTACGTTCATGGTATGCAGGGTGCCGCTTTGGGGGTGGCAGTGCAGTTCGAACGAGATAACGAACCCGTTCGAGAGCTACGTGCCTTTCCTGACTCCGTCTGTCAAACTTCGGATTGATTATTTTGTCAAATATATCCACGTGTGCCCCGTAGCTTTGGATAACTTCAACTATCTACAGTTTGCGAACACCTGTATAGATTTATTAGTTTAGAACTTAGAGCGTAGATTCTGTAATCATAGATCTAGATTTTTATGATTTATTATACGGGAAGCTATTTTTAATGTTACTCAGTAAAACTGCAAATACGTATAGCAGCGTAAATATTGGTAAAAAAACTTATAACAATAGAAAAATACCTTCGACATTTTGCCATACAATTCAAAGATGAACCCAAGCCTTGTCATTACACAACATTGTTCTAATAAGGCCAAGTTTATACGTTTGAACTGACGACGAAAAAAATAAAAGACAAAGCTTAATAGCATGCCTGGGTCGGGCGAATACCGTAGCTTATTTATAAAGAACAAAGCTGATTAAATTGCTGTTGAGACCGACGAGATGCTTTTTATTGGAGCGCTCGGTTGCGGTCGGGGGCGGTCGAGATCTTCTATACATCGTGAATTTTCTCCCGCGAGGTATATGCGGGCACAAATTCGGTTTAGTTAGGTGTTTTGGCTGGGAAATATACATTTTTAAACAGGTTGTGATTAGTTTTTCTTCGTGCTTTGTGAATTTATTTTTGAGTAGTAAATCCTGAATCTTCCGGTGTTTCCTTATGCTTCCGCTAAAAAACTACTATTTTTAATGACTCTGCAAATAATTCTTTGTTGAAATATTACCAAGTAAATCTCAACCTGGTCTAGGGGAAAACATCGTTTAATAAAATGGTAATAAATACGTCGCAAGAATTATAAAATAAAATGAAAAATTCGCATGATAAATATTCATAAAATTTCATATGTCATACATACCGTTGGTGGATGGGACATGGCAATCATTAATCATTCTTATTGTTATAGGTTTGTTGTTACAATATTTTTATATTCGTTCGTATGGCTGTGGGAGCATGTGCTTGAAGTAAGGCTATGCAGCAGTAGGTTTGGTACCTATGTATTATACTAGATGGCTTAAGGGTGTTTGAATAAAGACAGCCGCGAGTTTTTTCTCGTCATTTTCATACTATAAGTAGATTTTTCGTACACGTACCCTTTTGCACGACTCATAATGCAAAGCATTAGGCTGAGGCCAAACGAGCGTAATTTTTTGAGCTGTGAGTCGTGTATTTTGAGTAACGCAATTTACGTTCAACTGAAATTCGGTTAGGCTGCCAGACGGACGGACGTAACTTCAGTCGCATTCTGTAACTTAACTAGTTAACTGACGCTTGCCTCTCTCCTCTCCCTCATCCTGACCGCAATTCGGTTGAAATAACGCGCGTGAGTCAGCAGACAACTCATTTTGCGTTGCCGTGTGGTACAAACAGGACTTTAGTAGTTTAGTATGAAACGGAATGCAGCAGAATTTCTGCGACCGTAATTCTGTGATTCACGACTCACAAAGTTACGTTCATTTGGCCTCATACTTAGAGAGTGCTTTACGATCGATTTTTTTGCCTTCTTTCTACAACTATTTCTATTGTTATATTCCTGCTAGTACACAAAATCTACTTAATTTATATATCTACCATTGTATATATAATTTAATGGAGATTAATTCTGTACTTTTCAAAAATTGATTTAATGCAATAGAAACAAAAAAAAAAAACATCAAAATACGTCTAAAAATCCCGACAATCAAGTATGAAACCTGAAAACATTGCAGCTTGCGAAAAACGAAAAAAATATTGGAAATAGCTCTTTTCTTCAATGTAGGTTAATTATAATTAATAAAAAAATTTACTAATATGATATCTTTATCTATAGTTTTGTATAAGATGCACTTTTGGATTTTCCAAATTTTTATGTTTTAATTCATAAAGAAGAACTTTTTATTTTTTTAGCGTAATGTGACATAAGCTATATTTAGGTAACAAAAATATAAGCATGGTCATAACAGCAAAAAACATCTCGATCGCGAAACTCATGATATGGAAATAGACATGCGTATAAAAGGTACCGGCAAAGTTTACCAAAGGCGGTCTTATTTCCCAAGTCATAAGATGCAGGCACACCGCCACACATTGCCGACATAATTTTAAAATAAAATCACGTATATTTTAAAGTAAACACCTCAGTAACCCAATATTTTATTAAAATGCAGATCCTGTCTAGCACGTTGAAGGTACATGCAAACTAAGGTGGCTGCAAGTAAATTGGTACTTATCTCTCGACTCGACTAAAGGTTGATGAATGAGTATAAAACCCGTATATGTACCGAGGAAGCCCGGGAAATTTATCCAGGCCTCCGCGGAATAATGGGTCATCGCATAAAATCAAAGGGGCTAGATTGCAAAGTAGGCCGTTATTTGTAACGTTGGTTGGTGGTGTAGCGGGTGATAAAGCTTAATTAAATCAAACCCTGTGTGCTGTATTAGTTCTAGATAAAGTTGCGTAAGTTTCGTGTTTGAATTTTTATTGACTCTTTATCGAGTGTGTCTAGACGAAATTGGTAGCTATCGTTGTGTTGAAAAAATCTACACTGGGGTATAATGTCTGCCTTTTCGCTTTAGCATAATATCCGAATTAAAAAGATTAACACAAGACGGAAGGGAAACATTAAAGGGAAGGGAATGTAGAGACTATGACCTACACCCTAATTGAGTAACACACTATCAATCACAATCTGAATCATGTTGAAGGATATTGCTAATCCATTGCTTCATATGTTCGAAAAATTTGCCCTCTAATCAACGTAAATAACGCAATGAATGTTGTTGAACTGTCAAAATGAAAGCGATTGCTACTGATAGTGCGTTACGCAATTACCCCACTGCAGTGGGACGAATAAATCTATGGATGATAACAAAGTTAGTATAATTACAGGCACAGCAAGGCTGTTTCTTTGTATTCTGTGTCTTACTTTTAATAATATTTCGGGAAGTCTTATTTAACTCTGACGATTGCGCAAATAGCAGCATAATCCTGTAATATTCCCACTGCTGGGACACAGGCCTCCTCTCAGTGAGTGGAAGTGGTCCGTAATCTACTACGCGGGCACTGGGCCCGCGTGGTAGATTACGGCCCACTTCACTTCAGGTTGGTAGATGTCACATGTCTTCGAATTTTTGGTCTTAGAACATGCCGGTTTCCTCACGATGTTTTCCTTTACCGTACAAATAGAGGTTGTTTTTGACAATTTGCAACGTGAGTTTAATTTGAGATAAGTCCTTATCCACCAATCAACCGAAAAGCCTGCAACTATAAATTAAATCATACCTATATATGCATTACTGTTGTTTATAACGAAATGTATGCAGGAAAGCGTGGCCGGCCGTACGTCACGGGATTAATGCCTGCACCCGATCTCTAACTAACGTGGTTGCCATAAAGGCAAATATTATCCGCCTCGCTTGGAACACTGGGACAGCAGGAGTTACTAGGAGCTTCTATTGGTTTAATGGTGAAATATCATGATCATGCGGACTGAAAGCTGTGATTTTCTGTAGGTTAGTAAAACTGAGAGCAGTGGTGGCGCTGTGGTAACTGTGGTAACAGTACTAGTACCTAGTAGTCGCAAGCGCAACTGCTGAGCGTGGGTTCAATCCATAGGTCGGGCAAAGTGTTATTGAGTTTTTACAAGGATTTTCCCAGCCAGTAAAATATAATCCTACCTTTAGTCTGATGCATTTATTTTTTTTAAATCCTGTAGATACCTGCCACAAATTTACAACCAACACATTGTTTTATTTCTCCGTAAAATTTTTGAGTGATTGAAAATACGTGAAATATAAATTCGAAAGAAGCTTTTCGGGCTGCGTTGCCCCGGGGCATTTTTATTCACAGGTTTATAGAGCATACATGTGTCGCTCATTTCAAACGAAACTCAATGAAATAGGAGATATCCCGAGAGGTTGAACTTGAAGGGGTGTCAGACGGTACAAATTGCAAATGCACTATAAAACATAAACATAAACTCACGCCTTTCTTCCATGGGGTAGGCAGAAATTACAGAACGCGACTTGCTACGCTCCGTACATAATACTCTTTTTGCTTCATTTGCCTTCGTTTCCAGTCTATTCTGTAAAAATCTTACCGTGAAAACAAGGTGAAGTGAGCTTGAAATGAGCTGTCATTCTACTCGATGCTTGTGATTGACACTTTTAACCGGCTGGTCATACGCACACCTCGTCCTACATCCTTTATGCTATAAAACGTCTATTGTAAATAATATTTTGTAAAATACAGCTTAGGATTAGATATGTTTGTCATTCTTAATATTTGCAGTAAGTTGTAGGTTTTTGTACAAAAGCTATAAAGTACATGAATTTTCTACTGATAATGTTTCTGATTTAATTTCATGGAAAACCACTCTGGTCCCGACTTCTCCTTGTTACGATATCAATCGGAATAAATGTAGACGTCGGAAATTGAATTGGGGAAATTAAGGAAAAGAGGTTCCCTATATTACCTACTTGCTTTGCATAGGTACCTACTATTGTATATAAGCTAGTTTTTCTAACTGAACAGTCAGCTGTGCTGCTGGGGTGTTGCGCCATTTTTACTTCCCAGCGAAAGCACTAGGAAGTAGTGAACGGCGGGCGTTTTGGGGGACTGTCTCATGTAATCTATTTTATTCATAATTATGATTTACTTGCGTTATTTTCTTACAGAATATTCTAGTCTTTGTCTACTGAACTGCTTCTTATTTCACTGTTTTCAAAACATTGTGAGATTTCTATAAATATACCTAGGTCCATACCTACCCTTATTGTTGTAGGTTTCTACTCTACAATGCAAAGTTAGTTAGTTTCAAGATTACATTTCTGAGAAACGAAGAAGTTGGCTACTCTAAGTTTCATAGAGTTTTACGACTAAACTATTTGCAACATAATCTTAGCATACTAAATGAAATATTTCTGACTGAAATTTGTGACGAATAACACTACAAAAATATAGTGTTATAATGGTGAAGGAAAACATCGTGAGGAAACAGGCCTTAGAACCCAAAATTCGAAGACATGTGACATTAACCAACCCGCACTGGACCCGCGTGTTAGATTACAACCCACTCCCTCTCACAGAGAGAAGTCCTGCATCCCTGTAGTGAGAAGATTAATTATGATTATGATATTATATTATTTTATATTTTTTTAGGCTGATTATGCAATGATTTTGTAGGCAGCGTAGTTTCGATCTCAAAGAGCAGTAGCGATTAAATAAATTACACAACGTAGAACGCTTGGTTGGGTTCGAATCCATGACCCACAGATAAATGCCACGACCTGTAACTCGTAAGTCGGCCACAAAATCGGGTACAAAATCACGTATCTCATGAATTCAAGTGCCTAAAAGCGCAAAAGTGTACATAATATCGGCATCCCATTCCGGCTTAGTCGAAATTGAGGGCTTGTTCGCAGTGCGCGCAACACCTGTGCCCGAAATGAACGACAATGGTTACGTGTTTGCGAGTTCGCGCACAAATTACGTGCATTTTATTGAGCATACGTACCGTAGTGTAGGTAGTGAGTAGGGGAATGTATGGATAGGGCGTGCGAGTCTTGCAAATTAATTGAACTGCAAAGTGGTTGAATTTTTAGTTGATTGTCGAAAGTATTAGGGATATATAAAAAAAATGGAAATGGTGAATGGAAAATGGTTTTAGCGTTGAGTTTTACAACTGTAGCACTAAACATGCCATATTCCTAACTTATGGGGATTAAAAAAAAAAAGAGTGCAGTGGTAGACCAAAATTTGTAACGGCCGCGACTTCCGACGAGTTGTTTTTTAGTTCTTTCTTTGTATAAATTATTTCATCATCACTATAAAGGCGGCCAAAACGTCGTGGATCAAACGAAATAGGGAGATAAAGGAGGTCGTTACCAACAAAAAATCTTTCTACAGCATGACCATAATTCAATAAAAGTTATGAATATTTTTGTATACTGAGTTTTTTTACAGTTAGGCTAATTAAAAAAAAAATAATGTGATATAAAACAAGCTGTTTTGTATTATTACTAGATGATGAATCAGCACTACAAAAGTTCTATTGCGGTTCTGGGTACCAAATTTCAAGAGCAGTTAATTTTATTCCAAAAATTTTGAAGCGTTACGAAAAATTATTTCTCACTTTAAAAGCGCTGGAAATGACTTCCTTTATCTCCATGTTTCGTTTGATCCACGACTTTTTGACCACCCTGTCTAAGTAAGTACACTAATAATTGATTAAAAATATTATCGAAAACATCGCGTTCTTCGTAGCCATTCAACTAACGTCTAGTTTAAAAACCCAGTCGGGAAACATACGCATTCCCATATTGAATTAAACAGTAGAATATTTGAATTTATATTGTGTCTAATAGTGTAATACTTAGTACAATATGGTGCCTCTTTATTGCAATTTGAATTCAGGAATTATTCTGCCAGTTACCAAGACTAAATAATTCCTTAAATGTATAATTATCTTCTTTATGATGTAGTTATCTGTATGTATGTGTATGTGGCACAGACGTCGTGAATGATCGTTCTTCACGCTCCACTCGTTTTATTTCTAGTTCTGTTTGAATCCACCTAATGTTGAGTAGGTAATAGGTAGAAATTAGACCTCACTTAGTTTATGCCACTTATCCTAGCCCTGCCCTTTATATCTGTAGTACTCTTATCTCTAAATCACTAGCTTGTTAAGATCTTCTCTCTAATCATTTTCAATTGAAAAGGGTTCTTAGCCACGTGGCGATTCATCTTCATTATATTACGAGGTATCGGCTGCCCCATCGGTCTCGAGGCCGCAAGCACGACTGTTGAGCATGAGGTTCGTTTCCCGGGGCGGGCAAAGTGATATTGAGTTTTTCCATTGGGAATTTCTTAGTAACAAACCTTGAAGTTGAGGCCGAAATTTGGTCTGGAGGACTAATATTACGAGGTGCACTAATGAACTTCTATTGACAAAATGTTTTTAGACCTATAGGTACAATTAACGGGATATGTAGAAATATTAGAGTGAACAAATGCTAGTGGATAATACGATGCTAATAGTTTAAGGGATGCTGTCATGCTGCAGATTAGGATGAAGATAAAGAGAGTGGTTGATTTTTATACGACATTATACAGGGTGAAATTGTAATCACCATTTTCCTCTTAAGGGGGTCATTGTACTCATCATTATGAACAACTTTTACTATGGGACCAAACCTGAAATCGTGAAAAAAAAAATCAGCTGTTCCCTACATTTATGTTCGCATAACTCGTCAAAATGCAGGGAACAGCTGATTTTTTGTCATAATGGGTGTGCGCCGATTGTCATAATGGGTGTGCGCCGATTGATATTTCATGAAATAGTCATTAAGTAGGGTTATTATGAATTGAGAGGGATGTATAGATGATTTTAACGATTATAATTCTGTAAATACATACTTTTTACGGTCGCGAATCATATTTTGTTCCAACATACAACCTGACACTGACCTGTAAATTATAAAAAACTTAAGAAAATTTGAATTTCGCGGGGTACCCTGGCGCTTCTCCATTAAGAACAAAGCCACTGTAATACGTTCTTGCTTATTTACAACAAATACCACCACACAGTATATTGCACATTTCAATATCCAGCGTAATAACAAAGTTATTATTTGCAGCGGGCACTTCGCATGCACTAAGTCGTTAATTATTCACTGCGCCGACACCTGACGCTTTCTGCTCTGTAAAGAGTCAATAGTTAGGTAGCGAGGATGCTAATTTATAAATTTATGAGTTCACTATGTGTATAGGTGAAGGGAAATGGGAATTCACTCAATTCTGGTCTAATAAAGAGTATACTTAATTATTTAGTTTCATGTTTATTGAATACCAACAATTTTAGGTTCAATTAATTTCTTGCTTTTTTTTTATTTTGTATTTAAAAAATGGGTTGCGTAATAATTTACAAATTAGGGAAAGAATAACAAATTACAGAATGGAATTTATCGTCATAGCTAGGTTACATATATGGTAACATGTATTAATTTTTGCCAGCCCAGGTTCCCACAGAATGAGTACAAAAATTCAAATAGCAACTGCTTAGAACGATAAGATAAAATCTTATGCTAACTTACACCTACTAAGTGTGTAGTGTTAGTATGTATGTGTTTGGTGATGTAGGTGTGGTGTGTGAGTGTTTTGTGTAAGTATGTGTGTGTCTTTTTTCATCAACCTTTCCTTTAAATTTTGACAGTTCTTTTTTAAAAAAATCGTATTCGTCACTAAAATACATTGGTACCTACGTAAGTTACTCCTAAATTAACTACTAATTAGTGATGCAGAAAACTGCAGCAAAGTTCATTATCTTCACATAATTCACTGAGTTGACCGAGGATACAACTAGCATAATTTTTGCAGAATATCATAAAACAGCTTCCTCAATACTAAAAGTATTGTTTATATTATCGTTTTTACGACCTCGCATTCGAGATTAATTACTGGAGCGTCCATCAAAGTGAAGTAAAAAGAGAAAAGTTTTAAGAGAAAGTCTTTATATGTATCCTAAAAAAATCGTATTTTTTTTATGAAGTCTTAAGTAACAAATAAAACACTTGAAAATGAAAATTCGAAACCTATTAATTAGTTTGCCTACTACGTTTGACATTATCGATTAAATCATACGGTCCGTTCACAGTTATTTTACCTTTGATCGGCAACCTTATTGTGACGAGATTAAAGATCACAATAATTTTGACAGATTTTCAGTGGCAGCAACCCAATATCAACTTTATTAAAATGACAATAAAGGTTATTACAATAAAATTTGAAGAGTCAAACAAAATAACTGTGAACGGATTGAAGGAGAATTGTCATGTGTTTTGATTACACAAAGAAAATCTATTTAAAGTCAGGGAAATAATTGTTTACACTAAGTATCTTCCATACCACTTTCAATGAATGACAGTCTAATTTAAACTTAACTACAAACGTTGCCATGGTCCCATCCATTGTGAGTTTTTCACAGATTTTATATGGCCAACGCATATGGCAGACTACCTACTCGGTCTAGTGATAGCAAACGCTATAGCTGAGCATGACGTCCTGGGTTCGATTAGGTCGGACCATGTGTTATTTGGTGGAATTTCTCAGTAGCAGATTTGTTTCCCCTATTACAATGGGACTTAAACATAACTGGTGAAATTCAGGTGTTTACTATAGATACACGTCTGCCTTACCCTTCTGAGAAAACAGGCGTTATGTGATGTGCTGTATGTATGGTAAATCTGGCAAAACTCACAATCGAAAGACATCTAAAGGCCAATTCTAGTAATTTAAAACGTTCAAAATCTAGTCGCAGTCTCTTCTTGGCGACAAACATATTAAGTTTGTCGCCGAGAGAGAGAGAGAGAGTTTTTGACATATTATGTCAAAAACTTGTCAACATGTAGGAAAATTAGAGGTATTTTTAACAGATCGAGACTGAGATCAGGCTGTGAACGTTCTTAAAGTTACGAGAATTGCCCCCCTGAAGTCAATTTGTTAAACAATAATTTTCCCTGCTTTTACATGTTCGTAATTTACAATAGTCTATGAATGTAAAGAACCTGGCTTATAGAAATGGGGAAAGGAAGTACTCAGAGCGAGCGGAAAAAGGCGAGGATTGATCGTAGATTGCTTTCTTTATGCAAGCGGTGTTGTAGATTAGATCTAGTGACGTGAGCGAAGCAAGATGAAAAAAATATAAAAAGGGTTGCTTCAGTTCCTGATGCAGGAAGGCTACTTTCATTTACGTATTTACTTATGTATTTTCAAAGCTTCATTCGTTAGGCGGCCGGGTTTGCTGAAAACAATAAGTAGGTACGACATATTGCGAGAAAGTTTTCTTCTTGTAAGCCCTGGTTTTCATTTTAGTGAAAATTGACAAATTATTCGTAGGTATGCGATGCGAGCAGTGGTTGCCCAGTGCGGCCCCAACTTACGAGTCGTAGATCGTAGGTTTGAACTCAGAGAGGCGCCTTACTTTGTGTAAATAATTTCATCACAACTGCTCTCAAAACGGTGAAGGAAAACATAGTGAGAAAATCGGCATGTCCTAGAACCAACAATTCGAAGACACGTGACATCTACCAACCCGCACTGGGCCCGCGTAGTAGATTACGGCCCACTCCCTCTCGAAGAGAGGACGCCTGTGTCCCAGCAGTGGGAACATTATAGGCTGATTATGATGTGATGATTGCGATATGTATGTGTACCTAATGTTTGCGTTCACAGTACTAGAGAAATTCTGCCAGTTGGTATGAAAACTTTTTAAAGCACTTAAAAACCAAGCTCCCTTCTCCAAAATCCACAAAAAAAAAGTACAACAGCATTACTCTCGTATCATCAATTACTACAGGTTGGCTATGACTGGCTACTTTCATAATTGCTTCAGAAGTAACGACGCGGTGAGTTGGCCAAATGATGCGTTACCCCGATGGGGCTAAAGTAGGGGAAAATTGCTATAAGTTATGCAATTTCCCTACGCACCATTAGCTCCAGGCCTCCAGGCCTCCAGGCAGGGAATTTAGTGCTCAACACTTATTGCATCGTCTGCAATGGATTTTCTTTGTTGTAGTACTTTGAATTTGCCCTTTTGATGTGAGGATTCTTCTGGGAATTGAATGAGCATTTGTAGTTTCAAGTTCTTTTATTTATGTATTTTAATATTGTACTCTGTTATTAAACTAGAAATGTATTAATCTGAGTGTTTGACTTCTTTGACGCTGGCTAACAAAACAACAGATTTTTTTTTTTTGTAAAAACGCGCACCACTGCCTCATTGTTCTCGTAGTCGCAAACGCTAGTGCTGAGCATGAGGTCCTGCGTTCGATACCTGGGTCGGGAAAAGTTTAATTAGATTTTTCCACTTGGTATTTCTCAGTAGCAACCCGGAGACTGTTTTGTGCCCGGTTGATGGCATTGCCGTTCCATGGGAATCAAACTTAACTGGCGAAATGTGGGTATATACAATAGGATACACCTCTACCTAGCCTTTTGGGTATACCGGTATGGCTACCGGCGTGATGTTAAGTTGATATTGTTATTGAATACAAAGCATTTTTGTGACACTGTTTTATGTTGATTATACCAGGTGGGACCAAACTTTGGCAGGCACCAAAGGGTGGTCTTATTTTAGTCCCTACCAAATACTAGAAAGGGCCATCATTCAAGCAACAATCATGTACCTCACCTCATCATCAAAATCAAAAGGCATTTATTCAAATTAGGCTGAAAATAAGCACTTTTCGAACGTCAAAATTACGATTTATTCCGGTCTGATCCCCTGAGCCCCCCCTCCATCCCCCCCCTTGCATACCCCGCTAGATCTTCTTCTGTTTTAGACTCGTGTCTTATCCACATTATACATAAGACAGTCCCCCAAGACTCTTTCAGCATCAGCAAAATCAGCCTGTGGAGCATACGGTGGAGGTCTGCCCCACTTGGGCGGAGCACCGCCGTGTTCTCGTAGAGGCGATCGGCAGCGGCGGCGACCTCTCGCGTCCGGCCCTGGTTCAAGCCATGGTTCGGGGCGAGAGGGAGTGGGAGGCAGTCACCTCCTTCTGCGAAGCAGTCATTCTAGCGAAGGAGGTGGCGGCACGGCTGAGAGAGAGAGCCTCACGTCCCAGCCGCCGCGGGAGACGCTCCGGGCGTCGGGAGCCGCGTGACGACTCCCGGCCACCGTAGGCGCGGGCCTGCGGGCGGAGAGTAATGGGTAACTCTCCGTCCGATCAGGACCAGGCCCGTGCCGGACGGCGCGTACGTGTTCCACGCGCGCCTCAAAGAGATGTCAGCAATAAGGAAGGGGCCCGTAAGGGCCGAAGCCTGCCGGGGCAGCGGGATTGTCCGAAAGGGTTACCGCTACCCCGGAACACAAAGGGCTAAGGAAGGAACACGGGTGGGTTTTAGTCAGTAAGAGTCTGACACTCCCTTCTGCTCCACCCAGAGCGGGAGGGGTCATTTGATGATTTCCCATCCACAAAAAAAAAAAAAAGCATAATCAGCCTACAACGTTCCCATTGCTGGGACACAGGCCTCTGTAAGAGGTAGTGGGACGAAACCCACCGCGCGGGCCCAGTGCGGGTTGGTAGATGTCACGTCTTCTAATATTTGGTCCTGACGTGCCGGTTTCCTTACGATGTTATTCTTCACCGTTTTGAGAGCAGCGGTGATGAAATAATTTACACAAAGTAAAGCGCTTGTCAAGGTTTGAACCTACAACTTGTAAGTCGCGGCCGATACAATTGTCCTACAAATTGCTCTCGCATCTCATCATCTCCAACCACAAACAGAACAAAAATTCATCAGTTAATCATCAGGTGTCCTATTTCCTCCACACTGCGAGAGGTTACGTTTCATTAATGATTGACTACTAGTAAAACGGAACGAGGTTCAGCGAGCGAGCGAAACGACGTCGTAAAGTGATATAACTGACGTGCAAGTACTACTTGTTTGACTTTTACTTGTAGTTGTAGTGGTCTTGTCAGGGCACGGTTTATGTACGTACCTACGCATACCTCTCCGATACTAGTGTCATGAATTCTAGTTTTCACGGGCGTAGAATTGCTTTTTTTCGTCCTACAGATGATAGCAGTATTAGGTTCTTCTGTTTTATTGGTCTTGGTCGAATTTTTACTTGCGAACGTAGTGTTATTTGCGTTTGGGGCCGTTTTTCTTTTATTTAATTTCTAAGACTGGTTTTTTCATAGCCAGTCAAAAATTCAATATTTACGCTGAAGTTTTTATGAGCGTGATACAAAGTATCGCATTTTTGATACAATCGTCTGAAGATATTTGTTTGATATTTTGTGAAAATTTAAGAAATTGAAGTCTACATATTTTATGATCTTTCACGTTTTACTTTTAAATAGATTAGATTTCTTTGATAGCTATTGGATTTTCAGAATTTCTAAAATAATAACGTAGATAGGTCTGTACCTATCAGTTATTGTTAGATGAATATTTAATGCTATTAGCTTGGAGTCTTCGAGACACAAGACGGGAATCACGTTGCTTCTTGACAAGCCATATACATCATCGTCGCCCGCATCATTGAACTATCAGGCGGGATAGTGGACACAATCTGGTAAAGATAACGGTCGGTCTCAATTCAATTGTTATTTTTGCAGTCATTATTCTAATGGAACCAATACAACTTAACAACATTACAGCAATTCCCGATTTCCTCACGTCTGATATCAAAGGCTCTAAACGTTCCTGTCGTTAAATTAATAGGCAGAGAGCTCGAGGGGCGTTTATACAAAATCTTTTAAATAAAGCGGGTACGTGACCTCTCGCTACAGCGGCCCTGCCAAATGGTGCAACAACAGATTTTTGTAATGTTCTGTGTTGGTAAGCTAGGTCTGGACCGAAGCCAATTCGGCCATCGATTTACAAGTTCACTTTATGTTTTCCTGATACTTTCCGTACTAGACGAAATAGGGAAGACTTCCGTTTGTTTGTGGTGTTGTTTTCTTGTAATGTGGATGTTGATTTTGTTTTAATTTATGCTGATGGTTTGTTGAAGGTTGTGGTGGAGTCTGGAATTTTTTTAATGAGGTAGGCGATATTTTCTGGTTTCTTTTCCTTAACTGTTTTATTTGATGATAAATTGAATAACAGAGTTTTTGGCCCAAACAGATTAACTACTCCAATCGATGCATGAACTTTCTTTGTTGGTGAAGTCACCTTCACCACACCTCACGCCACCTGATCACCTTGACGTGATTACCTACGTTTTTTTAAAAACATACTCTCACGTACATCTGATAACGTTTACAGGGCCGACGCCAGAGATCGCACAAGACCAGGTTTGGAAGGAAAATGGGGAGGCCTTTGCCCAGCAGTGGGACACGATATAGCCTAACAAATAAATAAAGATATACCCATGTGAAGAGAAGACATTTCCTGGCCAGGAAAAGCAAAAAAGATAAATATCAAATCGCAGCTAATCAGCTTTCGCGATTTATTTGCCAAAAATGTAAACAAATATGAATTAATGGAAAAGCAACTTTATTCATACACAATAAAGTTCAGTTTACGCTACAACTTCAAACATTTTTATAACATTTTCAATAGTGCTATTTACTCTGAAATCAACTTAATTTGTCATTGAAATAAAGTTGATATTTGTTTAACTTGAAATAGTGTAGGGGCGTGCAGAACTGCGAACTTTTACTATACTCGTACATACACACATTTATTCTTAAATTACAAAACACTCCTCACCCTTAAATGTAGAAATAAGTGGAACGTATAAACTATAATAGTTGTATATAAGGATTCAGACATGCCAAAGCTTTGACATCGTCCTTATTTTACGAGTGCATACTAATGTTTCACGTTACCGAGTTTTACAAACAAGTGGGTTCTAAGGCGAGCAATTACACTGAGTGGTTTTGTGTGTACTTAGGTAAGTACTGGTACTTGTCCTGTATAATAAATAGTAATTATACTGTATAGAAGAAAAATAAAAACGTTTGAAGATCTTGATCTCGAGTAGGCAGAAAGTTTGATAAAAGAAACATAAAATTATTGTGTTTTCGTTTCTATTGTGTTAGTTTGAAATATAAATATAATTATTTTAGGCGTGTTCAAGTGCGTTTGTAATAAAAGAGAACTTAGAGAGATTTTTAATACTAGATTAAATTTAATAAGGGATTTAATGAACTTTTCGTAATTAGAAACTTCTGTCTATAAAGCATTAATCTTAAAGCATTAAGCTTATTTCTTTTTTCAGGCGAGTTGAATTGGGAATTGGTAACTGCCTATGTATATACTTTTCAGCAAGGAGATTGAAGAATCCCATGACTATGAAAATGGGAAATATTTCTCAAAAAGTTCTATTACTTAAGTAGGTACGTATCACGTATGTAGGTTAGGTAAGTATCAGTTATTACGGGTAGTCAGAAGTCCAAAAGTCTGACAATCAGTCTTACTAAGGGATACGCGAGGTCAGATGGGTAGTGAGCAGTGACTCCATGTAAAGCACTGGTATTCAGCCGCATTCAGTTAGACTGGAATTCGAGCCCAACACAGTTGGGAAAAGGCTAGGCAGATGATGACATAAGTAGGTAAATTCATAGAAATTAGCTGCCAAGCAAAATTACCAACTTAAATTGTCCGTGTATTCAAATTACAACTGTCATTCTTGGACAGTTCTATAGAATGACATAAAACACGACAAATTGACGAAAGTATCAATTTCCTTGACTTTCTTCTACTCCTTTGTACTTCTTTCTAGTACTTATAGACATATCGTGTAGATAGATACTGTCTCGGCTGCTGTTTCAACATGCATAACAGTCTAAGCAAAGTCTTTAGCCTTGTCTACTTAGCCCCGGAAGGAGCTATTTTCGTTACTAATGCATTGAAACTGCATTTCAAACAGCTCAGTAGTGCATTGTAAATTCATGTTGGTGGCCCATCTCATGTTATCTTGCTTACATGGCTCAGGTATTCATGTACAGCTATAGAGTATAGTGTAATTTAATGTAGCTCTATGATCAAATGTTTTAATAATGTTATATTCGACTGTATCTTTACATACCCAGACTCCTCCGTGCCTCGGAAAACACGTTAAGCCATTGGTACCGGCTGTCATTCATGGGTCTTTGACAGTCGTTACGGGTAGTCAGTAGCCCGAAAGTCTGACAACCAGTTTTACCAAGGGGTATCGTATTATCCAGTAACTGGGTTGTGGAGGCCAGATAGGCAGTCGCTTCATGTAAAATACTGGTATTTAGCTGCATCCGGTTAGACTGGAAACCGACCCCAAAATAGTTACGAAAAGGCTATGCAGATGATGATGATATTCGACTGTAAGCATCTGTTGCTAAGTATTGTTTTTAGTGTTATCTAAGACTAGTTTCTGCTCAAGACTTCGTCTGCGTGAAATTTCTTGTTTACCCGACCCAGTTCGTCACATCGTATCGTTTACTTCGTTTTAGTTTTTTTGCTCCTAAGGGTCCTAGCGTGAGCCTTTGTTTAATAGTCTTTTTATAGCCATCCTCGTGTTTTTTTTTGTTGTAAGAATTTTTCAAATCCAAGTTTGCATTCAAGAGATCAGCACGTTTACATAAACATATTCATCAGCATTATTGAAATTTGATTTGATAAATGAACTGTTTGTTTTCTATTAATAATTAAATTAATTTTTATTCGAAAACATCAATCGGTTTCATAATAAACTTCAACTATATTTATCGGTCCTGCATACTTATCTCCATTGTTGACTGTACGTGTCTCGTATGCGTTACCTTATCAGCAATACAGTTAGGCGGACTTCTTGTTTAGCATAAATTTCATCCTATGAGACTTTTTATCCCAAAAATGGATATAGGAAGCGTTAGTAATGTTCATTAACGGAAAAAAATGAATTTGAAAATGTTTTAAAGCACTTCAGATAATTTAACACAAGCAAAAGCAGTGTTTAAAGTGAATTTGAAGAAATTCTCGAAGTGAATCAAAAGACGTAAGACCACAATCGGATAGCAGCATAGAACAGAATTTCGAGAAGTTTGTATATCTATTGTAAGACAAAAACATGTCCCAATATAATTGTAAGTGTTTTGTTGAACATGTATCTATAGACGATGGAGGTTATATTAGAGCCTAGCGGTCACTAACATGCTTATTAACGCCAGCATCTGCGTCACGCTTAAAGTACTTTAGCGATGGAAGTTTGAGCGTCTTCTACGTTGGATAAGATATGAATTGTCACTTGATTATTTATAAGCCTAGCGATTTTAAATTCTCGTGTCGCAAATAATCTTTATTAAGTTTTAAAACTTACATGTAAATTATGCGTGATACCGATTGTGTTTGTCGCATCAAAAACCACACTGCTATAGAATAGTTTTATTTAAGATTAAAAATCGTTTGAATTTTATTTACATTTAAGTACTTCATGCGTTCGTGCATGGAGCTCTATTAAGTAATGACATAATATGTTGATTCAGTTATTTTAGACTAATTTTCATAACGACGTCTAGCTCAGCTTTTCAACTTTTAGGTGGGTGTTTTTTAAATATGTGCGGGAGCGTGTGAGATCTGGGGGCCTACCACCACCTCTTTAGCAGTATTATTTTAATCTTACTTTAGTGTGGGAAAGAGATGGAGCAATACAGGATATGCAGCTCCATCTCTTTCCCACACTGAAGTAAGATTAAAATATACTGCTAAAGAGGTGGTGGTAGGCCCCTGAAACGCATACTTAAGATTACCTCGCTCCCTCTCATTTATCTCTCTCTCTCTCTCTCTCTCTCTATATATATTTCTACATTACCATGTCATGTGTTGCTCTGTACTTAATAAATACTGATTTATTAATTAAAGCGTTTATTTGAGATGCAAACTTGATTCTGTTTGATCTTTTTATCGTCATTAGAAGGCCATGAAAAACAGAAGACGTGTTAATAAACTGAGTTAGAACACGTGAAAATTGTGTTGAGAAATTGAAGTACTTAAGCAGCCTGTCACTACGTCCATGATAAACAATGTTTTACTTCGAATTAATTCCAACAGAAATGGGACCCGAAACGTAGACAAAAAGTCAGATTTTGAATTCGATTTGTCAGGTGTAGCGAGCCGACAGTAAAATATAGGGATCATTAATTGAATCGCAATATTGCTTTAACAAAACAAAAGGACACTGTGAATGACAAATTTCTATCGTCCTGAAGGCATCAGTTGCTTACGAAATTTGACGGAACCCGCTCCGGGAGCGTTACCAACAAAATAAATGGAATCCCAGCCGGATTTAGATATAATTTAATTTTTCTTGATTTGTCAACCCTGCCGCTCATTATGTGAATAAAAAATGTTCATAATTTTTTTTTTTCAATGTAATATTTTAACTTTTAAAGCTTCTAGCATATTGCTTCAATTTCGATTACAGGACTGTGCCGCTGGAGGAAAAATATTTAATATAAAAAATGGTCCCGTCATTCAGAGGAAAATGGGACGCTGTATTGACGATTACATCGGGATTTTCTGCAAAATTAGTCAACATTTTAAGTAAATTATTTCTTTTATTGAGCTCTGGGAGTTGGTCATTGCTTATTTTTAATTAATAAAGCGTTGGTGGATTATATTAACATGCGTTGAGAATAGATGGAAAGACATGTTTTTTGTGTGTGGAGGTACATGTTTTGTGTATGTGAAAAGCATTGAAGTAGAATCGGGAAGAGTTGCGTAAGTAGGTAACATTTATGTAAGTAACTGTTTGTACATGTTTTTTGTGTGTTTACATGTTTGTTGTATGTGAAAAGTATTGAAGTAGAATCGGGAAGATTTGCGTAAGTAACATATGTAACTGTTTGTTATTATTATCATGCGCTCTTACCTCCTTTTTTTAGTCGAACAGTGGGCGTCTGCAAGTCGGCCTTGATCTTTTAAGAAGCTTAGAATGTTTTAAGAAGTAATATTAGAATTCCTAGCACACCGAAAATCTATTCATTTGCCGTATAAGTTACTAGCACTTCGCCCGCGACTTCGTCTGCGTGTATTCGTGCCAAATTTCAAGTTTATTAACTCAAGCAATAAGATTTTTGATACAAACAAAATCCCCCCTTTTCACCCCCTTAAAGGTCGAATTTCCAAAAACCCCTTCTCAGTGCTCCCCTACATAATAAAAGGAAGCCGTATGCAAAATTTCACGTTCCTAGTCCTTGCAGTTTCGGCTGTGCGTTGATATGTCAGTCAGTCAGTCAGTTTCTCCTTTTATATATATAGACTAGTTTTTACCCGGGACTTCGTTCGTGTAGAAGTCGTAAGATACTTATGCAATGTATTAAAATAACAGCCACATTTTTATAGAACTCCGTCGGCCCCAGACCTATCGCATTATATCGTATCGCTTCGCCCGCCCGCGCTATTTCTTCGTTTTCTGTCAGCGTTTCTTCGTTTTTTTCTTTTTGCTCGGTTCCTATGGGTTGTAGCGCCTATATTCATATTTCCAAGAATTAGGCTATCAAATGCAAAAAAACATTTTTCAAATCTGACAGAGACTAGCGCGTTAAAAAAAAACCAAACTCTTCAGCTTTATTACACTAGTACAGATAGATAACCCTTTAAAGATACTCTCAAAAAGTACACAGAAAACATATTATAACAAACAGAACACACAATAAACATCATATTGCACTTAACGTCCTTTGTGAGCCGCATGAAGACGAACGATCAACTAAGAAATTTCACTACGTTACCGAAACGTGAATGAGATGTTGGAACTTGCGTTGAAACTAAGACCCCACTGAAGGAGAATTTATGCAAATGAATCTCATCTTAGTTGATGGAATGCATTGTTCTGCTATACCATATAATGGATGTAGCATATAAATTATCTTTGTTAATGGAACATGCGAGGCGAGTAATTGAGGTAAGTTGATAGCTTGTAACTAAATCGGTGTATTGATTTGTTCGTGTAAATTATATAGTAATATAGATGAGAGTATCAGGTTCGCGGATTTCCCTATAGATGTGCCAATCACGGAAATTTTCCCGATTTTTTTTTCGGTGCTCGAAAAGTTTTTTCTTATTAAAATTAGGTTACATTTCAAACACAACAATCCAACTTTGTTACCAATAAAAGAAATGGATTCCCAGAGCTTTGTAAAATGTATAAATTTTTAGGATTATTTCAAGTTCTTTTTAACTTTTCTATTTCTTATTCAAGGCCACAATCAATCCGGTTCGGGTAAAATTTTGCTTTAATTTTCAACCCTATAAATTTGTTTAGAGTGGTATTTAAAATACGTAGCGATATTTTCTAAAACGCGTCTGAAATTCAAATTTATTAGACGCTCGCATAAATTTTGCAGTTTAGTTTTGTGGCATTGCCCGGCGCGGTCGAGCTATAAATCTGCTGGTGCCGTTGGACGCTAATAGCGTGCACCTGTCACACGCGTTTGGCATTCAGAAAGGTATTCCTGCTATCACTAGCACTTTGACGTGTCGAAGCTATGACGTCACTGCAGCCGTTACAACGCGTCAATTTTATGCATACGACTGTTTGAAAATGTGCAGCGTTCTCTTTTTTTGAGTTTTTGGTTAGCACTTTGGCAGTCCAGGTGCAATGCGCAAAAACGTTTGGTATTTAGGGAAATGGAACGCGGTAAATAACAAGTGAGGGGAAGATTTAGTGCCGGTATTAAGCAAACTGCCTCGGGTTCTGTAGCTGTTTTTTTTTAGGACAGACTTGCGTTTGACTACCGTTTTGCTTGATGGTCTGCGAAGACGTCGTTTACAGAGAATACTAGGAAAGAAGATGCTTTTATTTTTTTTTAACAACCGTAGGATAAAGTGTCTTGAAAAATTCTCTTTATCACAATTACTCCCTAGAGTAAACTAAATCTCCGGGCGGGGTTCCCGTCATTATGAGTTACAAGATCCTGACTAAGACTATTACATAACACCTCACATACATTTATGCATGTAATATCCCAAAATAATCATAATTTCTTAATAAATCCATTAGAACCATTCCTTTTGATCTTTCATAATAATAATGTAGTCCTAGACAGCGTAAGATCCATTAACTTATGATGAAAAGAAAGATAATATCTTGACCACAATTTTCTAAGACTAAATGATACTCATAATATCTCTTCCTAAGAATTTAGTGAAAAGTTTTACTAATTATTTTATTTTTGTGTGATCTATCTTAGCTCGTGCAAGCAATTAAAGCCAATAATACACTTGCACTACATTATGAAAGAAAGCAAGTAACTTGTATGCTATTGACCAATCAGAAACAAGCCTCATTTAAAAATCATTAATTTATAATTTACTAGCTGCGCCCCGCGGTTTCACCCGCGTAAGTTTCGATCCCGTGGGAATATCGAGATAAAAAGTATCTTATGTGTTAACTCTGGTTATAAACTATATGTGTGCAAAACTTCATCCAAATCCTTTCAGTAGTTTTTGCGTGAAAGAGTAACAAACATCCATCCATCCTCACAAACTTTCGCATTTATAATATTAGTAGAATAGTAGGATTAGTAGGATAGGATTAGTAGGAAGTAGGATAGGAAGTAGGATTAGTAGGAAGTAGGATTTCTTAAAATTTAAAGAAAAATATTTGACTTATCCTATAAAAACTTATTGAACTTCTATTAATGGACACATTTTTAATATTAACGAACTCCGTAAAAATTATTTCCGCTTCTAATGATGCATACTTTTTTAAATAATTGAGCCTCTTTTTAACGTTCTAGCCTTTTCTCACAGTTGGTCGCAGCAAATAAGCAAGAGTACCCCGACCAAAACCGGGCCGGGCCGGGCCGGACCGGGTTAGGTTAGAACTGTGAGACACCGCGCGCGGACCGAGCGAGCGAAGCGAGCGGTTCCACAACGTCGCTCGGCGAGTGCTACATCCAAGTTGGTCGCAGTTATTTGGCTATTAAAATTTTATATTTTAGGACTCAAAAATAGGAATTACTCGAGTTTCACAAAAAGGGGCGTAGTCATTACGTTAAAGTGTTGAATAACATTTTTTAGGAGCGCAAAATGGGAATTATTGAAGGTTCGATTAAATACATCCCAAATTAAAATAGAGCATACTTGCTTATTTACCATAACAAGTCTGAGCCTAAGCTTCAGCCTAGAAACTTTTCATGCGGGTGTATAGCACAAAGGCACACAAGCTACTTGAATACTTCTGTGCAAGTTACTGGTATGTGTATTCTTGCCCTAATTTTGAATAGTCATTACTGCGTAATTGTAGTAATTGTGTAACACACTATCAGTAGCAATGGCTTTAATTTTGACAGTTCAAAAATATTCATTGCGTTGTTTACGTAGTAGAGCAGACAATTTTTTGGAATATATTAAGCAATGGATTAGCATCATCCTACAAAATTATTCAGATTTATAGTGTATTATGCAATTAGAGTACTGGTTATCGAGATATCGTCGACTTGAAAGAAAGTAAAAGCCTCCGTGTTTATTTATTGTGAACAGTTGAAGGAGTTCCGGAAATTTATAATGACGTTTCTTTTAAACTTTTGCCTGTTTATTCTTGCAGATAAAAAAATAGGAATAAAGGGAGTATGAAGGAGGAAGGATCGTATCTATATTATTCCATGGTATCGAGACACGGAGTGGTTTTTTATCTACCCTTCTGAGGTCCTATTTTTATAAGTGGACTATAAAATGCTGTTAATAAGGATAATTTTCACTGATTCTGAAAACGTTATTTGCAACTTCAAAATAAAAAAGTGTAAAAAGAATAACTAAAAGCAAATAAAACGAAATATTACCCACCGCATACATCAGAATTACAAGGCTATACGTATCGGTAACTGAATAAACAAATATTTGTGTGCTCGCTACCAAATGCCGAATGTTATTACGCCACTTCTCTCTATATGGCAACACATGTACGAAGCATAAATTCGGTCCTGCACGTTAAAATTAGAAATGTAAGCGCGGCGCCGTGAAATATGTGCCTTTAAAATTTATACCGTATTATATTTGCTCACACCCGAACACCAACAATTGTTTTTATCTGTAAGCAAATAGTATCCTCAGATATTTATTTTTATAAACTGGCCAGTTCTTTGTTACACCTGCTCCGATTTTATTTCGAGAAAAACAGAATTTGGTGCGCCATTTGTTACAAATCCTGGGTTGATTGTTTGTGGATTTTCGTGTTAATAATTAATTTTTGAGACCCTTTCATGGAAGTACTTTTGGTAGAGAGCGTATTTAAAAAGGTCGCCGTACAAAGTGTAATACGGTTCAAGTTAAATAGAAGTGTGTCTGTAGTATAGCGTTCGCCTTACTTTAGATCTACAAAGGATACGAGAACGCGGATTTAAATGACGTACTAGAAGAACGTGTTTGACAGAACTATACATAAACCTCGATTTCATGTTTTTTCATCATGGTGTCGTTAATTTTTTGACTAAAAATATGTTTTTCAGCTCTTGGTGACGAAGGATGGACAGCAACGTTTCGATGCCAGAACGTCAATAAAAAAAAGAAGAAAAGTCAGTCAACAGTCAATAGAAAGACAGTCAGTCGTAATAAAATTCCAACGCTACGTCTTCCGGTTACGCGGTCGCCACTCTAGAACATTTCGGTCCCATCGGCCATATGTTCTGCAAGTAATCTACTCTGTGGACGTGCGCACTGTGCATTTGAAGGCCTCCCACGAAGTGAACCGATGACTTGAAGGCGCAGGAATCTACCGCAGACCGATCGAAGTTCTTGGGGGAAAGAAAGAAAATACATTTATTTAGCACAGACTAAAAGGCACACAATACAATATATAACAGTAAATGGGGACGTATTTCGGCTAAAATGACGATGACTTTGATGATTATAATTTGACGTATTACGGATCCACATTAAATAGATGTGCCCATCAAAACCTCTAACACGATCTATTGAAATGCAACGAAATCGTTGTTGAAGATCTTAGTTAGTAATACAAAAATGTAGTTGGTATCTTAAGCATGAACCGTTTAATATTATACAACCCTCGATGAAAACACCAACCACCACTCCAGCAACAAGTAAAACATTATTAATTCCAAAAATTTCAAGCGAAGCGCACGTGTATTTTACGCCGTAGGTAATACATCCAGCAACATTGTATAATCGTGGGTAGTAAAACCTCCAGAATTCTCATTTAGTCGGACACTGCAGTTTAATCAACTTCATTCTTTCCACCGTTATCTGCTAGCTTGGTAACTGAAGTTAGCCGTATGTAGCCAACGAAACTTTTCAATCAAGAATATCTTGATTATAATATCGTTTTGAGTATGCATTGAAGTTTTTGAATTAGTTTCTTTGAATTAATTTGGTTTCGGGGATTTTGAGCTTCGAGTTTAGTTGTTAGGATATATTTCTAAAGCTGTATACCATTGTTACCTTTCTCTTGGTCTATCGTTAAGACGGTTGTCAGACTGCACCAGAAACCGCTCCGGTTTTAAGTTTGATTGTAGACCGCATGGAGAAACGGTGTCAGTTTTGTATACAAATCAAAATTCTACGGTCAAAGTTAAAAATCGCAGTACTGCACATGGGAGCGGTGTCCGGTGTAGTGTGATAACCACGTAATAGTTATGTTAGTCCTTTTTTTGTGGATGGGAAATCATCAAATACCCCTCCAGCTCTGGGTGGAGCAGAAGGGAATGTCAGACTCTTATTGACTAAAACCCACCCGTGTTCCTTCCTTAGCCCTTTATGTTCCGGGGTAGCGGTAACCCTTTCAGACAATGCCACTGCCCTTAGTCCTTAGCTAATAACATATTAAATAGTCAGTACCTAAGTAGGTAATTAAAAGAAGTGTAATAAAACTGAGCATTTGTCTCAAACCGTTTTTAATCCATGCTTGGTTCAAGACCGCTGAAGTACCTATAATAAAATGAAAGTACCAAAAATTAAAGCCTGACTAAACTAACTTTAATATTACGGGACCAAATACGCACCGCTACTTTGTATCGAATTTATGAAAAACGTAGCTCTTCAAGAATCTCATAGCACCTTTCTACAGCTTTTATTACCGAGATTTTAAATGGTTAAACTAAAATACTGCAGGTCTTCACTGTAATTTCGTAATCTATTTAATAAAAATAACGAGTGGAAGTCTCGTTACAAGACATCGTCCAAATATTTACCGTCTGCAAAAATAACAAAATAGCATTTTACTAAAATGAAACACTTTTACGGCACTTTAGCTATTACTTTACTTCTAAATGAATTCTAAAATCTTCAGTTATTAATAAAGTTGTTAAAACTTTTAGAACATTCGATATCATCTTGTTTACTGAATCAAGTTTCATTTTATGAAGAAAGGTATATTTTCCTAGAAAGTTCATCTTCGATGGAAACATATTTTATACGTAATGATTTCGTAAGTTCTTTGTTGTAATACATCACAAGATTCTTTTGAATACAATACAATCTTTACCGTTCCCTAACTGGAATTGTTTACAAGACAAAAAAGTCAACGGTGCAGAAATGTTTGGGGGAGAATATTTTGTGCTTCGATTATGATGTTTCATACGATCTGTATTACTGTCGCACGGCTAAGTATGACTTGTGGCTAATGATAATGGTAATGTGGTGCCGTGATCGGTTTGTTGATGGGTGGTCACCCACGACGTGCTTTCCGAGGCACGTGGCTCGAAAAAACACGTCAAGCCGTTGGTTCACGCTGCCATTCGTAGTTCTTTTGCAGTCATTACGGGTAGTCAGAAACCCAAAAGTCTGACAACCAGTCTTACCAAGGGGTATAGTGTCCCAGTAAATGGTTTATGGAGGTCCAATAGGCAGTCTAAAAAATACCTGGTATTCAACTGCATCCAGTTAGATTGGAAGCCGAACCCAACATAGGATTGGGAAAAGGCAAGGCAAATTGCTTTTATTTTGACTACTCATTGCGTGTATAAGGTTATCGGCGAGAACAATAAAAAAAAGACGATATATTACATGGGAGACACGAGAAATTCTATTTTGAGACACAAATTTAAATTGAAATTCTTGCAATAAACTAATTTAGCCAAGTGTCGCACCATGATTTCAATCTAGTCATGCTGTTTAAAATATTTTCTCATCAGCAAAACCTAACTACACACAACAAGCATGCAACTACGCTTATATTAAATTCTGTGGTCGAACTGTACGTCGCGACACCGCTCACTACGTGTGGAAGGGCGTTAAGACTGCGAGCTTAGTGATTTCGTACAGCGAAATGATTTAGTAAGTCGCGTCGGGCCCGCTCGCGTCCTGTCGCGTGCCATTGTTTCACCTCATCACGATTCTCCAGACGTACAGTTTGGTTTATTCTACTTTTCTCCTAAGATATGTACGGAGTTGGAAATTTTGTTCAGTTTTTAATATTTCAGGGCAAAATAAGTATTCAATTTTTACGACGCTTGAAGTTAGTTGCCGAGAACTTGATCTCGCCATATGAGTAAATTAAATAAAGCGTAGATTCTAAAAACGCATTTCGAGCAATACTTCTAATCTTATAAAACAGGTGCGAAATAAAAATATCTTTGGTCGAAGGAACTGCTACGAGACCGCTACGCTTGCTACGTGTTCGCTACACACCCGCTACGCGCTTGCTACGCACAAGCATTCCTTGGGTGCTACATCTCGCAGAAGTAATCGTATACGTTCTAAAGACTTACTGTATCCTTTGTTACAACAGGTACGTCGGCTATATTACATACCTGAAACAATAGATAGAGGGTGACAGAAACATGGACGCACAACCTCATGGATCATGGATTCGGTACATGATTATGAACCCAGTGCGTTGAAATTGTTCATCGGTTATTTTAAAAAATATAGTTCTGCCATACCGTATTACCGCGTTGGTATTGCACTTTTTTATGAAAGAGCCGAAGAAAAAATTCTACGCTAGGGTATAGAATAATGTGCTGAATTCATGGTTTCAGTTTACACGTCACAGTCCCCTGCCATCCTCTAGATACAGGGTTATTATATAATAAAACTTTAACATACAGCAGTAGCTAAAAATTAGGTGATAAAGTTAGGTTAGTAAATAAGTAGCTAATAAATTTCTTAGTGTAATTTATTATGATAAAATGAATTCTCAAAAAACTAATTTCAAGATAAAGATCAGTTGATTAATTAGATCCACCATAATGAACCACAAACAAAGTGAAAACAAACTTTCCAGTATTACATCCATGTGGCCAACACAAAACAACCTTCAACCTCTAAAACCCAAATCATTCTACACAATCTCCACAAAAAATCTAAAACAATCTACTCGTTAGAAAAATGTTCACGTCGTCTGAAAAAACCTGATTGAATTCCAACTTTGGCTCAATAAATCAACTAGTGTCAGATAAGTTTACTGTCATCAATTTCATGGGATCATTAATCATCACTCAACTTACAAGTGTGAGTATTATTTATTCGAGGGTTCGAAGCGGAAAAGCCTTTTTAAACAAATGGTTGGTCGCGTTCTTCGAGTTACGTATAGAACTGAAGCATGTTTATAACAATTTCATGGGTTACCCGAGAATTCTTCTTAAGCGACTTAAATTTTAGAGCTGAGGTGTTCTTGCTGTGCACGTTTCTTGAAGAAAAATGTTCTTTTTTTAATTTGACTTCGTTATTATTTACAATCCAATAGATTTTTAACTAACAGACTTAAAATAATAATAATATGTACAAGTATATAAAAAGAAGGGAAAATAATCAAAGGGCATCAAAAAATTCGTCCGCATCGCTGTCAACAGGAAACGTGCCCAAAAGGCTGGCAGCATTGCCACGTTGTATGGCAATGCTGATTCTTTGGCCAAAAAATAGGCCAGCCCTCTGGTCACGTGAAGAGTCGACCAACCGCTTCGCGATGTCTTGAAAAAGTAAGTGGGCACTCGGGCCCCATGGCCCTAGTGTTTCTACCCCAAACGGCTCAAACAAATAAGTTCCAAAGAGATTGGAGTATTTGCGCCGTTTGAGGTTTTCCGCACCTGCAGCAGCCGCCCCAGCACAGCTCACCGTACATGGAAGATGGGATGGCGCAAGGGTGTCGACACACGTTGCATCCCACACCAAAGGCCTACCCATCTTCCAAGGCAATATGGTCATTCCGTCTGGTCTCTTTCCATCGTCGCGTGCCAAGCCATTGGGTTCTAAAACAGCTGGCACCCCGGCGGTGACAAGAGAACGACGGATGATGTCATTGATGCTGGCATGCCGTGCTATCTTTTTTTTGCCTTCATTAAATATCAGGTACCTACAGCATTTCTTTAAATAATTTGTAGGAGTATGACTAGATTAGAAATGGTTACGTCCGCGATAGCGACTAATAGAGAACAGGGACTCAAATTGTACCCGTATCGTACCGTATAAGTATTTTTAACACTGTTATTTAAAACTATTTTAAAAGAAATACACTTCTATATGTAACACATACAATAATGTTACAGAATCAAAGTGTAACCTTTTATATGTGTTAATATGTGTAACAGAAACAAGCATTATTCTGTAGGTATAATTGCACGGTACCGCAAAAACGCGCGGCAGACAGACAGACGCGGTGATGGAAAAATAGCCTCAATCCAGTCGGGATTGAGGCTATTTTGGCAACGCCGCGTTTACCTGTTACACTTAATAGGTAATACGGGCTGGTGTCACTGGTTACACTTATTTACACTTTTATATCGGTTGCAGATACATTTCTCTTACTCTTTTACAAATGTGTTGGGTTAACACATTGAAAAACACTTTTGAAAGGATTACATATTTGATTCTGTTATCAATTCAATATCATGTAACACTTATAATTCTGTTACCTTTATGAAGGTATTTTTAAGTCTCTAATAGAGAAGAATGGAAGAAAAATACATGTTGCGCCGACCCCAAATATATTGGGTTAAGGGCAGGAGACTTATGAATCTGACAAATTTGAACAGGTTAATTAATGTCAAATTTTTCAGAAAATTGGGAGAAGTTTTATTGGGTTTTGCTATCTGGAATTTCTCAGTTAGCAGCCCGGTATCTGGATTTGTGCCCGATTGATGAAAGAAAGAAAAAAGAAAAGAAGAAAGAAAATACGTTTATTATAATAGACTGCCCCTATTACTACATGGGACTCAACAGACAAATTGTGGGTAACACAGGCGTGATGCTAATATAATGTTATGTTAATTTTCTGAACCAAGTGTAACTCTGGTAAGATGTTAATGAGCTGAAGAGACCACAAGTATTTTTAAAATAATCGAGCCATTGACGCTTTCCAAGCTAAACTGTTTCCATAGAAGCGAGCAAGAATCTGTTTTAATACATTTACGGTAAATATTTCATCACCCTACTCTCCAAACGGTGAAGTAAAACATCGTGAGGAAACCGGTATGTCCTAGTACCAAAAATACGTTCCAAACTGAACTGTTTCCATAGAAGCGAGCAAAAATCTTTTTTAATATATTTAAGTTGAATATTTCATCACCACTGCTTTAAAAACGGTGAAGGAAAACATCGTGAGGAAACCGGCATGTCCGAGTACCTAAAATACGAAGATATATCGTCGACCGTAGGTTCAATTGAGGTAAGGGACAGGATATCCAATGTCCCTTACCTCAATTGAACCTACGGTCGACGATATGACATCTGCCAACTCTCACTAGACTCGCGTGGTAGATTACAGCCCACTCCCTCTCAAAAAGAGAAGCGAAACATTACAGGCTGATTATGTACGTTATGTAGAGTGAATAGTTAAACTAAACCACTACAATTACATTCTAATTCCCGAAAACCCTCTCCTCTTAGCGCTAAACAGGCTAAAAATGACGAAAAACTTTTGTTCGTCTCTATAACCCCCACATATGTGAGGTTTGTTAAGGAACCTTATTTCGTCATACAAAGGGCCCGTGCTTTGGAATAATGAGATTCTCACGAGAGCATACTTGAGCGTCGTTCCTCCTATTTCAAACTTGGCTTTACTGCATCAAGACACGAGATTTGAAAAAAACTTTTAGTGAGCCTTGTTCGTTGAAGTGTTTTTATGTATTAAATTTTTGGTTGTATTGTTGAGTTTTTTTATGTTGACTATTAAAGATAAATTGATGGTGTAAAAAAACTTTTTTTACAAAAAAAACAACCGCCTTAAAAAAACTACAAAGTGAAAAAAATCGGAAATCGGTGTCGTTGGTTCCGCATTTTTGTTTTTTGACACCGTACATAAGAATAATTACCTAATGCATTATATATTAAAACCTCCCTGAAAGTATGTAGATCACATTAATGACATAATTATCAAAATTGGTTCATTAATTTTTGAGAAAATTGCGAACATACATACGTACGCGTCGAATACAGAACCTCCTTTTTTGAAGTCGGTTAATAAAAACATATCAGTAGTTATAGCAACGCACTTCACATGATCTGACCAAGATTATGTCTGAACTTTAACAGAGACTGTAACCTCTAAGTTTGCTTCGGCCTTTCTTCTCAGAGTAGTAAGCTAGTAAAACGCCGACCTCATCATTCTAGTATTAAATGACCTGTAAAAGTGATTACGATATCCTATTCACAGAATAAACCATTTCATTTATCTTTATTTTTAGTTACTAACACAATTACTAAGTGAAGCTTAAGAATCAGTTTTTTCGTTAACTTTTCCTGAAGTCATTAACCACTATCGAAGAAAATTGTAACTTTTATTAAACAATAAAATTGATAATTATTTCAAAATATCGTTGAGATTCCATAAACAATATCTTATTATCATACCTTCAAACACATCTTTTCATCATACTTTCAAACACATCCCTTCATTTCCATACATAGACACAAATCTACAAACACGAAAAAATCTATTACGTTACGTTCCGATTTCTCAAACGTTTACCGGTACAATATATCCGTCTATTATCCGAGGCTCAGATCAATATGGGATTCGACAGAATGTTATACCATTGCTTATGGAAAGTCATCCAATTGTTCCGTACAATAGAACATACCTACTTAGTCATTTGGTCACAAACATACCTACTTACTTTAAGCTTAAACAACCAGTTTTTTCGTTAACTTGTCCTGGAGTTACTAAAAATATTGAAGGAAATTAAATACTATATCAAACAATAAATACAATATGAATAATATTTTGTCCTGAATGTCTTTGTCTCTCCCAAAACAATATCCTCACATTATCATCCTTTCAAACACATCCTGTCAACAATTATGAGTAGGTACCACCTACACAGACAAAAAACTATAAAATGCTTTGTAAAACATCAAAGTGTTCTTATAAAGCACGAAACAAATTACGTTCCGATTTCTCAAACGTTTACCTGTACAATATATCCGTCTATTATCCGAGGCTCGGATCAATATGGGATCCGACAGAATGTTGTATCATTGTTTATGGAAAGTCATTCAATCGTTCCGTACAATGGAACATATCGTTCGAGTCTTGCGTAGTCTCGTTAATCTTAATCTTTCTATCTGCTGGTCATGGCTCGCTTGGTTGAATGATGTGGAATAATAAATCATAACTGTTTTTTTTTAAAGTGGATTTTCTTTGTTGGCCTGTTTTGTTGATGTGTTTATACGTAATTAGTATATATTATATTTATAGTTTTAATAGATTTATGCGTATCCTTATATTTAAAATATTTATTCCTCAATTTTCATGATTGCACCCACTACTGTTTGTCTCTACCATCACTCAAAGGTTGACTGGTACGTAGAAAATGCCTACAGCATTAAGTCCACCTCTGTAGATTTATGTGCTTGGGATTAGGCAGAGGTGTACCTTTAGTACTCCTACATTTTATCAGTTATGTTTAAGTTCCATGTAATAAGGGGCGAGCGTATTGCCGTCAACCGGGCCCCGAGCGGGGGTTGCTTTCACCTTAAGAGGAAATGCGGTTGGAGAGACTTGAAAAAGTCTAAGTAAAAAGTCATAATTCGAGGTTTGGCTCTCGCTTATTTCCTCCGCAGTGTTGGACCTATTTAAACCTTTAACCGCTTACGTCGGATTAATCCGACGAATATTTTCGTGTTTATTTCACCAGGGTCGTATATTTACGACCAAATACCACAGCTCGTTTACTCTGTTTTTTTTTTTTTATTAATTACGCTGTACCTAATCTAACAGGTTATTCGAAAAAAACATTTTTTTTTCAAATCACTGGCTGGGGGCACGACAACTGATATAAAGTCGGGCGGTTAAAAGGTTTAAAGATATTTCATAAACTGAGTGAATAATAAAACTGAATAAGGATATTTACTGTGTCCTTATGTTTTTTTTTAAATTAATTGTTGTCAATTTTTTTTCTCTGTTGGTCTCTGTTGACAGCGGGTTAAATCGGCAATTTAGAGCATTTATTGAGAGTTCTAGTGCTTAGGTAATAGGTAATACGAGAGTGCAAAGTACACTGGGACAAGTTCTTAACTTAAAATTATCAATTCAGAAAGTAGTTATTAATTTTATTTTAAACTACATTTGGATAGCATAAATGGTTTATAGAAGCAGACGTCAACTTTGTATTTATTGGTCATACGCATAATTTTAATTCGTATGAATGTCCGTACATTTATACAAAGTAAAATTTAAGTTATGCTTTGTACTTGGACCTCATCTGTTTTATTACAAAACTTATTTATGTAGGTACTCAAGTAGGTACAGTATCATAGAAGATACCCAATATTGATACACAAACTTAGTAATTCGAAGACAAATTGTCACATCAAATTATTACCGTAGGACCTATAAAAGTCGGTTTTTTATGAAATTAAAATAATACTTAGGTACTTTCTTTCTTAGGGATTCAATTTTTTTTTAACTGTAAACTAATACTAACGATTATTCTTAGAGTTATAGAAATACGTTTTTATAATGTTCGAGGTTCAAATCTGGACAAGTACCAATATGACTTTTCAATTCAATTTGACTTTTCAATGTGAGTTTATCATTGTTCACAGTTTACATTGTGAGGAAACGTGGACTTCTCAAATCGCCAACCCACCTTGAGCAAGCGTGGTGATCAATTATGGCCCCATTTCCAGGAAAATCACTATCCATTCCAAGGTTGCCTGGAACAGATCGCAGAAAGCGATAAGGCCGCCCATTGCATATTTTGTAGCGTTTGATGTATTTTTTATGTTATGTCTTTTTGTGGTGTATAATAAACTATTCAAATCCTACTATCTTAGTCATTATCATCTGCCTAGCCTTTTCCCAACTATGTTGGGGTCGGCTTCCAGTTTAACCGGATGCAGCTGAATACCAGTATTTTACATCCTACAAAAAAATCATACTATCTTATATTAAACCTTCCCCTTCACAAAAATAGTCATCAAAAACTAGCAAACCGGTACGGCAGACACAAAAAGCGGCTATATTTTTTTAAAGCCAAACTAACGGTACCTAATCGAAAACTGTAATGAATCAAAGGACTGTTGCGTGGTTCAGATAGCTTTTTTCTGCTCTACCTCCTCTTTTATTTTTATCTTTTACCTATCCGAGTCTCGTTAGCTGGGACAGAATTGAAATTATCTTGTTATTCCTAGTTTTTTTCAAAGTGACGGATTTAATATACCTGTATTTTTTAAAGTTATTTTTAGTTTGGTATTCGTAATTTATAGCGGACAGATTTGCTGTGATACTGATTCTTTTTCTCGTATGTAGGTCAACAGGTAAAGCAAAGAAAATGAGGTTTATGTAAATGGTTTTGATGTTTTATATTTATTTTCATTCACAAACAGCAGAATATTTTTAGCTCTGTTTGGCCAGTTGTTTAGTTATCTAACTAATTTACTGAGATACTAAACCCTTAAAGATGGTACAACATAACAGAACATAATATCACGCCTTGTTTCCGCAAAAGGTTGGGCAGAGGCATGGATATCGAACACTTCGTTGTGTTTAGGTCCCATGTAATCAAGCATCTTAAAAAAATCCAGACTCCGGACTGCTGCTGAAAAATTCGAGATGAAAAAATCTAATAACACTGCCTGACCTGGAAATCGAACCCAAGACCTCATACTCAGCAGTACCTCTTGCAACAACTAGACCAACGGGTATTACACCCACATGATCGACATCGCATCGATGCCTTGATCCGTTGAACAATCTGTGATAATAAGTACACCCACGCGATCAATAGATAGATTAACGTTTATTAATGGCTATTATTGGTCAATATCGTTTGAGTGGGTGTACATCACCACAATATCTAATAAAGTAGATAGGTAAAATATTAATGATCTCAATCCAAAGGTTGTCTCTTAAAGATCGCTTTTAGTGATAAGACCGCCCATTGTCTCTCGTTGTAAAATTTATATTCTGTAATATTTATGGCATACATAATAAAGAATATTCTATTCTATGATCTTTTGCTACAATATTACGTATGTCCATCAATATATTAAAGATTCATAGACGACTCCGGCTTGGAGTGTAAATGTGATGCTGTTCTACATACGATGGGACACTTATTATTATATCCTACGTGTTCTGGCAGCTGCACATTACAGGAACTGATGGACGCTAGTGATGGCGCTAAAAACGTAGTCAAATTCTGGGCCGAGTCCATTTAGATTGCCATCGACACGCTAAGAAGAAGAAGAATATTAAAGTCAAACTTCTGCCCACGATATAAGATATAATTATCCTATGACATTCAGCGAAACTGTAGCTTCCCATTAGTAAAAGAATTCTTGAAATCGGATCAATAGTTCCGAAGATTACCCCTACATACAAACTCACAAATTTTACCTCTTTATTTTACCTCTTCTTTTTCTCTTATTAGTATAGCTAAAAATTTTTTTTAAGAAAACAAAACAATTTTTTTTTCGTCGTTTCTTATTTCAAAATTTAAATCAAATCAAATTATCTAATACACCCCTATGTGTATTAGACGATTTGATTTGATGTAAGTTACGAGAAGATATCGACGCTTGAAAGACAAAATTGACTAAGCGACATAGCGCTAACTTTAAAGAAGAACAGTTAATCATATAAATTATGATTCTGATGATAAAATACGATTTCTAAAACGGTAAGAATTACGCCTGTAGGATGATTACAAGAATTTATATGCTTTTTTTTTGAGAAGTTAAATTTTAAATTTTTCTCTTGTAAACTAGCTCTTTGTCGCTTAGTCAATTTTGCTTTTCAAACGTCGATATAAATTTTGTAAATAAAGTCCATCTACTAAGTTACGTAGCGACAATTGAATCAACAACAAATTATCCCAAATTCAACCAATTCAAAGTAACATACTTACGAAACTAACGAGCAATTTCACTTGTTCGGGTTATATTTTAGCGATATAAAGCACTGTTATAGTCTAATGTTTTGTGGTACTGGAACGCATCTGACTCATGGAACGTAAACATTTGGGCCGCCATTTTAAAGTATGTTCATGCTGACGCTGTCAATGCTGCAGAATGCAGAATACTCGGAATCGTCTGACGACAGTCATTAAATGTGTGTGTTAACATAATTATATACCTACCTACTTATATAAAAATTAAAATCATTAGAAAACTGTTGTTTTTCTATTTGATCCAGAGGTTGCGAACCCCTGAGTGCGTGTTTGCATAATTTATAGCTTCTCGTGACGATACTGTAGACGATTTGGTTTAAGTTTCCAATCCTAACCAATCTTAATTTTCAATTTATTAATTTAAAGTTTTAAACATTTATAACAATAGAAATTTAATTGTGACTCATTAGCCACATTTGAGCTACTACATGTCAAAAACAGACTTTAACAAAAACAATAGTCGTATGAATATACTGAATTGAATATCTACTCTGTTTATTTGATACATTTCAGCAGTATCAGAGTTTATTTCGTATATTCAATGAAAGAGAATAATACGCCGTAGACGTTATTGATATTCAGTCATATTGTTGGCAACGGTCCTTCATTTGTTTGACTTATCGTGTAGAAGTTTTCTTTAGACTGTTGTCTCGCTTTTTGATTGAGTAAATTAATAGACGCTTTATTCTCGATCTCATTGATATTTCTCGTTATACCTACCTGTCTTTGATGTTAATATTAACTGAATCAAAAAATGTTACAAGTATTTATGATAACTAGCTCGTGCCAGGGCTTTTATAAGTGAATGTCGTAAAATAATGATTTAAGGTTATAACTTATAATTGCTTTCATCGGAGTACAGTTGGTAAAGTTCGTGGTTAAAAAATCTACCCATGTAACGGAAAAATAAAATGCCACTATAAATTAATATAGGGTAACATTTTAATCACCGTTTTCCTCTTAAGAGGTCATTGTACTCATTATTATGAACAACTTTTACTACCTATGGGACCAAACATGAAAACTCGAAAAAAAAAAAAAATCAGCTGCTCCCTGCATTTTGACAAGTTATGCGGACATAAATGCAGGGAACAGCTGATTTTTTTTCCACGATTTCAGATTTGTTCCCATAGTAAAAGTTGTTCATAATGATGAGTACAATGACCCCTTTTTCGCTTTTCTCGTCTCTCTGTGCGACCGCATTAATCTTCTAAATTACGCAACGGATTTAGATGCGGTTTCCACCATTTTTAAAAAAAATTCATGCGGAAGATTTATGTGTTATTAAACTTACATTCATTATAAGGAAATCTCGATTATATTATTTTTCAAGCCGTAAAATCAATGGGAATCAGGGGTGGGTCGGTGTTGTAGGTCATGGGTTGGATCCCAAGCAGGCACTCTTCACTTTGTGTAAATTATTTCATCACCACTGTTTTCAAAAGGAACCGGTATGTACTAGAACCAAAAATTCAAAGACATGTGACATTTACCGACCCGTATTGGGCCCGCGTGGTTGATTATGGCCCACTCCCTCTCACATCTCTTTCTATAGGATGATTGTGCTTAGGGAATCTATTTGAGTCACTGCTAATGGTTATTTTTACTTACTAAAAACAATTATTCAATACTTCACTTTTCTTCTAATTCTACATCACAAACATACTAGATAAGAGGAGAATATAAGAGGGAGCTAATACTTTCCATTTATCTACATACAAATCGGGCCCTGTCAGTCTCGTGGTACGTCGCTCGACAAAGGACGCGTTTCCCGCGCGTTTCATCATCTCTTTTTACATTGCTTTTGATAAAGATGGCAGATTGTAAGTTATTATCTGAGAGAATTGAGACGTCTCGCTTATTGTCTTTTGTTTAGATTTAAAAATACTGAAAGATATTTGGAGTCCTTGGAATCGTTGGCAAGGCAATAGGGTGCTGTCCGTTGGACAAAGGCTTTCCCAAAATCATATCTACCTACCAGTAAAGAAAGAAAGAAAAATGCGTTAATTGGTACTTATTACAGCAAAAAAAAATATACCTTAAAACTGTAAAAACAAAAAACAATATAATGTCGAAAGGGCTTAGCATAATGTCATATGACAACACAAAGGTGTATATCACCTGACGCTGATTTAGCTGCAACCCTCGTGGGTTGCAGCTAAAAATCGTGCTTGATCGGTTGTTCGTTTTTTGCGAATGCACACGAGTGCATTCGCAAAAAACGAAAAACCGATCGGAGTCGGACTCGCGCACCGCGCACCTTCCGTACAAAGTAGGTTGTAACTACAAATTTACGGTTTTCAGATTTTTTCCTTTAAGAGCCTACACTACCTAGTTAAAATTCACTCTTTATCTCGCTCGCACGATACTGCTCGCGGACTGAGTGAGAGCGAGACAGAGTGCGGTGCTAGGCGGCAGGTAGCGCCGTATTTGCTTTTTACGGTGAAAATAATGGTAAATTAAAAAAAGTAAATAACATAAGACCTGCTTTATAGCTAGTTCGGTTAGTATACAAAGTTTCATGATCTAATTTGAAGTATTTTTTGAATACCAGCGGTTTATTGTTCGGTTTGGAGGTAACTTTGGAATTTTTTTCTATCGAGAAAATTTTATGAAATCGTGTTTTCGTCTAACATAAGCCCTAACATTAATCCTCAACTTTACCATATATTTATTTCAAAATTAATGCTGCAGTATTTTCGACATAACGGAGGATCATGCTAAGCCATTTGAGGTAGTATAGGCCCTTAATTGTGCTACATGACCTTGCTTCTTGCCAAATTTCATGATTCTAGGTCAACGAAAAGTACCCTATACATTTTCATTCCCTTGAGAGTGTCGAAATATACGTTTTTTTGCGACATAAACGGCCGTATCTTTTTTTTTTCGTTAACTTAAATATTTGATTTCTTCTCTACTTCAAGGGATTGCAGACTTGAGTATATGATTTTAATTTCAAATTCATACCTTCATGCGTTTCCGAGATAAAGAAAGGATCTTGACAGACAGACTGTCGGACGGCCGGACAGCAAAGTGATCTAATAAGGGTTCCGTTTTTCCTTTTGAGGTACGGAACTCTAAAAACGATAAATGCTTAAAGATTATGCACATGCAATGACTGCCTCGTTGGTTTAGTGGTAGCAAGAACTCCTACTGGGCATGACCCGTAGGTTCGATTCGGGTGAAATTAGGTTTAGTCCATGAGGAAGTTTTCAACAGCGGCCTGGAGTTTGGATTTATGTTCAGTTTATGGCAGTCGGCTCGTCCGACTCATCCCTCATCACATGAGACTTAACATAATTGGCAAAATGAGGGTATTTAAAGGTACACCTCTGCCCAACCCTTTGGGAAATTCTGTGGGGGAAAGGCGAGATGCAAATTAACACAGCTTATAATAACTGACATGTGTTTCAGTAAATAATCATCGGTAGGTACGGTTTAAATCGTATATTTACCGTACAATTACCAATAATCGTAATCGTACAATTACCTATATGTAAAACTAGCTTTTGCCCGTGGCTTCACCCACGTGGATGTCGGAAATTATCCTACGGGACGTGCTACCGGGACGAAAAGTAGCCCATGTTCTGCCCAGGATGCTATCTATCCTAGCCAAATATAGAAATATGTAATTCGGTGGTTTAGGCGTGAAAAAGTATTTCCTAAAATAAAGTAGCATAGGTTACTTCATGACATTAGCTATTTGCCAGTCTCGTCAACATCGGTCAAACAGACAGACAGACAATAAATTTAAAAAAAATTGTTATATGTACCGTAGAAACTTCCTTAAAATGTAAAAAGCTGTTGTTTTGACATTACTAACAGAAGATAAAATTGAAAAATTGTTTACTATGAAACTGAAACATCCACTGTTTACTGTAGCTTACGTACCTAATATTTCCTGATACCTTTCTGTATCAATAAATGAGAAAGCTCTCATTTGTAGTTACAGAAAACAAACATTGTTAACACATTATTTATAAACAATACAACAATGTAACACGATACTTTGGCACAAATACAAGCAATTATATTCTCATAACGTGTTTGTTATTACCTAACTATGAGGACATAGTGAACATAATACACGTACATTTGTCTATCTAAGTGCAGCTGCAGACTAAGCTACTAACCGCAGCAATTGTGCGGCTGCAAGACGCCGCAAGTTGCGGTCGACAGTTCACATGCATTTTCTATGAAGTCTGCGCAAATTCGGCTTTCATCGCGCCCGACTTAGTTTGGAAGCTCGGTACGTCTTGACTTGAGTTAATTGTGGCCGGTACCTATTTGTGGTCGCGACTGTGCTTATGGCGGCCGCAAGTCCGTGCTGACAGGCTGGAGATACGAGCAAGCAGATAAAAATACATGATCTCGATTCCAAAGACACCTACAAGTATTATATAGTCGACCGATTCATTTCAACATCACTTTCGATAAGAACCCCATGCTTATTTTAGCCTCATATCCAGGATTTAAATTATCATTTGGGAACCGATATCACTTGCCTTGGTGTGATACCGGTACCAGAGTACCTGTATTTTTGGTATTTCTGATCAATATCAGTACAGTACTGGTACAGTCGAGTTCATTAATATATTGGCAGTGACAAATTTTCAAAATATTATAAGCGTTAAAATGATGACCATTTTAACGCATATAATAATTTGAAACTTTAAATGTATGTAAACATTTTATTTATGTCTAACTTTGTAAAGAATTATATGATCATATTAACGCTTGTAATATTTTGAAAATTTGTCACTGCCAATATATTAATGAACTCGACTGTACCAAACAAATATTAGGTAACGTTAGTTAGAGTGAAAAAGCTAATAATAATGTACGAAGTAGAAAGGATAGTTAATAATCCTTGTAAACCGTACGAGGTTCCTCGTACAAATATAAGATTTGTTGTACGCGCCGTGTACCTGAATTTGGTACTGGTGCTTGTCAGGTTAGGTTACGGACACAGACGGGTACTGGTACCCAGGGAAGAAACGCTAATATAGCTCCAAGTCCTGCTAATACGTACTTACTTTATTTAAAAGATTCTAATATCTGTACTGTAAGAAATGCAGTAGAAGAAATGCACTAGATTTTACTATTAAAAAAACAGAAATTCAGTTGTTTATGGTTAGTATAATAATTATTACGAACAATACTAAAATTGATAATGACAACGAGTAGCCTAGTTTGTGTGAGCACTTACAGTATAAACCAAAGTTAACCAACAAATCACATGTCTCATTATTTTATGATTACAATGCTGAATTATACAACTGTTCCATTATTTGTATTTACGTTTATGAGTGTGGTTGTTTAGTGTTTGTGTGTATGTGATCTAGTGTGTAATATCATCTTTCATTTATCGATACCACTGACTAATCTTAAGACCATACCGTACCATATAGTACCATATAAAAAAAAAGAATTAAAAAAAAATAAGTATAAAGATTATTTAAAAATATAAAAAATGTGGTCCGCCGGCGTCGGGAGCAGGGTCCAAGGTACCGGTGGTAAGAGCCAGACACAGGAACCTCCTCAAAATGACAGCTGAACTCACATTCCACATGTCAACAACCTCATGTGCTAAGACGAGATATTTGATTTGTTTCTTTTTCTCAGCTTTCACGAGGTTCCCGTCATGTCGAATGGTAACAACGACAATCAGTAATTAAGATCGTTATTGTCAGCTCCTATAATTGAGTAGCATCCGCTCAACTGTTGAAAACACAAAATTTGATTTATAACAATAGAAATTTAATTGTGTCTCATTAGCCACAGATAAACTACTACCTATCTACTGATCTGAGATGTTAAGTTGCTTTGGCCACGGCACGTGCTTGAATGGTTAACCGTTTTTTGTGAATGGGGTGTCAGTTGTGGTTATCCGTGTTTTAAACTGATACCGTTAAGCGTATTCTTCAGTAGTTATGTAGTGGTGTCTACATCGCCACATGAGAACTACGCATCGCACTGACGTCACGCAAAAATCCTGCATCGCGCAAGCAGTTCTCCGCGCAACTAGCATTATATACATATAGACCCAATGTCACAGGATCCTTACTTTTCTATGGAGAATGAGTGAACTTTACACCCTGACCCTCATACCTATACGGTAATAAAAAGCTGCAATCACAAATGCGTGAGCATTATTCTTTTCAACTTTTCGTAATAGCAGTATTCATATTAACATTGCAGTAATATCAATTATTGTTCATCACTCAACAAAGTTCGAGAAATGAGGAAACTCCCAAGCTCAGTTCGTACTGTTGTGTCGCTTAGCATTGCAAGAAAGAAAAAAGCTGAGATCCTATTATATCATGTGATACAACGCGGCGTCAAAAACTTGCGAAGTAAAAAGTTTTAGCCTACTCACAATGACGTAGTCGCGGATAATGGCGACATAAAAGTCATATACCGAATCGTTTTATGACATATTATTTCGAGATCTCGTCTTGTTATGTTTGTGATGAAAATTGTGCTATTTGGCTCGTGATTTAAAAGACGAGTGAGACATCTCGTAGGCGTAATGAAGTTATTGAAGGGAAGCATAGACTGAATTTCCTTATTCTACACTAAGTAACCCCAAACTTAAGTAAGTTAACTATCTAACAAGCCCATTATTAGTGCGTAAGGAATCATCAAACACACTTATTGAAAAGACTCCGCGAATAGCTTCTTTGACGACCATTTACTCGTGAACAGTCTATAAACCCTTATCGATAGGTATCGATTTTACAATCAATATCGTACACCGTCCATGTTTCCGTATTTCCTTTCCGCATTTAAACTTGAGAATTACTCGAATAATCCCCTGTGCGTAGGACGGTTTCCATTCTCTTCATCTCCAAGTTAAAAACTGACGCAGCCGTCGCTTTATTCAGAGGTTTTTCTCCTTTCACACTTTTTGTGCGCGTTCGCGTGACACTTCATTTATAATTCTGCTTAATCCAAGTGAGTGAGTTCTTACCGAATGAATTTGTAATGTAGAGATTAATGATATATCCAACGAGCTCTTTCAAACCGTTCTAACTGCTATTCCTTATCGTATTTATCAAGGCACACAGCTCCATTGTACTGTCGAACCTACCTACGTATTTCGCGGACTATGAAGTATTAAATTGTGTGGTAGACAAACAGTTTTTTGTAACACAAACACGGGTTTTAACCGATTCGTGACCCTTATTGAAATGTTATGTTCAGACTTTGGGAGTAAATTTAATTGTCGAAGTTCAGATTGAAAAAGTTACAGGCGGTCGCATAATTCCGCAAAACGGGCCTCGGCGCCCGCGGCGTAATTATTAGATATGTTTGTTTTGTACAATTTGGTTAATGTAGCCGGTGCCGGGAGAGTTTTATGACTAAAATTTTCGGGAACCTCTTTAAACGTAGGTGGAAATTATTTCTTCAACTTTTATTACTTTCCCCTTAATAAAAGTTTTTAAGCTGCGTTCGCATTAAATTAAACAGTGTAACGTCGAGGTTGTTGCCTAGACGATTACTTGTGTGTTTCAGCTTTAAACATTAATTACTTGGAAATTATTACTTAGTACGGTGGTATGGCAGAACTTGTTGTATAAAGATAATCACTATAAATTATGTTCACCTTTTGAGAGCAAGCAGTGCGCGACATAATAAAAATAGTATAAAATTATATTAAGGGTCTAAAAGCCAGTTGTGGCCTAGTCGTAACCTGCCACGACTTACGAGTTGTAGGCGGTAGGATCGAATCTAGACCGGCGCGCGGGCGGCGCGCGGCGCTTTACTTTGTATGAATGAATTCATCACCATTGTTTAAAACGGCGAAGGAAAATGTCATAAGGAAACCAGCATGTCCTAGAATGAAAAATTCGAAGACATTATGACATCTGTGTGTGATTACGGCCCACTCCTCCTCTCCGAGTGGAGGCCTGTGTCCCAGCAATGGGATCATTATAGGCTGATTATGCTTATGCTCAAATAAAGAAAAGCCTTAAGTGCGTTTATTTGTATCTAAGCTAAATACATACGTAACCTAAATCCACGTAGAAGAAAGCGGCCAACAACGGGTTCATGTAAAAGGGAACTCTTTGTTATATGATTTATTGGAATGACTTTCAATAATCCGGGGCCCATTGCCTTTCGCGGGCGTTAAATTTCGATGAAATTGGAAAAAAAATGGTATGGAGCGGCGGAAAGGCCCCCAAAAACTTTTCTTTATACAAAGGATTTTTTTTTTTATAAACTACATATTATGAGATTGCAGACGGTTAAGAACATATTTCAAATATGTTATTATGTGCTAAATTCTTTTATAAACCAACAAGAAAAAAAAGAAATTCTCAGAATAAACATTTTGCTTTAAATCGATCCTGTGAATAAGTAAAAAAAAGAAAAAAAAACAGCAGTAACTCCGAATGCAACAAAAATTCAATATTCAAAAAATCTCTTACTTTAACAACATGTAAAAGTACCCACAAAAAAAAAACACGTGCTACATAATATTACAATATCCACAATTTTAAAATAATTCATCTCGCGTCAATAGCATCCAATAAATTGGGGTAAAAATTGCTAACACACACGGCTCGCAGTAACAAGTTTGCTCAACGTTTTCATGTACAGGGTGTCCATTACGCGAACAATCCAGCTGCGGCCGAATTTAATCCATTTAACTGCATAACGCCGGCAAAGTTATCTCTCTGAATATGTGTGTAAAATCAGCCCTGGTTTAATGAGTCCAAAATAACGTTACAGTGTGCGGTCCGTTTATTTGCACGCCGTGTTTTTCTCAATTTGTTAATGTTGTAATTAATTTATTTGTGTGTTTTGCTGACGTATTTTGTTTTTTTTTTTGGTGTGTTTTTGTGTTATGTCGGATGTCTGATACCGCACTGTGTCTCCTATACATGTAACCACGTTATAGGAGAAATACTTCGGACTACGGCGTAGCGTGCCGCTACGTCGCGCGTCGTAGCACTACGCTACGCAAATAGTCTTTCTTCTCCATTAGTTTTCGTCATTTGCAACGGCTTTAAGTTTTCAGACCATCTAACAATGTCCTTACTATATTTACTATTTCTCTCGTTATTCTGATTTTAAATCCATCAAACATGTCTATCTGGACATGGCATTCGTATGGGGCGGCGATTCCAATTAGTAGCTTTCTATCAGCGATACAATTTGGAAATGTAACTGCCAAAAGTGATAGTTATGGCGGGTTCCACCCTGTTCGTTGTGGGGATCGCCGGTAATGACTGAGGTGTAGACCAGTAGTGAGAAGAGTAGAATATTTATACAAATATAATTTGATGAATGGAATGTCTTTAACTAGGTATGTCTTTGGACAGAACTGCTAAGACCTCCTGATTTCTTTATTAAATCATCAGAAAATCTCCCATCCGGGCACAAGTTACCGTGGCGTACTTGGAAAACCTTAAATAGAATTTGTACCCAAGTAGGACGCAGCAAGGACAACCTCCACAAGTGGGAGTTCATGGAAGGCTCAAACCTCCGGTGTGTATGCGGTGGCTCTCCACAGAAAATGACTCATCTCCCATCTTGCACAGCATGCTCTGTCACCTGCTCACGTGAGGACCTCATGGATGCGTCAGCGAACGGTATCCGCATTGCTGACTTCGGCCAAACAAATTTAAAAAACTAATTTTTTTCGTGCTATTTTTGCCGTTGACACACTAAGAAGAAGAGACTAGGTACGTCTAGATTCTACGGCAGGCAGTCTCGTAACTAATCTTAATTTGGTTAATCTGTTTACCATGGCTCGAGCAAAATCCGATAAATGAAAGTTCCTATACCTATATTCTGCTATCATGAGAGAAGGTACAGTGTGCGAGTTGTAAAAAGGTATTGTTGACTTAATTCAAAATCAAAAGTATTTTCTCAAATTAGCCTGAGTATCAGCAATTTTTGAACGTTAAAATTACGTAAAACAGTCCTACAAAACGCCCGCCCTTCATCACTTCCCAGTGCTTTCGCTGGGATAAGAAGTACTGCAACAAACCTCCCAGCAACACAGCTGACTACTCAGTTAGAAAAACTTGCTTCTATAAAATAGTAGGTACCTATGCAAAGTAATTCACATTAAGAGACACAGAACATTAAATTAAATGATTTGCTATATGTCAGCTAACAAAGTTTCGGAGTGGGATGACTTGCTCCCTAACCAAATTAGAAAGATGGAATTGGTTCCTAGTCCCAGTTTCCAAGTGGGACGAGTTGCCTTCTAACCCATCAATACAATACCTACACAGTAGACACGAAGAGACGAAAAATACATATTCCACGATAAAACATGAGTAAATACAGTCAACGGACAACAGAATTACGACGCAATATATTGGAGCACTTTCAAAGACTCCATCAGAATGATATAATGAAACTTATCAATTGAAAAATGGAAACTCGTTTGATCTACTTTAATCCCAGTATGTCGTGAACGAAGCTTACGAAGCGAGGGAATGAAACTGGAAATGTCTAACGAGATTTTATTTTTGAAAAGAAACACGAAAACGCTATTTATTGCGAGTTGCTCTATTTGATTTGCTTTGGTACGGCTAGATTTTGAAGTGTGCAAACGGATTAAAGAGAAGAAAAATATCTATTTAGCTCCTCTCCGCTAGTTTGTAGTTCTAAGCGGCGAACGAATTAAAGTACTGATTACTTAGCCTTTTTGAGATATCTGAATTAACTACGTGATTTGTATAATGGAATCTAGGTTAGTCTTATATAAACGCTCCTCGTAAGTACCAGTATTTTTTTTAGTTTCCTATTTCTAAAGCATATGCTAAAACAATATATTCTCTCACTAGCTTCTGCCCGCGACTAAATGAACTAAATGAGTATGGGTTATGTGAAAACAGAAAAATATGAGCAATATTTTGGACTTATCATATATATACCAGCGTGTCCTAGAACCAAAAATTCGAAGATGTGACATCTACAAACCCGCACTGGGTCCGCGTGGTGGATTACGGCCCCCTCCCTCTCATAGAGAAGAGGCCTGTGGCCCAGCAGTGGGAACATTATAGGCTGATTATCTTATGTCATGTATATACCAAACACAACAGACATACAGTACGCATATGTAAACTCTCTCGCTCTCTTGTGTTCATAGGTAAATAGTAAACTTATTGGCTATCAATGCTCTTATGCCGGAAACACTCTTACAAAAATAATTTAATTTTTGCCTTGAACGTCCTTCCCCTTGAACGTCGACTGTACACTAAGTGTACATAAGAGAAAGTGCTCGAAATGTCAACGGTACACCAAATGTACACAAATTTTTCATTATCATTGTAAAACAATGACTTTACTGCCTCCATTCAACTACTCCGACACGTGAGGTATTTCGACAGGTAAATGGGCGAACGTGTGAGCTGTTAATGGAATTTCGTTAATTTATAACAAAATTATACAGTGACATCAGCAAGGCAATGCTATTACTAATTTACTTATGTAACAGCCTGTAAAAATGGTTGGAAGTATCTAACCTCTGTACACGGTACATGGTACATGGTATAATACGTACTTGTAACAACTACTTATAATTCCGTGGAAGTAGCGAGACTCACCTAGGGAAAACAGGCTATTACTGGCGCATACGCGTTGACTATCAATGCGTGTGTGTATGCCCTGTTTGGCCAATAACTGCTTTGTACTTAGTTCAGCTTGTTAGGCTACCAAGCCAAACACAGTTAGAAAAGGTTATGTAGATCAAAAGAGCAGCTTGTAAAACTGCTGTCTGATGTTCTATAATGGTGATAAAAAGCTCTAACGTTTTAAAACAGGTAGAAGTTTTAAATACAGTGCCTTCTAAAAGTGAGTTTACGATTTTCCATTGCAGCTGTGATGTCACATTATGATTTTAAGTTCTAGTTTCAAATGTTTGAACTGTTCACTACAACGTTTTTATTGACTAATCATTCATTTTCCATATTTTATTTGATTACTGTTTTATTTTAAATCATAATGGCTGAAGTGGAAAAATGTCAACTGACTTTTAGAGAGCACTGCATGTACAGACGCCAGCACATACAACGTACGAACGAACGAACGTATTTTCTTTTTTTTTTCACATCAAGCTACCCGAAACTGTAAAATTTCCCAATCAACTTTGAACCTTATGCTTTAGCGATAAAGTTGAAAATCATTAAAGAAATTTGAAAGATTGTAGTAGCTTGATGTGCTATCGTATGGTACTTACAGATTTTACCAAGTAATTTGTTTGCCAGCAGAGCCTTTGTGCTTTTCTATCTTTAAGTAAGTAGTTTATTTTACTTAGTGTTTTGCGTACATAACCAACCTATTATGTGCCCACTGCTGGGAACCAGGCCTCTTCTATATGAGAGGGAGTGGATCGTAATCCACCACAAGTGTTCAGTGCGGTTTGGTAGATGTCACATGTCTTAGATTTTTTTGGTTACAGGACATGCCGGTTTCTTCACGATATTTTTTTCTTCACCGTTTTGAGAGCTGTGGGATAAAAATAGTACTTTATACAAAGTAAAGCGCCAGTCTAGGTTCGAACCTACGACCTGCAAATTACCACTGCGTCACCATTGCTACACTGGTCACTGAGTAACTGAGTTACTCAGTGACCAGTGTTTTGTGTATTCATGAATGAATAAATAAATGATGACAGTCACGTCATGTAAAACGATGATTTTCAGTCGCATCTGATTACATGAAAACGACTCCAAAATATTAGATAGATATAACTTAGGTAGTTATAGGCTTAAGCTATAAAAAGAATAGAATAGAATAGAATACTCAATAATAATAATAATAGCTTAACAAATTAAATCCTACCGGAGTCCGGCGTCAAGCAGCCTGCTGTTTCGTCTATGCGTGGGAGTTCCAGTGCCTTAGGCATCTTCTGGGCACGCTCGTTCCATCATAGACCTCATCCATTGCTTTCAATCAAGCGTGATCGAGGTCAAGAGCGGCCCCAATTAGCAATAAAAAAAAAACAGTAATTGTCGAAGAAATTGGGTGAAGGCTGGAATGACGAATTATTATTGGTTCGGTTGCTGAGAGCCCATTTAACTAATTGAATTGTGAAATCACTACAGATTCAGTACATGAGATTGGACTTGATCAGACTTTTAGAATATTATTTGATTAGTCAATTTTTCTGAACTATCCTGTTATCTAAAAAGATACCAAAGAAGTCGCTACTATTGTACATTCATAGTTCGTCTATATTGATATTGGGTTTGTCGCTATTTGTCGGGCACAGTTCCAACCTCTGGCTCTATTGAGAGTGTTTCGTACACGAGAACTTTATCACATGCGAATATATTTGTCTGACTTAGGGACTTTTTCTAGAACCTCAATATTTGGTGCTACGAGGTGAAATTGGTGCTAACACTAGATATAACATGATAAAAGATGGATGATTTTTATGAGTTAAGATGACTTTGTATAGACAACCATATTTTCTATAGATACATACGTCCACATTTGGCCATCACTGTCCTGGGCCCTCATGCAATACGACTACTTAACGATTCTTGACTTCGAAACCATTTTAATTCCATAGTCAATCACAAAATCTTCTATTAACGAATTCTCTAAGACACAATGAAGGAAACCGCGCGAAATGAACGCGAAATTGGCGCGGTTTGAACTGTCAAAATACATGTTGTCCGTACGGCTGACATTCCAATTCCTAGCCGTTAACTAGACACGTTATTGACGTGGTAAGATTTCGCGCGGAATAATAATTACTAATTTACCATACAGAATTGGGGCCCTGCTGCGAAAAGACGCCATAAACAAATTTTCACAAAATTCTAATTTCAAATCTGACATGTTCCACGCAAACTTTTTCATAAAAATGTCTCTATTTAATCTGTGAACAATGACATAACAGACGTCGAAGTTCGATAAGTGAAACTTTTTATTCATGTAAATCCATTTATAATAATATGGATGGAACGGAACAAGAGCTTGCCGGGATTTATAAATGGAACATTCACGTTCAAATTTCAATTTCCTACTAGTAACAGCTATTCTGATTTAAGGTGACGTCATTATGGTAGTTCGTATTACCTACAGCTAGTTTTATTTTATTAGTATTGAAATACGTTGTTTGATAAAAAGTGCCTATATGTGCCTATTTGAAATTCATCTTCTAATAAATATAAAATTCTCGTGTCACAGTGTTAGTTACCATACTCCTCCGAAACGGCTGAACCGATTTGTATGAAATTTTGTGTGCATATCGGGTAGGTCTGAGAATCGGCTACTATCTATTTTTCATATCCCTATTTTTTTTTTTTGTAAAACGTTTGCCGGGTCAGCTAGTATAATATAAATAGGTACTGATTAAAGCTGAAGAGTTTGTTTGTTTGGACGCGCTAATTGCTGAAACAACCGGTCGGATTTGAAAACATCTTTTTGCATTTGATAGCCGGATTCTAGAGTAAAGCTTTATACTCTTTAGCATCACGCTGGGACTTTTAGGAGCGGTATCCGGAAACCAAGTAATAGCGCGCTAATACTTCGTTTTCGCTTACCGTTCATTCTGACTTTATTTCTTTTTGCTGGGCTCCTAAGAGTCGATGGCCGGCGATGCGCCTCAAAAAAAATGCGATGCTCAAAAAAAAAAAAGGCGATGCGATGCGACGGGGTGGGTCGGGGAACCAAGAAATTTCACGCAGACGAAGTCGCGGGCAGAAGCCAGTTTGAAGTAAACGCCTTTTTTTTGTGGATGGGAAATCAAGTGTCAGACTCTTACTGACTAAAACCCACCCGTGTTCCTTCCTTAGCCCTTTATGTTCCGGGGCAGCGCGGCGGTAACCCTTTCGGACAATCCCGCTGCCCGAAGTAAAAGCCTTGACTTTGACTTGTTGATGGGAGTTAAATGTAAATTACTATCACTTGTTACCCCATGTTTTACTCTCCAACTTAGTTCAGTTTGTTGATCACCTCTTTTTTTTCAAACAGTCAATGGTCATCCTCAAAGCCAAGAGAAGGTTTCACAAATATTTCGCATCTAATACTTTTTATCGTTCACACTTGATTTATAAGTAGGTAATAAGATCAATATACACTACCTATGTACGCTAGAAACGACCGATAATACATAATATTTTCATTTTTATTAGGTCATTTATAAAGAAATAGCGATCTTCAAATTCCCGGCAATTTGCTGCGTTTTGTCAGAAAGTTTATGTTTCTATTTAACAGTCTCTTGATGACTCCTAAACTTCGAAATGTGCGTCATAATAAAATTTAATGACGCTATTTCGTAAATATTTCTGTTTGTCAAACATTATTTTAAAGAGCCGTATTTTTTTAAATATTAAAGACTTTGAAGTTGCTTCCATTTCGTTTTAGTATTGTACTCATACTTCCTTTATATTAGAATTAATCAATATTGCGTCCTTTTTCGGTTTATGATAAAGCGTAAAAAGAACCCTGTTGTGATAGGTGGTTTATTGTAAGAAGAAGATTCTAGGTAAGTAAAAAAGTCACTGAAAGTTTATTGATTACTAATTGCCTAAAGCAGTACTATAATTATACAATATGTAACATAATTAACGCAAGACCTCATACACCCCAATTAGAGTATTGAGTTAATAGCATAATGCAATAACCAAAACGTATTTTATATTAAACCTAACTATTTTTATTAAGAAAATCGTGTTGATCCTAGCATTACTATAAGCATTGAATATTGAGTCTTATTGCCTTGATATAAGATTTAATTTTCTCTGGCTCAATCGGCGTTCATTGGCAAAATGCATAATTTTTGAAAAAAAAAAATAAGCTATATTCAAATTTACTGACATAGATACAGTAGTCAATTATGAACAAACTAGTTTCAGGACTTGAGTTTTTTCTGTTACACCTTGTCTAACATAAGGTCAAATATAATGCTCAATGAGGTTGAAATGTCTCCCAAAAATTCATGTACCTACAGACAACAACGACCACAAACGCAAAAATCTAGTGTAAAAACTTTACATGAAATATTTTTCGAAACGTAAACATTCTTTAAAAGAAGGTCTTTAACAATAACAACGATAGTTTCCCAGACATGTCCGATTAAAGACAAGCAAATCATTAAAACTAACAAAGCCCCGCTTTGTAAAACACGGAAAGCAGGGACTTCTTCTATTAAAACTTACGGAGCCAGCCCGTTCAGACCATTCACTAGGATTACATGTAACTTTAAAATGTGGTTGAATAGAAACTGCCTGATTAGAGATATAATACAATTAGATGCCTTAATACTTTGTGCGATTTGCTTTAACACTCGAGAATTGTGTTTACAAGTTAAGTGGTGCTTTGTTTTATTAGCAATTTTCTCTCTATTTCGTTGAAAAACATGTTCATAGTTCTGATCTTATTTTGCCCACCTTTCACCACTTCCTAGCACTAGGACTAGAGTTTTGAGGGACTGTCTTTTGTAATTTTGACGTTCAAAAAGTGCTGATTCTCAGCCTAATTTGAATAAATGACTTTTGATTTTGATATTTTGCTTTTGAACGAATGAAATTAGAATTCAATTCCCATTGCACCGAGTCGCTCAGTCCTGTGCACTGCTGGCTGAGTGAGCGTGAGTGAGAAAGAGCGCTTGTGACGTCATAGTAGGTAGTCAAAAAAATGGCACGCTTGGTTTTCATACAGATCGTGATACTTGCGTTATCTAGGTCTATCTTTAACATGTAAATGATGGGTCAGACAGGCAGTCGATCCATGTTAAATACTCGTATTCAGCTGCATCCGGTTAGACTGGGGGCTGACACTAACACAGTTGGGAAAAAGGTAAGGAAGACTGACTGAGGTACACGCGACAGCGGTAGAGGCAACTGCAGCCGACGAGTGTCGACGCGAGTCGCTCGTGTGTATGCACACTTACGGCCGAACCCAATAACCTATTGACAGATAGTTTACTGATTGATGGTAGCCAGTATAATTATAACTCAGTATTATATACAGGGTTATTGGAAAAACATTAACAACCTCTTAAGAGATCATTGTACTCATCATTATGAACAACTTTTACTATGGGACCAAACATGAAATCGAAAAAAAAAATCAGCTGTTCCCTACATTTATTTTTCATCAAAATGTAGGGAACAGCTGATTTTTTTTTCGCGATTAGAAAAGTTGTTCATAGTGATGCGTAACATGACCTCTCAAAAGGTTTTTAATGTTTTTCCAATAACCCTTATACGGATCGCTACTGGTATAGATTATTGGGACGTTAAAACCAGAGATAGGTCTTTCTACCTCCAGTATGCCAAAACTGGTAATAGATAGGTACTTGTGTTCAGCCGTTACAAGTAAATTCCGACTGCTGAAAGAATTGTTCCTGACAGCTGTCAGTTACTTACAAAATAATACATGTTTTACGAATTTAATATATGAGTTCCCAATCGTTTCCAAAGGAAAGGTGTCAGGAACGCATTCTCTCGATGGTCGAAATACGCTTGTTTAGCCATATTTTTCTGAATTTAATACATTAATAACAGTGAGCCTAGTCAATTTAACTTCGTAACCTCAAAGGACAATTGCATCCATATTTTAATCGCTACACCGCAGCTTGTTATAGCCAATAAATAATTCAGGTCTTATTCAAACAGGCAGTGAGCAAGCTAGAAAATATACAGAGTAACGACCAACGACCCATTTTTATAGCTTCCTGGCTAGGGTATAAATAAAACACGCTGTACAACGCTAATGTACAAACTCCCTTAATAATAAACCTATTATATCAGATGAATAGTTACACACCCATTTCTCTCTTTCGGTCGTCAGTAATTTGACTTTTGAAAGAAGAAGACAAAGCATTGTGTAACTATACAGACGCTATACAACGTTTAAGGGTAAGTGTAAGGGTAAGTATATGGTTCGTATTTTCTTTACTAGTAGGGTAGTCATTTTTCAAAACTTTTTATTCGATATTACTATGTATCATCTAGCCTAGCCTTTTCCCAACTATATTGGGGTCAGCTGTCAGTCTAACCGCATGCATCTGAATACCAGTATTTTACTTGGAGCGACTGCCAACATACCTCCACAACCCAGTAATTGGGTAATACAATACCCCTTGTTAATACTGGTTGTCATACTTTCTGGCTTCTGACGACCCGTAACGACTGTAAAAGGTCACGACTGACGACTGGCCACACCCTTAAATTTGGCTGGTCATTGAAAAGTAATCTTGTATACAACGGCCCGACATGAATCATCGGGCAGTTGCCCGCCAGACATAAAACCCGTCTGATCGGAGGATCCTCACTTTTCTATAAAGTATGAGTGAACTTTACAAGCCTCCTGTTTCATGATTTCCAAATAGCCACTACTCACCGAATAAAATCAAACATGGAATAGAATTTGTATGAAATTATCTGCCTAAGTTAATGAGAACCCAATCGGGTGATGAATTAGATCCTTATAAATATTCTACCTATTCTTGTCATTAATATGTCATCTACTTAGTCTCTAAGTCCGTCAACGATGATACGGGCCCGTCCGGAAGTAGATGAACCGTCGAAACAATTGACAAATTGACGTGTTGAAAGTGACGGCATGAGGCCAACTGTCAAATCATGTACGTTTGCCCCGCACGGCCCCGCTGAATTTGCGATTTAGGTGTGCACCAATGCAATGTACTCGCCTCTAGGAGTATACAGAGTTGATACGACAGAGGGGCATTAAATTACACTACGTATACTATACGTGTTTATTATTAATTCGATACGGTATAAAAATAAAAAGCGCCATAAATGAGAATTTTTTTGTTTCAAGCAAACTAAATAGCTTACAAATCAGAGTAAAACGCAACCACCCTTTGTAAATAAAGGAGAAACCCAAACTTCATAAAAACTTGGGCCTGGTGACTGACCTTGGATAACTATACAAAGTGGCAACGTCCAACGTCGCGCGCGAGCAGTAACTCGAAACACACTGTGGATTTTCCAAACTGCAGTATCGGAGATTTTGCCGATTCCAGATCGGTCCGAGTAAAAGTACTCTCATCGGTCCATATTAAATTAGTTAAGAAATGACGGTCTTCGGATGTTTTATTTAGTAGCCATTGGCAGTAACTGTTGCTGATCGGCAAGTCTCTCGATAACAAAGTTTGCACCTTCCGATATTTAGAAGGTTTGCGTTTTTTACGTTTTAGAACCTTGTGGATAGTTCTATGGCAACATCTAAACTGCCGGGCGGCTCTGTGGAGACTCGTCGGGCTGCGGGAAAAATTGTCTAAAATTCTTTCGTCCCAAGTAGCGGGCATTTACCGCGGTGGCACTCCCTCCTGTTACAGCACTATACGTTTATTGTCCCGTAATCTTTGTACTGCCAACTGTATGGTGCGGGCATTCCTAGGGCAATTGCGGCTATCACCATATCTTTCTCTGTAAGTTCGTAGAGCTAACGTTGCGTTTCCACGGCATTCGCCGTAGATTAAAATCATGTCAGTGTATTCTGACGCCGTGTCAGTTACACGAGGTATTTTTGAACACTTTAATTATACACACACCCAACCAAAGTTTAACTATCACAATAAAAACAGTCAATTACAAAAAAAAAAAACACTAACATTAAATAATAATAATCCCAAGTTACGTGTCCTGTCACAATAAAAAAAAGGAATACTGTCTTAAACTTATTTAGTGTCCTATCACAATAACAAAACAAATTCACAATTATTGTCAGCGCACAAGTTCGACAAAACAATAAGGGCGCAGGAGCTTCCGCGTACGTACCTACGTTCCGGAAGGGTAGTCGAATTTTGTAAACAAACATGTCATATTTAAAAAGATATAGGCAACTATAGAGGGCCGTGGTGAATAAACTAAAAGTGGTTTATTTTTTAAATTTTGCAAGTTGTATGAGAAACCAATGCGGTACATATGTTACTTGCCAAACATCAATTATATTTTAATAGTTTTTGTCTAAGGTTGTTTTGTCTTTTTTAGATATTTTCATATATTTTTTTTTTCCAGCACGGCCTCCTTTCCACATCTATATATTATTTGTTATTACGAATTCACAATATCTGTTACGGTACATATAACGTGTTAATAGAGTACATTCCTTGAGTTTAGGAACCTTTTTAATACGCTTTATATTTTTCAAGTTACACGAGGGCCGTGCTGAAAACGTTTGGCTGGCACGGCCCCCTTTTTATGCATATTTCTTCAAAAGTACAGAGGTACATTGAAAAAGAAACCGGTACATATACTCCTAGAGGCGAGTACATTGCATTGGTGCACACCTAAATCGCAAATTCAGCGGGGCCGTGCGGGGCAAACGTACATGTCAAATCGTGTTATCATTCGTCCTTAGTTCGGTCCCCGAACGAATCTTATCTTCGTAAGTGAGTAGATCCCCTGAAATGAGTGTCCTAAACAAGTGAGGATAAACTATTTGCGATGTTAAAACCTGACACCGAGTTAAAATGAGAATATCCATAAAACCTTAATCGCACCGAATGCAGCTCTCATCGCAGGATTGCGCTGTTGACTTGTCGCTAATGCACTGGATTCAGTGTGTCATCCCATGAAACTTCTCATTCATTATAAATATCGATGAAACAGATTTAGGTCACTGTTTTATTTCTTTTGAGCCAGGCATAAAAACGCTATTTTAGCTACTAATAATATTTACAAAACGATTATTATAAGCTTTTTTCCCAAATATATTGGGTCTTCCAGTCTAAACGAATGCAACTGAATATCGGTATTTTATATAGAGCGACATCTGACCTCCACAACCCAGTTACTGGGTAACATATTCCCCTTTAGTAAGACTAGTTGTTACAGGCTTCGGAGGCTTTCTGGTTTCTGACTACCCGTAAGGACTGTCATTAATTTACCAACCAACCCGTAAGCTATTACGCAACGATACAAGAGTATTCATTTAACGCATCTATAGGAACAAAAACGAACCTTGAATATTTTATTTTATTCTATGGCTTGTATTATACATACTTAAAGGCTCCCTCGTAATGCAGGGTAACCAAGTGGCCGCATTATGCGACAGTGGCGCTCTCTGGGCCAAGTGGCTACACGGAGGTACTATATAAATTGTGCACAACCTGTACATGAAATAGCGGTCGCAGTTTTACGAGAAATAAAATTTAAAGCGTAATGGCTTTACTATTCCTAAAAAGTTTTTATTTTGACATTAAATTTTGTGGGAAAGATAGATGGCGTCAATAATAAACTTACATCATCTATGACTATTCTCTTCCAATTATTTCGATTAAAACACACTGTTGGTATTTACCAAAAGTGGCTCTAATCCTTCCCCATTAAATACATATCGACATAAGTATCTACTTATAGGATACTTACAGTTTAATAGCCAACCTACCTACATCGCTCCACATCCGAATCACTTAGTCACGTAAGATGAAAGCATATATCAACCGGTATCAAAGGATCTACGGGCCCGTAATCAGGTGTATCGCTCACTAATGATCCGATCTCGGCGCTAATCCGGTTCCAGCCAAGCGGGGCAGGGCCACTTTTTCTCGTTAATCCCTTCATTAAAGGTGCTTACAGCTCTCCAAACACAGTGTACCGGCAAGTACCTACTGTTCGTGGATAGATTTAGTGATTTGCACGACGCTGAATACAAGCATGATGTTAATATGCTCTTAAGATATAATAAAATAGTAATAGGAATTGAATTTACTGAAGTTGCGATCTCAATTTGAGGCTTAAACTACATGGAAGAACCTGCAACATACAAATACAGTACAGGGGCGATAAATCAATTCCATTTTTGTGCAAATTTTAAAGTTCAGGGGGTCTACTCCCTAAGTCCGTCAACGAGATAACGGGCCCGTCCGACAGTAGTCCGATACGTCGGAATGAACCCTACTCCCTAACGATTTCGGATTCATCAGTTTCAAACGGAATCATAGACAATATTCGTGAACGAAAGACGTATGGCGATAGAGTTGCGCTATTTTACCGGTCGATTACCGGTTTACTTATTTTGTAGTTTTCTAGCTTAGTAAACAAAAATTAATACTTTTGTCGTTAGAAAAAGACCACATTCATAAAAATATACTTTTTATTATGTTTTTAAATATAGAATTGAATTATTTTTGCCATTTTTGTCCGGAAACCGGCATCATCCTGTTGATACCTTTGCCTGTTTACTTTTTGAAGGGAATTTTCAAATGAAATGTCAAATTGTTAGCCGAGAAGTTTTAATATTTTCGATATTCATATTTATTAGCTTTTTTGTTGTGTAAAACGGCCCCAACCGCTGCAGCGACACATGGGCAAATTGAGGCCCTTCTCGATTTTATGGGTGAGAACCAAGAATTGGCTCGCGGATTGTTGAGGGGTGCCGACGACGGGAGAATTCACTCAAAACGGCTGTGGGAAAACCTGTGCAACTCCCTTAACCAATGGGAAGTTGCACTAGTCCGTCGAGCAGTGGCAAAGGGTGAGTTTAATACATTACTCGTCAATATTTGTCATCAGTAAAGTGAATACAATGATAATCAGTCATCCTCCAAATACTTATCTGTAGGAGTACTTACGAGTATAGTGGTTTTTATATTGCTTTATAAAATTAACCAAATATTCAAATTTTAGGTGTGGTCTGACAAAAAACATCTTGCTAAAAAAGCGGCTGGAGCTGCCAGAAGGTCAGCAAGTGTTACAGGTGGAGGCCCATTGGTAGCACCAACCCTCTCCCAAGTGGAATTGAAGATACTACCGATAATGGGAGAGGGTTTCGGAGAGCCGCAAACCGAATCAAGAGTGCCAGCTTTTCAATTGAATTACAAAACAAAAGAATTACATTTATAATTTATGATAGTAAGCTTGTTTCAGAGGTAAAGAACTAAAAGCAACATTGTATTTATAATTATGTGTATGGAGTCTTTCCCGTGCCTTTTTTTTATTAAATAATATTAAATTACGGATAAGTGCACAATTAAGTATATATTTTTTGTTGTATCCGTCAATGACATTCAGTTTTTGTTGTAGGTACCTACAGCTTCCACCTGTAAGAGAGCCAGTCGCCACTTCACCCACCCATGCTGCTACACCTGCTGACCCACTTTCCCAGGAGCAAGCCTCTACATCCACTGAGGAAATGATAATAAAATGAGAATAATTTAAAATATGTAATGTTTTGACTGATAGGTAATTGAAATAAATGATTAAAGATAATTAATTGTTTTATTCCAAAGAAATCCAATATTATCAACCGTTATTGGCAAAACCTAGTATGTACTAAAGTCTAATGGTAAAATCCCGAAACATTGTCTCTTTTTACCCGACTGCGCGATGCAAAGGAAGGTAATGTGTTTATCAGCGTATATTTATGTACTTATGTATGTCTGTTTTCCACCAGTCCCAACACCCATTAAGTCCTGTAAGGAAAATAAAAAAGTTCACAAAATAAATACCCTAATCAATAATATAAATACAAATATCCTATGCATTTTATGTTTTATTTGGAAAGTTTTCTTGTGAGACTGCATAAGTTCCTATTTTTTTCCCGCAATTGCACTAATGTCTCTTGCTCTTTGCCTTTGCTGATGAGCTTGAGGAGAGGATATCGCCATAGCTATAGAGGTAGACACATCTCCCTGTCTATTGCGCTCTAATTGCAGATCTTCCTCGCTGAGGGTAGGTGCTTCTAAGCCCGCCTGATATATTGTGTAAAACACAGCAGGCAATGACAATTTTACCTAAAAAACAATCTAAAATTTAGTCGTAAATAATATCGACGTAGCCTCCACTCTTCCTGTAAAGCTTCTTCAATAATTAAACAAGCAGCCATGGTTAGGATCTTATAAACTGGTAACTTTCGTCTAAAGCACGAGAACTATTTTGATGTCGTATCAACTGACATAACTATCCGTCGAAACCATTGTCAAGTTCAACTGTTCGGACGGGCAAAAACACATCGGGAGTAGGGACAACTGTCAAATCGGTGTGGCATTCATTCTTCGTTCGGGCCCCGAACGAAGAATCTTTCTTTCTTTCTTTCTTTCTTTCTTTCAATCAGGTTAAACTACGCTTGCCGCGATTGCTACGTAGATGGGTGACCATCTTTACATATCGAGATCCTTCCGTGTCTCGGAAAGCTTGTTAAGGCATTGATCCCGGCTGTCATTTGTGGATCTTTTACAGTCATTACTTACGGGTCGTCAGAAGCCTGAGAGTCGGAAAATCAGTCTTAGCAAGGGGTATTGTGTTACCCAGAAACTAGGTTATGGAGGTCATGTAAGCAATAGTTCTATATAAAATACTGGTATTCAGCTGCATACAGCCATTCGACCTGAAAAAAAGCTCAAAAGGCAACGTAGATTGATACTGTAAGTAAGGGGTATGCAAGGGTCGCAGCAGGTGGCGATGTGTAGTTTCTGCATACCCACCATGGGAAGAAATCATGAGTTTATGTATGTAAGTCGTTAGGTATTTCAAGGTCAAATTGTGAGTGTCCAGTATTAAGCCACGGTATAATTATATACAGTATTCCATCTTCATACAAACGGACGATGCGCGAGCTATGCCTACGCGCTTCGATCTCGGCATTCGCTCGGCAGGCAGACAGTCGCGACTGTGCCGCAGTGACGAACGGTCGGTGTGTTGTTTTTTTAACAATAACCGCGCGATTTTTTCACTAAAAATAAATTCAAGTACATATTTAATATGACGAGTAGGATATATTGTGCTGTTTTTGGTTGCATGAATTCGTCAATAACGCATCCAGGGATAACTTTTTTTAGATTACCTGGAAACTTTGAAAGGTAAGACTATAAAATAATTTTACTTACTAGTAGGTAGGTACATAATGTGTCTTTTTAATGGAAGCATTTCCTTTTATCTCCAGAAAAAAACGATGTCTGGATTAATAAAGTGAATAGAGTAAAGGAAAGTGATTGACAAGAGTGAAATAGGTAGTTATAGGCGGTTCATGAATCATGATACGGTAGGTACTTACGCTTGTGTTAAAAACCTCGGGGCATGTGTGTTTTGTTTTGTTAGTTTGTATAATTCAAAGTAAAGACGTGGTATTTTATTATTAATAATAGTTGTTTATTGTACTGTGTGTATGAATAATACTAGAAAAAATTAATTTGACCGTCTGTCTGTCACTAGATAGTTGAAATTTTCTCAGATTAAGTATTTCTGTTGCTGCTATAACAACAATTATACCACTAAAAACCGTTTTTTTTTTCTCGGTATTAATAACGACAACAACAGCTAGACTCATGAGATATTAACAGAATATTTAGATATTTGAGAGGGTTGTGATTTTAAAACATTCGTAGCCAGCTGTTCAGCTTGGCATTGCTGACCAAAGAATTTTTGTTTTGAGTTGTTGCGAGTTGTAGGTACCTAATTTATAGAGACGTTAATAAGCTGAGATAAAAAGTTATTAAAATTACTCGTCAGCTGTTTCTTGCATTGTAGTTGAGTAGGTAGGTGTTGAAGTTTGTAAAGATTGGAGTTCTGCACCTTGTCCATGTTTCCCAAAACAATTTTTAATTAAGCTTTATATTAGAATGCGGATTTTTTATACTTTAAAATTTAATAATAAAGCGTTTCGTACACACGGCTACACATCAAGCTATACATTTCCAGTTTTAGCTGACCTCGCACTGTATAGGTTTTTCGTACAATCAGAAGTCAGCTTATACTGGATATGTATAGCTTGATGTGTAGCCGTGTGTACGTCTCAGTCAAGGCGCAAATATTTTTCGGTCGCAAATTTATAAGACCGATTTGTTTTTCAAACTTATACATGGTTTTTTAATTAAATCTACCAATCAAAAAACAACATGCATTTTTATTGAACACTTCCTATTCAATTCACAAAGTACTTATTTTATTTTTTTATATAAAATAAAGTATATTTACAGTCACAAAACTAAATGGAAACACAAAGTGGGAAAATGTAATTCAAATGCTGGAGGCGGGCATCCCTATCGCATGTTTACGTAGCGCGCGGCTGTAGGCATTTATGTCCAAGATACGGCCGAGTTACAATACTGTATATAATTATACTGTGGCCACGGTATAATTATATGTGATTAAGCCATGTTAGTATTTAAATACACTTTAATTATCATTAATATAATTTACCTTTATTATACAGGGTTATTTTAAATTGGGTGTATATACATCAAAATGGAGTTTACTACCTATTAAAACAACGTTTTTATTCGTAACATTTTATGAAAGTTTTAAAATCGAAATATTACATTAACATCTTGTTTATAGTGGCAAATCCGTATCCTGGCAAATAATTAGGTAATATATTTTATTGATATTTGAGTGGATGCTAGGTTTTTCTATACTGATTTATCTATAAAATGATTACTTTCGATATATTCATTTGAAGCGATTACATTCGATTCCATCACTTATTATTTATTTATATATACTTTATTGTACACCACAAAAATACAATTAAAGATACATCAAACACTACAAAATATACAATGGGCGGCCTTATCGCTTTCTGCGATCTCTTCCACTTAGTACGATAGAATGTAATATAGTGCGTATAACAATTATATATTTTTAAGTCATAAGTAAGATAATTCAATAAGATTAGGTTACCTAGCGGTTGAAGGGATAAGGCAGTTTATGTATTTATTTTATTACGCATTTTAAATTATCTTTTACGTATTCTGCAGTGCTATTCTGTAAAAATCTCACCGTGAAAACTAAGGTGAAGTGAGCTGTCATTCCACCTGATGTTAGGGATTGCCTCCATTGATAGCTTACTTCACGCTCGCTTCACCTATGTTATCACGGTGAGGTTTTTATAGAATCGATAGGCAGGAATAATTACGTTCTAAGGCAGCTGTCAAAAAACGACACCCAGAACGAACCTAGTAGACAGAGTGTAGTAAACTTAGAGTAAAGTTACCAATATTACAGCTAAGTAATGCTAGTTCGCACTAACTAGTGTTTAATGAATTAACTTCAGTTAACTATTACCACTTACACTGTGTTGTACCCAGGTAACTTCGTCCTACGAATATTGACATTGCTACTTATCCCGTCTTGTATACACCTGTATACATCTTATATCATATTATTTTACATAATATTACGTCTGTAATCCCTTAATGGTTAAGCAGAGGTGCTAAAGTACAATATAGGGCGAGCCTATTGCCATCAACGGAGAACAAATCCAGACAGCTACTGAGAAATTCCTGTAGCAAAAACCCAAGAACACTTTGCCCGACCTGAGAATTGAACCCAGAACCTGAAGCTAAGTACCAACGATATTAAAACCATATCGAGGAACGACATTATTTTAGTTTTATATTAAATCGGGTATAACCCGGTTCATTAAAGAAAGGAATCTACAATGGCCGCGCTTATCATGTTTTCTCGCTTGCACACTAGTGCCGTCTATACTCACTCGCGCGTACCGTAGGCAGAAAAATAAAACAGTTTTGATTTGCTTTCACGCTGTCTTGATGCGCTCAGGAATCCTTTTTACGAATTCCTTGTTATAGTTTTCTGTTATTTTTCCGTTGTTACCTGTTTGTTATTGTTGTTGAGTTTTGTTTTATTGTTAAGTTTTTCTTTATTTTTACCAACATCATAATAAGTATCCTCCTGAAATTTTGTTTTATACGTTGTCAGGTGTAAAGAAACGGACCTTTCATCCCAAAAAATTGTACCTACTGTTTCCGATGAAAAGAATAATAACGATCTTATTTTAATAGATAGCGCCACGTGTCTTTCAAATTTTCAACTTTAACGCGCGCGAAGCCGCTGGCAGAAGCTTATTTTAAATTTGAAAAAAATCTATGACTTGAAATTTTGTATGCTAACTGTACTATCTGTCAACGCAAGTACAAGCCGCCATTTAAGATTCCTTTCTTTAATGCATCGGCTTATATATTCATGTGTTGTACTCTGAAGAATATAAGACTCATCCAGTGACATGGGCCTGTGAGACGAGAATTTAAACACAACTTAGTTTATGAATTAGTGCATCAAAAAGGAATGAAAACTCACACAAGATTAGAAGTAAATATAATAGAAATAATAATTATGGGTAATATTATTAACGGGGGGTTATCCGAATTTGCCTGTTTTAGAATCGATTTTAAATGGTCAAATTAGTGTATGTAGGTCATGAAAAATATATATGTCATAAATACATCCTTTTTGAGGGAAAATAACGATTCAAAACACGATAAATAGTAATTTGCTCGATGAAAAAAAAATCCTAAGCAGGGTCGATTTCAAAACCATTTTTCATTCCATTTCCCCTCGGGCAGAGCCGCTGGCAAAAAGCTTGTTTCGTGTGAAAATATATTTCTGCTTTTTATGTCATTACTCATTAATAAAATTAATTGATTGTTACAACACAGCACATTAGCCGATAACGAAACCAACTCGACACCGACACGATATCGGCGGTCAGGTAATCGCCTACATTTAGTACTTTAAACGCTTTTCTACATACATTGTAGCTCTGGAGTCAGGGCTTCACAATGATTGTAATGTATGTTATGCAAATAAACATTTATTATTATTATTATTGTTGTGTTGTTGTTGTCACCTATATCGTCGCAGACAGCGACCGACACCGATATCGGCACAATAATCTACCGGCGAGGACACAGTTTTTCGCGCTGCTGACTTCGAGGACGTCGATACTTAGCACAGGACATTTCAAATAATCATTTTAGTTCACTACACCGTAGGTACTATAAAGCGTAAACCTAAAGAGAAAGTTCTAATCTAAGAAAAACGAATTCAGTTAAATATCTGAAAATGTGTTATACTGTGGCATGGACTTTCCGCAAAATGGTTGGCGGCGCATTGTAAAGGTGGAGGTAGCGTTTCAAAGGCCTACAGGCCCAGAAAACCTCGCCTTAAATAAACAATAACCGCCATACCTCTACGATGATGTCGTGGTTGGGCTTGCACGCTCCGAAATCTAGGTTTGTGCTGGTAGAGTTTACCTTGTTGGAACAGAATTCCCACTTCTTTGTTACCTTTATTGGCTAGGTTGAGTGGAGATTCGCAAGAGCAAACGTGCTCGGGGGAATAAAGTGCTCGTAGAGATCTTGAACATCTTCCAGGCTCTGGGATTATTTTGAAAGCTGTGGAATACCTCTCCACTCTTCAAGCACCTCAGGACATATTGCCTCCTTGTCGTTACGTCACTGTGTGCTAGCGACAGTTTCCGGGGGTCCATTATTGAGTGAGTCACCCGCTGCCATTTAATATGTGTATTTTTTATATTATTACATTTTATTATTACATTATCAGGCAGGGGCCATAGTCTTCCCATAGTCCTAGATAACCAGTTCACTTTAGACACCCAAATCCATAATGCAATACATATATTTATTTCCATATCTTGCAATAGTGCTACACCAACCAGGGGTTATCCTTGGGTGCACTTGCATAGTGATTACAGGGATAATCGTCGGTTAGTGCCTCATTTCATAAAAGTGTCTAACGGGCCTCTGCGAGTTGGCTTCGGCCCTCGTAAGCCTTCCAAAGATCGGGACTTGAGGGTCCCGAGATCTCGTCCTCGACAGCCGGTGGAACTTCGTCGAGCATTTTCGACGTTTGGCTCCCAAATTGGAACGGGCCGGGGCCGCCTTCAAGCGGCTCTTGCCCAACCTGAGGGGGCCAAACGCCTCCTGCCGGATGCTTTACGCGGGGGTCGTGCGGTCCATGGCCCTATATGGGGACCCGGTGTGGGCGCGTTCACTGCGGCGGCGAGCCGCCCACTACCTGAACGCGCCCCAGAAGGTGGTAGCCGTAAGGCTAATCCGGGGGTACCGCACGATCTCGGGCGAGGCGGCAAGCCTCCTTGCCGGAATGCCGCCGTGGGATCTGGAGGCGATAGTCCTCGCGCGCCTGTACGAGTGGCGCGCGGAGGCACTACGCCGGGGGGAAACTCCGCTGCCGCGGCAAATCGCGGCGGAGCGGACCGACTTCCGGCGCGATCTCATGGCGGCATGGAAAGAGCGACTGTCGCAACCCAGCGCAGGGCACGCCGCGATAGCGGCGGTAAGACCCCTCTTTGAGGAGTGGCTAGAGAGGCGCCACGGCGCCCTCACCTACCGCCTGACGCAGGTCCTCACCGGACACGGGTGTTTCGGGAGGTTCCTGCACACCATCGGGCGGGAGGAAACGCCCGGGTGTCACCACTGCGAGGGTCGCCCGGAGGACACGGTGGAGCATACGGTGGCGGTATGCTCCAATTGGGCGGAGCACCGCCGTGTTCTCGCAGAGGCGATCGGCAGCGGCGGCGACCTCTCGCGCCCGGCCCTGGTTCAAGCCATGGTCCGGGGCGAGAGGGAGTGGGAGGCAGTCACCTCCTTCTGCGAAGCAGTCATGCTAGCGAAGGAGGTGGCGGGACGGCTGAGGGAGAGGGCCTCACGTCCCAGCCGTCGCGGGAGACGCCCCGGGCGTCGGGAGCCGCGAGACGACTCCCGGCCACCGTAGGCGCGGGCCTGCGGGCGGAGAGTAATGGGTAACCCTCCGTCCGATCAGGACCAGGCCCGTGCCGGACGGCGCGTACGTGTTCCACGCGCGCCTCAAAGAGATGTCAGCATAAGGAAGGGGCCCGTAAGGGCCGAAGCCTGCCGGGGCAGCGGGATTGTCCGAAAGGGTTACCGCTACCCCGGAACACAAAGGGACACGGGTGGGTTTTAGTCAGTAAGAGTCTGACACTCCCTTCTGCTCCACCCAGAGCGGGAGGGGTCATTCGATGATTTCCCATCCACAAAAAAAAAAAAGGGTCCCGAGATAATGTCAAAGAATAATTAATAAAAAAAAAAGAACAGTTAATAATATTTTTTATATGATATATATTTCTTAATAAGTAGACAGTTGAAATTTTCACAAAGTATGTATTTCTATTGCTGCTATAATAACAAATAATAAAAATAAAATAAGGAAAAAAATGAAAGGGCATAAATACGTTTCTTGTCTACCTCCATACGCTTTTTTCGGCATTTTTTGTCTTGTGCTAGGTAAGGAACCCTTCTCTGAATCCGACTCGCATTTGGCCGGTTTTTCTCATGAGCTTTACTATAATAAAGGAATCAGGTAGTTCGCCTTTATAGTGCTACAGCTGGGCATTAAACTCATTGAGCGAGATTCAAACGCTTACGCCAATTTGCTACTGCACCATAAACATTCTAATTGATTCGACACCATATTTCAATTCCACTTACTAGTCTGCAAATAAACAAATACTTTATAGAACAGAATATCAGGTTTAAGTGAACTGACGCTTAAAAATCCCTGCATTAAGTAAATCCTGGTATTAGTACGCCCCTCTCAGTTCAGTATTTTGCCAGTAAAGGGGTTGGTTTTATGAGTATCAACATTGTTTGTTTATTTATTTTATTATTTATGTACGCACAGTAAAATTAATACAGATACGACATAATAGTATCGAGTACAAAGGTACTGCTTATTTTTTAAGAAATTTCTTCCAGCAGACCTGCGAAAGGAGAAATGAAAAATAAATGTAAACAATAGTGTGAGAGAACAAGAAGAAAAGAATTTGATTTGTGACTTCATAAACTAAAAAAAATAAATATACCTATATATATATAATGCAAAAAATAACATACACATAAATATATACATAATGCTAAAATAAATATATATAATCTAACATTTAAGAGGAAAGGTAATGCTCTTTGACTTGGTACTTTTTATGTGAGTACCTGGAATTAAATTATGTAGGTATATTTCAAAATAGAGCCAATTTGCCCGGCAAAACTAGCTATGATGTGTAAGTATTTTTAAGGCGGATCACATACTACGCCACGCGATTTGGCGCAGATAACGCGCCCTCCGCGTGTAATTTTTTACAAACAAATTCGATAAAAATTTGGGAAATTTGGCTCCGTTTCCTAGATTTTCTCTCCTAATTCAGTGTAATTAGTCTCATGTGTTTTTCGTGACACGTATATGACAATGGGTTAGGTTAAAAATCAATAAACCACTGAATAGTTACATCTGTTCCCAAAATTTTACATTACACTGCGGTTCGTTAGTCGGAGTTAACTTACATTTGAGAACACATTAAATGTCGCCTCTGCACATATCTCCTGGTTTACCCACCGCCAATAATCCATCTATTACAAAAGCTTATTCAACCATTGGTTAAAGTTAATTCTGACAATCAAATCTATGAACGAGCGTCTCATTCCGGCCCGGTCCGGTTCGCTAGCGTCCGGCATTCGGACGAGTACGGCTGTAATATTTTATAGATATTGGACCGCGTTTTCTGTCATTATCGTAAAAGTAGCGTCAGCAAGAAAACTATTCCCTCTCCTCTATTACTTTCATAATACTTAAGTGGATCCGATACTTGCGTAAAGGAAATTGAATCATTTATTGTAACGGCATAATACTGCTTTATCAGATAGGTTTCGGATGAACATACCTATGATTGTTTACGACAAAAGATATGAGCTAACCCTTGCTCCGAGAGAATTGTATACGCCCCAATCATACCGATATCAATATGTCCAATCAATTTTGTGTATACGATAAAATTTTATACGGCAGAAAACAAGGGGCAAGAATAGTTTTACCATGATTGAAAAAAAAGAATCCTCTTTTATTTTCGGTAATATTTAAATGGGTGTATAAATTATTTTACATAGCGATACATGTCAGACACACGTATTATAGCACGCATAACTACGCGACTGTCGACTGCATAGAATAACACCGAAAATTCCTGAACAATATTAAAATGAAATGCAATTTTATTCGGTCAGTATTCAAAGACATAAATTGACGGGTTAACCGCGCTTACGCGGCCTCGTCCATGCAAACATAAAATCAGAACTACAAAGTGGGTGGAACGTCAGGCGTCATGTGGTATGCGTCACACATTAATCTATGTACAGGGTGCGCCACTTGCAACTGTCCGACAAAATCCGCATGCGGTGGCCGACAGAGTAAAGCCCACCAAAAGCTGCTTTGAGTTTGTCCCTGAACGGATTAAAAGCACAAAGTTTGTTGAATGCAATTTTAAAACGAAACTTTCGTAAGCAAGTGCATTCTATTATGTAAAAAGTTCATTTATTTTGTAAGCAGCTCGGGAGCAATATTGGAAAAGGTTCAATGTTTATCTACATTATGGCATGATAAAACATTGTTAGCTACTAATAAGAAACCTTCTTTTTCCTTTTCCTTCCGTCTTTGTAAATGTTTATTACCGAAACGAGATGAGTATTGGTACTTTCGCAAATCACGCACGGATACTTCAAACACAACACTTTGACATTTAGCAATAATAAAAACGTGCATCAGCGCGATGTCATCTCAAAATCAAAAAGCTTTTAATTTTCTTTTTATCGTGTTCGACAAAGTTTTTCCATTTGCTCCGATTCTTGTATCGGCGACATTTCCGCGGGTAACTTTTTCATTTTCCCTCATGTTACTTTATACGAGTGCTCTCCCCTTCTAAGAAGCCGCCTATTGTGCGATAAAGATATTGACAACAACTTTTCAACAGCAACCAAAATGTTCACACAGATTATATCGTTCATTTGCATCAACACCTCTCTTTTTGGAGCGCTGATAACGTTATTGTTTAAAATAAATGGAATAAGTGAGTGAATTTGTATTCACTATGAATGTCCGCTTATCAATATTCTGTTGCACTGCGGTCGGCTTTTTGTATTTTAATCGTTCTGCTAAACTCGTTGAATATGTTTGCATTATTTCACGCTCATTAAAATGGATTTGGGATTGGCTTTACTAATATATGTTAAAATGATTTAAAGTAATATTGTTAAAACTAATCTACTTTATAACAATTTAATGACGGGTATTATTAGGCACAGCCTGTAGTTGTTCCAGCTGACAGCGAAGACTTGCATTAATACAAGGGGCGTTCAATAAAAAATGCGAATGGGATATAAACTCTTTGAAAGTATTAGAAGTAATTACTGAGTGGTAAAGCTGAAATATCTGCTATACATATACTTAAAAAATATAAAGTGATTATGTTTTGTCATTTGTATGCGGTTGGTTGCAGATTTTTGGCTAAAATAGAAAAAAAATAAGTACGCCCGGTTATTAAGTACTTGAAAAAAAAAAAAGGAGGGTTATGATTTTGACCGGTATGTATGTATATATGTACATATTTATGTATGTTCATGTGTTCCCTCATAACTTTTAAACTACTGGTCATAATTTGACAAATAAGATATCGTTGGAAGCGTCTTGATCGTCCGCTGGTTATAGGCTATGTGACGTCACATTAAATCGAATATGGCGCCCTTAGCGGACATAAAGTAATCAACTAAAAACATTATTTTAAATCATGCCGTAATAAGTATCAAATGAAAGAGCTTATTTAGCATGCCGCTGTGCTAACATACTTACTAATAAGCCATGGTAGAATGCGACCACAGGAAGGTACTTTTTCGTTTCATCCTTTTCAGTAGTCGAGTTTTAGTTTTTATAGTTATTTTTTATTTTGGGGTTATAATTTCGTGTTAAAGTATTTGCAGAATCCAGGACCTCATGCTCAGCAGTAGCGCTCGCGACGACTAGACCAACGAGGCAGGCTGATAAAAGTAAAAAACTAATATTTGTCCATAAAGCCATAGTTTAGAAACGAAACTTTAGTCATGTCAGCATCTTTCTTTTATAAAATCAAACTAGAAAGTGGAATTTCCGTTCCATCTGGAATATTCTGGAAGCAGTTTACATGAACCTGGCTCCGTGTGGAGTCGGGCATACTTGGGGGCAACTCATCACTTCTTACGACCCCAACTATCCGGTGGAAAAATGATGTAGAAGCAGAGGGAAGATATCGTTTTAGTTAGGTTTGAGTTTTAAAGGTGTTTTATGTTTTTGATTGTATTTGGTTGTATGGAGAGTGATATTGGGGATATTTTCGACTGTGTGTAGCTGTTACTGGGCCGGCCAATAAATAGTGGGGTAATTGCGTAACACACTACACACAGTAGCAATGACTTTCATTTTAACAGTTCAACAACATTCATTGCGTTATTTACGTTGTTGAGCAGACAAACTGACAGACAATTTTTCGAACACATGAAGCAATGAATTAGCAATACCTATCAGATTCAGTGTGATTGAATTTGTGTTACGCAATTAGGGTACTGTTCAGCAATGGATCACAGCATTTGTGGTTGCGATTTTTTTCGCAATGCATGAATTGTTAATTTAAATAAAAAAATCTAAATTTTTTAATTATGACCGTTAAAATTAAACATAAGACGAATTCAACGAAGATAAATTGAAAATGCTCTAAAATTAGTATTGCAATATCATTTTTTAAAACAGAATTTATTACTCACAAAACAAAAGCCTTTTTTACTCAGAAACCTCGCAAAGTATAAACTATGAAACGTCCAACATAGTCTCTGTTTCAGTTTCGGCTCCTGTATGCCAGTACAAACATTTACATCAAAATAAACATTCGTTTCTGACTGTACACGGGTGAATTCCTTTGGAAACAATTAAACTTGTAATTTACCATAAGTTTACGGTAACACTGGAGTTTACCAGAGCTGAACTATGAATTTTACGTTTTAGTAGCATTTTTGACGAAAAGTTTTTTTTTTTTAAATGGCCAGTGCTTTTTGTAAGGTTTTTTTGACGTGATAACGTCTTATAAATCGAATACCGGCTGGACGCACGAAAAAGTGTCACGTTCCGCCTGAGCCTGAGCGTGCAAGTGAGAGCGCGGAACAAGCGATAGAGAGGCACGATCGGCCTAAGCGTTGGCTTGTGACACATTTATTCATCAATATTTCTTTATGACGTTATCACGTAAAACTATCGCCCGTAAACCAACTTTACAAACAACCAATTTTTTTTTAGTTATACAAGTCGCGTTTCACCAGTATTTTAGCGGTTTACGGTAGCGTATAGCTCAAAGGCAAAGTCTTTTATTTCAAGTACCTAACGTTCTTTCACAGTAATTTTATCCTCTGATAACAGCAACGCTATTAGGTACATCATCAATAAAGATCACTGTAATTTTAACAGACTTGACAGTTGCGGCAATCAAATATCAACCTTACTTAGTGATGAAAAATCAGAGGTCAAATAACTGTGAATATAAAAAAAGGAAAGAAAAAAAAAGAAAGAAAGGCACTTTTGAACGTCTTGTGACAAGATTTAATTGATTCTAGGCGCCCCTTACAAAAGGTAGTTTAGTATGAAGAAGAATAGTCCAGAAACACTCCATAGGTTACTCTTTTAAGCTGCCTCGAAGTAACCTAATCACTTTTCAATTAACTTGAATTCAAGACACTAGGTTGTGGTTATCGGTAAACACTGATCGACATCGCGATTTCCACTCTAAAGAGAGCGTTATTGGATATATCATACTGAACCTAATAATATAATTAGATATATAGGTAGATATTTATACAAACCCGGAAATGTATCTAAGTTTAGTCATTTATTATTTATTTATGTATACTTTATTGTTTACCACAAAAATACATCAAACGCTACAAAAGATGTAATGGGCGGCCTTATCATTTTCTGCTTTAGTGCGTTTCTGTTAAAATTGATTTAACTGCCATTAAACGGATTCTACAAAAAACATCCAACAGCACCCTAATTGCGTAACGCTTTCAATCACAATCTGAGATTTTTGAAGGAGATTCCTTATGTTTCAAAAGTTTGGAAAATTCGTCTGTAAATCTAAGAATCAACGTAAATAACGCAACGAACCCGACTGAACTGACCAATTCCGAGCAATTGTGTGTTACACAATTACCGTGCAGTTTGTTCTTCACCTGTGTGGCTTCAAGCAATTTAAAACAAACTGAAGCAACAAAGAGTACCTCACCTCGTAATACTCACGTAAACAAGTCACAAAACCATTCAGTTTCATAAATATCTCGCCACCTGCGGACATATAGCCGCGGCCGTCATTTCATCAACTTTTAGAGTCGTGAATTCCCTACCCCACTTGGAAAACTTATCATTCAAGCGCACTCGAACTTCGTTTACTCTCGTAGGTATCTCTTCAAAGTTAGCACGTAGCGTTTTACACAAATGTGTACCTTAATGACGAAGAAATAAAGCGTGACTAGAAGGTATATGTTGTGTTGGTTTTTGTTTTGCACACCTAAGACCTTTAGAAGTGCATGGAGTCATTTTTATACGATTTGGTTGTTATCAGTATTTTACTTACTTGCTTGCTTACTTTGCAGTCTCTTTTCGAGATCTTATCTATTCACCTTGTTAAAACTTCACAAACTAATATCACAAATCATTATTTATTCCATCAAAAGATCAATACTTAAGATATAAAAACCGGTACCGCACGATCTCGGGCGAGGCGGCAAGTCTCCTTGCCGGACTGCCGCCGTGGGATCTGGAGGCGATAGTCCTCGCGCGCCTGTACGAGTGGCGCGCGGAGGCACTACGCCGGGGGGAAACTCCGCTTCCGCGGCAAATCGCGGCGGAGCGGACCGACCTCCGGCGCGATCTCATGGCGGCATGGAAAGAGCGACTGTCGCAACCCAGCGCAGGGCACGCCGCGATAGCGGCGGTAAGACCCCTCTTTGAGGAGTGGCTAGAGAGGCGCCACGGCGCCCTCACCTACCGCCTGACGCAGGTCCTCACCGGACACGGGTGTTTCGGGAGGTTCCTGCACACCATCGGGCGGGAGGAAACGCCCGGGTGTCACCACTGCGAGGGTCGCCCGGAGGACACGGTGGAGCATACGGTGGCGGTATGCCCCAATTGGGCGGAGCACCGCCGTGTTCTCGCAGAGGCGATCGGCAGCGGCAGCGGCGGCGACCTCTCGCGCCCGGCCCTGGTTCAAGCCATGGTCCGGGGCGAGAGGGAGTGGGAGGCAGTCACCTCCTTCTGCGAAGCAGTCATGCTAGCGAAGGAGGTGGCGGGACGGCTGAGGGAGAGGGCCTCACGTCCCAGCCGCCGCGGGAGACGCCCCGGGCGTCGGGAGCCGCGAGACGACTCCCGGCCACCGTAGGCGCGGGCCTGCGGGCGGAGAGTAATGGGTAACTCTCCGTCCGATCAGGACCAGGCCCGTGCCGGACGGCGCGTACGTGTTCCACGCGCGCCTCAAAGAGATGTCAGCATAAGGAAGGGGCCCGAAAGGGCCGAAGCCTGCCGGGGCAGCGGGATTGTCCGAAAGGGTTACCGCTACCCCGGAACACAAAGGGCTAAGGAAGGAACACGGGTGGGTTTTAGTCAGTAAGAGTCTGACACTCCCGTCTGCTCCACCCAGAGCGGGAGGGGTCATTGGATGATTTCCCATCCACAAAAAAAAAAAAAAAAAAAAGATATAAAAACGACAAATCGGGCGGCGTTTAAGTTTTTCGTAGCTTGTTGGCGTCACTCAAAATGGTTATGTATGAAATTGTACGTAGATTGCCACTATGGACGCTATAACCCAAAAAAGCCTAATTTCATGTATGTAAAACGCTATTTAATTATATTAATCGCGTGGCCTATCTCCGGATTACAACGCATGCTCACATGTCCAGCGTCCATTTACGGCATAAGGATTTGGATGTTATCTGAAATTGTTTCATTATGAAATCGTGTATGCATGAAAAACATTTTATAATCATACTAGCGGCTTGTCCCGGCTTCGCACGGGTGGACATTTATTTTTTAAACATTTTTTTTTCTTGCAATTAAAATAACCTATATTAATCAGTGATAATGTAGCATTCAAATGGTGAAAGAATTTTTAAAATCGGTCCAGTACTTTTTGAGTCAATTCGTTACAAACATACATACAAATCTTTCCTCTTTATAATATTAGTATAGATTACAAGGACCACGATTTCATCATCATCGTTCTCTTCAAATATTTGGGGTCGGCGCAACATGTCTTTTTCTTACATTCCATATAAGGGACTAATCACACTTATTCAGATCTGTTCAGCGTCCATAAAAAAAAAAAATAAAAAAATTAAATCATCTCATAGAAAACAATGATTTTGTATGAGATACGTACGCGTCCGTTCAGCCACGAAAAGCTGAACGGACTTCAGACAAAATCGTTGTTTTCTATGGACGCTGAATAAGTGTGATTAGTCCCTATAGGCACGATTTATCCATTGAAATCCTACTGAATTTTCAATCAGCGTCTACACTTATTTTTTTTCATATTTAGGTAGTCTCAAAATTAGAAAACGAGATGAAAAGACCTTTAAGTTTGGTGGATCAACCGATTGAAACTCAGTGTCTTGCAATAAAAAGTCACAAATGTTTCCAAATGTTATGATGTAATATCACAAAAACAGTCATAACCAAGCAAATCACAACATATGTTCCCTTCAGGGTATAAAGGCACATATATAGTACATCCAAACTTGCCAAACGTACCTACTAATCCCATCACCCTTCCAGTATCTCTAACCCTACACTCCGTATTCCGATTCGAATCGCAAAGTTGGTAGCACGTTGTAATTCCGATGCACTTCCAAGATAACTTTCTAGATCGTGCGGGGCCCAAACGACCTGACAAAGTTTTGCCACCTCGTCCTTTGGATTGTAACATTGTATTTAAGCGTTCAAGAATTCCGGCCATCTTTGAAACGAAAGGTATCCCGCCAGTGTCCCCTTTGCTTTAGCGTTGGACATTTTAGGACGTACTGCGTACCTTAAATGCCTTCGTGTCTTGCTTTTAATTAATTTGTGAATGCGAGTCGGTGATTGGGTTCTTTTTCATACTTTTTTGCTTCGTTGTTGGATTGAGTGCATTTTGATATTGAACTTTTTTGGATAGAATCGTCTATATTTGTGATTTTACTCGATAGTCACAATTTGCTGAAACAGTGTTCATAATCTCAAATAATAACTTTCCATCGCCATTTCATCAGATAACTACTTTAGTGATATATATTCTATGTTGATTTTTGAGTGACGATTATTTGGTGACAAAAAGGTTTTTAGTTGCAATGGAATTTGAAATTTGTGAAGTATTACATTCAGTTTGTTGTTCTATAACTTGAAAATTATCTCAAATTCCTGACTCTAATAAAGTCTCCATCCTATCTGTAAACGAAGCTAAATGGAACAGTGGAACTACTCTAAACATCATCACATCTAATTAGCAATATTTGCAGTGCCGAATAAGCTAACGCATGATTTAAATCCCTTAGCAAATGTAGTTTTTATTTTACAAATATATTTTATTTAGCTATCCGAATAATCCTAGAAACAAATAATTCAAGTGCAATAACCAAATATTGCATTCTGAAAATTTAAATTAAATACTGAAAACAATTTTGGAAACTGTACTTATTTAAAACTTTATGAAAATAACGTTGAATAAGATTTTACCTAATTGAAATTTTTATCATAATTTTTTTATCATCAGTTTTGGCCAATAAATTGGCAAAAATATTTACATAATGGATAAAATGTTTACCACAAATTGGTCAATTAACCTTACTGACCAATAGTTACAAATGAACTTTAGTGGGTGTGTGTGTGTGTAATGAATGAGTTCAGTATAACAGCTAACTATATTATTATGGTATAATTTTTACCAGAAGGACAATTCCCGTAATTAAAAACGTTCAAATCTAGTCACAATCTCATCTCAGCGACAATCAATATCAAAAAGTTGACAAAAATTTAAGGAAATTAGAGGTATTTTGACAGATTGAAACTGAGATCAGACTGTGAACGTTATTAAAATTATGATAATTGCCCCTCTGATCTAAGAAAGCAGTTACCTAATTATCTGCAATTTATGAAACCACCAATAATTAATGCTTATTTAAATACTAGCTCTTGCCTGCGGCTTCGCTCTCGTGGATGTCAGAAAATATCCCACGGGAACGTACTACCGATATTAAAAGTATCCTATGTGTTAATCCTGGTTAAAAACTATATGTGTGCCAAAAATTCAAATCCGTTCAGCCGTTTTTGCGCCAGTCCGGAACATACATCCAGACATAAGGACAAAAATCTTCGTTACTCTTTTATTATTATTTTTATGTTACATAACTTTCAAGCATATTTACACAAACCTGTTTAAACAGCATTCTTGTTACCAAAATTCTAAGAGCATTTGTCGAGTGTGACCCACAAAATGTGTAACAAGAGCGCTGCATAACCAAGCACCACGGAGACAAGACAGGCCTGACATCAAGTGAAAGGACTGGCCCATATTAGCACTGGGATAAGTGGGAACTAGACTGACGGGGATTCGCTGGGAATATACAGGCCGAAAATGAAATAGGTATTCATTTTACAACTTTATAGGCCTAACGGTTAATGTAATCCTCCATCCATATCTTGTTAGTATATATTAGCAACAATATTAGCTTACAATTATGTTAGTATTGTTAGTACTTATCTTTATTTAGACGACTATATATAAAACCATTCCCTACCTTCACCTAGTGTTTTTGAATCGAGCAGCAATGACTTTCAAAATGCCATTTTTAGCACCCCACAGATGCTGCAGCAAAGAAGCCGATTTTTTGCCAATTATGGCCTTGAAGTCGTCTGTATGGGCTTCTGCAAACATCCCGAAAGCACTGCAGCGCCACGGTAGCCTTAACAACGTTCAAAACACATACATACACCATAACAAACCGTAAAATTATAAAGGCGAAAGTTTGTGAGTGTGTTTTTGTGTTTGTTACTTCTTCACGCACAAACGGCTGGACCAATTTTGATAAAATTTGGTACGGAGGTAACTGACACCTTGAATTAATACATAGGTTACTTTTTATATCGATATTCCTACGGGATCTACAGTTATGCGGGTGAAACCGCGGGGTATAGCTAGTATTATACAAGCCAAAGTAATTTTGATTGTTACCTTTTCACGCCCAATCCCCTGAACCGATCATTATGAAATTTTGCAAATACGTTATCAGAAGTATAAAAAAAGGCATAGTGTAACTTTTATCTAGAAAAACAATACTTTTCCCGAGGAAAAGAACAATAACTTTCGACGGTCACAATTGCTTTAGAAAGAAAGAAAAAGTATTTATTGCGACTCGTACAGGAGGAACACAAACTTAACTAAACACAATCTAAATACGCGCGCTTTAGGACGCTAGATGGCGCTACGTATCTTTCGAATCATGATTGAAATATGAGCCGACTTTCCCTACCATTATGCTCTTTCGCATAATTGTTAATAGATTATTATCATATCAGTTTTATTTAAAATTTTAATGTCCCAATTTAATGGAAATGTTACATGTTTAATTGAAATGTTGTGATTGCCTAAAAAAAATACAGATTTGTATGAACCATGCTTATGAAATCAGCATAGAAATTCTTTGCTGATTGTATGAGCATACACACATATAGATCTCTATAATATAAACGTAGGTACCGGGTACAGTGTCCTGATAAGTGTTTGCTGCACCGGACGACATCATTACATCAGCGCCGGCTGTCGCTGAAAACCAGCCCTGGGGCTCTGTCTTGCACAGGGTCACAGCACAATGCTGAGCGATAGCCATTTTGCGTGGATGTGACGCATGTTTCCCCTACCTTTTATTTATTTTAATTTTTGTGTTTATGTTCTTTTTGTGTCATGTTCACCTCAAATAAACGTATTTTCTTTCTTTCTTTATACATCAACATAAAATTCTTCTGACCTATTTCCTCAACCGCAAAATAAAACTACAAGGCACAATAAGTCTATTCAGAATCAGTAGCTCTTGTAGTACGTCGATTGTTTCGCTCGCAGATCGTACTCTATTGCTAAGTCGAGACGACTGCATAAGCCACAGCTGACAACTCAGTTGGTCCCTTTCCAATTTGCGTCCGAATAAATGGAAACGCTCGAATCGCATAAATGAAAACGGTGGAACAAATTGATTTCTCACTCAAACAGAACCATGCACAGAACAACCTATTACACTTTCTATTTTCTGTTTTGTTCTAAAAATATATTTTGTTGTAATATGTGAGGGACAATTCTGTAGTGACAGAAAAAAACCTAGTTGTTTATCAATGTTTTGTATAGGATTCAAATCAGTCTATAAATCTAGATGCTTTCTATACTCTGAAATTTCAGTTTGTACGGTTAGAATCTAGTTTTGTTGCTTTAAAAATGTTACCAGAGAATGCTGTTTGGTTTTTTCTTATGTTTTCTTCAAGTACATAGTGAACTAGCTTTTGCCCGCGGCTTTGCTTACGTGGATGTGGAAAAATATCCCATGGGAACGTACTACCGGGATTAAAAGTACCTACCTTATGTGTTAGTCCAAGTAATAATCGCAATAGGCAACCTACACAACACAACCTACACTTTCTATTTCCTGTTTTATTCTAAACATATATTTTGTTGCAAAATATGAGGGACAATTTTATTACTGTACTAGCAGCGCCCTGCGGTTTCACCCGCATGAGTCTCGATTCCGTGGGAACATCGGGATAAAAAGTATCCTATGTGTTAATCCTGGTTATAAACTATCTGTGTGCCAAATTTCATCCGTATCCGTTTAGTAGTTTTTGCGTGAAAGAGTAACAAACATCCATCCATCCACACAAACTTTCGCATTTATAATATTACTAGCTGCGCCCCGCGGTTTCACCCGCGTAAATTTTGATCCCGTGGGAATATCGGGCATTTTTGCGCCAATCCGGAATATACATCCAGATAAGCGGACAAAAATTCTAAAAAAAATGTATATTCGGCCTCAGACTCGTTCTTACGCCTCGTAGCAATTATTTATTTCAACAATATTCGATGTAAAGATTCGACTTCATTACTATTTATAGATATAGATGATAAAGCTGGGTGTCTCTTAAGTTAAATGAACTGAAAAACTATGTTTATGGACGAAAATAACTTTGTTTTGTAGTTACTTACTTATTTACGTAAATCGAGGATACGACTGCCGCTTGCTTTGATTATCAACTTTAATCGAACATTGCAAAAATACCACTCATGACGTATCAGGAGTGGTATTTTTGTAATGTTCGATTTGCTGTTGTAAGTCTCAATCGGTTCATCAGAAAATTTCGCCCCTTCTCCATCCGACCCCGGTCTAGCCACCCGATACTTTCTGTCTGACGCTCAATCTACCTTTTTATGCCCAAACCAACTCGAAATATCCGTAAAAACATGTAATATGTAGTCTAGAACAAGGGTAGAGATACAAGGTATTTGTCTGTAAATAGTATGTATATGTATGTAAATTGAACTATACAAAACACACAAGAACAATATACAAACTAGTTTCCCAAGGCCTCGGTCTCTCTCCGTTAAGGACAGTAATTCCCTATTTACAAAACTTATATAACATCCGATAATTTTGGCAATAAATCAGACAACTTGTTAACTGAACTGCCGCAAGAAAATTCGTCCAAAATTCTCCCACAATAGGTACATAATGTAAAAATAAGGGGTCCCTTTGTCGTTACGTGATCGTCAGTCAAGCACCACGCACGAGCCGACTGTGACCAACGAAGCGTTTACAAATGCCTAATTGAATTTTCAGCTACGATATTGTGACCCTGTCAAAAAGATATTTATACTTATAGATTCTATACTTACTTTTCTTTTCCTGTAAAAAGCAAATATACTGAAGAAAATGGACAGGTTTATAAGGCTCGCTCAATATAGGTCGTGAATAGTTGAAGCCTGTGGCCATTCATTCAAGTCCGGTATGATTGCTACGTTTTTTGTGTCGTTTCTCTACAAAATGGACTATCCTGAATGAATGATCGCCGAAGGAATGGCCGAGTGCGATCGCAAAATCTATACATATAATAAAATCGTAGGAAAGTCAAAACTGTACATTGAATATTTTTTAAAAAGAATACTTGGGGCGTGATCTACAATCGATATCGAAGCCAAAAATATAGTTTTTAGAATTTTTGTCTGTTTGTCTGTTTGTCTGTCCGGGATAAACTCAAAAAGTACTGCATGGATTTACTTCAAATTTTGCATGAATATTACTAAGAGGTCGGGTCAACACATAGGCTACATATTATCACGCTATCACCTACGGGGGAGGAGCTGTGAATTTTTATTTTTCTTACGCATTCTGTGACAGCGTGTAATCTAGCGACGCATATTTAAATGTTGTTTTGAATGCTTCGTTGAAACGATCTTCGTTGTCGTCACGAGTTCGTACGCTGCGCTTGACCATTAATATGAGAGCTCGGCTCGGCGGCAATGCACGTGCTCAAGAATTCTCCGATGTCCTTCTAAGTCTTGGCGAAGGCACTCTACCAGAAGAGATAGGTGGACAGGTGGTGCTTCCAGATTCTCTCGGTAGAGTGGTATCCAGCTTAGAAGAACTCATTCGCTGTGTGTACGGGGACATCAGTCGTATACCGCACCAGCAGAATTATTGGGTGTGTGAGTGGGACATTTTGGAGGGGCCCGTGGCTAAATAATAACAGCCGCACAGGTCGATCGATCAGGTTAAGCTATGCTTGCCGCGGTTGGTCTGTAGATGGGTGACCATCATTACATACCGAGATCCCTCCGTGCCTCGGAAAACACGTTAAGCCGTTGGTCCCGGCTGTCATTCGTGGATCTTTGACAGTCGTTACGGGTAGTCAGAAGCCCGAAAGTCTGACAACCAGTCTTACCAAGGGGTATCATGTTACCCAGTAGCTGGGTTGTGGAGGTCAGATAGGCAGTCGCTCCATGTAAAACACTGGTATTCAGCTGCATCCGGTAAGACTGGAAGCCGACCCCAACATAGTTGGGAAAAGGCTAGGCTGATGATGTGAGCGGGACATTTTGACGCCTAAAAATGATCAAGCTGCAGCAATTAACGAATGCATTCTCTCGGAAATTGAAGGGAATGAAGTGGTCTACACCTCGATAAACACTGTTGTCGAGCAAGATGACGCCACACACTATCCCGTGGAATTTCTGAACTCCCTGTCAGCAAGTGGACTTCCAGCGCATACCATCAAGCTGAAGGTTGGTGTTCCGATTATGCATCTTCGGAACCTATCTCCTCCGAAGCTGTGTAACGGGACCCGCCTTAAAGTCATCTCGCTCCACAAACACACCATTGAGGCGGAAATTCTTACGGGTTGTGGCGTCGGCGAGGCGGTATTCCAGTTCAAGCGGGTACAGTTCCCCGTGAGTGTTTGCTTCGCGATGACCATCAATAAGTCGCAGGGGCAGAGATTGAGGGCAGCGGGTGTCGACCTCAGAACGAGTTGCTTCTCACACGGGCAACTGTACGTCGCTTGCTCCCGCGTCACCAGTCCTGACTCTCTTTATATTTTGGCTCCTGGCAGCATAACTACCAACGTAGTTTATAGGGAAGTGTTGTAAGGTATGATACCTTTGTACGTATTTTTACTCTTTTGTGTCCTGGAATGTATTCCTGCATTATTTTCTCTATTTCCTTCAGTCACATCTTATGACTGAACTCAGCAGGATTCCCATATAACTCTCTTCACTTGCTTCGCTTGCAAAAAAAACCTTAATTTTAATGCTATTTTAAAAGTTGTGTACCTATAATGCTATAGCGACACTGGCATCTTAGGTATTTTTGGTGCTGTAGAGCCTTCACGCAGACGACGAGCTAGTAGAAAATAATATGAGAAGAGAGTGGAGTATTAAAATATTTATATAGTTAGACTAGACTGCGGTAAAGGGTTGGTAGATGACCGATTATATAATAATATGGATGATTTGATATAACTCTTTAAAATGTGTAAGTGTGTAAATAACAATTCAATAGGATTATATGAACTTAGAGGCTTGTATTGATGATTTTAATGATAATTTTTGTGAAGTCATATTTGTTACGCTTTCAAATCATATTTTAATCAACATACAACCTGATATTGACCTGCAAACTGCAAAAAACGTTAATTTCGCAGGCTACCGAACTTTCAGTAAGCAATCATTCTAAACTTAACTATGGAGTTTCTTGCCCGTTCTTCTCCATAGAGATCTACGTTTTGGGATGGGCAACTAGGTTCAACTTTCTAACTAACTGACCGACTCTTTTACAATCCAAAAGTGCCTGTAAATGGTTTAATGGAAGTAATTGCTTTGAATTTCTGTATATCTTTAATTACTTAGGTAGGTGCCGTATACAAATAATATACGCTGAGCATTCACTACAATAATTCGTGTAATTTCCCAGCCCCGTTATACGAAGATTTATGTGAACAGGAACAAATAATGTGCGCGGAGCACACGAATTAATTCCCCGTTAACGGATTCACGCTTACATTCTCTCAATATTTTTTATTATAATTCTCATATCTGTTATTTTTTTACTTGACAGCTTTTCCGACGGATGGGTAATCCTTTTCATCATATTCATATTTTAGGATTTCTCGTACGTCTATTAGAAGCAGCTGTCTTATAAGAATACTTATGTGATTTGCGTTTTTTTTTTACATCAAAATGCCTACTGGAATTTTTTGTTAACAAGCGATGTGACAGTTCTACTTAAATGGGAAGATACATCACATAACACGGTATTTGTCAGCTGGTAGGGCGTTTGATTGGCACGATAATTAAATGTTAAAATGAAAACATAATATATCTTACTCTAGGTGTGCTTTCACACGAGCGACACGCATCAACGACATTGGTAACTGCAACCGTCGACAACATGTAGGTCGTGTATTTGACCATCTTACTCAAATACATGAGGAGGGGCTTTTGGCTAAGTAATAACAACCACCCGAGTCGATTTATCAGGTTAAGCTACGCTTGCCGCGGTAGGTCCCTGGATGGGTGACCATCTTTCGGAAAGCACGTTAAGCCGTTGGTCTCGGCTGTCATACTTTGTAACATGAATGAACAATGTACTAATAATAAACAATGAAGTACCCTATACACCGCAAATTGAACAAATTAAGCTCTAAAATAAAAAATTGTCATATGTGTATATCAATGAAGTACCCACCCCCACACACCACAAATTGAACATTTTAAACTCAAAAAAAAAAAAACAAATTAACCGCTTAAATAAACACGCCATCTGGCAATGAGCATATATATGTTCGCTTTCGTTCGAATTTCCAAACGTAGACAAAAACGAATCGACAGATGTTCAGTCATGTATAAACCCACATTATTACTTTGTCAATTCAAGTAACGAGATTTCGCTTACATCCGGTATTCGGAACAATTCAAGACTGACCCGAATTTCTGTATAAGGAAAGCCTAGTCTCTCGAAATCTTGAGGAGGCTTCACTTAATTGAAAGAGATCGCCCCACACTACTTCACGTTGAGGGTGAACAAACTATGTGATGCCACTTGCTTGTACATGTGAGGGATGTGTGTTGTAGGCTTAAAAAGGGCAAGCTATTTATAATGTCTTGGTAGTTCGATTATGTGTAGGTATTTACGTAGTCTTTGAATTAAATCATACGATTTGAATTGAAATAAAGCGGCCAAGATCGAGTCCGACTTGTACACGACGGGTCCCACACAACCACAGGGCAAAAACCACAAAAAAAAAAAACACGTTTCTTTTATAAAGACCCACTTAATTTTTTTACTTTATTTTATGTTTATTATTTATGTATATTGTTGTTATAGCGGCAATAGAAATACACACTCTGTGAAGCCAACTGACAGACAGACGGACGGACGAACAGACGGATGGACGGACGGACGGACGGACAGCGGAGGCTAAGTAATAGGGTCCCGATGGCACCATTTGTGTACGGAACCCTAAAGACTGAAAGTATCTTGGTTTTAGTTTATTTAATAGAAGGTTATTAAAAAAATTAGATGCATATATAATTAAAACGTTATTATACTTTAAAGTGTATTAGGTTATGGGCTGTGTTTTCAATTGACAGATAATTATTCCTTGGCGTTAAAAAAATCAGCTCTCAGTCATGTAAAATAATAAACCTATGTATAGATACTCATACGTAATTTAAAGTATCAAGTATCAAAGGGTTTCTGCATGTTGTTATTTCGTACTTAGAATTAAAATAATAAGCCTAGTGCAAAGTTAAATATTTAAAACCACAACCTTAAAATTAACTCGCTTTAAAAGCAATATTAAAAAGGCACGTAGTTCAAGTAAATAAGTTTTAAATTAAATTCACACGAAAGCTACTTAACATTAAGTTGAATTTAATAAAGCCACTTATTTATCTCTCAATTTTACTATCGAAGTAAAACAACTTTAAACTATTTTCGAAAGTTAATGAGATTATAAATATTTATTGAACTAGCTGTGCCCGCGACTTCGTTCGCGTGCATTAAAGAAACCAAATTAGATTTCATTTGTTTTAATTTTTTGCGTACTAACTCTAATTCTTATTCAAAAATAAGAGAAACCTAAGTTACGCCTTATAACATCAGCTATCGGTTAGTGAAGTTTCGTCAAAATCGGTCTAGCCCTTTCGGAGATTAGCCGGAACAAACAGACAGAGACAATTTTTTTAAAATTGTTTTTTATTATAAATACTAGTTGAACCAGCGGACTTCGTACCGCCTCAGAATCAATATAACAAAATGTATGTGAAAATGAATTATATACTTCATTATTATTATTTTCTTGTTTTTCCCATGTTCATTAGTTATTCTGCTATTCAGGACAGAGACAAATCGAACAAATCAAAGATCATAAAAATCGGTCCAGCCGTTATTGAGTTATACATGGAGTAACTAACACAAATTGTATTTATATAGATGTAAGTAAGTACCTTAGTATACTTTCATATGCTTTTTTTTCTAATAAATTGCTTGTGTTTTTGCTACAGTAGCTACATTACATTCATTGGTTATGCAGAAAAAAACGTTTAAAATATTGGCATTATTTTTATATGCGTAACTAGATCATGGTAAAAGAACACAGAAATCTCTTGCTTTATCAATATAATTTTAATATTTACTAAAAGTTTAAATTGATCCAATTTGTGTTCATCCAGTTTTATCCATATTTCTAAACTTTTTGGCTTTGAGCCAACTTAGCCTGTTTTACATATTTGTCTAGCCTTTGCTAGTCTTAGCTCATGTACTCGTACTAAGGCCTGCAATTTTCGGGTTAAACTTTCAACTATGTATTTTATTTTATAAAGACCTTTATTTTATAAAGAGCTTTTCTTATGCCCTTGTATAATCTGCATTTGTAATATCATCATTTTTTAAGGCCAAGAACTCAGAAATGTATTATGTAACATTAAGGCGTTGCCCAAACGCATGGCACCGTAAAACGCTCAGTTTTTTGTCGCACAGTTCCATATTGTGTATTAATACATGTAACAAGCCAGAAAAAAAAAATAGTGTATTGTCGACAATGTTCAAAGAAAAGATCTATTCAAAAATATTTCATAGAAATAAAACAGTATCATGATAAATCAATCGTAAAACAGAGCTCAAATACATATTTTTCGTCGCATAATTCTCAAAATGTTGAATGTAATCTATCATATTGACGTTTGAACGTCACATAGCTTTAATCATCGCTTATAAATAAACCTCTTGTAGCATAACCCTGCGATTCTCTCAGAATAAACTGAGATGCGTCACAAAAATTTGAGTAGCTCATTCATATTTACGATGACATCGGTTCGCATTACATACCTCGATATTCTTGTTCCAATATTATTTTATCAGAGGGGAGGCGGGCGCTTTCGGGATACGCTTATTCTTCAAAGCCTGTTTCGAGAGATGCTCGTAAAGTTTACGATCGTGAATGACAGTGCCCGGGTCAAACGGTCCTAGACCGGTACCAAACGGAAATTCCGTTTATAACACTATTCTGTGTTAAGATAAGGCCCCCGTAAGCCTCACGATGGCCTCGCCTCTAAGGTGTGCACGTTAAGTTCGGTTATAGCGTGCAGATGGTACATAAATCTTTCGAAGAGATATTGAAGTTAGTGTCAGGCAAATGGGAATTGCTATTCTAAAGAGGTGGAACTCATTTACCTTTCTTGTCTCTTCTATAGTTATACAGGGTCAGATTAAATTAGTTAAACTGGTATCAATATCTGAACACGATAAAACAAAAACAAATTTAGGTATTTCATGAAATTATTTTTTGGTGTCAGCGATCTCTCGTGGTGTAAGTTATTTGAAGTACGAGTTGAGAAAATCAGTTTTTTGGTTTTATCGTCTTTTGATATCGATACTAATCACGTCAGCCGAGTTTACAAAAAAAAAAAAAAACTGATACTTCAAGTAACCACACTACTTACGGTCGTTGACCCCAAATCAAAATTTTCATCGATTTTTTTTTTGTTTTATGATGTTTAGACATTGATACCCATTACATCTGCAGAGTTTTGCTAGCTAATCTAATTTCACCCTGTGTACCTATATTGCTCGTATCAGTCAATTCCTTTCACTTTGTAGGACTATTATGTAGGTAGATTACATTAGGAAATAAGAATTTTTCTTTTTCCTCAATAGTTTATCCTTTGGCATTCATAAATCTCTTAAGCTGAAATACGATCGACTACGATTGACCGGCAGAATAATGACTAATACGGTATGAGTATAGTAAATAATAAAATGGAGAATATTAGGTAGGTAGATACCTACCTACTTTTTTTTGTCTTCTCTCCACTGATAATATTTATGGAGGCCATGTCAATATCGTTGATTGGGTTGGTGTCAAATTTGATTGAGTCCCAGCACTCATTTTTGGCTTTTATTCAACGTTTATACGCACCTAACTATACTTATCGTTGTCGTTTTAACATTTAATATGTTTAAATATTTGTATGCCAGTCCTTGGCGGAACATGGAAGATTACTTAATGTAGGTATCATGTTCTAAAGCTTGAATATATTTAATGCTATTATATCTACAATTACATTGAAAAACTCCTAGTAGCTCAAAATTAATAGATCGTCTTTGAAAAAAACTAAGTAACTTGATACCTACATAATATATGTCGTAAACGTCCATTAAAGGTTACAAATTAGTTTTTATCGAGTACATTAAGCAAACAGCCGGTATCTTGCGCACGCAATCTGCTCCTAATGGTGCGTTAAGATGTGACTTAAACAACTCGATGACTTGATACAATTTGCTTCGAAGATTCGATTTGACAACTGCGATGATACGGCGGTTTTGTGTTGCAAATTGATCGCTCGCACATAGGGCTATTTAGGTATTGATTTATTCTCTTGATGATCTTTAAAGTTAACTTGCTTAAACTTGCTGTTTATATTATTGATTATTTAGAGAGTATACGAAGGGTTTGAAGAAATATGACCATGAAAATAGAAAAATATTAAATTCAAAAGAAGATTCTGCTGCATATACCTATTCTTGGCATAACCCTAAGACTACGGTTTCTTTACAGTACGGCGTATAAACCGGACCGTAGAAAGAACGAATCCATCAACAAGCTTCCATAGTAATACATACACCACTGATGACCGTGCCTACACGCAGCGTATAAACCGCGCCGTAGATGAAACGTTTCTGTCAACAAGCTTCCATAGTGATCTATACAACACTGACGACCGTGCCTATACACAGCAAATAAACCTCAGATTTTCGCGACAAAAAAAACGTGTGTGTAGAATACTTGTACACACAAGTATTCTTTTTGGCAAGAAGAAAGGTGTATATTCCATTCATCTTAAGTAACCACAAAACTCTACCCCTAAAGTGTTCCCTCAATCTTTAAAAAGAAAACTTTCCTTATAAATGTTATACCGAAAATCACGTTCCAATAATAAGAATGACTTAACGATCTCTAATCGCCCATAGACTACTTACATTCATATTCCCAGCTCATTCATCCGTAGTCCTGAGTACAGCTTGTTGAAACACTGTTGATGGGAAAAGTTTGGTTATTGTACTTATTGTAAGCTTTTTGTTACGTGTGTGTGAAACTGAGCACCTGGCTACGGAATTCGCTGAAGTTGTCTTGTGTGCTTTTTCTAATTCTTTTGGTAAAATGCTGGGATGTTTACGTTGGGTTTAGTTCTGTTTTTTTAATGTTTTGGGGAAGGTAATTTTGTGGTTTGTGTGTTTTTGGCCATTGCTCTGATTGTTATGAAGTTATTGACGGAGACGCTTTCGTTTTGATAGTATAAATTGATTGATGTCAATCAACTACCCACCTTCAACTACTAACCAATGTTAAAAATGGATTAATACATCTAAGTGCTCATATTCACGAGTGACACGCGTCAACGTCAGAGGCGACTTTAACGACAGCCGTCAACACTCGTCGACGGCTGTCGTGAGTTTGTTTGCATACACACGAGTGAGACGAGTCAACGGCAGAGGCAAACTGCAGCCGTCGACAACATGCCCTTCGTGTATTTGGGCACCGCCAGGGAGCGTCAACAAAAACCGACGCTCTCGTTACTGCATTGGCTCTTGCCGGGCCTTTCCTAAGGAATTAGGGATCTCACCCAGCAGGGGCTTGGTCGCACGGGCGTCGAGAAGCACTTCAGGCGCTCCTACAGCCACACTCCAACGACACACTTCAGAATGCCGGGAGGAGGGAAACCCCTCCGCAGCTAGGTATACAGTAATGCACTCCCGCCCCCTCCCTTAGGAGGGGGAGGAGTACACCAAAAACGGGTCCCCAATTCTGGGGACCAAGAGCCAAAGCCCCAGGTAAGGGGCCAAAAACCCCAACACCGATTTCTCGCGCTCCCTCTGGGGGCGCAAAGACAATCACGCGAGTCAAAGCGGCACGTTAGCGACGGCTGCAGTTGCCTCTGCCGTGACGCGTGTCACTCATGTGTATGCACACTAACTCCGTATCTGCTTGGAAGATTTTGTTTGAAATTGATTTTCCTTTGTTTAGCACAGAGATACTTTCAGTTCTAACAAGATTCTCATTTCAAAGTCACACACAATAAACAGACCGTATTCCCCTTATAGCTTCCATGACAAAAGGATTTAAATATTTAAGTACTAAATAAACAACCCTAATGGATTACAGTAGTTGCAGATCCGATGATCCCTTCTCGTGGCGTGATACCTACAAAACTTTATTTCTGACATGAGATAGCAAATCGATTTAAGAGGCTTCCTGCTCACGGACGATTGAGTCGTGCGACTTGTAAGTCTTTTTGATATAACTTGACATGTGTAGGCACTTGAAAGTTCCCCTTATAATGCGAATACCAGCTCCGATTGTGTTTTTTTTTTGGAATGTATGAAAGTAATGAAGTTTAGTAAAAATTTTATGGAAATTGGTACGTACCTACCTGAATAAAACCGCTGAAACAGCAAGCAATGGTTTTAAGATTGAGTCGGACCGAATAAATAATGTTAAGAAAATGTAACCACTTTAAAAAAAAATATGGGTAAAATTTAATTATTATTTAATCAATTATTTTTTCACCTGACAAAGTTTATTTTGTTTATATGTATGTATCTAAGATTGTATTAGTATTTATTCGTGTATTTAAAGTTGTTTTGTCTCTACCACACCCTAAGGCGGACTGGTAGAAAACACCTTGGGCATTAAGTCCGCCTTTACACAGTTTTTTTTCATATGCAATTTTTTAAAATAAATATCTACATATAATGTAATATACTACCTATTATTAACAGATGGTTCTGTAGCTTTTCAAGTAACCTATGTTTTGTAATCACCATGTTATCACATAGGAAAATGTCCCCTTAAAACCTACGTTCCCCATACAGACCGTACCCTCTACCAACCAGTCGTAACTAATAGTCTACAGGGAAATAATGTAAGAGACGTATCACAAATTTATTTCTCTTCTATTGTAATAGTTTTTCGCTCCTATTTCTTTTTATCTCCCCTTCGTCCTGCGTTTAGTCGTACGTGCAACCGTACCACTTCGTCGTCGATTGGTGGCTGACATCCCCCGATGTAATTGATTTATATTAATTCTATTTTAGATTTATTGGATTGCATTTACAAGTCTTATTATTTACCAGGGCGCAACTGGAGTACAAATTCCCGCTCAATTTCTGCAACTGTTCATTACGAATCATTAAAAAAAATGTTAGTTTCACGGTCGACATAAACTTGTACACATAAACATTAGTTTTTAAAGCCCATGCATTTATTATTACATTTAATAAATCTGCTCACTTATTTATTATTTATGAAACACTTTATTGGACACAACATAAAATAAAAAGGACAAACATGTTTAAAACTAGTGTACAATGGGCGGTCTTACCGCACTAAAGCGATCTCTTATATTCTGGATGAACTGAAAAGAAGGAGAGGCATTTTGCCATTTTACTTAATTACATAATACTTATTTGTGAGTCTTTCGTTTTCTTACTCATATTAAGTTTATCCCTTTCATCTCAAAATACCAGATTTCCAAAATACCAGATTCTCAATACATCAGAGGGGCAATTCTCGTAATTTTTAAGAACGTTCACAGTCTGAGGGGCAATTCTCGTAATTTTTAAGAACGTTCACAGTCTGATCTCAGTCTCAATCTGTCAAAAATACCTCAAATTTCCCTACATTTAGACAAGTTTTTGACATTTGTTTGTCGCCGAGATGAGACTGCGACTAGATTTTGAATGTTTTAAATTACGAGAATTGGCCTACTGATCTCAGTCTCAATCTGTCAAAAATACTTCAAATTTCCCTACATTTTGACAAGTTTTTGACATTTGTTTGTCGCTGAGATGAGACTGCGACCAGATTTTGAACGTTTTAAATTAGCAGAATTGGCCTACAAATTTCGAACAGTCGAAATCGAAATATTTATTTGAAAAAAACCAAGCTGCTTTTTTCATCAAATAGATTGCTTATTTTCACATTGTGCAATAAGATACTGTCTGGTTTTCCTACATTACCTATAAGACGTATATACCTACTTACGTTGAAAACTCTTCTTAATTCTTTACATTTATGTATATACTTGCTGCGCGGCATCACCCGCGTAAATTCCAGGAAAAACCTACTAAAATAATATTCCACCTCATGACCGGCCGCCTTGCGGAGTTATCTTAAAACTATGATATCGGCTAAGATATTCATTGAAATCAAATGATGTCAAGGACAATTGTGTTCAAATTAAATACTTGTGATGAATAATATATTTATTTGGATAAGGATTAATATCGTGTTTTTAAAAACACCTTCGCAAATAATGCATTATTTTAGAACAAAGATTACCATAAGAAGGTTATAGTGATTCAACCTCAAAAGATAGACATGAGCTGTCGTGGACTTTATTTTTTGAACTTTTAAGGGGAAACAAAGCCGTTAAATACATAAAAAAAGGAATATTTTTTCCCGTTTTTGCAACATTTTTCATTGATGCTCCGCTCCTATTGGTCATAGCGTGATGTTATATAGCCTATAGGCTTCCTCGATAAATGAAATATCTAACACAAAATTAGAAGTTCCTGAGATTAGCGCGTTCAACCAAACAATCAAACAAACTCTTCAGTTTTATAACCTTATATATAAAATTCTCGTGTCACAGTGTTAGTTACCATACTCCTCTGAAACGGCTGGACCGATTTTTATGAAATTTTGTGTGCATATCGGGTAGGTCTGAGAATCGGCTACTATCTATTTTTTTTTTTGCAAAACGACGTTTGCGGGGTCAGCTAGTATTACTATAGATTTTATTATTATTAAATAGATAGATAAAATGGATCGAAGTGATCATATTATTGTTTTTTATTTATTTATTTAAATACAATTTTATTTTCCTCAAATAGCATAAGTCGTAGATTCTCGGCAGACTCAACCCCCCGGTGCGGTTGGTTGGTATTAATTGTGAAAGTTTCTCGGTTGTTAGCTACACCAACTAATCTGAACGCTACGTGTTCTCCGTGTGCCACGCAACTGTGACGCACGGAAACTTCTTACTAATTTCCTGGGATATTCTAGAAAATGTCCCTGGTATTGTTTAGAAGTACCTACATAAGGAATTTTGTTTGGAAGTTTGTTTTGAAAATTGTTGAAATATTGTTTTATTTTAAAACTATGTGAATTGTACAACTTGTTTAGCCTGGCTGCAGCATCAAAAGGCGGTTATATATTTATTTCTTTTGAATATAGAAATAGAAAGTATTTTATTATCTAGGTATGATACAAGCTGTCTAGTTTGGGGCTCATTGGCAACTAATATATTATGTGACCTAGCTGTGAACCTGCTTACAGTAAGCAGGTGCACAGGTTCACAGGTTAACAGCAAGTTGAGACGTCATAAGTAGCTTAAAATAGTGATAGTACCTACTGGTAACTAATATTATATTAGTTGCCAGTGAGCTCCAAACTAAACAGTTAGGCAGCGTTTCCACCAGAAATGAGCGAGGATGCCTAGCGAGGGATGTGTGTGAAACTAACGAATACCATCGCTTCATTTTCATAGCTTGAGCTAAGCTAGTCTTGTTATTGGTTAGTACGCACATCTTTCTGGAAACGCAGCCTTAGTCTGTATCTTTATAATTACAATGACTAGGTGCTTAAATAATACAAGGTGTAATAATATAATTAACGCAATACCTCATAGACCCCAATTAGAGCATTGAATTAAAAGCACAATACAATGACTAAAACTTATTTTTTAAAGCTTGCTATTTTTATTAAGAAAATTTTGTTGACACTAGCATTACTTCGTGCATTTAAATTTATTGCTTTGAAATAAGATTTGATTTTAGTTGGCTCAATCGGCGGTTAATATGAAAAAATACTTTTTTTTTTAAATACCTTTATTAAATGTTACTGAAATCGATTCTGTTGTCAATAATAAGGAATAAACTACTTTCAAGACTTTCGGTTATTCTGTTGCACCTTGTATTTAAGCTAGCTTCAATAACTCTAATAAAATATTCCTCTACACAAATCCCTTTCAGTTTATTTTGTATGAACAAAAAAAAATACAGTCGGGCTAATAAACTGCACACAACAGCGCTTCAGCAATACCAGCATCAATTTCACAATCTACGTTTGATTTTGCATCAAAAGCCTTGATCGCTTTTATACGTTGTATGAAAGCGTAGATTGGTCAAAGGGACAATTTTTATTGAAAAATAAAACTTCCTAAATCACGCAAAGGCTCACTGACTATGCAAATATGTTTTAGAATAGTTAGTCTATAAAACTACTCGCAAATTAAAAAAAAATGGTACTATCAAGCTAAACAATTGTTCGGGTTTGATCACTAATATGATTGCTTTGTTCTCTCAAGAGCACCGTCCAATGCTCAGTGGTGGCGCAGTGGTAACGGTCGCGCCTTACGAGTTGTAGGTCATAGGTTCGAAACCAGACAGGCGCTTTACTTTGTGTAAATTATTTCATCACCACTTCATTCAAAACTGTGAAGGAAAACATCGTGAGGAAACCGGCATGTCCTTATAGAACCAAAAATTCAAACACATGTGACATCTACCAAGTTGCACTGGGCCTGCGTGCTGGATTGAGGCCCACTCCCTTTCACCGACAGGAAGCCTTTATCCCAGCAGTGGGAACATTATAGGCTGATTACGTTCTCATAAGAAATTTGAGTTCAAATAAAACCGTGAAAATCAAGTAACGCCTCTTCAGTCAAAAAACAATAAAAATTACGTTCAGGTTTGAAAAAATTCTAGGAAAACGAAAATAAAAGAAAATAGCTCTTCTGCGAAATTGTTCAGAATGTACATACACCCTTGTGTTATGATTACAATCACGCCGTCTTCCCAGTGCTCCTGTTTTCATTCGCAGCTGCATTCTTTTTATGCTTCCCTAGTCCTTATTTTATAAGAAGATTGGCATAACTGTTTGAACAGAAAGAAAACATGGTGCCGATTCTGTTGTTCACAAACTAAACGTGCATATTTTTCTTTCTATTTCATTAAGAAAAGGACAGAGGATAAATTTTAATTTAGTCCTGTCAAATTAATCAGCGTCTGACGTAAATTGACGTAATTTTAGTAGGCAAGTTTTTCATCATGTCTAAACTTGTATGAAGTAGTGTCAGGCGCTGATTAAGAGCGTTTACGATGTACGGCATTTCATGAAAACTTTCAAGCCCTTGTTTTTCTAAATGAATGAACCGATTTTAATGAAACTGCATAAGCATAAGCAGGATAAAAATTTAAAGGTCTAAAAATTGAATTAAGAACATTGTTGAAAATTAGTGTTACAGCCAAATTAGACCGATTTTAAATTTTCCATAGAAACAGAGATTTCCAGTTAACTTTTTTTAAATAAGACATGTCGAAAATGTTCTTTAGGTACTAAGTTTTTAAACCTTTGTATCCTGCTTATGCGTATGAAGTTTCATTAAAATCGGTGTATTCATTTCGACGAACAAGAGCTTGAAAGTTTGTATGAAATGCCGTACGTCGTAAACGCTCTTAATTTGACAGGACTAAACTGAATTTCATCTTCTGTCCTTTTCTTAATTTAATAGAAAGTAAAAGATGCACTGAACTGAAATTTACTTTAGTTTGTGAATAAGGGAATCGGTACCACTTTCTGTTAACAATCATTGTTAATGAATAACATCACGCCTGTATTCCTTGAAGGGGTTAGGCAGAGTTGTACCTATAGTACATCCTCATTTCAGCAATTGTTTAAGTTCCATGTAATAGGCGGTGAGTCTATTGCTATCAACCGAGCATAAATCCATACTTCGGGCTCTTACTGAGAAATTCCAGATGGAAAAATTCCCTAACACTTTGCCTGACCCGGCAATCGAAGCCGGGCCCTCATGCTCAGGTGTAGCGTCTGAGACCACTGCACCAACGCGGCAATCTGTCATTTATATTTTATTATTCTCTATAAAAGAAAATATATTCTTGATTGGTAGACGTAATTGCTTATTGGTCTGTGTTTATTAACTGTTATTGGATATATCGTGTCGTTGAAAAAAATAAAGCTTTAAGTAATTTACAAAATAAATCCAGCTCTCAATATCGTTTTTCAAGATAGAAATAATGAGATTTTATTCTTGTCAAATACCTAGCGTTGACATTATAGGAGTAGAGTTTTTCAGAACTAATTTGCTTTTCAAGGTTAATTCAGGACAATAATCTAAGATCTGTATTGTCAAAGTAAAGCATTTTCACACACATAGGCCTCCGGGCCTGAGAGGCTTATGTCTACGTGTGAGTTGATTGATTTTGACATACTATATACTGCTGTTCTCGTGCACGAAACTATAATTACCTATAAGTTTCATTGTTCATATGCGTGTAGGCTTTCAATGTTGACATTGCCTTATAAGTGTTAATTACGTAGGTATCGTATTAAAAAAAAAAAATTTAAAACGTTATTTCTTGGTCCAAGACTACATAATTCCTTACTTAAAAAATTACCTACAATCAATCTGCCTAGCCTTTTCCCATCTATTTTGGGGTCAGCTTCCAGTCCAACCGGATGCAGCTGAATTTAACATGGAGCGACTGCCTATCTGACCTCCACAATACAGTTACTGGGTAACACTATACCCCTTGGTAAGAGTGGTTGTCAGACTTCTGATGACTCGTAACGACTGTCAAAGATCCAAGAATGACAGCCAGGACCAACGGCTTAACGTGCTTTCCGAGGCACGCGGGGATCTCACTATGCCAAGATGGTCACCCATGCACGGATTGACCGCGGCAAGCGTAGTTTGACTTGATCAATCGACCCATGCGGTTGTTATAACTTAGCCACGAGCCTTCTTTTTTTCTATCCTTAATCTTTAACTGACATAGTCAACTAAATCCGATTCTCGAAATCATATACCCAAATAATAGCATTTCACAATTGCCCAGACTATGCCGCCTACCGAAATGATACCGTGCAGGCGTGAGATCCCTAGGGAGTTTTTAATCCAACCCCGAAACTTCCAGACACCCATTAATGAGGAAATAATACCACATTACCTGCCCCTATTTCGTTCACAAAGTTAGATTGAATAAAAGGTTGTATACCTGTATTAGTGTCAAAAGTTTATGATTGAATTTCATTGCATTTATCCCAGGTTTTTAATTAAGTCGTGAGGTTAGTGATTTAAATTTTCAGGTAGGCTTTTATTTTGCTTTTTTCGTTGGAAGTTGACCTAATTTGATTTTCGTGGTAGTTTATAACTTTTGCTAAGCATGGATTCTGTTATTACTTTATTAGGGATTTAAGCCTACTCTTAAATCCCTAAAATAATAATTTAAAAAATAAGGCATAGGTAATGAAAACAGGAAGATTACTGTCCCCCATTCACACACACAAACACACACACACACACACGTCACAGTTGACTTGTGTTGCATAGATAATCAGCCTTTATTGTTCCCTCTGCTGAGACACAGGCCTCCTTTCAGTGAGAGTGAGTGGGCCATAATAAACCACGCGCGTCAAATGCGGGTTGGTAGATGTCACATGTCTTTGAATTTTTGTTTCTAGGACATGCCAGTTTTCTCACGATGTTTTCCTTCACCGTTTTTGAGAGCACTGATGATGAAATAATTTACACAACGTAAAGCGCCTGACTGGGTTCGAACCTACGACATAACAGTCAGACACTTTACTTTGTATAAATTATTTCATCACCACCGTATTGCATGACAGTCAACATTACCTACCTCTGAAATTATTGTAACAGACTATTAGTATCACCGGGATTTTAGGGGCTATTATCATTGGGATACCTTGAATCTACTATATCTGTGATTATAATAATAATAATAATAATAATAAATCTTTATTTCTCAATAAAAACATACACATTGTTTAGGTATAAAAATGGCTTAAGTTAGTGTTCCAGAGTGAAAAACCCTGACTTCTAAACTAGGTTTATGTACCTGTATCTTAGAAGCCAGTATCCCTTCAAAGATATGACATATAGAAAATAGGACACACATTATATACAAAAATTCATTAGGGCAAGTACAAGAGAAATAAAGAAAAAAAGAAAATAACAATAAAAAAAAAACAGAATACAAAATTAAAATTAAGCTGTTGTGTATTTGATTCAACTACACACCAATAAATTAACCATTCCCTCACCTTACAATCTCTATTAATAATGAGAAAATTGCTCCACCCAAATGAGGCAGATTCAACATTGTTTTACCACCCAATTTCACTGTGGAGCGTACTCCTACAATTTATGACGGGACACGTGTGAAGCGGCCCGCGGTTTTAATATCTGCTGTAAATTAGGCTGAGCGAATAGATGCTGCACAAATTGGCCCGTTTCATGCGCTTATTTACCTTATTGTTTTAGAAACGCAGTTTGATGTTATCGGTGTTATTTATAATGGATGGTAGAGGAATGTGATGAAACTCGTGTTTGGTTCGGAACAATCATGGTTTTTTTTTTATATTGTGAAAGGTTGTGAAGAGGGAAACAGATGGTTTAGTAACATTGTTGCAGATTTTTGTTAGCGATTCCGTTGTTTACCACCTACTTTAATCGTACGAATTTTATTCCCCGTTAATTAAACATTTACTTATAGTAATATGTTCGAATATTTGCACCATTGAACTGAACCCTCCTTGTACAGACACAAATCTTATGCGTACCTACTGCACGATCTGATGATGATGAATACATGCAGTACTGGCATACACATTTTGCTTAGATTCTCCAAATAGCTTCGACATAATTTCTGTTTCAGAATTCTGATGACGTAGTTTATCATTAGATTCTGGTACGGTAATTCGCCATTGGAATGATAAACGCAGTTTAATTAAGCCATAAGAGTGGCTCCGATATGAGTCATTATTAGCTGAATGGACGTGTTGACAGCGCTTTGGAAAATGGCAGTAGGTAATCAGGTCGGTCAGCCAATAGGAGCGCCGTGCAGTAACGTAGGCACGTCTGATTGGCTTACGGAGCCTTCCGTTGACCGACGGATTAGCTAATGCAACTGACCGGGTGCTGCTAAATCCAATGCCCCAAATTTCAGGCTTTGGACTAATTAGGTCGTGATTCAGTTTAGCGATTAGGTATGATTTCATTTAGCGATCTTCCATTAATCGTGGTTCATTTCATCAGGCATAACTCTTATTATTTATTTATATATACTTTATTGTACACCAGAATATACATAACAAACACCCTGTTTTTACACCCTATCAATTCGTTGTCTGAGAGTTAACAATTATTTTTTTAAGTTTACCTATAAGTGGTTTATTTACAGTTTAGTGTTGGATAAAGTAGGCTACAGTAATAACTTATGCGAACTCATATTTGCACTTGCAATTTCAATATATTTATTTTGTTTTATTAATTGAGGACAAAATATATTTTATCTGATATATTGTGAAATGGTTTCTGCATGCAAGTCTTGCGCGCCCTGGACAGCCCAGCTAACACATTGCAGATTGATAAATATATTAATCACGGGATCAGCACGGCATATTCCAACATAGCTCGCGGTGATATAATAGAAAAAGACGTGGCAGGGACCCATGCGTTATAAGTCATTATAATAAAGTAGTACCGAAGTCAAAACAACATTGAATATTTTTGAAAAAATGTCATTGCTTTGTGATGTGGGAACAAGACTGAGGTCGAAAACATAGTTTTTAGAATTTTTGTCTCAATATATGTTCCGGATTCGCGCAAAAACAGCTGAACGGATTTGGATGAAATTTGACATGCATATAGTTTATGACCGGGATCAATACATAGGGTACTTTTAATCCCAGTATTACGTTCCCGTGGGATATTTTCAGACATCCACGCTGGTGAATCCGCAAGCAAAAACTAGTTCGGGCTTCGGGTCGGGCTTCGCCCTACATAATATGTGAGTAGGTATACAATGCAACTTGTATCTTATACCAAACAAACACGTATAAGGCGTTTCTCACAACACAAACCATAATACTATAACAACCCTTGGTCCACTACGCGATTTTTTCGCGGTCCACGCCATCCGCCAGCGCCGACACGGAATTTCACGGAACTACTACCGCCAAAGGCCGCGTGCCATTAAAATTGCGATATCTCCTAAACTATCCAACGGAGCTATTTAAAAGTTAAATCGTTGGAATCGTTATGAAATAAGCTAACTCACTGTAAGGATTATAAAATTTCTAATTAGAATCTCATTAGTAGTAAATTCTAGTTAGAAAATATGATGACTCGACAAAAAAAGACACCATGATCGAAAAAAAAATTTTTTTTTGTCCAAAATCACTATCGAATAAGTAATAATCTAAGTATTAAAAACGGTTTAATACTTACCTGTCCACGTCGTATAAACACTAAACACTCACAAAAAAACAACAAAACCACTCGTTCGCGCGGATTTGGATGGGCCCACAGATTGTTTATAACCAGAATTAACACATAGAATACTTTTTATCCCGATATTCCCATGGAATCGAAACTTATTCGGGAAAAACCGCGAGGCGCTGCTAGTCCTATCTAATTATGCATCCCATCAACAAAAGGAGACAAATACAACATTGTAGCATACCTATTGTGCACTTTATACCCAAAAAGCTAACAACATCATGCATAAACTGCTCTTACCCGGTGACCCGTCCAAAGTCGGCTGCTAATCTAAATTAAACCGTGTTTTGAAGAACAAAAGGTGTATTATCATTTGGTCGGATGGTGACGTCAACTCTTATTAAGTTCGCCTGGTAAGCTCCTTATCAGGCAGTGTATGGTAAAGATAAAGCGAACGCCAATGCCCGCTGTCTAGTAGAATGCATTTGGTGTAATCGCGTACAATAGTGATTTCGGTTTATTTGTCCTACGTTCCGTGTTGAGAAGATGTAATGTCGAATGCTACGTATAATTTGTCCGTTTTTGTGAGATTCGGTTTGTTCACGGTTTCATCTGTAAATATTACTTTATTTCAGTGTTATTGTGATGTCTTGAATATGCCATCCAACGCCTCGGTTGTAATATATGTTGTTGTTATTTACGAATATCCATATGGTTAAAAAAACATACACACATTAACTCATGCCTCTTTTCCACGGTGGAAGGCGGAAAATACATAACGCCACCTACTACGATTCTTACATACACCTTTGTTTCGATTACGTTCATACATCTCGTCTACGCAAGTCACTCTGAAACATGTTACCAATAAGGTCAGTAGGTATTAAAAAACATTACAATAATGGTTGCATGTAATCAAAATACAATTTATCTTCAAAATGCAATTTATCGTCAAAATACAATTTATCGTTCAAATATTTATGCTTTAGCCTCTAAATACTGCAAGTAGGGCGTCAGAAGTTATGCCACCACCAGTACCTGTCCGAGCGAATAGGGCGGAAGACCATTTCTGGAGCTTTACTGCACGAAAGGAGAAAACTAAAATACTATGAAGCATGGTACTTTATTCAAATTGAACTCAACCACAGTTTATACTGTATTAATCGGAAGAGGATAAAATATAGTTTAACTTAATTATAATCTAGTCACGTAAATATCCTGCAAAATAAAGATATTTATTTTTTAAATTCGCTTGGTAGGATTTTGAAGTTCACAATCCAACACAGGTAGATTTTGGCAACACCGTGTTTGCGTTCTTAGCCGCAGCGCTAAATTATTAATTATGAGGATGGTCGTACTGAAATACATTTTTAGTAATCAAAGTTTAGGAACGCTTACGCTTTGGTTACGCAAAGAAAAATAATGAGGAAAAGTAAATAAAAATGAAAAACAAGGTGTACCTACCGACATGTTTGTGCTTTGAGCAGATATACTTGAGAATACATTCAGCGTAATTCGGAACGGGCTGCGTTGAATGACATTTCAAAAAGCTAGATGTCATTGTCATTGTCACGATAGATTGGTCCGTCAGTCAGATAGACACACAGTCAGTCATTTGACTGCGTTCGTTCTGTTCGGTGTGTTACTCGGTGCGTTTGATCTCCTCCTATTTTCCCACGACTCTGGCTTGCTTCTTTGTATTCGATTGATTCTGTGAACGATAACCTACCGGCTCGCTACACTGGACTACGATTAACTTCTTGACTTGGTTTTCGACGATTGGAAAATTGTGTTTTTGTTTGCTGGACGTAGGTAAGTACATAACCAACATGGTTTCATTTCTGGAATGTGTAATGGCGGCTGTATATTATATTTATATACTCCCGTCAAGAAACTCCGAAACAGGCCGAACGCGAGAGTATAGAAATTCGCCTTGCTTCAGCATAGATAATTAGTTACAGCGTAGTTAGTGAGTGTTCACATAAGGTAGGCTGTCTTGGAGACCTAACGAGAGCACTTTTATAACGAGATTTGTAGTCTTTATTATAGTTATACTGCACTTCAACTTGATGCGGGCTTGATATGGGAACCATGGTGTTCAGATTTTTTATTTAAATTAATGGGGATTCCGCAGTCCTTCCCTTCACTAATCTATCCAATAAGCCATTGTAACGCACTTGAGCTGAGCATACTTGTGCAAATAGGATTTTCTGTTAAACTGGCACTTGCATTTTCAGATTTTTCACTATGGATTGCTGCAATTGCAATGAACCTCTAGCAGCTAATCAGGTACTTTATCATGTCCTAGACATGGGTCCTGATATTATTCGTGTTGTAGAAGAATGGAGAAATGAAGAGGTAAGTTTTGAATAAAAATACCATGTTTTGAATTGCCAAGAAAACCTAACCAATCTAGTCTAGTCTTTCTTTAGTTTTATTTCCGATAACTGGGCTTCAATGTGAAGTCTGATTGTATTTGTTGTTTTAATATATCTAAACTAGCTCAGAAGAGAAAAATTAAGTTCAATTTTTTTTTATTTAATGGCTGCTGTGTAGTCCCAATTTCGCCACTGTCAAATAATAATGGAGAATCAAAATAAAAAGGTACACAAGGCTTTTGCACATAGTGAGGGAGAATCCTAGATTATATCATTACAACCACTGCAAACACATCTTACTCACACCATTTGTAAAGAAAAATCCAAAGAGGAGTATGTGATCAGAGTCAACTCTGTTCATACAATGTCATCATGATCTCTTGTGTGGTCTCAGTGTGGGCTTTTTTATTATATAATAGAAAGTGTCATTGCTTCATAACAGAATATTGTTCTCTATTAAAAAAAATAAACAATTTTAGTCAGCAATGTGACATGACAATGATTTCAGGTTCTTGATGGTGACACTATGATTTCAGGTTCTTGATGGTGACACTTTGTGTCAAAATTGCCTCAATCGTATTCTTCATGAATTGGACAGACAAAACATGGCTGTAAATGAAAATCCAAACCACTGCATTTGTTGTGATATATCTTTATTACGGCAAACAGGAAGACGTTCTCGTCTGATACCAATAGGCAGACCGGAGAGAGAATATATTGCATTATCAATTCATCCACGTCAGGTTTGTATTATTCTGTTGCCATAAGAGCACTGCTCAGTGTATCAGGGTACAAAGTAATGATCATAATTTAGGTGCTGCGCAAACGTGGACACTTTTGTCTTTTGTTGGATACAGATACAAGCTACCAATGGATATTTGAAAGAAATCTACCACTCCCTGCGCGTTTACACTACGGTTTTACGTTTGCGCAGCCCCTTACAAAGAAAAAACATTTTTATGATTTTTATTATTTCTTCAGTTTTAAAGAACAAAATATTTTATTCTAATGCAAATTACTTTATTCTAGGTTCCCACCAATGCCAGAGTGTGCAATCGATGTTGGCAGCGTGCCCACGCCAATATACCAATTGTCCAACCAGAAGCAGCAGTAGCCGAACCTGACCAAGTAGTAGCTGCACCTGAACCAGCATTGGCCCAAGCTGACCAAGCAATCCCTGCACCTGAACCAGTGGCTCAAGCTGAACCAGTAATGAATGAATCTGTATTAGGAGGTGTCCAAAATGAAATGCCCCAAAGGGAGTATATCCATTTACAGAACTATTGTCGCACTTCTAATACACCTAACCACTGTTTTGTGCCAGAGTGTAATAATGCTGAACGTCTGCGTGTGCCCATGTACATAAGGAAAAAAATATTAAAGGAGAAAAAACTGTTTGTAACAGAAGGTTCCAGAATTTGCTCGTTACACTCAGCAGTATACAATTGGGACTTTTTAGACCAGTTTGAATTTACGTCTCATACTTTCAGTTATGTTGACATAGAAAATATCTTAGAATTGACGCAAAATACTGAAGAAACTATTAACTTTGAAAATGTAGAGCACATGAGTGATACTGTCTGTCAATACTGGACAGGTTTAACTGTAATTAATTTTTTGGCAGTTCTTAATATAATTCAAATGCAGCTTAACACGTTGTGCAAAAGACCCAAAAAAGCTCTGGGTATTTATTTAGTTAAACTTAGAACTGGCGATTCATTTGCAAGAATCGCCAGTATGTTTTGTCTGTCAAAAACAATGGCGCAAACATATGTAAAAAAAGTAAGAAATTGTATGAAAGATCTTTATGTACCGCTACACCTAGGGCTTCAGCATATTACAAGAGATGGAATTTCGACCAGAAATCTGTTAATTCCTCAGGGCATTTTTGGTACACAGGCGAGAAACCCTATCGTAATTTGTGACGGTAGTTATATTTATATGCAAAAATCGTCAAATTATTTATTTCAAAAAAAATCATATAGTCTTCATAAATATAGAAACTTGGTGAAACCAATGATGTTTGTGACAACAGATGGACACATAATAGATGTGTATGGGCCGTATGCTGCAACAGACACTGATGCTGATATTATGAACAGTCTATTTAGAAATGAGTCATCGGAGTTAAGGCAATATTTCCAGCCTAATGATATTTTCATTTTGGACAGAGGATTTCGGGACTCCCTTATGTTGCTTGCCTCTCTTGGGTATTCTATATATAAACCACACTCTATGAATGCAGGACAAAATCAATTAACAACGAGACAAGCAAATGAATCCAGATTAGTCACAATGTGCAGGTGGGTCGTAGAAGTTGTAAACGGTCGGTTCAAACGGGATTTCAAGATATTTAGAACTGAATATTTTAACAGAATGTCAAGACATCTTATAACAGATTTTCGAAATGCAGCTGCACTAATCAACCATTTTCATCCCATTATAACCGACCGTATTGATGCCCAGTTGATTTTATACAGGGCTTTAGAAAGGCGAAATATGCCCAATTATTTAGCCGACCATGTAATTGAACATCAATTAAATAGATGCCGTGCCCATTTTGTAAACATTAATTCCCAAATACCAACCCTGGATATGTTCCCCATGATGCAGATGTCAGATTTAATTTTATTTTGTTTGGGAACATATCAAATAAAACAAGCTCGGTCATACTATGGGGAACATATCCGAGAAAATGGTACATTTATGGTAGAAGTGAGTACAGAGTTAAATATTGTTCATGTACCAGTTGTCGCCGCAAGTGAGCCTGTCTTGATTAGAGGCAGGATAAGATCACGTCACCGCAGCCGCACTCTGTACTATACATATATATTATTGGACACGGTGTCAAATGACTGGCAAGAAAGCATCTGTGCTTACTATTGCAGTTGCATTATAGGCAAGAGGACCGTTGGTTGTTGTGCTCATGTTGCTACTATTGTATGGTATTTGGGATGGGCACGGTATCAAGACAATATTTCCCCACCTGCACCTTTTTTAGATGGAATATTAGTAAGAGAGGATTTTGATTAATAAATACACATTTAAAAAATACTTGAGTGTTGTTTTTAATTTTATTTCCTCATCTCCTACCTATTATAACAGTCGAAAGACAATACAATTTTCCGATTAATACAACATAATCTGTGGTTGCATACCATTTAATTTAAAGTACCACGCTTTATAATCTTGGGACAGCAAGGGAAATCATAAGGCCGCGTACATGAAGTCAGCGGGCACGGGGCAGCGGCGAGCGCCGCGGCCAGACACCACTTGACGAGCGTACCGCTCATGCGCCGCTACCCGCACCGCTGCCTTCGAGGCCAGTTCCATATAAATCTATGCGTTGAAACGCAACGCGACGCTCCTACGCCGCCGCCGCCCCGCAGCTCGCTGACTTGACTTCGTGTCCGGGGCCCAATCGATGTCTCTTTATAAGTATAATTTGGCCTTTTCACTGGCCATAAAATAGAGCGCATCATCTATATTACAGAGCTAAGAATATCACAAGTAGGTACATATTTGTAACAATAAATTATAGGCCGCTTTCCGAATTAGCTCTAATCGCTCACATCGCCTCATAAATTATTAAATGCATCGTCTCACATGCGTTCCGATTTAGATATTACGATTATGACAGCTGAGAGCTGCCAACAATTCGGAACGCTCGTGAACGCGTTCACAGTGCATTCCTAGTTCTTTGTTATGTCGACCGTGTAGACACCACATTTCTTCTTCTTCTTTGTGACGACTGTCAGCCAGAAGCACAATTTAGAGAATGCCACGCTAGTCTAAAGATACTCAAAACAAAACATACTGACACAAAAACACGCACGCACTGTCATTTTTGAAAGCGCTCTCGGTGATTTTACTATATGGCATGGTCAGCGTTATCCAATGAATAAATAAGAAGAGAAGAAGAATAATCTAATACAGAAGAATAATCTACATATATTATTCTTTAGTCGCGCATGTCATGACATCATTCGTTATCGCGCTTACAGCGCAACTCTGAACGCGCGCATAATTGGGCCAAAACTCAGCACAGCGCCATCTATTGACATGAATAAAACTGCTCTACATCTAAAATATCTATTAGATGTTTGTAAATTATTTTCTCGAAAATGCAGGCAATTTCCAGCTCGAAACTTGAGATTAGGCAGTCTATTGTGCAGTATTATCTGCGATGATTTTCTTTGCAGTGGTTAAATTATCTTTGAATAAAGTACCAAAAAAAACCATGTCCTTTGACAGCTTCGCCTCCCTTTGCCCCGCTTTGCCCCCAGCATTTCTCACCCCAATATTATTAAACTGGCTTTTATCGCGCTCACCTCACCGCGTAAATTAATAGAGGTAATTGTGGCGTACAGTTTAAATGAGTAAAAACTGCTCGGAACATTCAATTATTCGGTTCGGTTGAGGAAATATGGCTGAAGGGGCGAGCTTGTAAAAACCTTTGTTTTAGTTATGACTGCGTGATTATTGAGATTAATTAGTAGGGTTTGGTATGAATGGGTATTTGTGATAATTGATTTATTAGTTGTTATTTTTATGTTCCTAATTTCTGGTGGGGGTGGTTATTTCTTATATTATTTCCGCTAGCAAGTAACATCATAAAATTCAACCTAATCCTACGTAGAGTAATGTCAAATAACTAACCTGACATCTCATTTATTTCAATTAGGGCTGACTTTTCCATCGCGAGATAACTTTTATTCGAGAAATAAAATTGACATTTGACAATTTTTGTAGACAATATGTCAAATGTCAAACGGTCATATTTATTCTTCAGATAAAAATTATCTGACTCTTGAAAAATCAGCCCTTAAAAAACATATAAATAATCACAGTTTATATAATTGTTTATAGCATTATCATTTGAAATAGTTACTTCGTAAAACTTTCAGCGCAAAGTAGAAGGTAAACGTAAGGTAGGACGCCCTCAGGCTAGGTGGAGTGACAATCTTTGCAGGATGGCTGGTAGCAGCTGCGTCGGCGTGCAATAGCAGAGGCCTAAGTCCATCAATAGACTGCTGCAGGCTGATCATGATGAAAACTTTCAGTACCTACCATAAACAAAGCCAAACCTTACAATATAGGTATAAACGACTAATATAATAAGTACCTAACTTAGCAACAAAATATTGTACAAAAAGTTTCCTCCAATTTAAAAGTACCCAGGTAATGTAATATTGTAATTTAATTTAAATGCTTCTACGTCGCCCTAATTCGTTTAAACCGGGAACGCTCCCGAAGAATGTTATCGGGATTTTATGAATATTCAAACCGAGTAATCATGTCAAGGTAAATACGATTAAAACGAGTCTGCTTTATTATTTAATTATGTCTTGGCAATCTCGAAGTAGGATATATTAGGTATAGTATTTAATAATAATAATAATACCAATCTCTTCGCTGGGAATTTCAGACTTAATGTAATAACTTCTAATTTACTGTAGGTCCAGGCTCCCTCACGATTTTCCTTCACAACTATTTAAATATTAACCCCCTTACTAATAAACGTGTTATATGAGATGAATAGTTACACACCGATTTATCTCTTTCAGTCGTCAGTAATTTGACTTTCGCAAGGAGGAAGACAAAGCGTTGTGTAACTATACAGACGCTCATCATCATCATCTGCCTAGCCATTTCCCAACTATATTGGGGTTGGCTTTCAGTCTAATCGGATGCAGTTGAATACCAGTGTTTTACATGGAGAGACTGCCTATCTGACCTCCACAACCCAGTTATTGGGTAATACGATACCCCTTGGTAAGACTGATTGTCAGACTTTCGGGCTCTGACTACCCGTAACGACTGTCAAAGATCCATGACTGACAGCCGGGACCAACGGCTTAACGTGCTTTCCGAGGCACGGAGTCTCGGTATGTAAAGATGGTCACCCATCCACAGACCAACCGCGCCAAGCGTAGCTTAACCTGATCGATCGACCTGTGCGACTGTTATTATTTAGTCACGGGCCCCTACACAGACGCTACACAACTACACAACTAAACAGACGCTATACAACGTTTATTAGTAAGGGGGTAACATTAGTAGTTCATACATTTAGAGCAGTGGTGGCCCAGTGGTAACGCGACTTACGAATTGTAGGTCGTAGGTTCGAACCCAGACAGGCGCTTTACTTTGTGTAAATTATATCATCACCACTGCTCTCAAAACGGTACAGGAAATATCGTGAGGAAACCGGCATATCCTAGAAGCAACAAAAAATCGAAGACTTGTAACGTCTATCAACCCACACTAGCTCCGCGTGGTGGATTACGGCCCACTCACTCTCATCGAGAGGAGGCCTGTGTCTCAGCAGTGAGAACTTTATAGGCTGATTTTATTATGATTATTTAAATAATTAAATATTGTACTTTAATTTAAAAGTCTTTGAAACATGCTTTATGAGTTTGCATTCGAACCAATTTTTGTTGAGTATTTTAATTTCGACATCGCAACAGCAGTGCTATTCTGTAAAAATCACACCGTGAAAACTAAGGTGAAGTGAGCTGTCATTCCACCTGATGTTACGGATTGCTTCCATTGATACTTAGTTTACTTCACGCTCACTTCACCTATGTTATCACGGTGAGATTTTTACAGAATCGATAGGCAGGTTCAGACGGAGATGGCGGGATAAGCTGGACTCCTTTAATAAAGATTGGTCCTTGGCAGCTCTCTAGGCAGAGAGAAGTAAAAAGAGAATATAGGCCTTTGCGCAGCAGTCGGACAATAACGCCCAATAAAAAACAATTTCAGTTTCAGTCTCTTCATAAAAATGTTCATATAACATTATTGTCATAGTTTTTTTAATGCATATTTATTCTAACATATTCTTTTAAAGCTTCACAAAGATTATACCTATGTCCCACTAAATACTTACATATAAGTAACTTCATTTTTGTTATATTTCTGGAGCATTTAAAATGGAACAATTTTATCTTTTTATTGTATCTCTTTATTAGTTAGCAACTTTCCCTAGACTCCTTACTTACATAAAACTTAATGTGAATTTAAAAAGTTTCTTAATTAAGGAGTCGAGATATTATGTTTCAGTTCTCTTTTTGCCTTAAGAGAGACATGCGGCTTGCCTCATGAGAGAGTAGCCTTATCTTTGGCTGTTTTGGCTGCTTACCGAAAATGTTGAGTTCCCATAAAGTCTCTTCCATAGGCTTACATTTAGTATAAATACTTATACCAAAAGACTCTCTCATTTGTCTCTTATTTGACTGGCCAATTCTTCCCTTGCGGTGGTAGGGCTAACGCCCGCCTGATTTGCGAACACCCTCCCACTGGAGTCCGGCGTCAAGCAGGCTGCTGTTTCGTCGATGCGTGGGAGTTCAAGTGCCTTAAGCATCTTCTGGGCACGCTCGTTACATCACAGACCTCATCCATTGCTTTCCATCAGCGTGATCGAGGTCAACAGCAGGTCCATTCAGCAATAAATAAATAATAATAAATAAATATGACAATAATGGCGCTTTTCTTTTACATACAGTACAGACCTACTTGTCTTTTTTTATTGCTATACTCTTGACCTCGATCACGCCTGATGGAAAGTGATGAATGAGGTCTATGATGGAACGAGTATACTTAGAAGAAGCTTGTTCACTCTTGCTTTGAAGGCTTAGATGTGAAAGGGCACAGATGCTGGCAGAGAGTTCCACACTGTGGTTGTGCGCATAATAAATGTGGAAAAGCGCTGAATACGACTGGTTGGGATATGCACCAAGTATAGATGGTTGCTGTACCTGTTTACAAATGTACGTACGATACAAAGTCATCGTTAACGCATTCAGGGCGATATTTCTTTCTAAGTACAGACACATCAAGTTACTACAATCTGTCAAATTTCTTTAATAGATTTTCAACTTTATTGCTAAAGCATTAGGTTCAAAGTTGATTGGGAAAATTTTACAGTTTCGGGTAGTTATGTGCTGGCGTCTGTACATCCCTTTGCATGCATTACAGCATAATCAGCCTATACTGTCCTCACCGCTGAGACCGCCGCTCCCGGTGAGAGGGAGTAGGCCATAATCCACCACACGGGCCCAGTGCGGTAGATGTAACATGTCTTGGACATGCCGGTTTCTTTACGATGTTTTCCTTCACCGTTCTGAAAGCAGTGGTAATGAAATTTACACACAAGTAAAACGCTTGTCTAGGTTCGAACCTACGACCTACAACTCGTAAGTCACGGCCGCTATCACCGGGCCACCGCTGCTCAATACTGTATGAATTGCTTTGAATTTAGAGGTATGAGGGACAGGGTGTAAAGTAATAATAATAATAATAATAATAACTTTATTTCACAAAAATACAGATTTAACATGTTTATATAAACACAATTCACATGAGCTTTGGTAGTAACACAATGCAATACAATCTAGGAACTGAAATCTGTACTCAATATGGAGAAAACCCTGCCTCTCAAACTAGGAAACCTGTATCTTGAGAGACAGTGATTCAGCTTAAAAAGTGATGCTATAAGTACAATTTATAGTAGACTGTGTCGATCTACCTGAGCGATTATGAATATAAAGCTAATGTAAGTAATAGTTTATATTTAAACGTGATGCGTGAGGGTGTTTGCGCGCGTTTGTGTGTGTGTGTGTGTGTGTGAGGGTGGGTGAGGGTGTGTTGGCGTGTTGTGTGTGATTGGGGATATGTAGGTATTTAAGAGACGTACTTAAGTAAGGATTCTGTTTGTAGATAGTCCCGTTCCAGTAGCCATTCCGTTAATTTTGCTTTTATTTCATATTTATTTAGATCTACAATGTTTAGCTTTTGTGAACTTGTTTGTATATGTATGTACTTAATGTGTAGTATTGGTGTTGAGCGAAGGCGGTTTTGTGAGGGGTACTTAAGGGTAGTTTCTTCCTTTTTTTAGGGTCAGTTGGCGGAACGCTAGCGTGTTTTCTAACAGTAGACTGCAATACAAAAAGCTGGCGCACTGAAAGTACTTTAGAATCAGCGTATAGGTGCGTAGTGGGATAGCGATAAGGTTTGCGCAGCATCACATCCATCAGTACGGCTCTCTGTGCTCTTTCAACCCTCAGAATACTGGTTTTATTTGCACCACCCCATATTGTGATGCAATATCCAATGACGGATTGGCATAATGCATAGTACACCATCTTCAGGGTATCAGGCGCAGCCGAGTCTCTAAGGGATTTGAAAATATGCAAGAGTTTCAAACATCTAGTGGTAATGGCGTCAACCTGTTTATCCCAACGTAATCCTCCATCTATTTGGACACCCAGATATTTAACGTTGTCAGTTCTTACAAGCGTCGGACATAAGCATGGTGGGGATTGTTTGGAGCAGGTGTGCGCTGTGATGCAGAAGGATTTGTCGGGCAAGTTGTTACGCCGGATAGCGAAGGGAATGTACGATGTTTTGTCGCAGTTTAGGGTAAGCAAGTTTAGGTTGAGCCATTTCATTATGGTTGTCATTGCCGCTTCTGCGTAGCTTTTGACGCTATCCCAAGTTGGTCCGTGAACTATGACTGCGGTATCGTCTGCATACGCAAAGAACTTGGAGTTGGGGATGGTCATTCTGCACAACTCATTGACGTATATTAGGAAAAGGGTGGGGCCTAAAATGCTTCCCTGAGGTACACCATAAGTGGTCGAAACTTCTTCACTTATATGCTCTCCAATTTTAACTCTTTGGGTCCGGTTGTTAAGGTAGTCTTTGAAAATTTCGAGGGTGATTCCTCGTACCCCCAAGAGTTCCAATTTAGAGATAAGTTTGGGAGCAGAGACTGTGTCAAATGCTTTAGAAAGGTCTAAAAAGATCCCTAGACTTTTAACTCTACTGTCAAGATTCCTAGCAACCAATTGTGTCAGCTCAAGAACTGCATCTTCAGTAGAGATTCCTGTGCGAAAACCATACTGATTATCAGCTATGAGCTGATGTTTGTTGAGGAATTTATTTAAACGGTTATTTAGGATCCTTTCTAGTATCTTAGAGAGTGCTGATAGGACCGATATGGGTCTGTAATTGTTGACACAGTTTCTGTTCCCTCCCTTATGTATTGGATGGATGATAGCCTTCTTTAGCGCATCAGGAAAGATGCCTTTTTTAAGGCAAGAGTTAAGAATATGCGTCAAAGGTGGCGTCAGGGTCTGGCGACAACTCTTTAGCACTAAGGGGGATATGCCATCCCAACCTATTGCGCAATCATTACGCAGTTGCAGAATAAGAGACTCTACTTCTGATTCATCAACCTCCAGTAGCACAAGAGAGTTAACGGGGCTGGACGAAATGTTTAGACATGATCTCCTAGGTAGGTTTGTAGGTTGATGTGATTGGGACAAGATTTTTTCTGCTAAGTTAGTGCCTATATTACTGAAAAAACTACATACTTCGTTTACGGATGAAGTAGGGTTATCACTTATTTCCAACAGCTCTACTGCGCTAGTTTTCTTTTTAGTGGTATTGGTGATTTGTTTTATAGTTTTCCAAAGGGCTTTGGGGTTGTTACGAGATTTTTCAAGTTCACATTTTTCATGGGCTATTTTTAGTTTCCGGAGCAGGTCGTTACAAGAATTCCGGTACCGCGTGTAGGTAATTTTCAGGATAAGATTGTTGGGATCTTTCCTTGAATTGTAGTGCATCCGGTCACGGTTTTGTATACACTTTAATAAACCGGTGGTGATCCATGGTTTGATTACTATTTTTTTCCTTGGGATTTTAATTTGTTTAGTGTGTTTTTCAATTACTGAAGAGATAATAGTTATGAACATATCCATGGATATATTGGGGTCAATGATTTTGTATAATGGGGTAAAATCCGAGTTTTCTAAATCTAACTTAACTGCATCGTAGTCTAAGCGGGTAGCTATGTGGAGTGGCTTATTATCTGGGTTTGTATTAGCAATATTAAGTAGCACCGGTCTATGGTCCGTGATGTGTGAGTCTAGTACAAGGGTAGTAACAGGAAGGGTAGTTTTAACGAGTGCATGATCTAGACAGTTATCCAGTCGAGTGTTGTACCTATGGGTTGGAAGAAGACCGTGGGAGGCATTTAGAATGAGATAGTTGAAACAGCGGTCATCTGTACTATTGGGTTTGAGGTCTATATTAATATCACCTATGAGGACTATATTTTTATAGGAGGAGAGACTTACGTAGACACTGTTTAAACTATCCAGAAAGCTTTCGGTACTTTCCTTGGAACTGTATGACGGCGATCGGTACACTGCTACAATAGCAATATTTTGGTTAACTATATGACATACCAAACAATTTCCACCAACAAATTGAGGTTCCCACTCTGACGTTCGGAGAGCTTGTTTTGTAAAGATAACAACTCCATCATTTTGGTTACTATTTATTCCAGTAAAATAGGAATCATATCCAGCCAAAACAGGCATATTATTGACTTTACTAAGCCAGCATTCAGTTAGAATTATCACGTCTAAATCAAGTTTTGTTGAGTGTATTAGTACCTGGAGTTGGTCAAAGTTTTTATTTAAACTACGGATGTTTATGTGTAGTATTTTTATGCTGGTATTGGTGGTGTTGACATATTCAGTACATTTTTCTGGGGCACAGTTAAATGAGTTACCCACTGTTAGCGAGTCCAACTCGCTGCAAATACTATTTATGCTAGCCATTGGAAGAGTGTAGAAATAACGTGAGGTGACTCAAATGTATGACTTCTATTTTGATTGTTTAGTACATAATATGTCGCTATTTGCTTTTTTGAGTAAAAATGGTTGTTATACCAGGAGTTTTTGTGGGAGTGAGTTGTGAGTGTATTTTTGTATAGCGTGCGTGTGCCATGGTGAGTTTTTATTAGTGTGGTTATGTGAGTGTTAAATAAATTGAGAAAAATTTTAGATTTATAAACAAAAACAATTACGAGAAACAACAATAGTAGACAGATGAAAACTAATATAAAGATCTTAACTATGCGGATTACCAGTCACAAGCCAGTATAATCTATATCCTGAAGACATTTTTCCGAGTTGATTAGCAGTTGTTTGTCTCCTTCCTTTTTGCGCAAAAATATGTTACCGTTGGATACCCAGCAGAATTTGAACTTGTGGTTTTTCGCAAACTCTCTTGATTGGTAGAACAGTTTTTTGGTGTTACCCGAAAGCTGTTCCGTGACATAAACCGGCTGACAAGTTCCTGGAATGCCAATGAGACCAGTATTTAATTTATTTTCCTTGTCTTTGGCTTTGTTGAACGTACGAACTGCAGATATGAGTGTCTCCTTTGTCATAACAGAAGAAAATTCAGCTATTATAGGTCGTGTAGTGGTAGGGGCACCCGATGGTTTCCCGGGTAAGCGATAAATATCCCTCAGTTCAGAGTCTTTTATGGATACTCCTACAGCTTCGCCAATGGTGCATACCGTTTTGGCAAGGGTGGCATTGGTTTCAGTGTTAAATTGCGGTATATTACGAATTTCTATGCCCGACGACCTGGATTTCTGTTGTAGATCTTGTATTCTTCTCTCTAGACTTTCTATATATTGTCTCTGCTCCCGGCGTTCCTTTCTTAGGTCCTCCACTTCTTTTTTCAGCTCCTCAAATTGCTGGTTTATGAAAGACATAGATTTAACTATCTCCTCGTTTGACTTGTGTATTTCCGTATTAGATGCCTGAATCTGACTGTTCTGGGATTTTATTTCTCCAATATCAGACGCCAATTTAGCCATCACAGCGTTTTGAGTCGCAAGCAGCTTTGCAATTGAAGAGTCTTGTTCTTCCTTCCAGTGTTCGAATTGTGTTTGAAGGTCGTGCGTAGCAGCGCCTTGTGGCGAGTTCGCCTTTCGGGCTCTTTTATTTCGGTTTGTATTTACGTAATCACTCACCACTGCATTGGCTATATCCGATTCAGATTTGGTCTGGGATTGGCAAAGGTTGTTTAATTGCGTTTTTGGCTTGTTCGGGGGAGTGCGTTCCACAGCGGACATGTTTCCAAAAAGTTGTAATATAGTTGAAACAGATCTCGTAGACTTCGTCACAATCTATAAGTGCGTGCGCACTGTGCCGCGAGACGGGCGTCGCGTGCGAGCGGGGTCGTAGCGCATCGGCCACGAGTACTTGTGTTCGTAGCCGCGTAGGCAATCCGTAGCAATGACGACAGCGGCTACGGCGGCGACCGCGTAGCAGATAGCGAGTAGCTTATTCGAGCTTCTACGTCACAAGCACGGCGGCACAGCGGGCGGGGAGTCGGACCGCAACAGTACACCGCACTGTGGGAGCTGGTTCGAGTCCAGCAAATCACAAACACTTTTCGAAAGTCAGATTTTAAAGTAGGTGACAAATTTATTTGTGTCTCACTCTAGGACTGCCCAGTGGGCGTTGTTTACTGATAACAAACAGGCAAGAGTGACAAGGAATTCACAATCACTTAACTTAGCCAATCACAAAAATTCGAAAGCAAAAATTCCGAGGACAACCGACACGCGTCCACTCGGTAGAACGCACGGGCGCCGAATCAAGTTCACTAATACTCTGTAAAAATTCCTCCGACCAGACGGATATTGTATCTGGCGGGCAACTGCTTGATGATTCATGTCGGGCCGTTCGTTGTGTTTATTCTAGTTGCGCGGTAAACTTTGCTTGCGAGATGCAAGTTTTTGTGTGACGTCAGTATCATGCGTTGATCGCATGTGGCGTTGTAGATACCGCTACAGAATAAAAGAATAGATTTTAAAAGAACTAGGTATATCAATTAAGTAAAACGGAAGCAGCATTTTTTGTTGCTCTAGTAACGTCTTACTGTGATTACCAACTATTTGCTTCTATTACGCACCGTGGCTAAGAGATTTCTATCCAACTTCCTTGAAAATAAGTTTCGTAGACTTTACAAGGAATGTCGCATTTCTACACACGGTATCTTCTTGGTAGTAGGTACCTACGTTATCAAAGAATATGGTTGTCATCCAAACTTATTTTAGACGTACAGGGAAATAAACAAGGAAATGAAAGATGTCGTTTCTGTTACAAGTGCCATTTTCATGATATTCAGTGTTATGATAACGTCTTGTAGTGAATAAAATGGGGAAAACTGTACGTATGGAATCTGTGCCAAGGAAACGGAGAACTTTTATATGAATCTATGATTTGTGATGGGTGTTTTCAAACTAGTTGATCGTTAAGCTGAGGGGCTCGTAGCTAAATAATAACAGCCGCACGGGTCGATCGAAGGTTAAGCTACGCTTACCGCGGTCAGTTTGTGGATGGGTGACCGTCCAATACATTTATCGAGACCTCTCCTTGCCTTGGAAATCATGTTAAGCCTTTGGTCTCTGCTGTCATTTGTAGTTAGATAGGTAGTCTTTATTATGGACACCATACAAAATATAGATACAAATGTATACATTTTACATAGGGTGTGGGCGGTTACGGGTACTCATAAGCCGAAATGTCTGACAACCAGTCTTACCAAGAGGTATCGTGTTGCCCAGTAACTCTGTTTGCAGGTCAGATAGGAAGTCGCTCCATGTAAAATACTGGTATACAGCTGTAGCCGGTTAGACTGGAAGCCAATCACAACTATGGTGTGAAAAGGCTAAGCAGATTGATTTTGATAGTTGAGCTCCTGTGAAGCTACTCGATAAGTGACATGAGCGTGCATGGTTTAGATAAGTCCACTCAAACCTGTGTGGTGCTTTCCTCAAGAGACCACCTCAAACATTGATATAGATGTTCTTTGGACCACACATTGTATAGACTTTAGAAGAAATAAAGAACGAAGGAAAGAAAGAAAGTCTTTAGAAAACACTTAGATCTCGTGAGTTTATTTCTTAATTTTTTTGCAGAGTAGTTGGTTAACAATCATCAACCTCATCTAGTTCAAATGAACAACGTGACGGTTTAAACTGTAATTTTTAACCAATTTACAATTTTATTTTGTAAATTGGTTAAAAATTACAGTTTAAACCATTTATCAATTACATTACAGTTTAAAATTCATTTATCATTAAGCTGCACACGCAGTGTACTTACTGAGCATGGATTCTGCTGATCTGTGTTTTAATTAGCTGGTGCCGTTGCTCATCCTAGCATAAACACAAGGAACACACATAGTATAACTTATTATTAAAAAAAACTCTAAACTTCCGAAATTAAAGAAAGTACGCAGAGTTCTTTAGACAGGTCGGTTGAAAACTTTTTTGAAGTCGGCTAAAACTCATAATCTGCCTAGCGTTTTCCCAACTATGTTGGGGTCAGCTTCCAGTCTAACCGGATGCAGCTGAATATCAGTATTTTAATAGTAGTATTTTCTTTTTTCAGTAGTCGGGTCAAACTATTGACCGCAATCAGACTGTGCAAGATTACATAAATACATGGTTTAGCTTAAACTTATTAAAATTTTATTTTAGAAACTTCTGCTCAGCGGACTTAATAAAAATAAAACCAAATTACACAAAACAATAAATCCAACGAAATAAACATAAGACAACTAAGTAAACCGCTTTGACAATAAACTACATAGAATACAGAAAATATAGTCGTTTGAATAACAAAAGCAAGAACAATAAAGAAATATAAGATTCGATGTGAGTTAAACTTTTTTTTCTTAGGTAAAATTCCGGCGTAAGCCGTAAACTTGGAGGAAGTTCTTAAGGGGGAAACGGCAGAGAAACCCGCGAGATTCAAATTTTCTTACGTTTTGTTCAACATACAACCTGACATTGACCTGCCAATTGCAAAAAACGTATTAAAATTTGAATTTCGCGGGCTACTTGAGCTCTTCCACCTTAAAGGGAAACATTCGAAATCGTTACAAAGGCGACTTGATAACAACGCGCAACTCCATTCAGTGTACTGTAATCATCTTCCATTTCCAATTTCTGAAACTTTTTTCATCTTTGTTCACATCTGTTTCGGCGCTTTGGTAGTTGTCTTTGATTCTCGTGACGCTTTCTACTCAGACACTTTGTATACGGAATTACTTTGCAAAATATACGTTATAGGCCGACAGCCTATCTGAGACGTTGCCTGAGGTAGATGCGGCGTGGTGCGGGAGGACGAATGTGAAAAACACATTGACATTATGAAATATATTATACGACACACGATTTAATGCTCTAATTTGAATGACAGGTTAAATTGCTGGGTTGGAGCGGTGCCGTTGCGGTGCTGGTATAGTGGGCCATGATCTTTAGTCGTGATCTCGGTAGTCACCCCCTTCCTAACCATATCGACGCTTGAAAGGCAGAATTGACTAAGCGACATAAGGCTAACTTTACAGAATAACATTTAATCATATACATTATGATTCTGATGATTAAATAAAATTTCTAAAACAGTAAGAATTACGCCTGTAGGATGATTACAAGAATTTATATGATTTTTTTTCTGAGAAGTTAAACTTTAAACTTTTCTCCTGTAAACTTAGCCCTTTGTCGCTTAGTCAATTTTGCCTTTCAAGCGTCGATATTATCATTAACACAGTCCATCGATCGTTTCTTTGGTCTTCCTCTAGTCTTACAGCCATCGATCATACTCACAACTCTCCTCACGACACTTTCGTCACTCCTCCGTATCACATACCCATATCATAACAAAGGATTTCCACACAACTTTTCTGTTACCGGTGTCACTTTCAGACTCTCTCTTGTATACTTATTCATTTCTTATATCGTAATGGCTACAATCATCAGCTACAATAAATACGAAAGTAGGTTGATTGGCAAGTTATCACGTTGTTTTTTTTCACGTTTTTTTTTGCGCCATGAACATTTTGTGCTCTTGTATTAATTTAAACCTATTCTGGAAATACAGTTTGCTTTTATTGTACAACGCAATAGCTGAATTCCTACTGTTAGTCCTATTTTAGGGTTCCATACCCGAAGAGTGCCAATGGAACTCCCGTCCGTCTATCCATCTGACTGTCAGCGGGCTGTATCACATAAAACGTTAAATTAGACATTTGAAAATTTTACAGAGTGTGTATTTTTCAACTGTTGAAAAATCAAATTTGATTTATAACAATAGAAATTCAATTGTGTCTCATTAGCCACAGTTGAGCTAGGCAAGAATAACAAATAAAAATAAAAGAAACGTTTTTTTCGGCGTTTTTGCCTTGTGTTACGGAACCCTTGGTGTGCGATTCGGTTTTTTATGTGTTTAATGAAAGTAATGTGGTTGTTTTAAGGCTATTTTAATTCTCTTTTCAGTTTATTTATAACGTCAATAGCTATAAAATGTATCACAGTAATTTAACGAATTAAGTATTTATTTATTACTCTACAGCTGTTAAAGCAAACGAGTGTACTGGATATATTTCATCTGGAAATCCTTTTTGAATGACCATCTTCACAGTTTTCAGTTTGGCTTGTTCGAATAGTATTTCCAGTAGTTTTATAGGACGTGTTACAGACGAATCATCCTCATCGTATTCTAATACTTCGGACGTTGCTATATTTTCTTTGACGACAATCACGCCGTGCTTGTTCAGAGACATTCGGCATCTCTCAAAGAAGTCAATCAAGTCATAATCTTTTAAATGTCCGATTACCCACTGGCACCAGATAAGATCGTAGTGTTTATCAGGCTTGAAATTCTGAAGACCTGTTTGGTACAGCGTTCCTATCTTCGGATTATCTTTGCCAATGAAATCTTTGGCGTTGTTCAAGAACTTTTCATCCTGGTCGACGAGATCGACCTTGTCGAAACGTGGAATCAGTACATACTTACTTACTCTTCCGATACCCGCGCCACAATCCAGGGCTATTTTTGTGGCTGGTGGATTTTCGAACGCCAGTATTTCTTCTAAGAATTCTTTTGATCCATCGATGTCAATTTGCGAGATGTGGCCATATCCTCGAAGCACGCTGTCGACTGTTGCTGGTATGTTAGCCCAGTAATTCGCGCCCCTTGAGTGAAAAAAGCTTTCGCTCATTATGTAATTTTTTTCACAGAATAGATATTTTTTTATTTTATTTGTCAACCATTGTAAGGGAGGCATGACAGATCAAATTAGTGCCGTCACTTGTAATGACAGTTGTAATATTTTTTAAATTAAATCAATTTTACAAACGAGCTGTTCTAAATAAGTTTCATATATGTGATAAATACTGTTTTTTAACGTCTGTCGTAAAAAACGAGTGCCCCACAAAACACGCATGTAACACTTTGTTGGAATATTCTGAAAAATCAACATACTATAGAGGTAATGAGGAACAGGGTGTAAAGTTCACTCATCGTACTAACATTATAAACGCAAAAGTTTGTGAGGATAGATGGATGGATGAATATTTCTTACTCTTTCACGAAAAAACCACCAAACGCATTTGGATGAAATTTAGCACACAGATACTTTATGACCGGAATTAACACATAGGATACTTTTTATCATGATATTCCAACGGGATCGAAACCTATGCGAGTGAAACCGCGGGGCGCAGCTAGTCTTCCATACAAATGGGAGGATCCCCGACCAGACGGATGTCGTGTCTGTTGGGTAACTGCCCGACGATTGATATCGTGATATCACACTAATATTATAAATGCGAAAATTTGTGAGTATGCGTATATTTTGTCTTTATTTTTTTTTTTTTTTTTTTTTTTTTTTTTTTTTTTTTTTTTTTTTGATATGTTATCGGCAATCAGTCGCAAGACTATAAGCAGATGAGTTGAGTGAATGTGGCGTTTAGGTGAAGAGACCAGTGTCTCGTCTGCCTTCTTAGAATACATCCTTCCTTTTCAGCCTTTTCACAGTTAAAGAAGGGATTAAGAGATCATTGGCCAGGGTATTTGGATGAGCCGAGAGCCGATCAGCATATTTTCTTTTGAATTTTTCAATTTCAGTTTGAATAGTGGGAACGCCAAGATATTCGTGGATTTCGTCATTTCTGGAGAACCACGGGGCACTTGTGATGGTACGCAGAATGTTGTTTTGGACACGTTGGATGTACATGACGTTGCTCTTACTGGCAGAGCCCCATAGTGGGATCCCGTAGGTCCAGATGGGCTTCAACACTGCGTTGTAGATCAGAAGCTTGTTATCAGTAGAGAGAAAAGAGTTTCTACCCATAAGCCAGAGCAAATTTCGGAACTTATGATTAATTTCATCCCGTTTCTTCTTAATGTGATAGGTCCAGGTGAGCCTTCTATCCAGGTTAAAGCCCAGGTATTTTACATTCTCAGTATCTGGCAGAACATCAGAGCCAAGTTTGACAGGAGGGCAATTTCCCCTTCTTAAAGTGAATGTGATGTGGTTCGATTTTTGAGCACTAGCCCGGATGCGCCACTTTCTCATCCATGCATGGGTCTCGTCTAGTAGGTGTTGGAGTTTATTACTAGCCTGTGTTGGGGCTTCATCACTCGCGAGGTAGGCTACGTCATCTGCGTATGTTGCTACGGTCACGCCTTCAGATACTGGTAGATCTGCAGTAAATATATTATATATTACAGGGCCGAGCACAGAACCCTGTGGAACGCCAGCTTTAATTTTTCGAAGCGTAGATCTAGCATCTCTCTGTTTCACTTGAAAAAGCCTGTCTTCGAGGTAAGACTTTATGATGAGGTAAAGAGAATGTGGAAGTTTATCTTTCACTTTGCACAGTAGTCCTTTGTGCCAGACTCTGTCGAACGCTTGCTGAACGTCTAGGAATGCCGCCGAGCAGTACAGTTTATTTTCAAAGCAGCGTCTAATCTCGTGATGGACCCGGTGCATTTGCTCAATTGTAGAGTGCTGTTTCCGAAACCCAAACTGGTGCTTTGGAATAATGTCGCATAGATCAATGAGTTCTTTCAAGCGAACTAAAAATATTTTTTCCCACAGCTTAGAGAGAACTGGTGTTAAGCTTATTGGACGGTACGATGAAGCTTCATGAGGAGGCTTCCCAGGTTTGTGAATCATAAGGATTTCCGATACCTTCCAGATTAGAGGGAAATGTGATATTCTTAAGGTTGCATTGAAGAGTGAGGCAAGAAATGTTATGCATTTCCTAGGGAGATTTTTCAGTATTGTGGGAGTGATTAAATCAAACCCGGGGGCCTTGTTGGACTTCAGTCGTCTAATCTCGCTCGCGATTTCCTTTGGAGATGTGGATTTGAGTGGCAGGCACAGCTGGAGGTCCTGACTGAGTATTTCATCAACGTCAGATTCATCGTCACCGTCATTTGGCTTGAATACATTTTCCAGATGAGTTGCGAATACTTCTGCTTTTTCAGCGTCCGTTCGTGCCCATAGATTTGAGTGTTTGAGGGGATGGAGATGTTCTTGCGGCTTCCTGATGGTTTTAGCTGCTTTCCAAAGCGACGATTCGCCCTTTCCCTGTGGTGACAAGCTTTCTAGTGTATTTCGGAACGTAGAGTTTGCCGAATCTTGTAGTAGTGTCTTAAGTTGTTTCGCAGCCCGGTTGAAGGCTGTTTTATCTGCAGGATGCTGAGTTTGATGCCAGATTCTTCGTAGCCGCCGTTTATCTACAAGGTTTGCTTTTATATCTGCTGGTTGCGGTGACATCGTTGGAAGGCGGAACATGCAGGGTGTGTTTTTCCATGCAGATACTTGGATCAGGTTTGTGAGGTACGCGCAAGCATTGTCAATATCTTCTGGAGTCTTCATGGGAATGTTTAACTGAATTTTTTCGTCCAAGAAACTACGAAACCCCTGCCAGTCAGTTTTCCGGTTTGATAAGGAGTCCGGTGGATCAGCATAAGTGACTGAAGTGCTCAAGGTAAGTATTACCGGTGTATGATCAGATGATCCATCGAGGCTCGATTCTATAGAGGAGTAAAGTTGACTGATCCCTTTGGTTACAAAGAAGTCCAGCAGGTCCGGAGTCTTGTTATGATCAGACGGCCAGCTCGTCGGTTCTCCAGAGGATATTGCTGTAAGGTGGTAAGCGTCTAGACAGCTTTTAAGTGATCGGCCTCTTGGCAGAGTCATGCGGGAACCCCAGAATGTGTGCTTTGCATTCCAGTCCCCTCCTGATATGAATTTGTTTCCAAGATGAGAAAAGTAGTCTTCAAACATTTGATGAGTGATTTTGTGTTTAGGTGGGCAGTAAACGGCGGACAACGTAATCGGGCCTGTTCGATCATCCAATCTTATAGTAGTAGCCTGGATATGTTGGGTGGCGTATTCCTCCAGTACGGTGTGCTTGAGGTTTGATCTTACTACTATTGCAGTGCCCGCATGAGCTTTGCCATCGCCAGGATGGGGCGTAAAGTAAATATTGAAACCCTTCATTCGGTAACGACTATTTTTTGAGGCATGAGACTCAGAGATTAGAACTATGTCAAGTTTATTACTATTGATCATTTCTTCAAGTTCAAGAATGTTCGACGATAACCCATTGATGTTCCACGTTGCAATACGTATGGGTACTATGAATGTAATTTAGAGACAACGGTCGTCAATAGGTTCAGGAGGGTACCTATTTGTTGAATGAGTTGGTCTATCTTTTCAGATTGTTTTATTAAAATTTGTGCAATGCGACTTTGTTGAGGGTTGTTTTTAGTTTCAGAGACAATATCAGTTCTGCGTCTGTTTGCTGCAATATCAGAGTAGCTTCTCTTGTCACGGAGTTGGGTGGTATTAAGTGGTAGTAAGGTTTTACTGAGTTGATCTTGTGGTTCAGTTGGTCTAGTTTCGATTAACTCGTCCTTAGGAAGTCGAATAGGATGTTTTTTGTTCTGGTTTGCCTTTCTGGACGAAATTTCCAGATAGACCTGACAGCCTTTATAGTTAGCAGGATGGTCACACGAGCACAAAGCGCACTTGGCTGGTGTGCTGCGATCTTTCTTTGGGCAGTCTGCAGTTTTATGTCCTTCCCCACATTTGACGCATCTATAGGGCCGCATGCAGTTATTCCTGGAATGACCATATTGCTGGCAGCGTTGGCATTGAACGATTGTTTTAGCTTTTCGTGGGTCTTCTATTATAACTCGCTGATGGTGGATGTACTCAATATTTTTAACTGCTTTGTTATTCTCATTTGGTTCCAAGTTGACGAAAAATGTAAAAGATGGAGTTTTGTCTGGACCATATCGGGCGTTGATGATTTCTCCGCGAACTTTATTTCCAGTAGCTTCTATCGCGTCGATTATTTCACTATGAGGTGTGCTATAGTGTAGTTTTTTTATAACTATGCGATAAGCTTTCTTTTCTTTCTGCGTGAACGTGTGACCTATCAAGCCTTTGGCCCTTATTGCAGATATCACATCCTTGTAAGTTTCTGGGCAGTCCACGAGGACTCGGAGCAAGTTTTTGTTAACTATTTTTATTTTAAACAGTGTGGCATCACATATCGCTTCTATAAGTTTTGCGAGTTCATTGACGTCTTCTATTCCATATAGAACAATAGGGGGAGGTTTATTCGTTCTCAGATTTGGGGTGACGTAATTTTCATTTTCAGAGTGGACTAAAGGTAGTGAAGTAAACCTGTTTGATACTGCCACGGGAGTGCTGTTAGGTGGAGAATCGCTAGTTCTTTTCCGCTTGTTAGTACCTGGCACCCGCTGCCAGGGTGGTGGTGCTTGCTGGGTCGATGGGTTGTCAGTTTGGTCCACTATGGCTCTTGATTTTAATTCTGGTTGGTTAGTTTCAGGTTTAGACATATCGCTTAGGGAAGCTGAGCGTGGTCTATTGAATAGTCCAGGATGAAATATTTTTTTATTTGTAATGTGGGTTTTGTTTGTGCTGAATAAACAATTTTTCTTTCTATTCATTTATTTTCTGTGCGTGTGTGTGAGGGTGTGTTTATATGTTTGTTACTTCTTCACGCAGAAGCGCTGGACCAATTTTGATAAAATTTTGTATGGAGGTAGCTGACACCCCTGGATTAATATACAGGCTACTTTTCATCCCTATATTCTCACGGGATCGACACTTATGCAGGTGAAACCGTAGGGCGCAGCTAGTTGTATATAATCTATGATAGTTGCGCGGCAAACTCTGTTTGCGCGATTCAACATGAAGAAATAACAGCCCCATTTCTTTTGTTCCAGGCTCTAACAGCTAGAATCCTGAGGAGGGCATCCTATGAAGTCTCGCGCGTGTCGCGCGGTCCTTAGCTTGTGAAGGACATCGTCACATATAACAATACTATAACTTCAGATGACACAGCATAATCAGCCTATAATGTTTCCACTGCTGGGACACATGTCCCCCTGTCTTATAGAAGGAGTGGGCCCAGTGCGGATTGGTAGATGTCACACACCTTCGAATTTTTGGTTTTAGGATATATCGGTTTCCTCACAATGTTTTTCTTCATAGTTTTGAGAACAGGGGTGATGAAATGATTTACACCAAGTAAAGCGTCTGTCTAAATTCGAACCCACGAATTACAAACCCACATTACTGGGCCAACGCTGCTCTTTACTTGGCCACAAATGCTCTTTTGACACTGATGGTACCTAAGCACAAACTACTGCCATTTGCGGTATGCTAAATTCGTATTTATAGCCATCACGTCAATGTTCTTGAGACATTGACGGCTCCGTCTCGTGATAACTACAATGTTATAAGTACGAAAGTCGTTTGACAAGCAATCACGTTACTTCACAACACAATAGCTGCTGTTAGCAACAGCGTGGTCAAAGTTTAATAGATTTTGTTCTAGAACTGGCAAGCATGAAATGCGCGAATCGCTTTTCTTGTGTTCTCAACAAATTCAAAACAGATTTCAAGGGACTTGTTATATTTTAATTTTATATACAGCCGATTGATTCTGTAAAAATCTCACCGTAATAACTTAGGTGAAGTGAGCGTGAAGTAAGTTATCATTAGGGGCAGTCCCTGACGTCAGGTGGAATGACAGCTGCTCACTTCACCTTATTTTTCACGGTGAGATTTTTACATAATAGCAATGCAGTTTAAGAGAAAGTTTATGGTGCGTAAGGCTAAACTGCTTAAAGGCAGATTGATCGAGGCACGCTTTAGGTACTTACCTTAGCTCCTTTGTTTAATCACCCTATGGCTTAAGGTGATGGTCCCTGTTGCCATACGCAGTTTTCGTCATCGCTTGAAATGTAGATATCGGTAAATAAAACGACGATAGTTTTAGTAGAATGGCCCTTTGTAGACGGCACGGTTTCTTCACGGTACGGCATATAAACCGCGCCGTAGAAAAAACGTGTCACTCAACAAGCTTCCATAGTGATTCATACAACACTGACGACCGTGCTTAAACACGGCGGGCGAATAAACCGTGGAAATCTACGGTTTATTCGACGTTTTTCTTGCTGTGATTTTTCACGTAAAGCCATTGTGTTGTTTGTAACTATTTGTGTAATTGAAGAAATACGTGTGTGTCAAAGGCCCTAATTAACATTGCTTCTATGAAAGTCAATAAAATAGCTAAAACTTAATTTCCAAGTTCTACGTAAATCGTTCTCGTGATAGAAGCACGCCTTTGAATGAAACGGGTGCACTAGAATTAGATCTTCAATCAATAAATTCACTTAGCTTGCCGATGTCAATTCCTAGAAACCTTGCCTTGACATCATTCTAAGTGAACTACTCTGAACAGCACGTCTGTGTTTCTCCTAGGGGCAGGCAGAAGCATAAACAAGAACTCTTACAGTTCGACAGTTATGATTGAATCCCATGTTACAGTGTTCTTCTATCCATATCCGGGCACAAATTCAGGCTTCTAGGCTGCTATTGAGAAATTCCTTTTGGATAAACCAGAAAACACTTTTACACTCGTAAACCTAATGCTATTTTGACAATTAGCAATACTCATTGCGTTTTTAATGTCTTTGAGACGACAAAATTTTTAAAAACATATGAGTAATGGATCACAAATTTCCTTCAAAATCCATCGAATTATGATAGAAAAGTGTGTAATATTAATACAATTTGGGGGGTGGGGATCATATTATCGTTCACACTGCACAAACATACTCAGAAATCTCGATTGCGACTTTATCAACGAGTTTATGTATACCTATTAGACACAATAATACAAGCTTAGAATTTACGACAAGGATCCCAGACATTAAAATAAACACAATCGTAACAATAAACAATAAAACAAAGCTTTACTAAAGGTGTGATTTTAATGTCGGAGTCCAAATCTAGACCATTTGGTGAGAGTAGTAGAGTGATCATTCGGTTTAGTTATTTATTTTAGTGTTGTTAAACACTAAAATAAATAACTAAACCGAATGATCACTGGCGGCCATATTGTTTAGAATTCTATAGTCTGAGGGGGCGCAAAACTAGGTTTTAGGTACGAAATAAAGCTATGAAAGAGAGATACAAGAGCCTAAATATTATTTTAGCAGTGCCTTTGTTTGAACGATGTACAGTCAGAGAAATTAATTGTTTTTCAGATGATACACTATGCCAATTTTCTGTAATAAGGCCACTTCATATACAACTGTCAAGAAATGACAGTTATGGTTTGAATGTACAGACTGATAGTTTAAGTTTTGTTGGTTGTGTTAGTCCATGGGCTTAACTATTAATTTTCCTGACTTTATGTTTCAAGGTGTTTTAATCAGATTTTCTATCCTTTTAAGCACGTGTAAAAAGCATAGGGCGTGTACAGACGCGTGTAATGTGCAATGTTTTATCGTGTAATGTATCGCGAATTCTGTTACTCCTACGAGTTTTACCTGTAACGCTCGCGCTGATCCATCGGCTGGTTTTCAGCGCGAACACAAAGGCTCTCGCTGTCAAACACATACAGGATTCACGTTGATTTGTGTGCCTTCGCATTACATTATACATTACACGCGTCTGTACACGGCATTAGCCAGTCAGTACGATAGTAATCAAGGCAGACAGTCGTAAGACATGCCGGTTCCCCCACGATGTTTTCCTTCACCGTTTTTGATAGGAATGGTGATGAAATAAACTACACAAAGTAATGCGCCTGCCTGGGTTCGAACTCACGACCTACAACTCATTAATCAAGGCCGCTACCACAGAACCCAATGCTATCGAAAAAATTGGTTGTCTGTAAAATCGGTTTACGGACGATAGTTTTACGTGATAACGTCATAAATCATAAAGAAACATTGATGACTACAAGCCCACGCTTGAGCCGATCGTGCCTCTCTATCTCTTGTTCCGCGCTCTCGCTTGCACGCTCAAGCTCAGGCGGAACGTGACACTTTTTCGTGCGTGCAGCCGGTGTTCATCGATTTATAAGACGTTATCACATCAAAAAAATGTAACGTTAAACAAATTGTCATTGTTGTGTAGGTACCTACTTAATCATAATTTTCATATACATTAGGCAGAGCTTTCAAATCATAGCAAGTTGAAGTAGGAACTTACAAAGCGTTAATGTATTCTAAGCTCCACAAATGACTTCAACGACCTTCCTTTAAAACATAGCTCTTACTTCCAGTCTAATAGCTCCCCATCGATTTTCATGACCCACAAATACAAATAAAAATCGTAGCACTTAAAAGTTTAATATCAAGGATTCCTTAACGTATTCTCGTCTCAAACATGTCGGTGATTGGTCGAACAGAGCTGCAAGTGTCTACCTACGTGATTCGGAAGCAAATTCAGGGAACTAGGTACAGTCCGCAAAACAGATACGTGTACACTTTAAGGTGCCACTTGTCGATATTTTTCTATACAAATTTCGGGAGAGTATTACACCACTCTTTGACATTGTGCATCCAAAGTTAAACATGATATCGTTTTGACTTATTATTACTTGTGTCTGTACGGGAACAGAATAATAAAATTAAAAGCCATTTAAAAGTTATGAGCCAACAAAGATTCGTTTTTCTTGCTGTTTTTAACGTAACTGCTAACAGTAAAATCTTCAAAACCAAGTCCGTACTGACAAAGCTCAGTTATCGAAGAGTTCAATAAACTTTGTTTGTAGTTAATTTATGCAGTGGTTTTTTCATAAAACTCGATTTTCCAAAGCACTTTTCGACTTTTTTTACGCGGCTATCAATTTGGAACGGTGGTTCTGTGCGTGAGAACTAGACGTTGTTCTTGTAGACTAGCGTCTAACTGCTCATCACTGATACTAGGGTCGCCTGGCGTCGTGGCCAGGCAAAACAGTGTGCTTTTTGGCCATGACCACCATTGAGTTCGAGGTCGCGACTAGTTTACTCTTAATAATCAAAACCACAAAGTGGAACGTAAGATATGTACCTAACTCATTTATCTAAGAAGAAGGCACTTGCTGTTTCAAAACTAAATAAGTAACCAACAGTACCAACGTTAGTGAATGAGCTACCCTCAAAACTGCGGCCTAATTGCGTAACATAATATCAGTGGCTTTCATTTTGACAGTTCAACAACATTCATTGCGTTATTTACGTTGTTGAGCAGACAAAATTTTCGAACTTATAAAGCATGATTAGCAGTGATTGATAGTGTGCTACGCATTATGGCTGCTGATCTCGCATGTGAAATCTAAGGACCAACTTAAAAGTGTTCTACAAACATTATCTACCATTGTGTCCATAGATATGTTTATAGTAAACCTCACTTTGGCGAAAATGCCTAGCTGTAAAATGTAAGAATTTTTATGTCGACTGTAGATATATTTAATAAAGTAAATTTACTTAGGATAAATAAGTTATTGTCACAAACATATTACTTTTCAAAATTTGTAATCTATTGTAAGACCAGAACAACTGCCTACAAACTGTTTGTAGAGTTTATGTAAGTAGTTTATGTAGTATTTATGTAGTAGTAGTAGTTTATGTAATAGTTTGGTAGAATTTATGTAAATCATTGTTACAGATTTCGGTTAAAAAAGCAAGGAGAATTTGAGTGAACAAATATTTATTATTGCTTTTCTAAATGGCTCTAATGTAGGAACCAATTTACCTACGTAGTAACAATGATAGTTGCTTGCGTAGTTCATCATCTGCCTAGCCTTTTAACTGACTTCAAAAAAAGGAGGAGGATATGCATTCGGGGTTGGGGACTTGTTTTTTTCCCGTTTTGGGTTCGGCTTCTTCAGCGGGATACCAATTTTTTACATGGAGCAACTGACCTTCACAATTCAGTTACTTGGTAACACGATACCCCTTGCTGGTTCTTATCAGCTAGGAGTTTCGTGGTTTAAGGGTAGGATTTCGTGGGGAAGTGATGACCTCGAACTTCGAGACGCACACCGCATTTTGTATATTCTTATGTCTTCATAGTGTCATTTAATTTCTTTTAGTATATTATATTTTTTTCTATGTTGGCACCTTGTTTTTATGTATTCTTGTAATTTGTTAGCTTTTAATTGTGTTTTTGTGTGTTGTGCTGTATTTTGTGTGCACTAAAAAATGGTTTATCTATCTTATCTATTGTACCTACCACTTTTTCTCTATGAGGAAGTTCTTATGGATACCCTCCGTCTTGGGAGAATGGAGGGGTACCAACTAAAACCCCACTACTCCCATGAGTCGGGGGCCCGGGCGATACTTCACCTTGCACCTACCCCTGTATCCTTGACCATTTTGTTATTTGTACCTCCCTTACTTGTATCCGAAGTAAGTTTTACGTCGGATTTTACTACTGCAACGTGATTGATACAGTGTAGAATTACTTGGGTAGTCACTTTTATAGCAGAGTCTTTGTGAATAAGAATCGGCCTTGTTTAAAATTTAAGATGTTTCTGTTGCTACTGCGAAACTGTTCCTTACAATGTTTTATCGCGGACCGACTTAAAGAGGTACTTACTAAAGAATATTTTTTATTTCAAATAAATTATTATCAGAAACTTTTTTATATTTTTCTATAAATATTTTTTAGTTGATTTATTCTATTGTTTTTCCCAATGCTAAAAGGAAAATAGGTACAAAGGTGATGCTAATTTCTAAAGAAAACTCTTCTAGCATACCTGCGATAGGAAAATAGATAAAGAGATGTAGCAGCGTACATGTCTAAGGCCTGAGTTCACCAACATTCAAACCACCGGTTAGGCATTTAAACAGTTGGTTATATCAGATTTCTTAAGGAAATTTTAAATATAGAACTGATTAAATATTTAATCAATTGGTTTAAATGTTGGTAAACACAAGGCTAAGAGTAAAAGGGAAAATAAAATACATACAATCAAAAACAATTCACTACGTGGTGGATAGAATAGGTACATATTCGATAGACATCATAAAGAAGTTAAAATACACATGATACAAAAAAAAAAAAACGCGAGGTACATTTTCATGTTAAGTACCTAACTAAAAGATTAATAAAATAACCTAATAGCGTAATGGCAACACATAATGGTGTAATAATTTCGCCCCGCATTGTAATGACCTGATTATGGAAATCAGGTCAGTGTCACAGCTCTGCTAATGCGAAATTCTAGTTTAGCACTAATTTATTGAATCTAATTGTGAGCAAAAACAGTAAGCTCTATTTCGACCGGCCTATAAGTAACGATATTGAACGCGACTGATTTACATCCAAATTATACTGCAGCAGGCTAATGTAAAAACATCTGTTGTTGCAAAATTATTATGTTTACAGGATAAAGAACTAATGACAGTAGTTATAGAAGTAAGTAGTTTAGGTATCTAATTGTAACTACCACCAACTAAAAGAATTTAACTTGGTATCTCCGTATATTCGACGGAAAGCACGTTAATTCGTTAGTCCAGGCTGGCATTCGTATTTGACAGTGGTTACGGGTCGTCAGAAGCCCAAAAGTCTGACAACGAGTCTTACCAAGGGGTATCGTATTACCCAGTTACTGGGTTGTGGAGGTCAGATTGGCAGTCGCTCCATGTAAAATACTGGTATTTAGCTGCATTCGGTCAGACTGGAAGCTGACCTCAACATAGTTGGGAAAAGGTTAGGCAGATGAGATGATGATTCGAACCATAACTGTATTTTTTTGTCAGTCGTATAAAATGGTTAACATGAAAAAATGACGTAGTGTTTCAATTTGAGAAACAATTTATTTCCCTGACAAAAATAAAAGTTGACGTGTATTGTGTTGGCAAAATTCATTTAGTATTTTGTTTTTTTCTTCTGAAGGAAAGTGGTGGTCAGTGGTTTGGGTTTCGATTTGCTTATATTAATTAAATTGTAGTCACCATAATTTTTACACCAGCATTATTATGGCGAAAGTTTACAGCACTATATAGTATAGTGCTACCACTAGCTCTCCTTCGTAATTATCATAATGTTATCACAGCTTATGTAATTTTCATTAAAGAATAAGCCTTTAAATAAATTGTTCACCGTGTTAGTAATTTAGTCGACTCCTATTAGCTATCTTGAGTCTAGGTCCAAGGCGTTGGCTAGATTCTAGACTAATGGAGCAACTTAACTTTTACTTACAGTAAAAATACACTACTATAGTTTCAGTTACAACAAAAAAATCTTTGCCACACTGTTATATTCATCAAATACTGATACCAGCTTGAGACCGGTCGGTCACTATGTGAGCCAACAAATATTGCAAACAACTTGCAGCTCGGATTGTGTGTCCAAAACACTTCTGGTACACGTATTGTCCAAACGCCATGCAAGCGTATACTGTTCACATTTCAAGCTTAAATCACACTCATGTAGCCTGCAAAATTTAATACTGTATATTCGGAGAGCGACTTCGGGGAGGTCTGTCTTCTCGCAGATTGATTTATTGGAGCCCCCGGGCCTTGGACGCATTCCTATTCCCTGTTAATGGAAATCGTAACGGGGTGTCCTTTTCATTTTCTACCAATGACTACGCCCGATGTTATAAAAAAAGTTTGAAGATTTTTTTTTTCTTTACGTTGATTTTTCTTATTCCACTTTTCCTTCTTCGTCGTTTATTGTACCGTTCGGATTTGTGTGCTCATTTTTTTAGAATAATCCGGCGGTTGATCGAGATTAATAATAAGGAAAAATAAACGATAGGAGTCCTAAGGACGGGATTATGTTGGGATAATTGTGGGGTCCTTTTCGATTTCGAATCCATTTGTCTTGAGAAAGTTTTGTAGATTGAGTAGGTATCCTGTATATTTTTCCGTAAAAAGTACTACTGTTAGTGTACCTTATAATATTTTGATAATATTAAAATAATATTATTTTATATAAGTAATAAGACGCAAAGAGAGGCAGAAACTTATAAGTCTAAGTTACTAATGTACAAATTAGTAAGTAACTGTGTGTGTACTCATTGTTGAAAAGCCTAATAATAAATTAATTAATTAAACAACTATCTTCCAATAAATGCCAAAAACTTTCATACAAAGGCAACTGCGTAGTACATTGATGAAAAAATACTGAACAAATGCTGTAATCCATTCCAGAATAAATTAGATTGCGTTCTTAATTAAATCGGTAGAAGGCCATAGCGAAGGTATTTCAATTAATGTAGTTATCAGAATATGCTTGAGTTAATTGGAGCACTTTGATATTGCAAGGACTAACTGTGACTTAATATTGTTTATATTAAATACTAAGGCTTTGCTTTGAATAATTATGCATTCTGTGGAAATTGCAATTTGTTGATTAATTGATCAGACATACAAATAGCAATGTCACCAATTTTCAATTTATTGAAAAGTCACCTTACTTCACTTTTAAGAATGCTTAGTTTTTGTTCTTCTAATGATTAATAGGTAATGGAGTAATCTATTAGTACTTAGCAAAAACTAATTGGCAATCAAATTCTGCAATAATAATAATGAAATAAAGATTTATCTGACCCTAGTCTGGGCTATCACTTAGCCCAATTTTGACAAATTGATTTTCTATAAAAGTAATAAGATGGATTCGCTAGGGTTACGTAAAGCGTGTTTTTGAAATTTAGAATTTCTCTTTTGAAATTTCGAACGACATCTATGCAAAAAAAAAAATAAGGTGTACGTGGGGGGACTCCCGTCAGAAACGAAGTTTTGCATGCACACACACTCGTGTAAATTAGAAAAATACAGAGAGAGAGAGAGAGTGGCATGGTGGGAGAATAACGCTTTTTCGTTACTTGACGATTTCTACAAGTTAACTCCTACCGCAAGCCGGATTAAGGAACAGGAACTTAAAAAATATAGTTTAAAAACACGCTTTAATAGCAAATCGAACTAAAAATCAGAATATAACTTTTATATTTATATTTTATTCAACTGTTATAAAAAGTATACTAGGTAATAGGTAGGTAATACGGGCTGGTGCCCGCAACTCCACGTCAATGCGCGTATTTTGCGTACGGAAAAAAAATATACTAACTCATCTTGAGTTTCAATAATTTTCAAAAATTCTAAAATAAAAATAAAGTTATGAAAAGAAAATACATTTCATTGTAAAAAGCGTGGGGTGCGATATTGATTGTTGTAAATAATTACATAGTAGTTATTTGTAAACATAGAGTTACGAATACCGGGTCGTCCAAGGATTTTACACGACTACGTGCTACATAAGCTTGCCAGCAGCAAACAGTCGTGAGCCTAAATAATGACTGCATGATCAACATCCTAATCAAGATAATGAAATAAGCTTATCAAAATATTGTATAGTCGTCGGTCGTTGATAAGTCTATAACGTTTAAAGTAAATCTGATCTTAAAGTTGGGCAAAATCCAGCCCAAACGAGTCAGATACCTACATACATACAAACAAACATACAGGTGAAACTAATAAAAGCGTGTTAAAAAATAATCACTAGCTGCTTATTACATAATAATCACATTAAATAATAACAAAACAAACACCAAACAACGTTCTATAATATTCCACTGATTAAACCTGTCTGCAGCAATCGGAAACATAATATCCATACTTATGTAAGCAAAGAGAATACTTCTAAATGATTTATTGAAGGCTCCTTCCATTGTGGCGCGAATCCCTCGCACGAGCTAAATATCAATGACAGTAAGAAAGATTTATTATGTTTCGCAAGAAACACTGCCGAGCAAGTTTCACTGCAGTTGGCTAACCGATAACTTTGAACGGGAGTCGGTACTTAAGAGTCTTTAATCTATTTCTACTAGACGTTTTGAGCCCGGAAAATATATGCATATTTTTGCAAATCAATTCGCTTTTATTTTTAGCCTGAGTATTGATTTTTAAGTATTTTTAGCTACGTGTACGCTTCACATTCACAACGGTCTGAGTAGGCTGGAGCGTAGGACGACAGATTTTATGGGCGGCAAAGAATGTACATTATTGTGTAAGTAGTATTAAGGAATACCTTACCCTGCCTTATTAATAGTCTATAATTCGAGCTCTTATGAGCTCAGAAATATAGATAGGTAGCCAAAAACTATTTCTTGTGCAATCTTAACATCGTTGGGTTATAAATATTATCTAGAAACTGACACATTATTGTAGAGGTCGGTAGGGGTGGCAAAATTTGAATAGCCTGCTGGCGGCATATGTGTAAATCAGTCACTGCGTTCACAATAATAATTATATCACTATGAGTATCAATTGGTTTTGACTTTTCAAGCCGACTAAAAGCGTCTTTTGTCTACGTTATTAAATGCCTATCATCTATTTTAGGAAACGTATAACCTATAACGGTTAGTTAAGTGTGTAATTTTTCCTTCACCTTTCGTTGGTCTAGTGGTCACAAGCACTACTGTTAAGCATGTGGTCCTGGATTCGATTCCCGGGTCAGTCAAAGTGTTTTTTCAGTCCGGTGTCTGTATATGTGCCCGGTTGATGGCAAAAGGCTTGCTCCCTATTACATGTGACTTAAACATAACTGGTGAAATATGGGTGTACTATAAATACACCCATATTTCACCAGTTATGTTTAAGTACACACCACCACCTAACCCTTCCACCTCTACCACCACCACCACCGCCACCACCTCCCGCCCACCACCTCTACACCACACCACCTCACCTCTGCCTAACCCTTCGGAGCATACAAGTGTGATGTATGTTTTCCTTTATTTAACTTTAAGTTTTATTTTATGAAAAGCTCGTCATCGTGATGGGTGTACTATGCCAAATCGAATGCCAAATAATCGAATATCAAATGATCGACCACTGTATATCGAATGTCTAAATACTCGAACGTTCTTAATATTGAATGGTTAGTATATCGAACATTCAATATATATCGTACACTCAATACATCGAGCGTTCAAAATATCGAATGTTTGTTAGATCGAGCGTTCAACGCATCGCAAATTTATTCTAATTTTGTGTGAATTGCAATTGCAAGGAGAAACTCTAATAAATCCATGTTATTTTTATTATTTAATATTTTTTCAATCGCATTAACAAACCTTCTTCTTCTTTATTTCGATAGAATGCGGTCACGATGATGGCAAAGTTAAAAATGTATCAGACTGACAAAAGCTACCGAATACTCGTAGCTTATTTTAATCCCATTGAAAGTCGTTGTAAAAATTCGTTTTGGAAGCGATTTCCACTTGTATAAACCCTAGCTGTACGTTACCTCTTGGCAACAAAGCTTATCCAGCCTACCCAGAGGCGTAGCACAGAAGACTGTGCTTCGCCTCTGGGGCTTCGGCTTGCATATTACGACAACTACGTGCTATCGTCCTCCAAAACGTTATTTTACGGACGCCTGAATTCACCGTCCCGGCCAAACATGTATAAGAATTGAAAATTGACGGCCGCAAAGCTACCTATATTTAAGCTAATATCGTAATCCCAATAGCCAGTGCTTTTACTATGGTTGATAGGGTAATAATTATCATGAGCTAATTAAGCTACACTATTAAACGAACATATTGTATTAATGAGCCTTAAATTAGCGTAATAGCTACTGTGCAATAGTGAATGCGTGAATTAAATATGTAACGCTAACAAAAGTGTCAATTACGAATTACGAATGAACTATAATAATATGAACAAAAGTGCTAGAGCAGTGGTGTAACTGCGTTACACACATACAATGCCAATCGATCGCAATGCCTTTTAATTTTGACAGTTCACACACGTTCATTGCGTCATTTATGTTGCTGAGCAGACGAATTTTTCAAACCTATGCAGCGATGGATTAGGAATTTCCTTCAAAACCTTAGGATTGTGAATACAGACTTATTTAGCACAGACTAAAAGGTACACGGTAAAAAAGGAAACAAAAAAAAAGTGTGAAGTGTGTGTGTGTGCTACACAATGAAGATGCTCTTAATGTTCATAAAAATAATTAGTTTATAATAATAAACTAATGATTTTTAATGGAATTTGTAGTTAATTTACTCTAAGTCAATAGACTCAGAGTAAATGAGCTACGAATTCCATTTGCTTCACAATACGACAAATAACGATTATCCAAAGGTTGATACGGTCCCACCCTCCTTCAATAATTGATCATAAGTGAGATCTAGATCTCTATTTTATTAGGGAGCATTAAAATAATCTTCTTAAAGTGACCTTTTTAGAACTGTTCTTCAGAAAGGTCAGTTGCATAGAACTCGAAACCGGCGTTTCCTTGTGATACAACACTGATAACCGTGCCTACACACGGCGAATAGACCGTGGTTTTTCACGGCAAGAAAAACGTGTGTGTACACTATGTACAGGCAAAAAAAAAAAGAAGTATGGAAGAAAAAGACATGTTACCTGTATCCCAATTTATTTGGAGTTTTTTTTTCCCGCTCTTGGTGGAGCAGAAGGGAGTGTCAGACTCTTACTGACTAAAACCCACCCGTGTTCTTTCCTTAGCCCTTTATGTTCCGAGGTAGCGGTCACGCTTTCGGACAATCTCGCTACCCCGGCAGGCTTCGGCCCTTACGGGTCCTTCCCTGTTGCTGACATCTCTTTGAGGCGCGTAGAACACGGACACACGGGCCTGGTCTTGATCGGACGGAGAGTTACCCATTACTCTACGTCCGCAGGCCCGCGCCAACGGTGGCCGGGAGTCGTCATGCGGCTCCCGACGCCCGGATCGTCTCCCGCGGCGGCTGGGACGTGAGGCTCTTTCGCTCAGCCGTCCCGCCACCTTCTTCGCTAGCATGACTGCTTCGCAGAAGGAGGTGACTGCCTCCCACTCCCTCGCGCCCTTCCCTGGTTCAAGCCATGGGGCTTGAACCAGGGAAGGGCGCGAGACATCGCCGCCGCTGCCGATCGCCAAATAAAATGGGATAAGGGAATAATAATAAAATGGAATATTATTTTCTTCTTCTTCTCTGATACACTTGGCCATTCAATAATAGCCTTGTGGGTTAGTAGTAGGTACATTAGCATACCATTACCATGCCCGTATTTGATTAAAATCGATGTAAATGAGACAAAGATCAGCAGAATGCTTTGTTTAGTGCTACGAATAAAACCGTTTGTTACTTCTTAACTAGGTATCTCTTAGACATCGAAACGTTTTCAATGAGATCCTTTATTGAAGATTTTTACCCGTCAGGGGTCTACTTTCGAAAGACCCATTTCTTATTACTTACTTAGGCAAATATTCCTTCCAAGTTTCAAGTTTATTAACCAAATGAATAAGATTTTTCGTATAAAGTTTTTCCCCACTTTTCACCCCACACAGGAGCAAGTTTGAAAAATGTTTGGGATGTGTTCATAACTTGACTCAAAGATTATGTCCAACAATTTTCGAGTCAATCAAGCCACGCAGAAAAATGGAAAATTAACTACTCCTTTTCACCCCGTCAGAGGTAGATTTTCGCAAAACCCTGATACATGTTATTCTTTACTTTTGGTCTTAAGTATAAATACCGAGTTTCGACTTCATCGGAGACCGCACGTTAAAATTCTTCCATACAAATGTTGACACCCCCTAATCGCCCTTTAGGGGGTAGTTTAGAAAAGCAAAAAATGCCAAAATTAATAATTTACTTAGATAAGTATTCATGCCAAGTTTCAAGCATATTAACCAAATGAATAAGATTTTTCATATAAGCTGTATCCCCACTTTTCACCCCCACTGGGGTGGAATTTTGAAAAATCGTTTGGAATGTGTTTATTCCTTGACTCACAGATTATTTATACCAATTTTCGAGTTAATTAAGCCAGGCAGAAAATTTGCCCTGTAAAATTAACTACCCCTTTTCTCCCCGTTAGGGGTAGATTTTCGAAAAACCCTGATACACGTAATTCTTTATTTTTGGTATTAAGTATAAATACTGAGTTTTGAGTTAATCGGACCGCGCGTTAAAATTCTTCCACACAAATTTTGACACCCCCCAATCCCCTGTTAGGGGGTAGTTTAGAAAAACAAAAAATGCCAAATTTTATAATTTACTTAGATAAGCATTCGTGCCAAGTTTCAAGTTTATTAACCCAAGGAATAAGATTTTTCATATAAGCTGTATCCCCCCTTTTCACCCCCACAGGGGTGGAATTTTGGAAATTCGTTTGGAATGTGTTCATTACTTGACTCACAGATTATTTATACCAATTTTTGAGTTAATTAAGCCAGGCAGTAAAATTTGGCCTGTAAAATTAACTACCCCTTTTCTCCCCGTTAGGGGTAGATTTTCGAAAAACCATGATACACGTAAATCTTTATTTTTGGTATTAAGTATAAATACGGAGTTTTGAGTTAATCTAATAGTTAATCGTGCATTAAAATTCTTCCATACAAATTTTGACACCCCCCATCCCCCTTTAGAAGGTAGTTTAGAAAAACAAAAAAGACCAATTTTCATAATTTACTTAGATACGTATTCGTGCCAAGTTTCAAGTTTATTAACCCAAGGAATAAGAGTTTTCATACAAACTTTCATCCCCTATTTAACTCCCTTAGGGGTTGAATTTCGAAAATTCCTTCCTTATTCCTCGTCTACATTATAAAGAAAACCTCTGTGCAAAATTTCAGCTTTCTAGGTCCAAGGGTTTAGGCTGGGCGTTGATGAGTCAGTCAGTCAGTCAGTCAGTCAGTCAGTCAGTCAGGACTTCTCTTTTTATATATATAGATTTACAGTCGTCTAGGGAGCTAATATGTTTTGAGAGGATTTTCCTTTTCAGTTTCGAGTTCGATAGTTTTCGAATGCAATACAGTCAACAATGCAACAACCTAGGTATGTTGTACGAGTATATTATTAACAAGGAGAAGAAGGAGGTTCACAGTTATATTTTTTAACACGTTGTAAATGATGATGACAGATGTCATTATTGTGTTGATGGTAATATTGTTAATATTGACTGCCCCATTGGTCTCGTAGTCACAAGCGCGACTGCTGAGCGTGGGGTCCTTGGTTCGATTCCCGAGTCGGGCAAAGTGTTATTGAGTTTTTCCATTAGGAATTTCTTAGTAGCAGTCCGGAGTTTGGAAGTGGGCGGTATGATACCCCCGTGCCTCGGAAAGCACTTTAAGCCCTTGGTCCTGCGCCTGATCTCTCTCCGGTTGTGTCGGATTGCCATCCCATCGGACTATGAGGGAAGAGGGAGTGCACCTGTGTCTGCGCGCACACTTGTGCACTATAATAATATCTCCTGCGTACCTGGCTTATCTCCATTGAGATTGGCCGTGACTGAAATCGGTCGGGGAGGCTATTATTAATATTGTGTTCAAGCTCTTAGCGTCTTTGATTTCTAAAAATTTTAGTTAAAAAATTTTTTAGATGTGTACTATACCTACGAGTATGCATAGAAGCAAAAAGGTTAATTGAGTTTATAAAATTCATATTTTTTTATCAGGTCATGATAAAAACAATTTTAAATAAGCACCCACATTATTTGTACGAGTACATGTTTGAAGCTACTCTCCCAAATAAATTAAGCCGCCAAGTGAATTATAAGAATTCAATTTGCCTAGCCTTTTACCTGGATGCAGGTAGATAGCAGTATTTTACATAGAGTGAACGCCTTTTTTATTACCCGTGTGGAAACTCCTGTGGCGGGGGGAAGGGTCTGTCAGACTCTTACTGACTTAAAACCACCCTAGTGTTCCCTTCCCACACTTGAACCGGGGATCATGGGAACTTGTTAGTGTACAAATACAGTGGGAGCGGCGCGGGCGACGGAATCCGTAAGCGGGTGTCGTTGACGCACAGCTTCTTCTGCGTGTGAACATGTTACAGCGGCGTGGGTGCGCGGTATCCGCAGCGGGACAGGTGGGCAGTGCCGGCGGCACGGAAGCAAACCAGTTTGCGTTTCCCGCTCGTGGCGTCCGGTCATGTCTTTCTAGACAGAAGACTTAATAAGTGACATGATAATGCTACTACGCGTTAGCGCTAAGACGCACCGCGAAGTAGTGTGTTCACGAGTAGGAATATTCGTTTACCACCCTTCCCGCATCCCACATCCGCTCCCGCCGCCGCCCGCGCCACTACCACTGTGTTTGTACACTTAGAGTGACTGCCTATCGAAACTCCACAACCCAGTTTCTAGGTATTACAATACTCCTTGGTCAGACCGTTTGTCATACTTTTGGGCTTCTGATGACCGTAACGACCGTCAAAGATCCACGAATGACTACCGGGACCAATGGCTTAGCGTGCTTTCCAAGACACGGAGGAGTCTCGGTACATAACGAGACCCCTCCGTGAAACGCGTAAAGATGGTCACCTATCCACGGACTGAGCGCGGCATGCCTAGCTTAACCGGATCAATCGACCACGTGCCCTTATCTCTTAGTCAATTATAAGAAGTACGCACGTATAATATCATACTCTAAGGGGTCTGAGATAAGTTCAATTCAGCCTTAATCCACTCCGTCGGAGCAATTGACCTATGGAAGGTCACAATAGGCACAATAATAGAGTGGGTATTTTCCAAAGAGTTCCCTTTTACGACAATTGCTTATAGCCTTTCGTAGCTCCGGGTCTGAAGTGTCGGGATTTACGTTAGCACAACTATTTCGAGGTATAAAACTTTAAATATTGATTATCGGGAGTTTCTGAGACGTTGTTAGCTTTTGTTTTGATTCTAACGCGTTTTTGTGTTAGTTTTAATATTGTTTCTGGATTTTCTTTGAAATGTATTAATGTACTTAAACCATATTTTTTTACAGTTAAGCATACATTCTTATTTTTTATATTACATGTAGGTAATACAATCATCATCTCTGCCTAGCCTTTTCCCAACTACATATGTTAGGGTCGGCTTCCAGTCTAACCGAATACTAATATTTTACATGGAACGACAGCCTATCTGACCTCCACAACCCAGTCACTGGGTAGGTAATTTATTATAAATATTTTAATAATTAATAATAATATTTTAGTTTAAGATATCACTGAATTCTTTTTTTCTCTTCTTGTTCTCACACCCTATTGTCTACATTTATTTCTCCATTGTCCATTCGCAGGTCTGCTGAAAGAAAATTCTCAAGAAATAAGCAGTACTGAAAATAATGTTTTTATATCACATCACACTAATATTATAAAGGCGAAAGTTTGGGAGTGTGTGTGTATGACTTGTTGATGTGAAAATAACTTGAATACTGTCAGATTGTTAAGCCTTTTTAGGTCATTTGATTTGTCAAATGTTTTTATTGAACCAACCCGAGTGACAGCTTCCTCTGCCACTTGTATAGATAATATTTTTTGTAATTGTGATTACTTACACAAACAAATTGTAAATAAGTTGCCGTCTGATCACAGTGGACAAACAATTACATTTAGCTCCTACATGCCGTTACAAAAAATTCAAATAAGGTTTAGGACAATTACATGTAAAAATTTGGAAAAATTAAATAATTCTTTGGCCAGTAAATTATGTGACCAGAATTTTAATAATATAGGTGACCCAAATGAGTTCTATGCCGAGTTCTTTTCACTGTTAAACGACCAGTTTAATAACACTTTTCCACTAAAAACTAAAAGCATTTACACAAAGTTTTTATTTAGTGACTGGGCGACTCCAGGTATTCGTAAAAGCAGGGAAAAACTTTTTGAACTTTATGGCTTAAAGCAACATTTGAAAAATGAATACTTTCATCGGTATGTTGCAAAATATTCAAAAACTTTTAAAAGTGTGTGCCAAATAGCTAAAGCTCTTTATATTAGCAATAAAATAAAATCAGCTGATGATAAAATAAAGACTACCTGGCAAATAATAAATAATGAAACAGGTAGGAAAAAACAGCGTAATACTGAATTTAATTTAGAGACTGCACATGGCCCCATCAACTCAGATGTAGAAATAGCTCAGGAATTTGAAATTTTTTTTGCGAATATTCCCTTTAAAACTACTGAAGCTTTAAATTCATCCCCCACACTTTCTGCTGCCTTGCTTAAAAAGAATGTAAAGCCATGCCCTTTGGAGTTTAGGTTTCAGCATACAAATCCCCAGGCAGTTATAAAAGCTTTTAAAGATCTTAAAATTAAATCAACAGAAGATCTCTGGGGAATGTCTGTAAAAGTATGTAGATCTCTCATAGAAACCATTGCGCCTTATTTAGCTTTCATATTTAACACCAGTGTTGATCAAGGAGTTTTTCCGGATCTTATGAAACATAGTAAAGTAGTTCCATTATTCAAATCCGGTGACAGTAAAGAACCCAACAATTATAGGCCTGTGTCGATTCTGCCAGTTCTCAGTAAGGTGTTTGAAAAGCTTATGCTCAATCAAATGTTACGTCACTTTAATAAAAATTCCATCTTTCATGAACACCAGTACGGTTTCACCAAAGGGCGTTGTACTACTGACGCCGGTGTTACCCTAATAAAGAACATTTTTAACGCCTGGGAAGAAGCACAAGATGCCATTGGAATCTTTTGCGACCTCTCTAAGGCGTTCGATTGCGTAAACCATGAGACACTTCTGATGAAACTGGAGCACTATGGGATTAGAAAAAAAGCACTTGATTTGCTAAGATCGTACCTGAAAGATAGAAAGGTTAAAGTTCAAGTAAACGGCATAAACTCATTAGGGTCTGAAATGACAATGGGCGTTCCTCAAGGTTCGATATTGGGTCCATTCCTCTTTTTAGTTTATATTAACGATTTACCCCAATTACTTCAAAATCAACCAAAGATGGTGTTATTTGCAGATGATACATCATTGATCTTTAAAATAGACCGACGGTCACAAAATCTTGACGACGTGAATAACTCTATTCTTCAGGTCCAAGATTGGTTTACGGTAAATAATTTAGTACTTAATGAAAAAAAAACCAAATGCATTAAATTTAAATTGCCTAATGTTAGAAGCAGCGAATGTGACATCATATTGAATGGCCAAAAACTAGAGTTTATTGATCAGACAGTTTTCCTAGGAATCACGCTAGACGAGAAATTACAATGGGGGCCTCATATAACATCTATTGCGGGGCGGCTAAGCTCGGCCGCTTATGATGTTAGAAAGATAAGACAGTTAACAGATGTAGAAACCGCGCGTTTGGTCTATTTTAGTTACTTCCACAGTATTATGTCATATGGCATTTTACTGTGGGGTCGGGCTGCTGATATTGAATCCATTTTTATTTTGCAAAAGAGAGCTGTCAGAGCCATTTACAATCTACGTCGTCGTGAATCTCTTAGGGAACTATTTAAAAAGGTTAATATTATGACGGTACCTTGCCAATACATTTATGAAAATATTATGTATGTAAGAAAAAATCAACATCTTTTTAATAAAATAAGTGATAGACATAATTTTAATACTAGAAATAAAGATAAATTAGATCAACCTTTTTTCAGGTTATCTAAAGTGCAAACATCTTTTATGGGGTAATGTGTTAAATGCTACAACAAAATACCTTTTGATATATTACAATTAAATGAAAGAAAATTTAAAACTCATATAAAAAGTACACTTTGTAAACAAGGATATTACAAATTGGAGGATTATATCCAAGATAACAATGTTTGGAAACATGCTGGTCCTGCTCCATAGGACAATCTAGAGTCTAGACAAAATCAAACTGGTTGCTAATTTAATTTATACATACACATTTTTTTTTTTTTTTTACATTGTTTTTTACATTCTTTGACAAATGTAACTCACACACTTTTTAAAATACTAGTAAAATTTTTCAATCTTTGTAAATATGTGGACACCATGTATCTATCACATAATTGATTTACCAGTCTGTTATATTTTTAATTCTTTTACCATTTTTGGTAGACTAAATTTTATTTTAGGTGCATCGTCTTCACATATAATTATATAAACAATGTATACAAAAACTTGTAAAACATTTTAAAAGAGTAACGGTGGAGTTTCTTGCCCATTCTTCTCCACACGAAAACTACATTTTGGAATGGGCGACTAGAATCAATTCTATTTTTTCATTTTAAATTTTGACGTTCAAAAGTGCCTTTTAAGTGCCTATTTGAAATAAATGATTTGACTTTGACTTTGACTTTGACTTTGTATGTTTGTCTCTTCTTCAAGCTCAAACGGCTGGACCAATTTTGATCAAATTTTGTATAGAGGTAGCTGACTTACTTTTTATCCCTATATTCCTACGGTATCGAAACTTATATGGGTGAAACCGCGGAGCGCAGCTAGTGAGTAAATAAATATAAAAATAAATTATCCATCAATCTAAGCGTATGAACGTAAGCGAAGCGAAAGGAGTAAGTAAGAACCGTAGTAGTCTAGCAAGTGGCGTTCTGTAGTTTATAATTACCTTCGCCCATGAGAAAAAGGCGTGAGTTTATGTGTATCTAAGCAAGCATTAAATCGGTAGGTACTCAGCAAAAACAAACATCATAGTACGTTTAATTGTAGGATTCTTGCACAGATGCTAGCACATCAAGCTACCCCAAATGTCAAATTTTCCCAATCAACTTTGCACCTTATACCTTAACTATAAAGTTGAAAATCTATTAAAGAAATTTGACAGATTGTAGTAGCTTGATGTGCTGACGTTTGTGCACACGGCTACAAGCTATATATTTCCAGTTTTAGCTAACCTCGCATTGTATAGGTTTTTTGTACAATCAGAAGTCAGCTTATACTGGTTATGTATAGCTTGATGTGTAGCTGTGCGTACACACGTTTCCCAGTAAACTATTAACGTATTCGCATAACGCAAAACAAATGGATTGTGTTATTAGGTAGTTAAACCATGCTATTGCTATTTTTACAACATAAATAGCAATTTTCTCAAAAGAATTATTTTCTGTAGTATTTCCCATTCAGTATACTACGAACAGCAGATCTGTTGAGTGAGCTTGAAACAAGCTGTCAATAATGTCAATCTCTAGCCTCAAGTGAAATGACAGCTCACTTCAAGCTTACTTTACCTAAATTTTCACGTTGAGAATTTTACAGAATAGACCGTCTGAAATCACTCTTAAAAATCATGTTAACAAAAGCTAACCACGGTACGATAATCCTTCTAATTTTGAACGGAATATTCGAAAGATGAAAACCAGTATGCCTTGGCATAAAGAGGTCGTTTAGCAAAGAAGAAAATGCGATTAAATTAAATTTCCGCTAGTAAGAAGTCTCAAAGGGCTTTTCGATAGCTGCAATATCTTAAGCTGGCTCTCCAAAGGTCTGGCTATCGCGGTCTTGCCTTTTCTACAGCGAGCCTTTTCATGTACTAGTTTAGCCTTAGGGCGCGTTTACGCGACAAGGAATTGCTTGTTTTTTGTTGAGGAAAACAGAGCGTAATTTTGTGTGTACTTCACACGCAAGCCTGTCGTGAAATGAATGAAGGGTTGCGAAATACGTTGCGCGATTTTGGGTGTACGGTAATCTATTTGTTTTTTTTTGCTACGTATGTGTTAGGTTTGATAGGATGAAGATAAGTGCAATATATTTTAATGATTTTCATTTCCTATATAGCTCAGTTAAAGTATAGTTAAAGTATAGTTGTTTAAAAAACAACATTATTTATGTACTCGCAATAAAGCAGATAGAGATACGACATAATTATACTACATATAATGTGACTTCTCCTAAATCACCCTAGGCTGATAAAATTTTCGTTTTTCCTAATTATGTATATTTTACTGTTAAGATCGGTTTTTCCCTACGCCCGTATCTTTTGATCGCCTTAGAAGCTCGATTTTTTCACTGCTTCAAGGGATTGCCCTGAGTATTTGATATTAATTTCAATTTGATAACTCCACGTGTTCTTGAGACGGACAGACAGACAACGCAGTGATCTTATAAGGGTTCCATTTTTCCATGAGGTACAGAACCCAAAAAAGAACATTTTATTTATCACAAATTAAAAGGCACACAATATAATGTACAGCAGATCCAGTGAGAAAACATCTTTCATTAATAATTTAGAGAATTTTATTCCGGAAGGATAAACCTTCCGGAATAAAATTCTCTAAATTATGGAGAAATCTTCGTCAAAATCCGTGACGTAGTTTATTTAGCAGAAGTAAGCAATCACACCGGCAGGCACGGAAAGTGACTTTAATTTGCAATACATTTATAGATATTGATTTGTACAGCCGCTTTTCCATGATTTGAACAGCTGAATACAACACTGAATTACTCGCTAATCACTCAACCGGCAGACGTCAGTTACGCTCCCCGCTTTCCATCGTAACAATTTTCACATACTCTCTCGGGTCGCTTCCTTAGCTAGTTACAGTACCGAAACAGCTTTTAATGTTCTAAGTTATGTTTTGTATACAGGGCTGATATTTTTTCAATGCCGGATAATTTTAACGGAGGAATAATTTTGAAATTTTGACAGTTTTTTCATTCAAAAACTGTCATACGTCAATTTTATTTCACGAATAAAATTTATTATTTTATAAAAATTATTTGTCGATTGAAAAATCAGACCTTAGGGCAAATTTTTCCATAGCCAGATAACTTTTATTCTAGAAATAAAATTGACGTTTGACAGTTTTTGTATGAAAAAACTGTCAAAAATCCAAAATTATTCCTCGAATTAAGTTATCAGATGATTGAAAAATCAGCCCTTAAAGGAATGGATTAAAATAAACCTTTTTGTTGTCTTTTTTAGATGTTTATTATTCAGTGGAAACTTGTAAATTGCCTTCAAATGCATAGTGTTCATGAACGCTGTTTATATTAGCAGTAAGTTTCCCGAATAGAATAAAATAAAATAAATAAAATAGCCTTCATGGTTGAAAAGTTTCTTATCATCAACAAAAATCGCTTCCTATCAGAAGAAAACCGGTCAAGTGCGAGTCGGACTCGCGCACCGAGGGTTCTATACTATGTAGGTATGTAAATGGGATCATGGATCATGGATCATGGGATTTTTTTTGTAATGTATTAACTTATTTACGGTTTTCGGATTTTTCCCTTTACTTTTGCTACATGACATTGCTTCTTGCCAAATTTTATGATTTTAGGTCAACGGGAAGTCCCCTATAGGTTTTGATTCCGGAACATAAACGCCGGTATCTTTATTTGATTGCATTGACTTAGAAGTTTGATTTTTTCACTGCTTCAAGGGAATGCAGCCTTTGTGTATTTGATACTAATAAATTTCAACTTGATAACTCTATGCGTTCCTGAGAAAAAGGGTCTTGACTGACGGACAGAGAGACGGAAAACGAAGTGATCCTATAAGGGTTCCGTTTGTATTATTAAAGTACCTAAAAATCGAGGCTTAGAGCATAAAAAAACGTACGTCCAACTCGACTCTGACATTCAGCCCTGGCACCCGGCACCACCTAAAGTATGACGGTGTCTACAACTCCACGTCTAAGCACGTTTTTTGAGTACGGTTGACTTATTTATGTTTTAAAAAGAAATATCAGTATGGAGTTGTAGAAGTCATATTTCGACAAGAGATATCCTTATGTAAGTCGTACCGATACGGAAGGAAATGCAAGCAATCGCTAAAGGCATATATGTACATACATACCTATAGTATGGTCAGCAAGTTACCATCAATATCCTACCCCTTTTGACCGTTAGGGTTGGTTCACTGCTTGTCTAAACGGACGGAAGAAGATAAACAATTGAACATCAATATTAACATGGAAGACTTCCAGCTGACCTCCGCATCCTAGTCAGAGGCCCTAGCACAAACACGCGCATTTTATAAACAAAAATACAAGTATTAAAATTTTGCGAAGAGGACAATTAGTATCACACATAGATAAAGTAAGTAAAGTCTTAAAACCAAATAAATATTATGTGCAAAACAAGTATTTTCAATTTGAAAATCGTTTCAATATAGTTAGGTACGTTATGTTTCGTTTACTCCGAGGGTTCGTGCTAGGCCTACTGAGTTCATTTCTAAGAAAGAGCACGGGTATAATGCTAAATATTTGGAATTGCAACAGTAAAACGCGAATGCTTATTATTATTTTTTCTAGTATCGACACGTTCATTTATTGCGATGTGTAAAGTTGCATGGCTTATTGAACTGGCTGCGCCAGACGGACACTGTTGCCCGTTTTCACTAACTAGATGTAATGCGTATTTTTTTTGCATTGTTGGATATTCATCTCTCGGCGCTGAACCTAGCGTTGAAAATCCAATTAAAGTGTCGCCTAATGTTAGTGTATACAAGCATTACGGATCGTTACTAGGTCCAATGCCGTTTGAAGGTCAAAGAAAAAGCTGTATTAGTTAAACCGCAGATGGCTCAAATTCGTTTTCACATTGCACTTTTTGTCTTATTATTAGCCTGCGTCGACGGCTGCAGTTTCCTCTGCCGTTGACGCATGTCGCTCGTGTGTATGAGCACTTACATGGAGTGACAGAAAAGCTGAAAGGGTATCGCTTGTCTTGGTGTGGGCATGGGATGAGAAGGAATGAGACGCTGGTCACTAAAAGAGTGATGAATATGATGTGGATAGATGAAGAGAAAAGACAGGTGTCTAAGGAATGATACGAAAGATAAGGGGGATAGTGAATGCATAAGGTTCTGTTACCAGGCCTAGCATCAAACTATAAAGCAGGGTTGTTGCGGATATTCTCAATCGCATCCGAGATTGCGGATCTTCTGCATCGATTTAGATATTGCATCCGCAAGCATCCATGCAGATGCAAGTTTTGACAAGAAAGAAATTGGGTGGGGCCGGCGAGCAGCACCTGCCGTGGGCCTGTGCTGATGATTGACCAATAGGAGCGAAGATTTCGGTGACAAGATCCGACGCGTTTGTCATTGTTTATCATTGTTTTTCTCGTAAATCAAGCATAACGTGTTCAGTTGCGATTTTGATACATTAATACTGAAGTTTTTTAATTTTATTGTCAGTATGACATACAGTGAGTATTGTGTTCTCAGTGAGTTTTCTGCAGTTAATAATTTATCGGACAACTGAATTTACTATGTCAACCACCGACATAAAGTGAGTTTTTAGGACTCATAAAAGTTTCTAAAAAAAATCGCATCCCCATCCGCGGATATGAGCCTTCAAAAGTACCACATCCGCGGATACGGATGCGGATATGGATTTTTTGGGTTTTTGAAGGCAAACCACATCATCATGTCATTTTTTACATCTGCATCCGCAACATCTCTGCTATAAAGACAACTCATTGTGATAACTGTCTATTTAACCGACTATGGTGAAGCAAACAAAAGGGTTATGATTTTAACCTGTATGTATGTATGCATGTTCATCTGTTTCATCATAACTTTTTTTGACAAACTACTTGTTTTGATAAATGAGGTATCGTTGGAAGCGTCTTGATTGTCCGCTGGTTATGTGACGTCACATTATAATTATTGAATAAGGCGCCCTCTAGCAGATATAAAGCCATGACCTAAAAAAACTTTTTTTTAATCATGCCGTGCTGGGTATCAAATGAAAGAGCTTAACTAGCACATTTGTAAAATATGAGTTAATATATTGTCAGCTGTTGCTCACGGCTTTGCTTGCATGCACCCGATAATTAGGAATAATTTCTATAAAATCACGCCTCAGATTTGAGCCAAACATATTTTATCTCCAAACCTACCCAAAATAAATATATAATAAATATGTATTTCAATGTGGTCTATTTATAAAAAAAAAAACAAAACGTGTGTAATAATAATGACATCGGCTGGGACTACCTCCACGCGGTGAAGGCGATAACAGTAATGTTACTGGCTAAAACTCTCCCATTTAATTAATGAGAATGCCTTCGGGCTTATGTTGTTTATTGTTGCGATAGTAAATACTGGTACTGTAGTTGTGTCTTTGTATACTCAGTAACGCAGGGGAGCAAACGCAGCTATCAAAATGTCCTTACAATTACATTTAAGATCTGTTTTTCGATATTTTAAGCTGATAGTTTAAGTTTAATTTTTGTGTATAATCCTAAATTAATTTTTGTTTAAGTTAAATTTTTGTGTATAATCCTAAATAATCCTAAATTATAGAAATAACATATCATATAGGTGATTATTTTTCATTCTACTTCAACTAACTATAGGTATTTAAAAGTAATTAGGTATCTAAACTTTTTTTTAGGTACATGTAAAACAATAAAACTTAAACAAAAAAAAAATTAAGGCGGCTATGCAAATACTTTATCACCAAATTATAGCCCCATAATAATTTCAATAAAAAATAAGTTCAAAAACTACAACCCGACTACTGAAAAATCACGCTCTAAAAAGTATGAAAAAAGAAAATATTCTCATCTGAAATCGTTATGTACAAACTATTCAATATTTGTCGTCTATTAAATAAACAACTTACACGTAATATATTTTAATCTATTTAATATACAGGGTGAAATTTTAATCACCGTTTTCCTCTTTAGGTGTCATTGTACTCATCATTATGAACAACTTTTAATAAGGGACCAACTGTTTCCTACATTTATGTTCGCATAACTCGCCAAAATGCAGGGAACAGCTGATTTGTTTTCACTATTTCAGGTTTGGTTCCATAGTAAAAGTTGTTCATAATGATGAGTAAAATCCTACTTCCTACTATCCTACTATAATATTATAAATGCGAAAGTTTGTGAGGATGGATGTTTTTTACTCTTTCACGCAAAAACTACTGAACGGATTTTGATGAAACTTTACAGTAATATAGTTTATACATCAGAATAACACATAAGATACTTTTTATCTCGATATTCCCACGGGATCAAAATTTACGCGGGTGAAACCGCGGGGCGCAGCTAGTGAGCCCTAAAGAGGAAAACGGTGATTAAAATACACCGTGTATATTCATAGTGATGTTCAGAGAATAGCCGTGGTCGTATGCCACCTACCCTAACAAAACAATACATTCTAACAGTAGTAAGCGATCATAAGCTTTGAGGCAAAGTGGCATAAGACCACGGCTATCCTGTGAAATCACTATGAATATAATGTATTACGAATAATACACTAAAATATATTACGTGTAAGTCGTTTTAAATAAACGATAAATATTGAATAGTTTGTACATAATAATTTCAGATATTAATATTTTCTTGTTTTTATAACATAAGCTCCTAATAATTCAGTGTCGAACGTAGGCCCAATTATAATAACGGACATTTCTGTGAGAAGATTATCTCGATCACGTGCTTGTCACTTAGATTAATTGTCACACTGTAATCTGCGACTTAATTGTTCATATTAAGTAGTCATCTAGAATGTAGTTAACATGTTAATGCTATTCTGGATCCTTCTAATAATATTGTTCTCTGTGATCTATTTTTAGGAAACCTTGATCTTAGTTAGTTAATTGATGTACTGGCTCTGCATGAATCTTTGTCCGGGTGAAATTTCTTGTTCTCCCGACGCATCCCTTTGCCAAGCGTCACCTGCCCGCGCTATCACTTCTTTTTGATGTTTTTTTGCTCGGTTCTTAAGGCTCATAGCGTGATGTTAAATATTCTATAACCTTTCTCAAGAATAAGGCTATCAAGTGCAAAAAAAAAAAATATTCAAATCTCACTGGCAGTTCCCTAAATACAAACTTACAAACACCTCTTTATAATATTATTATTATATTAAGGATAGATTAATTATTTACTAAAGTTAATATCACGCATTTATTTGAATAATTAATCACCCAACCCATTGGGGAAACAAACAAAGGTTATGTTATGTTATGTGAAGGAATATGTACTTACGTGTACAAGAAACATTTGATATCCACAATAGTTGTAGTTTGGGAGCGAATCAGACTAATTAGAGGTATTATTATTATCTCCAATGCATCATCATCATCATCTACCTAGACTGGAAGCCGACCCTAAATAAGGTCGGCTTCCAGTCTAACCGGATAGAGCTGAACACCAGTATTTTACATGGAACGACTGCCTATCTGACCTCCACATCCCAGTTAGTGGGTAACACTGGTTGTCAAACTTTTAGACTGGTTGTCAGATTTTCGGGCTTCTGACAACCCGTAACGACTGTCAAAAATCCACGAATGACACTCACGACCAAGGGCTTAAAACGTGCTTTCCGAAGCACGGAGGGATTTCAATATGTAAATATAGTCACCCATCCACAGACCAACCGCATCAAGGGTAGCTTAACCTGATCGACTGTCCTGTGCGACTGTTATTACTTAGCCACGAGCCCCTCTTTATTATCTCCAATGATATTTTCAAAATTCGATTTTAAGAAATTGCGTTAAACAGCGGGCTTATTAAAACGAGGTTCATCAAACAAAAACATAAATGTTTTTCGCTACTTTAAACCAGATAAAGCAACCTAACTTACGCTCATCAAATATTCTATCTCCACCCCATTCTCATCTTCCTGAGATACAGGTTTATCCTAGTTCAGGTAGATCCCATTATTAATACCTACCACTCTAGTTTAAGACTTAATATTGTAAATATGCAGTATTTCATAAATAAATAAAAAAAAAAAATAAAAAAAAAAATCTACGATCTGAGTCATATCCATTTGTTCGTAGTCTTTGTAACCCGAATGGTGTAACTGCGACGCCAAAAGAATGATCGCCCGCTAATACTGCTCCGAAATGGTGAATAGCCAATGCACTTTTATTGCAGCCTTTCAAGTGAATTGACCGTCGAATTGTCTGCTGAAACTATTGGTGTTTTAGACAGAATTTACCGCTATTCAATGGATACTTAGTTATATTTTTGGAAAGGAAGTTTCGAAAATATTTCGCTTACATCCTACTTCCTTCCTACTATTCCTTACAAAACTAATAACTAATACATATTAACTACTACCTACCAAAAGTAAGTTTGTTTGTTTGTTACGTTTTCACGCTAGAACGGCTGAACGGATTTTAATGAAATTTGGCACACAGATAAATCATGACCTGGGTAAGGACATAGGATAGTTTTCATCCTGGATCGCAGGCGAAGTCGCGGGCCACAGCTAATAATATTAGAAAACCCGAAAGATTGTGAGGATGGATAGATGGATGACTGTTTGTTACTCTTTCACGCAAAAACTACTGAACGGATTTTGATGAAATTTTACAGTAATATAACTTATACATCAAAATAACACACAGAATATTTTTATCCCGATATTCTTACGGGATCTACACTTATGCGGGTTAAACCGCGGGGCGCTGCTAGTCTTAACTAATATTGTAAAGAGAAAAGATTTGATTTTTTCTATGTTTTTGTTTGTTTTCAGTTTTCACGCTACAACGGCTAAACGAATTTTGATGAAATTTGGCATAGAGGTAGACTATAACTTAGATTAGGAACTAGAATACTTTTATGCCGATATTCTTTCGGGACCAAGACCTATGTGAGTGCAACATGTAAAAAAAGCATAATATACTGCCAATAACACTGATCGACCAGAGAATCAAACTGAAAACCCGAAGCACAATGTATCATCAGTCGCGTCTGGAATTATACCGACGAGACTATCCGTAGGCTTTAGTAAAGGTTAATAAACAGATATTTTAAGATGAGCCATATTCATATATAAGTAATAGGTTAACGTTTGAAAAGGGCAAGTCGTAGGTGTACTATAAGCACTGTCAGATTTCTGTTTACCACTTGAAGAAATATCAACTTAATCTCCCCTTATTGTAACTTTTAGAGGTGACTTCTACGACACCCACATGATCCATTCAGTGTCGTAACACGAGGATTCGACTCCCACGCTTCGAAACAACCTGCAACTTAATTGCGTAACACACTCTAAATCGGAGTCTGAATCATTTTGAAGCAATTGCTAATCCATTGCTTCATAAGTTCGAAAAATTTGTCTGCACAACACGTAAATAACGCAATGAATGTTGTTGCACTGTCAAAATGTAACCGATTCCGATTGATAAATGTGGTACGCAATTGCCCCGCTGTTCACATTTACTTAGGTACTAATTGGTAATTCTCCAAGCACTGTAAACTTGTTCATTCTTAACTTCGGGTTCGGATTAACCTACTACATAGGTACTATATGAGGGATTGGTCCATATTGGCTCAGGATCGAGTTAGTCGAAAAAGGTAAGGAAGGCCCTTTGCCCAGCAAAAGGAAAATCCAGCCAGATAATAATAATTATTATTTGTTATTATACTACCTAATCTGCATTTGCGATGTATTTGCCATAAATGTAAACAAATATGTATGAGTTTCTGGAAAAATAACTTTAATTCCCACACAATAAGGTTGAGTTTATGCTACAACGTCAAAAAAAATTTATAACTTTTTCAATAGTGCTAGTCACTCTGAAATCAACTTAATAATCATTACAATAAAGTTAATATTTGTTTAACTTGAAATAACATCAATTTGAAATATAAATTTGCAAGACAAATATAGGAGTAAACTCACCACTAAACAGACTCAGTAGAGAGATGAAATTCTTTGATAAAATTTGTACCAGATGTCGATCTTTACCATGATTCCATAAAAGTCTTAAAACCAAAGTACTGAAGTCCCGACAAAACACAATCTGATAATTTGTTATGTTGTATATACCTTAAGAATCCTTCACCTTTTTAAATTTTGTTTTTAGAAGCTTATACTTTACATTATGATCTCATTTCCATTTATGTTATTTAGCGTGGGCAAAATTGCAATGTTGTTCGTCTTTTTATTCTACTTTTTGTTATTAATCTTAAGTTTAAGAAGTATTTTGGCATAATTCGTAAGTTCTAGCCTTTAGTTTTGTTATTATTATGTGTGATCACTTATTTCTTAGATTGCTGGTAAACCTGTAATTGGCGACTATGTAAGACTAAGACTATTGTGACTTAAGATAAATTATACATAGAAGCTGTTGGTGTACTTTAATAAATAAATAAAATTAAAATTCAATTAAATTGGAATTGACTTTATAAGAACTACATAAGTTGGTATATAAAAAATAAACCATCGTTAATGCTGTTATTTCCTTTCAAAAGTGTGCGTAAATTATTTCAATCTAAATCTTAGGTAATAGGTGTCCGCGACTCCACACGCGTATTTTGCGTATGGAAAGCGATCTAAAAAAAAAAAAACTAAAACTCATGGCAATGTCAAATTCTGCCTTGTTGGTCTAGTGTTCGCGAGCACGACTGTTGAGATTTTGTTTGGGTTTGATTCTCAGTCGGGCCAAGTGTTCTTGAATTTTTCTATTAGTAGCCTGGAGTTTGTACCCGGTGGATGTTAATAAAAATATTTTTTTTTTTTTACCCGCCGGGTAGCATGTGGCGAGCTGTAAGGCAGTAGCGACCCCACGGGCCCTATATCCCGGGAGAAGTCTTGTTCCTCAACTCTGGCTTGCCTTTATTGGCCGACTGGAGTGAACAATGACGAGGAACAGAGCTCCCACCTCATTCTTGCCTCTATTGGCTGGCTTGAGTGAAGATCTGCAAGAGCAAACTTGCTCGGAGGAAGGATGTATTCCAGTAAAATGCTAGTAGGGATCTTGACCATACTTCCGGGATTGTCCTGATAGCCGTGGAATACCTCTCCATTCCTCATAAGCACCTCAGGACATGTTGCCCCTTGTCGCTACGATACTACGAGCTAGCGACCGTTTTCGGAAGCCCATTATTGAGTTTGGAAGTCACCCCCTGCCATTTTATCTGTTTAACTTATATAAAACATTGGTCAGGCATAGACTTTCCATAGTCCTAAATAACCAGTTCACTTCAGCCATCCAAACCCATAATCCAATATCTTTGTTTCCATATCCTGCAATAGTCCTACACCAACGGAGGGTTGTCCTTGGGTGCACTTGCATAGTGCGAACGATGATAATCGTCAGTCAGTGCCTCATTTCAATAAAAACGTCTAATAGGGCTCTGCGAGTTGGCTTCGGCCCCTTGTACGCCTTCCAAAGGTCCGGGACCTCAGGGCCCCGAGAAATATCAAAAGATGTAAAAATAATTGATATTGTCAAAAAAAATAATAGACTCCATATTTCCCCCTTTTATATGGGATCTAAACATAACTGGCGAGATGTGGTTACTATATACCTTTGCCAAACCCCTTGCGAAATATAGGCGTGATGTTATGTTATTTTATGTCAATATCAAATAGTCACATGACGCGAGCTCGTGATTAACTACGACTATGAAATAAAAAAATAGTTTAAAAACTAAAACCCGACTACTGAAAAGGATGAAACAAGAAAATACCCTTGTTTCATACTTTAAAATAGTCGGGCTTTAGTTTTAAACTTATTTTTTATTTAATTATTTTAGGGCCTATTTCAGCAACATTTATATTTTTGAAATGTGCTAGTTAAGCCCTTTCATTTAATAGCCAACAAAGCACCTTCCCAAAATTATTATTTTTAAATTTATTACTTTATGTCCTCTAGAGGGCGCCATATTGAATTTAGTGTGACTTCACATAGCTTGTAACCAGCGGACGCGGACGGTCAAGACGCTTCTAACGATACCTCATTTGTCAAATAATTATATGTACTTTTTAAGTTATGAGGGAATAGACATACATGCCGGGTAATTATGACCAACACCACTGAGTTAACCATCATTTTGATATTAATCGTATCCAAAATTTAATTATAAAGTGGATATACAATATTTGTACAGCTACGAATAGTATTGTACACAGAAACCTTGATTGAATTCAAGGAACAACACAATATTAAATCGCATTGCATATTCCACGAAGGGGTCGGGTTCCAAAAATACCATCTGTTATATTGGTAACGTTTCAGTTACTATAGGTACTCGTAAAAATATATAATCAGCAACAAATTGTTTTCCGTACCGTAGGCCGTACGCATTGCAGTGAACCTTTCTGTTACTGACGGTGGCGTGTAGTACGGAAAAATCAATCCATAATGCTGAGTATAGAGGGTGACAGGACGGGGATATCGACGCGCAAACTTTAACCAAGAATTCTAGCGTAGAAATTTTTTGTGCGTTATCAAAAAAAAAAAAGCTGTTCCATAGAAAACTTTCATACCTACACGGACAAAAGGTTTTTTTTTTTTGTTAGCCTATACTGTCCCATTGCTGGTGGGCAAAGACCTCTCACAAATTCTTCCAGGAACTCTTTTCCTGCACCACCTCGAACCAGCCCTCGCAGTACGCGTCCAGGTCATCTCGCCATCTCTTTCTGCCTCGGCGGCGCCGTCTATCTTCAGGCACCAATTGTGTAGAGATTTTTGCCCAGCGGTAATCGTGCATACGGCTGATGTAACCCGCCCAATCATATTTGAGCCTGGCAGCCTTCTTTCCTACATTCAGTTTAAGAACACAGCGCGGTGTTCTGAATTCTGTCCTGTCTTTTAACACCCAGAATGCTGCGTTCCATCGCTATTTGGCAAATTCTGTGCACCGTTGGTTAGTATGGAACAATTAATTTGTTTTTAATAACCGACGTAAAATTTGAACGCAGGGGGGTCCAGTGTCATGTGCTAAATCCATGGTAACAGTTTGCGCGTCAATACTATCCTGTATATTTTCTCTAACAGATCAGTGGACAATTATTGCATGACTCATAATGCGAAGCAATAGAGAGTGCATTACGATCGACATTTTTTTTTGCCTCCTTTCTGCAACTTTTTCTATTGTTATACAGAATCTACTTAATTTATATACCTACCATTGTATAGATAAAAATTTAATGGAGATTAATTCTGTACTTTTCAAAAACTGATTTATTGTAGTAGGAACGAAAAATATCAAACAATTAAAAAAAATCTCTTCAGTCAAGTGTGAAACCTGAAAACATTGTAGCTTGCGAAAAAATCAATAAATTGTGCAATTTTTTTAATAGATTCGTTTCATTCAGAGGAACCCTATTAAAAATGGCTCTTTTTTTCAAAGTAGTTGAATTATAATGAATAAAAAAACTAACTATAATATAATATCTATATCTATGGTTTTTTATACGGTCAAATGAGCATTATGGGTCGTGCACTTTTGGATCTTCCAAATATTTTGATGTTATGGATAGTTCTTTGACATAACTTAGTATGGTTAGAAATATATTGTATATGGTATAAGGTAATGTACCTTATAAAATAAGCATATAGTATACAAATGAGTATACAAAAGAGCTGCGATTTAACAGAAAGACTGACAATAATATACTAAGAAGATTGTCGGAAGCGTCCTTCTATCCGCGATTGTTTATTTCTTTGTACAATCTACACACATTTACCGACTATGCTTATACTTAGGATACCCTTATGACCCTGTTTTATCAACGCAGCCTATCGCAGTCCACTGATAAACATAGGCTTTTCCCAGGCTGCCGCCTTCTGCATCCAGTCTGTCCCAGCCACCTTCTAAAGGTCATCGGTCCATCTAGCTGGGGGGCGTCCCACACTACGCCTGCAGATACGCGGTCTGCATTCTAGGACTCGTCTGCTCCACCGGCCATCGGTCCTTCGACAAACATGGCCAGCCCACTACCACTTCAGTTTCATGACCCTGTTAGGGCGCAGCTAGTATTGTTACATCTATCAAATGGCTAGGTTAAGTACTTAAACATTATATTACGAGTATATTGCATATCTACTGAATATTATTATCACAACATTCATTATTACAATACTAGCAGATACTCTTTTTAGCATAATATTTCATGTAAAATAATTAAAGTCATTTGAAATATAAAGATACTAGCTTCTGCCCGCGACATCATACGCGTGAATTTTTTTGTTCCCCCGACACTGCTCGTTTTTGCTAAGTGCTCTCTTTGACTTTTTTTTTGTTTTTCCTCGGCACCTCATGTTCCTAGCGTCATATAATACCTATGGCTTTCCTCAAGAATTGGGCTTTCAAATGCAAAAATAATTATTCAAAACCGCCTGGTAATTCCAGAGATTAGTGCGTTCAAACAAAAAACAAACAAACTCTTCAGTTTTATTAGTAGCGAGCACGATATAGATTTATTTATTTGGTCAACGTCAGTTAAAGCCTAGGCTATAACTTTTGAAGAAAGAGCCACATGGTTTGAGTGGACCTGCCCAGTCAGTGCTCACATTTGTCAGTAGTTATTTGTGCAGCTCAACTCAGAACTTAGGAGCTGAGCATTCATTGACATCGCATCTAATTTTAAATAATGAAAGTCGTTTGAAATAAAACTAAAGTACACATAGATACATAGCATTTGTGCTATAATTGATTTATCTTATTAAATAAACTATTTAATAAAATAAATAACTCTTTTCTAAAAGTAACAACTTCAGTCTTTTTTTTTTTTTTTTTTTTTTTTTTTTTTTTTTTTTTTTTTTTTTTTTTTTGTGGATGGGAAATCATCCAATGACCCCTCCCGCTCTGGGTGGAGCAGAAGGGAGTGTCAGACTCTTACTGACTAAAACCCACCCGTGTTCCTTCCTTAGCCCTTTGTGTTCCGGGGTAGCGGTAACCCTTTCGGACAATCCCGCTGCAACAACTTCAGTCTGTATTTAGATATGTATAGTGCTTTTGTGGATTAACAAAATAGGTACTGCGAACAACAATTCGTATTCCAAACATAATGATGATGACATTACTCTTTTAATAAGATCGGTCATCCATGTTCTATGGAAGTTTACGGAGCTGAGAGAAAATTGCAGAACCTTTAATAAAGAGCCTTAACGACACACTTTACCAAAAACCAGCGCGTCACAGATACACAGCAGGTTTTAATGAAAAAACTTTCCTACATTTCAATTAGTATCCGTTCAAAGACTGTAATTTTCCGACGTTAACGAGTTTAATTTTATCGAAAATTAATTGCGACATCTTCATTGAAAACTTTTCACTCAACTTTAATACCTACGTAAATTTTCGTTCGGGGAAACTTCGACAATACAGAGTATCTACCGGGGAACTCAGAGGGGTGACCAAGTAGCTGTTACGTTGAAGTATATCTTAAACAAATTTTCTCTTCAATAACCCGTTGAAACCTTCAACTGGATTGCCAAAACATTATTAAGAAAGTTTTCATCTCGTTTTGTGCTGTTTAATTATACAGAATCAACAAAGACGGAAAATTCTTGTGTCATGAAGTGGAAGACTGTTCATTCAGATTTTGCGAGTACACGTACAATGGACTCATTTGGTGCAGTCGTGAAGCACTCATGATTTAATTTTATGTTAGTTTTAAATTCAACTGTCACAAATAAATATGTATTGTTTCCTATTACATTGTTGTGAAAATTTTTATCACAATATGTGTTTTCTTAAACGTATCGCACAGACTTTTTTTCAGTATCTTGGATGCGTTGACCTAGATCCTATACTTTATAGTCTATGGAAAATATTAGTCCGTGCGGGATTCTAACCAGCGAATCGCCGAAAGCCAATCGCTCAGTCACTGCACCAGCCGGTCATGTCTATTTACATATGAGAAATACCTATAAACACTTCTTTTAAGAAAGTAATGGTTAAGGCACCCTATAAAAAGATGCTTCGTTTATGTATTTTTTTTTACAGCCCTTAACAAAACCGGAATGCTCTCTGTAAGTTTCCTGAGCTGTCAGTCATAAATGTATAAGTATTGCTTTCAATTGTAAGTTATCACTGTATTTGCATATCGAGTAAGCCCTATCGACATCACGTCGAGTTCTGATATGCGACTGAGCTGAAGTAGCGAATATTACTATGGAATTCTCGATCAAATCATTTCATTCATTCGAAAATTGCTTTACGGCCGGAAAAGTATCCGTAACTCGATCGATGGTCAGATATTATTAAAATCAAACTCGTTTCTATTTCAGTATAAACCAAATCTGTTGAATACAAATTATCGTTAGGGATTACAAGTTTAAATCGCTTCTATGTGTATGGGCATGAGAGAAGTTGTGCGTTGAGCGTCGTTTGTGTGAGTGAATCACCATTAGTGTGTACATCATTTACAAGCCCAAAAATGTTACTTTCCCGCTTCCTCTCGCGGCCCTCTTGTAAAAGGCGCAGGTGTGTGCGTGAGCCGCCCTGTGCCGATAGGTTCGCGAGCTCGATGTAGATGTGTAGGTGAACGGTCCGGGCTCGCGTAGCCCCCGCCAGTGGCGAGCCGGCCGTAGCGGCACTACGACGCGCCTACGCCGTAGCACACGCGCTCGCATTTGTCCCCCCTACCCACATCATCGGACAATAGGACCGGCGACGATTCGTGGCGTTTTGTTATTTTTTGTTAGATGTGAATAAAAGCGACTCTTTGTGACATTTACTCGTAAAAAGCGGAGACAGTATGCTGAAGGGGCACCCTTTGTCCTTAAAAGAGACGGTTATTAAGGTAGCACTATGTAATTTTTGAACATTAATTTTTTGAAATGATAGCTTATAAATTGGGACAGTTTAGTCGTGTTGCGGTAGATTGAGCGGGATGTAAGGAGGCCGTAGCGGGATTCAATGTTGTGTATTCATAAATAAGCGCGAGAGAAGCCAATTTTGGCGTATTATTGTAATCTATGTGACGCTAGTGTTGGTGTAACGTAATTAATAACAGACAATTATTGTACTCAGAGTGCCGGAATGGAGTTTGTATTTCTGCCTTCACAAATACAAATGTAAGGTAAATAATAATACGTTTTGGAACACTTTTCATCCTCCAGCATCCCTTTCCTTTTTTGTTTTTACTTTGTTCCGTACTTATGTTCTTTGTTGTATTTGTAATGTTTACTGAAACTTTGTTTGTGAAATAAATGTATTTTCTTAAGAGGCTTTTAAAGGCGACTGCGACGAGGAAGATGAGGTAAAATTGGCGCGAGTTTTTTTAAGGTACTGTTACATCGGAATTATAATTTAACACAGTTTTAATAGAGAGACTTCTATTATTACAACATTTAAGATAATTAGGTAAATAAGTTAACACAACATTAGTTCAAAATTATTGATTCAATCATTTGGTTGTTTCAAACGTTAAAAAAAAAAACAATTGACCTTACATAATTATGTAGGTCATAGCATGTGCTTTTAATTTTCTAGAATTGAAGCGGGTGGTTTTCCAGTTTAATATTATTTCAGCTGAAAAGGAGAATTTACTGTAAACTTAATAACGACTTTATTAATTAAGGAATAATGATTTAACGCCATACAACAAATAATGCTCTATCAAAAATAAATAGTAGTAATAATTTCAAATATTAAAACTACTAAAAAATAACTGTAAATCCAAGTAGGTACTAGATAATGAAATTGGTATTTAGCTTTTAAAGAACTTTTCGGAATGGCACTCCAAGAAATGTTAGCGTTGGTAACTTTTAACTTGAATTTGATTTTATCATCACATTTTAAAGGATTTCTAGTACATATTCAGATGCACAAAAATAAGCCTTCAGGACTATTTAAATATCAAGCGGTGGGCAGTAAGCTTCAATAATGCTTGGCCTATAAACAAAAACGAATCGTTTTGCTTACCAATGGCAGGATCTTTCATTGCCAAAATGGGCATACATATATATAGATTCGTAAGCTAATTTTAATACTACGTATTAGTAGACTATGCTTGTTTCGTTATTGGTAAAGACAAAAGAGTCTCAATTTTAACTAATATCAGCCCGTAAATTACAGGAATCGGCCATTAATCTGACCGGCTTAATCCACAATATGAGCTATAGTCGTATAGCTTGTGACGACATGCAAGAAGAACTTTTAAGCCCCATTTACACGATTCAAGCTTTTTGCCTGTGGCTTACCATTATATTGAAGCAAAAAGCATTACTTGCTATCATCTAAACACTGGTTAGACAGTGTAAGTTTTTTATTGTTGTTTCAACTTATTATATGCCACATTTTGTAACAATTTTATGATTTAGAAGAGCGTCTGAGGATTTTCTTGCCCGTTCTTCTACATAGGTGCCTACTATACTTTGGGGATTGGCAATTAGCTCCATCTTTCTGACTGACTGACCTCTTGACAATTCAAAAGTAACTGGAATTGGTTTAGTTGAAATAAATGCCTCGAGTTTGAGTTTGAATTAAATCACATCGTATGTCAGAGCGTATCTTAGAAGCAGCTTATGGCAAGAGGTCGACTGCTTTAAACTAAACTGAGGAAGAATGCACACAGTTTTGTCGACAATTTTTTTTGTTTGGAAATTCTCACGTATACCCACCGTCTGGGGAAATGGAGGACAATGTCGGATTCCTATCGACTAGACCTACGCGCACCATGTCCGCGTAGTGGCAATCTTCTTCTGACAGAAAGAGGAGGCTTCTGTTCTAGCAGTGGGACCATTATAGGCTGAAAAAGTATTGACAAGAGCCCATGATTCCTTCCACGGCCATGAATCAGGGTCTTAGGATATACTCATTCATTCGCATGTACCCAGCCGTGGTAACATGCGAATGTAACATGGTCATGCACCGGGTTATGAAGAGAATAATAGATCAAATGAGATTACCAATCCCAACTGACAAGCATGATTTTCATATTAGTTTAATCTTTGCCTTTTTACTGTAATAGCTGTTACCTCTAGTAAAAGTGTTAAGAGGAAATGCGGTCGGAGAGACTTTTGAAAAAACCTAAGTAAAAAGTCATAATTCGAGATTAGGCCCTCGCCTATTGCCTCCTCCAATATCGGACCAATTTAAAAGATATTTCACAAACTGAATAAGAAGGGTATACTTATATTGTGTCCGTATGTTTTTTCTTTTTTCATTAATAGTTCTCAAATTTGTACACTAGGCCTCTGTTGACAATCATTCAAATCGGCATTTTTTAGGGTTCTAGTGCTTATAAATACAATGTATCATCAAAAATGGAAAAAATAGGGGCATACAAGGAGTTAATATTTATCATTCTGTAAAAATCAGTCCTTTATAGTCATTTACCAGAAAGAAAACAGCCGAGAGCGTTTCTATGGAGAAATGAACACCCGCATTTCCTCTTAATGGGCCCGTGACCTCATCTTCATGTCATATTAACTACATTGGCTTCAACTTTCTGCCCCGAAATGACAGGAATTGAATAAGGATATATACTAGTGTACAATATAGGTATAATATTAATTACCAATACGAGGTATAATTATTTTGTGAGTTTGTATGTACGAGTAGGAGGTACTCTTTGGAACTACTGATCCTATTCCAAAATATCATTCACTAATGGGAAGCTCCAACTTCCATCAAAACTGGAATGAGGACGCCCGGGCTCGCGAAAAGTGACAGGAGTGGAGAGAGACTTTTGTCCAGGAAAGGGACAGCGAAGGCTAATTAAAAAATGGGGAGCTACATTATTGATGAGTGTCATCTATACATATCATAAATTTAAGTCAATTTTCATGTCTATCTGTGTGCCCACCTTGTTCTTCTAAACTACGCCATGGATTTATTTTTTATTGCTGTATTACAGCTAAAATTCACTCTTTAACTCGCTCGCACGATACTGCTCGCGGACTGAGTGAGAGCGAGACAGAGTGCGGTGCTAGGCGGCAGGCAGCGCCAATAGTTTAGGTATTTGCTTTTTACGGTGAAAGTAATGGTAATAAAAAAAAAGTAAATAACATAAGACCTGCTTTATAGTTAGTTCGGTTAGTATACAAAGTTTTATGATCTAATTTGAATTATTTTTTGAATACCAGCGGTTTATTGTTCGGTTTGGAGGTAACTTTGGATTTTTACGCTGTAACGCTCTTGACCTCGGCCTGATGGAAAGCGATGGACTTAGATGAGATTTTCACCATCATTTTGAACACGTATTTCAGTTTATGTGTATAATACAGTAATATTAAACTTACGAATAATAAAGAAATCTCTATGTTTTGTGGAGTCGTAAAAACCGTTCGAAGCTGGGGCAGGTCGCTAGTAGGATAAAATATGTTTTACGTTAAAACAAGAAATTTCACGCGGACGAAGTCTCGGGCAGAAGTTAGTATCTAATAAAATGGTAAAAATATAGAACAACTATCAGCTAGTTGATAGTGGGGTTGACTACCCAGGTTGAAAGAAAAGAAAGAAAATACGTTTGCGTTTGCGGTTGCGTCGTGCGAGAGGTTGCAGTCTGAAAGTTGGCAACGTCGCAAATAGCTGTCAAATATTTGTTTGTTTTGATTAATATATCAATATTATAAAATTTAATATATTAATTCTCGTGTCACAGTGTTAGTTACCATACTCCTCCAAAACGGCTGGACCGATTTGTATGAAATTTTGTGTGCATATTCAATAGGTCTGAGAATCAGCTACTAACTATCTTTTTTTTTTTTGCAAAACGACGTTTGCGGGGTCAGCTAGTTAAATTATACAATCGTTTTGTACAGCACTTAAAATATATTGATTATGAATTGCAATTATGAATATCGTAACACTGAATATTTAGTCTTAGGTTTTGAAAAGTTTTTTGAGACTTTCCAAATGCTTTTTCTAAACCTAAAACCGTTACAATACCTAATACAGAGAAGACACGAGTACTCATCACAATGTTTGCTCAAGATAGATTACAATGTAGTGTTATTTTTACAAATGATAATCAATATTATTGGTGCGCTACAGATTAAGGTTTCATAATTTAATTTTGTAATATTGATAAATTAATCAAAACAGTACCTAACATATTTAGCAGATGTTTGCGACGTTGCCAATTTTCACAATGCACCCACTTTTATACAGTGTGTCAGATTAAACGATGGACATACTTTAAGGGAGTGTAGTACCCATCAAAACGATCAACTTTTACTAAGAGACTAACACTGAAATCGATTTCAGTGTTGGTCTCTTAATAAAAGTTGAGAGACCAACAATGAAATCGATTAACACTGTAGAATTGTGGGGTTTGTTTCTACGTCGAGAAGACGATGAAATGACATTATATAGATGATGATATACGTATCATCAATATCATTACAGCCGAAAGACGTCCACTGTTGGACATAGGCCTACCCTAAAAGCACCACCACTTCGACCGGTTCTGTGCAACCCAGACCAGAAAGGACCATAACCAATGTGTATTACATAACTTCCTTTCCTAAAAAGGGGTGGCAATTACCTTGTGGAAGCACTAATAAGCAAACTCGCACACTACAAAATTATCGAAATAAAATAATGTAATATATAGCTTGTTTATCTAGTTTCAGCCTGTACCTAGGGGTGAAACGGGAGGTCAAAGTTCCAAGCAAACAAAGTCGCAGGCGCTAATTAGTATTTTATAAAGCACTTTTAATTTAACCTCTGTAACTATGCACTCTTTGTAGCATGTGTGTGTTCCATTTAGTTAGTTCTGTTTCTTTGTTTTTTACTAAAGTTACTGAACATGCATTGTAGCGGCACTCCTGTGTTATGTGTTTAACTCTGAATAAATTAGCAGGACTACTTACCGAACGTTTACTTGGCACACTCATTTATTTCTACTATAATTATAGCTTTACTAGCTGTGCCCTGCGGTTTCACCCGCGGTAATTTGAGGAAAATCTACTAAAATATGTTCAAGATTATGGTTAAGAGTATTGTTTAAGATTATTACTTATCGTGACCTGCCGCCTTGCGGAGATTTTTTTTAAACTATGATATCTCTTAAGATATTCAATGAAATTAAATGATATCAAGGGTAATTTATTCAAAATTAAGTACTTGTGTTGAATAACGTATTTAATTGGATCAGGATTAATATCACGTTTATAAAAACACATTCGCAAATAATGCATCATTTTAGAACAAATTTGAGTGAGTCTACCTTAAAAGTTAAACAAATGCTGTCGTGAATTTGTAAAGGGGAACAATTCCGTCATACATGATTTTTGCGTAACTTTAACCGTTTACGCAGCGTACGCAACGGAAGCTCTCAAAAGGAACATTTTTCCAGTTTTTGCAAAATTTTTCATTGATGCTTTAATCCTATTCGTCCCAGCGTGATGTTATATATCATATAGCCTTCCTCGATAAATGGACTATCCAAAACAAAAATATTTTTACAATTTGAACCAGTGGTTCCTGAGATTAACCAAACAAACTCTTCAGATATATATTCAAACTTCAGCTTTATAAATTAGTATAGATTACGCAACAGAACTTCGAATGTATTATTCAGGATGTAATTTACAACCTAGATGTTTAACTATCACTACAATATATAAAAATAATTATAATACCAGCCTATTTCCCACTGCTGGACAAAGAACTCTTCTCATACAGAGAAAGCACGAGCGTTGATCACCACGCTTGCTCAAGACGGCTTAGCGATTTCAGACTATGTTAACTATACAGGGTGACAGGAAAATTGACGCGCAATCAACTACCATGGATTCAGAACAGGACGCCAGCACATCAACCTACTACAATCTGTCAAATTGCTGTAATAGATTTTCAACTTTATCTCTACAGCATAAGGTTCAATGTTGATTGGGAAAATTTTACAGTTTCGGGTAGCTTGATGTGCTGGCGTCTATACATGATTGTGAGCCCCCATGCGCTTTTCATCGCTAGTTATTGAAAAAAAAAATAGCTGTTCCATAACATAACATAACTAAAAATTTTGAAGCTTAAATTTTTTTAAGCTAGGGGGGTCTGAAATCATGTGCTGAATTCATGGTTACAGTTTCCGAATGGATATCCCTGCCAACTGGTAAGTTCAGGTTTCCTCAAGATGTTGTTCTTCACCAATGACAGTAATATCCAAGATAAACAATGTTTAAAAAATCGATAGAGCTCAAATTAAAATCCGAAAAATATCGTGATAAATAAAAATCACGTCTATCAAATATCAAAGACTTTCTCAAAAGATATGTTCAATCTAGGCGTCACAGACCACCATGACAAACATTCGCAAGAGACTTTTCCTATTAGGTATTGACAAAAAAATACATTGGTGGATAACAGTATTTCCAATATATTCTTCCACGTATCAATTCAACATCAGGCATGTTTGATTGCTATGCAAATCTGACAAGCCCCTAGCACCTGACGTACATTTTCCTCATGTCGACATGAATGATCAAATAAAATATTATGTAGGGTTGGCAGATTTCGCGGCTCCCAGTCTTTCATCAGAATCTAATTACGCGAAAGTACTTGATTTTGGCCATATTAATGAGAATCTAATCCATGTGTGTGATAATGCTATTTTCCATGAATTGAATGCCATTTAACTACAGCAATTAAGAAAACGACTCGGTGTTTAGGAAAACTGACAGATTTTATAGAAATCTATCCTAAAATCTAGTTTTAAATTGACATATCAGCTTGGGCATCATTCTAGAATACTGAGTAAAAATTAAGATCGGTTTAATATAAAAATTAAAATACATTACATTTCATTACATCATGCTTAGAGTAGTAGTTTAGCCATGTCCTTTGGATATTTTTTTCATTGTAGTCGAGGTCTACATGATATTTGAAATCAAAAAACGGACATACAGCACTTGAGAGCATTACTATTGTCCCATAAATAAACAAACTATTATCCAATCTATTAAAAATAAAAACTACAAGTACCTACTAGATCGTCGCATCTGTCCGACAAACAATTACGATAGTAGAAGTAGAAAGTAGTTTAAAACAACAAAGCAATTTAACGTAATAGATTGCAGACTAACCGTTACAAGTTAATCCTTTGAACAATCAATACCTGCCTAGTACACCCACACTTTGTCTATAACTGACGTAGAGAAATACTTTTGAAATACTCAAGCCCAAGAATGTTTTACGAAGTTCAACCAAGTTTATAAAATGGAGAAATACGTACTTTTCCAGCTTCACCTTTGTTCTTTCACGGCAGCTGAACTCTGCTAGGAGTTATGTCGACGGGTATAACTATGATGCTTGAAATTCTAGATGCTTGGTCAAGTGTTCGATTTTTGCAACTTTTTTTTACTGATTTTTAAAGATTCGCGAGGTAACGAAAACTTTTCACAAGAAAACTATGCATTTTTTGCCTCTTGGACACCAAGGAAGACAAAAGTTAATGTATTAAGGCCGACTCATATATCAAAACCTCAATTTATTCCTCCAACCTTCAGATCGAGGGTTAGAAAACGCTCGCACATTCCTGTATAGCTTACGTCAGTTTTCAACAAAATAAAATTGCTTTACAATTTATAACGGTATTACTCTTCAATACAACCATGTTCCTCGATTTGTTCCCGGCCATGTTTCTGATTAAAAAAAAAACTTGCTTTGAACCTCGCTATTTCTGCAGAGACTTCTTTAAATGATAAATGATTTATTTCTGTAAGTAGGTTTGTATAAACACTTTTACATGTCAATATTATTATTATTTTTTAAACTAGATGAGGTCGGCGTTTCCAAACTGACTATTCTGAGAAGAAAGGTCGAAACAAACTCAGAGGTCACAGTCTCTTTTAAAGTCCAGACAAAATCTTGGTCAAATCATGTGAAGACCATGTAGATTGGTGTCTGAAATGGTCTTTTGAGGAAAGAACCATACAGATTGAGCGGACCTGTCCAGTCAGTGCACGCATTTGTCAAAAATCGTGCAGCTCAACTCAGAACTTGAGGAGCTCAACAATTCGACGAACCATATAAAAGATTGAACATTTGGGTAGGCCGCGTAGATTACTCAAACTGCCAGATCATAAAACTAACTAAGAAGAAAAACAGAAAAAAAGAAAGAAATGACCCACGTAGTCCTCACATCCATAGTCCATAGTCCTTTACTTCCAATCACCCATAATACTCATGCAGAGTCCCAAATATTGTTAGATACCGTCATCATAACGGAGACTGAAGATTGACGGGATCGATACCAAACTTCATCCCGGTACACAATAGACGCAACCAAAACCCACCTTTAAGTCCCGTATACACTTGCAACAATTCCCCGTTGTTACGCCCAGCGGTGTTGTTTGCAGTACCAGCGATACCGCGATTGACTGGGTTCATTGTTTGACGCGGCGGGCGTAACTCTATTGTGGACGGAAAATGTCATAGCCCACTCCGGTGTGTAACCGTCCTATGTAGCTTCGATGTGTTACATTTTACGCAGTTTTATAACAACTTTGATATGTCTGACGAAATTTTGCACAATTTCGAGCCGTCAGTCGATGTCGGCCTGGTTTTACCATATTAGTTTGTGATATATTTTTCTGAAACAACATATTTTTTTTTAAGCTAAACTGTGTGGGATGGCTAAATATTTTTCGTGATTAACGTTTTGAAAAATGAAACTAGTTCAACGGATTGTCATGTCACATCGGTTCCTCGGGGACTCTGAGCTGCAAAATGTTCGAAACTGGGAATAAAGTTTTCCACGTAAATAATCCATGAACATTTTCGTAGAGTTGGTTTTATTTTATTTTATTTACTAGCGGCCTGTCCCGGCTTCGCACGGGTGGACATTTATTTTTTAAACATTTTTTTTTTCTTGAAATTAAAAAAGCCTATATTAATCAGTGATAATGTAGCATTCAAATGAAGAAAGAATTTTTAAAATCGGTCCAGTACTTTTTGAGCCAATTCGTTACAAACATACATACAAATCTTTCCTCTTTATAATATTATTATAGTATAGATAAGAATGTTTGGAAATATGCTGGTCCTTCTTTTGCACTTGTCAAAATCACTTCAATTCATTTGACCACTGTTCACTCTTAACTCCGATTAACCTTCTCTCGACTGTAAATACGATTTAACTGACGAAAAGTCGCTGAGTTTCGGTTTACATATATACCATCGGATATCGAAATTTCTAGTACTAGAACACTCTAGAACATTCAGATGTAGATTACTTCGATCGAGTTTTACACATTTTAGAAATTTCTAGATCATTCCAGAAATTTTTAGAACTTTCCAGAACATTCCAGATCGACTACAACAGTTGTACACAATTTAGAACTATCTAGATTATTCCAGAAAGTTTTAGAACATTCTAGATCATTCCAGAAATTTTTAGAACTTTCTAGAACATTCCAGATCGACTATAACAGTTGCACACAATTAAGTGTTTTTTATATCATTTCCGGAAGTTCTCATGAGTTAGAAGAGGGCAGATATATATTTTTCTACATTTTCACCACCCACAATCACCCACTTCCACCCACCGCGACCAAACTCCCTTACTCCCACCGGGAGACCAAGAGGTATTTACCAACCCAACGGGAAGTTGATTGGAGTTAGTGGAGATAGAGAAAATCCTGTCTTTACGTACGCACATTAGCATTTTATATATATATATAGATATAGATTATAAGGTTTTATGTTATTCTAAAAATATTCTGTTTTTCGTGTGTAAAAAACTTCATCCTATTACACTCTGAACCAATCAACGATGTATCTGAACGATACTTTTTTATGCTGAAAGTACCTACGTAACGAAAAAACAGCAAAATAATGGTTTTTATGAATTTAATTTTAGATATTACACAAACAAAGCTTAGACTCATACAATAATATGAATATAACACAAATAGTTCATACAAAAATTCTATAGGAAATGGACGTTCACTTTTTCCCGAAATCGCACATTTTCCGTGAAATTTTTTCAATATTTTTTTTCATAAAACCTTAATTTGGATTGATGAATATTTTTACAAATGAAACATTTTACAAAAAAAAAAAAACAACCGACTTCCAAAAAAAGCACTACAAAGTGTAAAATAATTTTGATTTCAAAAGTCGGTGTCGTTGGTTTCACATTTTCGTTTTTTGACACCGACTTCCGAAATTAAAGTTATTTTTCACTTTGTAGTGCATTTTATTGGAAGTTGGCTGTTTTTTTGAAAAAAATTTTTTTTTTCCTTTTTAGTTGTACCTATCCCACACAAATTGATATACCACTACTTGTTATGTAAATATCAGTGACAGAAAGCTATTAAACCATCATCAATATAAACGTGGATAAAATTCTTATTATTGAAGCTAACTCAAAAACTCCACAAGCAAAGTTTATAAAATTTATATGGGACCATTTAGGAATAAACTTCTTTCTAAAAAAAAAGGATTTTGCTAATCCGTCTATCTAAGACGGAGTTATGCCCGAACGTACATTAAAAAAAATCGGTTTAGCCACTCGCTAGTGATGTGCTTACTACCGAAGAGCATCGCATTTTTATTATACAGGCTGTCCCTGGAAGTATGGATCAAATCGAATAGGGGCGTGGGCAAGGTCATTTTCAAACTTTTTGATCCTGAGAATGATTGATGATTTAGAATTATTTTACGGTTCAAAAGTTGTGACCAATTTTTTTCAATCGTTTCGCATAGTGCTCAAAGAAAAAAAATCATTAAAAAAACTATCAGGGCTGTCTAAAAAACTTAAATTGACAGTTCCTGGTAGTTTTTTTAAAATGATTTTGTTCTTTAAGCAATATGCAAAGTGATTGAAAATAACAAAAGTTGGTTATAACTTTTGAACCGTAAAAAAATTCACCAACCTTCTCAGGATCTAAAAGTTTGGAAATGACTGCCCACGCCCGTATTTAATTTGATCCATACTTCTAGGGACACTCTGTATAGATATAATAGATAAAACGGCCAATACCTATTACATTAGTACCTGCTGTATCATAAAAATCAATTTCCTCGTTCTACGAGATATCCCTATATCTTGTCGTTATGTGGTTTGCTATAGGAGCCAACAATCAACATTATCTGTGACATGGCCTCCAGTCACATTGTTATTAGTCTCGCTCTCGTCGAGAGCACAAATCAAAATAAGTAGTTTATTGGTCCACGCGAAAATACATGCTTGTAATAATAATTCACGTATGATATTATTAAACAATATACTTAATTATCTTCAGATCGATATATGTAGTAAGTTTTTGAAATCAATCAAATCTGAATCGGAATCATCATCTGGGCACAAATGATGATTTGAAATTTATTACAAACTAGCTTTTGCCAGCGACTTCGTCCGCGTGGAATAATGACTTCCGGAAATTGAGGCACTAACTCTCATAGAGTTTAACCGATGTGCTCTTTCTTCTGCCGATTCTTGAGAACGCGTATTTCTCATTCAACGCGTTTTTCAAGACAATAGCGGGCGGACGCCGGCGTCCGCTTGGGGCTTGAATAACTAAAAATATATAACTACGTCTAATATATAAAATAATATATATAATAAAACCTACTTCACTTAAAACTAAATATCTATAACTACTATAATTAATAATACCTATACCTATAATTAATAAAAGTACCTACGCTTTTACCTACTTAATATTAAAAAAAACTGAACATAAATTAACCAAAACTTACCTACTACTAACTAAGGTTAGTAGTAACTAACCTATTACTACTTCACCTAAAAAGAAATCCTGTTTTCCCAACATTTCCCCCTTCACTGCTCTGCTCCTATTGATCGTAGCGTGATGAAAAGTATACTATAACCTGCCCAGGTGTATGAAGAACAATTGTACCAATTTTCGTTGAAATCCGTCGAGTGGTTTTTGTTTCTATAACGAACATACAGACAGACAGACAGACAGACAGACAGACAGACAGACAGACAAAAATTTTACTGATTGCATTTTTGGCGTCAGTAACGATCACTAATCACCCGCTGATAGTTATTTTGGAAATATATTTCATGTACAGAATTGACCTCTCTACAGATTTATTATAAGTATAGACTAGCTGACCCGTCGAACTTCGTGCTGCCTAAATGTATAAGAAAAAGAATAATCAAAATTTTGTTTTCGTGAATTTTCCCCTGTTATTCTGCTATTCGGGGCGTAGACAAATCCAACAAACCAGAGATCATAAAAATCGGTCTAGCCGTTCTCGAGTTATATTATATGGTGTTCTCGAGTTATATGGTGTATTAATGGTGTAACTAACCCGACTTTGTTTTATGTAACCTATAGATAAAGAAGACGTCTAGTATTAGTTTATAAGCAAAGGAAAGAAATAAAAATATTTTATTTTGTGTGTGCACTGGAAACACCTGTAAAAATAAAAAAAAAGAACTTAAAAAGATTTGATACTAACACCATCATCTATACTAATATTATAAAGAGGAAAAATTTGTATGTATGTTTGTAACGAATTGGCTCGAAAAATACTGGACCGATTTTAAAAATTCTTTCACCATTTGAATGCTACATTATCACTGATTAATATAGGCTTTTTTTTTTTTACCCGTGCGAAGCCGGGACGGGCCGCTGGTCATTGATAATTATAAATATTCATAGTTGGAAAAAACTAGGAATTGTAACCTGGATATCATATCGGTTTTTTTCATTAGGTGGGTAGGTAGTGATCGTCTAATTTAAAACTGCATGCCCCTCGCCTGCTTGTTGTTTACCCATTTCAAATGTTTTGGACGATCTCTATCTAAGCAAGCTACATCGAAACTCCATGTATCAGATGAAGCAATTATGAGACTGTTATATCAGCAGTGGACTGCTATCATTATCTTGCATAGTAATCACTTTATATTACAATCATCGACGTATATACAGTGTAGAGTCAGCAAAGGAGATAAGTATGCAGGCTTGTCGAATATAGCTGAAGTTTTGTAAGAAACCGATTAATGCTTTCGAATAAAATTAATTAATAGAAAACAAACAGTTCAGTTATCAAATTAAATTTTATTCGAAAACATCAATCGGTTTCTTAGTCAACTTCAACTATATGCGACGACCCTGCATACTTATCTCCTTTGATGACTGTACATTCATAACTGTATAATTATATTATGTACATAGATTACTATTTGCATTTAATTACAGCCAGTAAATTAATAATTAATTAATAATTACCATTTAATTGTATCCAGCTGTAGTCTAAACAAAATTTTAATAACTGTTGAAGTTAAATATTTATATCAATTATTGAATGATGAAAGCACTGGAATGTGATTAATGCTATTTACTTTAGGTTCCTAATTGTACTACAAAATAAAATCCAATAAAATAAATAAACTGCTTCCACAATATTATGAAATACACACATCAAAAGTGTCTAGGGATCAACATATATTTTTGCAATAACTTTTCTCCTGATTGATATTAATTAAAATTTTCTTTAAGGATTCATCAAATAAAGTGTTTTCGTTTGTCACAGTAACGATAAACCAAGTCACCTTTGCATTAATAAAGAAATTTGCCATTTTCCTAATAAAGGGATTTTTGACATTTGAACCACTAACACAAAAGTTCGAAAAAAAGACTGAAATAACAGTTTTCTCTAAAATTTTATTGGGTAACTTAAACAATTAATAATCCGTGTTTCTACCGCGAACACTAACAACACAAGAACATCGGTTTGGCATACTCAAAATGAGTTCATCCAAATCACGCTGTGGAATGGCCGCCCATGTTCGTTGCAACAACAAAAAAAGGTCTTCTTGCGACTGGATACCCTCCATATTCGGCAGAGCTCTTCTCTGTAGCATATCCCATGCATGCTCAATCGGGTTCAAGTCTGGCGACTGAGCAGGCCAGGGCAGGACATTGATGTTAGCTGCGGCGAGAGTCTGTCTTACAACTCTTGCGGTGTGCGGTCGTGCATTATCATGCATTAACTGAAATAAGGGACCGATTTGCACTTGTAGAGGAACGATGACGTCTGATACAATCGTCTCAGCATAAATTTGAGCGTTGAGGTTGCCTCTGATCCAAATCAACTCAGTTCTTCCGCCGATCCAAATACCCGCCCATACCATGATGGTTCCACCACTATAAGGATGGACTTCCTGGCAGGATTTTAATCGCTGTTGGCGTCCAGGGGTTCTCCAGTGTCGTATACGTCTTGTATCCGGTCTCATACCAAAACGAGACTCATCAGAAAAGCACACGAAACGCCATTGTTCTTCTGCCCAATTTCTGTGTTCAAGAGCCCATTGATATCGAATCCTACGATTGTGCATTGCTATAGGTGGTACCCGTAGCGGTCTTCGGGAATGAAGGTTCACTTCATGCAAGCGGTTTCTGACTGTTTGGTCGCTAATTAAGTTCCCTGAAGAGTGATGAAGCCTCACGGCTAACATCATGGCGGTTATTGTTGGAGCTCTTCGAGTTAAGATTTGAATGTATCGGTCTTGTCTCCGTGTGGTGCAGCGATACCGTCCTCCATGGCGCTCAGCCACGGTACCAGTGCTTCGGTAACGTGTCCAAAGTCGACTGATAACACTCTGACTTGTATTCAGAGCTAAAGCCACAGTACGTTGCCGGGAACCAGCTTCTATCATTCCCACGGCTCTGAGCATTTCTTCCCTGCTTAAATGACGTCGCCGCTCCATAATAACGTTGGTTTTAATCAGTAGTAGGGAAACAGTAGCACTAATAATGTCTTCAATGCGTTGTATGTTTTTATAGGGAAAATATTGACAGCTGATTTTCATCTTTTACTCGAATTTGATTCACAGTTCCTGATTCAAATTATGAAATGCACCAAAAAGGATCCATATAAATTTATAAAATCATAAATTTATTACAAAGCCACATCTCAATCTCAAGAAATCCGCATAAAAATGCTTGATCCCTAGACACTTTTGATGTGTGTATTAATAACTAGTACCCTAAACGGAAAATGCAAAGATTCAAACGAAAATCACAGAATTGAGCGAAAATGGCTCCATTGTTGAGACCTGCGAAAAAGAAAGAGCATTGAATACCTACTTACTAAAGAATGCAGCGGTGTGTGCTTAAACATCATTATAACTTTGTTGCATGTGCTAATGCAGTTAACATAAATAATATTACCCCTCCAATAAACATCCCCGTCGGGACTCAAGAATTTGAAGTTAAACTTACAAAAAAGTTTAAAATAATTTTAAATACAAAGGCCAAAAAGCGAAGTTTAAGTAAAAATAAAAATTAAACAAGTATTATAGTTAAGAATAATTTTAAATAAAAAGCTAAAAAGCGCTGTTAAAATAAAATAAAAATCGACAAGCATTTTAGTTTCAGTAAATTTATTCGAACAGAGCCTATTTGCGAAGTGGCCTATCCTATATTACTCTGTTCGCTGGACGCTTACTTTACTGTCCTCGAGTCAACAGTGGTTCAAAACGAGATTTTAAATAAAAATGGCTCGTTTTGCAATGATAGTTGCTCTTTCGTTGAGTATTCTGTGCTGGATTAAATGTAGTTGGATAATATTTTAATAGTGATTTAAAAATTAAGCTTTGTAGTTTTTTTTTGTTAGTTCATGTAATCAGGATTAAAACTGTGACGGTTTTGTAGTTTATAATTTACTACCGACCCGCCCCTGCTTTGTACGGTTCTTATAACTTGACAAAACATTAACATTTCTATATTATCTATGTTTGATACACACGGAATAAATTCTCTCAATGATCATGAAATCCGCATCAAAATATTTTGTGTAGTTTAAGCGGTCACACAGACATACACGAAAAGCTAGCAATTGATAAGATTAAATAGTTTTAAAATTGTTCTTCCTTTTTACAGACTATGCAATAGCTGACTTAAACTTTCAATCTTTTGCACTATAGGGTAGGTACCTATAGCTCATTTTACGAATAAACACGCAAAGCGTATTTATATTCAGTTATTTTCAGCACTAAATACGCCAAAGTAATAAAAATAACAGAGTTCCCAATACCAATTTAGCTTTCTACCAAACTCACAACAATAAAAAAACTTCTCATCCAATTTAATTCTAGACCGTACCCCCGTAATAACGTTTTTACGTACAAAATCAATTGAAACAAGTATATCTGATCGCACAAGGGTAGGTTCGGCAAAAAGTCGCGCCTTGATCATTGCGTATGTAATTATATCAAAGGCACAAAAACCACAAATCGTATGATTAAAGAAAACTTCTAGATTGCTTATAAAAGTCTGTTAATGTTACTTTTTTCTAGGTCTTACTTGTGAGAATTTAGCCGTGATTATTTTAGGAAAATATTCGTTCTAATTTTGGGTTTTTGAGTACTACGTGCCTAGTTGCTGTCGGTTTGGAATGGTCAAACGCCGAGAACTGGGACTTTAGGAGTGCTATAATTACTTATGCTAAAAGAACATAGACAATGTTGTTTTGGGTTCCGTACTCAAAGGGTGCTAACGGAACCCTATTACTAAGCCTACGCTGGCCGTCCGTCCATCTGACTGTCAGCGAGCTGTATCTCATGAACCGTAATAGGTAGAAAGGTTTGAAATTTTAAATAAATAAATAATAATTTTAATAAATTCCGATGACATTACTTACGAGACTAAATAAAACATACTTCTTCTCTATTTAAAAACGTAAAAGTATAAAAAGTCCATTTGTCCTTCAAGACAGAGAGTTTTCCTAGTTTGAAGGGCAGCGGGATTGTCCGAAAGGGTTACCGCTACCCCGGAACGTAAAGGGCTAAGAAAGGATGGGTTTTAATCAGTAAGAGTCTGACACTCCCTCCTGCTTCACCCTGAGCAGGAGGGGTTATTTGATGATATCCCATCCACAAAAAAACAAAAAAAAAAAAAGACCCCTTTTTTTTTGTTCATAATTATGTAATAGTCATACCTATCTCTTATAAGCTCAACTGTTGAAAAATCAAAATTTGATTTATAACAATAGAAATTCAATTGTGTCTCACTAGCCACAGTTGAGCTATTATTGAAATAACACTGATGTTACCTAGGCTTTCAGTAAAATAAACTCACTTACCATTTATTAAGAAACTAGCGGCCTGTCGCGGCTTCGCACGGGTGGACATTTATTTTTTAAACATTTTATTTTTTCTTGCAATTAAAAAGGTCTATATTAATCAGTGGTAATGGAGCCTTTTGGCCTCGTATAGGACTTTTTGTTTCATTTTCCTTTTTGTTACTTTTTTAATTTTTTTAGTTTTTATTTTGTTATTTTAATTTAGACTGTGTTTAATTTAGTTTGTGATTCTCCTGTACGAGTCGCAATAAATACTTTTTCTTTCTTTCTTTCTTTCATTCATTCAAATGGTGAAAGAATTTTTAAAATCGGTCCAGTACTTTTTGAGCCAATTCGTTACAAACATACATACAAATCTTTCCTCTTTATAATATTAGTATAGATTAGTATAAATCATAGTTGCGAAGCTCATTACCGCGATGTACGTTACTGCGAAAATTTACTATCGCGACGTTCGTTGTCGCGAAATACCTAATTAAATTATAGTCCACTACCGTTACTACATCGAATTCCATCCAATAAATACCTCCGCAGAAATCCAAGAAATAATGATAAGATTTCATAGCGAAAATCGTTGAAGCATCCAAGCCAATGTAGTGGTCAGGTAGAAGTACCTTTTATGTGCTACGCTCCAAAGAATGCGATCATTGTACTCTTCGGATGTCACCTCGCACTACTGGTATTGCTACCTCAATCGAGAAAATTGAATTGAGTCGGTAGTACCTCTTTTGAAAATGTCTTTTATAAGAGACACGAAATACTTGTTACTGGGAACTGGGAACCAATAAGTTGAACGTCAAAGATACTACGTTTCGTAACATTTAGATAATGAAAGGATTTGATTTTCTGCGAGTAATTTAAACGGTTTAAGGAACTTTCTTTGATTGCAGATCTTTTTGAATGTTGCTTGATAAGATATCTAAACTATAAAACTTATTTACAAAAAAAAAAAAAACTGACTTAAAAAAAAAAAAACAAAAAGTGAAAATGAACTTTAATTTCGGAAGTCGGTGTCATTGATCCTGCATTTTCGTTTTTTGATACCGCCTTTGAAACTAATGTTATTGTAGTTTTTTTTTTATATATTTTTTTTGTAAAAAGTTTTTATTTTTCACTTTTTAGTTGTACCTGCCTGCCAGCAAAAATGTTTCATGATCCTGTTATTATCGGTTAATTATACTCATTTAAACATTTGAAAACCTAAATATTTTTAGACAGCAAAATGGAGATAAGTAAAATTAAGATAACAATGAAAATAACTCCGTATACGGGATCAAATTACTTATATCTAAACACGATAAAATAAAAAATAAAAGAAATTATGTTTTTGAACCGACTTCAAAAAAAGGAGGACGTTCTCAGTTTATCGGAATATTTTTTTTTAATGTAACATACTCGTATATTAAAAAAATATTCCGATAAGCCGATTACTTGAAGACACCTGGACCGATTTGGAAAATTCTTTTTGGTGTGAAACGATATACTTTCCAGGTGGTCCCATTGTAATCAGATCAGGATCTGATGACAGGATCCTGGAGTAATTGAAACTTTTCAAATATTATAAGCAAACCTATAGCGATTTTGGTATTTTTGTTTGTTGTGGTAACAACTAAAAAGTAAAAAACAAAACTAACTTACTTGATTTATAAATGGTTAAATTCTATTCTATTCTATTTATTTACAAATAAAAAACAACCAGCTTCCAAAAAAAACACTACAAAGCGAAAAATAACTGTAATATTGGACGTCGGTTGTTATTTTTTTTGAAAAGTTTTTTGTCAGCGAGCGCTGGTAGTGTTGTTAATAAAATTTAAGATAGGACTTGAGAAAATCTATTTTCTTTTGTTTCATCTTATTTAGATATTGATACCCGTCATGTCTGCAGAGTTTCCCTAGATAATTTAATTTGGCCCTGTATAACAATAAACCAACACCAATAACGAACACAAACATTAATTTATTCATTAATATTTATAGCTCATTCGATAGAGTAGCCAGACTGAAAAATATTGCCCTTTAAATAAAAAAAAAAACGAACAATCTCTAATAAAATTACCGGCGTAGGAAAACGGGGCCAGTTATTAATAAAGATATAATTTTCCCCGGTTATGAGTGCGGACGAGCATCCGTTACGCAATTAAAACACGCGAAATGGTTACATGTCCATTGAGATTTGCATACAGATATGTGATTATAGCCAAAATGGCTTTATGCTATGGGTATAATGCGTAGGTACGAAAAAAGTATTATGTCCCAGAATAGGTATATGGAATTTATTGCGCTGAAATACGATCTGTAGCGTGATATTTTTTTTGTTGATATTTTTTGGGTGTGTGATACTTACCTAATTATGTAATAAAAAAAGACTGTGGTTAAGAAGTATGTATATCACATAAAAATATGATAGTATTAGCAACTATAGAAAAAAATCGGCCAAGTGCGAGTTGGGGTCGCACACAATGGGTTCCGTAACACAAGGAAAAAACTCCAAAAAACAACACGTTTCTTGTATGGAAAACCCTTTTTTTTAACTTTATTTTAGGTAATACGGTATTAGGTAATATGGGCTGATGTCCATAACTCCACGTCAATGTGCGTATGTTGCGTACGGAACTTTATTTTATTTTTATTATTTAAATACACACTCTGTGAAAACTTCAACTGTCTACCTATTACGATTCATGAGATACAGCCCGCTGACAGACAGACGGATGGATTGACGGACAAATGGATGGACAACGGAGGCTTAGTAATAGGGTATAGAACCCTAAAAAAGGTAAAGGTAACAAAAAAAAATGCTGTGTTTATCATTTGATTTGAAACGCAAGCAACAAGCAACACGTTATCACTTCTATGGTACCAGGTACCTTAAGGGGAAATGCGGTCGGAGAGACTTTTGAGAAAGCCTGTGTAAAAAGTCATAATTCGAGGTTTGGCTCTCTGCTATTTCCTCCTTCAATACTGGACCAACTTAAAAGATATTTCATTAACTGTATAAGAAGCATATATTATGTGTCTCTTTATTTTTTGAGGGTTCTAGTGCTTATAAAAATAATGCATCATCAAAAAGAAAAACATAGGGACAAACAAGTAGTTAATATTTATTATTCTGTAAAAAATCATTGCTTTATGGTCATTAACCAGAAATAAAACAGGTGAGAGCGTTTCTATGGAGAAAAGACCACCGATCCGCATTTCCTCATAATCCCCCCGAACAATTGTCACAGGTTCAGCATCCACCCGTGTATGAATACCAATTACCAATTATAGCAAGCGTGATGAACATGACATTATATAGGACAATTCGTTAAAATAGTCGTGAAATGTGGACGTGAAATGCGGTGTATCCGCCTGCATTTTTGAAACATTTTATAACAATTTACAAGTAGGTTAAGTCAGAAAAATTTATTGTTTTATTACCAAATTGTCTACCAACATAAATTACCCATCTATTTAAACCGTAACTGTAATTTTTTGGCAGTTGTATGAAATGTCACAAGGCAAATTGACGTAGAGTATCCCTAAGATAAACACCCGCTCATGTGCAGTCACTACATGAGTTTATAGTATCTACTCTGAAATCAAAGAACACCAGTCCACCAAATAAGTCAACAAAATCCGTAGATTAAGTACGTCCCCTGTTTTCAAACAAATAACAATCAGTCTTTGCACTTAATTTAGGACCTTTTAGTTTCAGAACGAAAAAAATACCAACGTATATGGTAGGAATAATAAGCTCCAGGAATCCACACATTATAAAGAGAACAAACTAGCCCATTAAGACTCTGATGACCCTCTTTTAATTTAATCACCAAGTAATTTGGCACCGAGATAATAATTTCCCTCACAAAATAACTAAGCAGAAAATATATTTTAAGACCATCTTGTGTTTTATTTTACGTTTGCACGTTATACACGACTCCAGTTTATATTTGAATGTTGGCAACAAAAGAGATTATTCCACCAAAAGATTACAAGATAAGGCTTTTTGCAAATATACTTAAACAAGTGAAATTACCAAATACGCAGTAGATTATGTAAGGAAAATGCCTGAGGTAAGCGGTTTTGTAAGCTGAAGGCTATACGACAATGTTCTGCGACCTTGAATAAAATATATGAAATTTTTCGCTCAAAGAGGAAACTCATATCCGAACCTTTGGAGTTATCTATACAATAGCTACTTAAGTACGCCTTTTACTTGACCGTGGCGGTGCGGTCGATGCATAACCAGTGTCGACAGTAAAGAGAATAAGCTCTAAGATATCTTCAACATCAAATTATTTTTAGGAAAATCGGAATTTGATATTGAGTTTGACGCAACTAAACTCTTTCTGTACCTTCAGAACCTTCAGGACCTTCAGAAAATAGCTATAACTGAAAAATGACAACATTTTGTAGAATAAAGACTTCAAAGACTTCAATCTAGCGTTTGTTACTAAAAAAAGTTATTCCAAAACGTCAAAATCTTAGTCTTTGCCAAAAGTCCGAGAAAATACCGGGAAAGAAAAGAAAGCAATGATGTCTGTACGTAATCCAAGACAAGTGTCCTACCATGTCCACACATCAATGTCTTTATTACGTCCTAGATAGTGGACATCGGATGTCACCGAAGCAGGTCAATGTACGCGTTTCCCAGACATCCACCCATTTATTAAAGTTGGCCGCCGCGGCGCTACTAAGTGATGAAGAGCTAGAATAGAATGTTAGCGACACATCGGCGACTTATAGACTTTGCTAGCAGCTTGGAAGTGTTTCGGGTAGTCGGGATGCAATATACTGTGCATTTTTGATAGAGCTACAGTATTTGGTGATTTATCTAGCTTAGACACAGTTTAGTACCGATTCTGATTATTTTATCCACACAGATATCTAACATACCACCACTTACCATACCGCCTACCATATGGACCTATGTTTATTTTGTACCACAATTTCTGTATAGCCTTTAAGTTACATAAAAGAAAAAAGAAGAAAGAAAGAAAAAATGTTTATTCTGTACTACAATCTGTTTTTTTTTTTACTACAATCATTTACTACAATCTGTTTTTATATAAATAAAGATTATTATATATTATTAAGTTTATTGAAGAGCATAAAAATAGATAAAATAATCAGAATCAGTCTCACTATGCTCTAATCAGAACACTCTCTAGAACAACCTTACACGACTCAAGGCACTTTTTGCTTCATATAATTTCAACATTCAGACCAAAAAAGGTTTCAGATCAAAATCTAGATTTATGTCAAGCGGTGTAACCTTTTCCGGTTATAACCAGGGAACTTAGAGCTTATGTAATGTGTGAAATATAAAAGGAAGAAAAAGAAATGGTTAATGCGCGCCAATTGCGGTTGTCACCCCAACCGCAACACATGCAGCGTCTAGACTTTTAAGCACTTATAAGTCTTATTCATGTGCGGTTTCCGCAAAGGAAAAGACTCCATTTATTACTGTGGCTATTATAAAGAAATACTACATATATCTATATTTTTTTCGTATTGGATTTGTTCTATATATCACCGTGCCTGGTAAAACTTTGTTTTCCTAAGAAACCGATGATTGGTCACACAATAACGCTGTCCAAATACAAAGCGTTTTTGGCACCTATTATCAAATACTGGAATTCGGAAAATGACAGATTTTCATGAGGGCCGCAAACACTGCTCTTTTAGGAAAACGTAACTTAAGCGATGATGCGGTCGACGGCAATATAAAGCCTTGAAGTAATGTATTCCTTAAGTGGTTAGTCGAGGGCCTGCGGGCGGAGAGTAATGGGTAACTCTCCGTCCGATCAGGATCAGGCCCGTGCCGGACGGCGCGTACGTGTTCCACGCGCGCCTCAAAGAGATGTCAGCAACAAGGAAGGAGCCCGAAAGGGCCGAAGCCTGCCGGGGCAGCGGGATTGTCCGAAAGGGTTACCGCTACCCCGGAACACAAAGGGCTAAGGAAGGAATACGGGTGGGTTTTAGTCAGTAAGAGTCTGACACTCCCTTCTGCTCCACCCAGAGCCGGAGGGGTCATTTGATGATTTCCCATCCACAAAAAAAAAAAAAAGTGGTTAGTCGAGAAGTTTCAATTTTATTTTTTGTGAATGTGAGAACATTGTAGGCCTTGTAGCCACTGTACTACTACTACTTTAGATTTGTAGACCGTTTTCTACTTGTTGACAGGCCTACAGTATCTTCCCATACTTGTTAACGAAAATATTTGAAAACATTGTAAAAGCCAATAATTATAAAAAAAAAGAAACCGTGGAATTTCTTGTCGGCTTCTCTTCATAGAAAACGACCAACTAGAACCGTGCACCTAGCTTCTGACGTAAGTATAAGTGCCCCATGTTGGTTTATTTGAACTAAAATATTTTGTTTTTTTAATCTACTTTAAAAATAAATGAAAATACCAGCAAGTAATAAAGCGCTGAATTCCGTGTTAGATAGCAAGAGACATCGATCTCGGAGTCAGTTACTAGGTCAACATGACGACAGTAACGGCTATCAAACAAGCATTCGGATCAGATTTCAGTAATGTCACCAACGGAATCCAATGGGCCCATTTAGGTATTGACGGAATTTAGGGGCTATTGTAAGCGATCGTGTAGGTGGTTGTTCTATCACAATATGTAGAATTATTCTGAAAAATCTATACATATAATAAAATTGTAGAAAAGTGGTGTCTGTACAATGGAAATATATAAAAAAAAATTAGCAGGGGTTGTGATTATATCGATGCCGAACCCGAAATTGTAATTAAATTTTTATTTTGTCTGTTTGTCTGTTTGTCTGTGTGTTTGTGCACGCTAATCTTCGGAACTACTGGACGGAATTGAATGTTTTTGAAGTGAAAACTTCTTTAGCGGCGCTGCGTATTTTTTTTGGAATGGGTAAAAATCTCTAAACTCGCGTCAGGACACGTGACCTGATCGAGAATTCGTAAGACGGATGGAGAGAGGGCAGGCGGCGCAAGGCGCTTGCGCGAATGTTGAAGTGAAAACTTCTTTAGCGGTGCTGCGAATTTTTTTTGGAATGGGTAAAAATCTCTAAACTCGCGTCAGGACACGTGACCTGATCGAGAATTCGTAAGACGGATGGAGAGAGGGCAGGCGGCGCAAGGCGCTTGCGCGAATGTTCGATAATTGTCATGTTTGTGTACGATAGCGCAATGAATAAATATTGTATCCTACCACATAAATAATAATACTTTTATACTGATAACGAAAGCAATTCGTACAAAATTATTCTCTAACCATTCCAAAATATCAAAAATGCAGAACATTAATATTTAAGTTTTCACTTCTGCCGGCACTCCCGGAGTGCAACCCGTCGATTTTTTTTTTTTTTGTTGTATAGGTATTAAGTGTAGGCAACATACAGGCGATAATTTATTTTGGAAAATGGAACACCTGATACAGAACCGCAACAGACCATCTAAAGTATAAGAGATACAAAAATGGTACAATAGCAAAAATTGTTTCACGTGATGAGCATTTTCTGCTGAGAGAATAAATTTGAAGATCTGGAATACCTGATGTGGAACTCCAAGAGCCCAGCTACACTATAACATATATAAGAATGACGTTTTAGCAAAAGTTGTTCAATCTGATGAGCACTCTCTGTTGATTTATAAAAATCGAAGATCTGGAACACCTGTTGTAGAACTCCAAGAGCCCAGCTACACCATAACACATATAGGAATGACGTCTTAGCAAAAGCTGTTCGATCTGATGGGCATTTCCTGTTGACTTATAAAAATCGAAGATCAGAAACATCTGATGTGGAAATCAAAGCTAATGAGTACCTCCACGCGGTGAAGGCGGTAACAGTTTAGGACTGATTTTCGATGACGATGGTATATCATTGAAAATTTGACTCTACTGACTCTACTACTTCGTGACACGGTAGCCTACCCAGTAATACAGGGGAGCAGTCACTTAGATTTTAATTGATCAGGTATCTTCACAATAAAACTATAACCATGGCTAGAAAGAGGTCAAATCTTTCCCTATGTTCCAAAGGAGCTAAATGATTGAGGATCATAAGATCCCAAGAATCTACCGAAGAGCATCAGGAGAGGCTTGATGCTGTTCGAGAACATCAGGCTGCAACTCACTCCGTGGAAATCTCTTCGGATCGCGAAGCACGCCTGCGTTCTCAGCGTATCTACGCATCGACTTCTAGGTCTCTAGAGACAAGTGGGGAACGTGAAGCGCGACTGACCGCTGATCGTGAACGTCATGCATTGTCTCGCGAGTCAGAGACGTTCACAGATAGAGAATTGCGCTTGAGTTCTCAGCGTATCTATGCATCTGCTTTGAGGTCTCTACAGACAAGTGCGGAACGTGATGCGCGACTGTCCGCTGATCGTGAGCGACATGCATTGTCTCGCGAATCGAAAACGTTTACCGATACAGAATCACGCTTGAGTTCTCAGCGTATTCGCACATCTACTAACAGGTCTTTTGAAACGAGTGATGAACGTCATGCGCGACTAAGAGAGAGAAAGAAAGAGAAAGAATTGCTGGAGTACGGCATGAAGAGACAGAAGAAGAGCGCAACTAACGTTTGAATTCTGATCGATATCATCTGAAATAATGCTGATGCGAAATTTAACGCCGCCAAAACTGTGCCAAAACCCGTCTTATTGTCAACGCTTTACAACATAATATAATTGTTGCTACAATCCTCACTGGGTGTGGTGCCAGTGAGACTGTGTTCATACCGCGCATACCACTCATCCCCAACAATTTCCCCTTTCAATTTAAGCGCACACAGTTCCCTCTGACTACATGGTTTGTCATGAAAATTATAGACAAGTCACAAGGGCAGACGCTTAAAGCCGCTGGTGTTCACCTGACAACCGGCTGTTTTCCTCATGGCCAACTTCATGTTGCTTTTTCAAGGGTCGGCAACACTTCCGGTCTTTATATATTAGCTCCTGAAGGAAAAACCCCAAATATAGTTTATAAAGAAATTTTTTTAAAGTTATTTGCAATATTATTGTTAATTTAGTGTACCTTTGGGATCCGCTGCGGAATTACGGGAAAACATTTTTTTGTTGCATAGGTATGAAGTCTAGGCAACATATAGGCTATAATTTATTTTGGAAAATGGAACACCTGATGCAGCAACAGATCAGCTAAAGTATAAGAGATATAAAAATGGTGCCATAGCAAAAATTATTCCACGTGAAGAGCATTTTCTGCTGTGAGAATAAATTTGAAGATCTGGAACACCTGTTGTGGAACTCCAAAGCCCAGCGACACTATAACATATATAGGAAGGATATATAGGAAGGAATGACGTCTTAGCAAAAGTTGTTTAGTCTGATGGGCATTTCCTGTTGACTTACAAAAATGAAAGATCTGGAACGTCTCGAATCGTCATGCGCATCCCGTGGTTTTCCCGTCCCCGGGATCTTAGAATTCGACATCAGACGTTTCAGATCTTCGATTTTGACGACCCCGTTGTCGCTGGCATAAGTAACAGGATCCGCGTACGAAGTCGCGGGCAGAAGCTAGTATATGAATATATATATTTAATAAAGTCACACCTATTCTTTGGGCTACGATATTTTTTGTAGATCCTCTTGCTTCAGTACTCCTTTCGTCTGTGTTATTGAAGGACATCAAAATATAAGTTACCTCGTTCAGGCACATCTTCTTTTAGCCATTCAAATGACACGTTAAAAAATATATAGATTATAAGATACTGAAACACATTGAAGAAAATACAAGTTGACCCATTTTACACTTGCTATTTATGTCGTCAAACTTTTCTGATGCACTGGTTCTTTGTCAGTGAACTTTTACTGAGTTATATATACTTTTTTATATTTAATTCTTATTTTTTCTATCGTACCCTGTGCAAGAAATGTAATCTCATCTCTGAAAATCGTCGCATTCCGCAGTTATTCAGTGATATTTGGAAACATCTTATGTGAAAACACGCTAAAATGTCTCTTTTAGTTGGAGTTTGTTGTTGCGGATGCAAAAAAGCTCAAGTAATCCGTACTTAGGTACTCATCATTTTAATCAAATCTAAGTAAACGTATATTAAAATAGTAACTAAGTCGAAACTATACAGTGAATATTTTTGATAAAGTAATTGCTACGATGTGTGGGAACGAGTCTGATGCGGAAAATGTAGTTTTAAGAACATTTGTGCGTTTGTCTGTTAGATTAATTATATATGTTTCGGTTAGGCCTGTAACGGTATCTACAAACGCAACATGCGAACTACGCGTTATACTGTCGTCACACAAAATCCTGCATCTCACAAGCAGAGTTTACCGTGCAACTAAAATATATACAACGGCCCGAAATGAATCATCGGGCTGTTAGCCATCAGAAACAACACCCGTCTGGTCAGAGGATCCTCCCTTTTCTATGGAGTATGAGTATGAGCGAACTTTACACCCTGTTCCTCATACCTCTATACTGGTGACCCCGACGTGACACAGCGCCGAGTTCCTCTTACCTCTACAGGCGTAAATACAGCTGAACGGATTTAGAAGTTTGGCACATAGATAATTTATAACCTGAAATAACACATAGGGTCCATTTAATGTCGGTAGAAAGTTCCCTTAGGATAATTTCCGACAACCCCGTGGGAGAAGCCGTAGGCAAAAGCTAGTGGAATTTAATTGAGAGTAGTACCTAAGTTCAGATTTGTTTGGTTACTCACGTTAGATTACGATGCGGCCTTGCCATAAGTAAAACGATTGGTCGTTTGACGATCATCGCGGTTATATATCACTCACTTCTTCAGAAAACCGGTTGTCGCCCTCTGTCGGTGCAATAACGCCTTCGGCGCGTAAAAAAATGAGAATACGACGATCGCTTTAGTTAAGTAATCATAATAATTTATTTGCAATAGTTTTGAGTACAAAAATGTCGATGGCTATAAGAGAAGGAAGACCAAAAAAAGGATGAATGGACTGTGTGAATGATGATATGGTTAGAAAGGACTACCGAGATGACGACTAATAGAGAAGAGTGGAATAAAAAGATATGTTGCACCGACCACAAATAAATTGGGATAAGGGCAGGAGAATGATGATGATATTGGTAAAGAAAACGTATATTTCAAATTGATGTTTTTTCAAGTTAAACAAATATCTACTTTATTCTAATGGTAATTAAGTTGATTTCAGAGTAACTGGCACTATTAAAAAAGTTTGAAGTTGTAGCGCAAACTACACTTTATTGTGTAGGAATTAAAGTTACTTTTCCATAAACTCATATTTGTTTACATTTTTGGAAAATAAGTAGCGAATGCAGATTACCTGCAGTGTTTGGAACAAGGCCGCGTCGTAATCAAACGCGACTTGCCAATCGAATCGGTACTTGTGTACTCTCATTTAAATTAAATAACTAAAGCTTATTTATAACCACAATAACAATCTCGCCTACAAACCGATTTCAATAATACCTACGTAAATCGATAATAACTAAAGGAGATTACGGTTCACTGTGTATTCACTTACCTATACGATTATTTCTGACAGTCGCCATACATTTAATTTCCTGGTATTACAGCACAAGCTATTGCTCCACAATCGAGTAAATAGTTTCCATGAAGCGATTTTTTGTTCAGCATTTTCATTAAATGTCGAATGGGCTTGATATTTCTCGATGTTTTGTTGCTTATTTAGTGTTTTATCTGATTGAAATAAAGTGCAAAATGTTAGATTTGTGTAGTTAAACATTATGAACTTTAATGTATTGGTTTATCCGTTAAAGATTTGGGATGGCACTGTTAAAGTTATTATTTTTCATCAATACATATGTATATAGAGGTATGAGAAAATGGGTGTAAAGTTTACTCAACCGCCATAAAAAAGGGAAGATCCTCCAACTAGAGGAGTATTGTGTCAGGTGGGCTAAGTACTTACTGTCCGATATCTGAGGGGAAATTCTCGTAATTTTTAAGAACGTTCACAGTCTGATCTCAGTCTCAATCTGTCAAAAATACCTCAAATTTCCCCATATTTTGACAAGTTTTTGACATTTGTTTGTCGCTGAGATGAGACTGCGACTAGATTTTGAACGTTTTAAATTACGAGAATTGGCCTTCTGGACGTTGTATATATGCTAATTGCTCGGTAACCTATGCTTGCGCGATGCAGAATTTTGCGCAACGTCATTATGATGCGTAGTTCACATGTGGCAACGAAGGTGCCGCCACATGCGAACTAACACCTACAAAGAAAAGTCCGAACCTAACTCACTAACTGAGTCATCAACGCCCAGCCCAAACTCTTGGAACTTGAAAGCGGAAATTTTTTACAAAGGAATTCTTTATGGCGAAGATAAGGAACAGTTTTTTTCGGAATTCCCACGGGATAAGGAATGAAGGGTGGATGAAGTTGCTGGCAAAGTGCTTGTCTCTCCATAAAACAGCAAAACGTATGCGGTGTGTCTCATATAATATTCAATGGATATACTTGAGCAGTGGTGGCCCAGTGGTAACGGCCGCGACTTACGAGTTGTAGGTCGTAGGTTCGAACCCCGTCAGGCGCTTTACTTTGTGTAAATTATTTCATCACCATTGCTCTTAAAACGGTGAAGGAAACCATCGTGAGGAAACCGGCATGTCCTAGAACCAAACAACCTGAACTGGGCCCGCGTGGTGGATTAAGGCCCACTCCGTCTCATAGAAAGGAGGCCTGTGTCCCAGCAGTGGGAAAATTATAGGCTGATTATGTATACATAAGGTATAATGTTATCAATGTGCTTGAACATGGCAACGAACTCTTTTCAAGTTAGGACTAATTAAAATACAATATTTATATTCATATCCGTTTTATGACTTCTTCTGTCAGATATTGTAGTCTCATGTGTGCTGTAAGGCTTCTACCATACAACTTATAAAAGGCAATTAGAATACCTAAGGCCCTTTAAAACATGTTTTTCCTGCCGTGATAAACTACGGTTTATTCGCCGTGTGTAGGCACGGTTCGTCAGTATTGTATGGATCGCTATGGAAGCTTGTAGGTACACGGACACGTTTTTTCTACGGTGCGGTTTAAGGACGGGCACACATATCAACTCGGAAAGGGATTGTCACCGTATCGCCTTTGGCTTGGCCTCAAACAGGCGTCAACCTAACGTAAGCACGTAACCAAAGCGGATCAGCAGCTCCGATACTTCGACTCGGCTACGGCAAGGTGACGCCGCACTTACGGCTCGCTAATCGCTGGATGATGGTGCTGCAGGCAGGTCGCGGGAGGGGTGAGAGGGGCAAGGGTGGACGAAGAGATGTAAGCTCTGGTACGGAGAGACATAAGCGCGGGGACGAGGAGCCGTAAGCGCGGGAACTGCAAGTTGACCACGCACCGCACCGCGGTTCGTGAGCTTATACTGAGACGAGGCGATTACTTTACAATTCCGATTAGTGTGCGTTGCAGTAGGGAATTCCATACAAAGAATACTGAATGGCTCGAGGTGATACGGTGACGATCCCTTTCCGAGTTGATATGTGCGCTAAGACCTTTATGCGCCGTAGCGTAATGAAACTGTGCCGTGTACAAAAAGCCTAAGCCTACGCCGATAAGTTGGTCCATTGCTTTTTCGGCATTATTTGTGTTTTATTGAACTCAAATATTATTATTAATGTTGAAAGAGGGACATATTGATCATAAGTTCTTACCGCCTACGTTCACTTTCGATGACCAATTTCCTTTGGCTTACTCCTACAATTTTCGTGGGTGGCGCTTTATGTGATATATTACTATCTTTGTATACTAATAATAAACTGGAGAGCTTGTTTGTTTGCACGAGCTGATCTCTGGAACTACCAGTCGGATTGGAAATATTATTTTTGGATTTGATAGCCTATTTATTGAGGTCTATATATAGGCTATCTAACATTACGCTAGGACCCTTAAGAGCTGAGCAAGAAGAAATAAAGTCAGAAAAAACGCTAAGCGAAGCGCGAACAGGCGATGCGATGCGATGGAGTGAGTCGGGGGGACGAGTAATTTCACTTGGGCGAAGTCGTGGCAAGAAGCTAGTATTTTTATATTGTCTTTTTTGACATAAAAGTGTGTTAGCTCAATAAAGATAAAGGACAAATCTGGCTGATTTAAACCTACTAAGCTGTTGTTTCAGAGATATGCGATTTTTTGCATGATTTTTATCGATTACAGAATCAAATATTAGCTTACTTTGTTTACAAATTAGGTTATTGCTAAAACCTCGTAGGTCTAGTGGTCGAAAACGCTATTGCTAAATATGAGGTCGGTTTTTCTATCTGGAATATCTCAGAAGCAGTCCAGAGTCTGCATTTGTGACCCGTTGACGGCAATTGAATAAGCTCACCTCCTATAAATGGGACTTAAACATAACTGGAAAAATCGGCTGCGCAATTTCAAAACCTAGCAACTGACATTAAAAAATAAAATCGGTGTTTTTGAGAAATGTCAGTTGCATGGCTTTGTAATTGCACAGCCGAAATGTAAGCCCAAGCCTTCGGGGTTACAGGCGTGATGTTAAGCTATTGCTAAAAGTAGCTTTTATAGTTGATATTTTAATGTTTTTACTGCTATATTTCCCGTTACATGCGAGAAGCACAGAACCGGTCGAAGTGAAGGTGCTTGGGAGTGGCCTATGCCTAGCAGTGGACCTCTTTCGGCTGAAATGATGACTGCTATAGTATGGTAAAAAGATAACTTTTATATTCAACTGCTCACTAAAAATCTCACATAATTTCCACAGATAGTACAAACTAGTTTTATACGAGCTTTTAAAACAGCGGTGTCCTTTTTTAACACCGTCGTACGCAAGGCGGCTATTTTCGTAAAATAAAATTAAAGCCCTGGCTGGTATTTACGACCAGCCCCAGAATGTTCAATTACATTCAGAAACGACATTTATAAAAAATACGAAACATTTTTTGAAACACTTATTATTATTTACGTAAATGTTGCCCGTTATGAATAATGCAAGACTTTTGAAAAAGATAATGAAGTTGCCGGCATTAAAATATTGAATTACATTTAATGGCGGTCCGGGCTTTCTGGGTCATGGCGTTATACATTTTTGACTCTGTGCATACATTTTTAAATAGCATGATTTTCTTTAAATTGGACATCTTTAACCGATTGATCACCGCTAATGATACACAATTGATTTTTCTATTGTAATGGGCCTTTATCATGCCACGCCGGCCTCGATTAGTTAATGTTTTTGGTTCATGAACCAAAAACCATCTTGGTTCAAAATCTCAAAATCCAATTCGAGACGAACGTATTATTATTCGAGAATAATAATAAGTTCATCTCAAATTGGATTTTTAGTCTATCCGCACGAATTTACTAGCTCGAAAAGTTCGAATCGTCACTTTTAAATAAATTATAAATTTAATTTATTTGTGGGTGAGACGACAATAACGTGTACTTTTTTCTTAACTTCACTGCATAAAATTCACAAATAAATGAACATCATACGAATCGCCTATAGAAAAAAATATATTATTTAAAACTGACGATTCGCACTTTTCGGCCGAGTAAATTCGTGCGAATCGACTAATAAGCCCTCAAATTATGCAGGTAAAAATATCTCTAACTACAGTCTTTGAAGAGGATACTTTCAAACACTCAAGCACCCGAACTCCCCTACATAACCACGGCATCTTGCCTGAAACCCTCATCATTACATAAATACTTAGAAGTACCTTCACAGATAAAAACACATAAATAAAGTGGACCCAAACGAGACCGGAATATCTTCAAGCAAAGATGCGAGTAAGCATGAACACAATAAATTTTCATACCACTTAAATCAGCTTTGATCATAAATACATAAAAAACCGTGGAAAGGAACCCCAGGGCGATGGTTATCGATCAACTGACCGTGTACGGACCCCTCGGGGGTCGAACGAACGCCCTTTGTAATCAAAACTGTAATCAAACGGCACGAATTGGGAGGAGCGAGTGAAAACTTAATTCGAATTTTAAACTTGTATGAATAGTCCTGCCCTAAATATTTCGTATTGATTTTTTATTCAACAAGGGATTAATTGAACAGATTACTTTGGAACTGTTCTGCATGACTATGAATAGAAGTTACCCTCTTTTAAATTAAAATTAAAATAGAGTTTTATTACGCCAACTGTTGCGAGTGGTTAGGAAGATGATTTAGATGGGTTTATGATGAGCTATTGTTTGCTTAAATAGTTGTTTGTTGAAAGCAGATTTTGTAATTACTTTTTAAAGTTTTGAAAGGTTTTGAGTGGAAGTTTATTTTCTCAGTCAAACAAGTTATACTTTGTTGTATTCATTGTCATTTTGCATTAAATGAAAAGGGTTCATGAACTTTAATATCTACCTTAATAAGTAATTTCAAGTAGGTATATCCTAACATAATAACCTTCATAACTACAGCCTCGCAGTGGTGGCACCAAAATCCTTTTAATCATTCCAATTTTACTAAAACCAACATATTCGGTTCATCTTTCATTACTATTAAAAAACGCTAAACAAATAACATTATGAAAGTAAATCCATGTATTAAAAGGAGTGTTCGCGCAGTGTTGTCGCACCCGGCCTTAATCTGGCGACCCGCTCCGTTCGCCAAGCAATTATCTACGTGAAATAGTGTCCGTATTAGGAGCACTTACTTTGTACAGGATTAAACTGGATTACGCTAACTGTAAGTAGCCGTCTGTGCTGGTATTCAGCCGGAAATAACAGTATTAGATGAAACAATCATTTGCCTGTACCCAATGACGATTCCGACTAAATTGTTTGCACTAATTTTATTCGAATTGCCAAGTAGTGAAATTGAATTGAATTAAGTCTTCGTATACATGAGCTTGATGGGAATTAAATGTACTGTTATTGCTAAGCCATTGCTACAACACATTGCCGGGAACAAACAGAAATACGGAGACAAAACGACTTCAAGGAGAAGCGGACGGGCGTTATCCGAGCCATTTATATTTATTACAGCGAAACATGATGTTATTTTAACTTGCAATACCAACAATAATCCAAACGATTTCAGGCTCTATTTACAACACTAACCGCTTAACAAATCGGCTATATTTGTGTCATACAAATAAAATAAGGTATTTCGTTCCGAGCTTTTGATACTGACCCGAAACTAATGCATCACAATAGATAATCTCATCCAACATGGATGTCACCTTTGTTCTGCCGAAAAATAAACCTTAATGCTATATCCGATAAATCGTGTTTCGGAAAAATAGACTGTGAGTGGGTTGCGTAACGATACCCATATTATGGGCTGTTTGTGGGACAGAAATCTCTACGTAATGGTTCCCACACGGCTCCTTATTTTAAGGATACACGCGATATAGCAAAATGTTTTCGTAAAATGGCTCGCCCGTTTCACTGTATTGACATAGATAATGTACTCTGAAGCCAGTGAGATGGTGGAGGGAGCGACGCGGTGCCCAAGGGAGGTTTTTCTAAAACAAAGCCGTGAAAGCAAGGGAAGATTAGAAACGATGTACTTTTACCAGAGGCGTGGTGTTTCGCTGGGAAATATCTAACGGTCGCTGCGAGAACTTAGATAACCGTCTGGGTCAGATACGAAGGACGAGAGAAAATTTAATGGCTTCCTATTTAATATCAGGACGAAAGGCTTCCTTTGTGTAGGTAATCTAGGAAATATCTCGTACATTAATTCTATATTAGGTCGTGTTTTTTTACAAAAGAAGACCCCTGATACGCGGGGTAATTGGGTAACACTCTAACAGTAGTAATGGATTTCATTTTGACAGTTCAACAACATTCATTGCGTTATTTACGATGTTGAGCAGACAAATTTTCGAAGATATGAAGAAATGGATTAGCAATATCCTTCAAAATGATTCAAATTGTGATTTGAAAGAGTGTTACGTAATTAGGGTGGCGGTTAACAGGCTTGTTTGCACCAGTTAATACCAAAATGTTTACTTAATGTTCATAAATGATTTATAACATTCCCGTCAAAACATTGAATAATTTATCAAACCCACTTTAATATTGACGACCGCATAATCGCACCTGGATTCACCTCATCAATAAGCTTTCTAGCTAATCCCATGGAGCAAGTTCGGGGGGACCACAGTCCAGAGAAGAGTACATAGACGTACAAAGACCCAAAAATGTAGATGTGGCCGTTTGGCTACTTAACTACGCCCCCTCGCTTGCTTGTTTTGTTTAAAAGCCCTCGACACCATGTGGCACTGTAAAAACAGACCGACTCAAACCGTCCCCTTTAATCCAGGACACACAGCCGTTCGTACACCCTTCACTCATTTGCATAAGTCCTGTCCGTCATAAGATGGGTTGTTAAACTTTAATAAGACTTTTTGATGGCAGCTCTCACAGATTTAATTGGATTATAAGGGATTATAATGATTGGCGTTGCGTTTAAGTGTTTTGATAAAAATCTCTGTTTTAGCCTTTTTATGTTTGAAGTATTTTTGGAACATTAAGTTTAACATTCTATAAATATTTTGGCCAATGTATCGTATGCATTATTGTCAAACGTTCCTGCAACACTGATACACAAGTTACCACTTTTATATTTATCTCATCTGTTTTATGTGATCAACATAAAACGCTGTCATAAAGGACCTTTCTAAAGTCGTATAATTTAATACGTAAAAATGGAATGCACACACGTTCAAATATGTTAATCCATTACAGTTTAGCAATTCAGATGTAGAAACTATAACCCGTAATTCCATCCTAAACTTAGTTCCAATAAAATACGTGAGTGATAAACCACGTTCTCCTACATACATTTTTGAACAGTCGTTTCAAGTGGTAACAAGATATAAAAATAGCGAAGTGATTGTACAACTGAATCGAAATTGCCATCGAAACTTTTATTATCTTCTATATATCTAACCCCATTGGGTAGATACAAAAATGGCTACAATTGGCTAAAAAACGACATCACGCCACAAGTTCATCCAATAAATATTCCTAACTGCCGTTTCGTAAGGAAACAAATGCTCGAAAACACAATGATGGCCGACAAAATACAATACTGCTGAGAACAAGTGAAGCGTGTCAGACATATTCTGTTTGTTGTGTTGGGTTCATGTTTTTCTCATGTTGCGCATATTTTTTCGTAAAGTTGTTTGTTCGGTAATCGTCGTAGGTAATCGGCTATTTGTTTCAAATATTTTAACTGACCGGAACACACGGTAGTTATTTGTTTATCGTGACCGTAGTCGGGAGTGTTTTGATGTCACAAATACGAGGATAATAACCATAAAGAGCTTGATATGTGGCCATGTTTTTATGTAAAGTTTATTTATCAAATAGAGCTCTCGGACAACTTAATGTTTGCTTACGTGCGTCTAAATTAACAACGGTAAAGGAAAATTAATTATTTCATCTCCTTAGAATTTATTAGATGTTCCATACTCGTTGTTATTACTAAAAGTGCCGTTATAATATATCATAAAATATTTCTATCTAACGAGAAAAACTCGTGATCCTAAACTCATGACAAAGTTGTTTTTCTTTTGGAAAATAAGAAGAGAAGCGATATATTACTCAGGCATTGATAAAGCGCCCTTCGGCAATCCATAATTTTCCGAGAAAATTATTCTCATGTAACTTATCCCACAACATTAATTCGTATAAGTTTCAGGGAGGGTTCTTTTTACAACGTTTTTGCATTCTGTTGAATTGAGTTGACGTAAATTATATTCGAAATAAGGAAAACATACTGCCCCATGGGATTACTCACGAAATATTTTCTTCGTTTTATCTTTCTTTGGAAGTAAAGAATAATGTCAACGCTGCGTCGGTCAGCGAAGTAACCGAAACGGAACGACGTTATCTTTATAGGCGGTACCTACGCCTATTATTCTGCTATCGCACTTCCTTAGGGTTCTGTAGGTAGTCGGTACCTATACTTGGGAACCCGTAGGTATTAGATGTGTACTATATCTTCTATCGGGCTTAATAAAGAAGACATGCCTGGCTCGGGAAGTTGCTAACCAAAGTTTTCTGATGAAAAATGTCGATCTATTTTTCTCCGTCGCTCGCGTAATTTGGATCATGTGGTTGGTTGCGCGATTGCGCACCGAAGAGATTATAATAAAGTTAGGACAGTCTGAAGGGTCATTAATTTTATACAATATTATAGGGAGTTTGATGGAAAATACTTTGGATGTTTTGTATCTGGGATGTTTTTCGGATGTAATCGAATTACCTCCAAATTGTTTTGGTGCCTGTTGCAGGTAAAAAATATTTTTATGCATTTAAGACAGCGTCGAAAAATATTTCAGTAAAGTTCAATTTAAAAAACTTTGAACTTCACTATGACCCCATTTAATAGCTTTTCACAGTGTTTATTCGAACTTTTCTAAAAAAAATACTTTGAGACAAATTACGTACGGTCTGTAGAACAAAAAGGTCTCAAAGAGGTCTTCTAACACGGATCACTTAAAGACAATGAATTTAAATGTACAGCGGACTAAATTCGGGGCAAAAAATGGTTTGAAAAGGTACCTTCCTACTTTGCCTAACACACTGTAGAGAATTGGGAATAACAACTTAGAGGAACACTTCGTTACGAAGAAAATGAGAGGGCAAATAATCTCAGTGACAGGGTCCCCAAATGAAATTTGTAAAGGAAAATTAGCATTAATTTAAATTTTTACTGTTAAGAAAATTTTGTTGATTAATGTAGATGTCCATGTTCGTTCTGCGTTTGTTACTTAACAAAATATTGTCATTGGAGCGTTCGTAAATGGAATTGCCGTGTTTCGGCGCGAGCGTCTTGTAAACACATCTGTGTAGTTAGTTCGTATACTATGCGAGTTTATTTGCAAATTAAGCGCTCTATTATGGGTAATTGCTTTCGTTGTTAATGAGTGTACATTTTGAAAATATTTGTGTTTGCTTACACTAGGTACTTACTTGAATTAATACAGTTTTAAATTTTTAGAATCGTATATAGTTGATTGCAAACTTGCAACAGAACTTGCGCTTTGTCATGTTTGATTTTGAATTTGTGGTCCTAAAACTTGATAATCTACCTATTAAATATTCTGAGTTTAAGTTTAGTCATTGGTAATTAGTGAGATTATAATATTTACATTTTAGCTCAAGAGTAATATGTGTCAAGCCCAGACTATGATAATTATTGTATGAACTCGTAAGCCATAGGATATTAACATAATGCTTGGCCGACATCATAGGTAAATGTAATAATAGTACTACGATATTATCAGCTTCTGGGTCAACGTCCTGCCAATGTTCTCCCTAATAATGCGCTGCAATAATCTGTATTCATACAATATTCGTGATTTTTGATTGTGTCTTCTAAAGTAGGTAATATAATATTATAAAGAGAAAATATTTATTTTTTATGTTTGTTTGTAACACTTTCACGCTAAAACGGCTGAACGAATTCTGATGTTTGGCACCCGGGCGTTTCCTCCCACCTTATACGGAACAAGAATCTCCCGAAGCAACCGTGTCTGGTGAGGACCTGAATCAGGCGGAAGATGAGGACGCCGTGGCGCTTCTCTAGCCACTCCTCAAAGAGGGGACTTATCGCCGCAATTGTGGCGTGCCTAACAATGGGTAGACCCATGACCTGGATTTCGACATAAGATATTTTATAATCCGAAATTCTTATGGGGGTTAAATCTCTTGGCGCAGCTAGTTAGTAATAAAGAAAGTAGGTAATGGAATAATTACTGAGCACTCTGACTATAAAATATGAAAAATTATTAAAACTGTACTGTGTGTCTGTACTGTGTGTGTGGTAATTGCTGGGTGAGGTAGAGATGGAAGTCCAATTCATATAAACCCATCTACGGCCTTTTTTAAATAATCAACAAAGAATACTACTACATACACAGTTAAAAGCTGAGTCAACAGAATACCCTATTTAAGATTCAAGGACTACTCAGCCAATTCCAATTAGTTATAATCCAAACAATCCTTTACTCCCCCATTCAATCTCAACTTTTCAATCACAAAACAATTTATATACCCTGATCATTGATTCAAAATATTATAAATATACACATTGACATTAATGAATTTTATATATACAATGACATTTGCTTACTTTGTAAAGCTACTTACAGATAATAAATAATTTATCATTTGAGAAAGTAGAGATTTAGCTGAAAGCAGGTGAACGTAGAAGCATTTAGATACCTATATGATCATAAGAATTTTACAAAGAAATATGTGGGGGCCCAGTAAAGTATAATTGCATACCGCCTAATTATGTGTTGGGGGCCAAGATGTTAATGTTAAGGTAATATTGATTGAAATACAAATCAGTAATTCGTTCCAATTAGATATAATCCAAACATTCATTTTCCCCTCTTTCAATCATGGAACAAATTATTTACCCAACTGACTGATACAGAATCCATTCTATACCGCTGCTCCTATTTTCAATGAGTAAGTTATTTGTGCAGAGATTGGCCTACATCAGGGATTTAACTGAATGCAGACGGTAGTTTGCCCGGCGGGACGTACAGGCATTTAAGAAATTTGCATACGATACTATCGGGGAGAATCTAACGAAGAAACTTTTGGGGACCCTGTAAAGTGTTATTGTAAGCGGCCTAATTATGTATTGAGGGTTGAGCCCTTAATGTTAGGAGGATATTGATTTTGTTTGCCTTAAATTTTAATTAGAAGAGATTTTAGTTTAGAATTAAGAGATTAGGTTATCTTTAATCTGAATTGAGAGTCGTGATTAGGTTTGGAATTTTAACTGTATTAATACCAGACCCTTAGCTAAATATTCATAAACCGTTACCAATATTCGTAGATGAATTATTGATAAGTATTTAAATAGCTAAAATTCTCTTCACTGTTACCAGAAAATTTCTTCTTCGTAAAGAATTATTAAAAATATTTGTATTATAATGTTATTGGTAATATTCATAAATGTATAATAATCATCATTTCCTATTTGTCAACTTGCAAAGTGGTGAAGGAATTTTCAAAACTCTACATTTAACCGTCAATTTTCAAAAATAAGTATTTAAAATATCATCATCATCATAATTTCAGCTGAAAAGCCTCCCATATCTTCATAAAGATGCCACAATTTAACTGAAATGGTTTTTTAGTTACTATATTGGAAGGAGATACCAATTAAAATCTAACGTTTCCGTGATAAACTGACATTGTCTTGGATGCTGCAATCAAAACGTTATATCCTAACGTCAAACATTTAATAAATGTGCACAGAATATATACATATAGTATTTTGCAGCTCTTTGAAATGGTTTTCCTTATGAATGGTTTAGAAAGATTTACAGTCTACCTTTCTAGTGACATTATGAGGAACAAAAAACGGAAAAAAGGAGGCGTTTGGTTTTTGTCACTTTAATAATCTGCTAATACACACATCAAAAGTTTCTAGGGATCAAGTACATTTTTAACTATAAAAAAATAATATTATATCATATTATATCTAGTCTTCCAGACTGGCTTCTTACTTTAATTCATACACCTTTAATATTTTGCATATTTTGTAAAAATTAAGAAAAATAACAATTTTTTGCAAATTGTAGGAAATTAATCAAGTTAATGTCTTTAATTAAATGACAAAAATGAGCATAAAAAAAATTTAGTAAAGATAAATAAAATAATAGACTGTGTTTGCACCATTGACACTAATCACACAATCAAAGCGATTTGGCATGCTTAAAATCAGTTCATCAAAATCACTTTGAGAAATGGCCGCCCACGTTCTTTCTAACAAGTCAGAAAATTGTTGTGGGGTATGTACTGCGTCCATACGCGGCAGAGCTTTTCTTAGGAGCATGTCCCATGCGTGCTCAATTTTGTTGAGGTCTGGCGATTGAGCAGGCCACGGCAGAACGGCAATGCGAGCATTGCAAGAGTGCGTGTTACGACTCTAGCCATGTGTGGACGTGCATTGTCGTGCATTCATCGAAAGGAATCACCCAACCGGCTTAGCAAAGGGATGATCACATCTGAAACAGTCCTCTCCGCATAAATCTGAGCATTTAGGTTGCCCCTGATCCAAATGAGATCGGTTCTTCCACCGAACCGAATACCGGCCCAAACAATTATTTTTCCCCTCCATATGAATGAACTTCCTGACAAAATTTCAAACATTCTTGACGTCCAGAGGTCCTTCAAACTCGAGTACGTCTTGTATCCGGCCTCATATCGAAACGAGATTCATCGGAAAAGCAAACACAACGCCAGTCTTATTCCTCCCAATTTCTGTGTTCGCGAACCCATTGTAAACGGGCCCTACGATTGTGGGGTGCTATAGGAGGAACTTTCAGCAGCCTTCGGGAACACAGATCTACTTCATGTAAACGATTTTCGATGGTTTGGTCGCTTATCAGCAAGCTTGAAGAACTGTGGAGCCTCGTAGCCAACATCATGGCGGTCATGGTACGATTCCGTCGAGCGGTATTTTGGATGTACCGATCCTTTCTGCGAGTGGTGATGCAAGATCGTCCTCCATGTTGCTCGGCCACGCTGCTCGTGATACGATAGCGTACCCAGAAGCAGCTTATGACGCTTTGTGTAGTACCAAGAGCGACAGTGTGTTGCCTGGAACCAGCTTGCAACATTCCGACGGCACTCATCAGCTCTTCTCGTGTCACATGATGTCAACGCTCCATATCGATGCAATTTTATTCAGTTTCGATGCAGAAATTGTAAAAACGCTGAATCATTACACACTTTTATTGGAATCCTAATTGACAGTTGATTTTATTTATTTATTTATATATACTTTATTGTACACCACAAAAATACAACGAGTAAAGATACATCAAACACTACAAAATATACAATGGGCGGCCTTATCGCTTTTTTTTCTATTTTAATCAAAATTTGAAGAAAATTCTTTACTCAAGTAGTGAAATTAACTAAAAAGAATCAATAAGATCCAAAAAAGTTAAAATAATAATCCTTAATTGTGGCGATACTTTAGAACATGCTTGATCCAAAGACACTTGATGTGTGTACTTAATCTGCATACACGATTAATTTGCCAAAATTAAAAAAAATATATGAATTTATGGAAAAATAACTAAGTCCTACACAGTATAGTTCAGTTTACGCTAAAACTTCAAACATTTTGTCACTCTGAAATCAACTTAATTACCATTGGAATAAAGTTGAGATTTGTTTAACTTGAAATATTATTAATTTGAAACATAAGTTTGAATAGACTTTTTAATATTCCGATCATACTCCTAACGATTGTATTTTTTTATATCTATGAATGGAAAGTGCAAGGTGGCAGGGACATCAACGCATAACTGTTACCGTGGATTTAGTACCTATAAATAATTTTTTCGCAGGTTATTAAAAAAAATTGCTCTGCCATACATTTTGACCGCGTAGATACTCTTGGGTAACTTTTCTATTAAAGAGCTGTTTTGTTTGATGACTGACGAACATTTCTACTCTAGGGGATCGAGAATCATGTGCTGAATTAACGGCTTCAGTTTGCGCGTCGATGCCACCCTGTATATAATTAGGTACTTATGTTAAAAAAAAAACAGAAATCCAAATAATAATCACACATTCCCACATTCAACTACGTCACAGCGCGTTACACTTTAAAACAAGCCACACATTTGGCTGATTAAATAATTAAATAACCAAATAAAGACCACAATATGATTGTATCCATTTTGAAATTATTAATCAGCATGATAGTAAATTATTAAGCAAATAATAATACATACGAAGTCGCATTTCATGCTGTTTAGTATGCAGGAAACATACAACTGGCTCGCTGGCCGCGCAATGAACAACCAGCTTTTATTGTACTACCCACTTATAAGTAATAAAATTATATGGACACTGGTTCAATATACCAACGTTGGTGCTCGTAGGTTACGGACGTACACGTATTCAGTTTGTTTAACGATGTTGTGTCGGGGAATAATGCACAAACGTAATGGAATTTTTAATTGTGCTTGTGTCGGTAGATATAATTTGGTTGTTAGGCTATTAATTTTGGGTAAAATAAAACTTTAATCTGAAAAAAAAAAACAGGTTGACAGCGACGGACAACCTCTTACCATAGATTCAGTACATTAGTTGAAATTTTGAGTAGGTTATTTAAAAAAATGCTAGGTCTAGAATAGTGTGCTGAATTTTTGGTTTCAGTTTGAGCGTCGATGTCCCGTCACACTGTATACGAGTACCTACATCACATTTGGGAAAAGTGTCGTATTGCAAAGAGGTACCTACTCATATTTTCCCTATAGCAGCAATGTTCAATCCACCTAAGGTTCAATTTAAACGTATATTTCCAATTGTTGTTATTTCAAGTTAAAAAAATATCAGATTTATTTTAGTGATAATTAAGCTGATTTTACAGTAACTAGCACTATTTAAAAAGTTATAAAATTATCGTGTGGGCATTAAAGTTATTTTTTCAAATACTCATATTTGTTTACATGTTTAGCAAATAAATCGCGAACGGTGATTACAATATTTGCACTAATTGACACGACCTTCCAAGTCATCACAATAATTAATTAAAACATGTGTGGTTTACAGCGATCTCGTTAATTTTTAACAGCATTGCAATAAATCAATCAGATGTAAAATTAATTCACCAGAGCCGTCGCACATTCATTAAATGCTCGTCGCCTGAAGTTTTATTTAAACGTACGAAATGCATAAAATACTAAAGACACAGTTCCAACCAGATTGAAGAATTAAAAACAAACGACAACTATCATAAAGTCAACTTTCCAACTCAACTTACTTTTAACGAGACAAGATGAATATATTTCAAGAATGTTCCTTCGCTTTGCCTCATCTGCGGCTGCCGTTGAATAATGGTTGGCATTAATAAACAGGAATGGTTTGCTCCACAAAGTTGAAGTGAGATCGTATAAGAGGATATAATTAATTACGAGGAAGAGAGAGACAGAAACTATCACTTAGGATTGAGTAGGATTGTGACGCGGAAGGTGCACCTATATCAGCCGTCTGTGCTTATAGGCTACCATACGTTATGGGATGAGTTATGTTGCCAGTGCGACATGTTTGTGTGCCGCATATGCTCATTACTGTTGCTTGCTCGACGGCTGTCACGCAAATTAGTAACCTACTGTTGTCACGGACTGAAGGCTTATTTCGAATTCAATCGCTTTGGCCGCAATAAAAACAAGTGGTTGACTGTTTTCTTTAGGCAAAAATATGGTTTGGTACAAATTGTAAAAATAAATTCTAAACTGCGCAAAAATAAAAATAATACCGGATAGTGACTCACTGTGGGGCGAAGGCCTCTTCTGATACAAAGAAGGCATTGATCACCTCGCTAGCTCAAGATGGCAACATCACCTTTTTATCTATTTTTCTGTTCTGTTTTTTTTGTCTGTTTATATATGTGTGTAATGGTAAAATAAATAAATTGGGTGGCGATTTCAGATTTATGCCTACTATTAGTCTAGGTTTCCTCACGATGTTTTCCCTTCACCGACACCTATCAGTAATGTCCAACAAAACTCAGAAAGTACATAATATGAATTTAAAAAGTCACATGAGTACCTACTTGCCAGGATTTGAACCCTCAACCTCGCTGCTTGCCGTTTCATAATCCTCGTGCTTTTCAAAACATACCACGATCCATAAATTGCCAATCATGCTGATTCCTTTCCGATTACTGATTGCAGCGATCTGTGAAATAGATACTCATATCCAGTACTAGACTTTTTCAGGTCAATGTAAATAGATTATCTATATATATAAAAAGAGAAGTCCTGACTGACTGACTGACTGACTGACTGACTGACTCATCAACGCCCAGCCTAAACCCTTGGACCTAGAAAGCTGAAATTTTGCACAGAGGTTTTCTTTATAATGTAGACGAGGAATAAGGAAGGAATTTTCGAAATTCAACCCCTGAGGGAGTTAAATAGGGGATGAAAGTTTGTATGAAAACTCTTATTCTTTGGGTCAATAAACTTGAAATTTGGCACGAATACTTATCTAAGTAAATTATGAAAATTGGTCTTTTTTGTTTTTCTAAACTACCTTCTAAAGTGGGATGGGGGGGTGTCAAAATTTGTATGGAAGAATTTTAATGCAGGGTCCGATTAACTTAAAACTCAGTATTTATACTTAATACCAAAAATAAAGAATTACGTGTATCAGGGTTTTTTGAAAATCTACCCCTAACGGGGAGAAAAGGGGTAGTTAATTTTACAGGGCAAATTTTACTGCCTGGCTTAATTAACTCAAAAATTGGTATAAATAATCTGTGAGTCAAGTAATGAACACATTCTAAACGATTTTTCAAAATTCCACCCCTGTGGGGGTGAAAAGTGGGGATACAGCTTATATAAAAAATCTTATTCCTTGGGTTAATAAACTTGAAACTTGGCACGAATACTTATCTAAGTAAATTATAAAGTTTGGCATTTGTTGTTTTTCTAAACTACCCCCTAACAGGGGATTGGGGGGTGTCAAAATTTGTGTGGAAGAATTTTAACGCGCGATCCGATTAACTCAAAACTCAGTATTTATACTTAAGAGCAAAGAATAACATGTATCAGGGTTTTGCGAAAATCTACCTCTGACGGGGTGAAAAGGAATAGTTAATTTTCCATTTTACTGCGTGGCTTGATTAACTCGAAAATTGTTGGACATAATCTTTGAGTCAAGTTATGAACACATCCCAAACATTTTTCAAAATTCCTCCTGTGTGGGGTGAAAAGTGGGGAAAAACTTTATACGAAAAATCTTATTCATTTGGTTAATAAACTTGAAACTTGGAAGGAATATTTGCCTAAGTAAGTAATAAGAAATGGGTCTTTCGAAAATAGACCCCTGACGGGTAAAAAAGTGGTAATTCGATTTTTAAGGCCGGTATTATAGTGCGTAGCTTGATTTACTCCAAAAAAATGGTATGAATGAATTTAATCTTAAAACTTGGCACAAATACTTATCTAAGTAAATTATAGTTTGTCATTTTATGTTTTTCTGCTCTAAAGGGAGATTGAGGGTGTCAGTTTGTATGGAAGAATTTTATCGCGCGATCCAATAATATAAACTCGAAACTCATTATGTATACTTAAGACCAAAATAAATAATAAAGTGTAACTGGGTTTTTCGAAAATCTAACGCTAACGGGGTAAACGGGGGTGGCCCATTTCACAGAGGAATATTTTATTGCGTGGCTTAAATTAATGGGAAATTAGTACTTATAAATAATCTTTGAGTCTTGATATGGAAACGTCCCTAACGTGTTTTCAATATTTTGCCCCTATGGGGATAAAAACTGTGAAGGTGAAAAGGCGCGTCTTATTCCTTTGGTTAAGAAACTTGAAACTTTTCAACATTTGCCTCAGTAAATAATAAAGATTGTCACTTTTAGGGGTTTACTACTTACTTACTTAAAATAAAAAAGTATGAGTTTTAGAGTTTTACTTATTCGACTCCTACCGGGGTGGAAAAGGGTAATAAAGTTTAAGGAGTAGAAACTTCAACTTCCATTAACACGAAAATGGGTATAAATAATCTTTATATCATAAAAATGGAAACGTACCAAATGCTTTTTTAATAAAAACAAGCCCTGTCGTGATGAAAAGGGAGGATAGTTTATTTGAAACATCTTAGGTAGTTTAACTAAAATTCTTATTTCTTTAAATAAAGTAAGTATAAAGATCGTAATCAATAATTTTCGAAATACCTTTCAGGGGGAGGTGGAGAGGGTGTTAAATTTATTTGAGGAAAGTACGAAACCCACGCGGACGAAGTCGCGGGCAAAAGCTAGTTAATAATAAAAAAAATAGATTATTATATGCCATGTTTAATGCATAACACTTGTTACGTCATTTTACCACATTATAGATCAAATGCCCTTGTTGCGTGGCGGTAATAATTACCGACGTGTATCGAGTAGTTCTATGAACTTGTTACCTAGTTACTATATGTGCTTATGGTATCAATTATCTTAATGGAAATAGAATACCTACATAATTATTCGAGATTAACATTTCAAATGGCCATCTACACTTATGTACCAAGGGTGTGATTGCGGTTAAGTGATGGAAGAGCGACTCCAACTGCGTCCATTTGATTACTTTAATTATATTTATTATCGCCTACCGTAACAGTCGATTAATGGTAGTATCTACGCAATTTCATTGAAACATAACGATAATAACTCTAGCTAGCGAAATTGCATTCAAGTTCAAATTCTAAATATTTTATTTCACATATACCTCTACATGGGCACTTATGAAACGTCAGAAGCTAGGTGCACGGTTCCAATTGGTCGTATCCTATTTCATTTCTTAACTCCTCATTAATTCCTTTTCTTCTCTCTTCTCCAATTAAATTGAGATGAGTTCATGTCTTAGTAAGAATACCTATTAGCCGGTCAGTAGGTAGTGAATGACTGACTACTGACGGTGTATCAGAAGTGCAGACTATAGGTATTGCATTAATAATCCGGTAAAAACCTAATTTTACCTAATTACTTTTAATATGGTTCATTCTCTCTTTATAAGCCAGTGTTGCAAGTCTTGTTATTGTTTCTATGAAACAGAAAAGCAAACCAAATTAAATTACTAGAACTCTACCAGAATTCATAAAGCGAAAGCGTCTAAACCTAATAACATAAATGAAGAAAACACACTGTATGTTTTAGTTTTTTTAGGGTTCCGCGCTAAAATTGGTAAAGCGGAACGTTTATGAAATCACTACGTTTTTTATCCTTCTGTGTTTCCGTTTGTATTTTACACATCCTTATCATCAAAAGGATAGATTTTAGACACTTATTATAAACATTTATTTTATCAAACAGTTTGTACGTTCCTGTACAGGGTGGCAGGCACAGACGCCTGCACTTCAAGCTACTACAGTGTGTCAAACTTCTTTAAGTTTTTCAACGTTATCGCTAAAGCATAAAGCTCAAAGTTGATTGGGGAAATTTGACAGTTTCGGGTAGCTTGATGTGCTGACATCCGTACATCGAAGCCCAACCTGTTTCCATAGAATCAGTATATGATCCTGAAGCCCAGTAGAAATTTTTCGTGGGTTATTAAAAAAAACTGTCCATACATTTCGACCGCGTAAGTCACTTTTCTATGAAACAGTAGATTTTTTTTCTGATAACCCTTTAAAAAAATTCTACGCGAAAGTCTAGAATCATGTACTGTATTCATGCTTACAGTATACGCGTCAATGTGATGTCAGGTAACCATAATACGGTATAGAAATAGTGGCAAGTATGGACGACTTGCACTTGGCCGGTTTTTTTAATACCCATGAGCTTTTGAGTTCGTGCCAAAAAAGTTTGGTAGTTTTTCGTCGACCACAAACGGGCGGGACCTTACTAATTCATAGTTTCCTAGTTCCCCAATCTGTTACTGGGACACTGGATTTATGAAAATTGATAAAATAGTTTGTGGAGTGCAGTTTATGACTTGCGGTCTTGGTTCTGAATAGACCGGCCATAGATAGCGGTTCTTAGAAGTCTTGTTATAGGGACTTTTCTACTAAAGGAAGGTGAGATCTATCTAGAAGATATTCTGCTTTAAATTGTTATAGATACTGTGATGATATAGGTTTATTTGTCACAGAAACACATGCATACAAAAATATAAATAATAAGGAAAAATAAAAACAAAATACCTAAGTAGATCTATAATCACGAGCACAAAATAGAAATAGTTGACAGCTGCGCGTCATAACTGTGACAAGATGGCTTCCATTCAGTATGATACTGTGCTATGGGGGACCCAAAACACAGCGCTGAGGGGCAATTCTCGTAATTTTTAAGAACGTTCACAGTCTGATCTCAGTCTCAATCTGTCAAAAATACTTCAAATTTCCCTACATTTTGACAAGTTTTTGGCATTTTTTTGTCGCTGGGATGAGATTGCGACTAGATTTTGAACGTTTTAAATTACGAGAATGGGCCTACTGATTTTCAGTGGTTACCCGAAAAATAAGCACGGAAACCAAGTCAGTCAAAATGGCGGTGTAATTAAGTCATGTCGAAAGTTACCTACATGTGAATGATGTTGTATTTTATAAGATGAGGAAATTTTAAATGGAGTAAAGACCATTCATTTTTATTTAATTAAATTCGCATTTGTTTGAAAGAGGGAGGATTTGTCCTGAAGACCAAAGATTTTATAATACAAAGATCCATTATTATCACATTCACTCCTTTCACAGTTATTTTGCCTCTGGCAGCAACAATCAAATAGCAACCTTATTTGCAAGGGCAATAAAGATCACTTTGGTTTTGACAGTGATGCAAACTCAGATGTAAACTGTGAACGGACTGTACTTTCCAAATACTAACATTAAATCATGAAATCTTCCAGTTTCAGGTTACAAATCTTCATGAAAACAAAAGCCGAAGTCTTGAATAGATCCTTGTCTAGTCGTGGTAAGCAAATTGTACAGACTCTAAGTACTGATGTGTGTACTTATGACTTAAAGCCCTAAAACCACAGAGCAGAAATAATTCAGCTAGATCGGATTACTGTATGAGGGCAGACGGGTCTCTCAGACCCGACCTAGCTTACGACAACAAAGGGTACTTGGAACCCCTGCCTGTCACTCCTTGTGTTTTAAGTATTGCCATACTTTCTAGTGACAGTAGGTGAATTTGTATTATAGAGTAATAGCGAGAGATAAATGTGTGAAAGTTAATTGAACGTTGAATTAAAATTTGTTGAATACTGGAATACGAGGGTTGTGCTTTGATCGATTTTTTTCTCTAAAAGATTCATAACCTATCACGACTTTGTTCTTTCTCTGCAACTTATAACTACTACGGAGGCGCTCAGTAACCAATAAATAGTAATCTCTTCTTCTTAGCGTATCGATGGCAATCTCAATGAACTCGGCCCAAAATTCGGCTACGTCTTTGGAGTCATCACTAGCGTCCATTAGGTCTTGTTACGTGCAACTGACAGGACACGCAGGATAAATAGTAACAGTGTTATAATAATAACACTAGTTCATCTTTAATTTGATTTTGAATTTCAATATGTATTATGATACGTAATGAAACTCAGAATCAAAGTAAGGATAAACTAGCTATCTACTGTCAGTTGCCTTAATGATTTTGTTTGAGTTTTGACATGATGTTGAAACAGATATCTACGGTACACCTGTTTCAACAAGCAGGCTCGTGACCCAATAACCATTATCTGTGAACTGTTCACAGAAATTCTAATCACATACCCGTAGGCACCAAAACATTGCCTGAATGTTGTATCAAAGCACTCCAATCACCACAATTCCTGGAACAGAAGATAGATTAACCCGCTTTACCTCAAAGCTAATCCTGACAGGCATTCTCAGGAAAAAGCAATTTTAATGTTCTGCACTCTACAGCAAGCAAGCAAAGCAAGTTGCTCACCCAATCTGTTACTGAATATTTGAATTTATGCAAATTAATAAAATAGTTCGTGGAGCGCAGAGTAGCCTCGGGCTAGGCGGCCGACCTAATTGAAGTGGCCGACGGAGATTCGATGACAAAGAGGAATGTTGTTTGCATTTAGAAAATTAGACCTTGCTTTATTAGTTATTGACTATCCTCTTTTGTATTATAATATGGATTCTTTTGTGATATTTTATTTATCGATATGGATATCAGAATAACATTATAATATAATATATACGTTTCGGTTTGCTTGTTCTACACAAGATACTAAGGAGATCCTTGAAACATGATCTTTGAACTCGTGTTGCACGAAACGCGTTGACTGCGTTTTGGTGGCCTGTCTTTTGCCTTGAAAAAGAAGCGCTATTTGCGTTTGCAGCGCGTAAACGCGCGTCAATGAACAGTATAACAAACGTTGCATACCTATACGAACCAACATATATTTCGGCCACATCCAATTAGTTTGACCCGCGTATTTCGCGCGTAAACGTACCTATTATTAGGCCATCCAGACTGTCTTTTTAAATGATTTTAAAATTCACGTATAATAATATTTTGATTATAGCTGATATTCCCTTGGTTTTAAGTTACCTAAATATTAAAGTTAAATATGCGATAAACCTATTTCCATGCTTACAGTCCTAGTCGTTAGAAAATAAATAAACAAAGGTACACCCACAATTTCTATAATGGCGGTTCTAAGTAAAAATTCAAAAAGCAGAAACCTTTTAACCCGGTAATGCTTGAAGCTTTTCATTAGTACTACCAAACGTACAAATTACATTGCCCGTAGGTACTTAAAATAAATATAATTTGTAACAGTTTCCCGGGAAACGATTTCATAATCGTCGCATTATATTGTACATGACCACGCTATTGCAATTTTTAAGTGCCCTAAGCACGTGAAGTAACAAAGTGTTCGTTTGTAGACCTAATTACATTAGCCTACATCATGTACTTTATTTAACCTACTCTTAAGTGGTACAGTTCAAGCGTGAGTCATACCCGGTAACACTTAATTTTGCTGATTTTATCGATCCATTTATAAAGCTACGATTAAACAGTTTCGAGGTAAGCATGTCTTTTAAATACCCTGGCAGTCGTTACTGAGCAACAGTATCGATTGTTTAAATTTTCTAGACCTACCTACTTTGTCAGGTTTGTCGCTTCACATTTTACCAGAATCCATGCTTCATACTGATATTATAACATGGCTTACATAGCGAAAATAACTCTATCGGATTTCGTCATGTTTCAGGATTGAGTTAGGACAGAGGATACTTTTTCCCGGTATACGTTCTCGTGGAATAATTTCCGGACACCACGCGGGAGAATCCGAGGGTACCTACAAGCTAGTATAGTAATATAATGACCTCGTGGTCAAATATGAATATAAGTACTATATTGTATAAATATTGAATTGCATACTTTTTAGGGTTCCTTAGTCAATAAGGAACCCTTATAGTTTCGCCATGTCCGTCTGTCTGTCTGTCTGTCCGCGGTTTAGCTCAAAAACTATTGGTACTAGAAAGTTGTAATTTGGCATGAGTATACACATTAATGACGACGAAAAAGTGGTAAAATATATTTTTTTTAAAAACAATTGTTTATGGTACCTCCCCTACATGTAAAGTGGGGATGATAATGTTTTTTTTTCGTCCTTCCCATAGTATGGGAATATCGTTGAATAGGTCTTTCAAAAATATTAGGGGTTTGGGAAGACCGTTTTTTGGTTAAGTAAACCGTTCGTGACTTATCAAGTTTTAAAGTAATAATTTTCGTTAGAGTCAAGTGTCCCCCCCCCTCTACTAGCTAAACGGTTGTAGTTAGAAATTCAAATGTCATGGCAGTAGTACCTATATACCTATAACGAAGTTTAAAGGAAAACCATCACACTTATGTGGGCTTTACAAAACGAGTAATAGTCGACCAATTGTATTTGACTCGAAAATTTCGATTTTTTTTTTTGCTATACAAAGTGTAACGTTAAATGCGCCAAACCTCATAAACCCTCATAAAATTAGAGCGTTGAGTTAAAAGCATAATACAATGACCAAAACTATTTTTTTTAAAGCTATCTATTTTTATTAAGAAAATCGTGTTGATCCTTTACGCATTCAAAATTGATTCTTATTGCCTTAAAATAAGACTTAATTATCTTTGGCTCAATCGGCGGATAGTATGGCAAAATACATAATTTTGGAGAAAAAAACCTATATTAAAAATTACTGAAATTGGTTCAGTAGTCAATTATGAACAAACTATTTTCAGGTTTTGCGCATTTAACGTTACACGTTGTATAGTATCAAACACAAAGCTCCCCCAGGTATAGTAAACTACTTCCTCAATTTTATTTTTTGTGATGAGTGAGTAGTGTAGCTCTGTGTCGTGTATTTAAATTCAAAAGACCCGGCTATGACAAGTCTTATCCAAATCTCAAAATAAAAAAATTAAAACTTTCCGTGCAAAATTGTCGGATCAGGTGAGGATTTGTATAGGAAGTCAAATTAGGTAGGTAGTCATGTTTGGTTTTTAGTTAGAGCATGGTACGAAACTATCAGTCAGCGAATACGACCCGCACTTGGCTGTTGTAAAAACTACGGAACCCTATACTGCGCGTGGCCCGATACGCACTTGACCGGTTTTTTGCTTATGAATATCTGGTGGACAAAATAATATATAACACTGTTTTTGAAACAACAAAATACTATTACTATAAGGAGACCTATTCAGCTCTCTGATACCAAATAAAACGCTATGCTTCATGATAAACAAAAAGCATTTAAATCTTTAAAGACAAACAATATTAAAGTAAGTATCAACAAGAATAATACAAGTTTAAACAAAAATGGTTGGAAGAGTCAATTTGTCCAGCTTAGCTCTGAAGTGGCATCTAAATTGCACAATTATTTTTTCCTGTAGTCTTCATTTGTCATGGCGTGTCCTTAAGCTGGGGTTCCTTAACCAACAGTTTTTCTAACAGATCATTATCAACGCTTTATTTACTCATTAATTTGTCACTGTCCAGCAAATGATCGAGTCTGGAAGGGATCGTTGTGGGTGGCGGTTTTAAAACTTTGTACGATCGTACTTTTTTATATGTTTTTAAATTGTTGCCAGTAAAACTCGTGGGTTGAATTAATTATTAGTTAACTTATCTAAAGCAGTAATGTAAAAGTGAATATTCACTTCAACTATTACTGCTATTATCACCTACTATTGAATGACATTGTATGAATTATGGACATTATAAATATAATCTTGTTATGGGGCTTGTGGCTTAGTTATAAGAGCCGCACAGGTCGATCGATCAGGTTAAGCTACTCTTGCCGCGGATGGTCCGTGGATAAGTGAATCATCACACACACACAGTCATCACAAAAACCTAAATAATTTAGATTTCTGTGGTGATCATCTTTACACACCAAGTCCCCTCCGTGTCTCGGAAAGCACATTAAACCGTTGGTCCCGGCCGTCATTCATATAATTTATATTTGGCATTCGTTACGGGTCGTCAGAAGCCCGAAAGTCTGACAACTAGTCTTAGTAAGGGGTATATCGTATTACCCAGTAACTGGGTTGTGGAGGTCAGATAGGCAGTCGCTCCATGTAAAATACTGGTATTCAGCTGCAACCGGTTAAACTGGAAGTCGACCCCAATATAGTTGGGAAAGAACTAGGCAAAGATGGTCACTCATCCACAGACCAACCGCGGCAAGCACAGCTTAACCTGATCGATCGACCTGTGCGCCTGTTATTATTTAGCCACGAGCCCCTCATCGTCATTACTATCAATTCGTAAAATAAAATAATTAAATTAGTACAAATGAAGTGTCACAAATGATTACAAATGCAACCCTACGGCAATATTCAACCATCACTGGGGCTTAGCGCAGTAAATACAGCCTCATGTCCGAGCTCACAGTTCAAACGTTATCTACCTATTCACATACTCACTCGACGGGCCATCCAATCGGTTTTACATTTCAACGTATTATCTGCATCGCTTTTATAATAGAATTGCAAATTTAAACCCTTTATAAGCGCTCTGCATTGGAGAACACAAATTCGCTTTTACGTTCATTTGCATTGCAACGTCACAGTTGTGGTGGCTTCCGAAACGCCTAGTCGTGCACATTGCACGGTTATTAATGCAAACAGAGCTAGAGAGGCTTGTGGCTTTCAGCATTGTGCATCGATTGTTCTGCAAAGTTAAGTTGCAGTTGCTGCGGTGAGCATTTGGATGGGTGTCTATTTTAAACACTTCAAGGCTCCAGGATCTTATTAAAATGTCAACCCTCGCAGTGGGATGGCTTGCGAATATAGTTGCTGCAGGTAGTCTTAATACCTTCAACTGGCGTTAATGGCTATTGGGTTTGGATCATCTCAGATGGCAGTCTCTTTATGCAAATGTGACCAATATTTTGATTAAAAAGAGTGTTTGTGGAGTTTCTTGCCCGTCCTTTTCCATAGGAACCTACTACGCTTTGAAATAGGCAACTAGCTTCATCTTTCTGACTAACTTACCCCCTGACGCGGACGTTTCAAAAGTGCCTGTAATTGGTTTATTTGAATTTAAATGCTTTGAGCCGCAGCTGTTTCTCTGTTAAAGGACTCTTGTTACTATGAAGCTCTGGATACTTCATTTTATGGGGCCTCCGTAGAATTGTTTTTATGTCTAATTTATTGAGCACAACCTCCATTATAATTACAACCGACGTTTAATTAAACGGGCTTAGCTTCGTACATATTTGGTGGTTTATATTATGTACTTGTATCATCGTTTATCATAAGCTCTAATAAAAGCCTACATTGAAATGTTTTGTATGACATTTTCAACAAAATTAAATTGTATTCGAGGATGTGTTATAATATTGTGGAACTATTGATACATTGTAAATCAATAGTTGAGGCACTGAATAGGTTATAATAATATATTTAACTAGCTTTTGCCAGCGACTTCGTCCGCGTGGAATAATGACTTCCGGAAATTGAGGCACTAACTCTCATAGAGTTTAACCGATGTGCTCTTTCCTCTGCCGATTCTTGAGAACGCGTATTTCTCATTCAACGCCTTTTTCAAGACAATAGCGGGCGGACGCCGGCGTCCGCTTGGGTCTTGAATAACTAAAAATATATAACTACGTCTAATATATAAAATAATATATAATAAAACCTACTTCACTTAAAACTAAATACCTATAACTACTATAATTAATAATACCTATACCTATAATTAATAAAAGTACCTACGCTTTTACCTACTTAATATTAAAAAAAACTGAACATAAATTAACCAAGACTTACCTACTACTAACTAACTACTACTAACCTATTACTACTTCACCTAAAAAGAAATCCTGTTTTCCCAACATTTCCCTTCACTGCTCTGCTCCTATTGATTGTAGCGTGATGAAAAGTATACTATAACCTGCCCAGGAGCATGAAGAACAATTGTACCAAGTTTCGTTGAAATCCGTCGAGTGGTTTTTGTTTCTATAACGAACATACAGACAGACAGACAGACAGACAAAAATTTTACTGATTGCATTTTTGGCGTCAGTATCGATCACTAATCACCCGCTGATAGTTATTTTGGAAATATATTTCATGTACAGAATTGACCTCTCTACAGATTTATTATAAGTATAGATATAGATTGATATTGGATTTAAAACACGTTATCACATGGTTGTATGACATTTAGTCGGGCTACAAATTTACTTTGTATCAAAATACAGCATTAATTCACCCATTTAACAAAATATTATAAAAGTTAAGAACAAGAATCACTTTTTTCCCCAAAATCCGTTTCAAGATTAAAACCGCAATTTGAATTCCTGATTCCGGTAAAGGATTGAAATGAAGGAATTTAGGAAAATTTACATTTGAACGGCGAAGGGGGTGACAGCTTACACCCGCTTATGAAAATTTGTTATCACGTTACGACGATCCTGACATATAAAACTGTTAACACAGTATTCTACTTCAAGATAATTCTATTAATGAACTACAAAGAGATAGAATACCTATATCTACAAAGAAAGGAAGACATTTAAGTGTCCTGCAATAAAAGAAAAAGTCTTGAAGAAGGAAATGAAGGAGCTATAAAGAAATTCGAGCCCTTGTAATCTTGAGACAAAGGCTTTTTGCACTTTCTGTTTATTCATTTCACTGGTGAGGTTATTTGAGTTGATTGGCTAACTTGGCGTATCTTCATTTAGAACTTAGCAGTAGTGCTGGCCCAGTGAAAACTGCAGCGACTTACGAGTCGTAGGTTCGAACTTAGTCAAGCGCTTTACTTTGTATAAGTATATAATTTCATCACCGCTGCTCTCAAAACGGTGAAGGAAAACATCGTGAGAAAACCTTCATGCCCTAGAAACAAACATTCGAAGACATATGACATCTACCAACCCGCACTGAGTCCGCGTGGTGAATTATGGCCCACTCACTCTCACAGAGAGGAAGCCCGGGTCCCAGTAGTGGGACATTATAGGCTGATTATGCTATAGTACCTTATGTGCGCTTTTATAATTTCTAAAGCGATGATATTATCGTGGATGTCCACAATCATAAAATGTATGGAAATAAGTGCACATTATACCGTTATCGTAGACGGAAATCTAATGGCGTCTTCAACATAATATATTTTCATTAATTTTACTTCTGTTTTATCGCGATGCCGTGACGTGGTCGTTGACGTCCACGATAATATCGTCACGTTACAAATTATGAAAGCTTACATTTACAATGATTTATTAGTTATGTTTCTATTATTTAACTAATTATGACCCCTCCCGCTCTGGGTGGAGCAGAAGGGAGTGTCAGACTCCTACTGACTAAAACCCACCCGTGTTCCTTCCTTAGCCCTTTGTGTTCCGGGGTAGCGGTAACCCTTTCGGACAATCCAGCTGCCCCGGCAGGCTTCGGCCCTTTCGGGCCCCTTCCTAATGCTGACATCTCTTTGAGGCGCGCGTGGAACACGTACGCGCCGTCCGGCATGAGCCTGGTCCTGATCGGACGGAGAGTTACCCATTACTCTCCGCCCGCAGGCCCGCGCCTACGGTGGCCGGGAGTCGTCTCGCGGCTCCCGACGCCCGGGGCGTCTCCCGCGGCGGCTGGGACGTGAGGCCCTCTCCCTCAGCCGTCCCGCCACCTCCTTCGCTAGCATGACTGCTTCGCAGAAGGAGGTGACTGCCTCCCACTCCCTCTCGCCCCGGACCATGGCTTGAACCAGGGCCGGGCGCGAGAGGTCGCCGCCGCTGCCGATCGCCTCTGCGAGAACACGGCGGTGCTCCGCCCAATTGGGGCATACCGCCACCGTATGCTCCACCGTGTCCTCCGGGCGAAAGTACCTAAGCTTAATATTAAAAACTTGACTTTTCATACGTGAAATAAAATGTACTAATTAATATTTGCACACACGTGCCAGAAATAAAATACAGTCTGTTCTTACCTACCGAAGCAAAAACAAAGGACAAATTATATAACACAAACGTATATATGAACTCGGTAAGTGTGAAGCAAAATCGACCTCTCGTAAGTAGGGCAATACATTCAGCCACCCTTTCCGACATGTGTGGAGACCATAAATTACAACGCGCACCTGTAAGTGCTAGATCATATCTAGATAAAGAAATGTATATAAAAACTGATTTATGATTTTGTTTTATGCACTTTGGGATTTCGTACGGAAGTTATGAGTATTTTGTTGGTACTTATTTTTGGTGAAGAATAGCTGCTCTTTTTTGGTGGAAGGTCTTATTTAAGTAACAAAAGAGCTCTTTCGGAGACATGATACTATCATAATGTTCATCACATTTAAGAATATGTCTAGGATCATAATTAAAGATCCTATCTTTTATCTTAAATGAAATATTTGAATAAAGATACTGAAGCTCACAAATGATCCCTATGTTTATTTTATACTAGCTTATGCCAGCGACTTTGTTAGTGTGAATTTTTTTGTTGCCCCCGTCGCAATGCATCGCCTGCCCGCGCTATTACTTCGTCTTCGTTTTCAATTTTTGAGACTTTTATTTCTTTTTGTTCATCTAAGGGCCTTAAGGGTCCAAACGTGATGTTAATAATAGCCTTCCATAAGAATTGGGCTTACTAATGCAAAAATACTTTTTTTAATCCGACTGTTAATTCCAGAGATTACCGCGTTCAGACAAACATAAAATACAAACCAACTTCTTAACTTCAGCTTTATGTATATAGATATAGATTGTCATTTATCTAATCTGCGTTCGCGTTTTATTTGCCAAAAATGTAAGCAAATATTAATTAATGGAAAAATTACTTTAATTACTACACAAAAAAGTTCAGTTTACGCTACAACTTCAAACATTTTTATAACTTTTTCAATGGTGCTAGTCACTCTGAAATCAACTTCAACTTCATTAAAATAAAGTTGATAATTGTTTAACTTGAAAAAGGGTAGGGGTGTGCAGCACTGTGCACTTTTACTTTATAAACATATTGATATTAACTGACTATACATATCTATGATCATAGATATGATGGTCAAATATTATATACCATGGAAAGAGACCAATCGGCTTTGTCACCAAAAAGCAATTAGGTTAGTTTGAAATTTTTGTTGATAATACGTTTCGCCAAGATATTTTTTAAGTAGCTTAACGAGAGATAACATGCTTATATTTGGATGATTTACTTAAATTAATTGGCTACTGTCACCTTTTATATAATTCTCCAACGTGTTTATTTATTCACCTCATATCGGTTTATGGTTCAACCTTAGCTGTTCAAGTTTAATGATATCCTGAAGAGGGGTTTGTGGCAGGATGAATAATAACAGCCGCACGGGTCGAACAGTTAGGTTAAGCTACGCTTGCCGCGGTTGGCCCGTGGATGGGTTACTATTTTTTCATACCAAGGCCCCTACGTATATCGGAAAGCACGTTAAGCTGTTGGTCCCGGCTGTCATTCTTGGATCTTTGACAGTCGTTACGGGTTTTCAGAAGCCCGAATGTCTGACAACCAGTCTTACCAAGGGGTATCATATTACCCATTAAAAGGGTTGTCGAGGTCAGATAGGCAGTCGCTCAAAAACACTGGTATTCAGCTGCATCCGGTTAGACTGGAAGCCGACCCCAAAAAGGTTGGGAAAAGGCAAGGAAGATGATGATATTATAAGGATTAACATTGTGCTATTGTTGAAATAGAAGTAAAGATACATACGGCATTGCTGATTTATGATTTATACGAGCATGCACTTTGGGATTAAGTCCGAAATTTACGAGTGTAGGTACGTTTGATTTAATAGGATTAAACAAAAATGTGTGTTTGTAATCGGATTGGTTCCAAGTGTTTTATTGTCGGATTATGATAATACAAGGGTAGTGCTTATTGTTTGTTTTTGTATGGTATACATAAATGGGATTATTTTGTGTTCAATGGCTCCCGCATCTATTTGTGGGTCCGTTTTGTATTTTCTATACATTTTATAAATTAAAGTCGGTTTTCGTGTCTGACTGCGTTGTTTTTCTAACTGTGCAACGGATTTTTATGCAGTTTTTGCCATCATATAAGGAATTTATTTCGGGAGGTTTATATGTGCATGTAATATATTGATAATAAATTTAAATATAATAAAGAAATCACGATATATTTGCAGGTCGTTAAAAACGGCGCGGAACAGGGACGGGTCAGTCATGCATAAATATAGTACCTACTGATTTTTTTTTCAAGGCATGTTCGTTACCTATAATTTTCTTCAGGGAGAGTATTTCAAAAGAAATCGAGCAAATTGATAAAATATTTTGAATCAAAATGGCAGAAAATGTTTTCAATTTGTAGACCACCTTTTTCGCTACGCTTCACTGTTTTTATCTTTAACCCGATCAAAATAATAAACATAAATCGGATTATACAAATTTATAAACCCTTTAAACCAAAGCTTATGTAATAGTGTGCATGAATTGTACCAAAACCTATCATGTACTCGGTGACATCAAGGGCCAAATTAACGTTTGAATTATATTCAAATCAGTGAACTGAAAATCTAACCATAGTCCGTATTATAATATGGTAATAAAAGTGTATATAAAAACGTATTTTGATCACATATTGTTCAGTCAATGTAGCTTTTAGGGAACATATAGGTGCTTAATGTTCTGGATTATCGAGGTTACGTTGGTATAGGAAATCCTTGTGAATATGGGGAAAGTTTCAGGTTTCAAGTTTCCAAAAGTTGCCAGACAAAATACCTTTTCAAGGTTATCGTGCGAAATTTGTGTATTTTTTTCGAGTCAAATGTTGTTCGATGTCAATGATTTAATGTATTTATTTGACAATTGTTAACTTCAATATCGGAAAAAAAAGTTGATTAGCAGATTGAAAGACTTCACTGCTAATGTTGCGAACAACAAAATAAAAGTTCAATCAAGATTAATTTACAAATTAATAATTAATTAATTGGTAAATTAATCTTGTAATTAATTCACTTCGTTGCCATCCCCGTCATATGTCAATAATAAACCACCCAATTAATTTTTAATAACTCAGTTTCAGAGCCTATAATTAATTTTTATGTTTTGTATATTTTTACTATCTATTAATTAAATTGAGAGAAATTTTTTGAGCATAAATCGATTTGTTTTTTCTGTGCTTGTTATCCTGTCTGTACCTTTTTATTTATCCGTTTGTGAGTCTTGTTACTTGAATTAACAAATTTATTTTTATTTTAACTATTTTATTCGTTTATTTATTTTCCGGTTTTATGGTATTTTTTAATGATGTGATTTTAACGACTGTGAGTTTTATGGAGAAGGAGAAATCATGTATTTTTTTTTCAAACTCATAACTTCACCACTGTTTTCCAAAAAAACGGAGGCATTTAAAAACATATCCCCTTACTAATAAACGTATTATATCAGATGAATGTTACACACCAATTTCTCTCTTTCAGTTGTCAGTAATTTGACTTTCGAAAGAAGACAAAGCGTTGTGTAACTATACAGATGCTATACAACGTTTATTAGCAAGGGGGAAAATATAAAATCATGCTTGTTTTCCTTAAGGATTAGGTAGAGGCGTAGGTACAGACGCCAGCACCTCAAGTTACTAAAATCTGTAAAATTTCTTTAAAAGATTTTCAACTTTATCGTTAAAACCTAAGGTTCTAAGTTGATTGGGAAAATTTGACAGTTTCGGGTAGCTTGATGTGCTGGCGTATGTACCTAAAGAACACCCACTTTTTACCAGTTATATAACTTCATATTAGCATTCTTTTAAACTACCAAAGTATTTATTAACCGTGCTGACTATAGCAATATTTCCTCACCAAGTTCCTTTGTTGATCCTAAGTATAGGCTTTCCAAGTGAAAAAGAACTGAAAATGAGGTGAAAGCCTCGTTCACCACAAGATGTCCTTTATGAAAGTTAGGTTCCAATGTAGGTTGGGAAAAAGGGTTAGGTACACGAATATGCTAATCATTTTCTCTGTGAGCCACACATAGTTGGTTACGGCCAGAAAGGTTATGTACCTAATCTGTTACCAACCAACTAAAACTTTAAACGGTACCAACATTTAATAATGAACTTTCACAGTAAGTATTTCGGTCCACGCTTCGCTACACCCTTTGTAAGTAGCTGAAATTATGATTACGTAAACGAAAACCGATTTAGTCCCTACAGTAACGGGTTACGTAAAATTTTGTACCGTCGTATTGATTAGCATAAAATTTTCCTACTATTATTTTAATGACTTCCCTATAAAGCTTGAGGTAAACGTTTGAAATAACTTGAAGCCGTGAATAAGTAGACGTTTTGTAGAGTATTTGGGTCACGTACGAAAAATGTGGAGTTTTTGAAATACCTAATACATAACGATATTTTTTTATAGTATATTTTGGGTACTGTTTTTAATTTTTGATGTACTACATTTATCGTTCTCTTCTCATTGAACTCACTATTGGGCAAAGTTTGGTAGCATTTATTTTTTCTATTATTATTAAAACTCTAAATTAAAATGTCTAACAAAATATTAATACAATTATTTCTTGTTACAGGTACTAAAACAGCGCAGTGCTCCCCCCAAACAAAATGTTGTGACAAAAGTGGGAACCGGACGGTGACTTAAAAATGTGTTACCCAAAGAATTCCCTAGATGTGACCAGCAGTAGAACATTTCTGTTCATTATAGTGCTACTATCCTTAAAACTGTGCAGTCCTCAGGACTTAAATGAGGAGTTTGTGAACGAGGATAGTATAGAGACGTCAGATATTAGTATAGTGCCAGTTAAAAAAGTGAAGTTTCCAAGGAACGTTGGTGGAGGGACCCCTTGTCGCTTGAGCGAACTCTTGTGTGACACTGGACAGTGTATATCTTTGGACAAGTATTGTAATGGAGAGGACGATTGTGGAGATAAGAGCGACGAGCCCAAGTCCTGTACACGTAAGTACTTCTAGTTTTGTTACTTGCACAATGTGAACGCTGCATAAGATAATTGTTAAGTCTCGTCCTTCGGGAGTGTAAACTTGGGCGTTAAGTCACATTTACACGATACAGGTTTCTTGCGTGGGGTATCCACATATTGAAGCAAAAAATTACTTGCACCGTCTATAAAATAATGTTTAGATTGTGCAGTTTGTATTATTGCTTTACTTACCTAAGCCCCAGTTACATTAGCCTTTTACCAATTATCTTCGGGTTGGCTTCCAGTCTAACAGGATGCATCTGAATACCAGTATTTTACATGAAGCGACTGTCTATCTGATCTCACAACTCAGTTACAGGGTAATAAGATACCCCTTGATAAGACTGCTTGTCAGACTTCCAGGCTTCTGACGACCCATAACGACTGCCGAAGATCCACGAATGACAGCCAGGACCAACGGCTTATCGTGGTTTCCGATACAAGTAGGGGCCTTGGTATGAAAAGATAGTAACCCATCCATGGGCCAACCGCGGCAAGCGTAGCTTAACCTAACTGATCGACCCGTGCGGCTGTTATTAGTCACTCTGCCACAAACCCCTCTTCAGGATATCATTAAACTTGAACAGCTAAGGCTGAACCATAAACCGATATGAGGTGAATAAATAAACACGTTGGAGAATTATATAAAAGGTGACAGTAGCCAATTAATTTAAGTAAATCATCCAAATATAGGCATGTTATCTCTCGTTAAGCTACTTAAAAACTGTTTGTCTCTGCATCACCCAAAGGTTGACTGGTAGAAAATGCCTATGGCATTAAGTCCGCCTCTGTACATTTATGTGCTTGAAGTATTAAAATAAATAAATAAATAAATAAAAAATATCTTGGCGAAACGTATTATCAAAAAAAAAAAATCAAACTAATCTAAGGGTACAACTTTTATCGGCGCTTCAAGTTAAGGTATGACACAGGTAATTAAATCGAACCATATAACTGTGGCTTTAATATATTCGTGTCAGCGCAGTCAGACCAACTCATATCTAAAAAATAATTTCTAAATTATTAGGTACCTTTTGAAAGCCTACAAATATATAATACGGAACATTGACATCAAATATGTAATTTGTAAAAGTAATATGTGAAGTGAAAGAAGCCGAACTCTTCATAAAAAAGGAGCACGATAAATCTTTTGAAACTCATTTTAGGTCATTCAAACGCATTTTTAATATGTCTCCCCTTCTCGGTTTGCTGACATCTGTCACAAAAGAAAAGGTAGTAAAGGAAGGCTAAGGATTGAGGGTCTTAGAACAAGCGACTTTGTGAAGAAGCGGAAAGTTAGAGATGTCTAGGAGTCTGTGCGTGTTGATAGCACTGGAATGTTTCGTGTTTTTCAAGTTCTTTTGTCCTGTTTTGTTTTTAGGTACGGTGTCTTATTTCTACTCGTGTTTATGATTTCAATTATATTATTAGTCTCATTTTTTTGGTTCAATAGACGTGGATAATCGTAAAAGGTGTAACTAGTTAATAATTGATACCCATCTTTTTAGGTTTTCTTTTTATTAGAATTAACAATTGTTAACAACGTTTATTATGCAACGGAAGGTCAAAAACTATTGACGATTGATAACACTACAAAACCGCTATCTTTTATCTTCTCACGGGATCCAAATCGCAATTCTCGTAGCCTCGAATGCTTCGTCGCATGGCAGTGGAGTGGCTGTGTCAGCGATGGACAGACTTGGCTCCCTTTTGCCTTTTATGTAATATTCATCCCGGGGAGTTATGCGGGGACTTCGCCAAAACATATTATACAACATGTTTATGGATTTACGTAATCGTTCGGTTGGGTTAGGTTACTGTGTATCGTTTCTGCATTATTTTGTTGATATTTGTAGTTTGTTTGGAAAGAAAGAAAGAGCAGTAATGAGATAAGAGTGTATAAAAGGAATTTTGAACGTGGCGCCAGTTATAGAAACGTTAAAAGGGAAACGTTTGTCTTAGTATGGGCATGTGATGAGAAAGAATAAAACGCATTTAACAAAAAGAGAGATGAATATAAAATGTAGATGGATGAAGAGGGAGAGGAAGACCAAAGAAAAGGTAGATGGATTGGATGATATGGAAAAAAAAGGATGGAGAATGGAAGGAAGAAACGTGTTGCACTGTCCCGAAACAACAAGGGACAAGGGCTGGAAGAAGAAGATTTATAGTTTTTTGGGAGTTGAAGACATCTGGGTGATGTTTATCAAATTAGGATGCAAGACTTCACAAAAACATGACGTTGCACTTCAGTTTGTTATCTATGGTAACTGTAATGGATTGAGACATGTGTTTGGGCATGTTATTAAATAAACTATAATGTTTCAGTTTCCCGTCAAAACAGTTCTTGTTGCCTTTTTCTTAAACAATAGCTAACTATAACACTTAAAACTCAACACTTCGTGAAAGTAAACGGCAATCTTAAACAGGAGGTCACAATTCGTAAAGCCGCTTTATCGAACCTATAATATAAAGCGTCAGTGGTCAGAAGTTATGAAGCACCTGGCCCTTTCTGAAGGGCATCACTGATAGATCGCTGTACGTCGCGTCGTCCGTCCTTGTGGGGTGTCCTTTCCTGACATTTTCTTTATTAGTAGAGTGTTGCATAATAGTATTATGATAGGGTGAATGGTAAAATCTATTATGAGTATTTTATTACTGGAAGTAATTAAAAGAATTGTGCGCTGTGGGTAGTGTGACCTTTAAATTGTTTTTAAAATTGTTTTTAATTTAGGTTTACAAACATTTCTAATTATTTATTTATTTATTTATTTTAATACTTCAAGCACATAAATGTACAGAGGCGGACTTAATGCCATAGGCATTTTCTACCAGTCAACCTTTGGGTGATGCAGAGACAAACAGTGGTAGGTGCAATCATGAAAATTGAGGAATAAATATTTTAAATATAAAGATACGCATAAACCTGTTAAAACTATGAATATAATGTATACCTAGTTATATATATATATATATATAAGCACAAATAAATATATATAAATACATGAATATACTTACTAAAAATAAATTAGACAAACAATGAGAAAATATTACCGTTGTGATGATACTGCCAGCTTCTTGCGAATGTGCTCACGAACTTTAACTTTGAAGTATAATCGGTTGGTTGCCATCCTGATTTCTTGGGGGAGCGCATTCCACAGAGAGATAGACTGAACGAAGAAGGAAGAGTGTATGAAGTCTGTGCGGTGAGTGGGACATTGGAGAAGACGATTGTGTGAAGAACGTAGATTTCTATTGTGGTTGGTGCAAATGTACTGAAAGTGGGGGGCTAGATAACCAGGGGAAGACGGAGAATCAAGAAATGAGAACAAGGTGGTCAGCGCCCTTAGCTCTCTGCGCTGGCGTATGGGCAACCACTTTAGAAGCAAACGATGCGTAGAGACATGATCATATTTACGCAGATTGAAAACGAATCGAATGCAGTTATTGAGAAGACGGTCAAGTTTATTGAGGAGATCTGCATTCAGGTCATAGTAGCACACATCACCATAATCGATGATAGGGAAAATAAGACTCTGCACAAGCATTGTCTTCGTACTTGATGGTAATAAATTTTTCAATCGGTACAGAGCCCGCAGCGTTCCAGTAACCTTCTGACTCACCCTAGCGACTTGAGTCCGCCAGTTCAGGGTACAATCAATGTGCAAGCCTAGGTCCTTCACGTCAGTACCAAAAGGAACGGTCGTACCATTGAAGAGAACTGGCGGCAAGCTTGTACCATCTACCTTGCTCATACTACGAGAATTGCCAATGATGATCGCCTGACACTTCGTAGGGTTTACGGCTAATCCAAATCTATCAGACCAGGTTTTTATGGCTATCAAGTCCTTATTTACTTTGTCGATAGCGTCAGGTAATTCATCAACCTTCTCTTGACAGTACAACTGCAAGTCATCTGCATACAGATGATACGCACACTGAAGTTCGAAAGTTATAAGATTAATAAAAATAGAGAACAGAAGAGGTGAAAGTATACCGCCTTGAGGAACGCCAGTTTTCAAATCACACCAGCTAGAGGAAGAATCCCCAACATGAACGGACTGCTGACGTTCCTGAAGATAAGAGGAGAACCATTCCAGTGCTTCGGGAGAGACCATAATATAGGACAGAATGGCTAAAAGGATGTCGTGACTGACGGTACTGAAGGCATTCGAGAAATCAACCAACACTAGAATAGTAACTTTAGTGTCTTCCAGTCCTGCCCTTATATGGCCAGTCACTTTTATCATGCTTTTTGCTATCAACCATAACGAAACCAACTATAAAAGATTATTTTGAACAAAACAACGTTTATTTCAGCGATTTTGTGTTTTGTTGGTGGATTAATTAATTAATTATTTTTCATACGGAAAGAGAAAAAAATACATGTGCCCAATGATGTTATAGGTAAAACACTTAAATAATATCATTGGATGGTCCGATCGTTTTTTCTTCTTTTTACAAAAATAATTTTCCGAGGAATGAATCAAAAACCTTATTTGAGTAGGTGTTCTGGCCGCGTGACGACTCCCGGCCACCGTAGGCGCGGGCCTGCGGGCGGAGAGTAATGGGTAACTCTCCGTCCGATCAGGACCAGGCCCGTGCCGGACGGCGCGTACGTGTTCCACGCGCGCCTCAAAGAGATGTCAGCATTAAGGAAGGGGCCCGTAAAGGCCGAAGCCTGCCGGGGCAGCAGGATTGTCCGAAAGGGTTACCGCTACCCCGGAACACAAAGGGCTAAGGAAGGAACACGGGTAGGTTTTAGTCAGTAAGAGTCTGACACTCCCTTCTGCTCCACCCAGAGCGGGAGGGGTCATTTGATGATTTCCCATCCACAAAAAAAAAAAAAAAAAGTGGGTGTTCTGGGCTCATAACTTATGTTGGTGTGGAATTAATTAACTTTAGAGTGAAATAAGAATAATTATAATTCATTTGTACGGACACATTCTTGACATCAAAAGTAACAAATACAAAAGTCATCTTGACACTTTCACCGTTGACATATAATGAGGTTTCGTTCATGAAGTCCAACATTTCGTAGATTTCTAAGCCATTCGTACGATTTAATTTTGTGGAAACTAAATTCGTTACAGAACAAAGACGAACCTAAACCACAAAACATTAGTGGTAATAATCCTTGTCTATATTAGCCGAATAAGCTTTCAGAACGGGCTCCCAAACAAAATATACTCTCGGGTACATTTGCCAGTCCATAGCACTAGGGCCAATCCTTAACGCAAATAAATTCTCTTGCAAAGCATGCCTTAATCTGACTCGCGCAGTTTCACCAAAACGGCTCTCATTCCGCGCTGGTAAAATACGTTTTTGCTCAGAAAATGTCTGCAACGATAATTGTCTTACACAAAAGAACTGAAGATGTACTCACAAAGGGAATTGAAAGAAGTAGATTACAATGAGTTTGCTCAGTTCCTTCTCTCAGGGGAGTTGGTGCATCAGTCTGATGCAGACCGCAGAACGAAGTTAGGAATTACATTTTTATTGAGAGAGCGTATAGAAATTGTACTGAAACAATAGAGTTGCGATTCCAATGCAGAGAATTTGCAGTTAGTCTTTAGGGGATTATTTTGCAGGTATCGAATAGTGTGATGTTATAGACCAAGACCATGCTAATTTAATACCATATTGTACATACCAGAAAACAAAGATTTCAGATTATTTTTTAATGTTTGATTTTTATCTATGTGGATCATTGTTTTTTGTTCCCTTCAGTTAATATTAATGATGGTCTGGCAGTTTGAGTAATTTATGCGGCCTACCCAAATGTCCTTTCTTTGGTATTGTTCGTCAAATCGTTGAGTGTTGAGTTGAGCTCCATGATTAATGACAAATGCGTGCACTGACTAGACAGGTCCACTCAATCTGTGTTGTTCATTCCTCAAAAGACCATTTCAGATACTAATCAACATGGTCTCCACATGATCTGACCAAGATTATGTCTGGACTTTAAAAGATACCTCTGAGTTTGTTTCGGCCTTTTTTCTCAGAGTAGGCAAATAGGAAACGCCGACGTCATCTCGTTTTTAAAAATATGATTGACGTGTAAAAGTGTTTGTACAAACCTACTTACAGAAATAAAATCATTTATCATTTATCGTAAGCACTCCCAATGCGTCATCGAATCATTGTCAAAGTAGCAATAAACTTTTCAAATGGTTTTGTGTTAGTTTTAACACAAAACCATTGGTGGCTAAAAACATTGGTGATTGGCAAAAGCATTGGTGGGTTGGGTATAAACGTTGGTTTTGTATTGGTTTTATTATGATAAAAAATTGCACTCAAAAAGACAATAAATATAATAATCAAAACCGTTAAATATATAATTTAGTAAACAACGAAGCGCAGCTACATTATTTACAAAAAAATATAGCATTTAATAAAGAAAAGATAGAAAGAAAATTCATCTATTTAGCGGAGACTAAAAGACACAATACACTAGATACATACATAAGATAGCAACAAATTAAAATCAAATAGAAAGTGTAAAGGCCGATGTAAGAAATTAACAGGAAACTGTGCCAAATAAAAACAGCCCTATTATAGCAGGTACAATGATTGTCCCTATGAATATTCTACAGAATTAAACACACAGGGCTGTATCTCGACGTGGGTTCCGTGACTAATGTCAGTCCATTTTGTAAACACCGCCACGGTAAACGTAACACCTTATTAAACGCAGGTTTTTTTGTTAATTGTAGCTATATTTTGGCTTAATGACCACCTACGTGGGTACGTTAAAAGGGAAAGCTCGTTTTCAGGCGGTCGCTATAATTAAAGAAGGTTTATTGTCCGCCTCAGTCTTTGAGTGGTTGACTATTTAAATTTTCACGATATTTGCATTCATATTTCCTAAGAATATTCGTATTTTTTTACTGTGTCCATATTATAGGCACGCCTTTCACAAGTTTCATTTTATTTGTGCGAATAGGCACTTATATACCTAAGCTGAATTATTTTACAGTGTGTGAGTACTCGCCGGCTCGTAAAAATTATTCGGTAGAAAATTTATTTTTATTTTTTTGTGAGGCCGTTAATGTTTTTCAGAGTTTAAAGCCAGCGATCACAGAATAAGTTAGTGTTATACATATTAAGCAGTCGGTGGCTTGGTAGTAGTCTAGTAGGTTGCCTTTTTTTACTGTTTTAGATTCCAGTGCAGGATTAAAGTGCCGTTATTAAAGGCATTCTTGAGTTGTCTCTTTAAGCTACAATATGTACTGGCATTTATTGATCAAACAAGAAAGTATACAACCTTTATAGTTGGTTTGCGTAATTCTAACGTTCTCTGTAAAATAAAAAGATCCACCTTAAGCTTGGGTTCCACACCGCGAACTATCATGAGCGGTGTCCAGCGTTAATCCTAAATATTTTACCTTTCTATGTCAGCATTTTAAAGTCTTAGGAAGCTTTATTTCGCTCCACAGACTGCAGTCTTACCGAATACTCGGATAGAATGTCGCAAACAATCGACGGCATTGGATGGTGCCTCTTATCTTAGATGGCGTCTATTTGAGACAAGGAATTTCTTTATAAGCCAGTTACATAAACTCACGCATTTTTCCCATGTGGAGGGGGTACGTACATATTCATATTGTACCTTATTATACTTTTATAACACTTATCTGTCTGCTAATGGGTGACACGGCGTACATAAAGTATACAAATTACTTTCCATAAAAAAGCAAAAAAAAGTTATCTATTAATCATCTAAAAAATCCTGACTTTAGTCAAAAACCACAAAATATTTTAACATCCATTCGCGCAAATTGAAAAATATATTTTGTTGTTTTTAACCCGGGATTAAATATGTAAATGGGTCACACTACGGAGGTTTAAAATAAAATCAATTCGTTCTTTTAAATATATACACTTTGTGAAAACGAAGGGTACAAAAAATATTTACACAAACCGAAATTAGGTCAGGTGCAACAAAAAACGGAAAGCCGGGGTTTTCAAAACATTTTATAAAAATATGCCCATTGAGTTAAGGCCGATGATACCGGTAAAGCACGTCTGCCAAAAGCTTAAAATTATAATGATCCTTATTAGTATTTTCATCAAAAAGAGGAAAGGAAATGAAAAATATACCGAAACTGCAAATCATGATGAGGTGCTTGGACTGGGCTTTGGCTTATTTTGCTTAAGAGCATTTACGACGTATGGCATTTCATACAAATTTTCAAGCCCTTGGTTTTCGAAATGAATGAACCGATGTAGTGAAACTTCACACGAAAAACATTTTCGAAAAATAGCGTTACAGCCAAATTAGACCGATTTTAAATTTTCCATAGAAACAGAGATATCCAGTTTTTTTTTTTTTTTTAATAAGCCATTCCGAAAATTTTTGTACTAACTTTTTAGACCTTTGTATCCTGCTTATGCGTATGAAGTTTCATTAAAATCGGTTGATTCATTTCGAAAAACAAGGGCTTAAAAGTTTGTATGAAATGCAGTACGTCGTAAACGCTCTTAAGGCTAGCAACATAAGTGTCATATTCGCATTTATCGAAAAAGCTCTTTAAAAAAAAAACAATGCTATGAACCCAAATATAACATTACAAATAAATGGAGTTTCTAATTGCAATAAATTCATTCTTACCTAATAAATAAATTGAAGTCTTCATCTCACATCACGCTTGAATTCCCCAAAAATATAGTTTACTAGATTTTGCCTGCGGCTACGCTCGCGTCTATTTAAAAAAATATGCCACGGGAACGTACTACAGGGATTTAAAGTATCCTATGTGTTAATCCGGGTTATAAACTAACTGGGTGCCAAATTTTATCCAAATGCGATCAGCCATTTTTGTTCCAATTCAGAACATACATCCAGACAAAAAGACAAAAATTTAAAAAAAAATTCGGCATCAAACTCATTCGGTGTGGGGACGAGTTTGATGACGAAATTTTTTTTCTTGTTCTTTCATGGCAATTAATATTCAATGTACAGTCACCAAAAGAGATAAGTAACTAGAGTCGTCGGATATAGTTGAAGTTTAGCAAGAAACCCATGGATGTTTTCGAATGAAATTTCATAAATAAACTGTTTGTTTTTTTTATTTATTAAATTAAATTTTATTTGAAAACATCCAACGGTTTCTTACTACACGTTTACTATATTCGACGAACTTGGTTACTTATCTCCTCTGTTGACCATACAGTTTTGGCTTCGTTACTATTTTATGATACTTTGAATGCAGACATACCCATATTAAACTCTGTTTATCCCCCATTTACAAATTGCTGTGTAGTGTAACTCTGAACGTGATAAGTACAAAAGCAATAATGAGAGATTGACTAGCAATTCCCACTTATTCCAAAGTGCTGAAACCTCGAATTCGAAATCTCTCAGAATTGCCAACCACTGTTTGCAACGATGCACCGATTGCATTCAGATAGATGACCGGCAAATGGGGACAAATTTGTAAAAACATCCGATCACGTAGGTGGAGAGCACTACTCAAGAATCTGGATCAGTGACGCAACCTGGGTCGCGAACCTGTAAAATAAACATTTTGTAAAAATACTTGAAGATGACTACTGTGTAAATGCTAACTAACTAATGCCAACTAAGTAATGCTCACTAATTATCGTTGCAAGAATTATGAAAGGTCACGTGGCGATCTATATTTTCTGCCTACCATTATGAGAAACATGTGAGCTGGCATTCCACCTGAAGGCCAACTCTCGTAATTTAAAACGTTTAAAATATAGTCGCAGTCTCATCTCAGCGACAAACAAATGTCAAAAACTTGTCAAAATGTAGGGAAATTAGAGGTATTTTTGACAGATTAAGACTGAGATCAGACTGTGAACGTTCTTAAGATTACGAGAATTGCCCCTCTGATGCTATAAGACTGACACTATTGACAGCTCACTTAAATCTCACTTCACCTGGGTGTTGGTATTTTCTATACTATAGGCCGACCGCTTAACTGAGACGTTGCCTGAGGTAGCAGCGCGGTGCGGGAGGGGTGTAGTGTCGTGATGCGAGAGCTCAGTGATTCGTCAACTCGTGATAACAGTCACCCCTCCCGCACCGCGCAACTGCCTCAGGCAACGTCTCAGTTAAACTGTCGGCCTATAATATTACATGAGAATGAAAGCTAACATCATGACAGTTATGTTCACTAGTGAATTTATTCATATTGGGTTATTTGCTTCAACTTGTACCCGGCGTAGCAGTTGCGCAGCAACTTCGTAGCAACCGCTTAGTAATTTTTTCTTTATAATATTGCGTCAATTACATCACAAGCGGCTTAAGTGAGTGTGAAGTCAAATCATAACATCAATTTTCAGAGCCCTATATAATATGAAACACGTTATTTGGTGATGTGTATTTTGTATAAATACATGAGAATGAAAGCTAACATCTAAACAGTTATTTTCACAAGTGACTTTACGATGTTGGGTTGTTTGCTACGACTCGTAGCTGGCATAGCAGTGGCGTAGCAACTTGATAGCAAACGTAGTCAATTTGCCTTAACAATGCTTACATCAATTACACCACGAACGCCCTAAGTGAGTATAGAGTCAAATCACAAAAATATCAATTTTAATGTTTTCACTGACCAGAGCCCTAGATAATAATAGCACAGGTTAGTTATGTTGTTGTTGTGTATGTTGTATCTTCTTCGAGGACAGGTAACGCGTTAAATGAAAAAATGAAATTTTAAGACAAGGATTTTTTTACAATTTTATTTTAATTTTTTTTTTCTTTTTTTTCATTTCTTCTACCAGAAATGCCAAAGTTCTGGCTGGAACGTAAAGACAGGTAAAATTATCACGAAGCACTCCAAATCGAAAACCGTTGAAAGACTAATTACGTATACTGCAAATAATCCCTCGTCGACCCAAGTTTACACATAACTAATTAGTGAAACGCGTGCGCTCGTTTGGTAATGCAGTCTTACTGGAACTTGCTGAACAAACTTCGGTGTATGATTTTGCAATGAATTAGAGTAAGAGACAAGTTTGCTTTCGAACATGGCAAACGGATAGATAAGTAGGTAAATTAAGCTGAATTTATGGCTTTGAAAGTCTGAATTTATACAAGGTGGAATTAAAATAACTGAGAATATCTTAGGAGGATAAAAGACTCATCATTATGAACAACTTTTATTAAGGGACCAAACCTGAAATCGCGAAAAAAACCGGCTAATCCATACATTTATGTTTGATCCATATACAGAGTGAAATTGAAAACATGCGACAAATCGAATTGGGAGATTGTGCTCATCATTAAGAACAACTTTTACTATAAAAACGAACCTGTTATCGTAAAAAAAAACAGCTGTTCCCTACATTTATGTTCGTATACAACATGTAACATAATTAACGCACATCCTGAAAATAGTTTGTTCAGAATCGTTTACTGAATCGATTTCTATCATTTTTAATATAGGTAATTTTTTATCCCAAAAATAATTAAAAGTACCTAAATTACAGCCACACTACCCCTGTACAATCAAAATAAACTAAAATGGACCGTAACACAAGGCAATAATACTTTTAAAAGTGCAGTTTTATTTGCATTAATACAAATTCCGTCATTCAATACAAAATAAAGAAAAATGCGATTTAACCGCACGCACACACTAACAGGCACTGGACAAAGGACACAATAGCTATATCAACAAAATATGTCATGGTGGTCTTCGTTCCCTTTTTCCTGCTAACTAAAATTCTGGGATAGAGCGAGATAGTCACAATGACACCGTGCGGCGCGGGCGCGGCTACTATGAAAGAAAGCTAACTTTTAAAATAATGTAAAATTGTAAACAATATTAGTCACGCGCGGACATTTTTAGTGGAAAGACTCGCGTAGTGTTTGCAAATAATTTTTCGCGCACAATGTCTTTTCAATACACAAATGTTCAGTACACCGAAATGGTGAGGACTTTGGCACGGTGTGATGATAATGTGGCTCTAGCTTGCAGAACATTCAACCAAAGGTATGGTACGAGAGTAGACCGTAGGACTATGTTAGCGGCTACTCAGCGCCTTCGCGACCACGGAACGTTTCGTCCGAACACGACCATCGACAGGGGAGCCAATGTACGTACACGTACTTGTCTTCAAAACGAAATACTGGACTATTTTGATGAGAATCCCCATGCCAGTACCCGAGAAGCAGCGCCACGCTTTGAATGTAGTCATATGCATGTGTGGAGAACACTTCGTGGTGACAAACAACATCCATTTCACCTTAAAAGATGCCAGGAGTTGACTTCGAACGATTACGCACCACGCTTGCAGTTCAGCCGCTGGTTATTAGAAAATTGGCAGCGGGACATAATTTGGACAGATGAAAGTACATTCACACGTGTGGGGATGTACAATCAACATAACACACATTTATGAATGCACGAAAATCCTCACGCATGCAGAGTGGATTCCTTCCAACATCGTTTCTCAGTTAACGTCTGGGCTGGTGTCATTGGTACATACATACTGGGGCCTGTGTTCTTACAGAGATTAACAGGAGACGCATATTTACTGTTTTTACGAGAAACTCTACCTACGCTGCTAGAAGACATACCTCTTCATAATTTACAAGAGTTATTCTACCAACACGATGGTGCCCCTGCTCATTTCACTAGGAGTGTTCGACAGCACCTTGATGATGAGTTTGGAGGGCGCTGGATCGGTCGCGGCGGCCCTATCCAGTGGCCTCCTAGATCACCTGATTTGACGCCTCTTGACTTTTTTTTGTGGGGACGTATTAAATCGTTAGTTTATTTTAGTGAGACATCAAGTGCCGAGGACCTAAAAAATAGGATAGTGAACGCTTTTGAAATAGTGAAAAATGACACTGAAGTGCTTTCTAAATTAAAACGTCAATTAAGAAAACGGGCATTAAAATGTATTGAACAAGGTGGTGGAAATTTTGAAAGTGTATTAAAAATACAACGTCGTATGAGTGTTTAGGCAATCAGTAAGTTATGGATTTGATTTTTTAAAAAAATTATTGTTAATATCTTGATTTACACGCTGTCTTTGAATAATGTTATCGTATTGCCTCTTATTTTTTGTAGTTCATTATTATTTGCATTAGCATAACATTTTGTAACGGATATTGCCTATTTTTGCATTTTATCATAATCAATAAACAAAATTATTTAGAGTCATTAGTCCAAAGCCTGAAAAGTGTGATGGATAGATGCAGCTCGGAGTTCGGACATCTGTTAACCACTCTCTCGACCAGCTGCGCGCGGGGTTTTTCCCATTAAAGTTCAATAACGTGTATTGTCCGCTTTTTTCGGCGCTAATACTTACGTGTGCGACTGTGTGCGTTCGTGGATTTGTACTGTGACCACAACTTTCTTCCGGAATTAGTATAACTAATTTAATAAATAATCAATGCTTATACATGCTTAATTAAAAATTCTGTGTATTTATTATGATTATAACATAATATACTAATTGGGGTGTCTGAGGGTGTGCGTTAATTACGTTACATGTTGTATAACTGGTTAAAATGTTGTCGCATGTTTTCAATTTCAACCTGTACAATCAGCCTATAATGTTGCTACTGCTGGAACACAGGCCTCCTCCCAGTGAGAAGGAGTGGGCCGTAATCCACCAGGCGGGCCCAGTGCAGTTTGAAGACATCACACGTCTTCGATTTTTTGGTTATAAGTTTGCATAGCTCGATAAAATGTAGGGAGCAGCTGATTTTATAAATCACGATTATAGCATTGGTGTTGGTGCCTTAGTTAAAGTTATTTATAACTAGCAGCGCCCCGCGGTTACACCCGCATAAGTGTCGATCTCGTGGGAATATCGGGGAAAAAACTATCCTTTGTCCTTTTCCGGGACTCAAACTATGTCTATACCAAATTTCATCTAAATCGAATCAGCGGTTTAAGCTTGAAGAGGTAACAGACAGACAGACAGACACACTTTCGCATTTATAATATTATTAGTATAAGTATATTAGTATGGATTATGAATACAATGACCCCTTTAGAGGTTTTTAGTTATCTAAATTACACTTTCTTATGTCAAAGAAGACATTAGAAGGAGTTATTTAAATAACTCTCTCTTTCTCTTTAATTATTTAAGAATTTCTCACGTCTTGGTAGGAATATTAGCCAGCTTACGTAAATGACTGTCCTCTGTGTGATGGGTGGACATAAAAATACCTACCTCCATTCATTAAGACCATTTTTATACACCCCTTAAATGCTGAATGATATTTTCATTGCTAGGGCAAAATTACAATTGAACTATGAGTGAGTTCTCTGTTCTTTTTAAACATTACTATTTCATCGCGTAGGACACTTTAACAGCAAATACTTTTTTTTTCATATTTCACGGTGTGTTCGATAGTGAAAGTCATTTTCATGAGTACTAAAACCTAAAATGAAATTTTACTAAAATAAAAAAAACACATACTTATCTGAGAACTCTGAGGTCCCGGTCCTTTGGAAGGCGTACGAGGGGCCGATGCCAATTCGCAGAGGTCCGTTAGACATATTTATTTAAGATTGTTATGTCCCCGTTTAATGTAACGTCCTGTATAAGTTTGGGGTTATACCAGACTCTGAATTTGCTTCAACGAATAACAACAGTGCAGTGCAGTAACAGAGCAGTGGTGGCCCCATGGTAACTGTCCCAACTTACGTGTTGTAAGTCGTGAGTTCGAACCCAGGCAGGTGCTTTGGGTAGCGGGATTGTCCGAAAGGGTTACCGCTGCCCCGGAACATAAAGGTCTAAGGAAGGAACACGGGTGGGTTTTAGTCAGTAAGAGTCTGACACTCCCTTCTGCTCCACCCTGAGCGAGAGGGGTCATTTGATGATTTCCCATCCACAAAAAAAAAAAAGGCAGGCGCTTTACTTTGTGTAAATAATTTCATCACCACTGCTCTCAAAACGGTGAAAGAAAACTTCGTGAGGAAACCGGCATGTCCTACTAGAATTAAAAAATCGAAGACGTGACATCTATCAACTCGCCTGGGCCCGCGTGGTAGATTACGGGCCTCCCTCTCCTCGAGAGGAGGCCTTGGTCCCAGCAGTGGGAACATTATAGGCTGATTATGATAATGATTAACAACCATCTAAAGACTCATTGAGTAGTTGATTAGAAAAGCTTAAGTAAATGGATCTACAATGATAAACTAGAGAGAACTAGAGAGATAACATTAATTACAGTGCGAATTCCGACTCATTTACTATGCATAGTGATTATGCCATTCCACCCGCTATTGTGCCATTCGATCAGAATACAACAGCAAACTAAACTGTGTATTTTCTCTTGCTGTGCATTAGAGCAAAATATATAGGGTGACTGGTAATTACTGACCGATACCTAAACACGTGATTGTACTCATGATAACAAACAACGTTTTACTATGGGACCAAACCTGAATTCGCGAAAAAAAATCCAGTTAGGCGAACATAAATGACTGAACAGCAGATTTTTTTTTTCACAATTTCAGGTTTGGTCCCATAGTAAAAGTTGTTTGTTATCATGAGTACAAGTGTTTAAGTATCGGTCACTAATTACCAGTCACCCTATATAGGATGAGGTTTTGAACAGTTAAAGGCAGCCATGCCAACCAAAAATAATAAATAACACTAATATCACGAAAAAAATCAACTGTTTAATACAAAAGTTCGATCCCTACCCACTTGACCAAATTGTATGAAACAGCTGATTTTTTTTTCGTGAGTTCAGAGTTGGTCCCATAATGAAAGTTGTTCAGTTCGATGGTCTAAAGCACCTATTAAAGTTTGTCAGGTTACTTTTTTAACACTTTGTATATACACCGTTACATTTTGATCGTTTTAATCCTTAAAAAAGGTCATTGCAATCATCATTATGAACAACTGTTACTATGGGACCAACCCCGAAATCGTGAAAAATAAATCAGCTGATCTATACATTTATGTTCGCGTAACTCGACGTAATGTATGGATCAACTGATTTTTTTTCACGATTTCGGGGTTGGTCCCATAACAGGGATCCTGTTCAATAAAACACCCAGTATATCCAAGCTATCTCGCTCTGCCTTTGCGGTACAGCTGTGCTTGCAAAATAATAATGATTTGCTTTATAGAATACTACATCTATCTCGCTCTCTCGACGTTGATGCACATACACTGGCAAAATAATAATTATCCTCTCCACAAATGTTCGCGCTACACGCGGCCTCGTACATAATTAGTGCTGGACACAGGCTCCTGTTGTAATGCAGTCTTAACAAGGCTTGTTTGTTGCCAGCATTGCTGTTTCAATCTTTGTTACGTTGGCAACATGAGTTTCTAATGATGAAGCTTACGTGCTATTTGTTTTACAGTGCTGTGCAGTTATACGAGTTGTTTGTTTCCTGCACTGCTATGTCAATCTTTGTTACATATGCTGTACGTTCAGAGTATTAATTAACATAGAAACCGTATACGCTTGTTACACCACCAGCTTGTAAGATCGTAACAGGAATGTTGTACTTACTCAATCAGCGGGGTGATTACGTAAAACACTATTAGTAACAATGGGTTTCATTGTGACAGATCAACAACATTCATTGCGTTATTTACGTTGTTGAGTAATACATTTTTCGAAGATATAAGGTAATGGATTAGCGATATCCTTCAATATCAAGGGTACAGCAGTGCTATTCCGTAAAAATTGAGATTTTTACGGAATAGCACTGCTGTACCCCGATGTTAGGGATTGCTTCCATTGATAGCTCACTTCACACTCACTTCACCTATGATAGCACGGTTAGAGTTTTACAGAATCGATAGACAGGGCTGGTTAGTATGATCTTGGGATCAATTTCTGGGACAACGTAATGACTAATGAACAGGGTTTGAGATTCTGTAAGGTAAGGTAATTTATCATGCTAGAATTTTATAAATAACTTCTACTACTTCTAGCTTTTTTCCGCGGCTTCGCCCGTGGGGAGTTTATCACAGAGAAACGTACTACCGGTATAAAGAGTAACCTATGTGTTAATCCAGGTTATAAACTATCTTTGTGCCAAATTGTATTCAAATCCCTACAGCCGTTTTTGCGTGATTCAGCAACAAACATACAAACTTTCACATTTATAATCCAACTAGCTTCTACCGGCGACTTCATCTGCGTGAAATTTATTGTTCCCCCGACCCACCCGTCGCATCGTATCGCCTGCCCGCGCTACAAATTCGTTGTTGCTTGGCGTTCTTTGACTTTCGTCTTTTAGCTCGATTCCTAAGGGTCGTAGCGTGATGTTACCTATGATCTCCCTCAAATTAAGCTATCAAATGCAAAAAGGTTTTTTGAAATCCGACTGGTAACCCTAGAGATTAGCCCCTATAAATAAACTTAAAACAAATAAAATCTTCAGCATTAGTATACTCGTAGTAAGTAGGATATTGAGTTTATTAATAAAGACTCGAGGTATTGAAACATGTTTCATAATTTAATTATACAGAATGTCTAGTAAATAATGGGTCAAATGTAACGAGTTACCTGATTTCCAACAACTATTTTGAACAGTTTAAAAAAACCGTTACGGTACCTATCCAAGAATTTTTTTTTCTCCCATATTTTGCCATTTTCACTATTTTCTAATGCAAAGAAAACGTTATTTAAAAAATGGTATCTAATAAAATTAGTAAACTAATCAGAAATGTTTGACAAAGATCATACCTAAAAATGCAATCATTTGCAGCGACAGCATTAAACTCGTAATTTAAAACGTTCAATTTAGTCGCAGTCTCATGTCGGCGACAAACAAATGTCAAAAACTGGTCAAAATGTAGGAAAATTACAGGTTTTTTTGACAGATTGAGACTGAGATCAGACTGTGAACGTTCTTAAAATTACGAGGATTACCCCTCTGGTAAGCTACCTACCCGTTACGTTTGATCTATTATTTACGGAACATCCTGTATGCTCTGCTGCATGTTCTCGTTACCCGGGCAGGTTTGTATTAGGTCGGGGCAAAAGTATTTTCGTATTTTTCATACAAAAAAAAAAAAAAAATGTTTTAGGTTTCATTTTTTATTTATTTATAATATGTATGTGCCGTTTTGATCGATGACTTGTTGCCATCTTGTGGGCAATGCCATGATCCCATTGCTGTAGAAGTTTTGAGATTTTTTATCAAAAAAATCTGACAGGTAGTTTTCACAGTGTTCTTTTGAGTTTAACTTTATGCTTCCTAAAGAGTTCTGAAGTGACCGAAACAGGTGAAAATCTGATGGAGCAAGATCTGGGCTATACGGAGGATGCATCAACACATCCCAGCCAAGCTCTCTCAATTTTTGCTGAGTGGCTATAGATGAGTGCGGTCTGGCGTTGTCGTGATGAAACACCACGCCCTTCCTATTCACCAGCTCCGGCCGGTTTTTCTCAATAGCTTCTTTTAACCTCATCAGTTGTTGACAGTAGAGGTCAGAATCGATAGTTTTACCCGGCGGCAAAAGCTCATAGTGGACGATTCCTTTCCAATCCCACAAATACACAGCATCACTTTGTTCTGAGTCAGGCCGGGCTTTGCCACGGTCTGTGGGGCTTGCCCATGCTTCGACCACGATCTTTTTCGGACATTCTTATCGTAAGTGATCCATTTTTCATCATCCGTAATCAACCGTTTAAGAAATGGGTCGGAATTATTACGTTTCAACAAAGAATCGCAAATGGAAACACGTTGCATTAAGTTTCTCTCAGTGAGATCATGTGGTACCCAAATATCAAGTTTTTTCTTGTACCCAGACTTTTGTAAATGCCGTAAAACTGTTTTGTGATCAACATCCAGTTCTTCAGCAATATCATAACTACTAATATGTCGATCTTGCTCCACTTTTTCAAAAATGGCACTGATTTTATCCGTGACAGGGCGTCCAGAGCGAGCTTCATCCTTCACACTAAAATTTCCTGACTTGAAACGCTTGAACCACATTTGTGCTACTCGTATTGATACCGCATTAGGTCCGTAAACCGCACAAATTTTATTCGCGGCGTTCGTCGCATTTTTACCTTTTTTGTAATAAAATTTTAAAATGTACCGAATTTCTTCGTCACATACGTTCATGTTGCTTGCTTGAAAAACAATTGAGAAATGGCGGGAACTAGTTTTTTTTAAAATTTATTGCATCTTTAGAATGTCAACATTTAATAGTATTAAAACCAGCCAGTTACATTCAGTACTGTCAAAGAGGTTTGATTACTAACAATAGATTCAAAATACGAAAATATTTTTTTTATTTTGATGTATGTATTTTGATGAATGTTTACGGTTTAACTGCCCTGTTGGTCTCGTAGTCGCAGGTGCAACTGCTGTGTATGGGGTCTTGATTTCGATTCCCAGATTGGGCAAAGTGTTATTGGGTGTTTCCTTTGGAAATTTCTCAGTAGCAGCCAGGAGTTTGGAAGTTAGTGGTGTGATACCCGCGTGCCTCGGAAAGCACGAAAAGCCGTTGGTCCTGCGCCTAATCTCTCCCCGGTCGTGTCGGATTCCCGTCCCATCGGACTATGAGAGTAAAGGAACAGAGAGTGCACCTGTATTTGCGCACACGCTTGTGCACTATAATATCTCCTGCGAACCTGACTAATCTCCGTTAAAATTGACCCCCGTTACCGAAATCGATCAAGGGTATTATTATTATTATTACGGTTTAACTCACATTCGACCCAACTAATCAAACAACCCCGAAACAAATCGTGTATTTGTCTGTATAAAGCTTTTTCAAAGTTATGATCCAAAAGGGTACCAACCCACTCTGTTATGAAACTCGCTAAGTGCTTACTCTGTTACAAAAAGCGTTCCCAAAAAGCTTTCGATTTCTTTGATAGCATCTAAAAAGGAGTCTCACTTAGTAAGCAAACATTTACTTCGCATTCTCTCCTATAGGTACCTACTATCATTCGGCAATCGCAAACGTTCTAGCGTGCCTATCCGAGAACCGTCTCCGACTAACTTTCGGTAGAACAATTTCGTTCCCATTCTGAGAAAACTTTAGCGAATACTAACTGCGTTCTCACTAAAATGTCTCAATTATGTTCGCTAAGCAAACACTTCCTTTCGCATCATTCGTTCCTGGTATATTTGAGACAGTTCTTGCAGGTTATCTTGGGCTTTTATTTCCTAAGAACAGGCTAGAAACACAATGTGACGAGTCTGTAAACACTTTCTATTCGTAAAGAGGTCTAAAAATTGTTTGAAACACACTCATCGTCATCACCATCTGCCTAGCCTTTTCCCAACTATGTTGGGGTCGGCTTCCAGTCTAACCGTATGCAGCTGAATAGCAGTATTTTACATGGAGCAACTGTCTATCTGACCTCCACAACCCAGTTTCTGGGTAAGACGATGATGCCCCTTGGTAAGACTGGTTGTTAGAATTTTGGGCTTTTGTCAACCCGTAACGACTGTCAAATCTACGAAAGGCAGCCGGGCCAGCGGCTTAACGTGCTTTCCGGGTCGTGCACGAAAGGGTCTTCGTATGTAAAGATCCATCCACGGACCAACCGCGGCAATCATAGCTTAACCTGATCGATCGAACCTTGCGGCTGTTATTGATTAGCCACAAGCCGAATATTGAGACACACTAAAGATCAATAAACTGTGTAATAAAATTCTGACAGTTTATAAATGTAGTCCTGAGGGCATAGAGAAGTGCCAAACGTTTACAAAATGTTTAGTATTTCAACAACGACTCTCAAAAGTATTGACATTTTTGTCTTCTCCATCATCGTTATCGCTGATGTCACTTTGTCTAGGGCTTTTGTAAGGCTTGTTGTCTGTGTTGTCAGTTTATGAACAATGGACCTTTCAGTTATTAGTATTGAAAGAGTTTTCAAAGACGTGAAATAGGTGTAAAAGGGTTATATTGTCAACTCAACTCTAAGCGCTTACAGTCACTTTTGAATTGACAAATCAAAGAGACTGTCAGTTAGTTAGAAAATTAAAGCTAGTTGTCTCATTCTAAAATGTAGGTCTCTATAGGGAAGAACGGGAAAATAAGTCAAAGGACACTCTTTTAAATCCAGATATTAAAAAAATCCTGGGTACATTATTCTTGTTGCTTCTATACGTGATAACAATGCAAAACGAAATAATTAAGAAACAGTTAAAAGATGACCAGTCTCAACCGACGGCGCCCGTTCACAAACGATGGTGCTGATCCACGCATCATGCATAAATCAGCACCATCCAGCTCAACCATTTCGTAGGGAACCAAATGATCAACCAATCCATTGTTTTGAGAAAATTGTCAAAGGTCTGTGGGTCAAAAGATAACGATTGGTACTCAAAAATTTCGTTTGTAAACTAGAACCGACTAATGGTTACTTTTTACAAAGCTATTAATTTTTGGTAACATCAAAAACGATGAGGACAGTGAGTTTGTCTTCCATTAATCTCTTATTATTACTGAATCCTTAAATAACTCGGCTCAGTTGACTCGGTAATTCAGGAAAGCTAACATAATATTTTTCCTCCTACCTAAATTTGCTCTATAATTCAATATAAATGATGTCCCGGGAACCGGCCATAACTTAGTCTTTATTATTAACTTTAACTGTGCGGAAAAATATATTTTTTTATTACTAAGTGTTGAAGAGTATCATTTTTAGTTTGGGCATTTTCCTAGTAATTAGTCATTGGCCCCGATTCTGTTGTTCATAAAGTAAATTAAATTTAAGTTCAGTGCATCTTTTTCTTTTTATTTCATTTTGAAAAAGACAGAAGATATTAAATATTAGTTTAGTCCTGTCAAATTAGATATTATAGACAATTTATCCATAGACAAGTTTAGACGTGATTAAAAAATTGGCTACTAAAAATACGTCAATTTACGTCAGGCGCTGACTAATTTGACAGGACTAAACTAATATTTATCTTCTGTTCTTTTCTTAATGAAATAGTAAGAAAAAGATGCACTGACTTAAATTTAGTTTAGTTTGTGAACAACAGAATCGGGGCCAATGTCACACGTTAAATACTTGTAGAGTATTTGGGCTGATCCATAGTATACGTGGTTTAGAAAGTAACAGAAATTCTCTTGTATTTTGTGCACTTTTACCGTCTTCATTTAGTTAGTTTTAGTACGAGAATCGAACCCATGACTCGGGTGTAAAAGCTAAGCCTTGGCGCCAATTGTATCTACCACTAAAATTAATGAAAAGGCTTACAGTAGAAACTAAAACAACTTTACTGTTTCGACAGCTCGTCTTTCACTTAAAAGTTACTATAACAATCAAAACTTCTGAATCTATGTTATGTCACAAGAACTAAAGCAATTGACTGGTATCATTTTACAAAATTTTGTGGTAAAGTTGTTTTGATATTTCACGACTGCCTAGCCGAAAACAAAAGCGAAAACGTTAATGGGAACAATGAATCTGGCCCGAAGTGTACACTTGTCTTATGCTATGTAATGCGCTGTCAGAGTAGACAAAAGGCGCGGTTTTTTTAAAAAGATCGTAAAATATGGCCGCCGTCCATTGTACGGGGCGCTTTATTCACGACCTTTTTCCTTCTCATTTCCCTATTTTTATTCTGAAAGGATTAACAATAGTACAGGTACGGTGGTGTATTTTATAATGACTTGCATAAATTTAGGACATAACGTATTCCTCTTTGATATATTTTCCGTGACTACAAAAATTGGATCATAGTTGTCGCGTTTTAGGTCATTAGCCAATAACCGCAATTGACCTGTTAAACTAAACTGAAATAAAGTCCGTCAATGTCCTGAATCAATATGTCTATCGTGAACTTCAACACATTCCAGTAACAAAAACCATACATAGTTTACTGTCTGGGTTCCTACGGAGAGACATTAGGGAATGACCATCTATATTATACCCATGCTAAAATACGATAACTATCCATCATCTACATCTGTGCGTGTATGTGATGTGTATCATGTTGGGATCGGCTTCCAGTCTAACCAGATGCAGCTCAATACCAGTATTTTACATGTAAAATACGGTGGTACCTCCATAACCCAGTTACTGGGTAATACTGCCCCGTTGGTGTCGTGGTTGCAAGCGCGACTGCTGAGCGCGGGGTCTTGGGTTCGATTCTCTGGTCGGACAAAGTGTTATTGAGTTTTTCCATTAGTAATGTCTTAGTAATAGCCCGGAGTTTGGAAGTTGGCGGTGTGATACCCCTGTGCCCCGGAAAGCACGTTAAGCCGTTAGTCCTGCGCCTAATCTCTCTCCGGTTGTGTCGGATTGCCGTCCCATCGGGCTATGAGAGTGAGGGAAGAGGGAGTGCACCTGTGTCTGCGCACACACTTGTGCACTATAATATCTCCTGCATAGCTGGCTAATCTGCGTTGAGATTGGCCACCGTGACCGAAATCGGTCGGGGAGGCTATTATTACTGGGTAATACGATACTCCTATCGTAAGACTGGTTGTCAGACTTTCGCTTCTGACGACCCGTAACGACTGTCAGAGATCCTCGAATGACAGCCGAGACAACTCTTCAAATCTTGGTATGTAAAGATGGTCAAACCTGTTCGATTGACCCGTGCGACTGTTATTCCTTAGCCACAAGCCCCTCAAAAACACGATAACTATAATATGAATTATTGTATGTAAGTTTTAGTTGATAATGGTCGCAGAAACCGAGTTCAAAAACCGTGGCGTTTTCATAACATATCTAACTCCGAACTGATTTTGGCTGCACGGACTACTCCATCTCTATGCGTCACAAAGGACTCATAGTACTCGACTCTTATACTTTCTTGATACTTTCATGTGCTAGGGAATTTCTATGACATTAATTAATTTATTATTATTTAATAAATATTTATGCTTCAGTTAAAATAACCGCACAAAGGCGGACTAAATGCCTTAGGAATTTTCTATCTGTCTAATACCTTACCTTATTATGCTGTTATTGGTTACGATGCAGCGGCAAGATAGCACGGTTATATAATATCGTACATTTACGCTTCATCATTTACTTATTAGTCTAACTTGAATTATTACACTATTCAACCAATTAACAAAAGCCTCCTACATACAACAACAAAGATGAAAAAAAAAGCAAAAAAGATGCTGTAAAGATGTTATAATTGTGGTTTCAATAAATAAATAAATAATAACATTATCAGCCTATAATCTTCCCACTGCTGGGACACAGGCCTCCTCTCTATGAGAGGGAGTGGGCCGTAATCCACCACGCGGGCCCAGTGCGGGTTGGTACATGCCACATGTCTTAGAACTTTTGGTTGTAGGACATGCTGGTTTTCTCATGATGTTTTCCATCACCGTTTTGAGAGCAGGGATGATGAATAATTTACACAAAGTAAAGCGCTTGTTTGGCTTCAAACTTACTACCTACTCATAAGTGGCAGCAACTGGGGTAACTGCAATTGGGGTAATCATTTATTAAAATATGTCCCAAATCGTTAAATCATTAAGCCTTATATTGAGGTATTTTTTGCAACGAAAAACACAAAGCAACAAACTGAAATTTACCATCGCCGCCATACTATACAAATCGAGCCACTATCGACCGATGTCACAGTAAATATTTACTTGCATAATTGTAATACATGCTGTGTGTTTGGACGATTCAGTTGTATGCACTCAAACATCAATTATGACTGCGCAATAGACATAGCTCTATAACAATGAATGTTTCGAGTGGTTCAGACAGTAGGTTATGATGTGTGGAAACATTTCTCAAAGGCTATTAAGCGTTTGATGGGTCTATGAATATAGCCAACGTATTACAATTGCATCAACGTTTGTACAGCCAGCCAGTATGAACTTTTGTTGCAACAGTTTTGCAATTTTTTTTTATAACAATTAAGACTTGACAAAACGTCCAGATTTCAGTTTTAATATTATTGTGCTATACAGATAAACCTTTCTGAGTAAATTGTCTATATGATGGTGAAAACTACATCAAAATCCGTTGCGCAGTTTAGAAGAACAACGCGGTCACACATACAGACATGAAAAGGGACTTCAACTTATAAATATAAGTATAGATATCGATATGGCGAACAACCTGGCTGTCCATCACTGATGGTGATTGGCAACAATCGACTATATTCATCTGAATATGTACCATCAAGGAAACTTACATCTGCCCAATTTGAAAAAATCCCGTGCACACCATGACCACATCTGTTATCAATCGTTACTATTGCGGCCGAGCGCTGCAAGCAAGAATAGCCCTTACGGTGTATAAGTAGATGTAAGTTTCGAAATTTACATCTGCCCAATTTGAAAACAAAATCCCGTGTACGCGATGACCACATCTGTTAGCAAGTTAGCGGCCGAGCGCTGCAAGCAAGAATAGCCTTTACGGTGTAAAGATGTATTTCTTCATTCCATCCATGTTGATAATTGACTACCTAGTCACACATATAATGTTTATCCACTGTAATAGTGTTCCAATAAGCAGCCGTAATGTGATAATTTATTAATTTTCACCAAAAGGTCTTCGATATTTATTTTTAAATATCGCAGCATCATGCTGAGATAGGAGCCTTTTGGCCTCGTATAGGACTTTTTGTTTCATTTTTCTTTTTGTTACTTTTTAATTTTTTTAGTTTTATTTTGGTATTTTAATTTAGACTGTGTTTAATTTAGTTTGTGATCCTCCTGTACGAGTCGCAATAAATACTTTTTCTTTCTTTTTTCTTTCTTTAAGAGGCATAGCAGGTTTGTTCCCATATCAGATACCTACAAAGCTGAAATGTCTCATGTGATTGTACGGCACCCCAAACCAAAATTAAATAAAGCTGATTGTCAGAAATGGCTTTTTGGTATTTCCCGGGACGAGGTCTTTTTCAAAGAGCTGTGTAACTACGGTATTGTGGTGGCATCTAGATCGCTACGTGCGAACTAGCATTACACTGACGTCACGCAAAATCATGCATCGCGCAAGCAGAGTTTACCGCGCAACTAGCATATATGCTACGTCCGGACATGAATCGTCGGGCAGTTGCCCACCAGACATAACATGGTCTGGTCGAAAGATCCTACCTTTTAAATAGAGGATGAGTGATCTTTAAAGCCTGTTCCTCATACCTTTATAGTACTACTAAACTTTTAACTTATTATCAGATATGATAATATACTCCTGGACTGTTAAATCGAGCCACTGTGCATTTTTATATAGGTATTTATAGGCCAATCAAAACAACGATGAGCAACATACAACATACTTCGTGGTAATTGCGTAACACCCGTAAAATGACAACAGATCGCATTTTTTTTTTATTTTCACAGTTCCGCCACGTTCATTGCGTTATTTACGTTGCTAAGCAGACGCACTAATTAAACCTATGAAGCAGTGGATTAGAAATATTCTTAAACTGAAATTATTTCAAATTTTAATTCATGATCAATTTAAAAAGGTAATGAGTCGACCTGTATACAGGAATGTGTAAGGTGGCTCGATTTAAGAGTTCTGGAGTTCATTATAACTAGTAAATTATGGACTGTCTACTCAAACAGTGACCAATTTCCCTCTTACTAATCATCTGTATAGTTACATAACGCTTTGTCTTCTTCTTTCGAAAGTCAAATTACTGACGACTGAAAGAGAGAAATCGGTGTGTAAATATTCATCTGATATACTACGTAGGGGGCTTAAGTTTACTTGTTATAATGAACTCCCGGACCGAGCCACCTTACATATTCCATAAAATCTTCTTTTTGTTTAAAAGCAAAAACTTTTCAAGTAGAATCAGAAGTAAGTAGACTTGTAGGTATTTTTTATAACCTTACTTAGAGATGCCGAAAACGCGATAATCAAATTCCTTTCAAAAATTCATCGTCAATGTTTTTAATTTCAAAGGCGACCTCTTTTGATAGTGGATCGAAGTTAATCAAAGCCTTTGGCTGGGCCCAGAGGCTACAGACTTTATAATCAGATCATAGTATTGGATATTCTTAGGACGTGACTAGAATCGCTGTTCTTTAGTTATAAGGTTTTAGTGATTAATTGAATTAGTGATTAGTAAGAAGATTTTGCCAAAACTTAACACCTCTGTTCTTTGTTACTATACAGCAGCAAGATCATCATCTGCCTAGCCTTTCCTCAAATATAATGGTAGGCTTCCAGTCTAACCGGATGCAGCTGAATACCAGTACTTTACATGGAGCGACTGCCTATATACTGAAAGAAATAAGCAGTAAACATTAATGAAAAAAAATTGATCTAAACTGCTTTAAACAGTTCAATTTGAGCCTAACATTCAAAACAGTATATTTTACTGATCCGAAAACAGTTAAAGCTTCAGGCAAAATGTTACCGTCATGACAGTAAACTTTAACGTTTTTTTCAGTAAATGGTATGTTCAATCATTAAATGTTACTGTTTTGTCTTTTATTTTTTTACAAACAATTCTTCTTACTGTATAAAGTCGGTAAAGTCTTAATGAAATCGTTTTAATATGGTGTAGTAAGAAATTATTTTTTTCAGTGATATCACTCCTACCTCTACAATTACTGATAATACGATTCCCCTTGGTAAGACAAATTGTGCCTTGGTAGCTTACAAAAATGTATCTGTACAAAAATGTATCATTACTACTATACACTGCGTCCAAAGCTGGATCAACTAAAGTTGTCAGTACAAACTGACAACTTATAGATCTAGTTTTATTAAGTAGTCGGAAATGAAATACAAAAACTGATTTGACAAGAATGTTTAAAAATACACCTTGAAAATGTTTATAATCACAACCCGGTATCGAATACTCTACTCGTATGTCTGCAATCTTCGCTCTTTCACTTCACGGTATGCTAAACAATTATGTGCCGGAAGAAACTGCTTTTGTTTGTCCCGTGCCAAGAGTAATACAAACTTAAACATCTGTTTTATTGTTATAGTGGTACGTAAGGAATGTTTATCCTTAATTTTGTTTCCATATTTTGGCAGTTTTATTTTGAATTTAATTTGGGTTATACTTGTCAGAATTATCTGGTAGTGTTTCCCCGGAAGACTTCCGTTGCAAAGAGGTGTACTATCTACTATTAATATTAGATAGTACACCTCTTCCTATCCTACCTACTATTAATAGTAGATAGGTAGATAGGTAGTAATAGTAGATAGTACACCTCTTTGCAACAGAACTCTTCCGGGGAAACGCTCAAAATCAAACCTTAAGGTTTGACTTATCATCAGACATGATAAATACAGTCGAGTTCATTAATATATTGACAGTGATAAAGTTTCAAAATATTGTAAGCGTAAAAATGTTGATCATTTTAACGCTTATATTATTTTGAAACTTTAAATGTACTTTAACATTTTATTTATGTCTAAGTTTGTATAGAACTATATGATCATTTTAGCGCTTACAATATTTTGAAACTTTGTCACTGCCAATATATTAATGAACTCGACTGTACATCATACTCTCCCGGACTCTTAAATCGAGCTGTGCGTTTCCATGTAGGCACTTATAGGCCCAAAAATCAAAATAAAATGTTGAGTTAAAGAAAAAGTTGTAATACAGTTTTGAAGTCAACATACTGTGGGATCATTGAGTAACACACGTAATTCTAATTCTAAAATACTTTAGTTTACAATAATCTGACAAGGGTCTAACAGTTGACTGACTCTTTTCAAAGTCTGTTTAGTGTACGAGGCATGACCGAAAACTTTATTCTGATTATTTAAACCACTTTCAAAGTTTCAACATAGCTTGAGAGTGAGTAAGTGAATAACGAAGTATCTCATAACCATTTTCAAAATGTAGTACATATTAATGACTTGTGTATCTTCGAAAAGTCACAAAGCTTGGCCTTTTCCAACTACATCCGTGTGTGTGTATTAGGGTGTGTCTATGTGTGTGTGCAATCTCTGTACCTAATCTTTTTATCAATAAAGTTTTTATTATTATGTTGGGGTCGGCTTCCAATCTAACTGGATGTAGTTTAATACCAGTATTGCATTAAACGACCGCCTATCTATTACTGCACAACCCAGTTATTGGATAATACGATAACCCTGGGTAGAACCACAAAACTAATAACAATAACCCCATAAATCAAAATATTCTCTTTGTTACAGCATGCAACAGGACATACATGGGAGACGTAGGCCGTACATATGAATTAGAGGTCCGCAGGCCTCGTGAGGATCACCTCCCTTTCGTCTGCCACCTCAACTTCACCGCTACAGGAGGAAACTATGGAGACATTATACAGGTATTTAGAAATAGAGACGTGATCCGAATCCGAAAACGGACCTCCGTCAAACGGATCGGACTGAACTAGTATGTGATTGTAATCTGAAATAGGAAGATTGTATTTTAGTGGATGGGTGGGGTTGAATTTTGACGGGTTGAAACTGGTATTGACGTAAAAGTGGTAGGGTTATGAAATCAAATGAAAACGTTGAAAATATTCTTAGTAGGTACTGTAATTCTTTATGTTGGAATTGAAAAACTATTTTTTAGTTTACTACTGTATTTTAATTAAATGACGCCACCCCACCAGGGTATTTTTTATAGGGTGAAATTAATGAACGTAAAAACATAAAGGTATGAATTCTACTGTGGGTAATGTTTGATGTAAGACTATAAGGTACTTGTAAGGTAAGGTAAGGTGAGTAAGGTATTACATGTATACATACAAATGTACATACCTACATACAAATAAATAAAATTTAAGTGGCTGTTTTTAATATTAAAATAACAGCTTATTACTAAATGAATATGAAAGTATATATTTATACCTATACTGTACTTATAACAATTTACTTTTTTAATTTTTGTCTTTCTGTGTGTTTGTTTCGGCTAATCTCCGGAACGGCCGAAGGATTTTGACCGGACTTTCACTGGCAGATAGCTGATGTTATAAGAAGTAACTTGAACCAATTTAATTTTAGAAAAAGAAAAGAAAGAAAATCAAGAGGTATCATTGTCACGCGTACGAAGTTACGGGCAGCAGCTAGTACATAATAACATTCTCGGAAGAGGTTTCTACCTACCTGTTATGAGAATGTTAATAGTGTAAATATAGAACAACCACATTTCTTGACCCAGTTTCATGTACAACCATTACTAAAGCTTTTATTTATAGTCATAAATAGTGTATCTCAGTAGAAGAACAATTCTAGTTCACAAGATTTTAAATATTAAAAACATTAGTTTGAACCGCGTTTGATAACGGAGCTTTAATATTCACAAAACTCTATAGAATTGTTGCAAATTCGACACAGACACGAATTATTATTAGACGTCTATTCAGACTTTTAAGTAAATAATGACCTAATTTTATGATTAGTAATTTCTAAGTAAAAAAAAATTGAAAAATTGAACAGACTTCGGTCTGAGTTTGGCCGAAGCAAGGAATCCCTAATCCGGAGAGGATTCACAGAGCAATCCAACTAAGAGTGCAATTGTGGTGTTGTTCCGCAAACAATGGGACACTAAAAGATCATGTCCTGTGTGCCCAGATACCTGCACGTTGCAGGAATGAACTAACTCCACTGAAGACAACTATAATATACTTGGAACTATACAACGTGCCGCTGCAATGGCGACATAAATTTAACACACGGGTAGTGCTAGTGGCCAGTAATCATAAAAAAATATCTAATATACAACGTCTAACGTTAAATGCGCAAAACCTCATACACCCGAATTAAAGCATTGAATTAAAAGCATAATACAATGATCAAAACTATTTTTTTTAAAGCTAACTATTATTATCAAGAAGATCGTGTTGATTCTAGCATTACTTTATGCATTCAAAATTGAGTCTTATTATCTTAAAATAAGACTTAATTTTCTTCGGCTCAATCGGCGGATAGTATGGCAAAATATATAATTTTTGAAAAAAAAACCTATATTAATAGTTACTTGTATAAAATTCTCGTGTCGCGATGTTTGTTACCAAACTCCTCCGAAATGGCTGGACCGATTTGTATGAAATTTTGTGCGCATATCGGGTAGGTCTGAGAATCTGCCAACATCTATTATTACTACCCCTATTTTTTTTTTGCAAAACGACTTTTGCGGGGTCAGCTAGTAACAACATAAAATAATTCGTAATTTGAAAACAACCGCCTGCGCCGCTCGTCGACATAGGGCTCTCTCTCTTTCCTTCAATTCGCCTACTCTTTGCATATTATTCGTTTTAATTTCATTGATGCGATGTTATGATCTGTGACCCCAGCAAATGACTCTTGCGCTACAGTTCTTTGTACAGATTGCTCCGAGATGCTATTTTAGAAAATTGTAAATAAATAATAACGTTTAATGGAATTAAAATATGTTCATAAAACAAAAACACGAAACCTTAAAGGTACATTTTTTTAAAATAATGTCGCCATCGATAAGCTAACAAGTAGAATGTTTGAATAAAATCTTAAAACTTGAATGCCAAAAACATGTCATACCCAGTACTTACAAATTTACCACCAACCAGTTTATCTTTAGTATTATAAACGGTTCATTATTTGCTTTAGTGCGCGGGGGCAGAAAACAAATTGCGCCACCATTCCTGAAATAAGATACGCCATTCCATTTCCTTCGGTATGAATGGAACGCATGCGTCATCTATATTTAGGGGTGTAATTGAAAAGGAAACGTATCGACAAACGAGCTCATTAAAAATATACGCTCCACAGACGTTACTGTCTTATTCTTGTGAAGGTTTAAATTTTTCTTCATCTGTTGGTCGGCGATCATTAGGACGATCTTCACTTTATTTCCTGGGTGGTATTGTGCTTGTTTAAAAGTACTTTCTTTTTAACCGAGACTTTTATACTTGAGAGTTTTTTTACCTCATAGTCACAAAGATCTTTAAAAAAAAAATAGGTAATTCTATTTATACACAAGATATTGTTTACGTAATGATTATAAAAGCTAACAGTCTTTAAATTAAAATTATAAAGGGATATAAAAAAGAAAGTAAAAATTTAATTAAGGAAGGCAAAAACATAAAAAACAATGTCTTGAAAAATATGAAGTAGAGAGGTCCATACTTCATATTTTTCAAGACATTGTTTAATTTGCCAAAGCATCATAAAATATTTCTAGTTTGCGTGAATTTACCGAAGCCCACGTACTGAGATATTCAAAAGAGACCACACAAAACCCATGGCCGTCGTACGTCTGCGCACAGACTACTAACAATAACTTTTCAGTCTTGGACCCGACACGCATTGTGACGAAGTTCCTCTCTCTGGATCCCTAATGGTTACTTTGGGTCTTAGCACCTCGCTGCGGAAATCTGTACTAATGCGTATTTTATCTATGTTATATTACACACGGGTTTGGTGTGCAGACAATAAATTAACATTTTTTGCAATTCTTGCAGGATGGTGGGACCTCGCTGCTTAAACTATAACTATGAATTCAGCACATGATTTTAGACCTCCTAGCGTAGAAATATTTCGTAGTTATCAATAAAAAAAAATCTGTTATTTCATAGAAAAGTGCAATACCCACGCGGTCAAAGTAAAGTAATAAAAAAATTAAAAAATCCAAAACTGCACGACTCATAATGCTCATTTGATAGTATAAAAAACCATAGATATAGATATTACATTAGTTTTTTATTAATTATGATTAAAGTACTTTGAATAAAAGAGCCATTTTCAATAGGGTTCCTACTATGGGAAAAACGAATCTATTAAAAAAAATTGACTCAATTATTTTATTTTTTCGCAAGCTACAATGTTTTCAGGTTCACACGGGATTTGATGACGGGATGACAGATTGACGGGATTTTAGTTTGAAAATATATTTTGATATTTTTTTCGTTTCTACTGCATTAAATCAATGTATGAAAAGTACATAATTAATCTCCATTAAATTATCTATACAATTGTATATAAATTAAGTAGGTTCTGTGTACTAGCATGAGTATAACAATATAAACAGTTGCAGAAAGGAGGCAAAAAAAAAAAAATCGATCGTAAAGCACTCTCTAATGCTTTGCATTATGAGTCGTGCAATTAAATAAAAACTTTAAAATATAAACTTTATTATTAGGGTAAGTATACGGAAAAGCTTTTTTTTATTGCGTATTGTAACATTTTATTGTGTATGGTAACAGCCTGTATAATTATGAGATATTCATAGAAATTGCTCGTTATGCATATCAACGTATTGAGTAATAGACACACTGGCGAGATTTGTAATAGATAGACGAGTCAGCACATCCACAACACAGGCCAAAAAGTACTGGCTTGCTTGCATACTTACCCACGTTGTGTTGATTGTACAGGATATCGATCAGAATGGCAAAGATGCGTGTAGCTGTTGAGGGTCGAGTTTAGTCAGAAGCTGATAATTAAAGAGAACCACGCCCCTATAAAGCCATGAATACACATGGCAGCAACTTGCATAAAAACAAGCAACTAGCTTTTATTTTTGTGAATTGGTACTCATCAAATGACCCCTCCCGCTCTGGGTGGAGCAGAAGGGAGTGTCAGACTCTTACTGACTAAAACCCACCAGTGTTACTTCTATAACCCTTTATGTTCCGGGGCAGCGGTAACCCTTTCGGACAATCCCGCTACCCCAAGCAACTAGCTTGCATGCCATTGTGACAGGCCCATGTACTAATAAGAAGTTGCTAAGACACAGGGCATGCAACCTAAGTACTTGCATCATTTTGTGCAAGAGACAGGCACGTGTATTCCTGTCTGGCTGCTGATGATGACAATTATAATAAATAATACTATTAGAGTCTAGAATCTCATCAAAACCTTTGTTCCAGCTCACATTCGATACGTTCACGGTCGGCAAGTTCGTTTCTTTCACTTCGGACGGCTGTCCTGACGGGCACATGACGATAGTGGAACGCTCTCCGTCGCCGCCCACCGGGCAATGGTGCGGCTCTGCGTGGGGCTACACTGTGTACTTCTCAGAGTCAGATTCTATTAATATGACGTTAAGACTGGACAGGTTGAGTCAACAGGTAAGAAGGATTTTGTGAATTAATGTCTGTTCTAAATAAACTTTACTTGGTGTGTTGAGAATCAGTTTATAAAAGCTACTTGATAACGTTGTTCGTCACGTTGAAATTGGTTCTTAAAATAATTATAATTATTAAATTTGTCAATATGTTCTTCTAAGTTCATATAGCCCTACTGATTGATACTCGTATTTCATGAAATAGACATTCAATATGGGTTTATGAACTTAGAGGGTAATATTGATGATTTTAATGATGTATACAAATGTGTTACAGTCGCGAATCATATTTTGTTCTACATACAAACTGATACTGACCTACAAATTGCAAAAAAAAAATGCAAGAAAATTCGAGTATCGCGGGCAACCCTGGCACATTCCCCTTAATTTAATTAGACTTGAAACTAGACCGTTTCGAAAGTAACAAATTGAGATGTTCTCAATTAAGATTTGACATTTTACACTGTCGCGTTAACGTTGACGTCGATTAAAAAAGAGCGGAAAAAAAGATGAGCCTCTTCCGCGCAAAGAATTTTAAAACCGACATGGAAAATCTCCAACACGTAGGTACATTCAGAAAGGTAACACGTAGGGGTAAGGTTTAACATATAATTTGCTAACACAACAAACTGACACGTTTAATTAGAGTTTTTGCTCTCAGCAAAGTTAATCCGTATAAATGAACAACAGTATTTATCTTCATTAAGAGTCACTTACTAAGCATCCCTTTGTGTTGTACTGACGTGATGTAACTAACTACACGTTTTCGCCTGTGACTTGACTAATATTTCACATCGCCCCGCTTTTAACGGTTCGCTGCCTTCCCTTTATCTCTTGTTAGCAGCCGTATTATGTGCACTAAGGGTTGAACTTTCGATCAATTAATTAGGCGACGATTACGGATACCCTCCCGGGACCGCAGGATAAGGATACCTCCCTATTACAATAATGTTATTGGGTACCGCCTTAATTCCTTAATTTAATAACGGGAATTTCGTTTCGGAACCATTTAATACATTTCGGGTGGCTCCCAAAATTTTATTAATGCGCTTTGCCTTTTATCTCTCACTGATATTTTCCTTTTAAAGAATATAAATTTGCTCTTTTAATTGATTAATGACTGTTTCTCAATACGACAGAAGTTGAAAATTTTTGATTACTTTCTGTTATATTTTTGAGTGGGCTTTTGCAAGTTAGGTTTGTAAATACTCGGGTAATTAATTAACTTAATACAATGTCCTATAAATAAATCAAAACTTGTTGATGACAAATAGGATTCCACATAAGTTTCAGTTTTTAATTTCCTATTTTATTTTACTGAAAGCGACAACCCAAAAACTGTTTCAGACATTATTAACTTAATTTCCACCATTTACCTATACCTACGCATTTACCAGTAGGTACAAATACTGACACCCCTATTTGATCACAGGGCGTGGGCTACAATTTCGACTTCAAGTTGGCTTACAAGTTTTTAAGGCGAAGTGAAGCAAGATTACGATACGGTAATGCCACTGTCGGCGCGTGGAGAGGAGAGAGGGTACCTGGGACCTACTGCGACAGAATACTGAGTGACTGCGACCTTAAAGCTTGTCGCATCCAGTCCCCGAACTTTCCTGGCGTTTATCCTCGCAACGCAACTTGTACATACCGCATTGAACACACTAAGGTAAGCAATGGAAATGGGATTTATCCTTTTGCGTTTCGGATACCAGTGATGTGATTGGTTACTGTTCGTTTGTCGAGGAGTTTTTAACTGTATATATTCGTGATTTGTTTTGGAATCGATATACAGGATTATTTTCAATTGGCTAGCTAAACTCCGCAGACGTGATGGGTATCGATATCTAAACACGATAAAATAAAAAGATTTGATGTTTTTTTTTTGGTAGGTCAACGACCACTGTTGATGTTGTAACTTGAAGTTAAGAAATTATTTTCTTATATTTTATCGTGTTTAAATATCGATATCCATCACGTCTGAGAAGTTTACACAAAAAAAAAAACTGACATTTCAAATGATTACAATAACTGCGGTCGATGATACCAAAAAAAATAATCAATTAATTAACTGTTTTGTTTTTTCATGCTTACATTTCGATACCCATCGCGTCTGCGGAGTTTAGTTAGCCAATTCTGTTTATATCCTGTGCACATTTACATCAGTGTGTAACTACGCTATATTTTGGTAACTCAGATTGTGTAGGTGTATTGTTATTGGTACAGAAATTAAACCATTGTTCTATTTAGAAATGGAGCACCTACTTTACGTTACGTTACGTTACGTTATTGTTAACTTTTAGAATACTGTATAGAGATCATTCCAATGTAGCTTCATGGTATACGGCTAGATAGGTATGTAATGGGATATTTTACAAAAGGGTTGAGCATGAAGTCATAACTAAATGGCTAATTAGTAAATTCGCACACATTTACTCGCCCAAAACGGGCGAATCGTCACTTTTAAATAATAATTTATTTGTGGGAGTCGACAACTCTAGAAATGCAATGAGGTCAAGAAAAAAGTACACGTTTTATAATATTTAACTCTTATCACTTCTGTGCGCTAGTGCCCTTTGTTTATACTTTATTGCATAAAAGTCTAAACGTGCCAATTGCCTGATAAATATGTTTGGAGTTGTCGGCTCACCTAGAAATTATTTAACTTCGTGCGAGTCACGAATTGATGATTCGCCCGTTTCGGGCGAGTAAATTCGTGTGAATCGACTAATAAGTCATATAAATTACATCATTATTATGAGCATTATTTCATTCAAAATAAAAGGTGTGAAGAAAAAATTAAAACCAGAGAACAAAGCAATTAAAAAGGTGTTTGTTCCTGGTTTTATTTAGAAAATAAATCGTGAGCAAGAGATGTGTAATGTGGCCTTTGTGTGGCTCTTTGTGTTAATATTTAATATAAAATTCACACCAAACTGCGTAACTGTTACACCTGAAATGTACATAATAAATGTCGGACGCGTAAGGGTTGGAAGTTTTTCCGGTAAACAAAAATGAACTTTGGCGGTTTGTGTACAGAGTTGAATTTACTTTGATGTCTTTCTTTGCAGATACCAGCAGATAAACATGTTTTAGTAGCAGTAAGACAAACGAATAGTCACAAAATACATATCAAAGACCAAATAGTGAAGTACGATAGGAGTCAGCGCGTCTTAAAGTGAGTACACATAAAACATTTGTTTTCTTACTACCGTGCTCTCACAGGTAAAGTTTTGTTAGTGGACGGAACTGCTACGTTCGGAACTCTTTCATAATTAATCTTATACGAGATCTGGGACTATAAGGCCAATTCCTGTAATTAAATACGTTTAAAATCTAGTCGCAGTCTCATCTCAGTGACAAACTTGTCGCAAATTCGAGGTAGGTAATTAGATTATAAATATGATTATATTTATATATAACTAGCGTCTGCCCGCGACTTCGTCCGCGTAAAATTGCAACCTTCCCACCGCGTGGGATCCGATACCAGCCCGAGCTACTACTTTTTTGGCGGTTATTATCGTTGTTTCTGACTTTTTTCATTTTGTTCGGCTCCTAAGGGTAATTGCGTGATGTTAAATAGAATAATGTACCCAAGATTTTCTAATATCTTTTTAAAAGAGTGTCCTTGGAGTTTCAGTTTTTTTTTTCAGATTTTTTTTTTCTTTAAGTATATTTTTTTCCGTAAGAACCTTGTACAGAGTATTAGAAAACTACAAAAAAAAAAATCAGCCAAATCGGTCAAGCCGTTTTCATGTTATGTCGTGACAACGGAAAACGGGTTTCATTTTTATATATATAGATGATATTTGTATTTAGAGATTGAGACTGAGATTAAAATAATAATATATAAAATAATATAACATTTATTCAAAACTAAAAGGGCTAACATTAAATTTTTTCTTAAATCTATGTCAAAATGGCAAATTATTAGAAGGCAAAGAAAGCGAAATAAGGTAATTGTTCTAAGATTGTTTTCTAAATGTACGTAAAATAAAAATGTAGTAAACTACTCATATTTAGAACTTGCAGATTATGAAAAAAAAAATATCTTGAATATTTTTATCACATGTGGGTTCCATCAAAATAAAAACCTCTAGCATGGAGTTCCCACACTCCTAGATATTGTAACAATAACGTATGTCACCATAACGTTGTTGAAATGTATGAAAAAATCGGTTTTTGGGATTTTTGTGAAAATTCTTTATCGAGAATCTATTTTTACAGTCTGTTATGAACCTGAAAAACAACGCACCTACGAAAAATACTTGATAATTTATTGTACAGGATGGCAGGATATATCGTCGCACAACGTTTTGCCATGGATTCAGTAATGATTCTGAACCAGCACGCATTGAATTTCTTGTCGGTTATTAAAAAAAAAAAAAACTGTTCCATACATTTTGACCGTGTAGGTTACACTTTTCTATGAAATGCAATTTTTTTTTTTGGTAACCGCCGAAAAATGTTTACGCTAGGGGTCAAGAATCATGTGTTGAATTCATGGTTACAGTTTGTGCGTCGATGCCCCAGTCACCCTTTAAAGCTGTGTTTACATTGTCCTTAAGTTGTATTAACTACTATTGAATAGTTTATTGCTACTACCGTGAACCTTAAAAACGTATGCTCAAACTCCCATTTCAGAAACCCTTATAACAGAACACTCCTACCTGCATAACACACCATTAATCATGTCAGATGATAATCGTAATTACAACTGTAATATAGATTAATGAAACAACTACTGTCCAGGCACGTTATTAGTTAACGCACTGTCTGAGCTGCCTCGCAGACTATGCGAATTGCGACTGCGACAACTCGACGACTAGACGCAACGACGAGCTAGTGGAGTCGCATGCTCTCGCTAAATTATGTTTTTTTAAACTCAGATAGTAATGTGACATTTCAAGTCTTTATGTGGTTCCTTTTTAGGATAGGAATTTGACATTACAGCTGTCAAATTACTATCTAGGTTTAAAAATGAAACCATACTTGTCGCAGTGACTAGATGCACGGTACACGCGCACACCTGACGACATGTCGCAAACGACAGCTCTGCGTTTTATTGCGTGTTTACGCAGCGACAAATCGCACAGTTTTCGCGGCCTCTTAATCCTTGAAATTAAACTAATAATGTTGACAAATTCTATCCGTCCAAGACATTTTCGAAACATTATTTACGGTTGATTTAGAAAGCGCCGGAGTGCGAACGAAGATGGGCAAATTAGAATTTTGTTTCAAACTGGATTTATTGAATATCTGAAAAGATTAAGCTCAGTCATGTTTGTTGAATCGATCGTGGGCTTCATTGATTTTGATGTCAGGTTTCTATTTTAATATTTTATTGGGAGTGGTACTTACTTAGAGCTGTCATTTATTTAATGGATATTTAGTGGTGGTGTCTTCAACCGTGATCTTCAGTTTCAATATTTAGGGCATATTGTAGGGGAGGATTTGAAAGACAATCTAGATATAGACTGGGAGCGAAGAGAATTAGCAGTGAGATGTAATTGTTGATCCGAAGGTTCTCACGGTGTTCAATTTAACTGCACGGGTGCAGTTAAATTGACACCCTTTAAGGCATATTGGCAAGTTTTTTAATCTTGCAGTATTTGGGTTAGCTTCACTCAAAAACTGTTAATGCTCTTCGCGTTCAGTACAAACATGCATTCAGGATGCTGTTGGGGCTGCCACGCTTTTGTAGTGCCTCGGGTATGTTCGCGGAAGCACAAACTGACAGCTTCGCTGCGATCAGACGCAAGCGTGCAGCATCCCTGTTGTAGAGAGTGCGTGCCAGTTCCAACAGTCTCCTGGTTGTCATTGTTAGCTAATTGGATTGCCCTATCCTTCAATTTTTGAGCCAGCTGCATGTACCAATGGGAACGTAGATGTTTATTAGTTATAATGTTTATGTAAATATTACTAACATAGCTTGTAAGTGAATTGTTACTAACGTTATGAGTCCATGTAGCTCGAAAATAAAAGTTTCATTATTATTAGTGGTAGGATTTTTACGTTTAAATATTTAGTACTTAATGTTTTTTTTAATTTTTTTTGTCATACATCAAAATATTTATGTCATATACAATACCTACTATCTTTCAGTAACGGCTAATTTTTCAATCGACAGATAATTTTTATTCGTGGAATAAAATTGACACCTGACAGATTTTGTATGGAAGAGCTGTCAAAAATTTAAAATTATTCCTAATATAAAATTATCTGACATTAGAAAAATCAGCCTTAAGGGCTGCTGATTTTTCAATAGCCAGATAACTTTCGTCTGAAGAAAAAAATTAAATTACAGTTTGACTGATTTTTATATACAAAAGGTGTCAAACTATAATATTTATTATGGTTTGTCAGCTTATATTATTTTATTTATTTTTTAAAATAAAAGTTAAACAGAATATTATTTATTGTTGTTGTAGTTGGTTAAAAAATAAAGTCAGTCAGTTATCTGACTATTGAGAAATCTGGCCCAATTCTAGTTTATATACAAATAATCCACCTTAAATTCAAGACGAAACTTCAAATTATCACTAGGCGACACTCCAAATACCAATCTATTCTAAAACCTAACTTCAAACTTCACTAATCCATCAATCTTCTAGGATTTGGGACCAGTGCAATGTCGTGCAAGATTACCTCACAGTTTGGGACGGATCCACCCGCGATTCGCCGGTACTGGTTCGCCTTTGTGGTGGAGATGCGGTCCCAGATATTGTCAGCAGAGGACCCAATATGTTGCTGGAGTTTCATACATCGCCGTACGATAATCCCTTTCACCCGGTACCGTTGAGCTACCTGCCGGGATTTGAACTTGAAGTGCAGGTGAGGTTTTCAGATTGTGAATTTTGTATGTGAGTATTGGGGACGACAGATCTGAATTTATTTTGTGCTTTGGTATGCGTGGAGTTGAGAAATGTGGAAGATTTGTGATGGAAAAGGCTGGAAATGTTAAAAGATTTTATACTTCTAGCCTTTTAGATTCTATTCAATAATCCATTTTTTTTTGTAATTTTTTATACTGAATTAGACAAATTTTTCGAACATATGAAGGAATGGATTCAATGCTTCATGTGTTAGAAAAAATTCCATTGCACAAATGCATATGTTTTATTGATATAAATACATACCTACCCAAATAATACCATGTCGATCCGAATATTGCATTAATACGTAGGAACCATGTAATCGATTCAAAAGTGAAAGCACTATTCGAAAACAAAATTTTCATCGAAAACAAAACTCCATTTCTCATAAAGACTCCGTCTTATAAATTGTAACAATTCCAATCGAGACTGAACGATTGCTAAGTTAAATCTATACTATTTCTGCACTGAAAAGCTGATTGTATTGCATCCAATACAAAGCGCAGCCGTCGGTACTTGTATATAGGACTTTCAAGTAAATATATGTCTTTTTGTGCAGGTGTTGTATGTGGAGAAGGATTCACATTCGTACGTGCGTTCGGATGGTCGGTGCCGTTTTGTGCTCCGCTCTTCAGACAAAACTAGTGGAGTATTGAGGAATCCGCGGCATTCACTGCCACCGAACACTTCGTGTGTCTACTATTTCCAGGTAAATTTTTGACTGAGATATTTTTGTTTTCTATTGTATTTTTAGAAAATACCTAGAACCAGTCTGTTTCGGTCCCGCAGCAAACGACCTTTTCGTATTTTTCGTACTGAAAAAGAACTATGAATTATTTATTGTATTGTTATTTAGTATTCAGTTAGTATTTCAGAATATTCCCTGGTATTTCATACAAAATGCCATTATAATATTAGTTGACGTATTCAGTTACTGAATATTGATACCAATTTGTTTCAACGTTCTTTTTTTACACGGTGCCATGATGTTAGTTTTATTTACGAAATTGCCAAAACTCCGGAACACAATATCTTTCAAGCGATTTAACTACATTCTATAAAATATTTGTAGCGGAACTAGACGAAATCCATCCGGAAAACATATTCTAAATTGCCTAACAACAAAAATATTTGATGTTAGTTTGTTTACTGAATAAGTATTGAAACAGTTTCTATGTTTATTTATGTTGATGTTGGACTAACTCCAATTAATACAGACATCAATAATAAATATTTCATCAATCAGCAGATTATTATGAGGGATGAACAAATGAAGCGAATATTATTGATCACTTTGTACACAAAAAGAATTTTCTTCTTGTGCATTGAAATATTTTTTTTCTTATAAGCTTCAATATTTGTTAGAGCTTGTAATTGCTTGGCTTGCTTTAATCTTACTTCAAAGAAAATAAATTAAAGTTAATTGCATTAGTGGCCAATATTTTCCACTAGCGGCACCCCGCGGTTTCACCCGTGTTAGTTTCGATCCCCGATGATAGGAATATCGGGATGAAAAGTATCCTATGCATTAATCCTAGTTATAAACTATCTGTGTGCCAAATTTCATAGAAATCTGATCAACGGTTTACGCGTGATTGAGTAACAAACATCCAAACATCTTCAAAAACTTTCACATTAATTTATAATATTAGTAGGATGTTAGTAGGATATCGTACGAAGGTCTGCAAGTAAACTCATAATATAACTTATTTAATTTCGGTTGACATATTTTTATAACTGGTTCTATCTAGTTAAACGGAAAATGTTTACGTGGCGGAAAGAAAATTAAATAATACCACGTAAAGTGTCAACCTAAAAAGAATATTTCTATAAAAGTAGAGTACCTAGGTAGGTAGGTATATGGTCTCAATTTTTTTTAAAATTTTCTTGGTAGTCTTTAACTCTCCTGGCTCTGAAAGGTCACGCGCATTGCGTTGAATATGGACGTATGCTATTTGGTTTTATATAAGTACCTAATGTATAGCTAACAAAATGCTTAAAAAAACTCATTTTAAAATTGTAGGTACTTATTATTCTATGTAATTCATATTTATGTATTGAAATAAGGAATCTTACAACGTTACAAGTCACGTACGTCTAAAAGTCACGCAATAGGTTCACAATGAATAAGCAACGAGGCTGCTATATAACATTCGTACCTGAAATTTCAATGTATTGTAGTATATTGAAAAGACATAAATAGGACTCATTGTATCGACAGAATATGTACTAGGCTAACAGCCTGTGGGAGGAGGTCTGACTCGATTTCAAAACATAAAAGGTATCCTCAACTCCTGTTAACAAAACCGGAGTAATTCGATACTCTGTACCAGTTAAACTAGGTATCCATGTTTTCGGTACGGGCAACCATTTTGCATGTCTGCTGGCTGTGAATCAGGGATGGCCTTTTTACATTTGTACGGTATACCATGAAGTGCCACCGATTTCATAAACGATATGACTAAATTACTCATGTTCAAATTATTTACGAGGAACGGTTTTTAAAAATAACGTTTCTTAAAAATTATTTTGTTTTAATAATTTAATTCTTTAAATCTGTAAAAAAAAAACGTTTTTTTGTTGTTTTCGTGCCCAGAATTTTCTGTTAAGCGCCAACTATGACACGTGTTCCAAAGTTTTGCCATCCCAGTAGGCCAATTCTGCTAATTTAAAACGTTCAAAATCTAGTCGCAGTCTCATCTCGGCGACAAACAAATGTCAAAAACTTGTCAAAATGTAGGGAAATTTTAAGTATTTTTGACAGATTGAGACTGAGATCAGACTGTGAACGTTCTTAAAAATTACGAGAATTGCCCCTCTGGTGTAGTGTTTCAAACAAAACGGCTAGGGTTGTAACTGGTAGTTAAAACGATTTACGATTTCTAGGGTCGCGCCAACGAGATAGTTTGGGTGTCGTTTGTGAAGTACCATTCTGCTGGAACGGAGCCTGCTGGCTTCGATCAACAGAAAGACTGTTCGTCACAGCTGACAATATGGGATGGTGCCGCCCCTGATGCTGACTTGGATCGGAAGGTAATTTAGCCAATTTTTCCTATAAGTACAATTTTTACTTTGGTAAAATGGATTTACGCTACTATTATTTTGTTGTTATGTCAATCTTGACTCCTTTTATTACACCGAATGGGCTGGTGGCGATTGACGTAAATGCACATGTTTACAACGACTGATACGTACTACTTTATAGTTCAAATTGAGGCCTTGAATAGAGACATAAACCGTTCTAAACACGAATCAAACTACATACTATAACTGTAAGATTTATATCTATGTCAACGTGCATGAGGCTGATGTGACCCACCCAATACCATTATATTATGTTCAGAAACAATCAAATTATATCACACCTACTAAACACAAGCCTTTATTCCTAAGATTAATCCCTTATGTAACCGTAAGTACTTAGTTGAGCGCTCAAGAATTCTATTTTCACAAAGCACTAAGGCATGATTGATACACGCTACCGGTATGACTTATCTAGAACAGCGCAGATTAATCTTTATGCCTTAAAGAAGCTGCTATAGTTTCCTTTCTTAGAGTAAATACACGTGACGTCATAACGCATATTTTTAGGAAGGGGTGGTCACAATGGTTAATGCCTCTTTTATGTTGAAGAAGGTTAAGGTCCACAAATAATGGGACGCTTAGGGGCCGTCTCCACGAGCGAGAGAATCGCGTCGATAATATTGTCGTGGCACCAAAATCAATAGAAACTCTATGAATCAATCTAAGGCAATATTATCATGACGATAATTTGATGGCACTGCGCATTTGTGGAGATGGCGCCTTAATTTAGTGTCCTGTTGCCTGCGCGTTACAGATACTGGTAGCCGCTACTGAAGGTGCCAAACTTGTAGCCATATTCTGGGCTGGTTATGACTGCCATCGACGCTCTAAGAAGGTTATGTTGTCATTTACAAAGTCCGGGCTGCTACTAAAAATATCCATAAACATAATCAAGAGTCAAAACCTATTGACTCCTTATTGAAGGTCGTTAGCGTCCTTGTCTGATGTTGTTCGCAAGCTTCACTCACCGAAATTAATGCCAAAATTCGAATTAAACCTAGCAACTCACGTTAAGTAGCCGTTATAAACTCTTTTGAAGAAAAAATAATGGGCACCGAAGCAAATATATCCTAATTAATTTATTTATTAAAACTTTATGCACAAGTAAAAAAAAAAAACTGTACAAAGGCGGACTGATGCCTGAGGCATTTTCTACCAGTCACCCTTACGGTGATACAGAGACAAAACATGGCAGTTGCAACGTACGGAATAAATAGCTAGGAAATGACTATACACTACAATAATAAATACAAATACATATATATGTTGCAGTCTAAACTCTTAACCAGTCAAAATTACTATTGACTAGCAAAATCAGTCAAAAGTACTTTTAACCGTATGCTTTAATCAATAATACTTTTGACTAAGTAATTCCGTCAAAAGTGGTTTTGACTGGTAGTATCAGTAAAAACTCTCAAAATGTGCGATGCACGAACGCAATAGGTGACGTAGGATGCAAGAGCGAACGAAGGGCACCCCGAGGTTAGGTTTGGTTAGGTTACTTTAAACCCTTTATACAGAAATAGGAGCCCCGCGATGCGGGACTCCGTCGACATAGGATGCAAGAGCGAGCGAATGAGAATACAAATACCTTTACCGTGCATCGAAGTCAAGTAGTATCGCAGTGAAAATCTTTCGCGGTAACGTGCATCGAAGTGAAGTAGTATCGCAGTGAAGATCTATCGCGGTAATGTGCATCGAAGTGTAGTGGCTTTGCAGAGACGGTCTTTCGCAGTAATGTGTATCGCAGTTTTGTAGCGTCGTAGTAGCATTTATCGATATTTTGTGCGTCAAAATTCCGTATTCTACTCTTGTAAAGTTATTAACAGTTTGACTGATGCTTTATTGCAGTTAAAACTACTTTTGACGAAGAGCGTCAGTCAAAAGTACTTTTAACCGAAAATTTGCAGTCAAAAGTACTAATAACCAATAATTTTCAGTCAAAACCACTTTTGACCAACCTGTTCAGTCAAAAGTACTTTTGACTGATTTTGCTAGTCAATAGTACTTTTCACTGGTTAAGAGTTTTGACTGCAACATATACATACATATAAACAAAAAGAACTGCCAGAAGAAAAATATCGGTAGAGGAGAAAACGAATCCCAAATCCGCGCTGGGATGTTACGGCCAACTTCTGACGGATATGTTCTGTGTTTAATTGGTTCCTTCACTTGTTTTAATTATTCTAAGTAGCCTGCATCCTCATCATCATCATTATAGCCGAAAGACGTTCACTGCTGGACATAGACTGCATCCTCAAACTCTTTAAAATTAATAAGCAGAGAGTAGTTTCCGTTAATTCCGTCATTAAATTTCGATGGAATCGATGAAAAATTATGTCGAAGTCCAAACATTTACTAGTGTGAAAACAGTATGTTTTTTAATAGCGTTAAATAAAAAATCGTGAACGTTTAAAAAAGAGTGTGGTTCTCTTGCTAAAATTATAACTTGCATTCGAGTGGGCATGCTATCGAGGATGCCACCAGTATATTAACCACCAGTGCACATACAATCCTGTCCAAACTTTTGATCATTATCGTTATTCACAGCCAGTAATATCAAAGTGCTGCACAATTTCCACCAATGAGTTCATAAGCCTTCTTTATTTTGTATCTTTCCCGTCCCGTGCTTTTTAATTCCTTTATAATAGTTACCCGAATCACCCGAATGCAGTCGAATTTTATACGAGGCTATATTTTTAACAAGTAACAACGTACCGGCTGATTCTCGTTCGGTTATTCATAGCATAAAGAACGCGTTTTATATGCAACGGGGCGTTGTACAGTATCTTAGCGGGTTAATTAAAAATTGTGTTGCATTAAAGTATTTTTAGTGGATTTTGTAGTAAATGTAAACTGTTATGAACCATGTGGAGTATAAAGCAATAGAGTCGTAGATCTATTTAGAGTTTCTATGTCATTCTGTTATTACTGCAGTGAGCCGACGAAAGAATACGGTATTGGTACTTGTCAGTTTTAAACAAACGAATACGTTTTTGGTGAATTTGATATTTATTAGTTAACATAAATATTAACATTATTGTAGCACTGACAAGTATCAGGAATGAATTCTCTCGACGGCCGAACTGTAACTATTTGAATTTCGGTTTGGGAGAAAGCGAGAAACCAATCAATATTATTATCCATGCTTATAAAAATCCATAGTCGTCAGAATATTTTAGACGACTTATTTTTATTAATAAATGATCCACCTCAATAATTATTATATAGTAGCTTAAAGTTTTTTATCAGTCCAAACTTGTTTTGTTAGACAACCATATTTTTAAGCCGATTTATATCGAAATAATTAAAAATTTTCTTAGAAATTTAGTTCCCTCCTAATGAGTCAAATATTTATCTTGTAAATGGGCGCAAAGGGATCAGATTTATACTCGAGACAAGGCCGAAATATAACATTTTGAATGATAATTGCAAGTTATGCTGCTAAGAAATTACCGTCATTTGTTATTTCATATCTTCGAAATCGGTACGGGCGACAGAAATATTATTTAAGCTAACTTTCTGTTTAGAATTTTGCTAAACCTACCGGTAGATAATATATTTCTTCAATCTACTTGTAAATATGTCAATTCATTTGTTTCTAGTTGTAATTGAAAAGCCTGTATGTTGGGTTTCAACAAGTATTTTATGATCAATGGACGAAAGAATAAACTGTAAAAATGCTTAATAATAAAACTACAGAAAAAACTCGATTCACGAATCGCAGAGTTTTCAAAACTTTCCAAAAATCCCTAAAAAGCCATTCTGATTTGCAGTCGCGTAGGCAGAAAAGGGAAGTACCGCACCATGTGTCGTCTAATGTCCCAAATAACACGGTAAATCTCCACTTAAAACTGTTATTGTCTAACTTCTATACTTATCGGAAACAATTTCTTGGCGTTCGCGCAATAAAAATAAAATATTTAAATTGTTATCGCATACCGAATCACAATACCGGATCGTTCGTATAAAATTTTATAGTACATGAATTTAAATGGTAAAAAGTCCGGAGCCAACGTGTACCGTAATGAAATGTGGATTAAGTTTAGCATGTAGAAGTAAAACTTTCGCACTGCGCAAGACTAACGCGATGATACAAGTACGAGGCGATATAGAATTGGGCGGCATTCTCACTGCCTTTATTCGTGCCATTTCACTTTGCCAACCACCTCAACCTCCCACTTGACGTCGGCAGCCAAACATTAATTTTCTTTAATGTGTCTGAGCACTTTTACCGAGTCCAACCGACTGCAGTGCGGTGTTTCGTTTCATTCATTCGTTCGGGATTCTTCAGTTTGCATTAAGAATGGATAAGCGGTTCTAGTTCAACTTATTTTTTGTTGGCACTTTAATCAGAAAAGTTTTTCCGTTCGCTCTAAGATACACTATGTAAATAGTGTTGTTGAGTTGAATAACTAAATAATTTATTCAGGGCCTTTTTAGTTTTCTTTCAATTTCCATGAATTTATGGGGGAGAGAAAATAAATTTTAGTGAAATCTCGACTCATATTTTATGAGTCTAGATTTCACTAAAATCTATTTGGGCACTACTCAATCAATATTTCATTACTTATTGGCCTTTCCCCTAGACGAGAGAAAAATTCTTTCTAAAAACGCTTTGCAAATAAATAACTCTTAAATTTTTATCTAAATTTTACTAGTATCATTCTCAAGCTAGTCACAGAATATGCGATGTTATACTTAAGTATATTATGAAGTCTATCTAATCAACATCTTGTTCCCACCAGTTGGACATGAGCGACAAGAAATCCCGACTTGGACTCTTCTGTCGCGAAGAATCGCCCCGACTTTGCGACCACGCTCTCCTCTCTAACGCGACCAGAGCGACCCGACCGTGCGCCCCCTCCGAAAGCTACATCACTACCGGGAACGCGCTAACTATACTACAAGTAAGTAAATAATTAGGTCTGATTTACACAGGCTACTTAGTGGCATGAATGCACGCTATCTTTTGAACTAGCTAAGTAACTTCGCAGGAGTTGGCGAAGTGGAAACCGTTAAGTTAATGCGCTTTTTGAATAATATATTTGTTCTGATTTTGGGTGTGAATTTATCGCTGTATTCGTATCTAATAAAGAAGTCATTTAATATAGAAATGGACATGAAAAAAATTGTGATGCAATAGACCAAAGGCCGAGATTTCAGACGGGTGAGCGGTAGGTTCTTAACTTGCCTGTTAGCAACTATCTTCAGGATAAGGTATGACTGTTAGATAATTTATAAGAAATCTAAGACCCGTTTAGACCACAAATCAACTAACGTGTTTAGCGCTAATTGTATTTAAAACATCATTCCATCTCTCTCATTTTCAAACGATTGTCAGAAATAGAACAATATTTTGAATTTGTTTAACGTATTTAGTATTTTGTGGTGCAATAAACTTGTAATTTCGCTTTCACTTTTTCTTAAAATAATAACAATTTACTTTTATGTACAATACAATGTCTGAAAATGAGCTTTTAATCATGATAATGCTCTTTTAATAATGATATGTGCGTCCCAAGCTTTTGATGAAAATATCAAGGGTGAAAATGAAAGGTCGAAAGGTGACCGAATTGTTCGTGATCTAATGGTGATTAATGAGATGTCAAAGGCTTTCACAAAAAACTATTTTTGTGGATAAAGTGGATCTTCAGACGACAATAGGTTCCATTAAAAAGCTTATCAAAAATCTTCTGTCATATTTTATTTCAATAAAATAAAATTTGATTCCAGTTTACAAAGGGTTTCAAGCCTTTGTATTTTCTTCTAAGGTGAAACAAATCGAATCATATTATAGTATTTGAATCCATATTAAAAACATAAGTTCACTTTTATCTTATTTTTATCGCTAGATAATTCAATTGTTTTACAAATCCCTTGTATAAAATCCAAATCCAATTTGAAAAATGTAGGTACAGAAAACATTCTCACCTTAATATTTTTGCAAAAGTTCATGACCGCGACCCGATTCTTCACCAATATGGGACAACCCACAAAAGAATTAAGCACGTAATTAAAGCAACAAACAGCCGACAAACAACTGCCATAGCTAATTACTGCTGCAAATATTTATCTACCCATTTTGGTGCGTATTCCAGTATGCAAATAGCCGTATGACGAGCAGCGAGAAATTTTTAGACAAAATATAGGAGGAGCATATTACATAGAAGTGACTCAGAACGGTCATGAATTTAGAAGCAGGAGCTAAAACACGTCACGTGCATCGCAAGATAATAGTACGAGTGCTCTTGCGCAATTTTTATGTCTTTCCGCATATTTCTGTCTGAATTACTAAGGACATGGCTTCTGGAATATGTATGGGAGATTGTAATGGAAGACTGGTGTGTTTGTTCACGGAGATTGTATTTTCGAATGGTTTCCGTGACTGAGGAAAAATATATGTCACAATATTTCTGTACAATTCACAATTTGGCAACGATGAATTCTCGTTAGTAATAGCTTTAGTTAAACAAAATTAACCCAAGAATCCTTATTTATTTTGATTAAAAACTTTGTCTACCACTATATTATCTTGAAGCTAAATTATTTTGTGTATTGTTGTCATGACCTTAATGACAAGAACGATTAAAAGCCAAAGTCCTGGTAACATCTTTTTGGTTAACATCTTTCTTTGATGTAAATGATACTCCTACATTTCTCTTGTATAAAGAATATCATTAGTTAGTATGTATATGAGTATTTTTTTATTAAATGTACTTCGTTGTCATAATACCTATTGCTTTATATCATAAGCAAATGGAAAGAAGAATCGAAAAATTACGATATTCCTTTTCATAAACGACCCTCTCAACAAATCAGAGGATGATAATAAAAAATCCATAAACATGATTTCTCCATTATATCAATCCCGCATATATCAGCTCGCTGATATTTTATTCCGAGATCGATCCAATACACTGACATTCAAAGCAGCAATCCACGCGGGATTACGTCAGTGACTACCCATTGTTTCCTTCTCTCCCTCGCCACTGCCCTTTCAGCTGTATTCCCTCAGCTAGATGTAACTTTTCTGGCGTGTGTAACATTCATAGCGGCCAGGATAGATAAGTCACGTGCTACTCCCGTTGCATTTGCCATAGTGAATAATGCAAGGAGCACGTGCTAGTTCGCAACTCTCACAGTGATAGAATGCTTTAGTGTTGTCACGTTATTTGAAGTGTTAGGAATGTCACCGGATGAGACACGTTTCAAAGTGTTTGTAAAACTCAGATTTATTGCGACTCATCACTCGTTATGGCTGCTTTTATTTTCTTGCGGTGTTTTGCATAAATTCGAAGATGGAACGTGGTGAGGTTTAAGCTAGGTACAGTGGGTTGCATCAATTGGGTACCCCAGTTGTATTAAAATTAACTTTGCTAGAACTTTGCAATTCAAACGCATACATCCTTAAGAATAACACAAAAAGTATTCATATGCCGGACGAGATTCGAACCATCGAATCATTGGTTATCCATTGATTACCGTGAGCTCTTACAAACTGAGCCAGTTAGGTAGTTAGTAATTTAATGAATTAACAATCTACTTAGCGTTATAATTCTGTCTCTGTCTAATCGATTTAGATGAGCTCGCAGAGAATGCATACTGCATAGTTTGTTAATTGAGGGTAGTTATGCATACATTTTACTAATCTCTAATGAAGTTACCGACTGATGAGTCTAGTTTTGATTCACCTTTGGATGCGATACGTGTTTGTGTTAAAAAAATTAAAATGATAGATAATTTCTTGAGAACAAAGATTGTAGTTCTTTATTATTCTACTAGTTTGAAAGGCAAATTGTCAACCATTATAAGTAGTTGTTATAAGTTGATTATTTTGCTGTGAAGCGATACAAACTCTTTTAAAGTTACAGTTAGTTATCTATACTATTAGTTAGGTATACTTATAGTTAAGTTTTTCAATGTATAATAAATTTTACTAAAATAAATTATATTTCTTTTATTTTAATATAAACCTACTGGTTATAACAATATATAAAAGAAAAAGTTGCATAAATAATTCTAACTTAGAGAAAAACGAAATTTGACGACAACAAAAACCTAATTATATCGTACTGCCAGAAATGAACTTGAATCAGCGGGTTCATATGTCACATCCTCAACCTTCAGACCAACTAAACTGTTACCATCGCTATTGAAATATTGCATGTATTTTTTGTGCATTGTTGTTTACGTATAAACTGCAAAATATTACAATAAAATACAAAACTGATAGATGCGGCCATCACGGGTTCGAACGTAGGTGCTTTCAAGGGGGGTACCCACATCGTGATTCTCTCTGTACATATTGCAGATGTAGGTATATTAGAATGTAGGGATATTTCGTTTAATACAGAGTCAAATTATATTAGGTAGCGAAACTCCGCAGACGTGATAGGTATTGCATATCGTAAAACAATAAAAAAAATATTTCTTCAGATTTTCTCAACTCATACTTACGTAAAAAATTACCAGAAGTCTTTGACCCACCATTTTTTTTTTATTTAATCATGTTTTGATATCGGTATCCATCACGTCTGCGGAGTTTCTCTAGCTAATTTAATTTGACCCTATATAAGGTAGGGGGTAGGGTAGAGTATAATTATACTACTTGCATTAATACATTAAAGTGGATCGAATTTGTCAACCGAATTAATTGGTTTACTGACAATTTAGTATGAGCACTGATAGGTGTCCAATGATTCACCGTCATTTTGCGCGCATTCCGTTGACTCTTCACGAGGCACTAACATTCATAATTTGTCAGACTTTATTTCATTTTCCGATTTGCGAATATACTCCTCTCTCATTTCGCATTTGTTTGAGTTTGATTTTTGATCTGTTTGGATAGGTACCTAAAATAGCAGTAACTGGATTTATTTTTAAAAAGATCATAAACTCCATACTTCAAATTGCTTAACCATAAAATCTCGTCTTCGAACAAATGAACGAACCAGTTAACGCATAGACATAATCATTGCCATTAGTATTGCCACACAAATCATTGCCATTAGTATTCTACGCAGCTGCTCAGCAACTAGAGTACGCCCTAGTTAATATAGGAAACCTGGTCTTAAGCAAGTTGTTAAAGTCACTAGTTGAGAACTGCTTTATTATTCAATATTAAATTCAACAGAGGAAGGACTGAAGCAAGTTTCTAACTAAATATTTGAAGTTTTACTACACCACGCGGTCTCGCTTTACCGTGAGTCGACCTTGGCGATACACTACTTATAAAGTGGAAATAACTTTGACGTTTATAGTAAATGAAAAATTGTTGGGTATAGATCATTAAGGATTATTAATGTCTGAACTCGTTGGACTTTTACTAATAGTAGTGTCTTTTTTACGAATGACATGTTTTATAAAGTGCGTCCGAGCATGAAGAGGACACTTCAAATTGTAATTTTGATGGTAACGTGTATTTTGGGTGGACGCGTGTAAATTTTATTCGAATTCGTACTTAGCTGTGTATTTGTTTACAGGAACTTCGTCAAGGATCAGCACTCTATCCAGTCTCATTTGTCCTCCGCTACGAGTTTGTTGACGTGAGTGAACAAGGACAACCGTTGGTAGACTCACAGTCAGCTTGCGACAGGGTCTTCAAATCTGCTCAGACCTATTCTGGAAGATTTCAAGCTCCCCGAGCAATATTCTACTATGGAAGAGGTGGCGCACAAAACCTTACTTGCATACTAAGGTAAGTACTATTTCTAGGAAACTGTAAAACCTTGAGACTACATTAGGAATGTTATTGAAATTATGATAATGTTTGCAGATTCGAAGCCAAACAAGGAGAAAGAATACAATTGACCTTCACGAGCACTTACTTTGGAAATAAATATTGTAATACGCACAAAGACTCCCGAACGAGTCGCTGGAAATGCGATAGGCCTGCGAAAAGAACAATTGGGGGCGAAGGACTCGCCCAAATTATTATAACAGAATATCCTTGGGAAGGAGTGCCGATACAAAGAGACTGCATTTGTACAAATAGATCTGAGCCATTAAATGTACATACATTAACTGCCCCAGTTGTAGAAATCAACTTTACCGTGACGATGATGAATATTACTGAAGATTATGACGATTTTGCATTTGAAGGCGAATATAAATTTGTTCCAACAGGTCCAGGAGATGAAACTGTGTGTTCAACCGGATGGGGCAAGAGACGGCTAAGAGGCAGCAGTGGGGAGATTAGGCTGTTTGACAAAAGACAAATACCCGTTGCACCAGAAATAGTTGGAGACAGGCATGTCATATCAGAAAGTGTGAGAGCAGAAGTTGCATGTGTCCACAGACCTTGGCTGATCGAACCTGGAGGTGATGAAGTTACTCCTGTACAAGGAAGATATCTATATGTCAAAGTTCCTGGTTATGAACTCACAGCGTCATCCCCTTTCTGTAGCACTCCAAATCGACTGTACATATACGAAGCTCAGGATACTTCTAAATTGAGAGAAGTGTGTCCAGATGGTACAAATGTAATAGAATTATATTCGCCAGGATGGAAATCTGCCGAAACAACTTTGGAGACATCTTTGAAACCTCATGCAAGAAGCTACGTTATTGATTTTCTACAGCACGAACAGGCCGATTATTCAATCAAGTGGATTGAACTGATGAAAAAAGCGTCTTTTGAACATGATCCCGAATCCAATACTATATCTCCACCAGTGTCCTTGGAATGTCGTTACAGGTAAGTTTTGACTTAACTTTTGTTATTTGGTTTCTATAGCCGGGCATGTTTTAATATTGGCGTATTCTTTTCTGTTTAGCTGTCCAGAGTTGAACGCCTGTATTCCTATCGCACTGTGGTGCGATGGCAGTGCACACTGTCCTTCAGGCTACGACGAAGATGATTCGAATTGCTCCTTCAGGATATCCTTACCTCCACCCTACGTAGCTGCTGCTGCTGGAGTTGGTCTTCTTCTATGTGCTATCACCGTTGCTCTGTGTGCATGTAAAAGACGACGAAGAAAAGACAAGGAGTTCAAAGCGAGGCTAGATGGTGCGTTACCGCCTGAAGAGAGACCGTTTGATCGCGCTAAAACAAACGGCGTCCCAGAAGCTGCTCGCCAATATGCTACTGTACAAAAGTATGCGACAATAGATAAGTACAGCTTAAGTCAGAAATACAGTGCAGGGTTGAACGACGCTCGTTACTATGACGAGGTAGCACAAAGGGATAAGCTCGCGGATACAAGGTACGCTAGTTTAGGTCGAGCTGGGCGAGGCATGCGAGTCGAGAACTCAAGAGGCAACGGTTCAAGAAGAGCTATGCCTGATTTGGGTTATCCGGACTTAAAAGACGGTTTTTGTTGACCCTACCCGGATGTCATAGAAACAACAGTTTAGCGTTTAGGACGTTAAAATCTAACAGAATTTCTTTTGTGTAAACATTAGATTGAAGACTGAATTTGGCGAAAGTGCCTCCCCTAACATTTGATCAATAGCTATTCAGACTCGAAATTGTGCTACTAACATCGGCTTCTATTGTTAGGAAGTTTGTTTTATACCGAGACGAAGACTACAACTTTGACTTTGTAGTATATTATGTAAATAAATTAACTTTAAATAAGTTTGGATAGCAGGCGTCAGAGATACTTAATATTCTTTGCATCAAATCTCACAGTAATTTTATTCTCATCAAATAACATATCTAAATGTACATAAAACGCTTGACAATACGATTTTAAGATACAAAATAAAATCATTTTAAAATGTTAGTAGTTATGAGTGGTTAGTGACTGACTCTGAACAATAGAATTAACTGTCGAACTTAAGTGTAAACTGAATTGCGCTATGTAACTTCGTATGGGTATTTTCCTGTATCAATCCTATTTTGATATGGGGTGAAATTGACAAATGTTTGCCGTGATCATGTAGAACGAGCATAGATACCTTACAGTTACGCAAAATTCGCATTTTCTCTTGAAAAAAATTGCAACTTTGAGACCTGCCTAACTATTCTGTAAAGATCTCACCGTGAACACTAAGTGAAGTGAGCTGTCAATAGTGTCAATCCCTAGCATCAGGTAGAATGACAGCTCGCTTCAAGTTCACTTCAGTTTAGTTCACTGTGAGATATTTACAGAATAGCACTATTGATAGCATGATTTCTAGCGATTGCCACTATTGAAAGCTCACTTCACGCTCACTTCGCCTAAGTTATCACGGTGAAATATTAAAAAAAACAGTCCGGCTGTTTCATAACAGTATGGTTTCGAAAATACTATGTTCAGACGGCCATAAAATATCTATCAAAACTTTAGGAGAAAATCGCTTTTGAGTCTTATGTAAGATATTTATGTTAGTGACTGTACCTATTTCCATTAATTGAAAGCGAAGAAGTAAAACGTTTCTGTTTAAAGATTTTAGTTTTTTGTCCCGAAAAAGTTAACCAGTCAATTTCTGTACTCAAAATACGCACATTGACGTGGAGTTGCGGACACCAGCCCGTATTACCTATTATAACCTAAGTTCATCTGTTTTGATACAGCGCGTGGTTCTCTGTAATTTTATTTTTTCACGGCAAACAGTTGTTTTTCACCCGATCTCTACATTATAATGACACTAGACATAAAAAAATGAAAATGTGATATAGGTTGTAAAAATGTAGGTATCTAAGCGTTCACAGAATGTATAACTTGAATTAGTAATTTTCCTTTGTGTATAAAAGTAATTAAGGTTGTAACTAACTAGATATTGATTGTAAATAAATTATAGATTAAGATTTTTAAAGTCTGTAATTATTTCCAGGTAAAAGGAAGATTAAAGTAATTTCTAAAAATCGATGCCATGTTTTTTTTTTTACTATCTCATTCATTACCTTATTCAATAGTTAGAGTCCACTATCAAAATTATTTTATAAAAATGGTGGCAGTTTTCTCGATGTAAATTAAATATTCCTACGTCCAAAAATATTTGCATAGAAAATTAATTTTTGAAAATAATATTCTTACGTACAAAGAGTCACGAACATAATTCAAAGCAGGTAAAAATCGCAAGAAAAGAAAGAAAAATATGATGACGTACCGTCCTTTCCGCACCGTCTGACTTGTACACCTGTAAAAATCTCAGAACGGCTTAAAAAGTTTACTAATGAATAGAACGTCTGTCTCACAACAAAGAAACAACAGAAATACACCTACAAAGACAGTTTTTACGACAGTGAAATATTTTTATTTTGTATACAAAAAATGAGACACATTTCGCTTCATTGAGGCCGTGATATAAAGGTGACTGCGTTCTTATATTTTTGTCTTGATATAATTCCTTTGTAAATTATAGCTTCGTATTAAATTACTTTATGCGACGTTTTCACGGAATAATGCGAGCATTATGCTAGAATTCTTTTGAACGTTAAAAAGCGTAATTTTGTTGACAAGTTTCCATCGATACGGGTTACGTGAAACTCGACGCATTGATTAAATATTCTAACCCCTTACTAATAATAAACGTATTATATTAGATGAATAGTTACACACCGGTTTCTCTCTTTCAGTCGTCAGTAATTTGACTTTCGAAAGAAATAAAAAATGTTTGGAATGCATGAAGGAGACTCCTTGTGAAGCGCAGTTTGTTCCGCCAGTTAAAAAAAGAAGACAAAGCGTTGTGTTTGTGCGTCGGTGTACCTGACACCCTGTTAGTACGCAAATAAAATTCCGATAGTCATGTTTATGTCTCTTATAATAGGGGGCGACCGTGTTGCCATCAACTCGGCGCAATTCCAGATTATGGCCTAAGTTCACCAACATTCAAACCACCAGTTAGGTATTTAAACAGTTGGTTTATGTCAGGAAATATTAATATTTAATCAGTTCTATATTTTTACTAAGGAAATTTTAAATATAGAACTGATTAAATATTTAATCAGTTGATTTAAATATTGGTGAACACAAGGCTATGACTAGACTTCTCCATACGAAAACTACCTTTTGGAAGGGCTGAATAGAATCAATTATATTTTTTCACTGTAATTTTTACGTTCGAAAGTGCCTTTCATGTGCCTGAAATATTTTTTTTGACTTTTTATGAGTGAGAGTTGAAATAAATTATTTGACTTTTTATGAGCTACTAAGAAATTCCTAAAGGAAAAATCCAATAACACATTACCCAACCTGGGAGTCAAAACTATGACCTCATGCTCAGTAGTATCATCTAAGATCGCTACACCAGCGAGGCAGTTTTCAAAAAAACATTTTTAATAACGTTGTGAAAATCGTACCGATTATTCAGGATCCGCGCGTTTTTAAATAGAAACGGCTTCCGTAATTTTCTCGGTGAGATGCTCTTTGTTTTATCAACCTGAATTCTTAAACGAAGCGCTACATTCGGAAATAGAACGCGCGGAGGCATGACAATGACAAAATAACTCGTGCAGTCACATAATAAATTGCGCTGATACTCGCAGCAATTTAAATCATGAAAACAAAACAAATCTGAAGATACGGCTACGACAAATGGTTTATGTTATTATCTTGAGTAGGTACAGTCAGGAAAATTAATTGTTAAGCAAATTGATAGCATCGGCACAACCATTTCATACAACTGACAAAGAATGACAGTTGTGATTTGAATATACCTAATATATAAAATGATCGTGTCACAGTGTTAGTTACCATACTCCTCCGAAACGGCTGGACCGATTTGTATGAAATTTTGTTTGGATATCGGGTAGGTCTAAGAATCGGCTACTATTTATTTTTTTTTTGCAAAACGACGTTTTCGGGGTCAGCTAGTACGCATATATTATATTCAAATCACAACCAACTACCAACTGAAATTATACACGCGTATAATTTCAGTTGATAATATAATTAATTTCAGTGAATTTACTTACTAGCTAGGAACTTTTTATGAGCAGTGTCCTAGGTTCTTTACTTTGTATAAATTCACCACCACTGCTCTCAACAAAAGACATGTGACATTTGGTAGATGTCACCGCACTGGGCCCGCGTGGTGGATTACAGCTCACTCCCCCTCACCGAGAGGAGGCATATTATGTCCAGGCAGTGGGAACATTATAGGCTGATTACGCTTATTCTAAGTACTTTCTCATTTTCCTAAACTGGACGGCCATCTTCCAAAATGGCGTCATACTCGTAAAATCAAATAATTGAATAGCAAGCTCGCCCAAGCAGGTACTCTACGTCACTAATTTGTATTTGTCTCGTCAAATAATTAGATCAAAGGCTCAAGCTGCATTAGCCTGTCCACTTCGCCGGCGTAACGAGCGACTCGCAAACTAAATTATCTGATGAACTAATTAGGATAGAAACTGTACTTCTGTAACAACAAGTGAATCCCCAGGGAAGTGCACGATGTCGAGTTGGTAACAACGCTTTGGATTTTGTCTTGTTGATCATTTGTTCAACTTTGGCTGAGCTGTGATTGACTGGCAGTTGGTGTTTTGGCGCAAAATGACGGAGGCGGAATTTGGTAAGGAATAATGCTAAATCAGTTCTAATAATCAGGTGAATACTTATAATTTCTAGCTACAAATATTGTAACTAAGTATAGCAGTGTTTATAATATTAAATTAAATTATTTACATTCCATCGCCACTTAGGCCCGTATTACAGAACTTCACTCAATTATCAAGCATGTTCAAGTCATTTAATTGGTTGAAACTAGTTTTAAGTAATGCTTGAGTATTGAGTGACGTTCTGTAATATGGAACTTAATCATTTATCTACTAGTGAAACGTATTATATGTTGATTTTTGAGTGACCATTTATTACAAAAAGGACCTTAAGTTTTTGGTTGCAACGGAATTTGAACTTTGTTTAGTATGAAACTACATTCAGTTTGTTGTTCCTTATCTTGAACATTATCTCAAATTCTTAATTCAAAATATACTTAGTTACGCGTCTCTACTGTACAGTCAATGTCTGAATAAGTTAAGGGTAGAGTTTTTTGCCAACTTACTTCATTCCAAACCTCCTGTCTTGTGCGATCTCTGGACATGTTGGCACTGCAAACGTTATCACATTGTCGTACCACCTACACCGTGGTCTACATCGATAGCGGCGGCGATGTCCTTCCTCAGGCGGCCAGTGAGTGATGATCTTTGCTCATATCTCGAGCTTATTTTTATGAACCTAATATTCAGATTCCTTTGTTATAGAATATCGAAAAGTCTGTTTCTAAGCCAATATTCCTCCATTGTTTGATTTTCTCATACCTTATTTTCTAAATGAAGATAAAAACTAGCCATTTTATTCATATTTTATCTTCAATACCGAAACGGTTTTCATATTTTTATGCTTCCACATTTTTGCTTACGAACACTAACTTAGTAAACTAAGATAAATGAAAATACTTGGCGTAAGTTTCAGGGCGGGTTTCTGTCCGGTTATCCAGCTAAACCAGTTATCCTCGGAATTTGAAATTTAAGGAATGTTTCGAGTTTACGTTGTAGGCGCTCTGTAAACACGATGTTTTGGTAATTCAAGACCAAAGGGGTAACCGCAGGGAGGGTAGTTTTGGATGTGACGAATTTATTTTAAAGTAATCATTGGTGTATTGGCATAAATATGGAATATTCTAACTAACTGGTTAAAAGAAACTCATTCCCATAAAAAAAAAACCTAGCTGATTCAAGTTATGAAAATAAAGTAGTATTATGGAAGGACTAGCTGCGCCCCGCGGTTTCACCCGCGTAAGTTTTGATCCCGTAAGAATATCGGGATAAAAAGTATCCTATGTGTTATTCTGATGTATAAACTATATTACTGTAAAGTTTCATCAAAATCCGTTCAGTAGTTTTTGCGTGAAAGAGTAACAAACATCCATCCATCCATCCTCACAAACGTTCGCATTTATAATATTAGTAGGATAGTAGGAAGTAGGATAGTAGGATTTCCACAGAATGACGTGAAATTTTACACGTGACATAATAATGACAAGGCACTTCTGTGTTGTGTTCTTTTAGAAACAATAGTTTTTATCCATAATTAAAACTGTAATTAGGTACCTACTATCTGTATTGTACGGGGACGACCGACGGGTACCATGTATCATTCATTATCTTTAGGTTATTTATACCTACTCATAATTCATGAGCATATATCTCAATTTATTTGCGGTAAACGCAAAATTATTTTTTTCTTTCATTTTTCTCAATTAATCTTCATCTCGATAGTTACTCCCTTTCTAGCCAAAACAACGATGAACACTGTATGAACGATTATATCATCGTTCACACAATGTTTTTCTTTGTCCAGTGCATCCATCGTTTTCTTGGTCTTCCCCTACTCTTATAGCCATCCACATTCATAATCAAAACTTCACGACATTTTCCTCATTCCTCCGCATCATACGCCAATACCATGACAACCGATTTCCACACAACTTTTCAGTCACCGGTGCCACTTTCAGACTTTCTCTAATGTATTCATTTCTTTTTATATCTATTCGCGTAACACCATACAATGTATGGGACTGAGACGAGAATGCTAAGAGGGATGTATGGCATACATCCCTCTTAGCATTCTCATCTCAGTTGTTCACAATTGCCTTGCATGCATCCCTTTTGTGGCAAAACATTCTGATCCATACAAGACAGCAGAAGGCTAATTCTCGTAATTTAAAATGTTCAAAATCTAGTCGCAATCTCATCTCAGCGACAAACAAATGTTTTTTCAAAATGTAGGGCAGTTAGAGGCATTTTTGACAGACTGAGACTGAGATCAGACTGTGAACGTTCTTAAAATTACGAGAATTGCCCCTCAGGTCTAACCATTGTTAGTAACAAATCTTTCCCTAAGTTTAAGGAGGATTCGGAGATTCGGCGGAGTCGGATTCGTAGTTAGATTGTTCCCGTGGTCTGCCGTCATATTATCCATCCAGTGTTAATTTTGTGCATAACTGTCGACTTCGCGATCGCTTTTAAAATTGCTTTTTTATACCTACAACTAAAACTAGAGACAAAGGTTTATAGAAAACCGATAAATCTTCATTCTATTCTAAAAATTTGATAGTTAGGTACATAATTTTTGGGCCTATGAGACTCCTTAAAGGATTGGCCCACAATGAAAGTAGACCGATAAAAGTGGAAATAGGGAAGCGAGGCCTTTGAACTGCAGTGGGAAAACAGAGGCTTATAATAAATAAATAATAGGTACATAATAATCACCTTGCGTGAATTCTACAGCCGAATTACCGTGCCTGTAATTGCAAGCGTTCTGATAGACAAAGGACACACAGGTTCATTGAACATCTTCAGTAAGAAGGTAATTGAGCACAACAGACTATCAATGCATACTCGTATAATGGTTGTATATATATATATATACCTATGTATATCTATTGCCCCAGCACAGGTATTATACGGTAATGTATTAATTGCTTATTATGTGCGTCAAGATTAGCATAATAAACTAGATTGCTCCACCCAGTTCTGTGTGTAATTATAGAGTTATTTATACCTAATTTACTGTAATGATTATTCTATTAATTATACCGCTGATAATTTTGATGGTAATTTACAAATTGCTGATACGTTACTACCTATTGAATTATTACATCTATATACAAATAATAAAATTGAATTGTCTGTTTGTCATGTAAAAATAACAGCGTTTTACTACTCCTCTTACTAATAAACGTTGTATAGCGTCTGTATAATTACACAATGTCTTTCAGTAGCAGATAGATAGCTGGTTTTAAAAGGAGTAACTTAAGTTACTTTTATTAAGAAAAATAATTAGTAAAGAAACACCTTATTGTTTTCCACGCGAACGAAGTCACGGGCATAGCTAGTCAGCTAGGTAAGTATGTGTTACTATAGACAAATTCGCGTGTTGTGTGTGTGTGTTTTCGCCATTTTGGTTTGCCCATAATATTCAACACCACTAAGCTATCAAGATCTATAAAAATCCTGCCAGTAACAAACTCTTGAACGCGTTTTAGATGTGCTGGTCGCATTCAGTTTCAATGGTGAAATTCGCCCTTAGAATAGAATACTCTGTATTATGTACACAATATAAATTACAGACAAATAAATATAGAAATTTTGCAAAGGGCGACACCATGGGCGGTCTTATCACTAAAAGCGATCTTTTAAAGACAACCTTGGGATGTATTAAAAAGGAGAGACAAATACTGTAGGTAGTCAGTGGTGTACCCCCCTTAGTCGTATTAAATGAACATTTTTGCTTGTACTTTACTTTTTTTTCAGTTAATTCATTCATTTACTTATTTATTTATATATAGTTTATTGTACACCAGAAAATACATAACAAAAAAAACAATGATTACTACAAAACATACAATGGGCGGCCTTATCGCTTTCTGCGATCTCTTCCAGGCAATCTTGGAATGGACAGTGATTGCGTGGGTATATAAAAATGGGGTTGTCAGTGGTGCAACATAATATACTAATCATTCATTACTATCATAAAAGTATTATGTTATATTATATTATCACTACATAATATAAAACAAAATCCCCCCGCCACGCCTGTCTGAACGCGATAAACTCAAAAACTACCGAACGGATTTTCATACAACTTTCACCAATGAACGGAGTGATTCATGAGTAAGGTTTACGTGTAAAATTTATTAAGGTTTTGTGTAAATTGGCTGACAATATGACGATTATTGTTGAAGATGTCGGAAAAAATCATGTCGACTTGGCGTGTGCCGCGTAAACAATGGATGAAATTTGGCACACAGATAGTTTATAACCTGGATTAACATATAGGGTACTTGAAATCCCGATAGTACCCTCCCGTGGCTATTTACCGACGTGCACGCGAGCGAAGCCGCTTGCAAAATCTAGTAAAACTTAATTGAATCGGTTGAACCACAGGTACAAGTTATGTTTAAAATAAAAACCGGTGTACACAGTTATGCAGTTAATGTATCTTTATCTTTATTAGGTGCCTCCGGGTTATATTTTGAAATGAAAATTATTGAAATTATCTAAGACATTTTTTTTTTTCAACCGGTAGGTATTGTCCCACTTATGGGCAAAGGTCTTATCTACCTAAAAATTAAGCCACAACCAGAAATTTAAAGATCTTAATCTTGAAGAAGCAAATGTTAAAGATTCACCGGATATCTGACAATGGAAACTCGTAGATGACAACTTAAGCCATCTCTCTCGCAGACTAAAATGCATAAATCAAAAAGTATGACTATTTAACATTTGTTTTTAGTTTGCCGACCCTGGCATCATAATTATGATTTGTTTTTCACAAACAGAAGGCTGAAATAAACGAAACTCCATAATGTAAAACTAAAAGTTGCGTGATTAGTAAGCGTATAAAAAAATATACAAAGTTGATACGACAGAAAGGCTTTCCTTTAAACTGCTTATACTAGGTACCATTTTCAAGCTCTGTACCAAATATCATTTAAATTGAAACAGTAGTTTAGTCGCAAATGACTTTTTAAGTTTTTGGCCCGTTTGAACATGATGTATTTTTCTTAACAGCTGATTATGTCTATAGGCATAGGTCATGCACCTTAAAACGATAAATCTACGATACGTTGTTGCCGCTCTTACGCAAGTCATAAGCAAATACGTCCTACAAAAGAAAGTGACAATCCCATTAGCAAAACATCACGCGCGTAAAAGAAATAGAAATAGGTCAGTGTGTTGCTATTGCATCTTTGGTCCTTGCGAGGGGGGCCTCTAAAAACTAAAAAACTTGGTTTTTCAGTGCGCCAACGCTATCCTTCCGGGACGTACGTTACGTAACACGGAAGTCCTGTGCCGCTATTGTTTTGTCGAACTCGTGCGCTGACAATTGTGATTTTGTTTTGTTATTGTGAATAGGACACTTCTTTCTTTTTTTTTATTGTGACAAGACACGTAACTTGCTATTATAATTATTTAGTGTTAGTGTTTTTTTTTGTGATTTACTGTTTTTTATTGTGATAGGACACGTAATTAAACTTTGGTTGTGTGTGTGTGTATACCTAATTAAAGTGTTCAACAATGCCTCGTCTAACTTACACGGCGTCAGAATACACTGACATGATTTTAATTTACGGTGAATGCCGTGGAAACGCAGCATTAGCTCTGCGAACATACAGAGAAAGGTATGGTGACAGCCGCAATTGCCCTAGGAACGCCCGCACCATACAGTTGGCAGTACAAAGATTACGGGACAATAAACGTGTAGTGCCGCAACAGGAGGGAGTGCCACCGCGGCAAATACCCGCTGCATGGGACGAACGAATATTAGATCATTTTTCCCGCAACCCGACAACGAGTCTGCACAGAGCCGCCCGGCAGTTTAGATGTTGCCATAGAACCATCCACAAGGTTCTAAAACGTAACAAACGCAAACCTTATAAATATCGGAAGGTGCAAGCTTTGTTATCGAGAGACTTACCGATCAGGAACAGTTACTGCCAATGGCTATTAAATAAAACATCCGAAGACCGCCATTTCTTAACAAATGTAATATGGACCGATGAGTGTACTTTTACTCGGAACGGCATCTGGAATCGGCAAAACCTCCGGTACTGGAGTTTGGGAAATCCACACGTGTTTCGAGAATCTGAACACCAGTACAGATTTTCTCTCAATGTGTGGGCTGGTATCCATAATAATAATATTATCGGCCCTGTTTTTATTGACGGCACCCTTACAGCGGCGAAATTTTTAGATTTATTAAGTGGTCCTGTGGCCGAGTACACTGACCAACTACCTTTAGCCGTTCATCGCAAGTTGTGGTACCAGCTGGACGGTGCGCCTCCACATTCTGTGATGGCTTCCAGGGAGCGGCTCACAGAAATGTTTGGGCAGCAATGGATCGGTCGATTCGGAACTGTTCGGTGGCCACCACGATCTCCGGACCTCACTCCCATGGATTTCTTTTTGTGGGGATACATTAAGGGTGAAGTGTATGCCTCCGAGGTAAATACAATTGTTGAACTAAAAAACAGGATTATTTTAGCATTTCACAAATTAAAGTGCTTAGCGACGGACAGTGATTTAATTAGAAAACTAAATAACAATATTCTCCGTCGGTATAATTTGTGCATTAATGTGAATGGAGGACACATAGAGAATTTAAAAATTTAGTGTTTTTGTTGTCGGCGTACTTCAAAACTATCTAACATAACAGCCAGCGCGAGCGGAGGCCTAAGCCGCCGCCCGCGCCACCACCGGCCGCCCGCTTCGACACGAAACACATGCCGCGCCCCGGCGCGCGTGCGACGACGTTGCCACTTTGTAAGGTCAGTCGCCAGGTCCAAGTTTCTATGAAATTTGGGTTTTTCCTTTATTTACAAAGGGTGGTTGCGTTTTACTCTGATTTGTAAGCTATTTAGTTTGTTTGAAAAAAAAAAAATCTCAATTTTGGAGCTTTTTATTTTGATACCGTATCGAATTAATATTAAACACGTATAGTATACGTAGTGTAATTTAATGCCCCTCGGTCGTATCAACTCTGTATAATAAAAATATTTAAAAAATAATATAAATAAAAATATAATACTTGAACTGGTTATACAACATGGTCGACATAAGTAATACACTGGAAACAACAACTCAAACCTTAACAATTAAGTAGGTTATTTCTTCGTCTCAAAACAAATAAATACTTTTCTGAAGGGCTGAAGGAAATTCTAGAAAAAATAAAACAAGGCTGATTTTCTTCGCCGAATGGAAAAAAACTAAGTTCCTTTCTTATTTATTGTATTGTCTCCTATTTCAAATAATATTGGCAAGGCCTCTTCACCTATCATAAATCTAATATAGCTCTGAGAATCCTATTTGACGATTGGGGTTCAACGACTTTCAAGATGGAACTGATGATAACCATTGCTATGGTCGATTGACGATAAGGCGGTTTCTAATTACAATATGTGTATTTTGTACCTACAAATGTAACCAGCGGGGTAATTTCGTAACACACTAACAATAGCAATGGCTTTTATTTTGACAGTTCAACAACATTCATTGCGATAATTACGTCGTTGAGCAGACAAATGTTTCTAACATAATGAAGCATTGGTTTAGCCATATACTTCAAAATTATTCAGATTGTGACTCAATTAAGATGCAGGGTTTGTATAATTAAAAACATCAAAAAGTATGAGGATAAGACTTTCCTGTTACGTGATGATCCCATTTTATGTAGGTATTTACTTACTACACTTTACATAAAAAACTCATTGTTATTTTGGATGTGTGATGCAATTTCATTTAGCTATTTATTTATTGATTTATTTATATAGGTACCCCAAAAGCTTCTGTATATGATACTAGCTTCTGCCCGCGACTACGTCTGCATACAATTTCTTGTTCTCCCGTCCCACCCCGTCGTATCGCATCGCCTGTCCACGCTATTACTTCGTTTTCGATTAAAGTTTTTTCTGACTTTCTTTTTTCTCAACTCCTAAGGGTCCTAGCGTGAAGTTAAATAGCCTTCCTCAAAAATTTGGATATCAAATGCAAAAATATTTTTTCAAATCTGGCGGGCAGTTTCAGAGATTAGGGCGTTCAAAGAAACAAACAAACTCTTCAGGTTTAAGGAAACAATAGCCACTCATGGACATGGCATGGACTTACACATTCGCCAATTACACTGATTAATAAGTTAAAGGAAAATGGAAAATAAAATTACAAGATGAACAATATTGCAATTTTGCCGACTAAGACAACTATGAATAGCAAGAGTTTAGTATATTATGTAACTGTAAGATACATTCTAGTTCAACGGCACAAACGAAATCCGTGCGCTACACACCGCTATTTCACACAAAGTTACTATAAGTACTATCCTTTACTAGAGAAATAACACAAGGTGAGAGAGCGAATCGCTCCAAGATACAAAACCACTTACTAGTAATGGCCGCGATAGGAGTTACGTGACACAAGTGTGAACATGCTTTGCCGACCACACATTCCAATTCAAACAAAAATAAACAATCCATATTCTCAGCACAGGTGCACTTTTCAAATGGAATGTGGGAACAAAATTGATTGTATAGGGCCGTTTTCCATTTAGATATGGAAATTCCGACAGTGTGTATGACACCGCAGCGAGACTCGTTACTAAAAAATATTCCACCGGCAATGTGCTCGCTCGTGAATTTTTGCTTTTAACGAGAATGTATAATGGCTGAAATAATAGTGGGTGTTTTATGCGCATTTAATGTAATGAGATACCTGTTTATTGCATGCTGATGCCCCAAATGAAGTCAATTTGTTATTGTTATGGTGGCAGACAAATTGTGATAAATTAAGGCTAACTGAAGAAGTTTATTAAGGGATGATTTAGAGAGGGTCAAAATATGGTGATTGAGATGGATAGAGTGATTAATGTTAATTTTATTTTAATTGGTTTTAATAAGGTTCATTCTACTTTGACTGTCATTTTAGTACAGGTATCACGCCAAATCTGCAAAATTTATAATAATTTACACGAAATATGGCCATTAATAAAAACTTTTAATTGCAATAATCCGTTTATGTACTTAGACTTAATTAGATAATAACGGTGCTTAATGATGCACGAGAGGTCGAAAAGCTAATAAAAACTAAATTAGGCCCAGAAAATCTAGTTACGTGCAAAATTGGATCTGAACTTTTCAGAAAATTAACATTGTACTGCTTCGATTAGCATTTGCTTGAACAGTATATTTAAAATAGAGCGGTATAACAACTGAGTGCCTTTTTGTCATTTTGTTATATAATATATGGATTGATAAAACCCGAACAAGGAGAAAATCTATAACCGGTTGAAATGAAGGCATTATTTTATTAGACAAATTGGAAATTTCATTAAACTTTTTAACTGCAATAAATATTGCAAAATATTGGTCCTTACTTTTGGGTGTCGTTGAAAATAAAATGAGTTTTGTTATGATACTTTGTCCGACGTATTGCTGGCTTTATAGAAAACAAAAGATGTCGTAATTTTTTAAAAACTCTTCGCGATTTGTTTTGTAATTTGAATAGCCATCTGCCGTTAGTTATTCATTTGAATAACGTTTTTACTGAACTTTTATTTAGTTTTGTTTGTGTTTGAGGTCACATCGAGTAAAGAATACCTATGAAGCTTATTCATACAAGATGATACTTTCGAGTTTTATGATTATAATGGCAGCATGCTGCTTCAAACAAAAAGGCTTAGTCGTCGTTGACCATCTTACTCATCATATAAATAAAATTAAGTCAGGTTAGTTACGCCATTAATACCTCAAGAACGTCTGGACTGATTTTTATGATCTGTGATTTGTTGGATTTGTCTCCGCACCGAATTCATAGCAGTTGTTAAGCACCAAATAAAAGAAACGCAAAGTTGCAAATGGGTTTAATATCTTACAGAAAAATATCACACGAAACAATATAACAAAAAAAGGTAATAAATACGTAAGCCGCCCCGTTGCTAGCCAATCAACAACAACAAGTTCCTAGCAACGGGGTTGCCAAATCTGTCGCCAACAGCAGTATAACTGAAAAAAATACAATTCACGAAAAAATAATAATGAAGATAATTTATATTCAGAATTCGTTCTTATTGATTCTGGGGCGGTACGAAGTTCGCAGGATCAGCTAGTTATGTAATAAGTGATAATGCACGACGCCGATGACGTAGCGTTGGAAGGCCGCCCACAAGATGGACCGAAGACCTGGTGAAGTCCGCGGGTATCTGCTGGATGCATGAAGCACAGAGTCGGCCGATGTGGTGGTGGTGTTCTATGCCCAGCAGTGGACGTCTTTCGGCTGAAATGATAATGATGATGGTGAATGTACCAATCTATGGCAATAATATTCATGATTCACTTATGCAGGTGTCAATGGGTCCCCCCTATAACAATAACTATACTCTGTCCACTGGGTTATCTATTCGTTTTTTGACAGCTGCCTTGAACGTAACTATTCCAGATTACGTAAAAGTTAACTTTAAAATGGGTAATAAAATAAATATAAACTACCTTATTTTATTGAAGTCTTATTTATGACTTCTTACTGACGTTATACTGCCGTAAGTGTATAGTAGGCTTAGAGAAAAAAAAATTGTTATGCGTATTAAATTACAATCTATCGTACTAAGTGATGGGGTCAAATGTATTCGCTTCAAATGAATATATGAATGTTTTATTTCGATTTTAAAGCTTTCATAAAATGTTGCATAAAAAAACGTTATGTTTCAATATGTAGTAAAACCCATATTCATGTGTATACACTACAACACAATTGATACGACAAACCAGTGCATACTTTATTTTACACTGATTTCCGCTAGAAAACCTGCAAAATTTAAATGAAAGTAAACCAAGCGGCTAATTTATATCGTTTTGTATTTAATCATAATAAACACAGGCATAGAAACAGCCATTTTATATTCAACAGCAAAAAATTGATAATTGATATTACTTAAATGAAAGTGTAAATTATTAAAATATTGATTGACGTTGCTGCAATCACTAGTTCCATCTGTCAAAAAACGGTTAATGTAGTAGTGAACAGAATGTAGGTATACTCGTATGTATAACGTTGAAATGAACGGTTCCATAGACATAAGCCACGTTTAGTAAACGAATGGTTGAATGCAGATGAAATTCAGTCATAACTTAGCCATAGGCGCCTCTTACGGGGCAAAGCGCAGCCTATTTTTGTCAAAAGTCTGCTATCGGATTAAGACTCTAATAGTACTAAGCTGGTAGACGTTTACAAGCGGATAACAATGTTTCAACACAGACTTAAAAAATAAATCAAAACTTTTCTTTCTTTTTAAGAACAGTGGCCCAATTACTATTAATTTGTTTTTGCCTTCAACTTGTCAAATTTTAATAAAAAAATTGAGACTACTAAATATTTTCCTTAAAAGAGAGAGATGTTTTGTGAATATCAATTTTATTGTTGAAGTAAGATGGACCATTTTATTCTTTTCGTTTCTTTTTACAACAATATTCAATGTTGGTGATTATATCTTTCCATCTGGAATTTCTCAGTAGCAGCCCAGAGTCTGGATTTGTGTCCAAAATCAGCCTGTAACCTTCCCACTGCTGGAAACAGGCCTCCTCTCTGAGAAGGAATGGGCCCATAATTCATCACGCGAGCCTAGTGTGGGTTGGTAGATGTCACATGTCTTCGAATTTTTAGTTCTAGGACATGCCGGTTTCCTCACGATGTTTTCCTTCACCGTTTTGTAGTGGTGATGAAATAGATTACACAAAGTAAAGCGCCTGCCTGGGTTCGAATCCAAGACCGTAAGTAAGTCGGAGCTACCAATGGGACACCACTGCTCTCTGATTATGTGCCCGGTTGATGGCAATAAGCTCTCCCCATATTTTTTTGGCCCGCTCTTGACCTCGATCACGCCTGATGGAAAGCGATGGATGAGGTCTATGATGGAACGAGCGTGCCCAGAAGATGTCTAAGTCACTGGAACTCCCATGCCACAACGAAACACATCAGGCTGCTTGACGCCGGACTCCGGTGGTAGGGTGTGGTCGCAAACCAGGCGGGCGTTAAATAAGGTGTTGGATGTGACTGTCCAGGATGCGCCTTGCGCTCAGTTCAGTTGAGTAACTGGCGGAACAAACTGCGCTTCACGAGGAAGCTTCTTCATGCATCCCAAAAATGTTTTAGCTATTAGATAGGATTTCAAAACATAACTGGCGAAATGTGAATCTACAGACGCCAGCGCATCAAGCTACCAGAAATTGTCAAATTTTTCCAATCAACTTTGAGCCTTATACTTTAGCGATAAAGTTGAAAATCTATTAAAGAAATGTGACAGATTATAGTAGCTTGATGTGCTGGCGTCTGTACTATACCTCTGCCTAAAATTTCGGCGTGATGTTATATTGTGGCCCCGATTTTGTACTACTAAACAATGATATAAGTCACCACGAATACTTACGCTATTTTCAGACGATTTTCAGCCCACAATTTCTAAACATTGAGTTCAAAATCATCACATCAGGAAAACAGACGAACGACCTGATGGTAAGTGATCGCGGCCTATGTATATCTGCTATGCCAGAGGCATTACAGGTCAATCTCCATTCTAGAGACAAAGCTGAATTATACCATGTACCTGTGAAGTGATTACACCGGTCTTAAATTAACCTAACCGGAATATCATTCATGCCTTTAGCGCGCTCGCATACGACATCATTTTTGTAAGTCCTACAATCGATCTGATTATTTCATCGAGCTTAACCACCGATTTTTTTATCGACACAACGCACACGAGCTCAAATACGTCATTGTTTTTTGTATGCGGTCGACAATCGTTGAGTCGACTGTGTTAGCGCATACATTCCTGAACGTTCCATTTTCACCGGCAATCGATGATGATGATGAAACGATTTTTTTGTATGACCTACGTTTTATACGGCATGTGCGTTGATACTTTTAATCTCTACTGTTTCAGTTGTACGTTTTATATATAACAGTTTTATAGAATTCTGTGTCACATTTTTTTTTTCATTATTATCATTTCATAGAATAACCAATACGCCAAATACTTTGAAATCATAAATTTTTGTTACAAATAAAATTTAATGTTTCGATATTCATATCATAGAATAACAAATAACATATTCTTTATCCTCATATTGTTTAGTTAATTTAAAACTTATTACCAAAAAAAAAACATTTTATCGAGTGACAATTTCTAAACGTTTCAAATTACGATTCATACCTTTGTCAAAATGCATACCCTCCTATATAATGACAACACCGCGTTCACAAAAACTATGGATTTATTCCAGTCTGATCCCCTAAGCCCCCCCTCCATCCCCCCCCTTGCATACCCCGCTAGATGCGGGTAAATTCTAGTCAAACAGGAAAACAATCTTGTTATTTTTATTAATAGTGACTTCAATTGTACGGCATTCATAAATTATATAATGAGGTTGTATATAAAATTAACTAATTGTCTTTAATCACTAGGTACATAGTATAAAAGAAAGTCGCTTTCTCTGTCCCTATGTACGCTTAGATCTTTAAAACTACGCAACGGATTTTGATGCGGTTTTTCTTAATAGATAGAGTGATTCAAGAAGAAGGTTTATATATATATATATATAATATATGCATGCATGTTTAGTAGAGAAACACTGATAATTTTAAAGGTTTCTAATGTGATGTCGTAAATAAACACATTTTTTTACGCTTACTTTTCAAACGCTGGCTGAACCCTACGAGATAGGTCAAGATAATGTACTACAGTATTCTACACCTTAAAAAGGTCTACAAAATAGTCCGCGATGGTGTATGTCTATCTCTTAGGGATAACCCACAATAACCATTTTTTATTCTTTACTTTTTACGAGAAATAATGGCTTATTTACGAAGGGATTTTAAGCAATACAGCATTAATCCTTATCCAATTAAGTACCTTAAATACATTGTGCATTTAATATAGATAAATATGGCCCTTTATAGCATGTAATTTAAATGAATATTTTCGAAGATATTACAGATTTAAAATGCAGGGACATAGCGGTTGCTGCGGTACCGGCCGCGGCCGGGGGCCGGCCGCGGCGGCGCGTGCTGACATTCTTGAAATACCTATACTTAGTATCAGCATTGCACCCGTGCGAAGCCGGGGCGGGTCGCTAGTAATAAATAAGATGTAGTCGACGGAGCCCTGTTTCGAGGGGCCCCTATTTCTGTCTACAGGATTTAAAGGAACCTAACACGAAGGAGATGATGGGGCGTTTGCTCGCTTTACTCCTACACTTGAGCCCCCGTCATCCCCTTCGAACTTAACCTATCCGAGTCGGGGTGCCCCAAGTCCCGCGCTCGCGTCGCTCACTCTTGCATCCTAAGTTCTCCAGTTAATTTTTTTTTGTTTCTAGGAATAAGTTCGTAATAACGTCCATTTTTGTTGAAATAAAATACCATGAAAAATACAGCGAACAAACAATATGCGTTAAAAATAATTCCACTGTTTGATAAATAAAAAAATGTGACTACAAAATTCATTGAATTATGTTTCTGTGAAATATGTTTCATTCAAGTAAATAGTCGTTGCAACAATAATATCCGAAATAAAACTCAAATATTATATAAACAACAAGCTGTGCCCCGCGGTTTCACCCGCGTTCATTTGAAGAAAAACCTACTAAAATATATTCCATTACTTTAAGAGTATTACTTAAGATTTACATATTACATTGCTTGAAGCTATTTTAGGTAACGCTATGATCAATAAGAGAGGAACTATAGTAAACCTCGCAGAGTTACCGGCCGCCTTGTGAAGTTATTTTAAAACTATGATATTATCTCCTAAGATATTCATTGAAATCACAATCTGGGATGCGCCGTAGCGGTAACTTTTAGACTTCGGACGCGTGACTGCTTATTGCGTTATTTTAGAACAAATTTGATTACTATAAAACAGGTTATAGTGATTCAACCTTAAAAGATAGACATAATATGCTGTCGCAGAGTTTTTTTTTTGTCGTAGCGTGATATTACGTCGTTTGTCGTAGTCGTTACGGGTCGTCAAAAGCACGAAAGTCTGACAATCAGTATTACCAAAGGATATCGTGCTAACCAGTGGGTTGTGAAGGTCAGATAGGCAGTCGCTCCATGTATAATACTGGTATTCAGATGCATCCAGTTAGACTGGAAGCCGACCCTGAAACATAGTTGGGAAAAGGCTAGGCAGATGATAAATATGCACACACACTTTTGGGCAAATAGGTGCCCACGCCCAGTGCCCTTCGCGGGCGCTGGGCGTGAAGACTTTTATTGCACTCTTGGACACACCACACTCGCCAAAGACACACATAGAACACCTACTTTGTTCTGTATTAACTGTATTAATTCTCTTCCTTTCAGTACTTGTAGCTTGTTTAATGTTGTAGCACGGAAGTACAATAAAATATTGTAATTTTAAGGGTGTGAGCCTTAAGATCTGTCATATAGGTCCCGAACCCAATATAAACTCCAGCTCTCTCAAAGGATAAACTGAAATTTTAACTTATTGCTATAAATCAAAATTATACTTTTTTGCGATAAAAATAAAAATTACTACCATTTAATGTCAATGTTATAAATTCAGCAGATCATTTCGGGATTATCAATAATACTCACCACATTAAGCTGCCTGACCGTTGACATTAAAAAGATCATTCCATCCTTTGTGCTTACATACACGTAGGTGCACTTAAAGGGCATAATTAAACGTATCATTCAATCGAATGAACAATATTTCTCTTTGATATTGCTGTTAAATGAATATTCCGACGCGGTACGTATTATTTCGTTAATTACAAGCATTATGGAATGCAATGCGGTCTGTTAATTTCCGCTCGACTCATATTGTGTACTGACGTAGTATGTATGTGTCGTTAGTATATTGCTGTTCGCATGTCATTGTTTGGACGGCGGCGTTTGTGTTTTATAGGTTATGTGGAATGAGTTTGTCGCAGTGTTTAAAATGTAATGTAGATAGTGTGTTGTGGGCGTGTTGGGTGTCGTAAAAGACGACTGAAATATATGCGCGGAGGAAGAGAAGTAGCATCTTACTGTAGTCATTGCGGATTCTTTTAAGTTTTCTTTTGTATAGATTTCCAATGAGACCTATAAAAAACCGACCAAGTAAGAGAAGGGTTCCGTACCACAAGGAAAAATACGCCGAAAAAGATATGTTTCTTGTATTTTTATTTTTTCTTATTATAGCAGCAATAGAAATATACATTCTGTGAAAATTTCAACTGTCTACCTATCACGGTTCGTGAGATACAGCTCGCTGCAAAAAACGCCGAAAAAAACACATTTCTTGTATGGAAACTCCTTTTGATTTTTTAACTTTATTTTTTTTTTATAATATTTTGTTATAGCGGCAACAGAAATACGAACTCAGTGAACATTTCAACTGTCTGTGTATTACGGTTAATGAGAAACAGCCCGCTGCCTGCCAGACGTCATGCGGAGGCTTAGTTTTAGGGGTTCCGTTGCCACCCTTTGGGTATGGAACCCTAAAAACTAGTTTTCAATGGCTTGTGATAGTGCTTGGATGGTGTCGTTTTTTAAATAAAAACTGCATAGCCAAAGACTATTTTCTTTATTTAGTGACATAAACTTGCGAGCAGAATTTGACCAGTTTTGCATTCGTCATTTTGTTTTCAAAACCTATCTGATTTTATTAAATTAATTCAGTCTAGGTACTGATGATAAATTGTTTAGGTAATTATTCATATTTTTTAATTAAATTACAATGCATTAAAAACACCACGTAATTAATTTTGCAACTTTGAAAGAAAATCTGCACTGCCTTATTTATAGCCCTATTCGAAATTAACGGGGGTTCATAATTGCCTGTAAAATGATTGGGGTTCAAAAGTCCCGTCATCCCGTGTAGGCTGAAACTTATTTCTCATACAATCTCTATTACAATGGCTGAATGTTTCGGTTGAACAGATTATTGCTTTATTATGATTATCTTGTTACGTAGTCCCATTGTAGTGTAGTAGATACGTAGAGACGTTTTTATAAAAGTCATTGTAGTGATTCCGTGTATTCTTTTGTGCCACTTTTGGCATGGAAAGCTACTAGGGTGAGTAGTAGATTAACATACGACAAATCTATATCTATCGATACTAATAATAAAGCTGAAGAGTTTGTTTGTTTGAAAGCGCTAATCTCTGAAACTGCCGGTCGAATTTGAAAAATTATTTTAGCCCAATTCTTGAGTAAGGCTAGAGGCTATATCTAATATCACGCTATGACTCTTAAGGGGACTACATGACCGCGGTCACTATCGGACTGCATAGAAAAGAAAGAAAACTTGCGTCGAAAACGAAGTGATAGCGCGGGCAGGAGATGCGATGCGACGGGGTGGGTCGGGGGAAAAATAAATTTCACGCGGACATAGTCACGGGCAGATGCTAGACTAATATATTCCAATATTGTTAAACCACAAAAAAGTTTGCAATCTCCAACACCGCAATAACCCCGTTTTGAAAAGATTAAGTAACGAAATAAGAGTAGTAAGCCCATCTGGGCCTGACGCTGTACGCAGCAGTTGTGTTTTTGCGTTCAAAATGGAACCCTTCCGGTAAACGAGAAGTTATTCGGGCGTAACATGAACTTTCGAGTAAATGTAGCATGTGTTTAACCACAACCATAATTTTAACGTAACGACCCTCTACGTGAGAGAGATAACTCGAAGTTTTCGCCAGCGAAGGTATTCCTGGTTTATCGCACGCACGCTGGAAGAAATTTTAATGAATGCGCTATAGTTAGTGGAAGATTTATTATTCTCGCAGCATTGCGTGCGTCCACGGCTCAGATCCCACTGATTTATATATGAAATGAACCCTAATGACATCGTTAACTCTTTGTATTTTTAACGATTTTTGATTGCGTCGTTTCCGATAGGATTGAGAAGGGTCAGTGTGTAATGAGGTGCGAGGTTATCGGACTGGCCGTTTGACGAAAGTGCCCAAGTAGGCCGTTTTTATGTCGCCAACATAAGTTGAGATTCATGGAAAATCAATGTGAGATTCTGTTACTTAGGAATATGTGTTTGACCGTAGTTTTTCTTGAGTATGTCAGGCGTTAGGATCACTCAAGTCTTTATTGAATTATACGCGTGCGAAGTTAAAGAACCGAGGAAAAGTAGGTTCATACCTTTTTGCCTTGAGTACCAAAACGGTCATTGAACTTTTCTTGCGTGATGAATATAATTTGCCTTCATTTGTATAGTATTTTATATAGAAACGCGTAGGAAGCTTCATAAACAATTTAGAAGGGTAATGTTGTTTTTCTTGTAATTATCATATTTATTCAGTTTTCTTGTAATTATCATATTCGGTAGGTAAACCTTCAGACTACCCACGTAGGTACTATAATATTAATTACTAGTTAGTTGCCCGCAAGTTTTCGTTCGCATGCTTGTCGAAAACGAAATTGGATTTCATGGGTTTTATTTTTTTTTTTGCGTTGAAACCTAATTCTTATTAAAAAAAAGTAGTCTTCATTACTCCTTATAACACCAATTATCTGCCAGTAAAAGTTCCGTCAAAATCATCTAATCTTTTTGAAAATAAGCCGGAACAAAGAGACAGACAGAAAGACAAATGATTTGATTCATAATTATGCTTTTAGTAAAAAGCTGTTATTAGGACCTTACAAACAGATACTGCAATTTTATTTATTTGCATATATGTATTTCAATGGTGTTTTTTTAACGATTTTGTTACCTTTTTTATGTTTGTTTCACCTTGTTTACACAATGTGGTCTTTCCATCAACCATTAATTTATATTCAGTAGAATATTATAACAACACAAGGTTTTCTCTTGCTTCGATTTTTCGACGTATTTTTTAAGTATTGTATAATTAGTTTCCATAATTAAAAATGGCCACCTTACGGATAGCGTATCTAAGTGTCTAATTTTAGGTCAAAAGGCTAGCTTTATTTTTAGTATTAGCTCATTTCTAGCTAACTTTTTGTTTAAACTTGTACGAGATTTCCAGTCTAGATTTAGCTCAGTGTTTTTTAATCTTTTAACACTGAGAAGTTGTTCTTTGCGATAAAACGAGAACGTATGGTCTACGGGTAAGAATAAACCAGCTGATTAAAGCTGGTTGGATAAACTCGAAGTTAGCTTTAGCTACCGGCTTACATTGCCATTTATTGCTGCTACTCATTTGGACAGCAGTTCTGATAAAAACCAATGTAGGGTTTTTTTTTCAAAAACACTAGAAGGCCAATTCTCATAATTTAAAACGTTCAAAGATTTTGAACTTCAAAATCTAGTCGCAGTCTCATCTCGGCGACAAATGTTAAAGACTTGTCAAAAATGTAGGGAAATTAAAGGTATTTTTGACAGATTGAGACTGGATTCGATGAACGTTCTTAAAATTCCGAATTTTAAAAACGCTAAATTCTGAACGTTATTAATTACGAGAATTGGTCTTCCTGTTTGTCATTTGTCATAGGATTCACAGACAGTCCACCGTGTAGGGCGTGCATGGAGGAAGACCTGTCAGCAGCTCATGAGCTTCTTAATTGCCCGGTGGTTGCCACATACAAGACAAAGTACTTCAGAAACCCTCCCGTGAGATTGTTAGTAACACCCAGCCGTAACTGACCTTCGTTGAGGAGCTGGGGAGGATCGAATTATCAATTTTCCCACCCGTACCCAAAATATGCGCTTGGACGTGGAATTGCGGACACCAGTCCATCTTGCTACTACTACCATGCTCTGTATGTAACCACTATTATTTAACACAGTATGTAAGAAAGTAGTAACATTTCAGCAAGAAGCTAAAAGATACTTATGTTTGGCCTACTAACAGTGTTCCCTAGTCAGAGTGTTTATCAAATAGGGATTTGTGTCAGTAAACCTATGAAACAGGAGAAATCACTTCCTGATTTTTCTATTATTCAAAGGCAAAGATTTCCACATTAAATCACCCTAATAAATTAAAACTAAGAGGGTGATTAGCGAACAAATCCACCTGGTATCAAAATTTCAATTACGTATTAACATTATCTCGTCTTAAAAGGAAGGGGACGAACCCTGCAGAGAATTATAAATATCTATTCGGCCCCAATCGGTACTTCTCGAACGTTCCCGATCATTTCACTTTGATTCATTGTTATATCTATTTTACTAATTATATTAAACTGGCCATTTGCCTCTAATTTCGTACAACTTTAATCCGTTTTGTGTTTGAATTTCGAATTTATAACAAACCCTTGTTATTTTGATTTCAGCGTATTGGCTATGAGTTTGAAAGGCTTGGGATTGGGACTCTTCAGTTCCAATCAGCGCCTGACACTACTCCATACAAGTTAAGACATGATTAAAAACAGCTTGCCTACTAAAATTACGTCAATTTACGTCAGGCGCAGATTAATTTGACCGGTATAAATTTATCTTCTGTCCTTTTCTTAATGAAATAGAAAGAAAAAGATGCATTGAACATAAAAGTTCAGTTTGTGAACAACAGAATCGGTACCATTTCTTTATTTTTGATTCTTTCTTTCCTATTGTGGGATAGTTATTTCATTGCAGGTATCTTTGCACATAGGTAATTTTAAATAATTAATGTACCTATACAAAATATTGTAAAATATTTTTAAAAGAGTAACGGTGGAGTTTCATGCCCATTTTTCCCCTACGAAACTACTTTTTAGAAGGGGCGTCTAGACTAAATTCTTTTTTTTTTTGGAAATTTTGACGTTCAAAAGTGCCTTTTATGTCCCTATATGAAATCAGTTATTCGACTTTGACTTTGAGAATTTGATAAATATTGAATTTTATTATCATCGATATTTGCCCACCTGTGAGTTAGTAGGTATAGTAAGTTGAAACAAAACCTATTTTTAATTAAAACTAAAACTATCGCTACTTTTCATGTTAAGTACCGGCTGCATGAGCACATAAACTCCAGAAGATAATTATTTATAATGATATTTATTGTCATTGTGGTTTAAATCCATGTTGTTTACTGTTATATCGTGAAAAAAATAAATACAGTACCTGCCTACGTTTGAAAACGCAGATAATCTTTTCGCAAAGCAAGTCAAATTAACAAGACATCCGACCTTTACATTTCACTGAAGATATACTCAAGCACACAATCCAATTCAATGTCTCCGCCACTAGACGTAAACGACCATCACACTTTATGACGTCATGGGATACATTCAACCACACGATTGAACGCAAAGGTAGTTCCAACCCCAACATTATCACTTAAAATACTTAATATACTCACAAACGTTCCCAGCACCGTGAAATTTGTTTCACGTCCCCCAACGAAATGTCAAACGCTTAGAGAACCTTCTCAAATGCTCTAAGAGGGTCGATTCGACCCCTTGACAGCTCTAACCAGTAATCCGTCGAAAGCGAAGGGTCACTTTCCAATTACATAATTGTCTACTCGAGCGCAACGTACGTTCTCCAAATGTTGGCGAAATGGCGCTGTTTGTACAACCATTGATAAAAAAATCGATTGTCATTTGTTTTCAGAAATGTGACGAAGAAGTTCCTACATAGAACTAAACGCATTCACAGCATAATATTGCCATATCAGAAACGCCATTGATACGACCAACGTGGCCTCATACTGTGCCCAAAACAACATCAGCTGCTTGTTTTTTCGAGAAGAAACCCACGGCGCCTATTTCGTGACCGCATCTATATCGCTACATGCGAACTACGTATCATACTGACGTCATGAAAAATCCTGCATCGCGCAAGTAGAGTTTACCGCGCAACTAACTCAAAAAAAAAACGATCAAAATGTAACGGTGTATATGTATACACCGTTACATTTTGATCGTTTTAATCCTTAAAAGAGGTCATTGTACTCATCATTATGAACAACTTTTACTATGGGACCAACCCCGAAATCGTGAAAAATAAATCAGCTGATCAATACATTTATGTTCGCTTATCTCGACGTAATGTATGGATCAACAGATTTTTTTTTTCACGATTTCGGGATTGGTTCCATAGTAAAAGTTGTTCATAATGATGAGTATAATGACCCCTTTTAAGGATTAAAACGATCAAAATGTAAGGGTGTATAAATAACATCCAGACATAAATCGTCGGGGAGTAGCCCACCAGACACAGCACCCGTCTAGTCGGGGGATCCTCCCTTTCCTACAGAGTATGATTAAAGAAATTTAATGTAAGACCAGTCGATATACTAGATTTATCTCGGTTGGTAACTTTTCCAAATTTAGTACCAGCAACAGCCATCACCATTCTGATTCAAACCTTCGCCTTTGGTTGCCTTTTGGGATTGCGTTGGCAAAATATCAATTATTACCTAGTATTTACACATAGTAGATAAAGTCGAGGTTTTCCGGGCCTGTAGGCTTTTGAAACGCTACTTCCGCCACCCCAAAAGCAGCGAGACGTATTTATAAATTACGATGCGCCGCCGACAATTTTGCAGAAAATCCATGTTACAGTATAATATTTGCAGTTGATCAACTGAATTAGTTTTTCTCAAGTTGGATTTTTTTCCCTTAAGTTTTCATTTTTTTGGTACGTACGGTGTAGTGAACTAATATGATTACTTAAAATGTCCTGTGTATCAAATGGGCGTTTTCACATTATCAGATTTGAACTTTACCCTATTTCAGTTTTTTTTTTCTTCATCGAACATTTTACAATTTACCATTAATTTATCTAAAACAAGGATATTTATAGATATATCCTTGATTTAGGCGAAAAAAAAAATATATGTCATAGGACATATATTTTTTTTAGGACTTATTACACTAATTTGACTCCTCGTTAAACAAAATGCTAGTCTTGGTATCTCATCACTTGTATTGCGTTAGATAGCTGATATTTTTACAAACTTGCTTTGGCAAAACAGGTACCAACTATGTCAAATAGGTACTGCACATTATAACACCTTACAGATACGCATTATTACGTATAAGTAGTTTCAATATAATCCATCCTACTTTACCACAATAATGTGAACTCGACCAAACTAGGATCCCTTCACATAAGTTATACATATAACATTTTCGAAATTGTTCCCATGTGAAGCTACAAACCACGAAGATGCCGCGGGGTGATTTCCTAGAAACCCCTGTATGTAAGTTTCAAGTATTATCATTAACACTTCACTGGAACCGACGAAGGTCGAAACCGTCAACGTAACTTTGCCCACGACTGGTAACTTTTCCCACGATTGTTACTTTGCCCAGTGTACAGTCTGAATTATCGATAAGGGTGGCCTAAAATATTGAAGGCGTTAAAAGCAAAGAATGGTTTTTACTATACTTGTTTGAAACTGGAGCAACACCTTGATTTATTGGCCTTGAATTCTCCGTCGCAGCGTCTGACCAACTTTACTAATTAAGAGAAAGATTAATTTCCCTTTTCCCTTAAACAATTTCCTTTAAAAGTTATAACGCTTAGAAACTCTTTTTTGGTTATAAAAATAATCAGATTCTCTATAAGCCCCAGTTGGGATGTTTAATCGAGATTTTCTGCGAAATATTTCATAAACAAGAGTTTTCTTAGAATCACTTGTAAAGGTAGATGAATAATAAACAAGTAATATTTAGACTTATTATTTTTCAAACTGAAACAATATTTTTTCATGATAATACGTGTATGGAATAGTAGTGTAGGTACTTGACAAGATGTGACTTCGTAAAAAACACGTACAAAATCATATAAAAAATACTTATAAGTAATGTATTTGTACACAATATGTAAGTATCTACACGTGTACGAATCAAGCGAACTGAAGAACAAGTCGATCGTGTGGAAAACGATACTTGTAAGACCAAAGAGAAGAAACATAGAAGGCTCAAGAACAAAAAATCTGACTGCTCCATCAAAAATCGATCGCGTGCGTTGTATACGTTGTTTATTTTTGTAATGTTGGCATAATGGAAACATTACTAAAATAAAAAAAATAGTCTCCCTGACTGATTACAGTCACGGTGGCCAATCTCAACGGAGATTAGCCTGGTACGCAGGAGATATTATAGTGCACAGGTGTTCGCGCAGACACAGGTGCAATCCCTCTTCCCTCACTGTCATAGCCCGATGGGACGGCAATCCGACACGACCGGAGAGAGATCAGGGCCTCAAGTCTGCTATTACAATAGTGTCAGAATGGTCTATCACTGATTTCATAATTGTCGATTTTGACAAGTTTGGTAATCTACTAATTATGACTTTCCAATGGTCAACCACTGACACTCCATTGAAAGAAATGGTAATCTCGTACATAATCACAAATGAATAAATGTAATGTGTATTGCTATTTACGAACTTCTTACTACTTCAGATTGCAAACACTAATACGTAATATGTAAAAATATAATTATATTAAATGAAATTTAGTAGTTTTTCTGAGACCATTAACCGACCAATGGTCGACCATTATGAATTTAGCAGATTACGAACTTTTTGCAAAATGACAATGGGATCGTGTTGGAATGACGAATTTATAAGAATAGCAGACTTGGGCCCCAGGCGTAAGACCAACGGCTTAACGTGCTTTCCGAGGCACGGGGGTATCACACCGCCAACTTCCAAACTCCGGGCTTCTACTAAAAAAATCCTAATGGAAAAAGTCACTAATACTTTGCCCGACGCGGGAATCAAACCCAGAACCCCACGCTCAGCAGTCGCGCTTGCGACCACGAGACCAACAGGGCAGTTCACAAATAAACAACGTACACCAAAATTAATCACGATAGAGCAATTGTTACGATAGAATATCTAAATAAAACCAACAATGGAACCATACCGTTGCGTGATCCTCCGTAACAGTTATAACAATAACGCAAAGATTTTTAGCGTTATTTACTCAAACGTTTTAACAATAAAGCTCGAGTTTTTGATCCATAATGATACAATGGAGGTGCACTAACACGCCATAAACTCATTTGCTGGCGACTCCCTAATCTTGGCTGCCAGTGTATTTAGTTTCACATTTATGAACACCGTTGGCGTGGAACTTGCTTCGTACATAATTATTAACATGGGCTTAGAGCTGTAATGAACCACAAAGCGCGCGCTCCATATAATATCGTGTACTATTTTGATTGCTCGCATGTGTAATTTGGAACTTGCCACTGAGCATTAAAATGACAATCACGGTTTACATAATGATGATCTATTTTGTGTTAATTTGACACTTTCGAACGATTTTCTGTGGCAGTACGAATATTTTTGTTTTAATATTGGGTTTGGCTCGAGGGATGTCCTTGATAGAACAAGTATTAGGTTGTCTAAGCTTGTTTTGAAATAGTTTTTTTTTAGCTAATATTGACTGTAGTGAGTTTAATAAAGCAATTTGTCAAACGACGCCTAGTCACTGTCTAAGAAAATTCATAGTTTCATGCCTTGAATTAATAATTATAATAAACAACTCTCGGAAATATCATTAAAATTATATTTGACTCTGGGAACTTACAGAAACTGTGATTAAATAATTAATTCTAATAAATGTATTCCTGAATACTTCACATGCTTCGAAGTAAAGTATATTTTTCTTTATTTGTTTTATTCGTTTAACAATTATTATTTAAGAGTTCTGATATGACTAGAATTCGAAGCATTTTTTATGTTAACGATGCAGGATGTGTTTCATGAAACGTTGATATCAGTAGTGTGTGACTTATGCAAACCTCATGAACTCGTTTTCATATCGTGTTTGTTTACCAAATCAGAAAAGTCAGAAAAAAATACATTGTATTCAAGACTCTTTAAGTTCATGTGTCCCATGCTTTGTCATACCTATACAATGACTTCACGTCATTATCATCGTCATCGTCATTATCGTCGGCGCAATATGTCTTTTGACACACTCACACACATACTCAACATCACTTCACATATTAAGTATAAATCTTCACCCATCGTCAAAACCAGTTCAACCAAAAATCGATCATGTGCCTAAAGTTTGGCGCGGCTTGAAACAAATTTGCAAGCGTTAGCATGTGCACGGATGCTCTTGACACGGTTACTTGCTGGGAGCGGAAGCGAAAGAACTCATTTGTAGCGGCCGGATAGCTGATAGTTTGGAAGCCGAATGTAACTGTCTGTGTTTCGTTTAAGGTACGAAATAACTGGTTCTAAAATCTGAAGTCAGACACAATATACTGAGTCAAATTAAGTAGCAAAACTTCGTAGATATGCTGGGTATCGATACCTAAACACAACAAAAAACAATAAAAAATAGGTTATTTTTTATTCAGGTCAGCGACATCTGAAGGCGAATTCACGTAATTTAAATCGTTCAAAATCTAGTCGCAGTCCATCTCGGCGACAATCAAATGTCAAAAACTTGTCAAAATGAAAATGAAATTAGAGGTATTTTTGACAGATTGAGACTGAGATCAGACTGTGATCGTTTTTAAAATTACGTGAATTGCCCCTCTACTGGTATTGTAGGATCATGTCTATATTGCCCGATAGGGTAGCCTGTGAATGAACAAGTGTTTATTTCTTGACAGTGGTTATCTGAGTCTGCGTCAATATTTGGAACTTGGGAATAAGCAATCCTTCATTCAAAATTGTGCAATGTACTCGAAAAGCATGTTAAATCGTTTGTCCCGGCTGTCATTCGTACATCTTTGACAGTCGTTACGGGTAGTCAGAAGCATAAAAGTCTGACAACCAGTTTTACTAAGGGGTATCATTTTTCCCAGTGTCTGAGTTGTGGAAGTTAGATAGGCAGTCGCTCCATGTAAAATACTGATGTTCAGCTGCATCTCGTTAGACTGGAAGCCGACCCCAACTGAACTGGGAAAACGTAAGTTGAAACTGATGGAGGATTAGGCTTTTTAACAATGTATTGATTCAATGTTCATAAGCAATGACTAACGTTTAACGTTAACGTTTAACGTTTTATGTGCCCTATTTATAAGGGACTAATATTTTTTGTACCTTGCCTCAATATCTACAAAAAATAACTAACAAAGGACATAACGAAACAGTTCAGTTTTTATCTCAAACTTTTATAACCGCCGCATAATTTTTTTACTGCAAAATTAAAAGAAAGAAGACAAACATTAAAAGCGTTTCAGTCGACTTCATTTATCTAATAATGCCGTAGAGACTATATAACAAAAGTTTGCAGCTACTACGCTATGCGTTCAACTTTGTCCAGACTTCATTTCTGTGCCACTAAATGCCATATTCGTGGCAACTAGGTGTTATAAATGAGCTCATTTTTCTGGCGGGGGACTTTTTATGGATATTGTTTTGCTTAATAATATTTTCAAGTGATATTATGCAAGCAATCTTAGAACTCATTTCTTTGAAGCAAAAGCGCAGATAGAGCAATTTTAGAATGATGTAAATAATAGATTTTTTTAAACATGTCGTGAGAAATTAATAGGAGTTTTGGAGGTGAGTTATAGTGTTTTTATCTATATCCATATCTATAGTTATAATAAATCTGTAGAGAGGTCAATTCTGTACATGAAATATATTTCCAAAATAACTATCAGCGGGTGATTAGTGATCGTTACTAACGCCAAAAATGCAATCAGTAAAATTTTTGTCTGTCTGTCTGTCTGTATGTTCGTTATAGAAACAAAAACCACTCGACGGATTTCAACGAAACTTGGTACAATTGTTCTTCATACTCCTGGGCAGGTTATAGTATACTTTTTATCACGCTATGATCAATAGGAGCAGAGCAGTGAAGGGAAATGTTGGGAAAACAGGATTTCTTTTTAGGTGAAGTAGTAATAGGTTAGTAGTAGTTAGTTAGTAGTAGGTAAGTTTTGGTTAATTTATGTTCAGTTTTTTTTAATATTAAGTAGGTAAAAGCGTAGGTACTTTTATTAATTATAGGTATAGGTATTATTAATTATAGTAGTTATAGGTATTTAGTGAAGTAGGTTTTATTATATATTATTTTATATATTAGACGTAGTTATATATTTTTAGTTATTCAAGCCCCAAGCGGACGCCGGCGTCCGCCCGCTATTGTCTTGAAAAACGCGTTGAATGAGAAATACGCGTTCTCAAGAATCGGCAGAAGAAAGAGCACATCGGTTAAACTCTATGAGAGTTAGTGCCTCAATTTCCGGAAGTCATTATTCCACGCGGACGAAGTCGCTGGCAAAAGCTAGTACTAAAATATGAATGTACTAATAGCTGTATTTTGAGATAATTTACTGGTGCTGTTATGAGGTAGTAAGTGCTCTATTAAATATACATTACTTTCTTCTTAAACATTTTGCTACTTTTTGTTACGATCTCATTCATTTGTTAACATTGTCATGATTATATTCACAGTACCTACATAGAAATGTTTAGATCAATCAACGTAATTATTCATGGCGTAATTAATGGTGATTGAGTGGGCTACTAAGGGCGGGTAGGAGGGTTGGTGTCCTGCGATACACATGGGCCCTTTTCCCATGGGTAACCGATCTCAAAAGCGATGAGAGATACAATTATTAGGCAATCTTTGCGCCCTCACGCCCCTAGTGGCGTCGGGATTTGACAGCCGATGCTTGGTCACCGTATGCGCGGGCTTGCGGACGGCGAGCAATGGGCAGCTCGCGGTCCGGTAAAGACCAGGCCCGGGTCGATGTGTTCCACACGCGTCTAAATGAGATGTCAGCACTAACTGACGGGGTCCGCTAGGGCTAATGCCTGCCAGGGTCGTGGGTTATTCGAAAGAGATACCGTGGCTCCTGGCACAGGCAACTGATGGAACGCGGGTGGGTTTTGGTCAGTAAAAGTCTGACACGCCCTCCCGCTCCACCCAGAGCGGGAGAAGTTATTTAATAATTTTACACCCAATAAAAAAAAAATAACACTCATGTGGCACAACGATGATGTATGGAAATACATACTTTATATTATTAAGAACATAATACGTACATAATATTACTTAATACAAAGTTTGTTAGGACTTTATTACAACATTATTTTAATTTCAAAAGAGCTGAAAAGATGCAAAATGAGACATTGTACATGATACTCGTACATAACACAATTTTTTAATCTATAGGTATACTAAAATCGAAGCGAAGTCAAAACTGTGCATAGAATATATTTTTTAAGTTTTTTTTGCGAGGTCTGGGAACAATTCTAATAACGAAAAATTTTTTTTTAGGGTTTTTGTCTGTTTGTTTGAATGTATGTGGAACATACATTCAAACACGCATCACGCAAAAACTACCGGATAGATTATGTTCAAATTTTGCATAAATATTCTCTATAAGTCTGGTCAGTCTGTAGGCTATAAATGATCACACTATTTGCTATGGGGATGTGCAATAGTGCAATTTGTTCGTATTCTTCTTGCAGATAGTTACAGATTTAACCTTTTAAATGACTATCATCCAGCTATACCTTTAAGGAGCTATGCAGTCAATCATGAAATAATATAAGAATCGCTATTTTAGTCAACTTTCAACAAAGCAAATAACTTAGCGGTTTGACGACTGCTTTGCAAACCTATGTTCGATTCCCAACTAATAACATTTTTTGTGCTGTCTTGTTACATTTTGTTACAATACCTAAGAGAGTTCGTAAAACGTACACAGAAAAGCATAAAGTTAAGGCCTCTTCTGTCATTTTTGGTTATAAATTATAATAAAAATACACGTCTATGGTTAGGGGACTGTTAATGAGAAATTCCGTGTGTTTACAATCTACTGTTATATTATTTTGGTAATAGCTGTTTGTCAGCAAAAATCTGTAAGAAAACATCAGTCAGTGTATTAGTATTGTGACATTAGTTAGTATATACAGGAATGCAGGCGTTCATTGATTCACAAAAAATTTCGCAAGCAATGGGGAAATTCCTACTGAAGGCTGCGAGTGTCAACCTCAGAACGAATTGCTTTTCAGATGGACAATTGGACATCGCTTGCTCGCGTCAACAGTCATGAGTCTCTTCACACTTTGATAGGAAAGTTTTATAAAAATGTGCCTGTTATTTCAGTAAATTGTGGTGTCTCATGACTTCCACGGGAACGAAGTCGTGGGCAGAAGCTAGTAACCCAATAAGTACACATCAGTACACAAAAAGGGGCCCGTTGAAATATTCTCACATTAAAATTCAGCGAGCTTAATCAAATATTTGTTATCGAGAAACTGCCAGCAATTCTTATGAACTGAAAGTGGAGTTTTTTTACCCCTTTTATTTGTAAGGGACCGCTCGCGTTATTGTATTTCGTCCATGTTTCTATAAAAAAACCTTCAACCAACAAGTTATGGCTGAGAGTAACTTCTGAGACGAGTATTTTTATTTTCCTTTTTTAGAAATTTGCGAATGTTGTGCTGTTCCCTCGGGTATTCAGAACTTTCTTGTTTCGATGCCTTTTCAGCGATATATTGGTATGCTGTTGTTTTATTTACTGGGCGATTCTTTTGTTGCTACGTGTACGAAGTATGTCTTATATTTGTAGTCGGATTTGGATCGTTTCTCTGATTCGGGTTTGTTTATCGAAGTATAGAAACGTTGTGGAACTGCCAACCATACTGTATTTATTTGTAAGTTTCAATAGATTTTTACTCGTAAGCATGTTATGGTGCAGTCAAGCATAATTATTAATTTTGCTTTCCCAATAAAGGCATTGTGAAAGATCTGTATACAAATTGGTGAGAGTTTACACCCTTTCTTTTATTGAGAGCAGTGGCGTCCCCGACTTACGAGTTGTAGGTCGTGGGTTCGTATCGTAGGCGCTTTACTTTGAGTAAATAATTTCATCGAAAACATCGCGAAGAAACCGCATGTCCTATAACCAAAAATTCGAAGACATGTGTCATCTATCAACCCGCACTGGTCCCGCGTGGTAGATTACAGCCCGCTCCCTCTCGAAGAGAGGAGGTCTGGGTCCCAGCAGTGGGAACATTATAGGCTGATTATGTTTTTATTTAATCTAGTGTAATTCTAATCGAATTTAATACGAGCAGTACGTCTATATTACTTGGAGTCACGAATTATTTACTAGGTACTTCGCCTTTCTGTAAGTGCCACTACATCAAAATGCTTCTCGAGTCAAAAGTTTCTCGAGTCTTCTGAACCCTCTTGTATCTATTTGTGTGCGCTAATTATCAGGTAAAATTGTGCATCCATAATAATATAAATAAATAATAAATTTATTTATTTTCTCTCACAATGGCAAAATGGAATGTATTATATAACTACTATAAATACTAGCGATTTGACCCTGCTTCATACGGTTTTGACGACTTGGCAATGCTTCGAAATTTCTTTAACTTTATATTAATGTTTTATACACATAAGTTTTTTGAACCTTCCAGAATAAATTCTCTAAATATTGGTGGTATAAATCGCATCAAAATGCATCGAAATCCATCGCTTAGCTTAGAGGAACAACGTGGTTGTACAGACAGATACGAAAAGCGACTTCAATATGTATAGATATAAATAAACACATGTGAGCCTAACACGAACGCGTGGATTTTAAAATTAAAATACTAATTTCCCACATCATATTTATTTACTTTGAAGTTTGTATATACAGGTTGTTAAGCTAAGGGTAGCCAAACAAGGGGGTTCGTAGGTATACCCATTTAGGAAATACATATTTAGTTTGAAGACCCTAAAGGTTTATATTTTTTTATATCATGTATTTTGTAGTTTTCAAGAATTTCCAAAACGTTTGCTTTTAGCACCTGTGACACTTCTTATACATGCTTGTGAAGATTTTTTGTATATTTTTGGTTTATGATGCATCCTTGGTCAAAAAAGCAAAGGCAATGGTAGATGAAAATAAGAACTGAAAAGTTGGCTCTCAGCTCTCAAAGTTATAGGAGCGAGAAAAAACTCAATACGCGAAACTTTAAGTCAATAAAATAAAATAAGAGGGATCTAGGAGTTCAAATGATTTTAAAAAGTTCTGTAGTAATTGGTCATTATAACGGTATGCTACCTGTAATACAAAGCTTTATTAATTTGTAAAAACATAATAATTCAGGGAAAACAAAGTGAAATAAAATACAACATTATTATTTTTTTTTTATTATTAAAGCATTATAAAAAAAAAAACACAAAAAATATTTTTAATAACATAGTTTAGATTTACAATGTGACATTAATAGGTACCTAGGAGTCTAAGAAAAGAGACTTTTCGTTCAGAAAAAACAAGAATATCAATCGCGTGTAACCGGCAAACAGCTTCATAAATGAACAGGCCATATTTTAAAGCCATATTTAATGTTACCTAGCTTAAAATATGCTCTAATTGCAACAAATTTCTATTAACTTCAAAGCTCGGTGTAAGATAATGAACGAAGTACTCTTAGAAAGCAATAATGTCTGTAAACGCAAAGTTGTATCGGGTTCAGTGAGAACTCTTGTTGTATTTACACAACAATTCACTGAGACTTAGTGAAGGCACTAACTACGCAACATTTAGACGTAATAATACCTTTTGCGATTCTGCTACAAATCTCAACTCGAAATTAGATTTTTGAAGTCGGGAACGTTCTTTTGTTTTGGTTTATAATAAAATGTGATAATTTGAATTTGTGAGCGCAACTAATGGTTGCGCTTTGAGGAATAATTTAGTTGTGTTTAGTTAAAAAGAAAGCGCTTAAAAATATGTAGTTGCGCTTTGAGAAATACCCCTTTTTTTGCGCTTAGTTGGTTGCGCTTAAAAATAGTTGCGCTTTGAGGAATACCCCAATACGATAATATCTTAATTATTAATAACGGCACAGGATAGCTTGTACCAGAAGTAGTAATCGTAGTGGTTCAACTTCATTATCATCAGGATTGTGCCGAATTGTGAGCAGAATTGTATTCGTCGTGGACGTGGTACAACAGCGGCTTCCTCTACATCATCGGTTATCGAAGACAGCCGCCACGCAACTGCGTTTTTTTTGTGCAGAATAAACTATTTATTTTTTCTTTCTTTTTTTTTATTATCGTTGGGAAGCTCAGCTATACCTAGTGACTGTCACCAGCCAGTGTCACTCTTATCCGACTTCTTCGTTGGTTCCAGTAACTTCGTAACAAACACAGACGGCGTCACTTGCTGTGCCGTCAAATATTGTGTAATCGAAAACGTAACGTGAGTTTTTACAATTTTATAACGCACTGCACCTATAGAGAAACAATAATTAATTTGACTATCAACCTAGATTGCCCTTATATTATGTATATTCAAATCAAAACTTTCATTTTTTGACAGTTGTATGGACTGACTAAAACACAGCAAATTATTGACTTAGTGTGTCAATTTGATAAACAATTAGTTCCCCGAAATGTACAAGCCCCAACCTGTACCTATAACTTAGAGCGTCCGTCTGCAGACATTTAGCCTATATCGACACGAAAGAAGTACGAAACATGAAACGTTGAATACTGTTTCGTTTATTTTCGGTTCAATTTTTAAAAGAAACAAACATGTTGACTTCACGCACAAGATGATATGTACTTAATTTTGACATAATTTCAAAGTAACGATCACCTAATTATAATAATACTAGCGGTGCCTCGCAGTTTCACCCGCATAAGTTTCGATCCACTAAAAATATCGGGATAAAAAGTATTCTATGTGTTAATCCTAATTATAAACTATCTGTATGGAAAATTTCATCCAAATCCGTTCAGCCGTTTGAGCGTGAAGAAGTAACAAACATATAAACACACCCTCACACACACTCACAAACTTTCTCTATAATATTAGTAGGGTAATATAGGATTAATTCTTAACGAACTTAATGAAAATCACAAATCTTAAAATAATTGTTCTTCGTTATAAGAATGATACTTGAATATTTGTACACCACATGTTGTGTTAGAGTGTATAGAACTTAAAAAATATGAACACCATACTTTGTAAAACTACATTCTTAGAATTAAATAAATTCTTATTTACGAAAACATATTTTTTTCTCAAAACCAACCCTGTAGGTACCTATTTATAGACACACATGCGTCTAATTGTATTATGCGCATAAAATATACGTAGAGTATCGAACAAGACCCGCACCGCACGCATATCGAATTCAGATCAAGCAAACCCCTCCTGATGGAGATTTGATGTCATCTGTAGCCGACTGACTGCCCATGCACATTTCATTGTTCTTTCTTTATCTTTCGAACAGTTTTTTCTGACATCTTATTAAATTTATTTTAAGGATACAGCAAAAAATGTGTCTGGAATGTTTATTTGTTTGTCAGTTGCAAAGTTTGTTTTCGGTAATCGGTTTAAAATTCGAGTTATTTGTTTCTATGAAAATAGACTTAGACATAAATATAATTGGATGCTGACAGACGTGGTTGGAAAACTGTCAGAGAAAACGAAATATTATTTTTTACTTAACAAGAATAAATATGCAAAAAAAAGTTTCAAATCTGTTAGATACTTACCTATCTATTATCCGTCTGAAATTGTTTTATGTCAAAGTCTGCAAGAGTCATGTAAAAAGGAGCCAAGCTAGGATTTGCTCATAACCAAATAAACATTAAAAATTGCGTCAAGGGAACATGCAGAGTGAATAAGCGAGTTGTTTCACTCATTGTGGTCCATTCGCAACTGCGCCGTCATGCTCGCACCTAATTACTAAATAGCTTAATGGATGGAACGGCCTCATTACACCGGAGTGGAGTGGCGTTTAGAAAGACATTCTATGGCCATTGGCAGCGAATATAAGGCCGCACATTCGCAAAGTTGCTTCATCGGGAAATTACGCTTTAAAGCCGCTTTTTTAACCACGAAGCGACGACGGGAGTGTATACACATGTGGGTGGGTATACGCTCGTCAGCAGCTTTTGTGAATCGGTGTTGGTAATTTTGACGTAGTTTTTTGAGTCGCTTTCGTTTGGAAGATAAGAGAAAATGTTTTCTTAGAAATGCTGAACAAATTTCCAACTTTTCTTGTACAACAATGCTGAATACAATAAGTCCTTATTATAAAATATTTTTTTTTATGAATAAACCTAAAATAAAAATGAACAATACGAAGTTTATCATATATAGTTTATGATTCAAACTAAAAAAAAATCATCATGTCACGTTATTCGTCTAACAAATCAAAAAACAAAAAATATGCGATGCAAGTTTGCTCTAAGAATTTTTTATTGGTAGTTTTTTGCAGAGTCGACTCCCCAACACAAGATTTGTGTCCACTGCATACGGGAACTTTGGTACACCCAGCTAGATTTATGAGGCCGAAATTTCAGTTACAATGGATGTTGGTGGAGACTATTTTGCTCTCAACTCGACTGCATGCTATTTTCTCGGTACGCAAAATTCTGTAGCGTATTTGGAAAGGAAAAATCACTGAAACATCAGCTTGGTTGTTGTTGTTTTTAATTCTTAATTATTGCGTGGTGTTGTTTTTTGTAGCTTCTCATGAATACCGCTTGCAGTTTTTATTTTAAGTACTATTTTATTTCATCTTTAAACAACCCATGTCCTGTGTATTTATAGTTCAAAAGAACAAAAGATTCCCGTCGTTATAGTAGAAGTAGTATAGTAGTAGTATAAATACAAAACTTCTTCGGCTTACCTACTTTATTTTTATCGTACTGATCAATGCTATAAAAAGTTTTAAACAAAATCAACTTGCTCATTTGCGTATTGTCCCCTAATTTTGAAACACAAGCAAACTCGGATGTCAACTTTGTTCCGAAATGTAAATTATAAATCTATTATCCAAATCCCTAAGTGTCCGTTTGAGTTGAGAGCTTCTTCTCGAATGATAACGAAGTGTCGATACGAAATTTGTCCAAAGTTTCTGTCCCTCTTGTTTTGCCCGGATTTGAATATCTTAACGAGACAAAGCAAACAGACCCAAAGTCTTCAAATAAACAATTATTTTTAATTTTGTCAAATTTTATTTTGAAGAAAGGAACATTTTGTAGGAGTGTGTTATTTTAATTATCTTAGAGATGATCTTCTGTCAGAGGAAAGTAATATAAAATGTTGTACGTACGGCCTCGCTTTGTTGTTTCTTTTATTGGAATGGATATTTTCTTTAAATTTGAATTAAGTAAGTTGTGACTTTTTGACACTTTCTATTAGATTTTTATTTGGTGCGCTCTGATGTATGTACCTATCTGGTGTATCTTTTAGTCTGTGCTAAATAAATGTATTTTCTTTCTTTTTCATAAAATACTTAGAGGAATACTTACTTTTTTATTTAGAGGGAAGGATAAAAATAAAAATATCATAAATAAAATCTTACTTTTGAGATAGTAGCTAATAGAAAATAAATTGAGTTACGTGTTATGCAACAGCTATTAATCTAAATAGTAACTACAAATGGAAGTTTCAAGTATCGAAATAATCTACTACGCTTATGTCTCTTGTTCTCAAGGTAACTTAAGAAATTATTCAACATTTATGTACAGACGCTAGCACACAAATTACTAAAATCTCTCAAATTTCTTTAATAGATTTTCAACCTTATCTCTACAGTTTAAGGTTCAAGGTTGATTTGGAAAATTTGACAGTTTCGGGACAAGTAGCTTGATGTGCTTGCGTCTGTACTTAACAATACTAAAATGTCTATGTGTAAATGTTTAAATAATAACACTTAGTAAAAAAGATTAAACAATCTTACTTCACCTTTTAGGTACAGACACCAGCACGTCAAGCTGCCCGAAACTGTCAAATTTTTCCCAATTAACTTAGACCCTTAAACTTTAGCGATAAAGTTGAAAATCTATTAAAGAAATTTGACAGATTGTAGTAGCTTGATGTGCTGGTATCTGTACATTCCTACACCCTAATTGCGTAACACACTTTCATTCACAATCTGAATAATTTTGAAGAATATTGCTAATCCATTGATTTATATGTTCGAAAAAATCGTCTGCTCAACGACATAATTAACGCAATGAATGTTATTAATTTGTCAAATAAAAGCCATTGCTACTAATCGTTTGTAACGCAATCACCCCGCTGAATCCAATCCAATAATTTATTTGAATTATAGTTGGTCTTACCATTGATTCCTGAAAAATAAACTAAACACGAGAACACCCAGGTGCAAAGCAAGCTATTTTGATTTCTATTCAACATAAGAACTGTGCCACATAATACATTCATATGAACAAACTATTGGGACACACAAAAACGTCTCTTCATAGCTATTGAAATATCTTTTTGTACGAAATATAAAAGCAAATCATCGAATTCGGGAGGCATTCATTATTTTGACGTAGTCGTCTACAATACGTATTGTGCTTACAACACAATAGGACTCGAAAATTTGGTTTTGCCTGTTCATAATAATTTTAATTCAATTGACGACAAGTGACTTTCAAAGACCTCTGTTTCGTCGAACTAATTATCTCTAGTAAAAGGTCTTATAGGTAAGAAGCTCTTCGACGTAAATAATACATGATACGCTTGAGGTATAGACGACGACGAGACTTAAATCTTTTTCGAAATAAATTAATTCCAATTTATTTCGGATTAAAATTGTAATGTAGCTGTAAATTAAAAACATGTTATATTTTTTGTTGAATCTACGAATAGTTTTATATTGTCATTCAAAGGTGTCGTTAATTACTTTTCAATGATTTCATAACATTTTTTTTCGACGATGATGACGTGCTATTTTCAAAGCCATTACCACGGTAATAATATAATATTACCGTGCCATTACTGCACATTTTTAAACCCATAGTGATCCAAAACTGTGATCATCAAGGCCTATTTAGTGACTGAATTATAAAATCATTTGCTAGTTTCTAAGGCTAGAGTTAATGTAAGTGGAGATCATTATAATCCAATAAAATTCGAATTTCTCATTCAGATTTCGGTGAATAATCTCTTAAAACTTTAGATATCTAATTCAAAACTTCAAATATCGAAAGCTAAGCCGTGTGAAATGTGAATATGATATTCATTCTTAGAAGTTGAATACTTTAAAGTAGGTATTCATTTATAATGAGCTGCTTAATGATCAGATAGAACTTGACTTAGATTTAAAGGGTGTTATAAGTAAGCATAATCAGTCTATAATGTTCCCACCTCTGGGACACAGACATCCTCTCGGTGAGTGGGCCGTAATCAACCACGCGGGCCTAGTGCGGGTCGGTAGATGTCAAATGTCTACGAATTTTAATAATAATAATAATAAATACTTTATTTCAGACCATGGTGTCCATTTTGTTAGTAACAATGTTCTCATAGACTAGTGTTAGTAAAACTTAAAACTACCACAACAAAATATATAAAAAGAAAGTAAACTAAACAATCACTACTGCGCCATTTCATGACAAATGGCGCAGCAATGATTGATGTAACTGCAGTCCAGCCGACTAGCGATCATGCTAAGGATGCTGTTGGCGCTGCCGCGTACTCTACGCATCAGGGATGCGCATCTTTTACGCATCGGTTCTAGGACAATTTTGGTTCTAGGACATACTGGTTTCCTCACGATGTTTTCCTTTACCGTTTTGAGAGCAGTGATTAGTAAAGCTAGCATTAATTAGTGGTTATAAGACTGACGAGAATGTGTATTAGACTCCAGTGTCTCAGAATTCAAATCGATTCGATTCTCATGATTTTCGTTTGTTTATGTATTTGTGTCCATAGAGTATGACTGTAAGTATACAGGGTTATTTGTAAAACACCAGCAACCTCTTAAGAGGTCATTGTACTCATCAGATGACAAAAAAATAGAAAATTTTCGCAGTCGCCATTTTGGATTTTCAGTTTCACCTCACTATCGACTTTAGCACCCTCGAAAACTATAAAAATGATACCCAAGATGAAAAATTTGAATATTTAAATTAGAAAATTTTCGCAGTCGCCATTTTGGATTTTCAGTTTCACCTCACTATCGACTTCAGCACCCTCGAAAACTATAAAAATGATACCCATGATGAAAAATTTGAAAATTTTCGCAGCCGCCATCTTGGATTTACATTTTAACGTCACTATCGGCTTTAAAACCCTCGTAAATCATGAACAACTTTTACTATGGGACCAAAACCGAAATCGCGAAAAAAAAATCAGCTGTTCCCTACATTTATGTTCGTGTAACTCGTCAAAATGTAAGGAACAGCTGATTTTTTTTCGCGATTTCAGGTTTGGTCCAATAGTAAAAGTTGTTTATAATGATGAGTACAATGACCTCTTAGGATTTTGCTGGTATTTTACAAATAACCCTGTATAGGTATTTTAACCTCGTAATTGCTTTTTAACTTTTGACAACAATTCCCACTAAATTGTAATATAATTATGGTCGAAAATATCTAGGTAACTGTTACAGAAAAATAGACCTTAGGGTGATAAAGTAGTCACCACGTCAACTATATTATAGAGTATAGAGGATTGTGGCTCCAATAGCCAAGAAAAGAATATTCTCAATTAAAATGTAGGCGCATGCTACCAGATGTGGCTTATTTGCATTTTACATTTATGGAAAATACTTATATTCTCATGTTGCAGTTTACAGGTATATTAATACGAGGCATACGGAACACATGAAGGTATAATATACAGCTATTTGTTACTAGGACTGTTATTATACGAATTTTCGTACTGAAACCAGTTTCGGATAGGGCCTACCAGCCCTTTATGTTGTATCTTGCAGATTGAACGAACATATGAATTGAATGTAGCATTAGTCCACCGGTTGACGTTTACATGCTCTTCATCATCATCACCATCATTCACAGCCCTAGTTTACCCACTACCCCGCCATAGGCCTGTAATCCCCACAGCCCTGTGCCAGCCTCATCCAGGTTCTAGCTGCGATAACAACAATGTCGTCCGCCTATCGCGACCGACACTTGGTCTTCCAGTCCTTGGGCGCCATTCGGTCACTGTCTTACTCTACATGTCATCAACGCGCCTTGCCAGGCACTGTCCAACTCCATTTGACTTCCATAATCCGCTAATTGAGTTTAGTAGGAAAATGCAAACCAGCAATGAAAATCTTTCACTTGGAGTATAACAACTTTCATAGTGCAGGATTGGTGCACAGAGAACATGACAAGAAATGAGGCTTCATTTGTTAGGTGAATCCACTCCGCTCACACTGTGCGCAGTCGTAGCACCACAGCTTAAGTTGCACCTGCAGCGGCCCACCCAGTTTCGTATTCAGTTAAGTTTACGAGGCCAATGTCTCTGTCTCCGTCTCGCTGCCGAGTTCTGGTCGAATCTTATTTAAAACTAGCTTTTGCCAGCGACTTCGTCCGCGTGGAATAATGACTTCCGGAAATTGAGGCACTAACTCTCATAGAGTTTAACCGATGTGCTCTTTCTTCTGCCGATTCTTGAGAACGCGTATTTCTCATTCAACGCGTTTTTCAAGACAATAGCGGGCGGACGCCGGCGTCCGCTTGGGGCTTGAATAACTAAAAATATATAACTACGTCTAATATATAAAATAATATATAATAAAAACTACTTCACTTAAAACTAAATACCTATAACTACTATAATTAATAATACCTATACCTATAATTAATAAAAGTACCTACGCTTTTACCTACTTAATATTAAAAAAAAACTGAACATAAATTAACCAAAACTTACCTACTACTAACTAACTACTACTAACCTATTACTACTTCACCTAAAAAGAAATCCTGTTTTCCCAACATTTCCCTTCACTGCTCTGCTCCTATTGATCCTAGCGTGATGAAAAGTATACTATAACCTGCCCAGGAGTATGAAGAACAATTGTACCAAGTTTCGTTGAAATCCGTTGAGTGGTTTTTGTTTCTACAGGGTGCAATTGAAGTCATGGGCATTATTTTAACCTAAGGCACTACTCACGATACTGATTGCATTAGGGCTATTAATACGCAAATCAAAAATATTATTAATGCAATTAAGGAAAACCTTAAAAATGTAGTAAGTCAAATTGCACAAGGCTTATTATTGCAAATAAACACTTAAAGTAATTAAAACAAAATACTTCATTAACGCCAATAAATGTTGAAGTATCAAAATCTTACAGCGCAAAGCGAAATGTAAACAAACATCACCTGCGCGCGCGCGGGTTTTTCCTTACAAGCAATAATAACAATGGGCTAAAACACATGCCGTCCGGCGGGATTCCCTGAACTCTCTCCGTCCCACTCCCTCACTCGCAAAAATACGAATATCACCCCCGCGCGGGGTCTACTTCCCGCCGCAACACGAACCCGGAACCAGTGTCATAACGACTGCGCAGGTGCATTGACGCGTAATTGATTTATTGATCCCGTGACGTAATCGCCGTACTCGCCGCTCGCGTCATACGGTGCTTGGATTGCAGTGTATTAAGTGTTAGTGTAGTTGTTGTGTGTTTGTGTACACGATGCCTCGACCGCGTAATGTGCAGGCTAGGTACACCAACCAACAATACCCACAAATGGTTGTACTTTACGATCGCACAAGAAATTTAGTATGAACTCGTGAAATGTTCCATCGCCGCAACCCAAACGACCCTATTCCTTCACGGGGTCTCATTCCACCAGAACCACTAAGAACCTGTTGGATTTTTCGTCTTTTCACGTGCCAGCACATGCACAAGCTCGTGGAAGAGCACCCGCTTACCCTCTGTCACTTTACCGACAAATAAGGTTTTTTCAAAACAATCCACAAGCTAGGTACGTAGATGTTTTTTTTTAATGTATGTTAGTTGACGTAGTTTTGACCGTCCTAAGCCGGCAAAGTACGAAGGGAAAGTTGGAATTTATTATGAATCAATTCATTGGCAACTTACGAATGTCACGTGAGTCGGGCGGGGTCAAAGAATTCACGCCCAATGACGCGTACGGCGTAGTGTACCTACGCATTTGTTATCGAGAAGCGCAAAGTATTTGATACTTTCTATGACTTACTACATTTTAAGGTTTTCCATACTTGCATTAATAATATTTTTGATTTGCGTAATAGTAGCCCTAATGCAATTAGTATCATGAGTAGTGCCTTAGGTTAAAATAATGCCCATGACTTCAGTTGCACCCTGTATAATGGACATACAGACAGGCAGACAAAAATTTTACTGATTGCATTTTTGGCGTCAGTAACGATCACTAATCACCCGCTGATAGTTATTTTGGAAATATATTTCATGTACAGAATTGACCTCTCTACAGATTTATTATAAGTATAGATAATTATGGAAATAAAATCATCGATACAGCGAAGAATGGCATTAAGTCCGCCTCTGTACATGTATGTGCATGAAGTATTAAATAAATAAATTAATTAAAAAAAAATGAGTGTAGCTACTCCTCTTTAAACTGTCATAAAACTTCATTCATGATACCGTCTCCATAAATTATTGGACCCAGTTTTCAAGCCAACTTTGAAGAGGCCAGTTAAGCAGGCAACGCGGCGGAGCAGTTTCGTATATTGACATCAAAGAGGGCTTGCGTCAACCGTTTGTTATGCAAATAGAAGACGGTAGTTAGGGCTGAAGGGTTAGCCACTTAGTTTAAAGATATTCTTGCAAGTAATCCTCCAGAGAGCAGGGATTTTCTTTGTATTATTATTTGTTTTGGAATTCAAATGTTTGGCTTGAGTTGTTTGGAAGACACAATAATGTGAGTAAATACGGATTGCCCCTGAAAACAGGCAAAGAGTATTGTTACAGAAATCAAAAATACAGGCAGTGTCCATCACACGCATGACCATTTTTAGGAAAATCGTATACTTTTGCAAAGTTTGTAAATATGTGAGCAACATGAATTTAACACATAATTAATTCATCTGTCATTGCTTTATTTTTATTTTTTTTACCATTAATTTTATTCTAAGTGAATCTTCATCACATAATATAATTATACGATTAATGTATACAAAATATTGTAAAATATTTTAAAAGTTTAACGGTGGAGTTTTTTGATCATTCTTCTCGATAAGAAACTACCTTTTCGAAAGGGCGATTAGAATCAATTCTATTTTATTGTAAATTTTGACGTTCTAAAGGGCCTTTTATGTACCTATTTCAAATAAATGCTTCGACTTTGACTTTGCACGTCATTAGTAACACCTAAGCCGCAAAAACCACACTTGCTGCTATGAAATATGCTAAATAATGAATATGAAAAAGCTCAGGCAATGTCACATGGTTACCATAAAAGGGAGTATGACTGTACTTACCCGAATCATCAGAAACATAGACTTAAAAAATAGAAAAAAAAAAAACAAAAAACGATTACACAAATAAAAACCGTGATAAGATTCTTTTTCTCTTAAAAGTAATGGAAGCAGTAAAAAGCAAAGTACAGACGACGCCAGCACATCAAGCTACTACATACTGTCAAATTTTTTTAATAGATTTTCAACTTTATCATTAAAACATAAGGTTCAAAGTGGACAGTTCCGGGTAGCTGATGTGCTGGCGTCTGTAAAATATTTTGCTAGCAATAAATATGAATAGAACTTAAATCAGGGGGACAGAAATGAAAATTGTTTTAAAGAACCACCATTAATTTGTGTAGGATGTGATATTTAAATTCAAATTGACTAATATATCAGTTGAATTGCAAGCTTTATGTCATTTCACGAAGTCGTAAGATTTTCGTTTGTTGTTTTTGTTTTAAAATAGAACTTGTGCTTACAACTCCGTCCGTGTGTAAGTCGGAAAACTAAGTTAGCTCGTAAGTTAAGTGACAAAGAAGTGTTAATTATTTGATATTTGCAGCATGTGTAATCCGTTGTTTATGCTAATATTATTTGCAACATGATATTACTGTAATTTTTTTGCAAAAGCGACTCAATACACAAGCCGAAAAATGCCAAATACTTAAGGAAACACCTATGCATAACGTTTATTAGAAAACCGGCCTCAGACAGCATCTATCTGGCATTAATGCTGAAATGAACACACACACACTATTGTACTTATAACATTATTTTCACTTTTTATTTTGTTATTGTATTTTGTGTTTCATGGAATAAGTCTTAATAAACGTTATTCTTTCTTTCTAAGCCCTGTTATACCTATGCCTTTAAGTCTGCCGCCCAAATCTTATACATTAGTTGTGACCAGACATTTACAGCTAAGTTCGGTCTGGATACTCATATTAGGGCACACGCTAGGTAAGAATAATGTCAAAAGAATGTCGTTATCGGATATCGATATTCTACTCAGAAAGGGTACAGTGAAAAGTCGATAAATATTGAAACATGTGGCGGTAAAAACCAATTACTTACGGTTAAATTAGATGAACCATAATATTACTCCGGTATATAAGATGTTAGTATGCATAATTTCATATATATAAATCTATTTAGAATTTATGTTGTATGCGTGGATAAATAAACAGACAAACGAATCAGTGAAAGGTCAAAATGTATTCTGTTAAGCATCTTGAACATCTAAGTAATTTTACGTAAGCAAGTAGCTGCTACCCGCGGCTTCGTCCGTGTGAAGTTTCTTGTTTCCCTGACTCACCCCGTTGCATCGCATCGCCTACCCGCGCTATTACTTCGTTTTCGCTCAGAGTTCTTTCCGACTTTTTAATTTTTGCTCGGTTCCTAAAGGTCATAGCGTAATGTTAAGTAGCCTATGACCTTCCTCGAGAATTGTGCTATCAAATGCAAAAAGAATTTTTCAAATCCGACTGGGAGTTCCAGAGATTAGCACATTCAAATAAACAAACATACTCTTCAGCTTTAATATTGGAAAGATAGTAAAAAATATAGATGTACCTAGATAATTTATCAATGTACACTAAAGTAGGTACTATGTACACTTATATTTCTCAGAGTATTTATGGTTATATAAGTACAAACTCTTATTAAATATTTGTCGGCTTGTTAATGGACGTTATTTATTGAGTTTGGCGCGAATATAGTAGTTTTTTCAGTTGTTTTGCGCGCCGAAATGAATTTCAATTGTGTATTCGGCCAGTTACAATTTTAGCTTTGGTATTTGGTCATTGCTGTGTTATTTACTAGTATGTAAACTAACAGCAATGTTAATAAAAAACAGTATAAAGTAGTTTCGTATGTTCACACATATTAATATACAGTACAGCATATAATATCAGAAAGTTGTGGTCAAAAAAACTGAACAACTTCCTCCATGGGACCAACATCGTAATCGCGAATAAATTTTTATCATCTGCCCCATACAAAATTTCAATACCTACTCGATCTGAACGTATGAGAGGGCTGATTATTTTTTTCTTGATTAAGATGTTGGTCCCATGTAAAAAAGTTGCTCAGTTTGATGGTCTGTACCATACCCTTTTTGATGACATATTTCTAATACACGCCGTATAAAGAATTCAATGAATATGATACCGAAAACAAGTCAGTAAACCAACCCAATCAGTATTCATCTCATGGCAAGAAAACTTTACCACTTGCATTTAAACAGACTTGTTCACAAAAGAAAATATTAGTTACAAAACACACATACATTAACTAAAAACACATTTGCACAACTCCGTTTCAAGTAACGTCTTCTTCACATAAAGTGCTACTCAACCAAAAATGCAAAACGCACTCACACACACAGACTCCCTTTTCAAACTGCAGATGCTTTAATTAAAACACCACACTCACACACACGCACAAATTACCGTGTCTCGTGTATATGTACGCACTCGTCACCACTTTCTATATAGACAACAGTAGTTACCTTTGTCACAATTTGCGGAGTAAACAATTGTATATGAAGACAGCTTAAATTTCATAGGATGGAATAGGAGGCCATTGAGGTAATAGGGATGTTTTGGCCCGTTTTACAGACGAAACCTCACTCGAGATCACGTAACGTTTTCATAGCACTGGAAAATTCCAAATATATTACTTGCGACCGTTGCATTGTTGAGAATAGGAGTGGGGTGGAGACGTTCTCTTGACTTGTTTAATTTAATTTATTTTTTGCTTTCTAGACTAGGTTCTATGAACAGAGGGGCTATTCTCGTAATTTTAAGAACGTTCACAGTCTGATCTCAGTCTCAATCTGTCAAAAATACCTATAATTTCCATACATTTTGACATTTGTTTGTCGCTGAGATGAGACTGCGACTAGATTTTGAACGTTTTAAATTACGAGAATTGGCCTTCTGACATCTGTATTAATCGGGTACAACCTGTACATACGAATACAAAGTAAAGCTCATAGTAAAGCTGGTACCCAGTAATTAATGAATCTGCGTCTGAGCCAGTTTGACCCTACTCCATGGGAAGAAGGCGTTAGTTTATGTGTATGTTGTGTAGTCAGTTTGACCAACCTACATGGTAAGCTACTTTATATCAAAGTTGATAACGTGGACTTTCAAAGCTGTAATTTTTTGTGTTGTGTTATTTTCATGGCACTAATTTAATTCAAGAATGGGACAAAGGACGCCGAAAAACAGAACACCAAGTATTTTTTTTTTCCCAAAAAATACAATGTACCTACAGTCGCGCAACAGTTCCACAATAAGCTTATTAAGTACAATCGCATCCACAGCAGCATAAGGCCGCTCAAGACTGGCGCACGTGTGCCCGCCGCGGAATTTCCTCGTTGCATTTACCTCTGATGACGCGTCCCACCATTACCTACGGGACCGTCCCAGCAATTTTATATTTCGCTGCAATATCGTGCTGGTTTTCACACAGCTTGATAGATTATCTTGTACAGCGATATTTTATAGAATAAAAGTGTAAAATGGGGTGGTTGCTGGTGATATGTATTTTAGTGGAAGTTTTTGTAAATTGAATAATTAGCGATTAAGTTCTCGTTTATACGGGACGTAACAGATTATTTGAACTCATAGAAACATTAATTACTACTCATATGAATAAAACAAACACGTTTTGCTATAATGGTACAGTATTTTTATCTCACGAAGAGACGCGCACTTGAATTGTGGTATACGCTGTGAATGTGTGCACGAAGGCGAGTAGCATGAGCACATAACACATATACACACACTTCTGACTTTGCCATTATTTCGGACGATACCGAGACTTCCAGCGCTTACACACCGTGTTTGACTTGACACTTATAATGGCGAAAGTTTGTGAGTGTCTGTTTATATGTTTGTTACTTCTTCACGCTGAATGGCTGGACCAATTTTGATAAAATAGTAGGTGGTAGGTAGTAGGTAGTTGACACCCTGGGTTAACATATAGGCTACTTTTTATCCCGATATTCTCACGGGATCGACACTTATGCGGGTTAAACCGCGGGGCGCAGCTATTCATATGAGTATTTCAAGCTGCTATCACTTAAAATTATCAATTTACATAAATAGTAAAAATATAGTCAAAACCAATAAATTACTAAATCAAAGTTTACATGTAGGTGCCGTAAGAGCTGAAAGCTAGTTATAAAACGCACACTTCTAAAATTATATTAGTATTCAAATCAAGTTGGACACCGAGATCAGTAAACAAGAAAAAACATAAAGCAATACAGCGAAACGCTTTCCAATCCAGTTTACGGCTTAAAATGATACACAGAACTCTTTTACGTGTACGTTTCCGCCGCTGCGTTCCCCAATATGAAACGGCCATAACTCACTCATTCCCCACGTACTGTGTTTTATCAAATTTACACGTTTCAAAAATCCAATCGGGTAGTGTTGAACGAAAAATGTCACAGCAAAATAGGAATTCATAATACAGAAGCCGGGGCCCAATATGCTGACGTTGGTAGGAACACTTGAAACTCGATTTTCACCGTTCCGGTGGAGTGGTGAAATTTATAAGTAGCCCGGGTTGGTTATATATACTGAAAGGTAGTGGTGATTTTCAAAAAATGCTTTCGTTTTTGACAGATTTGTGACAAAATTAATAGAACGTAAATTTTTTTCTGGAATTGCAACTTATTACATACATGATTGGGAAGTCAGGTGCCGACTATTATGACGGTTTAATTTGAACATGATCCCAGAGTATAAGAGAGAGAAGGAGCTATCCATTTTCCGCACTAGAGTAATAATGGCATTAATACTTTGTAATACGGCCCCAGTTAGAGAACACCGAACTCATTTAGTATGAAAAATATAGTTTAAAGACGTCTAAAAGTTTTTGTTTGAACCAATTTACAGAAATAAATATCATTTATCACATAATCCATGATTCATTGGTGTCTGATTGCCTCGTTGCTCTAGTGACCGCAAGCGCTACAGCTGAGTATGAGGTTCGGGGTTCGGTTCCCGGGTCGAGCAAAGTGATATTGGGTTTTTTGATCTGGAGTTTATTAGAAGCAGCCAGGAGTCTGGATTTGTCGCCGGATAATGGCAATAGGCTCGCCCACTAGAAAAAATGGGTCTTAAAGATTACTGACAAAAAGTGGGTGTACTTTAGGTACCTCTGCCTAAGCCTTGGGGGAATACAGGTGTTATATTATGAAATTTGTTTTAAACTAAGGGAGCACTAGATGCGTACTTGAATTGAAAAATTGATCTATTTTACCTACGTTAAAACTTAAGAGTCCCTATCAATTTCGCGGTCTAAAATTTTTTTTTCAGCGCAAATTTCTCAATAACCTTAAGGTATCTAGTTTTTTTTTAATATACTTATTTATCATTTCTTTATCTAGTATGTTTACGAATATACATTTTGATAACCACTTAATTTATATTACGAAAAATAAAAATCTAACACGAATGAAACACCATATATTTCAATTGCTTTCTTAGCTTACTGGTAGCAAATAACAATCTGAAAAAAATCCTAAATACTGGGCTTATAGTATATTATTAAGTCTACTATTTTTTTTTTAAGTTTAATGAATTACTTAGTTCTTGTAAAAAAATGTTGACCACGCTGAAAAAACCCAATAAAATCATGTGCAAAAATCTACGCGTAAGAATTTATTGAAAATAACAATAAGTGTTTTTACAGAATAATAAATATTAACTACTTGTATGTCCCTATGTTTTCTAACAGAGGCTTAATGTACAAATTTGACAACTATTCATAAAATAAGAAAAACATAGGGACACAGTATATATCCTTCTAATTTAGTTTATGAAATTAACAAAAAAAAAACCTCGAATTACGACTTTTTACTCAGGCTTTTTCAAAAATCTCTCTGACCGCATTTCCTCTTAAGGAACACCAAGAAAAGAGTCTACGAGTTATTTTAGAAATTAAATTATTGACGGACAAGTTTTAAATTGTTTCATATTGATTCGATACTTTTACTAGATCGTTCTCTAACTGAGTTTCTAACTAGTTTTATTCGTTTTTTTATTTTATTTTGACTAAGCTTTCTGAGCGAGTAAGTGAGTTTTATATAAATAAATTAAGTTTAGTTCTTTGTTTCAACTTAAAACTTTTTTGTTTAAATTGGATTAGGCTTTATTTATTACATCTGTAGCGAAAAAACTTATGCTGGACTTTTTTTTGAGATAACCTTCAACGTGAAGTCAGGTGAATTAATGATTAAGCAAATTTACTAAGTACAAACTATCCGTATAGGTATTCAAATCACAACTGATATACTTTGACAGTTGTATGAAATGGCACAGCAAATTGACGTTGGGTGTCACATTTTATTCGTGTTGAAAATAACCGGCTGTTTTAAAACTTAAAATAACTATTTTTAAAGACCAAGGCGATGTGGAATTGATAGAACGGCCTAAAATACGTGAGGCAGTAAATTTAGCCACTAGTGCGAGATAGTAATGTTTTTATAATGTCCGCATTGATGAAGTGCAATCTATGCTCATGGATAAACATAACACCACGCATTTATTAAGGGTTAGGCAGTGGCGTACAGACGCCAGCACATCAAGCTACCCGAAACTGTCAAATTTTTCCAATCATCTTTGAACTTTAGACATTAGCGATAAAGTTGAAAATCTATAAAAGAAATTTGGCAGATTGTAGTAGCTTGATGTGCTGGCGTCTGTACCAATAGGGCACACACATTTTGCCAGTTATATTTACGTCCCATGTAACAGGGAGCGAGCCTAATGCTAGCAAGTGTACACAAATCTAGACTTCCGACTGCTACTGAAAAATTCCTAATGGAAAAACTCTTTGCCCGATCTGGCAATCAAAGTCGGGTTAGTTACTTAAACCATTTATAACTCAAGAACGGCTAGAGCGATTTTTATGATTATTGATTTTTTGGATTTGTTTCCGCCCCGAATACCTAGTAGAATGACTATTAAAACACAGGAAAAATTCTCTAAAAAAAAAAATTAATATATACAATTCTCGTGTCACAATGTTAGTTACCATACACCTCCGAAATGGCTAGACCGAGTTTTATGAAATTTTATATGCATATTCCGTAGGTCTGAGAATCGTTTACTATGCATTTTTTTTTGCAAAACCACGTTTGCGGGGTCAGCTAGTAACATATATATTGTCACCCTTTGGAAAATTTCTATATTTATGTCTGTAATTTATATGGTGTACATAATATAGAGTATTCTATTCTATATATAATTCATTTTCTCATACATTTTGTATGGAACGGCTTTTTTTATGTTAAGAGGAGTACGAAATTTGCCGGATCAGTTAGTTATATAATAATAATACAAACGGGATATCATAAAAGGTCTGCAGTGCTTGCGTAAACATTTTACCGGAAGAAACTCTAAGATCGCTTCGCATTTCACGCCCTCTGAGATGCCACATGCAGCTTGCAACGTGACATACAACGCAGTGGACTTGTTCACATGTTATATAAAATGTCACGCTACAACGAAACCTAAGTAGCTAGGTATCTGAATGTGTAGTGTATTTTTATCAGTTCATTACTGTTTCACCAAAACACCATTGACAAAATTTTTAGTTTACAATCACCGTTTCGTATACTATTTATTTCACAAACAACTTATTCCGCAAATGTTTTATTTTACCAATACTCGCTTTACAAACGTTTATTTGGCAAATGCTTCTCTTTACAAATGTTTCAGATGATATTTGATCATATAAACATTTTTCATTTAATTTTTAGATTCTTTTGGAATAAATCATGTTTATACAAAATATCATTTTATAATACATTTTTTAAACCAATCACAAAGTGATCATGACGGTACTGTAAGTAAATATGGTAAGAGTCAGTGGGTCATCTTATGGGCGGAGTTAAAACAAGTTGGTTTACAAGTAGGTAATAATAATAAGACGTAGTAGACGGAGCCTATTTCTGTCTACAGGGCTTAAAGGAACCTAACACCAAGGGGATGATGGGGACTGTTTGCTCGCTTTGCTCGCTCGTTTGAGCACCCGTCATTCACTTCGAAGTTCGAACCTAAGCTGTCCGGATCGGGGTGCCCAAGTCCCAAACTCGCTTCGCTCGCTCTTGGACCGACACTTAGAAAAATTTCTCAAATAAATTATGCAAGTAATTATCAAGCAATGCATTTTGTCAAACATTATTTATGCTTTGCGTTGTTAACTTTTACAATATTAAATACAACTAATTATTTACACTAGGTACTAAATTAAATGACTAACTAACTTCACGCCTATCTAATGATTTTTATTTTTAGGAAATTGCGTAATAATAAATCAATATGTAAAACTTTTTTATTCCAAACGTTGTTTTATAAGATAAAATAAAAAAAATAAAAAAAAAAATGTCAAATAACTTTTTTATAATAAAGTTATTATAAAAAAGTTTATCGGATAATTATTTTCTTAAGTGAATTATTTGGCTAACTTGTTATTGTATATTGATGAAATGACAAATCATGTTTTTGTCAATCGTTGCTTGTAAAAATTTTAAAATTAATTTATGGTGAACAGACAGGGCACGTTTTAAATCAACTTCAAAAAATATGTAGGTTCGCTCATGTATTTTAAATTATGTACACGTACTAGCGACCTGCCCCTGGTTTATACGGCTTGACAAAACATCGAGATTTCTTTATTATATTTTTAATTTCAATATTAATATATTATACACAAAAACCTTCCGGAATAAATTCTTTAAATGTTGATGAAAATCGCATCGAAATCCGTTGCGTAGTTTAGAAGAATAACGCCATCACTTAGACACGAAATATAATTTATATATTCGGGAAAGATTAGTATCAAATTCACGTTTGTCATTTGGACGAGGAAAAAGCCAAATAAGAATTCTATTCTTTATGTAGGTATGATACCAACCCGCCAAACAAAGTGAACATAATATACTACATTGCTTTTAAGTACTTCTGTGTGTATATCATGTGCTTCACATAAAAGGTACACGCATATATGCGTGAACACCAAACAAAAAACGCTCCAATAAATTAATATTACTTTTTTCGGCGCAATACAGAGTTTTTCCGTGATGGCAATCGGGATTTTTTGCCCTATTTACGGTGAGATCGCTTCCCGCTGTGTTACAGCCACAGTCATGGTTGTGCAACACTATAAATATCCCCTCCGGAAACATGACGAACAATTGTATTGTGGACAAAAATAAACAGCGATTCGACGAAATGCCTTCCATCGATAGTGTGGGGATACGACTGAATACAAGTACCTTACACGTGATTGTGAGTGTTTGTGTGTGTCAATGGCGTTGTGTTTATTTGTGTCAGTGAAATTTAATGGTCACACGTGAATGGCTACTTAAAGTACTACATTTACGAGTTGTCGCTATGATTATCATTGTTTGTATAAGGGGTGACTATAGAAAACAAAAGTAACTGACTCGCTCAAGAAATATGTACATACAAACAATAAAAAATTAACATTTAAAATAAAATAATAAAAATAAAAAAGGCCTACGCGATGGCAAAAAGGCTCTTAACATAACGCTGCGATGTTTTAAAAATAAATATCGCAGATATAGGTAGGTCCAATGCAATTGGAGCGTTTTTTTTTAAACCATTATGTTTTATTTTGAATTCTTGCTTAGAGGGAACGTGACGGTGCACAGACACAAGGTGAAAGTCTACGAGCTGGCTACGGCGTAGCGGCCGTGCTACGTAAGCTACGGTGCTAATTGAATATTGTGTACATATCGAATACGATTTTGTCTGTTTCTCCTTCTACATAAATACAGTCCTGTATATTACACAACACTTCCCGGTTTTGTGTTAATCTACGAGTTGAGATTCAATAGAATCTACTTTCAAACATTTGAAACAGGACACACATAATTGCTAACACACATCACGCCTCCCTTCATTCAAATCACATATTACCGAACAATCACTTCGCGTAGACGTCGCCCGATGACTTGTAATAGACGTCGTGTGGGCGGACAGGCCCACCGGTGGGCCATGAACGTGCTCGCTCTCCCGTTGATTGCATTTATTCTATGACGGGGGCCCATTTAGGGGCGAAGCTCGGCTGGGCATAATGACGTGCCCCAGGCGAACAGTGCGATCAGAAATTCCCTTGTTAATAGATTTCTGAGAGTCGATTCATGTCAATTATGTTTGGACGTTCGGAGCCTGGGCTTACTAGAAAATCAATTCGGGTATTGTTCTTTTTGCTGAGTTATTTTTTATCTGGGGTAGGCTTTGTGGAGCCAAATTAGTTTCAATAATATATATTAGGTAATTATTTGGTTCACTAAGGACATATTACTTTAGAGGATCTGGTAAGCTTACAGGTTTGTACAACAAGGTAGGTCCAGTCAACATCAGGTAATAATTTCACATTGACAGAGCCTTTAAGTCCGTTGCAGTAAGGGCGATTTTCGTAGTGTCACAACTGATGTGCTGTCCATTAGTGCTTTCTAAACTTTTGCATCAAGAATATTTGCGAGTGTATTTATACGTAGTATAAGATACTAAAGTCTAAGTTTGATTAGTAGGTAGGTATTTTATACGCGAATGGATTAACACAGTCAAACAAAAAAGGGATATTATTCAAACATGTATAAAAACTCTATTCAGCTTATTTAAAAATCCGAACCAATGTCTAAATAAAAGGATAAAACATCGATATTCAAAGTTCAAGATAAGTAGGTATTTAAGATTTTAATAAGTACTTAAATAGAACTTCCTCTAAGCTTTATTTTTTAACCAGTTAATTCACAAATAATCCTGTGTGTGCCCAACAATTATGTATTGCGAAGGCGACGGCCATGTCAACTGGCGGTGCCCAGAACGCGTACCTTGCGTGTACTTAAGGTGGTATGCTGACCAAAAGCTCGTTTTTCTCCGTTATTCAGAGGCTATCAACTCAATAATTATCAGAAATAAACTACATCTAAAAGCATATTATTAATGTTCGATATCTTATCCTCTCATTGCACATTTTTATTTGTTTTTATATGTTACTAATACATTTAAAATCTCCTTGTAAAAAAGTGTCTAAAATTATTGATCGCATGCATCTTTTGCTAAAGTTGGCGTTCTATTAATTTGAGGATTGCAACAATGGATAGATAATTTAAAAATCTTAATAATCCACGTTTTAACTAAAAAGATTGCTATTCTTTTTTTATTAAAATAATTCCAAAAATTGTGCGATTTCTATGACAAAGGAGCGTGCGCAGGGTACGGGCGGCAGCCGCCCGTACCCTGCGCACGCCTTAGAATTATTTTAATAAAAAATAATAGCGATCTTTTTTAGATGTAGTTTATTTAGATGTAGTTTATTTCTGATAATTATTGAGTTAATAGCCTCTGAATAACGGAGAAAAACGAGGTTTTGGTCGGGGTACCGCCTTAATGACGTAGCAGACAGCATAGATCTTTTTTTAACTTGTTCTCTGAGTGAGTTCACAAAAACCACGATGTACAGAATAGGTTAGGGTAAATAATAAAACTGTAATTATGGCCACACTATTGAATTAGGAAATTCCTGTAATGATAGTGATGATGAGTCGATGAATAAATACCTAAATAATTTTCTGGTACTTTTCATTAAATGAGGCCGAAATTTTTGGTACTACCTACTAATTATATTGGGTCTTTAATATTACTGGCATATTAAAGGGAAAAACAGTTAATAATAGGTAGTTATCTACTGTCTTTTATAAAATTGTTTTATATTAAGCAGTCGTACCTATGTCCCACTTAATGGCAAACGACATCGTGGCAGGCTCAGACGGAGGTGGCGGAATAAGCTAGACTCTTTTGATAAAGATTGGTCCTTGGCAGCTCTAGACATAAGAGGTGGAAGGCATTAACCAGCAGTGGAACATTAAAAATACGAGTTATTTTCGTAAACTTCATATCAACACCAGAAAATATCAGTAACTAATATATAATTAATAGGCAGGTTGAATGCCGTAATTATAGAAACGAATAAAAAGCCACTGTGTCTCGCTTGGAGCCACGTTCGATACGAAAGGTTAATAAAAGTTGCTGTCATTAATAAATATGGTTACACTAGCTTAATCATTAAATACTTTTATCATATTACTTTACGGAAAACAAATTTTCCAGATTTTACCAAGCTCATGAAATTTCAAGAATTCTAGAATATATACCTAGTAACTAGCATGGTTGAGTTTGCAACCAGTGCCTGCAAGAAATTCTATTACCCACAGTTCCTTTGTTTAACCTCTTTATTTTGTATCATACAGTTTTACGCACACTTCTTAACAAGCGAAGTTTATGATATACATCTTCTACGTTTGTGCCCTCGAGATTTTTAAGTTTCACTGAACTTAAAACTCGTGCGAGGTCATTCGGTATCTCAAGTTCCCGTGGGTCCTAACTTACCTAAGCGGTCGGGTTAAAAAGTAGCCCGTTACTTTTTTCTTTTCTACTCTGTAGCACTTTCAGTTACTCCGTTGAGACGTGGGGGAGTAAGAGTTCTTGTGGAAGTTCGTTTGTCAGGGGAATTATATTCGATTGTCATTTTTGCATTTAATTTGTGGGTAGTGATACGACATTAAAAAAAAACTAGTCTGTAAAGAATAATCTGTTGTGTTTTCTTTGTTAAAAAACATTGCGGTAGGTTCCTATTTTAGTTTTAGATATTAATAAATATAAACTTGGTCTTTATACCGACTACCCACACTCAGCGCTTCTTTTTCACATTTCTTATGTGCACGGTCAAAGTGTGGAACTCTCTGTCATGGTTTGTATTTCCCTTCCACGTATAACCCACTAACCTTCAAAGCAATAGTGAACATGCAGGCATCTTCTGGGCTTGCTCTTTACATCGTGGACTTCATCCATCGCTTTCCCTCAGGTGAGATTGAGGTGAAGAGAAAGCCCATTTCGAAATAAAAAAAAAAATACACAGTGACAGTATATGGTTTCAGTGCATGATTTGGAAGTCCACTGCGTTGAAACTTTTAGTCGGTTATTCAAAAAAAAAAAATTGCTAAAGAAAGAAAGTGTATTTGGACAAAGTTCGTGGAACACAAATTACAAAAAAAAAAAAATAATAAAATAAAAATAATGACCATACATTGCATATATTTTGACCACATAGGAGTTGCGCTTTTCTAAGAAAAAGCAGATTTTATTTTGTAATGCTGCTAGGGTCTAGAAACGTGTCGAATTCATGGGTACAGTTTTCGCGCCGAGGTCAGCGCCATCCTGTATATAAGAAGGTAGGTACAAAGCCAGAGACTGTCTTACAAGTAACTCCCATGAGTGTCAGGTACGATGCTTTGCAAAGCCAAACGTTTTTTATAACCTTATGAGCCAGTATTACTATAATGAAAAAAGCGACCAACTACAGGTCAAGCTTGCACTCGAAGAGTTTTGTTCCACCGTACAATATTTAACACTACATAATTCTTTAACACGTTTCTCGTATCGCGAACTCCATTAATTTTGAATTTTGGTTGTATTTGTTGTTACAGCGGCCATAATAGTTCACAGTCTGTGAAAATTTCAAGTGTCTACCCATTTATTTATTTATTTGAAAGGTACACCAACGACCTATTCACTAGAAAATTACATAATAATAATAAATAACATATGCATCGAGTTATGGTGAATTAGTCACTTACAGGCGTACACAGCACTTACATAAAAACAGCTTCTTAATTATACGTATTAACAAGTTTTTTTACTCGTAGTGAGGAAACAAAGAACAAAACATTAAGCAATGAATAACATCATAATCGAAATTAAAATCAAAAATTAAACTCAAAATTAACATTACAATCAGAATTAAAACATTAAGATCAAAATTAAAAAATAAACAGTAAATTTGTTAAAAAACAAAATTCATAACGGTAGAATGCGATAACGAGTGCAATAAGAGAACATTCCAAAAATGGCAGGAACATGTGGCAAAAAACCCATTACGGTTCAAAGATATAGCCCTGTGACAGATGGACATCGGAGCCTAAGAAATGTAAAGGGAATCTACTTTTTAGAGCTCCGGACCCAAAAGGCGGCAGCTTTGGGCCCGGAGCCCGCAAAAGTACCTAATCGAAAACTAAAGGTAAATGCTCACTTATCTAGGAACCAAACACAAAACCCGTCAACGTAAACTAATTCCGTTTAAACGAAAGCTCCTTACAAATAATTACCTAACTAACCAATAAAAGGTTTCACATAACAAAGCGAATAACACTCAATGTAGCACCAATACCTCTTTATTTTGAAAACAGCAATAAACTGGGAACCATTAAGAACCTACTGGGTTTTATTTTATTTACTTCTCAAACAGCTTAAGTGAACATATAAAGTGTGAGAAATTCCAAATGGTACATTTAGTAGATGGCACAGGTGATTTGCTATAAATAAAATCTAGCCCTCTCCGTCCTGGTTGTCTTAATAGACCCTAAGAGTAATTTATGTTAAGAGGATAGGTGTGTTCGAATGCCCTCTACTAACAAAAACCCTATTTACACAATGGAACTTTCTTGCCACTTAACTAAGGTACACAAATATTAACTACGAGTAGTATAAAGCCTGATTTACACGACGTTCCTTACCTGTGGTATACTTACAATAAAATTGTAGTAAGTTCTATCACGGTAATTCACCAAATCAACAAGGCTTTAGTTAAAAATAAAATGTTCCTGCACAATTAAATTTATTTTAATTTGCGTCCCAGAAGCATATCTACGTTACCTTCCGTCCATATTGATTTACTTTTGAGCGGTAGAATGTGTGAAGTACAGACGTCAGCACATCAAACTACAACCATCTGTCAAATTTCTTTAATAGATTTTCCACTTTATCGCTAGAGAATAAGGCTCAAAGTTGATTGGGAAAGTTTGACAGTTTCGGGTAGCTTGATGTGCTGGCGTCTATACCAAAAATTTTACGAGTCCTGTAATTTAGTCGTATGTCATTAACGGGAGATTTCTGTGAATACCTATCCTCATTTTTCATGACCATTGTCGCGCATATTTCATCAAATAATTTGTCATTCATGTTATATATGCAGATGAGACTATAATGAGGAATCGATAATAATTTCGTATTCATTGGTAGGTCGCAGAACGATGGTCGTTGAGGCCGAAAGGTTCTGAAGTGGCAACCACCGCGTACCGAAATAGTTACATAGCGTTGGAAGGCCTCCCACAAGGTAGACCGACGACCTTGAAAAGGCCGCAGGAATCCGCTGGATACAGAAAATACAGAACCGGTTGAAATAGAGGTGCTTTGGGTCCTAATTCCAGCAGTGAATATCTTTCAGCTGAAATGATAATAACTGATGGGCAAAATGATAATAACTGATGGGCAGATGAAAAACATGTTTTACCATTTAATCCACTAGCTCCTTGGTCGCCTCCACTTGTTTATCTCGTTACGGGTCGTCAGAAGCCCGAAAGTCTTACAACCAGTCTTACCAAGGGGTATCGTATTGCCCAGTAATTGGGTTGTGGAGGTCAGATCGCTCCATGTAAAATCCTGGTATTCAGCTGGATCCGGTTAGACTGGAAGCCGACCTCAACACAGTTGGGAAAAGGCTAGGCAAATGATGATGACTAAATTCTCTTTATAGTTTCTAGTCCATTATCCGCCTTAGTATTGCATGTAATCCCAATGATCGAACTGAAGCCGCGCTCGGTGATATTCCGTATGACCGAGCACAAGGGATTGTGGATGACATAATGCGTCCTCTAAAATGTTCGCCGGGTTTGAATGCATTAACTCGTTGAAAACTAATATAGATTGAAGTAATATCTCTGCTAATTTGGAACGGAGTTTGATTGTGGACTGATCCGTGTTAGAACAAGGGAGAGAAATAATGAAGAAAGACATAATGACCGGGTAGATGTTAAAGGGTGATAGGGACAGCTAGGGGAGTTCAAAATTTACTTTTCACTTTCCAGCCAGCAACACTTTTCAGTTACGAAAAAGGTCAGTGATCCTTAGATCACTGACCTTTTTCTGTTCTAACATATATTACATGCTATGGTAGCATACGACCACGGGAAGGTACTTTCTTGTTTCATCCTTTTTAGTAGTCGGGTTTTAATTTTTAAACTTTTTTTATTTAATTATTTTAGGACTTATTTCAGTAATATTTATATTTTTGAAATATGCTAATTAAGTCCTTTCATTTAATACCTCACAAGGCACCATCAGAAAATATTTATTTTAAAATCATTACTTTATGTCCTTTAGAGGGCGCCATATTGAATTTAATGTGATGTCACATAGACTATAACTAGCGGACGGTTAAGACACTTCTAAAGATACCTCATTTGTTAAATTATTATAAGGATTTTTGAAGCTATGAGGGAATAGATGAACATGCATATATATTATTATTATATACATACCTGTCAAAATCATAACCCTCCTTTTTGCTTCGCCGTAAACGGGTAAAAAAGCAAAAACCACTGCTTAAGAAAACGGTTTCGAGAATATTAAGAATGTAATCTTCAAGTGCTATCTATTGATATAAAACGTTTTTAGCTTTACCTAATACTACCATTATAAAACAATCGAGCCAAAGTTTTCCAAAAAAATTTTAAACGCTTTTAAAGTCCGCCTATCAAGATTTTCCTACTTAATAAATAAAAAGAAAATTTCTCACAAAAATAAACACTTAATGTTAGGAGGTGTACATAAAAAATCCATTCCACTTTGCCAAGTTCAGAGAAGTTAAATTTAAAATCAACTGCCAACATCCCTCCGGTGAAATCAAATTATTTTTGCCACCGTGAAAATGGGAAAACATTTTTTCTCCTTTTGATCTAAGAAAACATTGCGTCCAATATTTTCGGTAGGTAAACATTAATTTGACGTAATGATCTATTCGGCGTATAATGTTGTCTAATGATTTAAATAATGTTACTAATTCAAATAAAATTGGTAGGGTCGTGTTTGTGTCTCATTAGTAATAACACAAAGGTTTGGTTCACAATGAACTCGGCACGCTATAGCATGATGAGAGATCGTATTATGAGAACTTTAATTATATCGGTTAACAGCTTTCCTAAGGATTATTATTATATATCAGGAAACGTGATTCCAAGGAAAACGGAGGTGAAGCAGGTGATGTGGTATTTTGTAATCATGAAGTCGTGTTACTTGTTTATAACTTATTTAAATTATGCTCGCTAACTATGAAATGGGGCTTCAATGCCAAAAGTTTCCGAGACGAGAAGTAACGTAACGTTGGATCTCCAGCCACGTTACTTCTCGCGATTACGATTCGCGACCACTTGACGATTTAAAAAAAGGCGCATTTTAATACGTTTTATTTTCATTAAAAAATCGCCAAAATAGTTAGCCAAAAGTTTATCACTAAACGCGGCTTAAAATATGCTAAACGTCGCAACAAAGTAACTTTTTTATTTAATAAGATTCACGTTATCGAAACTCCAGACAAGATTAGTTACGTGTTGACGCATAAAATGTGAACGATTTCCACATATTTCTCTAGTCTATAAGAATCTAGCTTTGTGACTTGGCAAGGAAATAGAAATTGAAGGCGCAATAAAACAAGAAAGACTCGTGTTGTGCGTTGAAAACAAATCTTATTGTAATATTCGATATATATCGTCGACCGTAGGTTCAATTGAGGTAAGGGACATTGGGTATCTTGTCCCTTACCTCAATTGAACCTACGGTCGACGATATGATGTTACAATTTGGTAAAATATTGTTATGACGTGTTCTTTTCTTGATAAATAAATAAGGAAAAGTATGACGATCTTTACATGTTGTAATTTACTAAATGGACTGCAAGCTGAGGTGCAATTCTCGTAATTTTAAGAATGTTCACAGTCAGAAGGGCAATTCTCGTAATTTGAAGGATGTTCACAGTCTGATCTCAATCTTTATGTCAAAAATGCCTTTAATATTCCTACATTTTGACAAGTCTTTGACATTTGTTTGTCGCTGAGATGAGATTGCGACTAGATTTTGAACATTTTAAATTACGTGAATTGGCCTTCTGATCTCAGTCTCAATATGTCAAAAGTACTCCTAATTTCTCTACATTTTGGACAGGTTTTTGACATTGATTGTTGCTGAGATGAGAATGCGACTAGATTTTGAAATTACGGGAATTGGCCTTCTGGTAACATTTGTATCAGATAATTCAGAAAAGTTTTTATGTGATGCATCATTAAAGAATTTTTGTCCAAAATATATAAAACAACCACGTTAAACAAGTTCAATAAACCGCTCTAAAGGTTATTTGAACTTTCAAATTAAAATCACAAATTCAAAGTAATAAAATCGAATATAAATCCGAAACTCAAGAATTGAAAGCTCACATGGCTATACAACTCAAAACGGGCCAATCGAAGCGCAAAATTTTCTTACAAACAGGATTTTATCGAACGCCGATTGGTAGATTTCCAGTATACCTAGCATTTCAAAAACGCATTGGGGGAATGTAAAGCGGCGTGATATAGTTTAGATTGTGCCCTAGATTTGCGTTCTTCAACGCAGTCGGTAGCCATTTGGTTTCATCCAGGGGGAAGAAGCTGTAGCGAGCGCAGTAGCGGGTGCGGTGGCGGGCGCGATTCTTTTGCCACAGTGCATCGCGAGTTGTTTAATGGGAAGCTAAATTCTGATTTGCTCGATGTAATTTAATTGCCTGTAGCATACCATAAGTTGTAGCAACAATAAGTATAGTAGAAGTCTAAACAATGTTAATAATTACTAATAGACTAAACAGTGTTTATACAATGCAAGTCATTTATTGCTTCAATTTGATTGTTTGCCACAGACAAGAAACGTGCATCCTGTAAATGGGATTTAACGTGTTTCCGCGGGGTGAAATAAAAGGCGATCGCTCGCTAGCTTGGTCACTCAGTCCTATCGCACTATACGCCTGCTGTCACTATAATAAGGACACAATCGGCGGTTCCATTATATTTCTAGCCCGCCTTTAGCACCCGCGAAAGTTCTTCACCCTGGTCGCAGCCTCAGTTTTCAGGTCGCTGCAACTGCGCGTGGTTATATTTGCATGGTCGTAATAAAGCAATAAAATGTTTTTCGCGTGGCTGAGAGCTCATTTCATACAGCTAGTCTTGAACGAGTTAAGGTTCTATAGATGGGGTTTTTTATGTTTTATAGCTGGTTTTTAGATGCCAGATGTTTTGATGCAGGAAGTTTAACGAGTTTAAGAAACTACTGTTTATTGTGCTTGGTCAAATATTTTTGTAATCTTTGCTCTGTGCATTTTCTCTTATTGCATTATCAGCATTGCGTCATCATATTTTTTTTTTTAATTGTGGTTTTTAAAGACCCTAAGACTTATAAGTTAGCTAAAGCCCTTTGACAGGATAACTTATAAGTATTACTTAAAGGAGATGTTTGCAATAAAAACATGTCGGGGGACCCCCGTCAGGAACAAAGTACCTTAAGCGACACTCGGTCACTTTGGTCTCAATATTAGCTTCAGCACCCTCGAATCTCTCTTTGAGAGAGAAAATCGCAAGGAGGGGGCATAACGCTTTCTTCTTACGCGACGATTTCTACCAGTTTTATATTCCTACCGAAAGCCGCGATAAAGAACTTCGTTTCAAAAAGTATGGCTAAATACGTTAATCATTACTTAACTTTAAACAATATTTACAACAAAGCCCGTTATGTGGTGCGATTTAACAAAAATAATTTTAGATGAATTGAGTATTAAGCACAAATGATTAATTATTTTGGTACAAAATATAATATATTCATCTCAAATCCGTCATAATTATTTAAAAGCTAAAACATCCTAGCATAACTAGAGCACTCCTATTACGTTTCGAAAACCATTAGACCCCATTCATAACTAAATTTATTTCCATTCAACTTTCATGCGGACTCCTAACCATAATGAATGACTGTTAGCTTGCTTGCAAATCTTATGGCTTTTCCGAATATCTATAGACATGACCTAGATGCCATACGCTTAGCATTCTATTAAAATTATTGTTGAAAGATTCATTTCTGCCTATTATGTTCCTACTACTGGCACAGACGCCTCCTCTCTGAGTGGGCCGATCTATGTACGCCACCTTTAAAAAAAAAAAAAATATTTTTCCGAAAAAAGAATAAGAATATAGTAGTTTTGGGAAATGCAGGGAAAAAGTGCACATTTATTTTTAAATCATTATGTATTTTTCCATGTATATTTGTTTATCCTTTTTTCGGGTGGCGTGACTGGCGTGCCAAAACCATCATCGTTTTCCATGTTTTTTTTTTTTAATTTAATAGCAGAATACTTACTTAAAAATCAGGCAGCATTAATCGACAAGTTATTGCCAGTTTGACAGTTGACGTTTTGTTACCGCGAATGCGTTTCGTTCTGAAATTCCGCGTGCTGCGCTACGGGTGAATTCCAGACCAGTCACAGTTACTATAAAAAAGCGCGATAAAAATATAGTATTTTTTTACTATATTATTATTCTATAATATATAGTACAATTGACTGAAATATAGTACGGGTGGCAATCTTACCCGTAACACACCAGGCGAGCCCAGTGCGGGTTGGTAGATGTCACATGTCTTTGAATTTTTGGTTCCAGAACATGCCGGTTTCCTCACGATGTTTTCCTTTACCGCTTTTAGTGGTGATGAAATAATTTACACATAGTAAAGCGCCTGTCAGGGTTCGAACCTACGACCTACAACTAGTAAGTCACTGCGGTTACCACTGGGCCACCACTACTCATAAGAGTCTTGATTTCTGGGACTCAAACATACTTAGCAAATTGTGGATGTACCATACATCTTTGGCTACCTGTTCGAGAAAAACTGGCATGATGTTACGCGTTATGTTTTACATTACATTAACAAAAACTCTCACTTGAACTTATTCGAAGTCCGTATTCATTAGTCACACTTCTATGAAAAATCAATTAACAAACGATTTACAACGAAAAAACCCATTCAAATGAAACGTACACACACATTTTGAGAGAGCGCACACCATCCGGCTGGATGGATTGCATTTAGATTCTCAAAATGTGTGTGTGAGAGGCTTCTCAAAGCGACAGATGGAATCAGTTATCCGGCGGATATACTCGTAGTCCGTATGCACTCGTGTTATAACAAAAGCGTTAAGGTGTGGATACACGGGCAACTTGAACTACTCAGTTCTATGGAATATTGCTCAAATCACCACGTGACGTCGTAAATTCACGACTACATGCAGCAACTTACTGGAACACAAATTGTAGACAGTCAAATACATTCAGGTCGATGTATAGTATACATCTTTTTAAGTCCGACTGTACATTAATTGTCAATTTAACAGTCAACCAAGCCAACCAGCCATTACATTAAGTCTACCTTTGTGTACCTAGTAGTTCAACTCAGCCAATCACAGTCCATTGTTGGACATAGGATCTGTTCACCACCTTCCGCATCCAGTCTGTCCTAGCTACCTTCTTAAGATCGTCGATCCATATAGCTGGGGGGCGTCCCACGCTATATTTGCCGATTCACCGTCTCCACTCCAGGAATTGTCTGTTCCACCGGCCATCGATCCTTCGAAAAACATGGCAAGCCCACTGCCACTTCAGCTTCCTTAGTCTGCAAGCTATGTCGGCGAAATTTTTACTTGTGCATAAAACATTAAATTAATAAACACAGAAACAAAACAAAGATGAGGAGGAGGAGTTTTATGGAGAAATTAGAGAGAAACTAGATTGCCACACCCATTGCTCCACTACCACCGGCAACAGTTGCCAAGGAATAATTGCCCGTGTAACCACAGCTTTCCAAACAAAAGTGTTACCGACGACATCCCGAGATATTCATTATTCAGCGCCGCACATATTTACCGTTTCTTTGTCTCGGTATGCTAACGCTTGTTTCATGTGTAACTTTGAACGTATGTTTGGTATATAGGTACACATATGTATATGTGTAAATGTAGGAATAATGCTTATGATTGCTGAAGGGGAAGGGGTTTTTTTTTTTGTTGGGGAAGTATATTGTACGACAGCATCCAAGAGTAGTGCTTAAAAGTAGTAGGTACTAATAAACAGGTTCTTGTGTACGAGTTTGTTCAAAGAATCAAATAAAAATGAATCGCCAAAATGTATGTACGCGTTTATCTTCCGAACGACTGCAAACATTGGATAATATTTTTTTTGTTATGTTCGGTATTCAAATTCAAAATTCAAAAATCATTTATTTCAATCCATTTTAGATCATATAAAAGATTAGGTATAATTTCAACCACAATAAGTTTAAATAAAAACAACGAATGAATTAAATAATATCAATTAAAATAAAATTAAAATCATAAAATAAAAAAAATAAAAAAAATTATTATTATTACTTAAATTAAAATTATTATTATTACTAATACGCCTGCCTTTGAGTCATTTGTTTCTTTGTCATTACATTAATCATATAAGAATGTTTAATGTACTGACAATCAAATCTGTTAGCAAATACGCTCAGGATGGTGTTGGAGATGGCCCGGAGCCTGCGCCCCAGAGATGTGCACCGCTTTCGCATCGTCGTGTAGAAACAGTCGACACGGGCATCGGCAAACATCCCCGACTTGCCAGGACAAGGTTTGTATAGAAAGAAAATTTCAGAAATGCAAAAAAAAAATTGCACCCGTGCGAAGCTGGAGCGGGCCGCTAGTCAAAAATAAGTGTTATAGTAGGTCTAACGTTAGTATCCGAAGTAACGTAAACATCAACATTAATATCAACTTACTGTGAAATCTGTCATTGTTCTGGTACAAATCATGATGATTTATACAGGGTCAAATTAAATAAGCTATCGAAACTTCACAGTTGTGATGGGTATCGATATTAAATAACGATAAAAAAAGATTTTTAAACTAACAATGGCAAATAACAATGTCAATAGCCGCTGGTAGAGTTACCTACTGATTGGATTTTTTGACTTTTGTTTTATTGTCATTAGATATCACGTCTGCAAAGACCTTGACCTTGTATAGATTTTATTCATTTAGATAAACACCTTAATTTACCTAAAGTACAGTACTACACAGCAGTCATATGCTCATTACACAATACTCCAGACATACTGATAAAATCTTCTTCCATTCGTTCCCCCACACAATTAGGAATATTTTTGATGAATATGTAAGGTTTTTCGATCAGGGTATTTCACGTGTATCATGCCGCCAGCAAGCTGCTAGTTAAAATAAAATAAACACACATCGGCTCATAAATTATCGCGGAACGTTTAAAATTAATTTGTGTAAAATATTTGAGCACTAGTTACAATTTATTTACCATGACGTGTAGTGTAAATGTGCTTTATTTATAACTCCACACTTAAAATTTAATAGGCTCTTCATCATGATTTATTTGGAGTCAAACAAACTGGAAATAATAATTCTTAGTCACGTAATATAAAATTCAAATTACAGACCATCCGTTTTCAAGTCCAAACATCAGTTTAAAACAATTTATAATTGATTAAATTCAATTTGGTTGTGTTAGACAAGGCGCTACGGATTGTCGATGTAGTCATTCGTATGCTGGACTCGTAGCACTTCGTAGATCCTCGTAGCGGCTCGTAGCGGACACGCGTCACGGGCGCGCCTGAACGTCAGTTCTGTCGCCTCGGGCATTCCTAGTACCCCTTTGTGTAAATGTCGAATTTATTTCACTTGAATTGTTAATCGATAACTTGAACAAATGTGCTCTATAGTAATAGGGATAATTGAAAATGAACGTGCTGTGAATACACTGGGGAGAGGGTGTAATGCGTTCCTATGCTATTCTAATGAATGAGATTAAAGTTTTAACAAGTTGCTCTAAATGCTTCTATACTATAATAATAAAATTTGTTCTTATGGTCATACATTCTATCATTTTTTTTGGTTAAACTAATAACGAAAGCCAATGAAATTACGAGTTATTCCGGTCTGACACAATAATATGAGACACAATAACAGAGTAATGTAAATTGTCATTCAGAAACAAGCAGTGCTATTCTGTAAAAATCTCACCGTGAAAACTAAGGTGGAGTGAGCTGTCATTCCATCTGATGTTAGGGATTGCCCTATTGATAACTCACTTCACGCTCACTTCACCTAAGTTGTCACGGTGATATTTTTACAGAATCGATCGGCTGAAGGCCAATTCCAGTAATTAAAAATGTTCAAAATCTAGTCGCAGTCTCATCTCAACAGCAATCAATGTCAAAAACTTGTCAAAAATGTAGGGAAGTTAGAGGTATTTTTGACATATTGAGACTGATGCAATGGACAAAACTGTCAATATTTTATATGCTTGAGTACGAGGCGTTTGACTATGTTGTATATGTATATTTTGTCTTTTTTAAATTATTTGTAATGTGCGTTTTGTTTGTGCAGAATAAACAATTTTTCTTTTCTTTTCTTTATTTCTTTCTTTGATATCAGACTGTGAACGTACTTTAAATTACTTTCAGAATTGCCCCTTTGTTACTCTCCTGAAGCAGAACATCGATACACATTATTATTTACCTCTAGCCTCCTCACTTCATCTAGAATTCTAAATACATACTGAATGTACCTAAACCAAACCAATCCAAAGTTTTCGTACTCAAATCTAAAGCCTAAACTGCCTAATCAGCAGTCAGTCGGGATAATCCAAATTGCGCAAACAAAATCATCGGACCGTTTGTTTTACTAGTAATAACTGTACGCAGGCGTGCCAAGAGTTTGGTAATCTAGCAACATTTGTCTGTCTGTCAAGAGTCATAACTTACTGTCTTCTTGTAATTAATGTATATAAATCAGTGGCGAAGGTATCATACAACTCGATTCCCGCCGGTTTCCCTTCAAAAATTCAGAACACAACCAATTCATCATCAAAAATAAAAAAAATCAATTCATCATTGAAATATAATTAAACGTGTTACTGACTTGTTTTTTTGCTTCGGCTTACCTCTGTCATAAATTCACCCTTCGCCACTGGTATAAATGTTATGGTTTTTAGGGTTCATATCCATCTGTGTGGATGTGCATGCGTAAATTTTATCCCAAATACGAAACCTTTCACTCTGCGTGATCCGCTACGCACTTGGCCAGTTTTTGATGTTTGGTTTTGGCAAATACCTACTGCAAATAGCTAGGATTTTCCACTGCTTCTTTTTGCTTACTTTTTGTTTGAGGCCCGTTCCGTAATACGGGCCTTAGAGTCATGAAACATTATGTAGGTTTACCTTTTATGATCATGTAACTATGTAAGGTCCTTGAAAGAAGAACGGTTTTATCTGCAAGTTGTAGCTAGACCTATGTAATTTTTAAGTCAATTTTAAATTACTATTATCTATAAGTTAAGTTAGTGCCAAAAATGACCCTGTTATTAAAAACCTACTAAGTGCGAGTCGGATTCTGACACAAAGGGTTCTGTACAACAACATGCCACACACACAACGCCGAAAAAAATATGTGTCTTGTATGGAAACCCCCTTTAATTTGTAATAACATATTTTTTTATTATTTGTTGTTATAGCGGCAATAAAAATACGGTTCATGATATAAAGCCCGCTGCAAAAAACGTCGGAAAAAAACACGGTTTTTGTATATGAACCTCCTTTAATTTTAAATTTTATTTAACTACTAGCTGACCTTCAAACTTCTTTCCGCCTCAGAATCAATAAGAATGAATGTATAAAAAAAATTAAGATCATAAAAATCGGTTCACCTGTTTCTGAGTTATAAATTGTGTAACTAACCCGACATTGTATTATTTATATAGAAGATTTTATTATTATTTCTTGTCATACATAAGTATTCTGAACGAAGGTAGTTTATACCTAGTGCCAGAAAACATAAACAGTTATTTCTCTCAGTTCACATCTCTATTCAAACCTTAAACAAATATACATCCTTACAGTTACATAAAAATATATTCCTCCAAGCTACATCAAACTGGGAATACATGTTATTTGCTCTCCAATCAAATATTAATAATGGTTGCAGCAAGAGCAGCACAGTTGCATATGTCATGAGCGTCTGATCATTTCATTTTCAATTAATACCACGTTTGAGTCCGACACGGTAATCACGAAGAGCTATGATTCCGGACGGACGGATGCGAATTATTTTGTGATGACTTTTGAAATATTGTGTTGTCAACTTTTTGTGGATTTATAATATTGACGGTCCTGGAATACATTTTTAGGAATTTACCCCACCTATTAAGAATACATTGGATAAAAAATTAAGACTGATAAAAAAAAAATACGTAGTTTCGTTTAAGATGACACTAGACCAACACAGAAATCAGCTTATGGAATTGCGATCAGTAAATCATTGTAGCAAAATTCATCTTTTGGAGTTTCCATTTTTTTCGTTTCAAATAATATATTTTAATTCCACTTTCCTGACACTGCGTTCACGACTTAATTTCTAAACGTAAACAAATATGTTTTTATGGAAAAACAACTTTAATACCTACGCATAAAGTTCAGTTTGCGCTATAATTTCAATCATTTTATGACTTTTCAATAGTTGTACTCATTCTGAATTTCATTTAATTTAATTTTCATTTAACAGGAAATAACATCAATTGGAAACAAGAATTTGAATAGACTGTTGATACTTTTACTTGATTGAAACTTTTATATTATTTAAGCATTTAGAATTGGCATTTTTTTTAGAATGACAGGTGTGCTGGCTGTGGTGGGCTGTTTGAAGTAAAGTTAGTGGGAATGAAAATCTACATTTCGATATGAAGATCACAATGCACACTGATACATTGGTTACGTCAGCCATTCATCACAATAACCTATTTTACTTCAGTGACTACATTGTCTACATTATGCACTCGACTGATAAGCAGATAATATGCACATTATAGTATTGATTGTGCCCACCAATGTGTATGTACATATATATAACTGTTCATAATTTAACTGTAAGCGGTTATTAAAAGGAAGTTTTCAGTACAAAAAAACAACCAACTTCCAAAAAAACACAACAAAGTGAAAAATAACTTTAATTTTGGAAGTCGGTGTCGTTGGTTCCGCATTTTCGTTTTTTGACACCGACTTCCGAAATTAAAGTTATTTTTCATTTTGTTGTTTTTTTTGGAAGTCGGTTATTTTTTTGTTGTATAAAAGTTTTTATTTTTCACTTTTTAGTTGTACATGTCCCACACAAATTCATTTAATTAACACTAGTGCATTGAAGAATTGAAGACACCGACTAGAAGAATCATCAAAATTCGCATAGAAATTCTGGAGATGCAGTACATTTATACACATAACTTCGTAATAGCCATGTTCAGGTAACACTGGTATTTTTATTTTTTGATAATTCCCAAAAATTTCGTAAGTAGATTTTTTATTTCTCGTAAACAAATGTCTGTTATATTACTAAAATTAAATTCCAAAGTTATCCCAAGACAAGTAATATTACAGAGTTCCACATTATCAATGTTTAACTAACAAACAAACAACTCAATCCGCCATGTCAGCCTATCGATTATTGTAACTCAAAGTGCCTATTTATAAAGGCTCGTTCAGACCATCCGACATACGTCAGGCTACCAAGCGCAAGCAAATTAAATCGACACGCGTCATGAATGTGTACCTACTTATGAAAGTTAAATTCGTTAATAACTCGCTCAATTTCGGCTTGTTTATTTTCTCTTACTGAATGAAGTTTGTGAACCGAGTTTTTTTTCGGTATTTGATTAATTACGGCCTTCGTGTCTATAAGTAGGCAATGAATTTTAATTAATTAAGTCTTTATATAATCAACATAATCAATACTTTAAGTACACTTTAAAACTAGTGGCCAAAACTAAAGAAGACTAAGAAGTAATTATATAAGCTAAGTTGACAATAGGGGCTAAAATTACAATACAGTGGGTCCCAAACAGGAGCAAACGGTATCGCGGCAGGCCAAGGAGGAGACAGCGGGAAGAACTTAACTTTTTACATTTTTTTTATTAGATTGGCAACAAACAGGAGTAGACAGGGATAAGTAGAGGGAGGGAAGAGAGGCCTTTGCCTTGCAGTGAGAAAAAAACGAATGAGAATAATAATATCAATTGTTGTTTTGAGTTGTACAAAAATCCTACACCAACCGGGCGTTATCCTTGGGTGCACTTGCATAGTACAGACGCCAGCACATCAAGCTACTACAATCTATAAAATTTCTTTAATAGATTTTCAACTTTATCACTAAATCATTAGGTTCAAAGTTGATTGGGAACATTTGACAGATTCGTGTAGCTTGATGTGCCGGCAATCGGCTTGATCGTCGGTTGATGCCATTTTTCATTAAAATTTCCTATGGGGCCTCTGGGAGAGTTGGCTTCGGCCGCTCGTACGCATTCTAAAGGACCGGGACCCCAGAGTCCCGAGATATGTTAAAACACAAAACAAACATCAATAGTTGTCAAAGATAATTATTATAGGTTTGGCTTTAAAGGCTAAACATGAAACAAATCAAAGGCAATCAGTTTAACAAATCAATAACTTCCAGTGCCTGAATTTTTATGTCCGACGAAAAGTAACAGACTTATTATTATCAATCTCACTTCTCATCATTTCGGAGGAAACCGTTATCACGTCAACCGTAACAGATGTTTGAACGACACATTACACTTTGATTTTGTTTGAACTTGTTCTTAACTCGCGTCTCGAACTTCCTTAACTATGCATCTACGCTGATACATGTACGATAAGTTTATCGTACTTTATTCATCTACTACAAAGGAAAAAATATTTTAATTTTATTTGAAAGATTAAAAAAAAAACTTGACTACAACGGCACTCGATGCTATGCTCGCACTGTGTACGGAGTAATAATTAACTACATATTGTAGATTGTAAAATACCTTTCATTTAAGCTTTTTAACAGTTCGGTCATTATCATATCGCACCCCCGGTGCGACACTGTCACTTTTGCAAAAATGTAGTTTTTCAGGAGAAGCATTTAAAACTTTGACACCTCACAAAACAATGACTTAAGAATAGGTATATAGATGAGATGAACAGCTTATACTACATCGTCAACTTTTAACTTTACTTTTGGATACATATTAATCACTTTATATTGTAAAAAATATACTATAATACAATATTTAACTAATTTTTGCATTTTTTGCAAAAGTGACAGTGTCGCACCGAGGGTGCGATATTATTATTATTAAATGGTGATGTTTTTAGCGGTTTACCATTTAAGGTCAGTTTCAAAATCAAAGAAAGATTAAACAAAAATGTAACGGATATCTTTCGACAAAAAATATCCTCGGTTTTACTAACGCACTGTAAATAACATAATCTACCCACCAATCTCTATTATCTATGCAGATTAAATGTGTTCAGCTCTTTCAAAGCCTCCCTAACCGAATCTAAAAATAAATCCGAGGAAATTGTCTTCGAACACGACAACACAACAAATGCAAATTGGCAGACAGACCGCTATATGATCTACTCGTAACTTAATGTACCATGAAATTACGTATTTACCTACTTATCTAGTCGATAGGAAAATTGGTTTCTACATTTCGGTTGTCCATTCGGTGCAGGGAAGATTGGCGTTTGATAGCAGAGAGTTTCTCGCCGCGGTATTAGAAGGATCAAACTGATTATACTAATCGTTTGATCTGTTTTATTAATAAGAATCTGGGTTTTATGAGTGTGCTTTTGTATCATTTTGTTGGGATGAGGATTAAAGACTGTTTGTTTTACTTTAGATGTTTATTTATTGTTTTAGAAATATTGTTTTAGGAGCAAGGAAAATAGTACAATAACAAGCAATTACTTTCTCGTCATAATCTATTATTTATTTATACTATTAGTAAAGCTAAAGATTTTGTTTCTTTGTTTGAACGCGCTAATCTTTGGAACTAAGTCGGATTTAAAAATATTTTTGTATTTTGATAGTCTTATTCTTGAGGAAATATATATAGGCCATTTAATATCACGCTACAACTATTCGGAGCCGAGCAAAAAAAATGTCAAAAAGAAAGTAAGTGAAAACGAAGTTTCGCGGGCAGGCCATGCGATGCGACGGGGTGGGTCGGGGGCCGAAATTTCACGCGGGCGAAGGCGCGGACAGAAGCTAGTTATTTATGAAAACTGAAGTCAAATTGGGTAATTGTTTCAAGATTAGCTAAAAGCTTTACACCCAAACTTATTATTAACTTTTGGGTCCTTTGTGTAAGTAAAAGAAATATAGTTCATTCATAAATCTGGAAAAGGTAGTTTCTTTTTGTTTGACTTTATTGGGTCATAAATTCATTGCACAAACCTATATATATATACCTAAAGCGTAGTAAAGCAATAACTTTACAGCTTGGTGGTTGGCTTCCTGCTATTATCATCGATTTTCTCCACTGTCATCAATCACGTTACCCTATATAAAAATCGGGTACAATTAATAATTTATACCTCGTCGGCGAAGTAGGCAAAGAAAGTTCTTGGCTGTCAATTTTTTCGTTTGGTGCCTTTGAAAAATTAGTAGTCATCAAAGGTTCAGAGGGGATCATAAATTTTAGGGTCGTACTTTCGTGATTTTATTCGCTTTCCCCTTAAAACACGGGGTGAATGCGATAAATTACGCCCATCAATAATACCCAGGCAGCCTTGTGTCAACAACATTCTATACTGATGGCATTTGTAGCTATTTATTTCGGTATCCTTCACAGATGCGGTGTGACGTCATAACTTGTGCTTGTCTTAACCATAGATTGTTTTATGCACGATAAATTAATTTACGAGTCCGAATATCAATGGGGTATTATTCGGTTGCTTTCAAAAGATATTTGACAACCGCGGCAGCAATATTCATTAATAGCAGATATTTCGTCAAAGGATGCTTTAGTGAGACGAATTGGAATATATTATTATTAGAAATAATAAAATGTAAGTATTTGAAGTTCCATGATTATATTTTTATTAAAATAACTAAAATAAATTCCCAGAACAAGGAAATTGACCAAATAGAACGCAAATCTAAGCAGAAAACACATGTCCGAATATCATACAATATCCTATCTACCCACATCGACCGCAGAATCCTAAAAAAGGGAGCAATGTTTATTACTTTACCCAAAATTAGTTTTCTTTTTTATTATACGATACCATAAATAAACCTGCCAAAGTTAACTAAAACCCACTCGTCCTTTTATTCTGGAAAGAAAGGAGCCTTTTACCTGTGGGAATACCTTCTATGTTTAACGAGAAAACTGGTCGCGGATCGGTTTGAAATTTCAAATGTACGTACCCCTTTCAGGGTTCAATCGGAATAACCACAAAACATTCGGATCCCTATTTCCGATTCCCGTCACAGAGCCTCCATCATGCGGAGGTAGGGACGGGACCGAGGTGGGTAGAGCCACTTTCGATGGGTATTCAAGGAACGTACGTGTACCAGCGTGCTGTGATCGTGTATGATTTCTACTAAGCGAAAGATTAATAATTGTATTTAAGATTTTCCCTTCGGATTTCTGTTGGAGAATTATGTTCTGACGACTTGGTTACCTATTACGCAATATTTTTTTCTGTATTTGTTATAGAAATTGAAACGGGACGATGGGAATTTTATTGTGGTCCATTTTTACGGAGCTTTTTAATTATTCTTATATTACTTTGTTATTTTCAGAGATCTGGAGTGAAATAAATAGAAAAAATCGTACGAAGGATAGCTGACAGAGCGGATAGTCAGCTACGATTTTTTCTATTTCACGTTATTTTTTTTTTGTGATCAGTATACCACAAGAATGAGAGAGACAGAAGACTTAGTTTCATAATAGCAATAGTGTGAGATCACAATAGGGTTGCTATGACAGCAAAAGCTGAAAATCAACGCTTATTTTAATGGATCTCTTGTACAGCTTATACCAGCGGAAGGGATAACCAAAATTTAGTTCTCTTTGAACATTTTCTGACCGATATTAAACTGCCTAAATATAGGCTATACAAAACCTAAGCACGTACTCGTACATCCACATGTGTATCTAAAACACGAAGTCCACTTGAAATTTGGTTTAGTATTACATAGGAAACAGTTCATTTTACTGGCTTACCTACACATGAATCCAGTTTAGAATATTAAGAAGGCTTTAGTACAAATCGAAACGTTCATGTACCCCGCAACTTTATTAGGCATTTGAGAGACTAAAGCGGATGGCACTTGAATAACATAGCTTAGGCTGTAACTTCAACATTAAATTTCCTTGTAGTTCACAGAGTCAGAGGGAGATTTGCATACCAATATTTTATCAACTATGACTGTCTCGTTGGTGTCGTGGTCGCAAGTGCTACTGCTGAGCATGAGGTCCTGGGTTCAATTCCCAGGTCGGGCAGTGTTTTTTCAGTAGCAGCCTGGAGTTTAGATTTGTTCCCGGTTAATGATAATACGTTCGCCCCCTATTACATGGGTCCTATAAATAACTGGCGAAATGAGGGTGTACTTTATGTGCACCTCGGGCTAATAATATACTTTTCACTTCTCATGCTCTAAAAGTTCGTCTTTGTGTTGTGCGTAGGCGACATAAAGTTGTTTTTTATGCTCTAGTGCATAAAGTATTTTTTTCCTTTGACTAAGATAATCAGGTTCAACAGCCACACGCACAATAAAACGTCGCAGATTAAAGTCTTTATTTTATTTCATTTTCTTTAATTTATATCACTTCCATGTTTTCTATCGTTCATTTAATAAACCCAGTTAAAATAATGGTCATTTATTATTTAAAAACACAAAGAAACGTTTTATGACTTGGTAGTATGAAGTGAAGTACCCAAATCGAATGACACAGTCATGTTGAAAATTAAAAAAAAAACTTTTAAAACGTTTCGTGGCGGGAACTAGCTATTCTCTTCTTCAATTTTGCAACATTATTGAACAGTGAAAATACTGTTATATACTCGACTTAACTATCTATACAAACGTCTAGAGGTGAAATGGCATGAAAAAAAAAATCTATTTTTGCAATACGGAACTCCAAAAACTTGTTTTACTTCAAAATGAACCATAATAGTACTTAGTAGTAAGTTCAAGGCTATTTTTGTGGGCGTGTAAAGTCAGTTGTGTGCGTAGGCGTGATTAAACGACATCGTGTAAATATTTCATTAGTAAGAGGGCAGGAATCGCTTAGTTAAGCTAATGGTACTTGTGGGTCAATACTGGACGGGAAAGGCATGGTTAACGAGCTTCTAATCGACCAACGTGTTCATTGACGGTACAAGGATTTTTAAATTAACCTACAAATCTATGCAGTTTCAAAAACATTACAATCAAAATTATGTAGTTTTCAAGGTGAGAATACCAAATTTAGCGTTCAGCTGTTTTTCTCAATAATTAGAATAGAATAGAAAATAATTAAGGAAAAATAAAAATTAGATATTGATATTGATTTGTTTGAAATTATTTAGGAAAAATTATTTGCTTTGCAAATATTTACGCTTAACTTATTAGTTTTATATTTCTAGTAAGATCAATATGCTTAGCCATTTCCCAACTATGTTGGGCTTAGTTTAACCGGATGCAGCTGAATACCAGTATTTTACATAGCTAACACGAGAATCATGTTGAGGTAGGTGCTCGTATCTAAAACAGGGAAGAGCTCATTGGGCATAATAATATTGGTCCGCATCGCTGTCAATGGGAAAAGTGCCCAAAAGGCTGGCAGTATTGCCACATTGGATGGCAATGCTGATTCTTTTACCTAAAAATAGACCAGGCTCCTGGCCACGTGAAGAGTCGTCCAACCACTTGATGATGTCCCGAAATACTCGATGAGCATCAAATTCAGAAAAAATGCCTAACCTTCCCTAACGCACGTACAGCTTATGTACCACCCTCAAAGAAATATTTCAAAGTGAAAAAAGTGTTCCAATAAAAACTCCTAGAGTTTCCATGTTATTAAAACATTTCACGCGTCACCCCTCACTTTGGCCAAGGCCTGAAGTGGAATCAATACAGATGCTTTTCGAATTCCGTATCACGTAGAATCAATTTAAGAACTCCTGCTGCGGGTCAACGAATATTTATGAAGATAACTTCGATTTATAGAGATTGCTTTGCGTTCTTTACACCACCGAGCAAAGTTATGGCACAGCGGTGTTGCTTTAAGTGTTCGATAAGATATCTTACCGCAAATGAGTCTTGGATCTTATTTATTTTAGAGGTCATAACAGCCACATTGGTCGATCGAAGGTTAAGCTACGCTTGCCGAGATCGTTCCGTGGATGGGTGACCATCCATAAAATATTGAGATGCCTCAGAAAGCATGGTAAACCGTTGGTTTCGGCTATCATTTTTGTAGATCTTTGATAGTCGTTACGGGTAGTCACAAGCCCGAAAGCCTGACAACTAGTCATATCGTATTACCCAGTACCTGGGTTGTGAAGACTATGCCGACCGCACAGTGGCGCCCTCATCGTTTTTTTGGTTATTTCATACAATTTAGAATGAAAATGCAGAAAATAAGCACGTTAAGTTGTGCTTCACAAGATTATACGTAAATATTATTTATTAGAAGCGGTAGTTTTTTATTGTTTAGTTTTATTATAATCCTTAAAACGGATAACAGTGGCCACTATATTCCGTTTTTCCGTGCGGCCGGCAGAGTCTGAAGGACAGATAGGCAGTCGCTCTATTTAAAATGTTGGTATCAAGATGTATCCGGTTAGACTGGAAGCTGACTCCAACATAGTCTGGAAAAGGCTGGTAGTTTAGACGTGATTAAAAAATTGGCTACTAAAAATACGTCAATTTACGTCAGGCGCAGACTAATTTGACAGGACTAAACTGATATTTATCTTCTGTCCTTTTCATAATTAAATAGAAACAAAAAGATGCACTGACCATAAATTTAGTTTAGTTTGTGAACAACAGAATCGGGGCCAATGTCTGCAATTTATAGACATCTGAAACTAATACGATGTTGACTCGAACAAGTACAAAGAATTGTTCTGCTGTCAAGGTCTTAAATGTTTCTTGTTTTTCCTCTTAAAATGTATTTCTGTGTATTATTTCTTTAAAGAAAATACATGTACGAGTATTTTCTTTGGTAGAAACTTTTAAAAGTTTTTGTTGTATTTTAGTGTGTTGTTATACTTAGACTTTAGTATGAGATCCTTCGTGTAGGTACCCTGTACATTATTTAGACTCCGTCAAAACTTCAAGTACCTACCTGGGTTTGCCGAGTTTGGGGTTTACCGAGCTTGGAAATCCTAATCCTAACTACAAAGAGTACGAAATATTGTGATTGGCGACAAAAATAACATCACAACTAATGACATCATTTAACGAGAGATTGCTTCGATTACCGGTCATTTGACCAAACTCTGCTATATTTGGAGTCACTCTGAGGGATCGAATCCACAACGATTTGATCCGGCAGAGAACCAAAATTGTCGACATAGCTCACAGAATAAGCCAGCTGAAGTGGCAATGGGCCGGCCATATTATCCGTAGAACCGATGACCATTGGGGTAGACGTGTTCTTGAGTGGAGACCGCGAATCGGTAAACGTAAAGCGCCTTCAGGCTAGGTGGAGCGACGATCTGCGCCGGATGGCTGGTAGCAGCTGGATGAGAGTTGCCGAAAATCGAGTTGAATGGCGTGCAATAGGAGAGTATTGTGTTATATTATATTATTATATTTATTGTATAACACTTATGCCTATGTCCAGAAGTGGATTGCTACAGGCTGATGATGATTATTATCGAATACCCTTTCAGAAACCGTACGTTGTTTCTATTAAACAAATGTGTAGGAGTTATTCTGTCAGATTGACTGAAATCGGCTTTCATTATAAGCGTATTCACTAGTTTCAGGAATATAAGGATTATAGCTCTTAGCCAGATGGTTCCTATATTTAGCTCGAGCGTGATTATTGAACAACTAGCTTTTGCCCGCGATTTCGTACGTGTGAAATTCGTTGTCCCCCAACCCACCCCATCGCGTCACATCGCCTGCCCGCGCTATTACTTTGTTTTCGTTTAGCGTTCTTTCTTACATTTATTTTTCTTTTGCTGGGCTCTTAAGGGTTACAGCGTGATGTGAAATAGCCTTTAGCCTTCCTCAAGAATTGGGCTATCAAATGCAAAAATATTTTTTCAAATCCCGCCGATAGTTCCAGATATTAGCGCATTAAAAAAAAAAAACAAACAAACTCTTCAGCTTTATTATTAGTATAGATTACGTCATATTCAATCTAGTTCAAGTTGGCTGTTATCTAAAAATATAAAATAATTGAAAGCAGTTTTATTATTAGCTGATATTTTATAGCTTCTCCCCGTAGCTTTCTGGAGGCTTCGTTTCTACTGTTTACCTTTTAAAGGTCAGTTTCTAAAGATAACCAAAAGCATTTATAAAATGTGATGAATGATAAATTATTTTATTTCTGTAAGTAGGTTTTACAAACACTTTTAACCGTCAATCATATTTTAAAAACTAGATGAGGCGGCGTTTCCTCTCAGACCACTCTGTTAAGGAAGGTCAAGAAAACTCAGAAATCACGGTCTCTTTTAACAGGTTCACTGTTCACAAAGTAGACACATATGATTCATCAGCATGAATCATATGTGATTCATGGGCCAAAAAAGTTTAAATTGTGGTTTTAGTTTAAATAAATATTTCTTTTAAAAAAAAAATCTATTATTTTTTATTCGAATTAGTTACAACTCGTCGAAGATTAAAATAACGAAATAAACAGCGGTTTGAACTAGAGAAAAACACACAACAACGTCAAAATTACATCGGTTTACATTTTATTTCCCCAATTTCCATCAAAGAGAAAACGGGGACAGCCCTCCAAGAAAATCTGCCCGTAAAAGAGCCGTGTGCAAATTTAATAATACATGTTTCGGCAGATTTCCTCATTCACATAATGCACTTTGTGACGTCACTTTTTCCGATGTTTGGGTCCCCTCGTCCCATCGTGTTAAATATATTAGTTTTGCATCGGTAGGCTAGTGTCACTACGTTGAAATATTAAAAATGTGCATGTCTGTTTGATGTATTTTTATGGCTATTTTACTGAACCAATTGTAATGGTATTTAATAGGTAGATTACTATATTCTTATCTATTAGTGCAAAACTATAAACATTGGGAAAAGACAAGGTCAAAAAATAAACGTGTGACGGTCGGGGGACCCCCGTTAGGAACGAAGTTCCTACGCGATACCTGCATGCACATACACTCGTATATATATTATAATAGAAAGAGACAAAGAGAGAGAGAGAAAGTGAAATAAATTCACACTTTCTCTCTCTCTGTCTATACACGTTTTTAATACAAAGCCATCTAGTAAAAGTTTTTAAGGGCTCTCATAAAGTTGACGCTATCTTTGATCTTTCTAATATATATCAGCATACTCGAAAACCGCGAAAACTGTTTTTCGTTATGACACGATTTCTATCAGCCGCGTTAAATAACATCGTTCCAAAAACAACCTCCACGAATGGGGTGTCGAAGTTTCGATGGGCCTACAGGGTCTAGAAATATCTATGGAAAATTCCGAAATCGAAACCTACGCAGACGAAATCGCGAGCAAAGTGCTAGTGTGTCATAAATAACACTTTAGCATCGGGTATTAGTGTATTTAGAGGGGGAATGTCCAGATGTTTCACGACAATAAAGTACAGAGTGGGTGGAAAGTAATTTGTTAGAGTACAATAGTTTTGAAATATTCTTTTTTGCATGTTCGCGCTGTGAGATTAATTGAGATACTATTGGGGAAGGTAGGTGATAATTGTTATGTTTGGATATTTATATTAAAGGGCTCGTGGGTAAATAATATCAGACATGCGGATCGATTGAAAGTAAAGCTACCACGGTTAGTTCGTGATTTCGGACCCCTCCGTACCTCGGAAAGCACGTTAAGCCATTTGTGGATCTTTGACAGTCGTTACGGGTAGTCAGAAGTCCAAAAGTCTAACAACGTCTTACCAAGAAGTATCGTGTCACTCAGTTACAGAATAACTAATAACACTAACGGTTATTACCCAGTAACTGGGTTATGGAGGTCAGATAGGCAGCCGCTCCGTGTAAAATACTGGTATTCTGCATCCGGTTAGACTAGAAGCCGACCCAAACTTAGTTGAGAAGAGGCCAGGCAGATTGATGGGATATTATCGATGTACTGTATTTATTGTCAGACACTCTGTCATGGAGATAACGGTTGCTAGCCGGATTAATTGCTATGTCAAATACTGACCTACTAAGTTCACTGTTGACAGCGAGGATTTAAACAGATATCATGTGAGCTATCGTATATGTTTATGTTTAATGTATACATACAATAGCTAATTGAATAAGCAGGTATGCATATCAATCAGTTCAGCAGTAAGGTAACTCACAAACAATATTTTTCTGTAGGTACTGAACATTACAAAATCGACGTTACAAATATACCGGCTGACTTTTTTTTGGTCTGGACAAAAAGATAGTATAACAGGTGAACGGAATAAAGCCTTTATCACAGAAATCTCTTTTTTTTCTTTCAAAAATCTAAAATGAAATCAATAAATACAATTACTTATTTAAAGTAAATTTTTCATAAAAAAAAAAAACAAATAAATCTACATATAATATAAAACGTCCACATATATGCACCAGTCTACGCGTGGAAATTATCAATAATTTCATAGGGATATTCAATCCTTTGATTGAAGCCATCGGCTGGCTTTAACGGATTAAATTACTTTTTTCGTGGAAAAAAAACAGTCCGTGGGCTTCTGCTCCGTTCACCTTGTTCAAGTCAGCTGGTATATTACTAGCTTGTCGGAAAATATCCCACGGGAATGTACTACCGGGATGAAAATGACCCTATGTATTAGTTAATCCAGGTTATGAACTATCTGTGTGCCAAGTTTTATCCGAAACCGTCCAGCCTTTCTTGCGCCAATCCGTAACATACATGTAGACAAAGATACAAATGAACAAAAATCCCAATCCAATATATTTTCGGCATCAGACTCGCTCCCACACCTTGTAGCAATTAGTTTTTTCAAAAAAGTTTGTTTGACATCGTTATTTTTTTATTTGTATGTATTCTTGCCACTTTTTTGCAGTTTTGAGTGGTTTAACATCTGCGTGTCGTTGAGATCGTTAATTTTTTTTCTGCAACTCATCTCTTAATATTGCTGGTAATAGGAAGACGGATGTGTGATGGGCTCAGCATGATTACAATCTGTTTACCAAACCTCAGCCGCCCCTGTATATTACAACGGTTTATGGGTTAGGGGACAAGAAGAGGGATGCCATAAAACGCTTATGGTGGATTGGTGATCAAGTACCCATATGTATAATCCTGTTAGTATCCCAGGTCGATGTTACTGTCCACCCTCTGTGGATTTTCTAATCGGGATATTGGGCTGCAATACTCACATTATAGATCGGTTTTCGTTTCGTGAACGAAGCTGTGATGCAAGCTCAGAATATCTATTAGCCAATATTTTCCCACTGGTGGGCCTAGGTCTTCCCCAAATCCTTCCAGAAAACCTTTTCGCAGTATCATAATCATCAGCCTCTAACGTTCCCACCGCTGGGACACAGGCATCCTCTCTGTGAGAGTGTGTCCAAAATTCACCACGCAGACCCAAGTGCAGGTTGGTCGAAATGAAATAAAAAGATATAAAAGATATTATGTTATTATTATTATTGCTGCGCGCTTTGTACTGTAAGTGCAGCAAGTCATCTATTCCCCACCACCTAGAAAGCTGAAATTTTGCACAGAGGTTCTCTTTATAATGTAGACGAGTAATAAGGAAGGAATTTTCGAAATTCAACCCCTAAGAGAGTTAAATAGGGGATGAAAGTTTGTATGAAAAATCTTATTCCTTGAATTAATAAACTTGAAACTTAACACGAATACTCATGTAAGTAAATTATAAAGTTTGGCATTTTTTGTTTTTCTAAACTACCTCCTAACTGGGGATTGGGGGGTGTCAAAATTTGTATGGAAGAATTTTAACGCGCGGTCCAATAATATAAACTCGAAACTCAGTATGTATACCTACTTAAGACCAAAATAATAGTGTAACAGGGTTTTTCGAAAATCTTACCCTAACGGGGTGAACGGGGGTAGTCCATTTCACAGAGGAGTATTTTATTGCGTGGCTTGATTCAATAGAAAATTGGTATAAATAATTTTTGAGTCAAGATATGGAAACGCCCCAAACATGTTTTCAATATTTCGAACTTATGGGGATAAAAACTGTGAAGATGAAAAAGCTGTCTTATTCCTTTGGTTATGAAACTTGAAACTTTTCAACATTTGCCTCAGTAAATAATAAAGATTGTCAGTTTACGGTTTTACTTATTCGACTCCTACCGTGGTGGAAAGGAGTAATAAAGTTTAAGGAGTAGAAACTTCAACTTCCATTAACATGAAAATGGGTATAAAATAATAATCTTTATGTCATAAAAATGGAAACGTACCAAATGCTTTTTTAATAAAAACACGCCCTATCGTGATGAAAAGGGAAGATAGTTTATTTGAAACATCTTAGGTAGTTTAACTAAAATATTGGCCCGAATACTTATTTCTTTAAATAAAGTATAAAGATCGTAATCAATAATTTTCGAAATAACTACCTTTCAAGGGGAGGTGAGGAAAGTACGAAACCCACGCGGACGAAGTCACGGGCAAAAGCTAGTGTTATATAAATAAATAAAGTAAAAAAAAAGTTAAATGAAGTCGAAATTTCCTATCTGACTACCCCTGAGAATAAATGGCAAAACCAACTTAGGATATGAAAAAAGTAAAGAAATAAGCTAGATGGAGTCGAAATTTTTTATCTAACTATCCCTGAGAAGAAATGGCGAAACCAACTCAGGGGTCAAAGGTCTCTTTTAAAGTCCATACATAATCTTCGTCAGATCATGTGAGGACCATGTAGATTAGTGTCTGAAATAGTTTATTGAAGAAAGAATCACACAGATTTGAATGGACCAGTCCAATCAGTGTAAGCATTTGTCAGTAATCGTATAGCTGCCGTGGCAGCGGGATTGTCCGAAAGGGTTACCGCTACCCCGGAACACAAAGGGCTAAGGAAGGAACACGGGTGGGTTTTAGTCAGTAAGAGTCGGACACTCCCTTCTGCTCCACCCAGAGCGGGAGGGGTCATTTGATGATTTCCCATCCTCAAAAAAAAAAAGTAATTGTATAGCTAATCTCAGAAAGGAGCACACATTATGTTCCCTAGGAAAAATAAAATCTAGGTAGCTACCTATCCAATATTACATAAACAACCAAAAAAGCAATAACACTCCAACACAGTTACGCTTTCACAATAAGGTATGTTCACCAACAATAATAAAAAAAAAAACTAATACCTACGCACCCGAGACTTATTCCCCACACTACAACCCACAAATATTTTTATTTGTAAATACAGCACTAAACACCTGAGCCCTTGTAGTGACGACAGCACCGAACAAAGCGGACAAGTGAACACCATTACTCTTACCGAAAATATTCCTCTCCTCAAATTTGGTAAGGGAACAAATGCTCTTAGCAATGTGGTACCGTAATGTACGCCGGCCCCCTGAATTTTTCATTCCCTTGTGGCTCGACAACTAAGCATTACCAAAATTGCGTCATATTTCTTTTCCAACACTTACTGAAGGGGAATAGTGAGGATTGCTCCTTTACGGAGGCAGACGAGGAACTTAGTCATGATAATTTGTTTTTGGAGAGTAAATATGTCAGTGATGGTCGATAGGTAGTACTTAAGTGTCAAACGATACGTAATGACGTTTTATTAAAAACCAAACATTTGTAAAATATCGACAATAGATGTGGTCCGCCTACTTGACGAAAATGTGTTTAAATAATTGGACGTAGTTTAGCAGAAAGCACTCAACCCACAAAAAGTAATTTTTGAGATATCGAGGTTTTAAGTATAGGTGTTTAACTGAAACGATTCAAGTGTTTTGAGACAATTCTGTTATATTAAAATTATAGACCTGCTTCTTCAAGTTGGATTTATTAAAAACGACCCAAGCAATTTAGGTTATTACTGTGGTTCGCAGAAAAAATACCGTATTTGTGTGGGTTGGTTCGCATAATTAAATAATCAACCTTATCTTTATAGTATCACGGATCTTTTTTTGCTGAGTGAAAGAACTAACCTTTAGGACCTCTTTGGCATATACAACTCATTTTTGACCATAGTGTGGGTGGAGTCCTTTCTGCTAAACTACGTCTAATTAGCACAGATATTAATAATCAGGTGCTAAATATACAATACTATGCTCGGTTGCGGCGATTGTTTAAAAACATCAAAATTTTCTGTAGGTACATTATAAACGGCAGCAAGTAAATTATGTCTATTCCATTCTATGTCTCACTGCAAGAATATTGTAAATATTTTTTTGTTCATATTTTTAGAAAATGTAAATGATAAAGTACCTTCTTTCATAAAACGGAGAAATAAATATAAATCCAAATTGTATTTAACAGCTTTATAAACAACACAGTGACTTAAAAAAGTTTGGAGTAACTTAATTATTTTCTTATCACGAACACAATTTGCCTCCATAGGCACAGTCAGCCTCAAGAAGACAAATCGACAAGAATTAATTCTACAATTTGTTTCCCATAATAAACAATGTGTAAGTAGGTATCTATTAAGTACCCAATATGTTTTATAGTAACACATAAAATCGGTCAGGCCCGGCTAATAAGACACAATTGATTTTCTATTGTATCGTACCAAATGTGGTACGCGGCGGGTCAAACACATTAAACATAAAAATAGAACAACGGTTGTAGATAATTAAAGATTACGAGAGAATTCGTTCCCGACGGCTATCAGTTTCATACAAACGAATACGTGTTTTTCGCGAATTTTGTCTTTCCAAGCTACTAGAATTGTCGCATTGACAGGAACGCATTCTCTCGACGACCGGACTGTATATTTTGTTACGAAGTTACCGAAATCACCGAAGAGGTCGGATAAGTGACACTGGCTGATTTTACCGAAGGCCGCCCATTGTATTTTTCGTAGCGTTAAGAGAAAATGCGGTCGAAGAGACTTTTCAAAAAGCCTAAGTGTAAAAAGTCATAATTCGAGATTTGGCTCTCACCGGTTTCCTCCTCCAGTATTGGACCAATTTAAAAGATATTTGATAAATTGAATAAAAAGGATATAGGTAGTGTCTCTATGTTTTTCTTTTTTAACCGACTTCCAAAAAGGTGGAGGTTATATGTTCGACATTATGTATGTTTTTTTTTTTCTATGTATGTTCACTGATTTCTCCGTCAATTGTGGACCGATTTTCAAAATTATTTTTTTATTTGTATGCTCCCGAGGTGGTCCCACTGTCACCAAATTGGAATCTGAAGTACTTTAATGTGGTTGCTAAGCACAATGCGTATCGTGAAGTGGAACTGATGGTGACTTCTCAATCAGCTCTACTCTTACAAGGAGAACTCCTCAACAATTAACGTCCCTGCATCGGGAAAAGCAATATTTTGTAAAAGGTGATGAGCAGTTGACATTAGGTTATTGTAACTTAGATAAATTACAAACAGGCCCACTAAAAAGTGAAAAATAAAAATCTTTTTTACAAAAAAAAAAACAACCGACTTCCAAAAACACACTACAAAGTGAAAAATAACTTTAATTTCAGAAATCGGTATCAATAAAAGAAAACGCAGAACCAACGACACCGACTTCCGAAATTAAAGTTATTTTTCACTATGTAGTGTTTTTTTGGAAGTCGGTTGTTTTTCTTATAAAAAAGTTTTTTGTATTATTAGTTGTCAAATTTTAAACTAGGCCTCTGTTGACAGCGGTTTAAATCGGCATTTTTTGAGAGTCTAATGCATATAAAAATAATGTACCATCAAAAAGGAAAACACAGGGACATACAAGTAGTTAATATTTATTATTCTCTAAAAAATCATTGCTATAAGGTCACTAACCAGAAAGCGATAAGGCCGCCCATTGTATATTTTGTAGTGTTTGATGTATCTTTACTTGTTGTATTTTTGTGGTGTACCTACAATAAAGTAAGTATATATAAATAAATAAATAACCAGAAAGAAAACAGGCAAGAGCGTTTTTATGGAGAAAAGAGCACCCTCATTTCCTCTTAAATGTATTTTTTTGTAATGTATGTTCTGGTGTACAATAAATTATATTATCTTCTAATATATAAATTTCTCGTGTCACAGTGTTAGTTACCATACTCCTGCGAAACGGCTGGACCGATTTGTATGAAATTTTGTGCGCATATCGGGTAGGTCTGAGAATCGGCTACTATATATATATTTTTTTTCCAAAACGACGTTTGCGGGGTCAGCTAGTTATTATATAAATAAATAGTGTCATTCTAGCGGAGCGTCGCATGAGTGGTTGCGTGGCGGCTGTTTTCTGATGACTGATGATTTGTAGAAAGCCGCCTGTCGTACCACGTCCACGACGAGCTTACCGGAACAAACCTGATGATATTGAAGCTGCTGAACCATTAATATGATGACACCTCTTGTAAAGGCTATCCTGCGCCGTTATACAGGATGACAATGGACATCGACGCGCAACCAACCATGGATTCAGTACATAATTCTGATTAACTCTGGGTTAAAATATATAATCGGTTATTAAAAAAAAAAATGTCATGATAAGTATATGGCGCCAAAACGTGGACACTGACGGTCGGTCCTCAAATTCAAGGTTGCTCAGCGCGCTATGAAGCGAGCTATGCTCGGAGTCTCTTTGAAGGATAAAATCAGGAATGAAATTATCTGAAAAAGAACTGGAGTTATCGAGATAGCTTGCAGAATAAACATACCTACTGAAGTGGCAGTGAGCTGGCCATATTTGTCAAAGGACCGATGGCCGGTGGAGCAGACGAGTCCTGGAGTGGAGACCGCGCGTATCGGCAAGCGTAGTGTGGGACACCCCCTACCCAGTTGGACGGACGACCTAAAGAAGGTGAGTTGAATAATTGAATGATTAAAAAAAAATTGGCTTTTCCATACATTTGTTTCTATGAAACCGCTCATTTTTTTGAAAGGGCTCAACTGTCGCTGATGAGACACAATTACTTTTTCTATTGTTACCTAACTTAATAAGCCTGCCTAACAGACGAGGGGATAACTGACGAAAAATGTCTACGCTAGAGAGTCTAGAATCATGCGCTGAATTCATGGTTACAGTATACACGTCGAAGTCCCTGCCACTCTGTATACATATTTTCGAGGATAGAAAGAAAAAAAAGAAAGTGAGAAAAGTCTTAGTCCTATATGAGGCCAAAAGGCTCCTATCTCAGCATGATGCTGCGACATTTAAAAAATAAATGTCGCAGCACTGGTATTATAATAGAGCCCTGCTGTGATGTCACGGGCAGTTACAGAAATAAATAAATAATAAAGTAGTTATAATGTAAAATATTAGCAAATAAAATATTCATTTTTAATCCGCACCAGACTAAACCTCGTTACTTGTCTATGCCTTGAGTGTCAGAGGCACTCTGTAGCATTGTCGTGACAAGCAGTGCCACAGATAATAACAGTAAGTAGAGGATAACAGTACAGTACAGCCACAGAGTAATTTTTAATAGACTGAAAAGTACAGTCTAGTTTCAGCAACATTGGCTAATGGTAGGAGGACACAAATAGTAACATCAATACTTACTCTAATACTTACTCTATAAGGTTTTTGTAACTTTTAATAGTAGGAATAATAGATTGAATAGGTACCCTCTTAATGCTGAATCATAAAAAGTTCTTTGGCAGCCTTGGTTTATAATAAAACATTTATCATATGAAAAATCAATTGCCGTATAGCATTCGGAAGTTAAATAGACGAATGCTACAGTCTATCTTTTAGATATTTTTTACTAACGGTATCAAATAATTTACCGTTTTATTTCAAATAATAAACGAACTCCTGGGAATAAATACTAAGATAGAGGTGACCACACAGCTGGATTACGATAAATATTTCAATTAAGGGACCACGTTATATCGACTGTAACTTTTGAATAGTTCTTTTACAAACTAGAGGTTGAATTTACAATCGTTCAAGTACTGTTACTAACGCTAGACCCATATGCAAATTTCAAATTACATTGTGGTCTCCACTCAAGGTGAACTTATGGTGATCGGTTGAGGGACCACCTTCCGCAAGCTAGTTCTTTTTATTTTGTGAACAGGAAGGGTTGATATTCAATAAATTAGTTTTACAAATCTTTTACTAAGAGTATTAATTTATATAGCAGTTGTAAATTTTAGCTAGGTTTTGAGATATGGATACCTGACAGTCACGACTGAGGGACCACCTTTAACCGATTGTAACTTTTGAGCGGCTACTTTTACAAACTAGAGACTAAATTTACAATTGTTTCAGAACTTTTACTAAAGACTGACACATTCAAAAGCTCAACATTCAAATGTGGTCCCTCAATGGTAATGCAAATCCCTCATCCACCGCGCGCCTCCAACCAGTCGTAGGCATGCCATGCATAGACAGTACCTAACGTTTGCTGTACGCTGAACCAAGGTCGAGATCTATAAACGATAATTAGTTTGTGCTTTGACTTAAACATGCTCCCCTTTTTTTCCCTGCTGTCACTTTTAGTTTGACAGTTGTGTGGCAGTGACCGGAAAAACGCTTAGCCAGAGTATAACTTTTATAGATCCGTCCTAAGTATTCCTTTATACATACCTATGTATGTAAAGTAGCAAACACCATGCTGCTTTTAATTCAATTTTATAATCACTGGCACGCAAACCCGACAAGCAATAACCCCTGGAGAAAAAAAACGTTAGCCCAGTTAAGTAGTTTATAACACACTTCAATGCCCTTTACAACTTTGTTAACCACACGCAAAAAAAAAAGAATGAGTGCCGTGTTTATACCTAATTAAAAAAATATTCCATTTACTGATTCCATATATCGATCCCTCCAGCTGTCGTAGCTATATTATACAAATCTGTATTATACGTATATAATAAAGCTGAAGAGTTTTTTTGTTTGTTTGAATGCGCTAATCTCTCCGATGGCCGGTGAAGCAGACGAGTACTGGAGTGGGGACCGCGTATCGGCAAGCGTAGTGTGAAACACCCCCCAGCTAGATGGAAGAAGGTGGCTGGGTGGGACTGGATGCGGAAGGCGGAGGACAGATTTTTGTGGCTCAGCTTGGACGACGCCTTGTCCAACAGTGGACTGTTATAGGCTGCTTCGCTTATTTCTGGAACTACCAGTCGAATTTGAAAAAATGATTTTAGCATTTGCTAACCAAATTCATTTAACATTACGTTGCGACCCATTGAAGCCAAGAAAAAAGAAAATAATCAGAAAGGACGCTAAACGAAAACGAACTATTAGCGCGAGTGGGCGATGCGACGCAGTGGGTCGAAGGCCGAGGGAGTTTAAAAAAAATATGGCTGTTATTTTAGTATATTGTGTACGAAGTTGCGGGTAAAAGCTAGTAACATAATAAAATAGATCTCACTGTCTGCAGAGTATCTCTTTTGTCTCTGTACTTATTAATACGGTATAAGTCATAATGTTATACGATTATGTAGCTGAAGCCTTGGGACCGCATAAATTATTATAATACGTACCTATATAGATTTTTGTATGTCTGCGTTGGTTATTCTTGTTCCTTTTGTTGATACTAATGGTTGGCAAATGGGTGAATAATGCGGTGTGACGATTTTCATAGTAGAGTTCCTGGTGATAAATTCGTCCGAGGCAGTACCTTCTTTTTTGTTTTGAAAGAAAGATAGAATAATATTTTAATAGGGACACGCACAGAAAAAGAAAAAAAAAAACTAAGAGAATTATGAAAACAAAAAAGACTTGTGCGAGGCCAAAAAACACCTCAAAGACTTTCGGGGTGGAACCTTCAAAAGAGGTGCCCGGGCTTTGGGTATAAAAAAGGGGAGTGCGGGATTCATACCTCACTAAAGTTACCCTAGTGATCTCAATCGGAATATGAAAGGGAGTACCGTATCCTCTTAAAAGACCACCCCTGTTGGGGCACCCCCCCCCCCCTGGGGAGACTGTAAAGGGGTCTCCCACGAGCCTCGCTGTACCTACCATAATATCTTTTCCTGCCAAAGCCACCAATATTTTGGAAGGTTATACAGGTGGTCAAAAAGTCGTGGATTAAACGAAATAGGAAAATAAAGTAGGTCATTTCCAACAGAAAATCTTTCTACACCATTACCATAATTCAATTGTACTGAAAGTTATGAATATTTTTGTCTATCGAGATCTTTTACAATCAGACGAATTTAAAAAAATGTGATATAATAAAACAAACAGTGCTGCATTATTACTAGATAATGTATCGGCACTACAAAAGTTCTATTGCGGCTCTGGATACCAAATTTCAAGAGCAATCAATTTTTTTCCAAAAATGTTGAAATGTTACCAAAAATTATTTCTCATTTGTTAGGTTAGTTAGTAGATAGCTATAGTTATAGATGTGTGACCTGCGTGTCATGCGCGTACGCCTCTAAGCTCAGTGCGATTAAACAGCTTGTTACAGAAGGCCGTGTCTTATATAACAACACTTTAAAAGCGTTGGAAATGACCTCCTTTATCTTCCTTTTTCGTTTGATCAACGACTTTTTGATCATTAGGATTGTGCCGCCTGTTTGTTAACTACTAATAACCAGGCGGCTCATCTGATGATAAGTTGTCACCGCTGCTTTTGGTATCAGCCTATAATGTTCCCACTGCTGGGACACAGGCTTCCTCTCGGTGAGAGGGAGTGGGCTTTAAATCCAGCACGCGGGCCCAGTGCCAATTGGTAGATGTCACGTCTTCGATTTTTTTGATTCTAGGACGTGCCGGTTTACTCACGATATTTTCCTTTGGTGATGAAATAATGTTGATGTTTGCTACCAACACACACATACTCACGCCTTAATTCCATGGGGGTAAGGTAGAAACTAAGAATGCCACCAACTCCGATCTTAACATTCTCCTCTTGCTTTTATACGTTCATGAATTTAACCATACACTTGCTACTCAATAACATAAAAAGTAGAACCTGAAACTATTTCCATGTAATTCGATCAAACTCCACGAGCAAAGCCGCGAACAAAATCTAGTGGAACTTTACTATATTTGCGTTCATATCGCTTATGTCGTTATGAAGTCTAGCCGCCTGAAGTTTACGCGTCAGCTGAAATTAAAGAGTACGTAGGTACTTTAGCGGTATTACGGTAACTTGCTAGACTCGATTTTGCGAAATTATTTCGTGGTTATGTAAAAACATAGTGAATATTGAGTATTTCTTACGGATTCCATAAATTTAATATGCCTAGTTTTTCCTAACTATGTTGGGGTCAGCTTCCAGCCTAACCGCATGCAGCTGGATACCAGAATTTTACATGAAGCGACTGCCTATCTGACCTCCACAACCCAGTTACTGAGTAATACGATATCGCTTGGTAAGAATTGGACTTCTGACTACCTGTAACGACTGTCAAAGATCTACGAATGACAGCCGAATTTCATATTGCGTGTTATTTTAAGATAATGAGTAGGCTAGGTAATGTGGCTATTACATTATCTATTTAAGAAAACCCTCAAGCGCTCGAAGGTTTTTGGTACTTAGTTTTCTTCGAAAGTTTTTAAGAATACAAGATGATTTAAGCCCTTTTCCATTTTATTTTTCTTTTCAAGGGTTTCTATTTTCAGATGGAAGACAGCCATTGTATTCATAAAACTAATTAAAATATTATATAAATTCAGGGCTATGCTTGGAGTTTCCCTAAGTGATGAAAGGATCCATAGGAAAACCATGGTAACCGAAATAGTCCGCAGAATTGCCAAATGTAAGTGGCAGTGGACATTGCTCGCAGAACAAATGGTCGGTGGGGCCGAAAGGTTCTGGAGTGGCGACCGCGTAACGAAAGACGTAGCCTTGAAAGGCCTCCCACAAGATGGACCGATGACCTGGTGAAGACCGCAAAAATCTGCTGGATGCTGGAGGCACAGAATCGGTCGAAGTGGCGGTGCTTGGGGCAGGCCTATACCCAGCAGTGGACGTCTTTCGGCTGAAATGATGATGATGCTGATTATTGTATAAAGTATTATTATATCCAGCTATTTATAACACATTGGTGTTACAGTACGTTCACCCATGGATATAGCATCATTATAAATATGGCGACTTAATTCCTGAATAAAAAGTGTCCGTGGAGTTTCTTTCCCATTCTTCTTCTTTTTTTTGTTTTCGGGGGGAAACCTTCAAAAGGCACCCGACCTCCCGGGTGCCTCACTATCAGCTCATAGGGATGGTTCCGGTTCCTTTTAAACGACCAATTCTGAAACTCCCCTGTGCAACGCTTGTAAGGTACATTCTTGGGGAGACTAAAGGAGCCTCCTCGAGCCTCACTATACATGGCAGCACGTGACCACTGTGCCACCGTCTTCTCTGGGGTCACTGTGCGCCTGCGATCCCAAAGGTTCACCCACCTTGATTGATAAGCGGGTTTCGGCATATTAGGCGCCAAGACGGTTACCTCCCCGATGCCTCCTTCTCCGAGCAGGATCTGCCCTCTCCCGATCCCGCTCGTCAGCCTCCTTCTTGACCATCACGGTCTCACAGGAGGAGGCTACTTCCGTCCATTTCTGTCTCTGCCAGCATAGCTCTCACATAGGTACCTACTACGCTTTGGAATGGGCAACTAGCTTCATATTTATGACTGACCGATTCCTCCGAATTATTTAATTGAAATAAATCTGGTGAGTTGAGTTTGATTCATTTACGTTTAATAGTTTAGATTTTACCCAATCACGCCATATAGTAAGAATATAAGGTACCTTATATATACAACACGTTAAATGCGCAAAACCTCATACAACAAAATTAGAGCATTGAGTTAAAAACATAATACAACGACCAAAACTATTTTTTTTAAGCTAACTATTATTATTAAGAAAATCATGTTGATCCTAACGTTATTTTATGCATTCAAAATTGAGTCTTATTGCCTTAAAATAACGACTTCATTTTCTTTGGCTCAATAGGCGAATAGTAGGGCAAAATACATCGCTACGTCTCGCGTCTTTCGGTACGCAGAATACAACACATGTAACACAAAATTTTGTAAATAACTTTAAATGAATTTTTATTTTTCCTGCTTCAAACAAAATCCTCTTTAAAAGCGAAGTACCTTTAGGAGAGAACTCGAGTGAAATCGAGCTTCTAAAGTAAAGTTGGCTGAGAAAACGTCAAGTTCATTTCTTAAGGACTATTCCTTGACGTCTTTGGGACGTTGCATGAAAATATAATCACATAAAAGGGAACAAAAAGTAAGAAAAATGTTTTTGTTTTTCATAAAATCTTTGAATAAATCAACGATTTGTAATCCCTCACGAGCAACGCTTTCCACATTGGTGTGTGAGACGTGTGAGTCATAAGTATAAATAACGAGTTTCGCTTATGCATATTCAGCCTTTAATGGTCCTATTGCTGGGGCCTCCTCTCTTCGAGAGGGAGTGGGCTGTAATCTACCACGGGGGTCCAGTATGGGTTGGTAGATGTCACATGTCTTCGAATTTTTGGTTTTTGGACATGCCGGTTTAATCACTATGTTTTTCTTTACCGTTTTGAGAGCAGCGGTGATGAAATTATCACAAAGTAAAACGCCTGCCTGCTTCGACCTACAACTTGTAGGTATGTCGCGGCCATTATAGATTGTGCAATGCACGAAGACGCGCCCACTCTTTTTCCTAATGCTTATAGCACAAGTCTGCAACATTCCGCTAGTGTTTTAGTTTTGTTGATACACACTAATTATTATTAGTGGGTAATTAGTGTGTATCGAAAAAGATAAAACAGTAGTGGAATTTACTAGCGATAACCACTAACGATTCGGAAGAAGAGTGGGGCGCGTCTTCGTGGATTGCACTACCTATATTACTATACCACCACTCTCGCACCTGAGGGGCAATTCTCGTAATTTTTAAGAACGTTCACAGTCTGATCTCAGTCTCAATCTGTCAAAAATACGTCAAATTTCCCTACATTTTGACAAGTTTTTAACATTTGTTTGCTTTGTCGACGAGATGAGACTGCGACTAGATTTTGAACGTTTTAAATTACGAGAATTGGCCTACTGATCATCTCTAACCACAAATTAAACAAAAAATAATTACTTAACAGGCTCAGGAAACGGCTCAGACTTACGAGATATAAGATCTCGTACGCCAGAACCGTTATCTCTGAGCCACCACTGCTCTCGATTTTTGTGAATTTTGGTTAGGTCCTTCTGAAATTTAGGCAAGAAGTAAGTATATTAAAAGTATTTTTTACGATAGTGTTTTTTTTAATATTTATATTAAAAGTATTTTTTACAATATTTAACAAAAAAAATATTTAAAAAATTCTTATCTTCTATACTTATAATAAATCTGTAGAGAGGTCAATTCTGTACATGAAATATATTTCCAAAATAACTATCAGCGGGTGATTAGTGATCGATACTGACGCCAAAAATGCAATCAGTAAAATTTTTGTCTGTCTGTCTGTCTGTCTGTCTGTATGTTCGTTATAGAAACAAAAACCACTCGACGGATTTCAACGAAACTTTGTACAATTGTTCTTCATACTCCTAGGCAGGTTATAGTATACTTTTCATCACGCTACGATTAATAGGAGCAAAGCAGTGAAGGGAAATGTTGGGGAAACAGGAGAACTTACTCCATTTTTTAAGCTTTCGTCGCGTGTGCAGCCTTAATGGTTAAAGCTACACAGAAATCATGTATGACAGAAATGTTCTCCTTAAAATTATATAAAAAATATTCCTCGACAGAAAATGTCTATCTTTTATGGTTGACTCACAATAACACGTGTAACTCCCGATAGCTTAGCAGTTCGGAGCTTTCTGATTATATTTATCTATCCTTACGTTTATAACACTCTCACTCATCTCTAATTAAAAAATGATAACATTATTACATAAGTAATAAAAAAAGAATCATAGAAATTGGTACAGAAACACCAAAGTTATACATGAAATACGCTAATAAGCCATCGCGCGTGAATACTGAATCATGCTATAAGGATTATTTTTGTGTAACGGTCGCCGCGCCCGCTATTGTCTTGAAAAACGCGTTGAATGAGAAATACGCGTTCTCAAGAATCGGCAGAGGAAAGAGCACATCGGTTAAACTCTATGAGAGTTAGTGCCTCAATTTCCGGAAGTCATTATTCCACGCGGACGAAGTCGCTGGCAAAAGCTAGTATTTATAATAATATTGTTTTTTGCTGCATTGACTTCCGGCACTTTAAAGCAGAACAAAAATCGTTAACGCAAGGGACACAAACAGATGTTTGTCCCGAATTTCATTTAAATGCTTTTATTTCTGTAAGTAGATTTGCAGCATTATTTGCAGAAACAATTTTGCACGTCAATCATATTAATGTAAACGCAACATAAAAGTAAATTAACGTAAAAAATTATTTAGCTGCCAAAATACTCGCACAAGAGATTATCTATCAGTAATTATCAACCTCGAGCAGAACTTAATAAAGTGACACATTATCTATAATAATATTATAAAGAGGAAAAATTTGTATGTATGTATGTTTGTAACGAATTGGCTCAAAAAGTACTGGACCGATTTTAAAAATTCTTTCACCTTTTGAATGCTACATTATCATTGATTAATATAGGCTTTTTTAATTGCAAGAAAAAAATAAAATGTTTAAAAATAAATGTCCACCCGTGCGAAGCCGGGACAGGCCGCTAGTATTATATAATGTATAAGTAATTATATTAGCAGCAATCGTTAGGCAAACAAAGTTAACACGTAACCAACTAATAAAATGCAGCAAAGAAAACAAATTAACATCGACACTTCTGTTACCATGGCAACGTATGAAGTTCATTCACACTCCTCTTCGGTTCGCCGCTAATAAATAAGGGCTCATCAATAAGTGAAGCTTCTCGGTATCTTCGGGAACAGCGTTCATTCGTCAATGTACACTGCGAGCTTTTTCTTACGCAGGTATTTACTTATTTATAACTCTGCTAAGGATATTTATGTAGTGTTTTCTGCATTCAACGGTAGGAAATTATTTATAGGTTTCGTAGTATTGTTGTAAATAGACTTTTACTGAACTAATGTAATGAGGAACTGATAAATGTTGCAGGTATACTTAAATTATTGATCAAACACTAAGAATAACGGTTTGGGCTTTGGAGAGACGTTACTTAACTATGGGGTAGACAGTTCCCCCAGTGCCAATATTCCCCACACACATGGAGCCGCTCCATGTAAGAAATACTGGTATTCAGCTGCATCCGGTTAGACTGGAAGCCCATCCCAATATAGCTAAAAAAAAACATATTGAAGAAAAGCCTAAGTACATGCTAAGCTATCTGGGAAAAGGCTAGGCAGATGATGATGATGGGGCAGACAATCAAAAGTTTTGAGTCAAATCGCTAACGTACCACCATTAATGTGACTATGTGAACCTAAAAAAAAAAAATTATGAGAAGCATCTTTTGTCTTTATTTTGAAAAACGTTGTTGATGGGAATTAAGATCAGAACTTAACTCTTTATGCCATATTATTCATGCAGTAGAATTAAAAAAAACCGACATAATTCAAATACTTAAGATTTTAATCAAGGAACACATTTCCTTTGCAAATACTTTCAGTCAGCTACGCAAATTCACCACACACATGTAAATTATATTTATTCATATATATAAAATATTCATAAAGTAAAGATGTACATCAAAAAATGGAAGCTGGAATATAGCGTATTCCAGAAAGAACCTACTGTAAACACTACCCCTGGTCGGTGGGTAAATGTTCCATGAAATTACCCCAGCATTTCGCTAGCAATGAAACTCGTTTTCCACCGGACAATTTCGACTTTATCCGCTGAAGCTATCTCTGCAATTGTATAACTAGATAATGGTAATACGTGACTTCTAGTCCGTGTAATGTAATTTTGTTATTCATGAAAATATTGGCTGAAAAGATAAAAGAAAAATTGTGCTTTTCTACATTTCCAATTAAGGGTGGGTGCAGATGATTTAACCACCTTTCAACAAGCTTAGGTATACTATATATGTGGACGACAACATAACAATAAATAAAAATAAACACTGGCAATAAACTAGTGCAGAGTATATTTTAAACTATCAAATACCTACCTTAAATATCGAACCAATATTTCTTTTTCTATCCCTTTAAATAAGGCCAGCTATGGGTTTTGCCAATTAGCCGACTAGCTATAGTGACTGATTGGATATTATGTACTTCGTTGATTGAATTTTTGTTGGTAGACTGTGATCGTTATTAGTTAAAAGATATGAGTAAGGGCTGATTTTTTCAACACCAGAGTTTTATTCGAGGAATAATTTTGAATTATTGTCAGTTCTTCGATACAAAGTCTAGCTCAGACGTCAATTTTATTCCACGAACAAAAATGATTATTTGTCGATTGAAAAATCAGCCGTAAGAAGTTTCATTTATTATCGAACTGACATCCCTGTGCAGTGGGCCAAATTGAACGGTGGTGGCCCAGTTGTGCAGTGGGCCAAGTTGAAAAGTGGAGGCACAGCTGTGCAGTGGGCCAAAGTGAACAGTGGTGGCCCAGCTGTACAGTGAGCCAAATTGAACAGTGGTGGCCCAGCTGTACAGTGGGCCAAATTGAAAAGTGGTAGCCCAGCGGTGCAGTGGGCCAAGTTGAACGTTCAACTGTGTGTGTTCCTTCGTGTATGCATCTCATACTACATAGTCTCATCAATAGCTTCATCAAAGCTTTACATTTCAATTCATTAAACCAAATCTACAGATGCAAGCTGAAAACTCTAATTAAACTTGTTCTCAACTAAAACAGATTGTATCAATTAGAACAAGATGAATGTGGAAAGTTTCCTGTCATAATTCACCGGTAAGTTATCGCAGGTGTCGATTGAACGTACGGATTCAGCTGAGTCGTGGCAAACGTTCAAAATAAGGGTATTTATGAAAAATAAAGCTATCTAAGATTTTTTCGGAAAATGAAATCTAGAATTTAAAAGCTTAATAAGTGATTTTTCATTAAAAACAACCAAAAAAAGGCTCCTATGCAGTATAATGACGCGATATTTAAAAAATAAATATCGCAGCGCTGGTATTTTGATAGGGCCCGCTGTGATGCCACGGACACACCTACGGACATGTTGCAATAATACTAAATCAGAACTTTCACGAACTGTATCAAAATACTTCATATGCTTAAACCCTCCAACTGTCAGTCAAGTGAAAAATTGGGAACCAGTTCACTGCTGGACATAAACCTCCTGATAGCATTGCCATTTCTACCGGTTCCGTGTTCCTCGCATCAAGCAGATTCCTGCAGCCTACACCATTCGTCCATCTTGTTGAAGGCTTTTCAACACTACGTCTTTCGGTACGCGGTTGCCAGTACCTACCTCCTCAACTTTTATCATGTTTACCTAAAATCAAACAACACATTTTTACTATTAGGTTAATGAGGCGGCCAAAAACATACGTCACGATAAAGAGGTCTCTATTCTTTTTCTTCGTGTACCTGGCACGACTGTATTTAAATCTTGTTTTCACAAAACTTTGCCACTTCCACGGCAATGGGATTCTACTGTGAGCTTCGGTCGAGTGCGGACGTGTGCTGTGCTAAACCCTTAACTTCATCGTGATTGGATAATTAGTGTAATTTTGAGTTCCTTGTTTCTCTCAAAGTGTTTTAATGGACAGTTCACGCCTTTTGGGCGGTCTTAGAGTGAGACAATTAACTGTCGTAACTATAGTTAAAATTTTCGACTCTTAAATTCTTGTGATTGGGTGAGATTCGAACCGCCGATCACTAGTGCTAAGCGGTGGGAGAGAGCGCGCTAGCCGCTGCGCCATCGAAGCAGTCATCGACTACGGCGAAATATTCAACGGCTACGAGTTTACGCTACGTGTGCTACGGCTCTGACTACGTCACAGTGCGCCAAGTACCAGTGCTACGAGACGTGTTACGAGTGCTACGTGAAGAGCGCGCAGAAATAAACACAGAGCGTCGACCGTACTAAATAATATACAGAATTATTAACATGTCAATTCGAATGCAGCGTTCCCCACCAACCACACCTAGATCCCAAATGGACCAAACACAATCGGAACCCGATATCACCCTGGCAGTGAACGACCCGGAGTTTGTTAACATAAACTCACGTAGCAAGCGTCCACGATTAATTGAATCACCGTGTGAGCAAAACCGATTGGAACAATTTGATCAATTTACACGAGAATTTAAATCTGAAATCAAGGAAATGCTTATGGCTTGGAAGGTCGACCAAGATGCGAACGCAGCAAAGCAATCTGCAGCGCAAACTGAGTTGATAGCAAAGCTGGCTTCTGACATGTCAGAACTGAAACTACAAAACATAAAAATCCAAAAAGCTAACACCGACATTCAAGAATCTAACGCCGAGATCAAGAATTCCGTTGAATTCCTCAGCTCTCAATATGATGACCTACAAAAAGAAATCAAGCGCCTGCAACAAGAAGGCATAGAATACAAGAAGCACTCCGAGTCATTGGAAATGGCTGTCAGAGACCTTCAATATAAGTCCCGGTCGTCTAGTATAGAAGTGCGTAACATACCTACCCAGGAAAAGGAATCGTCGGCAGACCTGTCAAAAATTGTAACAGGAATAGCTAAACTAGTGAACATGCCACTCACTGCCTCCCACTTCCGAGATATATATCGCACACCAGGGAACCGAGGCACCAGTAAACCAATAGTCGCTGAATTCACTAACGTCCAAACAAAGTTCGACCTCATTTCACGGGTACGAACCTATAACAATAGAAAGACCAGTAAAGAAGACAAATTGAATACGGAGATACTGGGAATATCGGGACAAAAACAACCAGTCTATGTGGAAGAACATTTATCTAACACAAACAAAAAGCTCTTCTACCAGGCAAGAGAATTTGCACGCCTAAGGAAATACGCATTTTGCTGGACCTCTAACGGCAACATTTTTCTTCGAAAGCAAGCTGGGGATAAACAAATTCTCATCAAGTCTGAAATAACACTTAAAGAGTTGCAGGAATGACTATCATCATTAGTAAGCAGTAATTCGTTAATCTATTTTGTTGTAATGTCTACTATACGTAAGTTATACTCCAGTATTTTTAATGATAACTTACTTTATACTTTTAATTTGTTACATAACGCAAGTAAAATGAACCATAATAAGCAACATTTACAACATTTAAAGCACACAAACACAAATTTTGTTACATATTCAACCACACTTTACTTAACTAATTCACACGACAATTGGTGTCCTTTAGCACACTACACTAGTTTCTATTACCCGACCATAGTATACATACCAAACATACCTGGGCATTATACTGTATCATACTATCGTAAATATTTTCTTACAAATGGCTAATATTCTGCAATCTATTATTACAGCTGAATTAGATGAATTTGATATAGCAAAATCATATAAATGTCCACCGTCAGATTGCTCAAACTACTTGGTAGGGTCGAACCAGCAAATCAAAATCTTCCATATGAATATACGAAGTATAAATAAAAACTTTGATGAACTATTAGTATTGATAAACTCACTCAATGTTAGTTGTGATGTATTGGTACTTACGGAATGCTGGCTAAGTAAAGTGGTAAATCTCCCTGTGTTGAACGGCTATAACTCGTACTATACGGAACGGACTGCCAACCAGAACGACGGTATTGTTATGTATATAAAAGAAAATATTAACTGCACTATTAAAGAACCCAATTTTCTAAACGGAAATTGCCTAACATGTGAAATCACAAATAAACTAGCATTTGCGGCTGTATATCGTTCCCCGTCATATAATACCAGAGCTGAGTTCGACAACTTTTTGAATAGCATAGACAGTATCCTTTCGTCCTTAAAACACAATAAAAATATATGCCTAATTGGGGACACAAATATAGATATCCGACCTACTGGTTTAGAGGAGCGTGCTATTGAATACTTAACACTAAACGCCACGCACGGCCTGTTACCCGCCCACCGTATACCCACAAGAATTAATAGCTGCATAGACCATGTGATGATCAAAACGGACAAAACAGCAACACTACTTGTAATTGAGTCACATATTACAGACCACCTCCCAGTTCTTCTAGCTATTAATAACGAACAGCTCTCCGGGAGATTAGTGCCAGCCAGCAAAATACCAAAAATTGACTACACTAATCTAACAAACCACATCAAAGCCCTAGATTTCTCGGAAGTACTGAGAACTAATGACCCTAACCTAGCATCTGACACATTTACTGAAATATTGAATACCGCTATAAATACCCACACTAAAATGGTAACCATCCCTAAGAAAGACAGAAATATTAAATCTTGGATTACACCCGGCCTACTACGGTGCATTCGCCACCGTGATAAACTACACAAAAAAGCAAGAAAATCGCCTGACAGCCAAATAATTCAAACCACGTATAAACGATATAGAAACTACTGTAATACTCTACTCAAGAAACTTAAAAGGTTATACGAACAAAACGAGCTGCGCAAAGCTAAAAACGACCCTAAAAAACTGTGGAATAAAATCAAAGAAATCACACACACCAATAAGCAAAGCAACCCCCCCTATGAGTTATTGAGTATAGTCTCTGATAAACGCGAAGCAACTAATCTCGTCTGTAAATACTTTGCGAACGTCGGCCAAAAGTTGGCATCCATGATAAATACCGTACCGGTAGCCCAACCTTCCCCATCGTATCTCTCCCCAAGCACGTGTCCTTCTAGCTCCTTTGTTCTTCTCGAGGTGGATAATGCTGATGTGGACTCCATTATCTCAGGCCTAAGACAAGAATGTGCCACTGGCTGGGATGGTATTCCCGTCAAACTAATAAAACTATGTCGACATGTCTTCGTACCACTTATTACTCACATAGTAAACTGTTCTATGGCCACAGGTATATTCCCTAATACGTGTAAAAAAGCCGTAATCCACCCAATACATAAGTGTGGGAATAGAGACTGTGTAAACAATTATAGACCCATAGCTGTACTACCTGTTCTGTCGAAGATAATGGAGAAAATTATAAATAAACAACTCGTAAACTACCTACACAAATACAATATAATAGCAAAAAATCAGTACGGCTTCAGGAAGGGAGTGTCTACAGAGGACGCGGTGATAGACCTAACGGAGCTTGTAGCTAGGAAACTAGATAATCAACAGAATTGCCTGGGTCTATTCCTTGACCTAACAAAAGCCTTTGACACAGTCTCTGTTCCCACACTCCTATCCAAGCTGCATAGCATCGGCATACGAGGCATTGTTCATGATCTCTTCAAGAGTTACTTGATAGACCGAAAAATCTGTGTGAAGATAGGACCACATTGTAGTGCTGATGAGATAATGTCATACGGAGTCCCGCAAGGCAGTGTCGTCGGCCCAACGCTCTTCCTTATCTACGTCAATGACTTGTGCACCCTTACTCTACCATCTGCAAATATATTTACCTATGCCGATGATACAGCCATTATAGTACACGGGAAGGACTGGGCTGAGGTACGAAATAATGCTGAGATATCCCTGCAAATTGTCATGGAGTGGCTTCACAAAAATCTACTTACCCTGAACCTACAAAAAACTAACTACATCCCGTTTTCTATTCATGCTAGAACGAAACCCCCAAACATATACTCAATTAGAGCCCACACCTGTCTGGACAACTCGACCTGCTCTTGCCTAGCGCTCCCCTCAGTAACATCTGTCAAATATCTGGGGGTGATGATTGACGATGGTCTGATATGGAACAAGCATATAGAGTCTACTGCCAATAAAGTTAGGAAAACAATTCATCTCTTCAAGTCATTACGGCATTCTGCAGACTTAGAGACCCTAAAAATGGTTTACTCTGCACTTTGCCAGTCCATCATCGGCTATTGTATTCTGGCTTGGGGTGGATCGGCCAAAACTAAATTCCTCGAGTTGGAGCGTGCGCAAAGGGCAGTACTTAAGGTTATGTCTCAAAAGCCCTTTCGCTATCCGACTTATCAGCTTTACACCGAGCTCAAACTTTTAACCGTGAGACAGCTATTTGTACTAAGAAGCACTCTCTGGAAACACAATAAAGTACCACCCCCAGACTCACATAAGCGTGGTCAAAGAATAGTATGCCCAACCCCTACTCATAGAACTTCCTTCGCCAGAAGACAGCTGTATGTGTTGAGCTCTCTTGTTTACAAAAATATTAATAAGACTACACAAATAGCAAGGTTAAGTAAACAAGAAGTAAAGGCTAAGCTGAAGAACACGTTGTACCTACTAGACTATGCTCAAACTGAGGAACTACTAACCACTCTGACATAACTCACGACATTCCATACAAAATATGTAATACAATCACCGACATCTTTAATACAACAAAAGACGCCAAGCTCGTACTAACTTAAACACAGTCTTACAATCGACACCACTATATTCACATACATAGGCTCCTCATATCACACTTACACTACACAAATACACACGTTACCCAGTCACACACACACACTCACACAACGCAAACAAAACACACGACTCCCAGTCACACACATAGAATCAACCAACAGTCATTTTACTTTTTAATTAATTTTTTTTCTTTTAAAATTAACTTTTCAATATTTTTTTTAGCTTTCTTTTTTTTTTAATTTTCTTTAAATCCTACATAATGATAAACTATTATTGTATAATATCACCTTACCAGCTCTTAATTTACGTAAGGGTCTATAGTGTCCGAGTGACAGTAGAACACTGACTCCTAAGTCACAGGTATTCCTAGTTTAGGAGTCAGGGTTTCAACCTTTGAGCGCCTTTAATTTGTGAACTTTAATTAGTTATTAAGCATATTGTAAGGATTTGTATCAATAAAGTATTATTATTATTATTATTATAATGTCGGTGGCAGTGCAGAAGTCACTTTGACTGCATGTTTTGGGACACAAACGGCAGGATAGGAGGTCGAGCAAAACCAGAGATCTGTATATCTTCTGTAATCTTCTAATATATAAAATTCTCGTGTCGCGGTGTTTGTGGTTAAACTCCTCCGAAACGGCTGGACCGATTTGTATGAAATTTTGTGTGCATATCGGATAGGTCTGAGAATCGGCCAACATCTATTTTTCATACCCCTATTTTTTTTTTTTTTGCAAAACGAAGTTTGCGGGGTCAGCTAGTGTTATTATATAACACACCCGGGTTGGCCGCAGTAAAGACAATCTCCACAGGTGGGGTTTCTGTGATGGTTCCGATCTTCAGTGTACATACGGTATCTCCTCGCAGACCATACCTGTCATCTTGCGATGAATGCCCTGTCATATGTACATCGAATTGTGTTAGCGGTGCTGAGTACTAGGTCAAACAAAACATTCAACTTATTTTTAAGCAATATTTGCCATCGACACCAGCAAGTCAGCAACAATTTGACATTAAATCATCATTATAGTCATTACAAATCCGCGGACACTTTAAGATTATATCTAAATCTCTACAAAATCATTTCACGTAAGTGTATGAGGATATCCTACAGCGGATATTAAGGGACCGATTACAGAAGACGATTGTACCGAATTTACGTGACCCACATAAATAAATAGGTCAAAATCACGACTCAATTATTATAACCCACTTAATTTTTCTTCCGCCCTTTTCAAAGTCATGGTGAAATTAATAACGCTATGCATAAGCATAATCAGCCTATAATTTTCCCACTGCTGGGACACAGGCCTCCTCTCTGTGGGATGGAGCGGGCCATAATCCACCACGCGGGCCCAGTACGGGTTGATGGATGTCACACGTCTTCGAATTTTTGGTTCTGAGACATGCGGATTTCCTCACGATGTTTTCCTTCACCGTTTTGAGAGCAGTGGTGATGAAATTATTTACACAAAATAAATCACCTGCCTGGGTTCGAACACGCGACCAACAACTCGTAAGTCGAGACCGTTACTACCTGGCCACCACTGCCCTACATTATTATTTTATTCTTACCGAAAAATGTATTCATCTAAAACAAAACAACTAAGAAATATCTCGGAACACAGACATTTCCATTTGCCCCGGAATAAATTACAAACTCACTTAATTTTGTGTTGTTTGGTAATCCCCACAATAATTTCTTTCAAGGCCTTCATTTCAATCTGGGGGAACTCAGTAGCATTGAGGATTAGGTATGATTTACGAGGTTAAAGGAATTATTATGAAATAATGAGTATTACCGAAGAAAGCCTCGTCTTTATTAATAGACTAAATACGAGTTATCCTCGTTTAAACGTGAAAAAATGTGAGGCATTTTTGTAAATTACGGAGAATTTTATTTTCGTCGGGTATCACGTGTCAGGGGCAGATTTTTGGGCGGAAAGCTGAATTACTTTGTAGAAGTAAATATTTTAATTTTGAACAAGAAAATATTTCAGATGTCTTTACAAATTAGGCATAATAAATGATACTGAACACCAGAGAATGAAATCTGGGGCTGAGTTAATAAAAACTATTCGAGTCAGAAAACTTATAGTCTGAAAGAAAACTATGATAATTTTTGATAGGTATATTTAGCACAACATACAAAAAACATCACCCCTTATCTCCGCGAAAGATTAGACAGAGGTGTACCTACAGCGGGTACACCCATTTACCGAAACCTTTTTCAAAATGTACACTTGACACGTAATCACTTCTAATTTACCTACCAAGCAATAACATAGATCTTAGCATTAATCGGAACACCAATTAAAGATCGAGACTCCGATCACGTCAATCCGTTTCCTGCGATCAGTCGTCGAGAATTGCATTTCATTAGAACGAGGAAGCTCCTTGGAAGTTGCCGTGTCAGTATCATAGATGGCGTGACAGACGTAATCAACTATCAACTGGCAACACTGTGTGACAGCTACTGTCATGTTGGAAAGCGAGGGAAACCGGTACGTGGCAGTGTCAGTCGTCTTTGGTTAGGTTTACCCGCTTTAACATTCTTGATTGGCTAACTGGGTGTTTCTGTTTTGAAGGTAGTTGTAAATTCTTAGACAAGTTCTTTTGTTAGGGTTTTTGTAGTTTAGGAAATATGATAATTAAGGAAAGTATAAGTAGTACTAGGCACATAATAGGGGCGCAGGCATTGGAAGGAGTGCAATAATTTATTGCCACTAGTTCTCCTCCCCACTAAATCTTGATAATTAAGAAGAGTGAGCGATTGGGGACGCTGATAAACCATGATCTTCCCCTTCACCTTAACCTCAGAACAATCCTTAACAATACTCATGGAATAAAGTCTATATTGGTGGGGAAACAGTGATCATATTAAATACAGGGGAATGATATAGCTTGAGCATTGATAGTCCAAAACCCGTATTCAGAACAAATCACAAGATAACACCACTCTTGTATTCGACGATGAGTAAGGCAGAGGTGTGCAGACGCCAGCACATCAAGCTACTACAATCTGTCAAATTTCTTTAATAGATTTTCAACTTTATCGCTAAAGCATAAGGTTCAAAGTTGATTCGGAAAAATTTACAGTTTACCTAGTTTTACTTATACTAAACCTTCATTTCGCCACTTATGTTCAAGTCCCATGTAACAGGGGGGGGCAAGCCAAAATCCAGACTCCGCTGTTACTGAGAAATTCCTAATGGGAAAACATAATATACAACTGCCCGACTCGTGAATTAATCCAAGACTTATGCTCAAGAGTAGCGATTCGCGACCACACGACCAACGACACAGGTATTCAGAACATTCTACAGTGTGTCAGGTTAAACGATGGACATACTTTAAGGGAGTGTAGTACCCATGAAAATGAACAACTTTTACTAAAAGACTAACACTGAAATCGAGAAAAAAAAACAGCTGTTTCCTACATTTTGTTCAGTTATGCGAACATAAATGTATAGAGCGGCTGGTTTTATTTTCTCTATTTCAGTGTTGGTCTCTTAGTAAATGTTGTTCATTTTCATTGGTACTACACTCTCTTAAACTATGTCTATCGTTTAACCTGACACACTGTATAAACTAACACATTGAACCGCAATACAAAAACAAAATAAACTATTTTATCAACTGAAATCATTGATATAATATGTTACACTAGATTAGCAATTACCGCACCAACGCGTTGCCACTAGGCTGATGGCTACAGCCATCAGCGTAGCTAACGTCAGTTCAGTGCTCTGTGTGACACCAACCGAAGTCAACCGAGTGACATGCGACAAAAAATATCGCGAAAGAGTGCGATTCAAGATCACAAAAACATAATAAATTAACCGGAATTACTTTCCACACGTAAATTAATTGTCTCTGTGTTTATATCAACGTAAAAACGCAATAAAATGTAGAATTTTGTAAATTGGGTTCAGTGTTACCACTAAAAACTTAGTTTTAGTTTCCCACATTAGTGGGAGTTTTTAATTTATGGAATAAGTGATTTTAAATATTTTTTAATAATAACAACGTAGCAGGGTTCCTAAAGATGCAGCACGCTGTGAAAAATGGGTGGAAATAATCCGATTGCTGAGAAAAGAGACTGACTGGCTACCTACTAAATCATTCAATTTCATTAATAATAAAGAAAAAATGTTCAAAAAGAAAATGTGTTAGTTATTTTCATTATTTATAAACTTCTATTACACATCCATTATGAAATAGATAATTCAAATATTTTAAAAATAATTTAACTTAACCTAAAACGCTTTTTATGGCTTAAAATGTTGGGTAAAATTTCGCATGGGTAGGCAACCCCATCCCGTCACTGCATGTTTATATTGTGGTCTTTGTCTAATCTAAACGACGGTAGTATTCTTACGACGCGTGTAAGTGAGACAGATATATGTTTACTTTTAAATGTTTAGTGGTTTCAAAGCTACGTCGTCGCGTTTATAAAGTGGGTACACTTTTTTGACACATTTTATAGAGGTTTGCTTCTCTAGTTATATAGCTCAATGACTGAAATCAACACGAGAATGCACAAGCCATTAGTATCGGTGGATTACAGTTAATATGCCAACAAATCAGAAATAAAGTGGGTATGTAGAAGGCAAAGTTTACGAACTTGTTCTTAGTTCAAGCCGCAAATCGACTTAACTAGCGCACGCTACTACACACTACTTTAAGCTACGTGGCGCGATCGATTCAAAACTAACTTAAGAGGAAATGCGGGTGGTCTTTTCTCCATAGAAACGTTCTTGCCTGTTTTCTTTCTGGTTAATGACCATAAAGCAATGATTTTTTACAGAATAATAAATATTAACTACTAGCATGTCCCTATGTTTTCCTTTTTGGTGATACATTATATTTATAAACGCTAGAACAATCAAAAAACGCCGATTTACAGACAGACGCCTAGTGTAGAAATTTAACAACTATTAATGAAAAAATAAAAACATAGGGACACTATATATCCTTTTTATTCAGTTTACGAAATATCTTTTAAATCATTGGTCCAATATTGAAGGAGGAAATGGGCGAGAGCCAAACCTCGAATTATGACTTTTTACTTAAGCTTTTTCAAAAGTCTCTCCGACCGCATTTCCTCTTAACCACTAAGCCTGGCTTGAGTACAAATATGTGATAATGTTTAGATTATTGCTTAAATAATACCAGCCAATTATTGTCCCACTACAGGCCAAAAACCTCTTGAGAGAAGACTGATTGGCGATTTCAGACTTATATTAATAGAGCCTCTATCTCTCGATACGTCACACGACGATGTTCGAGAATTAGTTGTCTCACAGCAATGATGTTGTCTTCAGTGAAGGCGGATTTTGGGCGTCCTTCGCGAGATTTGTCACTACCACAAGTATGTCCACGCAATTCTAAATACCAGCGTTCGACAGTCCGCAGACATGGGGCTTCATCACTGAACACAGATGTTAGCTCTTCAAATCACTGAAGCCGTGTCAGGCCTCTTCTAAAGTTGTAGAAAATTATTGCACGGACATTTTCCTTAGAAAGAATTATTTTCGTACGTAACCTGACAGATTCCAAACGACGCTGTGACTAAACAATAGCATTAATCCTAATACTTTCAACTGTTTTGAGATTCAAAATTTAAACACATTCGAATATAGAACAGTTCCAAATTCAAAATTGCCGAGAAACGACAGAACTTAAAATGCCTCGTACAACTTCACACACACACACCGTAAACTTAAACCGAACATAGCCTACTCACACAAAACAAAAATAAATAATAATTCTAACAAACAAAACACACTCGTTTCCAAGCACCGAGTAACAACTGCGTAGCTCGAGCTTGCTAATTGAGTAATTCCTTTAAGACGTTCGTTATGATTATCAACTAGGACAGACTCCCGAGGGTGAAACTTTGCGAAGTACTTAGCACTTCTCTTCTGAATACGTGTGATATGTAGGTGCCTACGCTGCGGTGTGAGGCGTCGAACACAGATGTAAGAAGTAACTTTGAAAGGCGCAATGACTTAGATAAAATTATTTCAAAATTCTTCCAAACATTGTGGAGCTAGTATGAAAATCGTTAGATTTATCCTCTCCGCACTTAGGTCGTGCGATAAAGTGTTGATATTGAGAGGAGTGAGCTCACTTATACTGTATGGAACGATAGATACGATTTTTAGTATGAGTGAGCGAGACAATACTATTCAAATTGTCAACGACACAGAAACGTGACCATCTTTTGGCACGATCAGGTGAATATAAGGAATTTTTTTTTTTTTTACTTTTTGCTCGTTCAAGCCAGAACTTTGAAAATTTATTTTTAGTGTACTTCTAAATACTTTTAGGCTTACCATCATCATGATACTCTTGCTCCTATTCCAGTTTATTTGGAGAAGACGCAGGTCGTCTTTTTTTCCCAATTTCTCAATCAACCGTCATCTCAATGTCTTTCCTAGGAACTTCATCTCCAATATTCTACATTAGATTATTTACATAGATCGTCGATAACTTGCTACCGTCCCTGATGACTAAATATGTTTTGTTTTCTCATACAGCTCGACCAACGCCAGAAAAGCTCCTTTGTTACAAATTGATTAACATAAACTGCAAACTCCCAACAACACAGACGAAAATATTGCAGACAAAACTATCAACATTAGCTGAGTACATTCATTTCACCCCCATTTTCCGCAGTTGGTCGCTAGTTACGAAGTTATTTCGTAACTTCGAGTTACCAACACAATGACATAAGGGGCGTCGCGTCGCTTTGAAGCCACTTCCGTTTTCTGCGTAACTGTTATTAGGCAGACGCTCCGCTCAATTTCTGTGCCAATTTCCAGGAAGGTGGGTAGTTATAGTGTTTCTAAATATCAATATCTGTATGTGGGACAGCTGTGTCGATGTTTAAGTCGTTAGCGGTCTGTGTGATAGTTTGATAATGGGTGCTTGAGGGTTTCTGAAGTGCTGTTGAGAGTTCAATTGATAAGACGGAATTCTGTGTGTTTTAAATTGATACTAGCTTGGCAGAGTATGATTATTTTATGTAGTTATTCTTCTGTAGTCATGTAAAGGAAAATTATTAAGCCATGTACAGACGCCAGCAAGTCAAGCTACACGAAATTGACAAATTTTCCCAATCAACTTTCAACCCTAAGCTTTAGCGATAAAGTTGAAAATCTATTAAAGAAATAATACAGATTGTAGTAGCTTGATGTGCTGGCGTCTGTACATCTTGAATGTCAGAAGTATCGCAGAAGCGTTGCTATACTCCAGACAGAACAGAAGTATCGCAGAAGCGTTGCTATACTCCAGACAAAGGCCGACCGACGTGCAACCTATTATCATGAATTCTCGAAGCTGAAATTTTTCGACGGTTATTAAAAAAAAATCCAGTCGATGTCTCTGCACCCTGTATAAAATTTCTCCTTTACAAAGAACCATTCAACTATTAATTATAAATTATTTTACAACAATGGGACTTTTTAAAATAAGAAGCGATTTCCATAATATAAATACCCGTAGTAAAAATGAAATTGTGATACCTAAATTTAGATTAACAAAAACTAGCAAGTCTTTTCATATAAATAGCATCCGTTTTTATAACAAGTTGCCAAAGCCGGTTACAGAACTTAGCGATGGAAAGTTCAAAACCCTCATCAAACGTGTCCTTATCAAAAAAGCATATTATAAGATTAAAGACTACGTTGAAGACAAGGTAGTTTGGCAATAATTGCTTCTGCACATGTGGCTTCCCTGGCATCTCATTAACGGCATAACTACATAAATGTCTATTAACTGCTCTCAAATTACGATTTTTATTTATTTTTTACATACTTCTTTGACATTTAATCTTTTTACTATTTGACATTATATAGAGACAATTCTAATCCTCCAACTCTTTTTAGTGGTTGTAATGGAAATTATGATCACTTGGTTTTAATAGGTTTTTATATTTTATTTATCTTTTTTTGAGTTTTGATTTTGTAAATGTGAGGACTTTGTAGGCCCTGTAGATTTTAGATCTGTAGATCATTTTTTATTTTATCAAGTACCTGGCACTTGTTGACAGGCCTACGCTGTTCTCCCATACCTACTGTAATTAGAAAACATTGTAAAAGCCAATTATTTTTAAGTGGAGTTTCTTGCCGGTTCTTCTCCATAGGAAACGACCAATTGGAACCGTGCACCTAGCTTCTGACGTTTCATAAGTGCCCTTGTAGGCTTATGTGAAATAAAATATTTTGATTTGATTTGATTTGAATGAAAATGCACATGTGTCACTCAGAAATATTCTCATGTTAAAATCATAAATTTAAACAAATCACATAACCCGTCTCCTAAATCCTAATCAAATAATAAGTGTGAGCTCAGATCACGAGGCGCCTTGCGAATCCACACCCTGTTTTCATATACTTAGGATCTAGTGATAAATCTTCGGTACTGATACGTCTTACATTGGAAGCTCTTGTGATACCAATAGTCGCGATGTTGTTGTTAGAGCACGTTGTCAACTAAGGGGGAATATACACTGCGGTGTAATGCAAGATGAGGGAAGATACAAGTATATGCAAGAAACTGGGTTTAATAAGTGTGATATTTTTTTCGGGGTATATTTGCAAGATGGTTGAAAAAGTAACTACTAAGAGCATAAAAATATCAGCCTATAATTTGTCCCACTGTGAAGTAAAAAGGCATCTTCTCATACAGAGAAGGCACGGACTTTGATCACCACGCTTGCTCAAGACGGGTTGGCGATTTCAGGTTTATATTAATTATTAATACTGCGCCCCGCAAAAAACCCGCTTAAGTCTCAATCCAGTAGGAAAATCGAGATAAATAGTATTTTATGTCCTAATCCAGGTCATGGTCTACCCATGTGCCAAATTTCATTCAAATCCGTTCATCCGTTTTAGCGTGAAAGTGTAACAAAGAACATACAATTTTTTTTTCCTATTTGTACGTTTTTTACGTCCAACACGGCTACCGCAGTGTAAAATTTATTTGCTTATTGTATAGACTTTTAAATGCTTAAAACAATAAAACTGAAATCACGTTGATTTACTGTAAAAAAACCAATGGAGTACAAGCTCTCAATGTGTGCCATACCAACACGTAAACAGATTTCATCCATCCATCAGTCACCGACATCTTTAAATACAACAAAAGACGCCAAGCTCGTAAACAGTCTTACAATCGACACCACTACATTCACATACATAGGCTCCTCATATCACACTTACACTACACAAATACACACGTTTCCCAGTCACACATACACACTCACACAACGCAAACAAAACACACGACTCCCAGTCACACACATAGAATCAACCAACAGTCATTTTACTTTTTAATTTAATTTTTTTTCTTTTAAAATGAACTTTTAAATATTTTTTTACTTTTAGCTATTTTTTTAATTTTCTTTAAATCCTACATATTGATAAACTATTATTTTATAATATCACCTTACCAGCTCTTAATTTACGTAAAGGTCTATAGTGTCCGAGTGACAGTAGAACACTGACTCCTAAGTCACAGGTATTCCTAGTTTTGGAGTCAGGGTTTCAACCTTTGGGCGCCTTTAATTTGTGAACTTTAGTTAGTTATTAAGCATATTGTAAGGATTTGTACCAATAAAGTATTAATATTATTTCATTTTTTTTACTATTACTTTATTTTATTATTATTATCCACAACGCTCTATACGGATACGGTTATAGCCGTCTACCGTCTCTAGGTAAATGATTTAACTTTCCGTAATATTGTTGGTACAGACAGGCCAGCACATCAAGCTACTTCAATCTGTCAAATTTCTTAAAAAAAATTCAAATTTATCGCTAAAAGCTAAAGTTCAAAGTTAATTGGGAAAATTTGACAGTTTCGGGTAGCTTGTTGTGCTGGCGTCTGTACATGATAATGGTGGTTATTGATGGTGGTTGTGACAGTATTGTGTTTTTGTAGCTTAATTTCCTTCTACTATCGGGTAAGCTGTCTTCCCCGATTTCTTTTGCAATTCCTTGGATACCATTTTGTCACTACCTTGCTCCACTTTCCTTTAGTGTCTCGCATCGTGTGACCTGTCCACCTCTACTTTTGTTGGTATATTCTTATTAGAATGTCAGTCAGTTTTTTTTTTGGCCCGCGAGGTAATTGCGTAACACACTATTGGTAGCAATGGGTTTCATTTTGACAGATCAACAACGCGCAATGCGTTTTTTACATTGTTGAGCAGACACATTTTTCGAACATATGAAGCAATGGATTAGCAATATGCTTCAAAATTATTCAAATTGAGATCGATAGTGTGTTTTGCAATTAAAGTGCTGGTCTCGGGGCTATTATTATACACTGTTCTTATCATGTGAAAAATGTAAGATTAGTTGGATCAAGTTGAAACGTTTGCTTGAAAAAAATAACCATAGGAAACTAACGTCGGTAATGGGATGAGGGGCCATTATATTAAGTTACGGGTTACGGCTCATATTTCCTGGTGTAATATCCGACAACATTGAAGGGATCATTTAATTTTGGAGTTAAATAAGTAAAGGTTTCCTCATAGATAGTTTTATGGCTCATATAAAAATATTGCTTATAAAAGGACCGACAGCAAATATTTTTTACTTAAATTGAAAAACTGATAACTCACTTTGTGTTGAATCTTGACAAACGAAAATGTTATTTCCTATTTGGGATTAACCTATATATGGCGTTTCCTGATGTTATGGTATCGACTTGAAGATAAAGCATTTTCGCTATGACCTCAGGTGAGAAAATTTTTATTTCTGTTCTGTAACATTTTTTCACTACTCATAAAAAATATAGGTAACGTTTTTATTTGTGAATTGGTTCTATTCTGTCATAGTTTTAATGAATACTTGCGTTGTTTGGCGTTGTACTGTCGGTGTAAGTCCACTAAGGCTGTAACCGTCCAATTTTTTTGGTGATTTGTGCTGGGCGTTGTGTACCAACTGTCAATCAGTGTTTTCGTGCGTCCCTGGCGCGGAGTAACGTTACGTAACTTCGAACGATTTTAAAATTGAAAACACCCGTTTCCCACATAATTATTAACTTGGATGTAAGGCTTTATTTATATTTATGGGTGATACTTTTGTGATTTTCACAAGAAAAGACCGATTTTCGAAAAAAAAATCCGTACGCATTTTCGTTACGTTTACGTCGCGCGTTTGTGCCAGGGCCTCAAAGACAATGCGAGAAGTAAACAATAACAAGATAATTCTTGTTATTGTTTACTTCTCGCATTGTCTTGCGTTTTACAGTGAGTGTAAGTCCACCTTAAGCTTGGCAATCGTCCGAGGTGGAGTGACGACGCGCGGCGCCACTTGTCGTCACAACACACATGTTGGGAGACGGTTGCATCACCACTCATACTATGATTAGTGCTGCGATGTTGTCTTATAATTCTTTTTTATCGAAATTGTTTATCGTAAAACTACGTGGAAGTAATCTTTGAAAATCGGCATACATGATTAGAAAAGGTAGTCCATTAATATCAGTTGGTTTATTTCAGTTTACTGCTAATCTAGACTATTTTTCTCTCAGGTGTCATGAATAACGTAAGAATTTTCTTAATTAAAATAATTCAATTAAAGACTTTACTACTTCCAGTCAATAAAAAAAATGAATTGGGGCTCCTAAACACTTTTCTTAATTGCACAGAACCCTCTTACTCTCGAACCCATATCTACATTCTAACACACGATTACATTGTTAACCGTAATCGTAAATCTAAATATCGATAAAATTGTAACATTTGATAGGGGATCACTAGTGTAGTCCCCGAACGGTAATGCAACTGTATCCAATTCGTTATCGGATCCGACTTGGATTTGTCGTCGTCTCAACTCACAATGGTAAATTTTCGATGTGGCTACAACGCTGCTGTGTGGAATTGAATGTGTCTATTGGAAATATGTTGGTCGCGGTTTTACTAAAATTCTGTGGCCAGTTTTATAGTTTTACATACATACACAGACATAAAATCACGCCTTTTCATAGCGAAAAATAGTACAACAGTAACAGTTAATGTTCTGTTACATATTTTTTCTATAATAATCGATTTTTATTAAACTACTCTTTGATATACTATGAGAAGTACTTAGGACGGTTCTATAACTTTAGAGTTATCAGGTTAAAGATGGATATAGCTGTTATTAATACCTACTGGCAATATAAACTTCCAATCATTCGTGCGACATCCACGGACAGGTCAATAGATTGTTGATTAATAAATAAGAAAAACAAATCACAAAAGACAATAACAGAATATCCGATGCTCATACAAAACCGCAACAAAAAAAAAAAAAACAAATGAAAGCTCTGATTCAACACCCGTAATTTCGATCAACATTTTTCACGTGGACAACGAAAACCCGATTACCGAATGAATTCGTTAAAATTTACATCGCAAATACTGAACATCAATTTCATTAGTAAACAGTATTAATCTCAGCAGTGATCTATACATACAGTCAAATAGTAACGAAGAATTTTTGTCCGTTTGTCTAGATATATGTTCCGGATTGGCGCAAAAACGGCTGAACGGATTTGGTTTGGCATACACATAGTTTATAACCTGGACTAAGGCGTACGTAATGTACTTTTAGTACCTACGTACGTTCCCGTGGCATATTTTACGACATTCACGCGGGCAAAAGCTAGTATGTAATAACTGCGCTCACGTCCCAGCCGCCGCGGGAGACGCCCCGGGCGTCGGGAGCCGCGAGACGACTCCCGGCCACCGTAGGCGCGGGCCTGCGGGCGGAGAGTAATGGGTAACTCTCCGTCCGATCAGGACCAGGCCCGTGCCGGACGGCGCGTACGTGTTCCACGCGCGCCTCAAAGAGATGTCAGCATTAGGAAGGGGCCCGAAAGGGCCGAAGCCTGCCGGGGCAGCGGGATTGTCCGAAAGGGTTACCGCTACCCCGGAACACAAAGGGCTAAGGAAGGAACACGGGTGGGTTTTAGTCAGTAGGAGTCTGACACTCCCTTCTGCTCCACCCAGAGAGGGAGGGGTCATTGGATGATTTCCCATCCATAAAAAAAAAAAAAAAAGGCGTACGTAATGTACTTTTAGTACCTACGTACGTTCCCGTGGCATATTTTACGACATTCACGCGGGCAAAAGCTAGTATGTAATAACTGCGTTATATTTACTCTGTAATTGCCTTCGGGTAGGTATGCGTGTAATTACACAGACAGTTGTCTGTCGTAGCAAATTAATCGATAAACTTATCGGTTAATGATGTACACCACTATGTTGTAATACACACATCAAAAGTGTCTAGGGATCAAGCATTTTTATGCGGATTTCTTGAGATTGAGATGTGGCTTTGTAATAAATTTATGATTTTATAAATTTATATGGATCCTTTTTGGTGCATTTCATAATTTGAATCAGGAACTGTGAATCAAATTCGAGTAAAAGATGAAAATCAGCTGTCAATATTTTCCCTATAAAAACATACAACGCATTGAAGACATTATTAGTGCTACTGTTTCCCTACTACTGATTAAAACCAACGTTATTATGGAGCGGCGACGTCATTTAAGCAGGGAAGAAATGCTCAGAGCCGTGGGAATGATAGAAGCTGGTTCCCGGCAACGTACTGTGGCTTTAGCTCTGAATACAAGTCAGAGTGTTATCAGTCGACTTTGGACACGTTACCGAAGCACTGGTACCGTGGCTGAGCGCCATGGAGGACGGTATCGCTGCACCACACGGAGACAAGACCGATACATTCAAATCTTAACTCGAAGAGCTCCAACAATAACCGCCATGATGTTAGCCGTGAGGCTTCATCACTCTTCAGGGAACTTAATTAGCGACCAAACAGTCAGAAACCTTTTTGCTTGCATGAAGTGAACCTTCATTCCCGAAGACCGCTACGGGTACCACCTATAGCAATGCACAATCGTAGGATTCGATATCAATGGGCTCTTGAACACAGAAATTGGGCAGAAGAACAATGGCGTTTCGTGTGCTTTTCTGATGAGTCTCGTTTTGGTATGAGACCGGATACAAGACGTATACGACACTGGAGAACCCCTGGACGCCAACAGCGATTAAAATCCTGCCAGGAAGTCCATCCTTATAGTGGTGGAACCATCATGGTATGGGCGGGTATTTGGATCGGCGGAAGAACTGAGTTGATTTGGATCAGAGGCAACCTCAACGCTCAAATTTATGCTGAGACGATTGTATCAGACGTCATCGTTCCTCTACAAGTGCAAATCGGTCCCTTATTTCAGTTAATGCATGATAATGCACGACCGCACACCGCAAGAGTTGTAAGACAGACTCTCGCCGCAGCTAACATCAATGTCCTGCCCTGGCCTGCTCAGTCGCCAGACTTGAACCCGATTGAGCATGCATGGGATATGCTACAGAGACGAGCTCTGCCGAATATGGAGGGTATCCAGTCGCAAGACGACCTTTTTTTGTTGTTGCAACGAACATGGGCGGCCATTCCACAGCGTGATTTGGATGAACTCATTTTGAGTATGCCAAACCGATGTTCTTGTGTTGTTAGTGTTCGCGGTAGAAACACGGATTATTAATTGTTTAAGTTACCCAATAAAATTTTAGAGAAAACTGTTATTTCAGTCTTTTTTTCGAACTTTTGTGTTAGTGGTTCAAATGTCAAAAATCCCTTTATTAGGAAAATGGCAAATTTCTTTATTAATGCAAAGGTGACTTGGTTTATCGTTACTGTGACAAACGAAAACACTTTATTTGATGAATCCTTAAAGAAAATTTTAATTAATATCAATCAGGAGAAAAGTTATTGCAAAAATATATGTTGATCCCTAGACACTTTTGATGTGTGTAGTTCACTGTTAGCATGATATTATTTTATTTTATTGAGCGATTGGCTGAACATAATACTTTTATTATTTTCATATAGTCATCTTCTTTTATCTGTTCTGTGGTCACCTTAACCGATTGAATACCGTAATATATATAGGTACACAGTTACATAAAATCCGTAATTTTATTTTTGGACTGTGTTTTTTTTACGATTTCATGGTTGGTCACATAGTAAAAGTTGTTTGTAATGATGAGTATAACCCTAGCCCTAGTAGTCCCTTTTAAGGATTAAAACGATGAAAATGTAAGGGTGTATAAACAGTTAAAAAGCAATTGTGTCTCGCGTGGATCCACGTTCCAGCATATATATGGTTAGTACAACCAGAGTGCGTCTATGACTAGATACACCAACGTAAATGAAGCAAAAGGAGTATGTAAGGACCTTAGCAGGGGGAGTTCTGTAGTTTCTGCTTAAACCTATGGGAAGAAGTTGTGAGTTTATGTATGTTTATATGTATTATTTTCAGTACAATAAATAATATTAATATGGTTATAGGCACAGATATAGATACACCTAGATAACACAAGAGCAAGTACTTCACGTGCCCAGCTTAAATACAAAAATCGTAAGCCGCCACTTTCACGCTTAGTCCTAAGTACTGCTGGCTGGGCGAGCGTGAGCGCTGGCGCTAGGCCCAGGGGGTGGGGTGAGACAGCCGCCGCACGCGGCGGCGGCGTCTTTGAATCGTTTTGATTTTCCCATCACTAAATAGTGCTTGTGACGTCATAGTAAGTCAAAAAATGGCACGTTTGGTTTTCATAAACATCGTGATACTTGCGTTAACTAGGTCTATCTATATCTGTGGTTATAGCTGTACCACTACGAAGAAAGGAAGATACATTAAACATGAAATCTTAAAAAAAAAAAAGAACACCCCCCCCCCCCTTTATTCATAAACGTTACTTATAGATATGTAGGGATTAGCGATTGTTTAACCATCTAATGTTATACCCACAAGTAGAAAAGCCTTATTGTATTTTAATGAAAATATAATTATTTTGCTAAGACCAGGTACCTACAAACAAACACATGAAGTTAAATACTTATACACAAAATAATACGACCGCACAATATTTCCACGGACGAGTCGTGTAATTTCTTTAAAACAATGCTTTCTTATCTTACAATAGCCAACAAAAGGCGTCGAAAAGGGGAGCTGTCCTAATGGCAGAGAATTTCAGATTAATTTTTTCACGTGACCTCGAGATAAAAGTTTTCAAGGAAATAACAAAAGGTAACCGGTAACTAATGTAAAGAACGATGGTTACATAAGAACGCTTTCGGAGCTAATGCTTAACGCCCAAAATTGACACAAAGCAACTAAAAAAAAAAAAACTCCGTAAAAAGAAACCGAAGTCGGTAAATTTTTGATATAGGGAGGTAAGTTTAAAGATTCCGCAGAAAGTTTCGGTCAAGGACTGTATAGCTTTACGACTTACGACAAAGGTTCGGAAAATTGTAAAAGTAAACGCGGCGAATATCAATAAAATTAGTTTTATGTCGTCAAAGCGAGAAGCGGAAACTTTCTCAATCATTTTATCGAATCAGAATGCGTGTAAGGGGAACATTATACGTAATATCTTCAGCGAGTTGGCTATTCAATCTGGGAGTACTATGACATACTTGAAATGTATTAGACGCGACTCTCTGAGGTACTGAAACACGTTACTTCGTGACGTTATTAGAGTAGCTAGGAATTGTTCCGGAGCTAACGCTTTCACAGTTGCTTATATAGCTTCACATTTCCTTTTCAAATTACATCTTTGTAAAGTGAACCTACAATGTGATTTGCAGCAGATTATAAATAAAAAAAACAGCATGGCTTTTAGTAACGGTTAGTTTGAGCACTTTACAACCAATTCCCGTAATTAAAAACAATCAAAATCTAACTAGATTTTGAACGTTTTTAATTAATATAATAGAGTGCTACTGCACTCTCATCTCAGCGACGATCAATGTCAAAAATCCTACACACTTTTTGACAAATTCAGACTGCAAGAAAAATGCAATCGTTTTAAAAAAATAGAGGAATTGCCCCACTGCAAATTGATCTTCCCATTTAATGAATATTGATCATCGAGCTAGCTTTTGAACGTTTTTAATTAATATAATAGAGTGCTACTGCACTCTCATCTCAGCGACGATCAATGTCAAAAATCCTACACACTTTTTGACAAATTCAGACTGCAAGAAAAATGCAATCGTTTTAAAAAAATAGAGGAATTGCCCCTCTGCAAATTGATCTTCCCATTTAATGAATATTGATCATCGAGCTAGCACAACTTACAACTGGTCATCAATTACTTCTTTACACATTATTATAACGATAAGGCCGCCCATTGTATGTTTTGTAGTAATAATTGTTTTTTTTTTGTTATGTAGTTTCTGGTGTACAACAAAGTACATATAAATAAATAAATATTATCACCCATGAAACATACAAAGGTTCCGAAACACGTCATCTTCCAAAAAATAACGGCGACCCACTCGAAAACATACAAAAATTTTAGCACAAGTTTTCAGTTAAAACTAGTCCAAAACCACTATTTAATTTATGCGCGATTACCCCATCACGCCAGCCTATAGAAACTTTGTTTACGTCCACCATATCTTAACTTACCTATGTTTACGGAGGGTGCGCTCGGTACTAGCATAGAATAAGAATGAATAGAGGTGAAACTCTGACTCTAAACGCATTGTAAATACCTGTTGGTATTTCCAACGCGTTTAGAGAGTAGAAGAGAGTATTTCCAAAGTTCCATTCCATAGCATGGTTTGGCATAAGAACTAATGAGTCTATACTAGAGGAACTCAATATGCCAGGAGCTTGGCGTCAGCTTTTTCGGACATGTTATTTTTTTTTTTATATACAGCTTATTGTACTAGTTACATAAATCAAAGATATATGTCAAGTACTTACATAAAATATAAACTAATAACAACAATTAATTACTATTATTCTCACAAAAATGTAGGCATGTAAGTTATGCGTGCACCAATGCATTATTTGGAAAGGCTTATGATACTGGGCCTCGTGGAAGGAAAACGCGCTCAAGGCAGAGCACCATGCATCGGCAAGGTGGTCAGACGCGATTAAGAAGGCTGTTGGAGGCAGCATGTATCGAGCGGTCGACACTGCAGAAGATAGCATGACTTGTAGATTTTTTTTTTTTTGAGGAAGGGAAATCATCAAATTGGGGTCATTTGCTCTGGGTGGAGCACAAGGGAGTGTCAGACTGTTACTGACTAAAACCAACCCGTGTTCTTTCTTTAGCCCTTTATGTTCCGGAGTAGCGGTAATCCTTTCGGACAATCCCGTTGCCCCGGCAGGCTTCGGCCCTTATGGGCCCCTATGGCAGTATTGCAATACGGGTACTAGTGAGTCGTTGTAGAATTGCCATGCGGGGTTACAATATTAGGTAAGACTAGCTTCCGCCCGCGGCTTGGCCCGCGTGGTATGTAGATAAAAAGTAGTATATGTCCTTACCTAGAGTTCAAAGTATTCCTTTACTAAATTTCATCAAAATCGGTCCAGCCGTTTCGGAGATTACAAAGTAATAGACTTTTTTATTATTTTTTTTATAATTACCGTATATATATTTTTCTTATATATATATTTTTATTTTATTCTTTTACATTTTATGCATTTAAAAAACTCGACTGCAATAAAAAATATAAGTAAAAAAAAACTGAATGATAAAACAAGCCCATTTTTAATTAAATAAAAGTTCGAAGCAGGCTGGACCCATTTGAGTTTAAAAATATAAAAATGGAATGGGTCCCAAGCAGGCGCTTTACTTTGTTTAAATAATTTTATCAACACTACTCTCAAAACGGTCAAAGAAAACATCGTGAGGAAACCGGCATGTCCTAGAATCAAAAATTCGAAGACATAATAATTAAGACATCTACCAACCCGCACTAGGCCCGCGTGGTAGATTACAACCCACTCCCTCTACAGACAGGAGGCCGGTATCAGCAGTTGGTACATTAAAGGCTTGCATTGTAGGCATTATGTAGCTTGCAGTCTAAGTGAATGCAGCGGTGTTTTACATCAGTGTCACTTCTACTATGGTTTCATATTCTATGGTATCAGGTAGAGAAATTTAGGGGAACTAACTGTACTAGCATTAATCCCAGGAGACAATGTAGTTAACGATGACCCACTTTATCTATATTTCTTGGGGCCACTAGTCCCCAGCACGATTAGTAGCTCTGATATTGGACGGGGTATTAAGTTTAGGTCTGTTCTGTTGTTCTATAAGGTGATAGCAATTTTCTGACTGGAGGGATGTTTTCTTTGCAGAAAAAAATATCTGGGCCAATAATTTGATGGAGAAATTTGAGCTTAAATAAAGCTGAGTACGCCTCTGCTTAACTTATCGTGGATTACAGGTGTGATGTTGTGTTATGTTTATTTAAAAAGCTGCCTCAATTCAAATTATACCTTGATGTAGATATCAATATTTTTAACGAGGCAAGGCCTATAGCTGGTATTGCTATTTATTTATTTATTTTATTTGACAGTTGAGGATTTGAGTCCAGATACATGAATTCCGATTGGCCCTAGTGTTCAATTGGCACGACGCGTGATGTTCACGTAAAAATCCTAGCAATTCCTAGTGCAACATAGTGCAGGTCAGAATTTTTTAAATTGGTTTCGACAGGGTTGCAGTTTAATCCCACGAGATATTTTTGTATCGGTTTTCTGATTTTTTTTTATCCGCAAATATAAATCTTTGATACATATTAGTAATATTTTTGTGCTATGGTTATGATTTCTTCATATTTAACAAAACGATTTATAAGGATAACCTATAATTTTTTTTGTAAACGGGCAATTTTTATTATATTTAGTTCGTAACATTAATTTCGTTTTTGTATGTTTGCAATACTGCTTTTTAGTTCCTTCTAGCGTGTAACAAGATTAATACCTAATATACTTTTTGGTTTAATTATCAGCGTCTTTTATTTAATCGCTACAAATCTATCCATTCAATCATCATCATTCTTTGGTTATATTACTCGTCTGATTCATTCTTCAGTCTTTTCCAATCAAGTAAAATACACCAAAATCTTAAAAGTGGACCTTAAAAGTAGTGGATCTTGCCTCGAGCTGTATACAAACCGAATTATCCCTTAATTTTAATGAGGTCTTACAGTACTTATGAGGTCTATTTTAACCCACTTAAAAAAAAACAAGTGCTGTCAAAACAAAAGAATGAATGAATGAAAAATTCTCTCATTTATTTATGATGCATATTGGCAATTCAAAATGTCAGTCTTATGAAGTTGTTTGGGCGCTACAACGAATAATAATGGTTTCACCTCACCACTTCAGTTTACATTGTAAATCTGCTACGTCGTCGTGTAAACAACAGTTCGTAATTAACATTTTAGTAGGCGGGTGTATTATTAACGTATTTCTACGTTATTAGGATGTCTACGATTTATTAATAGCAACGTTTTAAGTAAATTTTTCAAGTTGTTTCCGCTCTTGATTAGTTTATGATTTTTTTATGGTTTGTTAGGTGGTTTGAGGGGTAACTTTTTGGTAAAGGCTGTAATCAGTGTGGGCGGGGAGATTTTATTATATATGCATAAATTACCTATTAATTATCCGTATAATCTTTAAACATATTAATTTAATTTATAATTTTTAATAACTTAATAATAACACTACACAACATTCCTTAATGCTGCTTATTTATGATATGTAGTCACTATGGGTGAAATGTATATAGTACAATGCCTGAAATAAAATGATTATTATTTTTATTATTATTATTTACTGTATTCGCTGTGAATTAATTTTACCTATAGTACAGCCAGATTCCGCCAGTTATGATCAAGTCCTATGTAATCTCTATTAAATGTAAAATTATCAAGTACAGAGGCCAGCACATCAAGCTACCCCAATCTGTCAGATTTTCCTAATTGAATATGAACTTTATTCCTTTGTGCTAAAGTTGAAAATCTATCAAAGAAATTTGACAGATTGGGGTAGGTTGACCTGCTGGCGTCTGTACAAGCGTTTGAACTAAATACGTTATAAAACCTACACATTTAATAATGAATGATTAATTTGAAATGAGACACGAAGCAGTTGTAAGTGGCACAAACTATCGAATTAATCATTTATTACTGTGTGAGTAGATAGATTCAATTAAATTGGTCCTGCTGGGTAATTGCGTAACACACTATAAGTAGCAATGGGATTCATTTTGACAGTTCAAAAACATTTATTGCTATATTTACGTTGTGGGGTGGACAATGTTTTCGAACATACGAAGCAATGGATTAGAAATAATTAATGTGTACAAAATATTGTAAAACAATTTAAAATAGTAACGGTGGAGTTTCCTGCCAATTCTTCTCCATACTAGAACTACCTTTTGGAAGGGGTGACTAGAATCAATTCTATTTTATTGTAATTTTTGAAAAGTCCCTTTTATGTGCCTATTTGAAATAAATGTTTTGACTTTGACTTTGAAAATATCCTTCAAAATAATTCACATTGAGATATATACATGTGTTTTGCAATTAGGGTGCTGGTCTAGTCCAGTCCCAGCCTGATGGTCCTGGGCCTGATTCAGAAGGCAATATTCCTCGATACGGCTCGCATTGTGAGGAGGTTTCTATTTCTGGAGCCCTAACCATCAGTATCTTGGACCCTGTTCCCGACACATGCGGACCACTATTTTTTATATTTTCAAATGTTTTTATACTTATTTTTTATATTTTAAGAGTTATTGAAAAATTTAATAAGATAAGGAACCAAATAAATAAACGAAATAACAATATGTTTTAATATCTTATATCAATGAATCTAGTTTCTACGTGCCCGAACAAGCTCCTTTCTCAAAAACTCTACGACTACTAGGCTACTATAAATAGGTAGGTACTAGATAATCTAAGATTGAGAATTCTTGAGTCTTTCATTCGGTTTCTTTTGTGTAATCGGAATTTTTCGTTTCGCTTCATAGAAACTAAGTTCGCAATATTAAACACTTCTATAAACATTCAGATTTACTGAACTGGAACGATCAGTAGAAACATTTTATCGAAGTATCTTAGTTATCGTATTCGCTGTTTTATTTATTTTTGTTTATTTAAGGTTGATCCCAGACAACTTGAAATTGAGTATTGGTCGGTAATATTATTACAATGGTATTAAAATTTGCTATTAAAATTAAAATTATGAATAAAATAAATAAAAAAAAAGTAATAAATAATATAATAATAAATTATTAATAATTATTATAATTAAAAAAAATAATAAAATTAGAAGAATAACAAAAATAATATTTTTTTTTTTGTATTATTTATTAAAATTTGGTATTAAAATTTGCTTCTGTTTTCAATCGATTTAAGTCATTTTATCTGCTTGAGTCCCATTCAAAATCAAAATATTATATTTCACATAAACCTACATGGGCGCAAACGTTAGAAGCTGGTGCACGGTTTCAATTAGTCGTTTCCTATGGAGAAAGGTCGGCAAGAAACTCCACAGTAACTGTTTTAAAAATAATTGGCTTTTACTATGTTTTCAAATTACAGTGTTATTTTTATAGGTATGGGAGGACAGTGTAGGCCTGTACAAGTGCCAGGTACAGACGCCAGCACATCAAGCTACCCGAAACTGTAAAATTTTCCCAATCAACTTTGAACTTTATGCATAAGCAAGTTAATTTAAGTTGAAAATCTATTAAAGAAATTTGACAGAATGCAGTATCTTGATGTACTGGCGTCTGTACTTACAAAGTAGGAAATACAACAACAACAAACAAACAAATGACACGAACGAGAATGTAACAAATTTAAACAACTATGAGCCTACAAGGCCTACAACATTCTTACATTCACAAAATAGAAGAGAATCTATGTAAAAAATTATAATTAAAAAACAAAATAAAAACTGTTCAAACCAAATGATATGATTGTTTTTGCATTATTTTATTCTCATCATCCTTCTGCCCTTATCTCTATTCTATTGTGGTCAAATACAACATGTCTTCGTCTTCCAAAATTTCTATTAGCCACGAGCATCCCGCAATGCCCAACTTTTTTTTCATAGTTTAACATAACATTAACTTGACATAATCAGCCTATAAGGTTCCCACCTGGATAATGGTCCTTCAGAGAGTATTTCGGCCATGGCAGCCAATCTCAATGGAGACTAGCCTTCGGCGCGGGACATATTCTAGTACACAAGTGTGAGCGAAAACACATGTGTACTCTCTCATCCCTCACTCTCCTAGTCAGGTGGGACGGCATGCAATCCCACACGACTCGAAAGAGATCAGGCGCAGGACCAACGGCTTAACATGCTTTCCGAGGCACGGGGGTATCACACCGCCAACTTCCAAACTCCGGGCTGTTACTAAGAAATTACTAATGACACTTTGCCCAACCTGGGAATCTAACCCAGGACTCCACGCTCAGCACTCACTGCTGGGACACAGACCTCCTCGCGGTGAAAGGGAGTAGGAGATTTACAAAATTTACATTTCCTATTTTAATCAATTAATCATCGGTCATCAAAATCGTTCGATATCATTCAAATCAAATCAAATCAAATCAAAATATTTTTATTTCACATAAGCCTACAAGGGCACTTATGAAACGTCAGAAGCTAGGTGCACGGTTCCAATTGGTCGTTTCCTATGGAGAAGAACCGGCAAGAAACTCCACGGTTACTCTTTTAAAAATAATTGGCTTTTACAATGTTTTCTAATTACAGTAGGTATGGGAGAACAGCGTAGGCCTGTCAACAAGTGCCAGGTACTTGATAAAATAAAAAATGATCTACAGATCTAAAATCTACAGGGCCTACAAAGTCCTCACATTTACAAAATCAAAAACTCAAAAAAAGATAAATAAAATATAAAAACCTATTAAAACCAAGTGATCATAATTTCCATTACAACCACTAAAAAGAGTTGGAGGATTAGAATTGTCTCTATATAATGTCAAATAGTAAAAAGATTAAATGTCAAAGAAGTATGTAAAAATTAAATAAAAATCGTAATTTGAGAGCAGTTAATAGACGTTTATGTAGTTATGCCGTTAATGAGATGCCAGGGAAGCCACATGTGCAGAAGCAATTATTGCCAAACTACCTTGTCTTCAACGTAGTCTTTAATCTCATAATATGCTTTTTTGATAAGGACACGTTTGATGAGGGTTTTGAACTTTCCATCGCTAAGTTCTGTAACCGGCTTTGGCAACTTGTTATAAAAACGGATGCTATTTATATGAAAGACTTGCTAGTTTTTGTTAATCTAAATTTAGGTATCACAATTTCATTCGTCTACGTTCATTCGTCTACGTTCGACCTTACTTTTTATTTTCTGTGATTGTCAATATCCTGTTATGTTCCAAGTGTATTTTGATCTTCCAAGGTGCTCCCCGACAAGACTAATCAAATTTACGTTATGAAAAGAAAACAATTTCAATTTCTCTGTGCCTGTGCTATTAAATGAATTATCTTCACGTCCTTTTCTTTACGTTAGTAAAAATAATCTTGTAGGAACAATGGGTAAACTTTACAGAAAAAAAAAAAATTAAAGACAAAAATATTGTTTTTTTTTCTGTGCACGTCGAAGGTCTATAGCAGAATTACCAGCTTTATGAAATTGTTGAATAACGTCTGTGTCTTATTTATACAAAATACCTACTTAGGACAGGTGATAATTAATTCTGATACAAATAAATAATACTATTCAGAGATAAATTAAGGATAAGCTCTGTCTAGCTTTACATAGACCAGACAGCTGTGCTGCTGGGGTGTTTGTTGCGCCACTTTATCTTCCCAGCTAAAGTTCTAGGAATAAGTAAAGGGTGGGCGTTTTGGCGGAATGTCTTGTGTGATTTTGATGTTCGAAAAGTGCTGATTCTCAGCCTAATTTGAATAAATTACTGTTGATTTATATATTAACTTTACGGAAAAAACTTTGAATTTTTCTCCTGCAAAGTGTTAGTTCTGATACAAATATTTTTCATGTTTTAATTAGCAAATTGAGAATCAGCCCTACATTACACTGAAAAGCTAGCTTCGTAAAAAAAAAGACCATGTATTTCTCTGTTCCCCTCGAAAACAGGCGAAAACAACATTAAATTGATATTAGCTGCAAGTGTAAAGCCATTTTATTTCCCCTACTAATAGCTCCTAGTTTTCGCACTTAGAGGTCTCTAAAGAAAAGATTTATTAATGGCGGGACAGCTACAGGTACACCGCAAGGAATAAAAATAAAACACATTTAAGTGCGGTAAAGATGTAATAAATAACTAATGTTAAATTGACTGCGAAGAGCTTATGGGCCCGAAACTCGAAACAAAAGGGAAATTGGCTTGTTTTTCCATCGGTTTTCAGCGGGGAAAAGAAAAACGAGTTTAAAAAATTCTATTTCAGGGTCTTTGTGATGTGAAGAAAAACATTTTTGGTTTGGGAAATTGAATCTAAACATTCAAACCTTACAAAGTATTACTCATATTGACAACATTTACCTAGGTTTGAGCGTAAAAAAACAACTATAAATAGGCAAAATTGTATGAAGTTTCCACTTCTAAAATGCTTACCTAATAATCTAATTATTGAAATAATGACCTTTTTTCAATAATTAGATTATTAGGTAAGCATTTCTGGTAGGTACTTATTCTGTTCAAAATTTTTTTTACTGATGAATTAAATATGCTCATAGTATCTAGGGTCATAGTAACTAGGCTTGACTTAGGCTACGGACGCACTGACAGATGTGTGCCTAGAGCTTAGCAAGTCATCTTGAGAGTAGCGAAGTGAAACGAACGTTCTAGAATTTTCGCAACCGGCCGCACTGCACGCTTGGCGCCTACGCTTGTATCTAACATATGTTAATAGGAAAATAATGCAGGTGGTCTTTTCTCCACAGAAACGCTCTCGCTTGTTTTCTTTCTGTTTAATGACCACTAAGCAATGATTTTTAACAGAATATAGTATATTTCATTACAAGTGCGGAAAGGTTGTCATTGCAAAGAATTCCGACAAATGTCTACCCGAGCCGAGGTGCAGCCAAAGGCGAGGGTTGACAGTCGGAACAAGTTGCCATGACGGTTTCGCACGTGTACTGAACGACTATTTTTAATATAGTTGCGAAAAAATGAAGCAATTTAATAAAATAAGGTGGCGTTAATTCAAAAAAACACTCGCAAAGAAAATTTCTGAAAAATGGCGCCAACTGTAGAATATAAGCAAAGATTTTTTTTTTCTTCACCCATTGGTAGGCAAAGGGAACTATGCCCATACAGCCAAGTCTTCAGTAGAATTTTTTTATTGATATGAAATGAAAATGAAATTTAATGAGATGAAATGAAATGAAACCTAACCTAACGTATTCAATCAAATCATTAAATCAGATATTGAAACAAATTAGTAGCTTCTTTTTAGAAATATACGTATTTGCATGAATCATAAAAACTTCTATGAATTTTTTTAGTAAAAACTTCATGGTTGGTTTTTCTTTTTAATAGACATTATTTTGACAGTTGGGAAAGAGAACGCACGAGTTCGGGAAAGGTAAAAAAAAAGCACGAGTATGTAGCCCACATCCCGAACGCTATACGTCCCTGCAATACGCCACTTTTTGAGCAACTGTATTAAAAATAAATTTTAACTATTTGTATGTCCTTATGTTTTCCTTTTTGATGATACATTGTTTTTATAAGCACTAGAACCCTCAAAAAATGCTCACAATTGCCGATTTAAGCCGCTGTCAACAAAGGCTTGTGTACAAATTTGACAACTGTTAATGAAAAAAGAAAAACATAGGGATACAGTATATATTTAGTTTATGAAATATCTTTTAAATTGGTCCAATATTGGAGCAGGAAATAGGCGAGAGCCAAACCTCGAATTATGATTTTATACTTAGGCTTTTTAAAAAGTCTCTTCGACCGAGCTAGGCGCTAAGCAAGCCATCTGTCAGTGTTTACGAAGCTTTAATGTTCACACAAATATGCTTTCTTTACCGTCAGTATAGTTACTCTTCATAGCTTTAAATAGGCAGTAACATAATTATTAATTTTCTTTTACGAAATGCTTGATAATTAGGTTGTTGGGGTCAGAAGGATAGCAAAATTAAACACATATATTGCAGGGAATAATTGCTTATTTATTGATTAAAGAACCCGCAGTACATTCTGTTTTGTGTCATACAATTTGTGCTAGGCTAACTATATTAAAATATATAACCGACCAAATAGGAGAACATTGATTTCCAAAACTTAAAACATATCCACGAAGAACAGGCATCCATCTCAATCTCGCGCATGCACGACGTATAGTGCTGTCTGTACGCACACTATAAATATTACCGGCGCTGGCGCATCTCATATCGTCAGTACGTATTTGCTTCTGAGGCCATAGTCTGAGGCTAGCATGTCATCATGTCGGCGAATGTTTACATGTGGCGCTGACGTAAGTATGTGGATACGCGAGTCCCACAAGGTATTGAAATTCAGTATTTCGGGTAGGTACTTATTCCGCTTTAAGTTTTCTAAAGATAAATGAATTATGATGTCGTGGAGCATACTGAAAGTTTCTGTATCTGGCCACTTACAATAAAAGAATGAAAAACAATTATGGAATTCTAAAATGGAACTCTTTGACACGTCTTTGAGAACATGTTACTTTTTCATTTGCGAGACTGTCATTTGTTTTTTCATGGTGACGTTGTTTCGAAAATTGTATGTCATTATCAAAATGAGTTTAACTCGTGAACATTTTCGTTCAATGATTTTTTATGATTTTCGTTGTGGCTTATGTCAACAAGAGAATTGCCAGAAACTTCAATTGGTATTTGGTGATGAAGCACCATGTCGCAGCTCTATGTATTCGTGGTTTGGAAAATTTAGACGTGGACGTGATCATCTCCATGACGAGGTACGTTTTTTTTTTTTTTTATTTATTTATTTATTCATTTTGTGAACATAGGGTACAATATACAGATACGTGAAGGTTGGCCTGCGACTGCGTTTACAGACTCTAATATTGACAACGTACGACACCTTATTGAAACTGGGTGTATTGCTTTGAAACCGAAAGAAAAAGCCAGTCGGCAGACTGGGTCTTTCCTTTTGAAGATTTGTCGATGAAAGTTAACAAAAGTCGAAGCATTGTTAAAAAAATGGTTGCTTCTTTTTTCAACAAATAAAGATATTAGAGAACAGTATTGCTTAAAGATTAAAGGACAGTGACTGCAGATTGATACGTCAACTTGCTTGCTTAGAAAAAGTTCGCTAAAAGTGTCCTCGAAGCAATATTTATTTATTTATTTATATATACTTTATTGTACACCAGAAAATACATAACAAAAAAAAAACAATTATTACTACAAAACATACAATGGGCGGCCTTATCGCTTTCTGCGATCTCTTCCAGGCAACCTTGGAATGGACAGTGATTGCGTGGATATATAAAAATGGGGTTGTCAGTGGTGCAACATAATAAAGATACTATAATAGATACATAGATAATATAATATATATATATACATATAAGCTGTATAATAGATACATAGATAAATACATACTAAATATACATACAAACAACGAAAATAAATGACGACTACAGATTATTGCGTTACGAAAACAAGATCACAACAACAAGTAATGCTCCTTCACCAGTCTCTTAAACACAGCTAACGATTGCGCGCGTTTTATTTGAACTGGCAATGCGGCTTGAACAGAGAAGGATTTGTCGAAAAATGTTGTGGAATGCATTGGCATTTTAAGCAATATAAACACTTCACTTCGTAGTGGTCAGGATGAGTTATCGTTAACGCATCCTGACATTCCGCTAAGTTAACAGAAGCCGATTTGAAAGCTTCAAATGTGAAACTGATGACGCATCCGCCTTATAGCCCGGACCTCGCACCTTGCGACTTTATGTTTACAAAAATTAAAGACGGCACACTGTTTACGAGCCCTGAATCGGCGGTGAATGCGTTCCATGAAGCCATTGAAGAGGTCCCTAAGGAAGAATGGTCCAACTGCTTTGTAAAGTGATTTGAAATGAATTAGTTGCGAGGGAATATACTCTGAAAAACAATAAATGTATCGTAAGTCTTATAACTAGTCTTATTTATCAGAATCCAGAAACTTTAGTATGCCCTAAGTATACAGGGTGGCAGCCATCGACGCGCAACCTGTTACTATGGATTCAACACGTGATTTTGAAGCTCTGTGAGGTTCAGAATCACGATTTTCGTCAGTTATTAGGGGTCCTAGGGGGCCTAGAATCATATCTGCTAAATTTATGGTTACAGTTTGCCAGAAGATGTCCCATTGACATTCAGATGACAAATGGCATTAAGTCTACGTAATGTTCACATAAAATAACATTTGTTCTACATCGTCGTTATAATTATTCTTCATTTTAACAGTCAGATTATGAAGACTTTTATTATATTTAAAAAACAACAGCTTGACAAAAAACAAGGCTGTATGATAAATTGCGGCGAATGTAATGCTTGGGTAAGACTATGCGGTAACTCCATCTGTCATGGCGGGCATAAACTTAAGAGACAGGTACTTTTATCGTTATTTATTTCTTTTTATCCTGTAAGAAATTTTGAACACTGATACCCAGTATAAGCGTCTCCTTTATAACCTTTATGTATTGTTAAACGCAACATCTAATAAGTCTGTCTGTTAGTGCGTTTATAATTTGATAAAGCTCGATGAACATTTTTCTATTCATAGATATTTGATCAGGGTTAGTGAGTAAGTAATATAGGCAAGGACACAAGTAGTCTCGCATAACTTTAATGGTCACTAAAAATTTCCATTCAAATCAATAAAAAAGAGACATTTTCTAATAATATACATTGTTTTGCAATTTGTCTATCATATTATGATACACACGGCCTGATCATCTATACTTATAATAAAATTATAACGAAGCCGAAAATATAGTTTTAGAGTTTTTGTCCATCTGGATGTATGTTCCAGATTGGCGCAAAAATGGCTGAACGGATTTGGATGAAATTTAACAAATAGATAGTATATAACCTGGATTACATACCATAGACCTGGACATAGGATTTACTTTTAATCCCGGCAGTACCTACGTTCCCTTGGGATATTTTCTGACATATACGCAGGCGAAACCGCGGGCAAAAGCTAGTTAATTCATAACCGACACAATATCAGGTTATATCAAAATAGCAAGAGCAACAAAATATATGTTTACCTTCCAATTTAAAACTATCATATTTCAAACGATTGCACAGTTCGGATGTAGATTTATTTGGGAAACTAGTTTCCATCGCCAAAATTAGTTTTGGTACAAAATTCTCGTATTTCTAACGAAACTTTTTAGATAGAATGATAAAATATTTCAATTTAGGATTAATTGAATTTTATGGCAGAGCTGCAATCAATGTTAGAAACGTCTATTGTTTGTCCAATCAGATTGCAGATATTCGAACTGATGAAATTAGTTACTTAGATATCTAACTGATCTTATGAAAAACAGTAAGACAATATCGTTTTTTAAATCGAGTAGTACATCAGACCGTACTAATTATAGGCTATTTCAGTGCTACCTACCTTTACTTTTAGAAAAACTTATTTTAGATCAAATGCAAAGATTTATAATAAACATAAATTACTACATAGCAAACAGTTCGCTTCTATAAGGGGTCGTTCGACTACTGATGCCGGTGTTGAACTTTTAGAACATGCTTATAATGCATGGGAGGATAAATTCGATGCTTTGAGCATCTTTTGCGACTTGTCCAAGGCATTCGATTGCGTTTTTCATGAAACATTAATCAGGAAACTGCACCACTACGGAGTCCGGAACGCCGCTTTAGATCTTTTTACTTCATACTTAGGATTCAGAGAGTTGATGTTAAACGGAAAAGATTACCCGGATCAATTGTAACAATGGGGGTCCCCCAGGGCTCAATTCTTGGTCCTTTTTTGTTTCTTATTTAAATTAATGACTTGACTTCATAAAGGATAATCATGGTATAGTATTGTTTGTAGAAGACACTTTACTTTTATTTAAACTCAAACGTCAGCAGCTTAGTTAAGTGGTTTAATATTAATAACCTACTTCACGAGAAAAAAAACTAATTGTATCAAGTATACGATACCTCATGTTAGACAAATAAAAACTAGTGTGCTCATAAAAGTTGAAATCTTGAATCCCGACGATAGCACTGTATTAAAAAAAAATCGTGATTTAACTGATTTAGAGGCAGCCTGTTTAGTATACTTTAGTTATTTTCATAGTGTGATATCATACGGTATCCTGATGTGTGTTATTGTCTGATTATTGGCGGCATTTCCTAATGACGCCGATATTCAGATAATATATAATTTTGTTACAAAAAAAGGCAATTCGTTCAATTTATAAATTAAGTCCCAGACACTCCCTCAGAGACAAATTTAAAGAGATTAGTATGATGAATGTGCCTTCCAAGTATATTTATGAAAATCTTTTCTACGCACATGAAAATATTAGTCTGTTTAAAAAATACAGTGATATCCATAATCTAAATACCAGGAACAAACACAAATTTGATGTTCCTAAAACCAGGCCTAAGAAAATAAGTGGCTCGTTTAGATGCCTATGTATACGTTTTAATAATAAACTTCCTAGCCACTGTCAAGAACTAAGCTGTAATAAATTCAAATCTTTTATAAAGCGGAAACTATACCAGAAATCCTTTTATACTGTTAAAGACTATATTGAGGACAAAAATGCTTGGGACTGAGCCGCTCCAATAAATTTACACAGTGAATCTTTTTTGTTTTTTGCTTACTATTTTTTATTTCTTCTCGTTAGAGACATGAATATTTACTTTGTTTAATATTATTTGAATTATTGTGAATGTGAGGACTATGTGGGTCATTGTTTTTGTTCCCTTTAGTTAGTTTTAGTCATGATCTGGCAGTTTAAGTAATTTATGCGGCCTACCCAAATGTCCTTTCTTTGGTATTGTTCGTCGAATCGTTGAGCTCCTTAAGTTTTGAGTGGAGCTGCATGATTACTGACAAATGCGTGCACCGACTGACTCCACTCAATCAGTGTGGTTCTTTCCTCTAAAGACCAATTTAGACACAAATCTACATGGTCTTCATATGATCTGACCAAGATTATGTCTGGACTTTAAAAGAGACTGTGACCTCTGAGTTTATTTCTTCTCAGAGTAGTCAGGTAGGAAACGCCGACCTCAACTACATAGTTAAAAATATGATTGACGTGTAAATGTATTTGTACAAACCTACTTGTAGAAACAAAATAATTTATCATTCATCATAACTGTATACAACGTGTAACGTTAAATGCGCAAAACCTGAAAATAGTTTGTTCATGATTGACTACTGAATCGATTTCAGTAACTTTTAATACAGGTTTTTTTTTTTTAAATTATGTATTTTGCCATACTATCCGTCGCTTGAGCCAAAGAAAATTACATCTTATTTTAAGGCAATAATGTATGAAGGTAATGCTAGGATCAGCACAATTTTCTTAATAATAATATTTAGCTTTAAAAAAATAGTTTTGGTCATTGTAATTATGCTTTTAACTCAATGTTCTAATTGGGGTGTATGAGGTTTTGCGCATTTAACGTTAGACGTTTTATACTACTACTGTAATAAGCTGTATCTAACAGATATTGGCTGTACTTTTTATCCGTGGTCCATCAGTACGTTAAGCTGTCAATTAAAGCCAGTTTTCACACTAAGATACCTACAGTCCGGTCTTCGAGAGAATGCGTTCCTGACACCTGACAGTGCGACAAATTTTAATAGCTAATAAATATTAAATTCGCAAAACATGTATTAGTTAGTTAGTAGAAGAATGCATTCTCTCGTCGGCTGGACTATATTTGGCAATCAAGCGCCTGAAAATGTGATAGCTCAACTCGTCAAAGCGATATTTTTACCGTTTTTTCGTTTTATTTTTACCGTATAAGACTTTCCAAGGACTACTCAAGCTGCAAAAGTTATTCTTGAATGCCTATATCGGAAAAAGATTTCGACATTTAGAAAACCTCCAATATTTTGGAAGTTTCCTAAATATCTTCTATAACCTCCCATATACCTCCTATACAGCGTGTATCAGAAAGGTATTTTCATTAACTGTGGTAGTGGTATCAAAGTGAACCACTTTCTCCATGGTAACAACATCGTATTCGCGGAAAAAAAGTTACCAGTCCTATAATAAACTTCAATACATAATCAACCTATAATGTTTCCACTGCTGGGACACAGACCACCAAGAGGAGGACCTCTTGGTGGCAGGGAGTGGGCCGTAATCCACCACACGGGCCCAGAACGGGTTAGTAGTCACAGTATCACATGTCTTCGAATTTTTAGTTCTAAGACATGCTGGTTTCCTCACGATGTTTTTCTTCACTGATTTGAGAACAGTGGTGATGAAATAATTTACACAAAGTAAAGCGCCTGTCTGGATTCGAACCCACGACTCGCAAGTCGCGGCAGTTACCATTGGGCCACTACTGCTCAAAACTTCTATAACTTACTGTAAAATTACTCGTTTTATTACCTTAAACACGTGCACAGCAAAAAACCCTACAAATAAATCTAGGTATACCGCATTGGGACTATTGAATACCATTTTTCATGATAAACTGAACTTCGCTATTATCATAACGGCTTGAAATGATATACTGGGCATGTTTTGACGTACGCTCGGTAACCATGAAATGGAAAAGTTGTATTCAGTACTGAACGAACGTGTAAGTAGTCTCTTATTTATTGAGTGGAAGTTCAAGGATACAATCTTGTGTACGGTATTTTGGACGAAATTGTCGGAAATTATTCTATGTCTACGTGAGTAAGGTTTTTATGGATTAGGCTTTTTTCGTTCAGACGCCAGCACATCAAGCTACTACAATCTGTCAAATTTCTTTAATAGATTTTCAATTTTATCGCTATAGCATAAGGTTCAAAATGAATTAGGAAAGACAGTTTCGGGTAGCTTGATGTGCTGACGTCTGTACAACAATTATTTGGGATTGAAAATTATGAAGCTAATGACAGTGGTCTTAATACCCGTGCAAAGTTCAGTAGTTAGTTAATAGAACCACACTTACTTTAATAAAACACACAATATAACACACATTTTAATACAACACATAATATAACAAAACATACTGTTTATAACTATTTTTTTTTTAAGTTATACCAAACAAGTACCTGGACGAGTAAGGTAAGTAAGTAAGGAGTAGCAAGTCCTGAACTTGCTACTCCTTTAAACAACACAAATATAAAATACCAAAAGATATATATTTACTTACTTAAAAGAAATTTCAACCACCTCTTACGTACTTTACCACTCAATACAACAAGAAACATCATATCATAATTATTGTTGGTAAAAAAGTTTTCCGTTTCAAGAATTTCGCGATACAAACCGAGGGAGAGATGTATAAATATTTATTGTACAGGTGGTATAAACCGCCCGAGGATATTGGAGGATAAATTGATTGTTCGGGGTCGGTTTTCCATTTAGATATGGAAATTTCCGGGATTGTGTACGAAAATCTTCGATTTTACCTACCTGCCTTTTTTTTCAACAAATCACGCTAAGAGCGAGCGAGCCTTTTTAGTTTTTTTTTTTTTCAGTACCTACTCGTAATTTTAACATGTATTTTGCTGGGCCAGTAAAATATTGGTATGGTCAAATAAATCAAAGCATATTTTTTTATTGATACTGTAGTAAGTCAATAATTATTGGTTAGGTTTATGGAAAAAATATTAACATTTCAAACATAATTATATTTCACTGTCAATAAGATATATTGCAAAAAGAAAACACCAAGCTCATAACGTAATAAATACACAATAACCGAAGGTAAAACTTTAATAGAACCACAATATGTCGGGCCAGTTAAAAGGTCCACAGCAATTTCGTTTTCGCTTCGTCCATAAAAGAAATACAGCGGTCACAAATTTATTTATGTTCAGTTATTGTACGTCATGTCCCAGTGATCGTAATAAAACATAGCGTTTACATCCGTAGCCCACAAGAGACGCCATTCAAACAAACGTGACCCTTTCGCCATCATATTATTAGATTCAGAATGAACGGAGCTGACATATAAACAACGGACAAACGATCGACTTTCGTGATAAAGGGTTCGTCCATACGAAATTAATTCAATAACAGAGGTCACTGTTTTCTTGTTGTCTCCTTCTTTATATCCCCAAATTGGATATTTGAGATGTTTCGTTTTCCCTCATTCGGTTACTGTTTGACTTTTTCGCTTATTGAAGATTGAAATTGTCTCTAACTCGGCCCGCGATTGCTTGCCTCAAACTTTCCAAGTTTTGATATCGTATTACTCAGCATTTTTAGATATTGCCTTTTCAATAAAAATATTTTATTCCTTATTTTTTCGACAGCTCTTTACTAGTTTTCGAGGAATAAAGGCGGTTAAAATTATTTATAGCTGTCATTTAAATACTCTGGGCAAGAAATACGCGTCTGGGAGATTTCGGAAACGGATTTATTTTATGAATCTACCTAGCTTTCACAATTTGAATAATAAATTGGATAATTTGTTATAGGTACCTTTCAGAGCTGCCTTCATTAATCATGTTTTCGGCCAAGTTTAATAACACACTATCGCGGCCTATATCAAGAATATTGGTGAAACTTGGTCAAACTAACGGAAATGCCCCAAAACTAAATTGGAACGAATGGCTCCAAGTTATATACTAATTAGACGACGACGCAAGAACTTTATACGTACAGTACGTCTCCTTAGAGTGTCGAAATTAGAGTTAAACTAAACTTGTTTACCTTTCTGCTGAGCTGTTTATATGAAAGTTTGCAAATACGCCACCTCGGGGAAGTAAAATTTTGCTAAAAGTGCCATGCCCGAAGTTTGCTTAGTTCTCTCATGCCTCAAAGTAGTTAAGTAATTTGTATAAAATTGTTTTACTTGAACAAGTTTTGCATCTGTTCGCGTACTTTGCGGTTATCATAGAAGCTATGCGGTGTACATGTATATTTGGTAATCGGGTAAACACTTTTTGTTTTGTAGTCAAAATCTGCGAATATAGGTAATTATGGTTTTTAAAGAAAATGTTGACAATTAAGATTGTCATTGAAAGCCTGATAGTATAATGAAGTTTTAGTTGTTTTATAATACAGTATTTAAACAGATGGACAATAGGTAAAATGTACAATTGCGAGGTGAGACAAATTCTACATGTATATATTACGCAAAAATTATCATATCGCATCATCTTGTAAACGAAAGTAAGTGATGTTTAGGTAATCTCACAATTACAACAAACATTTATTACCTAATTTTTCAATGACCTCACACCTTCTTAGACCTTTGACATTCGATACGGGTGATCAGAAACCTAAAAGTCTGATAACATTTTTTGCCAAGGGATATCGTGTTATCTATAAACTGGGCTGTGGAGGCCAGATAGACAGTCGCTCCATTTAAAATACTGGTATTCAGGCGCATCTAATTAGACTGGAAGCCAACCCTAATGTTGGGAAAAAGGCTAGGCAAATTGATGGAATTAAATGGCAAGTTTTGCAGACCTTACTTTCCAGAGTCAACTCAGTTTATAAGAAATATGGTCACATTCATTAATCGACGAAAAAATACTTCCCGGTTATTAAACCTAAATTATACCTACATTCCTATTGTCTACACAATTTCGTTCAAATTAATGGAAAAGGGGGAAAACTTCTCTCCTCTTACATTTTGTTTCTTTTCAATCAATTCTTTCAGCTCAACGCAAACAAGCAACTGTCAGTTATAAGAATGTGTTTTGGGTATAAACTTCGGATTTTATTAACTTCGGGGAAATTCATCTTTGTAACGTTTTCTTTTTCAAATGTATATTACAGTTTTATTGGATTTATTTGACTTATATTTTGTGCGTTGAAGTTAGTTATTTTTCAGGATATCGGGGTGGAAAGTTAGATGGTTTTATAATTATATATATGTTAGTGATTAGAGACAGACCTGAAAAGCCAATTCATTGACTTTCGACAATACAGATTTCTAATCCAACCAAAATAAAAACTGTTTTATAAAATAAGTACACCTTTCTATCTCCATAGCAACAAAAACAACGAAACAAATACATATATTACAATACCACATTTTATCAACATCGACATGGAATACAGTATTTTAATATTTATAGTATCTAACCACGATTGTTTTGTATATAAAAAAAAAAAAACATCAAAAGGGTCGTCTTCGACAAAGAAGGCCGTTACTATCAAAAGGATTGATATAATCGTTTAGCTCCCATTAGAAAAATAAATAGTCACATAATCCCGTTAGCTATAGAAATATAGAAAACGTGACGCCACCATATCTTCCTGTTTAAATTTCCGCCAGTAGTATATCTTTACGATCTAACTTCATTCGGGTAGCGTGAAAGTGAAAGCGGAAAAATATCGCAAAAAGATATAAGTATTTACAATCATTACATTTGTACCTTATTACAATGTAACAAGAGTCATATAACGCGCCGTCGTGAATATCAGCTGTTTACGGTCGTAAGTTAGGATAAAGACGGAGAAAAAACTTTTGCTTTTACGTCGTTTTTACTATCTTATTGTGTATGGCTAAACTAATATTGTATTTCCCTTTACCACGTATAAAATTTGACCATCAATAAAGGTAATTATATGTCAGCATCATTAGAAGTCTGACAACAAGTCTTACCAGAGGGTATCGTGTTACTCAGTAACTAAATTGTGGATGTCAGGCAGTCGCTCCATATCAAATACTGGTATTCAGCTGCATCCGGTTAGACTGGAAACCGACCCCAATATGGTTCAAAAAAAGGCTAAGTAGATTGATTGATCATTGTTTTTCATTGTCCTATATTTATCTTGGTGTTTCAGTATATGTCGTACACTAGCAATTGGCTATTAAGAACGAAATCAAACCAGAAATTAATGTAAAGATTATAGATTATGTCTTTTCTTTGGTATTGTTCGTCGAATCGTTGAGCTCCTTAAGTTTGAGTTGAGCTGCATGATTACTGACAAATGCGTGCACTGACTGGACAGGTCCACTCAAATCTGTGTGGTTCTCAAAACTCAAAAGACCATTTCAGACACCAATCTAAATGGGCTCTACATGATCTGACCAAGATTATGTCTGGACTTTAAAAGAAACTGTGACCTCTGAGTTTGTTTCGGCCTTTCTTCTCAGAGTAATAGTATAAAATAAACTTATACAACCGACAGCAAAAACCAGTCCATAATCGCCACAATTAACAAGTCACTCATACAAAGTCGCGTGCTTAAAAGCAAACATCGAAGCCTTCCCAAGTATTGAATTATAGATGAGTTCCGAAGAAAAATAATTACTTACCGGGAGTACTTACGTTTAATTATTTCCGAACAATTCAGTTGGCAGCCTCGAAATGGCTCCGACTAAAAGAACCTTTCAGCGGGAACCAATTAGTAAAAGTAGGTGCCTACAATGCGTTCGGATAGATCAATAAATTATTAACCTGACTACAAAGGACACGCTTCATAGGAACAAGTGGCGGGAAAAGTACATTTTAATAAAGGGACAGTTCTTTTTTTCTTTTGTTAAATTGCTTTGAAGTTTGTCGGGTTCGAAGAGTCGTTTTTTTTTTTGTGGAATTGTAGTTTTTAACCGACTTTTAGTGATTGGTTTTCTTTTTTTATTGTTGTATAGGTATATTAATAGTTCGATGTAACGTAACGGAACAATAACACTTTAAAAAAAGACACTTCGACAGGAGATAGGCATTTCGTAACAAATCTTATCTTTTTCTTTTATTCACGGGTTTTGGGTTGCTCACTTGTCCGTCATCTTCTTTGAAAGGGAACCGCGGATGGATAGGTACGTATATGAAAGCGTATTGTATAGTGATCTCGAAATCGTTCATTTGTCGGTTGATGCGGTAACGTTAACCCGCGATGTTTGTTTGCGGCGCTTTGTTTTTGATTTGTTTGTCTGTAATCCCTAACGGTTTAAGGATGATTCCATCAAACGGCTCGCATCGCATCGGATCGTTACGGATTTTACAATCTTTAAACGATAATAAATCGTGTATGCATTATTTAAAGTCTATATTACCAAGCCGCGCACAGCAGCTTGACCGCGGGCGTCTTCCGCGAAACGCGATCGTAGGCGAAAGTATGCTGCGACGCGCGATCGGCTCTGTTCGCCTGTCGTCGTATCTGATCAAATTCTTTCAGCTGTTTGATGATTATTTTCTTCTTCTTCTAATGCAATAGCCAACAAAACTACGTCAACTTCAACCATTTTCAAAAGTTAGAACACGTCAAAACGGTAGGAATGAAACTTTTTGAGTAGGCGTAGAAACGAATACGCTCGTAAGTGATGGTACGGAGCCGTCGACATGCTGCCGCATGCAATCGGTTGTCACCGCATCCGTTTGTTTCCTTTTCGATCCGATGTAATGCGAGCCGTTTGGTGGAAATCATCCTTTAGGCAAAAGTGTACCCATAGTAACATCCACATTTCATTAGTTTTCATTTATTGCTTTACATACATATATAAACTCACACCTCCTTCTCACGTGTGTTAGCAGAAACTACAGAACGGATCCTTAGGCCTAAGTTCACCAACATTCAAACCAACGGTTAGGTATTTAAACAGTTGGTTTATGTCAAATTTCCTAAGGAAATTTTAAATATAGAACTGATTAAATATTTAATCAGTTGATTTAAATGTTGGTGAACACAAGGCTTACACACTTCTTTTGTCTCATTTATGTTCACGAACCTGACGCATGGATCAGATATTTACTTATTCATTAAGTGCCTACAGAATTTTAGCTGAAAATGAAAATTAGGTCATATGAAAATTAGGTCAACTAAACGTTATATAAAAAGAGCATTATACAAATTGTAAATTATATGTAATGAACGTTATACTAAATGTTATTAGAGCAAAAGAAGGTTATATGAAATATAACATTCGATCACATGAAATTATGTTATCCGTTTTTATAGCATATGAAAATTATATCATATGAACGTTATTTCAAGTGATATTATATTATCTGTTATTATGCCATATATTACACACCCTCTAGTCATACACGCACGTCGAGGGACAGCGCCATCTGTAATTTTTAGTGGAACATATGCTGGACAAAAGCCCATGGTGATTAAAGAATTTTTAATTCGTCTAAATATTTCGTGTAGAGTTGGGACTTTTTGAATCGTGTAAAGAGTAGGAACGAACCCAGTTTATTGCCATCTTTCCATTTTTTTTAAGAAAGCTACTAGATTTGATGCTAAAAGATAACACTGGTCTCCAGATAGAAACTATACCCGCCTTGTCATAACACAGGAAAGATGGAAGTAGCCTATTCTCAGTGGGAGCTACATTGCATTAAAGCTAAAGTATTTTCATCTCACTCCTTGCCATTTTCCTTGAGAAATAATTCATTTCAATCACAATGGACAAGTGAATCTCGTCGCGAAATGAACGCGGTTTATTTTATATATTTTTATTAAATTCCTTAGATATTGTCTTTGTAGTATTATCCGGGCTTGCAGGCGAGGTTCGTCGTGATATCGACTACACTATCTGACCTATTTAACTTAGTTAAGGGCTGATTTTTCCAACGTCAGATAATTTTATCCGAGGAATAATTTAGAATTTTTGACAATTGAAGGGGTAAGTGGAGAAAAAATAATTTTCTAACGCTCATATCTCAATTTGAATGTTTTGTTAGTTAACACCTTTGTCCACTTACCCCTTCAATTAAAATTAGATGTTTTGAGCCCACTAGACGATTTATCGTCACTTAAATGCTATGTTCATGCAAGAAACTCGATTTTTTCAGTTTTGTCAGATAACACCTTTGTCCACTTACCCTTTCAATTCTTCCTTATAAAAACTATCAGACGTCAATTTTATTCCACGAATAAAAATTGTCTTTCGATTGAAAAATCAACCCTAAGTTACAAACAAATTCCAATCTGTACCTACATCCATTGGATAATTATACATCTATACAAATAAATAAGTGTCCGTTTGTTAAAAAACAGCTTTTTACTAAATGTATGTGAAAGTATATACGGTACGTGGTTGTTGTACATAATAAAGAGTATTCTATTCTACTTATAACAAAAATACAGAACCTCCTTTTTTGAAGTGGGTTAAAAAACATTTTTCAAAATTTTTGTCCGTCTGTCTATTCCGGCTACGGGACTTTCACTGGCAGATAACTAATTTATAAGACGTAACTTAGGCTACTTTTATTTTAGGAAAAATAAATTAGGGATCCGCGCAAAAAAATAAAACGTATGAAATTCCATTTGTTTTCCGACATGTATGCGAATGAAATCGCAGGTACAGCTAGTCTTAAATAAAACGACAGCAAAAATTGTCTATGTTGCATCTAATCATATAATGAAAGTACTATTTTTTAAAAATCCTTCGTGAATGAATGGCTGATAATGAACGTACTACATTAGCTTTGATCCTTTCAGTACTTTTGAACACCTGAATTAAATTGTGAACGAAAATAAACATGACCGTAGAATCGTTCACAGACTTATGCTCCGAGCATGAAACCGTAGCACGCTACGAGGCGTAGCAAGTAAGCTACGTCTTTTTGCTACGCTTTAAACTGAACATAGTGTCATTAGACGTAGGAGTACTAAGCCGGAGTAACGATTAGTGCTGTTATAAACGACTAGCTGCGCCCCGCGGTTTCACCCGCGTAAGTTTTGATCCCGTGGGAATATCGGGATAAAAAGTATCCTATGTGTTATTCTGATGTATAAGCTATATTACTGTAAAGTTTCATCAAAATCCGTTCAGTAGTTTTCGCGTGAAAGAGTAACAAACATCCATACATCCATACATACAAACTTTCGCATTTATAATATTAGTAGGATTTTTACAAGCCGAGTTGTAACAAGGAGTCCCGATATAAAAATGTAACATGTAGTCATGTATTTATGTAGTCTTTCGATCTTCCTACATTGTAAGGTAGCATCTTTGCTACCTTACAATGTAGGTTCAATGTAGGTTTCTTTCCATTACATTCTTATGTAATGGAAATAAATACAAAGTTTATCTTATTAATTACATTACTTGTTATTATTAACCCTCGATTTTTAAGCTAGTGTATTTTTTTTTTTGCCTGCACTGATGTTTGGTCAACATCTAACCGCAGATTAACCCCTTTAAAAAAATAAAATAATATAATTAATATATAACATATATATATATATATTTAATTTATTTAATATATTTATTTTTAATATATATTTATTTAATATTATATTTTTATTTTATATATAAGATATTTTATTCATACACGTTGCCTAAAGTTAAGTAGTGATTAGCGACTGTTTAATCATACATTTTTGACTCAAACTTCACTTAACTTTAATAATTGTTTATAAATAAACCCGTTTATGATCAGAAATTCGTTCTAACTGATAGGAACCTATCTAAACTGACGTAAACTTTTCTAGCGGTTAGTTAGGTATTATTCAATAAAAAAAAGCAAAAAGGATATTAAGCCGTTGGCCGTTGGCTGTCATTCGTGGATCTTTGACAGTCGTTACGGTTCGTCAGAAGACCGAAAATCTGACAACCTGTCTTACCAAGGGGTATCGTATTACCCAGTAACTGGGTTCTGGAGGTCAGATAGGCAGTCGCTCCATGCCAAATTCAGCTGCATCCGGTTAGACTGGAAGCCGACCCCAACATAGTTGCGAAAAGGCTAGGCAGATCATGAGTTATTATTCAATAGTCTCATAAAACAAAAACCGCATCAACATTAATCTCAACTTTAGCTACACTAACAACGCTTCAAGAATTCGCGTTAGCAACACCGGTCGGACAATGCTAAAAATGTCAGCTTTTCGCCGCCCCATATAAAGCTGAACTGAAATAACTCTGTTAGTGTCATTGTTGAAATGAATATTTAAGAAATATTCCTGGCACAACTACTACGTTGAAAATAGCGTGGAATATTGGAAAATATTTTAATGAGGCGGTTTATTATTGTTACGTCTTTGTTAAAGCTAAGTATTAGGTAGGTAATTCCAAAAATTTGTTGTTATAAAGGAACCTTAGATATGTTCCTTTATAACAACGAATTTATTTATTTCTTATATGTTTATTTCTTTTGTTATAACGTCAACATGATTTCTTTCCAACTTGTCTTCCAATTAGCCGCTATTTAGTTAAAGAGATAATCTTTTTTTTTTTAATAACACATTATTATCTGAGTAAAAATATATTTAGGCAGCGAATTCGGGCAATACTTAAGGATCGGCAGTCGAACTTGTAATGTATGCGAGTGTGTGAGTTTTGTATATTGTGCATCAAAATTATAATTAACTGTAATTTTAGTTTACAAGTATATGTCTCTCTAGTTATAAAGTAAGTATTTAAAGTAATCTGTGGAAAACGTAGTGGGTAACATATTTATCACAGTTTAGTATGTAAGCCTTATTATAACACTGTAATATGTTACTGTTTGTTTTTCCTTAATAAATAAATAAATTATGTTTGCCTTCACGAGAGACCGCTCACCAATTATCTACGTAGATCGTATAGCCAACCATTCCCATAGCAATAAAAAACAGGGTGTGCGGTTATAACTACATGACAGATTAAGTGATGAATGACAGCTGATAACGACTGGAGCCGAGTATACACGATTCAGCGTCAAAGACCGATTGGAGCCGAGTATAGGTACTGTAGGTACAGTCCGTTTACAATTATTTTACCTCTGACACCAACAACCCAGCAGTCACTTTATTGTAATGGAAATAATGATCACAATTATTTTAACAGACCTGTCAGTAGCAGCAATCCAATAGCTGCCTTATTAGAATTAGAATAAAGATCACTGTGATTTGGACAGTGATGTAAAATCAGAGATAAAATAACTGTGAAAGGACCGTACCCGATTCTGCGTCACCGACACGAGCGTGACGGTGCAGTTACGTTTACTGTTCAGAAAAAGCGTAAAGAAGTTTTCACTTCAAAAAAGTCTTTCACATTATTCTTATTTTCGCCGTTGCACTACCTCAAAAATGGTATTCCATATTACGCATGCAGCATAAAAACCACGTCTTCCGCGCAATAATGTATTCCAAAGCGTCATAGCTCAGGTGGGTAGACCGCAGACATTCCGGTTGTGCCGTACGTCTGCTACACCGAAATTGAACTTGTTTACCGAACAATCCTGCGAGCTATACGCATACAATGTAGCGGTAGCGGTGAAATTAATTTTCTGTGCGAATTGTATTTTGTTTAAGTAGATAGTGTTTTGTTTTATTTGGAATTTTAGAAAAACTTTTTATATTTTATCATTTGATTGTTCAACGAGTAACATTATGTCACATACAACGCAACAAGGTTACTTTGGCGTCGCCAAAATCGGTACTAAAGCCGCCTTCTTCATCAATACAATTATTTCTGTGAAAATTTTACAAATGTTTACCAACAACGGCCCTATCAATCTGTCATCCAGACGCCTAAAGATCCTTGTAGCAATCTACACAATAATTTATTCTAGGTAGCCCTGTGCTGTGTTACAGGCGTCTCTGTGATGTTCTCATTTAGTATTATTATCTTGAGCTGTTTATGATCTGCACAGAGACACGAGTTTGTCATCAGCACATACTTTTTACACTTCTCAACACAAAAGTCTCAAACACCGATCACAACAACAACTCTAAACAGTTTATCCATTAAAGCATGCAGTGCTGGCATTTAAAAATCCATTGTGTGATTTACATGACTGACAAGATAGGTAATTAATGTTTTTTTTTTTTGTATTCTGTGGCTAACAAAGTTTTTATTTACCTAATTAATATTATTAATTTAATTTTATTATTTTATTTTTGGAGATTACAATTTGCTTAGATAAAAATCTAATTGTTGTGCATTTAAATCAACTTAAAGAAATTGAATTTTGGTAATTCACCTCACCAGGAAACCTTAGATCAAGAATAATTCAGATATTGCTTAAACATACTTTTTTTTTTAATCATCTGTCAGGCAAGATGACACCTCAAAATTTCCCATTTTTTTTCAATTCTAATGTATTTATTTTGAAACATTCAAGAAAGCTTCTATAAATCACAAAGAATGTACGCAATATGGACGGTGTGATGGGTTATGGAGAAATGTCTTGACGCTGCGTGAGTGTGCGTGATCCATCGCCGCTATGTCCACAACGCACAGGATGGATGAAAAGCAACACATGAAATATTTTTTTGCTCCATTGGTGTAATTGCTTATGGCGTTCCAGTGTGAGGATAAATAAATAAATAGCATCATAAATAAATAATTCCAAACAGTCTCTTCTCTGTGACAGCTATGCGCATAGATAACATAACTTTTTTATGGTTGTGCCTAATTAACTTGGGTCAAATAAAATTATTTTCTTTCTTTAATATCCGCATGCATCAAAGGCGGTGCAACGGAATGTTGCCATTTCAAATATTAAATTTGGTATGTACGGTGATTATTTTTGGTCGGTCCTTGGATGGGTGGCCATCCATAACATACCGAGACCCACCTGCCACCTTGCCTCGGAAAGCACGTTAAGCAATTGGTCCCGGCTGTCATTCATAGTCGTTACGGGTAGTCAGGAGCCCGAAAGTCTGACCAGTCTGTCAAACAGTCTTGCCAAGACCAGGCAGATGATGGTTTTATGAAATAAGTCCCAAAAATCATGAGAATATTAATCAAGCATTAACAAATTATCCACATAATTATAAAATTGCGATTAATTAAACAATGAACTATTTCAATCGCTTCATTTGTTGTAAATGTAAATTATTAATTTAATGTTAGATCAGCTGAATTTGTGGTTTCGACGTTGCTCTATTAAACTCAGTGATTTCTGACAGCTTGTCAAACAATATTGAAATTGTTAGCCGCATATTTAATAACGCAAACCACATAATTAGTAATTTAATAGCTATTGCGTTAATAATAAGCTCTAATTTTACGTAGGTATTTCAGGGGCATTGTGCTGGCATTTTAACTGCAATATTATAATTTTGCCATCATTGTTGTGAAAGGCTACTCACAAAGGGTTAGTAAAGATTAACAAGGCAGATGTATATGGATACGCCGGGAGGGAACACCCAAGAAAGACATAATAGTGACCTTATTGATCTTCACCAATTCTTCAGAAAAGTCAGGTAAATATTACTTGCATCCGGCGTGCCTTTATGACAAGATAAGTAAAAGTAAACGCAGCAAATTGAGTATTATAGGATCGTAGAAGGTGGCGTTCTGTAGTTTCTGCTTACCTCCATGGAATAAGGCGTGAGTTTATGTATCTTCTAGGTATGTGTATGATAGTAGGTAATAAGTAATTTTCGATGATGTTTTTTACTGCATCAGATAGTTGTAAATCGTATGAAGATATTATAATACTAATACAGTTGAAATAATAATAATAATCGTTTATTTATAAAAAAGGAATACATTTAAAATGAATAGCTAATGGAAAAACCCAATAATACTTTGCCCGACCTAGGAACCGAACCCAAGACCCCACCGCTCAGCAGTCGCTCTTGCGACCACGCGACTAACGGGGCAGTTGACTATACAAAGTTTGCCAAGTGACGTGTTTCATAATGTACAGCTTAATTTGTCTCTAGAAAAATAATGATTATGTTGAACACTGTGAAAATTAAACTAAGGCTGGCCAAACATGGACTGCTCCAGCAGTAAGCCAGTGATCAACATACACGGACTGCTCGTGCAGTGAAATTCAGCCGCTTGAAGCTGCCATTGATAGCTGCCTGCTTGCTGCTGCAGCAGTCGGTATCAACTGCTCGACATGTCACAATTTCAAATCAGTAGCTACATGGATTTTGAGGAAGACGCACTACTACTGCTAACGTACGTTTCATTAGTAACGTAACGTTTCATTTCAAGAATATTTTATCAAACGTAAATTACTATTTTGTGAATAGAAAGGTTGCAATTTTCGATTTCTTAAATTGATATTTCAAAGAAATGTATTTAATGTACAAGGTTTTTTTACCGGCCTTAACACACGCGTCGTGGAATGAAGAGCGCGGGCGGAGGTAACTGCGCGAGAGCAGGCGAGAGCTCGAGCAGTCGGTGTATGCCTGGCGACTGCTTGACCGCACGATGAAATTTCACCGCGCTGCCGACTGCCCGAAGCAGTCGCGACTGCTCGAGTGGTTCCGTCTATGTGTGTACGTAGAAAACTGTAGTTTGCTATGCAGTCACTGCTTCAAGCAGTCGATACTGGCTGCTTCAAGCTGACCGTGTATACTCGTATAACAAAAAAAAAAAAATCAGCTGGCAATAGACATTATCTACTTACCCAAATTGTTCTACGCAGTCTTTCGTTGAACAAGTGGTAGAAAATTGAACTAAAGAAACAAGTACTGATACTTGTAATTAAATTACCTCAATTGGGTAGATAATTTATATGGCCGGCTGAAAATTTTTGTTCAGTAATAACAAACTCTTCCACATTACATATTTATTTAATGGTCTAAATTTACTTTTCAGAAAACACCCGTTGTTTGTGTAACGTACAAATAATAAAGGATATTCTTCGCAAACGTACAGTTTACATACTTTGTAACCCAATGTAAGCTGTATAATACCTACTGTGTGTAGACAGAAATTAATTTTACATTGGGCCGGAACCGCCGAAGGGACCGAGTGGCGCGCAAGTAATTATAAAATTCATTCGCTCACCTCATTTTGCTCATTCAAAATATCTAGGGTATAATATTCTTGTATTTTGGAGTAATCGCAGCATTTGTGTTCCTTTATGTAAAGATTTGCCTGTGTTATGATAACTGCTTATTACCGAACATCACACTGAATTAATTATTTTTGTTAGTAGGAGAAGCCGGTGATAATATTCAATGCCATCTAGGGACCGTAACTTGACAAAACTCCTTTGTTTCTTGAGATAAATATAAATTGTTTGAACATGACACTCCATCCGACGCCAGACGACTTTCTTTTATTTTCTTTTCAAGGAATATTTATTCAAAGAATGCCTGGATATTCTTTACATAATCCTATTCAGTAAAGAAGACATAGAACAAACTTCGGTCACAAAAATATTACCTACTTTCTCATTCACATTTCATACGCTTTTAACCTCGAAGATTCGTAAGAAATGAAAGGCGGTCGTGCAGCCACATGCTAAGACCAATAAATCATATCACAGACTCTTCAAACATTCACATTCAAGACTAGGTACACATGGATGGGGCGCAAAAGTTATCTGGGGAGCATGTTGAGTGCCTCACCCTTTAAAATAAATCATATGTAATACCACGGTGAGGGTGTGAGCTTGACGTTGCTCAATAATCCGAGCTTGCCGTATCTGGCGGCTCAGATTTCATTATCATCTTTCGGAGATGTATTTTGTATCGACTGGTTTTGATAGGACGTCCATTTTCTTATTTAACTGAATATTATGACATAATAAGTTATACACGCCTAAGTTTCTTGAAGTCCTTGAATAGCTAGGCAGTTTCATTTCGCTTCAAAATTTGTTTAGCTTGTGTAGTTTGGTTTTAATATTTTTTTTTTAATTAAATTTATTTATTTCACAGACTACAATGATCCATAGTATGTTAGTTTAGAAAAAGAAAAAAATATTATGTTAGTGAGTTTTAGATATAAAGAACTTAAACGCTATGTTAGTGTGTTACAATTATAACTAAATACTAGCTATCAGAACACAAGCAACCAATCAACAATCAAACTTGAGGACTTAAAATTAATTATAAAAAGAGGAAATAGGTGTTTGATAAAAGTATACTTACCGCGTTTTGGTTCCGAAGTTTTTAGTCTTCTGAAAATGTCCGAAAATACATTTTCATTTACCTGTTGTACCATCACACGCATAGAATACAAAGATTTTGTATAATAGTGTGTATTAAGAAAAATAGTGTAAACAAGTCAGATTTGAATTTTATATTCTTGTCTTATTACCCCTCACTGTGGCCAAGACACCTTTAGCCATATCTGATCAGTCTCGTGAGTCTACGTGACTGGCAGTGAGTGTACCCTTCCCGAACACTGGAAATCCTGTATACTATCCGTCTGTAACTTTAGGTCGCATGGTGCAGACATCCTAAACTTATTTATATATTTATTTATCACATACTAGGTATATGATAGATTAGGGCTGTAGGGCTTAGGGTCATGGGGACTATTAGGCTTGTATGTTTTAGTAGGTTCCTTTAACTTATCACATATTTTCATGTACCGTTACACCCTTACTAGTATTGAGGCCTTACGTGACGATTGTTAAGGGTGGATGTACACCTGCAAATCGAACCCAAAACCTTTCATATGATAGCTAATATTGCTGTTAGTAGCCTAGCCAGTTTCAGCTACGGAATCTAATTTCCGCAGCTTTCTGTGTAGTCTCAGTTAATATTGTTCGGTGCACTATAAAAACCATCCAGCGCTGGAAAGTCCATTAGAAAAAGGCTTTAACCCAATAAGAGCACTCTATATGTTGCATGGAAATGCTAAAACTATCAAGAGTATTTGCTGCATACGATGTGCTCTAATAGCATTGTACTCCCTGATTAGATCATCAATGTAATTGGTTGCTTAGCCAATTGTAGGCTATAAATTTTGGATGGTGATTGGTTGTCAAAATGACTACGACCGATGATGTTAGTTTACGACAAATAAAATCGGCAGGATTTCAACTATTTTATAATTCAGTATATCTGAAGTTGCACCAGAACTCTTATCTATACTAATATTATAAAGCTGAAGAGTTTGTTCGTTTGTTTGTTTGTTTGTTTGTTTGTTTGAACGCGCTAATCACAGGAAACAATGGTCCGATTTGAAAAACTCTTTCAATGTTAGATAGCCCATTTATCGAGGAAGGCTATAGGCTATATATCATCACGCTAAAACCAATAGGAGCGGAGCACCAATGAAGAATGTTTCAAAATCGGGGGATTTTTTTCCTATTGAAAGCTTCCGCTGCGTGCGCTGCGTAAACGGTTAAAGGTTCGCAAAAATCATATATGACAGAATTGTTCCCCTTTAAAAGCTTTAAAAAAAAGTCCGCGACAGCATATGTCTATCTTTTAAGGTTAGCTCACTATAACCTCTTTTATGCTAACCAAATTTGTTCTAAAATAATGCATTATTTGCGAAGGTGTTTTTATAAACATGGTCTTAATCCTTATCCAAATAAATACGTTATTCATCACATGTATATAATTTTGAACAAAATTGCCTCTGACATCATTTGATTTCAATGTATATCTTAGGAGATATCATAGTTTTAAAATAATACTAATAATAAAGCTGAAGAGTTTGTTTGTGTGGTCACATATATAAAAATATTTATGCGTTTGATAGCCCAGTTCTCGAGGAAGGCTATATTCTATTAAACTTGACGCTAGGACCCTTAGGAGTTGAGCAAAAAAAAAAAGTCTGAAGTTTTCGCCAAGCGAAAACGAAGTAATAGCGCAGGCCGGCGACACGTTGCGACGGGGTGGATCGGGGAAACAAAAAAAAATTACGCGGACGAAGTCGCGGGCAGAAGCTAGTATTACATATTTTAGCTTTTTTGTCTGTCTGTGTGGCTAAACTACAAAATTAATTTTGTTGAGGTTTTCACTAGGTAATACGGGCTAGTTTTCAGGTTTTCACTGTCATTTAGAGTATTTATTCTGTAAGATTTATGTGTAAAATACGTTAATATTTAACCTAGATATAGCCCAGAAATCTCGATGTGACGTAACATGTCGCCACTGCATATGTGCGATACTGGGGCAGGTCACTATTATTCTTCTAAAGACAACAATAATATAATTTTTTCTAGTTCAACTACTCCAATAATAATAATAGCCATTTAGTTTGACATTTGTGACGTCATAGACAAACGCTTCTCAAAGCATCTGAAAGTTTTAATTGCTAACGCCATCTCGTGGGAATCACCGTGATCAATATTTTAACGAGCTCTTGAAGCGCAATGGAGGCTCGTAAACATACGAGATTAGATCTTATATGACTTCTGACCAGACATTGCTTAACCATGAAGATAGAACCAGGTTATGATCTCATGAATGAGCATAAGAATTAAGACTTTTTTGAAATATCGTTAAAAGGAAAATTACTTCTTACTTTAGTAAACATAAACCATGTTTACTAAAGTAAGAAGTAATTTTCCTTTAGATAAAAGAGCAACAGATTTGTAACTCCAGTGCCTAAAGGGGCTTTTGATTTTGCAGATTAACCCGCAAGCAAAAGGTAAATTGGAATACGACGTCTACACAGGCTGAGCCGAATCAAAAAGGTTTGGCCAGACTATTTCTAATCAACGTAGAAAATATGAAAGACAAACAAACAACTCTCCTCCAATACATATTGACGTAAAGATCAAAGGTTAAAACAAAAATGTAGCAACATTCCACATACTTCGTTGGGAAGCAGTAGACCCCGAACTAAAGCATCAGATTAAAGCGATACGCAGCAATAAAGCGCTAAAAGGTTAAAGGGAAAATGTAGGTAGCCAACAATAAACGAGTTGAGAATATTCGGTAAAATTCACTCTGCATACTGCAGCCGGAATGCGCTATGCGCTTACCAACAGCGAATTGCTCGAAATTAGAACATACTTTGTTGTATGCGTAGCTATACGCTAAGCACATAATGTAGCAATTTTTGTGTTCGAAACCGATTGGCTTTACGTCAAGTGGAAACTAGAAGATTGCGAATATATTTTGTGTTAGAATTGTGCTTGATTTGTTCTATTTTCTAAGTTAACTGCAGCGAATGTTTTAGATTGAGTACTTTTTTATTAGAGTGGACTGGATGCGGGAAGCGAGTCAAGTTGTTGTACTAGGGAGCGGTGTAGGTTTAGAAGTAGATTAGATTGATATTTTTACCTAAGTATTTATGATGTTTAACGATGAAATATTACGTATTTTATCAATATTTTGAGTATTGCATAACATTGCAACACACTTGTATATTGCGAAGGGTTACGTTATCGTTAGGCTGGGAGAGTGGACATGTGGGTGTACCTATATAGTACACACACATTTCACAAGTTTGAGTTCCATGTCATAAGGTCGAGGCTATTGCCAGCAAGCGTTGGTAGTGAGAAATTTCAGATGGAAAAACCCAAAATCACTTTGGCTGACCCAGGATTGAAATCCAGGACCTCATGCTCAGCAGTAGAGCTTACAACCACTACACAACGAGGTAGTTTCGTGTATTAATGGTTAGCTATAAGGGTTATCCAGTACTTTATTAGGAAGATACACTACTAACTCTGGTGACCAAACCTCATTATCGAATAGTCTGATCTTTATTAAAGGGTAACAAATCACGTTATTCTTATAGCATAATAAAACCTACGAATAATAAAGGTCAGGAAGCGTAACTATGAACAAAATCAACGAGAAATTTGGCTCCAAACTTCACTACTTTGACTAAATACCTCGAGTATTCGAACGAAAGAACACACATGCAAATAAGCCAATCAGCTGCGCTCGCGGAAAGTGTTGTATTCCCGCAAGCGCCGTGATTGGCTCTGGTGCGTGGTGGCCTTTTCGGCAACGCCCACCGCGGTAAACATTTGCGTAGTGCCATTTTTGAGCTTGAGTTACATTTCTTAACTTTTATTATTCGTATTATAGCACATTCAATTTTTAGTCGTAATCCATCTTTAATTACACGTAAAATTCAAATCGAAACCATTCATTTCCTAGTATTTTTTTTTAGTCAAAATTTTAAACAATTGCAGCCCAGAAAATACCTTTTCAAGCAGAGAATCCATTAGTTTCGTGTAGTTAAAACTTTTACAAACTTGATGTTAGTAATTACGTACCTAAAATACTTTGTAGCAAAAGAACATCGGTTCCACGAAAGTACAAATGAATTTCCTTTTACTGCAACGGAAACCTCGGCGAGAACTCAAACTCGTACCTACCTACTTGTTGGGTTTTTTAGAACTTAAAAAGTTAGACCGCTGGCTTGAGTTTCTAACGATAAGTAAGCTACGAGTCATGCTGAAATACAAAAATAATGATGCTGGTTGAAAATAATCCGGGTACACATACTATAGACACTAAGGTATTAAAAATAGGCTGGTTTGATTGCCTCTTTGGTCTCGTGGTTGCAAGTATGATTGCTGAGCGTGGGGTGTTCGATTCACAGGTCAGACAAAGTGTTATTGGGAATTTCTCATGTCATTAGGAATTTCTTGGTTACAGCCCGGAGTTTGGAAGTTGGCGTCTTAATAACCCCTAGCCTTGCTGTTGGCCTTGCGCCTGATCTCGTGTAGCGCACTTTGTTCAGCCAGTTACTTAACTGAACCCAGCGCTCGGCGCATCCTGGACAGTCACACCCAACACCTTATTTGACTGGTCCATTCTTCCATTGCTGTGGTAGGGCTAACGCCTGCCTGGTTTGCGACCACCGTCCCAACAGAGTCCGGCGTCAAGCAGCCTGATGTGTTTCATACATATTTTTAACTACTCATATAACTTATTTTATTTGGATTCTGAGATACTTATATTATACTAGCTGACCCCGCAAACGTCGTTTTGCAAAACAAAAAATAGATACTAGCCGATTCTCAGACCTACTCGATATGCACACAAAATTTCATACAAATCGGTCCAGCCGTTTTGGAGGAGTATGGTATCTACGATAATATTTGGAGGCGGAGCGAAAGATAAGATCGTTGTATATCTTTGTTCTCAAATTCATTACAGCGTTGTCGCCATACAAATAAATGGATCTTACTACTGCGAATATTAAAATAAAATGTAGTTCATTCCTGACCTTGGCTTTTTTTTATCCCAAGTCGCCGAACAAAATGGGTGATCTCGGAAAAATCGATTCATGTCAGCATGGAGCCTGATTTTCTTATAGGTTTATTGCCTGACAGCAGGCGGCAGTAAGAAAAAATTTATTTTAGAAAACAATACCTACTTATCTATATTAATCTATACTAATATTATAAAGAGGAAAGATTTGTATGTATGTTTGTAACGAATTGGCTCAAAAAGTACTGGACCGATTTTAAGAATTCTTTCACAATTTGAATGCAACATTATCACTGATTAATATAGGCTTTTTTTTTCTTTTTTTTCCACCCGGGCGAAGCCGGGACGGGCCGCTAGTACACAATAAAATACCTACGTGCCCCAGAATCAACGCACACCACCTAACATTCCAATTAAAATATTACTTACAGAATTATAATAAAAACACTGAATTTTTACTATTATTTATAAAACATTGTTTATTTATCAAATTAGTTAAATACTGATTCTGGGAGAAAATTGTAGTTACATTACAAATCTACGCACACACACAAACTTGTACAAGGGTTTAACGTAGTAGATACTTTGTTTATTTTATTTTAACTGTACAGTGGAAGTGTGTCTGTAACTTACGTAGTTTTAATTATGTCCGGGATAAAAAAAACTATGCTAAAAATAACAAAAATCTATTCAGTAAACGATTCTGAACAAACTACTTTCATAATGTGCATTAATTCAGTTACAAATTCTATAAGCCACATCCTGGAGTTTTGACAAAACTTAAACAAAACAAAACCGATCAAGAGCGAGTCGGACTTGTGCACCGAGGGTTCCGTACCATCATGTCATATACAGGTTTATTTGAAAAACACCAGCAACCTCTTAAGAGGTCATTGTACTCATCATTATGAACAGCTTTTACTATGGGACCAAACCTGAAATCTCGAAATAAAAATCAGCATTTACATTTATCTTCGTCTATCTCGTCAAAATGTAAGCAACCTGCGAGTAGGTAGGAAAGAGGACATTTTGGTTGTGAAACGTGAAATGTTTTTAAATTTTCATCGGCGAGGCCTACATTCGTCAGAGAATTTTAACACTGTGGTGTAGAATACTGCAGTTTTAGGTCAGCGCCATCTTTTGACAGATAGTGGAACTAATGTGACTTGTTGATGGTTTCTGAAAAATTGTGCTATTTAGAGACATCGTTTTATTTTTCCTGTAATCTGTACATAAAACTTTATCACATGAAACAATTTCAGATTTTTTTCTACGCAAACTTTGGACATAGGGGGGTGAAAGATTTTTTTTTTAAATTTTCATCAAAAGTCGAAAACATTGCGGCCTAAAAAAATATTGAGAATGTGCAAACAGCGCTCTTTCATATGATACCCCATATGCCCTAGTACCCCCACAACGAATTTTTAAGACCCTCTTTCTGTAACTAAATAATAATAATAAGAAAAAATATTTCATAATTGCAAAATAGTTGGGCAAACGTCATCTGAAGTTACTGCTTTCAAGTTGATAGCATTAGTAATTCTTGAGATATCCAGCTGTGACAGACGGACGGACCATATGGGTTTCTTTTACCATTTTGGTTCGGAACCCTAATAACGCATTCTACGATTAGTATTCAGGTGTCGTGAAGGGTGGCGCAAGACATTAACCTTTAAAAAGGGGTCAATGCGAGAAGTTTTGTCCCCTAATATCTTATTCTGGGCGGCGATTTGTCGAGGGACTGTTTGGAGAGACAAATACTTACTTTGAATATTGATGGTCCACCTCATTATAAAGACAATTAAAGTCCACTGATAAGATTTTAATAACATACCTTCACTGACTTTGCTTTTAATGAGAGGGCATAAGGTTTCCAGCCAGGAACAAGTCACGTCAATGGTCCCTTGGGTAAAGGTTGACTGAGAAATAATGAAGGTTTGTGAAGCAATATCTAAAAGTATTTTGATATAGTTACGAATACAGTATACAGTAGAATAAATCTTAAAAATAATACAAGTATTACAAAGTATGATGCGTGTATCACAGGCGGCATGAGTTCCAACAATTGCTAATAATACACATAATACATAATCAGCATATAATCCCAGCAGTGGGAACATGCTGGGACACAGCCCTCCTCTCTTCGAGAGGGAGTGGGCTATAATCTACGACGGGTCCAGTGCGGGTTGGATAATAGTGATATAGTTAGTTAATTTATTATGTTATAATTTAATGACAAACAGCCTTTGTTATATTTTATAACGTTCTCGTTGTTGTGACCTCACAGACCTCTTCTCTATGAGAGGGAGGGAGTGTTATAATTTACTTAAATATAAATAATTACGGTTCTAAACAGCTAGCAATTTCTATAATAATTACGGAAAATAGTTCTATGATATGTATTGTCCAGATTGATCAAGAGGAACTACCCATAGTTAGCATTAAACTACGTATCCATATTTTGTTATAAAAATGCCTCAAAGCAACTCTCGCGATTGCAATATCCAAAAACAATAATACAGCACCCTGTACCCGATATTATAGTTTTCAAACAGTCGCCATTCAATAGTTCAACAGGTTTTACTGTGTAGCCGTAAACGGTACTGACGAATTTTTATTTTGTGAAAGCCATTGGAAATACACCTATACCTGGCAGCGGGATTGTCCGAAAGGGTTACCGCTACCCCGGAACACAAAGGGCTAAGGAAGGAACACGGGTGGGTTTTAGTCAGTAAGAGTCTGACACTCCCTTCTGCTCCACCCAGAGCGGGAGGGGTCATTGGATGATTTCCCATCCACAAAAAAAAAATAAAAAAAATACACCTATACCTTTTTATATTGATTGAGGTAGAAGCAAAGTAACAAAAGATGAGGAAAGATACAATAATGAAAGGCGCCAAGAAAGATTACAATATAAAATTCATATAAAACGGAGAATCGATCGTCGCTCCTTTCTTGTCGTAACAATAACACTTTAAAGGAAAATCTACATCGTTCTCGAGTACATTTTACAGGAAACTTCCAATGGCGAGTGACTTTGTCAGGTGAATAATAAATGTTCTGGTCACCTGTGGGCTCTATTTTTGCTGCCAGGTGTACCTACTTATTGTGGCTAAAATGACACGATTAAAAATTCATCTTGTCTGACCAGACTGTGATGTTAATGATAAAAGTAGAAATCTATATCTTTACATATTATAAATTAAAGACACTTTTCATGTTTGTCTGTCTGACTGCGTTTTTATTCTAAACTACTTAACAGATTTTGATGTGGTTTTAACCATTACTTAGAATTTATCGCGGAAAAGCGGTCTAGTCATAAAAAGAAAGTGATTCTCGACCCGCTCCTCTTTTGGTCGTGCGAAGCAAGAGCGGGTCGCTATAAAGATTATGCATTGCAGGTTTTGGCTGTAAAGATGTTGGTACCAATTCTTTTTTCATAGATTCTGTTGTGTTACGCAAACAGACAATATACAACGGAGAGACTTAATACTTTGTCGATAAAGGCACATTTAGCGAGGCTAATCGTCTATTTTTGGCTAAGGCATCCGCAGCGCTGTCAAACTGGTAATGGACGTAGCAAGTTTAGATACAAGCTATTGTACTACTAACTTTAGCTTCCTTTAAAGTTATTTTAATGTAAGCGCAAGAATATAACAATCTGCATTATTAGTGGCTTCAAAAATTGACAAAATATCAAAACTCCAATGAAGTTATAACCTCATACAATTTTATTGATTCTAAAACATGAAACGTACTAAAGTGGATCGGGTTGCGACCAGCAATAAAACAGCACTAATTTAGTGCCGATCTTCACGTAACAATGTTACACACATGACTCGGTATACAAAAGCCGATGCTTGCTTTACGAGTATGTACTGACAATACCAATTTTAGAACCTTGTCGACTTGCAGTAGTTACCGGCATTGTTCGAATTTTATGATGCTGCCGCTGCTCGAAATGTGAGAACGTTGTCATATACATAGTTAGGGAGCAACTCAATCGATTATTTTATATTGCATGAGTTCAATGAATATTTATATCGATTCCTGAGTTTAATCGAATAAAACACCAAGTATTTTTTGTTGATGAAACATTTCGTATTGGAGCTCGACTTGGTGAAGGATTGTGTTATTTTGTTACTAGCTAAAATTATGCTTCTAAATAGAAAGAATACATGGTGAACCTGTTAATTTCGATTTCAATAAAAAAATAAACTGAAATTGAAGCTTAGTTATGTTGAATTTTTTACATAACGTAGTCAAAATAACGACAAAGCAGACAATCTGTAATATTATTTATTAAAAAGAAACAATGAAAAGACATAATATACCTACCATCTAATAAAGAAAATATTGATTATACGGAACAAAACCCGGGTTCCTATTAGGTAGAGGTCTATGTAAAAAGCCGTCGTAATACAAACCTGCTAATGGCCTAAAATCACTCGACGTCGAAAACATTTCCCCCAATGAAGAGAAGCTCCTCCATCGATCATCTCGTGGCGGAGGCAAAGGTGATTCACTTGTATAAGAATTTGTCGTAATTGATACCTGATCAATCTCTGCATTGTGGTACAGGGCAGCTGGATAGGGACCTTTTATTGTACTGTCAGTCTTATTTACTGATTGAGATATAGTAGCATTATCTGAATTTTCTAAGGTTTCGGTGGTATTTTCTCTAGTTATATTTATATTGGCAGTAACTGTGAAGTTTTTCCATTCTTCGTCTAGTAAAGGTGGTAGCAAAAATGAGTTTGGTGGTCCGTCTGTTATTGTTATTGTGTTTACAACTTGATCGTTATATATTGCTGTTGGGTATAGTCCACTAGCTTCAGTGCTAGTAAGTTCTGTAAGATTCTGAAGAGTTTCTGATTTAGTAGTAGTTTCAAATGTGACCGTTTTATTTTCTAGAATCGTGTTTTCTATTGTATTGTTTGCAACGATAGCATCGTGTTGCATAGTATCATTTGTTTTATTTTCACTCACGTTAGTTTTGTCAAGACTTCCTCTGTTTAGTGCTTGTCTAAAACTGACTTCAATGTCATTGATTTCTTCATTTGGTCTAGTGCTGTTGAGTATAATTTTCACTGGTATAATTTTCTTTAATATTGCACTATTTTCTTCGAAGCTTCCATCATTGCTCATTGCTTGATCATTCCCATTGTGTTCTTTACTTACTTTAGGCACAATTATTATGGGTGATATTAAAAATGCTGGAATTTTCAAAGCTTGACCAGTTTTGAAGCCTTGTAAATATGCAAGTATGGTTAGTGCTTTCTTAGAAGTTTGTTTATTATTTTCACCTTAAAAAAGAGACAATAGTTTAATAAAGGAAGGATCACTATTTAATATTTAGTTCAATTTTATAATAACTTACTTAACACAATACCATAAAATAAAAACAATGTAACACAAAGAGCACGCAGATACATTTTGCGGAAACTGACGTACCTACTAATGCATAACGTATTGGAAAGTAATGTGACGGTACCCTTATGTGTGATAATAATGCAATAGGTACAGTATACGTAAAAACTAAAAGAATTTCACGAAAAAAAAATGTTTGTTTTATGAGAGGTAGATAATTATGGTTTTATTATCAGTGTGCTTATAAATAGAATGATCTAGCTACAGTGCGGCCGAAGACAGAATGCGCTTTTGACACCTATCATACGAACGAATACATGTTTTGCGACTTTGATCTTTATTAGCAGCTAGAATTATCGCAGTCACAGGTGTCAGGAACGCCGTCAAGAGAAAAGACGGCCGGACTGTAATGATGAAAACATTCCAATTATTTAAAGCAAACAATAACATTAAAATACTCTTGTACGATGTATCTGGAGTTAACGAGAGAAAAAATTTTAATAATTTAATTCAAAAAATACATTTGAACTTTTTTACCTCAAACCGATTAAAAACCCCGTCTCCGTCACATAATTGATGCAAGACATACAATTTTGTTATTAAAATGTTTACTTTTCATCTGTTTTCATCAAATTTAATCTTATAACCCTCCTCGCGTATACTAAGTGAAGTGAAATCGAAAATAAACATAAGCCATACCAGAATGCGGGTTCGTCAAGCCAGCATTCTACTCCGCTATCATTCTTTAACATTGTTTATCATTCATGTTTACGATGCTATGTACAGTTTCTAACATTACAGGCATTGCTGTAATAATAGTGTGAAGTGGAAAACTTTTCAACAGAAAGTTTGATGATATTACTTCGCATAAGTTCTTGTAGTAACAACAATATTTGGCGGTGTGTAACTTGACTTGCCTACTTGCTCAACTTCTGTTTTTGTTTTGTGGGGTGAATAAATATAATCACCCATGTGGGGTGATATATATTTTTATTATTATTATATCGTCATCTTCTTTTGCGTTTCTGAGATTTAGCAGCTTATGAATCCAGTCGTAATAACAGCCGCACAGAACGATCGATTAGGCTAAGCTACGCTTGCCACAGTTGGTCCATGGATAGGTGACCATCATTACATACCAAGACCCTTCCGTGCCACGGAAAGCGCGTTAAGCCGTTGGTCCCGGCTGTCATTCTTGAATCTGACTACCAGTCTTACCAAGGGGTAACGTATTACCCAGTAACTGGATGGTGGAGGTCAGATAGGCAGTCGCCTACGTCCATGTAAAATAACGATATTCAGCTGCATCCGGTTAGACTGGAAACCAACCCCAACATAGTTGGGAAAAGGCTACGCAAATGACTGCGGGCTTCTCATTCATTTATTATTTTATTGTTCCAGGAACTGCCGTCAGATGTACAATGCTTAGACAATCTACCTATTCTCTGACGTCATCAAGATATTTAACAGACACGCGTTTGAGAACCCTGCTGTTTGCCTGAGACTTCAAACTGCCATTAATACTAAATGTTGCGGCTCCATTCAAAGCTATGCAACTATAATGTTCTGGGTTAGCTTGTGGGTAAGCTAAACAAGTCGTCAACTTGTACAAGGCTAAAAGTCACAAGCAGCAGCATCAAATATTCAAATCTTCATGGTCATGTACAGCGTCCACAAAAGAAGCTGAAGTGTGACTTTACTTATGTGACTTTAGTTCCCAGTAAATAACGCACTAACTCATTCATACTTAAATGGACTGAATGAATGAATGGAATGGCGTCTCATAATCTCTTCGCCAATTTGAACAGCCAACCTTCTATTTAAAAAAATCACGCAGAGTATTCACAAAAAATCATGCCTGTATGTCCCAAAGGACTCGACAGACTCAGTGGCGCCATACGTTTATGTTTGAGTCCCATGCAATAGGGGGCGAATCTACTGTCATAACAATAACTGGGCACAATTCCAGTCTCTGGGCTGCTCCTAAAAAATGTCTAATGGGCAATTCTAGCAACCGGGCCGGACACAAAGCACAGGGCAGAATAATTGTCTCTTTGCACATTAACACTAGGTACGGGTAATCTAATCATTTGGTTTGTTTAGGTTTTTATAATATATATCTTGTTGATAGATTGTTTTATATTTTGTGAATGTGAGAACGTTGAAGGCCTTGTAAACTGTAAATTTGTAGAATTTTATTTTATTAATAACTTGGTAGTTAGTTGTTGACAGGCCTACTCTGTCTGCCCACTAAGAAATAGTGCAATTTGAAAACATTCTAAAAGACAATTATTTTTATAAGACTAACCGTGGTGTTTTTTGCCGGATTTTCTCCATAGGAAACGACCAATTGGAACAGTGCACCAAGCTTCTGACGTTTCATAAGTGCCCATGTAGGTTTATGTGAAATAAAATATTTTGATTTTGGTACACACGGCTACACATCAAGCTAATATCCAGTTTTAGCTGACCTCTCATTGTATAGGTTTTTCGTACAATCAGAAGTCAGCTTATACTAGTTATTTATAGCTTGATGTGTAGCCATGCGTACCTAATCTCACATCGTCAAAAAACAAACAAAAGATTTCAGCATGACTAAAGTATAATCAAGAACAGACATCGATGACAGGTGAAAAGCATGACTGACTTTATAACTGTATGTCGGTTTTAAGTATTATGTTAGCAGATTTGGTGGCGTCGTGGGACTGGTCGTTGAGACGCCAGGTTGAGCTACACGATGTCACGGCATGTATGCCGTGTGTTGGGACAGGTCAACTCAAAGCTGCAATGGCACTTTCTTCAAAAGGCCCTGCTAGGAAATGCCGGCGCTATCTAGTTTTTAAAATATTGACCAACAAAATATTGTCGTGTAAAAGTGTCTTAGAAGATCTACTTTCATAAATAAACTTTTCATTTAATTTCTATTAAAATGAAATAAAAGGGACTTGGCAGCCTTTTCAACCTACGTTACTACGTTGATATAATGAGGAACATTTTTAAAGACAAAAAACTAGAGTTCCAAAATTTTATATTACAGCGTACAAAGGTGATTTTTTATACCTAAACGTTTCGCATGAAAATGATGTTATTATTAAATAAACTCGGTCTTTTGATACTTTGAAAATCTTATTTAGACCTAAACAAATGCGGGTGATTTTTATTACTTACCCAAAAGATTTGTTTAAAATGTAACAACGTTAATCATTTTTCTCCATAAACTGCTTATCCCTATCATAATTTTATTGTTTTTGTTTATGAGGGTTGTTAGTATTTATTTTTCAATCGAAATTATTATACCTTGGCCATTTGCCAAGTAATGTAAATAATGTACTTAAATTGAAAATGTTGTAAGAGAAAATGCTGCATTTAATTGTTAATTATTTTGCATACCGTTGAAACTGTGAGACATGTAGCACTATGCCACAAAATACAGAGAGTCAGAAGTCAATCACATGTATGTACTTCACTTTTCATACCTACGTTTGGCAGTCGCGCTAGGGTTGTCAGCTTTGGTTTATGCAGAAAAAACTATCGTGGTAGTGGCACTCGCATCTAGTTGTTTGATTTATTGTTGAGAATGAAACAGGAAGAAAGGAAATATAAACCAATAATATCTCAAATATTTAAATTTTAGTGTTATTGTTATATTACAAATTTGTCACATAGTGTCACAAATTCATGTTCGCTTTTACGATGCGAGGCCGGGGGTCGGGGCGCTTACCTACTTCCATAACAACTGTGTTACGTTAAAACGAACCAACGAAATACAAGCAAATACCTACTTACCTCTCTGAAACAACTGGTAGCTTAAAAAACGACAATTCACCGTTAATGTTGAATTTAAACAATCGTCCACTGAACAGTTATAATAACTTTTTTTTTGTTGCTCTATTTTTGCACTTCACAGACGCGTGTCTCATGCGGATGGCACTCGCGCTCGCACAGGTCCCGACCGGTCCGAGATATCGTGTATCTCTGTATTTTGTTGACTATGCAATGTTATGAACACCTGTTTGTAAACACCATGTTTCTGGCAAATAAATGTTCTATTCTATTCTGCTTGTTTTTGAGTATTTTAGTGGTGAACTAAGAAAAGACGGAATATAAAAAAAATAAATACCTACCTAATGTATCTTTAAATACGAATATAGAAAGAGAGAAGGTAAGAAAGAAAATTTAGATTATTGGCATCAGAACAAAAATACCTCATCAGCTTCTAGCTTCTAACGAGCAGAAAGCTTCAGTTTCCCTGGTAATAAACCTAGCAACTATATTTCCAAAGTCTAATAACACAATATTTGGGTTATGCCGAGGTTCTTAGTCATAACTATAAAACATAAGCTCCAAATTAATAATGAGAATCTGTAACACATGCAGAAGAAATGAAGGAATTGCGTGATACATGTTTCTTTCTGTTGAGATTAAAATTACATTACCTTTTTCGAGGCAAAGAGTGTGCCAAGGATTAGTGAGCTAAAAAATTTAGACTTATCATCAACTGCTGTGATCTATTGTAAAATTTGTGTGATTCGGAGTTATAATATATTACTTTAATCGTGTGTGGGAAAGGTCGATCGATCAGGTTAAGCTACGCTTGCCACGGTCGGTCCGTCGATGAGTGACCATCTTTAGGTACAAGCCGAGCCCCCTGTGCTACGTAAAGCACGTTAAGCCGTTAGTCTCAGCTGTCATTCTTGGATCTTTGACAGTCGTTACGGGTCGTCAGACACCCGAAAGATTGACAACCAGTCTTACCAAGGAAGGGGTATCGTATTACCCAGTGCTTAACTGGGTTCTAGAAGTCGGATAGGTACTCACTCCATGTAAGATACTGGTATTTGGCTGCATCCGGCTAGACTGGAAGCTACGAATATTCCAGGTTGTTCCAATATATTTTTTTTATCGTGCGTCGACCACAAGCTATGCAAGAGCCAGTCAGCAAGGTTGCTACCAGATGTGCAAAAGTATCGTGAAAATATCGTGTTCTTTTTTTGTACCTATCCTGAAGATTTTCCGTTAGCAGCACCAGTTTATCACCTGTTACGGTAAAAGGCACAAGAAATGCTTATAGATATTTTTATTTAAACTACGTTGTAATGTTATCATTAATCACTACATAACCGATCACAAAGGACGTATTTTTTGCTTAGAACCAAAACAGTGCAGAAAAATTATATAAAATCTCATTGTTGCACTGTTTTTCATTAATACACTGTTTTTTTTTATTATTTAGATATAAATTTACCACAGAGGTTTAATGGCTCCCATTAAGTTTAATATAAAATGTATGGATTAGATCAAAAAGAAAATAAAAAAGGCTGAAAATAAAAATCGGCTGAATAAAACTGACTTGGTGAAAAAAAACAAATGGCGCGCATTTCGTTCCATAAAACTTTGATACGTCATATTTAGCAAAAAAGTTTTTAAAGAAATGGAAATCGACAGCGATAGCGATATGAATTCAACTCCAGAAAGTATAAAAACAGCTGCAAATGGAATTGTTGATAACCTTTTGCCGCAAAAATCGCGGGATACTTTGTTTTCATTAACTTGAGTTTTTATTTTGAGTAGATATATCACGGTAGGGATTGGTAGTTGAAAGAAAAGTAGGTTACGCACCTTGCTAAAGTGAGTAATTAATGCTCGTGTTTATTTAGTGCTCTCGCATGGCGCTCGGGCACCAACATAACACTTGCATTGATAACTCACTTTGCGCTCGATGCAACAATCTACTATTAACCTGCCCACGCAAAACCAACTCACCTACAAAACGATGACGCAACACGCAATTATAGAGACTTGATATAGGAATATCCGAAACAAAATGACAGAATACAACGTAGGAGTAATATGCGCTTATATTACGCGAAGGGATTTATGATATCCGCCGACAGAACGTCGCTGGAGGCTCACGTCATCTGTCGTTATGTGACGTCAGCGTTACGTCACAGTCGCAAGATTATTAAGCTTTATTTACCTATCTATATAAATAAAACAAAGTCGGGTTAGTTACACCATTTTATAACTCAAGAACGGCTGCACCGATTTTTATGAGCATTGTTTTGTTGGATTTGTCTCCACCCGAATAGCAGAATTAGCTATTAGAACATGAGAAAAATTCACGAAAAAAAAATCTGGGGCGATACGAAGTTCGCCAGGTCAGCTAGTATTTATACAGACATATATAAAACAAAGTCGGGTTAGTTACACCATTAATTATAACTCAAGAACGGGTGGACTAATTGGTGGACCTTTTGTGTGTTGTGCTGACTTTTGTGTGCGCCAAATAAATGGTTTATCTATCTATCTATCAATTTTCATGATCTTTTATTTGTTGGATTTGTCTTCGCCCCGAACAGCAGAATAATTATTAAAACATGGGATAAATAACAAAAAAAAATCTGAGTTGGTATGAAGTTCGCTGGGTCACATAATATCATATATCAGGCGTTTGACGCATTTAATTTTATTTGCGGGTTTTCTTGCCGCTCTCGGTTTGTGGCAATTAAAATGTATTCGTGTTTTATCGCCTACAATAAAATTGTCTTAATGGAAAGTACAAATTCTGATGACTTTGTTTTCTATTTTGATAGAAAATGGGGAATTTTATTATGTATTAATAGAACACAATATTAAGACCTTACCGTATTCAAAATCGGTAGATATTTCAAATATTTGATGTGATCTCGGTATTGTAAAGGTGTGAACTACCTATAAATAGAAAAAACCCTTTCTATTTATGTTAGACAAGCGACCCGCCCCTACTTCACTCAGTTTTTACGAATTGACAGAACTTTGAGTTTTCTTTATTATTTGCAATTTTGATGTTTTATAAACGTTCTGGAGTGAAATGATATTGTGAAAACCGCATCAAAATCCGTTACTTAGGTAGTTTATAAAAACAACGTAATTAAAAAGACAGACACGAAAAGCCACTTTAATATACAGAGTTACTTGTAATTTGACGTATATCCGTCAGGAGCTGATAGAGGAGCCAAAATTCAACAAATTAACCCCCCATACGTATGGCCGAAATTCAATAGTTTTCGAGATAGTTGAATTTTATGGGTTTTTCAATATAATTAACCAAATAAAAAAGAAACTACATAATATATTGAATGGGTACTATTAAAAAAAGATATTGTAGCTGGCACTTCAATTAAGCTATGATTTTATTATAGTCTAATATCTGAAGGCCAATTCTCGTAATTTAAAACGTTCAAAATCTAGTCTCAGTCTCATGTCGGCGACAAACAAATGTCAAAAACTTGTCAAAATGTAGGGAAATTTGAGGTATTTTTGACAGATTGAGACTGAGATCAGAAGACCAATTCTCGTAATTTAAAATGTTCAAAATTTAGTCGCAATCTCATCTCAGCGACAAACAAAATAATGTCAAAACCTTGTCAAAATGTAGGGAAATTAGAAGCATTTTTGACAGAATGAGACTGAGATCAGTAGGCCAATTCTCGTAATTTAAAACGTTCAAAATCTAGTCGCAGTCTCATCTCGGCGACAAACAAATGTCAAAAACTTGTTAAAATGTAGGGAAATTTGAAGTATTTATGACAGGTTGAGACTGAGATCAGACTGTGAACGTTCTTAAAAATTACGAGAATTGCCCATCAGACTGTGAACGTTCTTAAAAATTACGAGAATTGCCCCTCTGGTATTTAATATAAGTTTTAACAGCTTATAACGTATTTACCCGTACGCAAAATACACGCATTGACGTGGAGTTGCGGACAACAGGCCGTTTTACCTATTACCTAACGTATGTACCTCTAAACCTATAACGAGGTAGTCAACTCAGGCGTATTAATACGAAACAAGACCACACACAGTTACCCATTTTAGATTCAGCTGTCCAATTCGAGCCAAATATTCAAACTTGATGTGTCGCTTCAACTATCACCAAGATGAGAACTACTGTTCTGTGTTGGGCACAAAGGTAGTAACCGCTAATACTTGGGTTTCTCGATACATTCACGTTGGTATTTCACTAGAAATTTAATATTTGATGAGTATAAGAAATTCTTGAATGTCATCGAAGGAGACATTTTATTAAACATACCTATATTTAAGTAGCTTCTGCTCGTGACGTCGTCAGCGTAAAATGTCTTGTTTTAACCAAAAAATCGGTGATACTCATACTGTAGCATTACTGAAAGAATTTTCGGAATCGAATCAGTAGTTTCGAAAATTACCCCTTAATACAAACTTCGAAAATTCCAAACCTCTTCATAATATTAATAGACAAATGTGTCCCTACACAACTCTTGAAATACTTTTCTCTGGTCCTAGTCGAGCTTCCTAAGCTATATTTTGTCATCATTACATGAATCCGATCTTTAGCAAAACAAAGGAGCTTACATGCTAAGTTGATCACGCGGTCACTCCCCTAGTTGCATGCACCTAAAAACTCTTAGTTATTAAAACTAATCGGATTAAAGTAGACAAAACCTATTACCAAAACACCAAGAAAACACCGAAATTCCATAATGATATTATAGAATTCAAATCTCGTGTAATTATTTTACAATTCCCCTTAGCGATGAAACAAGGAGGTATAGGGGCATGAAGACGCTTACACACGAGTATATTAATAATATTACAATCTCGCTGCCAATCACGGTAGGGTGCCGATATTCTCGAGAACGCGCTAAATTTCAAGTTACCGAGTTAGACGGAGTTCTATAGTTGTATACATATGTCTATGTAATTGCGATATACTGCTGTAGTGGATTGTAGCAGTTTTAGTAAATTATATTTGAGTTTCTATCGTCTGCTTGAGAAATAAGTGGTTTATCGACGCTTCTACAGACTATAATTTTATAGGGATACTAGCTGTGCCCCGCGGCTTCACCCGCGATATTTTGAGGAAAAACCTACCTACTAAAATATATTCCGATACTTTAAAAGTATTACTTATGATTATTACTTTTACTCATGCCCGGCCGCCTTGCGGAGTTTTTTTTTTAACTATGCTATCTCCTAAGATATTCATTGAAATCAAATGATGTCACGGGTAATTTTGTTCAAACTCAAATACTTGTGATGAATAACAGATTTATTTGGATATAAGCATTAATATCTTGTTTATAAAAACACCTTCGCAAATAATGCAAGCGAGTCAACCTTAAAAGATAGACATATTATGCTGTCCCGGACTTTTTTTAAGAAAATTGAAAGGCAAACAATTTGCCATACATGATTTTTGCGTAACTTTAACCGTTTACGCAGCATACCCTTCCTCGATAAATGGAATATCCAACACAAAAATAATTTTTCAATTCGAACAAGGATGTCCTGAGATTAGCGCGTTCAACCAAATTTTGCTTTATAATATAAGTATACAGGGTGGAATCGAAGTCATGGGCATTATTTTAACCTAAGGCACTACTCACGATACTGATTGCATTAGGGCTATTAATACGCAAATCAAAAATATTATTAATGCAAGTAAGGAAAACCTTAAAAATGTAGTAAGTCAAATTGCACAAGGCTTATTATTGCAAATAAACACTTAAAGTAATTAAAACAAAATACTTCGTTAACGCCAATAATTGTTGAAATATCAAAATCTTAAAGCGCAGTACAGCGCAAAGCGAAATGTAAACAAACATCACCTGCGCGCGCGCGGGTTTTTCCTTACAAGTAATAATAACAATGGGCTACAAGACATTCCGTCCGGCGGGATTCCCTGAACTCTCTCCGTCCCACTCCCTCACTCGCAAAAATACGAATATCACCCCCGCGCGGGGTATGCTTCCCGCCGCAACACGAAGTCACGAACACGGAACCAGTGTCATAACGACTGCGCAGGTGCATTGACGCGTAATTGATTTATTGATCCCGTGACGTAATCGCCGTACTCGCCGCTCGCGGCATACGGTGCTTGGATTGCAGTGTATTAAGTGTTAGTGTAGTAGTTGTGTGTTGTGTGTGTGTGTTTGTGTACACGATGCCTCGACCGCGTAATGTGCAGGCTAGGTACACCAACCAACAATACCCACAAATGGTTGTAATTTACGATCGCGCAAGAAATTTAGTATGAACTCGTGAAATGTTCCATCGGCGCTACCCGAACGACCCTATTCCTTCACGGGGTCTCATTCCACCAGAACCACTCAGAACCTGTTGGATTTTTCGTCTTTTCACGTGCCAGCACATGCACAAGCTCGTGGAAGAGCACCCGTTTACCCTCTGTCACTTTACCGACAAATAAGGTTTTTTCAAAACAATCCACAAGCTAGGTACGTAAATGTTTTTTTTTAATGTATGTTAGTTGACGTAGTTTTGACCGTCCTAAGCCGGCAAAGTACGAAGGGAAAATTGGAATTTATTATGAATCAATTCATTGGCAACTTACGAATGTCACGTGAGTCGGGCGGGGTCAAAGAATTCACGCCCAATGACGCGCGTACGGCGTAGTGTACCTACGCATTTGCTATCGAGAAGCGCAACTAATTTGATACTTTGTATGACTTACTACATTTTAAGGTTTTCCATACTTGCATTAATAATATTTTTGATTTGCGTAATAGTAGCCCTAATGCAATTAGTATCATAAGTAGTACCTTAGGTTAAAATAATGCCCATGATATCAAATGCACCCTGTAGAATAAACGTTGGGTTAGAAAATATTATAAGTATTTTGTCAGGTTATCTATAAAAATCGTTATTAAGATACTTTTTGTCTCAGTGGGTTCCTCTGATGACAAATCGTATAAAGTAGCAAAAGTTACTGTTAGCCTGCATCATATCACTGCTGTGCAAAAGGCTCTCCGCATGACTTCCAGCTCTTTCAATCCAGGAATATAGCGGCTACAGTTCGTTTTTTTCTCCAGCTCATCCCACCATCTTCTACGGGGTCTATAAGAAACATAATAAAAATGGTCAGCCGAACTTACTACGCAGACAGAGAGAGAATAACTTCGCTACAAGCACAAATAGGTTTTGCAGCTGTAATAGAAAAACCGGCCCAGTGCGAGCCCGACTCGCGCAACCAGGGTCTCGTATCTATCGGGTAGTATTTAAACGCAAATCAAAAAATATCCTTTTTCTATGCAATAAGATTCCGAATTCCCATCAAAATTACTGATTGCACAGCAAAATATTCAACTCAAAATATCACTAAACACACTACAATTTATTTTCGCATCGTACAGCGATTCTTACGTCAGGTCGACGGAGCCCCGCTGCGCGGGGCTCCTATTTCTGTCTGCAGGGTTTAAAGGAACCTAACCAAATCGAACCTCGGGGTGCCCCTGACGTCGTTTAGTATTATGTAAATTAAATTGAAATGAAATAAAATATGGAAAATTTGCTGTGCAGTCAGTATTTATGCTATGTATGTAGTATTTTTGTACAAAAATAAATTTAACTGTATGTATATAATGTTATTTGATATGCAATTTATAATATCCCGTATCTATCACCAACTAACGAAAATGTTCCCAGTGCTGGGACACAGGATTCTTCTCTCGAGAGGGTGTGGGCTGTAATCTGCCACGCGGGTCCAGTGCGGGTTGGTAGATGTCACGTCTTAGAATTTTTGGTTCTAGGACATGCCGGTTTCCTCACGATACACTCACAGTAAAAGAAAACTCCTTTATTGTTTTGAAAGCAGCGGTGATGAAGTTATTCACGCAAGTTAAAGTGCCTGGCTCAGTTAGAACCCGCGACCTACATCACATAAGTCCCTCACCTCTGGCCATCACTGCTCCCATAACCGTGAAAGTGTAAGTTGGATCAATCCGACTTGCATTTCATTCCACTGCTGCACTGCAAAAATAAGTTTTGTCTTTAAAAAGTTCCGCAGCAGAACTTCGCAATGGAAAAAATGGTCCTTTTTACATCGGCCTACATAACGATCGAAGCTCCAGCTGCAAATGTAAGTTTTTAATAGTAAAAAACAATATTTTATGTGATTTAACTACAAATAAACTATTTTTCGGATTATGGGTATTTTTTTGTTTTTATTATACTGTGAGACCTTGCCAAATTTCATGACGTATGTGTCAACGAGACGTACCCTAAAGTTTTTGCAAGTATCAGAAAAGTCACTTAAATGAATGTTTCTTTGATTACATTGACTTAAAAGCTTGAACTTTTTTTGCCTGTACAAAGGAACGCGTCATTAATAAATTAATTTCAACTTAGTATAGATGACTACTTACAGATATAATTCCAACCTGAAAAAGTGGGGCTATCTCGACGGGGCGGCAATAGGGTATGGATGTGGAGCTATGTCGCAAACTATGCTCCACCTCCTATCCTGCCCTCTGTGTCCCAATACATGCGGTCAAAGTGAGCTCTGAGCTGCCACCGACGCGCGCCGTGGAAGTGGCGAAGTTTGAGGCCAGCAAGATCTAAAATATTAGGTCCTTACATATGAAATTGGCGTTTTGTACGGCAGGAATATAAAGTCATTTTTTTTTTGTAAAATATATTTAATTAATCAAAGTATGCACCGTTTTTATCTATGCACTATTGCCATCTCATAGGTAGTTCATTGATCCCTTTAGTAAAAAACCACGGGGACGAGAATCAATGAACTCTTTGAAGGCGGTTTGGACTGACGCATCGGAGTTGAATTTCTTTCCTTGTAAGAAGTTGTCCAAATTCCGGAAAAAATGGTAATCTATTGGAGCAAGGTCCGGGGAGTACGGTGGATGTCGCAGACATTCCAATTGTAGCTCATCTAACTTAGTTGTTGTTTGTTGTGCAGTGTGTGGTCTTGCGTTGTCGTGAAGCAGCGGTGACCTAGAGCGATTGACCAATCTCGGTTGTTCAGCAGCTAGTTCTTCCTTCATGGTTTGCAGTTGCTAACAATAGATATCTGCCGTAATCGTTTGGCCAGATTTTAGAAAACTGTAGTGAACGACACCGGTGCTAGTCCAAACACTCACAAGTGACTTTTTCTGAGTCAATTTTCGTTAGGCCAGGATTTGGCTGGTTCTCCAGGGTTCAGCCATTGCGACGAGCGTTTCCGGTTATCGTACAATATCCATTTTTCATCACAAGTAATGATTCGATTTAAAATCCCTTCATTATTGTGTCGGTTGAGCAAAGTAACACAGCAGTCGACGCGTGTTTGCAAGTTCGATTCACTCAATTCATGAGGTACCCATCGTTCAAGTTTTCTTACTTTCCCGTTTTGCTTCAAGTGGATTAATACAGTTTTATCACTTACCCCGAAGACTGCAGCTATCTCTGAAGTGCTTTGTGATGGATCCGCTTCCACAATAGCCTTTAATTTTTCATTTTCCACTTTGATCTCCGGCCGTCCACGGGGTTGGTTCTGAAGGTCGAGATTTCCAGAAAGAAAACGTTGAAACCAAAAATGTACCGTGCTTTCTTTTGCGACACCAGCGCCGTACACATCATTAATCCTTCGAGCTGTTTCTGCAGCACTGGTTCCACGGTAGAACTCGTATTCGTAAATATACCGATATTTCATGTTTTCCATTGTGCGGTAATAAGCGACGCCAAAGAAAAAAATAATGAAGAAAAAACAAATGAATGACTGTTTTCAAAACTCAAATGTACCAGCTAAATGAATTTATAAATTTCAATTTGGAATTCTTAACCAAAGAGGAGATATTTCAGATCAAAGTGGTCAGTACGACAAAACGCGAATTTCATATGTAAGGACCTAATATTATCGTGCCAGCGACACAAAGAAGAAGAAGAAGAGCTTGATACCTCCATCCTTTTCAGAGAAAAGTGATCTCACGGTTTCATTTTCTTTTTTGAGGTACGGTACCCTAGAATTATATTATTATTTTTGAACAAACATTTTATCACGATAATTATTTATTGGAACGAACACCTTTTACATTTCAATTGAAACTGAAAAATAATATTTCTCAGACAGTTTATTTTTCTTTCTATTTAAGACCTAAATAAGAATCTTTATAAATATAGAACTGTCGAGACTATTGTATTAAATGTCATTGTTACTTATCTCGATATACTTACTTACAGCTGCTATTTTTATATTTTCTTGCCAATGCCAATTCATTGAGCTAAGATTTTGATTAAATGTCAGGGACTTAGGAAAACCTTCAGTTAAAAGTGTGGGTGCCCACCTACACCTTAAACTTAACACTTTGAGTAAAGATTTTTAGAGACTTTCAATGATTGGCTCAAATACCAGAGGGGCAATTCGTAATTTTTAAGAACGTTCACAGTCTGTAGGCCAATTCTGCTAATTTAAAACGTTCAAAATCTAGTCGCAGTCTCATCTCGGCGACAAACAAATGTCAAAAACTTGTCAAAATGTAGGGAAATTTTAAGTATTTTTGACAGATTGAGACTGAGATCAGACTGTGAACGTTCTTAAAAATTACGAGAATTGCCCCTCTGATCTCAGTCTCAATCTGTCAAAAATACCTCAAATTTCCCTACATTTTGACAAGTTTTTGACATTTGTTTGTCGCCGAGATGAGACTGCGACTAGATTTTGAACGTTTTAAATTACGAGAATTGGGCTTCTGTTATGTCAATGGGCATTGCAATATTTACCAGCGGGCTAATTGTGTAACACACTATACCACCACAAACATTTTCATGTAAAATGTTGCCAAGAAGCTTCTAAATCTAAGCTACAAGCCCTAACTTCACAAACTCTACACCTTAGTCAAAATATGAGGCTTGGCCAAGAACTATTGTTTAACAGAAAAGTAATGAACAGTGAATACATTTTTCACCTTACGCCAATGTAACGGTATCGAAACGGAGCGGTTTTTTGTTGTTTTTGTACTAATACTAGCTTACATTGCAATTTTCAGCTTTCTAGGACTTCAGTAGCCTAAGAATTTTGATGATCATCGGTGAGTCAGTGACGAAATCTGGGTTTTTTAGAAATCAATCTATACTAATATTATAAAGAGGAAAGGTTTGTATGTATGTTTATAACGAATTGGCTCAAAAAGTACTGGACCGATTTTAAAAATTCTTTCACCATTTCAATGCTACATTATCACTGATTAATATAGGCTTTTTATTGCAAGAAAAAATAAAATGTTTATAAAATAAATGTTCACCCGGGCGAAGCCGGGACAGGCCGCTAGTAAAATATAAAGTATAAGAGCAAAGAAAAAATCGGTTGTCTGTAAAGTCGGTTTACTGACGATAGCTGAACGTGACAACGTTATAAAAAATACTAAAAATTAAAAAAAAAAACCTTTTTTTCATTCTTTATTGGTTTTTTCGATTGTGCCTCTTTGGCGCTCATTCCGCGCTCTCGCTTGCGCTTCAAGCCTTAAATGGAACGCCTCAGAGCGAGGTAACGCCGCATGACGTCATGTTTTTTCGTGCGTGCAGCCAGCTTCATCGAATTATAAGACGTTGTCACGTCAAAAAGAAAGAAAGAGTGAGAGGAGGAGTGAAGAGGAGTGTTAGAATGGGGGTGACTACTGAGATGACGACTAATAGAGAAGTATGGAAGAAAAATACATATTGCGCCGACCACAAATAGATTGGGATAAGGGCAGGAGAATGATGATGATGATGATGATGATAAAGTATAAGAGCTATGGAATTGAAACCTTATAGGTTTAATAATTCTACTATTGACATCATAACCCGAGGATTATATTTATCTGGTATAATCCAAACCCAAGTTATGAGAGTTCAAAAAAACGACGAAGTGCTTCCAGATTAGTAGCAATGGCTTTCATTCTGACAGATTCATTCTGTTATTTACGTAATTGAGGAGACATATTTTTCGAATATATGTAGCAATGGATTAGCAATAACCTTCGAAATGAATCAGCTTGAGATTGATAGCGTGTTACGCAATTAGGGCGCTGCTTAAATAAATCGGTGATCTCTACGGAAGCGGGAGTATTGCTCGCTTAAGGCTCCCGCAGAGAAGTGCGACGTGAAAGCGCGACGCGACAGAGCGACGCGAATCTAGTAACACAATTCCGATGAAAACTTCATGGATATTTTTCTACCAGAATCGCGTCGCACCGTCCAGTCGCGCCTGTTTGCGGGATCCTTTAGCCGTCTTTTCTGTTGTGCTTTGTTGTTTTCACGCAGTGTTTAATTATGTAAAATTGTTTCCTATTTTAACAAATGACCAAACCACCTAATCTCAGAAACTGATAGCGGAAACTATGTTTATTATATTGTTATTATATTACGGCCAGTACATAACGGCTATCTACGGTCGTCCGTCGGGAGCATTTCGATACCGATATAGGTACGCAGTTACAGTCCGTTCCACAACTTGTGGTCCCTTGGCTACGTTTGGTGGTCTATTACAATTATGTTGCTACAATTACTTATTGGCCCTATTTTGGTGGAGGATTTTGGTTTTTTTTTCTCTTTGTTTATGTAGGAAAGATGTTTGAATGTATGATTTAACAGGGACTGGATTCGATGTTGAACATAGCTTTTCAAATGACTGCAGATGAAACCACCTGAGATTATGTTTATCTTACAAGCTCAATCATGGTTTGTTAAAGACACTGGGTTGTAATAAATATTCTATGAGAACATATTTTTATTATGCTACGGAAATTGAGCTGGCTTTCGCAAAAAGACGCCCTGTTTGATTTTCGGCGTGTTTGTCTTCAATTCCGGAACGGAAATTTTTTTATTTCTAAATTGTGTCAATCGAGTTTAGTTCGGCTCAACGTCGGAGCGTGAAAACGGAGAATCCCAATCTCTCTTTCACATTACTCCACCTTTTGTACACTGCGAATTTGCATAAAGAGCCTCACTCGGTCCTTGGGGTACCTTTCCGGGTTTTCCATTTTGTGCTTGAATGCGACGTAGCGGCCGGGTCCCAACTATAGCTTGAATCTGGCAAAGCGGCCGCTTCGTTTTATTTCGATCGAACCACAAAAAGGGTTAGGTTTTTTGACGGCTGACTGTACATTTTTTGGTAATTGGAAACTATTCCTTTTATGAAGGTACTTTCGAGACCCCGGTATTGTGGCCTTAAGGATATTTTAAACCTTAACGGTATATTGAGAAAGGTTTATTAGGTGTTTAGTTTGTTGAAGATTTTCTAAACATTTAAGTGGAGTACATGTCGAAGAAAATAATTTTCTATTTAATCCATTTAGTGCTCTATTTACAAACCTTAATTTTCCTGCTTTCCACCACTGAAATTTACTACCGTCTCATATTTGAGCGAGAACCTTTTATAACTACCAATGAAATACGACGGGATTCATCTGACATAATCACCTCTTCCCACGATACTATCGCAGATCCGAGATATAAAGAAAAAGTGACGGAACGTTCAAGAACACGTTCTATTACCCAGCTGAACTATTCTCACCTCCTAGCCTCGCCCGTTCGTCCCATAAAGTAAGAAAATCGTCCGCGGCCGACGATCAGTGAAAGTAATCTTCGCAAACATTCTACCTCCGGGCGGAAAACAATTTTCACTGATGTATTTTTTTGAGAGGATCGTGTGTTCCAGCATTATTCTCAGTAATACAGGATTGGAGTTTTTTCTCTCACCCGTAATTTAAAGGGGGTTGTACAGGGTTTTTTTACTACGGCAAAAATAATTCAGACCGTGTACAACGTCCGTTGTCGACCGCAAATTCAACGCTGTGATTCCTCATGAGATAATCTTGTGACAACATTTCACTAGTTAATCCCTATTTCAAACTAAAAATTTGGAGCATTTCGCTGTGATGTGATTTCTCAGCTTTGAGGTTGCAAATAAGACGGAAAAATATAATATACTGATATTATATTTATTTAGCAAGAAGATTAGTGGCTTATTTTATTATTGTAAGACTAATGCCAGATGTCTAGCGCACATCTGTTCGCTCATCACATTCTGTTTAAAACGTTAATACTTCTAAAGAAGATGATTGAAATTTTCATTTTCATATCAAAAGAACAGACTCATAATAAAAGAATAATGATAATATTTTTCACAATTTCACTTCATAAATAAATAGAATAAATTGGCCCTGCGGGGGCGCGGTGAGCGTAGGTACTTATTTATAGGATAGAAGCACAGGTGGGTTTTGGGTCTTAGCAAACATGTTTTACGCTGCCCCGGGGCAACCTGCCGTGACGCATCGGCGGCCCGAGACCTTTAGATACGCCAGCGTACATAACTCCCACTGTAATTATAGCGAGTGTTAAACATAAGTTGAAAGTCGGTCAGTCTGTCGTAGTTTAGGCCTCAACTTTGAGGAGATAAGTCTGGCTAGTTCTGTTCTAAGCCTGCTTTTAGGAGTGAGAATGCAATAAATAGATGAGCCAAACATTAAGTTACAAAGACTGCTGTCGAATAAATCGGGCTCAGACGTCGTCGTAGGCCAGTTAAAATCACACTTAGTTGTCCTAGTGGAGTATTAGTAATTCATGATGATATTTGATAATAAGTGTGTCAATTAGATAGGTACATGTGTGTGATCATAATAATCTATTGTTGATTTTGACGCCTTTATATAATATTACGCGCCCGCAATAAGTATTTTTAAAATGAAATTCTTATAATTTCCTAAAGATAAATTGTAAACGAAACATTCTTATTACTCAGGTAAATTAAATAATATGTCAAATGAAATACGCCGTGTACGATTATAAAGCAAATATTTACTTTACCCGACCTTCTTTGGTTGGGATATAAAGAATTCTCGTCATAAAATGACGGAGATTTTTCCACGTTTTTAACTTGATTAACTTTGGAAGAGCTGTCTTAAAAGAAATCAATTCTGTTTTAGGTACAGTTAATTGTTTAAAGTGTTGCTGGAATTGCTATGGATTTTGAGAATTTAGGAAGTGTGTTGGTTTTTTGTATCAAATTTACCAATCCGTTCATCTTCGATATTTTGATCGAGCCAGTGAACGAATGGGATACATGGTATAAGATAATTTATTCCCAAACATGAGTACTCGTCGTATACACACATGCAAGATGTTACATTAAATTAAATCAGTCATAATCACCACACTTTTCGATAAGTACTGGGATCACAGAAGAGCCATGAAAGTATGTATAGTAGGGGAAATTATCTATAGCAGATAATTTACATTCCATCAGAACACATAATTATCTACTTTAGCGAAACGTATTATAAGTTGATTTTTGAGTGACCATTTGTAACATAAAGATCCTAATAAGCTTTTAGTTGCAATGAAATTTTAACTTTGTTAGGTATGAGTATGACATCCAGTTTATTGTTCCATAACTTGAAACATTTTCTCAGATTCCTGGCTCTAATAAGTACATGTTATTCTCTAAAAATTTGAAATGTTTTTTTTTCTGTAAACAGACAACTGTTAGGGCATATATTTAAACGTCAATACTTTAATGGTGCCGGTTGGGAATTGACGCACTACGTCATTTTGCAGTGTTATGGCGACTTCTTATAACTGTCAACGAATGACAGTTGTCAATTCGCTAAACAACTTTCCCTGACTTTATAAAGATGACAAAGCCAGTAGGAAGCTACCTACAATATTTATTTATTTCTAAATTCCGTTGTAAACACTTGGCTGGACATCCGCGCTTCGGTTTACTCATCATATTTTTTCTTTCACGTTAAAAATGAAGCCAGCGTTGGCGGCCATTGTTTTTGTTTTGCTTTTAGTTTTGTGTTTGCCCAGCGTTCAGGTGTTGACTCAGAAATATTGCAACGGTTTTCAGTGAATGAAACATCGGAAATTGAAATAATTTTCTTGTATCGTACTTTGTTTTGAAGCCCTTTATTTGTAGAAGGTACATGCTGTTACTGCTCTTTTTGATTTCGTACACTGTTTGATGAAAAAAGTAATAAAATTAAGACGGCTACACGCTTAATCTTTTCCAACTCAAGTTGGAAGATGAGCAATTTAGAGCTCATAAAGTCGTATGGATATTAGGGTCAGCAAAAAGAAAGACATATATACTTTCTATATACTTCATGTATTAGCATTAGAAAAATAACGGCTAAAAAACAACTGCTATCGTTTAATGTTGTAGTAATTTGTGTTCCATTAGGCAAAGAAAAAGAACTTCATGTAATTAAAATAACAATAAAAAACAAAAGTGAATCCCAACTTTTCAAAAATATTGAAAACAAAAAAAAATAACAACGTTCTGTTTAATCCATATCTTCAGACATGGAAATTAATCATACATTTAATTTAAAAAAAAATCACGTTTAATTTTAATGCAGCTTTCCACTTTATTAATTTTAGTTGGGGCCACAGTGTTCTTTTAGTAGGTCAACGGTGGAGTGAGCTCGAAATGAATCCGTATCATTGATTTCCCTGGCGCCTGGTAAAACCAAACGTGCCTTTATTTAAATACTGTCTACTTTGTCGCAGTACTATCTACCGATCTATTCTGCAAAATGTCAATCCCTAGTATCAGGTGGAAAGACACACTTCACCTAAATATTGTCGGCGAGATTTTTACAGAATACAGGGACACTGACGCGCAAACTATTAGCTCAACAACATTCATTGCGTTATTTGCGTTGTTGAGCAGACAGTTTTTTCGATCATATGAAGCAATGCATTAGCAAAAATTATCAAAATCGTTCAGATTGTGATTCATAGTGTGTTACATAATTCGGGTTCAGTGCATGATTCTGAACCCCGGCGTAGAAATTTTTGTCGGTTATCAGAAGGCCAATTCCCTAAATAAAAAACGTTCAAAATCTAGTCGTAATCTCATCTCAGCGGCAATCAATGTCAAAAACTTAACAAAAATGTAGGGAAATCAGAGGTATTTTTGACAGATTGAGACAGATAAGACTTTAAAATTACGAGGATTTCCCCTCATGAGTCTAGAATAGAATATGAATATAGTTTGCACATCGATGTCCGTGCCACCCTGTATATAGTGTAAAAATTTCACCGACAAAATTTTGGTGAAATGAGCTGCTTGCCTGTAGACCGGCTGTAAGCGTGCTATTAAAATTGACTGTTCTACCTCGTTGGGCTAGTCATCACAAGAGCTACGGCTGAGAATGAGGTTCTGGATTCGCTTCCCTGGTCGAGCTAAGTGTTATTTGGGTTTTTGCATCAGGAATTTCTTAGTTTAGATTTTTGTCCGGTTAATAGCAATAGGCTCGTCCGCTATTACATGTGATTTAAATATACATACTTGGCGAAATGTGGGTGGCGATACCTACTGAATGTACACCTTTACCTAACCCTGCGCGGAACAATAACCACATTATACAGTGGTCTAACTAATCCACTTACCAAACATGGAACCTTTGACAATACAACCCCTAAATAATTCGTCATCGAACCCATATACTTATTATTCATCAAAATTATAAGGCCCATATTAACCGAACACGCTTTTGAATAATTTATAAAGACAGGTATACACTAAAACCTATATTAATCAACAGCTAATATTGTTCGGTGGACGTTAGTATTATATTATTCGGTATTTCATCAAAATATCATCCTAAACAAACATATGGCCTAAGCAATATACATTATTCAGCAACTAAAGATGACGGTACCAAACAATCAGGCGTTTGACTCAATATTTGTATAATTTCGTTAACAGGACCCAAAGCTTCTGAACCTATAATTATTAAACCACGAGTTAAGGGTAGTTTAGTTTAAACTTCCATCATCTAGTAATGCTGACCACGATGTCTTCCTAAGCAAAGTGCAACTGTCTCTTGATGAAATACATAAAGAATTAAAATCACTTGATTCAACCAAGGGTCCTGGTCCTGATGGGATTCCTTCGGTTTTTCTAAAAAACACGTGTGATACATTGTGCTATCCTTTATATATATTATTTAACAAATGCTTGTCATGTGGTATTTTCCCTGAAGTTTGGAAACATGCAAATATTGTACCTGTTCATAGGAGCGGTTCCAAGCATGAAGTAGCGACCTATCGACCTATCTCTATACTATCTGCTTTTTCCAAGCTATTTGAGAGGCTGGTGCATAATAAATTATATCCTGCTATCCGCAGTGTTTTAATAAAAGAACAGCATGGCTTTGTTAAAGACAGATCTTGCATTAGCAATCTCCTCATTTTCACGTCCCAACTGTTTGATGGTCTTGATAATAGACAGCAGATTGATGCGGTTTACACAGATTTTCAAAAGGCTTTCGATAAACTTGATCACACACTGCTACTTAATAAAATTGCTTACAATGGAATCAGAGGGGACCTTTTACGGTGGTTTATATCTTACATAACTAACAGAACACAAAAGGTGGTTGTTAATGGCTTTGAATCTGGCTCTTTTCGGGTCACCTCCGGTGTACCACAAGGTTCCATTTTGGGCCCTTTATTATTTATTTTATACATTAATGATATAAAAGACTGTTTTCAAAATTCAAAATTTCTTCTCTACGCAGACGATTTAAAGATCTATAAAATTATTTCTGATAAAAACGACTGTCTTAACTTCCAGCAGGATTTAGACCGTTTTTCTAGGTATTGCTCTTCCAATAAGCTTTACCTTAGTCTTCCAAAGTGTCATATTATAACATTTACTAAAAAGAAAAAAATTACTGAGTTCGACTATCGTCTTGCCAATACGCCAATTAGTAAAGTAAGTTTTCTCCGCGATCTTGGTGTTCTGCTAGATTCGAAGCTACATCTTGATGCTCATATAGAAAAAATTGTTAACAAAGCCTACCAAATGTTTGGTTTTGTCATGAGATCTTCCAGAGATTTTCGTCGACCTTCCACCTTTTTGCATTTATATAAATCAATAATTAGACCGCAGTTAGAGTTTGTAGTACCTATATGGAACCCTTTTTACATAGTGAAAGAATAGAACTAGTACAACGTAAATACCTTCGTGCCATAAATTTTAGATGTTATCGGAACAAATTGTCATACCACTTACTTCTTAAAAAGTATGATCTTCTGACCTTAAACTCAAGACGTACGCACACAAATTTAATTTAATTTTTCTTTTTTTTCTTTTATATTTAAAAAAAAATCCAGATATGTGTTCTAGGACAATGGCTGTTGTCTAGGTATTGTATTCTATGTTACTAGCTAGTTTTAAATACTTTAAATTGTAATCTGTGGAGAACGTAGTGGGTAGTATAATTGTTTTATAATGTAATATTTAAGATATTATGACTATTTCTTATTGTGCTACTGTTTGTTTTTCCTTAAATAAATAAAATAAAAATAAAATTCCATTTTGATTACTGGTATTGTGACCAAATAGCCAAGAGCAAATAGTTATTAGAAACTGTAATTTACGTAACAGAGATTTGTTTAATGATTGTGGTCGTTTTAATTTTTCAATATTTTATAAATTAAGTATGCTATATTTGTATAATAACTTAACTAAGTATTAAGTTACTTTTAAGATTTGCTAGTGTGTCAACATCCGGACAAACCTATTGAGGTTTTTGTGATGTTTATGTTTGTATTTTGTTTTTTTCCATAATTAATAAACAATAAAAAAACAATTTAAGAATAATTGATTATTCCAAAATCGAGATGCGGCAAGATGGTGGACGATATTGTTGCATCGTGCGTAGAACCTGGATGAGGCTGGCACAGGCGCGTGGAGATTGGCACAAGGAAATTTCCCAAGCTCAGTAGTGGGTGAAGTCAGGCTCATCATTTGCCTAGCCTTTTCCCAGTTATGTTGGGGTCGGCTTCCTGTCTAACCAGATGCAGCTGAATACCAGTGTTTTACATGGAGCGACTGCCTATCTGACCTGCACAACCCACTAATCGCGGGTGATATGATACCCCTTGGTAAGACTGGTTGTCAAACTTCCGGGATTCTGACGACCCGTAACGACTGTCAAAGATCCACGAATGACAGCCGGGACCAACGGTTTAACGTGCTTTCCGAGGCATGGAGGGGCCTTGGTATGTAAAGATGCTCACAATATGACCCAGATGTAACTGCTTAAGCATTTTTTTTAGTTAGATTTGTAATAATAATATAATATTTTGTAATCTATTGTAAATAGCCCAAAGAGACAGGTTCTCTAAACCTTTAAAAAAATACAACGAATTATATAACGTTGCTACATTTAAAAGTACAACTGTGGCTTGGCATGGCAACTTACTGAAGTGACAGGTAGTACGTTTGTTTAGTATAAATTCACTCAAAACATTTCCGGTTATCATGTAAAAATTTTGACGTTTTCATATAAAATGCCCAATTATATCATAAAATAACTTCGTTAAAAGTGCGTGTGAATAGGCTTTGGTGAAATTTTGGTATTTATGCTTGTAGCCCTGTACCATAAATAAAATGATTTTAGAATTTTTAACAAAAGGTTTAGCGCCCATGAATCACGTGTTTTTTTTTTTTTGTTTAGCTTTAGTTAAGTACCTAAACCAACGGAGTATAGGTACTTTCATTAAAGGTCATCTTGAATAGGATTTTGCGGTCAGTAAACCACAGTGTGGTAATTATTGGAAACGCCCTTTAAGACACGTCTATGTCCGTATAAGACGAAGTCTAAATAGCGAAACTACTGCATCTTAGGATGAGATAAGACGAGTGACGTCACTGAAAGAAATGTCACTCAAAGGGCAAAGGCTGCTTTGAAGTTTCTTACTACGGTTTTAAGAATCGTAAGTTAGTTTAGAAATTTTGCGAGGGTCTAATTAATTTGATAAGTATAAGTGTAAATTAATTATCGTTTTATCACAAGTTGTGTTAGCACAAGAAATTACATTAATTTCTCTCTTCAGTACTAATTAATTGTCTGAATTCATCATTAAGTTTAAAATTAGTCTCAAACCAAGTAAGTGAATTAGTTTTAAGCTCGACTTAAGTACAAAATTCTAATTGCTGTTAAAAGCATGGCAGTGTTTGATCATTGTATGTTTTCACGTGGAATAAGCATTATCATAAGCAGCCTATAAATTTGCAGCGGGATTGTCCGAAAGGGTTACCGGTACCCCGGAACATGAAGGGCTAAGGAAGGAACACGGGTGGGTTTTAGTCAGTAAGAGTCTGACACTCCCTTCTGCTCCACCCAGAGCGGGAGGGGTCATTTGATAATTTCCCATCCATAAAAAAAGCCTATAAAGTTCCCACTGCTGGGATACAGGCCTTCTCTTGTGAGTAAATGGACCTTAATCCATCACGCGGGCCTAGGGAGGGTTGGTAGATGTCACACGACTACGAAGTACTATTAGATATTCTGTGACACGACTTCCAATTTATAGTTCTAGAACATGCCGGTTTTCCCACGATGGTTTCCTTCACTTTTTTGAGAGCAGTGGTGATGAAATAATTTTACACAAAGTAAAGTGCCTGTCTGGGTTCGAACCTCGAACTTGCTACTGGGCCACCAATGCTCTTACGTTTCGCCTACAAATTGATGTCAAACGCCTTAAAGGTTCGCCCACTTATAAGTTTACATTAAATTGATTTACTAATACCAATGTAACCTTGATAGGAATTCGTTAGAATTAATTGAAACCAATATTTGCTTTACATTTCCGTGCCTATTAAAATATTAGACTGATTTATATAAGTAGGTAGGAAGATATTAAAATATTCTTACTTTCTTTTTTCTTTCAGGTATGAGGAACAGGGTGGATAAAAGTGGAAAAAGGGATTATCCTTCGACCAGACGGGTGTTGTGTCTGGCGGGCAATTGCCCGATGATTCATGTCGGGCCGATGTATATATGTTAGTTGCGCTGTAAACTCTGCTTGCGAGATGCAGGATTTTGCGTGACGTCAGTATGAGACGTAGTTTGCATATGGCGTTGCAGATACCGCTACAATAACAACATATATCTTCTATACTAATAGTCAAGTTGAAAAGCTTGTTTGTTTGTTCGCGCTAATCTCTGGCTGGAACTACTAGTTGGATTTGAAAAAATATATTTGCATTTGATTCTTAAGGAAGACTTAACTATAGGTTATTTAAAATCACGCTAAGATCTTTAAGATCCAATTAAAAAGAAAAATATCAAAAAGAACTCTTAACAAAAACGAAGCAATAACGCAGTCTGGCGATGCAATGCGACAGGGTAGGTCGGGGGAATAAGAAATTTCACGCGTATGAAGTCGCAGGCAGAAGCTAGTCAACAATACATATCATTTTTATAATCAACAATAGAATATACAGATCAAAGTGTTTACGTTACTCTCATCTCCTTCAACTTTCCATCTCACACAATAAGAAATGCGAGATAGGTATATAATAATGTTTATGTTCGATAAAAAAGTTTTACATCCATCTAAGGCGAGGTCCTTATCGTTATTTATGTTTCTTTTCCAACTTTAATCCTTTTCTTTTCCATTGATAAGAGAGGCTTTACAAAGTTACAAAGTTTCTAGTATCTAACTGCCTTCAGAGTAAGCTACTTTTTAAGGTTCCGTACCCAAAACGTACCAACGAGAACCTATTATTAAGGCTCCGATGTTCGTCCATGTGTCTGTCACAGTGCTATATCTTTTGAACCGTAACAGACAGACACTCGATTTTTTTTGGCTGAGTGTGTTTTAATACCGCCTCTATAACAAAAAAGTAATAAAAATAAACTAAAGTTAGGTAATAATTAAAGGGGTCGCCATACGAGAAACGTGTTTTTTATTTATTTAAAAAATGTAATGTTAAATATTATACGGTGGTACGGAACCCTTCGTGAGCGAGTCCGACTCGCACTTGGCCGTTTTTTATTATTTATAAATGTACCTCTTTATAACGGTAATAATGGTTATGGTCTTAAAAGCTAAGTTTTAAGAGTGTTTTAATCTCAGATTTTTGCTCTTCGTTGAATAAGTTAGGGCTTTTCAATTTTTATGGGTTTTTTTTTTGTTATCAGGTTTGTGTTTATAATGTGACCTCTTCTTGTATATAAAATTATCTAATTTATTAAAATGTTATTCACAAGTAAAAAAATACTGTATAAAGGCGGACTTATAATGCCTGAGGCATTTTCTATCATTCAACCTTAGGGAGATGCAGAGACAAAACATGGCAGGTGCAACATACGGAATAAATAATTTGGGAATTATTTGAAAAACAAAAATAAATTATTAATAAATGCATTTATACTAACTTAAAAACAAAATGAACTGTCAGGAGACATAACGATCGATAGAGGCGCAAACGAATCCAGAAAATCAACGCCGCGACGTTTTAGCTAACTTCTGACGGATATTCTCGTTTGAATTCGATTCCGTGGACTTTGGTAAATAAAGACGTCCCGTTTTGGGTTATTTGCTAACACCTACGGAGTGCATTGAAGCCGCCACTATTAACGATACATTACTAAGCACTTTTGATAGCCAGCTTGCTGCTTGGCTAATCTTAAAAATGTTCACCACCGCAATCTTTTCGTGTAGTTCGTGCCGACACGAGACGTGATAGAAAGTAGAACAGGCTTACCTAAATTCCGATGGTAAATAATTTTTGGTAAATAAATGATCATACAGCGTCGAATTAAATTAGCTTGCGAAACTCTGCAGTATGTGTATCGATATCATGACAAAATAAAATGACAAGAGTTCACAAAAATATATTGAGGTCAACCCCGCTGGTGGGTAGGACCACTGATAGTGTTGTCACTTGAAGTATGAGTTTTTCAAATGCTTTTTTTTTGTATTATCATATTGAGATATCGATAAAACGTCTGTATAGTTTACAAAAAAACTGATACCACAAGTGCGGTCGTTAACCGCAAAATCCAAAAAAAATATCTAATTCTTAATTTTTATTTATCATGTCTGTGGAGTATCGCTACCTAATTTAATTTGACCCGTGTACTTACTTACACATATCGGTAGCTAATCAATTAACATGACGCATTTAGTATCCCATAGCCTGAGCTACCGGTTTCAGAAATGAAAACTCTGGAATGTAGGTCTTTTTACGACGTAAGCATCCACTAAAACTGGGTCTTCTCATAAAACGTAGTCAACTTTGCCTCAAATGAAATCCTTTATCTTCTGCTGTAAAAATAAAATTACTGTTCTTCAATTTTCCCGCGCAAATGTCCCTTTTCTTTTTATTCAAGGCTCCTATGATAGCACTTTGTCTGTCAGTGAACGTCCCTTTAGAAGTGAAAACGTAGGTTAGTACTTCTACTTTTAGGTAGACGAGATCATAAAATTGACCCTTGCTACTGTTCTTTGCCAGCGATTGCGGTTCATTTGTTTACACAATCATTCGGTTCCCTACAAAATTGTTGAGGGAACCGAATGATTGAGTAAACAATTGATGGTGCTGATCCACGCGTTATGTTCGTGAACGAGCGCCGTCGGTTGAGACTGGTGATCTCTTAAGTGCCAGGGCTCTTAATCTTATATTTTAGAATTGTTTTTTTTATGTTTAACTAGCTGCGCCCCGCGGTTTCACCCGCGTAAGTTTTGATCCCGTGGGAATATCGGGATAAAAAGTATTCTATGTGTTATTCTGATGTATAAGCTATATTACTGTAAAGTTTCATCAAAATCCGTTCAGTAGTTTTCGCGTGAAAGAGTAACAAACATCCATACATCCATACATACAAACTTTCGCATTTATAATATTAATAGGATTTTCTGCATTGATCTCACATATAGAAGCAACAAGAATAATGTACCCAGGATTTTGTAATATCTGGATTTAAAAGAGTGTCCTTGGAGCATCTTGCTCGTTCTTCTCAGTAGAGATCTACGAAATTTGGAATGAGCAACTAGCTACAACTTTCTGACTAACTGGCCGACTCATTGACAATTCAAAAATGCCTGTAAATAGTTTAATTGAAAATAACTGCTTTGAGTTTGAGTCGTGGGTCGCAGTGGATGGTCTTTAGAGAAAATTGGTCAAACCCATGCGAAATCGTTTTAACATTCTACTAAGTACTACGTATCATCAGCTGGAAGACGTCCACTGCTAAAGAAAGGCTTCCCCCTTAGACCACCACGCCGAACGACAATCCGCCACTTCCTGATCCATCAGTTGCCCGCGTCTCTCACGATGTCGTCGGTCCACATAATGGGAGGCCTGCCTACGCTGCGTTTCCTAGTCTGTGGTCGCCACTCGAGAACTAAGAGAAGTACTAAGTATTTCAGCAATAATGAAATATAAAAACAATATAATTTGATTTACCAATAATTTCAATTTCAGATCTCCTTCCTACCAAAACTAATAAAACGGATCAAAAGAGTATCAATAGCCATTCTGTATCATGAGCTCTAAAATTTTATTGAGTTTCGTCCGCTAAAAACTAAAAACCTATCTTAGCCAGCATCATAAATATCCGTATTGCACCGGCTTTCCTTACAAAATACTTTCAGAACCACTCCAAGTTCTTACCAAGAAGGTGCTCCCAACTTGAGAGTATGTTTAATAGAACCGTTTTTCTACGTTGTCTGTTTTTTATTATTTATAGCTTAGGAGTTTAAGTAACAAGTTTTAAGTTCGTAATTCAGATGGAATTTTTCGTGAGAATGTTGTGTTTTTGTGAAAAGTGTTACTATGCATTTTTTTATGAGTTGATCAGTTTTTGCTGACATAAGTTTAGCAAAACTATTCAAAAGGTAACTTTAAAAAGTACAACATTATATCAAATAGAAATGTAGAATGATATAGAGGGAAGGTTTACGAACGGAGAAACTCAATCGCAAAGCATTAATTCAATTAGGAAAATCATTTACTGGCACTTTTAAATTTTGTTTGTATATATATTGTATATATTATAAGTATATATTATATTAAATAGTATATTTATGTTTATTAATCTACTAGCTTTTGCCAGCGACTTCGTCCGCGTGGAATAATGACTTCCGGAAATTGAGGCACTAACTCTCATAGAGTTTAACCGATGTGCTCTTTCTTCTGCCGATTCTTGAGAACGCGTATTTCTCATTCAACGCGTTTTTTCAAGACAATAGCGGGCGGACGCCGGCGTCCGCTTGGGGCTTGAATAACTAAAAATATATAACTACGTCTAATATATAAAATAATATATAATAAAACCTACTTCACATAAAACTAAATACCTATTACTATAATTAATAATACCTATACCTATAATTAATAAAAGTACCTACGCTTTTACCTACTTAATATTAAAAAAAACTGAACATAAATTAACCAAAACTTATCTACTACTAACTAACTACTACTAACCTATTACTACTTCACCTAAAAAGAAATCCTGTTTTCCCAACATTTCCCTTCACTGCTCTGCTCCTATTGATCGTAGCGTGATGAAAAGTATACTGTAACCTGCCCAGGAGTATGAAGAACAATTGTACCATGTTGTGTTGAAATCCGTCGAGTGGTTTTTGTTTCTATAACGAACATACAGACAGACAGACAGACAAAAATTTTACTGATTACATTTTTGGCGTCAGTAACGATCACTAATCACCCGCTGATAGTTATTTTGGAAATATATTTCATGTACAGAATTGACCTCTCTACAGATTTATTATAAGTATAGATTTATGTAGGTACCTAGTTTTAATAGTTTTTTTTTATCATTGTTCCTCTCAACCAAAGCACCTGCCATCTAATCTCTTCACCACCCTTGGTTGACTGGTAGAGAATACCTAGGCATTAAATCCACCTTTGTACCTTTTTTTTCGAAAAGTTATAAATAATAGTCAGAAGTACTCGTATGAAGCTAGTTGCCCAATCCAAAGAGAAGCGAAGGTACCTATGCAGAAGAACGGGGGAGAATATGGACACACTTTTTAAAAGTATATACCTATGTATCTACCTATACCATACCTATCCAATTCAATCAAAGAGAATGTTAAGGAATGACTCAGCTAAAACTTTAAAAAAAAAAACTATGTTCAAAGTGCATACCGAACAAACTCTTGCGTACTCATGTCTGTTGATTACAAATTCTAGAACTTTAGTGTGTTTGTTACTGACTGGAGAAAATTACCCGTTTCTAACTGAGTTGATGCCGAATTGTAGTATCAACTGGACGAAACAATTCTGTTGATGACATAAACAGCGAAATTGGATTGTAATGTTGCAATACGATTAACGTAGCTAGCTAGGTATATTAAATGAACAAATTACTAAATCCGTTCAAAGGTTGTCCTTGTACCTACATCACTTTTATAGATAAGGCCGCCCATTTGATTGTCCACGTATGTGAAATTTCTATATTCATATTTATGTTGTTTGTATGTAATATTTATTTATGTATGTATATTACTTTATTTATATACAGATAATATAATAAATAGTATTCTATTCTATTATCGTCCATAAAAAAACAAATGTTCTAATCATAATTTGATTGACGTGTAAAAGTGTTTGTACAAACCTACTTAAAGAAATAAAATCATTTAGTTCTGATTTTACCTAAATATCCGTGGAAAAAATTTTTTACGTCTGACAGTTCTAGTATGGAAAAACTGTCAAAAATTAAAAAAAAAAAAATTTCTCAGGATAAGACTTATCCCAAGTATAAAAATTTGGTGAAATTCGCCCTTTTTTTTTTTTGTGGGTGGGAAATCATCCAATGACCCCTCCCGCTCTGGGTGGAGCAGAAGGGAGTGTCAGACTCTTACTGACTAAAACCCACCCGTGTTCCTTCCTTAGCCCTTTGTGTTCCGGGGTAGCGGTAACCCTTTCGGACAATCCCGCTGCCCCGGCAGGCTTCGGCCCTTTCGAGCCCCTTCCTTATGCTGACATCTCTTTGAGGCGCGCGTGGAACACGTACGCGCCGTCCGGCACGGGCCTGGTCCTGATCGGACGGAGAGTTACCCATTACTCTCCGCCCGCAGGCCCGCGCCTACGGTGGCCGGGAGTCGTCTCGCGGCTCCCGACGCCCGGGGCGTCTCCCGCGGCGGCTGGGACGTGAGGCCCTCTCCCTCAGCCGTCCCGCCACCTCCTTCGCTAGCATGACTGCTTCGCAGAAGGAGGTGACTGCCTCCCACTCCCTCTCGCCCCGGACCATGGCTTGAACCAGGGCCGGGCGCGAGAGGTCGCCGCCGCTGCCGATCGCCTCTGCGAGAACACGGCGGTGCTCCGCCCAATTGGGGCATACCGCCACCGTATGCTCCACCGTGTCCTCCGGGCGACCCTCGCAGTGGTGACACCCGGGCGTTTCCTCCCGCCCGATGGTGTGCAGGAACCTCCCGAAACACCCGTGTCCGGTGAGGACCTGCGTCAGGCGGTAGGTGAGGGCGCCGTGGCGCCTCTCTAGCCACTCCTCAAAGAGGGGTCTTACCGCCGCTATCGCGGCGTGCCCTGCGCTGGGTTGCGACAGTCGCTCTTTCCATGCCGCCATGAGATCGCGCCGGAGGTCGGTCCGCTCCGCCGCGATTTGCCGCGGCAGCGGAGTCTCCCCCCGGCGTAGTGCCTCCGCGCGCCACTCGTACAGGCGCGCGAGGACTATCGCCTCCAGATCCCACGGCGGCAGTCCGGCAAGGAGGCTTGCCGCCTCGCCCGAGATCGTGCGGTACCCCCGGATCAGCCTTACGGCTACCACCTTTTGGGGCGCGTTCAAATAGTGGGCGGCTCGCCGCCGCAGTGAACGCGCCCATACCGGGGCCCCGTACAGGGCCATGGACCGCACGACCCCCGCGTAAAGCCTCCGGCAGGAGGCGTTTGGCCCCCTCAGGTTGGGCAAGAGCCGCTTGAAGGCGGCCCCGGCCCGTTCCAGCTTGGGAGCCAAACGTCGGAAGTGCTCGACGAAGTTCCACCGGCTGTCGAGGACGAGACCCAGGTACCTCATCGTTGTCTCGACGCCGATGTGAACCCCTCCTACCGTTAGTTGGGATCCCGAAGGCGGCCCGTTCCGAGGCCCATGAAAAGACATGGCCTCGGACTTGTGCAATGCCACCTCGAGACCCAACTGCCGGATCCTCTCCACGACTGTCGCAACCCCGCGTGTCATCGCGTCGGCCGCCGCCTGATGCGACCTCCCCTGCGCCAGGACCAGCGTGTCGTCAGCGTAGCAAACCACGCTGACTCCATCAGGGAGATCGGCCCGCAGCACCCAGTCGTAACCGATGTCCCACAGGAGCGGCCCCAGAACCGATCCCTGTGAGACACCGCACGACATCTCTCGCCGGTTCCATTCCCCGTTGCGACCGGGGTAGATGACGGCTCTGTCCGTCAGATACGCCCCGACTACACGACGGAGGTAGGTCGGCACCCGGTGATACCGGAGTGCCTCCCCAATGCAACTCCAGGGCAGGGTGTTAAAAGCGTTGGCGATGTCGAGTGACACCGCCACGACCACCCCACCCCGGGACACCGCATCCCCCGTCGTGAGGGCCCTCACGCGCATGATGGCGTCCACCGTGGAGCGCCCCTTGCGGAAGCCGAACTGGCTGTCCGCAAGATCCGGCCCCATCCTCACCAGGTGCCCGACGAGGCGGCCCGCGATCACTCTCTCAAAGAGCTTGCCGACCTCGTCGAGCAGCACGATGGGCCGGAATGCGGACGGAGAGTCCGCAGGGCGCCCTGGCTTCTGTATGAGGACCAGCTTCCCCGTCTTCCAGCGGAGTGGAAACTGGCCCCTCTCCATGCATGCGCTTAAGAGCGCCTCTAGTCGGGGCCCGAGAGCCCCCGAGGCCAGGACCCAGGCCTTACCCGGCAAGCCGTCGGGTCCTGGGGCGGTATTTTTGGCCTTCAGCCTATTTACCGCCACTCTCAGATCTACCCCGGTCACTTCAGGGATGTCGTCGTCGTCCGCGTGGTCCGCTTCAGGCACCGCAAGTGGCGGAGCCATGGGCGGGGGAGTGTGCTCCGCCCGTGAAGGGAACAGAGCGCTCACCACCTCCTCCACCAGCTGGGGGCGGAGACTCTGCGTCAGCGGGGGGGCCCAGGTGCGGAGTTTATTCCGCACCATTTTATAAGGGCGCCCCCATGGATCTCTGTTCAGAGTCTCCACCATCTCCTCGCGGGCCATATCCTTAGCCCGCTGGACAGCCTCTCGGAGGGCGGTCTTCGCCGCTCTGTACCCCTCGTACAGCTCCACCTCCGTGGCTTCCGCATCCGGAGGGCGGATGCGGAGCCTGCGGTGCCTGGTGTACAGGTGTCGCGCGTCGACGCACGCCTTGCGTAGCGATTCCACCTCGCGCGACCACCAGTACACCTGACGTCGGGCGCGTCCTGGCCGGACTCGGGGCATTGCCACGTCACATATCTCGGACATGGCCTCCCGGAACCACTCCGCCTCATCGTTGATATCGGCAGGCCTGTCCGGTGATGACACCCAGGCCTGCACGATCGAGGCTTCCAGGAGGAGCTCCCGGTCCAGCTGCTTCAGCGCCCACCGCGGACCACTCGGGGCCTGTTGGACCGGCGCGCTGGAGGTCTGGGCGGAGACGTCGAACCGGATATACCGGTGATCGGAGTAGGTCTCCACCTCCTCCATGACGCGCCAGTCAATAACACTCTGTGCCAGAGCGGGGCTGGCGAACGAGATGTCCACCACGGACTCGCCCCGCATCCGCACACACGTGGGAACAGAACCCCGATTTAGGACGACCAGGTCTGTTTCCAGAGCCCAGTCCTCCACCATCCTTCCCCGCACGTCCGTGTAACGGGAACCCCAGGCCAAATTCTTGGCGTTGAAGTCCCCGAGCACTAGCACGGGGAAGGAATGGTTTCCGGCGACGACGACACTCAACTCTGTTAAAGAGTTCTGGAACTCGGCGAGAGTTCGGCTCGGAGAGAAGTACACTCCCACTACTACGATCTCTCCGAACCGTGCTGCTACGCACCCCTGTCCCTTCGTGACTCCTTCGAGGGACGGGGTGCCGGCGGCGGCCGACGAAATTATGGCCACTGAGCCGCTCAGGTCCTCCACCCAGTCATCCCTGGGCGGGACAAAGTACGGCTCAGCGACCACGGCGATGTTGATCGACCACTGCGCCATGCTCTGGAGCAACAGGTCCTGGGCGCAGGCGCAGTGGTTGATGTTCGCCTGGAGGAGGCGTAATGGAGCCATTACTGCTCCATTTCAGCCCCCTCCTGGGCCCCTTGCGAGGGCCCCTCCGTGGTGGCGGTGGCGGTGGTGGCGGCGGCGGCAGTGGCGGTGGCGGCGGTGGCGGCGGCGGCGACGGCAGCAGAGGCGGCAGCGACGGTGGTGGTGGCGGCGGTGGCGGAGGGCCTCCCTTTCCTCTTGGCTCCGTCGGGTGGAACGCAGCACTTGCTCCCTGCCCGGTGATCGGCCGGCTTGCCGGCAGCCGCACATGCGACGCAGTGCGGCGCGGCGCTGCACGAGCCGGCCGTGTGTCCGGGCTGACCACAGCGGAAGCACAGAGTGCTGCGGTCCACCTCCGAGGTGCACTGGACGCCTACGTGGTGCCCCACATGGCATCGGAAGCACCTCAGAGGTCTGGGTTCCAGCAGCTTGACCTGCGCCGAAACCCAGCCGACAAGAAGCCTTCGGCCCTCCACAATTTTTCTGGCCACCGTCACGGGGCAGCTTACCGTTACGGTTCGCATGCCCGTGAAGTCAGGACGTATGGTGCCCGCCTTCACCTGGTCGGCCAGACACCCGCCCGTCCTGACGACGGCGGCCACCACCTCTCCCTCCGTTACGGAGTCATCCAGGCTCAGGATGCGCATGTCTGCGCACTTGACGGGCCTGGATACTCGAGCCTCATCCGCATTCAGGGACGCCCTTAGCTTCTCAGCTAGGGCGTCAGCGGTGAGGCCACTCGTTGCGCCGGGGATCTCCAGCATGCGGGCGCCAGTGGCGGTCACCCTATGCCGGAGGCCCCCGGTGATCCCCAGCGCCTTGAGGTCCACCGTCGCTCTGGCCTTAGTGAGCACGTCGCAGTACGTCACGCCCTTCTTGACCGCGTCCGGCTGCAGTGTTATCACCACAGCCGCGGTCTTCGGGGCGCGAAGCCTAGCTGCGACGGCTTGCTCCTTGCGGCGCCGCCTTTGCGCCTTTTTCCTGGCCGCCTTGGCCGCCTTCTTCTTCTGCCCGACCACCTGCCATTCGGCGTCGGTCGCGGCAGAAGTGGGAGTGTTTTGTGGGCCGGGCGTTGGCTCTGGGGCCTTCGCCTTCCCTCCCCCTCCGCCCCTCTTCCGGGCCAGCGCCGGGGTTTTGCCAGCAGGAGCCGGCCTTACCGTCGCCGGGGCTCCGCCTGCAGGCACCGGTTTAGCCGGCGCCGGGGCTCCGCCAGCCGACGCCGGTTTCGCCCTCGCCGGGGCTCTGCCAGCAGACGCTGGTTTGGCCGGCACCTGAGCCCGGCCTGACGGCCCGGGTTTAGGGGCGGCCGTTGCCGCCGCGGCCGCGTACGACGCCACCCTCGGCCCCGGGGCCGCCGCCTTGCCCGCCAGAGGTGGGCGCAGGACTATGCCCTCCAGGACGGAAAACCGCGCCTGAAAGGCCGCCAGTTCCTGCCGAACCAGGTCCAGGACCTGGTTCTCCACCGGAATAGGCTGGCTCAGTGGTTCCGCCTGCGCACTGCCGGTGCTCCTCAAGCTGGCGAGGTCGTGGAGGCCGTTGCCGAGACTATGGCCCTGTTCTTCGAAGCTTGAAGCTTCTTCAGGGACACGTCCCGGATCGCGGCCTCCACGACCGCCGCAAACCTGCGCTTGCGGTCCGCACTGGGGCCACCAAGCGGACCCGTCTCGTCGCCTGAGGACCCCGAAGCGACCGCGCGACCGGCCTCCGCCTCCTTTGCTGGCTCCTCCGCCAGTTCTGCCGCCTCCCGGGCAGTGAGCCCCCTCCCCTTGCCTCGCTCCCGGACTCCTCCCCGCCTGCTGGTGGGGATTTTCCGAGCCGAGGCCAGCTCCCCATCAGAGGACGACCCCTGGCCGTCCTCTGACCTTGGCCGCTTGCTGTTGGACTTTTTTCCAGCAGCAGCCATCTTCTTGGCACGGCTGGGGCTCCCTGAGCCTCCCGTGCTTGCACCTCCAGATGCGGCGTCGGACTCCGACCCCGCATCACTCCTCTCCTCTTCAGGTTTTTTGTTTTTTATATTTATTGCATACATATCTGTTCCCACGAGTATAAACTTTATATCTTCTCAAAATCTAGTGGTTCGCACTAGCGACTAAATCAAGCTACCCATTAGCCAAGCTTACTACCTCCCTCACGGAGCGCCGCCGCTTGGAGTTTTGGGGAATTTTTTATAGAGGTTAATCTTCCTCGCGGTCCGGGCGGTTAAGCCAAGACCCTCGACCCCCTTCAACAGCCAGAGACATGACCTTAACTGTCTCCAGGGCTACGAGATTAGCGGTGGCAGCAGGGTTACCCCTCCTGCCTGCCCGGCGGCAGGGTAAGTGCACACCGGGCCCGCTCTGACCCCCCACCACAACTGCCGCTCAGCTACTCAGAGCGGCACGTGTGGAGCGATCCTCCTGGCAGAACATTAGCATGCGGACAGCGAGATTCCACTGGGAAATAATCCCAGAGGAAAATCGCTGCCCGCACCCCGGGATGCACCGGCCCGAACACTGGTCTTCCCCCCGGACGTATCCAGAAAGGAACCCCAGTACAAAAAAAAAAAAAAAAAAGTTGTCCTTGTACCTACATCACTTTTATAGATAAGGCCGCCCATTTGATTCTCCACGTATGTGAAATTTCTATATTCATATTTATGTTGTTTGTATGTAATATTTATTTATGTATGTATATTACTTTATTTATATACAGATAATATAATAAATAGTATTCTATTCTATTATCGTCCATAAAAAACAAATGTTCTAATCATAATTTGATTGACGTGTAAAAGTGTTTGTACAAACCTACTTAAAGAAATAAAATCATTTAGGTCTGATTTTACCAAAATATCCGTGGAAAAAAATTTTTACGTCTGACAGTTCTAGTATGGAAAAACTGTCAAAAATTAAAAAAAAAAATTCTCAGGATAAGACTTATCCCAAGTATAAAAGTTTGGTGAAATTCGCCCTTAAGATTATGTTCTGTTGTTCCACAGCTGGGTAAAGCGTAAAATAAATAGATATAGCGGATATAAAGTATAAATCATTCAAAGAAGACCAGTCTCCTACGAATATAATTATAATAGAATAATATAATTATAATATAGAATTCTAATCAACTTTGCAAATAAATATATTCTATTTTATTCTGTGCTTTTGTATTCTGTTCTATTATATCCTATTCGACTCTTTTACATGCCCAAAAGATTTTACAAACAACAAAACACTCAAAATCACAAAACATTTATAGCGTAACGCGATCAACAACGTCAATACGACCCGAAGCCACTCAATATTCTGTTAAGAATATATTTTTGACGTGCATTGTACTACCCTCGTGCCAGCCCGCTCTCAGGAGGGTTGAAGCTGACAGCCTCAACCAAGAGGTAATCCATTAAAGCCGCTGTAAGTCCCTACAATAACATAATATGAACAGTGGCTGCCCCAGTAAGTTTGCCTACCGTTAATGTTACCTTATTCTTCATTGTGTACAATTTTGATAGTGGTTCTACAGTTTGATGGAGGGTCAAGGGATATGTCGTCGATGGGCCATTGGTGGGGTTTTGTGTTGCCTTTATAGCAATAAAATTGGTATTCTAAAGATTTATTCTCCTTGTGCTCTTGATTTCGAAATTAAGACCTGTCATTTGACATTTGTAAGGTTTAGGTAAGTACATGAAAGGCTAAGAAACTGTCATCTCATACAAGAAGTAACAAATGCAATATCTATCAATACAATCATAAATTAAATTTAAATGTCTGTTTGTATTATTAAAATAACAGCTTACGCATATAAGAAAGTATATCCAGTGCTTATAACGAAAAAAACATTTTTAAAATTTTTGTCTGTATGTCTGTCTTTTTGTTAAGGCTAATCTCCAAAACGGCTGGTCCAATTTTGACGGGACTTTCGCTGGCAGACAGCCTTTACCTTTAGAGTAACTTAGCTTTTATTTTAGAATAACAATTAGGATTCCTCACGAAAAAATTAAAACCTTTGAAATCCAATATTTATTATATATATACCTTTTCTCGCCTAAACTTCTGAACATTTGGCAAGATGATAGATGGCATCCTGGGGAAGGACATAGTCTACATTTAGTATTACAGACGTCTTCCCGTGGGATCATTTCCGACATCCACGCTGGCGAAGCCGCGGGCAGAAGCTAGTATTGAATATAACATGCGGTTTTTTTATGTGTCCAAAGATCACAAAATAAAAAACATCGACAAAATAGTTCCTTACATAAGAAACAAAGAACTGCTCTAAGAAATAAACCCTTCAACATCTGTCCTCATAAATAAGAAGAAGTATAAATTAATAATTATTACCCACAAAATCCGATTTTACGTACACAAACAATATTCAGCTACTTATAACATTAGTAGGTAATGCTGTAAAGCCCCTGTGAGACGGGACCTACAGTAACATAATGCGAAGAACAACATAATCTTTAGCCCGGCATGTACCCCGCTGTAACCCGCGGCGTACTTATATACTAACTTAGCTGTATTAACTTGACTTCTTTAAGTAATCTTTTGAACCAAGATGTTTGTAAACATGAGAGCACCATGTGTCTATCACATAATTAATTTACCTGTCATTGCTTTATTTTTAATTCTTTATTTTTTGCATTGATTGAGTAATTATATGTGAAGAAAATGCACCAGAATAAAATTAATATACCACAACCTATTGTGGTACAGTAATTTTAAATAATAATTTTATACAATAATTATATAATAAATGCAAACAAAATATTGTAAAGTATGTTAAAAAAGTAGAACTAACCTTTGGAAGGGGCGACTAGAATCAATTCTATTAATTATTCTAAACTAGCAGCGTCCCGGGGTTTAAAATGTAGGTAATCCTTTTTTTATTACTTTTCAAATTAAATTATAGTATATGTGTCGATCCCGTAGAAATATCGGGATTAAAACTATTATATGTTCTTTCCCGGGACTCAAACTATCTCTATACCAAATTTCATCTAAATCGGTCCAGCGGTTTAAGCGTGAAGAGGTAACAGACAGACAGACAGGCACACTTTCGCATTTATCACATTAGTATGGATTTTGACGTTCAAAAGTGCCTTATAAGAGCCAATTTGAAAACAATGATTTTACTTTGACCTACAATAACATAATTCAAAGAAAAATATAGCCTTTAGCCAGGCCGTAACCCACAGTGTTCTTAATAACAACTTAAACATAAATTAACTTGACTTCTTTGAGGTAATCTTTTGAACCAAGTGGCTATGAAAGAATTAGTGATGAGACTCATCTACTGGTAAGGGGGGCCGTAGCTAAAAAATAACAGTCACATAGGTCGATCGATCAGGTTAAGCTACGCTTGCCGTGGTTGGTCTGTGGATTGGTGACCATCTTTACATATCGAGACCGCTCCGTGCCTCAGAAAGCACGATAACCCGTTGCTCCCGTCTGTCATTCGTGGATCTTTGACTGTCGTTTCGGGTAGTCTCCTGACTACCCTAGACTGGTTGACAGACTTTAAAAAGTCTGACAACCAGTCTTACCAAGGGATATCGTATTACCCAGTAACTGGGTTGTGGAGGTCAGATAGGCAGTCGCTTCATGTAAAATACTGGTATTCAGCTGCATCCGGTTAGACTGGAAGCCGACCCCAATACAATAGGGAAAAGGCTAGGCAGATGATGAATCATCTACTGGTTCATAAACACGGTATGTATTTATTTTTAGCAAGCATATTATGTTCCCACTGCTGGGACACAGGCCTTCCCTCTGCGAGAAGGAGTGGGCCGTAATCTACCACGCGAGTCCAGACAGACTCGGTGGATGTCACACGTCTTCGAATTTTTGGTTCTACAGATAAGCCGGTTTCCTCACGATGTTTCCCTTTACCGTTTTGAGAGCAGTGGTGTTGAAATAAATTACACAAAGTATAGTGCTTGCCTGGGTTCGAACCTACGACTTTATGACATGGAAGAGGCCGTTACCACTATACTACTATTCATTCAGAATTTAATTTTTAAAAAAATTATGACGTGATTATCTATTACTTTGAAATCAGGCAAGTAAGAACGTGGATTTTTAATTTCATGAGTCCCTCCCTGAAAGTTTAGGCAATAATTATTGACGGTCAAGGAAAACATCGTGAAAAAATATACATATTTGAACTAGTCTAAAATCGGTAACATCCAATACAAGTTTAAGTACACGGACCAGAACCTTCTTTGGATGAGAAGATGCATTTATCTTTTAATGATATTTTAACTGTTAGACGGTATACAAGGTTTAACAGAATAAACGCAAGTCCTGAAAGTAGTTTGTTCATAATTGACTACTGAATCTATTTCAGTAACTTTTAAAGTATATTTATATATATGTCGGAGTTGGTTATCAATTACAATAGTGGGTATTATGTTATAAGTCGATTTTCTTATGATTTTTACTATCAGTTATTGTCTAATAAATCGAAATATAATTTATGTACCGCTAATTGATTTTTGGCAACTTATTTCGATAAGTGTGACCAATAGTTTTGTTCAAAACAATGATGACATGTTGCTTTAATTTTAAAATGATTAACTTTGTATTATTGTATTTTGATTACTTTATAATGTAAAATCTTATTAGATTTAGCATATTTTGTATCAAGTAAACGCGTGACGTACTTCCGTGCGTCAACGGACAGAGTTGTCATGGAGGGATTGCAAAGTGGGGGCATCGTTCTATAAAGAGCGTGCACTCGCTAAGCTCGTCAGCATCCACCCCGACCCTTGCTCGAGCCAGCCCGCGCCGCTGAGCCTGTAGTTTTAAATTCGTCCCTAAATAATACCGATCCAGCCTGTCCCTTGCTGCCCTCTTCCAGCGACGCCCTAAGCCGAGGTCCGAACCCCACGGGGGGTGCCCTTAGCGTGAGTCGCTTAGTTTTTAGTTAGTTTTTAAGCCCTGGCTGGAGGCCTTAACTTCAAGGCATCCACAGGAAAGTCCGGTTAAGCAGTCGACAACCTCCTACAGGTTGAACTGCGAGATGCCATTTCCAAAAAAAAAAAAAAAAAAAGCTCGTCAGTCTGTCTTCGGATTTGACTCAATAAAGGGCTCCCCTGCTCCCGACAAAACTGTCGGTTTACCTGGTACAGCGCTGCTGTATATTCACATAGCTGTATTTAACTTGCTTATAGCAAGCGGATGCACTGTGTAATTGGGTGGCTTGGCCACTGTACGAACTGTGACTTTAATAGTCTGTTCGCCTAACTGTTTTTACCTGCTTTATCTTTTTATTAATGACCATTTATTTTTATTGTGTACCATTCTTATTGTGTATTGTTAATAAAAACTCTGTAATTGCTTATACAGTCTTGTTTATCCCAATACAACGGGAACTCCAAACCCTGACGATATACCGCTCGGCACTCCTGATCCTACATATATATTTTCGTATTTTGAATCTATTGTTAGTAATCAAACCTCTTTGGCAGTACTGAATGTAACTGGCTGGCTGATAAACAATTGAGAAATGGCGGGAACTAGTTTTTTTTTTAATTTATTGCATCTTGAGATGCAATAAATTAAAAAAAAAAACTAGTTCCCGCCATTTCTCAATTGTTTTTCAAGCAAGCAACATGTATGTGATGAAGAAATTCGGTACATTTTAAAATGTTATTATAAAAAAGGTAAAAATGCGACGAACGCCGCGAATAAAATTTGTGCGGTTTACGGACCTAATGCGGTATCAATACGAGTAGCACAAATGTGGTTCAAGCGTTTCAAGTCAGGAAATTTTAGTGTGAAGGATGAAGCTCTCTCTGGACGCCCTGTCACGGATAAAATCAGTGCCATTTTTTAAAAAGTGGAGCAAGATCGACATATTAGTAGTTATGATATTGCTGAAGAACTGGATGTTGATCACAAAACAGTTTTACGGCATTTACAAAAGTCTGGGTACAAGAAAAAACTTGATATTTGGGTCCCACATGATCTCACTGAGAGAAACTTAATGCAACGTGTTTCCATTTGCGATTCTTTGTTGAAACGTAATAATTCCGACTCATTTCTTAAACGGTTGATTACGGGTGATGAAAAATGGATCACTTACGATAAGAATGTCCGAAAAAGATCGTGGTCGAAGCATGGGCAAGCCCCACAGACCGTGGCAAAGCCCGGCCTGACTCGGAACAAAGTGATGCTGTGTGTTTGGTGGGATTGGAAAGGAATCGTCCACTATGAGCTTTTGCCCCCGGGTAAAACTATCGATTCTGACCTCTACTGTCAACAACTGATGAGGTTAAAAGAAGCTATTGAGAAAAACCGGCCGGAGCTGGTGAATAGGAAGGGCGTGGTGTTTCATCACGACAACGCCAGACCGCACTCATCTATAGCCACTCAGCAAAAATTGAGAGAGCTTGGCTGGGATGTGTTGATGCATCCTCCGTATAGCCCTTTATAAATAAATAAAAAATTAAACCTAAAACAATTTTTAGGTTTAATTTTTTATTTATTTATTTAGGTATGGAAAATAAATAAAACTCGGACTGAATTTGCATCTTTGCTTGTTTTCCATAAGACGAAATTTTGATACGCTTGTAAGTAGGTATCTGTCGGTCGATTTTTCGGACAAGAGGCTTAGAGTAGCCTTTTTAGCTGCCTCTGAGACTTCTGGCGGTGTCAAATTAATAAATTCATCATTACTTGACGACATTTTCAAATAAAAACAATACAGCGAAAAGAAGAAGCGCGCGGAATTATTTTTACTTGTTCACAAATTAGCGATGCGCGCGCATCAGATCTTTTTTTTAAAGGCAAAGGCACAAAAACAGTCAGTACCTATTACTAATAAAGTAAATTAATATTTTTTTGTTTTTGTTACAGATAAATGGTTGTAATTTATTGTCAAAATTAATTAAATAAAAGAATGAAATGTTTATTTTTTTATATTTTATCTCCTAAAGTTAATTTTATTCATAAAATGTTGACCACTTTTCTGACATAAAAACTCTTCGCTAAGATTAAAAAAAATACCGTTCGTTTTACCTTACTAAAAAGAAAGTCGTGCGTTTTACATTACATTAACGCACAAGTTCGTAATGACATACATTACGATATTGAAATTGGTGAAATAAGAGACCCTTTACGAGCAAATGTGTTATAAATTATGTTACACCTTGTATAGTCCTCCAGACCGTAATTCGGTCATGGCGACCAATCTCAATGAACTAGCCTTCAGCGTGGGAGACCTTAAAGTGCACAAGTGTGTACGCAGACAAAGGTGCACTTTCTCTTCCCTCACTCTCATAGTCGGATGGGACGGCAATCCGACACAACATAACAAAGCCATTATAACATACCTATATCATAGGGGATAACTGTTAGCACCTACCTACTAATATACTTCGAAACAATAATTCAGTAATCCCAAAAGATTACCCATACCAAAATCAGCTCAAGATCTTTAAATAATTTATCCGTTAGATAAATATTCACTTCATTTAAATGGACGGAAATGAAACCTTTGGGTCTCTTTGAATCGGGCAGATCGGCCATAAATCTCTTTTTATTAGATTTCAATGTTATAGGTATTACATGAAAAAATGAAATTATTACAAAGCTTTTAATTTACTTTAAAAGTTAAGTTGGAAAACTTTTTATTATTTCGAGATTTTTTTTTTTCACTCACAGAATATAATGCTGAGTTGTGTATTACAGTTAATAAAGTAGGATTACATAATAGTTAATAGCTAAAGTAATGTAGGTAGGTAGCTATTTTAAAAGTATTCAAAAATTAAGCATGTAGAAACTAAATTGAAAGACTAACTTACTATACAACTACATACAAAAAAACAAAGGACTTTTATTATTTCGAGATTTTTAGGTATACCTAGGTAACTGTGCTATATTAAAAAGAAAGATGACAATATTGCAGATGCGATAAACACATTAAAGCTTGTTGTAATTTTTATTATCATCATTATCCACAGCCAATGCCAATGCCCAATGCTGGGTATAAGGCTCTCTTTTCATGTGCCAATCCCCACGCTCCTATGCAAGCCTCATCCAGGCTCTACCCCCGATGGTAATAATTTCGTCCGCCCATCTCGCCGCCGGACGACCGACACTTCGTCCCGTATTACAGAACCTCACTCAACAATCAAGCATTGCTTAAAACTAGGTTCAACCAATCAAATGGCTCTAGGTTTAAGTAATGCTTGATTCTTGAGTGAGGTGGCCTTCGTCCCTTAGTCGATCGTGAATCGTCTATCATTCGTGTCGTCATTTTTTATACTATTGGCTAATCTAATAATGACCATCTCAACTAGGTATACCTAATAGTTATACAGGGTTACTTTTCAATGACCAGCCAAATTTAAGGATGTGGTACAGACCATCAAACTAAACAACTTTCTCTATGGGACCAATATCGTCAAACTTCAATACCTACTCGACCTAAACGTATGGGACGGCTAAATTTTTATTCGCGATTAAGATGTTGGTCCCATGAAGAAAGTTGTTTAGTTTGATGGTCTGTAACACTTCCTTAAATTTGGCTGTTCATTGAAAAGTAACCCTGTATTATGTTTTCATGACGCATAAAATACTTGCTAAAATGTAATATTTTAACGTGTAGTCAAATAAATTATTAAAATTTATTCTAGTATCTTGTAGTTGGCTCATAAATAAGAAGTGCAAGAGTAAAGGAGTGCTTGTGTGACAAGATAGCTGGGACACATCCTCCCTGATGGTTCCGGCGCGCGCCGCGGTGGCGCGGTGGCGCTAGCGTGCATTACTGAAATTCTTTATTTTTCACATTTCTGGGCCGGACAGATATGCGGCCGAAACGCTGCGTTTGTCTTGAAATGATCAGAATTCTAATTGCTGCTTAAATATTTTTATTTTTAGGGTATAAATGCGTATTTGTAAACTCGTAAGTAATGAAAGGTACAAAGATGGTAAAAGATGATGCAATTTATTGGCCCAACCTTGACAGTTGACAGCGTGCATTGCCGGGATGTCTATGATGGTGGGAGCAAGGAGACCATAACAAAACCTTAAAAAAAACGAGTGTGCTTATGACCACACGACTGAAGTGAAACTTCTTTCGCTCCATCTGTATGTATATTTCATTTACTAGCTATAAGAGAAAGAGAGAAAGAAAATGTGCGCGCGCACTGCTCTCTCTTGCTCCTACACTGTGATACAGACAATAAGCCTGCAGTGTGCTTAGATATACGGAACGTATTTGGCTATGAGATGAAGAGAGAAAGAAAATGTGCGCGCGCACTGCTGTCTCTTGCTTATATCCCCCACTTAACTTCCGTTCGCCTTGCCCGATGACACTTTTCGTAACGCTTACGTCACGCGTTCGCCAGCTTACTCCCCAAGTCAAGCGTGCGTAAAGAAGTTTCACTTCAAAAATGTTTTCTAAGCATTTTTTAGGTTTAAAAGTGTGGCTGTACGGCAATATGGTTTCGATTGCTGCTACAGTACATTGACCAAAACAGCAAAGGTACCTTTGTTTTAATTACTATCAAGTCTTCTTCTTAGCGTATCGATAAGGAGGACAAAGGAGACAGGTTTTGGGCCCACTGTGTTGTAACGTCTATAAATCGTATTATACTTAAAAAAACGTAACCAATATAAAAAAGAAATATTATTTAGTTGTGAAAATTCAAATATTATGTTTAGCCCAAAAATCAGCCACACGAAATATCAAGTAATGGCCCGATACGTCCTATAAGTAATTACGTAATCAAATATTCTCAGACAGGTTTAATATTGACAAAACAACATTGCAAAGGGCTCAAAACCCATCGCAAATTCTCAAGTCAATATAACCAGTTAACAAGCGATCAAATAAATATTATTACTACCACGAATACGAACATTAGAGTCCCCTCCTGAAAACGTTTCGAATATTGAAACGTTTACAGTTTCGTAACAAGCTTTGATTAACAACTAGAATATTCAACCTCAAGTATACACGGAATACTTAAGGAAATAATGTATGATACATACACAGGATGTTAAGTTTTTAAGGAACTTAGGAATATTTTTATTTTGATCACACCATCATCATCATCTACCTAGCCTTTTCCCAACTATGTTGGGGTTAGCTTCCAGTCTAACCGGATGCAGCTGAATACCAGTATTTTACATGGAGTGACTGCCTATCTGACCTCCACAACCCAGTTACTGGGTAATACGATACTCCTTGGTAAGACTGGTTGTCAGACTTTCGGGCTTCTGACTACCCGTAACGACTGTCAAAGATCCACAAATGACAGCCGGGACAAACGCCTTAACGTGCTTTCCGAGGCACGGAAGGGTCACCCATCCACAGACCAACCGCCGCAAGCGTAGCTTAACCTGATCCGTCGACCTGTGCGGCTGTATATTATTTAGCCACGGGCCCCTCTTTTATTTTGATCACATAAATAACAAAAATAAAATATACGGTAATCACAGAAAAACTGTTTTACAAAAGTCAAACTTATTAGTAAATTGTGCACTCTGCCACTTACCGTCGGAGTTTTAATAACCATATTATATCCAATGCTTGTGGTCAGTATTAACGCTGCTAAAGATCCTTTCTTAGTGGACTACCCGTGCTTAACAGCTGAACCATCACGATATCACAATAATTTTGATATCGTGATGGTTCCGCTATTAACCAATTATTGGTTAATAAACTTGAAACTCAGTCTATACTAATATTATAAAGAGGAAAGATTTGTATGTATGTTTGTAACGAATTGGCTCAAAAAGTACTGGATCGATTTTAAAAATTCTTTCACCATTTGAATGCTACATTATCACTGATTATTATAGGCTATTTTTTTTTCTTTTTTCCCCACCCGTGCGAAGCCGGGACGGACCGCTAGTAAGTAATAAAAATAGTCACTTTTAGTTTTAAAAAACCCTCACAGAGGATTTAGGGGGTGACAAAGTTAATAGGTTAGAAAAGTATGTAACCCGCTGCCGGATTAACTCGAAACTCGGTACTACTAAAACAAAAAAATAAAAATATGTGTAAATAAATGATAAAGATCATAAACATACATTTTCGAAATTTTTAGAGGAAAGTACGAAATTCATGCGGACGAAGTCGCGGGCAAAGTGCAAGTAATATCATAAAAATGTAGTCAAAACTAAATCACCTACGTGTCCAGTACAATACATGACACTCCCATTGACTGCATAAATAAAGTTGTCAAAAGAAAACTTTCACAATCCTACATTAAAAAAATGATTTGGTGATTCCTTAGTTAATAGTGGACAGTAAGAAGAGTAACTAAACAATAATCAGCACCTTAATAGCGCAACACACTATCAATTATTATCTGTATAATTTTGAAGGATATTGCTAATTCATTGCTTCATATGTTCCAAAGATATGTCAGCTCAACAATGTAAATAACGCAATGAACGGTGTTGAACTATCAAAATGAAAGCCATTGCTACTGATAGTGTGTTACGCAATTACCCCACAGAAGCAGTCAATAACCACATTTTATTTACTTCATCAGCGTTCAAAGCAACATTAACATTAGAACCACGTCTGAAACGTTCGTTTGCATACATTTTGTGAATAAATCATTGTCTTCAGAACAACAAGATAGTGCGTGTTGCTTTGGCAAATTTATTTTTATATTTCACAGAGTTCGAATAAAAGAGCGGGGTGGTGCAAGAATATTTTAGGAGAGAAAATATTACTGTGTGTTTAAGTATGACAAATGAATGTTACAGACATATTTGTAGACGTTGGAAGAGACAAATAATGGGATCGTTACCATTTATAATGGCAGAAAGAATAGGTAGAAGTACTCACCTACCTCACTTACGGTACAATTTGTAGTGTTATTCAGTGTGTTGTTGCGTTTGTTTTTTTTTTTTCTTCACCATTTCCTAGTGCTTTTGCTGCGGAGAAGAAGTGGCGCAACAAACTCCCCAGCAGCACAGCTGTCTGTTCAGTTAGAAAATACTTGATTGTAAACAGCTTTGCCCAAACAAAATAAAACATTCAAAGTAGACCGCTATTGTTGGTGTAGTAGGGTCCTGGTTTCGCCTAGGATTGAGCAAAGTGTGTGTGGGCAATATACAGTGTGTTAAATTAAACGAGGGACATGCTTTATGAGAGTGTAGTACTAATGAAAATGAATAGCTGTTAATATGGGGCGCACTCCAAAATCTAAAAAAAAAGACAGCTGTTCCCAACATTTTGTCCCGTTATGCGAACATAAATGTATAGAGCGGCTGGTTTCATTTTCTCGATTTCAGTGTTGGTCTCTTAGTAAAAGTTGTTAATTTTTATAGGTACTACACTTCCTTAAAGCATACCCCTCGTTTAACCTAACACACTGTATAATCCTATGTTTTGTAAGGTGCCTCAGAGATATATGGCCACCAAGTCTTAGTAACTTCTTCTTCTCTGGAAGTCTCACATCGGCTTTTGCGGGCACACCGTTGACTATAGATATGTTTCTTAGCAAGTTAGTACCGGAACTGGTTACCCATAGAACCGCCGGACGAAAGATTACAATAGCCTTAGTACCGTCACGCGTGGAAGCTTGCAATGAAAGATAATAAACTATCTATGAAAAATAACACATCGACGCATTTCATTTTGTTTAAATCAACGTAATCTCAAGTGTACTAAATTGATTAACAGACAAAGTTCATTAACCCGCCACGTGCTATAAACTTTGCCAATTAACTCAGTTCGTCAACATCAAGTTCACGAGAGACGGTAATTTAGTTTCAATGAGTAATCCGATGAAATGGACAATTACTGGTACTTATCTTACGGTGCGTAATTACGAAAGTACCAAAGCTTTCGAGAAAAGAAACTGTCGGTACCTTCTCGAATTTACTCAGACATGTAGAGAACATTCGAGTCTAATTGGGGAGTAGGTGTACAAAAAAATTACTAGGCAAAACTCGAAGGTCTGAAGCAATATGTTGCGGCGAACTCCAGATAAGAAATCAACATGGCGGGCAAAAGTTTCTAGCTGCGAAGCTGTAATCGTTTATCTTGTTCAAGGTAAAAATGACTTCATATCCTTAGCCGTAAGTTTTATGATATATTTTTAAGGTGAAAGTTTAATATTTATACTTATACATAATTGAATTTTAAAATACACACCTCGTGTATTATAAAATTCTGGACGCTTGGTGCTATTGCTGCGGTGAACCGAATATTATGGCGTGTGGACTGGATAAATATTTATTAGAGAGACACAGACATAAGAACTTATTTTAGCTGCCTATATTCTTGCAAATAAATATATCATTCATTCATTCATTCAATATTTACAGTAATAGGACCAGTGGTGGCCAAGTTATAACGGCCGTGATTTAATTAATTAATTATAGGTCGTAGGTCTGAACCCAGACAGGCGCTTTACTTTGTGTACATTATTTCATCAGAACTGTTCTCAAAACGGTAACGGAAAACATCGTGAGGAAACCGGCATGTCCTAGAACCAAAAAAGACATGTGACATCTACTAACCAGCCCGGGGCCCGAGTGGTCGCCGCACGGGGCCCGACTCGTTGACTACGGCCCACGCCATCTCACCGAGAGGAGGCGTATGTCCCGGCAATGGGAACACTATACGCTGATGATGCTAACAAGCAGAATATCCTACTAATCCTATCCTACTAATATTATAAATGCGAAAGTTTGTGAGGATGGATGGATGGATGTTTGTTACTCTTTCACGTAAAAACTACTGAACGGATTTTGATGAAACTTTACAGTAATATAGTTTATAGATCAGAATAACACATAGGATACTTTTTATCCCGATATTCTCACGGGATCGAAACTTACGCGGGTGAAGCCGCGGGGCGCAGCTAGTCTTTGATAAGTAGGACATATCTGTTGCTTGTACCTATACCTACCTAAATACTGACATTAAACTAATCGACCATCTAGAGAATGCTCGCGTGTATGATTTAATTTGGTATGGAAATAAAATATTTCAATGCCATTTACGTACTCGCCAATATTGGCTAAAAATAAAAGCCAGTGAATATGTTTAACACAACACACTTGTTTTATTTCTATTGCCTTAAATAAACATTTGACACCAATTATGTCGCACAAACATTTAAATAAAAAGGTTTGTGCATTCAAACAAAATGGTTTCATGTTGTGTGAAAACAAATGAGAACGCAGTTTCATTACGTTGGAAAACATTCCAAAAACAAATGCACAGTTTGTTCAAGCTGTGGGTAAAATCTAAACCGATCAATTAATTTTGTACTAATTAAAGGCTGGAAAAATTGATTCGATGCTCATGTTAAACCAATAACGTACATAGTTTTGGTTTACGCGAGCCAAAGCGTTTTACATTTATCTGTGTAATTGATGTATGTTCTAGGAAAATGCATCAATTACGTAGAAATAATGGACCTAAAAATGATGCGCCGCATTTTGTGGTGAAAAGTTTAATTGTTTTTAGCTGGAGCTTAAATAAATGCAACCTTTGTACCTACCCGTTTTCATTAACATTAAGTTACACCTAAATATTATTGTTTGGAATATTTGGAATGGGCAACTAGCTTCATTTTTTCTGACTGACCGATTTCTTGAAAATCTAAAAGTGCCTGTAAATGGTTTAATTGAAATAAATGATTGAGTTTGAGTTTAAGTTTGAAAAAAATTAAGGCTGCCTAAATAAAAACGCGTTGTTGAATTTTAAGGTGAGTAACTATACACTAGAGATTTTCTCGAGCATTTCCATGTAATGTAACGCTTTTTACAAATGGTACAATACAGGCAAAAACTGCTTCCAAAAGCATTTCAAGTATTAGTTAAATCATTCATGTTGAATTTAAAATTATACATATATCAAAACGATGTAAAAAAGACGCGTTAAAAGCGTCCAGAGTACAGCAAATAGTAAAAAAACAACAATCCAAAAATAAAATAATTAAAAATAATCCGAGGCAGCTAAGTGATGACCAGCCCCAACTGACGGCGCGGCGGTGCTCGTTCACGAACACGACGAGTAGATTAGCACCATTCGGCTCAATCATTTTAAAGGGAGCTAAATGATCCAACACACACGCCACCGTCAGCGAGACATTTGAATGAGCATGACATACTAGCAGCCGCCAGCCCAATTCAAGTCAATGAAAGCCATATTACCCGGTAAATGGTATATGTATGGTATGTGTAATGGTATATGTATAGTACATAGAACTCTTAACTGTGCTATGCAATTATACAATACAAAAGAAATTAAGTTTATATAATGCAAATATAGTCTTATTTAGGTATCGGATATGGACACACCACTTTCTTTACATCGTGAAACATGACAACTTATTTGACTGACACTATTAAACCAAACCACTATCAAGGGAATACTCGCTTGTATGATTTGATTTGGTACTGAAATACATAGTCAATGTTATTGAGGTACTGGGCAATACTAGCTAAAAACAAAAGATTTTTCATATAGTCGCAGAATAAAGGCCGCAGGAATCAGCCGGATGCGATACCTAAGCACAAAACCGCACCCTAATTGCGTAACACACTATTACTCACAATTTGAATCATTTTGAAGCTTATTGCTAATCCATTGCTCCATTTACGTTCGAAAAGTGTGTCTGCTCAACAACGTAAATAACGCAATGAATGTTGTTGAACTGTCAAAATGAAACCGATTGCTACTGATAGTGTGTTACGCAATTACCCTGCCGGTCGAAGCGGCGATGCTTGGGGGAAGCCTATGTCTATGGCAGTGGACGTCTTTCGGCTGTAATGACGACGATGAAATTTACTTCTGTTCCGATTTTTATTGAAAATAATTTTATTGATATTTAAAAAACGGAAGTGTTAATTGACTTTTGTGGCTGATTGTACCTACCGTGGCGTCTGTTTGCGCTTTAAAAGAGACCATGATATCTAAGTTTGTTTCGCCATTGCTTCTTAGGGATCAATCAGGTAGAAAATGCCGGCACCATTTGGATTTAAAATATGTGATATTTAAGTGTAATTCCCCTCCTCTTTTTTATATAAGGTGTCCCTGGAAGTATGGATCAAATCGAATAGGGTCGTGGGCAAGGTCATTTCCAAATTTTTTGATCCTGGGAATGATTGATGATTGAGAATTATTTTACGTATAAAGTTATTGAAAATAACAAAAGTTGGTCATAACTTTTGAACCGTAAAAAAATTCACCAACATTCTCAGGATCAAAAAGTTTGGAAATGACTTTGCCCACGCCCCTATTTGATTTGATCTATATTTCCAGGGACAACTCTGTATACTTGTACATATTATTATTATTATTATTTTAAGACTGTTAGCTTTTTAAATTATGCAAATATAGGTAGACAAAAAGTGTAATAGTGTCTTAAAAGATATACAGCATAGCATCATTTCATAATTTCATTTCATTTCATTCACCGTAAGTTCCGTGCAAAGTTACATACTCAGGTACTCGTAGAACAAACTGGATATGTTCATATTTACATTGAACTGAACTAATCAAACTCAACGAGTTCTTCACAACTCATTCTCGAGTCCATTACTGGTGGTTTTATTGACTAAAACCCACCCGTGTTCCTTCCTTAGCCTTTTATGTTCCGGGGCAGTGGTAACCCTTTCGGACAATCCCGCTGCCCCGGCAGGCTTCGGCCCATAAGGGCTCCTTCCCCGTTGCTGACATCTCTTTGAGGCGCGCGTGGAACACGTACGCGCAATCCGGTTTGGGCCTGGTCCTGATCGGACGGTGAGTTATGTAGCGACAGTCTGGGAAAATAATTGACACCATTGCCATTTCAGAGCAGAGTGGACCGGTGGTATCGCCCCCGACTTACAAGTTGTAGGTCGTGAGTTCGAACACATACAGGCACTTTACTTTGTGTATTTAATTTCACCACCACTGTACTCAAAACGATGAAGGAAGTCATTGCGAGGAAACCGACGTGTCCTAGAACCATAAATTCGAAGACATGTGATTTCTATCAACCAGCAATGGGCCTGTGTGGCGGATTATGGTCCACTCCCTCTCATGGAGAGGAGGCCTGTATCCCAGCAGTGGGAACATTATATGCTGATTATAATATAGCCATTTCACTATCATTCTTTGACAGTTGTGATTTGAACACATAAAACATACAACATAAAAGCTGGTAGTCAATTTGCTTGACAAATTAATTTCACCAAATTTACCACATTGTGGGCATTTTCTTCTCCTACTTATATACTACTACAGACGTTTAAATAAGTACATTAGCTGCCAAGAATAGAACCAACACATTTCCTTTAAAAAACAAACCAAAGCAGAATCTTGTCTATTCTTAATTCTTCCAGACGAAAATCTCGCACGTCGTTTTGTGATTAAAGTAAGTAATTAAATTTAAGCTGCGAACATATTTACAAGGTTCACGTAACAAGTTACTTGAGCCTAAAACTTCCGCAACTTAAATAACTTTGAGTTTTCCCAGGAGATCTGTGGACTTTTCTGGATAAAATTTCTGTAGGTAGGTAGGTATTTTAGCAAAATCTGGGTCTGAAGTTTTTAATTGCTGTACGCAAAGTTCCAACTAGGAGATCAAAGTGGTTAAATTTGTTGCTAAAGTAAACAATATGCTTTATGCGAAGTAATTTCAATTTAGAAAAGGACAGAGCAACAACATAATACCGTAACGTGTTCAAGAGTAGCAAACCTATAGAGGTATGAGGAACAGGGTGTAAAGTTCACTTATCTATACTATCTATACTAATATTATAAAGAGGAAAGGTTTGTATGTATGTTTGTAACGAATTGGCTCAAAAAGTACTGGACCGATTTTAAAAATTCTTTCACCATTTTAATGCTACATTATCACTGATTAATATAGGCTTTTTTGATTGCAAGAAAAAATAAAATTGTCCACCCGTGCGAAGCCGGGACAGGCCGCTAGTCCTTTATAAAAAAGGGAGGATCCTCTGACCAGACGGGTGTTGTGTCTAGTGGGCTACTGCCCGACGACAGATCGGGACGTTGTGTATATGCTACTCGCGCGGTAAACTCTGCTTGCGCGATGCAGGATTTTCGGTGACGTTAAGTGTGATACCTAGTTTGCATGTGGCGATGTAGATGCCGCCACCCAACTATCAAAATGCCGTATACACCTTAGGCGTAAGTATTTTTGCTCTTCGAGATTCATAAATTTTATTGAAATAAACTACACTTTTCATTGCTTTCTTTTAAAGATCTAGAGAATACCTACCGATCTATAACTGTACAATGGATGTATGAAATGTATTACAAATATATCTTTCATACTTTGATCATTTAACGCCCCTCGACGTAATAACAATAAAATTTCTATGGTGTCTCGTTCAGTTTCCTTCAATGTGGTAAAGAAAAAAAAAACACAAATCACGTTAATAAAAACCTCTTTTGACATTTACGAAATCAAGCGCACTTTCAACACAACTCGTCAAGCGTTCCAAAATCAGTCAGTCTGCACAAAAACAGCGAAAAAATGTATTTCGCAAACACGCCCTCGTCTCGTGCTGTTTGCAGTTAATTAGCAACAATCGCTTCAGGCATCTGCCCCATCGCTAACGATTAGCGAGAAGCGAGCAAAGCTATAAGCAACTGGAAACAAGTTGGCGAGCAACGAGCAGCGAGTGTATAGTTTTGATAGTTTTTTTCGCTGGGCTAGGAGTCAATGCACGAGTGCGATGAGTAGCATGACTGCCCAGTGACTTGCCGGTACGCGTATGTACTAAGTGAGTCTCTCAGTAAGTGTTCTGCCCGCCTCACGAGTATCGCAGAGTTTCTTTGATAGCTCTTGTCGCTGCGGGGAACTATTGAAAAGAGAGTTCTCGCCCACAGTTGATAGTGGCGCATTTGTTGGATCATTTAGCTCCCTTCAAAATGATTGAGCTGAATGGTGTTAATCCATGCGTCATATTCGTGAACGGGCGCCGTCAGTAGGGACTGGTCATATCTTTGCTGCCATGGCTTATTTTAATATTTTTATTTAAAATTTGATTTTTTTTTTCATTTCGAATGCGTTTAACTTTCAAATTCAAATTCATTTATTTGCCAGAATGTAGGTTTATAAATGTATGATCTTAAAACTATAATGGCCCCTTTACATTCTACCATTACTTATGGTGTGCAAATCTTGAATTTTAACCTATACAATTACATTCCTTTAGTTATATTTTCTGTTTTTATTGGACCTAATAAAAACAGAAAATAAAATAAAATTATAGACCGTAACAACAGATAACAAATAATATCTCATGCATAACAAGTATTTATGGAACAAATTAATTAATAGATGTCAAATTATACCTATAATCTATATTAGTTCAGCAGATCTATAAAGTTTAATAAAATGTCAGATAGTAAATATAAATGTCATTATAAATTGTAATTGATAATGTCATAAATAGTATAATGTCACAGTGGTAATATATTAATATTTGAACATTAATAAATTATTATAAGGTATATTTCTGCATTGCTCTCACACGTATAATTTTAACATGAATATTAATATTTTGTAACCATATTATTTTGATTTAAAAGAGTGTCCGTGGAGTTTCTTGCCCGTTCTTCTCCTTATGTACATACTACGCTTTGGAATGGGCAACTAGCATCATCTTTCTGACTGACCGACTCCTTGACAATTCAAAAGTGCCTGTAATTGGTTTATTTGAAATAAATGCTTTGAGTTTGAGTTACAGTATGAACAATCAGCGGCCAACTATTAATATATGTGACGACACAGCAAGTGGCGCTGTCTTTGTTTGTTACGAAGTTACTGGAGTCACCGAAAAGGTTGGATAAGAGTGACACTGGCTAGTGACAGTCAATCTAGCAAAGCGTCGTATCGGTAGGTGGCGGTTGTCTTCTGATGAGAGATGATGTCAGGAAGAGTCGCTGTTGTACCACGTCCACGACGAACTGCTATATTTCAGCACAATCTGAAACTGCTGAACCACCCATATGGTGACCACTTTTGGTAAAGGCAATACTGCGCCATTATAATATGTATTTCTTACCTACTGACTTAGAACCTGCATCTATTACACGTTTCACGAACGAGAAAACAGTCGATGGTTGGTCGCTTCGTCATCAGCAGTGGAACAGGTGCCTTAAGTACTTCACGCCGCGTTTCATCACGCCAAACCAAATGATATGAGGATTTACGTTCCTGTATGCTGATTGGATGGTTCCGATTCACGCACAAATACGTGCTAGAGTTGTGTGGGAACAAATTATAACGTCTAATTAGAATTTGTGAACACTCGTTATCTCTAATTTGGCTTGCGTACTTTGTAAAATGCTGAGTCGTTGAAAATGTTGATGATTTCTGATGTTTATTTGTGGGATTCAGTGTTGCTTCTAAGTACTTCAAATGTTTATTTAAAGACACGTAATTGTACCTATCTACAAGTCTGCATATTCACAAAAAAATTAAAAAATAATAGTCTTTTCTACAGGTAAAGTGCGAGGCGAAAGTAGAAAAAGTCTATTCACATTTTTCTAATGGTGCTCATGTTAAACAGAAACATTATAAAATACTTCCTTAATTAAATACTTGATATAAGTTAGACATTGGAAATTGGCAAAAGGCTTCCAATTAAGTTTATCTTCAAAGTAAGACATTTACATTCATCAATCAAGACAAAGTAAGGACAAAGAAAATTGAAATAATTTTACGCCTTTTCAAAGCATTGAATACTAAATGTATCTCTCTGTATCTGAAATACCCTACCTACTATGAAGGGGTGGATCTAATAGTACAGACGCCAGCATTTTAAGCTGCAGCGGGATTGTCCGAAAGGGTTACTGCTACCCCGGAACATAAAGGGCTAAGCAAGGAACACGGGTGGGTTTTAGTCAATAAGAGTCTGACACTCCCTTCTGCTTCCAGAGCGCGGTATGGGTCATTTGATGAAATCCCATCCTCAAAAAAAAAAAACCACTTTAAGCTACCCGAAACTATCTAATTAAAAAAAAAACACAAAGAAAAGAAAAGATTTATAACAAAAAACTATCAGGGCTATCTAAAAAAAATAATGAATAGCCCTGATAGTTTTTTTTATGATTTTTTTCTTTGAGCACGCAGCAAGCATGCGAAGTGATTGAAAAAAACAAAAATTAGTCATAACTTTTGAACCGAAAAAAAATTCACTGACATTCTCGGGGTTAAAAAGTTTGGATTTTTTTTTTTAATAAAATGTTGCCCCACACTAGGAATTACTCCTGTATCGTGGGTTCGTTTAGAAACATTTAAACTCACATACACAAACACCCAGACCCGGAACAACTACTTGTAGGTCATACAAATATTTGTTTCGTGCGGGAATCGAACCCGCGACACGCAGCGCAGCAGTCAATCGCTTAACCACTGCGCCAACCGTGCCGTCAAATGACCTTGCCCGCGCCCTTATTCGATTTGATCCATACTTGCAGGGACAACCTGTTTACCTTGCTCCTGGAATAGTTATATTAGTTATAAAAACTTAATTTAACTAATCGAACGCCTAACGATTTGACTATGGGTGTATCGTAAATCACCTTATATAGGGGGATAGTTTAGATGCAAAAAAGTTTTCAAATCATGCGACAGAAACTACGTTGCAACAAGAATGTTCGCTAGCTTTTGCTCGCGGCTTCGTCCGCGTGGACGTCGACAATTATTCCACGGGAACGTACTACCGGGATAAAAAGTAAGTACTCTATGTGTTAATCTAATTTATAAACTATCTGTGTACCAAATTTAATTCAAATCCTTTCAGCCGTTTTTCCGTGATTGAGTAACAAACATTCAAATATACAAACTTGTTCAGATATTTTCACAATCATCGTCATATTTCAGTCAATTTACACAAAACCCTTAATGAGTTATACACTTAAACCTTGCTCATGAATCACTCCATCCATGTGTGAAAACCACATGAAAATCCGTTCGGTAGTTTTTGAGTTTACCGCGTTCATACAAACGCGGTGGGGAGACTTTGTTGTATAATATGTAGTGACGAATCATTCCTTTAATAGCCATGGACTCAGAAGTCTGGAATAATGACTACCAGCATCCATATACTTTATTTTGCCTTTACGTTTCCCAAGGGTAATATAAATATGTAAAACAGCAGTCGTAATTTTGGATGTAAAAATAAAAATCTTCACTCAAACGATATTTTATTCGTTTAATATATCCATCACATCAATAACAAAAAAAAGCATTCCCAATAGACAGGCTCACAATAGAGGATCTCATTTTTTCATAATAATATCCCCAAGAAATGGGCCATTATCTCTTATTTATCGCGTAAACTCGTGAACTGTATGAGGCTCAACTCTTTTTTACTCAACAGTAATTCTTTTGGCCTAAATAAAAATGTCAACTTTGTTGGAATTACATGTTATCAGCATTTTTGCCTGAAAGGGTGTAAATTTTATTGTAAGAGGATGAGTAGCACTCTTTGCTTGCCTTACAACTGCACTAAGTATGCGAGCACAACTTCAAAGCCAAACGTTTCTTTACGATTGTATTTTTTTTCCTATCTACATCTAGTCCTTTATTCGCACTATATCATATTCTGAAAACATTACATTCGCTTAATATTATATTCTGAAAATAGCCGAAGTACAATCAAGCTCTCAAAATAAATAAAACCAAGACTTTGTTTTGCCTTTTTTATTTTACAATATTTCTATAGATCATAAATGACCTAATTTCATTTAATATACTTTTGTTTAATATAACGATGAAATAATATAATGAATTATTGATTTAATTTCATACGTTAGGTTAGAACAGTGACCATTAACACGCGAAGGCGAGCGAGTAAAACGAGCGCGCTGCGAGCGCCAGATCCCCTCTATTGTTGGTGAATCATTTGGGTTAGATGATGTAATAAGTTTATAACAGTGTGATGTTTTCAAAATGGAAAAAAAATCTTTTTTAAATCCATCTTCATGACATCATCATGTTTTTAAAATGCACTTCTCCAGTAACTGTACAATCTCGGCTATTTTGCGAATAATTATCATATTTTGAGAATGTGTGGAGCGCATCTAGTATTTATGTATCAAAACAGCATAGGCTAGCATCGTCACAAAGTGGGTACCTGAAAACGGGCGACGTCACCGAGGCAGAACTAAGAAACGCTGTCGTGATAATTTCCACTCGTTCCTGACCGATTGGCTGGAGAAGGAACAACATAAGGAATATTGGAAAAGTATGAGGGAGACCTTTACAAAGCAGTGGGACAATGAAGGTTAAAAAAACAAGTGTCTAATACGAGATCAATCATTAAAATATTACCCTCAAAGCGGAACAAAGCATATTGGTATCTTTTACGTCTTCATCTTCGCTCTTGACAAAACGATCGTGTCAATCGCAGGTGTTTTCGTAGCTCGCCTCATAACCTCTCTCCATCTGGTTCTGTTACATGACAATCTGGCGCATTCATTCATTAGTGTAGAAACAGCCCTGATATTCTGTAATCAAGTCACGATTTTAACGTGTAAGAGTAGAAAGGCGTATGTTTATGTGTGTGCCATTTTTATTTTAGTTTTATCGTTATTTTCCTTTTTTTTATTATGATAATAGGGCCTCCAACCACTGATTTAATTTGTTCGGTCCACCGATGGCGTTCCGCGTGTTCTACCTTCAACTATTATCGTTTACGTATCATCATTAAAATATGAAAGTGATAAAATAAACTTTAGAGCTTTCACATTACTTATCAAGGTTTGCTGCGAATTCACAATGAAAAATATATCATCAATTTGTTTTAAGTCAATCAATTTGTTCAGTGTGTAGGTAGAACTGAATAAAAGCTTTTATCATAAAGGATTTTTATTTCTACTAGGTATACCTATATACGCACCTACAATGTAGAGCTCTTCATCTCTTTGGATAATCCCCTTGCCAATATGGAGATTGACAATTTTACTTTACAACGAAAAATATAAATCCCATTTATCATAAAAAACCGGTCAAGTGCGAGTCGGACTCGCGCACCGAGGGTTCCGTACAAATTTGTAGGTATATAAATACAAATTTACCGTTTTCGGATTTTTTCCACCTAATTGTGCTACATGAACTTCTTGCCAAAGTTCATGGTTCTAGGTCAACGGGAAGTACCCTATAGGTTTTGATTCCCTTGCGAGTGTCAAAATATGCGGCATAAACGAAACATAAACGGTAAATAAATAACATAATCTCTTGATTGCGTTGACTTAGATTTTTTTTTCACTGCTTCAAGGGATTGCAGTATTTAATATTAATTTTAACTTGATAACTCCACGCGTCCCTGAGAAAAAGGGTCTTGACAGACGGAGAGACAGACGGACAGACAGACAGACGGACAACGAAGTGGTCTTGTACGGATTCCGTTTTTCCTTATGAGGTATGGAATCCTAAAAAAGTAAAAATGTTATGTCACGAAATCCATCATACATACATTTTCTAACGCACCAATTCACTTAAAACAATGTTACACTGAATTGAATTCCTATATAATGTTATACAGAATTTTTGATTAGATAGATGAAATACTCAGAAATAAAATGCGCTAAGCAAATTATTTTACAAACATATTAATCTAATTAGAATAGATGTTTTGTATATAAGACTTGAAAGATTTTAATTAACAGGTTTGTTCACAATAATCCCGAGTTCCTAACGTTCCCTTTTGATAGCAAACCGCAAAAATAATTGACATAGAAGGTAGGCAAAGAGACCGTGAACCGGCCGCTCCCCGACCGACGCATTAACAGACTGTTTGAAGAAAAAAAACTTGTTTGCGCTTATTGTCAGAGAATATTTCCGTCCAAATATAAAAATGTTGCATCAGAAAAACTTCAAAAGCATTCTCAGCGCAAAAACTTGGAGGTTTTAAGCTTACTCAAACTGGAAAGTTAGGCAAATGACACCGCGGGGACAGAAATATTTCGCAATCTTCTCACAAACCGAGATGGGATGCTTTCTTGAAGTTTTTCCAAAAGGAAGTTGGCCCGAAACGAGTAGCGTTCCGTCGCCGCCGCTTCATAGCTCAAACAAGACAATAGATACCAGAATAGTTGAAATGTTAACTTTTGTTCTTGCTGTTGACGGCCCGCCTTTTCAGAGAGGATTTCTCATTTTCTTAAGGCCTAGTGTTTGCCACGGGTAAAGCAGCGCTCGCCGGCGAGGTATTGACTTAGTTAATGACTTGATTACCTGTTTTAAGAACGGATTCAGTTTATTAAAAGCTGTATGCAAGAATTGTTGAATAAGTAAATGCTTGTTCTGCAGAACTATAACTATCTTTTGTTGTTTCTTACGCTTTTGTGCAAAATGAACAGAACGATAAATTATTTTACTTCTGTAAGAGGCTTGTACAGATATTTGCACATCAAGCTTCCCGAAACTGTCAAATTTTCGCAATCAACTTTGAACCTTATGGTTTAGCGATAAAATTGAAAATCTATTAAATAAATTTGATAGATTTGAATTTGACTTTTACACGTCAATCATATTTTAAAAACAAGAGGTTGGCGTTTTCTATCTGACTACTCAAAGAAGAAAGCCCGAAATAAACTAAGAGGGCTTTTTTTTAGTCCAAACATAATCTTGGCCAGACAAGTAGATGTTAAGCGTAAAGAATGGATCAGAATGATAGTTCTATAATATTTGAACACTCGAGCTTGCTGATTAACTTAATAACTTAATTAATTAATTTCCTGGATTTCTGTTTTAAGAGTTCAGTACCCAAAAGTTACTAAAAGGACCCTATTACTAAGGCACCGTTGTCCGCCCGTCTGTCACAGGGCTGTATCTTTGAAACCGTAATAAGTAGACGTTTGAAATGATCACAGAGTGTGTGCTACTATAGCTGCTGTACTGCGAAATAATAAAAATAAAATAAAGCTAAAAATAAAAGGTATTATTTTCCGCCTTTTTAGGAAATATATACACGACTCGCACTTTGACAGGCCGCATTTTGTTCACTAGTGAACAAAAAGCGAAATAACAACACTTATAATATAAAAAATCCAAAAGGCTTTACAAATCAATTGACTTTTACATGATCCAGTATCTCATTTTTAATTACACACGTATCCCAAAAGACACTACCCGCGTTAACTTGACGACCGATATATATATTTTAATCAACAGTTCAAAAGTCCAGCCCACGCTTCCTATGTTATCACTGCGTGTGCCATGTGGCTTGTTCGGGAAATGAAAATCACCGGCGCACATCCTTGCCTCGGTGCGATGCTAAATTGGAAAAGCAACACCTGTGCCGACCGTGTTCCCCAACACTTCCCCTTCATCTGCAGAGGTTTTATTGACATTTTCTGAGTTAGGTTTTAAATCGTTTTACCTTGTAGCGGTTTATGATTGTCGGTTGCTGTCTAAAGTTGGTAGTAGTAAAGTAAAACAAAGTTTTATGTGGTCTGCCGCCTGCATCTTTTAATGGAAACAGGAAATGGAAACGAAAGTTCTTACTTACCTTTTTCTATAACAAAGGATCTGCCTTACTTTATGAAATAAGGTAAATAGCTATACAAAATAAATACAATCTACAGGGTCACGTTAAATTAACTAGCGAAACTCCGCCGATGTGATAAGTATCGATATGTAAAAACCATAAAACAAAACTGAAATTAATTTGATGATTTTTATTGTGAAGTCATTGTGTAGTCACTAGAAATATGAATTTATGTTTTTTTGTGTACAAACTTCACAGACGTAATGAATATCGGTATCTGAATACGAGGTGTGTGTGACGTCTGCAGAGTTTAATTTTACCCTGTATTCGATGATAATTGGTAATATTTTTGTTAATCATTTCTTTTATTCAATCCATACAGCGGTAGTGTTCACAAACATTTCTGCAAATACGTTCTCGTCACAATTGAATCTCTTTTGAACCAACACTGACTATAATAATATACTACTATTACAAACCAAATGTTAATATTTGTATGTAAATACGAAACGCTAACCCACCAGAACCAAAACATATTTCAGCAAAATAACGAAATATCGTAAATTGTTAGATGCGCAAAATTTGTGTTTATAAGTATACCCAAATCAATTATTTTCCTATCAATATTTACATTAATAGAAATTAAATTCGTTCGATTCGTGATTGCCAGTATGTATTACCAAATATTATAGGGGACATGTATACGGTTATCGAACGGATTGAATCCGACGCACTTCCGGAGTTCAGAATTAATTAATCCGGATTTAGCCTTCCCTCGCTGAAATAAAATGAAGCAGTGCTTATAACTTAGGACAGAAATGACGAAACTGTTGATTTTTTTGTAAGGCTTTTGAGCTGCTTGTCAATTTTTTGCATACATTAATGATATAGATAGAATTTATGATCATAAAAGGTAAGTACAGAGGCCAGCACATCAAGCTACCCCAATCTGTCAAATTTTCCCAGTTGAATATTAACCTTATTCCTTTGAAGTAAAGTTGAAAATCTATCAAAGAAATTTGACAGATTGGGGTAGCTTGATGCTGGCCTTTGTACATGAATTCATTTAATACAATTGAAATAAGGATATCAATGACATAATGTCAAAAAACATATAAGACACAATGTTTAAGGAAAAAAGGTAACGTTTCTCTGTTTTTCCATTAGTGTTCGGTCCACTTGATTCTGTTTCGAAACAACCTGTTCAATTAACATGATTTTTTTTAGCTGGGTTTTACGCAGATACGTAAACAGGGTGGCAGGAACAAAATTCTGCTGTGCGTATAGAAAAGTGAACAAAATAACACCAACGCTGTCAAAATGTATGAACCGGCAATTTTTCTTTTTAATAAACGACGAAAAATTTCAAAGCGGAATGGTTTAGAATAATGTATTAAATCCATGGTAACAATTTGCGCGTCGATGTCCATGCCACCCTGTATGTAATATCTGAGAGACTATACAACATTAGTTTTAGTTTATGCGAACACGTGCAGTAGAATACGGAATTTCGACGCACAAAATATCGATAAATGCTAATACGATGCTACAAAATTACGATGCACGTTACTGCGAAAGACCGTCTGTGCGAAGCCACTACACTTCAATACACGTTACCGTGATAGATCTTCACTGCGATACTACTTGAGTTCGATGCACGGTAAAGGATCAATAGCGCAAGCGCTTAGATGCCATATCCTTATAGCAGAGGTGTTGACCACCATGCTTCCGTTTACCTTCTGTAATCTCAGAGTAAAAGACCACTTTGGGTGAACGGTGGTCCTCCATGCGCAGGGCATTTCCACACCACTTGAGTTGACGCTGCATAAGTAAAGCCTCCATGCCATACATGCCGCCCATTGTATGTTTTGTAGTAATAATTGTTTTTTTTTTTTTGTTAACTATTTTCTTTTTTCTGGTGTACAATAAAGTATATATAAATAAATAAATAAATAAACGGCGCAGGACCACCGAGAGACTATTATATTCCGCAAGTACCTACTTCTTGTTGGAAATGAAAATAACTGTTTCTTTTACCTTTATTTACGGACGCCAGCACATCAAGCTAACCAAACTTTTCAAATTATCCCAATCAACTATGAACCTTATATTTTAGCGATAAATTTGAAAATCTATTAAATTTTGATAGATTGTAGTAGCTTAATTTGCTGGCGTCTGTACATAGGTAAGTAAACATAACTAAATATTAAATCCAAAACATAGCAAGAAATAGTAGCACAACGAATTTCTTATACGCTATAAGAAATTCGTTTGAATAAATATGCTGCAATAGTTATGACTGATGAAAAGTGGATGAAGTCGAGATTTCTGTTCTACTCAGTGTGAATTTTTAACAACCCTAGTTCCAATAATGTGAACGAAATACAATATTCGCTCCAACTATTTTTGAAGTCAAAATAACTCTGTGAAAGAAAAATTAATTGGTTCAGTAACAGACGTTTGGAGATATGAGATGATATTCTAAAAAATCGAATGAAAGCATTAAAAAAATGAAGTGAAATGTGTAAACACCATGTATCAATCACATAATTAATTTACCTGTCACTGTTTTATTTAAAATTCTTTTTAGCATTGTGGTATAATTATTGTATTCTAGGTGCATTGTCTTCACATGTGTATACAATATATCGTAAAACATTTTTAAAAGAGTAACGGAGTTTCTTGCCCGTTCTTCTTCATACGAAATTACCTTTTGGAAGGGGCGACTAGAATCAATTCGATTTTTTTGTAAATTTTGACTTTCAAAATTTGAAATAAATTATTTGACTCTGACTTTGACTTTGAAAAATGTTATCAGGTCCCAGTCCCCAATTTCCACGTCCCTTTTATGTTACCGTGAACATGCAAATATAGTGAATAGACAATTCATTCCACCGTTATTGGCTTTATTCTGCAGTTAAAACCAAAATACGATTATTATGATTTCAACCCTAATAATCTAAAACATTAGGAAGAACACGAAGACGTACTCGTACTGAAATAAAATAACCCAAATATCTCTATTTATTAACCATACTGTACACACATATACTTAAACAGTCAAGAAGAAAGGAACAAGTTTTTTCTAAAGAAATCTAGAATGCCCTTCCTTCCGTGTTTGCCGTAGGTAAAAGAAAAGTCCGAATATCGTTCACACATCATTGCATCTTATCAAATTCACAGATGTCCACGTCTGAGAACTTAGACGCACTATCTCAACTTACCACAGCCATCCGCGCCACAGAACCCATAATTACTCATCTCCTACAATAATTGGGATCGCCTCGTACATCTGTTGAGTTTACGTAACAGCAATAGTAATCAATTTGAAATCGACCGTTCAGCATCCAGAACCGGCTCGTTTCACATATTGAAGCTCACCATTTCATGTCAATAGGGCTTTTGTATGGAAACCGCATAGTGGTCTAGCCAAAGGTGGTCTGAGCAATTAGCAGATAGCATTGCCTCCATCTCTATCATTTTGGGACATACGGGTAATGTGGATGGGGAACTTGCTGGTTGGGGTTACATTTTGAGTGAGCTTAAAGCCTGGTGCAGATTTGCGCCGCACCGCATTGCATAAATCCTGCTACATCAAGGGGCCTACTCTCCTCACCGGACACGGGTGTTTCGGGAGGTTCCTGCACACCATCGGGCGGGAGGAAACACCCGGGTGTCACCACTGCGAGGGTCGCCCGGAGGACACGGTGGAGCATACGGTGGCGGTATGCCCAATTGGGCGGAGCACCGCCGTGTTCTCGCAGAGGCGATCGGCAGCGGCGGCGACCTCTCGCGCCCGGCCCTGGTTCAAGCCATGGTCTGGGGCGAGAGGCAGTCACCTCCTTCTGCGAAGCAGTCATGCTAGCGAAGGAGGTGGCGGGACGACTGAGGGAGAGAGCCTCACGTCCCAGCCACCGCGGGGGACGCCCCGGGCGTCGGGAGCCGCGCGACGACTCCCGGCCACCGTAGGCGCGGGCCTGCGGGCGGAGAGTAATGGGTAACCCTCCATCCGATCAGGACCAGGCCCGTGCCTGACGGCGCGTACGTGTTCCACGCGCGCCTCAAAGAGATGTCAGCAACAAGGAAGGGGCCCGAAAGGGCCGAAGCCTGCTGGGGCAGCGGGATTGTCCGAAAGGGTTACCGCTACCCCGGAACACAAAGGGCTAAGGAAGGAACACAGGTAGGTTTTAGTCAGTAAGAGTCTGACACTCCCTTCTGCTCCACCCAGAGCGGGAGGGGTCATTTGATGATTTCCCATCCACAAAAAAAAAAGGGGGCCTACTCTCTATATACATCGATGAAGATACGGGTCCATCCAAAATAGTTCGAAAATTCGGAGTGAACCCTACACCAGTATCCAATTTGCTTAACACATTAGCAATCTCAATCTGAACAATTTTGAAAGATACCTACCACCCCACACACATTCCACCACCAGACACATTTTTAGAAAAATGTGTCTGCTCAACAACGTAAATAGCGCAATGCATGTTGTTGAACTGTCAAAATAAAACCCATTGCTATTGATAGTGTGTTACGCAATTACTCCGCAGATTAATTATCTTTTTCGGACGGGCAAAAACACATCGAGCGCAAGAACATCTGTCAAATAGTGTTTAATTTCGGCTGAAACTACGGACATCGTGTTTAGAGAGTAAACATCCAGTTTCGTACATTTTGTATAGACCATCACACACTACAGGCCGCACAGCGCTTTTTTTGTACGAAAATGCGTTTTGCTGCGGCCCAACGCGACTGTGATGTGCTTCCTACCTGATAGTAGCTTATTATTTTTTTTATAATATGACGTGTAAAAGTGATTCTTATATCCTATTACAGAACAAACAATTTTATTTCATGTCATGAGGGACAGTGTTTCTAGTAAGAATCGGTAAACCAATTACTATTATAAACATTTTTTCATCACGATATGAGCTATTCTCGAATATAACTTTAATATAATTATGTTGGGTAACTCTCCGTCCGATCAGGACCAGGCCCGTGCCAGCAAAATCAAAATCAAAAGTCATTTATTCAAACTAGGCTGAGAATCAGCACATTTCGAACGTCAATTACAAAAGACAGTCCCCCCAAAACGCCCGCCCTTCACCACTTCCTAGTGCTTTCGCTGGGGAGAAGAAGTGGCGCAACAAACTCCTCAGCAGCACAGCTGTCTGTTGAGTTAGAAAATATTTAATTGTATATAATACTAGGTATGCAAAGTTATTGACGTTACAGAACACAGAATATTAAATTAAATTATTTGCCATATGTTAGCTTGCCACGCCAATATACCAATACCAATATACCAATATACAAATACAATTAAAACAATACGTACTCAAGCAAAAATTAAAAATGTAAATAAAAACTTGCTACCTAAATAAAAGCCTCCAGGTATAAAGGGCGTGACAGCTTACATATGTATGCAATACTGGGTTCAGTTCACAGAATAAAGCAATAAGGAAGGGGCCCGTAAGGGCCGTAGCCTGCCGGGGGAGCGGGATTGTCCGAAAGGGTTACCGCTGCCGCGGAACATAAAGGGCTAAGGAAAGAACAAGGGTGGGTTTTAGTCAGTAAGAGTCTGACACACAAAAAAACACACAAAAAAAAATATAATTATGTATGTCGCATCCGGTCATCCGTTTGACTATTCGGAATGCTAGGGCCATCTGGTGGCGCTTGACAGAGACTAGCCTGAGTTCGTGGGTAGTCAAGAAGAGCGAGCAGCGAGGTGGAGTGGCTCTCTTGGACATTGGGCATGTGCTCAGAAACTATACGGAACGCGGGATGTTCCGTATAGGTTGTGTCGTGTACCTACAATATGTGATTTGCTAGTAAGATTAATTTGTTCGTGAAATTATAATCTGATTTAAACTGCAAACGGTTTTTCTATTGCGCAATAACCAACACTACCCATAGTACGATACGCCCACAGTAATTAAAACATGCCTGAAAATCACGAGACACACATCTTCTCAGTCATGTATAATTAACGTGGCAAAAGAAGAACTCTTACAATGATTTGATCAGTGACTAGCTGATAAATTTTTCACCAAGGATCCCAGTAGCTGGGTTGTGGAGGTCAGATAGACAGTCGATTCATGTAAATACTGGTATCCAGCTCCATCCGGTTAAATCAGAAGCCGACCCAAACATAGTTGAGAAAAAGTTAGGTAGATGGTGAGATTAATGCTGACTTTTGGCAAACCAAGGCTTAGCGCACTTTGTCCTAGTATCTTGATATTCTCGATATCTGGCAATCAGTTGAACAAAGAGGCTGTATGTCACAGCATAATGCCAGTAACATGCTCCGAGCCCTTAACTAATAGCCAGGCTACTCTTAGTGATATCGAACGATACGACTGAATAAGCTGTAACAATACTGGTACCCAGGTTTAGCTAGGAAGTCATCTAGGTACGTAGGTATAGGACATGGCATATAATTATATTATATATCTATGATTTATTGTATTATTGTATGTAAAATAAAAAAGTGGGCATATACACACACACACCATTAATCATTCGCAATTGGACCTCGTTGACTACCTTTATTATGTGATCGAACGTTATTTTGTCGAAAATTAGTTATATACGGTGACTGATAATTAGTGACCGATACTTAAACACGTGCTTGTACTCATGATAAGCCTGAACTTGTGAAAAAAAAAATCTGCTGTTCAGTCATTTATGTTCGCCTAACTGGTCAAAATGTAGGTACTGAACAGCAGATTTTTTTCGCGATTTCAGGTTTGGTCCCATAGTAAAAGTTATTTGTTATCATGAGTACAATCACGTGTTTAGGTATCGGTCACTAATTACTAGTCACCCTATATATCTTATAAATGAGTAATTATATATGCCGTTCGACTCAGAATTTCTTGCTCTATAGATTATCAAAAAAAAAAAAAAAAAACTACGCTTCCATTACATTTATTTTATTTTCCATAGGCTTAGACAGTTTTTTTTTTGCTAAAAGTTAATATTTCATGAGGATATTGGTTGTTACAACCAATGTCCCCAACGTGAACATTTACAAAAAATTGGATTGATTCCTAGTCGCCGCCTTCCAAAAGGTCGTTTCGTATGGAGAAGAATGGGCAAGAAACTCCACTGTTACTCGTTTAAAATATTTTACAATATTCTGTAATACATGAATTATATAATTAAAAAAACATTATTATTCAATGACCCTCAAGAAACTTAACAACTGAAACCAATTCGCAGAACCTCGATACCAAAAATATTTAAAAATCTCGTGTTCTTACTTTTAGACAAATTTTCTTGTTTTGCTTTTAATTTCGTCAAGTATCTCAAGCTTGAAACATATTAATTAAAGATTTATAATTAATGTCAAACGCTTTTACCGCCACTTTAACTTCTTCGGGGAATCAAGGCGGTATGTTGTGTGTACATGTTACGTAAGTAGTAGTATTTCTATGTTGTCTCGTGACGTCATTTTCACTTTACTTTGGTAATTATAAAATCAACATTAATGATGTTATTCAGAGTTATTGGAAAAACATTAACAACCTCTTAAGAGATCATTGTACTCATCATTATGAACAACTTTTATTATGGGACAAACCTGAAATCGCGAAAAAAAAATCAGCTGTTCCCTACATTTATGTTCGCATAACTCGTCGAAAATTTAAGGAACAGCTGATTTTTTTTTCGCGATTTCAGGTTTGGTCCCATAGTAAAAGAGGTTGTTACTTAACGTTTTTCCAATAACCCTGTATATGTATGTTTATTGTTGAGAGCAGTGGTGGCCCAGTGGTATCGGCCCCGATTTAGGTACGAGTTGTAGACCGTGAGTTCGAACCCAAGCAGGCACTTTATGTATTTAATTTCATCATCACTGCTCTCAAAATCGTGAAGGAAAACATCGCGAGGAAACCGAAATTTCCTAGAACCAAAAATTGGAAGACATGTGACATCTACCAACCCGCACTGGGCCCGCGAAAGAAGGCCTGTGTCCCAGCAGTGGGAATATTATAGGCTGATTATGATTGATGTATGTTTATTTGTATGTAAGTAACTATCATCATCATCTACAGGCAACTAGCTTCATCTTTCTGACTGACCGACCCGTGACAATTCAAAAGTGCCTAGAATTGGTTTATTTGAAATAAATGCTTTGAGTTTTGAGTTTGATCTACCTAGCCTTTTCCCAACTATGTTGGGGTCGGCTTCCAGTCTAACCGGATGCAGCTAAATACCAGTATTTTACATGGAGCGACTGCCTATCTGACCTCCACAACCCAGTTACTGGGTAATACGATATCCCTTGGTAAGACTGGTTGTCAGACTTTCGGGCTCCTGACTACCCGTAACGACTGTCAAAAATCAAAGAATGACAGCCGGGACCAACGGCTTAACGTGCTTTCCGAGGCACGGAGGGGTCTCGGTATGTAAAGATGGTCACCCATCCACAGGCCAACCGCGGCAAGCGTAGCTTAACCTGATCGATCGACCTGTGCGGCTGTTATTATTTAGCCACGGGCCCCTCATGTAAGTAACTAGTAGTACTAGTAGTAGTATGTAAGTAACTATATTATCATAATACCTATTTGTTTGGCTTTATTAAGTGAATTGTTTTTTTTTTATTTTATGTATTTTTTGTCTCCTTTACTCTCTTATACACGCTGTATACATCTCTCTATCTACTTTCCTATTGCAGGTATGCAGGAAGATATTTCTTATGAAATACGCATCACCTTATCATCGCATGTTTTCTTCCAAATTGTTAATTTGTATTTTTTTTTTTTGCTTGTGTTTATTTTAATGCGTCATGTTTGCCGCAAATAAACGTATTTTCTTTCTTTCTTTTCACCTATTTTTCTGTTCTGTTTTTTTTCTTGTCTGATTATATATGTGTGTACATAACTGGTTAAATCAATAATAAATAAAAGTTACTATATGGTTAAAGAAATTTATTTCTCAATAAGAAATTACAAAGATTTCACTTACTTGAGAACATTTTTAACATTTATGTACTTATTACTTACATGAACTTTGACACACAAACTATGCAGCTATTGTTTTTCTTTACAACAAAATCATTTACGCAATAAGTTAATAACATTTCACTCTGTAGGTATGCAAATAACATTAGCGAATACAAAAACTTAGAATTTTTCAATCCACCCGCAAAAGAAACAATTACTGTGGTCGCAAATATTCTTATAAGATATGGAATGCGCACCCGGTGTCACAATAAAGCAACGCAACAGTAGGGAAAGTCTATCTAGGGTAGTAATGTTTGATCATTTAGAACATGATTTTTTAATTTAGTTTTAAAAATATTAAACGAGTTCGCATTCTTTACCTCCTTAGGTAGTTTATTGTATTGTTGTACTCCCGCAAAAATAATTGTTCTCTCGCCATTGACTGTTCGCACTCGCGGTAGCAAAATGTGATCCTTCCTACGACTGCTACGATTATGTACCTGATGTATTTTTGTGAAGCGTATTTGTGTGTGAATGGACTTATTCAGAATTTTTCTAATGAGTATGCTGGTACAGTATGCATGAAGTTGTTTAATACTCATGAGTTTCGTTTCCCTGTAAATCTTAATTGTAGGTGTAAGGTAATCATAGTGGAATAACAGCTTAATAATTTTAATTTGCGCGATCTGTAGGTCCTTTAGGTTAGTTTTTGGCGCATTGCCCCATATTTCAATTAAGTACATCAGGTGTGGCTTCACTAACGAGTTATATATGGTCTGGCGCACTCGATAAGGAAGGCAATGGACAACATTGCGCAATGAGCCCAAGAGTGAGGAAAGCTTGGATCTGATATGATCAATTTGTATTTTCCAGTTTAAGTGGCAGTCTACTCTTAGCCCAAGGTATTTTTCGTATTGTTTTTGCTGTATTATTTGATTATCAATGGTCAAGGGGGGGTGAGTTGGTATTTTTTTATTTTTGGGTTTAAAAATGACATAACTAGTTTTAGCAGCATTAATTGTAAGTAGGTTTTGTTGGAACCAAATAGACAATGTGTTTAAATCTTCCTGCGCTTGGTTGATCATGTCTTCAATCGAAGTGCCATAGTAAAAAAGACAGGTATCGTCAGCATAAAGGGAAATGTGTCCGTGTAGTGAAATTTCGTGCACGGAATTGATGTAAATAAGAAAGAACAGTGGTCCAAGAACCGATCCTTGGGGCACACCAAAAGAGCCCGTGCCGTGTGGTTTACTTTGATATTCCCCGATTTTTACTATTTGATACCTATTTTTTAGGTATGAGCCAATCATTTTGTGTGCCACCCCTGAAACGCCTATGTTGCTGAGCTTTTGTAGTAATATTGAGTGGCTAACGGTATCGAAAGCTTTCTTTAGGTCTATAAAAAGACCTAGTGCTATCTTTTTTTGGTCAATATTTGTTTGTGTTGCTGTTATTAGGTCTGCTGTGGCTGATAAAGTATTGGACAGAGAACGAAACCCATATTGTCGTTTATAAAGAAAGTTAATAGAGGTGAGGTATTTGTCTAATCGGGAATAAATTACTTTTTCAAAGATTTTCGACACAACAGGAAGGACTGAGATAGGCCGGTAATTGTTCGGATCACTTTTTGTGCCAGATTTATGGATAGGGGTAACTTTAGCGATTTTTAGAGCATCTGGAAATGTTCCCTCAGCAAGGTGTTCATTAATGCAAGCTGTCAGTTTGTCTGATATTAGGGTTCTTAAACATTTGATTATTTTTGTGGTTATACCGTCAATCCCCACACTACAGTTTGAATCAAGACTAACGATTATTTTTGATATTTCGTCCGTTTGACATGGTGCAAAAGTAGTTAGTTGATGAGTATAATCTGTTATCTGTGCCTCGTCTGCGTTGTGTTTTTGTTGTGTTGTTAGGATAGCGTTAGCGAGTTTCGAACCAATAGTTGAGAAAAAGACGTTAAAAGTCTCACAGATTTTACTACCATCGGTTATAGGACCGTCTTTAGTTAATAGATTTGGAGGAGTACAATGTGTTTTGACCCTGTTGTTGGACAGTGTGTTAATTAGTTTCCACATCTTCTTTGGGTTTCCTGAGTATTTCTTGAATGTTTCATAGTAGTATTTCTTTTTAGTTTGTTGTATTATTTTTGTTGTTTTGTTCCTTTCTATTATAAATTGTTTATTTAATTCCTTGTCTTCTGGATCTTGCTTCAATTTGTGCCAAACTACATTTCTTTCATGAATCTTTTTTATTATGTCTCTGCATATCCAGTCTTGTTGGGGTGGATTTAGGACTTTAGTTTTAGTAACTATACTTTCAAGTATTGCACACTTTATATACTGTTCGAAGTTGTCGTAGTAGTTGTCATTTGACTGATGGCTTGTACTTTTGATATATTCGAAAAGTTTTTCGTAGTTTACTGCATCATACTTGGCACGCTTTCTAGGTGGTGATTTACACTTTTTCATTGATAGGTAAATCTGCTTATGATCGGACATGGGTGAGTCCACAATTGCCATGTGGAAGCTCTTATGTTTCAAATTTGAGCATACGTGATCGAGAATAGTCTTTGTTGAAGTGGTTTCACGTGTGCAGTGGTCTTCGCTGATATGGTTAATAATTTCGTAGCCAGATTCTTGTAAGGCAGTTCTATACTGTTTGCTGCTGCTATTTTTTGTTAATAGGTCGATGTTAAAATCACCAAAGACAATAGCTCGCTTCTTGCTAATCAGTTGTGATGAGTACACTTCAAGAAACTCTTTTATGTTGGTAGTTCCAGGGTTGTAGACTAAACCTATGTTAAGTGCATATTTTTCTAGACCTACCCAAAGGTAGTTTATACCTCCAGTGTAGGTTTCTTCGTTCACGCTATGATTTATATTATTATTCACATATATGGAAACCCCACCGCCTCTGGAGTCTGTTTTGAGATTATAATAATGCGTATAGTTTGGCAGCTGAAATGATTCCGCATCCTCTTTAGATTTTAACCATGTTTCCGTGAGTAGGATAACGTGGGTTGTGTTTTCGATCGATTGTAAAGAACATTTCAGTTCGTCAAATTTTCCTCGCCTGCGTATACTACGCGCATTTGCATAAAATAAATTTAAGGTAGATTTTGATGTATATAGATCTTGGTAGGTGTGACATAGCTGATAGGTAATAGTTTCGTTGGTTTGGTTTTGCAAGATAGGCGAGATTAAGGATTGAGATTTTTTGAACGCATTTCTACGATCTTTGGAGTGCCATTAACATATTTGATAATCAGATCCTTTTCCCCATTTTCTTCACGTCGAGCCAACTCTTGACTCATTTCTTTCATTATATTCTTCTGAGTAGGGGTCTGATCTGAGTATAATTTGACGTTGCTTGGTGCTTTATTTTTATTCTGCAATATTTCCTTTGCTTCCTGAGAGCTTTTAAAGCATATCTTCAGCGGACGATTCTTTCCAAGAGCGTATTTACCAAGTCGCATAGCCTTGACCACCTTAGGAATTTCCAAGACTACATTTTGCAGGACAGTCTGAGCAGCGTTCACATCTGCAGTTTGACGTGCAGAGTTATCCGACAGAGTCTGCTCTGGCAGTCCTACAATTATGATATTTTTACTTCTGTTATTCCTTTCCTGAAGTTCAGAAATAATTTTTTCACCAGCAAAAATATCAGATATGCTTGGTTTGGTGGTGGTAGATTTAATATTTTCGATCTCAACTTCTAGGGTAGAGATTTTCGATTCCGTGTTGGCGCAGTTTTGTTGAAGTATTGAGATTTTTTCTTTCATGTTTTTGTGTTCTGCTAACAATGTGTTGGTTGAGCTTTTAATATCATTTATCTGATCTTTCATTGTAGATATGTCATCACGCATTGGTTTCAAGTTTGCTTGAAGTATTGAGATCATCTCCGCTCGAAAGTCATTGAGTGCAGTTAGCACATCGCAGCATTCTCTTTCTTTCCTTTTCCGGCATGTAATATTGTTTTTCGCATCATCATCACAAATTTTTGATAAGTCCGGTTGTGAGTGCGAACAAGATTGGCCCACTGGTACGTTTCTGGATTGTGGCGGGCGGTGATCACTCATAGTTAAAAATTGTGTAGTGTACCTGCGTGTTATGCGTCGGCGCGTGCGCGGGAGAGAGATGAAAAATGCATATGTCTCTCTTACTCGAGGTGCGTGCGGGGGGTACACGCGCCGCCGTTGTGCCGAAGTGTAGAAGCAATTGGTCACTACTGTATCACACAATGTATGCTAATTTCGGTATTTAACACTGTTACTTTATGGGTTCTTATTGCGTAAAATGAAAATAATTTATCGGGAGCAAATTAGTAACACGTCTGCTCTGTTTGACTGTCAAAGCTGTGTTACTAATACTTTCTAACAATATAATTGAAAAGAGTGTCCGTGGAATTTCTTGCCCGTTCTTCTCCATATGTATCTACTACGCTTTGGGATGGGCAACTTAGCTTCATAATTCTGACTGACCTTCGCCATGGCATGTTTTAATTTAAATAAATCTTTAATTTTTGAGTAGTCGTAGCGTAGTTACTGCTAAAAATTAATTAGATAAAAAACTAAATTCATAGGTAGATATTGTGGTTTAATTCTGTGTAGCATTAAACCACAATCCTTGTCTCTATCCAGAGGTGCAATTTTCGTAATTTTAAGAATGTTCACAGTCTGACTTCAGTCTTAATCTGTCAACAATACCTCTAATTTCCCTACATTTTTGACAAGTTTTTGACATCAACTCATGCCTTCTTCCCATGGGAATAGGTAGAAACTACAAATCGCCATCTGCTATTCTTTAGCTTAGTTTACGTTCTGAATACATGTGAGGGGTAATTCTCGTAATTTTAATAACGTTCACAGTCTAATCTCAGTCTCAATCTGTCAAAAATACCTATTTCCTTTCACTTTCATGTGTCCTTCAAGATACAGGATTTTCCTAGTTTGAAGGGCAGGGGTCTACTCATATGTAATAGCCATACCCATCCCTTATTGATAGAACACTGATGTTACCTAGGCTAAGTCTTTTAGTAAATAAATAATTACTTACTTACTTACTTTCATGTCGCTGAGATGAGATTGCTACTATATTTTGGACGGTTTTATTTACGGGGATTGGCTTTCTAATCTCGCATCATTTAAATAATAGGAAAGCATGGTACTAGTATCTAATTAGCGCACCTTTAAAGGAACATAATTTTAGACTTAAAGTAAATGTTAGCTCACTAACTATTTATTGTGCCATAACTACATAGACCAGACAAATGAGTAAAACCTAACATTTACCTAAGATTTTTATCACACTACTCAAAATAACCCAAAGGAACTAATAACCTCATCTGAATTACCCATAATTCGTGTAATAAAACTTTGTACTCGACTTCAAAACCTATAACAAAGCAAAAAAGCAATAAAATGATTTGGCCATTTTAAAAATCGGAACATCACACAAAAAGCTTCGATATTTGATAAATATGGCCCTCATGGAATATAAATTAAATAAGTCGTAGGATCTCCACGCTGAGATTTTTATTGATGGCCGTAATTTATTTGAACGGCACCCGCAGTGTGCTTCCAGAGAAATATGAAAGGCATTACAGCAAAAAGGCCTTTCCGAATTTATGAGCATCTCTTTCGTTGTTTGATAACGTTCGAGTTTTCGCGGTGAGATGGGGAGTTCGATTTTTGAATGTCTGGTCTTTTTTTATAACTGGCCTTGTCTCAGGTCAGGTGGATATTTTAACATGCTTATTTCTTTTAAATTTATGTGTTATTGTAATAGTACTAATAGTCCAAGAATTCGACTGAAAAACTAAACTAATATAATAAACTGTTTGAACACGATTTTTTTTTTGCATTGATAGCCCAATTTTCAGGGAAGCTTGGGTTAGGTCAGGTAATCTCACTCTACGACCGTAAGGAGCCGAGCAAAAAGCAAAAAAAACTCAGAAAGACCGATAAGCGAAAACTAAGTAGTAATAAGGGCCTTTGTACACGGCACGGTTTCGTTACTGTACTACGTATAAACCACGCCGAAGAAAAAAACGTGTTCGTCCATAAGCTTCCATAGTGATCCATACAACACTAAAGACCGTGCCTAAACACGGCGTATAAACCACAGTTTTTAACAGTAAGAAAAACGCTACAAAGAGCCTAACGCGGGATGATGATGCGATGCGACGCGGTGGGTCGAGGGAACAGAAAATATCACGCGGACGAAGTCGCAGGCAGAAGTTATTATTTAATATAAAAACATAATTAACAACAGATATCTTTCGACTCATCATAAAAAAAAAATCAATCGACATGGTGACCTTTTCCACCGTCTCAATTTCTCGGAAAATCGCTCGAAACCAGTCGTATTATTAGAAATCTAATTAATAACTAGCACTTTAGTGTCTGGAGTATTTAAGGCAGTCTTATCGATTGGTTCAGTCCGCCCTGAGGACTGCTAACTAAATTATAAGTCTGTAACGAACAATGTTAAATCTAAATAATTGCTACGTGTAGACGGCAAGCAAATATAAACGCAAAAGCGTTCTACTGTGTATAATAAATGATCTTTTGTTGTTTGAATATGAACTTTAACGGGTAAAGTTTTCGATTCTATATTATATATTGGTTTTATTGTTGGTTTTGGTAATAATACTTCAGTTCTAGACTCTCAAATATACTTTTCTTAACACATTATTAGACTTGAAAATTCAATGCGAAGAAAATATATGTAATTGTTACATAGTATAACATCACGCCTGTAATCCTCGAAGGCTTAGGCAGAGCCGTACCTATAGTATACCCACATTTCGCCAGTTATGCAATAGGGAGCGAGCCTGCTGCCGTTAACCGGTCACAAATCCAGTCTCCGGGCTTCTACTGAGAAATTCCAGACGGGAAAACCTAACAACACTTTGCCCGACCCCCGAACCCAGGACCTCATACTCAGCAGTAGCGCTTGCAACCACTTGACCAAAATTAAAATAAATATAATAAATAAAAACATTTACACAATAATTAATAAATATAATTTAATATATGTATAATAAATATTAATTAAAAAATAAAAATTGCTAAAATAAATCAAAAAAATAAATCTAAGTTAGTGTAAATCAGTAATTTATTATACACACATCAAAAGTGTCTAGGGATCAACATATATTTTTGCAATAACTTTTCTCCTGATTGATATTAATTAAAATTTTCTTTAAGGATTCATCAAATAAAGTGTTTTCGTTTGTCACAGTAACGATAAACCAAGTCACCTTTGCATTAATAAAGAAATTTGCCATTTTCCTAATAAAGGGATTTTTGACATTTGAACCACTAACACAAAAGTTCGAAAAAAAGACTGAAATAACAGTTTTCTCTAAAATTTTATTGGGTAACTTAAACAATTAATAATCCGTGTTTCTACCGCGAACACTAACAACACAAGAACATCGGTTTGGCATACTCAAAATGAGTTCATCCAAATCACGCTGTGGAATGGCCGCCCATGTTCGTTGCAACAACAAAAAAAGGTCTTCTTGCGACTGGATACCCTCCATATTCGGCAGAGCTCATCTCTGTAGCATATCCCATGCATGCTCAATCGGGTTCAAGTCTGGCGACTGAGCAGGCCAGGGCAGGACATTGATGTTAGCTGCAGCGAGAGTCTGTCTTACAACTCTTGCGGTGTGCGGTCGTGCATTATCATGCATTAACTGAAATAAGGGACCGATTTGCACTTGTAGAGGAACGATGACGTCTGATACAATCGTCTCAGCATAAATTTGAGCGTTGAGGTTGCCTCTGATCCAAATCAACTCAGTTCTTCCGCCGATCCAAATACCCGCCCATACCATGATGGTTCCACCACTATAAGGATGGACTTCCTGGCAGGATTTTAATCGCTGTTGGCGTCCAGGGGTTCTCCAGTGTCGTATACGTCTTGTATCCGGTCTCATACCAAAACGAGACTCATCAGAAAAGCACACGAAACGCCATTGTTCTTCTGCCCAATTTCTGTGTTCAAGAGCCCATTGATATCGAATCCTACGATTGTGCATTGCTATAGGTGGTACCCGTAGCGGTCTTCGGGAATGAAGGTTCACTTCATGCAAGCGGTTTCTGACTGTTTGGTCGCTAATTAAGTTCCCTGAAGAGTGATGAAGGCTCACGGCTAACATCATGGCGGTTATTGTTGGAGCTCTTCGAGTTAAGATTTGAATTTATCGGTCTTGTCTCCGTGTGGTGCAGCGATACCGTCCTCCATGGCGCTCAGCCACGGTACCAGTGCTTCGGTAACGTGTCCAAAGTCGACTGATAACACTCTGACTTGTATTCAGAGCTAAAGCCACAGTACGTTGCCGGGAACCAGCTTCTATCATTCCCACGGCTCTGAGCATTTCTTCCCTGCTTAAATGACGTCGCCGCTCCATAATAACGTTGGTTTTAATCAGTAGTAGGGAAACAGTAGTAGATTTTCATCTTTTACTCGAATTTGATTCACAGTTCCTGATTCAAATTATGAAATGCACCAAAAAGGATCCATATAAATTTATAAAATCATAAATTTATTACAAAGCCACATCTCAATCTCAAGAAATCCGCATAAAAATGCTTGATCCCTAGACACTTTTGATGTGTGTATATATACTTTATTGTACACCAGAAAATACATGACAAAAATAAATACGATTATTACCACAAAACATACAATGGGCGGCCTTATCGCTTTCTGCGATCTCTTTCAGGCAACCTTCGAATGGATAGTGATTGCGCGGATATTAAAAAATGGGGTTGTTAGTGGTGCTAAATAATATACTACCTACATATTACTAATAAAAAACCGTATAATAGGTTCTATTCCTCAATTATATAACCACATAATAAATCCCAAAACAATTTTCACAGTTTCATCACTAAAAATCTATTCCTTTTAATAATTCTTTCATTACCCAAGAATTCAACAACAACGAAGTAAGCAATTAAACAAATATTCACATTTCTACTCGCCTAACTAAAGCCCACTCCGACGCGGCCGGGGCCAAACGCTACATATATTTTTGTAATTAATTTCCCAGGTGAGCTGTAAACAACTGCAGAGAACCCTATTCCGTGTTTACGCTTCTTCCCCAGCCACTTTTATGAACATATTAAGCTGTCAAACGTAAAATTTTCTTTGGTTTGCACGCATGGTCTGGGATTGCGGCGCGGTGGTGCATATTTTAAAGGGTTTGACGGAATTGCGATTGTAAACCTATTTATTGTAAACGTAGTTTGTTGCTTATTCTTCCCTACTACGTTATATTTGATTGCAAAAGTGATTTTTTTCTGTGCATTTGTTTCTCGGCAGTCCAATGGCTGAGCTGATTTCAATGAAATACGACAATGTATATTAAAACATACTGTACACTTCTACTAATTTCTTAATCTTCTTTTCTGAGACTAGTCAATACAATTTTATTATTATGTCGTGAGATCAGTTTAATTAAAGAAAGAAAGAAAAGATAGAAAATACGTTTATTTGTGGCAAACACGAGGCAGAGAAAGAACACAAAGACAAAAAAAAAACAATTTGGGGGAATATATGCGTCACATCCACGCAAAACGGCCATCACTCAGCGTAATGCTAAGACCCTAGATTCCCACTTGATGCTAAATGCTAATTCTAAAGTTGCTATTTAAAACAGCAACTTTAGAATTAGATTCAAGAAGAAAACCTACGAAAATCTCTTATGTTTTAGTCAAATTTTAAAATTAGCATGTTAATGTCACATACCAACTACTTATTTTGAAAGAAAGAAAGAAAAATGCGTTTAGTATAAAAAAACACAACCACGACTTACTTATTGCTAGACCACTATATTTTAATTTATATCGTGCAAGTGTAAACGCAATCCCTTCCTTCCCTTTTTTTCTTTCACTGTGTAATAAGCGAGAAAGAAAGGACGTGAGAGATTAATGTCTCCCCGTCAGACTAGGAGAGAGAGAATAAAACAAAATATAGCTTCCATACAATTTACTTAAAGGAAAGTGCATTACATGCACCGCATGTACGAAGCCACGCGAGCACAACATATTTCCCAGAAGTTGTTTAAAAAAAAAAAACTTGGTAAAAAAACCTGCAGTCTGGAGTTCGTTGTAAAGGTTTGGAGTAACATGCGACGAAGTTATTAGGTCCGAAAATACTTGATGTTTTTTAAAGTTCGAAGTCCACGCTGATAATCATTTCCTTTAATTAGTCTTCGGTAAACGTATCTTACTACCTATTTTTGTGAGGTTAGTTATAGAGGGTCGCCGGGGAGTTGACGTTCAAACGTAAAATTTAGATACTTTACGATGAGGAGTATCCGAATCACCCCCATGTATGTTCTACGAATTTTCGTAGTTTTCGAGATAGAATTTTTTAATGGTTTTTTTCGTAATTTTCACCTTACATCAGTTTTCGATTTTTTTCTCGTTCTGTTGAACATTTCTGGTTCATTTTTTTTTTTGTGATAACCAATTAGCATAGTCTAACCTAACACCCTAAAAAAATATGGTTTATCTAGGAATTGCAGAACTTACTTAGAATTTATTCGAAAGTTCAAAATTAAGATTTGAGCTCAGTACTTTGAACCCAAAATCTCCCCATTAAATTTTTTTTTGATACTTTGAAAATGCGTGAGTAAATTTGTGGTTTATGCGTATCTTTATATTTAAAATATTTATTCCTCAATTTTCATGATTGCACCTACCACTTTTTGTCTCTGCATCACCCAAAGGTTGACCCAAAGGTTGAGGTTGACTGAAAATTCCTATGGCATTAAGTCCGCCTCTGTACATTTATGTGCTTGAAGTATGAAATAAATAAATAAATAAATAAAAACATCGAAAACTGATGTTAGGTGAAAATTACGAAAAAAAAACATTAAAAAAATTCTATCTCGAAAACTACGAAAAATCGTAGAACATACATGGGGGTGATTCGGATACTCCTCATCATAAAGTATCTAAATTTTACGTTTGAACGTCAACTCCCCGGCCACCCTGTATAAGAGCGACTTTATTCACAGTGACCAATTGAAATATTTTCGTGTAATTAACCACACAAAAGGTAATTATTACTTAATTGTTTTTAGTTCGTCCTTGTTCATTTAAAATCTACCGCTCCCTGCATAAGTCCGAGTTAGTTATATTGATTGATTAAACACTTATTTTCAAGTTAGTTTTCAGAGTAAATGTAAATCCAAATGCACCAGAGAATCCTGTATGTAAATCCATCGTTAAATTCAAAACTAAATTCAGTAAAAATAAAACAGAACACGTAAAAGCTAATAAATATTCAGGTAAAACTATTCAGAATTCTGTACCAGCATTTATCAGGTATATAATAAATGCCGATAGACTTTGAAGTACCCTTCAGGAGAGCTGGACCATGTCTGTGAAATACTTGAATACCATCCCATGCTAACGAGCTCCAATGAATGTCGGGCGATTCCCAGATAATTCTTCAATATATTGTCGATAGATATAGGGGTTAAAGTATGAAATTGCCGTTTTACATAGAAAAAATAAAAATAGTAAGTACATATTGGTCATTAGTGAAGATGTACTTTTCCGTTTTAGTGGAAGTTCCTTGATGGCTCAGCTATAAAAATCCTGGCGACGGGACTCGATGAATTTTTTAGAGGCGTTTTTCATCGCCTTGTTGGATTTGAAATTTTTCCCCTGTAAAAAGTTATTCAAATTCCGAATAAAAATGGGAATAAGTTGGACCAAGGTCTGATGAGTATGTTGGGTGACGGAGAGTTTCCAGTCGTAACTCCTGTAGTTTTGAGCCGGCCGGTTGTGCGGTGCTTCGATGCGATTTTGTTGTTTGTTCAGCGAATTCATACGGTACCCACTTTCCGAGCTTTTTTATCTTACTAATTTGAAGGAAATTAATCAGTATCGATTTATCACGTACGTTGAAGGCTGATGCAAGTTCCAACATGATTTGAGATGAATCTGCGTCCACTATGGCTTTCAATTCATCGTTATTCCGGTAGGCCACGGGGCTCATTGTTGAGATCAAAATTTCCAGAACAGAAGCGATCAAACCAAAAACGGATCGTGCGTTCACATGTCCAAATACGTTGTTAATATTGCGTGCGCTGTATGTGTTGCGTTGGTGCCCCGACGGAACTCTTATTCGAAAATATCGCGCAATTTCGATTTTTTCATGGTTACAGAAACAGCGATATTAAAATAAATCGAACGGTGGGAAAACAAATAAACTACTGATTTTGAAAAACAACATGTCATGCTGTATTAAAAAAATAATTTGATTTTTTAATTCTAAATAGAATGAAAGTTATCGATCTTCACAATAACTAGTATCGAAAATTGGCAATTTCATATTTTAAGCCCTATTATTAACCGTAATAATAGGGCTTAAAATATGAAATTGCCCTATTATTACGGTTCAAGGTAATTTATTTCACTCAAAAAGAATACAATTATTAACTCCTATGAGGAAAAACATGAAAATTAAAATAGGCGACGGTTTCGCTGGGTTATGAACTAAAATTAAGTTACATGTAAAAATAAAGAAAAGTACAGACTTCGATTCAAACATCATTCTGAATATGGTGATTCAATAGCCTTTTAAAAGTTGGTAGTGATTTTGATTCCGTAAACGACAGTCTTTCTACCGTAGTTCGTCCTCGGTGCTCTTAAAATTATATGGTTAGCCTGCCTCGTCATGCATGCACGCCTGATATTTGAAATACCTACCAATAACTGTTTCACTTGACGGTGGGACGTTGGAAAATTATTTTCTTGACTTTTTACCCGACTGTGGCGTAACCCAAATCATCAATCTTCTAATGTTTTAGAAGATTAAGAGCTACTTTTGTACAAACAGATAAACCTTATCTAAGAGATAAATATTACGATATGACAGCTTTTTATAGAAAATATACGAAACTGTCATAATATTTATTCTTATTATTTTAGATAAAATTTATCTGAGTATTGAAAAATCTGTCCTAAATATTGTATTGTATCACAGATTGAGATAGGCTATACAAGTGTTATCGACTTTCATACGGATATTAAACTCAAAAAATGCTGAAACCAAAAAAATATATTTTATATAATTATGTTGATTGATTTTTATGTGTTGTATTTTAACAGTGTATGTTCAAGCTGTTTTCATGGCTTATAAATTGTGTGCACATTGCACTAATTCTACCTATAGAATTCGAGCTTGAATATGTGCCTATGTATGCTGCAGCTGAATGAAAAAAAACCAAGGGAGAAAATAAATTCTCTTAGCGTTACAAGTTATCTTCCACAGCTTCACCCATTGCTGAGCATAGGCCTGTCTTTTCATATGCCAAGCTACACGCTCCTGTGCCTCATCCAGGTTCTACTTGCGATGTCAACAATATCGTCCGCCCATCTCGCCGGGATTGCAGGGGAAAGTATTAAACAGCAAAATTATGTAACGAGCAGAATAGATAAACAACTCTTAGGAAACAATATGTTAAAGTTTTTAAATCAGGAAAGTAGCTCAAAGTAACCGCGAAAATAAATCCTTTAGGTACCTATGACTGCTGAAACTGATTTGAAAATCCAAGGGGAGAAACGAATTTGATGGAATTGGTTCCTTTTAATCACACACTAAATCGCGGGAAAAAGTAACAAGCAAAATCGAACAACGCTAAAGAAACAAAACATTGTTAAAGTTATTAAATCAGGAAATGAGCTCAAAGTAACCGCCAAAACAAATCAGAGAACAGAAAAGAAGTATTCATAATTAACTTAACATTTGGTCTCTTGTAAAAAAGTTAAAGAGGATGCCATAAATTCTATTTTCTTCTAGATTTATATGAAATAAAAAGGGAATTCACGCGAAGTTCCTAAAAGTTTTTTGAAGAGTTCTCAACTTGAGCATTAGAAAGGAAATTATCGTGGGGCAGAGGTATAATTTCTAAAGTTTCGTTCTGAGCCACTTTGGCCGAAGCGTACAACTTTTTAATGTATACTGTTAGGTTGCTGATGTGATATTGAGTTCTCTTTACTCAATGTCAGTTACTTTGTGTTGATAATTACCGTAGAGTGTTTTGCTTTTTTGTGAAGTGCAAAAAAGTCCATTATAAGTGGTAATAATGCCACCATCTACTAGTCTATTAAAGAAAGAGGGTTGGGGATAGAGCAGTGGTGGTCAAGTGGTAACTGCCCCGACTTACGAGTTTGTAGGCCGTGGGTTTGAACCCAGGTAGACGTTTTACTTTGTGTAAATAATTTCATCACCACTGCTCTCAAAACGGTGAAGGAAAACATCGTGAGGAAACCAGCATGTCATACTCCAAAAAAGTTTAAGACATGTGATATCCAACAAACCGCACTGGGCCCGCGTAGTAGATTACGGCCCACTCCCTGTCACAGAGAGGAGGCCTGTGCCCCAGAAATGGGAACGTAATAGGCTGATTATGAGGTAGCTTGAAACAAGTAGATACGGTCTGAACATCTTTGTACAGAAATTAAAATATAAATTTACCTACAACCTAATGTATTTCTGTCTTCCTAGAATCGCTTTATGCAGAAACAAACGTCACTGATTGTTCTATAGGTACCTTATGTCGTTGTTATTCAATGTATTCAGTGCACGCCGGAATTTCATGCTCAACGTGACAGGTGGTACTATCTATAGCCGATCTCGAAGACATACATACATTATACGTAAAATATAATAGCTTCATTGTTTTTGTTACATAATTACTATGTCTACAGTTGAATTATTAGGTACTTGCGTCTACGACCTGAAGGTCAATTCTCGTATAAAAACGTTCAAAATATATTCGCAATCTCATCTCAGTGACAATCAACGCCAAAAACTTGTCAAAAATTTAGGGAAATTAGACGTATTTTTGACAGATTGAGACTGAAATTAGCATGCGAACTTTCCTAAAAAAAATTGAATTGCCCTTCTGGAAGCCTACCACCGCCTCTTTTAATAATAAATGTGTAAATCTTATTTCAATCTGAGAAAAAAATTAAGCTATACACGACGAATAGAACCATCTTGTATTTGCAATGTAACTGTAATGAATTTGACACTTCATAGCCCCCTGAAGTAAGCTCAAATAGATATCATTGACCCAGATTAGGCAAGTCTAGCGAAGAAGGATGAGAAGAACCCAAATAGAAAGAAATAAGGCTAGTCTAGGCTAAACACAGAGAAATGCGTTAGAAAATACATCTCTTGCCTTTGGCATTACACTGTCTAGATTCATCACCATTCGAAATAGAAAAGTAAAAAAACGACCTTCGTCAGCCATTTTTTTGCTTCCACCTGAAATCTTAATATAACAGGCCGAAGTTAAAACACAGAAATATGACACGTAAAAGTACGTACCTATCTAATATTTAAAATTGGGCAAACCAAACAGCATTCAAAAAACGCAAGTTTTATAATGCTTAAAACTATATGCTCGACTACAGTAAACAAAATAAAAAAATAATAATAATATTCTACAGGATATATGCTAGGTAGATAGTGTGTTGAAAACATACATACAACTAATTTGATACTATAGTAAAATCATGAAGATATCTGTAAACATTCTTAAAACAATAAAAACCATACTAATATACATAAAATCATTCTGTTTTTTTGTCAGATTATGCTACAAGCAACATACTAAAATACTAGTGTTTAATTTTTTAGTCCAAACAATAGATTTTTTGTAAATAGATAATTGCTTCATATTTTGCAACAAATTACCAGCGTTGTCTCAAACGCTTCTCTTTCTTTTTTATGCAGTCCGACAAAGACCGCGCTGTAGGTCATGTAGTCCCCTTAATGCACCAGCGCTCATAATACGCGTTGTAAAAGAAGAAATGCAATTACGGAGTAAAAGCTATAATCTGTTTGATAACAGAGAATGTACTTACAAGTAATTTTAAATTGAATTTTAGAATAGGATCTCTCAGAAAACAAAACCTACTAACAAAAAGTTCGTACAGTAGGCCGCAAACCGGTAGTAACAAAATCAGTGTACACTGACCTCGCATTCTATTGAAATTCCGTACTACGCTAGGCAAGCTCAAGGTAAAAGTGTAACCACTCTACGCGGTCTACTGTACATAATGTTAACCTCACAAAGAAATAAGTACAATAGTTGGAACGAATTCAAGTAACAAAACCATGACGAAACGGCTTTAGAGGTTTTAATTAAGCATACCTACTTACCCCACCATTCCCCAAAACAATTTCTTCACAGTAACTAATCACCACAAAAATCTACACCAAAGAAATACTAATTGTATCAAAGGAAGTGCAATATAAATTAAACCCATACACGACTGATTTCAGATTCTCACAGCGATCCATAGTACCGATACCTAAGGCTTACTGCACACGATGTACACCGCAGACTACACTAATTACCGTGCACATACGCCTCCTTACTAGCCGGGTGAGGGCAGCCTAATTGACATCGCAACGGATGTCACTTAGCAACGATTCCGTTGTCTCGCCATACAAATTAGATACGTTTATTAGATTTCCTTGTAAATGAGATTTTATCTGTTTTTTGTATTTCTTTTTTGTCTGTACGTGAGCTTATATTTTTGTTGGGATTTCAGCTGTCTATTTTCCTGTATACATATGGAACTTAAATTTTATTGTTTGTATTTTAAGTTGTTTAATGGTTTGGACATGTTGACAGGATGAATCTAGCAAGACTAACAAAATTTTTTACATGGCAGATGAGAGTGGAAACGCCAAGAAGCTCTAGAAGGATATAACATAGTGACCTCATTGGTGATGTTCTTTAGATAGGACAAGTATGTAGACTCGCAATCGGCGTGCGTGTTTAACCAGAAGGCAAATTGCCGTAATTATTATTTTAATACATAAAAAAAAACAACCTGCGTCCAAAAAACACAACAAACTAAAAAATAAGTTTAATTTTGGAAGTCGGTGTCCTTGGCACCGCATTTTTGTTTATTTTTTTTGACACTGACTTCCGAAATTAAAGTTGTTTTTCACTTTGTTGTGTTTTTTTGGAAGTCAGTTGTTTTTTGTGAAAAACTGTTATTATTTTTCACTTTTTAGTTGTAGATACCCCACACAAATTCAATTAACACTAGCGCACTAAAGAATAGGCTAGTTTCCACCATCAATAAATTGATTAGTCCATCAGTTAGAGTATTGGAAAATAATGGACACGTATTTTTGTTTTTGTAAATCAATGAATATTGAAAAAGATAAACGCATCAAAACTCGGCAGTGGGGGCTCGTGACGTCAGAACGCACTAAAAATTATACCAAGGTGTGACGTATTGAGAATTTTATAAGCGTCGTATCTTCGTCAATTTTGGTTTACGTAACAAAAGAAAAAATACGAGTCAACATTTTTTGAAAATCTAACTGACGGACTAATTAGATTTTTTCAGTTGACAAGCCTATTGAAGACACGGTGTTAAATTTAACCACTCGTAAAGCCAAATATTCATGTCCATCTGTCCCTCACAGAACAGCCTTCGCTGGCCGTCAGCTTTATGTAACAAGCTCGCTCATTTACAGAAGGGTGAATAAGCATATCCAAATAATCAATTTAAACAAGCACGAAGTTAAAACCAAACTACAGAACTGGCTGTATGATCAGGACTATTCTCGTACCTACAGAAGATCTTATTTATAACATAAAGTAGGCACGTAATAATAATCACTATTCTACAAAGCCGAATACAGAAACCCATGCGATACCACAAGATCAGAACACACCCACAAAATACAACCCGTAACCCCCTTTCACACACCACACCAAACCACATCACACCACAACACAACAGAACACAACGCACTATACCACAACACAACACACCACACCACAACATAACATACCACACCACACCACACAACCACATCACCCTCCTTTAACACACAAACCTACACATTAATAGCCGTAGTTTATTATAGGATAATAATGTTATCACATATAGATTAAGGATTTTTGTACACGAAGTTACAGTAGAATACTGACTCCTAAGTCACAGGGTCCCCCCTAGTTTAGAAGGCAGGGTTTTCACTATTTAAGCAACCTTTGTTTCCCAAAGTTTAATGTTCCTATGTGTATTGTATGAGCTTTGTATATTAAGGTTTTTGTGTTAATAAACTTATTTTATTTATTTATTTATTTACCGACTAGAAGAATCATCAAAATTCGGCCAGAAATGACGGAGATGCAGTACATTTATGCATATCACTTCGTGCATAAGAATAATTACCTAATGTATTATATACTAAAACCTTCCTGAAAGTATATAGATCACATTAATGAGTAAACTTCTGACTCAAGAATTAGAAGTTGACTTACAATTTTTTTTTTTTTCGCTAAGTCCAATGCATTCGAATAATGTATTAAAGAAGACACCATAAATTAACACCAAACAACAACCACCCATGCGATCGTATCAAACAATCGGCAATATAATTCTTAATACTCTTTCTTCGGCATTAAATCATGATCTCTGCATCGAAATAAATCACGAGAGAAAAAACAACAAAAAATCAGACACCCATCATCTATTGCGCACAACTAACAAGCGACGCTCGATATTTATCTTAATAATCGTGAGTACAAAAGCTATATATTAGAACGCTATCAGCAGATGGAAGGAACGATTGTTTTCCGGATATAACAGACATGACGTTAAAATAAATAAAGCTGTGTACAGCACTCGATTTCCTATGTTCGCCGCTTCCGTTCCAGTTTGCAGAAAAGATATTTTCTCGCCTCTCAGTGAGCTTATCAAAACCTGGAAATAATGATTTAGTTGAAGCGTTTGCTTTGTTGAAATATTTATTACAGCTTTGTTGAAATATTATTATTTATTTATTGTATCTGGGTAGGAAGTTAGGAACAAAATTTATATTGCCTGCCCGTGGTTTATTTGCTGATATAAAACTCACGTTAAAAATTTGTAATTTTCACAATCAGTGAGTAAAAATATTACTCATACATTATTCATTTAAAACGTTACTCAATATATAATACAACAACATAAAATCACACAACGCCATGCCGCCAGTCTCTTGGGTTCATTACCAGTCGACAGCGATAAGGAATTTTTCGACGCCATGTTTCAGTTAAGTTAGGATAATTATATTTGTATTTTAATAGTTTGTTAGTTTAGTATTAGAAGTTAATCCAGTGAATATATTGTCATCCTCCAAAATAAATGAGTACTTAGATAAGTATTTGGTTGTATTTATGTATTTATTCTTATAATTTAGTTATAAATATTTTCTAATTTGTTTTCTGTTATTGCACCTACTGTGTATTGTCTCTGCATCACCCTAAGGTAGACTGTTAGAAAATGTCAATGCATCAAGTCCGCCTTTGTACAGTTTTTACTTGTGCATAAAGTTTTAATAAATAAATAACTATGTACTCAATTAAATATATTGCATTCCACAATGTGAACTTAGGTTGAAGGCTTAGATAATACGGGCTGGTGTCCGCAATTCCACGTCAAAGCGCGCATTTTGCGTACGGGTGGTAAAATCGGTTATTCGATCCACCCCAGCTCCTCAAGGAAGGCCAGCAACGCCTTGGTTTTACTGACAGGTGGTGGGCTTACAATTATATGATAATTGTGGACCCTGTCGGGCACAGCAAAGTATTAGTAGAGAGGTAGACTTTAATTAGACATTAGGATAGGGTGGAGTTAAAATATACATTACGTTCCGTAAACGATGAGGCCGCCCATTGTATGTTTTGTAGTGTTAAATCTATTTATTTTTATGTATTTTCTGGTGTACAGTATAGTGAATGTAAAAAAAAATTGGTTTTCTGTAAAGTCGGTTTACGGACGATAGTTTTACATGATAATGTCACAAAGAAACATTGATAAATAAATGTATCAAAAGCCAACGCTTGGCCCGATCTTGCCTCTCTATCGCTAGTTCCGTGTTTTAACTTGCACGCTCAGGCTTAGGCAGAACGTGACACTTTTTCGTGCGTGCAGCCGGTGTTCATCGATTTATAAGACGTTATCACGTCAAAAATAAATGTATGCGTTAACGATTCCATAATGCATTATTCGATTTTAAAAAATCTCTACCTACAAACTATACACACAACAAAAACATAATGAAGGCAGCTTTTATAGCTTAGAATACTTTTAAACCCCCGCCTAATCTATACGACCTCAAAATGAAAACAGCATTTAAAGCACTAAGTTATCGACTTTGAATAGTTTGTGTCTATTTGATCAAACTCGGTGACATACAAGTTAGTATAAACAAGAAATAGGTCGGTCCCGCAACTAAAGCATGCCAAATTACAACTGACTAAGAACTTAGATACACACCCAAGTTCAGACAGAAAGGCTAAGTATTAAGGCTGTTAAGTAGCTCCACATACTTGTCCAAATTGCTTTAAGTCATATTTATGCGCAAACATAATTAAATTTTACTGGTTTCGTCCAAATAGCGTAACCTCTTAAACGGTACTTTGCAAACAACTTGGTTTATAGACGTTAATGGTGACAAATTTTGTCTTATGAGATATTATTTTGGTTATTCCAATTTGGGTTTGCCGCATTGTTTGGGTGTTATCGAAGACGGTGTGAAAATTTAAAGTTACAGAAACATTAAATACAATATGGCAGTCAATCAATCAATTTGCTTATGATCGGGTTCCCCAACCATGATCGGGTCGCCTTCCAGTTTTACTGGATGCAGCTGAATAGCATAATTAGCCTATAATGTACCCATTGCTTGGTCACAAGCCTCCTCTCTGTGAGAGTGAGCCGTAATCCACCACGCGGGCCCACTGCGGGTTGGTAGCTACCACATGTCTTCGAATTTATGGTTCTAGGACGTGCCGGTTTCCTCACGATGTTTTCCTTCACCGATTTGAGAGCTTTGGTGATGAAATAATTTACACAAAACAAGTGCTTGCAAGTTCGTACCCACGACCTATAAAACTCGTAAGCTGCGAGATTTACCATTGGGTCACCTCTGCTTAGTTCAGCTGAATGGCACTAGTGATTAATAGCAGTCATAAGTCTATAATGTGGGCCATAATCACCTTTCGATATTTTGCGTTGCTAATACTCCGTTTGGTAGATTGTAATCTGCTTAGTTCTAGGTTAATCCTGATTATTTTGTTCAAGAACACATGTGAAGTTTCATTTGTTTGCAAGTGCACTCTTATAAAAAAATGGACTCCAGGGAACAAGTCGAACACGAATCTTTATCATCCGAGAACCCACAGTCAGCAAAGGAGATAAGTATGCAGGGTCGTCGAATATAGTTGAAGTTTAGTAAGAAACCGATTGATGTTTTCGAATATGAATTTAATTTAATGAATAAAAAACAAACAGTTCATTTATCAAATTAAATTTCAACTATATTCGGCGACCCTACATACTTATCTCTTTGCTGACTGTACATTCAATAATTTTGTCCCATTCTCAAGAGTTTATTTTACACTTATCTACCAAAGATTTAAACATAGACGGAATTTATACCGCGTTCAAAACCAAACGGTTACACGTGAAAATAATATTTAGGAGTAATTATTTAACAGATATTAACTGTTGTTATTGTGTTGTTTGTTGTTATTTTGTGCGGTCCTAGAATACGTTATGTCATTTTGACAAAATAGAGTGGTTCGTTGGTATAGTGGCCGCGACCGCTACTTCTAAGCATAAGGTCCTGGTTTCAATACTAAATGTTTTTCTAGTTTTTAGTTTTTTTTTTCTGGTGTTTCCATCAGGCATTTCTCAGTAACAGCCCGGAGTATGCACCTCTCCACACTCTTTGAGTATTACAGGCGTAATATTAAAATATGAAAACTATGAAAATTATTCCGTAAAAGTTCCGTCACGAATGGCAGCTAAAAACCACAGACTAAAAATAGTCCACACATCCTTGTCCCACATAGAGTAATACAACGCAATATTGTTTGTATGTGGCGAGCAATCCGATGTTGTTACTTCCGAGTCGGCCAATAACGAACCCGAGTGGTGTTTGTGTAATGCACTTGTTCCCATCGGCTAGTGCTTGCAACACTGTGGAACTTTTAACATAAATTACTGGTAATATATTGGTGCGGTATTAAATTTAGAAAAACTTTGCGTGTTTTCTTATAATAAAGTTGTAGTAAGTTGGAAACTTGGAAGTTATGATTAGAGAAAAACTGTGTTTCTTTGTGATAGTAAGTAGGTAATACTATCTCTTACTGATCAATCCAAAAATATTTTACCGAGCATTTTCTTCATAACTATACAAATAAATAAAATTGAAGTGTCTATTTGTAATCACAAAATTAGCTTTTTACTAAATGCATATGAAAGTATGGACGTTTTTGTGTTATACCTAAATAAAAACAAAAACTCTTTTTTTGTTTGTCTCTCTGACTGTTTCTTATGGCTAATCTCCAAAACGGCTGGAGCGATTTCGATGAAATTTGTTATGGGGATACCTTGGATCCTTAGGAAGGATATAGACTTTTTATTGACATATGTACCACGCGGGCGAAGCCACGGACGGAAGCTCATTGATAATAAAACCAACATTCCTTGTTGACACAATCACTTCGCGGCCTTGTAAGTGACCGCAATAAGATGTTATTAGTTCGCATATTCTGTTGCCTATCTCACAAGCCACAGCTAATCCCTTAGTCGCACCCATGGGAAGCATGGTCGACCCTAATAGTACCCGGAAAACAGATGTCATAATTGACCAACTTAACCTCTTCCGTACGCTGTGGCTCACGGTTTAACCTCTAAATATAGGGTGACTAACCAATATTTACACGAATTTTTTTTGTCTTTAGAAACATTTTTAACTGCGGGCAACATGTCACTGAAAAGTAATTTCATTGGTGTTCTTTTTTTTTTTCTTTTTTGTTGTGACGTATCCCGCGGCTTGTTGCAATAGCAGATATACCTACGCTTATAAATCAAGTTAGGGAAATCTAGTTCACGTCAATAGTTTGTGGATATGAGACAAATCAAATTAGATACAACTATTCCACGTATTGTTGAAATGGAAATTCAAAATCAATAAAGGAGAAACGGTTTTTTTAACACATCGGACGCTTAATATATTTGATATTAATTTGTTTTTATCTGATGTATGTATCTGCTGTATTATGTAGGTATGTGTATTTTAGCATGTACAAAATAAATGTATTTTCTTTCTTTTCTCTTTTACCGACTAAAAACATCATTAAATGAGGTTGTTCAAATAATATAATGATAAATAATGTAAGAGGATTTCTCAAAGGGAATTGTTGTTGAGGAAATATATTAATAATGGGCCCTAATTTAGCGTATTGGCAAATAACCGTAACAAGCAGGTTTACCTGCTCTACTTTGTGTAATTACACACAACTACACAATATCAATTATGTTATGTTATATACTCTAAGAAAACAAACACTTTTTTTCTTTTATTAATTTATGACGTCTTTTCATAGACGAAAGGACTATTGTGCGGTAAAATAATCACAGATTAAAAAAAATTACATAAATTTTCCCGTGCGCCTTAGGTACATGAGAGGCGTTCTGACCGCTGCAGGCCATTCACATTTATGCCGTGGCAGTCAGGATCACGGAATGCAAGCAATTACTTCCATCTCAAACGAAATAACGATACATATCATACCCCAAAAAATATGTCCAATAAATTGCCCTCAATTAAGCCAAACAACCATATTTCAAACAAGAAACTTATAAAGACCAGTAATTTTCTTGCTCTGTTTTAGTTAACAAGCGGCCTGACCGCTACAGGCCGTTCACATTTGTGGCGTGGCGTGACGGCCTGAAGGACCACAGTGTGCTAAGCTAGCAATTACTCACAGCTAATGTACGACAATGTTTAGCCTGTAATCCTAACGCATGCGTGTGATTCTAATCGGGCTGAGGAGCTAGAACTTTGGTCCTTAAATTAGTTTTTGTTTGACAAACAGTCCTACTAAACAAAGGGTATCGTGTTGCCTAGTAGCTTGGTTGTGGATGTTAGATAGGCAGTCACTTCATGCAAAATATTGGTATTCAGCTGCATCCAATTAGACTGGAAACCGACCCCCAACATACTCGGGAAAAGTCAAGGAGGCAGATGATGTAGAAAGTGTTTTTTTGTAAATCGAACACAAAGATATAATTTTCATGATTATATAAAAAAAGGAATTATAAACTTTTATCTTTAGAGATTGTATGACTCGTCACTATATGTAGGTACGGTGCCATCCGCTTACATACTTTCGCCATTATTACAACATCGAGCCAGCATTTTTTTTGTAAGAATAACGTAGGTACCTGTAATTTAAATGTAGGCAGTTCTTTGTTCAAAACTGACAATCTAATAAATAATCTAACTAATCTGTCAAAAATGTTAAACAGACACATATAATCATTTAATTTTAAGCGATGTTTTTAAATAAGGGACTAAATTGACAGTTTTTTTATTAAGATTTTTACCGTTGTCTGAATAAAGTTCGAAATTCAAAAATGGCTTCATGGTTATATTTGTGTCTGAAGATAAACCTTAGTTTGTAATAAGACGAACAAAGACCATTTAAGAGATCTTCAGCAATGATTAGCTCGTCTAACTTAGATTAAGTTTCAAAACGAAACGTAATAAAATCAGTGTAGTATATTAAGTAGTCTGACGGTATGTCAACATAAGATCATAATAATTGTATGTGAGGGTGTCCGTAAATAAACCAGTGTTTAACCAACCTACGTGTGTTTCACTACATGGTGGCAGCGGTGTGCCTTTTTAACATTTATAAGCGTTAAAACGGACTAGAACCAAATTTATCTTAGTGCCGTGATACATAGTGTTAGTAAAACTTAAAAATAATAATGGAGCACGCACGTCCTCCAGTGGAATTATTGCTCGACGGTGGTCCGGCCGCGCGATCGGACGCGTGGCACAAATGGCGGAAGCTGTTCGAAGTATTTCTTAAAGCATCTGGAGTGAGCAAAGAGCCAAAAGAAGTCCAGGCTAGTTTGTTGGTTAACCTCATTGGATCAGCTGGTTATGAGGCATATACAACGTTCACGTTCGATGAAGGTGAAAGTGAAGACGACATACATTGTGTATTGAAAAAATTTGACAAATATTTTGGCACAAAACCAAATATCACAGTAAGGCGGTTTAAATTTTTTACACGCAATCAAGAAGATGGCGAAAACATCGACCAATACGTAACAGCATTGAGGGTATTGAGTCAGCAGTGCGAGTTCAGTGGATTGCACGAGAGCTTGTTGCGCGATAGGATCGTGTGTGGTATTGTCAACAACACTGTGAGGGATCGACTTCTTCGCACAGATGATTTAACATTATCAAAGGCTATACAAATCTGCCAGGCGGCAGAGATGTCCAAAGAGGAAAGTAAGTGCATCGACGGCACATCAGCGGGTGTGCAAGTGAATGCAGTTCAAACCGGTAGCAGCGCACGAGGCGGACGGCGCGCTAGAGGACGACGCGGCGGCGCCGCCGGGTCGCGGCCGGCGCGCACGCAGCGCAGCGCCTGCGAGCTGTGCGGCAGCGGGTGGTGTCTCGGCGGTGAGCGCTGTCCGGCACGTAACGCCTTGTGTTATGTTTGTGAAAGAAAAGGTCACTTTTCGCGAGTGTGTGAGCAAAAGAAAGCAATACGCAAAGTGTTAAATCTCAGTGTAGAAACCGTAAACAGTGATGATAGTGGTAACGAAATTTTTTTCGTCAATACACTAGAAGAGGACAAACAACAATGTAAGTCATCAATGGAATGGATAGAAGTTGTAAAATGCAAAGGTATAAACATTACTTTAAAAATAGATACAGGATCAATGATTAATGTTATCTCTAAAGCAACCTATTTAAACTTAGGATTATTAATTACCGACCTTAAGCCATTCACAAAACGTGTACATTCCTTTACAGGTAATCAGTTGCCAATTGTAGGCATTGGTAATGTGCCTTTTGTATTTAATAAAAAACGTTACGTGTTGTCATTTGTTGTTGCAGATTTAAACTGTCAGAATGTACTCGGTTTGGAGGGTTGCATTGCTTTAGGATTAATAAGTCAAATTAATGCAATAAATATTGATCACTACAATGATTTGTTTCAAGGACTAGGAAAATTACCCGGAAAATATAGTATCGTAGTGGATAAAAATGTACAGCCAGTTGTTTGCCCAACTAGGAAAATTCCTTTGGGACTTAAGGATAAATTGTTGGATGAGATACATAGAATGGAAGAGTTGGGTGTAGTTAGAAAGGTTACACATCCAACCTCTTGGGTTAATGCAATTGTTTTGGTCGCGAAAAAAGATGGCAGCATTCGTGTTTGTTTAGATCCACGACCTCTTAATCGCGCGGTGCAACGTGCGCAGTACTCGTTGCCGACAGTGCCAGAGCTAGCAGCGCGCCTGCGCGGTGCTACTGTATTCAGCGTGCTAGACGCTCGCTGTGGGTTCTGGATGGTTCAAATAGATGACGCGAGTTCTGATCTTTGTACATTCAGCACACCGTTCGGTTGGTACCAATTTCTACGTTTACCATACGGAATAAACTGTGCGCCAGAGGTATTTCGCGCGAAGCTTAGGCAGCATTTAGAAGATTTAGAAGGCGTAGAATCTTTTATTGATGACGTAATAGTATGGGGGCGCACTATGGATGAGCACGACCGGAGATTGAAGTGCCTCTTGCAACGTGCTAAGGATATCGGTGTAAAATTTAATCGAGAAAAATGTAAATTTGGTGTTTCAGAAATTACGTACTTAGGTCACAAGTTTGATGCAAACGGAATGCGGGTAGACGACTCAAAAGTCAAAGTTATAAAGGAGATGCCGTATCCGACCGATAGGAAAGCTCTGGAGAGATTTTTAGGAATGGTCAATTATTTGGCAAAATTTATACAAAACTACTCGGAAAGTGTGAATGTACTTAGGTCGTTGTTAAAAAAGGAATCTGAGTGGTCATGGGAATTCCAACATTCAGAGGCTGTGGACAGGCTAAAAGCAAAGCTTAGCAGCGCACCGGTGCTGGCGCTGTACAGCGACAGCGAGCCGATAGTGCTGTCGGTGGACGCGTCCAGCGTCGCATTGGGCGCTGTGCTGCTTCAGAGTGGCCGCCCAGTGGAGTTCGAGTCGCTCACGCTCACCGACACCCAGACCAGGTGTGCACATATAGAAAAAGAAATGCTGGCTATTGTGTTTGGGGTCGAGCGGTTCAGGCAGTATATTTATGGCAGGTCTGATATCACCGTGCAAACTGACCATAAGCCACTGGAAGCCTTATTTTTATTTAACAAGCCATTAGTCTCGGTACCAGCCCGGTTACAACGAATGATGATGAGAGTGCAAGGGTACGACTTTAAGGTGGTATACACGCCGGGCAAATATATGTACATAGCGGACACGCTATCACGGGCTCCTTTAAAGGAAGTTATGCATGACAGAGTGTCTACAGAAGTTGAAGTACAAACTTGCTTTATGTTAGAGAATGTGCCTTTTAGTCAATCAAATATGGAAGCCATTAAAAAAGAAACAGAGTTAGACAGTGACAGCAGATGGTTAATTAGGTATATTAGAGACGGATGGCCTAAAAATAGGCGTGATGTGAACGAGAGAGTTAATGTTTTCTGGCCATATCGTGAGCAGCTACATTGCGTTGACGGTATAGTTTTCAAGGAGGAGTATGTGTTTATTCCGCGTGCTTTACGAGAAAACATGCTGTTGCGAGTCCATGAAGGACATTTGGGTATAGAAAGATGCAAGCGGCGCGCGCGCGAAGTAATGTTTTGGCCAGGAATGTGCGAGGACGTGGAGCGTGTGGTGCGATCCTGCGCAACATGCGCGCTGCACGCGCCCCGCCCGCGCCGCCAGCCGCTGCTGCAGCACAGTGTGCCGGCACTGCCTTGGCACAAGCTAGCCTCCGATACATTCGAATATAAAAAAAAGAATTACATTGTTTTGGTCGATTACTTTTCTAACTATGTTGAGGTCGGGCAGTTGTCGAGTGTCAGTTCAAGACAGGTAATTACTTTTATGAAAGAACAGTTCTCGCGGCACGGAATACCAGCGGAACTGGTGAGTGATAATGGACCGGCTTATAGCTCACAGGAGTTTAAAAAGTTTATGAGCGAATGGGAAATACGGCATGAGACGGCATCACCGCATTATCCACAATCAAACGGAAAAAGCGAAAAAACCGTACAGACAGTTAAAAACTTATTAAAGAAATGTGTGGATTCGGGTCAGGATTTTAACTTGGCACTGTTAAATTTCAGGGCAACACCACGCCATAATATAGACTCACCCGCACAGACGTTAATGGGTAGACGTCTAAAAACCAGGTTACCTGTTAGTGCTAAGTTGCTAACGGAGAAGGTAGATAACGACCAGAACTACAAAAGAATAATGACAAACAGGAAACAAATTAAAATAAATTATGACAAAACGGCGAACACACTAAAACGCCTGTCATCAGGTGATAAGGCAACTTTGACCAGTAACGGCGACAGGAAACTGGTAACAATAGTGGCACGTTCATCACAACCACGCTCGTATATTGTAGAAGACGAACGCGGCGGCCGCTATCGGCGAACACGAAGTCAGTTGGTTATGCGTACAGCAGGGTCAACACAAAGAGTAGGGAAGTCAGCAGGACAACCAACAGACTGTGTTATAGAAGGTAACAAGGCACCAAGTGTGGTGACGGCGACGGGTGTCCGTAGACGTAGACAAAGGGCGCAGGATGAAGTCCCAACCCAAGCGCAGACAAGTCCAGCCAGCAACAATCAGCCGGCACTGCTCGATGAGAGTGGTGAATATGAAAGTCCAGGTAATACTCACGATCATTCGTCTACATCTTCACCATTAACGGTTCCTATTGAAAGGTCTAAGGAAAGAACTGTACGAATGTTGACCAATCTTTTTTTAGGTCGTGAATAGGAAGGGTTACAATAGGCTGAGTAGTAATAAAATTTAAATAAACATATCACAGATAAATGATAATGACAGTTGGTTACCAGCAGTTGTTATTTATACCTAAATAGTTTGTAAGTTCAGCAAACAACATTCATGGTTGTTATTTATACCTAAACAGTTTGTAAGTTCAGCAAACAACATTCATGAATAACAATTATTAGTTTTATATTTTAGTTATTTAATATGTAATAAAATTTGGCATTGTTTTCTTAGAAGGGAAGAGATGTAGTATATTAAGTAGTCTGACGGTATGTCAACATAAGATCATAATAATTGTATGTGAGGGTGTCCGTAAATAAACCAGTGTTTAACCAACCTACGTGTGTTTCACTACAATCAGTTAACCAGTTTGTTATTTTAAATTCTCACTAACATCATCATTTAACATGCAATGCAACAACAAGCTATGCAATTCCAGTATAACCTGACTTCTCGTTGTATGAAAAGCTACAATGCGAGGTCAGCTAAAACTGGAAATGTATAGCTTAATATGTAGGTGTACACAAAAGACACAGCAAATAAAGTCGTATGTACCAGTCACCAAAGGAGATTAGTATGCAGGGTCGTAGAATATAGTTGAAGTTTACTAAGAAACCGATTAATGTTTTCGCTTTAAATTTAATTTGATGAATTAACTGTTTATTTTCTAATAATTAAAATAAATTTTATTCGAAACATCAATCGGTTTCTTACTAAACTTCAACTATATTCGACGACCTTGCATACTTATCTCCTTTGCTGACTGTATCAAGGACTACACTTGAAAAATTATCTGCTTATGAAAAAAAATACCTACTCGGAGAATATACGTGTGAATCCTTGTACCTATTGATCTTGGCTATCAGGAATCAATTGCCTAATATAGCCATTGAAGCCCGATGGCTAATACCAGATACACAACCCTAACTAGTCTGTGGTATTACGAGCTAGTCTATGTATCCGGCTCGACTTTAATGGCACCTGTGTGTTTGTGGTATAATCAATAAAGATGCATGGAATGTGATCTTGTCGAGATGAATTAGCCGGTCTATTCTCTAAAGCTCTCATCATGATAACTTGGGATAAGTGAGCTGTTATTCCAGCACCACCACCTATGCTAGGGATTGACACCACTAACAACTCACTTAAAACTCACTGCACCTAGGTTTTCTCGGTGAGATTTTTACAGAATCCCTTCCAGGTATAACCCGTCAGCCCTTTAAAGCAATAGTGTATATGCATGTTTTGGGCTTTCTCGTTCAATCATAGACCTCATCCATGGCTTTTCACTAGGCGAGATCGAAGATAAGAGCTGGCACATTTTGCAATAAATAAAAAAAAAACCAGTTACTGAATGGGATTTTTATCGCACTTGGGCTTTCTGCGATGACGTAAGATTTACTTATGTCCTAAGTTACTTTTGTCACAATCAATAAAACCGTTAATGTGGTTAGAGAAGCGATAATGTTAAGCAATTTTTAAAGAAATTCCTGTGACACATAGCAGACGTATGCCACCTTTTCGAACTGTAATTATCATTAAAACGTAGGGAATAACGTACTCGGAAAGATATAAAGGTGAAAGTCAAAATTAAGGTGCTTAACACCGGTGCCTATTGTTTCCTTGACTATCACACACTTGAAGTAAATTCGCTTTAAAGCTAATAAATTTTACATGAATACCCTATAGGTAATTAATATTAATAACAATATAATTTTAATATAGTCTATTTTGTAACATAATTTTTAAATTAAGATAAATTTTAAGTTACAATAAATATATACACACTTAGTTAAAACTTAAAATAAAATGATGTCTTTGTATTCTTATAATCAATCAATCAATCAATTCATCTTTATTGTGGATCATAGGAAAGTGTGCATAATACAGCTGGTGTTAATTTAGTGTTTTGCGAACAGCTATGTCCTGCCCTTAGGGCGTACAATAATATTTAGATACATAAAGTGAGTTTACATGCAAGTCAATAATAATCTTATAACAATACATTAATTTTTGGACCATTAAGTATTTGTTAGAATAACGAATTTTAATACACAAACAGTTACATAACATGTTTAAGACGCATCATGTACCTATTTACAAAACGCATCATGACCTAGGCAGATTGTATTCTAACAGTGATTTGTCGGCAAAGAAGTCGTTCACAGAGTAATAACATTTGTTCACTAACAGTTCATGGAGATTCTTTTTAAATTATTTTATTTCAGTAATTGCTCTTATATGCCTTGGAATGTTATTGAAAATACGCGGAGCCGAGCAGAAAACACTTTTGTGCAGGAAATACGTCTTACTAGGCACTATGTCTAGCTTGTCTTGATGCCGTATACGCGTTCGATATTTAAATAGATCAATATTATTTTTAACAAAAACTGCGACCTCAAAAATATATAGACACGGTAATGTTAACACGTTCATCTTTTTGAAAAATGGTTCACAGGATTCAGTTTTTTGTAGGTTGAAAATTGCCCTGACACACCGTTTCTGTGCAATGAACGCGCGTTCTTTATCAACACTATTGCCCCAGAATATTAGGCCGTATCTAAGGTTAGAGCTCATGTAACCATGGTATGCCGTTATTAGTGTTGGTAGATTTGCAATTTTTCTTAGTCTGTGAAGGGCATATGAGAACTTGCTTAACTTTTTACAGACGCAGTCAACTTGTTTTTTCCAGTTTATTTTGTCATCAACGTGTAACCCTAGAAATGTTGTTGATTCTATTTCTTCGATGTCTTTATCTTGATACTTGATATTTAAAGTAGCCGTACGTCGAGTTCTTATTTTAAAATTCATTATTTTGGTCTTGTCAATATTAATCATTAATTTATTTAAATTAACTTAACTTTAGTGGTTGAATTTTATTCTCTTCAATTTATACCACCGCAGTAACGAACGCCACAAAAAACCTTCAAATTACAGGAGCTGTAATTTTTTATACGTAAACCGTCTGTTTCACAGATTTTAACAAACGAAAATTCGCATCTGTTTTCGAAATGCCAACCAACGTCGGGCAAAAACGAAAATCATTGTAATTGGTGACAAAAAAGTTTATATTTTGCTATGTTTTTTGTATAATAAAGTATTCAATATAATTAATGTAAATATTTAATTTTGTTTTACTTCAATGATAGCTACTTGAACCTATTAAAATTAAAACTAACATTAGGTAGTTATTTGCTTTGGGCTTTTTGTTTTTACTTTTTAAACCGACTTCAAAAAGGAGGTTCTCAATTCGATTGCATTTTTTTATGTTTGTTACCTCAGAACGCCGTCATATTAAGACCGATTTGGAAAATTATTTTTTTATTTAAAAGGATATATTTTCAGATTGGTCCCATTTTTATCAAAATCCAGTTCTGATGATGGAATCCTAGAGAAATCGAAGGAAATCTTCAAACATTATAGGCACACCTATAGCGATTTGGGTATTATTTATAGTAACTCGTGCATTTGCTCTCGGAAAGCATCATTTGGTGAAGTGAAACTGATGATAAAGACCACAGATGGCCACCGGACCAATAAGCATTTCACGGGTTGCGATTCGATTACTTTAATATGGTTGCAAGCAATTTATGCTCGTCACAATGCGAATGGTGAAATAGAGCTGATGGTGGAGTACCAGAAGAAATAACATCTCTGCATCGGGAAAAACAATATTTTGTAAAAGGCGATGAGCTAGTTGACATTAGGTTACTGTAACTTCATTATAAACAGACCCACTAAAAAGCGAGAAATAAAAACTTTTTAACAAAAAAAAGCGACTTCCAAAAAAACACTACAAAGTGGAAAATAACTTTAATTTCGGAAGTCGGTGGCAATTAACTAAAATATAGATCCAAAGACACCGAATTCCGAAATTAAAGTTATTTTTCACTTTGTAGTGTTTTTTTTTTTTTTTTGAAGTCGCTTTTATTTTTGTTAAAAAGTATTTTCAAAATACTTTTAAATCTGTCTTGCACCGAAGTGCGGGTCGCTTAGCACAGCAAGTGAACATTAATAAAATCATCCGACGAGCTCTTGTCATCGTCGGCGTTCCAGGTGTATTAGAACCCAATAGCTTGGTACGCGAAGATGGCAAGAGACCGGACGGGATGTGTTTATTTCCATAGAAGGTGGGTAGGCCTTTAGTGTGGGACGCAACGTGCGCCAATATTCTTGCGCCATCCCATCTTCCTGCAGCTGGATTGTCCGAAAGGGTTGGTTACCGCTGCCCCAGAACATAAAGGGCTAAGGAAGGAACACGGGTGGGTTTTAGTCAGTAAGAGTCTGACACTCCCTCCTGCTCCACCCTGAGCGGGAGGGGTCATTTGATGATTACCCATCCATAAAAAAAAAATCGCATCTTCCTGGCTCGGTATGCAGTGCAAGCGCTACTGCTGCGGCTGCGGAATACCACAAGCGGCGATAGTCTTTTCGGAAATTATATTTTCGAGCCGTTTGGGTTTGAGACCCTCGGGCCGTGGGGTCCGAGGGTCCGAGTGCTCATTGCTTGTTCAATTAAATCTCTAAACGGCTGGTTGACATTTCTAAACGGCTAGTGGACACTTCCTGTGACCCAAGGGCTGGCTTTTACCTTGGCCAGAGGCTAAACATTACCATACAACGTGGCAATGCCGCCAGTCTCTTGGATACATTACCAGTCGGCAGCGATGCGGAGGATATTTCGACGAAATATTTTAGTTTTTTAATAGTTTTGCTTAGATTAGGATATTATATTTTTATTTTATTAATTTGTAGTTTATTTAGTATTAGAAGTTTGTACATATTGGATAATAAATAAATAAAATATGCTTTTTCATTAAAAATATTGTTTTTTTTTATTTAATTAGTCCTAACGTCTAGATGACCTGGACGCGTACCATGAGAGCTAGTTCGAGATGGTTGCGGTAAAAGAATTTAGGGAAGATATTTGCCCAGCAGTTGGACCAAATAGGATAAACACAAAAAAAAATTGTTCTATAAACATTTTGCTGAGTTTAAGTACTTACTTATACATTACAGTTTGTTGCTATACCTCTATAACTATGAGGTCCGGTCTCCTTTATACATGCTACTGGAATGACCATAAATTCTAGTGAATAATTAATGGAATGAAAATGGGATACATGTGAATGACGTTGACGAGCCGGGCGGTCACTCCCATGTCATGCGATCCCAGATCCGATTAAGTGATCTCTGGTGCTGGGTTGATATACCTTTGGGTTCAAAAGTGTTATATTATTTTAAAGCCCAGTGAACTTAACACTCTAAATATAAAGTTTAGGTATTTTAATTACTGGCTGCGCCCCGCGGTTTCACCCGTATAAGTTTCGATCCCCTGGGAATATTGGGATAAAAAGTATCTTAAGGGTTAATCCTGGTTATAAACTACTTATCTGTATGCCAAATTTCATCCAGATCCGTGCAGTAGTTTTTGCGTGAAAGAATAACAAACATCCATCCATCCATCCTCACAAACTTTCGCGTTAATAATATTAGTAGGTAGCTGAAAATCATATCTATAGCGCTACAAGGCAATTTCGGTGCGTGGGCAAAATCGGAACTAACGCCGCCAACTTGTTTTTTGAATACATTTCAAGTGACATTTCACAAAACTATTGCACAAATGTTTACCAACTTCTGCCATCGTCATTCAAGTGCCAAAAAATCATTGTAGCAGTGCATCCAAGATGTCAATGTGTTACAATTATTAATGCTTGTTATGCTTGTTGCATATTTTGTTTTTACTGTATGCACAAATAAAGCTATAAATTTCCAGTTTAAGCTGACTTCTCATTGTACGAAAACCCTAAACAATGCGAAGTGTGCTAAAACTGGAAATGTATAACATGACGTGTCGTCATGTGTACTAGCAACCTACTTATACCTACTCTAGAGAAAAAAAACAAAAGAGCGATTTTCAGGCTTTTTGGTAAAAAAAGAGGTATTATCGTATCACTGTAGGCAACATATAGCAATTCTTTCTTCACACTAACGTACTAATTAAGTGCTTATCCCTTAACTCGCGACTTCGTCCGCATGCAATGTCTTGATTATAATGACATTTGGCGTACCGTAGCTTCCTATTGTTAAAAGAATTTTCGGAATCAGATTAGTAGGCACTTTCAAAGATCACCCCCTACATACAAACTCCAGATAATTGAGATCAAAGTGCCAGTTCGACAAAACGCCAACTTCATATGTAAGGTCCTAATATTAAGAGTAAACTAGTCGCGAGCTCTAACTCACTGGTGCACGCTGTCTCGCCTGGCTTCATGTCTGACAGCGCTAGTATCAGTGATGAGTAGTTAGACGCTAGTCTACACGAATAACGTTTAGTTTTCACGCACAGAAACACCGTTACGAACTGAAAGGCACGTAAAAAAAATCGAAAAGTGCTTTGGAAGATCGAGTTTTACGAAAAAATCGCTGCATAAATCAATTATAAATAAAGTTTATTGATCTCTTCGATAATTGAGCTTTGTCGGTACGGACTTGGTTTTGAAGATTTTGCAGTTCTTTAATTACTTATTTACTCCCAAAGTTACGTTAAAAATAGCAAGAAAAACTAATCTTTTTTGGCTCATAACTATTTAATGGCTTTTCATTTTACTATTCTGTTTCCATACAGACATAATTAATAATAAGCTAAAACGATATCATGTTTAACTTTTGATGCACAATGTCAAACAGTGGAGTAATATTCTCCCGAAATTTGTATAGAAAAAATATCGAAAAGTGGCACCTTAAGTATAGATATCGAGCATAACTTCAGTCAAACGTTCTAAAATAGAACTGGAGTTCCATCTTTAACGAGTCGTAAGAAAAAAATATTAAGGATCGATAGAATCAGATTAGAAGATATATTTCCCGATATTTGTTACCGTCGAAGTAGATTGCGATTGGCGACAGTGAGATATTATCCTTTCTTGTTAAATTATATTATCAATTACATTCGGTTCAATGGGCTGCGATTGTTATCTTTTGTGCTATCCTATTGACGAAACGATACGGACACAGAACAGTTAGGTACAGTAGGTTTGCTTCATTTATATAGTACTGTGACGGTTATGGAATGCATGAAGATAGCGCAATTTGTTCCGCCAGTTACTCAACTGATCCGAGCGCTCGGCGCATCCTGGACAGTCACACCCAACAACTTATTTAACTGGCTATTTCTTCCCCTGCGGTGGTAGGGCTAACACCTGCCTAGTTTGTGACCACCCTCCCACCGAAGTCCGGCTCAAGTAGTCTGCTGTGTTTCGTTGAAGTGTGGGAGTTCCAGTGCCTTAAGCATCTTCTGGGCACGCTAGTTCTATCATAGACCTCATCCATCACTTTTCATCGGGCGTGATCGAGGTCAAGAGTGGGTCTATTCAGCAATAAAAAAAAATAAGGCGAAAGCGTCAGGGTAACAATTTTCTTAGGTTTTTTTTTTGCAATTTGTAGGTCAGTATCGGGTTGTAAGTTGAACAAAATATGATCATTGCAAGCGTAATACATATTTATTTATGGAATCATAATCATAAAAATCATCAATACAACTCTCTAAGTTCATGTTATCCTATTTAATGACTTTTTCATGAAATCATGACACTTAAGGCCAATTCTAATTTAAGGAGTTAATTATTATAATTCTGTAGTCATATTTGTTACGGTCGCGAAACATATTTTCATCAACATACGATCTGACACTGATCTGCAAATTGCAAAAAACGTAAGAAATTTGAATTTCGCGGGCTACCTTAGTGAATCCCTCTACTAAGTAATGTAGGCTAATAATAATAATATCCTTCTTTTTTCGTTTACGGTAGCCATTCTCAATGATCAAGATTAGCTAGGTACGCAGAAGATATTATAGTCCAGAAGTGTGTACGCAAACATAGGTACACTCTATGTTCGTTTATCTTTAGTCATTGTTTTATTTGCACCATAGCTTCTGACGTGTCATAAGTGCCCATGTAAGCATAGGTGAAATAAAATATTTTGATTTTTATCTTTTGTGATATAGTAATTTTATTTTAGGTGCATCTTCTTCACATATAATCAATTATAATGAATGTATAACACAAAACCTTGTAAAACATTTTAAAAGAGTAACGGTGGAGTTTCTTTCCCATACGAAACTACCTTTTGGAAGGAGCGACTAGCAGGCGGAGACTAGCGGGGAGAGATCAGGCGCAGGACCAACGGCTTTATGTGCTTTTCGAGGCACTGGGGTATATCAACACCACCAACTTCCAAGCTGCGTGCTACCACTAAAAAATTCCTTATCCCGACCTTGGGTATCGAACCTATATAGGACCACGACGCCAACGGGATAGTTAGGCATGAGCATAGAAGCTTTCACATGGCAACACGACCATACTGTAACTGTCATATAGCCATCCGAATACATACGGACACAGTTCCGCCACGACGCGGCGGTCGTGTGAGTATTTCCGAAGTATTGAACCTTCGCACAAACCATGGATACGGCAAGGCGCCGGCGGCCATGGAATTTCGCAATATTTAACTAAACGCATGGGTACAAAAAGTAACAAAAAGAAAAATGACACAAAAAGTCCTATACGAGGCCAAAAGGCTCCTATCTCAGCATGATGCTGCGATATTTAAAAATAAATATCGCAGCGCTGGTATTCTGATAGGGCCCGCTGTAGATTACGTAAAATATTATCAAATAAAATATATCCGCGCCAGACGTAACCTCATTACTTGTCTATGCCTTGAGTGTCATAAAGATGTCATAGTGTCATAGTGGTGTCACATCGTGTTTAAACGGTCACGGTTTCAACGGAAACCGTGTATGTAAAAAAAAGGCCGAATGCATGAACGAAACCAGGTTTCGCTTGATGTATGGAGCCGCAGCAATGGTGGTACGAGTTTTAGGTCGTAGGTTCGAACCCAGACAGGTTATTTGCTTTATGTAAATTACTTGTGAAATGTGAGGAAACCTGCATGTCCTAGAACCATCATCATCTGCCTAGCCTTTTCCCAACTATGTTGGGGTCGGCTTCCAGTCTAACCGGATGCAGCTGAATACCAGTAGTTTATATGGAGCGACTGCCTATCTGACCTCCACAACCCAGTTGCTGGGTAATACGATACCCCTTGGTAAGACTGGTTGTCAGAATTTCGGGTTTCTGACTACCCGTAACGAGTCTCAAAGATCCATGCATGTCCTAGAACCAAACATTTGAAAACATGTGACATCGGCCAACCCGCACTGGGTCCGCGTGATGGATTACGGCCCACTCTCTCTCACCGAGAGGAGGCTGTGTCCCAGCAGCAGGGACATTATAGACTATCTGTGGCCCGCGGTTTCACCCGCGTAAGTTTCGATCCCGTGGGAATATCGGTATAAAAAGTATCTTATGTGTTAATCCTGGTTATAAACTATATGTGTGCCAAACCTCACCCAAATCCGTTCAGTAGTTTTTGCGTGAAAGAGTAACAAACATCCATCCATCCTCACAAACTTTCGCATTTATAATATTAGTAGGATTATGCCATTGAGTCGACCTTCTGTAACTAATTATCTATTTTGTGATGAAATGAAACGGACGTTGTTAATGTACAACCTTCATTGACTCTTTGTTCTGTTTTAGTAGCTTTTGATTCAGAGTCAAATTATATTAAAGATTTTGTAATCATGACCATAGAAATTCTTTAAAAGTTCATTCAGGGTTTTAAGAGTACACTAGTCGCGAGCTCAAACTCGCTGGTGGTCATGGTCAAAAAGCACGCTGTCTCGCCTGACTTCGTGTCCGACAGTGCTAGTATTAGTGATGAGCAGTTAGACGCTAGTCTACACGAACAACGTCTAGTTCTCACGCACAGAAACACCGTTCCGAACTGATAGGCGCGTAAAAGAAATTGAAAAGTGCTTAGATAAATCGAGTTTTATGAAAAAACCACTGCATATATCAATTACAAATAAAGTTCATTGATTTTTTTTGATAACTGAGCTTTGTCGGTACGGACTTTGTTTTGCAGATTTTTACAATTCTTTTATTACTTACGTTACGTTAAAAATAGCAAGAAAAACGAATCTTTGTTGGCTCATAACTTTTTAATGGCTTTCTATTTTACTATTCTGCTTCCGAACAGACACAATTAATAATAAGCCAAAACGATATCATGTTAGGTTGTATTGAATGTGGAGTTGCAATTTAAAACTGAAAAACGGATCCATCTAACAAACCTCTATTCTTCTTTCTACTGAGAGTGTTATTGGTATTTTTTTTTAAATCCTTACTGTATTTTGGAGGGTCTTGTGGCTAAGTAATAACAGCCGCACGGGTTGATCGATCAGGTTAAGCTATGCTTGCCGCGGTTGGTCCGTGGATGGGTGACCATCTTCACATACCAAGACCTCTCCGTGCCTTGGAAAGCACGTTAAGCCGTTGGTCCCGGCTGTCATTCGTGGTACTTTGACAGTCGTTACGGGTCGTCAGAAGCCCGGAAGTCTGAAAACTAGTCTTACCAAGGGTATCGTATTACCCAACAAACATTTACGCGCTAAGGGCAACCTTTTTTTAGCTCTCATAGTATTATAAATGATATATAAGAGCTCCGATAGTGACATTAGATTCTACTGTGGTGTTAAGGATAAATAATTAAACCTTCAAGAGGAAAAGAAAAAAAATATAACTTAAGGCGGTAGCATGGAGTTGGTAGGAAACATTGTATAGCTCTCTCTTATAACTTTAAGAAGCGTTAAACACTGAAAGCTATTTTAAAGTGTCTACTAACTCTTATTAACGGCTGATGTCTTTGAACACATTTAGTTAGATGCTTTGTAACACCTTAAGGCTTACCATAACAGCTTTAAGAAGCGTAAAACACTGTAAGTAATTGTAAGGTGTCTACTAACACTTATTAACAGCTGATGTCCTTAAATAGAGTCACTGAAATACTTTGTACCACTTAACGAGTTCTATCGAGCCCTAAGAGTTAGCAATAGAGCTATTAGTGTCATAAAAGTGTTCATTATAAATCCTGTAGAGCTAGATGCTGCAAGAGTCAGAAACTACCTTTAAATAACTAATGATTACATAATGGGGTTACTGGGTCAATCTTAGTCAATACAATGGTTTTTAGAAATACTTCTATATGGCGGCAAACAATATGTGCATAGATTATAACTCTTAATTATTACTTTACGTAGAGTTATAGAATTTTATATCACCTAAATAGCAAAAACTCATCGACCACCATGATCGTTGAATTTTGCTCATTGAACTGATTCAGGTTAATAAAAACGATGGTAGTTCTAAAATCCTCATTGATACCTATAACTTTCACTTTTAACTATCTAAAATAAATAATATAATTATAGAAGCTTCCAAAAGTTAGTTTAAAAAATAGAAAAAAAGTTCAGTACCTATTATAGTAAAGACAACTCATAACATTCAAAACAAATAAAAAATACACACACACAGGCTTTTCCATTTTGCATAATTATTATAAATAATAGACATTAATTATTTGATTTATTCATTCAAATATGTTTTATGTAAAGGTTTTATTAAAACAATAACAGAACCCTGAAAATATTTAGTTTACATCTTCACATAGAACCATTATGCAAACTGAACCTATAAAGTTGTTATTTTTTCACTTTTAGAACCATATTGTAGAACTGCAAATGGGATAGAAGTGCTAACAATCACTCTTTAAGCACTACGTTAGGAATAACAGAGTTATCAGGATCCTTAAGTAATTTAGATATTGACGCCATTAAATAAATACTTAGTATAAAAATTTAAAAGGAAAAAACTTTTTCTAATCATTATTGCTCCACTTATTTACTATATTATTGTCAGTTTTCCATTAACATACCTATAGACAGTACCAGAAACTATTATTCACCATAATTGAAACAAAAAAATAACTGAGGCAGTAATTTTTTTTCTATATAATATCATCAAAAGCAGTTTATTTTTGAGGCGTATCAAAATTGAGATGAAAACATATATACATTGTTACAGAAAACTTACCATAGCAGTGAGTTTTAATAATTATAACACCTAGTACCTAATCTAAAATACATTGACTTACCTGTTTTATTAAACATAGTCACTTCCAAAGACTATAAACTAGGCTATATCATTAAATCTGTACTGCTAAATATTTTAACGCTATTGACGGTAACAAAAGCACAAAATTTATGAAAAGAGGTGAAAAGGTTGGCGCTTTGGGTGATGATCATTGCTACTAAATACCTACAATATATTCTCAAGGTATATATTGTATCGAAGAAGCACTAATATGTTACTAAAAAAGTTATTAGAGTAGATTTCATAACTATATTACTACTTTAGCTTGCAGTTGTAACCTGAGTATAGCTTACAATACACTTGAAGTGGTAAGCACTGCTTCAATGGCACTATTGTAGCTCTTTATTGTCACTCATCTAACACTACTCTATAACTATTATGTCACTATAAGCTCTAAAATCGTGGGCCTAAATCAGGGTTATAAGACAGTTAAAACGCGCTATATCACCAAATTTTAGTGCCTGTATAGGACCTTAGGTTCGTAAAATTCTCTTAAACAGCTCACGTAGCACTTATTATTAACACCAAAATGTTAGTTGGGTACCCAGTAACTGGGTTGTGGAGGTCAGATAGGCAGTCGCTCCATGTAAAATAGTGGTATTCAGCTGCATCCGGTTAGACTGGAAGCCGACCCTAACATAGTTGGGAAAAGGCTAGGCAGATGATGATGACTGTATTTTTTATCTCTAAATTGTATTGTTCAGATTTACTTCCTACCCTTTTTTATTTTATTAGGCAAGTAGATTTGTTACAGTTTGGTTTTGGATGCACAATGCCAAATAGTGGAGTAATATTCTCCCGAAATTTGTATTGAAAAAATATCGAAAAGTGGCACCTTAATTTATTAATTTAACATTACTTTCCTTAAAAGCAACGATCGATTTGCCCGATACGACATATTTTTAACATATCTATCAGTGGCGAAGGGTGAATTTATGACAGAGGTAATCCGGAGCAAGAAAAAAATGACAATAAACCGTTTCATTATATTTCAATGATGAATTGACTATAGAGTGGTTGTGTTCTGAATTTTCGAAGGGAAGCCGGCGGGAATCGAGTTGTATGGTACCTTCGCCACTGATATCTATCTATAGTGATGATAAAGCTGAAGAGTTTGTTTGAACGTGCTAATCTCTAACTACCAGTCGTATTTTGTATTAGATAGCATAATTCTCGAGAAAGGCTATAGGCTATTTAAGATCATGCTATGACCCTTAGGAGCAGAGCAAAATGAAAAAAAGTCGGAAAAAACCCTAAGAAAAAACGAAATAACAGGCGGTGCTATGCGACGGGGTAGATCGGGGTAACAAAAAATTTTACGCGGACGAAGTCGCGGGAAGAAGCTGGTTACAAATAATAATATCTTGATGGTGCTTTGGCACATTTTAAGACGAGCTAAGTGAAAATGTTAATATTGACGGAGTGTTCAAAGTTTTAGGCTTAGCAATAACTTAAGAGTTAATTACAGAGGAGCTTAAAAACGATGAAAAAAGAAGTTTCTTGGACCCGATATACATTATAGATAATTTTTCTAATGCTTTGAAGGTCTAATCTAAATTAACGCGAAAGGCGGAGACCGTTGTGGCGCATCATTGGAGAGGCTAGCTGACTGCGACAGACTGAATTGCAGAATCAGCCTAATTTTTTCCCACTGCTGGGACATAGCCTTCCACTCTGTGATAGGGTGTGGGCCGTAACCCACCACGCGGGCCCAGTGTGAGTTGGTAGATGTCACACTCATGTCTATGAATTTTTGGTTCTAGGACAAGCCGGTTTCCTCACGATGTTTTCCTTCACCGTTTAGAGAGCAGTGGTGGTGAAATAATTTACACAAAGCGACTGTCTGTGTTCGACCCCGACTCACAATTCAATTGATCGATTGGAAAATGCTTTATAACCGAATTCTAACCTAAATTATCCCACGCTACTAATATTAAATAGGCCCCAACACATCTGACACGTGTCGCTAATTCACACAGATTATGACATCTAAATTAAATCTCAAACAAACACGGATTGATTGATCAGATGTGGTTGTGCAATCAATGTGACCAATCAGCCGCGCAGGTGATTATCATTCATGGAACACATAATTTTGCGGTTGAAATTGGATGGGTTGACATTGGATGTCACATTAATCGCTAGATTAGTGAACCAAATGATATTTGATTAGCCATCATGGAGGATTACAACACAGAAGCCGGCTGATATGATAGTTTCCGTGTAGTTGTTGTTTTGATCAATGATATGTGGTTAATGTATGCTGGTTTCGCTACTCAGCTACAATGCCGAAGGAATTGACTGCTATTATTATTATAGCCCTTTATCTTCTACCTATATAATCTATACTTATATGTACTAATAATAAATCTGAAGAGTTTGTTTGGTTTGTTGTGTTTGTTTGTTTAAGCGGACTAATCTCTGGAATCATCAGTCGGATTTGATAAATGATTTTTGCATTTGACAGCCTAATTCTTGAGGAAGGCTACTGGCTATTTAAAATCACGCTAGGACCCGTAGGAGCTGAGCAAAAAGAAAAGGGTCAGAAAGAACCCTAAGTGAAAAAGAAGTAAAAGGTAATGCGATGCTACGGGATGTGTCGGGGGAACAAGAAATTTCACACAAAAATATCATCATCATCATCAGCCAGAAGACGTCCACTGCGGAACACAGGCCTCCCCCTAAACCCTCCACCCTCCACAAAAATATAGTGTGTAGTGTGTGTGTGTAGTGCATCGGGCATGTTCGCGGAAGCGCGAATAGATGATTTTCATGCCATCATACGCAAACGGTGTGCGTCGATGTTGCGGCGATTCAGGGGTGGCCCGAACAGTATTTTAGCTACACTGGCGGACAAGGTTGACGGACCTTTTATGAGACTCTTGGCATGTGCGTGCTCATGCTCATGTAGCCAATTAGTGTATGTTTAAGTTATTGTTGTTGTTTGTAATTTGTTATTTACTAACATAGGATAAGTTCATACTAACAATTTATGGATCATAAGGTCTGAAATAAAAATCTGAATTTGAATTTGAAAAATATAGATAAATATTATTTGACTAATAATCCTTAAAGATTTAAGTTAAGTGATTCTAATCTGATCCTATAAAATTCCAGTCAAATTGATTCAGAGAATCCTGTTTTTTTTTTCGTTATCTACTTTGAATCGTTGTGGAACAATACACTTTTCTTTATCAGAGATTCAATTTTTACCTATTTATAATATTAGTATAGATAGACTAATCACTACCTACTGAAATAGCCTATACTTACCTACTTTTCAGGCGAACCTTATCGTCCAGGAAAGAAAAAAAAAACCTATCCATTGTTGTAACCTACGTTTCCAGTTTCAGATTGTTTTGAAGATCTCTAATAAATACAAGTACAGAAAATTGGGAATAAAACAAATGGTTTGTTACAAAGGATAATGTCGACAAACAGGTTCTGGGGTTATATTTATGACTTCTATTTGTCATTTTGAGCCAACCATTCGTCTCATTGCTGGTCACCGGCCTCCCCTTTTCTTGTCGAGATCTCTATCTCGTCTTACCGGAGAAACGGTCCAAAACCTCGCTCCATTTACGATGTTGTCCGACTTGACGTCTTTATTTTACCTTGTGTTTATATCTTAGAATGTTTCCTCGAAATAAAAGTGAGTATGTATTGTGAATCTATACATAAAATGTACTTACATAAGAATATTTATTCCTTATGGGTTGGCTCGTTCTTAGAAAATTACTACGGTATAAGGTTTCAGCTCGCATAATGGTCATCATACGTCATCGATTTGGCCTCTGGGGACTGGTTTCATGGATGATGAATATACCTAGTACCCAAACTGTTGAAAAAGACATACACAGCATATAAAAGAAATATTAAACCTAATGAGTGGTATTGCTTATTTATCCTAAGTACTTTTTGGGGAGGTATGTAGAGCGAAAGCATAGGAAATACTGTTAAGCATTTATTTGGAAGCTACGAAAAATAAAAGTCAAGAAATGTAACTCAAGCTCAAAAATGGCACCACGCAAATGTTTACCGCGGTGGACGTTGCCGAAAAGGCTACCGCGCACCAGAACCAATCACGGCCCTTACCGGAATACAACACTTTACGCGAGCGCAGCTGATTGGTTTATATGCATGTGTGTTCTTTAGTTCTAATACTCGAGATATTTTGTCAATGTAGTGAAGTTTGGAGCCGAATTTCTCGTTGATTTTGTTCATAGTTACACTTCCGAACATTTTATTGTTCATAGTTTGGAAGGTATCTAAGAACCTAAGTGGAAAACTGATGTGTTGTACAAAAAACATATGTGTCAATTTTTTATCTAGACAGTTTTCTATCTAGCCAGTGGACTGATAGTACATGGAGGTGATATACCTTCAACAAACCCTCTCAACTCATATACGATACGATTTACAAAAATAAACCTTGTTCGGGAGGTCTGTAGAGCGGAAACACAAGAAATACTGTTAAGTATTTATTTGAAAGGTATCTAAGAACTAAAGTGAAAAAACTGGTGTGTTGCACAAAAACATTTGTGTCAACTTTTTATTTAGACAGTTTTCTATCTAGCCAGGGCAGTGATAAACATGGAGATGATATACCTTCAACAGTACTCGCTTTCAAACACTAAAAAGATTCAGTTTATAATTGTATCACACGAGTGTGCACAACGAGGTATATAAACTCACACTCGTGTTGTATAACCTGTTATGTAACAATTTCATAGACTAGAGCGACCGCCTATCTGTCCTCCACAACCCAGTTACTGAGTAATACGATACCCATTGGTAAGACTAGTTGTCAGACTTTCGGGCTTCTGACGACCCGTAACGACTGTCAAATATGTACAGATGAGAGCCGGGACCAATGGTTTAAAGTGTTTTCTGAAGCTCGTAGCGGTCTGGATATATAATGGATGTTCACCCATCCACGAACCGACCTCGGTGAGCGTAGCTTAACCTTTGATAGACCCGTGTAGCTGTTATTATTTAGCCACAAGCCCCTTATATTAAGGTACTAGCTGCGCCCCGCGGTTTCACCTGCGTAAGTTTCGATCCCGTGGGAATATTGGCATGAAAAGCATCCTATGTTTTAATCCTAGTTATAAAGTATCTGCGTGCCAAATTTCATACAAATCCGTTTAGTAGTTTTTGCGTGAAAGAGTAACAAACATCCATCCATCCTGACAAACTTTCGCATTTATAATATTAGTAGGAAGTAGGATAGTAGGATTAGTAGGAAGTAGGATTGTATCATTGCTTATTTTTTTCTTCTTCATCGATCTCTATGAACTCTAGTCGTAGAAGCTAGGGTTCAATCCATGTGACATAGTGTTCGCAATTTCGTTCTGCACCACTTTAGCTGTTCGTTACGTAAAGTTATGTGCCCCACCTGTTACTGATATGGAGTGTTCAGTTGCTGAAATGAGAAAAGCTGGAGTCTTTTCTTATAATGCACTTCGGTGACTAGAGATTTTTCGGTTTTTAAAGGCACGTTTTTCTTATAATTCACTCTCAGAATGTCCTTGTGTGTGCGAATGAGAGGACCGAAGAAAGTGTCACATAATGACCGTCATGACAATATTCCTTTAGTATTGTATGTTTATGTGTTTTCAGGCGTATGTCTATGTATTTGTTTATATTTATTTGTGTATGTTAGCCATTCAATTCATTTGCCCAGCTGATTGATTGAATGGCTGAATAGTAGATCAATAATTCAGACGGCTAGTTGAATAGCGCCGTTTATTTAAAAGACTAGGCAGTTGACTGAATGGCTGATTAAGCTAGTTGGCGGCGATATTATACATATACTTAGTATGTAATTCCAATTTTTTTTTTCATTTTTTTTAGTCTCAGTTGTTATTAGTTTATTTAATTGTGACTGAAGGAACTTCGTTCCAACTGAGTTTCCCACGGCACCTCTCGACTTTTTTCTAAACTAATATTATAAACAGAAAAGATTTGATTTTTTGTGTTTGTTTGTTACACTTTCACGCTAAGACGGCTGAACTGATTTGAATGAAATTTCATAGATGAGTAGATCATGACGTGAATTAGCCCACTAGCTTACAGGAGTCATACTTTTTATGCCGATATTCCCACGGGATCGAGACTTATGCGGGTGAAACTGTGGGGCGCAGCTAGTATTATATGTTAGTAAATGATGTTATTAATAACTGAAGAGAAAATATCCATAAAGCACAACGTCTCTAATGGATAACAATAAAAATATGAAATCTAATCTTATTTTAAAGCGTATATTTCAAAGTAACTTGCAAACTTAAAATTAATATTTTACAGTGGTTTATCTGAAGTACAGTATAAGAATAGAAAGCCACTAAATATAAAGTTTTAATACATAAAAGTAACAGAGTTTCGTGGTTTCTATAAAGTATCTTGAGAACGGGCTAAAGTATAAATTAATCGTCTAAAATTTTGCTTATACGACGAATAAAATAAATGAAAATAACGTTAGCATTAATTTACGAATAACATTTTGTAATCGATACTCCTAACATTTTTCAATAAATTAGGACTCGATAGACATTTATGGCTATAAATATTTCGGCCAAATGTTCAGAGTTCCAAAAGTTTTTTTTTTTTTTGGGATATTTTAATATTACAGCAATCTCTCGCTTATTTCTTCGTCAGTCTCGTATTTGGCGTTTGATTATTTATGTTTTGTATGTCAGTTGGCAAAGGCCTCCTCCAACCTTCTCTATTCCTGTCTCTCTCTGGCCTCCCTACTCCATGTTGCTCCAGCAACCTGTCTGATGTCATCATCCCACCTTTTTAATGGTCTACCTTTCTTTCCTTAGCAGTTTCTTGAGTACCACTGGGTATACACAATATTTTGCTCCATGTGTCCTTCCATTTTTCTTGGCTCCTAGCATATTTGTCTCCATAGCGCTCTGGCACGTAACAATTTTAATTGTTAAGTTTCTTGTTAGAGCCTATGTTTGGTCAAGCTTGAGCTAAAGCTGTAGTTACTAGGAGAATAAAAGATCTCAAACAAAAAATCAAAATCAAACCTGCTGAGATATCAATAAAATTGTACACCATATCGTGTAAAACAACAACGCATGTAGGTAGCACAAGAGAAATCTTGAACACACATAAACATACAAATCCTTCCATTCAAATGTTACATCAATAAAAGTGTGCGCATACAGTTCTTTTGTAACAAAAATGTTTTTAACTTAAGCAGGTACGAGTTGGCGAAGTTTACCAGCCAGTGGCGTGGACGTAACTTGCTACAAAGTTGATTGCTCTGCAACCGCACTCTACACAAGTTGTAGCTTGATTTCTATACTGTGCCTTTGGAGACCCCATTCATGACTCCATTTCGTTTGGTTGTTACTGGGTTTCGTTACTTTGCACAAGTTACTCGATAAAATTCTAGTTTGACATTTTTGACATCGTGGTTTGCGCCCTGATTTTACCTTTTTTTTTATAAATACTTAAATACATATCATAAAGCCAGTATTCTCTGAAGAGTTAGGCAGAGATGTGAAGTCAACAAAAGAGATAATTATGCAGGATCGTCGGAAATAGTTGAAGTTTAGTAAGAAACCGATGGATGTTCTGACCATTCATGACATGTCATTATCACTCTTATGAGGAAATAATTTGCCGGCCAGTATGAATCAAAGAGGTTACGTATGTACATAGGTTATATTCAGCGACGACGGAACGTTTAACACATGTTGATACATAAAGCCGCAAAGTTTTTGAACACCAGTGTACTTTTTCACCTTTTTTGAAAATATAATGTTTAGAGAATGTTGTGTTTTGCGAATATGGTCTTAGAAGATTATGATGTTTTCAGAATATGATATTATGAGTACTTATATGATGTTTTGCGAATATCGTGTTTTACGAATGTGATGTTTTACGAATGTGGTCTTTTGAGAATGTAATATACAGCGACGGAGCGATTTTGTCTCACATTTATAAACAATACCATTGCACGTCGGTAAACTATCGATAGTCAACTCTGCTCTATACCTCTGTCTTACTATTTGAGGATCACAATCGTGTTGTTATGTTATTACCTTCCGGCATATAAGTGTATATATCTAAACCCTGTCTGAAACTGAAGGACGCATTGCCGGAAAATAAAACGCTCTACGTTCTTCGTCTCTAGTCAGCTCAAGAGACGGCCTACTACATTTTCAATAGAAAATAATAATAATCAGCCTATACCACTCGTAAGTCACGTATGTTATCAATAGACTACCGCCGCTCTTCGGCCACCACTGCCTTCAAAGAAATAGCATAGCAATAGAGCCCTTAATTTTCCGACTTCTGAGACACAGGCCTCCTCTCTATGAGAGGGAGCGGCCCGTAATCTACCACGCGGGCCCAGTACGGGTTAGTAGATATCACATGTTTTTGATTTTTTGATTCTAGACCGGCTTCCTCACGATGCTTTCCTTTACCGCTTTGAGAGCAGTGGTGATGAAATAATGCACACAAAATAAAGCGCCGCCGGTAAGTCGCGGCCATTATCACTACGCCATCATTACTCTCAGAATATCATTCTCTAATAGGTAAGTCCCTTAACTATAAGCTACGATCACTAATAGCGGTTATCACTTAAATTATACGAGTTCTGTACACACTATTCGTAAATACGTCAGCATTGTACCTTAATAGAACTAACACAATTCTTCCCGCAATCAGTCTTTTTACCCGACTGCAGTAAGCACAAAAGGAGGTTTCATTTTCGGAGAATATGTCGTAGCTTACTTACATCAAATTATTTCCGTCTCAAAAAATAAACATATGCGTCTAGCCTTATCCCGTATTACAGAACTTCACTCAAAACTCAGGCATTACTTAAAACTAGTTTCAACCAATCAAATGGCAAGAATCTAGTTTTAAGTAATGCTTGAATATTGAGTGACGTTCTGTAAGACGGGCTTATGCTATTAATCTTAGGATTAATATTTACACTCAACGTTAATAATTACTTACGTCTTCTATAAAATGATGCCAAGTTTTATTTCACTACTCTTGCAAAGTCTTGGCAGCTTGAAGCACTACTTGTGGTTTCATTTTTTCGCCGACGCTTCCATCTTGCAAGTACTCGTAGGTTATAAAAGGTGTACAAAGAAACGAATTATTTCGATTTTATCCATAAGTAGGTACTATATTTATTTATTCATAAGGCAACTACAACAGGTAACGATCACAGTATAGGTGCACATTACAGATTTCGACCTGAGGTGCAATTCTTGTAATTTTAAGAACGTTCACAGTCTGAGGGGCAATTCTCTTAATTTTAAGAACGTTCACAATCTGATCTCAGTCTCAATCTGTCAAAAATACGTCTAATTTCCCTACATTTTGACAACTTTTGCATTTGTTTGTCGCTGAGATGAGACTGCGATCAGATTTTGAATGTTTTAAATTACGAGAATTGACCTTCTGATCTGTCTCAATCTCTCAAAAATACATCTAATTTCCTTACTTTTTTTACATGTTTTGGACATTTCTTTGTCGCCGAGATGAGACTGCGACTTGATTTTGAACGTTTAAAATTACGAGAATTGACCTTCTGATCTGTCTCAATCTCTCAAAAATACATCTAATTTCCTCACTTTTTTTACATGTTTTGGACATTTCTTTGTCGCCGAGATGAGACTGCGACTTGATTTTGAACGTTTAAAATTACGAGAATTGACCTTCAGATTATCACCCAGTCGTACAACATGACTAGCAACAACAATAGTAGGTAACGGTGAGAAGTTTGTTGCGTCACTTCATCTCCACTGCGATAGCACTAAGAAATGGTGAAAGGTGACTGGTTTTAAGAGACTGTTTTAGGTAATAATGACGTTCGAAAAGTGCTGATTCTCAGCCTAATTTGAAAATATAACTTTTGATTTTGGTGAAAACTACAATAACTACCTTAGTTCAGTTACAATAAGGTCTGTGCGTCTGCCCTTTTTTTTTTTTTGTGGATGGGTAATCATCAAATGACCCCTCCCGCTCTGGGTGGAGCAGAAGGGAGTGTCAGACTCTTACTGACTAAAACCCACCCGTGTTCCTTCCTTAGCCCTTTGTGTTCCGGGGTAGCGGTAACCCTTTCGGACAATCCCGCTGCCCCGGCAGGCTTCGGCCCCTTCCTTATGCTGACATCTCTTTGAGGCGCGCGTGGAACACGTACGCGCCGTCCGGCACGGGCCTGGTCCTGATCGGACGGAGAGTTACCCATTACTCTCCGCCCGCAGGCCCGCGCCTACGGTGGCCGGGAGTCGTCTCGCGGCTCCCGACGCCCGGAGCGTCTCCCGCGGCGGCTGGGACGCCCTTTCCCTCAGCCGTCCCGCCACCTCCTTCGCTAGCATGACTGCTTCGCAGAAGGAGGTGACTGCCTCCCACTCCCTCTCGCCCCGGACCATGGCTTGAACCAGGGCCGGGCGCGAGAGGTCACCGCCGCTGCCGATCGCCTCTGCGAGAACACGGCGGTGCTCCGCCCAATTGGGGCATACCGCCACCGTATGCTTCACCGTGTCCTCCGGGCGATCCTCGCAGTGGTGACACCCGGGCGTTTCTTCCCGCCCGATGGTGTGCAGGAACCTCCCGAAACACCCGTGTCCGGTGTCCTCACCGGACACGGGTGTTTGGCGGCGTCAGGCGGTAGTTGAGGGCGCCGTGACGCCTCTCTAGCCACTCCTCAAAGAGGGGTCTTACCGCCGCTATCGCGGCGTGCCCTGCGCTGGGTTGCGACAGTCGCTCTTTCCATGCCGCGTGCGTCTGCCCTCCGACACACTTTTGCTTAGGCAGGGAATGCGTAGGAGACCAAACACGAAAGTTAAAGTACACACGCCAGTACATCAAGCGACTACAATCTGTCAAATTTCTTTAATAGATTTTCAACTTTATCGCTAAAGCATAAGGTTCAAGGTTGATTGGGAAAATTTGACAGTTTCGGGTAGCTTGATGTGCTGGCGTCTGTACATAAGTGACATAAAGTTACATTATTTAAAGAAAACAGTATTATACCTAAATGCAAAAGTAACTCAGACTACCTGTCGGTCTGTCTGTCATGCCTAAACGGCTGCACGGATTAGCATCGGCACTCGAATAGACCATGGCATGGTACTTTTCATCCAGGTAGTAGGTTATTTCCTGTGAAATAATTCCCGACGTCCGCGCGGGTGAAGCCGCGGACAAAAAGAACTTTGGTATATTAAATTGAATTTCTATCAGAAAAATATCCTTTTGTATATTTTTTTAATGGGCAGTATTTTTTTTTTTTATTAATTGCCAGTTTTTTTTTTGTCTTCCTTTTAAAATAAAAATGTTCATTGTCTGTTCCCATTTTATTTCATGAGGTACCAATAATAAAATCGTTATACAATACATCTTTCATATTTTATTATTTACGTAAATGTAGTTTTTGTTGATGTTGCTCTGAAAAGGCCAATTTTATGAAACCTTTCAACGAAATGTGAAATATTTTTGTGTAAAATATTAATATTTATTCTGACAGAATATGTTAAACCCATTATTGAATAATGGATTAAGATCTTGTTTTTTTTATATACAGGGTGCAATTGAAATCATGGGCATTATTTTAACCTAAGGTACTACTTATGATACTAATTGCATTAGGGCTACTATTACGCAAATCAAAAATATTATTAATGCAAGTATGGAAAACCTTAAAATGTAGTAAGTCATACAAAGTATCAAATTAGTTGCGCTTCTCGATAGCAAATGCGTAGGTACACTACGCCGTACGCGCGTCCTTGGGCGTGAATTCTTTGACCCCGCCCGACTCACGTGACATTCGTAAGTTGCCAATGAATTGATTCATAATAAATTCCAATGTTCCCTTCGTACTTTGCCGGCTTAGGACGGTCAAAACTACGTCAACTAACATACATTAAAAAAAAACATTTACGTACCTAGCTTGTGGATTGTTTTGAAAAAACCTTATTTGTCGGTAAAGTGACAGAGGGTAAACGGGTGCTCTTCCACGAGCTTGTGCATGTGCTGGCACGTGAAAAGACGAAAAATCCAACAGGTTCTGAGTGGTTCTGGTGGAATGAGACCCCGTGAAGGAATAGGGTCGTTCGGGTAGCGCCGATGGAACACTTCACGAGTTCATACTAAATTTCTTGTGCGATCGTAAATTACAACCATTTGTGGGTATTGTTGGTTGGTGTACCTAGCCTGCAAATTACGCGGTCGAGGCATCGTGTACACAAACACACACACAACTACTACACTAACACTTAATACACTGCAATCCAAGCACCGTATGACGCGAGCGGCGAGTACGGCGATTACGTCACGGGATCAATAAATCAATTACGCGTCAATGCACCTGCGCAGTCGTTATGACACTGGTTCCGGGTTCGTGACTTCGTGTTGCGGCGGGAAGCATACCCCGCGCGGGGGTGATATTCGTATTTTTGCGAGTGAGGGAGTGGGACGGAGAGAGTTCAGGGAATCCCGCCGGACGGAATGTCTTGTAGCCCATTGTTATTATTACTTGTAAGGAAAAACCCGCGCGCGCGCAGGTGATGTTTGTTTACATTTCGCTTTGCGCTGTACTGCGCTTTAAGATTTTGATATTTCAACAATTATTGGCGTTAACGAAGTATTTTGTTTTAATTACTTTAAGTGTTTATTTGCAATAATAAGCCTTGTGCAATTTGACTTACTACATTTTTAAGGTTTTCCTTACTTGCATTAATAATATTTTTGATTTGCGTATTAATAGCCCTAATGCAATCAGTATCGTGAGTAGTGCCTTAGGTTAAAATAATGCCCATGACTTCGATTCCACCCTGTATAGTGACCTTAATTGATGTGCTTCAAAAAGGTCAGGTGCGTAGTACCTACTCGCAACCAGCATGCGTGATGTATGAACGTATTCTTCCGGGATAGCTAAAAAGAAACGATCATATAAAGAGAGACTCTTGCATTTCAAGATGATATCCCTACAAAAGAGGAGAGATTTACTTGATTCGCTATTCCTATTTAAAATTTTGAGATGTATGATTGACTGTCCCCAGTTATTGAGTAGGATCAAATTCCGTGTTCCCACGAAAAGTCCACGAGCTCCCATAACTCCCTTGTGTCCTCCTCTTCGTAGAACTGTCCTTTTTTTTTTTTTTTGTGGATGGGAAATCATCCAATGACCCCTCCCGCTCTGGGTGGAGCAGAAGGGAGTGTCAGGCTCTTACTGACTAAAACCCACCCGTGTTCCTTCCTTAGCCCTTTGTGTTCCGGGGTAGCGGTAACCCTTTCGGACAATCCCGCTGCCCCGGCAGGCTTCGGCCCTTTCGGGCCCCTTCCTTATGCTGAGGCGCGCGTGGAACACGTACGCGCCGTCCGGCACGGGCCTGGTCCTGATCGGACGGAGAGTTACCCATTACTCTCCGCCCGCAGGCCCGCGCCTACGGTGGCCGGGAGTCGTCTCGCGGCTCCCGACGCCCGGGGCGTCTCCCGCGGCGGCTGGGACGTGAGGCCCTCTCCCTCAGCCGTCCCGCCACCTCCTTCGCTAGCATGACTGCTTCGCAGAAGGAGGTGACTGCCTCCCACTCCCTCTCGCCCCGGACCATGGCTTGAACCAGGGCCGGGCGCGAGAGGTCGCCGCCGCCGCCGATCGCCTCTGCGAGAACACGGCGGTGCTCCGCCCAATTGGGGCATACCGCCACCGTATGCTCCACCGTGTCCTCCGGGCGACCCTCGCAGTGGTGACACCCGGGCGTATCCTCCCCCCCGATAATGTGCAGGAACCTCCCGAAACACCCGTGTCCGGTGAGGACCTGCGTCAGGCGGTAGGTGAGGGCGCCGTGGCGCCTCTCTAGCCACTCCTCAAAGAGGGGTCTTACCGCCGCTATCGCGGCGTGCCCTGCGCTGGGTTGCGACAGTCGCTCTTTCCATGCCGCCATGAGATCGCGCCGGAGGTCGGTCCGCTCCGCTGCGATTTGCCGCGGAAGCGGAGTTTCCCCCCGGCGTAGTGCCTCCGCGCGCCACTCGTACAGACGCGCGAGGACTATCGCCTCCAGATCCCACGGCGGCAGTCCGGCAAGGAGGCTTGCCGCCTCGCCCGAGATCGTGCGGTACCCCCGGATTAGCCTTACGGCTACCACCTTCTGGGGCGCGTTCAGGTAATGGGCGGCTCGCCGCCGCAGTGAACGCGGCCCCGTATAGAACCGGGGCCCCATATAGGGCCATGGACCGCACGACCCCCGCGTAAAGCCTCCGGCAGGAGGCGTTTGGCCCCCTCAGGTTGGGCAAGAGCCGCTTGAAGGCGGCCCCGGCCCGTTCCAATTTGGGAGCCAAACGTCGAAAATGCTCGACGAAGTTCCACCGGCTGTCGAGGACGAGACCCAGGTACCTCATCGTTGTCTCGACGCCGATGTGAACCCCTCCTACCGTTAGTTGGGATCCCGAAGGCGGCCCATTCCGAGGCCCATGAAAAGACATGGCCTCGGACTTGTGCAATGCCACCTCGAGACCCAACTGCCGGATCCTCTCCACGACTATCGCAACCCCGCGTGTCATCGCGTCGGCCGCCGCCTGATGCGACCTCCCCTGCGCCAGGACTAGCGTGTCGTCAGCGTAGCAAACCACGCTGACTCCATCAGGGAGATCGGCCCGCAGCACCCAGTCGTAACCGATGTCCCATAGGAGCGGCCCCAGAACCGATCCCTGCGGGACACCGCACGACATCTCTCGCCGGTTCCATTCCCCGTTGCGACCGGGGTAGATGACGGCTCTGTCCGTCAGATACGCCCCGACTACTCGACGGAGGTAGGTCGGCACCCGGTGATACCGGAGCGCCTCCCCAATGCAACTCCAGGGCAGGGTGTTAAAAGCGTTGGCGATGTCGAGTGACACCGCCACGACCACCCCACCCCGGGACACCGCGTCCCCCGTCGTGAGGGCCCTCAGTAGAACTGTCCTTGGTGCTAATTCTCCAATCCCCCGCCTATGTAAATTATTGAATAGCTGCAGTAATCTTGTTGATGTGCACTGTGACTCGCTTGGTAAGTTCCGAAGTATTATGTGCAAAAAATTGTAAAAGCACTTTAGTGTAATTTAATTTTGTTTTTATTTTGATTATAATTTAAATTTTAGTGTTGATTTTGATTATAATTTAATTTTTGTAGGTATGCTTTTGATTATAATTTAATTTTAATTTTGTTATTAATTTTGATTTTAACTGTGTTGATTTTTATTTTTGCTTTGGTTGTTTATGAATTTAATTTTGATTTTAATTTCGTTTTTTTTATTTTAATTTTTAATTTTGATCTTGATTTTAATTTCGATTTTGATTTTGATTTTAATTTTAATTTTGATTGCATTTGATTTTAATGTTAACATTGATTTTAATTTTGATTTTATTTTGAAATTCGGTTGTAAACATAATTATGTTCGGTGAGAATAAGAACTCTTCTCATCTTAAGTATGCGCTTAATGTCTTCAACAAATAAGTAATGCATGATGTGCTTACCTGTAAGAAATTGGTACACTAGTCTATAAGTCTATTGGATGTAAGTCATATCTTTGTTTTAGTGTATTCAATTGTTGGTGAGCCAAATAAATAAAATAAAAATAAAAATAAAAAATAAACGAAGCTGAAGAAGTATATAAGGATCGTAGCAGCAGTGCTATTCTGTAAAAATCTCACCGTGAAAACTAAGGTGAAGTGAGCTGTCATTCCACCTGATGTTAGGGATTGCCTCCATTGATAGCTCACTTCACGCTCACTTCACCTATGTTATCACGATGAGATTTTTACAGAATCGATAGGCTGGTGGCGTTCTGTAGTTTCTGCCTATCCCCATAGGGAGAAGGTGTGAGTTTATGAATGTATATATCTGCTTTATAATTTGTTATCAATCAAACATTCAGGTATACAATTTACAAAAAAATTATAGAATATTTCGAGAAAACAATACCTATTATTAAGCTGTGAAAGTTTACGTAATCGTGAGAAATGTAAGTAGAAAACAATTTTACTAAGAATTCCAAGCCAGGTTAGCTGTTTATTTGCGCCTATATTTTGTGCTCAAAATATTTTTAAGACATCTACGGAACGCTCCCAAAGATTCCCAAATGCTGCTAATCTTATTTTAATTTATATGTAAATTCATTCTCAGAACATTATCTCTAATATTTCGGCCAAATGTTCAGAGTTCCAAAAGTTTTTTTTTTTTGAGATATTTTAATATTATAGCAATCTCTCGCTTATTTCCCCTTTTATTACCTCGACTTTTATCTTTAATTCCGAAGACATGCCATAGGAACGCAATGATTACGGGGGAGAATGGGGTGGGAAGAAACAGAGAGAAAAATGTATAATGAAGTCCCGTCGAACCCTATTTCCCCTTGCTTTGTTGCCATTCTTTAAATCTAATCAAGGGTTACACTTTGTAACGATAAATAAATGAGAAATGTAAACTCATTTGTCGAGTATCGGTGTATTGTCACATAAAGGACTGTTATCAATATTTTATACTTTTTTGGTTTTTGAAAATTAAAGGGATAAAAGTCAAAATCAAATCATACATTTCAAATAGGCACATAAAAGGCACTTTTGAACGTCAAAATTTACAACAAAAAAAAATTAGAATTATTTATTCTAGTCGCCCCTTCCAAAAGGTCGTTTCTTAAGAAAAAGAATGGGCAAAAAACTCCATCGTTACTCTTTTAAAATGTTTAATATTATTTTGTATTAGTTATATAATTATTAGTTGACACTTCCTGTGACCCAAGGGCTGGCTTTTACCTTGGCAAGAGGCTAAGCATTTCCATACAATGTGGCAATGCCGTCAGTCTCTTGGGTACATTACCAGTTGACAACGATGCGGAGGAATGTTTCGACGCAATGTTTTAGTTTTTTGCCAATAATTTTTAGTTAGATTAGGATATAATATTTTTATTTTGATAATTTCCAGTTTATTTAGTATTAAAACTTTGTATTATATGTGAAGACGATGCATCTTTTTTTTTTGTGGATGGGAAATCATCAAATGGCCCCTCCCGCTCAGGGTGGAGCAGGAGGGAGTGTCAGACTCTTACTGACTAAAACCCACCCGTGTTCCTTCCTTAGCCCTTTATGTTCCGGGGCAGCGGTAACCCTTTCGGACAACCCCGCTGCCCGAGACGATGCACCTAATATAATATTATTATACCACAATATTATATCTAGGTAAATGAATTAAAAATAAAGCAATAACAGGTAAATTAATTATATGATAGAAGAGACATGGTACTCAGATGGAGAATGGAATGCCATCTACAATGTAATACTTCGAGCCTCGTTCCTTACATACAAAGAGGATCAAATGATAAAGAATTTGAAGATTTACGTAACCTTATTTATTACTATCTATTCTTGTCACTTTCAAGAAAATAATCTCGATGAATGGCCTGCAGACTCACAAGTACTTAACGTTTTCTTTTTTCTCTTTTTCAAAGTAATTATGTACAAGGAAGAAAATTTCCCGTTCCCATCAGAATGAAAATTAAATACGGCAAGAAAGTTTAGTAAAAATTATATATTTTTAACCCAAAAGTTTCTTTGGGTTAATTAAGTTCTTCATGTTACAGAACTTTAGGGGTTGTTCATTTCCTTCAGCTGTTTGTTACGTAGGTACAAGTGAAAATGTGTTTTCTTACGAAAACGCTATTTTTGCAATAGTCCCATAATTTTTGAAAAAGTTTAAAAAATAAGTGAGTATTACATAACTAATGAACTCAGCCTATCTTCTGTCACCTCTTGCAGGCTGCGCCACCAGACCCTGTCCTCACCAACACGCAATGAGCAATGATGATGAATAAATGTTAAGATTATGACATTTTGCCTTCAGAAATGAAGTGAGACGGAATAAATTATAATGTTTAATTCTGTAGGAACAAGAAATTCACCGGAAGATACCTTTCAAAATTTAAGAAGTCCTCTTTGTACACAGACATCTATTGTTTCCGCATACGTATGTAAATGAATGCGTTTGTATTTTTATATGCATATACCTACTAATACATGGGTATAGTATGATCTATAGTCGTCATCATCATCTGCCTAGCCTTTTCCCAATTACACTTGCGTGCAAAAAAAATCAGCTCAAAAATCGTAGTGGATATAAATTTATTTCATATTGTGTGAAAGAAGGTAAGGTACAGTTTAATTGAACGTACACAATATTTTGATTCATATATTTTTTTGATAATTCTTTCACTAATGTAATCTACATACTTTCAGGGAGGTTTTAATATACAATATATTAATTAGGTTATTGTTAGTAAAACTTGTTGAATTAAATTGTTTCAAATCGAAGAGCATGAGAAGGGTCGTTTTTTTTTTGCATGCAAGTGTATTTTGGGGAACAGGTAAGGCAGATGTCGACGCTGATGGTTTGGTCGGGGTTGGTGTGGGGAGGTTGTTTGGATTTGGGTTTGGTTGGTTTTGTGGTGATTAAGCTTAATTTGGTTTTGTTGGTTGTTTGATCCATAGTAATATCTACAGTATTGTGCTCGTAGCGCCGCTTGTTTTAAGCTAAAGGCTGTGGATATTTGGCTGCTAAAATTCTATAAATTCATCATCATTATCTGACTAGCCTTTTCCCAACTATACTGGGGTCGGCTTCCAGTCTAACCAGATGCAGCCGAATACCAGTATTTTACATGGAGCGACTACCTATCTGACCTCCACAACCCAGTTAAATAATAATAATAATAATAATTGTGTAATATGATACCCCTTGGTAAGACTGGTTGTCAGACTTTTGGGCTTCTGACTACCCTTAACGACTGTCAAAGATCCACAAATGACAGCCGGGACCAACGGCTTAATGTGCTTTCCGAGGCACGGAGGGGTCTCGGTACGTAAAGATGGTACTAAAATTCACAGGTAATTTTGTACTCACGGCCTCTAGGCTCTAGGACCATTTTTCGTTTATAACTTAGTTCTAGACTTTCATTGCGGACCATTTTTCCTTGAACGTAGAAACGTAGGATGTAGGCTAAATGTTACCGGACCAGAAAATAATATCAAAACATAACTATTTGCTCTTCTCGACTTATATAACGTGTGGAGCCCACAAAAATATTGCTTCATCCCAAGAATAAAATACACACACCAAGTCCCGTCATTCAAACCAAAAAATAATACCATTCCGCGTCCGGTCGCCTGTATCTGTTCGCGAGTGTACATGTAACGATCACATTGTGTCGACACCGCACATACGGTACAGTCGAGCGCAGGAGTATTTCCTAGTTAATTACCATCACTTGACACCTGGCTTCGTACCACTACCTGTTAGCTAATTGACAGTGGGACGGCCCGACAACCAAAGCCGGGAAACGGATTTACCGCTCAATTTTCCTCCTTCGAATGTGGGTACTAGGTACTGATTTGTGACATACTTGGCGCAAAAATACATTGTTGATGGAGAATTATTATTTCTGATCCGAAATAATTGAAGTGCGTTATTTTTGTGTGAGTTGATTGATTTGTATTGAAGTGGGTTTACAATACAATGTTTTTGTATCCAGTTTCTAAAATTATATTGGTACTGAAAATTATATTACCCGCCCTTGTGTAAATTGAAAATTTTGAAATAGCGTTTATTCTATTCTATTGTTTTTGTTTCTAGGGTTGCTTTACGAAAGCATGTTATAGTTTCTGAAATAGTATATAGGTAAACCTATCTGTTAGGAGATACTTGGCAGACAGCAATTTTATGTATAAATAAATAATCCATCGAAAACCAACAAATATTTAAACAACACGTGATGTGAAACTAAGATGGCAGTTAATTTTCAGATTTTATTTTTGGTGTAACTTAGGATGTCATTATTATTTACGATGAGAAGAACGATCAGAAGGCTGATTCCCGTAATTAAAACGTTCAAAATCTAGTCGCAATTTCGTCTCAGCGACAATCAAGAAAAACCTTATCAAAAAATGTAGGGAAATTAGAGGTATTATTGACAGATTGAGACTAAGATCGGACTGAACGTTTTTAACGTTCGTGTAACTCGAATAGACGACACAAAATCTTAGAAGCAACCTGAACTATGTATCTACTAAACTACCAATGATGATACAGGTAAGTACAGCTGTTCCTTTAAAAAATACAAGCACACACACACACACACATATCTACTCATCACCATCGCGGTACGGCCGTTTGAAGTTTCACCGCCATTGAACACATAGTACCGATTTTAGAATCCGTAATTCGATGATTTCGTAATTAAGTTGATTATATCACTTCGCTGGCTCACAACCACACGATGCCTCTCGTGCATGGCCACACCACTTTGTCCCTTTTTCCGCCATTTGTCAGTGACAAATGATATAAGTAGCAGCAGTTATCTCATTACTCGTGTGAATAAGACCGTGTTTGCATACTTATGTATGAAATTATTTTGATACACTGCATGATGACACATACCGTCTTTACAAAACAAAGTTTATCTTGTGAATACTTTCAGAACCGAAATCGTGGAACCGATTTTTTTACAGAACAACTTTAACCATCGAGCTATTTTTGAATTCCGAACTAAATAAATGTAGATTACGGTTACGTTACGGCAACTTAAGTTTTAATTTCCTAGGAAAATCTCACATTTTCCCCAGTATTTGATATTAAGGTCTTAAAGAAACGCTCAATATTTGGACAGCCGTTGTTGTGTGATCGTTCACCGCTTTCTTAAGAAACCAAAGCTCTAGACTAGATTTCAGTCAATGTTTGTATAAATCGAGTTTGTTATCCATTCCGAACTAAAAGATACAGACAGATACTAACGCAGACAACACTCTATTTTTTATTTGATAGGTGATACCTATCAAATAATACATTTTCGATTTTACTTTATAAAGAAAGAAAGAATAACGTTTATTTAGACACAGTTCGTTAAACACAAATAACAAAATGAAATAGTGAAAATACATTTTTAGCTATTATGTATAGAGTGTGCCTCACGGCAATAAAACATAGTATTTCATTAAAGACATTTTCTTAGAACTGTTCGTTACTTTTATTTACAAAATATTTCTCACAAAATCAAAGAGTTTTCCTACAATACCGACACTGTTTTATTGTCGAACGGGAAATATACAGTGTAACGTCGAGCCGGGAGGGGACGTACTTTTTCACTTATACCTGCGAATAATTCCCGGGTACCTAGTAATAGATTTCGAAAAAGCGGAAACGAAGTCAACCATAAATCCGCCGGCGAATGACGGAATGAATAGCTATTTAAATATCTGGATGCGACAGTGTAGGGTTGCAATACCCTTTTGACAAGACTTCCCAGTAAATTTAAACTTTACTAAGGTTCTAATTAATCAGCATGTATTAATGTCACTGCTGGTACACAGGCCTCCTCGCAGTAAGAGGGAGTGGACCATAATCCACCCCGCAGGCCCAGTGCAGGTCGGTAGATGTCACATGTCTTCGAATTTTTGGTTCTGAAACAACAACAGAACATGCCGTTTCCTCACGATGTTTTCCTTCACTGTTTTGAGAGCAGCTGTGATGAAATATTTCACACAAAGTAAAGCGCCTGCCTGGGTTCAAATTTACGACTCGTAAGTCGCGGCCGTTTCCACTAGGCCATCATTGCTCTTACTCGTAATTGCATAACCTCTTTTGACAAGAGTTCCCAGTAAATTGAAACTTCACTAAGGTTGAAAATATCTAACTGTCACATTTATGAAAGAAAGAAAGAAAAATAGGTTTATTTGTCACATAAACACGTGCAAACAAAAAGATAATTAATATTAATGACAGCATATATAATAAAAACAAAAAAAAAAATATCTTTATACATGAGCACAAAGCAGAGATAGTCGACGACTGCACGTCATGACTGTGAAGAAGGCTTCCACTCAGCATGATGCTGTGCTATAGAACCCACAGCACAGCGCTGATTTTCAGTGGTTACCCGAAAAGGACGTACGGAAACCGAGTCAGATCAAATAATTCGTACTTAACAGGTAACAAAATAAAATAAAACAAACAGTACTCATAAATTAAAGCAACTTACTTAACCAACAATGATATAAAAATAAATAACATAAAATTTAATTTATCCGCAGGCATCACCTGGAAAGCAAAATAGGCCTTATCGCTTTATGACGTGCAAGTAACCTTCAACTTTAGGGCGTTAAAGTAAAATAAATACGAGGTCGAATATACAGACGCGTAATGTATAAGATACAGTATTACGTATGTGTCGTTATGAAGAATATCCAACAAAACGACAGACAGATATAGTACCTATATATACAGGGTTATTTGTAAAACACCAGCAACCTCTTAAGAGAATCATTGTACTCATCATCATGAACTACTTTTACTATGGGACCAAACCTGAAATCGCGAAAAAAAATCAGGTGTTCCCTACATTTATGTTTGTGTAACTTTGACAATTTCAGGTTTGGTCCCATAGTAAAAGTTGTTCATAATGATGAGTACAATGACCTCTTAAGAGGTTGCTGGTGTTTTACAAATAACCCTGTATATATACATACAAGTGTATATATAAAAGTTTATTATAGTATATAATTATATAAGTTTATTATATAATAATAAATACAGGTCAAAATAGTCAAGAACATTTCTTAATTAAAAATACTTTGATATTTAATTACACGTACTAAACAGGTACAAATGTGTCGTGTATTACGAAGGTGTAAGTCAAAGCTGACTTTCCTGGTATTTAACTCTCTTAGCAAAAAAGCATCTGTTTTTTTTTTTTTTCAATGATAAACAAAGAGTTGTACTTACCCGAAGAAATAGCTTAAATAGTATAGAAGTAATGTTCCCACTGCTGGGACTGGGACACAGGTATCCTCTGTGTGAGAAAGAGTGGGCCGTAAACTACCACGCGGGCCGAACGCAGGTTGATTACCTACACCAAGAAATAGTGGTGGTGGTGCAAATGTTTTAATGTTTTTAGCAAAGCAAAAGTATCAATAAATTCTCATAAAAATAACCAGATCACTCCTCCAGCATGTTCCTCATTTATAAAATCGTTCTGTACAAAAACTAACCCATTGAAAAGTGACGAGGAGACCCACCATTCTCTTGTTTCCTTTTAATTAAACTGAAAATTCACAGTCATGGTTGGAAACGAACCGTCCGGGCTATAGCTAAACTCAGTACTTGAAAAAAGTTAGTATAGCTTTGCAAATGAGATTAAGTCTTATGGCAGTGTTGCTCTTTATATCCGTATTTAGTTCAGCCCGGTCTTGTGTGCCGAGCTAAATATATTTTTTTAAGTAATTTTTACTTTTAGTTCAGGTTTGTGGCATTATTTCTTAAGGTCTCTTGTTATGTAGGTACAACACGTCGGCGTTCAAAGACGCGTTAGTGAAAAATACTTTTCGACGCGTCAATTATCATTATAACAGTAGACGATGTGGAAGAAATGAACTTCATTAGCAGAGAGTCCAGTTAAATTTGCACTCCTCAATCTAGATTTATACGTACCGACGACAACTAATTTACAATAGACGCTTACAATACAACGCTAATTTATTATAAAAGAGATTCATCATCATCTGCCTAGCCTCTTTCCATGTTGGGGTCGGCTTCCAGTCTTAACCGGATGTAGCTGAATACCAGTATTTTACATGGAGCGACTGCTTATCTGATCTACACCACCCTGTTACTGGGTAATACGATACCCCTTGGTAAGACTGGTTGTCAGACTTTCGAGCTTCTCAAGACCCGTAACGACTGTCAAAGATCCACAAATGGCAGCCGGGACCAACGGCTTAACGTGCTTTCCGAGGCACGTAGGGGTCTCGGTAGGTAAAGATGGTCATCCATCCACAGACCAACCACGGCAAGCGTAGCTTAACCTGATCGATCGACCTGTGCGGCTATTTTTATTTAGCCACGGGCCCTCAATTATAAGAGAGATTACATTGGGTCAATTTTTTCATCACCACTGCTCTCATAACGGTGAAGGAAAATATCATGAGGAAACCACTGGGCCAGGGTGGTGAATTATGGCCCACTCCCTTCCTCCCTCTTACAGAAAGACTCTCTCTCACACAGGCCTACCTGTGTCCCAGTAGTGGCAACATTATGGCCTGATTATGCTTATGCTATAAAAGAGATAATACTTTCTAATCATCTAGGTACTGTCACAAATTGGCATATACTATACAGTCGTTAAGAGCCTACACTACCTCAGCTAAAATTCACTCTTTATCTCGCTCACACGATACTGCTCGCGGACTGAGTGAGAGCGAGACAGAGTGCGGTGCTAGACGGCAGGCAGCGCCAATAGTTTAGGTATTTGCTTTTTACGGTGAAAATAATGGTAATTTAAAAAAAAGTAAATAACATAAGACCTGCTTTATAGTTTCTTTTTACTTTTTTTTTTTTTTTTAGTTCGGTTAGTATACAAAGTTTCATGATCTAATTTGAAGTAATTTTTTAATACCAGCGGTTTATTGTTCGGTTTGGAGGTAACTTTAGAATTTTTTTCTATCGAGAAAATTTTATGAAATCGTGTTTTCGTCTAACATAAGACCTAACATTAATCCTCAACTTTACCATATATTTATTTCAAAATTAATGCTGCAGTATATTCGACATAACGGAGGATCATGCTAAGCCATTTGAGGTAGTATAGGCCCTTAACCGACCATTAGACGCTTTGTAAGTGTGAAAACAACAAACAAAAATAACCACATTACAAAAAACATAATTAAAACAGACTTTAAAAAACTCGATCTAACCTAATTAGTCACAACCCTTTAGCTAGTAATTAAAAAAAAGTAATTAAAACAAACAAAAACAAGTATGACATTCATAAGCATTGGTATGAACACCGGGATAAAACCCCGCAGGTAGGTATGCTTACGTTAATTAAATTCAACCGCGGAACGTGACGCCTCTTAGGATATATTAATCCCCTTTTACCTAGGCATCTGAAATCAAAACAAAACTGCCGGGTCGCGAGGGTTAAGATTAACAGCCAAGGTACAATTTTATTAGCATTTTTTCCTCTTTCCGGGGTGCCAAGCTCATTTCCGCTCCTCTAATTTATTGCAGGCATTCGGAACCCGTGAAATTAGTGATATCAAACAATCATAACCCCCCCTTTCGTATTTACCTCGAGGAAATTTAATTTTAGGAATTCGATTATAATGTGATCAAGTCGAATTAAAAAAAATCACGTCCCCAAAATATTTTATGGGAGATTTAATCGTCTGTTTGAAGTAGGCTAATCTGTGTTTAACACAAAAAGTAATTTTGGGCGAAGGGTTTTTATCCTTTTCTAATGTAAGGAGCTTGGTGGTTTTTAGGGGGAAGGAAGAGCATAATGGGGCTATAAGGCTCCCAAACTACTGTTACATAAAAATGATGGTGTATTTTAAATTGAATTTTTCATCGTTCGCTTCATATTTGCAAGATAATAAATGTACTCTTGAGATTTCGGCAACTCAGGGGATCCTATTCACCCCTTTTTTTTTTTTTTTTTTTTTTTTGTGGATGGGAAATCATCCAATGACCCCTCCCGCTCTGGGTGGAGCAGAAGGGAGTGTCAGACTCTTACTGACTAAAACCCACCCGTGTTCCTTCCTTAGCCCTTTGTGTTCCGGGGTAGCGGTAACCCTTTCGGACAATCCCGCTGCCCCGGCAGGCTTCGGCCTTTTCGGGCCCCTTCCTTGCTGCTGACATCTCTTTGAGGCGCGCGTGGAACACGTACGCGCCGTCCGGCACGGGCCTTGTCCTGATCGGACGGAGAGTTACCCATTACTCTCCGCCCGCAGGCCCGCGCCTACGGTGGCCGGGAGTCGTCTCGCGGCTCCCGACGCCCGGGGCGTCTCCCGCGGCGGCTGGGACGTGAGGCCCTCTCCCTCAGCCGTCCCGCCACCTCCTTCGCTAGCATGACTGCTTCGCAGAAGGAGGTGACTGCCTCCCACTCCCTCTCGCCCCGGACCATGGCTTGAACCAGGGCCGGGCGCGAGAGGTCGCCGCCGCTGCCGATCGCCTCTGCGAGAACACGGCGGTGCTCCGCCCAATTGGGGCATACCGCCACCGTATGCTCCACCGTGTCCTCCGGGCGACCCTCGCAGTGGTGACACCCGGGCGTTTCCTCCCGCCCGATGATGTGCAGGAACCTCCCGAAACACCCGTGTCCGGTGAGGACCTGCGTCAGGCGGTAGGTGAGGGCGCCGTGGCGCCTCTCTAGCCACTCCTCAAAGAGGGGTCTTACCGCCGCTATCGCGGCGTGCCCTGCGCTGGGTTGCGACAGTCGCTCTTTCCATGCCGCCATGAGATCGCGCCGGAGGTCAGTCCGCTCCGCCGCGATTTGCCGGGGAAGCGGAGTTTCCCCCCGGCGTAGTGCCTCCGCGCGCCACTCGTACAGGCGCGCGAGGACTATCGCCTCCAGATCCCACGGCGGCAGTCCGGCAAGGAGGCTTGCCGCCTCGCCCGAGATCGTGCGGTATCCCCGGATCAGCCTTACGGCTACCACCTTCTGGGGCGCGTTCAAATAGTGGGCGGCTCGCCGCCGCAGTGAACGCGCCCACACCGGGGCCCCGTACAGGGCCATGGACCGCACGATCCTATTCACCCCTCAGACGGTGTTTTGAAGGGTATAAGAATAAGAAACCAGATAAAAACATAAACAGCTGGATGCTGACTCTATATAACGACATTTTTCACCCCTCCATTCGAAGCCGGAGTTTCATTAAAACATACAGATTTTTATGACAGTTTTAATTATATTTTAAATATCGGTCAGCGCGAAATATGTTCAATTAGTTAAATTTGGCTGTTCGCCATTATTTTAATGCCATCGTATTGCAGTACAAAATTTCAGCACGATTTCAGCAGCTACATAAAATTAAAATTATGTTAAACATGTGTCTGATTCTGTTTGGCAAGTTGAAAGGGTTAGTTCTGCGGAGTAATTGCGTAACACACTATCAGTACCAATGGCTTTCATTTTGACAGTTCAACAACATTCATTGCCATAATGACACCAGTCGGCAAAACACGACGCTGACACTTCGTATGTCTTAGTTAGTTTTTTAGTATAATTATAATGATGTATGTATTTATAGTATTTTTAAGTTATATTAATATTGTATTGTATGTGTTTATATGGGCCTTGATGCCTGAAATAAATCCTACTAATCCTATCCCACTAATCCTACTATAATAATAATAATAATATAAAATAATAATATAATAATTGGCAACACTGATACGTCAACAACGTACAGCTTTTTTCATATCTTATATTTCCTGTTTTTATTCATTTCCCGTCTTTATAGTAATATTTTGGTATCATAAAAAACGTTTTGGAATAAGACATAATAAATCTACAAACAATAAACCGACAATACAATGAAGAAACCCTACAAACGTAAAAAAATTAAAATTGACGGCTGTCAAACTTGGCCGCCGAACAAAATAAATCTATGAAGATAATGAAAATATAATGTTGACGAGATCAGCTGCAGCTCGCCGTGCACTTTTAACACCTCCGGACTCGTCGCTCAGCTCCGCCCCGCCGCCGCCGGAACCCAGCCCCATCGAGAGTGCTGTGACACCGGCCGTGGCAGTTGCGTCGAGCTCGAGCGACGAATATTTTTCCCCGCCGACGTCGCCAACACCTGTACGTCGGCAGGGGAGAGGCCGGCCACCGAGGAGCTTGGGACTTAGGGGCCAACCGGCCCCGAGCCGGGTCCCCGCTGCCGGTGGTTGTGTGCAGCGCATGAGATGGACTCAGTCTATGAACGAGAACGTCATGCGCGCATATTACGGGTCTACAGAGGGGGGAACTAACCTCACTGCGTACCGCGATAGGATGCTGTCTCTGTTCCAGGAACTGGAACCAACCGTCAACGTCTCGGCCCAACGACTGTCGGATCAGGTGCGAGTCATTCAACGCAATCACAGGTTGGACGATATCGCGCTTGATAGGCTGCGCTCAGAGGTACTGAGCAACCATATCGTCTCGACTCCGACACAAACCGCGGCACAAGCGTCAAATGTTGATGCCATTCCGTCGCGGTCCAATCGTGTTGAAGAAGAGGATGATGGGGTTGCCACAGTAAGTAGCCAGTACAACGTCCAACTGAGGAACGCACTGGAGGATGCATTTCGCGAGTATAGATCCACTCCAACCGAACTTAGACCCCGATTACCACGGTTACCTATGCACAAGAAAAATAGGGCACTGGTGTGTGCCTTGGACTCGCAGCTCAAGAATTTCTTCGAGAGCAGCGAGGATCTTGTTGATACGCACTCGATCCTGTATTGCGCAGCTGTTGCGGCATGTCGTTTAGCTAACGTCAAGTTTCCAAGTTATGACGGAGCTACTCGACCAAAACCAATCGTACCAGCTTGGCAGTGCAGGATCGAGGGTCGTATCGATAGGACCAGGGTACTCATTGGCAAACTATACTGCTTCAGGGAGGGCAATACACGACCACGAGTGATGCGCTTTGTGAGGCAGGCATTCTTGTGCCGTAGGATGGGACGACATATCTAATAGCATACTCAAAAGATTTAAGTACGTCATTGCCCCTCCCTTGACTCACATTTTTCAGTTATGTTTAACAAAAGGAATATTTCCTAAATTGCTTAAAAAAGCCGTTGTCACCCCTGTGTTTAAAGCTGGAGACAAAAATTGTGTAAATAACTACAGGCCTATTTCAGTTTTAACAGGCCTTTCCAAGATTTTGGAAAAAATTATAAACAGTAGATTAGTAAAATATCTTGAAAGTTATAAATTACTCTCTGATCATCAATTTGGTTTTAGGCCAAAAAGATCAACAAGCCAAGCTGTTCATCAACTTACAAATTTTATAAGCACAAACCTGGATAGCGGCATGTACACCATAGGGATATTTTTAGACCTTGCCAAGGCTTTTGACACAATTTCTTGTACTGTACTTTTGTACAAACTGGAAATGCTGGGAATACGGGGAGTACAATTGCAACTATTATCTGATTACCTTACCGACCGCCATCAGTGTGTAAGAATAGGTCAGTACGTGAGTTCTGAACTTAAAAATAGCTGTTATGGAATCCCACAAGGCAGTATTTTGGGTCCTACTTTGTTCTTAATCTATATAAATGACCTGTGCAATTTGACACTCCAAAAAGGTGTAGTTATCTCATATGCGGATGATACAGCTCTGCTCTTTGCAGCTAAATCAAAGGCCGAAGTCTATGAGGTAGCACAGAATGGTTTTAATACTGTGTCTAATTGGCTTCATAAAAATCTCTTAACATTAAATACAGATAAAACCAAGTACCTTTTATTTACAATGAGAAACACTAATCCAACGCTTACTAACCTAATCATTCAAGCGCATAACAATTGCAATTCACATTATGCTGACATTACGTGCACTTGTCCCACTTTAGCTAAAACCGACCATATTAAATATCTAGGCGTCACGATTGACACAAATCTGAACTTCCGCAAACACATCGATTTATTATGCACCAGAGTGCGCAAACTAATATATATTTTTAAAAATTTACGTAACATTGCCAACTTTAAATTAATCAGACAGGTTTATTTGGCTTTGTGTCAATCTATTATTACCTACTGTATAACGTCCTGGGGTGGTGCCGCTAAATCAATTTTACTGCACCTAGAACGCGCCCAAAGAGCAGTTTTAAAGGTTGCTACATTTCGTCCATTTAGATTTCCTACACACCAGCTTTATATGGCTTGTAAGGTGCTAACAGTACGTCAATTATTTGTTTTGAATGTAGTTTTATGCCAACACACTGAACTTTATTTTAACCCAGTGCCTTCAGATAGGAGAAGAAAAGATTTGGTTTGTGCTAACTCTCAAACCAAACATGCTTTTGCTAATCGATTTTATTTATTTTTAGGACCCTACTTGTATAACCAGTTTAACAGAGAGCTAAAGATCTATAGTTTAAGTCATAATAGGTGTAATTTGCTAGTACAGGAATATTTGGCAAAACTCAATTATACAGACACGGAAAAGCTACTAGAAATTTTAAAATAAAATCAATCTACCTACTCTACTATAAGTCTCTTCCTTTACCTAATTAATAATAGTCTACACTTTATGTACTTACTTTAATGTTATTCGTTAATTTATTTAAACATACTATATCTTACATAATCTAGTTTTAAAATAATATACCCAAATAGTAACTCTTTAAGTAATTGGAAATATTATACTTTCTTTTCAATTTAGTTTTTAGTACATTTATCGTTGTCTTTCTTGTTAAACGTTTGATGTAAATTGATGGCCTGAAACACAGGTTTTTCTTAAACCTAGATCAGGCAGGTCTACATTACAGTTAGAATTTAACTTTCCTCGATTGTAATTAATGTAAATCATAATTGTACTTTATACTTGAATAAAGATTATTATATTATTATTCTCGGGGACTGGAATCAGTCCTCGAGAATACATGTCCTGTGTCACAGAGCGCATCGACTTCCTGAAGCAGAAGGTTTGTGCATGGGCGAGCCGAATTCGGCGGTATAAGCGGCGGGTTGATCGATACACGCAGAATCGCATGTTCCAGAGCGATGAAAGGTGGGTGTATAGAGCTTGGGAGCGACCTGAACAAAATGTGACGGACGTATGCCGTCCGGATGATGCCGCCACGAGTGCATTCTGGCGCAGCATCTGGTCGGTATCCGTCTGTCACACTGAGGCTGGCTGGATACGGGATGTCGAGCGAGTGTGTGAGACTATACCAGAAATGGATGCAGTCCTAATTACGCCATCAGACGTTGCCAGAGCGGTCCGTCCGTTACCGAATTGGAAATCACCGGGACCGGACGGACTGCACAATTTCTGGTTGAAATGGCTAATTAGTTCACACACTTGCCTGGCATCTCAGTTCCAGTCATCCTTAGAGTCTGGGTCGCTACCGCAGTTTCTAACAACAGGCGTTACCCACCTGCTCCATAAGTCAGGTAGTCCCGCGGAACCCAAGAATTATAGACCAATCACGTGTTTGTCGACGGTTTATAAACTTCTCACATCCATTTTGAGAGCCAAAATAAATATGCACATTGACAATAACTTGATTATGAGTGCTTCTCAAAATGGATGTAGGAATGGGTCCCGCGGTACTAAGGAGCTACTCCTCATAGACATGGCCATTAGCCAACAGGTTCGTCGATCCCGCAAGGATCTGTCAACATGCTGGATAGATTACAAGAAGGCCTACGACTCGGTGCCACATACATGGCTCATGAGGGTGCTGGAGTTATACAAGGTAGATGCAACTCTACGCACCTTTCTTGAGTCGTGTATGGGGCAGTGGAAGACAGTCCTTCGTTATCCAGGATGTCGACAAATCCAGGGGAATGATGAGCCTGTATGGATTAAACGGGGAATATTTCAGGGCGACAGTTTGAGTCCACTTTGGTTTTGCTTAGCCTTGAATCCTCTAAGCACACTACTGGAGGATTCAGGTCTAGGCTATCGGTTGAGAAGAGGTGGTCAGGTCATATCTCACCTACTCTACATGGATGATTTGAAACTCTTTGCTCCCAACAAATTGTATCTGATGGAGCTATTGAAGGTAACTGAAACTTTCAGTAGCGCCATCAGGATGGAATTTGGTGTAGACAAATGTGCAGTCATGCATGTAAAGCGAGGGGAGATTATGGAATCCGAGGGAATTCAACTCTCGGATTCCATAAGCCTTCGATCCCTCTCCTCATCCGAAAGCTATAAGTATTTGGGTATGTCGGAAGCGTTAGGTATCAACAATGCTGACATGAAGCAATCGTTGAAGGAGCGCTTCTTTTGTCGCCTGAAGAAGGTATTAATTAGTCTTCTTTCGGGCGGAAATAAGGTGCGCGCCTTCAACGGTTGGGTCATGCCGGTTTTGATGTACTCTTTTGGCATACTCAAATGGACTCAAACTGAACTCGACGCCCTGGATAGAAGGGTCCGTACACTGCTAACCGCAAACCGGATGCATCACCCACGATCATCGGTGATGAGACTGTATATCCCGCGAAAGTGCGGGGGTCGAGGCTTTTTAAATGCGAAGACCCTCCACAACCGCGAGATGTGCAGTCTCAGGGAATATTTTTTAAAAGCCGAAGTGGGTATGCACCGTGATGTGGTCGCAGTGGACAAGGGGCTCACCCCGCTCTCCATGGCTAAAGAGAACTGGCGCAAACCTGTAGTACTTTCTACCGATGACCGCAGGAAGGTATGGCAGAGCAAGGAGCTTCACGGGCGCTTCTATCGGGCTCTTCATGAGCCCGGTGTAGATTTCTTAACGTCCGTATCCTGGCTACGTTTTGGTGACCTTTTCGGGGAAACTGAAGGTTTTGTCTGTGCAATTATGGACGAAGTTATCTTGACGAATAACTACCGGAGACATATTATGAAGGACGGGACGGTTGACGTGTGTCGGGCATGCCACCGTCCGGGTGAGTCTATCAGACATATTATCTCTGGTTGTTCTCGTCTGGCTAATGGCGAGTACTTGCACAGACATAACCAAGTAGCCAGGATTATTCACCAGCAACTTGCTCTGAAATATAAACTTGTGGATTCTGAGGTACCGTATTACAAGTATGTGCCCGACCCAGTTCTTGAAAAGGACCATGTCACGTTATATTGAGATCGATCTATCATTACTGACAGGTCTATTGTCGCCAATAAGCCTGATATAGTGGTGATAGATCGATTAGCGCGCCGCACAATGATTGTTGATGTTACCATTCCACATGACGGGAACCTCGTGAAAGCTGAGAAAGAGAAACAAATTAAATATCTCGACTTAGCACACGAGGTTGTTGACATGTGGAATGTGAGCTCGGCTGTCATTGTGCCGATTGTCGTATCAGCCAATGGCTTGATGGCCGAAAGCCTCGATCAACATCTATCGAGGCTCTCGTTAGGCGGTTGGATCAAGGGCCTGATTCAGAAGGTAGTACTCCTTGATACGGCTCGCATTGTGAGGAGGTTCCTCTCTCTGGAGCCCTAACCACCGGTAGCTTGGACCCTGTTCCCGATACCGGTGGCCTACTATTTTTTATATTTTTAAATGTTTTTATATTTTTTATATTCTAATATTTAAAAATATAATTTATATGTATATATGATGAAATAAAGGGAATAATAATATAATAATAATAATACTACTGATATTATAAATGCGAAAGTTTGTAAGGATGGATGGATGGATGTTTGTTACTCTTTCACGCAAAAACTGCTGAACGGATTTTGATGAAACCTTACAGTAATATAGTTTATACATCAGAATAACACATAAGATACTTTTTATCCCGATATTCCTACGGGATCAAAACTTATGCGGGTGAAACCGCGGGGCGCAGCTAGTAGATAAATAAAAAAATTGCATTGCTGAGCAGAGACATTTTTCGAATATATGAAGCAATGGATTAGCAATATCCTTCAAAATTATTCAGATTGTGATTGTTAGCGTGTTACGCAATTAGGGTGCTGGTTCCGAGAAATATGGGTTTTCGTAATATTATTCAGACGAAATATAATTACAGAAAACTAAAATGGTGTTAACCGAAAAACCAGACAACAAAATAAATTAATTTTGGGTTTTTCGTTCACAAATTTTAATCTAATGTTTTTTTTTTGTTTTAATTCTCCTACTTTCCATTAGGTAAACACGGTAAACATAACCCATCATTCACTTGTTTTCTATACTAACATCTAATATTATTCGCTGCCCCAAATAACCACAGCAGAAATATTTTGGGTGAAGTCCAGATTACCCAGAAGCTATCGTATCTCCCGAAAAAAAACTACATTTGTATCTTTCAATCAAAACTGGAGCCATCTGTATCTACCCGACCAGCCAACTCTTGCATTACCAAAATTGCTCGGAACCAATTTTCTTTATGCGATTCCGTGAGATACACTCTGAGGAGTCTTGCAAACCACTCATATTTATGTGATTGATTTATGTTAAAGTGAAACATTTTAACAGTTTACAAAAATACGAGGATTTCGTCAGAAGAACGCTGTGTATATTTATTTTGTTTTGTCTCTATGGGACAAAATTTATATGCTTTTACAATATTGTAAGCGGGAATATCCATTTTGTACCAACGTACGGTGGGTAAGGCATGTGTATTAATTTAATGAAATAGACATAATTATAGTAACACATGTCGGTACAAGCCTTTATTTGAACACATTAATAACACAATTAAGTTTAACAAATAGACAACACACCAATTACTTAATTGCTACATTCGTAATTACATTTGAAATTAATGAATACTACATCGAAGCTTTTTAGCGAATTTCATTTCAATAAATGAAAGGATGACTCCCTTGATACCTTTGAACTCCGAGGTAAGTCCGAATAATAGACACATTGATGAATCCCCGGCTTAATGCAGCACAAATTCAAAGAAAAAACTTCTAATTTAATAAAGTCAGTTTGCATCGACGCTGAGGGCTTAATGGCGCCATATTTACGAATAACGTGAAGGGATAGAATGTAAAAAAAATCTCTCAAACATTTTGCGCAGATGGTGAACTGAATTAACCAAAAAACTTGGGCCATTATTAATTCTGTTTTCGTGTAGCCGACAGCTAATGTTTCAGCGGGCTTATTATTGAGAAATACTGTAATGACTGTTAATAAAACGATCACGCCACGGCTTCGGGCACGCGACCACGAATAAGGACAAGTTGTATCAAAGTTCAATGCACTTACCTTCTGACTTCAATTGGGTTAATCATATTATAACTTCCGTGCCCGGCTAGCACAGGTTAAGTTGGAAAAACTAGCATCGTGAACTATTTCAATTATCTAAAAGTTTTCTGTTACTCGAAGTTCGAAATGATAAGAATAAATCAGTGTACTGCAGTGTCATTCTTTATTATAGAGAAACATGGAAACTTGTCTTGAAGTTTTAGCTTTTAACATCGATTTATTCTGGAGCAATTCAGATGTTCTTTTGGCAACATGGAGAAAAACTAATATTTTGTTGGTGCTCAATCGGTAAGAAGTAGATAGCTAGATAAAACATTTATTCAGTGCATTCAAAAGACATAACACAGCACACAAAAGCACAATTAAATGATAACATATTACATAACTATAATAATAACTAGGTGCCAATATACAAAATGAAAAAAAAATATGTATAGTAACACTAAGACATAATTATTTCTAATCAAATCATGAGTCAAATACATGTCACGGTGTGCGTCTCAAGGTTCCACCAAATGGGAGTCCAGCTCAGCATGTGTCAAGCAAATACCATAACCTGACTCTGATATTCTGCTGGACCTGGATCCCTGGAGTAACATACGAGTAAGTGAGTAAACAAGTGTAACTACAATACATCCGAGACATTCCGCCTTAATACCTACAGACACACTCAAAAACATTTAGAACTTTTATCACCTACACTGCTTTTCAGGGATGTAAAACATGTCGCTTGGGACACCAACATTTTATAGTTACCACCACACTGTTATCTAATACCCCATGCATCTGATTCACAAAATACCGACAAGTGTGAATTCTCCGACATACGAGGTTGAATCTACCCACAGATAAGAGGTACCTTTATCCCATTCATGTCTCAACACGCGACCATTTTTCATGTCTTTGTTGGCTCGCAATAGGCATTAGGGTGTCGCGGTGACAGTGACGCTCACTATCCTACTACCCTCCCTATAAAGATTTAAACTTTTTTTTAAATTTCATACAGAGGCACATGTATTTATCATTAAGCTTGTGATTGATGTTTGTTATAAAGGGATTTTGTTAAAAAAATGCTGTTTATGAAACAGTCGACAAGTTAAACTATCTGTCAGTTCTGCAGGCATTATTTTTGTAGGTTAATGTTTGGGATTTTAAATTGGATTAGTTGTATAAAACACTTATACATTTTAATTTTATTGGAGAGAAATAAATTATTTTATAGAATTATTTTATTATTAAAATTTAGGAGTGTAGCAGGTGGCGGTCTGTTGTTTCTGCTAACCCTCATGGGAAGAAAGCTTGAGTATATATATAAATAGGCTATTGTCTATTACCAACCTGTAATTATATCTTAGTTTAAAATCAATTAGGGACGCAATTATCACTATCCTTAGTATCCTACCCTTTAAAATATTAATCTTCCTAACTCCGGTTTAAATGAATTTAATATTGTATAAAAACTAAGAATTAGTAATAAACTAAAAAAAAAACCTTAAAATTAAATCTTCCTCTTAGGCTACTATTGTATAAAAATGTCTCGGACTTCTTTTATTATTCAGATACTTACCAACTCAATATTTCCACTTCACAAAGCCTGAATTAGCCTTTGGGAAAAATTTAAAAAACGGTTCAAGTTTATTAAAAGCCGAATTGGGCAGACCTCTAGTCGTTAAATTCATGATGAATTTCTTTAGAAGTTTTAATGCGTCGTAAAATTTTGTGGCTATGAGGTCTTAACTAAAATAAACAACCATTTCATCTTGAAAGGAATCAATCCCATTATCTTAATTTTTTACTAGCTGCACCCGTGGTTTCGCCCGCATAAGTCTCAATCGTATGGGAATATCAGGGTAAAAAGTATCCTATGTTCTAATAAAGGTCATGGTTTACCGAGATTTGCCAAATTTCATTCAAATTCGTTTAAATATTAGTTTAGATTGGCCTATTACTATACTTTACAACTGTTGGGCAAAGATCAGTCTAAGTAATAATTATTTCAGCTCTTATCCTGCGACGCCTCTGTCAAGCTCAACGGCACCATCCATCTTCACCCACCCATTGCTTGGAGAGTCTTGCCCTGCGGTCATTAGCAAAATTCCTGTATTATTTATTAATGTACAGACGCCAGCACATCAAGGTACCCGAAAATGTAAGATTTTCCTAATCAATATTGAACCTTATGCTTTAGCGATAAAAATGAAAATCTATTAAAGAAATTTAACAGATTTTAGTAGCTTGATGTGCTGGCGACTGTACATCGATTATTATAAAAACCATAAGAAGGTTACATATACGTACTAGAGAGCTTATATTAGTTTGATGTGTACAAGTGTTTGTACAAACCTACATACAAAAATAAAATCATTTATCATTCGACTACTTTATAAACGAAACCAAAGCATTACCGATTTTCGAAAAGAAACGCAAATCTTTATGATCGTAAGGAAACCAAATCAGCAGAATATAACTTACCCACATAATATTGTAACCCTACTTCCCCCAATAAATAAGTAATAATAAACAAAAATAAAAACCAAATCGGGCATCAATAAAGAAGAACGTGATGCTCATTCCAACGATGCGATGGAACGCTTGATACGGATTACAACGATACGTTCTGCTCAATAAAACCATGGAGTTTAGAAAAAATGGAGGGTTAATGTGGGTTGCGAAGCCAACATTTATGTAAACAGTGTCTCTAACTAGTGATAATTTTAATTATCACTGCAAGGGTCGCATAAACGTGGTACTACGTTTAATTTTAGTAGTATAGAGCATAGTAAAATGCTCATTAAAAGTCTCTTCATTCTGAGTTGGTTTACAACCTCTTTGGAAGATAACTACTTAGCACAAGTACCATTCACCGCAGTTTGGCGTCAATAAGGGGCAAAAAAACACTTCTATCAATCCTCTCGCCATGATTTTCTGTATGGAACGATAAACATATTATTACACATACATTTATATTATTATAACCCTACTTCCCCCAATAATACTATTTATAATAAACAAAAATAAAAACCAGTCCAAATCAAACATCGATAAAGAAAAAATTGATTGCTCGTTCTAACGATGCAATTAAATGGGTTACAACGATACGTTCCGCTCAATAAAACCACGAAGTATGGAAAATATGAAGGACAACTTTCTCATATCGGCAAAAACTATTCTATAAAAAAAATGGATGAATGACGCGCGAGTGAATGAAGACTCTGGTATAATAATAATTATTAAACTAAGCAAGCACTGCAGTGGTAGGTTTATTATTTTTTTCATTATTGCATGTTGTGTTAGCCTGGTAATTGTTGCACTTATAAATGTACTAGCTGCGCCCCGCGGTTTCACCCGCGTAAGTTTTGATCCCGTGGGAATATCGGGATAAAAAGTATCCTATGTGTTATTCTGATGTATAAGCTATATTACTGTAAAGTTTCATCAAAATCCGTTCAGTAGTTTTCGCGTGAAAGAGTAACAAACATCCATACATCCATACATACAAACTTTCGCATTTATAATATTAGTAGGATTATTTAGGAAAATGTTTGTAAAATGTATTGTGTAAACGATTGTTGGTTAACCTAATTAAATAAATTATTTATTTATTTTGTGTTTCATTTTGTTTCTATGATTTTTGAGTTTTGATAATTCAATATATTTGATATTTTAATATTTTCACTTTGTCAAACTTGCTGTATTTAATCAAATTAGAGGATGATATTATTTCCTGTAATTGTAAGTGCACACTAGTATTTGTCCCTGTTCTTGTAAACTTGCATTAAATTGTGAAGCCTCTATTGGAGATCCTAATAAATAAATAAATAGTATAGGGAAGTTATTAAGGGCCCGTACACACAGATTTGATAAAGAACGTGTTACAATAGGTAGTGCCTCGCCAGCTCTTTTTGCAGAACGTCTCATTGAAACTTTTCAACACTGCTTGGGAGATAATTATGTGATTTAGTTTGGGTTGTTTAGTTATCGGATAGAAACATACCTACTATGGTCTCATATTAACGAATTTTGTTCTTTATACAACGTGTCCCAAAATTCAACGATTCGGATAGTGGCCGCCGAAGGGGACAGACGTGTCGTGTCTTGACCCGCCTTTGTTTTTACTTGATGCAATGTGCACAACACGTGGCTGACTCTGAGCTTGAAACTCGAACGGGGTTTCGCTTGCTGTGTTTTTGTGGGTGCAAATTAAAACACCTTAAAACGGTGGTAAAGTGGCATACGTGTGTACCTGATATACAAGCCTGAGGTCTAGGCCTTCCGGCCGAGAATATCGACGACGTGGATTTGGTGAGATCTTTCCATTATATATTTCAGGGACCTCCGATAGAGGCTTGGAGGCTGTATAAAACTGCGTTTTGCGTTGTTGATTTGGACTTTTGACGCCACGCGTGAATTTAACATCATTGTAAGCTATAAATAGGCTTTAAGGAAATGTCTTCATATTATATTTAGGAGCGAAGGACAAAATAATACACTCTATTATTTTAACCTGATATACGGTATCGCTCTAGAATTAGTACTTCACGCTTTTCTTAATTTAACATTGTACTAAATTATCAAAACTGCCTTGAACAAGCTACCTATTTCCTAGCTAAAATTTGTAAACCGCGCGCAAAATTGGACCGAAAGGGTAAAAAAAAAAGGTTAAGTAACAAAAAATAGCGAAGCTCATAAATTTCAAGCGTTAAGCTCCCCTGTCAGCTATAGTGGTTCACAAACCCAAAGCTACACAACACATGTGTGCAGAGCAGGTCTTGTAATACCATAAAACAAAAAGTTTTTTTCTTTTAAAATGGGCACAATTGTGCGTATGACAAAAGACGGAAACTGCCTATTCAGGGCCATAGCACATCAAATAAATAATGTAATGGGTTTAACTTTCGACCACGTGTCTGTCCGTCAGGATCTTGCTTCATATGTTTTAGAGCATCGAGATGACGAAAGAATTCGCTTAGCCCTTCTAAATAATGTACAAGAAATTCTTCCTAACAGCATTCTCTCCCAGGAACAAAGAATAACAAAATACATAACACAGCAGTTTAACAAGACGTTCTGGGGAGGAGAGGATATCTTAATCGCCGCAGCCGAGTTCTATCTTGTAAATTTGCACGTGCACACGGATACAAGACACAACCTAGTGTATTCACCTACCGGCGAACCAGTACCCGGCAACATACACATCCTCTACAAGGACCAGCACTACGATAGCTGGGTCATGACCGACGACAAACACTATAACAGCAACCCGATAGATATAATGAAAAAATCGAACAATGTCACAACAACACTATATAATAAGCCTTTAATTAACCAGTACAACACACGTGAAGAGAAAGGTCAACTCACGAAATCCCAGTCTCAAACGAACAGCCCTCAATTAGCTAGCTCATTAACACAATATGAACAACAAGCACCAATGTGTACACCGTTATCAGAAGTAGTCGCAGATGTCACTGGGTTCACAATACTTAGAAACCAACCGTCTACCTCAATAAAGTACACTTGCCTAGACTTGCGTATTGCAACTTGGAACGTCCGCGGGGCCTCAAAACCGACCAAAAAAGATAAAATTGACGCTGAACTTTCAATTAGGGGCATTCATGTAGCCTGCTTACAAGAAACAGGTATGAACTCAGGAGCATACAACTCTACACACCACGAATGGCACCTCTATGGAACCTCAGGTAAAACACATCGGGGACTTTTTTTTTTTTTTTTTTTTTTTTTTGTGGATGGGAAATCATCCAATGACCCCTCCCGCTCTGGGTGGAGCAGAAGGGAGTGTCAGACTCTTACTGACTAAAACCCACCCGTGTTCCTTCCTTAGCCCTTTGTGTTCCGGGGTAGCGGTAACCCTTTCGGACAATCCCGCTGCCCCGGCAGGCTTCGGCCCTTTCGGGCCCCTTCCTTGCTGCTGACATCTCTTTGAGGCGCGCGTGGAACACGTACGCGCCGTCCGGCACGGGCCTGGTCCTGATCGGACGGAGAGTTACCCATTACTCTCCGCCCGCAGGCCCGCGCCTACGGTGGCCGGGAGTCGTCTCGCGGCTCCCGACGCCCGGGGCGTCTCCCGCGGCGGCTGGGACGTGAGGCCCTCTCCCTCAGCCGTCCCGCCACCTCCTTCGCTAGCATGACTGCTTCGCAGAAGGAGGTGACTGCCTCCCACTCCCTCTCGCCCCGGACCATGGCTTGAACCAGGGCCGGGCGCGAGAGGTCGCCGCCGCCGCCGATCGCCTCTGCGAGAACACGGCGGTGCTCCGCCCAATTGGGGCATACCGCCACCGTATGCTCCACCGTGTCCTCCGGGCGACCCTCGCAGTGGTGACACCCGGGCGTATCCTCCCGCCCGATAATGTGCAGGTACCTCCCGAAACACCCGTGTCCGGTGAGGACCTGCGTCAGGCGGTAGGTGAGGGCGCCGTGGCGCCTCTCTAGCCACTCCTCAAAGAGGGGTCTTACCGCCGCTATCGCGGCGTGCCCTAACACATCGGGGACTTGCAATTCTAATCAGAAAAGATGCTCAAATTGAATTAGTTAACAGAAAAAAGGATACAGACGCGATGTCAGCTACTCTTCAAGTTAACAGGGAAAATGACAAGCCTGCTCATCTGTATATAATCAATTCTCACATAAACTGTTGTACATCTATAGCAAACAGATCCTTCACAGGCTTATTAAACTTGATCAGACAAAAACCAAGGAAATGTACTTTAATAATTCTTGGCGACTTTAACGCACATATTGGTCGACATGATACACAAAGTTTCCAACGCAAAGGGCTGATCCAACAAAACCTACACCATGACTTATCTAACTACAACGGGGAAATGTTAATGGATATAGCCAACAGGGAAAAACTGCAAATAGAAACGACAAAAGCGAGATCATCGTGCAGGATAACGTGGTCAAAGGGCATTCAGAAATCCCAACTGGATCACATTATAACGCCACATGCATCAGAAAAACTTTTTGATTTTATTAAAGGCGAATGGGCCGCTAGGGGCACATCCGACCATAAAATAATCTGGGGTCTAATAAGAACAAATCGAATTTCAAACAAGAAAGAAAGCACCAAACACATTATTACACAAAGACAACAGCAAGCCGCGAAGGAAACAACAATTGCGGCCAAGGATTTTAACTATAAACAATGCTATTATGCCGCTCTCAATAGTAAATTCACAAAAACAAAATACCAAGATTGCATAACAAAAAAACTAAAAGATAAAGGGATCAACTCAACGGACAAACTCATCGAAATACCCTGGAATACCATAACGGAAGTATTAAAATCGGCTGCTCAGGAAACTCTTATTTTTCAGCCAGTTCTCTCCAGAGATCATCGACTAGCTCTTGCTAACCTACAAAAGGCTAAATTCCTACAAAGCAGGCAACCAGATAATCCAAATAGGCACAACCGAGTAAAAGAATGTCAGGCAACACTTCAAAAGGTAAAATATCAGGAAGAGCAAAAAGCATGCAGGGCCTGCCTCAATGGATTGGGGAAAAAACACCCTGCAAAACGCATGCAGATGCTATACTTTTTTTACAGCAGGAACAAACTTCAAACAAAACGTCGAAAAAGATCTACTTATATACCAATGACCAAATGGGAGCAAATTTTAAAAAAATCCGAGGGCCATATTATACCAACAGTTAATATAAAAAAGCCGATAACCGAAGTACAGGGTGAGGGACCTATTACGGACGACGTAATGGCAATCATTAATAAAATGCGGAACGGGACAGCCCCCGGAACGGACCAAGTGGTAATCGAATTATACAAAGCAATGCCCCAAATATTACAAGAAGCCGTCACCAAACACATGAACAAAGCCTGGACACTGAACGAAGCACCTGACACATGGTTGGAGACCGTACAGGTACCAATTCCAAAAAACAATAGCCCTAAAAATGAGAATGAATATCGCCGCATATCGGTTTGCAATACGGGTTACAGAATTTACGCCTCCTACGTATTAAAAAAACTAGATGAGATAATAACGGAGTTGGGCAACTACCAAGCGGCCTTTTTAAACAATAGATCAACAGACGACCATATATTCACGCTTAAAAGGGTCTTAGACGAAGAATGGCGTGCAGGTAAAAGAATTTATGTACTCGCCCTCGACATTGAAAAGGCATTTGACAACGTCGACCTCAATGCACTAAGAGATATCTTATTACAACGAACCAACAAATCGCTAACCGACAGGATAATCAAGGTATGCATGAATGAACGAACATGCATCAAATGGTGTGGCCAGCAAAGCAGTTGGATTATTAAAGGAAAGGGAGTCAAACAAGGTTGCCCTCTGTCCCCTCGCCTGTTTACACTGGTCATCGACGAAGTCCTTAGAACCCTCGACGAAGAAACACAATTAATAAAACTTGACCAGGATCGCGAAATCTCACTCCCTCTAGTATTATCATTTGCGGATGACCTTATCTTTATTACAGATGACCTAGAAGGATTAGAAGGTATCATATACCATATTAAACCCCTACTAAACAGTGTAGGCCTCCAAATAAACGAAACAAAAACAAAAATACTAATTAGGGACCCCAAAGCTACACAGATAACGACCCACGTGACCCTTAATGGAATAAGTATACCAACATGTGAAGAAGTTAAATACCTAGGTACATACATAACATCTACATTAAGTAGAAAAAGCACTATAAAAAAACGTTGCGAACAGGCCATGAAAAACGCCAAATCGTTACTACCATTCATAAATAATTCAAATATGGACTGGAAATTAGCCAGACTCATGTATCGAATGGTGATCGTACCGTGCATGATACACGGTTTGAAAGTTTCGGCACTTACTAAAGCTAACAGATCAAGACTCAGAAAATATGAGCGAGTTATCATGAGGGACTTGATTAACCACTCTAGAAATAAACCAAGACAAAAGAAAATGCATGAAATATTAGACGGAAAAACAGTAACCAAACGCATCAAGAACCATAGGATGTGCTACCTCGCACATGTCTACAGGCGTCGCAAACCACACCTGCTACATGCAGCAATGCAATACAAAGCCAAATCCAAGAAGGTCGGCCGACCTATTTACACATGGAACGACAATTTAAATCAGGACATGAAGTACTTCGACAAGGGAATCAATTTCTGGATGGATACAGCGGAAGACAAAAGTAAGATCAAGATCGCTGCTAGTGAGATTTACAATAAACCGGAAACGGATAGTAGCGAAACTTCCGAAGATGACATCGATAACAGCAACATCTAACACAATACAACAGAACAATGACATACAAAAGAACCGAGAAAGCAGTAACACTCCGCCAAAAGACTCGCCGATGAAGCTCGACCTGAACCAGCCTGGCGGCAAGGTCGTTAGAAGATGCCCATCCATAGATAATAATTACCCATCTCTCCACTAGTCCAATGCTTGCTCTAGGATGCATATCCGGTAGGCTCTTAAATCCTTCCCTATCCTACGGGCACGTCCTCCTTACCAATTACCGCGCCCCCCGGTCTATTCCTTGATATGCAATGGCCGCTGTAGCACCATGATCATGAGGCTACAGAAGCTAGTGCGAATCTTGGGGTTCATTCGATTAATCGAGTCTGGTTTAACCACGCTGGGATCGGTGCAATTCATTCATTCATTCAATTAATTTATACAACGTGTCCCAAAATTCAACGATAAGTGGGCACTACACTAGAGGGTGGACCAGATCATGACTACTCGAGAAAAAAAAATATCAAAATTTGTTTTGGTAAGTAATTACAAAGTGTGGACAGAAGGTAAAAAATTTTGAATATTTTAAGGAATAAAATAATTCTGATTGATTTTTATAAAAAAAAACTACAGACATTCTGGGATTTAAGGGTTACGGTGGATGGTAGTGATACTTAGGTAGCCGATACAAAAAAAAATTAAAAACTGTTGTCACGGTAGTTAAAAATATCTTATGGGGTGTCAAATTTCCAAGGAATTGAATGTATTTTTTGTTATTAAATTTGTTTTTTTTTTTATTATTATTTTTTCTCAAGTAGTCATGAGCAGGTCCACCCTCTTGGGCCAGCTTATCGTTGAATTTAGGGACACGTTGTATAATCAGAAATCTTAATATACAGGATGGCCAACTTATTTATTATGGATTCAGTACATGATTCTGAACCCCAAGCGTTGAAATTTTTAGTCGGTTATTAAAAAAAATATGCTGTTACATACATTTTAACCACGTAGGTATTGCGTTTGTGGTACGCATACCAACATGCTACCTGCACCTGGTGATGGAAGAAAGCTTTTGGCCGCAGGATGTGGTATTTCGCCGCTTTCGCGGACAAGTGCCACCAGAACGCACGAAGACATAGTGCAACTAAGTGATACTGACATAGTTATTAAGTTTTATTTACTAAAAAAGTTGTTACTATATTATTATGTATACTTAGGTTAAGGTATGTATCTATGGGTCTTTGTTACCTGAAAATAAATGGTTTATTATTATTATTATTATTGCACTTTTCTATGAAACAGCAGATTTTTTTTTATAACCGTCAAATATTTTTTACGTTACGGGGGTCTAAAATCATGTGCTGAATTCATTGGTTACAGTTTGCGCGTCGACGTCCGCCATCTTGTATAATCGCAAGTCTGAATATTACGAGTATTATACTGTAGTTAATCCAGTTCGTTCATTTGCAACATCATGGCTAACCATTCGCACCACATCCTACCAATAACGATTTGTTAACTAACACGGGTAAGTTACTAGGCGGGTTCTTAAATCAAACTGTAGAGAAACTTTGTTTGCAACGTTAACCGCTGAGTTAGAGCCGTCTTCCACGGTACTACATGTTGGCAATAATACAACTATGTTGTTTCTTTTATGTCTGCCTTTTTAACGTGAAAATATGAGTTTTATTCAGATGTTTTATTTCGGAAGGCGACGTTTTTATGTCATGAGATCAGCGATAACTATGTTGGAAAAGTAAAAATGTATGTGAATTGTCATAAGCAACCGAAAAGCTAATTTTTAATACAGTTGCTCAAAAAGTGGCGTATTGCAGGGACGTATAGCGTTCGGGATGTGGGCTATTACATATTCGTGCTTTTTTTTTACCTTTCCCGAACTCGTGCGTTCTCTTTCTCATAGAAGTTTTTATGATTCATGCAAATACGTATATTTCTAAAAAGAAGCTACTAATATGTTTCAATATCAGATTTAATGATTTGATTGAATAAGTTAGGTTAGGTTTCATTTCATTTCATCTCATTAAATTTCATTTTCATTTCATATCAATAAAAAAATTCTACTGAAAACTTGGCTGTATGGGCATAGTTCCCTTTGCCTACCAGAATGGGTGAAGAAAAAAAAATCTCTGCTTATATTCTACGGTTGGCGCCATTTTTCAGAAATTTTCTTTGCGAGTTTTAGTTGTTTGTTGCACAAAATGAGTAATTTCGACCCTAGTTTTTTTGAATTAACACCACCTTATTTTATTAAATTGCTTCATTTTTTCGCAACTGTATTAAAAATAGTCGTTCAGTACACGTGCGAAACCGTCATTGCAACTTGTTCCGACTGTCAACCCTCGCCTTCGGCTGCACCTCGGCTCGGGTAGACATTTGTCGGAACTCTTTGCAATGACAACCTTTCCGCACTTGTAATGAAATATACTATTCAAACCTGCGGGGAGTTGCGTAACACACTATGAGTAGCAATGACTTTTATTTTGACAGTTCAACAACATTCATTGCGTTATATACGTTGTTGAGCAGACACATTTTTTTAACATATTAATCAATGGATTAGCAATCCATCAAAATGATTTAGATTTAGATTCAGATTGATAGTGGCCCCGATTCTGTTGTTCACAAACTAAACTAAATTTAAGTTCAGTGCATCCTTTTCTTTCTATTTCATTACGAAAAGGACAGAAGATAAAATATTAGTTAAGTCCTGTCAAATTAGATAATCCATAGACAAGTTAGACGAGATTAAAAAATTGGCAATTAAAAATACGTCAATTTACGTCAGGCGCTGACTAATTTGACAGGACTAAACTAATATTTATCTTCTGTCATTTTCTTAGTGAAATAGAAAGAAAAAGATGCACTGAACTTAAACTTAATTTAGTTTGTGAACAACATAATCGGGGCCAGTGTGTTACGTAATTAAAAGGGTGCTGTTAGAAGTCTTTCGAGAATTAATACTAATAAACGCTTGTAAGCGTTTGAAACTTGTCTAGGTCTTCTGGCACCCTAATTGCGTAACACACTATCAGTAGCAGTGGGTTTCATTTTGACAGTTCAACAACATACATTGCGTTATTTGCATTGTTGAGCAGACGCACTTTTCGAACATCTGGAGCAATGGATTAGAAATATGCTTCATAATGATTCAAATTGAGAGTAATAGTGTGTTACGCAATTAGGGTATGGGTCACACCACTACCACAAACCATTGTGGTGGAATACCCAGGTAATGCGAATCGATAAGCGTTGTACAGGCGCCAGCAAATCAAGCTACTACAATCTGTCAAATTTCTTTAATAGATTTTCAACTTTATCGCTAAAGCATACCTAAGGTTCAAAGTTGATTGGGAAAATTTGTCAGTTTTGGGTAGCTTGATGTGCTGGCGTCTGTACCATTATCAGTTTAAACAGATAATTATTTATTTTAAATTTCATCCAATGATAATTTGAAGTTTCTTGAATCACCCGAATGAATTTGTGAACAAATGAAACCTTCAAATCGAATAAAACACACCATTCCGTAACCGTAATCATCATACATTAATTATTTATTGAAATGAATCTTCGTTTCATGTTACGAATTCAGTGTAAACCAATTGGTTTGAGGTTTTGTAAATTCACCATAATTATTAATAAACTCTTGAGTCTTTTGATCACAATCTGATGATGATCTTGGTTTAACCTAAGGTCTTTAAAAATCGTTTTATTTAGAATAGTCCAACATCAATCAAAATTTATGGGACACTAATAAATTATCCAAGCAGCGAGTGGTGTAGTGACTGCTTATCTGATTTCCACAACCAGGTTATTGGTTAACATGATACCCTTTGATAGGACTAGTTGTTAGACTTTCGAACTTCTGACTACCCATAACGACTGTCAAAGATCTACGAATGATAGGCCGGGACCAACGGCTTTCCGAGGCACAGAGCGGTCTCCTCGATATGTAAGCTTAACCATCGACCAATCAGTGCGGCTTCTATGTATAATGTACTCACAAACCGCTCTTGTAATTGAAGAAGACATAATAATTATTTTATTGCTGGTGCAGGAGAGCAGTGGTGGCCGACAACTCATAAGTATGGGCCGTTACCACTGGCTAACGAGTGAGATATAGCGAGAGTGAGCGAGAAGTGAGTTCGTGAGTGAGCGACAGTGAGCGAAAAGTGAGGTCGTGAGTTCGGATGCAGACGAGCGCTTTACTTCATGTAAATAATTTCTTCACCAATGCTGTCAAAACGGTAAGGGAAAACATCTTGAGGAAACTGGCATGTCCTAGAACCAAAAATTTTAAGGCATGTGACACCTACCAAGTAACTACTGGGCCCACATTGTAAATTACGACCCACTCCCTATCCAAGAGAGGAAGCCTGTGACTCGGAGTGGTAACATTGTAGGCTGTTAGTGTATTGCAGTTAAAGGAATCCAACAATGTGGAAAAATTAAATCCAGTAAAATTCCAGCTTATGATGAATAGTGCCATATGAACACTTTGAAACACTTGAAGCCTTTCAAAGCACCTTAATATCTCGAAGCACTTCAACATTGCGAAGCATTTTAACGTCAAAAATGTTTACTCAAAACAATTTAACTTGATTTATTCAACTATTTTATAGCTCGGCGTGCCCGAGATTCATGAAGAGTTGTGAATACAGGAACCAGCAGCTTTATATAACCTTTATATAACTCTTATACAACGTCTACATAATTACTTTGTAGTTGGGCAGGGTCAGTATTTCATTGTTATGATCAAAGTTTGCTTTATTTCGTACAATTGGTTCGACTATTTTGTTAAATTTATTGTTAGGTCTACCAATGTGTGCCATGTGTTGTTTACGTATTGTGAGAAATCAGAATGGATTTTGTATGTATTTATTGTGATTTAGTGGGTAATGCGAAACAGTACTGGAATAATCGAGTGAATTTATTTATTTTAACGTAGCTGTTACCCAAATAGTTCTACAGTATGGCAGGTCAAAAAGGGCATTAAGGGCGTAGTACCCATTGAATGATTTTCCTTCACCGTTTTGAGAGTAGTGTTGATGAAATAATTAACACAAAGTAAAATGCCTGCTTAAACCCACGGGTTTAAACTCACAAACCTACAACTCGTAAGTCGCCGCCGTTACCACTGCGCCACCAATGCTCTCACCTTGGAATTGTAATCGGAAGATAATATTTGAAATATATCATGTTAATGTAAAATCAACTCTATCATCTACATGCCAGAATTCAGATCTTTATTTTTTTACTTACATAACTCTTACAATAGGTATTAAACAAAACTAACTGTATACACTAGGTACTAAATTAAATGACTAACTAACTATACAACATATTAATTGACTGCAATATGTACTTGTACAACCAACACTGGCAGTCGACCACTTTTTACCCTTATGCCCTTAGTAATAAGGTTGAAAAGTGGTCCACCAGTGTCCGTGATGGTACTTTAGCCGCCTCTTGCAACGCTAACAATGTCGCTGGCAGGTCACATCTAAAACTAAGCAGTAAAGTGGGGTTGTGTAAAATAATATATTTTTATTACAAGCACGCTATTTACTCATAAAAATTTTAAGCACTATGCAACACTGAGCCAATTATTTTTCTAGATAAGGAAAGTGCACTCAGCATGGCATATAGCCTTAATATTCTTACTGCTAAGACACAGGGCTCTCTGTCAGAGAAAGTGGGGAAACCACCACGTGGGCCCAATACGAGTTGGTGGATATCACAATCATGTCTTCGAATTATTGTTTCTAAGATAAGCTGGTTCCCTCGCGATATTTTCCTTTACCATTTAAGAACAAAAATTATGTTAATATTTGGAGCATTAATGTTGAAATTTTCAGAGTTCTAGTCAATTTTTCAATACCTACCCGATATAAGTGTTTGACCTCTTGGTCCTTCAAAGGTAACCTCTCAGTCCATGTTAAGTAATGGACGAATCCGTTCTGTAATTCAATTCAGTTCACAACCATACGTCAGTGACCGCAAGCCGTCACGCTTACATTTTTAACAACACCTTCGAGGCCGCCAATTTAAATTGGCACGCGACGAAAGGAAACTAAAATAAGCTACGGTATAGCGGTGACCCACAAAAAATCGCTCCCTTAACTATAGAAAAGGTTAAAGGATATTTATTTGTAAATTGGTTAAAAAAAAATAGTTTTACATGTTAAAAATAACTAATGTTTTAAAATGGGGTTTCCTATTCGACTACTGTTACAAGAAAAACTGAAACAAAACTCAGAGATCACAGTCTCTTTTCGCTTCGAGGTTGTCGGTGAATTCGAAAGATATGATCCGGCAGACAGTCTTAACTGTCAACATAACCTCCTCCTCCTCCCTCCATCCTGTGGATCAGCCAGCTGCCTAGCACAGACCGGCTGTTATGCACATATATCCGATGGTGATTAGGCAGAAGAGTTCTTGAGTAGACGCCATGAATTCCGAAGATCGGCAATTAATGAAGTGTGGGAAAACCAGAGTCAAAGTGGAGCATAGATGCAAGAAGGGTGGAAACGGCTGAAGATTATGCGCAGTGACTTCCACAGGCTCTCTTGTGGTCCAATGTCTAGAGCCAGACTGCTACACGCTGGTGATGATGATAAACTTCAGATTGGTGTATTTTTTTTATTCAGTGCTATGCTGCGGGTCCCCCCTATAGGAGCCCCACAGCATCATGCTAAGTGGAAACCACTTTGTCTGCCGACTATTTTTGTTCTGTGCTCGTGATATTTTTATTTTACTTTTTTCTTTACAAGTCGAGTAATCTTTTTGTTCGTACGAGTTTCTGTGAAAAATAAACCTGTTTTTATTTATTTCACCATATAAGGATACCTTCGATGAACGGCCAAAATATACTGGCCACTCTATACGAATAGTGTACCATGTCCAAATTAATGACGGCATACTTCATACTAACAACACAAATCATACCACCTCCGATTATTTATCGGTGTAGCGATCTTTTTAAAGTTTTTTTCTCGGACACGCTAAGGCAACATTAAAGTTTTCGTGCATTTGCAAGCCGTGGCGTGAGGACCGTTCTCGTGCCGCTAAAGAAAAAAAATAAAGGCATCATTTTAACTATAGCTAATTTATTGCAAGAAAATCAAGAAATCTTGTTTGAGTGGTTGAGTCTATTTTGTAGAATACAAAGAGAATTAAGCTGGTGCAGACCTGACGATGAGACCTGAGACTCTGAGACACTATGACAGGGTATGGATCTATGAAAACAATGATGAGGCAAGATTTAATCTGTGTATCTTAAATTAACCGACACTTAGTGAATCTAAAAAGCAAACTTTTCATCAACTTCTTTATTATCAAATACAGTCATTTATTTATTTTATAGAAGTTAGCATCACAGCAAAGGATAACATTTTTTTATTATTTTAAACACTACGCCACGCCGCATACCGAATGGTTACAGTTGTGCGTGTATGTGTGTGTGAATATTGTCCAGAATGAAATTGAAAACTTGCGACAAATCGAAATAGGATAATCATTATAAATTGTCATTTCCAAAATCAAAAATCTTGAAAATAATCGTGTAATTATCGCCTTAGATAGTGCAAAATAAGTTATTACCTTAAGTGGACAGGAATTATCGTCGAGATTTTTTTTAAACGATCAATTTAAGCGCGAACCCGATAATCCATTCATCGCTGAGTTCACAACATGAAGCAAGTTGGCAACGCGTTGAACTGGCGATGGCGGTATTTACATTTTGACCGTTCCTACGAAAAAAAGGGCGCGCGACTACATTGCCAAAGGGCGCGCGACTACATTGCCAAATCGCTCGCCTGCGCATTTACTTTATAACACGCTGAATATGTATATATTTTAATTTGTCGCACCTATTCAATTTCATCCTGTATATTATGATTCTTTGATAAGGTTACTGTTACCGTTAGCCTGCATTATCCCACTACTGAGCAAAATCCCCATGACTTCTAGCTCTTTCGATCCAGGGCTAAAGTGTACCATTAGTCGTTTGTTTTCTCCAGCTCGTGCTGCCATCTTCTACCGGGCTTGCCGCGACGCCTAGCGAAGTTAAGTGCCTTATTATAGAATTTTAGATGGTGACACCCAATGATATAAACTACACTATAATAATTACACTACAAATCAGAATGTCGGTAAATGCCTATATTACCAATAAAACCACAATTTACTTCCATTGGACATACGAGTAGGTTAATCGAATGAAACTTGATTAACTTATAACTGCAGCCAATTATTTTTAGCACAGATAATGACGAGCAGACCAATTATTTCAGGAAAATTAACACAATTAATGTAATGTATTTCATTAATGACATTTAGTTGTATACTGATAGAAAATTATGACTACTTACATATTAGCTGGGAACTGGGAACTATCCCCTTTATTCATAAACGGGGCTTAAAGTTAAGTAGTGATTAGAGACTGTTTAACCATACATTTTTGACGTTTGAACGCTTAAATATCGTTTATAAATAAAGTAAAGTAAAGTTGATTTAATTAATATTTTTTTTATTTATTTAGTATATTTACGTAATTATTTAAATAAATAAATAAATATGTACATCGAAGTCTATATTAGAGGTTAAGTTGAAGACAGCGGGTGAAACATCTTTATTCTAAGAACTCATTATAATCCAACGAAAAACCAGAGATGTCTAAATTAAACAGTTATTACGAACAAAATAGGTACCTACATCTTTGTTTGTGTAATCTACTTATTCTTAATTGACTAAATATTTATAAAAATCGGACAAATGCGTGTCGGACCACGCATAATGAAGGATTTCGTAGTTGGGATGAATTTGAAACACAAAAAAATACCCTAACTGAATCTCACAATTAACTAAATAATCCAACCAACTAAGGCAACCACCTGAAATCATGTTACGTATCCACCAACTGGATAAAATAGCGAAGTAAATCTAATTTCGTAAAAAAAACTGAATCAAAGTCTAGACTTATTGAATCTAGGACCTCGGCATATTGTGTTATCAACATAACGATATAAGGCGGGATAATGTCGGTCGCCTAAGGACCTAACTATGATTATCTACTGCGAATTTCGCCTTTAGTTCTGTAATAAATACTGAAACTTTTGAACTTATAAAAGGGGTTTGAAGATTTTTATATAGAGCCTGGCGTACCTTCCGTGGCACCATTTTTTTAATGTTGGACACATTGGTTTCTTGCGTAACCGCCATTTTGAAAAATAAAATAGCGGACAGATAGGTAAGCCACGGACTTTCAAAGCCCTTTGCTACATTGGACCGGAAACAAATTTTCTTGAAATTATTTCTAACAACAACCAAATACATGAACATCATTATTGTGAATATTTAAATCCGACAAGGAAATTTGTAAGCGAAGGACTTCTTACCTAAAATCTTATTATATTAACTGCGAAGCTAGGGGTAAATTATTCAAAACGATTCCGAGGTAGTCTTTGTTGTGGATCACAGTTAAAAAAAGAAATCTTGAATTATCTACCATCGCCGCTCCTGGACAGTACTCATAAAAAGTGGGCAGAGCTACGACGTGACTGCGATATGCCCGTGTTTAATTTTGAAACGGACGGAGGCGAGAGATTTTAATGAGAGATCAGGTTTTTCAATTATCCCTACTTCTTTTCACGAAGTTTTACGTCAGATTTTTATCGACTGCGCACTTTTATGAGTAGGTACTACAGCATCCAGAAATGAATAACCTTGGATAAGTCACGGCGGCTCTTTTAATTTATTGGTCTATTCTAAAATTGATGAGTGAGGGCGAATATTTAACAGGATGCGCCATATTTTTCATTTTCTGCATAATATGATAAAATATTCAATATGATTTTCGAGTTGGAATTTAAATAACGCGTAGTGTACAGCTTTGTGTTCGTTAACCAGCGAATATTGAATATTGAACTAACATTCATCGCATAAAATATTAATGTAGAACATTACTTGTTTTTTTTTTTTACTTTAATAAAATATTATAACAATAATTTATGACAAAATAAACAAATAATAGTAGTTAGAAAACAATTCAAGTTTGTTTTAGTTGCTCTCTTAATTATATTCACAAGATGAATGATCCCTATCTTCTATTGACTTCCGAAGTTATTTTTCACTTTGTAGAGTTTTTTTTTTTTAAGTCTGTCGATATTTTTTTTTGTAGAATAGTTTTTGTATGTTACACGTAAAGGGGGCCCATGGCTAAATAAAAACAGCCGCACAGGTCGATCGATCAGGTTAAGCTACGCTTGCCGCAGTTGGTCTGTGGATGGGTGACCATCTTTACATACCGAGACCCCTCCGTGCCTCGGAAAGCACGTTAAGCCGTTGGTCCCGGCTGTTATTCGTGGATCTTTGACAGTCGTTACGGGTATTCAGAAGCTCGAAATCTGACAACCAGTCTTGCCAAGTGGTATCATATTACCCAGTCACTGGGTTGTGGAGGTCAGATAGGCAGTAGCTTCATGTAAAATACAGGTATTCAGCTGCATCCGGCTAGACTGGAAGCCGACCCCAACATAGTTTCGAAAGGCTAGGGAGATGCTGATGACACGTAAAGTTAATGCCAAACGGCCATCATTTAAGAATGTTTAAAGGTACAATTCTGCAGCGGCATTTATATTCTCCAAATTTGAGATAGTCATTTGTCAAACGAAAAAATACCTTTTTTTGCTCTTTTATTGACAGCCACTGACCATACTACTGGAATGCTGTCTGCAGTCGCTGCAGCGAAGGAGGAAACCACCACACAGTCACCATCTACGGAAGCGTTTAAATAGCGCGCATAGAAATAAATAAACCCGAACATTTATTAAAGTAAATAGTAATAAACTAACTATCCACAAATTGAGAGCATAATTATGATTTAATTATATAATCATTAAATATGAACCATCAAAGGTAAAGGTCGTATACGAAGAAAACAGATACATCAAAGTAACTTGTAAACTCGGGGATTATCGGATTTATTTATTTGCATCTGTTCACCCCGAGGTCAAGATGAAAGGTGCTTTCATGTTCTTTTCTTTACTTAACGAACATTATATACCTATCTATTTTTAGAAAAAAAAAACCTGACAGACTCATAAACAGGATTGATAAACTGAATTTTATATTGACTTTTGTGTGAAATTAAAGGAACAGTAATATTATTCTTTTGATTCAATAAAAAGTAAAAAAAAAATGTTTTGCTTTTCTCACTATACACACTATGAATATACAAGGGAATACGGTATTCTTCCAAAATATCGAAGTTTTTTTCCATAGTAGGTATAATAACGTAAGTAAATAGGTTACGTTTTCCTCACCATTATCATCATTGTCGTCACTTCAGCCGAAAGACGTCCACTGCTGGACATAGGCCTCCAGCAAGTAGTACCACTTCTCGCATCTAGTGGATTCCAGCAGCTTGTCATCAGTCCACCTTGTGGGAGGCCTTCCAACGCTACGTCTTCTGGTACGTGGTTGCCACTGCAGAATTTCTCGGGCCCATCGAATATCAGTTCTACAAGCAATGTGACATGCCCACTGCCACTTAAGTTTGGCAATTCTTCGGGCTATGTCGGTTCTCTCTCATTCCTTCTAATGAGGTCCATTGTGAGTCACAACGTTTTAGTGCGATAGATTAATACTGGCAACACAAACTGGTCAAAGACTTTTGTCTTGAGACACGGTGGTATATGAGACAAGAAGATATTACGTAACCTCTTTCTCGAAGTTGGACCTACCTAACTGGACAGTTTATCCTAGGGAAACATAATCGTTAACAACATCGAGTGTAGAGATTTTCTATCATCGAGTGTAGAGGGTGGGTGTTACATGGGCATTTGATATGACCTTCATCTTGTCCATGTTCATTTTAAGACCCACTCTTTCAGAAGCTCTACTGAGATCATCGAGCATTGTACTGTCTTGCATATTCTCTGCCATGAATAGTATACCTTCGGTAAAACGAAGGTGAGTGATGTACTCGCCATTGATGTTGATGCCAACTCCTTTTTAGAAATCCTCCAGTGCAGTGGTGAACAGTTTTGGAGAGATAAAGTCTCCCTGTTCACCCCTCGCTGCAGAAGGATAGGTTTCGAGATCTGATCCTGGAGTGGGACTGACATAGTAGCGCTTTCAACGAACCAATGTCAACACGTCCAAAATACTAACATGTTTAAAAGTTGCAACATCAAACATTCAGCAGCAGTGACAAAGCGCGTACGGTGTTGCTTAGACGTGTTTTTTGCAGTCATTAGCTAATTACATCGTTATCTATTGTGCACCTACCTACTTTGATTCGGCCGCTCGGCCGAATCATCGGTTATCGCTCGTGCGAATCCACACTTTATGAGTAATGAATACGGACGAGAATCATAATGAAGATTTAATAAACACGGTTATAATGGAAGACAAAGAAAATACAAATTCAGAAGACTTAACACAATTATTTGAGATGGAAGACAACGACACGTCGAAAGACAGATCGCGACCTACGAAAAGAGGGAGAGAAGATGATGAATGGAGTGAAGTTAGGAGTAGAAAACACAGGATGAGAGAAGTAAGAGGGATTACGGAATTAAGTGTTACTTGTAAGGATAAAGTTCCTAAACAATTTGCCCTGGCAAAATTATTTAAGGAACAAGGAATAGTAAATATCACCAAAGTGAAACATATAAATCCATATAAAATTATTATTGAACTTAACAACGCCGATAGTGCTGAGAAATTAGTCAACTCCGATCATTTTAGTGGTTTAGGATGGCGATTTCAGCGGCCGTTTGAAGTTGGATTATCGTATGGAGTCATTAAAAATATTGACTTAGACATCTCGGAGGACGAATTACGTACATGTTTATCAAGTACATGTAAGGTCGTGAATGTTAAACGCCTACAACGAAGGGACAGAGAAGCAACCACATGGACCGATAGCGAAACATGGAGGATAGGATTTGAAGGATCATCGTTGCCCCCTTATGTACTTATATACGACATGAGAGTTTTGGTAGAACCTTACGTTTTTCCTGTTACGCAATGTTCCAGGTGCTGGAGGTATGGTCACTTAGTTAAAATGTGTCCGACAATTAAAGTTACCTGTCCGAAATGCGCAGGTAAACACGATGCTGATAACTGTGAAACAGGTTCTTTTAAGTGTGTTAATTGCTTAAAAAATCACATGTCATTGGACAAATCTTGCCCCATATACATAAAGGAAAAGAAAATACGGTGTCTAATGAGTGAATTCAATGTTTCATATAGAAAGGCCATGGATATGTATGTACCTCCTCCTGCATCCCCCTATGAGGCAGATTTCAGCACGCAGACACTACCACCGTCCTATGAAAGAGATGCAGTTAGGCAAGCAGCTACTATGACCTCAACTACACCTATGTCACCTGTGTTACAGTCGAAAGCTACTTACGCCCAAAAAACAGCACGCCTTATCCCAACTAAAGAACATACATCCACGCAAAGAGACAATGTACCACAGACAGACAAACCACAGAAGGAGAAAGAAGAAGAGACAAGTAAGAAAAATAATAAGAAAAAACCTCAGGAAAAATCACCTCAATCCGAAGCCTCCCATGCCCGGGAATGCGATATGGACATTCAAGATGATACGTGCAGGGGAGACGCTACTGAAGACGACACAAATGAGGATTCGGAAGAAAATAATTCATTCGGATGGCTGGTAGATAAAATTAAATACATTTTATTTGTGAGGAATGACACTTTTAAAGACAAAATTATAACTGTTGTTCAAATTAGCGTGGAGTGGGCAATATCTTATTTTTTAAAGAAGATAATACCTAAGAGTTGTTTTTCCGTTAAAAATTATTTTTGTAATGAATAATGTTAAAATAAACATTTTGCAATGGAACTCACAAAGTGTATTACCCAAAAAAATTGATTTAGAACAAATCTTGGTTTTAGAAAAAGTTCACATTGCCGCCCTATGCGAAACGTGGCTGAATTCTGACTGTAACTTTAATATAAAAGATTATAACGTGTTTCGTTGCGACAGACCAGATTCTTATGGAGGAGTCGCAATTCTGGCTCATAAATCTATCAAGGCACAACAATGCCGCAGTACTACTACAAATCCGGGTATCGAGATAGTTCATGTTAGAATCTTTAACTGTAGTTCCATTGAAAATGTTGTTTCAATTTATTGCCCACCTAACGTCCGCACTACACAAAATGATTGGGAATCGCTGTTTTCTATAGCTAACTCTAAAACCCTAATTTTAGGAGATTACAATGGTCATCACTCAAGTTGGTCCACGAAAACAGATCAAAGAGGTACTCAAATTTTTGACTCCTTAATTGACCATAGTTTTGTAACTTTGAACGACGGTAAGCCGACTCGAGTAAAGCTAGTTAATGGAATTTTACAAAAATCGGCACCTGATTTATCTATTGTTTCTTCAGATGTATGTTTAATGTTTGAATGGAACGTAACTAATGAATCCCTAGACAGTGACCACATGATAATCAAACTGAAGACGTCAGATAATTATGTTCCTCGCATTGTAAAGAAAAGAAATTTCACAAAAGCCGACTGGACGGCTTACCGTAACTTTATTCAAGACGCACTAGTTGAGTATACTTTGCCTGTCAATCCCCAAGAAGCTTATAATTCCTTTTTAAATATCATCAACAGTGCAGCAGACGTAAGCATTCCTTATTTGAAATTTAGTCAAAACCCCTGCAACGAATTTAAACCAAAAACTTATTGGTCTCCGATGTTGTCTAAAGCGGTGGCGGAAAGACGATTAGCTTTAACGTGTTTTAGAAAAAACCCAACTCCAGATAATTTAGAAATGTTACGGGAAAAAACTCGTGAAGCTCAAAAACTAACTAGAAGTGCTAGTAAGGAGGGATTCCGTAAATTCTGTTCTTCAGTGGATGAGGTCACTTCAGCTAGTGACATGTGGCGACGCATGCGCTGGTTGAAGGGATATCGTTCAGCTGGACTCCATGTGGACGAGACGTTGGCTGAACAAGTCCTCCTTAATCTAGCTCCTGATTTTACATGCCCCCCACTACCTACTTTTTCCTCTTTAAATCATAAATTGGAAATAGATATAACAAGACAGGAGTTTGACAAATGTGTGAAATCTAAGGATACTGCACCGGGCTACGATGACATTTCCTTTTCGATGATTAAAAACCTCCCTGACCTTGCTAAAAATATTTTACTACATCTCTATAATTTGTTTTTTTCGTTAAATTTTGTTCCGGAACAATGGCGCCAAGTCCGCATATTACCAATCCCCAAACCAGGTCGAGATTTGACTTCCGCTTCTGCAATAAGACCTATTTCGTTAATGTCCTGTCCATGTAAAATCTTTCATTCAATTATTAATAAGAGAATTGAGTGGTACTTAGAAAGTAGAGGATTTTTTGCTGAAGAAACTATAGGTTTCAGGAAAGCTCGCTCATGTCTAGATAATTTAAATTTACTAACCTCGAAAATACAAATTGGTTATTCAAAAAAACTTGTGACTATCGGATGTTTCCTTGATATCGATAACGCTTACAATAACGTTGACGTCACCGCTCTTCTGTTAACCTTGGACCAACTTAATGTGGGATTAAAATACTGTAGATATCTTTGGGAATTTCTTAAAGAAAGGTATCTGTCAATTAGTGGCATAGATAATACTGTAACTAGAATTGCCAGAAGAGGCTTGGCACAGGGTGACCCCCTGTCGCCATTACTATTCAATATTGCAACTATCCATATCTGTAAAGCAATACCCAGCTCCATATCTGTCTCTCAGTACGCTGATGACTACGTACTTTATGTAACTTGTGATAATACTGATCAAGCAGCCGCTGAGTTACAGGAAGCGTTAAATATCCTATGTGATCAATTTGATTCCCTTAATCTCAACATATCATCAAATAAGAGTAAAATTTGTATTTTCGACAGAGGCTATAGAAGACGGTCGGTTAACTTATCAATTAGAGGTAATAGTTTGGAGGTTGTCGACACGGTACGATATCTTGGTGTGTGGTTGGACCGTTCACTCAGGTGGGGAAAACATATAAATGAGATTAGTCAAAAAGTCCTCAAATTCATTAAAATCTTTAAAGTGTTGGCCGGCTCGAGTTGGGGTGTGCATCCAAAACATTTAAGAAGACTTTATCTAACTTTAATTAGAAGCCGTATTGATCATGGAAGCTTTTTCTACGACAACAGTGCAAAAACTCACTTGGAAAAATTAGATAGATTACAGAACCAAGCCATGAGAGTTGTGGGTGGTTTTATTAAAACCACTCCGATTCACGTGATGGAGAGCGAATTATGCCTACAACCACTATTCCTACGCCGACGCTTCTTGGCTAGCAAATTCTGGCTTAAGACTAAAGCTTTGCAGGCAAATACCGGAAGTATCAAATTACTATCTGAACTATCTTCATTATGTAAAAATTCCTCTTATTGGCAAAACAAAAGAATCCCCCTTTTAATCTTGGTAAATGACTCACTAAACACTTTAAAAATTCACTGCAGTCCGAAATTAGATATGTTTTCTCTGAATACTTGGGTTAGTAATATAGATAGTGCTAAAATAATAAAACACGACGTAAAGTTCATGTCTGGGCCAAAGAGGCAATACAATCCTATTAGCTTAAGAAACTTATTTACAGACTACCTTTCTTCCGAATACTCGACTTACGTTAAAATATTTACAGACGGATCTAAGGAGCGTGACAATATAGGGGCTGCGTTTTACGAATCAGAAGAAAATTCAATGAAATTTCGAATAAATGCCAGTGTGTGTATAATGGAAGCTGAACTAATTGCAATCGTAGAAGCTTTGTCTTATGTAGAATCAATCCACCAAAACCATATTGTAATTCTCACAGATTCCAGAAGCTCGCTCCAACATTTGGCTCGGTGTACCTCGACCTTTCGAGGAGTACCGATAGCCTACACTATATTGAAAATTATTTTGAAGTTACAATCTCACGGAAAGCACGTAGTCCTTCAATGGATTCCATCGCATATTGGAATAAAAGGCAACGAAATTGTTGATAAACTAGCCAAGCAAGCCTGTGATGGAATTCCTGTTAACTTTTCTCCTTACTTCTCGAACTTTATACCAAAAATTAAACAGGATTGTTATTTACTTTGGAAGGAATATTTTAATAAAAGATCACGAGATAAAGGAATCTGGTACAAAACGATCCAGCCGCACCCCTTGAACTCGCCGTGGATAGATAACCAGTTGTTGAACCGATCTGATACTATTATTGCACTAAGGCTTCGATCTGGACACATTCCGTGCAATAAATTCTTATACCTAATGGCAAAATCGAGAACAGATAAATGTGATTTTTGTAACAACTCCGTTGATGATGTTTATCACATATTGGCTGAGTGTGTCCGCAACGCAGAATTTAGATATAGATTAGATTGTAGGCTTAGAGAAATAGGTTACTGCAACAGTGTTCTGGCTGCGCCACTTTCTGAAGCAGCTAGAACACTTTACAGACTAGCTATGCTAAGATTTAGTTAAGAGTTAGTTAAAAATTGTAAACCTAACCAGGGCGGCATAATCGCATGCGCGACAAAGCCCTTTTTCTAGAATAAAAAAAAAAAAAAAAAAAACATTCAGCAGCAAGCAAGCAACAAAGGAAACCAACTGGAAGTCATAAAAATATACACGACCTATTAAAGCTTAAGTAAGTAAAATGTCAGAGATACTTGTTTTAATTATGAAAAGGTTTTTAAATATTTTTAATTTTAATCCAGTTTCCGACGCATTTAAAAACTCTTTTATATCTGTTAAACTGAAAGTTTGAACGAATAAAAAAATTGAATGGACTACTGAAAGTTTTTAACACAGTTTTCGTTCAGGAACGGAACTCATGACTTGTGTGGCCGTCCATCCGTCTGTCACAGGCTTTGTTTAAAAGAGTACTGAAAAACATTCCATTGGATTGTTTAAAACTAAAAAAACAATACAATATATTTTCATAAAGATATAAGCCCTTTGCTCATTGTGTGTTTTTTTTTTTTTCAGGAGAAATATTTTTCCGTCGATACAATGAATTCAAACATGTATGTCAATGTTCTTACTTACTCTTACTGAGGGGTGTCGTATTACTCAATAACTGAGTTGTGGAGGTCAGATAGGCAGTCGCTGCATGTAAAATACCGGTATTCAGCTGCATCCGGTTAGATTGGATGCCGACGCCAACATAGTTGGGAAAAGGCTAGGCAGCTGATAATGATGAAGGTGATGGTTATTACAAATAACTAAGCAGTTTCTAACAACTGCTTATGTTGTTTATTACCTACATCAAACCTTTCAAAACTCGATATATAATATCCTTCTTAAGTATAGTTCCATTTTATAGGATGAATGACCTCCGCTTGTATCTTGGTCTGAGAACTTTTTTCAGGACAAACTTTCACATAACTTGGACGTCTAGAAGAAAAGTTTTTACAGAAAGAATCTGTAGAGATGTAGGAAACATTATGTATATATATAGCTACAAACAATAATAAATGAAGGCCACTGCCGTAATTAAAAAGCGTTCAAAATCGAATCGCAATTTCATCTCTGCGACAATCAATGTCAAAAATGTGGCTAAATTAGAGGTATTTTTGACAGATTGAGACTAAGATCAGACTGTGATAGTTCTTAAAATTACGTGAATCGCTCCTTAGTTTTACGGTTCCAACCTTAAAAGGTAAAACGAAACATTAATAGGTTGAGTCTTTTGTCCGTGTATCACAGAGTTTTTTTTGAGAATGGATTTCTATTAGGCAAACGCAATTAAAGCAATTGTACGCAAAAATCAGCATTCACTGGTATCCATTTATGACATAACTTGAATGTCACTTTGGAAAATGCCAGACATTTAGATCTTACTATAAATAGGTAAGGTCAGGGAAATTAATTGTTTAGCAAATTTACTGCCAACTTAAATGGTCATTATAGTTATTAATTTAGGATCTGTAACAAAAGATTTACACAACAAATGTTCAAATCACAGCCATCATTCTATTCTATGACAGCCATTCTATGACAGTCATTCTATGACAATCATTTTATGAAAGTCATTTTATGATTGGTCTATTCACAATTAAATTACTATTTATAACACGGCAAATTGACTTCAATTTGTTAAATAAGGAATTTCCCTGTTTTACTTTATGTCTAATTTTCTTTAAAACAAAACACTTCAGTAGCCAATTTCTGCTTACCATTAACATACAAACGCACGCATGTTAAATTCCCGCGTTTACCACCTCCGCCATCTTGACACGTTTTTGCTTCAGCTAAACAACCCCCGTAGATATCGCGGTCGCAGCCACTTTTTGCACCGACGATAAATGACGCTTCTTGAACAGGGAGCACATTGTTTGTTGACCACTGCCGTGTTTATGGCCTAGAAACGGTGCGATGCCACTAAAGAAGATTTATTCACACTTTACTCAATGGCTGTACAGCGTTTGAGTTAAGTCGAGTGTTAAAAAGTTTGCTGTTGGATGTATCGTGTACGGTCGTGTGGAAAAGTTTTCTGAATTTTTGAAGAGAAGTAATGTTATCGAACGATTTATTGTAACAATTGCAATTGATCCAAGGTAAGGAAATACAGAGTCAAATTAAATTACCTAGCAAAACTCGGCAGACGAGATGGGTATCGATATTTAAACATGATAAAACAAAAAAAAAAGTTAATTTTAACATCGTTTGTGGTATCACCGACTACAGTTAGTGTGACTACACTTAAACATCAGTTTAAAAATCAGTTCTTTTTTGTGTATACTTCACAAAAGCATCGATAATTATGTAAACACAATAAAACAAAATAAAACAGATTTTCTCAACCCATACTTCAAAGAACAACACCAGCGGTCGATGACTCCCCCAAAAAAAAAATCATCAAAAATTTTAATGTATTTTTTTTCCGTGTTTAGATATCGATAGTCATCACGTCTGCTGAGTTTCGCTGACTAATTTAATTTGATATATTATCCCTCTTAAACCAATTTTCAACGTATAGAGTCCGAAATAAATGTAATCATCATTTTGTTTTGAAATATTTTTGGCATATCATTAGATATTATGTCCAGATGCAAATTTTGACATTTAATTTAATTTTCCAATCTCTTTGTATGATTTTTAGTGAAAATTTAAAGGATTTTCTTTTATTGAGTTCGGGAAATGAGTAAGTAGCCTGAGATATTCCGGATTTCAATATCATAACTCACTTTTTGGTTAATATTTATCATTTGTCAAATCTTTTTTAATCGAAGAGTTTCTCATTAACTACGAACGATTACCAGCTTCTTTTTTTAGTAATGTAAATACGATTTAAATTCCTAATATTTAAAACCTTCTCTTAATTTAAAAGGCCGTAAAGTGCTTCCTTGTCCATCCACTTTACCTTTTACCAGTTTCTCGGCGAAGACATAGTTTTAATTGGACTCCTTCCGCTTTGCTTAAGGTCTCCTAATTGAATTTTTTGCATTTTAAATTTGAAAGCACTTAATTTGGAAGTTAAGATTAATTCACCTCATTATACGTTATAAAGGAGTTGAGAACTTAAATGAACTCTTGTTTTATCTATATTCAATTCCTAGGACTTCGTTTGAAAAGATCTTAAGACTTTTTTTTTTCTTTTTTACTAGAAAAAAATAAGGTAAGTTATAATTATAAAGAAGCTGCCTTATTACATACTGGCTGTCGCCCGCGACTTCGTCTGCAGTCCAGGTTGAAAAGTAGCAAATGTCCTTACCCAGGTCATGGTCTATCTATGTGCCAAATTTCACTTAAATCCGTTCAGCTGTTTTAGCGTTAAAGCGTAACAAACAAACAAACAAGCAAATTTACTTTCGCATTTATTATAAAACTAGCGGCCTGTCCCGGCTTCGCACGGGTGGACATTTATTTTTTAAACATTTTATTTTTTTCTTGCAATTAAAATAGCCTATATTAATCAGTGATAATGTAGCATTCAAATGGTGAAAGAATTTTTAAAATCGATCCAGTACTTTTGAGCCAATTTCTTACAAACATACATACAAATCTTTCCTCTTTATAATATTAGTATAGATTATTAGTTAGAATTTTAAGTTTACAAATCAAATGTTGTGTAGTACCTATTGTTAGTAATATTTTTTAACTACTAGTTAGTCTTGTGTTGTAAGTAGTATTTTTTTCCTTATACGAACCTTTTCTTTTAAGTAAAATCGTCCTCCATCCCGTTCCATTTTTCTATCTTTTGCCTGTCCAGTCTAATGTTTAGTTGGTCTAAAAAACAATGTAAGATTTTCCATTTGTTTAAGAACATGAACATAAAAAATTCAAAATAGAAAAAACAGAATAAAAAGAGCGCCTCAAATTCCAGAAATTTCACTTCAAAACGTGTGTTTCCTTACTACATTTGCATAAGTTAATACAAAGCTCACAATGTATCATGTAACAAAGTAACTGGCTACAATAAAAACTAATAAAAGTAAACCGAAGCAGGCAAGAACACAACATCACCAGTCACGGTAGGGTGTTGCAAAAACTCAATTAAAACTTACCTAATACGAACGTGAAGGGAACTATTTCTTTTGTCTCATTGCCGTGATTGAACTGTGTCAAAGTACTGTGCCAGGGTTACTCAATCTTTTATTGAATTGGTAAAAACTATTGCATTTTCAAAATTAGTTACGCTCGTTGGCTTTAAAAAAATCTTCGTTGGGTTAAAGGTAAGAAAGAATACTTATACTAATGTGTACTCCACCTTTCTACTTACATACATATATAAATTCAATCAAGCATAAATTAATATAGCATAAGATAGCATTACGCCACAATTTACCAAAGACTTAGGCAGAGCTGTAACCCCTTTTCGTCCTTGCGACGGAGCGAGCCTTTTGCCATCAACCAGGCACAAATTAATATGATTTTATTTTAATGGAATATATATGACTTTGTTTTGAATTACAGAGTAAACAAGTTCATATTTAAACTGGATATTAAAACGTAGAGGAAACAAGTAATTTCTGGCTAGCCCCATAAAAGGCTTGAGTTTATGAACGTATGCAATTTAATTTTTACCGTATAGGTACGGTAATAATTATCGAAACGAAAATTTTGTACCCCCAAATAATGTACCCAGTTTGAGAAACACTGTATTTTACGAATGTAGAAGCATCGAGAGCCCTTCTCAGTATCTTAATTTCCACAGAACGAGTTTCGTAACCCTCAAAGCTAGATAATAATAATGGATAAATAATTAATTATTAATTGTCGTTAGCGTTCAGTACGTTTTTAAATTATCTACCCATAAGAAGTCTATGGTCAATTATAACCTTATTTTTTATCTTAACTAAGAAGTCTTAAAATGGTCTTAAAATAACATGTTAAATCTCTCAATATTATGCGCACAAACTTACATTGACAGTTGAAATGTCCCATACATTTCAAAATGTAAATTTGTAGAACACTTTTTTCAACTACAATGTTAAGTTTATTGTTGGCATAAATTCATCCCAACAACGGAACCCTTCATTGTGCGTGGTCTGACATGCACTTGGTCGTTTTTCTTTGTGAGTACTAGCTATAAAAAGTTTTTTTTTACGATGCTTATGTTAATGCAGGAATAATTTTTTAAAAATGGAACACAAGATGATTAAAATAATGGTAAGAAAGTTACTTTTGCGTATCGTCTTGTGCAATCATATATTTTATTGACGGTATAGTAATATTTTTTTTTTTGTCGATTTAAACACGCAATAAACAAACACCGACGATAAATATATACATAATAAAGATCGCTCTTAGCGATAAAACCGCCCATTGTGTCACGCTTTGTAAAATTTCTATATTTATGTCTGTAATTTATATGGTGTACATAATAAAGAGTATTCTATTCTATAAATGACGCTTCTTGAGCAGGGAAAGTCTTTTACTCTATAAATAAATATACACTTTGAGAAACTGTGTACGAATGTAGAAGCATGGAGAACTCTTTTTTCAGTATCTTCATTTCCACAGACCGAGTTTCGTAACTCTCAAAGCTAGATAATACTGACACTGCATGTAATTGTGAATTGTTGTTCTTTATAAGTACCAACTGTGAAAGATTTTCTGTTCGATTCTGTTATTGCTGTGATTTAGGTTTTTAAATTGAATCACAAGATGATTTTAGGTATATAGCAGGAAAGTTCATCAAAGGTCAAGCGCTTTTCCTTACGAAATCAAATTTGAATTTATATTTATTTATTTATTTATTAAAACTTTATGCACAAGTAAAAACTGTACAAAGGCAGACTTAATGCCTTGGGCATTTTCTACCAGTCTACCTTAGGGTGATGCAGAGACAATACACAGTAGGTGCAGTAACAGAAAACAAATTAGAAAAAAATATAAATAAAAAAAATATAAGAATAAATACATACATCAACAAAATATAAAATAAAAAAGTTATGAGAGATAAACAAGAAAATCTACAACAACTTAAATCTGAGATGAATATATTGTGTTATGTTGAAATCATTCTATTTTAAGACGATTAAAACATGCAATAAACGAATTACAACAAATAGTAGTTAAGTAGTAATAGTAGTTAGTAACACATACAAGAGTGCAGCAAAATAAAAAGCCGAAGATATTTATTATTAAAAAAAAAATTAAACCTTAAGGACCAGTGGGGTAGTTGCGTAACTCACTAACAATATTTTAGCTTTCATTTTGACAGTTCAACAACGTTCATTACGCAATTTACATTGTTAAGCGGTCAACCTAAGAAACAATGGACGAGCAGTATCCTTTAAAATGATTCAGATTGTGATTAAAAGTACACTGGGCCGCAAAGAAAGCGGGTCGGTTATAAAGAAAGCGATAACTTTTGAAATATTTGAGCAATCCTTTTAAAATGAAAACTAAATTAAAGTTTATTTAATTACAAATATAGAAAGAAGTAAAACATTTTATTTTTTTATTTTAGGTGATTCTATGAAAAATCATAAATTATTCCAGAATTCTGACAATGCTTGAAAAAGGCGCAGTCAGCGGTATACAGCGAGAAATGTTGGTGTGTCACTATTAACCATTCAAAGAGTGCTCCGGCGATTTAAAGAGACTGGATCCAATATTCGTAGATCAGGAACAGGCGGTACAAGGTACACGACAGCGCTGGAGGATCGTTATATGGTGTCAACAATGTTAAGAAATCGATTTCAAACGGCTGTTGAAGTTAAAAACCACCTTCTACGTGCTGGAAGGATCAATCCGTGCACGTGTACAGTGAGGCAGCATCTTGTTGAAGCAAACTTGTAGCCATTTAGACCTGCAAATGGTCCAAAACTCGAAAGGCAGCATCGAAATTCAAGGCTGAGTTACGCTATAGAACACAGGAATTGGACTCAGGATGACTGTTTAAGAGTTATGTTTTCAGACGAGTCGAGTGTCATGCTATACACGCACGATGGGAGACAAAGGGCCTACAGAAGACCAGGTGAGCGCTAAAACCATGCTTGAATTGAAAAGAAAGTGCCAAACGGCACAGACCCCATACACGCGTGAGCTGGAATTTCTTCCGAAAGCCGCAATATGCTAGTGGTAATAGAAAATGACAATTTAACCATACAAACATACGTAAAATAAATCTTAAATAAGAACGTTGGCCCATTTTTAGTAAACGGGCCAGAACGCCATCTTTATGCAAGATAAAGCTCGTCCCCTTACAACTCGGATAGTGTTTGTCTAACATGAGATGAGATGATGAAGATGTAAGATGTCGCTATCACACGTATGGAGTGGCCAGCACGCAGCCCAGACTTGAACCCCATCGAGCATGCCTGGGACGAACTCGGACGACACAGACGTGTACATCAGCGAAATTCCCCTTCAATCACACTTCGTGAACTGAATGAAGCACTGATAGAGGAATGGGAGAATATTCCTCAGCATTGGCTCAGAAATCTGGTGGAAAGCATGCCAAACCTTATAATAGCTGTACTAACAGCTCGTGGTGGCAATAAAAAATACTAAAATGTGGAAAAATGTTATATTTGATACCGTAACACATTTTTCAAAATCTAGTGAATATGGTTATTTTTACTTAACTTACTTTTATTTGAAATGAACTTCATAATCTTGAACTTTTGTGACATTGATTTAGGCACTATAAAATTGTATAAAATACAGTATTTGTTTCATAAAGCTAGCTCTAATATTATGGAAGTTATTAAGGTTTTTCTTACCGACTCGCTTTCTTTGCGGCCCCGGCGTATGTTAAGTAATTAGGGTACAGCTATAAGTTTAATCTCTAGTGGCCATTACATACAATAAATCAAGGTCGGCTTTTAGGTCTCGTTCTTGGCCTTCCCGGTCTAAAAGCTACGTAAATAAAGATATATATTTTGAGCCATTACTTTGACAAAGGTAGAACAAATGCTTTGCCCGTTCCTTGTCTACGTCAGAAAAAATCTTTTACTTAATTGGAAGAAATAACTTATGGTCAAATACATAATTTGCCTCGGTAGTTTTAGTAATTTCAGCCGTGACTGCTGACCATAGGGTCTAAGGGTCGATCCTAAAGGTCGGGAAAGGTACCCGACAGATGGCAATTAGGCTTGATACTTAATAATAAATTATGACTTAAACATAACTAACTAATAAGCACAAATCCCTTCTGCCTGCTTTTAATATGTTTGATAATTAATCATTTAATAAAAAAAAACTGCAACGTTCAAGTTATAAAAGTAGATAATAAATTCCATGCATTAATAATAGTTGTTACGTTCCAATATTTGCTCAGCGAATACGGAATAAACATTCTGAACAAATTGAGTGTGCAAGCAAGTTGGCCACCGCCCAGAGCAAACTGGGAACGGAAAGAATCCGTTCCCAGGATACCAAGTTCAGTCCAAACTTCACAAATGACACCACGATAATTCACCAGCTAATGTCAAAGTTCGCAGTTGTTTGAAATTTTTACCAGCATAAAGTAGGGAGGTATCATTATTCGCCCTTCTGTTTAGTTCGAGTTCGGTTTATGGTAAGTGCTTCATTAAATTACGGGGCTATTAAAGAAGTTACGTTTGTTGAAAAGGGTATGTTAGGTTTATTACGCCGGTAATGTGTGTTCATGATATTTTTTATTAGGTACTTAGCATTATGCAGACAATTTTTAATCATTAAAGAAATGAAATGCAAACGTGTGAAATTTAGATATACTATAAGTACACTTCAGTCTAACCTTACAGATAACACCTATGGAATAAGTAAAATCACATAATCTTAAAAAAAAGTCTATTATTTTCCCTCTGCTGGAACACAGGCCTCCTCTTTCTGCGAGTCACCGTTTTGAGAGCAGTGGTGATGAAATAATTTACACAAAGTAAAGCGGCTGCTTGGGTTCCAACTCACGACCTTACAACTCATAAGTTGCAGCCGTTAGCACCTGGTCACCACTGCTCAAATAAAATCACGGATTAAAGATATTCTAAGGATTAGGATAAGGGCATAGTCTTAAATTTGATTATTACGAAATATGATACGATAAAATGGTTGCAAGTACCGACCAGTACCTTGTACTGCAATTTCAGCAAGTTGCCTCTAGAGATACCTAAGTTATCTACTGCAGCATAACCGAACGACAAATCACGCAATGCAGACTATTAAAAAGTATCCAATTATCCAAATTAAGCAGTACTTTAACAAAATCAAAACGTACTGAGGTAAAAACTTCGCTCCACTGTAGCTTTGACGTGTTGGCGCGGTGACAAGAATTCATTAATGGTTTTTCTTTTTTTCAGAACAGAAGATTTGTATAAGCCTTCTGTCTTGTTTGGAGACTGCATTTTTTTATGAAATATCGTTAAACTAAGAGGATAGTTTGTATTTTTTTTTTAATTTGAATAACTGAATTGCAGTATGATTTCGGTCAACGATTCGTTTTGTTACTCATAACATAACATCATATCAGTATGCCGCGAAGGGTTACGCTGAAATATAGCAGTATACGTACACTTCTTTACTATAGACTATTTGAAGGCGACTGACAAGGCAGCGCGCGCGCTGCGCTCATACTGCAGAAGTCGCCATTGGTCGGCGTTTGCTATCCACGTGTCGACGGCAAACGCTAACCAATGGCGGCAGCTGCAGTTGCATCTGAAGCTGAAGTTGGTTCTGTCGACAGCAAAGTGCTGCTCTTCTGTACTCTGCCTTAATGATGATATGAACCGGACACAAAGCCATGTAAGGCGGCTGGAACTTCGACGCACAACCTGTTACCATGGATTGAGTACATAATTCTGAAACCCCATGCGCTGAAATTTTTCGTCGCTTATTAAAAAATAATAGCTCTGTCATATATTTTAACCGCGTAGGTATTGCTCTTTTCTATGAAACAGCTGATTTTTCTTTGTTAACCAACGAAAAAGTCTACGTTACCCCGGTCTAGAATCATATGCTGAATTCAAATATTCCCAGTCAGTTACCATCCATGTGGGGGCATCACGCGGATTGCCATCAGTTGGCAGCGGGTGGCGACTGGGAAGTTATCGCCCCCACTTCAAATCTCTGTACACTGCGGCGTGGATCGCCAACTCCCTCATTGTTGTCTGTCTTACGGCCGCGTTGAGGGGATTGGCCGTTAGACTTTGCCAATGTGGTTGTATTAATAGATAAATGATATTATTAGGGACATACAAATAAAATTTTCTTCATCGTAGTTGCTATTAATAACTTATTACTATTAAACATAAAAACTTGGAGTAAATTCGTATCACAGATAATCAAAGTATTTACAATAATTAAAGTACCTAACAAAAGCTTATCATAAGTCACAGTCACAGATACCTAATCAAACTACATATTTTCAATAATCATGATTTTACAATAAAATTAGCGATTTCAAGTGGGGTCAGACTTTTGGGCTTCTGACGACCCATAACGACTGCCAAATATCCACAAATGACTGATAGATTGCCCCGTGCGGCGGTTACTGACATTGTATGATGATTTATATAAGAAAAAAAATAATTACAAGGATTTTTGGAGTTCATGCCAACATTTTGTCGGTCTGTCCACGTGACGACGTCTTTGCTTGCTAAACGCAATTTTTTATAAAATAAAATTGTGGCGTACTTTTTATGTCAATCAGCAAAGATACGGGCCAAAACGTAGTTCGAAACTTCGGAGTGAACCCTTCTCCCGATTAACTTTGGATTCATGAGTTTTGAACGGAGTCATAGACAATATTCGTGCACGAATGATGCATGACAATAGAATTGCGCTATTTCACCAGTCGATTATTGGTAGGTATACCTATTTTGTGATTTTCATTACAGCCCACTGGGTCCGATTACAGCCCACTACCTCTCACATAGAGGATGCCGCCTATGTTCCAACAGTTTGAACATAATAGGCTGATTATTTAATCATTTGAAATTAACCTCAAAGATACGAGATGTAATGAATAATGACCCACTAAGTTGGGCTATGGACGCTATGGTATTATAATATCAATCAACTCATCAGCTTATCGCAGCCCACTGCTGGACATAGGCTTCTCCCAGGCTGCACCACAACGCCCTGTCCTCTGCCTTCTGCATGCAGTCTGCCCCAGCCACTTTCTTTAGGTCGTCGGTCTATCTAGCAGGGGGGCGCGGCGTCCCACACTACGCTTGCCGATACGTGATCTCCTCTCCAGGACTCGTCTGCTCCACCGGTCATCGGTCCTTCGACAAACATGGCCAGCCCACTGCCACTTCAGTTTGGTTACTCTGCAAGCTATGTCGGTAACTCCGGTTCTTCTCCGGATAATTTAATTGCTGATTTTATCCTTCAAAGATACTGCGAGCATAGATCGCTCTTCTTTATAACACAAATCAATAACCTGCAATTCATAGCACCTAAATCTCTAGCAGATAACACTTGAACCTCCAAAGGGTTGAAACGCCATACATATACATAGCATATTTTATCAAGTTCCGTATGCCGAATATAAAGTAAGTAATATGTGAGCCCGTCTCACATGATCTCAGTTTCGTGTCAGTGTCAAACAAAAGCCGAATTGTCTTTGTAAAACAGGAACTGAATAATACATTTCACTTGAGTTTTAACATGACACCTCTTTGTTTTGTGCGCTGCCACTCGTCACTACAGTATGTGATATGAACATAGGTACTCATATACCATGTACTTCTGTGTTGCCGAGGATGTAAAAAGTGGTGGAATCTAAATTGATGGAGGCTCGTGAAAAATTGTATTTTGTTTTCTCATTTATGGCCTGTGTATTTTATTTGTATATGTAAGCTATTAACTTAAAAAACTTTAAACAGTTATCTTTAGAACATTTTGTAGGAAACCATACAGCAATTTGGTTTCATCCACAACTGCAAAATCCGACTCATGTCGTAAAAATAATTTGACATAATATAGATAGTGTAACCTAATTGGTATTGAGTACCTATTACATTAATAATACTGCCATTACTTCGAGTATGAAACGTATGTATACTTACATTGAGAGACCGTAGAGCGTCTCCACAGCAACTTTGTTTACATTCCTGGAAAGTAGACAAAAGATAATTGATCCATTACATAGTACGATGTAGTACCAACATAGACATACATTCATATCATAATGCCAATTATGGGACCGAAACTAACTCGCTATAGAACAGCTTGCATAGTGCAAAATATTAATTGGAGAGAGTTTTATCGTTTACAGCTATACTTGTTCAAATATTTGAAGCAAAAACACCAGTTCTGTAATACAATTGAACCATTCGTTCGTTACTAAATTGCAAACAATAGATATTTTGTTAACTTTAGCCGGGTTTTAACTAGTTTTTGTATGACAATAGCTTGGTGGGAAGTGTTGTGTTCTGTTGTTTTCCTGGAAAGCCAATCCTACAATAATAATTAATTCATATTATAATTTATATCTATATCCTACTAATATCCTTATCTTTACATACATAGAAAGTAGCCGAAATGTCTATACAAATATAACTTCCGAATGACTGCACCAAATTAGATTTTTTTTTGTTGGGTTCGGTATTGCCAGGAAAATGTTTGTATGAAAGAAAATTTCGGAAATTGGAAAAAAAAATTGCAGCCCTGCGAATCTGGGGTGGGCCGCTAGTTATAAAAAATGGGTGAGTTTGTATGTTTATATGTGGATTTTTGTGATGTCAGTCACGTAAAAATCGCCAGATAGGTTATACACACATACATACTTTTTTCCCGGTAGTACGATCCCGTGGTACCACGGTGGCGGGTGAAACTGCGGGCAAAAGCGAAGTTATTGTTATAAAGTAGCACTCGCATAAGATTTTACAAAAACCATTTTAAGTGCACTGGGCCGACAACCTGGTGAAGGTTGCAATTAATAATGTGGTCGAGTCATTATTATTTAGTAACAAAAACTTCTGATATTCATCATTTCAGCCGATAGCCGTCCACTGCTAAACATAGGCCTCCCCAAACCAAACAACCAAAAAGGTTTTGTGCTTTTCACCTCCAGCGGATTCCTGTGAACTTCACAAGGTCATCGGTCTGTCCGTTGGAGGCCTTCCAACGATTCGTCTTCCGGTACGCGGTCGCGACTCCAGAACCTTTCGGCTCCATCGGCTGTCTGTTCTGCGAGCAATGTGCTCTGCCTACTGCTGCTTAAGTTTGGCGATTCTTCTGGCTATGTGTGTTATTTTGGTTCTTCTGCGATTCTCTTCTCATTAAAACTTCTCATTAAGGGAGATGCGCTAGTTCATATAATCACTTACTGAATTTACCCTACCTAACCGAAATGACTAATGTTATCGAACTTGGTGGTTTATAATAATGATTTTTATATAATTATAATTCTGTAAAGTCATATTTGTTACTCTCGCAAATTATATTTCAATCAACATTCAACATGACACTGCACTGCAAATTGATAAAAACGTAAGAAAATGTGAATTTCGCAGGATACCCTGGGCTTCCTCTTCCTTTAAACGAAACGATTATGCGAAATTCCACTTATAAAACCATCTCGACTTCATAATTACGATAAGATAAAAGAGCTTACATTGCCATCCAACATGAAACAAAGCACGTAATACTAGATCCGATGTCAAGGCTTTGTTGTACTTTCCTACTCAATTTAAGATTTTTATATCAAATCTCGATTGAGATATGTAGGATACAGATATTCAATATATTGCATCAGACATGACATTTCCTTTGGCAGATGGATGAAAGACGCTACAACTTATATAGAATTTTATTCATAAAAATAGTTCAGGTATTTGCGAACATTTTAGTGGCTTTATGGAATATATTTATGATTATTGAATGTTCTGTACGCAAATCTAATAAGATATAAGTAACTTGAAGAATGCTTGAGTTTAGACATCTGTCTTAATAAACTCTAACTTTTTTATAACGTATTTTAAGGGGCTTTTAGCTAAAAGATAACAGCCACATGGATCGATTGAAAGCTAAGCTATGCTTGCTGCGGTCGGTTTATGTATATCTGACCATCCGTTACATATCGGTACCCCTCCGTGCCTCGGAAAGCCTCTAAGCCTCCTCTCGGAAAGTCTTTAAGCCGGTGGGCATCTTTGACAATCGTTACGGGTAGTCAGAAGCTACGAATAAATAATAAGTCAGGAAATGTAACTGCGATAAAAAAATGACCAAACAAATATTAGGCCCAAGTAGGCGGGGCTTAAAAATTGTACCCAGCGCGTCATCAGTCGGACATTTTTCTTGCAAGTGAGCACTTCGGGTACGTTTTCGTTTTTATCATGGTGAACTACAGCTGTGACTCATCATGCCAGCATGTGTTGTGGAGTGGTGCAGGAGCCATACAAGATTAAAATGTCCAGGGATCACTTTTCACTGGTAAATAGTAGCAAAATTATAATTATATTCAAAGATGTTCAAATACGTTATCAAACCGAGGTGGTCAATACTATGCAAAATGAAGTCAGTAAATTTTTTACCAATTTAATTTTTCTTTTCTTATTGATGAAATATTGAAAAGTAAATCCATAAAATTTAGTTATTTTTATAACATTATTCTATTTTGCTTATTTAGTTTTCTTTTAGTTTCCCTGCCGATCCAATTCGGCAAAATAAGCGGATAGCTTCAGTTAAGCTAGAAAGACAAGAGTACGACTGAATGCCTGTGAAAGCCAGCAGAGTATGTTCCGTTCATATTGACGAAAAATATTTTTATAAATCATTAAAAGGATATACCAGGTTACACAAAACTGCTGTACCTACCAGTTTGAAAGATTCTCTTTTAATGTCTTCTAGACAAAAACTTAATAAATTAATCATATTTCGCAGGACATAGAGTTCATTGGATTGTAAAAAGTAACCAAAAAAAAAAAACAAAAATATATTATAAAAAAAACATTGTACAATAATATTCTTTTACTATTGACTTGGTCCGGTGCACTTATTGCATAACATCGTCCACGTCACTTGACTCAACTGTCATAGCAGACATTGCAGCACGCGCGAGAACCAATCCCGGCTTTCGTTCTGAATTTAAACCAATATTAGATGGGCAGTCGCTCCATGGAAAATACTGGTATTTAACTTCATCTGTTTAGGCTGGAAGCCGACCCTAACATGGTTGGGAAAAGGCTAAGCAGTTTGACTGTCTGAGAATAAGCATACTTTGGGCTATGCTTGGACTTTCCATAAGTGATCAAATCAGAAATGAAGAGATTCGCAGGTTCTCCTGCGAATCTCGCGAATCTCAATCTCTCTCTGCGAATTGTCAATTGACAATTGGCTATGACCTTGGTTCTCCAAGGTCATAGCCAATTGTCAATTGACAATTGAATTGTCAAACTTAAGTGGCAGTGGGCAGGGCACATTACTTGCAGAACAAATGGCCTATGAGGCCGAAAGTTTCTGAAGTGACGATCGCATGCTGGGAGACGTAGCATTGGAAGGCATTGCACAAGATGAACCGACGACCTTGTGAAGGCCATAGGATTCCACTGGATACGGGGAGCACAGAACTGGCCCAAGTAGCGGTGCTTGGAGGAGCCTATGTTCAGCAGTGGACATCATTCGGCTGAAATAATGATTATTATGAAGCAGTTTTTGAAGGTCTAACGTTGCAGAAATCGAATCGAAACATCCAGCCTTCACCACTACCTGTGTTTGAGCTGGGAAGATGTCAAAACTCCCCAGCAACCCGAAAATAACTTATAATCTATTAGATATCTACTAAAATATAAATAAAAAACCAGCAATTGATATAAAAAAGAAATGAATAATAGGTAAGCATATCCTGCCATCATTAATTTGTCAAGACAAGACCGTAGGCACACCAATCTTAAAAGCTCGACTTAATCGCTTTACTTTCTATAATTTAAAATCTTTTATCTTAGAAAAACTCCCTGGTAATAATTTATTTCCTTTCTGGGTAGGTACCTCGTAAATCAATCACTGTAATTTGTGTTTGATCAGTTTTAAGCTCTATTTCGAATGAAGAAATACTTAATTCCACTGAGGAATTCTTAAACTTCGTATTTATTACAGTTTTTACTTGAAACTAAAATCTTAGATTTTGTTGCTAATAACAACAAGCAAGAAGTAGTGGTCCAGTGGTAACGTCCCCTACTCACGAATTGTAGGTCATGAGTTCAAACCCAGGCGCTTTCGGTACTTTGTGTGAAAAATTTCTCCACAATTTCTCTTAAAGCGGTAAAGGAAAACTTTAAAAGGAAACCGGCATATCCTAAGACCACATTTCGAAGATATTTGGCCCGCACTGGGCCCGCTTGGTAGATTATAGGCCATTCCCTCTCGAAGAGAGGAGCTGATTATGTATCTTATGTAACAAAATAGGTAGAGTCTTTTATTTTTTTTAAGTTCATGTTTCTCTCTTGGCAAACAAATAAATTTCTAAATAAGGAGATTATTTTCTTGTAACTATTTTACATTTTTTTCGTAGAATATTTTTTTATCATAGTTAGCTAACAAGTCAGTCTATCTCACTAAACTAGAATTGAAATGAGACCTTATTTTTCTACTACAATCGTGCTTAAAAATTATTAGTGTAAATACCTGAACATGTTTTCTTTCTTAAAAACAATCTTTAACACCAGCGCCCCAACATCTTGCTCCCGGGGTATATATCTGATAGTGTCAGCGTCGCGTCCTTACATCAAGGGGCGTCGGCAAACACCTAGCGTGCCAACGGCATTTGTCAACTTCACGGACAAGACACTCGTGGCACACAGGGCTCTTCGTACAACACGACACTGCAACATTGTAGAGGCTTTCGGGTATTAATAAGACAAACTGGCTCTTTTTTGGCGAAAAAGGTTAATAATCCCCCATTCGTAAATTGTGTCGGTCAAATGTCCTGACGTATTCCTCTTTCAAACGAGAAATCGCAAGGTCTACGAAGTTTTTTAAGAACACTTACGAAAAATTTCTCAATTTTATGGGTTTTAGAGCTTTTAAGAGTAAATATTTTAAGTTGCCTTTATATTATGACATTGTTTACAATCAAACAATATTTTTTGTATAATTGAATAAGACTATAATTGGATAAGAGAATTCTTCTGGCCTTTTCTAGTAGATAAGCTTATCTCTTTCTTTAAATTACTAAAATTAAGAAATAGGTCTAATGTGGTTGCAGATACTTTGTTCATAAATCCGGTTTTATTAATGAATATACACAATAAATTCACTCCAATTATGATTACAGGCATAAGTTACATTAAAATATTCAACAATATTATCCATCGCTTAAAAGTCGGTCAACCACACCCGTGAAATATAACTATTACTCAATCCCCTATCTATACTGATACGGACTTCCGAATGCGCAATCTATAGGCACATTAATACTTCAAGGCTACAATAGAGCATCCTGTATCTAAAGGACGATATCTCGAGCACCGAATCAATCAACCGACACGTGTATAGGGGGAGTCCGAAACATTCGCGCCTCCTCCAAAGCCAGGCTGCTTTTAAAATAATGATGGGTAAAGTGCATCGCCATGGTAGCGAAAAAGATTGTATATTTTTAACGTTGTTTCGTAAGAAAAATATCATAACGTTTGAGGGGATGAAAATAATAACGGTTGTTTTTTCCAGACGGGTTCCCGATGGAAAAGGAGGATATTGACGGATTTTTATTGGACGTAACTATGATAGAATCCCATATTTCCAAACAGCTTCCTTTATTATTATTTAGTTCCTCCAAAATGGATAAAATACAATCGCCCCTACACTTTCCTTAAATACTGTAGTAGTAGTAAGTACCGTTTACTTTGTATTTTGGTACTTATAAAATAAAAAGTCCTTTGGATACACACTATCAAAAGGTTTTTTTTTATTTATTTGTATTATTATTTAGTCATTATTATTTAGTATTTAGTCATTTAGTGCGTTATATATTGTATATAATCACTTTATATGTATACTTTTCAGAATACCAATATTCCACTTCTGAGCAGAAATCCCGAATAGCGAATAAAAAATAATAATCCCCCAAAAAACGGTTGATTTGTCAAAGGATTTACAGCGATATTTTTTCCAAAAGCACCTTTTAAAATTTGTTATGCAAATGGAAAAGCCTTATTACACTTCCTTAATTATTTCACAGGCTTTATCCAAGCACAAAGTCTTAATATTTTATGATGTAATTTAAAAGACTGTCTTTGAAAATGAGTTTCAAGACGTCTTCTACCAGGAATAATTTTCAACCATTGTTTTACGTTCTGTCGAAATCTTGGGCCTTGATTAGTTTGTATAAACATAAAATTTGTCAAAAAAGGAATATCATCTTTGAGGCAAAATGGAGAATTTGAATTGATAACCAGTCTTTCAAATATAATGTAAATCCAGGAAAGGCCAATATTGGTTATCTCTGGTTATGTTAACCAATCCACAATGATTTAAGCGTTTCGCACGATCTTCTATACATATTCGTAAATCTGTGTTACCGCGTTGTTCTTTTAAACTACATAATGAATTTTAATGTAGTTTTCACCATCATTTAGAATTTTTGACTCTTCACATGACCTATTTTTAGCCCAAAGAATCAGCATTGCCATCCAACGTGGTAATACTGCCAGCCTTTTGGGCACTTACGCCACTGACAGCGATGCGGACGAATTTTTTGATGTCTAATGAGCTCCTGCCTTTTTCTTTATTTTTTTATTATATACTTGTATGTAATATATAAAATTAATATCTAAAAAGCAAAGTCGGGCTAGTCACACCATTTAGAACGCAACAACCGCTGGACCGATTTTTATGATATTCGATTTGTTGGATTTGTCTCCGCCCCGAATAACAGAATAACGATTAGAACATGGGAAAATTTCATGGAATAAATAATAATGATGACATTTCAGTTTCTCATATATTTTGTATAAGGAAAGGCGGTACGGAACGGCTTTTTTATTCTAAGGCAATACGAAGTTCGCCGGGTCAGCTACTTAGTAATTACATATTTTAGTGTTAGCTTGAAAATTGTAATTATTGAAGGTAGTAAAATGTCGTACAAGAAAAAAAAAACATTTATACAATTTATTCCGGATCTAGATTATATATTCATACTTTACAAGAATAGATTGTATGGTGACCCCCAAAGTAGGCATTTGCCTGCATCTTCGGGTTTGAAAAATATTAAAGCCACAATATATTACTGACGAGTCCCATACATGATAAAAAATTAAGTGACAGACAAAATAATTCTACAATTTCATGTTGCATTTTGCAGTTTAAATGCTAATTACGGAACAGTGAAATCACATTCTAACAAATACTTAAACGTAGTGACAAACGAAATTTTCCATCAAATCTTGAAAACAGATAACACTTAAATGCATCCGAAGACTTTCTTGAAACCTTTTCTTTATCGCGGTAGAGACAAATCACGCAGAATTTTTAGGGATTACACGAGTACGAAACATTTTATCGGACATAGCAAGAAAGTTTTTTTCAAAGATATCTAAAGCTTCGGATCTCCCTATAAAAGTTGCCCCTAACTTTCGGTTCCTGCTGCTTTAATAATAGCTACTTTTTCTTTACGTATCATCATAAGGAATCTACTGGGCGCCATCTTTCCATAGTGTGGTGGTGGAAAAGCTGTGGAGATAAAATGAGAGTTTATAATGCCGTCTATATTTTTATGTCTGCGTCAACGTATATGAGTATTAGTGCTAACACATAAAAATACATCTACTGAGTTTTATTCCGTCGCATCGCATCGCCTGCACGCGCTATTCTTTGCTCAGCGTTTTGTCATGGCGTGATGTTAAGTAGCCAATAGCCTTCCTCAATAATTGGACTATCAAATGCAATTTTTTTTTTAATCCGACTGGTAGTTCCAAAGATTAGCGCGTTCAAACAAACTCTTCAGCTTGATTTTTGGTATAGATAAACTATTTAACATTTTAATAGTTATAACACGTTATCAATATTTACTATCAATCTCACTTTGCTTGCATACGTAACGTTACTCACATTAAATAAACATACACCTACTCGTAAAAGCCCCAGTATAAAAACTAAAGTGCCCCAACACAAACATGTCAGAGTCACTCACAGCCACTAGTTAGGTAAAGATTGGATATTTTTTTTCTGCAGCTTTGCAAACATCAATCCTTTTACGCATTGGTATGCAGGCTGCGTGGGTCGAAATGCAAAACACTTACCCTCGGTAGAGTTCAAAGCGTAAACTTTTTCTGTCCCAAACATTATTCCAGTCTCGTAGTTCTGCTTTGCGTGTTCGAGGTTTGAAGTATTTTTAGGTTGAGCCCTGGTTTCATTAAAAAGTTGCCCGCACAACTAATATTCGAAGTGATTGAGCAACTTTCAATTGCGACGTCTGTAAACCGCTTTTGTCATCATTGTTATTAGGAATCTATGTAGCGTTTTACGCTAGGCAATGGTCGGTCTAAAAAAAAAATATATAATTTGTTAAATTAGATTTCAGAAAGCCAAAACAAATAATTACATGATTTAATAAAAATTTCGGTAGTTGTTTTACGAGTATTGTATCTATAGATAACTATGTTTTTACACTAGGTACAAAATTAAATGACTAATTAACTAACTGTACAAATTAAATACAAAAACAAAAGAACACCTAGGCGTTGAAGTACTCGTCCGCATCGCTGTCATCCGTAAACCAGCCCAGAAGACTATCGGCATTGCCAGGTTGAATGGCAATGCTAATACTTTGGCCAAAAAACGACCCAGCTCTCTGTCACGCGAAGTGTCGACCAGTCGGCGAGAAAATTCCTTTAGTTTGTAGGATTTAAAGTTATTTTTCCATAAACTCATATTTGTTTACATTTTTGGCAAATAAATCGCGAACGCAGATTACAATCAATTCGTGGAACTTTAACAATATGTGGAATATGCATTACATATTGTATCTGATTTCCGTTTTAGCATGTAAACATCTCTCATATACCTACATCTGTATAATCAAACGAACAATAATGTCAATAATATATTTTTTTATAGCTGATGAAACTTTAAACGTTCTTATTTTTTGAACACAGCAATAAAGATTGATAAGACAACATTTCGTGTTCGCAAACACCTTAAAGGGACTGATCCGAAGGCGACAGTAGACCGCAAACCGTAGCTGAAAGCCGCCCAACCGTAATAGCGGATCGCAGCGACACTTATAAGTAACTAAATGGAAACGCTGCTGCGATTTCGCCATTTACGGAATTGTACCTTCAACCTTTCGTATATTAGACAGGATGGCAGGTATATCGACGCGCAATCTGTCACCATGGATTCAGTATACGATTCTGGAAAACATGTCATCATCTGCCTAGCCTTTTCCCAACTATATTGAGGTCGACTTCGGGTAATACGAAGCCCCCAGTAAGTCTGGTTGTCACATTTTCGGGCTTCTGACTATTACCGACTGTCAAAGTTCCACGAATGACAGCCGGGACCAACGGCTTAACGTGCTTTCCGAGGCACGGCGGGGTCTCGGTATGTAAAGATGGTCACCCATCCACAGACCAACCGCGCCAAGCGTAGCTTAACCTCATCGACCAAGGAAAAATTTCTACTCTAAGATGTTTAGAATCATTTGCTGAATTCAAGGTTACACTGCCGCGGAATATGTTACGTGAAAGCCCGCTAATGCGATAATTATACACTCCGCCAAACTACTGTAACTTATTTTGGAGCGGCGATCTACATTCCGGCGGCATACGACACGTCAAACGTCTATAAAACGATCATAAATCAAATGTTACCTATCCTGAAATAATGTTATTATAATATAATCAGAAGTGTTTTATTATTTAGCTCGAGATACAGCGTACGTATTTAGTCACAGAATCCACAGTACATCCTTAAGTAATTGCACAGAGGCTACCTATCTGAACTCTGTGGCTACGATGTAAGCTAATTTAGACTTAGCTAACTCGTAAGTAGATAAGTCAGTGAGCTAGTCAGCTAACAGTAAGTTAGTACGATGCGGGTGTGTGGTCGTAGACTAATACAAATAGTAAAGTCAACTGCGAAGTTAACGTGGCTGCAGATGTCCCGAATTTTGGGTCCAGGGTTTAGGTACTACATTGTATTGCTTTATAGAACCTTTTTGGTTGTTTTCACAGTACGATTAGTGGGCCAAGCTCAAATAAATGAGCGGAGTATAATAAAGTAAAGTAACTACGAACAATTTGAATATTGAAAATACTCGGTTCGTTCATAATCTTTACTTAGTTGTAAGACTTTAGCCATAAACTTTTGCGACAAGCATAATTAGTATCACCCATAGTGATGCTAATTGAGCTTGTCGCAAAAGTTTAAACCAAAATGCTTTAGAATAGTTGTATTTTCGATTAAAATATCGATCGAATTTACGTTACGTTTATAATGCAGGTAGTAATACGAGTAATAATAATAAGATAGAAAAAGCAATGACTTGAACCTCAATTCTTGTAATTTAAAACGTTCAAAATCTAGTCGCAGTCTCATCTCAGCGACAAACTAATGTGAATGAAATTTGAGGTATTTTTGACAGATTGAGACTGAGATCAGACTGTGAACGTTCTTAAAAATTATGAGAATTGCACCTGTGATCAATACAATTATCACTATGCGCTATGTATCACTTTGAAAATGTCGCAACTCTGATTCCCAAGATACAGGCATATGCCTAGTTTGGGGATCACCGTCTATTCTATTCTTGTACGAATTGTGATTACTTACTTAATAAATAAATAAATACGGAGGTAAAGTTACTCTTTAGGAATTTGAAGAAAAACAATTCAAAAGCTGCAGAAAATAATAAAAGTGTAGCGCTAAAGCTGTAATGAACTTAGCCGAGGCATCAAAGTGCTAATTTAGTCTGATACAGGCAATAATGGCCAAGTTTCGCGCTTTGATTCCTATAAACCAGCATTATTTAGTTTATTGGAAAACTGTGTAAAATTAACTTTGAAGTTTCCTTGCCACTAAGAAACTGCCTGTTATTAAGAAAATTTTGTGATAAGGCGCAGGGAGGTGACGCCCTAGGAGGACATAAATTATAGTGACATTACACGTGATGGGTATCGATATCTAAACATGATAAAACAAAAATAAATCAATTTGACGATTTTTTTTTTTTTGTAGGTTCATCGACCGCATTTAGTGTATTCACTTGAAATTAGGATAGGGTATTTATTGACCTTAAGGGCCTATGCTACCTCAAATGGCTTAGCATGATCCTCCATTATGTCGAAAACACAGCATTAATTTTTAAATAAATATATGGTAAAGTTGAGGATTAATGTTAGGTCTTATGTTTGACGAAAACACGATTCCTTAAAATTTTCTCGATAGAAAAAATTCCAAAGTTACCTCCAAACCAAACAATAAACCAAATCAAATTATATCATGAAACTTTTTATACTAACTGAACTAACTATAAAGAAGGTCTTGTGTTTTTATTTTTTTTTAATTACTATTTTTTTCACCGTAAAAAGCAAATACCTAAACAATTGGTGCTGCCTGCCACCTAGCACCGCACTCTGTTTCGCTCTCACTCAGTCCGCGAGCAGTATCGTGCGAGCGAGATAAAGAGTGAATTTTAGCTGAGGTAGTATAGGCTCTTAATAGTGATGTTCTGCAGAAAGGTCAGGTGCTTAGTAATCGCAACTGACGTGCGTTTATGGCCAGATTATTGAACGTAAACGAGGCAGAGTATGTAAAGGATCGTAGCAGGTGGCGATTTGTAGTTTCTGCGAACCCCTATGGGAAGAAGCTGTGAGTTTATGTATGTCACACCCAACACCTTACTTGACTGGCCAATTCTTGCCTTGCGGTAGTAAGGCTAACGCTCGCCTGGTTTGCGACCACCCTCCCACCGGAGTCCGGCGTCAAGCAGCCTGCTGTGTTTCGTCGGAACTTGGGAGTTTCAGTGCCTTAGGCATCTTCTGGGCACACTCGTTCCATCATAGATCTCATCCATCGCTTTCCATCAGGCGTGATCGAGGTCAAGAGCGGCCCATTCAGCAATAAAAAATAAATCAAATGTATTCGTGTTAGGGTCATCTTATTTCTATACAACGTGTAACGAAATGGGTATATATATAGAGAAGGCCCGGCTTCTTTGGATGATATCAAACGATATAGGAAGGGTTTTTTAATCCTATCGCTACATGTTCGGAAGTTATGAGATTTTTTAATACATTGATACCAGAAACCGAACTTTTCAAATTGAAATAAACACATCACTAGCACTAAAACAGCTGATCGGTGTCACCGACCTATTTGTAAGTAAAGATAAACCTCCTACTCCTGGTATTTCTGAATAAACGGTTCCGCATGTTTATTTTTTATTCACAAAATATTATTAAGTACTGACTTTTCCTAAACTTTGATTATGTTTGTGAACTAGCTACCTACAATACAATTAATTGGTCTAGGTATCAAAAGTTAACGAAATATTTAGATACCTGCTTGAATTGTCACGTATCATTTACACACTTGTTGGTTTTTTACGTAGTTGTCCTTTTGTAGAAGATTACTTTGTAGATAATTATTATCTACCTCGTAGTAATCTCCCACCCGCCACCCACCTTTCCATCATACCTACAACACAGTAAATACCTAATTCAAAAACAATATTCCTGTAAATTTCCTAACATTATTTCTAACCTTTTATTTTGGTGGCCATAAAGATGAACGATTTTTTGCTTTAAATCGATTTTTCATTCGATTCACAGATCGAATCTCGTGCTCTTCTTACATCGATCTTCTAAAAATTCATTCAAAAATCGTAATTAAAAAATTTTAAACAACATTTAACACACCTCTATTTTGTGACATATTTACAGTTGCCAGTCAGGTAGGTACGTCAATAATATTTGATAACCTTTCCGGCGTAATTCAAATGGATGATTAATATGTTTCAATCTTCGGACAAGTTAAAAAGTGTCGGCATACTTATGTAATTGATCTTGTTTGAAATAGATAAACCTACCTATTCGCTGTTTATGATTGTCAGCACAATGCTTTGGGCAAATATGAACTTGAACTATTAAGAGCCTTTATTTACACATACGATCCAAGAGATTCGATTCACGTTACTATTGAATCGATTTGCTTGAAGATCGCATTAAAACGATTTCGAAAAATCGACAGCTTGTACAACCATTGAATTGATCATAAAAATCGAATCCTTACGAGCATCCTACCGGGAATTAATTGCTTAAATAAACATTATTATTTGCCATTAGTACTTAGAATAGAAAAAGGATTTAGAAACCATTTTTTTGTCCAACTGAACCCAAAACATCATTTCAATTCACCTCTTCGCAACTTATTCTTCTCCTAGTACACACGGCTACACATCAAGCTATACAAAACCAGTTTACGCTGGTCTCGCATCGTACGGAAATTCTATACAATGTGAGATCAGCTTATACTGGAAATGTATAGCTTGATGTGTAGCCGTGTGTACAAATAAAATCACAGTGGGTTCCGTTCATAATTTTTAAAATAAGGTTATTTTTTTACTAAATAAGACGTAAACTATTAGCAACAAGTTAATCGTTTTTTTTTATTACAAAATAATACCACGCACGCATAATTTTTGTGTGTAGGACTAACCGAAAGAATTATCGGAGTTCACGGTCTGTCGGTGCTGTTTGAGTGGTACATAGGTTTTATTAGTTTGAGCACGTTTAGTCTTTGTTATTATAATTCAAATAAAAAAATGTCGCAAAATTGCATGTAACTGTCGAAAGAAATTAATAAAAGTACTAGAAGCGCATGAGTAACAGGAATTGTTATTTCCGAATTGAATATCGTTTGCTCACAGAACCCTGATTACGTCGCTACACACACAATGTAACATCGATGTGTGTGTAAACCTAATGACTTAGGGTTTTAAGGTACGTGAACCAATTGCAGTCCGTGTAGTTTCAATTACTCCTGGTAAATACAATTTTTATTTCAGACTTATAACGAGATAACGCGAACCCATATTATGATCTTTAATGGATTGAAATGAATGATTTTCCTGAGTTTTGGGAATTTCTGGGATTGTGGGAATATTCTAACGAGATAACCCGGAATGCAAGGGCAACTGAAGGAACAGGGTGGTATTTAGTCAGTAAGAGTCTAACACTTCCTTCAGCTTTCCGCCCCACCCAGGGCGGCAGCTGAGTCATTGATGATTTTCCCACCCAAAAAAAATGAATGATTTTTCAATTTTGAATTCGTAATTAGTTTGCTCGGTTGTGTTAGATTTACTTAAAAGTTTAACGGAGTTTAGTTGAAATTATTATTAGTATGTAAAATAATCTTGAAATCTTGAATAATATTTTTAACAGTAGTGGACACTAATAGGGACAGCTACCCTATAGGTATCAAATTTAACGAAATAATATTTAGGTACCAGGATAGCAGGGAATAGGAGTTTCATTTTGGGCATTATTGTTATTGCTTTGCTCGTCGCCGTCAGTCGACGTCTGTCCTGCGTCTAGTACATTCGTTTTTATCCCTATGATAATTATGCGCATCAGTAATTTGCGAGCTGCCCGAGAACTGTACCGTCACCGTTTTATTGAGGGTAGACCAGATGCTGAGCGTCGATAGATGCCTTCGTCAGCATGTTTTAGTTTGATCTCGGATGGTACATCGGCTTGGTGCCTCTAACCATAGGTAATCTATGGCGAGCGCTGCGCAACGACGGTCAGCACCTATGTACGTGTGTAGTGTACGCAGTGCAGTGTGATACAAATTAAAGTGCGGATTGAGGCCGCTTTCAGGACAATAACACCAGACATGCTACGTAATGTGTGTCCATGAACAAGTGAGCGGCCTTGTGCATACAATACCAAGGTCACCACATCGAACCCCATCTTTAAAAATGTAAGTCAATTTACTAAATTAAGCAAAGCTTTAAGATTTTACTGTTTACTCGGTATAAAGTAATAATAAGGGATGAAACTAGTTAACCTAGGTACCTACCTAAACTTTGTTTCGATTGTTTACGTAAGTTTTGTTATTCCAGTTTTTACGTGCAATTTCTAGCTTAATAACGAGTAAACTGTAAATCAATAATTAGAATTACACATTAATTTTTACATCACGGTAAAGTAGGTATGGCTTATTGCGCGCGCGCGCGGCGGCGGCGGAATATTCCGTCAGTTGGCGCCGACAAAGAACACCGCCTCGCGCCTGCGCAGTAGGCTACGGTACTAGGCGCGCAGAGTTACGGAAGAGATTTATCGTGATATTAGCAAGTAACTTAAAAAGTTATTGACCTACGTAGTGCGGTGACACGTTTGTTATGATTTGAATTTAAGAAACCAATGAAACCGAAAATTTGGTATCAATTCTTAGAGTATTTTATTTTGAGTTGAAACTATGTATAGTGACTCTATACCAGCTGTTATATTTACTCCTTCAGGATCACTACAGCGTTTAAATTACACCCTGTATAAAATAACTAAGCTGAATATGGTCCATCGTCACATATCATGGTACAAAAATAACAAGATTTTTTGAGTGAGCCCTGGGGCCCCATTTAATAAAACAGACAGTTGACAGGTGACAGACGGTAATCCGACAACCTGAAAATTTTTGACGTTTCCCAGTAGTTTACTGCTTTATTATAAACAGGACCTGTCGTGAAAATGTGACAATTATGACATGATGGTGTGGCGAAAATATTAACGAGTCAACAAGGTAGCGTAGATAATTGCCCAGGTTCGTCGTACGTAAGTGGTAAGATACATTTAAGAATCGCCACTCTGCTATTTAATACACCGATTTAAAACTCACGCTTTCTTCTTATGGGGGTGGGCAAAAACTACATCATCCGCTACTACCCTTACACACTCCATTTGCTTTGTTTACGTTCATACATCTGGTCAGTCATACGCGAACTCCGATTGCGACTACTACGCATCTTTCTGAAGAACATCACTAATAAGGTAAATAAATGTCCTCCTAGGGCCTCTCTTCCGACGTTTCCACTTACAAAAATATTGATATTTCAAGTGAATACAACAAATGCGGTCAATGACCCCACAAAGAAAATCAAATTAATTTATTTTTTGTTTTATTATGTTTAGATATCACGTGTACGGAGTTTCACCAGCTGATTTAATTTAACCCTATATATTTTTTTAGCACCACAACACCCTATCCTCCGCCTTCCGCATCCAGTCCGTTCCAGCCACTTTCTTTAGGTCGTCCGTCCATCTAGCTGGGGGGCGTCCCACACTACGCTTGCCAATACGCGGTCTCCACTCCAGGACTAGTCTGCCCCACCGGCCATCGGGGTCCTTAGACAAACATGACCAGCCCACTGCCACTTCAGTTTGCTTACTTTGCAAGCTATGTCGCTGCCAGTGTCCAAATATAACCAAAAATGAACAATAGATAAAACATCTTTGAATGGAGCCTTGACGTTTAGATCGTTGTAAACTTCCAAGAAAGTCTAGTACTTTGATAAGCTGACTGAACCTGTCAGACCGAGTCAAACTATCCAAGATAAGAGAATATACAACAGAATACCAGGAATTCAGTAAATATCTACTGGAATCTTAATCATTCAGTTTTTGCGAATTGTAAGCTTAATCTAGTCTAAATATAATTGAAATTCAGCCATACTTGAAATGAATGCCTAAAATCGTAATTTATTATTTGACGGTATTTTCATGTTAAAAGCGTTTGTTTATAGATTTTAGTTTTCAATTTAACTAATCCCTTATGGCAACACTGTTAATATAATTAAAGCACGCATTGCACTTAAAATTGGAGTCGTGTAAATAGGGCTTTATTTATTTCACAACTTATTTTAAAAAATGGTATGTAGATGTTTCTTTAGGGTTCCATCTTTAGGGGTCCGTGCCCAAAGGGTGACAACGGAACCCTATAACGTAGCTTCCGCTGTCCGTCCGTCAGTTGAATTTCACAGAATGTATATTTCTATTGCCGCTCACTTTAACAAAAAATATAATAAAGTCACAAATTAATGAGCGTCCATAAGTAAGAAACGTGTTTTTTCCGGCGTTTTTTGCCTTGTTGTCATTATAGATTCAGATCTTTACATGTAGGTATACCTATTTATTTTATTTTATTGAAAAATCTGATTTGATTGAAAAGAGGTTTTATTTTGAAAATTCAAAGAAAATGACAAAATACTTTGTCCCAAGATGAGGGTCGTACCTGCAGCAAATATTTCACTGCCAACAATTTATATATCCTAGGCAACCCCGGGTCACCATGAGTCCCGGACCAAAGCCAACTGCAAAACGATATACATCTATTTTGTGTGGCCACCTCCACTTGATTTCTCTTTGCTAAAAAACGAAGTAAAAGGAAAAGATTTATGGTAGTTTTTACAATTTTACGGTCAGCGAGTTCGGTTGGTACGCCAAGGGAGACATTACGAGAGATATCGCAGATTTACTTCAAACTTGATGGCTTCTCTGGAGGGAAATCACGAAATGGGGTATCATTGCAGCATGATTCATTCGACAGGCCACCGCGAGTGTTGCGGTTTTAAAGTCTATTTCCGCGCCGCGAGACGGAAATATTATTATGTCTCGCGGTTTTTTTTTTTTTCATTAATTTGCACGCACTTCTTTTTTGTAATATTTTTTTGCCGTGTTCATGTCACGCTATGCAGCCTTTATTGTATTACTGAGCAAGACTGAAATAATATAATTAACTAGCGGCCTGTCCCGGCTTCGCACGGGTGGACATTTATTTTTTTTTCTTGCAATTTAAAAACCTATATTAATCAGTGATAATGTAGCATTCAAATGGTGAAAGAATTTTTAAAATCGGTCCAGTACTTTTTGAGCCAATTCGTTACAAACATACATACAAATCTTTCCTCTTTATAATATTATTAGTATTAGTATATTAGTAAAGAAGTATAGATGTAAGCATACTTTCTAGGCAGGTTTTTGCAACTATATTTTGTGTCTTCCATTTATCAAACAAAGAAATATGATACCCTGGTTCAAGACACAAATATAAAAAAAACAACAAAATTGCTTGTCTTCAAAGCCGTTGTACATCGTTAAAAAAGAAATCATTAAATTCAGTAGGTACATGGCGTCTAATAAATTCTTAAATATTCCCTTTTCGGTAAAGTAATGGGGCCAAAGCCTCTTAAAAGGAGCACCTTAAAAATGCATATCATCTTTCAAAATCGATACCGTCACATTTTCCTTGTTCCATAAAAACGCACACATACAAACAATGTAATGTATATTGTACTAGTTACTAGCTTCTGCCTGCGGCTTCGCTCGCATGGATATCAGAAAATATCTCATGGGAACGTACTACCGGGACTAAAAGTACCCCTTGTGTTAATCCAGGTTATAAACGATCAGCCATTTTTGCGCCAATGTGGAATATACATCTAGACAACCGGACATACATTTTAAAACTATATTTTCAGCCTCAGACACGTTCCCACATCACGTACTCTTTACTTTCATCAAAAATATTCAATGTACAGTTTTGACTTCGTTACTATTTTATTATTATGTATATGTATTTATTAGATATAGATCTATGTGTGTACCTATGTTAACGATTCCTTTGGTCGCACACAAACTGATATAGATTATCAACCCCCTGGCCCACGAATAATAAAAGCTGGCCCTTATACGTACAAAGCCTTTATCGAACACGAACCCTAGAACACTTCAAAACAAAGAAAAGGTCGGATAAGAAGATTATAGTGCCGTCGCTTAGTTGAAAAATGAAATAGAAAAATATAACGTTATTTCTTTGTTTGTTGTCAATATTGAAGGAAAGATTCAATACAAAACGCAACGCTAAGTGAATTTACATTTTCAAGATTATCATTCTATTGAATTTGAATAGATCTTTGGTGCGGCGTCATCGATTTCGAAAATAAGGTTGGGACCTGTCAAAAATAATTCCATTTTTATGTGAGGGGTTCTGAAGAATGGGGAGAGGGCCCCTCCTCGTTATTTCGTCTTCGTGCGCTCTGTAACATCCATTTTCATGCTAAATAATATGTTTTAAATTGCTATTCGCGTTCGACGATTACGACAATAACATATTCTTGCTTCAGCGAAAACGTAAAAGTGAGAAAATTAGTTTTCGAGATAAAAAAATGAGGCTCGCAACTTGTTCGGCAAACAACTCCACGAAAATATAATTTAAATTGTATTTAAATTATGGCAACTTTATTTTTATTTGATACTATACTAATATTATAAAGAGGAAAGGTTTGTATGTATGTTTGTAAAGAATTGGCTCAAAAAATACTGGACCGATTTTAAAAATTCTTTCACCATTTGAATGCTACATTATCATTGATTATTATAGGCTATTTTTTTTTCTTTTTTTCCACCCGTGCGAAGCCGAGACGGACTGCTATTTTGATATGTAAAAGATATCTACTTGTTTGTTTAAACTTGAAAAAGGCGTACATTAACTTGAAATTATACTCACGTCATTAATAATTTTGCCTTCAATAATTGATTAAAGGTCAATGAACTATGTGAACAAAATATTGAGGTGAATTATGTGGCAATAAAAAGTATTTTATTTTGGGTTCGTAAACTTCAAAGCACAACGTTCAAACGACTCAAATTCTGAATAGTTTATACAAACAGTACCGAGATTTGTCTCGAGTATGGCTACAAACAATTATCTAAATGTTAAGCAATTTTTAACACTAAATTAGAATGACATCTTTTGCTAAAGACTGCCTTATGTGGCTGTTTGAAGACAAAACATGAGGTTAAACTGTTTAGCATAGGATTATAAATAGGGTAAACTATGCTAGGTATACTGACTTATATTATAAAAGTAAGTGTCGAAGAAAAACTAATTGAAGTACTACAAGACTAGCCAATTTAAATTATCTTTTTAATCTAATGATAGCCAAAAACATATGGTAGGTACAAACTGAAATGGCTAGTAAGATGGCTACCTAATACTGCACCTTCACGAATATTTTGCACAACAACAAACCCCAAGAAATTGAAGATATTCTACGAAAAAACTACATTACCTGACGACAATACAAATAACGTAAACGAGAAATTTGATAAGCCGACATTTCAAAAAAATAAGGAAAATCTTGCAGGTAACACAATCAATCTTTGTAGTTATATAACTGTGCTAATAAACGAGGTGGAACGACGTCCTAGCCCTTTCATCTGGCTTTGGCCGTAAATCCAAGATGGAGGGAAGTGAAGTGCCTGTAGTGATGTATTCTCAACATTAATGGAATTACGCGGCCGGCCAATATGTATCACTTGTTGGTAAAATTTAAGGATAACAATTTGTATTGAGTGGTTCGCGTTTCCTTGTTAAGTTTCTGGTTGCTTTCAATCTCCAGTTTAAGTTCGGTTAAATTAACGTGTAGTTTGCTCTCGTTAACTTGCAGGATTTTTCACGTAACTCCTTTACCTACAGATAAATAGGTAGAATATTATTAAGGTATAACAATTCACTGAGAGAAATAACTGTGTATTGTGATTGTGTGTAGGCATACACACAATCACAATACACAGTTATTTCTTTACAATTCACAAAATAAAAATACTCGTAGTTTGCTCTCTTTAACTTGCAGGTATTTTCATACAACTCCTTTACCTACAGGTAAATAGAATATATTGTACAGACACCAGCAGGTCAACCTACCCCAATCTGTCAAATTTCTTTGATAGATTTTCAACTTTAGTACAAAGGAATAAGGTTCATATTCAATTGGGAAAATCTGACAGATTGGGGTAGCTTGATGTGCTGGCCTCTGTACTACAATTCACAGGCACACACACACACTGTTATTTGTTTACAATTCACAAAAAAAAATATTACCTAAAGTCCTACATTATTATTTTAACACTCATCATTAATTTATTTGATTAAGAAGCTGAAAGACCCAAAAAAGATCAAAGGTCATAAACATAATATTAGCAAGTCTGAGCGATTGGTACTGTTAGCAAATTATACAAGATATTTCAGCGGTGGTTCGAAAATTCTGAAATTCTTTTTCTCTTACAAATAATCACGCGTCCTTGTGGGCTTTGTTAGATATTTATTTTTCATACATCATAATGTATGTACCTACAAACGTCACGAAATGTTCATGCCCTTCATGCCCTTCTGTTCTGTTCTATTTTATTGAAGTTAATAAACTTTCTTTAAATTCTACCTCTTGTTTGTCTTTTCTCAATAAATGTTACGTACATAGTTAAAAATTGTAAAAATTTCGAAAAAAGTGCTTCGATACACTAACCGAACAACACCAAATACGTCAAGAGAGGCCTATACCTATTCCTTTAACTCTGCCGACCAACTCTATTAGTTGTGGATTTTTTTTTAAATCGTTCTGGCGAGTCATATTAGGCCTCACGCTAGGAAATAATAATTGCAAAGGGTCGCCGTTATCGAAATCGATAAGGAGAACTATACACCTATAATTTGAGTAAACATTAGCAGGTAATACCTTTCCTAAATCCTTTTGGAAACCAATGTTGAATGTATATGCTGTTGGTGATCTTTAATAAATAAATAAACTTCAGAATATAAATACGAAGAACTACAGCTCCGTGACTCTATCCACGGTCAAAGACACAAAGCTTTCTCGTTCATGTTTAAGTTTAGGTCAAAATATACAGACTCGTGATTCACAATCATAACTAAGTAACATATGTTGATATGTTAGTTAGTGTAATATGATTGTGAATTCTCTAATATGAATCTGGTGTCTAAAGTCTAAAAGACATTGCCTTTTAGACTTTAGACACCAGACATTTAATCAAATAAAACTATACAAAATTATGAATGTAAACGAAGCAATAGGAGTATGTAAAAATCGTAGCGGTGGCATTCTGTAGTTTCTGCCTGTCCCCATGGGAAGAATGCGTGAGCTTATGTATGTGTATGCAATGATATTTTATGTAAAAAGAGTAAGTTACATGCGCTCCGAAGGTGGCACGTCAAAAGTTAGCTAATTAACCTAGTTACGTATCGTCTTGTCTCTTTTTCGTTCCCGATAATTACGACATACCGTCCCACTCCCACGTGTCAACTAATACGAGTCGGCCGTACTGTACCTCTTTTTACTTTTAATATCATTGTATGTATTTACTAGCACTTCGCCCGCGACTTCGTCTGCGTGTATTCGTGCCAAATTTCAAGTTATACAATTTTTTTACAAAATTAACTCTAGCAATAAGAATTTTCATACAAACAAAATCCCCCTTTTCACCCCCTTAAAGGTCGAATTTCCAAAAACCCCTTCTTAGTGCTCCCCTACATAATAAAAGGAAGCCGTATGCAAAATTTCACGTTCCTAGTCCTTGCAGTTTCGGCTGTACGTTGATATGTCAGTCAGGCAGTTTCTCCTTTTATATATATAGATAAAAATTGTTAAGAAAAAATCACACTTTAAAACAAGTAAAATCCTCGCAACAACATTTTCATTGTACGCCTTAATACGAGTAAACGACCGCAGTACAGCACACGATAAAATTACGTTCCCCTTTTATCGCACAGGTGAAGAGCGACGTAATTCTCACCACAATTTTTGCAAATCCACAAAGTACGGGCGGATTGAATCCTGAGATACAACGATGTTCCTTTGAACGCTGCATCCGTGTATCAAAAACATGCGAAACCTTTTGCAACGGAAATAAAACACGAACAAAAAAACTGTTAATGAACCCCATGTGTAGCTTACTATCTATCTAAGTATGTAGAACATACATTTTATTTTAGTATCTCATAATTAAAATGCGGACTTGTAAAAACTTTCGTTAAAGAAATTTTGACTTAGGAAAGTCTCCGGTTTTTCTTTACATTTTTTCGAGATTGCATGACAAGTTTGTTTTGCGACTTTCCTTTGTAACCGGCTCTTGATTAGGTATGGGATCTGGTTGAGTTTGAAACTAATCGGATAGTCACAAAAAAGAGACCAGGAGAAAAGAAAAAAAAACTTAATAATGTACAATATTTTACCCTTCATTTCCATTTTTCAAAGTCCTTCTGTCTCGTTTTTACCCCAGACTAGATACGTAAATATACGCGAATATGAATTTTTTAATATCCTCAAGACAGGCGAAACTCTTGCTCACAAAAGGTCGTGCCTTCAATATTTTATGAACACTTAAAACTAAATTAGATTTTTTCTTGAGTTGGAACAAAATATTAGACGGTGGAACACCTTCCACAATTTATGGCGTAAAGTTAAGAGGAGAAACTTTAGTAATTAATAATTCTTTACAATTAGTTTTAGCTTGAATAGTTTTAATTTAATGTTAAGTGTTTGTTTAAAATTGTATTATAATTTAGTGCCTAAGAATGTATTTTCATTACTTGAAATGTAATAAAAGTTATTTGCAAGAATTTTAATTAAGTAGATACATTACATTACTTATTAGTAGGGTTTTTTTAAATAGTTTTTAAAACAATACGCTAAAACTAGCGTGCAAAATTATTGATTACATGAATTGAATAAATGAAGTTAATAAAATTGGTACACAAATCAGAGGGGCAATTCTCGTAATTTTTAAGAACGTTCACAGTCTGATCTCAGTCTCAATCTGTCAAAAATACTTCAAATTTCCCTACATTTTGACAAGTTTTTGACATTTGTTTGTCGCCGAGATGAGACTGCGACTAGATTTTGAACGTTTTAAATTAGCAGAATTGACCTACAGGGCTATTTTTAAATGTCAATTATTTGTCAAATTATAATAGTCACATGTCACATGTCAGTGTGAATTTTCAAAGTCTAAATACTCCTTCACAGAATTTATAATGATTTTTCTGTAGTCCATTTGAATAGCGCTGTTTTAAATCGATTGATTGGCAGTTCCCTATACGATTTTGGCGGTTTATTAAATATCCTTATCACTATTGGAAAGCAACTTCAATGATATAAATGGCTTTTCATTAGAGGAATAATTAATTAATCTGTTAGGATATCTTGTCTTAAACGTAACAGTATCTCCAAGACGTTGAAATAAGTCGGAGTGCATTTTAACAAATTTACAGCATTCAAATATACAGGGCTGTGGCGTAAATAATGGATAACCCTGAAACTGACGACTGGCCAGATTATCATCTATAATTTACCCCACTTATATCACCATATATATCAGAATAATATCAGAATATATCGTGGTCAACAAAGTCGAAAGCGCACTTGAATCAATATTATCGTAAATTATTTGTTACTGTCACTATGGAAGCTTGTACGCAAAATGAAATAATTATCAAGCTATACATTACCATTATAAGCTGACAGCTCATAGTACGAAAAGCTAATACAATGCGAGGTCAGCTTAAGCTGGAAAAGTGCAGCTTGATGTGGCGCCGCATGTACACGGACACGTTTATTCTAAGGCGCGGTTAATACACCGTAATGTTAAACCTTGTCTTGTACAAAGGGCCTTATGTTTTATAAATTAATGAGGTATTCAGTTTACATTCTATTGAAAAATAAAATGACGAGCTTATTTATTATGTATACATGATATATGTTTCTCTTTGATCATATGAAGTTAAGTATTAAAAACATATTTCTTTGTACAGCGTACTTAGGTAATACTATCTATGCATGATGAACGCTATTCTGCATTCTTATTCTTCAAAATGTACAATAAAGCTGAAATACTCTAACAGTAAAAAAATAAGCTTAATATCTTTCATAGAAAAAGATTTTAAATATTAAAATACATATTCTAAACGAAACTACGTTTTTCTGTTTTACAAAACAGAGTTTCTAAAAAATAATATCTATGCTACTTAAATAGAACTTAAAGTTCCGCCTCTGTGCATGTATGTGTTTGAAGTATCAAATAAATAAATAATAAATAAACAAAGTTCAGCTTAATACATCTCTAGGATTCTACAACATGAACAAGCAATTAAAACCATGTAAATTCTACGTAACAGTGTTAAGGGACTCCAGAACTTAGTCACTCGCTAACCTAAGTTCAATAACAAACTCGTCTTGTCTTCCAAACTCCTCTATTGTTTAACAAGAGGGGTCAATCCCGCCATGCTGCAGCCAAACTCAATACATTCTGGAATGTTGAACTTATGTAATAACAAAATGTTAGTGAATCAAGTGAACGGACCAACCCCGGCTGCCGAAGTCCTAAACTGGGTTCGATTTCTAAGTCAGCCCGTGTTATTGGGTTTTTTCAGTTAGAAAGTTTTTAGTTTCGATCCGATGTTAGGAATTAAGCCCCGTAAAATGGAAGTAGGCTCGCTACCGTCCAACTTTGTTTTTTTTTTTTTTGTGTTTGATAAAAACAAAATGTGCCTACCAGTGTTTTTGGTTGGTTTTTATTTTGTGTGCGTTTACAAACTCTTATCAATACAAAAACCTGAAATTAACCCAAAAAATGCCCTCACACGAAAATAATTTTCCATTACATAAATATTTATACACAACTAGCTTTTGCCCGCGGCTTCGCTCGCGTTAAATTCGTGGTAACACGGTTTAAAAAAAAGTAGCCTATGTCACTCTCCATCCCTTCAACTATCTCCACTTAATAAATCTAAAAAATCACGTCATTCGTCGCTCCGTTTTGCCGTGAAAGACGGACAAACAAACAGACACACACATACACTTTCACATTTATAATATTAGTATGGATGGAACAGAACGGAAGCCGAAGGACTCTGCCTGCAAGGGCATAAACAATTGACTGTCTGCATGTGTAATTACATTCATCTGCCTACCCCATCAAGAAATCTAGCGTGCTGTTGTAACAAACCGAGCGAACATCGAGCGAGTGAAGCACAACCCAGCTTATCCGGGTTACAAGATCCGGTCAGATCTGGGCCACATCTAATCGCCAAATACACGGATATTCCATTTGCATTGCATCCGGGCCACGCAACTAGGCGAAATTCATCCGAACGTAAACTATCAGGTTTGGCTGGTAGGTGTAATGATAACGTGATGCGGAATTATTGGAATCGAAAATGATGGTATTTGGACCGTATAAACATTCTATTGAAGAGATTCTCGTTACGGGCTAATAATTATTCCATCATTTGCAAAGCCAAAAGCTAAGCTAAATTAATGTCTGCATATTTCAGCTCTTTTATAAACTCCAAATTAACTCACGATTAATACTCCAAAAAGTCGGTTTCGTCGAGATCACGCATAAGCTGATATTCATGTATCTAATAAATAAGTACCTAAATAAACTGGATTAGTCGACGAGACCAAAATGCACGATTTATAATCAGGCGAGGCAATCTAAACCGTAAACCAGCACCAAATAAAGACTGAAATACAATACTCAAATATCTTCAAACAAACAACTACATTTAATCGATACAACTTACAATAAAACAAGACGATTTTCTAAGATAACCAAGATATACCTGTAATATATCAAAACAAAAGCGATTTAGAACATTTCGTATGCATGACCGATCTACCCAAAAGACCGGACGTTCCAGAGATATGAACCACGTACGTGGAATGCAAAAGGACATACGGATAAACAACTGCTAATATTTAGATAAGGACCCCCATTTGCAAAAGCGCGTGCAGAGAGTGAGTAACAAATGAAGTAATAACAAGCACACGCGGGCGCCGCGCTGCCGCGCTATCTGAATTACACTGTACCTAGGTATCACGTCGAACAAATCAGTATTTTAAATGTATCAGTGCCTAGTACCCTACATTATAAACCAGAACTAGAAAATAACTACACTGCATACCATTACCCACCACACCTGTGAAGCTTCTACAATTAAATTAAAAAGGGCATGTATGTAAACATACACACAAAAATCTAACATAGGAACATCGACGCTGGAGATTGTCCAATATGTATGTATAACATACTCACTCGGCTGTCGCTAAAAAATCAGCGCTGGAGCCCTCTCTCGCATAGGGTATTAGCATTTGCTGAGCGATGGCCGTTTTGCATGGATGTGACGCATATTTTCCCCCAACTTATTTTTTTTTTGTTTGTGTTCGTTCTCTGCATTATGTTTACCTCACTTAGACGTATTTTCTTTTCTTTCACTCAACACGCCAGATAAAAAGTGTACCTGAACGGAAAAAAATCATAAACGGATTGTGAAAGCGTATGAATACTCCATGCTTACCCCATTCGGTGATCCCGTATGACCAACAAAGTTAAGGCTGCATGAGATAAGAGAAACCGTAAAACATGTGTGCTTTCTTTGTGCTTATGTCAAAACGTTGAGTTTTTTTGCTCGCATTGTCATAAAATTGTGCAGGGGCATAGGGGAAATTTTAAGTGTGCCGTAACCGCTTCGTAATGAGACTGACAGAGTTAATGACTGAGATAGGATGCAGTTGACATGTTTGCAAACATTTGGGTAAGTCGAGGGTTGGATAACGCCTTTCTTTTGTTTCGTGAGTGTGGGCTGGCCTCAGACATAGGTACTATAACATCTGTGTTTTTGGAAATATTTTTGTTTATCTTGTTTTATCTCATACACCCATTTCAATGACAAGATGAGTGCTGCAAAATTGGCGGCAAGCAACAATTACAAGTAATTTAGCTAAGTAAAATCATAAAGGAAATAAAATATGTTCGAACGCGTTCTAAAATTTAAAAAACGCGAGTGTACGTCCCTTTTTTTTTTTGAGGATGGGAAATCATCAAATGACCCCTCCCGCTCTGGGTGGTGCAGAAGGGAGTGTCAGACTCTTACTGACTAAAACCCACCCGTGTTCCTTCCTTAGCCCTTTGTGTTCCGGGGTAGCGGTAACCCTGTGAGTGTACGTCCCTAGGACCTGAAAGTGTGTACTTAAACGGTGATAGTTAAAGTGTCTTCTAAACAGACACCTACTAATTTCATAACGAAAGCTATTGTGTTCACTGCCAACGAGTGACGTTTAAAACCAACTTCATTAAGTCCAGGGGTTGCAAATATTTTATAACTTTTATATTTTACCCGTCTCGGAAAAGTTGCAAGCTCGAGAGTCCGTCCTATCAGCCAGCAATCTTGCATTTTAGTCACATCTGATTTGGCACCGGTAGTGTCTACGTTTCTTAGCAGGTAGTCTACTTAACAAATGTAGAGAAATGTTGAATACCCCGAGAAAATCTTGGCTCCCACAAATCTTGATAGAACTTTAGAAATGCCTTGATGTTTTCATACTTTATGTGTTTTACTGAGTATCAGTTTTAAAGGAGAGCACAAAAACATATTCAACACTAGCTGCGCCCTGCGGTTTCTCTCTCTGAGACCATACTTTGAGATTTGGAGTCTCGATACCGTGGAAACATTGGGACAAAAAGTATCCTATAACCTAATTCCGGTCATGGTCTACCCATGTGCCTAATTTCATCCAAAACCGTTCAGCCGTTTTAGGGTGAAAGCGTAACAAACATACAAAAAATTTATTATTTTCTTTTTAGTTTATATTATTTTAGATAATTTATAATTATTATCACTTGACTCATCGCCCACGACGCTACTCAAAAGTATTCAGTTACAAACTCAAATCCTTTGTGCTCCTTCCATTGTGTTTCTTTAGCAATTCCTTTGAAGGAACTACTGAACCAATATTGAGTAGCCGGAATTTCACAGCAATAATACACACATCAAAAGTGTCTAGGGATCAACATATATTTTTGCAATAACTTTTCTCCTGATTGATATTAATTAAAATTTTCTTTAAGGATTCATCAAATAAAGTGTTTTCGTTTGTCACAGTAACGATAAACCAAGTCACCTTTGCATTAATAAAGAAATTTGCCATTTTCCTAATAAAGGGATTTTTGACATTTGAACCACTAACACAAAAGTTCGAAAAAAAGACTGAAATAACAGTTTTCTCTAAAATTTTATTGGGTAACTTAAACAATTAACAATCCGTGTTTCTACCGCGAACACTAACAACACAAGAACATCGGTTTGGCATACTCAAAATGAGTTCATCCAAATCACGCTGTGGAATGGCCGCCCATGTTCGTTGCAACAACAAAAAAAGGTCTTCTTGCGACTGGATGGAGGGTCCATATTCGGCAGAGCTCTTCTCTGTAGCATATCCCATGCATGCTCAATCGGGTTCAAGTCTGGCGACTGAGCAGGCCAGGGCAGGACATTGATGTTAGCTGCGGCGAGAGTCTGTCTTACAACTCTTGCGGTGTGCGGTCGTGCATTATCATGCATTAACTGAAATAAGGGACCGATTTGCACTTGTAGAGGAACGATGACGTCTGATACAATCGTCTCAGCATAAATTTGAGCGTTGAGGTTGCCTCTGATCCAAATCAACTCAGTTCTTCCGCCGATCCAAATACCCGCCCATACCATGATGGTTCCACCACTATAAGGATGGACTTCCTGGCAGGATTTTAATCGCTGTTGGCGTCCAGGGGTTCTCCAGTGTCGTATACGTCTTGTATCCGGTCTCATACCAAAACGAGACTCATCAGAAAAGCACACGAAACGCCATTGTTCTTCTGCCCAATTTCTGTGTTCAAGAGCCCATTGATATCGAATCCTACGATTGTGCATTGCTATAGGTGGTACCCGTAGCGGTCTTCGGGAATGAAGGTTCACTTCATGCAAGCGGTTTCTGACTGTTTGGTCGCTAATTAAGTTCCCTGAAGAGTGATGAAGCCTCACGGCTAACATCATGGCGGTTATTGTTGGAGCTCTTCGAGTTAAGATTTGAATGTATCGGTCTTGTCTCCGTGTGGTGCAGCGATACCGTCCTCCATGGCGCTCAGCCACGGTACCAGTGCTTCGGTAACGTGTCCAAAGTCGACTGATAACACTCTGACTTGTATTCAGAGCTAAAGCCACAGTACGTTGCCGGGAACCAGCTTCTATCATTCCCACGGCTCTGAGCATTTCTTCCCTGCTTAAATGACGTCGCCGCTCCATAATAACGTTGGTTTTAATCAGTAGTAGGGAAACAGTAGCACTAATAATGTCTTCAATGCGTTGTATGTTTTTATAGGGAAAATATTGACAGCTGATTTTCATCTTTTACTCGAATTTGATTCACAGTTCCTGATTCAAATTATGAAATGCACCAAAAAGGATCCATATAAATTTATAAAATCATAAATTTATTACAAAGCCACATCTCAATCTCAAGAAATCCGCATAAAAATGCTTGATCCCTAGACACTTTTGATGTGTGTATTTTAAAGTCGCCATTGAAATACTAGTGCTGTAACATGCTGGTTGCTCCGGGGTGTCCCTTGTACCCTCCTCCAGCGTTGCCAAGCCGAGGTCTGTACCCCACAGGTGGTGCCCTTAGCGTGTGGTTGCTAGTAGTTTAAGCTCTAGCTGGAGACGTTAATTTATTGAGCCGACAACATCTTAAGTTGACCTGCAAGATACCAATTATAAAAAAATGGCTACTCCTTGGTTGTTTGAGTTATCTACTTTTGAGTAGCGACATGGACCAATAATAAAATGGAACCTAAAGATTATTACTTACTACTTACTCGTTGTAAAGTGAATGTTTCTCTAAGCTCCTCTCCAGGGACTCATATACAGGGATAGAAATTCCCGGTATTTGTGAAATCTCTCTATGTCGACCGTCTTAGTAGCACTAACTATTCTGAACATGTTTCTAATAAGTCGCTACTAGCAAGTAGATACAAGAGTACCTATTAAAATTTCACTGAAATACATGAATCAGCTTTAACTAAGCTGATTTACTGACTGAAATACATAATTAGTTTTAACTAAGCTATGATGATAACTAAGTAAATTAAACAAATGCATAACTTAAGCAATATAGGTACATAAAGTACCTTTTCTTAAATAAATATTCTATTTCTTACAAATAAAAGACGAAAATACTTAAACACTCAAACTAGTTCAACGTTATCCGTTCAACAACGAAGAAAATCGAATAGAAACGTCCATTTTGAAATTTGTCACCCAAAACGCTATTCGAGAGCGTAGACGTTCACTGAATGTAATAACAAAATTTCATAATATACAGAACGACAGTTACAGGTAGTTACAAAACTGAAATCTTCGCGGAAGCACGTAACATTTTCATGGCGCTCGGTGCAAAATTTCACGAGATAACGTCACCTACATAAATGCTAAGTTTTAAGTTTTTTGTGTCCTGTTTCGTTTGCGGACGATTTGCATAATTTGTGAAAGCGACATTAAGGACTTTGCCTAATCGTTATTATTAGGGAGATAGGGATCGAAAACTTGAAGTATTAATTTTTGTTTTAAGAATATCGCGTCTGATCGTCAGATGTTATACAATCAATTTTTATTTAGGGTGACTTTTGACTTTTTCCAACTAGCGTAAAGTGAAATTTTTCGATATACGACAAAATCGCTTTCCAGCGACGAAGTAACTTAGTGTTTAAAATTATATTCGAAGTAATCAATTGAAACGGTTTTACCTCAAAACAGAGCAAAATATCGTGTTAATACCGTCGATACTCCCTTCCAGGAAACAAAAGGTGTCAGGACCGCAATGATTGAATGTTGCTCACAGAAGGTAATAGTTGGCAGCCTCGCTTTGAGTTCAAGCACCAACTCCCCGCTCTTAATGAAAAGCCGGTTCCAAAACAGATGTTCGACCTTTTGTTTAGAGGAAAACTGTCAAGTCTTTGTGAAAAATTGGGGCGTGGGTTGATTAGTAGATGTTATGGGATAATTTTAACAGAATTTTGCTGTAGGATTACATATTAATGTTTTGTTTTCTTTCTTTTTGGAACATTAAAATATTCTTTTCTGGGCTACATGTGTCTAAAAAAATACAAATCGATCTACATCTTAGTTACTTAAATTTTCGAGTCAATAAAAAAATAGGAAATTTGTATTTAAAAACAAGTTAAGTAGGAATACATTTTCTTGATATTACTCGTTTTTGAAGCCACATTTCCAATTGCCATTCCTTTATAAACAAGGTGGAGACAACAACACGATAATAAATTAAACTGCGTATTTACTGCATACGTACGTACGGCACACATAAATCACTTTTAAGTTCAATGTTATGATTTATTTGATAGTGGCCCCGATTCTGTTGTTCACAAACTAAATTAAATTTAAGTTCAGTGCATCTTTTTCTTTCTATTTCATTATGAAAAGGACAGCAGATAAATATTAGTTTAGTCCTGTCAAATTAGATAATCCATAGACAATTTAAGACGTGATTAAAAAATGGCTACTAAAAATACGTCAATTTACGTCAGGCGCTGACAAATTTTACAGGACTAAACTAATGTTTATCGTCTGTCCTTTTCTTAGTGAAATAGAAAGAAAAAGATGCACTGAACTTAAATTTAGTTTAGTTTGTGAACAACAGAATCGGGGCCAAAATCTAATAAATACTCCTACAGCATGCATTAGTATTGTCAGTCTTTTAACTTACTGTCGTATTGTCGTCTCCAGATAGTATACACCGATGAATATCATTTACAATTCGTCCATATTCCACAACACTTAAGTCATTTGTACACGGCACGGTTTCTTTACGGTATGGCATATAAACCGCGCCGTAGAAAAAACGAACCATGGCTACACACGGACTAAAAGCCACACCGTAGAAAAAACGTGTCTGTCAACAAGCTTCCATAGTGATCCATACAAAACTGAAGGACATGTGTGTATCAAGAGCCTCAAAACTCTTCAAAAAAAAAACGACAACTCTCATCCCTAAGCATTACAGCATAACTGTTGCAATTAAATATTTAAATAGCCATACCACAATAATTACACAGAACTAGAAGAGCTATTATCCATAGCCTTTTTACCCTCTCGAGTCTTTTATGTTCTTCCTAGCGAAGATATAGTTTTAATTGGAGTCGTTTCGAAGCACGCAAAGAGTCTTTTAATTAAAATTTTAACTCTTCATGTTTAAAAAGAGTATGATGGCTCGGTATCCAACCGTATTGCTGTAACTTTCGCAACGAATTTTTTTCTTTATGAATTCTTTGGATTTTTCTATGTCTGGATAAAGTGGGCAAGTTATTCAAGCGTTTTTATTTAAATTAATGGGGATTTGAATGGAATGTGTCTCCTTTTTTATGGTAAGACAATATTTAATATATAAATGCTAGGTAATACTAAAATGTGTGAATTTTACTGAAAATGATGATTTACTTTTTTTTTTTTCGATTTTATTACGATTATCATAAAACAGATCAGTGAAACGCGTACCTAATAATTGTATATGTATATAATTGAGGTTATAAATAAAAAAGAAAATAAGAAATTATAAAAATAAAGCATCATCAATATTAAAACTGCTTTTATCCTACCTCGTACAGTATAGGCCGCATACCAGTGTTATCAAACCCAGTATACGCTGGCCTCACATTCTATCGAAACTCCGCACGACATCAGTCCAGCTCAATGTGAAATTGTTACCACCTTGCGGTCGACGGTACCTACGTGGCATGATAGTAAGTTTTTTTAAATATCTGCGGGGCAGTTGTGAATTGCGTAACACATTATCAATCGGAATCGGTTTCATTTAGACAGTTCAACAACATTCATTGCGTTATTAACATGTTGAACAGACAAATTTTTCGAACGTATGAAGCAATGGATTAGCAATTTGCTTCAAAATAATTCAGATTCCGATTGATAGTGTGTTACGCAATTAGGGTGCAAGGTTCTCTCTAATTTTATGCGAAACAGTCCGGTATACCAAGAGTTTATCCGTCTGAATTAAACTATTCAGTAAATCGACAATTTATTTTTTCACAGATTCAATGACTGACGTTCAAACAAAAACTGTCATGTAAGCACTTGCGCAAGTACTGCAATCTTTCCAGACATTGCAGACTTGCAGATAGTTAACTACCCACGTAAAATGCAGAAGACATTTCAGCGTAGAAACGAGCAACTCTCAAACAACTTCTTGATTTATTATTGTAGGAAACTATTTGAGTATTTAGTCTAGCGGCTTGGGCGTCACTCTTATCAGGGTTTCAACTTTACCAACTTTCACTATTAGTTGGTAAGCAATTACTTGTTCAACTGAAAGGAATACACAATTACTGGTTTGAGGGGAAATTATCATAAAACTGAAGTTGCACGAATTATGAATTTTGTACGAACGAATGAATTGTTTATCGTGCTTGTCTGTTACTGAAAATTCGTAACCGAATAAAATTTAAACTTTTTTCATAGAAACGACACAAAGTTTGACTCATATCTAGTGATTAAACTAAATTACCTAAAGGGCAATTCCCTTAATTAAAAATGTCCAAAATCTAGTTGCAATCTCATCTCAGCTACAATTAATATCAAAAACTTTTCAAAAATGTAGGGAAATTAGAGGTATTTTTGACAGATTAAGACTGAGATCAGACTGTAAAAGTTCTTAAAATTACGAGAACTGCCCCCTACAGTTCGTTCACGTTATTTTAGGTCTGACATCAACAACATAATAGCAACCTTATAGTAACGAGATACAATAATATAGATCACAATGATTTTGAAAGACTTGTGAGTGGTAGCAACCCAACAGCTGCCTTATTAGAATGAGAATAAAGATCACTGTCATTTGGACAGTGATGCAAAATCAGAGGTAAAATAACTGTAAATGTACTGGAAGTGAAGTTCAGTCATAATTATAATGATAGCCTCGTCCGAAGAGATAAGTATTGTACACTTGTAGTTATATTTATGAGGTCGCCACTCATGCACTTATATACTAGTTTAACCTCCTTTATTTTTTTTTAAATGGATGCCTTATTCTAGCCAGTTATGTGAAATGAGAGAGTACTTAGTCAAAGATTATTAGAAGAAGAAATCAATGCGTCTTGTGATTTCAGCAATGACAAAGGCAAAAACAAGTAGGTAAGTTTATATTTGATTAGTATTGTTCATCGAATTGTTGAGCTCCTCAAGTTCTGATCTAAGCTGCACTTTGACAAATGCGTGCACTGACTGGAAAGGTCCGCTCAATCTGTGTGATTATTTCCTCAAAAGACCATTTCAGACACCAATCTACATGGTCTTCACATGATCCGACCAAGATTTTGTCTGGACTTTAAAAGAGACTGTGACCTCTCAGTGTGTTTCGGTCTTTCTCCTCAGAATAGTGAGACAGGAAACGCCGACCTCATCTAGTTTAAAAAAAAAACGATTGACGTGTAAAAGTGCTTGTATAAACCTACTTACAGAAATAAATCATTTATCATTTAATCTTTATTATGTAATAAAGATTTTTAGTGAATAAATGAACTTACTTACCTGTTATTGAAGTTCTATCATATTATATGATTGGACGAGCCTCGTCCAAAGAGATTAGTTTAGGACACTACGACACTTGTAATTCCACATAAGAGGTCACTACTCATGGACTTAGTTTACCGTCCTTTATTTTTGTTTAAGTCAGATGCTTTATTCTCGTTGTTAGTTCGTCGTCAAAAGAGTCACTAGAGACTTCTCTCGTGAGACGGACTTTATTTCAGATATTTCAGCGTTTTAGTGATATGAGATAGTACATAGTCAAAGATTATGAAAAGAAAACAATGTGTCTTATGATTTTGGTAGTGACAAAGGCAATGATATTAACTCTGGTGATTAAGATAAATATTAACGTGCAGCGCAGTTCCGGCACTTTAACTGAACAATTTAGACTATAAAACGGAGTCATAACACAAATTAGTAGTGTGTTTTAGCCGCGCTTAATACGCATTACGAATTTATGGTAAACCCGGATTCCTCTGGTTAGCGCGCCCATAATTTTTACTACTAAACAATTTCCCGAATGAATTACGATCCTTTTAACTGACGATAATGGTACTCCTCATAAAATGTTGCTTTACGATATTATAGGAACTCGTAAAACAAACTTTGTATACGTATAAACAGGACGGCGCGGCCTAATTACGTTTTGTGATACTGTAACACTTTATTTTAATTCATAAAATCTTTTAAGAGTTACTTAACATCATAGTTTTAAGTAAGTAGATTGGAATTTTGTGGCTGCGAGCAACTTGGCGATCTTTAGGCTTCCGACGTACGCGCTGACAGGTGGCTTGCGTAGTGTAGAGACTATGGTCTGTATTGTTTGTGGCATGCAACATGCAAACTTTTTGAAAATTCTAAGATAATGGCATAGGTAAGATTATAAAATAAACGCCTAATACAATTTAAAATAAGAAGACAGTAGGCGTTAGTATTAGCCGACATGCCAAAGGAAAAAAAATGTTATTAATATAAAGATCATAATAATTACGCAATATAACACGTAAATAGTATTTTATTCAATAATTCTGGTACAGTCAACATCCTCCTGATGCTAATAGTAGCTTCTAGAATCTAGTGACTTTCTTCGATACACGCTAAGCGACTAGCGATGGCGCCAAGCGCGCAGTGCGGCTGGTTGCGAAAATTCTAGAGCGTTCGTTTTACTTCGCCACTCACAAGGTGACTTGCTAGGCTCTAGGCGATAATCAAGCCACCTGTTAGTGCGTCCGTAGCCTTAGGGCGTTTATTTATTTACTAAGATTCATGCGATATTATTGTTGTACTACATATTCCGGTCCAAGCGATATATTGAGTAGGAATGTCAACATTATAACGTTGACTCTTAACTTGAGAGATGATATGACATCCTTATGTCCAGCAGTGAACTGTCTTAAACTGAGTTTATTGATTGACCACGTCTACGTCAAGCTTTGGTTGACGACCTACAGAAAATTGCGAGGAAGACCTTAATGAAACTCGCACAGGCCAGGGAAGCATGGCACAAAAGGGAGGAGGCATAAACTCAGTTTTGAGTGGAACAAGACTGCAAATGATGATGCTGAGCTTGCAATTTGGTTATAATTTGAAAAATAGTTACTACACACATATTTTAGAACGAAACTAATATCAATCACATCAAAACATCACTGTATTCCCCAAAAGGTTAGGCAGACGTGCATATTACACCTAAAGTCTATTCAAACTTGTTTCAAATTAATATTATTTCAAGTTAAACAAATGTCAACTTTACTTACTGATAATTAAGCTGATTTCAGAGTGACTAGAACTAATGAAAAAGTTATAAAAATGTTTGAAGTAGTAGCGTAAACTGAACTTTATTGTGTAGGATTTAAAGTTATTTTTCCATAAACTCATTTTTGCTTACATTTTTGGCAAATAAATCGCGAGTGCAGATTACATATTGCCAGTTATGTTTAAGTGCTATGTAAAGTCTGAAAAATTTAATGTTATGCGAATTGACTACCAACTTAAAATGTCTGTATATCTGAACTGTCGTTCTTTGACAGTTATATGAAATAGTTAGAACATGGCAAATTGACATAGGGTGTCAATTTCCTTAACAATTACCGATTAATCACCACCAGCATCACCTTTGTACCTACTTTTCTGCTCTGTTTTTTTCTTTTCTGTTTATACAGGGTGGAAAAAATCAATGGGCCCTGAAGGGAAACCACTTTAAATCCTTAAGATATATTATTTTACTTAGAGGAAATATTCCTTTATTTTTAAAGAGAAACAAAACTGCTGTCTGGGATTTTTCTACAAACTTACCTATACCGGGAATCGAACCAGCAAAAAATAAAATAATAAACACTTGTTATTTAATTTCACTAGTCGAAACAGTCAATGTTAAAGATAAAAAATTAAGATATTGAATTATTTCAATGTCTGGATAGGTACAAACGGGACGATAAGATATCCTGCAAGAAGTCCAGACCTGACGCTTCTGGACTATTTTTATGTAGCCATGTAAAAATGTTATTTACAAAAAGTTTTATGAGACTGTAGAAGAGCTAAGGCTTGAGGTAGAAAATGTTATTAGGAGCATACACCACAACACTTTGCTGAAGGCTACACGAAGTAGATTTCAAAAAGGACTAAATTTGTTTATCCGTAACGACGGGTCTCATTTCGAACAACTTATCAGTTAAGTAAATTATTAAAGTGTAACAACATTTTAATTTTAAATAGTTCAAGATAATAATTTTCTTCCATGTTTACGTATCCTAAAATAAAATTTATGTCAGATGTCATGATCTTTTTATTTCTATGACCAAATGTTTTTAGAGAGATTTTATCCAGAACAATAATTATATCAATTAGTAAAATAAAATCGCAAGTGTTTTATTTTTTGAATTTTTGGTGGCTGGTTCGATTCCCGGTTTAGGTAGGCTTGTCGAGAAATCTGAGAATACAGTTTTCTTTCTTTTTAAAAATATAGGAATGTGTCCTTTATGTAAAATAATCTATCTTAAGGATATAAAATGGTTTCCCTTCAAGGCCTATTGATTTTTTCCACCCTGTATATGTGTGTACTTAAATGATTAAATAAATAATAAAAAGATAAGATAATTCCTTCTCTTGCGGAATATATGCATTAATTGGTTTTAGCCGTAATTAGGCAGGCCTTCATGACGGCTAAAATCAATTAATACATTCGTCCGCCGTTCATTCGTTTTTTATTTCGGTTCTACATTTATATCATGAATCCTTATGTTGTACATAATAAGGAGTATTCTATTAATAAAATAACAGCTATTTATAATTCGTAATAACAACATTAAAATCTTAAAACCCTCTGCAATGACAAATTATCTAACACCGTGAAATGAAGTCGATGAATTACAGGCGTTGCTGCATTTTTCAAGGGGCAAAACGTAAATATTTTGCCGAAGCACTGGCAGGTATAATTTAATTTAATTTGGGGGAGTTGGGTTGATTATAAATTTAATTTATGTGCGCCGTGACGTCAGATGGGCCTGCTTGATATTCGCAGAGCGTGCAATTTATCGACTGCTTTGATGAGAGTTGACAGTCTTACAACCATTGGAAATTTTATGAAGAGCTTATTATATATTTTGAGTACATACACTTTAGTGTGTAAAAATTTGGAACCGGTAAAAAAATCGATCTGTATAAAAAAAACTTATTTGATATTTGAAAATCAATTAGTCCAGTCAACCAAATGGGTACTTCTTTTAAGTATGGTGATTGCGTTGGTTTGCGTGGAATACGCTCTCTTTATACAAACATTAAAATGAAATATCGGAAAGATAAAACCTTTTGAGATTTATTTTTGTACTAGCAGCGCCCCGCGGTTTCACCCTCATAAGTTTCGATCCCGTGGGAATATCGGAAAAAGTTTTCTTTGTATTAATCCTGGTTTTTTACTGTCTGTGTGCCAAATTTCATCCAAATTCGTGCAGAGGTTTTTTTGTGAAAGAGTAACAAACTTCTATCTATCCATCCATTCTCACAAACTTTCGCGTTTATAATATTAGCAAGAAGTTGGATTTGATGGCCATCGTGGGAATTAACAGTGAAGTTACTATTATAGATTTTCTAACTTGCACCACAAATCATTAACTGCATTTAGCGCTAAACATATTTAAATCATCATTCCGTCTCTGTCTTTTTCAATCGATTAACAAAAACCGAAGATGTTTTAAACACGTTTAGTGATTTCTGATGCAAGCATTCCTTTTAGTTCTATATTTGCAGTGGAATGTTTAAAATGTAATAATTAAAAAGGCATATGGTTCAATAGGGTTCCTCTTATGGGTGAAAGGATCAATAAAAAAAAATTAACTCAATGAATTGATTTTTTTCGCAAGCTACAATGTTTTCAGGTTTCACACTTGATTGACGGGAAAAGAAATATTTTGATGTTTTTTTTTTTAGTTTTTACTGCATTAAATCAATGTTTGAAAGTACAGAAGTAATCTCCATTAAATTATGAATGGTATATAAATTAAGTAGGTTCTGTGAACAAGCAGGAGTATAACAATAGAAACAGTTGCAGAAAGAAGGCAAAAAAATTTCGATCGTAAAGCACTCTCCAATGCTTCGCATTATAAGTCGTGCAATAAATGGAGTAAAACCTTATTTTCATACGGCAGAATAAAGACTTGATCGCCCACAACTTGAAAGTCCCGTTCAAACTGAGCTGAAATAATATATTTTATTACATTTCATCTTTCCTGGGAATTGAAAGAAAAGAAACTTTCCTAGGAAAGTCTAATCAAGTCTAGAATAAGTAAATACAAACTAGATTTTTCTTTAGTTTTGTCCAGGTTGTAGTTTCAAAAGATATAGTTTGATTAGTTTCATATATTCTACCTGTTTCTTTGATCAATACTGGTTGACTTTCAAAATCTATAAAAGCATTTGTTGCTACAAAAGACCTATTCTCACTAAAAACCCCAAAGTTACTTTTAAGACAAGTATTATTTGACTAAGTTTAAAAAAGCATTCATATAGTAGCAATTAAATTACTTCCAGGACTTTCAAAATGGTTTGTTGAAAATACTGAAATTAATTCATTTTAATTTTTCCTGATCCTGATGTTGGGCATCCCTAGCCATATTATTACTCAATATGCTCATAAAGAAAAACATTAATTTATTTTTTTATTCCGAGACCCACACACAAATTAAAATATTATTTCTAATTTCAGAAGCAGAGGCAAGCATTCAACAATTTTAAAAGCCTCAAAGCGCCAATGTGAGAGCTGTCTGAAGGGTCGTTTCAGAAGGACATGCCCTCACCATATTGATGAAGTCACTTCAAAAGGTCAGGTGCGTGGTTCTTGTCACGGCGCGCTCCATAAAAACCATGAATATGGAAAAATGAAGATGTATAAGAACCGTCACAAGTTGCGTTCATCTTTACAAATAAATCTCTCTAAAATATAACATTAAGGCCTGAGTTCATCAAAATTTAAACCACCGGTTAGGTATTTAAACAGTTATTTTATGTCAAATTTCCTGAGGGAAGTTTAAATATAGAACTGTTAAATATTTAATCAGTTGATTTAAATGTTGGTGACCACAAGGCTTAATCACATCTGTAATTCACCGTTGGGTTAGGCAGAAGTGCACCTTAGTATGTACACCCACATTCCGCCAGTTATGTTTAAGTCACATGTAACAGAGGGCGAGCCTATTGCTATCAATCGGGCACAGATCCAGACTCCGAGCTGCTTCTTAGAAATTGCTGACAGAAAATCCCAATAACACTCGGCTCGACCTGGAAATCGAATCCTGTCGATCTATTTTATGAAAATCTTACCGTGAAAATTTTGGTAAAGTGAGCTTGGAGTGAGCTGTCAATATCATCAATCCCAAGCATCGGGTGGAGTGACAGCTAAGTAGCTCATTTTAAGTTCACTTCACTTAAGTTTTAAAAAAATACCAGAAATCGGAGTAGGTGGCAAGAAATCGTAAGGCGAATCACATCAGCCCCTAGACAAGAAACTCATGAGGACCACGATCGCTCTGACAAGAGTGCTACTAAGACGAAGAAGAAGATGAGTTTTCGAAAATGGTTATTAACAAAATAACAAAAGCTCTATTATGTGGCTCGGATTGCGTAAAAGGAAATACAAATAGAGATATTCCACTTACAGCACCAATTTCAACGCCACTTGACCGAACCGCACTTGAGCACTTCCACTAACCGCACTGAAACAAAATTTTATAAACTCTATTGTAAAAGTGTCCTAACCTTACTTATATTTAGATACTAGATTTAAGATTAAATCTCAGATTACAAAAGAGCTTTCCAGTTATCCTGGTTATCCAGGACAAAATGAAGCCTTATTCTGTAGTGAATCTAAGGTCGATTCTAGTATAAAATTACATACTGCCATACTAATACAAGCTTTTGCCTGCGACTTCATCCGCGGGAAATTTCTTGTCCCGCGTCGCATCGCATCGCCTGCCCGCGTTATTTCTTGTTAGGCTGCTGAGACCCTTAGCGTGTTTGCCTTCCTCAAGAATTGAGCTATCAAATGTAAAAATAATTTTTCAAATCCAACCGGGAGCAATGCAAACAAACGAACTCTTCAGCTTTATAGAAAAAAAGCGAAAGGAATTTCGTCTGAATGTCTTAACAGTACTTAATATGGATTTTGACGAAATTTGGAACACAGGTAGACCATGACCTGGATTAGGACGTATGATAATATTTATAGCGATAGTAGTACCCTACTATCGGTATAAATAGTATCATATGTCCGGGGGATAATTTCCAACCTCCGCATGGACGAAGCCACGGGCAAAACCACACACACACACTTCCAAATGCCTGCTAAATTAAAAGTTAGTTTCCATATGATTTATTTGGCACTGTATATTTGAAGTGTCATAATCTTCCTACTATTAAAATATCATAGTTTTTATGTACTTATTATAAACAAAATCATTGAAAGAATTCTCTGTACAAAAGAGCTTCCTAATAATAATCATTTCCAGGAAAAAATTGAACCTTATTTTGTTGTATTTACAGCCGAATCGGGTGTTTATTACATTAGGTATATTTCCCAATGCCTGCTAAACAAATAGTTTCCATATAATTTACAAATGACGCTCGCGGGAGTACATTCAAAGTTACAATTTCACAGGTAATGACCTTTTAATATCACCCTAGTTGGTACAACTCTCAACCCGTGTTTTGTTAAATTATACCATTACATTCCTATGTACTTACATTATCATTAGGGAAAATTATGTTTCAGTATTACTATACTGAAACAGTCCGCATTATTTAGTATTATTATACTGAGCGAGATCTATTTATTATGTTTGTTGTTATGCAGTTCTTTTTGTTATCGAATCTACGTGCCGCTACGCGACGTGCTACGGCGTAGCTCGGACTGTGCTACGAATACGTAGCAGAGATTGTTCCCTGTAAAAGTATTCACTACTAGCGGCCTGTCCCGGCTTCGCACGGGTGGACATTTATTTTTTAAACATTTTATTTTTTCTTGCAATTATAAAAGCCTATATTAATCTGTGATAATGTAGCATTCACATGGTGAAAGAATTTTAAAAATCGGTCCAGTACTTTTTGAGCCAATTCGTTACAAACATACATACAAATCTTTCCTCTTTATAATATTTATTCACTATGAATACAGCAGTCTTTCCAAATCTCTCTAAATAGGCAGGAAAGGAATCAACTATAATCATGGTGTCCCTATGAATCATAGAGAACTTAGTTTACAAATAAGTATTACTAAACCATTTTTTTTGTTTTAGTCGATTAGGAACGACCATTAGGAACCTACTAAAAATACTTAAATGAAAAAAAAAAGTATTAACTAAGATAACCAAGAACTTGAGCGAATATCTTCATATATTATTTAAGTCATCATCATCTGCCTAACCTTTTCCCAACTAAATTGGGGTCAGCTTCCAGTATAACCGGATGAAGCTGAATACCACTATTTTACATGGAGTGACTGCCTGTCTGACCTCCACAACACAGTTACTGGGTAATACGATACGCATTGGAAAGAGTGGTTGTCAGATTTTCGGGCTTTTGAATACCCGTAACGACTGTCAAAGATCCACGAATGAAAGGTAATACGATACCCCTTTGATATATTATTCCCTTCATAATTATGTTATTTAAGTATGCACCCAAATAAATTGCCCCAAAAAGAATTGCAGCACTGTAAAGTTATTTTAAGGAATACTCTTAGCCAAAATTCTAACCGTACATATGAGTAAATGTGGATAGAATATAAATCTCTAAAACGTTTGGCAAATACATACGAGCTCCATTATGGAGAGACTTTAATCACGATAATGTCGACATGTAGGTGCATTAGAAAAATTGCTTGTATCAATAGCTCTTAGGCACCTGCCCCACCGCCGCGCCGCCGACGAGAAAGCGACTAGCTATCTGCGATTTTCTCGCTCAAGGAACGTAGAAGAGATTGTAGGTCTCGTGTAAGTAAAAGAGATACATCATCGACAACGCCGTGGATGTGACAATAATAATAATAACGTCACTATGTGCTATATAGCGACGGTTTCCGGTGGCCCATTATTGAGCGTGCAAGTTACCACCTGCCTTTTTATGTGTGAATATTATAATGGGGTATAAGGAACCGGGTGTAAAATTCACTTTTAAATCTATAGAAAATGAAGGATGCTCCTACCAGACTGGTATTGTGTCTGGCGGGCAACTGACTAATGATTCATGTCGGGCCGTTGTATATGCTAGTTGCGCGGTAAACTCTGCTTGCGAGATGCAGGAATTTTGTGACGTCAGTATGACGCGTTGTTCACATGTGGCGTTGTAGATAACACTACAATTATGTTATCATTGGTCAGGCAGGGGACATAGTCCTTCCAGAGTTCAAGATAACCGATCCAATATAGCCATCCAAACCCATAGCCCAATATATTTGGTTTCCATGTTCTGCAATAGTCCTGAACCAACCGGGGACTGTCCTTGGGTGCACTTTCATAGTGCATACAGGTATAATCGTCAGTTGGTGCCTCCTTATCATTTAAAATTGTCTAAGAGGCTTTTACGAGTTGGCTTCGGCCCCTGGTACGCCCTCCAAAGGTCCGGGACCCCAGAGTCCCGAAATTTGTCAAAGACAAATAATAATAATATGTAAATAATTTATTTTCATAGGCAATGTACAAAGTTAGTAAGCGCAGCATTTACAGCGTAGGACTTACAATTGCACAGAAATTTGATCAATGACCCGTATGCTAAGTAGAACCTGTGTTACAGGGGTTATCCATCCGTCCATTATACAGATTACAGGTAAATAAGTAGTACGTATTTTTAATAATAATAGTTGATCGCTGATTGTTGACACCGCCGCGCGTCGGCGAGTACAATAAGCACTAGCCGGCTGTGTTGCAGTTGAATGCAGAACGGTGTTGCAACGACGGGCCATCAAAGAGAGTACTCGCTCAGTCATGCTCGCTTGATGGGCAGAACACTTACTGAGAGACTCACGCTTAGCGTATACGCATATTAGCGAGTAATCGCTCGTCACTGTCATGTACTCGCTGTTGGTCGCCAACTCGTTTTTAGTTGCTAGCTCTACTCGCTTCTCGCCTGGCGGTAGAACAGGCGCCTTAAGCAGAATTACAATGTGGGGACTGTGGGTACGAATGTGTGAATTTTGATGAATGTAAATATATGTAAGTACTTGCTTTGTAGGTTTTGAGTGCGTGTTGTAAAGAAACAAAAAGGGGCTTGTGGCTAAGAAATAACAGCCGCACGGGTCGATCGATCAGGTTAAGATTCGCTCATCGCGGTTGGGCCGTGGATAAGTGACCGTCTTTACATACCATCTTCCGTGCCTCGGAAAGCACGGTAAGCTGTTGGTCCCGGCTGTCATTCGTGGATCTTTGATAGTCGTTATAGGTCCTCAGAAGCCCGAAAGTCTGACAACCAATCTTACCAAGGGGTATCGTATTACGTTGTAGAGGTCATATAGGCAGTCGCTCCATGTAATTTATACTGGTATTCAGCTGCATCCGGTCAGACTAGAAGCTGACCCCAAAGTAGTTGGGAAAAGTCTAGGCAGATTATGTTTCACGTTTCGTTCGAAGTTTTATAGCTATATACATATGTTCAGAAATAGGTAGCAGAAAGTGGAATTATACATTTATTTGATTTGGTGTCTATTATTATTAAATGAAAAAAAAATAGAAACAAAATGCACACATTACATTTCAATCATACACAATCACCTATGTGGGTAAAAAATTGACATCGACAGCATCTTCATGGTGTAGCAGTACGTAAGGGCAAATTTCGGTGTACAAGTCTTATCACTAATGTCTTATCACTCATTCTGAAAGTTAAGCACAAATTACATTATAATACCTAATGATGATTTGTGGATAAACATAAAACAGCCAAGACGCTTGCTTTTCATGTCCGCATATCTTTTTTTTTTTAACTTCACCACAGACATTCGAGATACAGCTAAAATTTTCTCACTAATTAAGCCACCGCTTTTTATTAAAACATTCCAAAAATGATAACGAATTATCATTTCAAGAGAGCCGCGCCATTATACCGGCTAAGATAGTCATCTACAGAATGGCTTTTCATTTAGCAGAACAAAGGAACAAATCAAAATAAAGGGCTGTTCTCGAGTTCTTTTAACTCCAAAATATCTTTCATGTCAGTCAGAATTTAATTTTCAATTATAAATTCGCAGCGCCCTAAATTAAAGGTATGCAGATAATTTAATACAGTAAAACTAGAATTTATTTCAGTCTAGTTGTTTTGTTTTATTTAATTTAATTAAATCTGAGAATTGATGGAATTTAAATTAACTGTAGGATTTGTTGTTTGGGGTGTCTCTTGCGTGAATTTATTAGTATTGTTTATTGACTTACAGACATCTGGAGAAGTTTCAATATTGATTTATATTAAATCAACGACTTCTGTGAGTACCTTGAGCTCACCAGCTAGAGGATAGCTGCAACACTGCATGTTTTATTCACACATAATGAAAAAAGTTTTTTTTTTTACCCGTTTTGTTTGTCATTCAAAAACTGTGATTCACAAAAAAGGGCGGTTCTCGAGAACAAATGGCACCGACCCCACTGAAATAGCAGCCTGTTCCTTAAAATACATTCCAACGACACCTCATTCCGACATCATTTATGGACATGACATTTCAGACACACCTGCGGACCTATCTCAATTTAAAAACCTACTTGCTTTACTAGCCCGACAAAAAGCGACCGCCGCGTAACCAGGGCAACGGGGCATCTTTGCTTAAAAATTCAATATGGCTAAACGTACTTGCACTGTGGGATATATCACGTGGAAGCAATTTGAACACCTCTCGGTAGCACTAAACGTTATTTATGGTAAGCCCACGGCACTCAGTGGATAGCCCACATGGAGTTTCAAAGGATTTTCGGCAGTAACGGGTTTTATTATCGGCATTGTCACATACTTAATGTGCCGCCTAATGTTTGGTCAGCTTTGATGGTGTGTCATTTGTTTGTGTTACAAGTTTCCTAATAAAGTGCTGCTGAAAGTTTTGAAGTTTTTTAAATTGCATGCTCTTCACAAAAATGTCTATTTACAATTAGCCTATATTGATCTCACTGCTGGAACACAGGCTACTCTCTTCAAGAGGTAGTGGGCTGTAATCCTCCACGCGAACCCAGTGCGGGTTAGTAGATGTCACATACTCACATGTCTTCGGTTTTTTGGTTCTAAGATATGCTGGCTTCCTGACGATGTTTTCCTTCACCGTTTTGAGAGCAGTGGTGATTAAATAATCTACACAAAGTGAAGCGCCTATCAGGGTTCGGACCTACGACCAACTCGTATGTTGCTGCCGTTTCCACTGGGCCTCCAATGCTCTCCGTTTAAAATGTCTATGGTTAAACATTTGCAATGTGTATGCAACAAGCAGTGAAGTGTATAAGTATATCTATACCCCTTCTGATAACGGTCACAAAGGTTATCAAACATCCTGTTTAGTCTATGCTCTGAGAAAGCCAACCAATATTTATATACCAATTTATTTTCAAAATAAAAACTATGAATGCATATAGTGCAATCCACGAAAACGCGCCCCACTCTTCTTCCTAATCGTTAGCGGTTATCACTAGTCAATTCCGGAAGAGTTTTAGTTTTTTCGATACACACTAATTAGTCACTAATAATAATTAGTATGTATCGACAAAACTAAAACACTAGCGGAATGTTGCTCACCAAATGAATAGGTGCTTGCCAAAGTAACTACGACTAGACACACATACATGCACACATGACATATATACATGTTATTTCAGCGCACCACTTCTGTTTGGCGTCCTCAGTCATAACTAATTGACTGTAGTTCTATTTCAATGTTGTTGAGGTTATTTTTTCTAAACGTCACTAAAAAGACTATTACAACGTTTCGTTTTTTCTTAACAAAACAACTTAATGAAAAACCCAAAGTAAAGTAAAGTTACCAACAGTATTAAGTCTTCCTAAATAAAGATAATCTCCTAAAAGTAATCACCAAATGGATACCGAAGGCAACACGGAACTCTAATTTTACACAGCCGGTTCGATCAGCTCATCCGCTTAGATAGGGAAACTTGGCTCCCGTAACAATCCGTCCGGCAACATTAGTCAAACTCGACTTAATACTGCCCGAAATAGACTTAATGTAATCCCCTGAAATGATAATAAATTAGATTGATAGAGATGAGCAACTCAACGTGAAATTGAATCCTTCTAACTATTGTACTACAACAGAAACCTTTAGACGATTCAAATCTTGCAAATAAGAAAGAAATAAAATACATATAATTGCGGTAAACATGACGCGGAAAAAAAACACTAACACTTAAAAAAAAATAACAAGTTGGGGGAATATATACGTCACATCCACGCAAAACGGCCATCACTCGGCATAATGCTAAGACCCTATGCGAGACAGAGCCCCAGCGCTGGTTTTCAGCGACAGCTGGCGTTGACGTGATGACGTCAACTAGTGCAGCATTCCACAAGATCATTCTCTTGCCTTATCCCAATAAATGATAAAATGATAAATAATAAATGATTTTATTTCTGTAAGTAGGTTTGTACTAACACTTTTACACGTCAATCATATTTTTTAAAAACGAGATAAGGTCGGCGTTTCCTATCTGACTACTCTGAGAAGAAAGGCCGAAACAAACTCAGAGGTCACAGTCTTTTTTAAAGTCCAGACATAATCTTGGTCAGATCATGTGGAGACCATGTAGATTGGTGTCTGAAATGGTCTTTTGAGGAAAGAACCACACAGATTGAGTGGACCTGTCTAGTCAGTGCACGCATTTGTCAGTAATCATGCAGCTCAACTCAAACTTAAGAAGCTCAACGATTCGACGAACAATACCAAAGAAAGGACATTTGGGTGGGTCGCATAAATTACTCAAACTGCCAGACCATGACTAAAACTATCTGAGAAAAAAATAAAGACAAAAGAAAATTAACCCACATAGTCTTCACATTCACAGTCATTAAAATAATATAATACTATACAAAGTAAATATTCATGTCACTGTATATGTAAAATCATAAAATGTATCAATGTCAATGTGTATATAAAAATCCAGAAATAGTCTTGGTCAGATCATTTTGAAGACCATGTAGATTGGTGTCTGAAATGGTCTTTTAAGGAAAGAACCACACAGATTTGAGTGGACCTGTCCAGTCAGTGCACGCATTTGTCAGTAATCATGCTGCTCAACTCAAACTTCAATTGATTTGGGGTCGGCGCAACATGTCTTTTTAACCGACTTCAAAAAGGAGGAGGTTATCAATTCGGTTGTATTTTTTTTTCTTTTTATGTTTTTTACCTCAGTACGCCGTCATTTATGAACCGATTTGGAATTTTTTTTTTATTTGAAAGGATATGCTTCCAGATTGGTCCCATTCCTGTCAAAATCCAGTTCTGATGATGGGATCCATGAGGAATTGAGGGAACTCCTCAAATATTATAGGCATACATATAGCAATTTTGGTATCTTCATCAACATGCATTTCATTTGCATTCAAAAAGTATAATTTGGTGAAGTGGAACTGATGAAGGAGACCACAGATAGCGACAGGAACTCTTCAATGATAATAAGTATTTCACGGGTGGCGATAAGATATCTCGATTAAGATAGTTAAGCGACTATGACGAAGCAAATTTAAATAAATGGTTCTGACGAAAATGGTACCATCAAACCGATCTGATGATGAAGCTGGAAGGTAGGTACCGGAACTTCGTAATAAAACCATGTATTCTAGCCGTGTTTGGGCTTATTGGGATTGTCATGAGATGCACTCTGACTATAAAAAGTAAAAAATAAAAACTTTTTAACAAAAAAAAACAACCGACTTCAAAAAAAAAACACTGCAAAGTGTAAAATAACTTTAATTTTAATTTTGGAAGTCGGTGGCAAAAACGTAAATACAAAACCAAAGACACCGACTTCCGAAATTAAAATTAAAGTTATTTTACACTTTGTAGTGTTTTTTTTTTGAAGTCGGTTGTTTTTTTTTGTTAAATAGTTTTTTTCTTCCTTACTTCTCTATTAGATATGCATACGATAAGACATAAAAAAATATATATATAAATTACCTAGTTCTAAATGTACAACTAGTAACAGGTAGTGTTCAACTAGTAGAAAATCTAGACGGATTTCAAGAATGATATTATGTTGACAATTGATACAGTAGTACAGTGGTGGTATTGGTACAGTGTTAGGCATTAAGAGCTACAAAATAGATTGAATTTTCGGCTTATGCTAACAGCGTATATATTCTCAAGCGACTTAAAATAAATCCCAGATGCGATCGCGTAATAGATATGAGAGGAGACAAAGTTTGTCCTACATTGAGAAATGGATTCTGGGGAATTTTTTATATCTATTTTGTAAGATTATGGATTTGTCGTTGCTTAAATTAGAATTGATTTGAAAATATAAAATAATGTGTCCTTAATTTTTTTTTTTTATATTTAAGTTGGCACTCGAATAAGGTAAGGCATACGAATTGAGTCTCACAAAAGGAAATGAATGAGTTATTTCATCTGAGTCCAAATTGACAAATGAAGATGGTAACAATTATCTACTTTCTGGGATGACGAATTCGTTCGTCAAGCATTGTGATTATTGCAATAACTATTTCAAACACAAGAAAATAGACATAATTTGATTATAGCATCCACATAATTAGTAAGATCAAATTCAGAGATACAGACGTCGGCCTTGATTTATGTCAATCCTTAAAGCCGGCTCACGCAAAAAGTTCCCTTTTATTTTATTACATTCTACATAAAATGCTCTAACAGAAACTATGAGATTCTGAAAGCATATTCTACACATACATCATGTAGCGAACAGTACATTCAACAGGCACATCTCAAATTCAAATCCCTCATCCACCGAGGCGTCTATTCTCGCGCCATAGTTTATTTGCATTTCAGTATTTCTTAGCTCCTTGAAAAAGCATGTAATGAATAAGTTAGAAGAAGGCCACGGGCGCGGGTGGGGTCACCAACAAAAGCTGGCATAACAAGCAAGGCTCAACCCTTGAGACAAAAGAAAACTCAACGACTAACGATGTACCGGCTCGCACTTGACACCCGACGAGCGTTGCTACCATTTCGGGGATTAATTTTTAACATGTAGCTATATTTTTCGCGTGATATTATTTTTCTTGCCTTTTTGGGAAGTGTTCTAGGAAACGGCGCTTGTGGTGATATTTTGGGTTGTGGTTTATTCTGATTGTCTCTCATCGATAATGTTTTAGTAATACTTTACCCGTGATTATAATAACACATGTGAAATACAGGCAGCTTAGGCATCAGTCTCCCACAGTACAATTAAATCTATTGTGTATTGTTCTTGATTATTGTAGTATATTGTGGTGAGAAATAAATCATTATGTTATAAGTAGTAGTATAGTAGAATTTGTATTTTATAAATTGTTTTTGGGTGTGGAGTTTTATGTTGCTTGCTCGTCGCATTCCTTTCTATTGTCATTTGCATTGCAGTAGTGTGCCGCGCCAGGCGCGCGTACTCGCGCGGCGATCGCTTTTGTTTCAGACGCGTGAAACAAAAGCTATCGTCACACGAGTACGCATTTGTCGATCTTGCTGACCCAGCAAACTTCGTATCGCCTCAGAATCAATAAGAACGAATTTATGAGAAAATGATTAATCTTCATAATTTTTTATTTCGTGAATTTTTCACCTGTTCTTATAGTAATTCTACTATTCTGGGCGAAGACAAATCCAACAAATTAAAGATCATAAAAATCGGTTGAGCTGTTCTTGAGTTATAAATGGTGCAACTAACCCGACTTTGTTTTATGTAGGTATATAGATGACATAGGTCGCGCGATCAATCAAGTTGCGTTTGTACGTCATAATTCATACAAACTATCGCGTACTCGCGTGACAGTCGCTTTTGATTAGGAATCGGGATTAGTAAGGCGGATTTCACACTACCGTGCGCCACGCTCCGGTGCGCAAATAAAAACGCGTTTCCGCGCCCTGTCGCGTGGCGCGTTATACTGTAAGATCCGCCTAAGTGCTCGAGAAATATAATTATGCGTGTTTGAAAACTAATTGAAAAATGTTACAATAAAATACCCCCCACATACTCCAACTCAATGAAACGAAATTCAAATCTTGCATAAAACGCACACTATGCAGCCAAGCATATTATAAGTTGGGGGATTACATCGCTGACAAAAATGCTTGTCTGAACGCTGGTCCTGCTCCACAAGGGCGCATAAACTAATTAATTAGCATTCGAAAATATAGTTGGAGCTGCCGAAGATTGAAAAAACTATCTTTGCATTGTATAAATTCAATCTTTTAGTATTGTATAATTGCATAGCACACGTGTGAGCACTATGTACCTTAACTATAAAGCTGCCATTTACTGGGTACGTCTTTCATTGACTTGAATGTGCCCTGGCAGCTGAGAGTATGTCATGCTCACTCAAATGTCTCGCTGATGGTGGCGTGTGTGTTGGATCATTGGGTTCCCTTCAAAATGGTTGAGCTGAATGGTGCTGATCCATACGTCATGTTCGTGAACGGGCGCCGTCAGTAGGGACTGGTCATCTCTTAGCCGCCACGGCTTATTTTAATTTATGAATTGTTCTTTTTAGTACGGACGCCTTTAACGTGCACGTCTTTTTGCATCGTTCTCACATGTATAATTTCAACATTAGTGATGTAATCAAGATTTTTGTAACAATTTTACGATTTAAAAGAGTGACCGTGGAGTTTCTTGCCCGTTCTTCTCCACAGGGATCTACGCTTTGGAATGGGCAACTAGCTTCATCTTTCTGACTGACCGACCCTTGACAATTCAAAAGTGTCTATAATTGGTTTATTTGAAATAAATGCTTTGAGTTTGAGTTTTGAGTTTGAGTTTGAATTAATAAAACGTATGAGAGCAGAACGCAACAGTGACAGGAAAGAGAGCAGACAACAATACAAAATTATTTCATTGAAAAATTGTTATGTGTGGTGTCGATCTCGTGTTCGGAGGATTTGTAAGGCATTTATGACATCATTTTCATCGTGCAGGTCGTCGGTTGAGTTATTAAGCTAAGAAACTCCAATAAAATGGCTTATTAGACCTTGACAATGATACGAATTAACAAATACCTCATTAGCTACCTACTGGTAAAAAGCTACAGACAACAAGGTTGCAAATATTTTACAATATCAGTACTGTATAATTCGAAGTAGTAGTAGGTAAGCATTGATTTATGCTAGAAACTGGTGAGCGCTTGCCGTGCCACGGACGAGTCGCGGGCGAGGCACGTATCCAAAACTTCACGAACATCTGTACTAATAATAAAACTGAAGAGTTTGTTTGTTTGAACGCACTAATCTCTGGAATTTCTATAGTCGGATGAAAAATTATTTTTGCCTTTAATAGCTCAATTTTTGAGGAAGGCTGTATAAATATATAGGCGATATTTTTTCTATACAAATTTCGGGAGAAAATTACTCCACTATTTGACATTGTGCATCCAAAATTAAACATGATATCGTTTTGGCTTATTATTAATTGTGTCTGTATGGAAACAGAATAGTAAAATAATAAGCCATTAAAAAGTTATGAGCCAACAAAGATTCGTTTTTCTTGCTATTTTTAACGTAACTTTGGGTGTAAATAAGTATTAAAAGAACTGTAGGTAATATCTTCAAAACCAAGTCCGTACCGACAAAGCTCAGTTATCGAAGAGATTAATAAACTTTATTTGTAATTGATTTATGCTGTGGTTTTTTCACAAAACTCGATTTTCCAAAGCATTTTTCGAATTTTTTTACGCGCCTATCAGTTTGGAACGGTGTTTCTGTGCGTGAGAACTAGATCTGACTGCTCATCACTGATACTAGCGCTGCCGGACACGAAGCCACGCGAGACAGCGTGCTTTTGGCCATGACCAACAGTGAGCTCGAGCTCACGACTAGTTTACTCTTAAGGAGCAGAACAAAAAACAGAGAAAAAGGTGAAAACGAAGTAATAGCGCGACCGCGAGCGGGCGATGCGATACGACAGGATGGATCGGGGGAGCAAGAAATTTCACGCGGATGAAGTCACGGGCAAAATATTGTCTTTATACAGAGCAGTTCGTACTACACCGTGCGGCGCCCGTGTCCTCGGTGAGTCTCGGCCTTTGCAAATCGAGCAGACGTGCACGCGGCTCGCACCAGAGACTGTCTAGATTAAATCCTCCCGAAACAACTGTCAATATTCTAACAACTTTTAATTGCCTTTCTTAAGAGCATAAACTACCTCAGCTAAAATTCACCCTATATCTCGCTCGCACGATACTGCTCGCGGACTGAGTAAAAGCGAGACAGAGTGCGGTGCTAGGCAGCAGGCAGCGCCAATAGTTTAGGTATTTGCTTTTTACTGTAAAAATAATGGTAATTAAAAGAAAATAAAAAACAAGACCTGCTTTATAGTTAGTTCGGTTAGTATAGAAAGTTTCATGATCTAATTTGAAGTATTTTTTGAATACCAGCGGTTTATTGTTCGGTTTGGAGGTAACTTTGGTTTTTTTTTCTATCAAGAAAATTTTATGGAATCGTGTTTTCGTCAAACGTAAGACCTAAAATTAATCCTCAACTATACCATATATTTGTTTCAAAATTAATGCTGTAGTATTTTCGACATAACGGAGGATCATGCTAAGCCATTTGACGTAGTATAGGCCCTTAAGACTATGCCGACCGCACAGTGGCGCCCTACTTGTTTGGTTATTTCATACAATTTATAATGAAAATGCAGAAAATAAGCACTTTAAGTTGTGTTTCACAAGATTATCCTATCCTACTAATATTATAAATGCAAAAGTTTGTGCGGATGGATGGATGGATGTTTGTTACTCTTTCACGCAAAAACTACTGAACGGATTTAGATGAAACTTTACAGTAACATAGTTTATACATCAGAATAACACATAGGATACTTTTTATCCCGATATTCCCACGGGATCAAAACTTACGCGTGTGAAACCGCGGGGCGCAGCTAGTACGTTAATATTATTAGAAACTGTAGTTTTATATTGTTTAGTTTTATTATAATCCTTACAATGGATAACAGTGGCCACTATATTCCGTTTTAAGGATTATACTACCGTTTCTAATAATAATAACGTATAATCTTGTGAAGCACAACTTAACGTGCTTATTTTCTGCATTTTCATTCTAAAATAAAATAAATAACCAAAGAAACGATGAGGGCGCCACTGTGCGGTCGTCATAGTCTTAAGTGTGATTATTAGATAGGCCCTCCAATTCATACCGTTAATAAAGATCAATCACCAGACTACCACACGTACTGCAGGATACCTTCCGTACTTGGTTGATAATCATCCTGACCAGTCGTACTCAGCGCTTCTCCTCCAGATTTAACTCGTCTGCCTTCAATTTCGTTCCGTAATAGAGGCGTGACCGAGGTCAAAAGCGGAGTCCATTTAGCAATTGTTATTTTTTTGCTTGATCAAGGTCAAAAGCGAATTCAGCAATAATAAAAAAATATTTAGAACAGTGGTGGCCCAGTGGTAACAGCCGTGACTTACGATTTGTAGGTCGTAGGTTCGAACCCCGTCAGGCGCTTTACTTTGTGTAAATTATTTCATCACCATTGCTCTTAAAACGAGGAAGGAAAACATCGTGAGGAAACCGGCATATCCTAGAACCAAAAATTCGAAGACATGGTGACATCTACCAACCCGCACTGGGCCCGCGTGGTGGATTACGGCCCCGCCCTCTCATAGAGAGGAGGCCTGTGTCCCAGCAGTGGGAACATTATAGGCTGATTATGTCATGTATGTGTAAAAAAATATTTTACCTCATCGCCATTACCTTTCTTTCTTACAAGACATAGACAAAGAACCTTCTCAGTATTTGTTTTATTATTAAAATAAAAACCTCTATCACAGGCTGTCTCGCGTACAGGAAGACTTAGTCAGCATTCCTGTAACATTGAGGCCATCGGTACAGTCAGCCTCAAAAAGATGTACCTATACATCGATATAGCATAATCAGGCTATAACGTTCCCACTGCTGGGACACAGGCCTCTTCTCGGTGAGAGGGAGTGGGCTGTAATCCACTGCGCGGGCCTAGTGCCGGTTGGTACCTAGACGTCACATGTCTTCGAATTCTTTGGTTCTACGACATGCCGGTTTCCTCACGATGTTTTCCTTTACCGTTTTAAGAGCAGTGGCGATGAAATAATTAACACAAAGTAAAGCACCTGCCTGGGTTCGAACCCACGACCTGCAACTTGTACGTCGCGGTTGTAACCACTGGACCGTTACATCGACATGAATTTATTTCATTACTAGCAGCGCCCCGCGGTTTCACCCGCATATGTGTCGATCCCGTGGAAATATCGGGATAAAAAGTATCCTATGTGTTATTCTGATGTATAAGCTACATTACTGTAAAGTTTCATCTAAATCCATTCATTAGTTTTTGCGTGAAAGAGTAACAAACATCCATCCATCCATCCTCACAAACTTTCGCGTTTATAATATTAGTTTATAGTTTATTTAATTATCTATAATTTTTTGTTCCACAATATGGAGGGGCCCGTTGCTTAGTAATAACAGCCGCACAGATCGATCAATCAGATTAAGCTATTGCCGCGATTGATCTATGGATGGGTGAACATCTTTACATATCGAGACCCCTCCGTATCTCGGAAAGCACGTTGAGCCATTGGTCCCGTCTGTCATTCGTGGATCTTTGACAGTAGTTACGGGTAGTTAGGGGCCCGAAAATATGACAACCATTCAAGGGTTATCGTATTACCCAGTAACTGGGTTGTGGAGATCAGATAGGCAGTCGCTCCTCGGTATCCAGCTGCATCCGGTTAGACTGGAAGCCGACCCCAACACAGTTGAGAAAAAGCTAGGCAGATGATGATTGATGATGATGATTGATGGCCGGGAGTCGTCACGCGGCTCCCGACGCCCGGAGCGTCTCCCGCGGCGACTGGGACGTCGCCCTGTCCATGCCACCTTATGAAATTTTAAGTTACCACCTTGTGAAATGCAAAAAAAAACAACAATTGAATATCTTTTTGAGGCGGACTGTACTATTGAAAACCCATTGTAAATCTAGTGCCGGACACTAGCGTCGCCTCGCGCATCCGCCTGGCAACTGCCCAAACTAATGTTTTTACGAAAAAGTTTTTCAACTAGACTCGTTGTTGAGTCACAGAAGTTACTACTAGGTAATAGTATAAACTGTGGTTGAGGCGAAATATGCATTTTTGGATTGTTTTGTAACTTTTCATAGATACTGCAGAGATTTTAACAGGTTGTGCGTCGACGTCCCTGACACCTTTTAAACACAGTGAAGACTTTTAAGAGAGCAAAATGTAGGTATTTCCGTAACAAACATTAACTAAGTATGCTGTGTGCCTGATGTGACGTTATGACCGAATAAATACAGGACAACGCCACATAAAGTAGATCATACAAAACGACCGAACATTAAACTGTTTCAAAATCACAATTATTTATCGTTGAAATTCCAATTTTGGAATCCGTAGTTATTAGTTATAAGCACTGAATTCCGAACTGGTCGGGTACAAAGCATTACCATATCGTGCAACTCGCCCCATATTAATAATTAAATTAAATAATTACTCCTCGTTGGATAAGTGGTCGCAGGCGCTACTGCTGAGCATGAGGTCCTGGGTTCGATTCCCAGGTCGGCCAAAGCGTTATTGGGTTTTCTATCTTGAATTTCTCAATAGCAGCCCGAAGTCTGGATTTGTATCTGGTTGATCGCAACAGGCTCGCCCCCTATTTCATTGGACTTAAACCTAAGGGGAGGATTGCGGGTGTAGGTACAGACGCCAGCACATCAAGCTACCCGAAACTGTCACAATTTCCCAATCAACTTTAAACCTTATGCTTTAGCGATAATGTTGAAAATCTATTAAATAAATTTTACAGATTGTAATAGTTTGATGTGCTGGCGTCTGTACTATAGATTACACGTCTGATCTACTCTTTGAGGAAACAAGGTCTAATGTTATGTTATGTACTTTTTAAACCATTACATCCAATCCCACGTAAAACGAGAACTCGCTACAATCTTATACAGAAATTCAACGGTAAACAAAAGTAAAATAAATGAACATTTCTTGAAATTGAAACACAGAAGCCAATTTCATTTGTTACACACACAAAGTTAAACAGGAACACAGTGCAATAACGTTTTACTCAGTACACGTAGAAGAAAATGTGGTTTCTCAGCTATCAGGCAAGAAACCGTATCATAGTATCGTACAATAAGCGAGTACTAGAAAAACCTAAAACATTAACAACTCGACCGGGAATAAAACCGCGTTACAACAAGACAGAGCTGGCAACACCCATTCACAAACAATGAAAATACGCATACCTACACGCTGGTGTAAAGGCGTCGATACACGGCGCGGTGTAGTCCTATTTGTAGTTGATACACATGATACACAGGGGCTTGTGGCTAAGTAATAACAGCCGCACGGGTCGATCGATCAGGTTGAGCTACGCTTGGCGCGGTTGGTCCGTGGATTGGTTACCATCTTTACATACTAAGACCCCTCCCCGTGCCTCGGAAAGTACGTTAAGCCGTTTGTCCCGGCTGTCATTCGTGGATCTTTGACAGTCGTTACAGGTATATTTATTTATCCATTTATTTCAAGCATCAAGGCCCATATAAACACATACAATACAATATTAATATAATTTAAAAATACTATACCTAAATACATACACCATTATAATTACACTAAGAACCTAGCTTACGCACACGAAGTGTCGGCGTTGTGTTTCGCTGACTAGTGTCATGTAGCCGGTCACAAAACCGGCGGTACACAACACCCTTCGGCCAGAACTCTTCCTTGAGGAACTTCTTGAGATGATCTGTCGGAACATGCACCACGAACGACTTGAAGTTCATGTTGTGATGCGACTCCAACTTCTCGACCCTCAAAGTCCAGTATAGTCAGAAGCCCGAAAATCTGACAACTAGTCTTTCTAAGGGGTATCGTATTACCCAGTAGCTGGGTTGTAGAGGTCAGATAGGCAGTCGCACCATATAAAATACTGGTATTCAGTTGCATCCGGTTAGACTGAAAGCGAACCACAACGTAGTTGGAAAAAAGGCTAGACAGCCGATGACACACGATACACAGAACACTTTAGAAAAGTTATAAGTTCTGTTCCGGATAATTTCTTTTCAGATCTTAACCTTCAAAGAAACTCCGCATTGACCTATCCTCAGCGCGCTGAGCGACCTTGAATTTGTGAACCAGGCTGGCCGTCAGTGTCCACGTTTTGGAACCGTTTGATATAACGGGCAGGACGCAATGGTTGAATGGTTGAAAACCTTAGTCTTCCAGCATTGCTGAGCGATGCTTATATTTGCCTACAACAATTTCAGGATGACCCACGACACTCAATGCACAATTTTAATTCAGTGCATGCCACAGAGGCTTAAAAGCCGCAAAAATTTTCTTGGGTGCGTGAGTCCAGCCGAAGGCGGTCCACGGAAAGATGCTACCTTTGGAAATAAAAACTTAAACCACCTGATCTCTTTGTTAAACAATCAGAGAGTCTCTCATCCGGGCATAAGTTAATAATAATAATAATAATAATAATAATCTTTATTTATATAAAACAGATTGTAGTACATTTAACAGTTTTTTAACAAAGTGGGTAGTATTCAATCTCTGGCAATCAAGTGGGTGACGTGCTGTTCTCCTTGCTAGGCTATGACATAGCCTGTATTAAGGAGTAACACTGCCGATCCCCTCTAATTGTATTACTACAATTTTATGTTTACAACTTATAATTTTTAAATAAGTACAAGTATTGGTGCGCGAGCGCGTTTGTGTGTGTGTGTGTGTGTGTGCTTGTGTGTGAGGGTGTGTGCGTGTGTGTGCTGTGTGTGCGTGTATGTGGGTGTGTGTATATGTGTATGTGCGTGAGCGTGCGGCTGTATAGGCGTGCGTTAGTAAAGGGATTGGATTAGTGTGGGTCTATGTATTGGGTGAGTGGTACAATATACAAACTTGTCAACTTAATTGAGTTAGATATTGTTCTGTCTCGTCGTAGGTTTTATTTTGAAGGAATGTGCGGACAGTCTTTTTGCAATTATGATAAGACAATTTATATATTGGGCCTTTTCTGTTTATTGTGTTGTAAAGAGACGGACCTAAATAATACAAAATTCTTTTAGTAAACGACAGTCGGGTTTTTGGAGTAGTACATATCATATCTTTTCGTCGTTTAGTAATTTCAATATAAGTTACCGTGGCTTACTTGGAAAACCTTAAATAGATTTCGTACTCGAGTAGGCCGCAGCAAGGACAACCTCCACAAGTGGGGGTTCATAGAAGGCACTGATCTCCGGTGTGTACAGTGTTGGGTCAATCAACTAATTTTTTCAATCAATTGATTAGTCATGACTAATTTAGTCATGATTGATTTAATCATGACTAAAATAGTTAATCATAATCATAACTAAATAAATTAGTCATTAGTTATTAATTCATTATTTTTGATTGATGACTAAACTAAAAATGCTAAGCTGGCTAACTCCATTTTTTGTTTCATGAGAGACATCTATCGCGCTATTTAAATTATTCATCTATACTAATATTATAAAGCTGAAGAGTTTGTTTGTTTGGTTTGTTTGAACGCGCTAATCTCAGGAACCACTGGTCCGATTTGAAAAACTCTTTCAGTGTTAGATAGCCCATTCATCGAGGAAGGCTATAGGCTATATATCATCACGCTAAAACTAACAGGAGCGGAGCACCAATGAAGAATGTTTCAAAATCGGGGGATTTTTTTCCTATTGAGAGCTTCCGCTGCGTGCGCTGCGTAAACGGTTAAAGTTTCGCAAAAATCATACATGACAGAATTGTTCCCCTTTAAAAGCTTTATAAAAAAGTCCGCGACAGCATATGTCTATCTTTTAAGGTTAGCTCATTATAACCTCTTTTATGCTAACCAAATTTGTTCTAAAATAATGCATTATTTGCGAAAGTGTTTTTATAAACATGGTATTAATCCTTATCCAAATAAATACGTTATTCATCACATGTATTTAATTTTGAACAAAATTGCCTTTGACATCATTTGATTTCAATGTATATCTTAGGAGATATCATAGTTTTAAAATAATACTAATAATAAAGCTGAAGAGTTTGTTTGTTTGAAACACGGTTTGAAAGCTCTAAATCTCTGGAAGTATTGGTCACATATATAAAAATATTTTTGCGATTGATAGCCCAGTTCTCGAGGAAGGCTATATTCTATTAAACTTGACGCTAGGACCCTTAGGAGTTGAGCAAAAAGAAAAAAAGTCTGAAGTTTTCGCCAAGCGAAAACGAAGTAGGTAATAGCGCAGGCCGGCGACACGTTGCGATGGGGTGGATCGGGGAAACAAAAAAAATGTACGCGGACGAAGTCGCGGGCAGAAGCTAGTCACTCATAAGTTGATTGATAGCATTTTCCATTTTTGTATTTGTACAGACGCCAGCAGGTCAACCTACCCCAATCTGTCAAATTTCTTTGATAGATTTTCAACTTTAGCGCAAAGGGATAAGGTTCATATTCAATTGGGAAAATCTGACAGATTGGGGTAGCTTGATGTGCTGGCCTCTGTACATGATTATTTTTTTTTTTTATTATAAAAAAAACTATCCACAAAGGAGCTAAACTTTTGCAAACCTCTTGTGAATAAATACCTTCAAAGCATCAAAGAAAGGTTTGATTGTTATTTGGATATCACGAATAAGAAGGCCGAGAATACTATAATCGCAGCTTTATCTTATCCACGGTTTAAAAATAAATGGTTTACGTGTATTAATCCCACCGAACATAAAAAATGTACTACTTTATTCACATAATTAACCCGTAGTTTATTGTTGTAATTGTATAACGTGCTACTGCCTATATGTTAATTAAAAAATTAAACTGATTCTGTTGTAAAGCTTGTGTTTTATTTTATTATGACAAAAGCTTTTATTAAAACTTGTGAATAACGAATCAACATTCTGTGAGTGTTAACTTGGCGACGGCGTAATTTTAGATATTAAATTAGTCATGAGAAATTTAGTCATGATTAAATAACTAACACGAACACTAATCAATCTTCAATCATCATACATGATTGAATTTTTTTAGTCATTACTCATTAGTCATGATTAAATAATTTAATCTTAGTTATCAATCATCAATCAAACTAAATTTTGCCCAACACTGGGTGTGTATGAGGTGTCTTTCCACAGACAATGGCTCAACTCCCATCTTGCACCGCATTCCCTGTCTCCTGCACACGTGAGGACCTAATGGATGCGTCAGCGAACGCTATCCGCGTTGCTGAATTTTGGGCCAAACAAAAAAAAACTATATTTTTGCCATCGATACGCTAAGAAGAAGATCAAAAGCATATCGTGTTTGTCAATACCTACTGCATACAAATTATACCGAACATTGCACGTATCTATTGTTTCCACCAAGATTTCGTGGTCGAACCGTGTACGGGGGTCCTAACAGTTAGGAAGCAAGGCGCTCATTACTGCAACAATTTGTCACGGGCGCACCGAGCGCTTCCAACTTTACACTGGCGGCGCTTCTTATCCGGCTCAGTTTGATGTAGTCTCAGAAGTGCGTACTTGTCTAGTCTAGCTATAGGTAGGTAGAACAACTATCAGGACTGAGATTTGGATAGTTGAAGGAGATTTAGTAAGCGTAATAGGATACAGTTATTTTAAGCATGGGTGTTTACTGTTATACATATAGTGACCAACTTGCCGGAGACAAGATCAAGTGTTATAATATAATATAGGACGAAGCAGCGGCTAGGGAATTTTTTTTTTTAGAAACTGAATTTCGATACTCAACTCAACTCAACGTCTTATTGGCGTACCAACAAGACGTGTTAAAAAACATAAATAAATTATTAAAACCGTAAAGTACATTGCAATACACACTCCTTTTTCTCTACAAACAATATCCCAAACTGTATGAAGTCTCGACGCTACAATGCAGTGATTTCGCAGTCACCGTCACCTCTACAAAAAAACCCGACAGAAAATCATACTTAAACTCCTTAAAAGGGGTAGACCAACAGATGTTAAGTTAAAAAATATGGTAATTGTTAAAATTAAACAAGCAATCTCACTGTGTACCGAACGGGGGCCGACTCGATGCCGTTTCGTGAAAATGGGCTATTGCCTCCAAATGTACCAAGTTTAAACAATGATTAGAATCTGGATTTATAGTAATTTGCAATGTAAATGTTAATGGAATCGGTTTATGAGCTGCTTCGAAAATATGGCCTTTATCCACTTTCGGTTATCGTTTTTTATTCGATTGAAGTTATAGATAAGATTCGGTATCGGGGTGTTATCAACAGCGTCGTTATCTAAGGTCATTTCCGATGAAAGCTAGGGCATAGAGCTAAGTAATACAATTTCTGAACCTATTTAGTTAATACTTATACTTACTATTTAGTGAATACTTATTATGTACCTTTCAGCCAACTTCATTTTTCACTTGACTTGGAATATGATGCTATCTATCCCATTGCTCCAAGAATTTCTAAAGGCAATATCAAAAATTATAATAAAATTGTCTACCCTGTGGAATTGCGTAACACACTAACCCCGTTAGGTACTAGTAAACATATTATATCAGATGAACACACCGATTTCTCTCTTTCAGTCGTCAGTAATTTGGCTTTCGAAAGAAGAAGACAAAGCGTTGTGTAACTATACAGACGCTAAACAACGTTTATTAGTAAGGCTGTGACAGTAGAAATCGCTTTAATTTTGACAGTTCACCAACATTCATTGCGTTATTTACGTTGTTGAGCAAACAAATTTTTCAATCATATGAAGGAATGGAGGAGTGTTACGCAATTAGAATGCTGGTGACTACATAATATTATTACTGTACAAAAAACAAACATAGCCTTCTTCTTCTTCTGAGCCTATCGATGGCAAAAACTTCAAACATATTTGGCCCAAAATTCAACTGCGCGAACTCTGCTCACTGACGCAATCATAAAAATATCAAGTGCACAGGTAACAAGCCATGCGGCGCAGGATGGAAGATGAAGCGTTTTCTGTGAGAGGTGCCGCAAACGCACTTGAGATTTGACCCATCCGTGAACCCCCATCTGTGGATATTGTCTTTGCTCCAGTCTATTGTAAGAAATAAAGAACCTTTTCATTTCTCATACTCGGAAAGTAGTGTTTGTTTGATCCGAATAGCGGGTGGAAAACACAGATTCCCACCTTTGGGTGAAAAAGACTCATAGTAATTGCTTCCCTCTCTAGGGCGGGAATGAATTTTAAAAATAGAACTAAATTTGGTTGGTAGCTGCGAAATTTTTTACATAATTAAGAAAAATGCTGCAGTCTTGTGAGTGCAGTGACAGCCAGTGTGAGTTAAAAAATACGCCCGCGGCGGTGAGGCGGTGTGTTCCATATTTAAAATTTTAAAAAGACTATTAAATAGGTACTATTCATGTTATTATTATCAATAAATATTTTAGAAAAAATACTACTTTTTACTTTTATTCGAAAAGAAAAGTAGAATGTTTAGCACGGGTGAAAGTCATCAATTCCTTTCGACCCTTGTATAACAATCTACTATTCCAACTTCGATCGAAAAGAAAACTATCGCAGAAGTTAAAAAGATTCCGTACGAAGTAATAGAGATGGTCCATTGTGTAACCACAATTCGCACAACCTTTAGATGCATTCATCGAATCTGGTTCTCCTATAGATGTAAATTAGGATGAAAATTCAAAAGAGCACTTAGTTTTAAACCGGAAACGGGCCACTTCAAGTATTAATTGCTTTTCGTGGCTCATTGTTAGTCAGATCTGTGGAAAGATGCAAATTACGCTAAACTTTGCAACTGATCCACTTTTCTAACGGAAATGTGAAAACTTTCATGAAAAACAACGCCTGCTGCATAGGAAAGTCTATCTTTAGTTTACAAAAAAGTGTTTGCGTTTTCTCAGTTCGATTTTGGGTTACACAAATTGTTGGAGGTTATTGTCAAACTTTTATTAAACAATTTATTTACTTCAAAATATGTTCAGTTGAATAGATTAATTGAATAAACCTTGCCAACATTTTGCCAAATTATTAATCATTCATAACATCGTAGTGACTATTGTACTTCTTAAATATTAGGGTTCTGTACCCAAAGGGTGCCAACGGAACCCTATTACTAAGCCTCCGCTATCTGTCCGTCTGTCTGATTGTTAGGTGGCTGTATCTCATGAACCGTAATAGGTAGACAGTTGAAATTTTAACAGGATGTCTATTTCTATTACTACTATAACAACAAATAATAAAAATGAAGTAAATTTAATAAAAATGAAAGCCCGTCTTCGTACAAAAAACGCGTTTTTTTCGGCGTACCATGATAGGTAGACAGTTGAAATTTTCACAGAATGTGTATTTCTAACTGCCGCTATAAAAATAAAATGAAATAAAGTTAATATAATTTTCAGCGTTTTTTGCCTTGTGGTACGGAATCCTTCGTATGCGAGTCCGACTAACACTTGGCCAGGGTTTTATCTGTCATGTCAATTAGAACGTTAAATAATCACAAAATGTTCAACATGAACCACATTGCACTACTAATCAACACTATAATTGATCAGAATTCATCCATTTATGCTACTACATTGGAATGAATAACGCACTATAATACCCAAAGTTAGCCATTTTTTGTAGCTATTATGGCGAGGTTAAATCATTTCATATTACCTATTCAATTCTAAATGCAAAAATTAACCAAATTATAATTGGTTTTGTCAAGCCAAAGAGGGCTAATGTAGATAAGAATCAACATTTTAAAGCTTTCACGAATCAGTACATAACAACAAAATTATACATTTCTCCAGAATTGACAAAGCCAGGTAATTGTATGAGCTTACTAGCTTCTGCCCGCGATTTCGTCCGCATGAAATTTCTTTTCCCTGACCTACCCCGTCGCATCGTATCGCCTGCGTGCGCTACTTTGTTTTCGCTTAGCAATCGTCCTGATTTTTTTCTCTTTTTTCAGCTCCTAGGTGTCCTAGCTCCGTGATGTTAAATAGCTTATAGCCTTCCTCAAGAATTGGGCTCTCAAATGCAAAAATAATAATATTTCAAATCCGACTGGCAGTTCCAGAGATTAGTGCGTTTAAACAAACAAAAAAAAACTCTTCAGCTTTATTATCTAATGTATAAAATTCTCGTGTCACAGTGTTAGTCACCATACTTCTCCGAAACGGCTCGACCGATTTGTATGAAATTTTGTGTGCATATCGGGTAGGTCTGAGAATCGGCTACTATCTGTTTTTTTTTGCAAAACGACGTTTGCTGGGTCAGCTAATTAGTATATAGATTTGTTCTCTACCTATCTTTTGATCAAGTAACCATAAAACAATCCGCATTTCTAACAATCCCTATCATCAATTTCGATAAACAAAACAAATAACTGAACATCACCTGTCAATTCCGAACGCCATCAAATTCCCAAAATCTAGCAATTAATCCCGCATCATGCCATACAATTCACATGTACACCGTGCAACCGACGCAGTTATCAATAAAATATCGGCGGCCATATTGAAATATTTACGTTCTCATTAGCCTGGTGTACGGCTGACATAGCGCAAAACCAGTCGCGTTCCCGTTTGCTCGCCATTGCATTTTACTAATTAACTCCTTGTTGAACGAAATGCGTGCCATAACGTAAATTACATTTCCAATATCTTTCTCCTTTTATTTGGAGATTAATTTTTCAAATTATTATAGTATTCGCCGGTCGTTCGGGTTAATTTTTATGTTGCTGTCGATGTGAACAAATTATGTTATTACAGTTGCTGTGCTGGTTTATAGTGACGTTTGTTGATATTGATGTGTTTACTTTTTAAAAAATAATACATGTTTATACAGTATTGTGTTATTGATTCAGCTTATCATTATCTGCCCGGCTTTATCCCACCTATGTTGGGGTCGGTGTCCAATCTAACCATAGGATTAGATTGAACACTGACCCCAACATACAGCTGAATACCAGTATTTTACATGGATCGACTGCCTATCCACAAGTCCACAATCCAGTTACTGGGTAATACGATACTCCTTGGTAAGGCTGGTTGTCAGACTTTAGGGGTTCTGATGAACCATAATGAATGACAGCCGGGGGCAACGGCTTTACGTGCTTTTCGAGACAAGGAGGGATCTTGGTATGTACAGATGGTCACCCATCACGGACCAACAACGGCAAGCGTAGGTTAAACTGATCGATCACCCGCACGGCTGTTATTTCTTAGCCATAAGCCTCTTAGCTGTGTTACTGATTCAGCTGTTTATTTTATTTCTTCATGAACTGGTTAAGCGTAGTGTTACCGTCATAGCCATAATGCTAATTTACCAATGGTACTGAGTACCGTACCTTCTTAGCCGCGCGTGATTTGTAAGAGTAACTTTCTTACAGCCAACTTTCAGAAGTTAAACGAAATGTTTTTCTAGTCTTGCTGGATCTTAACAATCTCGTAAATTCTTGCAGCACTATCCTCATAATACAGTGAGAAATACAGAATGATTTTTATCTTTTATCTATGCATTAAAAATAAGACTACCGAACGATTAGCGACTTAGTAACCTATCCGGGAGATGTTTTTTGCTTGAAAGTTGCAAGGTCACATGCAATCTAGTTTGGGTTTATAATGCTGAAGTGGAATTTAAGGGCATTTACTGGAGAGGAAATAATAGCCAATCCATGTACTAATACTAAAGCTGAAGAGTTTGAACGCGCTAATCTCTAAACCTTCCAGCCGGATTTGAAAAATTATTTTTGATATTGATAACCAAATTCTTCAGAAACGTTATAGGCTATTTAATACACGCTAGAACCAATAGGAACCGAGAAAAAATCTCAGCAAGAACGCTAAGCGAAAACGAAGTAATAACTAAATAGGCTGTTATTTTAGTATAGGAATTGTGTATCTTACGACTTCCACGCGAACGATTCGGAGGCAGTAAGTAGCAAGTATTAGATAACTTGATAAAACCAATCATAATTGTAATTTAATGGATGAGGGCCCCTCGACCGTGGCTAAATAATAAAAGCCGCTCAGGTCGATCGATCAGGTTAAGCTACGCTTGCCGCGGTTGGTCGATGGATGGGTGACCGTCTTTACATACCAAGACCTCTCCGTGCCTCGGAAAGCACGTTAAGCCGTTGGTCCCGGCTGTCATTCGTGGATCTTTGACAGTCGTTACGGGTAGTTAGAAGCCCGAAGGTCTGACAACCAGTCTTACCAAGGGGTATCGTATTACCCAGTAACTGGGTTGTGGAGATCAGATAGCCAGTCGTTCCATGTAAAATATTGGTATTCAGCTGTTAGACTGGAAGCCGACCCCAACATAGTTGGGAAAAGGCTAGGCAGATGATGAATTGGGATTTAATAGTTAATGATCATGATTATTATTGCATTTTGAATTGAATAGATAGTAGGTATTTACTCCCTCGTATGAACTACCCCGTTGGTCTCGTGGTCGCAAGCGCGACTGCTGAGCGTAAGGGTCCTGGGTTCGATTTCCGGGTCGGGCAAAATGTTATTGAGTTTTTCCATTAGGAGTTTCTTAGTAAAAGCCCGGAGTTTGGAAGTTGGCGGTGTGATACCCCCGTGCCTCGGAAAGCACGTTAAGCCGTTGGTCCTGCGCCTGATCTCTCTCCAGTCATGTCGGATTGCCGTCCCATCGGGCTATGAGAGTAAGGGAAGAAGGAGTGCACCTGTGTCGGCACGCAAGCTTGTGCGTACCTGTCTGTGCGTAAATGTCCTGCGTACCTGGCTAATCTCCGTTGAGAATGGCCACCGTGACCAAAATCGGTCGGGAGGCTATTATTATTATGTACTGATCTTATAGAGAAGAGGCCTGTATCCCCAGTGGGAAAATTATAGGCTGTGTACTTATACATCATGAACTAGTTGTATCATTAAGTTAATTAGCCTCTTAAAATGAACAATGTTTTTCAATACAAGTGTAGACAAAACCCTTTTCGTTTCACTAATTTAGAAACGCCTTCACATTCCTTAATAGCATAAAGAATCAGTCTGTCGAAACTCGTATACTTTGTATTTTTCGTCATCATATTTAAATAAGTACTGCTGGGACCACAAAGCTGCCACAATGTTTCAAGGAAACTACCTTCTTCAGTTGAGTATGAAAGTAATCTGTAGAGTGCTAATCATTACCTTCGAATGTTTCAGTTCAACGCTTGTACTACCAAAGGGTTGATAAATTTTTTTCATTTATATTTTTGCTCTTTTTTCCAAACAAACATAATTCAAAAGTCATGAATTGCAGCTGATTTATTAATTTCTATTTATAACTAGCTGACCTGACAGACATTGTCCTGTCTAAATGTCAATAATTCATACAAAAATACCAGTAAAAATAAAACAATTTCAGTTTTTCTCAAACTTTCCACTTTTTCTTTCCCTAAACGTTTTTCGGAAAATTATTCGGACTTTATCAAACATTTTAAAAACAAAATTAGTCAAAGCGGTCCAGCCGTTCTCAAGCGCTTACCAACGAACAGCATTTCATTTTTAATTTCTCCAAGAGATCTACGTTTTGGAATGGGCAACTAGCTTCAACTTTCTGACTAACTGACCGACTAGTTAATTTTGACAATTCAAAAATGCCTGGAAATGGTTTAATTGAAATAAATGCTTTGAGTTTGAGTTTGAGTTTGATTTATATAGATAGATATGTACAGTCAGCGAAGGAGATAAGTATGCAGGGTCGTCGAATATAGTTGAGGTTTAGTTTTTTTTTTATTTTTTTTTTTAAACTGATTAATGTTTTCGAACAAAATTTAATTTAATTAATAGAAAACAAACAGTTCATTTATCAAATTAAATTTCATTCGAAAAGATCAATCGGTTTCTTAGTAAACTTCATCTATATTCGACGACTCTGCATACTTATCTCCTTTGCTGACTGTACATTTCCATCTACATTAATTGTGACTTGTGTGGAAAACGAAACGACTGCATGCCTTCTCTACGATCGATAGGTACATACAATCAGTTAGCGCTCCTCACCTTATAATAACTCCAAGACCCCGACCCCTCCTTCAGCATTATTAAAATAAATATTTTAAAATAACGAGCAGCGAAATCTGGCCTTCGCCGCTTCTTTGTGGGCGCAACCGTTTGTGTGTAGGAAATTTAATGTTTTTGTTCAATACGCTTGATCCGTATACTTTCCTAAAAATTTTACCAATAGGGATTTTTTAATTGACTGTTGTCAACAATTCAATTTATGAGTGTGTGAGTGACCGAAGTCGAAGAACTGGCACATAACCACCAAACAAACGCAAACACTCGTGCATAGTATTGTAAACCCCCTTAGAAGATACAAACGATCCTTAGCTGGTACAGACGCCAACACATCAAGCTACCCGAACCTGTCAAATTTTCCCAATCAACTTTGAACCTAATACTTTAGAGATAAAGTTGAAAATCTATTAAAGAAATTTGACAGATTGTAGTACCTTGATGTGCTGGCGTCTTTACATCAATTTACGTGCTTGTACCACTTTCAATCACATAGGTATATAAATAATACATTATTGGTAGTAGGTAAGTACCGACATTAATAATGCAAGAACACTAAAACGTTTCCGTCTCACCAGTTACTACCGTCACCCCTTTTGCATCTGACTTGCATTACCATTTAAATGACAGGGATATAATCCCCAAGGGGTGTGACGTAGGTCATTATTATTGCCAGAAAACCATGGACGGACGAACAAAATTAACCCTTGTTTATTTTGTTTTTTTTTTCTTTGCAAAACTCATTTTAATAGACTTTCTCAAAAAGTGGCGTATTGCAGGGATGTATAGCGTTCGGGATGTGGGCTATTACATACTCGTGCTTTTTTTTACCTTTCTCGAACTCGTGCGTTCTCTTTCCCAACTGTCAAAATAATGTCTATTAAAAAGAAAAACCAACCATGAAGTTTTTACTAAAAAAATTCGTTGAAGTTTTTATGATTCATGCCAATACGTATATTTCTAAAAAGAAGTTACTAATTTGTCTCAATATCAGATTTAATGATTTGATTGAATAAGTTAGGTTAGGTTTCATTTCATTTCATCTCATTAAATTTCATTTTCATTTCATATCAATAAAAAAATTCTACTGAAGACTTGACTGTATGGGCATAGTTCCCTTTGCCTACCAGAATGGGTGAAGAAAAAAAAATCTCTGCTTATATTCTACGGTTAGCGCCATTTTTCAGAAATTTTCTTTGCGAGCTTTAGTTGTTTGTTGCACAAAATGAGTAGTAATTTCGACCCTAGTTTTTTTGAATTAACACCACCGGAACTCAGTATAATTGCACAAAATGCTTCGGAGCTCAAGCTCAAGCAATCGGGATAAATAAATTTGGTTATATGCCAAAAGAAATAGCTACGTTTCTTGGTCTGCCGGATGCTGAGTATTATACAGGGCACAGCTTCAGGAGGACCTCTGCTACATTATTGGCAGATTCAGGAGCCAATTTGACGTCCTTAAAGCGACTAGGAGGTTGGAAATCAGACAAAGTTGCAGAAAGCTATATTGGTGATTCATTAAACAACAAACTAGAAACTGGGAAAAAAATCACACAATCCATTAATTTAAGGTCCAGTCCGTCTCCTTCACATGTGGAAGAGAACGTTCGTCTATCTATCTTCGTTGATAATGATAATTCATCAGATTCAACTCCATCAACTAGCAAACGCCATTGTATGACAAATATACATGAACAATCATACGAAATTAACAATAGTTTGTCTCAAACAGTAAATATGCAACCTAAAACTTCCCCAGTTAGTATAAAAAACTGTACCAATTTCAATGTATATGTGAATTATAACTTTTATAAGAAATAAATGATTAGTTAGTTGAGTTTATTGTGTTTTTATTATTTTATTAAATTGCTTCATTTTTTCGCAACTCTATTAAAAATAGTCGTTCAGTACACGTGCGAAACCGTCATTGCAACTTGTTCCGACTGTCAACCCTCGCCTTCGGCTGCATCTCGGCTCGGGTAGACATTTGTCGGAACTCTTTGCAATGACAACCTTTCCGCACTTGTAATGAAATATACTATTGTTTTTTGTAAAAACTAAAAAAAAATGTGGTCAGGGCTTATTACTCGTAACCAGCATGCGTGTATGACTTGTTTATTTTGTGTTTTTTTTTTCTTTGCAAAACTCATTTGTTTCTTGATAAAAACTAAAAAAAAAAGTGGTCAGGGCTTATTACTAGTAACCAGCGTGCGTGTATGAACGTAAGTACCTAAACGAAACAAAAAGCAGTACCTACGTAAGGATCTCAGAACAGATAAATATTTTATCTAAAGGTCAATAAAAAAAAAAATACTTTAAAAAAGTTCAAATTCAAGTTGCAACCTCATCCCAGTGACAAACGACAATCAATGTCAAAAACTTGTCAAAAATATCTCAAAAATGCGTCTAATTTCCCTGAATTAGACGTATTTTGAGAGATTGAGACTGAGATTAGAAAGCCAATTCCCCTAATTGAAACGTTCAAAATCTAGTCGCAATCTTATCTCAACGGCAATCAATGTCAAAACAAAATCGGTTATTCATTTATGTTGAAGGTATATCACCTCCATGTCACACACACATGTGTACACTGACTACATGAAAAACTGTCAACGTAAGAGTTGACCTAAAGTTTTTCATGAGACTCCATTGTTCACATTTTTCTTGGTTTGTTAAACCTTTAGGTATACCTACCTTCCTAATAATTGCTTCACAATATTTCCTGTGTTATCGCTCTGCAAACGTCCGCAATAATTGATCTCGTTCTATTCTGGTAGAAAACCCTTATCAACGAAGTTATCACTATGGAAACGATTTAATCAGAAACTATCATGTGTAACGATAAAGTTATAATTAGCTGCAAACTTCTAATTGAAATGAAACCTCTACTACGAACTGAAAGTTAGTCAAATCACACTTTATGATACTGTTTCTATGTTAGGTATGCTTATGATCGATCAAACTACTAAATTTACTATGTATTTCTTCGTGTTAACATGTTATCTAACAGTTAGCCTTGTGTTCACCAACATTTAAATCAACTGGTTAAATATTTAATCAGTTCTATATTTGAAATTTCCTTAGGAAAGGAGATATTTCAAAATGGGCCAGGTCTATGTACAGTATCTCAAAAAAAAGAGAAAAATCCGTAGAATTCGGGAAAAATATCTACAGATAATTCAATTAAATGTGTACTGTTGTGGTAGTGAACTGATATATATCAATTAATTTTATCGACTTTCAACATGGTGTCTCACAGGTTTAGTTACTCTGTTGTTAAAAAGAGAACTGTCAGTTGTCACAACAGTGTCACTTCTGTCACTTTCGTCTAGCGTCAAAATAAACAAAAACATGTCAAACGTCATCAATCAATCAAAATGACAGCTTACCGCCATGACGGGTTGTTTTTTGTGTGTTGCAATTTCAAGTGTAATTTCTTCTGTTTACCAGAAAACCAAGCTATTTTAAAGCAATTGGACAGTTGAGAACTGTTTTAAATGAATTTTCCTATTTTTAAGTATAATGTACAAGGACCTGGCCCAGGCTACATACATTTTGGAACATCTTTAACATAAACAAACTGTTTAGATACCTAACCGATGGTTTGAATGTTGGTGAACTCAGGCCTTAATTAGCTCGCAACCGGCATGTATGACCAGCAGGTAATTGCGTAACAAACCAACAATAGCAATGGCTTTCATTTTGACGTTCGAAAAGTGCTGATTCTCAGCCAAATTTGAATAAATGACTTTGATTTTGACAGTTCAACAACATTCATTGCGTTGTTGAGCCGACAAATGTTTAGAACGTATGAAGCAATGGATAAGCAATATCTTTCAAAATTATTCAGATTGTGATTGAAAGTGTATTACGTAGTTATGTAGGTATGAACGTAAACGAAGCAAAAGGAGTATTTAAATGTCTTAGCAGGTGGTGCTGTGTAGTTTATGCCTACTCCTTTAGTATGTATGTATGTAGTGCTACAACCATATCTATGTTCGTGAAAAAAAAACTACAAAAACTTCTGAGCTCAGGCCCTTTAGGCATTATAATCTTTGTTTATACACACATCAAAAGTGTCTAGGGATCAAGCATTTTTATGCGGATTTCTTGAGATTGAGATGTGGCTTTGTAATAAATTTATGATTTTATAAATTTATATGGATCCTTTTTGGTGCATTTCATAATTTGAATCAGGAACTGTGACTCAAATTCGAGTAAAAGATGAAAATCAGCTGTCAATATTTTCCCTATAAAAACATACAACGCATTGAAGACATTATTAGTGCTACTGTTTCCCTACTACTGATTAAAACCAACGTTATTATGGAGCGGCGACGTCATTTAAGCAGGGAAGAAATGCTCAGAGCCGTGGGAATGATAGAAGCTGGTTCCCGGCAACGTACTGTGGCTTTAGCTCTGAATACAAGTCAGAGTGTTATCAGTCGACTTTGGACACGTTACCGAAGCACTGGTACCGTGGCTGAGCGCCATGGAGGACGGTATCGCTGCACCACACGGAGACAAGACCGATACATTCAAATCTTAACTCGAAGAGCTCCAACAATAACCGCCATGATGTTAGCCGTGAGGCTTCATCACTCTTCAGGGAACTTAATTAGCGACCAAACAGTCAGAAACCGCTTGCATGAAGTGAACCTTCATTCCCGAAGACCGCTACGGGTACCACCTATAGCAATGCACAATCGTAGGATTCGATATCAATGGGCTCTTGAACACAGAAATTGGGCAGAAGAACAATGGCGTTTCGTGTGCTTTTCTGATGAGTCTCGTTTTGGTATGAGACCGGATACAAGACGTATACGACACTGGAGAACCCCTGGACGCCAACAGCGATTAAAATCCTGCCAGGAAGTCCATCCTTATAGTGGTGGAACCATCATGGTATGGGCGGGTATTTGGATCGGCGGAAGAACTGAGTTGATTTGGATCAGAGGCAACCTCAACGCTCAAATTTATGCTGAGACGATTGTATCAGACGTCATCGTTCCTCTACAAGTGCAAATCGGTCCCTTATTTCAGTTAATGCATGATAATGCACGACCGCACACCGCAAGAGTTGTAAGACAGACTCTCGCCGCAGCTAACATCAATGTCCTGCCCTGGCCTGCTCAGTCGCCAGACTTGAACCCGATTGAGCATGCATGGGATATGCTACAGAGAAGAGCTCTGCCGAATATGGAGGGTATCCAGTCGCAAGAAGACCTTTTTTTGTTGTTGCAACGAACATGGGCGGCCATTCCACAGCGTGATTTGGATGAACTCATTTTGAGTATGCCAAACCGATGTTCTTGTGTTGTTAGTGTTTGCGGTAGAAACAAGGATTATTAATTGTTTAAGTTACCCAATAAAATTTTAGAGAAAACTGTTATTTCAGTCTTTTTTTCGAACTTTTGTGTTAGTGGTTCAAATGTCAAAAATCCCTTTATTAGGAAAATGGCAAATTTCTTTATTAATGCAAAGGTGACTTGGTTTATCGTTACTGTGACAAACGAAAACACTTTATTTGATGAATCCTTAAAGAAAATTTTAATTAATATCAATCAGGAGAAAAGTTATTGCAAAAATATATGTTGATCCCTAGACACTTTTGATGTGTGTATAATCTGTAATGCCAATAAACGCATTTTTCTTTCTTTCTTTCTTTTCAAAAAATACCTAAAAGTTTATTAAGCAAAATGAATCGGTATGAGCATCATGTCTGTCGCAGAACAATTCGTTTACATTATCCCCTTATCTTCATTATCGTATGTTTCAGATAATTTTGATAAAACGTTGCTGGAGACTTATTATGAGTGAACAATAAACTGTCAGGTATTTAAAGTAACTACTTATGAGATAGTGATATAAAATGGCTTCGTTCTCATTTCTGTGCCTTTTTGCATAAGCATAATCAGCCTATAATGTTTCCACTGCTGGGACAGAGGCTTCCTCTCTGTGAGGGGTTGGTAGATGTCACATGTCTTCGAATTTTTGGTGCGAGCACATGCCGGTTTCGTCACGATGTTTTCCTTCGCCGTTTTGAGAGCAATGGTGGTGGACTTATTTACACAAAGTAAAGCGCCTGTCTGGGGTCGAACCCACGACCTACAACTCGTAAATTGGGGCTGCTACCACTGGGCCACCTACTCTTTATCTGTTAATTTTACCACAGACTATTACTTTTATATTGGTTATATTTTTCAGAAAGTAAAGTGAACTGTCATTCCATCTAATGCGATTCTAATGCGATAGAGATTAACACTATTAAAAGGCTCACTTCAGATGGGCCCGTGGCTGAATAATAACAGCCGCACAGATCGATCAAGTTAAGGTACACCTGCCGCGATTGGTCTGTGGATGGGTGACCATCTTTACATACCGAGACACCTCTGTGTCTCGGAAAGCACGTTAAGCCGTTGGTCCCGGCTGTCATTCGTGGATCTTATTTATTTATTTATTTATTATTAAGGCACATCAACAACACAAACACAAACATTTACAAATAACAGAGAACAGACATAGACCAGTGTTTACGTCAATTACAGACGTGCACAGCATTCATAACAAAATAGAAGAAAAAACACAGTATTCACGTTACAAAAAAGAAATAATTATAAAAGAAAACAAAAACAATTAATGATAAAAACTCTAGCTAAAATCTCTGTAGTAGAGAGAATACCCTCATCAACTTAAACATTGACTAATTATAGTATATTATATTATATCATATTAGACTATACTATATTATATTATATTAATTTATATCATATTATATTATTATTATATTATTATTATATTACATTATATTATATTATATTATTTTGTTTGGCTGTCTTCAGTCTTACCCTCATTTATAATCTTAATCTTATCTTTTTTTGGATCTTTGACAGTCGTTACGGGTAGTCAGAAGTCTGACAACCAGTCGTACCCAGGGATATCGTATCGACCCCTTGGGGTAGATATCGGTTTCCTAGGGGTCGTCATAAACGAAAACTGATTTTGGAGGTCGACGCGGTTGATCTTAAAACTAGGTACCTGGACATGAGGGTCTGAGGTAACAGTTCATTTCGGAAACGGGGTCACTTGTCCAAAATAGTTTGGGGATCCCTGGGCTAGACAGATGATGAAAAGGCTCACTTCAAGCTCATCATCATTATCATAATTTCACCTGAAAGACGTCCACTGCTGGACATAGGCCTCCCCCAAGCATCGCCACTTCGACTTCAAGCTCATTTCATCTAAATTTTACGATCAGACTTTTACAGAATACAAATATGAAATATGATAGAAAAGAAAAAAAGAAAATACGTTTATTTAGCACAGACTAACAGGCACACAGTACACTAGAGACATACATCAGATAAAAACAAATAAAAAAGTGTAAAGTCCGATGTAAAAAATTAACAAAAGTGAAAGTGTCCCTCACGGCTGCGCCAAAAAGGTCCAGTTCAGCAAAAATGCCAGATAACTAATTTTATTTTTTATTTATTTATTTCTTTATTTCAGGCATCAAGGCCCATACAAACACATACAATACAATATTAATATAACTTATAAATACATAAACCATTATAATTACACTAAAAACTAACTAACACACACGAAGTGTCTGCGCCATGTTTCGCTGACTGGTGTCATGTAGCCGGCCACGAAACCGGCGGTACACAACACCCTGCGGCCAGAACTCTTCCTTAAGGAACTTCTCGAGATGATGTGTCGGAACAGGCACCACGAACGACTTGAAGTTCGTGTTGTGACGCGACTCCAACTTCTCGACCCTCAAAGTCCAGTTGGTCTTCACACGCATATACTCCACGATATCCTCAACCTTCGTGGAGTGGTGCAGTCTGACGCTGGTTTTTAACTGGACCTGATGTGTGAGGTTTCGGATGTAAATCAGTTTTATACTGCAACGTGCCGTGTGGATGAATACTTAAAAAAAAAAAAATTATATCAGATAAAAACAGTAAATAATATATAAAAATAGTGTGATAATTGAGTAATATTGCAAAAATAAACAAAAAAAAAATTATATGGTATAGGTTGCAGATTGTATGAATGTAAAAGAAGCAAAAGGTTTACCTTTGCTTCTGTGACCTTTGTAAGGATCGTAGCAGTACTTACACTAAAAGTATCTGTGAAAAAAAAAAATTGGAAACTAACTTCTGGTCGCGACTTCGTCCGCGTGACTCGTTTTCGCTTAGCATTGTTTCAGTTTTTTTTTTTTGCCTCGGGTCCTAACGGTCTTAGTGAACGATAAACATAGGTACATATTCTGCCAATAAATGTAAAAATATTTTTTTCAAATCCGACTGGCAGTTCCAGGGATTAAGCACGTTCAAACAAAGGAAAAAAACAAACTCTTCAGCTTTATTATTAATATAAATAAATATAGATTTGAACTTTCAATATAACAAGTCTCTATTTTGCTATTACGAAGGTAAATGTTTTTAAACTTTAAGGAACCAGGAAAGATAAACAGTAGCCTGGGGGAGCAAAACAAGAGGAATAAACTTTGTTTTTTTACTCTGTCCTTCCTGTATACTTTCTACTTTGCGAAAGTTCAAAAATTTTATCGCAAATATTTTCGACAAAACAATTGAAACATAAATATACATATAATAATAATATTTTGTTATTATAATATTACCTACTTAACAGAGGCGAAGAGTGAATTTATAACAGAGGTAAGCCGGATCAAAAAAAAATGTCAATAAACCGTTCCATTATATTTCAACTAGCTGCTGCCCGCGACGTCGTCTGCGTGCATGCTCTACAGCACCAAAAATACCTAAGATGCCAGTATCGCTATAGCATTATAAGTACACAACTTTTAAAATAGCATTAAAATATAAGTTTTTTTTTGCAAGCGAAGCAAGTGAAGAGAGTTATATGGGAATCCTGCTGAGTTCAGTCATAAGATGTGACTGAAGGAAATAGAGAAAATAATGCAGGAATACATTCCAGGACACAAAACAGTAAAAATACGTACAAAGGTATCATCATACTTTACAACACTTCCCTATAAACTACGTTGGTAGTTATGCTGCCAGGAGCCAAAATGTAAAGAGAGTCAGGACTGGTGACGCGGGAGCAAGCGACGTACAGTTGCCCGTGTGAGAAGCAACTCGTCCTGAGGTCGACACCCGCTGCCCTGCGACTTATTGATGGTCATCGCGAAGCAAACACTCACGGGGAACTGTACGCGCTTGAACTGGAACAGGAAGTTATGAGGTATTAGGGGAATGCGTGGTATAAATACTGCCTCGCCGACGGCACAACCCGTAAGAATTTCCGCCTCAATGGTGTGTCTGTGGAGCGAGATGACTTTAAGGCGGTTAACACAATTTCGGAGGAGATAGGTTCCGAAGAAGCATAATCGGAACACCGACCTTCAGCTTGATGGTATGCGCTGGAAGTCCACTTGCTGACAGGGAGCTCAGAAATTCCACGGGATAATGTGTGGCGTCATCTTGCTCGACAACAGTGTTTATCGAGGTGTAGACCACTTTATTCCCCTCAATTTCCGAGAGAATGCATTCGTTAATTGCTGCAGCCTGATCATTTTTGGGCATCAAAATGGCCCGCTCACACACCCAAAAATTCTGCTGGTACGGTATACGACTGATGTCCCCGTATACACAGCGAATTAGTTCTTCTAAGCTGTATACCACTCTACCAAGAGACTTTGGAAGCACCACCTGTCTCTTCTGGTAGAGTGCCTTCGCCAAGACTTAGAAGGACATCGGAGAATTCTTGGGCACGTGTATTGCCGTCGAGCCGAGCTCTCATATTAATGGTCAAGCGAAGCGTACGAACTCGTGACCTCAACGAAAATCGTTTCAACGAAGCATTCACCTCGTCAGCCCTCGAGCCCCGCGTCAACACGGGAAGCGTTTGCCGAAAATCATCACTGAACAGAACTGTGACACCTTCCATCAAATGTTCGTTCCTGCGGATGTCCTGCAGGATTCTGTCCACGGCCTCAACTGCCTTCCTATTGGCCATCGTACACTCATCCCATACGATCAGAGAGCAATCCTTGAGCACGTGTCCCTTATCGCTGTTACGTGACACACCACAAACAGGCGTTTCGGCGCTCTCTAAATCGATGGGAATTTTTAATATGGCATGTGCTGTCTTGCCACTCGGAAGCAGTGTGGTAGCGATTCCCGACGACGCTACAGCAATAACAATTTTGTCTTGCCTTCTGACCTCTGCAAGTATGCCAGTGGTAACAAATATTTTTCCTGTTCCACCAGGAGCATCCAAGAAAAACATTTTACCCTGGTTTTGCCCAACGCTTTCAAGGACGGTGTCATAAATTTGCTTTTGCTCTGAAGAGAACAAAGTGACATGGTCATTTCGTATGGTGGTCATTTCGCGTTATACTCCCGATTTCCACGGTCTTGATACGGTGATGATTGGGGAGCTGGTAACCCATATTCGATCAGTGGATTGCCGCCGATAGAAATGACCACATATTGAAGTGAACTGAGACAGGTGTTCAGCACGCGTTCATCAGTTACTTCGACTTCGTCTCCAGTAGCGCGCCTCAAAGTTCGTCGAAAATCTTCAGACAGATGATGGCGATACTTCTCTCACAAAGCTACCAGGTTCGCGACTCCACAAAACACCAAGATGACGGCAAACAGATGACGCATGCGGCTGGGACTGTCACTGACGCTCGCCTCCGCGAGGGTGTCATGAAATGAAATGATCATCATCAATGAACATAACTTTTTTGTAATACTTAACACCGCATTTTTTTAAATTGTCTTCCTCAACTCTGCTCAAGATTTTGAGAGTTTTGTTGGAACTTGAATTTGTCGAAACGAACTATACGATACAACTTTTATGAAAAAAATGCACATCACCATCTATGAATTTTAAGAATAACTACTTACCTCGCCAACATGATCAAATTTAAATTATTAATTTCCAAAAAGTGTTAACATGTAACTTGATTTGATTTTTATGAAATCTCATAGATGGCGCTGTTTTAAAATTATCTTTATACTACTAACATTCATTAAACTATATTTCTCTGCCCAAGTTACTTAAATGGCGTAGTTTTTATAGTGTAACGTCAGATAATAGCATGGCTTACTCAAAAACAACATTTAGATATGCGTCGTTAGATTACACGCTGTCACAGAATGCGTAAGAAAAATAAAGATTCACAGCTCCTCCTCCGTAGGTGATAGCGTGATAATATGTAGCCTATATGTTGACCCGACCTCTTAGTAATATTCATGCAAAATTTGAAGTAAATCCATGCAGTACTTTTTGAGTTTATCCCGGACAGACAAACAGACAAACAGACAAAAATTCTAAAAACTATATTTTTGGCTTCGGTATCGATTGTAGATCACGCCCCAAGTATTATTTTTAAAAAATATTCAATGTACAGTTTTGACTTTCCTACGATTTTATTATATGTATAGATGATGAATTGACTATAGAGTGGTTGTGTTCTGAATTCTCGAAGGGAAGCCGGCGGGAATCGAGTTATATGGTACCTTCACCACTGCTACTTAATATTTAATGAAACACTTGGAAATGAACTGACAGTCATTTAAAATTCTAATCTCTAGACGACATTTTGTGTATGTATATGAATATAGCCTTTACCAAAAGTGGTCATCGTATTAGTGGCTATTATTATTCTTGCTTATTTATTTATCTATACTAATATTATAAAGAGGAAAGATTTGTATGGAAGTATGTTTGTAACGAATTGGCTCAAAAAGTACTGGACCGGTTTTAAAAATTCTTTGACCATTTGAATGCTACATTATCACTGATTAATATAGGCTTTTTTAATTGCAAGAAAAAAATAAAATGTTTAAAAAATAAATGTCCACCCGTGAAAAGCCGGGACGGACCGCTAGTTTATATATACTTTATTGTACACCACAAACATACATAACAAAAAATAAATCGAACACTACAAAATATACAATGGGCGGCCTCATCGCTTTCTGTGATCTCCTCCAGGTAACCTTGGAAAGGACACTGATCAGTACAGTGTGGTACAGTGTGTAGCGCCACATCATCAAGATTGCGCCGGAATATAGCAGCTCGTCGTGGACGTGGTATGACAGTAGCTCCTTTGACATTATCTTCTATCATCAGAGGGGCAATTCTCGTAATTTTTAAGAACGTTCACAGTCTGATCTCAGTCTCAATCTGTCAAAAATACTTCAAATTTCCCTACATTTTGTCAAGTTTTTGACATTTGTTTGTCGCCGAGATGAGACTGCGACTAGATTTTGAACGTTTTGAATTAGCAGAATTAACCTACAGAAGACAGCCGCCACGCAACCATCGATGCAACGTTCTGCTAGAGTGAATGTCACTAGTCACTCTTATCCGATGTCTTTGGTGATTTACTAGAATCAAAAAGTTAAATGGAAGAGAAGAGAAATGTAATGGAAGAGAAGTGTGTTCCACTTCTTTATCTGCTCGACGTCCGTATGTCACTACAGGTATGCAGCATATCAGCGTCAGGTATATTTGCCTGACACGTGTTGAGCTGGATTCCCATTTGGTGCAACCTTGAGTCACACACGGCACTTTGTGTGTTCCATATTTCATTATTTAAAAATGCCAATACTGTCATCACACTATTTCTTGTTTTCGTTTTTTAGGGTTCCGTACCTCAAAAGGAGAAATGGAACCCTTATAAGATCACTTCGTTGTCCATCTGTCTGTCCGTCTGTCAAGACCCTTTTTCTCAGGAATGCGTGAAGCTATCAAATTGAAATTAATATCAAATACTTAGGGCTGCAATCACTTGGAGCAGTGAAAAAATCAAACTTCCAAGTCAACGGAATCAAAAGAAACGGGCGTTTATGTTCCGTTTATGTCGTATATTTTGACACTCGCAAGAGAATTAAACCTATAGGGACCCCATCCAGTTGACCTAGAATCGTGAAATTTGGCAAGAAGCAATGTCATGTAGCACAAGTAAAGGAAAAATCTGAAAACCGTAGATTTGTAGTTACATACTTACAAATTTGAAAGGAACCCTCGGTGAATGTTTTTTTTTATTTGTCCATGAAAGTTTTTTGGCACCTTGTAGCCATTTCATAAGATTCATGTAATTAGTTTTGTAGTAGGTAGTTAGTTATTTAATCGTGCTGCTTTATGCAGTGTGTTCTATGTATTTTGTGTGCACTAAATAAAAGACTTGTATGAATCTAATCTTCTTATATATAAAATTCTCGTGTCACAGTGTTAGTTACCATACTCCTCCGAAACGGCTGGACCGATTTGTATGAAATTTTGTGTGCATATCGGGTAGGTCTGAGAATCGGCTACTACCTGTTTTTTTTTTTTGCAAAACGACGTTTGCGGTGTCAGCTAGTTTTATATAACAGAAACAGTAAGAAAATATATAATGTTACTTATAAAAGCGACGTGTTAATACAATATTCCAATTAACACATCACATACAAAAAGCAATATCCTGCTCAAACACGAAAGCAGGCGCCTTATCAAACATAGTTACATATTATAAGGAAGACATCCGTATTCTATATTTTCCCTTATTAGAGAATATTCGTATACAGTGACGCCGCCGCCGTCAGCCTTATTATATCCGTGATAAACAATAATAGTTATCATCACGAAAATAAAGTGATATCCTAGTAGGTACATTGAGCAACAAAAGTGCTCGTTTTCACGCAACTGTCTGTTTATACGTGTTTTGGTTTAGACTTCTCTATTTGACTGTACCTACGATAGGATAGAGAGGGGGCGATGATGTAAGCGACCAGAGGGTTTTTTTTTTTGGATGGGAAATTATCAAATGACCCCTCCTGCTCAGGGTGGAGCAGGAGGGAGTGTCAGACTCTTACTGACTAAAACCCACCCGTGTTCCTTCCTTAGCCCTTTATGTTCCGGGGTAGCGGTAACCCTTTCAGACAATCCCGCTGCCACCAGAGGGGTAATCCTCGTAATTTTAAGAACGTCCACAGTCTGAGGGGCAATTCTCGTAATTTTTAAGAACATTCACAGTCTGATCTCAGTCTCAATCTGTCAAAAATGCTACAAATTTCCCTACATTTTGACAAGTTTTTGACATTTGTTTGTCGCTGAGATGAGACTGCGACTAGATTTTGAACGTTTTAAATTAGCAGAATTGGCCTTCTGATCTCAGTCACAATCTGTCAAAAATACCTATAATTTCCGTACATTTTGAAAAATTTCTGACATTTGTTTGTCGCCGAGATAAGACTGCGACTAAATTTTGAACGTTTTAAATTACGAGAATTGGCCTTCTGATCAAAAGCCTTGGAGAGGTCGAAGAAACAAAAATTCATGTAGGTGTTTTCGTAACTGAGTAATACTGCACAGCCCACTTTAGACACAAGATGGCACTCTCACTAGATAGTCCAGATTGAAATCCGAACTGATTATCGTCCCGCTGAACAAAGCTATTATGTGCCTATACTACCTCAAATGGCTTAGCATGATCCTCCGTTATGTCGAAAATACTGCAGCATTAATTTTGAAATAAAATTAATGCTGCAGTATTTTCCTAAACTCGTCAAATACCTAAACTATTGGCACTGCATGCCGCCTAGCACCGCACTCTGTCTCGCTCTCACTCACTCCGCGAGCAGTATCGTGCGAGCGAGTTAAAGAGTGAATTTTAGCTGAGGTAGTGTAGGCTCTTAAGTTGTCTCTTAGGCAGGCTGTCAAGCACTATTGCGATTACAGAAGTCAGAGAAATGGGCCTGTAGTTATTCATGTCCGCGATGTCACCAGTCTTATTTTTAATAATGGGGACTATAGGTACAGAGGCCAGCACATCAAGCTACCCCAATCTTTCAGATTTTCCCAATTGAATATGAACCTTATTACTTTGTCTAAATTTGAAAAATTTATCAAAGAAATTTGACAGATTGGGGTAAGTTGACCTGCTGGCGTCTGTAAAATCGTTTTAGTCATATGATGATACAAGGCAAATACGCATGGCTCACACAAAAGTTGTAAAACATTGCTAACACTCTTGGTAAATGAGGGCCCGCAAGAGGTGCTCGATGCTCAGACCATCGTGACCTGAAGACTTGCCTCTTAACATACTGTTAACCTTGGCTCTGAATCTCGTTCCAAGGTCACCATGGTCAACAACATCAGGATCAAATACGCAGGTACAGTCAACAGCAAAACTAGATGATGAAAATCAGAAATTCAATAGGTACTAATGAACGGAGTTCGTGTCAGAACTGTGTGCCGTCGAAGTCATTCAAAAGTATGTGATTGTAAATTATACCAAATATTTACGTAACCACCAGACACACAGTTCTGACGCGAACTCCGTTCATTAGTATTGAATTTCTGATGTTCATCATCTACTTTTGCTGTTGACTGTACCCAGTGGTGATTTAATCCTAAAATGTTCCTTAAAGAGGTCAGCAATACCTATTGGATCGCTCTCGACACTGACCAATACAGGGAGGCCAGGCTTACTGCTCTGCCTGTTCGTCTTTTTTACAAAACGAGCTAAAATCATTGTTTGAATGTTGTGAAGCCAAAATATCCATTTTGATTTGGTCTTCATTATTTTGACAACATTTCAAGCGAAACTTACTTAGACATTCTCTTAGCTTCACGCATATCACAAAATGTAGGACCAGCAGAAGGCTTTCCAAGTTCTTCCCATAGGTGAAACTTCTGCCTGGCGTCCCTGTAAGCCTCACCAACAACGACGTCGTTAAACGTTTCTCAACTTTATAACGTTTATAATTAAAGGGTATTTATTAAGTCATTGACTGCCACCGCGGTCACACGGTATCCGCCAACAATAGATTTTCTATTGTGTCTGTTGTCTGGCAATCAACGTGTGTTAACGCGCCACGCGACGTAACGCGGGAAACGAAGCCAAATCTCCGTGCGGAAGCGCGTTTTTTATTGAATTAGTATTTAAGAGTGTTTACGACGTACGGCATTTCATAGAAACATTTAAGCCCTTGTTCACGGCCTTGTTTTTCGAAATGAATCTTCATAAACAGGATACAAAGGTTTAAAAAGTTAGCAAAGAACATTTCGAAACGTCTTATTTAAAAAAAGAGATATCTGGAAATCTCTGTTTCTATGGAAAATTTAAAATCGGTCTAATTTGGCTGTAACACTATTTTTCGAAAATGTTCATTCATTTCGAAAAACAAAGGTTTGAAAGTTTGTATGAAATGCCGAACGACGTAAACGCTCGTAACAAATCACGCGCGGGGGCGCGTTATCTGCGCCCCGTCGCGAGGCGCGTTGTAGTATGTGATCTGCCTTATGTAACTCTCTATTTATAAAAATCTTATTATCCAAAAGTTTGTATAGTACGTATATGCTGGCCCCTCACTATTACTTTGAAATCAATAATTATATTTTTTTTACTAGACTTTAACATGCTCAAGCCTTTTTTTATGTCAAAATCCAATACCTAGTAAGTACCCAGAAAAGGTACCTACTTTGACAACGATATATTTATATAACGTAAACAATCAGTGTATGTTATTCCAGAACGTGCATACTAATCTTACGCCGAATCCAAAATTCCTCCTTTACCGCCATATTCTCTTAACGTCATATTAAAATAAATATTCTGAAACAGAGTGATATCATAGCTCATTGCTTAATCCAGGATTCATACCACTGAATTGTGTTTTGAAAGAAAAATACGAACAGTTAGGTATTACTTTCGTAATTAGGTACCTAAGTAACACTCTTACATGTCAATCATATTTTATAAACTAGCTGACCCCGCAAAAGTCGCGGTCGTTTTGCAAAAAAAAAAATAGATAGTAGCCGATTCTCAGACCTACTGAATATGCATATAAAATTTCATAAAAATCGGTCAAGCCGTTTCGGAGGAGTATGATAACTAACACTGTGACACGAGAATTTTATATATTAGAAAGATGAGATCGGCGTTTTCTATCTGACTGCTCTGTGAAGAAAGGCCGAAACAAACTCAGAAATCCAGTCCCTTTTAAAGTCCACGCATAATTTTGGTCAAATCATGCGAAGACCATAATATATTAGTGTCTAAAATAGTATTTTGAGGAATGAAGTACCTACACAGATTTGAGTGGAGTGATTACTATTTCCTAAGTATTTTTTAGTTAGGTACTTACATTTTATAATGTACCGTATTAAGTAGTTTCCCGCAAATAAGATCCCACATTTTTCCATAGGAAACATTAGGGAGGCGAAGGGGACAATAAAAATGTTATAATAGAAATGGAAGGATAAAATTTATAAAACCACGTTAATTGATGACAAAAAATAAAAGTTAAAAACTAAAACCTAATTAGTACGACAAAAATACGCATTTAGCCTGCATCATCCCACTGCTGGGAAATGAACTCTCCCCATGACTTCCAGCTCTTTCGATCAAAGGCTAAAGTGGACTATTGATCGTTTGTTTTGTCCAGGTCATCCCGCCATATTCTACGGCGTGTTGTAACGTTATGTTATAAATCAGTGCGTCGGTTTTTTACGTCACATTATGTACCTACAATCATTTTCCTCCCTAAGACTACAGTAAATAAGAGATGGCAATCTCGTTAAGTACCTAATTAGTGGCCTCAAATAATTATATAGAAAGGTGGCACCGCCTTTACATGTAAGACGAGAGCAGAGAAATTATTTGAATCACTGTCTGAAAATTCCTGTATCCAAAAATAACCAAATTAAGTCTTGAAAAGTAAATGTGAAGAGGAAGCACTAGGATGTGACTGAGGTATACTTTACAGGTCAGGCTTGATAGGTTACCTTATTTTCGGAGAAGAAGTTGTTATTATAATAATTTTGTAATATTATACTTCGAAGTCGACTTGTGATGGCGAAGTATGACGTCACCTCAATTGTTTCTCGATTTAAAAAGACGACGCTTTTGACTTTTGACTCTTATTTCGTTTTATTCGTTTATTTTTGAGTTTAATGAATTTCTTCATAGCATAAGTTTGTCGTTCTTCGAACGATAATAGATAAGTAATTCAAATTGTTTGTCCTGATACACATTATCTTCCGCAAATGTACCATTTATTTATAATGGAATTTGCCAAATGAATAACGATATTTATTTAACCTTGTATTCGAAAGTAAGAACAGATACAAATGGTTAATTTCGTAGATTAGTTTCATCGGGGGCGTAGCTCAGATGGTAGAGCGCTCGCTTAGCATGCGAGAGGTACCGGGATCGATACCCGGCGCCTCCAAGATCGTCTTTTTGTAAAAATAATATTTCTGACCTCATTTTATTTGACTGTCAAAAGATGCAAATTAAAGTAAGAAGAAAAGCCAACCTCTAACACTGCCGATGATAATCAGACATCATACTGTAATGATATGGTTTAAGACATTGATTTCTCAAAAACAGAATACAATTATTCACTTAGAAACACTTGTTGCATAATAAATAATAATATAATACTAATAATAGTTCCTTGGTACGAGTATCGGAATGGTATGTTTAAAGTTAGACGTAGCTACATTATTGTTAATCATTAACTTATTATTAATTATGAGTTTATAAGGTATTTTTTAAATATCTTTTCTTGATGTTGGTAATCTGCAAAAATATTGAGACTATCCAGTCCATATTACGTATCGAAACACAATTTCTGTCATAGTTGCTATTGGAAGCATAATTACTTTTTAATGTTTTTTTTTATTATTATTATATTTCGTTCAGGTATAAAGAAAACATGGTCATTGGTAATAAACATCATTTTAGCAACGGTAACAATATAACTTTCTGTACAAGATACTTATTTAAATAAACATCAGAAAAAATAAATTATGAAAATGCTGGTATTCCGGTGATACTTCTGCCCAATATTAGTGCGTGTATATCATGTGTTCCTTCATAAGTGTTCACTGCTTCTAGATTCATTACGTGCCTTATAATGTGATACTCATCAGACACTCCGTTACCTCCAAGCATATCCCTGGCAGTTCTAGCTATTTCCAAAGCTTTTCCACAGTTATTCCGTTTCAATAAAGAAATCATTTCAGGAGCTACCTTATCTTCATCCTTCAGGCGACCTACTCTCAGACAACCCTGGAAACCGAGGGCTATCTCCGTTATCATGTCAGCCATTTTCTTCTGTATAATCTGGTTGGCTGCGAGAGGTCTCCCAAATTGTTTCCTATCTAATGTGTACTGACGGGCGATCCGCAAACATGTTTCAGCGGCACCGAGAACGCCCCAAGCGATCCCATACCGCGCGTTATTGAGACATCCGAACGGCCCCTTCAGGCCCACTACGTTGGGCAATAAATTGTCCTCCGGTATAGCCACTTCGTCGAGCAATATCATGCCCGTTGCCGACGCTCGCAAAGAAAATTTACCATTGATTTTAGGAGTATCGAGGCCCTTTTTGACTTGGGACCGGTCGACGATGAAACCTCTGACTTTGTCTTCGTCATTTTTAGCCCACACGATCAGTATGTCTGCGATGGGCGAGTTCGTGATCCATGTCTTCGAGCCTGAGAGAACGTAGGTTTTATTCTTCGCGTCATACTTAGCTCTTGTTACTAAACCACCAGCATCACTGCCGAAATTGGGCTCTGTCAAGCCGAAACATCCTACTAGTTCCCCTGTCGCCATTCTAGGTAAGTACTTTTGTTTCTGTTCTTCTGTTCCATACATGTATATCGATCCCATAGCCAAGCTACTTTGTACACTCATTGCTGATCTGTACGCTGAGTCAACTCCATCTAATTCTCTCGTCATCAATCCATATGTAACCGAAGAAACACCGGCACAGCCATACCCTTTAATAGTGCATCCAAGTGCTCCCAATTCTCCCAGCTCCTTGTAAATTGTTCTATCAAAAACTTCATTTCTGTTCGCTTCGATTATTCTCGGCAATAACTTCTCGTTGCAATAAGCTCTGAACGAGTCCCTTATCGCCTTTTCGTCGTCATGTAATTGTCCATCTAAATTCAGGGGATCCTCCCAGTTGAACGTAACTTTTGCGTTTTTTGAGCTTGTGGTGGACAATGCTCTTATGTTTACACCGTTTTTACACAAAGACAACAATTTATTGGACACTGACACAGCCATTGCGAACGGTTTCACTGCTAGGCACTAATAGAGTGGCGCGACACTCACAATCAGTTGTTTACTGTTTCTTGTTTATCACAAATCTAGAACACTGACGTTTTGTACTACGTTTTATTTTATTAGAACTTGTATCCCTTAGTTTAATTAAAAAAGAGAGTAATTTCCACTCATTTACACATTCAATTGCTTTTTTTTAATTTATTCAATTCATAACCTCTCTAGCCAGTGACCTAGAGGCGACGAATTGTTAAAATAGCGTTCCGCTACTATCTTCATATCGTTGAACTTTACGTCACTCTGTGTGTGCTCTGCGTAACTCATGCGCATGTGTGAGTCAGTTATCTAATTTCCATGCGAGAATTTCGTGGGCGTGCCCATGTCATTCAAGACCTTATTGTCGATGAAATAAGACTCATAATGCCTGTTATAAAAACATGATAAATATTATTTCACATTGATTTGTTATTTGTCTTATTTTTATCAAGTAAAGCATGATGATAAAGTCTGTTTGATGATAAAAGTACAGGTGAATTGCAAATAATCATATTCACTAGATAAATATCGTAGAAGGTCAAATGAAACGAGCCTACCTGCGTATAATTTTGTTACCATCCTGCGACAACTACTTTTATCTTTAGAATATTTAATAAATAATTATCAACTTTTACTTTTTCATTTAGTTTGGTAAAAGTTTTAATAACAATATACAACCATTTTATATGAACGAGCACTGTATAACATGACCTATGACAATTCCAGATCGCGCTGTTTCAAAAACAGAACTATCTACGAAAAATAAAACTCATTTTCCTAAGCACCGTTTTGTGGCTGTTACGATCTTTCAGCACACAATAGTTTTCAACTACAAAATCACCGATATTTATCTTGGGTCTTGACCCGTGGTCTTGACACATTGAATGAATTAACTGGCTTAAGTGTGTACTGAATTTGGTTGTCATTTTGTTTTGGGCAGCAGTGGCAGCGCTAAAATACACACACATATGTTACTACTGTATACCTACAAAATATTGAATTCCTCGATTCCCTAGAAGAGCGGTGACCGAAAAGTAACGGCCGCTGTGTCATAAAAATATTAGCACCTGGATTTGAATTGAATGTGTCAAAAAACACTATCTAGAAAAACACACCATCTTACTACGAGTATCATAAATAACGTTTCAGTGACGTCATTTGCCGGTAAATTGCGGACGCTATATGGCAGCCACTGCTCTTTTAGGAAACCGTAGCTTTAGTAAACGTTTAATTTCGAGCAAAAATACAAAGTAACATCGCCGAGGCACAAGCATAGTTTAAACAACTAAAATTCCAGTAGGGCGCAGTTATTACGTACTTAACGTTCTCAAAGAGAAGTAGAGAAAAACATGGCGGTGGGAATTACGCAATTGTACATCTTAGCAACTAATTAGGTCCTCGAAGGAGAGTATCTTGTTCTGTGTTATTATTTTTTACCTCCTGAAATTAAAACAAAAGAAACACGCTATGGAATTATTATTTCAACTTTTCCAATAATCTTCTTTTTATTTATTTTTTATTGCTGAATGGGTCCGCTCTTGACTACCGCTTCATTTTTATCTTGTTCAATCGAATAAGTAGTTGTGTTTTTTTGAGATGGATTCTGTTCAGCTATCATAATCACTGCGGGGGACTTGATTACCCGCGAGTGCAAACTATAAACGATTACCAGCTGCTAGTATCACAGCCTCTCATGCACGAGATTGTGGGTTCAGATCCAGGCAAGTAAGCACAACTTTGACCTATACAAATTATGTACAGACGCCAGCACATCAAGCTACCCGAAACTGTCAAATTTTCCCAATCAGCTTTGAACCTTGTGCTTTAGCGATAAAATTGAAAATCTATTAAAGAAATTTGACAATTTGTAGTAGCTTGATGTGTTGGGGTCTGTACGTACTTTCTGAGTTTACCTTGGACATTACTGATATCGGTGAAGGAAAACGTCGTGAGGAAACCAGCCTGTGGCGCTAATCTGTAAGAATATCTCCGAGGAAATTTAAATGATGTGAACCTGGAGCGAACTGTCATCCCAGCTGACTCTAGGAATTGACAGCTCACTAACTTCATCTAAGTTATCATTTTGATTTTTTTATAGCATAGATTGGCTGGACAGCTCGACTTATCACACTTCACACTAATATTACAAAGGCGAAAGTTTTGTTGTGTTTTTATGTTTGTTACTTCTTCACGTGCAAACGGCTGGACCAATATCGATAAAATTTAGTACGGAGGTAGCTGACACCCGGATTAACACGCTAATTTTTATTCCGTTATCCCCACGAGATCGAAACTTATGCTAGTGAAACCACGGGGAGCTGCTAATATAAGTCTGAAATTGCTAACCCGTCTTAAGAAAGCCTGTTATCAATAATGCTTGTGACGTCTCTGCTTATGAAGAAGACTTTGCCCTGCAGTGGAACAGCCTATCGATTCTGTGAAAATCTCACGCGTGAGTTATCACGGTGAGATGAAGTGAGCGTGTAGTGAACTATCAACGGAGGCAATCCCTAACATCAGGTGGAATGACAGCTCACTTCACCTTAGTTTTCACGGTGAGATTTTTACAGAATAGCACTGCAATTATAATAATCAAGTAAAACAAAAACATATTTACATAACATTCTAATACATAATGACATTCTAATACATATTTACCATTCTTTACTATAATGACAGGCGTTAATATATTTTAAGACTGATTTTTCCGTCGGCAGGTAACTTTTATTCGAGGAATAAAATTGACGTTTGACAGTGATTATATGAAATAACTGTCAAAATATCAACATTATTCCTAGAATAAAGATGATTGAAAAAACAGCCCTTAATCTGACAACAGGTACAGCCGTACAGTGAGACTAGACCTCACATCCGGTGGTAACACTTTGACCTTTATCCTGGCCAGCACCCGAATTGCGTAAAACATTACCTATTAATCACAATTTGAATAATTGTGAAGGATATTGCCAATCCAATGCTTTATACAAGGTGTAACAGAATAAACGCAACTCCTGAAAGTAGTTTGTTCATAACTGACTACTGAATCGATTTCAGTAACTTAAAATATAGGTATTTTTTAAAAAATTATGAATTTTCTCATACTATCCGCCGATTGAGCCAAATAAAATTAAATCTTGTTTCAAGGTAATAAGACTCAATTTTAAATGCATAAAGTAATGCTAGTGTCAACACGATTTTTTAAATAAAAAACTCCATACCTACTCTAAATTATTGGTGTGTATGAGTCTTGCATTAACTATGTTACACCTTGTATGCTCGAATTTGTATACTCAACAGAGTAAATAATGCAATGAATGTTGTTGAACTGTCAAAATTAGCATATTCAATAGAATGCAAGACCAGCTATACCTTATTTGTTGGTTTGGTTTTGGTACAAAAAACATGCGGCCTACTTTACTTGTTGACTTTTTTATTATAAGATTATTGAGTGACTACCGAAATGACGAGTAATAAAGAAGCATGGAAGAATAAGGCATGTTGCGCCGACCAAAAATAAATTGGGATAAGGGCAAGAGAGAAAAGAAAAAAGCAGGAAAAGAGTTCCTGGACGGACTTAGGCGAGGCCTTGGCCCAGCCGTAAAACAGTATAGGGTATAAACAGAAAAAAGGGCAAGATAATGATGATTATAAGATTATTTACTACCCTTAGGCCCTTTGCACACTCACGTTTTCCAAAACTACGGTTTATTATCGCCGTGTTTATGCACAGTTTGTCAGTCTTGTATGGATCACTATTGAAGCTTGTACTTGGACAAGTTTTTTTCTACGGCAATGTTTATACGCCGTGTGTAGGCACGGTTCGTCAATGTAGTATGGATGACTATTGAAGCTTGTACGCACTGCGAGATATCAAGTTATACATCAAGTTTAAGCTGACTTCTCATTGTACGAAAATCTTATATAGTGCGAGGTAAGCAAAAACTGTAAATTTAATACCTTGATGTGTCGTCGTATTTATTTATTAAGGTACACCAACAGCTTCTATGTATAATTTATCTTAAGTACTATAAGATCACAATAGTCTCGGTCTTACACAGTCGCCAATTACAGGTTTGCCAGCAATCTAAGAAATAAGTGATCACACATAATAATAATAACTAAAGGCTAAAACTTAAGAAATATGCCAAAACATTTCTTAAACTTAAGATTAATAACAAAAAGTAAAATATAGAGACGAACAACATTGCAATTTTGCCCACTTGCTTAAGATTAGGGCTAAATAATATAAATAGAAATGAGATCATAATGTAAAGTATAGCTTCTAAAAACAAATTTAAAAAAAGGTGAAGGATTCTTAAGGTATACTAACATAACAAATTATCAGATTGTATTTTTCAGGACTTCAGTATTTTGGCTTTAAAGACTTTTATGGAATCATGGTAAAGATCGACATCTGGTACAAATTTTATCAAAGAATTCATTAAATTCATCATCAGTATGTATACGGACACGGTTTTTCTCCGGCGCAGTTTATACGCGGTATCGTAATGAAACCGGGTCGTGTAGGGCAGAGGACATACTTACGTTGTTGTACGTTGTATGTATTCTATGCATACGGGGTTATGGGAAAAACACCAACAACCCCTTAAGAGGTCATTGTACTCATCATTATGAACAACTTTTATTATGGGACCAAACCAGAAAACGCGAAAAAAAAATCAGCTGTTCCCTACATTTTGACAAGTAATGAATGATTTCCACCTGCATTCACTAAAGGTCCTGAAACTAGAAAACAAGCACATACACGTACCTTATACCTTACGTCTATTTACAATGTACTTTGCTGACATCCCTGTTAATCCCTCGAACTAATCTAAATGTGCTTGTTTTAGTATTGGGTTCACCACAATAGATCAACGGGTCTGATCTGAGCCCACGACCTCCCCATCGATGGGCTCTTGTTGTTTCAAATTGATTATTATTTGATACTGTTACGGTGATTCGGGAGGTTGGTTTAAATAATCCATTAGATATTATATATTTTGAGAAATTCGTGATGGAAAACCCAAGATCACTTTGCCTGAATCGAAAGCAGGACATTATGTTCAGGAAAAAGCAAAAACCCTTCAACATTTAACCCATCTGCTTTCAAGAGTGAGCAGGCATCTTCTTGGCACGCTCGTTCCATCATAGACCTCATCCGTAGCGTTCCATCAGGCGCGATGGAGGTCCATTGCAAGGCAGGCCTATTGAGCAATCAGGCGAGGTCCAAGGGGGGGGGGGGGGGGGTAGTGACCCCCAAAATCATTAAAGCTGTCGCGAGCCTGAATGATTTACTTGTCTTACTAACTTAAAACTGAACAGTATGTAGTAGTGTAGGCATCGCTACATAACCCTGCAGATCAAAATATAGATAACTAACGCAAAAACTGGATCGCGCAAAGTATTTTAGCTTTCACCTCATGCCTTTTGCAAGGCAATCCGACAGATAAATCTTTTCAAAGCAATCAGTGCAATCACACAACTGTACTCATTAAAAAATGTACAAAAATTAGAAATAACACACAGTGGGGACATACGCGGACAGTGTGTCCATTTTTTTACGCCCTAGAACAAAAAGCAGTGTTATGAATGCAAAACACGTTGCAGCACACAAACCACAATGTTTTTTTTAGTTTTGCTTTTTGCGTAGACGAGTAAAATATTTAATTTGAACTAGCTTACAGACGTGCCACGTAATTTATTGCATTACTTTTGTTGTTATTCGTGTGTGCCATTTTTGGATAGAAGTTTTTTGTTGCGGATAGCACCATAGCGTTACAAACTGTAAATGTAGGTAGCCGATGCTGTGATAAATATTTTAGCGACGTGTGGGGACTTCGCACGGGTGCAATGGCGACATGTCAAATTATTGATGTTTTTGTACTTTAACTTAAATAGAAATGTATTATTAATAATTAATTATACTCATAAACTTCCTTGAATAAATTCTCTAAATTGTAAAAATCCATTGTGTAGTTTAGATATGCGGGCAAACCACAGATATAGATAGACCTAGATAACGCAAGTATCACGATCAGCACCCTAATTGCGTAACACACTATTACTCACAATTTGAATCATTTTGAAGCTTATTGCTAATCCATTGCTCCATTTACGTTCGAAAAGTGTGTCTGCTCAACAAAGTAAATAACGCAATGAATGTTGTTGAACTGTCAAAATGAAACCGATTGCTACTGATAGTGTGTTACGCAATTACCCTGCTGTATAAAAACCAAGCGTGCCATTTTTTTTGCTTACCTACTATGACGTCAAAAGCACTATTTAGTGATGGGAAAATCAAATCGATCGAGACACCTGCCGCGTGCGGCACCCGTTTCGTTCCACCCCCGGGGCCTAGCGCCAGCGCTCACGCTCATCTAGCTAGCAGTACTCAGGACTGAGCTCGAAAGTGGCGGCTTACGATTTTTTTTGTACGTAAGCTGAACACGCGAAGTAGTTGTTCTTGTGTTATCTAGGTGTATCTACTATCTATATCTGTGGGGCAAACTGACCTACTTAAAAAAAAAACAATTTGTTTTACACTATTTTAAAGATGCTACATCCGTATTTGGGTTGGGTTAGGTATCCCTGGCACCCAGCTCGGACATAAATTCTCATGTCACTGACATCCAGCCAGCGCAAAACGATGCTTATTTTAAAGAATAATTCATCGTTATGTTTCAAGTGTACTTAAATACTCACAAAAAACATTTGAATATGAAAACTTATATTCTATTCAAATAGAAAACGACATAGAATACAAAAGTACTCTGAAATACATTGACGTCCGCAACACCAAACAAAGAGTATCATCATAACAATGTAAAAGGTATTTATCTAGATACACCGGTCGCCTTATATCATCCGATTTCCTCAACAATGGGGATGCTCGTAAAGCAGGGGGATGAATCTTCTATAAATTATTCACTCTCTATTTGCATGACAAACGACGGGAGAGCAAGGACGGTCTTAGACCTTTAATGGCACCTCTTCGGCCCTTGTTAACTGTATTTTAACCACTCCATCCTTTCACACTTCTAGGGACACTCTTTAATGGGCCAGTGATTTTTCCCAGTCATATGCAAATGTCAGATTAGCATACATTTTATTCGGCGCTCCTATTTTAGCAGACGAAAACGTTTATAATATTAAAAACGCAAATTTTCGTCTTGATGGTTATTGCTACAGGCTTTTGTGTTGGCGCTTCTAATTTAAAGCTGACCGCGCTGAGTAATCTTGACGTTTTAATGAAGCTATTTAGTTATTTAAATCGTTTACCTACTTTAGTAACCAAAACAAGCCGTAAAATTAGATAAAGGAAAAGATAAATCAAGTGAAAGCGCCCGACGGCACAACATTTTAACATTTTAGAAGCTTTCAAATAATAAATTGTATTGCTGACAATGTTATCGACAACTGCATAATATAAAGTGCCAACTGAAGCGACTTCCAAAATTAGAGTCCCAGGAATATCTTCACAAACATAAATGGAATAGTCGTGTAGTTCGAGAGCCTAGAAATACGAGATAATCTCGGTTGGTACCATCTAAGTCGTAGTATGAAATTGGTTTCACTGTTGGCGTAAAGCGATTTGAAAATAGAAAAGCTGAAATATCAAAGGAGTTCTCAGGCGGGAAATAGTTTTGAGCTGTCTATGGATATATTTGTGGCTCGTTCGTTTTAGTTAACATGTTTAATACCTACGTTTTATTTTTCTGGTGGTATGAGACAGAATTTAATGGCAATGCTCCGTGGCTTGTGAAATATAGATGTCTTGTACAATTTTATGTGTAGAGGTAATCTTCGAAACTTTTGATCCGATTCCGAAAATTCTTTCAATAATGTAAAGCTACAGTATTGCCGAGTGTCATGTATGGATACATTTTTATGTTATAACAAGAAATTTCAAGCGGATAAAGTCGCTGGTAGGAGCTTGTATTACCTAACTAAAAGCCCAGGTTTCCTCACGATGATTTCCTTCACCGATTTTAGTGACGTCCAAGATAAACTTGGAAAGTACAGACGCCAGCACATGAAGCTACTACAATCTGTCAAATGTCTTTAATAGATTTTCAACTTTATCGCTAAAGGTTAGGTTAGGTTTTAAGGTTAGGTTTTTAGGTTCAAAGTTGATTGAAAAAAATTGACAGTTTCGGGTAGCTTGATGTGCTGGTGTCTCGCGTCTAGTCTGTACATATGAATTGAAACAGTCACATTGGTAGGTAGCCCGGATTTAAACCTACAACCTCGTGTTTGTGAGGCGAAACCTTAACCAAAGGGCCATCACGAATTAAGGAATACAACTAAGTAAATAAATATAGGGCTTCATAATGTTCGTATACAAACATCAAAGTTTCATTAAATTGTATTCGCCCCCATTTAAAACCCTTTTCTAAAGCTCAACAGTTTTGTTAGTAAATGGGGGTAGTTATAATTAGTTTTGTTTTGACCCAAAAACAGATGCAAAATTATTAATTATGAATTTCATAAAATACGACGTATTGTTGAGAAAATTTAAAATTCTAAGATGGAAAAGTAGAAAATGTGATTTGTCGGGCTGAAATAAAAGTTTACATTGGTTTTATATTCAATTTACATTTTGTTACCATTTTTTCGTATGATGAAAATCTTTCGTGGATTACCCGTCCAAACAGAGATCTCAAAATCAGCACACCTTTTAGTATCATCTAACCTGTAGATTGTCATCTCCTGTGTTAGGAAACATCATTGATTATGTGATCATTCGTCATTACAAAGGCATTGCCTTTCTTTTAGTGTTATCGAGCTGCAGCCTAATTGCGTAACACACTTTACTAATTCATTGCTTCATATATTCGAAGTCAGCTTAACAACGTACATACCGCAATGAATGTTGTTGAACTGTCAAAATAAAACCCGTTTCAGTAACACACACACACACTATCAGTAAATAGTGTGTTATGCAATTACCCCGCCGGGCTCGCAGGCTTGATATTATTTTTTTTAATTATTTTTTTTTTTACCATGGATTTATAACATAAGAACACGCCGGCCTATCGATTCTGTAAAAATCTCACCGTGATAAAATAGGTGAAGTGAGCGTGAAGTGAACTATCAATGGAGGCAATCCTAGGGATTGCCTCCTTTGATAGTTCACTTCACCTTAGTTTTCACGGTGAGATTTTTACAGAATAGCACTGTATTCCAGGAAGGGTTAGGCAGAGGTGAACCTATACAGGGTGGCATGAATTTAGCACATGATTCTAAAACCCCTAACGTAGAAATTTTTCTATGGTTATCAAAAAATAGAATCATGTGCTAAATCCATGGTAACAGCTTGCGCGTCGATGTCCCTGCCACCCACATTTCGCCAGTTAAAGTCTATTCAAATTATGTTTCAAATTATTTTAATGGCAATTAAGTTGCTTTCAGAGTGACTATACTTCATTTACAATAAGATTAGAAATTTAAACAAACCTTTTTTACAGCTTGTTCAACCGATTTTGACTTCTATTCCGTTGGCATGAGGATGGCATTAAAAGCAAAAAAAGTGCTTACAATAACAACTATTTGCTGCTTATAATGCCATCCTTATGCCTACGAAATAGAAGTCAAAATCGATTGAACAGACGGTAAAAAAGGTTTGTTTAAATGTCTAATCTTATTCTAAATGGAGTATAGCACTATTGAAAAAGTTATAAAAATGTTTGAAGTTGTAGCGTAAACTGAACTTTATCGTGTAGGATTTAAAGTTATTTTTCCATAAACTCATATTTGTCTACCTTTTTGGGTAATAAATCGCGAATGCAGGTTATGTTTAAGTCCCCCATGTTACTACAACTAGCCACTGTTCAACTAGCCAGATTCCAGACTCCAGGCTGCTACCGAGAAATTCATTCCTTTCCAATATAAATGACCATTCAGTCACCCTACAACAAAAACAAAACCTGCTAAAATTCAAAAGTAATTAATTCTTCCCCGTCTCCATGTTGCAAGCTCCAAACGATGCCTCACTGCAATTTATCACCAATTAATACAAACGCGAAAATCGCGACCACGCCCTGTCGGATCCGTTATATCGTAAGAGATTAATGTAATCTGTTATAATTAGGCTTCACCCAGCGATTGCCTCCCTGGAGCCAAGGCTCTAATTGATTAATTTGCTATGAAAAGATCCGAAGTAGCTCCCTGTTCACCTTGTTTGGATTTCAGGAGGAAATCAGGTTATTGTGTATGTTTTAGGATCGTAAATATCATTTTGTTATATTAAGCAGATTATTAGTCTCGGAAGAAATATCGTTTTTAAGTTACTTTGGCAGCCTTATGAAATACATTCATTCTTTTTTTATTAAAAAAAATATGTTTTATTAAAAAAATGGCTCGACGGTATAAACATAAATAAAAGATAAATGTTGTTACTAAACAAAATTTATCTTCAGACACAGGTATAAACTGTCGATCCATTTTTTTAAATTTCGTATCCCGAAAAAACAAAGTTAAAGTTTTAAATACAAAAACTGACAATAAACCCGAGTCTAAGACCACGTCCTAATCAAAAGCTATTTTTTTTTCATAGTTTCAATGCTTTACCAAAGAGCACATGTCGTGAAAATTACACAATTTTGTAATTTTTTGACAAATATGTCGCATTGTGAGTTAAATATTAAATAGGACCCTGGTGTAATGCGATATTGCGGATATAAAACAACACAGAACACGATTGCCTAGAATTAACCTATTCTTTCAATCACTAAGATAATAATCAGTCTTTTGTATTCGCTGTTACTAAGTCATTTTATGACGCCATGGGTCTATGACTTAGAAGTTTCTGCCCTATGACTAAATTCGGAAAAAAAATATTCCTTATCGGGTTACTACAATTAAACATTAATAAAAACACGTAATTATCTGTAAAGCTTGACCCTAGTTGTGTTGTAAATGTCATCATGACGAAGCAGCTGACTGTATAAAAATAAATAAAAATACTAAATTGATATAAATTAGGTACACACGGCTACACATCAAGCTATACATTTCCAGTTTTAGCTGACCTCGCATTGTATTAGTTTTTCGTAAAATCAGAAGTCAGTTTATACTGGTTATTTATTGCTTGATGTGCAGCCGTGCGAACACATTATGAACTCTCAAGTCAGTAGCTAAAAATAGTTTTTGTTATTATTAATACTACTCTTTACATGTTCCTCGATAGAATCCGGAACGGGGTGGATCCGGCAGAGAACCAAAGTGGTCGCCCATAACCGATGACCGTTGGGGTAGACGTGTTATCTGTTCTTGAGTGGAGACCGCGAATCGTCAAACGTAAGGTAGGACGTCCTCGGGCTAGGTGGAGCGACGATCTTCGCAGGGTGGCTGGTGGAAGCTGGATGAGAGTTGCCGAGATACAAGCTGGATGGCGTGCAATTGGAGAGGTCGAAGTCTAGCGGTGGACTTCGCTGATGATGACATGATTCTCTTTACATTTTGTAACATTAGAAGAACTAGGATGAGGTTTGCTGTAGATAAAACATTTATTCAGCGCACACAAGAGACAGCACAACACAAAAAAGCACAATTAAATGCCGCCAATGCCGGAACTAGCCCTTTTATTCATAAAAACGTTAGTTAAAGTAGAACCATACATTTTTGACGACTCATCTTTTATAAATAACCCCTAAATGTCCTGTCTTACACCCGTATTCACAAACTATACTTGTCTAAGTAAAGCAGCAATACTATGCGATGTAAGACATTTCTCAATGCGTTCCATAGTACAAGACTTTATATTCAGAAATAGGGACGCATAGCGCCGATCGCTGCTCAAGTACCTATCGTCTATGGACAGGTTTTTGGGACCCTGTGGGTCCGCGCGCACTGTGAGACCTCATAATAATGTTTATGAATTAAATTTTTTAAAAATTAAATTAAAAATTGTTTATTGTCACAAATCAGCAAATAGTTACAAATTTGTATTCGAAGTCTCCTTTTAGGCAGATAATGCCTGTGTTAGAAGGCTCCGCTCTTCCATAACAATGGAATAGGTATCTAATTTAAGCGTGACGTGTAGAGTGATGTGAGGTGTGTGTTGTGACGTGAAGTGATGTGTGTGAAGTTACAGTATCGTGTGTTGTGATAAGAATGTAAAGTATGTTGTGGTGTGAATCTGGTGTTTGTGATTTGATGTGATTATGATAATATATATAATGAGGTGTATGAATAATGTGTGATATGTCCGATTACTCCATCTGTTGTAACAGAGCCTCCGTTTTATCATAGGAAAGTGTTTTAATCCAATTTACTAAGCTTGTTTTACAATTGTACCTATTTTTATTATGAACATACACGTATTTGTTTATTTTATTATATAATTAAGCTGAACGTTTGTGTAGTTGTCTGCTAGTGAATTTCAATTTAGTTCGGGGAATATCTGCGATTATATCTTTTCTTCTTTTTGATTGGGTACTATTATTATATGGTAGAGACTTATGTTTCCTGAGAACGACTTGAACAATGTACAATTTCCTTACAGAGAGTAAATTACTCACTTGATACAAGCTTTCCGTAGAGAATCTTCTTTTTTTAAAATAAATAATTTTGATTAAACTTCGCTGAGCTCGTTCTAGCGTTAAAAATTTAGTTTTTGCCGCTCCTCCCCACTGGGATACAATAAGTGAGGACCGATTGCACAAGAGCAGTATATACTTCATTAAGAAGATTCCTGGTACGATTTTTGCCTTCTACTAAAAGTTTAGTTGGAACCACAAATCTTAATGTTATAAACATCCAGCTGAGTTTCCTGATTCTATTGCTAACTTGTTCAAGGTGGGGATACCAGGACAATGTGTGATCTAAAATAACTCCTAAATATTTAGTTTGTGGAACTTTTTTAAGACATGGGCAGTTGCAAGTATCGTTTTGTGTGTTACCACACTCATGTATTATTATTTTAAAGTCTTCAGCTGGTTGTGTGCGGTTACTTACAGTAAAACAGATGAAATTGGTTTTTAGTACATTTAAGGACAACAAGTTATTTTTAAGCCAATTAGCTATTTGAGTCATGCCCATTTCAACAGTTTGCTTGATATCTGCCCAGGAGCTACCAGAAAAAACAATAGCTGTGTCATCGGCGTACGCAAAGACTTTGGCGTTTTTTAAATGAATGTTACAAAGGTCATTAATGTAAAGCAGGAAGAGTGTAGGTCCAAGTACGCTACCCTGGGGTATACGGGTATTAGTGTTCTCAATCAAATTACACCATGTCAATTATAACGTAATACACCCCCATAGCTGAACAATGTATTTAGTAGCCATGACCAAACTTCTTACTTCGCAATCAAAACTTCTAAATCAATTCGAAACAAATTGTCAACGAAACGAAAAATAATAAATTCAGTGCCTATACTAACAATGTTCTGTACACAAAGGGACAGGAGTTCGTTCCCGTCCGCCCTTTCTTCTTACATCGTAATTTTCGGCTCCCGAACTCTAAACTCGGAACAAATTAATGTTAAAACAAATTTCAATTGAAGCCATTACTTTGAAGTTCCTAAGTTTGTAATTTAATGTCAAATTTTGTTACGAGCTAACTTTAACACGAGCTGTTTGACATTTTCTATATAAATATGGTACATTGTGTAGTTAACGCGGTTTGTTCAATTTTATATACATTATTAATTAATGTATCAGGTAAATGTGTATCTTTGTACATTTTAATATAAGTTTGGTTGAACCGACTTTATGAAGGGTTGAGCTATCCTGCGCCCGTGGGTTTTGAGTTTGTACGGAAAATTTTATTATAAATAATTTTATTTTTCAACAAAATATTTTTCTTGTACATAAAGGCAAGAATTCATTTTATAGTCTACAATTTGGATTCCTTAATACTGTATCAATGTGTAGCTACAATTAAGTAGATAACCAATGTATAATATGTTTTGGGGCTACACATTAATATACTCGTAATATCATAGGCAATTGAATGAATTCTTGTCAATGTATATATCTTTTTGATGTGCGGGACCAGAGTTATTTATTTCAATATCAGGCAATTGCCTGCAATACTTTTTTGGATTGTGATAAAAACAGCTATCTTTACCTTCTTTAGTACTGGCATCAGCAGTAAAGGGTACTTCAATGCGCAACCAGTTACCAATATCCATGAAACAGGCTGCGCATCGATGTACTTGCCGTCCTTTATGAGCAGAAACTGACAAATAAAACCAAAACCATTATTACCATCACCATTGTCACCTGCCATCTAATCTCTACACCATCCTTGGTTGATTGGTAGAGAATGCCTAAGGAATTAAGTCCGCCTTTGTACCTTTTGTACGAAAAGATTAAATAAATAAATAAAACCATGAGAAAGCATCACAGATTAATTTATTATTCGATTGGAATACTTGCAGTATCAAATTCGGTAAATGATAAACTGTCACAGACACAGTTACTTTTTCTATTGTTACCGATTTTTAGGAGATTTCGCGACATCGGAGCGGTTAAAAGGATTTTTCAATAGTTGTTAGTAATTTGACATACTAGGTATGTATTAGAAAATAGCAAACAGCTTCTCAAAATCAATTACTAAATTGAAAACTTGGTTCAATACGGTTCGGTTAGGCATACTATTAAAACAAACCTTTTAGACGTTCTCGAGTGCCTCATAAATTATGAATAGTCGTTATTAAAAACAAACAAATTGAGGTACATAAGGGTACGTACTGTTATTTTCATTGATTCCACAAATATAGATATAGACCTAGATAACGCAAGTATCACGATCTGTATGAACACCAAGCGTGGCATTTTTTTTACTATACTATGACGTCACAAACGCTCTTTCTCGCTCACGCTCACCCAGCCAGGACTGAGCGCGAAAGTGGCGGCTTACGATTTTTGAACGTATGTTGGTGCGATTTTTGGCATGCAAAAGTAATTGCTCTTGTGTTATCTAGGTTTATCCATATCTGTGATTGAGTCCAATTTTGAGGCCCAAATTGTGGTTTCCATAGCATGACGCCTGTAATGCCTGAAGTATTAGGCAAAGATGTCAGAGAGAGAGTATAACATTAACATTTATCTCTCATTTTGAGAGCAGTGGTGGTCAGTGATAACGGTCGCAACTTACTAGTTGTAGATCGTGGCTCCGAACCCAAGCATTGACTACACGATATTACCTTGGGTATATTATTTCATCACCACTGCTCACTGCTCTCAAAACGGGTGAGAAAAAAATTGTGAGGAAACTGGCATGTCCTAGAACCAAATATTCGAAGACATGTGACATCCACCAACCCGTACTGGGCCTACGTGATGGATGACCCACTCCCTCCCACAGAGAAGAGGTTTGTGTCCCAGCAGTGGGAACGTGATAGGCTGAATATAGTAGGTACCTATATAGTACATCCACATTTCGCTAGGTTATGTTTAGGCGAGCCTATCGTGCATTGGGGAGAAAAAAAAACTATATCCAGCATTTTCTAAAACTGCGGGGTCTTTTTCTCTGAATCGCGTGTCCAAAATCCTTTATTAATTTTGTACAAACACATAGCACATGAAACGTGTTTCCTCACATTTCATAGGGAACATGTTCCATACATTCCCTAGCAACTCCACAAACGAAACATCCTCGCTAGAACTGATATAATATCACAAAAGGCTCTCACATTCCGCATTCAATTCCACACAGTACATCAGGGTATTGTGACGGGTATAGATATCTTTTTGTTCGCGCTCGCCAAGCAAAAAGTTGCATGCAGAGCTAGGACATAAACGGCTGGCATAAAAAGCATACGCGGATGCAATATGTACAATTATACAAGTATTGTACGCAATATAATAAAAGCTTGTTATTTTTCAAGCATAAAGGTGGCTGTGATATGCCTCTTATCTAGAAGGAAAATGAATACGAAGCTTTGAATGGTAGAAAAGTATTGAAAGTAGAAGGCTTTGTAGCTGAAATTGATGGACACGAAGTAACAAATGACATTAGTCCTTGCACATTTCAATAAATGTCACGACTCTCTCTAGGTTAATGTAAGTTCACTCGCGTGAAGACAGACAGGACTTAACGTTACCGTACCGTAGTTTTTTAGTACAAATCAGTACACTTCAGTATTAATTATGCCGCAAAGTTAGCCCGTCGACAAAAAAATGGCCTCAATCAAATTTCTACCACAATTTTTAAGTCCAAAACTAAAATAACTTACAAATCGCACTAACAAGTCACAATCCAGCAAAGTCTTTATGACGTTCAAGACTGATTTTCATTTCCCAAGCGTTGGCATTGGCGTTAATTCCCTTCAGAACGGCGGCCAGATTGCAAAGTTTTAATTGCAAACTCTTAATGAGATAGGCCTGGCCTCGAAATAGACCAATGTCGCGTATCCGTAGTCTCCGCTAAATCACAGAATCGTTAGTAGGTACAGAAGGCTGAGTCCTTACAACGTGTGGGAAGAGGCGCACGCACACTTTGATGCGTACTTTCGGCGAACTCAGCCGAATGCCAGTCATGTTACGGCTACATTGTTGCGACAATGTAACCGTAGGCATCATAATTCATGCAGATGACTGTGATGTAGTGTTCATTATGATGTCTTTTGAATATTTTATTTATATGTTCCGTTCAAACAGAACACCTACCTACTATCTCTTGACCGGCCTTGGTTGATCGGTAGATAGTGCTGCGGCATTAAGTCCGCATTGGTAACTTACTTGTTTACGAGAAGTTTAAAGAACTAAGAGGTTTATTTATAAACGATGATTAAAGCTAAGTGACGTTCAAATGTCAAAGTCGCCAATCACGACTTAACTTTAAGCAACGTTTATGAATAAAGGGGAAAATAAATAAGTGCGCTTGCACTTGCTGTACCTAAAGTGTGTTTGTGTGCGTGCGTTTACGCTCGTTGCATAGAGCCGACCTTCTGTATTATTCTGTGCCAAAGTCTTGTATCTGTAGTCTCCGCTAAATGCACTGCGGCGAATAATTGCTTTTATGTCGTCTGCAGATAAAATTGATACTAATTAGGTTGGGTCGTTCCTTTGAATAATTTTGGGAGGATGGTGTTAAGTGAAGCTGGTGTGTCGGGGTTTGGATTTGTTAATTGAATAGAATATGAATATATTCAGTACGAAATGTACTGAAAATAGTTAGTTTTTTTTTGTTTTACCCTTGTAACCCATACTGCGGGTGATTCTAGATCCGAGAAAAAATTCTGCACTTTCATAGAAAAGCACTACGCACTACGCACGTACATACATACATAACTACGTGGTTTAAATGTTTAAAAGACCTAATTATTTTTAATAACCGACAAAACTTTTCAACACACGTTTCATAATCATGTAAGTAAGTACTGAATTCAGGGTTACAGTATCCGCACTGGTTTAAAAAAATCCTGTAAAAGATGAATGCACACTGGTGTCGGTAAAAATTCACGCTCCCCATCGATCTAATGAATATCTTTGTAGGCATAGTGCACAATATGGCAATGCATACGGCCAAATGGTGCACCCACAGTGCTATTACATTATAACAGTCTAGACCGAATCTAAGATGTGTAATGGGGGCGTAAGCTTAGTGGCCCGAAACACAGCCACCCTCGGAGGAGTCTCCAGGCTTGCACATTGCGTAATTGAGAACATAATTGCAGTATATTGAACTACTTCAACTGGGATAAAGGAATCTATACAAGTACATATATAAAGCTGAACAGTTTGTTTTTTTTTTTGTGCGTTCAAACAAACAATAATCTCTGAAACTACCAGTCAGATTTGGAAACATAAGTTTACATTTAATAGCCCAATTTTTGAGGAAGGTTCACGCTACTTCACAAGGAGTCAAGCAAAAAGAAAAAAATCAAAACGCTAATCGAAAACTAAGTTATAGCGTGGGCGGGGGATATTAGCGGGGGCAGGTTCGCTCGCTGTACTACAGACGTCAAAGTTACCCTTTTTAAGGCGTTCTGTCAATCGTTTTACACGAGTGGCCTGTGGGTGTCGTACACGCGCCGAGCATACAACGTCCTGCGTGTTCAATTTAATAATGCTTTTAGGATGCTGTTGGGACTGCCATGGCGTTGTAGTGCTTCGGGAATGTTCGCAGAGGCTCGCACAGATGGTTTCCATGCCATTATGCGAAAGAAAGCGGCCTCCTTACTACAGCGCCTGCATGGTAGTAACAACGGCATTCTAAAAATGATCGCTGCCAGAGCGGACTGTCCCTTTCAGAGACACTGGGTGGGGATAGTCCTAGGTCTGGATTCATAATTATATTCTGAAAACTAACAATACTAACCTATTTACATAAGCATTATTGTTACTAACACCAAAATACTAACAAAATTATGGACCTAGTCTGAAATAAAGTTGAATTTATTTTATTTTATTTTATTATGCGACGCGGTGGGTCGGGGGCGGAGGGCTGCCGAGGCCAAAGCTAAACTGGGAATTTTTTAAAAATGTCGCTGTTATTTTAATATTGTGGTGTCTTACTATTTCCACGCGAACGACGTCGCGGGCAGAAGCTAGTAAGTTATATTTTCTTAGTAAGTAACCCCTTCTTTTAGAGATTGGATGGTAGAGAATGAAATGGTATGGTGTAACTGAAACATAGCCAGAAATGGAATGTGACGGATTGCAAAGGCTCAATCAACTCAACTCACTCAAGTTGATTGAAAGTTTTCAATCAATCGGTCGAGGCATCATCATCCGAGAATTCGGTTCACATTCGTACACAAAAATAACTTTACGAGACAAATTGAGGTGTTCTCTTTTGGAAGTCGATTAAAAAGTCTCGAGAACCAAAATCCATACCTAGAAACAAAAGTTTGCTGGTGATTAACGAAGTCAGTGACAATAAAATAAATTCAGTGCGGCCGACGAGAGAATGCGTTCTTCACACCTGATAGTTTCATACGAACGAATACGTGTTTTGCGAATTTGATACTTATTAGCTAGGTACTAGAATTGTGGCACTAACAGGATGTCAGGAACGCAATCTCTCGACGGCCGGACTGTACTCCTTAAGGTGAATGCTTCAGGTAGCCCGCGAAATTCAAATATTCTTACGTTTTTTTGCAATTTGCAAGTAGATAAGTATTAGGTTCTATGTTGATCAAAATTTTATTCGTGGCCGTAACAAATATGTGTTTACAGAATTATAATCAATAAAGTCATCAACCTATTATTGACTTGCAAATTGCAAAAAACGTAAGAAAATTTGGATTTTGCGGGCTACCTGGAGCAGCACCTTAACTAATCCTAGTTTCATCAATACTATACCTACCTACTAATTTTGTACGTACATTGGAAATAAAACATTGTTTGATGATATGCCTTTTTTTAGCACTTCACACATCGATATCTACCTATATCTCCTAATCTCCATAATTATAAGGTCATACGTATTCCGTGTTAGGCGCCGTCTCTAATCCAATCCAATTCTGCACAAAGAAAAAGCATCTAGCTGTGCATCTAGTTAACTCTAAATCGTAAATCCATTAGAATTTCGGCGTGAAAATCTACGAGGAGAAGTACCTACCTACGACAGGCAGGTATCAACAGGAGATTAGACAAAAAACGGATGCGAAAACCGACGGATGGTCGTCGGCCGTCGCCGGTATGTTGATTTTAATTTGCGCCCTGTTCCAACTCTGTTAGTTTTACATTTACCTTTCAGGGTTCCAGACAGACGACTGATAAATTAGTGATACGTGTGTGTGAATGCATACGGTGCTTTTACCTCGAGTGTACGTAAAATCGATATGTAATGAACAGACTTCTCGACTAGTTGAGAAGTTTTCTGTGCAATCTATTGAATGGTTGTATTTCGTGCTGCAAATTGGATAAATTACATGTACCTTGACAAAATTAGCTTCCAATTAATTGGCAGATGACGTTGAAATTGTGTGTTACCTACCTACTGAGTAGCTAACCTTTTTATATTTTTTTTTTCGCTTAATTTGTATAAAAAATAAAAGCTACATCATAGACACAATAATCACATGTTTCTGATTAATTTTATTTTTATTATTTCTTGTTATACCGGTCATAGTAGTACTTACACACGTGGAAATTTTAAGGATCTACCTATTACGGTTCAAAAGATACAGCGCGTGACGGACAGACGGATAACGGAGCCTTAGTAGGTAATAGGGTCCCGTTGGCACCCTTTGTATTCGGATCCCTAAACAGTTGAAATCGAACCTGTAGTGCAGAAGTCAATCACTAAGAACATAAACAGAAATAGAATATAAAAATATCGACTTTCTTTGTCACATTGTTTTTAGGCCTTATGCTTAAATAATACAACAAAGAATTTCTGGCATAGTGCATTGATGTTTAATTTACAAACAAATTGACAAAACTTTACAAACTTTAAGAGGAAGTAGATGAAAAATTTATTAATTCATCTATTTCCTCAAACATTGCCATACAACGTGGCAATACTGCCAAACTTAGGTACATTACCAGTCGACAACGATGCGGCTAAAGTTTTCGACGCTATATCTTAGTTTTATTTAATCTTCTATTCATATAAAATAAAAGTCGGGTTAGTTATAGCATATAAATATACTCTAGCGTCCCGCCCCAGCTTCAAACGGTTTTTACGACTTCACAAAACATCTTGATTTCTATATTACATACCAGTTTAAAATTAATAAATTAGACACATAAATCTTTCGGAATCAATTCCTAAATGATGGTGAAAACCGTATCAAAATCTGTACAGTAGTTTAGAAGAACAACGTGGTCACACAGACAGACACGAAAAGCAAATCTAATTTATATAGTTAGAGATGATCAGGGGGTCAAAGAGTCAGATATAGTTCATAATTATAACGTGTTTACGGTTGCTTAGTTTCGTCATTATGTTTTTTTTTTATTTTTAAGTATCTTTAGTAGAACTCAGCATGAGAGTGCAGAAATTCCGTGTGTGATCTATGAACTGAGCCAAGAAATATCAATACTTCTTGATAACAAAATATACGATTAAATCTTGGTCAACACTTTTCAAATGCCAAGCTCAGAAGATATTACAAAGCTACTATCGTCACATTCACATAGATACTTACTGTTTTTCTGAAAGTATTTAACGCTTTAAAACAAGGAAGCCAAGAACAAGATATTATTATTATAGAAACACCTGACGACGATATCAAAGTACTTACTGAGAAAAAATAAAAACAAAGTGCGTACTAATGAAAGTCTGAGTACACGTGAAAGAGATTCGCAATCTCAGTCTGGCGCATTCGAAATTCATAAGTCAGTTGGAGCACTCGCCCACAGCACACTCTCTCGCGGTACAGGACAAAAGACTCGCCCCAACCTGTGCCTTGTTCAAACACCAATGTTCCGTTCAAATATTTGTCTAATTATAAACTGTACGTAGTTTCAGGTACGGTGTTACGGCCTGGTGTGGCCATGTTTACGGATTTTTTAGATTTGAAAATAGAAGTTTGAGTTTTTTTATTCTTATTATGCAGAGTATCGATTAGGTTATCACATTAAGCCCTGTATTCACCAACATTATAATCAACTGGTTAAAGATTTAATCAGTTTTATATTTAAAATTTCCTTAGGAAATGTGAAATAAACCAACTGTTTATATTATATACCTAACCGGTGGTTTGAATGTTGATGAACTTACACCCGGTTTCTGATTTGAGAAAAGTAGCAAATCTCAACTGATTATTCTCAAATACATAAGTATGCGCTTAAGTTTTTTGCGTTTCACAAGTTAAAATCGAATTTCGTTAAACCCTAATCAACTAATCATTTAATTAAGTATTCCTGATCAAGCATCGTGCAAGAAAAGATTCTGCAAATGAGAATGTGAGCATAAAAATTTAATATCATTATATGTCGTACCTCCAACACTGGTCATATTCTTAGTAGATTAGTGAATATACATAACGTTTTTATGAATTTCAAAGGAAATTTGGTTCTGTTTGTTCACATGCACACATATAAATTTAACATCCTTCTTTAATATAAAGACACCACAGCCTGACACTTGCTCCTATGTAGACATTCCCATATTTTTATAGAATGTGTGTAACTAAAGGCAACAAAGATGTTGAAATAAAATACTCTACTAACAAACATTTTTCAGAAGCAAAGGTACCTCAATACACTCTCAGATGAGACAAACATTGTGGAAGTCTCCCATCCACCACAAAACAATCAGACTGAGCAACATTTAAATGTGGATGAGGTAAATAATGACAATGTATGTATTAATCCTACTTATAGTGGCAGTATACTGCTAGTCAGTTACTTTTTATGTTTTCTTCATTTTATTTTAACCATGTTTCTGCTTATACAAAGATTAAAATATCATGAAACTATTTTTAATTTATTTAGCTAATTGTGTTTTTTGGTTTCCAGGTTATAGTCGTAAATGAACATCTAATAAAGGATTTAAAGAAGAAATGGTCTAATGAGCAGGTTACCTGACACATGCAGCAGTGATATTATCAAATCTGGTTGATTTTGGAAGTTGGTTTAATCTTTAGCATCAATCTTTTTAGACAAATTTAAAGAAGACTGGTGGTGGGTCGTTCACTCCTATATTAACTGATGCTGATCATCAAATCCTTTCCATCTTAGATGACCAAATACGTCCAGATGAGAATCCATATGATGAAGCAGCTGAATATTTTGGTGAGTATCGATCAATATTTTTCATATACCATAGAACAATATATATTTATAGTATAATATAAAATACAAATTTAATTTTTCAGGAGAACAAATTGAAGTAATTTCCAAAGAGTCTAACCCAGTACCACAATCTAATCCACTACCAGAACCTCCTAATCCAGTACCTGTCTTAAGAAAACAAAAACTTGTGCCCAAACAAAAAAAGAAGACAATAGATAGCTTATCACATAAAAAGCATTCAGCTGAAGCTCTGAAGAAAATTTATTTTAAGAAAAAAATAGAACTTGCTTACTACCAAAAAAGAAATGAGATGCAAACATTTAGATTTGAACAGAAGAAGCATGAACTGGAAATACAAATTTTAAGAAAACAGTTGGAAAAGGCTGATAGGGATTTAATGTAGTAAATTACCTTATTTATAGTAAACATACTTATAACAAATCGATTTGAAAATATTGTGCTGTGATTTCTAAATGCAAGGGAAAAATACATAACTGTAGCTATTTATTTTTATATTAGGTGCCATACACTGAAAAAATAATTTCTTACTATACCACATTAAAGTGATTTCATTAAGATTACAAAACAGTAACGTTTAAATGTTGAATACCTATACCATTTACTGAAGAAAACCTTAAAATAAAATGTTAAAGTTTACTGTCATGACAGTAACATTTTGCTGAAGCTGTAACTGTTTTCGGATCAGTAAAAAATACTGTATTTAATGTTAGGCTCATAATTATGGAACTGTTTAAAGCAATTCAGGCAAAGGTCAATGTTTTTTCATTTTTATTTACAGCTTATTTCTTTCAATGTAATTAATATGAATAGCTGTGATTTCTAATTTTTTGTGATTATTACATAAAACTGCACCTATTTATTTTAATCAGGTGTCATGATTATAATTAGTAGCTGTGATTTCTGATTTGTAAGTGATTGCTACATACAACACTGTACTTGTGTAAAATTTATTTTAAGTTACCATAATTATTAAAAATACCTACCTATCTGTAATTTTGATGTAAGTAACTGATAAAACTAGGAGTAATTAAAAATATTACAATACATTTTTTTTTTCAATCAATCAACTCAGCCTATCGCAGTCCACTGCTGGACATAGGCCTCTCCCAGGCTGCGCCACAACACCCTGTCCTCCGCCTTCCTCATCCAGTCCGTTCCAGTCACTTTCTTTAGGTCGTCCGTCCATCTAGCTGGGGTACGTCCTACACTACGCTTGCCGATACGCGGTCTCCACTCAAGGACTCGTCTGCTCCACCGGCCATCGGTCCTTCGACAAACATGGCCAGCCCACTGCCACTTCAGTTTGCTCACTCTGCAAGCTATGTCGATAACTCCGGTTCTTTTCCGGACAATTCCATTCCTGATTTTATCCTTCAAAGAAATTCCGAGCATAGCTCGCTCCATAGCGCGCTGGGCGACCTTGAATTTGTGGACCAGCCCGACCGTCAGTGTCCACGTTTCAGCACCATATGTCATGACGGGCAGGACGCACTGGTTGTAGACTTTAGTCTTCAAACACTGCGGGATAGGCGACGAGAAGACTTGACGAAGTTTTCAATGTGAACGGTGAGTACATTTCACATCTTCGATTTGCCTATGACATCGTCATAATGGTAGAGACGCTGTAACAGCTAGACCAAATGCTGCACAGCCTAAATGGAGCCTCTAGGCGGGTTGGCCTCGGCATGAATTTGGACAAGACGAAAGTCATGTACAATTCGCACGTCTTGTCGAGTCCAATTCACATCGAAGGGTCGCTTCTCGAAGTTGTGAAGGATTATGTCTACCTAGGGCAAGTAATCCAGCTCGGTAGACACAACTTTGAGAAAGAAGCCGACAGGAGGATCCGTTTGGGTTGGGCAGCATTTGGAAAACTTCGTCAAGTCTTCTCATTTTTTTTACTGTAATACATTGTTACACTTTTATTGGGTAAAATAATTTTTTACTATGGATGTTCTGACAGCAAAATTTTGGGTATTTGACACTTGAAATAATGGTTCATCACTTTCTTCTCGTACATGTTCATCATATTCCACGATGTAGTCATCAAGGTGAAGAGTCATATTATGAAGAACAACACACGCTACAATCACCTTCAATACTTTTGGAAGTTTTAGTTGCATTCCTGAATGTAGACATGGAAATCTTCTCTTAAGAACACCAAAACACCTTTCAATGGTGTTTCGTGACGCTATCTTTACCTACGTGTGTGTAGTCTACAGTACCTATGACTCTAGGAAATCCAGCTATGTCAAAATATCGTGCCGCCACTGATGGTCTCTCTTGTGTAATAAATAGCCTCCCCGACCGATTTCGGTCACGGTGGCTAATCTCAACGGAGATTAGCCGAGTACGCAGGAGATATTATAGTGCACAAGTGGGTGCGCAGACACAGGTGCACTCTCTGTTCCTTTACTCTCATAGTCCGATGGGACTGTAATCCGACACGACCGGAGAGAGATCAGGCGCAGGACCAACGGCTTTACGTGCTTTCCGAAGCACGGGGGTATTAAACCGCCAACTTCCAAACTTCGGACCGTTACTAAGAAATTCCTAATGGAAAAACTCAATAACACTTTGTCCGACCCGGGAATCGAACCCAGGACCCCACGCTCAGCAGTCGTGCTTGCAACCACGAGACCAACGGGGCAGTCATAATCATTCTCTCTTGTGTAGTGGGCATACGAACATATTGCCGCCTCAATAACGCTATCGCACCAGTCACCCGCTCTACCACGCGACACACCGTCGCCTTGCTCACATTCACGGTGTCCCCCACAACAGCTTGAAAGCTACCAGTCGCGTAAAACCTAAGAGCTATTAGTAGCTGCAACATGGGAGAAATGCAGTCCCGCCGTTGAATACGACAGGTCAGTTTAGGCTTTATTTTGTCAAAAATAAACCTAACCGACTCCTTAGTAAAGCGGAACCGACTCTTAAATTGTTCATCGCTTAGCGTGATGAACAAGTTAGGCCGATGTCCTCCTATTCTTCTCCGTGGTTGTCTGCGTTGAGGCATCTCCAAAGACGACAGGGAAGTATCGTCGTCACTCATTATAAAGAATAATCAACAAAATCACTAGTTACAGTTAGCTGATTACAGTTTGAGTAGGCGAAATTGGTGTGTCAACTTTCAACTGCTTAGCTTGACGTTGATAATGCTTTGAGTATTGTCAAACACGTTTTTCTTAGTTCAGAAACGCAACTGACGACCTTAAGCATTAGTTAAGCATGCTTTCTGTCAAATTTGAGTAAAATATGCTAAATTACTCAAATCTTGATTATAGTTTAAAAAAACTTATTTCAGAAACGAAAAAATGTTTAAGTTATACTTAAGTACAGATTAGGACGTTCTCAACTTCAAATTCTCAATTCAGAAACCGGGTGTTAGGCCTAAGGGTTGATTTCTCAATCGACAGATCATTTTTATTCGTGGAATAAAATTGACGTCTGACAGATTTTGTATGAAAGAATTGTCGAAAATTCTAAATTATTCCTCGGATAAAATTATCTTTTTTTTTTTTTGAGGATGGGAAATCATCAAATGACCCCTCCCGCTCTGGGTGGAGCAGAAGGGAGTGTCAGACTCTTACTGACTAAAACCCACCCGTGTTCCTTCCTTAGCCCTTTGTGTTCCGGGGTAGCGGTAACCCTTTCGGACAATCCCGCTGCCCCGGCAGGGGATAAAATTATCAGGCGTTGGAAAAATCAGCCCTAAATAGTACAGCGGTTATTATAAATTGTTACCAGTCTATAAAATAATAAAATAATCAATTTGACTAAATATAGAAAACTGAATTTTTTAAACAAAATAAATAGCGGAAAATTGGAACAAAATAAACCATCCTTGGGGCGATGGTATCAACAATTCAACACAAACTTTATCTTAATTTAACAACACTGTATGCCTTGAAATGATACCATTTTATTTTGTGGGCATATGAAGTTACAAGGAACAACTTACAAAATAAATAAACTAGATATTTGTTTTGACGCCATGCCTGAAAAACGATAAACCACATCAACAGTTTTTTTACGTTTTTTTAAGACTTATTGAAATGCGATAACTCATAATATCACTTTTATATGTGTTAAAATATGTTAGTAAAATTTATTTGTGTAAAAACTATGGAGATGAAAAGTGGCTATAACCGTGTAGGTACCTACATGTCCCGGTTTTTTCTAGTGATAAGTAATTTTTGCTAAGCCTAAGTTATTCCTTATAACGTCAACTATCTACCAGTGAAAATCGATCGGTCCGTTTTGAAGATTAACCGGAACAAACACACATAAAAATTCTAAAAATTGTTTTTTGTTTATTATAAGTACCGTATATACTTTAATATGCATTTAGTAGCTCAGACACTTCAATTCTATCCATTTGTATAATTATGTATATGTATAAATATTGTATTTATTGCATTTGTATTGTATTACAAACAAACACTTCATTTTTTTTTTTATTTGTAGGTATTGTAGTATTGTATAGATAAAGCTAATAGTAGTTATGGCCTCACCTCTTATGCACGAGGTTATGGGTTCAAATCCGGGCAAATACCAATGTCACTTTTTCAATTCATTTATGTAATTTCTAAGTATATCGTGGACAACACCGACATCGGTGAAGGAAAACATTGTAAGGAAACCTGGAGTTCTAATTAATATAAGTCTTAAACAGTTTTGTAAAGTGTGTCGTCCCACTCACTGAAGAACTATCAGAAGAAAGACTGAAGTTGTGGCGAGACAGTGCTTCCTTACCCAAACCGTTCGTTGCACCCGCTGAAGTCCTCCCACCTGGACATGAGTTACCTTGGGAAACCTGGAAGTCTTTAAACAGACTCCGGACCCAGGTTGGCCGAAGCAACGAAAACCTGTTCAGGTGGAGATTCATAGACGACTCCGCCTTGGAGTGTAAATGTGGTGCTGTTCCACAAACGATGGGACACTTAATATCGTGTCCTGTCAGCTACACGTTACAGGAACTGGTGGACGCTGGTAATGGCGCCAAACAAGTAGCCGAATTCTGGACCGAGTCCATTTAGATTGCTATCGACACGCTAAGAAGAAGAAGAGTCTGAAATCTCCAACCAGCCTTGAGAAAAATTTTGATTATACCTGCCGACCCGCACTGGGCTCGCGTGGTGATTACGTCCCACTTACTCTCAGCGAGAGGAGGCCTGTGTCTCAGCAGCGGGACCGTTATAGGCTGATTATGATATAAAGCTAAGAAAGACAAAATAAGTTACGTAAGACTATTTCTATTTATATTAATTATTACAGGATTTCTAGATTTTATCAAGATTAAATCAGGATGATAACTAGATCGGAATCATAATTTTCTTACTCTTATCCCAAAATAAATCCCAATATTTTAATATCTAAGACAAGAAAGAAGAATTCATAAATCAATTGTGAGTAAAGTTTTAATTTTGTTAACTACGTACAGACGAGACGCCAGCACATCAAGCTACTACAGTCTGTAAAATTTCTTTAATACATTTTAAACTTTATCGTTAAATCATTAGGTTCAAGGTTGATTGGGAAAATTTGACAGTTTCGGGTAGCTTGATGTGCTGGCGTCTGTACAATTACTTTGTCGTTTCTATGAAATATTAACTACAGAATCCTCTTGATGACGTATACTTTAGGAATGTACCTATTTGTGAATGTACCAGAGCTGGGGCTCTGTCTTGCACATTATCGCAGCATATTGCTGAGCGATAGCCGTTTTGCGTGGATGTGACGCATGTGTACCTTTAATTTATTTTATTTTTTGTGTTTATGTACTTTTTGCGTCATGTTCACCGCAAACATACATATTTTCTTTCTTTCTAATATATACTTCATTAAAAATAAAATTAAAACAAAAAGAAAAAATAAAATATATTTAATTCAAATTACATAAATCCTCTTACGTTCGCTTCTTCTTTTGGTTCTTTGATGATTTCGAGTTCAAAAAGCTCATAATAATGATTGGTACTTTCAAAATCGCGTATACAGCCACCAGTACTAATATTAAAACAAAAGCGTAAACATCAATCATGGTATACGCGACCCAACTTAACTCCGACGCTGGGTTCTTCATGTAATGTGCTCCATTATTTCTGATAACATATTCGATCCAAAACATGGCAGTATCCAAAGCGTTCAATGGTCTATCCTTGAATCTAACCGACAATTCTTTAGCCTTTATTCTGTAGGAATCATTTGTAAGTACTTCATTCAACATTTGAGAAAACGTTTCTTCATTGATGTACGGGTATTCCAATATTTTGCCATAGCCTAGGGACTCAGCTTGTAATAAATTGTTGTACTGGTCAGCATAGATTGGAACGCCTACGATTGGGACTCCATGGAACGTAGCCTCTTGTGTTCCAATAAGCCCGCCGTGCGAGACGAATAATCTGATGTTTGGATGAGCTGCAAGAAACATAGTTACTGTTAGGATGAAACATATTGTTTGTGTAATTAATTCAAGTCTTTACTTGGTGTTACAATGTGGCCGACGAGAGAATGCGTTCTTGACACCTGTCAGTTTCATACAAGAGAATATGTGTTTTGCAAATTTGATCTTTATTAGCTAGCTAGAATTGTCGCACTGAAAGGTATCAGGAATGCATTTTCTCGACGCCCTGACTATAAGCCAATCAATCTGCCTAGCCTTTTCCCAAGTACGCTGGGGTCGGCTTCTAGTCTAACCGGATGCAGCTGAGTACCAGTATTTTACATGGAGCGACTGCCTATCTGACCTCCTCAACCCAGTAACTGGGTAATACGATACCCTTTGATAAGACTGGTTGTCAGACTTTCGGGCTTCTAACTACCCGTAACGACTGTCAAAGATCCAAGAATGACAGCCCGGACTATAAGTCGTTTATGGTCTGATTACAAATACATGATCTAATATGGATACATTTATATCCAGTGCGCAAACTGTAACTATGAATTCAGCAGTGCTATTCTGTAAAAATCTCACCGTGAAAACTAAGGTGAAGTGAGCTGTCATTCCATCTGATGTTAGGGATTGCCTCCATCGATTGTTCACTTCACGCTCACTTCACCTATGTTATCACGGTGAGATTTTTACAGAATCGATAGGCAGTACATGATTATGAAACCCTAAGAAGAAAATTATTGTCGTTTATTTAAAAAAAAATAGCTTTGACATACATATTGACCGCGTTGGAATTGCACACTGATATAAACATTTATTTGATAACCGTTGAAAAATGTCTACCTTAGAAAGTCTAGAACCATGTGCTGAATTCATAGTTACAATTATTTGCACACTAGTTACAAATGTATCCTGTATAGAGTAAATACACACATCAAAAGTGTCTAGGGATCAAGCATTTTTATGCGGATTTCTTGAGATTGAGATGTGGCTTTGTAATAAATTTATGATTTTATAAATTTATATGGATCCTTTTTGGTGCATTTCATAATTTGAATCAGGAACTGTGAATCAAATTCGAGTAAAAGATGAAAATCAGCTGTCAATATTTTCCCTATAAAAACATACAACGCATTGAAGACATTATTAGTGCTACTGTTTCCCTACTACTGATTAAAACCAACGTTATTATGGAGCGGCGACGTCATTTAAGCAGGGAAGAAATGCTCAGAGCCGTGGGAATGATAGAAGCTGGTTCCCGGCAACGTACTGTGGCTTTAGCTCTGAATACAAGTCAGAGTGTTATCAGTCGACTTTGGACACGTTACCGAAGCACTGGTACCGTGGCTGAGCGCCATGGAGGACGGTATCGCTGCACCACACGGAGACAAGACCGATACATTCAAATCTTAACTCGAAGAGCTCCAACAATAACCGCCATGATGTTAGCCGTGAGGCTTCATCACTCTTCAGGGAACTTAATTAGCGACCAAACAGTCAGAAACCGCTTGCATGAAGTGAACCTTCATTCCCGAAGACCGCTACGGGTACCACCTATAGCAATGCACAATCGTAGGATTCGATATCAATGGGCTCTTGAACACAGAAATTGGGCAGAAGAACAATGGCGTTTCGTGTGCTTTTCTGATGAGTCTCGTTTTGGTATGAGACCGGATACAAGACGTATACGACACTGGAGAACCCCTGGACGCCAACAGCGATTAAAATCCTGCCAGGAAGTCCATCCTTATAGTGGTGGAACCATCATGGTATGGGCGGGTATTTGGATCGGCGGAAGAACTGAGTTGATTTGGATCAGAGGCAACCTCAACGCTCAAATTTATGCTGAGACGATTGTATCAGACGTCATCGTTCCTCTACAAGTGCAAATCGGTCCCTTATTTCAGTTAATGCATGATAATGCACGACCGCACACCGCAAGAGTTGTAAGACAGACTCTCGCCGCAGCTAACATCAATGTCCTGCCCTGGCCTGCTCAGTCGCCAGACTTGAACCCAATTGAGCATGCATGGGATATGCTACAGAGAAGAGCTCTGCCGAATATGGAGGGTATCCAGTCGCAAGAAGACCTTTTTTTGTTGTTGCAACGAACATGGGCGGCCATTCCACAGCGTGATTTGGATGAACTCATTTTGAGTATGCCAAACCGATGTTCTTGTGTTGTTAGTGTTCGCGGTAGAAACACGGATTATTAATTGTTTAAGTTACCCAATAAAATTTTAGAGAAAACTGTTATTTCAGTTCTTTTTTTCGAACTTTTGTGTTAGTGGTTCAAATGTCAAAAATCCCTTTATTAGGAAAATGGCAAATTTCTTTATTAATGCAAAGGTGACTTGGTTTATCGTTACTGTGACAAACGAAAACACTTTATTTGATGAATCCTTAAAGAAAATTTTAATTAATATCAATCAGGAGAAAAGTTATTGCAAAAATATATGTTGATCCCTAGACACTTTTGATGTGTGTATTTGTGGACCATATAAAGTCTCATGTTTAAAATAATACAAAACATCTTACTCTGATCCTGCAAAAAATATTCAACTTATATTTTAATCCATGTTTTAAAATTAATACTTACACAATATTTCTTTTTGCGGCAGCCAATTTCTTACAATAAGATTCGAAGGTTTGTTCTCCAACTTGTCGTCTTCCCATTTCCAAAGGACAGTTTGATTAAGTTTCCTGAACACGTTGAGGATTGCGTTTCTTTTTTCAGCTGGCAACTCTGAACTGCGCACATTCGATCCAAAGTTCATATACACGGCTCCATGTTTGGCATTATCTAATATTTTTTGGAGATCCTGAAAAAAAATATTCAAATAAGAATTTTTTACGGAAGTGGAAAGCCACATCGAATAATTACGTCAACACAGACTTTAAACAAACAGCTTCAATAATGATGAATAAGTGTCTACAGAGAAATGAAAATTGAATTTTAAAAAAATCAAATTCAGTATAACAGTAACAACCTAATTAGAAAAATAATACAAACAATACAGAGACACTTAAAAGACCATAAAGTAGCAGCCAATGTTGCGAAAACTTCGTGGATGTACAGTGGCCTGCAAAAGTTAGTTGACATTTTTGCACTTCATGTGTGGGTGCTACATTATGATTTAAAATAAAAAAAATAATCAGGTAGGTACTCCTAAGAGATTACTTGATTTTTTATGATACTTAAGTCAAAGGTTGTTGAATTTGTCAATAAAAACGTTGTAGTAGTTCAAAGATTTAGATCACTAGAATTTTAAATCATAAGGTGGAAGCTGAAGTGGAAAAATGTCAACTAACTTTTAGAGGCCACTGTACATCTAAACATAACATAATCAGCCTATAATGTTCCTACTACTGAGACACTGGCTTCCTCGCGGTGAGAGGGCACTCCCTCTCCTCGATTACGGCCCACGGCCGTAATCCACATGACGTCTTCGTGGATGTAGTCAAATTCAATCTAATGATTCAAGAAGAATCGTTACTAGAATACAAACAAAACTGAATGGTGCAGCAATTTTATTCTTAAGCAAATGACCAGTGGAAGATTTATTTGACACAAATTAAAATCAATAACAAAGATGTAGATGATGCCTCCTTGTCAACACCTAGTTTTAAGATGATATAACAGATATTAGTAACTGATAATAAAGATAAATGATTTTATTTCCGTAAGAGGTTTCTACAATCACTTTTTACACGTCAATTAATCATATTTTAAAAACTAGATGAGGTAAGCGTTTCCTATCTGACGACACAGTATATTTTAAAGTTCAGACATAATCTTGGTCAGATCATGTGAAAACCATGTAGATTGGTGTCTAAAATGGTCTTTTGAGGAAAGAACCACACAATCATTTTGAATGGACATGTCCAGTCAGTGTACGCATTTGTCAGTAATCCTGCAGCTCATCAGGAGTTCATCGATTCGACGAACAATACCAAAGAAAAGACAGGTAGGCCGCATAAATTACTCAAACTACCAGACAATGATTAAAACTAACTAAGAAAGAAAATAAAATATTGTTAGTTGTCTATGTATCATACCTAAATGACACTATAGGTATCAGACAACACAGCCCATAATTTAGAAGCTCTTATTTTAATACCAGTCAAAACTAATAACGTACCATCAACAACTACTTATTATTTCGTAGATAATGTAGGCGTTATACAACCCGATAACTAGAAAACAATGCGTAATGCTAGTAACGATCCTAAATTGAACATTATGAATGACCATGAACGGACTGTAGAACGAAACAGTACAGACAACATAATAGATGTCAATTTGTACAATTCTATATCATTATAAAGTATTGTCCTAAGGTATTCTGGACGTTAAGAGATAAAGATACGCAGTTACATACAGTAGTAATGACATAATTATAACTAATATAAATAATGTTTATGAGTCGGTTAGGCACGAGTATAACCGTGTACCGCGCTCATACGGCTACCAGCAAATGAGGTCAAAGATCAAAAATATATCAACATAGAGGCATTGATATATATGTTACACTAGATTAGCAATTACCGCACCAAGGCGTTGCCACTAGTCTGATGGCCACAGCCATCAGCGTAGTTCAGTGCTCTGTGTGACGCCAACCGAAGTCAACCGAGTGACATACGACAAAAAATATCGCGAAAGAATGCGATTCAAGATCACAAAAACATAATAAATTAATCTGAATTACTTTCCACACGTAAATTAATTGTCTTTGTGTTTATATCAACGTAAAAACGCAATAAAATGTAGAATTTTGTAAATAAGGTTCAGTGTTACCACTAAAAACTTAGTTTTAGTTTCCCATATTAGTGGGAGTTTTTAATTTATGGAATAAGTGATTTTAAATATTTTTTAATAATAACAACGTAGCAGGGTGCCTAAAGATGCAGCACGCCGTGAAAAATGGTTGGAAATAATCCGATTGCTGAGAAAAGAGACTGACTGGCTACCTACTAAATCATTCAATTTCATTAATAATAAAGAAAAAATATTCAAAAAGAAAATGTCTTAGTTATTTTCATTATTTATAAACTTCTATAACACATCCAATAAGAAATACATAATTCAAATATTTTAAAAATCATTTAACTTAACCTAAAACGCTTTTTATGGTTTAAAATTTTGGGTAAAATTTCGCATGGGTAGGCAACCCCATCCCGTCATTGCATGTTTATACTGCGGTCTTTGTCTAATCTAAGCGACGGTATTATTCTTACGACGTGTGTAAGTGAGACAGATATATGTTTACTTTTAAATGTTTAGTGGTTTCAAAGCTACGTCGTCGCGTTTATAAAGTGGCTACACTTTTTTGACACATTTTATTGAGGTTTGCTTCTCTAGTTATATAGCTCAATGCATAGAGGCATGTAAGGAGATTATATATCAATACATCACTAAGATTGGAGGTGACGATTGAATAAAGATATAATGGTTTTCAAATATTGAATTAAAGATTGTTCATGAATTAGCGATATCACAATGGTTGATTATGAACTGCCTATTTTAGTAACATATTTTTCAATAATACAGGATACAGGAACAGGAGGTACAAAACTAATGTTATTCGCCTAGCTGAACACACAAATACAGTTTAGATTCCACTACAACTTTAATATTGTTATGATCTTTTCAATCGCAATAATAATTTACCTAAGTCTCTTTCTAATAGTAATAGTACCAGTGTTCTAGATTCATTATAAGAAAAGTCTGAATTCCTCAATTTTATTCACCTTGAGCAAGCGGCGTGATCAATGCTTATGGCATCTCTGTATAACAACCCTTTACCTTGCAGTCGGACAATAATAGGCTGGTCTTATTATTATTTATTTTATTATAGCTTAGAAAACATTTGAATGAAAAGTTCATAGTCCAAATTATAGGCAAATTTTTACAAGTACGAATATATTTTTAACCTAAATCTCCAACAAAAATGTGTATAACAGTCTTAAGCCTATTAAGTTACTAAATAAGGAGTACTGCATGTAGTTTGGAACCGTGCCTAAAATTTTAGAAATTACACAGTCGTGCCTCCGCCATAAAGACAAATTATGCATGATAATTATCTTGAAATTGAAACGGATAACTAACGAAAAAGCGAAGCAACACTATAATGATATGATAATTATTTCAAGTTTTTGGTTGCAAATTCCATCGACTTGTTTGTGTCCTTGGCAACCACTTTTTATGAAAACGTTTCCTATTAGTTTAAAGTTAACTTATGGTTATACAAGAAAAAAAAACAATTTTAGCATAGATATTATCCAAAAAAATAACCAAAGATAACTCAATAGTTATTCATTTACTATTAAATGTTTGTCTTTGATAGCATGGATGTGTTTAGAGCCTTTGGAGGTATGAATTTATTGTTTAAAATTAGGTTTGTATAATTATAAAAATCAAGCTACTTACCTCAGGTAATTTTGTGTCACTCTCAGTCAAATGTACTCCTCCAATTTCCACTATATTTGGAAGGTAAGCCGCTGAGGTATCAAAACTGAAATGTCCATTTATCAACATCAAGGAAGCGTTTATTTGCATGTCGTACAAACTGGGGACCGGTTTCGGTAAGTCGTGCAAGTACTTCCTCACAAGCTTCTCATGTTCTTCTAGATACCAGTATCTCCAATAAACGTACTCGTATACTGTGAAATATAAATTCCTCAGTCTACCCCAAAATGATGTCGGCTCCCTGACATCCAGAAATTCTGAGACTACTGTGGCCAATTGTAGTGGATTCCTAGATACAATATTGTGTCTCATGCAATTCCCGAATGTCGTAACTAAGGCTAAAGGAGCATTGTACTTGTGAGCTAGAACATTCAGCGCTTCTTGAAAGAACTGTTCACTGATGACCAAGTCAAACTTGGTGTCTTCTCTGAGGAGTGTTCTGATTTCAGTTGAGTTTAGTACAAGTTCTGTGAAAGCTAAGCCTCCTTTCCATAGGATGTCGTGGTGGAATTGCTCCGCAGATAAACCTACCATGTCAAAGACATTGGGTCTGCCTCCTCCTATAAAATAGAAATAGTTTTGTTTCATGATTTGTATTTTTACATTGTAGCTTCACGTGTGTAAGGCAATCGTAAAGAGATGTTTCAAAGTCTCATTATGATGAGACCTTGAAACATCTTTATGATTATAATTAGCTTACATAAATCGATAAGTACTAGAATTGTAAAGAACATTGTTAGAAATCTAAATAATTAATTACTAATAATAGTTATTTAAGGAAGGAGAAATCGTCGAGGTCACAAACGGACCCATTCAGCAAAAAAAAAAAATGGCGGCACAGTGTAAGGAAACAGAAAAAGTGAAATAATTTAGATGATTGGTAACGTAAATAATTTTGAATAGGAAATGGTTTGGAAAAAAAATTGAATGTTGAACACATTTTTCAAATTAAAACTATTTATGTTATATGTTTATGATTATTTATGTATATGTTTTATGAAGCCTCCAATATTTCTGTCCAAGACTTGTTTGCGGATACCGTACTTTTTTAGCTCTTCCTAACTTGAATAAATTTTACTCGTACCTCCCCCTCTTTAACGATAAACGAATTCTTAGATAATTTCTAATAAACATAAATATCCGCAAAAGAGATTTCTATCGGAACTAGCATTAAGTAAAACTATAATATGTCTATGTAAGTACTATGTGGTGCCCACTGCTGGTGGCCTGCTTTTCTCTTTTCCACACACATAATTACGTCATAAATATTGTGTACCTATACCTTTTGTCGGAGATCGTAAATAAATTAAACAATAACGTATAAACTTTTTTTATAAAAAAACTTTTTAGAAACAAAAACAACTTTTTATTTTACTTCTTATTGTTTCTACCCCCACACAAATTCACTTAACACTACTTGCTATGTAAATATGACTGACAGGAAGACAGAAACAGGACTACAAGTCTAAGAACTCAATACGAAGACAAGTTATGCATAGGTAATAAATATAAAACTGCATTATGCAGTGTTATGTGCATGGCTCCTCTTATTTATAACAATGTACCAAAAATTATTAAAGAGCAACCTTTAATAAAATTTAAAAAGTACCTTAAAAAATTACTTGTTCAAAAGTGCTATTACACTGTATCAGATTTTTTAAATGACAAAACTATTTAATTTCCAGTGCTTAATTCCAAAGTTTTTTATTTTTATTTTTTAAATTAAGTAATTATATAGCTTTAAGTAAATAGAATAATTTTAGTACTTATTTAAGTTAAACATTTTTGCATGCCATGAGGCAGAATGTATAAGGATGCAAAAATATTTGTAACACCTAACTGTATTACCTACATTCTATGCAAATAAATAAATCTATCTATCTATCTGAAGTTATCAAAACATCATCAACATAAACTAAGGCGCAAAAATATGTATTAAAGCTAACTCAAAAACTGCCCAAGCAAAGTTAATAAAATTTATATGGGACTACCACTGAGGCACACCCTATCCATTAAAAAAAAATTGAAATCGATTTATAATTGCTGGAGATATGGCGTAACATACATACAAAAACAATTTTGTTTACTTGAATTTTTACCAATTTTTTTTTAAACCAAACTACTAAACCGATTTTGATGAAATTTCTATGAAACTAATCTGATAGTACTTATATCCTTTCAAATAATGAAAAGGAATTTTGCAAATGGAATTATAAATAACGGAGTTCTGAGGTAACAAACATTAAAAAAAAATATTCAACTGAATTGATACCCTCCTTCTTTTCTTGAAGTCGGTTAATAATATAAATCATCATCATCAACTTATCTACAGCAGTACACTGCCGGACAGAGGCCTCTCCAATTGTACGCCATTTAGCTCGATTGCCGGCCCATTGGCACTTCAGCTTGCTTATTCAATATTCTGTGACCTTTGTCGACTACTACACAAATAAAAAATATAAATAGACTTACCTATAACTTCCCAAATCTCCTTCTTATCCACCATGTATTGGTGATAATTTGGCGGAGGGTTAGCTACTCTGTTACCAGTAATCACAGTTACATTATGCCCCCTTCGAGCCAGCTCCAGTCCAATAGGTTTTAACATAATATAATGAGATTTCGACGTAAAAGGCACCACATACAAAATATTTGCCGGTTCACAATATTTTGCCACAGACAAGAAAACCAAAACTAATTTTAAGGTATCCTGAAAAAAAAAAACTTCATTTAGAAACTTTTTGTCTGAATTTTAAAAGTAGAATTTAAAAAAAGTTAGAAAAACACGCACCATTTTGAAATTAAATTTTTTGTTCGAGAATTAAGTTGGTTTGTTTTGAAATTGTTCTAAATAGAGACTACACGCTGCCTAGAAACATTATACTAAACTGACAGATTGACGGACGAGTGTACTTTACATTAGGGCTCATGACGTACTTACATTAGATTGTGTTATGTTCGCAGTAGATATTTCTCATGTCACAGCTCAAGTTTGAATTAGATACGATTTAATAAATTCCACTTTTTATTTTTATGAATAAATGAATAAGTAAAATAAATAAGTAGTAGTAGTTAAGTTGTTATTTGAAAAGGTATTTAACAGAAAATGTTTCCAAATTACCATAAGTATAATGTTGGAGACTTTTTGCTGTTATACTCTTTCATAAACCCTGAAATTCATCGTCATTCTGTGTTTAGGACTATCTTCAAAATTTACTCCTTTATTCATAAACTCTGCTTAAGTTTGAACTAGTCGCGAGCTCGAACTCACTGTCTCACCCGGTATCGTGTCCGACAGAGATAGTATGTATCAACGATGAGCAGTTAAAACTCTAGTCTATACGCACAACGTCTAGTTCGCACGCTCACAAACACCCCGAACTGAAACGCGTATTAAAAAATACGAAAAGTCCTTTGGAAAATCGAGTTTTATGAAAAAAGTCACTGCATAAATCAATAAATTACAAATAAATTATATTGTAACTCTTTTTTTTTTTTAACTCTTCGATATTTTAGCGTTGTCGGTGCCGACAATGTTTTCAAAATTGTACACTTCTTTTATTACTTATTTACACCCAAAGTTACGTTAAAATTAGCAAGAAAAACAAATCTTTGTTGGATCATAACTTTTTAATGACTTTTTATTTTACTATTCTGTTTCCGCACAGACAAAATTAATAATAAGACAAAACGATATCATGTTTAACTTAGCATGTGTGTACAATGTTAAACAATCGAGTAATAACCTCCCCTAATTTGTATGGAAAAAATGTCGACTAGTGCCACCTTAAAGTTAAATAATGATTAGCGACTGTATAACCATACATTTTTGAAATTTAAAACGTCACTTAACTCTAATCATCGTTTAGAAATATACTCCCTAATCTATAACATACCTACATAATTTAAAATACCCCTTTTTATAGTGGAAAGTTAAAATCTACCATCTTCCCCAGGGTTTCATATCCACGTCCTAGTTTTGCTTCCGTGTTGCTTATAGAATCTAGTCGTGTGCTCATTAGCAGCCCTCGGCCAGTTCCACATCTATTTAAATGAAAGTTCCTGAATTTAATAACGCGCCTTTAAACTGTGACGTAAGTAAAATACTCACCTGAAAATATTTTGTTGTGAAGACTTCTGTGACTCTTCGTTCATAATCAGCCTATAATGTTCCCACTGCTGGGACACAGGCCTCCTCTTCCTGTGAGAGGTAGTGGGCCATAATACACCACGCGGGCCCAGTGCGGGTTGGTGGATGTCACGTCATGAAATTTTTGGTTCTAGTTCTAGGGCATGTCGGTTTCCTCACGATGTTTTCCTGCACCGTTTTACAGCAGTAGTTATGAAACAATTTACACAAATCATTGAACCCACGACCTACAATTCGTAAGTCGTGGCCATTACCACTTGACTACCACTACTCCTTCAGTGGCCGAACAATAATCGATTGAACCACCACCATCCATTTTGAAGCGGGTGATCCAAACTTGCCGATCATCCGATCGTTTGCACCGAGTGTCCGCAGGCTAAAAGACAGAGCGAGGCATGATTTTATTTTATATGTTAGATGCTTCAGTCTGAGGCAGCCGCTATATGCGTGGCTTACCATCCGAAGCACATGGCCTCATAATGTCTGGACACACACAACTTTACACGCGCCGACGCACACAAGTTGCGTGTGAACATTGTACACGACCTAGGGGCTGCGGGAGACTGCGTGTACGCACTTCCACCGGCGCGTAAACCGGCCCGCGTAATAACAGTCTTGAGTCGACCATTCAGATCGCGCCGCGCTTAATATTTTATTGTTGTTTTATTCTGCTTAATTATCCATGGAATTTATATAAAATATAATTTTCTAAGAAATGTTTCTTATTTACTTCGTACCATACAGCATAATCAGCCTATAATGTTCCAACTGTTGGAACATCCTCTCTATGAGACGGAATGGGCCGTAATCCATCACGCGGGCCCAGTGCGGATTGGTAGATGTCACGTATGTCTTCGAATTTTTGGTTCTAGGACATGCCGATTCCCTCACAATGTTTTCCTTCACCGTTTTGAAAGCTGTGGTAATGCAATAATTTACACAAAGTAAAACGCCTGTCTGCGTTCGAACCTACGTCCTACAAGGTAATAATGTGTTGCTATTTAATTAGTTAAATCATTGTATAATGAAACTATTTGCTAGTATTGAAACTACAAGACATAAAGTCAAGGTCATGTATTTAATAATTCCTATTTTGGAGTCCTAAAAATAATATATAGCTAAATGACTGCGACCATCTTGGATGTAACGCTCGCTCGGCTCGCGCGCAGTTCACGCAGGTCACGGTTCTTCTGACCTAACACATTTGGTTAAGGGGCAAACATTTAAAAGAGGCTTAATTATTAAAAAAGTATGTGCACCATTAGAAGCCCAATAAGTTTTTAGAAGATCAGTTTAACATATCCAAAAAAAGTATACGTTTATGTCCATAGAGAATAATGGGAACATTTTAACAACTGTTATTTAAACATTAGGGAGGTTATTATGATCAATTGAAAAAAATAATGGGCAGTCATTTTATTTCTCGGCGGATAAGGACCCATAAACATATCAAGATTATAGTTTAGTGCTTTGCTTCATAAATGCTTACTTAATTATTTAGTTTTAGACCAAATTCTAAAACTTATGGTGGGCCCTATTTTGTTTTGAGTAGTTTATTAGTGTCAAGTGAATTTGTTTACAGATAAACCATGACCTGGATAAGGACTTGCTATTTTTCTACCTGGATTGCAGAGGAAGTCGCGGGCAACAGCTAGTATTATTATAAATTATCTACTAGCACGTTCTACACGATAATACCAAAATTTTAGGGTAAAGGTTGCCTCATTGAATAGTCCGAGATATCCTATTATTGTATTTCCCTTTAATTGTTATCCACTCTCATATCCGGATAATTGTATTCAAACAATGCTAGCTCTATTTAGTTGAAACAATTTGTTTACTAAAGATGATAATAAGATTAGGGACGGTTTGGGTAAGAAATATTCTTAACTCCCTTGGCCCTCGTCCATGTAAAGCACCGTCCTAATGTCTCTATTTGTTCTTTGTTTTCAGTATATCTATGATAATTAAGTTAAATTTCACTAGAATTTTTTTGAATTATATTGTTTTTATAAACCCGCTATTTATATTAACTATCTTTTTTGTTTTCTATCGGATACGTTTTGCAACAACGCCATCTACAATAACACTGATGAACTACAAAGATACTTCATTCGTAGGAAGGGCTTCAAAGGATTTTACAAAATGAGTACCAACTTGTGCATTGTTAAATCAGTGTTCGTGATGTTTCGCTTGTATTTTAGTTACCTAAATGCTTTTGTTTCTATTTGGACTTAAGGAAAAAGGCTTTAGCTTTGATTGATAGCTCAAAGGCTTTTTAGAAAAAATATTGTAGGTGACTCTTCCTTCTTATATGCTTTCCTCATCAATCTAGAGCGTTGATCAGACAAAAAATAAATCGTGGGGCGTAGCGTAACCTAAGTAAATATGTAAATAGCATTATAATGATATGAGCGGTTGGCTGTTGATAGAAATTTCCCGCGCCCCACGATTTTATTTGTTTGCCCTATCAATGCCCTAGATTAATGAGGAAAGTGGCGTGATGACTGGTGCCTAGGACCTACCGAATTATTTTTTAGCTTTTGGTACAGTTAGTTATAGCATGCTGACCCATCTTTGCATAAATGGTTGAGATTTTTTAGAATACAAATAAATAGAATTTTATAATTATTTTATATTTTATTTACTATGCCCAAATAAATAAAATATAAAAGAATTATAGAATTCTGTCGATTCTTAATCTAAAAAAACGCAACCATTTATGCAAAGGTGGGTCAGCTAATTCCTATAACTGACTGTACATTATCTACCTACATCATTATTTACATTAAAACCGTTTAACTTAAAAATATATGTTTTTATAAAAAATAATGTCTTTTTACATTCAATCATTTGATTGAAACTGGCCGATGCCTTCAATCAAAGGATTGAAGGATTGAACGATTGATCGATTGAATGTTGCTACGAATTCATTGATAGTTTCTGCGCGTACAGTTGGGTACCTATAATTTGATTTTTTCTATTATACAGGGTGGAATTGAAGTCATGGGCATTATTTTAACCTAAGGCACTACTCACGATACTGATTGCATTAGGGCTATTAATACGCAAATCAAAAATATTATTAATGCAATTAAGGAAAACCTTAAAAATCTAGTAAGTCAAATTGCACAAGGCTTATTATTGCAAATAAACACTTAAAGTAATTAAAACAAAATACTTCGTTAACGCCAATAAATGTTGAAGTATCAAAATCTTAAAGCGCAGTACAGCACAAAGCGAAATGTATACAAACATCACCTGCGCGCGCGCGGGTTTTTCCTTACAAGTAATAATAACAATGGGCTAAAAGACATGCCGTCCGGCGGGATTCCCTGAACTCTCTCCGTCCCACTCCCTCACTCGCAAAAATACGAATATCACCCCCGCGCGGGGTCTGCTTCCCGCCGCAACATGAACCCGGAACCAGTGTCATAACGACTGCGCAGGTGCATTGACGCGTAATTGATTTATTGATCCCGTGATGTAATCGCCGTACTCGCCGCTCGCGTCATACGGTGCTTGGATTGCAGTGTATTAAGTGTTAGTGTAGTATTTGTGTGTTGTGTGTGTGTTTGTGTACACGATGCCTCGATCGCGTAATGTGCAGGCTAGGTACACCAACCAACAATACCCACAAATGGTTGTAATTTACGATCGCACAAGAAATTTAGTATGAACTCGTGAAATGTTCCATCGCCGCAACCCAAACGACCCTATTCCTTCACGGGGTCTCTTTCCACCAGAACCACTAAGAACCTGTTGGATTTTTCGTCTTTTCACGTGCTGGCATATGCACAAGCTCGTGGAAGAGCACCCGTTTACCCTCTGTCACTTTACCGACAAATAAGGTTTTTTCAAAACAATCCACAAGCTAGGTACGTAAATGTTTTTTTTTAATGTATGTTAGTTGACGTAGTTTTGACCGTCCTAAGCCGGCAAAGTACGAAGGGAAAGTTGGAATTTATTATGAATCAATTCATTGGCAACTTACGAATGTCACGTGAGTCGGGCGGGGTCAAAGAATTCACGCCCAATGACGCGTACGGCGTAATGTACCTACGCATTTGCTATCGAGAAGCGCAAAGTGTTTGATACTTTCTATGACTTACTACATTTTAAGGTTTTCTTATTTATACTTGCATTAATAATATTTTTGATTTGCGTAATAGTAGCCCTAATGCAATTAGTATCATGAGTAGTGCCTTAGGTTAAAATAATGCCCATGACTTCAATTGCACCCTGTATGTTGATTCATTTGTTTTAAAAAAGTTCTTTTTGTTTTAATATGTAAATTTTACTTCAAATGAGTAGCTTTTTACCCTTTGAAGATTAAAAAAAATTTTCTTTGTTTATTTATTTCATAATCAACAGGTTTTAACAAATACATTTTAGAGGTCTTCTTTTAAATATAGAGATACCTACCTGTAACAGAAGGCCTCCCTCGTCCATGTCTATGTGTAAGTATACATACAAAGCTTGTTAATGACAGAATCAAAAACAAGATAAAAAAATATTATTATGTAAAATGATATTTATTTTATCTAATTACCTAATCTTTATGTAAATAGCTGTGGTACCCACCTACCTAGCTGTGGTAACGTATTGTTACTTTTAGGTGCAGCGCAGACGACAGACTATCCGTGACGCACTTTTTAGTCTGTGAAAATAAAACCTATGCAATTAAATGCAGTAACGCACACGACGCGCAAAAAGTCCGGCGCACAAAAAATCCGTGTAATTCAGGCAGACCGCGCCGCGCCGCGCCGGGCCGCTCTGCACAAAAAGTGTGTGAAAAAAATTGAACGTTTGCTTCAAAGCGCGATAACGCAGACGGCGCGGCGCACACTTTAGTCGGCAATCTGCATTTGCTAGGGGTGGACGTAACGCACGCGATCTATTATCATGGCGCGATTTATTATCAAAATAATACTTCGCGATCTCTGCACGATTTCCATAGCGTCTACGTCCCTACAGCTCTGCCGACAGAATGATCGAAGATGTGCGTCGTGTGCGTTGAGTCTGTGAAAAATCCGCGACCGACTTTTTGCGCGCCATGCAGACTTTTTGTGCGCCGCAGACTCGATCGCACAAAAAGTGTGCCGTCTGCGCTGCACCATCCAAGCATTCCTTCATTTGGACAACACTTATCTAGAATTTATTATATTATAATATATTATATATAATATAATCTATAGAATCAGAGCATTTTATTTTCCTCTTGAAACTTTAAGAGCAATCCTTAGTATGGGGATTATTGCTAATTATTATATACTGTACTATATATAATTACTTTTTTGTTATATTTTCTAACACACACACACTTTGCTTGGTTTTTAACTTTCTGCCTCTTAATACATAGTACTGTTTAATTTAGACGTTTGAATACTTTACTAATTGCATCGTTACCTCGGAGCAGCGTTGTAAAATCGTGCCAAAGTCGACTGAGCTTAAGATACTTCATGTCACTCAAAAAGAATACCTAGTAGTTACAAAAACAATTGGTAAACACTTTTAATTTAAACATTTTCAAGGCATGACTTTAAAAACCGTTAACACTACTGACAACTCGCTCGCTTCACGTCAGTTTTCACGGTCAGATTTGTACAGAATAGATCGACTCATGATACGTTGGATGACTTAGATATTTATTATTTACCAGCTGACCCCGAAAACAAAAAAAAAAATATAGCCTACGACCTATTCTCAGACCTACCAAATATACGCAAAAAACTTAATAAAAATCGGCCAAGCCGTTTCGGAGGAGTTCGCGAGATTTGTATTTATTAGATATAGACTTTCACCACAAAAACACGTAGCATAAAAAATACATCGAACACTACAAAATATACAATGAGCGGCCTTATCGCTTTCTGCGATCTCAAGGATCTCGAGGATGTTCATTTTCTCTGTGAGCTGTGATGACATCGACGTTGTGTCATCTACGAGCTAACTGTGTTTTGTGTAAAGAGATCACGTGTGGTATGTTCACTGATTCGAAAAACCCTACAACTGTAAGATATAGGTGAACCAAAGACCTAACGAAGACTGATTTCAACATTTCGCAAAACTGTAAATTGAAGGACTGTTTGAATTTGAAAAGGATCTCCAATAGGTACCTAAGAAGAATGTTTACTATTATTAAAGTGATGCCGATGAAGTTCTTATTTTTTCCAAAGGCAGTCTCAAAATACGTCTTATAGGGAAAACGTATTAGTCAAAATAGGACGGTACAGATAAAATGGTCCTGGGGTACTTTATTAAATTGTAAAAAAAAATAAAACAAAAAATTTTTAGTGCGTATTAACACATTATAATTTTATTGATACATTTTTATTATAAAATCTTATCTAATTTATTATTACGTTTACTTATTATTTTCTTAAACGGTATCAATAAATGTTATATTAAAAAATATAAAGCTATTCACAAAGTTAACGCTTTCGATTGTAAAAACTTACGTACCCGAAAATGTTTTAAATTCATTAAGTACACTGGACGGAATAAAACCAATATTACAGTTAAATTAGTAAAGCTCTATGACTTTTTACATGATAACACGAAGCTCCTTATACGAACATTAACAGTTACTGTGTGTGAAAATAAAGTTAGATATCTTAATAACTAAAGCGTTTGAAAGATTCAGTCTGTGTATGACTTTGATTAATTTAGTACTTTCGAAAAAAATATGGCAGAATAAACATTTAAAATTAACTTTTCTCAATGTTATACATGTTACTAATAATCTCTTATTTTCTCGATTACTTTATAGTTACTACTCCTTCGTTCCGAGTACAAAGGACCATTCTTGGACTCATATCCGTGCGGTGCGGGGCGGATGCCGTTTTCTATATACTTGGGGCTTGCTATTGGTTCGCCTTTGTATCCCCGGCTTTTTGTCACCGAGTTTATTTCCCTTGACTCGATAATCTCTTTTGAGCGACCGTCTCTGGATGGCACGATCTTCTTACTAACGGTTTCTACGGTATCTGTGACGCTGGGACGTTCGGGATCACCTGAGCGAGTGGTGTACCGGTACGTCTCTGAATAGTTATCGCTACTGTTGCTTCCTCGCCGTATCGCAGGCGACTTTATCCTTGAATCCAGCCGGGACACGAAGGGACTCGTTTCCCTATTGAGCGATTCTGTCTTATACAACGGCGTTTTCCGTTCTTCTGAGATACGATCTTTGTAATGTGGCGACGGTGTGTTGTATCGAGATGATAGCCTGCTGCCGTCTGATTCGTCGTCTGCGTGCAACGTTTGATATAATTCAGGCGCTCTTTCACGAAGCCCTTTAAGGAATATCTTTTTCTTATCAGTTTCATCATAAGATTTACTGTAGCCATTTGTGTGTCCATTGGTCACTGGGGTTGTTTTTCCATATCTAGCTCCGAAAAGGCCATCACGTCTGCGCTCTGTTTCGCGAGACACGGCATCAGCAAGGTCGCGCTGACTACGATTTATAATAGACACGATTCCTGGGCTTTTGAGTTGCTCTGGAGTCTCATCAAGCCGACTCAAGTGGGGGTTTGATTTATACATAGTTGAGTAGTTGCGATTCATTGTAGATACGTAACGTGGGTGAGTCTCCTGTTCAGGAGCTCCCATAGCAAAACTTTTGCTCCTGTTGAGAGCCTTGTATGTCCGAGCTGGTTTCGCTGGGCCTGGTGGGTATCCGTTAATTTTTCCGTCAGGTGTAGTTGTCACGTTGTTTGAGATATTGACGGCGCTATTAGAGCGCTTGTTGGGTGTGAGTCTGTGCCAATATTTATTAGAACTGGGTTTCTGGGGTTCGGTGGTTTTTTCTTTCCTGTCGTGCAGTTTCCTCGGTAGCGTCTGCGCGCTGCGAGTGTACTCCTCGTCGGGCTCGATGTTCGGATTCAGTCGACTTGTCGAGTGACTGAACCGACCCAGCGTGCTCGAAAATTGACCCCTGAAATCATTAAAGAAACAATTGAATATTTTTTATACAATCCGCTTAAAAGATTTATTTGCGTTTCATGATGGTGTAATGAGCCGGGCCCACGTACAATTATTGTGTTGTGGGTAAGTCGCAAAAACTCGTAATCTTGTTGGTGTTCTGGTAATTGGATTCAATGGGGTATCTCCTCCCACACGCCTAACGACCATGCTTTGTTTTCGTGCATTTCAAACGTCTCTGTTAAGGCCTGAACAAATTGTATACCTACAATATAAAATAGAACTAAAAAGATTTTTGGTTGGTTTAATTTCCTTAGTGTCTTAAAAAGATCTGGAGGCGTCACTAGAACGGGAGTTTACTAAAATAAAAACCACGGAAGCAAAAATGTGTCTATTTTAATTTTCAAAAATAATTATAACAAACTAATTTGCATACACCAACCTCCACCTTACATACGGCAGGTGTTTAATACGAACATTTCCTTGGCATGAGTCATTTGTCGTTTGTCATTGCGGATTGGCATATACTTCTCAATAAAGACACTGTTTCACTTGACAAACACGAGTGACTCATGCACTAAATAAGGGTTTCTTTGCGAATAAAGGTATATTTACCCTTAATAGGCAATACCCACAGACGGCGACTGATGAAAAAGGCAAGATATAAAGAACGTAGTTTTAATTGAAAGAGCATGATCGCCGAGATTGATTGGAGAAACTATTGTCGTGTCTATTAATAGGGAATGAAATAATTGTCTTTGTCTCGTAATTAGTCCTGGGATTGAGTTTAATTGAACGTGGTGTTGTGTCATTGTAACACTTGCGAAGATTGCCTGATTGATCTTTATCGTGTTTGATGATTTGTGATTTACCTAAGTTACACGTAATCAATGGGCTACTTCAAGGCAAGAACTCGGCGAGATTGTATGACTTTACTGATGAAATAAAGGAGGAGGTTCTCAAGTCGACGCGTATAAGTAAGGTACATGGATTTAGTGCGTGATTCTGAACCCCCCTAAGGCGAAAATTTTCGTAGTTTATTTAAAAAAAAAATGTTGTTCCATACATTTTCACCACGTAAGTCTTGCAGTTTTCTATGAAACAGCTCTTTATTTTGATAACCAACTAAAATTCTCTTCACTAGAGGATCTAAAATCATGTGCTAAATTCACGGTTACGGTTTGCGCATCGATGTTACTGTGGCCCCGTAAATACTTTTATTTAGCTTTGGCTTCATTGTCAATCTTTTCATTATTGAAATACCTATTCACGCGGCCCAGGCTCCTGTTTAAGACTTATTTAAAAAAATGGTTTAAAATACCGAAATACCTACTTAACCAGATTTCGAGTTTATGCCATCTGTCATTTTCTGGCCTTTATAGGTAAGTCTAAAATCGTCATCATACAATTTACAAGCGCATTCATCAATGGCGATATGCTTGTGTGATGACAGGCATTTTCCATACAGTTGGACAATTTACCTGCAGCTGATTTTATTGTTATATTATTTCCACCTGACCTCGGCAAGCCTTTGAGAAATCTTTGCATTCCTTTATAATTGTGTATAATGTATCATGATAGGTACAGTGGGATGTTGTCGATATTATAATAACGTATTTAAATTTAAAATAACAAATTCAAATACATTAACTCTACCTTAATTAACGCACATAATTCCTTATAAGTTGAAACCTAAGAAATACCTAATGAATTTGCATGCATAATTAGTTACCTTGCGTAACTTTGCAGGTCTAAGTTACTGTGACAAGGGATGTGTCACACCTATTGTAGAAGCTCTATGTCACAAAACTGTGACACATCTCGCCTTGGTCCTTCAAGTCTTAGCATTCCCTATTTTGGTCTTTTGTTTGCAATCGGTCGACATGGTTTGCATAATGTGAACAGGTTTAGTTTCCGCCATTTCTAAAATATCTTGAAACGTTTCTGAATGAATGTTATTCTGCAGTTAGTGTTTAGGATATTCGTCTAAAATATGTACAGTCAACAAAGGAGATAAGTATGCAGGGTCTTCGAATATAGTTGAAGTTTACTAAGAAACCGGTTCATGTTTTCGAAAGAAATTTAATTTGATAAATGATCTGTTTGTTTTCTATTAATTTCATTTTATTTCATTCGAAAACATCAATCGGTTTCTTACTAGACTTCAACTATATTCGACGACCCTGCATACTTATCTTCTTTGCTAACTGTACCTACCTACCTACATTATTATTGTATGGGAACTAACATGAGTGGTTATAATATGGTCCTAAAAAACAACAAAACTTGTATGAGTCCTATTTACACGGAATTGAACTATCCACTTTTTAAATTATTAATTTAAAAAGTTATGTTTGAAGTAATAGATTATAATCTAACTAAAACCATTTTTACCATAAACTTATTCAGAATTGATTGCAAATTGTCTTAGGTCTACCACTGGATCTTTATAAATAAACTGTATCAATATATTATTATCTAGCGATACTATATATCTTGCGTGCAATACTTTGTATATCATTTAAAAAGAATAATGTAAGCTGATATCAGGAAGTATTGATGTCTCTGCAATGCACATGAATTACAATGTAACTCTATGTTATATAGAATATTATAATATACTGAGGAAGTTGCTAATTTAAAAATCCTAAGAATATTGTTTTGTTTATAAAACCTCGAGACCTTATTCTTACCTCACAATACCTGTATGAAAATGGCACTAATGAGTTCAACTGTTCATTGTAATCTACACTAAGACCAAGAATGCGACTGCAAGGTTCATCTAGCTACCTATGTACTGACCATGTAAACAATAGAACAAACAGACTCGTGTGGCGAAACAACTCATACATAACTCAAATACATGTTCTTTTGAAAATACGTTTACGTTTTACCACGAAAACCTTGCCCAACCCACATGCTCCAACTTAAAGCAAATTCTACCTTTATTAATATCGACTCCTATCAAAACGCCGTAACTTTATGATAATATAAACACAAAGCATTAATTAAAGGTTTGATAGATATTAATGTAGGTGGACACGGCTGGTAGTAAGACAAGCTTCTATTAAAGGCTCATTGGATCACATTTTTTTTATGAAAATTGAATATCTATCATCTAAGATCATTGCTAAATGAGCTCGACTACCAAAAGAGATAAATATGCTAAAGGCTGTTTTGATCGCAGCCAAATATGTAGCGACACATATTTTATTACAATCGCTAATTAATTTTATTGATGTTTTGATGACAATAGGAAGTGGTTGATTACTCACCTTTCGCGGTGGTCGCGGGCGTCAGCGGCGGCTGCGCGTCTCGAACTGCCCTCGTACTTGTGCTCTCGGCCGTAGATGCTGGGCGCGAAGGGGTCCTCCCCGAGGTAGTAGCGGTGCGGTGGCGCGACAGGGGGCGCCAGCTCGCCGCCGTACTGCTTGTACGTGCGCGACGAGTGCTCCGGCGACGGCGTCCGAGAGTTGCGGCGCTTAGCACGCCGCTCCGCAGACGCCGAACGAATCTTCCCTACCAACTTCCGAATCGAATTCCCGATCGCAGACCCCACAGACTTTCGCGCCGGAGACGGACGCCGCCCATTGTCAGCAAAACGCGTCTTCTGATTCTGCTTGCGCTCATCCCGATCCCGTCGCCTTGGAGGCGTACGATCCCTATCTGAACTTTCACGCCTCTCCCTGGGAGGAGAGTAATCTGGCGGAGGCTCCACGGCTCCCTCTTCGCGACTGTCACGCGACCTTCCCGAATTTTCGTTCCTGGATGAGCTTCTGTAGCCACTGTCGTAGCGGTGCTCTTCAGACAATCTTTGTTTCGTTGGTCGTTTTCGCTCCGGCGCGATTGGCCGGTAGTCGTCCTCGACCGAGGGCTCGCGGAACGAGCGCTCGGCTTCTAGCGGCCGGAAAGGCGAACCGCGCGGCGGACTGTGCATAGTTGACGACGAGACGTAGGCGGAGTCGTCGCGCGAGGGTGGGTGGCGGCGGCCGATAGGTGATGACCTTCCCTGAGGCGAGTCGCGCTTCCCGTACACATGTCTCGGGGAGGAGCCGTTTAATCGATCGTCGCTAGCATATGGTGAACGCAATGTCGGTGGTGAAGGTGATGTACTGCGTGGCTCAGGCATCCTGGGCTTGCTGGCGCGTCGCTGCGACCAGTCACCAACCCCCTTGAAGTAGCCACCGGTCCTGTTCACTGGTGCTGCCGGTCGTTCGTCCGAGGGCGTCGACGATTTCGTTTTGCGAAGAACTCGATCTCCATATACGGGTGGTGGTGGTACAGATGATGTCTTCCCGTAATATCCCTCGTCTTCAGCCTTTTTGTAGAAGGCGGGGTCAGGTCTTCGTCCTATTTCTTCGGCGATGGAGTCGTGTGACGAACGGGATTCGCTGCCGAAATGATTCTCGAGCCACTTTGATGTTTCTTTCTTGCGTGTTTCTTCCTCGATATCGTAGTCGACGGGACGTTTGTAATCCTTGTCTTGTTCTGAAAACAGAGTGAACTATGAGCGCGGAGCGACACTGGCACACTGAGGCGCGGGCGCGCGCGCTGTGGCTCACGGTGGAGTGGCGCCGCAACGCATCCTCTGCCACACGCTATGGCGTAATCATTCAGTCAATAAGTTTGCCAAACTATCGAAGGTCAATGCGATGTATACTCGAGACAACTTTACCTAGCCACTACGAGACATTACCGAGCATATTATTCACTGAATGATAATTTGTAGGTCAGTATTGCTTCACGTTATGTTTATGGTGTTATGTAATTATTGTCAGCTTTGGTGGTCATTTAACTTAGATGGTAATACAGCTATTGTATTTAGATCTCTATTCTTAGCGTAGTGGCTATGTAAGGTAATATCTGAGGGAGAGAAATTGTGGGTACTGGCAATTATTATGAATAGACAAATAAATTTCCAATAAAATACTGAATGGGGTCCCGGCAAGCAGTAAAGGTTATTTGGTTCATAAATAAGACGTATAAGACTAACTGTTGATTATTAAAAAAAACCCGAGGGGCAATTCTCGTAATTTTAAGAACGTTCACAGTCTGAGGACCAGTTCTCGAAATTTTAAGAACGTTCACAGTTTGATCTCAATCTCAATCTGTCAAAAATACCTGTCATTTCCTACATTTTTGACAGGTTTTTGACATTCGTTTGTCGCCGAGATCAGAGTGCGACTAGATTTTGAACGCGTATTACGAGAATTGGCCTTCTGGCCATTTAAATACGTATTCAAAAAGTTTATAAAGGGCACCGTCCGAATGAGTTGAGTCTATATATAAAGCTGTTACAGCAAGATTGACAAGTCGCAGACATTACGACATTAAGTACGGAACCGGGCGATCTTCGCAATCAACTTTACACGCCCTATAAGCTTCACGTCATTGCGAAAACTGTGATTAAATACGTATTTATAAGGAAATTTCTCTAATTTATGCATCGTTCCTGCAACTCTGAGCCGGTTGGAACTGAGAAACTGCATATTATGAAACTAACACCATCCGTGATAAGTGTTATAGTGATTCATTCAATCATTTCTAACACATTTTTTTAAGTCTCTCAAGAAAATAAATTTTGGTCTTTCGATACTTAAAAGAAAACAATGTTTCAGGCCGTTTTATTTTCTTGTAAAGTTCAACTGCATTCGGTTAGACTGGCAGCTGACCCCAACATTGTTGGAAAAAGGCAAGGTAGATTGATTGATTGGTTTCTTTTCTTATAGAATGCTAGGGTGGCTATAGTATCTTGATGCCTATGGGATCTATGTTGTCGAAAGTCAAGGAAACCTAAAATAAGTAAGATGTCTACTTGCATGTTTAATTACACAATAGTCTTAGCAATGGAACTGCAAATTTCACAGCATGTCGACGCGCTGTGAATTTCAACAAGTGAAGCTGTCAAAAATACTATATATGGAAGTTAACTTTTTCGCAGTATGACTTATTATTTGACATCCTGTTATAGAGAATTCACTTTTGGTTTTCATCTAAGACTGTCTACCTCAAGGAGACTGGTCAACAATTTACATAGAATACGTGGAGGACCAGATATTGTGGTCCAACTTGAAAGCGAGTATAGTATCAGCGCACATTTATTGAGGATGATATTCTCATAGGATGTACCTATGTCTATGTCCTGTTTAGTAAATATCGTATCACTTTTAAATTCAATTATGTATATTATTTTTCTTTAAGGACGCTGTACCGGTACAGTGTCCTATTAAGTGTTTGTTGCAACAGACAACGTCATTACGTCAGCGCCGGCTGTCGCTGAAAACCAGCACTGGGGCTCTGTCTTGCACAGGGTCGCAGCATAATGCTGAGCGATAGCCGTTTTGCATGGATGTGACGCATGTTTCCCCCCACCTTTTATTTATTTTTTGTGTTTTTGTTCTTTTTGCGTCATATTCACCGCAAATAAACGTATTTTCTTTCTTTCTTTCTTTTTCTTTCAGCAATAGACTATACACTGAATTGACGAAATCAATTCAGTGTATAGTCCACCTGTTTGCAGGAGCCTTTAAGCAATATTTTGTAACATTTACTCGCAGCGCAAATCTCAGATGGGAGTATAAGTATAACTTACATAATATAGGTACATAATCAGCCTATAATGTTCCCACTGCTGGGACACAGGCCTCCTCTCTTCGAGAGGGAGTGGGCTGTAACATACCACGTGGGCCTAGTGCGGTGGTAGATGTCACATGTCTTAGAATTTTTGGTTCTAGGACAAGCCAGTTTCCTCACGATGTTTTCTTTCACCGTTTTCAGAGCGCCTACCTGGGTTTGAACCCACGACCAACAACTCGTAAGTTGAGGCAGTTACCACCAGTACAACTTATTATCTTAATTTTATAACATCTAAATAATTACAAGCCCATTTACAACCAAGACAACATCACAACCTCATAACATTCCCCACAGCACATGTGCAAACACCCATATAATGACACATTAAACAAAACGCTGTATGAATCACATTATATTAGGTAAGCCATAAAGTTATGCTTTCTGAACTTTAATGTTTTATCACAGCATTCAATGCTAAAATCTTATTGTTCTGCAGGACTGTTATTTTACGAGAACACGCGCCGTTCATTGTAATGCGTCGTAAATGATGTCACTGTAAATTCTGATTATTGATACTAATACGAAGCACGATTTGCAGCTTCTGTGTTTACTTCGAATTTCTTGGGGCAAAATTCTATGCTGATATTATAACATGTATGAGAGTGGGTTTCATGCGTCAGGTTAGGAAAAGGCTCACAGAAATTTCTATAGTGGCCATACTCGTTGAATGCAGTTGCAAATCATTTTTCTTTACAGATTTAGGTAGCTACAATTATGTCCTAAAGAACGTTAAACTGTTAAAACTTTAGTAAATAAATGTAGGGAATAATTGATTATAAAGCTTTATATTTTTTTAGTTGTGTATCCAAACGGGGCCGGGGATGAGTTATTTATTTTTGATTTTGGAACAGTTGGGAATTTTTTTTTTTTCTTTTTAGGAGGACGATACCGAGGTACCGTTTGTGTTTTTTACTTTATTGTTTTATATTTTTATTTGAAAGTTTACTGTTTTATATATTTTTTTTTCAATCTAAAGTTGATTGCTGAATTTTATTTGCCCTACCGTTCCCACATACTCATAAGTACCTACTGTAAAACGTGAAATAAACCAAATGAGTCATACTTTGATCATTCCATTTCAACTGAACAAACATGAAAGTCTGTCTGTGACACTGCTAACGTTAACATGATGTTTTAAATGCAACAGAATCGCACAAATAAGTCAAAACAATAACAGCACAATGTCTGAGGAGGTGAATAAACTCTCTTGTTTTTACAGCAGGCAACAATATATCTATCTTCAGTATAATTTTCACTCAATTTGCGTCAATCTCTTCGGTCTTTACAACTACCCATAACAGTGTTCATAAGATCAGATAATTTAAATTCCATCGCCACTTAATCAGTTATCTACTTTAGTGAAATGTATCTAAGTTCATTTTTGAGTGACTATTTGTAATAAAAAGTTTTTAGTTGGAATGTAATTTGAACTTTGTTTCATATGACATTCAGTTTGTTGTTCCCTAACTTGAAAATTATATCAAATTCTTAATTCAAATATAGTTAAATTCTGTCATCTTCTCATCTCACCATGCGTGCCCTAATTCCTTAGGCCTCTTCTAAAAGACCTTCAGACAACGACAAATCTAACATTTTAGTAACATCCCTACCTATCCAGACTATAGGTAAAATGGAAAGTAAGTCTGTCTGTTACATTTTCACGCCTAAGCGGCTGAACGGATCCCGATTAAAATTTTAACCTGATACTTTAGTTCTTTCCCGTGGAATTATTTACGAGTGACACGCGAGAGAAGCTGCGGACAAAAGCTAGTTTTCAATATATTTAGGAATTGGAGACATACTTTTTGTGAATGACGATTCGATTAATAGAGGTGTGACTTTACACAGATTTCCTTTATTCTACCATTCGTAACATAATACCAGATTACGGTAAACAGCCCGTAGCCATGTCACAACCGACCTCAGAGCGTAGGCCCAATGACTTGCCATATGTGGCCAGCTGATGGGCATGTAGCATTAAATTGGCCACTTAAACTCTCGTTTAAACGTGGCACGTGTGTTTACCAACTCCTTAATTGTTCGCAAAACGATTTACCTACCCGATTTGTGAGGGAAAGTGAATAGGATACCTACTGTGTCATTGCGAACACACCGATATGTCTTTGACGTTCTATGGAGATGAAATCACGTTAGCCAGGTATCTTTTTTATGGATTGATGAATGACGCGCCTCCAGTTACCATGGATTCAGTACATCCCTGCGTCGAAAATCTCGTCGGTATTTAAAAAAAAAATGCTGTTTCATATATTTTGATTCCATAGGTAAACACACACACACACCGCACTCACCGCACTTTTCTATGACATAGCAGATTTTTTTTTGATAACCGACGAATAATTTCTTCGGTACGATGTCTAGAATCATATTATGCTGAATTTATGGTTTCAGTTTGCGCACTGGTGATTTTTTTTCCTGTATCTATACAGGGTTAATTTTCAATGACCAGCCAAATTTAAGGATGTGGTACACACCATCAAACTAAAGAACTTTCCCCATGGGACAAATATCGTAATCGCGAAAAATTTATCAACTGTCCCATAGAAAACTTCAATACCTACTCGACCTAAACGTATGCGACGGCTGAATTTTTATTCGCGATTACGATGTTGGTCCCATGGAGAAAGTTGTTTAGTTTGATGGTCTGTACCACATCCTTAAATTTGGCTGGTCATTGAAAAGTAACCCTGTATAAGGTGTTAAAAAATTAACCTTACAAACTTTAAGAGGTGCTTTAGACCATCGAACTGAACAACTTTCACTATGCGACCAACTCTGAAATCACAAAAAAAATCTGCTGTTTTAATACAAAAGCTCTCAATACCTACTTGACCAAAATGTATGAAACCGCAGATTTTTTTTTTCGTGATTTCAGAGTTGGTCCCATAGTGAAAGTTGTTCAGTTCGATGGTCTAAAGCAGCTCTTAACGTTTGTCAGATTAATTTTTTAACACTTTTTATAACCAAATCGAAAGATTTTTATAGGCATTTTCTAAAGACAACAGTAGACTAAATGTTTAGAAAGGTCGTATATTGACTTCACATTGATTGCATCTCTTGATGTCTTCCTTAAACTATTAGATGATAGTTTAAGGAAGACATCAAGAATTTCGATCATCGAAAAGACACAAACGTATTCGAAAAACGTGCACATGCATACTTCCACTAGGTCAAAGAAGACAAGTTAAACGTTTTCTCAAACACAATTGAAGACTTACAAGGCAGAAAAATGCGAAGGCTTGGCATTCACGGATGTCTCAGGAAGTGTCCCTCACTCCTATTACGGGCATCCTACGTAGTGCGTGGGATTCTAACTGTCCCGGCAATTAATTTCCTTAAAGGTTACTTATTGGTTGCAGGAAAACGCAATCCGAGAGGCACTGCATAAGAATAATGGTAATTGTGGCTACATGACGCAATGTGAACTATTATAGCACTATATGTAAGGTTAAATTAAATTAGCTAGCGAAACTCCGCATACGTGATGAATATCTAAACATAATAAAAAAAAGAAATTAATTTGATTAAATTTTTTTTGGATCTTCAACCTTCTTCAAGTGTTTAGGTTTTCACTTACAAGATCAGTTAAAAATCAGTTTTTTTTTGTGTAAACTTCGCAGACGTGATTGGTGGTTGATCAACTCACACTTTAAGTAGCAACACCAGCAGGCACTGTATTTTTTTTGTCATGTTTAGATATCGATACCAAGCACGTCTGCCGAGTTTCGCTAGCTAATTTAATTTGACCCTGTATATGCTGTGTCTACGTTTCTTATTGTAGAACCTATTTTCAGAAAACTACCTTCATGTTATCTTTGGAGTTGGAAGGTTGGTATGGATGTTATAAGAGTCCGCATTTGAATCAATCGACTATATAATCATCAAAGGAAATGCATTAAACCTAACGACAAGTAATCTCTTAAATCGCCAGTACCAACGAACATTGATGTTAAATGCACGAACAAACCTAAAAAAGCGTACGACCAATCCGTCCTCATCATTACTGTCTTTTTTCCTCAATTTGTCATCTCAAGCGTCCTAACACGAGCAATACAAGCAACGTGTGTCCTTTGCAAGTAGGAAGACTATTCACATGCTCGTATATCACGGAACGAGTAGTCGAGTAACTCGATTGATCAACTTGAATGCAAACAATGGCCCCGATTCTGTTGTTCACAAACTAAACTAAATTTAAGTTCAGTGCATCTTTTTCTTTCTATTTCATTATGAAAAGGACAGAAGATAAATATTAGTTTAGTCCCGTAAAATTAAATAATCCATAGACAAGCTTAGACGTGATTAAAAAATTGGCTACTAAAAATACGTCAATTTACGTCAGGCGCTGACTAATTTGACAGGACTAAACTAATATTTATCTTCTGTCCTTATCATAATAAAATAGAAAAAGATGCATTGAACTTAAATTTAGTTTAGTTTGTGATCAACAGAATCGGGGCCAATAGTTGACTAGCCGAGCCAGGTTAACTGGCGACAAGGTCGGTGTGTGTATCACTTCTCACTGGCTCACTGCACATGTGTATTTTGTCATGAATATATTACACGTTTCAAACATTTATGATGGACTGTCGAAAATTCAGTTGTTTATTTCGCCTAGTTTTGCAACCTATAGATTGATATTTGGAATGATTTAGGGTGATTTCTGTAATCAAAATAATTATATATTTAACAAGATTTCATAGAACCTAGTCTAAAAACACCTTGAATGTTTTTCATTAGCAGAAATTAATTTGAACGCCTCTTTAATTCAAACTTATTTATTAGAAAAAGATTATGATAAACTAGGTGTGCTGTAGAGATTATAATATGCATAATGTGTGGCATGGAACCTTTTCTAGTAATTATAGAATTTATGCAGTCACCCTAAGGGAAAGTCTGAACTGTGTAAGATTATCACACAGAACTCATGAACTCGCTCCAAAGGTAAAAATCTTACAAAATCATCAACTAAAGTCCACATTAAACCCCAAATATTACTACTAGTCCAAATTGTCTAAGCTGCGGGTCCTCGATCATTAGCAGAAACCAATTTTGTCGACCAAACAAACTTTGCGAAGGCTAGCTCCGTTAGCAAAGCTGGTCTCAGCCTAGACCGAGTACAAGTATTTAGTAGGAGAGGTACATCAATCAAATAATATCTTTCAGATAAAATAAATCATGAGTTAGGTGTGATAACCTTACAGAGTTCTGACTTTTCCTTCCTCTGACTCCATAACGTTCGACAAACTTTAATTCATTGTTGTGTGAGGCTTTGGTATATTTTTAACCCTGCTGGATATGAATTGTCACGTCATTTTGTTTGCTCTTACGAGACCATGTTGCATCTTTTTCGCCAGTTTTGGCGCGACGAGGTTTAAGCATTACGACGTTAGTTTGTTTGAGTACACATTGGCACACGCTAATTTATAACTTGACTGACACTTGTAATGATTTCAGATCGTGACGTTCGTCCAAACTATGGTTGTAAATGAACGTTTTATACCAAAACTCGTGGTTTACATCCCATTTTAATTCGTTTAAAAAACTCGCTAATTATCGATAATGGCTAGACAGTTAAAAATCTAATCGCTTATGCATCAAAACAGTAACTAACCTTATCACATAATATTTCAATCAGCTTCAATGAAAAGTGGAAAAAATCTCGATCACTCTATAGCGAACTAATAACATGATCAACTTTAATAGCCTATAAACCATCCAATTTGCAAGAAGTACCCTAGCTTGACTTGCCTTAGGCTGAATTCAGATAGATGCGACTGGGCTGTAGGTAGGTAATACTGGCCACAGTGGTCAGCAGTGCTACTACAAGACGTCGCAAATTAAAAAAACATTGCGTGTAGTCGTACACTTATACTACATGCTATCCTTCAGTTTTTCCCATTCAAGATGAATTTTACCAATGAAACTGAATGCGTTCAGTACCTACAACATCTAAACGGAGTTCAAACGCTGTCAGTATCAAAATTGCTGTGGAATATTGAGACTGACACTACTGACAGATCTTAAAAGCGGTCTAGAAGTCAGTCACATAATTTCTTTTATTTATGCACATAAAAGGCACGTTTTAAACGTCAAGTGCTGATAGCGTTCAGTTTCATTGGTGAAATCTGCACGTGTCTTTACCGCCTTCTTCAGGGCTTTGGCCTACTTTTAAATAATTATTTTTTTTAGATTCATATTATTACGGTCTCTATTTTTGAGGCCGCGCCTGGTCTAACGATCATGGGCTCCTCGTCAACCACAACCAACCCTTCGCTGTTTGGTTATGAGATGAGTTACGGCAATCTGCTCCCACCCTTACAGCGTTGTTATTAAACTGCTTAAAGAAGGTATAATTATTTCATTGCGACTCACTAGGACAGGTATCTGCCCACGACGCCTGCCCATAATATATTCTATGAACTTTTAAGGCAACTCGTTATTGCGAATAAAGCTTGTACAACCGTGAAGCTGAGTGTTCTACGACGAATCCTATTGGCTGTTAGGAATATCTTTATTTAATTAAACCAATAAGAATATATGTAGATATCATTATATCCATCATTGTATGATGTAAATGTTCGGACTAATTAAAATTCTATTTTGAATGAGGTATGCGTGTAAGAAGTAAATTGCGCATTTATATAACTACTATGTGGGTAGCTTTTGATTTTGTATCTTGTAAGTAGGTATACCTGTCATGGATAAACTGGTACCTATTCTACTTTGAAGGCTTCGCCTATCTTTCATAGACACATATCCTGATACCTGTCTAAGATAGGCAAGCTTATCTATTCAAGGCTTAAAAAGCACATACACATACTTTCGAATATTAAATCGAAAATCAAATTTTTGATTTAATATTCGAAAGTATGTGTGGGTGTGTGAGGGTGTGTGTGAGGGTGTTCGTGAGGATGTGTGAGGGAGGGTGAGTGTGTGTGTGTGTGTGTGTAGATATTATAATACCTACTAGGTACACTTTATCATCATCACTCTCCTGCTTTTATCCCATTTTGTTTGTGGTCGGTGCAATATGTATTTTCCTTTCATACTTCTTCATTAGTCGTCATCTCGGTAGTCACCCCGTTTCTAACAATATCATCATTCACACCTATCATATGACAAGACCGTACTAAGTATATCAATTATCAAAATCAAAAGTCATTTATTAAAACTTGACTGAGAATCAGCACTTTTTGAACGTCAAAATTATATAAGACAGTCCCCCAAAACGCGCACTCTTCACCACTTCCTAATGCTTTAGCTGGGAAGAAGAAATTGCATACAGGTAGTAGGCGTAGGTATCATAAACAACTTACAATATCCAAAAGTACAACTTTCAAAAATACTATTTTAAGAACCAAAGCCAAGTCTTGTTTTTCATAGGCACACGGAACTATTTCACCACCAAGGCTGACTTGCCACCTAAAATGGCAACAGTTCGACCATCGACCCATTAACATAACGATCGCATTGAAGACACAGGTTGATTCTCGTGAATGAACTTATTTAGCAATGAATGGCAAACTTCAACTTAATAAATTATTATAGAAAACGACTCAATGTACCTATTATGTAACATATTTTTTTATGATAGGTACTTTAAGACTGTGCTGACCGTACAGTGGCGCCCTCATCGTTTGTTTGGTTATTTCATACAATTTAGAATGAAAATGCAGAAAATAAGCACGTTAAGTTGTGCTTCACAAGATTATACGTTAATATTATTAGAAGCGGTAGTTTTATATTGTTTAGTTTTATTATAATCCTTAAAACGGAATATAGTGGCCACTTTTATTATTTTCTGCTTTTTCATTCTAAATTGTATGAAATAACCAAACAAACGATGAGGGCGCCACTGTGCGGTCGGCACAGTCTTAAATGGTAAAGGCCTTTTTAAGAATCATAACAAAATATCTGTATAGGTTTACACTGCTTAATAGATAAAGTATAATCAATTTAGAAAATTATGGATAAAAAAGAAAGAAAAAAAGAATTATGTCCATGGAGATGAAATTGAAATATAAACAAGGTATAAATAGATGTACCTACTTATAGGAAAAGAATAATCAATTCATTTCTATAAAAAAATATTTTTGTTAAGTTAGTAAAAGAAATACCTAATATTTATTTTTCTAATATAACAAACAGAAAAAATAATTTATTATTTTTTTCAACTTGCACTTCATTATCTTTTTTTAGCGCCATCTGTTAAAATTCTTTCCCACTACTAAGCTAACGACTTGACTGAATGACACAATAAAGAGCCATCTACCAACGAGTAGCTAAACTATGATTCAAAGCCATCTAGTGGCACAATAACAAACTAATTAGTTTCAATTCTTACCAACTTGACGAAGGCGGCGTTGGCGTCGCATTCTTACTGATAGACTGTCCCAGTCGTCATCCATGTTTGGTTGCCCCTCTCTCTCCACTGCAATAAAAATATGTTTACATAAAACTAAAGGTTTTCTAGATATTCAAGAAACTTAAACGTTTGTTGAAGCTCTTACAATGTTCTGTCTGTTCACGCTTCATTTTTGCAAACAGACAGTTCATTCACCTTTAGATTCTTACACAAAAAGGTGCACTTACATTCATGTTTTCATGACATTTTGCAAAGTTCAAACGGAAGGTGTTTCGCTTCACTGAAAACATGGCTTCTTGAATAACATACCTCACTACACCTCAAATCATGACCTAAGCAACAACTAAGAGTTCATATTTTTTATACAGACCTTCTTCTGTGCGGGATCGTGAGTTGATATGCGTAGCGACCCGCAAGCCGCCCGCCATCAGATCTGTACTTTGCTCGAGGACTACTCGCTTCCGCCTCTCCGTGCCACCTGTCTCTTCTACCACGCTCTTGTCACTCGGCAGCGATTTGACCTGGCAAATAAAAATATTAATTAACAATATCCACTGGTAATCGACGTATTCCCTTGTTCAAAAAGATGAGGCATGTTAATTAACTTATTGAAGCATATCACGTCACGTCGTCGTCGTGATTTGCCTCAACAGGTTTATCACATCAGCCTAAAACACACGCACACACATTCACCTAAAACGAATCTGTACCACTTTAGATTGACAATTCATTAGGTCATATTACATTCAGAAACATAGTTTTTTTAAGCCAATTCTAGTAATCGAGTGTAACAATTTCGGCAATATTTCCACTTAGTACCTATATGTAGTATTTTTTGCAAGCTAGAAACGATAAAAATTAAATTGCAAATCATTGTTTGTTACGTAGAAATCGTACCCAGATAAAATGATTAATGATGAGTTTGCCATTTGAGAGTAAGTAAGCTCAAAGCACGTATTTCATATTTATTTTTTACCTTTACAAGGAACTTAACGATGGATCTATGATTTCAGCGAATTTATCTAGAAAGCTTGATTTGAACTCTTTTTTTTTTTAATTTTTGACAAATTCATGCGTCGTAGGTATCAAATATCATCAAATAATTTCTTAAGTATTTGGACTAAATAAAAACATGTTACAACCATAAAACATGTACTTAGGTTTAAATATTTTCCCCTGAAAATCAAGTTAACGTGGCATTTTCTATTTTCCAGTTGCTATTGTTTGACTCTTTTAAACGTTTCCGTCTTTAGGAGAAACAATGGTTCATTCGTCAATCCTGCTCACAAGTGTACCAAATACACCAAGAAAACCAGTTATTACTCCAACCATCTCCCGAACTATTAAGTCCCAACATTACCTCGTCTTTAGACAGTTCTTCGTCGCAAAGCCGTTCCTGCTCCTTGGTGTGTCGCGTCTCCGTCACAATTGTGCCATCTGGCCGCAGCGCCCGCAGCTCTTCCTGCGACAAACGAATACGGTTAGCTATGCACAACTTATAATAGATAGGCCTACTTACTCAATTTATTTTTGCAATATCTCGATCTTTGACTATACCCAAGTACATATTATTATTGACCAGGAAACGGTTAATGCCGCGATGTACAACGTGTTGGGTCTTAAGATCAATGGGACCGTTGATGTTGTGATTTATTACCTAGTATTTAAGCCTTCTAGAGGCTCTGAAACAGACAAAACTTTACTTCTGACCTACTGTAAAAAAAAATTTTAGACCTTCTTGCCCAGTGTATTACATATACTAATCTATACAACGTATCATACTTAGTTCTCTAGCAAGTAGACTCTAACTCTTCCTATAAACTTTTTTCAGCATCAGCATCAACACACACACAACTACACAACAACTTGAAATGTTCCCTGACCTTTTAAAAGTAAAAGCATATTAAAGAGATTGATATCAAAATCATTGAATTAGCTTCACATTAGCACATTCGTGAAAAAATACCCAATAGCTTTTGCGAAGTAAATATGTACTGTTGACTCATAGAATTCGCGCAAAATCGAAACCAGACTGACTGAAATGGATACTTAATTTAAAAGTTATATCGGTCCGGTCCGGTCATGTTACTTTAATGATTTAAATGGAAAAATATCAAATATGCGATACTGGTATATGTAGAATGTAAATAAATAAGTGTCTATGCTTTTATATTTAGAGGTTTCATTCAAACTGCAATTTGAATTTCGGTTAGGTGTCAAGCGTTATGTAAATAACACAAAACTGGTGAAAAAATGGACCGTTGCTCTTCAAATATGCACTTTTTGTTCGCTTAAATATCGATAAATGCCTTCTAGTTCCAGTCATCCTACAAACACTATTAGTATTTTGACCAACAATATAGTTTAGACAAATTAACACTTGTACATAGACTCTTAGACAGTCATAATAAACGACTTTGCGACAGAGGCAGTTTTGGTACGATACCGCACGTATTTATTTTTCATAAATTATAACTACCTGACCCTCTCATAGAGAGGAGGCCTGTGTCCCAGCAGAGGGAACATTATAGGCTGATTCTGTTTCTGTTATAACCTGTTGCTAGTTTGATATATCAGTTTCCTGCTGCTGAATATACATATCATACATGCTGCTGAATATACATTTAAGCATACGAGAATAGGCATACGAGAGAGATTTCAAAAATATTCAGTCGGATGCAAGAATTTAATGTGGTGAATATTTTCACAGTAGCCATTCGCGGGCTAGTTTGTAGTTAGGTAATCACCATTATTCCAATCATCACCCATGCTTTCCTTGGGAATTTCTTTTAACATTAATTTTATGAGGAAAAAAGAACTTACGGTGTCATCAGTAGTGATGGTAGTATTGTATGCGGTGGTGTCCTTCACAAGCTTAGGGCCGCGCGGCACGAGCGCCAGCTGGTGCTCCGTCTGCGACTTCAGAGCATCGCGGATATCCTCCTCGGGAGTCTCATTCACAGCAGCTATTAGAGCCTGAAACAAAAGTAATGGGACTGTTACTTCTTTGTTGTTACCGTATGTATGCTTTTTGATTATTGGAAATCGTTTAAAAAATGTTTCATTCTTAGGTTGGTGTGTGGGCTATCGGACATTTAAAGGATTATGACTTGATTTCTTTGAGAGACGTCGAATGTCACTCAAACTCAAACTCAAACTCAAAGCATTTATTTCAATTAAACCATTTCCAGGCACTTTTGAATTGTCAAAATTAACTAGTCGGTCAGTTAGTCAGAAAGTTGAAGCTAGTTGCCCATTCCAAAACGTAGATCTCTTGGAGAAGAACGGGCAAGAAACTCCAAGGACACTCTTTTAAATTAAGATATTACAAATACCTGAGTACAGTATTCTTGTTGTGTTCTATATGTGAGAACAATGTTATGAAGAAACAATTCAAAATAGTTATAAGATTAAAAAGAAGCCCTGGCAGCTAAGAGATGACCAGTCTCAACTGACAGGGCCCGTTCACGAACATGACGCATGGATCAGCACCATCCAGCTCAACCATTTTGAAGGGAACCGAATGATCCAACACACGCGCCACCATCAGTGAGACATTTAAGTGAGCATGACACATTCTCAACTGCCATGCTCTTTCAAGTCAATATAAAAAAATTATAATGAACGGATCCATGGTTCTTACATTTACAAAATTAGAAAAAAAAATGCTTCTAAATTATACAAAACTATAGTTACCAATTTATTTACGAGATGAATAAAATTTTACTAGAAAGAGGTATAAGATATTAAAGTAACAATTAAAACTTGATTGAATTAAAAATACACATTAAGTTTGAATGTCAGAAACACTTAAAAAAAAAGAAAAGAAAAAAAAGGGAAGCATGTCTTCCAAATATTGAAATTTTAACTAGTGAGCCCAAGTGTCTGTGGAGCAGGACCAGCATTTAGCCAAGCATTTTTATCTACGATATAATCATCCAACTTATAGTATGCTTGTCTACATAGTGTGCGTTTAATGCATTTTTTAATTTCTTCTCATTTAGTTGAAGAATATCGAGTGGCATTTTATTATAACACTCTACACAATAACCCATAAAAGAAGTTTTTACTTTAGACAATCTGAAACGAGGTTGATCTAATTTGTTCCTATTTCTAGTGTTAAAATTATGCCTGTCACATATCTTACTAAAAAGATGTAGATTTTTTCGAACGTACATAATGTTTTCATATATATATTGACAAGGAACCGTCATGATGTTAATTTTTTTAAACAGTTCCCTTAGAGATTCACGTCTGCTGAGGTTGTAAATAGCTCTGATAGCCCTCTTTTGCAGAATGAAGATAGATTCAATATCTGCAGCCCGTCCCCACAACAAAATACCGTAAGACATGATGCTATGAAAGTAACTAAAATAGACCAGTCTCGCGGTATCCACGTCTGTTAATTGACGGATTTTCCAAACAGCGTAAGCGGCTGAACTTAGCCGCCCTGCAAGTGATGTTAAGTGAGAACCCCACTGCAGCTTTGAGTCAAGCGTGATCCCCAGGAAAACCGTATTTTCGACGAATTCAAGTATCTCCTTATTCAATACAACGTGACATTCACTACTTCTAACATTCGGCAAAGTGAATCTAATGCATTTAGTTTTTTTCTCATTTAATACCAAATTATTTACAGTAAACCAATTATGGACCACAAGCATAGCGTTATTTACGTCGTCAAGCTCCTGTGCACGTCTGCTTACTTTAAAAATCAGTGATGTGTCATCAGCAAATAACACCATTTGTGGTCGGTTTTCCAGTAAATAAGGTAAATCATTTATATATACTAGAAATAAGAACGGCCCCAATATTGAGCCTTGCGGTACACCCATTTTGACTTTTAAACCCAATGAATTTACACCGTTTATTTGAACTTGCTGAAACCTATCATTTAAATATGATTTTATTAAGCTAAGAGCGAGTTTACCCAGTCCGTAATGCTCAAGTTTCAAAAGCAGTGTTTCGTAATTCACGCAATCAAATGCCTTGGATAGGTCGCAGAAGATGCCTATTGCATCTTGTGCCTCTTCCCATGCGTCAAATATGTGTTTTAATAATGTGACACCGGCGTCGGTTGTACAACGTCCTTTGGTGAAACCATATTGTTGATCGTGTAGGATGTTATTACGATTAAAATGATTGAGCATCTGATTTAACATTACTTTTTCAAACACCTTGCTGAAAACAGGCAAAACCGATACGGGTCTATAATTATTAGTGTTTTTGCTGTCCCCAGATTTGAAAAGTGGAATAACTTTACTGAACTTCATTAAATCCGGGAATACCCCTTGATCAACACACAAATTAAATATTAAAGTTAAATAGGGTGCAATTGTCTCAATAATGGATTGACAAACTTTAGTAGACAAGCCCCACAGATCTTCGGTCATTTTGATCTTAAGTTGCTTAAATGCCTTTATAATTACTGAAGGGTTTACATGTTTAAATTTAAATTCCACAGGACAGGCTGAGACATTCGCTCTTAATAATTCAATAGCAAGTGCGGGCGAGGAATTTAAAGTTTCTGTAGTTTTAATTGGGATATTGGTAAAGAAAGTTGCAAATTCCTGAGCAACATCGATGTTATCGCTAATAAGGCCACGGGAAGTGTTCAGTGTGTAATCAGTATTATGTTTTTTATTCCTGTTCGTTTCATTGTTAATAATTTTCCAAACTGTCTTTATTTTACTGTCTGCTGATTTAACCTTGTTGCTAATGAAGGAAGCTTTAGCTGTTTTGCAAATTTTTTTAAAAGTTTTAGAATATGTAGCAACATACTTATTAAAAGTATCCGTGTTAATATACGGCTTAAGGCCATACAGTTCAAATAATCTTTCCCTACTTTTCCTGATTCCTTTAGTTGCCCAGTCACTGAATAAAAACTTAGGGCAAATAGTTTTAGATTTCTTCTTAAAAGAATTATTGAACTCTGTTTGCACTAACGAAAAGAATTCTTCATACAAAATATTACCACTATTCATATTTAGGCCCTGAGCACTTAACTTATTAATTAAAGTGTTATTAAACTTTTTCAAATTTCCCGATGTTATTGGTCTAAATTGAATCTGCACTTTTTGTATTGGTATGTTGGACTCAAAATAAACGGTTTGACCGCTGTGATCGGAAGGGAGATAATTTACAATGGCTTTATCTAAATATTCGCAGCAACAAAAAACATTATCAATACATGTAGCAGTAGCTGTAGTTATTCGCGTTGGTTCCAAGAACACATTTGACAAATTAAATGATTTAAAGAGGCCTAATAATCTACTGCTATTTGAATTATTTTCCAAAATATTAATATTAAAGTCACCACAAACAATTACTGATTTATTACCAGTTGCCAGTTTTCCCAAGACATCTTCCATTACAGACTCAAAAATAGAGTAGTTTTGATAGTTTGGAGGTCTGTATACGCACACTACAAAATGCTTATCCAGCTCAACACAGGACAGTTCGATGCTATGTTCGACCGATAGTTCCACTATGTCTTTACGAGTCTTATATTTTACACAATTTTTAATTAGGATTAATGAACCTCCACGCAGCATGGATTTTCGGTTAAAGCAACTGCCTACACTATAGTTCTCGTAATTAATCAGCATTTCGTATTCTTTCAACCAGTGTTCAGTAATACAAATAATATCAAACATTGTTTTTTCTAAAAACAATTCCATTTCTAATAATTTGGAAGACAAACCTTGAATATTTTGATGAAACAATTTCAAGGAATTCTGCTTGGCCCCTTTTTTACAATTAACTAATTGAGAGCTAGAAGATACCTTGTTGGAGGTGAGATTAACAATATTGTTTTTGGTAACTTCTGTTGTCTTACTGACTAGTTTAAATTATTGTGGCTGACCACCTTAATATTAGTATTATTACTAATTTTTGTGGTGCTAATTACATCAGACTTCGACATAATACTTATGTCTGAGTTAATAATAAAAGCTAATAGCCATGCTATTTGACGTCTAAAACTAATAGGCAGATACGCTGTATCCCTAGTCGATTTTAATTTCTCAACAAAAGTGTTGGTGTCAAAAAATATAAGTTTGTCACTATAGTGATTAGCTAACAACTGCATCTGGTTATTTAGCTTATGTATATAATGATTTTGCCTACTTGATAAGTGCTCAAAATATGGGAAAGCACACAATATTATTTTCTGACAATTAATTTTCAAGATTTCAGTGACACTGTCAGTGATGTCATCTATTTTTACATTCACACTATTACCTACAAGTACAGAAATAATGGCATTTGAATTATATTTATTGCTAGTTATTGATGACATTATCTCTTTGTAGGATTTCCTAGGCATACAATAATTAACAGCAGACTGATTCAGGTTGTTACTCAATAATTTACCTAACCCTCTCCCTAAGCTATCTGAAAACATAACAGAACAACAAAATTTACTAGAAGAAGTGACAGCTCTGTAAGTCTCTGTCTGTGCTACTTGAGATGTACCTTGTACAGCATGTGGTGTATCTTGATTGGGGATACATTCCCGAGCTCCTCCAGACTGAGACGGGTCCTCCGTTACCTCAAGTTGGATAGCCTCACGGTTGGATTCCCTTTGACAAGCACATTGATGTGTGCTCAGAGTCATCGGGTCCACTCTACCTGCCTCATCATTACACATTTCTACCAACTCGTTTGCAGCAAGGATGTGTTCCTTTATTTGTTTTTGAGAGCTCACATACTTAATATAATGTAAATGTAGTCACTCTTCAAGTACCTCAATTTCAGACTGTAAACGCTGAGTGTCAATGTAATAAATGTTTTTACTATCTTCTAATTTAATTTCATAGTTTTTTAATTTATTTAATAGAAAAACACGTTCTTTCCTTAGTTTAATATTATTGGAATAGTGTTTTTGTTGTTTCCTAAATTTATTGCATCTAATTATGATTTTATTTAGTTTTGCATATTTTTTTATTTTATTTTGACTTATTTTATAACTATTATTATTATATTTCAGTATAGAGTCTTCAGTAAGGTCTATTGTTATTAAGGAATGAGGGTTGCAGTCAGTATTACATAATTCATTATACAAGTTGTTAGTTGCCTGAGCTTGAGTACACTCTTTAAGTTTCTGTAACTTAGTAATTTGTTCATTTGCATGGATTAATTCCTCTTCTAGGTCCCTAACCTTACACAAAGCCTCCTCATATAAGTTACTGCAGTTATTAAAACCATCCGTGACCAACCGCAGTTTGTCCCGTTCATCGACAACAACCAGGTATTTTTGATGAAGGTCTACTAGCTCCTGTTTTAAGCTCGTATTTTTGAAAACGACCTTCTCGACTTCCTTCTCACTATCCTCTATTTCCTGTAACAGCTGATCACATTTACTGTTTGAAGCCTTAAGATGCTGAATGGTCGTTTTCAATTTAAGCTCCAACTCCTGAGCAGCAGCCTTACGGGTCATCACGGGCATGGTTTCAGGAATAAGTACTGAAAGTGGAAATAAAGAAACGGTGAGAACTAGTTAGATAAACAAACAAAGAGGACAGCTAGAAATGAAAGGAGAAATTGGAGAAGTTAGTGTTAATTTATAGTTAAAATGAGGTAGGCTGAATCTAACTAAAATACAACTGTTATGATTAAATAAAGTACACAGTTACCATTGATTCAATTGACCTATGTATGATTTTACTTTAGTTTTATGTGGGTAGGAAGCCTAGATAAAGAAAAAATCTAGTTTTGCATTTAGATTGTAATTATTGAAAATAACGATAGTCTACGTTATTTTTGTCATGTACAATTATAGGTAACATTAATAGAATTCCAATATTTAGATAATTCACAATAAGTTTCGATAATATCTAAGTATGTACACAAAGTGACTTAGACCCTGTGCGGGGTGCCAAATCAAACAAAAAGTGCGAATTAATTAATGTGTTACAGTCTAAATGACGATTGTGTGCTTATTAAAGAATTAATAAAAGTAAAAGTAAACAATACTCCCCGTTTTTATCCGCCGTTCGAACATCAGCTGTCATAAGAGGTTACCGGTAACGGTGGGCAACCAAATGTTGTGTTTAACTTTGTAAACTTGCAGGAAAACAATAATCCCGAGTATTTATGCAGTTATTTTACATTAAGATATATTATTACAACATAATAACACTTAAAAATTAAATAAAACTAATTTTAAAATACGGAACGAAATTTTACATGTCACTCGGGCACTGAACAAGCACATCGTGATTATCGTCAAAGAAAATATAGCGACAACCGAAGTTATAGAATATGATGAGAATGATTCGTCTGTAACACGTCCTATAAAACTACTTGATACTATACAAACAAATCAAGCTGAAAACGGTGACACTGATCATTTAAAAAGGATTTTCAGATAACATTTATCCAGTACACTCCTTTGCTTTAACTGTAGAGTAATAAATAGCTCAATACTTAAATCTCTTACTTTATTATTAAGTGTCGGAATCTATTGCTAACAGGTTTCATTTACGACTTAAGTTGAATATTTATTCACGTCTTAATACGAGTGAGTTTATCTTTGTCAAAGTAGTGAATCGTGGCCCGAATTCGTGATTGTGTCGTTTAATAAAGTAGGATCCCGAGCGCGCCGCGGCTTCGGAACCTACTCGCAAGTGCATTCACCGTTTTGGTGTTAAGTTACGAAATACTTGCGTTAGAAGCCGCAAGGATTTCGGAATTTGATCTGTTGACTACAAGGCTTTGTGCTGATATCTAATACTTTTCAGTAACAATCGTAATATTATTAGGTCATTCTAAAAATTATCTTATCTTTTGGCCTTTGAAAAGACACAAAGAAGTCCCTGCATCCGCAAGCGGCAAATATCATGGCTTACTGTGACCTGTAAGCAAGGAATTTCAATTGAGGTAAGATCCGTACAATGATGGCGTATCTCTGATAATTAGCCGTTGAACGAGCGATGATGTTCAATCATAGAACAGTTAGCGATGAATATCGCACCGCGCTCTATTATTAGGGCCGCGTCAATCTCTACAGCGTGGTATCGAGCCTTGCCCAGCAATTTGATGTTACAGTTACATTCCGAAACGGGGGAATGTTCAGACCGTAGGTTTGATATACGGTTTTCACGTGCGAAACTAGTTGTGTTTTACTTCCTAGGTAACTTTATTTTAATCAGCATTTAGCTCGCCTTGATACAAAACGGTACAGTAAGACCTCAGTCGCAGGTGTGTATGTAGACAAAATTATAAATGTCACGAGTGACGGTGAAGATATTTCTGTCGATGACCAAACATGACCCGCGTATCGACGTCTCCCAAAGATTGTAACACAAGATGTGTTTACAATTTCTTTTCACGTACTTCGGTTAAAATGTAACGTTACTTTACGTGTATTCTAAGAGTAGCAATCTACGAGTCACGACTAGCTGTAAATTTATTGATGTTTAATATAGAAAAAAGATTGGTACACATTCTGATGTGATTGCTGAACTTCGCTCATATACCTAAGCGAACCTTTTGATATTTTACTTCGTGTTTAAATAATGTGAATTCTCATGGTGCGGTCGTTGACCGGTGTAATCTCGGAATAGATGTCTTTTTGCTAAAGTTGAGTCGAGGTCAGGCTAAATTTATTAAAAACGTAATTAGCGTTTAGTGACTCTACGTTCGTAACTTTGATTGAACTACTGTGATACCTACGTTTTATTGCTGTGGTACCTACTTGTTTTGCTAATTAAAATGAGATGAATATTCATAAAAGCCTAGAAACAACCAAATTAACTTAAATACAAGAAAAGATGGACCAGAAAATTATTAAACTTTATAATAATACACATATGTTAGTAAGTGATGCCTACCATACATCATTAACCTGTTTCAGGTACTTAACAATGTTACATAAATAACTTAAAGTAACCATGACATTCAGCCTAGCCAATGGGAACACAGAAAACATGATAATTGTTAAAGTAAATAATCCTCTAGCTTAATGCAACTAAAACAGGTTGTCATTTCTGCTGTATCGCGCAAAAATATGGTTGCTAAGCGTTTTAACCCATGTAGGCACGGGCGATTTTTATCACTCACTGGATTTTCAACTCTCGGTATTTGGGGTCTACTCCCTAACCACAAAATTCGTAGGTTCGGATAAGTTTATGAGCGTTTCCTACTCCGTATCACCTACGGCCATAACATTGGGGCCTGAACTAAGAATAAATAATGTCACGATTTGACAGTTGTCCTTACTCCCGATGTGATTTTATCCGTTCTAAAATGTTAATCGGGTTTACTCCAAAGCTTCGAACTACTTTCGGCAGACTTAGAGAGTATACCCCTAGAGCAAATTATTGAGAATACATCAGAGCGCATCCCAGCGCGTCAAGAAAACACACTGTTGGAAAAAAAAAATCGCCGCAATAATAATGCGCCCGTGCGAACCTGGTCTTAGAGATAAGCGAAGCTGCAACGTGACTTAGGACGAAAGAGAGCGTCTTGACTGGCAAACTTGAAAGATCACGCATGACAGCAAGAAGCCCACTTTTGGTATTAACGCTACTGTACGCAAAAGCACGTGGTGGGGTTCAGAGCGGGTCACGGGAAATTTTACCGCGAATAAGGTTATATGCTACTTTGAAAGTCTACAATTGAATTTATGCCTGACACTGACTGATTTATTAACACGGCTGAGGTAAGGTTGAAAGAATATGCTTTAAGATTTACGGAAGAGAACAACACTGTGCCAAGCCCAAATAAGCTAGTCCAATTTAACCGCAGGACTCTGATGACTCAGAAGGTATTCTAAGATAATCGTCATCTTAACAGGCGTATTTTTCTGACCTACCTGAAAAAAATATTAACCTGCTCTGACTGACTGTACCTAATCTTCAAACGACTTATAAAGGTGAGGTTACCAGGTCGCCCCTATTTTTAATAATTGCTAGAGCAATTAAAGTATTGGTTACACAATTATCTTAAATACTAATACTATAAAGAGGCAAATTTTGTGAGTTTGTGTGTAGGAGGTAATCTTCAGAACTACTGATCCAATTACAAAAAATATTTTTCAAACTACACTATTGTTGAGTTCCATGGGTTATGTTCCATGTTAAAACTAGAAACTTTACGAGAACGAAGTCGCGGGCAGAAGCCGGGAATTTTTAAACGATTAATGTATGTCGAATCAATCAAAAAAATACCTGAGTCATTTAGAAACAACGTAATTACGGGTATCGCCTCACGCACCGTTAATTAAAAGTACATAATTATTTACTGTGCATTATTCGCTAATCAAGCTAATAAGTAAAAGTAACGAAGTAAAGGAACGAAGTATGTCGACTTCAACTGGTCGACAATTGCTTTGCGTCCGTTCATATTTTTCGCACATTTTTTAGAACAGAGGTTCTCAACTTGCTGTAAAAGAAATGGACTGAAAATGTTCTGTAGCACTGCCTTATGACTAGTGATTTTTAGCCCCCGGTCTGGACGTTTCGATATAAGAGTACTTTTTTTTTAATAAAAAAGTAACAAAAGAAAGACTAATTTGCTACTAGTGAATGCGAAACCAGAAGTGCTTGAATTGGTTTATGTAGGTACCTAAACGTAAAGTCAAAATAATTTGTTATCATTAGATACATATTTTACAAGGACTGCTTACAGTAGGCAATGGCAGACGCGTCTTCATAAATGTTGAACACTCCTGCTTTGTAACATTGATTGAAATCTTAATACCCGCGAACATTATAATCTGGCACTTCGTTATGTAAGAATATTTCGTGGAAGGAGTTCCTGCCACAGCTTCATTTGAGAATGTATGATGAAAAGATTGCCTACTTATTCAGAATGGTTTTTGTAGCAGTAGGTATTAAATTAATTTCCTTTAGTGACTTGACAACAACAAAAATGTACTACAATGAGAAAAGATGATTCACAGAGCTTAATTCTACAAAAGTACCTACACACTTAGTTCAAATTGCAGATGCTTCAACAAACATGTTTTTAAAATTACAATAAATACGTCGCCTACGCAGCAAAGGGGCAAACCTCAAATGAGAATTTTTTTCAGAAAAGCCAATAAACGATGTTTTTTTCCAATTTTAGGGCTTTCTGCATTATTCACTGACTGGACAGGTCCACTCAATCTTTGTGGTTCTTTCCTCGAAAGACCTCTACATGGTCTCCACATGATCTGACCAAGATTATGTCTGGACTTTAAAAGAGACTGTGACCTCTGAGTTTGTTTCGGCCTTTCTTCTCAGAGTAGTCAGATAGCAAACGCCGACCTTTCGTTTTAAAGTGTTTGTACAAACCTACTTACAGAAATAAAATCATTTATCATTTACTCGCGAGATGTCGCCGCTAAAAGGCAAACTTTGAGTTTCGTCTTTTCGTAAAATTTCGCTTGAAGTCATTTTGAGATACGACATCAATCTTTTTTCTTTTCTATTAGTCTTAGAGCTTCGTCCTTTTGTGACAACATAGAGCTCGACAAATGGAGCATTTTTGTATACTAAACTAATTTTTGACCGTTTGTATAAGGTTCGCCCCTTTGCGGCGTTGGCGACGATTATATATTATATAACTATAGCAATAGAGAGAAATAATTGGAAGGAGGGAAGGAAGGCATTTGCCCTGCAAGATACCATAATGGCTGATAACTCTTAGGGTCAGCGCAGACAGAGAGGAATAATTCTCGCGCGGTCTCGGGCATTTTCTGACGACGCCCCGCGCGCGCGTGGCTTCTCGCGTATCTTCGAGGACGCGCGAGCAGTTTTTGTCAGGTTCAAGCATATCTCGGGCATTTTCTGACGACGCCCCGCGCGCGCGTGGCTTCTCGCGTATCTTCGAGGACGCGCGAGCATTTTTTGTCAGGTTCAAGCATATTTATGCACTTTATTTCAATAATTTTAAAGTTGATTTTCGAGTGCCTTAATAAAATCCTCTCGTCTGTGCTCCTCTCTGTCTGCGCTGACCCTTACGCATTTCAAAGGTCCGGGACCTCAGGGTTCCGAGATATGTCACACTTTAAATAATAATTATTATAACATATATCCTTCTCACATGATACAAAAAAAAAACGTTAAAATACGAGTATTACCTGCGCGTATTTAAAGTTAGATAACCCTTAGTACCAAAATAATTATCTAAATAAATTAATCACGCACATAATCAGAACTATAAATTATTTAAAAAACAGATACGGATTTCACGTCTAAACATCCTGTCGATTTCTTATTATATCGTGAGATAACATGATTAATAATGCTTATAAGAACGGATATATAATCAATTAAATTTCATTCGAAAACATCAATTGGTTTCTTAGTAAACTTCAACTTTATTGGACGACACTGCATACTTATCTCCTTTACTGACTGTACATACAAATACAAAAAAAAACATGTATAAAATAACTTTAATTTCGAAAGTCGGTGTCCTTGGATCTGTATTTAAGTTTTTTGCCACCGACTTCCGATATTAAAGTTATTTTTCACTTTGTAGTGTTTTTTTGGAAGTTGGTTGTTTTTTTTTGAGGGTTTTCCTCGATTTTCATGGGATTCCCTCATCAGATTCCGACTTGGTGACAATGGAACCACCTCGAGAGCATACCCTTTCAAACAAACAAATGATTTTTAAAATAGGTCCACAAATGACGGAGAAATCGGTGAACATATATAATAAAAAAAACATACTTAAAGTCGAACATATAACCTCCTCCTTTTTGGAATTCGGTTAACAAGACTTCATTGGTTATTTTAACTCGAGGTTTTCAATTAAAACCAATGCAACAGCGTGGCTACGTATATTTATTATGTTTAAAATGTTGCGTATTTTATTTTGCATAAATAAACATTTTCTTTCTATAGAGGTACCTTAAAAGCAACGCACAGCCTAAACCATTGGGTCTAGAAGCTTGACATTTTGCACAAAAGTTCCTTATAGAACGCAAGTTGAGCACGAAAGAAGGATTTCGGAAAAAATCGTCCCAAAATAAGGGATGAAGCTTTATAAGGAAGTACCTATGTAATTCTTGAATAAATAATCTCGAAACAAAATATTAAATGCGATACTAACGTGGTGTGGTCTAGTTAATTTCACGTCAAGTCTATCAAAGGAAAGTGAAATTTGATATGCAAGGAACAAGAAAACGATTGCAAGCTGTAAATTATTCTTGTAATACTTACTAGTTACATACATGACTGACTTATCTCTATTGAAATATCGTAATACATATACATGTTTATCTGTGCCAAATGTTGCGTAAATCTACATATTTATACATTAAAGCTAAACAGTTTGTTTGTTTGTTTGAACGCGTTCGTTTGTTTAATCTATGGAATTACCAGTCGGATTTGAAAAAAATGTTTTTCATTCGGTAGCCTAATTCTTGAGGAAGGCTATTTAACATTACGCTAAGACCCTTAAGAGCTGAGCAAAAAGAAACAAAAGTCTTGAAGAACTATCAGTGAACGAACTAATAGTACCTACGGGCATGCGACGGGGTGGGTCGGGGAACAAGAAATTTCACGCGGAAGAAGTCACGGGCCGAAGCTAGTAAATTATAAACGCATGAAATGCCTGCCGGTGTCTATCTTTTAATTTTCATAATGTGCTAGCTTTAAACGCATGCAAGGAGCGTCATTAATCAGTGAAATTGCGTAATTTGTCAAAACTTTTGCCAAGACGATAAATAATTACGCTTAATGATAAATATTACTTCCCTTGACTAAAATACTTTTATTCCGTAATAATATCCGTTCTGAAGTTTATAATATCTTGGAGAAGAGACGAATAAACGCAATGGAGATTGTATATGGCCACCCATATCCAATATCCATTGCGTTTATTGTCTCCAAACACTGTGTGATAGAATCAAAGATTTTAGACAACGTGACTGAATCAAACAATATTTTTATCTCAATCATTTGTTTCCCCTCTTTGTTTTGATAAAATTTTATATATTATGATTAGTTTAATATTGTAGCGTATCATTATAAAGATGAATAAAAGAACAAGGTTATTAAAGTTTTATATTATAATTAACCATTAAAACATAAAATGATTCCTTTCATAAATAATTAAAGTTAAGCTAATTGCCCACTCCACAATAATTAAAACCTTCGCATCATTTCATCTCATAAAACGCTAAACCCAGTCGCCATTGTGTTAGCAAAACGACAGCGCAGGCTCTCCCCGTCATAGGCAACTCGTTTCCAATCATGATTTACTCGCAGTACCGCGCTAAAGATTTATCTAACATGTGAACGTCTAATGACATTGATTTAATTGAATATTGTGCCGCTTCTCATTACAAAATAAGAGTAACATTAAATTACCTCGGCCAGTGGGAGAGGACACGACAATCCACTTAGTTGCTACCAGCTAGTGACAACTTACCCTGAATTAAGATGGTATCGTGCGAACTGTATCTTGACTACAAACTACTCAACTTTGTAGTAAAAAGATCAATGTTTAATTAAGTGCAATTTATCTGAGGGAACAGGTGTTGTGTTGTTTATTTCGCAGCTGTTTGCGATGCGATTGTTGTATTTGCGGGTGTCGCTTCCACTTTGATGTAACTTGCCAAGTTGATATATTTTACCCTATTTGTCCCACTGCTGGGTAAAAGCCTCCCCTTTTTCCTTCTATACCGCTCTATTGTCTGCGATCTCTGGCCATGTTGGCCCCGTAAGCATGATTAGATCATCACACCAACTTCGCCGCGGTCTACCTTAACGTCAATGTCTTCCCTCAGGCGTCCACAGTGCTCACTCCCATTTCAGCCTGGCCGTTTTTTCTCCAACATTTATCACTTGCTAACAGTTACTTTATGTCCACAATTATTTTCTGTAGCTGCTTGAAGTACATCAAATTGAGTGAATGCAGTAGAATATTAGCAGGTACGTATTCTATCATACATAACCAACATCGTGAAACCAAACATCATGTCTTGAGTTTCATTAGAGATCATTATTTGGTTGATTTAAGTACCAACGTGCATTTAAATCTTAAGTTTGATACGGAAAATATTAAGCATTTTATGCATTTCCAGCATAATCTATCGCTAGTATTAATATCTAAGAGTTGTAGGTCCCTATAGCAATTGCCTACAACTCCTACAAGTGCTACCTATCATGTCCTACTATCCTCAATACACTCGTCTAAGATACAATTGCGAGAATGAACAAGACATTCTTTTAATTCCCATGTTACAATAAAATTATAACAATCAAGAGAAAATACTCAAAGTGTAACATGTAAACTATACAACAGCATAATTTTGTTAGTGTTTTTCAAGTTCCGGGGACTAGATTGTAGATGTCCTAAAAAGGAACCTCACTGAAGACTCAAGCATTACATAAAACTAGTTTAGAGTCATTTGATTGGTTGAAAGTAATGCTTGATTTTGAGTGAGATTCTGTAATACGGGACTAAGCTTGGGCTGTTCAAAATTCATTATAATTATCCCATTGGTAAGCTGCATTATTCAAGTGAGGTAACATTTCCTTGTGATCGTAGCGGTCTATTTGGATATGCAGCAGTGTACGTATATGGGTTGATATAATGAAGATGACCGTTATAATAAAGCTTTGTGCAGTTTCGGCCAAAATAATTGACCAATTTCATGCAATTTACATAATCATAGAAATCAAAACTGAATAAGATAAAAGTTTTAAATAATTAACAGTTTCTTTTAGTGAACTCCTTAGTGCAGAAGTGTAAAGATTATTTCCGTTGAGCAGAGGATATGAGAGTGATATATCGTATGTGTCAGCTGTTCGCGAGATTGTCACGCGATAGTTGTCCAACACATTAGTGGCTGGCAATTAAATTATAAAAAAGTTGGAAGTAATTACATAAAGAAACACGTGTTTTTTTTTACTTTTTATTTTGAAGTGTCATGTTTGATGACATGTAAGCGATTTAATCAGTACACTTGCGGACATTTAAATTTCGCCAATAGTGTTTTAAATATTTTTATATTGTAACATTTTGATCAGCTATCTAAGGGTTCATTAACCTGCTGTTTTCCGATATTACTTGCCATATTTCTGAACATAAAATCAAGGCTGTAAGTAATTCATAACTAGATAAATCCAAAGTCTGTACCTTCTTACTGCTAATATACCCAAAAGGTGTAACTGAAAAAAACCACATATATAAGAAAGAAGATACTTCTATAGAAATTACTGAAAACCTTTTAAAGGGTCATTGCATTCAACAACTTTTTCTATGGGACCAACCCTAAATCGGGACAAAAATCAGCTGTTCCGTAGTTTTTGTCGAGTTACCTGAACATGAAATATATGGAAAAGCAGATTTTTTATGCGCATTGCCACGCTAAAACTTATTATAATGATGAATACAACGAAATAGATTTTCAGTTATTTCAAATATGTTAAGCCACAAATGTACGTTTTGTAGAAATCGAATTAACCTCAAGCTTGCCCGTTAACAACAAGACCTACGGATAAAAACGTCAAGTTACCTAGTTAAAAAAAGGAAATTACGAAGTCTATTTTTAAAACGACCAAGACCGTTTCGTTTTTTGACAACTAAACGGACAACAGATTGTCAGACAGATAATTTTTTGCTCTGACTTCTGGGAATACAAGATTACATCCTAATATGGTGTTTTATATTACCGAAATTTTACTCTGTTCTCTTATTATTTTGACAATTTAATATCATGTAATGAGGAGAGAGATAGGTAATCTTAAAATTAGCGACTAAAAAGTTGCCAGAAAAACAAATGAATGTCACGATATGTATTTTTTGGAACCAAGCTGACCGCATCAGGATTTTTTTAACATGACGATTTTTTTTTCGCTCACTGTATTTTCAACGCACTGCTTAACGCCGAGAGTTGAAAATCCAACAATGTGTTTTTACGACGCGCTGGGATGCACTCTGATTCTCAATGCTCAGCTCAATACCAGCAATTGAAAAATCCAGTACGCCACAAAAAATCGTCGCGTTATAAATCGCCCATACCCTAACTCTAACTCAGTAGCTGTTTTGATGTTTTTAAAACGGTTTTCATCATTTTCGAAGAAGTTTTCGGTATTAAAAGCCGCTACTAGCCCGCTATCCGCTAGTTCCTTAGAACTTCATAACTGCAACAGGAACATTTTTCTAAGAAATATTTTTTTTACAAACTGCTTTTTCTACTTTTCAAAGCTCGTTAGGATGAAAATAAACACCAGGTATGCTAGTTTATTCTACTTTTTTCTAGAACGATTTTGTAATCATAAATCATAACGCAATTAATTTTTTTACGTCGTCCATGATGTTGTGGCTAACTTTAACAAATTAAACGCCGACTTTAGTAAAGCTGAGTTGTCTAGTCTCGTCTATTCTGTCTATTTTATCAGTAAAAAATATCACAAACAAAAACTGTGCCTAGGAGATAAAAAAGCATAGTGATCCTAAAAAATACAGTTGTTTGTAGGCCTACGATGTCGAAACTACGTGTAAATCGTGTAACATTTAAGAGCGTTTACGACGTACGGCATTTAATACAAACTTTTAAGCCCTCGTTTTTCGAAATAAATACTCCGATTTTAATGAAACTTCATACGTATAAGCAGGATACAAAGGTCTAAAAATTTAGTTAAGAACATTTTCGAAAAACTGTGTTAAAGCCAAATTTGACCGATTTTAAATACTCCATAGAAACAGAGTTTTCCAGTTATCTATTTTTAAATAAGGAATTTCGAAAATGTTCTTTGCTAACGTTTTAGGCCAAAAAAAACGGTTAGGTTAAAAAAACGGTGTCTTAAAAACTGTGGCTAATGCTACTGGGCTTTATTTTACGGCGTATTTTACAAGATTTATTAAGTTTTATATTGCTGCAAAAAACACGAGGAAGTTAGCACGAATAACAAGTCATCATCATCATCTGCCTAGCCTTTTCCCAACTATGCTGGGGTCGGCTTCCAGTCTAACCGTATGCAAGTGTTTTAATACAAGTGTTTTAAATGAAGCGACTGCCCATCTGGTCTCCACAACCCAGTTACTGGGTAATACGATACCCCTTGGTAAGACTGGTTGTCAGACTTTCGGGCTGCTGACTACCCGTAAAGACTGTCAAAGATGTAAAAATAACAGCCGGGACCAACGGCTTAACATGCTTTCCGAGGCACGAAGCAGTCTCGATACGATATGGATGGTCACCGACCACGAAATGACCGCGGTAATCGTAGCTTAACCTTCGATCGACCCGTGCGGCTGTTATTATTTAGCCACGAGCTCCTGTTCACGTCCACGAGAAGTCTACAAGAACCATAACGTTCTAACTAAACAAATTTCTTGCGATTCTAAATTACATCACTCAACTGTCTGTTCAGTAGTCTACTTGACGGTTATCAAAAAAAAAATTAAAAATAAATAAATGATTTATTTTGGACCAAACACTTCTATATACATCATAAACCTGCCAAACTGTGTGACAGTTTGTCGGCAGGATTAGCGCTCGTCTTAAAACATTTGTAATCTGATTAAACATCTAAGTAGGTAGATACAGATACTTTAAATGGACGGTAAGAAGAATAAAATAATAGCAGCGTAACTAATTGTTGTCGCATGTTGCGACATTTTCATTAAGCAGTTCAGTTTTTAATTTAATCTTTAGCGTTCGCTTACTAATTCCACTATTATCTTTTCTTAGCCAGTCGATATTATTGAAAAGTGTAGGGGTCAAATACTTATTGGTTCAGATTTTCGAGCTTCTGACGATCCGTTACGACTGTCAAGGACCCACAAATGACGGCTGGGTCTTGGCTAGGACCAACGGCTTAATGTTATACTGCTAACAAACCACAAATGATAGCAATATCATTACACTATTCTATATTACAGTCCCAGCTCCATTCAGAACTAGGACCGCTTTGCAAACTATCTAATATCTACTATACCTATCGCATACCATAAAAGCTTATAACTATAATAAAATAAAACAAGATAGTCGCTAATGAGTACCTTGTATTTATCTCACAGAAAACCCACGCACACTGCCTCTACCGTGTAACTCATTCATATCCAGCCTCTACACGAATCTAAGGAACCTATAAATAAAGCTGAGAACAGACTATAAAGTGAGTATCGAGAGGTTTCGAGATATCAAGAAATATCTCTATAATGTAATCGAACGTCTGACTATAACCAATAATTTTTATGACAGCCGTTAAATATAAATCCAGGAGCGGACATAGGTTCTATATTTAGTACTAGTAATTACTTATAACGTTTTATTAGGATTACGAAAGTACTTTCAATCAACATAAAGTCACAAATAATAGTACTAGAAAAACAAAGGATGAAAGTTGTAAATCATGAGGGTAGGCCTATTAAAAATTGATTGTAAAAAATGCCTTTTAGCTAAACTATACCTGATTTCAGGCCAAGACAAGCCTTTCTAGAAGTTATATTTGTATATGTATTTTATTTTAACTTTTTCTCTGACCGTACTTTCCTTACTCAAGATATACAATGAATTACTCCTGGAAATAAACTAAAAGATTATCATTTCTAAGTTATTATTGGCAGTAAGTAAGCAATATCTTCAAAATTAGGATTTTAATTTTATTATCAGTTTAATATTGGCTCACTCATACCTAATAATACAAAAAGCTCTAACGTCATTCTTGCATATCTCGTAAAAAAATATATGAATTTTGAATAAATTAACATTGACGCACGCGTGCGTACCTTCTTCTATCGTTTATCATTCTTATATTGCTTTAAAATAAGGTAGATCATACCTGAAATCTGATGAGCCTTTGCCCTACAGTGAGACGTTTGTCTCCCTTCAGCCTAAAGAAGCCCAAAAGCATCTTCTCGTACAGATCTCGAACAAGCATTCAAATGAAAAGTTATTTATTCAAATTTGGCTGAGAATCGGCACTTATCAAACGTCAAAATTACATAAGTCAGTCCCCCAAAACGCCCTCCTTTCACCAGTTCCTAGTGCTTGGAAGAAGTGGCGCAACAAACTCCTCAGCAGAACTGCATTGATAACCAATCACCACACTTACTCTATGTTATCGATTTACCCATACACCGTATTGATGATTTGAGAACACAAAACCCAACTTCACTCACAATGCTTTTCTTCACCGTACCTAAGTTAGATGTGTCTTAAAATAACTTCGTTCTCGATGGTATTAAATCCCGACAGATTGTCAAGTTCCGCCTCAGTCTAAGTCCTTATTCTATCAGCATTAACATCAAGCGATTAAACTGTCCACTAAATGTAAAGTATATTCTAAATCTCAGGATTATTACTTGCATTTAATCTTGATTCTCGCATAAATTCTATTGCAATTGAATAAATTAATTGTATGATGGTGCGTCATTGTGTGGGATATCTGGCTTTCAATTCCTTAAGGCGGGCTGGAATTTATATCATCAGAGCTCATAGATCATAATCTGTACGAAAAAGTCCTCCTATCTTAAAATTATAGTCTTTATTAGGAATATATTATTATTATTATGATTGAATTTGGGGAGGTGCTGTAGCACCAACTTGGCAATAAATATTTGCAGGTCAGCGACCGAAAGCTTATGTATGTACAAGAAACCCTGCTACCAAGTTTTAAATCTTAACTAATATTATAAATACAAAAATAAGTTTGTTTGTTTGTTCCGCTTTAATTCTAAAACGGCTGAGCGGATTTGGATGAAATTTGGCACATGGGTAAACCATGACTTGGATCGCAGACGAAGTCGCGGGTAACAGCTAGTTTCTTATAATTTCCTAAGTTTACAGAGTTTCCCAAATGAATGGATCTGCCAGTCACTTTCTCATGAATTTATATCTCTGCGCTACGATCGTAACACCAAAACAAATTTCCGATTATTCTCACTCACTGACTTGATCATTCATCAACTTTATTACTGCTGCATACGCATAGTATGTACCCTGAAGTAACAAAACAGTTTCACTTTTTCTGATCAGTAGCGTGTTTGATGTTCCGTCATACTCACGAGCTCACGCGTCTTAATGGGAGCCTAGTCTATATGTAAGTTTATCTCATGAATCGGCGTATCGCCGAGACTTTCTTGAGACATCTGCCGAGCCTCCTGATTGAACACGCGATATCGAGCGTAAAATACTTAGAAATAATTTCACAATCATTCAACTAGCGTCTACCTTTTTGTCCCGTCCATAAAGCAGATAACATCTAGCTAGATAGTGCTGCAGACACACGGTTAAATGATGTCACTGAGAAAATTCTTCATTTTAACCTCGCAGATTTATATTTAGTTTCATTATGATTTTTTATTCTTAGTTATACAAATATCAGAGTACTTAATTTTTGTTTGGTGAGTCATCTTATTGGCATGCATACAAGGCCTTATTTGTGCCAATCACTTCTTTTGAATTTAAATCAATTGCTTTCAGAATTCGAACTCGTTATCTACTTAATATTCTGCTCCAATACAAAACTGCTTCACTTTTCCCGCTTAATATATCAAGTTAAGCTTAGTGCTACGCGGTGTAAGCTTTAACGTAGTATCATGAGTTGTAGCGCTTCGTCTCGCCAACGACCGACCTTCGCATCCAGCTGGAAGTCACCGACAGACAGACTTTTTTCTCTTCTCACAATGTTATACGAATAATTTATTACTTCAATGTATATTGAAATAGCAATTTATAATAAAACGACGGTTGAAACTGGTTTGTGCAGGGTGGTCTCGCAAAATTAAAGCCTGTATTTTTACTTATTTGAATGTATTTTCTTAGGCGCCTTTAGCATCAGAAAAAAAATCTGCAAAAAAGGAAGTAAAAAGCCTTGCATTCCTCTGTTACACAGCTATAGAAATGAATAATAGCAGTATAAAAATGAACATTTTCCGTGGTAGAATCGACAGGTATACAGCTATACAGGTGGGGTCGCGCTCGCCACGATTCTCGAGATATCTAAGTTGTGCATCGGCCTTGAGAAAGCCGCCGCTTGCTGCCGCTCGCTCCGCGCGCTGACCTTTCCGCTCCTCTCCGCCCAGCGTGGTTATTTATTGCTATCGAACGCGTGATAAATCCGCAGCATCTGTGCCGTGTACATCCGTGTTGTCTTCGACGAAATGAGTAACGAATTGTTTCGCGGCGCTGCTTTGGTAGCGCTCGATGACAACCGCGGTGACACGCAGTCATAGCCACTCGTAATATTGATTTATACCTATTGTTGGCTTTGATTTATGCTGTGTTAGCAGTCTGCTGACGCTGTGTGAGGTACGGAGGCTTCAAAGCGATCGATAACTAGAGAAGTCTTTGAAATGAAAAGAAATATAGACTCTTAAAAGCATCTTCGTAGACGCTACAGTCGCTAACGTAGAGCGCATTCGAAGCCTTGATAATGTAAACAACGATTTCGTGAACGTTTAAACCGGCACTAAACAAGTCTAAGTTTCTCCACATCTTTATTTACATTGCCCGTTGGTACTTAATTGGCAAGTACAGTTACAATTTATTATATCAATTTCGCCATATGGTACGTACCGTGTTGCAACATCTTGGAAAACATAGTTGCCTTTCCCCGCTGGGCCTTAGACTTGTCCGGGCTTCTCAAGATCTACTATCAACTTTAAACTTTGTACTGCTCGTGGCAGCTCAGTCGTTTTATCAACAACAGAACGTTATTTATTGGGTCCCATATTGGCGGGCACATGATTTATTAGATGAACTTGAAAGACATGAAACAAGGAACTAAAGTCGAGTGTCTAAACCTTTAGCAATATTTGTTGGAATAAAATGCAATAGTCGTTAGCGACCTCAGTTTATGAAACTCGAAACCGCCTCGACTGGTCCAGTCACAGCGGCTCAGCGGCTCGCTCGGGCCCTAGACAAGTCATAAGTCAACTGCTCTCTTTCGCAGCATGCAATTTTATCAAACTTGAATAGGGAGAAACCGCTCATTACTGGTAGCCTACATAAGTTGCGAAGAAAAGAAATTGCCGGGACCTTGTTCAATAAGTTGGAGGAGAAATTACTCGTTCGGGGAGTCTGCAAGGTGAGCCAGTCACCGGTATGGTCTGTGAAAGTTATTACTTGTGCGATGGACAAGTGTTTGCGCCCGCGCCGGTTCGCTAACGCAGACCTACACATTTAATTGAGCAACTTTTTGTATGTGTGCACGTGATAATATGAAACTGATTATGAACTGATATGAAAAATGAAAGTGAAGGCTGAGCTAAAACTAGATGATGTTGACAGCTTGTCGTAGATGTATTGAATAAACAATTTGAAGTGAGATTGACAAATTCACCAAATAGAAGGGTGCTACTTTTATCGCTAAGCCAATACGTTTAAGCAAATTATGATCCTGATAACTATCGAGAGAAACAAAGACAAAGATATTAATTAATCCACATTAAGCTCAATTTCTTGCATGACTCCGTGCCTCGTATTAGAAAACGCGCCGGTATGTCTTCATTGTCTACCGGACAACTTCCCACGGACAACAAAACGCCGCGACAAAAACAGTCACAGCGAATTCATAAGTCCTTGACAATCACATTGACGGCGCCCGATGAAAACACGATTTATTTTTTACGCCCCAGCAGGGAATGGAATCCAATTTATTTATTTAACCACTTAAACAGACAAGCAAATAGATTTAAGTGTCCACTAACTCCTTCCGACAAATAGGTAAATTGCCATTATTATGTTTTATGCAACGACATGTCTTTTCTTGCTCTCCTCCCTCCTGATTATTGCGTCTACTTATTTTGCTATAAAACATTGGATAGATTTTCTTTTACTTCCTCATTTATGCTTGTAAACTTTGAACAAGCTGAAGGTGCCTAACTCGTAGCCAAATTCTGGGCTGACTGTTCATAGATTGCCATCGCGACGCTAAGAAGAACGTTGAATGTTTTGAAGCATTTTTATTTGTTTTTGCGTTTCTACTGTGAAAGAAAATGCGGCATTTTTATCAAAGTTCCGTATCAAAAATGCAATGCATTTGAGTTTTAATGACAACAGCTAAGTGACACGAATTGTATCATTCTTTGTTGAATTCCTTTAACATTACTAAACCGAACATTAACCTATATTATATTATACAAAAGCTTTGTTACCGTGTTCGTGAAGTTCATAAAATTCATGGTCAAATGTCAGTCCAGGTGGAAACGAATCATTCATAATCGATACAAATCAAATCAGTATTCATAGGCCGTCCTTTTAGATCACGTACCTACGTATGTTCCTCGAATAATTGCAAATGCAATGTGTTCCATACCTACATCGATGGAGTCGCCACTCGCCACACAATATCATTGGCATTCACCACTGATAGTACTATTGAGAACGCAGTATTTTACAATCGTTCCAGCGCTAAAATATACAAAACAGATATAAATTTTGATGTAAACAGCATTAGAGTTAACGAAACTGTTGTAGATAACTTCTTGTGAAATGGCATTGTGACATTTTAGCTATTTTCTGATAATGTTATGTCCTCCACAAACCACATGGGGCGTTAAGCAAATAGGATGCCAAATTCAGATACCTTTCATAATAAATATGTATGTCTGTATTGAGAAGTGTTTCTTTAATTGGAGTCTACTTCATTTTAGATTTATCACACAAATCCGATGAATTTTCGTAGCTTTACATCGAAACGTCTTGAATAAAAACAAATAAAAATCATTACTGCTCTTTTCTATAAACCACTAAAGTATAGCCTAGCAAAGTCCTGTAAAATAACTAATTGAAGCAAATCAATATTATTTTTTACATCAAAACTACACAATTAACTTAATTAAACGCACATAGTAACTTCAACTTGTTTCAACGTTTCAATAACGTCTTTGACGCTAAAAACCACAGATCCACGTCAATCAATTATATTTCATTTTATTGTATCCGCTCTGATTCCACTGCCCAGATTACTTCGAAGCCACAGAGTAGCATTTTGGAATAGTTGCACGTTCATTGAGTGTACTGAGGGTCCAAGGTAGGCTGTAGGCGCCACCGTAATTAGATTAAACGATTCTCTTGAATTACGCGAATGTAGGTACATACTCAGACTGTACAATAAAAGGAATAGCACAGGATGCCGGCTGAACGAGGGTAAGCTACCATTGAATGACAAGCTTGCTGACACTTGGAATATAATTCATTTTGTGGGAAAAGATTTAATATAGGTACAAGGAGTTCATGGAGGAAGGTCCATGGAGTATCTTGCCCGTTCTTCTCCATAGGTACCAACTACTTTAGAATTGGAAATATTCAGAACACATTCATGCGTATTCTAATACATATTTGCATATTTCTGATCCTAGTCAATTCAAAAGTGCCTGTAAATGGTTGAATTGAAATAAATTCTTTCGAGTTTGAGTATTACATTCGAGAATAAGGTGAAAACTGTATTAAATCATTAATGCCAGTAGTCCTTAAGACAAACTTAACCAAAGGGCGTGACTTTCGGAAAAATGAAAAATCTGAACTGAAAGTTAGTACCTAATTAAAATATGAAAATTCAATTTTCTTTCAAAAGGAATTTCTCTTTGACAACAATACCCAAAGATTACCAATCAAAGCATTGTCCCAGTCCTTTTAAACACAGAAATACGAATTAATTTCTTCTAATAACACGGTGCACAGTGCTATTTCACATGGATATCACTCGCATTAATAAACAATGCCAAGTGAGAATCTCTTTGTGTGCACGCTTATCATAACTGTGCTGTAGGAAGTACAATTGCGTTAACAGTCCCGTTAACTATTGCAGACTATATTCAGAACATATTCATGCGTATTCCAATACACGTTTTGCGAGAAACTAATGTCCGAGTGATGGAATTCCTAGGAGCAAATTTCTGATGATAAATATACATATATTTTATATATACACACGTTTAGTTTTGATCATTGAGAAAAAGCTTGATTTAAATGCTAGTATAAAGAAAACTTAATAGCCATCTTTGGGTACTATGTTAAATTAGTCATTACAGAAAATACTAGCTATATGGTCCATGAAATCGGGTGGCTGCCTTTAAGCTAAACTAGCTTCTGCTGAAACTTCGTCCGTGTGAATTTTCTTGTTCCTAGCGTGATAGCGTCTTAGCGTGATGTAAAATAGCAAGCCTTCTTCAAGAATTGGGCTATCAAATGCATTTTTTTTTCAAATCCGACTGGCAGTTTCAGAGAATAGCGCGTTCAAACAAACAAGCAAACTGTTCAGCTTTATTATTAGTATAGATAAAATATGAAATCTGTCAGTTTATGTTAATCTCAACTGCTAGTAGGATTCTGACACGATTTCATGGAAAATTTTCTGGCGTAGTCTGTCCTTAAAACATCAAAACCTTGATTGAAATGTTAAATCGCAGTCTCTAAGCAATTGTTTAATCAAACAAGCTTAAAGCTTCCTAAAACTTTGAACCTAAATGATTCTGTTTTTCGCAGTTTTTAAATCAAGCTATAAAGCTTCATAAAACTTTGAACCAAAATCGTCCTGTTTTAAAACACCAAAATTCTTATTATACGAATATCCTACAAACGCAATCTACATTATCCTATTTCATAAATTCGCGAGTTAGCTAGCACTGAACATTTACATTCTAGCAGTAAGCCCGAAGCCCGGACTATTAGTTATTTGTGTCGCAAGCTCCCGGTGCGGACACGATAATATGTGATAACTTCGCCAACTCCATACAATGGCGATATTGTCATACAAATGATTTGAATTACTTGCCTCTGAGAACATGTGTTTGCAGTCCCTTTGCATACGAATTGTGGTTTTGAATTGGATATTTGGTACTTGGATTCTTGTTTTATCAATCGAGTTATTGGTGTATTGGATTCAAACCAAAATGTAGTCGAATTTACTAGATGACCCGGCAAACTTCGTACAGCCTCAGAATCAAAAATGTTGTAATGTAAGAAACTTCCAATTTGCGAGGAAACTTCTCATAAGTAGATCGATTTTTTTAACGAAATCATCAATCAGTTCTAAAGATATCATCAAAAAAGCCGTTCCATACAAAATGTACGAGAAAATGGATTATCTTAACTAAGTTATTTTTCTGAGTGTTATTCTGCTATTCTGGGTGAAGACAAATCCAACAAAGCAATTATCATATAAATCGGTCCAGCTGTTCTTGAGTTGGTAAATAGTGTAAATAACCCTACTTTGTTTTGTTTATAGATTACTCAAAAAATATTTTCAAAGGTGTAGTCAGTAGGGGTAAATTATACTAACAAGTCTATGCATATATTTTAATTAGCTCAAGAAGTCTATGCTGTTCATAACTTTATAAAAACCCTCAATCACCACAGAAAACCCGTTTAACTAAGATTTTATACACGAATCAGAACTAAAAACATAGCTCATAATTTGAGAAAATCCACCTTTCGAACGGAGCTACAAAAAGTATAGTCCCATTGTCTTAAAAGCGTACGTAACGCAGTTAAACGCACCGCACACGAGTAGGTATGTAAATTAATTTGTAAAGAAAGTGTTCACAGGGAAACGCTCGCATCACTTCCGAATGAAACTTCCAGAGGAACACGACAAAACATTTAATAACTCGTAATTTATCAATTTCGCTGAACAAAAAGATAACAATGTACCGAGCATACCGAACAAGACCCTATTCAAACAAAGTTGCCACTTATAAAATTATGCGCCATGACTACCAAAGAGATTCGTTTATTTTCTTTCAACAAGAATAATGCGAGTAATGCATTTAATTATTAGCTCAGGATCTTCAGCGACTTACAATTCAATTTGCATTAAAATCAGATTTTCTTACACGTCATCGCGATTGCTTTAGTTTATGCACAGCTTTCTATGATAATAATTAATGCAGCAGTTCTCCTTAGCTGTCACGATACACTTGACTACAATGTCTATTGACAACATAACTCGAGTATCAATTACGTATTGAATGGCCTTTGCGATTACGATCTCAGCTATTGAACTGTGTTCTAACGCTGAGGTTGGGCCTGTGTTCACGAACATAAACGTATAATCATTTATCGTTACTTTATTACTTTGTTTTCATTTGGAGCTCTTTAATTGATTTTCGCTAGCAATTTACTGAGTAACAGAACTGAGGAGTTTACCATCAGAATCAGTTATGAAACGTTAATTCTTGACTGTTGCGGAATATTATATAAACGAACTACATTCCTACATTTCCTTCTGAGGGTATCTGTCTGTTTGTCTTATCTAAGCCCAATCTTATAAATTGTCCCCTGGCTGAATTTTGATACAGCTTTCACCGACGACGCTTGAAAGCGTAATTCGAGCAAGATTTTGACATATTAATTTTACTAGCCTACTTATAAAATCCGTCGGCGTGAAATTCTATCTCTTGCGTCTAAACGAAATTTCATCTAAATTCGTTAGTCTGGTACGATGATTGAATAACAAACATACATTCAAACTTTCGTATTTGTGGATCATGCAATATAACAAATTTATTTCATAAGTATTTTATTCCATAAAAATAATATCATCACCGCAGAAATCGTAAACCCAAGCTCTGTTTACGATCCTGTTTACTAACTAATTAAGTTTCTTGAGCATGAAACTAGTCTGGTGTAGTCACTCTCCACAAATATGCGCTTCACTTTACATTCCCACATGTCAACGGGTGACAATGGGATGGTGAGGTTGCTCACCTCGATTGTACTGGCTTCGTACACACCGCAACTATCTAATACTGTGACGTCGCATAATTAGAACTGATTGTACTCGACGATATTGCATGTCTTCTATAAAGTACATGCGTTCGTCAAAGTGTTCACGTGACAACTAATTGACAACATAACATTTCTATAGTATTATGCATTATGTTAATTGAACTATTATAGTTATAGTATACTCACATGTTTTTGTAGAGAATGACAAATTGTCTATTATTTATTTTGTTGTTAGAGAAGTTTTGTTTACCCGTTAATTGGCTTAACGGGTTATTGTTTCAGTGTATAAGGTGTTTTTAATTGATGATAAATACGGACATTTCGCTGTCTTAAGTTATACAATGAACGTTGAGGGTGAGGCGGTGCATGTTCGCTGCTGAACAATAGACGACCTGGCAGGCACGGCGAGTACCAAAGCGTTGGACTTTCTGTGGTACATTTCACAGTTTCGATCAGTACTCTAAACAAATGGTTGTTCTATGGCCTGTAGGGACTTGAGTCTAGGTCATGAAAAAAATAGATAAACGAAGTAATTAACAGTTAAGCATTGCTGTTTTCGGATGGTGAGAAAAACAAACGTGTTGTTTTCGAAACATGATCCGCCATTTACGACTGTTAGTTAAAACTTTCTAGACATAGCGGGGTTTATTTATAAATGTTGCTTAAAGTTTGACTTTAAGGTAAACCATACATTTTTGACTTTTAATCGTCCCCTAACTTTAAGCAACGTTTATAAATAAACTCCATAAAATCCGTGACAACCTCAAGGCAAGTTATTAATCGGTGTACTCGGCACACCTTCTACTATTAATATATTCATAGTCCTAATCATATTAAAAGCGGTCGGTGTTCTAAATCTAGAGTAACGCAACATTCCAACTGAATGCGAATATCGGAATGCTAGCAACCAGGGCGTGTCATGCACATATGTTTACTGTTTACAAAACACCAGATGACGTGTAAACATCTAGATCACATAAATTAATTTGTCAATTAAGTCTATACCTATCTTGTTTAATAGTTTATTTCAATCCAGTAGCGGTTACAGCGAGAATTGATTAAAATATCAGTTAGCACTTAATTCAAGATTCCCACGATTAATTTACGAAAAAACTCTCAAACTGGCTTTGGAATGATTGAGCTTTTAAAACGGTCAATTTAGGTTCATTGCACCTTTATTTATTTCTCATAGCTACTTTGATTAAAAAACATTTTACACCAAATTATGAAGGCTTGTATAAATTTCGTATAGGGATAGCAATATTTCTTCTTTATAAGTTAATATTCCTAAGAGTGAAATAATTTTCAAAAACATACAAACAGATCTTGTGTTTTGGCACCATACAAAAAACTAATTCAATATAAACACTCCGATATAAATTGAAATGTAAATATTTATTTTCTGCATCACAGAAACAAGTGTATCCGTAAACGGCGTTACTAATAGGTACGTGTAAATAATACTCTAATCTGTTCATCAATGTTGAAAGATAGTTCATGAACGAGTGAACGATTTTCCGGAGGCTGACCGCATTCATTCACTCTCGTCGCCACATGCCGTGACGTTTCCACCCCATTATTAACTTGTACACGTGTTTATGATGAGTAGGTTTATTATTTCGAGTGTGACGTCGACACCTGTTTCGTTTTTAAATTATGTGGTGTTAAAAGATTATTAGCGTGTTGACTTGTTCAGTGAACACGCAAAGCAAATCCGATCGATGAAATGTTTATAGTGTTTGTTTAGCGTGAAAAATTACAGTCAAAAGTTATATTTTTACCAGTTTGTTTTTTTTTTTTTTGTAAATGTAAAACAAGAAACCAACTTCTAATCACACGAGGGTAAAGGTTTTCTTAAGTTTCGTTTTAAACAGACGTTTCTCGATTTTTGAACATTTTCATTTAAATACGATCAGGTGTAGGTATTTAAGCAATAAAAACCTTTAGGCTCATGACATCATCCTGTGACTGACCTGCTTTACAAAGGTTAGGTAATCTGCACATTACGTATCTACAAAATATATTTTGTAATCCTATAAAGTCGATAACTCGCTTCTTTATTATTGCGTCAGTCCACCTACAGACCTGGGCTCGTACCATAACCCTTTGGAAGGCAGCTTTAGCGCAGGGCACATAGTTCAAAATTGCTTAACGCTTCCCATGACACATAAAGTAGGTAGAACTTATCAACACTTAAAAGTCAAATATACGCATATGTAGCTAAACATATGTTCGGGAAAAATCCGCTCGGTTTAGCTGGATTTGTGCCGAACCGACACGAACATGATTCAGCGAGTGTAGATCCTCAACGGAGCTTATTTATCGGCACGAGCCGAATGAAAACCGAATGTATGTCGTAACAACAGAATGGAATGTGACCTACCCGAACAAGTGGATAGCACCCCTGATTCCGGAAAGTGCCATAAGATTGTAAGAAATATAACAAGTAACAACTTAACTAGCTATAAGTACGCCGAACCCTTCAAGTGCGAAGGGCTAACTTCTAATACGACCACAAAGTGGGCATCGGCGCAGTTTGTGGTTAATTTAGCAAAAAAGATAACATTACATGACAGGTTGTCGACCTGTTATGAAACCGCAGCCGATATTATATGATAGTGCTTGAAAATATCAATAAGGATAACTGATATTTACATAAATTAAATAATTAAGACTTTGATAGTAAATGAGAATGTATAAGTACCTACCGAAAAATTAGTTAAGTCAATCACTCAGCCTAGCCTTTTCCAATTATATTGGGGTCGGTTTCCAGTCTAACCATATTCAGCTGAATAACAATATTTTACATAGAGCGACTATCTATCTGACCTCCACAAACCAGTTACAGGGTAATACGATACCCCTTGGTATGACTGGTTGTCAGACTTTCGGGCTGCTGACAACCGTAACGACTGTCGAAGATGTACAAATAACAGCCGGGACCAACGGCTTAATATGCTTTCCGAGGCACGAAGCAGTCTCGATACGGTACGGATGGTCACCCACCACGAACTGACCGCGGCAATCGTAGCTTAACCTTCGATCAACCCGTGCGGCTGTTATTATTCAGCCACGAGCTCCTGTCCACGTCCACGAGAAGTCTACAAGAACCATAAGGATTTAACTAAACAAATCTCTTGCGATTCTAAATTACATCACTCAAGTGTCTGTTCGGTAGTCTACTTGACGGTTATTTTAATAAACAAGTACTTATTACCTACCTCTCGTTCCATAATTCATGAACAGTCTGTCCATACTGCAAATGTAACACATTCATTTATGAATATTAGCAAGAGTATTAATAACTACACATTAAAATGTTGCCGAAAGATCACAGATCACGCATATATTAATATATTTTAACCTACAATATTAGCTTGCTTAAATTCGGAAGCTATCTTAATACGATCTACTGATGTCGTTCATGACATACTTACTTAAAGATTGAGTGCCTTCTTAGCGTATTATGTAAATGGGACCATTCACATCGGGTAATGGAAGCGTGACTCGAAATGAGTCTACGAGTGACAACAGCTATGAACGTAAAACGCATCCAGAGCTTCTCCAGACAGCCAGCCAACCTAAGTTTACTGATTCGACGTTCCTCAAAAATGGTGTTTTCTTTTGCAAAATTACCACACCATCACGTGTAATGAAGGCTTTCTCGATCAACAAAATGATTGAACAGTTCATCTATCCCCTGCACTCGTGAGGAGATGAGGTTGCGTCAGCAAAAGGTAATTCCAGTTGCTGAATTTTGGGCTAAACTAATTTAAAAATCTTTATAGGTATTGGTGTTGTTTTTGCCATCGACACGCTAAGAAAAATTCGTTCAATTTTGTTTTCTTTCTTTTTTTTACATGGGACTTATTTAGCAAAATCAGGCTGTACTATAGTTAGGTACACCTATAACCAAACCTTTCGGAAAACAAGCGTGATGTTTTAGTATTTTTCTTTTCTTTTTTCATTCACTTTTTCTATCTACCATTTTTCCATCTTCTTCCATAATTACTGACTATGATACCTACGAAGGCCAGTATCTAAGGCTTATGATAATAATGTCAACTAAAAGTTCAACAATGCATACATAACATAACCTTCTGCCAAGATATTCATAGTTTAAATTCGGTAGCTATCTTCAATACAATCTACAGATAGCGAATGTACAATATACATAATAGATTTAATACCCCTCGTATTATGTACCATTCACAACGGATAATGGAAGATAAATACGATATGAAGAAATGCAAGCATATCGAACTATCGGCCCCGGATATATTGGGCGAGTGAATTTTCTAGGACTATGGTAGAGTATTTACCTATAGTCTGGCTTAGCCATTTTCCCAACAAGGTTAGTTTAGTCAACCAGTCTAACAAGATAAGGCTGGAAATCAATAATACTAGCTTAATATGAAAGCTTCGGTTCAGAAGCCCGAAAGTCTAACAACGAGTCTTGCTAGGGGTATTGTGTTATCCAGTAAGTGGGTTCTGGAGACCAGATAGGCAGTCGCTCCAGGTAGAATACAGGTAGTCAGCTGCATTCGGTTAGACTAGAAGCAAACCCCGACGAGATTGGGAAAAGGCTAGGCTGATTGATGAAAGCTTAATTAACATTAGAAGCTTATATTTTCTTTATAATTTAGCTTCAAGACTAGTGTACTGTCAGCAAAGGAGATAAGTATGCAGGGTCATCGAATAAAGTTGAAGTTTAGTAAGAAACCGATTGATTTTTCGAACAAAATTTAATTTAATTAATAGAAAACAAACAGTACATTTATCAAATTAAATTTCATTCGAAAACATCAATCGGTAAAATGTAAAGGAGAACATCGTGCGGAAACCGGCCTGTCTTAGCACCAAAAATTTGAAGACATGTGACATCTGCCAACCCGCATTGGGCCTGCGTGTTGGATTATATTATTATCCCTCTCACAGGGATGAGGCCTGTGTCCCAGCAGACGGGAACATTATAGGCTGATTATGAATACTAAATACCACCTGTGACAGTACAGATATTTTGCCAGTTATTGAAAAATGAGTACCCGTAGGTATGTTTGGTAAGTTACAGGCACTACATAACCCAATTTTGGCCTTCCTCTAGAAACAAAAGCCTCTCTTTAACAGTAGGTATTACATAAAATGCATCGGTTCCCAACATTTCTCGCCAACGGTTTATCGTTGGTAAACAATGACTGTGTCAAATGCTAGCCTTCGTAGTCCGTACTTTCGCCACCACAGCCTATTAAAATTACCGTACCACCATTCAATTGATTGTTTCAAGTAAAATATGCAGTTTGTGAACAGACCTGGCTTCAGACTAAGGTGTATTGTTGTTCATTAGTCTAGAGAAAGCATGTTTGAAGATTTTATGATTCTGGGTTTTAGGTTTCCCACGACTCGTAGATTTTTGTGTTCTATTGCCAATAGAAACAATAATTACCTACGAGTTAATGAAATTGACGCATGATAAATTCTCCTACAGCAAAAAATCTTAACTGTAGTTTTAATCTGATCCTTAGAGGTAACGGAAGTTTACGTTAAACAAATCTTAGCTATGTTTTTTAGATTGAAGTAATACACGTACTTTAATTTAAAGGATGGGTAATTTTTGTTTATTGCACATAAATCCTACTAATATTATAAATGCGAAAGTTTGTGAGGATGGATGGATGGATGTTTGTTATTCTTTCACGCAAAAACTAATGAACGGATTTTGATGAAACTTTACAGTAATATAGTTTATACATCAGAATAATACATAGGATACTTTTTATCCTGATATTCCCACGGGATTCAAACTTACGCGGGTGAAACCGCGGGGCGCAGCTAGTAAGTTTATATTTTCACAACAAATAAACTTTGTGGATACTTACTTAACCCTTCGTATGTAAAATAACATCGTAAAACATGAACTTAAACCACAAACATACAAAATTACAAGCTAACTTAGCAGAGAACTGAAACTGCGATTACATTGTTTCACACCCGTAAATTTTCTAGCTTTGCCCGTTCCTAAATCTTGGTTTATGTTTACAGCTAACCGCGGTTTGACGGTTAATTTAAATTATTTTTAACGGCGGTTTAACCCGCACATAACTATATACTGTAATAGAGGGACTCGTGGTTAAATAATAACTGCCGCGCGGGTTGATCGAAAGTTAAGCTACACTTGCCGAGGTCAGCCTGTGGATGGGTGATCATTTATAACTTATCGAGACCCCTCCGTGGCTCGGAAAGCGCGTTGGTACCGCCTGTCTTTCGTAGATCTTTGACAGTCGTTACGGGTACCCAGAAGCCCAAAAGTCTAACAACCAGTCTTACCAAGGAGTGTCGTGTTACCCAATAAATGGGTTGTGGAGGTCATATAGGCAGTTGCTCCGTGTAAAATACTGGTATTCAGCCGCATTAAGTTTGACTGGAAGCCGACTCCAGTATAGTTAGGAAAAGGCTAGGCAGATTGACTGTGGTAAACCCAAACCGAGCCTATACACTTATTATAACTTGTTGCTCAAACTCGCTAACTTTCAACGTGAAATTAAATGTTGTTGTTTGAAAGCTGTAACATTTACAACTGTTTCAAACTGTAAACCGGAGTTATTAGTAAATTGAACTCTGCAGAAAGTTAGGTGGCTTTGCGATATTTCTTTTAAAAGTTACGTTAAGCTTCTCACAAATGTTGCTGTTTATTTTTAACCGACTTCAAAAAAGGAGGTTCTGTATTCGACCCGTATGTATGTATGTATGCATGTTTGTCCGCGATTTTCTCAAAAAATAATGAACCAATTTAGATCATTCATTAATGTGATCTACATACTTTTAGGAAGGTTATTATAATACATTAGGTAATTATTTTTATGTACGAAGTTAAAGTTATTATATGCATAAATGTACTGCATGTCCGGCATTTCTACGCGAATTTTGATGATTCTTCTAGTCGGTGTCTTTAATTTTTCAAAGCACTAGTGTTAATTGAATTTGTGTGGGGTATGTACAACTAAAAAGTAAAAAATAGAAACTTTTTTACAAAAAAAATGTTTATAACCCGGGTAATCAATTTTTTTTTTTCTTGAGAATTGTTATGGCCCATTGGTAATGGCCCCAACATAGCAGTTGTAGGTCGTGGGTTCGAACGCAGGCACTTTACTTTGTGTAAATAGTGTTATCACCACTGCTCTCAAAACGGTGAGGGAAGACATCGTGAGGAAACCGGCATGTCCTAGAACCAGAAATTCGAAGACATGTGACATCTACCAACCCGCACTGGGCCGGTGGTAGACTACGGCCCACTCCCTCTTGCCGAGAGGAGGACTGTGTCCCAGCAGTGGGAACATTATAGGCTGATTATGTAATCAGTATTACTTATCATCCCTATTATTATATATTTGACCATAATTATTATAAGTAGTTCTTATTTTTTTTAATTATTGATTCAGATTAAAACCACTCACTTACCTACATCTTAATTCGATTCAATCATTTAATATGAGTATTTTATTTAAAACTAGCTGACCCCGCAAACGTCGTTTTGCAAAAAAAAAATAGATAGTAGCCGATTCTCAGACCTACTGATATGCACAGAAAATTTCATAAAAATCGGTCCAGCCGTTTCGGAGGAGTATGGTAACTAACACTGTGACACGAGAATTTTATATATTAGAAGATGTAGGTAGTCTCGTAATAAAGTAAAACTTGATACCTAAGTATAAAATTATTAATAATTACATAATATTCTATTTATAAGATTAATCCTACTTCAATATTACGACATATCTAAGTAATAGCCTGTACTTCAATAAAAGCTAGCCATTATTAGGCGCCATTAGAAACAAAACAAAAAAAGCATCGGATGTACTTAGTTTTACTGCATTCAATAAACTTGTGTGTAAAACCCAATTCCAATTAAATAATAAAAAGTAATTGGAACCAGAAAAACACAAGTAATTTTTAGGGTTCCATAAACAATTGGTGCCAGCGGGGCCCCATTACAGTCCGTCCGTGCGTCACACAGCTGTATCTTCTGATTTTCTGAACCGTACTATTACGGTTCGGTTCAGTTCGGTACTCTGTGAAAATTTTAAGTGTCTAACTATGTAGACACTTAAAATTTTCACAGAGTGTCTATGTAATACTAAGGCTGCTATAACACCAAATATTAAAAACAAAATAAAGTTAAAAATTACAAGAATTATACAAGAAACGTGTTTTTTTTTTTACTAAATTCATCATCTGCTCAGCCTTTTCCCAACTGGGATCGGCTTCCAGTCTAACCAGATGCAGTTGAATACCATTATTTTAGATGGAGCGACTGCCTATCTGACCGCCACAACCCAGGTACTGCGTAATACGATACCCTTTGGTAAGACTGGTCGCCAAACTTTCGGGCTTCTGACGACCCGTACCGACTGTCAAAGATCCACGAATGATAGCCGGGACCAACAGCTTGACATGTTTTCCGAGGCGCGGAGGGTCTTGGTATGTAAAGATGGTCACTCATCCAAGAACCGACCGTGGCAAGGATAGCTTAACCTGATCGATCGACCCATACAGTTGTTATTACTTAGACACAAGCTCCTTGTTTACTAAAGTATTAACAAAAATATGTAGTGTTACATACTATACAGTGATACGGGACCCTTCGTGTGCGAGTCCGACTAGCACTTGGCCGCGTTATCTTAGCACTTGTACAATAAAATATTTATTGCCTAGTTCCTAAGTAATAATCTAGATCTTAAGTAAGTTTCTGATCTCTTTTAATTATAATCTTTTATTGAATCCCTAACAAAATGATTAAAAAAGTTAGTTATTTCCAATAATGTTACTGTAAAACAACGAGATTTAGTATCAAATCAATAGAAAGGATGCTTCAACTTTAACGCGTTTTCAATTATTGAAATTATCTTCGAGCAATAAATTATTAATTTTATATTTAAACACATAACGGAATGTCTATTTATTTTAACGTTTTTCGAACTCTGACCAATTATCGATGAATATAGTAGTCAAGACAATAATTTACCCCAAAAAAAAAAGGTTTTCAAAATCCGGGGTGAAAAGTATGCTCTGAGCATTTTTACTTACTTATTTGAAAAATATTTCAAGTTTGAACGAATCAAACTTGAAATATTTTTCAAATAAGTAGGTAATAATTCACAACCATACGACAAGCACCCTAATTCACAACCATACGACAAGCTATCGTATCGAAAATGACACATTTCAATAACCTGATTTGCCTAGCCCCCGACAGCAAACAGCTGTCGAAAGAATAGTGGTCGTCTATTTGATTTAAACTGACAAAATTTTCGGGTTTTGGATTTGTGAACAGCGTTTAGAGGACTCATACAATAACACTGATTGATGTTTGATACGGTACGGAAGCGTATCGAGTAGTTGTGAATAGCTATATACAGCTCGTATATATTTATCGATCGAGACAACACATAGGTACGTCACAGGTTTATCAAATATCTCATAAAAGCAAGTACCGACAAATAGTGATACATGCCGCTAAACCTGCGAGAAAGATATTCATTTATCCTTTTTTGTTTGTAACATTTTCTGCGTAGGTACTGTAACGGAATGAATAAATAAAAGATGTATTTTATACTAGCTGCGGCCGGCGGTGTTACCAGCATAAATCTCGATACGAGAAAATATCAGGATAAAAAGTATCCTTTGTCCTAATCTAGGTCATGGTCTACTCATGTGCCTAATTTCATCCAAATCAAATCGATCAATCGAATTAAACAAACACAAAAAATCTAATCTTTTCTCTTTATATTAGTTTAGATTAATTTAAGAATAACGAATGCTATCTATTCATTTTACATCATGACGCACACTGTCAGCTCTCCAAGCTGATCCTATATGATTTACTTAGGTACCTTCTAAATACGAAATACCCCTTTATACATAACCGCTACTTAAAGTTAAGTAGTGATTTGCAACTGTATAGCCATTTATTTTTGACGTTTAAACGTCACTTAACTTTAATTTATCGTTTATTAATAAACCCAATAGTGTTTATCTCATACTACTACATTCCAACAACTTATAGAATACTCGAGGAGGTTGCATGGGGAAGCGATGCAGACTAAAACCTTTTATAGTACCTAGGTGTGAGAACTTTCTTCAAAGACTTAATAATATCTGCTTCATTGCGGATGATTCGCTACACCTATCTACACCTCTGTACTATCGGTTCTCGAGGAAAAACGTAACAATGCATTCCTTTATTTGTTTTCAATAGACAGAGTATTATAACCAATCGATTTTATGTGCTGTGAGATCGTTTAATGGAATTGTGTGCTAGTTTTCTTATTGTTCAGTAATTTAATGTGATCACGAATGTTTGAAACATAAAATGGTAAGCGATTAAGATGTTTAATGGTGATTTGAAACCATAAATCTAAACATATTTTAACTCGCCTCCTAATTTCGTATACTTAGAGGTACTTAAAATATAATAGGTATCTCTTAAGATATTAAGCAGATACGACAGCACGACATAGACAATAATATAATTACTCCCCCCAAACGACCACCAGCAGCAATACGATTATTAATCGAATAACAAACGCCACTCGTGTTCGATCATTCAAAACAGAATCGAGTTTTAATCGAGAACTATTATTTATATGAAGCGATTAAAGCGGATATCTACGTGGGTTTGTGATTAACCGAGCGGTTGAAGGGCCTGAGCGCTCGCGGGTTGCGGGCGACAACTCGCCGCTTCCTCATTGCTCTGCCGGCGGTTATTGCGTCTGCGCAACCGAGCCGCGCAATCGTCAAGTTCATTTCTCAGGGTTGTCTGTATTTTGTTCGAAATTGAATGCCTATGTAATCAATCGTCTATACAAATGCGGTAGTTCATTCACTGAGTCGAAGAAATGAATCGATATTTTAAAGCAATTTTAAAATTTATACGTACCGATTTAATGCGCAGTGTTCAGACCACACAGATGTAGGTACTGGTAAGATTTCGCAACTTCAATTAACTCCACAATTTAACGTATAGGTATTACTACCTATGATTGTGTGTGCGTTACACACGGCCTATTAAATGTTTAGAAATACGTAGACACCGACGAATACCAAAAAATTATGGCTGAAAACTGCAAAAACTTGTTCTTTAACAATTAACACGTCTAGCAGCAATTTTCTGCCATCAAACAACAATAGGTACGTTTAATTTCCTAAAATAGTAAATTATTCGTTACACGGCAGGTCAATTTCGTACGTGGAAAACGAACGATTGTTCAAATTAAATATTTGATTACAGTTAACTTTACAGTAGATTAGAGGTCAATGGCACCGAGTAGCGGTATTGTTTAGTGAGCTGCATTATACGCTACGAACTAGACAGATTTCAGTGCAAACTGTAGGGAAATATTGACGACACACGGTCGTACTTGCACTGTGATTTGCATATGTATAAGAAAAACACAGACACCGTTACCTGTAGGCCAATTCTACTAATTTAAAACGTTCAAAATCTCGTCGCAGTCTCATCTCGGCGACAAACAAATGTCAAAAACTTGTCAAAATATAGGGAAATTTGAAGTATTTTTGACAGATTGAGACTGAGATCAGACTGTGAACGTTCTTAAAAATTACGAGAATTACCCCTCTGCTGTAGACGTTTTGGACCAAGACTAGGTTACTTCCTGAAGATTTTGTTTAAAGGTAATGTAGGAATAATTTCAAGACAATATGACCCCACCAAAAACATTTTCATGTAAAATGTTGCCAAGACGAGACCATATGGCTCGCACTGGAAAAAAGTTATCAACTCATATAGAGCCAATCTTCTAACTCTACACGCCCTAACTCTACAAGCCAAACTTCACAAACTCTACACTTTAACCAATCATAATATGAGGCTTGGCCGTTTCGTTACTACAAGAACTATTGTATAACAGAAAAGTAATGAACAGTGAATACATTTTTCATGGGTTTGGGGTCATTTTTCATGGTGAAAAAGAAAAAGAGATAGGAGAGAAGAGTGTAGAGTTTGTGAAGTTATGATCGCGCTTATCTCTCTAGAAATACCTGTCGGATTTTAATAATTATTTTTACATTTGATAGCCCAATTCTTGAGAATATTTTACATCACGCTACGACTTAGCAGCCAAGAAAAAGAAATGAAACACGCAGACGAAGTATGTTTTATTTGTCTGATGCACTTTTTATGGCTTTGAACTGCTCGCAACTTCTATTACTAAATCTACCGAGTTGGCAAACCAATTATTATTTACTGTCACTCAGTATTATTCAATGTGTGATTATATCACGCATTAAGGCGCGGAAACACGTATTTACCGTTATTTATGATTAACTTACTAGTACGTTGTAAACCCGATGTTATTAAGTTTAATGTCTATATTTGGTTTATTATTTCTTAATGAACTAAGTTATTCAAAGTAGGTCATTTTAACATCTTTCTCGACGAATATTTTCGAAGTAGGCTTATTTATATCATGCTTTTGTTTTTACGATTTCTAAGTGTGAATTTCACTGATGTAACTTACCGCTATCAGCAGATCTAAACCGCGTTCAAGAACTGTCAATATGTCACTATTCCACACAGTAATGTTGAAACTGACAGCTCTAGAACTCTGGTTTAGATGTGCTGATCGGGTTCTGTTTCATTGGTGTACTTAGACACAAGCTCCTTGTTTACTAAAGTATTAACAAAAATATGTAGTGTTACATACTATACAGTGATACGGGACCCTTCGTGTGCGAGTCCGACTAGCACTTGGCCGCGTTATCTTAGCACTTGTACAATAAAATATTTATTGCCTAGTTCCTAAGTAATAATCTAGATCTTAAGTAAGTTTCTGATCTCTTTTAATTATAATCTTTTATTGAATCCCTAACAAAATGATTAAAAAAGTTAGTTATTTCCAATAATGTTACTGTAAAACAACGAGATTTAGTATCAAATCAATAGAAAGGATGCTTCAACTTTAACGCGTTTTCAATTATTGAAATTATCTTCGAGCAATAAATTATTAATTTTATATTTAAACACATAACGGAATGTCTATTTATTTTAACGTTTTTCGAACTCTGACCAATTATCGATGAATATAGTAGTCAAGACAATAATTTACCCCAAAAAAAAAAGGTTTTCAAAATCCGGGGTGAAAAGTATGCTCTGAGCATTTTTACTTACTTATTTGAAAAATATTTCAAGTTTGAACGAATCAAACTTGAAATATTTTTCAAATAAGTAGGTAATAAATAATTTCATTTCTGTAAGCGCTGTTTTTTCAATCGACAGATAACTTTTAACTGTGAAATAAAATTCTGATAGTTTTTGCATGGAAGAAATGTCAAAAATTCAAAACTATTCCTCGAATAAAATTATCTGGCGTTGGAAAAATCAGCCCAAAGTACGTTAGTACAAACACTATTACCCGTCAATCATATTTTAAAAACAAGGTCGTCGTTTCCTATCTGATTAATCTGAGAAGAAAGGCCGAAACAAACTTAGAGGTACCTACTACCACAGAGGCCTACCTACTCCCTTGAAAACCTATACCAAATACTCATACTTCTTTCAGAGGTTGCAGTAGTACCCATCTACGTCATAGAATAATTACAAACCATAGGTACAGAGAAAACCTTACAGAGACCCCCCTAATTCACAACCATACGACAAGCACCCTAATTCACAACCATACGACAAGCTATCGTATCGAAAATGACACATTTCAATAACCTGATTTGCCTAGCCCCCGACAGCAAACAGCTGTCGAAAGAATAGTGGTCGTCTATTTGATTTAAACTGACAAAATTTTCGGGTTTTGGATTTGTGAACAGCGTTTAGAGGACTCATACAATAACACTGATTGATGTTTGATACGGTACGGAAGCGTATCGAGTAGTTGTGAATAGTTATATACAGCTCGTATATATTTATCGATCGAGACAACACATAGGTACGTCACAGGTTTATCAAATATCTCATAAAAGCAAGTACCGACAAATAGTGATACATGCCGCTAAACCTGCGAGAAAGATATTCATTTATCCTTTTTTGTTTGTAACATTTTCTGCGTAGGTACTGTAACGGAATGAATAAATAAAAGATGTATTTTATACTAGCTGCGGCCGGCGGTGTTACCAGCATAAATCTCGATACGAGAAAATATCAGGATAAAAAGTATCCTTTGTCCTAATCTAGGTCATGGTCTACTCATGTGCCTAATTTCATCCAAATCAAATCGATCAATCGAATTAAACAAACACAAAAAATCTAATCTTTTCTCTTTATATTAGTTTAGATTAATTTAAGAATAACGAATGCTATCTATTCATTTTACATCATGACGCACACTGTCAGCTCTCCAAGCTGATCCTATATGATTTACTTAGGTACCTTCTAAATACGAAATACCCCTTTATACATAACCGCTACTTAAAGTTAAGTAGTGATTTGCAACTGTATAGCCATTTATTTTTGACGTTTAAACGTCACTTAACTTTAATTTATCGTTTATTAATAAACCCAATAGTGTATATCTCATACTACTACATTCCAACAACTTATAGAATACTCGAGGAGGTTGCATGGGGAAGCGATGCAGACTAAAACCTTTTATAGTACCTAGGTGTGAGAACTTTCTTCAAAGACTTAATAATATCTGCTTCATTGCGGATGATTCGCTACACCTATCTACACCTCTGTACTATCGGTTCTCGAGGAAAAACGTAACAATGCATTCCTTTATTTGTTTTCAATAGACAGAGTATTATAACCAATCGATTTTATGTGCTGTGAGATCGTTTAATGGAATTGTGTGCTAGTTTTCTTATTGTTCAGTAATTTAATGTGATCACGAATGTTTGAAACATAAAATGGTAAGCGATTAAGATGTTTAATGGTGATTTGAAACCATAAATCTAAACATATTTTAACTCGCCTCCTAATTTCGTATACTTAGAGGTACTTAAAATATAATAGGTATCTCTTAAGATATTAAGCAGATACGACAGCACGACATAGACAATAATATAAATACTCCCCCCAAACGACCACCAGCAGCAATACGATTATTAATCGAATAACAAACGCCACTCGTGTTCGATCATTCAAAACAGAATCGAGTTTTAATCGAGAACTATTATTTATATGAAGCGATTAAAGCGGATATCTACGTGGGTTTGTGATTAACCGAGCGGTTGAAGGGCCTGAGCGCTCGCGGGTTGCGGGCGACAACTCGCCGCTTCCTCATTGCTCTGCCGGCGGTTATTGCGTCTGCGCAACCGAGCCGCGCAATCGTCAAGTTCATTTCTCAGGGTTGTCTGTATTTTGTTCGAAATTGAATGCCTATGTAATCAATCTTCTATACAAATGCGGTAGTTCATTCACTGAGTCGAAGAAATGAATCGATATTTTAAAGCAATTTTAAAATTTATACGTACCGATTTAATGCGCAGTGTTCAGACCACACAGATGTAGGTACTGGTAAGATTTCGCAACTTCAATTAACTCCACAATTTAACGTATAGGTATTACTACCTATGATTGTGTGTGCGTTACACACGGCCTATTAAATGTTTAGAAATATGTAGACACCGACGAATACCAAAAAATTATGGCTGAAAACTGCAAAAACTTGTTCTTTAACAATTAACACGTCTAGCAGCAATTTTCTGCCATCAAACAACAATAGGTACGTTTAATTTCCTAAAATAGTAAATTATTCGTTACACGGCAGGTCAATTTCGTACGTGGAAAACGAACGATTGTTCAAATTAAATATTTGATTACAGTTAACTTTACAGTAGATTAGAGGTCAATGGCACCGAGTAGCGGTATTGTTTAGTGAGCTGCATTATACGCTACGAACTAGACAGATTTCAGTGCAAACTGTAGGGAAATATTGACGACACACGGTCGTACTTGCACTGTGATTTGCATATGTATAAGAAAAACACAGACACCGTTACCTGTAGGCCAATTCTACTAATTTAAAACGTTCAAAATCTCGTCGCAGTCTCATCTCGGCGACAAACAAATGTCAAAAACTTGTCAAAATATAGGGAAATTTGAAGTATTTTTGACAGATTGAGACTGAGATCAGACTGTGAACGTTCTTAAAAATTACGAGAATTACCCCTCTGCTGTAGACGTTTTGGACCAAGACTAGGTTACTTCCTGAAGATTTTGTTTAAAGGTAATGTAGGAATAATTTCAAGACAATATGACCCCACCAAAAACATTTTCATGTAAAATGTTGCCAAGACGAGACCATATGGCTCGCACTGGAAAAAAGTTATCAACTCATATAGAGCCAATCTTCTAACTCTACACGCCCTAACTCTACAAGCCAAACTTCACAAACTCTACACTTTAACCAATCATAATATGAGGCTTGGCCGTTTCGTTACTACAAGAACTATTGTATAACAGAAAAGTAATGAACAGTGAATACATTTTTCATGGGTTTGGGGTCATTTTTCATGGTGAAAAAGAAAAAGAGATAGGAGAGAAGAGTGTAGAGTTTGTGAAGTTATGATCGCGCTTATCTCTCTAGAAATACCTGTCGGATTTTAATAATTATTTTTACATTTGATAGCCCAATTCTTGAGAATATTTTACATCACGCTACGACTTAGCAGCCAAGAAAAAGAAATGAAACACGCAGACGAAGTATGTTTTATTTGTCTGATGCACTTTTTATGGCTTTGAACTGCTCGCAACTTCTATTACTAAATCTACCGAGTTGGCAAACCAATTATTATTTACTGTCACTCAGTATTATTCAATGTGTGATTATATCACGCATTAAGGCGCGGAAACACGTATTTACCGTTATTTATGATTAACTTACTAGTACGTTGTAAACCCGATGTTATTAAGTTTAATGTCTATATTTGGTTTATTATTTCTTAATGAACTAAGTTATTCAAAGTAGGCCATTTTAACATCTTTCTCGACGAATATTTTCGAAGTAGGCTTATTTATATCATGCTTTTGTTTTTACGATTTCTAAGTGTGAATTTCACTGATGTAACTTACCGCTATCAGCAGATCTAAACCGCGTTCAAGAACTGTCAATATGTCACTATTCCACACAGTAATGTTGAAACTGACAGCTCTAGAACTCTGGTTTAGATGTGCTGATCGGGTTCTGTTTCATTGGTGAAATTCGCCCTTAGTCAATGAATACTCCTACTGTTACCTAACTAATATGAAAAACAAAAAACTGATTTAAATAGATTTTGCTGCATATTAATGCAGTAACTGAATTTTTCACAACTTCAAAATGACGCTACGATCTTAGCTTTATCTTCTATAAAACGTTTGCTGAAACCTGAAACGTCTGAATAAAAAGTGTTTTAATCTATGATATCACAACTTTCATTAAAAACTTTTGTAACTATTCAAATAATGAGTTAACGAAATGAATAACTTATCCGGTTTAAGATCGGCTGCACTGATAACTTCAATACTTTTATAATTATTTTTATATTACGACCAAATACATTTTTTCCAATGATTAATCAGTGCGTATAGGTATAAATTAACATTACATAATTCACTTTCACTGGCAACACCATTCTTCTATTTGCTCATTCCAATTAGCATCAAAAATGTAGCACTAGGTATTCTATTTTCAAAACTCGGTTTCTTACGTCACTATTCGGCATTGGTATTCGCTGACTGGTCAGTCTGTTTCAGTTAAATAAACATGTTAAACTAATTTTATGGTTTCAGAGAGTTACATATTTTTTATAACTTGCGTGTTCGGAAACGCGGTCACAGTGTTACTTGTATTGTTCTAAGAGAACATTTTTGTTATACTTTCGATGTTTTAGAGTAACATTTCTCTTTTATTGCTTTTTTACGTTCTGTGCTTAGTTCTAAGCTAGAAAAGTATACTTACCACTGTTCAAAATAGCTACACCGACTAACAAGTTTACCTGATATGTTTGGTAACAATATTTTGATTTAAAAGAGTATCCTTGAAGTTTCATGCCATGTTTCATGTCTTCTCCATAGATACCTACAACGCTTTGGAATCGGCAACTAGTTTCATCTTTCTGACTGACCGACTTCTTTATTATTCAAAAGTGCTTGTAAATGGTTAAATTGAAATGAATACACAATAAAGAACACAAACACACACGCACACATACACAAAAATACTCACATATTTCTGGTGTAAAATAAAGTATACATAAATATACATAAATAATAATAAATAAATGCTTTGAGTTGAGTTTGAGTATATATTTTTGAAACTCTTTGAAATATTTTCACAACACAAATGATTGCTCAAACTGTTTTATAACAACTTCGATCTCACACTATCACTTCTAAATCTAACGCAAAAATAATTCAGCACATCAATAATAGCTAGTTCAAACAAAAGCCCGTTATTATCGCGAGAAACTTAATATAGTTAATCGAGAACTCAGTTATTCGATATGGCCAGCTATCATTATTATAGAAAGGGTTATAAAAAATGATAGCCATTCACTGATACAAAGCTGTCCTGCTAATGAACACGAAGTTCGTTTAGATAGATGACCGCTGTCTCGACTGTTGCACGCTTTAATTTGTCTTTTTTGGCGTCGGTTAGCGAAACGTGGCACACTGGGCGTTGCGATGTCAGGGAGGTTCAAATAAGATACTAAGCCCTCGTACCCAAGGGTGATTTTTTATCGCGGCGATTTTTTTTTCTCGCACTGGGTTTTCATAATCATAAAGTTTATTTGTGAAACATAGATATACAATAGGTCATATATAAGTAACGGACTGCTCAGCACTGAGAGTTGAAAATCCAATTGTGTGTTTTTACAGCCCGGGATATGCTCCGTTGGATTCTCAACGCTCGGCTCGACGCCGAGAGTTAAAACTCCAGAATACTGTAAAGAAACGTCGCGTTAAAAAAGCGCTCGCGTGTACGTAGGCTAAGCCCTCATACCTACCCATTTTTTTCGAGTAGGATGCGTTATCAACGCTCTGTTTAGCACCAAAAGATGAAAATCAAACAGTGTGTTTTTATGACGCGCTGGGAAGCACTTTTTTGGAGTCTTACTACTCGGCTCAATACCGAGAGTTGAAAATCCAGTGTGCCATAAAAAAAACGTCGCGTTAGAAAGTCGCCCGTGCGTACCTGGACTACACGATACAGTGCACAGTATTTCGGTGGCTGTAGGTGCAAGAATATAAAATGATTTTTTTTTACAGCTTGAAAAAAACGGTGTCTTAAAAACTGTGGCTAATGCTACTAGGCTTTATTTTACGGCGTATTTTACAAGATTTATTAAGTTTTATATAGCTGCAAAAACGCGAGGAAGTTAGCACGAATAACAAGTATATATTAATGAATGAATGACCATTTGTAAATAAGGCTTATAATGGTTTTAACCTTTAAACTATGAAGAGCACATTAAACTGGTATGTTTGACTTGATTGCGATTAATTAAAATAATGTATGCGGTGAGTGTACAGGGTCACGAGACGAACCTCGAACTCTTGACATTGGATCAGAATTTGAAGATGGAACGTTCTAAATGCATAAAAAAAATCAGTTTAGAAAAAAATTCTATTCTTTGGTTATGGACATAATTACCGGTATTATTTATGTAAATTTGTGGTTATTTTAAACTAATCGAATATTCCATACTTTACAGTGACAATTTTTATACTATTATTGGTTCTCAGTTTAATGTTTTTAAAAATCATTATTTAAAGGGACCTAGAGGTCTTGTTTCCTAAAAAATACCTTTCGAAATAAGCTCATCGCTTAGCCAAGTACAAACTAGCTTAAGGTTTGTTTCACAATCGCTCTGGTTTCCGCTTTTATTATATAATTCGATGAAAATATGTTCCACGTCAATTCTCTACCTATTAATTAAAAAACCAGCCATTGTTTAAGATTCTCAAAGAGAGGCCATTTTATAGGCTTTATGATTTACGTAAAATTATTTTACGATACAATCCGGGCTACACCTACAATCAAGGCATATTATGCAAAGCCATAACATAACAGTCTCGCAATTGACCCCGAAACAAGGAAGATAGACGGGAAATGCATAAAATCGAAGAAATATCAAGTTATTCTCGTATTTGCATTTAAGCGGAAACAGTAAATCAGACACTTTGTGCCTAGCTAACTTTAAATATGAACTTCAAAGAATCAGCCGATCTATTCTGAAAAATCTAACCGTGAAAACTTAGGTGAAGTGAGCTGTCTTTCCACCTGATGCTAGGGATGTACACTATTTGCAGCTCACTTCATCTTAGTTTTCACGATGAGATTTGTTCAGAATCGACCGTCAGGAACTGCAGTGCAATTCTGTAAAAATCTCACCGTGGAAACTTAGGTGAAGTGAGCTGTCACTCCACCTGATGTTAGGTATTACCCCTATTGATAGCTCACTTGACGCTCACTTCACCTAAGTTATCACGGTTAGATTTTAACAGAATCGCTCGGCTGTACCTACTTTCTGGCACTGGCCATCACACAATAAAAAAACCTTCTTATAGTCCGTATACATTCGAAATTTGACAATTTACGAAGCAGCCAACATTTCTCGCTAGTTACTGGCTGGTAAAAAAGTAAATCAAATCGAATTTGGAACGTGACCGAGAATGCTGCGTCATGGCATGAACTACTGGCGTTGCTTCAATACGCAGAATAGCACTTGCCGTGACGTGACGCCCACGAAGTCACTCGTTATGATAGTGGAGGAAGGTATATTTAGCCTATCACGTAGCTATGAGGAAAGCTTAGCAACTATTTTGTAAACAATAATATTGCTAACCATGGGGAAATGCCCTCTTTTCTAACTGGGCTGTTTCCAATATATCTCAATTGTTAGATACAAATAAAATTACTTTAATAGGTAATTATAGTATTATAAGATCATCCCAGCTCAGATTTTTCCATTTTCCATCCAGACACATAGCAATAATAACTAAGTAATCAATTTATGAAAGAAAGACTGAAGTAAGTATTAATAACATAAGTTTTTAAAACGTTTACAAAACCTGCCGGTTCAATATCACCTTTTCAGTACCTTCTATCAATAGCTTAAACCACATATTCTCAACTACTCCGACGCGCAAAACATCGCATTCGATTACCAACGATTACACTATCCAACCCTCACTTCACACTCGTAGGCGTTTCTCTCAACCCGTGCGCTGCTTAGGTTGAGTTACAAACGCAATAAGTCGCGTCCCGGTGGTAACATTGCTCGCTCCGGGGGCTAATCAACCGTGGCGAACGCTTCCATACCTTTTGTTTTTCTAGCCGACGACTTGTGGAGCGATCGTGTTTTCTCTAACATCTAATTGTGACGAATATTGGTTGGTTAGAAGTTGATCGTCTTTTGTTCTGTCTCGATAGTACATGTATTATTGTATAGTGTTGATAACTGAGAGGCAATTCTCGTAATTATATGAACATTCACAGTCTGATGTCGCTGACATCAGTGACATCAGACTGTCAAAAATACCTTTTTTTGATTGCGACTACGGAAATTGGCCTTGTCTATCTTTTCGATAATGAACATCACACTTTTGAGATTCTATTAAGGTGCTATGACTATAATGGTATTGTTCGTGTTTGCTGTTCAATATGCTTTATTAAAATTAGCAGTACAAAGCTAAATCAATTAGTCGTGACAAACTTCACGAATTAATACATGACATAATAGACCGGTAATTATCGCAATAAATCAACGAACCCCCTTTGTGTCTTCAATGACCGTATTATATAAACCAAAATTAATAATAGACGCATTAAGCCAAACGTTATCGCTTTGTTACGCAACTTGATCGATGATAGCAACGCAACGTACGATAGTATCTGAGGCACTTACCTATGACACCCACTGAGATAACGATCTCTAACACGAGTAACTTTCTCGCACGCCTACTAAATGTTTGGGCAACGCTTTTTTTATTTGCAATGCATTCGAGAAACTTTGTATTTCGAATAGAAAAGATTCGATGATACGGATGGAAAAGTTGTAATCATACGGGTCATTTGGTTAAAGTCGAGATGGGTTTATCATGCCGTAAGATAAGATGACGAGTATGAGGACAAGCATAATCAGCCTATAATGTACCCACTGCTGATACAAAGATCTCCTCTCTTCGAGAGGGATTGGGCTGTAACATACCACACGGGCCCAGTGCGGATTAGTAGATCTCTCATGTCTTCTTATTTTCTTTGGTTCTAGGACTTGTCGGTTTCCTAACGATGTTTTCCTTCACTGTTTTGAGAGGAGTTGTGAAGCAATTATTTACACAAAGTAAAGCGCCTGCCTGAGTTCAAACCCACGACCTACAACTCGAAAGTGGATGCCGATACCGCTGGGTCACCACTGCACGAGGACAAAGAAGGTTACAATTTGCGGTAGACCGTCAACAAGACTACTGAATGACATTGCTAATCACGACACAAGATGATTTCAAATGAGAAAAGCTCAGACAGAAAAAAACTGCCACAATGGGGAGGAGACAGACTTTCGTATATTCGGATAAAGTTAACTGTAAACGAAAGTGTGCTGAAAGTTACATACGAGTAGATACATTGACCACAGACATAAAAAGAACATGTAGGTATATTTGGTACCTACATAGTTCAACAAAAAAGTTGTTAATACGTGTGAACCGCGATTCGTTATGGGAAACGTGCCGCGGAAACTGGGGGAATCAAGTTTGATATAACTATTACCCAAATCTCAAAGCCAGCTCTCGTCTGCGACCGCTTTTTTTTGCTTTTTCGGTTTCAAAACTATTTTAACGATGTCTCAAGTTACAAAAGCATGGGGAGAATACCCCAGATTGTTAGGAGACTGTTTTAAAAATATATAAAACAACTTAATTTCGCTCAGCGGTATAGATTTCAGCTTGTGTTCTAAAAAGTTACTTTTTAAAATCAGGTTTCTGGCTTTTAGTGCATAGAATACTGACGCTAGCCTTCTCATTATTATCCCTAAGTAATTCCATACTATCAGTTAAGTTAAATATCCGCATCATGAGGCACTTTCTTCGAAGCTTAGACTAGATAGCAAAACTTAGACAACCGAGTCTAATCAATAGACACAATTATACTCTCTAAGTATATTAATTCAGCTCCACCGAACAATTTCTCAAGTCAAATCGAAAGTTACGCATTTCTATCTACAATATCAAGATAACAACGGCCTCTAAATCTTGCTAAGGATTTAATTGACACATTCGCTAAGCGCAAACGTCATTACAGATGAATGGTGGCTGCTTATCTCAGGGGTAACTACTGGCTTCGTAACGAGGGACAGCATTATGAATATCGATAATGCGTTATTCTCATACGTAATCGGCGAAGTCGGAGGCAGTATCATCGATATGCGTCGGCTCGGGGGCATCGCATCCCTATACATCAGGGAGATACGATCTAACCCTATGTCGCTCGCAACTAAACTGTGCAATTACCTGATAATAAACGTTAGTAACGATATCACGGTGCGTTTCGCACCTGAAGTGAAGTGATATTTTCTTCTTCTTCTTCTTAGCGTGTCGATAGCAAATCTAAATGGACTCGGCCCAGAATTCGGCTACTTGTTTGGCGCCATCACCAGCGTCCATCAGTTCCTGTAACGTGCAACTGACTGGACACGCAGGACACGATACTAAATGTCCCATCGTTTGTGGAACAGCACCACATTTACACTCCAAGGCGGAGTCGTCTATGAATCTCCACCTGAACAGGTTTTCCTTGCTTCTGCCAACCTGGGTCCGGAGTCTGTTTAGAGACTTCCAGGTTACCCAAGGTAACTCATGTCCAGGTGGGAGGACTTCAGAGGGTGGAACGAACGGTTTGGGTAAGGAAGCACTGTCTCGCCACAACTTCAGTCTCTCCTGTGATGGTTCTTCAGTGAGCGGGACGACACACTTTAAAAAACTGTTTCGGCTTTTCAGCCTTTGTGGCACAAGGATGTTGTCATGCAAAGGGTGTCGAGCGTCGGTGACCATTTTGGCTCTTTCGCTAGAGCTTGCCACCGCTCTGCGAACTACTGGCGGCGCTATTCCTGCTAGTGGATACAGCATTTGTACCGGGGTCGGTTTTAGACAACCAGTGATGATCCGGCACGTTTCATTCAAAACTGTATCCACCAGCTTTGCATGGGCAGAACGACTCCACACAGGGCATGCAAATTCTCCCGCAGAAAAAGATAGCGCCAGACCAGTAGTCCGCACAACGTCAGGCGAAGCACCCCACTTCGATGAGACCAGTCGACGAAGAAGACTGTTGCGAGTGTGCACCTTCTGCTTGATACTCTTGCAGTTTTTGCTAAATGTAAGAGACCTGTCTAGGGTAACACCAAGATATTTAGGGAAGTTGCTGTGCTCGATGGACACCCCACCCCAAACGATGTTGAGCTGACGGCCCGCCTCTTTATTGCGGAGATGAAATATGCAAGACTGGGTTTTGCTCGGATTGGGCTTGAGTGAGTTAGCGAAGTAATATGTGGCTAAGTCACCAAGAGCGCCTGACAAGTGGGCCTCAACCTCCTCAAAGGAGGTGGCTTGGGACGTGAGGGCAAGATCGTCGGCATAGAGGAAGCGGGACGTGTTAGGGCTGGACGGCTGGTCGTTGGTGTAGACATTAAAAAGAAGCGGTGCCAGGACACTACCTTGAGGTAGGCCGTTTTTCTGCGTTCTCCAACGACTTCTTTCCGAGAGAAAGTGGACCTGAAACCGACGATTGTGGAGAAGCTCTCGGAGTATTCGGACAAAGTTCTGATCGCTTATCAATGTCTCCACCTTCCACAGCAATCGTTTGAGGTTAACTGTATCGTAGGCAGCTGAGAGATCCACAAAAACAGCGCCTGTGACCATTCTCATTTCGAAACCGTCTTCAATGTGTTGAACAAGTTTGAGGGTCTGGTTGCAGCAAGACTTAATGGGTCTGAAACCAGCTTGCTCCGGGATTAACTTCGGGTCAATAACTTTCGTTAGTCGGTTCAGCAGCAATCTCTCAAACAGTTTGTACGTATGGCAGAGCAGAGATATCGGACGAAAGTTTTTTGGATCATCTGTTGCTTTACCTGGCTTCGGAATTGCTATGACCTTTGATTTTCTCCAGAGACGGGGTATTGAAACTGATTCCAGACAGTTGTTGTATAGGTTCAGCAACCACGACACAGCAACTGAGCCTAGCTGTTTGATTTGCTCAACTGAGATGTCGTCCACTCCAGAGGCTTTGCCGCACTTAAGACCTCTAATCGCTGTAACGATATCAGAAAGGTTGAACGGTTTGCTAATATCGTCGCAAGCGCCATCGGGTTTTTGTGACTTAGGGACTTTGCTGGAGCGGCGTGTTAGTTTACCGTTAACAAGCAGTTGGTGGGCTATCTGGTTAGCAGTGACTGGGCTTGGCGGGGTTGGTTGAGGAGACTCGCTGGTCAGCTTTCTTATAGTGCTCCATGCCTTTTTACTGTTATGGGTCATGTCGATGTTAGTAACAGTGTTGATCCACCTCTCCCGCCTGGATTCACCTAATTTTGATAGCAGCACTTCTCCAGCCTGCGTGGTTTCCTCCGAAAAGGGATCGGTGTTATACAGTGTTTCGTATCGGCTTAGTAGATCGCTGGTAGAAGTGATATTTTAAGTTTGATTTTGAAACGAGTCCCGAAAACTTTCATTGGTGAAAACTGAAAATTATTACGTTTTAGGTGTCTTAAACTTGAATGCTAGGCATTTTACGAATTGGGCATTTATCGACTAAGCCGAATTTCACAAGCAAAATCTTTATAATAATTGTAATTTGTTTTGACTTCAGGAATATATTGGCTAAATTCACCAAATATTTCCAGGAATTTCGCTTTTTAATAATTACTAAGAGAAGATATTTATACAAATAAAACTCAAACTCAACTCATTTATTTTAATTAAACCAGCTATAGCCACTTTTGAATCGTCAAGGGGTCGGTCAGTCATAAAGATGAAGCTAATTGCCCATACCAAAGCGTAGTTGGTAGTAGGTACCTATGGAGAAGAACGGGCAAGAAACTACTACCTACCTAAATACGTCGTTCTAACATTCAATTCGATATACAATATACCAGCTAAAATATTATCAACCTTTCTTTTATTAGCGGACTCATATTGACATGGAGGCCGAACGTTAGTTATTGTGTTACAAATTGTATTTCTTTATTAGACACGTACGAACGAAATGACGAGCTGTAATGGACCTCGCTGGATAGAAGAAACTTTTTTATTGACATGCCTATTTAGTTTAATATGTAGAAATTGCGAGATTGCTTACGAAGTTTGAGAATGTACAAAAAAAAGAAGGGAAACGATTGTTCTGTAGTCTGTACATACGGCTACACATCAATCTATACATTTCCAGTTTTACCTGACCTCGCACTGTATAGGTTTTTCGTACAATTAGAAGTCAGCTTATACTGGTTTGAATAGCTTGATGTGTAGCCGTGCGTACAAGCGAAACGCATTGTGTCGAAGACTGTTTCTAATAAATATTTCAGAATAAAATTATGAAACAAAGCTCGAACAATAAACCTTAATAAAAGTACGATAAAAAAATATCGAGGGCAAAAACAATCACTATACTTTTGGCAACGCCTGTAGTCAAACCAATTATGCATTATACTTCTATTAAGATAATAAAATCATAATGCATAATTGGTTTGGAAGCATTAAACAAATAAACGCTATAATTTCATAATTACAGCTTTAAACGATAATGTGTGGGTATCGTTAAAAATCTTACGAGTACATTTACATACTCCCCCACGATTTACTTTCTCCGTTTTATCGTTCGTTCAAAAGCAATGCGCCCTCAAAATATGACTGTCTAACGCAATAATCGTAACCGAAGTTATTTTCTAACTTGTTTACTTTTACATAACATCATCAGCCATGTACCTTTCTCCGTTCGTTGACCGCCGTCCATTCAAGGCCAGTTGACGGCCAATTATAAGCGTTTTAATATAATTTACGCTTCTTACTCGCTTTTTTTGTGTAACTTCGTGCTTCAATTATATTTAGATGGTTATTTGGAAGAGCAACGAAGTACCTCATACACTATTTATTTTAAGTTTATAAAACTCTAGACATTACTACGTATATTATATGGCAAATTAAAGGAGGCCAAAAGGCCAGGTACGCACGGCCCTGTTTTGCCCGCGGCGATTTTTTTATTATCAACTTTCGGTGCTAAGCAGTGTGTTAAAAATCCAATACGCGATAAAATCCCACCTCGATATTTTTAAATACGTGCGAACGTGGCTAAAAAAGTACCGTATATGCGACATTTTTCAAGAACTACACAAGACCCTGAAGCCATAATAAACTTCGTTTGCCAAGATTTTACCATATAGGTACTCAATGCCTATGCAGTTGTCCAAACTCTTTTATTTCTCCCTCGGAACACAAATATGTGAATACTTATTTAAATTCATAGAGTTTATGAAGGAAAGCTACATCACTTAACAAAAAAATTAAGGTCGTTCCACTTTGTTTTAATAATTTCATAATCTTTCTAAAATAGTAATATTCATATCACGTTTCGTTGATATTAATTAAAATGAAAACATTAGTATTCCTGCCACGACCGACATAGAGAATAGGTATGTCTATTTTAATTTGAATTAATCATGACATGGAAACACTATTACGTAAAATGTTTTATTCATTTATGTAATCCTTTAGCCTAAAATTACACACGTTATTAAGCCTTGTGAAATTAATTTAACTAATACTAATAAATTTGACAACTTATGATTGAAATTAGCGAATCAATTTCTTTGATGAAATAGTTGCTCGTATGATTAAAATGTTATGTCACAGTCTTCGATATTTATTATCTACAAGCTGACCCTACCCGATACGTTGTCCTATCCAATATTCAATACGAAAATACCATAGAAAAAAGAACGATCAGGTTTTCGAGAACTAAAAAAAATACGGGCCTCTTTTCCAATTTGTATTTCTATAAAAACCCTATTTGGATAATTAGGAACACTTAAAACACTTAAAACCAAAAATTAAATCAAATCAGTCCAGCCGTTCTCAAGTGATGCACTTACCAACGAACAGATTTTTTTTTAATATTTATAGATAGAAGAAAAAGATAGATGATGGAACTGCTATTATATGTATTTCTGATTTAGTCACCAAATTATATAGCAATTAATAATCATAATGAATACGAAAAAAAAGTAGGTAGCCAAGTAGCTTCTTACATCGACAAATCGGTATGGCTCCTTTATATATTTTTTGTGAGATCATTATACACCATATTAAATTGGTTTAAACCTATGATTCATCAGAATAGAAGACAAATTGTCTATTATCATTATTTTTACATGGCCATGAACCACCAAATGAACGATGATACTTACAGAACTTACTGCCAATGGATAAAATAAGAAATGAGTACATAAGAGAAGTCGGAAAGTGGCACCGGTAACTGAAAAGCTGTGTGGGAATCGGTCGTCATGGTATAGGCATATAATGCGGAGGAATGAGGAAAATGTTGTGAGGAAAGTTTTGAGTATGAATCTGGAGTGGATGGCCATAAGAGCAGAGGAGAGACCAAAGAAAAGATGGATGGACGGTGTGAAAGATGATATGGCTAGTAAGGACTACCGAGATGACGATTAATTGAGAAGTATAGAAGAAAGACATTTTGCGCCGACCGCAATTAAATTGGGATAAGGGCAGGAAAATCATGATAACCTATAAAACCTACAACCGATTCTTTAAATTACTTAGGTCATCAACTGCCTAGCCTTTTTCCAACTATGTTGGGGTCGACTTCCAGTCTAACCGGTTGCAGCTGAATACCAGTATTTTACATGGAGCGACTGCCTATCTGACCTCCACAACCCAGTTACTGGGTAATACGATACCCCTTGGTACGACTGGTTGTCAGATTTTCCGGCTTCTGACTACCCGTAACGACTAATGGGACCAACAGCTTAACGTGCTTTCCGAGGCACGGAGGGGTCTCGGTAGGTAAAGATGGTCACCCATCCACGGACCAACCGCGGCAAGCGTAGCTTTCCTGTTAGTCGACCTGTGCGGCTGTTATTATTTAGCCACGGGCCCCTCCCTTTAAGTTACTTAAGTACAGATCATATAATTTTGCAAAATATAGTTATTATTTGGAACATCTCACGGTTGGAAGTTTGATAACAATGCTTATTGTTAAAATATGTGCCACCATTTTATGTGTAACATAACACGTAGGTACAGAAAAACTTAGTAAATACACCATAATATGTTATGTTATATTAAACACATTTCTTAATATTTTTACTTACTCTTCTAAATATAACAACTAAGGGCGCATTCTACCAAACTTTTATACCTAGAATAAGTCTTATCCTGAGAATACATTTTGAATTTTTGACAGTTTTTCCATACTAGAACTGTCAGATGTCAATTTTCTTCCACGAATAAAAGTTATCTGACTTTGGTAAAATCAGCCCTTAATTTAAAAACAGAACACTAATTGTTTGAAAGGAGCAATAAAGAATATTATACTCAAAATAAGTCTTCAAGACTTTCTACGTCGCCGAAACAAAACGCAATCTATCATTGAGTTATCAAAGAGGTTTAAAAGCAAAAAAAGTTTATTGTGTAATTTTCTTCTATCTCTAGAGCGGGTGCGAGCTGCGAGGCAAGCAATGCGTTCGTTTTTGTCGATGGTTACGTAATCCGCCGTCAAGCAGCGTCATGCCGCGTCAACGGTCATTATCACATCGTTGGCGAGATGTTAAACGGACTGTTACTGACAATTTCATTGGCTTTCGTTTTACGTTTTTTTTTAGGTAAATTGTGGGCATGTGTCATACAAGCGTTTTGTGTTTTCAAACGGTGAGAATGTTTTGTTTTATTAAAATCATAACTTGTTGCACGCGGCTTCGCCCGAGTGAATGTCGGAAAATATCCCACGGAAACGTCCTACCGTGATTAAAAGTACCCTATGTATTATATTATTCAGGTTAAAAGCAAACTGTGTGCCAAAATTCATTCAGGTCTGTTCTCCGGAACATACATCCAAACAAACAGACAAAAATTCTTCTTTACTATTTGATTATAATTAGGAGTATACATTATTGTTCCATCAGCATTTTAGCATCCCAGACAATTATGACATTGAGCTTTTTTATAAGGCTTTATTTAAGCAAATTCAGCAGGTTGTATTGAAAGAGCCTTCTGCAGCCTTGGACTCAAGCCTTGCTACCAACCTTGCTATAGCTGTCTATTCTCATATAACTCATGATAGATAGAGTACTCTTTAGGTACACCATAAATATCAGTTATCTCATCTTTATCATTAACAATTCCTCAACAGAAGGTATAGTAGGCACCATCGCACTGTGACGGCAAATATCACCATGAAATAGGTGCTATGTCTTGGCACCAAGAAATTACTTCAGAGTTAAGACCTACGTGCTCAAACGCGTAACTTTCAAGAACCATAGAGCAACCGCTGAGTTTAAGTTTTACGAGTTTTCACTGTTCCTTAAGAAAGTTGTGAAACTGCTTGCACTATTCGCTATTCTCTCGGAAGATTTCTTCAGTTATGCGCTTGCACATAAAATAGTATTGTTTTAAACAGATGAGTCATTGTTAGATAATTTGAAAGATAAAAGCAGTCATTTTGATGGATATTTTATAGTTTCTTTTTAAGGTGCGATGATATAAAATTATTGGCCAGTTTGATAAACAGCGAAGTCATTTATTTTGCAGCGGTGTAATGGTGAAAGAAGCATTCCCATACAGAGAAGGAAGGGCTATTCGTCACCACGCTGACTTACTGCATTTTGGAATTAGAATATGAACATAGTATTGGTTAGGGCCTCGCCTCTCATGCATGAGATTGTGGGTTCAAATTCGGATAAGTATCCAATGCGACTTTTCAATTGATATGTACGTACTTTCTTAGTTAGTATCTTGGGCATTACTGATAACGGTGAAGGAAAAAATCGTGAGGAAACCTAGACTTATAAGTATGAAATTGCCAACCTGTCTTGAGCGACTGTGGTGATCAATGATGGAGTCTTCTCTGTATGAGAAGAGGCATTTGCTCTGCAGTAGGACAAAAATAGCCTGGGACTTAGACATAATTGGTGAAATGTGGATGTACAGACGCCAGCACAACAAGCTACCCGAAACTTTAAAACTTTCCCAATCAACATTGAACCTCATGCTTTAGCGATAAAGTTGAAAATCTATTAAAGTAATTTGACAGATTGTAGTAGCTTGATGTGCTATGGTTTGTACTACAGATACTCTGCCTTACCCTTCGGGCTTTACAGGCGTGATGTTATATTAAGTGTTATATTTTGGACGTTGTTTTACTTCGCTGTCAGTCAGTAGTGTCTCAAAAGTTACGAAAGTTATTGAAAAAGTCACATTGGCTCAGGCAGCATAATTATATAAACCATCTATAATATATATTTACTCTATTTTTTCTAGTAAGCAAGCATTTAACCGAAAATATCGTAGCGCTTCAGCGTAACTGCCCTTTGGTAAATCTGTACAAAGGATAGCCCCTTGTATTGGTAGCTCGTTAATTTCAGTAAGTAATTATTCACAGCTGAATCTCTCTTTCTGTTTATTCATCTTAATCATTTATAACAAGTAAGCATATATATAACAAGTCCCAATTCGTAAGATACTAAGGCGTTTTTTTCGCTACCACCGGGTAAGATTTTTTAAGCCTTGTTTTGCCTGATTTTATCATAAACATTATGTTCCTTTTTTAATCTATTTAATACGTGTTATTTTAAGAACATTCATAGTCTGATCTCAGTCTCAATCTGTCAAAAATACCTCTAATTTCCCTACATTTTTGGCAAGTTGTTGACACTGATTGTCGCTGAGATAAGATTGCGACTAGATTTTGAACGTTATTAATTACGAGAATTGGCCTTCTAGTGAAAATTCATTAACTGTTATCCGTTATAGTAAAGTTGTGTCTTATTATAGTAAAGTTAGTAAAACACAAAATTATTTCAGCAATAAAACTAAACAGTTGCGCTAACAAACGCGGTCGAAACCTCCTTTGTGACAGACATCTGCAATTTTGTTATTAACAACAACAAGCTTTGTCTCTTCATGGTATTTAGATATCCAGGTTAGAACATCTGTTCACATTTAATTCAGTTCACGAGTTATCTAGAGTCGAGCACTTATTTTCTTGCTTTGAATGTAGTCAATATGTAGGAAACATAATATATAAACAACGTGAGAAAATGTAGACTTATCTATATTTATATTAAAGCTGAAGAGTTTGTTTGTTTGGACGCGCTAATCTCTGGAACTACCAGTCGACTTCTTTTTGCATTTGATAGTCTAATCCTTGAGGAAGGCTATTTAAAATCACTCTTAGGACCCGAGCAAAAAGAAAAATAGAAAGAAAGAACACTAACCAAAAACAAAGTCATAGCGCGGGCAAGCGATGCGATGCGACATGGTAGGTCGGGGAACAAGAAATTTCACGCGGACGAAGTCGCGGGCAGAAGGTGGTAGTTAATATAAGGCCGAAATCACCAAACCTAGAGAACGCACGAGCATTAATCACCACACTTGCTCAAGACACAAGCGTGATGATCCATTGATCACCGTTTCCGAGTGAAAACAGCACTTTGCCCTACTGTAAGTAAATATTAGGATGGTATTACTATTGTAAACTGTTTTTTTTTTTTACAATACATTATTTATAATATTATCTACTCATCTATAGTAATCTAAACTGATACTTGATATTACAAAGCTGAAGAGCTTGTTTGTTTGGTTGAACGAGCTAATCTCAGGAAATACTAATTCGAATTGACTAATAATTTTTGTGTTGGATAGTCCATTTATCGAGAAAGGCTTATAGGCTATATAACATCACGCTACAATCAACAGTAGTGGAGCATCAATGAAAAATGTTGCAAAAACAGAAAAAAATATTCCCTTTGAGAGCTTCCTTGTTGTACGCTGCGTAAACGGTTAAAGTTACACAAAAATCATGTGTTACAGAATTGTTTTCCTTTAAAAGTTATAAAAAAAAGTCCACAACAGCATATGCCTATCTTTTCAGATTGACTCATTGACCTTTTTTTATGGTAATCAAATTTGTTCTAAAATAATGCATTATTTGCGAAGGTGTTTTTATAAACATGATATATTTTAATATCATGTTTATAAAAACACCTTCGCCTTTCCTTATTCAAATAAAAACGTTATTCATCACAAGTATTTAATTTTGAACAAAATTGCCCTTGACATCATTTGATTTTAATGAATATCTTAGGAGATATCATAGTTTTAAAATAATTCCGCAAAGCGGCTGGTCATTAGCTTCTTAAAGTAATGTACTAAGTAATAATCTTAAGTAATACTCTTAAAGTGATGGAATATATTTAGCAGATTTTTCCTCAAATTAACACGGGTGAAACCGCGGAGCACAGCTAGTAAAATATATATAATTATGAATAATCCACCCATTTGTCCCATAAAATGTAGTACAGAATTATACAAGAGTTTCTCGCCAAATAATCAAAACTTGCTCACACGCAACTACGCTCATTCATGTTAATTTCTTAGCACGAAATAAGAGGTTATAAAATTTTATAACCCAGTGTCGTATAATTTGTGTAATTGAAAAATTTTTATAAACTGCTTTCTGAGATTTTTCTATTGATTTCTCTATTATAATAGTACGTGTCTGTCTTGTTGTGAAAATTGACATAGTAAGTTGACCCGTGACATGAAATGGGAATCGTAAAATTACCTGCTTATTGGTCGTTTCATCGGAAAAAGATTTTTCATTGAACGTTCGATTGCAATCTAAAAACTATTTTGTCATGTCACCTCATCCTTTTCCCGAATATCGTTTTTAATCTAATCTGATCTATCGGTCGAATATAAAATATATTATTAAATATCAATCGAACACACGAGGGTTTAATTAATAAGAACTTGAAATAATTTGCTCAAAAAAGCTCAAAAAACCTATTGTGTATAACCCATATGTGCATAATAAATGTATATTCTATTCTGAACGATTGGTGCAACTCATCAATTTATTTAAGATACCGAAGCCACGATCTACATTAAAACACCTGCGAGAAGAATTAACAACTAAATCAACCCCTTAATATTCCCTTTTGTCAATACAAGAGATGGCCCTTAAGGACGTCTCGCCCTCCCCGGCCCGCTGGCGCGCTACCCCGCACCCCTCGCCCGCCGGTCCGACGAGATCCAAGATGCAAGAATGCAGGTCTTCGAATGAAGTGCTTCGCTTTCGAAATAACTCTCCACTCGCTAACATTTCTTTCATGTTGGATGTTAAAGTCGCGTAATTTTTGTAAACACTATTTTAGTTTATATTGTTTGTGAAGGTAATTAGCTGTTTGGTTCATTGAGTTTCTAGTCGTAGGATTACATAAGTTTGGTTGACGTTCGAGTTTACACAAATGAATGAGTTGAATGAGTGGGTGCTTAGCGTTGTTAATGAAAATCGTTTTTTTGTGTTTAGATCATAGAGATTTCAAGTTAGGCTTTTTCTATAATAGTCAGCGATAATGAATATTGTGTATATTGAAATTATCAGGCAAATTCAAAACATGAAAATGCTAGCGAGATTTGCCAACAATGTTTCTCCAAAGATACTCGATCCCATTTACTTACTAACTTTTAATAAGTCAATTTCAGATTTCATTTTCAGTTTTTCGATAACTTACCTGACAAGTTGTGTCTGTGCTATTTTGAATACAAAACATGTTCATTCATTTTGAAATAAAACTTTGAATGTTATCACGTTTCGTCGACTATTGTTTCCTATTTGATCAAACTTTTTGCATCGAAGGTCAAAACGCATTCCAATATAAGTAGGTAACGGTTTTATTAGTATTATTATTTAACAAAGCAATGTAATTTATAACTGTAATTAAATTTTATCTATTAAGTACCTACGTAGTAGAATATATCTTTAGTATAACCCGATACCACGAAAACTATGAAAATCAATAGAGCTGAACTTTTAAAAGATCAAATCAGCGTTCTAAATTGACTTAAAATCAATTTTATAACAAATAAAAACGTTTTCCTTAAACGATATGAGTAAAATACATAATCAAAATTAATTTGATGTTCATTCGTTACAAAAAAAAATATATTATCAAATTGATTTAATTGCTCGTTACAAAATACATTAAGAAGTCATTTTGTATTCACATCTACGTCATAAAATAACACAAGACACGGACATCCTTCACAATTTCCTAGAAACCTGAAAGATAATTTACAAAACAGGATAGCCAGACATCCGGTTATCTACCTGATGTATTCTTATCCTCGCAAATTATACTTATTAACTGCCTCCCATCACGCAACAGCTAATGTCAATATTGTAGGCATATACTGAAGGATTACCTACAGCAGTGTATATTTTAATACGTTTATAAAACCAGTAAAATTATAATAAGCCCAAAACTCGTTATTATACAGTTAAAATGTCACTCACCTTTTCGAATTTTAATTTCAACTGCACCAAAAATATATATTTACAAATGTCACAATATATAAAAATCCAGACAGACACAACACTATTCACATATTAAAATTCCAGTTCCACTACAGAATAAAAAAATAAATATTCTTTGAACAAAAGAAACTTCAATACGGTTGAAAATGGTAGTTTTCGTAGCACTCCGAAGTGCAAAAGAGTTCAACGCGCGAGCTCTCTCTAAGCAGGCCGGTCGTATACTGAACCCGCTCGCGAGGCCGTACACTATCTCCTCGTACAACTTAACGTACCTGATAACGCATACCTAACAACCATCTTGATACTTTGCCTTCTTATTTCAAAACATTGTTTTTTTTTCTATTCAGCCACACTCATATTTGAATTGAGAATTGAATTTTTTTTTTTTTCAGTGTAACCAAACAGTATTTACGCGGCTCTAGTGCGGTCGCCGCCTACGATTGATACAATCATGGGCGAAAAGTAAATGGTTCTTAATAAACGATGCACCGCAAGTGCACTAAGTTAACCTTTTTATCGGGAGCTTTAAGCTCGGCGGTGAGTTAAATAAAGTGGTTTCTAAATATAAACGGCGTATCTGGACGCGCCATTGGCAGGTGCGAGCCTACGCGTAAAGCTTTTTTTGCCACCATCTCTATTTTTTATTACATTTTGTATTTTTTTAAAGGGACAATTTTATAATTAAAGCTAGTGCGTTTATCGTGGACGGAGAGAAGTTTTACCGAGAAACTGTGGTTGATGATATCTATATCTTATCTCGCCGACTTAGTACTACAAAATGGTAATTAATTTAATTTATTAACAATGTCTACAAGTTTTTATTTGCGGAGTTTATAATTAATATGATGTTTTACAGCGCCTGTTCAGATAATGTCGCATTTTTCAACGTTGTAGTTGTAATTGGAGATAAAATCGGGAATGTTAAAAATAACAAATTACATCCATAAATAAAATTAATAGTTTTTTGCATTCATCATCATTATAACTTGTTGGATGTTATGTCATTTATGATCATCATTTTAATCGTAATTTGCTTCACATGAACTGTTAGCAACTTTTATGGTCAATCAACAAAATAAATTATGAAAAAAGCACGCGTTTTACAATTTTAATTAAATGTAAGTGCTAGCATAAGTAACGTAGAAATAAAAGTGCTTAACTAGCATGCAGACAAACGATAGATCCATAACAATTAAAATAAAAGTTGTAGTGAACAGACCGGTGGGATATCGAGGGGAACAAAGGGGAGAGACAGATGAGGGGGGAGGAGCGATAATTAAAAAGAGCGTAATGCGCGTATGGTCCCACGGCCCGTTACCGTTATCGCGAACGGAGCTAATGAAACTGAGGAAATATTGTAGCGTGTGGTACAAGGGCGTGGATGAAGCGGGGTATGATACGACTGTTATACTGAACTTCGAAATTCAAAATATCGATGTAGTGTATTCATGAAGTTTAAAAGTACGAATTACTTGAGTTAGAACTGTTAGAAGGTACGCTATGACGACTTACTTATGAGTAATATACACTTGTAGTGCTTAAAACTTTGGTATAAAACTATGTAAGCATGCCGTATAGATCGTATGGATAATATAACTTAAAAAAAATTATACATTTACATTTCATTAGGTGTAACCCAGGTAACCTACTCAACTCCTAACCTATCAACCCATTTTTCAGATTATCTAAAGTGCTAACATATTTTATGGGGTACTGTGTTAAATGCTACAACAAAATACCTTTTGATATATTACAATTAAATGAAAGAAAATTTAAAACTCATATTAAAAGTACACTTTGTAAACAAGGATATTACAAATTAGAGGATTATATCCAAGATGACAATGTTTGGAAACATGCTGGTCCTGCTCCATAGGACAATCTAGAGTCTAGACAAAATCAAACTGGTTGCTAATTTAATTTATACATGCACATTTTTTTTTTAATACATTGTTTTTTACATTCTGTGACAAATGTAACTCACACACTTTTTAAAATACTAGTAAAATTTTACAATCTTTGTAAATATGTGAGCACCATGTATCTATCACATAATTGATTTACCAGTCTGTTATATTTTAATTCTTTTTACCATTTGTGGTAGACTAAATTTTATTTTAGGTGCATTGTCTTCACATATAATTATATAATTAATGTATACAAAAACTTGTAAAACATTTTAAAAGAGTAACGGTGGAGTTTCTTACCCATTCTTCTCCACACGAAAACTACATTTTGGAAGGGGCGACTAGAATCAATTCAATTTTTTAATTTTAAATTTTGACGTTCAAAAGTGCCTTTTAAGTGCCTATTTGAAATAAATGATTTGACTTTGACTTTGAAAGGATCTAAGGAAGGGTCTCAGTTTCCAGTTAGACAATTAGGTTCACTCCGGACCCTCAGAATACACTACTTACATAAGTACATTAGGAATTGAAAAAAATGTATTTCTCCAAGTCATTTCATTAGATATAACATCTAACCTAAGGTACTCAAGGATCTAAGGCAGGGGTCTCAGGTGCCTGTGAAATAGTTAGGTTCTCTGACAGACTCTCGCATAATTCACTTCTTACTTAAATACGTTTTGAAGTTCCAAAAGAACATTCATTGTATTGCTGCGTTTTTGTGTATAAACCAGAGGGGGAATTCTCGCAATTTTAAAAACGTTCACAGTCTGATCTCAATCTCAATCTGTCAAAAACACCTCTAATTTCCACATTTTGACAAGTTTTTGACGTTTGTTTATCGCTGAGATGAGACTGTGACTAAATTTTGAACATTTTAAATTACGAGAATTGCCCTTCTGATTTACACTTTTTACTGCTACTAAGTATTCGCCGAATGGTTTTTCTTATATTTTGCGACACACACCAACATTCTGCACGTGGCGTGTGCTTAAATCTTAACTAATTTCCACTTCACCCTTATCTAATCTGAAATACGTTGTGTCATCAACCTTGTAATGAGGACGATCGCGCCTCATAACTTTGAAGTACATTAATTTTAACGCTTATTCACGTATAAGCGTTTTTAATTGCTTCATGCTATAATGTAACCACATACTCGACTGGTAAGAAAAGGAACTCTGTGTTCTACAGAAATATCTGACTGATAAGACACTTTTGTCGCTTTTTTTGTGAAATAAATTTGATTTTTCTTTAACTTGCTGTGTAAAAAATCTATTTTATCAGAATAGGTTCGAAAGCGCGAACAGTTCATTCTGGATCTTTGACAGTCGTTACGAGTCCTCAGAAGCTCGAAAGTCTAACAACCAGTCTTACCACGGAATATCGTATTACCCAATTATTGGGTTGTGGACGTCAGATACGCAGTCGCTCCATGTAAAATATTAGTATTCAGCAGGATCCGGTTAGACTGGAAGCCGACCCCTACATAGTTGTGAAAAGGCCAGGCAGATCATGGATCATGGTGATGAGGTTCGAACGCGCAAGTTTGTAAAGAACTTACTTAGGAAAAGTCACTTGAATATTTTAGATTTGGGTTGGTTTTTAAATATTGAGATATTAAAGGTAGTTTAAGAACCATACATATTTGTAGCAAGAAACTACGTGTGGATTCTATAAACCATATATGCAACCAGTTTACTCTAGCTGCTAACTTTGCTAGCTGCCTCATAAACTCATAAGTCATAACGCATCAAACTCTGTGCACTGCTTTATACCAAGAATTTACGTTAACCTATTCCCTAACTTAATCCAAATCACAGAAGTACTAGCATAGCAGTAATTATAGACACACATCATAATAATCGAACTTGAGTGATATCAAAGCACAGAAGAGACTAAGTAAAGCGATTTCAATAGAAAGCCGTGACAGTTTCCACGCCACGCATCGGGGTCGCCCATTGTGGAGCGGTTATTGTCTACGTTTCTGTTTAATTGCACCAATTGGTGGTTATAACTATAGTTTATGAATGCCGAGGAATTTTTCATATCATAATATTCCTTGTTCTTTATTTTTCTATAATTCATGTTATCAATTAAATAGGGAATGGAAGTTATGATTGTCGAGGAATGTTTTAAATCATAATATTTTCGTTTTTTATTTAATGTTATCAAAAAGTTTTTAAAATAGCTAGCTCAAGCTTCCGTCCCGCGACCATCTTGCTGACTGACTTAAATTATTCAACCGCATTCCAGTCACCGTAGACAAAAATCGCGTAAGGTCTCAAAAAAATTGCACTGTACTGATTTTTAACAGACTTCTAAAAAGGAGGAGGTTCTCAATTCGGATGTTTATATATATTTTTTGTGTATTGTTGGACATAACTCCGTCATTTATAGACGGACTAGCTGCACCCCGCGGTTTCACCCTCGTAAGTTTTGATCCTGTGGTAATATCGGGATAAAATCAAAATCAAAATCAAAATCAAAAGTCATTTATTCAAAGTAGGCTGAGAATCAGCACTTTTCGAACGTCAATTACAAAAGACAGTCCCCCCAAAACGCCCGCCCTTCACCACTTCCTAGTGCTTTCGCTGGGGAGAAGAAGTGGCGCAACAAACTCCCCAGCAGCACAGCTGTCTGTTCAGTTAGAAAATATTTAATTGTATACAATACTAGATATGCAAAGTTATTGACGTTACAGAACACATTAAATTAAATTATTTGCCATATGTTAGCTTGCCACGCCAATATACCCACAAATACAATAAAAACAATACGTACTCAAGCAAAAATTAAAAATGTAAACAAAAACTTGCTACCTAAATAAAAGCCTCCAGGTATAAAGGGCGTGACAGCTTACATATGTATGCAATACTGGGTTCAGTTCACATAGCTGTGAATGGTAAACTAGGACCATCGAAGTAAAATAAATTTAAAAAAGTTATTAGTAATAACAACAGTAAAACCAAGGTCAGCAAGACGACCAGTCACCACAAGCAGCACCCGTTCACGAGCATAACGCAAAGATCAGCCATTACCCCCCTCGCCATATTTGAGGGAAGGAGGCAACCCGACCCCCGACGCTACCGCAAGCAGTGACATCTAAGGGAGCATGACGAACTTGCTGCCGGTTGCTCAGGCAAGATAAATGTGATCAATCGTAGAGGTCGCTAGCTAACCACATATGTTGCAATCAACTCATTAGAAAACATTGAAATGAGTAGATTATGTCAATAATAAATTAAAATAAAATTAAACTGAATTGACTTATAAAGTCAACTAAAAACAGAAAAAAAAAAATTATATGAACTCATATAACCTGTCAGTAAGCTAATTCTGGAGAAAGAACATAAACATTGTCTTGAGTTAATCAGGGCGACCAACTATTCTTATCGTTTAAGTAGTCGTTGATGGAATAGTATGCCTTTGAACAAAGGTTAGATTTTACTTGAGCTTTAAACGCATTAAAAGGCAAATCTAGCCAAGAAGAAGGTAGCTTATTATAAAAGGCTATACCAAGCCCAACAAATGAGTTATGAACCTTATGAAGCCGGTGAAAGGGAGCACGTAGTTTGTCCTTGTTTCTGGTGTTAACATTGTGAATATCACTGTTTTTAGTGTACAAGTGTATATTTTGCCTAATATATAAGATGTTGGCTAAGATGAACTGTGATGCAACCGTGAGAATACCAATATCTTTAAAAAAATCTCTTAGAGAAACTCTAGCACCTAGCTGGTAAATTGCTCGAACAGCTCGTTTTTGCAGGACAAATATATTTTGTATATCAGCAGCTTTGCCCCATAGCAGAATACCGTAGGACATAACACTGTGAAAATAACTAAAATAAACTAAACGAGCTGTATCAACGTCAGTGAATTGTCTTACTTTCCTGACGGCGTAGGCAGCCGAACTGAGCCTTCCTGCTAGGCTTGATATATGTGGTCCCCACTGAAGTTTGGCATCTAATGTTATTCCAAGAAAAACTGCCGAGCCCACAGTTTCAAGCACCTCTTTATCTAAGACGATGTTGGGTCCTAGATTTCTAACATTCGGTAAGGCGAACTTTACACATTTCGTTTTCTTGGCATTGAGAACTAGGTTATTTGACGTAAACCAATCCGTAACAATAGAGAGTGCACTGTTTACGTCGTCAAAATCTTGTCTATTCCTGTCTACTTTAAAAATAAGAGAGGTATCATCTGCAAACAGTACAACGTCACAGATGCCCTTTAAATAGAAAGGTAAATCATTAATATATACTAAGAACAAGAATGGACCCAGTATTGAGCCTTGCGGTACACCTAACTGAACTGGTAGCCCAGAAGATTTCACACCATTAACATCTACACATTGGAACCTATTATGTAAATAAGAATTTATTACGTTGAGAGCTTCGTTTTGGACACCGTAATGACGTAGTTTACGTAAAAGTGTGTCATGGTGCACGCAATCAAAGGCTTTGGAGAGATCACAGAAAATTCCAATAGCATTTTGCGAGTCCTCCCATGCATTAAATATGTGTTTCAGCAAAGCAACACCCGCATCTGTAGTTGAACGACCTTTTGTAAAGCCATATTGTTCATTATGAAGGAGGCTATTTAAATTAAAATGTCTTAGCAGCTGCTTGAGTATTAATTTTTCAAATATTTTGCTAAATGCAGGTAAGATAGAAATAGGCCTGAAATTGCCAACGTCATTTTTATTACCTGATTTAAATAAAGGTATGACTTTACTACTCTTCATGAGGTCAGGAAAAATTCCTAAATCAACACATTTATTAAAAGTAACAGCTAGATAGGGGGCTACGATGTCTATTATATTACTTAAAAGTTTAATGGAGATGCCCCAGTAATCACCGGTGTTTTTAGATTTAAGTGTGTTAAAAACATTAACTACATCACGCGGGGTTACATGTTCGAAGCTAAATAAGCGACTACATTTAGGTACACTACTATGCAAAAGGTTTTCAGCTTTAGACGGGGACGAATTTAAGGAGCGAGTCGTGGTTACAGGTATGTTGGCAAAAAACTCATTAAATGCCTCAGCTACGTCAGCAGCTTTATTAACTAATTTGCTGTCAACCATAATCTCAAGTTGTTTATCTTGTTTAACCGATTTACCCATTTCATTATTAATAATTTTCCAAGTGGTTTTTACTTTATTACTCGAATTTTTAATTGAATCACTTAAAAATTTTGATTTAGCAAAAGCACAAATTTTTTTAAATAATTTTGAATAATTTTTTACATACTCTAGGAAAGGAGTATCAAACCTGTATTTTTTCAAACCATATAACTCGTATAGTCTCGCTCTACTTCTATAAATACCTGGAGTAGCCCATTGGTTAAAGCCAACAGAGGATCCATTAATGTCAATGGTTTTGGACTTGAAAGTAGATTGGTACTCTTTTTGCACGACAGCAAAAAGGGCACCATAAATTTCATTAGGATTCTCGTGTTCAACTATAGATGGTGTAATTCTTTGAGCTATATTATTTTTAAACATTTTGCAACGACTAGCTGTATAAGGCCTACATTCAAATTTATGCGGCTTTTTAGGTAATGGCATAGGGAAACTAGCTAATAAACCACAGTGGTCGGATGTTAAGTCAGTTAACACTAAATTATTTTTGGCATCACAATCACTAAATATATTATCAAGACAAGTTGAGGAAGATGCCGTAATCCTAGTAGGTTCAAAAAACAAATTAATTAAATTATAAGACCTAAACAGATTGAGAAGTCTAATACTTAATGGAGTAACATCTAGAATATTAATATTGAAATCTCCACATAAAATAATATTTTTGTTACTTGATTTCAACCTGTGGAGAGAATCTTCCATTACCGATTCAAAACGATAAAAACGATAAAAAGTATCCTATGTGTTATTCTGATATATAAAGTATATTACTGGAAAGTTTCATCAAAATCCGTTCAGTAGTTTTTGCGTGAAAGAGTAACAAACATCCATCCATCCATCCTCACAAACTTTCGCATTTATAATATTACTAGCTTCGCCCCGCGGTTTCACCCGCGTAAGTTTTGATCCCGTGGGAATATCGGGATTAAAAGTATCCTATGTGTTATTCTGATGTATAAACTATATTACTGTAAATTTTCATCAAAATCCGTTCAGTAGTTTTTGCATGAAAGAGTAACAAACATCCATCCATCCATCCTCACAAACTTTCGCATTTATAATACTAGCTGCGCCCCGTGGTTTCACCCGCGTAAGTTTTGATCCCGTGGGAATATCGGGATAAAAAGTATCCTATGTGTTATTCTGATGTATAAACTATATTACTGTAAATTTTCATCAACATCCGTTCAGTAGTTTTTGCGTGAAAGAGTAACAAACATCCATCCATCCATCCTCACAAACTTTCACATTTATAATATTAGTAGGATTATATAATATTATTATAGTAGGAAAGTAGGATTTACAAAAATATATTTTTGTTCAAAAGAGGTTTCTTTTTTTTAGGATGTTGGTATTTTAGATACTAATAGTGTAAAACCAAATTGGCAGTTTCGAAAGACATAAAACTGCGTGGTGCTCGAAAAAACTCAAAATACAAATTATAAATTAAAGTAGCGTTTCGTGTCTTTCTGTATGACCGTGTTGTTCTTATAAACTATGCAATGGATTTTGAAGCGGTTTTCACCATAGATTTTAGAGAATTTATTCCAGGAGGTTTATTTATATGTGTGTAATAAATTAATATTTATTTTAGATATAATAAAGAAATAAGGATGTTTTGTCCAGTCGTTAGTTTTCTTATCAATATTATAATTAAGAAGAATAATCGATTATTGTTAGGTTATATATTTATCAATAAAAGTCAGACATATAAAACTCGTAAGATTTTAACTAGAGTTTTGCTTATTTTGTGAATTTAACAATCTGAATTAAATACGGGTGATAGGTACCTAATGTTTCAAATACGTGACCGTTTAACGTAGGACAATTCCAGTTTTCTGTATCTACCTTCCATAAAGTTATTCATAACTTCACTCGCGTTCTTACATTCATTACTATTTATAACCGGAATCAGACAAAAATAATCTTACGTAGTTCTCATAAAACTCCGCATTCTATTATAAGGATACACTTTTTTAATAAATTGAATATTTAATTGAAATAATAACATCTTGTATACAGACAACAAAAGAAATAAGTATGCAGGCATTTGTCTATTAACCTACTCGTTACCCAATTTGATATGTGCTGAGTAATCAAGTCTTCATGTAATCGCTTGTCCGAGTTATATAAAAAGTTATAAAACCTGCGTAATACAAATATGCTCATCCTTGCCTGCTAATCAAACTCTTTTATTGGCTGTACCTACTTTCGAAGAGAAGCCAGCCGACCTGTGCCCCGTTTGTCTACCAGTAGTGGAAGAAAGAAAGAAAATATAGTTTATTGCTACAAAAAGAAGTGCATATAAGAAAGATAAGTAAACGCGAATTTATGATACTTTGGGCTGATTTTACCAAGGTCAAATATCTTTTATCAGTGGAATAAAATTGACGTGTGACAGTTCTAGTATGGAAATACTGACAAAAATTCAAAATTTATTCTCAGGATAAGACTTATCCAAGTATAAGAGTTTGGTGAAATTCGCTCTCAAACTAATCTATAATTACGAGGACAGAATAAAAATACTTCGTAGCTGCACACACTGTTTGTGACATAAGCATCTAGGATGATGGGGTTCTGTTTACGATCCCCGAGCCAGGCATTGTGCTATCGGATTTTTCTATCAAGAAATTTTCAGAAGTAGCCTGGAGTCCGTATTTACAGAACCGGAAAATGACATTATGCTCGCCCCTTATCACCTGAGACTTAAAAGTAACTACCAAAATATGGGTACCTTTGCCTAACCTTTTGTAACATACAAGCGTGATATTATGTTACTCAAACAATAACATTGTATGAACGTTCCCAAGATTATTTAGGTATTAGTCAGTGACTGACACAGATCAATAAGTAGATGGCTAACATTTGAGCTAACGATCGTTATCGAGCAGTATCGATCGACAAACGATTTATTGTTTGTTGTGTTTGTTAATGTTGATGTTGCTACTTTATGTGGGTGTTGGATGAGGATGGTTTGTTGTAAAAAAGGGATTTTTTTATGATATTTAAAAAAAATAGTCTTCTTTGCGTATCGATGGCAAAAAGATCAAACATCTTTGGCCCAAAATTCAGCTGCGCGAAACCCGTATAAATAGAAAAAAAATGTGATAATGATGTATGTGGAAAAAGCCAGCCAAAAAATACATTCAACGGTAATTCTGAAATTATCTTTATTAGCTATATTTTAGTGCTAAATTCATTCATATATATAAATATTCATACTTATTAGACAAGTCAAAATAATTGCGCCTTTTCAACCTGTGAATCACTGAACACTTCACCAGGGCTTCTATCTGTTCCAAAACTATTCCTGAAAACACGTTAGGTTAAAAATAATGCGATAGGATGTCTTTAACGCAGAAAATTACATGCAAGTATATGAAATAAAGGTTTTAATAACCTCCCTTCGGCAATAAAAGTTAACACATAAAACGTTTATCGAGGATCAAAACGGTTTCAAACCATTATACATGAAATGGCTGCTTAAACAGCAAAACGGCTATTATAGCTAACAAGCACAGAACAGAAGGGCGGCAACTAGATATCGTTACTAAGCCAGAAATCTATAAACGTTACTCCGCACGTGCTTTGACTTAGAAAGAAAGAACAAATATTTATTGAGACTCGCACAGGATGAACTCAGAATAAATATAAAAACACACAAATTGAAAACCAAATATAACAGTACAGGTTGACTGGTAGAAAATGGCATTAAGTCCGCCTCTGTACATTTATGTGCTTGAAGTATTAAATAAATAAATAAACAGTAAGTATATAAAAACAGACATTGTTTCCGTCTCCATCTTGCACTTGTAGTTTGACAGTTGTGCGACAGTGACAGAAATAACGCTTAGCCAAAGTACCTACGTGCTAAGTGACGTTTATAGATCTCGGCCTAGGAAACTGTGTGATACAACCCCCATGTTTCTATCGCTCATTTGTAGCGATACTGCCTTGTTAGATAAGGATGTAAAAAGTAACACACGTTTGAAAAATGTTTGTTTAGGTACCTATACTTTGTAAACAGATTTTTTTGTTGATGGCAAAAGCTTGTTTTATTTGTGTGAATTTTAACATGGAACTAATTGTATTTATTGCTTTTAAGTTTTTTTTTACTCGGTCGGTACGCCTGATTAATATTATACAGCGCTCTGGCAAATCTGAGGGAGGACATCGCCGTCAGGGTAGACCACGGCGTAGGTGGTGTAACGATCTAATAAGGTTTGCAGGATCAACATAGCCAGAAATCGTACAAGACAGGGAGGTTTGGACGAAAAAAGGCCTTTGAACAGCAGTGGGCCACAATACGGATTTTTTTTTTAATAAGCTCAAACCTTGTTTGCTTGTAGAAGTACTTAAAATATATTTTCACACTAGGGAAAGACGAAGGGTTTTCTTAGTCTACAAAGTTCTATAGTAAATTATATTCTCGTAAAGTTAAAATTTTAATTTTTACACTAAAACTCACTTATAAGCCCTGAAATTTCTTCATCTTGTTTTCAACATTTACAAAAAAAATCTTATTGTTTTTTTTATAACTGCAGGCAGCCCTGACACCTCGGAAACGCCAGCGATGCGCGTACGCCGCCGCGGCGCACAAAGGAGCGGGATTTAACGCACAAAGTATTGTGCATCCTCACGGAATATATTGCCGCAGCACGCTTACGAATAGGCGTGGTAGCTAGTTCTCGCTGCGCAGGACTGCATTTGAATTAGGATTTTAGAGGACGAATTTAGAAATAGTTGGAAAAGAGGTCTTCTTACAAGAAAAAATTATATTATAAGAGTTTGATGTCGATATGGTGGAAGTAGCACCGCATGATTCGAATCCTCACCAGAACCGTTCAAAAACAATGCACTAGAAAATTATAAAATGTCAGTCTCGTATTGATAGGAAAAGCTAAAATGTACACTCTTCGATCCACAAATAATAGTATAATAATATATAATATTGCCACAAACTGACTAAAATACCTTCTTGATAACATAACACACGAAAATAACAGCGTCCGGATTATCAAAAGCTTATTCACATCACAAAAAAGTAAACAAACTTTATAAAAAACAAGGCATTCTCATTTTATTTTAATAATCTTAAAAAAAATCCACACATTGTCAAAACTTGCACAGTTGACATTATCACGGGGACCGGACTTGAGACCTCTGACCTTCAAATGACAATCCAAAATGGCTACCAACATTTATGAGGTAATGGAACGATGCTAATTTTAATAATACATTATAGATTATTCAGATAAGACCTAAATCCATACAGCAGAATGGCAAATAATATAAAATGACAACGCGACTTACGTTAAAACTGAAATCTTTATTAAAAAGCATAACTTTTCAATACATTAATCGGCAAGTATAAATAATTAAATAAATTCTCAACGAGTTCATCGGTTTATCTAAAACTGTAGTTATTAAATTACATGCAGAAAATTGCTTTGCACTACAATAAAAAACTGTGGTAGCAATGTGCGTATTTCAGGTGCTTATCTTCTTTATTAAATAGTTAACGGGTACGTGGCTAATAAAAATGTAAAACGTATCGTGTGTAGTGCGGTCCTGTGGCTGTAAGTCGGTGCCTATATTATTAAATAGACCATATCTTGCAATCTGTCGGGTCTGAATGGATAATAACGCGGGGTCCGGCCGACTCTTCTATTACGAATAGGACCTCACTCCCGCCCCCTGCCCAGCCAACAAGGATTCAAACCAGTGCTTAACTCTAATTGCTTACGTGTTTTTGCAATTCGACTGATTTCGCCCTTTTATAGGGTTGTTAAACCCTAAAAGCTCCGATTTTCTATTGGTCGGCTCTTTACGCCAAACGTATCAAATTAACATTAGTTGCATGCGAGGTGGGAGCGGTAAGCCTTACATAATTTCTCGATATTCATTCATAGCCGACGGTACTACGTTTAATTTTAATAGCAACTAATGTAGCCCAGCAGGACTCACTACCATTAAGGAGCTCTCCTACTCCTTAATGTTAATAAATAGTATCTACTAATACAGCTAATGTCCTAAGGAATAAAATCCTGAACAAATAAACGTAAATAGAAGAGAGAAAATAAGTTTTTATGAATGCAAAGTTCATAAAAGGAGTTAATGAAAGTTTTCTAAAATTATCATTCCAATTGCCAAGATACTACTAAAGATAATCATTATTGCATGTACGTATCAAGAACCAGTCTTTGATGTTGTTTGCGTGTACAAAAACATATACAAATTGGTATAGTAATAATAATTACATACATTGTTACTTACGAGTAACATAACAATCTAACCACATTTCGGACGCATATCAAGTAACATTAGGGCAAATAATGAACATTATAAATAACCATCAATACCCAATTCAGACATCAACAACGAAAGCTGAAGACCACGCACATTTTCAAGATTAAAATGCCCATACCTCTAGCAGGGTGTCCGATACATTCATCATCCCATCATTTGAATAGCTCACTAAATTGCTCGACACACGCGAATTATCGATTTGTATATTTTTTACTTTGTTCTCGATAACATTCTCGATGGGAATGAATTAGTATCGAGAGGTTGAGAGATTGTATAAAACGAGTAAAAAGTTCTTTATAATCTGCCACGCAATTGTCTCTAAATGTTACTTTGTGTTTGTAGCATTTATTTCTGTATTGTTGTAATTGTATCTTCGGATAATTGTTGCTGTTTTATTGAAGTTACTTATATGTTGTTGTGTTGTCACACTTGTCACGCTACTTTTTGTCAATCTATGTATGCTGTTACCTATAGTGAGACCTTTATTCTAGGAACAATGACGTGTTTTGATAATTTATTTTTTTAGTTAGCCTATACTGTCACACTGTTGAGCAGAAACCTCCCCCATATTCTTCTAGGCATCCTTGTCTAGAGTCACCTCGATCCAACCCTTGCGGTATGCATCTAGGTCGCCTCGCCACCTCTTTCTGGGCCTGACCAACTGTTTTATGCCATTGGTCTATGGTTCAAAATGTTTTGCAAAATTGTTCCTCCAAAATCGACTGAATTACCAACCAATGACACTTCAGGCCATACAATAGATACCTCAACAACAAATGAAAATGAATAATCCAAAAGATCTTGATTTGCGTAAAGCGGTTAAACTGATACTCCACCACTCATATAGGTCAAAAGGACAATAAACAGAATAGGTACCTATTTATCCATCAAATTTATTGAACTGTAAACAAATACGAATTGACCTGTTTCATAAGCAAGAACTGTGTAAACAATATCATGATGTAATAGTTTAAGACAAGTCATGAACTCGTTTTGTACTGGTTGAAACTATTGCAATCTACAAGTCAATCATAGAATAGATGTATACGTATACCTACCTAAGTCACGCAGAACGTTATGGTGAATTTATTAAAGCAGAGTAAGGCTAAAGCTCTGTCCTAGCTTGGGTAATGAGTGTCAATGATTATATACAGAATAGCAGGGACATCGTCGCGTCGCAACCTGCTACCATGGAATTAGTAAATAATTCAGGAAGGTATTTGAAAAAGAAAAATTGCTCTTCCATACATTTTGACCTCGTAGGTGTTACACTTTTCTATGAAACCGGTGTTTTTTTCTTTTTATAACTCACGAAATATTTCTACGCTAGGGGGTTCAAAATCATGTGCTTCATTCATGGTTAAGTACAGTTTGCGCGTCGATGTTATGCTGCCCTATATATTTATTGGCGCAGGATAGCATTTACGGTCAGAAGTGGCCTTCGTATTAGTGGTTTAGCAGCTTTAATATCATTAGGATTGTTCCGGAATGTAGCAGCTCCTCTGAACTCTTCTCTCTGTCATTAGAAGTCAGCCGCGACGCAACTATCGATGCGACGCTCTGCTAATGACAATAATCAGCCACGCTTATCCGACCTCTCCGGTGGTTCCAATAACTTCGTAATAAAACTAGACGACAATGCTCCGAACAACGCATTGCGTAAAATAAAACGAACACGAAAAAACCAACTTCCAAAAAAAAACACTACAAAGTGAAAAATAAGTTTAATGTCGGAAGTTGGTGTCTTTGGATCTGTATTTTAGTTTATTGCCACCGACATCCGAAATTAAACTTATTTTTCACTTTGTAGTGTTTATTTTGTATGTCGGTTTTTTTTTTGTTAATTTTTTTTATTTCTAGCTTTTTAGTGGGTCTATTTATAATATATCTAAGTTACTATAGTCTAATGTCAACTTGCTCATCCCATTTTACAAAATATTGCTTTTCCCGATGCAGGGGCGTTAATTGTTGAGGAGTTCTCCTGGTACTACACCATCAGCTCCATTTCACCATTTGCATCGTGACGAGCATAAATTGCTTAGCAATCATATTAAAGTAATCGAATCGCAACCCGTGAAATACTTAATATTGAGTAGTTCCGATGGCCATCTGCCATCATCATCAGTTCCACTTCACCAAATTGTGCTTTCCGAGAGCAAGACGAGTTACTATAAATAATACCCAAATCGCTATAGGTGTGCCTATAGTATTTGAAGAGTTCCTTCGATTTCTCCAGGATCCCATCATCAGAACTGGATCAAAAATGGGACCAATCTGGAAGTATATCCTTTTAATTAAAAACAAGAATTTTTCAAATCGGTCTATAAAATATGACGGTGTACTGACGTAACAAACATAAAAAGAATACAACCGAATTGAGAACCTTCTCCTTTTTGAAGCCGGCTAAAAACGGCGCACAATGCAGATGTAAACAGAATGTTCATCGTAGTAAAATTTTTCGCGTTAGTTCTAACCCGTGGCGCGCCCCTGCAAAGTCAAATCATTTATTTGAAATAGGCACTTAAAAACACACTTCATCGAAGCTCACGATGCAATGTACTGCCCAGCTAGTACAAACGCTCCCAACATTCACTACCAAATGAACCTGTTCGGAATGCGCTCAAACAAACTGCACTGAATCAAAATGTCAAAATAAAACATTATTATTATCCGCTAACTGAACCTATGGGGTAGGTACGTCAATGATGCAGTAAATGTCAAGAACGAACGCTATTCGTACTGTCGACTGCGGAACAACCATGGAACCCATAAATATTCCACCGACATTACAGTTGCTAGAACTCATTCGATTAACGGTAAAATCGATAAAACAATTCACTCGATATCTATGCACGTAACTGTATCAAAGTAATGTGCATTGATTCAATTAGATTCAATACCTACATTTAATAAATTGTGACTAATAAACTACTTATTATCTCGCAATGCGATGGCGATGTGCTACAAAGAAGTGGAATAAAATTCTCGTTTCCATTTACTTTGTTACATAAACGTGACCAATTTAAAGTTACAAAGTACCAAATCCTACGATATTTCTTCTATCTAATCGAGTGTGAATGCGGTTTGATACTCGAACAACAGTCAGTACAACTTGAACCACAATTGCTGTTTAATGTTAAACCAAAAGGCTTTGTAATTAATTTCACTCTACATTGTGAGGCACTATCGCCACATTTTTGATTTATCTATAAAATGGCTGACCGGTCCCTTTTGTTCGGAAAGGTCAAGGTCGGAAATATGAACTTTGAAAATATTATTCATTGACGATTCAAAACAAAACAATCGCGGAGAACAAAGATCAGCAAACGAGCAGTACAGTCAGCACAACAGTGTTAACTCAGGACATCATAAATCTTATGATGCAACGAGCTTCGATGAAGTGTGTTTTTAATTTCATCGAAATAATTAATGGAAGTGCACCAAATAGGTACGTGCTTAATTATAAGAACAATACAAGGTCAGGTACAAAACCTGAAACATGTATTCTTATGGAATTGACACGTCATATTAACAAAAAGCAATATAAAGACAGCCTTACTCAAATCCATTAATTCAAAAGTCCATTCTAAATATGCTTAGCATGCAAATCGTCCATATAAATATGAATGCTGAACACATCGGTGGCTACACGCAACGCGGGCTCAGGGATTCATAATCTTTGACAAAGAACAGGTCCCATAGTCGGAGATAATTTTTCGTAACATCACCTCGTAGAGGCTATATCTAAGATTGGATCTTGGAGGTGATCACATGAATTCTTGGGCACACCGCACAGGGCTTGTAGATGTTATCTAAACATCTTAAATTATTGTCCTAAGAGCAGCTACTCGGCTCTCATCTAGCGTTATAATCGCGGAGTTGACTAGAAAATTCACCTGAACCTAACGTTGGATGAGGCAATCGATGCATGGTCGATAGTATAAAACGTCAAATAGCAAACATCTTTTCAATTTATCTAGAACATTTGATTAGCATGCACGATAGCCGGTACTTCGTAAACATGTTTATTGCGCATTCACTGCTAGAAATACCGCCACATGCGCGAGACTTTAAAGATTTTCAACGTTATTTTAAGCTGAGGCAGAGATGTTCAACGTCGCATACAGATTCCAGAATCTAAGACATGCGTGTTGCCAAAAATAGCTCTCATTACGAGATACACAACGGGTGACATCATGCCGCCTCAATCTCAGCCTCTCATGTGCAAAAAAGGCCACATCCAAGAAGTTTCGCAGCATTTTGTAAATGTGAAGCACATATTTTGTGGTTTTATTGCTATTCGCGTTGAAAGCACGGCGGGCACTCCTACTAATGCTCGGCGTAAGGTCAAATTACTAGCCGACGTTGCAAAGGCGAGTGCTTAGATAGGCACTGTTCAAATTGCGTCGAATAAAAAAATAGGTTTAGTGAGATTGCAAACGTTTCCAATTGACTTTTACGTTGGGAACTCGAACAAGCCCTATTCAATCGGAATGAAGTTTTTAATCTTTTTTTCTGATACACAATTCGTATTGTAATTGAAGAAAAAATCATATTCGTGAAATCGTGATTACCGTTAGTGCATAGTTTCATTCTAATTAGATTAGATTCGATCGACATTAATATTAGTCAGGTAGAAAAAGGCTAGCAATCTTTCTTGAGGCAGGTACTTGAAGCAATGAGTATTAAACAATTTCTGGATGATGAATGATCTGTATCAAGGTTTCATTACATGCAGTGACATCATTACCGTGTAAGTATTCAGTCTAATACCGAAGTCCGAAATTCCAAATACGTATAAGGGCATAAGTGTTCGAGATGAGTCGTTAAAAGTGTGGAGTTATTGGCCGTTTGCTTCGGGCGACACGCAAAGAGGCCGGCCGCAAATGGGCGATCACTTTCGTTGGAACATCACTTTCGATGTCCCAATAGCCTCCTATATACGGACATTATCTAGGTCGAATGTGCAGAGTAAAGGCCGAATTGTAATTCCGAGAATGTAGGTATCCTTATTACACGGTTGCATTGATGGATTTAGCTGCATTGTAATACTGATTTAGCAGTTTTGTAATTTGGTTTGTGCTCTTAATTTTTATTGTATGCGCTTGCTTGCCTACTTATTGAAATTAAGTAACAAAGAGTGTTTGTATTCAGTCCGATTATCTCATCAGCTATCTTTTCTAGATTAGCGTCTTCACGGATTAGTAACGGATTTCGCACATGTTGCAATTTCATGCGAGATAATTAAGACATTCAAAGACCACTTATTTCATTATTCATACCTAATTTCAAATACATTATAGTGTTTATCACCAAACTAACCAGTTTTCATTCTAAAATCTCCTGAGTTCTCACCTACCTACACTAAAGTCGAGAAAATGTCAAGACAATCTACACTTGGGATTGCAGCAATAGACGCATTTTGCTCATAAATAAATAATTTGATCATTTTAGCGGGCACACCGCTGCAGCAAGTGCGGTTTACTCAGCGATTGCAACATGTATGGGTCACGGAGCAAAAGACCGACTTGTGAACGAAGCGGCTTTAAAGCGGTGAAGCTTCTTAGTGATATTGAGTCATAAAGTATACAATTGAAGCGTAGGTAGCTAACTTATTGTTGTGAGTGCTAAATTGGGATATGGAAATAACAGACTTAATAACAAACTTTAAAAAAGTTATGTCCATTTACAGGATCATTCTAAGAAGTTTAAGGTCGTTTTTGGGTGCAGTTAGTACCTAATTTGCCTTTACGAGCTCGGAACATTCCGAGTCTACCTGCTTCCTTTAATAGGTGTAGTTTATTCTGAGAAACCAAAATAACCCAACATGAGGTTTTTCAAAGTGACAAAATCAACTGTACACAATATGTAGTTACATTTTTTTTAAATATTTCATTAAATGACAGCAAAAGTTAGGAAGGTTTTTATTTTTAAATTACGCTGGCGATTCAGCGTTAAACATAAAATAATTAAAAAAGTACGTGATTTAAACTCGAAAGCTTCATATACGTAATCTTTAACGGGTGGAAACGAGCACACAACAGCAGAGCTTTTGCAAAGCTCACATAACACTTATCTAATGCCAATCCCATAACTCCTATCGACGTCCCAATAAAAAAAAAAAAATTTAATAACATCTACAACAAATCCTTAAAACAAAGCCACCATAAGAAAATCATCTAACAAATGCAGAACAAAGCGCTTTCCGATGCGCAGACGCGCTGCGTGGGCGCGGCGCCCCGGGCGACCTATCTCCATGAACAAATTATAATTTCAAAATCCCCATCGATTTATGTGGATGCTCATCTGAAGAAACCGATGCTCTATTTTACACTCTGTATCTTACTATTGTTTTTCGACACAAAAGACAAAAGTATTCCTGACAAGTTCTATCTACGATTAACAATGTCGCCAAGGTATAATAAAATTGCGCGGAATTATGTTAGGTAGATTATTTTGTGTGGGTATGTTCGGACAATATTTTATATGAATATTTGTGTCCTGTGGCGTTCGGAGATAGCGTATAAGCATTGAAAGCATAGCAAACGATCTTTGTTCTGATATTTTTTTCATTGTCTGTGGGCTCCTGGCTCGTCTTTTGGCTAGAAATGGTTTGTTTTGCTGTCCATGTTTTTTAATTACCTACTTTTCAAATTTAGTGCATTTTTTTTTCTTTTCCATTCAACGCCATCATCACCATATCATTGATTTTTTGTCACTTTATCATAGAGAAAAGACATAATCAATCTAAGCCATAATCTTTGGTGTGGTGAACCTTAATTACACTTTAATGATGCCTGATTATTACATCAACCACGGCAGCAAACCGGGTGGCCTGTTATCCTAAGACCGCACACCATTACGTGGTGTTGTTAATAGCCTCTTAAAACCCATTTTTTTTTTTATTCTGTGTAATATGGGTTTTGCCTGAATTAAATGAATTTTAATTTTATTTTATTTTTTATTATTTTTTTAGACAAAAAGAGGTTAAATTCAAACTGTCTTCTAACACAAATTACTTCGTGCAAGTATTTGTCTTTCCAAAGCACGTATTATGTCAAAGGCTCAGCTGTTGTAATGTAGTCTATTTACAATCGAAGCATACAGTATATTGTAATCTTCGATTGATCTGCATTTACTTAAAACCTCAATTTATTCGTTGTTCGTAATTTTACGTATCGCACATTTTTAGACTGAGATATACTTCGTTTTTTTTTTCTATTTATTAAAGAAATTTGGTAGTTTGCAGGTATTTAAGAACTTAATGAAAATTAATTTTAAAAATATTATAAAATGTACTAAGCCCGTCATCTCGGAGAACCCTCCAAAGAGGAGAGGATTTGGCTAAAATGGTGATGACTATAATGACATCTCACGCTATTACAAAAATATTCATTTCATTTCTGATAAAACTATATGTTTCAACCTGAAAACCTCATATTACTAACTCAGCTTCTAATCGAAAAACGCCAAAACAAGAACTACAAAACCATTGGTACGAAGCATTTAGAACTAAGTTTATGTAACACGTAAATAATAGGCGTTCAGACTTTCTCATTACACAAACAACAAAAATCCTTTCGTAGGCGTTAAGAGAAAAATAAGCTAGTGTTGTACCAAGTCGTGAATCACTCGTATGAACGAACTGCTGTTATTCGAAACCATCGACAACTGGCTGGCTGGCAATTTAAAAGTAGAGCTTTTGAAAAGTTGCATGTTGTTTACAGCTTTTGGATCAGACGAGAAATAAAAACAAATGTGTTTCCATATTGTAAATATTTTTTAAGTTATTGAAAGGTCTGAATGTCCGAAATAAACTGAAATAAAATGAAAAGTCGAAATACAATAAAATAAAAGCTAAACAACAATAACAACAGGGCAGTTAGGTAAAATCTTCTAAAACTGTCGTCTTTGGCTGCAGCCATCGAATCGACCGAGTTTGCAGATTCGGTCAAATTTAATGATATTAGTTATAAAACTAGGAATTAAACTCTATAAATAATTTTAGTCTGAAACAACCAGTCTTACCAAGGGGTATCGTATTACCCTCGTAATAACATCACTGGGTTGTGGAGGTCAGATAGGCAGTCGCTCCATTTAAAATACTGGTATTCAGCTGCATCCGGTTAGACTGGAAGCCGACCCCAATATAGTTGGGAAAAGGCTAGGCAAATGATGACACAATTTTAGTCATAAGCCCCATTTGAATGATAATCTTCTATTCTCTTAATTTAGGTATACCTAACTTTAAATACACGCTATAGACGGATCACACACTTCAGCGCGGCACGTAACGGGGCGTAGATAACGCACCAAATTCACTAAAAACGCGCTTCCTCGCGGCGAAGTTGGCTCCGTTTCCCGCGCCCCATCGCGTAACGCGTTGTAGAGTGTGATCCGCCTTACAAACAACTCTTCGACAAAACCAATTACCTATAAATGGTCCTTATCAATACAATGCAAGATTTCGACAGCTTACAAGTGTTAAGTAACAAGTTTGCCTTCATGAAGCTCGACTACGGAAATCACGTAACAGCAACATACATATATAAACATACATGTGTTTTAATATCACTAGTTCACTATACGGAGAAATGAGTACAGGTCGGACACAATCAATGATTGGCACACTGATTGGTGATTAGAGGCGATGAATCGGATTGGATAAGTACCTAATGGTACCTACATGATAATTGGATCTTTAAATGGGATATTTAATAGCAGAAGAAAGTGGAACTTTAATTGTTAGTGTATAATTAATGTTCTTTGTTAAAACTGCACAACTAAATAGTTAAAGTACAATATTTTTATCTACGAATGCATACTTTTAAAGACAAGATTATTGGACTTTAATTATTTAGGTTAAATTGAATGTTATGCTGCATCTGGATGATAGTTGCCGAAGATCGAGTTGAATGGCGGGCAACAGGAAAGGCCTAATGTCCAGCAGACCGCTGTAGGCTTATGATGATGATGAAAAGCTTTTATACCATACTTTTATACTCATGGGCTTTTTAAAAATAAATTACTTCGATATTTTATTTTTTAAGCCCATCATCGCTAATCGCCATGATGTGGTATCATGACCATTTGCGATGATGCGCTGCAGCGTAGGATAACAAACTATACATTTTACAGCAGCGCCCTAATTTGTAAAAACAACACAAAATATTATAGCACTATTACTTTAATAAACTAACATAATTACGTTTCGGGTAAGTAGTTAATTTCTAGTCAAAGCTTTGCAACATCACTTACTTATAATAATAATTATATTGAACTTTGAAATATGTTAGCAAATGAAATACAGAGCTATGTACATACAATTTGGTAATTGATTAGTTGTAATAACGTTGTAAGGCTTGAGCTACACTTCCTGTCAATTTGCAATTTAGTGATTTGACCTAATTCATTAATTACGTAGGTATTCGTCGTAATAAACATATGAATAGCATTCACCCGTCAGTTAAATGCGGTCAAAATATGTAATTTTAAATATGCATATTTAATTTTAGCAATACAGTGGCCCCGATTCTGTTGTTCACAAACTAAACTAAATTTAAGTTCAGTGCATCTTTTTCTTTCTATTTCATTAAAAAAAGGACAGACGATAAATATTAGTTTAGTCCCGTCAAATTAGATAATCCAATTACTGTCAGCCGGGGTATGCAAGGGGGGGGATGGAGGGGGGGCTTAGGGGATCAGACCGGAATAAATCGCCAAGCCGCACCTAACGCATTCCAATTACGAATAGAGAATGACACAATGAAGAATTTATTAATATTACGTTTAACAGAATGCCGTTAAAGTAGCATATAAGTGATCTATATATAATTGGGTTGGATTACAGCTAGTATCACTTATTCAATCACTTTATTGTTACGAATAAAATAATCACTTTGTTTTAGGTTCTTGTAAATTGACATTCCTTTAGTATTCTCTTGTGAAAAATTATGTTAAGTAGAGCGAACTGTTGTTTCTTTTTGCTTTAGTAATAGTAATAATAATAATAATAATAATATTCCACAACTATCACACAACGCCATCTAGTCCCAAGCTAAGCAGAGCTTGTGTTATGGGTACTAGACAACTGATAAACATACTTATATATTTCTAAATACATAAATATTATAGATAAATTACACCCAGACACAGAACAAATGATCGTGCTCATTACACAAACATTTGTCCTGGGTGGGAATCGAACCCACGACCTCCGGCATAGCAATCAGGGTCACTAACCACTAGACCAACAGGCCTGACAATAGTGACTAATAGTATTAAAATTATCTCACTAGTCTTATTTATATAAGCTAACAGACTTAAAATAATAATATGTATATGAAAAAGAAGCAAAGGAAACATAGGGCATCAAAAAATGCGTACATATCGCTGTCAATAGGAACAGTGGCCAAAAGGCTGGCAGCTTTGCCACATTGTATGATGATGGTCATGCTGATTTTTTGGCCAATAAATAGGCCAGCCCTCTGGTCATGTGAAGAATGAACCAACCGCTTGGCGATGTCTAGAAAAACCCAAGTGGGTACTCGGACCCCATGGCCCTAGAATTAAAATAAACAAAAAGGTCGACGGAGTACATAGAGGTCGCAGTCGTAACATTCCCGGAAAGGTAGTTTTTCCTAACTTTAAATAGAAGTGAATCTTTTCTTATTAGTCAAGGAAAAGCTTTTAAAGTGCCGTTTAAACGTTTCCTTTTTAAAACAAATAAACCACTATCAAACATCCACTACCAACTTCAGTAGCATAAATTCCATCCACGATTAGGTGAATAGGCAACATAAGGCGAACTAAAAATAGGTCTTATCACAGAAATACTTCAGCATAATAAGACGAGTACTGCTTCCCATGACTCCATTAGCGTGTATCAGCTGGTATCGAACCCCCAGCCTGCCTGTATCGACACCTCGACATGTCCCCAGCATCTTACGGGCCGAGATAAGGCACGTCATCTAAAAGCTAAGAGTGCTAGTAAATTGCGGCAATCAACAGTTTGACGTAGGTTATGGAATTCGCATGTGTGTCCTCAGCTTAGGAGCGCGACGTTTTTAGTGTCTATGATTTTACATTTTAGTGTTATCTATGGTCATGATTTATGATGCAGGTTGATTCGAGGGTGAATAATGGTGAATAATATTACCTATTGGAAAATATTAGGCACCAATGCCTTTTAATAAATTGATTACTTATCATTAATTAGTATCTATGCATTTTATACAAGTAGGTTCACGAAGTACTTTAATCATTTTTCTGGTACCGCATCTACACCTCACATTTTCGAAAATGTATGTACCTATGTGATTCTATTTAACTGAAGTAAGAATTAGGTAATAGCTAGCTTTTTAGCTACGTGCGTATGTTACTTTTATTACGTTACACCCCAATTAATTCATTATTATTTATTTATTTATTTGCTCTCATGCACATCACACATTTTACGGAATAATTACTACCTATCGGTTTACCAAAAACGCCGCTAAAAATGTGACAAGCAAAATATGCCTTGTCATTCAAATTCTGTTAATAAAATAAATACATTTCACTGCGTAAAAAAAAACCTGGAATCAAACAAAGTGCAGTTACTCACGTCATGTGTTGTATCCCCCTTATGTATCCTCTCCTCCGTCTCCTGCACTCGTTCGGTGATGTTCCTGGTCAGCACACGCTTGTCATGACTCTCGCGCACCTTACCGTCGGGGTTGGCCACCACTAGTGAGGTCACGTGGACCGTGGCGCCGGCAGGGGCTACCACCCCTCCGATGAGGGGTCCGTCTACTTCTGTGAATAGATGGATGAGATGTTTTTGTCAATGAGTAAAGTACCATTGTCATTGATCATCGCGTTCGTGTATTTATTTATTAGGAAAACCGGAAGGCGACCTCTGTCGGCGCGACCACGCGCTTAGGTTCGCTGAACAAAATGAATGCGTGTTCGCGCGACGATCGCTTTGGTCAGGACAAGAGAGATTTATTGAAACTAAAAACATTTTCTACTGATATTTTTCACTGAAATTAATATCAATAACATAGGGTACCTAATTTATTCCCTATGTTATTACGTGTATGTTTTTTTTACATAGGTAGGTACCTATAGCTCGAAGTGCCTTGAAAGAGACTCCATAAATTAATTTATTGTTATGATTGTTACCGTCAGGTGGCGCCCCAATCGCACCTCCAGCTTCATTTTCCTCTGCTTCCTCATCAATCTGCTCGTCGGGTACCCGATGCTGCCAAAAGAAAATTAGTTACTTAATTGATATGTAAAACCATTTCTTTTTTTCGACATCTATTCTACAATCATTTTGAATTGGACTTTTTATTAGATACTAAATGGGCCTGTTCTTGATCTCGATCTTGCCTGGAAACATGGAAAGCGATTAAAAAAAAAGATTTCTTTCTTAAACTAAATCGAAATAAATAGAATAATAAATCTACCTCAGTTTGTTGATAATTGGTGGTATGCGTGTCTTCATTGACGGAGGTAGATATCTTGGGTCCCGAGTCCTTCAGAATGCGACCATCTTCCAATATCAGCTCGCGCTTGACTCTGGTCGCGATCTGACGGGTCGTTGTCACTTCGCTTTTCTTCCGCGTCACCCATTCTTCTGCAAATGCAAGGAAAAGGTAATTATGTAAATAAGATTTAAACAATATTGTGAATACGATTTTTCATTCAAGGAAAGTATAAATACAAACCTTCTTTGGTTGTTGCTATTGTATCCCCCGGCTCGGCCTATAACAAAGAAAAACCATTTATTAAAATAAATAACAAATTGTTGGACATGTTGAATTGAAACTCAGAATGGTAGTTTGTTATTATTGCGTACAGCGCCATCTCTTACCAAGTAGCTGAACTTATATAAATCGTAGTTAGTAGGTTGGTCAGCCATGAACTGTAATAGTACTCGGGGCCGTCGCTTGATGGCGCCATGATCGCTTAACGTAAAGACTGTCACCATTAAAATTCATAAAATTTTGCACTATCCGCGGAAAATTGCATTGCACAAATTCAGTCACAGTTCACGTCTATTGTTTATTCACCATATTTAACTTTCCACACAATTTTCACTTATAAATAAGTAATGTTTGGCAAACATTACGATTTACCTGTACACAAACAAACACACTTTAAACTAAATACTCTATGAGCTATTAACTATTTATGTGTAATAACTGAAGAAGCGAATACCGTGTATTCTAGTGCCGTGTTAATAATCGACTGAAGGAAAATCAAGGCTTAGCTGTAATTTAATTAATGAGCCGTGGATTAACATTTTCTTTTGGCACACAATGCTGTAGTAACGCTTTGAGTATTCCGTCCGTACGCCTTTGCTTCCGTTGGGACCAAGCGTTATATTGAACTCTTCATACAATAAAATATTTAAAAGGTATCAAGCGGATTTTCCGAGGAAATTCACTCGATTTAATTTATTATGAAAAATAAAATCCTCTTTAAGTACGCTTTCTGCTTGCAAATAACGATCAAAATACTCGGAAAACTTTTCATTTCCGCGATAGAAATTGATTCCAGTTTTCCTCTTAACATTTTCTGCTCACCGGTTTCCTAAAGGCCAACAAGGCGTGTCTAACAAAATCATAGAACCTCTCATCTACATCCCATTCAAGTACTTGAGACCCTAATCCTTATTTGAATTTCACGGAAGATCTATTTTTCAAGAGCTTTCCTACATTAATAATGGTCTACGAAGCAGGGTCCATTCAAAGTTACATAGTCTATGAATCACATTGATTATAAACGACACGGAAAGTTTTTCCATTTGTGTTCCACCGGGGGAAGTAGAAAATATTGCACGTGACTGCAAAAGTTATTAGCTCGCCAAACGCGGCCCGGCTGTCGTCAGGAAAATATAAAAATAGGTAGTTAGTAAACTAGTTAGATACTTTGTTTATAGGATACTATTGGCTTGCAAGTTTGCAATGCACAATATAGTACTCGCGCATAATGTTGTTTTGTTCGTTTTCATTGTGTTTCAACACGAGGGAGTACTTATAAATAGATACACGAGTCTGATGTCATAGATAAACTGTCTTGTTTTAAATTGCTACTAGTTCTTATGTAGTACTTAGTAGGGTAACATCGACGTGCAGCCTGTTGCCATGGAATCAGTACATGACTGAACGCCCCTCCGATTAAATTATTCGTCGGTGATTCTGAACGCCTCTGCCTTGAAATTATTCAATATCATCTGCCTAGCCTTTTACCAACTATGTTGGGGTCGGCTTCCAGCCAACCGGCTGCAGCTGAATACCAGTATTTTACATGGAGCGACTGCTATCTAACCTCCACAACACGATAAGACAAAGGGTATGGCAAACTTTGGTTAATCGGTGATATGTAGTAATTCTGTGATAGTTTGTTTGTCCTTTATATCAAAGTTACTACATAATATATTTACTAAATTATCCGATTGGACAGTAAAATTTTGCAGTCAAATCATCAAACTATCACTAATTAGCCAAGTTTTGCCCTATGTAGTAACTTTGACATAAAGAACGAACACACTATCACAGAATTACTACATATCACCGATTAATCAAAGTTTACCCTACCCTCGGTTACCTCGGTAAGACTGGTTGTCAGTCTAAGATCCACGAATGACAGCCGGGACCAACGGCTTATCGTGCTTTCCGAGGCACGGAGGGGTCACGGTAGGTATGTAAAGATGGTCACCCATCCACAGACCAACCGCAACAAGCGTAGCTTAACCTGATCGATCGACCTGTGCGGCTGTTATTATTTAGCCACGGGCTCCTCGCGTTGAAATTATTCGTCGATTAAAAAAAAAATAGTTGCTGTTCCATATATTTTAACTGCGTAGGTTTTATATCATAGGTTACAGTTTGCGCGTTGGTGTTCCAGTCACCCTGTACCTATGATACTGCATGCCTATCTGTACGTCATTAACCTCCAAATACTGAAAGCCTCCATATGATCTATCGTCAAATCTCGTGGCAACTTCCATGAAATTGTTATTGTCATTTGATACAGAGCTTTGACAGATTATCTACTGGGGGGCGACTCTCGTAATTTTTAAGAACATTCACAGTCTGATCTCAGTCTCAATCTGTCAAAAATACTTCAAATTTCCCTACATTTTGACAAGTTTTTGACATTTGTTTGTCGCCAAGATGAGACTGCGACTAGATTTTGGACGTTTTAAATTACGAGAACAGGCCTACTGATCAGAGTTGATATGGGATGTCATGGGATGATGGGACACGATAAAAATTACATTATGCAAATTTTCTTTTGCATCACAAATCATAACTAATCGTTCCTTTCAACACGTCACTTAATTCCCAAAACATGTCACTCAAGTCCAATTACATTATTAATCTGATAACATCGGAAAGCCTTCTCGTACCATTGACCCGAGGTTCGTGCAAAATGTTCCTGATTGACAAATTGTTACGGCACAATGATATATGGCCACTTTTACCACTTACAAATGGCCAGTATAACTTGACACGAGGCCGAATTTGGAACTATAATTTAAATGTACTGATTTTGACAGATAGTTGACGTAAGCCGTTGCAAACAGCGCCGCTGTCAAATGTCATGATTTATTGGCTGAGGATACACGTCTCGACCGTATCGCGTCTACTAGTCTATTGAGGATAATGAATTGATGTGCACTTAAGATGACTACACAGGCGTTTGTGTTAGTTTTTATGACAATATATTTATCTTTTGTTGTCAATATTGTTTATTTTGGGGTAGTATTATCTGACTGGAGTGTGCAGGGCTGTCACATAGACTCGGTTATATTCGAATTTAATTTAATGGAATATATCTATCTACGCAAGATAGATATAGATTGATCATCAAATGAACTTCGATACATTTGGCAAATAGGTAGATACATAATTTTATTTAGAAAACCTATCTTTACACCTATTCACTAGCTCTCTCTGAGGAACGCCGGATGCCATATAAAATCGTCATCGTATCAAATCGGTAAGTGCTTATGCAGAAAAGTCCCTATTCTCGCACTGGCCGGGATCCCATCATCATACCCCCATTAGTGAAGGTGAGCAGATAAACATTTATGAACGGGACTAATGGACCATTCAACACAGTGAAAAGTTCCTGAGTAATACGTCAAAGGGTATGTTCCTAACCTTCTAAGAACGATGATTGTCATTTGTCAAGCCGTGTATGTTCCATTGTGTCTGACGCATTACAACTACTCACAGTATGGTACAGTCAATCTCAAAAAGATGTACCTATACATCGACAAGTATTCATTTGATTGCAGCAGGATTGTCCGAAAGGGTTACCGCCACCCCGGAACACAAAGGGCTAAGGAAGGAACACGGGTGGGTTTTAGTCAGTAAGAGTCTGACACTCCCTTCTGCTCCACCCAGAGCGGGAGGGGGGTCATTTGATGATTTCCCATCCTCAAAAAAAAAAGTATTCATTTGATTATCTACAATTTGTGTCGATAATATTATATCAATATGTAGGTATACCTACTTAGCGACAGCAGTGGTAGCCGGTAACGGCCGCGACTTACGATTTGTAAGTCAGAAGTTCGAACCAAGACAGGCGCTTCAAATTATTTCATCACTAGTGCTCTCAAAACGGTGAAGAAAAACATCGTTAGGAAACCGACATATCCTAGAACCAAAAATTCAAAGATATTTGACATCTAGATACCAACCCGCACTGCGGCACTGTGCCTGTGTGGTGGATTATGGCCCACTCCCTCTCACCGAGAAGAGGCCTGTGTCCCAGCAGTGGGAACATTATAGGCTGATTATGCTGTGTACTAAGCTACAATTATGTAAGCAATGTAATTTTTTTTGCGGTTACAAATTGATACAATATTATGGAACAAAGATTGTAGACAATTGAATGAATTCTTGTCGTTGAACACATATTTTTGAGGTTGACTGTACTGAATACGGGTCTGACGTGTGCCTGTCGATTACCAATCAATCATCATGAGCTCTGACATCAGGTTAAGCACCCGTGCTGACCTCGCCATTGATGGAAACATAATAATTACGTGGTAACATACATCAGTATTGACTTCCGAATATGTTTGGCATAGAGATCAATACTGAATCAATTTGTAGGGATACGGTTATTGGGGAATAATGATATGGCAAAATTAGATCATTTTTAACTATTGAATTTTCGGCAATAACGGAGAAACTAAAATAAAGTAGACTTAGGTGGTACGTCACGTAGAAGAAATGATAGTTTCACTAGGTTTCACAGTAAAACAGTCATGAATATTGCTATGAAACACCTGAGCAGAGGAGCACCCCCGCTTCATGGTGGTCCAGTATCGAGAAGGAGTGGAAACCACAGAACCTAACTCCTGTGATAACCCAGGACAGATCGTCCTGGCGCCACTCAAGAAGATCCGACCCTAGATAGAACTATGATTAAGGTATGGAAGAAGAAGAACAGTAGAATTTTGGGCCTCTATATTTATTTTTTGGCATAACGACAGCCATAGACCACAACAAGCTCGCCCCTTTTATAATATTACATGAGACTTAATAAACTCCTCCAGACCGTATTTCGACCAATCTCAATGGAAACTAGCCTTCCGCGCGGGATATATTACCATTCACTTACCATCCATTTTTTTATGTTTTTTATTGTTTTTGGGATTTAAACATGACTAACGAAATTTATATGTACTACATATACATATGTCACACTATAGATGCACCTCTGTCTAACCCTTCGAGAAATACAGGCGTGATATTATGCTACATACATTCAAAAATCTCTCATTTCTTTTTGTGATATAAAAATTTTAATTAGTCCTAAAGCGTCGTTCCTTCTAATATATTTTTTAACTGGCATTAATAGCAGTAAGCCGTTAATTAACACGCCTTAATCACGCGTTAAAATCCCATCATAAATTCAGACACACCTACTGACCCTACAATTTAAGAAGCCGCTATTTAACACTAATTTAACAACCAATTTATTAGGCTCTTATCACTGTCCCATCGGCATGTAAACAAATGAACATACTATCCATAAGTGTCACAGGCCCATGAAATGTCGAGACAAAATGAGACGGTCATTTGGTAGGTAATTAGAGTGAAACACGAAACACCATAACCTCGGCCTAAGTACTATTAGTTATTCTGTGCGTCGGCTTGCGTTACTCGTAACATTCGTAACGAAACGTGGGAAGAAAAATAAACAAAACAACATTACAAAATTAGACTACCCTTTACATGAAGCGACTGCCTATCTGACCTCCAAAATCCAGTTAATGGGAAATACGATACCCTTGGTGACTGGTTGACAGACTTCCGGGCTTCTGACGACCCGTCTTACCTAGGGTATCGTATGTTAACGACTGCCAAAGATCTACGAATGACAGCCGGGACCAAAAGCTTAACGAGTAACGACTACCCTTTATAATGAAATGACTATTTTAAAATTCGTCGGACACAACAGAGACGTTGTGAATAAAACATTTCAGCAGTCCCGAAAGTACTTAAGTACTTCTGAGTTACAGTCACGGGCGCCTAACTAAATAATTAAAACCGTAGAAACGAGCTACTCTTCCCCTCGTACCTTTATTTTTTCTGTCGCCTAATAACTCCTGCCCGCTACTAAACACCAGTCTAACAGTCAATTAATTAGCCCCTTATCAGTGTCCAATCAGCGCGTTAACAAATTAACACATTAGTAGGTGTCACTGCGGAGGCCGCGCCCTTGTGCCCACCGCAGCGAGACGAGCGAGGTCGGTGCAATCCTGCGCACATTGTGATGCGCCCGCGCGTCTGCGCCTGCACCGTATTGTTTGGTGTTGATTTAATTCGGTCATGGCCTGTGCACCCGCTTTTGTAAGATAATTGTGTTAGAAATTGATATGGGTGTTTTATTACTGGGGTTTTGATTTTTATTCGGTACCTAGTGTGTTTTTCGATTTTATTTGCAAAGGGTGTCAAAGAGGTACATAAAAACCTTCAATATACAGGTATTGAAGATTTTTATGTTCCTGGGGTAGATACTCCAATTCACCGTTGAATTAGTAATTATAGCTTTGAGTGGATATAATATTACTTTTAATAATTATAGAGCTACGAAATTTAGGAATTTATGATAAAGATTTAGGAAACCAATAAGTGAGGTTTTTAGCACCTCTGCCTTCCGAACAAGTTTTTGTAAGAAACCGGTCTATTTATCATTTAGATAGCTCATTTGGTACCAAAATAGGCGAATACATTATTAAGTAGGTAATTCGTGGTGATGCCCGAATCTTTCAAAATTTTCTATAATGGAATGGAATTCGTCTGTAAATCCAGATACAAAAACAGAACGGATTTAAGAAATGTACTATGTAATACGAGTAAGGTGCCAAAAGAAATAATACTCATACTTTCCTAATTTCTGATTTCATAGCTAGATCGCTGGTAAGCTCGTCAATAAATCATATTTTAATGCATAAGTAAGTATTGGTGCAGCTGAAAACACGTTTATAATGTTATCTACATACGAGACGTATCAAATAATCTCGCATTTATTTTATTCAAATCATCACTTCACCTACATCACATCAAATCAATTGATACACACGACATGACGCGCTCTGTCAGCTCTCCAAGCTGATATGGTATTATTTTCTATCTTCTAACTATGCAAATTGAAAGTTAGAAGAATATGGAGGCCCGTGCCCAAAAGTGGGACAAAATAGGTTAATTGAAAAGTAAAGTATGCAAATAGTCTTTAACTCATAATACGTATTATGCCATCAGATGGGTCCGTGGCTAAATAATAACAGCCGCACAGGTCGATCGATCAGGTTAAGCTACCCTTACCGCGATTGGTCTGTGTATGGGTGACCATCTTTACATACCGAGATCCCTCCGTGCCTCGGAAAGCACGTTAAGCCGTTGGTCCCGGCTGTCATTCGTGGATCTTTGACAGTCGTTACGGGTAGTTTGAAGCCCGAAAGTCTGACAACCAGTCTTACCAAGTGGTATCGTATTACCCAATAACTGGGTTGTGAAGGTCAGATAGGCAGTCACTCCATGTAAAACACTGGTATTCAGCTGCATCCGGTCAGACTGGAAGCCGACCCCAACATAGTTGGGAAAAGGCTAGGCAGATGATGACGTATTATGCCATCAACTAATAAAATAAAAAATATCAAAATCGGTTCAGCCGTCTGGGAGCTACGACGGCACAGACAGACACACAAATACACGCGTCAAACTTATAACACCCCTCTGTTTTTGTCGGGGGTTAAAAATACTCGCGGACGCTGCATGGAAACGCCTTGCAGGATAAAGCCTCTACGGGCCTATACTACCTCAAATGGCTTAGCAAGATCCTCCGTTATTTCGAAAATACTGCAGCATTAATTTTGAAATAAATATATGGTAAATTTGACGATTAATGTTAGGTCTTATGTTGGACGAAAACACGATTTCATAAAATTTTCTCGATAGAAAAAAAATCCAAAGTTACCTCTAAACCGAACAATAAACCGCTGGTATTCAAAAAATACTTCAAATTAGATCATGAAACTTTGTATACTAACCGAACTAACTATAAAGCAGGTCTTATGTTATTTACTTTTTTTTAATTACCATTATTTTCACCGTAAAAAGCAAATACCTAAACTATTGGCGCTGCCTGCCGCCTAGCACCGCATCTGTCTCGCTCTCACTCAGTCCGCGAGCAGTATCGTGCGAGCGAGTTAAAGAGTAAATTTTTGCTGAGGTAGTGTAGGCTCTACCAAGTGTAGGGTTCTCTAGTGGAACACTTCAATCCAAGGTTCCTAATTAAATATAAATCCTGTTTTATTCTATAAGGCTCGCCTTAAACCTTTCAAAAGTTTATTATAATGATTGGAAACGAGCTCGTTCAAATTGTTCAATTAATATAATCTCATTGTAGTGGAATGACCACAGAACAGAACACACACACACACACCACAGAACGGAACAGTAGGTAAGTTGGTGCCTAAAACACACCTTGATTTATCGTCACGATATTATTAAGACTACAAGTTCGGTAGACAAATTACTGGGTGAGATAAATATATCAAGCAAAGTGCATTTATCATCAACCATGTAAGCATTTGGGATAGATTTTAATGAAGCAAAAGACGGTCGCTCAAGATCCGTTGGAAGAAGGAGAAGAAGAAGAATAACGGAAATTGCATTGGTAGACTAACAGCCAGTTGGGTGGACGACCTACAGAAGATCGCGGGGAAGAGCTGGATGAGACTCGCACAGACCAGGGAAGCATGGCACAAAAGGGAGGACCTGACCTGGAGGAAGGCCTGGGTGGAACAAGGCTGTTGCAATGATGATAGTACATTTAAATAAGCAACATCTCTTGGTACAAGATTTGCATGTATAGAAGAAGATCTGTGTGTGTGGATCCCTTTGGAACAACTGCTGGTCGTCGAAAATGATTGCAAAAAATGTGGCATAGTAACAGGCAACTGCTGACCTGATGACAATGGGACTACCTCAAAAGTATACACTTTCAATTATTTTTTTAATTTTTCAAATCGTTCTAGCCGTCTTCGAGTAATCGGGGAACATACATAAAAAAAAAAGATTCCGACGAACTGAGAAACTCCTCTTTTTTTGAAGTTTGTTAAAAAGCGCGAATTGATATTGATGATGGTGTCAATCAATCAATACTCTACTGTCGTCACGACCAGTCAAATAGCTGTCTTTACATAAGGAGGCTAACCATGTCTAGCAGCACGATATTTACTGGCTATTGCAGCAAAACTGATATCGAGCGATGATTGGCTGATTCCGCTACTTATATCTCCCACACCCAACCCTAACAACCATACTTGGCACCGCAAAATTGTTTTCCCCGTTGTCCTAGTGACTTGGTAACAGGGTGAGAGGTACAATAACCGGCCCATGTTTTCTCGAGTAGTGCTTGGGGCTATCGCTCGTATCGCGCGCGGCCATCAATTCGGACATACGCCTTTCAGAAACAATGTGGTGTTTAGGACTCTGCGTACAATACAATATTTAGACTGCCACTAATGGTGGGTATCGCCGTGTATATAGGGCTGTCGGAGTTGGAAAATGGTGATTAAATTTTAATTGATATTGTTTTGTTTTTCTTCCACAGTTTAATTTCGTTTCATTTTACGTTGCAGTAAGATATGGTTGACTTTCTTAATATAAATAGTTAAAGGAAATTTAAAATAGTTTTCTTAACCAATAAATCGTGCCTAATTATTAGCATCAGACAGATAGATTCACGAACGTTTTGCTTTTTCATTAAATTAGTATAAGTATCAAGCTCATTTTCGTGTTTTTAACGAAAGATAAAGATAAGCCTAAAGATTCGCTAGGCTACGTGACGGTGCTAAGGAGGAAGCGACAGAGTAGCTGTAAGAATCGCTGCGGCAAGGCTCCTACGGAGCCCAACCAAAAACTGCGTGCTGCAAAGCGGAATACTCTGGTGTATATTTCCCGCCTCCACTACACCACTGACGCGGAAGACATCGTGATGTACGTGCGCCAAAGGTTGAAGTACGCGCTGAGAGTACAGCTGCTGGAGTCGCATCGCAACGTCAACTTTAAGGCGTTTGTGGTGCGCATACCAACATGCTACCTATACCTGGTGATGGAAGAAAGCTTTTGGCCGCAGGATGTGGTATTCCGCCGCTTTCGCGGACAAGTGCCACCAGAATGCAGAAAGACATAGTGCAACTAAGTGATACTAACATAGTTATTAAGTTTTATTTACTAACAAAGTTGATACTAAATTATTATGTATACTTAGGTTAAGGTATGTATCTATGGGTCTTTGTTACCTGAAATAAATAAATGAACAATAATAATAAATGGTTTATTATTATTAAAGCAGAAGTTATTAAAATTCTCAGTTAGTCGGAATCATTTATTAAACTACATTTTTTTACCTCTACGTTTATTTTCTTTGGTGTAAGTATATAGTGGGAAATGTGTGAGCTAAAAACAATGACAGGTATTTCAAAACTTAGTACCTACTATTCATTTCTGGAAGCTTCGGCAACTTCAAACATTTACATCTTTCTAAATAAAAAAATAAACAGTCCACATTTCCTATATTTTTCATAATTCTTGCCTTCATTTTCCATCACAAAGAGACCACATACAAGCCCGACCTCTCGGCAGCCCTACAGGCAGGCACGGGCCGCACACAATGGGAGCTATCGCCGAGCAATCTTGACGTTCCACCCGATGTAATGGAACGGGGGCGGTGTAACAGATCATAAACATTGACATGAGACATACTCAAGGTCCCCCACTGTCTACCTACTTACATAGCTCTCTTTTCAAAGTAATCAATCAAGGTATTACAGGTACTTGAACAACGCAATATAAACAAAAGAATTTCGAAATAGTTTAAGTTTCAATGCGTGCTTTTTTGTTTTGCGGTGATTCTTATCAGTGTTCTACGTGAATTTAAAAATAGTTTGTGTTTAAGTTTTATTTTTATTTTTTGTGTCATTTAGATAATAATCTGATAGGGCGATATGGTTTCTGTTTAGACAAAATATTGCGCGATATCTGTAAATCTATAAGAATTTATTGTTCAGGATGCCAAACAAACACAACGAAAATTTTGTTTCTTTTTAACTTACTTATTACTTTAAGCAGCGTTTTTAGTTTATTGTTTTTATTAAATGTGCACTGTTTATCATTCAGAAGATTACTTTAATTGATAATGTAATGAGTAATGTATTCTCAGATTTATATAAGCAACTCTTTAAAACTGTAGGTGGCAAGAAATATGTGCGTGTTTTCATCACCACATACACATGTATGCGGGTACATACCCGCCCATGGCACATAGCGTATTTATTATACGTTATAAGAAAGATAACATCTTAATTAATATTCATTATACCCCATCAATATCTCCACAAGGAAGTTAATTAATAAATAATGCATTGATAAACAAATTTTCTTAACAAACCTTCATTGTCTGATACGAGTTCATTTATGAAACAAAAAGGTCACGCCAGATATAGGCAGGTATTGCCAAAATGATAGGTAGGTACTGGTAGAACAAACTGGATATCATGGTTCCTTTACTCTTGGTAAAAGGTCGATGGTTCTGTTCGGTCATTAAAGAACACACATGGTACACTGGCATCCAGTGTTGCGTCAAATTGATGGCAGTAAAGGCCAGATTTATCGAAGTAAACGATATTTTGTTTGGGACATTAGTATCCTGAATTTGCTGAATTCGCTTAACCTTTCAGTTAGAGTATTTTTTTTTTCTACTCGTTTCGCTCCACTGCTGGGCAAAGGTCTCCCCTACAGCTTTCTCTCTTCCCCGTGTGTTGTCTTCGGTCAATCTCCCATAAACGCGCGTGTAGATATAATTCCACGAAAATTACAAGAAGATGCTTCGTCACCTACTCTCATTCTACGAAACCGTAGCATCGTCTAAGGCGGATCACAGACTGCAAAGTGCCGCGCGACAGGGCGCGGGAAACGGAGCCAAATTCCCCGCACGGAAGAGCGTTTTTATTATTTTTTAATATAAAATATCACGCGCGGGGCACATTATCTGCGTCCAGTTGCGGGGCGCGTTGTAGTGTGTGATCCACCTAAGCTACGAGAAGAAAAACAGAGAGGTTATTTTAACCTCTTTTATCCTATGAGACAGACCTATCAGATCACACTAAATTAATATTTTATGACAAATTTTGTAGGTCTTCAGATCACAGCTCTATTAATAATTCAGAAATAAATGCTAACGTTGAACTCAAAATAGATACGTACTTACCTAAATAAGATTTTTCTCGAACGCAAAAAAACACGTTTCGAATAACAATTTCCAGATAATTCAAGTTAACAAACACTGTAAAGGATTCTTTACAAAAGATAGGGATCATGAGTAAATAATATTAGGTACTGAAAGGTTATTGATATTTGGGATTTTGGGCTCACACGTTTTTGCGCAAATCTTTTTATATCCTATGAATTTGAACGTCTATAAATGATGGTACCTGCCTAAATGGTGAGGGGTTTTATTTATTTTTTTTTCAGACTAGATTACAAAGGACATGACATGTTATAACATCACGCCTGTAATCTTCGAAGGATTAAACAGAGGTACCTACCTATAGTACACCCACGCTTCCCCAGTGTCGTTTAGGAGGCCTATTGTCATCAGCCGGGCACAAATCGAGACTCCGGGCCCTCAGAAATCACTGATAAAAACCTAATAATACTTTGCCCAACCTGCGAATTGAACCCAGGACCTTCTACTCAGCTCAGCAGTAACGCTTGCGACCAATAAACTAATGAAGCAGACCAAGGATTTGTTTGTAAAAATAGAGTAAAACAATATTACGCGTATTCGCTCGTTATAGGTAATCACACTAATATTATAAAGGCGAAAGTTTGTGAGCGTGTCTGTATGTTTGTTAGTTCTTCACGCAAAAAATGCTGAACGGATTTGGATGAAATTTCGCACACAGATATTTTATAACCAGGATTAACAAGAATACTTTTTATCACGATATTCCCACTAAAACGACACTTATGCGGGTGAAACCAGGGTGGGGCGCAGCTAGTAGTAACATAAAAACAAGATATTGAATCATTTACCTTTAAGCTCTCTGTCTCTCTTACAAAAGTATATATTCTAACTATTTCTTGTCTTTAACCAACAGTAAAGTTCACCAACGTCAACAAAACGCTCATTATAAATAATTTTACAATATTTAAATTTAAATTACGAGTAAGTACAATCACAAATCAACTCAAACGCACGACACGACCCTGGCTTCACCGGAAACATAAAGATTCAAAGAATAATACTAATTAAATTAATAAATGTCAAAACGGATTAATTTAAACATCGACAATAGAAATTGAATGATCAATTTATTTCTATGTAATATCATTGGTAAATAATTCAGGCCTGTTGGTCTAGTGGTTAGTGACCCTGACTGCTATGCCGGAGGTCGTGGGTTCGATTCCCACCCAGGACAAATGTTTGTGTAATGAGCACGATCATTTGTTCTGTGTCTGGGTGTAATTTATCTATAATATTTATGTATTTAGAAATATATAAGTATGTTTATCAGTTGTCTAGTACCCATAACACAAGTTCTGCTTAGCTTGGGACTAGATGGCGTTGTGTGATAGTTGTGGAATATTATTATTATTATTATTATTATTATAATTTTTTGTCGATTTGACACACTACGTCAATTTTCCGTGGTCATACAACTGACAAAGAATGACAGTTGTGATTCCAATTTAAGGACAGTAAAATTTAAGTTGGTTGCTAATTTAATAAACAATTAATTTCCTTGACTATACTTAATGATTGATCAATCATTTATGTACTTGTTAATCTCGTAAATATCATAGTTCTATGTAGGTTTGAAACCGAGAGTATATTGTGAACGAACTAGCCCATTGACCGAACACCTGACCCATTGGTGAAGCAAGGCCGTTCAGTCATTCGCTCAGTGGACTGACGCACTCGAGCTACGATTTCATTTCACCCGTAAAATTGAAGCTTTTGTCCGTTTGACTGTAAACAAACGAAGTACAGACGAGAATTTTTCGCTTTGAAGGAAAAATGTATAGAATCATTTCATTCCTAAAAATCTAGATGCTCTTTGTTTTTCGTTTATAGTCCTGATATTATTAAACTAGCTTTTGCCCGCGACTTCGTTCGCGTGAAAGTCGTAAGAGACACATATACTAAAATATCAGCCACATTCTTCTAAAACTCCGTCGGCCCCGACCAGCCGCATCGCATCGCATCGCCCGACCGCACGATTAGTTCGTTTTCGCTTAACGTTCTTTGTAACTTTTTCCAAGAATTGGAATACATAATAAAAAAAAACTAATCAGTCTGGTAGTTCCAGAGATTAGCGCGTTCAAACAAACAAACTCTTCAACTTTATTATATTTGAGACATTTGTGGAGATACTGTTTGTTTAAAATGTATATTATGCAACTTTTTGAATTAGTTCTTTATGGGCTGCGTACATTTATGAATAGACTCAATATTTAGGTCAAGTAGACAAATCACAATAATCTTGGTAACATTCAGTGGTATTTGAAAGGAATCGTTGCAGGGCCTTCCACTGTCAGATTTTAAGCCCCCAGTCAGTGGACTGGGGATGATTTCAGCAGTGGCTGAAAAGCATTACAAAACCAGATTTTGTATTTCCACTTTAGATATTTCTTTTTGATACTAAGTAACTATACATAATACAGGTTGAAATTGAAAACATGCGACAAACCGAAATGGGAGATTGTACTCATCATTATGAACAACTTTTACTAAGGGACCAAAGCTGCAATCGCGAAAAAAAATCAGCTGTTCCCTACATTTTGAAGAGTTATGCGAACATAAATTTAGGGAATAGCTGATTCTTTTTTCGCAATTTCAGGTTTGCCTTTTTATTACCTCTTAAGTGAATAAATGACCATCCCTCCCCTATTTGCCACTTATTATGTTTTGCTTCAGTTTCGAAAAAGAACACAGCTCGATCAAATACTGAGCAGAATCGACTATCAAAATCGAATTCAACAACCACATATCGAAACTACACACTAACCGCGCCATCCCAACGTATTAAAATAACACCAATAGTCCAGTCATTACGTCGGAAAAATCGGGAAATAAATGAAAATGAACCGAGAAAGCCAAATTTTGGATATTACGTGGGGGATGGCAAGAAAGCCGCCATCTTGAAAAAACCCTTAAATTCAGTTTTTTCATCATAACTCGGTTCCCCGTTGAGATACGAAAATTTTTATAGAATACTTTTTTGTTGCTCTTCTTGCGATCTACAATTAAGGTCCCATGCATTTTTCACGTATCGATCGTCGTTTTCGAGATATCGATCAAAAATATCAAAAATTTGGGGAGATTTTTTTTTTTTCGCTATTTACTTTTTTCTGGTGAAAGATATCGAAAAATGTTTTACAAGTACAAACGTGGCTCGGAATTTTTAAAGATCCTCAAGAATGGGGTTGGCGACAAACAAATAACGGGCTCGAACCAATTTGCACCACAGCCGCACCCGCTCCACCTGAACTTTTGAAACTCATTTCGTGCAAATGCAAAGGAAAGTGTGGAGCTGCTTGTGGCTGCAGGAAAGCAGGAATCCATTGCTCCGTTATTTGCCTGCACTGCAGTGGACAGACATGTGACAATGTCGCCAGAGTCGAAATTTTATTCAACGACGATCACGACGATGACGATGATTACGATTTTTCGACCGTCACAACATCATTTCCTGCGATTGAAGAGGTTTCACGACTCGAAGAGTCTACGGAGGAGGAACTTGAACAGCCAGGACCATCCAAACGACGAAAAACGTGTGAAAAAAATTACCACTTGTAATCATTATGTTTGCTGCATAAAAATTATTTCATCAATGTTTGATTTCTAATTTGGCTGGTTTATGAATTTTTTTTGTATTGCAATAATTCCCTGAACCATTTTCCATCCATTTTGACGCGTGGATACAACCGAGCGAGCGGCTAAATGAAAACCGGGCACAGTTTCACTGACTTTGTGGCGCGCTAGAGGTCGTAATTTTTGCCGGAAATGAAAAATAAAAAACGAATTTGTAGGTCTGGACACGCTCTACAAGTTTTATTTCAAACATTTTTCGATATCTTTCACCAGAAAAAAGTATATAGCGAAAAAAAAAAATTCTCCCCAAATGTTTGATATTTTTGATCGATATCTCGAAAACGACGATCGATACGTGAAAAATGCATGGGACTTTAATTGTAGATCGCAAGAAGAGCAACAAAAAAGTATTCTATAAAAAATTTCGTATCTCAACGGGGAATCGAGTTATGATGAAAAAACTGAATTTAAGGGTTTTTTCAAGATGGCGGAAATTGCACAAGGTTATTTTGGTCGACAATTTGAACTTAAGCTTTTCTAGCCACCCCCCACGTGATATCCAAAATTTGGCTTTCTCGGTTCATTTTCACTTTTAAATGTATATAATGACTGGACTACAACAGTTCGGAATACAAATGTGCAGCTAACAGCTAACAGCTCGAGACAATGCACCGTGCGCCTGCACATAACAATATTAATAGATCGCTATTACGTGACCAAGCCGCTTGTACTCGCTTTGTCTTCTACGTAACTCGATGAATCGATTCAAACATCGATGATGCATTCGATTCTATCGAGTACCGATGCTTTTGTTTCGTTGTTTTTCCTGATCGACTTATGTGGCTGGATTTTTTATTGAAGTGTTTTCCGAGTTTTTGTGTGCGTGTGAATAATTGTAGGCACACAATGGTGTGGAATGTATTGTCCGCACTAAAATACAGTTATGACGGCATCAAACTGATGGAAGCCTACCCCAACATACTTGGGTAGCATATACAGGATAACCAACAACAAACATGTGGATATTTATATGCATGGAATGTTGTGCCTAGTATAACTAACCTAATAATGCAATCTTGATAAATAGTTTTCCTTAACTGACATCGGTTCACTAGGAAGGTTACCAAACCCTCAAGTAGTAAATGGGTAACTACAGTTTTGAGCCGTTTGGGCTCGAAACGCTCGGGTCATAGGGCCCGAGTGCGCGTCTCCATTTTATGGAAATTTCTCGCTGACTGGTCAACACTTCACGTGGCCAGAGGGGGTGGCTCGTTCTTTGGTCAAAGAATTAACAATGCCATTCAACGTGGAGATGCTGCCAGTCTTATTGGCACGTTTCCGAATGATAGTGATGTAGAGTACTTCGACGCCTAAGTGTCCTTTTGTTTTTTGTCTATGATTATATATTAAGTTAGTCATTCAATTTAGTACTTAGTGTAAATAGTTAGTGAAAATAAATATTAAAGACGTTGTGGGTTGTGAGTAGTAAACTAAAATCGAAATCCTAAAACGCCTTATCTATACTTCTATACTAATATTATAAAGAGGAAAGATTTGTATGTATGTTTGTAACGAATTGGCTCAAAAAGTACTAGACCGATTTTAAAAATTCTTTCACCATTTGAATGCTACATTATCACTGATTAATATAGGCTTTTTTTTCGTTTTTTTTTTTTTCGACCCGTGCGAAGCCGGGACGGGCCGCTAGTTAACAATATACATCTTGAGCTCTTTGATTCGCACATACATATAAACATATTTAGTTACCAATATCGCAACAAGACCATTCTCTATTCTAAAAAATGTCCAATCAAAATACTTGATACATATTAGGCAAAGATTCAAAAATAGAATATGTCAATACAGCTATCAAGCAAACCAATTCGTATATGGTCACAACAGGCGGCGCTTGAGTGGCCATACGTATCGAGTTTCGCACTGAGTCACCGCAAGGCGATCCCAGTTGCAAGGTGACTGCACTGCCTAATACGGGTACATTACAAACCTTCAACTTTTCAAAGACATTTCGTATTGAATAACATATGAATTTGAATGATTATGACATTTTTTGAGTCATTGTCTTCATGCTTCAATAGTTGTCTGTAAGCCTAAAGTGTTGCTATCGTAACATAGTCATGTCATGGATTGGTCTAGTCTAGATCAGGTGGTCTAGAGTCTAGACCGACTGGTCTAGACAAATTCATAACATAATCATCGTTGGTCTAGATCTAGACTCTAGACCAATGATGATTATACTGAATAGGTTTCCCCAAATTACAAAAACAATGGGGCAACTAATATCATGTGCAGCGTTACAGGAACTGGTGGATGCTACTGAAGGTGCCAAACTTGTTGCCAAATTCTGGGCTAATTCAATTTAGATTGCCATCGACACGCTAAAAAGAAGAATATTAAGAAAAAAAAAATACTGCTAAGTCAAGTTTTAAAACTCGAAGGAAATGTGAATAGATTCCCCTGCAATAACCTAAAATAATGGTACTGGTTCACTTATAGTCACATTTTAGTTTACTGGAAATAAATAATTTGAGGGCGAGTACCTACTCATCATCATCATACATCATCGGACTTTTAACATACCTATTAAGATGGACAATTGACCAAAGTTTTGATATGATGAAATGGATATGTTAACGAATTGTGGCCTGGAAGCCCAAAATAATAGATTTATCATTGTAGATACAAGTCGGTAATTCGGGTTGCACAAAATTAGCTTGTCCAAGTTTGGATACAATCAAAATGCTATATTTCAATATTGTAATCTAATATTTCCTTAAAAGCAAGGGAGTGTTCAGTAGTGATACTGGTATATATCTTAATGGGACAGTGAGTGATGATTCGACCTGGCCTCCATGACAGTATGACAAGCTCCTTATTTCACTTACTATTGTGTACTCCAAATAAGTCGAAGTGCCTACGCCATGGACACGAATGGTGTGTTCTAGAAATCTAACCTTAGTTACAAAGGTACTCGTACCTGGATTAAAACCCTTAGAATACTTTCAGAAGTTATTAGAATATCTCCTATATTCTAATAACTTCTGAAAGTATTCTGGGACACTAAATGCTACGAAATTAACGACTAACAGAAATCTTCTTGGTTATGTCGTAGCAAAATGCTACGAAAAAAATCAGGCACACGTCTTGCAAAATATCCAAAGCATGAAAGAACAAGTTGCCTTGACGACAATCTTGACTGAATTTGACTTGACCTCATAATACTCGATCTTTAACTGTAACAATTTTGTTACCTAGTTACAGCTAGATTGAAAGATCCACACAGTCAAGATGAATCTGCTAAGTTATGTGAAAGGGCAGACCTTTTATAAAAGCTTAATTACTCAAGGCGACCAACCTTTAAAGGTGCCTCGAGAACATCGTTATCATTAGTTGGTAGAACAAACGTTTTACCCGACTATGACGCAGTAAAAATGAGGGTAATGACTTGCCTGACTTATGGATATGATTATACATCCGTTGAGCATTAGAGGTAAAACAATTCATCATCACAGAATCCGGTATGATGATTAGGTACACGTGACAGATTGATAATAAATTTTTGTTTTTAAAATGAGTGTGATGTTTTCTACAGGGTGGAATCGAAGTCATGGGCATTATTTTAACCTAAGGCACTACTCACGATACTGATTGCATTAGGGCTATTAATACGCAAATCAAAAATATTATTAATGCAAGTAAGGAAAACCTTAAAAATGTAGTAAGTCAAATTGCACAAGGCTTATTATTGCAAATAAACACTTAAAGTAATTAAAACAAAATACTTCGTTAACGCCAATAATTGTTGAAATATCAAAATCTTAAAGCGCAGTACAGCGCAAAGCGAAATGTAAACAAACATCACCTGCGCGCGCGCGGGTTTTTCCTTACAAGTAATAATAACAATGGGCTACAAGACATTCCGTCCGGCGGGATTCCCTGAACTCTCTCCGTCCCACTCCCTCACTCGCATAAATACGAATATCACCCCCGCGCGGGGTATGCTTCCCGTCGCAACACGAAGTCACGAACCCGGAACCAGTGTCATAACGACTGCGCAGGTGCATTGACGCGTAATTGATTTATTGATCCCGTGACGTAATCGCCGTACTCGCCGCTCGCGGCATACGGTGCTTGGATTGCAGTGTATTAAGTGTTAGTGTAGTAGTTGTGTGTTGTGTGTGTGTTTGTGTACACGATGCCTCGACCGCGTAATGTGCAGGCTAGGTACACCAACCAACAATACCCACAAATGGTTGTAATTTACGATCGCACAAGAAATTTAGTATGAACTCGTGAAATGTTCCATCGGCGCTACCCGAACGACCCTATTCCTTCACGGGGTCTCATTCCACCAGAACCACTCAGAACCTGTTGGATTTTTCGTCTTTTCACGTGCCAGCACATGCACAAGCTCGTGGAAGAGCACCCGTTTACCCTCTGTCACTTTACCGACAAATAAGGTTTTTTCAAAACAATCCACAAGCTAGGTACGTAAATGTTTTTTTTTTAATGTATGTTAGTTGACGTAGTTTTGACCGTCCTAAGCCGGCAAAGTACGAAGGGAAAATTGGAATTTATTATGAATCAATTCATGTGCAACTTACGAATGTCACGTGAGTCGGGCGGGGTCAAAGAATTCACGCCCAATGACGCGCGTACGGCGTAGTGTACCTACGCATTTGCTATCGAGAAGCGCAACTAATTTGATACTTTGTATGACTTACTACATTTTAAGGTTTTCCATACTTGCATTAATAATATTTTTGATTTGCGTAATAGTAGCCCTAATGCAATTAGTATCATAAGTAGTACCTTAGGTTAAAATAATGCCCATGATATCAAATGCACCCTGTATATGTCTCCGTTTTTTGTCATGCCGCGAAATTTATGAAACACTCAACTCAGTACAGATAATCGAGTATTATAATTATGATCAAGTTACTCACATTGCCCTTATGGTATCATCATTTTTATGGAAGGTACATCATTTTTTTGTATGGTACCAACGTGGACCTATTCTGGGCTCTTCGCCCATATAGCCGGATTTGTAAGAAAATGGTTGAATCTTTGAAGGTTTAATTTGCATGTGAAGCCCCATGTGCATTTCCCTCCCGTTTTTGCCATCATAGGGATTTTATCATAAGTGTGGTAGGTACTGTCTGAATTAATAAAAACAAAAACATTTCAGCCGAAAGACGTCAACTGCTGGACAAACGCTTCCCCCAAGCATCGCCATTTTGAACAGTTTTGTGATTCTCGCATCCAGCAGATTTTTGCGGCCTTTACTAGATCATCGGTATATCTTGTGAGAGGCCTTCCAACGCTACGTTTTACGGCACGCAGTCGCCACTGCAGAACCATTTGGTTCCATCGGCCATCTGTTCTACGAGCAATGTGCCCTGCCCACTGCCACTTATGTTTGGCAATTCTACGGGCTATGTCGGTTATCCTATTTCTTCTACAGATCTCTTCCATAATCAGCCTATAATGTTCTCACTGTTGGGACACAGGCCTCCGTTCTGTTAGAGGAAGTGGGCCATAATCAGTGCAGGTTGGTGAATGTCACATGTCTTCAAATGTTTAGTTCTAGGACATGCCCGTTTCCTCACGATGTTGTCCTTCACCATTTTGAGAACAGTGGTAATGAAATAAATTACACAAAGTAAAGCGTCAGACTTTGTTCAACCAACGACTAAGACAACACGTAAGTCGCGATCCCTTCATTTATTTCACCCAAATTAATAATGATTATAACATTTTGCAGTATAACCACACATATAATTAATCTGTTTTCCAGAACATTCTTCTACTGAACAAAAAATGTTTAATCCCCTAAACAACTAATTATATACATGAAGTAGTCATTTATTAGCAGTTCTGATACATTACCGCGTATGATGCAAGCGCGTATTAATGCTGGTGACTCCACGTGACAGGTTTTTGTCGTGATCTATGACTTACACGTGATACTAACAGACTTACATAATTATAGAGGAGTTCGTATTGCTGGAGGTAAAGAAAACGTGGATCTGTAGTTCATTATAAACCGTTTTGTCTATACGTCTCTAGGTAGGAACTAATATTACAAAGAGGTAAAATATTTGAGTTTGTATGTAGGTAGGGGTTATCTTCGGAACTAATGATCCGATACCGAAAATTATTTCATTAATGCGTTGAAGCTACAGTATTACCGAGTGTCATAGGAAATATTTTATATTTTAACAAGAAACGAGACGAATTCACGGGGGCAGAATCTAGTTTATTATATACCATTTTGTCTATACGTATATTATAGACAATCATGATGCTAATAAAGCCTTTTTGATGGTTCTGTTTACGTCCACTCCTTAACTCTGTAAAGGTAATAAAATTTAAACACCCTTGTTCTTGATCCACTAGACCAATCGTTATGTGACGGAATGTTGCCTCAATCATGTTTACCAAACTGATTATTGATCGCAGTTCTAATATCGTTACTACATTACGAAAGGATCTACCTAATTATATGATTTTCACGGTGAGACATATCACTTCTAGCTCACCTCACCTAAGTTTTCACGGTGAGATATATCACTTCTAGTTATCCTCACCTAAATTTTTACGGTGAGATATTTACAAAAGATTGGCTTTTCACCCATAAGTAATCGAAAGAAGTCGAAATATAGAAAGCATATTAACTGCAGTACCTACTGAAGAAATTTCTACTTGTCAATTTGCCATAGAACAAACCTTATTACTCAGAACCTTAAGGAAGAAGACGCTTCGGTTGTTGTGTGAGTAAGAAGTACGCACGCATGCTGTGGAAAAGAATACATTCAACTATGAATGCCGTTTTTGTCTTGAAAGCGAGCATGGGAACTTCTTTATTAGACATTGAAGAATTAATGTTTCTTACACTTTTTTTGAGAAATTACGCCTAAGGTGTAATTTAACCCCTGTATCATGCACTATTTCTGTTTTTAATGACTTAACAATTTTAATTATTGTTAATTACAAATATAAAGTTTCTGAACTAAACGTTCTCATTTATTTCGATGAGATAGTTAAGATTTTGATAACATGTGGGATTGTAGGTACATATGTAATTATGTACTCAAATTCCTTCAGTAGGTAAGTAGTGTTCGCTGTCTGAAGTTCACTTACTTAAATCGTGTGAACGACTCATAGACCAACAAATAACTGTGTAAGTACTGGTTATAGTACGAAAAAAAAGGATACTATTACAAAATGAAACAAGTAACATCCAAAATCGTGATTCCTCTCCAAAATTCATGAATGCAAACTACTCATTGAGCCATAAAAACCGCGTGAAATCTCTCACGAAAACTGACGACTTTTCAACTTACAAACGACCTTTCATCTAGTATAATAGCCAAATCTACTTAATTCGAGGTGATGTAGAAATGCGGTAGTTAGCTCGTTGGAATTTACATAAAACGGCGCTCCCACGGCGGCGCGGTCGGCGCGGGCGCAAGGTGAACCGGCTATTCTTAATTTGTCGCTGTTGGGTCCGTTGTGCGTGAATGGAGTTGTGTAATACTACATACACACCATCGTATGGTATAGTTATTCTTATCTTAGTGCAGTTCATCTTGATTTGGTCTTTGGAAGGCTTTGCCCGTAACAGTAGCGAAGCCGGTTGGTAACGGTGAACGTTTTAACCGTATCTACTGGCTATTTAGGGATGGTATGGGATTTTAGTAGTAGTAGGTGCTCTTTCACCACCTCCTGCTAACATTTGACCTTTATTAAAGCTATTGGTAGCAGATCCTGGCAAATACCTTGATTGAAAATACCAAGCCACCAAAAGAAGAGTAGGTGACAATCTTGGATAAAGTCAACCCTCCTATAAGGGAATCTCTAAAACACTCAAAGACCAGAAGCTAAAATTACCGCGCCCAGAAAATCTGACATATGTGACACACAGCCATATATTATGTCAGATTTCCTGATCGCGGTAATTTCATTCCACTAAAGGTCGTCATAAGGATATTTTTGTCCCCTTCTATTTAGGAATAATGTTTTCCATGTTTTATATATTAAAAGATTCTAGTATCAGTTTATAAAAGAATACTTCCTCTTGACAGATACATTACCACATACACACCAACATAAATTACCCATAATGTATGTGTGTTTTACAATAATAATACATCTGAAGTGGCATGATGATACCATACATTATAGTTATTAAGTAAGCAACCTTTAAGTGAGATGGATTTACGACCAAGGCTACACTGAACGTAATCTGTGAATTATGATATAACGATAGTACATATAAGGTTAGGAGAATACCAAATGTTGTGATTTGTGTGAAATTATTGGTTTATGGATTATTATTATTATTATTATTTATTATTATTATTCAGCCTATAATGTTCCCACTGCTGGGACACAGGCCTCCTCTCTTCAAGAGGGAGTGGGCTGTAATCCACCACGCGGGCCCAGTGCAGGTTGGTAGATGTCACACGTCTTCGTATTTTTGGTTCTAGGATATGCCGGTTTCCTCACCATGTTTTCCTTAACCGTTTTGAGAGCAGTAGTGGTGATATAATTTACACAAAGTAAACGCCTGACTGGGTTCGAACCTACGACCTGGAACTCGTAAGTCGCGGTCGTGACTACTGCTCATAGTAACGCTGTTTCATAGAAACGTGAAATACAGCGGCCAAAATGTAAATATTTTTTTTTTTTTTAACATTCGTCATAAAATTTTAACGCAGAGGGTTCAGAATCGTGCACAATGAACTCATGATAGTAATCTGTGGAAAATTTTGTGGGTAGTATATTTGTTGAAATTAATTTTAAGACAACATTGTTTATGCTAAATATACTACTGTTTGTTTTCCCAAATGAAATAAATAAATAAATAAATAACAGAGGGGCAATTCTCGTAATTTCAAGAACGTTCACAGTCTGATCTGTGTCAATCCCTACATTTTTGACATTTGTTTGTCGCCGAGGTGAGACAGCGTCTAAATTTTGAACGTTTTCAATCACGATAATTGGTCTTCAGGTTGCGCGTTCATGCTATCCTGTAGGATAAAATGAAGACATGCTGCCGAGCTATTCTGTAAAAATTTCACCGTGAATATTTGGGTGAAGTGAACTTCAAGTGAGTTTCATTTCACCTGATGCTAGGGATTGTCACTATTGACAGCACACTTCAAATAAGTTTTCACGGAGATATTTTTACAGAATAGCTCTGCTGCACCGAATCCAAATAAATTGGAATAAGGACAGAAGAGTGATGATAATGATTATTATCGTTACACACATGGTTGTGCAAACACAGCTTTACAAAATAATGCTGGTTTTCATTGACAATGCAGGATTTGGTATTAAGATTGGAGGATTATGAAAGGCTCTGATGGTGAACTCATGATCTATTCGAGTACGTTATAATTATGTGGAGTGAACGGTCATATCATTATCTACCTCATAATCGTACAATTTAAAGGTTTTCTTATTATTTTTGCCTACTACGTAAGAAGTATCTCTAGAGATACTTTCAGTACCGTAATACATGTACACGTACGTTCAGGAGTACAATGGTACTGTCTGGTACCATTTTCCATGTGGTTTACGTCTAGTACTATAGACCGGTGGCTGTGCTATCGACACCTGCTAAAGTACTGGAGTCAGCTATTCAGCGCTCCGTACAAGGGCAAGTGCGCGCGCATCTATCAGATGTGCAACATGGGTTCCGACCGGGACGCAGCACTGCCACTAACCTACTAAACTTTATGGTGCAGGTGGTACCGTCAGTAGACGCTGGATTTCAGGTAGATGCTGCGTACTTCGATTTTAAAAAGGCGTTCGATACGGTTAATAGTGACGTCTTATTAAGGAAGCTTGCAAAAATCGGATGTACATTACCTTTGCTGCAGTTCGTCGCTAACTATATGACGGATCGCCAGCAATATGTAGATTACAATGGCTGCGAATCTCGACCGTATTACACCAGGTCCGGCGTGAGCCAGGGCAGCAATGTAGGGCCTCTCGAGTTTATTATAATGATAAATGACTTACCGGAAGTTGTCAGACATGGGACTTGTTTATTGTTTGCAGATGACCTGAAATTGTTGCTCGAGGTTAGGGAGCACTCGGATTGTGAACGCCTGCAGGACGACATCACCCGGGTGGTTGAGTGGAGCATCGGCAATAAACTTAATTTTAATGTAGCCAAATGCTCGGTGATGTCTTTCACTAGAGCCCGAACTCCATTAAATTACCAATACAAGGTAGAGGATGCGCCGATGCAACGAGTGTCTCAGGTACGAGACTTAGGGGTAGTCTTCACTCAGGATCTAACCTTCCGTGAGCATATCAATAAGATATGTAAGAAGGCATACAGAAACCTAGGTTTCGTACTCAGACAGGCTCAGGGGTTTACCAACATCACGACGCTCAAGGTGTTGTATGACGCACTAGTCAGGAGTCACCTTGAACATAGTGCAATCATATGGGCTCCTCATGAGGCGAAGTATAGTGTCATGTTGGAACGTGTCCAAAATAAGTTCACAAGGCACTTGTACTTCAAGTTGTATGGGGTATATCCATTTTACCCATTGATGTACCCTACACTATTTGTGCTGGGTATGGTAGGGTACAACGCATTAAAGGTGCGGCGGGACTTTGCACTCGCAGCGTATGTAGTGAAGCTACTGCGTGGCGGGGCGCATAACCCGGGAGTGCTACGGCACCTGGAGCTTTGCGTGCCAGACCGGTACGTGTGGAGGCGGCGGCGCCCGCCCCTGCTTGCTGTGCCTGCAGCCAGAACCAACCTACTGGCGAAAACTCCTCTCACTAGAGCCATGCGTGTGGTGAACGAGGTACACGAGAGGGTTGATGTATTGTGGTGCAACTTGAGTGAATTTGCAAAAGTTACGCTTTATGTAATATGTTATTTAGATGTAGGTTAAGATTTAGTATATTGTATGTCATTTTATAGGATGTAGATTAAGGATTTAGCATGCATGGCCTCTCTATCGCATTGGATCGCTGATCTGTAATGGTAGTTGTAGGTTAGACTTGGATAAATAAATAAATAAATAGTTACGGCACACCTATAGAGAACCCACTGGTGATGTCCTTTTAGTTATACCTACCTATTGTTGTATTGTGATAGCATTGGGGTTGGTTTTCAGTTACCATGGCATAGAATAATATATAAAATTCCAAGTCCTGACGGACTGATATACATATCAACGCACAGCCTAAACCACTGGTCTTAGAGATATGAAATTTGAGGTGTATTCTTTGTGATCAATAGGTATCCACTAAGAAAGGGTTTTTCGAAATTCCACCCCTAAGAGGGTGTATGGGGGAGGGTAAATTTCATGCGGACGAAGTCGCGGGCAGAAGCTAGTTAGTCTATAATTCCCACTACTGGGACACGTTCCTCCTCTCGGTGAGATCCGGGAGTAACTCGTAATCCACAACGCAAGCCCAGTGCGGGTTAGTAGATGTCACATATCTTTGAGTTTTTGGCTCTGGGATATGCCGGTTTCCGCACGATGTTTTCCTTCACCATTTTCAGTTACCAAATGCAAATAAATATTTACATTACAGCCTGTCATTGGCTTGTCCTTATTATCTATTGTTAGTAGCTATGTAATCATTAGAACACGTTCTAGTATTCACTTATCTACTAACAATTTACATATACCTATGTTCAAGTCAATCTCAAGCTATTATTACGAGTCTCTTCAGATTAATAAAGGTGTTTGTTTAATAGCCCTGCTTCAAGATCTCTTTGATAAATCCTTAAAACAATCCGTCTTTCAATATAAAGCTTCCGTTTCATTATATTCAGTTGTTGAAACAATACACGGATATTTGATAACTTCCGAGTTCATCCATAAATTAACGCTTGCCAGTTTACATTTCAATATATATATTACTAATTATTATAATTATAAATTAAGTAATTAATAAGTAATTTACTTAGCTACTTAATTACACTCGGTATTCATTTAAAAAGTCATTTATTATTTATGGGTTTTCCAGTCAAATTATGTACGGATTAATTGTATCCTCATAATAAAATCAACGACCGTACTACGAAGTATTTTCAGTTATTTTTTCCTGCCGTCGTTTATTAACAATATTCACATAACTTTTTATTACATAAGCATTGTATAATCGGCACATAACAACTATTACCTACTAGTTCATAACAATTTTCGTATATTTTTGTGAATTAGGGAAGTACTACTGTTTGTGTTCAATGAGTGATCTCCTTAAAAAGAACTGTAGCGTAAAATCCCAAGCGTGAAGTCGAGCCCACAGCCTAAAAAATAATTCCGTGAGTAAATAAATGTCGTGACCGATCCAATAGGTACTTCATTCAGTGTTCGTGAGAAAATCGCACCCAAACATCGCACAACTTAACTATAAGTATAATTAGATCGATCTCAATACAAAAAAAAATAAGCCAAGGCTCGTTCACAATAAACCGTTACACACGCAAATGATTCACCGCTACGTTTCAATTTTGTAAAAACTAATATTTTTTAACGATCCCATAAAACCAACGATAATATAAATCACGATAGTAGGTTTGCATCATAAATTCGACACTTATTCTATCATCACTTCACATATGCAGTCACGATCGAACTCACACACTGTTAACTGTTGACATTTACGACGAATATGGCATGTGACTGATTTGTATATTTTTTTTTTAATTTGTCTGTGATAACTCGCGGTAAACGCATCGGCGAGAAGGCCGCGCGTCGGAAGCTGTGAATAAACTAAACTACTAAGCTATTGTATGCAGGTGGATTGTAGTACGTCCGTTTGCCTTATTATGGCCATTTTCCATTCACACACAGTGGGGCAATCCACTCGCTTCGATACGTGTCGCAGTGTGCCACACACTCCGCACAGTAGCCATCGTTTCGGTGGTTTCGCCAATGTCTGTGCAAATCGCATGTCAAGGTGATAGATAAGAAATTAGCATAGCTCATCGATGTTTAAACTCTGTGTAATGTGTAAATTTGCGCTATTTTTTTGTTTGCACGTGTAAATTGATTTGTTTTTTTTTTGCATTCTACTATTGATATATTTCAAGATTTTCCTTTTCCAATTTTGATACCTAAATAGGAGTACCTAACTCGTAATTAGGTATCATTAAAATATTTTTTCGGGCAATGACAAGCAATGTGGGTGCTTCGTTTTTAGTGCTGCACAGCTGCAGCACGTAGTTAGATCTCTTTCAAATAAATTCGCTCCCCCGTAATTCAAAATTTATTTTCAATTCCTTCAGATTCCCACGTCGACGCTCTTTTAACCGAACCGATCGCATATGTTCCGCTACTAATGATCCGAAGTGATGATTTCAAACACAACCAACATGAAACGATAAGGAAACTCACTCGTACGTAAATAATATACACAAACATGCCTAATGGTTTGTACCTATGACAATAGGAACGTCACGTTTGGCACGAAATGCCGATGCTAAGTTATACAAATATGAAGTAATCACGCTACCTCAAGGAAACTACAAAAAGTGAAAATGGATATAATTAAACACATCTATATACGATATACGTAGTAGGTCATATTATTTTGGGTAGTCAGAAACCCATAAATCTGACAATCAATCCCCCCCTTTTGCCATAACCCTATAAGTAGTCATGAAATATCAATCAATAGGGTTATATGAACTTAGAGGGTTGTATTTGATGATGGTAATGCTTATAATTCTACAAATACATACTTGTTACGGTCGCGAATCATATTTTGTTCAACATATAACCTGACATTGACCAGCAAATTGCAAAAAACGTAAGAAAATTTGGATTTCGCGGGCTACCCTACACTTCCCCCTTAATAGGGGTGAGGAGATCAGATAGGCAGCCGCTCCATGTAAAATACTGGTATTCAGCTCCATCCGGTTGGACTGGAAGGTGACCCCAACATATTTGGGAAAAGGCTAGGCAGATTGATTGAGTAGGTCATATTATTGCTATATTGAATTGACAGACAAATTGGTGGTCGCAGTACGTTGTTTGTAACTCGAAAAGGACGCAACTGTTGGCTTTTTGAACGATAGCATCATCATAAAAGGACGATTATTTCCACACCACATCATGTCCGTCCCACATGTCCTAAGCTTTATTAACCGACTTCCAAAAAGGAGGAGCTTATAATTATGTTCGACTTTATGTTTTTTTTTATGTATGTCTTTCACCGATTTCTCCGTCAATTGTGGACCAAATTTAAAAATTATTATTTGTTTGAAATGGTATGCTCTCGAGGTGTTACCAATGTAACCAAGTTGGTATCTGATCAGGGAATCCTATAGAAATCGAGGGAAACTCTCAAATTTTATAGGCACACCGATAGCAATTTGGGTATTTTTTATACTAACTCGTGCATTTGCTCTCGGAAAGCAACATTTGGTGAAGCGGAACTGACGACATCGAAACTACTCAATAATAAGTATTTCACGGGTTGTGACTCGATTATGTACTTTAATGTGGTTGCAGGTTGTGGTCACAATGCGTATGGTGAAGTGGAGCTGATGGTGACTTCTCAATCAGCTCCAGTTGATTAAATGATTAATAAAAAATTAATTGATTGATTGACAATTGATTCATTGATTGATTAATAATTAATTAATTTTTTCTCCACTTGATTCTTACTAGGAGAACTTCTCAACAATTAACGTCCCTGCATCGGGAAAAGCAATATTTTCTAAAAAGGTAGGAGGTAAAGGTAGATAAATCACAAACTGACCCACTACAAAGTGAAAAATAACTTTAATTTCGGAAATTGGTGGTAAAACACTAAAATGCAAATCCAAAGCACCGACTTCCAAAATTAAAGTTATTTTTCACTTTGTAGTGTATTTTTGGAAGTCGGTTGGTTTTTTTTGTAAAAAAAAAAACAAAACATCTAAACATACTTTATCGATCATCATTATTGTTGAGAGTCGTTTTGTTGTGTTTTGTGGCAAGCAGCGCCATCTACCCATAATGCGTGGAACTTGCAGAAAATCAATAGTGTGTTTTCTTCACAATATTTCACATTTCTGTATCAACAGCGATGAGTTTCGAGTTTTTGGAAGCACTTTTAACTTTAACATTACAATAAGTACAAACTTAGGGCTTCAGCTTCCAAAAAAAACCGGCCAAGTGCGAGTCGGACTCGTGCACCGAGGGTTCCGTACAAACCTGTAGGTATATAAGTAAAAGTACACCCATCACGACAATCGAGTCATAGTTATGGTATTTTTATTGCAAAATGAAATTTATAACATTACAATATGGAAAGCTGGAGGAGCATAAATTAATGACAAAGGTCTCTTTATCGTTTCAGTAATCCTTTATTTTATGTTAACACATATCCTTTATTTTATAATATAACTGAAATACCTACACTAGCCTTGCAACAGCCTTGTAAAAGTCTGCTGACGAATGAGGGCAAGCTTTTTTTTATCAAAGTTATTTATTTACAAATTTTTTTAGTCACTATTTAGAAATCTGGTACAGAGGCCAGCACATCAAGCTACCCCGATCTGTCAGATTTTCCCAATTGAATATGAACCTCATTCCTTTGTGCTAAAGTTGAAAATCTATCAAAGAAATTTGACAGATTGGGGTAGGTTGACCTGCTGGCGTCTGTACAAACATGTTAATTATGAATTTAATTTGAACTAGATCTGTAAATGGTGACTGAAAAAGGTATAAATAACACCACATTGAACATTGAAGTTCGAAAAAACATTATCTATAGTTGTACTACTTCGTGTAGTACTAGTGTTTATTAACGGAAACATGTTTATGGATTAAAATTATGTGGAAATTCCATTTACAATTATTTGAAAAAAAAAAATATGTGATGTCGAAAATTTGCGGAAATTTGCTGCATAAACGGCTGTATCTTTTGATTGCTTTGGCTTAGAAGTTTGATTTTTTCACATCTCCAAGGGACAGCAGACCTGAGTATTAGATATAAATTTCAGTTTGATATCTCTACGCGTTCCTGAGAAAAACGGTCTTGACAGACGGACGGACGGACGGACGGACGGACAAACAACGAAGTGATCCTATAAGGGTTCCGTTTTTTCCTTATGAGGTACGGAACCCTAAAAATGAGCTACTACTGAGAATAACTTTCCCATTTCGGAAAATTCAAATCTATTTCACAGTCCTCTATGTACCCCGATCCTGTCTGTTCTGATTCTATTTAAGGAGCAATTGAACCTGTTCAGTTACGATTCCATTTCCTGTATTATTTGACCCGAAATCACAGGACTCCGGCCTCCTGCCCTCCTACTGAATCCTATCGTATCGCATCGTGTGTGCTTATCAGTGTACAGCTGACTATCCTGACCTTCGATCACGGCGGCCAATCTCAACGAAAATTAGTCAAGTACGCAGGCTAGATAAATAGTGCACAAGTGTGTACGCAAACACATTTGCACTCTCTGTTCCTTTGCTCTCATAGATACCTAGTCTAATGGAACGGCACTCATCACGACCGGATGGAGATCAGGCGTAGCATCAACGGCTTTAAGTGCTTTCCGAGGCACAGAAAGAAAATAATATATAATATATTCACAGTTTTAATAGATTTATGCGTATTTTTATATTTAAAATATTTATTCCTCAATTTTCATGATTGCACCTACCACTGTATGTCTCTGCATCACTCAAAGGTTGACTGGTAGAAAATGCCTATGGCATTAAGTCCGCCTCTGTACATTTATGTGCTTGAAGTATTGAATAAATAAATAATATATATTTTAATAATACATACGGTGGCTAAAGCCTCCTCATAAGTGGCGGCGTGCAGCGGAGGCGACGCGGGCGGCGTCTGACGAGACACGGCTGTTATCGGCATGTCAGCACATTACTGGACAACTGTGGACAAAAGAAAGAGAAAATTAATTTGTGGTTCTCCTAATAGATCTGTCAGAAGCTTTGAGTGCATTCATCGCAAAACGCCACAGGCTTAACTGGATAATCATCATCATCCCAGCGTACATTTAATTCCATTATTAATCATACGAGCAAAAATTTTACTTCAAAACAATCTATAAGTATATATAAAATTTAAAGTCCTGACTGACTGATATATCAACGCACAGCCTAAACTGCTGCTCCTAGAGATATGAAATTTGGAGGGTGTGTTCTTTGTGAAGAGGAGGTATCCTTTATGAAAGGGTTTTTTTCGAAATCCCACCCCTAAGATGGTGAATGGGGGAGGATAAAATTTCACGCGGATGAAGTCGCGGGCAGATATTACGACCATTTCTACGTTTTCAAAGTCTGTTCATTTTCATTATCAGCTCATTATCATTAATGCCAATAGTTTCAATAATAGTATCTAGTTGTATTTCATCTATATATCTACTAATTTACCTATCTATAACACAATCTTCAATGTCAACACCTCTCTTTATTTTTTTGTGTATCATTAGCAGTACATAGAAAAAACCTTATCCTAAATCTTGAAGTGCTGACATCCTAACATGATTACGCTCTTAAGAATCGCGATACATAGTCGTTTTACGCGTAATTGAATGATGTTTTAATCTTCAAAGCCGGATTTAACGCATTAATTTAATGCCTATTAGTAAACAAACCACTATTCATAGTCATTAAAATATCTACCTAGAATAGAATGACAGTAAGAACGACACTTATTTTATCCAATAGTGTACCAATAATTTATGTTTAGAGACTCCCAACAATAGTTTGGCATACATTGCTACTCCAGCTCATAAATCTTGGCTGACCAATGAGATAAGAATAACAATGTAACGTATTGCAAATTCGGAATATCTGGCTGTTGATCAAACGTTGGTGTGTTGTTCACAATGCCTCTTGACCTTGGCTCAAGTGTGGCGTCGATGTGACGACTGTATAAACATACATTACCATACTCGAAGACACCGTGACTAAGCGTGTACTGACATTAACAGGGGTGTATTCTAATGTCATGTTATGGTTATGTTATTTGCTTTTTGTGCAACTGTAATTACCAAAAAAAAAGGATGAACAATATAGATCGCGTCACAGATTTTGGGTCCTATTCTCATGATATTTTTAACCGAAGTTTAATGGTGAATACTTAGCTTTCAAATGAATTTCATGACAACTTAACAAAACATCTCGCCTGTATTCCCCGAAGGGTTAGGCAGAGCTGTACCTAAAGTACTCCCAGATTTCGCCGGTTATGTTTAAGTCAAACAAGTGTAACAAGGGGCGAGCCTATTGCCATCAACAGAGCACAATTTCATAACAAGTCCGAATAATATTCAGTAGATACCCCACATGTAGCACCGGTAATGAATCTCTAATTGTAGGTACAACTTCCATCTATTTCTAGCGTGGATCTAATTGTCCATGATCGATTAAGCCAGTTCTGTTTCAAGGCTGAATCCGAAGGCCGCAATACATTAATCAAATGCTTCATTGTTTCGGCATTCTTATAATTCTGAACGATCTTGTATGATTCGACCAATTTTTATTCGGATTTATTTAAATTTATTCGATTTCTTCTTCATCTATTAAGATCATGTAAATCTGTATCATATTTTTGTTGCAAGTTTCTTACCTATACTAGCAAATACTTAGTAAATTGTTTATATAGAAAATAACAATATTATTTTAACTTAGGTTAGGTTATGATGGGGCTGGCATGCCTTGTAAGATTAAAAGTCCCTAAAAAATAAAGAGGAAAATAAAAGTTTCTTATAAAAATTTGACTGACGCCTACCTTATAATTATATCCTGGATAACCCATGGAAGTAATAAGCATAACAATACTGGAGATACAAGCAAACAGAAGCTCAATAATTTAAATGCAAATGATCCTGCGCTTGTTACACCCACACAGTAGAACATCATAGGCATAATCAGCCTATAATGTCCCGACTGCTGGTACACAGGCCTCTTGTCTGTGAGAGGGAGTGGGTCGTAATCCACCACGCGGGCCCAGTGCGGGTTGATGGATGTCACATGTTTTCGAATGTTTGGTTCTAGGACATGCCGGTTTCCTCACGATGTTTTCCTTCACCGTTTTGAAGTGCCTGCTTGGGTTCGAACCCACGACCTACAACTCGCGGAAGTCGCGACCGTTACCACTGGGCCACCAGGAACACTTATTTTAAAAAGTACAGAAAAAGGAACTGTAGTGAAGCTAAACGAAAAAAACTCTTAGCATAGTTTAGATTTTAGCATAAATAATATATCATTGAATATTTTATGTGACAACTGTCAAAAAACTTCTCAAGTGACTCCGAAAGACGGACGGTCACATGCAAATAAATGGTGTATTATATTCTGAAATATATTATAATGAAATTCTACACGATATAAGGGGTCAACGGCATCGGTATCCGTTACCCTCTGGACGGCTGAATGTATCGAGTGATTTGACAATACGCCCCTGTGGCGAATTGATGTGAACGATATAGACATGTGAACAGCGAGACGTGAGATCGATAAAGTTATTCGAACTAAAAATAAAACTGTATTCGATTACCCGAGCTTAAAGGGTTGGGAACTGTTTCATTCCTTTGAAAATATTCGCTGTTCGTATCAGTGCGAAAAGTATCAACCCATATAATGGAAATAAATAGGATAACTGCTGATCATACCTAAGCCTCGTTTACTCTTCATTAGGACGGATTCTTAGGACTATTAGCATACATAACCATGTTTGTGCAAGCGCATCGGCAATCGCAACATGACGATATTATACTTATTAGTAAGCATTTAATAGGGAATGCACATTTTTTTCCAAGAAAAGCTTTTAAAAAGCTGCACACGCATTACTGAATTGAAATATTCTGCACTACCATTGGAGTCCCTTTACTTTTAAATCAACTTCAGCTTCATCATCATCATTCTTCTGTCCTTATCACAATTTACTTGGGGTCGGCGCTGGGCGCAGCATGTATTTATTTTTCTTCCATAATTAGCCGTCACCTCGGTAGTCACCTTTTAAATCCACAGTATTCATCAATAAATCCAACTCGGAGATAGGCGAAGGAATATTTCGAATTAATTAAAGCAATATTTCAAACCAAAACATAAGAAATGTTTATAGTTGATTTGCGATACACCGGAATAACACTTAGCAGAGTCATAAACATTGACCCACTCAACAATTGGAATTAGAAATAGATGATCCCAACGGTGCATCGCCTTTTGAAATAATTTAATAGGTGGACATCGCACATCAACATGCAAAATGAGATAATTAATGCTCAGTGCTAGGTAATATCATGTCTTGATGCGACTTCAGCTATTTATAGATGCTTACGGTTAATATCATATTTTGTTTTGATCATTCATGAAGAGAAATGGTGGATCACAAGTTATATATTAAGATTAGAACGCTAGAAATCGCAAACGGGGCTGCCGATTTCAAAGGTATTAAAAGGAATTTCAAAGGTATTAAATAAATATTAAAATTATAGATAGAAAATTATTAGGAAATTTTTCGAGAAGTAATTCCGACCCAGTGATCCGAATTACTTCACTCTCTGCTTATGCATAATATCAGTCTCATAAGAGTTAATAGGAGATTCATTTTAGTGAAACTGTGAATTATTTTTATGTAAACATCAATGAGATTGTCATTCGTTTTAAGAGAATTGCGAACTAGTTTCACCACCAGTTCATCACACTTTTATGTCCTTCGACGAGTTTCTCGTAACCTCGCCCTCGTTACTGAAAATCGGGGACATGTCAGACAAGCAGAAGTACCTACATGTAACATTTCCCAAAGAACATCTTTCATACAGCCCTACCTGCAATACCGCAAGATAAACACTTAGGGTCAGCTCACACCGAGACGCGACGCTGACTTTAAAAGAGCGACTCAAAATATACCTGTATTTTCTACACGAAAAGACACACATTTCATTGTGAGAGTTCAGAATACGTTGCACCATGCAGCGCTGCGCCTCGTGATGCCTCGCGGCGAAGAGCGATGCATCGCGACGCAGCGGTGCATCGCCGGTACGCGCGGCGTGCAAGAGCGGCGCTGTGCCTCACGAAGCAACGCGACGCCGCGAGGCGTAGCTGAGGCCACCGTGGCTATATGTCTCTACTATTTCCGTCCAGACTTCGTGTGGAATTGATGCAGTTCGGTCGAGTGCTTGAGTGAAATTAATAGGTCGGGGCAAAAAAAATTTCGTATTTTGAATCTATTGTTAGTAATCAAACCTCTTTGGCAGTACTCAATGTAACTGGCTGGTTTTAATACTATTAAATGCTAACATTCTAAAGATGCAATAAATTAAAAAAAAACTAGTTCCCGCCATTTCTCAATTGTTTTTCAAGCAAGCAACAAGAACGTATGTGACGAAGAAATTCGGGACATTTTAAAATTTTATTACAAAAAAGGTAAAAATGTGACGAACGCCGCGAATAAAATTTGTGCGGTTTACGGACCTAATGCGGTATCAATACGAGTAGCACAAATGTGGTTCAAACATTTCAAGTCAGGAAATTTTAGTGTGAAGGATGAATGGACACCCTGTCACGGATAAAATCAGTGCCATTTTTGAAAAAGTGGAGCAAGATCGACATATTAGTAGTTATGATATTGCTGAAGAACTGGATGTTGATCACAAAACAGTTTTACGGCATTTACACAAGTCTGGGTACAAGAAAAAACTACTAACAGATATTTGGGTACCACATGATCTCACTGAGAGAAACTTAATGCAACGTGTTTCCATTTGCGATTCTTTGTTGAAACGTAATAATTCCGACCCATTTCTTAAACGGTTGATTACGGGTGATGAAAAATGGATCACTTACGATAAGAATGTCCGAAAAAGATCGTGGTCGAAGCATGGACAAGACAACAGATCGTGGCAAAGCCCGGCCTGACTCGGAACAAAGTGATGCTGTGTGTTTGGTGGGATTGGAAAGGAATCGTCCACTATGAGCTTTTGCCGCCGGGTAAAACTATCGATTCTGACCTCTACTCTCAACAACTGATGAGGTTAAAAGAAGCTATTGAGAAAACCCGGCCGGAGCTGGTGAATGTTTCATCACGACAACGCCAGACCGCACTCATCTATAGCCACTCAGCAAAAATTGAGAGAGCTTGGCTGGGATGTGTTGATGCATCCTCCGTATAGCCCTGATCTTGTTCCATCAGATTTCCACCTGTTTCGGTCACTTCAGAACTCTTTAGGAAGCATAAAGTTAACCTCAAAAGAACACTGTGAAAACTACCTGTCAGATTTTTTTTTTAAAATCTCAAAACTTCTACAGCAATGGGATCATGGCATTGCCCATAAGATGGCAACAAGTCATCGATCAAAACGGCACATACTTAATATAAATAAATAAAAAATTAAACCTAAAAGATTTTTTTTTTTTGTATGAAAAATACGAAAATACTTTTGCCCCTACCTAATATAATGATAGACTGGGATCTTGTTATAATCGAACTTTTTGAAGAATACAAAAATAAAATTTTCAGTTGGACGTGGGGCGGGGCGGGGAGCACGTGGCGAATGTAGAAACGTTCCGCTGCGCCGCGCGGCGTCTGGCTGCGCAGCGAGGCGTCGTGTTGCCAACGATTTGACGATGCGCATCGCGACGTTGCGATGCGTCTCGCGACGGCGCGCGGCGCAGCGCAAAATCACTGGCCTCTTCCAGTATCGTCGCGTCGCGTCGCGTTTCGGTGTGAGCTGACCCTTAAGTACGCGAGTAACGATGACATCCTTGATTAACGTCCAAGTAGGCTTCATCACCTTAAGGGAACCTGCTCACCTTTGGCATGACATCAAGAGTATCTTAGATCTCGCATCAACATTCCGCAGCCATCGCTTCCTCATTAGTATCTCAGTCACGATACAACGGCATAATAATGACTTGAATTGTGAATGAACAATGTTTATACTAACTACTGTATTTTAATTTGCTGTCTTTTCTCGTTTCGGTCTAAGTTATGGGAATAGCTTTTGCCGCCGTGGTATAAATGGTAAGAAGTTACCAAGGTAGCGTGACTTCCCAGGGAAACCTTTGAATCCACTTGACAAAATCAAAACGGGTTGCTTCTAGCCAATTAATCGTAAAATGTATTCTTTTTTTGACATTGATTCACACCCTGAGCGTCTACTTTTTTCATGTTTGTAAATATGTGAGCACCATGTATCTAAGTATCAAATAATTAATTTATATGTCATGATTTAATTTTTTATTCTTTTGCTTAAGAGTCCCTATCAATTTCGCGGGGTGAAAACAGAAAAACAGTTTTTTTTAGCGCAATTTTCTCAACAACCTTAAGTTATCTAGATTATTTTTTTTTAAATACACAGTTATTTATCACCTATTTATCTAGTAAGTCTAACAATTTAAATTTTAGTACACGAACGATCGAATTTAAGTTTATAAGGCATTATTTAGATATTTCACTACAATTAAATAAGTAGTCAAAATAGAAATATAAACATTGATTTTGGTAGATAAATACCTTAAATTTTAAAATATTTAACATTTATTATTATTGTCAATAAATTCTTACGCGTAGACAAGGGTTTTGCACATGATTTTATTGGGTTTTTTCAGCGTGATCAACATTTTTTTACATGTACTAAATCATTAAACTTCAAAAAACAAAATTGTACACTTACTAATATAATATATGCCCAGTATTTATATTTTTTTTCAGATTGTTATTTGCTGCCAGTAAGTTATGAAAGCAATTGAAAAACGTTTTTTTTACGTAAGCACGAAACACCATGTTTCGTGCTTACGTAAAAACGTGTGTTAGATTTTTATTTTTTTGTAATTTATATTAAGTAGTTATCAAAATTTAAAATTGTACACTTACTAGATAAATAGTTGATAAATAACAATGTATTAAAAAAAAAACTAGTTAACTTAAGGTTATTGAGAAATTTGCGCTGAAAAAACTTGAATTTTCTGTTTTTAGACCGCGAAATTGATAGGGACCCTTAATGTGGTATAGTAATTTTATTATATGTGCATCCTCTTCACATATTATTATATGTATAGTTAATGTATGCAAAATATTCATTTTAAAAGAGTAACAGTGGAGTTGCTTGCTCATTCTTCTCCATACGAAAACTATCTTTTGGAAGGGGCGACTAGAATAAATTCTATTTTATTGTAATTTTTGACGTTCAAAAGTGCCTTTTATGTGCCTATTTCAAATAAATGCTTTAACTTTGTCTTTAACTTTCACTTTAACATTCATATTTATAATACAGGCTTGTAGGGAAATGGAGGCGCAAACTTTAACCATGTATTCCGTACATGATTCTAGAAAATTTAGCGTAGAAATATTTCGTCAGTTATCAGAACAAAAATCAGCTGTTTCGTAGAATACTGATGTGGTCAAAATGTATGGAACAGCAAATATATTTTTTTAATAACCGACGAAAAATTTCAACATAGCGGAGTTCAGAACCATATGCTGCAGTGCTATTCTGTAAAAATCTCACCGTGAAAACTAAGGTGAAGTGAGCTGTCATTCCACCCGATGTTAGGGATTGCCTCCATTGATAGTTCACTTCACGCTCACTTCACCTATGTTATCACGGTGAGATTTTTAAAGAATCGATAGGCTGAATACAGGTTACAGTTTGCGCCTCGATCCCTTGTCACTTTTGGTAGATTGCTAAAAGAACTCTATCTGTGTTTTTCACGCCTAAACCACTGAACCGATCGTTATAAAATGTGACAAACAAAGTCGCGGACAAAAGCTAGCATACCATAACACAACATGACGGCAGTAATATCGTTAGGCCTATTATGCAATCATTTCAAAGTAATAGAAGAGTTCACAGTCTGATCTCGGTCTCAATCTGTCAAAAATACCTCTAATTTTCATACATTTTTGACAAGTTTCTGACATCGGTTGTCACTGAGATGAGATTGCGACTAGATTTGGACGTTTTTAGCTAGGGGAATTGGCCTTCAGGTATAAACTACTACATTTTGGGCTGCTACAGATATTATCTTATGGTAAAACCCAATCACACTACGATTTTGGGACCGAACCCGCTCACCAGTCGCACTTTGTCACTGAGATGAGATTGCGACTAGATTTTGGACGTTTTTAGCTAGGGGAATTGGCCTTCAGGTATGAACTACTACATTTTGGGCTGCTACAGATATCTTCTTATGGTAAAACTCAATCACACTACGATTTTGGAACCGAACCCGCTCACCAGTCGCACTTACGACCACTATGCACCACTAGACCAACTAGTGGTCTTAATTGCCAAGCAGTCCTTTGAGAATTTGCGTGTAGGTACATCTTGAACTATTAGAACGATTTATTGCAGCAGACTTGATTGGGTACTGCACTACGAATTTAGATCGGATCGGGCCGGCTAGATCTCCGTAGGGAATAAGGGAGCAAATATTGGTCCCGGTAGCTATAGTTGGCAATTGTTACGTGCCTGGGTGTTTGTGTATGTCAGCATCCTAATAGGGTCACACTATCAATCTCAGTCTGAATCATTTTGAAGGATATTGCTAATCCATTGCTTTATAGGTTCGAAAAATGTGTATGCTCAAGAGCGTAAATAACGCAATTAATGTTGTTGAACTGTCAAAATGAAACCCATTGTTACTGATAGTGTGTTACACAATTACCACGTGTATCTTTATACCATGGTGTTCATATTTTTCATTGTATTTTATTTATTTATTTAATCTTTTCGCACACAAAAAGGTTCAAAGGTACAAGGTATTTTTTTTCACTCTAACCTTGAGCTTTCCTGTATCTTATAGGTAAAATATATAGGGTAGGTAGAGTTCAGTTTAAGAAAAATGTAGATATGTTTATGGAGCTGTTTTTTTTAATTTTTTTTTCTTCTTTTTTTATACCTGCTTCATTAACCAGTATCAATACAGGCTATCATCTTCGTATCTCATTCGATGGATATCGGCTTTATTTATCGGTGTATAATAAAGAAATAAGCTGCGTAACCTTTAAGTCCATATAAGGGCTGATCATGAATCATTCGACCTCACTCGATCCGGAAAGGAAACTTGTTCAATGATACTTTCTTCAAGTTTCGATACTACTTTATTACTTTCTTGCTCTTCAACTTTGTGGACATAAGGAGTATTTATTCGATGGTTAAAGATTCTTAATTGTTGGTATTTTCATCTGCTATTTCTTGGAGCGTAGCAAAAACAAATTAATCCTACTTCAACACTGTCCTTCTCATTCTAACTCATAAATATATTTTTTTTCTATTCGAGACCGCCCTTGCCACTTGCCTGAAATCCTTACTTTCTCATAGTGACTGTACTGCTCTTTTAGCCTTGTGTGGAATCATAAGTCTCACGTAATATTAGTAAACACAACTTCCAATATATACGGTAACTGGTAATTAGTGACCGATACTTAAACACGTGCTTGTACTCATGATAACAAACAACTTTTACTATGGGACCAAACTTGAAATCGCGAAAAAAAATCAGCTGTTCCCTACATTTATCTTCGTCTATCTCGTCAAAATGTAGGGAACAGCTGATTCTTTTTTCGCGAATTCAGGTTTGGTCCCATAATAAAAGTTGTTTGTTATCATGAGTACAATCACGTGTTTAGGTATCGGTCACTAATTACCAGTCACCCTATATAACTAAAAGGATAATAAACGTATTATTAAAATCCTTAGGACGGCCTTTCCTTTGGTATCCCCCTATAACCCTAACACTATTTTATAATGATTTAGGAATGTGATTGAATGGTAAAGCAAAATAATTAGGAAATAGTCACTAAAATATATTTTTATGATTTCTCTAGTACCAAGAAGTACAACAATAGGATGAGCTACGGTTTCCTTGAAAAGCGGCGGTCGCCATATAACGGCCGCAGTGACGGCTGTCATGAAAAAGATGGCAGCGGGGTTTGACTTCACGGTGTCAAAAACGCTCTATATGAAAACACACCAGCTAATTTTCATTCACTGACTCGTCATTCACTGATAAATTGCAGATGCTATGTGGCGGCTACCGCACTTTTAAGAAACTATAGCAAGGCTGTTAAGCTTATCAATATATCCTGCCGAGGCGGCGGGATAGTCCGAAAGGATTACCGCTGCCCCGGAACATAAAGGGCTAAGGAAGGACCACGGGTGGGTTTTAGTCGGTAAGAGTCTGACACTCCCTCCTGCTCCACCCTGAGCGGGAGGGGTCATTTGATGATTTCCCATCCACAAAAAAAAAGCTTATCAATATATGTATAATTTAAAACCACTTTAAAAGGTTTTCTCATTTATAACAATGTTTTATAACTACAATAAATTAAAACCAACATAAATTTCTCAACAATGTTGTTGTGGGTAGTATATTTGTTAAAATTAATTTTAAGACAACACTGTTTATGCTTAATATACTACTGTTTGTTTTCCCAAATGTAATAAATAAACAAACCACCATAAAAAACGATTAGATACAATAAGTTAACTGTAAAGGCTCCCACAGACAAGCGCGACGTAACTCTAGTAGAAAAAATGCCACGAAGTTTTTATAGAAATTGTTTCGCCAGAGTCTCATCGCGCGTGTCAGTAGGAGCCTTAACTTAACCCTTACATGCAGCGCGCATAAGAATCAACTATCAGCTACTTTATTGACAGCCATTTGACAGCCTTTTTAATTAGGTTAAACAGTTGAAGAGCTGCCAATGTCGCTACTATTTCGGAATCGTCGTTAGAGTCGCACACACGGCCTCATTCCTTATTTATATGCTATGATACTTATGTGTTTAGCCATTTAACGGTTATACGTAACTGTTTAGACATATTTTTGTTACAATGGTAGTAAATAAATCTTTGGGTGACATTTTTGCGGATTTAAGGCGAATTAGCTTAATTTGAATAGATTTTATAGCTTTTATGAATATTTATAAGACATAGGAAGCTAATAGAGGGTAGATTTCCTTTTAATCCGTGGGATTCATCTATACTATGTTTAGATAAGATGAGATAATCATTTATTTGCTCAAACATGGGTACAATACATAGAACACAAATAATTTTCGCCATGCAAAATGTTAAAAATAGAGATAAAAACAGATCATCACATTTGCCTTATACAATGGCATACAAATATTAATAGAAAAATGTATAATGTCAATCCGAGTTTAATTAGTTAAAAATGTCATGAACTCATGACAGTATACATTAAAATAATAAATTAAGTAGTAAAACATGAATAAAATGTCTCATTTAAGAACTCACACTTTCACAAACTTAAACAAACCCAGTATAATTATGAAGCAATCAATCACGTTTGATTTAATTCATGTACCTACACTAACTTAACATAATTAACAAACATTACAATCGATTGCAACACATTTTCTATTCTGATTCACATTTGGCGAAGTTATGTGATAATTGAAATTTCATCGACCGATTTAGGTAACCACTTATTGATGATGTTACACACAAGAAGAACACGACTCACCAGTATCAAACAAGAATTTGATTCTAAATAAACCTAACTCATGCACTTAACCAATTTCACGGTACATGTACAATTACGTCTTACGAGTGGTTATCAAATCGTTTCGCAATAACAATGTTCAGGTGTTGCATCTTACGTGAGCTGTACCTGAACTAGGCTCGTACGCCATCGACCGAATTCGGATGAAACATATCGATAGCACCGAAAATATGTAAAAGAAAGGGAGTACTCACTTTTACATCACACATATTCTTCAAATTTTCGTACGCTACTTCAACCCAAATCGTCCGATGGCGTCCGATAACGTCCGATACCTAGGTGTACGCACTTAATTTCATCACATTTCGGCCGATGACGGACTAGGTGTACGCGAACCGTAAGTATTACGAATCGTCCGTCCAGACGTGTCCCTATTACGAACCACGACTGGTTCTCAGTTCTCACAGACATGCGTAGGAGTCTGCCAAAAGCTGCGTTTGCGCAACAAAGTCCTCCGATCGGCGCAGTACTCTCCCGTGAAATAACCAATGTTAATTGTTCGATACAACAAACTAATTAAGCGTGAAGGCTAATAGATTTTGTTTATTGTTTGTTTCGATTTCGTACCGAGACTTTGTGCGAGCCTTCGCCGACTTTTGTAAACAAACGAAAAACTTAGGTTTAAATGTTACGTCTGTGTTTTCTATGTTAATTGGATTCTGTTTTGTTATACTTTATTGGAGTCGGTTATTCCAAATCCCTGTCCATGACAGGTTTAGATATTGTTTTGACTTTATCTGAAACATATTAATCCTTAGCTATCATAGATTAAATCATTTCATTCAAGCAACAAGCAACAATTTGGTAATTCAAGCCTTGTTGCAAAACCACAACGACGCGTCCATATAGTTTTTGATAGCATCAAAGCACTAACACATACTGCCAACCTGTTCTGTCTCTCAAAGCGATAGATAAATATGTATCTTTGCATCCATATCTCAACATCTCCCACAAACAATAGAAGCAACAGTCATCCTTATGCTCAATTTGTCATCGAAGTTTTTATACTGTATCCGAACACTTGTAAGAGTTCATCGGTTTACGAAATCCCGCCAAACTCGATACTCGATACCGCATTCGGTATCGATACATAATTCATGAGTTTTCGATCGCACAATAGGGTTTGCAAAATCTGTATTTATGGATCTTAGTGCTGGATAAAATGTCGAAATAAATATTCAACGGCGATCATTCTTACCAAATTAGAGTCTGATCATCGAAAAGAACCTCAAAACCTAATTTTCTTTTGAATAATATTCGAAGCTAAATACATAGTTCGTTAGACATTATAATCTGTAAAAACTTGTCATGTTTTTCTTGATATGGCTTCGGATAAAAAAAAACAGCAGACATTATTGATAGTGACTAATAATTCAGATATTTTATTGGTTATTATTTTTATAAAGCGAGTTTATATTTTTTGTGTGAATAAAACGGCTTAGAATATATTTGTCAAAGACCGATTAATGTTGTTCTCAAATGGGTTTCAGGACTAATCAACACTGTCTTTACACTTAAAAGAAAAAAATGAGCATCTGTACTAACAGAAAAGAGGACTTATTTTATAGCTTTATTTATCTGAAATCTTTCAAACTAAATTATATTTTCAGGAACTTTCAAATTAAAATGATTAGCTAGAAAAGTATCGATATTACTTTATTCTAGATGATTACTTACATAAATGCACATAATATCACGCCTTGATTTTGGGGAACCAAAGGGTTAGGCAGACGTGGACACCCACCTACGCCTCTTACCAGGGGCGTATCTACCGCCGTATAAGGTGTATCAATTATACGTATTTTTATCAGAAAAATATAAAAAAAAAACGAAATTGGTGAATCTACCAGTGTCTCCCGGGCCCCCGACTCATGATACTGGAAGCCAGTGAAGTTTTCGGTAGGAATTCGACAGCAACAACCGTTCTTCTCAAAGGACTTCCAATAAAAATAGGGAACGTGAAAAGGGCCCCCAAAAAAATTTTATATACAACGACTTGATATATACACTTTAGGACAAGCTACACCACTGTCTCTTATGTAACCGTATAATGGAAATCAGTAAAAAAATATACATATATTTCATAATTAATTTCACAACAATCACAACCAACCCTATGATTCGTATCAGAAGGGTTTGTATATTACGCAGTGCTCTTATCCCAATAGTAATCGATCACAAATAAGTGTGTTATGTATGGCATCATTAATCATATATTTTATTATGTAACCACTTTTCTAAATAATGTCCCAATTATTTGAAATGATAAACAAGTTTAACTAAATTGACAACCTCGCATTAGTTGTGTAACCAAATTAATACGAATTTATAGAAAAATCATTAAGTATTGACATGAATAAATTAAATTTAGATTAGTATTTGTGATTCTTTAATGATTTTTTAGAGACAAATGCTTTTGAGTTGATCAATGATAGAGTTTTGATTATGTTTAAAAGTCACAGTAATTATCATACCTAAAGGCAAACTGTTGGAACATTTTTTTCAAATCCTACTTTAATCACATTGATATTATAAAGGTGAAAGTTAGTGAGGATGGATGTTTGTTACTCTTTCACGCAAAAACTACTGAACAGATTTTGATGAAACTTTACAATACATACAACTTTACTTACTTTACTTTACTTTAATTTACTTTACAATACATTAGATAAACACAGGAGATTTTTTATCTCAATAATCCTGCGGGATCGACACTTATGCGGGTGAAACCCCGGGGCGCAGCTAGTTAATAATAATCAGGAGCTCATTAAACTGAATAAACCGCAGGTTTTTAATACTATTTATATACATAATTGAAATGCTGTTGGTTGGTGAGCGCATCACTTGAGAACGGCTGGACCGATTTGGCTATTCTTTGTTTAATTGGTCGCAGTACCTTAGCCAGGGCAACCCGACCAAATGGGTTAGTTTAGGTCGAATAATAGTCCAAATCAGGTTCTTACGGAAATAAAAAGTAGTAGTAGTTTAATTAGTTGCTGGGAAAATAGGGAAATTTGGGAAAACTGAAAATCTATGGGAAAAAAATGTTTAGATTATTAAAATTTGGACATTAACACGTTTGTCGGGTCGGCTCTTTTTTTTCCTGCCGGGTCAGCGGGATTGTACGAAAGGGTTAGGTACCGCTACCCCGGAACATAAAGGGCTAAGGAAGGAACACGGGTGGGTTTTAGTCAGTAAGAGTCGGACACTCCCTTCTGCTCTACCCAGAGCGGGAGGAGTCATTCGATAATTTCCCATCCACAAAAAAAAGCTCTGTTTTTTACATCTATATGGGTCAACAAGTTAAAATAATTATCTACATTACTTACCTTTTTGCTCTTTGTAAATATGTCGAAGTTATAAATAAACAAGAAAGTAGGTACTTAGAATAGAGAAAGTGTTGAAACTTCCCTAAAACAAGGAAATAATGACTGCAGGACCTCCACAAAAGCATTGCTAAACGATGCCCACCCACACTTAAGTGAAAGTTACAATAAAATCGGTACAGTAGTTTCCGAGTTTGTACTTAATTAGCCGTCTCCTATTCGTGGAGCCGTGCGCATCACCCGCGCCTTGTTTCGCTCAAGTAAATCATATATATTAACATGTGTCGTTGGCATTACATCACGGTTATATAAACGTTTTGACAAGCCTAGTCGTGTCATCTCTATTTAAATTATGTAGTTAAAAAACCAGCCTACCACGACCCCTGCAACGTTCATAAACAAATAACAGTCACTTCAAGATCTAAGGTCTTCTTGGAATGGTGTAGATGCGTGAATTCGTGGGAAAAACATATGGCATTAGTATATAACTTGTTCGACACTGTTTTATGCAGATATAACAGATACAGGTTAGTCGGCTACACACGTTTTTCCAATTAGGTTTCATAATTGTTTGAAGCTTAGCCTAACGAGCGAGATTTTGTTACGTATTGGTTGATGGATGCCTAGGCAATTCGTTAGGCTTTAGGCCTGAATTCACCAACATTCAAACCACCGGTTAGATATTGAAACAGTTAGCTTATGTCAAATTTCCTAAGGAAATTTTAAATTTAGAACTGTTTAAATATTTAATTGGTTGATTTAATTGTTGGTCAACACAAGGCTTAATTTATTTTGAACCTTTACAAATCAATTTCTTCCTAGTCTTTTCTCAACTAATTTGGGGTCGGCTTCCAGTCTGATCGGATCAGGCTGTATTTTACATGGAGCGGCTGCCTATCTGACCTCTACAACCCAGGCTACTCGGTAACACGATACCCCTTGGTAAGACTCGTTGGCAGACTTTTGGACCATCCATTTACGAGATGACCCCACCATGCCATAGGCCGTTGGTCCCGGCTGTCATTCGTGGATCTTTGGCAGTCGATACTGATCGTCAGAAGCCGGTAACTCTGACAACCAGTCTTACCAAGGGATATCGTGTTATCCAGAAAGTCGGTTGTGTAGGTCAGATAGGCAGTCGCTCCACGTAAAATACTGGTATTCCGCCGTAATACTGGTATCCGGTTAGCCAACCCCAACATAGTTGGGAAAAGGCTAAGCAGACGATGATGATATATCCACATATATATCAATTGATATATTATGTCATGATATATATCATGACATATCCACTGATAATATATCAACGAACCCTGGTAAGTACTTACCCTTACTGCCCCGTCTCAAAAATTCGCCCTGTATACGAGATAAGCACAAGTGCTACGCATTATGAAAACTTTTACGCTGAAAACCATTCAATTTTGCGTGTTAAGTAACTTAAAGATAATTATTGTAGTATTACGAAACAGTCTTATAATATATACGAATACTATAAAAATAGGCGCTACTCGTATTTAATTTATGTATTTACAATGCAATAAAACATATTCTCCGAAACCAATACCCACATTAGCTCATTAAACTCATTTAGTATTCCAACCGTAGTTTGACACTGAGAACAACAAACCTTCACAATTCGCGAAATACGTGGGTTAATTCGACTCATAGGGTCATGTCAACCTCGACATTGCCGACAATTGCCGAGGATTGCCGAGGAATGCGAGGACTGTCGCGACGTACGCGCGTGCCGCGAATGTATACATAAAGCGAATTAACTACAGTTCAATGCCATTGTATGGATGTACCTGTAGAAGCTTTTCATTCATTGTTTGTCTTTCATTCATTGTAATAATGAGCTTTGCGTACAGTTGTAATAATACTATTACTAGTCTACGTACAATGGTTGGAATGAAATCACAACATATGTAAATTTCAGAACTAAGCATGAAAAACCCAAAGTAAAGCTTGATTCAGTTGAATTAATTAAAAGAGAAATGAGAGAAAAACTGAAAATAGTTGATACTTAAATATTAAATCTTCAGCCATTGAAAAAAAGGAGAGATGTTGTGATAGTGATATGCTGATAAGCTCTCAAAAATTACTTCTTTTTTCTTTATAGAACAAAGTAACACTAACTTTGTTAAATCATTTTCAAAAATCGCCTTAAAATCGTTTGAAAATTCTTTCAAATTCAGTTTAAAACAGAGCTTTCAAAACAATACCAATAATCTAAATTAGTATTTCAAAGAGGAAAGATTTGATTTTTTGTAGGTATGTTTGTTTGGTACGCTTTCGAGCTAAAACAGCTTAACGGATTTGGATGAAATTTGGCAAATGCGTAGACCGTGACCTGGATTAGGACATAGGATACTTTTTATTCCGATGTTATCACGGTATCGAAACTTATGCGGGTAAAGCCGCCAGGCGCAGCTAGTAATGATTAAAATGAAAGTAAATCCGATGAAGTAACATGGCAAAGGTAAACATTTAATTAAAGAATGACTAATGTGATTGACTCACCATGTACTAACGAACCCTTGAACAAAAACCATGAAATTGGCCAACATTTGGCATGACGCAAACGTCTTGCAAAATTCCGACTATGGGAGATTTTTCCTTGATTTGCGATACAGTATTTTTGCGAAAACATTCCTAGTTATGTCGGTATGATGCATGGTATAATAACCGACTTTGTAGACAGCTGTTCCCAAGAATTATGGTAATTCTAGACTTGGTAACAGCTACTAATGTGTCAAGGAAAACATTTGCTTTTTTATACGTGGCTGTGTTATTAAATCCTGCAATTAGTTACTGTTAGCTATTAGATAATCTAGATCGAGCCTAGTTAACCACTTAGTGGGAATCTATTTGTGAATGATTAAGCTTCGAAAGACAAAAGGTTTTGTTTTTTTTTAATTTTTTTTTGTTGTTTTTGTTCTTACAAAACTTTTAAGTGTAGGTACTCTAGATCTTAAGCCTACTTGATGCTTTAGTGAATACTTTGAAAAGTAGATGGCAGAAATACCAGAATAACATTGATTTATAAAATTTATAGAAAAAACAACAGGAATCAGATTAAGCTGACAAGCCAAGTGACAAGGATAAAAAAAGTAAAAACGTAGATCCATCTTCTAGAAATAAATATTGAACTTATACGATAAACTATGGTCTTACTCGCCCCGGTAGTGAGAGCTCGTAGTGCTCTCACAGTATGTAACCTACAACCCAAAAGTTATCTACAGCTATTTCGTGGATTTTCAGAATAGCCTACTGTCTCGTTGGGCCAAAACTGCTCCAAGACTGTTTTCCATAATCATTTATTTTGAATACCAAAATCGCAGCATAAATACGAGTACTCCACCACAAAAATTTACCGTGCGGTAAACAGCATTGAGAGACTTTTCAATAAATACTCAGAAACATTTTTCAAGCGTGCAACGCTACTTTTTCTACATAAATAAACTAAGGTAATAAAAAAGTGAAATATGATAATAGTTAGAACATTTAATCATCTCACATTGATGACCGTCGGTGCGCATGAGTGGTTGAACGGCAAAAACAACGACAAGGTCAGCGCGGTCACTGTGCGACCATCCTCTGAAGGTCGGTTTAGGTCTCTGTGTCACCAGGAAAACTTAGTACTCAAGCAATAAAGATGCGTAAATAGGAAGATGGTTTACCCGTTCTGTTCGTCATAAAATAAATAATAGATATTTGCAACTTCGCAATACCGTCAGCTAGCTAGACATTTATATTTCCCTTTATTTATAAAGAGACTTTTAAGAGGAAATGCGGATGGTCGTTTCTCCATAGAAACGCTCTCGCCTATTTTATTTTCGGTTAATGACCATAAAGCAATGATTTTTTACAGAATAATAAATATTAACTACTTGTATGTCCCTGTTTTCCTTTTGGACGATAGATTATTTTTATAAGCACTAGAACCCTCAAAAAATGTTCAAAATTGCCGGTTTAAACCGCTATCAACAGAGGCCTAGTGTACAAATTTGACAATTATTAATGAAAAAAAAAGAAATACAAAAACTTATTTTGCCTCCTTAACCAAGCCAATGTCATCACTTTCTACTCTTAAGATAGCTACATTCCAAGTTAAATTCAGATAAGTATTAACCACTACTAAAACTGACATTCTAAGTTAACGTAGTCGTTCTAAACTATTTTCCGCTCCTACTAACCTACGAGGAAAATCCGTTTCAAAACAGATTCCCGAGTCGTCCCGCCAACTTCCGCAGGATGCTCCTCGGAAGTGTTTCAGTACTTGTAGGTAAAGGAAACTTTATAAAATGTGCTGCAAAATCATCTTTTGCAGGAATGTATTTATTTTCTCTATGTAGGGCAGGCCTCATCGCATTATTCTATTTTTGAACGTGCAATTTCATATTATGCTTTATAAATAAGCCTCCGCCCGCGACTTCGTCCGCGTGAAATTTCTTGTTCCCCGACCCACTGCGTCGCCTACCTACTTCGTTTTCGCTAAGCATACTCTCTGACTTTTTTACTTTTTACTCGGCTTCTAAGGGTCGCAGCGTAATGTTAAATCATCATCATCTGCCTAGCCTTTTCCCAACTATGTTGGGGACGGCTTCCAGTCTAACCGGAGGCCGCTGAATACCAGTGTTTTACATGGAGCGACTGCCTATCTGACCTCCACAACCTAAGTACCTACTGGGTAATACGATACCCCTTGGTAAGACTGGTTGTCAGACTTTCGGGGTTTCGGGGTTTAATATTCCTAAAGAATTGGGCTATTGTATTTATTTATTATTGTTCAAAAACTGTATTGCTCTTGCCGCCTAGGGAATCGTCCATCAGTTCACTAAAAATCTCTTCTCTTACTAGAAAACCAACATATTTCTGGAGGCTGTTGAGATTAAAAGACGTCAAAAGATAATAATAGGTCAAATTACCTCCCACAAACATCAAAAACCTTTCTTAAAATACAATCAAGATTTTAAATAATATTTGCATGCCATTATAATGTTTGTGTACTTTGCTGTTAAGTACTGTAATTACTAAAACAAAACAGACAGTTTCAGTAAACAAAAAACGATCAACCAAAAACGGTCAGCCATTATTTATAAAGGAAATTCTTGCGGTCAACCGTCATCACGCATAAATAGATACGTCTTGTAGTTCGTATTAATAGTTTTAGATCTTATTATTTGTACATCCAAATTATGCAAGACTATACATAATTAATTACTTACAATCAGTTGGAACATCGATTTTCGGAACTTTTTGCTGGTGATCAAAGATACCATTGGGTTGTGCAATTAAAATAATTTCGCGTTAGAATCATTAATCAAAGAACTCGGTACGCAATTTGTTTAATAATTTGATAGTACATGCATTAGCTCATCTTATTAGAATTTTTTGTAATGTAATTAAGTTAATGTTCAAATAATGGATTCAGTCACACCAAAGTACCTGTATACGACAACTTTTCGAAAGAAAGTTTCCTGATGCATAGGTATAAGTGCATACAGTCTCTTAACTAATAATCAGTGTTTCAACTTATTTTTAGAGTTCCGTACCTCAAAAGGAAAAAACGGAACCCTTATAGGATCACTTTGTTGTCCGTCCATCCGTCTGTCTGTCTGTCAAGACCCTTTATCTCGTGAACGCGTGGAGGTATTGAGTTGAAATTAAAACCATAGTCCCTTGAAGCTATGAAAAAATCAAAATTCTAAATTAACGTAAAAAAAAGATACGGCCTTTTATGCCGCAAAAAACGTATAGGTATTTCGACACTCTCAAGGGAATTAAAATGTATAGGGTACTTCCCATTGACTTAGAATCATGAAATTTAGCAAGAAGCAAGGTCATGTAGCACAAGTAAAGGGAAAAATCTGAAAATCGTAAATTTGTAGTTTTTTTTTTCTCTTTATTTTTAATTAGGGACTTTTACACAACTGTGTATGCCAGTCCCATCGTACCTCATACAAAATCTTAATTAACTAAATCGTAACTTAGCGAACTTAAAAACTTTGAAGGCCGCCTCCAAAAATAAAATTGTAGTTACAAGGTCTATGTAACTACAATTTTATTTTTGGAGGCGGCCTTCAAAGTTTTTACTTTGTACGGAAGCCTCGGTGCGCGAGTCCGACTCGCACTTGACCGGTTTTTGTTGTTTGCTTATATTGTATCTCACTGCTTGGCAAAGGCCTCCCCATTTTCCTTCCAAACCTCCCTGTCTTGTGCGATCTCTGGCCATGTTGGCACTGGAAACTTTATCACATCGCCACACCACCTACTTCAACTTACAAACAAATCAATTTATTTAATCAACATTGTAGCAGCTTTTAGTTCGACACTTACAACGGCTAACGATGCTTCAGCTTCCTAGCACCACAGTCCACAATTCACAAGGCGAACCGGAAACGCCGGCAAATTAATGAAATCTACGTTACTTCGGCAGGGTATAATACATTATCTCCTTAGTAACGAGCAGTTGCAAGCAATGCTAGGTTCTGGTAGTAAATAATCAGCTAGCTGCTAACATCGGCAGTGCCTAGGGTTACCGTCTGTCTGCATAAGTCCGGCTTTTAGCCCCCGTCCGGACGTTGACCGGACTGCTCGACAGTAGTTTTTTTTTTTAGAAAATAAATGATTAAGTAATGAAAAAAGAAAGATTGAAAACCAAAATGTCAGGAATTTTTCGTAAAATGTCCGGCTTTTTGTCAGGACTTTTGATAACCCTAGCCGTGCCAGGAATGCGCTCGAATGTGCGCGCGACGCTCCGAGCACCGGACGACCGATCATAGCATTTAAAAAAATACGTTCAACGGTATATTAGGAATTCTAAGTTTACGGTTGTTGATGGAAAAATGCTAATTGCTTTATTGTGTGAACAATTATATCAGTATCTTTGATTAAGAATAAGCACTTCTTCACGGTCAATTGCCAATGCTAGGAGAAAGTTTTCATTAATCATGCAGAATCCGATATGCTCGGTAGGTTCCCCTAAGACGACCCACTGACCGTCATATCACTTACCTAGGTCGCTTACAAAATAAATGGCCGTAATTTTTTGTTTACCTAAAGCAGCTTATACCTAACTAGCTTCTTCCCGCGACTTCGTCCGCGTAAAATTTCACGCTCCCCCTGTTCACCCTCTTGGGGGTGGAATTTGAAAAACCCTTTCTTAGTGGATACCTACTCTTCACAAAGAACACACCCTCCAAATTTCATGTCTCTAGGATCAGCGGTTTAGTCTGTGCGTTGATATATCAGTCAGTCAGGACTTTAAATCTATATATATAAACAGAGAAGTCCTGACTGACTGACTGACTGACTGACTGACTGATTGACTGACTCATCAACGCCCAGCCTAAACCCTTGGACCTAGAAAGCTGAAGTTTTGCACAGAGGTTTTCTTTATAATGTAGACGAGGAATAAGTAAGGAATTTTTGAAATTCAACCCCTAAGGGAGTTAAATAGGGGATAAAAGTTTGTATGAAAACTCTTATTCCTTGGGTTAATAAACTTGAAACTTGGCACGAATACTTATCTAAGTAAATTATGAAAATTGGTCTTTTTTGTTTTTCTAAACTACCTTCTAAAGGGGGGTGGGGGGGTGTCAAAATTTGTATGGAAGAATTTTAATGCACGGTCCGATTAACTCAAAACTCAGTATTTATACTTAATACCAAAAATAAAGAATCATGTGTATCAGGGTTTTTCGAAAATCTACCCCTAACGGTGAGAAAAGGGGTAGTTAATTTTACAGGGCAAATTTTACTGCCTGGCTTAATTAACTCAAAAAATGGTATAAATAATCTGTGAGTCAAGTAATGAACACATTCCAAACGATTTTTCAAAATTCCACCCCTGTGGGGGTGAAAAGTGGGGATACAGCTTATATGAAAAATCTTATTCCTTGGGTTAATAAACTTGAAACTTGGCACGAATACTTATATAAGTAAATTATAAAGTTTGGCATTTGTTGTTTTTCTAAACTACCCCCTAACAGGGGATTGGGGGGTGTCAACATTTGTATGGAAGAATTTTAACGTGCGGTCTCCGATTAAGTCGAAACTCAGTATTTATACTTAAGACCAAAAGTAAAGAATAACATTTATCAGGGTTTTGCGAAAATCTACCTCTGACGGGGTGAAAAGGAGTAGTTAATTTTCCATTTTACGGCGTGGCTTGATTAACTCGAAAATTGTTGGACATAATCTTTGAGTCAAGTTATTAACACATCCCAAACATTTTTCAAAATTCCTCCTGTGTGGGGTGAAAAGTGGGGAAAAACTTTATACGAAAAATCTTTTTCATTTGGTTAATAAACTTGAAACTTGGAAGGAATATTTGCCTAAGTAAGTAATAAGAAATGGGTCTTTCGAAAGTAGACCCCTGACGGGTAAAAAAGTGGTAATTCGATTTTTAAGGCCGGTATTATAGTGCGTAGCTTGATTTACTCCAAAAAAATGGTATGAATAAATTTAAGCTTCAAACTTGGCACAAATACTTATCTAAGTAAGTTATAGTTTGTCATTTTATGTTTTTCTGCTCTAAAGGGAGATTGGAGGGTGTCAGTTTGTATGGAAGAATTTTATCGCGCGGTCCAATAATATAAACTCGGAACTCAGTATGTATACTTAAGACCAAAGTAAATAAAAAAGTGTGACTGGGTTTTTCGAAAATCTAACCCTAACGGGGTGAACGGGGGTAGTCCATATCACAGAGGAGTATTTTATTGCGTGGCTTGATTCAATGGGAAATTGGTATAAATAATCTTTGAGTCAAGATATGGAAACGTCCCAAACATGTTTTCAATATTTCGCCCCTACGGGGATAAAAACTGTGAAGGTGAAAAGGTGGTCTTATTCCTTTGGTTAAGAAACTTGAAACTTTTCAACATTTGCCTCAGTAAATAATTAAAATTGTCACTTTTAGGGGTTTACTACTTACTTACTTAAAATAAAAAAGTATGAGTTTTAGGGTTTTACTTATTCGACTCCTACCGGGGTGGAAGGAATAAAGTTTAAGGAGTAGAAACTTCAACTTCCATTAACACGAAAATGGGTATAAATAATCTTTACATCATAAAAATGGAAACGTACCAAATGCAAAAACAAGCCCTGTCGTGATGAAAAGGGAGGATAGTTTATTTGAAACATCTTAGGTAGTTTAACTAAAATATTGGCCCGAATACTTATTTCTTTAAATAAAGTAAGTATAAAGATCGATCAGTAATTTTCGAAATACCTTTCAGGGGGAGGTGGAGAGGGTGTTAAATTTATTTGAGGAAAGTACGAAACCCACGCGGACGAAGTCGCGGGCAAAAGCTAGTTTTATATATTTATAGATTTATATAATTTTCCAACTATCGTAATGAGAGGTAAGTGGGTACTTTTTTTTCCTTCGTTTCGGCTACTTCGACAATATTTTTTCATCTATTTGGCGTTTTCTAGGCTCAGCTTATTGTTTTTTTTTTTTTTTCGATAAACCGTTTCTTGAGTTCGCTTTATTTACCTACCTTGTTTTTAAGTTCTACATTTAAGCAGAAAGTACTATGATCATAAGCAGTGGTTGGACAAGCAATTACCACTTAGTTGTTTGTTCGAAGTAAGTGCTAATTGAGATTCCAGTCATTAGCGTGTTTCGTCTAAACGTGTCATGATTGAAAACATTCTTTGAATGTCGATGACATGTCCTGTTTAGCCAGATTGTTATCATTTCCTACAAAGTTAAAAGCGCCTCTTCTATGAGACACTTATTACCCGTAGAGTGGGTTTTTTAAGCGCTAGTCGTGTGGGTAAATATGTATATACCTACAAAGCTACAACATCATGACACTAAGAAATGAGTTTAGTTTGATTAATTCTCTAGTAATCTTGCGGTATTGCGAATTTTCGATCGCGGCGCTTTTCAGATTATTTCTATTCTCCACTGAGTGTTTGGTATGAAGCAATATCAGTATTATCGCTCTAAGAGTACAGGAAAAACCAACAGGTACGACAAATCCTATCAAAGTTCCAACATATCTTATCAAAATAAACAGTCTAATTCAACTAACTTGTTATGTTGTTATTACACTTGACTAATTGCGAAATAATCTCGGCCCACAAATTCAAAATCCAAGTTCTAATAACTTAGTTCGCATACACAGCATGGCAACTTAATGCGTTTATAAGAACTTATTTCCTCCAACGAGCTAAGTAAAGAAACATAGCTTAGTATGACATAGTTTCTTAGAAAACGATTGCTTATCATGCACGGATGTGACTAACATAAATCCTGTCCAAGTTTTTACGATTATTAGCCCTACTTCGTAGTTATGTATACATCACCACATGTTGTTGTCTTGTGTCAAATCCTGGCACACGACTATCGGTATTGTGTCCTGGAAAATACAGATTATAGTTGTCTGAAACTTTTGATGTTGACTTCGGTATCGAAGTTACGAGTTAAAGAAAAACTATACCTTCGATCGAATGGTATTATCTGAATAATCAAATAGCTGAACAGTCTTATTAAACATTCAAGAACAGCTATTTATCTATACAAATATGGCGCATATTTTTGTCTGTTTGTTCGGTGGTAATCTATAAAAAGCTACGTAAATAAAGGTTCTCCTTTTACGGATTATTTTGATAGCGTATTAACTGTTTGACTTTTCTTGTATTTTAACTGCATGATGTGTGTGATTTTATTAATGTCCTGCTTACTTTTATACTTAAATAAATACGATCCCAAACCTGTTAATTGTTAAAAACAAGATGAGATTCATTTATCTCAAGACACAGGTACCAGAAAGAAAACAAAAATTTAATTACCGAACTGATCTCGATGCACGCTCTTGACTTCGCACAATCGCACCTAATGTCAAAGATCAATGATCTTAAATAAGCATTATTTTATTATCTGTGTAACAATACATATCAGTGTGATCGACAAAGATGCGCCTACGCACTTCTGGCAAACAAAACCGCGGCTATTATACTTCAATCTAATATAATAACGCCTCCACAAATGTTTTGTGTCCCTTTTTTTGTCAGTATATGACTAATAATTATGTCGAAGAATAAAAATAATAGTTGTATAATAATAATAGCGTGTGTTCATGATTATTATGTTACTGTAATGGCTCATTTATACATCTAAAGTATGTTAGGTTCATGATATGTTACGAAAAGCTATATAGTTTTTCGTCGATATGATATTTCTAAATGACCTCTGGTAGTAGATCAAGAAATGACAAGACTATTAAAGCAAGTAGTTGGAGAATTATTTACCTTCTATGGCATTAAGTTCAGACCTCCAATTTACACTATCATTACAGAGTAGGTATGTCCCATGAGATAAAGTTTACATCAATATGAATAATTCTGCTAAATTCAATGATGCGTTAGCATCATCATGGCCAAATACACTCGTCATCTAAGCCTATGCAAACGTAAAATTTTCTTCAGAGACTTTTCCTAATACAATAAACTACAAATTCAATACTACTTACTTCACAAACAATAAAACAAATATTCGTCTTCGTACCACAATTGTTCACGAATAGTTTTCAACAGCATTAGCACAAAGTATGCGCAGAGACAATGGCCGACACGGATAACGCAACGGTTACAGCTGATCGGTCGGTTCGGTATGTTTCCTGTGCATATGCAGGCACGCCCAAAAGTATCGATACTTTAGTCTCGATACCCAGTTCATTCAAAATCGATACTAGTGAAGAGATAATTCTTATAATATAGTAAGTAGTGAAGCTAAATTTATTAAAACTATAAATAAATAAATAAGTATTCGAGTAGAACCGACTGTCGGTACTTTAGCCATACTTAAATGAACTAGTTCATTTGTACTTGTTCTTCATAAACGATAGCCGATTAATATCGATACGGTATTCGATACTTATAGGCGAGTTGACAAACGGCAGACCTTTTTTTTTCAGATTTTTAAAACTCGATATCTAGGTAGGTAGATATGTATTTTCGGTGTAAATTTTATGTGATTGTATCGATACTTCTGATACATTTCTAGTTACAGCTGATCGGTCGGTTTGGTATGTTTCCTGCGCCTGCGACGAAGGGCCGCGACTTCCGTCGTACGCGCTGACGAAAGCCGCATAAGCTTTAATTGGCTTTGTAATTACCTGTATATGGGCCTGCTAATAGACTGTGACAATGAACGGTATTATGAGAATTTTACCGTATTTGTGGGTTTTGATGATGTTCAGAAAGGTCAGATGCGCAGTACTCGCCACAGGCGTGCGTTGATGACCAGATGTATATATGAACGTAAGCGAGGCAAAAGGAGTATGTATGTAAAGGTTCGTCCTGTAGTTTCTGCCTACTCCCATGGGAAGAAAGCGTGAGAGTATGTAAAGTCTATTCAAACTTATATTTCAAATTAATATTATTTCAATATCATCTTTATTTTAATGGTAATTAAGTTGATTTCAGAGTGTTTGTTTGTTTGTCAGAGATTGTAACAGTTAGAAAAATATTTGAAATTGTAGTGTAAACTAAACTTTATTGTGTATGATTTAAAGTCAGTTTTCCATAAACTCATATTTGTTTACATTTTTGGCAAATAAATCGCGACTGCAGATTATTTTGTAGGATACCATCACCATCGATACTACTGTCCACACTTTCGGTACTATCCTACAAGTGTTTAGCCTATCATCACGAGTGACGTCACTATTGCAAGCCGCGGTAATTTTTTAATAGGTATATCTTAGGCAGCGTGTTGTCGTTTCCATCAAAAACAGGGTTTGTTTTTTTTTTGAAGGAACTAATCTGCAGTGCTAAGCTCAAAAGCGGTATCTCAATAAAAATCACAAAGTCGATGCGTAATTCTTTAAGCATCCGATGCCATAAGCATCGGATGCTTAAAGAATTACGCATCCAATGAGCTAATCCAAATAGTTTTCCCTATCTCAGTTTTACCTCAAATCACTACGAGAATAAGAGCAAAACTTCAATTTTCTCAAAACTAGCTTTTTCTGAGATACCGCTTTTGCGTTTAGCACTGCAGTATTGGAGTTGTAGAACCTTTTAAGTTGCAAATTGAAACATTAGTCTCGATGTCTACTGGTTTATGTTATGATACCGGTCGGGATAATAATAATAATAATAATAATGGTTTATTCACAAAAATACAGAAACACAATTATAATGTACAGACGCCAGCAGGTCAACCTATCCCAATCTGTCAAATTTCTTTGATAGATTTTCAACTTTAATGCAAAGGCATAAGGTTCATACTCAATTGGGAAAATCTGACAGATTGGGGCAGCCCGATGTGCTGGCCTCCGTACACCACATTACAATTCAATTGCAAGTTGTAAAATCTGTACAAAATGTATATAACCCTGTCCCTTAGACTAGGACAGCCTGTATTCTAAGAGACAGTGTTCGGCCAATTAATTATTCAAACATGATATAAACAACAATGAACGGTGTAGATGTTATTATGTTTCCGTAATCTTGATGTGTGTGTAGTGTAAATGAAATGAAATGATATGTCGTGTTACGTTCCAGTTTATGATAAGTGCCTAATGTGCATTTTTAATGTAAGAGCTATAAGACTATTACTGCCTAGTGTTGGATTTCTAAATGATGTATGTGAGCAAGGACTCCGTGTAGGCATAGTCTTTTTGTAGCAGCCACTCTGTTACTATGGATTTAACTTTGTATGTGTTTAAGTTTAAAATATTTAATAACGAATTAATTTTTTGGTATATATGTGTACCTGATATGTAGAATTGACGTCTTGCAAAGGTGGTTTTGTGTTGGGTTCTGGGGAGGATATTTACTCGCTTATTTGTGTTTGACGGTGGCAGACCGACATGTGTTCTGAGAATTGATCGAAGCACAAAGAGTTGTCGTACTGTAAGAATCCTACAGTCAGAGTACAGTTCCGTGGTTGGATACCTGTAGGGTTTTTTAGATAGTACCTTGAGTACGGCTCTTTGCGCTCTTTCCAGTCTCAGAAATCTGGTTTTAGCTGCACCGCCCCATGCCGTTATGCAGTACCCAAGAACTGACTGGCACAGAGCCTGGTACACCATCCTCAGTGTGTCAGGACTAGCTGAGTCTCTAAGGGACTTAAATATGTGTATAAGTCGCAATGTTCTTGTGGTAACGACTTCGATCTGATTGTCCCATCTTAGCCCGCTATCAATCTGCACTCCAAGATACTTTACACTGTCCGCTCTAGTGAGGGCTGGACAGCCACAGGGTCTAAGTAAATTTGAGCACGAGTGAGCAATTACAGAGAGAGTATGAGAAGGTGCAGTGGTATTTCGGATTGCAAATGGTATGTAAGAAGTTTTGCTCAAATTAAGTGTCAGGAGGTTAAAATTAAGCCACTTCATTATACTGCACAAGGCTTCTTCAGCATTAGCTTTGACCACATCCCACGTTGGTCCGTAAACAAGGATAGCGGTATCATCAGCATACGCGTAGATGTTACAGTTAGTGAGGCTCATCCTGCACAAGTCGTTCACGTAAATTTGGAAGAGTGGAGGCCCAAGAATGCTACCTTGAGGGACGCCATAAATTACTGGCTCCTCGTCACTATAGTACGATATGTGCCGGATATGTGCCTGGTTGTTGACAATAGGCTCACCCCCTACTCTGGGCCAAATGTAGGTGTACTATACGTACACAGCTCTGCCTTAATACCCGTCGGAAATTACAGGCGTGATGTTATGTTATGTAGAAAGAAAGAGAGAGCAGTTCTTCCTTATCAGGAAACTTGTGAGGAGTCTCACACAAAGCTTCTAAAGCTATAGGTACATATTTAACGGACTAACTAATTAAAACACGTAAATGTGTTTGCACATAAATACGGTCTATGAAAACGCATTTTAAATGGTAATCTGTAGGAAAATGAAGTAATGTGCGGACCGTATTAATAAAATATACTCGTAGAGGTATGCATAATGATTAGATTTCCTTAGAAGATGTTTCATCAACATCCTCATATCATTCTAATGACGACTAATGCTTTAAATAGACCTCCTGAACGATTGCTAAAATGTTATTGGTTCTAAATAAATAAAATTGTTACAGACCTACTGAGATAGAGAATTTTTTTTAAATTTTTCTTCTTAAAAACTTTAGCAGACTGACATCAGAGGGGCAATTCTCGTAATTTTAAGAACGTTCGCAGTCTGATCTCAATCTCGATCTGTCAAAAATATCTCTAATTTCTATTCTATTCTATACTATTTTTTAAGGTTCTGGCTCCATCGGTAACGTTCGATGATTTTGCCAATGTCAAGGTACCTGTAAATTCACTACATTTTGACAAGTTTTTGACATTTGTTTGTCGCCGAGATGAGACTGCCACTAGATTTTGAACGTTTTCAATCACGAGAATTGACTTTCTAAAATAATATGAAAAGGGAACCTGCTCCTATAGACACCAGCAACACCCAGAGGAAATTGCCGATTTTTGCCGATATTTATTAGAAAGCCTTGTTCAACATCATCGCTAAAAATATATGAAATAATACCCGTCAAAGATACTAAATTAAGGAACCAGGCAATGTTTTATTGGATTTAATCTTCCGAACTTTCTATAAATTACATATTGATAAATCTGGCAATAAACAAATTACTTCACACACCCTTAACCACTTGATCGTCTCACTAATAAACAATCTGATTAATTCGCCGTAATTCTCCGCTTCAGGAAACAAACATTAACATAATCACATACACGATGTGAAGGCATTATGGTAATATTTACACCTAACCTGCCCAGGGCGACACCTACGTCACTGAACATTATGTCTCACATACCATCCATAAGTATAAGTCGTTATGTCATTCCTAAGTATACCCAACTACGAAAATGGAGCCGGAAAACCGAAGGTGAAAATGCGTCAGTATTCCTTATTCATATATCTGTAGCTATTGTGTACCCGTATAATATACCACGACTTATTAATAAATGTGCTTCATCATAAGAACCAAGCCACAATTTAATACCAATTATCAACCTCAACATGTGTAATTGATACCATCTTCACACCGCAAAAAAATTGTAAAGACTCATAATACCGTGTAGCATACTATCGCATGTACAATTAAGTAGTTACAAACCTCTGTTCAATAAAAAAACCACACGTAAACTTCACAATTTACACTACGAAAACGCGGCACAGTGTTACAAACTTTCAGTCACTATACACTGAAAACAATGAAAATTATTCACAGATCAGTTAAGTTGGAGTTACACAAATTATGTTAACGATGGCACTAACATTCCGACACGTACGGGTTATTGTTTTACGTTTTACAAGGACTTTTCATTCAGAAAAATTGTTTGAAACGTATTGGTGGAAATCGATGGTGTTGATCGATCGCACACGCGGTGGCGAGCGAGAGGGAGACACTACACTATGACAACGACGGTGCCGCGCCTCGTGTAGTGCGCAAGAGTGGGGGCGCGAGGACCAACATGGAAAACTGCGTGGACGCAGCCTCAACACCCAACAGTGACGGATTAAGGTAGCGCGCGGCCCGTGCCATAGCATAATAGCGTATTAGCTACGAGCCCGGAAAATTGGATCATCATTATCATCATCATCATAATAAATTTTTCTACATTGTCTCTTTTTCAACAGGGCCGCGGCTTGTATTGACGCTGGTCTGTAGAAAAAATGGTTTTATTCAACATTAAAACATGTGTTTGTTTGACTTTTGGAATGTAAAACACAGTTTACCGTACGGGTATTAAAACCTTTGATCTAGAACAAGTAACTGATATACAGTTATAAAGACTACATGTGTTTTTTTTTAATGTTTCTTAAACTTATTAAAGCTTACCCGAAATGCAAAACGAAAAACTAATATCTGTCAAAAATAATGACCTTCTTAGCTCGTCGATGGCAATATAAATGGTTTCGGCCCAAAATTCTGTTACGTGTTTGGCGCCATCACTAGCGTGTAAAGTGCAGCAGGGGTTTATTTATAAAAGATTATTAAAGTTAAGTGACGTTTAAACGTCAAACATGTATGGATATCAGTCAATAGTAACAGTCACTAATCACTACTTAACGTTAAGCAACGTTTATGAATGAAGGAGTATGTGTCTTATCGTTTGTGGAACAGCACCACATTTAGACCCCAAGGCGGAGTCGTCTATGAATCTCCTGAACAGCTGGACAGAGATAATGATTATAAATGAAAAGATATAATAACTATGGAGCCCCTCCTCCCTCTATTGTTACCTGACCAAAAGGACCAAAAGCCCAAATCCATGGGTTTATCAACTTTTGTTATTCGGTTAATCCGGCCCTGGCTTACAACTTTAATATCTTATTTAAATTAACCGACGACGGTGTTTCGCATTAAGTATTGCTATGGGAAACAATCTGGTTATTCAACATTTAAAACCGGTTTTGTTTAAAAACACCTATAAGGTTTTTGCTTTACCTGTGATGCTCGAATAATAGCGTCAATACATTATGATGATTATCTCATCGTTCCTAAAATACTAATGCTTAAGTATTTTCGTAATGAATGGTTTCTTAATGGTAACACATGTATAGATACATAGAATACACTTTATAAAAATTTAGAAGTTTTACAAAGGGTGACAAAGCGATTTTTAGACAACATTTGGAAAAGAAAAAAAAAATTAAACAATACAAAAAGTATGAAAAGAACCGGAGTTACCGACATAGCTTGCAGAGTAAACAAACTGAAGTAGCAGTGTTGCCACTTCAGTTTGTTTGTTTCAGTCAGTGGCAGCCATGTTTGTCGAAGGACCGATGGCCGGTGGAGCAGATGAGTCCTGGAACGGAGACCGCGTATCGACAAGCGTAGTGTCGTACGTCTCCCAGCTAAATGGACGGAAGACCTAAAGAAGGTGGCTGGGACGGACTGGATGAGGAAGGCGGAGGACAGGGTGTTGTGGCGCAGCCTGGGAGAGGCCTATGTCCAGCAGTGGACTGCAATCGGCTGAGTTGATTGATTGATGAAAAGTTTTATTGATTCGAACATGTTCAGATTAGTGTCTATTATTAGTACACGAGCGTTCATAGTCATAGAAAGATGACAAAACATATGCCTATCGATTATCATTCATATAAAAAAAGTACAGATTAGGCCCCACACACATGACAATTCGTCGGTAACAAAAAATTATAATTAGTACAGAGGCCAGCACATCAAGCTACCCCAATCTGCCATATTTCTTTGATAGATTTTCAACTTTATTACAAAGGAATAAGGTTCATATACAATTGGGAAAATTTGACAGATTTGAATAGCTTCATGTGCTGGCCTCTGCACATTAAGCCGCCTGCGATTGACTCAGCAAAAATGTTGTTTTGCCTTACAACAAACCACTGAAAAAAAAGACGTCTTACCTTAAAATGACAGGAGCTTGAAACGCAAGTTCAATACGCAATCCATCCGTATCGTAAGATTTTTTTATTCCTTATAAAAACTTTTTTACAAAAAAAAAAAACAACAGACTTGACCACCTTATAACATTTATTTGCAGTAGCAATTGCAGGAATTCTAACTTCCTGGTTAAGAAATAATATTACATAGTAGTACAATATCGAAAAAGCAGGTTTTAGATACCCCTGCGTAAATCAGAAACATTTTCAATGCAGGCAAAATTACCTAAGATAAACATACTGTGATTTCTGGGAGGTAGAACTGTTAATACGAACTTTAAACATTACAAATACTGATGTTGATTCTTTTAATCTTAACATAAACGATGATCAAGTTTGTATGTCATAACATACAAACTTGTATATCCGAACATAATATATAGGTACTCGTGTAGAATCAATTAGTAAACACTATATACTATACTATAACACTACCTAGCACTCAATAATTCCATGTTTGGACATAATTGCATCGTAAGTTTGATGTCAACTAACAGATTTTAAATAGAGTTACTCGATCCGAAAAATCAGCTGTTTCATACATTTTACTCAAATAGGTACTTTTTTGTATTAAACAGCTAATTTTTTTTTTCGTGATTTCAGAGTTGGTACCATAGTGAAAGTTGTTCAGTTTGATGGTCTAAAGCACCTCGTAAAGTTTGTAGAGTTGATTTTGAAACACCTTATATATGTATGTATAAATACTTTTGATGATTAACCTGCTATATAAACGTCCAAAATCAGTTACGTCAAAGGTTTAGACACAAGTTTGGGCTCTCTACAACACCCACATTTTGCCAACATTAAGTGGTAAGGTGCTACTAAACCCTATTATTCATATTAACGCCAAACATTTTCAAAAGCTTACTTGTAATATCCACCATTATTAAATCAACTTATAATGGAGTAGGAAACTTGCAAAAGCTTTACTTTAAAGGCCAGCGCAGATTGGAGCGGCAGCGCAACGCAACGCACAATAAAAATCCTCCTTCACCACTTTTGTACATTTTCTAAGACCAAATACACTACAGGCGGGCCGCACCACACTTTTTAGTATGAATATGCGTTGCGCTGCGGTCCGTTGCAGCTGCAATGTGCGCTTGGCTTTAAGACGGTCCGGTGGGAGGAACGGCTGCCCACCGTGCTTGTTTATCGCCGAGGCCCCAGATGCATGCCAATGAGGCGTGGGCGCACTTTTGCATAAACATTACCAACTATGTCATAATCCAAGTCGCCAACACTGTACTAATGCTCCGCTCGATCGACTTGACTAAATATAGTCGTACACTTAGCTTTATGTTATGGTTATGTTTCAATCTGGAATGCGTGCTTTAAAATTGTTTGTTTCATCTAGTTTTTATGCTAAGTAATTATTTGGAACTACGTTGCTCTTACCTCTATTGCTATTACCTCTTGCTTTCAGTGTTCTCTTCAGTTTTTACTTACTCCCAGTCACAAATCAACCGTGAGATCATAGCAATCACTACCACAAGGACCAAATTTCAATAACAAATAGTCGCATTTGCAACGCATGAGCTGAAATACAAATACCTAATTTAAAGTAATGTAAAATGATCATATTTTCATTCCATTAATTTTGAATAATTCCAATAAGCAATAAACATAACCTGTGGATATGAGTTGCTCCAACGATTGACGAACAAATGCATTCATATACAGTATATTCCAATAGCATATTCATAACAGAAAAATTTAGTATGCAGCAGCGACAATATTACTTCCAAAAGGACTCAATTATGCGAAGAATGTAATGGAATTTATTGATGATAATGTTATAAAGTCGCCAAGGATTTCGAAGTCGGTGGCTGCTAAATTGGCGTCTAGCGTCCACCCACACTAGAACATAAAATTACAATATATACGAATACAGTTCTATGTATTGAATTATACTGTGTGCTTATTTTGTAACATCTTCCGGGGTCAAGCAATTTCTTAGAGGTAAACAGCAATGTCAAACCAAGTACCTTTTTTCAGTATCCATCAAATTAGTCCTTTACAGCCCAGTAACAGATATAGGAGAATTCTTGTATAATGTAGTTTCCGGCCCTCCGTCCCCTTCTTGTTTTCGTTTGAGTGTTTGTTATGCATTTGTCATTTTCATGATCCATTGCTCAAGACAAATAATAACTTATGAATCAGAATCATTAGTCAACTAATTTCTATTCAGCATTATGTTCAATTCTATTATACAGGGTGACGCGCAAACTGTAAACATGAAGTGCCCTATCTCACTAGGACACCAATGGCGGCGCAACCATGGTCGAACTGCCAAAAAATGTATGGTTGGTTGCGCATCCGTTTGGACGCCTGGTAAGATACCCACCATAAAGCTGTATAATTTTACTAGCAGGGCAAACACGGTTGCACCACCATGGTGTCCCAGTGAGATATAAGCCGAATTCAACACATGATTCTAGACCCCCCGCTAGCGTAAATTTTTTCAGCGATTTTCAAAAAAAAGTTGCTTTTTCATAGAAAAGTGCAACCTACGCGTTCGAAATGTATGGCAAATATTTTTTTGAATAGCTGACGTATAATTTGAACGGATAGGGGATTAGAATTATGTACTGAATCCATGGTCACAGGTTGCGCATCGACGCCCTCCCACTCTGTATTCAATAGATTTCAGAAAAATAACCCGCTTATAAGCCCTGAACTACACTATGCTGCTACAGACTAACCTTTATAAATATGTGTAAAATCATCTTTAAAAACGGAAATATCAAAATAGCGACAAACGTCCCATGACAAAACGACCTACCACAAACATCCATTATAACAGCAAAGAATCACTGAACTGACTCAGCGATCATTTTGTTTGTCGTGGTCCTTTTGCTGGTCCTACAAATGGACATCAGGCATATCTTGATGGACTGTAGCTAAGCGATAAGCTTGAGAAAACATTTCATTTGCAATTCCGAGACACACATGTGTATTTTGTATTTTCCTTACAGATTATGGCAATCTGCCGACAAATGCTGACGACGCTGAATGTTTTCTTACTTTGTGAGAAGACGTAAATAAATAAGCAAATAAACATTTGCGTTATCTTATTTTGATGTCTTACTGAGTGAATTTGGATATCATACCTTTTTACGCGCACCATCACACAAAAAGATTATTATGAGCGCATAGCTATTGTTTAATAATAAAACAGGCTTAAGTAAATAATACATAGTTCTTAGAAGCCATCCAGCAGCAACCAGCCAGCCATGTATGAAGTAAATCTGAAAGTTTTTGAGGATTTAGATTTAAAAGACAATAGGTTTTTGTGAAATTTTCAAACAGATAAGAGATGGAGATATACAGGCCGTATAGTCGTAAGTATACGCATAGTAGTACGTGCGTCTCTTTCCCATACTGAAGTCATCATCTGCCTAGCCTTTTCCCAACTATGTTGGGGTCGGGACCAACGGCTTAACGTGCTTTCCGAGGCACGGAGGGGTCTTGGTATGTACGGCTGGTCACCCATCCACGGACCAACCGCGTCAAGCGTAGCTTAAGCTAACCGATCGACCCGTGTGACTGATATTACTTAACCACAAGCCCCTCACCCCACACTGAAGTAATATTAAAATCTGTAGGTGAAAGCTAAGGGACCTTAAGTCCATTTTTTGTCATTTTTGTATTTACAATGATTCTTATAATAACTTAATAAAACTTCATAATCATAGTTTTTATTCTACAACGATACACTATTACTTTTTATACACGGTCGATTTTAATATCTAATTTCGGGTATAGACATCTTTAATGAGCTCTACTGAATAATTTATAAAATGTGACTTAAGGTCCTTTAGCTTTCAGCTACAGAAATAATACTGCTATAAGGGTTCCTTCACCGTTTTAAGAGCAGTGGTGATGAAATAATTTACACAAAGTGAAGCGCCTGTGACATCGTGAGCAAACCGCATGTCCTAGAACCAAAAATTGGAAGATATTTATTTATTTATGGACTTTAGAAGACTTACAGATAAATACAATAGTAATAAATAACAGTAAGATAATCTGACAGCCAATTACATGTCTTCACGTCTAGAGCTTGTCTGGTATAAAAGTACTGTGGAACAAAATATACACACTGCCAGATGTTGCCAAAGAAACAAAACAAAAATAAGTTAAAATAAAAATAAAATTTTGCAGGTAGATCATCAGAAAATATGTGAAAACTAATATAATTTAGACAGGTTATTTCTCATCAGAAGATGTTAAAAATTCAATTAAAAAGTTAAAAAGTAAACAAAATCTGAAGAATTCAATCTTTAAAGAAATTCCTAGCCAAACACTTTTTTGCCGAGGTCACACTTGTTTCAAAAAGATCAAAGTCGAACTGTTTGCACACCTTATTAAAATACCTACTCACACGCACAACGTACGAATATTGTCTGTAGTTAGTACATAGTTGCAAATGGCACCCGTAATGGTGGATTAAAGCGTTTGGATTTGCTTGGAACGTTGAAGTAGAAAGTTGACAAAATATCAGAACAATTAATGTCACCTCGAACCGTCTTCAACAAAAATATACAGTCAGAGATCTCACGACGATTACTTAATGGTAAGAGATGATATTTTTTACAGAGACTGAGATAGTTATTGGATATGTGACATCTACCAACCCGCACTGCGCCCGCGTTGTGGATTACGCAGTGGCGGATTTACCAACAGGCTGAGTAGGCTGGAGCCTAGGGCGGCAAATTTGGGGCTAACATTTTTTAAATGTCGTACTGAAATTTACCTACCACGTTTTTATGTTGGAAAGAATAAACAAGGTGAATATTCAAATTCAGGCTTCTACCGTAGATTTGATTACTGTCGCCGATCTTTACAATCTCTTTGCAAGTTTTTCGCAGCTGAATGAACATTTTAAGTATTTTGAAGAAAAGGCGATATAATTAAGCGTGTCGAAGCAGTATACAAAAGACATGGGACATTATTGTAGAGATCGGTAGAGGCGGGAAAATTTGAATAGCCTACTGGCGGCAAATGTGTAAATCCGCCACTGGGATTACGGCCCACTCCCTCTCACAGAGAGAAGGCCTGTATCCCCGCAGTGGGAATATTATAGGCTGATTATGTTATGTTATGCTATAAGGGTTGGTGATTGGCTCCCTGGTCGTGTAAGTAAGTAATAGGTAAATTACTGTAAGGTTTTAGGCGGATCACCCACTGCACCGCTTCACGCAGCGGGACGCAGATAACGTGCCACCGCGCGTGATTTTTTACATACAAATTCAATAAAAACGCGCTTCCGTGCAATTTGGCCCCGTTTCCCGCGCTCCGTCGCGTGAAACGTTGCAGTGGGTGATCCGCCTTAAGCACAGGGATCTGTTCTTGTTTTGCGGGGGATCTAGTAAACAGCGGTTAATCAAATATGTATTTGATAAGGCTACGAATCGTCTTCCTTTGTGATCGATCACTTTTATCTGTTGGCACTTGTATCATCTTTAGGACCTTCTAGGAGTACGGTATAGATAGACTGCTACTAATCACATAATTCGCTGAAGACTGAAGAACGCAGTGATAATTTTATTCATGCTAACTTATTTCCTCGTAAATATACCTTCACCCATTCTATGAAATTCCGACACTTGTAAAATAAAGGTAGCCGCTAGTACAATGTTCTATTCTGTGAATATTAATGTCGACATCCGTAATATAACATGTTCAAAATACGGTACATGAAACATAGAATAGGACAGATTTAATGACTGCTTTAGATTTAAAAGGACATAATGACTTCCTGCGACTATATATCTTATGAAGGTAGTTATTCACTATTCTGTTAATTGACATCAATAGGCGACGTTTCTCATTTAGAAGTATTCAACATTGAGCCTTTATTAGAACCAAAGACCGTTGCTCTTGCAATCGAAGTTCTGAATAGATTTTGCACTTAATCATTGTGCCCTTATTCTAATTTATTTGGAGTCCAAGCAGAATGTCTTCTTCTTTGATACATCTCTGTCAGCCATCATCATAGTATTCACCTCTTTTCTTGCCATTTTCATTTATTTTTGTAGATTTTTGTTTAAACAAATCTCAGAATCTCAGCTGTCCGATTCCTGTACAGTCAGCAAAGGAGATAAGTATGCAGGGTCGTCGAATATAGTGGAAGTTTAGTAAGAAACTAAGTGATATTTTCGAATAAAATTTAATTTAATTAATAGAAAACAAACAGTTCATTTATCAAATTAAATTTAATTAAAAAAAATCAATCGATTTCTTAGTAAACTTCAACTATATTCATCGACCCCGCATACTTATCTCCTTTGCTGACTGTACGTCTGACGTATGATAGGCAGCAAAACCTTGACCCAAGGCTATTATTTTTTTTCCACAAACAATTTTTACAGAGATCGTATGAAATGAGGGAAGAAGAAGATTTATATATAGTCTGTGACAGCAGTAGACAAAATAGGTGGAACTCTTGTGCCTCCTTCTCTCCCCAGCTTTTAATCAAAGTGACCTTTCATTTACTGAATAAAGAAAAAGAAAATGGCATGTTGCGCCGAATCCAAATACATTGGGATAAAGGCAAGAGAATGATGATGACCTTTCAGTTACTGAGTAGGTCTTGTCTCCTCAAAATATGCTTGTAGGTACAATTAAAGTACATATGTAAGCACTTAGCTACATTTTTTTCGACGCATGACCATTTTGAATATAATTTGATCTTGTAACGACGTATACTAATTGGACGTGGGTCGCGTTTTTGTGTATCCTCACATAATACCTTTGTACTCAAATTATAATTATGTCATATCTTTATGTATTTTACTGTGTGTACATAAATTATAAAATAAATAAATAAATAATATTAGACATACTCGTAAGTGGTTAGTGTGGTTCATTATTGTTTTGTTTGTATAATTTGTGTTTTTTTGTTAAACTGCAATATTGCACTTGAATTATTAATCAGCCTATTGTGTTCCCACTGCTGGGACACGGGACCACCTCTCTGTGAGAGGGAGTGGGCCATAATACACCACGCGGTCCCAGTGCGGGTTACTTTATGTCACTTGTCTTCGAATGTTTAGTTCTAGGACAAGCCGGTTTCCTGACGATGTTTTCCTTCACCGTTTTGAGAGCAGTGGTGATGAAACCGCACCTGCCTTTTTTTTGTGGATGGGAAATCATGAAATGACGCCTCCCGCTCAGAGTGGAGCAGGAGGAAGTGTCAGACTCTTACTGACTAAAACCCACCCGTGTTCCTTCCTATAAGTTCCGGGGCAGCGGTAACCCTTTCGGACAATCCCGCTGCCCCGGCAGGCAACCGCGCCTGCCTGGATTCGAACCCACGTCCTACTCGTACAACTCGTATGGTGTGATCACTGTTCTGCTCCTATGCTTGAATTATTATCAAAACCAAATGTAACAATGTACTTCTGTCAGTCTAGATGTTACTTTGCTGTACTCACAGATAACTTTCATTAAAATCGATACGTTATTATATTATGTTCATAACATTGCCTATGAATTAAGTAATGAAAAGCGTACGTCGCGCCGTTCTATAGGTTTTGTCGTTATTGTTGGATTAATAAGGGTAATAAATATATATAAATGACGTGTATGAGATCTTATAATTTAAAGTTAATAACAACTCTATTCTTACCTGTCAACAATCTACTCGTACCTAATTAATAAAACCTTTTCGCAATTCTCCTCCATTCAACGCCATGTCTCTAATTATGAGACATTCACAAAAATAAAACATATACATAATTATCTCTGCATTAACTTCATCTAAACGCGCACAGAGTGCCCGAGGCTCCAGTCTAGTCGATTGAAAGCAATAACTTATAATTCCTTGCTTTATTAAACTTTTCTGTTAATCAAAGCTAAAGTTAAAACGGTTATTCAAATTTGATCATTGATAAATCAATGATAATGATCAATATAACTTCTATGATTAAAATAATTTTAGTGAAATTCATTACGTTGAATGGTTTAATATGAGTTACCAAAATTCACACGGTTATAAAAGCGCGCTCTGTTTAACAATACTCTACATTAGACGTTTATAAAAATACGTCTAGTTAACAAGTCGCAAGATGACTTATAGGTCTGTATTACACAAGGACTACAAAATTCTCTTTGGTATTAAAGCTCCTCACTAAAGTCTCAAGCATTACTTAATCCCGAAAGAGACTTCATGCAGGGTCTTATTAAATCAAAAGAAAAAATCTGCCTTATTACAAATAACTTGATTTATAAAATATACAATCATACCTAAAGCTTCGATCTCTTCACGGAACATTATTATAAAACAACGCACGCAAAAATCGTTTAGTGGTCCACACGTTACGTACGGTTTTCTTCTATTGTTGGCTTCGATCAATAATAGCACTATTGATCGAATATTGCTGGCCACCACTATTTACATCAAGACACTTTCTCACATTGCAAATCGAGTGTCTTATCTCCTCAATCACAATTTTTCTCATGGTCCAATGACATTCACCATCACCTGTCACTACACGCCCAAACACTATGTCAAGTTCTAAAACGATTCATTATCACATTACTATCGCAACAGTTACGAGTACTCTGTTAGTAACAAGTGGTCAGATACCGCAAGCCTCGGGCACACTTTTGTAAGACACTCCAAAAATAAATAGAAAGTTATTTTTGTATAGTTTTGAAAATAAATAGAAGGTTTTTTTATAGGGGTAAAGAGTAAGTAAGCTGAAGTGGCAGTGGGTTAGTCCTGTTCGTCGAAGGACCGATGACCGATGGAACAACCGAGTCCTGGAATGGACACCGCGTATCGGCAAGTGTAGTGTGGAACGCCCCCCAGCTAGTTGGACCGACGACCTTAAAAAGGTGGCTGGGACAAACTGGATGCGGAAGGTGGAGGACAGGGTGCGAGACTACTATGTCCAGCTGTGGACTGAGATAGGCTAAGTAGGTTCATAGTTTTGTATAAACTACTAACTCAAGAACACCATAGGAGCCACTGTATTTCCGTTTATTCAGTTCCACATCTACTAGTTATGTAAGTATATTTATTTCATAGACAAACGCAGTACAGCAGATACTGTGTTCATAGCCAAAAATGGGACACCGCTGCAGGAAAAAATTGGAACACAATATAGCGGTTGCTTAGTTAAATGCGTCCTGAATACCTACAAAATTACAATTTGCAGCATATAATACGTGCTTGTGAAAGTACAGTTTTTCTTTCTTGATTCTGGGAATTAACCACAACATTTTAACTTTTGTTAAAAAAATACATTTACGCTACACTGCACTGTTGCGTATACATAGAAGAATACTGGTCCTTTTGACCGTAACCGTTTATGAGTTGGTGCTAATTGTTCCTCAGTGTGTATATCTCCTTACTTCTTAACCCCCTTACTCAATGGCCTTCAGAAGTGTAAGTTACGATAGTTTATTGCTTATTGTACGAGTGTTTGATCAGCTGTCGAAAGTGAGATGTACGTGTGTGACGACACGGTGGTGGTGACAGACTAAAGGTCAGAAGCATGGTACTGTTTGTATTTCGTATTGTTTTAGTAACGTGTCATAATTTTATTATTTGATATACACTTGTATTGTTAAACTTGCAAATTTATTTTCTTGACTATTTTCCATTATTGAGGTATTTTGTAGTCTTGTGAAGATGTCAGTAAAATGTTTATTTTATTTTGAATGACGTCTTTTCGATTTAGTTCAACGGAATGACAAGATATAGACAGAATAAGACGAACCAAATAGATATCGTTTTGTGAATCTGTCACCTGTCGCCCATATCAATAGATAGACAAAGGCAGACTGGATCTTACCTAGATTCAGTAACGATTCATCGTACTGAATAAAATATTCCAAGTTTTACAAAGAACTTGATCTGTGTGATCTCGTTAAAAACCAGAAGACATCCGTTCGCATGCCTATTATTATAATATTAATCCAACAGATAATATTAAATCAACTTTAATGACCATGTGATCATTTTATATTTGCTCATGTCCTTGCGATACCAAATAGAGAGACGAAGTGTTTAAATTGGATAGACGAACGAAATCTTAAAGTAATCAAAATATTTGGCAAGGCTTCTAACTCACATACTCCATTAATTTATATTAATTCGTATGCTTATTAGTTGGTCTTACCAAAATACTAGAAGATTTTGGTTTTTTTGACATTAGGTACATTATTTATGGTAAGGTTATATTAAAACAAAAAAATACAGATGTCGGGGTTTTCGTGATATCTCTAGACCAAAAAGTAAGAGAAGATGCCGAATATTCAAATAAAAAATATTTAGGTATTTACCAACACAAATAATTTACAAATTAGTTGAACACGAAACACCATTAGGCTCGACAACTCATAAAATGTTGACAGATAAAATATTCAAATCAAATTCGCTAAAACCAGTGTTGTAAAATCAGACAAACATTATACGAAATACGTAACTTAACTACCTAGTGAATTAACAGCTTTCAATGCTCATAATTATACCCTAACCAAATCTGTAATGATACCCTTCAAAATCACTAAGCAAACGTTTGCTTTGACATAATAATTAGGGCAAACTATTAGGTGCAATTACTCGGTACGTTAACCGTTACCCCTTAATAGGGGAACTATCGTCCCGCTACGCCTTATGACGGTGGCGTAAAGTTCCATATGGTAATGGGTTTAGTCCTAATATGAGTATGGACCCATACCCATCGATCGAGATAAATAGAAGTAAAATTAAAACCCAAATATGATTAGCATAATCAACCTGTAATGTTTCTACTGTTGCATGTTAGGACACAGGCCTCCTCTAGGTGAGACGGAGGTGCCGTAATCCACCACGCGGGCCCAGTGTGGGTTGATAGATGTCACATGACTTTGAATGTTTGGCTCAAGAACATGCCGGTTACCTCACGATGTTTTCCTTGACCTTTTGAGAGATGTGATGATGAATCTACCACTGAGCCACCACTGCTACGAAAAAATATCATTGTTGGATCATGATCAGCTTACCTAAGCTGATCATGATCCCTGGTCATGAAGGACCGACTTCAGGAAGAGAGACCAGAAAATTTACTAGGGAAAAAAATACATTCTTAATTCACAAACTACTTACTTGATGAATTCCGTCATAGTTTAAGACAACTACGACGCTCAACGGTGAAGAAAAACATCGTGAGGAAACCGGCATGTCCTAGAATCAAAAATTCGAAGACATGCAACATCTACCAACCCGCACTGGGCCCGCGTGGTAGATTATAGCCCACTCCCTCTCGTAGACAGGAGACCTGTGTCCCAGCTATGAGAACATTATAGGCTGATTATGCTATAAGCCAGCTATAGCACCTCTACAACCCACCCTTCACCGGCACTCCACTAGCAGCAGCACTGCGTCACAATGACCACAACAATGACAAAACAACAGCGCGTACAAAATTACAGCCTTGTCGATATAACAGGTTACACCTTTCATCGTATCCGTTGAGCAAATACTCTGTGCTACATTAACATAATGATTAGAGCTAACCATCTATTATATTGAGCTGGTAATATATTCTAATAACGGTTGTCGACGTTATCGTTAAGTCTACGCTTTGGCACAATGACTGTAATCAGAGTTTTCCTGTTTGTTAATAATGTTAATAATACTTATAATTACATACATTAAAAAACGATATCTTTGTTAAAAATTTGAATAAAACAACGGTTTGATAATTATGACATTTTTTTTCTTTAACTGACTTAAGGGTCCCTATCAATTTCGTGGTCTAAAAACAAAAAAATTAAGTTTTTTCAGCGCACATTTCTCAATAAGCTTAAGTTAACTAGTTTTTTTTAAATACACAATTATTTATCAACTATTTATCTAGTAAATGTACAATTTTAAATTTTGATAACTACTTAATATAAATTACAAAACATAAAAATCTAACACACGTTTTTACGTAAGCACGAAACACCATGTTTTTCAATTGCTTTCATAACTTACTGGCAGCAAATAACAATCTGAAAAAAAAAATATAAATACTGGGCATATATTATATTAGTAAGTGTACAATTTTGTTTTTTAAAGTTTAATGATTTAGTCATTGTAAAAAATGTTGATCACGCTGAAAAAACCCAATAAAATCATGTGCAAAACCCTTGTCTACGCGTAAGAATTTACTGAAATTTATAATAAGTGTTAAATATTTTAAAATTTAAGGTATTTATCTACCAAAATCAATGTTTATATTTTTATTTTGACTACTTATTTAATTGTAGTAAAATATCTAAATAATGCCTTATAAACTTAAATTCTATCGTTCGTTTACTAAAATTTAAATTCTTAGACTTACTAGATAAATAGGTGATAAATAAATGTGTATTTAAATAAAGCATGTAGATAACTTAAGGTTGTTGAGAAAAGTGCGCTAAAAAAAACAGATTTTCTGTTTTCACCCCGCGAAATTGATAAACTCTTAAGTTTAAAAAATCGGAATTGTAATTCGGCAGTGGAAAGTTAAATAGAGAAGAAAGGGGTAGGTGTTGAGCGGATCTAGAAAGGAAACTAAGCAAAAGGCGTATTTATGGAACGTAGCAGGTGGCGTTCTGTAGTTTCCGCTTACCCACATGGGAAAAAGGCTTAAGTATGTATGTAGAATCTAGATTACAACTACATGTGAAGGAAAGTGGAAAGCAAAAAGAAGCAAATGAAAATTATGCGAATGTTAAAACTTACGTTCGTGATGTTAATCTTAGAATAAAAACTCCTAAAAGGAGAACGAAACTAATGATTAATTTGATAGAACATTATATATACAAAAGCGAACTAAAAAATAAACAATCAAATGATTGTTATTAATAGAACTGGTAGTCTAATCGTGAGACTTCAATCGAATTCCGAATTTATATCACTTTAGTTGACGTACAAAAACTTAGTAGAGGAAATTGATACCAATTAACATGGGCTACGCAACTAATTGAGCTGTCAATCATTATGGCTGCTGCTGCAAAAACTATGAATAATCGAAGAACCTACGGATATCAGTGAAATCCTGTGATTTATTCCGTTGCGTTGGTTCAAGGAAAATTACTACACCTTCTGAACATTAAGATACTCATTGGATGTTTTAATACGATTTATTCCACTTTATAAAAAAAATATATGTTGCATAAAAATATAGTCATTATTTATTTACCTTGACAATAATTTGCCCAAATCTAAATTGCGTATAACAGCGTAATATGGGTCGCTAATAAATAATTATACATTAATAGAAGGCCAGTCTATGAATCAGGGCAATTCGTAATCGAGGTTTCATTTTCCATAATATTTATTAGAATTGGAACCTAAATATGAATGTTAGCATAAAATTGAAAGCGTCTATATTTGGAGCTACGTATGCCTGTGTACGAAGCGCCATCGAAAATGCCAGTCGACCTACTTCATTTGGCAAAGCCTTGCGGGACGCCCACGACATTATTAAGCACCTCGCACACTATGAGACATATGACTGCGACAGCTCGACGACAAGACGCTGACCTGTCGCATGCGACTGTCATCGTGTGTGCGCGTACACCGTGCGCCTAGACGCTGCAACAAGTAGCGAGAGCGTGCGACTCCTCTAGCCTGTCCTTGCGACTCTGCAACTCGACGCCAAGTGTGCGAAGCTTTGAACAAAATATATGAATATTATTGGAGCAGCTTGTCGTTGCGTCTATTCGCAGTCGCATGTAGCACAGTGTGCGCGGCGCCATGTCTTAGGGCTCTCACTATAATAAAGATCGCCAATTATTCTTTCCACAAAGTATGAGACAAGGGGACACATTACATTTAAGGTTATTTGGGTCCTAAAATCAGGGTGGTCCAAAATATAAAAAGAGTTTATGTTGATCTTGTATTTGTGTCAAGTAAACCGTATTGTATTTTTAGTCGTTTTATATGCTCTTTCGCCACTGAAATAACATTTTGCTAATCATATTGCCAAAAGTATCTACTTTCATTAAAATTTTCGTGCTTTGAGAATTATTATTGAGAATCAATCTGAACTTCAATCGATGAGCTCTATAGAAATTGAAAAAAAAACTTAAACGTAACCTACATACACATTTCTGAAATCTCTAATATCAACATAATGTATTTTGGAATATATTTATTTTTATTAACCTATTTCGTCCCACTGCTGGCCCCGTGTTTACCAACCAGTCTTACCAAGGGGTATCGTATTACCCAGTAACTGGGTTGTGGAGGTCAGATAGGCAGTCGCTCCATGTAAAACACTGGTACTCAGCTGCATCCGGTTAGACTGGAAGCCGACTCCAACATAGTTGGGAAAAGGATAGGCAGATGATGCTGGGCCCCATGCTTCTCCAATTTTTAACCGAATTCAAAAAACTTTTTAACAAAAAAAAACAACCGACTTCAAAAAAAAAACACTACAAAGTGTAAAATAACTTTAATTTTAATTTCGGAAGTCGGTGTCTTTGGTTTTGTATTTACGTTTTTGCCACCGACTTCCAAAATTAAAATAAAAGTTATTTTACACTTTGTAGTGTTTTTTTTTTGAAGTCGGTTGTCATTTTTTGTTAAAAAGTTTTATTTTTTACTTTTTAGTTGTGGTACTTATCCCACACCAATTCGTATACCTACTTACCACTACTTGCTAGATATCTTATCGCCACCCGTGAAATACTTATTATCATTGAAGAGTTCCTGTGGCTATCTGTGGTCTCCTTCATCAGTTCCACTTCACCAAATTATACTTCTTGAATGCAAATGCTTGACATGTTGATGAAAATACCAAAATTGCTATATGTATGCCTTTAATATTTGAGGAGTTCCCTCAATTCCTCATGGATCCCATCATCAGAACTGGATTTTGACAAGAATGGGACCAATCTGGAAGCATATACTTTCAAATAAATAAAAAATCCAAATTGGTTCATAAATGACGGCGTACTGAGGTAACAAACATAAAAAAAAAAATACAACCGAATTGATAACCTCCTCCTTTTTGAAGTCGGTTAAAAAGGAGGAGGTTCTCAATTCAACTGTATGTTTTTGTATGTTTGTTACGCGATATCTCCGGCAATTGTAAATCGATTTCAAAAATTATTTTTTACCATTGCCACTCGAAAAAGGGCATTTTATTCATCGAAAACAGTGAATAAAACTCTCTTTTAGTCACTGAGTGAATAAAAACATTTTGAATTTGGAACAAGCACGAATATACGAATTATATACAAAATAAATAAAACGTGCTGAAACTACGTACTGGCTGGCTATACGGAGCTATTCCATAATAAAAAAAAAACCCGCCATTTTAGGTTCTTTTCTATCTGTTATCGTTGTTTTAAGTCATTGGAAAATCTAATAACATAAATTATAATAAAATGAGTTCTTCCAGTGACGAAAATGAGACACTAACTCCGGAATCATTTCGAAATAAAGCATTATATTTATTTTCTCGCAGTCAATGGTAAAAAGTAGAGTACACAACTCGTGAAAAAAATAATTCATCTCGGTCCTTGTATCCCTCGCTCCGCTCAGGATTCAAATCTAGAATACCTCGCTACGCTCGGGATTCTATTCTAGAATCCTTCGCTGCTCTCGGGATCCAACGTAGTCCCTCGAATTAAATTCCCTTTTTTTTCACTTGTTGTATAATCTACTATTTTCAATGGATAGGGTATGCCTCAGGAGTGGTTCCTTATAAATTTTATTAACTTTTCTTGGGCAGTTTTTGAGTTACCTTCAATAATATGTATTTTTGCCACTTAGTTTATATTGATGATGTTACAATGACTTCTTGTCACTGATATTTACATAGCAAGTAGTGTTTATTCATTTATTTATTTAATACTTCAAGCACATACATGTACAGAGGCCGACTTAATGCCATAGGCATTTTCTACCAGTCAACCTTTAGGTGATGCAGAGACAAACAGTAGTGTTACACGAACTTGTGTGGGATAAGTACAACGAAATGGTCCCATTTAAATTTTGTAAAGATCTGATGATGAGTTTCGGAGAGAGACAACGGAACTCTTCAATAAATGCCAGCAAATCAACCGCGATTGCTGCTATCGCATATGTTTGCATTTTTTACGCAATCACACAACATAACATCGCGCCTGTACCCTCTAAAGGGGTAAGCAGATGTGTTCAGTATATTACGGTACACCCTCATTTCTCTGTAGCAAGTAGTGTTATATGAATTTGTGTGGGGTAGGTACAACTAAAAAGTGAAAAATAAAAACGTTCACAAAAAAAAAAACAACCAACTTCCAAAAAAGACACTACAAAGTGAAAAATACCTTCAATTTCGGAAGTTGGTGGCAAACAACGAAAATGCAAACCCAACGACACAACACGATAAATTAAAGTTATTTTTCACTCTGTAGTGTCTTTTTTGGAAGCCGGTTATTTTTTTTTCATCTCATCAATCAGTCAGAAACGAGTCCAAATCATCTCGCCAGCGTTGAACGAGTCCAAATCATCACGCCAGCGTTGGAAGATATATACACCCATTTTGTACACTCTACAACTGATTTACAAATAATTTACAACCCGGCTATTCAAATGACGAAATTCATTGCCCTACTTTTATCGACAATTTTAACTAATAGCACACCGATATGCATACCTAATTTATAATCGCTTGATTGACTCCCAACTTTAGGGCCGTTGCAACCTGTTAAGGCTTACTTAATTGCTGCCTTGTATTCGTTCATAACCGTTCATTTTGCCACTATGTACTTACATGAAGAAACTGGGTTACTGAAATAACTCACGTAATTCTCGCTTTTACGATTGGTTTAAAAGGATTTGCATGGAGGTGAGTGATGGATTAGGAAGATGGCCTTTGATGGTGATAACTAGTGATGTGCCGCTGGAAATATTGAAAATTTACGGGAACTTTCCCATTGTAAATTTACACAATATTCCCAATATTCCCGTAAGTATTCCCAAAGTTTCCAAATATGTATTTAATACATTTTTCGTATATACTGTATAATTACACATGTGCAACTAACATTACGCGATATTTATACTCCTATTACCACAGCTAAACATGTCGTTACATGTTTGTACCTGCTAGCTTGCGCCACGGCATAGCGATCGCCCCGACCCCTTGTAAAACAAGCTTCAGTTAGTATACAAAGTTTCATGATCTAATTTAAAGTATTTTTTGAATACCAGCGGTTTATTGTTCGGTTTGGAGGTAACTTTGGATTTTTTTCTATAGAGAAAATTTTATGGAATCGTGTATTCGTCAAACATAAGACCTAACATTAATCCTCAACTTTACCATATATTTATTTCAAAATTAATGCTGCAGTATTTTCGACATAAGAAAGAAAAGAAAGAAAGAAAAGCTAAGCTAAGCCATTTGAGGTAGTATTGGCCCTTAGGTGCCATTTTCGATATTTTTTCTATACAAATTTCGGGAGAATATTACTCCACTGTTTGACATTGTGCATCCAAAGTTAAACATGATATCGTTTTGACTTATTAATAATTGTGTCTGTACGGAAACAGAATAGTAAAATAAAAAGCCATTAAAAAGTTATGAGCCAACAAAGATTCGTTTTTCTTGCTATTTTTAACGTAACTTTGGGTGTCAATAAGTAATAAAGGAACTGTAAAATCTTCAAAACCAAGTCCGTACCGACAAAGCTCAGTTATCGAAGAGATCAATAAACTTTATTTGTAATTCATTTATGCAGTGGGTTTTTCATAAATCTCGATTTTCCGAAGCACTTTTCAAATCTTTTTACGCGTCTATCAGTTCGGCACGGTGTTTCTGTGCGTGAAAACTAGACGTTGTTCGTGTAGACTAGCGTCTAACTGCTCATCACTGATATTAGCGCTATCGGACACGAAGCCAGGCGAGACAGCGTGCTTTTTGACCTTGACCACCAGTACTTGAGAGTAAACTAGTCGCGAGTTCGAGCTCGCGACTAGTTTACTCTTAAGTCATAAAAATGGAAACGTAGCAAACGCTTTTTTATTAGAAACAAGCCCTGTCGTGATGAAAAGGGAGGACAGTTTATTTGAAACATCAGTAGTTTAACTAAACAAATGGTCCGAATACTTATTTCTCTAAATATAAGTAGTACCTATAAAGATCGTAAGCAATAATTTTAGTAATAGGGAAGGTGGAGAGGGTGTTAAATTTATTTGAGGAAAGTACGAAACCCACGCGGACAAAGTTGCGGGCAAAAGCTAGTACGAGTATATTTAGTCTTTAGAGACAGATACTTGTTAATTTTAAACAAATATAAAAGTGTGTTGATTCCGTGGTTTATTAAAATTGTTAACTTTATTAAAAAGTTTACAACACTCAGAATCTGATTGTAAAATTTTGTTAATAAACCAATGTGATTAAAAATGTTTTAATAAAACATAATTTCTGATGCTTTGTGATTTTTTTACTACGGGAATATTTACGGGAAAATTGTAAATTTACAGGGAATATTCCCGTAAATATTGGAAACTTTGGAAATTTTCAACTTATATGTATAATCAACTATTGACGTAACCACGATAGTATCCAAATTTACCTAATTAATTGGCTAGCATATAATAAAAAAACACTAAAGTACATTATCATCAATATTCCCCTAAATTTCCAGTTTTGGGAATATTGCCGGGCACGTTTACGGGAATATTCCCAAAGTTTCCAAAATTCCCGGGAACGGCACATCACTAGTGATAACGGTCCTGTGATGGTGGATCACCTTTGTCTTTTACAACAGCGATTCCATGTTGTTTGCCTCTACTGCCAACCGATCTAAGTCTGTAATTTCAATGTCAAATCCTTACAAACAAATGCTACTTGATGGCAGTAGTACGTACAATCAGCTAGAGTTTTTATTACATAAAATTACACAAAGATCTGAGGGGCAATTCTCGTAATTTTATGAACTTTCACAGCCTGATCTCAGTCTGTCAAAAAATACTTCTAATTTCCCTACATTTTGACAAGATTTTGACATTTGTTTGTCGCCGAGATGAGACTGCGACTAGATTTTGAATGTTTTAAATTACGAGAATTGGCCTTCTGTACTCATGTAGTCCTCCTTATTGATTTCGATAACGGCCTTTAAAATTATTTCCTAGCGTGGAATATAACTCGCCAGACCGAATTTAGTTTTAAACACTCGATCACAACTATTTCAATTCAAGAAATGGGTTTATCCATCAGCAGAGCAACAGTTGAAGGGAAAGATATTTAAAAAAAAAAACATGTTTATTGAAAATCAACTGATGGTCCAATGTTTAGCTACACTGTTAAAGATTATTGTGCTAACAATGATGACACAGTTCTTCAAAAGCCCAGCACTTGAAAAGGAACAACAAAGTCGTCGTTACTTAAATCATATTGTACCACATTGCTTCGGCGGCACAGGAGAGTTGGTTTAATCAATTACCAACCGCTATTAAGACATTGGAATTCCATGAGAGAACTCCAAGAAAAGCTTACGAATGTATTATCAAACAAAACACTTAAATTGCTGAGTGCTAGCACCGTGCTTGTCAATAGCAACGCATTTAAATTCACTGAAACAGCTCTAGGTTCGAATATTAATTTTGAAGCGGACTCGAACAGATATTAACAAATCCAGACTATTAATTATTCAATTACCAAATCAAACGTCTGATTAAATGGATAATAACTTAGTTGTAGAAGCATTTCAGTGAATTAGGGACTTGTAGTAACATTACACCGTGTCCCGACTGCAGTTGCGTGGGCCGTCGCTCAAGCTGCTTTATAGGCAGACAAAATTCAGGGCATTCAGACAAATTCCTATAATCTGTTATCGTTGATCGAGTTTCGTATATATTATAATAAACATCGTTAAGCTGGTACTTAGTTACGTAGGACGTGAATACTGATGAGGTCGGTACAAAATATTGCAGTATTTGCAATATTTAAACTGTTTGCTAATATCCGTTTGGGGGCAATAAACGACCGTTTGATATCTATTTCTTACGCTGCTCACGTTAGGCTGTAATTATTTATAATAAATTATTTTATTAAATTAATATTCAAATTTATATGTATTTATTTGTATGTAACATAGGTGTAATGTAGTGGCATGATGGTATAAAATAAAAAAAAATTGTGTCAGTATGTGCTGCCTCGCAAGGCGATCAAATATTGCTTACACATTAGGTAATTAGTGGACAGGAAGGCCTATAAATAATATTGCATTGCATATGTCACAGCTAATGCCTAAGGGTTTACGCAGCGAAACTGCCTTTACCCGCCCACTGACCAAGAATGACAAAGTTATATGAAAGAATATCTATTTGGGCGTAGCAAACAGCGTTGACTACCTGTATTGGTACAAATCGATATATAACTTGAAAGCCACACATTAAGCCAGGAATATGCATAGCGTAGGCTAAGAAAGAAAGTCAAAACATATCACTGCTTGTTGTACCGTTAGCACTGTCCGCAGTGACTATGCAAAAACTCAAAACAAATGCAACAAATTGTAACACCGACCGCCTCAAACAATTGACAGCCACCTAAGTACAAACCTGAACACCTCATAAATGTATGACAATGATCTCATTACTCCCACACGCATAAACAAGTTATTGTAGCAGATTGCGATGGCCTACAACAGGAGTCTTTAACAAAGCCGTGATTATGTGGGTATAGTTATGCCGAAAACACGTCGCACTTCAAGAGTTCCTTAAATAGTGCAATCTGCACTAGGCCGACGGTGTAAGGTCACTACCGCGCGCCAAAAATGGCAAGGGCCATTTAGATGAATGACATTTGGCAGAAACGCTACTTTGGTCTTTAAAATCTGAGAAACCGGAAGTATGGAACAAATAAGCTCCAAGGTTAAACTGTTGGTTAATATAATTACAAGGACTTCAATCGTCAGATATTGAACTATATATTAGGTACTATACTATCAACAGAACCTGTTTTTTTTTTTTGTTCAATTGTAAAATTTTATTGCACTATACTCTCCTGCAAGCACCCTCTCTCTGTTTGGTTTCAGCTCCATGACCTTAAGATATGGGATGACCATATCACAATGTTCTTCTACAAGCCAATCTGCTAGATGAAGCTTCAAGTTGAATCCTTGCAGTGCGGTAACCTGAGCCAAAAAGTAGAGTTGCCAAAGTGCATCAATTGTGCTTCAAAGGAGGTTTTAAGCACTCTGAAATCTGTTTGCCGATGTATACTTAACACTAAAGTTCTGCTTACATGCTGTTCAATGCAATGTCGCAGCGTAAATAAAGCACGCAGAAGATAAAACGTAGTCCGATGCGCGTGGGCAGTCTATGTGTGCAAATTGGGAACACCTTGTGGCAGAAAAATATTATAAACGTTAGTCACTCCAACCGGTAGTTCTACTCAATTTACACGACATTTAGAAAAAAAATTATGATTTTATATCGAAGTATTGATTTATTTATTAACACTAAGCAAATTAGATATTTGAACTAGGCGCCTTGTCTACAGAGCAGACGAATGTACAAAGTTATGAAAATACTGTAGTAGTCGATCTCGGACTCTCAACGTGTTAGATTCTATTTTTGATTAATAAGAAACCCCATTTATACCAAAAATAATACTAAAGCTAGCAGCAGCAGCAAAATAAAAAAAACATGATTCCTCATTTTTATTATCTGGTTTCCACGAATACAAACATCATCTAACAATATACTTTGATATTACAACTTGATAATAGTCATATCTCCACTCGCTCGACACGTCTACAAATTCTTCCCCTCCTCACAAACTGTGTCACAAATGAGACTGTTTATTCGCGCACTTACAACCGCGTGAAGTAGCAACATAACATAATTACATAAACAGCGTGGGACAACACGACGGGTGCTATCTTCACAATTATGTTCGTATTATTGTTCTCTTCGTCACTCCCACATTGCCAAGTTTATGGCCGAAAGTTTATGACGGTGTGCTGTAAAATTGCTGCAGAAGGTTCAGCGATTGAAGTCATAAGGTTTTTTGGTGTGTTCTTGGAACAAAATGGGATATGGTCAGCGTCATGCGCTTCTTCCATGCCCTTTCTTTGTTCTTATTCCGTCTGCTCTCTATTTATACTCATTGTGTCTGCTAAGTCTGCCTCCTCCTTCCTTTCTCCTTGAAAGCGTGATAATTTCAATATTTCCAATTTGACCCTTCATTGTAGCGGTCTTCGACAAAACCATATTTAGCAGTGTGGACGCTTACAAGCAGAAAATTAGCTAAACTGTTTCTTTTAGAAGCATACAAATGACCAAAAAAACATGCTAGCTCGCAAGCTTGTTGATAAAGTCTGATTGGACATAGAGTTGCCCTGACCGCCGCGTGTGTGCATGCAGTGCTTCGTTCTACTTGTGTTGAAGAGCATCATCGCATGTTGCGAGGAGTAGGCCTTCTCATGCTGTGTTAACACCGAACAACAAACATTAAGTAGCTAATTATTAAAGATTTCGAGGAACTGTTCTAAATGTACAAATTAATGAACCAGTGATTCGCATTTAGGTACTGAGATAACTCGGTACTTTGCAAGCAATTGTTCGTCTACTGATGAATATCTTTTTACAAAAGATACTATTAACTTTGCCTTGACTTTTTATGACAGTTACTCCCACGCGCTGACGAAAGACTTTTCCACTTCATTAAAAATTTAAAAAAGTAAAATCACGCACGAGGCTAAAACGTGTATCTGCAAAAACACGGTAAATTATCTCGTCGGAAAATGTTCAAAAGCTCGCAGTCTTGACTCCGCCATGCTTGAACAATGTCAAATACCTCATGTTCGCTACTTGCGCGTAATCAGTGGCTTTTAATCGGAGCGTATTGCCCATCATGGCCATCATCCAGGCGACAGCTGTATCTGATCGTCTGCAAACAAAGCGTGCGTCCTCATGTAAGGTCGTTACCACTGACGGACTATAAGTCTTGTCATTGTATTGTCGTTTTTGTAAAAGGCAGAAAATAATCAATTTGCTTAACAAAGTATGAGGTTTGAAAGAAATGTTTTTGTAAGAGTTAAAGAAGAAAAAGTGGGAAAAAATGTATTAATTTAGTTTTAGTCAAAATTAACATAATTTGTAATATAGAACTTATTGCAAGTATTTATTTCTAAATCTGAAGTGTTTTAAACTGCCTACGAAATACTAGACATACGAGAGCACCATTGAAGGTTCGGTCTGCTTCGCCCACTAGGTAGGTTCATATACAGAAAATCGCGAAAAGTAGAAAATTACGTGTGCTGCAACTTTGGATAGGCCATATAAAATACGGTGATAGCTTGTCTAAAGTAGGCATTTGTTGTAAGCAAAGAGCTCATGGAATCTAACTTTAAGTACCTACTCACTACTAAATAAGTCGACAGACGAAACTACTGGGCCTTACTTTATGGTAGTGTCTCTTCAGGCCTTACAACTACGTGATCAAGCCAGCTAGAAGTAAAGTTGGCAGGACACTAAAAGGGCTTTACTGTGATCGTTACGGTCATTACGTCACCAAGTCATGAAAGTACTACTTAGGTACGCAGTAGATAAAGCTCAACAAGGAAATGTCTGCCCAGACATTAAAGGGATAATAGTGCTTCCTTTTAAGACTACCAACGTTTAATCTCTTGCGTTAACCGGACGTTATGGTTGACCAAGGCAGTATAAAAGTTACTCAATCTTAATAAATGCCTTGATTTTTTCGCTTTTTTGTGATATTATTTTTTTATAACCATGTCGTCATACTCGTCATCGGTGGTGTAAATAGGTACAGTCAGCAAAGGAGATCAGTATGCAGGGTCGTCTAATATAGTTGAAGTTTACTAAGAAACTGATTGATGTTTTCAAGTGAAATTTAATTTGATATACGAATTGTTTGTTTTCTATTAATTAAATGAAGTTTTATTCGAAAATGTCAATCGGTTTTTTACTAAATTTCAACTATATTCGATGATCCTGCATACTTATCTCCTTTGCTGACTGTACCTAATCCCACAAACCTTATCCACGTTCGTTACATATTCCAAAGATCGCTTGATTAACATCTTAGAACCGTACAAGATAAATAGTTAGACAGGATAAATATGATTAGAAGATGAGCAATTGAGCATGCGCCAATAGCTGCCAATTAGGCAGCTATTGGCGCATGCTCAATTACTGCTCAATACAGTATTAATTAATATTAATTATTAATATTAATTATTAGTACCTACGTATCTGCGTCTGCTGACTGCTACTAGGTAGCGATTTTTCAAGCATGAAAATGGCACAATATTCAGTACCACGGCCGTTCGATCTAGCCAAATAAGATGCTGTTAGTTTTTATCTAAGGTTTTTATTTTCTATAGTCAGCACCGTACACCGGATCCAAAATGAAACAAAAGTTTCTTATAACGCCATCTATCGTATTATTCTGTTGCATCCTCTCAATAATAGGTGGCGTTGTTACGAGTTTAAGTGATTTAGCTATTCATCATGAGATGACGCTACTATTACTATTTTACATGGTTCGCGTTTGTTGAGAAATCTTCAGTCTATAAGAGTTAAGAGTGTGTTTATAACAAAGAAATTGAATATAGTAGCTCGTCTGTTCCATGCCTAACCTATCCTGTTAGGCTAGTCTAAAGTAAGGCGCTCATTTTGGAACTCTGGCTTGTAGTGGAAGGCTATAAGGTTGTGACAGGAACTTTTTTTTTTTTTTATTTGGTACATAACTACACACTTTGTTTATTGGATAGGTACATAGGTACCTAGTTACCTTCCTAGTACAGATAGGCGTTTATAAAGGGTGTCTCAGAAAGAGTGCCCTTTTTAAAATTGGTTTTTTTTTTTTTTCATGCAATTGGCAACTCTGAAATTTGACAGATGTCACCTCTGTTTATTCCGATTATTAGAAATGGAGCGCTTTTCCAAAGAACAACGCGTTCTAATTGTGAAAACTCATTACAAAATGGGGAAAGTTGCAAATGGGGAAAGTAACTGTGAACGGCATTCGTTACAGGAATATGATAACGGACTTCTTGTGGCCTCAACTGGACGGCATGAATCTGGACAACATGTGGTTTCAGCAGGACGGCGCAACCTGCCACACCGCGCATGAAACAATCGACTTATTGCAGAAACGATTTCCAGAACACATTATCTCACGAAATTCTGATGTCAACTGGCCACCAAGATCGTGCGAATTAACACCGTGCGATTTTTTTCTTTGGGATTTTGTGAAATCTCGGGTTTATGCGAATAAACCCAAAACAATTCCTGAGCTCAAATCGGAAATCCAACGTGTCAGCGGTGAGATACAGCCACATCTATGTGCAAAAGTCATGGAAAATTTCATGAAAAGAGTAATGGCCTGTCATCGAAGCCGGGGGGGTCATTTGCCGGATATTTTATTCCATACTTAATCGGAACATGTCTTCTTTACAATACAATAAAAATATCACAACTCTGTCATAAAATACTTGTTTTTATTTTAAAATGAAAAAGTGCACTCTTACTGAGACACCCTTTAATTGCTAGAAGAAGAATAATATTATCTAATACCACAGAACAGAAAGTTCTGTGTCTACTACGATTGTATTGTATATAATTAGGTACCTACCGCAATTAGCCGTTTACAAACGTCTCATAACTTTACACTTCTATTCAATTAACCACTTACACAAGTAATTACTATAGAATGAAAGAAGATTGCACGTAGCGGAGATGAGAATGTTGAAAAGGATGTTTGGAGTGAAAGAATGGATAAAGTAAGACATTAGTTTGAAAGAGGAAGTTGGAAAGGGGCGACACTGACAGAAATGTTGTGATAGGGAATTTTTTTTTGTAATGTAGCATATAGTGATGAGGAGAGACGATGAATCACATTTAACAAGAAAAATCTTGGAGGGGTAAAAGAAAAAAGACTAAAGAAAATAAGAATGGATTGTATGAGAAATGATAAGAATGAAAATCGGCCAAGTGCTAGTCGGACTCACACACGAAGTGTTCCGCTCCGCAAGGCAAAAAAAACTCCGAAAAAAACACGTTTCCTGTATGGTAACCGCCTTAAATTTTTATTAATTTTATTTTATTTTTATAATTTTTTGTTAAAGCGGCAATAGCAATGCACAATCTGTGAAAAATTTAAATTGCCTACCTGTTACGGTTCATGATGTTCTCCGCTGACAGTCAGTCGGACGGACGAACAGCAGGCTTAGTAAGAGGGTTTCGTTAGCATCCTTTGGGTACGGAACCCTAAAAAGGTCTAAATGATATTTGTGAAGGAAGGATGGAAGAGAAAAACATTTTGCGCCGACACCAAGTGCCTTGAGACAGGGCTCATGATTACTTTGCAATATGCCATTAAAAGAATTATAGCTATAATTTCATATAATAATAAGTAAATGTAATTCAGCTGCTTATAATAATTATGACCCGGAACTGCAATAGGGTTGTACCTTTCCTAATTTAATATCATCGCATGTTGATGTAAATACTCGTAATAGAGAAAGTAAGCCTAACATTCACATGTCTGAAGCTTGGTAGGAGAAACCTATCTAGCCAACCTATGTGCCTAGGTACTAGGTACTTGGAGCTAGCAGCACGCTATGGTGATACTGTTGCTGGAGGTAGAGAGCTCTTTCGTCAAATTCAAATACTAAATTCTGTTTGAACTTTTTTTTGTTTGATTTTTGTTCCTGTCAATTTTTATCTCAGTAACAGCTTACCTAAAGGTCTACACCAAAGTTCTCGTAATAACATAAAAACCCTAACGTTAAATTCTTGCAACATCTCTAAAATAACAACTACAATATTGCAACAGTTTATTATTTACCTGCAACATTATTTATCAACTGAATTCTACAGTGAGTTTCTATTTCGGCCACTTTTATCCAGAAGTGACACCTACGACCGAGCACGGGGCTCCGTTAAATGTAACCGCAGATTTGGCCGGAGCTTAAAGTTATACAGACCACGAACGCGCACAAAATGCCGTGGAAATAAATGCAAGCGCTACAAGAGAAGCGACCGACCGACGGGTTAGTTTCTTTTTAAGACGTACAAACACGCTTTTTAGCTATTTTGATTCTGAAAACAGATTGCATTAATAGAAAATTTACCTATCGGTGGTAGACTACTGGTTTTCAGCTGTTTTTAGGGTTCCGTCTCAGGGACGCGTGGAGTTATCAAGTTAAAATTAATATCAAATACAATGCCTTGAAGCAGTGAAAATATCAAACTTCTAAGTCGACGCAATCAAAAGATACGCGCGTTTATGTTCCGGAATCAAAACCTGTAAGCTGCTTCCCATTGACCTAGAATCATGAAATTTGGCAAGAAGTAATGTCATATAGCACAAGTAAAGGAAAAAAATCCGAAAACCGTAAATTTGTCGTTACATTACAATTTTTTTTGCCCGTGATAAACCATTTACAAACCTAAAAATATGTACGGAAACCTCGGTGCGCGAGTCCGACTCGCATTTGACCGGTTTTTTATGGTAATGTCAAACTCAAACTCAAAACTCAAAGCATTTATTTCTATTAAACCATTTCCAGGCACTTTTGAATTGTAAAAATTAACTAGTCGGTCAGTTAGTCAGAAGCTATGTATATAAATGTTAACTTAACAAAACTATATTTTTCACTTCACTTCAAATCATTAAAACTCAATATTTTCCTCTCGCCGGTAACTCAACTGAGTAAAATCTCAAAGTAAAGTTGTAAAATAAACACTATAATCCGCACATCGGATATTCAACGCGCGGTTGAGTGCATTTTGTTACCTAAGTAGTATTTTACTTTTCCCGCTGACGTACGAGTAGATATTTGAAGGTAGAAAGTTGAATTAGCTGTAGATATACATTGAAATAAAATAGAGTACCTACTTTAGCAATTCAATGTTTATTAACAAAAAAAAATGCATTTTACAAGAATGTTTTTATGAGGTATTTCGTAAATTATAACAACAATAACTTGTACTTCGGCAATTAAACATCAAATCGTTTTTCATTTACTTTCTTTTGGCGGCCATAGCGTTCATTTTCTTGTAAGTCAGGACGGCAAGGGTGCCATTTACGATGTAGGTGGAAATACAGACAATGCACACGTCGTGAAGAACAAAGGCCAGAAGATATGCCAGGTAGAAGCACATCGGTATCGAAGAAGCAGCGATCAGAAATAGGAAACGGCCCACAAGCAGCTGGTCGAATGTTGCTGAAATAAACAAGGATTGTTACTGTACCGTTATCTGTAAAGTCGTGAGAAATACATCAACGTAATAGCTTGTTGGGAGTCTTGGTGTACAAATATCTATCTAAAGAATTCGAAATATTTAGGTATATTAAAATTAATTGCCTAGTAAAATTCTTGTCCAACAGTTTTAACTTATAGAAAGTCCTAGAAACTTCTCATTGTGAACCAGGGAATTGATATTTTCCTTTTTATTTATAAGAGTATTTGTGGCACCATTCTGGATAATAGTTCCAAGTCATGCATGGGGCAATCGAATATCTATTGTTCTTGACCCGAATTCAAGTTCTTTCCTTGATAGATCAAAGGGCAAATCCCATGATTATGCTTTTAAGAACTTACCCACATCGAGCGACAAATAAATAGTAATATGCAATTCAAATGTTAATTACACTTAGCACTAAACACAGTCCCTAAAGTTAGAAAATCGCAATGACTAGTTTCTAAGCTCCAACATTATTTAATGGATCATAAAATCAAATCAAGCATAGAGCAATTACAATGACAGATTATGACCACTCAACACAACAAAAGAGATCAAACAAAGCGGCCGTGGCTTATTTCAATATCAGACTGGAATAACACAATGCGCACTACAATCCCGAGCATTTACGAGCATGTTTCACGGAATTAACATTTTAGCGAAGCAATAAAAGCTCACGCAAACCCTCTAAATATTCAAATAGAGAAACATTTTATTGTTATAGACTTTCATGCTATTGGGAATATTAAATAATTCAAAGTCGATTTTCTTAATCGCTCTGAGTTCGGCGGCTAATTTAACAAATTCAGAATCAGATTCTGATTAAACACAAACGTTAATTAAGTTGCGTACAACTTTGGCTATCGCAACACTACCTACTAACAATGACTAAATGGAACTAATTAGCTCAAATTGGTGCAAGACCTGCGAGTATAGTTTCCCTAAGCGTGTAGGTACCTAAATCATATTGGCACGTAACATTTCGCACTTCCCAGGAGTGTGTACCAATGAATGTTAGCCTATTACGATAACAGTTATTCACGTTTCGTGAGCTACCAAATAAGCTTAGAGTGAGCACAAGCGCGGAGTTTCGCAATATTTTTCTCGTGGTAAAGTCACGAAGTCGGCAAGGCAACCACGAACCGCATTGATGTGAGAATTGCACGCCGCCGACCACCGAACACCGACGGTGCATCGTAAGGCCCTTTAAACACAGCACGGTTTCTTTAAGGTACGGCGTATAAGCCACGCCGCAGAAACGACATAATATCTTGCAACAAGCTTCCATATTGATCCATACAACAATGACGAACCGTGCATACACACAGCATATAAACCGCGCCGTAGAAAAAACGTCTGTTTCAACAAGCTCCCATAGTGACCCATATCTACAACACTGACGATCGTGCCTAAACACGGCAAAAAACCGTAGTTTTTCACGGCAAGAAAAACGTGTGCATACAAAGGGCCTAAAGCTATGTCGATTATTGGCATCGCGACTGTAAATAAGTACTACTCGCTTCACCAGTCGGTAATTCTTTAACTCCATCTGTGGAAACAGTTTTTATGCGACTTTTACGATTAACAGCCGAGTCTCAATTCTATATTAAGACTTAGCTTATAAACAGCTTTATAAAGTTGACATCTTTATTTACTTCTTTCTTTCTATTTGTTTTTGTTTTCATCTGATGTATGTATCTGGTGTATTGTGTGTCTTTTAGTCTGTGCTAAATAAATGTATTGTCTTTCTTTCTAATTAAATTGATGGATTTCTTCTTTTCAGTATAAATTACAGTTTGTAGAGCGATCCATCTGCATATCAGAAAAGTTGATAGCGTTTATTTTTTTATTGGTTTCGGTTAGATCTTGAGAAAAACGACCATGTAATCACAATGAATGTGCTTTAGATATCTCACGCAGATGTTTAAAAAAGTGGGTTAACGTCGTTAACTTTACTACAGTTTTATTGGGAAGTTCTGCGAAACAAAAATCAGGTCAGATAGCTCTACAAACGCAATTATAAGTTTTTATACGTACTTAAAAATATTAGGAGACAGTAGAACATTATTCCGTAGACGGGATTGGGTATCCTCAGGGACGACTCTTTTGGTATAAATCCGAAACCTTTTGAGTACCTGGAATTAAATATAAATACATGTTAGATATAAGTATCAAACCCCAATGCTTAATTATAGAATAAACTAGCTGCGCCCCGCGGTTTCACCCGCGTAAGTTTTGATCCCGTGGGAATATCGGGATAAAAAGTATCCTATGTGTTATTCTGATGTATAAGCTATATTACTGTAAAGTTTCATCAAAATCCGTTCAGTAGTTTTCGCGTGAAAGAGTAACAAACATCCATACATCCATACATACAAACTTTCGCATTTATAATATTAGTAGGATACTCTTTATTATGTACATCATAAGTTTGTGTGTGTGTGCGTGTTTATATGTTTGTTACTTCTTCACGCTCAAACGAAACCAACCAATTTTGATAAAATTTTGTATACAGGGTGGAATCGAAGTCATGGGCATTATTTTAACCTAAGGCACTACTCACGATACTGATTGCATTAGGGCTATTAATACGCAAATCAAAAATATTATTAATGCAAGTAAGGAAAACCTTAAAAATGTAGTAAATCAAATTGCACAAGGCTTATTATTGCAAATAAACACTTAAAATAATTAAAACAAAATACTTCGTTAACGCCAATAATTGTTGAAATATCAAAATCTTAAAGCGCAGTACAGCGCAAAGCGAAATGTAAACAAACATCACCTGCGCGCGCGCGGGTTTTTCCTTACAAGTAATAATAACAATGGGCTACAAGACATTCCGTCCGGCGGGATTCCCTGAACTCTCTCCGTCCCACTCCCTCACTCGCAAAAATACGAATATCACCCCCGCGCGGGGTATGCTTCCCGCCGCAACACGAAGTCACGAACCCGGAACCAGTGTCATAACGACTGCGCAGGTGCATTGACGCGTAATTGATTTATTGATCCCGTGACGTAATCGCCGTACTCGCCGCTCGCGTCATACGGTGCTTGGATTGCAGTGTATTAAGTGTTAGTGTAGTAGTTGTGTGTTGTGTGTGTGTTTGTGTACATGATGCCTCGACCGCGTAATGTGCAGGCTAGGTACACCAACCAACAATACCCACAAATGGTTGTAATTTACGATCGCACAAGAAATTTAGTATGAACTCGTGAAATGTTCCATCGGCGCTACCCGAACGACCCTATTCCTTCACGGGGTCTCATTCCACCAGAACCACTCAGAACCTGTTGGATTTTTCGTCTTTTCACGTGCCAGCACATGCACAAGCTCGTGGAAGAGCACCCGTTTACCCTCTGTCACTTTACCGACAAATAAGGTTTTTTCAAAACAATCCACAAGCTAGGTACGTAAATGTTTTTTTTTTAATGTATGTTAGTTGACGTAGTTTTGACCGTCCTAAGCCGGCAAAGTACGAAGGGAAAATTGGAATTTATTATGAATCAATTCATTGGCAACTTACGAATGTCACGTGAGTCGGGCGGGGTCAAAGAATTCACGCCCAAGGACGCGCGTACGGCGTAGTGTACCTACGCATTTGCTATCGAGAAGCGCAACTAATTTGATACTTTGTATGACTTACTACATTTTAAGGTTTTCCATACTTGCATTAATAATATTTTTGATTTGCGTAATAGTAGCCCTAATGCAATTAGTATCATAAGTAGTACCTTAGGTTAAAATAATGCCCATGATTTCAAATGCACCCTGTAGAGGTAGCTGACACCCTGGATTAACAGGCTAATTTTTATCCCGATATTCTCACGGGATTGTCACTTATGCGGATGAAACCGCGGGGCGCAGCTAGTTATTATATACATACTATTTCAACTAATTAATAAATGTAACTTATAGAGAACAAAATAGTAAACGGTATGTAGTAGGTATATCATGTAGGTAACCTTCGAAACATAATAGCGATTTTTTTCTTGTTCCAAAATATTTCCATAAGTGAGCCATATCTGCTAGTTACTTGACTAATAATAATAACTAAATTAACAGTCGTCGAACCCACAAAATTTTCCAGCATAGTAACAAACAGGAGGGTTGCCAGTATCGGCAACGCAAAATGCCAGCACCCCAGCCGCTGTCGTCAGCGCTTCGGTTTAAAGAATTTATTTCTCAAAATAAACATAGATCACTGCATTATATGATACACTCAATAAAATACAAAAATATTCTTTTTTTTTTTTTTAAAGTCTTTATTTATTAATGGAGGTTTGTTCATATTTGAACATGTCACCCCCGTAAGAATAAACATGAAACAATTTACACATCACAATACTAAAATTAACTTAATTACACATACAAATCATACAATGGTTAAACTTAAGGTGATCTATTTTTAATACCTATATGTGTAAGCCTATAAAGCAATTTGGCCTCCTCCGAAAGAGGAAAGGACAAAATGCTATTACACCACCCAACATTAAAAGGGGACTCCAAGTTTTGAAGTACCAAATATCTAAATGCTTCATTACGAACACATTCCATCAAGATGTGATATACGTCCTCTATAACATCACATTCAGTACAATTCGAAGAGTTGACTTTTCTCATCAAGAATCCAAACTTATTTAATGGAATGTGTCCTGAGCGAAGTCTAAAACTCGTCACAATGTCATACCTTCCCATATAACATTTTTCAAAAAATATTCTTACATAATAAACAAAACTATCATTCGATTGATATTTTTGTTGTAACATATTTTTCAAAAATGTTCATTGGCAATGTAATCTATACTAATATTATAAAGAGGAAAGATTTGTATGTATGTTTGTAACGAACTGGCTCAAAAAGTACTGGACCGATTTTAAAAATTCTTTCACCATTTGAATGTTAGATTATCACTGAATATTATAGGCCTTTTAATGCAAGAAAAAAATAAAATGTTTAAAAATAAATGTCCACCCGTGCGAAACCGGGACAGGCCACTAGTCTCTTATATCTTTCAAATCACAATAAGTATAAAGTATTTATTACAACTTACTCCGAAGAAAGAACTCGAGAACAACTTGCGTACTCCGCGATGTCACAGAGTGCCGCATACCCCGGATTTGCCTCTACCGACAGCTCCACGTATAACGCGTAAGTGGACAGCAGAATGCCAAGGATACTGGCCAGCACTATGACACGATTCAGGCGTTTCGGCTCCATGATTACCTAGAAAAAAAAAGACATAAGTAGTACCTCCATGGTAAAATTTTGCAAAAGGGACTTCAGGGAGAAATGGGAGCTATGATAAATAGAGCAAACATTTCAAAGGAAAGGAACTAGCTTTCTTATATATCTATTTAACCTAGAATTCGATTTCAGATAAATCTAAAAACAACAGTATTAGTTTTACAAAAAAAGCTCCAGCACCCTAATTGAGTAACACACTATAAATCTCAATCTGAATCATTTTGAAGGATATTGGCTAATCCATTGCTTCATATGTTCGAATAATGTGTCTTCTCAACAACGTAAACAACGCAATGAATGTTGTTAAACTGTCAAAATGAAATCCATTGCTACTGGTAGTGTGTTACGCAATTATTCCGCTGAGTTAGGCAGAAACCAACCAGAAAGTTTTGCAACAAAAAAAATACCACCCCGTAAAGGTCATATAGCACATATATCAACTCGAAAAGGGATCATCACCGTATCAACTCGAGCCGTTCAGTATTCTTTGTATGAAACTCCCTACTGCAACGCACACTAATCGGAATCGTAACGTAATCGCCTCGCCTCGGGACAAGCTCACGAACCGCGGTGCAGTGCGTGGTCAACTTGCAGTTCCCGCGCTTACGGCTCGTCATCCCCGCGCTTATATCTCTCCGTACCCGTGCTTACGTCTCTCCGTCCACCCCTATCACCACTCCCGCGGCCTGCCTGCAGCACCATCAACTAGCGGTCGGCGAGCCGTAAGCGCGGCGTCGCCAAGCCGTACCCGAGCCGACGACGTATCGGAGCTGCTGATCCGCTTTGGTTACGTGCTTACGTTAGGTTGATGCCTACGGCGATACGGTGACAATCCCTTTCCGAGTTCATATGTGTGCTATGATCTTAAGGCTAGGATGTATGTAGACTGTTGCACTGAGCGATAATGCTGATAGGTATCAAATTTTACAAAGTCATGAGTATTTTGAGTGGAATAAAGCAAAGTCCTAACAATCATTTTTGTGAAGTCTTGATTTTGGTTTTGGCACTTCTAGCTCGTGCTAGACTTGCTAGATTCTACCCATTATTTAATAATATAGCATGTATGGATAAAAGGAATCGCAGACTGGCCTGCCATATTGTGGATACTCGTATTTCCACGGAATCAGAGGGGCTATTCTCGTAATTTTAAGAACGTTCACAGTCTGATCTCAAGTCTCAATCTGTCAAAAAATACCTCTAATTTCCTTACATTTTGACAAGCTTTTGACATTTATTTGTCACCGAGATAAGTCTGCGACTAGATTTTGACCGTTTTAAATTACGAGAGTTGGACTTCAGGTATGGTAAGGTAACACCGTATTCAATCAGCAAGACCTTAGTCCATCTGGGTGTCAACCAAAGGGCGCATTGATACCACCCGACGACGACGGCCCTCGATAAGGCACTTTTTCTTAGGGAGTTTCGACTCTTTGCCCAGGCAGTTGCGTTGTTGTTATGTCAGTGTAATACCGAAATTTCAGAGAAAGAGATACTCTATCAATGACCCAACATCTTTGAGTATTAATCAACATGCTAACCGTACAATTAGTTCTGCCCATCAAGCTTTCGTTTGAAGTAGTTTCCTTCGAAACGAAACTCATTTATAAAGGTCAGTAGTGGAGGCCGTCCGTCGAGTAATACGAGAACCAAGTACCAACGTATTAATATTATGTAATCTAATATCTATACATAAATATTAGCTACATAAGCCTATGCTACTTAAAGCTCACATCACATAGGTGTTCGCCGAACGAATTTCTATTTTCCTTCGGCTGCAAAAAATTTCTTCTTATAATATGCATGATCGATATCTAAACATGATAAAACAAAAAATAAGCCGAAATTTTATTAGTGTAGTCACGTGAAACATTAGTATTAAAAAACTGTTTTTTTTATAAGCTTTATCGAAGTGGTGGGTAGCGATACTTACCTCAACACTATTAAACAAAAGAAAACATATTTTGTCTACTCATATTTAAAGTAACAACACTACCAGCTGTTGTTGACCCCGAAAAAAAAACATTAAATCCATTTTATTTTATCGTTTGGATGTTAGTCTGCGGAGTTTCGCTAGCTAATTTAATTTGACCCTGTATAATACAGTAAGTTCACAAAATGAAGTCATAATTTATTTGAATATTGATGTTTTTATATTAATTCTTGAATCATTCACATTATTTAAACGACCGATGTACACAGTGAGAGTAATTTATATGTTATCGATAGAGTTCTCCTATTTTATTTTAACTTATCATACAATTATTCATGATTACTGAATTTCAATTATTCCACATGTTTAACGATATTTTATTAATTCAAATGTGTACATGAGTCATAATCATAACAATAAATGAAGTGTTATTAACTTATCAATTAATAAAAAGTATTATTATGAGTTATGCCTCTCTATTTATAACTCTACTACACACACCGGCAAAATTAGAGGAACACAAAAAAAAACAATTATTTTTTGAGAATGAATGTCTAGGTATTATTTAATGTTTTGGCTTCATTTGAGTCTGTTCGTTTATTTTATGCAAGAAAAAAACAAAGGTTTATTAGGATTTATTAATTTAAAAAAAAAATGCTCTTGTCTGAAAAATTTAATGTCTTCTAATGCGTAAGAACAGCTGTAAATATATTTTTTTTTTAATATTAATAGCGCGTTTTGCCTCCACGCGTCCTTATAAGGGCTTGAATACGTCTAGCCGTGCTTGTGATGACACCTTCAATCATTTCCTGAGGCAACGTGGCCCATTCTTCAACCAGCTCCAATTTCAGGTCTTCAACATTCCTAGGGGCAGGATTTCTTTCACGAACCCTTCGTCTAATCATGGCCCAGACATGTTCTATCGGATTCATATCCGGCGATCGTACTGTCCAGTCCATCTGGGTTACACCAGTCTCATTTAAGTAATCACGCACTATGCGCGCAGTGTGTGGCCGTGCATAAACACGAAATCTGAGCTTATGAATGGGGCAAAAGGCATAAAATGGAGTTCTAGGATCTCAGTCAGCAAAGGAGTTAAGTATGCAGGGTCGTCGAATATATTTGAAGTTTACTAAGAAACTGATTGATGCTTTCGAATGACATTTAATTTGATAAATGAACTGTTTGCTTTCTATTAATTTAATTTAATTAAATTTTATTCGAAAACATCAATTGGTTTCTTACTAAAGTTCAACTATATTCGACGACCCTGCATACTTATCTCCTTTGCTGACTGTATTTGTGTGCAGTCAATTGTCAAAGAACCGCCATCAGTAATGACCAGCGGGGTAAATGCGTAATACACTATTAGTAGCAATGGGTTTCAGTTTGACAGATCAACAACGTTCATTGCGTTTTTTAAATAGTTGAGCAGACACATTTTTCCAACATATGAAGCAATGGATTAGCAATATGCTTCAAAATGATTCAAACTGAGATCGATAGTGTGTTTCGCAATTAGGGTGCAGAGCGGTGCGAGCCGTCAAATTTATACCACCCCACGCCATGACATACCCTTCACCGTAAGCCGTTGTTTCGGCAAAATTTGCTTGATGGTAACGTTCTCCTCGATATCTCCACATCCTCTTCCTTCCGTCGATGAAATTCACAAAAACGGCTTTCGCCAGAGAACAAAACTCGACTCCACTCATCGGACCAATTTTGATACTGACGAGCGAACGCTAATAACTTAATTTAATTAACCTTCTCTTCACTGTTCGTTCACTAACACGTACGTTACGCACTTCTTCTATGACATTTCGGGTTTGAACAGCCGTTTGACGACGATTTCTTGAAGTTTGCACCCTTACAAGACGGGTGTCTACGGCACTGGTTGCACGATTTCTGCCTTGCCCTCGCCAGCGCACGTAAGATCCTGTATGTCTGTACCATTGCGCATTTCGGTGGATCACGGATACTGATACATCCAACGTTCAACTGACTGAACGGTGCAGGTGGATGTGACCTTCCTCAATCATTGTTACAGCCCTGGCGACTTTAGTTGCAGGCAAATCACTCATTCTTTATGCAATACAGTGCCGGATTAGTCACATAGCAGGTGTAGCAAATGCTACACAGCTACAGGCCCCGCGCTGTGGAGACCCCGCGCTTGGACGTACAGAAAACAAGTCATGGTACCATAAACTATTAGTTTTATTGAAATATTACGTAAGAATGGATGGAATGGGTGGAAGGAAGAATGGTCAAAAGAAACCTAAGCTCTCCGAGATGGGATGCTAAAAATTTTCGAGATCGCTTCGATCGCTCTTGCATGCAAGGTTCTCTCAGATCTAGCAATCACGTAGGTTTTTACAAAATTACCTACTATACTGGGCATTGTTCGAAGAAAGTAATTTGGCTCAAGTCCTTCAACTGACATGGAACGGAAAATAACGCATTTGTTAGGAAACTAAGTTCTACAATATTTTCCCCTAGTTAAAATTTGCTACAGGCCCCGCGCTGGCATAGCCCGGCACTGATGCAATACAATGTTAACGTTCCAAAAATAACAAACGTAATGAGCTAGACCACTATTGACTGCATAAACCAACTTTCTTATCAAAAACACTTTTTCTGTTAGGTTAAAAAATGACAAAAAAGCCCATAATGTTAGGTATATGAAAAAAGGGTAATCATTCAAATAACGGAACCACTTGTCGGAACACCCAACAGTTTAAAAAAGGCACCTTTTTGTGTTCCTCTATTTTGCCGTTGTGTATATTTATTAATAGTTTTACAAACTCGATATTAAAAAAACTAAAGCAAAAAAAGTAAAGTTAATAAAACTGAACGATTCAAATATCACCCAAATCCATTCACACGTTCTTTAGCGATGTAAATCAATTTTATTTTAAAAGGGGAAGCCGAAAGCTCTACACAGCGACAACGGTTAATAAAAAAATATAATAAAAAGGTCCGACGTTTAGTCCTAGGTCCGTTTCGCCACCCCTTCGTGTACAAGCGGCATTATAGCCATACGCTATAAAAATTAAAAAGAAAATAAACAATGCAGGCCCCGCCGGAGGTCTAACGTTTTATTAGCATAAAACTACTAAAGCATTAAACACTAATCGTGTTAGCACTCGAAAAACTGCCCACAAAAATGCCACAAAATGTTCTTTAATAACGAAACATTTATATACGTACCTACAAATTTTGCACTGAAGGTAAGTAACTAAAAACCCGTTTTTAATATCACGATATTGCTTTATACGATATCATTATGTAATTATCAACATCGTTTTATTAAGCTGGCATTCACGAACTGACAGCTGGCCAGCAAGTTGAAGGTGCTTAGTTATTAACACAAAACGTTTATTAATCAATAACAACATACCCTAACTTAACAGCACACACCGATAAGGCCCACAAAATCAACGACCACGTCACGCCACGAATAGATAATTTTATTCTGTAGGTATAATGCAACATTAATGTTAATTTATGTTTGCGTAAATACTATCATAACGAGAGCTGTTATCTAAATCACGTTTTTATTTGATAACACACGAGTTCCTTTTATAATATCTCAAGCTCAACTGGATCTATAACACCGTTTTCTTATGATTAAGTAGGTATTTAATACATAGGTATATTAAGTTTATTCACACGCTTCAAACGTAGGTACGAGTACTACGGAACTTTAGCCGACGCAAACAGGTTTTAAAGATGTTGTATAATGATTATTAATGAAGATTAATTTAGATTTTACTCTTAAAAAAGGTAATTTTACGTCAAACTTTATTTTTATGCTTATGTTCTATGTATATTTATGAAACTTTTAAGTACTTAATCCATACATTATTCTAATGTGTAGTCTTCAATAAATATTTAATATTAAGTACCTACAGAGCCACTAGCTAGATATTTAAACCTTTATTCATAAAAGTTGCTTAAAGTTAATTAGTTATCACTTATCAGCGAATGTTTAACCGTACCTAAATTTTTTACTTTTTAAAATCACATAACTTGAATCATCATATATGAATAAACCCCGTGATATATGACTGACGGTACTTCTTAAAGGTATTAAATCAATAGGAGAAACTACGAACCAAGTATGGTTCCCGTTAAACCATAGTCTACTTACCTACCTTTCCCCGCGCGGGTGACGTGAAAGGCTACTCGTCCTCTATTCCTAAGGCTAAGGATAAGCCGCATACCGCCTCATTTATATTGTGCGGTTTAAACAGTTGGCTTTACGAGCAAAACAAGAGAAGGTCCAAGGTGAGATAATCCAAGCTGGTGATTTTAAAGCTACATAAAATGATCGCAGTCCCAGCAAGACCTACCTTGTAGTTTAATTTGCTTGAAAATGAAAAAATAACGTGAAGGATTAATGGTACATGGATGATTACAGTAAATTAGAGGATCAGTTTCATTTTAAGTAGTTCATTATATTTATGAGCACTTACAATAGCTAAATCCTCAGCATCATAAGCAGATGCATAATAATTACGGAGTACCGTACACCCACATTCCATTGATGACCGTCAACTGCACACGGTTCAGTCCCGTAAGTATAATTATGTAGCGAGAAGGAGCGAAGCTGGTTCAACAAATCAAAACAATAGGTAGGTACTAAAGATTTCTGGGAACCTAATCTATGATAGACCTATGAGACGCTGCTATAGGCACTATAGGATAGGACATTTAGATGTACAGAGGCCAGCACATCAAGCTACCCCAATCTGTCAAATTTTCCCAATTGATTATGAACCTTATTCCTTTGTGATAAAGTTGAAAATATATCAAAGAAATTTGACAGATTGGGGTAGCTTGATGTGCTGGCCTCTGTACCTCACCCGTAAGGGCGGTAAACTGGTAACGTGAACAATTCATGCATATTATCCGGAAAAGAACTGAAGTTACCGACATATGTAACTTCGAGATTACGCAAGCTGTAGTGGCAGTGGGCTGGCCATGTTTGTCGAAGGACCGATGGCCGGCAGACTAGATGAGTCCTGGAGTGGAGACCGTGTATCGGCACACTCCGGACACTCCGTACAACGCGCGCAAAATGTAATTATTTTGCGCGCGTTGTACGGAGTAGAGAGCGCAAAATAATTACCTAGTACTACTACATAGCCAAATGACGTTAGTACACGTGCAAATGTGTGCGTAAACTCTAATATGGTTGGTTGTCGTGCGGAGCGTAAAAGAAATGGCGGGAACGACAACGACGCGACTCGAACAATGATATTATATACAATAAAGTGGTAGATAGGGCACTAGCACGCGCAAATTGTTGCAGTCAAATTCAGACAATTGTCGTAATTTCGTTTAGTCGACATACTTCAAGCGCAACAGACTACAGATAGCTATCTCATTCTATGGTGCAGCGCAGACGACAGAATATCCGTGACGCACTTTTTAGTCTGCGAAAATAGAACCTATGCAGTAACGCACACGACGCGCAAAAAGTCCGGCGCACAAAAAATCCGTGTAATTCGGACACTTCGGGACACTATGATACTTCTAAGGCAGAATATCATGATAGACATTTAAAAAGACAGACAGCTCTGCCGACAGAATGATCGAAGATGTGCGTCGTGTGCGTTGAGTCTGTGAAAAATCCGCGACCTACTTTTTGCGCGCCATGCAGACTTTTTGTGCGCCGCAGACTCGATCGCACAAAAAGTGTGCCGTCTGCGCTGCACCTAAGTCATACGTTCCGTATTATCAGTCGGAGTCGTAGTTGAAAACCACTATCCCAACAACACTAAACGTCGCTCAGTATAACGTAGCATATCTTTCCCTTATAATATCATTGGACTAGAAAGAATAAGTGACCTTGTACGAGTGGCGTTTGATTGTTTATCTGATTAGTCGGGTTCGTAATTAAATAAAAATAATATTACAATAGCTAAATAATAAATGTAAAACTTTTTAACAATAACTTTAATTTCGGGAGTCGGTGTCTTTGAATCTGTATTTTAGTTTATTGCCACCGACTTCCGAAATTAAAGTTATTTTTCACTTTGTAGTTTTTTTTGGAAGTCGGTTTTTTTTGCTAAAAGGTGTTTATTTCTCGCTTTTTAGTGGGTCTGTTTATAATGTATCTAAGTTACAATAGTTTAATTAAATCGCAAAATTGTGTTCGTGTCAGCAGTACAGTGCTGCGGTTCTTTGTGAGCGCCCCGAGCTAATGAGCCGCTGACGAATTCGCGGTGTGCGGGGTGAGGTTATCTGATGTCAGCGCAGGGTAGGGAGTGGCCATTCTGTACGAAGTACTATTAGGTATTCTGTGGTATCGACAAGCATAGTGTGGGACACCCCCCAGCTAGCTGGACCGACGACTTTTTATAGGTAGTTGGGACAGACTGTATGAGGAAAGCAGAGGACTGGGTATTGTGGCGCAGCCTAGGTGAGGTGAATTTCCAGCAGTGGACTGCGATAAGCTCAGTTCAGTTGTAAGAAATTCCTGTGCCCGATTAATTATTGGGGTTTCCTCCCCTTTAGCCAAAAACTGGGTTCGAATGACGAATAAACTTATGGATAAATTAAAAACTTCATTTTTATTAATTAACTAGCTGACCCGGCGAACTTCGTACCGCCTTAGCGTAGCTTTGATGCACTATTTTTTGTTTTAAATTGAATGACGTTGACATTCGTTACGTTATATTTTTCAATCTTTCTGAGAGATTTTCTTTATATTTTTTTCGTAAGAACCTTGTACAGAGTATTAGAAAACTACGAAAAAAAAATCAGCCAAATCGGTCAAGCCGTTTTCATGTTATGTCGTGACAACGGAAAACGGGTTTCATTTTTATATATATAGATGTAAGTACGTTAGAAACCGACGGATGTTTTCAAATATTTTTTTATTTAATTAATAGAAAACAAACAGTTCATTTAATTAAAATTTCATTCGAAAATATCCATCGGTTTCTTACTAAATTTCAACTATATCCGACGACTCTAGTTACTTATCTCTTTTGGTGACTGTAAATAGTACAGACGCCAGCAGGTCAACCTTCCCCAATCTGTCAAATTTCTTTGATAGATTTTCAACTTTAGCACAAATGAATAAGGTTCATATTCAATTGGGAAAATCTGACAGATTGGGGTAACTTGATGTGCTGGCCTCTGTACTTACTTAAAATTAGATTGAATGAATAGACGGAATTTATTATTACCCAAGAAATTAAAAAAAATACTTACAAGGATCTTTTGGCGCTTTTTTTTTTTTTTTGTGGATGGGAAATCATCCAATGACCCCTCCCGCTCTGGGTGGAGCAGAAGGGAGTGTCAGACTCTTACTGACTAAAACCCACCCGTGTTCCTTCCTTAGCCCTTTGTGTTCCGGGGCAGCGGTAACCCTTTCGGACAATCCCGCTGCCCCGGCAGGCTTCGGCCCTTTCGGGCCCCTTCCTTTATGCTGATATCTCTTCAATGACGTTAATAGGGTGGCGCTGTATGTCATTTTCCTTAGGTAATGATTAGCGACAGTTTAACCATACTTAAACTCTTGACGTTTAAACGACACTTAACTTTATTCATCGTTTTATATAAACCCTTTATTAGTGCAATATTTTTGTGAAATGTATTGAAAAGAGAATATGGCGGTGTTAATTCCCATTTTGGCCACGCGCCAAAAGATCCTTGTACAAAATGATCTACTTCAAAAACATTGTACCTACCTATGCAAAACGTCAAAACGTCACATAAATTATATAGGTAATCAGTTCAGTGAACAGGTTAAACAACAGCATTAACCCGCCGGATTAATTTTACAAAATAATAATTCCTAATATTTAAAAAATATTCTCGCTTCTGGATTACATCCAAAAATTGTATCCAGTGTTTATGAAACTGGATAAAACTTTTGTGTGCTATCTTGAGGAATTCTGGATGGGTTGTTGTAGTTATCTATTTAACCTCAGTATAGTTTTGTAGCCTCAACTCACCCACTGCCCCAGATAACATCATGATTCAAGTTTAACCTTGACAAAGGTGACTTGCGTGATTTTTTTAAAGAAATACATAATACGTCTTTACACTTAAGTTTTCTATTTTTTCAGAATAATATTATTATTCTGAAAGAATATAAAACTTAAGTGTAAAAAAAATGAGTTTAAAACTAAAGCCCGTACTACAGAATGTCACTCAATATTCAAGGATTATAGTCTATGGATTACTACAAGGATACTAGATTCAAGTCATTTGATTGGTTGAAACTAGTTTTAAGTAATGCTTGAATATTGAGTGACATCCTTTTCAGTCTTCGGGTATTAGTGTAATACGGAACTAATACCCGACTACTGAAAAGGATGAAACAAGAAAGTACCTTCTCGTGGTTGCATGCTACCATAGCTTACAAGCAGGGACTTGAAACGTTACTCAAAATAACGTTACGCGTAGTTTCGGTACCGATAATTTGTAACGTTCCACCAGGATCTTATCAAAATTAATTAAACGGAACGAAATCCTAAACTGTTCGGTAACAATATTATATCGTTATTAATATAACGATATAATAACGTTATTCATTCAGTTTAAGTTTCAAAGTTGATTGGGGAAAGACAGTTTCGGGTAGCTTGATGTGCTGGTGTCTGTACCTTGTATCCAAATCCTTGTATGAGTTAATTTACAATACAAACTCCATGCCTTCAATAAAAATAATTCACAGATAAGAAGATTTTTTTATTGTGAACGCAACCGTGGAACGCAACCTATTACAGGGGGTGTCGACTCTATACGTCGAAACAAGGACATACCTTCAAGGGCTATTTCAAGTGTGGCTAGAGTTAAAAAAAAAATTGGGACCTAATAGTCAAGACTAAAAAATTATGTTATAAGAGGTTTTAGGTCCCTAATCATACCACTAATGACATCAATGAAGTCACGTTGACGTTCCGAACTTCCGAATATGATCAAACAAGATGGCCGAGTTGTTTGTTATAGTGACTCTGTTTCTGTATTTATTTCGAGAAAGTGACTCTTAAAACGTGAATAAGTCGTCGGTGGTAAACGTGGAAAGTCGAGGACGATGTTATAAGTATGAATGTTTACCAGCTGAGAACTCATTGACTATATTATTTCGCTTTCCGAAACTCGGAAAAACGAACACATTACGGTATGTATTTCTAGTATACTATATGATTAATTAACTATTGAATATTATAGGATTTGTACCAGGGCTTCGAACAAGTGATACCTAAGACTAGATGGTGATGTTACAACAACAAAGCTACTGAACTACAGCTAAAAAGGCTTCCACAGCTTGCTTATTCCGCACCCAATTATTCTAAACCTAATTATTCTAGTCTGTGCTCAAGTATTGCTCAGGTGATTAAAGATCAAAATGTGTTTGAGAAACATTTTGTTAAAGGATATAGAATATTATGGTCAGTGGGTCGTCTTAGTACCATTCCTTACTTTGTACACACCAATGGATTTGGAAACACTTCTATGGCAAATATATATAGTTCAGCAGTTTTTTATTATTTAGATTGATTCTGGTTCACAATCAACCATCCTAGTCAGTTTGTTATTTTGATATACTTAATTATAATTTTGTTTCAGCTGTGAATTATGGACAAAGTACTGCTTTCCTGATAAAGAATACTGGTCATCAGAATTTCCAGTATAAACTTCATACAGAACATAAAATGCTCTGCAATAGACATTTTCCAAAGATATAATTTAATGATTACCCTAAAACTTCAAAGAAGCTTCACAGATTTGCAGTTCCAGATGACATCAAAGAGGTATTTATGTTATTTATTTAGTAATAACAAATACAATCTTTTCAAATGTCACATATAAAGTTCATAGTAGTAGTTAGTAGTTTCATATTAAATTGTTGCATTAAGGAAAACAATAGATGTTAGTTCAGAGCTATAAGGGAATAATAATATAATAATATTGTAAATGTAAAAGTTCATGAAGATGTGTGAAAGCTTTTTACTTAAGCTTAAACGTCTTAACAAATTTGGATGAAATTTGTCACAAAGATAGACCATATACCAGATTAAAATATAGGTTTCTCTTTATCTCAGGAAAATAAACAGTTCCCGAGCCATACACAATAAGTTTTCTGTGTTAGATATGATAGCCGCATGCAAAGTCTATAGAAAACCAAAGTTTATAGAATGTTTAAGGGATTTTTAAACTGTATGTTAGATTTTACAGCTATAGTTGTAGTAGTAGTATTATGTTTATGATTATTATTACTACTAAAACAATTTTTTTACTTAAATTTCAGACTGAACCTCAACCAGGTCCTTCGTATTGTCAGGTGCAAGTTTTGAAAGATTTAACCAACTGCTATTCTGAACCAAAATCAGTACCAACCTTTAAAAAACCAATACTTGAACCTCTACCTGGAACTTCGCATGTGTTGCATGCTTCATTTGAAGAAAATAAAGTGCTGGGTGAAATTAACACTTATTCTCAGACACCAAACAAATGTAAGGCAAACTAAAACTAATAAAGAAAATTATTATAATTCCTGTTTTTTTTGCTAATGTTTAGTAAAGCAAAGAAGGAAATGAACGAAGTTACATTTTTCTTTTTGGTTGTGCAATAGAAATGAAAAGTTATTTCAAATTAGCCTAAGCGTAAGTTTCGTAGGTCATCAATGCTAATTTGAGATAACTAAATATGCATTTCTATTGCACAACTAAAAAGAAAAATTTAGTTTTGATTATGCAGTAATTTCCTTTAGAATATTTCAAATTTCCCGCCCTGCTCGCGTCCTTTAGTTGTTCTGGGGTACCACTAGATGGCGCGCAGCAAAACTGTCTACAGTTTTTTTGTACGAAGTCGCTATTCTTCTCCTTAGAGTATATATGTTCTGTGACCTATTACCTATACGTCAAAATCAACATACATGCACAAACTTCATTTTATTAGCTCTTTTCAAACACCCGTTTTTGTGAAACATTTTGTACACAGTGTTCGTAAACGTAGAATAAAATATAGGAGAAATTGAAACACTGTGTACCACAGAGTATTAATAGCTGGAAAACTTGTACTCCAAACAAATTCGTTCACGAAATGCCAACATGAAAGATCAAAATTAGACATATCCTCAGAAATATGGATTGCAGTACCTAGTAAAGAAAATGTGGGGTATCTGATACAAATACTAATTATTTCATTCGTATATTATTAGGACATTAATTAATTCACGTGCACACTTGCAATATATCAACGATTTTAAATTAATATTTGTGTTGATAAAAGAGACAAACTTACCAGTTAGAAGAGTATGACCAAGCGCCACATTGCCAATGACGCCCAGTATCGCGGAATGTCCGTAGATAAGGTTGGCAGCTCTGTTTTTAGTTCACCATCGCGACCGCAACGCAGCGTTGGCGTCGTGTAACACCTTTCATTGTATTGACTATTGACTGATTCTGAACACAGAGAATAATGTATAAAGTTAATTTATCGTATTATTGTCTTAGTTCTTGTTAAAATATATATTAGTATGTTTTAGTTTAAGTGGAATAATGCCTCCGTTTACGTGAATGTGAAAGAAAGCAGCCCGTGGAGTGCTACGCGGCCATTTTACTTGCAATGCGGCAACGGTGTACGATCCGCCATTGGAAACGGCCAGTGTCTTTTTCTGAGTGCAAGATTTGTATTTCGTTGAATAACGCGGCGTAGAAACAACGGATAACCATGTGTGATAAAAGTGTAGTGCGGACTTTAGTGTAGTGAAGCACGGTGGTCGGGTGTTTCGAATAATGTGTGAACGATGGAAAACGAAGTGAAGCAGCGCAATCAGAGAAACAGGCGAAGGGAGCGGGCACAGCGCATGCAAGCACAGCGAGAGAGCAAAGTTAAGGATGGAGACAGCGGCGAGGACGAGTCTCCTACGAGAGAGAAGCCGCCTCGTCCTCCTGCCAGGAGGAAGAAGTCGCGGGAGCCGCTGGGGGAAGAGGACATCATCGATGGTTTCGCCATAATGGCATTTCGCACATATGAAGATCTCGAGGTGAGTACATAATGGTCTGAAATGCTTTGTACCCTGTTTTGGAAACAATATAACTTTGATAACAAAGTGACAAGCACTAGTTATGTATATTTTAAGATATTGCCTTGTGTTTTGCCTTTATATACCAATTATATACTGCAGAAGAGCCACTAAAGGTTGTTTACATTTGCTTAATGACCTACAACCTTGCAATTATCGTCTATGTCTCTATGTCAAAAATTGGATAAATTATCTAGAAACGTGATGACGACATCTATTGTCGTCATGCAATCGGTGCCACCAAAATTGATAGATTTTCTATAAATATAAGCAAAAGAGAACAAAATAAGTCTACTAGGATGTTCAGTCTTGTATCCCATTATAAAAAACGGCGCTCTGTAATCGCTTTGGACGTCGCCTCGGAAGTGCATTGACCCAACGAATGAACCCTGCGTGTAAAAAAAGTAGATAGTGAAATTTAGTTGTTATTTACGTAAATGAAAGTAGGTCTTTTTATACTTCGATAAAAATAAAACCTGTATTCATTGAGTGTTGTATTATCTATAGATACAGGTATTTAGCGGTTATGTATTATGTAGTGAGCAGCTGACTGCCGACGGGCGCGCCTGTCGGATCGCAGAGCGCCGTGCTCGGCAATCGAGTTGCAGCCGCGGTCTACCACAAAGTGTAAATTTGGTCTAAGTGGCTTTCGCTCGTTTGTGCTCATTTATCGCGCCGTCCTCGAATGGCAATATGTTGTGTACGTTGAAGTCTCGTATGTGCACAATAAAACTACATTCCCTGCTATCGTTTTAAATTATGGCGACAGGCTTGCCGTTTGTGGCTCGTTGGAGCGGCGCGCGCGTATATTATAGGCCCGAACAGGTTTCTTTGCTCCTATTTAATTCACCACATGTGGTGTGCAATGCTTATGCAATTTCTACTTACAATGGCTGTAAGTTAATTTTCTACTAGGTATAGGCATCTACTTTAGATTATCTAGATACTTAACATGAGTATAGGCACAGGTACGCACCTCTCTTATCAATGATATTTTTCTAAATCCAAATTGGCATTAATGATATGAAATTCAAATAATTGCTCACCTACTGACTGATACTGATATGACTTAAAAGAAATGACCCTAAACAATGTGCCTCGTGGCCATAAGGCTTAAAAACAGCAAAAAAAAAGTAAATTAATGTGGTAACTAACACACTTATCTATCATTTATATGTTCAGGTAGCTATTTAAGTAAGTAATTGACAATTTAATCGGGTATCATTCTATTACTCACGAATTATACCTACGACGTTATGTTAAGACGTGGTTTTCCGTGACATTTACTTATTTCAGGTAAATTATGTAACACAAGTAAAAACTACATTAACAAATGCTTATGACGAAAGAAGTAAGTGGGTACACTAAGAGCGTAGGTAAATAAACTAAACAAAGTAGGTATTGTATCGACGGTTCCAGCTATGCATGTTTAATTATGATTATAAACCGTGTTTATGCACTATAATCGCGAAACTAATTCATTTACTTACGAATTCATACAACACTCACACAATAACGTCTTTGAAATGAAAACTAGAAAGTAGGTAAAACTTTATACGTTTTCAGGTTTGAAGTCATCGTAAACTGTAAATAAGACCGATTTCACGATAACAATAAGTATTGTAATAACAATATCCAAGAAGTTAATCCATGTATTGGGACTAAACTTAATTCCGAACGAGCGCCCAACTCGACGAAAAAATAAAGGTTGTTGTTGAAATGAAACAATATCGGTTACGTGTTTTGTTGATAGACGCTGTAGCCGTGTAGCGTAGCATTTCAATCTGATGTGTATTACGCGTTTGAAGGTTTTTTCGTACTATTTTTGTATGTCCCGTTGGTAAAAACTAAGGAATTTAATACGCTATATATTTTTATTGATGGATTATCGGTTTGAATCAATATATATCATCACGATAGTAAATAATGAAATAATTAATTTTTAGTATTAAAACTTATCGACACTACATCTGTAGATACTTTGATAGTGAGTAATTTGAAATGTGTATTGCATTCGCGTAGGTAAATGAAATATGATGTAGTTAAAATGCCTTTTAATTAACCAACAAAAGAAACAACTCATAATTTTATTGCTCATAAAACAATATTACTTACATTATGAAACCTCTTATATTTTAACGTTTATAACTTTAAATCTTAGTTATGCTGGGTTTGAAGTACAGTTAATCGGATAAAAACACAGTCGAGCGTGACGATGTCGTCTAACGCCTGTTGAGCGACGATCGACTCTTGAATATCAAGAATTACCTTGGCGTTAACTTATTATTTTCCCACGGTATAGGTACCTACGTCAAGTTGCTACGGATTTTAGAAAAAAAAATTGATTTAAGTATCGAATTCCCATTTCCTATTGTTATTCATAAACAATAAAGTTTGAATAGCAAGCTATATTTGACTACAAGGGCCATTAATAGATATTTCAATAAGACATCCTTTGAAAATAAAGGAGAATAAATTAAGAACGTAAGTTTTTGCAAGATCTAGATCTTTTTGCAAGATTAAGAAATACAAGCGAGAAAAAGTTCTAGAACTCTACTATCTACCTATAACTTATGAAAGTGACCATGTTAAGGTAAATGCGCAGTGGTAGACCGCGAAATTCAAATTTTATTACGTTTTTTGCAATTTGCAGGTCAGTATCAGGTTGTATCTTGATCAAAATTTGATTCGCGACTATAACAGGTACGTATCTAAAGAATTATAATCATTAAGACATCTTCCTAAGTGAGATTTGTACCACAAGCACTTTCCATAAGAGATTTCTTCTAGTGGTACAAATCTAAGCCACATCCACATGGTTATGGTACAAAGAAATTTAAAAGAAAGTCACAGTAAAACGAAGACGTAAGACCTTAATTTACCTGAAATAACGATACCATTATCCTGATATTTCGCTGTACATGACACAAAGAAAAGAATACACTCTTCATAATTCTTACACTAAATAAAAAAAAATGTAAAAAACTAATTTGAAAAGTTTGACAAGGTCCATCTACCTGATCGATAGCGATCGAGAAAAATTAGATAGGGCATGAAGAAGTTAGCGGGCGTGAAATATCGTAGACATCGGATTTGCCGAGGGAAGCTTGCTTGGAATTAATTTTCTTCGCAGTTTTATATTGAAAAATGTTCTAAACAGTTTGAAAACATAATTTGTTATAAATTCATAAAAATGTATTACATACGTGTAACATAGATGCGTAAACATAGATTATAAAATATATATGTTAGTTTTACATGTTCAAAACACATTAATGACTTAAATTCATGCGTGTTTATGAATACTTTTTACATTCAATATTCAAAAGGATGTTTATAAAATGAACAAGTCACGTTTAAACACTGCAACATGCTTTTACGTGGCAATCACGACGGTATTACTGCAAACTCTTGCTTAGTAAACCACCGAGCAATAAACATTAATATTGCTAATCTGCGACCATTTTGCCACAGAGCTGACAGTGGGATTTACCTACCAACGTAATTTGTATATTAATTAGTTTTCATCATCGTTATAGCTTAAGCTTTCCTAAAGTAGTAAGTACTCCGATTCAAAATATGGTCAGACATTAAAATAATTAGGGGAATAACCCGTTATCGCAAATACTGTTTATGGCTTATTGCATTTCAAAGAACTAGTTATGCTCCACGTGGGCGAATCAATAAAATGCGATAAAAGGATAATAATAAGCTGAACGCACGAATCGTGTTGAATGCACTCTGATAAGTCAACATTTTTATACAAAATCAATATCTTTCGCCTTAGAAGACAAGCCACAAGCCCACAACGGCCGGGAGCACCGATATCTCGGGGACACCGACACCCCTTTGACCCATCCCCTTGTAGTATTCCCCTGAGCACAATGTTAGCACGGTGCGACATAAATACTTACCTGAGTAAACTTTAAACTACATCGTTTCGCTTTTATTGCTACTCAATGAAACCACGTTTTAGCTTTTATTTAGCCCATTTTGATTTCTGATCGAGTGCACAGTATGGTGATTACATCACCATACTGTGCACTCGATCAGAAATTATTAGTTATGTTTGTACTTTGTAACCAGCCGGATAACTATGTCACAGATTACTAAATAGTTACTTCGTAACAGATACATCACTCCAATACAAAAGCGAAAATACCTACGCTATAATAGCCTACAAAATCTTAATAATAATACCAGCTGTTTGCAGTGAGAAGAAATGTACCATAAGTACGCACACAGAGAGTTGAGATTGTATTGCCCGCCGCGCGACCCACGTGCGAGCGCGTCATCGAGCGAATGTGCTAGGGTTGTACCTATGATGATATTGGTATTAAAACGAATGTTGTAGAAAAACAATTATTTTTTATTTGTTGATCTAATATGTTTCAGTTTAATAAAATGATAGATGCATTTTTTCCTTCCCTGAATGTCCTGCGTCTGAAAAGTAAACATTTGCGAACTGTATTACTTGATATTATATTAGTTTGAATTCGAGAAATAAATACTAAACACATATGTACTTTTTTGTTTGTGTAGACCACCTGCAGGCGTAGCATGAGCACCGTTTTGTCGACGGAAGAGTAGACAAAGATGACATTCCGTGTAGACAGTACGACGGCAGCAAAGTAGAAAGAGTCAACTGCACTTTTTACGAAATACGTACTTTTTTACATAATTCGACTCAAAATTCTGTTTTGTCATAGGATTTTTACTCGTTTTTTTTACTGATAATAAATCACATATATGAAGACAACTACAACAATTGTTCTCAGTGTCGAAGTACCGTGTTTTGGAACAAAAAAATATTGTAGTTATATCATGATTTTGTAGATAACCGTATATACTTTGTGGCCGTCGTGTAGAAAGTTTAAAATCTCCTTACAACTGTCAGTCGTCAGCGTCATTTTGACAGTTGGGATAGAAAACTTTCTTCTGAAATAGTCTACATATAAAAAGACCTAGACAAAGATCGTTAGAAACGAAAGACAAAATGACAGATTGTAGAAGGATTTCTACGGTGCGATGTCAAAAGTGGAGAAACGAAATGTCACTTTGTATAGAAAGAGCTGTGTCTCTATTCTACGTAGAAATGAATGCGTCATGCTAAGCCTGCTGTTGTAGGTAGGTACCTACTTACATCTTTTCTTTAAGTCTCGCTCGTTGGGTGCTGACCAATGTATTTTTTTTTTAAATTGCGGTCTTTGTTGACGCAAACCTCAAAAAAGCAGATTTTTTGCGTAGGTAGGTACGTACCGGCCCTCCAGATAAGTACTTACCTACGCAAAGTAGCTGCTTTTATTATTATTATCAGGTATTAGACTTCTATTCTATGATATACCTGCTTAGGTACATGCAGGTCCACATATCAAATCACGACGACGCAGGTAGGTATGACCTACTTATTTTCTGACAATAAGTGGGTACCTAACTATTAATTTATATAAAACAACACTTATAATACCTGAACTCCTTAATTTACAACGATTATCATAGTACATATCTACCTATTGGTGATAAATTGTGAAGGAACGACAAAAGGGAATTCGAAAAACAAAAGATTTAAAATACTACATAACTTACCTTTGTTCGTCTCTCGGCAATGAAAAAAAGACAAATTTTCATTTGTTTTTTTACTTTGACACCCATCCACTACACAATAATTACGTGGTTTCGACATTTTGATACTCAGCGCGGTAACCGTGACGTGCGAGCGAGCACTCAGGCTGGCGTGCGGCAGCCGGTAGCCCTCTGTCGATTGTACCGACGGCGGTATGCGAGGCGGTAGGCATATAACGCGCGGCCTTGAGTGAGTGACGGACGCCTGACTATGTTGTGTAGGCAATGAATAGGCTGCTTAGTTTCGTAAACACGGTCTACCCATTCATACTTTACACCTAACACGCATTGCTATCTGTAGAAATAACGAACTATGTAATAAATGAAAGCTTGTTTAATACACTGTAATTTACCACATTATTTTCTAAGATAACATATTGACCTCACCACTATTCAAAAGACTACAGATCTTATCGTAGGTAGCTACTTAACGCGACGGTAGGTGGGTAGTAAATTGTACAAATTGAACCGAACCGACGATGACCCGACGACGCGACGGTGCGAGAATTCTCGACCTTGACCGTACTTGAACAGATAATGTGTTGATTGTTACCAGATACTTGACCTGTAATTGAGAAGACAATATTATCATTTCATATCATAATGTCAGCTATGATACACTCAGCGGCACGGAATCTTGGCCAGGCGATTACCTATCTCGCAAATACTCGCAATAACAAATTTCCAATGATTGTTTCTTATGAGGGTAGGTCAAAAAAATGTTTACTCTTAGTTCAAGAGGGTGATTCATTAAGTTTGAATGCACTAGGGTTGCAAGTTTAAATGTGTGTGTTGTAAAAGTTCACGGTTAGCTTATTGAGTTATTATAGTTTTGCAAAGTAATTGATATTCAAAAATTGTAGTGGCCAGCTCGTACTCCGGACTTAAACCCGATTGAGGCTGTCTGGGACATGCTCAAAAGACAGATAAAGTCCACCTCCGACCCGCCAGAAACTCTTAGTTGGTAAGGAGTTACTGGCGGGTCGGAGGTGGACTTTTCGAAATGCAGCATTGTCTGCTTGGGAAAGCATTCCGCAAGTTGATGTCAGAAACATCATTCAAAGCATGCCAGATCGAATACAGGCCGTTTTTAAGTCTAGAGGAGGAAACACCGATATAAAGACGTAGAGACAATAAACCAATTCAGGTTTTTTTATTCTATAGTGCTTAAAATTGAGTGTAAAATTCTTTGTCTCTGCCAAAGTGCCCAATTTAACCAATAAACTTATGGGTGTAGTGACGTTTTCAGTTTCAAGTTCTAAAAGCATAAGAAACACTGAGTGTATCCGCTCTTTATTTCATTGTCAAAAATACATTTATATGCAAAATATCGTGAAATTTACATGTGGCCAAGTTTGTGTGACGGTGAGTGTATTTTTTTATAATGTGAGTCAAAAGACTTGAAGTTGATTTAAAACCTTATGGATTCCAGGATACAAATCTCAAATCAAATCTAGTTGGAAATCAACAGTCGTGTCTTATTTTCGTTCTACAGAAAAATAAGACGGAATCTTTAAAAACCAAGACAACAAGTTTAAGACTAAAGTGAAGTGAAGAAAAAATTAAAAATATGCCTCAGATTCTTTCGTAACAAATTCTTACGTTCCAATACCATAGTAGCCACTATGCTAAAATACGGAGAAACTATGTTATGACTAGTTTTTGTTTAAAATAGATATAGAGGTATTTGAAACTCCCTGGTGAAATATCTATTTCCAACTTAATGACGTATTGACGTAAATTTTCAGGCAAACATTATGTTTAAAAAAACAATATAATAAACCCTATTATGGAGTCAATACGTCATGTTAACTCATTATTTACGTAGAATAATAACGTGCCACTGCCACTACAATTAATATCATGTGCCTCATTTACTATTCAATTCATAAACAAAGTAGTTATGCATACCAGGCATCAGTTCCCACGGGATTAATCCTCACTCAACACTCTGTTTCTAACACCTTTAAGTAGCCATGTCGCCGATTCCACTTAATACACATCTCTTTCAACAATTACTCCTAACAGCTAAGTTAATGCTTATCTGAGCTAGCTTCGTGGGAACTTCCAGAAATATGTCGTCATTGTTTAGGTTATATAAACCAATAGTTCATAAGCCAGGACATTCCGTTTGCATCGCTCAAACTGAGCACATCTCCCAATTATTGTAATAATTGTAATTAAAGTTTATTTTAAACAAAATCACTGCCGTTCATATTTGACTGGCGCAGCCGGGGTCGGATAAAGTTCGCGAAAAGTTTCTTCGTTTAAAGGCACTAACATTGGCCTAGCGAAGTGCTAATTGCCTGGCATTATCCGGGAACCTACACAAACAAATTTGTCATCGAGCGGCAGCACGAAGGAGATCAACACCAGCAGACGAGAATCGGCACGGGATCGAGCAGTAATTTAATGTGAGTAGACCTTTTCGCATTTATTGCCCACTCCCATGTCTATCCCTTCCTTACGTTATTTGGACCAAAAATCGCCAGTTAACGTCATTAGTTAGTTAATCAACGTCTATGGACAAGAATCGCCGTTTGCGTTGTGTATAAGTTTCTTTTCTATCTCTTCCCTACGTTATATTGGACAAGAATCGCCATTTAACGTCATTAGTTAGTTAATCAACGTCTATGGACAAGAATCGCCGTTTGCGTTGTGTATAAGTTTCTTTTCTATCTCTTCCCTACGTTATATTGGACAAGAATCGCCATTTAACGTCATTAGTTAGTTAATCAACGTTTATGGACAAGAATCGCCGTTTGCGTTGTGTATAAGTTTCTTTTATTCTATTTTATTTACTAACGTTACATCGGACAAACATCGCCGATATTTCGTTATTTGTTTGCTTTCTAAATCAAATTTAAAATTTATTAAATACTTAATTAAAACTTAGAATAGTATCTAATTAATCTGTACATAAAATGAATCAAATCCAGATAATCCCGAGGGAAATCCTGGGAATGATTCCTAAATTTATCAAAGATTTTTCAAAAAACACACAACCGTTGACATATTACTGTCTTAAAGTGAAGAATAAAGTCAATATAACTAAAGAATACATTGACGCTTTCGTAAAATGTAAAGAATTATTGACCAATGCCCCGCTTTTACAATTTCCTGACTTCTCGAAACCGTTTTTACTAACAACAGATGCATCAAACTTTGCCCTTGGCGCAGTCTTATCTCAAGGACCAATCGGTAGCGATAAACCAATTGCGTTCGCTAGTAGGACACTCAACGAAGCTGAAACACGATACAGCGCAATTAAAGTAGTATGGGCCTGCAAACACTTTAGACCGTATTTATATGGAAAAAAGTTCATAATTCTCAGCGATCATAGACCACTCGTGTGGTTACACTCAGTTAAGGAACCCGGTAGTAGATTAACAAGATGGAGGTTAAGATTATCCGAATATGACTATGAAATCAAATACAAACCAGGAAAACAAAACAGTAATGCCGATGCTCTGTCGCGCATAAGAGTTAACGCATTAGAGGATGACTCATCTATGATAGTTAACTTAGAATGAAAGGAACGACGAAAAAATATTTCTAAAAACTCAACTCCTAGTCCCATTGTTATTTCATTTGAAGATGACTACGATAGACCGAGATCCCCATACTCGATACAATCATTGGATAGTGGAACTCTTACGGCCTCTGAAAAACCAGACTCCTTAACTAATATTACTATTCATTCTGAAGAAAACACTGACTCTGCTGACGTACCCATATTAAACGAAGCTATTGATACAAAACCAAATCAAATATTAATTTTCACATGGAATAGACGCGAATTCGTAGTTAAAGATCTTTCTAGAGATAAACAAAAGGTACTCGAAGTGCACATGCCTACGGATAATCCCATACTAGTTAAAAATTTCCTCAAAGAGTACATACGACCTAAAATTAAATATTTCCTTTATTTCGAAGACAAAATGCATAGAAAAATATTTTCCGAAGTAATTACAAACCTTTATAAAAAGGATTCAGTTAGGTTTTACGAATGCACCCTAAGAGTAGTCTATGTTGAAGACGAAGAAGAACAACGTGATATTGTCACAAAGTATCACATAGGTAAAACTTGCCATCGCGGCATTAAAGAAACAATAGCCCATTTAAAACGCACTTATTTTTGGAATAACTTAGAACAAACAGTAGGCAGCATTATAAACTCTTGCGAAATCTGCAAAAGAATGAAATATGACCGAAAACCTTTTAAGCCTGAATTACAGTTAACACAGACTCAGACTAGACCTTTTCAAGAGGTTTTTATTGATTTATTTTCAATAGAAGGAAAATATTTCTTGACTATTGTTAACGCTTTCAGCAAACTGGGACAAGCATTTGAGGTATCAAATAGATCAACCCCTGAAATAGTAAGAGCTTTATTAAAGTTCTTCTCATTTTATGGTGTGCCTAGAAAAATAAGTTCTGATCCAGGTTCTGAATTCAATAATAAACTGTTGAAGGAAATGTTAACCTTCTACAAAATTCAACTTCACATAGGAACGCCACATAATCCTAATTCAATGGGTATAATAGAAAGGTTTCATTCAACAATAATCGAAATTTACCGAATTGCAAAATATGAAACTAAAATTACAGACGCTGTAACCGTTATGACGTATGCTATAATGTCCTATAATCAATCAATTCACTCTACCACGGGTCTCACTCCCTTTGAAGTGGTATTCGGACATACGGACTCATCTAGTAATTTTGCAGTAGATTTTGATAAAAGTTATACGCAACAATTAGTTACAGAACACGCAAAGAGATCAAAATACTTGTATAATTATTTAACTGACAAAATGGTTAAAATCAAAGAAAACATACGACAAAAGCGTGGTGGAGAAAATAAATTCGATATTAAAATTGGAGATAGCATTTTAATCAAAGGCGTTAACACTCGACGCAGCAAAGATAAACCACGTTACCAAAAAGCTAAAGTAACAAGTAATATTCACCGCAATACAGTCGCGGTACAGACCAATCAGAGACAAACTAAGGTTCCAATTAAAGACATAAGGCGTCCTCCACAGGCTGGTCCTCCTGATAGTGGCTCAGGCAACCCTGACCCAGGGCCTTCATCCACAGTGTATTCTTCCTGTCAAGCAAGGCCAAGCAGGTCTTACCTTATTTGACTGGAATCTAGATTTCGAATTAATAAGTAACAATTTAGATTAGGATATTCTAAAAATACTTTTAAAATAGATTAGTAAGTATATTCTAAAAATACTTATAAAATAGATTAGTATATAAATTAGTAAGTATATGAAAGATAGGTTAGACACATTGAATATTACATTGAATGTTACAATTGAGCGACTTAATTAATTGATTCCTACTACGATAATCAAAAGAGGTTTACTTAAACTTAATCCCCTTGGCTCTATCATTAAAGTAATTACTGGTAATCTGGATAACGACGACGCAATCAAGTTTGACAAATTAATTAGTAATATACAATCAAAACATAAAAGGCAAACAAATAACATTTATTATATAAATTCCAATCATCCAACGGAGTATAGTTTTTATTAGTATCAATTACACCTATTTCCAATGTATAACCCCCGAACAATCCTTACATTCCTAATCATTCCCAAATTTCCTATATCCTTGCGAAAGGGTTGAAAATATGTATTACCGCTCTCCCAGCCATGCAGGGAAATCGACGACGGAAAGTTTATTTGTTACAAGACAGATGTCTTCCCGCTGACAAAAGCACATGCATCGCGGACTTCATGAAATATGCCACTGAGATTTCAACGTGTCTTCCCTAGCCAGTGAAATTCTCCAAGGTGAACATCAAATCTACACAGCTGAACACTTGGATCCTATTTTCCGGCGTTCACCCATTATCGATGGAATATTGCAAGAATGACATAAACCAGCACAATATTCTCTGCACCTATATCGTAATTAGACGAAAATTGAAAAAAAAAATACACTGAGAAAGCGACGCATATTAGCCGCTCAGGTGGCAGTCCACATCACGACGAACGTGTAATCTACCCAGCATTGCGATGCCAACCAGCCTACAAGGAAAACCTCCGAACAACATAGACGAAATAGACTGAAAAGTGAAAAGTGTAGTGTACAGTGATAAAAGCGAAACGCACTTTGTGAATATTCATAGTATTAGTGTAGGAACTCTAATCATTTACATATTAATTTTAATTACCTTCAAATTGTATTTCTTGTTAGATTAAAATTTTATATTTGTAATATAAATCAAAACCATCATTCTCAGATTTCAAATGATGATTTTGAACTTATGGAGGGAGGAGTTATGCATACCAGGCATCAGTTCCCACGGGATTAATCCTCACTCAACACTCTGTTTCTAACACCTTTAAGTAGCCATGTCGCCGATTCCACTTAATACACATCTCTTTCAACAATTACTCCTAACAGCTAAGTTAATGCTTATCTGAGCTAGCTTCGTGGGAACTTCCAGAAATATGTCGTCATTGTTTAGGTTATATAAACCAATAGTTCATAAGCCAGGACATTCCGTTTGCATCGCTCAAACTGAGCACATCTCCCAATTATTGTAATAATTGTAATTAAAGTTTATTTTAAACAAAATCACTGCCGTTCATATTTGACTAAGTAGTTAGGTAAGTCCTTTGATCGTCTGGAGGTGAATCAAAACAATGCATAAGCTATGTACATGAACCTTTTTACGTCAGGTTGGACTAACAGTTTATTGGCGTTCTTGATATTATTGTCTTGCCTTTTATATTCTACCTCCTTCGCCCCCACTCCACGGGTAGTTTCAGTCTTTTAGTGCATCTGGCAGCAATATTTACTTGCGGGAAGATTTCAGCTGCCGCAACAAATCTACGTTCCTTTGATAGCTACGATAAGTTGTTTGGTTTGTATAGTTTTACTCTACGTAATTGAATAGAAATATGGGTTAGGTATGAATTTTCAAGACTAATGTAACTGAAATGGGTATTTCACGAATCACAGCCATATTGGACCTCAATATCATGTGATTATTGTTTCAATTTATGTAAAACAAATATCAATATAATATAATTTGTCTGTCACTATTATCAAAAACTATTCACGTAGTAAAAACCAAGCTTAAAAAAGACAAACGATACTCAAATGACACTTCGCCATCCAGAGAAAAGTGGACAAAGTGGAATACAATTACGAAACAAAACAAGATACAAAGCTATTAAATATTATAATGTAATAGTTAGTGTAACACAATGCTATTTACCAACCACTGTGTGTGACTTTAATTACCATTACCGCACACATTGTAGGCGGAAGAGATGCAATCATAGTAAAAAAAAAACCAATATTAATCAGTGATAATGTAGCATTCAAATGGTGAAAGAATTTTTAAAATCGGTCTAGTACTTTTTGAGCCAATTCGTTACAAACATAGGTACATCATACAAATCTTTCATCTTTATAATATTAGTATAGAAGTATAGATATATATATATATTCTGTATTTTGGTTACATGTTCTCACTGTACAGGTATTTTTTTCGAGCATAAAAACAGACTATAAAATAATATATTTCCAACTTTCAACGTACAACAAAACAATAAACGCAAACTAAAATAACGAATGGAATCCAAAAATGCGTTCAGAATTCACAGTATTTTCTGCTATGAAAATGTGGTGTGAAAACTGTCGTTTCATTGTTTTCAGTTTATGAAACACTAGCTTCTGCCCGCGACTTCGTCCGCGTGAAATTTTTTGTTCTCCCGACCCACCCCGTCGCATCGCATCGCCTGCCTGCGCTATTACTTCGTTTTCGCTTAACGAAAACTTCTGACTTTTTTTTCTTTTTCCTCAACTTCTAAGGGCCCTAGCGTGATGTTTAATAGCCTTCCTCAAGAATTGGGCTATCAAATGCAAAAATATTTTTATAAATCCGACCGATACTTCCAGATATTAATTAGAGCTGTCAAACAAACTCTTCGGCTTTAATAATAGCATTATTTTAGAACTATGATATTTCCTAAGATATTCATTCAAATCAAATGATGATAAGGGCAATTTTGTTCAAAATTAAATACTTGTGATGAATAACGTATTTATTTAGATAAGAATTAATATCATGTTTATAAAACACCTTTGCAAATAATGCATTCTTTGTGAATAAATTTTATTACTATAAAAATGGTTATAGTGAGTCAACCTTAAAATATAGACATATTATGCTGTCACGGACTTTTTTTAAAACTTTTAAAGGGGAACAATTCCGTTATACGTGATTTTTGCGTAACTTTAGCCGTTTACGCAGCATACGCAACAGAAGCTCTTAAAAGAAATATTATTTCCCGTTTTTTGCAAATTTTTCATTGTTGCTCCGCTCCTGTTGGTCGTAGCGTGATTTTATATAGCCTACCTCGATAAGTGGACTACCTATCCAACACAAATATTTTTTTAAATTCGAACCAGTAGTTCTGGAGATTAGCGCGTTCAAACAACCAAACTCTTCAGGTTTATAATATTAGTATAGATAAAACACATAAACTTTACAAACAAATTAACATTGAATTGAAATGTCACATGGTATTTTCCAAGAAACACTGAAGGCAATAAAGTGAAGAAGACTTTAAGTAATAACAGATTAAAGGAAATAAAACGTCTTTCAATTCAGATTTGAATGGTAAATGTATTACCCACTCGAGAGACTCGTTATAAGATGTGCCAAATGCCCCAAGTGGCAAGAATCGCGAGGTCGGAGGAGAGTGGCGCCGACGTCAGGGGATATTCGGCGGCGGGCGGCTGCGGAGCGGTCGCGACGTATCTCGGCGATCTGCCCGCGATCGACCGTGCAGCCTCTCGGCCATCGCGATCTAATACTCTGAAGAGAGTCGCAAGAGCCAATGTGAATATGTCGCTCTGGCTGCCGCCACTTGTAATGCTACTTGACTACGCCGAGTACCGCTCTCAGGGCTCCCTTATCTGATTTAGCGCAATTTTCATACTATTTCTAAATGCACGAATCAATTATGACAAGCATTAGAGTGCTTTACGATCGGATTTTTTTTGTCTCCTTTCTTTAACTATTTCTATTGTTATACTCCTTCTAGTACACAGAACCTACTTAATTTATATACCATTGTATATGTAACTAGCTGTTCCCCGCGGTTTCACCCGCGTTAATTTGAGAAAACAACCTATTAAAATATGTATTTGTATATTCTATTACTTTAAGAGTATTACTTAAGATTATTACTTAGTACATTACTATACGAAGTTATTTTAGGAGTATGTTCAAAACTATGATATCTCCTAAGATATTCATTGAAATCAATTGATGACAAGGGCAATTTTGTTCAAAATTAAATACTTGTGATGCATAACGTATTTATTTGGATAAGGATTAATATCATGTTTATAAAAACACCTTAGCAAATAATGCATTATTTTAGAACAAATTTGATTAGATACCATAAAAAAAGATGAGTCAATCTTAAAAGATAGACATATACCTACAGTCGCGGATTTTTTTTTTAGAACTTTTAAAGAGGAACAATTCCGTCATACATGATTTTTGCGTAACTTTAAGCGTTTACGCAGGGTACACAACGGAAGCTCTCAAAAGGAATATTTTTTCCCGTTTTGCAACATTTTTCATTGATGCTCCGCTCCTATTGGTCGTAGCGTGATGTTATATAGCCTATAGCCTTCCTCGATAAATGGACTATCTAACACAAAAATAATTTAAATTCGAACCAGCATCAGCAGTTCCCTACATACAAACTTTACCTCTTTACAATATTAATAAGATTATCTAGTTTCTCTATTTACTTCATAATAATTCTCCTTGGTTACATTAAGAGCCCTCTTACATTTTGGTACTCGCGCATCTTTTTTTTTTGTTTTTTAAGGCATCTCGCAGTTCAACCTGTGAAATTGTCGTCTTCTTAACCAGGATTGCCTGTGGATGCCTCAATAAATTAAGGCCTCCAGCTAGGGCAAGCGCGCATCGCCGATACAGTGTAATAACTGCTATTGTTTAAGCAATTATTGAAGACTATTTTGGTTTAAATACTACGTGAAAATGATGTGGAAGTTCGGAGATATTCAGACTTGTCTCCAGTAGAAAATTGAATTAGGTCCAGTAATTTTTTCTTTATTTAAGGCATTATAACAAAAATGTATTATATTATATTAGTATTTATGATATGAAAAAAAAATGTTTTGATGGATTATATTCAACAGAATCTGCAACTCAAATCAGCTCTCCATGAATTTTTGCCTAAACATGCATCAGGAGAACGATTATTGCTAAATAAGTAAATACATATATAATAAAAAAATCGCTTTATTATTATTGTAGAAGAGAAAACAAACTATGTTTACCAATTAATTGCTATTTATACCAGCCAACGAATAGAATTCAATTTCAACGAGGAAATCATGCATCTCTGCGTATTTTTGTAAGAGGCCTCTTAAGACTTTCCTATATCATTCCAACAATAGAATGCTAAATCGCTTTGTGTTCATAGCTTTGCTTGGCTTTTGAAAGCTCGTTAATAAATAATATGTTCATTGCGTTCGCTCTCTCACAACATCAATTAATTATAACAACGAATAACTTCATTATAAATGTATATTTCATAAACTGTTATTTAAACTGGAATATGAATTTCTCTTCGTGGATTAGAGTTATTCATTCTGTTATTTATTGATTATCTACCGTGAACCGTGTATTAGCGTTGAGTGCGCAACATAATATAAACATTAGTAACATATTACTCCATTATCGCTATACACGTCAGCTAGTAGAGCAAATGTTTACCGAGAAGTTGTTAGCTATGCGACGGTGTCGATCGAGAGCGGACGTGTCTCGCTGTCTGATTCAGACTGATAAACAGTGAAACGTCTGACATATTGATTTTGATATAATAAGTATTGTCGATCGTGTATTTTTTTTATTACGCTATTGCATGGCATAACCGTGGTTTCTCTTTTTGATACGATTCTCACCTGATTATTGAAACCTATAACAATCAAAGCCACTGCAATAAACAAATGGATTCTTTCGTGTTTATTAACAAGTCATTAAATCTAATGTCTTTAGCACTTTCTATAGAATTTACTATATTGTTTAATTGTTAACACTACCTAATAAAGTAAAAATTCAATTACAACTGCAATTTAAAACACAGTGGGATTCCTATGTAGAACAGGAAGCAAAGATTTTAATTATACCACAGCGAGTCATAAACCACAGATCTTATTAGATAGAATGCCACATAATATTACTTCACATGAAAACTAGTCTTTATTCCCTAGACATTTGAGCGTGTGGCAGTTGACAAGCCAGGTAATCGGTTCGTGGCACGCGACACACATTTAGAAACATTTCGATTACATCCCTTCATATTTGTTTTCACGCGCTACTATTTCGCCCCATTCAATTATACAGCTATTGGGGCTTTCTGTTTCACTCGCGGTTCGATTTAAATATTCACACGTGCATTTATTTTATGTTATTTACTACTGATAACATTCACTCCGTTGTTATTTTTAGATTTGAGAATGGTTTTTACGAAGTTTTTACTAACTAATCAAACTAATACTAAAACACTATCTTATCTTTTACCTGAGTCATAGTTGTATATAGTAGTTTTTTAATTCTATCTAATCTATACTAATACTAGCTGATCCCGCAACGTCGTTTTGCAAAAAAAAAAAAATAGTAGCCGATTCTCAGACCTACCCGATATGCACACAAAATTTCATACAAATCGGTCCAGCCGTTTCGGAGGAGTACGGTAACTAACACTGTGACATTATTTTATTTCAAATAGGCACTTATAAGGAACTTAAGAACGTCAAAATGTACAAGGAAAAGAATCCCACCAAAAACATTTTCATGTAAAATGTTGCCAAGACAAGACCCTAAGGCTCGCACTGTTAAAAAGTTATCAGATCTCATGTAGAGCCAAGCTTCTAACTCTACACGCCCTAACTCTACACACCCTAACTTCACAAACTAGTCTACCTTAATAAAAATATGAGGCTTGGCCGTTTCGTTACTACAAGAACTATTGTAACAGAAAAGCAATGAACAGTGAATACATTTTTCACCTTACGCACATGTGATGGTAGCGAAACGGCCGAGCCATATATATTTTGACTAAGGTGTAGAGTTTTTGAAGTTAGGGCTTGTAGAGCGGCGTGTAAAGTTAGAAGCTTGGCTCTACATGAGATCTGATAACTTTTTGACAGTGCGAGCCTTAGGGTCTCGTCTTGGCTAAATTTTACATGAAAATGTTTTTCGTGGGATTTCACTTCTTTTTGTAAGATGCTATGAAAAAAAAATTTTTTTTTGGTTGGGTGATTTATTAGAGGTCCTGAAATATGTATTTTATTATTTATAATAAGGAGTCCCTATATCACTTTTCATACCTATAGCATCCAAATATGCGGAAATCTCATACAAACCTCCATCCCTTAGTTGAAGGGGTTGGGCGGGGTAAAAGTTTCAAGTTTTAGAATTTATTTATTGTTTGTGTACTAATTAATACTAGCTTACATATCAAATTTTAGCTTTCTAGGACTTCAGGAAGTACCCTAAGTCCCGTATTACAGAACGTCGCTCATTACTCAATACTCAAGCATTACTTAAAACTAGTTTCAACCAATCAAATGGCCTGAATCTAGTTTTGAGTAGATAATGCTTGGATATTGAGTGACTTTCTGTAATACGAGTTTTGATGATCATTAGGTCAGTGACGAAATCGGGGTTTTTTTTTAATATCAATATAATCTAAAGTTGAGCTATGCAATTGAAACTTTATATTAAATTTAATAACTCCACTATTGACATCATATCCCGAGAATTTTGTTCATCTGGTATAGTCCAAACCCAAGTTATGAGGGTTCAAAAAACGACGAAGCGCTTCGAGAAAAGGTAGGTAGTGCCCTTGCGCTTCGCTTGGCTTGTCTTGGCGGGTACACTACCGTGCCCCCAGATTGATTCTAATTTTCATTATTGGGTTTGAGAAGCTAAAGTATTGCCGAGTGTGACAGGATAATATATTTTATGTTAAAACAAGAAACTTCACGCGGACGAAGTCACGGAAATAAATATCCGCTGCCCTAAAGCATAATAATGATTATTTAACCATCAACTTTAGTAGACACTCATGATTCGTTTACCTGCACAATAGTCGACTACGACTACCCAGTGGAAATCCGAAATGGTTCTTTTGTTGAAAGTTTTTGCTAGAGTTTTTGTAAAGCTCCCTGTTAAACAAAAAATATTTTTTTCTCTTATCTGCGGCGTAATTCTTACAACAATAATTGTTTTCTAAACATCATTTGTATTTGTATCCGGTAGGTACGGTGTGGTTTCTTTTGATACTCCACTTGTACCATTATATGGGAATGGGACGCTATTTTTTGCCTTATTTTTTCTTAAGCCTAGTCAATGTGTTTACAAAAAAGTGTAAAAAAAAAGTTTTAAGTAGGTACTACATCATTCATTAAATCATTACGTGTTCCACAATAGAACCATAAACAATTTTACACCTTGACAAAAAATTACGAGTATCAGACCTTAAAAGAGGAATAATAAATTGAATGTCAGTACCTAATTACTGTTAAACTGATTATTCGCAGTTAATTAAGCGCGGTCGGCGCTGCTTGTGGATGATTTAAATTATTACTACAGATTAATTTGCTGGTGAAAATACTGTTACCTGGGGCGAGTTAATTATTTCACTATCTATAACCGTGTTGGCTCAGCGGAGGCGTTTCTGCCACCCGCTGACCTTTTACGACATTTAAACCTTTCAGTAATTTATCTGGCTCTATTTTTATAGCTCTTAATAAATACCATGGTTTTATTCGAGTTTACATTCATACCTACAAATAACTTAAATGTAAACATCAACACTCCAGAAAATTATGTCCGACGACATTAATTTATTTCGTAAGGACTTCTATTCAGTGTGAATGTTACAGCTTATGCCTCCTCCTCTAAGATCCGGGTTCATATTATCCATAAAATTACATCTTGTTCAACCTATTAGAAAAGTGGTATAATCGTTCATTATCACGCAGCTCAGTATCTAATCCGCGCCGTGCTACCACGCCGCCGACGGCTTGTCTGATGACTTAATTAATGACCCGCCGTGTCGCTGTTAATTAAACAGCTCAGGCAAATTGGTGCTCATGCCTGTGCCCGCGGCTGTTCCAGATTAAAAACAAAATGCAATTTGGTGCGCACCACGCGACCGCGGACTGAGTGTGATAAACGCACAAGGCCGCAAATATCTTCAGTGAAGAAGGACGTGCTATAACAATGTGACTTCATAGGAGTCGATGTCTATGATTTCCCTTACTATTCACTCCATTAAATAATCTGAATGTCATTGCCACGTAGGTACTTCACGTTAAAATAAGTCCAAATATCGAAACAGGATCACTTAAGCTACATAAATAATTAATTAATACATGAGTGACCTGTCATGTAAATAACACGTTAATAATTTATGACAAATATTATATACCTACAGTTTCTATGATAAATTATGACTGATGATATTGTTGGTTTATTGAATTAATCTACACTTTATTGTCGTCATAGATTTGTTAACCTAGTTTGTTTGAAAGCAGAAAATACCTGCATAAATTCAAAATTGTAATTACTAATAAGTACTCTTATAGCGGTAAAGCCCGTTAAATGGCAAACAGCATTGGCGACCGCTCGCGCTGCCTGTTTAGCGAGGTAATTGAGCATGTAGTGAACATTTCCAGTCTCATCTCCGAATATAATTTCGAAATTATCCAACGGAAAATAATTCTGAACTGTAATTTCTACTGTGCGGATGACAGGTTATTATACTTCAGGCTTCGTCCTCGAGATTAGCATTTATACACATGTAGTAACGCGTAGTACACACCATTCCACACTATTTTGAGAATATTTTGATTTATTCTGCATTTACATTTTTTTTTTTTTTTTTTTTTTTTTTTGTGGGTACATTAGTACACTTGGTTCCTGCACCCGCAATCCGTATCATTCGCTTTTTAGTGCTACGCCGTTCCACACTCGCTCGATTACAGTTATTTAAAAAGTTATCTAGTGGTATTGTTATATTGATATAATAATGCCTAAAAGAAAAGGTGATGATTGTGATCGTATAAAACATAAAATTAGAAGATTACAAAGAAAATTAAGACGCAAACGGCGTCGATCGCGTGATTCATATTACTCGGATGACTCACAGTTATCGTCAACAGCAAGTTTGTACCGCCGTTCTCCGTTAGATGATCAAGGTATGTTTTCTTTTCGAACTGTCTATCTCTATATTAATCAGTGGTTGACCTACTTACCCACTGCATAATTATTTTTTTCTTCAATTTGATTGCATAACGATCTTCATCTATTATTAATTACACGTCTTGTTTACTTTGTTATACATTGTATATACCTACCAACAACAATACACCTAGGTACATATTTCTTAGTTTTTCTACTCGAGGAATTAGTGTTACGGATAGTACAGTGGGACTGTTTTTTCACTAATACGAGCCAGACAAAACAAGATTTAATTATTCTTTACAAAATAATAGTTTGCGGACAGTACTTGCTTGCATTGGGACTGTTTCTTACTATTAATTTCTAACAATTCAGTTCAGTCTTTTAGACTATTACTTATTACGTAATTAACGTGTTTTATATTCAAAACGTTAAAGTTTAACATATTGAACAACTTGTTCTATTTTATTGTTACGATAATAATGCAGTCAGTTCCCGGCCCGCCGAGCAGTACAATGGGACTGTCTCATGGTGCTAGAAAAATTTGTTTGTGGACAGTACGTGTTATCAAAACTTGGGACTGTCACTTACAATATAATATTGACCCGCATTGCCAGGCTACATGGGACTTTACGTCTCCTTTTCAGACGGAGAAAATACTGGGTTGTTTAACAATGAAGCGGTCATGTCAGACCTAGATCAGCCTTCTCCCGAGCTACAAATAGATGTAGACTTAACGCAGCCCGAGGTGGACCTGGAACCAGATCCACTTCCCAGCACATCACGCGATGAAAACACTGTCCAAATTCAGTCAGTCGCGATAGTTGCGCCGGATCCTGCAGGCCCTTCACCGCCCGTAGTCCTAGAACCTGTTCCGCTTGCAGACGAGACGATACCTGCAACAGAAGACTCAGGACTTGATAATGAACTGTTGGATATATTAGGCACTGATCCTACAACAGATAAAAAATATGGAAAAAATATACAAAAAGAATTATCAATTAGATTTCAACATTGGACTACGGCGGGGATAACAAAAGAACTGCGTAAGGAGCTTAAAGAAAAATATTTAACTCCTGAAAATGCCAAGTTGATTGATCCTCCAGAATTGAATGCAGAAATAAAAGCAGCTGTGTCAGATATTATTTCTAAACGCGATAAAGCTATAGAAAGTAAACAAAAACAACTTACCTTAGCCATTACTTCCTTAGGAGAAGCCATCACGCTTATATTGTCTGCTAAGGAGAAAAACACCACTTTACTCAAACTTCTGATGGATTCTACTCGTATCATCTGCGACAGCCAACACGCTGACTCTGTGACGCGGAGAAACTTCCTATTGAATGCTGTAAAGAAAGAAGTTAGAGAGCAGCTACAGAATTGATAAGCTTCTTTTCGGTGAGAACTTAGCCGAAACCATAAAAACTGCGAAAGCCATCAATAAATCTGGTACAGATCTTAAGCCACCGGCACCTAAGCCTGCCAATAAGAAGTTTACACAGAGCACAGCTAATTCTTCAAGGAATTTAAACTGGAAGAATCCGGGTCCGACTCGCAGGCCGACGGGCCCACCAAGGATGAAGGAGCCTGCAGTGACCTCGACGCCCAATCGGCCAGCCGGCTCATCCAAGCAGTCTCAGCATCCGCAGCAGCGACAGAACTACAGGCGTCGTTAAACACGGTAAAACCTGCAGGTCGATTGTCCTTATTTTATAAAGAATGGTCAATGATCACTCATGATCCAATGATCCTTTCATATATAAAGGGCTACAAAATTCCCTTTACTCGGTTACCAATTCAATCAGTACCTCCTAACATTCGGAAATATTCTGAGTTAGAAAGGGCACACTTCATTGAAGCCATCGACAATTTATTAGTATTAGGAGCTATTTCGGAATGTGAAGCTCGGTCTGACCAATATTTGTCAAATGTTTTTTTAATACCCAAGCCAAGCGGAAAGATGCGTTTTATCTTAAACTTAAAATCTTTAAATAAATTTATTGATACTAATCACTTCAAACTGGAAGACTTGAGAACTGTATTAAAACTGATATCACGAGATTGTTACTTATGCACTATCGACCTAAAAGACGCATATTATTTAATTAAGATTGATAAAGATGATCGAAAATATCTCAGGTTCCAGTTTGAGCATTCTATTTATGAATTTAATATCTTACCTTTCGGCTTGAATACTGCTCCGTTTGTATTTACAAAGGTTATGAAACCAGTTATGAAATTATTGAGAACACGTGGACACTTATCTACTATATACTTAGATGACATTTGCCTCATTGGTCATGATCAGCAAGCATGTTATAAAAACCTACAAGAAACTCAAAACTTCCTTACGAGCCTTGGCTTTATTATAAATAAGGAAAAAAGTAATTTCAGTCCTTCACACATTTGCAGATATTTAGGATATGTTGTAGATACAAGAAAGTTTCAGGTCACATTACCAAAAGAAAAAATTAATAGAATAAAATTAGAAATCAAAAGAATGTCGAGTTTAAAACAATGCAAAATCAGAGCTTTCGCTAGCTTTGTTGGTCTTTTGGTATCTGCCTGCCCAGCTGTGGAGTATGGCTGGCTCTATACCAAACTATTTGAAAGATGTAAATACCTTAATTTAAAAAATTCAAACAATGATTATGAAACAGTTATGAATATACCAAATTCATTAAAATTAGACTTTGAATGGTGGAATCATGCTATCGATCGTTCTGTTTGTAAAATCAAAATAGATAAATATGACCTTGAAATTTTCTCGGATGCCTCAACAACGGGGTGGGGAATCGCGTGTGGTGATCAGAGAGCTAGTGGCCTGTGGAGAGACGTTGAGCTCAGCCAACATATTAACTATTTAGAAATTATGGCTGCTTATATCGGCCTTAAAATATTTGCTAAAGATATATCTAACTCCCAGATTCTTCTTCGAATTGATAATACGACCGCTATTTCCTACGTCAACAGGATGGGAGGCATCCAGTTTCCCCATTTGACAGACGTTACGAAGCAACTCTGGCAATGGTGCGAACATAGAAATTTATATGTTTTCGCTTCATATATTACCTCTTCAGAGAACTTTGAAGCGGATAAAGAGTCGAGACGTACGCATCCTGATATTGAGTGGCAACTTGCAGACTATGCCTATCGTAAAATTATTACAAAATTTGGCCCTCCAAACATAGATCTTTTCGCCAGTCGGTTAAATAATAAATGCCCAAGATACGTCTCCTGGCACAGAGATCCGGATGCATACGCAGTAAATGCTTTTACAATTTCATGGTCAGAATTTTATTTTTATGCGTTTCCTCCGTTTACCATGATATTAAAATCATTACGAAAAATCCAGTCTGATAACGCCAAGGGTATCATGGTTGTCCCACACTGGTCAACACAGCCGTGGTACCCATTATTTAAAAGTCTTTTGGTGTCAGAAATGGTAATTTTCAGGGCTAATGATAATTTAATTTTATCTACTGATTTCAGTCGTCTCCACATGCGCAACAGCATTACACTGGTGGCAGGGATCTTATCCGCAAGGCGATGATAAAAAGAGGTATCCCACTTTCATCTATGGATATAGTACTTAACTCTCTCTCGGAGAACTCTTATAAACAATATGAAGGGTGCTATAAAAAGTGGTTCATTTATTGTAATGAGAATAAATTGAACATGTATGAGGTATCAATTCCAAATATTATGAACTTCCTAACAATTGCGTATAATGGTGGTGCCCAATACGGAACATTAAATTCATACCGGTCCGCTTTGAGTTTAATTACTAAAGAAAACATTTCCGGAAATGAAGATTTGAAAAGATTCTTTAAAGGAATATTTCGTTCTAGACCCCCTCTGCCTAAGTATGACGAAACCTGGGACACGTCTTTGGTATTAAATTATCTGGAAAAATGGTACCCTAATGAAGACATAAGCCTCGAAAAAATTTCTAAGAAATTAATTACTCTGTTAGCTCTCGTCACTGCACATAGGGTGCAAACATTATCAAAAATTAAAATTTGTAATATTGAAAAGTTTCCAAATGAAATCAAAATTAAAATTCCCGACCTCATAAAAACATCTAGAATTGGGGCATCTCAACCCATGCTCGTTATTCCGTTTTTTGATAAAAAACCAGAGATTTGTCTAGCAAAAGCTATACTCGATTACCTCGTAATGACTGAAGGACTTCGTATCAATACGGATACCTTATTTATCAGTTTTAAAAGGCCGCACAGAGCGGTAGGTGCACAAACTTTATCTAGATGGATAAAAAATACCCTAAGTTTAAGCGGAATTGATACTTCCACGTTCACTGCGCATAGCACTCGGCATGCTGCCACATCTGCTGCGCAAAGGTTAGGTGTTAATATTGATCAAATTAGAAAAGCTGCTGGTTGGAGCCCTAGCTCCCAAACATTTGCAAAATTTTATAGTAGACCTGTTAATAATGTGTCTAATGATTGTTTTGGTATGGCAATTATGAATGATTCAGTTAAAAAGTAAACCTTTTAGTTACTAAATTACAGCAATTGTAAAATGAAGTGATTTTGTTTTTTCGTTACAGCAATACAAAATACTTTGCAACCTATAACTCATGTATTTCATTTAATTATATTTTACGATTCATATCTCTAAAAGTCTACATGTGTATAAATGCTAATCTCGAGGACGAAGCCTGAAGTATAATTAGAGATTAAACGAACTTACCTGTGAGTGAAGTTCGATCCTAATTATATGAAGGCTTCGTCCGAAGAGATTAGCAACCCTCCCACCCTCTCGTTCAGTCTCTACCCTTATCAATCGTAAAATATGAAGTGAATGGGCTATACTCTAAACTAAATGATACGGATTGCGGGTGCAGGAACCAAGTGTACTAATGTACCCACAAAAAAAAAAAAAAAAAAAAAAAAAATGTAAATGCAGAATAAATCAAAATATTCTCAAAATAGTGTGGAATGGTGTGTACTACGCGTTACTACATGTGTATAAATGCTAATCTCTTCGGACGAAGCCTTCATATAATTAGGATCGAACTTCACTCACAGGTAAGTTCGTTTAATCTCTAATTTGTGAACACAAACAAGCTTAATTTAATAACATTATTAATTCGCAAATTACTACTTAATAAAATACTGCGCATCTGGCAATTTTCTTCGATCTTACAGATAAAAAATCAATTGTTTATATATTATTATAATTATGTTTATTACATAGTCAGGAAAACAGTATTAATAGCGATTAGGCATTAGGGTAATGAAAGTCCTGGGTTCTTATTGATTCATCATTTCTCAAGCTATCTAAATGTAAGATATTTCAAAACGAAATTGATTTTTATTAATAATAAATAAGATTAATCATATTTAATTTTAAAATCTGCAGTTATTGAACGGCCGCTTCGACGTTGTCACATTAATTATTGTAAATTTACAACTGATTAAATTCGAACGACTAGTTTTTGTTGATATTCGATATGAGTGGCTTAATTAATGCAATAATATTCATGAGCTGAACGTAACAAATTACTGTAACTGCCCATTATGATGTTATTATTTCTTTATAATGGTGGTATAGTAGGTACTGTCACATGAGTGATTAATATGTTGCTGGTGAGGCAATTACAGCAAATGACCGTTGTCGTCGAGCCGTTCGCCGAGGTGTGACTGCGTAGTGGCATAGGTAGGTAGGCGATTACCTTGCGGCCTACTGAGTTATTGACCGATGCTAATTATTTGACAGCGTCTTGTAAACACAGAACGTGACGTTTACACGGTGTTAACATGTTAATTACTGACTCACGAAACCAGTGTAGCTAATTTGTTATTTTATCGTGTAAAAGTTAGCATTGATAACATTATAAACAAACTGTTGAGTATCAGACTATCAGTGTAAATTGAAACTATGTTATGCTTGCGGGCATCGAAAATCGAACTGCTTTTCCCACGGGGAGCAACGCCGTCGGCAGAAAAATAGCTCGCTCGATTTCTGTGAATTCGTGATAACTTTTTTTATGAGGCTGAAATGAATTGTATAAAATCTTTTGTGGAAGTCACAAAGTTCTCGAGAGAATTTTGCTTTCGTCGCGGTTCTGAAGAGATTTATTCCGTGTAAAATGAAGTTTATTCTTCCTTTTTATTATCTCGTGTAGGAGTTTACTTTTCTATGTATTCTTTTTCTAAGATATTTCCGTATCGTTGCTCAATTTAAATGTAGGGGCATAAATAATCAAGTACAAGTATGGAACGGGTTATTCCTACGAATAATCTTAACACAGCTTAATAGCTGGTAATGTTGTCGGGAGACAACAAAACAACCATTTTTATTTGTTTCTATTGGTATTTTAACGAAGCAACTGCTACCGTACTATTATGTTAAATACGCCGTTATTAATACAAATGGTGTAAGCTATCAGCTGTGGGTGTGGACCGTGTAGTTTATTGTTATTATTTATTCACGTTGGGCGGTCACGGTTAACACGTGTCGTTCAGTGGCACGAGCCACTTTACATCAATAGATCATAGCTAGATACCGAGACTTGCGGATGTCGTACTCGGTATCGTACGTCTTGTTCCCGTACTGAAAGCTGGCTAAACACTCACACACCAATTTACCACACACCCTCAAGCTATTTAATCGAGGGTGAAGGGGTTACGCGTGTACTATTGTTAATTCGCTCTAAGCGCTATGCCTTTGTGTTGTTTGGGTACAACCGTACAACTAAACTAAGACTATTATGACAAGTCGATTTCTTGTTGAGGTTTGCAGTCTACGGAATCAAAAATCTTTCGTTCCTTAGGGTGCATTCCACCAAACTTTTATACCTAGACTAAGTCTTATCCTGAGAATGAATTTTGAATTTTTGTCAGGTTTTCCATACTAGAACTGTCAGACGTCAATTTTATTCCACGAATAAAAGATATCGGACTTCAGTAAAATCAGCCTTAGTGTAAGTATAACAACCAGTTTGATTAGGAATGTAAAAATTCGTTTTAGAAACGAAAAGGAACCTCTTGTACTCGTACATAAACATGTGCATCGAATATCAAAAAACCAATAACTTTAACAGGTCTACTTCTTTGTAAAACAGCAAACTAACTGTCAACGACCGAAACTAAATAAATAGAGATTAGAACGGAACACAACTGTGTGACGGTGAATGATCCCTTTGATTTTTTTCTCATCAAATCAGCACCCCAACGCGATACGCGTCACCCTCGCCTGACCGGCCGATCGAATATTTCGTGTTCATTCAAAAATATGTCAGTGGGACCCTTATTGTGTCACCGCTGCCAAACATATCTCCCCTACAAATTGTTTAAACGCGGTAGCACGTGTTACTCGCACACATTTCACTTTGTGATTTTTGTATGAATAAAAAAAAGATTTCAGATTCTGTATTTACATAAGAGATCCGCGCCGAGTTTACGACAAGTATTTCATTTGTTTGATAATGTACTCACGAGATTATTTTCGTTTATCTCCTTTAGAGCTGATTTTTCAATCATAACTTTATTCGAGGAATAATTTTGAAATTTTGACAGTTATTTCATACGAAAACTGTTAAATGTCAATTTTATTCCTCGATTAGAAGTTATCTGGCGATGGAAAAATCAGGCCTTAGTGATGATATTGTTATATGTAATTGTTGTGTTGTGTAGTGTTGTGATATGAACATTTTCGCAGTAGGTATCATAAAATGTCGGTTTGTACATTTTATGATACCTACTGCGAAAACGTTCATATTGTTGTTCATGTGAAAGAAAATAAGGTTACAAAAATAATACTTTTTATTCTCTTTGTTTCATTTATCAACAAAAAAACACACCTGTTATAAGTTAACAAGAACAACGTACCGAAAAAATGCTATTTTTTACACGACTGCCCAAAACAAGGAGTGTTTTTCTCTTGCTTTGAAGCCTGCGTTTGCATCTTGTATTCGCAGTGAAAGGAGGATAAAAGATTTTGTGAAATCACGGAAGATGTCAAATATTTTTTCGTACGGGGACACGTTTGATGGATATTTTTGATCAAAGGGAATCCAAAGTGAACCGTAAGCAACCGTGTCGTTTTGTGTCTAAAGATAATTTATAGGAATAACGTCCATAATTTCGAGGTACTCTAGCTATTTCAGTATAATTTCTGCAACATAAATACACTATAGACTCAATTAAATAAAACTTAGGGTATTTGCGGTAATATTTAGATTAAGCATATTCTTTAATCCAAAAATATAATATAAAGTTGCTTCAAATACCCCGAAATATATCGTTAGCATGAATTTTTCGAGAACCTCACAATTTACCTTACCTGCAGGTAAAGTAATTTTTTTATGGTAAGGTTTACTGGAGCTAATGCTTGAAAAATATCAATGAACACACAAAGAAAAATACTTGTGTTATCTAGCTACAAGCATATTATAATGTTAAACTACAGTAAACGATATAATAAAAGCGATCATACTCGTAAACTCGCAGCAAAGTCGTAGTTTTCTCAAGTCGTAACTAAGAAGCGGAATACTTAGTCAGCACATTCCAGCTCTCGGGCGTATTCAGCTAAACGGGCGTACACGAGACTATGATAAAATCTGTACGCTACTAAGTACGGTTTTCCACATCCTAACAATATGACGTAAATTCCGCGGTGAGCACAAACGAGCTCCTGACTTGTTAATGTTATTTATACATTCCGCGTAATAGTATAATTAAAAAACACGGCCCAAGTTAGTTCATATTACAGAATTTCTAAACATTATAACAAATATTATAAATTATAATGCTTGTATTTTTTTTAACAGGCTGCTGTAAAATGCGCTTCTTCTCCTCGCACAAATGCCTTGTCCACCAAGCCTCGCCTGCCTTTGGCGGCGCTGGCAGCCGACCCTGGGCGAAACCATCCGCCCAACAACGTCAACTCTCATGTAAGTAACACCCGTTATCTTGTCTTAGACTGTATGTATATTTCAAACAAATGTGGTTGATTGCTGTTATCCTACTACCGAATTGAATGGTGTGCAAACGTGATTTAGAACTATTGTAGAACTGTTTAATGCATGTACTGTTCGTGGTTGTTTTCAATAGTTCCGTAGACATAACACAGTAGGTACACTATTTGTGCAGTAGTAGGTACACATCACTTCGTACTTTAATGTGATTCGTGCGAAAAACGGCAAATTGTTTCGTTTCTTAGCAATAGTTTTACTTTCGAAAACAAAGTCGAGCTTTGGTAACAGTGATCGTCCATGTTCTTACATCCGCACCTAAGTTAAATGTGTCTGGTGATCTCACACGTCTAAATGCAGCGAATCTAAATCTGTGAGCGTGCCTCTTCCGGGATCCGCTTTCTCGCCAAACTCATAAAACGTATGCAAACTGCCAATCGACTTGTCAACGCGCCTCGAATCATCTTCAAGTTGGCTTTTAAACCTCTGCGAAATTCATACTTTGTTTACTTGTATTTTAAATAGTTTGCTAAACCATTAAGCATTGAATAACCGCAAGTGTAAACTTGTAGTGATGGAGGATGAAGATAACCTAAACAAACGTAATTTTCAAGTTTACTGCACCTGCATTTTTTCAAATACTTCGGGCATCTACATATTTTTGATGTGATGGTTGATTATTATATTGGTTCATTATGCTGTAGGTATAGTTTCAATTTACTGTTGTTTTTAATATTATCCTCATTGAGCGTGGAAAGATATCAGAAATAAATTCATCAAAAAAAAAAATAAGCCAATTTATTTCTGATACTGATTGGAGATCTGTGTTTCCAATTAATATAAATTGGCAGTATTTAAATGTAAAAGCTTTTTGATCGTATAAACTGTTATATGAATACCATATTACATTAAATTGGCAACAGGAATTGAGGAAATTTCTTGGAAAGTAAAATCCAAAATAGACATTCCAAAAATCATTGCGAAATCCATGTCGAATGGGAAATTACCTATTTATTCATTGTGCCAGTCGGCAATGGCAGGCGCTGTCCAGCGACGGCACTAGCTCTCGACTAAGTATTTAATTGGCTTTTATGAAATTTTTATCAGGCCCACTGCAGTTTCTGGTGGGGTTAACACTATTGTTTATATTAGCCTTCATTGATTTTATATTGTCAATAAAAACAACAAAGTATTCTACCTGCTTGGTATTCCTTTCCGGCTTGTGAGAATCGAATATTTATTTCTTCACTCGACGACACGTGTGCTCGAGTTCTAAATAGGTTCACATTTCTGATTCGAAAGGAGCATTCTGAGCGGAATGTGAGCAGTTTACCCTGTGTGCTCCCCCGTGAATTTCGACAGTTCGCCCACGCCAGCCAAGATATGTCGCAATCCTATCCAATTTACCTCCCGCCGTTTGTGCTGCTGCTCGAATAAAGCGGAAAATCTTGCTCCGCATCGCGCCGCCGACGGAATAAATTATGTCAGCTTCAATATGAAACTGTCGGAAGCGAAGGGCGCATATAAAACGTTAAGCTTAAAGCTAATCGTTAATAAAACATGCTTATCTGAAATTAAATGCAGATTTATTAAACATATGGATGTTAAAAAGAAAATCAAGTCAATATTTACAAACTCTCATCTCCATACAGAATGGTGCAGTGCAGCAATGTGGTTGTTTTATTAGGAGTCCACTCGGTTGCAGTTTACCGACTATATCACGGTTTGAACAATATCTAGAGTTGAACGGGGAATGAGCACGATCGTTTGGCACGAGCTGGGAACGCGCTGCTGCGGTGTCGGCTAATAGCTCTTCGCAGATTCAATTTGCTGTCGAATAGAATATAGCCTCCCGGTGCGCACTACGCGATCATTAAGTTACGCTCTCGTCTCCGATGACGAGCCCGTAAAATTTGCTTCAAACACCTACCACTAAAGCCAACTAGCTTCTAAATTTAATTTAATTGGCTTCCTAATTAGTTGAGCAAGTAATTGACTTAATGTGACCTCGCTTTGGTTAAAAACTTAATTAAGTTAAGATTTTAATGCTTGCTTGTGTATTTGGATAGTGAATGACTTGCAGTCAGACTAAGCCAATAAATAGATCATAATACCAGTTTTGAGATCTGGAGGGTCCCAAAATAAAATAATAGTATTTATCACATTTTCCTTTACCTGCTCAAAACCTGGTACACCTACTTGAAAATGGTTTTTCGAGTCTCAAAACACATCATGTCTGTATTTATTTTTTACCCGACCAACTTATACAGTTCACATTACAAACATACCAATACACCTGTGTTTGTAAGTTAACATGAAATTGGTTGCGGCGGACATGGATTGCTTTCGACTGAAGAGCGTCCTTATTGTGTTGTCTCCGGGAAAGCTGGCGTATCGCCACAGACGCGACACGCTGCCAATGCCAAATGTTTTTTATTCCCCCTTTCTGGACGATATTGCCGTTTGCTTACGTCGCCCTCACTTGCCTTATCTTAAATGACAAACGGGTCGCATCGTTCATGGTTTAATAGAGTTGCTTACATTTATTTTTTTCCAAAATGTTGCATACCTTGACTCTATGGCATATTATACATTACTAGCTTCTGCTCGCGACTTCGTCCGCGTGAAATTTCAACATCTTAGGGGTGGAATATCGAAAAACCCTTTCTTAGTGTATTTCTTTCTTTGGGTGTATTCTTCACAAAGAAAACACCCTCCAAATTTCATGTCTCTAGGACAAGCGGTTTAGGGTGTGCTGACTGACTGATATAACATCAGTCAGTCAAGACTTTGAATTTTATATACTTACATAATATAGATTGTCAAAGAACAATTACTTTTCTGGGTAATATAAAAGGGGATATTTAAATAATCATCTAAAAATGTTTTGATCGCATTTCTTACTAAATGATCCATTTTTTTAATTCCTTGTGCTTTTTCAAAGTTTATCGCTGTAACTAAGCTAGGCGCACCCTGAACTGATGGGTTAGGTTGGGTTAGAATAGAACTGTGACCAATCACGCGCAAGCCAAGCGAGCAGTGCCCAGCACAGTAGTGGCCGGCGAGCGCTACATTTAAGTTTGTCGCGGGTACTAAACTGGGTCACATCACAAAAAGACCACCATTGATTAATTGAATATCTATAATACTCAGTGATCACTTATTTAACCTCAGTTAAGGTACCCACAGTTAAAATAAAATGTCTTTAAAATGGATCAAGAAGACAAATAATATTACAATGATTTCGATTGAAATAAGCCACGCTCACGTTCATTAAACACAGCAACGGAATTGATACATTTATTTACAAAGCGCTTTGCAAATTTAATGGATTTATTGGTAAATGATGTCTTCATTGAACTTTAATTGAAATTGCACAATGGTTCACAAATTAACAATTCGTAAAATCCAGTGAACCATAGAGAATTTCATAATAATGTCATATGAATATGATACACGTTAATATTTGTTCGCCCACCCCGTTGATTATATTAATTATAAAACACAACAGTCCAACATCGCATAGCTGTTTATTATATTTTGGATACATTACGTGTGTGACAGATAAATTAGGCTTTCGAGAGTTATTGCATTTGTGCCCAAATGAGTACAATCTCACGTTTTGATGGCTTAATTTTCTATCAAAACAGTTTCTCAGCCAGTCTGAGAACCATGTCTAGAAAGGTTTATTTATTTATTTGAACTTTTCGCACAAAAAGGTACAAAGGCGGACTTTAATGCCTTGGGCATTCTCTACCAGTCAACCAAGGGTGGTGAAGAGATTAGATGGCAGGTTTTCTTTTTTCTTCCAATATACAAGTATTCTGACTGTGTTTGCCGAGAAGTTGGTGTGATTTGTTCTGAGAACTTGAGCCCCAGACGAAATAAAATGCCAAAAGAGTTTATTTAAAGCATAACGACACGGCTACAGCTGGAAGTTATGTTAGCAACCTGACATTGCATATTAGTGCTACACTATACCACGAAAATGTTTCGTAAACTAAAACTGTCTTTGATATTTAATACACATTTATTTTGTTCGCTGTTCATTTCATGTAAAACGCTGAAATTATTACTACGTATAACGTACTTCTATGCACTCCATTACATTTTATGTGCAATTCAATTATTTGTTTCGATCAGTTTAACGAGTCATTATGTAGTTTATTAATGCAGCTGTTTTTTGTTTTGCTATTCGTGCTAAGGAAAAAAAGGGCTTTGTGATCTTTAACTCAACACTTGCCCTGTCGAAAAACTCGGACTGCGGTCTGGGGTAAACAAAAACAAGTAACATAACATACTATGTAGTTAGTTCTAGTTCCAAGTTGGTACGAAGTAGTTTAATTGAACTCCTGTTCAATTGCAATAGATATTGATATTCCTATGTAACCAAATACAACTATGTATTCAAAATTCCGTTATAAATGCCTGATGTAACGCCCACGGCACCCTGGAAATATTAATTCAATCACATATCCATTCGTTCGGCTTGCCGCACTATATTAATTCTAGAACGGTCTGTCGCAAAATTCCATTTGGGAATACCACTGGCTAACACCGCTTGATGTCCGCGTCAGATCTGATTGGTTCGCTGTGATAGGCTACGGCTAATCCACGTGTTTTTCCTGAAATCTCTCTATACCTATTTGAAGCTTAAACTTCAGGTCGTGTTTTGACATATTTGAGTGCGAATCTTCGCGACTTTATGGCTGTCATTCGCCAAAACTGTGAGCTTTCTAATTCAAATACTAGTATTTTTCCCAGTCACAATGTTTATGTATCTGTTAAAGCTAGTCTTAGTGCGTTAATTACATTTGACTCATTCTTACGGTCCTAACTCCTAAGAACCCAGATAAAAAATATGTAGACACAAAAGAGTGAAGTGAAAAAAAAAATAGGTATATTCTTTATTACCTTCAGTTGTACAAAAAAGGTGGAACTTATGGAGAAAATTTACTACATTTTACGAAAATACAACTAAAAATCACAACTTGGCACAGCATAATTAGAACGCGGTACAACGAAACAAGAGGAGTAACGTGCTACCACATACATAAATTATGCAATACGTCACTTAACGACACCGCACCTTTGCACCTCGGTAGACCTCGCTTAGTAGTGACTTCACCAGACTTTAGGCTGCTTTCAACTATATTTTAAAACAACAACACAATTTAATTATTTACAGCAGTTTACTACCAAATTGTAGCCATAAAATAAATTACACAACGTAAATTAAACAAACCGGTCGGCACCGGTAGTTATATGATACTTCCACCCGGAGGGATTTCATCACATATGAATTATCATATGACATCCAGTATTAAGCTGAACCCGAGAGTGCATATCCACTGGAGTGTGTTCATGAAAAATGTAATTGAATGATTTATCTCGTTGGTCACGTTTCGCCGCCATATGGACTTCTCATGAATAAGTAATGTTCGGCTGCGGTCGTTGTTTCAATTAGCGGTTATGTCGACGGTCGTCGGTCGGGCACGACTGCTTCCCGCCAGCCACCCGCCACAGACCGCTTACACAGAAATCAAAACTATTTTAGAATGAATGCCGTATCCTTCATAGCAATTTCAATTAAATTAAAATTAGTTTTATTTCATCGGTTGAAATTGCAGTTTTCTCTCTCTGCAAACATGTTGTCCTTTCCGTGGGTGCCTGTTTTATCTTCCCAACTTGCCTTGAGTCAGACTAGGTTTTGGAAACCGTCTTTACTCATATTTACCTTCACTATCATACCTTTGAAAAGGGAAAATGTATATGCTCTTATACATAGAATAGAATAGAATACTCTTTATTATGTAGGTACACCATATAAATTACAGACATAAATATAGAAATTTTACAAAGGGTGACACAATGGGCGGTCTTATAGCTAAGAGCAATATTTTAAAGACAACCTTACGTGTCATATCTATCGATGACTTACCAAAATATAATTTATCTTAATTTCATATTTACACAATTAAGATAACCAAAAAGCTTTTACTGAAGTGACTGAAATCAAACTCTACTAAGTAAACAGTAACAAAACTCAACATTTTGCACTTGAACAAACCTCACGAATGGGAGTGGAAGCCCCGTGTTATTCCTATAATTGGGGCGTACGATAATGAGGGAAAGTAATTATGTGGCAACATCCCCCGTTACATCTCCGAGAGACACGACCCATTCAGGGATTAGAGGGATCTCGCTCGCCTACGATAGATTAAATTGATATGTGCGACGGTGCTTAACTCGTTTTATGTAAAGGGTCGGAAAGCAATCCCTTTTATTAGAAGTGGAGACATAATCTCGCGCGTATGTCTTTTTGTTGTCTATTATGGGAGCTGAACGTCTCAACTTTTATTGTTTTTCCCATTTTCATAACCTATTTGGGATGCTATTTAAGAAGGGTTGTTTATGACATCTGCTTAGTTTTCTGACAGTCATGCTTTTTGTGTCTTTTGAATCTGTGTGCTGTACTATTTTATGTGCTTGATATATCACTATTTAGAATAGAATAGAATAGAATTTATTTGTTCTTAGGTCATAGATATTGTTCTGTGTATGCGAATTCTACCAATATGTATAAAGATTTTGTTCCGGTCGACGACCGTTCCAGGAAATGGTGTCGTTTACATAAACCTAAACCGGCCGCGAGTAATGGCCTCTACACTTGTACGGTTCAGAGATACGACTTGAATTGCAATGCACTTTGTAATTCATTCCGATTTTTGTTTACGAATGATTATATTGTGTTTTAAACTTAAATTATATACCTTGTTTTAGACAGGTAAGTACAAGATAAATCGGTCACAAGCCGTTGTTCGCATGAACCCCTTTATTTTGTTTTACACCCACTTTCACTAACGTCATTCTAGTACACTAGTTGAAAATAACTTAATTAAAGCACGATATATCAGCTGTCAAGTATCCTGTCATTTGCGTGGATATAGGACGTTCAATTTAGTGAAAGTGGTGCCCGTTAGTCATTTACCCCTTTATAAACATTGCTTAAAGTTAAGACAAGCTTAAACGTCAAAAAATTATGAGTAACTGAAGTTAATAATTACTTAACGAGAAGCAACGTTCATAAGTAAGGGATTTTTAGTCAAGCAACAAGAAAAATATTATGAAACCTGTATTAATCTCAAAGCAAAACTTATACATATTTTATGAATAAGAAATCAAATTGAAAGTTGACAATCCGTAAAGTTATATATAATGATTTGGAAGTTCATTGCGAAAGGGTCGTCGAAGTTATCCATTTACGGAGAGTTATACTCGTTTTATTTTCTTTTAGCAGTCCTGTACAGCGTTCGTCGCTGAGCATCACAGTCGCTTCCCCCGCTTGAACGAGCGCCTTTCGAACCCTACCGTAAAATAGACGCGAAATGTGATAAATGGAAAACTCTTTTTATTGTCGGGGCCCGGGGCATGTACGTTATGGGTCGGCTCCACTCATCCCGCCGGCACCCTCGCTTTCCCGGCCCGTCTTATCAAGTTTTCTTATATCCTAGTTACCGCTCAATTTTGTGAGCCTTATATAAAAAGCTTTTCCTCTGCTCCCCTCATTGCAAAAGAATTGCTCTTAAGGTATCTGTCTGTACACGAGTCTCTATCACTTAAGTGTGTAATAGAGCTTATGATTTTCTTGCCCTATTGAGTGCGGGCCTGAAATTTAAATTGACCCTGCATTTGTTTTATTCAGGGTATTACGCTGCTTCAAGACGCTGGTACGTCGGATGACAGTGGACGGGCATCAGAAAGACTAACCGGTAGTTCTGTGGCGCCTCGCGATCCCGATTCTTCCCGTGATCGTCTTAGTGACGTAAGTATTTTAATCTTACATCACTTTACGCCCTAGCGCCAATTATGAAAAGCAAGTCGTGTCTTAGAGCATAGAACCTTCAGCAATGAACTCTCTGCAAAGCCCTTTCATATTATTTCTCTATCTAAGAAATTCACGTAGGTATGAAAATTCTTACCGAAATCATTTACATCCTATTCGTTCTTTACGCCACAAATATTGTCTATCTGTGTCGTGCTTTATAATTATAAGAATACGTTGACTTTCAATGAGGTGCATGTACGAATTCACTTAGTGTTGTGATTATAATGCGTGTTAGATCGTGAAATAAAAAGTATACTTAACTAAATGTCTTCTATTTTTTTTTTTGCATATCTTCTCGTCTCTCCTATTATTATTATTGGCAATATTGAAGATACCATTCTATCTTTAGAATAACGCTTTTTCTCTGTTTGCTATCTTACTTTGAAAGCATTGTGGCTAAGACGAGTGTTAGGAGAGACGGGACAAACTTCACCACCCCTAGTCACTCCAATCCACTCATATGTTCGCTTTCTCTCTCCTGCCTACAGGCCAGTAGCCGCTGTAGTTCCGGAAAAGGCTATATCGTGAGTATTATCAATGTTGTCCGTTTGCTGTGTAGAACTTTCTATATTATTTTTCTTCTATTTCACCACGCACGACTCAGTAGAACCCTTGCTGCATGCATGATTGATAGGCTGAGGTAGAAATTAGTAGATGTATTTTCTTCAGAATATAAAATGTATTATGCAAAATAGATATCATAATTATTGTCATTGTGAATATCTAATATGACACTAACCCATAAATCAATACGGTCTATGAATAAATTGAATGAATTAAAGTCGAAATAACCCTTGTCTGTTGGAAAAGACATGTAATGGCTATAATTCTCTATTACTGTGTGCAAATTTACCCAGATCACGCAACACACATAGACCCTGTTCGATATTCGGCGCGTATCGCAGCTAAATCACGAGATTTGTCGAGGCGGTGCCGTTCCGTACTACATAACATTACCTGCGCCCGTCCTGAATACTTCATGTTCTGTATTTATTTGAAATTGTAATATCTCAGCCTGATCCCTTGTTGTTTCCCCCGGCGTGAACTTACCTCATAAATAACGCGTAACGTATTCGTCGATTTACGTTACGAAATAGTCTTCTTTTTCCATATGAATTGGACTTTTTCTAAATTGTTTTATGGTAATTATAGAATACATTCATCTACTGCCAAACACTTCAGTAAGATCATAATGTTCTGGTAACAGCAGTAAACAACCTACATTAAAAATCATCTCATTATTTTAAGCAGACTATTCGCATACTTAAAATTCTAAGCAATTTGTTTTAACATACTGTTTAGAATAAATTTCATGCTTGGTTTAGGTGTGATTTCTTCTATTCTTAGAAAATAAATTATTTCAATTTTGTGGTGAGAATTAGGCTGGCAGCTTTCAGATAATTGCGGCTTTAACCTTCAGCTGCGAATTGTAGTAACAAATGTATCTAATTAAAATCAACATGCATGAATTGAGCGAAGCCAATCCAATTCCCCTAAACGCCACATTTTTTACTAATTTTTTTTTTCTTCTTTTACAGTGTGATAGCGAAGGCGACGATGACAAGGCAAGTACTTTAATATTAATATCACTTCTCCAAACTTCGCAGTTAATGTTTCTAAACGATATTTACGAATCGCGTAAATTAATTAAACCAGTCTTCAACTCTTCGGCTCTTTGAGAGTTGGAAAAGTTGAAACAGAGCGTTGGAAATAAATGTCCGTGTAATGTAAGTGGCGAAGTTGCTCGTTCCCGGTTTATTACCCGGTCGGACTTGCCAGTACACAGTGATTAATCTCGCGGGGCGGAACGCCACGCTCTAAGCACCTGTTTACAAAATTGTTCTGTTGGATTGTGGTTAATGAATTGGACTTGATTTCTTAACGTTTTGTACTTACAACTAGCTTAACTGTATTTATATAGGTAAGGCTGTTATAAAACAACCTAATCGAATGTAGGTAGTGCAAGAAGTCCGCTTTGTAGTTGGACTGTACGAGTGTTCATGCTCCAGGGGCTTAACTAACTCGTCAACAGGTTGTGAAATGCAAGTCAAAAGCGACCAGAGTTTGAGTGTTGAGCGCTCTCCGACGTGTGTCGACGTGGCAAAGGGCGCTGATTACGCACCGTCGCTCTGTTCAGTAATTACTAGATTGGCGCAGTCTGGAAGTGCCCGTAATTAAATACATTACACCGCCTTTAGCGGTACTAACTACTGGCAGTTGTACTTCCTGTTGTCAAACTATTACGTTATAAAGATTGAGTATTGCTAAATTAGTATTGATTTATGTATTTATTCAATTTTATCGTAAACTCTTGTTTTTGATTTTGAATAATCGTGTCATTTTGATAAATTAATTAATATCAATACAACATAATACTCTAAAGTAACTTAATCGATCGTTACAGCAGTTGGTAAAGTCTTAACACAGACTTTGTCCACATTAAATGCAGCCCAAGTAAAAAAAAACCTCTTAGAACAATCTGTGACAGCAGTCGTGCAAATCCGAAAGCTTTAAAAGACTGATACCATTGTTCGGGCGACCGCAACCCCGACTCGTCCGTTCCCCTTAATCTAATTATCTGGCCGTTTCGCTGCCTGCTCCGGACGAAACACCCCACCCTCAATTTCTCTCAATTTTCTCAGGAGAACTAAGTATAAGTGTTTTATTAGGCAATCCGTCTCTTGATGTGTAATGAAATCTCGGTTTGCATAAGCTCCTTGTTGAAAATATTAATATTTTCGTGAAGTCTTTACTAATAGGTACGTCAGTTCAGTATGCTGATGATATTACCTAGCAATCATCAACCTAAAGACATCCACGGCTGGAAACAGGCATCCCCAAAGCATCGGCACATCAACCGGTTCTGTGCGTCCTCGCATCCAGCTGCTACCACCGACATTCGCTAGATCATCAGTCCACCTCGTTGTGCATTTCAGCAAGCGGTTGCCACTCCTGAACCGTTCGCCCCTTCGGCCACCTTATCAAATCTTTTCCCTAGTAAATACAATAGCAAGCTTGTTAGCATAATCCATTAAACCCACGCTGAATAGATTTAAAACCTATTCTTGCTTATTTATTTAAGTTTACCAAAAAGCAAACAAGAAATCCCGAAGTGGCAATTTAAGTGAAATCAAATTTAACACAATCCTGTAGTTGTCAAACATAATCGAATTATGAAGTTGAACGGCACAATAATGGCAGTAAATGGATATCTGAGGAGGAAATCAGAGTCGAGTCTGTGTTGTGCTTGTGCCGTAGTCGATTAATTAAATTATCCCGTGAAGTTGAGCACATCGCTCCGAGCATCGCAAGCTGGGAGCGATGTGTAGGTGAGAGCGGGTGTCGTGGTAGCGCGTGCCTGCCATTGCTCGCTACACTTAGCTAGAGAGCGCCACTAACTCGATCCGATTCCACTTGGGCTATTTGCACTCCGAGTTCAATTATGCCTCCACTTTGATATGCAAATCCGGTCGCGTTCGGCTAATTACGTAGACGCTTCCGTAACATCATTTCAAACGTCAACTTACTGTACCTACCTCACGTAGATGTGTGCGAGTGTGCGTACTGCTAGAAATGAAATATTATATTATTTCTATATATTTTTAATTAAAAACTACTTTTCATTATGTTAGACTGTCAGAGGGTTTACGTGAAAACCAGTTCTTCAGTGACTGTTATAGTTAAGTTTGGTTAAGTTACGCAAATTGAACTTCCTTCTTAGAGTTTCCTGAAAACAATGGGGAGGTTACGAATATAGCTTGAGCATGAATCTGGGCAAACTCCGAGCTCGGTAAACTCGTGTTATTAGCTTAGTAGTAACAGAAGCCGGCAACTGGCGATGCAGGCGGTGGACCGGCCCGTCCCTGCATAACCACAATCCGTCTGGTTGCGCACTCGTACCGAACTTGCCATTTACAGCTAATGCAACTAATACACCAAACCCGTGTACATTTCCATAACGTTGATCAAGTATTTTAATATTTAGAATAATTTTCACATTATCATATTTCAACATAAATATTTTATAAGATATCTATTGCTGTTCTTAGACCTTGACAATCATAATATAAATAAATCTGTGCAGTCTATGCTTAAGCTCTTCATCATTCATCAGGTGAGCATACAACTTCTGGTCGATTTAAGCGGGTGGTGGTCTCAGTGTGGTGGGTAATCTGTACGTACAGCCGTAAGGGGAGGCTGTCTAGAACTGTCACATTAATAAGCTCATGAATACTGATCGGGTGCCACCAGCCTTAAGTGCTATTAGCATTAATCTCGTTTAATATTTATGTCCGTTGATAAAAACAAAACAATTAAAAAACACAAATAAAATAGCAAAACCTTTTATCATTTGTATTCGGTGGAAGCATTCATTTCTTTTATGCTGCATTGGGTGCCACTTGGCAAAATTTACCTTACGCAAAGCTGCCTCGGTTAATTGAAAGAGCTTCTTTCGTTTGGTGTAATATTTTACGGCACAGTCAGAACCTCGTTGCGGTAACAGCAAATCGGTCTCGCTCCGACACACCAGTTTTCTTTAGTGCTCTCTCCTTGGGCGGCCGCTTACGACTCCTTTTAGAACTCGTTTTAGAAGCAACAAGAAAATAATTTAATCTACTCCACGGAATCGAAACATAAATTTGTTTTCAACATTATCTTAATCGCTACTTCTCTTTTATCATCTTTCAGCGATGCCTTATTTCTTATAATTCTTTTTACTTTCATTTCCTTTGCGTAGAATGAATGCCCTTAGAGTTTTTCAAATCTGCAATTACGGTGAAAATTTGATTTGAATTGCGGAGAAATTGTGTGGGCTTCTGTAGATTACGATTTCATTCCGGGAATATTTCCTTTTGCACACTTTTGTTTATATTTTATATTACTTCGCGTACCTATTAGTATGTTCGTTCACAAAAAAAACATGAAGATGTTTAGCGCATTTAGCGCAATAGTAAGCCGAGTGTGGTATACCCACATGTACCGCAATAAATCGGCCGCACCCACGGCGACGGCGCTGCGGCACGCGAGATAAGGGTCACCGCAACACCATTAAGTACTACAATGTCACAGTTCCGCCGATCAACTACATAAACCCCTCACCGCCCACTACAAGCTTTATGACTTACTTGCACCTACTAACATTTCATCCGTCAACGAACCACCAACGTTTGCCTCGACCGTATACTGGTGTTATTTTAATTGAATACAACTGTAATTATAATAAACTACATAACTGCGTGATTAATATAATGTTTCTAGAATGTTCTACTTTTGTCTTGTAAACGAGCATAAAGTGAAAGAACAAATTGCGAGTTTCCCCAGTATTTTCCTCGCTCGGAAAAATATATGTTTTATTAAAGCTCGGCATTTCCGAGAGCGCGGCAACCCTCGGGGCGAGGGTGGGCTGGCTCAGGGGGATGGGTTCGGCGGCGCGCCAGTGTATAACAGACAGTAGAGGGATATAAAACATATTTACGCGCCTATAAAGTACTCTCGTACGCTCGCTCTCCACCATTTTCTTTTGTTCCTCGCTCGCAGCCAATGATAATGCTTTCTCCCGTTCGGTTAAACTTATTTCTCTGCCGTCTTATCTGGCTTTTCTTCGGCACTTTTATTTATAACCGAAGTGGTGAAATGTAACAACGTGACGTAAACGATTTTGGTTTCAGCTTGCTTTTTGACATCTTGTTTTTTATTAAAGGTTTATATTTTGTTTTGCTTTGTTATTTTTATTTAGGCATATTGTTTATGTAGCGGTCTACATTTTTAACATTTACCATTCAACATTGTGTTACAAAAAATCAACACGTAGCATTTACTTTACTTTATTGTTACTGAATCCAGCGGTTAAACCAATAAATATTTTAACCATTTTATAGTGGATTTCTATCTAGTACACTGATACTAATAAATTGGTTGTTCATTTATACACTTACATGATGTGATAAAAGTGTACTATCGTTGACTTAAAGACACACTTAAAGCTATTCAGAACAAGCAGAACGGAAGCCAAAGTGTTAACAGCAAAGCGAGGAGCGTCTTAATCTTGCGCTACGGTACGGCTCAGAACAGAAACCCCTTGCGTAGGTGAGAGGGTGTAATAACAAGAGTCGCCCGTTCCTCGCCACGCCACCCTTCAGTCGCCCGCAGGCACACAAAGTTCTACGGAGATTCCTATTACTCCGTCCGTGCTCCAGTCTAACCGACTTGACTTAGATAAGACCTAACTTGCAACGTTGTAAACTGATCCTTAAATCCTCGTACTTACTCACATTTCAAGCCTTTGTTAAATGCCAAACATAGACTTATTCCTATCGGTTGGTCATGTAAACAAGTCGTATAGAGCCAACGCATTCCTATTATTGAAACTCGTGCAATAGAATAGAATCTATTTAAAATAAATGTCAGTTGTCTTTATTTATATTTGGAAATAATTCTTGCAAGAGAAAGCGAAAAATGTTGTTACTACTTTCGAAACGTGTAGGACAAAGAGGCTTCGTCAAAGGGCCGTAATCATCCGTAGGCAGGCGAGTGTTAGCACTCGACGCCGAGGTCGGGATATCTCTCGACGGATCAGCAGCTCACTCGGGATGCACTCTGCGATTCCGTTTGTCACTGCACCCGACTGCGGTCTGAGCTCCCGCTCTGATAAACGCATGTCAACGTGCTTTGAATGCGGAGCGCATTTAACCACTGAAGCCAAGCCAGATAGAAGCTTACCGCGTACGGTATAATTCAACAGTATTAGTGATATCGCAATGTTAAGAAGTGCTAAGATAATTTATTATTTAACTTGATCAAGTCAAGACCCCTAATAACGCATTTGCTACCATGCCATTGACTAGGCTGCAGGTTCTTGGTTACTAAAAACTTCTTCAATATAAACAAATCGTAACTAAATTACTTTAGATTACCTATAAGATTTTCATGTCCAATCTGATATAATTATATAAAATTAAAACAAAATGCGGAACCAACGACACCGACTTCCGAAATTAAAGTTATTTTTCATTTTGTAGTGTTTTTTTGAAAGTCGGTTGTTTTTTTTTTTGTAAAAAAGTTTTTTTCAAATAAAAAGTTCTGTCTAGATAGGTACTTAGTTTTAATTTCCGCGCATTATTTGAGAAAAGTACTATACAAGCTTTGGCCACAACTAGGCATTGACGGACTTACATACGTATATGTGCCTCGGCCCACATTACACGTTCGTCCATCAATGCCTCTTTTGCTGGCCGCTGCAGTAATGTACTAATGTATAAAAAAATACGGTAAATTGTTGAATTAATTTTAATGTATCACGAGCCACAATATATCAAGCGGAGCCGAGTACTGCGGGCGCGGCGCACGACATGTTACGCAGATAAGCCGCCCGGCTATTTGCACGTCGTCGTAGTCGTGTGTGCGACCCGGCCCGACCGTAATTAGCCGGCCGCAAAGTTCGCCGGAATGTTACACGAACACCCCACGAGCCCACGACTAACACAATACACGCTGCCGTACGCAAATTATACAAGTCCCTTGGAACCGATGAGCTTTGCCCGTTTGTGACGTTGCTTTGTTTGTGTTTGCAATGGGAACTTCACATGCATCCCCTATACACATATCAGCCTTAAGTTTATCAAGCTCTGCTAAAGATTTATCTTCTTGTTTTAACGGATTTTCTTGGATTCTTAATTGTACACCAAACAATATATTAAACTGTTTAAATAGAGTTTCATGTACAAAGGCGAGCTTAACTTAAATTTGAGTTATCTCCCAGCAAACCTCAGCATTTGAAATAAGTCTCACTTTAAAATTACCCAGATATAAAACCTCGTAAGTGTGCTTGGATGGCCAAATCCAAAACTATAAGAAATAGCTAAAAATACACGAAAGTAGTAAGGTTTTCGATAAATACTAAAACTGCGTGTAAAATTCACCCAGTATTATAATCATTATCCAAATTAATACGTACATACAATTCAATACAGCTCATTTTATTCACAACAAGTATATTGAATCTAATTATAATAAATATTAGACCAAGCGTTCAAAGCTTTCGAAAAGATAACACCTAACGGTTAAAGCCTCAGCAGTCGTTATTTTCGTCGTAAATAGCTCTAGGTCGTTAGTGGCCCCAGGAACCGGGAAAACAAACATGTTACGCGGCGACAATGTGATAAAGCAGTAGAATACACCGTCCCGCCTGACTTTAACCGTTCTACGTCCATTAATAATTCGCTAACTTTGCGACAACACCCAATTTATATACATTCCGTCTGGAGTGAAATTTCAAGGAATTATTATAAAGTAATCTAAGTTAGGCGACCCATAGAGAGACGAGGGGGATGACAGGTGTATATACCGCAACGCTTCCCCACAACGCTTGCAGGTTGTATTACGTCCAAGACGGAGTCATTGAAGCGAGCTGTCGCCCGAGCTTACTGAACTTGCCACATTCATTACTTGTTATGACTCTGTATGCATTTCATATCTCAGTGGTTAGTTGCATTGTCTGCCTTGAGGATTTGCCAACTGAAGCGTGGTTTGTTAATGTTTAACATTATTAGCTGTATATTTATTTTATTTAGATTGATTAACTGTTTATTTATGAGATACATAAACGGTGTCAGGATGATCGATCGGTACTTAACTATTTATTTTGCAATATACAATCTAGTGAAGTTAATAAATTATTCAAACGTGAATATTTTTTGTCGTTTAATGTTATTTATATAAAATAACACAAATAGATATTAGAGATAATATTTCTGTCAACATAGCACTAGCACAAAGCTGACGCAGCATTGAATTTGGAAACATTGCTAAAACAATTCTGAATTTACATCCACGCAAACGAAACGGCCCAATAAAAGCTCCGTAAAAGCTTGTCAATTACAATATACATTATTTTATGGTCCGTATTCGTACGTAAAGCCAAGTCAGACATCCATACGTACTTAATGCAAGCATGTACATTATTTTATCTTATCATTCAGTGTCAATAATTTATTAGTGATGGTAAAATAAAAATGTTAATAAATGTAAATATTTTCTGCTTGAGAAGTCTAAAAGTAAAATTCTAAGACAAGGAATACCTACTCATAATTTACTGCTAGTAAAAGTAAATATTTCATTCTTCTAATTTTCTAAACCCATAAAAATGCTAAACAGCGTGATTATCTTGTTACAAAGTGCCAAATAGTGTTTATATTGTATTTTACCCCACGTCGGATCATAAATTATTTTCCTTATCGATGCCGACACGCCGTTATCGTCCCCATCTTACTTTTACTCGACTCCCACGCCTACGATCACGACCACCATTTACAGTAATTTGTCGTCAAAGGCATTAATACAACATTTTGTTCTTTATAGTGATGCTGTTTTTGTAGAATAGTAATGTTTTTTTTTTAATATTAATAGCTTCCTAATATGCATTTCCATGGTTTTGTTTTACAATTTATCATAAAATACACTTGTAAGACACATCATTATTATATATGAACTCGTAAAGTACCTTTCTGCGACGCTTTAGTGTTCGTCGTGTTGGATTATTTCCCTCTTTATGCCGGGCGAGCGAGATGCGTCGACCACTTTGTTGTTTTATACTTCGTCTCGAAGCGACTTTATGCATCGCCTCATTGCTCTTCGCCGTTTCGCTTAGTTTCCCCTCTCTATTTTCAACTCACGTTACTACGTAAATTTATTTTGAAACAAGTGATCCGCCGACATCTTTGTACGTTATTGCTTTTTATTTAGGTATTTTTATTTTCTCTTTGGGTTTGTTCTAGCCAAATTAATGCTTTTGTTTCATTTATGGCGTATGTGTAAAACAATAAATTATTAATTAAACAATGCATTGCAGCTTCTTGCATGCATTTCATTAGAATAATATAGAAATTAACTCAAAATTATCAAATAACTTTAATTTAATTTCGGAAGTCGATGGCAAAAAAATTAAAATACAGATCCCAAGACAATAGTTTTGTTCACATTCCGTTCCGATTAATATTTTCGGAGAAACGCGTGGAGAAACATAATATACAAGTTGTAAGATATTTACGGAAGACATACACCCCAATAGAGTATTCAGTTAAAAGCATAATACAATGACCACAACTATTTTTTTAAAACTTGCTATTTTTATTAAGACTATGCCGACCGCACAGTGGCGCCCTCATCGTTTGTTTGGTTATTTCATACAATTTAAAATGAAAATGCAAAAAATAAGCACGTTAAGTTGTGCTTCACAAGATTATAAGTTAATATTATTAGAAACGGTAGTTTTACATTGTTTAGTTTTATTATAATCCTTAAAATGGAATATAGTGGCCACTGTTATCCGTTTTAAGGATTATAATAAAACTAAACAATATAAAACTACCGTTTCTAATAATATTAACGTATGATCTTATGAAGCACAACTTAACGTGCTTATTTTCTGCATTTTCATTCTAAATTGTATGAAATAACCAAACAAACCATGAGGGCGCCACTGTGCCGTCGGCATAGTCATAAGCAAATCGTGTTGACACTAGCATTACTTTATACATTTAAAATTGAGTCTTATTGCCTTGAAATAAGATTTAATTTAATTTGGCTCAATCGGCGGTTAGTATGAAAAAATAAATAATAAAAAAAAAACCTATATTAAAAGTTACTGAAATCGATTCAGTAATCATTTATGAACAAACACTTTCAGGACTTGCGTTTATTCTGTTACACCTTGTATACATACACATTACCTTCAAAAATGTGCGTGCGTGGGGGTGACAAAAAATATCTCCTGATAAGTCTGCTCGCCTAGTACCGTGCTTCACAAAATGTTAATTTAGTCTGTATGTTTTCTGATAACAAGCTCTTCTAGCGTTGAGTGTACTTTTAGGTAGAACGGTTGTAACTGTAATGCAACTGATCCGAGAAAAAAATCACTTTCAAGAATACAATTGGGCCATAAACGGACGTTACGCGTAGCGGACGTAACGCGACTCTCTAAAAATCATTCGTTATAAGAATTCCATGCACCCACCTAACTAATGGTTATTTATAAGTATGTATGAGTAGCATGAAATGCAATTGTTATAAATCATTGCTGCATTCCTTACGCTAACAATCGAAGGTAAATCATAAGTTTTGTAGAACTTTCAAACCAACGATTGCATTGCATGCCACAAAAACATAAACAAAGCTGAAAATCAATAGATAAAATCTGTTTAATGATTTGCAGGCAAACAAAATACGATTGCGAAAAACGTGATAACACAAACCACCCACAATTGTCGGCGCGCCGTTTACAAACGTTCAGAAACAAACTACATTTTTATACGGAGAGCAAACAAAATGAGTTAGTGGTGTTGTAGAGTCGCTTTTCCTGGTATTTCCAACGAGCGAGCTTGAAAATTCGCTTTAATACCTTTGTTCTACAGGGCTTTACAGCTCTCATGTTTCGCAGAAATGTTTTCCGAGCGCAGGTTTACTTTACCTATGTGTTAATATTCTCCACTCCATTTCGCCCCTTTTAAATATTCTTGTTTCAACATTTTTGTCAAGTCTTAAAGATTTTAAAGGTTTTTAGGAGGGTTCTTTCATTGCATTCCTAATTTATTGAGAGATGTATGCGCACAATTCAATCCAGGATAAAATTTGAAGTTTCCAGTTTTCTTAACGTTATATATTTCACTTCTTTTACTCTGTCAACAATCACCGGTACTGTCAGTAGATTCATAGAGCCAGTACATAATACGTTTCACATGACGTCTGTTAGATGCAACCAGAAATGGATAAATTAATAAAAAAGCACAACATTTGCCACATCAGTTTACTAAGTGTTTAAGGTATGATCGCTCCCACTGCGGAATTAAATAAAATGATAGAACCTCCCGGTTGAGTTTATTCATTACAACCCACGGTCGGGTCGACGGTGGGGGCGCCCACCCTCACTCCACTCGCTTTATGGATATAACCTCGACAAAATACCCCTAAAATTGCACTGTTTTTATTATGTTCTCTCTTTATCTCTTTTGGTTTGTTGCTCCTTTTTACGACGTTATTATTTTATTAGGGAATAAAGCAAATAATAGAGTCAACCGTGATTAACTACTGCCAATATCGAAATAGGTTCTAGCACGATATTTTATGAACACCTCGAGCAAAATTACTTAGTGTAGGTACTTCTACTACATCATGAATAATAATGATTACAAAAATTCTTTCGTTTTAAATTATTGAACGATGACACTACAGAAACTAAAATATTTTTATTTAAATTAAAAAACATGAAGTTCAATGACATGAAGTAAAGTATATTGACCCTTGACAGATGGAGAACATAACAACTTTCAGAGTCGTAAAATGGCCAGACTGAAATTAAATAATCATTGTTAAAACTGTCAGTGATGATGACACATTGAAATATCTGATGCGATTTTTCTGTATCATTAAATAGAAACATTGTTTAGATGCCAAATAGTTCGCGAGAGCGATAAAACAAAGCGGCTGGCAAACGACCAAGTCGCGCAAAGCGACACGAGTGGATGAGCGCGCGATTTGCAACGCGAACACTGGTTACTAGCGTCGTGAAGCCATGTCGCCTCATGCCTCGCACGCCGTGCTTAGCTCAGATTTGCACGGATACATTTTAAATGGAGCCGCCAGATCGCAATTACACTCCCTTTGAGCTTGCGGAATGCGTTATGTATGACATTCAATTCAATTTGGCGCACAAAGCGCGCGTCTAAATTCTCTTTCTCTTTGACCGAATCCTCTTATGCAACAATGCTTTGTTGGCGAAATATGTATGAAGTTTCAAGTTAACAGCCTACGTTTTGATGATATTTGGAAATAATCTCTGCATGTTGTGCAACATGTGCTGCTGAATTTGTTACACCAGATTGTAGTAATTCTTAATATTATTGTTACATAATTTGAATCGGTGAATGTTTCAAGTCAGATTGAGGAGTTTAGGCGCTGCTCTAAAGTTTGTTGGCAGTGTGCTATGTCTGCGGAATGTCGGACGTGTCCACCTGGTCCGTGGGTGTGCACGTATCACCGCCTCCCTTTGAAGTAAAGAACACACACATGCTTCGTGTCAGCTTCTGATAAATAAACAAAACAAATACCTTGCAATGCAATCAACCTACATAACAAAGTAATACCGCTAATTGTTGTCTCGTACATACATGGCACGCGTGTCTTCACTCAGGCTCTTATTATTGCTGGATGCACTAGATGCATTTGAGATAGATTAGATAATCTAATTCACCGCTAACTAAAACTCCTGAAACGTATCTTTTCCGTGTAATCAAACAGATTTTAGTTCAACCCAACGTGTTGTGCCGAATTAAGGTAATTAGGTAACATTTCATGTTCAAAGAAGTAAAAATATTAAAACATAATCGTATGTAAATTTAATATGGTAGGGTTAAGTCGTTGTTAATTAATTTAAGCCGAGCGAGGTGAGGCTCGATTAGCGGAATAAATTGGGCTTGCGGCGGGCACAATCCCCGGCGCAGTAAACAGCGCCGACAACAAAGGCAACTCGGCAGCCGCCCCTGCGCGGGAAAGGCGAGCTTAATGCTTACTCATTATTTATTCACATCTATAACGAGATTGTCAGTGCTCCCTGTCCCCGCCCGCTTCTCTACATCTGCCCCGCTTACTTTATATATACCATTGACCCGTGCAATTCGGGTTATTAACGATCTTCACGTGAGGATAGATGTATTTACATGCCATTTGAGTGAACTCGCAAAAATACTGATGTTCTTTTTATGTTATTATGTAGATTAGAGTAGGCTATCTTGTTGTTTTTATTTTATTTTGTTTTATTTTACTTAGGGAACCTAGTACATAATATTATTTTTAGATGTAATTATAAGAACAGTTTTAAATTGTAAGTACTTAAGTTAATTTTAAGACCTCACTATCGCATTAGGTATACACCTGTAATGATAGTGGTAAGGGAGATTTTGATAAATAAATAAATAAATAAATATCTACTTGTAGACTCGTCTTTGCCGTATTATTTACTCTCACTTATACTTAAATAATTTTCTTTTCCCTCGAGTTATAAAATTATTACAATTTTTCTCCAAGTTCTTTCATTCTTTAAAATTACGATCGAGTACAGAACGCTTGAATTGTAACTACGTTTCTCGTGAATACGGTAGATACGGTTTTATTGAAATATATTTTTCCGACGTTGGAAAGACTGTTTTATTTACATACGCTGGTATTTTCTGAATACTCGATATGAGGTCGCGCTTGAACAGTGTATCTACTTTGGTGAATGCAACATCTAGCAGCATTATTATATTGAAGACATTTCTTTTAGATAAAATCTCGAAATTAATTAAAAATATTCCTTATCAAAATCTTAAGTATAGAAATTGCCAGTTAGTTATTACTATTCATAAACTTTCATCTCGAAGTATAGATCGGTAGTTCAGTTTGACTATCGAAACTGTCTTATACAGGTCTATTCATAAATATTTCCAAGACGAGAATTTCTGTTGACTTGATATAAACTAAATACTCAAATATCTATAAATTACACTACGTTTGACTTCATGCTAAGTGTAAATAAGAAACTATAAATGTATGTGAAACAAAGTTTTTCTTGAACATATGTACGTCTCAAAATTTGATATGAATTACATTTGCAAATTCTAAAGTAATATTACACTAAGTTTTATTCAAAAGATATGAAAAGCGTCGGAGCACTTGCAAACAGCTAGATAATGCCGTCAGATACTCAACGTGGTCGTTGAAAATTTTATGTCGCCTCTCGCTGCATCCTCCTGTGCAGCCCCCACCCCGCATCTGTAATTCTACACCCCCTTCAATGCTCTTACTATCAGTATACACACGGCACGTAGGTTTTGTTAATTCTACGTTTTAATTAAATTTTTGTCCTCTCGATTTCGAAGTCTGTCTGTCGAACGAAGCTAAGTTCTTATATCCAACTCGCACATAACTTAGTTGTACATTTTCAAATGTCAATTTCTCTACCAGGCGTAATATTTTTTTTTCTTGCAAAAATACGTTATGAGAAAAAACGAATGACAAGGAAAATTCGGAATAGCAGGTATTTCTTCCGTCCTTGACTTCCGATTGTTTTTCCGCCTTGCAGTTGTTTATCTTTCTCTTCAGTGTCTTTCTTTGCCACTATTTAAAATACACTAATATACAATTTATGCAAAATATACACAATTAAATTCGATTGTAGTTAGCACTCCCTTTTTTTTTTTTTTTTTGTGGATGGGAAATCATCGAATGACCCCTCCCGCTCTGGGTGGAGCAGAAGGGAGTGTCAGACTCTTACTGACTAAAACCCACCCGTGTTCCTTCCTTAGCCCTTTGTGTTCCGGGGTAGCGGTAACCCTTTCGGACAATCCCGCTGCCCCGGCAGGCTTCGGCCCTTTCGGGCCCCTTCCTAATGCTGACATCTCTTTGAGGCGCGCGTGGAACACGTACGCGCCGTCCGGCACGGGCCTGGTCCTGATCGGACGGAGAGTTACCCATTACTCTCCGCCCGCAGGCCCGCGCCTACGGTGGCCGGGAGTCGTCTCGCGGCTCCCGACGCCCGGGGCGTCTCCCGCGGCGGCTGGGACGTGAGGCCCTCTCCCTCAGCCGTCCCGCCACCTCCTTCGCTAGCATGACTGCTTCGCAGAAGGAGGTGACTGCCTCCCACTCCCTCTCGCCCCGGACCATGGCTTGAACCAGGGCCGGGCGCGAGAGGTCGCCGCCGCCGCCGATCGCCTCTGCGAGAACACGGCGGTGCTCCGCCCATTTGGGGCATACCGCCACCGTATGCTCCACCGTGTCCTCCGGGCGACCCTCGCAGTGGTGACACCCGGGCGTATCCTCCCGCCCGATAATGTGCAGGAACCTCCCGAAACACCCGTGTCCGGTGAGGACCTGCGTCAGGCGGTAGGTGAGGGCGCCGTGGCGCCTCTCTAGCCACTCCTCAAAGAGGGGTCTTACCGCCGCTATCGCGGCGTGCCCGTTAGCACTCCCTAAAGTAATGTTTAGTAGCATGTCGTTCGTACTCATCACTATTCCAATTGAGCAGATACGAGTCACATTTGTATGTCTAGTGTGTTACTTTGCATTCGCTTTGTTGTGTGTCCTCGTCTGTTCTGTAGAAACACTTTCAAATTTTTGCCGACGCTTTCTCTTTTACGATACTAACAGCTTCGCCAACAACATAGTTTCTAAATAAGCGATAAAGATACTTCAACTTAAGACCTGAACGAAACAGTAAATAAAAATACATATTCAGTCTGGAACAAATTTATTTTTAACCATCATAACGTTTATTCAGTGAGGGAACTATACAAAAACGCAATCCAACAATACGTTTACCGCAAATTGAATGAGGCTCGAAATAAATCCTGCGGTCGTTGCCTGACTCTCAATACCAGTACCTCCCGTTCGTATCTCTCACCCTTGTTTGTCGTTGTTGAGGTTTCATTCGACGAATAAAATAAAAATATCCATATGCTCTTATTGTTCTATGGATATTTTTTATACAATAGCCGATCTTTTTCTTTATAATTATTGTGTTCTCTGTTATGTTTTGATATATCAGAGAAAAATTAAATTGTATTATAAAAATTAAGGGTCGTGAAACGTAGCTTGATCGTTATCGAGAGCCCATTTTCTCTCCCTCGTTTAAGACCCGACCAAATAGGGGTCCCAAAGGTTCAAGCGTCGTAAACCAAGCACTCTAGTGTATCGTAAGTGTTAATTACTTTTGTCACTTCGCAACTGGGCGGTTAACAAATCTCGTCGGAGAATTGTAATTTACATCGACTGACGAAACATTGTTTGGATAATAAATTATTATGGCTTGAAGCGTTCTTAACGGGCGGCTAAATCGATAAGCGTCGTTTTTATTGCACCATTAACAAGCAGTGCGAGGGGCGAACTGATTTCAATCTGCGTAATCAATGCTGTATCACACAGTTCGCACTGAACAAAAACTAATTGATGATAGTATTAGTAAATGTGCGCTCTTATAGCTTACACATCACACATCTGTTTTAACAATTTTATGTTTACATGGGTATGTAAATAAAACATGATTAATGGTTTGGCAACTTGACATTTAATTTTCCTATATTATTCTTTAACTTTTAAATGATCAAAAAGCATCATTGCATCACAATTAAAATACCACCCTTGTTTTCGCCTATGGAACAAGCAAGCTCACTGGATTTTGAGTTTAATAACCATGACAGATTGCTGGCAGACTAATCCCTCTAGGGACCAAAAACTCGCTTGTTTTAATTCCCTGATGCAGTCAACATTCAAACAATCAAAGCACGCCAAATACATTGGTATCTGTATCTAAGAATCCCTTTATTCCAAATTGTAAAAAAGTCGATTAGTTTATATTTCAACTAGCTGCGCCCCGCGGTTTCACCCGCGTAAGTTTCGATCCCGTGGGAACATCGGGATAAAAAGTACCTATCCTATGTGTTATTCTGATGTATAAGCTATATTACTGTACAGTTTCATCAAAATCCGTTCAGTAGTTTTTGCGTGAAAGAGTAACAAACATCCATCCATCCAGCCTCACAAATTTCGCATTTATAATATTAGTAGGATGTAATGAAAATAAATACCCGTTTTGGAATAAAAATAATATTAGATTAAAATACTGAAATCCATATTTTGTTAGGTTTAAAAAATCTTTACTCATCGTTTTTATTGCTACCGAAAGTGAGAAAACGAGAGGAAAAAATAAACAGCACAGCTGTCGCTCGCGAGCGAATTTCCGGCTCACTGCCGTTCGGGACGTTTCAATTTTACAAAATATAAACTTTTGCCCTCTGGCTCGTAACAATCGGTTCACTCCAATTTATCATGTGAAATTGAATGTAATCTAAGTTTTTTTATGATCGTGCTGAATTGTAGTAAAATATTTTCTCAAAAGCCATTATCGGACTTTATATTAAGTTCTGTAATATTGATTGAGTATCCTCCTACTAATAATAAAAATGTGAAACATATGTTTGGATGTTTATTACTCAATCACACAATAACTGCTGAATGGATTTAGATGAAATTTGGCACATAGATTATAAGCTGGATTAACACATAGATACCTACTTTTTATTCCAGTAGTCCGTTCCCGTGAGATGATTGCGTATAATTAAGTAGCTTTGCAATCAAATTGCTTGTTAGCTAAGAGATAATAATCATTCGTTTTACAATCCCGGACATAAACTTATCATAATGTATCATTAAAAGGATAATTAAAATTATATGGCGTGGGTTAAGATCTTGAATTTATTGGTAGTTTACTTCTAAATTACTTACTGTGAACAATATTATTCTCCGGTACTCCTTGGATTAAACTGGCAAGCTTAAAAGTTCTAAAAAAAAGTCCGCGACAGCATATATCTATCTTTTAAGGTTGACTCACTATAACCGTTTTTATGATCATCAAATTTGTTCTAAAATAATGCATTATTTGCAAAGGTGTTTTTATAAACATGCTATTAATCATTATCCAAATAAACACGTTATTCATCACAAGTATTTAATTTTGAACAAAATTGCCCTTGACATCTTTTGATTTCAATGAATATCTTAGGAGATATCAGTTTTAAAATAAATCAGCACGGCCGCCGCACGCCGTTAGCTGTACGAGGTTTACTATAGTTCCACTCTTACTGATCATAGCGTGATGTACCTAAAATATCTTCTTAAAGTAATGTACAGACGCCAGCAAATCAAGCTACTACAATCTGTCAAATTTCTTTGATAGATTTTCAACTTTATCGCTACAGCATAAGGTTCAAAGTTGATTGGGAAAATTATACAGTTTCGGGTAGCTTGATGTGCTGGCGTCTGTACACACGGCTACACATTTCCAGTTTGAGCTGACCTCGCACTGTATAAGTTTTTCGTACAATCAGAAGTCAGCTTATACTGGTTATGTATAGCTTGATGTGAAGCCGTGCGTACTAAGTAATAATCTTAAAGTAATCCTACTAATATTATAAATATGAAAGTTTGTGAAGATGTTTGGATGTTTGTTACTCAATCACGCACAAAGGGCTGAACAGATTTGAATGAAATTTGGCACACAGATGGTTTACAATCAAGAATAACACAGGATACTTTTTATCCCGGTTTTCCCACGGGATCAAAACTAACGCGGGTGAAACCGCGGGGCGCTGCTGGTTCATTATATTTTGGGCTGATTTTTCAATCATCTGATAACTTTATTCGATTAATAATTTTGAAATTTTGACACTTATTTCATACAAAAACTGTCAAACGTCAATTTTATTCATCGGATAAAAGTTATCTGCCGATGAAAAAATCAGTCCTTAAGAGTGTTCAAAAATATTTCTAGGACAGCAAAATGGGACCTATTTATTTGAGGTTTGATTAAGACTATGCCGACCGCACAGTGGCGCCCTCATCGTTTGTTTGGTTATTTCATACAATTTAGAATGAAAATGCAGAAAATAAGCACGTTAAGTTGTGCTTCACAAGATTATACGTTAATATTATTAGAAACGGTAGTTTTACATTGTTTAGTTTTATTATAATCCTTAAAACGGATAACAGTGGCCACTATATTCCGTTTTAAGGATTACAATAAAACTAAACAATATAAAACTACCGTTTTTAATAATATTAACGTATAATCTTGTGAAGCATAACTTAACGTGCTTATTTTCTGCATTTTCATTCTAAATTGTATGAAATAACCAAACAAACGATGAGGGCGCCACTGTGCGGTCGGCATAGTCATAAATACATGCTAGGTGGGTATCAGACCGCGATTGTTGTTAGTGTTACGGTGGTTATAATAATAAATATACAACTAACAATTTAGTTTTCCGAAAGACTGCACAATAAACGTCTTCTGTTATCTCTATTTCATTTCAGTATTTTTTGTCACTATTTAGACAAAGAGATCCATTCATATCATTTTAATTTCCCCTCGGTATTATACGTTAATATTTTACGTGAGATCACAATTCCCCGCAATAATAATCTGTTCCTCTCGTTGGGGAAACTCTTACAAATGTTTTTTATATTTATAGATTATTCTTCGGAGACGGTTACTGTAGACAAGTCGAGATTTATCTCGGTTATCCCTGGCGCTTTACTGTTTCCTTCTAAATTTAGAGGTCTTTTATACGTTTTTCCTGCCGAATAAATTATTTCAAATTAATATCTAGGGGAGGAGAAGCTTTTAAAACTGGAATAGGTACCTACTTAAGTAAATTTGTTATTGTATCAAAAGAAGGATGTTTTATTAGTGCAAATATATACAGTATGAATATAGTAGTGATCCCTTAGGGTTTGTTGATATAAAAACAAACAATGTGAAAGTTTAACAAGGGTTTTGGTTTTTAATACGTACTTACATATAGAATAAGTTACGCTAGCCAATGTATTTTTTGTCTCTGACCGCGTTGTTATTCTAAACTACGCAACCGATTTTATGTGGCTGTCACCATCTTTTAAAGAATAATTCTGGACGGTTTGTGTTAAACTTACTTACTAATAAAGAAATCAAAATGTTTTGTCAAGTCGCAAAAGCGGTACGAAGCAGAGGCGGATCGCTAGTCTTGAATAAAAACGGAATTTACTGAAAGACAAGGACTATAATATATCATCGACAGATCGACTACAAAACATGATATATAAAAAAAAATATCAATATACAGTGAGTTGAGTTGATTATGGGTACCCTACAACGACTGCATTAATCGCAGTCGTAAAGCAATAAGTTATAAAACGAATATAAATAAATCGGTTTACGGCCGTTTTACTGCTTTTCGCGAATGTGTTATTGCTACGAACGAACGGACGCTATGCGTTTCACAGCATTCGTGTACCTACCCACGCAATAAAAACTGTCCCTATTGCTTTGTACATAGATATAGAAATTCACGTACTATGAAAGCCAAAGCAATAATCCCATTCATGTTAAGATGATGACCTTTTTTTAGTAATTAGGTACCGAAAACAATTTATACAATAAATTAAAATCTAGGTAAAAATCACGAATGAATAATAATCTGTTTTACACTAACTGAATTTCTGAAAGGTCTACATACTAGTACATACAATCTACATGTAACAAGCTGTTTAAAAAAAAAACAAGGGCGGGGGCGGGACGGATCTGCTAGTTTTCTATAGGTTGAACCCAGCTGTAATAACTCAAATATTAAATTTAGTTTACCTCTAAAATTAAATTAGTTATAATGTCTCTTTTGACATATTTTCTCCCACGCATATTGTTATCTGTCGGCATTTTAGATGTGTAGCAAGAAAATAATATTCAAGAGTCGGTATGTTGGGCGGGCGGCGGGCGGCGCGTGCGCGAGGCGCGGGGCGCGGGTTACAGCGGCCGACGACCGGCTGCGGGCCGCGCCGCACTCTCGCCCCGCACGTCGGGCGAACTGATCGCCGTTTGCCGATCATCTCTTTCTTTGTCTTGCATACGATCGCGATACATCGTTATTTTTGTTCTGTCGAACTGACAACTAGGCCTGCCTTGGATACCTACCGTTCTCTGGATTTCAGTGCTAAAGGATTGCAGTGTCGCTAGTGGAAATACGTTTTTGTTAATGAGTTTGTTTATATGTCAAGTGCAATAACAAAGTTTACCGTCACGTATAAACAAGGTGTTTATAGTATTAAAAAGTGATTGGGACAACATTATAGAACAGTGAAAAGTGGTTAGTGACTAGGCATGATTGTTTAAGTTAAATGGTGTACGTTTTTATAAATCTTAACTTTCGGATTTCACCAAGAGGCAACTACAGTTACCATAGTGAGGATCAAAGATACTCCTAAGAACAATGCAGAAGGCAGCAGCAAAAAGGAAAGCAAGAAAAAAAATAATAAACAAAAGACGGAAGGTCACGGGTCGGTGACAGGGAATAAGAAGGAAAAGACAGCTTCTGCTACTGTTAAGGCGGACAAGGAAGGCAAAAGACCGTCGCCAACCAAGGATGTGTCAGAACAACAGGTAAAATCTAACGACAAGATGTCTAATAGATGGAGGAAAAATACTATGAAGAATCATTCATCATTTTTTCATTTTTTTTTTTTTTTGAGTATCATTTATTCATTTTAATCTTATGCATATCGGATGCCCTACAAATTAAACAACCATTTCGGTCTACAGATAAATTTATTTTTAATTCCTTGTGAACAACGTGCATATTTTATCGTAACGCCTTACGTGACCGGCATCGTTAACATTTACCCCACTTTGGTGAGATTAACTTGAACAATGGAAACAACCTGCTATAGAATTCATATTTAATTTACACATATTCGCATTGAGAAACTAATGGAATGGTTATTGCGCTTGGTCACGAACTACCGAAACGCTAACTTTACATGACTAGCTTTTACTACTGTTAGACTACAAGTACTTACAATTCCGGTCAAATGTTTATGGCACTATGAATGACGTAATTATATTTCCACTTGACAATCAGCTGACTCGCCTATTACTCTTTATTTTTATAAGGCCACCTAACTAGGCTATTTACAGCTTTTATTACTACAATACCTTTACTAACGGATACTAAATGTAGATATAGGTTTTATTTTTATCATTAAAAAAGACCACTGTATACAGGACACACAAAAATGAAAACTATTTAACATAAATAGTCAACTTTCTTTCTAATTTCTAATTAAAAAAACAGTTTGAATTGAAATACTCATTATGAAATAACTATTTGAAACTAACTTGAATGTATAATTTATTGTTGATTGCTTTGTGAACAGTACCTAACCTACTATGTCTAACAACAATGATCGCGTCGTTAATTCACAAAATTACTGCCAATTACGTAGCAGACTGTAACTAAAAGTATACGTATTCTGATCATAATTGCAAAATAATCTTTGTTAACTACTAGACTTTCATAAAAAGATCCAAAGATTACTGCAATGAGATAATAAAATCTTGCAAAAAATTTCATTATATAGTCGAATTTATTTTCCGAAATCTGTAGCGATTGCTTGTAGCTTTTATAAGCCTTCTGCTATCAGAACATTAAAGCCATTATAGGCAATCGTGGTAATAAATATATCTATCTTTTTACATGTCACTGAGAACAAAAATTGGTATGCAGCATTAAATTCGGGTCATGAACAAACAACTCTTAGCTAAATATGCGCAGTGAATACTTAGCGACTCTACGCTTTCCACTTTTTATATGCGAGATTGTAATTTATTAGTTATTACTTCTTATGTTAATCCAACTAACTTCTAGTGTGACACATTCGTTTTATTACTTAAATACAAACGAAAAACAAATCTTTAATTAATTATTACAAGTTTTTGTATTACCTGGTGAAAACTAGATTATTTACTAATTACACGCTCACCTAATTGATTTTTAATGATTACAGGAATAATAAATTATTTCTTGCCGCTATAAACTATAATTTTAATTTTGGTTCTTTTAATTGAGAAATCTGTTAGGAATTGGTAAAACATAATTAATCACTACATAGTATAAAACAAAGTCGCTTTCTCCGTCCGTCCGTATGCTTAAATCTTTAAAACTACGCAACGGATTTTGATGCGGTTTTTTTAATAGATAAAGTGATTCAAGAGGAAGATTTATATGTATAATACATGTATAATATAGTAGAGAAACACTGATAATTAGAGGTTTCTAATGTGATGTCGTATATAAACGCTTTTATTTTTGCGCTTACATTGCAAACGCTGGCTGAACCCTATGAGATACATCAAAATAATGTATTACAGTATTGTACACCTTAAAAAGGTCTATTTTTTATTCCTTTACTTTTTACGAGAAGCGATGGCTTATTTACGAAGCGATTTTAAGCAATACTGCATTAATCCTTATCCAATTAAATACCTTAAATACATTGTGCATTTAATATAGATCAGTATGGCCCTTAACAGCATGTTATTTAAATTAATATTTTCGAAGATATTACAGATTTAAAATGCAGGGACATAGCGGTTGCTGCGGTATCGGCGGCAGGGGCTGGCAGCAAGTTAAAAAAAAACATTAAATTAAAATTATTATCTAATTATTTAATTCAATTTATTAAATTGCATTGCACCCGTGCGAAGCCGGGGCGGGTCGCTAGTTATTCATATTTTGTAGAATAAGAATAGCAAACCTGCCAGAGAATTAATAATAACATCAATAAGCATTTAATTTTTGTCCAAACGAATAATTATGATCGTTTCGATTATAGATGACAATTGTCTCGACTAATCTTGTTGTTTATACCTATTTACTACTTGCATTTCAGTTGTATTTTACAAATTTTATGAGGTAGAAGGTAGGTATATTGCCTTTTAAAGATCGCAGGGGGTCACGAATCGGTATGACTGAACTTTGCTTAGAGAGATGAAATTCTCCTTGAATTTAAAGTCCCATCCTATTAAAAGTTTGTGAAAGTATTAGAATTTGGAATGAGGGGCGAAAAGCTATCACGCCATTTTTTCCGACTCCCCCGTTTCCAACATCGGGTGAGGAGGAGGCGGGCAAAACGGCCCCGAGGCTGGGATCGCCAGATTATGCTTCGCTGTTTTGAATTCAGAATACGAATTAATTAATTCAGAATCGTAAAGTTCATTCATATTAAAAGTTATTAACTTTTTATAAACACTTGTGTGGGTGTGCAACGTTTCAAACGTTAGCTTATTTTATTTTTATTTTATTACCTTGAGTTAATTGCTTTAACGACTCTGCTAATGGAATTTGATAAGGAAAAAAGAAACAAATTTCGAAACATAATTCAGCAACGCAAAGAAATAACTTGAAATTTTAGTTTGTGTAAATATTCTTAGTTTTATTTTGACAACGTTGACTAATGCGGTCGTTTATTTTTATGACTGATTTATTTAGAGTCGCGTGGATTTCTCTTCGGAGGTGGGCTCAACGGAACTATTATTACTTGCCGACACGACATCAGTCATCGCGCTAATCGTGCTGAATTATTATTATCTTTTATGTAACATAGTTTTGACAACCAGCCAACGTTTGTCAACGTTGATGGAGATCCCCTATTTTCCAACATACGCAAGTATAAAAGGATCTCACTAATATAATAAATTAATTATAAAGTAGGTGGTCTATTTATAGACTTGCCTCAAAAACCAATCAACTGTATAATCCGATATTGGACATTGATATACTATTTAGAAAAGTGGTAAGGGGACAGAAAATGTTTTAATAGGCTGGCGGTGTTTTTGAATGTCTTTATTGTAGTGAGCGGCCGGACGCAAAGCCGCCGCGACGGGCCGGGTGTCGGCTGGCGGCACGACACTCGCCGCCAGCCTGGCACGCGCGGCCCATACTTGATTTATCACTCCATTGTTGCGGAGCGACGACCCACCCCCACCGGATAAGGCTAAACATTCAATTGCCGGAACGCACCCGAAACGATTTGTTCCCCCCGTACTATCGATTGACTATTTCTTCCGGCTGCCAGTATTTAAAGGGTGTTAGAAGAAAGTAAAGTGATGAGAAAGATTTGTATAATATAAATGAAGATGTATTGGCTGCTTTGTCAGGGGTCAATATTGTGGTTATTTAAGTTACTTTATTGTTCTTTTACGTATTGTGTATTTATCAAAATACAATATTTTATGACAGATGCCGATCGAAAAAGTTTTTTTAAAAGAAATATTAGCTTAATTCGAGTGTATATAGTGTTAAAACCCAATAAGTGCCGAAAAATTAAAAATCGTTTTTGACTAAACGTGGTCACTTTATTGGGTTATTACCTCAAGTAATTTTCTTTCTACTGCGAATTCCACTTATTGGATTATACCACTGGAAAGAGCGTCAAAAATGCATTAAGATGTACTAATAAAACAGTTTTTAATTTTTCGGCTCTTATTGGGTTTTAACACTATACCCTCGAATTATTGATTACAGTATCATAATTAATTACCTAAACAGACAAATATTTGCTCATCAACATGAAATAAAAATAAAACCAATTCGAATAATAGAAAATTAAATCAACCGAGGCAAATCAGATTTAAGAGACAATGCTACTTAAATTGTGTCTATCGTAAAAGGCGCGGTTAGCCCGCTAGTTTTATTGAGTCGTTCTCGGCGCTAGCTCGTAAATATCACTGGGTAATTACATTCCATTCCCTTTAAATACTTGAAACCCGCGCCGTAAAATAAATAAACTTTTATTGTTTCAGAAATTGTTAGCATTTATTACGTTTTGTTTAAACTATTATTTTTGTAATTGAGTGAACATTATGTTGTCATGTGCCACACTGGGTGGGTTTTAATGCTCAATTATAGGATTAGTGTTATAAACATTTTTCTTGTTAATTTATTTGCTCTACTCGAGCTTGTTCTCATTTTAGTATACCTACTTAGTAAACATTTTTCTTTGTCTCATAATATCATTAATATACATTGCATTCCTAGAGAGAAAATAAAGTACTGACTTTTTTTATCCTGATTCGGAATCGGTTCCGTTTCGATTGTTTAATCCGATTACTGAGGCTTAAAGACAATCGGCTGAAAATATGTTTTCAATTAAGAAACCGGCAAAGTTGTGAAAAAATATAGACGAAGCGTAAAGCTTTAATTATTGTTTTACAGTATGAAAAACATGAGCGTTTTATGATTACAATCACCTACTTCCTTATTTTATCCGCGGCGGTGTCTTTTTGACGGAGTCGATTGTTTATTCGCGTCTTTCCCTTTGTTGGTTTTGTCATCATCTTATTACGTAACCCACTACAATGGCTAGTTAGTCGGTTTTGAATAAGAACGATTTCAATGGGTACTAAATAATTGATAGCCATTTAAAATCAATATATTATAATTAATTAAGTACTTACCGCAAACCATATCAAATCATATTATTGCTTTAACCTATTATTAATAAGAAGTAAAAAATGTTTTAAGTGTAGGTATATCATTCCAAACACCACAGTTGAATAGGTACTTAATTATAATCAACTTATACATAAAACCCACAAACAAGTAACACGTACTTATGAATGTATAATTGTATGATGTATACTAATGCGATCGTTTTACTTATAATTCTTATTAGCATGTCTTTGTGTCAGACGTGATTTCATCTTCATCTAATGAATACAAAAAACCCGAAGGCGGTTATTGTGTTAGATTTGAACAATAGGCATACATATTGTGAATACTAATCATGTCGGTACGTACAGACGGCCCAACGGGGTCGCACTCGCATCGCCTCGTTCCTCTGCTCTAGCTATACCAAACTCGAGTACCTACATACTGATACATCACACACTTGCACAACGCCTTTCTATCTTTGGAATTTATGGAAAATTTCAACGCTGTTCATTCTAATGACGAATGACGGAATGATCTTTTAGTAAACTACTTTTCGTTCCCATTCATGACCATCCGGACATGGATACGTGTGTCATATTATTCGGATTACCTACTTCTTACGTGATTCTCTACCAAAAGTATCTTGTTAATACATCATGATTTTCAGGAACTGAACATAAATAAACAAAAATAATCGTGAAGTTACAAGTACGATAAATTCAGGTTTTCACTGGACTTAATGGCTCGCGGAACATATTGATGTAGTACGAAATAAATACTAGAAGAGGCAAACATAATTACTATAATTACTAATCAATAAAAATGCTGTTTACATTCGACAGATTTTTTTTTGCGTTTACTTTGTAAGTTGTTGCGCATACTCATAATTAAAGTTTATTAAGTTAGTTTTTTTGTGGCAACTTATGAAGTCTAAGACGGTTGTATGTAAACTAACAATTAGAAGATCCATATCGTTAATAATATAAATGTGGAAGAAACTCTGTCTAAGTTTTCACGCCTGAACTTGGATGAATTTTGTTGAAAGATGATTAGACCATGACCTGGACTAGTACATAGGATAGGTACTTTTTATCCCGGTAGTAAGTTTCCGTGTGATAATTTTCGATTTCCACGCGGACGAAGCCGCGGGTAAAAATAGGATTGAATAAAAATGTAAGAGAACATCAACTAATCGCACTTCGCGGACGTATGTATCTCATTCAAAAGCGTCGTCGACGTCCTGTCGCTAGTTGACGCCTTAGCGCTATCATTGTAACGGTCCGCTGTCGTCAGTGGCCACTTCTAATAATTTATTAACGACGTGAACACTCGCGTGTCCGCCGCGACATGCAATCCCCTTTGACGACTCGCGGTTAATAAGTTAGCGTATTTTTGCGCATTCTTGTGTTACCGTAACAGCTGTACCTAATAACTTATCATTTACGTAATTGAAGTCAATTATAAGTTCCGTTGCTTGTCCCCCGTCCATGAAAGAGAGACATCGATGCTAATTTGTTTGTTCGCCGTTAGATTTATTGGTAGTAACTTTCGACCTGAGTTAGGCAACACGCGTCGTTGTTTTCAGTTGACTCATTAGGTAATGATATCTTTATTTACTGCATGTTTGTAGATATGCTTTTTACAATGCTCGTGAACAACATAATTATCTATGTATTACCACAAGACACGGTGGTGTCTTGTGGTAATACATAGATAATAATATGTTGTTGTGTGTAGTCAGGATGGAAATAAAAATTACACCACAATCGATCACTATCATATGATGGCCATTTGATAGCGCGCTGGTCCATATTACTCAGCCCTCCCGATTCATTCACTTCGCGATGATTCTCATCAGCTTGTATTTATTCAGCGCTGAGCAATTATTTTTAACTTTGATGTTTTTGTTCCAGGCGAGTCCCGAAAACAGCAGAAATCCTTCTCCAAGGTACCACGATGCATCAATGGAAGATGTAAGTTATTCGGAATTTTAATGGGAGGATTAATTTAAATTCAATTGAAACTTAAAGAGTGATTAATTGACATGAATTTTGTTTCAGGCATCGGACGCAGGCTCTCTGTTCCGGGTGGCGGGCGCAGCAGCTACAGGTGGAGGCGCCAAAAACGAGCTAGTCGCGCGAGGCGGCAGCGGAGGTGCGCTCGCCTTGTCACGTGCGCCGGTGGGTGGCAGCGCCAGCCCCGCGCCGGCGCCGCTGCCGCAGCCCGCGCCCTCGCCCGCGCCCGCCGCCTTGCCGCCGCCTGCGCTGCCCCCGCCGCCTTTCCGCGCCGACACGCCACACCGGCCCAATGGCGCGCACATTCCGGCTCTCGACGGTCACGCCGCCACTCAAATCCCGGCGCGGCCGGTCGGCGCCGCCGGCCCCGACACGCCCGAGCGACCCGCCAGCAACAGCAAACTGCAGCCGGGCGCGAGAGCCTCCGCCGACAGTCCTACCCCCGCCCCGCCCGCTCCTCCTGCGCCCTCTCCTCTCTTCCCCTCGCATACCGCCTACCAATCACAGTCTCAATCGCACGCTGCCGCCGCGTTGCCCGACTACCGCCACACGAATCATGAAACGCGAACCGAACCTCCGGAACAGCCTCCAGCGCCCCTGGACCTGCACACACACCACACGCCGCGGCCACCGCACCTCGCGCCCAGCCCGGCGCAAGCCCCACATCCTAGTCTACAGAGCCGCGTCCCGCATTCGCAGGCGCACCCAGTCATGCCCGGCCATGACGTTCGAAATCAAGCGGTCGCAGCTCAGACTCATCCCTCCGTTCCTACCTCGTTTTCGAACCGCGTCAATGGTGTGCCGCAAAGCGTAACACCACATTCGACGCCGTCTTCAATTCCGAGCTGTCTTCCGAGTCAAACTCTCACGGGACGGTCGCTCTCTCCGGCCGCGCCGACCTCTCGCCCCTACCCTACCCCGTCGATCGGGTCTAGTCATGTAAACTCCAGTATAAGTTCCAGTATTCATGGTCACTCAATTGCTTACCAGAGTCAGTCGAGTTTACAGAAACATTCCGTTCAACCTGTGTATGGGAACCGACCGTCACATCTTGCACCATTCAGCATATCCAACCACATTTCATCCAGTCATATTCAGCCTTCTGCAGCGATTCAACCTCCAGTCCCTCATATGAACCATCCAATAAACAGTCATTCCGTTACAAGTCTCTCCAGTCACCTTCCTGTTGTCAACCCCAGTTCCTTAGCGACGTCTACACCAAATCACATTGGTCCTCCGTCTACTTTAGCTTCTCTTACAAGTACCACGATGTCTTCTTTCACCCCCAGCCTTAAATCACACCCGGGCGTCGTCAATATACCGCAACAGTCGACTGCTGCCACGCCCGTATCTACTCATTTGCCGAGCAGTCTTGTGGATTCATTGCCCACGTCAACTTGTACTCCTACAAACGGGACGCCGGTGTCGACGAGTAGCAGTGGCAACAGTAACCACCCCCTCGTTCCTCCCGTCGTGGATTCGAGGCAAGCTCCGATACCATCATGCGAACTGCCTGCGCGTACTGAGAGTCCGATCGTATCCTCAACCCTGGCTTCCAATAGTTATCCACCTCCGGCTGTTTACTCGGGATCTTCGTATCCTCCGCTGTACACACCTTACGCCGCCACAATGCAACACAGTCCTTACCTACCACCGGCTGCGGCTTCACCGAGGAACTCTGCAGACACGGTACGAATGACTATGAAATGTTCCTAATCTTAATATGTACAGACGCCAGCAGGTCAACCTACCCCAATATGTCAAATTTCTTTGATAGATTTTCAACTTTAGCACAAAGGAATATGGTTCATATTCAATTGGGAAAATCTGACAGATTGGGGTAGCTTGATGTGCTGGCCTCTGTACATATTGCACAACATAAATAATTTTAAAATAATTGCTATATTTGTTTCGTATTCAGATGGTTTTATTTAGGTACTAAAAGTATTCTGTACATTTTTACAGAGAACGAGTTTGTCTGCGTCACCTTTAGTTGCACCAAAAACACCAAAGGGCGTGCGTCCTCACACGCCCGGCTCGACGGGCGCGGCCGGTGCGGCGCTCTCGTACTCCCCGCACGGACACAGTCCGAATAGGGAACGCGAGAGTTTCAGGTACACAACACACGCCACATTATTAATACTCATTCAAAATATACATATTAATATACATATTAATATACATATTATAAAGACATTCTTCATTCACATTCTAAAAATCTAAATGCCTTTGTGTATTTTCGCGGATTTGGATTAATTTCGCCGACCGGAAATATGCTGTACGCCGGAGATCGTCCAATGACCGACAATTTTCCCCCCGCACACCTTCCAAATTTGGTAAGTTTCATTTAATGCGTGTTGTTAGTACTTGACTACTTTTCGTGGGCACTGTGTACTATCACACGATCAATTGCGAACGTTTATCTCATACAACGATGTGATTGATTTCAGCAGCAACATCAGCAGTTTGTCTCGCAGTACACCGGCCTCCTCGGCAGCGTCCTTGCCGTCGCTCGCGCCGTCACTTGTCGCACCACTCGCCGCTCCGCTGGCCACACCCTTAGCTGCCCCGTTGCCGGTAATAATTCCCAAATAATTAACTGTTCTACACATTTGTCATCATTATGGCCATAGGCAGATTTTGTGGCGGTGATTCATGAAAAATACTGATTGAATGTAAAGCGAACAAAGGCACGCATTCATACGTGCGCTTTGTTCATTCTTCCGTAAACACTACTAAAACTATAGTCGATGTTATTTATACTTTAAAGGTTCGGACAGAAAGACATGAACTGTATAAACCTCAGGGTCCGCTGCCGGTGTCGCTGCCGGGCCCGCTGCCGCTGGCGCCGCTGGGCGCGGGGCTGGCGCTGGCCGCGCCCACGCCCACGCCGGCCGCGCCCTCGGCGCCGCACCTGGCGCACTCGCTGGCGCCCGTGCCCACCGTGCCCAGCATCAGCTCCAGCGCCAAGCCGCCGGCGCACTGGGGGGTGACGTGAGTACAGCTTGCTGACCTTGCTTGCGACCTTCTCGATAGTACTCCACCCATTACAGTCAGTCGCGCGAAGTTCTCGAGCCCGGCGCCGTGGTGTCTCGTCTCATGTCTGATGTAGTGCCCGTCCGCATAAAGACCGTAACGGAGATTCTGCTTGGGGAATGCTTTATTTATATCTTGTGTATGTATCTTTAATAACGTTTGTCGTATATCTTTCAGCAGGCCTACCGGTGCGGAGCGTCCCTCAGGTTTCGCGCCCGCTCCTCCACTGTTCGGTGCGCCGCTTCCGCCGCCTAATCCTAATCCATTCTCCGCCGAATCGCTCTTTCAAAGCAGTAAGTTATCTGTAATTTTATCAAATAAAAATATAGAAGTTAACCGACCGATTCACTTGACTGTCATTGTATTGTATCCGATAAATTTAATTTGTCGATTAGTTACAATATTGTAAAAAGTGGTCGTTGGACATGTAGAGGGGTGCTTTTCAGGCCCAGGCGCGGATCTGCTGCGGCGCGAGCTGGACAACCGGTTCCTGGCGGCAGCGGGCGCCGTTTCGGCCGTGCGCACCGAGATGCATCACCACCAGCACCAGCACCAACACACGCACGTGCACCAGCACCCGCCGCACGCGCAGCATCATCCGCACCAGCCGCACCAGCTGCTGGTGCCGCACGCGCCTCTCGTACGTATCCATACATCTATATACAGCAGAACACGCACGTGCAAAAATAAGTTTTAATAAGTTTTCGTTTACGAAAGAAGGTTACTTTGAAACCGATTTTATGCTCATGCGACGCACGGCGTGGTATTAGTTGCGTAGTATCAGCTGTCTTTTAGCTCGATGCGCCGACGCAACGCAGTAGGCCAATTAGACTGCTTCACTGAACAGTACTGTATGAGTGACGTCACAGCGCCGCCATGTCAGAATAAATAGTACACGTACAGAAGCGGCCCTTCGCGCAACAATTAATAGAAATAGCGACTCTTGCTACTAAGCAACAAAGTGCAATTCAGCTCGCATAACAGCTCAGTGCCTAACGCGATATTCACCTAAACGTTGCCGCTCTCTTCTAACGCGTAGTATTGTCGCTGTCTGGCGCGGACTGACGCGCTAGTTGTGGCTCTAGGGTTGTCGGCTTGCTGCTACTACTATAATATTCATCGTCTATCTACCTACTTGACCACGTAATCTATCACATGTTTGATGCGTACGATTACATGGTCAAATAGGTAGACAGACAATGAATATTAAAATCCGTCATTTGTAATCAACAAATGAAAACAAACCTTTAATCTTTAGGCTACCTAGATACCTCTTTGTTTAACATTCCTCATTAACTTACCATAATAATATTTTCACATTTTGCATTAATTAAAAAGTTCGTAGAACAAAAACATCAAAAATACTGGTTGTTTACATTTTCAGTATACTAATTCTTAATTATCTCCTAAACGCGTGAACCGATTTGCATGATACAAACGGATAAAATGGTTTTAGACCTAGGACCTTTCACTTGATAGACACCAAAATTGTTTAGATATCTCAACAACAAAAAAATCACATTTTCAAGTTGCCCTCGTAATTATCCAACATGTATGAAACACAAAGACAAAAACGAAAAGTAAAAATTCTTTTAAAAACTACTATTCGAAACCTATCAAAATATTACGCACGTGCGAGCCCAGCGCGCGAGCGGTGACAACCGACTGGAGTGGAGTGGCGACGGCGCCACGCAAAAGTGTAGGCATTTATTGCTGTAGATGGCCTCGTGCCTAGCTAAATCGCACGGGTTTTACGCGGCTTCATCCTGATCGTCCACAGCCCGACTTCATCCACTGCTGGGCATAGGCCTCTCTATTCTTGTGCCAATACCCACGTTCTTGTAACAACCTTGTCCAGGTTTTGCCCGTGATGGCAACAATGTCTCGTCCATCCATCTCGCCGCCGGACGACCGAAATCTCGTCTTCCAGTCCTTGGACGCGACTTTGTCACAACCTTACTCCACCTGTCACCACTGCGCCTTGCCAGATATCCTGCCCAACCGCTCCATTTGAGTTCCGTAATACGCTTTCGGATATCAAATTACGCGGTTTACTGAACGCTCATTTTATCAGCCGATCGATTCTGTAAAAAAATCACCGTGAAAAGTTAGGTGCAGTGAGCTTAGAGTGAGCTGTCAAGAATATCAATACCTAGCATCAGGATGACACTGACAGATCACTCCACGCTCACTTCACCTAAGTTTTCACGGTGAGATGGTTACAGAATCGCACTGCAGGTTCGAAATAGACTTTTTTAAGTTTAGGCTGTGACCCGAAGTTATTTGTAAAGTAATTCCAATTTTTGCCTTTGATTGGCTGCTAAAATGCTCCTTTTATTAAGGACCGCGAGATTATGGATCCCTTTGACTGAGCAAACGAGGTATGCTCTCCCTTGCATACATTCTTGCTGCTAGTACGATTTCACCATTTAAGAAATACACCATCTCGTAAAACGCGAGGTTACTGAAGTCGTGACATCGTGTCCGGTAGGTACATACCATACGACACACGCGCTGCGCGGTGCTTGCGCAGATATTATTACGAATACATTGTGTCCATATTTTTCTAATTTCAAGTCGGACAAAAAATATTCAAGTCGGACAAGAAATGTGTTTTATTACTGACTAGCAGTGCCCCCCGATTTCACCCGCGTTAATTTGAGGAAAAAACCTACTAAACCACTAAAATATATTCCATTACTTTTAGATTATTACTTAGTACGTACGGCTACACATTAAGCTATATTTAACCAGTATAAGCTGATTTCTGACTGTACGAAAAACGTATACAATGGGAGGTCAGCTAAAACTGGAAATGTATAGGTTGATGTGTAGCCGTGTGTACGTTACTTTAAGAAGCTATTTTAGGGATCATTACGCTATGATCAATAAGAGTGGAATTATAGTAAACCTCGCACACCTACCGGCGCGTCCGTGCTGATTTATTTTAAAACTATGATATCTGCTAAGAAATCAAAAATCATTGAAATCAAAAGATTTCAAGGGTAATTTTGTTTAAAATTAAATACTTGTGATGTATAACGTATTTATTTGGATAACGATATATTATGTTTATAAAAACACCTTCGCAAATAATGCATTAGTTTAGAACAAATTTTATTATGATAAAAAAGGTTATAGTGAGTCAACCTTAAAAGATAAAGCTGTCGCGAACTTTTTTTTTAGAACTTTTAAGGGGGAACAATTCCGTCATACATTATTTTTACGCAACTTTAACCGTTTACGCAGCGCACGCAACGGAAGCTCTAAAAAGGAATAATTTTTCCCGTTTTTGCAACATTTTTTATTGGTGCGGCGCTACTATTGGTCGTAGCGTGATGTTATATAGCCTATAGCAATTCAAACAAACAAACAAATATTTCCTCTTTGTTATATTATTATAGTATTAGTCACTACATACAAACACACCAAAGAAATGCTGTGCACTTATTAAAAATTTGTATAAGATAAATATTGAATGTCTTTAGATTTTTATTTAAATTAAAGTAATAATATTGTTTATTCAATCGTTTTCAGTTCAAGGATGTGAGCAAGATGTCATCGTTGTACCGCAGCGGCATCGGGCTGGGCTACCCATACTCGTCGAGTCTCCTGCACCCCACCGGCCCCTACGTGCCTCCCGCGCCGCTTACCACATATGCTCCTAAGGTGAAATGCATTTTTCACATCAACATTATCATTTTGTAAACTTTCAAAGTTAAAAGCAAGTTCAATATTTTACCAATTCTTTCATAATAACCAATTAATAATGCATGCATAATTTATTCTTGTCTCTGGATCAGTCTCTTTATAATCAAAGATCTTTCAATGTCTTTTTTTATTATTGATTTATACAATTAAACTCTTATTTTCAAATGTAGCCTTCAAAATCTCTCATGCCATAATAATTCATTTCGTTACTGACAATTTTCTTGAAATACTTGCTTACGCTTATTTTATGTTATAATTTGCTCCAATCATTAACCCTGCATCGCATAATGTTAACAGCCCGTAGTGTCAGCCGCAAGCGACTCCACCTCTAAACCACCACCACGTCCCGCTGTCGCGGTAGGTTTCCTTCTTAGCACTACATTACTTACTTTTTGCATGAACCTGTTATGAATGTTTGTCGAACTCGACCTGCTCGCACGGCAGGACAGTGACGACCTTTACAATAAAGAATTCCTATTATATGGCGATTTGTTAACATGATCTTTCTCGACACAGAAAACGGGAAAATGGAACGCGATGCACGTGAGGATCGCTTGGGAGATCTACAACCACCAGCAAAAAGAGAAGACCGGCGGCGGCGCCGTGCCGGGCGGCGGCGACAAGGACAAGCTGCGCGCCTTCCCCGCGCCCGCGCCGCCGCCGCCCACCTACCGCTCGCCCTACGAGCTGCCGCCCGCGCCCTACCTGCACCACCCGCACCTAGGTACGCTCCGCCGCTACGAGCCCGGCCTGCCCGCGCCCGCGCCCGCCGCCTCTCACCGAGCTGTGCGCGTTTCAGGCGTGTCCCCCTTCGGCCGGTACGGGCCCGGCGCCTACCCCGGCGCGCCGCCCTTCGGCCTCACGGCGTACGGCCGCGATCTGGCGCTGTCCGGCTCGCTGCACGGCGTGCACCACGCGCCGCCGCTGGGCGCGCTGCACGACGCCTGGCGCAGCGTGCGCCCGCCCGCGCCGCAGGCGGCGGCCGAGGCGCGGCGCGAGCACGATGAGCGCGAGCGCGCCCGGCGCGAGCGCGACGAGCGGGAGCGCCGCGAGCGCGAGGACCGCGAGCGGCGGAAGGCGCGCGAGCAGCGCGACCAGCGGGACCGCGAGCTGGAGCGCGCCCGCGCCCGCTCGCCGCTGCGCAACGGCGCGCCCGAAGCCATCAAGGAGGAGCGCAAGGAGCCGCCGCGCCACGCGCCGCCGTCGTTGGCCGCCTACCCGCCGCCGCCGCCGTGGGACCCATACCGCACGTTCGACCCGCTGCAGCACATGCGGTTCGCGCCGCTGGTGGAGGCGGCCATCCGCGCCGAGGAGGATCGCGCTAAGATGCTAAGCGCCTACGCGCACCACCAGCAGCTCAAGTCGCAGCCGCTGCTGCACCGCGCGCTGCCTCCGCACGCGCAGCTGCCGCCGCTGGGCGCGCACGCGCAGCTGAGCTCGCACGCGCCGCTTAGCTCGCACGCGCCGCTCAGCTCGCACGCGCCGCTCGGCTCGCACGCGACGCTCGGCTCGCACGCCCCGCTGGCCCCGCTGGCGCCGCTGGCCCCGCCGCTGGCGCCGCTCGCGCCTCTCGACCTGCTCAAGAAGGAGGAGCCGCGATGATAGCGATGCGGCGCAACCACAGTGTCGCCGAGTGTGTACATAGAGTAGCGTAAACGACGTCGCAAGTGAGAGTACGACTAATTTAATGTATATCGTTTCGCATTATCGGTTTAGAGAATTATTTATTGTAACGTCGCTTACAGAACGACGGTTGTCGGTTCCGTCGGCCGCCCGTCTCGCCGGTATCGGGACAGTGTAGTAGCGCGAGGCGGACTCAGCGGATCGGAGAGGGTGGTGCGAGCGTGCACGCTTTCTCGACATGTGCAATATTGGACGAGAACACGCGGCGCTCGTCGCCGCCAGCCTGTACACTACTGCTTGTTTATTTACATGAAAATATCTATCGAGTTGTTATTGTGACCATTATTAGTTAATTATACATGAAAATTGCTGATTATTGTAAAGGATAGGATTATCGGAATCGCTATCGATATAATTATACATATTTATATATACTTATAAATAAACTGTAAATATTAGTATGTAAATTAGCGTTAAAATATAGAATTGGTTTATTTAACGTCATACAAAAGAAAATCCCATAAATTATTATTGCATCGGGAGTTTAATTTACACTTCCGTTAAAAATCTCAATGGTATTTCAATTGTACCAGTGGAGTTTTATTTATTTATTTCTACTCCTATTAGTGAACACAATTTCAGGTATAGCAGTTATTTCATTTTAATGCATTTAAAATATGTGATATTATTGTATTGTGAAATAAATTTTGTCTGACTTCAAAGTAGTGTCTATTCTCAGGTATCTAGATGTAACAGTAATACAATAATAGTCGGATTTGTATTTATCATAAATCATGTTATTTTTATTTCAAATTGTATTTGTGAAGAAGTGAAATATTTCTAAAAATAATTGTTTAGTGACCTTATCATGACATGTACTAGTAAACTCTTATGTGCCATTGAATCAATATTAAAAGGGCATTGAGTCAGACAAAATTGGGTTTAGGATCTGTCATTACAGATACATCTGACAGTTTGTGTTCTTAAAATCTCAAGATTGACTCAGAATTATTATTATAGTTTATTCAAAATCATTCTGTATACTAAAAAGTAAATGAAAGCTTGGTGCGATTCAGAAAATACCATTAAAACTTTTGATTTTTATACCAATAAGATTTTTTTTCACACTCCTATCCTCCATCAAAATAATGTACGAAGACAGATAAGTCCTGAAAAGATGGAACAAAATAAAAAGAATGACTTCGGACTGTGCGCGCAGGAGCTCTACGACCTTATACCACCATCTACCTTTCACTACCGGACTATCAGACGTACTGCAGGGTACCGTCCGCACTGGTCGATATACCGACTAGTCGTACTCAGCGCTTCTCCTCCACATTTACTATGCGCACGGCTAGTGTGTCTGTGCCCCTCCACGTAACACCCGTCAGCCTTCAAAGCAAGCGAACACTTGAACAGGCATCTTCTGGGCTAGGTCCACCGTAGACTTCCAATAGACAAGATAAAGAAAATACGTTTATTTGCGGCAAACATGACGCATAAAAATGAGCATAAACAAAAAAAAAAACGAGTGTGCTTATGACCACACGACTGAAGTGAAACTTCTTTCGCTCCATCTGTATGTATATTTCATTTACTAGCTATAAGAGAAAGAAAATGTGCGCGCGCACTGCTCTCTCTTGCTCACACACTGTGATACAGACAATAAGCCTGCAGTGTGCTTAGATATACGGAACGTATTTGGCTATGAGAGGAAGAGAGAAAGAAAATGTGCGCGCGCACTGCTGTCTCTTGCTTATATCCCCCACTTAACTTCCGTTCGCCTTGCCCGATCACACTTTTCGTAACGCTTACGTCACGCGTTCGCCAGCTTACTCCCCAAGTCAAGCGTGCGTAAAGAAGTTTCACTTCAAAAATCAAGGTCGAGGTCTAGAGCTAAATGGCCTGCCCTTTTAGCAGAACACGAGCATAAAGAGGAAATACCGGTGGCGTTTATTCATTAAATTAGTAAATACAAACATCCCTGTTTCCTCCCGGGATAAAAAGCGTTTGTTTTTTTTTTAAATGTCCGCCAATCGCCTCCATATTTGGAAATAATTAGTACTGAATTGGTACTAATTACACACATCAAAAGTGTCTAGGGATCAACATATATTTTTGCAATAACTTTTCTCCTGATTGATATTAATTAAAATTTTCTTTAAGGATTCATCAAATAAAGTGTTTTCGTTTGTCACAGTAACGATAAACCAAGTCACCTTTGCATTAATAAAGAAATTTGCCATTTTCCTAATAAAGGGATTTTTGACATTTGAACCACTAACACAAAAGTTCGAAAAAAAGACTGAAATAACAGTTTTCTCTAAAATTTTATTGGGTAACTTAAACAATTAATAATCCGTGTTTCTACCGCGAACACTAACAACACAAGAACATCGGTTTGGCATACTCAAAATGAGTTCATCCAAATCACGCTGTGGAATGGCCGCCCATGTTCGTTGCAACAACAAAAAAAGGTCTTCTTGCGACTGGATACCCTCCATATTCGGCAGAGCTCTTCTCTGTAGCATATCCCATGCATGCTCAATCGGGTTCAAGTCTGGCGACTGAGCAGGCCAGGGCAGGACATTGATGTTAGCTGCGGCGAGAGTCTGTCTTACAACTCTTGCGGTGTGCGGTCGTGCATTATCATGCATTAACTGAAATAAGGGACCGATTTGCACTTGTAGAGGAACGATGACGTCTGATACAATCGTCTCAGCATAAATTTGAGCGTTGAGGTTGCCTCTGATCCAAATCAACTCAGTTCTTCCGCCGATCCAAATACCCGCCCATACCATGATGGTTCCACCACTATAAGGATGGACTTCCTGGCAGGATTTTAATCGCTGTTGGCGTCCAGGGGTTCTCCAGTGTCGTATACGTCTTGTATCCGGTCTCATACCAAAACGAGACTCATCAGAAAAGCACACGAAACGCCATTGTTCTTCTGCCCAATTTCTGTGTTCAAGAGCCCATTGATATCGAATCCTACGATTGTGCATTGCTATAGGTGGTAGGTACCCGTAGCGGTCTTCGGGAATGAAGGTTCACTTCATGCAAGCGGTTTCTGACTGTTTGGTCGCTAATTAAGTTCCCTGAAGAGTGATGAAGCCTCACGGCTAACATCATGGCGGTTATTGTTGGAGCTCTTCGAGTTAAGATTTGAATGTATCGGTCTTGTCTCCGTGTGGTGCAGCGATACCGTCCTCCATGGCGCTCAGCCACGGTACCAGTGCTTCGGTAACGTGTCCAAAGTCGACTGATAACACTCTGACTTGTATTCAGAGCTAAAGCCACAGTACGTTGCCGGGAACCAGCTTCTATCATTCCCACGGCTCTGAGCATTTCTTCCCTGCTTAAATGACGTCGCCGCTCCATAATAACGTTGGTTTTAATCAGTAGTAGGGAAACAGTAGCACTAATAATGTCTTCAATGCGTTGTATGTTTTTATAGGGAAAATATTGACAGCTGATTTTCATCTTTTACTCGAATTTGATTCACAGTTCCTGATTCAAATTATGAAATGCACCAAAAAGGATCCATATAAATTTATAAAATCATAAATTTATTACAAAGCCACATCTCAATCTCAAGAAATCCGCATAAAAATGCTTGATCCCTAGACACTTTTGATGTGTGTATTTATATTTTTTTAATTCACTCTTTTTACATGATGTTTTCATAGATATATTGAAAACATGATGTTAATATCTTTAAACAGTTCCTTTAGACAATCGCCCTCGCGGAGACCACGTTGCAATGATGGCTATTTTCTGCAGAATAAAAATAGACTCGATCTTGCAACCTGTCTCCATAGTAAAAAAATACCATAAGACATGATACTATGAAAGTAGTTAACTCAAACTCAAAGCATTTATTTCAATTAAACCATTTACAGGCACTTTTGAATTGTCAAAATTAACTAGTCGGTCAGTTAGTCTTAGTCAGAAAGTTGAAGCTAGTTAGTAACTGAAAGTTAGTAGAGAAGTAACTGAAATAAACTAGCCTCACGGTATCTATAATAGTAAATTGACGGATTTTTCTTACAGCATATGCTGCTGAACTTAGCCATCCTGCAAAAGATGGTAAATGAGGGCCCCATTGCAGCCTTGAGTCGAGCGTGATCCCCAGGAACACAGTTTTATCGACGAATTCTATTTTGTCTTTTTCCCCATTTAATACTAAACCTGTAACTGTTGTAGGGCATTATAAACGTCGTCAAGATTTGATACACGTCCATTTATCTTAAAAATATATTTACAAAAGCCGGAGATATCGCGTAACAAACATATAAAAACATAGGTACAGTCGAATTGAGAACCTCCTCCTTTTTTAAGCCGGTTAAAAATTAAGGAAGTACCTATACAGAGTTGATACGACCGAGGGGCATTAAATTACACTACGTATACTATACTTGTTTAGTATTAATTCGATACGGTATAAAAATAAAAAGCGCCATAAATGAGATTTTTTTTTTTCAAACAAACTAAATAGCTTACAAATCAGAGTAAAACGCAACCACCCTTTGTAAATAAAGGAGAAACCCAAACTTCATAAAAACTTGGGCCTGGTGACTGACCTTAGATACCTACTTAACAAAATAAAGTGGCAACGTCCAACGCAACTCGAAACACGTGTGGATTTTCCAAACTGCAGTACCGGAGATTTTGCCGATTCCAGATGTGCCGGTCCGAGTAAAAGTACTCTCATCTGTCCATATTAAATTAGTTAAGAAATGACGGTCTTCGGATGTTTTATTTATTAGCCATTAACTGTTGCTGATCGGCAAGTCTCTCGATAACAAAGTTTGCACCTTCCGGTATTTAGAAGGTTTGCGTTTTTTACGTTTTAGAACCTTGTGGATAGTATGGCAACATCTAAACTGCCGGGCGGCTCTGTGGGGACTCGTCGGGCTGCGGGAAAAATTGTCTAAAATTCTTTCGTCCCAAGCAGCGGGCATTTGCCGCGGTGGCACTCCCTTCTGTCTCCTGTCTACTCTCACAGCACTATACGTTTATTGTCCCGTAATCTTTGTACTGCCAACTGTATGGTGCGGGCATTCCTAGGGCAATTGCGGCTATCACCATACCTTTCTCTGTAAGTTCGTAGAGCTAACGTTGCGTTTCCACGGCATTCGCCGTAGATTAAAATCATGTCAGTGTATTCTGACGCCCCGTGTCAGTTACACGAGGTAATGTTGAACACTTAAATTATACACACACACAACCAAAGTTTAACTATCACAATAAAAACAGTCAATTAAAAAAAATAATAATCCCAAGTTACGTGTCCTGTCACAATAAAAAAAAGGAATACTGTCTTAAACTTATTTAGTGTCCTATCACAATAACAAAACAAAATCACAATTATTGTCAGCGCACGAGTTCGACAAAACAATAAGGGCGCAGGAGCTTCCGCGTACGTACCTACGTTCCGGAAGGGTAGCGTCGGCACACTGAAAAAACAAGTTTTTTGGAGGCCCCACTTACTGATCGCAAGCACAAAATACAGAGAGTACAGAAGTCAATCTTCATACAAAGTGCGCTCGAGCAACGAACACATAGACACCGCTCACCGACACGATATCTGGGACTGATTGGGACTAGTGCGAGCGCGAGTGCCATCCGCTTGAGACACGCGTCTATGAAGTGCAAAAATGGAGCAAAAAAAAATTATAACTGTTCAGTGGACGGTTGTTTAAACGGTGAATTGTCGTTTTTTAATCTACCAGTTGTTTCAGAGAGGTAAGTAGGTATTTACTTGTATTTCGATGGTTTGTATTAACGTAACACAGTAGTTAGGTAGGTAGGTAAGCGCCCCGGCCCCCAGTCCCGCGCCGTAAAGTAAAAGCGAACATGACTTTGTAGCACTTTGTGACAAATTTGTAATGTAACAATAACATTAAAATTAAAATATTTTAGTTATTATTGGTTTTTTCGTTTCTTCCTGTTTCATTCTCAACAATAAATCAAACAACTAGATGCGAGTGCCACTACCACGATAGTTTTTTGTGCATAAGCCAAAGTTGACAACCATAGCGCGACCGCCGAGCGTAGGTATGAAAAGTGAAGTACACAGATGTGATTGACTTCTGTACTCTCGGTATTTTGTGTCGCAAGGATCTAAGATACAATAGCAACACACTGACCTATTTCTTTTACGCACGTGATGTTTTGCTAATAGGATTGTCACTCTCTTATGTGCGTATTGGTTTATGACTTGCGTAAGAGGGGCAACAACGTATCGTAGATTTATCGTTTTAAGGGGTGCATGACCTATGCGCTATACGCATTGGTCATGCACCTTACATAATCAGCTGTTAGGAAAAATACATCGTGTTAAAACGGGGCAAAAACTTAAAAAAATCATTTGCGACTAAATTACTGTTTCAATTAATTGATTTTTGGTAAAGAGCTTGATAATGATACCTAGTATAGGCAGTTTAAAGGAAAGCCCCTCTGTCGTATCAACTTTGTATAACAATTTGTGGTCGGTTTTTTAATGAATGGGGTAGGTAGATTATTAATATATAGGTACTAAGAAAAAGAAAGGACCTAATATCGAGCCTTCTGGAACACCCATTTTTACTTTAAAACCAATTGAATTCACACCATATTTTATTTGAACACTTTTTATCTTTTAAATAAGATTTTACTAAACTGAGCGCAAGTTTACCTAGTCCATAATGCTTAACAGTACCAAGAGTAAGGTTTCGTGACTAACGAAGTCAAATGCCCGGACACAAAAGATTCGGCATCTTCGGCCTCCTTTTAGTAAGGTGACACTGGCGGCAATCGTACAACGTACTTTAGCGAAACCATATTGCTGATCGTGTAAGATTTTGTTGGTATTAAAATGAATTAAGCATTTATTTTGATTGAGCATTACCTTTTTGAACACCTTGCTGAATACCAGCAACACGGATATTGGTCTATAATTGTTGGTGTCTTGGCTGTCCCCAGATTTAAAAAGTGGGCCGTACAAATACAGTATAATCTTACTGTATTTCATTAAATCCGGGAGGACTCCTTGATGTACCCACAAATTAAATATTAAAGCTAAGTATAGAGCTATATTCTCGTTTATGGGTGTACAAACTTTGATAGCCATTCCTAGATCTTCGGTCAATTTGATTTTGATTTGCCTGGTTCCATTGACCCTTTTCTCTACTAGTCATAGCTTTAGATTTTGCCTTGATAGAAGTCCCATCTCAAACAGAAGGGATAGGGTTGGATTCCGCCGCGTTTTGTGTTCAAATCAAATCAAAATCGTTTATTTGCATAAAATGTGCTACCTAAGTACAAAAGATGATATGTGAAATTGTAGTGCAGACACATTCCGCCATGTAATGATGGCATGCAAATATTTAATACATGTATTAACAACATACAGCAATATACTAATAACTTAGTTAATTAAATTATCAAAGGAACATAAATAATTAATCAAAATAGGCAGCTCCTGGTCTCACGGTGTTGGCTGGCAGAAGCGTCAGAATTGCAGAGTTGATCCTCAATCACCAAGTCTATAGGGGAACTTATAGGTACCCATAATGTCTGAGTACTAAAAATCTGTGGGATAGGCATTGTGATAATTTGGGTTTTGGTTTCTATAATTTAAATACCTATTCGATAATTTTTATATTGGAATGAAGAAGGTCCATCATTTATGGCCAAGAAACCCAGTAAGCAATACATTCAAGCTTCGTACCAATAGATTACTTACAATATGAGGTAGTCCTCATGAGGAGTTGGGGGGTTGCCACCTAGCTAGGGTTAGTACCCTAGCTAGGTGGCAACCCCCCAACTCTAAATCTTAATGCGCAATTCGATTATCTTGTAACTTGGCAGAAACACCCAATCACAAAAATACGCAAATGCATCGTGCTGTGATGGAGACTGTTCGCAAGCGTCGACGCCACGGCGACCACGGTGATTAACCTGATAGACTACAGTGTAATGAATAAAAAAAGCAGAGTATTTAGTCATAAATATAACTACCTTGGCGAAATGGACACGAAAATTTTTGTCGGATTAATCCGACGTAAGCGGTTAAAAGGTTAATCAACGAAAGCAGTTTCATGCTTCTTGTTGCTCCATCTACACTGATCCTAGATGCCAAGTTTGCTACGGCTACGACGCGACGGTTGAAGGTTCAGTCTTGGATTTAAATTAAACAATGATAATAATATGCTTGCACTATAGCATTTATTACTGAAACAGAGGATTAAATTTACATAAATATAAAATCATCTACTATTGATTGAATTCATTTATTTCCTGTACCATACTTGAAGTGTTTTCATTCGTTTTACTTTCTTCTGTAATTGAAGAACTCCATAGAGCAAAGCTTCAGCTGTTGGTGGACATCCAGGCACATAAATATCAACGGGAACTATACGGTCACAGCCTCTGTAAATCAAATACAGAGAAAATAGATATATTAAAAATAGCCATAAGCTTTGGTTTAAAACAGTAATTATGAATTTGGTCTTGGGAATTTCATAAGTAGATGCCTTACCTTACAACTGAGTAGGAGTAATGGTAGTAACCACCACCATTTGCACAGCTGCCCATAGAAATGACCCATCGTGGGTCAGGCATTTGATCATAGACTTTCCTCAAAGCAGGTGCCATTTTGTTGGTCAAAGTACCAGCTACAATCATCACATCAGATTGGCGGGGAGATGCACGGAACACCACACCATACCTTAAAAATACAATAAAATGTGACATTATACTAATAATAATATTATAAAGAGGAAAGATTTGTATCGCACCTTCAGAATAGTAGTGACCTAACTAAAAAATCTAAGAAATCGAGTTACGATCATAGAGGGTAACTAAAAGGTATGCACTTTTAAGTGAATATTAAAGAAGCGACGTTTTTATGGTGGAATAAAGACTTTATTCTTTATTTATCGTAACCCTCTATGATCGTAACTCATTTCTTAGATGTTTGAGTTAGGTTAGTACTATTCTGAAGGTGCGATATGTATGTTTGTAACGAATTGGCTCAAAAAGTACTGAACCAATTTTAAAAATTCTTTCACCATTTGAATGCTACATTATCACTGATAATAGGCTTTTTTTTCCCACACGCGCGAAGCTGGGACGAGCCGCTAGTAGTGAATAAAGACCAACTTTCTACAAATCCTTGACTGATTTTAAAAATTCGAAGAGTAAGTGGTCAAAGCCAAATACAAATATTAGAATGTTGTAGAAACTTAATATTATAAGTTATTACACACGGATATGGGATATCAGTAGGTTTATTTACAAATAAAAGTGCTAGAACATTATTCCTTTAATCTACCGTATAGAAACATTTTTGGCCTTTTGTTTGATAGGAATGTGCTGATTATGAAGATTTATAATGATGATGTATGAAAACATACTATTATTGTTTTGAGATAAGTACCTGTCCATGTCATAGCGAGGAGCTGCGATGTGCATCATCTCCACGGCACAACAGGCCAGCCCAAAGGTCATGGGCCATATTGAGCCCTTTCTTCCCCAATTCAATAAGTCGTCAAGCCTAGCTACTGCCATCTCAGCCATGTTGCTAGCATCTTGAAACGGCGAGTATGGTCGTGTTTCATTTGGCTTGGGAGCGGGTAAATGGGTTTGCCTTATTTGATCTACGATGGGTGCGAAACCACCTTTCTTAACAACAGACAAAAGCGTTGAAGGAGCTGTGGCCCCCAAAGCTTTAATTGCCTGCATCTTTCCTGAAAAATACATAACACAGATCCACACTTTATTGTCATTCATACATCGACAAAGAAGTTTTCTTAGAATTGGTATGGTTAGTGCACTTACAATATCAACGCATTAATCAAAAGAATCGTGTTGAGTTTTTAAATACGCAATTTCACTTATAACTAAACGAATGAAAATCTAAAACAAGGTGCCAATTTTACGTAATTTGTGGCGCGTTCACAAAGAAAACAATGTTACACTCTAAAAAATAATGAAGACGACGTTATTATTTATTAGCTTAAGTATACAAAATCCAATATCTATTATACCTTTTTAGTCTAAAATTGTGGTAAAAAGATTTTTTGCTATTAACAAAGATCTGTAAATCATAACTCACCAGCCTATTACATAACTTCGTAAACGAACCGATAAAGTCAAAAGTGAAATATCAAGCCGTGTCGGTGTGCATACCCATTTATATGTCGGTTTATCAATTATCAGTGTTACTATGTATCACATATGTATTTATTTGTATTGTTTAGTGCAGCATTGTAAATTTCTGTTCATTTATGTTTACCGATAGCGAGCGCCGCCGCTTTTAGGCCATATGGGCTTGCTGAACCATACGACCATACTGTATACTGATACACCAAATCTGCAATGATTTGAGACTCCGTTCTGGGTAGTGACGGTCCCTCACAACCATGGACTTATATTAAGTCCATGCTCACAAGTTCACAACACAATCCGTGACGTGATACAATAAATTGCAGTAAGTATTCATGGTTATGGTCCTCGTCGGCGTTGCTAAATCATAAGAGCTAAAATCATCGGTAGCCAGGTTTGGTAAAAAAACTCAGCTGTCAGCAGCTGACAGACAACAGCTGTTAGAATTTTGTTTGTTCTGTTCATATTTCATAACTTCATCTTACATCTTTGAGTTCGCAGTGCATGAGTACATTTATTCACAGACAGAGTAGGTACATTTTAGCATTTTTATAGAGGAGTCGAAGTACAGCGTTTGTAAAAATGGCTAATAATGCAAGGAAGGTAAGTTATTAATTTTCAGGTGTAAAATTATTAGGGTTTTCTGTAAATATCTAATAATCATGACTTTTATTTGGTACAGGAGAAGAAATGGTTCAAACCAATGTTTGATTTTGATGATGAAGAGAAACCATCAAAAAAATTAAAAACTGATACGCGCCCTCAGAAAGTACCAGAAGACATACAGCCAGTAGAAAGTGAGGTAGGTTTGAGAATGCCTTCGAACGAAATAGGTGAAATTTAAAAAAAGCCCTGCCTATTTATAATTTTATTTACTTCAAGGTGTTGGATCCAAACTTATGCCGGAAACCTGTCATTATAACAGATCATAAATATTGGATGAAAACATTTGAACCTGTTAATGTAGAAGATTTAGCTGTGCACTATAAGAAAGTACAAGAAGTAGAAGAATGGGTGAAGACCGTGAGCAATAACAATAACAGTGATATGCTCCTCATTACTGGGCCTGTTGGTTGTGGAAAAACCATAACTTTACGTGTGCTGGCAACTAAGTATAATATTAGAATTACTGAATGGATTACCCCTGTGGATATAGACATTCCTTCCGAACATGGTAATCTCCAGTTCTTTGATTTTACTACCTAAAAGCAAGAATAACTTTTCATCCTACTAATCCTATCCTACTAATAATATTATAAATGCGAAAGTTTGTGAGGATGGATGGATGTTTGTTACTCTTTCACGCAAAAACTACTGAACAGATTTTGATGAAACTTTACAGTAATATAGCTTATACATCAGAATAACACAGGATATTTTTTATCCCGATATTCCCACGGGATCGACACTTATGCGGGTGAAACCACGGGGCGCTGCTAGTAGAATCTATATTAGTGCTCTAGGAAGTAATAATATGTTTATTTACCCACACAGAATGATTCTGTTTTATAAATTTTTGCTGGTACTTGTATTTTTGTTTTCAGGAGAATTTGAATTTAAACAAAGACAATCTGTCAGATTCCTGGATTTTATATTAAATGCTGCCAATTTTACATCTCTGTTAGATGATAATAGTAGAAAATTGGTTCTTGTAGAAGATTTTCCCAATACTTTTTTGAGAACACCCTCAGAATTTGCAGAAGTGTTACAGTAAGTTATTTTTTCAGTTGTTGTTTCTAATTGACCATCAGAAGGTATTAATTTTGTAAACCTTTTAATTTATTTTGATTATTTACAGGCAATACAGGCAAAGGGCCAAATCACCAATAGTATTCATTTGTTCAGAAAGCCATACAGATAATAAGAATTCTGCTACCAACATCTTCACACAAGGTTTGAAAGAGCAGTTCAAAATAAACCATATTTCGTAAGTACCTATTAGCTCTCTACTTCTCAACTCTGATATCCCTTGATGAGAAGCAATGGCATAACTAATATACAAATATATGTACTAAGTTTCAATTTATTCTTACTTAATAGCTTCTGCCTGGGATTTCGCCCATCTGCATGAAATTTCTTGTTCCACCGCTCCACACCGTTGCATCACATCGCCCATCCACACTATTGCTTTATATAATAATAATAAAATAATAATTGTTTATTTATAAAAAGGGGATACATTTAAAATTAATAACCTAACAATATTAAAATAGCGCACAGTTGCTAATTTGCCTGAACTAGGTTGAATGTTCAGGCTAGAAAGTGCATAAATACTTAATGTAATAAATTAACAATGAGTATAATGTAAAAAACATTAAAAAGGTAAATAAAAGTAAAATAGCATGTTAGTATTTCTATTTGCAGACAAGTATATACATATATAATTTAGTTTATAGATACTTAGGCCTACTAACTAGTTTTAAGTAATGCTTGAGTATTGAGTGACGTTCTGTAATACGAGCCTTAATCCCGTATTACAGAATGTCACTCAATACTTAAGCATTACTTAAAACTAGTTTCAACCAATCAAATGGCTTGAATCTAATTTTAAGTAATGCAGAGATTAGCGCATTCAAACAAAAAAACTCTTCAGCTTTATTATTAGCATAGATACAGATAGATTAACAAAATATTCAATTTTTCAGGTTTAACAGTGTAGCACCAACAAATCTAAAAGCTGCTCTAAAACGAGTTGCAAGTATAATAAGTAAGAAGTACACTACAGTATATAACTGCCCAACAGCTGATGTGATAGAATGTGTGGTTAACTCTTCAGTAGGAGATGTGAGGTCAGCAGTGCTGAATTTACATTTTGCATGCTTGAAAGGTAATTCTAATCTCAAATTCTCAACTTATTTTTTTAATTTGTTCTATTTCTGCATGCCCAAGGTTTGACACCTTATCTTATTTTAGGAGGATCTAAACAAAATATGGACACCAGCATAGTACAAGGAAAAGAATCAAAAAGCAAGACCATTAGAAAGAAAAAATATTTTTCTAGTAAATTTATGTCATTAGGGAAGGATCAAACAGTAAGCATTTTACATGGAGTGGGCAGAGTATTGAATCCTAAAGGTATTTCTAATTGTTTACTTGACATCTAAAGCTATATAATTCCAGTATAAGCTAACATCTCAACATATAAAAAGACATACAATGCAAGGTAAGCTAAAACTGGAAATGTATAGTTTTATGTGTAGTTGTGTGTACAGTAATAAAAACAGATATGGAATATAATTATAAAGTTAAATTTTATCTGTTTACAGTAATAGAATCAGAAACTGGCAGTAAAAAGTTCACACATTCTCCTGAAGACATCATTGAGCAGTTCATAAGTCAACCCATTTCATTTGTAAACTTTTTGGAAGAAAACTATTTGCCTCACTTCTCAAATATTGATCACGTTGATAAAGCTGCCTCGGCCATCAGCGATGCCGACTTCATGCTCGTAGAGTGGAGGGTAACTGATAACTGACCCGTTTTACTGGTTTGGATTAACTGGTTAATATGTTTGCTGCACTATGTATGTTTAATTTCATTATTGTTACAGGAAAAAATGTGCCAAGAATATGGCTTGTATATTGCAGTCGCCAGTTTGATGCTTGCTAATAAAGCGCCTATATCAGCATGGAATCCAGTGAGGGGTCCAAAAAATATGAAAATACAATATCCGTAAGTAGATAATATTAAATTAAAAATGGTTTGGTTTGTTAGTAATTACAGGTAACTTGACCCCATAATTACTTTTGTCAAAAATTCTTCAGTAAATTGAAATTTCACCAGTTAGTTAAAACTACATTGACAGTACATTTCTGTAACATTCGTCCTCTCTCTCTCTTTATCGCAAAACCTTCCCTTAGGGTGGTAAACCAATTACGAGGTCAGCTATATCAGAAAAATGATTTGCTTGAACTAGATAGCTGATATAAATTTTTGTTTTAGGTCTGTTCGCGAGCTCATGTTGCTAGAAGAAAACCATTTATACAAAGGAAAAACTTTAGTCTCAGATTACCAAACTTATTGTAAAATTATTGGAAATAAAAGTGGAACCTGATATTTTCTACGTTATTTTGTTTTCTATAAGCCGCGGACACAGCTAGTCGTAAAGTCGTAGAATAGCTTTGTTTGTTTGGTTGTACGCGCTAATCTCAGGAACTACTGCATTAAATTGAAAACATATTTTTGTGCTGGATAGTCCATTTATCGAGGAAGGTTATAATAGGCTATATAACATCACGCTACGACTAATATAGGAGCGGAGCATCAATGAAAAATGTTGAAAAACGGGAAAAATTATTCCATTTGAGCAGTGGCGGACTAAGCCCGCCAGAGGCCCAGGGCGACAAACCTGAATGAGGCCCCCCAGCTTTAAAAAAAAAAATAGTTTTTTATGTTTTTAATATTCGAATTTAAATTTCACTTGCCAGATTTTAACGAAATACGTTAAAATCTGGCAAGTGAAATTTAAATTCGAATTAAATTATTTCGGCTAAATAAACATACATACCTACAATACGGAATGGATATTGGTAAGGAAAATATAATACGAACCGATCGACAAAAACAAAATCAAAGATAATTTTTTTTTTTTTTTTTGTAGCGTGTTATACCTATGTGTTTTCGTGCCTTCAATTTACTGAACTCCTCAATAACTTCTGTGAAATCGATTTCTTTGGAAATTTTTCTTTCTATTGAAAGTACGGCTAGATGGCTCTTGACCCATTGTAGATCGAAGATAATTTTTAATTAGTTTAAGTTTCGAACAACTCTCTCTGGATGGCTGTAGTGTTTTGATCTTGGTGAAATTATGTAAGAACTAAGCACATTTTTAAAGTCTTGTTTAGGATTTCATCAGGGGAACGCGGAGGCATTTGGGGCCCCCCCAAGACCAGAGGCCCTGGGCGGTCCGCCCCTTCCGCCCCCCTGTTAGTCCGCCACTGCATTTGAGAGCTTTCGTTGCGTACGCTGCGCAAACGGTTAGTTACGCAAAAATCATGTATGACGGAATTGTTCCTCTTTAAAAGTAAAAAAAAAGACGCGACAGCATTAAGTCTATCTTTTAAAGTTGACTCAAACCTTTTTTATGGTAATTAAATTTGTTCTAAAATAATTCATAATTTTTTTGTTCTTGTCAAAATGTAGGGAACAGCTTATTTTTTTTCGCGATTTCTAGTTTAGTCCCATAGTAAAAGTTGTTCATAATGATGAGTACAATAAAACTACACCCAGTATTTGCGGCAATATTGTCCCCAGACTTGGTAGCAATTACTTTTTTTATTTGTAAATATTCAATATTTAGTTTTTATATTTATATATAGTTTTGACTTCACTACGATTTTAGTAGAGATGTACAGACGCCAGCACATCAAGCTACTACAATCTGTTAAATTTCTTTATTAGGTTTTCAACTTTATCGCTGAAGCATAAAGTTCAAAGTTGATTGGGAAAATTTGATAATTTCGGATAGCTTGATGTGCTGGCGTCTGTACATACTAGCTAGACTACTAAAAATGAAATACAAGAAGATCCTTAAAATATTATTATTCATAACAAAGGGTGAGTTACATTCTAAATTGTAGAACAAGTTTTCTACTTGGCATTGGAAACAGGATCTTTGGATCTGGGAATAAAAATTAAAGTCTGATTACTAATACAATTTATTAGTAATTTACAAGTTGGTTCCTCGGATATTACAAATACATTATTATTACATTACACTTCACTGTTTAGTCATATTTTGATACAGTTCATCTGCATTGATCACTCACTCAGTTGTTTCCATTTTGCAAGCTTTTATAACAAGAAATGTCTCATTAAAAGTTTATTCAACTAAATGGTGCAAAGTCATAACGACACAAATACTTACCTGCACATTTTATCGCCAGTAATACAAGTCTACATTACAATTATACTGGAATCGACCAAAAAGATGGGAAGTAGATTTATACTTACCTTGGTGTAATTTCTGGAACATTTACCATTGATTGGTAACTTTGAGAGCCTCCCAAAATTAGATAGGTCAAAAAATCTGTAATGTTGGTGTATTTCATGCAGTGACAAGGGTGTGTAGTGTGTGTATATGTGTGTGTGGAGGAGTTATCGGGAGGAGGAGGAGGAGGACCTGGAACGTCGGCGGCGAGGAGCTGCGCGGGGCGAGCGCGAGCGAGAGCGACGCCGCCGCGGCGGGGAGCGGCGTCGAGGCAGCGGGCTGCGGCGCCTGTACCTGCACACAACGAAACCACATTAGCATAGTTTAGCTATTTAATTTAATTATGTATATCAATACCAATGGAGCTGATGTTTTAGCAGGATGTGTCGTGGGCGTGGCTGTCTCACGACGAAACACGCTCGGTCTGTACGGGCGCCCCTCGTACAACGCGCGTGGCATTTCCACATACTTTACGCGTCTGGGCGATTGCATCGGGAGGCAGTTCTTATTTATTTTTTTATACATAAATTTAGGATTGTTTTAGGATAAAAAATAGGTACTAATACAAACCGAGGAGGAGAGTGTCGTCGAGGCGGGGCATGTCTGGGCGGCGGCGGGCGCGGGGACGGTCGACGAGGACGCGACGGTATCAATACCGGCGCCGCTGTAATTTCTTGACCGTCGATCTGCCCTATAATAATAGAAGTGTGCATTTTGTTATACAAATTTTATTAAAATTTGCAATACAATTCTTAATAGAAACAGGAATTATTGCTATTTCAAAAATTGCTATCTAAAAAAAAAAATTGTGAAGCCAAGAGACACTTATACTCCCATCATTGTAATTTTTTTTGTACTGGACCATACTTGGGTACCTTCTGGTTACTAAGATATTGAAGGACAAAATTCCAACTTTTACTGATGTTTTTTTACAAAAACAAGTTTTTTAATGTTATAACACAACTTTAAATACCCTCACGACCCCAGTACTGTTGCATGCACAATGTCTTGCGTGTGTCTTAAATTGCGAACCATAGCAGACAGCAATTTTCACACCAAAAATAAAGCAGACCAAGAGCTAAGCTAAGTAAGTCTAGCTTAGCTCGCATAGCTGATGTAGTTTTTCATACTTGTGTACAGACCGCTAACTATGAACACAAGTATGAAAAATTACCTCAGGTATGCAAGCTAAGCTAGACTAACTTAGCTTAGCTCTTGGTCTGCAATCCACTTTAAAGTGGATTATTTTTATGCAATGACAGTTATGTGATGAGTCTTATTACACCCTGTATAGATTGATGGATTTTAGTCAGATTAAGACTAAATGTATTCAGGAAAACCTTATTGGAACGAAGTTCCTTATCGCGCATTGTGAAAGGGGGCTAGACGGAAAAAATTCTTACGAAAAGTTGTCACGACACTTTTTGCTATAGTAAGCTATTGTAAGCTGTGCGGCGTCGCATGTTTCTCTGTCTGTCTGTCTCTCTCTTATAGAAAGCAAGCCAGATATTTTCATTTCTATTTCGCATTGAATATAATTATTAATATAATTATTTTATACAAGATTCAATACATTACATTATTAATATTATAACTTAAAAAAAATAAAATTTTATTACAATTCCTTCACTAATTAATCGAAAGGAACTTCGTTCCATCCGGGTGTCCTTGACACCTCTCAAGTTTTTTTATTACCTCCATCCATGTGTTTCATGGCATTCTCTGCCTCATCAGCATTGCTGAACTCAACATATGCATATCCCCGTCCATTGTGGGGATGTAGCCTGTCCATGGGAAACTCAACTGCTTTCACAGTACCATATGTTGAGAATATCTCATGAACATGATCTCTGGAGACATTCAAAGTCAAACGCCCTATATGAATTCTTGTAGGGCGTGGCAGTGGGGAGCGCTCACGCTTCTTGCGGCCAGGTGATCTGAAAAGAAACATTTTGATTAATTTCTGAAAGCAGATGTGATCATTCATTACAAAATGGACAGAAACTTATGGAAAATATTTCTGGCTTGAATAGCTTTTACCGCTAGTCTGTACACAACAATAAAAGTAATATTCATTTAATTGTAATTATATTTACTAAACACTGATTTTTGATTTGCTAGACCAAAATGACACCTGTAATCAAAGTTTTTTGTCATATTACAGTGTATAATACTAAGCAGCTGTAATTTTAGTCTAGCAAATTAAAAATCTAAGTGTTTACCTATCATGTTTCTCCTTGCTTTTTCCCTTATCATTAGATGAGGGTGCAGCTAATTTCTTCTTATCAAGAGGTGATCTGTCTCTTGCTTTATCTCTGTCAGGTTCACGGCGATCCTTCACAGGGCTCTTATTTGGGGAAGTCCTGAAATAGGTTACCAACAGTTTAATTTTAAATTTTAACCTATAGGGTTCTTGCTAAATATAGAATTATTATTGACAAATCACTTAAAAAAATACCTACCTAGGCTAGCCTACCTAGGCTATAGAGCCACAACATATTTATTTATATTTATAAATTGAATGAGACACAAAACCAGTTTTATTGTCATGGGCGTTTTCATATTGTATAACTATTTCATAATGTTATTAATATTGGTAGTGTCAGCATTGTGTACTTACTTCTTCTTTGGTCTGGAGCGGTCATTGTTGCTACTGCTGCTGCTGGACGAGCTGGATGATGAAGAGGAGCGAGAGGAGCTGCCCGAACTGCTCGACGACGACCGTGACGATGAGCGAGATGAGCTGCTCTCTGAGGAACTACACAACAAAATTTATATACTAGGAAAGAACTTATATGTAGATTTAATAACCAAAAACGATATAGACGGATTTGTAGAATAGTTAATGAAGTAGTATTTAATAAAATTACAGCTCAAATACATAACCTATCTTATTAACAAACTACAAAAAACTACGTTTAAGAATATCAGTGCAGGGTAACGTACCTGCCACTACTCTCACTGCTGCTAGATCCAGAATCACCTTTCTTCTTTTTACTTTCCCGTGGTTTCTTTTTTTCTTTTTCAGAAGCCGCCAAAGGCGATTTTGTGCGCGCCCTGCAACCAAATGTCAGTAAATTAAAATAGCTTACTTTGATTTTATAAATATATATAATGAAATTGGTCAAAATACACACATTACAAAACGTTTTCGCAATCAGATGATTATATTTTATTTTCGGCACAAAACAAATTATTTTTCTAGCGTCGCCGTGATCTGAAATGAACGAATGAGCGAATGAGAGATTGAACAATTGAACGAACCAGTAGGTTAGAGTAATACAGATACAGAATAATATTTCTTTTATGAGAGCATTCTCGATAGTCCACATGATTTGATTTTTCATAACTTCTCCCCTCTGGGTAGGGATGTAAAGCAGTAAAATTACAACGGTAAAATACGGTAAAAAACGTAAAAATCGTAGAACGTATGTTCTACAAACATTTATATACGGTAATGAATGAGTGTGTTTGTATGTACCTTACTCTTTCACTATGTATATGAATATGAATTATTAATTAATAATAAATTATTAATTTTTAATTATTATTTATTATTATTATCTCCTGTATATATAATGAAATAAAGGAGATAATAATAATAAATTAAATATATGAATTATATGATGACGTGTCATCGATTTAATAATATATGTATGTTATGTGCAAAGGCCAGTAAAAATTAAAATTTTAGTTTTTGGAAAATTACTTGTAATAAACTAACTACAGTTCTCAGAATCAACAATTTAAATAATAAAATTAAACAAATGACAATACAAAAAAAAAAAGAAAAATAAAATAAATCTATAATCTATGGCATTTTGCCGTACAACTTGACGGAGCGCACTTGTCAGCAACGTCGCATTTTGATTTTGTAACCCCATGCGCGCGTTCTAAAAAATAAATTAAAATTTAGAATGTTTCCACCAGCGTTTTCGGTAAAATTACGTAATTTTGCAACCGTACCTCTGGGTGGAGCGGGAGGGTGTGCATTCGCTTCAAATTAATAAATTGAAAATACTCATTCTATATTATACATCGGTAAATCAGTATAGAAAACCCTTGCATCCTGAGTTGAGAGCAAGGGTTTTGTACACACGGCTACACATCAAGCCATACATTTCCAGTTTTAGCTGACCTCGTATTGTATAGGTTTGTCATACAATCAGAAGTCAGGTTATACTGGAAAAGTATAGCTTGATGTGTAGCCGTGCGTACAGGCACAGAAGCCGCACCATTTTTTATTTGACAGTTAAAAAATTGTTAATAGGTAAAGTGTAAGTAATCGAAATATTACGTTAATGCAAGGAATATACATAATACAATCACTAGTTCCATCTGTAAAAAAACGGATACATGGACAGAGCGTAATCGGCGTAATCTAATCACGGTCCATCTAGCTGTACGTCCCGCCAAGGTCAGATGCACGACGAAAAACGACAGTGTTGGTGCTGGATTTGCACGACCAATTTTGCATCAAGAGCGGGCCCCCCACCACCGCGATATCGTGCGTGGACGTACGTCAGAGCGATCGTGCGTCGTGCCGTCGTGAGTGCTTGATCGTTCAGAAACCACAGAACACTATTAGGGTCAATTCACACCGAGACGCGACGCGACGCGACGCTGCGCGCACAATTTAAAAGAGTGATTCAAAATATACTTTATTTTCTACACGAAAAGGTACACATTGCATTGTGAGAGTTCAGAATACGTTGCGCCGTGCAGCGCTGCGCCTCGCGATGCCTCACGGCGTAGAGCGACGCATCGCAACGCAGCGGTACTTCGCCGGTACGCGCGGCGTGTGAGAGCGGCGCTGCGCCTCACGACTCAGCGCGACGCCGCGAGGCACAGCGCGACGCCGCAAGGCGCAGCGCGACGCCGCGAGGCGCAGCCAAGGCCGCCGCGCGCCTTGGCGACTTGTCTCTACTATTTCCGTCCAGACTTCGTGCAGAATTGATGCAGTATGGTCGATAGTACGGTCGGCAGTGATATTATAATGATAGACTGTGATCTTGTTATAATCGGACTTGGGAGCACGTAGCGAATGTAGACACGTCCCACTGCGCCGCGCAGCGTCTTGCTGCGCAGCGAGGCGTCTTGCTGCGTCGTGTTGCCAACGATTTTACGATGCGCCTGGCGACGTTGCGATGCGTCTCGCGGCGGCGCGCGGCGCAGCGCGAAATCACTGGCCTCTTCCAGTATCGTAGCGTTGCGTCGCGTCTCGGTGTGAATTGACCCTTACTCTCCGTATAAACTTGCTGTACAGCAGACTTACCATTTAGAGCGTGTGCCGAGAAAGGTGATGGACACCAAAATGGATCGTGAAACACTTTCACGATTTATTGAAAGTTATAAGTCTCACACTTGTTTGTGGAATGAATCAAATGCTAACTATACGGTTAAACAAAAAAGGATAAATGCTTTACAAAGATTTGGTGCCCATTTTAGGGGAAGCTGCAACAATATTGATACCGTGCGTAAAAAAATTGACATAATTAGAAACGATTACTTCAGAGAGTTAAAAAAAGTAAATGCCAGCACATCAACAAATAATGTTTATACGCCAACATTGTGGTACTATGATTTACTGACTTTTTGTCATCAGAAGAAGTATATAGACTAGGAACTGGTGGCCTTGACGAACCGGTAAGCTTTTTATGTGTATTATAAAATAGTACGCACGGCTACACATCAAGCTATACATAACCATTATAAGCTGACTTCTGATTGTACGAAAAACCTATACAATGCAAGGTCAGCTAAAACTGGAAATGTAGAGCTTGATGTGTAGCCGTGTATACTTCTAATGTACTATTTTTTTTATAGTAGGATAAATGGTTTTAATAGTGAAGTAGATGGTTTGTAAGTTATTAAGTAGGTCTAGGTAGGTATCTACTACTTCGTTTTATGGGCCTTTTCAAGCGTCTAGGTACAGTCGGCCACAAAATTAGCTATTCGCTTTCTCTGGGTCAAATTGATTCCTTGCAATAGAACGATGAAATAGATAGTTTACCTTATGGCCCACAGTACCTACGGAAGTGTTAATTTTGAAGCGTTCTTTTTTAAGATAAACATGATGTGGGTAGGTAACTAATAAAAATACTCGAGCATGGGTAAATTATATTCCACACATTAGAGAGGTATAATAAATAAACTATCATTCGATCTTGGAACTGCAGTGCTATTCTGTAAAAATCTCACCGTGAAAACTAAGGTGAAGTGAACTGTCATTCCGTCGGATGTTAGGGATTGCCACTATTGATAGCTCACTTCACGCTCACTTCATTTAAGTTATCACGGTGAGATTTTTACAGAATCGATCGGCTGTAGGTACTTACTTTTCCTTTGTGACAAAAATATCTTCTTTATCCCTCCCTAATCATTTGTTCTTCTTCACTAGAAAAAGCAAGTTTTTCTTTAATGTCCAAAAATTCGTAGTACTCGTATTGATGATACTCTCGTATCAGATTTCCTGTCTTAGTGTATTCCCGGTCAAGCAGTGAATCTGGTATGCTTATCAGATTCTTTGTACAGACTCCAGCACATCAAGCTACTACAATCTGTCAAATTTCTTTAATACATTTTCAACTTTATCACTAAAGTATAAGGTTCAAGGTTGATTGGGAAAATTTTACAGTTTCAGATAGCTTGATGTGCTGGCGTCTGTACATTTTTTATAGAAAATTATGTAACGCTTACCTGCGTTACATAATTTTATATAATATAATCTAAATAAACTGCATGTACCTAGTGTTAAAGTCTTGTAGAACATCTTGAAACGTATCGAAAAAAAGTCAGAAAGAACGCTGAGCGAACAGGTAATGCGATGCGACGTGGCGGGTCGGCCGTCGGGAACATGAAATTTCACGCGGACAAAGTCGGGGACAGAGCTAGTTTAAAATACGTTTTAACTCATTAGTGGACTCAAATTTGTAATGTTTCAGTGACATATACTTTATTTACTTTTTAGGCAACTGAAGCATCTGGTGAAGGCCCAAGCCAAATAAGAAGAAAAAAAAGAGGAAGCACGAAACTCAAGAAGAGTTGGCAAATTTTGCCAGAAAGCTATTGACCGAATGCAACCCTAACATTGCTGCAGATCGGGACAATAATATAGAGGTATGAGGATCAGGTTGTAAAGTTCATTCATCCTCCATAGAAAAGGGAGGATCCTCCGACCAGACTGGTGTCGTGTTTGGTGGGCAACTGCCCGCCGATTGATGTCGGGAGTTCGGGACGTTGTGTGTACGCAAAATCCTGCATCGTGCAACCAGACAAAAAATTTAAAATCCTGCGCGATGCAGGATTTTGAATGAAGTAGTAGTCACAATACATTTGGATTATACATATCTAAACTAGTAATTACAAAACTGTCAAGTGATCAGAGGACATAAGCAGAGAAATTAATGTCAGATGTTTATGGCAAAAACAAACCAATTAAGCTACTTCACTTCTCTTTACCGCTACACGCTCATCGTCTCAAGCAACCTCTACAATAACTGAATGTCAGATTTCTGAAAACTTATCATACTCTTCATCACCTATACCTACCATTTCGCCATGCACTCAAGACGTGGTTTCACCCCTGGACAACCACATTTCAACTCCAATCACAGTCCCCAAACGACCGATTTCTCAAAACTTAGCACACTCTTCATCACCTATTCAATAGGTATTCGCCATACACTGAAGACTTGCTATATTTTTTTTTAGACTGGCTATTATTTTCTTTTGCGCCCATATATTATTAACTTTCGAACGGCTTTTTCCATACATTTTGTGCGAGGTTCATTGTATTTGACATTATCTAACCTCAACAAAAATTACACAAGGTAAAAGGAGATATTTGTTCATTATAGTAAATAGAACCACTTGAATAGGGTTTTGTTATACGAATATGCTCCCCATCCATTGGGCTTACGCAGTTTGGGAATTGTCATTTACTCTGAAATTCTTCTGGAATTTGCTTCCACTCCTCAGTAGACGGCAACTTTTATAAAGAATTAAAAAAGAAATTTAAGTTGTCACGTTTTATCCGAACAGGAAACAGAGGAACTACTTACTTGAGTTAAATGAAGTTTTATCTCATTATTATACAACATTTTAATGTTTCAGTGACTCTAACGTAGGTACATTATTTCCATTTTAGGCAACTGAAGCATCTGGTGAAGGCCCAAGCCAAATAAGAAAGAAACAAAGAAAAAAAGAAAAAGCACGAAAACTTAAGAAGAGTTCGTAAATGCCAAAAGCAAGACAACCCTAACATCGCTGCGGATCGGGACAATACATTTGGATTATATCTAAACCAGGAATTACAAAAACTGTCAAGTGATCAGAGAACATTTGCAGAGAAATTAATGTCAGATGTTTTTTTTATGGCAAGAACAAACCAATTAAGTGCTACTTCACTTATTATCGCCACACCCACACGCCCATCCTCTCAAGCAACCACCACAAAAACTGAACGTCAGATTTCTCAAAACTCACCGTTCTCTTCATCGCCTATACAATATGTCACTTCGCCATACACTCAAGACGGGCGTTCACCCCCAGACACCCACACTACATCTCTAATCATAATTATTAAACGACCAACATCTCAAAACTCAGCACACCCTTCCAAACATTTTCCTAAACCTTCTACATCAAAAGATTGTATTGAAACGCAAGTGTATGATCATACACCATCTTCTCAAAAGGTTCTTTCGGCAAATTCTTTAGTTCAGTATCAAGATACATTACAGCACTTACCAAGTACACAATTAGCTTCAATTCCAATAACTCTTGATGATAAAACTGAGAATTCTGCTCCAGTACACACAGAGCAAGTCAATACAAAAATTCTAAAGCAATTGCTGATTTTTATAAAGAAATGAATGTTCATCAATCTCGTTCCCTACATGTACCTACGTATGTTTTACTCGCGTTTTTTTCTAATGATAAGCAATTTCTACTTGCGAAATATAAGATTTAGGTATATTAAGTTATTTTTTCTATAATAAATAAATGGTAGGTATCTAAAATTTTAGTTTTACTCACTTACCGTTGAGAAACTCATCCATAGAGCTTCACAAATTGCTAAACAAATTCCAGAAATAATTGTAGGTACTCATTAGCTGTGGTGAAACTTTTGCACTGAAAACTAGTTTTGAATTCAGTTGCATCCGGTTAGACTGGAAGCCGACCCCAACATAGTTGGGAAAATGCTAGGCAGACGATGAGCTGTGATCACACTGCGAAATCATAAGTTCAGGATAACTTTCTCCCGTTGCAAGGTAACTTAGAGTTACAAGTACCTAAACGTTCCTTTACTTCTTCTTAGCTTTCCTTACTTTCTTTCCTTTCTTAATTCCTTACTTTTGGGCCAAAAATGTTTGAACTTTTTGCCATTCAGAAGTTTAGACGTGATTAAAAAATTGGCTACTAAAAATACGTCAATTTACGCCAGGCGCCGACTAATTTGACAGAACCAAACTAATATTTATCTTCTGTCCTTTTCTTAATGAAATAGAAAGAAAAAGATGCACTGAACTTAAATTTAGTTTAGTTTGTGAACAACAGAATTGTGGCCTATATATATTGTCCAGGTAAGACAGTAAGCAGGTTCACTGGTTAACAGCAACTTAAGACGACATGAGTAGCTTAAAATATTATGCGGCCGCCATACTATGCTCCTCGCGCTGCCGCTATTTGTAGCATGACGTGCGGCATGACGAGTGATGTTGCCACACTACGTCTCTGCTGCTTCCTTTCCTCGCTACTTCCCATGCCACTCGTCGAGTGTGTGACAGGCCTATTACCTACAGTTAGGTTACAATGTAGTATTTGCTAGTGAGCCCCAAACTAGACAGTCTGTATCTTGGGGCTCGGAGTACGAATTCCAGAATGGAGACTAGAGAGGTGATTTCAGGTATGCTATGTTACGTGTGTACATAAGTATGTATGGTGTGTGTGGGTGATTTGTGTATTTTGTGTGTGTGTGTGTCTGGTGCGTGTGTGTAAGTGTGCGTGTTTGTTCCATTGTGCTTCGTTTATTTGGTGTTAGGTCAGGGTCTTTATATTAAATATATAAATAGCCGTTATGTTACGTTATCCTTCTCTTTCCTTACTACCTTCTGTACGACCGAGACGATTCGTTATAAAGGCCTATTAGGTTCCCCAACAATAAGCGTATAAAGCACAGGCCACACTGGGAACGAAGCGAAACGAAACTAAGTTCGTTTAGCTTCGCTAATGTAACTACCAAATACCACTTCTTTTCATAATTCGGTTCACACCGCGAACTACGAATCGTATAGTACCTATACAAGCAGTGTGCCCTGCGCTTAATGGTAAGGGTAATTACAAGGCGGAGATGCTCGCGATCGCGGTCGCTACCTCGATGTCGATACCTACTCGCTTTTTCTACATGGATGGCGGTGCGAACACGTCGGTTCAGTCGCACCTGACGGCTCAGTTGCTCAGTCTTGTGTTATGCTGTACAGAACAAGTGGAACCGATTTGACCTATCACGAGCCAGATCACATCGACCATTGCCATCGACCGCGATGTAAGAACAAAATATTTTGTTTTCTCGTAGGCAGCTCGCATCGCATTGAGGCATCTTCATTTGTTTTACATGGAGGTGACATCGAGGTAGCGCGTGAAACCGCGATCGCGAGGTTTCGCAGTGAGGCATCTTCGGCATATAATTACCCTAAGGCTGACATAATCAAGATGTTGCACTAGTTACTTAACCATAGTTATTGGCATGTACCTTTTCCTTAGTGAATGTTGTACGAGTAGCAGATACCTATCTTAAAGCTGGGTGCCTGCGAGTCGATCGATTCTGTAAAAATCTCACCGTGAAAAGTTAGGTGAAGTGATCTTAGAGTGAGCTGTCAAGAGTATCAATCCCTAGCATCAGGATGACACTGACAGCTCACTCCACGCTCACTTCACGTAAGTTTTCACGGTGAGATGGTTACAGAATCGCACTGCAGATCACGGTCTACAGCGATTTGTTATAATAAACAAACATAATCTATTTACCTGTCCGTCCACTCAAATAGGTCGATTACTTTAATATTTTAACTTTATTTAGTTACAAGACGTAATACTTAGTCACATTATGAGCTTATTATAAGTAGGTAGTTATTATGAAATTGGACGTAATTTGAAACGCGTGTTTTCGCAATTATTCTGCAGAGAAAAATGTTTAAAAAAAATATAGATAGCGACAAAATTTTGCTTTTTCTACTGAAAGATTCTTTAGACAAGTACTTTAAAAGCGTATAAATAGTCGATTGATTACGTACTTGGGTAATCACTCTCAAGGACTGGTAGCCGTTAAGTGACCGAAATGATTAGCTATAGGCCTCCCGCTGGCCGACATGAGCCGCACATTAGAGCAATGGGAAGGCCGTGTTGCATTTACGATAGTTCGCCCACCCTCGCTATTGTGACCTCTTCAGCCCTTCCTTATTTAACATAGAAGATTCTGAGACGAAACTTGGCACAATACTTATTATTTGCTAACCTTTAGAGATCCAGGTAACAGGCATTAAAAAGGGGAACAAGGGACAACGCCGTCAAAAATTTTACCATTAATTCAGTAGGTACACGATTCTAGACTCGAGGGGCTAAGTAATAACAGCCGCACGGGTCGATCGATCAGGTTAAGCTACGCTTGCCGCGGTTGGTCCGTGGATTTTTACATACCAAGACGGCAAGACCACTCCGTGCCTCGGAAAGCACGTTAAGCTTGTCAGGTTCAGCTTGTCTTTCGTGGATCTTTGACAGCCGTTACGGGTCGTCAGAAGTCCGAAAGTCTGACAACCAGTCTTAATACCTAGGAATAGGTATTACCTAGTAACTGGGTTGTGGAGGTCAGATGGGCAGTCGCTCCATGTAAAATACTGGTACCTATTCAGCTGCAGCCGGTTAGACTGGAAGCCGACCCCAACATAGTTGGAAAAACCTAGGCAGATGATGATGACATGATTCATTAGCGTGCAAGTTTTCGTTGGTTATTAAAAAAAAACATTATATAAGTATAAAAATAACAATTTGCGGGTCGATGTACCTTGAGGTAATACGTGCTGGTGTCCACACTTCCACGTCAATGCGCGTATTTTGCGTAAGGGTGGGAAAATAGATCATTTGATCCACCCCAGCTCCTCAAGGAAGGCCAGCAACGCCTCGATGTTACTGACCGTCTCACGTAGGGTACCTGGGTTACCTAAGTACCTTGCCCTGTACGTGGCGACCACCAGGCAGTTTAGATAGTCGATGTACCTTACACCGTGTACAAATTGCTACACTTTATCAAACCTAGTAGGGCGTTTAAAATACTGCATTTACTTCTGACTATTTCACTGATAATTGACGCCACGTCAGCCAAAATGTTCTAAGAATAATCATAAATACCACGATAGCTTTTCTTGAAAAAAAAAATAGTATACCCGACAACACTTTTGCTACAGGCAGTATGGAAAATTGAGGAATAGTTACGTATTTAATGTATGACGCAGTGCCAGGTCAAAAATTAATTTGCAATTGGGTATGTAAAGTTTTTTTCAGGTATTTTTTTTATATTTTTAATTTATAGATTTAGTTATTTTATGCAACTAATTTCAAAATTTTGGTTTTCTAAGCAGCCATTAATTTTAAATAAATTTTCTAAATTCTGCTTCAAAAGTAGGCTGACGAGTTCAATATCTATGCCACGTATAACACAATAATAAAAATCCTAAATTTGACGTTTTTTGCTTGACATCAGAAACTTCAAGCATGACACTAGACAGTTTTAGAGGTGGGAATGATCGACATAATCGATTGAACATTAACATTCGATTGAACATAATACAGTTATTAATTTTGTATAGGGATAAGTGGAAGGAGGGAAGGGAGGCCTTTGCCCTGCAGTGGGACAGAAATGACTGATAATTAATAATTAAATTAAATAATAGGTATTATTAATATGTCATTATCAAAATCAAACCAATAACAAGTAACTACAGTACCTAGTTATACTTGCAAGTTTCCAACACCATTTGTGGTTACAAAATAGTTCGAATGATTTTATACTTAATATTATTATTTAAAGGTAATGCATTTTATATAAGCTATCATTATAATGATTGATTAACGATAATTCAGAATTCGGGATTTATATTTTTTGTGTGAATAGATTTTCAATGTTTGATTTGAATCGATTCAAAGGCCGAAATTTTCGCACGACTGCATTACATATAATAATATGGTCATCCCTATAGTTGACAGTGTATGACTTTAACTTTTTATCATATGATCAGAGGAGGCACCGAAAGTATTCTCAATCTGCTTACTTGTGACGTCATTTGGAGGTCAAATGAAAGTCAAGTGGTATTACGTGTTTATGTTAAAATAAACTCCATCTTATAATTTTAAGCGCTAAAAATAGAAAAATTAAGTTAAGAAACCTTAAATCTCGAAATGGTTTGGGAACCAGCGTAGAATTTTTTTTCTTTACATACCGAATTGCTATGCTTTTGTACAAGTCGTAACACACTTCAATCTCAATCTGAATGATTTTGAAGGATATTGTTAATCCATTGCTTCATGTGTTCTAAAAATGTGTCTGCTCAACAACGTACCTAAATAACGCAATTAATGTTGTTGAACTCTCAAAATGAAACCCATTGCTACAGGGCCTCAAGTCTGCTATTACAATAGTGTCAGAATGGTCTATCATTGATTTCATAATTGTTGATTTCGACAAGTTTGGTAGGTAATCTACTAATATAATGGCGTCATTATGATTTTCCAATGGTCAACCACTGACACTCGTTGAAAGAAATGTCCTATAATGGTAATCTCGTACATAATGACAAATGAATAAATTTAATGTTTTTTGCTATTTACGAACTTCTTACTACTTCAGATTGCAAACACTAATACGTAATTATATGTAAAAATATAATATATTAAATGAAATCTAGTATGAAATTTAGTAGCAGTTTTTCTCAGACCATTTGACCGACCAATGATCGACCATTATGAATTTAGGAGATTACGAACTTTTAGCAAAATGACAATGGGATCGTGTTGGAATGACGAATTTATAAAAATAGCAGACTTGGGCCCCTGATAGTGTGTTACGCAACTCGTATAGAAGTACAAGTGTACATGTGTTTTGTACTTGTTGTTGGATCAAAATGTACATGTATTGTATGATCTATGCCCTTACAACACACGTGAATAAATAAATCAAAATTTTACCCAACTGCCCAAGGAGAGTAGGTAATTAATGATTTGCTTACAAGTCAAGTTACTAAGTATTTTACCTAATTGAAACACAGTTTGTTGTTGACAGTTGTAGGAATATTGATTCCTAGTAGGGGTCGGCATTATTGCTTCTATTACCCTGTCGTATATTTTACAGCGCCACTTGTAAGTATATAATCTATGTACATTGTGTGAGATTATATATTTCTCACGATAAACTCACTATTACGGTTATTCTTATCGGTTATTTGATGGCGGCCCTTTATGGGTTTTTAGCTTTGAATATCAATAGCCCCCGAGCGTGCTCATGAAAGGCTTGATAGTCAAACTATGTGATCACCTCACACCAATAAATAGTTGGCGGTAATCCTTGGATTTGATAACAAAACGTTTTTACTTTTTATTACTATTGCCTTCTAGAATTATTTTATGGTATTTGTCTACCGGTAAGAATATGCCTGGTAAAGAGTGTTAATTACCTTACCATAGAGCAGTGGTGGCCCAGTGCTAACAGCCCCGAGTTACGAATCGTAGGTCATGGGTTCGAAACCAGGCAGGCGCTTTACTTTGTGCACACAATTTCATCACCACTGCTCTCAAAAAGGTGAATGAAAACATCGTGAGGAAACTGGTATGTCCTAGAACCAAAAATTCGAATAAATGTGACATCGGGCCCGCCTGTTAGATTATAAACTCCACACTCTCCCACTCCCTCTCGAAGAGAGGAAGCCTGTGCCCCAACAGTAGGAACATTATAGGCTGATATGTTATAATTACCTTCTTGAGTAATTAAGTATATACTTCGGTGATTCGGAAGAGAATACCGCCCAAAATAATTAAAAGCGTAGTGAATCGTAGTAAAATTAACATATATATAAAATTGCTTAGTTATAAACGTGTTGTAATTCGTAGCTATTTCAATCTAAAGCTAATATTTCTTCACTGAGCTTCCCACGTTTATAATAATTTTATTATGATTAATTTGTTCCAGGGCTAAAGCATAAAATATCTACTTACCTTGTTGTTTGCAATAGCTGTAAATAAGAATAAGATTTAACAAACTTTCTCACTTGTTTACTCATAGTACCTATGTGTACTCGTATTACAGTTATAGAACATAATTATACCTAAACATGCAGTCGAGCTCATTATTCTATCATCCTGAGGAAAAATATAATAATCATAATAGGTAATAATAAACATTAATTACGAAATGTTCATTCATTATAATTACAGTATGACTGGTATATATTTCGTGCACGCGTAATGTAGATATACGTTTAAGTACCTAAATTACTTAAATATATTACCTCCAATATAGCCAAAGTTAGAAAGTATTGAAGATGCCGTACAAACATCAAACTTTCAGGTCGCAGTCCACTGCTGAATATAGGCCCCCCCCAGGCTTCGCTACCCGCATTTAATCTATCCCAGTCACATTTTTTAGGTCGTAGGTCCGTCTAGCTGGGGTTCGTCCCACGCTACCCTTGCCGATACGCGGTTCTCGCTCCAGGGCTTGTCTGCTACCCTTAGGCATCATCTAAGATAGTTGTATCCACAATTACTTCAGCTTACAGGTACAAAACAACAACAACGGACAAAGCCGCATATTAAACCCAGGTCCTTAAATACCGAAAGGTTTATGAACGGAGGCGTTTACAGATAAGACTATACAACGACCTTATTTCTGATGAAAATGATATCTTGTATTCAGGTTACTTAAAATAGGAGCTTCATCCTAAGGCTGTTATATAGTTGTAAGACTTTCAGATTATTATGAAGGGGCCAAAAAAAGGCGACGACGGTTTTGACATGCATTCCGAGACAAAGAGGGGTCTTTGTCTCTATCCATCCACCATTCAAAACAGAGTTTTGAGCGCATTCGTTAAGTGCATGAGCTAAAATACAAATATTTACGAAATTTTTCATACACTCATTCTGAAACCCAAGGTGAAATGAGAAAACGGATGAAAAGTCTAGGAAAAAGTTTAAAAACCTATGGACATATGCCTGCTGCGGTGATGACTACTGCTCCAAATAAAAACCCATTATAAGGTCAAGAGCAAGCCCATTCAGCAATAAACAAAATTTAAAAAAAAGGAATCATGGTCGGGGCAGCACCCGAACACAAACGTGCGTCTAGTGTGAATGTCCACCAATGTATAACTGTGTCCCACGGGACTTCATTGATGGGACGCTCTTTGTAAACATAATAAATGGTTTTCTAATGACCAGTCACATTTTCTCGTGGGGTTGAAGTTATATCGCCTTCATAAACATGCTCATTTTTTAAAAGACATAATGTTATGAAATCTAGGCATTAGTAAATCGTTTCGAGGAATTTTAACAAAAGTAGCGAAGTAAAAGTACCTACCTAATGTTAGTAGTTATAGCTTATTCTCATCATACAATTGATTCTCGTTTACCTTCTAACTCACTGGGCTATGAATAAAATTTAAGTTTCCATTTTATTAAAATAATGAACGAAAATCTTTATTGCAGAAAATCTATATCACATGATCCATAATAATATATTGTATATATCCATAAACACAATAAAAGAAGTATGAGTTAATAAAAATCAGGCATAGATACAGGCATACATACAAACATAAACGCCTTTTTTAAAAGTCGTTCGAGTAGTACCTCATACGAGTATATAATTACAAACTTGAATTTACAAGGCGAATGAGGACTTAAAGCTCAATTGAGTAAATTACATTCTGAATTGTTATATAAGTAGGTACCAACATCAAAACTAAAAAGATAAAATGTGAATTTAGGTACTTAGCACTTTTATTTACTTTGCCTATTATGGGTAAATGATGTAGATCAACCCTAATCTGCTTTGCGTTCATTAATAAACTCCTATAATACTGTGTGCGTACAACAATATTTTTCAAAACAAATAGCCTTGTGTAGGTGCACACATTGGGCGGGCGTATAAAGGCTTGGGCGGCGCGCTTATCGCCCTATATTATCACTAGAGCTTTCGCGCTCCGCTACTGCCTCCGGTTACAGAACAAACTGTTTAAGACGAAAGTATCGTAAATAAACTTATAAAATAAGTGAAAATATTGCAGTTTGTTAACGAAGTTGCTAATACCGCGCGCGTTTTTTATATTTTGTGAGTATTTATAACTTATTTACCTTATAAGTTTTAATAGGTATTGATTAGAGATTATCGTTATTTTTTATAAACAATTTAGTGACAGCTTTTATAAACGAGTGTTAATAACCTATATTTTTAATGGTTGATTTAAAGTAATGCAAATTAATTCAGTGATCAATATTTTTTATTTTATTTATTTTTCTCACCAACAATTGAATACACTGATACAAAGATAAGAGATACTTCCAATAGACTTTTACACTAGTGTACCAATTTCTTACAGGTAAGAATATCATGTATTACTTACCTATTTGTCGATTGATATTGAGCGCCTACTTAAAATTAGATGAGTTCTTAAACTCACCAAACATAATTATGTTTTCAACCAAATTCTAAATTAAAATCACATGCAATCAATATTAAAGTAAAAATCAAAATATTAAATTCAAATATAAAAAATAATTTTATAAGGAACTCTTTAGGTCTAGGTCTGTATAGTTCTTAAGTTGTAAATTCGAAACTGTGATAAACTTTCTTTTACTAACTTTTACAATAACAGGACTGTTATATGCAAACCAACGGATATAATTAATAATAATAATTCATACAACAAATTACCAATAAGTAGGTACATCAATATTTTAATTCCTGCAAACAGCGTAAACATAAATCATGCATAATTAATTGCACTAAGCTAATTGCTCGCACGTTTCTGATTCTCAGTAGTAAGCAAGGTTACAGTTAGCCTGTAACCTTACCTATTACTGAGAATCTGAGACCCTCACTAGGCAAGCCTGATTATTGGAAAACTAGCAGTGCCCCGCGGTTTCACCCGCGTTAATTTGGGGAAAACCTTCTAAACTACTAAAATATATTCCATTACTTTAAGATTATTACTTGGTACATGTTTACTTGTAATTCGACGTATATACATCAGGAACTGCCGATCGATTCTGTAAAAATCTCACCGTGAAAAGTTAGGTGAAGTGAGATTAGAGTGAGCTGTCAAGAGTATCAAGATGACACTGACAGCTCACTCCACGCTCACTTCACCTAAGTTTTCACGGTGAGATGGTTACAGAATCGCACTGCTGAAATGCAACAAATTTAACCCCCCATTTTTATAGCTGAAATTCAATTTTCGAGATATTTGAATTTTTAAGGGTTTTCCCATATAATTCCAAATAAACAAAAAACTGCACATTGAATGAGTACCATTAAAAATGATATTGTAGCTGGCACTTCAATTAAGTTATTAATTAAAAGTACTTAATTCAACAAAATAATTAAAATGGTAAATATTTTGTTGAATTAAGTGGGTACTTTTAATTATGTTCATAGCTTAATTGAAGTGCCAGCTACAATATATTTTTTTATTCGCAAATAATGCATTATTTTAGAACAAATTTGATTATCATAAAAAAAGTTATAGTGAGTCAACCATAAAAGATAGACACATCCAGTCGCGGGCTTTTTTTTTTTTAGAAGTTTTAAGAGGAAACAATTTTGTGATACATTATTTTTGCGTAACTTTAACCGTTTACGCAGCGCACGCAACGGAAGCTCTCAAAAGGAATATTTTTTCCCGTTTTTGCAATTTTTTTCATTGGTGCGACGCTCCTATTGGTTGTAGCGTGATGTTATATAACCTATAGCCTTCCTCGATAAATGGACTATCCAACGCAACAATATTTTTTCAAATCGGTCAAGTAGTTTCGGAGCCAATTCAATTCAAACAAACAAGTTATAAATGTAACATTATGGATAAAATAACCCTAAATACCCAGTGTAACCCTGGCTCTTGTACTAGGAGTTCCTGTATCACAAGAGCCAGAGTACATATGTAATTAATAAAATTATATTTTTTAGTATAGGTACCAAAACAAAAAAAAGGGTTCCTAAAAAAAGTTACTTTGAAATTTGTAATGGCATTCTAAAATACACACATCAAAAGTGTCTAGGGATCAAGCATTTTTATGCGGATTTCTTGAGATTGAGATGTGGCTTTGTAATAAATTTATGATTTTATAAATTTATATGGATCCTTTTTGGTGCATTTCATAATTTGAATCAGGAACTGTGAATCAAATTCGAGTAAAAGATGAAAATCAGCTGTCAATATTTTCCCTATAAAAACATACAACGCATTGAAGACATTATTAGTGCTACTGTTTCCCTACTACTGATTAAAACCAACGTTATTATGGAGCGGAGACGTCATTTAAGCAGGGAAGAAATGCTCAGAGGCGTGGGAATGATAGAAGCTGGTTCCCGGCAACGTACTGTGGCTTTAGCTCTGAATACAAGTCAGAGTGTTATCAGTCGACTTTGGACACGTTACCGAAGCACTGGTACCGTGGCTGAGCGCCATGGAGGACGGTATCGCTGCACCACACGGAGACAAGACCGATACATTCAAATCTTAACTCGAAGAGCTCCAACAATAACCGCCATGATGTTAGCCGTGAGGCTTCATCACTCTTCAGGGAACTTAATTAGCGACCAAACAGTCAGAAACCGCTTGCATGAAGTGAACCTTCATTCCCGAAGACCGCTACGGGTACCACCTATAGCAATGCACAATCGTAGGATTCGATATCAATGGGCTCTTGAACACAGAAATTGGGCAGAAGAACAATGGCGTTTCGTGTGCTTTTCTGATGAGTCTCGTTTTGGTATGAGACCGGATACAAGACGTATACGACACTGGAGAACCCCTGGACGCCAACAGCGATTAAAATCCTGCCAGGAAGTCCATCCTTATAGTGGTGGAACCATCATGGTATGGGCGGGTATTTGGATCGGCGGAAGAACTGAGTTGATTTGGATCAGAGGCAACCTCAACGCTCAAATTTATGCTGAGACGATTGTATCAGACGTCATCGTTCCTCTACAAGTGCAAATCGGTCCCTTATTTCAGTTAATGCATGATAATGCACGACCGCACACCGCAAGAGTTGTAAGACAGACTCTCGCCGCAGCTAACATCAATGTCCTGCCCTGGCCTGCTCAGTCGCCAGACTTGAACCCGATTGAGCATGCATGGGATATGCTACAGAGAAGAGTTCTGCCGAATATGGAGGGTATCCAGTCGCAAGAAGACCTTTTTTTGTTGTTGCAACGAACATGGGCGGCCATTCCACAGCGTGATTTGGATGAACTCATTTTGAGTATGCCAAACCGATGTTCTTGTGTTGTTAGTGTTCGCGGTAGAAACACGGATTATTAATTGTTTAAGTTACCCAATAAAATTTTAGAGAAAACTGTTATTTCAGTCTTTTTTTCGAACTTTTGTGTTAGTGGTTCAAATGTCAAAAATCCCTTTATTAGGAAAATGGCAAATTTCTTTATTAATGCAAAGGTGACTTGGTTTATCGTTACTGTGACAAACGAAAACACTTTATTTGATGAATCCTTAAAGAAAATTTTAATTAATATCAATCAGGAGAAAAGTTATTGCAAAAATATATGTTGATCCCTAGACACTTATGATGTGTGTAGTTTCCCAAAGCCAACGTTTTATTTGTTGCTTTCACACTAGAACTTTAATAATTGTGTTATAAATACACTGTAGTTAAATATATAATGTGTTTTAATAGTACATTATGATATAAGTGCGATAAGTTGAAAATTACAGCCGAGGCGATATTGATAGCCCGAGCCGTAGGCGAGGGCTACAAGAAAGCAGAGGCTGTAATTATCAAAGCGCACGTATGTCATACGACGTTCTACAACATATTAGGTCGGGGCAAAAGTATTTTCGTATTTTACATACACAAAAAAAAAATTGTTTTAGGTTTAATTTTTTATTTATTTATAATATGTATGTGCCGTTTTGATCGATGACTTGTTGCCATCTTGTGGGCAACGCCATGATCCCATTGCTGTAGAAGTTTTGAGATTTTTTATAAAAAAATCTGACAGGTAGTTTTCACAGTGTTCTTTTGAGGTTAACTTTATGCTTCCTAAAGAGTTCTGAAGTGACCGAAACAGGTGAAAATCTGATGGAGCAAGATCAGGGCTATACGGAGGATGCATCAACACATCCCAGCCAAGCTCTCTGAATTTTTGCTGAGTGGCTATAGATGAGTGCGGTCTGCGTGTCGTGATGAAACACCACGCCCTTCCTATTCACCAGCTCCGGCCGGTTTTTCTCAATAGCTTCTTTTAACCTCATCAGTTGTTGACAGTAGAGGTCAGAATCGATAGTTTTACCCAGCGGCAAAAGCTCATAGTGGACGATTCCTTTCCAATCCCACCAAACACACAGCATCACTTTGTTCCGAGTCAGGCCGGGCTTTGCCACGGTCTGTGGGGCCTGCCCATGCTTCGACCACGATCTTTTTCGGACATTCTTATCGTAAGTGATCCATTTTTCATCACCCGTAATCAACCGTTTAAGAAATGGGTCGGAATTATTACGTTTCAACAAAGAATCGCAAATGGAAACACGTATTAAGTTTCTCTCAGTGAGGTCATGTGGAACCCAAATGTCAAGTTTTTTCTTGTACCCAGACTTTTGTAAATGCCGTAAAACTGTTTTGTGATCAACATCCATTTCTTCAGCAATATCATAACTACTAATATGTCGATCTTGCTCCACTTTTCAAAAATGGCACTGATTTTATCCGTGACAGGGCGTCCAGAGCGAGCTTCATCCTTCACACTAAAATTTCCTGACTTGAAACGCTTGAACCACATTTGTGCTACTCGTATTGATACCGCATTAGGTCCTTAAGCCGCACCAATTTTATTCGCGGCATTCGTCGCATTTTTACCTTTTTTGTAATAAAATTTTAAAATGTACCGAATTTCTTCGTCACATACGTTCATGTTGCTTGCTTGAAAAACAATTGAGATATGGCGGGAACTAGTTTTTTTTTAAATTTATTGCATCTTTAGAATGTCAACATTTAATAGTATTAAAACCAGCCAGTTACATTCAGTACTGCCAAAGAGGTTTGATTACTAACAATAGATTCAAAATACGAAAATATTTTTGCCCCGACCTATTATTTGCGAGGAAATAAATAAAACTCGTACTACTCGTACTTTACTTGTTGTATTTTTGTGGTGTACAATAAAGTATATATAAATAAATAAATAATAAATAAATTTGCATCTTTGCTTGTTTTCCATAAGATGAAATTTTGATGCGCTTATAAGTATCTATCGGTTGATTTTTCGGGCAAGAGGCTTAGAGTAGCATTTTTAGCTGCCTCTGAGACTTCTGGCGGTGTCGAATTAATCAATTCATCATTACTTGATGACATTTTCAAATAAAAACAATACAGCGAAAAGAAAAAGCGCGTGGAATACTTTTTACTTGTTCACAAATTAGCGATGCGCGCGCATCAGCTCCTTTTTTTAAGGAAAAGGCACAAAAGCAGCCAGTATTACTAATAAAGTAAATTAATATTTTTTTGTTTTTGTTACAGATAAATTGTTGTAATTTATTGTCAAAATTAATTAAATAAAAGAATTAAATGTTTAATTTTGTATATTTTATCTCCTAAAGTTAATTTTATTCATAAAATGTTGACCACTTTTCTGACATTAAAACTCTTTGCTATGATTTAAAAAAGTACCGTTCGTTTTAGGATCTTGATTTAACCGTACGTTTTACCTTATTAAAAAGAAAGTTGTGCGTTTTACATTACAATAACGCACAAGTTCGTAATGACATACATTACGATATTGAAATTGGTGAAATAAGAGACCCTTTACGAGCAAATGTATTATAAAATAAGTAACGATAACGATGATTCATTAAGTTGTCCATTAGGTAAATAAGTAGATCGTGACACAGTACACATCTCTATCATTTTATTAAACTACGGTTATAGGGTTTCCCTCATTCCGGTGATTGTTATTTATAATACTTCCTGATGACGATTTGATGAATGAGTGTGTTTATAAATAGTTTCTACATAATTTTCATGTCAATAAAATAGAAGGACAATATTGTTTGTAACTAACGTTTTGATTCTTAGCCGTTCGTTTTCAGTAGTAATACCTATTTCATTAAATTAATTGAAAATGATCCGTGAAGAATTAGCGTAAGTTACCTTTTTTGACAATTGTTTTAATATTTTCATACTTTATGTACTTATCTAATATGACCCAAGCATGAATGTTGCAAGTTGTAGATGGTTTTAATTATTTTACAAACAGGAAATACAGTCTAAGCTATTCGCCATAACAACCCTATACTTTACCAGACATGACTTAGTAAAATGTAATTTCTAGAAACTAATGCATTATGCTTACTTCTACTACTAATAATATCTTTCTCTATAAAATTCAACCATAGTGCGCTACAAAGGTAAATGCATGTTAACAGTGCGGTGCAGTTCACAAAAACAGAAACAGATCTGTGCAAGTCTTTTTAATAGTTTACCTTTTTATACCTTTTGTTTATGCTTTTTCTACTTTCTGGTTTTTACTTTTGAGTGACTTATTATATACTTTTGTTTTCCACCGAACCAGCGCATTTTATTTCGGTAGTTAATAAAATCCATAAAAAAAAAAAAAAACATAATATAAAAATCTCTATTTAAATAGGTATGTTACTTAGTTACCATTATCCGAATCAATTAAAATTAAATTTTGGAAAAGAAAAAGTTTCCAATATAACCCATAAGTACTTTTAATTTACCCATGTAATTGAAAAATGTATCCGCAGACGTCAGAAAGAGATAAAAATTGGACGAAACGAGGCGAATATTATCCCCGTTCAAAAAGAAATACGTAACTTGTCATTTACTCATCAAGTAGGCTTTAAATCGAGATAAAGAGGATCAACGCTTAGCTCCCCATCACATTGATATCGATACTTTTATTATTTTCAGTTCTGAAGATTACAACTTACTTACATCGATTGTAACATGAACGGAAACGTTAATAGAAGGTTTAATGATGAAATTATTGTTTTATTTATGTTTTTTTTTTAGCTACTATTGTTTCCGTTAGTGGTACGAGTAACTCGTTAGTTTTAATATAACAATTATTTAAGTTTACCGAGTCCTATTCGTTAAACCACAAATGAGATCTTTTCTGTAAAAAAAAAACAAAATCTCTATTTATCTATGGTCTCTATAGACCGGCCTTTGGTTCGTCAAACAATAGTTGATCAGTCTCATCTCTTCCAATCTCCGGATGATACGACTGCTCCGTGCTTCCACATAAATATTTAGTTGGCATACACGGTTTTAGAATATTGCAAAAATCTAGTCGTAGCACATATTTGGGGGTCTTTAATTACCCTAAATATTAGTTTGTTATATTATAAGCTTTCATATTATGTGCAATAAGCATGTGTAGACTGTGATTCACATATTATCACGATGATTAGGCCCTTTGTACACGGCACGGTTTCATTACGGTACGGCTTATAAACCGCACCGTAGAAAAAACGTGTATGTCAACGAGCTTCCGTAGTGATCCATATAACACTGATGACCGTGCCTAGTGATGTGCCGCTGGAAATATTGAAAATTTACGGGAACTTTCCCATTGTAAATTTACACAATATTCCCAATATTCCCGTAAGTATTCCCAAAGTTTCCAAATATGTATTTAATACATTTTTCGTATATACTGTATAATCACACATGTGCAACTAACATTACGCGATATTTATACTCCTATTACCACAGCTAAACATGTCGTTACATGTTTGTACCTGCACTAGCTTGCGCCACGGCATAGCGTTCGCCCCCACCCCTTGTAAAACAAGCTTCAGTTAGTATACAAAGTTTCATGATCTAATTTAAAGTATTTTTTTAATACCAGCGGTTTATTGTTCGGTTTGGAGGTAACTTTGGATTTTTTTTCCATCGAGAAAATTTTATGGAATCGTGTTTTCGTCAAACATAAGGCCTAACATTAATCCTCAACTTTACCATATATTTATTTCAAAATTAATGCTGCAGCATTTTCGACATAACGGAGGATCATGCTAAGCCATTTGAGGTAGGGCACGCCACGATAGTGGCGGTAAGACCCCTCTTTGAGGAGTGGCTAGAGAGGCGCCACGGCGCCTTCACCTACCGCCTGACGCAGGTCCTCACCGGACACGGGTGTTTCGGGAGGTTCCTGCACATCATCGGGCGGGAGGAAACGCCCGGGTGTCACCACTGCGAGGGTCGCCCGGAGGACACGGTGGAGCATACGGTGGCGGTATGCCCCAATTGGGCGGAGCACCGCCGTGTTCTCGCAGAGGCGATCGGCAGCGGCGGCGACCTCTCGCGCCCGGCCCTGGTTCAAGCCATGGTCCGGGGCGAGAGGGAGTGGGAGGCAGTCGCCTCCTTCTGCGAAGCAGTCATGCTAGCGAAGGAGGTGGCGGGACGGTTGAGGGAAAGGGCCTCACGTCCCAGCCACCGCGGGAGACGCTCCGGGCGTCGGGAGCCGCGAGACGACTCCCGGCCACCGTAGGCGCGGGCCTGCGGGCGGAGAGTAATGGGTAACTCTCCGTCCGATCAAGACCAGGCCCGTGCCGGACGGCGCGTACGTGTTCCACGCGCGCCTCAAAGAGATGTCAGCATAAAGGAAGGGGCCCGAAAGGGCCGAAGCCTGCCGGGGCAGCGGGATTGTCCGAAAGGGTTACCGCTACCCCGGAACACAAAGGGCTAAGGAAGGAACACGGGTGGGTTTTAGTCAGTAAGAGTCTGACACTCCCTTCTGCTCCACCCAGAGCGGGAGGGGTCATTCGATGATTTCCCATCCTGAAAAAAAAAAAAAAGCCATTTGAAGTAGTATTGGCCCTTAAGGTGCCACTTTTCGATATTTTTTCTATACAAATTTCGGGAGAATATTACTCCACTGTTTGACATTGTGCATACAAAGTTAAACGTGATATCGTTTTGACTTATTAATAATTGTGTCTGTACGGAAACAGAATAGTAAAATAAAAAGCCATTAAAAAGTTATGAGCCAACAAAGATTCGTTTTTCTTGCTATTTTTAACGTAACTTTGGGTGTCAATAAGTAATAAAAGAACTGTAAAATCTTCAAAACCAAGTCCGTACCGACAAAGCTCAGTTATCGAAGAGATCAATAAACTTTATTTGTAATTGATTTATGCAGTGGTTTTTTCATAAAACTCGATTTTCCGAAGCACTTTTCAAATCTTTTTACGCGTCTATCAGTTCGGCACGGTGTTTCTGTGCGTGAAAACTAGACGTTGTTCGTGTAGACTAGCGTCTAACTGCTCATCACTGATATTAGCGCTGTCGGACACGAAGCCAGGCGAGACAGCGTGCTTTTTGACCATGACCACCAGGGAGTTCGAGCTCGCAACTAGTTTACTCTTAAGTCATAAAAATGGAAACGTAGCAAACGCTTTTTTATTAGAAACAAGCCCTGTCGTGATGAAAAGGGAGGACAGTTTATTTGAAACATCAGTAGTTTAACTAAAAAAATGGTCCGAATACTTATTTCTCTAAATATAAGTAGTATAAATAAAGATCGTAAGCATTAATTTTAGTAATAGGGAAGGTGGAGAGGGTGTTAAATTTATTTGAGGAAAGTACGAAACCCACGCGGACAAAGTCACGGGCAAAAGCTAGTACGAGTATATTTAGTCTTTAGAGACCGATACTTGTTAATTTTAAACAAATATAAAAGTGTGTTGATTCCGTGGTTTATTAAAATTGTTAACTTTATTAAAAAGTTTACAACTCTCAGAATCTGATTGTAAAATTGTGTTAATAAACCAATGTGATTAAAAATGTTTTATAAAACATAATTTCTGATGCTTTGTGATTTTTTTACTACGGGAATATTTACGGGAAAATTGTAAATTTACAGGGAATATTCCCGTAAATATTGGAAACTTTGGAAATTTTCAACTTATATGTATAATCAACTATCGACGTAACCACGATAGTACGCAAATTTACCTAATTAATTGGCTAGCATATAATAAAAAAACACTAAAGTACATTATCATCAATATTCCCCTAAATTTCCAGTTTTGGGAATATTGCCGGGCACGTTTACGGGAATATTCCCAAAGTTTCCAAAATTCCCGGGAACGGCACATCACTGACCGTGCCTATTAGTGTTGCCTACCGATAGTCGACTATAGCTAAACTATCGACAGTCTATCGATAGTTGACGTCATATCAATAGTATCGATAGCCTATCGATAGTATCGATATCATCGATACTATCGAAGACCAGCATAGGTTTAGGAGCAATACTATCGATAGTATTGATAGTATCGATAGCTCACACTATCGATAGTTTAATAAATGGCGATAGTATTGCCTTCCAAAATTCAATTCAAATTGATTATTTTTGAGTATTACTCAAAAATAATCGATACTATAGATATTATTGATAGTATTATCATGTAATAGTATCGATACTATCGATTCTATTGCTTCCAGTCAATAGTATTAGTTAATTTCTTATATCGATAGTATCGATAGTACCGGTAGTATCGATACTATCGATAGCACTATCGATATTGTTACTAGTTTTCGAGGTCATCTATCGATAGAGAAACTATCGATAGTTGGGCAACTCTGGTGCCTATACACGGCGATTAAATCTTAGTTTTTCACGGCAAGGAAAACGTGTGTGTAAAAAAACCTTAATGTTAAGGGTTGGTTATGTAAAGTACTAAGCTTGTTAACTAAACACAACAAAAGTGTAGTAAATTAGCAGGATTTATAATCAAGTACTATGGTACATTTGTATGCAAATGTCATAATTAGACAGAAGCATGACCCACGGAATTTAAAAATATCTCACAGACCACAACACAATCCCTAATGAAGTCACACGACTCGTTGGCGCCAATTTGGAGACCATTGTATGGTGCTTCAACGACCCGCGTCCACCCTTTATTTCAATCATCAATCTGCATGTGAAATTTCATGATGATAATTGCTACACTTAACCGTTTGTGAGCGACATAATTATGTTGGTGTACTGACCTCGAATAAATCGGTTTTGAAACATACGAGTAACAAATTATGACTATTTTCTGAAATCTAAATAATTAGGAAACTACTTAATTGCGAGGAAACTAGTAATTGTCCGAAAAAACATTTGATCCCAAGTGAGAACTTTTGACTACATCCAATAGTAATTTACCTTATAATATTCTAATAAGAGAACACTTTGTAGGATTATATTTTAGTTTTTTATTACAGTACCTAAGTGTAAATATATCAAGTTTTACATAAAGTTCGGCTTTCTAGATCGACGTTTCTGTCACTGTTAACTGTGTGGCAGTTTTTTTTCTGAAACCCAATGAGTCACATTGACGCCGGGATATGTACGATGATGTATCTACGTACGTTATTTGTTCAACAGGTTTGTCCCGTGTGTAATGACCATCCAGCGATGATGTGCGGTCCCGTGGCACTGTTGCTACTGGCTCTGACAAGCGCGCTTGGGGCGCCCGCTTTGTACGATGACTACACGGTGAGTTCAGCACCCTAATTGCGAACTATCGATCTCAATTTGAATAATTTTGAAGCATATTGCTAATCCATTGCTTTATATGTTCGAAAAATTTGTCTGCTCAACAATGTAAAAAACGCAATGAACGTTGTTGATCTTTCAAAATGAAACCCATTGCTACTAATAGTGTGTTACGCAATTACCCCGCTGTTTTAACTTTTCTACTCTTCACTCTTCACCAGTAGGCACATACATACTTGCAGTTATTGTCCGCTGCAGGCACTACCTTCATTGTGACTTTTATAGATTTATTCCGGTCATAAGTCATGCACTTTAATATATACTTCCTACAAGATTTTTTGAAAGTTCTTTTTGCGAAACACCATAAACTGAACAGTAGAAAATAATTCAAGTTACTTTCTACTGCTCAGGCTATTGTGTTCGAACTACAAGTTCAAGCCGCACAAGAAGAAAACAATTCAGGTATTTTTTTTAATTCAGGTAAATAAAACAAAGAATGAGATTGTGACTTTTCAATCTAAATAAGAAACAAATACCTACGAGATTTTTCTCGAAATCTCTCGGCCCTAGGTAGGTAGGTCTCTTTGTTCTCACGCTACTAGTGTCGGAACTAGATTGTTCGGATATGAATGACAATATTGAATATAGCGGTTGTCTTATGAATGGCAACCGCTTCACGGACTTTTGCTGAAGAAGGATACGATATCTACAGAGCTGTAAATAGGGCATATTTTAGGTTTATCACCTGGATTTAGTCTCGTAACGCTGAATTATATAATCTTAATCAGGGCTCCTTAAACTAAACTAGGTATTTATAGTTTAGGGAGTATGTAGGTACTCATAGTTTTGCAACTACATATGATATTATAATATTATTCCTAAAACTTATTTCCAAGTCGTAATAAACTTAATACAATTTGATTTCGTGTAAATAATATAAAAAGCTATATATATTGAATAGCGGACAAAAAAATTCAACGCAAGGGGGTTCAGAATTCAGGACGGGCGGGTGTCTGGCCGACCAGGTGAAGGCGGGCACCATACGTCCTGACTTCACGGGCATGCGAACCGTAACGGTAAGCTGCCCCGTGACGGCGGCCAGAAAGATCGTGGAGGGCCGAAGGCTCCTGGTCGGCTGGGTTTCGGCGCAGGTCAAGCTGCTGGAACCCAGACCTCTGAGGTGCTTCCGATGCCATGTGGGGCACCACGTAGGCGTCCAGTGCACCTCGGAGGTGGACCGCAGCACTCTGTGCTTCCGCTGCGGTCAGCCCGGACACACGGCCGGCTCGTGCAGCGCCGCGCCGCACTGCGTCGCATGTGCGGCTGCCGGCAAGCCGGCCGAGCACCGGGCAGGGAGCAGGTGCTGCGTTCCACCCGACGGAGCCAAGAGGAAAGGGAGGCCCTCCGCCACCACCGCCGCCACCACCACCGTCGCTGCCGCCTCTGCTGCCACCACCGCCGCCACCGCCGCCGCCGACGCCACCGCCGTTACCGCCGCCGCCGCTACCATCGCCGCCGCCACCGTGGAGGGGCCCTCGCAAGGGGCCCAGGAGGGGGCTGAAATGGAGGAGTGATGGCTCCATTACGCCTCCTCCAGGCGAACATCAACCACTGCGCCTGCGCCCAGGACCTGTTGCTCCAGAGCATGGCGCAGTGGTCGATCAACATCGCCGTGGTCGCTGAGCCGTACTTTGTCCCGCCCAGGGATGACTGGGTGGAGGACCTGAGCGGCTCAGTGGCCCTAATTTCGTCGGCCGCCGCCGGCACCCCGTCCCTCGAAGGAGTCACGAAGGGACAGGGGTGCGTAGCAGCACGGTTCGGAGAGATAGTAGTAGTGGGAGTGTACTTCTCTCCGAGCCGAACTCTCGCCGAGTTCCAGAACTCTTTAACAGAGTTGAGTGTCGTCGTCGCCGGAAACCATCGCTTCCCCGTACTAGTGCTCGGGGACTTCAACGCCAAGAATCTGGCCTGGGGTTCCCGTTGCACGGACGTGCGGGGCAGGATGGTGGAGGACTGGGCTCTGGAAACAGGCCTGGTCGTCCTAAATCGGGGTTCTGTTCCCACGTGTGTGCGGATGCGGGGCGAGTCCGTGGTGGACATTTCGTTCGCCAGCCCCGCTCTGGCACGGAGTGTTATTGACTGGCGTGTCATGGAGGAGGTGGAGACCTACTCCGATCACCGGTATATCCGGTTCGACGTCTCCACCCAGACCTCCAGCGCGCCGGTCCAACAGGCCCCGAGTGGTCCGCGGTGGGCGCTGAAGCAGCTGGACCGGGAGCTCCTCCTGGAAGCCTCGATCGTGCAGGCCTGGGTGTCATCACCGGACAGGCCTGCCGATATCGACGATGAGGCGGAGTGGTTCCGGGAGGCCATGTCCGAAATATGCGACGTGGCAATGCCCCGAGTCCGGCCAGGAAGCGCCCGACGTCAGGTGTACTGGTGGTCGCGGGAGGTGGAGTCACTACGCAAGGCGTGCGTCGACGCGCGACACCTGTACACCAGGCACCGCAGGCTCCGCATCCGCCCTCCGGATGCGGAAGCCACGGAGGCGGAGCTGTACGAGGGGTACAGAGCGGCGAAGACCGCCCTCCGCGAGGCTGTCCAGCGGGCCAAGGATATGGCCCGCGAGGAGATGGTGGAGACTCTGAACAGAGATCCATGGGGGCGCCCTTATAAAATGGTGCGGAATAAACTCCGCACCTGGGCCCCCCCGCTGACGCAGAGTCTCCGCCCCCAGCTGGTGGAGGAGGTGGTGAGCGCTCTGTTCCCTTCACGGGCGGAGCATACTCCCCCGCCCATGGCTCCGCCACTTGCGGTGCCTGAAGCGGACCACGCGGACGACGACGACATCCCTGAGGTGACCGGGGTAGATCTGAGAGTGGCGGTAGATAGGCTGAAGGCCAAAAATACCGCCCCAGGACCCGACGGCTTGCCGGGTAAGGCCTGGGTCCTGGCCTCGACGGCTCTCGGGCCCCGACTAGAGGCGCTCTTGAGCGCATGCATGGAGAGGGGCCAGTTTCCACTCCGCTGGAAGACGGGGAAGCTGGTCCTCATACAGAAGCCAGGGCGCCCTGCGGACTCTCCGTCCGCATTCCGGCCCATCGTGCTGCTCGACGAGGTCGGCAAGCTCTTTGAGAGAGTGATTGCGGGCCGCCTCGTCGGGCACCTGGTGAGGACGGGGCCGGATCTTGCGGACAGCCAGTTCGGCTTCCGCAAGGGGCGCTAGACGGTGGACGCCATCATGCGCGTGAGGGCCCTCACGACGGGGGACGCGGTGTCCCGGGGTGGGGTGGTCGTGGCGGTGTCACTCGACATCGCCAACGCGTTTAACACCCTGCCCTGGAGTTGCATTGGGGAGGCACTCCGGTATCACCGGGTGCCGACCTACCTCCGTCGAGTAGTCGGGGCGTATCTGACGGACAGAGCCGTCATCTACCCCGGTCGCAGCGGGGAATGGAACCGGCGAGAGATGTCGTGCGGTGTCCCACAGGGATCGGTTCTGGGGCCGCTCCTGTGGGACATCGGTTACGACTGGGTGCTGCGGGCCGATCTCCCTGATGGAGTCAGCGTGGTTTGCTACGCTGACGACACGCTAGTCCTGGCGCAGGGGAGGTCGCATCAGGCGGCGGCCGACGCGATGACACGCGGGGTTGCGATAGTCGTGGAGAGGATCCGGCAGTTGGGTCTCGAGGTGGCTTTGCACAAGTCCGAGGCCATGTCTTTTCATGGGCCTCGGAACGGGCCGCCTTCGGGATCCCAAATAACGGCAGGAGGGGTTCACATCGGCGTCGAGACAACGATGAGATACCTGGGTCTCGTCCTCGACAGCCGGTGGAACTTCGTCGAGCACTTCCGACGTTTGGCTCCCAAGCTGGAACGGGCCGGGGCCGCCTTCAAGCGGCTCTTGCCCAACCTGAGGGGGCCAAACGCCTCCTGCCGGAGGCTTTACGCGGGGGTCGTGCGGTCCATGGCCCTGTACGGGGCCCCGGTGTGGGCGCGTTCACTGCGGCGGCGAGCCGCCCACTATTTGAACGCGCCCCAGAAGGTGGTAGCCGTAAGGCTGATCCGGGGATACCGCACGATCTCGGGCGAGGCGGCAAGCCTCCTTGCCGGACTGCCGCCGTGGGATCTGGAGGCGATAGTCCTCGCGCGCCTGTACGAGTGGCGCGCGGAGGCACTACGCCGGGGGGAAACTCCGCTTCCGCGGCAAATCGCGGCGGAGCGGACCGACCTCCGGCGCGATCTCATGGCGGCATGGAAAGAGCGACTGTCGCAACCCAGCGCAGGGCACGCCGCGATAGCGGCGGTAAGACCCCTCTTTGAGGAGTGGCTAGAGAGGCGCCACGGCGCCCTCACCTACCGCCTGACGCAGGTCCTCACCGGACACGGGTGTTTCGGGAGGTACCTGCACATTATCGGGCGGGAGGATACGCCCGGGTGTCACCACTGCGAGGGTCGCCCGGAGGACACGGTGGAGCATACGGTGGCGGTATGCCCCAATTGGGCGGAGCACCGCCGTGTTCTCGCAGAGGCGATCGGCGGCGGCGGCGACCTCTCGCGCCCGGCCCTGGTTCAAGCCATGGTCCGGGGCGAGAGGGAGTGGGAGGCAGTCACCTCCTTCTGCGAAGCAGTCATGCTAGCGAAGGAGGTGGCGGGACGGCTGAGGGAGAGGGCCTCACGTCCCAGCCGCCGCGGGAGACGCCCCGGGCGTCGGGAGCCGCGAGACGACTCCCGGCCACCGTAGGCGCGGGCCTGCGGGCGGAGAGTAATGGGTAACTCTCCGTCCGATCAGGACCAGGCCCGTGCCGGACGGCGCGTACGTGTTCCACGCGCGCCTCAAAGAGATGTCAGCAGCAAGGAAGGGGCCCGAAAGGGCCGAAGCCTGCCGGGGCAGCGGGATTGTCCGAAAGGGTTACCGCTACCCCGGAACACAAAGGGCTAAGGAAGGAACACGGGTGGGTTTTAGTCAGTAAGAGTCTGACACTCCCTTCTGCTCCACCCAGAGCGGGAGGGGTCATTGGATGATTTCCCATCCACAAAAAAAAAAAAAAAAAAAAAAAAAAGGGGGTTCAGAATCATGTACTAAATCTAAATCCATGAGATTGCGCGTCGATGTCATTGCCATCCGGTATAAATTAAAAAAAAAACATGAGCACAAACTAGCTAGATGATTCTTAAAATAAATAGCCTGCTTTGAAAATAGTATAAAATAATTATAATTGAGAACATGATCAAAATGCTAAATTAGGAAAAAAACTGACAATTAGAATTGTCCGATAAAAATACTTCTTGAATAGATTCCAGAAGTATTTCTTACTTAATTCCGACAAATTATTACGATCCAGTGAAGCCACTGTGCTAAATAACGGTCAGTGAAACATTAATTCGTTTGGTAAATTAACTAACTCACATGAGTTAACTGTTAATTTTATGGTTTATTTTATTAGGTACGTGTGGATTGAAATAAAAGAAGTCGTTGCTAAGTTGTAGGTTAACTGATGAGAAGACATATATTATACTTATGAAGTGCTCGCAAAATAATTAAATGCTTGATGAAAAATTCCTAGGAGAGCCAACATAAATACATACATATTTCATGATGAATATTAACTTAGGACGGAAATATATTTGTATTGAAAGTGAGAGTATATTGTTAGATATGCATATCCACTTTCTTAGTAGTTTACTTTGCAAGACACAACACAAAACAACTAATTAACCAAAATTATGTCTGGACTTTTTCACTCTCAAGTCTCGCCTTTTTTACTATAGAATCGCCGGATAAGACGTTTCACTTTAAAAATGGAGTCGAGTTAGAACAAAGTACCTCTTTTATTTTGTTCTATACTCGACGGTTTTTATGATAAAATAATTTTATATTCACTTGTACTGAAACATTCCGTAACGTTACTAAAATATCAGTTTTCGAAAACAAATAAAGGAAATAGAACTTAGATACGAGCTCATTTTTCTGAAAAGAGAATAACAAATATGAACTCAATTACGTCTACTACTAAACAGGGACCTCCATGTTTACCATAGGGGATATGCATTGAAATAATTAGGCAAAATTGACTATGAGTGATGTAAAAGTGGATGCAGTCTTCGTGTCACTGGCACGACTGTATCTCAGATCTTGTTGGCCCAAAACTTCGCCACTTCCACGGTTTCGTCGGTGGCAGCGCAGAGGTCACTCTGACTGCATGCTTTGGGACACAGAGGGTAGGATAGGAAAATGTAGCAACAAGAGGAGTACAGCGTCTTCTTGACTAATAAGAAAAACTCGATCACCAATCCATCTGCCAAGCTTGGCGATTATGGCGAATTATATTTTTCTGTATCCTTATAACGTCATGATTCGTCAAGAATATGGGAACTTCCCTTTTGCACTTTCATATTAGATTGAGAGGCTCGTGATTCAACAAAAGGGTTCTAAGACAATGATTTTCTGTCCCAATCATTGCTTGTTTTTTCAAACCAAACTTTTCTCCCTGTATCTTCACTACCTAGGGTAGAAGATAATATACGTTTTATTTTCTGTGTCACAGGAGGTGGTCCCCCAGAAACGAGCAGCTTTAGTGCTGGATCGTCTGCTAGTGGCGTTGCAAAAAGCGCTGCACGAAGACAACGGGCCACCGCGCGCGTATGGCGAGCGCGTCGACCCAAATGGACCGCGGACGGCGCCGCTCCGGCTGGCTGATGATGAGATGAACGATCTGGTTAGAACTGCTGCTGGATTTTGTAATTATTCTTAATTTTGGTTAAAAACAACAAAAACATAATAACTACGGGAACAGTCCAGAAAAACAAGTCTCCCAATCTGCCTCTCTTTTTAGTAAATATGCTCCACATTGGGATTTATACCCGCATCGTAGGTAAAGTTTCAAACGCAAAAACTAAGTGTTTTGAAGGACTTTGTTTTTGTTGAATGGAATCAACGAAATGTATCGTAGCCACTTGCGATCACCGGCCGTGCCATCAAAACTTTTTAATTTATGTAACCTCTATTTTAGAACGGTGTTGATACGTAAATTTACGTAATATTGTAGAGAATTATAATCCCCTTTTCACAGAATAACTCAATAATTTAAATAATATCCGAACTCAGGATCCATATACCTAAGTCATATACCACACCAATGTTTATATCTTTGGCATTATACTTCGAATCCCAGCGGGCCGCTGTAGAGGGTTTTGACCATAAATTGAAGGTCGCAGAAATACATTTTTATCTACACGGGATGAGACATGTAAGTTAATTTAACAGGACTTTATTATTCCAACACATTTTAGTACCAATATGACCTTAAGAATAACTGATATCAGCAAAGCAATAGGCAAAGGTGCTCCGAAAACACCGTAAACATAAATTCGTTTAACGTTTTTATTGGATATTACGATATTAATAAACATATCCTTAAAAAAAATGTTAGGGACATAAATGACTACATAACTTAGTCAAAAACCTTTCGACATAAATATCTTTATGTGCTACGCGCAACGTAGCATGCGTAGACGTTTTCGTAGCAGCGACGTAGGCTTGCTACGAATTCATAGAATGATACTAATGAATTACTACGAAAGTATAAGTACGTACTACGTCATATTAATAAAATTTAAAACCGTGGACTATAATATAATTTGGTTTATAATACGCTACGTAGCATGCGTAGACAAATTCGTAGAACCCACGTAGCCCCGCTACGGCTTTAACGAATGACCTACTTTAATAAAGAACTTGTTGGCTTTATTCAGTATAGGAATATGTAAAATGAGGCAGTAGTTCCTATTTGAATTCTTAGTGTTGTGTTAAACATTATGTACTAAGAATTACGTAGTCAAATTCGTAGTATCCGCGTAGCCTTGCTACAGTTTTGTTGGGTAGTCAGAATACACGTGTTTTATTACAGAAACATATTAAGTGCCTTGTTTACTTATAAGTGTAGGTACTATTTCCTAGTAACCTTGAACTAATTTCCTAAACACTTGAACAACAACAATACAACAAAAGGCGTAATGTTTGCGTAGGGGCCGAATTATTGAAAGTTACGAAGGACACGAAGGGTCTTAAGCATTAAATTACTTTCTTAAACAAAATGTCCGAACAATTTCGAGCATAGTTGATGCCTACAAATGTGATTTTGTTTTACGTCCGTAGGGAGTCGGGGCGAAGGCCTGTGGTTAATGAGCCCATCGACCGACCCTATACGTGATTAGACAAAATTATTGTAAAGGAGTTAAATACCGGAGTAACTGTTACATAATCAATATAAATTGTCATTTCCCTAATATAAATTCTTGAAAAAAATCGTGTAGTTATCGTCTTAGATCGTGCAAACTAAGTTATTGCCTTCAAGTAGTAAGGAATTATTTTCGATACAGTAAAAAAATAATCTAAATTATCAAACAAAAAAGAAAATTAAAGTATCAATTTTAGCGCGCGGCCCGATAAGCAATCTATTCAACGCAGAGTTCACAACATGAAGCAAGTTGGCAACGCGTTGAAATAGCGGTATTTACCTAATTTTGTCCGTTCCTACGAAAATATAATAATGACATGCTCTAAATGTTCTTTGAATTAGGTATTTTAATTTGGCGCACCTATTCAATTTATTCCTGTATTTACTGTCCATTACATAAGGCTTCTATTTTTCGAATAAGTCTATTATAGGGTGAATAAAGTTTGAGACGTCTAACATTATCGTTTGTTTACAGAGCGCGCTGCAGCGGCGCGGCAGCGGCAACAGCCGGGGGCGCGTCCTCCGATGTTATTTCAACGCGGTCACATGCTTCTAAATTTATCTATGTCCACTAACTTACGTGTTTATATATAAGTAACTTATCTTAACTATAGTGTCAATAAATGAGTATCATGTACTGCAAACTATTAGGAATATTCTATAAGTACCGACATAATTATAACTCCTAAATTAATGTTTAAAATGTAAAATAGGTCTTAGGAATTTTAAGCTTATGTAAAATTATCTTAGCGTGTCCTACTATGCATTTGTGCCAAAAACCTACTACTAGTTATTATACTATAACATATAAGTTAGCTGCCTTTCATAAACATCTTTGAATATTTAAAACAGAATACCCCACCCCCCAAACAGAATGCCCTTCTCATTATATTGACATGAAAATGAAAAAGACAGCCAGTGGTTTTTCTAATCGTCAAGTTTTATATGTGAAGGGGTAACAGAATATGTTTTGTATTATAGGACGTACTGTTAATGTCCTAAATTAATTATACTTGCCCTCCGAATTTATTCCCTGTAAATATCCAATAATAAAATTTTGTTGCAATAACACTTTGCCTCATTTGTGTGAAATTAACTTTTTCGTTAAGCTCCGGATGTGATTCAAATGCAAATTTAGGGCACGCCGCGATAGCGGCGGTAAGACCCCTCTTTGAGGAGTGGCTAGAGAGGCGCCACGGCGCCCTCACCTACCGCCTGACGCAGGTCCTCACCGGACACGGGTGTTTCGGGAGGTTCCTGCACATTATCGGGCGGGAGGATACGCCCGGGTGTCACCACTGCGAGGGTCGCCCGGAGGACACGGTGGCGGTATGCCCCAAATGGGCGGAGCACCGCCGTGTTCTCGCAGAGGCGATCGGCGGCGGCGGCGACCTCTCGCGCCCGGCCCTGGTTCAAGCCATGGTCCGGGGCGAGAGGGAGTGGGAGGCAGTCACCTCCTTCTGCGAAGCAGTCATGCTAGCGAAGGAGGTGGCGGGACGGCTGAGGGAGAGGGCCTCACGTCCCAGCCGCCGCGGGAGACGCCCCGGGCGTCGGGAGCCGCGAGACGACTCCCGGCCACCGTAGGCGCGGGCCTGCGGGCGGAGAGTAATGGGTAACTCTCCGTCCGATCAGGACCAGGCCCGTGCCGGACGGCGCGTACGTGTTCCACGCGCGCCTCAAATGTCAGCATAAGGAAGGGGCCCGAAAGGGCCGAAGCCTGCCGGGGCAGCGGGATTGTCCGAAAGGGTTACCGCTACCCCGGAACACAAAGGGCTAAGGAAGGAACACGGGTGGGTTTTAGTCAGTAAGAGTCTGACACTCCCTTCTGCTCCACCCAGAGCGGGAGGGGTCATTGGATGATTTCCCATCCACAAAAAAAAAAAAAAAATGCATGCGCAATAGTTTCTAAACGTTGAACGCCTACTTCGAGTAAATCAAAAGGCGTAAATTACACCTCATTTATTTCATTAGGATGTTTTCAATAATAACTAGAACTAAAGGCATGTACTTACCGTGAGCATTCGCTACGCGAATTTGCTTTGCAAACATTCTTTGTACGCACGGGCGAACAGTTTGGTAAGTAGTGAATCCAAACACGCAAAATAAATGCTAAAGCTTTCCTTTCACCGAAGCCTTTCTCAGTTATTTTACCTCTGAAGGCTATTGCAACGAGGATAAAGATCATTGTAATGCTAAATCTATACTAATAATAAAGCTGAAGAGTTTGTTTGTTTGAACGCACTAATCTCTGGAATTGCCAGTTGGATTTGAAAAAATATTTTTACCTTTGATAGCTCAATTCTTGAAAAAGCATATAAGTTTTCGCGCGGCGGGCGGGCGATGGGATGCGACACTAACCCGTTGTCCTAGGTGAACGACAAACGCGACAATGCGACGCGACGCGACGCGACGCGAAAATAACAAATAGTCGTTGTATGTACTTGTGGCCTACGTTGTCGGCTTAATCCGTGTGCGACGAAACGCGACGGTCGCTACGAGTCGCGTCCCGTCGCTCACCTAGGACAACGGGTAAGGGTCGGAGGCCATAATTTCACGCGGACGAAGTCGCGGGCAGAAGCTAGTCAGAGGTAAAATAACTATGACAGGACTTTAGCTATATTCGTGAATGATTTTTTTTTTATACGAGTACCTCACTTTTATTGGCGACGCGACCTGGCTGTGCCGCCATAACGTCCCGGTGAGTTATGGCGAGAAATGATCGTTGCGTACTTAATTAAACTTGGGCAACGAATGTTTGAAAGACATATTCGTGAAAGGAATGCTCGAGATGAGCACTGCCCTTTAGATAATAGACTCATAATGGAAATATTACACAACAGCATTTACCTAAGCACATTTGCTTCCTCTAAAGTTATGTTGTTCCGTTTACTCGGAATAACAAGTTGCTTGTTCTTATTAATAAGTTATTTGTTCATGGTTTATCAATTATTATCAGTAAAGCACAAATAAATTAGTACATGGCCTGAAAGCACACCCACGTGTGTGTCAAAACGTACGGTTTATCAAAATGCTCCGTCTAAAACGATACTACGATACGATTACGATTATACGATTCGGTACTTTTTTAAATCTTAGCAAAGAGTTTTTATGTCAGAAAAGTGGTCAACATTTTATGAATTAAATTAACTTTGGGAGATAAAATATAAAAAATAAACATTTAATTAATTTTGACAATAAATTACAACTATTTATCTGTAACAAAAACAAAAAAAAAAATTACTTTATTAGTAATACTGGCTGTTTTTGTGCCTTTGCCTTAATAATCAATTGTTCAAATTTTTCTAACTGCTTTAACAAGTGATTAAAGATTTATTCGTTTATAAGAAAATCCGAGTTTTATTTAGCCTTTATTGTCCACTGCATATTTTTTTTTTGTTTTTGATTTCTATAACAAAAATAAATAGTAGGCAGGGCACCAACTATACCAATAAAATAGGTCGTCAATCGTTAAAAAAGGTTGAAAGGTTAATCGTTAAAAAAGGTTGAAAGGGTAATGGAACAAAATGTTTGTACCTGTGGTAGGTACAAACATAAATAAACAAAACCTCATAAAGAAATTACGACACCGACACGAAATCTTATTAAAACATAAACGCCAGCTGTAATTTACTGCAAAGCTGACATAATAAGAGCCCTACATTATTTTAGGATTTACAGGACAGCTAAGTCCGCCGTTAACAATGTACCGAAGGACCAACAAGTACCCATGATGGACGGATCCTTTGTACCTGACGGGTATCCACTTACCTGAGTGCGGACCTTAGGTTCCGATAAAAAGCTCGTATGGATCCCAAATTGGATTATAATGAAATTGAGTAGAAAGACTTGGCGTAGGTTCTGGCAAGTAGGTATAAAAAGTTAGTGTTAAAAGAAGCAGCGATTTTTAAACAGCTTTTCTGGTTTTAATGCATGGTAAAATAGGTTTGCCTTGCATGTAGAATTTTTATGAGGTCAAAAGGAAGGTAGAAGGTCAGACCCTATACTTCATATCATAACTACTTCTCAATATCATCATCATTTCTGCCAAAACACGTCTACTGCTGCACATAGTCTTACCCCAAGAGTCGCCACATTAACCGGCCCTGTGATTCTCGCAATATACCTACTGATAAATAAAATTTTAACTCTATTATTGAACTTAGAAAAACTTTCCGATCGTAGAAAAGATACAAGGTGGTACCTATAAAATTCAACCACTTATATCGTAAACTGTGAACCACCACGACCACCACGACCATAAAACAAAAATGTAGAGTGCAGCAGCCATTTAATGGCCTAATAGCCATAATTTGTTTTGTCTAGACCTCACATAGGAAAACTGAAAGTTTCGCTTTCCATCGACTTTCTTATACCTTATCATATCATTCGCTAATTGAAGAAGAATAACTGAGAATTACCTTGAAAAATAACATGTCCCATTTTCATCGATATTTTTGTATTTATCTGTGGAAGCAATACAATTTATTTATTCTTCAGAAAGCTTACTATTTAAAATCTAGGTAAATAATTTACAATTACCGCTTACAGATGCCATATATTAGGTCCTTACATATGAAATTAGCGTTTTGTCGTACTGACCACTTTGATCTGAAATATCTCCTCTTTGGTTAAGAATTCCAAATTCAAATTTACAAATTCATTTAGCTGGTACATTTGAGTTTTGAAAACAGTCATTCATTTGTTTTTTCCTCATTATTTTTTTCTTTGGCGTCGCTTATTACCGCACAATGGAAAACATGAAATATCGGTATATTTACGAGTACGAGTTCTACCGTGGCACCAGTGCTGCAGAAATTGCTCCAAGGATTAATGGTGTGTACGGCGCTGGTGTCGCAAAAGAAAGCACGGTACGTTTTTGGTTTCAACGTTTCCGTTCTCGAAATTTCGACCTTCAGAACCTACCCCGTGGACGGCCGGAGACCAAAGTGTAAAATGAACAATTAAAGGCTATTGTGATAGCGGATCCATCACAAAGCACTTCAGAGATAGCTGCAGGCTTCGGGGTAAGTGATAAAACTGTATTAATCCACTTGAAGCAAATCGGGAAAGTAAAAAAACTTGAACGATGGGTACCTCATGATTTGAGTCAATCGAACTTGCAAACACGCGTCGACTGCTGTGTTACTTTGCTCAACCGACACAATAATGAAGGGATTTTAAATCGAGTCATTACTTGTGATGAAAAGTGGATACTGTACGATAATCAGAAGCGCTCTTCGCAATGACTGAACCCTGGAGAACCAGCCAAATCCTGCCCTAAACAAAAATTGACTCAGAAAAAGTTACTTGTAAGTGTTTGGTGGACCAGCGCCGGTGTCGTTCACTACAGCTTTCTAAAATCTGGCCAAACGAATACGGCAGATATCTATTGTCAGCAAATGCAAACCATGAAGGAAGAACTAGCTGCTTAACAATCGAGATTGGTCAATTGCTCTAGGCCACTGCTGCTTCACGACAACGCAAGACCACACACTGCACAACAAACAACCACTAAGTTAGATGAGGGTGATTTTCAAAATTTATGTACATTGTGGGACGTGAAAACGTCCCCCGGAATATTGTCCAGGCATAACATATTAAACGATCAAATTATTGTTATTATCATTGAATAAAAGTTTATTGAGAAGGATTTCAACATTTCAGTTTTAAAAAAAAATAAGTAGTCTGAAATATATGACATTTATGCTCTTAGTGTGATAATATTTCCATACATCTACCTCGTGTCTCTAAGCGAGAGCGCGTTACAAAAACCATCATAAAGATTAAACTACTCATTTTATTGTAAATTCTCTTTGCGCAATATCTTAATGGGTAATTATTATGTAAATTATACAAAATTGTAATAAAAACTTTATGTAATAATTATAATATAAGCCTTTCAAAATGTGTCTTCTATTTCATTCAATTTTGTTGATCATTATTGTAACACAAATATTGGTAGATATTTGAGATTCTTTATTGGAAACACATTCTTGTCAAAGACATCCAATCAGATGACAACAAAATATTACTCCGCCATTTTGTCTGCAGGTGTCATTGTTGTGAAACATGTGTTTCTTGCGGTGTAGTGTTTTTTCCACAATAAAGTTTTCATTTTAGTTGATCAGCCATAAAAACAACGATAAGTCTCTGTCTTACTATTTTTGCGTAAATTCAAAGAATAATATTAATTCAATTTGATTATGGTGATAGACAAGTCCAACAACATTATTTTCAACCTTCAAATGTTAACGGTCGTTATTCAACAAACCGTTGATTTTCATTTTCGTAACGATTTGTTACATATTTTTGTTGCGTAACAAAAAGGATGTAACAAATATAAAGCAAAGCCGATTTCAAAATGGAATTATTTTTTGAATTTGTAAAAGTAATTAACAATTTTTAACCGCAAGTTCCATCACCAATGGTTTCTTTTCTGTAGGCTAAACTTTTTAATAAATACTTAATGACAAAACGGAATGCACAATTTATTCTGAGACTGATTTTGTAATTAAAAAGACTGCTTATGTTATCAATAAATGATTAAGATCTAATTTCATTGTTTTAATAGTGTTGTGAAATAGCCCTAATGTTTCCTTTTTCTTATTTTTTGTTACATTGATCACTTTTGTAAAGATATTCATTTTTGTTTCATTTTTGTAACTGTACAAAAATTTTGAAAATCACCCATGAGCTACAATTGGAATGTCTGCGACATCCACCGTACTCCCCGGACCTTTCTCCAACAGATTACCATTTTTTCCGGAATTTGGACAACTTCTTACAAGGAAAAAAAATCAACTCCGATGCGGCAGTCCAAACCGCCTTCAAAGAGTTCATTGATTCTCGCCCTATGGTTTTTTTTAGTAAAGGGATCAATGAACTACCTATGAGATGGCAAAAGTACATAGATAACAACGGTGCATACTTTGATTAATTAAATATATTTTACAAAAAAAAAAATTGGAGGCTTGTATTAACAAGCCTTCTCAAATAAAATAAAAACTATGTACAGACGCCAGCACATCAAGCTACCCGAAACTATCATATTATTTTCTTAATGAACTTTGAACCTTATAGCGATAAAGCTTTGAATATTTAGCGATAAAGTTGAAAATATATTAAATAAATTTTACAGGTTGTAGTAGTTTGATGTGCTGGCGTCTGCACCTAAACTTAAAAGAAATAAAAATACACACCAAAATAAAATATACAAGATAATCTTCTTAAATAAATAAAATAAAACCAATTCTTCTTTTTATAAACAAAAACAAAACAAATTCTTCTTTAAGACAAACTTACAAACAACTAATGGTATTGCGGTCCTTACGAAAGAATTTCTTATTTATAGTTTGTCTTAGCAATCAAGTTGTGTAGATATTATAATTACGATATTGTCATGATTAGTCTGTAAGACACCTTAAAATAAAATAAAAAAATAGGAAGTCAATTAAATCGTTGAGTTATTTCAGTTGGATCCTAGTTTATCGCTTGTGGCATACCATAAAACTTAAGCAATAATTGTATCCGATCTTTTCGCACACCCAAAACCAAGAAAATAGAAATAAAAAAATACAGATGGCTAAATATATACTTAATGGAAAATATTAAGTTCAAGTTTGGTACTTTGCGGCTGCGCTTTTCATAAACGTAGCGCGAGATCAAAACACAGACATCTAGCGTCGAATCTCAGTACTGCAGAGCAAGAGTAAACCACGATATTAAGGAGACCTACTGCCAGCTGATACATACAGCGTAGTGTAATAGTTAACAGCCTCCGCTCCTGAAATATTCAGCTGAAACTAGATGGTGCCACCAGTCACTAGAATTGTGTTGTTAGTACAAAAAGTGCATGAGTGAGATACATCAAGATTTTTTCTCACAAATTGGCTAACTCTTTTTTTTGCCAAATGCCTAATTACTTGCTTATTAACTACTGTAGAGTTTGAATTTAAGATTTCCTAATGATTTAATTAATTTAATTTTTGTCGTGTGGAAGTTATAAAGGTCGTTGTTTCGAATCCTGACAGGCGCTTTAAATTGTGTAATTTATTTCATCACCACTACTCTCAAAAACGGTGAAGGAAAAACATCATGAAAAAACCGGCATGTCCTAGAACCAAAAATTCTAAGACGTGACATCTACCAGCTCGCACTGGGCCATCGCGGTGCATTACGGCCCACTCCCTCTCACCGGGAGGAGGCCTGTGTCCCGGAAGTGGGAACATTATAGGCTGATTATGTGTTGTGTGTAGGTAATGTCAAAATGATTTAATTTTTTTTTCCTCATGTTAGTAGGTAGGTATTATTGAGTTGCTTAACCCAGTGAAGGACACTGAATGAGACACAATAGAAGTTTTATTGTTATTACGTCTGGGGGCGGTTAGTGTCCCGCAAAGTGTTAAGTAGGTATACACAAGACGAACCCTGCGTGGCTTGAAGTTAATTACTTAGATACTTGTTTAGTTTATAGTTGTACTTATGATGTGGTCTCCTCTTCTGTGTTTAATCGGTTTATTAGTTGGCTACTGTGGTTGGATATCTTTACAACATGTGATGACATAATGCATTAAGTGCTTTGAACTTGACTACGCCAGAGTGAGGGCCAAGTTTTTTTTCTTTGTTACAGGAAAATAAACCTTTCTCGAGATTTCGCTGAATCCTAGACAGTTACCTGTTACCCTCCATATGTCCTCTCCTGGCCTCTCTTAATATTCCTGCCTATGAAAAAACTAAATAAATTGGAATCACAATCTACATACCATTCGGTCAACTTTTTACATTGCAGCCGACTCAAATTCCATACATTAGAATTATGGCTATAAGGTCAAACTTTCATGAAAATGTTATAACACTCAGTCACTGAAAAAGTTTTATCGATGATAATTTTTTTTCTGTTCTCATAGTTGATACTTCTTTTACACACAGCCTATTATAAACCGAGTGGGAATATGATGTTCCGTTTTCCATATTTATTTATACCTCCGCACATCAAGGTGAAATTCTAAAGAAACGACATGCAATGTTATCTGGAGAAGATAGATTTTTTATCGCGTAGGTGTTTAAAGGAATAAAAGCAGTCACCCTTGAAGAGCACACCTCTATAGAGTCTGACGCTGAACGCTTCCATGCTCTGACAGCGTGTCTTTTCTTTGCGGTGCGAACAAAAGTGGCTGTATACCGTGGAAATGCTTCGTCTGCCGTCACATCGATGCTCGCTCATTTGAATAGTCGATAACCACTAAATTGAACGTTTTTTAATTCAGGGAACACAACAGTTTTGCAAATTCAACTTTAAAAAGAAACTGAAATCATTATTAATTGTAAAATGTATATAATATTCTGTGTGAAATGACTTTTTAGATGGCACGGGCTTATGTACTGAAAAATTTAGAGCTGATTTTTCAATAGTCCGATTAACATTTATCTGAAAAATAAGTCTGAAAGTTTGACATATTTTTTCTATACAATACCTGTCAAACCGCAAAATTTATTCCTTAGATAAAAGTTATCTGGCTATTGAAAAATCAGCCCTTAATGTAATTTAATTTTGACATACCTTTTAATAAGACATTGTTTCGATTTATCTGATTTCATTCCGATTGAGTAGATATATAAACTAATATTTTATGCTATGAATATACCATGACGACTATTGTTTTAAAATACCTCAAAAATAATTTAATTTTGTCATAATTATCTTACTCATTTTATATTCATTATTTCATCCAGTAATAATATTTGTATGCCTAATACATATAAGGCAGATTGTACAAGGATTTTACAGTTTTTTTTATGTAACTACAATCTACGCAATTTTACAGTTTTTTTATGTAACTACAATCTACGCAATTTTACAGTTTTTTTATGTAACTACAATCTACGCAATTTTACAGTTTTTTTATGTAACTACAATCTACGCAATTTTACAGTTTTTTTATGTAACTACAATCTACGCAATTTTACAGTTTTTTTATGTAACTACAATCTACGCATTTTTTTACCTTACATTATTATTTTACTTTAGATCGTAAGACTTAAAAAGCCTTTTAGGATGCTTTGGAAATATATCCGTGCATTCAGTAATTAGGTATCTACAGCAAATTGTTAATAAATATTCATACTCATTCTGACTTTGCATTGTAAAGTGATATTCATACAACAACAGTTGAAAATTCAAGATAGAAAACAATGATTATCATTAAATCAAACGTAACTATAAATTAGTTAATTGAAGTTCCTTTTTGGGGAACTGCACAGCATAGCGACGAAATTGTTGGGGTCGTTTTGTTTGACATCAACGTGTTGGAGTTGCTAATTAGCATAATTTGAATGAAAATATGGCCCAAGCCAAAACGCGAGGGAATTAGGGAAGAATTAAATGTACACTGCTTTTAATTATGCTGCTACCAACGCAGAGTAGAAAATAAGTATCTTTCTTTTATCCAAAAGTTTTCGCATTGCAATCTACCGCTTGATTTGAAAAAGCTCTGGATAGTTGCTTTTTCTCCAGTGCTATATAAAGAACTGGAACCTACACAGTTACGAGTACCACATTAACTTTTTAGAATGTATAAAATACAACCTTTATAAATAAGTAGCTGACCCGGCGAACTTCGTACTGCTTCAGAATCAATAAACACAAAATAAATTATCTTCATTATGTTGTTTTCGTGTTTTTTTTTTTCGTGATTTTTTTTTATCTTGCTATTCGGGATGGAGACAAATCAAACAAATCAAAGATTATAAATATCGGTCCAGCCGTTCTTGAGTTATAAATAGTGTAACTAACCGGACTTTGTTTTATTTATATGGATTTACTACGTAAATTCCTAGAAGTAAACCGGAAACCGTAACCAATTTATAAGAAAGATGCAACTCTAAGTGAAAATTAAACGATGTACTTAGACAGAATTGTGGGCGAATAATAGTCAAAATGTAATAAAATAATTTCTCCAACAAATTTGACAACAGATTGGGCACGGTTGCGCCATGTTGTGCAATATCTTGCCTTTTTGGACGTCAACAAAGCTAGAGAACTTTTCCTAGTCACGATTATGCCTAACGTGTTTAAGCTTGTACTAATTTAGGGTAAATGGTCGGTAGTTAGTTGTGACGGTCATTGAAAGGGGACCTGGAGCGTGATCGAATAGCATCTACCTACCTATGTTAAAGCTAATGGCTTCATCGAACTAAATAAATAGTTAACGTAATTTGCTTAATTTTCGTACACTTGATTTTGGTCTTCACTATTCACGTCGCAATGTCACCGTTTTGTCTCTTTAACCATACCTACACAGAGTGTGAGCCACCTTTTTGAGGTGTTTGTCGAGTAGGACTGTAGGAAAGTATGCAGCTATTAATACTCCGTATTGACCATCGACTCTTGAAAAATTACGAAGGTAGCAACTACTGTGTAGCAGTATTATTAATCTTATAAACAGTATTATTACTTATGCTGGCTGGCAGCATTGCTGTTCAACGTTGCAATGCTGCCAGTCTTCCGGGCACGTTTCCGGATGGCAAAATTGTCCTCCACATTGTTGTCCTTTTGTTTTCTATAGATAATTAATTAATTATTTAATACCTAAATAGTACTTCCTTCCCATACAAGGGCATGTTTGCAATAGTGTGGCTTTGACCTTAATCCCGACCCCTGTTTGGCCTGGAGCTAACAAAATTATCGTGTATTTATTAACTTTCGGGGCTGTTATCGTCTTGTTCTCTTTAAACTAAATAACCAAGGTTTCCTGTTAGATAACGTGTTACGTGAATTCTCTTAGATTCAATATTTTACATTCGCTGTACATTTTTCAAAACTATGTAATATTTTATAATGAACTTGTTTACAAACCACGGAAAAGTTTTTTCATGCCACCTGCTTGCTAACGTCATGCAAACCTAACATAAGTAAGAAATTAAATCCTAGAGTGGGATTGTCCAAAAGGGTTATCGCTGCCCGGGAACATAAAGGGCTAAGGAAGGAACACGGGTAGGTTTTAGTCAGTAAGAATCTGACACTCCCTTCTGCTCCACCCTGAGCGGGAGGGGTCATTTGATGATTTCCCATCCACAAAAAAAAGGCTCTAGCTGGGCATTAATATTGTACTCAATTTCATTATGACCCGCTGGCTATTAATAAGATTTGAATTTGGAACGTCAACTAAGAAAGTCGTGTGAAAACACTAACCAAAAAAAAATAACTTTTTCTATTAATGTAGGTAGGTACAGGTCGACCAAAGAGTTCTTACTTCATAGGTTTTTCGCCGTCGACAAACAAAATGATATCGGCTACTGTGGCGCGTATGCGGGCGTTAGAATGTATGATTTGGGCTAACGCTCCATTGACGATATATTATTTATTGTGTTTTTGATGAAAAAAAAAATTAGTTCAATCTCGGATTTGATGCCACCAACTGTATCAAACTGTTCAGATCAGACTGCTTGAGAAGTGAGCTTTAAATCTTAATTGCAGTCTTGATGTTGTCATTTTATTTTTATTTTAATCCTTTTAGTGTGTCATATTTTTGGAATCTTCTATTCAAGCCCTTTATTTTGATACCCCACATAGTAATGGTACAACCTTTTTTTTAAGGCCGTTGTTTTTGTCGTTTAAAATCCGCCATTTTGATTTTATTAAAAAAAAACCTGGCCTATAACTGTCGCACGACCCAAACGAGTCGATAGACACCTCATCTATTAAAATCCATCCGGCCGTTAGGATTCATCAAAAGTAATAATGAATTCCACATACAAAGTTAAGTACCTACTTACTTTCGCTTAAAAACATTACCCTGTCCTGTCACGTAGTCAAATAAATAGAGTATGACACTACACATAATTGGTTATTCTCCGGTTATTTAACAGTTTCATAAACTAATTCGATAGTCAAATTGGTTCTTATTACCTCGCAGTAGGTGCGAAAAGTAAAGTATTCTCCTCGGGAATAAAGGTGTTTTCGTCTTGGGCGAGTTTGAATACCTCACTGCACTCAGAATTCTAGTCTTAACTCCCTTGCTTCGCTCAGGAATTAACTTAGAGCTTCCTCGCTGCACTTGGGAGCCCTGGAATCCTTCGTTGCGTTCAGGATTAAAATAGCGCCCGCAACATTAAGACACTGCTTTATCCCCTTAGTCAATAATCTACTATTTTAAAGAACTTGGTATTCTGACACTACCTAGCCTTTACGTGGTAGTACTGTTAAACACCTTAAAAATTACTTGTATGACTACGAATCAGACGAGGACAGGCTGGAAAAACTCGTAGAAAAGACCTTGCAAACAAAATCATCCCGCGTTTCGGTGTAGTTAAGCATAGTCCACAGTATCAGGCAGTTAAGATATTTAATAAGTTACCGCTTGAGTTGAAAAGCATACTGTACACAGGCTTATTTAAAGCAAGACTCAAGGCATTCCTGTTGGAAAGATGTCTCTACTCATTAGATGATTTGTAATAGACCTTGTTGCTCTTAAAACTGACATGTAATTATTAGCTTGTGGTGTTATATTGTGTTCCGTGTTCATAAGACTTTTATTTTTTGATTATTGTTTCGTCTAAATTGCTATTGATTTATCGACTTACGATTTTTATTTTTTGTTTGCATGGTATAATGCATTTTTTTTTATATAAAATAATATTTTTTTAATATAAGTAAATTGAATTGCATGTATTCTTATATATATTTGTACTCACTTATAACAATGTTGTTAATGTTAATATTTCATGCTGGATTATATTCGAACGCAATGTCAATTGTTACTGAATAAAATTGAATTGAATTGAATATTATTTCCCCTTTTCTACCAATTTCTACAGGCTTTGAGTTTTAATTTTAATACCACATTATTGAAATTCGTGAACTGATAACCTACTCGACGGATTATGAATATGTATATGAAATAAGTTGTCAATGCTGTTTGAGTCACTAAACTTTAAGTAGCCATAGTAACACTATAGTGGTCGGGGAAATTAACAATACGATATTAGCAGAAAATATTTACCTATACCACAAAAATGTATCTGCCTCGAAACATACTCAACTTTAATATTGTCTTGTAAAATTTAAAAAAATCTACGGAAAGTTCTCATTTCCATGAAAATTTTATACGTAACCATACCGGAGGGCTAACCAACGTCAAACTCTAAACTTTTAGTAAAGTCGCAACGCAATTAGTACTATTGACGTAATTCGTTTTAGAAAAATCTAATTCCAAGTTATTAATAAGTAATGCGAAGTTTGTTAATTTTTTCTTCTAAACATTTGCTTTGAAGTGTAGCTTTTATACTTTGCGCATATGCTGTGCGGCAAGAAGATTAAGTGAAAAAGTTAATAATTAAATGAACCCTGGCGCAATAAGTTTTGACGTACGCGACAGAAAGAAACAAGAAAAAGTTATTTTCATTCCATCTACTCGAAAAGAGCCGAAGGGTTCCTTGATAAGTAAAAGCAAAATGAGTCATTCCGGCGCACTTCACAACAGTGACGAAATGACTATTGAATTTGGAACACTATTTAATTAAAGGGTTAAGAACGCAATTCGCTTCGTTAAAGTCCTGGCCGGTAATAAAAAAGCGCGCCTGCCGACGCGGCATTGCTTACCTAAACAAATAAAAAAAAAACACGCGGGAACTTCTTATTTGTTTTTTTAATACTTTTATTCAAAATATTATGACAATTTGAATTTGATTTACACAAATTGAATAAAAGATGACTTCTAGCAGTGAAAGTAAAAGTGTAAAATTAAACGCACAAACTGTCATATAAACAATTTAATACCATACAAATCCAAAGAAAAATATCTAAACGCCTATGAAAATTTACTTACGTACATGGAAAAATGAAAAAGAAGCAGTCATTTTCAGAAACTGTGTTTGTAATTTAGTTATGTAAATATTCGTCACCACTACTCGTAAAAACATCTCTTATTTATTTTTCTCAAAGAAGGGGATGAAAAGCAGAGTATGCCACACGGTACCAAAATTATTTAACCTCGAGCGACGTACTTTGAATCACTCGCTACACTTAGGATTCTACTCTAGAATCCTTCGCTTCGCTCTGAATTAAAATAAATGATAAATGATTTTATTTCTGTAAGTAGGTTTGTACAAACACTTTTACACGTCAATCATATTTTTTAAAAACGAGATGAGGTCGGCGTTTCCTATCTGACTACTCTGAGAAGAAAGGCCGAAATAAACTTAGGTCACAGTCTCTTTTAAAGTCCAGACATAATCTTGGTCAGATCATGTGGAGACCATGTAGATTGGTGTCTGAAATGGTCTTTTGAGGAAAGAACCACACAGATTGAATGGACCCGTCCAGTCAGTGCACGCATTTGTCAGTAATCATGCAGCTCAACTCAAACTTAGGGAGCTCAACGATTCGACGAACAATACCAAAGAAAGGACATTTGGGTGGGTCGCATAAATTACTCAAACTGCCAGACCATGACTAAAACTATCTGAGAAAAAAAACAAAGGCAAAATAAAATCCCACATAGTCTTCACATTCACAGTCATTAAAAATAATATAATACTTTACAAAGTAAATATTCATGTCACTGTATATGTAAAATTTATCAATGTCAATGTGTATATAAAGATGTATATAAAATGTATATAAACATAACCGCTCTCGCCCTCAATACATTATTTTGGTCCCATAGGATACAATCTACTATTTTTGAATCTACCTAAAAATTGTAATTTATGAGTTAAAAAAGAAAGCTTCCTTTTTTTACTAACTCTATATTTTGACACATCGACAATATTAAAGTTAGATGATGGGTACAGTTGTATGTAAATACATGTTAACACTCTGCGAAAATATTTATGTGATTTTCGTCTAAATTGATAACTGTAATAAGAAAACACATCGTTTTTGTTAGTTAAAAAAAAACATCTGCACAATAATAGTTTTAGGAAAGACTAGCTGCTGCCCGCGACGTCGTCTGCGTGAAGGCTCTACAGCACCAAAAATACCTAAGATGCCAGTGTCGCTATAGCATTATAAGTACACAACTTTTAAAATAGCATTAAAATATAAGTTTTTTTTGCAAGCGAAGCAAGTGAAGAGAGTTATATGGGAATCCTGCTGAGTTCAGTCATAAGATATGACTGAAGGAAATAGAGAAAATAATGCAGGAATACATTCCAGGACACAAAAGAGTAAAAATACGTACAAAGGTATCATACCTTACTACACTTATCTATAAACTACGTTGGTAGTTATGTTGCCAGGAGCCAAAATGTAAAGAGAGTCAGGACTGGTGACGCGGGAGCAAACGACGTACAATTGCCCTTGTGAGAAGCAACTTGTCCTGAGGTCGACACCCGCTGCCCTCAGTATCTGCCCCTGCGACTTATTGATGGTCATCGCGAAGCAAACACTCACGGGGAACTGTACGCGCTTGAACCGGAACGGGAAATTATGAGGTATGAAGGGAATGCGTGGTATAAATACTGCCTCGCCGACGCCACAACCCGTAAGAATTTCCGCCTCAATGGTGTGTCTGTGGAGCGAGATGACTTTAAGGCGGGTTATACAACTTCAGAGGAGATAGGTTCCGAAGAAGCATAATCGGAACACCGACCTTCAGCTTGATGGTATGCGCTGGAAGTCCACTTGCTGACAGGGAGCTCAGAAATTCCACGGGATAATGTGTGGCGTCATTTTGCTCGACAACAGTGTTTATCGAGGTTTAGACCACTTTATTCCCCTCAATTTCCGAGAGAATGCATTCGTTAATTGCTGCAGCCTGATCATTTTTGGGCATCAAAATGGCCCGCTAGCACACCCAAGAATTCTGCTGGTGCGGTATACGACTGATGTCCCCGTACACACAGCGAATTAATTCTTCTAAGCTGGATACCACTCTACCGAGAGACTCTGGAAGCACCACCTGTCCACCTATCTCTTCTGGTAGAGTGCCTTCGCCAAGACTTAGAAGGACATCGGGGAATTTTTGAGCACGTGCATTGCCGCCGAGCCGAGCTCTCATATTAATGGTCGAGCGCAGCGTACGAACTTGTGACCACAACGAAGATCGTTTCAACGAAGCATTCACCTCGTCAGCCCTCGAGCCCCGCGTCACCACGGGAAGCGTTTGCCGAAAATCACCACTGAACAGAAGTGTGACACCACCCATCAAATGTTCGTTCCTGCGGATGTCCTGCAGGATTCTGTCCACGGCCTCAACTACCTTCCTATTGGCCATCGTAAACCCATCCCATAAGATCAGAGAGCAATCCTTGAGCACGTGTCCCTTATCGCTGTTACGTGACACACCACAAACAGGCGTTTCGGCGCTCCTAAATCGATGGGAATTTTAAACATGGCATGTGCTGTCTTGCCACTCGGAAGCAGTGTAGTAGCGATTCCCGATGACGCTACAGCAATAGCAATTTTGCCTTGCCTCCTGACCTCTGCAAGTATGCCAGTGGTGACAAATGTTTTTTCCTGTTCCACCAGGAGCATCCAAGAAAAACATTTTACCCTGGTTTTGCCCAACGCTTTCAAGGACGGTGTCATAAAGTTTTTGCTCTGAAGAGAACAAAGCGACATGGTCATTTCGTATGGTGATCATTTCGCCCGGATCGTAATTTGTCTCAGCGTTATACTCCCGATTTCCACGGTCTTGATACGGTGATGATTGGGGAGCTAGTAACCCATATTCGATCAGTGGATTGCCGCCGATAGAAATGACCACGTCTTGAAGTGAACTGAGACAGGTGTTCAGCACGCGTTCATCAATTACTTCGACTTCGTCTCCAGTAGCACGCCTCAAAGCTCGTAGAAAATCTTCAGACAGATGATAGCGATACTTCTCCCACAAAGCTACCGGGTTCGCGACTCCACAAAACACCAAGATGACGGCAAACAGATGACGCATGCGGCTGGGACTGTCACTGACGCTAGCCTCGCGAGGGTGTCATGAAATGAAATGATCATCATCAATGAACATAACTTTTTTGTAATACTTAACACCGCATTTTTTTTTTAATTGTCTTCCTCAACTCTACTTAAGATTTTGAGGGTTTTGTTGGAACTTGAATTTGTCAAAACGAACTATACGTTACAACTTATAAGAAGAAAATGCACAACACCATCTATGAATTTTAAGAATAACTAACTACTTACCTCGCCAACATGATAAAATTTAAATTATTAATTTCCAAAAAATGTTAACATGTAACTTGATTTGATTTTTATGAAATCTCATAGATAGCGCTGCTTTAAAATTGTCTTTATACTACTAACATTCATTAAACTATATTTCTCTGCCCAAGTTACTTAAATGGCGTAGTTTTTATAATGTAAAGCTAGATAACAGCATGGCTTACTCAAAAACAACATTTAAATATGCGTCGTTAGATTACACGCTGTCACAGAATGCGTAAGAAAAATAACGATTCACAGCTCCTCCCCCGTAGGTGATAGCGTGATAATATGTAGCCTATATGTTGACCTGACCTCTTAGTAATATTCATGCAAAATTTGAAGTAAATCCATGCAGTACTTTTTGAGTTTATCCCGGACAGACAAACAGACAAAAATTTTAAAAACTATATTTTTGGCTTCGATATCGATTGTAGATCACGCCCCAAGTATTCTTTTTAAAAAATATTCAATGTACAGTTTTGACTTTCCTACGATTTTATTATATGTATAGATTTCACGATATATCTAGGTGCTTTAAAAAAATTGTTCACTTTTATTATTTGACATTATTTAAAGACTTCTAATATCAAAATATTGTTAAAAAAATATTGTCCTACAGTTACTATAAAGTAACAGCTCATGCCGCCTGTGATACAGGTTTATCCTAGTACATGCATCTAATACTTTGTAAACTATTTCTAAGACTTTATGTTAATATTTCACCTATTTTAGTTTAATAGTGAATAAAATATGTATTTATTTTATTGCTATAAAATTTCTCAAAGTAGGTACTGGTTTTTGCACGTGAGTGTATCAGAGAAATTAATGATTCAGGGTCGTAGTAATAAATTGCAGGCGCAAAGTGAGAGGGTGTATTATGTTATAGGGAATATTGCGTCGCACCTGGAAGGTTATCTGTTACACATGATAGATATGATAATGTCATATCTATATAAATAAAACAAAGTCGGGTTAGTTACACCATTTGTAACTCAAGAACGGCTGGACCGATTTTTATGATCTTTGATTTGTTGGATTTGTCTTCGCCTCGAATAGCAGAATAACTATTTAAAACACGGGAAAAATTTACGAAAAAAATAATGAATGAATGAATGAATTGCACCGATCCCAGCGTGGTTAAACCAGACTCGATTAATCGAATGAACCCCAAGATTCGCACTAGCTCCTGTAGCCTCATGTTCATGGTGCTACAGCGACCATTGCATATCAAGGAATAGACCGGGGGGCGCGGTAATTGGTAGGGAGGACGTGCCCGTAGGATAGGGAAGGATTTAAGAGCCTACCGGATATGCATCCTAGAGCAAGCATTGGACTAGTGGAGAGATGGGTAATTATTATCTATGGATGGGCATCTTTTAACGACCTTGCCTCCAGGTTGGTTCAGGTCGAGCTTCATCGGTGAGACTTTTAGCGGTGTTCTACTGCTTTCTCGGTTCTTTTGTATGTCATTGCTCTGCTGTGATAAGTTGTGTTAGATGTTGCTGTTTTCAATGTGGTCGTCGGAGGTCTCGCTACTATCCGTTTCCGGTTTTTGTAAATCTCACAAGCAGCAATCTTGATCTTATTTCTGTTTTCCGGCGTATTCATTCAAAAACTGATTCTCTTGTCAAAGTACTTCATGTCCTGTTTTAAGTTGTCGTTCCATGTGTAGATAGGTCGGCCGACCTTCTTGGATTTGGCCTTGTACTGCGTTACTCTATGCACTAGGGTTGTTTTGCGGTGCCTGTAAACATGCGCGATGTAACACATCCTGTCGTTCTTGATGCGTTTGGTTACTGTTTTTCCGTCTAAGATTTCATGCATTTTCTTTTATCTTGGTTTATTCCTAGAGTGGTTTTTTTTTTTTGTGGTAGTAAACGATTTGGGGTTTCTCATGGCCTGTTCGCAACGATTTTTAATAGTGATTTTTCTGCGTAATGTAGATGCTATGTATGTTGTACGTAGGTATTTAATTTCATCACATGTTGGTATGCTTATTCCATTAAGATTGCTGTTGACTAATTCCATTTGGACATCCTTTCTGATTAAAATTGCAAGTCCCCGGTATGCTTTACCTGCGGGTCCAGAGAGCTGCCATTCGTGGTGTGTATAGTTTAACTGCCCCGTTGGTCTCGTGGTTGCAAGCGCGACTGCTGAGCGTGTGGTCCTAGGTTCGATTCCAGGATCGGACAATGTGTTATTGAGTTTTTCTATTGGGAATTTCTTAGTAGCAGTCCGGACTTTGGAAGTTGGCGGTTTAATACCCCCGTGTCTCGGAAAGCAAATAAAGCCGTCGGTCCTGCGCCTGATCTCTCTCCGGCCGTGTCGGATCTCCGTCCCATCGGACCATGATAGTACAGGAACGGAGAGTGCACCTGTGTCCGCGCGCACACTTGTGCATCATAATATCTCCCGCGTACCCGGCCAATCTCCGTTGAAATTGGCCACCGTGACCGAAATCGGTCGGAGAGGCTATTACTCGTATTAGTTGTATGCTCCTGAGTTCATATCATATCACATGAATGCCCCTATGTGAAAGTTCAGTTGTGTTTTGAGGTTTGGTTATTTCTTGAGTTAGATCTAACGGGTTGCTGTTGTGTAATGTTCGTCGTCGGTCCTGACACTGCTATCATAGTGCTTCTCTTTGTAACATCCTTGTAGAGCATGCGTATGTTAACGCTGCGATTAGAATATACTCTCTTCCCCAGAACGTCTCGTTAAAATGCGCGGTTATATATTTTGTTATCCTGTGTTCCTGAGAGAGATTACTGTTAGGGAGAATTTCTTGAATATTATTAAGAATTCTTTTGTTTGTAGGCTGTCACAAGTGGTGAGCTCTCTCGACATGTGCAACTTGAGTTTGGTAACCACTATAGACCAGACTTGACAGGGGACCGTGTACCGTCTGAAATTTATGGGCTCGGTCTTTTTTTCTTACCAAAAAAATTTTTGTTATGCAAACTTGAGAGTTCGGGTAATGTTTTTTTTTTTGTTTTTTTTTTGAGCTGTTGGTGCAAATTTAATGCACGTGGGTATGCAGACTTAGCGTTAGAAACTTAGCGTTGGAAACTTTGTGTATTATGTCGACCACTATGAGCGTTAAAGTCGCCAAGAGTTATTAAAGTACATTTCCTTGGTTTTTGTCTGATGAAGTTTAATAAGCCTGTGAAGGGTCTGTTTGCTATAGATGTACAACTGTTGATGTGAGAATTGATTACATACAGATGAGCAGGCTTGTCATTTCCCCTGTTAACTTTAATAGTAGGTGACATCGCGTCTGTCACCTTTATCCTGTTAACTAATTCAATCTGAGCATCTTTTCTGATTAGAATTGCAAGTCCCCGATGTTTTTACCTGAGGTTCCATAGAGGTGCCATTCGTAGTGTGTATATACATCTGTGACTTCTTCTGATAACGATGTACACATTGGTGCTTGTTGTTCATACTGTGTTAATGAGCTACATAAATTGAGGGCTGTTCGTATGAGACTGGGGTTTCGTGAGTTGACCTTCCTCTTCACTTGTGTTGTACTAGTTAATTATAGGCTTATTATGTAGTGTTGTTGTGACATTGTTCGATTTTTGCATTAGATCTATCGGGTTGCTGTTGTAGTAATTGTCGTCGGTCATGACCCAGCTATCGTAGTGCTAGTCCTTGTAGAGGATGTGTATGTTGCCGGGTACTGGTTGTGGTTCGCCGGTAGGTGCACGTGCAAATTTACCAGATAGAACTCGACTGCGGCGATTAAGATATCCTCTCCTCCCCAGAACGTCTTGTTAAACTGCGTGGTTATGTATTTTGTTATCCTTTGTTCCTGGGAGAGAATGCTGTTAGGAAGAATTTCTCGTATATTATTTAGAAGTGCTAGGCGGATTCTTTCGTCATCTCAATGCTCTAAAACATATGAAGCAAGATCCCGACGGACAGACACGTGATCGAAAGTTAAACCCATTACATTATTTATTTAATGTGCTATGGCCCTGAATAGGCAGTTCCCGTCTTTTGTCATACGCACAATTGTGTCCATTTTAAAAGAAAAAAACCCTTTTGTTTTTATGGTATTACAAGACCTGCTCTGCACACATGTGTTGTGTAGCTTTGGGTTTGAGAACTACTATAGCTGACAGGGGAACTTAACGCCTGAAATTTATGAGCTTCGCTATTTTTTGTTACTTAACCTTTTTTTTTATACTTTGAGTCTAATTTTGCGAGCTTGGGTATACAAATTTGACTTACAATCTAGGAAATAGGTAGTTTGTTCAAGGCAGTTTTGGTAATTTAGTACAATGTTAAATTAAGAAAAGCGTGGAGTACTAATTCTAGAGCGATACCGTATTTCATGTTAAAATAATAGAGTGTATTATTTTATCCTTCGCTCCTAATTATAATATGAAGACATTTCCTTAAAGCCTATTTACTTACAATGATGTTAAATTCACGCGTGGCTTCAAAAGTCCAAATTAACAAAGCAAAACGCAGTTTTATACAGCCTCCAACGGAGATCCCTGAAATATATAATGGAAAGACCTCACCAAATCCACGTCGTCGATATTCTCGGCCGGAAGGCCTAGACCTCAGGCTTGTATATCAGGACCACACGTATGCCACTTTACCACCGTTTTAAGGTGTTTTAATTTGCACCCACAAAAACACTGCAAGCGAAACACCGTTCGAGTTTCAAGCTCAGAGTCAGCCACGTGTTGTGCACATTGCATCAAGTATAAACAAAGGCGGGTCACGACGCGACACGTCTGTCCCCTTCGGCGGTCACTATCCGAATCCCGGGAAAAATTTACGAAAAAAATAATGAAGATAATTATTTTTCTTTCTCATATATTCGTTCTTATTGATTCGGAGGCGGTACGAAGTTCTCCGGGTCAACTAGTCTTTTATACTATAGTACTTTCCTACTTAATTAAGTTTACGTTTTATGCGTTTTCGTGTTACCCTCTCCTGGTTATGCGTTTGTTTATGTAACTTTTTGACAATACGTCTTTATAGGTGCTGTCGAAACTACACACATCAAAAGTGTCTAGGGATCAACATATATTTTTGCAATAACTTTTCTCCTGATTGATATTAATTAAAATTTTCTTTAAGGATTCATCAAATAAAGTGTTTTCGTTTGTCACAGTAACGATAAACCAAGTCACCTTTGCATTAATAAAGAAATTTGCCATTTTCCTAATAAAGGGATTTTTGACATTTGAACCACTAACACAAAAGTTCGAAAAAAAGACTGAAATAACAGTTTTCTCTAAAATTTTATTGGGTAACTTAAACAATTAATAATCCGTGTTTCTACCGCGAACACTAACAACACAAGAACATCGGTTTGGCATACTCAAAATGAGTTCATCCAAATCACGCTGTGGAATGGCCGCCCATGTTCGTTGCAACAACAAAAAAAGGTCTTCTTGCGACTGGATACCCTCCATATTCGGCAGAGCTCTTCTCTGTAGCATATCCCGTGCATGCTCAATCGGGTTCAAGTCTGGCGACTGAGCAGGCCAGGGCAGGACATTGATGTTAGCTGCGGCGAGAGTCTGTCTTACAACTCTTGCGGTGTGCGGTCGTGCATTATCATGCATTAACTGAAATAAGGGACCGATTTGCACTTGTAGAGGAACGATGACGTCTGATACAATCGTCTCAGCATAAATTTGAGCGTTGAGGTTGCCTCTGATCCAAATCAACTCAGTTCTTCCGCCGATCCAAATACCCGCCCATACCATGATGGTTCCACCACTATAAGGATGGACTTCCTGGCAGGATTTTAATCGCTGTTGGCGTCCAGGGGTTCTCCAGTATCGTATACGTCTTGTATCCGGTCTCATACCAAAACGAGACTCATCAGAAAAGCACACGAAACGCCATTGTTCTTCTGCCCAATTTCTGTGTTCAAGAGACCATTGATATCGAATCCTACGATTGTGCATTGCTATAGGTGGTACCCGTAGCGGTCTTCGGGAATGAAGGTTCACTTCATGCAAGCGGTTTCTGACTGTTTGGTCGCTAATTAAGTTCCCTGAAGAGTGATGAAGCCTCACGGCTAACATCATGGCGGTTATTGTTGGAGCTCTTCGAGTTAAGATTTGAATGTATCGGTCTTGTCTCCGTGTGGTGCAGCGATACCGTCCTCCATGGCGCTCAGCCACGGTACCAGTGCTTCGGTAACGTGTCCAAAGTCGACTGATAACACTCTGACTTGTATTCAGAGCTAAAGCCACAGTACGTTGCCGGGAACCAGCTTCTATCATTCCCACGGCTCTGAGCATTTCTTCCCTGCTTAAATGACGTCGCCGCTCCATAATAACGTTGGTTTTAATCAGTAGTAGGGAAACAGTAGCACTAATAATGTCTTCAATGCGTTGTATGTTTTTATAGGGAAAATATTGACAGCTGATTTTCATCTTTTACTCGAATTTGATTCACAGTTCCTGATTCAAATTATGAAATGCACCAAAAAGGATCCATATAAATTTATAAAATCATAAATTTATTACAAAGCCACATCTCAATCTCAAGAAATCCGCATAAAAATGCTTGATCCCTAGACACTTTTGATGTGTGTATATTAAATTCTTGTGAAAGTTTTAAAAGTCAAGTTCGAATTTGCTTTCAGCACCCTAATTGCGTAACACACAATCAATCACAGTCTGATTTGATTTTTCAAGGATATTGGTTATTATATTTAGGTTTATATTCGAAAAATGTGTCTGCTCAACAACGTAAATAACGCAACGAATCTTGTTAAACTGTCAAAATGAAAGCCATCGCTACTGTTAGTGTGTTACGCAATTACCCCGCTGGTTCCCAATGATGACACGTAGCATGATGAAATGTTATTGATAATAAGACCAATTTTTGTCGTGGTTAAACGTGATTTGGGACTCTGAGAAAAAGAAAATTTTATGTACCTATAACACTAGTTAGTAGTTAATTCAATATGATTACCGTGGTCGTAAAAAACTGATGCTAAACGTCTGCCGTACCATAACCATTCTAAGAAGATATTGCCACCATCAATCACTGTGATTGATTGACAGGAAGGTTATAATTATCGTGGTGTGACGTTATTGGTACCTACTTACAATTAATTATAGTACCTACTGTTGTCAAAGTCAAATAATTTATTTTAAAAGGCACTTTTGAACGTCAAAAATGAAAATGAAAAAATAGAATTGATTCTAGTCGCCCGCCCCTTCCAAAAGGTAGTTTTCGTATGGAGAAGAATTATGAGCAAGAAAGTCCACCGTTACTCTTTTAAAATGTTTTACAAGGTTTTGTATACATTCATTATATAATTATACATATGTGAATAAGTTGCACCTAAAATAAAAATGATTTTATAACACATTTGCTCGTAAAGGGTCTCTTATTTCACCAATTTCAATATCGTAATGTATGTAATTACGAACTTGTGCGTTATTGTAATGTAAAACGCACGACTTTCTTTTTAATAAGGTAAAACGTACGGTTTATCAAGATGCTCCGTCTAAAACGAACTGTACGTTTTTAAATCATAGCAAAGAGTTTTTATGTCAGAAAAGTGGTCAACATTTTATGAATAAAATTAACTTTAGGAGATAAAAAATAAACATTTAATTCTTTTATTTAATTAATATTGACCATAAATAAATAAATAAATAAAAAAAAATTACTTTAATAAATTTAAATAAATAAATTTAAATAAATTTACTTTATTAGTAATACTGGCTGTTTTTGTGGCTTTGCCTTAAAAAAAAGAGCTGATGCGCGCGCATCGCTAATTTTTGAACAAGTAAAAATTATTCCGCGCGCTTTTTCTTTTCGCTGTATTGTTTTTATTTGAAAATGTCGTCAAGTAATGATGAATTTATTAATTCGACACCGCCAGAAGTCTCAGAGGCAGCTAAAAATGCTACTCTAAGCCTCTTGCCCGAAAAATCGACCGATAGATACTTACAAGCGCATCAAAATTTCATCTTATGGAAAACAAGCAAAGATGCAAATTCAGTCCGAGTTTTATTTATTTCCTCGCAAATAGGTTATACAACGTCGTGTGACATACGTGCGCTTTGATAATTACAGCTTCTGCTTTCTTGTAGCAATATCGCCTCGGCTGTAATTTTCAACTTACTGCACTTATATCATAATGTACTATTATTTATTTATTTAAGGATTACCAACGAGATTCATTACAATTAACTTTTACCATTAGGTATAGAACTTGTATAATATACCTACATTATTCTGTAATATATAGTCAGCAAAGGAGATAAGTATGCAGGGTCGTCGAATATAGTTGAAGTTTAGTAAGAAACCAGTTGATGATAACATATTTGCGAGGAAATAAATAAAACACGGACTTTCTTAAACGAATAAATCTTTAATCACTTGTTAAAGCAGTTTATAATTTATCTCCCAAAGTTAATTTTATTCATAAAATGTTGACCACTTTTCTGACATTTATTTAATATAATACATACATAAAAACTCTTTGCTTAGATTTAAAAAAGTACGGTTCGTTTTAGACGGAGCATCTTGATAAACCGTACGTTTTACCTTAATAAAAAGAAACTCGTGCGTTTTACATTACAATAACGCATAAGTACGTAATGACATACATTACGATATTGAAATTGGTGAGATAAGAGAGAGAGAGATTGGTGAACCGTAGAATAAATTAGCTGCTCCGTTTTCCAAGGTGTTTGTATGGCTTATCACGAGTATACTCGCCCGAAACGGGCTAACTAATAAACGGGAATAACTAATATAATTTAAAAGGGTCTATGCAGAAGCTTTTAAATTATATTAGTTAACGATCCATTCTGTGGATCGCCCAGAGGACATGGTGGAGCATATGGTGGAGGTGCCCGGCTTGGGTGGAGGACCGCCGCGTCCTCACGGCGGCGATCGGCAGCGGCGATCTCTCGCGTCCGGCTTGGTACAAGCCATGGTACGGAGCGAGAGTGCATGGAAAGCCGTCTCCTTCTTCTGAGAAGCGTAATGCTTGCGAAGGAGGAGGTGGACCGCGAGAGGGAGAGGCATTCTTTACGCCTTCACGCCCCTAGTCGCGGCAGGAAACGCCCTGGGCGTCGGGAGTCGAGAGTCGATTCCTGGCCGCCGTAGGCGCGGGCTAGCGGACGGCGAGCAATGGGTAGTTTGCCTTCCAGTAAGAACCAAGCCCGGGTCGACGTCGCGTTGTATTCCACGCGCGCCTCAAAGAGATGTCAGCACTAACTGACGGAATCCACTAGGGCCGATGCCTGCCAGGGTAGTGGTTTGTTCGAAAAAGTTACCACTGAAGGTACACGGGTGGGTTTTAGTCAGTAAAAGTTTGACATGAAGAGCGGGAGCAGTTATTTCATAATTTTCCACACAAAAAAAGGCATGTAAATCCCTTTCATATGCCTTCCAGAAGTTGACGGTTCCTCAAAGATGAATAAGAAGAATTTTCTATTACTTCGCAAAAACGCGCCACTCGACTGGTATCAATTATCCTGCGACATAAAGACGCGTCACACGACACCGTCACGCGGCTGATTGAGTGTAGCGATACTCGGCGATGCACCGCTGCCAAAGTAACGTGAGGCCGTGGGCTGGTAAGCATGTCGTTTTACGGAATTAGGATTTCTTGAGATACTTAACTACTTTAGAAATATTGTTTCAGTAGGATTCGTGATGAATGTATTTACCTAATGACCCCGGTACTCCTAGGAGCAGTGGTGGCCCCGTGGTAACTGCCGCGATTAACCAGTTGTAGGTCGTAGGTTCAAACCCTGATATGCGCTTTACTTTGTGAAATTATTTTATCACCACTGCTGTCAAAACGGTGAAGGAAAACATCGTGAGGAAACCGGCATGTCCTAGAAAAAAAAAATCGAAGACATGTGACATCTACCCAACTGCACTGAGCCCGGGTGGTGGATAACGGCCAACTCATCTTGTATCGGACTTTGTAGGCCCTGTAGAGTTTAGATCTGCCGACCATTTTTTTATTTTATTTAGTACCTGGTACTTGTTGACAGGCCTACGCTGTCCTTCCGGTATGGAAGGACAGCGTAGGCCTGTAGTACTGTAATTTGAAAACATTGTAAAAGCCAATTATTTTTAAAAGAGTAGCCGTAGAGTTTCTTGCCGATTCTTCTCCATAGGAAATGACCAATTGGAACCGTGCACCTAGCTTCTGACGTTTCATAAGTGCCCTTGTAGGCTTATGTGAAATAAAATATTTTGATTTTGATTTTCATCTCACAGAGAGGAGGTCTGTGTCACAGCAGAGGGAACATTAAAGGCTGATTATGCAGGTACTCCTAAGAGAGGTGTAATCTAAATAAAGATGGAGAAAATAATTAATTATGTAAACTTTAGGAATGCGTTAGGTTTGCTTAGAAAAGAACTTTGAAAATACATTTCAGCGTAGAGCTTGACCAGTTATTTTTATGTTAATAAGGTTTATTCAACCGAAGTAGCGATAATATATAACAACAAAGAGGAAAATGTGTTTAGGTGAAGTGACCTTATTAGGTATGTCAATGCAATTTTTTTTTACATATAAGTACCAGTGTCTGAACATATAAGCACCAGTCATAATTTAAATGCAAATAAAAAACAAATTAGTATGGTAAGTTTTTAATCCTTTCACCTTTCTCATTTAAAAAAGATAAAACATGTTTTCTTTTCTAGGCCCATAACTCTTTTGCATTATAAATAATATAATAATAAGTAGTTCCAGTCCTTGAGTGGAGACCGCGTATCGGCAAGCGTAGTTTAGGACGCCCCCCAGCTAGATGAACGGACGACCTAAAGAAAGTGGCTGGAACTGGATGAGGAAGGCGAAGGACAGGGTGTTGTGGCGTAGCCTGGGAGAACCCTGGGTTCAGCAGTGGACTGCGATAGGCTGAGTTGATTGATGTTGTTTCCATTCCTTGTGTCTTGAAAAAACCTTGAGGAACGAGACATTGAGAAGATTGTTGAAAATGAATTTCCCTTGTTGTATGTAGAACATGGTCACCGTACTACAGGATTGCTCGTTAACTTACGTAAAACTCTTTCCTAGCAGTACGGGATAAAAATATGTCATCGATATTTATCTCCTCTGTTGGCTTTGCAAGCAGTGGCCCGGTAGTGACAGCCGTAACTTACGACATTGCATTATTTACGTTGTTGAGCAGATAAATTTCTCGAACACATGAAGCAATGGACTTAATTACGCAATTAGGGTGCTGTTGACACAAAAATTGATATACCGCACAATGGAAAAACATCAATTTTCAAATTTTTAATGAATATCGGTAATAACAGACCCCCTACATAATATAAATGTCTTTCAGTGGGTGTACCAGCGACTAAGAGATTATGATAATTATAATACCTTTATGGTTATAATTGTCAAAGTAAAAATGATTCAGATTTACATTGATAGTGTGTTACGCAATTAGGATTCTGGTTGCCTAATACTTAGTTCCTAAGTACTGAAAGTAGCAAGATAACACATTTTGTAAACATATTTACTACACCAATTAACAGTTCTATCTAAATCGTTTTAGGACACCTCAGGGAATTAAATTTGGACAATTTACTAAACTTATATTGGTCAGAGCAGTTCAATTAGATAACCAGATACAAATTCAAATATTGACCTTCATTTCTTGATTGCTCTCGCGTCTCTGGGCGGTTGGGCCTTGATTATTTAAAGTTATCCTGTTCATGTAATTATAATTATCTGTATGGCTCCCTTACGTCCGTCTCGAATAAACCTTTACATTTAACGAAGCGTAAGAGTTGACTCTTCTGTTATTTTGGCTTTGGAAAATATTATAAAAAGCACGTTTGCTCACCTTTAAAGATAATTTTTGTTTAAAATTAAATTGTTTTAGATACTTAATTCAAACCTATCAGCGAATAAGCCTAAGTAGAAATTATAACTGAACATACAAAAACATTAAAACGTAAAAATAACACTTAAATTAATTTGTTACAAACTGAAACGTTTTTTTTTTTTTAATATTTTAATAATAAACTGCAAACGTAGAAACCTATTTGCTTGCATTGACGGCTTAGCTTCCGGTACAAGCGGGCAGGCGGAAACTCCCTTCGCATAATAAAGGAAACAATAATATTTTCTACTGGAAATTCAAATTAAAACAAAAATGTTGTTATTAGCACAAGCTTGTTGTGAGCAATTTGTGAAGAATTAACTGAAAATCGTATCACACCTCTTGCGAGTATTGTAGTGGATCCCGAGGCTTATTAGATTAATTTTTAAATTATGAAAGCGTATAAATAAACTGTCAGTAGAAGATTATGTTAAATATATTATTTTTAAGTTTATTTATATTTATGACCCTTGCGTTTACCAGGCCCGTACCGGGCGGCGCGTACGTGTTCCACGCGCGCCTCAAAAAGATGTCAGCAATAGGAAAGGGATATATTAGAAAGGGCCGAAGCCTGCCGGGGCAGCGGGATTGTCCAAAAGGATTACCGCAACAACATAACATACAGGGGAACATAAAGGGCTAAGGAAGGAACACGGGTGGGTTTTAGTCAGGAGCCTGACACTCCTTTCCGCTCCATCCAGAGCAGGTTTTTTTTTTTGAGGGTGGGAAATCATCAAATGACCCCTAGCTTCATTTGATGATTTTCCACCCTCAAAAAAACCCTTGCGTTTTGTTTTTATTGGTCGTATTTCTTATGGCTACCGATAAAACGTACCTACATGGTGGACTTGGATGCAATATGGTTGACTCTGCTTGAATCTCCATAGTGTCTACACTCTTAAGAGCCAGTAACCACCCTGTGCGGACTTTAAAGAGAGTAACAAATTATGTTATATTAAGTAGTTAAACAGGGCGAAAGGGGCATACCCGTTAATTAACGGTAATATATTTTAACACAGAGTTATGCTGCTGTTAGCAATTATTTTCCTAAGTCACAGTTCGATTGAGATTTCTATTTATATAAAGTTATTCTCAATTGAGAATAACTAGAGATTGGCACACAAAGGAGAGGCCTGTGGGCAGCAGTCGGCGAAGTTGTGCAAGGAATAGTGATTATTCAGATTCTTAGTCAATCATCATCATCGTGCCTAGCCTTTTTCCAGCAATTTTTGGGGTCAGCTTCCAGTCCAACCGGATGCAGCTGAATACCTCCCAGTACTTTACTTGGAGCAACTGCCTATGTGACACAGTAACACGATACCACTTGATAAGTCTGGTTGTCAGACTTTCGGGCTTCTGACGACTCGTAACGACTGTCAAAGATCCACGAATGACAGCCGGAACCAACGTATACACAAGTGGAACAAACCAAATGGTATCCCGCAGAAAAGTTACGGAGCCATGTGAGAATGGTTTTTACAAGTCGTAAATAGTAAGTGGATTGTAATGGACTCAATCAAAGCCTCCTGAAGGCTGGAAAAAGATCAGTTCCGTAACGTCCATACATATTTATGATTATGTGGTACTCAAGTTACTAAGAAAGCTCGTTCGATTTGTATGAAGATTATTTACTGAAAATCAAACGTGCGTCACACTTGTTGACATAAAAATAACTTGACTGTAAGTGTACTTCATACAGCTAAGGAAAAATATAATTTTTAAAATTGAATGAATATCGGTAATAATAATAGACCACGTACGTATAACATATTTCGACGTTTAGTGGGTGTAATAGCGACTAAGAAATTATGATAATTATAATAATTACATAGTTATTATGAAAATTGTTAATTTAATTTTTAACTTTAATATCTATTCAGTTTTTTATCTTTGTTTTAATGATTTTATTGATGTAATGAATTTAATGATTTTTTTATTTAACGGTGATTTGTATATAAGGACTAGGTGCCTGAGAAAAAAATTAAATAAATTATAGTCAGTCTTATGTTTAGACGATTTTGACGATATTTAAAATCTCAAAAGTTAAGAATATAAATTGTAAGCAATGGTACTATATGCGATGAAGATAAGTATTAAAGCTATACGTCACCTGCAATATTAGGTCAATCCGGCAAAAGATGATGATAATTATATTTCCAGAGGGCAAATGCCTACCTTAAATCAAAAGCAATAAATAACAAGATTTGATAACTAAAAAATATTCTGACGGATCTTCTAGTCTAGACAGACAATGCGCATCTGCTGGGCCTTGAAGCATGACATCACAAAAGTTCCGGTGAGCTTTAATTACGTATTTTTGAAAAAAAACGTTAAATAGGGAATGAAAATTTGAATCACCGTTTTAGTCGGTGTGTAATCCCATCGGGCACACAGCCTGCAAATAAGAAATACGTAATAACGCGTCTCGTAACATTAAAACGATTGTAACTCATCTTCTAGAACAAATACATGTGTATATAGTAGAAATGAAACTCCTCTTCGCGTGGAATTACTTTTCAGTTGATAAAATACATCACATTTATACCGCCATTTTGTATGGAGAATTGCAATGTTATTTTCCTCTTGTAATAAGACAAAATTGAAAAACATTATACAAGGTGTAACATAAACGCAAGTCCTGAAAGTAGTTCGTTCATAATTGACTACTGAATCGATTTCAGTAACTTTTAATATAGGTATTTTTTCAAAAGTTATGTATTTTTTCATACTAACCGCCGACTGGGCCAAATAAAATTAAATCCTATTTCAAGGCAATAAGACTCAATTTTAAATGCATTCAGTAATACTAGTGTCAACACTGGGTAATTGGGGTGTATGAGGTCTTGCGTTAATTATGTTACACCTTGTATATGATAGCAAACAGAACTAAATACATTGTTTATAAGATTAAACCATAACAGTATAATATACAGGGTTATTTGAAAAACACCAGCAACCTCTTAAGAGGTCATTGTACTCATCATTATGAACAACTTTTACTATGGGAACAAACCTGAAATCGCGAAAAAAAATCAGCTGTTCCCTACATTTTGACGAGATAGACGAAGATAAATGTAGGGAACAGCTGATTTTTATTTCGCAATTTCAGATAATACAATGACCTCTTAAGGAGGTTGCTAGTGTTTTACAAATAACCCTGTATAAGTAGTTGGTATGTATGTACGTAAGGAGCTGCATTGTTATGTATTGAGCGCGTCTCGCCATCAAACGTAAAATTTTAGCGAGTTTAGAATTAACACCTTTGTATTATAATATCACTAGCTTCTGCCCGCGACTTCGGCCTCGTGAATTTTTTTGTTCCCCCGACCCACCTCGTCGCATCGCGTCGCCTGCCTTCGCTATTACTTCGTTTTCGCTTAGCAAAAACTTCTGACTATTTTTTCTTTTTGCTCAACTCCTCAGGGTCCTACCGTGATGTTTAATAGCCCATAGCTATTAATTTAATACCTCAAGAATTGGGCTATCAAATACAAAACGATTTTTATAAATCCGACCGATATTTCCAGAGATTAGAGCTTTCAAACAAACAAAATCTTCAGCTTTATTATTACTATTATTTTAAAACTGTGATATCTCCTAAGATATTCATTTGAATCAAACGATGTTAAGGGCTTTGTTCAAAATTGAATACTTGTGATGAATAACGTATTAATTTGGATAAGGATTAATATCATTTTTATAAAACACCTTTGCAAATAATGCATTAGTTTAGAACTAATTTGATTACCATAAAAAAGGTTATAGTGAGTCAACCTTAAAAGAGAGACATATGCTGTCTCGGACTTTTTTTAGAACTTTTAAAGGGAAACAATTCCGTCATACATGATTTTTACGTAACTTTAACCGTTTACGCAGCGTACGCAACGGAAGTTCTCAAAAGGAATAATTTTTCCCGTTTTTGTAACATTTTTCATTGATGCTCCGCTCCTATTGGTCGTAGCGTGATGTTATATAGCCTATAGCTTTTCTCGATAAATGGACTATCCAACACAAGAATATTTTTTTCAATTCGAATCAGTTGTTCCTGAGATTAGTGCGTTCAACCAAACAATCAAACAAACTCTTCAGCTTTATAATGTTCTATGTTTATAATTCTTCTCCAAGAGATCTGCGTTTTGGAATGGGCAACTAGCTTCAACTTTCTGACTAACTGACCGACTAGTTAATTTTGACAATTCAAAAGTACCTGTAAATGGTTTAATTGAAATAAATGCTTTGAGTTTGAGTTTGATACTTATTAATAGTATAGATTAAATAATGAAATTTAAAAAAAATAATGAAAGCTTTATAAAATGTCCGTGTTCAGAGGTCATAATCAGCCTAAATGTTCCAACTGCTACACAGGCCTCCTCTCTGTGAGAGGGAGTGCGGGTTGGTAATGTCACATGTCTTCGAATTTTTAGTTCTAGGACATGCCGGTTTCCTCACAATGTTTTCCTTCGCCGTTTGGAATGTAGTGGTGATGAAATAATTTACACAAAGAGAAGTGCCTGTCTGGTTTCGAACCTACGACCTACAACTCGTAACCGTAAGGCCCGGCCGTTACCAATGTGCCACCACTGCTCCTCAAATTAATTAAACTCTAAGTTTATGGTACTTTTAGTCGATGGCCGATTGGCGTGGACGTGACGCGTGTCCCCCAACTTGTTAATTTTGTGTTTGTGTTATTTCACTGCGTCATATTTACTGAACCTCAAATAAACGTATTTTCTTTCTCTGCTTCTTTCTTTAGTTTAGATAAACATATTATTAAGCATTAATATGGTCTGTTTTGTAGCAAAATTCTGAGATTTCTGAGTAGCTCCGAATCTTGAGCTTCGATAAAGGCTCATCCCCTCGTTTTTACAGGGGACTTAACAAAATTGGCGAAATGTATCTAATAAAAACGACTGCTAACTTTTTTGGTGAAGATGTTATATTATGCGACACTCTCAGGTATGTAGGCTACTTTAGAACATTATTCCTGTTAATAATCTTCGAGTATTTTAATGTTATTCATTCGGAGTATGACGTATACATGTGGATAAGACACAAGTCTAAAACAGAAGAAGATCTAGCGGGGTATCCAAGAGGGGGGGTGGAGGGGGGCTCAGGGGATCAGACCGGAATAAATCAAATAAATAAACACTTAGCTTTGCCATACTATATGATGCAAAATGCACATCCAAAATAATCGTATACCCATATTATTTAGTTTTCAATAAAAACATCCTTTTTCATTCAAGCTTAGATTTTTAACAATATTCATGAACTATTCACAACAGTAAAACAAGCAGTTTCCAGAATATTAGCAGAACAGTTCATTCAACTTTTTTTTCATTTCCCGGTTTCAACCGCGGCCGGCAGCGAGCTCTGCGAAATGCACAAAGCATTGCGAAATGTAAAAAGTTAAAAAATATAAACATCCAAATTGAGAACCTCCTCCTTTTTTGAAGGCGGTTAATAAACCGAGGAATTTATCGTTTTCAGCTTCGTCGAGTCTCTCTGAATTCGACAAATCTATACAAATAAATAAAATTGAAGTGTCTGTTTGTAATGTCAAATTAACAACTTTTTACTAAATGCATATAAGAGGTACTTATTAAAACGATTTTAAAATTGTTGTCTGTCTGTCTGTTTATTCCAGCTAATCTCTGAAATGGCAGGGCCAATTTTGACGGGGCTTCCATTGACAGATAGCTGATGTTGATCTGATTTAAATTCATATTATAATTTTTAAATATTAATTTTATTAAGAAATATTTTTTACAGAAAAAAAAAATCTTCCTTTTCAATGAAGCAGTGGTACGTACACCTTCACACACACACACAACACATTAATGATGAAATTGCAACACCTTATTAATACCCGACATCCATGCGAACGAAGTCGCGGGCACAGCTTGTATGAAATATTTTAAGATCTTCCTACAACCAACATTGTTGGTACTTTACCTGCTACTCTGTGTAAAATATAAGATTTTGATGTAAGGTCTTATACTCGTGCAACATCCGTTTTAATGTTAGCTTAGTACTCGTATCTACTAAAATGGACGAACTTTGCATACTACAAAACACGTGAGTTAAAGTATACTGAAGTTATATCGATTTATAATGACGCACATTTGTATCGCTACATAGTTTCTGGAGTAATACGATGTTCTAAAAAAAGTAATTTAAAAAAAGTCATCGACATCAAAAAGAAATTAACACAAAATTATGAAATAACTTTAATTTCGGAAGTCGGTGTCTTCGGATCTGTATTTTAGTTTTAGTTTTGCCACTGGAATACCAGTATTTTACATGGAGCGACTGCCTATGTGACCTCCACAACACAGTCACTGGGTAATATGACACCCCTCAGTTCTTACTAAGGGATGTCGTATTACCCAGTAACTGATTGTCAGACTTTCGGGCCTCTGACGACTTGTAGCGTCTTTCAAAGATCCAAGAATGATAGCCGGGACCAACGGCTTAACGTGTTTTCCAAGGCACGGGGCGGGTGTCAGTATGCAATGATGGTCACCCATCCACGGACCGACCGGGGCAAGCGTAGCTTAACCTGATCGATCGAGCCGTGCGGTTGTTATTATTTAGCCACGATTCCCTCCTAATGGAATGTTCTTGCTCATAATGGATAGGTGGTTGAGCAGAAAAATCTTTCGAACATATGAAGCAATGGTAGTAATATCCTTCAAATTGATTCAGCTTGAGACAATTAGCGTGCAGACGATGTAAACAAGTTGGTAGTATAAATAAACTTAATAAAGTTTATTTGACGAATATGAAAAATCGTATACACCCTTACATTTTTATCGTTTTAATCCTTAAAAATACATTATACTCATTATTATGAACAATTTCACGGTTGATTTAAACGACGATGGTTAATTTAAATCACAATCATTTCAATAATTGGAAGGATATTTCGTAATACAACACACACCGTTACATTTTGATCGTTTTAATCCTTAAAAGGGGTCATTGTACTCATCATTATGAACAACTTTTACTATGGGATCAACCCCGAAATCACGAAAAATAAATCAGCTGATCCATACATTTATGTTCGCATAACTCGAAGTAATGTATGGATCAACTGATTTTTTTTTCACGATTTCGGGGTTGATCCCATAGTAAAAGTTGTTCATAATGATGAGTACAATGACCCCTTTTAAGGATTAAAACGATCAAAATGTAAGGGCGTGTGTTGTATTACGAAATATCCTTCCAATTATTGAAATGATTGTGATTGAACGTATTTTACGCAATGAGGGCGCTGGACACACGATTAGGTGAGATTAGGTCACTAAAATACATATTTTGGCCTTTCTAGGGTTCCGTACCTCAAAAGGAAAAAACGGAACCCTTATATGATCACTTTGTGGTCCGTCCGTCCAGCTGTCTGTCAAGACCCTTTATCTCGGGAACGCGTGGAGGTATAGAGTTAAAATTATTAAACCATATAGGTCTACAGTCCCTTGAAGCTATGAAAAAATCAAACTTCTAAGTTAACGTAAAAAAAAGATTTGGTCGTTTATGCCGCAAAAAAGCATATTTCGACACTCTCAAGGGAATCAAAATGTATAGGGTACTTTTTTTTTTTTTTTTTGTGGATGGAAAATCATCCAATGACCCCTCCCGCTCTAGGTGGAGCAGAAGGGAGTGTCAGACTCTTACTGACTAAAAACCCACCCGTGTTCCTTCCTTAGCCCTTTGTGTTCCGGGGTAGCGGTAACCCTTTCGGACAATCCCGCTGCCCCAGCAGGATGTATAGGGTACTTCCCGTTGACCTAGAATCATGAAATTTGGCAAGAAGCAAGGCACGGTTTTCGGTCTTTTTTCTTTACTTGTGCTACATGTAAAGAAAAAAGACCGAAAACCGTAAATTTGTAATTAAATTACAAAAAAAATACCCGTCATAAAATTACATACCTACAAATTTATACGGAACCCTCGGTGCGCGAGTACGTCTCGCACTTGACCGGCTTTTATTAGTTTGGATCGTATATAGGTACGCGTTATATTAAATCCACAATAAATGTCCGGCCTATAGAGGCAAGGTTCCTTTAGCCACTCTCTGTCATAAATCATGAATTAGCGCAGACAGTATTAAGACAAAGAAGGCACTATGTCCCATCGCGGACACTGGCCGTGAACTACTTTTCAACCTTATTATTAAGGGCATAAGGGTGAAAAGCGGTCGACTGCCAGTGTCCGTGATGGTCCCTTTTCCATTGCGTCCGTATCTTACTGGGGCTGGTAACTGCTATTTTCAGCTTATTTGCTCTATCTGTGGACTTGATGATGCTGGTAGTCCTCCACTTCTCATAAAATCAGCGTCACCCAAGTTATGATATTCTAAGTGATCTCCGTCATAAAATCGCCTATAAGTTTACATTGAAATTTTATTTCAATCACGCTGTTAATATGGTATCCTACAGTGTTAATATGCCTCCCCTTGGATATCCTTTTAAAGCACTTACGATCCATTATAAATTATAGACATGTATGATGTAACTGTTAAAGTTACATTGTATTATAGTGTTATGAGCAAAAATGCGACTCTAAGTGAAACATTAAAGATACCATAATCAATCTGTTTAAGACTAACTAACTATACAAATAAATAAAAAAACAAAAGGACACATATGCATCGAAGAACTCGTCTGAATTGCTTTCATCCGAAAAGGTGCCCAGAAGATTGGCAGCGTTGTCACGTTGAATGGAAATGCTATTTCTTTGGGAAAAGTTTAAGAATTGAGTTTAAATATTATCTTACTGTTTATTTTATTGTAACTCAATTATTCCAAAAGTAGTGGCCTAAGGTTTTTTTAAAAGTAAATTATGGTCTTTTAGTATGAATATCAATTTCTTAAAAGAATTTTTTGTGTTAGCTTTAAGTCTGAGGTGGTTCTGGAGTGGCGACCACGAGCCGTAAAATGATAAGTAGGACGGCTGAACGAGTATAAAGGAGTGGTGTGCCGATAGGAACTGTTGGCTAGACATAGTTTTCTCTTTCATTCATTGTTGTTGGATATTACCATCACTGGACATTTAATCTTTGAAAAAATGAAGACACGAATGCGGCACAATCGTAACAATATTAGGTATTTATATTTTGGATTGCACAAAACTATTCTAACCCTCCATCAAAAGCCTATCGCAAACCATTGCTAGGTACAAGACACTTTGCGTCATATTAACTACTGGATTAGATAGCGTCAAACTATTAGGAAGTACTTATTATAGTGAAAACACGTTACTGTTACACACATAAGCTAATAAAAAGTTATGATAAAGTATTTTTCACTTCTGATGCTCTAAAAGTTCGCCTTTATGTTGTGCGTAGGCGACATAAAGTCGCTTTTTATACTCTAGTGCAAAAAGTAACTTATTTTCTAAGACTAAGTTAATCAGGCCCAACAGTCAATAAAACAAAAAAAAAACGTTGCAGATTAGATTCGTTATTGTATTTAATTTGCTTTAATTTATATCACTTCCGTGTTTTCTATCGTTAATTTAATAAAACCAGATTATAAAATAGTGAGCATTCATTATTTAAAAACGCAAAGAAACGCTTTTATGACTTGGCAGCATGAAGTACCCAACTCGAATGACACACTATATTGCAAATTTAAAAAAATACTTTTAAAAAGTCTGGTGGTGGGAATTAGCTATGCTCTTCTTCAATTTTGCAACATTTTTGATCAGTGAAAATACTGTTATGCCTGTTTCGCAATCGAAGTGAAAAGCAGAGTGTATTACCCTCGACTTAACTATCCACCCTCGCCTGCGGTTTGTGTGGATATAAACGTCTCGGAGTAAAATGGCTTCTTTTATGCACTAGTTGTACAAACTACTATTATAAATGAGGTCGGTAGGTCGGTCGTATGGGAACTCATTGCCAACAGTCATTCGTGTGAGGACACTCATACGCACAGTACGCGCCACTCAAAAGAAATAGATCGCCAACCTTTTTACATTTTAGTTCAGTTCAAACTATAGAATTTTGAAAATGAAATCGTGCGCAGTTTGTAACGTGCAGTTCAACGATGGCGTCCAGTGTGGCAGTTGCAAGAAACACCTGGATTTTGGATGTGCAAACATCTCAGAAACCGGATGGAGAAAGCTGGGTGCCAATAGGATGGCACAATGGAAATGCCCCAACTGCAGAACTTCATCACCAGTTGCCCCTGCCCCTAAACCTGTGTCGCTGGATACCATATTAAGCGAGATACGTGACATGAAACGGCAGCTACTTAACTTGCCGACCTTGGTAAATGACATTGGCGTCATCAAGAATGAGTTGGCTGAGCTGAAGTTGACATGTGAGGGCACTAGTGGGAGACTCGACGATTTTGACACAAGACTTCTGGATGTTGAAGCAAAAGTGTCTGAATTTGAAAGGCTTCAGGAAACAGTGAATTGTTTACAGACTGACTTGGCGAGCACGAAGTATCTACTCTCGACTTATGAACAGAGATCCAGGCTAAACAACGTTGAAATTAAGGGGGTTCCTATAAAGAAGGATGAGAACTTGTATTCAATTATCGACGCTATCGGTCGTAAAGTTAACTACAACTGTCCCAAAGCCCAGGTGAACTATATTTCAAGGGTCCCTATTTTTGGTTCCAATGAAAAACTGATAATAGTGAGTTTTTTAAACCGGTATGTAAAGGAAGATTTCATTGCTGCGGCTCGTGCAAAGAAGGACCTATCCACTTGTGATATCGGATTTCAAGGCTCATCTCAGCGTGTGTATGTTAATGATCACCTAAGCGTGGAGTACAAAAAGCTTTTGACCAAAGTTAAAATCATTGCCAAGGATAAACATTATGAGTACGTATGGGTTAAACATGGTAAAATTCACATACTTAAAAATAATAATTCGAAAGTTTTTATTATAAGGGAGGATTCAGATTTAAACAAGATTGTCTAATGTGCCTCTTAATTACACTTAGTTTCCTATTTTGTGATTATATTTTGCTTCAATGGCTCCAAGTGTTTAATACCGTTTGTGTAATAGTTTTTATAACTTTTAGCAAAATGTTTAACACCTCTGCCGTACTAATGAGCTGTTCAACACCTCTCTTTTGTTTAACTAATTGTATGCTTTGTGTTCGTTATCGCGCTGTTTACTTTAAAGCTTTACCGCACTACAATATGTTTTACTCTCTCGCACTTGCACGCACCACGCACTATTGCTTGCTTTCTCGCACAGCTGTTTACTACATAACATCGCATGATTCTTGCGCTCGCGCAAATGTTATTGACTTTTACCTTCATTATACTTACTTATTTAATTACACTAAACCATAATCTACAATATTACTTAATGAAATGCTTTATTTTAATGGATTATACAGATTTATACACAATGTTTAGTATTGGCTTTTAATGGCTCCTAAATTAAATATATTTTATCAAAATGTTCGCGGGCTTAGAACTAAAAGTGATACTTTCTATCGTCAAATGTTACTAAACTCGTATGATATTATTGTTCTTACAGAGACGTGGTTATTAGATGGAATTTTAAACTCCGAATTCTTTGATGATCGGTACGTTGTGTGGCGTCGTGATCGAGATTATGCTTTGACCGGGCAATCGCGTGGTGGGGGTGTGCTTATTGCTACACGTAGGGAACTTTCAGTTATATGCCAACCCACCTTCCATTCTACAGCAGAGGATTTATGGCTCAGCATACGACTGAAAAATTCTAATACATGTAAATATATTACCCTACATATTTGTGTTGTCTACTTATGTCAGCAAAACTTAGGCCTTTCTTTCTCTTTACAACTTCGCAATTACGTCACAAAATTAGACCAAATAGTTATGAGTAACTCTTCTGATACCTTTCTCATCATTGGTGATTTTAACATGAGCTGTATTAACTGGGTCCTATCTGACAATCTATCGCTCGTCCCAATGAACCTGAATGGTCCTGATGAAGTTTTACTCGGTGACGAATTATGTACCCTAGATTTTGGTCAATACAATGGTGTTCTTAATAGGTATGGTAAAATTTTAGATTTGGTACTTTCAAACCAATTAGTTAATGTGTTAGAATGTTCAAGTCCGCTGGTTCCCATCGACGCCTACCATCCAGCACTATTAATTATTATGGATTTCGTTGAGGCTCCTCTATTAGAGGGCGCGTCACGAACGCAATATCTGTTCGACAAGGGTGACTATGAATCTATCAACAAAGACATCTCCATGACTGATTGGGAATCCGAGTTTGCGACACGATCAATTGATGAATCACTAAACTTTTTTAATCAAGTTATTCTCAATTTACACACAAAATACATTCCACAAAAATTACATCGTAGCAAAACATATCCAACTTGGTACAATTCGGTATTAATTAAAACTATTAAAGAAAAATACAAATATTTAAAGAAATTTAAAACATACGGCAATATAGCTGATGAGTTAACTTTTAAGCTTCTTCGTGAAAGGGTAAAGGTATTAGAATCGCAATGTTATAAAAACTACTTGAATTTAACCGAGAAATCTATTAAAGAAAATCCTAAGTATTTTTGGATTTTCGTTAAAAAACGACACAACTCAAATGCAGTTCCGAGCACTTTTAACTATAATAGCGAAGTGTTGCGTACCGGAGAAACAATATGCGAAGCGTTTTCTAAATACTTTCATTCTACATTTCTAGATACTAGCCCTAGTCACGGAATTTCTTCTTCCCCTCTTTTTACTGAATCTTCCAACCTGTCTGATATATGTAGCATTGCAGTGAACGTTGAGGAAATTTCTAACTTGCTTCGCAAATTAGATACTTCTAAAGCGGCTGGCCCCGATAATATTTCTTCCAAATTTCTTGTACGTTGTTCGACTTCGATTGCCCAACCTATCTCGATTCTCTTCAGGAAATCTTTGGATACTTGTACTGTACCTGAACTTTGGAAATCGGCTTTCATAACGCCTATTCACAAAAAAGGAGTCAAAACCGAAATTGTAAACTATAGGCCGATATCCAAGCTCTGTATTGTGGCAAAAATCTTTGAAAGGATCATCTATAACCAGGTGTATAGTGCTCTTAAAAATTCGTTTAGTTCCTTTCAACATGGTTTCTTGAAAGGAAGGTCCACCGTCACCAACTTAATTTTGTTCAATGATTTTATTACCGACGCCATGGATAATGGTAAGCAGGTTGATGTCGTTTATACTGATTATAGTAAAGCTTTTGATCGGATAGACCATGAGATCTTATTATCAAAGTTATATGGTATGGGAATACGAGGTGATTTACTTAGATGGTTTTCTTCTTACCTGGAGAACAGGTCCCAAGCAGTAGTATTAAGCAATTACATGTCTGGTTGGGTGCCTGTCCCCAGCAGAGTTCCCCAGGGCTCACTGCTCGGTCCATTACTTTTCATTATCTATATAAACGACATCAACTCTTGCCTCATTTCGTCCAGACTGTTGTGTTTTGCTGACGACATGAAAATCTATGCCACAATATCATCACATGTGGACGTGATCGCACTTCAGGATGATTTATGTCGTCTGGAGGCTTACTGTCGTCGGAGTAAGCTTGATCTTAACCCTGCTAAATGTACCGTTCTAACATATTCTCGAAAGCGCTCAATTATACCTTCATCGTATATCTTAGGTGATCAAGTACTACCTAGAACGAATTGCATCCGTGATCTGGGGATATATCACGATTCTAAGCTTACTTTTGAATTTCATGTTGATGCCATAATCGCTAAAGCATCTAAAGCACTAGGCTTCATAATGCGGCTGTCCAAGTGCTTCAATCAAGCCAAAACTTTAAAAATACTTTACTGTACTTTCGTTAGAAGTCACCTAGAATACGCGTCTGAAATCTGGAATCCGTGTTATCAAAAGTACATTGATCGGATAGAGAGCATCCAGAAGAGATTTATCAAGTATTTGTGTTATCATCAGAAAGTGCCCTACCGGTCTGAAGATTACCTCAACCTCTGTAAGAAGTATCATATACTACCCCTAATTAATCGGCGAGCAATCTCTGACTGTATTTCATTATTTAAAATTTTCAATAATTCTATTAATAACCCCGATATTCTATCAAAATTTTATTTTAACGTTCCCGGAAGGTCGAAGCGATGGAATGCACCGTTGCGTGTTCCATTTACCTCAACGAATTACAGAAAAAATTCATTTATAGTGCGTGCAAGTAGTAACTTTAATGATATGTGTAAGCAGCATGATTTTGATCCTTTCATAACAGGTGTGTCCTCGGCCAGAAAGTGCATGAGCCTTAGCTTTTTTAATTAAGTGTTTGTATGTTCAGGTTTTTTTCTTGTATTGAATATGAAATGTGAATCTAGTCTAAGCTTGAATGTTATACTGTATTTTTTCTTTCTTTTTTTGGTAACTGTGTTGTGTTGTTCACACTCTCTCTTTTCAATCTGTTTTTAGAAGTGATGACTTTTAATTGGCTGTCAGTCTCACATACTATTTTTCTTTCTATTTGTTTTTAGCTGTAAGTCATCCATAGTTAATAAATAAATAAATAAATAAATAAATAAATAAACAAACTATTTTGTAGTTTGACAAATATTGATTACTGTTACTTATATTGTGTAAAATGTATAACTCTTTAATCTAAAAAAAGCGTTGAAAAGAAATGGAAACAAAAGAATCGTTTGTTACGGTCGACTTTTTCATTTATTATTATCAAAGCAGTTGCATTTTGGTTGTGTTGTGGCGGTGCCTATTAGCCACGTTCATATTCCTTGTAATTAAATATGTACGGGGTTTCACGTGAACTCGGATACACACAAGACTGAGTGACTGACGGGAGTGACGTCGAGTGCTCGCACTACGCAAGCTGCGAGAATCCAATGTTATATTTTTTTTACTAGTTAATTGCACAATTAGCTAATTGGCTCATAGTTACAGTGTCAGACGATGACAGTTGAACATCAGTTAATAACTTACGCCTACGTGTTGTGGACTGTACCTATCCTATGTATCTGTCACCGTATGATTGTGAACACCGTTAGTATATAGTCTATCTCACGAGATTGAAAAGTTTTGATAAATTGTGAACTGTATACTTCTAACAGTATAACATTAATTAATTTTCGATAGTTTATAATTTATCCAAAGTGAAATTGGTGAATGAACCTCCACTTACCTATCGACAGGGATCACAATCTGTCCGATTTTATCATTCGTAAAATTGTAAATTGTGTGGTCTTAACGGTAGCCGAATTGGTCACTGTATCTAAGCTAGGCCACCCCGACCAAATGGGTTAGGTGAGGTTAGAACTGTGACCTGTGACCAACCGCGCGGAAGCTGAGCGAGCGCTCCTTCCAAGTTAGTCGCAGATATTTGTCTATTTATTTGCAGATATCTGTCACATGCAAATTTGATACCACTTCACAATTTGTAGGTTTGCCATGGACAGATTATAAACTATCGAAAAATAATGAGATAAATGGTTTGTTGCAGACAAATCATTTACAATTTAACAAATTATTTTTCACTATTATTTTAACGTTTAATATCTCGCGAGATAGACAGAATACTCTTTAGTATGTACGCCATAAAATTAAAGATATAAATGTAGAAAACATAGGGTGAGACAGTGGGCAGTCTTATTGCTAAAAGCGATCTTTTACAGACAACCTATGGATAGATAGATTATAAACTAACGATGTTCATACCGCACCTTTAGAATTATAGAGACCTAATTTGAAATTTTAAGTTATCTTAATATTTCAAATTAGGTCTCTATAATTCTGAATTATAACGGATCATTTAAGGAAATTTTAAGATAATAATAATTTAAAATTAGGTCTCTATAATTCTGAATTATAAGACACCTAATTTGAAATTTTAAGATATCTTAAGATTTCAAAGTAGGTCTCCATAATTCTAAAGGCGCGATACGTTGATATGTCTATAACATGTCCTAAGAAGTATATTTAGACGTGGACGTAGACTTCTGCTTGCTACATCCTTAAGCCGCTACAACGAGCAATCTTGAAGAGTATCTACCTACCTATGTGTCAAAGTTTTTATTTGTTAAACATAAGTGTAAAAATATGTCTTGCCGTTAATGGCGTACAATGTCAAATACATACAAAACGAAACACGAAACATACGAAATTACAATTCAATAACAGAACTTTTGCTATCATTACTACACGTAGATTACCTTATATCCTAAAACTTTTTTACAAAAAAAAAAATCCGAATTCCAAAAAAAGCACTACAAAGAGAAAAATAACTTTAATTTCGTAAGTCGGTGTCGTTGGTTCCGCATTTTCGTTTTTTGACACCGACTTCTGAAATTAAAGTTATTTTTCACTTTGTAGTGCTTTTTTTGGAAGTCGGTTTTTTTTTTTTTTTGTAAAAAAGTTTTTATTTTTTACTTTTTAGTGATAGATACCTACCCCGCATAAATTCATACAACACTACTTGCTATGTAAATATCAGTAAAAAAAGGAAGCTATTAAAAATCATCAACATAAACTAAGTGGAAAAAATTCCTATTATTGAATACATCTGCGTACCCCTTTAGCGGGTACAGGCGTGATTTTATGTTGTGTGATTGCGTAAATAAATACATATGCTATAGCAGCAGTCGCGGTTGATTTGCTGGCATTTATTGAAGAGTTCCGTTGTCTGTCTTCGAAACTCATCATCAGATCTTTACAAAATTTTAATGGGTCCATTTCGAAATATACATCTTTCGAACAAAAAAAGAATTTTGCAAATCCGCCTAAATATGACAGAGTCATGCACGAACATACTTACATAAAAAAAAGACATATAAAAATCCGAATTGAGAACCTCCTCCTTTTTAGAAGTCGGTTAAGAAAACGTTTTCTATTTATTTCTTTTAATTATCAGTGGTAGGTACACCTGGAAAGTGCATACCGTTACAATTCCAACAAGCCCAAACACGGCTAGGATACATTGTCTTATTATGGAGCTCCGGTGCCTGTCTCTTGGCTTCATCATCAGATCTGATGGTATAATGGTTCTTATTGAACGCAAATGCTTTACTTGTTGTAAAAAAAAATACCAAAATCGCTGTACGTTTTCCTATAAAATTTGAAGAGTTCTCTCGATTTCGCCAAGATTGCATCATCATATCCCGACTTGGTGACTATGGGACCATTTGAAAAGTATACCCGTTCCAACAAAAAAATAATTTTTCAAATCGGTTGGCAAGCGACGAAGTTATGCGCGAACAAACAAAAAAAATATACAGGGTTATTTGAAAAACACCAGCAATCTCTTAAGAGGTCATTGTACTCATCATTATGAACAACTTTTACTACGGGACCAAACCTGAAATTGCGAAAAAAAAATCAGCTGTTCCCTACATTTATCTTCGTCTATCTCGTCAAAATGTAGGGAACAGCTGATTTTTTTTTTGTCGGTTTCAGGTTTGGTCCCACAGTAAAAGTTGTTCATAATGATGAGTACAATGACCTCTTAAGAGGTTGCTGATGTTTTTCAAATAACCCTGTATATAAACATCCGAATAGAGAACCTCCTTCTTATTTAGAAGTCGGTTAATAACAAACACACAAAAAAAACATACCGTCGAATTGAGAACCTCCTCCTTTTTTGAAGTCGGTTAAAAACAAACACAAACGCTGTTTTAAACACAGGAACCTGTGTTGTTTGAACTTGAGTGATAATAAGTTCACCTAAGCATACATTTAGCATTTTAAATATATTTACAGAAGACGAACATAATCACAGATTAAATGTTGTGCAATTAACTACTAATTCTTAACGCACACATTTATCCACATATCTTGCATTATTTTAAGATTCAATTCAGATCAAATCTTAAAGAAAGTACATATCTACCAAAGTACCCGTAACCTTGAGATTATTACAATCAATGTCGGAAAACAAAAGTTATCTATAATTTCCCTACCTTCTGTTTGGCTTCCATTAAAATCGTAAGTGGATAAAAGCTTCAGCAGCAAAGAGGGGATTCTTAAAAAATGTACATATTAATTCGTATCATCTCGATAAGTAAAATATATAAATCCTGACTCTTCAAGAAGCTTTCTTTCTTCCATATATTATGTACAATTGTGACGTGAACTCATACTGCGATCAAACAGATTAGCTTCTACAATGTGCCTAATACTATTAGATATATGTACTGTTCAATATTACTTAAATCTTAAAGAGATGTTTTTCATTCTCTGGTTAAGGAGGTTTTCCTTTGAAATTGGCATTGAAAACCTGTGTACAAAACTGCTCTTACTTTAAAAGGTGTTTCAGATAAAATACGTAATATATTACAGAAATCCCTTATCTTAAATGTGCAGCTTTTTAGGTAAGTTCACAGATTTGCAGGAGTCAAGGTATTTAAGCAGATTTCATGCGTGTAATTCCTAGATTGCATGCGAAGTTGTGACGCAACTTGTAAGAATCTAAGTAGGTAATATTAGTATTACCTGGCACCTTAATTGCGTAACACACTATCTGGTCTGGCTGTTTGTGTATGTGAGTTTAAATGTTTGTAAACGCACCCACAATTGTAATGTGCAGCAACGTTTTTTTTTTAAAAAAAAAAGAAAATAATCCGAATAACTTTGAACGATATTGTAATCCAATCACAATCCTTCACATATGTTCAAAAAATTTCTGTTCAACAAGGTAAATAACGCAATGAATGTTTTTGAACTGTCTCAATGTAAGCCATTGATACTGTGAGATAGTGTGTTGTGCAATTACCCAGTTGATTTGATTGAATTGGTAAAGTTATCCTTATTCGGCCTCAAAATTCATCCGATTTCTGGATTTATTTGCTCGGATTTTGAATCCTCATTCGTGCCTGTGATTTATTTTCGACTGTCCGGAGGGTTTTTAATAGGTCGTTCAGCGATCACATCGGGTCTAATATGAAACCATCTCTTTTATCTCCAGTCCCGAACCCAGCGATTGGCTTTTGTTTCGCTAAGATAGATTGTTTTATTTTACCGATTTATGGTTTTAGCGAAATTAAAAAATCTCTTTATAACTTCAATTTCTATTTATCTGCATATAAAAGATGGCAGGGACATCGCTAAACCTGTAACCATAGATGGATTCAGTACATGATTCTGAACCTATATTATATTCTTTGTCGGTTATTAAAAAAATAATTAGCTCTTCCATGCATTTTGACCGCGTAGGTTCACTTTTCTATGAAACATCTAATTTTTTTTTATAACCGACGAAAAATTTGCGCTCTAGTGGGTCTAGAAACAAGTGCTGAATTCATGGTAACATGTTGCGCGAATATTGCGGAAATTGACGTTATAAAGAGTTGTCTGTGTATGTACTTAGACCTATGTGTGTAAGTAAAATAAACTAATTGGCTATTAAAAACAACTGACGGGCGTATTTTTTTAGCTCAAGTAAAAGTTAACGAACTGTCATTACAAAGTGTGAGTTGGCATGTTTTGTGTATCGAACTAAGACACATGGTCCCACAGTATATGCCTCATGGAAAATTTAAATACTATAGTCATACATCACCCTTTCATTAAGTTGATTAAGTAATTATAAAGTTAATAGTCTAACATTTCCGGAAAAGCCTTTCTTTTGATTGGATTAATCATAAGAGAATGGAAGTATTAATATTATATTACAATTAAATGAAAGAAAATTTTAAACTCATATTAAAAGTACACTTTATAAACAAGCATCAAATTAGAGGACTATCCAAGATAAGAACGCTAGTCAAAATGCTGGTTCTGCTCCGTAGGATAATGTAAAGTCTAAGCAAAATCAAACTGGTTGCTAATTTAATATTTTATGACAATGATTTACATTATGTAGGTAATTACTTTAACTCACACACTGATTATTTTACTTTAACAATGTTTGTAAAGATGTAAGCACCATGTATCTATCACATAATAAATGTATCTTGTCATGGCTTTATTTTAATTCTTTTACCTATTGTGGTCTAGTAATTTTATTCTAGGTGCATCGTCTTCACATATAATTATATAATTATTGTCATACAAAATATTCTAAATCATTTTAAAAGAGTAACGTTGGACTTTCTTGTTCATAAATTCTTCTCCATACGAAAATTACTTTTTGAAAGGAGCAAGGACGGTTTTGGAAGGACTAGAATCAATTCTATTTTATTGTAAATTTTGACGTCCAAAAGTGCCTTTTATATATGTATTTGTCTTTTATAAGTGTCTTTTATTGACTATGATTTTGACTTTTATTTCTTAATTATTTTTGCGGTGAAAAATGCACATTATTTTTTGCAGCGAGATGTATGTTTTAACGGTAGCTCTTGCTTGAAGGATTCTCGGAGCGAGCTCGTGGTCTGCTTATTTTCAATTGAATGTAATAGGCACAGCGGCCGCCTGCAATCACTGGTTCCGCAGTTCCTCTTATTTCTTGGTGTTCAATATTATTCAATTAGTCGGTCGGTCTGATCAGATTACAGAGTACGACTACTTTCCTGGTATGTTTTCGTTTCTTATTTTTTAGGTTTTCATATTATTAATGTGTTTAATTTTCAGCAACAATGTATGTTTCTTTGATTTTTTTGTTTCTGAATTATGTACTTAAAAAATAAAGAACTTTTATTAAATATTATCTTAACTCTAACCGTTGTGTAAAGTAACAAGTCCTATCTAAGAGTGCCGGGTGATCTGTAACTCAGAACCCACAGACACGTTTCAATCAGTGCCTGAAATATGACGATGAGATAAATGAAGATTTATTTATAAGTATAACTATGTAACATCACGCTTTTATACTTCGAATCGGTAAATGAAGGTATAATGTACACTCACATTTGGCCAGTTACGTTAATATTACCGCACATCAGTGATAACATTTTGAGATTGACAGTGGCTTTATGTCAGGGAATTTTCGTAGTGCAAGTGTTACCAGACTTCTTATTTGGCAAATCTAAAATTCCTCAAAATAGAGACTGCACGAGTTTATATTTATGTTGTAGATATAACCGGTATAAGATGGATTCCTATTTTAAAACGAGCTGAAATGTCAAAAGGCAAGACTGTAAGTAGGCAGTACCTGTAAAAACGTATATCGGTCGCACAATTAAAGCCAATGAAACGAGATGTTTTCGTTCAAATTTACATCAAGATGATGTTAAGAAATTGTCATTACATTGAAAATTAAACTACTACCTTGATCGAAGATATTATCAATGTTTTTTTAAATAACTACAAACAGTTTTAGTGCAATCACGTATACTTAGGCAAAAAAGAAGCTACAAAAAAAAATACGACAAAATGAAAATCTCCATCTATTGTTATGCCTTCAACGTAAACTTTTGGTACGGAAACTTTTTTAATTTATTTTTCCATTGACGTATTACCTATATCTTCTTGCAGCTATATGAGAAGAATGACTAGCAAATATGCAGGGTACATTGTACGCGTGATGTCGATAAACTACTATTTATATAGCGGTCTTCTACCTTTAAACACCCAATCTCGTTATCTTCAAGCCAGAGACCAATCTTAGCATTATAACATCAAAGTTGTTTATTGGTCTCATAAATTATGTTATATTCCGTGATACTCAAAAAGAGAAACAAATCGGACCAGTAGTTCCAAAAATTACCCTCTACATCAAATAAATTTCGAGGAGAATATTTGTGAGTTTATATTCACAAAATTACCTCTTCATAATATTGGTATAGATAAGTTTTTCTATAATTTGAGATTTCCGTACTTAAATATATAGGTTAGGTATCACACAGGTATGACCAAACCCAAACAGACGTTTAAGTCTGCCCAAGTTAGGTGTGGCTAAAAATTTGTACGTAACTCTATGACCCACAAATTAGGCAATAGTCTACTTTAATTCATAGTAAATTAATCATTGAAAGGAGCAGCTACCTACTCGTACATAAAAGGTTCGATTGACACACGTGTCACATTTGTATTTCACCCAACAGTCACTTGTGTATTCCATCACCCGTTTATCTAATTATCCATCAATAGCAAAATAGTTATTAACCAATTTCCGTACGGTCAACATCCAGTTAATGGGATTGTTGGCAGCCATGAGGCAATACGTCAACAGTTTGATAAAATTATCTCCCAATATGTCACGATAGGCTTTAATAACAATTTGGGGGCTGAATGGCGAGCACGGATTAAATGCTTGTGTATACTATCAAGATAAAAATGACAGATAACCTCAATAGGACAAAGCTCTCTTAAAGCTTTTATCGTCTGTGAATCACGTAAACCTGTTTCCTGGAGAGAGTTATTAAACATGACGTCAGGTGAAATAAACACTGATAGCGTGTCACACGGTGTTCATTATTAACCGTTTAGGTGTTAATAATAATACACATGCAACTTATTGTGTCGTGTTGCTGGAAAATGTTATTTAGGTGAAACAGACAAATAGGCCTTTATTAGGTTGATACCTACGATATTATACCAGTCTAGTAGTTCAATAGTAATGGGTAAATTAGTGCATAATACGATAGAAATAGATAACTATAATCATTTGTTTCACATAGCGTCCAACACATTACATACAATTTCTGTAATATCCTGTAGTGAATGACGTTACGTTTTGTCACTAGTAGATAAGCGCAATACTTAAATAAACCGAGTGCTTCGTTTCTATGTATTTGTCTAATAATACTCTACACAGAAGCACTCGGTTTATTGAATACTGAGAACTTTTTAGATCTGTGTATGTGTGATAGACCTAAATCTACCTACATTACATCAAGCTTGCATTTCTCGAATAAATGTTACGTAAATGATTAAATATACCGCTATCAAACACAGACATAAACTCATGTGTTGTTCCCATGAGAGTAGGCAGAAACTACAGAACATCACTTGCTACGAGCCTTTTTTTTTGTGTATGGGAAATCATCAAATGACCCCTCCCGCTCTGGGTGGAGCAGAAGGGAGTGTCAGACTCTTACTGACTAAAACCCACCCGTGTTCCCTTAGCCCTTTGTGTTCCGGGGTAGCGGTAACCCTTTCGGACAATCCCGCTGCCCCGGCAGGCTTAGGCCCTTACGGGCCTTACTTATTCCTTTTGCTTCTTTTACACCCTTATCATTTAGTACAACTTGTTTTATGTATGTTTTTTTACCCTTTTACTCGATACGTATTTATAAAAATCATTTACGGATACTAACTCTCGTAGTATTATTACGTATTCCAATGTATTAGCAGGATTTATATAAATGAATCACCCAAACCCTTGAGTTTTCTTTGGACGTTCTACATAATACCTTTCCTTAAACTCCAATTAAACAAATTAATGTATTCTATTGAATGTATTAGCTGTTCACACAATCCGATCATTAGTAACATGAATGGTACATAGAAACTCGTCAAATCTCGATGCCTCGTTTGCCGTTTTACTAACATTACGACCAAATCTTTTATTTAACCAAAGTAATTAAATGTACTTAGATGTTATTTTAATATCTTTTAGACAATCAATCTGCCTAGCCTTTTACCAACTATGTTGGGGTCGGCTTGCAGTCTAACCGGATGCAGCTGAATACCAGTATTTTACATGGAGTGACTGCCTAACTGACCTCCACAACCCAGTTACTGGGTAATACGATACCCCGTGGTAAGACTGGTTGTCAGACTTTCGGGCTTCTGACGACCCGTAACGACTGTCGAAGATCCACAAATGATATATTTGATGATTTTTATATCTTTAAGTCTTTCATCATAAAGTAATTTTAGTGGAGAATCTTTCTTCGAAGAACAAATCTTAACGGTCATCCCTCATCAAGCATAGCATTCATATTTTATAACTGAAACAGCTGCCTCGTTGGCTTGCTTAGCACGGGTCTTGGATTCGATAACTACTGCTGCAGTGCAAACAAACAAATCACTTACATTCTAGATACTTACTTAAAAACTGTTACTATCTTAAAATAATTGTTTTTTGTTAAAAATGCGGCCATTACTTTAACATTAACATTATTCCTGTATACCTATACAGATTTCTTTTAGAAATCAGTTAGAAATATTTTTTGATCTCATGATCTTTCATTTAATCTAGTTACTTCGCAGCTAGCGGCCTAAGCAGAAGTGTTGGTTACTGATTTAACAAAACTCACAACAAACTATCACTGAGAATTGGAGGCAATGTCAGTAATGATATCGAGCGTAGAGGTTCGTAGTTACAATAAAACCTCGAACAGAAAAGTAGTACGGCGTAAACAAGTCGTTAGTTTAATGTTTTCGTTAATTTTAGTAAGTACGGCTTTCCACCTTTGCCAGCTTTATCAAACAATTGACGGGCATCTCTCAATATTTTTTTAATGTTGTTAGCTCGTTAGATAGCCCATACCTAAGATGAGGATCTTTTTCAAATATTTGTTTTATATTGTCCCACAGTAAAATGTTGATATAATCAACTTTGTTTTACGATGTACTCCGACGATGTTTTAATTTCGCTCTTAACTTTTAATAATTACGTTCATGTGATGTGTTTAGTATTTTCAAACTTCTGAAAATCGAGAAATCATCAAACAGTAATCGAAGCTATTTGGTTTCTTGATTATGGATAAATGCAAAATTATGGCCACTTTGGAGAATTTTCTGAATTGATGAAATTTTCAAAAGGCTCTATCAATCCGATATTTATATATTCACTATCAGGACATATATGTAACACAATTACACAAAATAAACTTTCATTTGCCCTGAATATCCTTTTAAAAATGGTCCAGGGAAAGCCCACAATTTCTTGTGGGCTATAATAATAATAATAATACTTTATTGATACAAATCCTTACAATATGCTTAATAACTAATTAAAGTTCACAAATTAAAGGTGCTCAAAGGCTGAAACCCTGACTCCTAAACTAGGAATACCTGTGACTTAGGAGTCAGTGTTCTACTGTCACTCGGACACTATAGACCCTTACGTAAATTAAGAGCTGGTAAGGTGATATTATACAATAATAGTTTATCATTATGTAGGATTTAAAGAAAATTAAAAAAAAGAAAGCTAAAAGTAAAAAAAAAATATTGAAAAGTTAATTTTAAAAGAAAAAAAAAAAATTTAAAAGTAAAATGACTGTTGGTTGATTTTATGTGTGTGACTGGGAGTCGTGTGTTTTGTTTGCGTTGTGTGAGTGTGTGTGTGTGACTGGGAAACGTGTGTATTTGTGTAGTGTAAGTGTGATATGAGGAGCCTATGTATGTGAATGTAGTGGTGTCGATTGTAAGACTGTGTTTAAGTTAGTACGAGCTTGGCGTCTTTTGTTGTATTAAAGATGTCGGTGATTGTATTACATATTTTGTATGGAATGTCGTGAGTTATGTCAGAGTGGTTAGTAGTTCCTCAGTTTGAGCATAGTCTAGTAGGTACAACGTGTTCTTCAGCTTAGCCTTTACTTCTTGTTTACTTAACCTTGCTATTTGTGTAGTCTTATTAATATTTTTGTAAACAAGAGAGCTCAACACATACAGCTGTCTTCTGGCGAAGGAAGTTCTATGAGTAGGGGTTGGGCATACTATTCTTTGACCACGCTTATGTGAGTCTGGGGGTGGTACTTTATTGTGTTTCCAGAGAGTGCTTCTTAGTACAAATAGCTGTCTCACGGTTAAAAGTTTGAGCTCGGTGTAAAGCTGATAAGTCGGATAGCGAAAGGGCTTTTGAGACATAACCTTAAGTACTGCCCTTTGCGCACGCTCCAACTCGAGAAATTTAGTTTTGGCCGATCCACCCCAAGCCAGAATACAATAGCCGATGATGGACTGGCAAAGTGCAGAGTAAACGATTTTTAGGGTGTCTAAGTCTGCAGAATGCCGTAATGACTTGAAGAGATGAATTGTTTTCCTAACTTTACTGGCAGTAGACTCTATATGCTTGTTCCATTTCAGACCATCGTCAATCATCACCCCCAGATATTTGACAGATGTTACTGAGGGGAGCGCTAGGCAAGAGCAGGTCGAGTTGTCCAGACAGGTGTGGGCTCTAATTGAGTATATGTTTGGGGGCTTCGTTCTAGCATGGATAGAAAACGAGATGTAGTTAGTTTTTTGTAGGTTCAGGGTAAGTAGATTTTTGTGAAGCCACTCCATGACAATTTGCAGGCATATCTCAGCATTATTTCGTACCTCAGCCCAGTCCTTCCCATGTACTATAATGGCTGTATCATCGGCATAGGTAAATATATTTGCAGATGGTAGAGTAAGGGTGCACAAGTCATTGACGTAGATAAGGAAGAGCGTTGGGCCGACGACACTGCCTTGCGGGACTCCGTATGACATTATCTCATCAGCACTACAATGTGGTCCTATCTTCACACAGATTTTTCGGTCTATCAAGTAACTCTTGAAGAGATCATGAACAATGCCTCGTATGCCGATGCTATGCAGCTTGGATAGGAATGTGGGAACAGAGACTGTGTCAAAGGCTTTTGTTAGGTCAAGGAATAGACCCAGGCAATTCTGTTGATTATCTAGTTTCCTAGCTACAAGCTCCGTTAGGTCTATCACCGCGTCCTCTGTAGACACTCCCTTCCTGAAGCCGTACTGATTTTTTGCTATTATGTTGTATTTGTGTAGGTAGTTTACGAGTTGTTTATTGATAATTTTCTCCATTATCTTCGACAGAACAGGTAGTACAGCTATGGGTCTATAATTGTTTACACAGTCTCTATTCCCACACTTATGTATTGGGTGGATTACGGCTTTTTTACACGTATTAGGGAATATACCTGTGGCCATAGAACAGTTTACTATGTGAGTAATAAGTGGTAAGAAGACATGTCGACATAGTTTTATTAGTTTGACGGGAATACCAACCCAACCAGTGGCACATTCTTGTCTTAGGCCTGAGATAATGGAGTCCACATCAGCATTATCCACCTCGAGAAGAACAAAGGAGCTAGAAGGACACGTGCTTGGGGGCTATGCCCACCACGATGATCACGCTCATATGAAAGTCAACGATCTCTGAAAATCACTTTATTTTTGGCCCTTTTTTAAAATATAAAAGTGATCTCCTGACCAAGGAGCTCCTATCTGAAACTTTCAAATATATTTTCAATGTTCTCTCCTCATGCCACACCTACTCAGCTATCAACTTTTCGCCCTATGCTTGCTCTTACCAACCCCTGCTTACCGCTTTGGAAAGCACAAGTTAATGTTACGAAATTAAAACAAAGGAATGTCGAATGAACTTCTAAGTTTTCGATGGAAGTTCATTAGTAAAAAAACTTTTTAACAAATAAAACCGACTTCCAAAAAAAACATTACAAAGTGAAAAATAACTTTAATTTCGGAAGCCGGTGTCTTTGAATCTGTATTTTAGTTTATTGCCACCGACATCCGAAATTAAAGTTCACTTTGTAGTGCTTTTTTGGAAGTCAGTTTTTTTTGGTTAAAAAGTTTTTATTTCTCGCTTTTTAGTGGGTCTGTTTATAATGTATCTAAGTTACAATAGCCTAATGTCAACTTGCTCATCGCCTTTTACAAAATATTGCCTTTCCCGATGCAGGGACGTTAATTGTTGAGGAGTTCTCCTGGTACTCCACCATCAGCTCCATTTTACCATTCGCATTGTGACGAGCATAAATTGCTTAGCAACCATATTAAAGCAATCGAATCCAACCCGTGAAATACTTATTCCGGTGGCCATCTGTGGTCTTCATCATCAGTTCCACTTCACCACATGATGCTTTCCGAGAGCAAATGCACGAGTTACTATAAATAATACCCAAATCGCTATAGATGTGTCTATATTTGAAGAGTTCCTTCGATTTCTCGAGGATCTGATCATCAGAACTGAATTTTGACAAAAAAGGACCAATCTGGAAGTATATCCTTTTAAATAAAAAAATAATTTTCCAAATCGGTCTATAAATGACGAATGTACAGAGGCAACAAACAAAAAAAAAAATTTAAAAATACAACCGAACTGAGAACCTCCTCCTTTTTTGAAGTCGGTGAAAAAAAACAGTACAACAGACGGGCAATTCTCGTAATTTTTAAGAACGTTCACAGTCAGAGGGGTTATTCTCGTAATTATAAGAACCTTCAGTCTGATCTCAGTCTCAAACTGTAAAAAATACTTAAAATTTCCCTACATTTTGATAAGTTTTTGACATTTGTTTGTCGCCGAGATGAGACTGCGACTAGATTTTGAACGTTTTAAATTACGAGAATTGGCCTACTGTTTTATCAAATCGAAATAGTTTTGTAACTTTTTCATAGATCGTTATCAAGTAACAAAATGTCACATATTCAAGAAGGACACAATACAATGTTTGTTATCTTTTTAAATCTTTCAAACAATGTTAATCAAAATTTCGTAAATAAAATCTTTTGTTACGGAGCCTTTCTTACCTCATTTTCATTATACGAAATATCAACTTAAAGTAGAATGAATGCCTTATAGTCAAAATTACTTTTTAAGTTAAAGTAATAATATCAAAACTATTCACAAAGTATCGCAAAAGTGACAGTACGAACGCCAATTTTGATTTCACAACTGTTGCAAAAGTAGCTAAAATCTCAAAATTAATTTAAAATTTAAATCATTAATCTCTTCTATTGGTGAGAAATTTAATTTATTATTTTTAATTATGTAGTCCAAATGTATAATTTAATAAGTTAAACAATGAATTTCATATTGAACTTAATTGTTAATTGCAAAATCCCAAACAAAGTCATTAATTAAATCGCAAATCTGTGCTTGTTTGAAAGTTCAGTTAAAATTCGTAGCCTCGTAGCACCGTCGTAGTGCCGTAGCAGCGTAGCGCCCTACGGCACCTACGCAAGTGAAACACGCGGCGTAGCTTAGTACCGCATCGCTATATAAACCGGGCCGGCACTTCGAACCTTTCATTCGCTTTCAAAAACCATCGAGGGAGACCACGGAAGCAGCACTCACAGCCTCCCGTACTTACTTGTAAAAGTGATTGTTACTAGTTTCCCGTAAACCTCCAGCAGTCAACAGCTGAATTTATTTCCACGTGCTGAATTTTAAAGGTAAGTTTATTTTTCAAATTATTATTAGTTCTGATATAGGAAATACTTTTTTAAAGTTGTTTAGGTTTATTCACAACTCAGATTATCGTCATTTAATTTTTAAATGAAAACAACTGAAAATCATTTAATTTCGAAGTTTGTTTTCAAGTTTGAAACTAATCGACAAATTAAATTCTGAATTACAATATCCAAAATTAGTTTCTTTAAATGTGAGAGTGAAAAATAAAAAACTTTTTGCAATTTCAGTGTTTTCTGATACTGGAGCTAAAATACCAGTAAGTTCCACAAAGTAAACTCACAATGTTCTTACAACTGAAACCTTAATTAAAAGTGTAGCTGCACTCTTAAAATCTTAACTAACTTATCATTGTAAACAATAGGAAAACTTTATTAATATTAAGTTATAGCTGCTCTGTGGTAACTTCACTTTTAACAGCACTTTCAGAAGCACATAAAATACTCCGGAAACTTACGCCGCGAGTCATAAATAATAATCATTAAAAATGTCGATATTATAGCTTGTGTTTTGTGTAAGTTTTCATGCATAAATTACAGTTACTAAAACCCTAACTTTTTAATGTTTTATTCAGCTGTTTATTAAATTGTTCTTGTTAGTAAACCTTAAGTACATAAAGCCAATATTTTTTCCGTTACAAGTAAGTCAACAATAATTAACTATTTGATTACAATCAGGCGTACTATAGACCTCTGCCTGCGCCTTCGAGAAATACGTGATGTTGTTTGTTTGGCATAATTATTAGAGACTATTGGGTGGAATAAGTTAAAGTTTCGGGAACATAACATGTTGTACCGAGAACAAGAAAACGCATTAAAAAGTAATTACTTGAAAAAATCTTGTTTTAAAAAAGAATGTTTCAAACATAATCCTCTTGTATTCGTGTCGTATTTGGTGACTTCAACTTTATAAGAATAAATAAATTCATTATCTATCGATTTGTGTACGACAGTACGCGAAAGTAGTAAAAAGCAATTGAAATAAGAAGAGTTACTATATCTGTGCTAATCTAATTCAATTTACACATCTGGGCTGATCTTTCAATCATGTGATAACTTTATTCGAGAAATAATTTCGAAATTTTGACAGTTATTTCATTCAAAAACTGTAAAACGTCAATTTTATTCCTCGAATAAAAGTTATCTGGCGATAGAAAAATCAGCCTTAAGTGGGACGCGATAATACTTCATGTTATTTCATTGTTCTTATAACACTGTTGTAGCCATTTTTAAGCGTCTTCAAAAAGGAGTAGGTTCTCAATTCGACTGTATCTTTTTTTTTGTACTTTTGTTACGCGATATCTACGGCAATTGTAAATCGATTTGTAACTTTTTTTTGTATGTCTCAGGGCTGGTCCCTTATAAATTTTATTCACTTTGCTTTAGTGGTTTTTGAGTTAGCTTCAATAAGACGTATATTTGCCACTTAGTTTATATTGATGATGTTATAAGTAATGACTTCCTGTCACTGATATTTATAGCAATTAGTGTTATACAAATTTGTGTGGGGTAAGCACAACTTAAAAGTGAAAAAAAACATACGATTTTTTTTTTAAGTTTTTATTGGTAAGTACCTACTTCAATTTTAGCCTAAGAACCAAATGTGGTTTCATATTATTTATTATTATGACCAAATAAAAAGAGTATGTAAATATTGTAGCAGATGACGTTTTGTTGTTTCTGCCTACCTACCTACTACCTACATACATAAGCGTGAGTCATATTATTTTTATAACTGAAAGTATCACTTAAGGCTAATACTCTCACTTTAATGGGTCTCCCTTTATAATGAGTCATTGGAACGAACGAACGAACGAACGACACATCAACGAGAGATAACAGCTCTTTCAAAGCACTGTAGGGGACTTGAAGAGCCTCTTAAAGTAATTAAACATCGATAGGACTTCTTTTAAATTTATATTGATAGAACAACGTTAAATATTCCCATCTAAACTAGCACTCACATAACTAAACAAAAATACCTAATAAAATATTTGACACCTGCTCGAATGTTCGAATGGAAACCACGCTAAATTATAGTCAGCCTGCAGTATATAAGGTCAGGCTACATAGATAGCATCAGTACACAGTACCTACTCAGATTTTCGGTTAAATTAACAAAAGTAACCACATTAACTGTGAATTGGATATTCATAATGTTAGTAATAATAAAAAGCAAGATTAAACCAAGAAAGGAAAGAAAATCCTTTTGTGATATTTATTTGAGAAAATTTCGATACAGATTGCCTTGAGCAATTGAAGGAAATAAAAAAAATTGCTATTTCTTCAAAATACTCGTAGATAATTATATAATTTCTCTATTAAGACGCCAGTGGCGCCGATTCCCTTGTTTACAAACTAAACTAAATTTAAGTTAAGTGTATCTTTTTCTTTAAATTTCATTAAGAAAAGAACAGAAGATATATATTAGTTTAGTTCTGTCAAATTAAGAGACTCCACAAGTTTAGACGTGATTAAAAAATTGGCTACTAAAAATACATCAATTTAAGTCAGGCGCTGACTAATTTGATTTGAAAAAGATGCACTGAACTTAAATTTAGTTTAGTTTGTGAACAAGGTGATCGGCGCCACTGTCAGGCAAAGTACACTTATGCCTTATCCTTTGAGAAAAACCGGCGTGGTCGTAAGTCGTAACCTCATTGTCTTCGATACAAGTTTATCCCAAGTAGGTACTAGTAAATGTTGTATAGCGTCTAATTACAATTCCTCTTTCGAAAGTCAAATTACTGACGACTGATGGCTGATTTTTCCAGCGCCAGATAATTTTATCCGAGGAATAATTTTGAATTTTTGACAATTCTTCCATACAAAAACTGTCAGACGTCAATTTTATTCCACGAATAAAAATTATCTGTCGATTGAAAAATCAACCCTGAAAGAAAGAAATAGGTGTGTAATTATTCATCTGATATAATACGTTTTTTAGTAAGGGGATAAACACTTAAAGACAGTAAAGGCTAACCTAAGTATCATACGACAGTTTGTTAGGATATCTATTATCTGTATTCTATTTATGTCTATGGTCACTTCCATAGAGATTGTCAGTGTCACCGTCACTTCCACTTCCTGTAAGAGAGACCGAAATATACAGAGGTCGTCATGAGCTCCGTGTTTGATTTACTGGAAACTCCTTGCATCCTGCATAACATGGTGTCAGAAGTCCAAGTAGAACCATAGAAGTCGTCGTCGTCACTTATAACTCGTCACAGAGCTTCGTCAGGTCAGCGCATCGTCATTGTCAAGGCAAGTCTGCTCACGTTCTGTCTAACCAATATGGCGAACGACCCGCCAACGTACAAGCAAGCGCTAAACGCGCCGCCAGCGAAATTCCATTTGGACATTCATGCCTCCAACATGTCTCTTGCGTGGAAAAACTTCGCAACGGCTCTAAGTATTTATATGATTGCAAATGATTTAGATGATCAACCGGACACAAGGAAATAAAAATAAAAAGATCTGTCTGAAAAGGGGGGATGTTAGGATATCTATTATCTGTATTCTATTTATGTCTATGGTCACTTCCATAGAGATTGTCATTGTCACCGTCACTTCCACTTCCTGTAAGAGAGACCGAAATATACAGACGTCGTCATGAGCTCCGTGTTTGATTTACTGGAAACTCCTTGCATCCTGCATAACAAGTTAAAAACACGCCATTATGACAACTACAATTTGCGTATCGAATACTTACTTCAAAGGACAAAAACGTTAGGGAAAACAATACAGCAATTAAGATGCCTTTTGTACAATTCTGTACCGAAAAATCAAATTCTATTTACATACGTTCTCCATGGGCAAAAATCGACGGCCCATCAGCGGCGGTGACGCAAAACCGTCACGACAGTTCTTTTTTTAACACGATCGTGTCGCTGCATCCAAAAAAATGTTGATTCACCCACGAGTTAAACCGTTTAAGGTGCCACTTTTCGATATTTTTTCTATACAAATTTCGGGAGAATATTACTCCACTGTTTGACATTGTGCATCCAAAATTAAACATGATATCGTTTTGACTTTGATTACTTGTGTCCGTACGGAAACAGAATAGTAAAATAAAAAGCCATTAAAAAGTTATGAGCCAACAAAGATTCGTTTTTCTTGCTATTTAAAACTTAATTTTGGGTGTAAATATGTAATAAAAGATCTGTAAAATCTTCAAAACCAAGTCCGTACCGACAAGCTCAGTTATCGAAGACATCAATAAACTTTATTTGTAATTAATTTATGCAGTGGTTTTTTCATAAAACTCGATTTTCCGAAGTACTTTTCGAATCTATTTACGCGCCTATCAGTTCGGAACGGTGTTTCTGTGCGTGAGAACTAGACGTTGTTCGTGTAGACTAGCGTCTAACTGCTCATCACTGTTACTAACACTGTCGGACACGAAGCCAGGCGAGACAGCGTGCTTTTTGGCCATGACCACCAGCGAGTTCGAGCTCGCCACTAGTTTACTCTTAAGATCGTGGTTCAGTGAAAGCCTACTTACATTTTAAAATAGTGTTGAAAACGCAACAACCACGAAATAATTTAAATTTTTGATTTAATTAGTAAAGTTTAAAAAAAAAACGGCCAAGTGCGAGTCGCACACAGAGGGTTCCGTACCACATCGCATAAAACGCCGAAAAAACTCTATTTTTAACTCATATTTTATTTTTATTACATGTTGTTATAGCGGCAATAGACAGTGGACACACGCTCTGTGAAACTTTTAACTGTCTACCTATTACGGTTCATGAAATACAGCCTGACGCTTAGAATAGGGTCCCGTTGGCATCCTGTGAGTACGGAACCCTAAAAAACTAGCAATAAATACGGCCAACAAAACTCTCTCTAAACAAAGGTGTCACTACAAAAATCTGATGAACTAACAATTAACTAAATATCTGTTACCAAAAAAATAGTCCGTTTTCAGAACCTAGTGTATCTAGTCTTTTCTACTATTATGAAATATGCGGCATTTCAGGAGTTTTCACTATACAAGATGAAGACGACAGTAAATGAAATTGCGTTCCCTGTCTGCATACAATTAGTTTTATCCAATTAGTTGTCACTATAGATATCCAAAGATAGGCAAAATCCATAGTCCGCTCATAACAGACTATTATTTAGTTTGTTTGAAAAAATCACGTTTTCTATTTCGATATTAGGATTTAATTTGATAGTTTTAAAATAATTCTATGCATTAGTATTGTACGTGTTTTCATTTAGTGTCGTAGTCTCTTTGCACTGTATACGCCCACAACGTTTTAGGTACTAAATGAGGTTGTCTCAGCTACGGGTCTGCCTGTAACGCCTGCTTGTCGTCGAATATCGCGATAAAAAGTAGCCTATATGTTAATCCAGAGTGTCAGCTACCTCCATACAAATTTTAACAAAATTGGTCCAACCATCTGAGCGTGAAGAAGTAACAAACATATAAACACACACACTAACAAACTCTCGCCTTTATAATATTAGTGTGACATTGCGGATCAATTGCGTTATTTTAAACCGACGAAAAATGAAGGAGTTTCTCAAGACTACGCGTATTTATATTGTTTGTGCTTTTTTTGTTTGACTTAGGTCAACTTTGGAAAGAAAGTACATTAGTTTCGAGAATTATAGATATCATTTTGCATAAAATCTTTTTTAGCGGCCAAAAATTTATGTCCTTCTTTGGTTTAAAGGAAGGACGAACTCTTAATACGCTCTGATAATGTAACTGGCTTACCTAAGCCTACGTGATATAATAGAAAATAAATAATAAATCAAGTACCCTTCAAAGTGGGTTATTCGACCTGTAATAGGATCAATCTGTTTTCTCCCATCGATGCCCACCGTGAGTCCTTGAGTATAATACGTTTACGATAGAAACAGCAGGAAGGGTCTTTCTAAATTCGTATATAATATTACTTGCTGACATAAGCAAAACAAAACGAAGATCCGTGAAATATGTTTTTAAATTGGTGTGATTCATACCTACATTTAAACTCGTATATCTATCTGAATACGTACATATTGCTCTCCATCGGTCACGAAAGTATAGAATAAAAACATCATTTTCCTAGAAAAATTTTAGAATATTCAACTATTTAGAATCTTTCATTGCTAGAATTATGACGAATTCTTTGAAAATCAAATAGTATTCTATCGAAAACCTACGTGTTTCATATAAGCAAGGACATTAATAGTTCAGACACACCCAAAATCTTCTAATTTCCAATAATAACAAAACTTTATGTAAAAAAATCTTACTTACCAGGGGCAGTGCTTTGTTATAGCAGATATACATATATCTTTATAGGGCCAAAGAAGACCTAAAATAACTCTCGACCTATCATATCAACTGTTAAAATAATAGAGAGAAATGGAAAAAGTACTGTTTTATTATTCAATCTGACATATTTGACATATCGATAAAATTCTACATATGTACGTATCCCAAACGTCTCACTTAGGAACCTTTTCAATTCTTGAGAGCTAATAGATTAAGAGTGAAAAGGTCCATGTACACTGTACTAAGAAGGGTCATATTCTGAGAAAATTGTCTTGTATCACTCTGGGTGCTCAGTCGCACATACTTACAAAGTGAATCATAACGAGAAGGGTTTACACAGATGTGCAGAGACCATAAACACAAACTAGCTTGTTTATGTCGTCAGTCTATTTCCTTCAGAAGTGTTTGTAACTTGGAAGGTTGTTTATACGGCCTTCAACTATATACTAATAATAAAGCTGAAGAGTTTTTTTTGTATTTTTGTTTGTTTGTTTGAACGCGCTAATTTTCTGGAATTACCAGCCGGTCGATTCTTTAAAAATCTCACCATGAAAAGTTAGGTGAAGTGAGCTTATAGTAAGCTGTCAAGAGTATCAACATCCAGGATGACACTGACCGCTCACTCCACGCTCACTTCACCTAAGTTTTCACGGTGAGATGCTTACAGAATCGCACTGCAGTTGGATTTGAAAATGTATTTTTGCATTTGATAGCCCAATTCTTGAGCTTTCTCAAGAATTGGGTTACCAAATGCAAAAATAGCTACAGTCAGCTAATAGCTATGCTATTTAACATCACGCTAGGATCCTTAGGAGCAGAGCAAAAAACAACACTAAGCCAAAACGAAGTACCTATCCAATAGCGCAGGCCTGCGACGCTATGCGATGGTAGGTAGGGGGAAACAAGAAATTTCACGCGGAAAAAGTCGCGGGCAGAAGTTAGTCATCAATTTAGCTTGTTATTTTTCAACCTTTTTATTTTAATGGCTCTTATCAATATATTATCAAAAGTCCTTTGTATCCAAAAAAAATATCGTATACAGGACTTATGGACTTAAACTAATGGACCTTTTATTAACGGTTACCCAATTTCGTAAACAGAAAATAGCATTATTTTGAAAGTAATCTACATAATGTATACTTAGTATTTCGTTACACGTATATAAATTTTTCCTTAATATTTTAGGGACGTATGGATTTCGCATCTGCCCATCTGTCTTTTTATGGTCGATTTATAATACATTAAAATATTTATTTTCCATTATTTCCGCAAAAATAAATGCTCAGGGGTTGCTTGAACTGCGAGGATCGCCAAGAGGACACGGTGGAGCATACGGTGAAGGTCTGCCCCACTTGGGCAGAGCACCGCCGTGTTCTCGCAGAGGCGATCGGCAGCGGCGGCGACCTCTAGCGCCCGGCCCTGGTTTAAGCCATGGTCCCGGGCGAGAGGGAGTGGAAGGCAGTCACCTCCTTCTGCGAAGCAGTCATGCTAGCGAAGGAGGTGGCGGGACGGCTGAGGGAGTGAGCCTCACGTCCCAGCCGCCGCGGGAGACGCTCCGGGCGTCGGGAGCCGCGTGACGACTCCCGGCCACCGTAGGCGCGGGCCTGCGGGCGGAGAGTAATGGGTAACCCTCCGTCCGATCAGGACCAGGCCCGTGCCGGACGGCGCGTACGTGTTCTACGCGCGCCTCAAAGAGATGTCAGCAGTAAGGAAGGGGCCCGATAGGGCCGAAGCCTGCCGGGGCAGCGGGATTGTCCGAAAGGGTTACCGCTGCCCCGGAACACAAAGGGCTAAGGAAGGAACACGGGTGGGTTTTAGTCAGTAAGAGTCTGACACTCCCTTCTGCTCCACCCAGAGCGGAAGGGGTATTTGATGATTTCCCATCCTCAAAAAAAAAAAAGGGGTTGCTTGAGGGGCAGACATTCCTGTTCAGTGCAAACAGTCTCAGTACCTTTACAGGGGGCGTGGAATGAAAACATTATTTAAAAAACGCAATCCTACAATATTTTTCATAGCGCATTTTGAAAATAACAACTACCTACATCATCTTAGTCACAACAGTATTCTAGCATAGCAATGGATATGACAATGCAGGCCCAGATTGAATTGTGACTTGTGATTTGTATCGCAGACCGGAAAGGCCCTCACTAACTCCAATATTCACGCAACTTCGAAATAAGTGACCTAACTACTCATATTCAAGGCTCATACTTACTTAGGTCAAACAGGGATGAACAGAAATAAAGACATCGTATTAAAGACGGACGTAGTAAATAAAACATGCGCAGATAAACTTAAGTACGTATTCAATAACAAGTTATTCAAATGAGACTTTAAAATGTGCCATTAAAAAACGCTAAAAAGCTTATTGCACCAAGATACTAATATTTAACAACATGCAAGACGGGAGCGCTTACTTTATGCATCGTATTCGTTCAGCCTGATCGCTTTTGCATATTAATACGATGTCGCTCTCACAATCTACCAATGTATGCATCCACTTATTTACCCTTACGAGGTAATAAAATTGAAATTATGTCGTCCACGGAAATTGGCTTATTACCATAATGAAATATGTTCCTTTTTTGTCTAATTTCGCTCAAAATAATTCTGTAAAGAACATGAAAATGTTTATAAGTAAGGTACTTATTTGTAAGTTAGATACCTTATTCAGACATGTTATGTCTTCACATAAGCCTCTGCTCGTGCAACTTTTTACTAATAAAAGTAACTTAATACGTAGTTACTTACATGGAACATTGTAAAAACTGACATGGTAATTTTACGTAACTAAATCTGAGAATGTATTTTAAAGACAGTCTAGAAAGGAAACCGCGATATTGTACATATATTGTACTACATTAGGGAATTCTGAGGCTAATAAATTTGATGATACAATTTAACTTTGAAAATACTGCTCGCAATCCTCTAGCAACGCTTTACTTAGCCGCGGTGTTCTTATCGCACGTAATAAGGAACACTATGTAAGTACCTATGTATATTATTTTGATTCTTCATAAAACAGTCGTTGTCGTTATTAGTCGCTCTCAAAACTTTTCCTCCATAAGGCAGGTAGCTGGAAGGCTTATTTCTTCGTAGATTGAACACACGATTTCCTGGGAAGGATCGTCATGCGCCTTTTCATCAATCCCTTAGTTACAAACTGAGATAAATAAATTCTTCGCAAATAAACTTTTTCAGGGAATTGTCAAAGAGTTTCAAGAAAATGCGTTCTTTTTGTTTCTGAAATACTTTAACCTGTTTATGTATGTAGGACAGTAAAATATTGGCAGGACTTCTACGTAACTAGTTTAGGGTGGAAAACAAATACACAAGTAGGTACGAACATCGAAAATTGTTTTAAAAGGGTAGACAAGTTTTTTCATCACAATACAGAGCTTTGAAGAACGACATTGACTTCTAAATAATTATGATTTCACACAAGTAGTTTAGTATTTTAATAACATTTTAGCTAGAGTTTATAAATCTTAACGACTTTCAATAGCCCGCTGAAGTAGGTTTTGTGGTTAGAAATATCTAAAACATAAACATTTTTTTTTTTAATAAAACAATAAGATATATTATTATATATTGGATAAATTGGAAAAGAGGAAGCGCGATGAATTTCGATCTATTTACATAATATTTATGTTTGCGATTATGAAAAATACTTGAGATAAGTAAAAGACAGTTCTATACTTTACGACGTATTCTATTTTACCTTGATAAGATATACATAAACAATGTTCTAAAAGCAATACTATTTTTGCATTTTGCGAGTCGAGTCTTTTGTAACAGTCGATGTCTGCGTAGTTGCAGGCAGATCTATTATCTACACAGTAGACTGAGAGTCTACCAATGGATATTACAACAAAGGCTTTTTTTTGCACAGATTCGACATCTCGGATACACTGCCCCTTTTCATGAACCGACACAATGTTTACTCATATCTTTACGACAAAACGTGCAGTGTATCGATAAATAGTGTCTCAATATCCAATATATTTGTCAAGGCGATTCCAAATCCGTAGGGTCACCGTAATTTGCGCGCTTTGTGATACGAACCCCCACAGGGATGTTATGAAGACGTATGAGAAAGGTTATACCCCAACCTTTATAATGGCTGGAATATAAATCTATGTATATCTGTATGAAAAGATCAGTTTAGTTGATCGTTGGCGGGATTTTTGATTTTTCATAACCCGATGAAATAGTGAATAATGGATTCCTTTCATGTTATTTGCACAAAACTTAACCTTTAGTAGCTTCAGGTTTCATTTATTAGCAGCCGCGGCAGAGCCTTTCTATCAGTTTTATTATTAGGTACCTAGATATGAGTATTATGACTGATTCGGGGTATTTAGATTTCAGATAAGAGAATGCATAATAATGTTGGCAATAAAGATAAAACGCTAGGTCAACCTTATGAACTTGCAGATTAACTAGGAAATAAATTCTAAGCGAAAGAGTAACCTTTAATTGCTTGAAAATTAAAATTATCACGTTAACCGAACGTTTTCCAAATAGGTACCTATAACCTTTCATGGATTAATTAGTTCTATATCTGTCCTGTTTGTTGAAATTTAAACACAAGTATATTATAGGCATTACGTACCTATGTTTTGATTATTTCCAAGGTTTTGTTTATGGATTCATTTACCTACATACAAAAACAAAAATGAAGAAGGGAAAGAAGGGAAATCCTGTATTCCCATAAATAGCATACAACATAATATCCCGTAAATAAAGAAAAATTAATTTGTAGCATATGAGTTTATTTATCGTGTTTATGACGTGTTCGACACCGGTGAAAGAGATCCGGGTAGGAAAATAAAACAATGTGTAAACGGCCGACTGTCGGCCCCAGACGGACCTTACCCTGGCCTACGTACATGTCAGTGAGGGTGTTGCGTGTACAAGGTACACGTGTTCTTCATATTGTCTACGTAACACTCGGGTGGAAATGAAATAATAAAACAAAGAAGCGAGTAATTACATAGCTTTACAGGCGGGCGACTGGTGACATATTGTCTGGTCAGGACCCTTTGCTGTAGATATTTCGCGCGGGTGTAGATGTTTATGTGTGCGGCTGGGGAGTTTGTTGCGCCACTTCTTCTTCCCAGATAAAGCACTAGGAAGTAGTGAAGGGAGCGCGTTTTTAAGGAACTGCCTTACGTATTTTTTTAATGTTCAAAAAGTACTGATTTTTAGTCTAGTTTGAATAAATGAGTTTTGATTTTGATTTTATGACGGCATGTGAGCGTAGTGCCTACCATATTACAGAAAGAAAACACACTCAAAAGATGCTCATAATATCATAGCGGTGCCTTACCCCTCCATAAGCGATATTCGCGATCGTTTAATTCACTCATTTGTTCGGAAAACCGTAAGGCGCCCTCAGTCGCCGCTATGACGCGTTCGACTTTGCCGAACAAAATGAATGCGACGATCACTTATCGGCCTTAGGGTGCCAAAGATGCCCCCACTGCGATACCTCGCAATCGAGTCAGTCAGATTAGAGGCAGTGCTTATAAAAATCCGCGAAATTCCTAAGATCCACACTCGTTCCGCTATTTGAGTGAAGCTACGATGGTGTACTGTCGCTAGACACTTAAACTAATGTTTGGTAATAATTTCAGTCCTAGTATTCAAATATAAATTAAAATAGCAGAAATATTAATTCTCTGCTTGAAATACTGCTCTGCGGACTGCTCAAATGGAAATACCATTTTCCTACTCTCGACAAAATATAGTACCTACTTTCCAATTCTCTTGGAGCTGCAAATTATTTGAAATAGTTATTGAGATAATTCAGGCACACAGGAATGTAGACTATTATATCTGCGTTTGGTCCATTTCAACGGTGCTGTTGAATGCTTTTTTTAATAAACTTTTGGCCTGACTTATCCATTGAGCTTCACTATCCTATCTTCGACAACGGTCTATCACTGTTGGGATATTCTAATTAAATCTGAAAAAGTAGAAAATGTAAATGGTCAACAATGTGTGCACTAAGGTTTTATAATAAATGAGGAGCTTGAAATTATAAGTAGGTAGGTAATAGGCTGTAAGTGAGATGGTAGATATTATTTAAATTTGACCAATTACCCAATCAATCGCCCTTATCAATGGGGCGTGTATGTATGCTAGATGAATAAGACGGCTGTTTATCTATACTAATATTATAAAGCTGAAGAGTTTGTTTGTTTATTTGAACGCGCTAATCTCAGAAAATACTGGTCCGTTTTGAAAAACTCTTTCAATGTTATATAGCCCATTCATCGAGGAAGGCTATAGGCTATATATCATCACGCTAAAACCAATAGGAGCGGAGCACCAATGAAGAATGTTTCAAAATCGGGGGATTTTTTTCCTATTGAGAGCTTCCGCTGCGTGCGCTGCGTAAACGGTTAAAGTTTCGCAAAAATCATATATGACAGAATTGTTCCCCTTTAAAAGTTTTAAAAAAAAGTCCGCGACAGCATATGTCTATCTTTTAAGGTTAGCTCACTATAACCTCTTTTATGCTAACCAAATTTGTTCTAAAATAATGCATTATTTGCGAAGGTGTTTTTATAAACATGGTATTAATCCTTATCCAAATAAATATGTTACTCATCACATGTATTTAATTTTGAACAAAATTGCCTCTGACATCATTTGATTTCAATGTATATCTTAGGAGATATCATAGTTTTAAAATAATACTAATAATAAAGCTGAAGAGTTTGTTTGTTTGAAACACGGTTTGAAAGCTCTAAATCTCTGGAAGTATTGGTCACATATATAAAAATATTTTTGCGTTTGATAGCCCGGTTCTTGAGGAAGGCTATATTCTATTAAACTTGACGCTAGGACCCTTAGGAGTTGAGCAAAAAGAAAAAAAGTCTGAAGTTTTCGCCAAGCGAAAATGAAGTAATAGCGCAGGCCGGCGACACGTTGCGACGGGGTGGATCGGGGAAACAAAAAAAATTTACGCGGACGAAGTCGCGGGCAGAAGCTAGTTATATAATATAATCGTAATTATTGGGATCTTGTTTATATCCTGGCATACGCTTGTCAGCTAGACTGACTGCAACCGTTCGTTTTTTCTATTCTAAATTCGTATTGGCGTTTATCTCATAATTTTATACCACTATTTTATTATTACTAGAAAAGGTTGCATTCCAAAGACTATGCATGTCATAATCTCTTCAAATATACACAAAATATGGCTAACGTAGTGTCCAATTTTATCTATACAAAATAAACGCCACATACAGACAGTTGCGCCAGTTGCTATAAATACTAATCCTGGATGAAGTAATAATCAATAGTGTAAACCTGTTTTTTTTTTTGCTTTTATTACTTACCGCATTTGTGTGCGAGTGCATAATCCGTTTTGAATGTAAGCTTCTGAAGAGGTGGAGACGTGTCCTGAAATACAGGCCTTACGCCTAGCTTAGACACTAGTCTCCCACAACATAATTTAAACTATTACGTTTTGTGCTTAATCTTTAATCTGTGCTTAACCATTATTGGTTCAAATTTTAATCACGTACATAATTTATACGGTCTTTGTTGATATTTTATATCAGTAGATTCCTTGAAATATTTCCATCTAAAGTGTGTACTGTATGTAGTTTGTTAATGCGTCGCCTATGTGTGCAAGTGCATGTACACATGTGCATGTATTGGAAGATTCCAGAAGCCTGCGCAACCGTGACGCACACACACACGACAGGCGCGCCTTCATTAGTTTTTCAATACCTACCTTAGACTTTTGACAAGAAGAATGACACTTTGATTATTTTCTACAAATTCCTTAAAATTAATGTTAAATTAATTATATTATATTCTTTTTATTGGGGAAACACATTTATTATTTACTTCCATCCATCGCCCCACAACGAGCACCTTTGTGTTCACATAGTTAATAACAATTCAAACGATAGTCCACTAATACACCACTAAATATTATTATAGGCGGTCCTTTGATAAGACATAAGTTTATGATCGGAAATTGTTGTGTATTTATTGCTGATAAAGCTACCTGGGCGGCAAGAATCAGCTGTGTTTGTTTCCATTATCTTAACGAGAATGTGGCGTCAAAGGCCTCAGACATAAACCATCAAGTCACTTAAAGATTTTATGGGGTCAACCCTTAAGTAGTTTTGCTACTACTATTGACGTGACGAGGTCCTTCACCAAACAAGAAAACTTCCTTTTCACCCCCAAAACTTCGACGCCACCCAATTTTATAGATGCTGTAAAGTATTCTTTCTGAGCTCAAAAAAATTAACAATTTTTAATTAATAAATGCAGGATTAAAATAATCCAACTTTTTAATTAATTTGAGTTTCAAGGCAACGAAATAATTGGCATTAGTCTAATTGAATTTCGCGTAACCCGTTAAAACGTGAGAGGAGAAAAATCAATATTGTTATATTTGAGCATTCAATCAATTCTGAGTAAATTATTACATGTAACTTCGCTGCTATAGCCGAGTATTCATTAGGTTCCTAATTAACTGCGTAAGTGAGGCATGTTAGGTATAAATACGCGCCGAAATACCCTTTTTAATGTTCAGGAATCTCCTGTGAGTTTCTTGAATATAATTTTTTGTTTATACAAACAGATTGAGGCCCTTGCCCAGCAGTGGGACAGTATGGGCCAAAAAAAACAGATTTATAACTAATAATTATTTTTTTTAAATTAAGAAATATTCAGAGATATTTTTTTTTAGAAAGAATCTCTTAATACTAAGGGCATACTGAAAGTTTCTGGATTCTGAAAAATAAGACTAAATATAATAAGACTTAAATTTATTGTTTTTCAAAGTATAATCCCTCGCAGTTAATTCATTTTTGCATTCGCTGAAACCACTGTACTAAGAAGTTGGACCAGTCTTCCTAAAAGGTCTCTACCTTTTCAATGGCTTCATGGAACGCATTCACCACCGATTCAGGGCTCGTAAAACATGTGCCTCTAAGTTTGTCTTAAATTTTTGGAAACAAAAATAAGTCGCAGGGTGCGAGGTCCGGGCTGAAAGGCGGATGCGTCATCAGTTCCACATTTGAATCCTTCAAATAGGCTATAACAGAATGTTACCGTATCGGAATATGAGGATGCGTTATCGTGGTGAAGGAGGATATTGCTTCGAGGATGCTTTTCGCGAACTTTTTCTAATACTCGGGGCAAGTAAGTGTTGACGTACTAATCTGCAGTCACCGTCCTTTGATCTTCAAGCGATACTGTAGTGTAATGTCCTGATTTGTCGAAAAAAGAAGCAACCATTTTTTTACCAATGCTTCGACTTTTCTTAACCTTCGTCGGCAAACCTTCAAAAGGAAAGACCCACTCTACCGACCGGCTTTTTCGTCACCAGTCACGATATTGTAGACAGCCAATGACCTCTGTTAAACTTTTTTATCATTTTACGGCACCACTGGACACACAGTCTGTACTGGTCCTCCGTTAAGTCATGCGGTATCCATCGAGTGTAAAGCTTCTGAACCTTCAGATGCACATATAAAATATATATTTTGCACTTGGCTCATTCCAATGCCTAACAAAGCACCAATTTGCTGGCAAGTTATTTTGTTGTCAGTTTCAATAAGCTGTCGTACGGTGTCAATATTAAAGTAACCACAGTTGCCGGCCGACCTTCACTTACCTCGTCATGGAGATGCTCACGTCCGTCTAAATTCTCCAAACCACGAATACACAGAGCTGCGACATGGTGCTTCATCACCAAATGCCAATTGAAGTCTCTGGCAACTCTCTTGTTGACTTAAGCCACAACGAAAATCATAAAAAAATCATTGAACGAAAATGTTCACGAGTTAAATTCATTTTTAAAGCGACACACAATTTTAGAAAGGACGTCACAATGAAAAATATATGATAGTCTCGCAAATTAAAAAGTAACATGTTCCCAAAGAGTTTCATTTTCGAATTCCATAATTCTTTTTTAATTCTTTTATTGTAAGTGACCAGATCCAGAAACTTTCGGTATGCCCCATGTATTAAATCACAATTATTTCTAATTAAAAACTGGCGAATTGTGGGAGTACTATAGATCACACACCTCTACCTACCTCGCTATTGTTAATAACATCATCTGCCAAACCTTTTCCCAACTATGTCGAGGTCGGCTTCCAGTCTAACCGGATGCAACTGAATACCAGCATGCATTTTACATGGAGCGACTGCCTATTTGACTTCCACAACCCAGTGACTGGGTAATATGATACTCCTTGGTAAAACTGGTTATTAGAGTTTTGGGCACCTGACCGCCCGTAACGACTTTCAAAGATACACGAATGACAGCCGGGACCAATTAATATTTATTAACTATACTATAACTGTACAAGTAGTATACGCAAAAAAATCCCTTCAAATCATTCTCCCTTGCTCAATATGGAAGTGAACCGTAAGACGGACGATTAAACAAAATAAGTTAGCAACTATCTATACTTATAATAAATCTGTAGAGAGGTCAATTCTGTACATGAAATATATTTCCAAAATAACTATCAGCGGGTGATTAGTGATCGTTACTGACGCCAAAAATGCAATCAGTAAAATTTTTGTCTGTCTGTCTGTCTGTCTGTCTGTCTGTCTGTCTGTCTGTCTGTCTGTCTGTCTGTATGTTCGTTATAGAAACAAAAACCACTCGACGGATTTCAACGAAACTTGGTACAATTGTTCTTCATACTCCTGGGCAGGTTATAGTATACTTTTCATAACGCTACGATCAATAGGAGCAGAGCAGTGAAGGGAAATGTTGGGAAAACAGGATTTCTTTTTAGGTGAAGTAGTAATAGGTTAGTAGTAGTTAGTTAGTAGTAGGTAAGTTTTGGTTAATTTATGTTCAGTTTTTTTTAATATTAAGTAGGTAAAAGCGTAGGTACTTTCATTAATTATAGGTATAGGTATTATTAATTATAGTAGTTATAGGTATTTAGTTTTAAGTGAAGTAGGTTTTATTATATATTATTTTATATATTAGACGTAGTTATATATTTTTAGTTATTCAAGCCCCAAGCGGACGCCGGCGTCCGCCCGCTATTGTCTTGAAAAACGCGTTGAATGAGAAATACGCGTTCTCAAGAATCGGCAGAAGAAAGAGCACATCGGTTAAACTCTTGAGAGTTAGTGCATCAATTTCCGGAAGTCATTATTCCACGCGGACGAAGTCGCTGGCAAAAGCTAGTTGAAAATAAAGATCCTCTACTATAAGACAAGGTACAGTTAACTGATTTGCTAATCTAATTATTTGTTTTACAGTTGAGAAGATCACAATGAAAACGAACGCGTACAACGTCTACCTGGCTATTGTCGCCGCCACCTTAGCTTTGCTGTTCGTCACGGTTCATACCGCACCAATGGTAAGTACAAAGTTTTTTTGTGGGAGGTTGCCCACCCAATGTTGCACTATTAATATCTTTTTGTGACCTTAAGGCTGCTCATCCACCAGAGATGTGCTATGCAGCTATGCTGCGAGGATGTGAACGCTAAGCTACGAAACTATGCGACCGTTTCCACTAATGCTAAGTTGTGTAGCGGAGCGAGTAAGATGTGCTATGAAGATGCACCGCCGTGGGGTAGCTGTGCGAGGAAATTACAGCTCGAGCTAAGTATGCGATTCATCGATAGTAGGGAAGGCACGGGGAGTACTCTGTTCTACACATAGCTACACTACTCACGCATCCATAGCTCCCATCCATGGCACGCATCCTTCCGTATAAACAACATATCTTAGTTGAACCCGTTTCCACCAGTGCTATGCTATGTGGACCAATGAATATGTTTGGTGGATAGCAACGTAGCATAGCACAACTCTGATGGAAAAGCAGCCTAATACTCTTGCAAATTCAACATCAGAATTAAGTGCAAAGTTTCAGGAGTTTTAGCTTTTAAGTACAGACGCCAGCAGGTCAACCTACCCCAATCTGTCAAATTTCTTTGATAAATTTTCAACTTTAGCACAAAGAAATAAGGTTCATATTCAATTGGGAAAATCTGACAGATTGGGGTAGCTTGATGTGCTGGCCACTGTACATAGTGTACCAAACAACGTTGTGGTTGACTAGCTCACCCTACGATTCACGTAGTGAAAACTCTCCAAATCCCGGAAAAAATCCCAGTGTTCGAGAATTGTACACACTGCGCTCCTGATGGAACGTCAATATTGTATCCTCTCATTCACTGACTACCAGCTATTTTGGAAAATCAAATACTGGCTCACAAATTACAACGATGTCAAACATTCATGACTAAAATTTTAGCTGAAGATAAATTTTGGTCAAATTCTGCGAGTAACATGGAACAATAATGAACCTTCTGTTATATAATAATTCAATTTTTCTGTATTTAAACACGGACTAAAGTAATATTGACGCGTTATCAGGCAGGGCTGCTGTCGTTCTCAACCTGTATTATATATTATTATAGTTTGCAATGTAGCTTTATGTGCTATCTGATAATAACTCCATACATTATTAATTGATTATGTGTCACAAAAAAACTTTTAATCGGTTTTAGGTACACTTCAACAATCTCAGAATTAAATATTAACATGCGCCTATTTTAATCAACGTTTGTTATCAAATATTTTTTCTGACGTTTCGTCATCGTTAGAAAAGTTGAAAATGAAATAACTGCTTCAATAAAATCTAGTTATCAGAAGAACTTAAAACTTAGTGACCTTTTGACTTCATGCACCCAATTACAGAAAAGTTATAATAAATTAAAAGTATGCAGGTTGTACATCACATAGTCGTCCACTACGCATTCTGTACATTAAACTAAATAATATTGCATAAAAATAATTGCTGGGAAATTACTTTTATTTTTGGTATCAAAATTTACGGTTTGCGGTAGTGCGCAATGACACGCAAAACATTGTGATTGTGGGTGCATGCAACGGTACGTCGTCGTGGGGGTATTCAAAACTGTGTTATTACATTAAAAACTGGTTTTCGTAAAAAAAAACCTCAGTAAAGTTGGAATTTTGGCCTTCAATATCTCCGCAACCAGAAGGTTCCCAGGACAAAAAAATGATTACAATGACGGTGAAGAATTACAATGAAGTACGAGTATTTTTCGTTAAGTGTCTTTTTACACCCGTTATTTATTATTTACTGAGCAGTCACTTCTCTCCTCCGAACATGTCTAATATTTATTACGTTAAAAGTAAATTAACGTAAGAGATCCTACAAAGACTGCTCTTTAGGTCAATTTTATAAACGACATATCTAAGAGCTCATTTTACATTTTATGTAGCAGAAGATACTAGGAGGAAAGAGGAAATTATTTCTGCGTCAGAGGACCTTGTGAGGGAAAACAGGCTTATTTAATTACACAAATGAATTTGGTCAGAGATGGAATATGTTGTTTCGAGGAATAATTACATTTAGGAGGCTTTTTGAAGTGTGCGCAATCAGTGGGCGCGTTCATGTGTGTGGGTGGGATTTAGCAAACCGTCTGACACTGCTAATAGGCGACTAATGTGAAGCTAATGGTTCGCTGGACTCGCGAGTGCCACGAGTGGTGGCGTAGGTTCAGTACACAGAATACAGAACAAATCACAAGGCGTCTGCGATCATAATTCTATGCCGCACACTCTGTCCTAAAACAAAATGAACATCCTTTCTTTTTAACCCACTCTAAATGGCTGATTATGGAAAAATTAACAATTTTTCTAATAAAAAAATTCCTTTTTGTTATACACATTATATTGTAAAAAACAGATTGCTACTTAATATCACAATATTCTACACTATTACAATATCAGCGACAATTTCACAAATTTTTACCATCAACGCAAATATCATTCAGGCGCCAAAAGATCCTTAGAGCAATGTAGTTTTAATAAATTGTTTCATGCTCGTTTGCGGCTTCCGGTTTGTTCTGTATTCTGTGGTGGGTACAGTGGGACACACAGGTACACACAGACTCAAGTGAGGGTGCTTGTTCAGGAGGCTGAGGAAGAGCAGGCAGACAACACTCTCGGGGCGCATCCGGACGCGGACATGGAGATGTCGGGCCCGTGGGATGCCATCAACACTGCTGCGCTGCGGAAAATGCTGATGCAACTTGACGCTGAGGAGAGGTGACTATGTTGTTCTCACTTTTCAATCTGTACACAAAATATTGTTTCACGAGTCGATCGCACAAGTGATGAAATGTAGCCAACGTGTTAGGATTTCATTTGTTTGCATTGAGTAGGTTACATTTAATTTAGTGAACGTGTAGCTTTTTTTTCCATAAAATGACAGCGGGAAATTGAGTCACCATTTCAGCACACTACAGCAGTAAATTATTGAATTTCAATTTTAATTGTAACTGAATAATTATTTATTGTATGTAAATAACATATTTCATTCTGAAAATTTAACTATTTTGAATAACTTGTAAATACTGTTTTATAGTACCTAGTTTTTAGAATGTTTCGAAAACTACTGTCTTGGGTACTGACTGCTGTTGTACAACAGAGTGTGAAATTAAGTCCCGTTTGTCAGTACAAGGCTTCTATTACTTTGTGTTTAGCTCCGGCGTCATTAAGTAGTAGGCAGCCGGCTGTTAACTAGAGGACTAGCTCGTCACAACATTGGACATTGTTCCTAAATATGTTTGTCACTGAATACAGAACAGTGTTTTGCGAACTGAATTAATTTGACGAAAGGATGAACGCGGCTGTTGTTACATGAACCTACCTAAAGATTTAAAAGTGAAATGGGTTTTGTCGATGAAGGTTTATTTTTTATAAATCTATTGTATGTAACTATGTATGTTAGTTTGAACTGGTTTGAACGCGTCGGTCGGATTTGAAAAAATCTTTTTACATTTGATAGCACAATTTTTGAGGAAGGATAAGTAGGCTTTCTAACATCATGCTACCACTCCTAGGAGACGAACAAAAAGAAAAAAAGTCATAAAGAACGCTAAGCGAAGGAAATAAAAGCAAGGAGTGCGATGCGTATGCGACCGGGTGCGTCGGGGGAGGGAGCAAGACATTTTACGCGGACGAAGTCGCAAGCAGAACCTAGTTACGTAATATATTGTGAGTTGTATTGAAAAATCGTTTACATAATATTATTTATTGAGTTTTCATATTCGTCCTAATTTTCGTAGAGTGATAGGAAAAAATGTAGATTAACAAAATTTCTATGCGTTTTACGTCAACCGTTAAAATAAGTAACTTTTAAACATTGATATATATGTTACACTAGATTAGTAATTACCGCACCAAGGCGTTGCCACTAGACTGATGGCCACAGCCATCAGCGTAGCTAACGTCAGTTCAGTGCTCTGTGTGATGCCAACCGAAGTCAACAGAGTGACATACGACAAAAAATATCGCGAAAGAGTGCGATTCAAGACCACAAAAACATAATAAATTAACCGGAATTACTTTCCACACGTAAATTAATTGTCTCTGTATTTATATCAACGTAAAAACGCAATAAAATGTAGAATTTTGTAAATTAGGTTCAGTGTTACCACTAAAAACTTAGTTTTAATTTCCCACATTTGTGGGAGTTTTTAATTTATGGAATAAGTCATTTTAAATATTTTTTAATAATAACAACGTAGCAGAGTGCCTAAAAATGCAGCCCGCTGTGAAAAATGGGTGGAAATAATCCGATTGCTGAGAAAAGAGACTGACTGGCTACCTACTAAATCATTCAATTTCATTAATAATAAAGAAAAAATATTCAAAAAGAAAATGTCTTAGTTATTTTCATTATTTATAAACTTCTATTACACATCCAATAAGAAATACATTAATTCAAATATTTAAAAAATAATTTAACTTAATGTATAACGCTTTTTATCGCTTAAAATGTTGGGTAAAATTTCGCATGGGTAGGCAACCCCATCCCGTCATTGCATGTTTATATTGCGGTCTTTGTCTAATCTAAGCGACGACGGTATTATGGAGACATATATATGTTTACTCTTAAATGTTTAGTGGTTTCAAAGCTACGTCGTCGCGTTTAAAAAGTGGGTACACTTTTTTGACACATTTTATTGAGGTTTGCTTCTCTAGTTATTTAACTCAATGCTTTTAAATCACTTATTTCAGAAAAGCATAAGCCAAACAAAAAAAAAATGGTGCAGTGAAGTAAATATAAAAGAAAGTTGTAAAAGGAAACTGCCAACCGTAAATTGAAAACGGTTTTCCCCATGGAAAGGATTTAAAATGGATAAAATAAATACAGTATAATAACTTAAGTATTTAAAGTGAAGTTTTGATTATGAGTTGTATTTTTACTTACGTAGGTAGGAATGTCAGGATACGAATTTCTAACATTAATAAAAATGTCCTTAGTTTAGGCAGTGTGGTACCTGATCCATAATTAAAAGTAAAAAGTTTTACACAATACACTGTCACAAAACTATTTTCATAAAATCTTTTTTTTTATTTGACGTCGACTGAGGTCTACCACAATACCAGCGCCTGTCACATGCTGAACTGTGGAACACATAGGTACAGAACTTTCTAAATAATTCAAAATATTGTTTTAAGTTTTGGCGTTATAGAGGATAATATTATATATATATATATATATTTCAGAATACAAACACACATTTTTATAAAATAACGCGTTACCTAAGTTTTAAGATAATAAACGCCGACCTCATCTAGTTTAAAAAAATATGATTGACGTGTAAAAGTTTGTACAAACCTACTTACAGAAATAAAATCATTCATCATTTATATCAAGATAGGTACCTAATATTATACAACAACTGCAAGCAGTTTTAACAAAAACTATTCAAAAGAATAATATTCAACGTTATATAATCAGTATTGCACCTATTCCTATGCCATCACCACGTAAATACTAGGAAAATAAATTAATATGCGTGGTTAGTGCCACTTATAAGGATTTATTGTTCGAGGTGGCTCATATGCGTCCCGGCCAATTAAACCTGATTGATTCCGGTGCACACTCGTTGCATAACATAATTGATATCGATAACAAACATGTTAGCCCTACGAAAATGGCAAATAATGTAGATATACGATTTGTATAGAATTGATGCAGAAGATTTTATTTTTTGTTTAATAAATGTATCTAAAAAAAAATTGTTAGCTCCTGTTTTTTTTGCTTTTAAACAAACCTTGCTGAAATAAACGAAATTGGCTACGTTTTGACAATCGTGTAGGTACCGCTTAGTTGCTTTTTAATTCTAGTGTTTCAACTAAGTATAGTTCGTAAGTTAATAAAATAAAGCCTTTTTCTACGAACAAGTTTAAACTTAATAGATGCTGACTTGCAAAGCGACCGCGAACGAAATTGCTTTTTTAATTCTGATTGAAATTGTATAGGTACATTTAAATACGTTTGTTTCTTTGTTCATTTAATTCCCGTGTGGTCGTGGGATAAACACAAAGTAACATTAGATGATTATAATTTGCATTTGTTTATGGTACCTTTGAGGACTTTCTTTGATGTTTCCTTTTTGGGAAAACTTGATCGATATTTTTCCAATGTTTTACTGATTAAAATGGTAAAACGTAGCGCCGTCTTTTTAGAGGCAATTTTCAATCTTAGTCTTTTTATTTCAGCTATATCTTATCTTTATTTTTTTACGCGTCTGGGTTCCTTTACCTGAGAAATAAAGACCTGGTGACCTACATATATAGAACTGCTAGCAATCACGTTGTGAAACTGGCTATTCCTCCTTGCCCACTTTGAATACCAGAAGGCAGGCAGGCAGGCAAACAGAGCTCATATTTATTTTGCTCAAACTTATTTTTGAAGCAAAAAAAAAAAAACTTTTTTTATCTCATTACTGTGACTGGATTTGGGCCCTGTTCATAACTATAGGCACACCCCCTCTTATTTGGAACTTAAACATAACTGGTGAAATGAATGTGGGTGTAGAAATAGGGTGTACTATAGGTACCTACACCTGCCTGACTAATCGGGGATTACGGGCGTGATGTTATATTATGAGTTTTAAATTTATTAGTTAACTAATTTTGATGTTATCTAAAGTTTAGGTTTTGAAAGAGTTTATGAGAAGTAGACAATGTTTTATTTGACTTCCGTCTAATGGAAATTGTACCTTCGCCACTGGCTCCTACCTATACCTATTAGAACCACCGGTCTATCCTGTCAAAAATCTCACCGTTAAACCTCAATGAAGTGAACTGTCATTCCTAGGTAGGTAATTAAAATGTGATTGCTAGGGATTAACAGTATTGAAAGAACACTTTACCTAAGTTTTCACGGTGATATATTTACAGGATAGATCGGCTGTCGGCGATCGCTTGGCGATATTCCTCCATGGCCATTTTATACACCGGAAGACAGGCAGGCTTTAGGATCCAAAGCTCATCTTCTTTTTCTCAGGTTGGGCAGGGTGTCCCGGTCGTGGCCTCAGGCGGAGCCCCGCGGCTGGGGCGTGCGGGCGATAGACGGGCGCCTGGCAAGGCAGTGGCGCGCTGACAAGCGCCAGGTCCGCTTCCGTCAGTGCTACTTCAACCCTATCTCTTGCTTCCGCAAGTGAACGCCTCCGACTCAACGACGCATCGACCCTATGACCTAGTTGTGTAGTACTCAAATGATTTCAACAAATTTACAATAAAGTAGCAACCTAAACTCAACGGCCATATTGTGAAACGCCCACATCAACAAACATTGTCAAATTATTTATTATATTACTATCTTTAATGTAGCGGCTGTTTCATAATGAGGTCGTTGACCATCCTAAATTAATTATACGAACATAAACTCAATGTAAATACATATTGTAGCCACTTTAATGTCAGCTAAGATACTAGTAAACAATACATATTTATCTTATTAACATATATCAAATCATGTCGGGCTTGTATTAAAGCGACTATTTTAAAGCCAATGAGGTTTCTAAAGTACTAAATTAAACGTAGGCCGTGTTCAGAAAACTTTAACTAAATAAACTTATCTATGGATTATCCCTTCACTCGGTGACAGTGTTCATGACATTAATTACCTACTTTTAATTACATACCCACCTAAGTAGATCGTGTCTAGTCATAGCATATAATGTCTATGTAGGTCGTGGCAAATATATTTTAGGCTAGTATACTAAGTAATCTACTTTTCATTAGAACTTACCACTGAACGATTTCGTTAAAGTTTATGTGATTAGTCTGAAATATTGTTTTGCTAAAGACCTGCCTCTATATATTTACATTATAATCTCTACATTATTATAAGCTATTTATACGTATAAAAAATCTTTTGTAGATAAGTGTTATAATTAATAAAGATAATCAATGAAATAAACTTTTGTTTGTCTAATTTATGTTTTATTCCTTTACTGGAAGGTCTCCTTTACTGAAAATTCTAAGGAATTTCTAACACACTCGCCTAAAGCGTCCCTCACATTGGTACTTAAACATTTTGCACAAAACTGTGAAGAGAAATATTGCGCAAATATGAAGGGATGTATATTTTGTGGGGCGTTCAAAAGTTTTCTCATTCATCCTCAGGAAATTTGTATAAAGTGTTATAAGTTGCAAGCTCAGTTCACGAAGTAAGTTACGATGACAATGAGTCGGTCGATTCTTCAACCAATCCTTAACGCTGCACACAACGCAACTATGAAACATGCAACCGCTGGGTCAGCCCTGGGTAAAGCGAGCAATGAATGAGTACAACGCGAGGCGCCGTCCTTCCATCGTAAAAAGTTTAATCGACGCTGGAATGTTGTGCAATATTTTGAGTAGTGTGTTTGTGAGGGGTTCACGACCAATCAATATTTTGCACAAAATAAGCTTAATATTTTTGCAGTATGAGGGACGCTTAATTATTTTAAGTTAAATAAGCCTGGAAAGTAAACTATAAAAACATTAATATCATGAAAATGTTCGAATCAAAGAGTTTTCTGGATTTCGATCCAGAAAACTCTAAGAAAATTTTAATTTCGCGGTCTACCTACTTCGCATTCACCTTAAACTGTACCTCGGTACAGATATACATAATGTAGGTAAGAACCCCAATAATTCAGCTATTTCTACACAGAGTGGCTGAAAGTCTGACTACTGTTTATACACCTTAAAATATTGGTGAACCGGCAGTAGATACTTGGTCCAGAGGGGCAGAATAAATATTAGTATCTGTAAGACGAAATGACCCAATTTGGTAAATACTGAGACGATAAGGACACAAATAAGCAACAAAGGAATGTTCATGTATTTGATTATGTCCGTAGGTGAACCCAGAGAGGGCTTTTAGGAAGCATATACGCAGGGCAAGTTGATAGTTGATAAGAACATGGTGGTAAGAAGCCCAGAGGGTTTTTGAGCAAGTATATGCAAGGCGAAAAGTTGATAGCTGAGTAGGTGCGGCATGATGAGAGAACACAGAAAATATATTTTAAAAAATTGGGATGATAGGAGCCTCGTGGTCAGGAGTCAAAAACGGGCCAAAAATAAGACGATCTTCAGATACATTGATTTTTGTATGATCATGTGCGGCCTAACCCATAATGACTTAAATAGGCAAATCTGATGGAAGAAACTGTGTACTTTTTGTGCTTTTTTTTGTGTATAACTCAGATTTTGTCAATTTTTAAAAGGATATTCACGGAAAATAAAAGATAGACTGAGCAATATATGGATCACTGTTGTCTGAAATAAATGGATTTTATTATTTTATTATTATTAATAGTGTTACATGTCCTAATCTATATATATAAAAATGAATTGCTGTTCGTTAGTCTCGCTAAAACTCGAGAACGGCTGAACGGATTTATCTTATCTTGGTCTTGAAATGTTCGTGGAGGTCTAGGGAAGGTTTAAAAGGTGAGAAAAAAATCGAATAATTCCCGGGAAAACCCTAAAAACAGACCTTTTCTATTTCCCATACAAACGTTTTCTAAATAAAATGTAGAGTCAATTTGAACTTTATTGCAAAATAATAATAACACTTCATGCTTCATTCAAAAAATGTTTTTTTATTAAATACGGATTCGTTTTGTTTGTTTTAAAATTAATTTATACAAAAGTTTAGGTCTTTTATTTATCGATTGAGGCAGTACGAAGTCTGCCGGGTCAGCTAGTAGTGAATAAATAAATAACGGACGGATTGATGGAACCTTTTGGAAAATGTGACGAAATTTCATTGATTACTAACAAACAAGGTTTTATTTTGCATTTATCTCTAAATTAACGAACCGAGCAACTATGATTGCATTTGAATTTGTAGCTGACATTTTTGTGAAGATTTGTCGATTCAGAACTTTGAAAATATCAAATAATTAATAGCAAGGATTAAAAGTTAAGTAGCAAAATTAATACACCGATGGAATACACCATAATCAAAGTTGTTTATTTACAAATTTTACTATGAGACTAATAAGCAAACCAATTATTTGAAAAACATCCCATACGATTTCACAGTGAGATATTCGAAAAATATCTCACTGTGAAATCAACTTTTCGCCCCGCATATACCTACTTGCTCAAAAACCTTCTGGGCTTCTTACCACTATGTTCCTACAGTCCCCAAACTCTTCATTCTCCATTCTTCTCTTCAAGCCGTTTCAAATATACAGAAAGGAATACCTCGAACAAGTTTTAACCACAATTTACTATAGGACAGAGAAACATCTCAATTCATTAATATGTTCCTCAGTCTTTTGTGAACAAAGGACCTTACATAAAGTTAAATTCAGGCGATAAAACTGTTATTTGTACTGCAAACTACTAGTTATTTCACTCTGTACATAACATGCAAATACTTTTCATGTCGCTGTGCAGTTTACTTTTCATTTGGTCAGTTAACAGGGAGTCGTATCAGAAGGCAACATTAGCAACACAAATGTTCCGACGCGGTCCCAGTAATCTGTAGAATTCAAATAATGCTGAACGTTTCAAAATACCTCGGAGCAAACGAACTGCGTTTAATGCCGAAAGGAGGAAGGCTTTAACCATTGCGTTCAGTGTCTCATAACAAATGGTTACCTACATTTGTTGTAAGTTCATCGTTACCATGTGCTGTATGTTAAAACAATACATGTTAACTGTTAACTCTGAGAAACTTACGATTTTGGCCAAATTACTATGACTATCCCGCCTACCAGATTTATGAACGTAAAAGAGGAAAAAGGAGTATGTAAGGATCGTACCGTGGCGTTCTGTAGTTTCTGCCTACCCCCATGGAAAGAAAGCGTGAGTTTCCATAGTTTATATAAATATTTCGCCTACTAATAAATTAGCAATCGCACTTTCATGAGCAAGGTTATCAAGCTAAAGGCAATTAATAATAATAACCGTGTATATACAGTGTGTTAGGTTAAACGATGGACATGCTATAAGGGAGTGTAGTGCTCATGAAAATGAACAACTCTTAATATGTGGCGGACTCCAAAAAAAGAAAAAAACTGCTATTCCCTACTATTTGTCTAGTTATGCGAAATGTATAGAGCTTGTAGCAACAGCATGCAGTGTTGGTCTCTTCGTAAAAAGTTGTTCATTTTCATGGGTACTGCACTCCCTTAAAGTTTGTCCCTCGTTTAATCTAACACACTGTATAAAACATTGATCAGGGCAGGGGCCATATAGTTCATCCATAGTTCTTGGTAACATAACATATATCCGGAAATTCAAAGAATGCTTGCAAAATCTCTCTTGGTCCGACATCTATGCAAACACCACTGATGCAAATTATGCATTCAATGATTTTCATGAATTGTTCTGCCTATTTTACTATATGTGTTTTCCGAGGGTAAGAGTCAAGGTCAATAGTAATCATAAGAACACACGAAAGTGGATAAGCAAAGGTGTAAAACAAAGTTGTAAAACTAAACGTAATCTGCGCTATCAGTATTACAAAAACAAAAACTTAACTAATAAAACTAAATATAAAAATTATTCAAACCTATTGAAAAAATGTATCTTTAGTTCCAAAAAGAACGCGAATATAAGCTATATCAATAAGCATGATAACAAGTGTAAAGCGATATGGAGCGTCATACAAAACGAAATCAATAATACTAAACCTAAAAACAATATAGAAAGTATAAAGGTAAACGATACTTTGGTTACAGACCCTGTAGACATAGCTTCGGTATTTAATGACCATTACGTAAACCTATCGCCTTTACCTACACAAAAAGTGTCGACCCAAGCATCAGGAAAAATAACAGAGCTAACTCAATGTTTCTGAAACCAATGTTGGAAAGTGAGGTGAGCCAGGAAATAATGTCACTACGTAACACCAAAGCGGAAGGCTACGATGAAATTAACACGAAAATCATAAAGGCTTGCTGTAATGAGCTGACTGGTGTTTTAACTCATCTAATTAATATGTCGTTTTTGATCGGAGTTTTTCCCGAAAAATTAAAATTATCAATAGTAAAGCCCTTATTCAAAAAGGGTGATAAAAATGATATCAATAATTACCGTCCCATTACTTTAATACCTATTTTATCAAAAATTTACGAAAAATGTATGCATAAAAGACTGATTGACTACTGTAACAAATTTCAAATTATAAGTAGCGAACAGTTTGGCTTCCAAAAAGATAAATCCACTACGCTGGCTATTTATTCTCTTATGAAAATTATACTTACAAATATTAATAATAACTATCTGACTACAGCTTTATTCTTTGATATGTCTAAAGCCTTCGATTTCGTGTCACACGATATACTGCTTCAAAAGTTGGAAGCAATTGGGATTAGGGGACCTGCACTCCAGTGGATATTATCCTACTTAAGTAATAGGCAACAATGTGTTATTATCAGTAAAATGAACGAAACCAAAGACATCACATCATATTCATCGGAATATAGACATAATAAATATGGCGTCCCCCAAGGTAGCGTACTAGGCCCAATATTATTCCTTTTATATATAAACGACATCATAAAAATAACTAATCATAAATGCATCTTATTCGCTGACGATATATCCATAATTGTGACATCTGATAAAAAGCAGAAGACCGTTATAGATCACGAGACTGACATTAATAATACTATTGACATATTACTACACTGGCTTGACATACACCATTTGAAATTAAATTTGGACAAATCCGTATATATACAATTTAATCAATCTAATAATAATAAAAATAATATCAAACTTAATATAAATAAAATTAAACAAGTACCTCATACAAAATTTTTAGGAGTAATAATTGATCAAGATATAAACTGGAAGGAACACGTAAATAACATCAGTGGTAGAATTAATAAATTCGTATACGCCTTGAAGCAAGTCAAAAATGTAACAAACATAAAAACTGCTATTATATCTTACCATGCTTATGTTGAATCGTTACTACGCTATGGTCTTATAATGTGGGGTAATAGCACTGATTTAAATAGAGCGTTCATCGCTCAAAAGAAGTGCCTAAGATCAATTTATGGACTTCTGCCGGAAATACATGTCGACCAAAATTTAAAAAACTTGGTTTTTTACCGCTTCCATCCCTCTATATCTACGAAATGTGTGTGTTTGTGACCAAGAATAAACAATTATTCAAGACAGCAAGCGATGTATATCCTCGGAGCAGACGTGATCCTTATGAACTGGTGTTAAATGATTTACCAAAGCTATCCAAATATAATAAAAGCTGTCTTGCAATGTGTGTTCGCACTTATAATAAAATACCAAACAATTTCAAACTATTAAATGTAAGATTATTTAAAAACAAATTATATAGATGGCTAAATGAATGTAGCTTTTATAGTTTGAAAGAATTTATGGATAAAAAATATTGACATTAAATACTAACATTATGTACCTACTTAAATATAATTATAATTACCCTGTAACATTAAATTTTTGCATGCTATGTCTTATCTTAGCTAAACATGTTTGTGCCACTCTGACCTATACGTAATACCATTGTATACCATGTTTTACGCAAATAAATTATTTTATTATTATTATTATTATAACAAATCAACTTTGACCACCCAAACCCTTCTTTTTATTTAAATTTTTCACATCACACCTTTTTATTTTTCTATGTCCTACAATAGTCCTACACCAACCGGGGGTTATCCTTGTGTGCAATTTGCATAGTGCATATTAGGTAATACGGGCTGGTGTCCGCAACTCCACATGCATACAGGGATAATCGTCGGTTGGTGCCGCATTTCATAAAAAAAAATCCTAAGGAGCCTCTGCGAGTTGGTTTCGGCCCCTCGTACGCATTCCAAAGGAACGGGACCTCATGGTCCCGATATGTAAAAAAATAATAATAAGTTTTATTTTCTCACCACAATATTACAAAATACATATTACCTACATGGTATCAGAGTCAGAGAATATTGTGGAAGACTAGTGCCTGAACTAAGCTCTAGGCCTGTATTTCAGAACATCAATTAGGGATAAATTTCTAAGAAAAATGAAATAGAATAGAAACTTGCAAAGGAAAAATTATTCCTAACATATAAATGATAACCAATCGTATTAGTTACACGTGCCGTTGTGATGTCGATAGACTCGTGCTTAGCAAAATAGGAGCTATTTATTCCCTATGAATCAGAAAATCAGCAAATGCAGGCTATTTTATCCACGGGGGTTCAAGCAGAGATCGCGTCATGGCAATCAAATGTTATTTATCTTGCTCGATTCCTGGGGAACTCTGAATGGGATAAGTAATATTCCTGATCGACATGATTAGATACTTATTTATGGCCATATAATGCATTAGAATGGTCTATTCATGCCATGAAAATTATTGATTAATTTTTAACAGAATTTGACGTATTTAACGATCGGTAAGTACATTATCCTACAGCTATTTGTAAATAAGTGCGCAAATGTAACTAAAATATCCGAGCATCGTTTATTTTGGTCCAAACTACAAAAAAATAGTTTAAAACGTGAGGAAAAGAGAGAATAACGAATTTTCGCATCGAATTAAGTATGTAGCTACGCCGTAGCAGCGCCTACGCGCGACGTAGCTCTGGCGTAGGCTATGTGACAGAGTGTGTGCTACCACCTCCGCAGTTGTAAATTGATCATTATAATTTTATTAAAGCATTTTCCTAAATCCCAAAGCAAAGCCAAAGCTATTTTCCTTAATCTATATTATGGAAAATAGTTAATTTATATTTAAACTATGGCTAGCAACTGACTCAAAAATTGTCTTTATTAAACGCTTTAACTTTGGTATAAAATAATTTCAAAAACTTTAATCATAAAACGATTATAACACAGTGAGTTGACATTTTAAAAAGTATTTAAAGTCGGGTAAGAATCTCTTTGAGTGTTTAGCTGGCTATAACTTTTTAAAGACATTTTGTTGATGTTGAAACTAAGTAAACAATTTAGGCTATTTTAAGTTAGTAGGTATATATTTTAAATTACCTTAGTGATGGGATAAAATTATGAAGTGAGTTAAAGTCCAATAAATCTGAGCCGCGGCCACACTCCCGACACATAATGAACTGATCTCTCTTCTGTAGTCATAAAATTATGGTTCATTATAGTTAATGAACGCTTTTCTATGCTATCGTTTGTTATGAAAAACACTTGTTATCAGATTAGTCTGCTACGTTATAATATTATTTTATTTAAATATTACTAGCTGACCCCGCAAACGTTGTTTTGCAAAAAAAAAAAATAGTAGCCGATTCTCAGATCTACTGAATATGCATATAAAATTTCATGAAAATCGGTCAAGCCGTTTCGGAGGAATATGGTAACTAACACTGTGACACGAGAATTTTATACTCGTACATTAGAAGAAAGATTATATCGTTATAACGTCTAAAGGCTTCCTATTAATTCAAATAAACTTCTATAAACTCTTCTAAAATAAATATTGAAGAAACAGGAACATAATATGTTATAGATATTTTGTACCGCCCTTTTTTTTGTTGTCTTTTTTGTTTCGAGTGTTTATCAGTGGAAACTTGTAAATGGCCTTCAAATGCATATTGTTTAAGAACACTGTTTACATTAGCTGTAACTTTCCCGAATAAAATAAAATAAATAAATAATAACCCTCCCTCCCTCCCTCCTCACATCCTTCATAATCCTAAAACACCATCCTATCTGCGAGAACGTTTTTCCTACGCTCGTTCTTCTGATGTGCTTTGTAGGTCGCATCTTAAAAACCTTCTCAAATCCCCTCCCCACTCCACCGACTTCTACTCCTACTCCTTCACTGTACACGCGGTGCGGTTGTGGAATTCACTACCGCCCGAAATTAGGGACTGCCAAACTGTTGCAGTTTTTAAAAGAAGAGTAAAAGAACACTATCTTTCCACTTCGTCATAGTTGTGTATGTATGTATTTAATATAATTATTAAGATTGTAGTGATATTTATTTTAGAAGTAAGTGTTTATTTGTATGTATGTAAGTATATTCGCATAGTATCTGTTTAGTTCTTTTAAGTGAATTGTTTATGATTTTATGTTCTTTTTTTGTCTCCTTTATTCTTTTACACGCTGTCTACATCTCTCTTTTTTGTCCTATCGCAGGTATGCTGGAAGAGATTTCTTAAGAAATAAGCATCACCTTTGTATCTATTTTTCTGTTCTGTTTTTTCTTGTCTGTTTATATATGTGTGTACATCTGTACATAAATGGTAAAATAAATAAATAAAAATAAGGTAGCCTAATGCAAGCAGACGCGAAGAAAGGATTTTGTAGGAAAATAGAGCGAATAAAAAGCGGTAAATTAAATTAGCAACTTAATTTTAACGACTCAAAATGTCCCCACTTATCATCGTACCTACTGAATTTCCACAGAGAATTTCGGCGGTTGGAAAAAACAATGTCTTTAATTTTAACCAAAAAAAAAATTATGTACTTAGATGGCGTCCAGGGACTGGAAGACGAAGTGTCGGTCATCCGGCGGCGAGATGGGCGGAGGATATTGTTAACATCGCGGGTAGAACCTGATAAGACTGACACAGAAGCGTGGAGATTGGCACAAGAAAAGAGAGACCTACGTTCTGCAGTGGGTGAAGTCGGACTGCCAATGATGATGAGACCCTGTTTTATATTTATCCTTACTCAAAACAAAAAATAAGCAGCCTTTAATGTTTCCACTGCTGGGACTCAGGCACCACACAGGTAATCCATCAGGCGCGCCCAGTGCGGGTTGGTAGATGTCACATTTTTAATGCATGTCTTTGGATTATTGGTTCTAGAACACACCGGTTTATTTATGTTTTAAGTGCAGTTGTGATGAAAAATATTGCACAAAGAAAAGTGTGGGTACGGTATGCCTATCTGAGTTCGAAGTTCCAAACCCACGGTCTACAACCTACAACTCTTTTCTTTTGGTACCGTAACATTAAAGGCCAGCAGTGCTCCATCTATATTTTAACCCTAGTTTGCGCTATACGTAGTTAAGTTACATCATCTCAATTTAGCACTAATGAAAACGCTTCTGCTTTAATTTTCTTAGCCCTTGTTCGCTCATAGCAACATTATATACACGCGCCATTTTATAACATTTAATAATATCTAGGTATTGCGTATGAAAGAGTTTAAATCATTCCTTTTACCTATATGTGGATTTGAACTAATTTGAAGAGAACTTTGGCTGGTTGTCAAAACTTTTAATGATCGGGCTGTTACATGGTAGGTCACGTGTTCATATTTTACTCAAACTCAAACTCAAACTCAAAGCATTTATTTCAATTAAACCATTTCCAGGCACTTTTGAATTGTCAAAATTAACTAGTCGGTCAGTTAGTCAGAAAGTTGAAGCTAGTTGCCCATTCCAAAACGTAGATCTCTTGGAGAAGAACGGGCAAGAAACTCCAAGGACACTCTTTTAAATTAAGATATTACAAAATCCTGAGTACAGTATTCTTGTTGCTTCTATATGTGAGAACAATGTTATGAAGAAACAATTCAAGACAGTTATAAGATTAAAAAGAAGCCCTGGCAGCTAAGAGATGACCAGTCTCAACTGACAGCGCCCGTTCACGAACATGACGCATGGATCAGCACCATCCAGCTCAACCATTTTGAAGGGAACCGAATGATCCAACACACGCGCCACCATCAGTGAGACATTTAAGTGAGCATGACACATTCTCAACTGCCATGCTCTTTCAAGTCAATATAAAAAAATTATAATGAACGGATCCATGGTTCTTACATTTACAAAATTAAAATAAAAAAAAAAATGCTTCTAAATTATACAAAACTATCGTTACCAATTTATTTACGAGATGAATAAAATTTTACTAGAAAGAGGTATAAGATATTAAAGTAACAATTAAAACTTGATTGAATTAAAAATACACATTAAATTCGAATGTCAGAAACACTTAAAAAAAAAAAAAGAAAAGAAAAAAAGGGAACTTACTTACTGAAGCTATATTTTGCTCTGAAAAAATAGCTGAACCACGTGGAGCTAAATACTTATTTAGAGTCTTTGGTCAACTGGACCCACTCAAAATGGACCCACGGGATCACTCAACCTAATCACATTCATACATATCGTGTAACACAGGTACCTACGCGACTTGTTTAGGTATATTAGTACTTGTTCTTCAATGATTGCAATCTCTTTGGGTTAGGATTTAACCCTATTTAAGCATAGGCAAGTTAAAGTACCTGTGTTATACCTTTTTTTTTTTTGAGGGTGGGAAATTATCAAATAACTTCTCCCGCTCTGGGCGGAGCGGGAGGGCGTGTCAGACTTTTACTGACTAAAACCCACCCGTGTTCCTTCAGTTGCCTGTGCCAGGGGCCACGGTATCTCTCTCGAACAACCCGCGACCCTGGCAGGCATCGGCCCTAGCGGACCCCGTCAGTTGTTGCTGACATCTCTTTGAGGCGCGCGTGGAACACAACGTGCCGACGACCCGGGCCTGGTCCTTACCGGACGGCGAACTGCCCATTGCTCGCCGTCCGCAAGCCCGCGCCTACGGTGGCCGGGAATCGGCTGTCGATTCCCGACGCCCAGGGCGTCTCCTGCGGCGACTAGGGGCGTGAGCGCGCAGAGATTGCCTCTCCCTCACGCGCTCCGCCTCCTCTTTTGCGAGCATTACTGCTTCGCAGAAGGAGGTGACGGCTTCCCATGCACTCTCGCTCCGTACCATGGCCTGGACTAGGACTGGACGCGAGAGATCGCCGCCGCCGATCGCAGCCGTGAGGACGCGGCGGTGCTCTGCCCAAGCTGGGCAGACCTCCACCGTATGCTCCACCGTGTACCTGTGTTATACCTAATCCGTAAACATTAAACAAGCAAGCTGGAAAGTAAATCTACAAGGTGACTTGTAATTCAACTTATTCCCCCCAAGACGTGATAGAGTGCCCTATTGTAACATTTTTAAAGCACCTCTTGTACCCCAGGCGCATTCCACCAGCTTATATGACAAATCTTTTACAGATAAAGCAGTACCTACATTTATGGAATGCCTTGTCCGTGTCGTTAAGGAGTGCTCAATCTTTGTCCACTTTTAAAACGGGTAATACACTTCCTCTCTCCTTAAACATCATCTTTACTTATAGTTCCTTGCTCTTGTTTCATGTTTATTATTGTACTAGCTTTTGGCAGCGGCTTCACCCGCGTGGAGGTCAAAATTATTCCACAGAAACGTATTACCGGGATAAAAAGTATCCTATTTTATTTAAATTTTACCCAAATCCTATTAAAAGCATAATACTAATGATTGAAATACTATCGTGAATTCATGAACGCCTAGTACTTTTTATTAGAGTACAGCTGATCGATTCTGGAAAAATCTCACCGTGAAAAGTTAGGTGAAGTGAGCTTAGAGTGAGCTGTCAAGAGTACCAATCCCTAGCATCAGGATGACACTGACAGCTCACTCCACGCTCACTTCACCTAAGTTTTCACGGTGAGATGGTTACAGAATCGCATAGGCTCAGAAAGTCGGGTAATATTTCAATCATGATTCGAAAGACACGTAGCGCTATCTAGCGTCTTAAAGCAATTGTGACCGTTGTGAAAGTTATTGTTCTTTTCCTCGGGAGCAGTATTTTTTTTTATGAAAGGTAGCCATTCTTTTGTATACATGCAAAATTTCATGATGATCGGTTCAGTGGAATATGTGTGAAAAGATAACAAACAAACTTACTTTCGCATTTATATTATTAGTTAGGTGTAGGATAGTTAGGATGTATTTATAATAATTATTTTATATGTCTATGGTACACCACTGACTATCTGCAGTATTATCTCTCCTCACTTTACTCCACCCAAAGGTTGTCTGTAATAGATCGTTTTAGCAATAAGACCGCCCATTCATCTGTATATCTGGAAAGGGTGCTGCTGATGCTGGAAAGGATGGTTTTGTCGAAGGCTCCTTCGATGTCAATGAAATTACCCATGCAAGTGCCTTTCTGACTACTAGATGAAGAGTGGATTCAGTCGACTTTCCCGAACTGTATGTGTACCTATATGGTTACCGTGTAGCGGTATGGTTTTCAGAGCAGGCTTTCCAGTCTTTAGTAGAAAGGCGGTCATGCTGATTGGTCGGTGGGATTTTACGTTTGTGTAGTCACCCTTACCTGGCTTAGGGATCAATATTAGTTTCACTTCCCTCCATCCTTTAGGAAGGAACGTCTCTGAAGGCCAGGCAGGCTCTCATGAAAGGCACCAGTTTTATTGCGGCAAGAGGTTCCACCCCATTATAGTAAGGCGGGGAATACTCCATAAGGAACAGCTGCCCTAAAAGGATAGAAACTCCGGATTCCGGAGTTTCTCCAACTTGATCACTCTGCGTTACGCACGCAGCCAGACATTGTCTGATGGTGTTTGAATTACATCCTGTCAGTCGATTATCTTTTTTGCCGTCTTATAGAAATTAAAAAGATTTTTGTGAGACGGATTTTGTGATGTCTTGCAGAAAGAAGTTTACAATACATCTTTCCCTCTTCCCTTTCATTGTACAGAGCCCAGCACATCAAGCTACCCCAATCTGTCAAATTTTCCCAATTGAATATGAACCTTATTTCTTTGCAGTAAAGTTGAAAATCTATCAAAGAAATTTGACAGATTGGGGTAGCTTATTGTGTTGGCGTAAATTTCTATATTCTATGGTAAAACATTCAGTCCCCGCCCTCCAACCAATAATCGGCCTCTGCCCACACTTCGTATGAGTGACAATAGAGCGAAATTGCGGCAAAATATACAGCAATGCGATTCTGTAACCATCTCACCGTGAAAACTTAGGTGAAGTGAGCGTGGAGTGAGCTGTCAGTGTCATCCTGATGGGATTGATACTCTTGACAGCTCACCCTAAGCTCACTTCACCTAAATTTTCACGGTGAGATTTTTACAGAATCGATCGGCAGGCTCGAAGTGACATCGGCGCGCAAACTGTTACCATGATTCTATAAAAAAAAACAGCTGTTTCATACAAAAGTGCAATAACTACACGGTCAAAATATATGGAAACATTATGGAACCCAACGTTTAACGGACGAATATAGGTACCTACGGACCGAAAAATGTCTGCGTTAGGCATGCGTTAGGGGTCTAGAATCATGCCATGTGGTGAATTCATGGTTACATTTTGTGTGTCGATGTCCCTGCCACCCTGTATACCTATCCAAAACCTACCTACCCTATCCTATTTCTTATGCAATTTCAACCAAATTCTTGGATTGTAAAAATAAACTGGAACAGACAATGGCAGTGGTAAGGGCGGCAAATTTTTTATAACCTATACCAACATGGAAAATGTGTAAATCCGCCACGCCACTGGTGATACACCTTTAACGCAGTTGGTCTGGAATCTGGATGTCACCTAATTTTAAAACGAAATAAAAATTATTTTATTAACATGCATATTTCACACGATTTAATAATGGTTTCCCTGCCCCGAGATAGGCTATAACAAAATTCAAGTTCCCCAACAAGACTCGATCGAAGATACTTTAGTGTGTGGCGTCATTCTACTGCTCAAAAATCCACGCATAAATAAATAGGATTGTAATGCTAAGACGAGACCCGTCACCCTAGGCAAAAATGCTTTATGTGTATCCAGATTTCTGTCTCCTGTAACTCAGGACCCTCCTATCTCAGACACCTTTCTCTATTTAAGATTGTGTACCTACCTACTATATTAATTTTATTGCCCTGTAAATATGATTATTATTCAATGTACTCTGTGAATATGATGCTGAGATATATAAAATTAAGATTATAGTTAGAAGATTTTAATTTTTCATCTGTAACAGAAATAAAATTGACAGCGGCATAGCTGTCAAATTTTTTGCGCCAAGAAAAGAGAGAACTTTTGTTGTCTATGTCGTCTATGATTGCTCTCTCGTCTGTGGTCTGTAGAGTTGTTATATTATGGTCATTTTTAGGTATTAGTTAACGCTTATTATGATCCATACCTATTATTATATATTAGTCAAATATTAGTGAATAGATTCATTATTAGCTACTCAATCTAATATTGATACCTGAGTAATATAGTCCGAATACCATATTAGGGTCGCTGTGAGCTTTGGTCACTTGTCACTACAAATATTATAAACTATATCCGTATTAGCTAATACTAGACAATGCGACAGAAACAAGTGACCAGATGTAAAAAACTGTTTCATTGCTTGCTTGCTTGGTAGGTAACTAACTCATGCAGCTTTCATACGAAGACCGACGTGTATAACTGAGTCTTTACAACACACACATTACGCACCCACAACGACAAGCAAGCAGCCAGGTTTCATAGAATAAAATATTCATCTCGCTCACTCGTCAGGTGCCGAGGCCGAGACATAGGCGAGTGAGTGAGATGACCGCGGTCGGCAAATAATAATAGCAGAGAGCTATAACGCGTCCCTATTGTTTGACTAATAAGTAACCTATTATTCTATAATCGCATATTTCGCATATCCTATTAAGAATATACATCGCTTGTATTATATTTAATACCTGCTCTGCTGTACCTATTACGAATATATTAGTCACACCTCTAGTGGTCTGTCAGTCTGTCATCTGTGAAACATTTGTTTTGACTTTGAGTTTTGAACTTTTGACTGTGGTTTAACTTGTAATTTTTTTACCGGGCGCTAAAATTAGAACTTTTGAGAAGTGCTTCTTAGCTTGTAAGTCCAAACATTGAAACTCAAAAGTCAAGATGGGAGACGATCTGCTTCCAGACAGTGCCAATACTCAAACGCAAACACAAAATTCCCAAATTGACTGGAGTCAGCCTAACACTCCATCTTACATTCCTACGATATGGGGAAGATTGTATTCTACTAAAGTTGCTGTAACTGGGAAACACTGCTGGAATAATGCCCATTACCCTGAATACTATGGTGAGAACATATCTTTTGTACTTCATTCCGTAATCATTTGAAAAATCATCTACCTTCATAGCGTTTTTGTCAATCATAATAAAATTAGTGATTTATTGTTTTAACTCTATGAATGCTGTCCTGTTTTTATTTGTTACTAAGGACGCAAGTTTTTTTTCGGTCAGTGGGTCGTCTTAGGGGTTCGCCTAGCAATTAGTTAGGACCTTTAAAAATATTTATTGGAGTTCCCATGTTATCTTTCAGTCAACCCCTTGTTTAATCCAAGACTATAGGGTCTTTACAATAATATTCAGCTTCTAAGCATCCTCCTTGAGTGAAAAACTTATTTGTAAGTTAAGGCCCACTATTGGTAGCTTACCCCGCTGCCACCATTCTGACTGAATAATAGTTAATGCCATGATTATTGTGTCATCTTTTGACCTTTCGGCTTGGAGTTAATAATTATCATGTATTTATTTTGTACACAGATCTCATACAGCCAGAGTTTACTCTGGGAAGGGCCCTCAACTGCACCTTCGTAATGAAAAAGGACATGATAAAAGAGAATATAATAAAAAATGTCAGCAAACAACACTTTATCATAAAAAGGGACATGTCGTAAGTTTCTCTAACTTGTATATGATTAACATACATATATTTCCAATATATCCTAACAACTATTACTTCTTTTCAGGGAGCCTCTTTGTCCTGCTATAATAACTGATCTGTCATACAATGGGACCTTTGTCAATGGGGAAAAGATAGGCAAAGGAAACTGCTGTGTATTAGATGATAATGATGAGATAGCAGTCACTCATCCTATTGTTAAAAGTTAGTAGCATATACTTTTTTTGAAAAGTTTTGTGTTATATTTATTCAGCTTGAGAAAAGAAACTTATTGAAAACTGTCATGAATATCAAATAAGTTTTTTTCGTTATTTTTTTTTAAGTTTGTTTTCATATTTTTGTTTTCAGTTTTTATTTTCAAAGATTTGCTGAAAAATGAGCAGGATCAAGTTCCGAAAGAAATATCAAAGAAGTACTATATCTCAAGGACACTGGGCCAGGGTGCCTGTGGCTTAGTTAAACTAATTTATGACAAAGTACTGCTTCATATTTTTATTTCAATATATTTATTTTTATTTCCATTGAATATATTTTATCATCACATTTGAACAATTTCTTAATTTCAGATCAAATGTACAAAGTATGCCATGAAAATAATTAAAAAGAGCAGAATGACAAATGGACAAATTAACCATTTAAATGACCCAAAAAAGATAATGAATGAGATTACTATTATGAAGTCTGTAAGGCATGTAAGTAAACTAAGGACCTTGTGTGAAGAAATCATTAATCCAATTTTTGTCTCTGTCTTCTTCCTTAATTCTCTTAGCAGTCATTACTTTTGTGAAAAAAAAATGTGTAGTTAGAATACCTTACTTTACCTGTGTTTTCAAACTAGTGTATTTTCATATGCTTGTTTTTTCTTAAACTCAATGTTTCTGTAATTTTTAGCCATGCATAATCTCAACTGAAGAAGTGTTCGACTCGCGCGAAGCTGTCTACATTGTCCTGGAACTAATGCAAGGAGGAGAACTATTTGACAGGATCACTAAACAGGGTCACTTGTCTGAGCAATTTACCAGGTTCCTATTCAGGCAAATGGTGTTAGCTGTAAAGTACCTTCATGCTCAAGGCATCACTCATAGAGACCTGAAGGTTTGTATTATTTATTTTACTATTTCTTTATTTTTTACCACCAATAAGTTAATATACAGAAACAATAAAATGCCCAATTTTCAGCCTGAGAATGTGCTACTTGAGAGTGAGGAGGATGACTCTCTAGTAAAAATAACTGACTTTGGTTTGAGTAAATTTGTTGGAGAAGACAGTTTCATGAAGACCATGTGTGGGACCCCACTGTACTTAGCCCCCGAGGTATTGAGAGCAAATGGACAAAGGAGCTATGGTCCTGAAGTTGATGTGTGGAGTCTGGGAGTAATTTTCTTTGTGTGGTAAGAATAAAAAATATACTTTGAAATTGCATTGTTTACATTAGAGCTTTCTTCATATTTTAAACAAGTGGATCATTGAACTGAATAATTTATTAACTGATTACTTTGCAGTCTGGTTGGGTACTTGCCATTTTCGGCAGATTACAAAGACATGACACTGAAAGATCAAATTCTGAGTGGGAGGTACAGGTACTCGCAGTCACACTGGAAAAGCATCAGTTTGCAGGGCAAATTGCTGATGAAGAGAATGCTTACAGTACAAGTTGGCAGGAGGATCACTCTCAATCAAATCCTGAATCACAGCTGGATGCAGGTAAATGCTGCTTTTATTAAATAGCTACTTCTAAATATCATCAACATAACTCCTACTTATTAAGTTATTGTTTGTTTACAGGACAATGATGTCATCATCAGAGTAGAAAAATTACTTTCCCAAAAACAATTAATGTTGGGCATGACTCAATTGACAGTTTCATCTTCATGTGAAGATGATGAGAATGGCAATGCAGACACAGTTACTGTGATAAGGTTGGTAGCAACTGGAAAACGTGCTTTGAGCAACAGCTACAGCTCATGTGAACCCATTCCTAAGAAACTACGAGGCGGAACGTCTAATGAAAAACATAATGATACTACTTCTACAAACAGCTACTGCTCTGAAGACTAGATTTCATTAAAATCTTTGACAATTTTAAATATTACTGGTTCTAATAATTCTATTGTCATGTTTTATACAATTATGATACACAATTTGTGACTGTACATTCCAGGTTGTGATTTTGGAAGTACAATTAATTAATGACGGGTATTTTCTGTGTTATAAATACCATTTTATTTTGAATAGTTATTTTTAATAATAATTTTTCTAATTTTGTTCATTAGGGACATAATATGTATGTGATATTTTTTAATGTTTCTCAATTTTAATTAGTCCAGTGTGGCAGTTTTGTTAAGAGATACTTATTAATTTGTCATGTTCCAAGTGCATAGTGTGCAAGTATAAACAAAATGAAGACGTGCACAGATTGTGACAGTTTGTTGTTTAATTTTAATGAATGCATGATTCAATGACTGCTTTGTTGTTTTTAAGTGCTATATTATTATGCCTAGTGCCTTAAATTTAAATCAAGCTCAAATATCTGTTACCACTGCTATTTTTGTGAACTATAATTTGCACAAGTGGCAAAAAAGCATTACCAAGTGATTAACTTGTACTTAAAGTAAGAACCCAATGATTAAAAACAGCTGATTTCTAATAGTCATTAAGTAATGTATGAATAATTATATTAACCAAGACTTTGTAAACTTAAGAACTCAAATCCGCCTCGGATACCACCGATTTAGTTTTACATCATGTTAGTCTGGATTAGATATTGTTGATTTTTCAAATGATAATTGGTTTTATTGTCAATAAAACGAATGTTATCAAAAATAAATTATTTTTTATTTCTATTCCGTGAGAAGCTATGTACACTGTTATGTACAACACACGATTAATGCAATTATTATATTATTTGAAAAAAATTTAGACAAAAATTAAATTTATTCAGTCTTCTATGATATTCAATACAGTTTAACTTTGTCTTTCTACAAAGAAATGCTTGGAACAATAATAAATATAGTTATAGCGTTAATAAATTATATAATATTACACACATAAATCGATTCGTCAGTTTCGTAACTCAAAATAATAACATACATCTGTGTGACTTTATAAAAGCTAATGATAACTTCCTCATACCGTGTTAGCACCTTCATTGAACACTTCACTTCACAACATAGTGTATCTGTGTGTCAAGTAACTTCTTGAGACCTTCATTAAAGATATCAAGCATGAGTAAAGAAATCATCAAGACATTCAAGAGGATATACAGATTTTATAAACAAACCATTCATTTATTAGGTGCAATAGCTTCAACATCATTTGTTACATTACACATAAACCTAAAGAACTTACATCCATTAGGAACTTGAAACGACAAAGATTGTTAAACTGCATGAATAATTTCATACTAGAACACTGTTCAAACTAATAACTACAGATTTTATTTCGATTCGATAAGTCGCAAATCATTAGTGCGCTACTTAACATTTCAATGTGTTGAATTTTATAACAAAACATTTGAGGTAATTAAAATACCAACACAAAAGATTATAGACATTATGGATATAATTATGTGTCTTTACATTGATCGAATTGTATGACTACAAATTACAAAAAAAATATGAACAACTGCTTGCATTAATTTATTATTATTTTAATAGGCACATGGCTTCTTAATGTAATAGGTAACAGTAGTTACTGTGATGCCTAGTTTCTAACTACTCACAATCACACAGTCGTTTTCATTCTATAACATAACCAACCCTCTTTTTTAGCAATATGCCTATCGACTCAGTCTTATAAAATAATTGTGTTGCAATAAAATCACTATAATTATTGAATTCCCCATTAAGTATCTCGACCGGAAATGACTTAATTATGAATGATAATTATTGATCAAACTATGTTTTAATGTACTTGCTAAGCTCGATTAAACAATGGCGATAGTTGAATAATGAAAAGGGATTCTAATTATAGTTATTTAATTGGAACATCCTGCTCTGTCCCAAAAGCGTTCTCTCACTTATCAAGGAGGTAATTTCATCCAATATAAATGTCATCACGTGTTTATTCACCCTCGCCCCCACCAACTCCCTCGTGAGCTGCACTGTGCGAAGGCTCCCTGGATTGTGCTTCCGCTTCTGTAAATACAATCTAAAATTATTTCCGTTTCAAATCAAACATGATGTGTTGGTAGTGCGCCCCGCCATTTTCACCAAAGCCACAGTTATACGATGCACAGTGCACAGCAGGCAAGCTTTTAAATTGCGCTAGAAGACTCACCTACTACGCTACTACACTATTTTTGAAGTAACTGAAACAATTTGAACAGTTTTGGTGATAGGTTGTGGTTGGCTTAAAATAATCCGATCAATTACTATTGTATACAAAACTTCCTAGTTGGTACGTAAATCTATGAATTTAACAATTCATGTTCTCAACATAATTATAATGAAACCGTCAAGCATTGACGGCACATGTAGAAAGTACGCGGCGGTTCATTTGAATAGCAATAATAAAGCAAAAGCTACATTTAAGAGATTTCTCAGAGAAACACGAATTAAAAGGAGAAAACATTTTTTTTTATTTATTTGACAAAATAAGTGGAATAGCTGTGTATTAGTTTACTCACCGGCAATAGCTCGCTCTACTCTTAATTTGTCTCTGACGATGTATATCGCAGTTAACAAAAAAAATATGCCACCAATGACTTCAACAAAACACGTCATGAACAGTGCATATTGTAACGACTTGAACTCTACTAGAGGGGTAGGGTTCTCCTTATCACCTGCCGGTGACAAAGATATTTTTAAAGATTCCGATATCTGAAACAAAAAAATCCAATAGTAAAATAACTGTAGTGACAAATAAAAACAATGCATTCCTTCCATCATAGGTTTAATTATTCCTAACGAAACACGCCTACTCTTTTGGTGGTGGCAATTAAACATTTATTAAGACTGTATTGCTATCTATCACCAATCGGTTTGCCGTGGGTAGGAAATATGGCGAAAACGCCATCTGTACACTGCTGTACATAGAACTAGAACCCATGCCATGCTGACGTTTATTATGTGATTATTGTCATTAAACTACTTACCACTCCGACTAAGTAGGGACTTCCAGCGTCGCCAAACATGTGTGATATCAAAATTTGGAAAGCTTCTGCTGTAGACCGCCTGGGTGGTATCACCACATACTGAAATATTATAACTTCGTTAGCAGCTATAAATTAAACGCTGTTTTATAAGGCAACAAAACAACACTACATACTTTTATCACAATCACCAATTCACTAACTACTGGTTTACAATTACATGCAGCTATTCTCACAAAACAGTTAAACTACAAACCCAAATACGAAGGATATAGGTATCTTTATCAAAATCCTATGGTTGAAACTACAAATTCTTTAAATTATTCTATGTATTGAAAGAAAAATTACAATAAAATAAAATTTGCACAATTGAGATAAGCGCCATCTATACCGTCTTTCATTTATTACTTGTCTAAGTAGAAAGGATGAAAATTAAGGGAGTAATTACCGCAAGCTAAAACCAACAGATGGCGCTGTTACACACATTGAAATCGGTCCAGCCAGCTTGAATGTTCTAAAAATATTCCAATGAGACCACAAGTTCCGGAAATAGTTGATCGCAACTTGGCAATGGTGAGCCGTCAATATGTGCTAATGAGTGACTGATTCTAAATATTTTAAGCATCATATATAAAGCAATAATAAATAAATAAATAATTTAGAATTACACAAACCATGCTAAATTTTGCATGCATTAAAATACTTCAACCAAAAATAATCCAACAAAACCATATACGCATTAATAAAAATTGCTAACAGCGCAACACAAATAAATAAAACCACCTCAATAGGCTGCCCCTGAATGCGGTCGGTTTTGTAAGCGGGGAAAAAAGCAAAACCGATAGCGAGCCAGAGGCGTCCCTGCGGTCGGAGTCTCTTACCAGCAACATATCGGCTATAATTGCCCAGTTGAGATTCAAAGCGACTTGGCCTATAAACATGAGGACGAACGGCGCGTAGAAGTAGCCCTCCGTGAGGATGATCGCGAGCGTCATGGCGGGCGCCGACACGAGCAGGCCCACGCCGCAGATGACGGGGTGCGCGCGCGGCCAGCGCTTGCGCAGCGCCGCGCCCAGCCACGCGCCCAGCGGCACGCCCAGCAGCCCCGCCACCATCGTGATGCCGCCGAACGTTAGCGACACCCTTCGTGCAAATTATCGAACCGGTCATCACATGCACCACTCACAGCGGCGTTTAGAACCTCATACAGTATCATGGCATCTCCAGATCTCTCGGTTCTGTCATTACTTTAGACTGACGATTGGCTTACGAGTATACTTTGGTAATGTTCGTCTACTTATGGTTCGACACGGAGCACCTTATCACGAACTCGTCCGCATCTCGATCAGACCGTGTCGAACTTAAATTAGCAAAGCAAAACCGAAATATGCATGTGAACAAAACCGTACAAAACTCTCATAAGACTTGCTTTACAACGAGAATATGTCCAATATGCACCTTTTCACAGTATTTTCTTTTACATTAGGTACTTATAATTTTCCCCAATTTTATTGCGAAAATTATAGAGCATTCAATTGCATGCTAAATGTATTGTTTAGATAAAAATAAAACTTATATCTTGATCTGAGTACAATATGGTGTTCGACTGAGTTTTCATGCATTTAATTTTTAATGAGTAGTAAATATAATATTTTGAAAACAGCATGTGTAATTGACATGACTGAAGCTTCTGTGCAATAATTAGGTGTGTATTATCGAAGCGGCATTCTCTACAAATAGCATTATGATGAGATGATTGTATCACATCATGAATTCCCACACAAAATGATTAAGTTACGAATGCAATGAAGTGCTGCGAAACCGCGTCATCTCATTGGAATATTTTCTCCAGAATCAGTTCGAGCCGGTGATCGATTCCTGCTTTAAATAGCTTGCATGCACTGTGAGGCATGCAAGCCGGGTCCCGGCAACATGTACGGCTCTGCGTCACTTTATAATTATGTGCTCCACAAAAAACAAGTGAACAGTTATTCGAGATGACACATTTCCGGGACCAATAAAGACAGAAAGCGCTCACCAGAATGATGTCGGCGACGATCGACCAGGTAAGGTTGAGAGTGGTCATGCCGACGAATATGAGGAAATAAGCGAGGCCAACGTTGTAGTCCACGGTGACGAGGGCGAGGAAGATGACGGGCGCGGAGGCGAGCAGTGCGAACCCGCAGATGAGCGGGTCGCAGTCGCACACGCGCGGGCGCAGGCGCTGCGCCAGCCACGAGCCCAGCGGCACGCCCAGCGAGCCCGCCGCCATGCCCACCAGCCCGAACTTGTACGACACGCTGCACCACGCTCATACATTACTCTCCTATCATTATCATCGTTGTCCTAACACCAATTTATTATGGGGGGGCGCAACATGTCTTCTTCCATACATGTCTATTAGCAGTCACCTAGTCACTGTCTTATCACTCATGTCTAGCTAACAAACCAAATTTGGTTTTGGCTAGTCATCAGAGAGCTCACGGAAGGAAAGAAAATTAATCTGGGTCACTATCGTGGGATACGGTGAAGAGGCCTGTATCTAATATACTGCAATCTATTTGAAACCCAGAGACGACCACTACCACTGATATCATTAGTTAGTAAAATCTTGTGGAATCCAAACTTGACTGTTAGCGTGCAACCAAGCACTGATTGGCCCAACCTATGAACCTATGCAAATCCTGTCACTTCTTTCTAGCGGGAATCGAATCCGCAAAATTGTATAGAAATACACTAATTACATAAAAGTTGAAAATAGTTCGATGTTCAGTCTGCCCATAACTTTAATTTTCCATGAAAAGATTTGTTGGAGGCTCACCTGCCAATAGTAATATCAACGTCGGGTTGCATGCTGAGGCCCTGGAAGATGAACTGCGGTCCCCACCACGCGAGAGAGCCTGTCACGAACGCTACGCATGTGAACGCGAGCGTCGACAGCATAAACGACGGACTGAAACACACAAAGTTACTGTGAACTTCAAATCTATCAAGAATAAAAACAAAAAAAAAAAAAATTTTTTTTCCTACTAACAGAAAAGATCTATTTTTTTACCGACGTAAAAAGAAGGAAGATGTCTAGTCGATGCGTATAGATTTTTTTTTTATTGTATCACCACACCACAACTAACTTTTTTACAGAATAGTCTGATTTTGAAGATTTAACTTTTTTATCGGAAAATTAAATAGAAAATTAAGGGTAAAAATAAGGGGGTTGATTGATTTTTCACCTGTGAACCGATTCTGTTGAAACTTGGCACACATATATATTTTTTGTATGTAGTTGTAACTTTAGACCTAGCTGGATATATTAGGAACATAATTATAACGATAAAGAATTCAGTTTCTTTAAGCAAGCTAAAAGAACCTGTTAGTAGAAGTTCCCAAAGTAATCATAAAAAAATTGTTATTTTGGAGCTTAGTTAGACTAAAAGGCGTTTATTTATTTTTACGATTCATTTTTTTTCCGCGGTTTTTTTAAATGTTTTTTTTTTTTTTTGTTACATTAATAATGATTCGTTTACTCTCGTTACCCACATTTTTACTGGCGAATAAAATGAATTTGTATCCCATTTTCACACACCTTTTTACATACATCATTCAAAGCCATTTTTTTTCCTCCAGACAACCTTAACACGTAAGTATACATTTAGAACAAAGTCACAAGCAATGAACAAACATCTCGGAAGATTACATCCGTTAGTTTAAGAGCTTAAATACTTACTTCCTAATAAGGCCATGGATGTCCTGGCGGTAAGTGGTGGGCTTCATCTGGCTGTCCTCAGCATGTCCTCGCGGCGGGTCTTGCATCACCCAGTATATGAGGGCCACGGCTCCCACGCCGAGCAACGGCGTAATGCGGAGACCCCAGCGCCAATCACCTGCCGCCGCACCGGCTTGTGAACCCACTATGTATCCGAGACCACTAGAATTGCGGAAAATGTTTATTTATTTATTAACCGACTTCAAAAACAGGTTAAGGTTATGCAATAAAAACCTGCCGAAAAGGTTTTTATTGCTTAAAAAACAAAATTAAACAAGTCTCTCCCAAGTTCCGAGTTGTGGTTGCCCTCAGTCCCTCACCATACAAAAAGGACGAAAAATGCTGAAAAGTATGCAGATAGATGTTCAGAATGATTTATTCCAGAAATCCCCACCGACAAGTCCCCATCAGTGGGGATTTTCATTTTTTTTTTAATGTCCCATAGCAGACATTTTCAACATTGTTATTACTTTATTCATATTTATGGACAATGTGATGAACTGATGAGTTATCAAAGAAAGGAATTCGATTACTTCACAGAAAACTGATTTTACAGTTTAACTACCTACTCAGCTATTATAAAGCTATGTAGTTTTACCTACCTATCTAACACGATTGTATTATACAAATACAAAGAAGAAAGAAGTTCTACAGTTTATTGTAGTAAGTCAGTAATTATGTAAGTATAATAAAGCTCGCATAAGTTGAAGCCACGTAAAACTTTTGAATTACTCACGAGTCGCGATAAGTAAGCCTAATTGGATCGCTCTGGCTTGTAGGTAATCTAATTTATACGTATGAGCGTCGCTTACTAAAGTTAATTTCAATGTCCGAAGTCAGCTTATTCATGCGTCAGAAAAAAGATGGTGCTAAAAGAATCAATAACATAACATATCATTACAATTACGTAAGTATGTACAAATTGGCTACGACGGCATGAGTGCCCTTTGATGATAAACTTAGAAAGGATGACTTATGGCCGATTCCTATAAATTACGGACCGTTGTTGGTTAAAATTAAGACTGTTGTATCTTTACCAATAATGATGCAAATATCTCATAGCTTTCCATAGTAGACCCTCCCATATGAAAGTAGCTATCACAGGTAAAATTAGCTTAAGAATCTATGTATATGCCCAGTTTGACCATAAAAACTGCTACCATTGGTAAGCAAAACGATTCGTTTTTGTTTATTGGAACCGTGCATTATTCAAATTAATTAAAAGCCATTTCACAGAAGATTTATTGACGAAATTGACAAAATTGACGAGTTATTGAAAACAAACGGACATAAAGTGTTGCGTTTGCCTCCATACCACCCAGGCCTGAACCCAATTGAGTTGGTCTGGGGTGATATTAAAGGACAGTTAGCACAAAAAACTATCGACTCTACAAATAAAAATATGTCGGAGAATTATTTGCTGGATATTCCGTAGAGAAGTGGGAGCATTGTATTAACCATGTAATTAAAGTCGACGACAAATATTGCAAACTTGACAGAGTTCTAGATGATGTTAATTTTATTATTGTGCAGGACGATTCAAATGTTTCTGATGATGGCTGCTTCGAAAGTGAAGAATCAAGTTCCAGTGATATTGATATGGACATAAGTGATTGATTCATAATTTTGATAAATCTTGCATATAATAAATAGTAAGTACATAAGTTTGTTATCTAATATTTTTTTTGTTACCTACACATAGTTGTTTCACATAATTATGAAAAGTTATCAAATAATCTATACTAATATTATAAAGAGGAAAGATTTGTATGTATGTTTGTAACGAATTGGCTCAAAAAGTATTGGACCGATTTTAAAAATTCTTTCACCGTTTGAATGCTACATTATCACTGATTAATATAGGCTTTTTTTTTCCACCCGTGCGAAGCCGGGACGGGCCGCTCGTTTTCTAATAAAAAAATACCACCTGTTCATCGTTATCCAATGTGACGTCACATTGGACAGTTCGCCACTGTATCACCGTGTGTATCACGCTTCGAGCGCCCGCCGCCCGCACCTCTCCCGGTCCCCGTTCTCGTCGTACCCCCGCGCCCCTATACCCCGCAAGCGAGGACTCAATTAATCGGTTTGCCTATAGTAGAGGTATGCGATTACGCATCCAACCCACAACTTTCCCTTCGAAAGGAATTTCTATGTAACGTTTACAAAACACATAAGTACACTTGGCGATTGTCTGTTGACCAACGTAATGTGTGGCACCATGTGCAGGGTAATGAAACCTATTAACTCGACAGCACCTAGGTCAATTGCGAATATATAAATAAGTGAACACATTAGAAACACGTGGTTTCCCATGCCCCATAAACATCAAGTTTGCTTGCACGAGTTGCACGCCAAGCCAACAATTGCCCGACCCAGGTTCTGGTTGCACGCAGATGGTTGAATCATTAGCCGACGTAAATAGCTGGTTATGGGCATAACGAAAATTCATTATGGCTATAGATCATCTTCATCTGTCTGAACAAGTAGGAGCAAATCAAACTACTTACTACAAGTGACTACAACTTCCACAGCAGGAATTTCTACAGTGGATTATTTTGCGCTGATTACTTTACATACAAGTGCATCCTTTATCAGTTCATATAAGGATATTCATAACTTTATATTACCTGCCAACTGGTATAGCGAAGTAGAATATAGCCAACATCTTCGATCGTATATTGCCCACGAAGAGGTCGCTGATGATTGTGGGTGCGATCGTTGAATACGAAGCCTCGCCGATGCCCACCAACCCGCGGAATATGGCAAAAAGAGCGAAATCCTACAAAAGAAGAAAATATTTACAATTATGATGTTTGTCGATAAAACATAATCTAAGTAAGTTTAAGGTGATGAATGAGTCTAATGCCCAGTCGACGGGGCTTCTGAGTAGCTCTGATCTGACGCAGTCGAGTAAAAACAGATTCATGATAAAATTTTTGGGCCATTTAATCATAAAACTAAACACTTCGTCATTGTTATGCTGATTGTCTTCGCAAAGAAGGCGCTTTAGGAAATAAAAAAAACAAACAACTTACGTGTGCGAAAGAGCCTAGTAACGTGGTCATGCTCCATAGCCCTACTCCAAATGCCATAATGATGCGTCTCGAGTACCTATCTCCAAAGTACCCGAATATCGGCGCGAAAACCATATACGCCACAACGAACACCGTCTGAAGGAAACCTGCTTTGTCATCGCCGATATGGAATTCATTTTTGACATCGCCCAGCACACCTAAAATTAGATAAAGAACAAAATTAGTCACATATTGGTTGTTATTGTTTATCTCTGTTTTATTTATAGCATGTTTTATTGGGTCCCGCCCAGTGATGTGCCGTTCCCGGGAATTTTGGAAACTTTGGGAATATTCCCGTAAACGTGCCCGGCAATATTCCCAAAACTGGAAATTTAGGGGAATATTGATGATAATGTACTTTAGTGTTTTTTATTATATGCTAGCCAATTAATTAGGTAAATTTGCGTACTATCGTGGTTACGTCGATAGTTGATTATACATATTAAGTTGAAAATTTCCAAAGTTTCCAATATTTACGGGAATATTCCCTGTAAATTTACAATTTTCCCGTAAATATTCCCGTACTAAAAAAATCACAAAGCATCAGAAATTATGTTTTATAAAACATTTTTAATCAAATTGGTTTATTAACACAATTTTACAATCAGATTCTGAGAGTTGTAAACTTTTTAATAAAGTTAACAATTTTAATAAACCACGGAATCAACACACTTTTATATTTGTTTAAAATTAACAAGTATCTGTCTCTAAAGGCTAAATATACTCGTACTAGCTGTTGCCCGCGACTTTGTCCGCGTGGGTTTCGTACTTTCCTCAAATAAATTTAACACCCTCTCCACCTTCCCTATTACTAAAATTATTGCTTACGATCTTTATACTACTTATATTTAGAGAAATAAGTATTCGGACCATTTTTTTAGTTAAACTACTGATGTTTCAAATAAACTGTCCTCCCTTTTCATCACGACAGGGCTTGTTTCTAATAAAAAAGCGTTTGCTACGTTTCCATTCTTATGACTTAAGAGTAAACTAGTTGCGAGCTCGAACTCGCTGGTGGTCATGGTCAAAAAGCACGCTGTCTCGCCTGGCTTCGTGTCCGACAGCGCTAATATCAGTGATGAGCAGTTAGACGCTAGTCTACACGAACAACGTCTAGTTTTCACGCACAGAAACACCGTGCCGAACTGATAGACGCGTAAAAAGATTTGAAAAGTGCTTCGGAAAATCGAGTTTTATGAAAAAACCACTGCATAAATCAATTACATATAACTGAGCTTTGTCGGTACGGACTTGGTTTTGAAGATTTTACAGTTCTTTTATTACTTATTGACACCCAAAGTTACGTTAAAAATAGCAAGAAAAACGAATCTTTGTTGGCTCATAACTTTTTAATGGCTTTTTATTTTACTATTCTGTTTCCGTACAAACACAATTATTAATAAGTCAAAACGATATCACGTTTAACTTTGTATGCACAATGTCAAACAGTGGAGTAATATTCTCCCGAAATTTGTATAGAAAAAATATCGAAAAGTGGCACCTTAAGGGCCAATACTACCTCAAATGGCTTAAGCATGATCCTCCGTTATGTCGAAAATACTGCAGCATTAATTTTGTAATAAATATATGGTAAAGTTGAGGATTAATATTAGGCCTTATGTTTGACGAAAACACGATTCCATAAAATTTTCTCGATAGAAAAAAATCCAAAGTTACCTCCAAACCGAACAATAAACCGCTGGTATTAAAAAAATACTTTAAATTAGATCATGAAACTTTGTATACTAACTGAAGCTTGTTTTACAAGGGGTGGGGGCGATCGCTATGCCGTGGCGCAAGCTAGTGCAGGTACAAACATGTAACGACATGTTTAGCTGTGGTAATAGGAGTATAAATATCGCGTAATGTTAGTTGCACATGTGTAATTATACAGTATATACGAAAAATGTATTAAATACATATTTGGAAACTTTGGGAATACTTACGGGAATATTGGGAATATTGCGTAAATTTACAATGGGAAAGTTCCCGTAATTTTTTAATATTTCCAGCGGCACATCACTAGTCCCGCCACTAAGGGGTGTTTATTTTACGCACAGCAGACACGGTCATACGCGCATAACCGCACTATTGTATTTGACTCTTTAACCTAGATATTTGCAGATTCTAAGCTGGAAAATGTTCTGGCTTGTTGACTAAAAATAATTATTATTATGAATTAGCTAAGTCAAAGTGCTGTAGTCATAGTTTTATCTGTAGTTGCCAGATTCTATGTGAATCTAATGTTATATCTGTCAAGAAATGGTGCTCGTATAAAACTTAAAAGCAAAAATATTTTTAGCGGCCTTGAAAAGGTGAGTGGCCTCACATTCGCCAACAGACGATGCAAGAACATAATTTGTGCTGAAGCGGTGCTCAACCAGTTCAACCAACAGATAGTGACGCAAGTGTGTACGTGACAAATGACCGTCACCAAGAGATAAATATATTTCTAGCCCAGGGAAATATTGATATAGAACTTGAAGGGAAGGTGTGGATTTCTTTGCACTGTTTGCAAAATAAGCTTGGGACTGCCCGATAAACTAAGTAAACAGACAAACATGAGCGTTCTCTGGTTCGACCGATACAGTACGATAAACAAACTGAAGAACCGCCTATCACCATAAGTCTACGTCTACACAAGACACGTTTGGATAATCGATTAAGTTAACATGAAGCACCCAAGTTGATTCAATTACCATAAAATACCACGAGTCACGAAGTCTGACGTGAAGAAAATAATGTTAAAATGTTTTTGTAAGTACAAAATTGACTCTAAATTGTTTTAGATTATGCATTTGAATACCCATTATACCCATGCTATTCTGTTTTTCTAGAAATTTTCCTGTTCTATTTTGCTATGGATATGTCATTACCATAAAAGAAAATAAGAAATCCTATAGATATTTACTGAAAACAACCGTTTATTTTAAAATTATAAAAGGAAATAGTAACCATTATAAAAAAACTGTCGTAGGCCTCAGTTATTGATGTTATTTTTAATAACAAAAACTATAATAATTATGTGTAAAAAAAAGTACAGCCGTATCTCCAGACTCAGTTATAAAACCCGTATCATTTTGACACCTCTATAAATCAATTCTTTTATTACAGTGTCCCTATTATTTGCCCCGCCGTTGTTTGTTAAAGCCCCCAGCTTTTATTCGGTCCACGTTCGAGTGCTTATATTTTATTTTCTAGTTTTGGTTTTTTTTTATAGTGCGGAGTGAACGTTACGCTGTAACAGTTTACGTAGGTAAAGGTGTAACGATATCAAGGTGAATAAAACTTGCATACGTCAGAACAGTACTTAGACGTAAGTTAACCGACATCAACATGCTATCTCAATCTCCAGATGGTGAAGCAAGACATTATTCAATTTCATCATTCGTTAATTTAACCATCGAAACTCTTTAAAAATTAGGTAATTTAATCCATGAAATATTTAACTAACTACATACTACCGAAACTTAGTAAAATTACCTCTATGCTATGGAATCTACAAAAGTGTTCGGAGTTTACGAGTTGTTTTTCCTTTTAGTTCCATAAAAACTACATGATTCGATGGTGGTCCCATGGTGGGCTGATATGACGTGTAGAATAGTGGCGTGATATAAGGTCGTTGTGTGTGACGCAAACCCACGGTCAGTTCACGGTCGCGCAAATTACATGAGCGAAGGCTAATTAATCAGATCCAAACTCCAAACAGGCAAATACACACATCAAAAGTGTCTAGGGATCAACATATATTTTTGCAATAACTTTTCTCCTGATTGATATTAATTAAAATTTTCTTTAAGGATTCATCAAATAAAGTGTTTTCGTTTGTCACAGTAACGATAAACCAAGTCACCTTTGCATTAATAAAGAAATTTGCCATTTTCCTAATAAAGGGATTTTTGACATTTGAACCACTAACACAAAAGTTCGAAAAAAAGACTGAAATAACAGTTTTCTCTAAAATTTTATTGGGTAACTTAAACAATTAATAATCCGTGTTTCTACCGCGAACACTAACAACACAAGAACATCGGTTTGGCATACTCAAAATGAGTTCATCCAAATCACGCTGTGGAATGGCCGCCCATGTTCGTTGCAACAACAAAAAAAGGTCTTCTTGCGACTGGATACCCTCCATATTCGGCAGAGCTCTTCTCTGTAGCATATCCCATGCATGCTCAATCGGGTTCAAGTCTGGCGACTGAGCAGGCCAGGGCAGGACATTGATGTTAGCTGCGGCGAGAGTCTGTCTTACAACTCTTGCGGTGTGCGGTCGTGCATTATCATGCATTAACTGAAATAAGGGACCGATTTGCACTTGTAGAGGAACGATGACGTCTGATACAATCGTCTCAGCATAAATTTGAGCGTTGAGGTTGCCTCTGATCCAAATCAACTCAGTTCTTCCGCCGATCCAAATACCCGCCCATACCATGATGGTTCCACCACTATAAGGATGGACTTCCTGGCAGGATTTTAATCGCTGTTGGCGTCCAGGGGTTCTCCAGTGTCGTATACGTCTTGTATCCGGTCTCATACCAAAACGAGACTCATCAGAAAAGCACACGAAACGCCATTGTTCTTCTGCCCAATTTCTGTGTTCAAGAGCCCATTGATATCGAATCCTACGATTGTGCATTGCTATAGGTGGTACCCGTAGCGGTCTTCGGGAATGAAGGTTCACTTCATGCAAGCGGTTTCTGACTGTTTGGTCGCTAATTAAGTTCCCTGAAGAGTGATGAAGCCTCACGGCTAACATCATGGTGGTTATTGTTGGAGCTCTTTGAGTTAAGATTTGAATGTATCGGTCTTGTCTCCGTGTGGTGCAGCGATACCGTCCTCCATGGCGCTCAGCCACGGTACCAGTGCTTCGGTAACGTGTCCAAAGTCGACTGATAACACTGACCTGTATTCAGAGCTAAAGCCACAGTACGTTGCCGGGAACCAGCTTCTATCATTCCCACGGCTCTGAGCATTTCTTCCCTGCTTAAATGACGTCGCCGCTCCATAATAACGTTGGTTTTAATCAGTAGTAGGGAAACAGTAGCACTAATAATGTCTTCAATGCGTTGTATGTTTTTATAGGGAAAATATTGACAGCTGATTTTCATCTTTTACTCGAATTTGATTCACAGTTCCTGATTCAAATTATGAAATGCACCAAAAAGGATCCATATAAATTTATAAAATCATAAATTTATTACAAAGCCACATCTCAATCTCAAGAAATCCGCATAAAAATGCTTGATCCCTAGACACTTTTGATGTGTGTATTTTATGCATAAGAAAAGATTGTATACAGCCTGGAAAATAGATTAACTTTAGGAATTTACTCGTAACATTATGTAAAGGATAACTTTTTCACAAAGCGTTGTGGAATTTATCAGAGGAAGACAGGTATGAGTTTCTCATAAAACATGATCCATAGTTTATGAATTACGAGTATGGATTCCATACTCAAGACGTTTATTGTATATACTCTTTTGTAGTTAAAACGGAGAAAGTATGACTAACTAGACTACAAGGATTGATCCGTCAGATTTATGAGCGAAAATTGGCTCTAGACTTGCGTACAAGAGAAAAGAAAGGCAAACGCTCCGAAAAATGTTTTTTTTTTAATATTTAATCTTCGTTATGATTTTATGCTGACGCAACACGTACTTGTAGGTTTAGAAAAGAAAGTGAAGTTAGAACAACATCAACGGCTATCCGATTTCTTCGCATTTCGGATGGGATGTTCTTTATACATAAGTACTTACATAAAATATTATACATATACGTCAGTAAAGTTTCACCAGTTATATTAATTTGACTCTGAAATTGGTGAAACTTCACAGAAGTGATGGGTATAGTTTTTAATTGAAGATGAGAAAACGATTATTATTTCAGAACCAAAAAAAAACAAGTAACTTAAGTACAATTGAATAATATTTTTACAGTACCTATTAGACTATTGGTAAGAAACGTGATGTGAATTTGTGAAGTTGGACATTATGAGGCGTTAACCTCTTTTATTAGGTACAAGCTCTGCTCATACCTCCAATGGTGTCATGAATAAATGCATAAAGTAACATGCACACGGCTCGCTGCACTGAGAATTGATTTAGATTAATTTATTGTTCGTCCCTCGTTTAACACGTAATATTGCCCGGTGACTTCTAACCACTGAATATAACCGGACAAATAATTATTCTTCGTTGAAAAAAATGATCGACACCACTGTGACGAAATAAGACCACTAACATGATTTTGAAATATAAGAACTCGTTGCTCTGGTCTGGTCTGGATTTAGAATACTTATAACTAATATTAGGACCTTTTACGATTATTTTTTTAAATTATATTTTCACATGATCGTAGGTCCTGTTGACCAACTCTGCTAAACAAGATCGAGCTCTATAATTTTTCCTAGACTGGCTGTTAGGGAAAAATTAAATAGTTATGTTACAAAATGCTAGTTTTAGAAATCGTGTCGGAATTTATACCCGTATCGGTTATAGGGTGTTTTTAAATAAGATCATACTACTTACATATATTATAACTCAAGTTCATGATAGGTTAGGTAACCTACACTACACCTAGGCAGATAGTTAGCGGTAACCTGTATTTTAGAGAAGATACCTATTGAAATTCTGGAATCGACATTACAGTAACGGTAGGTATATAAAATCGATAAGAAATGGACAGACAGTATTTTATCGCAACGGTGTTATTGTTTGTAGAATGCCTTCATCATCAAGATTAGTGCGGTGACCTTCATAGTTTGTGGGCGTCGTATAGCGTGGCGCGTCGTGTGATACGCTACGTCATCCTCGAGGTAGCAGTCGCGTGGCGGCAGCACTGGCGCACGAGCACGCCCGCCGGCGAACGCACCGGCTTCGAACATCACGCCATCACGACAACCAATCGGAAGCTAGAGATTCGTGGCGCGAACGCGAACCATTGCACAGCGGCTCGTGACGACAGCATGCGGTGTTTTCTCGGTCAAGACATTATGACGAAACTACACGTTTATTTATATCTGCTAAAATATTTTTGCTGACCTACGTAAAAAGCCAGTTACATAATCATGTTGAAATTGATTACAATATTTACATTTAACATTTGTTACATATCATAGGATGGAAATAAGAAAAAATAGTTACCGCATTGCCAGTTTGCCATATCATCGGTAATCCAATAGGCCTCTGAACTGACATGACATGTAATAACATTTTCACATCGCTATAATCGCCATTGGAAGAGATTGAATGCCGGCTTTCATTTCCGTCGACACATTCGATTACTGTAGGTGACAGATCACTCACCCTGCCCTGGGGGTTCAATAAAATTCTGAACACCACACGAACAGGACCCTCCATTACTTACCTAAGTTGTAGAGAGGATGAGGATATTTCAGGATATAATTATATTATTTATTTATAGATCAATATATCTAGATATATTAGGTATTAATTATATTATTTACTAGCGGCCCGCCCCGGCTTCGCACGGGTAGATATTGATATTTACCAAAAAAATTTAAAATTATAAATTTTTAACACACTCTTGGCAGACTTTCCATGCTTAGAACACTCGATTAACTATTTAGTAATCTGTGACTCGATCAAGTCTGCTTTTGACAAAACAAACATATAAAAATCATCCGTTTGGGAGCTATGATGCCGCAACAACCAACAACCAGTTTTTAATATTTTTTCAAATGTTTTTTGTTTCTATTTCCCTAACATGATAAAGTACTTATTGTGACAAAACTGTACCTAATACATATGACATATGGTATCGCAGACTTTTTTTATATATTGATATTCTATATAAAACTGTAGTACATCAATTTGCTCTATATTGTTAATAGTTTCCGCAGCGTACGCGATATAAGGATTTTTCGGCTTAGAGCATTAAACCAAGTTGGTTTAATGCTCTAAGTTTTTCGGCGTTACTATTTCATATTTTAACATGAAAAAGTAGTTATTGTGACATAACTGTAATAGTTAGACAATGGTATCGACTTTTTTGTAGATATTGATGTCTTCTATAAGGTGCAGCGCAGACGACACACTTTTTGTGCGATCGAATCTGCGGCCCACAAAAAGTCTGCATGGCACGCAAAAAGTCGGTCGCGGATTTTTCACAGACTCAACGCACACGACGCACATCTTCGATCATTCTGTCGGCAGAGCTGTCTGTCTTTTTAAATGTCTATCATGATATTCTGCCTTAGAAGTATCGTAGTGTCCCGAAGTGCCCGAATTACACGGATTTTTTGTGCGCCGGACTTTTTGCGCGTCGTGTGCGTTACTGCATATAATTGCATAGGTTCTACACACATCAAAAGTGTCTAGGGATCAACATTTATTTTTGCAATAACTTTTCTCCTGATTGATATTAATTAAAATTTTCTTTAAGGATTCATCAAATAAAGTGTTTTCGTTTGTCACAGTAACGATAAACCAAGTCACCTTTGCATTAATAAAGAAATTTGCCATTTTCCTAATAAAGGGATTTTTGACATTTGAACCACTAACACAAAAGTTCGAAAAAAAGACTGAAATAACAGTTTTCTCTAAAATTTTATTGGGTAACTTAAACAATTAATAATCCGTGTTTCTACCGCGAACACTAACAACACAAGAACATCGGTTTGGCATACTCAAAATGAGTTCATCCAAATCACGCTGTGGAATGGCCGCCCATGTTCGTTGCAACAACAAAAAAAGGTCTTCTTGCGACTGGATACCCTCCATATTCGGCAGAGCTCTTCTCTGTAGCATATCCCATGCATGCTCAATCGGGTTCAAGTCTGGCGACTGAGCAGGCCAGGGCAGGACATTGATGTTAGCTGCGGCGAGAGTCTGTCTTACAACTCTTGCGGTGTGCGGTCGTGCATTATCATGCATTAACTGAAATAAGGGACCGATTTGCACTTGTAGAGGAACGATGACGTCTGATACAATCGTCTCAGCATAAATTTGAGCGTTGAGGTTGCCTCTGATCCAAATCAACTCAGTTCTTCCGCCGATCCAAATACCCGCCCATACCATGATGGTTCCACCACTATAAGGATGGACTTCCTGGCAGGATTTTAATCGCTGTTGGCGTCCAGGGGTTCTCCAGTGTCGTATACGTCTTGTATCCGGTCTCATACCAAAACGAGACTCATCAGAAAAGCACACGAAACGCCATTGTTCTTCTGCCCAATTTCTGTGTTCAAGAGCCCATTGATATCGAATCCTACGATTGTGCATTGCTATAGGTGGTACCCGTAGCGGTCTTCGGGAATGAAGGTTCACTTCATGCAAGCGGTTTCTGACTGTTTGGTCGCTAATTAAGTTCCCTGAAGAGTGATGAAGCCTCACGGCTAACATCATGGCGGTTATTGTTGGAGCTCTTCGAGTTAAGATTTGAATGTATCGGTCTTGTCTCCGTGTGGTGCAGCGATACCGTCCTCCATGGCGCTCAGCCACGGTACCAGTGCTTCGGTAACGTGTCCAAAGTCGACTGATAACACTCTGACTTGTATTCAGAGCTAAAGCCACAGTACGTTGCCGGGAACCAGCTTCTATCATTCCCACGGCTCTGAGCATTTCTTCCCTGCTTAAATGACGTCGCCGCTCCATAATAACGTTGGTTTTAATCAGTAGTAGGGAAACAGTAGCACTAATAATGTCTTCAATGCGTTGTATGTTTTTATAGGGAAAATATTGACAGCTGATTTTCATCTTTTACTCGAATTTGATTCACAGTTCCTGATTCAAATTATGAAATGCACCAAAAAGGATCCATATAAATTTATAAAATCATAAATTTATTACAAAGCCACATCTCAATCTCAAGAAATCCGCATAAAAATGCTTGATCCCTAGACACTTTTGATGTGTGTATTTTCACAGACTAAAAAGTGCGTCACGGATAGTCGGAGTGTCGTCTGCGCTGCACCTAAAACTGTAGTACATCACTTATCTCTATTGTCAATAGTTTCCGCAGCATACGCGATATAAGGATTTTTTTTTGGTATTTTTTTTCACACCTTGGGTTACATTATCGAAGTTTTGATACGGATCCTTAACTTTTTTGAAAAGGGATAATGGGATTCTAATTGAGAAATAATTTTTCAAATCGGTCCAGTAGTTTCGGAGCCTATTCAATTCAAACAAACAAATCTTTCCTCTTTATAATATCATTATTATATTATTAGTACATAATAAATAATATACTTATAATAATATCTCCTGATAGTTTTCCTAAAGTTACAATTGCAACGTAGCCCTTAGGTACTGCCCTATCTCAATTACGACTCTGTGTAGGTATATATTTTTTTATTATTTACTACTTACTTTTAACACTTGGTATTATAAAAAACCTAACCCCACCCTAATTGCGTAACACACTTTCAATCAAATATCAGGTTATTGCTAATCCATTGCTTCATATGTTCGAAAAATTTGTCTGCTCAACAACGTAAATAATGCAATGAATGTGGTTGAACTGTCAAAATGAAAGCCATTACTACTGTTATTAAATTACGCAATTACCCCGCATGTTTCCGTAAACCAAACATCTACGCTTTATGTATGTCTGTGTTAGCTGAATTTTGTAAAAAAATATGGCAAGATGGTTCGCCAATTCATAGTTCAGGAAATATAGACAACCATGTGAATATGATGCTAGTGCCGTGCCCCCCTCTTAGCAGCTAAGCGCCAGGTAGAACTATTGTATATTTATAGTTGGTACACGCTGTGAGCGCCAGCGCATCTGCCAAGTGTGTAAATGGAGTACCGACATGCCTGGCGACAAGTGTGTCAACAACACCCAATACTGATTATTATGTAACTTTGCTGTTACTTATCAGTAACCGTTATTTGCTTTTCTAAACTAAGTGCATGTTAACACGCTCTTAGGACTTGCGACTAGCTACAAGTCAATAAGAAAAAAGTAATTAAAATCATTATTTTCTTCTAAATAATAGCTAATTTGCCACCTACATGCTACACGGTTACGTAACTCTTCAAAATTTGCTTAAGCTGACTCCCAGAATATCCCTGACGATAACGCGAATTAGAACATTGTATACACTGGGTAGGTTCTTTTAATAAGTCCTAGACATTATGCATCATCATGCACCCTATTAGAATATTCCTAATGAAAACACTGAAATTGTGAAATCACTGAACAAATTAGGCGAAGGCCTCGCTGACAATAATGTATTGTTTTCAGTATTTCTACAGCAGACTACTTACGAAGTCTTGATTGCGTGCACTTAGATTATAGGCACTAATATTCCAGTTATGTACAGACGCCAGCAAATCTCGAGAGGGGCCCGTGGCTAAGTAATAACAGCCGCACAGGTCGATCGATCAGGATAAGTTAAGCTTGCCGCGGTCGATCCGAAGATGGGTGACCATCTTTACATACCGAGACCGCTCCGTGCCTCGGAAAGCACGTTAAGCCATTGGTCCCGGCTGTCATTCGTGGATCTCTGACAGTTGTTGTGTCTGTGCAGTTGTTGGATAGTCTGAAGCCCGAAAGTCTGACAACCAGTCTTACCAAGGGGTATCGTATTACCCAGTAACTGGGTTGTGGAGGTCAGATAGGCAGTCGCATGTAAAACACTGGTATTCAGCTGCATCCGGTTAGACTGGAAGCCGACCTCAACATAGTTGGGAAAAGGCTTGGCAGATGATGATGATGTACAGACGCCAGCAAATCAAGCTACCCGAAACTGTCAAATTTTCCCAATCAACTTCGAACCTCATACTTTAGCGATAAAGTTGAAAATCAATTAAAATTTTACAGATTTTAGTAGCTTGATGTACTGGCGGCGTCTGTACATTCTACCAGTTGTAATAATATTGTAAAAATAAAAAAAAAATGGAAAGTCTTAAAGTGCTCGACTTGATCGTATGAAAAACCAAATAGAAAAAAATAAAATATAGTTAGTTAAATGAAATATAGTTAGTTTCTTATTAATTATAATCAAACTTCTTTGAATAAAAGAGTCATTTTCAATAGGGATCTTAATAAATGTGAAACGAATCTATTTAAAAAAATTGACTCAATTTATTGATTTTTTCGTAAGCTCCATTTTTTCAGTTTTCACACTTTTTTTCGTTTCTACTGCATTAAATCAATTTTTGAAAAGTACAGAATTAATCTCCATTGAATTCTATAAATTAAATAGGTTCTGTGTACTAGCAGGAGTATAACAATAGAAACTGTTGCAGAAAGGAGGCAAAAAAAATGTTTCGATCGTAAAGCACTCTCTAATGCGTCGCATTATAAGTCGTGCAATAAAACTCAAGACCTCAGACGTCCCAACAAAATTTTAATTGTAATATATTGTGATATGGCAAACAAGTATTTTTTTATAAAAATATTCTAAAAAAAAATCTGTGTCCTTAGTCTTATAAAAATGACATACTATACAAAATATTTGGTAAAAATTAACCTTTTAGTATTAATAAGTAGCGATGGTAATCTATTCGTACTCTTGATTCCGAAACATCTAGCTTCATGATTTGAGTTATTTCAAATAGTAGCTATATTGTGAATACGTAGGTGTATGTTAATGTGCAACGCGATGCAGCAAGTGAACTGTCAATACCAGGAACCCGGGGTAACCTAACCTGGACATATCCAGTTTCACAGAACGCCACACGTACGCCGAAAGATGAGAAACATGAAAAAAAATCGTTAATATTTACATACGTATAAATTATTGCAGTTATAATTTCTAATACACAAAGTTAGGACAAAACTACTTCAACCACAAGAAACCGCTCATAACTTTTATTAACAGGCACAAAAAATAAATAAAACTGCTGTTGTTTTGTTATTACTTCAATTAAGGTTAAAGACGTAATCAAGCAAAGTATCATACCTATGACCCGAAGAGACAATATGGAGTGAGATATATTGCTAAAATGATAAAATGTCAACCGCCTGGTATATTACCGTGGCCTGGTGCTCAGAGATCTCATAAAAAAGTTCCTTTCAATAACATAAACATCGCACTTATCAGTGGCTATACTTACTTCCAGTAAACTATAATACCTAAGTAAATAATAAAACATATTATCATAACTGAAACACAGCGGTTCATTTTATATTTATAGCAGTTTATAATTGGTGCTTCCGGATAATAATCTTCCAAACATAGACACATTCATAGCTGTAAATAGTAACTTAAAGTTTAACCCTGATCTAACTTCGTTGCCGTTGGTGTGGCGATATTTTATTATTATTATATTAAAATACATAATATGCAAAAAGAAAAAAAAACATAGGGCGAGATAGAAGTGGCTAAAATAAAGATTGGCGCCTACGTTTGTAAAGCGTGTTTTTTTTTTCTGGGAGGGTGAACTTCGAACCCCATTTGTTAAAGGGCGATTACGTCGACCCAACGGCGATATTCCCACACTAGGTACGTTACGAAAGAGAAATGGCCCTTTACTTTCTCTCTATTACTCGTCGGCACTATGTTGTTGGAAACCACTTTTTTCAACTCAGTACGGTGGAATACCTGTCATAATAATTTTAAAATAATTAGGGATTGTAAAATTATACAATCATACATAACTAAGCCATTGTCATTTTAACATGGAGGTAGGCCGCTAGAACAATATTGACAGAAAGCGGAAACACTAACACTGATAGTAACTTTCATTTACACACATGCGCGTAGTAAATAGTAGAAGTTGACAACTATGTCCCATCAACAACGGGAAAGGTTTGTTGATTTTTCAGTCTCGTTTACGTACCCCAGAAACTCTCACAACATTAGAACCACAGACAAGCTTACATCTAGCAAGGAAGCTAAAAACAGAAATGAACTAAATAACGGTAACAAGTGGGATGAATCTCGACTAAAGCCTAAAACGGTGAGACAAATAAAAAATTAAAAGAACGAACTGAAATAGTGCGATTTATTGAATTGAAGAAGTGATAGAAAAACAACAACCTTGTAGTTTTTATACTTTTATATTATTTTATGAACGACGGAATGCCAAGCTGCGATTATCATCACCAACTCAAACGAAATGCGGTTTTTATTGCATGTCATCGTAACTTCGACGAGGTTGAAGCAGGTAGTTATAATGAGAGAATTTATGTTAATACTTAGTAAACAAATTCCCAGCTTTTTGCCAGTTTATTCATGGTGCTGTTGTTCGTTCTCGTAAAGCCTTAGAATTTCTCATACTTTTTCGATGGCATCATTAATTTTCTCGGACCTAAACGCAAAAAACGCAAGTTTTAGAAGCAATAAAAGTATATAGTCGACTACAGTAAACAAAATCGAAAACATATATGATATTCTTCAGGATATATGCTAGGTAGATAGTTTGTTGAAAACATAATACAACTAATTTGATACGATAGGAAAAAATCGTGAAGATACTTCTAAAAACTTTCTTTTTACAATAAAAACCATACTAATATACTATACACATAATCATTCTGATTTTTGTCAGATTATTCTACAAGCAACATACTAAAGCACTAGTGTTTTAATTTTATAGTCCAAACAATAGATTTTTTGCAAATAGATATAATTGCTTCATATTTTGCAATAAATTTCAAGCGTTTTGTCATCGGGCTTCTCTTTATTTTCTATGCAGTCTGACAGTAACTGCGCTTTAGGGCATTTGTAGTCCCTTAGCTAATGATACTAACTTGACTTGCGTCATGCGTGTAACTAGTTTCAATTTTGAAGTTGGATGCCGCGGTCGCACCGATAGGGTCCGTCTATGAACTCGCAAATCGTAACAAGTCTTCACTGTCGGCAGTACCCGTATCATATCTACTGTAAACATTGATCCACTTGACGACCCGGCTTGCCTGGAGTTGGAGTATGTTGCAATGCAACTACTAATATATCAGCATTTTTATCTTTAACACCGATTTTGGCAGTCTACGCTCCGGTCGGAGTACTATCTAGGAATTTGATTACATTTTAATATTTATTTACCTACACCACTTTTATTTTACTTAAGTACCTACATAATGCGTCATCCACGAAGGACTCATTCCTGCGTTCTATATGATATACCCACAGCCCAATAGGTCAATATTGGAGTGGACCATTCTGATCGCTTTGCATCAACGTTGTACGTGAGAATAACATACATACATACCTGTAAGTACATAATTTTAATCATTTCTCACTTTTGAATATTTATGAATCTCTAATTAATTATCCATAATAGTCCATAATTCATAGATACGAGATTGGAACTAGTTATGTTCATTATAGCATATAGTAGACATATTGATAACTGACATGAACTTTTTATCATCTGCTATCGTAAAGGTGGAAAGTTTTCGTCTTTTGGTTGAAGCGATTGACTTTTATCAGATAGCCTCAGTCTATATTGTCATATGATGATCCATGTAGGTACTCCTATTATTTTTACTAAACTATTAACTGTAAAAAGCGATAACTTCACATCACATGCATACCGTGCATACGACATGATTTTTTTTAAACTAGTCCATGTGCCTATGTTATCGTCATCTGTTGATATAGTATCTCTGAAGTCGGAACTAATTGGCCCCAAGTGGAGTCTCGATGGGCACTTGAAACGTCGGCCGATTCGATGCACAGGCAAGCGGAGCCGCGGTATCTACGTTAGTTATTATGCACAGCTGCATCGCATCAAATCAAAGCAACTACTGTTGGAGCTGCACTGGACTTCCAGTCTGAGAGATCAACTGCTGTACTACAAAATCAGCTTATTGTCCGCACCGCACTCGTATCAATAATGGTATCCATCGACCCAACCCTACTATACACGAAGTCAAAAACACGTGCGTATATTCTTATCCGAATTCGATTTGGATACTGATACTACAAAACAACAGTGGTCACAACTATTTCATCATCTAAACAAACACAACTTCACTACAGGGAAAATTACACTAGAACGTTAGAGTGATTGTAAAGATGATATACACAAAAATAGACTTTCGTTTAGTGAAGAAAAAGCCCAACAAAGAAACCCAGTTATTGCTACTTGCGTAACATTGTAACACTCATAAAATATCCAAGGGACAAGAATAAAATGAAATACATCAGCCCAAATCCGGGTTACTATGCTTGCCAGATATAAGCTTCAATTTCCCAGTAATCCTCTTTGATCCTCCACCACATGATACCCAAACCGCTCGATTAATGGCTACAGATTAAAACAACATTAAAAAGGATTTCTTTTAAGCTCAGTCCTTAAGCACATCTGTCAATGGTCTATGTCCTTTTGTAATCAATTCCATAGCCTTTATAAAAGCAATCACTGTGAACGACAGACAGCCAGACTTAACGATTTCTTGTGAACCTTGGCTTTGCATTTGTGCCTTTGAAGAAAACGCGATGCTCGAAGCAATTTTACGATTTACACCTAAGTGTCCATTTAACTGACACTATAAAAAGGTGATGGTGGTGGTGTCAGTGCTATTAAAATGTACGAGTAAGTCGATGGGACTATCAGCCGATCGATTCTGTAAAAATCTCAGCGTGATAACTTAGGTGAAGTGAGCTATCAATAGAAGCAATCCCTAACATCAGGCGGAACGACAGTTCACTTCACCATAGGTGTCACGGTGAGATTTTTACAGAATAGCACTGCTGTGTAGAACTGATCAATTTAAATACGTTCAAAAATCCAAGTATAAATCTAAACTATTGGCGCCTGAATATGTTTGAATAATGTAAAATTAACTAATAAAATCGTGTAAGCGCATATCGTTTCTAATGTTACATCTAAATTGATCACACACAAACCCCAAAATATCATCATATCATCTATAAAAAGTGGCGTCCCTAAAAAGTTACCACATTTTTAACCCCTCGCTAGGCGCGGTGCGCGGTAAAACCAACAGCTTCTAAGCTTTTACATATTTCATTTATTAAACGATATGCACAGCAACATTGCATAGGGATCACAGGAACCCTTTTCTCCTTATGGTACTTAATATACAAATGCGTGTAAAAAAGTAAAAATCGTTTATTTCAACATTCATAGTGTATGCTTGATTCAGATAATGAATATTAATGACTATAAATTATGATTATCTAAACGCTGTATCTATACTAATATTATAAAGAGGAAAGATTTATAAGTAAGTATGTTTGTAACGAATTGGCCCAAAAAGTACTGGACCGATTTTAAAAATTCTTTCACCATTTGAATGCTACATTATCACTGATTAATATAGGCTTTTTTAGTTGCAAGAAAAAAATTAAATGTTAAAAAAAAAATGTCCACCCGTGCGAAGCCGGGACGGGCAGCTAGTAATAAATATTTATAATTGACTTTGGAGTTTGAAATGGTCTCTTTTCTTGAGCCGGTAAACAAAAAGATAATAAAATGAGACCAGGGTCATTTACCTACCAGACGAACTGTCTGACGTCCAATATGTTAATCATTTATCACAAGTAGACAATAACGGTAAAAAAATACAGTCTGACTAATTTTTGAGTAATCAATGATTCGTAGATGATAACCTTTTGTCAAATATGTTAGTAATGTGCAAACAGAGAACGATATGATATGAATGAGTTAATTAAACGGTAAAAAATTAAGCAAACAATACGTATATAACGACAAGTGATTGTATCTTCATTGAAAGTCGTCACGAGGCTCACTAAATATACTTAATTGATAAATTATTAAGATAACGACAATCCTAACTAACAACATAATTTTTTTAAAGTTACTCAATCCCGTTCCTGAGTTTTTCCTTCCATTTAAAATCTATTAATATCCGCAATGGGCTGTGTGAATTATTTGTGGCCCTTGATTATTTTGTTACTTATCTCTCTTTAATGATAACCATATCGTAATAAATTGAGTAGGTACCGAGGTAAGTTTAAATGCTTACAAATATAACATTTCAATTGAAACGTTTTATAAAAATTGTACCTAAAACTGAACACCCGCTTTATTTATATATCTTCCTCGGCAATCATCATTTTATCATTGTGCGATTTCTTCGACAAATTGAACCTCATGATTGCTTTAGATTTTAATCAAGATAACAAAATTTGTAGCGTGTTATTGCGGTGGTAACTTGTGGATTGCCCTCTGGGGAAATCAACCCTCTTGCGCCCCTCCAGCAATCCCGTCATATAAAAAAGAATATTCCATATGGCTTTTACACACCCACGAACTTACTGTTACTACTTCATAGACTCCCTACACTTATTCATATTGTCTGGGAATCAAAAGTATTGTAACCACTATTTCTTACGAGACATATAAAAATAAACAGATTTACATACCCACGAAGAGTATATAGAACATAGGTATAGAATAGGTATATTAAATCGTATACCAGTCCTAATTCCACAAACAATCGAGTTATAACGCCTGTTCCATATTTAAAGGGCGACATTGTATTCGTTGAAGATTGAGAGGAGAACCCACGCACGTGAGTAGACACTGGAGATTAGTTCTCTGATTACGTGACATCGACACACCCTGGGTGTTCACCATTCATTCATAGAAATTTATTGACGTCTAATACACACTTTTATCGTATTGATTAACGTGAAACCGTGTATTTGAATTCATTATGGAATTATAAAAGAGGAGCCGACTTGCGGAGTCTTCCCGAAACACGATTACCCTTATCTGACCATGTTCTGAGTGGCTGTGACTACTCGTGGTAATACATCGGTTCCTTTTGAAACCACCATAGATTGTTTTTAATTTTCTATGGGAGCTACATTACCAATTCCGTAACAAATTCAACCTGTCCACATGACTCGCGACGTTACGTTTAAAAGCCTCTTAACTGCCCACGAAACATTCCATTCTTTGTGTGCTTTTAGAGGTCCTGGGTGGTTTTGAAACTTAAAAGTCAATGACATTGTTCGTGGCTTGGCTCGAAATGTAAACATTACGTAGGCAGGGTTCTGAATATATTTCGTAACAGGATTCCTCCAGGAATTTTAAGTAGCGACAGTAAAGTGCGTCCAAGATAAAAAGGATTATTAACTAATCTATTTTAAAGCCCGTTTTTGACGCAGGAAGATGTAGTTTTATTTCGACAATAAAAGATTAACCCACAAAAATGATGATGGCTTGGTGATGTAACATGGACTACGCCATTTATAGTTATTGTTTTTTTTTTCTTATGAATTGCGCCTTGTTGGTTATTTGTTACCCTATCCATCTTGTCTTTCAGGTTGGCTTTTGAGTGTCATGTCCAAGATATCTTCAAACCAAGAGAAAAAGATCATGAACGAGTACCTACCAAATACAACTGATTGCAAAGCTAACCTTCGTGGAAGTAAGCCAATTGAAGACAAGAGGTGTGGCGTGGCGATTCTTATGAAATTTATAAGGAACTAGCTGACCCGGCGAACTTCGTACCGCCTTAGCGTAGCTTTGATGCACTACTTTATTTTTTCTTTATATTTTTTTCCGTAAGAACCTTGTACAGAGTATTAGAAAACTACAAAAAAAAAAAACAGCCTAATCGGTCAAGCCGTTTTCATGTTATGTCGTGACAACGGAAAACGGGTTTCATTTTTATATATATAGATTAAGAACTTGTAATTTACAGACGCACGCACATCAAGCTACCCGAAACTGTCAAATTTTCCCAATCAACATTGAACCTATGCTTTAGTCGTAAAGTTGAAAATCTATTAAAGAAATTTGACAGATAGTAGTAGCTCGATGTGCTGGCGTCTGTACATGTGAATTGATTGCTTATATCTATATCCATACAAATCATTAAAATCGAAGCGTCTGTTTGTAATGTCGAAATAACAATATTTTACTAAATGCATGAAATATATATTTACTTACGGAACTTATACAAAAAAACATTTTTTGAATTTTTTGACTGTCTGTCTGTTTGTTCCGGCTAATCTCCGAAATGGCTGGACTAATTTGTACGGGACTTTAACTGGCAGATGTTATAAGGAGTAACTTACTTATTTTAGAAAAAAACTAAAGAAAATTAAAACTCATGAAATCCAATACATCACTGAACGGATTCCGATCAAATTTGGCAAGGAGACCGATGGCATCCTGTGGAAGCACAAAGGCTACTTTTTGTCCCGGTACCACGACACCACGACATACACGCGAGCGAAGCCGCGGGTGGAAGCTAATTATTTCGTATGAATCAGTTAAAGATAGCGCTAGAGTGGATACATCTACACTAATAATATAAATAGGAAATATTTGTTTGTTTGAATTGAATAGGCTCCGAAAAAACTGGACCGATTTGAAAAATTATTTTTGTGTTGGATAGTCCATTTATCGAAGAAGGCTATATACCATTACGCTACGACCAATAGGAGCGTCGCACCAATGAGAAATGTTGCAAAACCGGGAAAAAATATTCCTTTTGAGAGCTTCCGTTGCGTACGCTGCGAAAACGGTTAAAGTTACGCAAAAATAATGTAGGTATGACAGAATTGTTCCTCCTTAAAAGTTCAAAAAAAAGTCCGCGACAGCATAAATGTCTATCTTTTATGGTTGACTCACTATAACCTTTTTTATGATAATCAAATTTGTTCTAAAACAATGCGTTTTTATAAACAAAGTGATTTTATAAACATGATATTAATCCTTATCCAAACAAATACGTTATTCATCACAAGTACCTATTTAATTCTGAACAAAATTGTCCTTGACATCTTTTGATTTCAATGAATATCTTAGGAGATATCATAATTTTAAAATAAATCAGAACGGCCGCCGCGCGTCGGTAGCTGTGCGAGGTTTACTATAGTTCCAGTCTTACTGATCATAGCGTGACTGCGTGATGTATAAAATAGCTAGTAATGTACACGCGGCTACACATCAAGCTATATATTTCCAGTTTTAGCAGACTTCGCGTACTAAGTACTTAATAATCTTTAAAGTAATGGAATATATTTTAGTAGTTTCGTAGGTTTTTTCCTCAAACTAACGCGGGTGAAACCGCGGTGCACTGCTAGTCATCAATAAAGCTCGACAATCAAAGAGAATAAAACGACAATCATACCACATACCTAGTACCTACACGATTCCAAAAAAAGACGAGAGGCGATTTGTGACTGGGTTTATTTTGTGAAGTTGGCATCAGACAGACAGCATATTACAAAAATATAATATAGGTGGGTCTTACCTAATGCTTAGTCCGTTCGTAGAAATATTATGTACACTCAACATAACATGGCACAAGATTTCCACTAACTGTTACCTTTTTTATCGTATTAATACGCACAAGCTTTCGTTAACTGAAATAAGAATGGCTATTAATCACGGAATATTTTAACTTCAGATGGAGTTTTGGCATTCATGCAGATAAGATAAAATTAAATTATTAGATATTATGGTTTACAAAGCCCTTGAATAGAAAATACCGGTGGCGGTGACGTAACCGTTATACATCGTTAGTGAGATACCTATGGGTAGATGACTAAATCAGACAAGAGTCACAGATGGAAGCGAGGGGTTAATGAAAATTATGATTACGTACGTAACTATTATTAGCGTACCTCTATGAATCATTCGAAATGAATCCTTATTTACCATTGCAAGTATTCGTTCGTACGTCTCGAGTTAGGGATTAGTTTCTTTTTAATACATAGATAATTCAAATTATAGTCTGCGACGTGGTTATTAAGTTAATGTAACTTTCCGTTGCTACACAATTCATAGGAATCAGTAGTCAGTACTGCATCATAATTATGTAAGGCCCCTTATTATTTTAATGTAGTCATACTGCACTATTTTAGGGTTTCGTCGACAGCTTTAAGAAGGAACCCATATAATTTCGTCATTTCCGTTCGTACTACACATAGTTAAGTAGTTGCATGGAACCTTTTACAAAACCGATTCGTAAAAAAACGTAGAACTACTACTTTGCTACTTGTTTTTACCCGACTACGGCACAGGAAGGGTTAATTTATTTACCCGAAGTCCGAAAATTAAGCGGAGTAGTAGGTGTTGGTTTTGTGTTTTCAATTTGAATGTATGTTTTGTTTATCTTTATACTTTAAAATGATTTTAAAACAAACGGCGACGAAAGCCATGGGTTATCATCACAATGTCTTTACGTGATTTAATTGGTGCTCTACACCCGATAATATTGTTAATTAGGAAAATTAGGGGGGTGTCAAAGATATGGATCCAACCTGTTAATGTGTTTATCTAATGTCACTCAGGCCTGAGTACTATAACAAACAACAAGTTATTTATACCTACCTACAGCTATTCATAATACATTGTATATTTTTCAATAAGATATAGACATAACACAATGCAGAAGTTGATTGTAACAAGAAATTATAGTCAGAAATGTACTTACAAATGAATAAAAATAATTAAGACTTGGTGGACAGACAATCAAAATATTTGAATAGTAATTAGGGTCAAGTACACAGAGCTTGCTTAAATATTTACTTTCATTGTCTTGAAAATTGGGAAGCACATGTTCAGTAGATAGGCTAAAATGTGTTTTTTTTTTTTATCCATTACTGGACACTACACATCCCCAGGAATAATAACAATAAAATTTCTATTGTGTCTTGTTTAATATCCTTCAACCAATTAATAAAACAAGTAGGACTTACCTTGTATTATCAACAATAATGGTTTTGGTGTATGATGGTTGGGACTCTAACAACTACACTTGATAATATTTTGACAGATTATGCAACTGAAAAGGTACACATACAACAACTCAGGCAGGTAAGATTATAAGCTTATCTTTTGTTATTAAAATTTAATTTTCTTCATTTTAGTTGTGCTTTTTAAACAAACAGTGCTGTATTTTGTACTCCATATAAAAGTAGGTTTATAAGTTTATTACTAAGTTATAGGTTCTCTGGTTCCTTGCTACACAGTGCAATACATTATAATCAACAAAATAAATGATATTTTTTTACTAGGAGACTAGTATAAACATCCGGATAGAGAACCTCCTTCTTTTTTAAAGTCGGTTAAAAAAATATCATGGTAAACCTTGTAAGAAGACCCCAGTTTCAGTCAATAAACTCAATATTTACTTTAGCAGGAATAAAGTTACAGATTAAGCAGACATTTCAGAACCTTCTCGCCCCAGACATTTAAAATAGTTACTACATTCAGTAATCAGCAATTCTAATGTTTTGGCTGACCTTAAAAAAAAAAGTTGATGTTGATAACTGCCTCATGAGTTATTACAGTATTGTGTTACTATACTTTTTTAGTTATCTCTGACTGACTATACACATTTTGAGTGGCCTTAGAAGTGTGTTTGTCATAAATTGTACAAAGTTGATTACATTATTTTTGTGTAAGTACTGAATGAAATGAGAAATTAACTTTTTGCTTGGTACTAGCAAGAGCTCTAGGAATTTTTTGTCCAATAACGATGATAGAATAAACAAACAATTTATTCATGGACAAATGAAAAATAAATCCTTCCTATTTTACACAATTCAACCTTCTGACAAATAATCATTTTGTCAGGCAACTGTGAGCTTGTAAAAGTTAGTAAATTACTTCCTGCATCATAATCTTATTAGAAAATGTTGAACATTAGATTCTAATTGGGGTCTCCTGGATGCGGAATACATTGTTTTAAATAGCGCCAGCTCAAAAATCGTATCAAATACGATTTGTTCCAGTCAACAGATGAAAGTAATAGAAAGTAGTTGTTCATAAGTTTATCAACTTACCAGCCAGGGTGAATCTGTCCATGTAGTTGATGAGGTTGACGAAGCACAGTATGCCGACAGTCATGTATTCCACGAAAGTTACTTCACTCAGATTTTCTCTCCTCCTACTTTGCTTCTCCTGTAGCAGCGCGGTCGCCGATTCATTATCACTATTTATAACAAGCTGCTGGTTCGAAGTGTTCGGGGTTATACCACTCTGGTCCATGTTGCTAACGCTACTGATACACTACTAAACTAAGATCACCTGTGCAGTATAAGCTACAGCCAACTATCACTACCAAGAACAAGAACTTTGAATGCCGAAATTTTGACTTCACGGAGTAGCTTGTCAGTTAAACTCCTAAATTTATAATTAATCTACTATAGACTAATTAAATTAAACTGAATATAATAATAAATTAAATATAAAATACTGTAGAAGATAAAAATAATTAGGAACTCAAATCATGATTTAACGTTACGTATGACTCGAGCACCCGTGATGACAACACAACGTTCGTGACGTGAATATTTTTGAAACACGAAGCGAAGCTGTCACATTGAATTGAATGAACGAAGAAATTTGACACAGATAACATATTTAAACAGATAACATATTTACATTTCGAAAAAGTAACTCGAAAAAATTACTTGCTCGATACTGGGGGCCCGGTGCGGCAAAACAAAATGAGGTCGCCCCCCCGGAGTTCTATTTTATTTTATATATTATGAAAAACCAACAGTTACACACTATGGATAGTTACGGCGTAACTAAATGTTGACATGTTACAAATTCGAATTGAAATCAGGAAGAGCACGAGTATGTACACCAGCTCATCAAGCTACTACAATCTGTCAAATTTCATTAACAGATTTTCAACTTTATAGCTACAGTATAGGGTTCAAAGTAGATTGGGAAAATTTGACAGTTTCATGTAGCTGATGTGCTGGCGTCTGTACATACATACAACAAAATCAATCTTTTTAGGTTAATAAATCTTAATCTTATAATACTAAAAAAGCAGATGATTAACCGTTTTTTCATATATGTTCATACAGGGTTATTGGGAAAACACCAGCAACCTCTTAAGAGGTCATTGTACAGAGGCCAGCACATCAAGCTACCCCAATCTGTCAGATTTTCCCAATTGAATATGAACCTTATTTCTTTGTGTTAACGTTGAAAATCTATCAAAGAAATTTGACAGATTAGTGTAGGTCTTAGAGCATTAAACCAACCGGAGACGCCATTGTCAGGCGTTCCCCCCGCCAAAGGTACGAGACCGCCGGTCATATCAGTCTTATAAAACTAGTTGCCGCGCGTCACAGTAATCACAGTAGCGCGGAATTAACGTAAGAGAAAAATGCCGAATTGCAGTGTTTTTTCGTGTAAAAATAGATCGGAAACATCTAGTAAACAAAAGAATAACGTTACTTTCCATCTATAAGTATTATTTTGTCTTATTAATAATATAAAATGCAATAAATTTGCAAAAAACTAAAAAATTTTGTCGGTCAATAAATGTTGCCACTAAATCGTACAAGACCTAATTTAGTGTAATTTTTAAAGTTGTAATTTATAAAGCTTGACAATTATTTCAAACTTCTATTTCGCATTTTTTATTCTTATTACTATTTATTACAGTTTACAACTTATTTTTTTACTTTATAAGATTTTTTTACTAAACCCTTTAAAAAATTGCTATTTATTATCAAATAATTGATTAATGATATCAAACTTATGTTCCACTAATCTCTTACAATTTTCTCATATCGTTATTCTTCATTACTATAAAATATTTGTGGTTCAAGTTATCCCGAAAATATGCAATTTTAATTTAAAAATAGGCAACACTGTAGCAAAATGAGGGCTGTGACAGCACAGAAACAAATATCGATATCGACTTTATGAGTATGTTATTCTATTAATTTTTCAGATTTCCAAAAGTTGCAATGACTCGGGATGTCTGGATTTGGGCTTGTGCAAATCATGTTTCGTGGACTCCTAAACGTACTAGTACAATTTGCTCACAGCATTTTGACTCCGTGCTGCTACTGAGAAATTCCTAATAAGAAAACCAATAACACTGCCCGACCCGGGTATTGAATTCAGAACGTCGTGTTCAGCATTCATCCTTGCGGACCATCGAGGCAGCGGTGCTATTCTGTGAAAATTTCGCCGTGAAAACTTAGGTGAAGTGAGCGTGGAGTGAGCTGTCAATAGTGTCAATTCCTAGATAAAACAAACTCACTTCACCTAAGTTTTCACGGTGAGATTTTTACAGAATCGACCGGCAGCTCTTGTGCCGTGGCAATGAATCCTTATAGGCTGACTTTAAAATCTAAATACTATGTTACCTATTTAAAAAGAATTGATCTGCATTGAAGATCATTTTGATAAGTAAATATGAAAAAAAAAATAAATAAAGAAGAGCTTTTTTTATCACAACTATTGGCTGAACTCATCGACAACAAAATATCGATAGTGTCAAGCACTTTCATCGCTTACACAAAAATGACGTCATTCCGTACACTGACAGGGCGTCTCTGTGTGAGTTAGTACATGTGTGCGTATAGTTTATGCTTGTATTCGATTATTTTTTTGTGTGCGTGAGTAACAACGCGATCGAAAATGCATTAGTGTGTTATCACTTTTGTGTGCGTTGCCTCGTCCCCCGCGATGAAACTGACAGACTTATTCGCATAGATATTAGTGCTCGTTGCGTCTCCGGTTGGTTTAATGCTCTAAGGGGTAGGTTGACCTGCTGGCGTCTGTACTCATCATTATGAACAACTTTTACTATGGGACCAAACCTGAAATCGCGAAAAGAAAATCATCTGTTCCCTACATTTTGACGAGATAGACGAAGATAAATGTAGGGACTAGGGAACAGCTGATTTTTATTTCGCGATTTCAGGTTTGGTCCCATCCTCTTAAACACAAAACTTTACCTCTTTAGAATTATGACGATACGAAGAAAGCTTTTTTAAAAAATCTCATTAATCTCGTAGCAACTCTATCAATCTCAATCACTTGACAAAGTAACGTGCAGAAGACGCGATAAACTTCTAACTTTGCAGACGCGATTAAAAAAAAAAATTAAATCGCGTCTGCCAATTTTGGCAAACGCGAAAAAATTTAAAAACTTAGGTGACATTGGCTAAATGTAACAAACCGAGCGAACCCAAAAAAAAATACCGTGCGTAACGTAAATTTCAACACGAGTTATAAACGGAAGAGGCGGCATGGTATGATCGAAAGACTATTGCTTACTGGTACTGGGCGAATAATAAATTACAAGTAAATGTCAATGACTGTCATGTCATGTATAAAGAAAAAAAAAAAAGAAATAAAGAAGAACAAAGAGAATGTAATCACTAGTAGCGTTATAAAGAAGAACGTCTCAGTCAGGGTTACCAGATTGGTTATTTTTTTCGGAATTTTGGGTAAAAATTTGGCTTCTGGAGAAATTTTGGAGAATTTAAATATTGGGAGAAAAGAAAAAAATCATGGAGAATTTTGGGTATTTTTATATTTTCAGAAAGACACTGGTGATAATAATTATTCGAATGTAATCGATGCGAGTACATACATACGTCGACATAATTTATCAAGCTATACATTTCCAGTATAAGATGACTTCTTATTGTACGAAAAGCCTAGGTAAACAATGTGAGCTCAGCTAAAACGGGTAATGTTTAGCTTGATAATATGTCGTAGTGTGTATCTCTATTGACACAAAAAAAAAACAATGTTCATCATGCTACGCTATTTTAGTCAATTGAATTTTGAAGTACAAACTATTTTTATAGATTCCTAGAAATAACTTGCTTGATGGTATATAAAATCTACTTACTACATTACTGATGTCCATTTATTTTCAATCAAAGAGCGTGCAATGCACTTTTTATATTATGTCGATGTTATGTTCAGTTAGGTTAGCTACTTTATTTTTGTCATTAAAAACTGTTCCCTGATGGTTACAATTACTACAAACTTTTTGCCTTTGGGTAAAACTTAGAAAAATTGTATCCTTTTGGAGAAAAAATATTTCAAATTTGGGGAAAAATAAAGAACCACATTTGGCAACCCTGGTCTCAGTCAAATCATCACGAATAAAGTTTAAAAAAAAAATCAAATCGTCAATTTGTCACTGAGATGTACTTAGCTCGTATTCAGAGCGGTAAAAACCATTGATGAACTTGTATGCCTATTGTTCTATGTTAGATAAGAGTAGTATGTCTAGTGATTACGGCTGAAGGACTTGTATCCATGGTCACGAATAAAGTTTAAAAAAAAAATCAAATCATCAATGATCAATCAAATGCCGAATCTCGGATTGGAGCGTAGTATCTATAAGTAGTCTGTGGATTGGAGACTGGAGTGGAGAAGTCGTCATAGGTTCGAAAAACTGTGAAATAGCGTCCAAAAACTTCAGTTTAGTTTAAATAACGTCCATATTTCAAAACAAAATCATTCTCTTTCATGAAGTTTGTTACTTAGTTAGTTTTAACCGAAAAGTGTTGATTTCTCTAACTATGGCTAAAACACTATTTTTTTTAGTTTTAATTTGTTTCACTATTAGTTTAGCCAAAAAGCCTACAGATGAGAAAAAGCCGGATTGGGCTAAAAAGGATATAAGAGATTTCTCCGATGCTGACATGGAAAGGTATTCGAATCTTCTAAAATTTCCATAACTGTTGCCAGTGTTTTTACTCCAATAAAAACTAACGCTATTATTAAATCCTACTGTTTTTTTTCAGACTTTTTGATCAATGGGAAGAGGATGAGGAGCCATTACCAGAAGATGAACTGCCGGAACACCTTCGGAAGCCGCCGTCGATAGATTTCACCAAGCTGGATTTGTCTAACCCAGGAAATGTATTGGAAGCAACTAAGAAAGGGCAGACTCTCATGATGTTTGTGTCCGTAGCAAACAAGCCCTCCAGAGCAAGAACTGAGGAAGTAACTAAGATATGGCAGACTAGTCTATGGAGTAACCATATTCAAGTGGAAAGGTTAGTCCTATGTATCTCAATCAACTAGTCCTCCATGCCTGAAAGATTAATGTTAATAGGAATGAAATATTTTATGTTAAAAAACATTTGATTTTTATCAAAACTATAGTATAGTATTGGATAATCTATAAAAATATTGGTGATTGATTGTATTCATATTTCTGTTCCAGATACCTTGTTGATGATGACAGAGCAATATTCATGTTCAAAGATGGAGCCCAGGTATGGACAGCGAAGGAATTCCTTGTAGAACAGGAAGAATTAAAAGAAGTTCAGTTAGACAGTCAAACGTACCCTGGACAGAAACCTGATATAAAAAATAAATCTGTTCGGGATGAATTATAATAGCATATTTTAATTTTTTATGTTTAAGTAAAGTATACAGGTTATCTATATTAATGCATTTATAAAATTGTAACTATTTTTAAAACACTATCACAAAACATTTTACAAGAAAAACAACTGATAAATTCTGTATGTGGGTAATTCTACGATAAGAGGTAACTTGTGCGGCAATCAGTTTAAAATATAAATTTTATTCTATAAGTTGTTATTTTTTGCAATGAAACACATCACCTAAATGCACTTTATTAAATAACATCACGATTAAATGCCTAATTAAAGTATATTTTTCTGAAATTCCTTGTAAAGTCTAAAAAAGTCTCTACCCTGGCCTGTCCCCCTGTCGGTTTCAGTTTAATTTGCAAACGATACGTACCTTCTTTGTATCAGTTATTAAAGTAAAGTAAGTTAAACACAAATTTCAATAAATATATTTAAGTATTGTTAAGGAAAAATAGAACTAAATTTATTTATTTGCAATATTTTTTAAACTTAACTTTTGTCCCAATGTTTTTGGGTATCTACCCTGGCAAATTTAATTCCGCTACTACAAACACAAATTTTAAAACGGCCATATTCCAAATAGCGCTCCAGGTCATCTATCAACGTGAAGTTAGCAATGCAAACACGTGAGCCCTTAAGAGTGCCGACATTTGTAAGTTGTTGCGACGCGTTGGTTCAAAGTGTTGGTTTCGCGAGGTCATTGTGTCTCTCCACTGGTAAGTCATAAAAGTTATATTATTCATTTAATTTATTTGCATTTACTGGTCTAATTTAATAATAATGCAATAGTTTAAGTGTGATACATAATGTACAGAAACATTTCTTATGTCAATTAAAACAATATAATTTATCATGAAAACGTCTCTCCCCTGCCATATTTCCCCTGGCAAGATAACTGTCAGGGGAGAGACTTGTTGACCAGGGGAAATAATGTTAGTGCAAACAAACTTAGATATAGCATATTTTTATCAACAAACAGATTTAAATAATTTTGGTAAATTCTTAATACTGAAAAATAAAGGAGGTTCTTAGTTCATATTGTTATTATATTATTGTCTAATATTGTTACAGATCATGGAACCGCGGAAAAAGTTAACACGTGAAGAAAGATTACAGAAGAAACGTGAAGCGAGACTACGATATGAAAAGATTAAAAATGATCCCGAAAAATATGAATCGCAAAAGCAAAAAGAAAAGGCAAAATATTTAAAAAAGAGAAAGGAATTATAAAAACTGTCGACCAAATGACTCCTAGAGAGCAATATAGGCAAGAGAGTGCCTTTAATTTATATTTTTAATTTTATTTTATGATTAAAACATGTTCATTTAGTGAAATGTAGCATAGATACAGGTAATATGAAAATTATCCTGACTATCGCAAGTCTGATTATTTGTATTACTTATATGCCCAAAACCTGAAAATAGTTTGTTTAAATGGACTACTGAATCGATTTCAGTCATTTTTAATATACGTTTTTTTTTTTTTCAAAAATTAGGTATGTATTTTGCCATACTGTCCGTCGTTTGAGCCAAAGAAAATTAAGTCTTATTTTATGCCAATAAGACTCAATTTTGAATGCATAAAATAATGCTACGATCAACACGATTTTCTTAATAAAAATAGCTTTAAAAAAATAGTTTTGGTCATTGTATTATGCTTTTAACTTAATGCTCTAATTGGGGTGTATGAGGTTTTGCGCATTTAACCTTACACATTGTATAATTAGTATTAATAAAAGAATATTTTATTATTTGTTGTATTGTAATGACACTAAAGACATTTTTGTTTTAAATTTCAGAGCAGGCTGAAATAATATAGTCTGTTGATGTTTAATATGATTGGTAAAAATTATAGTCTGATTCTATGTTAAGTACAATGTTTAATTAAAGTTGATTTTACTAATTTTGTTACTTTTATTGTCACAAATTCTCTCCCCTGGCTAAATAAGTATCTACCCTGATCTTATTGTCTCTACCCTGCCCAATGTATTTACCCTGGCCTTGTAAAAAGTAATAAAATATGCATAAAGTAACCTGCCCTTACGTGAAAAGATACATAAATAGGACAAAAATCGTAATATAAGTGTTGAATGAAAAAACAGCAACCTTTCTCCGCGGCCGTATTCTCTAAGAACTTAAAACCTCTTATCGAAGAACTACCCATGTATAGTTACTAGTTTGATAAATGTACTCCATGTAATTTTTTTTATCAAAAGTACCTACATTATTAAATGCTGTTAAAATTGTTAGACAAGAATTGCTTCAAAGGCTAGTTGTAAAGTTGACAATTCTGGCTGACTACAAATAAAACAATATTTTCGAAAAATAGTTTTTATTAGAGTAGAAGTATAAACGATTTTGTGGTGTACATAACAAAATGACAACTTAACGATAATGCCACAATCACATGAAATAGATTTTGATAATCCTTAGAAAGCATCAGTTGCGCGATAATGCTCTTCATCAATTGTTGAGTAGATATGACCTTCACCACACATCCATTCCAAGATATTTCTGGAAATATAAAAATCTTGTAAATAGGAGAGACATATATAAACACTAGCTGACCCAGCAAACTTCGCACCACCTCAGAATCAATAAGAACATGTATGAGAAAATTAATAATTATATTCATTATACATTTTTTTTCGTGAATTTTTCCCATGTTTCAACAGTTATTCTGCTATTTGGGGCAGAGACAAATCAAGCTTTGTTTTATATATATATAGATGCAAAAAAAAAAAATGGGGTTGATAATTGTAGTTAAAACATCTCATCTGCTTAGCCTTTTTACAACTATGTTGGGGTTGGCTTCCAGTCTAACCAGATGCAGCTGAATACCAGTATTTTACATGGAGCGACTGCCTCACAATCCAGTTACCAGTAACTGGAACCAGCCTTACCAAGAGGTATCATATTACCCAGGTAATATGATACCCTTTGGTAAGACTGGTTGTCAGACTATCGGGTTTCTGATAATCCATAACAACTGTCAAAGATCCACGAATGACAGCCGGGACCAATGGCTTAACATGCTTTCTCGGTAGGTAAAGATGGTCACCCATCCACAGAGCAACCGCGGCAAGCGTAGATTAACCTGATCGATCAACCTGTGCGGCTGTTATTATTTAGCGATGGGCCCTTGTCTTGCCTTGTGCTGTCTGCCTTATATTTGAGAAAAATCCAATAACTAAAAATAATAACAAAGCTTATGTTACATCCAGATGTATGAATGTAAACAAAGCAAAAGGAGTATGTAATGATCATTGCAGAGTTTCTGCCTAAAAAGGTGAGTTTATGTATGTGTGTCTATGTTACGATACTTACTCAAACTCCGCTTGTGACATGCGGTCCTTCAATGAGACATGCATATCTTCTTTACTGATACCCTGCTCCAAGGTAGAAGCCCTTATCAAATTAAATACCATCATTTGTCGCGGGTTTAAGCCGTTTACTGATGCAGTGGTTTCAGTCACACCAACCATGGAATTGGCTGGTAGGCCACCAGTGAATGTGGAGTTATTGTTTTCAACCTTTTCCTGTAAAAGTAAAATAGTTGTTGGGTGAAGATCTTTAGGAAGTCCAAGATAATAAGGAGATTACTGAAAATGTATTATAAAAGGATGGATGATAGAGACAATAAAGAAAAAGTACCTATTTGCTTCAACTGAAGATTCTAATATGCTGCGGCATCAAGCAGCATATTTGAATGAATTTAGCAGTTGATGTATTGGATGAGGTATCTTTTAGACAGTAATAAGTGAGTATAAACTTCCATAAATCATGAAGGATTTCTTGTTTTTAGCGACTGTTGGAATTTTGATGTTTGAAAGGTGCTAATTCTCAGCTCAGACTAATTTAAATAAATGACTTGATTACTACCTTTTTAGAATCAGCTTCCATTTTAAGCCTATTTTGGATACAGTGAAGGTAGTGGAATGTGATAGCATTAACATCTGTTATTGGCATTATTTTGAATGCCATCAGGACTTTCTTTCCTTTGTTGGCCTTCACAGTGCCATATACTTGTATGTAGTCATTCACCTGCACCTTTGGTGTAGCTTTATCCTGCAAGGTAGTAAAATCTGTTAGTTCAATGGCAGAAACAAAGAAAGATGTGTGATGGGGCAGTATATCTACAACAAGTAATTAATTGTTATATTATGAGAATGTTTGTAAGTATTGCTATTGTGTAGATTTACAAATAAGATTTCGTCTTAAGACAAGGTCATTAGAGAATAGCTTACATCTTCATCAGCTGCCTCCTGGTCCAGCCAAAGCACAGCTCTCATCCTGCCAGTGATATCTTGTATGGTGTAAGTAATTTTGGTGCTTTGCATCCGTATGTTCCTCACGCGAGCGACAATGGATACTATCTGGATCTCGGTTCCCCATATCTTTACACCATCATCTCCACTGTGTAGAGCTTGTCTGATCACTATTGGAGCTGTTCGCGATGATCTTCGACCCTGAACAGAAATAACCAGTGCTATGTAGTTGAAGTACTGTATACGTATGAAGGACCAATGATAAGGGTAATCTAATGTACTTACCGGTTTTTGAGCCTGATTTGGTGTGTTAACATTTCCAAATTGGTTTGGCGAGTTGAAAAACCCTCCCCCAACAGCAGACTGATCTGAAACAGGGTTCACAAACAAGTCTAGAAATGGAACCAGTACTCTTGATGATGATAGTATGGTTTGATTGAACGTCTGTTGAGGATTAGTTTTGTAGGTGCTTGTAATGTTAACTACTTACCATTCCACATTTTAGCAAAACAGAGTGTGTAACAGTTAGGTAATCTTATAAAATAGCCGCCTGGTTTTAATTTCAATGAATTATATTTACTGAAAACAAAACTATTACAAAATAGTAATTATTCCTTTTACGTTTAACTAGCGAGTTTCAACAGCAACACGTCGTTGTAGAGCGCGGGAATTTTGATGTTGGTTAATTGTCAAACTAAGTTGGTTTGACAAATGAAAATGAAAATGATTGACAGCCAAGCATGTTAGACATTTTGTTGTCAGAGTAAAAAAAGTCTAATGTATTCATAGCCTTATCGTCGAAAATCGACTAAACTTATGAAACAGTGCAGATTCAGCAGATTCAATTCTCTACAAATGACAGTTTGAGATTGACATGTAACGAAAGTCTACGTTTTGTTTGGAAGTTATATAAACAAAAATATTCGCTTTTTTATTCTCCGTCTACGTTGTGAACATGTTGTATTTGTTGTTACAATAATAATGGCTTATAAAACGTACCACAAAGAAAAATATTACATTACTTTTAAAAGAGGTTTCGAAGACTGCAAGAAAGATGTGACTGTAACAATTGACAAACTTTTTGAAACCGATACTCTGGTTGGTTTCTCAATTCTTAAACTTTCAAATTATTATAGTAACGTTATCAAAAATGTAGTAAATCATTGAATTCAAAATGAGTTTATTAACTTATATATTTAATTTCAGCGAATATCTTTATCGGATGACGAAGACCCCACGTTTTTATGTGTGCTTACTATCACACGTATAGACTATGAAGATTTAAAAAAGCAACAAGGTCTTCTGGTGGATTTTGATAATTTCCCGTCACAGCTAGTGAGGCTGCTACAGCAGTGTGCTTCAAACAACATGTGAGTTAAGTGGTAAACAAAGCATTTCGAAATGAATCATGTTTCAGTATAGGGGATAACTGGTGCATTTAGCACTAGATTAGCATTAGCTCCATTTACTTAATTCATACTTAAGTTAGAGGCCCAAATAGGTGAAAACTGACAAAAAATGATTGTTCTTCTTTTCTTCCAGGTTTCTGATAATGCAACAGAAAAACCCAGTGCAGTATTATTTAGAAGTAATAGAGCATAATGAGTTCAAAAGACTTGTACATTTATCACTAAAGACTGGACCGGCTACAGATGCAGATATCAAGCAACACATGGCCAATACAATCATTAACCTAAAGGTAGTTCTAAAGTAACTGTAAAATAGAAAACTTAAAGTAAGAGTAGCAAAACTGATAATTTCTGTTCTTCATTGAGTCATTGGCACTACCGTATTTTAGAAGGGCAAATCTTGTAATTTTAAGAATGTTTACAGTCTGATCAGTATGTCAAAAATACCTCTTATTTCCCTACATTTTTAGACAAGTTTTTGATATTATTTGGTTGTCACCAAGATGAGACTGTGACTAGATTTTGAACATTTTAAATTATGAGTATTGGCCTTCTGATCTTGTTAGCCCAAAACTTCTACTGCAAATCAACTTCTGTTGCAGCAGGGTTTTTAACTTTTTACTAGCTCATATTGTCCCAGTGCTGGACAAAGGCCCTCTATTCTCATTCTACCTGTCTCTTTCCAGAGCTGACCAATCATAGAAATTATTAATTTTAACAAATTCAATTTGATACAACTTGTTGTAAAACTGTTTTAATTGAGTATTATAAAATTATAATTTACTAGCAGTGCCCAGCGGTTTCATCTGCGTTCATTTGAGGAAAAAACCTACTAAACTACTAAAATATATTCCACTACTTTATGATTATTACTTAGTATGCACGACTACACGTCAAGTTATTAATAACCAGTATAAGCTAGGGGCTAGCGAGTGGCCCGAGGTTAAATAATAACAGCTGCACAGGTCGATCGATCAGGTTAAGTTACGCTTGCCGCGGTTGGTCTGTGGATGGGTGACCATCTTTACACACCGAGATCCCTCCGTGCCGCGGAAAGCACGTTAAGCCATTGGTCCCGGGGCCCAATTCTGTAAAATAACCAACTTGTCAATAGTGTGTCAGTAGTGTCTCAATAGAATAGTCATTGTCATTTGGTATTCTACAAATTATTTATGGTCATTGACTTGCCACTGTAGTGCCATTGAAACGCCATAGTAAAACTATTGTAATAATTGGTAGTCTGGTTCACTGGGCCCAATTCTGTAACTTTGAGTTAAGAAACACGCCATTGACACTCTATCGACACACTACAGACATTATGTTGCCACTGATCCAAATTTGGCATTCTGCAAAAACTTCAATGGCGTTTCAGTGGTGTCTCAGTAGTGTGTCGATAGTATGTCGATAGTGTGGCAGTACAATAGTTTTCAGTGTTGCTAACAAAAATCTACCATGCAGCCGTAGAGGTACACCAAACCTACCACTTTTTGAAATCCTATTTTTATCAATTAAATATTTATATTATGGGTTTTTTAATAATACAAAAACGTTTTATTATTGAAAACATCAAATTTTACTAAAAAGATGCGTTTATTGTTAAAAAATAATTTTTTTATTACAATTTAGTCTGCCTTTCTGAAAAAAAAACAGCTGTAAAAAAACAACTAACAAATTGTTTTTGGGAGAGTAAATTCAAAAAACCGGTCAAGAGCGAGTCGGATTCGTGCACCAAGGGTTCTGTACCATTATTAATACATATTTTGGATGTGTTACTTTACGTACAGTCCTTCAAATGTAGGATAGACAGACAGGTGGATTTCAACACTGGTCAGCGCCATCTCTTGACCGATAGTGGAACTAATGTATTTTTGTTGTTAATTTCTGAAAAAGTGTGCTATATAGAGACATCGTTTTATTTTCCTGTAATCTTTACATAAACTTCTATCACATAGATTCAGATTTTCGGAACGGTATATTTTTTAAGTTTTCATCAAAAGTTGAACTAAAAAAATACACTCGATCTAATTAACTATGCGCACTAAAAAAATTTTTGAGAATGTGCAAACAGCGCTCTTTAATATGGTACCCCACATGACCTAGTAGCCCCACTTCAAATTGTTAAGGTACTTTCAGTATATGTGGCAAAAAAAATCCTTCTTAATTGCAAAATAGTTGGGGAAACGTCATCTAAAACTATTCCAAATTTCATTAGTAGTTTGTAGCATTAGTAGTTCTTGAGATATCCAGCTGTGATAGACGGATAGACAGGCAGACTGAGACGCGCTATGAGGGTCCCTTTTAACCATTTTGGTACGGAACCCTAAAAAAGTGATGAATTTATAATGATACTAGCTGACCCCTCAAACGTCGTTTTGCAAAAAAATAAAAATAGGGGTATGAAAAATAGCCGATTCTCAGACCTATCCGATATGCACACAAAATTTCATACAAATGGGTCCAGCCGTTTCGGAGGAGTATATGGTAACTGACACTGACAATAAGTTTTTTCACAGATCTCATCGCAAACGTCGGCACGCCAATGCCAAAATAAGCCACCGCAAAGTAGGTACAGAAGGCCTCATTGTGGCGAAAAACTACGTCCACTTTATTTATTTCACTACATAAGACGCACATACACACGGACACTTTATTTTAAATTGAAAAAAATAACAAATTTAACCAAATCAATAGAGAAAAGAGGTGTCGTTGTTCGATGGCTTCACAATGGCAGTTCGATGGCCAAAACGCTATTTAAACACGATAGACACAACTGTCAAATACACTTAAAATATTTACAGAATACCGTAACTTTGGCCATCACGATGCCACTGACACATTATAGTGAACCAGACTACCAATTATTACAATAGTTTTACTATGGCGTTACAATGGCACTACAGTGGCAAGTCAATGACCATAAATAATTTGTAGAATACCAAATGACAATGACTATTCTATTGAGACACTACTGACACACTACCGACACACTATTGACAAGTTGGTTATTTTACAGAATTGGGCCCCAGTATGAGTGGAACTATAGTAGGCCTCGCACAGCAAACGGCACGCGGCGGCCGTGCGGATATATTTTAAAACTATGATATCTCCTAAGATATTTATTGAAATCAAAAGATGTCAAGGGCAATTTTGTTCAAAATTAAATACTTGTGATGAATAACGTATTTATTCGTATAAGGATTAATATCATGTTTATAAAAACACCTTCGCAAGTAATGCATTTTTTAGAAAAAATTTGATTATCATAAAAAAGGTTATAGTGAGTCAACCTTAAAAGATAGACATATGCTGTCGCGGACTTTTTTTTAGAACTTTCATAGGGGAACAATACTGTCATACATTATTTTTGCGTAACTTTAACCGTTTACGCAGCGCACGTAACGCTCTAAAAGAAATATTTTTTCCTGTTTTTGCAACATTTTTCACTGGTGCGACGCTGCTATTGATCGTAGCGTGATGTTATATAGCCTATAGCATTCTTTGATAAATAGACTATCCAACACAAAAAGAATTTTTCAAATCAGTCCAGCAGTTCCGGAGCCTATTCATTTCAAACAAATCTTTCCTCTTTATAATAATATAATACTAGCGGCCCGTCCCGGCTTCGCATGGGTGGAAAAAAAAAAGCCTATAAAATCGGTCCAGTACTTTTTGAGCCAATTCCTTACAAACATACATACAAATCTTTCCTCTTTATAATATTATTAGTAATTAGTATAGATTAGTGTAGTATTGAACTCTTAACAATATTAATGATTACAGAAAAGCTTGTCTTCACATAAAAACTTAACCATGAGTAATGAAGCGGTATTAAATGAAAAGTGTATGAATATGGAAAGAAAGATCCATGATCTGACCGATTCCTTAGCAAGAATGGAAGAAGAAAAGTCGAAATATGAATTGGAGTTCAGAGAAACTTTAAAACAGGAGAAGGAAAAGTTGATGCAGGTGATTGTCCACATTTATTTTTAAGAATGGTTGTAATATCTTAATACACAGTTTTTGTCAAAATAACTAAAATCCTACATTTGTTATACTTATTTATTTTTTCTTTATTTGGATTAACTTTTGATGCTCATAAAATCCTTTACAATAAATAAATGTTACAGGAAAAAATGCTCTGGCAGCACAATGCCGAACTAAACATGAAAACACAGCTCACCACATATCAGGACAGTCTCAATAAGAAAGACAAACAAACAGACGAAATGAACTCTCACTGTAAGCAGTTGCGTGATAACATTGGACAATTAGAAAATCAATTAAGGTATAATTTACACATTAAACAATGAATATTCCTTGAATTATCTCGATTATTGCATTGTATTACTTTGTCTTTAACTTTTTTGAATATTTTCAGTGAAAAAACCCAGTGCTTGAACATGTTAGAGAAAGAAGTTCAAAAATCACATATTGAAGTAGCAACACTAAAAGCTAAAAATGCGTCATTAGAAAGGGATGTAATGGAAAAAGAAAAACAATATCATCAAATTAATTCCAAATGTGTTTATTTAGAAAAGGTATTATACAAAATTAAATATGATAAAAAAAAGCAACAACCAAAATGTTGATCTGAAATTGATTGAAGATTTTATTCTGTTTACAGACATTGAAGGATAACTCAGATGTTATAAAAGATTTAAACGGTTCTTTACAAATAGCTAAGAAAGAAAAGGTTTGTATAGCTTTCCGGAGGATACTATGCTCAACAGTTCCTTAAAATAAAATAAGAAACTAAAGCACATCACGCTTTAGAAATGGACTCACACGGGTATCAGTGACAGTTTGTGGCTCTAAAAAGCTAAATATAATCAGCAACCATTTTCCTGCTAAAACGTTATTGTATTATTTTTTTTCCCACAGTTAAGTTTAGAGGAACGGTTAGCTTTGAGCGAATCTCTTGTAAATAGGCATAATGATGCTGTTCAATCAACATCAGAACAGCTTTTAAAAGCTAACCAAATTATTTCAAAACAAAATGCAGACTTAATTGAAATGAAGGAAAAGGTAATTTATTATGCACTCCATTTGTCATCATAATTATATTGTATAGATAAACGGTAATAATTACCGAAAAAAAAAATTGAGTTAATTTTTTTGTTTCAAAAAACACATGTAATCTTGGTGTGCTTATCCTGGGCAATATAAAAAATTTAAACACCTTTCATTTAATATTTCCAGCTTTTATGCAGAACAGCAATAGCATTAGAACAAGAAAAAGTTATCGATCGTTGTACTAGTGAAACGGAAGAACTAAAAGAGCGACTTAGTAACACTAAACAGTGTATGGACAAGCTGCAAAAAGAGCTTGAAGATTTAAGAGAAAAATATGAAACAAATGAAAAAGCTCTCAAAGATAGAGATGAAACTATCAAGAATAATAATATGGGTAAGAAATAAGTTTATACATTCCTCTTTGGGATGGCAATGGGTCTACATTAGTAACTTTTTTGCCATCCAGTAACATGTTGTATTTTTAAGGAGGCAGGCACCTTCCCTATCTTTTTATTTTAGACTAGCTGCGCCCCGCGGCTTCACCCGCGTAAGTTTCGATCCCGTGGGAATATCGGGATAAAAAATATCCTATGTGTTATTCTGATGTATAAGCTATATTACTGTACAGTTTCATCAAAATCCGTTCAGCAGTTTTTGCGTGAAAGAGTAACAAACATCCATCCTCACAAACTTTCGCATTTATAATATTAGTAGGATTAGTAGGACTAGCTTACCCGATAGACGTTGCCTGTCGAAATTTTAATAATACAAAAATCCCATAGTAATATGGACGTTCAGTTTTTCCTGAACTCAAAATTTCAAATCCAAAAAAACAACCGACTTCCAAAAAAACACTACAAAGTGAAAAATAACTTTAATTTCGGAAGTCGGTGTCGTTGGTTTGCATTTTCTTTTATTGACACCAACTTCCGAAATTAAAGTTATTTTTCACTTTGTAGTGTTTTTTTGGAAGTCGGTTGTTTTTTTTTGTAAAAAAGGTTTTTATTTTTTCACTTTTTAGTGGGCTAGTTTGTAACTTATCTAAGTTACAATAGCCTAATGTCAACTGCTCATCACCTTTTACAAAATATTGCTTTTCCCGATGCAGGGACGTTAATTGTTGAGGAGTTCTCCTTGTAAGAACCAGGAGAACTGGAGCTGAATGAGAAGGCACCATCAGCTCTACTTCACGATACGCATTGTGTTAGCAACCACATTAAAGTACTTAATCAAATATTTATTATTGAGTAGTTCCGATGGCCATCTGTGGTCTTCATCATCAGTTCCACTTCATCAAATGGTGCTTTCTGAGAGCAAATGCACGAGTTACTATAAAAATACCCGAATCGCTATGGGTGTGCCTACAAAATTTGAGGGTTTCCCTCGATTTCCATGGGATTCCCTAATCAGAATCCGATTTGGTGACAATGGGACCACCTCGGGAGCGGGAGCATACCATTTCAAATAAAAAAAGAATTTTGAAAATCGGTCCACAATTGACGGAGAAATCAGTGAACATACATAAATTCGAACATATAACCTCCTCCTTTTTGGAAGTCGGTTAATAAAAATCTATAGGCATAAGCATAATCAGCCTATAATTTTCTCACTGCTGGAACACAGGCCTCTTCTCTTCCAGAGGGAGTGGGCTGTAATCTACCACGCGGGCCCAGTGCGGGTTGGTAGATATGACATGTCTTCGTGTCTTCATTTTTAGTTCTAATACCTGCCGGTTTCCTCACGATGTTTTCCTTCACCGTTTTGAGAGCAGTGGTAATGAAATTCAATACATAAAGTGCCTATTCGGGGTTCATACCAACGAACTACGAGGGCAGCACTAAAAGTATCGGGAATGGAATATTTCCACTGTTCCTGTCATATTAAAATCTTTTTAATTGAAAACTCCTTGGTTTTAAAAATCGAATACCATTTATTTATTTAAAAAAAGATTCTCGGTCTTGTTGTCACAAGGTTTTGTCAAACTTGTTTAATAGTTGAGAAAATGGAATTGACTCGAGAAAATTCAAGAGCGATGATTTATTATGACTTTCGAAGTGGTTTAGCACAAAAACAGTGTGTTGACCGGATGATTTCTGCATTTGGTGATGAAGCCCCATCCAAAACCCATTTATCGCTAGTTTGCTGAATTTCAACGTGGACGTGTCACGCTCAGTGATGATCCCCGTCAAGTTCGTCCAAAAAATGCAGTCACCCAAGAAAACGTTGATGCTGTGCGTAAGCTGATTGAGGAAGATCGACATGTGACATACCGCGAAATTCAGGCAACTTTAGACATTGGCATGAGTGAAATACAAATAATCTTGCATGAACAATTAGGTGTAAAAAAGTTGTTTTCCCGATGGATACCGCATTCGCTCTGTGAAGAGCAAAAAGCGACTCGCGTTACTTGGTGCGTCAGAACTCTCGAAAGATTCCACGCAAGATCCTCAAATGCTGTATACAACATCGTATCAGGTGACGAATCCTGGATATATGCGTACGAACCCGAAACAAAAAACCAGTCACGAGTTTGGGTGTTCGAAAATGAGTTAAAGCCAACAAAAATTGTTCGTTCACGGAGTGTTGCTAAAAAAATGGTGGCCACGTTTGTCTCCAAAACCGGCCATGTTACGACTATTCCTCTTGAGGGACAAAGAACGGTTAATGCCGAATGATATGTTAGCATTTGTTTGCCACAGGTCGTTTCTGAACTCCGTAAAGAGAACTGCACCGCCGCATCATCCTCCATCACGACAATGCGAGTTCTCACACCGCGCATAGAACAAAAGAGTTTTTAGAGCAAGAACACATAGAATTATTAGACCATCCGCCGTACAGCCCCGACCTAAGCCCTAATGATTTCTATACTTTCCCTAAAATAAAGAATAAATTGCGTGGACAGAGATTTTCATCACCTGAAGAAGCTGTGGACGCCTACAAAACGGCCATTTTGGAGACCCCAACTTCCGAATGGAATGGTTGCTTCAATGATTGGTTCCATCGTATGGAAAAATGTGTCAAATTTCGCGGAGAATACTTCGAAAAGCAATAAATACATTTTTAAATAGTAATGTTGTGTCACTTCCTTGATTCCCGAAATTTTCAGTGCCGCCCTCGTACAACTCGTAAGTTGCGGCCGTTACCACTGCTCACATAAAAACCTAATTTGGACTATTTCGAACATTTTAAAACATAAAATAGACGAATCGGTCTGGCCGTTCTCAAGTGATGCGCTTATCAAGGATTTCATTTTTATTGATATAAATTATAAATGTATGTGTAAGGTAGTATTAAAAAATAATTAATTAATTACTTGTTCCAGTAATACAATGGCTTCATAAAAAGTTGGATAACGTGGAACCCACTGACTTAATACAGAACAGAAGGCTTGGAATCCAAACAGCAACAAGTTCGACGCCATACTTCCTGTCCAGAAATAACAACTATACTGAATCGTTACAAGGCATAACTGAGCAATCTATCGACTTTTACGCAACTTCTAAATCGTGAGTGTTATTGATTGACAGATTGCTGAATTTCTTCAAAAAAAAAAAAATTTACTTGTCAACCATGTCTTGATGGCTAAGTAAAAAAATATTAGGTGAATATGTGGAATGCGACTCACTCCGCTTACCGCCTCAGACCCAACGTTCATAATGTTGTTGTTTTGTTATATCTAGGGCGTCAAATTTAGAAGAATCACCAGGTCCTGAAATCCAGGATAGAGTTTCTAAAGTTGGACTGGACCCGAAGTATCTAAAACCTTCTGAAACAGACAACCAAATTGGAAAAGGTATTAATATTATGTTAAAGCTATAAGAACTTATACTCCATTTGTTTAGGTATTTATATAAAGTTAACAAAAAAACCACATGACTTAGTTAACTGACTAAACGTAATACCAGTCACTTCAGTTGTCATGCTATGTCACAGTTGTACTCTTCAATATAGCAACTTTATTAACGAATTATAACATTGCTAAATTGAAGAGTACAACTGGATAGACTGGCATTTCGTTTAGTCGGTTAACCACGTCACGTGGTTTTTTCTGTTTACCTTTATTTAATTGCCTAAAAAAATGGAGTAGGTATAGTTCATGTGGGTTATGAGCATTTTTGACGTGAATACGTCTTTAAAATTGCTTCCATAGTGGGAGGCAAGTCAAAAAAAACAATGATAACAAAATTGGGGGATACAGTTTGGTGATGCAGCTTCATATCTATCATCTCCATCCTAAATTCAATTACACCATTGATTAGCTAAAGGATCAAAGAATTAATTACGCTAAGTGAGGACTGTGACGCATCGCACGCGGTGATTAATTAATTTTGCTGCGTATCGAGTTTTCCACTTATAACTTTTGACCGAAAAAGCTACGACGTTCGTTTATGTTTCAATCGTCAGCTCTCGTCAAAATCTGTCTATTTTATACAAAACATTTATTTTTGTGTAAAATAGTGGCAGTGAATATAATGTGTTAAAATAAAAAGGAATATAATATCAAAAATATCAAAAATATATAATGGCGCCGATTCCCTTGTTCACTAACTAAACTAAATTTAAGTTCAGTGACGGCCTATACGCGCCAAAAAGCCAAATCTAAATACAACATAGTTCGTATACAGTAGGAAAGTGCTTCTCAAGAGCAATCGAATGGTACCAATAAAACACCCATATGACCGAGTCAAGAAGTGCCGAGAACGTAAAAGAATGAATGCGGCCGAGCGGATCAACCCCGTTACGTAAACGTATTCACGCTCAACACACGGCCGTGCCCATGACCAGCTATTTTTTTCACATTAAGATGAAGAATAAGAGGCTGAAACTTACACTTTGGTTTTATTTACAGTTGCGAAAACGAACCCTAATAACCCACCAAGTCAGACAGGCAAAGAAAACACAAATATAAACTTACCTAAAGTAAACTACAGGGAAAAGAAATCTACACGAGGATCTACCTATCGGGCAACACCTGTCTCCGCCTATTTTCCATAATGTATTTATCTGTCGTCTTTAGTGTAATAAATTATAATTATTTCTGTTGAGTTTTGTGGATATGCTTATTGTCCCTATTACCTGTACTTGTTTAGAAGTTAGTTAGACTCACAGCATCCACGTTTCACCTTCAAATAAACAAATTGGACTCGTATCTACAGCCACAGCTATGTACTCCCTTCAACTGAGAGTATATCATCAGCCAAAATACTGTTTGGTGCTGAAAAGTATGGATTAGCCCTAACAGGTCAATTCCTGTTGTAGTGTCGTATGGGAAGAAAAGAAGCACAGTTCGCCAATCTACTCAGCAGCTCTGGGATGGTGATTAACTGATTACAATAGATTTTTTTTAAATGATCATTTAACAGCATAGCGGTCGGTCGTTGGGAATTAGAATGTTGATTTTTGAACTGATGATACTTGAGATGGAATCGCGTCGCGCTACGCCGCGTCTTTGAACTTACCGACTCCCGACGGATCAGGGGGTCTACTCCCTAAGTCCGTCAACGAGGTAACGGGCCCGTCCGACAGTAGTCCGATACGTCGGAATGAACCCTACTCCAAAGAGTATAGTAATATATCGGGTAAAGAGAGCCCTCTTCAGGCTTTTTATGGCAATCCTGTTTGAACACGAGCTCCATCTGGATTTTGGAGGCAAAACTAATCATAGTATACATACCTACGTATACCTATAATACTAAATATATTGTCCATAGTTTCACGGAAGGGATCCAATCCACACAGTGGTAGTTATGAGAATTTAATCTCTAGTCAAACTGGAGATTAAATTCACATAACTACCACTGTGTGGATTGGATCCCTTCCGTGAAACTATGGACGATTGTATTATAGCGACTTCTAACTACAAACGTGCGCACTCGCAAGAAGTAGCCGCCATGTTGTGCAATTTTTTGTGAGAAATGGTGTGGCAACTTAAAATGTTTGTCAGTCTTACAAATTATAATATTTATATGTGTGATATATTTATTTATTAGGTTTAATAAGTCATTTAAGTTTTTTCTTAAATATAATGCTTTATTAAACATACTTTGAATACATAAAATATGTTAGGAAAAAATTAATTTACGAATGCGGCGCCATCTGTAAAATTTTTGAGTACTAATGATAATTTGAGTTGTGGTAGTCAAGTAGCAGATGGAGCTACCATCTTTTAGAACTGTCATTTGTTAGGCACTGTCCCCCCCCTGCCCTACTCCCTAACGATTTCGGATTCATCAGTTTCAAACGGAATCATAGACAATATTCGTGAACGAAAGACGTATGGCGATAGAGTTGCGCTATTTTACCGGTCGATTACCGGTTTACTTATTTTGTAGTTTTCTAGCTTAGTAAACAAAAATTAATACTTTTGTCGTTAGAAAAAGACCATATTTATAAAAATATACTTTTTATTATGTTTTTAAATATAGAATTGAATTATTTTTGCCATTTTTGTCTGGAAACCGGCATCATTATGTTGATACCTTTGCCTGTTTACTTTTTGAAGGGAATTTTCAAATGAAATGTCAAATTGTTACCCGAGAAGTTTTAATATTTTCAATATTCATATTTATTAGCTTTTTTGTCGTGTAAAACGGCCCAACCGCTGCAGCGACACATGGGCAAATTGAGGCCCTTCTCGATTTTATGGGTGAGAACCAAGAATTGGCTCGCGGATTATTGAGGGGTGCCGACGACGGGAGAGTTCACTCAAAACGGCTGTGGGAAAACCTGTGCAACTCCCTTAACTCAATGGGAAGTTGCAGTAGTCCGTCGAGCAGTGGCAAAGGGTGAGTTTAATACATTACTCGTCAATATTTGTCATTGTTAGTAGTTCAACCCAAGTCCCACTAGCGTACAGAGTGCATAGAATAATGCGCAATGCAGGAGATGATGAAAAAACGATAGAAAAATATAAGTTAAGATAAAAACATATATTTTTCGTTTTAATTCTCATTGACAACTCGAATGACAATAAATAAGCAAAAGGTAGAAAAATAAATTTATATAGAACAAAAAGGATTGATGTGAAAACGCAACACACTCTTTTTATTCTAACACTCCTCCTTAAATTCATATCTCTACTTTCACCCACCACACAATCACACAACATCCATACCCAGCGTACACCAGTTGAACTTCCCTTTCAACAGAGGTTTCGTTAAAACATCCGCAACCATACGATTTGTCTCTACATACTCTAATTCAATATGGCTATGCTCAACTGCCTCTCTCACAAAGTGGTGTCGCACGTCTATGTGCTTTGTGCGTTGATGATGTACAGGGTTCTGTGCAATAGCAATAGCAGATTGACTGTCGCTGAAAATCTTCATTGGCATCTCAACTTGACCAGAGACTTCCGAAACCAATCTCTTTAAGAAAATTGCCTCTCTTGCGGCTTCTGACATAGCTACATACTCAGCCTCTGCTGTAGAAAGAGCAATCGTCCTCTGTTTTCTGCTTTCCCAACTTATTGCAGCTCCCATATGCAGAAAAACCATACCCGAGTATGATCTCCTATCATGACAAGTGGCATGACTAGCATCTGCATAGCCCTGTACATTATGCATTCCTGTTCTCTTATACTGTAGCCCGAGGCGTTTAGTACCCTTTAAATATCTGAGCACTCGTTTCGCGGCTATCCAATGCTCTTCAGCAAAACAAGCGTTGAACTGACTCAGATGATTAACTGCATGTGCAATATCTGGTCTCGTGCAAACAGATATATACATCAGCGAACCAATTAGATTTTGATATGGAATCCTCGGATCAGGTTTATGTTCTAGTCCAGGTTTCACAAGCTTTTGCCCAGGAACTGATGGCGTTGAAGCAACTTTGCAATCAGCCATACCAAAAACCTTCAAAACTTTATCGACATACTTCTCTTGGTCAATTTTGATTCCAATATCATTCTGCGTTATGTGCATTCCCAAAAAATACTCTGCCTTCCCGAGATCCTTCATATCAAATTTTGACATAAGGTCTCGCTTTAATTTACGCAGCTCCTCCGCGTCGTTCCAAAAAATCAGCATATCATCCACATACACTGCTAAAATGATGACCTTCTTGCCCTGAGATCTCATATAAATGCATGGCTCATTTTTGGATCGTTTGAAGGACAAGTGCAATAACTCATTGTTCAGTTTATTGTTCCAAGCTCTGGGGGATTGCTTTAAGCCGTAAAGCGAACGTTTAAGAAGACACACGTAGTCTTCCTTTCCTTCTTCTTCGTAACCATCCGGCTGTTTCATGTAGACCGTCTCAGACAAGTCTCCATTTAGGAACGCTGTTTTTACGTCCATTTGATCAACGTTTAGGCCACTCTTAGCTGCCATCGCCAGGAGAGCTCTTAGAGAGCTATGTCTCACCACTGGAGAGAACGTCTCGTCATAATCAATGCTCCTACTTTGGCTAAAACCTCTGGCAACAAGCCGAGCTTTGTATCTTCGCTTATTTCCCGCCTCTTCTTTAATTCGAAAAATCCATTTCGAATCCACAACGTTGCTCGCTTGTCCAGGTTTTACCAAAATCCAAGTTCCATTTTTCTTTAAAGCATCAAGTTCCTCCTGAATCGCAGCTTTCCATTCTCTACTGTCAGGCCTTGACAGTGCATCTTGAACCGTAGTAGGGTCATCTTCTTTTTCCACTGCATGGTATAGATAATGATCCGGGTACTCTTTGGGTTTCCTGTCTCTTAGTGGATACCTCCGTTCCACCTCTTGTGGTCGATCCTCAGTTACGTCCGACTCACAATCTTGAAACTCTTCATCCCCTGGTTCATGAATAACTAATTCATGTTCAACAGGATTTTCAGTAAATCTCTCTTGTTCTTGTTCCACTCTAGGAACATTGCTAACATCATCATCCTCTTGTCGAGGTTGCAAAACATCTGGTTCTACTGTATTCCTGACAATTGGTTCATCTCGTAGAAGTATTATTTCTGGTTCCTCTTGCAATTCTTCTTTTAGCTCTTTGTATTTTTGATTCTCCAAAAACACCACATTTTTGGCCTTAAATATTTTTCCTGAAGTAGGATCCACAAGGCGATACGCTTTCGCATTGTCATCGAAACCTGTGTGGATAAGCTCTCTGCTTTTTACATCCCACTTAGACCTTTTTTGATCAGGAATGTGCATAAATGCTTTGCACCCAAAAGTTTTTAACATGCTTAGGTCACACTTCCTTCCTGACCACTTCTCATCCGGAGTCATATTCATCACCGCAATCGTTGGTGACTTGTTCTTTAGGAACACGGCGTGATGGACAGCTTCAGCCCAAAAATGTTTATCTAATCCTGACTCATGTAGCATGGTTCTGGCTTTATCGCAGATGGTGCGATTGGCCCGTTCAGCTACGCCATTCTGCTCTGGCGTATACTCCACTGTCAGTTGATGCTGGATTCCGCAATTCTTCAATAAGTCATCCATCCGCTTATTGACGTACACACGGCAACACATCAAGCTATACATATCCAGTTTTAGCTGACCTCGCACTGTATAGGTTTTTCGTGCAATCAGAAGTCAGCTTATACTGGTTATGTAAAGCTTGATGTGTAGCCGTGCGTACTCAGTCCCGTTGTCAGTGCGCAGGATTTTTATTTTCTTGCCGCATTGATTTTCAGCCAACGCCTTAAAATCTATAAATTTTTCGAAAACTTCACTTTTTTGTTTCAAAAAATAAATAAAAGTTTTTCGCGTGAAATCGGCAATAAACGTCAAAAAATATCGGAAACCGCTAATAGATTGTATACTCATAGGTCCACACACGTCTGAGTGCACTAAACCTAATGCTTCCGTAGCTCTCGTTGCATTAGTTTTACGGAACGGCTGTTTCGTTTGTTTTCCCATAATGCAAGATATACACTCCAGTTTAGAAGAAATATCAGGAAAAGTTACTCCTGTTGCCATCTTATCTCTCAGTAGTTTGAGGTTATGCACACCAAGATGTCCCATCCTCCGATGCCATAACATCTGCTGGTCATGCTCAGTTGTTGCTAGCGCAGAACCCTGTGAACAGCACTTAATTTTATAAATACCTCGTTCTTCCACACCTTTCACAACAGGCTTACCTCGCACCTCACACTCATTTCTCCTGTAGATGTCACAACATTTATCAGTAAATACTACCACGTTACCCTTTTTCGCAATTGCATTCACACTCAATAAGTTGGAAGCTAACTTAGGTACATACGTAACGTTGCTGACTGTCAGTCCTGACTTACATACTACCGTACCCTCACCTGCACCGAACACCTCATTACCATCTGCACAAGTCACTCTCAAAGACTTAGGAGTATCCTTAAAGTTCTTAAACCAAGATTTGCGATTCGTCATGTGTGTCGACGCTCCAGAATCGATGATCCAGTCTTCTGTCTGTGGAATCGACGTGCCGAACGCAAAGGTTTGAAGAGCTTCCTTCTTTCCTTTTGGATTATCAGGACACTCATGTGCCTTATGTGGTCCGTCACAAATAAAACACTTGACCTTTTGTTTGATCTTCTTCGGTGTACTCTTACCCTTATGCTTATTTGACAATAGTGCTGAAGTCGGTTGGCTTGCACTCATGCTTGCCGAATAGGTATCCTCCATTTGAAAAAGCTTCATCTTTACATAGTCGGTAGTAAGAACAACGTTACTGTTTTCTATGGCTAGTCTCATTGGTTGGAACTCTATGGTAAGGCCTTGGAGAAGTAGAGCAGCCAACAGTTCATCGTCAACCTCCTTTCCTAGGTCTTGAAGTTCCTGAGATATCGTCATCACAGATGTGACATATTCCCTAACCGATGGGAATTGCTCCAGCTTCATGCTCACCAGCTTTGCAAGTAGCCGACAGCGGTTATTTAGACCTTTGTCCTCGAACGCACTCATTAATGCTTCCCAAGCATCTTTAGCTGTTTTAGCTTTGCGTACATGCACCAAGCAATGAGGTCTAATCATCAAGCAAATCTTTGCTCTAGCTTTCTGGTCTTTCCTCATACCTTGCACATCGGTCGCTTCAGGTGTAACTCTTGTATACTCCCACAAGTCATCGTGAACAAGATGTAACTCCATCAAAAACTTCCATGTGGCGTAATTGCTGTTACCATCTAACTTCTCTATAGAGGGTAACCCACTACTTCCTGAAGACTCCATATTTTGTGCCACTGTTAAGTTCCGCTCTAGAGAACTCTTGTTGCCGTTAGACATCTCCATGCAAGCCTGGGCCCATAACCTGTTAGTAGTTCAACCCAAGTCCCACTAGCGTACAGAGTGCATAGAATAATGCGCAATGCAGGAGATGATGAAAAAACGATAGAAAAATATAAGTTAAGATAAAAACATATATTTTTCGTTTTAATTCTCATTGACAACTCGAATGACAATAAATAAGCAAAAGGTAGAAAAATAAATTTATATAGAACAAAAAGGATTGATGTGAAAACGCAACACACTCTTTTTATTCTAACAGTCATCAGTAAAGTGAATACAATGATAATCAGTCATCCTCCAAATACTTATCTGTAGGAGTACTTACGAGTATAGTGGTTTTTATATTGCTTTATAAAATTAACCAAATATTCAAATTTTAGGTGTGGTCTGACAAAAAACATCTTGCTAAAAAAGCGGCTGGAGCTGCCAGAAGGTCAGCAAGTGTTACAGGTGGAGGCCCATCGGTAGCACCAACCCTCTCCCAAGTGGAATTGAAGATACTACCGATAATGGGAGAGGGTTTCGGAGAGCCGCAAACCGAATCAAGAGTGCCAGCTTTTCAATTGGTAAGAATTACATTTATAATTTATGATAGTAAGCTTGTTTCAGAGGTAAAGAATTAAAAGCAACATTGTATTTATAATTATGTGTATGGAGTCTTTCCCGTGCCTTTTTTTTTTTAATTAAATAATATTAAATTACGGATAAGTGCACAATTAAGTATATATTTTTTGTTGTATCCGTCAATGACATTCAGTTTTTGTTGTACAGCTTCCACCTGTAAGAGAGCCAGTCGCCACCTCACCCACCCATGCTGCTACACCTGCTGACCCACTTTCCCAGGAACAAGCCTCTACATCCACTGAGGAAAAGATAATAAAATGAGAATAATTTAAAATATGTAATGTTTTGACTGATAGGTAATTGAAATAAATGATTAAAGATTGTTTAATTGTTTTATTCCAAAAAAATCCAATAAATATCAACCGTTATTGGCAAAACCTAGTATGTACTAAACTCTAATGGTAAAATCCCGAAACATTGTCTCTTTTTACCCGACTGCGCGATGCAAAGGAGGGTAATGTGTTTATCAGCGTATACAGGGTGCAATTGAAGTCATGGGCATTATTTTAACCTAAGGCACTACTCATGATACTAATTGCATTAGGGCTACTATTACGCAAATCAAAAATATTATTAATGCAAGTATGGAAAACCTTAAAATGTAGTAAGTCATAGAAAGTATCAAACACTTTGCGCTTCTCGATAGCAAATGCGTAGGTACATTACGCCGTACGCGTCATTGGGCGTGAATTCTTTGACCCCGCCCGACTCACGTGACATTCGTAAGTTGCCAATGAATTGATTCATAATAAATTCCAACTTTCCCTTCGTACTTTGCCGGCTTAGAACGGTCAAAACTACGTCAACTAACATACATTAAAAAAAAACATTTACGTACCTAGCTTGTGGATTGTTTTGAAAAAACCTTATTTGTCGGTAAAGTGACAGAGGGTAAACGGGTGCTCTTCCACGAGCTTTTGCATGTGCCAGCACGTGAAAAGACGAAAAATCCAACAGGTTCTTAGTGGTTCTGGTGGAAAGAGACCCCGTGAAGGAATAGGGTCGTTTGGGTTGCGGCGATGGAACATTTCACGAGTTCATACTAAATTTCTTGTGCGATCGTAAATTACAACCATTTGTGGGTATTGTTGGTTGGTGTACCTAGCCTGCACATTACGCGATCGAGGCATCGTGTACACAAACACACACACAACACACAAATACTACACTAACACTTAATACACTGCAATCCAAGCACCGTATGACGCGAGCGGCGAGTACGGCGATTACGTCACGGGATCAATAAATCAATTACGCGTCAATGCACCTGCGCAGTCGTTATGACACTGGTTCCGGGTTCATGTTGCGGCGGGAAGCAGACCCCGCGCGGGGGTGATATTCGTATTTTTGCGAGTGAGGGAGTGGGACGGAGAGAGTTCAGGGAATCCCGCCGGACGGCATGTCTTTTAGCCCATTGTTATTATTACTTGTAAGGAAAAACCCGCGCGCGCGCAGGTGATGTTTGTTTACATTTCGCTTTGCGCTGTACTGCGCTTTAAGATTTTGATACTTCAACATTTATTGGCGTTAACGAAGTATTTTGTTTTAATTACTTTAAGTGTTTATTTGCAATAATAAGCCTTGTGCAATTTGACTTACTAGATTTTTAAGGTTTTCCTTAATTGCATTAATAATATTTTTGATTTGCGTATTAATAGCCCTAATGCAATCAGTATCGTGAGTAGTGCGTTAGGTTAAAATAATGCCCATGACTTCAATTCCACCCTGTATTTATGTACTTATGTATGTCTGTTTTCCACCAGTCCTAACACCCATTAAGTCCTGTAAGGAAAATAAAAAAGTTCACAAAATAAATACCCTAATCAATAATATAAATACAAATATCCTATGCATTTTATGTTTTATTTGGAAAGTTTTCTTGTGAGACTGCATAAGTTCCTATTTTTTTCCAGCAATTGCTCTAATGTCTCTCGCTCTTTGCCTTTGCTGATGAGCTTGAGGAGAGGATATCGCCATAGCTATAGAGGTAGACACATCTCCCTGTCTATTGCGCTCTAATTGCAGGTCTTCCTCGCTGAGGGTAGGTGCTTCTAAGCCCGCCCGATATATTGTGTAAAACACAGCAGGCAATGATAATTTTACCTGAAAAACAATCTAAAATTTAGGCGTAAATAATATCGACGTTGTCTAAACTCTTCCTGTAAAGCTTCTTCAATAATTAAACAAGCAGCCATAGTTAGGATCTTATAAACTGGTAACTTTCGTCTACAGCACGAGAACTATTTTGATGTCGTATCAACTGACATAACTATCCGTCGAAACCATTGTCAAGTTCTGTTCGGACGGGCAAAAACACATCGGGAGTAGGGACAACTGTCAAATCGGTGTGGCATTCATTCTTCGTTCGGGCCCCGAACGAATCATCCGTCCGTCGGTGATAGGGAGTAGGAAACGCCCGTAACGAAGGCCGAAACGACGGACTTCGTGCTTAGGGAGTAGACCCCCAGACGTGTAACGATAGGCCACCGGAGGCCCCATCAGATGCGACGGTTCCCACTGCCTGTCGTTTTGGCTTGGCGCGGTCTGGCGCGATTGTCGTAAAAGTAAATGGCGGGATATGAATTTGTATGGCCCCTCACGCACTGCGATAATAAAATCAACTAATTTTGCAACGACCTACATGATAAGTTTGTTTTTGGGTTAAATTCATCGCAACTACGGAACCCTTCATGGTGCGTGGTCCGACACGCACTTACCCCGATTTTTCTTCCCCCACCTCTTCCGAAGAAGCAGGGCAAGACAACCAACTTGACAGAGTCAAGAATGAATACAATCCGTCGATTTTTTCGTCGTAGTGTAGTTTCTGAAATAGTGCCGTAAAAAATAAAATCGTAGTGCTTGCTATGCCTCAAAGACCTAAAAAGTTCTTCGTTTAATTTTTAAGATGTTTTGTTTGACGTTTTAGAAAATTTGGTTACATGGAATGATGTGTTAAAGTACCTATTAGTTAACTAATTGAACAGTAATGATGGTCAATACATTTTAGAGTTTCGAGGAAACTAGTATAAAATTCAAAAATACATGAAAATTGTTTTTTTCGAATTCCATGAATTTTTCGCCTAGGCTATATAGGGTGTTTAAGGGGAAAGCGCTAAGTAGTCCGGTCAAATTAGACCAAAAATAAGGGTAAAGCTACATAAATTCCCACCACCAAGCTGAAAATCAGTAAGATTGTTTAAAATGTGATTAAAAATAAAATTTGAAAGTTCCCCATCTTTCCCCTGTATGGAAAAAAAAATATTCAAGGTCAAAGGTAAAAAAAAATGAGTTTTTCGCGATTTTCAGCAAAACGGTAAGTTTTATCATAAAAATACTTCAGACAAAAATTGTAGATCATAAAATTATCTACAAAAAATGTGTGAATACTTTTTTCCTACGAGCCACCGTTTTCGAGATATAACGATTCAAAAAGTTGTAATCGTCATAATATGCACACGTTTCCAAGCCACCTATGTATGAGGTAGTGTACGATTGAAACTATTGCAAAATAATGGATATTAGCAGAGACTGAAAAGATAAAAGCAATTTAAGTTTAAAAAAAAGTAGTGAAATTTAATCGTCCGAGTCGTAACTTTTAAATTCTTCTTCTTGTTCTTCTTCTTGATCTTCTTGTTCTTGTTCGTCTTGTTCTTTTTCGTCTTGTTCTTCTTGTTCTTCCTCGTCTTCATCCTGAGTACATTTAAACTGCGTTAAAAGCGATGTATCGCATGTCGCCTCGTTGGAATCAAACGGATCCTCCACTGTTGGTGATTCAATATTAGAGCACGACCGGCCTTGACAATGTGTAAATGCCATGATGCCAGAGAACAAAACAGTCCGACTTTTTTGCAACCACATTTAGCACTGCACCCCTTTTTGCTGTTGCAAAATATTGTGTTCAGCAGTTTTTCCGGCGCAGGTGGAAGTCAAGTTTGGACTGGTTCAATGAATTGTTGACCAACTTCCAACCCCAAGCCACACTTGAAAGTTACGACTCGGACGTTTAAATTTCACTACTTTTTTTAATTTAAATTGCTTTTACCTTTTCAATCTCTGCTAATATCCATTATTTTGCAATAGTTTCAAATTAAACAGGATCACAACTGACCCGTGGAATAGGCCTACTGGGGAAACCACGTTAAAAAATCCGCGCTAAGTAACTACCTCATAGGTGGCTTGGAAACGTGTGCATATTATGACGATTACAACTTTTTGAATCGTTATATCTCGAACACGGTGGCTCGTAGGAAAAAAGTATTGGTACATTTTTTGTAGATAATTTTATGATCTACAATTTTTGTCTGAAGTATTTTTATGATAAAACTTACCGTGTGGCTGAAAATCGCGAAAAACTCATTTTTTTTACCTTTAACCTTGAATATTTTTTTTCCATACACGGGAAAGATGGGGAACTTTCAAATTTTATTTCTAATCACATTTTAAACAATCTTACTGATTTTCAGCTTGGTGGAAATTTATGTAGCTTCGTATGTCTAAATTGACCGGACTAAAGGTAGCCCGCGAAATTCAAACGTTTCTTACGATTTCTGCAATTTGCAGCTCAGTGTCTGGGTGTACGTTGATAAGAATATGTTTCGCGACTGCAATAAATATGTATTTACAGAATTATAATCATTATAATGAATAATACAACTTGTTAAGTTAGTATAGTCCTAAATGTCAAGATTTCATGAAATAGTCATTCAATATGATTACTGGTCTTAGAGAGTTGTATTGATGACTAATTTATAATTCTGTAAATACATACACACATCAAAAGTGTCTAGGGATCAAGCATTTTTATGCGGATTTCTTGAGATTGAGATGTGGCTTTGTAATAAATTTATGATTTTATAAATTTATATGGATCCTTTTTGGTGCATTTCATAATTTGAATCAGGAACTGTGAATCAAATTCGAGTAAAAGATGAAAATCAGCTGTCAATATTTTCCCTATAAAAACATACAACGCATTGAAGACATTATTAGTGCTACTGTTTCCCTACTACTGATTAAAACCAACGTATGGAGCGGCGACGTCATTTATGCAGGGAAGAAATGCTCAGAGCCGTGGGAATGATAGAAGCTGGTTCCCGGCAACGTACTGTGGCTTTAGCTCTGAATACAAGTCAGAGTGTTATCAGTCGACTTTGGACACGTTACCGAAGCACTGGTACCGTGGCTGAGCGCCATGGAGGACGGTATCGCTGCACCACACGGAGACAAGACCGATACATTCAAATCTTAACTCGAAGAGCTCCAACAATAACCGCCATGATGTTAGCCGTGAGGCTTCATCACTCTTCAGGGAACTTAATTAGCGACCAAACAGTCAGAAACCGCTTGCATGAAGTGAACCTTCATTCCCGAAGACCGCTACGGGTACCACCTATAGCAATGCACAATCGTAGGATTCGATATCAATGGGCTCTTGAACACAGAAATTGGGCAGAAGAACAATGGCGTTTCGTGTGCTTTTCTGATGAGTCTCGTTTTGGTATGAGACCGGATACAAGACGTATACGACACTGGAGAACCCCTGGACGCCAACAGCGATTAAAATCCTGTCAGGAAGTCCATCCTTATAGTGGTGGAACCAACATGGTATGGGCGGGTATTTGGATCGGCGGAAGAACTGAGTTGATTTGGATCAGAGGCAACCTCAACGCTCAAATTTATGCTGAGACGATTGTATCAGACGTCATCGTTCCTCTACAAGTGCAAATCGGTCCCTTATTTCAGTTAATGCATGATAATGCACGACCGCACACCGCAAGAGTTGTAAGACAGACTCTCGCCGCAGCTAACATCAATGTCCTGCCCTGGCCTGCTCAGTCGCCAGACTTGAACCCGATTGAGCATGCATGGGATATGCTACAGAGAAGAGCTCTGCCGAATATGGAGGGTATCCAGTCGCAAGAAGACCTTTTTTTGTTGTTGCAACGAACATGGGCGGCCATTCCACAGCGTGATTTGGATGAACTCATTTTGAGTATGCCAAACCGATGTTCTTGTGTTGTTAGTGTTCGCGGTAGAAACACGGATTATTAATTGTTTAAGTTACCCAATAAAATTTTAGAGAAAACTGTTATTTCAGTCTTTTTTTCGAACTTTTGTGTTAGTGGTTCAAATGTCAAAAATCCCTTTATTAGGAAAATGGCAAATTTCTTTATTAATGCAAAGGTGACTTGGTTTATCGTTACTGTGACAAACGAAAACACTTTATTTGATGAATCCTTAAAGAAAATTTTAATTAATATCAATCAGGAGAAAAGTTATTGCAAAAATATATGTTGATCCCTAGACACTTTTGATGTGTGTATTTGTTACGGTTGCGAATTATATTTTAATCAACGTACAACTTAAAACTGATGAGCAAATTGCAAAAAACGTAAGAAAATTTGAATTTCGCGGGCTACCCTGGCGCTTTCGCCTTCGCTTTGTTGCAAATGGTTCACACTACGTCACGTCCTGGAAGAAATACGCCAAATTACTACAATCGACAACCACAGCCAGCCAGTAATTTCAAAAACATTTTAAAATGGCTATCGAGAATATCAGGAAGTGCCGTGCATACAAGGCTTAATTCTTTTTTTTTTAATTAGTGCCACAGAGTACACACGGCTACACATCAAGCTATACATTTCCAGTTTTAGCTGACCTCGCATTGTATAGGTTTTTCGTACAGTCAGAAGTCAGCTTATACTGGTTATGTATAGCTTGATGTGTAGCCGTGCGTACATATTAGTGCAACAACTCTAATGTCATTTATGATGAAATCGGTTTTCGGATTAGTCGATTAGCAATCGGACCAAAGACATATAAAATACACGGACTTGGATGTTGGGAATAGTAATAAAGTAAATATTAATTTTCTGTAGTCAATAGACGAAGCATCAAGAGGATTCATCAATGAAATGTACGAACGAGAACGACAGAAGCAGAAGTGATCAAGTGACGGACCGGATTATGAAAATGAGAATACTATTGGGATTGGTCGGGCGGGGAAGGTTATCATTATTTTGTTTGAGTGATTCATTAATAAGTAATTTTATACTATTTACTGAGTTCTCCTCAATGTGACTAATTATAAAGAAGCGCCACAATGTTTGAGTTCTACAAACAATGTTAGTGATTTGGACGGACTGTTTATAGCGTTTTTGTAAAAAAATATAGTGTAATTTGTAGTGTGTGAGATTGGAAATAAGTTCCAACATAATGCCGTTCGATTTCCTGTGTTGTGTGCGGCCTGGCGTCGAAGATGTCGTGGAATTGGACTATTCGCATCAGTCACTGGTCGACTTCCCCACTGAAGTGTTTGTGTACGAAAGAACGCTTGAAACTCTGCTTTGCCAAAGTAACCGTGTGACGGAACTCCCGCGCCAACTATTCATGTGCCATGGTTTGAAATACTTGGATCTTAGTGATAACGAAGTGTCAGGGCTACCTGCAGCCATATCTTCGTTAGTGAATCTTCAACACTTGAATATATGCAGGAATACTTTGACATCAATACCAGAGAATATGAAGGCCCTAAAGTATCTGGCATTCTTAGATCTTAGTGTTAATCCATTAGAAAAACTACCAGATGCTATTACAAATCTTACTGCATTACAAGAACTGTACCTGAATGACACATACTTGGAGTACCTTCCAGGAAACTTTGGACGGCTAGCGAATTTAAGAATACTTGAATTAAGAGACAATTATTTGATGATTTTACCTAAGTCATTGTCTCGGTCAACCGAATTACAGAGATTAGATATAGGGCAAAATGATTTTCAACAGTTTCCTGAAGTGATTGGAAGATTCGTAAAGCTAAGAGAGCTGTGGATAGATAACAATAGCTTGACATGCATTACATCTGTTATAAAACCATTAGAAAACTTGATACATTTGGAGGCAAGTAATAATATGATAGAAGAACTTGCTCCTGAGATTGGATATTGTACTCAACTGGTGGATGTGACATTATCATTAAATATCTTGACACAGCTTCCAGACAGCATTGGGCAGCTGTGTAACTTAGCAACATTAAAATTAGATAATAATAGATTATATTCATTACCAGAGAGCATAGGGCAGCTGGCAAATCTTGAAGAATTAATGCTTATGTGCAACTATTTAGACAAAATACCATCTTCTGTTGGACTTCTGAGGAAACTGAAATATCTTAATATTGATGATAATATGTTGACATCAATACCTCCTGAGATAGGGAGTTGTACGAAATTATCTGTGCTATCGCTACGATCTAACAAATTGACGAGAGTCCCTCCAGAAGTAGGCCATTTAACTTCCTTAAGAGTGTTAAACTTAGTAAGGAATTCATTAAGTTGTCTTCCTCAGTCCTTGTTGAATTGTGATAATTTAGTAGCCCTCTGGCTGTCTGAAAACCAAAGCAAACCTTTAGTGCCTATGCATTCTGAAGTCGACCCTCAGACCTATGAACAAGTCCTTACTTGTTTCCTCTTCCCCCAAGTGCCTTTAACCCCTATTGAAATGAAATTGGACAATGACAAATCTGAAAATGTGGAGGCCAACTCTTCTGCTCGCCATATTAGTTTTGTTGACATGAAAGCTGCTCCTAAGGTTACAGAAAAACCAGGGCAATTGAGGAGAGCCCCAACACCTTATCCAAAAGAATTGAGGGCATTAGCAAAGCATGCCAGGAGTATACACAAGGATGGCACACAAGATGTTACACCTCCTATGCAAAATGCAGTACACATTAAAGCTGCCAAAATAACACCTACATTACAGCAAAGATTTGCATCTGATAACAAAATGGAAATGGAAGGTGCTGGAAAAAGTAATTTGGGAGGTACAAATAAGGATCCCATGAAAACATCTGTTTATGATAATCTTCCTGCTGAGAATGCTTATGATAAACCTCTGGATCTTTCCTATGAACAAGATAAAAGTTACAAAAGTGTTGACCATGCTTTGTATCCTGAAAATACTGGGACTGCTAACAGAGATTTCAAAGAAGAATGTGGTGATAATTATCTGTTACCACAAAGACAATATGGCTCAAAGCAGACTGACAAATACAGTTCTAGACAAGATATGGATAGAGCAAACATAGCTTTACCCCAAAATATGTACAGAGGACATGTAGACCATAAAAATTACCCATTGCCAAATGATGTGAACTACCGAGCTGGCATAGATGATTCTCACAATAGATTGCAAAGGTTGAGCCTCAGTTCTCAAGAAAGGCAGCCAGTTAATGAAGGTATTCTATCACCACATTTTAGTGAAGCTGCATATAATAGCAGAACTATGATGGAAAATATTCCTCCTTTTGATCCTATATATGCTAGAAAAGATCACATATGCCACTCTGTGTCAGAAAACAATTACCATGAAAGTATATATGACAGCGACAATTGCACGCGTGCCAAGGATAAGATTTATGGTCAACGGAATTATGATACCTATAATTATCATTCACACGGGAATCGTGATTTGCCAAGTCCTAGGTTACACACTGTTAGTCAAGTGGTTAGTTCAACGACTATGCCAAATTTAAGTGGTTATAGTAATGTTTATCCTGGTGGCGAAGTGGAAAGTCATGAGTATTCAACAGGTCTTCACCAGACACAACCATCAAACGCCAATTTTTATGGCGTGACAGCAAGTCCCACTTATGTATCATCACAGTCTCCAGAATTATACTCCCCGACAGGGCACACTAACACGACTAACCCTTACCGCATGGCTACCACGCCATTGATATCAGATGATGGAAGTTACAGTCACGTGCATTCACCAACTAGCCAAAATATGTACGATTTATATGATGCCATACCAGCTTCATCTAATCCTCCGAGTGTGGTTAACCACCGGCACAGTCCTAGCATTTCTGAGCCAGTTTACGGTCGAGGTCAACCTCCACCTTATCACATTGCAGCTCCGTACACGAAACACGCACAATATTTCAATGGAACAGGTGGATAGTGGTGACCTAAACACGGAAAACCGCGAGGTTTTCTTAAAATGCACTCTTGTGAACGTTATTAGAATGAATTGAAAATTAATATAATGGATTTAATACCTGTTTTGTACATTGGTTTTCTGTTCTCTGAATGTGCAATTTAAATGTGATATAATTGTGTAAAATAATGTTGTAGTAGAAACTAATATTAAGGTGCTAAGGGACGGAACATATTTGTTGTTGAAAAATCTATCAAAGGAATATTACTATTTTTAAAAGGTTGAATTTATTCAAATATAAATTGAAAATAATTGTGTCTTTTATCTAATTATGGTTTTAATTTTTATTAATGTAGCAAGCATTTAGAAAGTGGTAGGTACTGATTAAGTACGAATTGTAACAACTATGTTGTTTCAAAAAATCTATTGTAATTAAGTAATTATTACATTCTGTCTGTTTACTAACTCCCAATTTTTAAATATAGCCTGAACGGAAAGTAAAAGTCTCATATTTTATCAGTATCAGAAATGAATGCTATACTTACATCCACCATATTTTTGAGTGGCAAGGTGCTGTGCCCTAAACTATGTACGGGCCTAGTTTCCAGGTAGGCTACAGCTAAATGTTGTACATACCTAAATATTTATATGACGAATTGACATCGTGTTGTAATGAATGTCTATGATATATTATATTTTTATAATTATGTGATACTTGTGAATTTATTGTTAAAATAATGTTTTATTTTAATTAAGTCGAATACATGAACTACGTATCAACCCCGTTGCATCTTCAGGCATGATCACCAATACGCCCATAGTTTTAAACATAAAATTTTCAATCAGCTTTCAATCCGATATTCTTGTTTATTTATAAATCAAGTAACTCAATCCATTTTGCTTCCTGGGCCCCAATTCACTATGACCACTCAATGATTTCTTACTTCGAAACCACGTCAATTCCTTAGCTAATCACTTCAACGTCGCGTTCATTTCGTGCGGTTTCGTACATTGTGTCATAGAGAATACGTCCCCAGGACATATATAGGTACACACGGCTACACATCAAGCTATACATTTCCAGTATAAGCTGATCTCACATTGTATAGGATTTTCGTATGATGCGAGACCAGCGTAAACTGGTTTTGTATAGCTTGATGTGTAGCCGTGTGTACCTGGCACACCCAAGTAATTTATTTGGGATTTTTTTCAAAACACTCAACAAGTACTTCTTCATTCATATTTTGTTCTGCTAGACAACAGCTTCTCCTATTTCGTAATATTATAATAGGTACTCTTTGAGACCTTCCTCAGTTTGCTCACCTTCCCTATTAGTCACGCTTCATGGGAGCTAAAAAGGCAGTTACCTTATTCGTTTGCTGCGACAAATTAATAGATCTTTGTTTGCGGTACAGCGGTAAGCACATTTGCATCCTATTACAAGCACGTAAGTTATCTGCTCAATTCGTTCACAAAACAGTTCGGTTCGGGTTCACAAAATAATTTACCGTTCGCTTTTCTATCCGCATTACCATATTTTGTCAATCGAACTTTTGCATGACCGTATTTTATATGCTTTTATAGCATTTATTGTGTATATTAAAAGATTATATTAAGTATATATAAAAGATTTGATAATATTTGTATATTTTGTATTGACACATTTACACTTTCCATTTTATTGCACAAAGATTTCATTCTAGCTTTGTTTCTGAGCAGTAATAGCTCTTTTATGTGATGAATGTACGTACTTAATATTATATCACTATGTTAGGTTCTATCAGGATGGTAAAATTATCCTAAATGCAGGTATAATCTAGATAAATTGTCCCTTGATGTACAGACGTCAGCACACCAAGCTACCCGAAACTCAAATTTTCCCAATCAACTTTGAACCTCAAGCTTTAGCGATAAAAATGAAAATGTATTAAAGAAACTTGACAGATTGTAGTAGCTTGATGTGCTGGCGACTGTACTTACTTCCCTGCGGAATGTTGACTGTTTATAGGTAGAAAGGCTTATTATAAGCATTATGATTGAACTAAAGGTAAATTATACATAACTGAGTATTATATTAAGCGAATAGAATCTATTTCGAAAAAAGCACCTTTTGGGCATTTTTGTTATTAGCTCCGAAGTCTATCCTGGATTCAGTCCGGCTGTATACCAAGCTTTTTTAATTTTTTCTCAGAACATCTCTTTCTTCTAATCGACAGACCAGTGCCTTGTTGAATCCCAATAAAATTTACGATAAAGGATAGATCATATTATTTTTCGGCTTTTTTGACTACCTAGCCCTAACTTGATACTTAGATTCCCACCATTGTGGACAACCTCGGAAGAACACTTTTTTTTTTTTACCAGCAGCTGTTACCAAGTTCAAATGCTTAAAGATTACGACATGACTGAGATCTTCCTTCGGTCGAACCTTCCAATTGGAAGAGGGTTAAAAATAAATTCGCCCCTCCGTCCACTCGGTCTTTTTAGGTTTTGTCATTTGAAATGGTCCTTATTATTTTTTATAGATACACACATGACACACATTTATTATCGTTAACTTCGCACTAAATAATGTAAAAATGATTAAGTATTTACTTGTGATTTTAGTCCTTGCTAATCAAATTTGGTAATATTTTACCAAATTTGATTGTTATATTGTTATGTAACCCCATTCCTTTTTTTAACTTTTGTGTAAGGGGTTGAACTTTTCATATGGAAGCTGGTCACTTCGATTCTATGCCCTCTCTAAATAAAACTTAAAATTGGTAGTTATCTAATAATATCATACATATATTGTGACTGACTAGATGCATAATAGCATACACATTTTTTGCCCGATTTTCTTGTCCGATAAGTAATTATAACAGACCCAGGTACTATATAGTTTGTTATTGAGCGAGGGTTTTGATCGACTAAATCGAGTCAATCGCGCTTTAGGGTAGGGCCGCAATACGAAGGCCGATTTGGCTTCGATTCGTATATTTACGGGAACCACCGTCGGCGCCATATAGTTCTGGCGTTAATCAGCGCAAATGATTTATTTTGATAATGAGCTAATTTAATAATAACCGATGTATTTGCAATTCCGTAACGACTATCCTAATATTGCTTTTAAATTATTTTTGATACATGAACGCTGATTTACTATAGCTGAGCTATTTAAAAACAAAATTCGTCTCTATGAAATTACAAAATAATAGGCTAATATTCCAAGCAACTAAAGTTTCAGTTAGCTTAATTGCGTTGCTTGCTGCAGAATGCTACATGATATATCTATTTTTTGTATTTTCTAATTAAATTAGTTGAAAATGAAAATTACATAAGTATATTCTTGTGTAATAGCTCTCTATTATTAGCTAATAAACAGTAGGTATTATCTTTATTATGTGTATGAGTAGGTAGTATAAAACATAGAATAGATTACAAATCTCTGTTTAAATATCAGTGACATTTATTAATAATTAAAACTCGACAATCTTACGGTTAGTCCCGCTATGGTATGGTCCCGGTATGGCACCCTCTTAAAATACCTATCAAAAAGTCCCGCTATGGTACCCATCTTTTAGATCTACGTTAGACAATAGAAGGTACAACTGAAAAGAAAAGTGTATCTATAAATAAATACTTTTAGGAGTGTATCAATAAAACGTCTGTTTGCGATATTAAATCAGTCTTTTATTAATTCAAAATATTTATAAAAAAATATCAAACAGTAAAACGAAATATTAATTGCAATGTAATTTTTAAAATAATCAACAATATTAATTACCAATAATCAACAATAAAAAAAATATAAAAAATCCACATCTCAGAAAAGTATTACTGTAAATATTATAAACTACAAATAAAAACAACATCCAGACATAAATATTAGTTACAAATAATCAACATTGAGAAAAGGCAGTAATTGTAAATTTATATAAACTACAAAAATAATCAACAACCAACTAGACAAATATATTAATTACAAATAATCAACATGGAGAAAAAGGCGCAAATTGTAAACATAAACTACAAAAAATAATCAACATCGAGAAAAAGTATTAAACATTTTAATAGGCTAAAAACAAAATTAAAATAAACTATTTTTTTAAATGTTCTGATCGAAATATTGACTTTGATATGTTAATCAGAAAATCACCAATGGAGATAGCTTTATTTTCGTAACTTTTTGTTAGCTTTTGAATCTGGCGGTCGATTTCTATACTTGTTCTTTTTCTTGAATTTATAGGTGATCTTTTTAGTCGAAAGCTATAACAAAAATCATCAGTTATTTAAGTTAAGCTATATTTTTTTCAGTAACCGTCTGTAATAGAAGGCGACAACCAATAATATCTACCAAAATAAATAAAATCAAATCCATTTTCAAATTCTTCTATGTACTCGTATTATGTAAAAAAATATATATATGCTTTTAAAAATATTATATCTGCTTAAAAATATTGTCTAAAAAATACAACTTACTTGGCTTGTTTTATATCAAAGTGACATGTGTCGTTGCCAATTGTTTGCAGAAACAATAATAAACTGGGATTTTTTCCAATAATTTTGTTGAATCTGCCATTCCATGATTCCGCCAAGTTAGTTGTTCTATGGCGTTCATTATGGCAACACCAAATGAGGTCTGGATATTCAAGCCACTGAGTGACAAAATAGTCATTGAATTTGGTCATAGCTTCATCGTCGAAACTGAAAAAAATACTTATTAAACGTTCGTACTTGTAAAGCAATGAAATTAACAGGTCCTTACTGATATTGTTGTTCTTTACTTTTTTGCCATATAATTAGAGTTAAGTACTCAAACATCATTTTGGAAAGTAACCAAGATATTATACCTATTTTCCATTATATGCAGCCAGCCGTCTTCAATATCTTGTTTTGGCAAAAACGCCAAGCCTATGCATTGCTTAACATGGTTCGAGGACTCTTCGTGTTCCATGAGATTTAAAGATTTCGCTTTTTTGATAACGTTCTTTTGAAAATGTACGTTACATCCATTTATTTTGATATCAGGAAAAATCTTCGCTGCTGCATTTATTACTCCTATTTCATAATCGAAGGTAAATTTCGATGGACGCCATTCAGGCAAAGTTTGTTTAATCAATTCGAAAACTTTTTCATAAGTTTTCCCTTCTTTGTTTTTTAACAGAATATAAAATAATGGTGCTACATTCGTGGATAACTCAGTGCTTCCCATGTCTCCATGAATGACATAAACTTGTTCGAATGGGTTTGGGCAGCCGTCGAAAGTGCCATCACCAAAGTAATGCGTTACACATTTTATATGTTCCTTTACTTCTGTCGAGGAAAATATAATTATTCGATTACAGTCTTCATTACAATAATCAGCCAATACATACTTATTAAATTCTTCTGGTATTATAATTTCTTCCACATTCTTAAATTGTGTTTTTGGTACGTTCAACGACTTATTTCGGTGTCTGTATAATACTGTTTTTAATTTTTTATAGTCAGGAACATTTCCTGTAAGGTGTAACCCTTTGTCTTTTAAGTTACCCATGTGTTTTTCGAAAATTTTCTGTACTGATCCGTAATTTGAATTTACTTCTTTTTTGCACTCACTTATAGCCATTTGAACTTCATTGTCTTCAAAATGTGGCACGCACTGATCACTGTGTTTATAATCTTTAATTATTGTATTATTGGTATTCTCAATAGTTATATATCCACTACATTTAATACTATTTCTCCTATTTACACAATGCCAAGTACTTGAATTTTTATTTTCTCTGCGTTTAATATATTTATGTCCGGCACGTAATAAAGTTTTTCCACCGCGTCGACTGTCAATAATTATTAAATTTACACCACGTGAACTACTTGACCCAGACATTGCAATAGATAAACTAACAAGCTATCCTAATTACTCATATCGCAAAAGTACAGCTGCAAATAGCAAACTAAACCCGGAATAATACTGTCTCTCTCTATTTTCATAAAAACAAAAGGGAAGAGCTAGATACGAATTCGAGGAAGGGCTCGTCTCTATTGTTTTACGAAAAAACCGGTTGGTCAGGTAACTACCTGAAGTGAAACGACAATTACCGAGCGTGATTTGTTTAAAAAATAGTATTAATAAATATTATCTTGCTTAACTATAATAGTTAAGAAAAGATATTTTTTATTAATACTATTTTTTTCTTAACGCATTGTATAACTTTTCTTTACAACAGTACCAAAAACTGAAGGGTACCATAGCGGGACTTTTTGATAGGTATTTTAAGAGGGTGCCATACCGGGACCATACCATAGCGGGACTAACCGCAATCTTAAATATGTTGAGTACCAATACCTGTTGTAGCAGAACTGTAGGACCTTTAAACAGGACATTTATGAGTACTTTTGGCGAATAAAATAATAATAATTATCTATTTTATTTGCCAAAAGTTGTTAGTAGGCCTTAATGTTGTGCTGAAAATCCAATTTGTTAAACCAATGTGTAACTAGGTAATTTTAGTAGGTATAGACATTTTAGTGTTTCCCTTAATGATTGTACATTGCACATATAAATTTTAAAATACACTTGTGTCATATTTTTGTTGAAATATATTACAAATAATTGTATGTTAATATAATATTTGTACTACTTACCTATTTAACTTGAAGCGAATTTCCAGTTACGTTTTCTAAGTATGATATTGTAAGATGACGCATGTTACTGATGAAGATCCTCGGATCTCATCTTCTAGTATGAGATACTTTCTATGAACCGAGCCAATTTCATGAATATAATTTATTTTAATATTTATTTACAATTAGACGAATACAGAGTATACTGCCAGTTCTTTATCATAATAATAAACATCTAATAAAAGGAAAATAATGTACCTACTTTTTTATAAAAATAAACATTTTAATTTAATTCTCACAAAAAACATTCGTATTTTTTTCATGATACTTGTACCTATGACACATTAAAAAAACTGAATAAATATTTTTTTATAAATGTTAGCTTATTTTATTTTACGACCTCTGTTGTAAGAATATAATAATACCTACGCAAAATATTTTAAAGTTATGCAAAGATATCCTACTTAGGATTTGCGTCACAAAAATTAAATCCTCATTTAGGCCGAATCTGACTTGCACCGAATGCTTGTGCAAGTAATCTCATTAACTAACGATAACCAAGTGGGCGCGATGGAAATAGTATTTTAATTTAAACTTTACTTTTTAATGCATTATGAGTACATATATGATAATGAGTGACGACTAAAAGTTCGGTGAATAAAGCGTTTGTACACACATATACGTAATTAAATCAAAACAGTAGGTACTGACTTTCTCTTATTATTGAAAGCTCTGGTCGGCACACTATTTAAATTTTGTAAGTTCCTTTGTGCAAAGGCTAATTAATATATTATTATGATAATATCTAATTTAATCATAAAAAGGAAACTAGTCACTACTTATACGGTTAGGTATATTTGTATTACTTACTTACTCTAAACTATTTTTGTGGTAATTCTCCAAATATGTTTAACATTGGGGCCATTAAATCGTCAAAATTATAACTTGTTTACATTTTTATAAATATATCTAAGTCAAAAGCTGAGAAATTGTAAGTACATAAATATAATTAGGTATTATGTCACACTTGTTACAGTTTCGTGGCAATTGTTTATCTAGCTAATAAAATGTAAAATTACCCACAAATATAATGTTTTGGGAGTTAAGATACGTAAATGCATAAATATACAATAATTATATAAAATAGAGATATATAAGATGTTTTTTTTCATATAGCCCGAATTTATCTTGCTTATTGCTAAGGGGTTAGTACGTAGAAATACAGGTCTATTAGTTATAGCAAAAATATAATACCTAGATTGTTGCCGTTACGGGCCTTAGAAGCTAAGGCACACTTGAGTGCCATTTAATATACTTATTACGATAGATAAGTACCTACGTTTACATTATTGTATTAACTACGTAGGTAATTGTATTAAGTTCATAAAATCAAAAAGCTACATTTTCTCAAGACTGACGCCTAAAACATATCATTCATTTGTATTTTCTTGTAAATAACGCATTATTTTATGGCACCTAGGTACATTCAGATTCATTAAAATTACTTACATTATGCGAATGCGAGAGACTGTCTGTTGACTATTGTAAACAGTCGTGTTTAAAACCTTTCTCATAATTTTGTTCTTACTTCGATGTTACGACTACATAGTCGCGATAAGTTATCGCGACAATGTAGCCGTACCATGTGAGGAAAGGAGAGCGCGCGACGTGTAGTTTGCTATATCGCGACAATGTAGTCGTAGCAATAAATCTCGTGATAGGTATATTATTAACGCTCGCGTAGGTAGGTAGGTACCTACTTTGTTACTTTAGTTCATCCAGATCAATACTTAAAAGAAAGAAAAAGTAGTTATTGCGACTCGTACAGGAGGATCACAAACTAAACTGAACACAGTCTAAATTAAAATACCAAATTATATAAGTAAAAAATAAATTAAAAAGTAACAAAAAGAAAAATTAAACAGAAAGTCCTATACGAGGCCAAAAGGCTCCTATCTCAGCATGATGCTGCGATATTACAGCTAGCTTCTTTCTATAAGTTAGGTATCACTTATCAATCAAAAGCATACAATTTATCTTGAAGAGTTGTTTCAAGTCTACAAATTACCATAATTATTTTTGGTATTGTGTGTCCTCTAGGAAATCTAAAAATAATGTTCTATCAAAGATAATTCAAAATGAGTCTCGATTTTAATTATCTTTGATAGAACATTATTTTACAAAGACTAAAGTCTTGATTGTTAAATTCAATTCTTACATGGAGTTCTGTTATCGTGAATTTGTCTGACGCGCCCTTGACTTGGAGACATAACGTGTAACGTTAAATGCGTAAAACCTCATACACCCCAATTAGAGCACTGAGATAAAAGCATAATACAATTAAAAAAAAACAATTTTTTTTAAAAACTACTTTTATTAAGAAAATCGTGTTGCTCCTAGCATTGATTTATGCATTCAAAATTGAGTCTTACTGCCTTAAAATAAGACTTAATTTTCTTTGGCTCAATCGGCGGATAGTATGCCAAAAAACATCATATTTGAAAAAAAAAAAACCTATATTAAAAGTTACTGAAATCGATTCAGTAGTCAATTATGAACAAACTATTTTCAGGTGTTGCGCATTTAACGTTACACGTTGTATATATTGTAAAAAGCCTAAGGTTTATCAAATCATAACAAGATTAGTAAGCTGACTTAGGCATGTATTCCTCATGTTTCCACTAGGGCTCTGTTGCCACATCTTAAAGCTAGGTATCTACCTACCTATCAACCTTCTTTATGTTCAACTTTCAGCAATATCAATTGCTTTTATGATCCTACCAACTTACTTCAATACTTCAGAATGAAAACAGCCGAAACCATGGAACATAAAGAAAATAATGAGTCGATTTTGGTCGAGAAAAGGTATTTTTCTTGTTTCGTTTATAAATCTCCCTGCTTCTTTCGGGAAAGGAATACATTTGTTTTATAATATTAAATATTATGCTAGGTATACAGTTACGAACAAAATATTAATTAGACCTTTTATACCTCATACCCTCAGGAAAATGTAGAGGTATCTGAGTGCGCATAGAACAATGTTTAAAATATTATTTTATTTTGTGGAAAATGCCAAAAAGTTAAATGTTTTTTGGATTTGTGCCTACCTATTTTTATATCACTAAGATTTTGTAGGTAAGTATTATTTATTAGCTTTTATTAAGTGTATATTTACGTAATAACTTAAAGTTCATGCAGTCCTGAATCATTCTTATTGCAACATTTACCTATTTCTTTACCATCACGTCACGCCATCTAGCTACTCACCTAAATATTCTACATGGTGTTTTTAACAAAATGTTGCTTTGTCACTAATTGATTTAAATTAAGTCGTGTAGGTACTCTTACATAATTTGTAAACACAGTTTACGTTTCGTCTGTACTACAAAGTAGAAATAAAATGTAAAAAATTTGAATGGAAGGTTTTTTTTGTTTTATTTCGGTATTTAAAGCCCAAGTATTAAGTGTAGGGAAACGATAAGTTTGAACTACCTACAAATTATAAAGGAATAAATAAGAAAAGGCCCTGAAATAATAAAATTGTGCACTTAAAGCCTGTAATGTAGAGCTTCAATAATATTTACAGGCTAACCAAGAACGCATTGTGGGAACTCATGAGGTTCAGAAAACCAACCTTGCTAAACACCTACTTCAAGTTTGTAAGAAGAAACGACTGTGGCTATTATCAAAGCCGTTGCTCCTCTGTGTGTAATATAAGAAAGGAAAGATACCAAATAACAGAAAAATCACTTCCCCTCATCTTTTGGGTAACACAAACATGCTGGTAAAAGCCGATAAAAGATCGACAGACTAAAACAGCCTCTGAATTAAACCATTATCCCAGAACAAACATCCAGGTTTAGCTCGAGTTAAAAATAAATGGCGTAGGCATAGTATTGACTTCGGGAATAAGGAAGGTTCAAATTGTTGGAAAACTAGAATATACTACCGTATTCTTTTTTATACTGAATTGATTAAGTAGAAATTAAATGTTGGAATATTTGAAAATGTATGTAAACACACCTGTCTACCCTACCTTTGAATCTAACTCGGGACTAGCGGTTTCGCGTTTTCGATATCCAGACGAACCCCCAAATGTGCATTTACTAAACGAGGGCGTGGAGAAGTTTTTTACTCAGCTAAAATTCATGTGGACCTTTACGATCATCGCACATGCACAAGATACCTAGGTACATAGGAACCTACTAGGCTCCAATTCGATTTTTGTCGGCTCTTATAGTTATGTAATGTAAACGAGGTACCTAGTTAGACGTAGATACCTAGATATTTTATCTAGGCACGTTAAAAATCACTGGCACGTCGTTGGTCAGCTCGTTAACGATCTGCGGTTGACCCAGTTCTGAGATCATTGTTCTCACTCCATCCGATAGCAAACAGTTTTTTATTGCTATCAGAGGTAGGGACTACTCCCGGATTAAGATTAAATGGCATTTATATCACTGTTTTTACTGACTTCGATAACTTTCCCATTATTCAGATTGAATACCTTACAAATTGTAAATCAAGGCTGCTCAACTCCAGGCCCGCGGGCCACCGAGTGGCCCGCCAACGCATTTGAATTGGCCCGCCAAACGTTATCAGCTCAGCGATAGTTTTTGAGAACAAGATATAAGTACTTCAAAGCAGGTCAAAAAAAAAAAATAATTAAATTAGAAATTAACCTCCCACAAGGTGGACCAACGACACTGTGAGGGCCGCAGGAACCCGCTAGATGCGGAAAGCGAACCGGCCGAAGTGGAGGTGCTTGGGGCCTATATCCAGCAGTGGACGTCTTTCGGCTGAAATGATGATAATGAAATTGGAAATATGCGAGTCAAAGTCAACGTCAACCTAAACCTTATTACAACGATCTCTCAGACAAAATGGTGTCTGTACTGAGTGATCCAATGATACTGTCTTAAATACCTGGAAGTAGCTTCAAATGGCTTTATGGTTTTAAAAAATATTGTGACAATTTGTTAACAAATTTTTGAGGTATAAACTTAGTCAGTAGAGTAAGTTTTTGTTGAGATTTAGCTCATAGCCGTTTTTGCAAAATGTCTGATTTGAGTGATCCACATTTTGGGCAATAACTGAAGATCCTTGAGAGTGACAAATTTTTTACTTTGGGCTATGAGTTTTGACTATTTTTGACTAAATGTACAATCAGATTTTATCACGAAATAAAAAAAGATCACTCAATCCAAATGCACATTAAGCACCACTGTTGTTGTTTGTGGTGAGCTTACGTCTGTGAATATTATAGGTACTAGGCTAGTTTCCACCATCAATAAATTGAACTAATTAGTTTTTCAGTTGACAAGCCTATTATCTGGTACCTACTTAAACAAAGTGTTAAAAAATTAACCCGAAACACTTTAAGAGGTGCTTTAGACCATCGAACTGAACAACTTCAACAAGTTCCAACAAGTGTTTAAATGTTTGTATTAAACCGCTGATTTTTTTTCATGATTTCAGAGTTAGTCCCATAGTGAAAGTTGTTCAGTTCGATGGCCTAAAGCACCTGTTAACCCTTTAACCGCCCGAATTTATGACAGTTGTCGTGCTCCCAGCGCCCGGCACAGTGATTCGATTTTTTTTGTTTTTCAAATGACTTGATAGAATGCAGCGTAATTAATACGAAAACACAGTAAACGAGCTGTGGTATTTGGTCGTAAATATACGACCCTGGCGAAATGGGCACGAAAATATTTGTCGGATTAATCCGACGGACGTAGGCGGTTAAAAGGTAAAAGTTTTTCAGGTAAATTTTTTAACACCTTGTAGGTATACGTAGGTAACCCTCGGTAATCTGAGACTTCGACATTAGCATTCCGTAAGTTGTTTTGAACCAGGTAGGTACAGGTAAGTAAAGGCAGTTCCACTCTATACAAAAAAAGCTTATGGAATTATCTAACCACTTTAACAACACATGAAAGAGCGGTTCAAATACAACGCTGCAATCGCAGGGATAGGCAGGGTGTAGCCAGAACAATCCACCCACCTACTCACAGTGGCTCATCCATTTATCTATTGCAGTATGTGTTAGGTACGTGACACGGGACAAGTAAAACACTCGCTGGCTGTAAACGCACTGTCGTTTATTTCCACATGCAAGCATAGCGGGGTGAGGCGCGCGGGAGCGCGCGGTCCGGGCCGGTGCGATGTCTCGCTCACACTCGGCGTGATACCTATGCTTGTACACAACATCTCCCCACCCTATTCTGACAAGCCCACTTACAATTACCAGGAATATGAATTAATAGGAATAACAAATAATAAGAATAAATAAACGTAATAGAAACAAGAATGTAGGTAGGTACACAACATACATGTTGCCAATTGCCATACATGGCATTTTCATAATATAATTAAGTTATTCCGTGTGACACATAAATCATTAACAATCTTATACAGGTACACAACATACATGTTGCCATACATGGCATTTTCATATTATAATTAAGTTAGTCCGTGTGACACATATTACGTACTATCATAAACTTAAAACTAATCATTTACCTAACGCGAGGCTTCTATAATTTACCCTTGGGATATCGCGCAACACTCTATCGGGATGTTGGGACGCCACTGGCGGCGGTGGTGACGAACCATTCGTTGTACTTGTACCCTGTACCCCCTCCCCCGCAGAGTCGACTTGAAAAGCGGGTTGGAGACTCGGTGATGTTGATCGTGACGTGGTGTCGTCACCCGAACTGTCCACTTCGCCGATATCCCAAGATTGTTGTGAGTTGGTGTAGCCCTTATAAAATACAATTTGATTTTTGTGTTTTTTCACTACACTTCCTGTTAGGTGGTCGTTAATCAAATAGACCACCTTACCAATTTTGTCTGTGATTGTGCCTCTGCACCACGTAAACTTGTCTTTATTCAAAAACTTTTTGTATAACACTTCGTTTCCACATTTAAAAGTCTGATAATTTTTGCCGCCGTTGTATTTACTCTGCAAACACTGTTTTGATTTTACTGAAGTGTCCAATGACATGTCTGAGGGTGACAACGGTTTTGGTGACAGCATATCCAAGCGTGACCTTAGTTTGCGTCCAAAAACTAATTGTGCCGGAGAGAACCCTGTGACAGAATGTATCGAGTTTCGGTAATCAAAAAGATATCTTAAGAGCCTGACCCTACTCTCTTTCTGACTTTGACTAGAGAGGATACACGATTTTATACCTTTTTTTGCAATCTTCACAAAACTTTCGGCCTGACCATTGCTCGCGGGACTATACGCCGGTGACGTCACGTGGTTAATCCCGTTAATTGCACAAAACCGTTTGAAGTCGTGTGACGTGAAAGCCGTGCCATTATCGCTAACAATTGTGTTGGGTAGCCCAAATCTAGAAACAAACTCGCAAAGTTTTTCTACGGTGGCTGATGAGGTCGTTGTACCGCACATATCATAAACTTCCACCCATTTAGTATACGCATCTACCACTATTAAATAATGCTTATTATCTATGGGACCTAAATAGTCTATATGTAACCTGTGAAAGGGTTGGGGTGGATATTGCCACGGCACAAGTGGAGCACGTGGGGGCGTTGGTCGTAAGTGTATGCACACAGTACAGGAATTAATCATAGTTTCGATCTCGTTGTCAATACCCGGAAACCAAAAACGGGAACGAGCTTCGGCCTTTGTTTTTACAATTCCTAGATGGGAAGTATGGAGTTCGTTTAATATTTTAATTTTAAGACTTTCGGGTAAAACTACTTTATGCCCTCTCATGACACAGCCCTCTTCATATGATAATTGATTTTTGCATGCATGAAAAGGTTTTAATTTTATATCAGCCGTGTTCCTAGGCCAACCCTTACAAATAAATTCGATTACTTTTAACAAGGTATTATCCCGGCCAGTCTCCCTGCGCAATTCGTCTAGTGTGACCGGCATGTGACCATCGATAACGAAATGAACATAGGAAGCGCGGTCAATGGGAGCGGCAGCGGCGGCAGCGTGCTGCGTACTGTCCCCGCCCTCCCCGCCCCCGGGTTCACTGTCCGCCGTCGTCGCTGCCCGCGACCGCGGCCCGTCACCCGCGCCGTCGGGGAGACTGGCGCGGGACAAATAATCCGCGCAGTTATTCTCGCTTCGAACATATTCAATTTTATAATTATAAGCACTAAGGAATAATGCGTATCTCTGTAGTCGGTTTGCCGAAACCTCTGGTATCCCTTTGTATGGCCCAAATATAGATATTAACGGCTTATGGTCGGTGCGAAGGATAAACGGGTCCGATTTACCATACAGATATTGGTGGAATCTTCGAACTCCGAAAATAATGGCAGTTGCTTCCTTTTGTATCTGAGAATATCGTTTTTCAGCTGTGTTAAGAGTGCGGGATGCAAACGAAATAGGACGCTCGCATCCGTCCTTATCAATTTGCGACAATATCGCACCTAAACCATTAGGTGAAGCGTCCACAGTGAGGATTATCTTTGCGTTTGGGTCGAAATGCGCTAATACTTGGTCTGACATTAACTGTTTTTTTATTTCGACGAACGATTTTTGACATTCTTCAGTCCAATTCCAATTAACCCCTTTCTTTAAAAGATCATATAAGGGACTGAGAATTTCGGACGCCCTCGGTACGAAATTACGGTAATAATTCACTAACCCTAAAAATGATTGAAGTTTACCTACATCCGTAGGCATTGGGGATTCCTTAATTGCTAATACCTTATCCGATGATTTTTTGAGCCCGTCTTTGTTTATTACGTATCCTAAATAGCTGATTTCGTTTTTGAAAAATTCACATTTCTCTTTTTGCAAGGTTAGTCCCGCGTCTTGTAGTCTCTGTAAAACTGCAGTTAGCCTTTGTAGGTGTAGCCCGGGTCCGTCGGCTGTTACTAGGACGTCATCTAATAGACATAACACACCGTCCATGCCTGACAATATGTTTTCCATAGCGCGCTGAAAAATAGACGGTGCGCTCGTTAACCCAAACACCATACGTGTATATTGAAACAACCCGCGATGCGTATTTATACACGTAATTTTTTGGGAATCTTTGTCTAAAACAAATTGGTTATAGGCCATGGACAGATCTAACTTTGAGAATTGCTGCCCTCCGTGCAACTTTGAAAATAATTCGTGGACCGTAGGTAACGGGTATTGTTCTACAACTAATTGTTTATTTATGGTTACGGAATAGTCTGCACACAGCCTTACACTCCCATTGCGTTTTAATACTGGCACTACGGGTGATGCATACTCAGAGTGATCGACCTGCTGTAATATGCCTAAATTTACTAAACGGACAATCTCTTTATCTACCTTGTCACGTAATGCAAATGCGATTGGACGTGCCTTGAAAAAAATTGGTTTTGCATCATCTTTTAACCTTAACTTGACTTCGAACTTCGTGAATCTACCTAGTTTATCTGAAAATACGTCTTTGAATTTACTATGCAAGTTATCGACTGTATTTGCTTCATTGTTTATAAAATTACAGGGCGCTAATTTTAATTTAAATAAGGATAAAAAGTCTCTACCGAGCAACGGCGGTCCTTCGCTACGCACCACGTACACATCCAGTGTGTGTGTACTCAGCCTATAAGTGATCGGTACGCGAATTATACCTAAACAAACGATACTAGTGCCCGTGTAGGTAAATAACTTTTTCTTAGGGGGCAACAAGGGCAGGCTGCTAAAATGTCTGTTGCAACAATCCTCTGAAATGACTGTGACTGCAGATCCACTATCTATTTCGAACCTCATGTGTGAGCCGTTGACAATCACGATTTCTGTCATAGGTTCCCCCCGTTCTGACACGATATTACGTAAAAACTCACCATCATCGTCCTCCTCACCCACGTCACCGGACACAACACGTTTTACTTTGCACACTCTACGCAAGTGTCCCTTTTTATTACACTTCCTACACGTAAAGTTCGCGAACCGGCACCGGGATGACGGATGGTTGTTTCGACCGCACACGGAACATTTCTCCTTAACCGGTTCCTTCTCTGGAGCCGTACTCGTACCCTGCACTTTGAACACTACATGTTCTTGCTGTGTAGATGGTGAAGCTGTCGTTGATGCGCAGGCGCCTGCCCGCGCACATCGGATGCTCTGCGCCATCTCCACTGCCTTTGCCAGGGTCAAGGTGTCTGTATCCTTCGTGAAGAGTTTGTCCCTCTCGGGACCCGCCGACATACCCATTACAAAGCGGTCTCGGAGGGCTTCTTCTACATTGGCGAACTTGCAGTGTTTCGTGAGGCCGCGCAGTCTTGCCGCCCACTGCGCATGCGTCTCACTCGCTTGTTGCGTTGCCGCGTAAAATGCATATCTTTCTCCGAACCCACATTTTTTCGGGGAAAAGTGATCATCTACTAGCTCTAAAATGTCTTCAAATGGCACATCCTCCAGCTGTTTAGGCAAAGCCAAGTCGGCTGTGAGCTGGTAGGTACCATCCGTGAGTGCGCTCAGCAGGATTGCTCGCCTTCTTGATCCCGTAGCGTCGTTTTTTTCGGAGATGTCATTTGCTATAAACCACTGTTGCAGGCGACTTTTATACACCTTCCATTCGTGCACTGTGTGGTCGAAGTTATTTAAAATCCCGAAATTAAACTGAGCCATTGTTTTGTGATACAGCGTAAGCGTGGGTTGTTCGCGTCGCCACTGTTAGGTACGTGACACGGGACAAGTAAAACACTCGCTGGCTGTAAACGCACTGTCGTTTATTTCCACATGCAAGCATAGCGGGGTGAGGCGCGCGGGAGCGCGCGGTCCGGGCCGGTGCGATGTCTCGCTCACACTCGGCGTGATACCTATGCTTGTACACAACAGTATGTAAGTGGATGGGTAAGTAATTCAACTTCAGTAGGTATTGACACGTAGGCTACTGGCTCAGGAATTAAAAACCACCATTTCATAGAGCATTCATATCCTATTGAATACTTTCACGAAAAAGCCAGAAATATTTTGAAGGTAGTAGGTAAACGGCGAAGATTTAAGGTGAATGGGAAGTGGTAGACCGCGAAATTCAAATTTTATTACGTTTTTTGCAATTTGCAGGTCAGTATCAGGTTGTATCTTGATCAAAATTTGATTCGCGACTATGCCAGGTACGTATCTAAAGAATTATAGTCATTAGAATCATTAATACATCTTCCTAAGTGAGATTTGTACCACAAACACTTTTGCATGAGAGATTTCTTCTTGTGGTACAAATCTAAGTTAGGAAGATGTAGTAATGATTCTAATGATTATAATTCTTTAGATACGTACCTGTTATAGTCGCAAATCAAATTTTGATCAAGATACAACCTGAAACAGACCTGCAATTTGCAAAAAACGTAAAAAAAAATTAATTTCGCGGTAACCACTGCGCAATCACCTTAACGCAATACTGTTGAGCGGCCTGTTTGTGTGTGATGGCTGACGATGCTATACATTTTAAATGACCGCCTCCAGGCAGCTTGTTCATACAACAGGACCGAGTGAAACCTGAATGTGTACCTATTCCCGGTCTTGTTAAGCTGGTCAAGCTCGCTCAACTAGGTCACTATCTTGCACTTTCGCTATTCCGCCAAAGAATAAGTGGGTATAGCTAACCTACGACGTAGTGAGGATATAAGTAACAAGCCTTCTTCTGTTACTGGGGAAGTGAATTGAGCTTGACTAGTAAGCGACTAGGTAGAGACCTAGATATTTTAGAAAAAAAAGACGTATAAGTTACCTAGGTACACTATGTAGAATTTAATAAAAATACCTAAGTACTTGTTATTTTTGCAATTTTTCCATTGTTTCCAGTTAAGTCTTCTAAACATACCAACATCGCGTATTTAAACATGACTATACATACGTAGCTACCTATCAAGAAATCGATTAGTTGCGCGCGCCGACTTATCTTTGTGTAACAGTTGAACAAGTTCACGCAAATATCGTCAGCTGGCTTTTTAACATCACCAGGTATTGTTCAAGACTTACTACAGTTCCAAGTAAATAAATTAAAAACAAACGTTTATAAAATGTGTCCAAGAAATATCTATATAACGTAGCTTTCAATAATGGTCAAGCCTTGAAGTGTAGTGGAATCTGAACACAGTTCCTAATATAGCTCTACCATCATAGTGACAATTCTACGTCCATAAATAACTGGAGTAAGTCGTATAGTGCAGTGTAACTTCAATTATCTCGATTTACCTGCTTGCATTCACGTACATTAGGTATAATAACTTGATGTCCTTATACTAAATGTCCAATTGGATAGTATCTAATCTAATTTATATTAATATATTTTAATTTTTTTCATAAAAAGTCACCATGCCGGGAGCCAGGCATAAGATTCTCGGGCACGTACTATCTGGCTTTTGCCACAAAATGAATCGTCGTAAGCCTATATACGGGGATTCCATGGATACCCCTCTCAACCGATGTCTCACTACCTTGGACATCACTTTATTGGGTGAGTAGTACGATGTACTTAGTTAATTTAGTGCTTTCCTTCCTCTAGTTGACCCAATTGGAACAATCTGAGAGATTGCAAGAAAGTTTCTTTTACACTCAAGTTATTTCCCCAATGGATTGAAACCGCTGTGGGTTCCTTAAACGATTAACGTCAGTTTTCATTGCTGTAGATAGGGCTAATAGTTTAAATCCTGGCCAGCAAGAAGTAATTATACTTGTATGTATATTTTGTAGGAAGACCTCGCTGCGATCGTTGTGCCCGGTGGCGAGTTCCCACAAAACGTGAGGTCTTAGTAGTAAGATGGCTTCCGTTAGTGGCCGTCGCCAGTTTTTCGGATCCGGGTGCCTTAAAACCATTAAATTTTTCCAGGTGTGGGGCACATGGTCGGAGCTGGTATTTACGTTCTGACGGGAACTGTTGCTCGGCACATGGCTGGACCAGCAACCGCCCTAAGTTTTCTGCTGGCTGGAATAACATCTACTTTAGCTGCCCTATGCTATGCTGAATTTGGTACTAGAATCCCGAGAGCTGGCAGTGCATACGCTTACACGTACGTCAGTATTGGTGAATTTTGGGCTTTCATCATAGGTTGGAACATCGTATTGGAATATATGATAGGTGAGATTCTGCAACGTTGTATTTTTAAAATATGCATGTACATTTTTTCCTTAAGTTTTTCCCCATGTGTCTTGGAGAACCGAGGCTATAATTTTGGTTTTTGTTTCAGGGGCTGCCTCCGTGGCTAGAGCATGGTCCGGATATCTAGACGCAATGTTGGACGGTGCAATAAGCAACGCTACTATTTCCATTACGGGAGAAATGCACGAAACTCTTTTGAGTAGATATCCAGATGTTCTAGCATTTTTAATATGTATTGTAGCATCTTTAATTTTAGCAGTTGGTGTTAAAACTTCAGCCTATATTAATAACGGTCTTACGATTTTAAATCTCTTGGTTATATCCCTTGTCATATTTCTTGGTTTCTATTACGCCGATCTCGGTAACTGGTCCGAAAAGAATGGTGGCTTCATGCCGTACGGTGTGAGTGGCGTGTTAGCTGGAGCAGCTACATGTTTCTACGCATTCGTGGGATTTGACAGTATATCCGCGTCAAGCGAGGAAGCTAAAGACCCGTCACGATCGATCCCCATCGCCACCATACTGTCAATGGCACTTGTTGCTTGTGGCTACATTTTGGTGGCTCTAGCTTTGACTTTAATGGTTCCATATCAGACTATCAACCCCGATGCTGCGTTACCGGCAGCCCTCGGTGCAGTCCATGCTGACTGGGCTAAATATGCTGTTGCGGTTGGAGCCGTCTGCGGTATGACCACAACTCTGTTAGGCTCCTTATTTTCTCTGCCACGCTGTTTGTATGCGATGTCTGCAGATGGTCTCCTTTTTGGTTTTCTCAGTGACATTAGTAACAAATCACAAATTCCTATTGTTAATCTGATTATCTCGGGTCTGTCATCTGCTTTGATAGCTCTTTTGTTCGACCTGGAAAAACTTGTGGAGTTTATGTCGATAGGAACTTTGCTAGCGTACACTATTGTTAGTGCTGCAGTGATCATACTGCGTTACCGGCCCGTTCCTGCGGTTGAAGATAAGAGTTTTGGAATTCCACAACTAGAATCTCCTGGTGACCGCGAAGATAGCTCAGCGACTGGCACTCCGGGTACTGATGGCGGTTCTTCTTCTTCCGAGGTAGATGAAGTAATTTTCTCATATGTCTTTTTATTTATTTTCTAATAGTAATTCTAATAATGTGTCTTATTTCCATTTCAGATGTTTGAAGCTCTAACAGTGGGTCGTCTTCGGGCGCAGTACGCTTGGTTGGAGCCGGTGGCAGGTGGCCGGGCTCCCGGGACTGCGGTCACGAGCTGTGTCTACTTGTTTACCGCCGCTGCAGCTGCTCTTTGCGCCCACAACCACTTCTTAGCAGAGCCCGCTGGACTGTGGGGGTTGCTTCCAGATTTCGTTCTCAGCTTCATTATTGTTGCTTGTAAGTGGTTTTTCTGCGATATGCGGCTCTTTTCCGGCACATATTGAAGCCAGAAATTCAATATTCCGTCAATATATTTTACAGGTTTGGTGATCATTTGGGCACATCAACAAAGTCCGACGCGGCTGCCGTTCCGTGTGCCGTGGGTGCCTTTGCTGCCAGCCCTCAGCGTCTTACTCAATGTTGAGCTCATGATCAATCTCAACGCACTTACCTGGGCCCGATTCGCTATTTGGATGACTTTCGGTCAGTTACATTTCATCCCTTTTTTGCCCGTCTAAATAATTTACGTGCCAAAAATATTGGAACTTTTCCACCTAGACTAATTATGTAGGTGTCACTAATTACAAGTAGTCACATTACCGACTTATTACAGTAGTCGTGATAGGTATATTTTTTTACGCAGTAGTAAATACAGGGTATATTTATGGGTTTGCAATTGTTTAATCGTGTAGGTACCTACGTAACTGCCGAAAAAGGTTACTGAAGAATTATATAAATGAAAAGATGGGCACCAATAAGTTTACTACCTATAACTACCTACACAATGTGCTATTAAATATCCCTTTTCCAAATTATGCAAAATTGCGATTGAACTGCGTTGTTTTTTGCTGGTCACTCGACATTGGCGCCGATTCTGTTGTTCACATACTAAACTAAATTTAAGTTCAGTGCATGTTTTTCTATTTCAATATGAAAAGGACAGAAGATTAATATTAGTTTAGTCCTGTCAAATTAGTCAGCGCCTGACGTAAACTGACGTATTTTTAGTAGCCAATTTTTTAATCTCGTCTAACTTGTCTATGGATTATCTAATTTGACAGGACTAAACTAATATTTTATCTTCTGTCCTTTTCGTAATGAAATAGAAAGAAAAAGATGCACTGAACTTAAATTTAGTTTAGTTTGTGAACAACAGAATCGGGGTCATTGGTAGAAAATGTTTTATTTATGTAGATGTAATAATGAGTTCTTCTTAACGCTAAACGTTATATTTTCAGGCCTTCTTCTATACTTCCTATACGGCATCCACCACAGCAAGCTGGGTGAGGGCGTCACTGGTCTGCTATCGCGGTCAGCGAGTGGTGGTGGGCACAGCGGCGGATGGGGCGCGGTCGAGAAGACCAGCGCCATCGCCCGTCGCGTCGGACGCTTCGCTCGCGGCAGCAAGGGAGACGACCGCAAACCAATCATTAGCGACGACGACCTGTCTAGGCGCGAACCTTGATTCTAAATCACTGAATGTAGGTATCTCTTTACTTATTCAAAACAATATATTGTGTTCGACGTTTTATTAGTCTTGCCAGCTTTTTAGAACTGATTTTTGCTAAAGTATTGCCACAAGCGTGGTCGTTATAATCAGTGTGATTACAATTTGGCGGGAGTATAATTAGCTGAGCATAGTTTTAAGGCCATCGCTACATCTTATTGTGCTTTAAATAGAGTTTGATTATTGAGTGTTTAATATTCGGTAGGGCTTAAACCGCAAAGTAGCGGGAATTTATGTAAATTGCATTAATTCGATTTTGCTAAGCCAAGAAACGAAAATAATGACATGGCTTCATTAAGGGTTAGACGCACGACAATTTGGGTGCTTTATTCTTTACTTAATTATACGCATACTTAATTAATTCCAATTGAATTGAAGTATAATAATGATATAAACCGTAGTTCAGTAAATGAGAAAATTAATTAAGTATTTACTAATATATTGGTAGTATTGTATAGTGTGATCGTATTAAAAAATTCCTAGCTGACCCCGCAAACGTCGTTTTGCAAAAAAAAAAAAATAGATAGTAGCCGATTCTCAGACCTACTGAATACGCATATAAAATTTCATAAAAATCGATCAAGTCGTTTCGGAGGAGTATGGTAACTAACACTGTGACATGAGAATTTTATATATTAGAGATAATCAATAGTATACAGGTACCTATAGAATAGTGAACAAATAGAATCTCAAATTTCAAATACCTGTTTAATAAATACCAAAGAATTTTAGTTAAGTTAGGTAAAGTCGTTGCAAATTACGATCTCACGATATCGGACGTTAATGTCATTGACATTATGGTTTAAATTTCAAGCAGCAACTATGAGTAGGTAGGTAACTATTTGTGTTTCGGGTTTATAAATGAAATTATTTTATTTTAATTTGCTTTGAGTTGTTAGTAGAGAAGCATGTAGAACTATTAATTGTATTGCTTTGATGTGAACCTACCAGAAATAACCTGCGGGGCAATTGCTTAACACATTATCAATCGGAATCGGTTTCATTTTGACAGCAACAACATTCATTGCGATATTTACGTGTTAAGTAGACAAATTTTTCGAATTTATGAAGCAATGGATTAGCAATTTGCTTCAAAATCATTCAGATTCCGATTAATAGTGTTGTGCAATTAAGGTGCTGCTTTGGCTTCCTAGTTGAACTCGCTCAGACGATTCAACTTTAAGAGATCTTGATAGATAGAACTACATTAAAAAAACAACAAATAATTTTATGGTTTTTATAGACAAACAAAATTCATTTCACAGTGCCATTTTGATGTCAAGTATAACAGGGTCAATTAATGTATAAAAATAAAGTGCTGCGCCACTGCGGCAGCTCAATTACATTGAGTTTGTCGAAAATAACAAAGTCCTAGCTTTTTTACTTGTTTTGAAACGTTTGCATGAATATTACAATGTGAAACGTTGAACTAAATAATGGTAATTATGGTTTTATTATGAAATATATTGAGAATTGAGGTTATTCGATTGTTATTCCAGATCGTTTTGAACTGTTTATGAAAATGATTTATTGTACGAATGCACAAAATGTTACTTGCACAGACGCCAGCAGGTCAACCTACCCCAATCTGTCAAATTTCTATGATAGATTTTCAACCTTAGTACAAAGGAATAAGGTTCATATTCAATTGGGAAAATGTGACAGATTGGGGTAGCTTGATGTGCTGGCCTCTGTACTATATCAGTATTTCCACATAGATTCTACTAGAAATGTTTCTTCCAGAAACGCTTGGTTATGTTTGATATAATTATTTTTTTGGAATAAACTTGTTAGAATTTAGGACAGTTACAAGTTATTACCAAGCACAAAGTGTACTCTTATAATATTACCTAAATGTCTTCACATATTATGTGGATTTTATGGTGTATTCATGGCCCAAATTACATAAATGAACTTTAGCATCGTTGTTAAAAAGATTGTATATTTTAAGTGTTGATGTGTACATAAAGAAATTATAATAATACGTCACTAGGTACTGCTTTTTTATTATTCCCTGTACTTTATATTTACATAAAAAGTTCTTAGTCAATAAATATATACAGAAAAATGAGAAAACAATAAAAATTTGTACTGTTGACAAAAATACAATAGATATCTCTTACTTATAGACGTTGTACGCTAAACAGTAATACTTAAACATTAAGACATGGACGTAAACAATTTATAAGAAACAACAATTTTATTTAAAAGGAATCACTTTTTAACATAATATATAAATTAAACAATAATCACACATCCTATGTAAATTAACTAAATTTTTTATATTTATAAACTACCTTACTGCTACTTAAATACGTCAACTGACGACTATATAAAAGTTATATAAACTGTCACCGTACTGAAATAATTTATTGCACCCATAAAACGATGCGTTCAATGCAATACATGATAATAAAATATACATATAATATTATGTAGTGGGTTTAATTTTATAAATTCAGCTTTGGTGAAGCTGTGCTAGTAAGAAAATTTAGTCTTGAGTTGTTTTTAAACGTATGGTTGACGAAAATACTGAGAAAAAGGGTCATTTCCGGCGATTGCCAAGTCAATTGTAGGCCGCTTTGTACATAATATTACGATTAAGAATATTATACGGTCCGGGTCCACTATAAGCATGGAGCACCAACAACTATAGTTTAAAGAGTATAGAATACATAATTATATTTAATAAAAAAGAAACTTTATGGAAAATTCATAAGAAAGTCTTTATACCTAATTGCAGCCTCGACAGGCAAATGATATGCAATATGCTTTGAATAGAGGTCTGCACCTTAAATAATAATATTGCGTTTATTCTACTCGTTAGAATTGTGCTAACTGCATTTGTGTTTTATTAGGTGTAAAACTACTAATACTTTTTCACACAGTTGCAAATAATTGAGTAAATCTTCGAAAGAACTTATACGGCTTTGCAACCATAATAACTAAGGACATTTGTACCTGGCACGGCTTTTTTACGGTATGGCGCGTTCACCGCGCCGTAGAAAAATCGTGTGACCTTGTATGTAACACGGTGCTAAGGTATACGGCGACGGCATCGTGCCGCCGTGTCGTCAACAAACTTCCATACAACACTGCCTACACTGGGCGAATCAACCGTAGCTTTTCACGGCAATAAAAACGGATGTGTACAAATGGCCAGATGATATATACACACAATTTTACTAAAAATCAAAGCCATATGTTACCAACCATGCTTCTAAACAAACATTATAAACTTTCTGTATCGTAACTAGTAAAAGATTTTTTTGAAGAACAGCCCTATTGTATGAGTAAATCAGAAGACGTATTTCCCTGGAAACCTTTACATTATATACATATTATAGCGGAATTAAGAGATTCAGTCTTATCTGTTATATCGGTTGATTTGCCACGCGGATGCAGGCAGCCGCTGTAGCTTGTTGATGGTCGGCCTGCCCCATTGCAGCCATAGGAAGCCCACCACTAGACAAAGCACGGTTTCTATGTAGAATCCGTCAAATCGAACGTCGCATGTGCCGCCGTCTGCTTTACATAGCTGTGAACAGGAAAATACTATGTTATAAACTGACACTATAATGTAGTTACTGGGTTTTTACAACTATTTGTATTTCTGTGTAGGGAAAATTGCAACAACAAATAGGTATTTGTGCGTGGGTAAGCACTCCGCTGTGTTATTATTTTTAGTTCATATCAGTTAGTTGCTGGGGGGACGAAGTTGCTCGCGTCCGTAGGATTTACCATCTTTCCTGACCCACCCTACACGTGTCCCCCGGGTGGTGCTAAACGAGCAACAACGCCGAGTATCGAGCGGCGGTCAACAAACTCGAACAATCAAAGGCAGTAAATGGCCTCTGAATCTCTGAACATCTATGAGGCTTGGCTTAATTGCCTGACCTCCGAGGAAGAAAACCTCGCTACAAAGCAATACCAATAAATAAATAACTCCAATCCTAAGGTGGGCAACGTGCCGACAGGATGTATGGCTGGTGGAAAACCAGTCTCTAGCGCCAACCTCAGTGGAACGGGCAACCACTGTTGTATTTGCCTTCTCCTGGGAATAGGCGTCACCCCAGGTAGCGACTATTATATCGTCCTTACTCGTGGGAATCGAATGAATGAACAATCTAACTCTTTAGCAAACAACCAAAAAACCAATTCAACAAACAATAAAACTCTAACACAACAAATTTTCCATAAAGGAATGTTTGACACTAGACCTAGAGCACTGTCACTTGGAGATCATCCAAATGCAAATCCCACCACGCATGACATAGCTCCAGAACCCAGTGGAGACAACGATGATTATATTTGGACACAAGTCACTGGTAAAAAGAGACCTAATTCAAGCCCAGGAAGCAATGGAACTCAAAAACAAACCAAACTAGATACATACTGGCTATCCCAGAGCCAAGCAATACCAACTACGAACAGATTTGCTAGCTTAGAAAGTGAAAATCTAGAGGCAGAAAAAACTACTGCTACTGAGAAGACAAATAAACCCCCACCGATATTTGTCGACAGAGTGGGAAATATCCAGCCCCTTCTTAACATACTTAATGAACATGCCCATGACATGTATAACCTTAAGGTACTGAACAATGACCAAGTTAAAATACAGCCAAAAGATTCAGAGACATACAGGACCATTGTGCACCAACTAGAGCTTAGAAATACAGAGTTCTATACATACAAACCCAAACATGAACGGAGCTTTAAAGTGGTTCTCAAAAACATGCACCCCTCAACTGACCCTGAGGAAATAAAAGCGGCATTAAATGAAATAGGGCATACCAGCACCAATATATGGAACATCAAACAAAAAACTACAAAGAAACCATTGCCACTGTTCATAGTTGAATTAAAAACAAATCCCAACAATAAGCACATATACGAGGTTAAAAACCTGATGAACTGCATCATAAGTTTTGAACCTCCTCGGCCGAAACGTGAATTACCTCAATGTGCCAAGTGCCAACAATACGGACACACCAAAACGTACTGCCGCCGTAGTCCTAAATGCATCAAAAGCGCTGGTGACCACCTCTCCGCCGATTGTCCAAGGAAAACAAGATCAGACAGTGTAAAATGTGTCCTCTGCGACGGCAACCACCCGGCAAATTATAAAGGTTGTATAATCTACAGAGAGCTCCAAAATCTCAAGTTTCCAAAGGCACCAGAACGCAGAAAAACCTATATACCCAACAAGGAACAGAGACTTACAGCAGAAAATCAGAAATCTACTGATAAAGAATCTCGAAAAAGCCAGCACCTGTCATACAAAGAAGCTCTTATCAGCAAAAATCAACCTGAAAGTACAACAACAGAGATAAAACACACTAACCAACACGACATGCCTGAAATAATGAGCCTGATGAAGCAAATGATGCAACAGCTAACCACCCTGACAAACTTAATAATAGCCCTCACAACCAAGCTGTCAACTTCGATTGCTTAAAAATTGCCCTATGGAATGCCAATGGGCTGTCACAACATACCCTTGAGGTTAAGGCATACCTAGAAACACAAAAAATAGATATTCTTCTAGTTACAGAAACGCATTTTACCAAGAAAAGCCACTTTAATATTCAGAACTACAAGACATATCACACGATGCACCCCGATGGCTGTGCACACGCGGGCAGTGCGGTGCTAATAAAATATAACATAAAACATCATGAAGCAGTACATTATTGCACAGAGGAAATTCAAGCAACGAATGTCGTCATTGAAGATTGGGCAGGACAATTCACAATATCTGCTGTTTATAGTCCACTTAAACACAAACTTAAGCTAACAGATTACGAAAAGTTCCTCTCCACACTAGGTCACAGATTCATAGCTGGAGGAGATTACAATGCCAAACACCACTACTGGGGCTCACGTACTATAACTTCGAAAGGTAGACAACTATTGATGGCCATAGAAAAATTAAAACTTAATGTTGTTTCCCCTGGAGAACCCACCTACTGGCCTACAGACAGGAATAAAATACCAGATTTGCTTGACTTTTGCATAACTAAGGGAATAGCTAATAATTTTCTAACAAGCAAAACCAGCACCGAACTATCTTCCGATCACTCCCCAGTAGAAATAATATTAAAAAGGAAAATCACAGTAACACCTAAGCCATGCGTGCTACACACTAATAAAACGAATTGGGAGATCTTCAGACAGCTACTGACAGAAAGCTTGGATATAAAAATTCCTCTAAAAAGTGACAACGACATAACAGAAGCCGTTGAACAATTCAATAGTTGTGTTCAACAATCGGCTTGGCTTGCTACTCCAGTTGCCACAGTCTCGCACCATAAAAGAGATTGTCCTAAATCTATTCGGGAACTACTAGCTGAAAAACGTAGTGCTCGGAAAAAGTGGCAAAAAACGGGCTATCCTACTGACAAAAAGCATCTAAATTATTTACAGACAAAATTAAAAACACTGCTACAAGATAATGAAAACCACAATATCCAAACTTCTTTAAGGAGCCTTGACGCTACAGCAGAAACAAATTACTCGTTATGGAAAGTCACTAAAAGACTTAAACGTCCTGTTTCGAACCAACCTCCTATCCGTAAGAGTAACTCAGAATGGGCTTCTAGTGATGCGGACAAAGCTGACACTTTCGCTGAGCATCTTAACCAGGTCTTCATACCAAATCCAGACATGGGCTCTTCCAAAATCTTTGAAGTCGCCCAATTATTGGACCAAACCCACCAACTGGACCCTCCCATTACTAAGTTTACGAAGGAAGAAGTAAAAACAGCGATTAAGGCGCTTGACCCAAGTAAAGCTCCTGGATATGATCTCATATCAGGCAAAATCCTAAGAGAGTTGCCAAAGGAAGGCATTCAATTTCTCACTTTCCTGTACAACGCTATCCTGCGAAGAGGTATGGTCCCACTTCAATGGAAAGTGGCTAAAGTTATAATGATCGTCAAACCGGGCAAGAATCCTGTTGAGGCACAATCATATAGACCTATTAGCCTGTTGCCCATACCCTCGAAAATTATGGAGATTCTTATCCTGCGCAGATTGTCTCCGATTATCTCCTCGAGTAATCTGTTACCTGACCATCAGTTTGGCTTTCGCCGAAAACACAGTACCATAGAACAAGTACACAGATTAGTGGAACATATTAACAAAGCCCTTGAGTTAAAACAGTATAGTACTGCAGCCTTTGTGGATATATCTCAGGCATTTGACCGTGTGTGGCACGACGGACTACTGTTCAAGATAAAAAGGGATCTGCCTATAAACTTCTACAACCTTATAAAGTCATATCTAAGCGACAGACACTTTTTTGTTAAACAAGGAGAAGAGTTAACTTCCTTACATACTATCCAAGCTGGAGTCCCGCAGGGTAGTGTAATGGGTCCAACGCTGTACCTGCTCTTCACAGCTGACCTCCCAACGACTGAAGGCGTGGTCACTGGAACATTTGCTGATGATACAGCAATTCTTTCAGTGGACACTTCACCAGAAGTTGCAGCACAAAAGCTTCAAAATAGTCTCGATCATATATCCAAATGGCTCAAAGACTGGCGAATCAAAGCCAATGAAACCAAATCCGTACAGGTGACTTTCACTAATAGGAAAGGAATATGTCCCCCTGTCACTCTAAACGGAATACCTTTACCGCAGGAGGATTACGCCAAGTATCTGGGAATATATCTGTATAGACGTCTAACTTGGAGGAAGCACATATTTACAAAGCGGTTGGCTATGGGCCAACAGTTGCGCACAATGTACTGGTTGCTAAATAAAAAATCTCAACTCTCTCTCCAAAACAAATTGTTGCTATATAAATGCATAATAAAGCCTATATGGACATACGGCCTACAACTGTGGGGAACAGCGGCAAAATCAAATATTGAAATAATACAAAGGTTCCAGTCAAAAATCTTAAGAATGATAACGAACGCACCTTGGTATGTCTCAAATAAGACACTCCATCACGACCTCTGTATCAAAACTGTATTAGAGGAAATCTCAGAGATGACAAAAACGTACAAAGAGAGAATCACAAACCATCCAAACATGCTAGCAGTAAACCTGATGAACACCCAAGCAGTTGCTAGAAGACTAAAAAGAAAGATTCCTCAAGACCTAATTTAAGAGGCTATAAGGATAAACGGAGCTGCCACTGGGCGGCTTCCGTACAAACCCGTTAATAATAACAAAAATATTGCTGAATATCTGCAAGAATGATAGATTGCAATAAAAATGGAGTAAAAAAAAAATATCAGTTAGTAGCTATAGTAGGTACATTCAATCACGTTTCCCGTCGCAGTGTGTAGAGGAATAGGGAAATTTTATGAAATAACATACTGTACGAACTAAAGTAGGTACAAGTTAAGTAGGTGGTAGTAAGCAGTTTACACAACAAAATATTTGAAAACCTATCCATGATTAATTTAGGGGAAACGAAAATTGTATCAGCCCCGGTCTCATTAGGAACACTCATGTGGAAAACATAGCATTGATTCACGCACAATGGTCCATTTGAAGGACTAAGTGCGGAAACTAAACCCATAACATAGAACATAGCATTGAGTTTGACTCAAGCTGGCTTTCATAAAACACGTTTAAACATAATGTAGTTACAAGATGCACTAGGCAGAGGTCCGCCCACACAGAAAAGACTTCCTTTTACAATAAATTCTTATTACGATTTTACGTACCGACTCATCCATTGGCGTGGCACACATGTTGTCTGTATCTGCTGATATTGAACATTTCTTGTACGTAAGATGGTCAATGGCCCAGAGCGCGAGAGTGTTGGGCCAGTTAGTTCCAAGGTTCGACATTGTGTTCAAGAAGGTCATATAGGTGCCGCCTACAGTTGGGTCTGATACTTTTGCGAAGAAAGCCATCACTGCCACGAACATGCAGTATAGGCATGTCTGAAACAATCATACATGATTATTGATATAAACTAGATATAGACTTTTTTTAAAGGCCTAAGTATGGTCAATCGCACGCACGTCGTCGCAAGCTGCCAAATGTAGTTTCTTATAAATGTGCAGAATATGTGCGAAACTTAGCATCGTCCAAAGTTTGGGCGTACGCGCTTATGAACTGGTGTTCAAACTTTCAAAGGGCCAATAATTTTATCGTGGGTTATACCAATTATGTGTACAGACGTTAGCACATCAAACTACCCGAATCTGTAATTTTTTTCAATTAACTTTGAACCTTATACTTTAGCAATAAAGTTGAAAATATATTAAAGAAATTTGACATTTGATATTGTAGTAGCTTGTTGTGCTGGCGTCTGTACCTATACTCTGTCCACTAGGGCCGCATTTCGAATTAGCTATAATCGCTCACAGCACTCACATCATCTCACATGCGTTCCGATTTAGATATTACGATTATGACAGCTGAGGGCTGTCAACAATTCGGAACGCTCGTGAACGCGCTCACAGTGCTCACTTCAATGTCATAACGATATTACAGTATTTCTTTGTGTTATAGTCACGGCTAATAGCCGAAGTGCGGCTACACCTAGTTTTAGCCGGATACAACTAGGTGTGCCCTACGTCGACGGAGCCCCGCTTTGCGGGGTTCCTATTTCTGTGTAAAGTCTTTAAAGTAACCGAACCAAATCTAACCGCAGGGTGTCTTTCGTTCGCGCTTGCATCCTACGTCGTCTATCGACCGACCGCAACCATGCAACCGATGTCACCCGAAGTACACACCGCCGAACCGCATGTGGCCGGCTGCACCTAGTTGTACCCGGCTAAAACTATCGCATTTCGACCGACTAAAACTAGGTGTAGCCGCACTTCGGCTATTAGCCGTGACATCTACACTACAACATAATTGATACGGAAAAGCAGTGCATACTTTATTTTTACGCTGATTTCCACTATAAAACCTGTAAAATTGAAATTTAAGGCCAGGACTCTCAGAATCGACCTATTTTGATTCAACAAAATTCTTTGTTTAAACAATCAAATATTCTTTGTTTTGATCTGATAAAAATATATGTTGTAGTTCAATAAACATTCTTGATTATTCTATGGTTCAAAACACGATATTTACAACTTCACTCGATCATAAAAAATCGCAAACAAATCGAAAATAGGGAAGTTTTTTATCGTTTTTCAAGTCGTACTTGAAGTAGACCAAAGTTTTACTCTAAAAAAATATGTCAAAAAATAGGTAATGATGTTTAGAAGAATATTCTACGGCTATTTTTTTTCAAAACAGATTTTTATTGTTTTGACAAGATATAATATAACAAAGCGGCCCGCGCACTTCGCTTTAGTAGCCGGCTAGGCGTCTCCGACGCCGGACCTGTGTCGCTTTTACTGGCTCGCTGCGTTCCTCCGCTAATCGATCGAAATATACGTTATATTATTGTTATTTTCCGTGTTTGTATATTAGTTTTAAAAATCAGTCTGTAAATATTTTTTTAAGTTCTAGTATTAATAATTAAACAAGATATTAGTTTATGTTGTAAATTATAGTGGTATTTAAGATTAAATTATGGGGAATAAAAACAGAAGAAAGTAAAAAAAAAAAAGGTAAGTTTGATTATTATTTTTCTACGTATTTATACCTACCTACTTTTAAAAAACGACGCGACAGAGCAATATTGTAGTTGTATAGGTAATTATGTACCTACTTGCTTTTGTCACAGTACTAGCAGACAGTAGCAGGTAGGTAACTAGGTACCATAAATTTACAATTATACTAATATCAAAGTAAATATAAACTACTTATACTCCATTCACAATAAGATTAGACATAACAAACCTCTTTTACAGCTTGTTCAACCGATTTTGACTTCTATTCCGTAGGCATAAGGATGACATTAAAAGCAAAAAAAGTCCTTACAATAACTACTGCTTATTGCTTTTAATGGCATCCTTATACCTACGGAATAGAAGTCAAAATCGGTTGAACAGACGGTAAAAAAAGTTTGTTTAAATGTCTTATCTTATTGTAAATGGAGTATAGTTGATATTTTAGTTTTTAATATTACAGTTTATGGACAAAACAGTAGCACAACTACAACAAAGATAATTTTTGCTAATAAAACTTTTTATCTTTGCAGTTCATCGATACCAAGATGTAAAGGCGGATTTACAAAATGCACAGGCGAACAGGAAGTACCTAATCTACAATTCGATTTTTTAACCGACTTCCAAAAAGGAGGAGGTTATTATGTTCGACTTTATGTATGTTTTTTTTTATGTATGTTCACTGATTTCTTCGTCAATTGTGGACCGATTTTCAAAATTCTTTTTTTATTTGAAAGTGTATGCTCCCGAATTGGTCCCATTGTCACCAAATTGGAATCTGATGAGGGAATCCCTTGGAAATCGAGGGAAACCCTCAAATTTTGTAGGCACATCTATAGCGATTTGGATATTTTCGTGCATTTGCTCTCAGAAAGCACCATTCGGTGAAGTGGAACTGATGATGAAGACCACAGATGGCCATCGGAACTACTCAATAATAAATATTTCACGGGTTGCGATTCGATAGGTACTTTAATGTGGTTGCTAAGCACAATGGAGCTGATGATGACTTCTCAATCAGCTCCAGTTCTTGCCAGGAGAACTCCTCAACAATTAACGTTCCTGCATCGGGAAAAACAATATTTTGTAAAAGGTGATGAGCAGTTGACATTAGGCTATTATAACTTAGATTTGTTACAAACTGGCCTTCTAAAAAATGAAAAATAAAAACTTTTTTACAAAAAAAACAACCGACTTCCAAAAAAACACTACAAAGTGAAAAATACCTAACTTTCATTTCGGAAGTCGGTCTCAATAAAAGAAAACGCGGAACCAACGTCACCGACTTTTTATTCAGTATTTGCTTCTCGCTCAGGCGCAATAGGTAGGTAGACATGTACCTAATGCATCAACTCAAGTCGCGCGCCTACTGTATCTATTCTACAAATTATAATAATAATGCAAGGTTGTTGATGTTGTTGTACTTTTATACAAAATAGTGACTAGAGTGTATGTAGATATCTGTTACCTCCTGACTTACCACTCGACTTACCGACTGACTTAACGACTTACTGACTGACTTCATGTGGGAAATTGAATTACGCGGCTAAAACCGCGGAGCAAGCTCGTCTAAAATAATTTCGATGTTTCACATCGAGGCGTCTCACGACCGCTCAATTTTTATGACTTTTTTATAATAATATACATTACATAGGTACCTTTAAAACTTAGTAATAGGGATAAGCAGAATCCGGCTAGAGTAGGTTTTTTTTGACCATTGATTTATCTTTCAGACACTCTGAAGCAATGGAAAGCACCAGTGGAGATGGAGCTGGGGAACGTGATACCGCTTTTATTACACTGAATCCTGAAGATTTGCAAATAACTGGGTCTAATGAGTAAGTTTGGTGTATTATTTGTATTAATAATCATAATTTTTAGAAATTATGAAATGTTAGAAAAATTATTGAATTAGAATTTCAAACCAAAGCTGCAAAGTAGCGAACAAGCGTCACAAAATGTACTTGTTTCAACTGGAGCTCAACCCAATTCTAATGAATTGTAATATCTTGAATATGTTTATTTGTAAGAATTATTTGCAAAACAACATTAAAAAATTAAAAAAACATTTGAGGGAAAAACTTATAAAACAGATATCTAGAAACTAAATATAACTAAACTAAATGCTGGCCTCTATTTTTCCCAAAGACCAAGCATTGCTGTACAACGTACCAATGCTGTCAGCATTTTGGAAACGCCAACTGGTAGCGGTTTATTAGACTAGTGTAGCCTTTATTTTTGGTTATTTTTAGTTTTAATTGTAATATCTTGAGTCAAATAAAAAGCAACTTTTTTCTTTTTATTGTTTCAGTGACAGTCATGATTCATATGATTTTACTGTTGAAGTGGAAAACAAGGAAGATGACTTTCAACCCGTTTCAGGACGCAGAATTGTCGACATAAATTTTATTTTGCGAAAACTGCAAGAAAAAGTAGGAATGAACGCGACATGCCAATTAGAAACCATGTATGGCAAGACAAGGAAAATGAGCAACCAGATAAATGCGCATCCAGTACACACTCTCTGCCTCAACCATATTTGCAGCAACCATATCTATTATTATATATTTTAAAAAGTATTTCTTATTTCTAATAAATAATTTTTTGTCCTGTGTATTATATTGTAATGAGTTTTATCAGAATTTATTTAGTCCAAAGTATAAAGTATGTAACTAATAATAAATAACTAGCTTATGCCCGCGACTTCGTACGCGTGGATTATAAATTAGTTATAAAACATACCCTATGTGGTAGGTGAAAACTAAAGCTACGGAATATAAACTCCTGTCAAAATCCTTCCAGTAGTTTATTATCAGACAAACATTCTAAAAACTGGATCGTAAGGAAGCGCTGTAACAGTCATGAAAGAAAAGAGTAGGTAACAATTAGAAAAGAAACAATTGTTGGTAGGTAATACCTAAAGTGATTTATGTTGATAAGTATACTTATATTTCCCTAAAAACTAAACACTCGAAATATTAACATGAATTCCGTAAAACAAAGTTAACTGTTCCTACTGTTACAATTTTAAACTGTGACGCAAAATTTTTGCACAGCGGGGTCAGCGAGTTCATTTGAAGTGCGCGTTCGCGGGACTTGCCACGCGGGGAAGGGGGTAACGCTAAATGCCTACTGCGCTCGAATATCCTGGCCTTAAGTAAACAAAGCGGCTAATTTATATTGTTTTGTATTTAATCATAATAAACACAGGTATAGAAACCGCATCATTTTTTATTTGACAGCATAAAATCAATAATTGGTACTAAATACAATTTAAAGTGTAAATTATCGAAAATATGTCTGCTATGACGTTGCTGCAATCACTCAAAATCAAATCTGTCAAAAAACGGTTAACCTAATGGACAGAGTGTAAACTGAAAAAAAAAAACATTATTTTTATCCAACAGCGAGTTTAAAAAATACGGCCTGTCATTAGAATGCGGCCGGCATGTCTTTGTAGCCATCAAAGAGAGTAAGTAATTATGACCTGCGTTCACATACCTGATGAAAGACGTAAAGCATCATCAAAACGAATAGGTATGAGTATGTTGGGCCGGTTTCGCCCAACAGGCTGGGTGTGAGGGCCACGAGACCGGCCGCCAGCGGTCCCACTAGCAGTCTGAGAGGGAACGCACGTAACCATAGCGACAGCGGCGCTGGACCCGTAGTGTGTTTTGCTAACAACTGAAATGAAAGACTTAACATTATTTAGCAGCAATGAATGACGGTAAACCTTAGTAAAGTCATTTCAATGGAATGCAAATTAGACTACCGAGCGCTTTATCAAACTCACGGTAATCATTCTAATTGATAGTTTACTTTATCAAGATAAGAGTTTCATAGAAATGGCAAATTATTGCCGCATATTTCAAAATATGCCGCATAAACTTAACATAAACGCCTGTATCTTTTGATTGCGTTGACTTAGAAGTTTGATTTTTTCACTGCTTCAAGGGATTGCAACCCTGAGTATTTGATATTAATTTCAAGTTGGTAACTCCACGCATTCCTGAGAAAAGGGGTATTGACAGACGGACAACGAAGTGATCTTATAAGGGTTCCGTTTTTCCTTTTGAGGTAGGAGGTTAGGACTTAGGAGCCGCTTAGGAGCTTAGGAGGTTTACCCTAAAAAGCTGAAAAGAAAATTCTCCCGAATTGTTATTCATTTTTTTCCGAACTGAGCCCCAGAGAAATTACAACATACATGAAACGAAAAGGCGATTCATGTATGTTTCACGTGGGTTTCTACACCCACCTTGTGAAAGTAGTTATATTATTAAAAAATAAAAAAACTATCGGAGATTTCCGATAATTTTTAAGCCGGTAATACCTATAACTATTTGTGGGGAATACCCTTTTTTGCTAAAACGTGACTATTCTCCAAGTTGATTCACTTGTCTACCTATATTAAGCAAATATTTCAGTATTATTTATTCAATCGTTTAACACAGTATTCTGGATACTCATTTCCGTCACATTGCAGTTTGTAAATAGTGTAACGATAAAGAATTAAAGTGTTTTCTATTTTATATTTCATACATTAGGGATATGTAAAACCTGGAAGTTCTGTTCTGTAATTGAATAGGTGTTGGTGGCCGATAATACAACTATTGAAGAGCGTGTGTGAATTTACCAAGTAAGTACCTACCTATTTATACTTATAAATACTAGCTTGTGCCCGCGTGAAGTTTCGGCCCCCGAGCCACCGAGACATCGTATCTCCCGCCCGCGCTATTACTTCGTTTTCGTTTAGCGTTCTTTCTTTTTGCTCGGCTCGTAAGCAGCGTAGAGCAGGATGTTAAATACCTAGCCTATTCTTTTCCACCTTCCTCAAAGATTGGGCTCAAATGTAAATTGTCAAATCCGACAGGTACCTCCAGAGATTAGCGCGTTCAAACAAACGCCTTCAGCTTTATATATTAGTAAGTAGGTATATAAGACGTAAAAATATATATATATATATGTAAAGGACGACAAATATTATTTTTTCCCGGAGCGGCTAAATAGCTAGGCCGGGCCCTGCCAACCTAAAATATTATAACTTTACCACATGGATTTTCGTAGGTTTTTATGCTTTAATTTTTTATAACATAATATGCAAAGATTAGTAATAATCTGTGCGTTTAAGTTGGAGAGCGATTTTTGTATTGAATTTCTCATTACGCACCAATCCAAATGTCTATTTCTCTCCATTCTTATTCTGTCTTAATCCATATCTATTATTTTTTGTTGTTAGTAATCTCTAGAAATACGGATCCGATAATAAAAAATCATCCACTGATAGAAAACTATACTATTACTGACATAGGATAGGTAATGATTGCGAACGGACTGCCGCGCGGACGACGAACGTTTCAATTAGTGTCCCACCGAAACATGATTTTCAGCCAAAACCGAACCTTCGGCTCCTCTTCTACTTAGTTTCGGCCGAAACCGAAGCTTAGGAAGTTTAGACAAAGTTAGTGTATTAAATGATATTATTCTTTGACCCGTCGTTTTTCGTCACAATCCCTTACTTAGAGCATGTATCAATCTCCAGAAAGCGAATAAATTTGTCTTTGGTGATACAAAAAAACAGCATATCTGCAAAGAACCTAAATTACTTCTATTTTTCTGTAAACATATATTTTGTGGGTTTTGTACAAAAAGGATGAAAACCGGATCCTATTAATAGGACTGTCTATCTGTCATTAAAACCGACTGCTTACGAACAACATACGCCAGTTTCGGTCGGACCACTTTTTGGACCACACCGAAATTGCGGCCGAAACCAAACCTTCGGTCGTTCACTAGTTTCAATACTAACCACTGGCATTATAATTTGCACTGGGACTAGTGGAACAGCAAGTAGGGCCAAGTCTTCCCTCGGAACTCCAGCCTCTACGAGTTTCAGTCCCGACACTGCATCAGCTGCACTGAATCCGAGCTGTAAAAATAATACCAGATTAGTTACTATACATATAGTTGGCACAACAGACTCTAGTGCACGTTTTAACCAGTTTAATTTAGTAAGATATTTACCTTAGCAGTAAACAGGACTAAAGCTAAAGTGCGTACTGCAGGCAACTTAATAATTGTGTAGAGCTGCTTGTAAGCAGTCACAACGTCACTAAAGCCTTTCACGTTATTATCTTTGGTGTTAGCCAATTCATTAATTTCATGCTTGAACACTGCAATGAGTGTGGTGGTGACTATGAACACCCATCCCCAGAAGAGAAGGAAGCTGCCCAGAGTAACAAGGCCAGTTTCTTCTGGCTCAGAGCGCAGGTATTTGTTGCAGAAGTAAGGAGATTCTAGCGCCAGGAACATTACGTAACCAAGGAAGAATCCAGCAGTTTGACCCACAGTATTGCACGTGGAAGCGTGTCCTACATTACACCTGGAAAATTATAGACCAAAATTATTTCATAGAAGTGATTATTATCTTATCAATCACTATCGTAAATCAATAATTATCATAGATTTTTTTTACATATATCTTCCAAGGACAATTAAATTAATAAAAGACAAACACATAATAGGTTAAGTACAATAACGAAAAGTATAGGTACAACTAATCGAGAGTCAAGCTCATCTCACAATCAATGCAGACAAGAGTGCTTTTATTTTTGTATTTATTTGTATATTTAGTTACTTAGTCATTTAATTTAGTACTTAATGTAAATAGTTAGTTGTGTTAACTATTGTAATTTTTTGTAATATATTCCATTTGTACTGATATTTAACTGAGGATTACACTGAAAGCCAGTTTCAACTATCACACTAATACACCCATTCACACTCTTATGGGTGGAATTTCGAAAAACCTTTTTTTTTTATTATAAAGGCGAAAGTTTGTGAGTGTGTGTATGTTTGTCACTTCTTCACGCTCACCCTACATTACAAATTTTTACAGCTGAGACACCCTGGATTAACATATAAGCTACTTTTTATTCCAATATTCCCACGGAATCGAAACTTATGCGGGTGAAACCGCAGGGCGCAGCTAGTCTTAAATAAAACAGTATTCATATCAGACATTCAAATGATCTTATGTATGAAAGGCAATTACAACTTACTCAAGGTTACACTTAATAGTCACAATGAGCCTGTTGATTATTCCGTCTCTGTAAGGAAAGTAATGGCACCCACACACAGATAGTAATTTTAGTGTGTATGGAAAGAAAGAAAGAAAGAAAAAGTATTTATTGCGACTCGTACAGGAGGATCACAAACTAAATTAAACACAGTCTAAATTAAAATACCAAAATAAAAACTAAAAAATGAAACAAAAAGTCCTATACGAGGCCAAAAGGCTCCTATATGGAGCGTAATCAGCCTATAATGTCCCCAATGCTGGGACAAAAGGCCTCCTTTCTTTGAGAGGGAGTGAGCTATAATCTACCATGCAGGCTCAGTGCAGGTTGGTAGATGTCACATACGTATCTTCGAATTCTTGGTTCTAGGACTTGCTGGTTTCGCCAGCGTGTTGTCCTTCGCCGTTTTGAGAGCAGTGGTGATGAAATTATTTACACAAAGCAAAGCGCCTGCCTGAGTTTGAACCCACAACCTACCACTTGTAACTCAGGGTCGTTACTACTGGGCCACCACTGCTCTCATAATTCAATAGTCACATTGAGTTTGTTGGGTATTCCATCTCTGTCTAGAAAGTAATGACACCCATACACAGATAGTAATTTTAGTGTGTATGGAGTATGATTATGTTTATTTACCTTTTAAGCATGGTAAGCGCCCAACCATCAACAGCTATATCTTGTGTAGCAGCCAAGAAGTTTAGGAAAAGAAATGACATTGTGAGTACTGTCATTGAGGGAGCTATCTCATCTGATCCCAGCCAGCTCGTAACACTGTATGACATGATGATCATCATAATTCCAATTAAGTATTGAACTGGTACAAGCCAGGTTTTTCTTCGACCAAAGTTAGGCCAGAATAGAGCATCCACTATAGGAGCCCATAATAACTTTACGCTAAATGGCCAGTTGACAAAACTGAACTCTGCCTGAAAAGTAAATAGTATATTATATTTTATTTTCATATCATCAGTAAGCTGCTTGTTTTACATTAGGGCCTGTTTCACATGATGGAACAAGACAAGAACTGCCAAGTAATTCAATAGGACTTTACTCGGAGACGGAGTGGACTCTTAGAGGCCAATGGCCGTTTTCATCAAAAGAAATCATGAGGCACTTTTTTTTATCAAATTAAACTATCAAAAGCATTGATGGCCTTAAAACCTTAGAACCAACATCTTTTAGACTTTTTACTAATTTTAATAAAATTGATTGAAACTGAAGAAATAATATCTTTTCCAACCAATTCTGCATAAAGGAGAGAGGGAGAGCAAGAGACGTGTCAAGGGCTATTACTTAAAAACAGAAACAATGAAGTGCAATTTATTTTGTGATTCGACAAATCAATCATAAATCTTTGTCAAAGACATGTAATAATAAAAACCTCATTACAGTTTGCAATCACAATCCTATCCATTTAATAGTTATCATAAAAGGTAATTTTATGAGTTAAACCCATGCAGGATTGATTAGCAGCAGAAATATGGAATAACATGAATAAAGAATCCTTACCTGTTGGGTGTAAGTTATACCGCGATTTTGAAGGAGCATGGGCACAGCTCCAGCAAGTCCTAATGGTATACCCTGAAGGGTATATAGAAAAAGCAAAACAGCAATATTAAATTCATCTCCTTTGATATCACTGCGCCCAGTCCCACCCTCTACTGGATTGTCACCATTTTCAAGTAACTCTTCCTTCTCAGGCGAATGCTTACGCTTGGTTAACGGCATGACTGAGCCAAGTATAGCCTGAAAATTTATTAGAAAATAATATAAATCCACATGACACCACCAATGTAATAAATACACGTCATTGAATTAGGTTCTGTTTCAGCTGACTACAAACCTTAATTTTGCTCGCAATTATTCAATTTGTATAAAAATTAATAGTGCTTTGATGCCAAATATGAAAAATATGACTGACCATTCATATATTCCTAAATCATTTCATTAACCGTAAGAAAAATATATTTAAACAAAGTGCAAGTGAATTTCCTAGTTTCCTAACGTCAACGTCACTGCATAACGTCACAAACGCGAATGGAAAGGAGTGGAAATAGTGTCTATTGGGGAAATTTAGTGTTGCCAGATGTGGTTTTTATTTTTCCCCAAATTTGAAATATTTTTTCTCTAAAATGATACAATTTTTCTAAGTTTTACCCAAAGGCAAAAAGTTTGTAGTATTTAACCGGTCAAGCTCCAACGTAACATATATGTTACGCTCGGCCCCAACCGTCAAGCACCGACGTAACATATCTGTTACGCCTGTTTCGCGCGGCTTTAAACTCTATTTGTACCTACTGCTGTTTAAGGTCTAATATCCTGTGCGACTGTTTTACTCTATGGTCCTGTAGATAAACTAATCGACTAAACATTTCCGAACAAAAAATATAGGTTGGCACAATTGAAAAAAAAAAGTTAAAGTCAGTGTTTACTGTGGTGTTTACGATTCTCTAATGGCCGCGGGTGCGTGATTCATTTTATGTGTTTTGTTATTGTTTAGTGAGTGTTTTGTTAGTGTTTTTGTGTAAAATCGATGGTAAGTGGATTAAATAACATATTATACGTCTTTGTAGATAAAAATTGCACGAAAAAACATCACAAAAATCGTTTTTGGTGAAAAAATTTTTCAAAAATTTTTACGTAAACACTTCAAGAAAATCTTATAATTTTATAATTAAGTGGTACATTTTTACAATACAACGGTAGTTATCAGTCAATAAAGGTATAAGTAGTAGCCTAATAGCATTTGTTTGATTAGAAACAACTCAATATAACTATAATTGAGCATTTACAAAGTCGTGTGTTGTAACGGCTACATACGGCTCGGCGTACTATGAAGTTTGAGTTTGAATATTATGAAAATGTTAGGTGGGATTAAAAAAAAACACTGTTGTTAGATTACTTGTTTAATCATAATATAATTTGCATAGTTTCGTTTAAATTCATAAAGCCGTTTTATCATAAATCGACCTATTCCCGTGTTAGGTCGATTCAAACACTTACAAACCAACTCTCCATGAAAACATCATTTGTTTATAAATACAACTCTCTTATTACAAGTATTGTTTATATTAAAATATAATGGTCTGTTTATTTAAGAACCCAAAACAGTTTACTTTAAGTGAATAGCATCAATAGAAACTCGGATGGACCCTTTTTTGTGAAGCCGCGTAACCGATCGGTCACGGCGGTGCTTGACAGCATGAGGCTGCGCGTAACCATATCGTTACGGGCAGCGCTTGAGCGGTACATTATTGATGTCCATTTAGTTTCAATCGTAGCGTGCAATGCCCTTTTATAATTATGTCGATATTTTGTTCAGTTAGGTTAGTCTACTTTATTTTTGTCATTAAAAACTGTTCCCTAATGGTTACAATTGCTGATTTTATTAATTAACCTCCGAGCAAATTATTTCCAGTAATCTATAAAAATAGTTTGGACTTCAAGCTTCTACTTACTAAAATAGCGTACCATTACACACATTATTTTTTTTTTTTGTGGCTATAGAGGTACACACGACGCCATAATATTATATCAAGCTATACATTTCCAGTTTTAGCTGAGCTCACATTGTATAGGCTTTTCGTACAATCTTATACTGGAAATGTATAGCTTGGTAAACTAATATGACGACGTGTGTACTCTCATCGATTATCATAAAATAATTACTATCACCAATGTCTTTCTAAAAATATAAAAATACCCAAAATTTCTCCAGGAGCCAAATTTTTACCCAAAATTGCGAAAAAAATACCCAATCTGGTAACTCTGTAATTTCAAAAAATGAAATGTCAACTGTCAAACATCTCAAACATGTCAATAGGGTTGTGCTCAATTATCACCAGTGTATATTACGGTTTTTACTGGATTACGGTCGCTCACACTCGCCGGTGTAACAAAATCAATAATCTTTGACATTGCCATGACATTGACATATTTTGTTGGCCCTCTCAGAACAATATTACGGCCAAAGAGTACTTACTTTGTTTAATAAACTGATTACGGCCTCTCCGGCCGCCTCCTCTCTAGTCTAGTAGTCTCTTGTGTCATTGTCAATATCAAATCAAAATACATTCAAAATGTTAGTTTTTTCTTGAAAATGTGTATTTTTATTTTATGAATTTAATTCACAATATTGTATTTTTTAACTTCTTTTAATGGGTACTGTAGCTCGCTCTTGTTTTTTAAAATGCCTCTTGGATACCCATGCACCTATAAAATTAATTCACAATGTCGAACTAACAATTGGTCGCAGCAAAATAACAAGAATTAAGGACCCAGCTTGTTCTCGTCAGCAACGTAAGGAAAATTATGTTTGATTCAAAGAAGATGACACTGTCCAGAAATAGAATTAGAGAAAGAAAGAGGAAGATTAAATAAGTTGGGAACTCTTGTCCGAATTTATTTAGTGTCGGCACAGCATATCTTTTTCTTTCATACCTACATCACTATTTTTTTTTTTAACGTGGAGTACCTAATGCTCATGCATACTGCACTACCACGGGGAGATAGTGCAGTTATGTGGGACTCTTACCCACTAAAACTCCACGGTGTCCTCCTCCGCCGCTTATGGCGGAAACACGGGTACGCGTTAGCACTCATCCGTGAACCCGCCGCGGCTGTCCGTCACCGGAGCCTCCTCTGGGGAGTGCTCCCCATCACCGGCGCACCAGAACACATAGTACGCCGTGACCACCCCAGGGACCAAACCTGCACATGGGCGCCAGACGACCCCGTGTCTGGGCACCCTTGGTCCCCTTGCGGCGGGTCAGGTCGTTGGCCCCGCCGCCTGCCAATTGTCGTCCGCAGAGGATAGGGAGAGTGGCCAATGTAATACCAACACTCCTCCTCCCCTGCGGCACCACCGCGTCCGCTATCGACGCTGGCGACCCCATCTACGTCGTCGGCTTATAAGCAAAAGCCTTGACGAGTGGCCCCTCCTGGGGTTCCTCTTCTCTTCACCGTGGGTGATCAACCCCCCCGCCTCGACAATGCAGGAACCCACTGGGGGGGACCTACATCACTATTAGTATTAATTTTGGCTTCACTGTACTTTAACACCCGCGCGTGCCAAGCTTCACAATGTTATATGGTGCTTCCTTATTTTTCTGACAACCATTATTACAAATTAAATACAAGTTACTTCTTGTTATTCTCTTTCCAGTTTCCCTTAAAGCAAACTGTGAAGAATGCCTTGTTGAAGTCAAACAGCTGGGAGTAAATTCCTCAGGTCTAGATGGGTTTGCTCTAAAAAGGAACCACAAATATAAAGTAGAACATGGCTCCAGAATTGAAATCTTATTGAACAACTATATTTATGTCATAGAATTTGATCCACCACCAGATAACTGTGACAAACTAAAACTAGGCAACAAAAGAAAACTAGAAGAAGGAGAGTCTCCGAGAAAGAGGAAAAGTTTAAAAACAGAAACTCCTATGATAAGAGAAGCTATGGAAAATCTGTGGGAAGATATTGACAAAGGCGAACTTTATGTATTTACTAAAAAAGGTGTCAAACCTAGCCACAAAATAGCAGCATTTGATATGGATGGGACTTTGATCAAGACCAAATCTGGTAAAGTGCATCCCGTTGACACTAATGACTGGCAAATAGCTTTCCACAATGCTCAAAAGAAGTTAAAAGAGCTCATAGAACAGGGTTATAGGCTTGTGATATTAAGTAATCAAGCACCAATAGGAAACGGGAGGGTTAAAATAGAAGACTTTAAGATAAAAATTGAAAATATTGTAATGACGCTGGATGTTCCTTTTCAAGTATACTTAGCCACAGGTAAAGGATTTTACAGAAAACCAACCACTGGAATGTGGAAAGTTTTGTTAGAACAGGTAAGGAACAGTAAAGGTGCTTCATACAGCTACTTTTTTGTTAAGATTTTGATAAAGAAATCTCAATGTGTTTTTTTTTTGTTTTAGAAAAATGATGGCTTGGAAATAGATATGGTTGAAAGCTTTTATTGTGGTGATGCTGCAGGCAGACCTGCAAATTGGGCTCCTGGCAAAAAGAAAGATCATTCTATGGCTGACAAACTAATGGCTGAAAATCTTGGTCTTCAGTTTTACACTCCTGAAGAATTTTTCATGCAGCACCCAAGAAATAAAGTCCCTATGAACAAACCAGATTTCAATCCTAAAGAACTTGAGTCTGGAACATTTAATAATGATTTAATTGGAAAAGAAAAAGAAGTAAGCATGTTTATTAAAAAAATAAGTAAATAGAATTTTATGATTCTGTCCCCTCCTTTTTTATATACTTGTACATATTGTTATTTTAAGACTACTTATGTAAATATTGCCTTAAGAATTTAAACAAAAAATTATGAACAAAAGTAAATAGAATTAATTATATTCTTAAACTTGTAATAATGTGTTATGTGTTGTCGTAGATACTGGTTTTGGTTGGGTTTCCTGGCAGTGGAAAGTCATTTTTGGCAAAACAAATTGAGAAGAAATCTGAGTACAACTATGTCACTGTATGTAGAGACGTCCTTGGCTCTTGGCAAAAATGTGCTGCTGAAGCAAACAAGGTGCTGCGGGTAAGTTCACATATCTAATTATGTTAGGAACATAATGTACATATAGACAATTTTTTGTGGTTTTATCACTATGCCAAAGCAATAGGGTTTGCTATTATTGATTATTTTTAAAATGGAAAAATAAATTGATCTTGCTGATGTTAAAGGCCCTCCATGTCTCCATGTGTTATGTGTCCCTCGGTTTCTTACACATAACTACTTTTCTTCACTTCATTAAAAACATACATAATTAGCCTATAATGTTCCCACTGCTGGGCCACAGGCCTCCTCTTTATGAGAGGGAGTGGGCCGTAATCCACCACTCGGGCCCAGTGCGGGTTGGTAGATGTCACATGTCTTCGAATTTTTGGTTCTAGGACATACCGGTTTCCTCACGATGTTTTCCTACACCGTTTTAAGAGCAATGGTGATGAAATAATTTACACAAAGTAAAGCGCCTGTCTGGGTTCGAACCTACGACCTACAACTCTTAAGTCGCGGCCTTTACCACTGGGCCACCACTGCTTTAAAACTGATTAAAAACATAAGTAAAGCTAATGAAAATCCATTTTCTACCACCATTCAATACATATAGAGCTATCTGCTCATAAGGCGAAAGCCTCAGGCTGCCCCGCAACATTCAAATTCTCTTAGCATCAGGTTGTATGTTGATTAAAATTATTAGTGCCCGTTACAAATATTTATTCAAAGAATTATAACTATTTTCATCACGAATGCAACTCTAAGTTCAAATTACCCTATCCAGTGACTACTATTTCATGAAGTCGTGACATTTTAGGTCAATTCTTAGTTACAGAATTATTTTGATAATTTTAATGACTTTAATTCTAATACTCATTTGTTACGTTAGAGAATTATATGTTGATCAACATTCAACCTGACAATGACCTGAAAATTAAAAAAAAAAAGTACTTATGAAAATTTGAATTAAGACTGTGCCGACCGCACAGTGGCGCCCTCATCGTTTGTTTGTTTATTTCATACAATTTAGAATGAAAATGCAGAAAATAAGCACGTTAAGTTGTGCTTCACAAGATTATACGTTAATATTATCAGAAGCGGTAGTTTTATATTGTTTAGTTTTATTATAATCTTTAAAACGGATAACAGTGGCCACTCACTATATACCGTTTTAAGGATTATAATGAAACTAAACAATATAAAGCTACCGCTTCTAATAATATTAACGTATAATCTTGTGAAGCACAACTTAACGTGCTTATTTTCTGCATTTTCATTCTAAATTGTATGAAATAACCAAACAAACGATGAGGGCGCCACTGTACGGTCGGCACAGTCTTAAGCGGGTTTAGCATCCTCCATAAGTAAACTATGGTTGTCTTTCCAGCGAGGCAAAAGTGTTATAGTTGACAGCACTAATCCAGACAAAGAATCACGCGGTCGCTGGGTGTCGCTCGCACAAGAGATGAACGTGGACTGCCGATGTGTGAACCTGACAGCTAGCATGGCCCATGCGAAACACAACAATAAGTTCCGAGAACTTATGAAAATCAAGCACATTCCAGTCAATGACATTGTTTATCATACTTACAGGTAAGTGGACTAGTCTGACTTAGTTGAAACTTCAAAGAAATGTGAGGACAAATTCGTTGGTTATTAGAAATAAAAAGAAGGTTCTGTTTTTCATGTGAAATAAATTCTTTAAATGCCAAAAAAAAAAAACTTTATTTAAGTACCTACTTTGTTAAGTTGGATTCACAAAGACTGCACGCTTTGCACGCTTTCATACAAAATAACTATAAATGACTCCGATAGTCTTCTGATGTATCACGACGCAACACGTAATTCGTGTGAATCCATCTTTACTCTGTGACTTTTTATTACGGCACACAGTGTGGTATTTTGCCTTAGTTGCGGACATGCTCGTTTTATGTGTTTTTAGGAAAGCTTAAAATCAAACAAAACTCTTAATAAAACTCCGCCGGCTCTAACTACTGTAGTTTATGAGAAATAAATAATATCGAAAAAATCCTTAAAAACCATAAAAACACCATATCTCGTTTTTTCATTTGATTTTTACACGAAATGTTTTAAGGTGTTATAGAAATTCACTACCAAAACCATTTTTTTCTTGAAAACTTTAAAAATCTTGCTCACACAAGTGGGTATTTTTTTTTCTATGATTTTGAAAAAAATTTTTTTCCGGCTACTCTTTTCACCGTCGCGTTTTTTTAAGCCTGTATGTTGACCACTATAATAACCATCACCACAAAAAAAATCAGTTGCAACAAGCCCAGGATTTCGGAAATATTTAATTTTAAAATTTCCGGTTGCATTAGAGTCATCCGATCCATATATATCCTCATTAACACTTAGTACACGTCATAAACATAAAAACCTTTGCCATTGTCGAAATCAGTGCTTCAACTCTATGCGTCACAACAGATAATGTTCACTATAATCATTTAGATTAGAATCCGAAGAAAAATAATATTAGGTACACTGACGACTATCGGATTGAATTATGATTTCGTCAGTCAGTGCGAGGATATATCATAAATAAGCGTTTACAACATGGGCTAGCATAATTGATTTAGTAGATTGAACTAATCAATTTAAAAATTTACTACTTTGGTACAACCCTATTTCCATAGAAATTTAATAAAAACTTAGAAACGCAATATTTCCGAGATCTCGCTAGATACATATTTAGAATTTTCTCCAGTTGAAGGTACTTTACATAAGTATATTATGAAAATAAAAAAATGCGACCCGTAAATAGCTAATTTTATATATATTTTTTTCGTTTATTGATAAAATATTTTTTTACTCTCGTTCCTGTTACGTTAGAGACTTGCAAATTTTTCAATTTATACATTTCAAACCAACAATTCAGTGGTAGTTTACAAGTCACTGAAATTTGCTTTATTCAAGAAATACAGACGAAAAACTTTTTCAAGAAGGTTGGTGAAAAACTTTTTCAAAATATTTGTATCTCCTAAATGAAGTGAAATTTCAATACGGGGTTTTTTTAGAATGGTTTATTAAGGTTAAATCTATAAAGAAAAAAAAAATAAAACGGGCATGTCCGCAACTAAGGCAAAATAATACACTGTGCGGCCAAGATATCATTCAGTTCAGAGGGAAAATAAATAACCGTGGGTAAATTACTCAATAAAATATTGCTTTGTTTCAGAAACAAATACGTTGAGCCATCAATTAGTGAGGGCTTCAAAGAAGTGATTCCTGTTGATTTCACTCCTAGTTTCGAAGATCAAGAAGCTGAGAAACTATATAAAATGTACTTGTTAGAAAAATAAACTTTAAATAATATTGTTAATGCTTGCAATGAAATAAAACAACTGTGATGTGAATCAACATTTTTATTGCTAAATTAATCACGATCACTATTTCTATAACATCATGTAAGTAGGCCGATTTTTTTACAGTAGCAATACTAATCATAACTGAAAATTGTATTACCGTCAAAAGGTTTAAAATTCAAACATCTTTCAATTCAAGGGCTATATTATCATGTGTATTTATTTCAAATGCTTTTATGCAACATTAAGATTTCTTTTTTAAAACTCCTAAAATTTACTATTTTAACTTACACCTAACATGAATAGTACTTAGTGAAAAAATACAAGGTTTTTTTTCCTTAAAATTACTTACACGTGATTAATTGCAACAGGCAAAGCGTGCCCAACATGGCAATGGCGGAATGGACGGATGAATTTTTAACAATCATGTACGACATTAAAAAAATAATACCTTATTTACAATCATATTATCATGATATAATTTTGAAAACTAAGATCGCACCAAGCTAGCGTATAGTCTAGTATAAATTACCTACTTTAGGAATTGAGTACCTAGTCCCGTATTACAGAACGTCACTCAATACTTAAGCATTACTTATTAGCATTACTAGTTTCAACCAATCAAATGGCTTGAATCTAGTTCTACGTAATGCTTGAGTATTGAGTGACGTTCTGTAATACGGGCCTAAGTGTACCTCGATTTCACTTACAGATAAGATCAAAAGGTTTCATAATTAGGTATTCAAATATACTAACAGTTGGTATGAATACTCACAAAGTATCTAGGCACTAGAATATAATTTTACATAAAGAGTTATTTTCACATTATCAGGTTATTTTTACTACCTACCAACTTAATGGAGATTGGATCGTCTTGTATTTGGTAGTAGCCCAAATAGCCCATAATGGCGTGCCCCGGGCAGTCAAAGACGAGCACGTCTTTATATATTGTCCATAAATGGGTAATAGGTAGATACACATTATAACAATAACAAACCATTCAATTTGGTAGGTAAACCTATAGGCGTTAGTAGGGAGAGTTTTCTACTATCTAACTAGCTATTTTGTAGCACAAGAGCGCTTTATCGTCAGCCCAATCATGGAAAAACCTCCGTAGGTAGGTATGAAATTACGAATTGTATTGATTTCGATCAATCGACAGGATTATCCAGGTTTATGAGCCAATCAGCCAACCTGCATTAGCCAATAAGCCATCGTGCATTATCAATGAAGTCGTAATGAGGTGATTAGGGGGCGATGATAATAATAGCATCAGCCTGTTGTCATTCTCCGTCAGGGTCGTCTTCCTCCGCGTCTAATAGATTATCCAGACTCGTATCCGAGTCATCTTGTCATCTGGAAACGAGTAGCGAGGGTTTTAAATGCAGACGAGAGGTGTTTACTGCTTTGAAACAAGGAAGACCTAAAGGCCAATTCCCGTAAATAAAAACGTTCAAAATCTAGTCGCAATCTCATTTAACTCAGCGATTGTCGCTGAGTTAAATGAGAAACAATGTCGAAAACTTGTCAAAAATGCAGGGAAAATATAGGTAGTATTTTTGACAGATTGAAACGCTGTGAACGTTCTTAAAATTACGAGAATTGCCCCTCAGTTAACAACGATGTTATAGAGGTCTTCTTTGGTTCATCGAAATCATGATCAGTGAAAAAATGTGTGATAAAATGTCAAAAATTTATAATTTGGCTTATCATATCATTTTATGCTAATAATTTATTTAGTAACTACACTTTCTACCAACCCCTTAGCAAAATAGCATCCTGGTATAAATTAGTATCAACCGCACTCGTCTAATGTATTTACCTGGTTATATACACGGTGTCTATGTGAGTCAGACGGGCGCCGCTGAGGGGTACAGTCGCCGACACGGGCCTCAGCTTGCGTCTCTCCAAAGCACTGCGGGCTTGTTGCACAGCCAGGTCACCGCACCAACGTTCACAGCGAGCGTATATCACTACACCTGGAATACATAGGAATTATGGAGATAAATATTTTGTGGGTATGCATCATTAGCTATCAGTGTACCACAAATCTTCGGGTCCTACATCGGGGTCTAAATAAGAAGGTAGTTAATTATTTCACAGGCGCAGCAAATAAAACGGATAAGTAGCGATGTAGGTACTTAAGAAATAATATTTATGACCCAATTTACGCACTAATATAAAGTTTTTTCGGGTCCACCGAGTCTGTAGTCTGTACACGTCAGAATCCCCCTTATGACGTATGACTACAGGTCAGTCTACTCTAATAGAATAGGTACTTACCAGCGCCTGCGAAGAGAGTAATAGCTGGCCACGAATCAACTAGTAACGGAGTCAGGAACAATAAAGCAGTCAGCATAGTTATGGGACCTTGGATACTTTGTGCCTTTCTCATACCCAAGTTATGAGCGGGCTGCCACGCGCATATGAAAGTACCCGAAAGCCATACTGCAATAAAAGATAAAAATTTTAGGTACCTACCTACCAATTGCCTACAATGTTTTTGCTATTAAAAATATGGGTAGAAGGCTCGCTTTAGTTTTTATTTAATCTTTGGAATGAAGTGAAATTTAAAATTGAATCGTTGGGCTTGTGGGTGATGTATAGTATGGCCCTTGAGAGTGTTTCTCCCTAGTTTGGACTACTACCCCCCCCTAGTACTAAATCCCCTACCTACGTAGGGGATTTTAATCTTTTCTGCAACCATCCTATTGGTTGGAGTAGCTTGGACCACTGTCGATAGCATTAGGTATAGATAATGTTCTCACATGGTATTCCAGTAGCGAACATGGGCACCCTGATGGCTTCATTGCAGAAGGCAGCTGCGATCAGCGCATCGGCCATCAGTTGCACTACAGCACCCGCTGCCGACCAGCGTGAGCCACGCACACACGGCGGAGATGGCGCGCTAGATTCGGGAACTGATGTCACCACCTTGAAAATAAAATAGGCGATTTAATTCACAGGTTCAGTTAATTACAGGCCTGTATACAAATAAAATATCGTTGTTCACTTATTCATTATTGGTATCAGGGGAATACGCTGGAGAGGCCGAACACTACATAGGGTGTGTTTCGGAAAGATCTTGGAGGGAGAAAAAAAACCCCTGTACATGAGCCAGCCTTTATGTACTTAACTGTAGGTACCTACCTAACTGATGTGATCGTAGATGTTAATGGTTTCATTCCAGATTACTCATTTGTAAAATCTTGGATGACAACTCCTATGCCCATTCTGATCACCCTCACTCGCCTTTAGACGGAACTGCGTTATTTTGGTAATTTTCTTGCCAGTTGAATCTACGTTTATAAAATTCCCTTTTAGAATATTTTTCTAATAAATGTCTCACTTGAATTCTATCCCTATATTCCTTGACAATCGCGTCGATGTCTGTGGAGTCATCTCCGGAAGACATCTCTTGTTCGCTGGCTTCTGCGTCAGATATCACGTCAACTTCAGCAGTGGCCATCGGCACACCACTGCTGCTGCTCGGGTCATTTTCTTCGGTTGGACAGCCTGCGTACTCATCGAGGAGGAGACACTCTCGTTCTTCCGTTTCTGAAAGAAAAAATGAAGAAATGAACACTGGGAAAATTAAGAAGGCTCAGGTACGCCCATACCCAGTGATTTTTGTAGGCTTTAAATGAAGTTCAAAAAACATTTCTAAAGCAAGTTATTTATGTTGGGATGTTATTTATTCTCTTTGGATCGTATTTCCAAAATATCTACATTATAAGTACCTAACCATAATGTAACCTCGGAAGAAACACAAAAAAGATCAATTTGGAAAATTCTTGAATAGAAATCGGATCCTGTAATAAGGGCGGAAGAAGATATAATTTTTTATTGTACCTTTAGTCACTTTGGACTTGATGCTCTCCAGAGTCTTAGTATGGCGGATGGCAGATGGAATGAACCAGAGTCCAGAACGCTTGGTCTTACTCGCAGATGCTTTAGATCCTCGCGCGGCTTCTCTTCCTAAGCGTTTGTATTCAATATCTATAATATCACAATGCATATTATAGTTAAGGATGCATATTGAAGGAAAAAAGGAAGACCATGAAAATTTGTAAAAAGATGGAACTAGTAGACTCACCCCCAGCCTCTTTTTGTTCAGCTGTAGGCACACATCGCATGATAATAAAATGTAACGCCTGTATCGATATCCCGAGCAAGTGGCTTGCATTCATCAGCGTGATCATATGTGACAGGGGACACGCAAATGCAAGTATCGCTGCCAAACTTCCTGTAAATAATACATCAATTAAGGCCTCACCCACACAAATATGAATCAGGACTGTAATTTGATAATTCTAGTTAGTAGTTACGTGATTAAGCGATAACCAGTTGTCCCACAGAGTATCGCGGTTGGGTTGCTAAATGACATCATCCCTGATTTATTCGCTCGTTATTACCAATTGGCAGGACGTCGACGCCTGGCATAATTGCTACTATTTCGTAAAACCCCCTAATTTGTTTAAATACTACTGCAAGGTGCAATAAACATGTTAGATACGAACCGGCAGTAAAAACAGCGAGAACTGGACTCCCAGTGGTTGTGCTTTCGTAAGTCATTGACCTAGTAAGCACCTTCCATTCTGGAGATGCTAGTGCCACTAGGACAGTGAAGAGTAAGGGGCACAGTTCAGTTAATGCCAGACAGATCCCGGCGACAGTCACTGCAGCGAGTACTGGACAGACCCAGCCCGCGGCCCTTGCTTCTAGTAGGGTGGTCACTGGCAGAGCTGCATCGATGCTGTTCCTGCAGGTTAATGGATAAATGAGCATGTAAACAGATATGTACGATTATCCATTATTACGTCCATTGATAGTAATAAGATGAAATGCTAGATACCGCGTTCGGTGGGTAGAACGACCTACTTAAAGGATACCTGATGACAATCCATTTAGTTGTTAGTTTTTAAGTAGAATAATATCTGCTTACCCTTTCAGCATATTAGTATAAAGGAAACATAATCCTGAAAGGACTATGGTGGGTAGTCCAATCATAAGAAAGAGATTCTTCTTGAGAGTTCCATTGTCTTTAGGGAGTATCACATTGAATGCGTAAGATATTGGTGCACCTGCAGCAAACAGCTGTAAAAAATAAAAATAAAAGCTATAATTTTATTCTTGTTACAAGATATTTCGCTTCGACGGTTAGGGTGCAGATGCTGCTTACCTCATACACAGTAATTGGTATTGGCATATTGATGTTGGCAATATCAAAGTTAATAAGGCCAAATATGGCAAAGAACTGGCTGAATATGTACAGCAGAATTAACAGCATGAAGGTGAACATCATGCTTTCCTGAAACAAATAGCAACAATCAATAATTTATAATCAAGTCATACTGTTTTATTTTTCGTTTAACAAAACGTATATTGCCCAATATACGTTTTGTTAAACGAAAAATAGTGTTTCGAAAATATTTAACATACGGTTAGGTATAATGAATATTCTACGAGCCTCATAAAGCTTCCAGCTTTGCATAACTATAATCAATCCACTCACTAAGCTTATCTAATATGGCAATCATTGACACTTAACTAGACGTCCATTTAAGTTACGAAACTATTGTAATTATAGACAAACAAGTGATCTCATAGAAAGTTACGTGATCGAAGATGAAAGTTTGTGGTGCAAGATCGAAATTATTAATTGTAGAGTATTGTAAAGTTGTTCATTGTAAAGTGGACAGTATTTACCTCTAATCCGCACATGAACATCGCGCAGACGACCATCACGACTGTGACGCCGAGCACATCAGGCCAAGGTTCCCCTAACGCTCTGGTCTCATATCCAAATAACCACCGTCTGGTCCGGCCACCAGTCACATGATCCGCGGTAGCGCTCAGAATACGAGCACAGATGGCAACTGCCACCAGATGCGACAGGAATGTCATCCACATTGCCATGAAGTCGGCAAAAGAACGCAGGTTCCGCTCCCGACGACCTCTCGATGTCTTTGGTGGTGGAAGTATTTCTGCCAGCTTTTTGAGATCTTTGCATGTGAAGGCTGTAACAAAATTCATTTTGCATTATGCATAGATAACCGGGACAAATACTGGTTACTTCCAGTTTTTTAAGGTAATTGAAAAAGCTTTTACTCCACTTACTGGCTATAGTGATGAAGATGGCCAGTAACATAACAGCGGGTACAGCACAGTAGCTGGAGTTGGCTGCGGCCAGCGGCGCTAGGAGAAGCGCTCCGAGCGTCCACCGCGCCCCGCACGCCTCCCCGCCGCTCAGCGCGCTCAGCGCTTTGCTCATCTTGCTCCGCTCGTTTCGCTCAGTCATCTTCGTGTCTCTGAAAATAAATCAAAGGCGTTGTAATTAGGATCAAGATCGATTGAAAAAAACTAAAACATAGGAATATCAATAAAAATTGCTACCGTCGATGTTTTCAGCAAAATTCAGGCTCAATTACACCCACTCATGAGATGATGCGTTTAGATTACATGACTGTCGTTTCTGAAAGCAAATAACAGTAATCTTATCAACAGCAATGTCGGAAAATTATATAGCTATCAATTTTCATTTTGTATTAAGATTTTCTTGCCACTCGGTTGATAAAAACTTTTAAAACACTTTACTCAATAAGACTTAATATTTTTAAGAACAAAAGAACGCAAGCTAAAACATTGTGGTAGAGTAATTAAATCATTAGAATTTATTACTTCAGGAAAAACTAATTGCGAAATCTTTGTTCCGCATTATCTCAAGAGAATTACCTACATGTATTTTAGACTTTTCAATAGAGAAACTATACACACTAGGTACAGTTATCTATAAAATAATAAATAACTTACCATTGTCGCAGCGCAATAACGAATTAACAGCACTTTCAATAACAAGTCCGATTCCACTCAAATACACTACATTTTCAATAGAATTTCATACAAAATACACTTTTAAAAACGATTTACTTAATTTTTTACTCTTCTGGCATAGCTTTTTGGATTTTCATGGGTGTTTTAGGAGTGTGTGCCGGTAAATAAGGCCGTGTTTTCATGTTTATGCGACAAACGAGTAGGGTGGAGTTATAGCTGCCTCTTTGTTGTCTCGCTCGCGATCGATGCTGGGTATCGGTTGGGGTGACCATTTTCATGGAAAAAGGTTTCAAGCGTAGCATTAGGTAATAAAGTTATACTTACATATATTATTTTTTTTTATTTTTTTTTATTATAAGTACGTCGTTTTAATTTTGTCCCGTATAGATCTTCAGATTTAACTTTTTTTGTGGCAATACCTGAAATGGCAATAAAGCCTCTTCTGAATTTGAATTTGTCTTCATTTAATTCCAAACCAAGACCTAAGTTGCTTGGTTGTTCCAGGAATAAATTCTAACAACTATAAAAAAAAGTTTATTTCCTCTAAACAAATTATGAACTTAATGCTACACTTTGACAGTAGTGCAAAAACAAGGAGCTAACTTTGCGAGAGACTGAGATAGGTTTATAATATAAAACTGACTCCTATGTGCATAATGAATGATGTTTGGAAATCATAGCAACCGACACACATTTATGGCCACTCTATGTTCGCCTAATGCCATCTAATTTCCTAAGGCTTCCCTCTAAACTGTCTACTTGACGTGTAAACCTTGTCTTTTAAAGTACTTCCTGCTAGTGCTGAGTAGACGTACGTACGTATGCTTAATTTACTGTTGAAATACGGAATACTGTTGTACGCGTTTGCCCTATAAGCCTTCAGTCACATGGAATAGTAGGACCTACAACATAAGGAAAGAACAGAAATATTAGTATTTATTATATTAGAATAGGGAGAGGGGCTTGTAGCTAAGTAATAACAGCCGCACGGGTCGATCGGTCAGGTTAAGCTACGCTTGCCGCGGTCAGTCCATGGATGGGTGACCATCTTTACATACCAAGACCCCTCCGTACAGTGCGCACCTCGGAAAGCACTTTAAGCCGTTGGTCCCGGCTGTCATTCGTGGATGTTTGAAAGACGTTACGGGTCGTTAGACGCCCGAAAGTCTTACCCAGTAATGAGTTGTGGAGGTCAGATAGGCAGTCGCTTCACGTAAAACACTGGTATTCAGCTGCATCCGGTTAGACTGGAACCCGACCCCAACATAGTTAGGAAAAAGGCTAGGCAAATGATGATTATATTTCGGATAATGGAACAGCCGAACAGGGTTGACAAATATTCATGATGCATGACTTAATTAATTATGTAAGTACTGGGACAGGTGACGAAGCAAGGAAGGGTTAAATTAAACTTTATTGTTCGAGAAACTAGCTGAGCAGTCTTGAAAAATCGCACTTGCTACGTAATATAGGAATTTGCAAGCGTAAAAGGTTAATCCAATTATACCATCTGACTCAATGTTCCTCATAGCAGTTCACGGAAGAATTTACTCGCGGCACATGAGTTATGATCGAGTTTCAGACAAACAATTTAATTGAAGCTTGTTAAGAGACATGACAATATGTATTTTATTTAGTGTTGTTATGGTTGGAAAGTTCCTGTTACGTAATAAATTAACGAGTCGAGTTATTTTTATATGTAGAATCATGTTGTTGATGCGTGTTCGCTATTATTAATAATGACCATACATGAAACATCCTATAGGAATATACGGAACAGTAGGTGAATACACTGAAACTGCTATCCACCGAACAAATGTTTTTCTTAGTTCGTGGTGTTATCTCAAACAGCTCAAGAGCGTCATCGTGTGGGTTGCAGCAATACGAGTAGGTTTTCACCTAGTTAAATACCTATATTAAAGAGCTAGCACTGAAACCGTTACCCATCCGAATCAACCAAATTAAATTAGATTTATCGGCCATTAGAAGACACAAATGCACAATCTGATCAATGTAATTTTATCATGATCCGCTATTATTTTGTGTGATCTAGCCAAAAAGAAAGTTGGTGCCTTCTGTGTGATTTGACAATTATTGTTCTCAGCTTAACATCAACTTTGAAGACAAAAAAATATCAGATACTTAAGTTTCACAAAAAAATTAAGTCGCATTGTAACTTGATTTTGTTTCTGACCATACGTAAGTCGAAAAAAAAAACAACTTTGAAGGAATAAGAAGCATAAATAAACTTACTTTTCTTTTTCAATAAGTATGGATAAGATTAACACAAATAACGACAGACTGTCATCAGTGGTAGCTGATGCAAACCTATATCTATACTATAATATTATAAAGAGGTATTTGTTTGTTTGTTTATACATAGGGAGTAATCTCTGGAACTACCAGTCGAATTTGAAAATTTATTTTTACATTTGATAGCCCAATTCTTGAGGAAGGCTGTACTACTTAACATCAAGCTAAGACCCTAAGGAGCTGAGTAAAAACAAAACAAGTCAGAAAGAACGCTGAGCGAAAGAGCGAAACAAAGTATTAGGCGGGCAAGCGATGCGATGCGACGGGGTGGGTTGGGGACAAGAAATTTCTCTCTACTCGAACGAAGTCGCGGGCAGAAGCTAGTAGAAAATAGTTATGTCAGTGATGGTACGGTTCGGAAAACAAAAGAGCCGCACATCTTATCTCAGCGAGAATAAAGCATTGTTCTCCCACAGCCATGAAACAAAGAATCCCAGATTATTAGAAACCTACAAGCTTATAATTAAAAACATATTAAGCTGGTCAAGTTGCATGAATTTAGTTAAGATTCATGAAATCTGTTTTTGGTAGTTTTCTTTTAACAGATGTTAATTCAACACTGTTAAAAGCAATTTGTTTTTGATTTGCTCAAGGCGGTTCCGCGATTAGAAGAGTATATTTTTAGAAAGTTTTTTGGTAGCGAAAAGACACTCTGAAAAAGAAAAGGCCCCAATTAAAGCTAGGCTCTAGTTAATGAGTTAGGTCAATCTCAATCATAACTGTCGAAATGTATTATGTACTGTGAAGGGCTAGATGAGCCCTTCAAAAAATTCAAACAACGATAGGATGTCTTTAAGTTTATATTGACTGAACGTCTTTACATATTCCCGGATAAATTGGTACTGTTTATTCCTAAACAAAAAAGACGAATAAAATATTTTTTACATCCCGTTCTAAACTTGTTTGAATGTTCGAATGCAACCCGCACTAAATTATAGCCAGCCTGCAATACATAAGGTTGACTTTGGTAGACAACCTTTACGGTACCTACATCTCTACTTAACCTTTCGGGGAAAATAGGCGTCATGTTATGTTATAGTATCAATAACTAAATTGAATTTGTCTTGTAAGAGTTTAAATTCGAAGAATCACTCCTTATCAAGAGTCCAGATACATTAATCAACGAGTTAATTACGCCGACTGTCCGCTCCAACAAGACAACGTAGACGTTCTTGTTATACCCCTCGTCTGGACGCCAGTCGGGAAGAAAGTGAGTAGGCGTGTGTACTGTATAAATGCTGGAATCGTAGCTATAAAGACATTTCTCACAATAACTGAGCGCCCACAGGACGTCAACTGGGAACAATTTATGTATCGCTTCTAGTAATTTCGCGTCTTTGGAAAGTTTATCGTTGTTTGTGAAAATGAAGTTACAGTACGTGTGCTTAATATTTGGGATAATTTTGTGTTCCATAGCAATGTGCGAGGCGTTCCCGTTTCGAGCGGGAAATATTGATTATGTGAGTACTTCAAATAATTACAAAAGTAATAGTAGGTAGTTCCTATATTTAAAAGAAAAAGGTGGAAACTTGTTGCGTTCAAAAGTGTTTCATAGTATAAAGTTGAATTTTTTAAAGTGTAAGTCATAAACTTGCACTTAAATATGTTTTAATGATAAGTTGTTGGCGATCATGACTAATTATTATATACTTCTTTCTCAGTACCAAATAAAGCGATAAAATGTCTAAAGTACGTAAACATAGCGAAAGTTTTAAAATTTTCAAGTGTGTAGTTTGAAAAGCGTCTTTCTAGGTCATGTTTCAATGGCATATCACTGCACAGAAATGTTGTTATCGTCTTGCTGGATGGCCATTGCATCAGATATAAATAAATATAAAGTATTCTGCCCCTTTTTGTAATGACTGCCCTATAAATTAAGGAGTAACTCGTATTCTACGAAATCTCGTAGCACTGCTACGAAAAATATAGGGCACTCAAAATTCGTAGCAGTGGCCTACGAGAAAGTATTTGAGCGAGTTTTCTTAGAATTTGCAGACTTCTTTTAACTTTTACTTATTATTATTTTTCCAATTATGTACCATTACAATATATGTGTGTATATCAGAAAATAAAAGAAAAAAAACAATAATTAAAAAACACGCCTGCCTTGTCAAAATGTTAATTAAAAAATTGAATTAAAAACAAGCTAAATGACAACAAAAAGTTGTTTTTGTTGTAAACATTACAATGTATGTAATTGCACAGTAAATATTATAATGTATTTAGTAAATATTACAGTGTACTTATCCTGTGCCCATTCAGCACTAAAATAATTTAGATATTTTTTAAATTTTAGTTAATTTTTTTAGTTTACTTTTTGACAAGACAGCCGTGTTTTTTAATTATTTATTTTTTATTTTATACCTTTTAGTGATACCTAATTTATTTTTATTACTTACTATCTGCCGAAAATTATCCCAAGGTAACATACTCCCGGGATAATAAAGTGTATCCTATGTGTTATTCCAGACTACAATCTACCTCTGTGCCAAATTTCAAGGTCCGTTCAGCCATTCTGACGTGATTGAGTAACAAACATCCATCCATCCAAATATCCGAACTTTCGCATTTATAATATTAGTCTAGCTATAGACATAGATTTTGTTTTCAAGAAGCAAGCGTGGAAACGAATAAGCTTATTTTTTTTAATAAGGTTTTCTATGGGATATTGAATAGTACCTACTGTTATATGTTTTTGTTATGTACTAAGAAGCTCTAGACGATGATAGAATACGTAGTAAATTTTTTATGAAAAATAAAAACCCTCTGCTTTTTTTTTTCATGAACGGTGGCCATTAATTTTTTTTTTAATTTTCACCAACCTATGTTACGCGGGAAAACGCAACGCTTCTAACGATAGTTACCACGTGTATATACATTGATATCGGTTAAGCCGTTTAGAAGTTATGGTGGATTAAAGAAACTCACACATATCGTCGACCGTAGGTTCAATTGAGGTAAGGGACATTGGGTATCTTGTCCCTTACCTCAATTGAATCTACGGTCGACGATATATGAACCCTGAAAACATAACGCTCCTTTTTTGGCAGTAGGTAGTGTAAATATGTACGTACAGAGTGCCGGAAAACTTAATTATTGAGAAAAACTCGATATTGGTAACTCTCCGCCTCGAGTGTTAAATATATTATGATCAATGCTCATTTATCTTTTCTTCCTCTAAAGAGTAGACACCTCAGCAGCCTGTAATTTTTATGCAGCAGGGCAAGAGACCTTGGTCTTTCTCTGTAAAATGTTACAAGCTGCGTTGTATAAAACAACTTTACACTCCATTGCGACTTCGCGAAAGTTGTTTAAAAATTAATGCTTTGACAATTTTATCTGTTTCAGATGGAAGCAATTCGTCGCATGCAGCAGATTCCTCAGTGGCACTGCATGAGGTACAGGAAGTTCCAGCTGCACGGTCACTGCAGCCGCTGGCTACTCATGCGCCGTACATGATACACGGGGATCTCGCCCAGACATTGGAGGTCTTGAAAACGAACCTATGCGTTGACTGTGAAGTTTATAGATCAAATTATATCACCAAATCGCAATGTTGCTTTCAAATATGACTGAATGACTGCGTATACTTTGTGCGACAGACATGTCGAAGACGTCGGATATTTAATATCTGTAGGAATTCTGCGACGCAATTTGTTGGTTCACGGTCTCCGGCGATCTCAACGTTTGAACAAGAACATCTACTTATCCTATCATTTTTGGATTGTCGCAACGTATGACAGCTATCATTATATTGTGATAATGATGTCAGTTGCGACATTTTGTAAAAGTTGCACATCATATGCACTTTCAGACTTTCGTAATTATGGACTGACTCTAGGGACCTTTCATTATTTACTAATGTATCGTAATAAGAACAACTTTATACTATTTACTTACTATTTCATTAATGTAGTAGATATTAGATTTATTGAAAGTTTGTAACTATATTTGATAAGGTATGCTGCTGATAGCTGTATAATTTTAGGTGTGATTTAGATGTCTTTTGAAATATAAATGGATTTAAAACTTGGCATAACTATAACAAAGTTCGGTTGCATCGTAGATTTTTAAAGATTTTAAATGAAGAGAAACTTTTGTAAGTAGAATTGTAAAAAAAATCGAATTAAATGGGTACTAAAAAGTTTCTAAAGTTTAGATGTGTGAATATTATGTGGATTACTGTTTCGTCTGTTGTGTAATCTTTTCCATCTCTTACTATAGCATCACTTAAAGTAGAAGAAATATCTAATAATAAAATAGATGTCATCGTTGATTGTGAATAACTTATGTAATAAGGTGCAGATAGATTAGAACACTGCACATTCTCTTGTAAAACAAATAGTGATTTTTTTTTTAAAACGATTTTTAAAGATGTTTACTGGCCTAAATAAATAAAACTCAATAAAAAAATAAAATGTTCTGATCTATCAGGTTGAGGTCACGCTGGACAGGTAACAGCGAAAGTGCTTTTACACTAGAACCTTTCACTGTCTGGTCAAGTTGAAGAGACGTTTAGGATCATCGACGGTAGCCGTTTTCTCTAAAAACTGCCAAAGCTGTCCAAGCCAATTTCATCCTAACATAGCTTAGAACTGTCGTACCCATTCTCTTCACAGAGATCTCTGACGTAATATGGCGTATTGTGGCAAAGATCAACGTCTGTTTTATCTGTTAACAATGACGTGCTTGCACTAGCGCACAGCTTAACCAGTGTGATCCCAATCTAACTTGTTTAAGTACTTATAATATAACTTATCAGTATTATCTATTTTTACGGTTATCTACTAAACTAAATGAATATATTAGCAGAGTAAAATCATTATTGTAGTAGTTATAGTAGAGTAGAAACTGATACTGTTGTTACTAAAAAATAAAGCCGTTGATCTTTATATATACCATTTTTTTATTCTTGTATCACGCCTGCAATCCCTGAATCCTCTATTTTTATTTAACTATTTTATAAGTTCTAAAGAAATTATATATACCTAAAGAGGGCCCTTAGAAGTTACCCAACACAAGTCCTTATAGACGTATCTGTCAAGCATAATTGAGCACACATTACGAGATGGGTTGTCTGTAGAGAGCAATGGGCTCTTACATCGAGTCTAACCGATGTCTTCCTGTACCGACTGGTAACTGGGCCACTCCCAGAAAGTGCACATACTTCTATTTGAGCACTCGGTGACCGGACCATTTCGTAATGAAGTACCTACCTGTGAATCATGTTACGTTATAGTGCTGTAACATTTGGGAAGTAACGCGGTACTACTTACTCACAGTTAATCTGCTACCCATAATCTGACGCAACCAGGAAATGTGTTGCCAAAAATGTTATCTCCCAAAGTTAAAATTAATAATATTTGCATTACGATTACGAAACATTTATTCAGACAAGTTCAACTTTTTCAATAATAAATAACGACGAAGCGAAAAAAGCAATATCGCCAAGAGAGCAATGTAACAAGCGCAGGTAACAAGGTCATACACATGTTTTTTGAATCCGCTTATTTTATGTACAGAGGCCAGCACATCAAGCTACAACAATCTGTCAGATTTTCCCAATTGAATATGAACCTTATTCCTTTGTGCTAAAGTTGAAAATCTATCAAAGAAATTTTACAGATTGGGGTAGGTTGACCTGCTGGCGTCTGTACAAAACCGTTATAAAAGAAAGCGACATAACCGCTGGACACGAGAAGAAAACGACATAATATTTTTCATGTGATGTCATTTAACTCAGTAAAAAGTATGAAAACTCGAACATTGTGAATTACACTATTTAGATTTATTTAGGTTTGTTTACAGTGTGGTACAATTTATGATAAAAAGTAGGGACTCCACTTGTAAGATACGCTTCTCCAGACATATTATGTGGTACAATTTCATCAAGTTCAGACAGTTCCTGCGGGACCGGTGTGCCAACAGGTTGGACAACCACAACGTTCTCTCTCTTCTTCCTTTCCATTAAGATATTGCTGATGAAGCGAACGGTGAAGAAGAAAAAGAGTTCAACGAAGCTGAGCAAGCTGGCTCCAACAAATAGCCCTGTTGTACCTCCAACTGACACTGAAATGGTTACATAAACTATAATATAACTAACTTAGGTACTTGCACTGCATGTTATGATTTTTTTTTAAACTCATACTCAAAGCATTTATTTCAATTAACCCATTTGGGGCCAGTCAATCAAAAAGAAAAAGCTAGTGGTCCATTCTAAAGCGATGTATAAAATTACATATACTTACCAACTAAATCAAGCCGACTCCTAACAACATTCCTCTTGAACCTTTCAGTAGGTAAATAAGCGAGAACAATTTCAACGCGCGCCTTCTTTTTGTGAGCTTTGCCCTTAACCCTGAAAAAATAATGACCATTAGGAAATATAACAAAGAGCAGCACACACTAAATAATTTGATGATTAAATGGTATATGGTGACAATGGTAAGCTTTTACCAAGGGATGAAATTTCGTTAAATAAATAGAAATAACCAACACATTTTATGAAACGGGGCCTTTATCCAAAAATTGGTACCTATTTTCGTTATGAGGGTAGCCTAAACTCATAAAGAGACCGATGATGATCCACACCTTGGAAACGTCGTGCATGCGTGCTAAATTGTTTACTTTGCATTTGTTTGAAAATCATTTATTTATCAGCCTTTAATGTTCCACGGCTGGGTAAAGGCGGGGGGCCTTACTCTCTTTCCACCTCTCTCTGTCCAGAGCTGCCAAGGACCAATCTTTGTTAAAGGAGTCCAGCTCATCCCGCCATCTCCGTCTGGGCCTGCCGCGATATCGATTGCCATTAAGCGGGACCAACTGGGTCGTAAGTTTGGCCCATTGATTGTCTGACATGCGGCACATATTATTATTATAAGTATTCTAAAAAGATCTTACGGGGTAGTGACGTCCTTGATAATGGTAATCTCCGTTTCGTCACAGGAAGGTAGACACTTGCAAGAGAGTCCTGGGCGATTTGCCCAAGGCGGCTTCAGAGTGGTCAAGTGACTTGACAGTGTGTTAAGACAGGCCATTCCTGATAAATTGCATCGTGTTTCTTCAGCTGAAAAGTTGTGGATGTTGTTATTTTCTACTATTCAAAGTTTCTATCATGATCATGATACTGGCGAAAACTGTGTTTTGAAATAGAGTAAAAAATTAAAAGAACCTGTACCGATATTGATAGTCGATTACCTAAAGGTCAAATAGTGTGCGCTACTTAAGTTGTTAAACAAGTTCACTGAGATAACCGTAATAATTACATTGCGTTTGGTAACAAACTAGTGCCAGAAGTGCTATTCGCTTTGGCAAAAAACGGTACATTTATTTGCGCAATAGAGTCATAGATAGATAGTGAAGGGAGCATTCCATCCTGGCATCCTTCCTCAAAATGATCTCGTACGACTAAACTCTTCTACGGCAGATCATCAACCCATTAGAACCGCTAAATCCATTTAGTTCGAAGAATTTCTTAGGTACCTAGACGATAGAAACGCGACAAGGGACCTTACAAATAAGTGAATGCAAGGAGACGAGACTCACTGGTGCCGAGAATGAAGTGGTCGTTGCATTGGCATAATTCGAGTTGCGCTTGCTTCCGGCAGAGCACGGTACAGGCACTGTACGAGTATTGAGGATACAACCCCCCCTCGTTCTCGTGGTGGAACCGACAGGCACGTTGCTCCGGCGTCGTCTCCGTTATCAAGGGATCGTTTTCTATGTTGCGCACTGACAGTATACGGCTGAGTGAAGATACAACGTTAGTTAGCATTTTCAAATGCTGGAGTCTAAAATTTGCTTTGTTTGTAACCACTAGGTAGGTGTATAATAGGTAACTATGGACCGATTTTTTAGGGTTGAAATAGATTGTTCATGCATTGCTGCATGGGTTTCCACCTGCGCTCCGTGCATTTATTATAAGCTACTATTTTTACTTCTTACCGGTAAATGTATCCAGGTTGTATCTTTAAAGTAGAAGAATGCAACGTCGTCACAGTTGGTACCTCATCCTCCCCCAGAGTGTACATCTAAAATGAACAGTTTATCTCAAATTATCTATGTAGTTCCATTTTCAGATTTCTGACTGATCGATTCGCCGGTACCTGAACGACTTCTCAAAACAGAAGCGTACTTACCATTGTTGTTAAAAATGCATCGAATTTGATAACGCCCCGCAGGTTTTGCAAATTGTTCACCATTGGATATGGGTGAGGCTCTCTGCAACAAAAAGGTATTAGCAGAACAGAAAAAGTTTCTTAGATTACATTTTCAGTAACATAAAGTACCTACTTTGTTTGTATGGAATTCAAAATGAAACACGGTCCTATGTCAGTTTCAATGGGTTGAAAATATTCACAGCACGGAAATTCTTCATCGTTGTAAGTACAGTTCTTTATAATTTTAGTGCATTCGCTTCGCACAAGACTTGCGTAGTAGGTGTAGTTCGATTTAGGACACAAGGGATCGGGATCGGGGTTGAGGTAGCATGTGCCAATGAGAACGTAGGTCACGCCACGAAAGTAGACTATTTCCTTTAGTGCATCCTCTAAATCCAAAAGATGACCGGGAGGCCAAATTCTGAAAAAGAAAAGCCATAAACTTGCAATAGAAGCATTGAAATCTAGAAATAGTTATACTCCTTGATTTCAATGGTTTCATTGCAAGTTTACTCCTCCAACAGCAACCTCATTACAACGAGAATAAATGTTGCAATAATGCAAAATTGGAGGTAAAACAACTGTAATCAATATTACTGCAACAAGTTTCCCTTCAGCAGACTTAATTTTAAATAAACATTCTCTTACTTACGTATCAGACACGTTGAAGATTTTAGGGTTGTTAGCAGTTTCACAAATAGCCACAGTTGGCATCTTCGTCTCCCAGGCAGTGTAGGTGGTCTCCAAACCAAAACTGATGGGGCTAGTGAGGAAAGCATCCCATGCCGAGATGATGAGGATTGCAGACCCGTACCATGATAGAATTACTAGCAACAGCCATAATATTCTGGTGAAATATTGATTAGATAAGGGTTTTTCTTTCTAGGTTTTGAGAGCATAAAGAGATGATGCTACTGTCTTACCTTTCAGTCACATGTTTAGTATCGTCAGCAATATAATGAATACCAGCAAACGTGCAATTAGCACAATAATCTTTAATTAGCTCCTTACATATTGTCGTTTTTGTTTTAGACATATTGAAAACAATAAATATGTTTATTTGCACGGATCTTTTAATAGTATCGTCACGGCTGATGAAAGTAATATTATGGTCAGTAAACAGCAATACCAGTAGCGGTTCATATTGTGCAAATGCTGTGAATTATTAATTATGTATAATTATGACATATCATGATTATACAGCGCAACAACGACTGCCTAGCGTCCAAGGTCGTCCATTTGGAATAAAACAGCCTTGTCTATGTAATTGTTTTGTTTATTTTCAACAATGGCGGTTCACACTAGAAAATCAACAAGCTCACAAAATAATGGTTTTCAAACAATACTGCACTCAATACAATAAACACTTTACACTAACGATGTTTAAGTATATTTACACAATTAAATCTATCTTAGTCTTGGCAATATATTAGATAGGATACAATATTTGGACCCAATATATAATGTTTGAGAGGGTTGATCATTCATCTTTATGTATTATCTAAATCTTTAATCGAAACTAACCATGAATTGTATGGTCAGATGCATAAATCGCTTAAATAAAGCTGTTTTGATTTAATCGCCTAACCTTTACATCATATAAGACTACTAAACGTCGTCACGTTACTTACCCTACATTTTTTTTGAGACCCCCTAATACATTAAACAATTAAAGTCTAAGTAACGTGCAAAACTAGTCTACAAGTATTGTAAGAGATCCTGGTTGGTGAAGTAAGATGAACCATAAAACTGTTGTTCGCTCCACTCCTCAGGCCAAGTAACAGGAATGTGGTTGTTTTTATGACTCACTTCCGACGGCGGAAACCTTTTCCTTGGGATCAAGCCCGCGTGGGTGAGGATTTTATATATTTCTTTGCGTGGCACATCATGAGCATCTCGTGCGTAAACCTTGAAAGTAAAATATAAACTGTTAATGTGACGTTGCCGTAAACTATGTAGTTTGTTAGTAGAGTACAAACCAAATAAAATATTTCTAGAAAAAAAAAACATTTTCGTATTATTAATTCTCAAAACTACGAAAAATATTGAGATAATGATTTGGTGCACTTCGTAGCCAAAATCAGCATGAGGATATATGCCCCTCGTTTCATCGTTCAGATATTTAAGAAAGAAGAGAAATACTTGAGTCCTTACCAGATTCTCTCCTTTGTGTAGCAGGCTGGTCAGAGGCAGTACTTGCAGTAGGTGAGGGTTGCGTAACGCCGGGCTCCTCTGTAAAGGGTGCAAGCGTTCTTCTTCCCGCCTCACTGCTAAGACATCGGGATGGGGGGGCGGCAGGCACCTCACTAGGCACGTGCATGTTGTTAGCAGGAACACCAGTGTCTTCATTGTTAAAAACTGCAAATATTTGGTAAAATATGTATCTGGTTATTTAAAAAAATATTGTAAGGCAACGTTGAGGTTTAAAAGAAGAAGTAGTGACAAAAAAAAGAAAAGAGTAAGCTTAGATGGTTTGGTTATGTTGAGAGGATGAATGAAAGGCAAAGAAATGAAATGAAATTGTTTATTTTGTAAATAAGATATCGGAATCACTTTTACACGTCATTTATTAAAAAAATATAAGCTTGATGATGGCGTTTTCTATCTGACTACTTTGAAGAAAGTCCGAAACAAACTCAGAGGTCGCAGTCTCTTTTAAAGTCCAGACATAATCTTGGTCAGATCATGAGAAGTCCATGTAGATTAATGTCTGAAAAGGTGTTTTGAGGAAAGTTTCAAACAGATTTGAATAAAGCTGTTTGTAAGTCCAGCCAGTGCAAGCATTTTTCAGTAATCGTGTAACTCAACTCAGAACTTGAGGACAAAACTTGAGAACAAAAGGTACAACGCAGATGTGAGTGAAAACGGCAGGTGGGGACGCACTGCAAGGAAGGACATATCGTGACCTATTGGTAATATGCTTCAGAAAGCACTCGCAACCGGAGTGTATTTATGAACCGGCGGAATAATTGCGTTAAATACATTGTTGAGCAGACAACAATGGATTAGCAATATCCTTCAAAATAATTCAGATTGTGACTGAAAGCGTGTTACGCAATTAGGGTGCTGATGTATAAACGTAAACGAAGCAAAAGAAACGACAAAGAGTTTTATATTTTGGACTTTATTCCGACTTCTTAATCCTAAACTGACAACTCAGACAAAGCAAACGAAGTAGGTATGTTAAGATGTACTGCAGTTTCAGCCTACCCCCCTGGGGATGAAAGTGTAAGTTTATGTATGCTTTTCCAGCCTACGCATCTGAAACATTGACATCTGCCTAAGCCCGCATCACTCACATGGAAGTTGTGATCAATGTTTGCGACTAGTCTTGTAAAATACTCGTCCAAACATGTCTTGTATACAACATGTGTCATACTTAAATATTTGACGTTGTTTCAGACATGTATAGTTAATTGTTTTATTCACCTTTTTGACAAGTTTTCTACAACTTTTGTTGAAAGTGAAAACTTAGGTGAAGTGAGCTGTCAATCCCTAGCATCAGCCGACCTATTCTGTAAGAAGATCACCGTGAAAACTCAGGTGAAGTGAGCTGTCAATCCCTAGCGTCAGCCGATCTATTCAGTAAAACATCACCGTGAAAACTTAGGTTAAGTGAGCTGTCAATCCCTATCATCAGCCGACTTATTCCGTAAGAATATCACTGTGAAAACTTAGGAGAAGCGAGCTGTCAATCCCTAGCGTCAGCCGATCTACTCAGTAAGACCATCACCGTGAAAACTTAGGTTAAGAGAGCTGTCAATCCTTAGCATCAGCCGACTTATTCTGTAAGAATGTCACCGTGAAAACTTAGGAGAAGTGAGCTGTCAATCCCTAGCGGCAGCCGATCTATTCTGTAAGAATATATCACTGTGAAAACTTAGGTGAAGTGAGTTCGAAGTGAGCTAATATCATTAGCTCACTTCACACGGGATTGACTATATTGACAGCTCACTTCACTTAAGTTTCCACGGTGAGATTTTTACGTGACAAATGAAAGATAACCTACCTACTTATGTCAGTAGGTAGGTTATTATTAGATACCTATAACAGCGTAAGTAATATTTTATTTGTTAAAATAAAACAATGCGTATAAATAAGTGAAAAGGCGCATTATTTTGTCATGAGGACGTCGAGTGCTATTGAAATGAATCATAGTAATTATTTACAGTGACATGACCAGTCATTTAATGAGACAATTGCCTTGCTAAAAAATCGTCGTTGAATAACAGAATGTTCCATTCAAACCTTTAAAAATCATTAAACTTCAACATTGTGATGGCAGACTTTGTTTTGACTTGTTCCTTCACATTGTGTAAATGAGAAAATGGTCGAAACAAAACCCTATAGGGGAAATGTTAATATTAAGTACGCACTCAGTACGATATCATATAGGAAAGAAACAACACAAGCGTATGAGGATTATTGAACTCTGCGATGAAATCTCGATCATTTCTTGAGGAGTATACTTAGGTAGGTACACGTCTTCATAGTAATGTTCCAAGCACATGCAACTCTTGCACTTGACACTAATAAATAATTGTTACTACAAGTAATCGTAAGAGCAATATATGGCCGACCGTTAGCAAGACACACGTGCTTTCGGACAATGCCTCAAGGTCGGAGAGTCAAAACATAACATACTTTCAAACCACCGGCGGATTCGACGGACAATCCTATCGCAACCGTTGATCAATGTTCGAGAACATAAACTTCTCATACCTTTTACCTTTGAGACTATAACAGCACACACTGCGTAAAATAAAATGGATGTTCGATGATCTTATTAGCGGTCGTTACTAAATTGCTACAAAACTAACAAAACAAACATGAGATGTTGAGAATGTTAAGCAATCAAATGTTGTTTTTGTTGCTTAAAATGATGCTGTTGCCTAATGTGACGCGATGAATTTTAATGTAAATAATCTACAAGAAATGCACGCGTCCTTTCATAAAAGGTTTCCACATAGGTCAACATTAGCTGGATATAGCAGACTTGTGTTAATAAATGTTCGCACTTTGGACTGTGCATTTTGAACGAAGAACTTATCCAAAATACCCATTAAAAGAGCTCTGACTCTACGGTCAATAGCACACAAGTAACCAACCACAAACAAAGGACATGAACGTGCACTGGCAGTGCGTGGAATACCTACGTATAAATAGTTGAATACCGGAAATACCTCTATAAAGGGAAATGCCATCAATAAAAAATGCCGTGAATTCCATATAAAAAACACGACAGCTCATCAAAGTTGGTGGAATTGATGAAGTATTCACAAATAATGATCGTTAAATTCGGATGGCGTTTACATAGGCAGCTAGGTACTATTCTACCAAGTAAATTTGGCCATTGTCAGTGGTGAAAAAAAAATATTGAGGGTTATGGACATTGGTGATGATACAACATAACAAATAATTCTTAGAACTAATTTATTACAAAATAATATTGTTTTCTAACTAAAGACATCAACGCCCAGAACCTAATTTTTGTTTTCAAGATATACTGTTTTCTATCATGTAGGGCAGTTAATTATTTAAAACGACAATGAGTCATAAAACAACTGAAATTTATAACTATTAGCTTACCTGAAAAATGAAAGAATCCGTTTTAATTCAAACACAATTGACAGAAAACTGTTTCTCAAATATTTGTCACAAATATCAACCAACACTACACTATGGTACCGAACACAAAAAAACTTCGGGATTAAAAATACTTAAGTAATGTATCTATTGAAGCTGGTGTCTTCGAGTGAGGCTGACCAACATTTGCAATGAGGAATCGCCAAGAGAGTGGTCACCGGCGCCTGCGACCCACCTCCACTGCGTGTGTTGCGCCAAACCTTGGCTATCTCTATCATAATATTATGACAACAATGTTCCAAAGCATTTCTTATGATACGCTATTGCTACATACATATCTACCTAAAAGTTTTCCAGGATATGATTTTTTCCTTTTTTGTGACTTTCTATAAAAGTTTGGATTGCAAACGGGTCAATTTATTAAAGATAGGTAGGTAAAAGAAAGTTTATATTAGGCTACGGAGTTCATTAATATATAACTAATTAAATTATATAGATCAATATGTATTGATAAAAGGTTTAAAAATAAAATAAGAGAAATAAAAAATACTTAAGTTTTCGGTTTAGAACGACGTTGATTCATAACATTTTCACGATGGTGTAGCAGTGGTGTGAAAGAAGGAATCACAGCTGTTTCATAAGCAAAAAAAAAACATGTTTTCAGTATATATCCCTTGACATTTATTTGCCCTGTTATTTATAAACGTTGTCTAAAGTTAAGAGATGTTTAAACGTCAAAAATGTATGGTTTATCAGACGCTAATCATTACTTAACTTTAAGCAACGTTTATAAATAAGTGGGTTATTGTGAAAGGTTGGGTACATTTCTATTTTCTTTAAAATATTGTTGTGTATTCACAACCTAAGCATTGAACCTTGTGCACTTTTAAATCACTGATAATGTAGAACGATTACATCTAAATGATTGCAAAATCTACAAACCGATATCATTCTATCTTATCCTTTTAAATAAATAATATATTTCATTGCCGGTAGTTAACTTTGTGATTCAAGGATTTCGTTTGTGCTCTAGTAACTCGTAAAATTATTGTGATTACTAGCTGCGCCCCGCGGTTTCACCCGCGTAAGTTTTGATCCCGTGGGAATATCGGGATAAAAAGTATCCTATGTGTTATTCTGATGTATAAGCTATATTACTGTAAAGTTTCATCAAAATCCGTTCAGTAGTTTTCGCGTGAAAGAGTAACAAACATCCATACATCCATACATACAAACTTTCGCATTTATAATATTAGTAGGATTTTCGAATCAAAAGGCTTCACGGTGAAAAAAGACGTTCGAATTTAAAACATCCAAGAAAGTCATGAAAAGATAGTATCATTCTCAAAATATTTTGCCAACAATACTATGCCATTAATCGAGGACAGTTTAGGCATAGGTCCATCATTATGAGAAACTATAATTGATTGCAAGCCAACGGTAAGGCTGTTCGCTTAATAAAAGCACTATAATAAGCTCAAAAGTCTCATGAATTACTTTTGTGGCCTCATACCACTCAATGATAACAGCTTGTTATTACGCTTTGGTATGCACTATGCAGTAGAGTTGTTGATTTACATGAAAATGTCGTGTCTAGTACACGTTGCATTTATTTTTTAATGATACGTGGTAGGTTAGATTACTATGTAACATGCAAGCAAACATTATTACCTGAAGTACGCGGTACCAAGCTAATTGTTACAACAAAAGTATATTAATGTATCAACTGAGCTTTCAGTTTAGTTTCAGCATGATAGGTTTTATTCGTGTAAATCTAATTTTATTAAACGCAAAAGTATTGCGGCTTATAATATCATTCATATTTACAAATATGAAATTACATGTTATTCTGTTGCGAGACTTAAAATCAAAGGTAAGTAATGAAATCCCAATTAAGAGTATTTCAAAATAATTTTATACCTCTTGACGAAAAGTAATTTTCAACTGATGTAATTTTATTGACTTGTTGTTGAGATTTTTTTTAAATTATTATACACCAGTAGGTAGTGATCCTTCTCGAACTTAGAACGCTACTGAACTGACACGATTGAAACATAAATATTTGCATATTTAGTTCGATCTTAGATAGACAAGAAATGTCTAGACATAATGCAGATAGGTATTTCGATATTTTTGGCGCTTTTCCTGCTGTATTATAGGTACTATGTCTATATGTCTAAACTCACTAAAAGCTGCCAAGTGGAGCCTGTCTGTATCAGCTAGTTTCAATCAAACAGGCGGGCTTGATATCATATAGGTATCTCAACATCTATTTCAATATCTCTTACTAGGTTCTCTCCGCGACTTCGTCCGCATGAAACAATAGAGCGGATAGGCAATGGCCCGGCCGCTCTCTCCGTTTTTGTTTTTGCTCGGCTCGGTTGCGGTAGCGTGATGTTAAATAGCCTATAGGCTTTACGCTATTTTACCTTCTTCAAAAATTGGGCTATCAAATACAACAAGTATTTTTCAAATCCGACTCATGGTTCCGGAGATTAATGCTTTCAAACAAACTCTTCAGCATTATTATTAGTAAACTATCTTTTGCCCGCGACTTCGTCCGCGTGGAATAATGACTTCCGGAAAAAAACAATTTATCCCCCTTACGCCGTACGCGGTCAGCTGTGAGACGCAATTCTCGTTGTGAAGCAGTTTCAGCTTCTCGGGATAACACATGTTGTTCTCGGTCAATGGTAAGACTTAGCTCTCGTTGAGAAGAGCTTTGAGACGCCTGTGATGTAGCTCGTCTCGCTCTGTCAGCTGCTAATCGCATTTCTCTCTCTGGAGAGCTTTCATTGGCTCGAGAAGTTCAGGCACTAACTCTCATAGAGTTTAACCGATGTGCTCTTTCCTCTGCCGATTCTTGAGAACGCGTATTTCTCATTCTCTTAGCTTCTCTCGAATTTCGAGATAAAGATAATCGTTTTTTAGGTGGCATTGTGTATTTTATTTTTAATCGACGGTAACTGAAAGTCCTTCAAGTACCGTAATTACAGAAACAATAGAAAGACAATAGCGGGCGGACGCCGGCGTCCGCTTGGGGCTTGAATAACTAAAAATATATAAATAGGTACCTAAACTACGTCTAATATATAAAATAATATATAATAAAACCTACTTCACTTAAAACTAAATACCTATAACTACTATAATTAATAATACCTATACCTATAATTAATAAAAGTACCTACACTTTTACCTACTTAATATTAAAAAAAAAAACTGAACATAAATTAACCAAAACTTACCTACTACTAACTAACTACTACTAACCTATTACTACTTCACCTAAAAAGAAATAAAATGTAAACTATTAATAATTTGTAATTTGAACGAATGTAATACACTACCAAAATAATAATACCTATTTTATAAAATAAGAACAAAAGAAAACTAAATTAATTTAAAGACTAAAAGTCGCGCTGATAAACAATATTATCTGTCAATAAGGTCGAATGCTCGGAACGTCTACTCGCATCAACAGCCAAATATTGTATGAAGTTCACAGAAGTTCGCGTTTGGATCCATAGATTATACAGTATATTAGTTTGGATCCTCGGCCCCCTTTTATACCTCCCGCCGCGAGCCGCGTCGAGCGCGGCGACCGTTACACAAAAATAATCCTTATAGCATGATTCAGTATTCACGCGCGATGGCTTATTAGCGTATTTCATGTATAACTTTGGTGTTTCTGTACCGATTTCTATGATTCTTTTTTTTTTTTAAATAGGTAATAATGTTAACATTTTTTAATTAGGTATGAGTGAGAGCGTTATAAACGTAAGAGTAGACAAATATAATCAGAAAGCTCCGAACTGCTAAGCTATCGGGAGTTACACGTGTTATTGTGAGTCAACCATAAAAGATAGACATTTGCTGTCGTGGAATATTTTTTATATAATTTTAAGGAGATCATTTCCGTCATACATGATTTCTGTGTAGCTTTAACCATTAAGGCTGCACACGCGACGGAAGCTTAAAAAATGGAGTAAGTTCTCCTGTTTTCCCAACATTTCCCTTCACTGCTCTGCTCCTATTGATCGTAGCGTGATGAAAAGTATACTATAACCTGCCCAGGAGTATGAAGAACAATTGTACCAAGTTTCGTTGAAATCCGTCGAGTGGTTTTTGTTTCTATAACGAACATACAGACAGACAGACAGACAGACAGACAGACAGAAAGACAGACAGACAAAAATTTTACTGATTGCATTTTTGGCGTCAGTATCGATCACTAATCACCCGCTGATAGTTATTTTGGAAATATATTTCATGTACAGAATTGACCTCTCTACAGATTTATTATAAGTATAGATAAGTGTCTGTATAAGTAACTTGTATAGATGGTCCAAAAATAATTAACCGTGTCAACTATACTTACTTATTAAAGTATTATAATAACATGTGTAATCTGAATACGAATGTTTCGCATAACAGTTTCATTGTCTCATGCAGATTAGTTTACGCAAGAGCGCGTGGCCAACGGAGCCTGCGCGGGCGCCGGCCGCCGGCGTCATTCTGACGCGATGGGGAAAGGACGTCAGCACTGACCACCTGACCAGACTCTGTGGATGTAATAACATGTGTTGGTAGTGTTACAATTATTTTGACGTAATTTCTGCTTGACTGTCGATTTAGTTCACAAACTATTGCGTGAGTACAAAGTGCTGAACGGAGACTTTGACCCATGTTTCGTTGTCCAAGCTAAGGCAACAGAAAGATTATAAGTTATGTAAATAATCATTGTATGAAAATTCTGAAGGAGGTAGAGTGTGCTGAAAGTATAAAATTACAGTGTTGCTATCTGATTCCATCTTATCTTCTCAAAATATTTAAACCCGGAAATGTGAAAAACTCTTTTTAAAATGGAACCGGTACCTAATATTAGTGTGTATACAAAGCAATCTTTTAATCATCTAGTTTGAACGACAGACATGAAACAGATAATCATTGCAATATATACTTAAAGGTAAAATTCCACACATTATAGGTAAGTGAATGTGGGCGGAATCGGAGATGGTCAAATTGTTTGGCAATGGGTTTTGCAATTATGTTGCGAGTTCGATCGAAATTCTTACACCTGTGATAGTATGATGCTCCGTCTATAGTCATATGACTAGGTTTCGTCAATGTTATTTTCCAGTTTAATTTAAACCATTATTTTTCTAGGACGCTCATTCTTGCACAAACATTAAAAAGTTACTTACTTAGAACCAGAATTACGCATAGACAGACCTTGAATCGAGATTCCTTAGTCTTTTTTTGTGTTGTTGTCATCTATCGATTAAATGTACAACTATAAATCAGATTTTATCGTTTTCAAATCAATAGACACTAGTAATACACGAGAAAAATCGATAAATCACAGCAATTAACCTCACATCAAAGCTTGATGCTATCGTCAAATAGAATATTTTAACAACTGTTATTTACTTTCCCATATACTTAGAACTTTAATAAAAAACAAATTAGACCCATTGCTTGGTTGGAATAGTACTCGTTATTATAACTGTTTGATATAGTAAAAAAAAACTGGTTTAACCAGGTGTATAATGGATAGAAATTCACAAAGTTCGTATGAATTTGCTTACCGACGTCGTTTACGCAGGAGAGCTCTGGAACCTAACCGACTTGAAATACTAAAGGCGAGTATGAAGACAGTCAGCAAGGAGTATTGCGAGGAGGCCTCCATTTGCGGACTTAAACATCTTGTTGACGAAAACACTCCGTTCATTGAAAGGTATGCGGTCATACCTTTGCTTTGCTTTGCTTTTTACATTGCTAAATAGGTGGGTTAACATTTATGAAGGTGCTAGGTACATACTTGGATTATTGCTCGTTACTGAGTTGCAGATAAACTTGTTTAGCTGGCTCTCGTAAGGTGTGTATACTTGCCGCAATTACTACTATCTACAAGTGGTAAGGCTGGTTGTTCATTACATCACTTGAAATAACTTATGTACGTTATAAACTAAGGCGTAAATCATACAATTCAAGACATAAACAGGCACAATATTGTATCAGTGCCATCAGAGGCATATCTATGTATCTTTTGTGGTGACTATCTGTGTCTTATTGGCTAACCGTATATTTGCTAATAACCTATAATCGTGATTGTTACGGCATTCAATTAATCAGATTATAAATAAAAATCTTATAAGTGATTGATTTATACGATCTATATCCGTCACAACTCTAAATTAAATTTTGACTTTTTTCGTTGTCTGTAAGGACTAAGTATTATGCTACACTTTCCACTCCACTCCACGTCACTTTACAGAATCATTTGGATCATAACACTAGTAGTTGGCCTGATCTGCTCCATATCCTTGGTATGGATGACGTTCGATAAGTACTACAGCGCGCCGCTGGTGACGACACAACTGCCCGAGGGTGTGTCCGTTAACAAAATCATATTCCCTGCCGTTGGCATCTGCACTAACAACAGAATCAGCAGGCGAGCTGCTGCGGAACTTGCAAAGAAATTGTAAGTAGACAATGTTCTCTTATGTTGTAATTCTCCTTTAAATACGGTCTTAAACTAATCACCAAGAAATTGGAAGTCACCGTTTTTAACAGGCAAAAAAACTGCGCTGAAAAGTTTCGTACATATTTAGTATAAGTAGGTATTCTCAGCTTTGTTAAAAACCAAGTAGGCAGAGTAACTCTATTTTCCTTAGCCCGTTATTTTTCAGACTCATTTACAAGTTCATCTCTACCTACTGTGAAATGCTTAGCTATCAATAAATTATTATATGTTCAGATCCATTAAAATTCCTTTTAGAATATTAGGTAGGTACCTAGGATCTGGATACTTATGGCACAATTTTCCATGTAGGTACTTACCATGTGATTTTTTACGTTGCAGACTCAAAGCGGAGCGCAACCAACATTACACTGAGAAGGATATGATGTCCCTTCTCTTCGGGCTGGGACAGTTGTATGAACTAGGCCCAACAGTCAACTCCAACTATGTGTCGCCAATGAAACTGCACGACGCTTTGGGCGAATATGATGTCCATGAGCTGATGCGTAATGTACATCACATTCTGACCAGTGAACGATGATCATCAATTAATAGTCTAGTGTCTACCTTTATACTTCATTATACCTTCAATCTCTCTATCCTACATTTGCTAGGACTCATTGGCATGTCTCTTTAATGATTTATAATGCACAGCGATGCCTTTTGTATAATTGCAACCAAGGAACGCAGTTTCTTAATACCATTCACAAATGTAATAAAAGTCCTATGCAAACCAACTTGTCTTCTTAAATATTGATGAACAACCATACAGAGTAAATCTATTTGCTTTTATATTAACTTTATGTACTGACTGGCAGTTAACACCTCGGTGTGAAGATCTTTTGGTTCGCTGCGTTTGGAACAAAAAGGCGATGAATTGCCTAGATCTGTTTGACTTTCGTCTGACTATGAACGGTTACTGCTGCACCTTTAACTATTTACGAATCTACGATGCTTTGTTTCAAAGGTAAATATTTGAAAACCTCCTTCCATAACCTTTATTTATTAAAAATTATTGATATATCTATTTACATTTATAATGTTGTTTGCAGTAAAACCAGCAGATCAAGAAGCATTGATATGTACAGGTACGGAAACAAGTCATTCTTTGACTTCGATCAGGGACTCAGAGTTTTGTTACGACTTAACGAAAGTGACGATTTCTACTACAACATACCGTTACAAGGGGCTCAGGTATTTGCTAAAATGTTTTAATTATATATTTGGGCAAAAAGAAATGTAGATATAGGTAAAGTGTTCCTTTTTCTGCAGCTACAGTTCTCAGATGCTTATGACTTTCCTGATTCGCCAAGTGGGAGCTTCGCTATGCAAATTATTAGTCCTCGTGTAGAAGTAAGAACAAATACTTATTATAAATCTTTTGTATAGCTCAGCACACATCATGAAATATATTTAGTCGTCAGCTCAATGAATTGTAAAAATGACTTTCCACACGATGAAGCTATTCGCACGAGTGAGCACCGCTTTAAGGTGTATTCTTTAAAACTCATTCATGTGTAAGTTTAACGTTATAGATGACGGTTATGGTAACAGCTAGTTTCACAGAAGCGTCCCGAGACATCCAGCACGTGCCGATAAAATTGAGGAAATGTAGATTCTATGACGAGTCATCGTATCTCCCATTTTACACGTACAGTGACTGCATGCTCAAATGTAGGATGCATTTTCTGCTGGACAATTGTAACTGCACGCCGTTCAATATGCCGAAGATGAGTACTGCTAGAACGTGTAACATGAAAGATGTGCCTTGTCTTAGAACGTATTATTGTAAGTATTTTACGACTTTTGGATAATGTGCTTCATTAAAGCCAGTCTGCCTTGAAAGGTCTGTGCGGTCACATATAGATAAATACCTGCATTTTGTTTAAGTTGATTAGTTACGATTATCATCATTATACTTAGGTACCTCAACATTTTCAGCACAGTCCATATCTGTACGCCCGAACGACCATGAGCATGTTCCAGAAGAGTTAGAGCTGGACGCAGTTAACGGCGGCATCGACTGTCCAATGTGCAATCCGACTTGTTCCAAGACAGCTTACGGCTACGACTTCAACAATGTGCTCATATACCCGGAGTATCTCAACACTGTACCAGACAGCGAACGAGATGATTGGCTGTAAGTTCTTTAATATTTCAGCTCTCAGTTAAGTGACCTAAAGTTGTGCAGCCATATGGTTTTGCCTTGCTGTCGTTGCTGAAAACAAGTTTTACACCTTTTCTGCGTGCCATGTTGTCAGCAACACAAATATATGTTGCACCAACCACATTGCAACTCTTTAGTTTAGGTACAATGAATACCATTATCGCATTGGGTTACAGTCGGATCTAAACCATAAATTAGATTTGTGATTGAACTTATAGAACTCTTTCATTTAGAGTTGTTTAGTTTGATAGACCATAAATATTTACTTGTAACTCTACATTTAAAATGAGTACAAACTTACCTAATAGCACAGAATACCTAACTAATAGTTATTTTATATACCAGGAATAAAAGAAAATAATTATTGAAAAATAATTTATTCGTATTTCATTGATATCAAAAAACTATAATGTATAAAAAAAATACCTACCTAAAACATAACGTGCAATCAAGCAAAGAGACATTCTAAATATTTTATTTTCGTATCTCAAAATTTTTAAAAGTGCAGCTAGTTATGGGACTCTCGTTTTTGAAAGAAGCTTTTTCGATCCGCGATTTGGGGCTTCCCTCCTTTTGCAACCAACTTTTCATTTTTCCGACAGCCATGGTAGGTCCTTGCAACTGTCCTATCACAGTACCTTGAGCAGTATTCATCACCCATCCTTTGAGCCCTAGATCCGAGGCTCTCTTTTGAGTATGTTTCCTAAAGAAAACACCTTGCACTTTGCCGTAAACTTCGAAGTCTACAGTTGTATAATTAGTATCTGCCATGCCTACTGATAAAAATTATTATTTTATACGAATTTTGATAAAAGTTCAGGAAGAATCTAGGAATATAGGATTGTGAAGAGTAAAAAAAAAGTACTCTGTGGAGTCAACTTCACATTTTGTCAGTGTTGTTTGTTGATATCGTCGTTCGGGAAACGGGGGAAACGAAAGATAAGGGCGTCAATCATGCCTGTTTATCGCTAAGGTTGTCATCGAACTAACAAGTAGGCTAGTTACGAAATTGAAAAGTTAATAGGTTCATAGCAAATGCCTTCTACATAGTGAAAAAAATATTTGTAAAAGTATACCTAAGTGAACAGAGATTCCAAAGTATCTTACGTGGGAGAAACTATATTTTACTGAAACCATCTGCAAATGAAACAACTTTAAGAACAAATAGGGAAATGTAGGCAAAACTTTGCTATGCTAAGCACCTTGGATACTACATTGAACACAATGGCGTTTGTTGCAGTCGAGGCGTGAATTTCACCGGAACCTCGCAAGTTCGAGTGAAGTACGCAAGGGATGTAGCCGACTGTTACGGGCAGAATGTTATTATGAAGTGGTTTGATTTGATTAGTAAGTATTATATATATATATATAGTATTGTAGCCGTTTTGCGTGGATCATGTGACGCGTTTCCCCCTATCAAAAGAACATAAACACAAAAAATAAAATTAATAAAAAATTTTTTTTTTTTTTTGTTTATGTTCTTTTTTGCGTCATGTTCACCACAAATAAACGAACTTTCTTACTTTCTATATAGGCAAATTTCTAATAGACTTCGATCCTAGGTAGATTGGGGACCGTATGTGTCGTGCACATGTGCGTAGGTATCATTAACCGATAATCCTCAATACTTTCGGATTCCCAATTTAAAACAGTTATGTGTTTTAATAGAGATCATTGCCCGTAAAATAGAAATGTTTAAGTATTTATTTATTTATATACAGGGTGTAATTTTAACCCAGTAGTTATCCTGAAGCATTAAGGATAACAGCTGGTATAGAGTCACTATACATAGTTTCAACTCAAAATAAAATACTCTAAGAATTGATACCAAATTTTCGGTTTCATTGGTTTCTTAAATTCAAATCATAACAAACGTGTCACCGCACTACGTAGGTCAATAACTTTTTAAGTTACTTGCTAATATCACGATAAATCTCTTCCGTAACTCTGCGCGCCTAGTACCGTAGCCTACTGCGCAGGCGCGAGGCGGTGTTCTTTGTCGGCGCCAACTGACGGAATATTCCGGCGCCGCCGCCGCGCGCGCGCGCAATAAGCCATACCTACTTTACCGTGATGTAAAAATTAATGTGTAATTCTAATTATTGATTTACAGTTTACTCGTTATTAAGCTAGAAATTGCACGTAAAAACTGGAATAACAAAACTTACGTAAACAATCGAAACAAAGTTTAGGTAGGTACCTAGGTTAACTAGTTTCATCCCTTATTATTACTTTATACCGAGTAAACAGCAAAATCTTAAAGCTTTGCTTATTTTAGTAAATTGACTTACATTTTTAAAGATGGGGTTCGATGTGGTGACCTTGGTATTGTATGCACAAAGCCGCTCACTTGTTCATGGACACACATTACGTAGCATGTCTGGTGTTATTGTCCTGAAAGCGGCCTCAATCCGCACTTTAATTTGTATCACACTGCACTGCGTACACTACACACGCACTATGGGTGCTGACCGTCGTTGCTCAGCACTCGCCATAGGTACCAGATTACCTATGGTTAGAGGCACCAAGCCGATGTACTATCCGAGATCAAACTAAAACATGCCGACGAAGTCATCTATCGACGCTCAGCATCTGGTCTACCCTCAATAAAACGGCGACGGTACAGTTCTCGGGCAGCTCGCAAATTACTGATGCGCATAATTATCATAGGGATAAAAACGAGTGTACTAGACGCAGGACAGACGTCGACTGACGGCGACGAGCAAAGCAATAGCAATAATGCCCAAAATGAAGCTCCTATTCCCTGCTATCCTGGTACCTAAATATTATTTCGTTAAATTTGATACCTATAGGGTAGCTGTCCCTATTAGTGTCCACTACTGTTAAAAATATTATTCAAGATTTCAAGATTATTTTACATACTAATAATAATTTCAACTAAACTCCGTTCAACTTTTAAGTAAATCTAACACAACCGAGCAAACTAATTACGAATTCAAAATGGAAAAATCATTAATTTTTTTTGGGTGGGAAAATCATCAATGACTCAGCTGCCGCCCTGGGTGGGGCGGAAGGCTGAAGGAAGTGTTAGACTCTTACTGACTAAATACCACCCTGTTCCTTCAGTTGCCCTTGCATTCCGGGTTATCTCGTTAGAATATTCCCGCAATCCCGGAAATTCCCAAAACTCAGGAAAATCATCCATTTCAATCCATTAAAGATCATAATATGGGTTCGCGTTATCTCGTTATAAGTCTGAAATAAAAATTGTATTTACCAGGAGTAATTGAAACTACACGGACTGCAATTGGTTCACGTACCCTAAAACCCTAAGTCATTAGGTTTACACACACATCGATGTTACATTGTGTGTGTAGCGACGTAATCAGGGTTCTGTGAACAAACGATATTCAATTTGGAAATAACAATTCCTGTTACTCATGCGCTTCTAGTACTTTTATTAATTTCTTTCGACAGTTAGATGCAATTTTGCGACATTTTTTTATTTGAATTATAATAACAAAGACTAAACGTGCTCAAACTAATAAAACCTATGTACCACTCAAACAGCACCGACAGACCGTGAACTCCGATAATTCTTTCGGTTAGTCCTACACACAAAAATTATGCGTGCGTGGTATTATTTTATAATAAAAAAAAAACGATTAACTTGTTGCTAATAGTTTACGTCTTATTTAGTAAAAAAATAACCTTATTTTAAAAATTATGAACGGAACCCACTGTGATTTTATTTGTACTAGGAGAAGAATAAGTTGCGAAGAGGTGAATTGAAATGATGTTTTGGGTTCAGTTGGACAAAAAAATGGTTTCTAAATCCTTTTCCTATTCTAAGTACTAATGGCAAATAATAATGTTTATTTAAGCAATTAATTCCCGGTAGGATGCACGTAAGGATTCGATTTTTATGATCAATTCAATGGTTGTACAAGCTGTCGATTTTTCGAAAAAATCGTTTTAATGCGATCTTCAAGCAAATCGATTCAATAGTAACGTGAATCGAATCTCTTGGATCGTATGTGTAAATAAAGGCTCTTAATAGTTCAAGTTCATATTTGCCCAAAGCATTGTGCTGACAATCATAAACAGCGAATAGGTAGGTTTATCTATTTCAAACAAGATCAATTACATAAGTATGCCGACACTTTTTAACTTGTCCGAAGATTGAAACATATTAGTCATCCATCTGAATTAAAGTCATTGAATTACGCCGGAAAGGTTATCAAATATTATTGACGTACCTACCTGACTGGCAACTGTAAATATGTCACAAAATAGAGGTGTGTTAAATGTTGTTTAAAATTTTTTAATTACGATTTTTGAATGAATTTTTAGAAGATCGATGTAAGAAGAGCACGGGATTCGATCTGTGAATCGAATGAAAAATCGATTTAAAGCAAAAAATCGTTCATCTTTATGGCCACCAAAATAAAAGGTTAGAAATAATGTTAGGAAATTTACAGGAATATTGTTTGTGAATTAGGTATTTACTGTGTTGTAGGTATGATGGAAAGGTGGGTGGCGGGTGGAAGATTACTACGAGGTAGATAATAATTATCTACAAAGTAATCTTCTACAAAAGGACAACTACGTAAAAAAACAACAAGTTTGTAAATGATACGTGATAATTCAAGCAGGTAACTAAATATTTCGTTAACTTTTGATACCTAGACCAATTAATTGTATTGTAGGTAGCTAGTTCACAAATATAATCAAAGTTTAGGAAAAGTCAGTACTTAATAATATTTTGTGAATAAAAAATAAACATGCGGAACCGTTTATTCAGAAATACCAGGAGTAGGAGGTTTATCTTTACTTACAAATAGTTCGTTGACACCGATCAGCTGTTTTAGTGCTAGTGATGTGTTTATTTCAATTTGAAAAGTTCGGTTTCTGGTATCAATGTATTAAAAAATCTCATAACTTCCGAACATGTAGCGATAGGATTAAAAAACCCTTCCTATATCGTTTGATATCATCCAAAGAAGCCGTGCCTTCTCTATATATATACCCTTTTCGTTACACCTTGTATAAGTGTTAAAACAGATTTTTTTTTCGTGATTTCAGTGTTGGTTATATAGTAAAAGTTGTTCAGTTCGATGGTCTAAAGCACCTCTTAAAGTTTTTCGGGTTAATTTTTTAACACTTTGTACACTATTGTACACCGCAAAAATACATAATACTAGCTGAACCCGCAAACGTCGTTTTACAAAAAAATAAAAAAAATATAGTGGTATGAAAAATAGATGTTGGCCGATTCTCAGACCTACTCAATATGCTCACAAAATTTCATGAGAATCGGTCAAGCCGTTTCGGAGGAGTACGGGAACGAACATTGTGACACGAGAATTTTATATATAAGACTAGGTGACCCCGCAAATGTCGTTTTGCAAAAAAAAAAAATAGATACTAGCCGATTCTCAGACCTACGCGATATGCACACAAAATTTCATACAAATCGGTCCAGCCGTTTCGGAGGAGTATGGTAACTAACACTCACACGAGAATTTTATATATTACGAGAATTTTATATATTAGATTAGATTAGATCTAATCTAATCTTCTCTAATATATAAAATTTGTATGAAATTTTGTGTGCATATCGGGTAGGTCTGAGAATCGGCTACTATCTATTTTTTTTTTTTGCAATACGACGTTTGCTGGGTCAGCTAGTATTAGATAAAAAAAATACATCAAACACTAAAAAATATACAACGGGCGGCCTTGTCGATCTCAATGTTTTACTTATAGTCTGAAGCTGGCACTAATTCTTATATATCTTCATTTTATCAGGCAATATCGGTTCTACCTGTGGCTTCATCACCGGCTTCAGCTTCGTTTCGGTGTTAGAGTTCATTTACTTCTTCACCGTGAAGTTGATCCGAGAGGTTCGTTCGCGACGGCATCGTGGCAAGAGAAGTACTAAACTTCAGAGACCAGCACACTTCGAGCACATCAGGCGATACCGACCCATATACTGGAACGAAATTGCGGCCACTACTGGACAGGGACAAAAGGCTACTTAAAATCATGGGAGGATAGAGTTATATGCTAAAAGATTGTGACCTAATTTTTTAAATAGGTACCATGGTACTGTACAAGTTTCAATCAGTGAGATCTAACTCAACTTTTTGTAGAGGCACTAGATGTGGGTGTATTTATTAGGTAATTTGTGTGTAGTTTGTGGATAGAAGCATAGCAAAGCTTTGTGTAGTTTATACACAACATTAGATATTACGCCACACAATTACCTACACAAATTGTTATCAGTTTAATGGTTCTACCATTTGAACAGCTGTGCTGTTCTCATTCTGATTAAAATCTTTATTAGACTTAGGCACCTGTCGTAAATTCGTAATCATCATTACATCTCCATTATTTATTTGTTCTGAATCATATACGTTGTTACGCACGAAAGCTGTTGTATAAAAATAAAAAATCTAAATGACAAAAGTTTTGTCATTTCGGATCCTCAGCACTTTTAAGTACTCACTACCTAGTGCTAATAATATGTCATCAAAAGAATCCTGGAGAAGATATTTGGAGATTTGGTGGAATGGAATCAAAAGTTTGCCGCAGACGACGTCCATCCATGGTTTTAGATTCATTGCTGATAATCAAAGACATTGGGTGGAAAGGTAATTAATTAAAATAATTGACACAGATTATATCTTGACTCTTCAATTCAGTTTTTGGGTGAATTCAAAAAGGCGTCCTCATTTCGACTCTGGAGAATCTTGACGTATAATATATTTCGTATGTTTCAGGATATTTTGGCTGGTAGTTGTAGCTCTATCATGGTATGGCTCGTCCCTGTTGATAGCAGCTCAGTACGATGCCTTCCAGAACAATCCCATCTCGTTCGTCGTGGAGACAACCTACAAGGACTGGAACACAGAGTTCCCGGCAGTTGTTGTTTGTGAAAATGACAATTCGAACCGCGTCGAAGCGATATCTGATAAGTAAATCTTGTTTCCATACGTTCATGCCTTTCAATAGGTACTCTGAAAAGTTCGCAAAAGCTCTCACAAAGCGGTAACTGAAACTTCAGCGAACTGAAACTTCAACTTTTGAAATGGCGTGGTGGTTTTTGATTTATAGGAAATTAGCATGCGGTTTAGTTGTTTGAACTGATCTAAAAAGTTCTTGTTATTTTAATTCGATTCGTGTTCAAATCAAATCAAAACATTTATTTTCATGACACAGGTTCAGAGGATGTTATAAGAGGTTCATAAGGTAGGTATAACCATGTGAGGTGTGCAAATATATTAGGAAAATTATGACACAATTACTCTTATTAATTAATCTTAATCAGCAACTACGACTCTGAAAGCTTAGACAGTATAGAAATTAAGTGAGCATTCATTCCTACATAAACATGTTTTCTTACTGTCGCATAAATATGTATACTACAATTAATGAGTAGTGGATAACTTAATTGCATAGTAAAACAGGCTACTTAGTAATAGTAATTTCCTAAGCGGACTTGTAAAGTCAGATAGTAAAATTCATGATAGCTCCATTACTAGGTACTCTACCTTTCCTATTATTCCAGGAAAGGTAGCGTCTTTCCTCGAGATACTTTTTATTTTTTTAAGTTTCCAGGCTTTATTGCTGAGAGAAGGTCTCTTACCTTATGTATCTCTTAGTTTTTAGGGTTCCGTATCTCAAAAGAAAAAACGGAACTCTTATAAGATCACTTCGTTGTCCGTCAGTCATGACCCTTTTTCTCAGGAACGCGTAGTTATCAAGTTGAAATTAATAGCAAATACTCACGGCTACAATCCCTTGAAACAGTGAACAAATCAAACTTCTAAGTCAACGCAATCAAAAGATACGGGCGTATATGTTCCGAACTCAAAACCTATAGGGTACTTCCCGTAGACCTAGAATCATGCAATTTCATGTAGCAGAAGTAAAGGAAAAAATCCGAAAACCGTAAAGGAGATGTTCCAAAATGTATGGAGCCTGGGCCAGGTCCTTGTACACTATACTTAAAAATAGGGAAATTCATTTAAAACAGTTCTCAACTGTCCAATTGCTTTAAAATAGCTTGGTTTTCTGGTAAACAGAAGTAATTACACTTGAAATTGCAACACACAAAAAACAAGCCGTCATGGCGGTAAGCTGTCATTTTTATTGATTAATGACGTTTGACATGTTTTTGTTTATTTCGACGCTAGACGAAAGTGACAGAAGTGACACTGTTGTGACAAGTGACAGTTCTCTTTTTAACAACAGAGTAACTAAATCTGTGAGACGCCATGTTGAAAGTGGATAAAATTAATTGATAAATATCAGTTCACTACCACAACAGTACACATTTAATTGAATTATCTGTATTTTTCCCGAATTCTACGGATTTTTCTCTTTTTTTTGAGATACTGTACATAGACCTGGCCCATTTTGAAACATCTCCTTTGTAGTCACATCACAAAAAAAATTAAAACTGTAAGTATTTACATGCACAATCTCTCTTCGCCACTAAACACGTTTAATTTATCTTTTAAAAAAATCCCAGATTATTTTTTTTTTTTTGAACAGTGGTGGCCCAGTGGTAACGGCCGCGACTTACGAGTTGTAGATCGTAGGTTCGAACCCAGACAGGCGCTTTACTTTGTGTAAATTATTCCATCACCACTGCTCTCAAAACGGTGAAGAAAAACATCTTGAGGAAACCGGCATGTCCTAGGACCAAAAAAAAAACAAAAATCGAAGACATGTGACATCTACCAACCCGCACTGGTGGATTACGGCCCACTCCCTCTCATAGAGAGGAGGCCTGTCTCCCAGCAGTGGGAACATTATAGGCTGATTATGTTATAATTTTTTTTTTAATGATATAAAAAAGTAGAAAAACACAACTTGCAGGAAACTTGTCACATTATTCTGACGGGATTATAAAAATTAAAGAAAGCACTAGGAAGTGGTGAAGAGCGGGCGTTTTGGAGGACTGTCAGTAATTTTGACGTTCGAAAAGTGCTGATTCTCAGCCTAACTTTAATAAATGACTTATGATTTTAATTGGTTCCTAAATTATTATTTGTAGATTATGGGGACAAGATCACGATTTTAACATGGAAGAAGTGTTAAAAGAGCTAGCTTTTTTCAAAGGAATTACTTATTATACGTCAGAATTTTGTAACTTGGTGGACCCGCTGCCGGACTGTATGCAAACGAACCTGACTTATTATGCTAATTTAGTAAGTAGCCTCTTAAATGTAAATAAATAGATAAATTCAGATTTCTTGCATTTTATTGCAAAACGTTTCTGATATTAAACTAGGCTATTGAATACTAGTTTGGATGTAATCTCTGTCTGTGTTATTTGCTAAGTGGGTCGTGAATGGTAGGAAGTTGTGGTGCCGTTCCTACTAAAATAAATTATTCTAGAACATTCAAGGACTTACAAAATCTATGAGAGGGGTTTTTAATAATATTTTTAGGTCAGGAGCACCTGTGAGGAAACTCTAGCGAACTGCTCATGGAATGGGATCCCATTCGAATGTTGCAAGTACTTCAGACCGATGGACACTGAGCTCGGAACGTGTTATGCTATTAATACGTTGCAAGGAAGGTAAGGGAAAGTATCAATCGATACTCGTAGATATACAGGGTGCATTTGATATCATGGGCATTATTTTAACCTAAGGTACTACTTATGATACTAATTGCATTAGGGCTACTATTACGCAAATCAAAAATATTATTAATGCAAGTATGGAAAACCTTAAAATGTAGTAAGTCATACAAAGTATCAAATTAGTTGCGCTTCTCGATAGCAAATGCGTAGGTACACTACGCCGTACGCGCGTCATTGGGCGTGAATTCTTTGACCCCGCCCGACTCACGTGACATTCGTAAGTTGCCAATGAATTGATTCATAATAAATTCCAATTTTCCCTTCGTACTTTGCCGGCTTAGGACGGTCAAAACTACGTCAACTAACATACATTAAAAAAAAAACATTTACGTACCTAGCTTGTGGATTGTTTTGAAAAAACCTTATTTGTCGGTAAAGTGACAGAGGGTAAACGGGTGCTCTTCCACGAGCTTGTGCATGTGCTGGCACGTGAAAAGACGAAAAATCCAACAGGTTCTGAGTGTTTCTGGTGGAATGAGACCCCGTGAAGGAATAGGGTCGTTCGGGTAGCGCCGATGGAACATTTCACGAGTTCATACTAAATTTCTTGCGCGATCGTAAATTACAACCATTTGTGGGTATTGTTGGTTGGTGTACCTAGCCTGCACATTACGCGGTCGAGGCATCGTGTACACAAACACACACACAACACACAACTACTACACTAACACTTAATACACTGCAATCCAAGCACCGTATGCCGCGAGCGGCGAGTACGGCGATTACGTCACGGGATCAATAAATCAATTACGCGTCAATGCACCTGCGCAGTCGTTATGACACTGGTTCCGGGTTCGTGACTTCGTGTTGCGGCGGGAAGCATACCCCGCGCGGGGGTGATATTCGTATTTTTGCGAGTGAGGGAGTGGGACGGAGAGAGTTCAGGGAATCCCGCCGGACGGAATGTCTTGTAGCCCATTGTTATTATTACTTGTAAGGAAAAACCCGCGCGCGCGCAGGTGATGTTTGTTTACATTTCGCTTTGCGCTGTACTGCGCTTTAAGATTTTGATATTTCAACAATTATTGGCGTTAACGAAGTATTTTGTTTTAATTACTTTAAGTGTTTATTTGCAATAATAAGCCTTGTGCAATTTGACTTACTACATTTTTAAGGTTTTCCTTACTTGCATTAATAATATTTTTGATTTGCGTATTAATAGCCCTAATGCAATCAGTATCGTGAGTAGTGCCTTAGGTTAAAATAATGCCCATGACTTCGATTCCACCCTGTATAGAAGGTACTGCTACTACATGTAATACGTACCTACCTAATCTGTTAGATCACTATTTAGTTTTCTTCCGGGAGTCAGATTGTTTCAAAGTAGAATCTTAGATAGATATCAGCTTCTGAAGACTGGGGATCACTGGCTCCTTAAACCAATAAACCGTAGTAGGCATATGGATCGGTACATAATTGCTTTTTACGACAGACGCTTGAAAATTGGAGTTGGTCTATTTTTCGACAAGGACCCCGCGGCAACAGTAATAAGTCCCTCCGTACCAGCTTGCTAATTTGTTGAATATATTTTTAGAGAGAGGAATTCTCCTAGATTAAATATGGCGAGTAACCGCACGACTGGACCTGGAGCTATCAAATTCGACGTAATGGTGACTGCCAATATTTACATTTTGAACGAAGAAGAAGTGCCGACGCTCACTACTATAGGTTCAGATGTTTTAACAGTGGGACAAGAAATATTTCACAAGTAAATCATTTACACTTACTTATAACGTATAATGTTGCCTAAAATATGGCTACATTTTCATCTAAACGGATTTAAATGAACGACAACATGATACGAAAGTGCGAATTAGACCATCAATTATTTAAAAAATAACCATAATGAAATAACCACATCCCGTTGTGCCATTTTGTGTTGCATCGCATGCATGGCTCTCGTAAAACGATGGCTATCTAACGAGATCATCGAATTAGGTTACACTTAACAAATTGAGTCCAAGGAATTTCACATACAGTGCTGTAGGTAGGCTAATAATGGTAGTTTTAGTAATCCTTTGCATGGTTTGTAGGCGTTTTATAACCATACGCAACATAGAGAATGACGCTGGCGCCCGCTTGATATCGCCAGAAAAACGGAAATGTCGATACACTGACGAAAACTTCCTGCAAGTGTATCACCACTACTCGTACACAGCTTGCACTGTGCAATGCAGAAAGGACGCACAATTGCAGCTTTGTAACTGTACTAATTACTTCATGCCAAACGTTCCGGAACATCTTAGATGTAATGTCAGCGGCATTATCTGTTTGAACAGCCATGTTCACGAACTTTCGGTAAGTACCTATACTTACTAGATTATATGTATTAAACAAAAATATCCGATTTAAATAACGTATCACACAAGGCCATACTTACCATAGGTCATGTAGTCGTAACAAGATTCCTTGGCAATTACATCGATACCATTTAAATCAATTCAAGTTGATTGATTTTACGCGATACGTACACCGTACTTACATATTCCGAATGAGGATTAAGGTTCGAGCAGCGACGAATTTTGATAGATATGTAGAATCTGTTTTGAATGTAGGTCCTGAAAGCTAGCTGGTCGTCCCGTGCTGGCTTATCTTGCAACTGCCTACCTTCGTGTACGGAGGCAGAGATCACAATCACGAAGGACTTCAAGTTCGTCACGACTGACAGCTACGCGAGTGTTCAGATAGAGCTGGCGGTGCTGCCCAGTGAGCGGTACAGGAGGAATGTGGTGCGTGGAGTACTGGACTTAGTCGGTGAGAGATCAATTATGCCTAATGATGACAACTGAAAGGTTTTGAGAACACTGAAAAAGTTATGGTAAAATTACGTTTCCTTTAAATACAGTGTAGGCAGGGACGTAGGGAAAAGCTTATACAAGTAGGCTATGAATAAGCAACTGTGTGAACCTAAGATGCCTAAGTCGATACCTACAGAGCCCAACACACAACACAATCAATTTTTAATTGCGCAACCCACTCAATCTCAATCTGAATCATTTTGAAGGATATTGCTAATCCATTGCTTTAAATGTTCGAAAAATTTGTCTGCTCTGCAACACAAATAACGCAATGAATCTTGTTGAACTGTCAAAATTAAATCCATTGCTACTGTTAGTGTGTTACGCAATTATCCCGCTGTTCCGTACACACTTCTTGCTCCTCCCGAACACAAGTGAGCTGGCTTTGAAGAAGTACCTAAAGTTCATGAAAAGAAGGTTGAAAGTTTCAGAGTTAAAGTTAATGCAATTTGTTTTTCAGTATCCACCGGCGGAACTGGCGGGTTGTTCCTGGGAGCCAGCATCCTAAGCTTTGTAGAACTGTTCTACATTCTGCTTATTCGTCCATTCTGCGACATATACAGCCAGCGAGATGACGACCCTTGGCACAGGAGGTTTGGTTTGCGACGCCTTCAAGATAATAAGTTTATCCCGAATTGGGGCTGGACATACCATGGAAAGGTCGGGGACAAGAATAAAACTAAGGTTGATGATAGCTCTCGTTAAATTGTAATTAGAAGCCTACGAGATTATTCTTATTATACCTACCGTCTCTTCATTGGATAGTTAGGTAACGAGCAAGTTCCCTAGAGCTATTGTTTCATTAGTACATTATTTATTGTTCAATGCAAATATTATCTTCGTGTATGTACTTACAGATACAGACATATTCTTATTTTTTCTATTGTTTTTCTAGCTTCATGTTATCTTGACATGTGTATGTTATTTTGTCTAAAATATAGTACCTAAACAGTATAGGTAAGTAAAACTTAAAAAAAACAACAAAATAAAACCACTAGTGAAAATAACTTTAATTTCGGAAGTCGGTGTCATAAAATGAAAATGTGGAACCAACGACACCGACTTCCGAAAATTTTTTTTTTTTTGGAAGTTGGTTGTTTTTTTTTTGTAAAAAAGTTTATGTTGCTGGCGAATCACAAATGAAGGCTCTTATCACCCGACGCAAAAAGGCGAAGCAAAAAGGAGGGTTATGATTTTTTTTTCACTTTGATTCTAGATTAATTTGACGCCAACGTTGTAACTAATACATCTTCTTCAAGTTCCCTCGTTTCTTTCAGAAAAGACCCCAAATATGTATTCAGATTAGTTGGTTTTCCTTCACCCGCAAAATTCCTTTAATTTTTTTTTAGAAATTGATTTTACAATTTATTTTGTATTTATTTCAGGCGACGCAGACCCATATTTAAATACCTTAACCTAAACATACATATTTTCATTAAAAAGTAGCATTTCACTAGCTTGTTCATAATCTGCTCTGTGGTACTTGTCCGCGGAAGCGACGGAATACTACGTCCTGCGGCCAGAAGTCTTCTTCCATGACGAAGGCAGATTCGGTACGCGCACCACGAACGCCTTGAAGTTGACGTTGCGGTGCGACTTCACAGTAACTACACTCTCGGGGTGTACCTCGTCTTCCGGCGCACGTACTCCACGATGTCCTCCGCCTTAGTGGTGTAGTGCAGGCGGGAGATGTACAGCGGTGTGTTCGGCTTTGCGGCACGCATGCTGACGTAGAGCTCCATAGGAGCATTGCCGCAGCGGTTCTTGATCGTTCGCGATCGGCGCTTGCTCCTTTGCACCATCACGAAACCCTCATCATCAGCCCTATTCGGTGCCTTTTCTGGCATAGGCTTCATACTTGGAGACCTGTTACTGCCACATTGTTGCGCAACTCGCTAAATATGTTTACAGGGTTATTTGTAAAACACCAGCAACCTCTTAAGAGGTCATTGTACTCATCATTGTGAACAACTTTTACTATGGGACCAAACCTGAAATCCCGAAAAAAAAAATCAGCTGTTCCCTACATTTATGTTCGTGTAACTCGTCAAAATGTAGGGAACAGCTGATTTTTATTTCGCGATTTCAGATTTGGTATCATAGTAAAAGTTGTTGAGAAATGATGAGTACAATGCTCTCTTAAGAGGTTGCTGGTGTTTTACAAATAACCCTGTATAGCTTCACTAAGCACCATACGATATTAAAATAGTGTATTTTTACCGATCAAAAAGGGAGGAATGTGGGATATTTCAAAGATGTTACACAAAATAGGCCAGAGTTGATGTCTTAAACTTTTGTATATCGGCAACCCATTAATGTTTATATTTAATGATATCGTATTTGTTAAACTATTTAAATCCAGCCCATGTAGCGTATTTTTTAGAATTCGTTGAGAGAAGCATTTAATCAATCCGTTGTGCCAATACTGTCCTGGATCCCAGATTGTATATGAAACGTTTCTTTGTTGGTATTAATAAAGTCTGTGCATCTTTAGGTAAAACATTACTTACTTAATCTTTTGTTCAAAATAGTAGATAGTTCGTTCAGGGCTAGAGGTGTGGTACCTATATTAAATTTTATAGCCCAGCTTTGCAGATCTTTAAGAAATTCATGATTCTTTTCTTATTCAGATGGTTTCTTCGAAAAAAAATGTAAATCGGATTCTTCTTCCCAATTTTCACTTTCTAAGTGGTGGGATAGGGGTAGAATAATATTTTTGGCCGCAGAACCCTCGTTTAGGTACTTCACCTGCGTTTGCACTTGACGCGCTTGTCGCTTGATTTACTTCCTGATCATGAAGATTTTATTCCTGAAGAACATGGCTTCATTAATTCTTTATACGAGTACCTATTTGTCACTTTTTTCCTGTAACCACTGTAACCCACTCACACTCACTCACTGTAATCGCTTAAAATCATGGTGAAACTTATTTCCTCAAGACGAAGGGGAACAACTGAATCTCAAAAAAATGGCTAACGATTACCTAATAAAGTTATTGGTCTAGTAGCATAGAAGCTTTTTTGATCTTATTAAGTAGGTACCATTAGAATTAAAAGAGACTCGAGCAAAACTAATATTTATCTTCTGTCCTTTTCATAATGAAATAGAAAGAAAAAGATGCACTGAACTTAAATTTAGTTTGTGAACAACAGAATCGGCGCCAGTAGCGATCTACTTACTACCTATTTCTATATTCCTTTTTTTTATAACAGACTAGCGACCTATTCGCACGGGTGCAATGGCGACTTTTTTATTTAAAACATCGATATTTCTGTCCGATATCTATGATATCAGTCATTATATTAATTTTGGTATTGTATGTAGGTTCAGATTATTATTATTTTTTTACTGAATATACGGAGAGAATATTTAATTAATTCAATTAACCTAATATTTAATAAAAATAACAAAATTAAATCCTAACATAACTAAATAAAAAAAAAAAAACTAAAATAAAGCGTCGAAAAATTCATCCGCAACGCTGTCGACTGGTAATGTACCCAATAGACTGGCGGCAGTACCACGTTGAATGGCAACCAAGGTAAAAGCCAGCCCTTGGGTCATGGGAAGAGTCAACCAGTCGTTTCGAAATTTCCTTAAAAAGAACATGAGCACTCGGACACCACGGCCCGAGGGTTTCAACCCCAAACGGCTCGAAAATATAACTTCCGATAAGGTTATTACATTTTCGTCGCTTGAGGTTTTCCGCAGACGCAGCAGAAGCGCCAGCACAACATGCCGAGCCAGGAAGATGGGATGGCGCAAGAGTATCCACACACGTTGCGTCCCACACTAAAGGATACCCAACTTCCATGGAAATAAAGACATACCGTCGGGTCTCTTGCCATCGTCGCGTGCTAAGCCATTGGGTTCTAATACAGCTGGAACGCCGACGGTGACAAGAGCTCGGCGGATGATGTCATTATGTTCGCATGCCGCGCTAAACGACCCGCACTTCCGCTGCAAGAAAGGCCGTGGTGTCCGAGGCTGTTGACATCTTCGTCACAGTGACAGCGATGAGGAGAACAGCAAGGAGTGTCTAGCCGAAGAGAAGCAGCGAGGCGAAAAGTAGTGTCGTCAAACAAAAAGCCTATGTTCGACGAAGGTAGTGTACGAAGCCAAAGACCCGACTCCCACCTACCCACAGCCAGCAAGCGCGCACGCTCCGCAGAAGTAGCAGACGAGTCAAGTAAATTGTTCTGTACTACTCTGCAGAGCGGCTCATCCCACCGTTTTTGGGAAGATGGGTTATCGGGTGGATCTGTATTCGGGCAAGCGAGTCTCCAGGCATCCATAGCCTCGGTGAAACACGGCACATCAGAATCAATCAGCGTGGATGCTAGGATTTTCCTTATTAATTTATCAGTGCCGTGGACCGAGGATATGAAAGCCGGTAAACTAATACTGGAAATTTTGCGGACGCCGAGGCCACCCATACGAATGAGAAGAGTAGCTTGTGCCCAAGCTCGGTCGTCCATGGTCACATTTAAAATAGAAGCTAATGTATGTTTATTTATTTGCTTATTTACATATTATTTTGCAGACATACAATGTCTATCTGCGATTTCTTCAAAGATTTCCATAACTTTTTGTTTGTAATCAGAATTACATTCCATCATTTTCTTTATAAATAGTCCTTTGTTTTTGGAGAGTATTTCATTAAACTGAGCATTATCACAGAAAATTTCGGTAGTAAGACCATCGTCTAACCAGAACTGTGGTATAAGACAAGCACAAACGATGAGCCCCCACAGTCTTTGTTCATCAGCAGAAGTCATAAATTCTTCATTTGTAATTATTCTATCGATGTTCATATTATAGTTATTTAGTATTTTCCCAAGTTCTTCATAATAAGCATTCAAGAATATCTCCATGTTTTCTTCTCTAAAAGTTGGATCTAAATTACAATAGAGTAAACACATGACATCACCAGCAGGTGGTTGGCACCTTATCGCTTGAAAATCGACCAGCACGCAATCATCTGGCACCGAGCGGTTCTCTTCGTCCTTACTGTAGTGAAACATAAGGTTATTATTCCACAAGTCGCGGTGGCAGATTACATTCTTCTGTTGAGGAGAAAAATCACTCAAACTCAAAGCAGTGGACCACACGTCATGCCAACGACTCTTAATCAAATTCATTTCTGTATCGTTATACTTTGAAAATGATTTCATAGCTTCTAATGCCCCTGTCATGCACTGACAGAACCAATCCGATGATAGCTCGTATCCACCTTTGTCCAAGAATTTTTCGTACTCATAATTAATTCCCTTGTATTCCCCCATAGTTTCTTTACTTTTCTTTTCTTCATATACAATGGAAGATGCGTGAAGTCTGGCTAACGTCTTCAATGCTTGAAGTGTGTGAGCCATGTCGAACCTATCAAATTTATTTCGTAATTTATACTGTTTGGCATTTAAATCTTCGAAAACCATTGCATCGTTCAGAGCTGTTATTAACCTCGAAGCCCATGGTTTGATACCTAAAAAAAAACAAATAGATTAATAACCCCGTCATCACGTGAGGTAAAAAAACTAAAACCTGACTACTGAAAAGGATGAAACAAGAAAATACCTTCCCGTGGTCGCATGCCGCTGTACTAAATACTTACTTATAAGCAGTGGCGTGCACAGAGATTTTAGACAGGGTATGCACAAAAAAAATTACCAGTTAGTTAGATTAGGTACTTTCTACAAGTTAATGTTTGTACTTAAATCAAATCGACGCGCCTATCTGACTAAAAGTTCTTTTTCGATTGTAATCATAGATAAATCTGTAAGTCTGTTTTGGCCCTGTGTGTTTCGTAAATATGTATGAATTCAAGTACCTACTCTTTGATGAATTCTTTTTAGACTAGAAAAAACTTTTTTACAAAAAAAAAAAACAACCGACTTCCAAAAAAACACTACAAAGTGAAAAATAACTTTAATTTCGGAAGTCGGTGTCGTTGGTTCCGCATTTTCTTTTAATTGACACCGACTTCCGAAATTAAAGCTATTTTTCAGTTTGTAGTGTTTTTTTGGAAGTCAGTTGTTTTTTTTCTTTTTTGTAAAAAAGTTTTTTATTTTTCACTTTCTAGGGGGCCAGTTTCTAACTTATCTAAGTTACAATAACCTAATGTCAACTGCTCATCACCTTTTACAAAATATCGCTTTTCCCGATGCAGGGATGTTAATTGTTAAGGAGTTCTCCTTGTAAGAACCAGGAAAACTGCACTTCACGATACGCGTTGTGCTTAGCAATCACATTAAAGTACCTAATCGAATCGCAACCCGTGAAATATTTATTATTGAGTAGTTCCGATGGCCATCCGTGGTCTTCATCGTCAGTTTCATTTCACCGAATGCTGCTTTTTGAGAGCAAATGCACGAGTTACTATAAAAAATATCCAAATCGCTATAGGTGTGCCTACAAAATTTGAGGGTTTCCCTCGATTTCCATGGGATCCCTTCATCAGATTGGTTCCAATTTAGTGACAATGGGACCACCTCGGGAGCATACAATCGCGTAATCGCGTAACAAACACACAAAAAAAACACCGTCGAATTGAGAACCTGCTCCTTTTTTGAAGTCGGTTAAAAATAATCGTTCGGTCGATGCGCTGAGTAGAATCGTAACTATTAATTTTCCTAATTTGTAAACAGAAAATATGGAAGTCTGATTTGAATATAAATTTTGAATGAGATCGAATATGTATAATTATCCATTTTTTACAATAAACTTACTAAATGATTACTTGACAGGCAATCACTTGCGCCAAGAAAAACAATAAATGGCGAAAAAACTTTGCAATTTTAGATACGAACTAATACAAACGAATGAATTACTCGGGTCATTTGGTCAATCCGACTAAAAAAAGTCGACCCTTTGCAAACAACAATTAAACGGTGCTTTTACGGGTTCTCAATTTGGCCGGCTTGCAATGTAAGCTATGCTTCTAAAACTCCAACACGCGCGCACATTTTCACGCACACACTCACACTTTTACTGTGTACTACACGAGATGCGTTGAATGAAGAATAAGCAAGGCGTAGTATTGCTTTTGCTCACGCGAGCGCTGCCTGCGCGCTGCACGGCGGCGAGTGTTCGCCGATCCAACGAGTTAGTTCCAAAAAATATAATAGATGGCGCGTTAGCTAAATTAACATGATTTTTAAAAAATTAGTTATCTAACATTTAGAGGGGCATGTATGTATGGGACTACAGGGTATGCAGAGCTTATTTGCATGTATGGAGTGCACGCCACTGCTTATAAGCTATGGATAGCATGCGACCACGGGAAGGTATTTTCTTGTTTCATCCTTTTCAGTACCTATACTCCATTTACAATAAGATTAGACATTTAAACAAACCTTTTTTACCGTCTGTTCAATCGATTTTGACTTCTATTTCGTAGGCATAAGGAATTAAGGATGGCCTTAAAAGCAGTAAACAGTTGTTATTGTAAGCACTTTTTTGCTTTTAATGCCATCCTTATGCCTACGGAATATAAGTCAAAATGTGTTGAACAAGCTGTAGAAAAGGTTTGTTTAAATGTCCAATCTTATTGTAAATGGAGTATAGTCGGGTTTTAGTTTTTAAACTTTTTTTTTATTTAATTATTTTGGGCTTATTTCAAAAATATTTATATTTTTGGCTAAATAATAACAGCCGCACAGGTCGATCGATCAGGTTAAGCTACGCTTGCCGCGGTTGGTCCGTGGATGGGTGACCATCTTTACATACTAAGACCCCTCCGTGCCTCGGAAAGCACGTTAAGCCGTTGATCCCGGCTGTCATTCGTGGATCTTTGACAGTTGTTACGAGTAGTCAGAAGCCCGAAAGTCTGACAACCAGTCTTACCAAGGGTATCGTATTACCCAGTAACTGGGTTGTGGAGGTCAGATAGGTAGTCGCTCCATGTAAAATACTGGTATTCAGCTGCATCCGGTTAGACTGGATGCCGACCCCAACATAGTTGGGAAAAGGCTAGGCAGATGATGAGATGAAAGTCCTCTAGAGGACGCCATATTGAATTTAGTGTGGCGTCACCAGCGGACGGTTAAGACGCTTCTAATGATACCTCATTTGTCAAATTATTATAAGTACCTACTTTTGAAGTTATGAGGGAACAGATGAACATACACACATACACACATACCGGTCAAAATCATAACCCTCCTTTTTGCTTCGCCGTAGTCGGATAAAAAACACCCTACACCGGAAACAAAATGTCTAAGACGCTTCTAATGATACCTCATTTTTCAAATTATTATAAGTACCTATCTACTTTTGAAGTTATGAGGGAACAGATGAACATACCTACATACCGGTCAAAATCATAACCCTCCTTTTTGCTTCGCCGTAGTCGGATAAAAAACACCCTACACCGGAAACAAAATGTCTACTCACCCGGTATTTCAATGTTCTCCTTGATCACTGAATAGAAGAACGCTTCTTTATCAAAGAGCCGCAATTCCTTCACCATGTTTGCTTTCGCTGCATTCGATCTGGATATGGCTTTAATGAAGAAGTAAAGAACTCTTCTATCCGACAAATGCACTTTCACTTTCCAATATTCTGCTAAAAATCCCAACATTTTGTCACTAGCTGGGTGAACAGAATAGTTTTCTATTATTATTTCTTCATTTGTACGGTTGTAGCTAGCCAAAATTAATTTGATATCTTCTTCTGTTATATAATTAATTTGGTCGTTAATTTCCATAGCAGCAGCCGCCATTTTTTCCCGTAAAAATCAATCAGCCTGTTGGCCAAAGAGAGCAACTGAGGCAATTAAACTTAGCGAGACAAAATGCGCCTTATGTTCGAATATCTTGTCATTCTTGTCGTTACAGTATTGTTAGAACGCTAAGTAGGTAAATATTGATATCGTCAGTCTATATTAGTAAGAGTAAATATAAGGTAGTTAAGTAAAGAAATGCCTACGTCGGTATTGCCAGCCCTGCTTTGGAATCACTACATAGTATAAAACAAAGTCGCTTTCTCTGTCCCTTTGAACGCTTAGATCTTTAAAACTACGCAACGGATTTTGATGCGGTTTTTTTTAATAGATAGAGTGATTCAAGAGGAAGGTTTATATATATAATACATGCATGCATGTGATGTCGTAAATAAACACATTTTTTTGCGCTTACTTTTCAAACGCTGGCTGAACCCTACGAGATAGGTCAAAATAATGTACTACAGTATTGTACACCTTAAAAAGGTCTACAAAAAAGTCCGCGATGGTATATGTCTATCTCTTTAGGGATAACCCACAATAATCATTTTTATCCTTTACTTTTTACGAGAAATAATGGCTTATTTACGAAGCGATTTTAAGCAATACAGCATTAATCCTTATCTAATTAAGTACCTTAAATACATTGTGCATTTAATATAGATAAATATGGCCCTTTACAGCATGTAATTTAAATGAATATTTTCGAAGATATTACAGATTTAAAATGCAGGGACAAAGCGGTTGCTGCGGTACCGGCCGCGGCGGCGCGTGCTGGCATTCTTGAAATACCTGTACTAAGTTAAGTATCAGTATTGCACACGTGCGAAGCCGGGGCGGGTCGCTAGTTATATTATAAATGCGAAAGTTTGTGAGGATGGATGGATGTTTGTTACTCTTTCACGCAAAAACTACTGAACGGATTTGGATGAAATTTGGCACACAGATACTTTATAACCAGGATTAAAACATAAAATGCTTTTCATACCGATATTCCCACGGGATCGAAACTTACGCGGGTGAAACCGCGGGTCGCAGCTAGTCTATTATAAAAATGCAACGAATTTGGGACATTTTCTACCTATAGGCACACCCCGGACACTCCGTACAACGCGCGCAAAATAATTACCTACTACTACTACATAGCCAAATGACGTTGGTACACGTGCAAATGTGTGCGTAAACTCTAGTAGGGTTGGTTGTCGTGCGGAGCGTAAAAAAAATGGCGGGAACGACGACGACGCGACTAGAAAGGACTAGTTTGATTGTTTAACTAATTAGTCGGGTTCGTAATGAAATAATAATAATATTATAATAGTTAAGTAATAAATGTAAAACTTTGTAACAATAACTATAATTTCGGAAGTCGGTGTCTTTGGATCTGTATTTTAGTTTATTGCCACCGACTTACGAAATTAAAGTTATTTTTCACTTTGTACTTAGTGTTTTTTTGGAAGTCGGTTTTTTTTTTTGCTAAAAAGTTTTATTTCTCGCTTTTTAGTGGGTCTGTTTATAAAGTATATAAGTTACAATAGCCGAATGTCAACTTGCTGTTCTCTTGGTACTCCATCATCAGCTCCATTTCACCATTCGCATTGTGACGAGCATAAATTGTGCTTAGCGAACATATTAAAGTAATCGCATCGCAACCTGTGAAATACTTATTATTGAGTAGCCCCGGTGGCCATCTGTGGTCTTCATCATCAGTTCCACTTCACTAAATGTTGCTATCGCAGAGCAAATACCCATGCAAATAAGGTACTTAAATAGTACTTAAAAGCTAAATATTGCTTACTCTAAAATATTTTCGTTTAAATGACCTACTTAGCATGGTATTAAAATGCGATATCTTACAAACATTTATGTAAATACAAATTCGGAAAAGCATCACAATATCGAACCATCGTGATTAAAACTCAGATAAAACTTTTAAATCGCAAAATTGTGTGTTCGTGTCAGCAGTACAGTGCTGCGGTTGTTTGTGAACGCCCCGAGCTAATAACCGCCGATAATGTCGCGGGTGTGCGGGGTGAGGTGCGGTATCTGATGTCAGCGCGGGGTAGGGAGTGGCCATTCTGTACGAAGTACTATTAGGTATTCTGTGCTATAGGTACATATGCCTACATGCATAGTTGGATAGCTAAAAAATAAGTTTAAAAACTAAAACCCGACTACTGAAAAGGGTGAAACAACTCACTTGCGTCTGACTGGATTGGTACTGGGACAAATTACCTACGGCCGTGAGAGAGAGTGCAAATTCAGTTCTAATAAATCAGTACCTAATTTTACTACAATTCTATCCGTATAAAAATCCTTGCATTCGATAGGGATGGGGATTCGAGGGGGACAAATGATTCAGAGACCGTTGTTTTGTACCTACCACAGAACAGATAACCTCTTTTATCCGTTCTTTGGTACCTACCTACTTATAATGTGTGGTTCGAAAATATTTTTGTAGTGAAAACTTCTTTAGGCGCGTTCTGCGATTTTTGACAGGGGGAAATCTTATGGGTTCGCGTCACTGACATGCGTAATAGCAGTGTATGTGTAGCTATAAGGCCGCTGCCTGGAATTTTGCGGGCTGCGGGGCGGCAGCGACGGCGGCGCGGGCGGTCGCCGATTGCCTTGAGTGCACCGCTCGTTGCCCGCTCTCGCGCCGCTGTTTTCGAGAACCGGTCCATTTATGTCATTCAGGTTGGCTGGACAAATCTTCAAAATAGCTCGCATTTAACTAGGTCAATAGGGCATTTTATGTGACGGCTAAACACCCTTATTTCAGAATTTGTGACGCTACAGAATCTTAGATAGTCGATCGAAAACGTGTCCAGCCATCTTGAAAAACCACTTTTCGCTGGTCTCTCAATCTCGGTAACGGAAGTGATTTTGACGACTTTTTGCATATCAAGGGGCGTCACATAAATTTGTGTCAGGCATCGAGCTAAAATTTTTGTGATACGAACAGCGGTTTACTAGAAAAATGCAAAAATCTGTGTCCAGCCAGCTTGAATTTACGTATAAAACTTTTGGCTGGCACTTCTGAATCTCAATAACGGGAGCGTTTTCGAATATGGTTCCTTTACTAACATTTAGTGACGCAATTTGTGACAGTAATAACGTTTGATTTATAGCGTCACATGTAAGGGTTTCCGAGAAATCAGTAAAAACTTACATGTCCAACCAACCTGCGTTCAAGCTGGCTGGACACATGTATCTTCGCTGCCTGATGATCTACAGCCTTCGAAATATGTATATTCAAATTTTTGTGACGGGGACGATAATGTTTTACTGAATTTGTGACGGAGAAACTTTGAGTAGTTTCAAAGATATTGATCATTTAAATTTTCCCATACAAACATCCATTAATATTGTGAGGTGACCATAATTTTTACATAAATAAAGTCTCAATGGTATTGAGATAGGAAGTGTCGATTCCATCTGGTTTTTTTATAATGTCCGACGTTTAAAAGTGATGCCGATACTTATATATGCCGATATATACTTTTTCATTTAAATACCTTCGAGCATTAGTTATCCTGACACAATGGTGCCGATTCTCTTGTACACCGAACTAAACTAACTAAACTATCACTAAAATTACTTACTTTTGACTATGAGAATCTTAGAGCTATTCTGCATTAAAATGTCTCTAAATTTAAAATTATTTTGACACAACCAAATCGAATTTGACAATCGCGATTCCAAGTAGGTTTTTTTTTTTGTTTGTTTGGCTTCGCACGGTTTGTGCATTCAGCCAAAAAGTAGGTACTTATTTGCCCTTATAATCATCATCTGCCTAGCCTTTTCCCAACTATGTTGGGGTCGACTTCCAGGCTAACCGGATGCAGCTGAATACCAGTGTTTTACATGGAGCGACTGCCTATCTGACCTACACAACCCCCTTACTGGGTAATACGATACCCCTTGGTAAGACTGGTTGTCAGACTTTCGGGATTCTGACTACCCGTAACGGCTGTCAAAGATCCACGAATGACAGCCGGGATGCTTTCCGAGGCAAGGAGGGGTCTCGGTATGTAAAGATGGTCACCCATCCACAGACCAACCGCGGCAAGCGTAGCTTAACCTGATCGATCGACCTGGGCCTCAAGTCTGGTATTACAATAGTGTCAGAATGGTCTATCACTGATTTCATAATTGTCGATTTTGACAAGTTTGGTAATCTACTAATATAATGGCGTCTTTATGACTTTCCAATGCTCAACCACTGACACTCCATTGAAAGAAATGGTAATCTCGTACATAATGACAAATTAATAAATGTAATGATTATTGCTATTTACGAACTTCTTACTACTTCAGATTGCAAACACTAATATGTAATATGTAAAAATATATATTAAATGAAATCTAGCATGAAATTTAGTAGTTTTTCTGAGAACATTGACCAACCAATGGCCGACCATTATGAATTTAGCAGATTACGAACTATTGGCAAAATGACAATGGGATCGTGTTGGAATGACGAATTTATAAAAATAGCAGACTTGGGTCCCTGTGTGGCTGTTATTATTTAGCCACGGGCCCCTCCCCGTGTTTTTTTGAGCCGAAGGTGCGTAGTGGGGAAAACTCGACCTCTTTTTTATGGAATTTTTCACTTTTGTATAGAAAATGTGAAAAATTATTACCAACGTGTTGAGTTTTAGCGGTTTGCGGGTTCTATAAAGGGGGTCGAAATTTTCATTATTTTTGCGATAGGACACACCGTTTTCGAGATATAAGCAAAAGAAAATAAAAAGAAAACGGTACTGTTTTTGCATCTGAAGTCGAGGCAGTCGAGGTGTTGGTGTGAATTTTAGCTCATGCCAACTAATTTTATTCCACACCTTTTTAGTCGCGATTAAAAATAGTCAGATTTAGTTAGAAAATCTAAATTATAGGTGAAAACGTCAAATTCAGAATAGCAAAATTACTATTTTCTCTAAACTATGAACTCAGTGCAATCTTAGTGCTGTCAAACTAAAAGTTAGTTAAGTTGTGTCACTTTAGTTAATTTCAGAATGGGAAATCGTCATTTGACAGGAATAAACTAAATTTTGGTGCACGGCACCAGTATCTACCTATGTACTTACCATGAAAAACACCAATATCTACCTACTAAAAAGAGTAGGTATGTGCACCTAAATAATCAATAACATCAAAAAATTACCCCCCCCCCCCCCTAAGGCGAAAGCGCCAGGGTAACCCGCAAAATTCATTTTTTTTACGGTTTTTACAATTTGCTGGTCAGTATTAAGTTGTACGTTGATTAATATATGATTCGCGGCCGTAACAAATATGTATTTACCTACAGAATTATAATCTATAAATTCATCAACACAACTCTCTAAGACCAAGTAATCCCCAAGAATGACTATTTCATGAAATCTTCACATTTAACAAGTTGTGTTACTGATTGTAATGATTATAATTCTGTCAACTACTATCACCAAAACACGGATTTTCGTCCATTAAAGAAAACACCTTAAAATATACTTAGTCCTACATAAAACCTACAATATTTGGTAACCCTACTGCAGTGTTTGTATGGGAAAATTTAAATGATCAATATCTTTGAAACTACTCAAAGTTTCTCCGTCACATATTCAGTAAATCATTATCGTCCCCGTCACAAAAATTTGAATATATTTCGAAGGCCGTAGATCATCAGGCAGCGGAGATACATGTGTCCAGCCAGCTTGAACGCAGGTTGGTTGGACATGTAAGTTTTTACTGATTTCTCGTAAACCCTTACATTTGACGCTATAAATCAAACGTTATTACTGTCACAAATTGCGTCACTAAATGTTAGTAAAGGAACCATATTCGAAAACGCTCCCGTTATTGAGATTCATCAGATACCGCACCTCACCCCGCACACCCGAGACATTATCGGCGGTTCATTAGCTCGGGGCGCTCACAAAGAACCGCAGCACTGTACTGCTGACACGAACACACAATTTTGCGATTTAAAAGTTTTATCTGAGTTTTAATCACGATGGTTCGATATTGTGATGCTTTTCCGAATTTGTATTTACATAAATGTTTGTAAGATATCGCATTTTAATACCATGCTAAGTAGGTCATTTAAACGAAAATATTTTAGAGTAAGCAATATTTAGCTTTTAAGTACTATTTAAGTACCTTATTTGCATGGGTATTTGCTCTGGGATAGCAACATTTAGTGAAGTGGAACTGATGATGAAGACCACATGATGGGCACCGGGACTACTCAATAATAAGTATTTCACAGGTTGCGATTCGATTACTTTAATATGTATGCTAAGTACAAGTTATGCTCGTCACAATGCGAATGGTGAAATGGAGCTGATGATGGAGTACCAAGAGAACTCCTCAACAATTAACGTCCCTGCATCGGGAAAAGCAATATTTTGTACAAGGCGATGAGCAAGTTGACATTAGGCTATTGTAACTTAGATACTTTATAAACAGACCCACTAAAAAGCGAGACATAAAAACTTTTTAGCAAAAAAAAAAACCGACTTCCAAAAAAACACTAAGTACAAAGTGAAAAATAACTTTAATTTCGTAAGTCGGTGGCAATAAACTAAAATACAGATCCAAAGACAGCGACTTCCGGAATTAAAGTTATTGTTAAAAAGTTTTACATTTATTACTTAGCTATTATAATATTATTTTTATTTCATTACGAACCCGACTAATTAGATAAACAATCAAACTAGTCCTTTCTAGTCGCGTCGTCGTCGCGATTTTTTTTACGCTCCGCACGACAACCAACACTAGGTACTAGAGTTTACGCACACATTTGCACGTGTACCAACGTCATTTGGCTATGTAGTAGTAGTAGGTAATTATTTTGCGCGCGTTGTACGGAGTGTCCGGGGTGTGGCAGAGGCCTAAGGGTGATGTGTTGTGCAACATTATTTCATAGTTTTCAGTTCTGTCGGCAGTCCCCTTTACTGCCTATGTTTTTTGTTATAATTATCTTGATTAGACTTCGATAGGTACCCATGACGTAGGTATGTGATGTTTCAACAGTCAATTTAATTTGGCTGTTAAACTTACCTTTTGGGTCCTTTTGGGATTAAATATATTTTTAACTAGTTGGACATGATATAATTATTGAGGTAAGTAGTAGTAATTTATACATTGGCAATAAAACCGATCCATGATCAAATAAGGAATTTAATAATGTACCTACTGCAAAACTAGCAATAAGAACGATAGCAACTTTTTCATGAGTTTATCTAAGTTAAACACAGTGATAAGACAAAGAAATATAAAATATTAGTTTATCAAGTACATAAATTATTTCTTGGTTATGACATTGTGTACCCAGCGTACACAATGTCATAACCAAGAAATAAAGGGACCTAGCTACTAGAATTTAGATCTTATAACTGAAGGTAGCAGTGCCTGCTTATTTATTTAATTCAAAATAAAATTTATTTCAACTACACACATCAAAAGTGTCTAGGGATCAAGCATTTTTATGCGGATTTCTTGAGATTGAGATGTGGCTTTGTAATAAATTTATGATTTTATAAATTTATATGGATCCTTTTTGGTGCATTTCATAATTTGAATCAGGAACTGTGAATCAAATTCGAGTAAAAGATGAAAATCAGCTGTCAATATTTTCCCTATAAAAACATACAACGCATTGAAGACATTATTAGTGCTACTGTTTCCCTACTACTGATTAAAACCAACGTTATTATGGAGCGGCGACGTCATTTAAGCAGGGAAGAAATGCTCAGAGCCGTGGGAATGATAGAAGCTGGTTCCCGGCAACGTACTGTGGCTTTAGCTCTGAATACAAGTCAGAGTGTTATCAGTCGACTTTGGACACGTTACCGAAGCACTGGTACCGTGGCTGAGCGCCATGGAGGACGGTATCGCTGCACCACACGGAGACAAGACCGATACATTCAAATCTTAACTCGAAGAGCTCCAACAATAACCGCCATGATGTTAGCCGTGAGGCTTCATCACTCTTCAGGGAACTTAATTAGCGACCAAACAGTCAGAAACCGCTTGCATGAAGTGAACCTTCATTCCCGAAGACCGCTACGGGTACCACCTATAGCAATGCACAATCGTAGGATTCGATATCAATGGGCTCTTGAACACAGAAATTGGGCAGAAGAACAATGGCGTTTCGTGTGCTTTTCTGATGAGTCTCGTTTTGGTATGAGACCGGATACAAGACGTATACGACACTGGAGAACCCCTGGACGCCAACAGCGATTAAAATCCTGCCAGGAAGTCCATCCTTATAGTGGTGGAACCATCATGGTATGGGCGGGTATTTGGATCGGCGGAAGAACTGAGTTGATTTGGATCAGAGGCAACCTCAACGCTCAAATTTATGCTGAGACGATTGTATCAGACGTCATCGTTCCTCTACAAGTGCAAATCGGTCCCTTATTTCAGTTAATGCATGATAATGCACGACCGCACACCGCAAGAGTTGTAAGACAGACTCTCGCCGCAGCTAACATCAATGTCCTGCCCTGGCCTGCTCAGTCGCCAGACTTGAACCCGATTGAGCATGCATGGGATATGCTACAGAGAAGAGCTCTGCCGAATATGGAGGGTATCCAGTCGCAAGAAGACCTTTTTTTGTTGTTGCAACGAACATGGGCGGCCATTCCACAGCGTGATTTGGATGAACTCATTTTGAGTATGCCAAACCGATGTTCTTGTGTTGTTAGTGTTCGCGGTAGAAACACGGATTATTAATTGTTTAAGTTACCCAATAAAATTTTACAGAAAACTGTTATTTCAGTCTTTTTTTCGAACTTTTGTGTTAGTGGTTCAAATGTCAAAAATCCCTTTATTAGGAAAATGGCAAATTTCTTTATTAATGCAAAGGTGACTTGGTTTATCGTTACTGTGACAAACGAAAACACTTTATTTGATGAATCCTTAAAGAAAATTTTAATTAATATCAATCAGGAGAAAAGTTATTGCAAAAATATATGTTGATCCCTAGACACTTTTGATGTGTGTATTTTGGGAAACACAAATCTCTCTACAATTTCGTCAAATAATTCCGTTACTCTAATTCGATACTTCTCATCTTCTTTAGCTACATCTATAAACTCTTGACTACGACTTACTATGTTGGCTTGTTTTGATAACTCGGGATCACAAAATATCTGCTTTTGTTTCTCCTTACTCATAGCTACGACAGGTGTTATGAGCGCAGCTTGAGTTAGTCCGAATACTATACTTTTCTTGTATGCTTCCGTAAGAGTAGATTTATCAAATATGTTCATTATATTTACTCCGTCAGCTTGCAGTTCCTCAGACAGCACTGCATAGTAAACATCCATAAATCCATCCGTCCATTTATCTCTATCATTCCGTGTAGTGTTGAAATATATCAGGGAAGACAGGTCAAGCATCGGAGAAGAATATATGACAGTCTGGAAATCAACGAACAAAGCGTGACATGCTGAGTTTTGATCCTTTTTGAGGAACATATTATTGGTCCAAAGATCCCGATGCACTACTGCATTCCGATATTCTGAGCTAGGCTTCATGAGGTCCATAGCACTATCGAATAATGTAGGCAAAATCGATTCTACGTATCGATTGAAGTTTGGTTTAGATTTATACTTGGAAAAGACTTTGAGATAATCAATGACTGCGTTCCTTCCTGTGTCCCGCCAGTCGAGTCCCCTGTTGGGTTCTTGAAGGTAGTCACTATAATGTTCCCATATTCTGTATGATCTACTCAACTGTCTGCTCTTTCTCTCTTCATAAATGTATGATTGAGCGTGAAAATTTGCTAGCGTTACGACAGAAGCTTTTAATTCTTCGAAAGTCATGGTGTCCTGGTGATGTGGCATTACGTATCCCAGTAGTGAGACGTTTTCAAATACAAAAATGTCTTCTTTGATAAACAGTAATGTAGGACGCCATTTTCGTGACCCTATAAAATAAGGAAATTTTTTAAGAAACCAATTAATACGTAGGGGTGTTTTACATTATTATTTTACAAGGAGTTTTGTTGTTGTTACAGTTACTTAGACAACTATAAACATTAAGACAATAGGTTAAGAACATTGCTAATTGGGATATTTGTAACAGGAGTTATCTTACCTGTGCCATTTCCAAATTCATTAAAAAGCGTGCTCAGCATGATGTACTCCTTATTGAAGAATCCAAGCTCCCTAAGATATTCTGCCTTCCATTTGTCGGACCTCGGCATGCACTTCACAAACAGGTTAAGTGTAGAACTGATCCCATTCAATTCTACTTCTATTATCAGTTTCATATGGTCACCCAGATATCCAATAATTTTGTCTGGAAAGTCCTCCATCTTCCAATGCAACACTTTGGTAAACCCACATTGTTTTGCGATGAAATTAATTTCATCTTGACTTAGTAATTCCATTTTGTGCGTGTTTCTTGTAACTTTATCAATGTATAATATGAATCTAAACAAATAATTGCAGTGTTTTATAGAGGGTAGTCTATGTATTGCAGATAATATTATAGTGTGACAGATAACGAAGAACTTACTGTAAGGACAGCATATAAAAAAAAACAAGTATGTAAATGTGGCTGGATAATTCAAGAAAAAAAAAATCAATTAAAAGTAGGTGACAAAATAAATCCAAAATACACATTGTTATAAAATTTATTTAATGAATAACCAAATAATTACACGCCAAACATTGAACTGGTGGAATGTAAATCTAGGAAGGGTTCGTTCATGATTTTATTTAATTTCTTCTCTTTTACGGCTTCGTAATTGGGCGTCCACAGTTCCGTCACTCGTGGGGCGTAAGGCCCGTTCAGCTTGGACTCGTTTCCGTCTTCATCATCACTGGAATTTTCGTCTATTTCCATCGGCTTGTCTTCTTGGGAGTCATCAGCCTGTTCAAGTTGTTCCATACCAGAGAGGCGCTGTAGGAATGATGTGCAGAGAAGGCTCACGGGCGGGACCATGTGCGGTGACGCCAACGAGAACTGAAACAACCAAAAACAGGAATCAAACAGTGTAATCGGTTAGTTACATAATGATTAAATATACTGTTTACAGAATAAGAACAAAGCAAATCCTACTCAGTTGACATTTATTTAATATCTGTACCTATTCGGAAGTTATCTTAGAGTAAATATCGCACCCTCGGTGCGACACTGTCACTTTTGCAAAAAATGCAAAAATGAGTTAAATATTATAGTATATTTTTTACAATATAAAGTGATTAATATTTATCAGGGACCGAAAGGTTAACCCGTATGAGGGTTTTAACCGGGTTAATTTTTAGGATTAGGTTAGAAAACCCACAATAAAGGTTAACCCGTATTATAGGGTTAATCAGCCTTTATGAACCGGTTTCGACTTAAGACTGTGCCGACCCTACAGTGGCGCCCTCATCGTTTGTTTGGTTATTTCATACAATTTAGAATGAAAATGCAGAAAATAAGCACGTTAAGTTGTGCTTCACAAGATTATACGTTAATATTATTAGGAACGGTAGTTTTATATTGTTTAATTTCATTATAATCCTTAAAACGGATAAAAGTGGCCACTATATTCCGTTTTAAGGATTATGATAAAACTAAACAATATAAAACTACCGCTTCTAATAATATTAACGTATAATCTTGTGAAGCGCAACTTAGCGTGCTTATTTTCTGCATTTTCATTCTAAATTGTATGAAATAACCAAACAAACGATGAGGGCGCCACTGTGCGGTCGGCACAGTCTTAAGGTGCATTTTAGCACATAAAACATCTGCAAGAAAGTGACAGAGATAACTACCACGTGGTCTTTGATCGTGTTCCGACGTGACTCTAAGTAGTCACCGCGCAGGATGCATTGAACTTTGAGCCTTATTAATGTTGCATAATTCTGTTTTTTTATGTTTGTTACCTCAGTACGCCGTCATTTATGAACCGATTTGGATTTTTTTTTTTTTATTTGAAAGGATATGCTTCCAGATTGGTCCCATTCTTGTCAAAATCCAGTTCTGATGATGGGATCCATGAGGAATTGAGGGAACTCCTCAAATATTATAGGCATACATATAGCAATTTTGGTTTTTTCATCAACATGTCAAGCATTTGCATTCAAAAAGTATAATTTGGTGAAGTGGAACTGATGAAGGAGACCACAGATAGCCACAAGAACTCTTCAATGATAATAAGTATTTCACGGGTGGCGATAAGATATCTCGATTAAGATAGTTAAGCGACTATGACGAAGCAAATTTAAATAAATGGTTCTGACGAAAATGGTACCATCAAACCGATCTGATGATGAAGCTGGAAGGTAGGTACCGGAACTTCGTAATAAAACCATGTATTCTAGCCGTGTTTGGGCTTATTGGAATTGTCAGAGATGCACTCTGACTATAAAAAGTAAAAAATAAAAACTCTTCAACAAAAAAAAAACAACCGACTTCCAAAAAAAAAAACACTACAAAGTGTAAAATAACTTTAATTTTAATTTTGGAAGTCGGTGGCAAAAACGTAAATACAAAACCAAAGACACCGACTTCCGAAATTAAAATTAAAGTTATTTTACACTTTGTAGTGTTTTTTTTTTTAACCGACTTCAAAAAGGAGGAGGTTATCAATTCGGTTGTATTTTTTTTTTTTTTTAAATATTGACAAATGTTCGACGCTAATAATATTTAAAATATTATTTCGATTCTAGCGCATTTCACCGACAGAGTGGTGCAGATTCTCTTGTACTACGTATACCGCACAGTGGGACAACCTCGACCTCTTTTATAGGGAATTTTTCACTTTTGTATGAAAAATTATTACCAACGTGTTGAGTTTTAGTGGTTTACGGGTCTCTTATTGGGGGTCGAAATTTTCATTATTTTTGCGATAGGACACACCGTTTTCGAGATATAAGCAAAAGAAAAGAAAATAATAAAATAGTACTATTTTTGCATCTGAAGTCGAGGTGTTGGTGTGAATTTTAGTTCAAGCCAACTAATTTTATTCCACACCTTTTTAGCCGCGATTGAAAATAGTCAGATTTAGTTAGAAAATCTAAATTTTAGGTGAAAAACGTCAAATTCAGAATAGCAAAATTACTATTTTCACTAAACTAATATCTCAGTGCAATCTTAGTGCCGTCAAACTAAAATTTAGTTAAGTTGTGCCACTTTAATTGATTTCAGAATGGGAAATCGTCGTTTGACAGGAATAAATTAAATTTTGGTGATTTTTAGTCTAGTTTAGGCGTCTAAACGAGACTAAAATCACCAAAATTTAGTTTGGTGAACTAAATTTTGGTGAAAAGTTTTCGTCTAAACTAGACTAAAAATCACCAAAATTTAGTTTATTCCTGTCAAACGACGATTTCCCATTCTGGAATTAACTAAAGTGACACAACTTAACTAAATTTTAGTTTGACAGCACTAAGATTGCACTCAGATATTAGTTTAGTAAAATTAGTAATTTTGCTTTTCTGAATTTGACGTTTATCATCTAAAATTTAGATTTTCTAACTAAATCTGAGTATTGTTAATCGCGACTAAAAAGGTGTGGAATAAAATTAGTTGGCATGAATTAAAATTCACACCAACACCTCGACTTCAGATGCAAAAACAGTACTGTTTTTTTATTTTCTTTTCTTTTGCTTATATCTCGAAAACGGTGTGTCCTATCGCAAAAATAATTAAAATTTCGACCCCCATTTAGAAACCCGTAAACCCCTAAAACTCAAAACGTTGATAATATTTTTTCATATTTTCCATACGAAAGTGAAAAATTCCATAAAAAAAGAGGTCGAAGTTGCCCCACTGCGCACCTTCGGTTCAAAAAAAAACACGGGGAGGGGGCCCGTGGCTAAATAATAACAGTCGCACAGGTCAATCGATCAGGTTAAGCTACGCTTGCCGCGGTTGGTCTGTGGATGGGTGACCATCTTTACATACCGAGACCACTCCGTGCCTCGGAAAGCACGTTAAGCCGTTGGTCCCGGCTGTCATTCGTGGATCCTTGACAGTCATTACGAGTAGTCAGAAGCCCGAAAGTCTGACAACCAGTCTTACCAAGGGGTATCGTATTACCCAGTAACTGGGTTGTGGAGGTCAGATAGGCAGTCGCTCCATGTAAAACACTGGTATTCAGCTGCATTCGGTTAGACTGGAAGCCGACCCCAACATAGTTTGGAAAAGGCTAAGCAGATGATGATGATGATGATGAGGGATAAGTACCTACTTTTTGGCTGAATGCACAACCCGTGCTAAGCCAAACAAAACAAAAAAAAAGTAGCTACTTACCACGTGGAGTGGCGTTTGTCAAATTCGATTTGGTTGTGTCAAAATTATTTTTAAATTTAGAGATATTTCAATGTAGAATAAATAGCTCTAAGATTCTCATAGCCAAAAGTAAGGAATTTTAGTGATAGTTTAGTTAGTTTAGTTCGGTGTACAAGAGAATCGGCACCAATATCGAATTGAACTATCAAAACCTACCTACCTAAAGTACTAGGTACCTACGTAATAAAAATTATGATTGTTCAGGTACCTACGCGAGAATACTTACCTACGTATAATTTTTCATTGTTTATATTTAAAAGGCATGATCTTTGTTTTGTCTGCTTTATATCTATACTAATATTATAAAGAGGAAAGATTTGTATCTATGTTTGTAACGAATTGGCTCAAAAAGTACTGAACCGATTTTAAAAATTCTTTCACCATTATCACTGATTAATATAGGCTATTTTAATTGCAAGAAAAAATAAAATGTTTAAAAAATAAATGTCCACCCGTGTGAAGCCAGGACAGGCCGCTAGTTTTGAATACGCAAAATTCAACAAACGAGCGCGGAGCGACAACTGCACCCGAGCGAGTAACAAACAGTCACGTGTGACGTAAATTACCGCGATGCCGCCGAGATCGTGCAACTTATTCTGTCTCTTTCATTCAGATTAATCAGCAATATTTTATAGATTAACTTTAATAGTATACAGGTTAACCCGTATAAAGGTTAATCAAATATACGGCTTAAATGTCTAACCGGTTAACCTTTAATCCGATTAATGGGTCCTTGATATTTATCCAAAAGTAAAGTTAAAAGTTGACGTTGTAGTATAAGCTGTTCATCTCATCTATATACCTGTTCTTAAGTCATTGTTTTGTGAGGTGTCAAAGTTTTAAATGCTTCTCCTGACAAACTACATTTTTGCAAAAGTGACAGTGTCGCACCGGGGGTGCGATATACATACTTACATAATATAACGTCACATAAGAAGAATGCCAAGAATTAAACTGTATTATGAAGGATCCTAAAAAGAGTTTTACGTAATAATCATGAATAAGAGGAAGTATTCCATGGCTGTACGAAGTAAATATGACCAAAATCACAATGACTCAATATCACCAAATAGGTAGGTACTGTCAATAAGTAAATAATAATAAAAGCTGACAAAAATGGTAGATATGAAAGATTATGAAAAAACATCAGTAAAAACAATGAAAACGTAAAGTGTATAAATAGCTTTTCTATTACGTTTACCTTAATACGTGCACCAGAAAACAAAAAAATAAAAATTCAAATTTATATTTTCACTTATTCTGGCAAGATTCTTGAGAACCTGTTAGTTGCACGATACTACAAGGACAAGTTGATAAAGGCAGTGCTACTACGTCATATCACAAGGATACTTGCGGTCAAAGGTCAATGTACTATCAGTCAACCAGGATTGCTGAGTACAATTCGTACCTATTTATGAAGGTTATTTAGAAATAATATATATTTTAATTAACTATGAGACAAGATCTTTTAGAACAGACTTGATGCCAGACTTAGCGATTTGGCGATTTTTTATCGCGCACTGGATTTTCAACTCTCGGTGCTCAGCAGTGTGTAGAAAATCAAGTGCACGATACAAAATCTTCCGTGGGTAGGAAGGCTTATGCTTGCTTACTACGGCACGTGATAGCGGATATCTATTCGCTATCTTGTGTTTGTGACGCAGCGTAAACGGTTCGTCATCCGTCTGTCCGTATGTATGTCCCTTATTACAAAACTTGTTGTTTACGCCTAGGCTGCGTCCTTTTGTACGTTTCTAGAGGGAGTAGCGCAATCATTTTATTATTACCTGAGCTATAGTAGAGGCGGCCAGGTTATTGACATCGATGACATTAGCGTCGGCGGTGGCCGGCTGCACCTCAGACAGTTGTTGTTCTGCTAACAACGCGCTGAAGTTGGATGTGGGCAGCTTGCGGTGCGATATCACTTCGAGACGACTCTCTTCCGTCTGTTCTGGTTCTATGCAGTAGATCTCCTGAAAGAGTTCATGTATTAAAACTAGACACATAATAGGTCGGGGCAAAAATATTTTCGTATTTTGAATCTATTATTAATAATCAAACCTCTTTGGCAGTACTGAATGTAAGTGTAACTGGCTGGTTTTAATACTATTAAATGTTGACATTCTAAAGATGCAATAAATAAAAAAAAAACTAGTTTCCGCCATTTCTCAATTGTTTTTCAAGCAAGCAACATGAACCTAAGTGACGAAGAAATTCGGTACATTTTATTACAAAAAAGGTAAAAATGTAAAAATGCGACAAACGCCGCGAATAAAATTTGTGCGGTTTACGGACCTAATGCGGTATCAATACGAGTAGCACAAATGTGGTTCAAGCGTTTCAAGTCAGGAAATTTTAGTGTGAAGGATGAAGCTCCCTCTGGACGCCCTGTCACGGATAAAATCAGTGCCATTTTTGAAAAAGTGGAGCAATATCGACATATTAGTAGTTATGATATTGCTGAAGAACTGGATGTTGATCACAAAACAGTTTTACGGCATTTACAAAAGTCTGGGTACAAGAAAAAACTTGATATTTGGGTCCACATGATCTCACTGAGAGAAACTTAATGCAACGTGTTTCCATTTACGATTCTTTGTTGAAACGTATTAATTCCGACCTATTTCTTAAACGGTTGATTACGGGTGATGAAAAATGGATCACTTACGATAAGAATGTCCGAAAAAGATCGTGGTCGAAGCATGGACAAGCCCCACAGACCGTGGCAAAGCCCGGCCTGACTCGGAACAAAGTGATGCTGTGTGTTTGGTGGGATTGGAAAGGAATCGTCCACTATGAGCTTTTGCCGCCGGGTAAAACTATCGACCTCTACTGTCAACAACTGATGAGGTTAAAAGAAGCTATTGAGAAAAGCCGGCCGGAGCTGGTGAATAGGAAGGGCGTGGTGTTTCATCACAACAATGCCAGACCGCACTCATCTATAGCCACTCAGCAAAAATTGAGAGAGCTTGGCTGGGATGTGTTGATGCATCCTCCGTATAGCCCTGATCTTGCTCCATCAGATTTCCACCTGTTTCGGTCACTTCAGAACTCTTTAGGAAGCATAAAGTTAACCTCAAAAGAACACTGTGAAAACTACCTGTCAGATTTTTTTGATAAAAAATCTCAAAACTTCTACAGCAATTGGATCATGGCATTGCCCACAAGATGGCAACAAGTCATCAATCAAAACGGCACATACATATTATAAATAAACAAAAAATTAAACCTAAATTTTTTTTTTTTGTATGAAAAATACGAAAATACTTTTGCCCCGACCTAATATTATAGGCGAAGGTGGTGAAGATTGGACCACAACTGTAAATAGCTCTGTGAAATGGAAAAAGTATCAGAAGTCTTTCTTTCAAAGCGTGGAGGGAGGGAGGCCTTTTCATAGCAGTGGGTCAGTAAGGACTAAATTAGGATCCCGAAACTCATTCATGATTTAATGGCGACACTACAGACGTGAGTGAAGTTGTGCCAGTTAATTTAATTTGACTCTATAATTATAATATTATGGCTCAGGTTTGTGTTCTCTCCCCAATTCAAAATTCGGATCATGTTAAATAAATTGCTGAAAATACAATATTATTTGTATACTTACGGAATTATTTCTCATTAGGTACAGTCTAATGTCATCATCAAAGCAGGTCCCAAAAGTACATTGTTTGAATACGCCTGTGGACGGGTCCAGTAGCCGCTTCTTCGTTAATATTGGTTTTGAGTTGTGTGGTGTGAATACGTAAACTGAAATAAGAAGTTGATATTAACCTACGCTTCTATTGGATGCCAATGGCCCCGATTCTGTTGTTATACATTATAAATATAACTTTTCTTTATCAGAACGCAGTATAAAATATTGATTTTGAACGCATCTGTAATTATTAACCTATAGGTCCATACCAACGAGTAAATAAGAAGAGAGGAAGTGCCCTAATGATCTATACATACTAAACATTATAGAAATATCATACGATTCTATACAGAAATAAAAATATTATACATGTTTCTTTCTAACCTACGTGACTCTGAAAGTGTAAAAAGAGACAACCATATTTTGTCAGTTTTCTAAAATTGCAATACTGATATATGACGTCACGTAAGCCCAGCCCATCGGCCGGTTCGCCATTAAAGTTTCTGATTCTCTGAGTACTTTTGAGTGTACAAGAAGTGTCATTTGGCGTTATCGTACGACTGATATTAAATTTTTTTCGTTTTTGAGGACATTTTGAGTGCTGTAAGATTGAAGCTGTGTGTGCTAAAGGCAACCATGTCTAAGTGTTGTGTGAGGGGGCTGTGACTCGAAATACAATAAAAGAGCGCCTCTGATATTCCTGCGTAATTGCGTATACGTTTATGTTCCTGCGTATAAGTTTCCTATGTGTATTTATACCAATTTCTAGTCTCAATTCATGTTTATTACTCTTCGGTCATAGATTATTACATTTTCATAATCTTTCGAACGATATAATTCCTTATTTTGGTTTTGTTTATTACGTATTGTTTACATGCTAGTGTTGTGATTGTGTGATTTGCACAACCAATCGATTTTGCATCGATTAAACTAAAATCAAATTCACCATTTCGTTTGAATATTTTGCACAAGAAAGAATAAATTAATGCATTTATGTAAGATACTAAAAGAAATAGTATGCAAATAAAATTACACATTATTTTTTTTAAATAAAACCGTTCTTCCAATAAATCCATATTATAATCGATTTCTGTTGTTTTATTTTGTCAATTATCGGTGTAGTTTTGAATTCCTTGTAATTCCAGTTTCATTTAATATTTTGCTCTGGCTTGGTTATCATGAGAAACTTTTAATCATATACGCAGTAGTATTACTGCTAAAACTATCAAGTACAAAATTAATTTTAAATTAACCACCAATTTATTATTTATTTATTTAATACTTCAAGCACATACATGTACAGAGGCGGACTTAATGCCATAGGCATTTTCTACCAGTCAACCTTTGGGTGATGCAGAGACAAACAGTAGTAGGTGCAATCATTAGAGGAATAAATATTTTAAATATAAAGATACCTACGCAGAAACCTATTTAAACTATAAATATAATTGACACCTAATTACATATAAATATAAGCACAAATAAATATACATAAATAAATGAATATACTAAAAAGAAATAAGACAAACAATCTATATAGGTATGTAGGAATGGAACGCTGTTGAATGCATGTGAATGCATAATTATGTGAAAGAGCTGAATGCTAAGGTGTAAGTAAGACAGATGATGTATGCCAAAGACGTATGTTTAGGATGACGTGGAAGGTACCTATTTAAAAAAGGAGAATGACAGTTGGCTTTTGAATGACGGAGTGAAGACGATAAGACGTGATTTTTTATTAAGATGTGTTTTTATGAGTTTTTACTAGTTTATAAAAGAATAAACAAGTATACTACGATTTAACTTTTCTCTGACCTCAGTCCTTTTATCCCCACATATATATAAAAGGAGAAACTGACTGACTGACTGACATATCAACGCACAGCCGAAACTACCAGGACTAGGAACGTGAAATTTTGCACACGGCTTCCTTTTATTATGTAGTGGAGCACTAAGAAGGGGTTTTTGGAAATTCGACCTGTAAGGGGGTGAAAAGGGGGGATTTCGTTTGTATGAAAAATCTTATTCCTTGAGTTAATAAACTTGAAACTTGGCACGAATACTTATCTAAGTAAATTATGAAGATTGGCATTTTTTGTTTTTCAAAACTACCCCCTGAAAGGGGATTGGGGGATGTCACGACTTATATGGTAGAATTTTAACGCCCAATCCGATCAACTCGAAACTCAGTATTTATAATTATGAGCAAAAATAAAGAATAATGTATATCAGGGTTTTTCAGAAATCTACCCCTAACGGGGTGAAAAGGGGTAGTTAATTTTACAGGGGAGGATTTTACTGCGTGGCTTGATTAACTCGAAAATTGGTATAAATAATCTTTGAATTAAGTAATTAATATAAAACCAAAACGATTTTTCGAAATTCCACTCCTGTGGGGGTGAAAAGCGGGGATACAGTTAATATGAAAAATATTATTCATTTGCTTAATAAATTTGAAACTTGGCACGAATACATAAATTATGAAGATCATAATCATACATTTTGGAAATTTTTAGAGGAAAGTACGAAATACAAGCAGACGAAGTCGCGGGCGAAGTGCTAGTGAGAAAATATTAGCGTTGTGATGATACTGCCAGCTTCTTGCAAAAGTGCTCGCGAACCTTAACTTTAAAGGATAATCGGTTGGTTGCCATCCTGATTTCCTCGGAGAGCGCATTCCACAGAGAGATAGACTGAATTTGATCGCTAAGTTTGAAGATTTTTGCAAATTTTAATTTTATACGGACAGATTGCGCAAAATAAGATTTTTTATACTTAATCCCTACTGCGACGTCCTAGAACGGGGATCAAATAACATCCTACTTCAATACGTCCCTCGTTAAACCATCACTATTTATTTCAAATTACTTAGCCTCATTTCGCGTAAGTAATAAGATTTAGAATTTGGTGGTGGCTTGCAAAATGAGCCATACATTGATTCGAATCCCTTCTTAAAATCAAAAACATTATTTTAATGTAACTATGTAATTTCGATTGATCGATTTGTAATCAATACGATTAACAATAGCATTGCAACGAATGAGTAGCTATGGACCGCACTAGGTAGTGGGCGGAGCCTACACCATTTTAGTTTCTGTTTTGGCACGCGTTAGTATCTCTTTGTTCATGTCCTCTACTTATTATTTAGTCGTTGGTCCGTACTATAACATAAATCTAATTCGATTTTGTAGCGCGGCAACCCCACGACCATAAAGCTAACGATGATGTAGGCCGCACTGTTAGTAACATCCAATCTGATGATCGCAGGAGCATTAAAAAGGTTGCCGTTACTGTGTTTTGTGACCAATCACGCGCCACTATTTTTCCCGCGCGCCCCGCTTCTAGCGCCAACGCGGGGAAGTACCATCTCGACCCGTGTGTGACGCGACGTGTCTCAAACCGTACTCGTAAAGTGCCCGCCATCTTAGATCTCTAATATTCTTTCTTGTTTTATGTTCCTACGTGTCTGTCAGAGTTTCTTTTTGAGGTACCTAGTAATTGAAAATACCAAGTACTTTCATTCAGAGGCCCGAACCCTATGCCCGTCGGCTACAATTTTATTTTTAATCGAAATGAAATCTGAAAAACAGGTGAAAAACCTCTTTTTTTTTTAATGACCTGCATTGCTATTCTGTAAAAATCTCACCGTGAACACTTAGGTGAAGTGAGCTGTCACTCCACCTGATGTTAGGAACTGCCGCTATTGATAGCTCATTTCACGTTCACTTCACCTTAGTTATCACGGTGAGATTTTTACAGAATCGATTGGCTGGTTGCTGGGACCTTTTAGTCAGGTTTTTAATTATGTGAAAACCCTCTCAATTCAAAAAGCCACAATTAACGATATACCACCTAACCTCAAAAACATATTTCTTAATTACTTGACTCTCCCATCTTTTAAAAATATATTAAAGGCCGTACTTAGTTACTATATTAGACAAATGAAACAACGTACGTTTTATCAAGGGACGTTTTGTTAAATTTTTCTAGTCCAAGCAAGTTAAGAGTGTGGCCATGATTCTTTAAGTTCAGTGCATCTTTTTCTTTCTATTTCACTAAGAAAAGGACAGAAGATAAATATTAGTTTAGTCCTGTCAAATTAGTCAGCGCCTGACGTAAGTTGACGTATTTTTAGTAGTCAATTTTTTAATCTCGTCTAACTTGTCTATGGATTATCTAATTTGACAGGACTAAACTTAAACTATACACTTAAACTATACATCATATGGACCCGAAATGTTTGACTATAGAAAAACAGTTGTACAAATATGAGGCTTATCGACGCCAAAATCATAAAAATATTGCCATCCCTTTTTAACTTTCTTAATTTTGCATATGTGAAAAAGGATAACAGTGTTTTTGACAGTGACTATTCATTCCTAGCGTCACTAAAATACCTATTTGCGGCCGGTCGCCATTTTATCCTCTCACTGTTTGGTACCAAAGTTGGGTACGTCAACTGTCAAATGCTCTTGAGCTGTGGATATAATTTGTGAATTTTGGAGTAATTTGCTGTGTTATTGTGTTTGAACTCGGTTCTATAGTGAAAGTCGTCAGTAGCAAGATGCCCAATTGCAATATGTGTGGATGTGGCATCAAAAGAAGCAGAAATCACCCGAAAACAACCAGCACCAGTATGTGTACTTAATTTCAGCTGAAATATCATTAGATTTAGAGGATAAACAAAAGATTCTGCATTCGTTGAAGAGTTTCAACAGCAAAGCATTCATACTTTCCCTTTTCTCTTTATTTTCAAGTTGTATTTCATGAAATCATTTTCTTTGTTATTGTAGGGATAGATTAGTGCATTTGACATTATTATATTTATCGATAATGCTATTTTATGGTTCTTTATTGGTTGGAAACTATCGGTGTTGAAAATTTAGAGATGTCAACAAAAACAATTCATATTTGTTCTTTTCACTTTGAAGAATCTAGTTTCAACCGGACACTGAATAAAGTAATTGAGACATAGTGGGAGATATCTCTCGCTTGTCTTCAATATCTATTAAAGCTTACTTATATTTTATTTGTTTCAGATTTATTAAGAGAATTAAAGGAAAAATGTCAAAAACAGCCCAATAAGATAAAGAGACTTAACGAGAAAATTTTAATACAGACGAAAATATTATGGATTATCATCATTATCAATTATCATCAGCGGTCCATTGACGGTAACACGTCTTACAGTTTAGCTGTGAAAGATGGACGAACCTACAAATAACTTAAATGAAAGACCTAAGTTAGAAAACTTGGGGTATTTTTACCCGTAGATATTGTACCGTGAGTCCGTGACACTAACGCACGGTTCCAATAAACAAAAACGAATCGTTTTGCTTACCAATGGTAGCAGTTTTTATGGTCAAACTGGGCATATACATAGATTCTTAAGCTAATTTTACGTGTTAGCTACTTTCATATGGGAGGTCTACTATGGAAAGCTATGAGATATTTGCATCATTATTGGTAAAGATACAACAGTCTTAATTTTAACCAACAACGGTCCGTAGTTTATAGGAATCGGCCATAAGAAAACATTCTCACAATCTTTTATCGATGTTATTTTATAGAAATATCGATTAGGGGCTGCTCTATTAGCCGCCATTTTATCCTCTCAGTAAAGTGTAGGTATGCACGTTTTTGGCGGTCCATGTGATTGGTACGTCAGTGGGACTAAACCAATATTTTATCTTCTGTCCTTTTCGTTATGAAATAGAAAGAAAAAGATGCACTGAACATAAATTTAGTTTAGTTTGTGAACTACAGAATCGGGGCCAATGTTAAATTAGGAAAATATTTTTTATTTATTTTACCATTTATGTACGCACATATACAAAGTGTTAAAAAATTAACCCGTAAAACTTTAAGAGGTGCTTTACAGCATCAAACTGAACAACTTTCACAATGTGACCAACTCTGAAATTACGAAAAAAAAATCAGCTGTTTCCTACATTTTGGTCAAGTAGGTATTGAAGTTTTGTATTGAACAACAGTTTTTTTTTTCGTGATTTTAAAGTTGGTCCCATAGTGAAAGTTGTTCAGTTTGATAGTCTAAAGCACCTCTTAAAGTTTTACGGGTTAATTTTTTACCACTTTATATAAACAGACAAGAAAAAAAAAAACAGAACAGAAAAATAATAATATAAATAATAATATTTTTGTTACAGATAGACCGAAAAAGTAAGATTTCATAGAAAGAGCGAGAAAACACTATTCAAATAGGTAGAATTGTAGATGTTCCTTCCAAACAAGTTAAGACACTTTTAAAACACGCTGCTTCAACAATAATGAATTAATGCATAATATTTACCATCATTATTTTTCGTAGCTACAGAAAGTTTATTGGAGAACCTATGAGCAGCCAAGCACGTTGGATTGATTTGTACGAGCCATTTCACTGTTAAGGATAATAAACTCCATACCGCCACGCATGTTTCTGTCGTGCACACCAACTAGAAATTAAAAACAAGTTTTATACATTCATACAAAAATTAACCTTATTCTTATTACATTAATGTTCATATTCGTACAAAGACTATAATAACCACTCGACTGCGCATACAGTGCCCCAACACTCGAAAACTATTAGTATTTTGTCGCCTATGTATAGGCTACGGTACTAGTAATCATTTTAGTTGTGTCCAAGTGCTACCTGTGTGCACGCTAAATTAATACAATTTTTTATAATTTTTTATGCAATTAATTATAATGCACCAAAATGCCTTCATGCGCGGTGAAGTGGTGTGGGAAACATTCCAAGACATCTACTTACAAAAAGGATGGCATAACTTTTCATCAATAAGTAAACAGTACGAAAAATTGTTTTTGATTTCGCAGGGAGCAGCAAGGAAGGGCCGAAGCCTGCCGGGGCAGCGGGATTGTCCGAAAGGGTTACCGCTACCCCGGAACACAAAGGGCTAAGGAAGGAACACGGGTGGGTTTTAGTCAGTAAGAGTCTGACACTCCCTTCTGCTCCACCCAGAGCGGGAGGGGTCATTTGATGATTTCCCATCCACAAAAAAAAGGGGTGTTTAAAATGGTGGCTGGGTAAGCACACTGTTGTGTCGTTCTTGTATTAGACAATTCTAATGTTGCTCTCCCTTTCTTTCCTATTTTACTTTAATACAATTTTTATTCAATTCACATGCTGTAATAAAATACCTATCTACTTTTAACCGACTTCAAAAAAGACATACAACATAATATTATAAAAAATATTATACATTTATTGTTATTGTTTTTAAAATAAATTCGTTTGGTATATGTTTTTTTTTTGTAATTGATTGATTTTGATTAAATATTACTTTTATGATTTTAATTGAGTATTTTTCATAATGTTAAAATCCATTTTATCGATATCGACTATTTTCCCTTTTAATTAAGTAGAGCGGCCCTAACGATAGGCATACCTACGCAACCTTGAACTGACCAATTGCAGCCGCGTGTTCTTCCTCGTCTCCCGGCCCGCGTTTGTGAGTCGTGTGCTTTGAAGAAATTGGCCTATACGCTCTCTAGTGGTTATATTCTCTATGTATTCATATGAAACACTTACTATGTTTAGATGAGATCTATATAGCCTTTATGAACTTTACTTAACAGTTTATACACGCTTTATAGATCTCAGCCTAAGTATGATTAAATAGGTGTCCCAGTTTTAGATACTTACGTAATGTGCAGCGTCCCTGTTTCCGAACTGAACGTGAACCCCTTTAGGCCGTAACGCAGGATGAGACAACGTAGTACTAAGGTTACACAGATGAGAGTCCCATAAAGTCAACTTGCAGCCAAACCACGCAGCAATCAGAGAACCATCCTGTGATATCGCTACACCCCCCATATCGTACTCACTATCCCTTGTCATAGGCAATTTGATCGTCTCATCATCAACTAATGAATGTTCTTTATGAATGTTAAACAACTTCCTTATAACATCATTCTTATTTTCAACCTCTCTCAAGTACGGTAAGTCTTCATCCCTACCTGGCTTATGTTTGACGCCATCTTTGAAACCGTTAAGAACACTATTTGAAATAAACTGACCAATCCCAGAAGAATAGTAGCACGCAGTTAAACAATTCCACGCGATTTTTTTACGATGTGTCTGTGAAGTGTTTTCTTTTCTCCATATTCGGAATTTTTGGTCCGTGCCGGCTGATACGCAAAAGTCACCTCTATAGTTGAGTGCAAGAGAAACTACATTGCATCCTCCGTGGGATAGATTAACGCATGTGTTGAGTTGGAAAGGTGTAGCGTTTTTGTATTGTGCTGACCAGAACTTGAGTTTCTCCTCTGGGTATACGATGCCGTCGTTTCTGTACTCTGAGGTTACGAGCCATTCGCCGTTGCCACTGACTGCGGCACATGTCACCTCGGTTTCTAATGGCAATAGATTCCACCTCTCTGATGGTAAATTGTTCATTTCTGTTATGTCAAGCTGTAATGAAAGAGGAAAATCAAACCTGTGTGTCTTAATCTTCTCAAACCTGTGTGTCATAAGTCGCTGTGCGCTGCTGTGCTTAGAATATTACTATACTTTTTTACTTACTACCTGCATCCTATCATGTTATTATTGGTTTTTTCTGAATTTTTTCATCATAATCAGACTTATTAAAACAATCGATTATGTAGCTATTGTGTGGTTCTAAAATGGTTAACATTTATTACCAAAATGTACGAGGCCTGCGCACGAAGACAAATAGTTTATATCGTAACATTTTATTAAATTCGTACGGCGTTATTATATTTACGGAGACCTGGTTAACAGATAATATTAACGATAGTGAGGTTATGGACGACCGGTATCTTGTATGGCGGCGCGACCGTGATTATTGTAGAACAGCACAAACACGGGGTGGTGGGGTGTTAATAGCAGTGAGGAATGATTTGACCGCTATCGAAAGATACGACTGGCGTACCACAGCGGAAGACTTATGGGTAACCATCACATTTAAGAGGTCCAGACCTACTGTAAGTTATAATATTCATATCTGCTCGCTGTATTTATGTAAAGAAAATACGGGCAACTCCTACACAACCCAACTAAAAAATTTTCATCAAAACCTAAATAATCTGATAACCTCTCACCCAATGGACATTTTTATTATAATTGGTGATTTTAACTTCGGTAAGGACGTAGAATGGCCCATCCAGATTGACAGTGCCGAACTGAACCCCACAGGTATGACTTCCCAGCACATTATACATTTCTTTGATACTATAAACACTTGTAACTTGTCTCAATATAATGGAGTGCGTAACACTAATGGAAGATTATTAGACCTTGTTTTTTCAAATGGATTGCTAAAAGTAAAGGAATGTTGTGACCCACTTGCCACTCCAGTGGATTCACACCACAAACCATTAGTTGTACATGCTGATTTTATTGAGATACACAAATGTTTTGCAAAACACAGCCCAAGGTACCTTTACTACCAAGCCGATTATCCTTCTATAATGAATGCATTGGATCGGGTAGATTGGAGCGAGTTTTTAACTGCTGAATGTCTGGACCAAGCTGTTTGCCTTTTTTATAATAAACTTTACGAACTCAGGGACTTACACATTCCGGTTAAAACAATTACAAAAGCGGCTCATCCCCCATGGTTCACTCGTGCATTGATTAAAGTTTTAAATGAAAAATATAAACATCATCAAAAACATAAAATATACGGTAACATATCGGATTATCACTCTTTTGTTCTTTTGCGAAGCCGCGCTAAGCAGCTAGAGAAAGAATGTTTTTCTGCTTATATGACAAAAATAGAAGCCTCAATCGTCGCTAACCCTAAACTATTTTGGTCATACGTGAAGGGTAAAAGGCGTAACAACACCTTGCCTAAAGCATTTCACTATATGGATAGGACCGCAGACACAGGTGAGAGTGTCACTGAACTTTTTGCCTCTTACTTTCAGTCAACCTTTCAGAACACTTCTTCAAGTGATATGAATTTGAATTTTGATACGCATTCTACTACATCAGTATGTCTGAGCTCGGTTACAGTTTCTCCGGATCGAGTATTAAAACTACTTAAAAATCTGGATCCGTCGAAATCGGGTGGACCAGATATGATCCCTCCTATTTTCATAATAAACTGTGCAGAGAGCCTAGTGGCACCCATCTGTTTTTTGTTTGAATGGTCGTTGAAATGTGGTGTCGTACCTAATATATGGAAGTCTGCCTTTGTCACACCTATTTTCAAAAAAGGAGACAAATCCGACGTACAGAACTATCGGCCTATATCTAAATTATGTCTTTTTTCAAAAGTTTTAGAGAGACTAGTGTATTCAGAAATTTACTCGGCTATGAAAAATCACTTTAGTGATGAGCAGCATGGATTTCTCAGAAAACGGTCTACTACCACCAACTTAGTATTGTCCAATGACATCATAACAGATGGAATGGAGGGAGGTCATCAGGTAGACGTGATTTACACCGACTATAGTAAATGTTTTGACAGGATAGATCATCGCGTGCTTCAACAGAAGTTATTGTCTATAGGAATACACGGTGATTTGTTTCGATGGTTTTCGTCGTATATAAAAAATAGATCACAGGCTGTCGTGTTACGGGGATATACGTCTCGATGGAATTCGATCCCTTCAGGAGTCCCCCAAGGTTCGATCTTGGGTCCGTTATTATTTATTATATTTATTTTAGACATTAAAACCTGTTTTAGAAACACACACATACTTTTATACGCAGACGATATGAAGATCCTTAAATTAGTACGTACATTATCTGACGCTGAGCAACTCCAGTCCGATCTGGACAGGTTTGTGGTTTATTGCAAGTATAATAAACTGCAACTTAACGTGTCTAAATGTTTTCATGTACCGTTTACGCGGCAAAGACGTTTAATTGATTCTGCGTATAAATTAGATGGTCACTTCATAAATAAACTGCATAGTGTTAGAGATCTTGGCGTGATACATGACAGTAAACTAATTTTTGACGAACATATAGAATTCATCATAAAGAAAGCCTCCAAAGCTATGGGATTCATAATACGAACTTGTTCTGACTTTCTTTCTCTAAAACCAGTAAAGGTACTTTACTGTTCTTACGTGCGCAGTACCCTTGAGTATGCTTCCCAAGTATGGAACCCCCAGTATGAAACGTATAAATCTCGTATTGAGTTAATTCAGAGGAAATTTATGAGATACCTAGATTTCAAGGCGCAGCAGCTTTCAGACGGCTATGCACACCGGTGTAAGCGTTATCACTTCTTACCATTAGAATTAAGGCTTAATATTAATGATATTTGTTTTCTTGTCAACATTGCTAATGGATCAATCGACTGTCCCGATTTACTCAGTAAAATTTATCTTCGCACCAATCAAAATAACCTAAGATTACGACCATTATTACAAGTACCGTTTACAATGACAAATTATAGGCGTAACGCTTTTTCTATACGCAGTGCAATATTATTCAACAACCTACCATCGCATTTAGAAATTGACTTATTTTGTACAAGTGCGTTAAGAATCAGGAAAATCTTGAGTAAGGAATATTTCAATGGGTGAAATTCGTTTGTGGTTTATCGCGGCATACCTACCTATTTTCCATGCCTTTTTTCTTTAATCTTCATTTTATAACATTGTAATTTAAATGTGGAAGCTTGTAATTAGCAATTGTCAGTTGTTAATTATTTCGTTACCATTTTGTGTATTAGTCTGTAAGCTTTCTTAAAATTGTAAAAATAAAATAAATAAAATAAAATTATGCTTATGTACAGATACAGAATGCTGTAGTCGAACCACAAACTCGCTGTGCGCGGTCTTGAAGCAAGAACAGAACCAGTGCGTTCAGCACACGGAGTACACTTTTTGTACTCCGTGGTTCAGCACCATTATTGATAAATCGCGGGCAGCGAGATTCTGTCTGAATATTGTTATCTTCGATTGTTTCGGAACAATCTTTCGATACTGTTCGGTTTTTTTATTCAAACTGTTTGCGTGTGGTACAACAGCCACGAGCAATAACATAGAAACGCCCTTAAAATTCAAAACATGTAGTAACATTAAATCGCAAAAATAAGTATGCTGTGTCCAATAATAATTATGTAAACGTTAAATTGTGTCAAAATTAACTACACATTTTTATCAGATTTTTTATTATTAATTTGCGTTACAAAAAATTCAATCGTGGTGCGCGTGAAATTTCTATCAATTGAACCTCTCAATATCATTATAAATGCTACTTATTTACATATTTACTCCGCACACAGCTCGCGTCGCCGGCGACGTGGCGCCACATTCTAGCACCCCAATTGTGCAACACGCCGTCTTTTGACATTCCCAATATATTGCTTGATATGAAGGAAAAATTCGTCTGCTCGGTAACGTAAATAAAGTAATGAATCTAGCCGAATTGCCAAAATTAAATACATTAATGTTAGTGTCTTACGCAATTGGGCAGCAGCAACGTGCACACCACGTGTGTGCACGTTCCTGCTGCACGCTGTGCGTTCGCAATGAATCCGAAAGTATCTACTTACATTATACAGCACTTTGTCCGTACTAGTGGAGTACAGCTGCAGATGTCCTGTCCGCCCCGCAGTGAGCAAGGCGGCTAAAGGCGCGTGGTACACGAGCGCGCCGCCCACAGCGCGCGCCGCCGGCGACACGCCGCCGCACTCCAGTATCGTGCACACCACGCGTAACTGTGCGTTGGCTATTACTACGGCTGAAATTGTAACATGATTTTAATAAAATAGGTTATGAAAAATCAAGATTGATTGATTGATTGATTTTTTGTGTAATTTTATACATTGGTGAGACACGCCAGTTTCTTTTTATTTAGTTTACAATTTTGATCAGCGTGCATGTTTCGGGCTTGCGACTGGTTTTAGGCTAGAACTAGAACGGAGTTAATATTCAATCTGAACACGATTCTCGACCTCGATGCCAGATTAGCTTATACATCTAGTATCTAAGTAAAACTCATGAACATTGTAGATAAGTGTATCGGGAACTCTAACACCATTTTCATAAGGTTAAACTTCAACTGCACTTACAATTATTTGTTAATGTCAATGCTAAATGGCTGTTGTTTGTGGTAATAAATCTGATCATTCCAGGCAGACGAGGGATAAAGGCCTTTTCATTGGCTCTGTATGCTAAGTTGCCAATAGTCCATTTTACCAGTACTTTCTCCATTCCACCAGTGTACAGATAATTGCCTGAAAAAATTTAAAAAAATCGTCAGTATGTTATGAATAGAGGATTTTCAAGACTTTTATAAATTTTCATCCCAGGTCATATAGGAACGGTAAGTAGTTGGGCATGGATTTAAGTTCTTGTGTGTGTAGTTGTGTACATTTTTTAAACTAATGCACACTAAGGCGAGGTTGCAGTACTATTTTTTTAACTTCTGTAAATCTGGCAAAATATTAATTTTGCGCAAAAAGAAAATATTTTAGGAATATTGAACATATTGTCAAGCACTGTGTGAAGATAGAAACGTGAATTAAAATAAAGAAAAAACCATAAAGATGACACTAAATCGCTATTTAAAATGTGTATTTCGAAGAGATTACATTGTTAAACCATGTAAAAGTTATACCAAAACATAAGCCTTATTGTTTTTTAGGGCTTGGTGAGAACACATTTTATAATAACCATATTATTTTTTTCTTACAAAAAACAAATATACACAAAATCTAGCAGTTCAAGAGCTCGCAATGGCCAGATAGTGCCCCCAATAACTATTATGCGGGGAGTGAGGAAACATTATCATACCTACACACCGCATTACAAGAGGGGCTTAAAAGTTTTTGAGCACTTTGTATCCTGTTTATTTTCAAAATTACCTTGCAGGGAGAAACATGTAGCTAGTGGGGGTAGGAAATGCCAATGCAACACTTCTCTTGCAATTTGTTTATAGTCAAACAAGTTTCCCCTGATGATTGTAGCTCTGCCCAACGTATCTGTAATAGCTACAGTGTTTGCTTTCTGATGGGCTGTCACTGACATTATGCGGTAGCCGTTGTGGTTGATTATTCTGAAAAAATATATTGTAGATGAAAAAGAGTCCTCTTTTTCATCTAAGTAATAAATGACAGCCGCACAGGTCGATCGATCAGGTTAAGCTACGCTTGCCGCGGTTGGTCCATGGATAGGTGACCATCTTTACATACCAAGCCCCTTCGTGCCTCGGATAGCACGTTAAGCCATTGGTCATTTGTAGATGTTTGACAGGCATTACGGATCGTCAGCAGCCCGAAAGTCTGACAATCAGTCTTACTAAGGGTATTGTTTTACCCAGTAACTGGGTTGTGGAGGTCAGACAGGCAGTCGCTCCAAGTAAAATACTGGCATTCAGCTGCATCCAGTTAGATTGGAAACTGACCCCAATATAGTTGGGATAAGGCTAGGCAGATTGATTGAGTGTATCACTATCACTATAAATTATAAAATATAGACCGCTGCGTCTGTCTGTGTCTGAACACAGTACGGTTTTCACCAACGGACAGAGTGGTTTATGATGAAGGTGATAGGCTATCACGCTATGACCCTTAGGAGCCTAGAAACAGACAAAAATTGACCAGTATTTTAGTAAATTGTATATCTTACGAGTATGACTTACATGCAAATAAAGTTGCAGGCAGAAGCTAATTATTTATGAATTGAAATATTTGTGCCATATCATCTTTCTTTTTATTCATTTTTACTTCTTCAGAATGAACTTTAAATAAATAAATACAATTTACCTTGTTTTAATATGTGGTTGCTGTAGATTCTGTATGTATAAGAATTTTGTCCCGTTTGTTAAAGCTGCATATCGGTCACCATTACACCATCCTAAAGACACACAGACCATGTCACCATATGTTGGTCTTGTGTCTCTATACTCATACAACAGTTCACCGGTCTTTACGGAATAAGTACAGAGATTTAGTTGTTTTTGTTTAGAGGAACTTGTAATGCAGCATTCATTGCTATCTACCAAGTCAAATGTATGTACTTTTACATTGTTTGGGATTCTGAGTTTCTGCAAAGATTATTTTAAAAATTAACACAATATGACATATAAGAACTGAGAATACTTTAAATAAAAGATAAGCCTATGTAAGGAGCCCCAAGGATAAATGGAGTAAAATTCTGACAGAATGGTACCTTAAAGATGGCAAACGAAATAGCGTTTGACAATGTAAAAGATGGGACAACAAACTCAATCTCACAGCGGGTTTAAACTGGAGAAGAATTGCAAATTTAAAGAGAGAGCAATGGAAATCGTTAACTAGCACAAGAAAGGAGTTTCAGGATAAAAGGGCTATTATTGATTGATAAGCCTTATTTAATACTAGATTATTCAACAAAATATGAGTAGCAATAAAATTAATAAACTAGTGTAGAGGTTAAGTCAATGCTTTGGTTTCAATAATACTAACAATTTCTCTGAGAACAGCTCCATTCTCCCAAGTCCATGTTGTAACATAGCCCGTGTCCGAGCATCCATATAAGTTATATTCTTCATTTTCTGGAAACCGTATGGCAATGAGCTCATTTATTGGGCTCTCTGTCTCAAGTATACGGACACAGTCCCCTGTTTGAATGTTGTACACTCGTACTATGTTCTCGACGATAATTGATACTGACCTGGAATCACCATGCATATAAATAATTGACCACAGGAAGAGTTATTAGAGGACTTAATAAAGTAATTCAACATACTCTCCATCCGGTGAAAAAACAGGACGATGTTCGATGATACTCCGGCCTGCTTTTCTATGAAAATTATAATTAACGCCTTTTTCAGTATCACCGTTTACCATTACACCCATTTTGAACGTTTAAAATGCTGTATTTAGTAATTTATTCTTTACGCATTTCAATAAACACACGAATGTTACACTTGAACACACTCGAACTTATATGATAACCTCAATCTGTCATTTTGAAGTATATAATTTTAGTATCTCTAGCTTGAAAGAATTAGAGTGAAATGTACACATACTATGAAAGAAAGAAATAGATTAATACCATGCTTTACAATAGGCTCTAAACTTTTTCGACTTTGAGATCTGGAACGCAACCATTTTTCGTTCGGAAAAGCTACGTGTTTTGTCCAAGGTTTTGTCATCAATGGTGTCAATACGGCTGATTTTTTTAGAAACTATTTTCAAAACGTATCTAGACATGTCAAATTTGACAAATAAAGAGGCATGTCATGTCACATGTCATGTGTCAATGTTTGTCAATTCGGAATATCACTGAGTTTTAAATCAGCGTTATTCTGTTGAAATTAAATGTTATAAGTGCATTTCTATCTTCATTTTATCGTCCGCATTTGCAAAAACACTATAATGTCTGCCGAAATAGCAGAAGCCCAACTACAAGTTCGGTTTATAACCAAACAAGAACAGTGAGTAACGTTATGCATCCGGCGTGGCGAGGCATGGTAGGCTGATCTAGGTACCTACTACTAAACATTTTTTTTTATAGATATGCAGTATCCGACAGTCCTTATGCAATTCAGAGTAACACTCAGTCGACAGAGTTGAATACGTTGATAAATGCTTTGCTGAAAGAGACAAACCCATCACTGGAGAAGTCAGTTGAGTTTGATTTCTTAGTATGTGGGGAGCTTTTATGTACTTCGCTCGCAGAGCATTTACAAGAGAAAGGAGCGTCTACAGAAGAGACATTGGAAATAGAATATCTGGAAAGATTTCCTGCACCGGCACCACAGGATTGCTTGATGCATGATGACTGGGTTTCCACAGTCCATGCACACTCAAACTGGTAAGTTATAACCTTATCTTTTTATAGCATAATCCTGGGTTTAGCTTCTTGTTCTTATATTGTAAATACAATGTTTTTTTCAGGATATTATCTGGTTGCTATGACAACAGCATTCACATTTGGAGTACCAAGGGTCAACACAAACTTGCCATTCCTGGACACACATCTCCAGTAAAAGCTGTTTCTTGGGTCTCTTTCAATGGTGATCAAGCAGTATTTGCAAGGTAATATGAATATATGAATAAATAATAAATAAAAAAAAACTGTATTTAATGTGCTGATTAAACAATCCTGAATGACCTTATAATAGTTCTATTTTCTAAAAATATCATGTTATTTCAGCGGCTCCCATGACCAGTCAGCTATGCTATGGGTGTGGAACGTACCCCGCAACTCAGTGGACTGTGTGGTGACATGTCGTGGTCATGAAAAAGGAGTAGAATGTCTTGCGGTATCTGCTGATGCTAACCGCTTTGCTACAGGCAGTTGGGACAACAATGTCTGCTTGTGGAGTACCAGTAAGTTTAATTTTAATGATCCATAATTTATTCATTTTTATTTGAATGCCCTTTGTCATATCTGAATATTCCTGCTTCATTTTTTTTAAACTATTAACCTACCCTGACTTGGTCTGTGCCTTACTGTCCGGTCACGACTTTGCTACTATCAGCGGTAGCTTAGCGCAGGGCTGCAAGCAGTAAAAACGAATATACAAAAAAATATTGAACCATGCCATGACGCACCGCTCGCAGCGTCAACGCTAGCAGTTAAGACACCGCGCCACTTGCTGCTAAGCCAAAAGTGGCAGGGCGGATACAAATTATTATTATTATTATACAAATTACCTGCAAATATATAAAATATGGCTTTTTTGCAGGTTTATCAGATGAGGATAATGTACCAGCAAAGAAAAGAAGTAAACCTGAACATGGAAATACTAGGGTCAGTATTCTTAATTTCACTTAGGGCTGATTTTATCAAAGTCAGTTAACTTTTATTTCATCTGCCTAGCCTTTTCCCAACTGGGGTCGGCTTCCAGTCTAACCAGATGTAGCTGAATACCAGTGTTTTACATGGAGCGACTGCCTATCTGACCTCCACAACCCAGTTACTGGGTAATACAATACCCCTTGGTAAGACTGGTTGTCAGACTTTCGGGCTTCTGACTACCCGTAACGACTGTCAAAGATCCACGAATGACAGCCAGGACCAACGGCTTAACGTGCTTTCCGAGGCACAGAGGGATTTCGGTATGTGAAGATGGTCACCCATCCACAGACCAACCGCGGCAAGCGTAGCTTAACCTGATCGATCGACCTGTGCGGTTGTTATTATTTAGCCACGTTAACTTTTATTTGTGGAATAAAATTAACATAATGACGGTTTTTATATAGAAAACTGTCAAAAATCCAAAATTTATTCCTTATGGTAAGTTTGGTGGAATTCGCCCATAAAAGTCTAACTTTGGAAGATTATACTCATAGAAGGTGTGGTGCAAGTAACGAACATGATGCTGATAAAAGAGAAACAAGTTCCACATCCTTGAAAGTCTTCTTATGATGATTGTTGGTTAAAGACTCCAGGCACCAGGACTAATAAATGTTATTGCATTTAAAATTCACACTGAAGTGTCCAGTGAGTGTGTCTGACTGACCTTTTTTTTTTTTTTGTCCCTCCCATGCAACATCCTAAGTAACTGCACTTCTCTACTCAATATGTTCAAAACTTTTACAGAAAAAATGGCTTAAAATCTTGAAAATAAGATCTAAGTATATTAGATTACTGCCCACCAGTGTTGGGCAAATTTTAATTGCAAGAACAATTAACGATTAACAATTGATTAATTGGTAAATGTAACCACAACAACTAACAATTAATCAATTGTAATTGTGGAAAATTACAATTAACAATTATTTATTTGTTAACTGTAGTAGTAACAATTAACAATTAATTAATTGTTAATTGTGATTTACTACTGTTAGATACGCAGGTAATAAAAATGAGACGCAAATGCAGGTTGAGTATGGAAAAGAATATATTTCGAAAAAGCGGATCCTTATCCTTTGTCAGGCCTGTTGGTCTAGTGGTTAGTTACCCTGACTGCTATGCCGGAGGTCGTGGGTTCGATTCCCACCCAGGACAAAATTTGTGTAATGAGCACAATCATTTGTTCTGTGTCTGGGTGTAATTTATCTATAATATTTATGTATTTAGAAATATATAAGTATGTTTATCAGTTGTCTAGTACCCATAACACAAGCTCTGCTTAGCTTGGGACTAGATGGCGTTGTGTGATAGTTGTGGAATATTATTATTATATATTATATACAAAATCTGTTGCAAAAATTATTACATAGCGGGTGCATATAAAAACTAGTTAGAACAAAATAATTGTAAAATACCCTACGTGCTGTATTTATCTGAGAGGATGATATTCCGCTACAGTACACCCCCTCAAGCGAAGCGTACCACTGGTTTCACCATTCTTCCTGTCGCGTTGTTCTCTGTGTGTCATCATTTCCTTGTTCGTTCATAGTGTAGGCAGGCTTTAGTCGGTCGATCGAGACGTTGGTTACTCTTCCTGGTAGTTGAAGCTTGTAGTATTTCTCACATCTTTCCAATACGGGATATGGGCCTTCATATGTCGGCTGCAGTGGTTTTTTCGTGCAATCTCTGCGTAGGTAAACGTTTTCGCAGGTACGTAGGTCGGAGTGTATAAACATATTGTTGTTGCTATGCGAGGTCGCGGCTGGTCGGTATGCATTGATAGTGTGTCGCAGCTGTTCAACGAAATCGTGACTCATTGGGCTTCCTTTTGTTTCAACAAAAAAATCTCCTGGTAATCGCAGTGATGTTCCGTAGGTATATTGTGCAGGACTAATGCCTGTGTCGCTGCGAGTTGCCGCGCGTAGTCCGAGTAGTACGGTCGGTAACTCGTCAAACCACTTTCCGTTCGCACCAGCAGTGCAGCGCGCGGTAAGTGGGGCTTTGAGTGAGCGGTGCCATCGTTCGATGATTCCATTTGATTGTGGGTGATATGCAGTTGTTCTCGTTCTGTTTATTCCCATTAGCTTCATTAATTCAGTGAATAGTTGGCTCTCGAACTGACGACCTTGATCGCTTGTTATCGTGATAGGACAACCAAATCTTGCTATCCATCCTTTATATATCATTTTGACTATTGTTTCTGCAGTTATGTCGTGGAGAGGTAATGCTTCGGGCCATCGCGTGTACCGATCTATAATAGTGAGCAGGTATTTGTGTCCATATTGTGATGGTGGTAGGGGCCCAACAATGTCGACATGGATATGTTGGAATCGGTCCGATGGTGGAAATGTTGCGATCTGACTCGTTGTATGTCGACTGACTTTTGACTTTTGACAGGCTTCACAGGCTTTGGTCCATCTTCCCGCGTCAGCGTTCATCGATGGCCAGAAGTATTTTTCACTGAGTATTTTTCTTGTTGTGCGCGTGCCGGGGTGACTAAGATTATGTACACTTTCGTACGCTGCTCGGCGGAATGTTTCTGGTAGGTACGGTCGAATATGTTGTGTTGATGTGTCGCATAGTATTTTGTAATTAGTGTTTGGTAGGAGTATGCGCTTCAATTGTAAGTTGTTTTGCTTCATTAAATCACGTATAGTGCTGTCTCTTTCTTGTGCTGTGGCTAGTTGCTTGTAGTCGATCATTGTAGGACAGGTGATGGTTTCTGTGTTGATCCGTGATAATGAGTCTGCGACTATGTTTTCATGCCCGCTGATATGACGAATGTCGTTTGTGAATTCGCTTATGTACATGAGTTGTCTGGCTCGCCGCGGTGTCTCGCTGTCTGACGATGTTTTATTTATCGCGTAGGTTAGCGGCTTGTGGTCGGTGAATATAATAAGATGTCTTCCTTCAAACATTTTTCTAGAATGCTTCACGGCCATGTATATGGCTAACAGTTCTCTGTCGTATGTGCTATATTTGACTTGCGCGCTTGACAATGCTTTGGAGAAATATCCCAGTGGCTGCCATTTGTTGTGTACATATTGTTGCAGTACAGCACCGGCGCACTTATCAGAAGCGTCAGTCATCAATGCAATCGGTGCGTTATGTGAGGGGTGAGCTAGTAATGGCGCGTTTTGTAAGCCAGCTTTACATAACTCAAATGCCTTCTTGGCTTCGTCGTTCCATACAATTTTTGTTTTGTCTCGTTTCTTGCTATTATGCAAATATGCATTTAGAGGTGCTTGTATTTCGGCTGCCTTTGAAATGCAATCTCTGTAGAAGTTGACGGTGCCAAGGAATCTTCTTAATTGTTCAATGGTTGTTGGTAGTGGAAAGTTGGTGATTGCTTCTACTTTTTCTGCTAGAGGTTTGATGCCATCTTGTGAGACAGTGTATCCAAGGAACTTGATCACTTTCTTGCCTAGTACACATTTCGATGGATTTATAGTGATGCCGTATCTGTTCAGTCGTTGTAGGGCGGTTTGTAAATGTTGTCTGTGTTCTTCTTCTGTACTTGAACTTATGATGATGTCATCGACAAATGGGTAGGCAAAGTCGAGTCCGTGGAGTACTTCGTGAATAAAGCGCTGGAAAGTCTGTCCAGCATTTTTCAGTCCTGGGCACATCCGGGGAAATTCAAACAGCCCGAATGGAGTGATGATGGCTGTTTTTTCGATGTGATCTTCCAGAACAGGCAATTGTTGGTATGCCCTGTTTAGGTCAAGCGTTGAGAATATCTGCTTCCCGTGCAACTGGTAAGTGAAATCCTTCATACGTGGTACCGGATATCGATCTGGCTTGGTTATGGCATTTAAAAGAATATATTTCGAAAAAGCGGATCCTTATATACAAAATCTGTTGCAAAAATTATTACATAGCGGGTGCATATAAAAACTAGTTAGAACAAAATAATTGTTAAATACCCTACGTGCTGTATTTATCTGAGAGGATGATATTCCGCTACACTACAATTAACAATTAATTAATTTTCAATTGTTTTGTGAATTTTAATTAAAACTAACAATTAAAAAAATACTGCTGTGTAATATGAAGCCGGTATATATTAATATATAATGTACCTGTGTGGCTCCGGGTAGTAGAATAATGCCCCCCATCTATTCCTGTGGTTAAATACAATTGTTGGCAACAAATAAAAGTCCGATTCAAATAATCATCAATACCATTAATTAAACATGATTAGACAGACAGTGACAATTTAAAATTTCTTGTAATAATTGAAATTACATTTTAATACTACTCTCTTCTAATTCCGTTTTGATAAAGTTAATTGTTAGTTTTAATTATTTCATAAAACAACTAAAAAAGTTAATTGCAATTATTTTAATTGTGAGTTACAATTGACATACGTTAATCAAATTAATTTAATTGCAAGGTGCAATTAAAAGTTTAATTGCGATTAATTTAATTGTAATTAAATTAATTGCAATTACTTTTTTATTCAATTAACAAGATAATTGACAAATTAATTGATTAATGCCCAAGACTGCTGCCCACCATATAGTATTGGGTAATCCTAATGTGCACTTAGTCTGTTCCAAGAGTACCTATCTGATGAAAGTGTAAGTAAAACTTTTATATTTCACCTCTTTTTTCAACAATGATTGTTTGAATAACATAAAAAATCGTAGACGAAAATTGACGATATAAATTAGTGATCGATGACGCCAATAGACAAATGAAAAACATCTTTAGTCTTTCATCTTTTCAAAATCTTCATCTTTCATATTTTAACAAATTGGCATCTACAGGTACGTTTTCGGATGCAATTGTTTGAGTTTTCAGCAGATACTTTTGGAACAGACCATAAATATTATTTTGCTTTAACTTGCTTTGATTCTAAGTTAATTAATCAATATGATTTTTCATTAGGAGCCTTTGTCAACTTTAAAAGGACATAGAGAGGCAGTATCGGGCGTGCAATGGATGGATTTCAACACAGTGCTGTCCAGTGGATGGGACCATTTGTTGAAACTATGGGACTGTGAACTTGGTGGCATCAAACAGGAGGTTGCTGGTAATTCATTTTCAATAGTTTTTCAATTGGGTGATTTTTAAGTTTTCATCAATTAATTTACTATCGTGATAACTGTCCAGGGTGTGCTGGGGTAAACGCTTCGTGCCGTTATTTGTAGGGGCGGTTTTATTGTACCACATTATCTGATCTTGACTGATCACAATAGTCCAATTGCCACGTTAATTGCGGTATCAGTAGCGTGTATCCTTTAGAGTACAGATGTAGGGACACTGTGGACCCTCCAGCTAGTTGGACATGGTCTGAAGTGTGTATGCGGTACTTTCAGTACCACATTCACACTGAGTGTCGTAAGGTTCGTTAATTAATTTTTCAAGATGTACCTACCATCAATACGTGGGAAGGAGACCATAATGGGCGAAGTTTTTCGAAAGAAATATGTCTGTCGCAGGCCACGATAGAGACTATGAGGCTGCTCGTAAGACGCTTGCTTAAAAATATTGCTTAATTTTTAACCGACTTCAAAAAGAAGGAGGTTCTCAATTTGGCTGTAGGTTTTTTTTTGTATGTTTGTTACGCGATTTCTCCGGCAATTGTAAATCGATTTCAAATATTCTTTTTTTAATGTATAGGGTATGTCTCAGGGGAGGTCCCATATAAATTTTATTAACTTCGCTTGGGTAGTTTTTGAGTTAGCTTCAATAATACGTATTTTTGCTACTTAGTTTCTATTGATGATGTACTTAACACTACTTGCTATGTGAATATCAGTGACTTCCTGTCACTGATATTCACATAGCAAGTAGTGTTAAGTATACGAATTTGTGTTGGGTAAGTACAACTTAAAAGTGAAGACTTACAAAAACAAAACAACCAACTTCCAAAAAAGGCTACAAAGTGAAAAATAACTTTAAATTCGGAAGTAGGTGGCAAAATGGCAAATAGCGAAAATGCGAACCCAACGACACCGACTTCCGAAATTAAAGTTATTTTTCACTTTGTAGTGTCTTTTTTGGAAGTTGGTTATTTTCTTTTTGTAAAAAAGTTTTCTTAATTAATAATTTCAGGTAACAAAGCATTCTTCGACGTGGACTGGTCTCCGCTAAACAACAGTATTGTGACAGCATCAGCAGACAGGCACATTCGTCTATATGACCCTAGATCTACAGGTTTGTTTAATTTTACCATCCATTTTTATGTTCCTTCCTTATTTTGTTATTCCTAACTACGAATGTTCAGCGTAGCCATGAAGTCTCGTTGACGCTACGCAAAATGCTAAGCTACAACGCCTACGCTGCATATGCTCTGCAAACGCTGAAGTTTTCAGTAGCACTTCGTCCGCGACTATGTCCGCGCAGATTTCGTTCTTTCCTCTACGAATTTCAACTACCCCTTTTTAAGGGTAATGTTTGTAAAGCAGTTTAAGGAATCATTATGGTCTTTATTATTTACCTCTAAGTAATTGTGCTAATTTTCAAGTTTCTAATCCGAAGGAATAAGATCTTTACACGCCTTCGTTTTAAATTACAACTACTATCCAAAATTCAAGTTACTATCTTTAATTTTTTGGGCTTTCCTATTATTTTATATACAAAGATAAGCATTTTCAAACTAGGGTTGCACTCGATCAATCCACGCGGTTGCTAGGTCTTCCTAAGTGAAATACTCTTCATACAATTATGTACTTAATACTATTTACTGCTTTAATTAATTTACTTACTTATTTAACAGAGAGCATCGTGAAGACGACGTTCACTTCCCACACGGGGTGGGTGCAGTCCGTCCGGTGGTCCAAAACGAAGGATACGTTGTTCCTCTCTGCAGGCTATGATGGACAAGTTAAACTGTGGGAAACTAGGAGGTAAGCAACACGGCCAGATATCCCATTTCTTAGACTTGTTCACGATATTTCATTAAAGCCAATTGTTAGTGTCATTATGGTCATCATTTGCAGTTTTTTCAATCAATCAAAACTCCAGTTACAGTTCATTACTTGAAATAGGCTATTATATGGACATACGGTTCAAAATCAAATGTTTTACATTGCTTTTCCAGTCCGCGCACGCCTCTGTATGATCTGAGCGGACACGAAGACAAAGTCCTATGCTGTGATTGGTCCAACCCTGCATTGCTCGTCAGCGGCTCAAGCGACAACACCCTTAGAATATTCAAAGCGAAACACTACGGAAGCGCGTGAGGGTTAATTTCCATTTTATGACTGACCAATATCTACTAGTGTTCGAAATACATTTTGACGTTTTTATTTTTTACAAAATATTTCGAGTTTTATTCACAAATGAAGCGTCCGTCTTAGGTATACGTCATGTTATTTAGATTAATATTTCTGTTAGCGGATAAGACGAATAATAAATAAGTTGAATTTTAATCGGTTTCTAATTTTGTGATAACTTTCTCGGCAACCTTTGTCATAATAGCCCTAATTCCTTTTCAGTGGCATTAATAAGAGTTTTATTTTGAGCATACTCTATAGCCTAAAGGGGTTTGAATAAGTAATTAAAGTGGTATCTGAGGGGAAATTCTCGTAATTTTAAGAATGCTCAAAGTCTGATAAAAAATTCCTCTAATTTCCTTACACTTTTGACAAGTTTTTGACATTTATTTGTCGCCGAGATGAGACAGCGACTAGATTTGAATGTTTTAAATTACGAGAATTTGCCTTCTTTTATGTTTTCTTTATCATTAACAGTTTAAAATAGCGTTTGCTGAAAATCTAAGTGACATAATACTAGTTCTCTTATCTTTAATAACCTGGCTTTTACAGTAGGGTAAAAGTATACAATACTTGTACATATGTTATCAGAGATTTACGTACGATAATAGGAGGTTAGAAAGCAGAAAGTTGTGTAATTCCTACTTCATTGTGGCCGGCTCACGCCTGGCAAAGCGCATTGTCGTGCTATACAAACATCAAACTTGCTGTTATTGAAATAAAGTCGAAAATTTGTGTTTTCAATTGCCCCTGCCTGCTTCGATGCTCTCGCAGAGTACCTCGTAGAAGTTTATATTTATTTTCAATTTTATAACACCCAGTGTAGTCTTGATATTCCTTTTCTTACACTTCGTTAGTTTTATTTGGACTGTACTACAGTGGCGTAGCTAGCATGGATGGCACCCGGGGCGGATTTTGTAGGTTTCACCCCAAAACTCAATCAAAACTGTTAAATTAAAAAAAAAAGTAATAATAATTGACGTTTTATTAAAATACGAGTATTACAAATAAAATTTGTATATATTATGTGAAACAAATTTAGTTTGTTAAAAATTAAAATTTCTTCCTTCTAGCTTTAAAATTTGCAAACTCCGAAATCACGTCTTCAAAATTTATATTTTGTGCTGTTTCATGTTCTATCGTTAAAATACCAAGATTGTTTAATCTGGTTTCAGTCATTGTAGACCGCAAGTAATTTTTAAATTAATTTTAATTTGCTGAAACCCCTCTCACATGAAGTAACTGATGCACATATTGTTATAAATAACTTTAGTGCGACCGTTAGATTCGGAAGAGATTCTGTAAAATCCCATTCCACAATGAATTTCAAATAGTCCAGAGTCAGCCAATTAGTAACAGTAATATTAGCCGCTTTTAAATGTCTTCTCAATCTTGGTATCTCTAAGAGGAGTTCTGTTCCTGATACCTCATCGTAAAGGTCAGTAAATTTTGATGTAGCAAATTTTAACTGTTCACTGTCTAGCGTTGGTTATGCGCGAACGGGGTATTACATTTTGGGGGAATCCCTGATCGACTGACAGTGTGCACACTGGATTTTTTTTTAAAATATCAATTTATTATGCTCGTGGCACGTATTTGAGCTCATAAGTGTTGCGAAACTATCGATAGGCTATCGATAGTGGACTATCAATAGACAACGCTAGAGCTCACTGTGAACTAATTAAAGCCCTTACAATACAATGGTCCTGAATGAAGAAAAACTTACTAGGCAAGTAATAAAATAATCTAGGTAACTACAATAATTATGTAGATTCCCTACATAATGATTGTAGTTACCTAGATTATTTTATTAGTGGCGGTTATGCTATCTGGCCACAATTTTACGATTTTTTATAGGAGGAACAATAACTGATGTTCATAGTCGGGCTCAGGTGTCACCCCTAAATGGGTGACACCTGGGGCGGGCCGCCCCCGCCGCCCCCCCATAGCTACGCCACTGCTGTACTATTCGATTGAAAATATTGATAGGTTGTAATATTTTTATTAACAAGTTTTATTTTTAAAATTTTAAAAGCATTCAATAGTGCCTCCTATGTTGCTTGGGTAGCTTAATTCTCGACCTTCATCCCTACGACACTACTGTTATAACATCAAAGTATAATAAATTCGTGGTACCTATTACCACACCCCGGACACTCCGTACAACGCGCGCAAAATAATTACCTACTACTACTACATAGCCAAATGACGTTAGTATACGTACAAGTGTGTGCGTGAACTCGAGCAGGGTTGGCTGTCGTGTCGTGCGTAGCGTAAAAAAAATGGCGGTGAGCGACGACGATACGTGACCTTGTACGAGCGGTGTTCAATTGTTTATCTAGTTAGTCGGGTTCGTAATGAAATAAAAATAATATTTTATTAGTTAATAAGTAAAACTTTTTAACAATAACTTTAATTTCGGAAGTCGGTGTCTTTGGATCTGTATTTTAGTTTATTGCCACCGACTTCCGAAATTAAAGTTATTTTTCACTTTGTAGTTTTTTTGGAAGTCGGTTTTTTTTTGTAAAAAAGTTTTTATTTCTCGCTTTTTAGTGGGTCTGTTTATAATGTATCTAAGGTACAGAGGCCAGCACATCAAGCTACCCCAATCTGTCAGATTTTCCCAATTAAATATGAACCTTATTCCTTTGTGCTAAAGTTGAAAATCTATCAGGGAAAATTGACAGATTGAGGTAGATTGACCTGCTGGCGTCTGTACAATAGACTAATGTCAACTTGCTCATCGCCGTTTACAAAATACATATTGCTTTTCCCGATGCAGGGACGTAAATTGTTGAGGAGTTCTCCTGGTACTCCACTATCAGCTCCATTTCACCATTCGCATTGTGACGAGCATAAATTGTGCTTAGCAACCATATTAAAGTAATCGAATCGCAACCTGTGAAATACTAATTATTGAGTAGTCCCGGTGGCCATCTGTGGTCTTCATCATCAGTTCCACTTCACTAAATGTTGCTTTCCGAGAGCAAATGCACGAGTTACTATAAATACTTAATACCCGAATCGCTATAGGTGTGCCTATAATATTTGAAGAGTTCCTTCGATTTCTCCAGGAAACCGTCATCAGAACTGGATTTTGACCACAATGGGACCAATCTGGAAGTACTTATATCCTTTGAAATAAAAAAATAATTTTCCAAATCGGTTTACAAATGACGGCGTGCTGAGGTAACAAAAATAAAAAAAATACAACAGAATTGAGAACCTCCTCCTTTTTTAAAGTCGGTTTAAAAGAGGTTTATCTATTCAATCAATAATGCCAAAGTAAGATAGGTACCTAACTAAATACTGCTTACACTAAAATATTTTCATTTAAATTACTTACTTAACTATAAATAATCGGTTATTAAATCGCTTGGTATTAAAATGCGATATCTTACAAACATTTATGTAAATACAAATTCGGAAAAGCATCACACTATCCAACCATCCTGATTAAAACTTTTAAATCGCAAAATTGTGTGTTCGTGTCAGCAGTACAGTGCTGCGGTTCTTTGTGAGCGCCCCTACCTAATGAGCGCCGCTGAGAACGCCGCGCTGTGCGGGGTAAGGTGCGGTATCTGATGACAGCGCGGGGAAGGGAGTGGCCATTCTGTACGAAGTACTATTAGGTATTCTGTGCTATTACATTATAATATCGACCCGACTTTGACCACTGAATAAGCAAAGTTTGTATAAATCGATCGGTGAATATTGCCACGACATTTGCTGATTAGGCTACTTGCTAGTGTAAGGAGAAATACTACATTACCACAACAAGAGATAAAACGTCCTTTCACAGTTATTTTACTTCTGACTGCAGCAACCCAATAGCAACCTCATTGTAATTACAATAAAGATCACTGTGATTTTGACAGACTTGTCAATGAGCAACCCAACTGCAACCTTATTATAAATATATAGTAACCTTATTATAGTATTTTTAAGTTATATTAATATTGTATTGTATATGTTTATATGGGCCTTGATGCCTGAAATAAATAGATAATAATAATAATAATAATAATAATAACGACGATAAAGATCACTGTGACTTTGACAGTGATTCAAAGTTAGAGTTAAAACAACTGATCTGATTATACACACTTTGACCTATTTAATATAACTGATAGTGTGACTTATTTGTCGAAAATTGGCACATTTCACGACAGGTGCTGTTTAATTAAGGTGAATGCGAAGTGGTAGACCGCGAAATTCAAATTTGCTTACGTTTTTTGCAATTTGCAGGTCAGTGTCAGGTTGTATCTTGATCAAAATTTCATTCGCGACTATAACAGGTACGTATTTACAGAATTATAATCATTAGAAACATTCATACATCTTTATAAGTGAGATTTGTACCATAAACACTTCCCTAGATTTCTTCTTGTGGTACAAATCTAACTTAGGAAGATGTATTAATGATTTTAATGTCTATAATTATATGAATAAGTACCTGTTATAGTCGCGAATCATATTTTGATCAAGATACAACCTGACACTGACCTGCAAATTGCAAAAAAACGTAAGAAATTTTGAATTTCGCGGTAATCACTGCGAAATTCAAAATTTCTTACGTTAACACAATCACTTAATCAGAAATGTATGAAAGCTTTTAAAATTGTCGGATTGTCGTCAGACATATGTCGGATTTTCAAATTAAAAAAAAAACGACAACAAACACACTATCAATCACAATGATTTTGAAGGATATTGTTGATCCATTGCTTCATCGAAAAATTCGTCTGCTTAACAACTCAAATAACGCAATAAAGGTTGTTAAACTGTTCAAATGAAAGCCATTCCTACTGTTAGTGTTACGCAACTGTCCCGCTGGTCAGATTTCTTTAGGCATCCATAAGTCAGAGTGAATTAAAGTCAACCTTCTTTAATTTCACCAAAAGTTCAAGTTCAGGTTCAATTTTGATGAAAAAATCTTACAAATAAAGGAAATGGAAAGAAAATAATGTACTAGATTTGGTTTCGCTTGTTTTATTCAATCATTTTGCTCTTACAAAATATGTTCAATGCAAAGGAACATGACTCGTCACAATAAAACATGCTTCTTAGTACCATTTTGATTTATTTATATTATATTTTAGATTCCATTCAGCATAACTATAAATAATGCGGGTCACATAAAATGCTCATAGCACAATATAGAAACTTGCAAACACTTTGTAACAAAATAGATACATAACTTTCCTCTTCGTCTTTTCTCTGCGAGAAATGCTTTTACACTATTATCATAGTTATGCCAAACCTCACATCATAACACAACGAAGCAACATGTCCCTTAAAAATAATCTGTCTTACCAACAATTTCATTTCATTTTTTTTTACATTTTATGAAGTTTTTATTTTTTGCATTCATAATTCTATAATACTACCTAACTAAATATTTACCTATACTATGCTACTGTCTAGACTAGTCTGCTGGGTAGAACACCACACTATATTAATACACATTGGACAAATACAATCGTATCGACACTTCCGTTTTTTTCATGTAATTTTCTTCTTTACACTTATTCAACTACATAACGAAAGAGGTGAAAGCAAACTTGTTGAACTGAAACTTATCAAGAATGTGTTCACTATTCTCTTAGACGTGTAACTTACGCTAGCGGCGGCAGCGCACGCGCGCGGCGTGCCGGCTTCAGTCCATTCAAATTAAATTATTTAATAAACTAACAAAGGAAACTACCCTAGAGCCGGCATGGCGCGCCCGCGCCGTCCGCCCGACAAATATATTAAATCTAAGGCTCTATGCTATCTATCTTAGCGTCGAAACATTGTTTTCTAATCTATCCTATCTATAGTTAAGCCTAACAACTAATCCTAGCCGTCATTCGTTATCGTGCCGTAGCTTCACTATTCACTGTATCGACATATCCGTGCGTTCGCTTATAATTAAATGACTTATTTTTAAAAACATCTACTTAACATTTCTATTCTTCGACATGATTTACTGTTGAAACATAGTTTTGGTTTTCAAGACTTGGTTCCCCAATCGCATCTTTGTGCTCATCTTATGTTTTTATTTAGTTCTCACTACATATTATATTTATGTAAGTATTACAAATCATCGTCCGTAATCTCAAAGTAAAGTATTGTTATCAGTTATCACACATGTCTAGAATGTACAAGTGAGTCTAACTAGGAACATCTACGTTTCTGTCGAGTTCAATTAATTTTACATCACGTGTGAAAAATGCAACGATTAGACAGCCACATTATTTTCTTTTAGTTGTTAATACAAAATATTTAAACATAGTTTTTACATTATCACTACGTTTATGTAATACGGTAAGTTCTCTATTACCTGTAAAAATATTGTGTAAAGCACATGCAACTGCTATATTGTATTCATATCTGAGCATTACTTTAGAGGAAGCTGAAGGCACTACCATTAAATCAACTTTTTATTGCTTAAATGGAAGGGAAGCATTAGAAAAATAATTTCGTGCTAAAATACTTTGCTTTCGACGGTGTTCTACTACACAGGACCGTGCCACGCTAAAACTACAAGTCACTTAGATGAATACTTCACGTGCGTTACGTGACCTCGTTTTGGTACATGTCTATACTAAAATACATATTTGCTCTATACCACGACGATTTACGGAAACAACGATTTGTTTCTTGGAATGAAACTAAAACATTAGAGCAAGGAAACCATATGATACACTTATAAACGGTACGTTCAACCAAGTTCGGGTGATTCTCATAACGTGAAATTAATTTATTTAATACATTGACATCAATTTTAAATGCAAAGTTTAGCGGAAATATCTATCGGAAGACTGCATTTACAGGAAGCCACAGTGTACGTGGAACACTAAACGATGAATACTTAACTAAGTACCACGCGACGCTCGGTACTACATTGCACTTTATGGTTATTACATTTCACAATTAAAGGCGGTTCTTAATCAGTACAATAAAATTTGGCTTGATCAGACGTCGTGCGAATACGAGTCTGATCATCGGAGTATTGTGGTTCAGTACGTCTCACTCGAACGTTACACTAAGAAACGTGTCAGTTTCCGTTAGAGTTGCCGTGAGGCGTTGAATGTGTCGAACCGGCTGTGTCAGCTCATTGCGATCGTGCGGTCATGAGGCAGTCAGCTAATACAACTACTATCTGGGGCTACCTACGTGTTTGCGTTTTGTCTGTCACACTCGAGAGTCGTGAGTTACGTTGTGCCTCTACGTGGAAGATGTTTAGCAGTAAGTTACTAGTACGAAACTAGTGAAAATCTTTTGAGCTAATGTATGTACATTTCAAAAATTAATTCAATACGGAACAACAGTACAGTTCAGCCTTTTCCTGAATAAATTAAAATGATTGGTTACAAATCAGGTACAGCAGTGCGATTCTGTAACCGTCTCACCGTGAAAACTTAGGTGAAGTGAGCGTGGAATGAGCTGTCAATGTCATCCCACCTGATACTAGGGATTGACCAAGCATACATTTACAATCATAATCGAGATTTTAATAATATTTTTTATGCAAATTCTATTGACCATTTTATATAATTTCAAAGTTAGTATTTTAGTTGTCAAAACATCACATTTAATGGGGGTTTTAAATAAAATAGCAAAACAGAAACTTAGTCACAATCTCAATGTTGTTTTTTTTATTTTTTTCTTCCTAGACTAGTCCTTATATAGACTGAGGCGCGAGCGCGTCACGCACGAACAATAATTAAAATAAAACATTCACGTTTAAGACTAAAAGATTCACATAAAAAATATTAAAATCTCGATTTTGATTGTAAATGTTTGTTTGGTCAATCCCTAGCATCAGTGAGATGACACTAACAGCTCACTCCACGCAAGTTTTCACGGTGAGATTTTTACAGAATCGACCGGCTGATCTACTTACTCGTTCAAAATCTACGTTATTCATTCAAAACCTGTCGTCAGCTAGTTTCAGTTCCTGTATTGATTCTTTTAAGTCGGTTCACAGGTTTTGAATAAAGAGGTTACCGCTTAATTGTCAGTTAAAATACAGTTAATATATCAAACATTTAACTAGTCTTCAGTCCCTGAGTTGTATAAATATTTTCCTAATTCTTACTCGACTTTAATGATTTGTATACTTTGGTTCTGTTGAAACTCTTGACGTGCCAAAATAGAATTAAACAGTTGCGATATAGTAGGCTTTTACTCGTACCCATCAACAATGTGTATACATGTATACATATCCATGTATAATTTATATATATTCAATATAAAAATATCAAATTTCATATAAAGTCATAAAGTGTACCCAAAACCTACGTGATGGTACAAAAAGTGCTGGATTACACCAAAACGGTGTTTACACTTTGGATTTCAAATCCATTTGCATTTTATAATGTGGAAATCAATCGTGGAATTTTTGTTTGAGTTTTCTTCTAGTGGAATGTGCCGACCGCCTACAAAATAACAACTACAGTTGATTCAGTACATGATTCTCAAAAAAGGATCATTTCATTATTCACGTATTCAAACATGTGTTTTCAACGTACAAAAATTTGTATAGACTCGTAAAATGTATAAATAGACTTTACATACAACTGCTTATTGCTAAATGTTGCCGTATCATCAGCACGGTAGTGCCTACAAGCGCAGACGTCTCCGTTGGAAGTATTTTCCCATGCAGTAGTCGTAGTACACGTGTATGAAGATCAAAGGCTCGCGGAGCGCGTGTACCTACAGTCTACACCTTTCAGTCCCTATGTTATGAACCAAAACGCGGGTCAGAAATATTTGGAAGTTAACAAGTAGGTATACATAAATTCAGTCTGTGTTCGGGTTTGGCAACGACGTTATTGTTATTGAAGTTTGTTTCATAATCGCATCTACACGCAGAAAATTAATAAGATATACGATAATCCTATTGTGATGAGAAAATAATGACTTTAAGAAGGAATATAATTTTACGTACCTCTTACAAGTAATAGATTTGTTCAGGGAGGATGTTTATGTCTATTTGAAAGACAATTTTATGTTGGCTGACAGCCCATACACGTGGCGCTCGTTAGGTCAGTGAGCCATACGAAAAAGAATCGCGATCTTTGGAAGACTGCGCCAGTATGAACATTTTTTCTGATAAATAATACTGTTTTTTATACATATTCATACACATATTCTGGGAACATAATGTGTTAGAGCACCATGCTAACGTATATAGATCTACACAAAATTCGCACTCAGGGTGGTGTTCCCTACATGCTCCTGTAGCTAAACTTAATTTTGCTTTTACTACGTAGAGCTGCCTGAATTTATGTTTCCGACTATAAAATGACGTAACGACTGTATTTTAAAAATACTTAAACTCATCGGAAGATTCTGAATCTCCGGCTTTTTTATCGTACAAGATCTAATCGGTGTACCCACCATTACTAACCCTTACACACTTAATCATTTCATTATTCTTTACAATTTTTGTTAATATTTTTGATTCCATGATATGACCTTTTCCACCTATCTTTCTATCCGATTCACAGATATTGCTCTCCTTATACACTCCGATGTAACAAAAAAATAATTTAAATAAAATGACACAAATGATTAGTTTTAAAATTTCAATATATATATACTTTTGTATAATGTGATTGCACCATTTGTTTGATTTTAGTGATGTTCATTGTTTATGCGTAGTCAAGAAACAAACGGTAACCGAATAGTTACAGGTTTGAGTATGACACTAGCAATCAAATAATATGATAAGATTTACCGATTTTTCTGCATTGAGGACAAGTTTAATTTGTCACTTCATGCATGAAAACACTCTATGCTAAAATAAATACCTAACTATCTTAAATAATTCTGTCAACATGTACGAAATCTGCGCCTAAAATCTTAATGAATTTTCATAAAACAATAATAAAATTATAATGCAAAACACTTTTAAAATTGCAACTATATCTATACATCAAATCCTCTCCTCGAACCGTCAAAAGACCTCATCAAAACATCACAGCAAATCGAACGTCCAGCATAAAGCCAAGAGGACCAGCCAAATACGAAGCCCGTCGAGAAAATAAATAGTCGAGGCGATCAAGTAATAGGCTTAACAACTAGAGAGGCGCCGGCGGGGCGAGGGCGCCGCGCAGAGGAGCTTTCGATGAAGTCTATAACGGCCGCAAATTAAAACTAAAACAAATTAACATCGTAAAAAGTCACAGTTGCTTTGATTTTTGGCTCGTGTACAGCACGTAGTGTTGTAGCGTGGCTTACGGTCTACTTGGGAGGCGGGTACGGCTGGTAGGCCTCGTCGGGCGACGCCGCCGTGGACGCGTGCTCGCTCTCCATCGGCATCTGGATGATCGGCGGGGTCGGACCCGCGAAGTACTGATACGGGTGCGACGTGAAATACTGCAACACAACATCGTGCCGTCTCAGCGCTCTATCGATATATTGATTGCCCCAGGTGTGTTAATTTTCATTTCTTTTTTTCCATTGAACGGTTAAACATCATCCATCTTTGTGTGTATTATTTATTTCCCATTTTTAGCAAACACGAGGTAACACCAGGCACTTAGTGTCGTATAGCAGAGTGGCAGCATAACGTGTGGCAGAGAAAGCGAGAGGAGCGCTAAGTGAGCGGTGGATCGTAAGCAATGGGACACGGAAGGTTAGAGCGTTCGATTACAATTTTACTGTGCACTCACGTATAACTCATTTTCCGGCCTTAAGCTGTCCCAGTTTACCTGGAAAACAGAGAATTACTATCAGTCTTGTATTGTTTTCGACTGAATATATTCTCGTAAACCTCTAACTCGATAGTTGTGTAGTTTATAGGCCGTCTTCTGTTTTATAAAGGTTGCTAACCACCGCACTCCTCGTGTCCCCGGCATGGTTGACAACTGGCCCTCTGAAAGGTCCGCAATCGAGTACTTGCGGAATTGTAGAGTAAGACAGGACATTGATGCTCCTAATTCAGAAAAATGGGCCAGTTGCCTAGTTGTGGAATGAGTACGGGACACTTACGTATTGGCTAGGCACAGCGTCGATGGGTATATGTGGGTGCGCGGGGTGCGTAGCGTGGTGCGCCGGGTGCGCGGGCGGGATGAGCGCGGCGTAGGGCGCCAGCCAGGCGGCCGGGTGTGCCGCGTGGTGGTGGTGGTGCAGCTGCGGGTGGTGGTGGAAGGCCGCCACGCCGTACATGCCGCCGCCGCTGCGGTACACCCCGGCGCACTCGCCGCCGGCGCCGCCACCGCCCACGCTTCCGGCGTAAACACCACTTACAGCCATTGCGGCCTGAAATTGTAGAAAAATGCAATGTATTCTCTTGAAAATCATTCAGTGTTTACAAATTCAAAATACTTCAGTGCAACGTTAACGAAACCATCATTAGGAACACCTCAACTGAAAAATCAAATGTTGACATGCAAATGAAATTGATTTGTGTTCAACTTAGATTTACAAAAGGTTGACAATATGAGAATCAGAATATTATACGGCTTCTCTGCTCTAGTTCAATAAAAAAGTTAAAGCCGTATAGATAACGAGTGACGTGTATAATATAACACGACAGTTCCCTGCTCTTGTTACTGGGGAACTCTGTTCTGATAAAACTTGCACAACTATCGCTGCCGGAAGGCGACTTATGCTAATTTTATCGCTAATGAAGACTTTGAGTTACGTAAGGTACCGGTTCTTTACGGGAGCCCCACGTTACTTTTTTAACGAAATCAAAACTAAAGGATGGTCACATTGCTGTGCCGCTTGTCAATCAGTCTACAAAGTTAAGTTTACTGCCTATTCCATGGTAAAGAAAGAACAGGATGCCTACCAGTCTTGGTAATTTCACACATCGACATCGAAAAACCTATTCATTGGATTGCTGTAGGCAGGTTGTTCGAGTATTTCGATGCAACAGAACAATGCATCAGAGATCAGACGTATTTTTTCTCCCATTATGGGTGCATTATGGGTGGTCAGTGTCCCAATATAATGTGTCATGCAGGCGCGGTCGCAGCCCAAGATTTTGGGGGGGGTCACCATGGGTGCCGAGGAATATTTTAAGAGTCTCCTTGTTAGTGTAGTGGTCGCAAGCGTTACTGCTGAGCATGAGGTCCTGGGTTCGATTCCTAGGTCGGGTAAAGTGTTATTAGGTTTTCCATCAGAAATTTCTCAAAAACAGCCCGGAGTATGGATTTGTGTCCGTTTGATTGCAGCAGGCTCGCCCCCCATAACATGGGACTTCAACATAACTGTCGAAATGTGGGTGTAAGTACTATATGAAGGTACACACCCGCCTAACACTCCGGGGATTAAAGGCGTGGTGTTATGTTAATGTACATGTACATCTCCAGTTCCTTATTACTTATGCTATTCAGGGACGCAGCTTTTAGTTGTGTTATTTAATAATGCCGGCAAATTGGTCGTATGTATAAGAACGGTAGATAATTATGTAGGGTGGGAAGAGCGAGCGAAGCGAGCTCGAAAATTTTAACAACCCGCCTTGGTTTGGTTAGGTATTGTATGATATTTTTATGCTGATATAGGAGTTACAATTGTCGATTTATGCAGGCAAGTCCAAGCAACTATGAGAATTTAGATTGCAAGGGCGAGCGAAGCGAGCTCGAAAATTTTAACAACCCACCTCGGTTTGGTTAGGTTTTGTTTGATGTTTTTATGCTGAAATAGGAGTTACATTGTCGATTTATGCAGGTAAGTCCAAGCAACTATGAGAAATTAGATTGCAAGAGCAAGCGAAGCGAGCTCGAAAATTCTAACAACCCGCCTCGGTTTGGTTAGGTTTTGTTTGATATTTTTATGCTGAAATAGGAGTTACATTGTCGATTTATGCAGGTAAGTCCAAGCAACTATGAGAAATTAGATTGCAAGAGCAAGCGAAGCGAGCTCGAGAATTTTAACAACCCGCCTCGGTTTGGTTAGGTTTTGTTTGATATTTTTATGCTGAAATAGGAGTTACATTGTCGATTTATGCAGGCAAGTCCAAGGAACTATGAGTATTTAGATTGCAAGAGCGAGCGAAGCGAGCTCGAAAATTTTGCAAATTCTCGGATAGGCTCGATTTTTTTTTTCATTCTAAAAGGACTAGGAATTGCTTGCTTTGCCGACTTGTCCCGTTCTCTTTTGACGATTATACAAAAACAGAACTTAATAAAATTTATCGAATTTTGACGAAATGCACTCGTTTTACAACAGTTTATGCTTTGGAATCTGGCCTTACGAACGGGGTGCCCAATATCCCGAGTTTGCTTCGTCGCTCGCTCTTGCATCCTGTAACTGCTACATAGTCATTATAAATTGTCATGTCACAAATCAAAATTCTTGAAAAAATCGTGTAAGTAATTATCGTCTTAGATAGTGCAAACTAAGCTGTTGCCTTCAAGTAGATACGAATAATCGTCGATACTTACGGATTTTTTTTAAAATAACAAATAAGAAAATTAAAGTGTCAATTTTAGCACGCGTCCGATGAGCAATCTAGTCATCGCAGAAATCACAAGTTCACAACATGAATCAATTTGGCGAACCTATTCAATATCATCCAGTATATTTTACAACAGGCTTTTTAAGTAAAAACTTTTTACGCTTGTTAAAAAACCCATAGTCATTTCATAGTTTTAAGTTTTTATATCTGTGGCAGTCCCCATGTCTGCCTACGTTCCTAATGTTTTTGTATATGCCCATCGAGGTCTCCGTGGCATAAGTTAAGTTAGTAAAACAAGTCAATTATTCAGACTCTCGACAGCTTGAATGATTTTGGGGGGGGTCATGACCCCCACAACCCCCCCCCTCGGACCGCGCATGGTGTCATGATGAATCGTCTTGAATAAGAATATGTAGGACAATCCTTTAACGTAGGGATCGTATCCTGGCTATTGAGTTTTTCTTATACATAAGTATGTGGATAGCTATAAAAGTGGGTATTCAAAATTGATGTGTACAGAAGACTATTTTAGTAATATTGTCGTATTTTATACGCAAATACGTTAATATATTCCTTTGGTCTAAAATAAGAGGCTTATAGTTATTGTTCACATTCTATAAGGTAAGTAATTACGGGTAAAATGGAACGTCAAAGACATTTTAGTACTTCCCGTTAAAAAGGGCAAAGCGGAAGCCACGATTGAGTACTGTTTTTTTGAAAATTATGTTACGCAAGTAATACTGAATTAATAAATCCATAGTAATTTAAATCTAAATTTTTAAATCTTATTGTAAAATCTTAAATCATGAACATTTATCGATACCAGAATTACCAGAGGGCAGAAACTGGACATCTCCTTTAGGGGAAGACCAAAGAAACGATGGATGGATTAAGTATGTGAAAGATGGTATGTCTAAAATGGGGGTGACTAAAAACCACATTGGCTACTGAGAAGATGGCTAACAGATGTATGGAAGAATAAATTCTGCATAGGCCTCAAATAAGTTTGGATGAGGGCAGGATTATCGCCCGGGTGTCACCACTGCGAGGGTCGCCCGGAGGACACGGTGGAGCATACGGTGGCGGTATGCCCCAATTGGGCGGAGCACCGCCGTGTTCTCGCAGAGGCGATCGGCAGCGGCGGCGACCTCTCGCGCCCGGCCCTGGTTCAAGCCATGGTCCGGGGCGAGAGGGAGTGGGAGGCAGTCACCTCCTTCTGCGAAGCAGTCATGCTAGCGAAGGAGGTGGCGGGACGGCTGAGGGAGAGGGCCTCACGTCCCAGCCGCCGCGGGAGACGCCCCGGGCGTCGGGAGCCGCGAGACGACTCCCGGCCACCGTAGGCGCGGGCCTGCGGGCGGAGAGTAATGGGTAACTCTCCGTCCGATCAGGACCAGGCCCGTGCCGGACGGCGCGTACGTGTTCCACGCGCGCCTCAAAGAGATGTCAGCATTAGGAAGGGGCCTGAAAGGGCCGAAGCCTGCCGGGGCAGCGGGATTGTCCGAAAGGGTTACCGCTGCCCCGGAACACAAAGGGCTAAGGAAGGAACACGGGTGGGTTTTAGTCAGTAAGAGTCTGACACTCCCTTCTGCTCCACCCAGAGCGGGAGGGGTCATTGGATGATTTCCCATCCACAAAAAAAAAAAAAAAAGGGCAGGATTATAATGATGATGAATACATATTTAGCCTATAACGTTCGCACTGCTGGGACACAGTAATCCACCACGCGGGTCCAGATGTCACTCACGTCTTCGAATTTTTCTTTCTGGGACATGCCAATTTTCTCACGATGTTTTCTTTCACCGTTTTGAGAGCAGTGGTGATGAAATAATTTACACAAAGTAAAGCGCCTGCTTGGGATCGTTCCCACGACCGACTCGTAAGTCACGGCTGTTACCACTGGGCCAATTTTCATGAGGGCAGAATCATGACCGTGATTTATGATAGCTACTAAATGGATAGCTGTCAACTGGCTACCTGGGTAATGGAATCGTTGTTGTCCCTCCATGCTCGTCCGTTGTTATCGTTTTGTTTGTTGTACAGTGCCTTTTTCTTGTTACCGCCGTCGGCGAACTTAACTAGTAGAGGCTCCTTAGCTCCCGGAATCGGGTTGCCGTTGAACATCTGAAACAAATTGAAATGTGTTGAGTTTTATCTTGAATTACTTTCGGATCTTTGGGATTAATTGAATAACAAATAACGTGTTAGCGTATTTGTCAATATCTAAATAACGAGGCTTTTGCTGATAAATGTGTTTGTGCGTTATAAGTTTGATGTTTTCACTCACTTGAATAATCTGCTCGCATTTCTCCCTGGACTCCATCCTTGCAAAGCCCACGCCTTTGCTTTGGCCGTGGGTGTCACGCAAGATTCGTGTGGACACCACTTGGCCAAACTTGGCCAGCAGTTGGTCCACATCGTTCTCCTTGAAGTGCGGCGGCAGGTTGGCCATGTACAGGTTGGTAGGATCCTGTTCTTGTTGCTGTAAATGCCCCGGAGTAATAGGTGAAGAACTTGCTCTCCAAATCTTCAATGTTTAAAAATTCAAATTGGAAGTTTCAGTGACATTATCAGAAAATTTCGAGCACCACAGTGGGTGATTAATTAGCAATAGTGCTGAGACTGAAATACTTTGAAAGTGCTTAGCACATTGAGCTATTGTGGGGATTTGAGATTCATATACCATGTGACAAGCCCCGGTACCACTGTAAATGCTTTTATATGTGCGCTGATGACACAAAAATATCCATTGCATGGTTGCTTTTGCCACCCACCATTAGGAAAGCATTACCATTCGGGGAGTTAATACATACTGCTTTATTTACATGTTTCCAATGTGTACGTGTGTGTGATGGAGCAGACTGTGACGTCACAAGATATCATCGGCTGCATGACAACATGTCTTGTTTATTTTGTTAACTATTAATTTAAATGTCTCTAAGCGTTAATTTAACGTGTCTGTGAAATTGTTCTTAGAATGTTAAAATTAGCTTGAAGCCCGCATAGAATATCTAGACACTGAAGCCAGCTCTGACGTAAATCAGCAGATTGATCTAATGTACTAATATTACGTAGGTGTTATCAACGACATGGGCATATACATTAGCATAGAGATTACGAAGCTAGTTAAAATCGCATACACACTAATTTAATATCGAAAGCATAGAAATACCCGAGCCCAGTAGCGATAATATAATTATACATTGTTATAACGCTGAAGCATACGACAATAGTATAGAATTAATAGGATGAAACAATGTCTGAAGTATAGAATTAAGTAAGCGTTATTATTTGCGTCGATTTGCGAACCATTGAAGGGATAACATACTTACAACACATTAGTGTTACATTGTTCGTTTGTGAATACGCTGGCACAACATTACCACTCGTGTTGTTTCCCAAAATGGACTACACAAATGAATGATCGTGTACTTGGTAGCTGTGTTAAAACCGGGACATTTCAAAGTATTTATCGCCCATATTGTCGATGATCTAAACACAGGACCTACTTCTAGACAGTCAATCTATTGAATCAAACAAATTTAGGCATTATAAATGGCTGGAAATTAAGAGCACATCGAAGATTTCACCTCAAATTACATGGATTGGGATGCTTATGCTACATATGCATAAATGTCAAATCTAGCAAAGTTTACAAGATAGGGTACACTCTTTACTTTCAGTTATGTATGTTAACAGCACTTCTTATATAGATAAGGGGGTATAAGTACTAAAGCTATAAGTAAGGGAAGACGGAATAAAGGGTTGGATCAGTGGGGAAGGCAATTGTCTGAATGGCGGAAAGTCTGCCATCTTCCTAAGTAACGAGCAATATAAATTGGCATTATACGATTCTAACTCCCGACAAGAAACAATTGCACTGCGCTTCATTTCACAGTTGCCATTCCTTTTGTGTTTAATGGCTTTTGGACATTCGTTTAGTATTTAAGGATTTTAGTCGGAACAGGGAGTTAAGAGTTAGTATTTCGTAGGTCTTCATAGTAAAGGCAAAGGAGCAGAAGTAGAAGACGATGGGATGAGAGAGCGGACAAGGAGCAGGCGGTTAGTCATAATAGTATTACTTGCATGCACAACGTACACGGTTCAGTCTACGCAGGAACCAGATACCCACTTTAGCCATCTGGGCCTGAACACCTTTGGCTTGTAATCCTTTAACAGCTGCCTCAGCCGACGCGATCGTTTCAAAATCTACAAAACCGTAACCTGAGAAAAAAAGTTAAATTATTGTATAGTAGGGAGGTACCTCAGCCGATAGGGGACCGCTTAAAAAGGTTTTTTTTTTATAATTTCGATGACTCATGCTTGGCCTTATGTTTGTATATTATAACATTCTAAAATTCCAAAGAAAGAACAGCTATGGTACATACATCTGATATGTAACTAATGAGCGCGAGTATATTGCCTACTCGACAGTAGCGTGATGAAAATGTGACATCGAAAAAGGGTAACATCGTGATGAACATTAAAATTACTGTGCAAACTTCATATCGAGGTAATAATTTAGTATCATCTGTGCTTGGGTGCAAATATAGTGAACATGATTATATATCTACTATAAAAATATATAAAATAAACATTTAAGTAAATATGATAATGTCATAAATATGAATCAAATTGAATGTATCTAGTGTTCGTGCATATATTGGAAAAAAGTCTCACCATAGATGGATTAGTTTAATGAAGGTAGGTATATGGTATTCTAGAAAATATTAATATATTGTTTTAAATAATTCAATTACGAGTAATCGTATCAATGCAACTCTATTCAAGTAATAAATTGTAAAACAATATTTAAATACATACGTGAGATACTATGCACAGATTTATAACTAAGTATAGTACTTTACATGTAGGTAGATAACTTGGTAACTCGCTATGACATAGTGTATATAAAAGAGGACGTACGGTATGAATGTTGTTTACCTTTACATTTATTTGTATTTTTATCCAATATTGCTTTTGTTGAAATAATGTTGCCATACCTGAAAACAATACGTAAATTAAAGTTGGTAACATGATCGGGGACAGATGTTGTATGTGAGTGATAAAGCTTACATCTGGCACATTTGCACGAGGTCCTTATCGGTGGTGTTCTGGCTGAGGCCTCGTATGTAGAGATTGGTGCGGCTGAGCTGTTCGCCAGCAGCGCCGGTAGTGGAGGCTGACGAGGCCGGCGGCGGCGGCGCCGTGCTCAGTGACGTGGAGCGCGTGCCGCCGGCCGAGCCCGTGTTCGACGACGAGGACGAGGCCGTGTTGGCGGGCGAGGCCGCTGTCGGCACCCGACCACCGGCTCCGCCGCATCCGCCCATTCCCGTCCCCGTGTACTGAAACAACACATCAAGAATTAAAGCGTCATTTACACAGGAATGTGGAGTTCTACGAAGTTTGGGAAGTTCAGTTCTCGTTCCACATGTGGAACTACATCGGTTCCTAATATCCCGTTGCTGTACATAAATTAATGGAAAGGAGAAGGATTTCTACAGTGAACGATCCTAAGCTGATACGTGCAAGACATGAAATTCAATATTTATGCTATGTATGAGCTGAGCTCATTTCGACTCATCTAGGACACCTCTACACCTAGCCGCTTGCATCTTACCTGTTAATGAGTAAACCTGATCGAAAATTTCATAGGTACTCTTAAATAGTTATTAGTTTGGTTTTATTTCTTCCTATTATATAAACTAAAACCAAAATCTTGATTTACGACTGTATTGAACAACTTGAACACGTTACCTACATAACTATTTAATTAAATGTAAATCTGCGTGTATAACCGAGACATGATGTTGATGGCTGTAATCCCCGTGAACACATTGTAGGTGTAGCTCGGTGTCGGAACGATTACATTATATTCAGTGGATCAAAGTGTTAATATGCGCTCTCGTAGCAACTTAGCGAAACGGCTGGAATAAGTCGGCACGCGGAGCCCCACCGAGGCGACTTCATTGAAATAACTGTTCTCAGTGAAACGCGTTAAGACGTCGACTATTAGTTATCTAGCCGACGAGTAATGAATAGGGAGGAGTAATGAGCGCATGCCGATTCCGAGCACGCACCCTTAATCGACTCGCATGCTCGATACCCGCCGAGTTAAGAAAAGCCAACGGTACGGATTGCACGTGCTCCGTTCCAGCAACGCTACAATTTGTTAATGGATGAACAGTTAGTTTGGATTAACGAGGAGGCTCGGGAGTCGGCGACTGGAAATAGCAATTTGGTTCGATAAACAAGTATTTAACATGGAAACGTTAATGGATATACTTATTTTACATTAGATACTCGTAGCGTAAAACGACGCTTTGATAACGCAAACATGAAATTGATTACAAGGATATCGTGTAATCTGATGGTATGATCGCTATAAACGAGGCACCATAACCCAGGTTTTACTATGGTATAAAATATACCCGGTTTGGAACGGACAACATTTAATGCGTGCGCGAATTTTTCCTTTCTCTAACAGACGACAGAAAGAGCATTTACTTCAGTTAGGTAATGAAAAACAGTAGGTAATTATTTGCCTTTACTTACATCTAAACCAGCACATGCAGACTACAGTGGGTACTCGACGATGTTCTGCTATTTGCATTTAGTTAACATATTAATCCCATAAACTGTGCCTGTCGTTGACGTAACAACTCATCAAGTGGAGTTACATATGTGCTGTAAATTTGCCATTTGTGTAATTAAGTTCAGGGTACACAGATTATTTTTACCTTTAAAACCTTTTAAGAGGTTTTTCCCGGGGTTACCGGAGGAATTTAGATTCGTAATCCAATTGGTATCTTGGTTGTAGACGACGGTAATTGGACCAATTTGTGTTAACTGCCGGAACGACTACCGCGGCGATACATACGCCAACATAAAAACAAATTAGCAAAATACGTGGTTTATACCGCCACGATTTCGATAAAGAACAAACGTTTTGATTGGTGAAAATAAAATTGGTTGCGTTTTTCATTATGGAAACTACAGTTCGCTAAGTAATTATTTTCGCATTGAAACTTCGAGGAAGTTAATAAACTATTTAGTTTCTACTAACTTGGTCTGAACTTTGACAGTAGGTAGATTAAAAATACTAAAATAAAATAGGTATCTAATGCTAATAATTTGGTAACCTAAGCGACCTTGCGTAGTCTCGTCTCTACCTAAATACGTACCTACATATTATATTTCTAGATTAATGTTTTACAGAAAGGCTGAAATCTTCCGAGGATCTTGGAACATGTTTCTCGAGCTAACGTACAATCTTCTTAGAGGCATATTCTATCTTTAGCCCTCCTTCAACTAATCCTGAAGTGTATGTTCAATTAAGAAATAATGATTAATGTAATTGACACACTTTACAACCTACCAATCGTTAACAAGACAACTTTTAAGTGGCAGTTAAAAGGCAAAATGTCCGATTAGAGCTATTTAAACTGTGTAGTTCACAACGAGTTCACATTATGTCGGCCACCTGTGCAATTTACTCAATTTAACTTTATTATCTGCTCGGAAATTTGGATGGGTAATTAAATGAGTCAGGCCAGTCGTCCGCCAGTGTACTCGCGGGACGGAACAACCGAAGTTTGGCTACACTTCGGCTCGTGTTTGGAGTTTGTTGACGGAAATGCCAGCCACTGTAACTGTGACCGAGATTTAACAGAAATTTACGATGCCTTTGTAGCTTAAAATAAATTGCAGCAGAACTAGGTTTTGAAATTAGCCAGCGGTTATATTGTAACGAGAAAATAGAAGATCTTAGCTTCTACCTTGATGCTCCACTATTCGATATTATCCGAGCCTTTTTCTAAATATATTGCTTACTTTACGCTTTAACCCTCTATAAGGTAGAAAGGTCTAGTGTTGGGCAATGATAATAATCCGGTTAATATCATTTGGCTAATAATCGATTAAAAGCAGTTAGTAGCCATTATGATAACCCTGCTGTTAATGTTATTTTAATTTTAGCGATTGAAAATTTCTCTTCATAGTTTTCAGGCTTAGGACTGTTAGATTAGACTTCATTTTCATCATCTTTCTTTGTAAGTACCTAGTATATATATGTGCAATTTAAAACTGATTAAAAATTTCGGCCCACTTAAAAATTTTCAATCAGCTTAATAAAATAGCAACTGCAATTTTATGAAGCTTAGTAGAACTGCAAATACCCTTCTACCAGCTAAGGGCGTCTGTTTCTTCGACTTGAGACCAAATAAAGCGATTCTTCCAAAAGTTATCTTTTGCTTTGTAATCAGCGGGGGTGCGGGGATGCATGTTACCTAATAACCGCTCGGGTATTTTCCCTTGTTTATAATTTACCTACGTCGTATTCACAGAAAAGAGCTAATAAGTAACTTACTCATTGCACCTTACATTTTTATGTATCGGTTAAAATTTATTTGTAGATATACATACACCTACATATTTAGCTCGCTTTGTTAAATCAAGTAAGTAATTAATTAGGTAGATGGTTAAATCACAAAGCGATGCGTCAATAGTAATAAATTATGGTTTTTATAGTATTGGACCTCTAAATTAACAAAACTGAATTTCCCGAAAAATGTGTATTTATTTTATTATTAACACTTTTTCACATACAAAAAGTGAAAATAAATAAAAAGAATAACAATAAATTGAATCACATTGCGTACACGCACTCAATTTATGTTCACACCCACAGATTTTACAATAAAACAAAAAAAAAGCATTTATTAATGGACACTTATGGATTATAATCGATAATAACTCAAAACATCCGGCTATTTACCCAACACTAGAAAGGACGGTGCAATTTATCATAATACCCCTGCTATACCTATATCAAGTTTCAAACACTAGTATCTATAACATTTCCTCAAAATAAATCACGGATTACATAAATACCTAACACGCGAATTTTACAAACATAAATAACAATCTTGTAGGCTTCAGAGAACCGCGGAATCCTGCCGAAAGTAAGTTCCAATCAGTCTGGCTTAGCTTCGACAGGTGTCAAAATCCTACCGGAGCACAGGAGTAACGGAATGGTGGAAGGTGACAGTTTATGACAAGTAGGTAATCATCACGCGTCGAAGTTGCGCGAACTTCGACGTAAGCGCCTGCTTTGTGGAAACTTCGGTATGTTTTGTGAATAAAAGTTTTTTGTTATAAATTCGACGATTTTTGTCTTATGTGTTTGTAAGAGTATAGTGATTAGGTATAGATATTATGTACTGTTTTTTTTAAAATAAGCTCTTGTTGATGCGATATAGCACGCTATATGACAAAAAAAAAACCGCCCAAGTGCAAGTCGGACTCACATACGAAAGGATCCGTACCACCGAACAATATTTAATATTATTTTATTACAAAAGAAATACACACTATGTGAAAATTTCAACTGTCTACCTATTGCGGTTCATGAGATACAGCCAGCTGATCAGATGGGACGGATAGCGGAGGCTTAGTAATAGCTAGAGTTTCGGTGTCACCCTATGGGTACGGAACCCCAAAAAGCATGAAGGTAACTGGTTGGTGCTTACGTAGTTTCCAGGCTTTTAGAAAATAATATTAAAGCCTAATAAGATTTCCCTTAACCAAAGTATTATCAAAGTAATGATTCTGAATTTCTTCTTAAGCATCCTAAATAGGTACCATTTTTATTTTTTGTATCTAATGTTGTCATTTTTCGTATTCTTCTAGAGAACTGTTAACTAGGTTACAAACAAGTTCCCTATAATCTTATAAAAAGTTTTTCCTCAACAAAATTGTCTGTATCATGGTTTCGAAGTAAGATAAAAGTAGATTGTGGTAAACAAGAAAATAGTCTAGTTTTTTCACTATGCTTCAAGAAAACAGTGTTTTCTGATGTTTCTAATGAAGTAGGTTCAAATACTTCATATTAAGAGCGTGCAAACGTCTGAAACTTAAAACACCTTCATAGGTTTGTCGGAAAATCTTATTCCACTTACTGTTTACCAGCTAAGCCTAGGTAAACTCTTATTTTTTAAATAAACCCTTGGGAAAAAAAATCGTGTTATATCTAGACTGACTAGCCAATCTCGTCGCGCGTCTACTTAGCAGACACAATAGAAATTGTATTGTTATCGGTAGGTACACATGGTGTACACTCGCCGTTCGTTGAGTTAAAGTGACTCCAATGTAACAGCAACATCAGCTGTTTTAAGTGTAGCCGCCGCGCCGCTGGCTATGAACGTGGCAATAAAACACGCGATTTTAATTTTGTCCACAGTAAAATTTAATGATGTAACGTGAACGCACACGCCGCCCGTCCATCGGGAGCATATGACTGTGGGTGATGACGTCACGCGCGTAGGAGGGCCGCGGGGGAGTGGAGCTGTATCTCAAAGGCAATGGGGTGGCGGGAGATAGCACTCAACAGTTGGTCCCGGCTCGATAGCGCAGCGCGTGCGTGCCGCCGACCACGTCACATGGCCGGCGAACACGCAAACTTTGTACATATACATACATTTTATTATTGTAACTGCATTCGCTCACATATCGCACAACGTTAATTAGAACATAAAATTGGTGTGAACCCATCCGTTTGAATTTTATAATGAGTTTTATAAACGACGAAATTCCGGTTTCAATTTTAAAGTAGCCGCGCTGCCACAGACGCGGTGGCCAGCGCGTTCACAGCGCGGGATCCAACTGATTCACGCCGAAGCTCACGAAATGAAACATAAATCCCATTCAATCTATTTAAATTGAGCACTCCATTTGTTTTATCGTCGATTCAATCAGGAAAGCGATCAATTCGTTCGCCATTTACTACGGCGAGACAGTCCACTTAATGAGTGCCTACTTTTATTTAGATTGTGTGTAAAAATTGCCTTTTGAGTGTACGGCGTAGTCAGTAGCATTACTTAATTTGATAAAGAAAATCAAAATTACGTAACTAACTATTTAATTTATTACTAACTAGCGGCCTGTCCCGGCTTCGCACAGGTGGACAAAAAAAGAAAAAAAGCCTATATTAATCAGTGATAATGTAGCATTCAAATGGTGAAAGAATTTTTAAAATCGGTCTAGTACTTTTTGAGCCAATTCGTTACAAACATACATATAAATCTTTCCTCTTTATAATATTAGTATCTATAGATTAGACTGAACTGAAATGCTAGAGTGCAATTAAGACACTACATTATTTACATCTGAAAAGGAGGAGTCTAGCTAACTAACAAAAGCAGAGATAAATAGGGTTGCTTTAACGAGATAATTGAAGGGAGAATACGCGAGTAGATATGCTTCGGCCGGTGATGGACAGGTGAAATTAATTACCTATGGGCATTCAGACTGCTCTCCCACCGATTAGTAAGTACAGACTACTTAATTGGTGCTTGCAATCTATCTAAACTGAAGAAATTATCTATTGCTTTACATACAAAGACTAACTTAATGGCTCATTGATCATCCGGTGTTTTAGTCAGTAAAAAGCGTTATGATGGAGAACCAGAAAAACAAAACCATTGGCAGAGGCAAATGATTCAGAATGCTGGTATCGACGAATTTAAATATCGGTAGCGGCCGCGGCCCTACCCTCTGTCACACCAATATTAACATAAATCAACAAAAAAAAAAAACACCACCCTTACCAAAAAAAAAAAGATTCTTTTTTTAAACGTCTTTTGACCCGACCTATAATAGTTCACAATATTGGACAAGTTTCACCGCCGACGCTGTACCCTACCCTATAAAAACAATTTGATGGAACTTACATTATGTTAAACATTTACACGAGGAAGGGATAATAAAAGCGTGCATGGACCGTTTCAATTATTTGAATACACAACTGAGCCACCTACAGTGTTAGTGTTCAGGAATCTAAGTTTTTGCTTCTAATAAGATAGCAATTAGTCGCAAGCGCATCACGTTCAATACAATAACCTATCGCATTTCGATAAAATATCAGTCAGTGGAGAGTGATAATATTTCCGCGGCTGTTCACGAGGGCTACGGTCCTTCACCTTCCGCCAGAGCCGAAATAAATCTAATTCCTTGGATGACAGATATCAGCAAGCCTTGTTTATTTATACTTTCACCCCGGCTTATGGGAGGGTGGCACACGTGGGACGTGCTCTGCCCCATTGTACCGAAATAAACTATTATACTCACAAAGTCAACACATGCACATCACGTGATTAGATAATAGCAAAACTGTATTATTTAGTAATATTCTTTCACACCGGTATTCATCAATCGCTGTTGCTCTGGATGTAATTAATGACCCAGGCTCATTTACAAAATAGACGCAGTTGTACGTATTACCGCGTTCGACATTGAAAAAGGATCTTCCAAATATAAATTATACGGCAGCGAAACCTTCCAAAATAAATGTGGTAATTTCATTTACAAAAAAAATTCTCCGCAGCGAATACATTTAAATATATCAGCATAATCTTGGAGTGCGTGCATGTGAAAATGAAGCGCCCAGGAAACTGAGTAGCTTCGGCCTAGTTGACTCTAATGGAAACGTGGAAAGGAATTACCTACTACTTACTTTAATCTCGGCTCAAGCCTTCCTCGTGAACCTTTAGATATTAACATCTCCGAAGTAAATAAAACAGAATTATGAAAGCATACTCGTTGGGTATCGCGTACGGGGCCAGCTACCGGCGGATTAGGGTGAGCTCGGACGTAAAACGCATTAGAGTATTACAGTCAGACACTTCTGTCACTCCTTACGATAAAAACGCTGGGTCCTTTACTAAAAAACGTAACCTCTATTTAGGGCTGCCGTATTTGGGAAGGGGCGCGACGCGATGGATCTAACAAGCTTCGGAGTTGTGACAGCCCTGACAGCTGATATATTCCGGTCATTAATCAAGCGGTCATAGATATATGTTACGACTACAAGCTGGGGACGGCGAAGTCCGATCAAAGTCGTGCTCACTAAAAACTGGGACAATAAACTGATTACTGTTGTCACGAGGTATTAGTGTAACACAGGGCAATTCCAGAAATAAAATTAAAATGTATTTAAAACCATCCACTGACTATTTTTACTATTTTCACAGCGGAAATTGCTTGTTTGTCCATTTTATAATAAAAAAATGCACTAAGTATGATGGACCTAAGCTGTTAATTTTTACATTATTCAACGTAGCGTTTGTTACGGTAAATGAAGACACGAGGCCGACATAAAAGTTAAAACAAACCTGTAATTGATCGCTTCAACATCACGTTACAACAACAGTTAAGAATCGTCGGAACTGATAACTCGACTATTTTACGACTACGATTACTTTATCGGAAAACAAAACGTTTTTTAATGTTATTTTATTAGTACAAACACATTTAGGTGTTGATCTTATCGATTATGAAACGTGACAAGTGGATTAGGAAGGATAAGTGCATAGAGAAATAGAAAACTATAGTACCTACCGATAAATATCTCGGTAATCCCACAAGACAGTACTCCTACAACGGATCTTTAACCACGATATAAAATTGCAGAAGTAAAAGGAAAACTGGAGTGTAGCAAATCGCATATAAGCGAAGTTCTTTTTCAAATGTTTCTCGATGTAAAAAAAAAACGAGTTCAGTATCGGTGCGGCGACTATGAGATAAATCCTGAAGGAGTCGCGATGTAATAAAACACGTACGGCTCGGGGAGCTACATTTTATTTCGAAAAGCGATAAGGGCGCGAGAAATTCCTTTTACGAGATTCTTGTGGAGGAGGGTGGTGAGGTGCAGCCGCTCTTTGTGCAACATCTGGTTTGTGTCGCCTCGTAAACAGCCCAGTAAACTCTCTGTTCGATGACACTTCACACAAAACTGTAATTGTACACAAATAATCAGACAATAAAATTGTTTGTTAGAAAATATTTATACAAAATCCGTTTTGGTTGGAATGCTCTGTGAATTCAACACCACAATAGAAAATCGAAATCCATTTTTTAAATCCCTAGGGCAGGCATCACCAATTGGTATCATTGGGGTCCGTTTTTAATAGTACATTATGATATAAGTGCGGTAAGTTGAAAAATACAGCCGAGGCGATATTGCTCGCCCGAGCCGTAGGCGAGGGCTACAAGAAAGCAGAGGCTGTAATTATCAAAGCGCACGTATGTCATACGACGTTTTATAATATATTTGCGAGGAAATAAATAAAACTCGTACTGAATTTGCATCTTTGCTTGTTTTCCATAAGATGAAATTTTGATACGCTTGTATGTACCTATCTATTGGTCGATTTTTCGGGCAAGAGGGTTAGAGTAGCCTTTTTCGCTGCTTCTGAGACTTCTGGCGGTGTCGAATTAATAAATTCATCATTATTTGACGACATTTTCAAAGAAAAACAATACAGCGAAAAGAAAAAGCGCGCGGAATAATGTTTACTTGTTCACAAATTAGCGATGCGCGCGCATCAGCGCTTTTTTTTAAGGCAAAGGCACAAAAACAGCCAGTATTACTTATAAAGCAAATTAATATTTTTTTGTTTTTGTTACATAAATGGTTGTAATTTATTGTCAAAATTAATTAAATCAAAGAATTAAATGTTTATTTTTTATATTTTATCTCCCAAAGTTAATTTGATTCATAAAATGTTGACCACTTTTCTGACATAAAAACTCTTTTCTAAGATTTAAAAAAGTACTGTTCGTTTTAGACGTAGCATATTGTTAAACCGTACGTTTTACCTTATTAAAAAGAAAGTCGTGCGTTTTACATTACGATAACGCACAAGTACGTAAAGACATACATTACGATATTGAAATTGGTGAAATAAGAGACCCTTTACGAGCAAATGTGTTATAATAATAATTATGACTGTCGCGGTCCGTTTGGCAGACGATTACTAGCAACCAAGATTAAAAAAAAGAAATAAGTAAAACGAAAAGAAACCCTGGATACTTTTTTTTATTAAATAAGTAAGTAACGTAGAACAAAAATAAAAAGTAACTAATTAATATTAATGTGAAAAATTACATTCTTTACTTTGAACTACTTGTCTGAAGTCTTGAGTGAAGTTGTGCAAGCTTAAACTCATTTTTTTTTTAAATTTTAATAGATTAGATTAATATTTAGTTATAAAATGTTTACTTAATGGTGGACCGCCAACCTATTTTGTGTGGACCACAAAATAAGTCGGCGGTCCACCATTTGGAAACTCCTGCCCTAGGGTAGGTATATATAACTAGGTTATATCCTATGTGTAAAAAAAAGGAATGAAGAAAACTGAAAAAACCCGACTGCAGTAAAAAACTTAGATTTTATTTATAGAGAAACATTTTAAATTAAATCAAAGTTGGAAGCAGGCGGGGACATTTGAGTTTGAAAATATAAAAATGCAATATATACAGGGTGTTCGGCAAAACGTTGAACACACGAAAATGGCAGGTCGTCTGCTACCTACCCAGCCCAAAAAAAAAAAATACCTAGGCTCCATAGTTTTAAACACATAATTCTCCTTTTGGGTTTCGCCGCAGTTGGGTAAAAAAGGAGCCAATGCATTAAAGATAGAAGTATGTGCTTGTGTGGCTGTGATATCGTAACAGTTTATCAATCTCCTGGTTATAGTCAGCATGCGGAAACAATGCACGAGTTCATACCCACCGATAAACAGAGTAAACTTCGAAATTAAGTAGTTTTATGCAAATCACGATCTAGTTGTGTTGTTTTAAGTGCTCCGAGAAGACATTAATCACATAATATTGTTTGTGTGTAATGCATAACGAGCTACAGCCGTGGCGGGCGTAGAAATTGATGGAGCGATGTCAACGAGCCGGCTTCGCGGTTAATTATCCAGTCCTGAGACGTAAGCAACGCTGCCACAGTACCAGGGGTTCGCCACTTGCTTGCTAACTAGAATTCACGCTTATTGATGTAAACACAGTTTCTCAGGTTTATTAGAGATGATGTTTTCATTAAAGAAAGTTACGTTAATAGTCACTTATTAGTTGAATGAAAGGAAAACGTGTTACAACATTAAGGAAGCGTTCGCGGTCCGGCAGACAGCGGAACCTCCGGCCGCCGGCGCTCGTAAACCCGATCGTAAACTTAAACATACCTCATTAGAACATGCAGAAGATGGCGCCGGGTAAAGATTCTATTTTATTTATGGGATATTAGCGCTCAGTAGAAGATGAGACGGAATGGGGGTGCGTATTGGTGGACGTATTTGGTGCCAACATAATTGACTGCGCTACGTCATTCGTAGCGGAGTTTCCGATGCGAATACTTTCTCGATCTCGTAGCTAAGATGCAACGTGTTTATTTTACACGGAGTGTTTTGTTAAATGTTAAGCGATATTTCAGCAAATAAAAAAACTTTTTTATAAAAAAAAACAACCGACTTCCAAAAAAACACTACAAAGTGAAAAATAACTTTAATTTCGGAAGTCGGTGTCGTTGGTTCCGCATTTTCTTTTATTGACACCGACTTCCGAAATTAAAGTTATTTTTCACTTTGTAGTGTTTCTTTGGAAGTCGGTTGTTTTTTTTTTATAAAAAGTTTTTTATTTTTCACTTTTTAGGGGGCCAGTTTCTAACTTATCTAAGTTACGATAGCCTAATGTCAACTGCTCATCACCTTTTACAAAATATTGCTTTTCCCGATGCAGGGACGTTAATTGATGAGAAGTTCTCCTTGTAAGAACCAGGAAAACTGGAGCTGATTGAGAAGTCACCATCAGTTGCACTTCACGATACGCATTGTGCTTAGCAACCACATTAAAGTACCTAATCGAATCGCAATCCGTGAAATATTTATTATTGAGTAGTTCCGATGGCCATCTGTGGTCTTCATCGTCAGTTCCATTTCACCGAATGCTGCTTTTTGAGAGGAAATGCACGAGTTACTATAAAAAATACCCAAATCGCTATAGGTGTGCCTACAAAATTTGAGGGTTTCCCTCGATTACCGTGGGGTCCCCTCATCAGATTCCGATTTGGTGACAATGGGACCACCTCGGGAGCATACAATTTCAAATAAAAAAGAATTTTGAGAATCGGTCCACAATTGGCGGAGTAATCGCGTAACAAACACAAAAAAAAAAACATACCGTCGAATTGATAACCTCTTCCTTTTTTGAAGTCGGTTAAAAAGTAGTTATTAAAATGCTACGAGAGCACCACTACGAAAACTACGACATCATCGTAGCTTTCGTAGCGATTTAAGTAGTAGTTACATAAAGCTTATATCTGACTTTTTATAAGACAATTTTACGGTACATATTTGAAACAAACCCTAGAGTATTTAGGGCAAATTTTTCAATCGATAGATAATTTTTATTCGTGGAATATAATTGACGTCTGACAGATTTTGTACCGAACAACTGTCAACAATTCAAAATTATTCCTCGGATAAAATTATCTGACGTTGGAAAAATCGGCCTTTAAATTTTTAGGACTTCGATATTTTAGGATGAGTCGTGGTGTTGGCTTGTATATGCGTTTTGTACGTCCCTGTACACAGCCAGCCTATGGGGGTCATATACCCAAAAGCAGTACAACGCTCTCCATGTTCAGTATAATAATGCGTTCAGGGTGTTGTTGGGGCTGCCCCGGCATTGCAGCGCGTCGGGGATGTTTGCCCGTGTCGACTGTTTCTACACGACGATGCGAAAGCGGTGCACATCTCTGGGGCGCAGGCGGGCCACCTCCAACACCATCCTGAGCGTATTTGCGAACAGATTTGATTGTCAGTACATTAACCATTGTTATATGATTAATGTAATGACAAACAAACAAATGACTCAAAGGCAGGCGTATTAGTAATAATAATAACTTTAATTTAATAATAATAATTTTTGTTTTTTATTTTATGATTTTAATTTAATTTTATACTTTTAATTTTATTTTAATTTATATTATTTAATTCATTCGTTGTTTTTATTTAAACTTATTGTGGTTGAAATTATACCTAATCTTTTATATGATCTAAAATGGATTGAAATAAATGATTTTAAAATTTTGATTTTTTTTTTTTTTGAAAAACAATATAGGCGCATACGCAACGACTATGATACGAGGTGAGAGCACGTGTTAGATCCAAGACGTGCGGCGGTATAAAAATAGTAAGTAAGTACCCTATGATTCATATCTACTCGCTGAAAGAATGCCGGAAGAAGGATAAACATAATGTATCGTGGAAGTCATTATTACAAGACCTATTATGAAATGTATTATTAATATCGCATTGCATCGAAAGTTGCGGTAGATATGTTTTCAAAAAAACACGCAGTAAATTAATAGGTAGATGGAAGAGCAAATCTAATGTGTGTGTAGGTTATGTTCTTAGGCTCTACTGCGGTTAGTTCTTACTTCTCCAATATTGTTTTCTTTATGGATTGGCTTTTTTGCTATCCAAGGCAGTCTTAGCGTTTTTTAGACGCCACTGTAGCTTCATTACTACAAGAGTTGCAGTGTTTGATACCGAATTTACTCGATCTCCATTTTCTTGATTCGTCCAATAGAAGGAGATTGAATATTGTCGCCATTGAAATACCTAAAAACTCCTGTAGGTAGATCCTCTTGCACTCTACCAGTAGCTTTGTCGTTGACGATTCTTCTCTCTGAATGCCGTGAGGCAAGAAGCATTCAAGTTAAGTTATTCATTTTAGTTAGTTTTTGTTACCTAAGTAGTGACTAAGCTGAAGCTACGAATAATCCTCTGTTCTTCTGCTGTGGACCTCTCTATTGAGTGATGAATGTTATACGCAAAAGAATGAACCACGCAGACACCCCCAAATCTCTTCAGCCGTAATGACAATATTGCTATGACTATTGATTGTATGGATTGCTGTTGTTCATAAGGTAAGAGATCCGAGATGTGTCATATTTGACTCACCTGATGCTGAGTATAAGGGCTTGGAGCCGCTGCGTACTGCTGCGGCTGTGGCGGCGGGTAGCGGCAGGGCTGCGGCGCATAGGCCGCCGCCCACTGCTGCGCTCCGCCGCGGTATTGCGCCCCCGCGCTAGCCATGCGCGCTGCGCACGCGCCTGCGCCTGCGCCCGCGCCCCCACTTGCGACCGTCACGGCGCCCGCGCCCGCGTTACTCGCTGAGCGACAACCGCCGCCGGTACTCTGTGAACAATACAGACAAACTGTCAGTTTTACTGAAATAAGACCTGCAATTCGTCCAGTTTCTCTTTCGTGCGCCCTATTACCTACTTACGAACTGGAGAAAAGCTTTGTGCTATGTAACTTACTGAGAGGTAGTGGGATAACCAAACTACCAGTCGCTAGTATTCCTGGCTAATAGGAGCGTTACTTGTGGGGACCATGTCAACTTCTAAGCCACTAGGTATCTAAATGGTGAATTCTATAGGTACAAACTCTATGAATAATATTTTTTTTAGAGGCTCGTGCATAGCCATGGAATGCAACTAGGTGGGTTAGTTAGTAGTGATTAGTGCATAATAAATATGCAGTTATTCAATTCAATTCAGCTGCATAAAATTAAAGCCGTCGTATTTTGAAAAGCTTAAAACAATACACTGCTATTACTACGAACTGTACTATTTGCAACAGGATAAAGCCATAAGAAAATTTACATTTAATAAATGAAGCTATCGTGATTGTGAAGTCGGTACAACTTTCACTGCAAAGCAGCCATTTGTTGCGATAATACATGCCTCGCAAACATATTCCTATCGGTTACCGCAATGGAGGAGGCAAAGCCGGGCGTAATTTCATTGGAAAACCATTTTAGTGCCTAATTAGTTTACCTATAACACGATGCTTCGTCCTCTTTTGCTACAATTTTAGTTTGTAGGTACTCCAAAATTAGTCTTCCGTTCCGTTTTGGACGCCTAATAAAGTTAAGTTGAAAGACACTTTTAGTAGCATAGTTAAAATCATTTGGTTAATTTCTTTTACCTAGTGGAATAATTGCCTCATTAGTCTAGTGGTAACAAGTTCGGCCATGGACCGTAGCGGAGCGAAAAGTTTCTAACAAAAACAGATGCGAATCGTAAAGCCAGATGGCAACTCGTTTTTGTAAGCTGCATCTTTGTGCATTTAATGTTATGTAGTCCTAAAATCAAATAAGAAAAATAAAAATCGTTTGCAAGAAAATTATAAGTTAGATGCGGTACACGGCTATAGATTTTTTGTTTTAACATTTCAAAGATGCAGATTAACTATGTTAGTTCGATTAAGGTTATTTTTTAACGAGTAGATTTAAATTCAGAAGCATATCTGATGCGTGCATATCTTAGGGATCCGAATGTTGCATCACGCCACTGACGTAGACATATGACTATAACAGATTGGCATCTCTGTGCCGAGAGCCGTGACGAAGCGTGTCTGCAGACTTTCGCAAACGTCTAGAATACCTTATACATGCACATAATGTACTACACAGATCTATGTGTAGTTTTGCTTGTGTACGAGTATCTTCTCGTATCTTATTTGGCTAGTTTCTATTATTGACGGATTTGTGAATTCAAGTAAGAATGGTGAAAAATTAAACGATGCCTAATGGTTTTCCATATAGGTAATAATAATAATAATCGTTTATTCTCTCTTCACAAAGCTGGCTTAAAGTAGATGTGTAACAAAAAATGTCTCTGCTGTATAGGTAGTAAGTACCTAAATTGTGTCACGATCAAGATGTTTCGACGTGTTCAATGTTCCGGTAATGTGTAGGCAGGTAGGAAGGCTCGTCATCATACAAAACTACTTGAATAACCATGATAATCACGCACAGAGCTAGGTACCTCTTTTAACCGCAGTCTACATTAGCTCTACAATGAGAATATCGTAAACCAGAATCTACGACAATTGCCACCAACAATTTGACGCGAACGAGAATAAAATTCACAAGGAGTTTCAAGACAGTTCAGCGTTTCACGATTCCCTGTGGGTGAGAATTAAGTTCAAAGGAAAAATTCTAAGAGAAAAGAAAAGAGATGTCCATTCGTACTGAGGTTAAGAGACGCTAATAGTCAAAGAAAAACTTGGAGCATTAAAAACCGAAGAAACTGCTTTTAAAACATCATCATGGTAGCATTCGTAGCTGTATTATAGACGAACGTTATTTATTGCGATTCAAGTAATTTGTCTATCAGAAACGCCTACGCAGAGCACGGGTGAATAAGCACACAACATACTGTTTCTGTTACCAGCACAACACATGTACACAGGAAGGTTTAAATACCGAATTAGATAAAACATTTGCGCCTTAGGACTATGATGTGATATGAAATGTTTGTCTTTATTTGTTATTCTGAGCGAGTGCGTTCGCCCAAAATGAGATTTATGGGGGCAATAACAATGTATAATTTCACCCCGCGACCCCCATGGGGACTTAATTATTTGAGTCACGGAATTCGAAAAAGCTCCAGGATCAGGGCTTTGTTATAGTTTTTTCTCTCTCGATAAGTAGCATTCTTATACTTTTAAAGCAATTTTTTGCTATTGAAAAATAGGTGAGTATGTCTGTAAGACGATAAGCTGGCAATCCGCTTAGTGTGCGTGGGGCCATCGACAAGGAATTAGTGTAAAAGATATATTTTTGTTACAGTAAAAGCAGAGACCTTACGTCCACTGTAAGTCTGGCGGTAGCAGATTAGACTATATCTAGGTATATTGGGTTTATTCTGTCTTACATTACGTGTAAAGGTTATCGACGAAGTGCCTACCTACGTAATTTGTGTATTGAAAATATTGAAACATTTCCGGACGTTATGTAAAGCCTAAGGTACAATAAATTGTGGTCTCTTATATCAAAGCGAGTTGACCATGTCAACTAAAATGCCAACATGAATTTTAAGGTTCATTGTCAATTTTCTCGCCAATGTACTTAAATTAGGTTTCATTTCATGTTGCGGAACTCATGAAGTGAGCCGTAATTTAACTTTGTCCAACTACGCTAGGTATTTCCTTAGTGATTTATCATTTGAACGTCTAGGTTTATCGTACTCTTATTCAGAATGGCCCGAAGTTTAAACACTTTGCTCAGAATTGTTGGCTAAACGAACAAAAAAGAAATAGAAAAACTTTTAACAAAACTAAGGAGTTAAGTTGGATTTGCTTACGTATAAAACTGCACGGTTTTATTTCTGCTTGTCTGAAGAAAACTGAAGTATCGAATCTTTGCTTACTATGTCGCCAGCGAGGAAAACACAAACTCGTCGAGCCGAATAGCAGAGAATTGATACTCGAGCCAGTGTTCACGCCTTTTGTGGAGAGCTATTGCGTTTTCTTGTTGTCTGTGGAGATTTAGTTTTATGTTGAGTGGGACTGTTGGCGTCGGCGGGTCGCGCCGGCTCTGTCTCGACGCTAGCTTGTTGCTGCCTCGTGCCGCGTGCGCCGCCCCCCTCCCTCACCCCCCTCTCTCACTAGGTACCTACCATCACCATCACCACCCCCTACCCACTAAAGATCCGCTTTTAATCTGGAATGGACACGCCTGTAACTATAGCCTCGAGGACACTGGAATTGCTTTGTGATATCATTATACTGCTTAGTATTTATACAGCATCTGTTCTATATCAAGGTTGCTTTTGTACCTACTTGGATCTAGGAAGTTTCGATTCATTAGGGACTCGGTGAAGAATTGCACCAAGTTACAATATAATTTTCTATGTAAATGTAATTCCTTATATTTTAAACAATAGATAAGCTGTTGGTATTTTTTCATGGCAAACTTCCATCAAACACCACTGCACCAAAGCATATATATTTTCAAATACCACGCAACAGAAAATGATTAAAGAAACAATACCTATATTGTTAAAGTCAAACAAACGGCCATCTATAGTTAATACTGGAAGTCAATTATTCATTCAAGTAGTACAGTCGAGTTCTTTAATAACTGAGCATGTTCATGAATCAAAAGAATATTAGGCATTGGTAAGTTTCATAAAACTCTAAACAGCCTTGCCTTACCTACAATAAATTGTAAACAATCTGTGACATCATAAATATTTAACTACATTATATCAATAAGATTGCCAAAGAAAAAAGACTAAAAATTGTGCTCAATCTCTGTTCATATTATTTAGCGCAAAGTTACGTTCACAAATATCTATGCAATTTTTCTATGACAAATAAATATCTTGACAATTTGACATGTCTCGAATTGGTGTCTTAAATTCTTTGAAGAATCTCTACAGAAGTATATCCTTTTGCAAAAATATACAAAACAAAGTAAACGTTACTAAATTATATTAAACGTTACTTATAGATTTTGAACATTATACTAATTGAATATTAATTCAAATGTGCAATAAAGAAAATGTCCACTATACCATATAAAATTAGGTAAAATGAAATTATATCAATAATTCATTATAAGTATCATTTCATCGTTATATTAAAGAAAAATATACAGGGTTACTTTTCAATGACCGGCCAAATATAAGGGTGTGGTACAGACCATCAAACTGAACAACTTTCTCCATGGGACCAATATCGTAATCGCGAAAAATTTATCAACTGTTCCATAGAAAACTTCATACCTATTCGATCTAAACGTATGTGACGGCTAAATTTTTAACCGACTTCAAAAAAGGAGGAGGTTCTCAATTCGACGGTATGTTTTTTTTTTTTGTGTGTGTTTGTTACGCGATTACTCCGCCAATTGTGGACCGATTTTCAAAATTCTTTTTTATTTGAAAGGATATGCTCCCGAAGTGGTCCCACTGTCACCAAATTGGAATCTGATGAGGGAATCCCATGGAAATCGAGGGAAACCCTCAAATTTTGTTGGCACACCTATAGCGATTTGGGTATTTTTTATAGTAACTCGTGCATTTGCTCTCAGAAAGCACCATTTGGTGAAGTGGAACTGATGATGAAGACCACAGATGGCCATCGGAACTACTCAATAATAAATATTTCACGGGTTGCGATTCGATTAGGTACTTTAATGTGGTTGCTAAGCACAATGCGTATCGTGAAGTGGAGCTGATGGTGACTTTTCAATCAGCTCAAGTTCTCTTGGTTCTTACAAGGAGAACTCCTCAACAATTAACGTCCCTGCATCGGGAAACGCAATATTTTGTAAAAGGTGATGAGCAGTTGACATTAGGCTATTGTAACTTAGATAAGTTAGAAACTGGCCCACTAAAAAGTGAAAAATAAAACTTTTTTATAAAAAAAAAACAACCGACTTCCAAAAAGTGAAAAATAACTCCGGAAGTCGGTGTCAATAAAAGAAAATTCGGAACCAACGACACCGACTTCCGAAATTAAAGTTATTTTTCACTTTTTGGAAGTCGGTTGTTTTTTTTTTATAAAAAAGTTTTTTATTCGCGATTACGATGTTGGTCCTATGGAGAAAGTTGTTCAGTTTGATGGTCTGTACCATACCCTTAAATTTGGCTGGTCATTGAAAAGTAACCCTGTATTAAGTTAAATTAGGTCATATAATCATTAGAACTTTTGTTTCTATATCAAACGTTACACACCCGTCTTATTGTAAGTAATCTTTTTCATTGAATCAAATTCAATTTTTAAGTAAAATTAGATGTTTTGAGCCCATCAGACGATTTATCGTCACTTAAAACCTACGTTCATGTAAGAAACTCGATTTTTTCAGTTTTGTCAGATAACACCTTTGTCCACTTATCCCTTCAGTTATGTTATGACATCCTTCAAAGGTAACATTGCATTATTCTCGTACTTCTGCTCCGGCAAACAAAAATAAATTTAATGGTAAAGGCCATTTAGTTGAATATTCAAAGCTGTATAAATATTAACAAATCCTAGGTTGCAACAAATATTAGGTCGGGGCAAGAGTATTTTCGTATTTTTCATACAAAAAAAAAAATTGTTTTAGGTTTAATTTTTTATTTATTTATACATATGTGCCGTTTTGATCGATGACTTGTTGCCATCTTGTGGGCAATGCCATGATCCCATTGCTGTAGAAGTTTTGAGATTTTTTATCAAAAAAATCTGTCAGGTAGTTTTCACAGTGTTCTTTTGAGGTTAACTTTATGCTTCCTAAAGAGTTCTGAAGTGACCGAAACAGGTGAAAATCTGATGGAGCAAGATCAGGGCTATACGGAGGATGCATCAACACATCCCAGCCAAGCTCTCTCAATTTTTGCTGAGTGGCTATAGATGAGTGCGGTCTGGCGTTGTCGTGATGAAACACCACGTCCTTCCTATTCACCAGCTCCGGCCGGTTTTTCTCAATAGCTTCTTTTAACCGCATCAGTTGTTGACAGTAGAGGTCAGGATCGATAGTTTTACCCGGCGGCAAAAGCTCATAGTGGACGATTCCTTTCCAATCCCACCAAACACACAGCATCACTTTGTTCCGAGTCAGGCCGGGCTTTGCCTCGGTCTGTGGGGCTTGCCCATGCTTCGACCACGATCTTTTTCGGACATTCTTATCGTAAGTGATCCATTTTTCATCACCCGTAATCAACCGTTTAAGAAATGGGTCGGAATTATTACGTTTCAACAAAGAATCGCAAGTGGAAACACGTTGCATTAAGTTTCTCTCAGTGAGATCATGTGGTACCCAAATATCAAGTTTTTTCTTGTACCCAGACTTTTGTAAATGCCGTAAAACTGTTTTGTGATCAACATCCAGTTCTTCAGCAATATCATAACTACTAATATGTCGATCTTGCTCCACTTTTTCAAAAATGGCACTGATTTTATCCGTGACAGGGCGTCCAGAGCGAGCTTCATTCTTCACACTAAAATTTCCTGACTTGAAACGCTTGAACCACATTTGTGCTACTCGTATTGATACCGCATTAGGTCTGTAAACCGCACAAATTTTATTCGCGGCGTTTGTCGCATTTTTACCTTTTTTGTAATAAAATTTTAAAATGTACCGAATTTCTTCGTCACATACGTTCATGTTGCTTGCTTGAAAAACAATTGAGAAATGGCGGGAACTAGTTTTTTTTTTTTATTTATTGCATCTTTAGAATGTCAACATTTAATAATATTAAAACCAGCCAGTTACATTCAGTACTGCCAAAGAGGTTTGATTACTAACAATAGATTCAAAATACGAAAATATTTTTGCCCCGACCTATTATGTTAAAATGTAGAGTATTTAGATATTTATGTTCCGAAGAGTAGTCAGATATTTTTGACTGCACTACCATATGTTACGGTAGTGCAGTAAAAAATATCCGACTAATGAACTTTATATGATAACATTTTATTGATGTCTAAGTTTGTATAGAACTATGTAAGTATATGATCATTTTAACGCTTACAATATTACACTGCCATTATATTAGTGAACTCGACTGTACAAGCAAGACTGCAAGATGTACGATTTAGGAAATTATATGTGAATAGATAGCGAACATGAGCGACTCGGGATATTGCCATAATTCTCAGTAAAGATCATTCGTTTCTAACAAAGTTATTTTCCATACAAACCTCGATGGACATAAATTCGATACGACCAGAAATCAAAATCAAATCAGATTCGGTACGGGATAGTGTCTTATTACATTTCATGCCTTTATTGTGTTTCATCTTTATTTAAAACGAAAGTGGATCTATTGAGATTTCTCTGCTCGTTTAATGGAATTACACACGGAGAGCACGTTAGGCAGTTAAAGTCAGCCTCGGCCGCGTGTCCGATACGTTCGTACAGTCTTTAAAGTTGTCACTTTGAACGTTAGCCAATAAGAGGCAATAAAATTGCTCTATGTAGCTACTTCTTGACTTTAGTAAGAGCGACCAGGATCAAATAAAGTGCGGTTTCACTAAAAGCATTGAACGACCACCGGTTTTACGCTCTCCAGACTTTATTGGACGAATAACATTTTTGTGTCATCTAATGTCCTTGTTGAATGTGAAGGGTTTTGAAATAGCTCACTATTATGAGTTAGCAATTGCTGTCAATCGAGTATTCATTGGAAATAATCTTGTAATTACAATTAAGACAGTCGCCTGGCTAAGTGATATTCTTAATTGAGTGGGCGATCACCAGACGAGGTCAACCCTTGGCTGCGACGGCGACGGCTCCGCAAATTACGAGCCGCCAGACGGTTCAACTACTGGCGGTCACATCTTTGGCCTACCCCCGGCCGTCGACCGCATCTAATCCGTCCCGGCTCGTCTGATTACCGGCAGGTCACAGCGGCCCACAAACAAAGCCGCGATGACGAGCGCAGTTGTCTTCCATGAATTCCGGATACTGCTCCCAAATTGTTAGACCGGCGGCAATGTAAATAATTTGTACTATGTCGCTACTGTTTCGACTACATCAATGGGTATCCGATAGAGCATCACTTTTGAATAATGCGTTTTATTGAAAACCGACTCCGTTTTTTGTTCGACGTTTACAAATGCCGGTGGAATAGAATATTCACAAACGTGACAAGCCTGACCTCCTTTACAATTCGATTTTTTGTTTTCTCTGCGCCTACAAAAAGTATGGTTGGTGTACGGTGCAAGTGTACCTGTAATTAGATATAGTAATAAAAAGTTTGTTGCTGATGTAGACATAGACGTCAGTGAGTCATCGTATGACGCTGAAACTCAGCAATTTCCCCGAACAGCAAATGGCGAATAAGAAAAAAAACGTAATCGGTCACCGTTAGAAAAATCTTTACCTTGCGTAGGTCAGTTACGATACGTTTGCGGATTTGATATTACAGTTTACATCAGCGGATGTAATATTATTCGTTTAATAGTAAGTAGATTATAATTATCATCAGTTTTGAGAAAATTGTGCATTTCATCGGATCCCACCCTCCATGAGAATAAACGCAGTAGATTCATATTATACTTTTAGGTCTCAAGAATTCTCCTGCAAAATTTAAATTAGTCATCTCCTGTTGCTTAAAACAATCTTCAAAGCAAGATCAAAAAAGGTGAATAAGGTGAGTAACACAGTGTGCACATTGCTCGGTGGCCATTGCATGCAGTCACCCGATCCGCGGCGGTGACGCACTTGGCACACGCCAGCAACCTGACCCCAGCGATGATCCGATCGCTGTTTGTGTCCAATATGGTACATGGACACACCGATAATACACTTCATATTAAAAAGCTACAATATTACAAAGCTAGTCGAAAGTAATGCGGTTGTAAAATGCATAGAGCGTGCCATGACTGCATCATTATGTGTGCTATAAAGCTCGTACGAGTTGTACAACTGTGAGGGGACATTTATTCAGCAGTTTTTGCTCTGACTGGCGGCACATTTGTATGCGATTCGCTTCGGCGACGGCTGCCCGCGACGCGAGATTAGCGCCTGCCACCGTACACGCTGCGTGATTAAACTGTTTCCGCTTTGCAGATATTCCGTTTTGTCTCTATCTCTCACGTAGATGTGAACAACGAAGCTGCTGCGGTTAAATATTCATCTGTCTCATACTGTTTTATACCACGAATAATTTGAGGTTTAATATCGCATGTGGAGCGATAACGGTGCGGTGCGTAGACGGTGTGCGACTAACATAACAGTTCTAAACAATTTTGTGAATGCAACGTGTTGCATCGTAATAAGGAATTCCACACCGCTAGCGGTACACTGACGCCAACTCCGGCGTACTGCAAAAGTGCCTTATGTACTTTGGTATTAATGTGTTGTTGCACACACACAGCGACTACGTGTCGGTATGTGTGCCATCTCGGTGTAGTGGTGTGGCGGAATGCGGCCGCGTCCTTCGGCGTACGCCGCACCGGATCATTTGCACGCAGGCGCGCCAGTTCCTATCCAATCCAGGCAGACATTTTATTGCTTCCCAGCTATCATTTATATACAAGTAAAGTTCTGATAAGTTTAATGAAGGCGGCCACTTAATGACTTCATAGAATATCGCTCGGTCACTCGATCGAGGAGGTTACAGCTACGGTCTCGGGTCTAGCGGTAGTGTTTAACACACGCTCACTTCACAGTTTACTTTAACAGCGCTTGCACATACTTGAAAATATTTAAACAGGTTTGAAAGCTTTGATTGTTAAATGCGCAGTATGTTTTAGCGGTGTGGAATGTACCTCTGTATAAGTATGTAGGGTCGTGCAAAAACGAAACTCTATTAGATGCAGCTTGTTGGAGGCCGGTTATTGATAGATAGAGCCCATAGAGATTTTTCGGATTTCGGTAACTTCTATCTACATCGTAACTATTGGCGTCGTCGGTAATTTGTAAATATGACAAGTATTATTAGTACGTGCGTTTTTGACGATGAGCTCTAACCTTTTTTAATCAGCACATAACAACGAACACGCATACCTACTTACATACAAGCTAAAATTAAACCAGCATTAAGTGATAAATAGGTATTATTTAAAAAATTAAGAGCCAGATACAATTTAAAAGGCATCTACCAAGCGAAGCTCTTGGGTCGAGAATGTTTTTAGATGACCTAAGTTGAACCATGTACAATAAGACAAAAACAGTTTCCATTGAAGTCGTTTCAGTGGTTTCTTGGAAATTCTCGGACAAAGGATACTTGTAAACACATAAATACGCAACCGATATTAGGTGCAATGGCGTAGAATGATACAAAAGAAACCTTCCATAATATTCCTGGTATGCATGAAAAAGAACCTCCATTTTTAAAGCTGTTAAAAAATCTAACTAGGGTACTTACAGCGGCTTGGTAACTTAGCAATCTCGTACAGAGAGTAATAATTGCCAGGCTACGAAGCGCAGTAGCTGCATGCAGAATACATTGCAGAGCCCCAGGGAGATTTATTGTTCACTCGCGCTCAGAATGCCGTAATGGTGTCGCCAAACTATGAGGAGAACGGGCTTGCGACGATCGCCCGAATATGAGTGTTACGCCTTTACTTGGAGCCATAAAAATTCTTTGTCTGGATTCCAACTATGTATAGCTTGTATAAATAACGATATGGTACGTAGCCAAGAAAGTAAGTAGACAGAAACTATCAAGCCTAGTTGGGGATGAAATATAAGAAAAGACGAATAGCCAAGAGGCAGCCGAATATTTGTTCATTTAGTACCGCTCTATTTATGTAACATGAAATGCTTTAATATAGAACAAAGGTAGTACAAACGACTTGGGGGCTCATAACTTGTAATCAAAACGTCAAAATAAAAAATGATCTGAGGCGAATTTGTTCCATTTTAAAAGATATTTTCAACGAACTCTGCCTACAATGATTAAAGAGTACAATTCCGGAATCGTTTGTCAATTTTCCTTCATCCGAATGACTATTACAAAAGCATTTCCTTGTGAATTTTCATCAAATCCGTTATATTGAAAGAACTACCTACTAGCATGTGACATTAGTGACATATGAAGGGACGAATATGCCATTATAAGGGTTCTGGCTCAGACGAAATCCTAAAAAAATATAAGAAGCCGTCACGAAGTCAAAATAAAATAATCTCATAAAAGGTTTAACGTGTTATGAGTTCTAAAACAAAATATATCAATAATTCTGGGCACGATATAGGAAATTGGTATATTGGTATCGATGCGGATGGAAGTGGACATGGTCTTTATAATGATGTAATGAATGTTTACAACAATACTTTCGAGCATGTTACCCGCCGGTGCGGTGGTGGCGTGTTACTCTTAATTGCACACAATTACTCATTAACGTTACTTTCATTGACATGCCAACAGATATAAATTGGTGAAACGTGCGTACTTGTATGCTCATGATTGAGTACATTCTTTATGGAGCTTCACTTACAATTACAAATCACAATTAACAATAATTGAATTATTGTGATTGTCATCGATGACGAACATAACGGTAATGTAATTTTACGTAATGTCCGCAATAAAAACCACAAAAAGATTTTGAATACAAAGACAGTAAAAAATAATATTTTACGAGAAAAATGAACTGAAACCGATATCTATTACAAAAATGCTGAATCAAAACGATGTTTTTTTTTTTTTTGTATTGTCGTAGAGGTTCGATAAGTTGCTACGTGCACTTTTATGAACACATCGGTTGTGTTCCGTATCTGCATCCAACATGAGTCATAGGACGTTACCTACTATTAGTCATTAGACAGGTCTGTTTACTATTTCATAAACACAGAATGGGTTAAACAAAGGGATGTAAAGCAGTAAAATTACCACGGTAAAATACGGTAAAAAACGTTTTTTACCGTAAATTTCGGTAAAATACGTTAAAAAACGGTAAGAAACGGTAAAAAACGTAAAAATCGTAGTTTTACATTCTACAAACATAAATACGGTAATGAATGAGTGTGTTTGTATGTACCTTACTCTTTCACTAAGTATATGAATATGAATTATTCGTTCAAATATGAATACATAATAATAATAACCCCATCGTCGTATCTCTACGTTGACGTCGTGGTGGGGCTTGCGCGCTCCGAACTCTAGGCTTGTGCCGGAAGAGTTTACTTTGCCGGAACAAGTCTAAGGTGAGGAGCCAGACCAAGAGAGATACAGAAACCCGCAGGGCAGCATGTGGCGAGCTGTTGGGCAGTAGCGACCCCACGGACCCTATCTCCCGGCAGTAGTCTTGTTCCTCACCTCTGGCTTGCCTTAATTGGCTGGCTCTCTCCACTCCTCAAGCACCTCAGGACATGTTGCCCCCTTGTCACTAAGTTACTATGTGCTAGCGACAGTTTCCGGGGGCCCATTATTGAGTGTGCAAGTCACCCCCTGCCATTTTATCCGTGTATATATAAAACATTGATCAGGCAGGGGCCATAGTTCTTCCATAGTTCTTGGTGACCAATCCACTTTAACCTCGAAAACCCATAGTACAACTTTTTATTTTTCCTACACCAACCGAGGGTTATCCTTGGGTGCACTTTCATAGTGCATATAGGGATAATCGTCGGTTGGTGCCACATTTCATTAAACTATTCTAAGGGGCCTCTGCGAGTTGGCTTTGGCCCCTCGTACGCCTTCCAAAGAACCAGGACCCCATGGTCCCGAGATATAATAAAACAAAAATAATAATAATAATAAAAAAAAAAATAATAATAATAATTCTTCGAGAGCAGCGAGGATCTTGTTGATACGCACTCGATCCTGTATTGCGCAGCTGTTGCGGCATGTCGTTTAGCTAACGTCAAGTTTCCAAGTTATGACGGAGCTACTCGACCAAAACCAATCGTACCAGCTTGGCAGTGCAGGATCGAGGGTCGTATCGATAGGACCAGGGTACTCATTGGCAAACTATACTGCTTCAGGGAGGGCAATACACGACCACGAGTAATGCGCTTTGTGAGGCAGGCATTCTCGGGGACTGGAATCAGTCCTCGAGAATACATGTCCTGTGTCACAGAGCGCATCGACTTCCTGAAGCAGAAAGTTTGTGCATGGGCGAGCCGAATTCGGCGGTATAAGCGGCGGGTTGATCGATACACGCAGAATCGCATGTTCCAGAGCGATGAAAGGTGGGTGTATAGAGCTTGGGAGCGACCTGAACAAAATGTGACGGACGTATGCCACCCGGATGATGCCGCCACGAGTGCATTCTGGCGCAGCATCTGGTCGGTATCCGTCTGTCACACTGAGGCTGGCTGGATACGGGATGTCGAGCGAGTGTGTGAGACTATACCAGAAATGGATGCAGTCCTAATTACGCCATCAGACGTTGCCAGAGCGGTCCGTCCGTTACCGAATTGGAAATAACCGGGACCGGACGGACTGCACAATTTCTGGTTGAAATGGCTAATTAGTTCACACACTTGCCTGGCATCTCAGTTCCAGTCATCCTTAGAGTCTGGGTCGCTACCGCAGTTTCTAACAACAGGCGTTACCCACCTGCTCCATAAGTCAGGTAGTCCCGCGGAACCCAAGAATTATAGACCAATCACGTGTTTGTCGACGGTTTATAAACTTCTTACATACATTTTGAGAGCCAAAATTAATATGCACATTAACAATAACTTGATTATGAGTGCTTCTCAAAATGGATGTAGGAATGGGTCCCGCGGTACTAAGGAGCTACTCCTTATAGACATGGCCATTAGCCAACAGGTTCGTCGATCCCGCAAGGATCTGTCAACATGCTGGATAGATTACAAGAAGGCCTACGACTCGGTGCCACATACATGGCTCATGAGGGTGCTGGAGTTATACAAGGTAGATGCAACTCTACGCACCTTTCTTGAGTCATGTATGGGGCAGTGGAAGACAGTCCTTCGTTATCCAGGATGTCGACAAATCCAGGGGAATGATGAGCCTGTATGGATTAAACGGGGAATATTTCAGGGCGACAGTTTGAGTCCACTTTGGTTTTGCTTAGCCTTGAATCCTCTAAGCACACTACTGGAGGATTCAGGTCTAGGCTATCGGTTGAGAAGAGGTGGTCAGGTCATATCTCACCTACTCTACATGGATGATTTGAAACTCTTTGCTCCCAACAAATTGCATCTGATGGAGCTACTGAAGGTAACTGAAACTTTCAGTAGCGCCATCAGGATGGAATTTGGTGTAGACAAATGTGCAGTCATGCATGTAAAGCGAGGGGAGATTATGGAATCCGAGGGAATTCAACTCTCGGATTCCATAAGCCTTAGATCCCTCTCCTCTTCCGAAAGCTATAAGTATTTGGGTATGTCGGAAGCGTTAGGTATCAACAATGCTGACATGAAGCAATCGTTGAAGGAGCGCTTCTTTTGTCGCCTGAAGAAGGTATTAATTAGTCTTCTTTCGGGCGGAAATAAGGTGCGCGCCTTCAACGGTTGGGTCATGCCGGTTTTGATGTACTCTTTTGGCATACTCAAATGGACTCAAACTGAACTCGACGCCCTGGATAGAAGGGTCCGTACACTGCTAACCGCAAACCGGATGCATCACCCACGATCATCGGTGATGAGACTGTATATCCCGCGGAAGTGCGGGGGTCGAGGCTTTTTAAATGCGAAGACCCTGCACAACCGCGAGATGTGCAGTCTCAGGGAATATTTTTTAAAACCCGAAGTGGGTATGCACCGTGATGTGGTAGCAGTGGACAAGGGGCTCACCCCGCTCTCCATGGCTAAAGAGAACTGGCGCAAACCTGTAGTACTTTCTACCGATGACCGCAAGAAGGTATGGCAGAGCAAGGAGCTTCACGGGCGCTTCTATCGGGCTCTTCATGAGCCCGGTGTAGATTTCTTAGCGTCCGTATCCTGGCTACGTTTTGGTGACCTTTTCGGGGAAACTGAAGGTTTCGTCTGTGCAATTATGGACGAAGTTATCTTGACGAATAACTACCGGAGACATATTATGAAGGACGGGACGGTTGACGTGTGTCGGGCATGCCACCGTCCGGGTGAGTCTATCAGACATATTATCTCTGGTTGTTCTCGTCTGGCTAATGGCGAGTACTTGCACAGACATAACCAAGTAGCCAGGATTATTCACCAGCAACTTGCTCTGAAATATAAACTTGTGGATTCTGAGGTACCGTATTACAAGTATGTGCCCGACCCAGTTCTTGAAAATGACCATGTCACGTTATATTGGGATCGATCTATCATTACTGACAGGTCTATTGTCGCCAATAAGCCTGATATAGTGGTGATAGATCAATTAGCGCGCCGCACAATGATTGTTGATGTTACCATTCCACATGACGGGAACCTCGTGAAAGCTGAGAAAGAGAAACAAATTAAATATCTCGACTTAGCACACGAGGTTGTTGACATGTGGAATGTGAGCTCGGCTGTCATTGTGCCGATTGTCGTATCAGCCAATGGCTTGATGGCCGAAAGCCTCGATCAACATCTATCGAGGCTCTCGTTAGGCGGTTGGATCAAGGGCCTGATTCAGAAGGCAGTACTCCTTGATACGGCTCGCATTGTGAGGAGGTTCCTCTCTCTGGAGCCCTAACCACCGGTAGCTTGGACCCTGTTCCCGATACCGGTGGCCTACTATTTTTTATATTTTTAAATGTTTTTATATTTTTTATATTCTAATATTTAAAAATATAATTTATATGTATATATGATTAAATAAAGGGAATAATAATAAATTAAATATATGAATAGTACCACGTCATCGATTTAATAATATATGTATGTTATGTGCAAAGGCCAGTAAAAATTAAAATTTTAGTTTTTGGAAAATTACTTGTATTTAGTATTAAACTAACTACAGTCCTCAGAATCAACAATTTAAATAATAAAATTAAACAAATGACAATACAAAAAAAAAACAGAAAAATAAAATAAATCTATAATCTATCGCATTTTGCCGTACAACTTGACGGAGCGCACTTGTCAGCAACGTCGCATTTTGATTTTGTAAACCCACGCGCGCGTGATATAAAATAAATTAAAATTTAGAATGTTATGCCACCGGTAATTTTACCGTAATTTATATAAATTACGGTAAAATTACCGTATTTTACCAGCGTTTTCGGTAAAATTACGTAATTTTGCAACCGTAGTTAAACATCAGTAGCTTCGTTAATCGTGTAAACTGACACTTTGAATGGCAACTATACATAAATTAACTCCCTATTCAACCACTTTAACTAACAAGTTTGCAATATCTAAATAGTAAATACTGTGTTGAGTATCAACTTCTTGATTAGATAGATACCTAACTAACTATTTCCCTGTATCTGAGAGCCCAACTGTCTTTATGGATATTGTAGTCTGCATCAGTGCTATTTCAGTCAACAATAATTCTCTTGCCAACAGATGTTTATTTATTAAAACTGTACGTGATCCGTACCCTAGCGTAGAACAAAAAAAAATTGTCGAGATAACGGTTCAACAAAAGGAAATGACGAAATCCTCACTGATTGGGATTACCGACGTACTAAAAGCGTTGTAAAGATAACGTTGGGTCAGATCACAATAGAGGATCAACAATACATAAGTGTAAGCCGAAATGTGACGCATAGTTATCGATTTCTAATCATACGCCCCCGCGCCGGGTGGCAACACCGAATGTGGATGGTGTCGTATCTAATGTTGGCATATTGAATATGCCACAGCAGTTGGTAAACGCAGATACGATTAGGATCTTTTGTGATGCTTTGTTATTCAAGTAGAAATATGTTATGGTTTGATAAGAAAGTGTTCGATACGAGTCACTGACGTGCTGAAGTTTTACAATCCTTAATGCGACGAAAGCAGCCATATAACTCTCAAAAATATATACCTAGAGGACTATTGTCCGTTTATTTATTTCAATCTCAGGAAAAATATAATTTCTTTCTACTATCTATATAGGTATATATGTAGTTTTCATTGTATTTTTCCCTGACAATGCGTACTGGAGCCCCGTCTGTTATCAATAGTGCCCGCTGGGCTAGCTCTACACCCACATAGATATAGAATGCATTGTATTTAAAGCTAGCCACCACAGTGCGATCATGAAGGGTTGCAAGTACTCCCCATCGTTTGTGCAATTTAGCAGATTATTCCAGTCTGCAGCAGATTGGTTAGGTATTGTCTTTACACCTAATTTCGTTCCTAATGCCCAGGCTATTCATTATGAACGCTACAGTATATTATTGTTTTTAAAATAAAAAATTATGAGAATTATTATCCTATTTATCGAATTAAAATCGAATCACTGTGCCGGGCGCTGGTGGCACGACAACTGATATAAAGTCGGGCGGTTAAAGGGTTAAATAGGATAATAATATGTCTAAAACTGGTTTCAATGAGATGTATCTTTTTAGTAGTGAAATAATGGTAAAAAAAAATTAAATAATATTGTGTGATGGACAGTTTCTAAATACCTAAGTGTTAAAGGAAATAGATAACTTTGAATATACCACTGATAAAATAACAACAGTAATTATGTTATCAATACAGCGTAATTACTTATTCTAATTAGAAGCTGATACAATCGACGCTGTCCGGTAATTGAATCCCGGGAACCTAATGCCCGGTTTTTTCATGTTACCAAAATATGAAGTGAGAGCTCTATAATTACAGAATGTTATTGATCAAAATGTATGTTTGGTTCACTTTTATCTTCATAAAACAATAAAAAGATCATCACAATTTTGTTTAAGTAAAAAAAACGATAATTTCGGATTTTGATGCGTCATTAATTCATTATGTTCTCAGCGCAACGAAAATAAAAAGTCCTACTTACTGCTTTCAAAAAGTTCTTAGAAACGTAATTTTCTAATACACTTCTTAATAAATACAATAGTTTGGTCTGAATAGTGTTATTTAAAGTGGTAATGAGGGTGGGGAATGTCCCGGTCGGTCACGCGACGTCCGGCGCGGCCTGTTTGGACGTACGGTCACATGGAAATGAGCCTTCCACCTAAATTGCCTCAGCAATTTATTTTATTTCACAAAATTAATTTACCTTCGAATTAATTTGTAGCAAACATGACTTTAGATGACGAACTTTGTTTTTCTTTATGTGCAATTTATTTTCTTTTGAAATTGTGATTTTCCAGTCTATTGTTGATGTGAAAAGTGGCATTTTATACCAGCTTATTTATAAAATGACAAAAGTAGTTTGTTGAAAAACCAGTGCAGATATTATAGTCTGTAAACACGGTATTGTGTGTACAGTACACAGATGGAAGTTTCGAGTAATCTCACGGGGATGACGCATGATTACTGATTGTCTCCTTTTAACATTGTGTTGTCTGTTGCATGCACAGCATCACAGCGTCCGCGTCATAGCGAGGGGAATTAATTTTACCTTTACACACACGAAATGGTAATGAAAACTGAATTGACATGTAGGATGGGGAAGGGACTGACCAAATCAAATTGTGTTTTGCGTTACTTAATTCTCATGTTTTTTATAAAAATCTATCTGATGTGTGATCGGCCAGGTTACTTCATCTGGAGTTTTAATTAATAAAAGATAACTGGATTAACTTGTAACTAACGAAACGTTAACTTCACAAATTAGCAATTTTTAAATCTCATGTCATTGTAATACGTTCTTGTAAGTCTACATTTTGCCGTTATTATAGTTTTACAGCTGCTATTTTAGTTTCAATTTGCAGTAGGCTGGTATTAACGTAGACGTGCATTTGCTTGTAATGTAAGGGGTAAATCAGTCTGGACGGTCTGCTGGGGTGCGTGGGTGTGTGGGTAGGGCGAGGGACTTTGATTGATGACGATGGGGCCACATTGTGCGTACGTTTGCCCATTGTCCGAGCAACGTGAATCGAAACAACTGGACCAGTAACACAAATGAGCTCTTTTCTTGCTGACGATTATCTCTCATACGATACGAGTGTGTTCACATTTTCAAGATTTTATGACGAATGTTAGTAGCTTTATATTTCGTTTCCAGCAATCACTGCCCGACGCGACGTGCCCTAATATTTTCCGTAAATCTTTGCGTCTTGTTCGTAACGCACATAAGGATAAACTTATTGAAAGAAAGAGGGAGTTTTTCAAAGGCAATTGTTTGACAAATCATAAAAAAATGAACCAATATCAAATATGGGTGTTGTGAGTGGAACGACAGTTTCCAAACAAATAAATGAACTGAAAGAAATTTCTCGAGAGGGTACAAACATGAAACGCGAGCGAGTGCACGGCTGTGAGACTTGTCGATCGTACGACGTGCCATGAAATAGCTTGGAAAATAACTCCATTCCCGCGGGCACGACTGCGATTCAATCAAGTCTGATTCACAATTTTGGAGTTCGTTTACCGAACCGGCGAGTAAATTGAGAAAACGCAACCAAAATAGCCTAGGGATTGAGAGAGAAAAGGATTTCGCATTTAGGTAATCGTTTTACGTCGTACAGCCAATTACCAAAATCCAGGGAAGTAAGTAGGAGATAATGCCGTTGGCTTACACGATCGTAAACAGACGAGCGCGCTCCGCAGTTCCATTTTATTTCCGCTTTTAATTCATTTAGAACTACATTGTAACTTTGTAAGAGAGGTTCTAGATTCAGAGGGAGCTGTCAAATTCTCCGTTATATCTTCACTTAAAAGGCAACAGAGTCGTAATGCTATTAGAGCAAAGAGCTTTTCACTTCGGATCTTAGAACTGTAGCTACGTATCGCCGTATTATACCGTCTTCAGGAAAACGCGAAAATTGTCTTCGGCCGAAACGAGAGCTTTAATGTAACGAAAAGTGCACTACGACGTAATCTTCTAGTTTTTACCAAGTAGCTGGCAGTTCGAGTGATTTTTCTAAGCTTTTACAACTTTAAAAGTACTTAAGAGTCGTATATGCTGTAATAATAACATGTACGTTTTAGTTTGAATTGCAAATGACGATTATCCAATATGGTAAGCGGTTCCAATCACACGGGCGTTTAGACCGCAATATGCCACCGCTATTCCTTTCTGAGACGTTGACATAGCCCAAATTAAACCCCAATATTGAATGTTACGTTCTGTAATCCGACCGTTATTGAAATACATATAGAAAATAATAATTTATATCCAATTCAAGTTTGTAATAAGTAATATTTTGTTATAATAAATTGTAACTTTCGCGAAAAATATGTTGTTCAAGTGTACCTACAAAGCCGTAAGAAACTGAATAAGAAAATTGTAAATTAAATTCAATTTTGTGAAAATAAAAGCTATTTTTATTAGATTTGTAGAGAAAGATTGTGTGGATTTTCTTTTGTAAATGTTCTACGCGATGAAAAACAAAACGATTAAGTTTTACATAGCGTGATATAAATTGTAATATTATTACGTGCGGCATGCTAGTATCGCTTCGAGTACATCTAACAGATGGTATCTGACCTCTCGAGGGGATGGGGCCGCTAATTTATTTAGCGTAACATCCTAAGATTTATCTTCATAAAAGTTCACTAAGGAATTGTCTAACATAAATCTAGATGTTTTTATTTAGTGCCCTGTACTCACTGACTTTATGATGTGTAGTAAATAAGTTAAGTGTTATTTATGAATGATATGTAACTTTTATTACAATCATTACTAGCAACAAGCTCACTATAAATTAAATTCAACTTATTTCATTGTTCTGCCTTGTCATTTTTATTCCATTTCCATTTTAATCTTCGTACGTTTAACGTTATTAACTTCACAGACCGTGAATAGGCATCGGTTATTCTCAAATAAAAAAAGAACAAACTTGCACAGAGTATTAAAAACATGGACAATGTGTCACGTTCAGAAGGCTGTCAGCATCGGTATTGAATGGCGGAGCGATTGTTTGCGTAAGGTGGAGGTCAGCTTGGTCGCGTCGAGAGCTCTCGGCCCGACGATGCACTCCACTTTGAACGTCATAATCTGTCAGACTATGCTACAATCAATATAACTGCCTTTTTCGTGACAGAAACAAACATGACTAAATAGATAAGTAACCCTGATTGCCGTGATTGGGCGATCGCCGGTGTTGCATCTTGAGACGTCATACTTACAGAGTAATTCTGATTGATTGTTTCTGTAGACTGAACTTATGTACTTGCCTACTAGAGCACACGTGTACGCCCTTGCATTATCACTTTAGTTTCTTGTTCCTCCACGGCATTCACCGAAGGTATGATAAATGTGTTGCACATTGCTCCTCGGAACCCTTCCTAAGATATTTATATTCCGGGCTCCTTCTGTCGTCACGTATCGATTCATTTGGTTCTTATGCGAGGCGAACGGTGACTAATGACGTGAGTCCGGCGAATAATGTCGTCCATTTTAGCGTGGAATATAGTAAGCTGGCAGGAGACAGTAGTGATGTACCTTGTTGACAACTTCGTTCCGATAATGATCGTGTGCCCAGTCTTATCGGAGGTCATTAGCAAGCTTGTTATCTGTGTCGTTAAATAAATATTAGGTTTTGTGGAGCAGTCATATTGTGTGATGGTAGTAATCTAGATCCGCCCACGGAATATGATACAGGATACAGTAATACACCTAATCTATGCACACGTACGTACATTATAATGTTAGTCAGCTACGTGTTACCTAACTACGCTACAAATGAAAACCCCTTTTTTTGTGAATGGGAAATCATCAAATGACCCTTCCCTCCCTCTCCTCTGGGTGGAGCAGGAGGGAGTGTCAGACGCTTACTGACTAAAACCCACCCGTGTTCCTTCCTTAGCCCTTTATGTTCCGGGGCAGCGGTAACCCTTTCGGACAATCTCGCTGCCCCGGCAGGCTACGGCCCTTACGGGCTCCTTCCTTATTGCTGACATCTCTTTGAGGCGCGCGTGGAACACATACGCGCCGTCCAGCACGAGCCTGAGAGGTCGCCGCCGCTGCCGATCGCCTCTACAAGAACACGGCGGTGCTCACCCCACGCGGGGCAGACCTCCACCGCTCCACCGTGTCCTCTGGGCGATCTGGTGACACCCGGGCGTTTCCTCTCGCGCGATGGTGTGCAGGAACCTCCCGAAACATCCGTGTCCGGTGAGGACCTGCGTCAGGCGGTAGGTGAATGAAAACCCCTAAAGCTAATTTTCTAAATTCCTCGGTTCCCACAGTTAACCTCATCATGAAACGTACGCTTTGTTGGCACCGAATTATTATAGATGCCATTACCATAGATATTCAGTTGGAAGATTTGCGGCATGCGATTACGAATATTAATATTTAGGTTAATTAAACTTGAAAGTTAAAACGGCTTGCTCGATAACGGAACGTATAATCCGGTAAGATTTACCGATTCGTTGTGGGTGGATAGGTATTGCGGTAGGTAAGTATACTGCGTTAATTAAGTAAAAACCACGAGAGCACAAAAAATAGGTTATGATCCTTTTTTGTGGTGTCGGTGCTAATCCAACCCTTGTACAGCGAGCCGACCGTTCCACTGAAAATACTCGTAAGATGGCGGACACAACATAATCACCGGTACAGTTAGAGAAGAATTTCTGCATCAAAATTGTATTTTATTTTCTATCTGAATGCTTTGTAACAAAGTATTGTGATTGTGTTTTGTCTGGAGGTGCACAACACGTAAATAACAACTTGTTCAAACGAAGTGCGGCTGAGTTTGGGCGGCGCGGCGCGGCGTTTGGGCGGCTCGGTCGTCGCCCGCCCGCCCGGCTGCCGCCCTCGCCCCTATAAATACATCGACAAAACACAAAAGCAGATGCACTCCGCGAAACATTTTTAATTTTAATGATGCGACTTTTGCAGGAATCAGTTTTCAACGAATTACTAAAACGAAGAGTGTTTATTTTGCTTGTACTGTCTGCTCTCCTAATAACGTTGTTTGCAGACAGACATTGAACAGAATAGTTTTAGGCTACCGCTGGGGAACTTTGCTTCTTATATAAGTATTCTTGTTATAAAAACGTGGAAGAGAAGAAAATTTGTTTTTTAATCAATTGAATACCTTGTTTTTTTTCATCAGTGCACTTAATATTATTATTTTTACGTCTTTTAACATTTCTCAGGACCCTGGGGTCCCGGATCTTTGGAAGGCGTATGAGGGGCTGAAAAGGCCCGTTAGATTTCTTTAGTTCTTTTCAATGGGATGAGGAACCTACAGACGATTAACCCTGTTCGCACTATGCAAGTGCGTCCATGGACAACCCCCGGTTGGTGTAGGACTATTGCAGGATATGAAAATAAAGATATTGGATTTTGGGTTTGGGTGGCTAAAATGAACTGGTTATCTAGGGCTATGGAAAGACTATAGCCCCTGCCTGACCAATGTTTATATAAATTACACAGATTAAATGGCAGGGAGTGACTTTTACACTGAATAATGAGCCCCCGAAAACGGTCGCTAGCACATTGTGTCATAACGACAAGGGGACAGCATGTCCTGAGGTGCTTATGAGGAGTGGAGAGGTATTCCACGGCTATCAGGACAATCTCGGAAGTACTATCAAGATCCCTGCCAGCATCTTACTGGAATACTTCCTTCCTCCGAACATGTTTGCTCTTGCGAATCTCCACTAAAGCCGGCCAATAAAGGCAAGAAAGAGGTGGGAGCTTTGTTCCTCGTCATTTTTCACTCTAGCCGGCCAATAAAAACAAGCCAGAGGTGAAGAACAAGACTTATTCCGGGAGATAGGGTCCGTGGGGTCGATACTGTCCAACAGCTCGCCACATTCTGATTTCTGCCCTGTATCTCTCTTGGTCTGGCTCCTCACCCTAGATCTATTCCGGCAAAGTAAACTCTTCTGGCACAGGCCTAGAGTTCAGAGCGCGCAAGCCCCACCACGACGTCAACGTAGAGATACGGCGGTGGAGCTATTATTACCATCGTTTATTATCAGGTATTAACCCATAGCAATATTACAATGCATTGTTGTTAAATTATTACATTACAATAAATTAAATTAAAATTAAATACCCGACTTAACCCGTTACTTTACCCCAATAAATAGTATATTATTCGAATAATTATTTTGTGGTCATTTATTAGACATTTTCAGATTTTTATGAAACATTTTTCGACAATGCCTACGTTTGTACGGGTGCATCTCATTAAGTCTCTCGCAAGTTTTACGAACTAACTGTGCAAAGAACGTTTTCAAGTGAAACTACATTTTACAAGCTAGAGTTCCAGTAGGTATACTTCTTAGATAACCTAGTTCGTCTTTTCCTTGTCCATTAAACTGTCTGAATGCCTTAACTACTACAATCCCGCCCTATAAGAAAGAAGAGTCAAGACGGCACCTTTTAAATCGGCTCAATCAATTGAATAAAATGCCGCTTCTAAATGGCACAAATCTGAGAGAAAAGGAAAACAATTAATTAACTCATTTCCCGCAATTAACGAGGGACGGACACGAAATTACTTGAGCATCTCTGGTAATCAGCACCGCGGTTGTAGATGGCGGAAGACAGCTTTCCTTTCACCGCTCGCTCGCTCCGCTCCCATCGGCGATAGCTCCGCTCGCTTCCGTCGCGCCGCCCTTTGTCCACCACAACAATACAGTTTTCGGTGAATCGAATTGAAACAAAACGACAAACACGCCGTCTTTTATCGGCTGTTACTTGACGTAGGTAGGTACGATATTTTCATTGGTCATGTTTGTATTAAGTTTGCGACTGTCTCGTGTAGTTGCGACAATGTAGCGCGTTATGTAGCACGTCTTGTCGTTTATTTTGCTATGTTATGTTATTTATTTGCTACACGTGTAAGCTTTGGCTAGGTTAAATATAAAAGACCCACAAAATGTGCAACTAATTAGCCTTCCTACACGTCTTTGTAAAGCGCTCAATTGACCTGCGAGGGTTGTATTATAGGCGCCCGTGCTCAAAGGAGTGGTTTCAAAGAAGGCCCAGTAAAGCCGAGCCCACACCGGCGCGGGGGGTCGAGGAAAGGCGCGTTCCGTGAAAATGATCGTGTTCACTGTACTCGGTGTCGGTCGTGTTTACAAACAAGCATTTAATTGACGCAGGAATTCCAAACACCGCCGGTGCTAAAGGAAAACAAGCATCTCTCTACTCGCTACTGTCGGTTACGCGGGTGTATGCCGACACAATGCGAGCGACATATTTTTTAACGAAAATCTTAGAAGAAACATTTCCTTAGGTAAAATGGAAGGGGAATAATCTTTATTCTTTCCTCAAAATGGAAGATCATAAGCTTGGCAGTGATACTTGCAACACAATGATTTCCAACGAATTACGAAAGTATAAATAAAACAAGGTGTATTACATCCGAGTTTATAAAGCTCTTTATGTCTGTGGAGCGTACAGCATGCATTATTCACAGCGAAGAATAATCTCTGTACTAAATAATACAATGTACTTTGTTCACTGGGGGACGCGGGCTTCTTTTATTTTTAATGAAATCTCCTTGTTTGCTTAATTGCGTGCGCTACGACGATGTATTACGTTACAAAAATACAATATTTACGTGACTTCTTCTCTTGACAATGGGTTTGCGGGGAATTGTTAAATTTTCCGACCACAACGGCCTCAAAATTGAAGGACTCTTTATGTTTTGAGGAATCCTGTACAGTTTCTGATACAGGATACGGCCATAAGTAATCTAAAATTGTAAATTCAATTTTAACTTATCACTGAATGTTTACTGAAGAAGTGCTCAGACAGCACAACACATGTGGAAGATAAGTTAAGCTCACCCGATTTGTTACTGTACCTAATCGTTTTTGCAACAGCGGCGGTGACTTACCTACTCCGAAAGGTTTATGATTTTATTCTAAACATAAGTACGACATTCCTACATCGTTAACATAAAACGTTACATACTCAAACGTACAAAAAAATATAAAAAGAACCAAGCACTGCTGAAAACGTTTATCTTTCGTGCAATAGAACGCCTAATGAAAGTAATTTTCTTTTTTCTTAGGTCGCATTTGGGTCGTCGAACGAAGCAAAAAACTACGCCCACTAGCTGGACGTGTCGTGGTTGGCAAAAACTTTGTTGTGGAACTCACTGAAGTTTTTTTATTCATGGAGATTGATATCACTTTAACGTTTTATGTACGTATATAATGGACTTCAGCCAAACCGTAAACAATACTTGAGAAGTCGGGACGCGTTTTTATGTATGTCTAACATTCGGTGGATACTGAAAGATTTATAGCTGTCGGACGCCGGGATTATTTCTTGCAAATTTAAGACAAGCGGTGTCAGTTTGTCTGAATATTCATTAGCTACTGAGTTGGGGAGTTAATACCGCATCCGATTAATGTTGATATTTTCTCGCATTTTGCGTTCGTTATTCAGGCGAGGGAGCTCCGAGCACGATTCAACGATTTGTTTTCGGTGGACACATTAGCGACTGTTTCACTTTGGTTTGTATATGGCTTAGTGTTTAGAATGGCTTTTTCGTGAGCTGGCCGAAATTAATTTAAGTTGAACGAGGTAAATATTATACCGCATAATTCATTAAAAGATTAACGACGCTGGAAATTGTTTCGAAGCATACGTCAGAGTTCACTGTGTTTAGTGGTGTTTGACGGGACCAGGAAACTTTGAAGGAGGTACTATAACAGCATCGCATCAAGTATTTAACAGCGGCGCGGGCACGCAGCGGCGGCGCCTGCCCTCGCGGCACTAAAACAAAACTTAAATCGCCGTGCAAAGCCGCAAGAAAATTCCGCAGGCGGAAACCGCAGACCGTTTTAAGTAAAATATTAAATGCGCTGTAGGATTTGTTCATGTACGGGCGCAGGCCGTTTTAATATTTGATGAAGCGCTGGCTCCCTGCGACGACGTTTTGTCTAGCCCTTAATTGCGGCCTGATGCGTCCGCGCTACTCTCCCGAACTCGGCCGCCGGCACAAGAAAATATTAAAAGGTCTCGTGGCGCTCCCGCGGCTTACTCAGCAGACTAACTGTTTATTGCCAGCCTAGAGACGTTAGCACCTATAAAATTTATGTGTGTTGGCAATGCTGCCGTAAAATGTTGCAGTATTGCTAAATCCCGTAGTTCTTTTTTTGTTACAAATGTACAGACGCCATCACATCAACCTACTACAATCTGTCAAATTTCTTTAATAGATTTTCAACTTCATCGCTAAAGCAGAAAGTTCAAGGTTGATTGGGAAAATTTAACAGTTTCGGGTAGCTTGTGCTGGCGGCTGTACCTAGAGGGGCTAAAGTTTCGTCAACAATATTGAAGGTTACAGGAGTTATGACGATACCATTTTTACTCAAAATATGTACTAAAAGTAAGCAATGCACCTAAATACAAGCTTTTTACCAAGTAAATCTCATAATCGCAATATTCTTTACACTGCGTGACTTGCAAATTACAGGACTTAGTAAAAACATCAAGATAATTGATAATTTTCCTTATACATGTTCGAGATAAAATCAGACTTACGACGTGTAACGTTCAACAAAGCATTAATTATGTTCACTTTTAAAAGAAAATGCGAAGAATTTATTTTCAGGAAGACCTTCATTGGCTACGAGTTGATCAAGCTTTGTGGCCCTCCCTCGCATTACGGTAAACAAACATAATTAATTTAACTGTTTAAATCTGTTTTTAGTCGACGCCAAAAAAGGTGATTCAAGCCCGAAACGATTTATCCATTAACGTAATCTGTAGATGAATTTCGAACACAAATAATGAATGTTTTCCTGACGGCTGAGGCTCAGATAACGACCGAATCCCCTCTCAAATGATTACGTTTACAGTTCCGTATCGAGTCAATATAAAAATTACATTAGCACGTCATTCGTTGAAATTTACAGTTGGAACGTAACGAGCGGGCTGGTCAGAAGAAACAAACAAGACACGCACTGTTGCCTTCAATTACTGCGCGTACGATATACGACGTCGTAAAGAGATCGCGAAGGTTTCGAGGGACAGTTGTCGCAAACACTCGAGTGCCGATACTGGCCGCTTGACAAATCGCTACACACATTCGGAACCGTTTGTTACACTGGAGAATTACCTGAGGTCCGCACTATCAACCCATTTCGGGCCCGACACGTTTCAATTCGCACGCTCTACAATACTTCTTGCGATTTACGGTGGTAGAGGGTTTTGACTGTATTACGAATGAAATAAGCCTAATGTTTGTGATCGCTAAAGAGTTTAACTAAGATTTACTATGTACACGCACTCTATTTGATTAAGCTGAATGTTGCATTGATTGAAAATCTAGTCCTAGGATAAACTAGAGTTATCGTCAACAGCAAAAAAGCCTTAGTACATGATTATCTTACCTTAACGAAAACTCTTTTAGTTACCACTAGATCAACGAGGCAACCAGAGAACTATCAATCACAGTTGTCTTTTAAACCGTGGACCTCAGATTTCGGGATTCTCAGGGCTTTCTGTAAATATTCAGGTAAATTGCGACATATCGTATTAGAAATCGCAAGATACTTTTTTGAATATTCACCATTACCCGGAGAAATACGATCATTGCCAGTATTAGAACTACTCACAACATCCAGACGTGACGTTATAGCACACAATGACGTCTGTCAACGTCAATACGAGTAATCGCGTCACGTCATAATATAATAATGTTGATACTTACTCGGTATACGAAGCTGTTACTGTATACGTAACTCCTTTGCGTCTGGCATAGCGAATTGTTACGTACCTGTAAGAAAGAGATGAACATAAAGTTTCGGATTAGTAAAAAGCATTGATTGGTTATAAACTAACATAGAACTTAAGTCTAATGTTACGAGTAGTTCACACGTCTAAGTATTTAACTAAGTGTAAACTAACTTATACAATGCTTTTTCAGGAAACTCTTTCAGGAGTTTTTGAATGCACTGAGTGGTCATAAGTTTACATTTAGTTAAATAACTTGATATATAGGAAAAGTTTAGGTAGAGTACACTAGGTTTTAGGTATATCAAATTCACCTTGAGCCATTTGTTCGTTCGTGTATATTTCATAGGCTCTTAATTCCTTAATTTAATTTACCGGTAATCCATCCGAAGTTTTTCAAGATGGTTTTACTTTTTTGTACATGGCTTTGAACTTTGTTCATACATATTTATTTTATAAAGATACGACAAAGGTGATAGATACACCTTTGTCGTATCTTTATAAAATAAATAGTAGGTATTGTTGAAATAACTGTAATGATAGTTAAACGTTTATGATATTTTGAACATCCTATTAGCATAGAATTTTGAAATTGTGATTGAGGTCTATGAACTAGCGGAAGAAGGAAGTTGAATTAATATTCCACACGTATAGCCGCCCAGTAAAGTACTAATATCTGAATTATGTATGTGTCTGTGTCCGTAGATATTTCACGTAATGAATACCTATGAAGCCTTTACAGAAGGCAACTTTACATACAAACTGGCCACATGTGCTCTTTACATGACATTACTGGTGAGAACCGCAATGCTTAAACTTGACAAATTTTGATCTATCTTTCAACTGCAAAAAGTATCAAGTATCATAAAACCGAGCAGTTTGTCAACACGTAACAATTAACAGTCGTAATTAGCCGAACGTGGTGGCAAGTTATAAATAACATGGCATAGCAACCCGACACTAATTCAAAGTAATAAATAAAGAAAGTCACCCGTCTAATTACTTACAAAGTGAAATATAGTGATAATGTTATACGACGCGAGTGATAACTTCATTTTAATAGCTCCTGGAACACTTTCCTTTATATAATCTATAAAATGGTTGCCATTACTTGTCTTAATTAAAGTTGGACGATAAGTAATCTGCGCTGCAAACATTCGCATTAAACGCCCAAGAATGGTTAGTCTCAAAGGGAGAGAAAGTCTTCATGTAGAGAATAGAATAGATAAAAACTGAACTTTGACTTTATTTTATTTCTAATGGTTATGCAACTAATGTTTAGATACGACTTTGTTTGATAAGTAAATTGTTATTATCCTATTACAAAATTACTTTAAGTATATTTGGTTGACCTTTGATAGTGCCAATCTTGTTTATATGTAATCATTTAGTAAGAACGCAAGTTCGCGACCATCTAGGTAATGTCATTTTATAAAATTTGAATTACTAATGAAACTTAAAGGCGATAATAAACTGTTTAAGCTAATCTTGATGATAAATTACCTACACAAATTATTCCGGATCGTCTGATAATTAAACCCGTTAGGCAATAAAATGTTGAATTTGTTAAGTAATTAAAACAGTTAATACAGCAGTTAAAGGGTTCTATCGTATGAATATTTTGATGTCATTAGTAAATAATTTTAAGCTGTTGATTCTAAGGTTATTCTTACCTTGCACATTAATATAGGTTTCTTAATAAACTGATTCATAGGGAACGCCGTAAACGTTGACATAATCACAGTGGTTAACAGTAACTCGCTTTGGAACGGTTATTTTCAAACACAGCCCTTTTAACTATACTTTATTTTTTTTAAATAAGTAACAATTTCATCATCTTCGGTGTCAACCTGTATTTCTATTTCATCTTCGTGAGTCAAGTATGTATACTTGAACCGCCTGCATACATACGACATACATACATCGACCATGTAATGGGTGCAAACCAATTATGTTTCACACACAGTTACTAATTATAATTTCCTCGGCGCTGCCATTCGGAAAACTATGTTTAGAGTGTTCTATTTATTAATTAGTGGCTAAATACGCTGCAGTGAGCACAGTTATGTACCACTTAAATTAGTTGAAACAACGTTTTGGACTTTATAAAATTTTAAACTGGCTTCATTTTACTGTAAATTCAACTTGTGGCAATGCGTCGGTTGCGAGTACAATATGCACCTACGTACTCAGAACACACAGCACGTCCTCCGATAACTTTTAATACCCAACAGAGTAGGTGGTATGTACGCTGTAATAAAAAATCATGCAAATCCTCGCGTTGGATTAAGATTATAATAATAATAATAATAATAATAATCTTTATTTATCTAAAAACATACAGAGTTTGAAATACAGTTTGATATTTGGTTTAGTAAATACATTTATAGTTTATGTTGCAAAATCTGTACAGAATAATATTCTCTACCTCTTAAGCTAGGGTATACCTGTATTATAAGAGGTAGTTTACGGTCACTAATCAACAAAAAACTTATATCTCAAGTGGACTGTGTCATTCTACTGTATGGTATAAAAGAGTAGTATTGTATGTTGTGTGTTAGTGTGTGTGAGTGGTGTGTGTGTAAGGGTGAGTGTATGTGTGTGAGTGTAAGGGTGTGTGTGTAGGTGTGTGTGTGCGTTATACAAGATAGGTGAGTAAAGACTCCGTGTAAGAGTAATCCTTAAGGAGCAGCCACTCTGTTACTTTAGATTTTAGTGTATGTGAGTTTAGATTTATAATATTAAGATGTTTATTAATGTTTTTATAGATATGGGTACTCAGTATATAATATTGATGTTTGGCGAAGGTGGTCTTATGTTGTATATTTGGTGGAACATACGTGCGTTTGTTTGTAATATGAGGAGGAAGGCTTGCGTGCTTTCTAAGGGTGGATTTAAGCACATAAAGCTGACGGACCGTAAGTACTTTACAGTCAGAGAAGAGTTCAGTTGTTGGATACCGGTAGGACTTTTTCGTCATGACTTTAAGTATAGCTCGCTGTGCTCTTTCCACCCTCAGAAATCCGGTCTTAGCCGCACCGCCCCACGTAACTATGCAATAACCAATCACTGATTGGCATAGTGCAAGGTACACCATCCTAAGAGTTTTTAGGTCGGCGGATACTCTAAGAGATTTAAATATATGTATAAGACGTAAAATTCTGTTGGTGACAGCGTCAATTTGTCGGTCCCATCTCAGTCCGTCGTCTATGTGTACTCCGAGGTATTTAACGCTTTCGGATCTAGCAAGCGGAGGACAAGTGCAAGGGGTGGACGAGTTTGTGCAGGAATGGGGAGTTATACTAAAAGAAGGAGATGGTTTAGCGTTACGTCGTATAGCAAAGGGAATGTAAGTAGTCTTTTGTAGGTTTAATGTAAGAAGGTTCGAGTTTAACCACATCATAACTTTAGCCATAACCACCTCCGCATTTGATTCATGCATGTATGACAGTTAATTTAGTATCCAGGTTGTGGTCGTGGTGACATCCATCTATTGCTCGAAAGGACATCGCACATTGCCTTGGGCCCGCACCATTCAAGAACTCACAAAGCGCATATGCTAATAACACATTTGCAATTAAGATCTCGACGCCCACAAGGGAACGCCATTGTTTCATACATGTGAAATGTGTCTACTTACTTATTATTTATATGACGATAAAATACTTAAAACAATAAATAGTTTTGCAACTGAATAAAATGTAAGATCAGCAAAAGCTTTTTATCGACTTGAATTGCGACATTCGAATACGGAATGGAGAGGAATTTAATACTGAATTATGAAAACATTTCGTTGATAAAACTTTCGTTCCACGGCTGATACTAATGGAACGAATTTTCAAAGTAAAAGTTGTACAACAAGCAATCTCCTGGCATGGAAAGTTGGGCGAATTTCAGTGGAGCACGGACGGTGAGCATCACCAAAAGAATGTAATAAGGCACAGGTGCCGCAAGTTCTTTATTGGATTTCGCACGTTCCGACTCGACGTGTTTGATGGCCGGAAGATTCTTGCTAAACTCTGCTAGATATTAATTTTCCTCCAAAATTATCTTTAGACTCTTCGGCAACTTAACTATTGTACGAATGTATTTCAGCAGTGGGAAAATGGGTTACGTTTATAGCGCTCACCTGTTGAGCAGTCCTCGGCTCCGTCATAACAAGATTTTAAGTTTTACTTACACGTCAATGGAAACACCTGTATTATTTACTCAGAAATGAAGACCGATTTCCGATTACATAATGTAGTGTGTTTTATTAATGGCGTTGAATCGTATTCGTGCATCAAACGTTATCAAAATCGTAAACTTGTATCGTTATAAAAACAGTGCGAGTCCAATGATGCAGCTGTGTCACGAGGTCATTCCGAAAAGTGTTTCTCGGCGACTGAAAGGAAAAGTTTAGGCCGCAGCGGTGCGCGCCGCTGCCGCTGCAGATCGTGTCATTGACACATGCAAATTCGAACAACGCTTCGGTGTCGGGTCATCGAACCCTCCATTCAATGACTGTCGAAAGTTATCCGAGAATACGACGGCGGCGTAGCCTACAAAGAGCTCCTGCACCGTAACCGTCACGCGATTGTAGCATTTAAAATCATTCATAAATAAAGCGAATTTACCTTGCCATCGCTCACCCAGCCAAAGGAGAACACTAAATTATGTGTCTAGTTCTACGTTTCGTTATTGAACACTAGTATTCAAGGTAAACAGCGACTTGTCACGAGTATATAAGGTTGCTTATTTGATGTGTTCGATTGAATTCGACAGATGCGCTGCTACACGAGGTGCGTCTGGCCATTGTATTATTAGCATTGCGAATTTCGACAAGCTCTCGGTGCTAGACGCCATTCGCAAATACAAACGGTTGGTATGCAAATCTCTCGTGTCTGTAGGACGACATTTACATGGTTTGTTAGGCGTGGCCTCCGACAGACAACTGTTCATAATGTATTTACTTAATCATTTTTCACTGTTGCATCGCTGCTGTAATACACAATTTGTTACGCTTTCGTTGCCGTACGTGATGTGTAGCGGCTGTTTCTCATATACGCGATACATCTCGGTTAGCACAAAAACTTAGGTATATTATCAGCAATCCATGTTATTATGTTTGCAAAGCAAGCATCATAATGTGTACGGCTGGCGGACGTCGAGATATGCGAGCGTCCTTGTCCGCTGTGATGGACGTAAAAAACTCTGAAAGGACGACCCAAATAACGCGGAGAGTAATCTGTGATGTGTGCTATCATCGCGGGAGATGGTGATGTTGATTGTTGACCTAATCTATCACGTGACGTCACCGAGCGGCTGCAGCGAGCCTGCCCGAGGCCGGACAGCGGCTTGTAAACTTATTGTACACACACGTACCTATGTACTTATTATGATTCATAAATACTTGGCATTTAGAAACTGTAAGCAGTCGAGTTGAATTTATTTTGTTAGTTTCTGTTGTTGATCGACGGTTGAGTGAAAATACACAGTGGATCAGCTGTTTGTTGTCCTACGCGAGTTGTAGGAGTCAATTGTGGTAGTTAAACGGATTAGTGCTGCGCCAGTGAGGGTCGGCTTAGTACAATCGCGAATCGTGATGTCTAGCTGAACATGTAGCTTCGCCACTATTATGGAAGAAGCGTGCAGATAAATGATTAAATTCAACATTCGATCACATAATCACCTCATTGTAATATACTACTACTAGGAAGAAAGTGTACCTACAACATTTTACGTAATAAAACCGCGCAAAGCCGCGCAAGTAACATTGATTTACAGTAATTTAGTGTGAAAAGGAAATAAATACTTGTCTGTCAGATGTCTTTCACAAAACAATGACATGATTTATCAGCAAGAGATAACTATTTACACGTAGGATATCAAGCCGACTGTGTTGTCCACACAGCCTTCTTGTTGTAAATGAGATAAGATTAAAGATGGTGGACAGCCTCGGGGGAATTAATGATAAATGTCATTCAAAAGGCGTTGTTGTTCAATTTCGCGTAACTTGAAAGTGCTCTAATGGAATTTCCTTGCTGGAATATTTCAGAACATCGATATCTACACCAGAATTTCTGATATTTTTTATATTTTATTTAGTGAAAATTTGGCAATATAGTTTAATATTCCAATAATTTAGGTAACATAAAGTGTTAACCGTTATACTCGTAGTTAGACGGTAAACCCTTTCTCGTTACAAATTTGTAGAAAAACATGTTTTATTGGCTGTTATTTTTTTCAACTAACAGCTCATTATTTCAATAGTAAAAAAAGTATGTCAATACGAGAGCATGTTTGCTATTGCTATGATGGCTAAAGCACGAAGGAGGTACGCACAGCATAGTGCTGCGACTCGGAGCAGACGGGCGCGGCGGCGGCCGCTTGAGAAGCTGGCCAATGGCCGCATTCCTTATAGTTGAAAGTAACACGGTATCCGGCTGCGAAAAATTACCGTCTCGCTCGACCACCGGCCGGGGGATTCTGCTTCTTATACATTACCACATTACGACCCATTCCTATTTGATATTATATCGATTTAAAGTAGATGTTATTAAATACGAAATTGCGACACAACACTGGTTCACAGCACGCCCGACTGTGCAAATATTGTCCTATCAAGATGATTTAGATAAGTGTCAATGTAATATAAATGACGGCGGAACGTTTTATTTATCATCGAGTTCGACAACCTCTCGCTCTTTAAGATTATATTTACACAACGAATTATTATAATTTACTTTGATATGCAGGCTGTATCGACAAGACTGACATGCAACAAAAAGCACACAATGTGGAACGTACTTCTTTATAGTATGCTTTTAAATATATATTTGAGTTTAACCGGGTGGTTTAATGCTGTTTTATATTTGAAAAGCCCATTTACTGTCTTAAAATTTACTAGGGTCAAATACGATTCTCGAACTAACATAAAATCCTTTCCTTTCCATAAAATGTTATAAAAGAAAAATAGCCCATTCAAATACGTTTCTAAAAGTATGAATGAGAAATATGGCCGCTTTGCTGGTAAAATATCTGCGAACGAACATTATAACTGCAACGAAAGTGTGCAATTCTTTTCCTGTTCGATTCGAAGTCGGCCGGCGGCACACAACTCACGAGCTACGCTGCTACGTCGTGTGATTGCTTTGCGCGAATTTTTTGTTCGTCTGGCGCGCAGGTGTCTTGTCGTAGGCACAGAGTTGAGACTCGATGCTTATTTTTTTTTCTGAATAGCCTTCGACCCGCCTCGCTGCCATTGTTTGTTTTGATCGTTTTTTTTTCCAGCTCATCGTCTGTAGACTTGAAAATCGGGCGTACCTGCTAAGACTTTACCGTCGGGTCCTAATTTATGGGAAGATAAAATAAAACGCTTAAAAGAACACAGAGAGCTTTTAACGAATACTTTAGTTAGTTACTGCAAATGCTTACGAGTACACGAGATTTGTAAACCGTTGCGACTGAGATGGGTTTTATGATGCCCGTCGGTCGTTCCCATGACACGAATGCGTGCCAGTATTTTGTACAAAACAGGTTAGTTCAGCAACACGGCATTTACTTAACGGCCCTTCGTTTACGTAACGTGCTCTGAGATTGCTAAAATGAATGGTGTTGTTCCCAAGGTGGCGGCGGTGGCGCTGTGGTGGCGTGGCGGGTGCATGTGCTGGGCGGGCCTCTCTAGTGGTATTGCGTTCCGTTATCTTGCGGTCATCAGTCTCTCGGAACGGGTTGCGGGCCCCGGAGGCGATACACCGGAACTGTCGTACTGTATACGGCGCACGCGCCCGGCACGTCCGCGTGTCGCCGGAGTCGTCTGACGTGTCGCGTCACACTGCCACCTGACGTGCATCACAGAACACCATCACCCACTATCGTACACGTCAAACGGCGTGTTTCATGACTTGCCTGTTCCAATATTACTGTTCCAATATTACTGTTTGTTACTTAGTGAGACCATAATTCTAATCTAACAAAAACGTAGAGGTAACTCTAGCGTAGCAGAGTGTTGTCTGCTCATCTAACAAATGGATTCAGGAAATTAGTCTGTAAACTCAGCGGAGCTTTCGTAGCCATTCGTAAGGCGTAACTCGTAACTTGGCATGACGGAGCAGAAACTTGTACTAAGCTGCAAAGTGATCGCAAAGCTACTGCCGAATCAATTACACAAAAATTAGAATCTGACATTAAGTACTATGATGAGTTACCAATGAAAAGAAAATTGACAGTAAGGATGAATGTCCAAAATAATGTTAATTTTAATGTTTTATTCAACCCAATGCATGATCAAACAACGAATAAAGAATGCACATACATTTTTATCCCTGACTGATTACTACAATAAAGCAAACTAACAAAAGCAAGGGGACCGTCAGTTCCCCGAAGTTCAACTTATCGCACAAATCATTATCGTACATTCAAAAACATAATGACGGTAATAGCTTGTAATAATTGAACCATAAAAACTTAATGGAAGAAAGATATGATGACAATGGAGTAGATAGACAATTCAATCAGTGTAGGTATTATTAATTGTCAAGTTTCCTACTTTATAGTACCCATATGCGCGTGCCCATACTGCGGGCTAGAGGGGAGGTGGGAGACGCAGGGCCTGGGGGGGGGGGGGGGGGGAGGAGCTGTGAATTTATAAATAATTTATGCGAAAGATAACTGTGCCGCGTGCGCCTGAGCAATACGTGCACTGCAAGCGCATAATTGTAGAGAATGATGAAAGATCAATAAAATGTAAGAAATAACTTAATAATCAATGAGACTTTTTTAACACACCCGAGAAGTTTTTACAAGTAGTTATAACTGATCATAATTGTACTTGGTAGTGATATATTGTCTAATAATGGATATGGTTTGCTAAGTAAAGAAATAACCATAGCCGAAGCCGATGGTTATGCCTAGCGAATTGTTAATAATTGTATGTATTTACGATGCGATGAGTCATGTTGGAAAAAAGCTTTTATCATAAAGTTATCTTCGGCTACCATTAAAACCATAACATAACCATTAAAATATTGCCTATCTTCCTAGATAGGCAATATTATATTTTATTTTAATGGTTTTTTTCCATAAACTAAGTACTTATGTACAAATCTGTTTTTAATAGGCGTTTTTAATGGTTTTGTACTGCCATAGTATTAATTACTGTACAGCCCCGCCTGAAAGTTAAGCAGTGAAAAGGGTTTGCCAATCATTCTGTTATCCCTATGGAGTTTTTGACATCGTATGGCTTAAACCTTTTCATCACAAACCCAATCATAACGATACTACTTTAATGGGTTAGCCTTATCATTCTGGTAAATGGTTGAACAGTTAACCTACTGAAACCTTCAAAACCCTTTCGAGAGAAAGTATTTTTGATTGGGCTATCTAACCCGTTCATGGTACAGTTAGCCTGGGCTTTTAAAGGGTTTACTAACCCATTCATATAACACAGTTTATACCCTTAAGCACTAACAAAATTTTTAGAGGGGGTTCAAGAAGCCGTTCATAATGTATGATTGAATTGAAGAGTTAACCATATAAGATAAGCCGTTCACAGAAATACATATCGTAAGGGTTATTTTAAACCATTTGCAGAAACCTTATCTACGTAAGGACTATTTTAAACCATTTGCAGAAAGATCCTTATAAACGGCTAACCGAAATGTTGCCTGATAATTAGATTTTTATGAGATTTATCTTTGAATATACAGCATTACATGTTTCTTAGCTTTTAATGCTAAAGGAGAAGAAATGGAGCCTTCAGGAACACAGAAATACCACAGATACAAAAAGTAAAACAGGAAATTATTTTATCGACCAAAATAAAGTTGATTAAAAGTGTAACAATAATAAGGGTTAACCCAATAAATTAAAGTGGTATCACAGTAAAGTTACAATGAACAAATCTGTGGTTAACACCGAAACGAAGCTAAGTTGATAACAGAGTGTTAACATATTCTACGCCGATATTGAAAACTTTTGTCAGATTTCGTTGAAAGATTGTTTTCAAAGTGAGAATTTGATGAGTCACAGGAGTATTGTTTCAACCCACAATATTTTTTCAATGGAACTTAAAAACAGTCTCACCGTGAATCGCTTTCATTTTGCTTTTACAAAGTTTCTTCCCCTTTTATCCGCTGAGAGTAATGATGAGGCCGCGCCCTAAATTGAATTGATTTCATTAATTTGATCTGTTTTTTGCTATCAATGCCTCATGCTTTGAATTTATTAATGACACGAAGTAAATATCTTTGAACTTATTAACGCGAATGGTTTTCCTGGATAATATATAAATTAACAAGGATAATGAATTTTCACTGCCTCATTGTACGTACTTATTATTTTAAACCAGATAGGTATTACCGAGTATTCATTTGTTATAGAGCAAATATGATATTATTAAATACAAAACAATTTTGTTATGTGGTTAATTAAGCTAGTCCGTAATATTGCGGGACAGACGTTCGCTACGACAGACGCATTACAGTCTTGATCCACAAAAAATCCGTTGCTTGCGGACAGGAAAATTACTGAGAAACCGTACTCTAGCCAGCAGTTGTCGGTAACATTACATACACAAAGTTGCAGCCGACGGTGGTCAACATATCAACCACTTAGTGCCCACCACGCTTTCCCCGATCCGTTTGAAACTTTATCCGGACCGTTACCGGCAAAATGCGTTTTTAAACTCATACAAGCGGTCCTTCCTGTATACAAAGGGATCGTACCTTTACACAGCGAAACATTTTGTACATACAGCATGTACGATTCAAAGAAATTCCTGTTGATCCTTTCAGAATTGTAAAGCTCTAAATAATAAAACGTTGAAAGCACACGATTTAAATGATTTAATCTGAGATTTTAATGTGCAAACGCGAGCTTGACACTAAATAAGGTTCTCAAGACTCAAGTAAGCACATTTTTGGAAGTGCAGCATTCTAGGAGCGGTAACAAAGTGAGTAAAGTGCCCGTATGTCTTCGTTGTCGGGTGCAACGAGACACTAAAAGCGGCACCATCTCACATAAAATAATGCTCGCCGTAAATAGGCTTGCCGTTGAGGTGGTCTTTGATATTCCTAGAATTCCACTTTAATCCGCAATTACTGAAACCGAATCGTGTTAGGACAAATTGTTTCCAATTGGACAGTTTGCATCGAATCGGACTGTTTGCTCAGTGAATAGTTTTATTCAGATCGATCTTACGTAGATCTATCCATTTTATGTATACTGGACTTCGATTTTAGTTATGTTTTTAGGATCGTAGTAGCGAATACTTTCGTAACCAGAACACTTCGCAAACGGATTTCTGATCACGATTAGTAGTTTTGCACGAGAAACAATTCAATTTAAATGCTAATTAAAATATGTGCATGTAACGCCTTATTGAATCCGAAAATATATGTACGTGTGTGTGTAAAAACTGCATAATTCATCTGAATATTTTACATATAATACGAACAGATTGTCGTGGCAAGTCAGATGCGAATCATGCCCTATTTTAAGAGCGCATTCATATGGACATTAGACTGCAAGATGGTCCTTGAGAATCGATTGGATCGATTTACATTCCGATTGGATCTCAGTGTGTATAGATTGAATAAATTAGATGTGAGATATACGCTCGACATGTTTCCAATGTATTGTTCACGCCTCCTTCATGTATTTAATTTAATATTTCCTTTGATTTGCATTTGATGATCGTTCGTAGTAATTGAGAGGATGATTTCAGTCTTAATTTAATTAACATCTCTAGTGCGCCATGCAACTATTAGACTCTAACTATACATTTGTAGAACAAGACGTTGACCGTTCAGGTCCTCAGAGAGCACTTTAATAATTTATTACAGTCTGCACAAGAAGCCCGAAAGCCTCACTGCGGTCTAAACTAAACATCTGAGATATCATTTAGATAAATATCAGACGCTTATACTCTCTAGTGAGTGTCAGGTGGTGGTTACTGGGCCACCACTGCTCTCACTAGAGACCCACAACCTGCGACTTACGAGTTGTAGGTCGCAGGTTCGATTCCCCCGATCGAGAAGGCGGTGAGTGCTTTGCATAGACTGCTGCCCAATCTCGGGGGACCTCGAGAGGAAGTTCGCCGCCTCTACGCGGGTGTCGTGCGATCGATGGTCCTTTACGGGGCGCCTGTTTGGTCAGGTAGACTATCAGGTGTCCGACGCTGCAGGAATAAGTCAATAAATTGCAGCGGAAAATGGCCATTGGTATCGCACGAGGATATCGAACGATATCCTATGAGGCGGCAACTCTCCTGGCGCGCTTTCCGCCGCTGGACATCCTAGCGGATATGGACGCGAAGGTCTACGACCAGATTCGCGTTATCCGCCAAAGCGGAAATAGTGTGCCAGGAAGCGTATTCGTAAGGTTGAGGCGGCGGGAACGGCGACACGCGTTCGAGCGATGGCGCGAGCGGCTTCAGCACCGCAATATTCGTGTAAGCGCGTTGTCGAAGCCGTTCTACCGCACTTCGCAGCCTGGCTGAAAAGAGGGGAGCGCATCTCCTTCAGGCTCACCCAGGTGCTCAGCGGACATGGTTGCTTTGGTGAGTACCTGAACAGAATTGGGCGAGAGGCCACGGCAAATTGCCACCACTGCGGAGGCAGCCTGGATTCCGCACAACACACGCTCGAAGAGTGCCCTGCGTGGGCCTCCGAGCGGCGGGTCCTGGTTGCTAAGATTGGGCGAGACCTGTCTCACAGCAGTGAAGGCTATGATGGCGGAGACAGAGAATTGGATGGCAGTAGCCTCCTTCTGTGAGACCGTGATGGTCAAGAAGGAGGCCGCCGAGCGGGATCGGGAGAGGGCTGATCCTGCTCGGAGACGAAGGCGTCGAGGAGATAACCGCCTTGGCGCCTAATACGCCGAAGCCCACTTACCAACCAAGGTAGGTGGACCTTTGGGGTCATGGGCGCATAGAGTGAGGACTCTGTCCGCCCACCAAGTGATCCTAGGGAAGACGGTGGCACAGTGGTCACGGGCCGCCGTAAATAGCGAGGCTCAGGGGAGGCCCCTTTACAGTCTCCCCAGGGATGTGCCTTACAGGCGTTGCACGGGGGGGTTCCGGAATTGGTCTTTTAAGAGGAACCGGGACCACCGCTATGTGCTGATGGTGACCACCGGGGTGGTTTTAGTGAGGTAAAAATCCCACACTCCCCGACCTCCCATCCCCAGAGGGCCGGTGCCTTCTGAAGGTTTCCCCCCGAAAACAAAAAAATAAACAAAGGTCGCCGGTTCGAACCCCGATAGGCGTTTTACTTTGTATAAATTATTTCGACACCACTGCTGGAACTGGCATGTCCTAGAACCAAAAATTCGAAGACATGTGACATCTACCATCCCGCACTCTCACAGAGAGGAGGCCTGTGTCTCAGCACAGTGGGAACTTTATAGGCTGATTATGACTTATGCTCTCTCAGTCTCTGTACGATAAATTATTCTGATATTCGCATCTGGCGGGATTGAAAGCGGATGTAAAGAAAAGATAATATACGCTGAACAGTTGTTTTAAATGTTCAGTCCACGCCTCCTTCATGTATTTTCATTTCGCGCTTGATTCTGTCATAGCGTTGATTGCCGGGCGGTGATTTAGGCAAGTTTCCAACATGGGTATGTAAACAAAGAGCAATTCCGTTAATTAAGTGCTCGCGGTGTGTTGTGAGTGCGACGGCAGACGCTGTTTGGGATGCGACGCGATCCTATCAACGAGACTTCAGTTCCCGGCTTCAAGTGCACCTTTGCTTTAGTAATTACTTATTTACACTTTTTGATGAACTTTCAGAGTCTAAAAGTAGTACTTTATATTAGCACCGTCTCTATTATATGCATTTTTTACATACGAACATAAAAAAAATAATAACACATGACCGAATTGTGACCATCGAGATTATCTGATGACCTTTGAAAAAATGCAGTTGGCGCATTTTTATGATCTTGATTTCTCGTATTTCAATTAGCAAGCGAATTCCTAAAAATTAAAGTTAACGGCATTAATTTTTGTATCTTTTATATTAAAACAAGTATTTTTAACGTTTTTATTTTTAGGGTTGATGAAGAATTTTTTTCAATCCTAGGCCGTGATATTTGGTCACGTATTAAGATTGCCGACGCGACGGGAGATAATACAGGCGTCTATGAATGCAACAATGCAATAAAATGTAATCGTAAAAGTGCAATGTAGTGTATGGGGCGTTGCGGGCGCAGATCGCGGGGCGGGCGGCGCGTGCGCGGCCCTGGCGATGCCGCAAGGTCAATGGCACGCGCCTCTCCCGCTCGCACACCGGAATTCCATATTTAAATCTCGTCCGCAGAAAAATGGCGGTCGACTCCATTCCGCGGCCGCGCCGTGTGTACGGAGAATTAATAAAACATGCCTCCCACTTTTTCTTATCGTTTTTTCCGAGTATCGTTAACAACTTGGTAACAGTGCGGTTGCAGTTTGCTGTTATGTTGTGTCTGTTCGATACTTGCATCCCATGTAAGAAAAATAATCGTAATATTTTAAATACAGACGCTTTTAAAATTTTCTGCTACCTATTTAATTACTCAGGAGTTCATGGTTAATTTGTAACGGTATTTAAAAACCCAATAAAGTTTAATTGGTCTTAGGTCTAAATGCGTTGCACGACTGTATCGCTTCGGTGAGTAGCAAACACAAAATGTAGCGTTTTTTCGTAGCTGTAACGCTACATGGACGAAATGTGTAGGCAAATGTAGCTACGTAGGCAAATGAAGCCACGTATGTACATGTAGCCACGTAGGTATATGTAGCTACGTAGATATACATATAGCCACGTAGGTGAATATAGGCGCACGCTTTTACGTATGTATGTAAGTATATGTTACTCGTACGCGGTAGCGGACACAATTAACTGGGTACAGTAAAGTGCAAGTCACTGGCAATCGGAGACCGCTCGGATTTCAGCACAAAAGCGTAGGGTGTCGGGACGGCATGTGAATTTGGGGACTAAACGTAGCAATCACTAATACGAATAACAATAGTGGGGGGTTTAGTTGAAGAACAGAGTACAGACAGTTCATTAGCTTCATGTGGGCAGCTTTATTTATAGCTTCAATAAATAAGCATGTATAGTTAGGCACGCAGTATGCAATGCTTAAATGAGTAGTCTGCGTTTATTTAGTACCTATACCTACGTCTATACAAGATGGTTTTAGAATGGGAGAGTAAACAGGATGCACCTACAGCTTACTAAATTATCTCCGTTCTCGTAGAGGACTCCTACGCTGTAATCTTTTGTTATTCAGTCAGACGTAGGTACCGTTCATCCATTAAATTGATCAAAATCTATCAAGTGGAAGAGCGGCGCGGCGGAATAACTTTGCAATTCCTCTCAAAAGTTGGGGAGCAAAAACCCTTTCAACAAACGTAAACGAAGGTCGTGTAGTTCTAGTGGAGAGCTACAAAAAGGAATAAACACGCAGTCACACTCAAATTGAACGCACGCAGTAATGCGGCGAAATTAATTAATGTTCCCTTTCGTAGCGCGCACTGAAATGTTTTAAAAGCGCCTGATCCTTGGAGGGACGGAGTGCGAAGTGCAAGTCATAGGCGCGCCGGGCGGCGGCGGCGGCGGGCGGCTCTGAATTTACAGCGCAATAAATTACAATACAGAAACAGAGGAGCGTTATCTGCTAACAGCTCAAATGAACTGTCTCGCCGACGACCAAGAAACAACAACACTGAATCGCTAAACGCAGAAATCACTATCGCCGACACAACTAAGTATTTAGTGATGGCGGTGCTCACTTACTGAGTGCACCACCGCTTTCTTTCTACCCAGCGAAACAAAGGGCAGTTCATCGTACGAGATTTAATGCGAGCGTAAAACTAACCACAGCGAATGTGTAGTTCGGATTTACTGAGTTATAAATCTGATTGGTGTCATTGGACAAAGTGGGAACTGGAAGAGCCGACAGAAATACTTCTTATACTTACTTTTAACTGGTTGTTAACTCATGTTAAGTAAACAGGTATAAAGAAAATTATTTAGTGAGCGAGTGCCGGAACTGCATGCTTCATAAATTTATTGCTTAACATACTTACACTTGGCGCTGCGCTTTAATATCGCTCATGCCTATAACAATATTCAGTCATGACATGCTTCAAGTGGAAAAGTCGTTTATTTTATTTTTATTATGTTCTACGGCTACAATATTAACTTGTAAGCTATTATTTATATGTAGTAATACTAATATGTCAGCGGAAGTAAATCACGGAAGGAGAATTAACGACGAGAGAAAACACAAAACAGCAATACAATGTGTACAAGCTCTACAAAAGGTAATGTAAGCAATTTGCACGCAGCTTGGGAAACGATTACCTATTTAATAATTATGTAAATGGTGAAGCCGTTTTTGACGGCTCTAGTACATCCAGTCGTAACGTTTCCGCGGGCCGGCCTCGCCCCGGGCCATTCAAGTGTGTCCGCTCAGGAATGGGTGCGCTAAGTGAAACGATACCGGAGATGAGACACGTCGAGCTTATTGCGTTCACATTTCATACTTTTGGGAGTCATCCACCATCTGCTCGCTTTTGTTATCCTTATTTTAAAATACGGATACGTTTTTGCAAATATAAATCATGTATGGGATTTGAATTAACGTTACAGCATTAATATTCGTGAAAAATGTCCCGAATTGAGGTGCTACGAAAAAACGCTGAACGTGTTACGAAATTCTAAGGTTAGCGTTAAATCGTGCGTAATCCGGAGGTTACGTTAAAAATTAACACAGTAAAGGAACAACTGTTGCCATGGAAACGATCAGGGAACATAATCTCCAAACCTGTATAGGGCCCTCAAACCTTCATTCCGTGGATTTGTGAAATGTGCTTATCAACACTTTGATGTTGTCCCAAGGATTAAGTTTTGTTACTTAATAAATCCTCTTGTGAGTTCCATTTTTAACACTGATAGATAATCATTATCGTATTTTTTATTATTTGCTACAGAAAATATTTCAATGTGCGAAGCTTTCAGCTTAAGACTTCATTATATTTAATACCGAGGCGTAAAATTTTACAACATACCAAGATCTATAAGTGAAAAAACTCTTTGTCAGCGAAGCCATTTTGGTGAGAGTATTTATTGTATTCGAAAATTAAAAGGAAGATAGGAATTCCCTCGGGTGGGGGAGGTGAGGCGCAATCAGAGCTTGCCGGTGGATGGCAACCTTAAATACCAGACTTAATTGAACAGCTTCCGGGTTGCGCTCGGCGAACCTACATAAATATACTGCACGGAAGTATTCGCCACAAAGGTATTCCTTTTACACTAAACACCCACATTCAACGAGAAAGCGATCTTTTCACATAAATAATTTCAGCCGCGCTTTCTGAATTCACAAGATTCGAATATTTTGTGAAGAATTTTTATTTTGCATCTTAATGTATCTTTGTTAAAACCCCGGTCTGGAGTGCATATCGTATTTTAAACGAGACTCGCATTTAAAAGAAGCAGAGACGAAAGAATAAAAGAGGTGTACCGATTGAATCGTACTTTCATGTTTTTGGCTCGATCCGACTTCGAGCCACGCACGCGGAAGTTGAGACAATACTGTGATTTTTCAGTAGAACTTCAATACTTACATTCTCATATATCCTTGGTCGCTTCTATGTGCATGAGAATATGCAAAAACAAAGGAACATATTGCGCATTAATTTTAGAAAATAACTCCGCATTTTCGTTTCAATTCGTAATGAGCAAAATCCTTCAATGTTACTCGGTTCCTAACAGTAAATATTTTTACTGCTTTGAAAGGCGAAATACAATGTTTAACCCGTTTCACTGCGCTATTTAGAAACGAAAATTTGAATTGAGATAAAGCTTGTCGTGCGTTGAAAGATGTTCGCGGAAGCTTAAAATAATATTTTGGAGAGTCGCATCGCCCCAGCTCGCGCACTGGCAGGAAATGAGGCTCTCTGTCCCGCCGGGAAATTGTTCCTCCCAATCATAACGCTCAGTAGAATCTCCCTGCTTTGAGAGACTTTAAAAATAATGGAACAGATTTGTCTCCGAGTGTATTACAGGAGAACATAAACGTCGTAGGCTTTAGTGACGGCTTTACGTTTGTTATTCACTGGTTTCATTGTACACCAGCATTGTAAATTAAAAAAAAACGTTATTTCTAAATTTACTATCGTCAAAAGCCTCGCATCAAAGCAAAATGTAGCTACGATGAAAATAAGTAGATACAGCAGATGGGAATATTTATCTAGTTTTTCCTGTTGGACGAATCAAAGCGACTGTTTCCCAAAAGGGCGGGCTTGGGTTCGATGTTTCGGGCGCATCCGATTGAATTAATCACGGAAAACGTCGCTCTGTGCAAGTGATAAATATAGAGCAGGCTGCCTACACGTGTAATCGTCGTTGTGAATTTCAGATTCAAACATTTAGTGCGGAGGGATTGTCTTGTATTACTCGATATTTGGTTTAGTTTCATGACACAATATTATATTGTAATACAACTCTTAAACTTTTTACGATAAAAGTACAAAGTAGAGTAGACGATACGGGTACATGGTGAATGTTTATTGTTTGCCGAAACAAAAACAGCAAAAACGCAATAAATGTCAACTTTATGTTATTAAGTATTTGTTTTAACATAACATAAATGTCGGAATTTTGTTTTCCCTTCTTTTACGTGTAACATTGAGAACGACTGCGTTGAAACATGCGTGGTAACAGCTGTGTGTAAAATATTCAACAAAATTATAGCTTTCTTGACTTATTATTAGTTGAAGATAATTGAATAGTAAACTTAAAAAGGTTCAAAGCCAAATGCCACTTGAGCGACGCTGCGGGTAAAGTACTTATAAAAAAGCTGTTTATAATAAAACTTTATTATATGCACAGTACAAACAGACGCTGTAAAGCATAACGGCGCACAGTAGGCAGACAATATTAATTCTTATTTCCTCTGAACACAATGCCTTATTTAAATTGTGTGAGAATATTGTGCGTTTAAATTAATATCCAATTTAGTATGAATCGATCAATTTGGTGTCGCAATGAGTGCTATTTACAGGGCCGTCAATGACTGTAGGGAAGTGATGAGCCGACACGGGCTGCCGGAGAACGCACAAAGAACCAATTGGGTATGTAAAGTTTTTTTCAGGTATTTTTTTTATATTTTTAATTTATAGATTTAGTTATTTTATGCAACTAATTTCAAAATTTTGGTTTTCTAAGCAGCCATTAATTTTAAATAAATTTTCTAAATTCTGCTTCAAAAGTAGGCTGAAGAGTTCAATATCTATGCCACGTATAACACAGTAATAAAAATTCTAAATTTGACGTTTTTTGCTTGACATCAGAAACTTCAAGCATGACACTAGACAGTTTTAGAGGTGGGAATGATCGACATAATCGATTGAACATTTACTACAGTTATTAATTTTGTATAGGGATAAGTAGACGGAGGGAAGGGAGGCCTTTGCCCTGCAGTGGGACAGAAATGACTGATAATTAATAATTAAATTAAATAATAGGTATTATTAATATGTCACTATCAAAATCAAACCAATAACAAGTAGCTACAGTACCTAGTTATATTTGCAAGTTTGCAACACCATTTGTGGTTACAAAATAGTTCGAATGATTTTATACTTAAAATATTATTATTTAAAGGGAATGCATTTTATTTAAGCTATCATTATAATGATTGATTAACGATAATTCAGAATTCGGGATTTAGGTTTTATGTATGAATAGATTTTCACTGTTTGATTTGAATCGATTCAAAGGCCGAAATTTTCGCACGACTGCATTACATACCTATATTACTATGGTCATCCCTATAGTTGACATTATATGACTAACTTTTTAACATATGATGAGAGGAGGCACTGAAAGTATTCTCAATCTGCTTACTTGTGACGTCATTTGGAGGTCAAATGAAAGTCAAGTGGTATTAAGTGTTTATGTTAAAATAAACTTCATCTTATAATTTTAAGCACTAAAAATAGAAAAATTAAGTTAAGAAACCTTAAATCTCGAAATGGTTTGGGAATCAGCGTAGGATTTTTTTTCTTTACATACCGAATTGAGTGAGCTCGTCCAATCGCAAGCGCAGCTGACGTGGCGTGTGCGTTGCGTTGAGCTCTGTCCTACCAACGAAATATTTTAAACATTTGGGCAACACTACTCGTATACAGGAAATTATGTATGAATTTTCCTTGCATTCATTTATTTGGCAATGGATAAACCCGAGAGGAGGAGTAGTCTAGGCTTACTTGGAACATCGATAACTGATTTCAGATAGCGTGTCAGTTTTCGGCCAATACTTGAATATAGCAGCCAGGTTTGGAATCTCCACTATGGCATATACATTAAACACCTAGAAAGTGTGAAAAGACGTTTCCTATGTCATCTTTGTTGCAAAGATCGTTTAGCTAACAAAGTTATCAGCTACAGACCTGATAATACTGCACAATGTATTCAATGGAGTCATAGACTGCAGCGAACTATTAGGCAAACTGCATATGAACGCGCCAACTCGTCTGCCGCGGGAAAGCAGCTACAACTTATTTTGCGACTCAGGATCTAAAACTAATGTGGGACATTTCGCCGTTCTTCCGAGACTCTGCAGGCGGTACAATGAGTTATCAAAGTGTTGTGACCTGGACATAACCACGCCCATTTCAAAATACAAATAATTTAACCACCGCAAAATAACTAAGTATGTAACTATGTTACTTCTCTTCGAAATGTGAAATAATTACAATTATTATTAAACTAAACATTTGTAATATGAATGCTCAATCTTGAAATGTTAATTTAATTTAATTTTTTTCCTTCTAATTTGTATAATTTAATCATAATTTTCTCTATTTTTATCGTGTTTACACCTAGTTATATGTGCAATGTTGTGGTCTCCTGATATAATTGAAGGAGCACACGTAAAAGAATATTATTTTTATAATTGTTTTATCTATACTAATATTATAAAGCTGAAGAGTTTGTTTGTTTGTTTGTTTGTTTGAACGCGCTAATCTCAGGAAATACTGGTCCGATTTGAAAAACTCTTTCAGTGTTAGATAGCCCATTCATCGAGGAAGGCTATAGACTATATATCATCACGCTAAAACCAATAGAAGCGGAGCACCAATGAAGAATGTTTCAAAATCGGGGGATTTTTTTCCTATTGAGAGTTTCCGCTGCGTGCGCTGCGTAAACGGTTAAAGTTTCGCAAAAATCATATATGACAGAATTGTCCCCTTTAAAAGTTAAAAAAAAAAGTCCGCGACAGCATATGTCTATCTTTTAAGATTAGCTCACTATAACCTCTTTTATGCTAACCAAATTTGTTCTAAAATAATGCATTATTTGCGAAGGTGTTTTTATAAACATGGTAATAATCCTTATCCAAATAAATACGTTATTCATCACATGTATTTAATTTTGAACAAAATTGCCTCTGACATCATTTGATTTCAATGTATATCTTAGGAGATATCATAGTTTTAAAATAATACTAATAATAAAGCTGAAGAGTTTGTTTGTTTGAAAGACGGTTTGAAAGCTCTAAATCTCTGGAAGTATTGGTCGCATATATAAAAATATGTTTGCGTTTGATAGCCCAGTTCTTGAGGAAGGCTATATTCTATTAAACTTGACGCTAGGACCCTTAGGAGTTGAGCAAAAAGAAAAAAAGTCTGAAGTTTTTGTCAAGCGAAAACGAAGTAATAGCGCAGGCCGGCGACACGTTGCGACGGGGTGGGTCGGGGAAACAAAAAAAAATTACGCGGACGAAGTCGCGGACAGAAGCTAGTATTGTATACGAGTATCCTTTGTTGGAGATCCTCAATATATAAATTTTAGTATTGTGAAAAGTTATGACGGATTTTTACGAATTTGATGCTTTGGATATCGTTTTTCTTTTATTACCTAGGTCCAAACTGCAGCATTTCAGTCAACTATACATTTGGTAGTTGCAGCCAAAACAGCATCAAATTTTTCAAGAATAATAACAGCCAAATGTACGGACACGTAATATTGAGAATGAATCTATTGAAAATTAATGATAGAATCTGACTTGTAAAATAGGGCATGAGATAAAAAGGGGCAAGTGAGTGAGTTCACATGGCCAGATGGCCACCAATGAATGAGCCGTTAACGAGCTGACTAGGCATAGAGGTGCCCCGCACCGGCTCTGTAACTAATGTTACTGTCCTTTTTTTTCAGATATTTGTCAGATTCGTAAACGCGTGAGTGCACCTCTATAATAATATGGAGAATGTTTCGTGGTAAGAGGGAAATTTAAATAAAAGCAGGAAAATTATTAGAAATATACGTGGCTCTAATTTTGGAAACTATTCTGGTTGGTAATGCCACTTGTGAGCGGATTTGGTGTTCACCTTTTATGATGAGATTCACACGAATAGAATTAGACATTATCCAGCAAAATGGGGTAGAATGAAATGTAGTTTTGTGTAAAGAGCACGAGGAAGTAGGTAAGTGTTTCAGTCAATCATGTGTCAGATGTACTTACAATGTTTAAACTAGGACTACGTTACGCTTAGTTTTTCTTCAACAGCTAAGCTCTGTACCTACTCGTACATGCTTGTACATTCCCACAATTCCTAAAACAAGAAAGTTACTAAAACATTCCCAAACTCGCTTGAAAAATCCCCAACGAATACAAAGTTTCAATCGTAATGCTCAAAGTCCCAAAGTATTGATGTAACGAATCAAAACGAACAAATTTAAAGGGAACCAAAGCGGATTCAAAGTTAGAGAGGGGCGGAAGTTTTATCCGTTATTACATTAACGTGGCATGAAACCTGGTTTGTCCAAACTAAGTCCCATCAGATAATAGCGCGTAGGAAGGATAGCGATTTCGTCGAACAACCGGGATGCGCCCAATTCTCGCCAATAAACCCCCCCGAGATATATCGACCTCAACGTAGGGCCGTTATTCATGCAATCGCCACCTCTATACACTACGTCATAAAGAGGAAAATCGATTATTATATTTGGCGCTTATCGCATTTCATGATAGATAGCTTTTGAATTGACCAGCGTGTTCTGTGCGGCGGCACATACCAGACATTCCACGCGCTTACACAGAGTCGATTGACTGATGCCGGAACCATTAATATGGATGTACCATTTAAATTGAGATGATGGCTCTAAATGGATTCTTACACGATTTCAGGAGCTGATATGTCCACTATTGATTTTATGATTTAAGATATTTGTTTGTTATTTGTTTCGTTGTTTTCTCTACCAGCATAAATGTTCACACAATAGGAACGGCGTCTTCGCAGAATCGCGTTGTTTCGCGAGGATACAACTAATCCTGTTATTCTCGCTTAAAGTGGATTTAACCAATTTCAGCAGTTTATCCGCGGCCTTGCGCGGCGACTGTTGCTTTAATATGCGTTTTTAAAATGGCATTTATGGAACATTATTTACTTATATGTTCACCGTTATCTGTACAGTAGTTTGACGGTCGTGAAGCGACGTAATGCAACAATGACGGCATCGCGGAGCCACGTGACCTCAGGCTGACGACGTCGCTCGCTATGATTCACCGACGGACAACCCACCGCGCAGCCGAGCGCCTCACATTCCAGCTTCGGTCGCATAGGTAATGTGAAATGCCATATTGCAATTAATTCACAAACACTATGCTAACACTCTAATGCATCTCATCCAGTGGTTTTCACCTCATATCTTCATCTTCTATTACACGTAATCACGTAATCTTTCCAACCTGCTCGCTAATAACTTGTAGAGCGGGCTTAGCGGTAGAGCAACTAATAAATATTAATTGAAGCAAAGGTATTTGTGCGATTGATTAATAAAGTTTCTAGACGGTGGAGATATGTACGGAATGGCGGTTGCCTACACAGTTTCAATTCAGACATTCCGTTGTTTTAAATCAGCATGCGCTTGCGCCGCGTAGCTTTCGCGGACGCGCGCTGCAACTGGAATGGAGTCGATCACGTACCGTTTCGCGTTTAATACGTTTCTCGTGCTGATTCATACCGAACCATAAATAAACATTCGTCAAAGATGATGTATTACAGAATGGGTAATTAAAATCTATGTAGGTACCTGTGATGATTAAAATGCTTCGCCGTTATTAAACTGTACGATTATTCATCGTTGTGGTAAAACGATATTTCTGTAATCATTGACGTGGATGTGGTCCGCGTGACGATGCGGATTTGCAGTAACCATACCATATGCTAGGAAAAATGACGGTTTATTATTTAACAAATTGATTAACTTGATTGATATACTGGTTCTACAGTACAAATATTTAAACAGTCTTGTGTGTTTTTCTCGACAAGCAAAGCTTTTAAAATGAAATTGGTACACACCACAGGGCAAACAGCAATAGGTAAGCAAGGTAAATATTACTGTTAGCAGTGCATCGTTACTGAGCAGCGAGTGACCCACTTCCACTGGATAATAAGCATTGAAACAATGAATTTTGTGAAGCGATTAAAAATAGAAAGCACATTAAAGTTTGGACCAGAAACTGGAGCTTGGAGTCAGATAATGAGTTGCTTTATGATGTCATAAATGTTAGGATGCATCATACCCGCACATGCATTAGTGGGACGTCAATCTCACTGGATAAGGCAAACGTTAAACATTCATTTTAGGATAAATATATTGAAAAAGAGAGACAGGCTTTACTTATAGAACTTGAGTTTTAACATTACTTATAATATTAACTTTTAATTAAAATATGATGCAATGAGTGTCGTTCATTAGTAGTCGTCCAAAAACAAGAGATTAAAAAAACAATTACAGCCTACTTTCAGCTGTTCGGTCATAAAATAATTTAATTAAATAACTCATCTGATAACAATAAGCAATTCTACAAATGCCCCGGTCCTAGTCACAGATGTAAAATCATTAAACGGTGCTAATAACGTTGTTTTTAATTACATTATCATTACAAATGAGATTTGCAATTTTACGGTGAGAATAAAAATTTATCTGCTGACATTTTAATTTACATCAGATGGCGAAGTTTTTAATTAGTGGTGGGTGCAGGGGTGCCGTACGCGAGGGGTTAAGGGGGGTATGCAAAGCCGCACGCGACGCTTTTTTACAACTTTTTCCGGTTCCCTATCTGTTATCCAGGTATAGATTTGCGATTACGATACCATTTTTTGGCGAATTTTAAACCTTTTTCCGGAAGTGCTGATAACGTATCAAAGTTATCGAGTTATCTGTTTATGATTAATTCTCATAAGTTGCCAATTATTGCTCTTTATTGAAATTCAAGTTGAAACAGTATTAAGGCATATTCCACGTACGTAAAAATAGTAAGAAATTCGTGCTACTCATACATATAAGATTTTAATGATCTATGGCTAAAGAGTTTCATTTTTATGCTCATTAGTTTAACCCAAAGCTAAAGAACAAAAGAAATGACGACATCTAGAGAACAACAAAATACCTACTAACAACATTTTTATTTGACAACAAACATTAAGACAAACAAACACAAAAGCAAGCAATATTGGTTGCAAGATTCCAGCCCTAAATACCACTAAATACTTATCGATGCGTTTACGGTTGTATTTCGTCGATAACATTACCTAATGCGCATTACATTTTGATCCATAACCCTGTTGTTATCAGTGGTTTATTTTCACACAGGGTTACTTATAGGAAACCATTACTATTTACCCAAAACCACATCTAACTGTTTTCCCTATTCTCCGTCGCCATAGATGCCTTTAAGTAAGTGTTATTAAGATGTTTGTTTGACTAAGCACCGCATTTACGAATACGCGTCAACGCACTTCAGTCCTATACGAAAGTATCGCATGGAGTGTTTTGCAAAAGCTATCACATAGCAGACAATAAGGTCGGTGATCGGTTACTCGACAAATATTTGCGCCATAAGATCGAGTGGAGAGCATGTTGTGGTCAACACAAATACGATATCCGCCGCGGCGTCGTCGACTCGTCGCGTACTTGCAAACAAATGTGCAGCTATTATCTACAACATACTTCCATACTCCATATAATATGCTACTTATTTACATAAAAACAAGCGTGATTCATCCAATTGCTTTCCGTTTATGACTAAATCATGTACTTTGTACTGAACGGTTCCACGTAGATGGTATTCTACGTAAGTGATTTGAAAGTCAACAAATGATTGTTAGAACAATTAATTTCAATAAATGGTAACAAAGGGTGGCCGAGTGTCGTGCACGTGACGTTAGCGAGCTGAATGTGTGAATGACTAAATTCGTTCAAATCGTTCATGTCGTACACGACCGCTAAGCCCGATCGTGATTGGCTGTCTTGTCAGGATAATGCGGGCGGTTCCCGATAGAGGTTATGAACCCTCTGATTTAATTGAAGTTCCAACGTTCAGCCCCCGTTCGGCTCTGACATCGTCAGACCACTGAATTGTCCCCATTTCACTGACAATGTGATTGTAATAATCATGGAATAATCACTTGTGAACTGGTATTTCCTTCTCAACGATATTCAATCAATTAGATCTGAATTGTGTCTCAATCATTTTTTTTTCTTTTATTTATCAGTTGTAGCATTGTAGGACTAACTATACTATCCTGTCATCTTACGAACGAGAAGAAAAACTGTACATACCTGAAAAAGAAAATAAACATATTAGATAAAAATAGACAGTCTGGAAAATGGAAATATTGGGTACAGTAAGTAACATGAAAATTTGACAGACTAAGTCCCGTATTACAGAACATCACTCAATACTCAAGCATTACTTAAAACTATTTTCAACCAATCAAATGGCTTGAATCTAGTTTTAAATAATGCTTGAGTATTGAGTGACGTTCTGTAATACGGGCCTAAAAGTCTGTCGTCTAGAGAAAACGTTAAATACTTTGAAAATGCTTCGAGCGAGGATTGAGGCCGATGGGTTAGAAAACTTCGATGGTTGCTTAAAACTTAAAACACTCGGTCGTGGAAGAGGAAACATTTCTCTCAGAGAAATTTTTAAAGTAACATTTTTGGCACTTATATTTTGCATCATGAAGTGGCTTCGTATTTCCGGAAATGAAATTAAATTTCCCATAAAATGCTTTCAGCAACAATATAACAAATGGCATATTTTTGTTACGGTTCTACGGAATCCAAGTTGTTTTACTTAAACAATGTTTGAAGCACCAGAAAAAAGTAATCCGTAGCCTACTTCTGCAGTTATATTCTTATCTTACCAAGGGTAATTACTGAATCATGGGTATTCTTATCTCGTATGATTAATTTTTTGATTAGGTCATCAAAACTCGTAGTAAGTACCAGTGTACTTACTTTCACTTTGGTTGACTTATCAGTAAATACTCGATTTCCTACGAATAAAGTTTAACTTTAGAGCATTCAGTTTTTTTTCTGTTTTAGAAACGTTTTAGATCATGTAGACTCATCTTAACTATAAGTACCTACTTAGCTATCCTTTTTTTAACAATTACTCTAAAGGTTTTAATACGGAATTAAGGGCACTGGACTAAGATACAATTTTGACTGTATTGCATACTTTTTCACGAGTTAAAGCAGTTCCCATAAGCTCACAGCGAGAATTAATGGCAAAGAAAGTTATGGTGGGTCCACGTTAGAGTAAGAGCTTCTAAATAACTTGTCGCCGGCCCCGAGGCACCTGCAAGCGACGCCTAATGGGCCCAATTATCGACGTCTTCGCCGCATGCCGAGAGGGCTATTACCCCTCCCAGGGCGAAGCCCCCTTGCTTCTTGCGCTGAAAAGATTCCAAGACACTTAGGGCACAGTAGCTGCACAATATTAGGTACGAAATCATCAGAGCCTGGAGAAAAAAAGCACGCGGTTTTTAAAAGGAAAATTATTGATTATAGCAGTCCTGATAAAATTGGTAACATAATAAAATATTTATGTCTTGAAATCCGTGCGTGGTCCAATGAAATTGTAACTTAAAATCTTTTCAGACAAATAGCTAAAGTTTCCAAAGAAAAATTTTCAAGCGAACTTTTAAAATTACTTGAGGCAACACCTATTGAATTGATTTACGATGTGTAATAAAACGGCACTGTTATTTGATGTATGTGGCTCACTCGGAATGCATGGGGCCGATTTGTAATAAAGTCGTCGAAGGTACGCGGCAGTGGTATAATTATCATGTAGTGCATTTAGTGGAATCCGTTTAATGAAATAGTACCTAAGTATATAAGCTATATGCGTGTCCGTACACAAATAAGTCAAAATCACTGTTACAAGGTTTGACAATTGAGTTCCCCCTGCACAAACCCAGTGTCATTGCTGTTTTCAGTGGAGACTATATTAATACATCCTGGCTTACAGGATCTACAGCAATATGAGCAGGCGGATATACATACTCGAAAAAAAAACCCAAAATCATTTGTGTCAATTGTAGTAGGTATGGTTTGTAAGGCCAGTAGTACAGTCAATATACAGGAATAGCGTTCAAGATGTGATCTAACATCGTAAAACGTTCACAGCCGCGATTGTTTGTTGCCATATCATTGTAGTTGAGTTAGGTAACGCGCATTGTCAGACATGACAGTCTGCGACCGTTATCAGCGTGGTGACATCCTCGCGTGTCGTGACGAGGGCTCGCAACACCAGATACAGCCTTTCTATTATTTCTAAAATTACTTCTATAATATCGGTCGAAGGTCTTGTTCAATTAGAATTTAAATTGGTAATTATGAAAATAACATCCAGGGGACCAAGTCTGCTATTTTTATAAATTCGTCATTCCAACACGATCCCATTGTCATTTTGCTAAAAGTTCGTAATCTGCTAAATTCATAATGGTCGATCATTGGTCGGACAATGGTCTGAGAAAAATTACTACTAAATTTCATGCTAGATTTCATTTAATATATATTTATATAGATTACGTATTAGTGTTTGCAATCTGAAGTAGTAAGAAGTTCGTAAATAGCAATAAACATTACATTTATTCATTTGTCATTATGTACTAGATTACCATTTCTTTTAATGGAGTGTCAGTGGTTGACCATTGGAAAGTCATAATGACGCCATTATATTAGTAGATTAACAAACTTGTCAAAATCAACAATTATGAAAACAATGATAGACCATTCTGACACTATTGTAATAGCAGACTTTAGACCCAGGTCACTTGACATTGTAATCTTTCAGAAAGTAGGTACCTACTCTTTGGCCTATTACTTTAAATTATTTGTTTATTATTGTTATAACTTAAGCATTACCGGTTTACAGTGAATTCGAATACAATCCCCGACGTTTTGTTCTGTGGGGCAGGGCCCCAAAAGGTTTCGCACTCGAGTCTATAAGATCGTTCCATTGTTATAAGTAACTTACTCTGCTTCGTACAGTTGATAATATGAAAAATGAAAGTTCATGCTCAGATAATAATCAGACGCATCCCACACGTACTCTGGCGAATCGATAATTGCACCGCATATGGCTCGATTTCATACAACTGTTCGTCATGTGTTGTTGAACGAAAAAAGAAATACAGGACACGTGAAATGAACGCGTATCATGTTCGCGAATAACGCGTTGATCCAATGTTCAACTTTTGTGCTCCATATAATTTGCATCGCGAAAATTTTAAACACGATTTACTTCACCGGAATGATTTATTATCCGACTAAGCGGAGCCAAAAGGAAGGGAATAAACCTTATTTCTTCTAAAGGTTCCTTCTTATAACTTCACATTTATTTTTTCTCTGTGATTCCCTGTGAAACTACAGGATTCTTTTCAGAAAACTAGATACAAATTACAATTCGATGCCGAGAGACATAAATCATTTCTTGTAAGCCCTCCGTTCCGTTTCTATAATAATGTGGCTATTATTAGATTTATCTCGGTTGTGAAAACCAACTAGACGGAGCCAGCTCATTTTTTTATTGTTATTTTATGTCGTACGAGTAATTGATTGCTAGCTCGCTACGAGTGCTATCCTAAACGTTTATAATTTATAGTAAACTTTACAACCCGCTGTAATTATTTTTATAGGTACAATGTCAGTAACAAACTTACAAAACAAACAATTAAACCCCATTCTTTCATTACATATTAGAACATTTTGAGGAACAGTCCCCTCCTCAAACGAAATGGCTCGTCTCAGAATTACATGCAATTTGGTGTAATGTACGCGGATTTAGTGTCCCACACTCTGTTTCTATTAAGTTGCTCTAGATCTGAATGTTATAGTAAGTAACGCGGGATTATATTCTAACATTAAAGTAGGTGCGGTGTGTAGCTACACTTTAGTGGCCGTAAATCGTGGAAATGCGCGTAAGTTATACCAGCGTTACAACAGAAAGACATTCCGACAATTTATTCTCTTCATAATGGAATATGTGGACTGTATCGTAAAAGTCTACTAAGAAAATGGTTTAAACAGTCCCTTTAAACATACAATGTTGATGCAGTATAATTTATCTCAAATCAAAACAGGTATTTCGACAAGTTACCATCCTGGGGATGCCAAAAATGGTCGGCTACAGATTTTACGGTCGCCTGCATACTGCATGCATAATGTCTGAGGCGAGATTTCTCCAAGAATTAAAAAAGTTTGTGCTTTATTCGGATAGTCAGAATATTAAACTTGAATGAGCTTAACTCATTTCACACAATTCGACAACTTTTGATCAAAGATTCATTTGAAATGTTTTTGTATAACTTATAATTTGCGTCATAGGTATATAAACTATGAAACAAGGCGACTTAGTAACTAATATAAAAGTGGTTATCTACCTACGCGCCTGGCAAAGCACTTCTTAATTTTATCGTGAATTGCAACAAATATTTGCGATAACGAGTAATAAAAGTTGTGTGTTCTGTTTATGACGTCACACATTGTTCGATTCTGCTGCCTTTGAGTGCTCATTGGATATTGGAAATTGAATTTATCTAATTAGAACAATTAAGACGTACTTAATTGCTTTCAATAACATTCAACAAGGATCTCTCGGAGGAATTAAATAAAATATCTGCCGCAGCAGTCTCCCCGCAACAGAAAATAATATCTAAAGTATAATAATTTGAATATCATAATAGGCAAAGAAACAATGTAAAATAATCAGCAATATTTAACATGAAAAAACTGTGATATCGCGATTTGGCATAATAATAGCATGATTATCGGCGCAGGTATTTGTAGAATCCTTTATCGTTAAATAACCTTGCTCCACACGTGATGCAGGCCAGGGTTGAGATATGGCCTCGTTGTTTCAACAGAGGAGTACCAGACACTAATTGCCAACGACAGGAAGCCTTATATAAACCCTAGCCGAACAAAAAAACATGATGGTTGCGATATTACGTCACGCTGGCTGTTGGCGAATAAAATAAGACGTCTCAAGAAACGCGACGGAGCTGCGATCAATCTGAGGATGTAATAGCGGCGTCTGACCTAGCCGGCGCCACCCGGACGACGCACCCCTACACTCAGACCGACTACGTAGGTGGAGCGACTCAGCGCTTATTCAGAGCTGTGTCTTGTTCAACCATCGCCTATATTGTACCCGACGACATGACATGACACAAATTATTATGGTAATCATCTTCCAAGTTTGGAATAAATATTAGGTTATACAGCAAGTACATGGACGCCAATTGAGCTCATACAATTTTGACCGAAACCTTTCTAATCTTATTTTGTTAATATCATTTGCTCGTGTGTAAGACGATTGTTCTAAGTGAATGATTTATGACTGAGCTGCGCGAGACTATAAAAAGAAAATAAATTTTCTTTCATGACGTAAGCACAAGTACCTACTTAAAGAGTTTGCTCCAGCATGATATACCTACTTAATCATCGACAAAAATGTTGTTGAACATAACTAATTTCAATAATTACTCAGAAATTTAAGTAGTCGATCATTATCTCAACCTTTCTTTCTACAGCAATGCCGCCCGGTATAGCCTAATTTTAAGTGTTCGAATACATACATTACATATCAACTGTAGAAAACCGGGAACTTTCCGAATGACGGCACAATGAACATTGAAACTTAATCATAAATAACAGAGTTTAGAGTTACAGAAATTGCAGGCTGCACCTAGCACCTACCCATTTCTACAAGATGTAATTGGTGTCAAGTACGTGCCGTACTTTTACGAGTGTGGTCGTAAATGTGGAAGAGCGCACTAGGCTCAACGAACGGTACGTCTGCGAGACGTGGCGGACGTGTGTCACGGTGCATCCTGATGTGCGCGCGGTGAGAGGCTGTGCGTGCGCCGAAACTGTGACAGTGGTTCAGCCGCGTTGTGGTAGGTCAGGCGCTCGGCGGACTGCATTCCGTGCAGCCGGCGTGCCCGCAGCGCAGCGCCGCTCCCACTAAATATAGCCTGTGCGAAGTGAACGAACGCGCCGCGACCCAACGTCGCCGACACGCCGCTTAGACGCTGCCAATGAAATTGCTAAACTATGAAAATTGCTGTGAACTACGCGGGATGCGATCACCACTGACTCACATCAACTCTCCGAGCAAAACGTTAATGGAACACTTTTTACGACAAATTGTAGATGCTACATCAACTTCGTAGCCGTAGCACTGTCGTAGACGTGAGAACTTTCACATGCTTTACTATTTAGTTTGTTTTGTGATTATTGTTTTATTAAATCGAAATTTTGTATCACATTTAAGAATGTAATAAAAATATATTCCTAATTTCATATTCAAGAACAATATACACGAGGTGCTACGCCTGCGTAGCACGTGCGTAGCGCTTTTTTGATGGTGTTTTCAGTTGTTTTCAATTTGTATTAAATTTTTTCAACAAACAATGGCTTTAACTTTGCAACTAAATGATTATTAATTTGATAAAGAATAATTTAAATGTTAATTGGTTTTCGAATTCCCACAAGCGAATTGTTGGCATAATTTCGTTCGAAGCCGTTTGCAAAATTGATTTTAAGAGTGAGTGCAAAACATCGTCGCAATGCGGCGTGCAAGTCTTTTATAAAAAAAAAAACAGATGTGTGCACAAGATTAGACCAGACAAGCAAAAATGTCTGGCGACGTATCTGCAGACAGCAAAGAACGGGCATTTATTTGCTTATCGGCCACATAATGTGCTAACCGTACGTGATAACGGAACAATAAGTGTAAACTAGCCGCAGATACCTACATTAGTGTACACTCAGATATGCTTATCTCCCTGTGTCAATACTCTTTTGTACTGGCGATACGGGAGTCTATTTGCCCTTAATGCGCTCAGCATTCTTCGATGTTGAATAACCTGCTGACAATGGAGTGACCCATTAGTCGGCGATTTGGTCGTACGTTTTAAACTATTATCAGTTGAAAATAAGTGAAAATAGTCACATGTGCCTCTCATTATCTGTGCGGAGACGGGTTTGGTATGTTATCGGTGATTGTTACATAATTTAAACGGCTTAATTGTCACCAAATATGTTATTTGGCCACAGAAATGTTGTAGCGTCTTCTGAATACATAACCAGGCATTTACCCTTATTCAAATAAGTTTGGAAACGAAAGTAAGGGTTCAAAGTGAGTTATCGACAACTATAAATAACATTAAGGGTGCTTTCAGTTTGGTAAATGTCACTGTTTCAGCGTACCAGCGTACAGCAATATTATTTAGTATTGTGATAACAAGTCGGAGTAATGTGTATTTAAATTCACATTGACCTCACACATTTGACCTATGGAATTCCATCGCATTCTTTTGGGCGGACATTATGTAACAGTTAATTATATAAGACCATAGGTCAACGGACGAATTTCATAAATCACAAATTTTGTAAATTTATTGTATTGATTGTAGCCTGAAAATAAACTAAGTAAGTATGGACGGTAAATAGTCAAATGTCAATGTCATTATTAATATCGCACTTTATCTGCAAGCCTATAACATATTTTTTTCATGAAATTACAATACTTACATAAACTTAATGTAATGGAAAAATTTAGGGGTGTTAAACATTCGGTTTTATCAGAAAAATTTTGATTCCCACTACTGATAATAACAGATATGCTAAATGCATTCGAGTTATGAACGCGTTCATTTTTACTGCTATAATGTAGTTAACGTGGTTACCTAACTAATCGTAATCAACAGCGAGTTTTCTAGTAAAATGAATTTCATTACGTATACTCACTGGATAAGCTATAGACTTACAAACATTTTTACTAAAACAACTCGTTATTTTAGTACATGTGATTAAAATTAATCACCTCCTCTGTCTAAACATTCTAAGTTCTGTTGTAGTATGCGAAGGGCATTTACTATGTTGTTGAAAGTATAAAACAAAAATGTTCACAAAATACATTTGTAAATCTTCTATAATCTAATGGAATTTGTGATAAGTGTCAAAAATGAATGTGAATTGGCTATTTGGCTGCAAAATTTATTATAGGCAACGTTACATTGACTATAAAAAGATAAGCGAGATTACAAGATTATTTTTAGTTGTATATAAATTTATTAAATAAACTTGTAGGTATATTAATAGGAAAACATCTTTGTAGTTTTATAATTATATAGAACATATTGTACCCTTTTTAGATATTTTTTTTTATTCAGACTTTCATTATGTTGCCACACAGTGAGTGGTAACTACCGGAATCCGCGTATCAGCACGACCTTCGCAAGAGCAGATTGATAAGAGATAACAAGTTCTGTTGCTGTACGTGTAAACTACCTGTAGTGTAGGTACTGTACATACATTCAATAATTCTTCTACAGTTTTCAAGAAAACTGGCCAACCCCAACATAGTTGGGAAAAAGCTAGGCAGATGCCTAGCCTTTTCCCAACTATGTTGGGGTTGGCTTCCAGTCTAACAGGATACAGCTGAATACCAGTATTTTACATGGAGCGACTGCCGGGACCAACGGTTTAACGTGCTTTTCGAGGCACGGAGGGGTCTCGGTATGTAAAGATGGTCAGCCATCCACAGACCAACCGCGGCAAACGTAGCTTAACCTGATCGATCGACTTGTGTGGCTGTTATTATTTAGCCACGGACCCCTCATTGTTTAGTTGTATTATAACATCGATTATAGTCTCATTGTTATAAAGTTTTTTATGATACTTCGGTAAACGCAAGTTTTGCTAATACGTAATCATACTCGTACGTGCGGAGGCATGCCGTAAATCTAATTAGTTAGTGAAGTCTCGACATACAACGTAGATAACTCTACGATCAATAAATATTTTCATTAGCAAAATATTGGTGACATGTTGCGGTGGTAGTGGTGGTGGGGGCCAGACAGACGGCGGCGAACGCGGGGCTGCGTCCGCTAGACGTGCGCTTTGCGCAAGAGTGCAACGCGACGGGAAGTCAGCTGGCCGACGCGAACAGCATGCAACCCGCACTCACCGCGCCGATTCACTAATGCACCATATTATGATAACATTACACTCCTTTAAATTCTCCATAGGTAGGTACTCTGAAGTTTTCAATCCGAAACCGATTTCACCTCATTACAGAAAACAAACGTGTCAACTTGAAACTTAAAACGATTTTCCACGGACGAATGGAGCACCTCGATTCGTTACCCATTTTCGCAGTAAACCGACACTGTTTATCAACACGCGCGCTGCACCAGCGCGACGACACTCGACATGAGTCGTTATTCCTCAGCGAAATCATCGACGTTTGGCAGCTGTCGGTGATGTCCGAGATGCGTAATTGCGATCTATCGGGAGCTGTTTCGCGAGCGACTCGAAATAGACACAAAGTGATGTCGAGCGCGTGCATGCAGTGATCGATCGCACTCACCGTGCGCTCGCAGGCAGTCGTGCCGGTCAGCTGAGCCGTCGGCTGCGCGTGCTGCTGCTGCACTCGGACCGTAAGATCCGAAGAGGCGCACTGGCTGCGGCTACACTGCACGCGGTTCAAACGAACTCCGATCTCGGATCACGGAGAGGGCACAGTGGCACACACACGCGGACCGAAACTGAATGCGTCAAGCGAAGGAAACGTGAATCGCGGCTCTCGCGTGCTGGCGGCGAGAGTGTCGGCGAGCGACTGAGAGCCGAGCGGGGGCTACCGCCGGCACCCGCGCCGCCCCCTCGCCGCCCACTTCCTCCGATGAATGACAATAATGGAAGACGTTCAACTCGCCCGCAAACCGAATAATATGAATCATTGCATTAGGGTGCAGCCCCGCCCGAGTCCAGTCCGCGAAACTCCGGTCCTCGCCTCACACCAGCAATATTCACGGAGGGCTACCAATCTGCAATATGTCCAAATTGCCTGAGAGGTGTAAGAACCACCATCGCGTCCATAAGGTCACGTGGAGTCAGTAGTGCAGTAATTAGGTACAGCAGTGTGTTTGGCCACAATGGGAGGAGTTTGCAATTAGCAGGTTCACATGGCAGCCGGCGCAGTGGTGCATCGCTCGCTTGCGACGCCACTAATCTTATCAGCGCTAATCTAATCCGGCGCGACGCCCTCTCTTGTGTTTTCTTCCAATTGTGTCCACTCGAGGTAAATTAGAGGTTTTCTCTCGGGAGTTCATAATAAACTCCGACAAAGTTCATTGTGCTTTAGAAAAATCTCATTAAATTGAATTACATTTGTTCTAGCGATTAAACTCGGTTGCATAAAACAATCCTAGTCGCTGTCTGATCCAAAATAACGATTTAACCAATAAACAAGGTCTATTAGACTGCAACCCTGCCATAGATTAGTTTGAAGTAGATAGACATTATTACGACTAGCTTTTAAATGTAATTCTACAGAAATGGCTCACAAAAACTAATTTTTGATATCATTCCCAATTTTACCTCGAACATCATCGAGGAAAACAAAATATACGGGGATAATAGCAATAGGCAAATAAGATTATTTCCATCAAATCTCATCTATGTTTTATTTATGCGGTTTACCTTTTTGGAATAAACCGAGCCCGATACTTACACGAAGCATGTTGGAAATCATTTATAGCAATAATGTTGGTTTAATGATAGCAAAAGTGAATAAGTGGCCAGCCGAGCCTACGAGTATCATAATAACCAGTTATCTTGAGTCAATTCTTAAAACTTGTGAAGAGAGACATGCAACAGATGAGGTGTCTTTTGTTTTCTATTTCATTTACAGAAACGAGGATGTATCTATTTGTAATTTTCGCTCTCGAATTCAAGGACTGAGCGTGCTTCCCTCTCCATGAATTCTTAACGTTTAGTAAATCCTACTAAATCAAGTCGCGACTAAAATCAGACATTAAGGCCAGCGTCCCCCGGCTCGGTGTCGCGATATAGCAAACTTTTATTTTTGTTTTGTCGGATCCTTAAAGTTCATCTCGTCTAGACCGGTTCACCCACGCCCACACCGCACAGATTTCTGCATCTTGCAACCGACCCGCCATACAAGTTACTTTATTTCCCTTTTTATTCTTTTGCAATACACCGAGATATTGCCTCTCCATCGCGTTAATAGTGAAGCGATTCATCGCATAAAAGTATAAAACCAACTTTTATGCCTCGTGATCTGCGCTAGACTCTGCAGTTTATTTTAACCCTTGATCTATATCGCAGTTTAAAAATATTTCAAGCCTGAAATTCTGTACTGTTGTCAACTAGGTTCTCTATTCTACTGAACTATAAACTCCATCAAGTAGATAAATATGCTCGTTTATGCATGTTATCGCAGAAACAATATTGATACAACATTTCCTAAAAATGTATACCTATTTATCACAAGGATAGCAGCACGTTGCAGTTATTTACTGTCTAGTTATAACATTATCAGTAACAAAATGACATAATTCCACCGTTTCCTCTGTAGCGATGTTATCATAATAAAGGCATGATTTTCTAAAGTTTGTAACTATGTACGGGCATCTAATGGTTATGATCACGGTATGCAAATGTATCTATCTATACATAGCCTGTCTGACTAAAGGTTACCATGTCTAAGGTAACAATGTCGATGCTTATGTATGTTTTTATAATATACTTGTAATATCGTCAACACACGCGAGAATGCTTTTCATAAAATTCGTGATCGAATCAAAAAGATTTTTAAATACTTTACATTTGTCTAGAATGATTCCAATTAGCCGTAATTTGTTGAATTTTAGAAATTGCAGACGCAATCTTATACTTTGTACAGTTGTAAATATTAATGAAATTGACAATAAAATTGAAGCCCCTGAATTCCAAATGCTTGTTCATAATGCAAAAGGTTATGTTTTCTTGAACCATAAAATGCGCAGTAAAGATGATAAATCAAATAAAGTTATGACAGTTGACAATAAGGGCCGCTTGAAACTGATATCCCTAATGCAATTGTCCTTCTAGTCTTCATAAAATCACACGATCGCATTTACAATTCTAGTATTCCAGACTCATATGAATTGAAGGTCTGTACTAAGCATTAACTACTGGGAGGGACGACACTTGAGGCTCCCCAGCCATATAGCAGATAGACTAGGGATGTCTCAAACTGCTCCTTCAGAATAAATTTCGTTAGAGATACATGCGCCAACAAATTCTTGTAAATTTGAATTTACGAGGTCGAAGAGGGGACTGAATTTGTTCGGCATAATTTGTTTCTGCCTTTCGTTTAAGCAAATTATATTTTTGGATTTTAAGTCTCTCATCTGAATTCGCTCAATTAGCTTAAAATTTATCAAAGGCCTGTAAAAACTCGAATTCATTGGCAGTCATCATTTTATTTTATAAATTGTATCAACATTAACGACAACGTACATTGTAAAAGCATAGCGACTAACATAAAACACTACAAATTGAGATATGCAAATGTAAGCTGCGTATCTGACAAATTAAATACTAAAACAAACAACAAATATATGCCTACGTACGGCTCAGCCATGACCGGGCAATTTATGCTTCATTAAGATGATTGTTAATTAAATTAAGTTGTTAAGCCGAGCTATATTGGGGCAATTTATTTTTTGCAGGAACAATACCGTAGCAAATCCCCAATGGTTGGCGGAGTAAACGCTCACAGATCGTTGTAAGAACGCTGACTGCGACAGTATGCAGGTAAAGCAACAAAGTAACTCATTTTAATCCGTAGAATAATGACGGTTGCTTTGTAACCCTAGAACGAATACAGGGTTAAATAATGCGATCATACAAAGTTTAATGTTCAATATGAGATTTTATTCATGTTTTGTGTTCGCCTCGGTTTTATAGATATCGATGCAGTGATTGAATTGTCCGGTAATAACGAAAGGTTTCTCGAAATTACTTTAGGGCAATGATTTTGCAAAAGTTAAATTGATGACCACCAATTATTATATTATGATGATAATGATTATGATATATTGGACATAAAACATTCTAAACGCTAAAATCATTTGTGGTTTTTTTACCAATACCAATTTAACTTTTGCAAAACCATTGCCCTAAAGTAATTTCGAGAAACCTTTCGTTACTATCGGACAATTCATACTGCCTAGTATTCACATCGTGCTTTAAGATCAATGGAATCAATAAAATAAATATGCCATAGGGTTATCGTTACGGCGCGGCGTTTTTTCAAATCCATAAACGTAAATCATATTCCCCTTATGCTAAATTCTCATTTTTAAAACGAATTCGTAATTACAAGAACACAATATTCGGTATTCCTTTGCAGCTCGCGTTCTATATGACCAAGCGAGTTAATCCTGAAATCCTCTGAACAGAATTTCACTGGTTTCATCATACTCGAATGTAAGCCTATTCTTTGAGGAAGGTTTAGTCTTCCGACCTGCAAGACCTGCAATAATATCTAGAAAATGTTGTAGTCTTTGCGACAGGCCAATTTTATTTTAGAAATGAAACGAGAAAAAATGTTACTGGTTTTGTTTTTTAATATTCTTTGTTATTTCTATTAAAAGTTTAAGTTACGTTGCATTGTGTTTGCTCATTTATCTTGCCTTATAGCCCGGGTCGTATGCCGCCGTTGACATTAGGTTCATTTCTCAAATATTATTAGTAACTCGTACAACTTTATCCAATAATAAATCTACTTAGCGAAACCTGAAGTCTTAAACGCTCAAATTTTTATTTCATGCCAAGGTAAGCTTGCATAACTAATTTGTTGGAGCAGGTATAAAGTGACCCTGAGGAGGCATTTTGTTATAGGTAAATAAAATTCTAATTTTGCGTTCATCAAACTGTGTCCGAACATAATCTGACTCTCAGATTTATAACTCTCATAAGCAAGAAATTCACCGGATGCATCAAACTTGAGTTTTAACACATTAAAAGAAAACTTAAATTTCATTAGAAGAAAATAATCTAGTAAATTTCCTGTGAGAGCGATAACAAAACCACGAAATTGGATTTCGCGATATAATCTCGAGCTGGTAGTGACAGGGCGAGCCGAGACCCGGGGCCGGCTTTTTGTCGCTGTACTACATCTATTCCACTCTTACATATTTACCTACATTTCACACAATTCTTTTCCTGGTACCGAATTAGAGGAGCTTTCGACGAAAATTTGCGGACAATATTTCATTTTTGGGTCTCCCTATTTTATTAGTATCATGATTCTGCCTCTCGGAAATGATCATTAGTAATGATATTATGCTTTATAAAAGGTCAGATTTAAAGGCTCAGTTCAGTATTAAGAGATTAATGAAAGGTAGAATGATTACAATTCGGTAGTTCCCAGAACAACACCTAACTTACACCTAACGTTTAAATAAAACGGAACCTTGTGTGACGTAGAACGCAAAAGATGTGGACCATATTCTTTCAAGCTTATATCAGTATATTGCGATCACTAATCCTTTGGCAAGCGTGGTGTTTACGTTTATGACAATATTTTCCTCAAGACCGCACGTTGTAGATGTCCAAGCCCCATCTGTTTAAGGGCTGAAAGAAATATATTTGTAAGATTCCGTTCCACAAAAAGCTTGTAATTTGTTCACGTCCATCCAGGCGTAAACGTTACGATTAGTTGTAAAAATATCCGTTCTTCGGATAAAACGTGAAATTTATCCCGTTTTTATTTAAGTGGTATTGAAATGGCTTTTTATTGCGGAAAATATCATTGTATATTGCGCGATTGTTTATTGCGATTATTATATAACTAGCTGCGCCCCGCGGTTTCACCCGCGTAAGTTTTGATCCCGTGGGAATATCGGGATAAAAAGTATCCTATGTGTTATTCTGATGTATAAGCTATATTACTGTAAAGTTTCATCAAAATCCGTTCAGTAGTTTTCGCGTGAAAGAGTAACAAACATCCATACATCCATACATACAAACTTTCGCATTTATAATATTAGTAGGATTAAATAGGTATATAATATAATATACGAGGTATGTGTATTAATTTAATTTTTTTTATTTTATAAATTTGCGATTTCATTTTAGTTTATAACAAATAAACTTGTGTAATTTTTTTAAATTAGATTTGATACTGTATATTTTTGTATTGAATAGTGTCCGAGTAAACTTTACATTGATAAAGGCGACTTAAAGCCGCCATCAAAAAATACTCGTGGTTGATTTTCACAACATTTGACTCGGATTTGTTCGGATATCGGTGAGCGCAACTGAATCACTCTGATTGCATTGTTTCTTTCAGCGAATTTGTTATTTGTGGATAGTTTTTATACAATTCCGGGATGTACTGTCAACTTGATGCTGATCACAGGTAACTTTTAAAAATATTGTTTGTAGGATTTTAATGTTTCACAAGTTGATAAATGAATGATACTTACGGGACTGTTTAGAATACATCTTTTTAACCGACTTCAAAAAGGAGGAGGTTATCAATTCGACGGTATGTTTTTTTTTTTTTGTGTGTTTGTTACTAGTGTTGGGTGACTCAGCACGTGTGCTAGCACAGTTGTAGCTGCTCAGTTGGTTAAAAAGAGTCACTCACTCATTTTATTCTGATGTGCTAGCACACACCACAGTTTAGCTACACTACTGTACGATCAAGTACGTGTTGTCAGTTTTGAACGAAACGAGTCACTCACTCTTTTTATGCCGATAGCGATACATTATTAGCGGAAACAGACTTATAAACAAAGGAGATAAGGTCTAAGTTTAGTTGCCGTCTTTTGCTTTCGTTTGACGACGTCACGTAAACATTCTCATTTCTCTTTCCCTCATCATCACTCGTGTGAGCTGTGTGACGCGCTTAACCGATTAGTCACCGCGTGTGCCTACCAACTCTATTGTGTATGTGTGCCGTCATGCCCTGTCGCTTGTCGTCACTACATAGCACACCACACTCGCGACTCGCACGGCGAGTCACGCGACTCACTTACACACTCACAGCACATACGTGCTGAGCCACCGCAGACTCAGCCAGCGGCCTCGCCGCCTCGCCTCATTCGTGGTAGCACAGTGTGCTAGCACACTTGGTACAAAGAGTGCCTCGCACGATCCTCATTTGAAAAGAGTGTGCAACCCATCTCTATTTGTTACGCGATTACTCCGCCAATTGTGGACCGATTTTCAAAATTCTTTTTTTGTTTGAAAGGGTATAGTTACTTCCGAGGTGGTCCCATTGTCACCAAGTCGGAATCTGATGAGGGAATCCCATGGAAATCGAGGGAAACCCTCAAATTTTATAGGCACACCTATAGCGATTTGGGTATTTTTTATAGTAACTCGTGCATTTGCTCTCGGAAAGCACCATTTGGTGAAGTGGAACTGATGACGAAGACCACAGATGGCCATCGGAACTACTCAATTATAAGTGTTTTACGGGTTCGGGCATAACTCCATCATTTATAGACGGATTTGCAAAATTCTTTTTTTTTTTTAAAGATGTGTATTTCGGAAAGATCCCATTTAAATTTTGTAAAGATCTGATGATGAGTTTCGGAGACAGACAACGGTACTCTTCAATAAATACCAGCAAATCAACCGCGATTGCTGCTATCGCATATGTTTCCATTGTTTACGCAATCACACAACATAACATCGCGCCTGTACCCTTTAAAGGGGTACGCAGATGTGTTCAGTATACCATGGTACACCCTCACAAAAAGTATGTAAACACTAGCGTTATACACCCTCATTTCCCTGTTGCAAGTAGTGTTATATTAATTTGTGTGAGGTAGATACAACTAAAAAGTGAAAAATAAAAACTTTTTTACAAAAAAAAAACAACCGACTTCCAAAAAGAAACACTACAAAGTGAAAAATAACTTTAATTTCGGAAGTCGGTGTCAAAAAACGACAATGCGCAAACAGCGACACCGACTTCCGAAATTAAAGTTATTTTTCACTTTGTAGTGTTTTTTTTTTTTGGAAGTCGGTTGTTTTTTTTTGTAAAAAAGTTTTTATTGAAGTACCTAATTGGCGCGATTAAATAAATAAAATCTTTTGGTCTCCTTATTGTATCCAGCTTGCGCAAAGGATGAATAATGTGCTGAATGTGATTGATCTCAAGTCTCATTAATGGGTTTATAAAAAGTAATTTCTAGTCTTTGATCGGTCGGGATCAATGTGTATTACCTACAGTCGCTTGCTACGTTGATTATTTCCTGTATAGGATGGCAGCTATTTTATGTTTTTAAATAACCGACTAAACTCAGGGTTATTCAAAGCACTTCCGACGTTTGGCTCCCAAGCTGGAACGGGCCGGGGCCGCCTTCAAGCGGCTCTTGCCCAACCTGAGGGGGCCAAACGCCTCCTGCCGGAGGCTTTACGCGGGGGTCGTGCGGTCCATGGCCCTGTACGGGGCCCCGGTGTGGGCGCGTTCACTGCGGCGGCGAGCCACCCACTATTTGAACGCGCCCCAAAAGGTGGTAGCCGTAAGACTGATCCGGGGGTACCGCACGATCTCGGGCGAGGCGGCAAGCCTCCTTGCCGGACTGCCGCCGTGGGATCTGGAGGCGATAGTCCTCGCGCGCCTGTACGAGTGGCGCGCGGAGGCACTACGCCGGGGGAAACTCCGCTGCCGCGGCAAATCGCGGCGGAGCGGACCGACCTCCGGCGCGATCTCATGGCGGCATGGAAAGAGCGACTGTCGCAACCCAGCGCAGGGCACGCCACGATAGTGGCGATAAGACCCCTCTTTGAGGAGTGGCTAGAGAGGCGCCACGGCGCCCTCATCTACCGCCTGACGCAGGTCGTCTCCGGACACGGGTGTTTCGGGTGGTTCCTGCACACCATTGGGCGGGAGGAAACGCCCGGGTGTCACCACTGCGAGGGTCGCCCGGAGGACACGGTGGGGCATACGGTGGCGGTATGCCCCAAAACGGCGGAGCACCGCCGTGTTCTCGCAGAGGCAATCGGCAGCGGCGGCGACCTCTTGCGCCCGGCCCTGGTTCAAGCCATGGTCCGGGGCGAGAGGGAGTGGGAGGCAGTCACCTCCTTCTGCGAAGCAGTCATGCTAGCGAAGGAGGTGGCGGGACGGCTGAGGGAGAGGGCCTCACGTCCCAGCCGCCGCGGGAGACGCCCCGGGCGTCGGGAGCCGCGAGACGACTCCCGGCCACCGTAGGCGCGGGCCTGCGGGCGGAGAGTAATGGGTAACCCTCAGTCCGATCAGGTCCAGGCCCGTGCCGGACGGCGCGTACGTGTTCCACGCGCGCCTCAAAGAGATGTCAGCAACAAGGAAGGGGCCCGAAAGGGCCGAAGCCTGCCGGGGCAGCGGGATTCTCCGAAAGGGTTACCGCTACCCCGGAACACAAAGGGAAGGAACACGGGTGGGTTTTAGTCAGTAAGAGTCTGACACTCCCTTCTGCTCCACCCAGAGCGGGAGGGGTCATTGGATGATTTCCCATCCACAAAAAAAAAGGGTTATTCAAAATCATGTACAGAATTCATGGTATGAAGATATCTTTTATAGGTGGACATACCATTACGAAGGAATAGGTTAAACACACATTTCTTTCTTCAAAATTTAAAAAAGTTTTTTACAAAAAAATACAACCGACTTCCAAAAAAACACTACAAAGTAAAAAAAATAACTAATTTCGGAAGTCGGTGTCGTTGGTTCCGCACTTTCGTTATTGACATCGACTTCCGAAATTAGTTATTTTTACTTTGTAGTGTTTTTTTGGAAGTCGGTTGTATTTTTTTGTAAAAAAGTTTTTATTTTTTACTTTTTAGTTGTAGATACTTACACCACACTACTTGCTATGTAAATATCAGTGACAGGAGGAAGCTATTAAAACATCATCAATATAAACTAAGTGCAAAAAAAATCGTATTATTGAACATATCTTCTGCGTACCCCTTTAGAGGGTACAGGCGTGATGTTATGTTGTGTGATTGCGTAAACAATGCATAAGTAGATATGCCATAGCAACAATCGCGGTTGATTTGCTGGCATTTATTGAAGAGTTCCGTTGTCTGTCTCCGAAACTCATCATCAGATCTTTACAAAATTTAAATGGGATCATTTCGAAATACACATCTTTCGAACAAAAAAAGAATTTTGTAAAGCCGTCTTTAAATAACGGGGTTATGGCCGAACAAACATAAAAAAAAACATAAACATCCGAATTGAAAACCTCCTCCTTTTTAAAAGTCGGTTAAAAAGGTCGAATAGCAGAAAATATGGTAGAATGACCCCACATGTGAGAAGTGAGTTGTAAAAGAGATATTTGAATAACTTTATAAATACCTACCTCTGTTGTGCCTCAGATAACGCTTTATTGCAACGCCACATAATAAATCATTAGTTATTTATAAACGAACGCATGCTTCTGCAACGTGAAAAAAACGGTCCTAGTTTGTCCATTGGTAATTCCCGACGAGTTTTGTCCGTCATGTGCCAAAATTTCGTAGCGGTTACGGAACAAAAAACTAATTGTTTTTACCTTTTTCAGTTTCTCAATTCCGTTTATGTTATAAAAGTCAGGTAGATTGCATATCAAAAACTGAAAAGTTGCAAATAGAAACAGGCATATTCTGAACTACGAGTTTCGTGATTTCTATCTCTACTTTCGAACATCTGACGTAACGTAGTCTTTTTGTGAATGCAATAGGCGTGTCTATGTGATGTGGTCCAGACTTCGAAATATCTCTCGAATGTCGGGAGAGACGTCTAGATTATATCACGAACTCACGTCGAGTGCCAAAACGAAGTGATAAGGTATGGCAAGACTCTAACATGGTGTATTGTGACGAGAGCCTCTTGCTCTTATTCAGTAGTCTGGTATTGAACAAGGATTTTACAATTTTTAACCATGTAGTACAGGTTTTATGGATGTTGTCATAATATAGAGTGTTGCGGGTGTGTTGTAGATAGTATATAATTTCTGAAAATAAATCTCAAACTACCTACTTAGACTATGCAAAAGTGGTGGTCTGGCCGCAAAGAATTTCCGGGAAAACCATAAGGTACCCGTTTCATGATATTACATTAAGCAATTGACAGTTGACATTAGTAAGCTGTAGGCCAATTCTGCTAATTTAAAACGTTCAAAATCTAGTCGCAGTCTCATCTCGGCGACAAACAAATGTCAAAAACTTGTCAAAATGTACGGAAATATGAAGTATTTTTGACAGATTGAGACTGAGATCAGACTGTGAACGTTCTTAAAAATTACGAGAATTGCCCCTCTGATATGATGAGGAAAATCTCTACTTTTATAGATAGTATGTATTACGTTAGGTTAGCTGTGTAACTCACAAGAGACACATATCATGATATCATATACATAACATAAAGGACTAATATGACGTAAATGATTCGATTATCTCAATTGATATAGTCCATTCAGTCATGGAAGTCTCATTTATATGATCTGTTCTAATAGTCCAATAACTGTGTGCTTTGGCCATATTATGATAGGTTTCAGGGTCTTACCTACTGAAGAACTCATGCCTATAAACTGTAGATTAGGACGAACTACAAATAAAATTATAGCTACAATAAAAAATCTTTTTTTTTGTATTTTTCAGACAATATTACCTACCTGTATTATTATACGAACAATCGTGCAACTAGGTACATAAGGCGACACATCAAGGCTCAAGCTATAAATTTCCAGTTTTAGCTAACCTCACATTGTATAGGTTTTTTGTATAATGAGAAGTCAGCGTATATGGATGACCATCTTTACATACCCCTCCGTGCCTCGAAAAGCACTTTAAGCCGTTAGTCCCGGCTGTCATTTCGTATATCTTTGACAGTCGTTACAGGTCGTCAGTAGCCCAAAAGTCAGACAACCAGTCTCACTAAGGGATATCGTATTACCCAGTAACTGGGTTGTGGAGGTCAGATAGGTAGTCGCTCCATGTAAAATACTGGTATTCAGCTGCATCCGGTTAGACTGGAAGCCGACCCCAATATAGTTGGGAAAAGGCTAGGCAGATGATGATGATGATGAGAAGTCAGCGTATACTGAAAATGTATAGCTTGATGTGTCACCGTTCGGACGAATAACATCGTTTTGCTATGTTCTACTAGACACAGTGCACAGAAAAAATTGCATTTTGAACAGGCACAATAAAGAAAGTTTCTAAATTCCGGAAATTATGCATGTCTTCCATTGATAGCATGAATGTTTGTTCCGTTTTCAACCGAGTTACAACTACCATTCCCTCTGCTAGGTGCGGATGAGAAAAATAATCTGACCATTTCTATAAAACTTTACGGTCACATTACTTTAGTTTTCTTTACCAAATTGGCAAAACAGTGGTGCCGATTCTCTTGTCGCAAATGCGTCTAAACTAGACTAAAAATCACCAAAATTTAGTTTATTCCTGTCAAACGACGATATCCCAATCTGAAATTAATTAAAGTGACACAACTTAACTAAATTTTAGTTTGACAGCACTAAGATTGCACTGAGACATTAGTGAAAATAGTAATTTTGCTATTCTGAATTTGACGTTTTTCATCTAAAATTTAGATTTTCTAACTAAATCTGAGTATTTTTAATCGCGACTAAAAAGGTGTGGAATAAAATTAGTTGGCATGAATAAAATTCACATAAACACCTCGACTTCAGATGCAAAAACAGTACTGTTTTTTTATTTTCTTTTGTTTATATCTCGAAAACGGTGTGTCCTATCGCAAAAATAATGAAAATTTCGACCTCCTTTATAAAGCCCGTAAACCCCTAAAACTCAACACGTTGGTAATAATTTTTCATATTTTCCATACAAAAGTGAAAAATTCCATAAAAAAGAGGTCGAGGTTGCCCCACTGCGCACCTTCGGCTCAAAAAAAAAACACGGGGAGGGGCCCGTGGCTAAATAATCAGTCGCACAGGTCGATCTATCAGTTTAAGCTACGCTTGCCGCGGTTGGTCTGTGGATGGGTGACCATCTTTACATACCGAGACCCCTCCGTGGCTTGGAAAGCACGTTAAGCCGTTGGTCTCTGCTGTCATTCGTGGATCTTTGACAGTCGTTACGGGTAGTCAGAAGCCCGAAAGTCTGACAACCAGTCTTACCAATGGGTATCAATATCATATTACCCAGTAACTGGGTTGTGGAGGTCAGATAGGCAGTCGCTCCATGGAAAACACTGGTATTCAGCTGCATCCGGTTAGACTGGAAGCCGACCCCAACATAGTTTGGAAAAAGCTAGGCAGATGATGTTAATGAGGGCAAATAAGTACCTACTTTTTGGCTGAATTCACAAACCGTGCGTGGCCAAACAAATAAAAAAAAAGTACCTACTTACCACGTGGATTCGCGATTGTCAAATTCGATTTGGTTGAGTCAATTTTAATTTTTAAATTTAGAGATATTTTAATGCAGAATAGCTCTAAGATTCTCATAGCCAAAAGTAAGGAATTTTAGTGATAGTTTAGTTCGGTGTACAAGAGATTGGGCACCAGTGTCCATTTTCTACCGAACGTATAAGTAGGTACTTCCCGGAAGCCTATACTGCATTACAAACATAAATTGGCATTTCTTTTTATCTTTAGAAATACAAATATTCTTTAACCCTTATCAGTTTCGTACATAGGTGTCGCTGATATCAACATTTTATCTAATTAACAAAGTTTAATCGGAACCATATCTGACGTCAGGAGACACGCACGAAGCGGCAGTTCTCAGAAAGTAACAACGGGTTTCATCATTTAGATTATAATTTGAGATAACAGTAATGACTTTACTTTATTAGTACCGTCAAGTCGACTCTGCGATTTGGCTGTAAATATTTGCAGTTTAATCGATAACGGATACACTGCACTAATTGTTTGGCTTAATTGTATGTTCAAAGTCCAGAGTTGGCCCTTGCTAAGGCATGAGTAGCAATTTGAACATATTATCCTATTGTTTTGTTGGTATCAAGCGTGAAATTTACGTTAATTGGCTATGCGTAGGCGGCTTTAAAACTATAAACACACTGGTATAATTTAGTTAACTCCTAAAGATAATTTCTTCTACAGCATTATCGTATTAAAATAGCAATTTGCATTTATTAAAATTGTTAATTACATTTCTCCCTGATTATTTTTATATAAATAAAGTATACCTACGCGATGACTATAAAATGAATTAGTACGTCATAAAACGTTGAGTAAATATCCAATAGAATACCGATTTTATTAGAACAGATTACAATCTGTCTCAAATATGTTTGTAAGTAGGTGTCTTGGAATGAAGAAAGTCTTAATTTTGATAAAACCCGTTTCCATGTGGTGAAAAAAGTGTGACCTTCGTTCACAGTTTTCTCACTTTGTTGAACTGTTATATTTTTCTGACTTTCCAGGGTCCTCTCCTAATAAGGTCAATAACTACTTGGCTGACATTGGTAAAAGCCTTGCTACTAAAATAAAGCCTGTGTTTGCCACGCCTACAATATCGGCAACGAATTCAAGTAGCTCTATGGTTCTCCTTGAGTATACAGAAATGGATGTCGAAGACATCATTCTGAGTCTCAAGTCCGACTCCGCTATCGGTTATAATTAACCATTAACATAATCAAGTCCACGAGAAGTGTATTGGTCCCAATCATTACACATGTCTGCAATCTCGCTATTTCACCTGGTGTCTTCCCAGTGGTCTTTAAAAAAGCGACGTAAACAACTACAGACCTATCTCGATTCTGTCTGCCACGTCAAAGATCTTGGAACGAATTTTAAACCAAAGCCTCGTCAGTTTCCTCGATGTTAATAAGGTTTTAGACCCCAACCAATTTGATTTCCGGAAGGGAATGAGTACTGAAGATGCAATAATGGCTCTGTGTCAGACAGACACAGACACAGTTAGGACTGTTGACAACAAGCGAATGTGTCTTTTTGTGTCTTTCTTGATTTATCTAAGGCCTTTGATACCGTTTCTGCACTGACCTTACTGAATAAGATGGAGGGCATTGAAATTCAAGGCTTGATGCTGAACATCTTTAGGGATTACCTGAGGAATCTCACTCAAGTGGTTATGATCGGGTAAAATGTGAGTGAAGAGCTTCTCATTGCATACGGTGTGCCTCAAGGTAGCGTATTGGGTCCCACTTTATTCCTTATCTATATAAATGAACTCTGTAAACTGCCCATTCAAAACAATAAAGTCATTACACACGCCGATGATACTTCCTTGCTTATAGATGGAGTAGATTAGGCCCAGTTCTATCGGAGTGCCGAAAAAGCGCTTACACGTGTAATGGAATGGTTGAGTAACAACCTACTCATTCTATACGTCAGTAAACGGTGTATACAAGGTTATTTGTAAAACACCAGCAACCCCTTAAGAGGTCATTGTACTCATAATTATGAACAACTTTTACTATGGGACCAAACCTGAAATCGCGAAAAAAAAAATCTGCTGTTTACTACATTTTGACGAGTTACACGAACATAAATGTAGGGAACAGATGATTTTTTTCGCGATTTCAGGTTTGGTCCCATAGTAAAAGTTGTTCATAATGATGAGTACAATGACCACTTAAGAGGTTGCTGGTGTTTTACAAATAACCCTGTATATGCCATTTGCTATCAGGTCAAATATATGCCCCTCGCCTTCCCTTACTCTTAAAGCCCATATATCATAGCCTCATAGCCTTCCACCGCTGACTGCCTAGCAATCTCTAAGTCCACTAGTATCAAATACCTAGGCGTACATATCAACCAACATCTCAATTGGCATAAACACCTAGACACACTTTCTGGTAGAATTTGCAAGATGATTTGCGTTTTTAAAAAATTACGCAAGTAACTAACTTATACCAATACGGAGGATCTTCTGTTGGGAAATTTTAGAAAAATAAATATATACTTAGGGTCTTTTACACAAGAAAAATTATGATAATTATTATACTCTCGCATATACTCACACACTCACTCATAGTCACACACACTCTTTCACAAACATACACACACCCTCAAATACCCAAACACACATAACTCCAGACTACGGTTGCAAAATTACGTAATTTTACCGAAAACGCTGGTAAAATACGGTAATTTTACCGTAATTTGCGGTAAAATTACCGGTGGCATAACATTCAAAATTTTAATTTATTTTATATCACGCGCGCGTGGGGTTACAAAATCAAAATGCGACGTTGCTGACAAGTGCGTTCCGTCAAGTTGTACGGCAAAATGCGATAGATTATAGATTTATTTTATTTTTATTTTTTTTTGTATTGTCATTTGTTTAATTTTATTATTTAAATTGTTGATTCTGAGAACTGTAGTTAGTTTAATACTAAATACAAGTAATTTTCCAAAAACTAAAATTTTAATTTTTACTGGCCTATGCACATAACATACATATATTATTAAATCGATGACGTGGTATAATTTATATATTTAATTTATTATTATTATTTTTTTTATTATTATGTATTCATATTTGAACTGAATAATTCATATTCATATACATAGTGAAAGAGTAAGGTACATACAAACACACTCATTCATTACCGTATTTATGTTTGTAGAACGTAAAACTACGATCTTTACGTTTTTTACTGTTTCTTACCGTTTTTTACCATAAAATACCGAAATTTACGGTAAAAAACGTTTTTTACCGTATTTTACCGTGGTAATTTTACTGCTTTGCATCCCTACTCCAGACAAACACACTAGAGACACACACAACACTTTCATTTAATATTATTTTCCTGTACCTATTCTGTTTTTATTTCTCTTAGACTTGCCCTTATGGATTATTGTGCATAATGTGTGTCCTATTTTCTTTCTATACTAAACTCACTTTGAAGGGACACTGGCTTCATGATACAGGTACATACATCTAGTTTAGAAGTCAGGGTTTTTCACTTTGGAACATTTTTAGAACAAAATAATGTAAATACATTTAAGGAGAAATAAAGATTTATTATGAAACACAATATCAATAATTCCAAAAAACTTGCCAGTGCAAAAATCCGTCGTTTATTTAACAACTAGATAGATAGAATTAAAATTCAGATATTTAGCGCACAGAAAATAATAACTTCTTACAAATGCCTACATTCCTATCCCAACATCCAACAATCTCTTTAACTTTATTCGTTTCAAGGAGCCTAAAAGATCACGGCGGTAGTTAATATTTGTAAAAGGCGTTAACTTCTAATGAACTTTTCACCCGTAACTCTTAAACTATCCAAATTTGCCCAAGTTTAAGTCACCGATAAGCCTCCCTAGGCCTCTGAACTTTGTCCCAATGACAAACAACTCAAACCGGTGAACTTTCTAAGAGGTTTAATACAACTCTTTATGTTGTTCTAATAGATTCCCAAATCTTTACAAAAGATTTCAGGAAAAGCTTCTTTCGTATCCTTTGCATATTTGAACATGCTTATGTTCGTATAAGGAAAAACATTATTACTACAGATTATTATGTAGGATTTTGACAAAGGACAGTGTTGACAAAATAACAAATTTTATATGATTAAGAGCTGATTTTTCCAACGCCAGATTACTTTATAATCGGAATAATAATTTTGAATTTTTGACAGTTCTTCCATACAAAAACTGTTAGACGTCAATTTTATTTCACGAACAATAATATTGGTCGATTGAAAAATCAGCACCTAGCCTATATTTTATCGAATTTCGATTATCAAACAATAACTAACAATTTTATCGGTAGGTACATCAACCGATAAAAGCAATTATTATGTGTAGTTTATTGTTTCAAATTAAGTGTTAAATGTAATATTTTTAACTATAACATCAAATCATAGGTAAACGGGGAAGTCTAACTTAATGCAATTTAATTTTAAACTACACTACGTAAGTCCTCTTTGAATCATAAATGTTCACGTGTGTTTACTTTAACCACCACAGCGTCTCTATGACAACATTCCATCCTGGAGAAATAGTTTGCAGACTTCAAAGTTGCCAACTTGTAGATTAAATTAGATAAGAGATTAAATTCACCTCTCGTGTGTCTTTACTTGAGATTGCGTGCTTTTGAAGGTAAATAATTTAGATAAAGGCTTGAGACAAAAAGGTCAAACTGACGAAGTCTGTCTTGCAAAACTGTGATTTACTAAATGGGAGTTTATTTGTGTAAGTTGCGGTTATATCCTAATAGTTTTAGCACAAAACCAAAGGCACAAGCCCAAGCGTAGTGGATCAGGATCCAGTAAAAACATAGTAACAACAGTAATTTCGCTTCGCATTCCTTAGTTCATCTAAGAAGGTGGAACGGAAGGCAGTGCAAACGAGTTGGCGTTTTTCTCGGAACCCTCGCGCTAGCACTAGTGGTAGCGGTACACGGCTAAAATGGAACGTGCGGCCACTTGCATCTTATGTATCTTATTATCGTGTACACACTTGGATTTCCGTACTTAAGTGACGATGGGACAAGGCTAGTATCTTACTAGAAACGTATCGAGTATCACTGAAAGTAAACGATTTTTTATGAAACATTAATTAGCTTGCTAATTGTCTTTTATTTAACTAAAACTACGAACGTACACGTTTTTCCACAGTTTTTTAGTAACAGCACACTGCACGTCAGAAGCTTTCATAAAGTTTTTGCTTTGATATGAGGCCGCCGCATTTTATAACCAAACGCGACACGTTTTGCACAGTAAACGTTTTTGTTTGAATTAGTGTCGCACTAACGTTTCTGCTCCGACTAGAATATTTTATACAGAAAGCTACATTTAGTAGAGCAAAGAGCAATAATATCAAAGGTCCGTATCAGCGCAGTGCACTTGCAACTTCTAACTTAGTTAAGATTAACCCTGGGTCGCTCTAGTTTCGACGCTAAGGATGCAAACCAAATTGTATTACGACTCGCAAAGCTAAAAACTGATGAGTATGAATCGCTTGTAATTATTATCAACTTCAATGAGGTAATTTATAAACCCACTCAGTTAAATATTCTGCAAAAATTTATAATTTTGACATATTACCATTATATGCTAATAAGGACAGAAACAAAAATGCTGCACGCCTTACTTGTATCATTATGCAGTAAAAAATCCGATCATTAATAAAGTAATTTTCTCTAGCTCCATATTGGCTGCTTAATGTATTTTCAAAGCAAAAGCATGCAATATTAACATTGTAAATGATGTGCAGATGCGCTCACGATTCCGCGAACCTGTGCCGAGCCTCGATCTTGAGCAAATTACTCGATTCCACAACTATCTACGAATAAAAATCTCGGTACAATCTTACTAGAACCATCCAAATCCTGTAAATCTTGGCCAAACTAACTGCGAATTGTGAAGACGAAAGTCAGAAAATAAGGGACGCCGAAGGTGTTGATCCGACTAAATCCGCACCCACACCGACACAGCGCCACAGTTCGTTTACCCGCCGACCGAATGGAGGAAGATGGTTAATGAGAAAATGATACCACGAGGAGGAAGCGACCCTTAGCCCTGACGACTCACAGTCTATAATAAATCTTATCGAAATATCTTATTCGGAATTGAAAAGATGATTGAAAATCAGAAGAAATAAAAAAGAAATTCTAAACTAAAAAACTTCTCATGAGTTTTTGATTCGCGATTGCTGCACAAATAGAGTTGCGTGTTATTGTGCATGCGTAGACTATACAACCCCCAAAAAATCGCAGACAAGGTACGTCAAGGTCGCTGTATATGTATCGCTAAATATCGCTCTAGTAAACCGCATCTCGTAATTCTATTTCTATGCATGTGCAGTGGTCAAGCCATCCCGTGTTATGTTGCAAAATTAAGAGGATTGCCTTGACGGGCTGTGGCTAGTAATAAATGGAGACGATTTAGTTCGTTCGGGATGCCGTTTGGTAGCATGCGATGCGGTCACTCAACCGGCTCTAAAGCCCGTTACGTCAGCGGCCGCATGCCACAATTAGATCACATACGAGACTTGCAATGGCTAGACCAGACACCAATCGTCGATAGATATGTTTTAGTACCGTTAAAACTGGCTTTTTGCATCAACTGTTACGGCATTCCTATGATTTTCTTAGGCTTAAACACTTGCGTAATGTCTGTTTAGTAGACTCGGCTCTTGATGGCTATCATCAGACGCACGAACGTGTTTAGAATGATGTACGTGAATGTTTTTTTTTATATATATATTTAAGTACTGGCTTAATTTGAGAGACATGCCACTGGTACTTTAGACTTGTGACTTAATTATTCCTTGATTTAGAAAACTCTGCGAATAATTTAAGTGCTTGTTTGAGTAAGTGTAATGTTAACGAGAAAAATTTTAAATGCAATTTAAAGTTTAAGTACAAAGTGCTTTACATTCCCTTTGGTAAGTCTGAATCTCGCAATGTAGTTTGTGGTTGGTCCATTCTAAGTTGCTGTAAAACTCGGCAGGATAATTGGGTCTATATTTAGATTGAACAGAATGCAGATAAAACATCGCTATTTTGCTAGAATTACGCTAACAATGTAGTAGAAACAAGGGGCGCAAAATACATGATTTACGACCAATTTCTCATGTTCGCAAAATGACACATACAATTCAATATACGTTTCAATTATTTGCTCTCGCAACGATAGTCCAATAAAGTGGCAGGAAGCCTAATCAAAGACAATGAAGTCTCGCCGACGACTACGACCCTCTACACATAGACTAGGTATTGCAATAAATGGTAATAGATTGCATCAAGATACTGGATGTCTGAGCACGTTGTGTGACGTCATGTCCTGTCCGCTGGCATGCACTAGATCGCCAATCATTCTGTCCTAGGTTCACACGCATCAAGTAAAGTCCACTTTGTGTAGGTTCGTAACTTCCCAGAGTGATACTTTTTAAAATGAAGTAAAGACTTCACAAAACATGACCCACTATTCATTGAATATATTTTTAAAGCATGAATGAAATAAATTCAGCGTATTAAATTATAATGATCTTCCAATAAGTTGTTATTCATTTATTCAGGCTGTGACTCAAAGTATTCATGTTTCGGTAATCGTTAATCGAAATAGCGCAACATCCTTAAAACTGCGATAATTTGAATATCCAGTATCTGGTGAATGTAATATTACAATATCAAAGTATTTTTTTATAATGTAGATGAGATAAATGTTAACAATAGGCGTGATTCAAAGCGGTGAGTAGAGGACGGTGATTACAAAGCGTCGATAGGTAGGTACATGGAGAGTCTCCGGTGCAGGGCGCTCGTCTCGAGGACCAATACTCGATGGGCCCTCAATACAGACTTACCTACTCCGACCGAGCCCGCGCTACATCAGCTAATACCTAACATTATGTCAGCGTTATATGAATATTTTGTCTTCATGATAATATCAATTAAGAAGCGGTAAAACCAATTGTAGCGCAGCGCTCAGTCGGCCATGCTACGACTCAGAACAGAACGACAAAAGAAAATGGATAACTTCTGCCACAATGTAGGTTTAACTCGTTATGCTGTCCACTTAAAGTCAACAGGTGCGAGTGTGCGACCCTTTGCGAGTTTCGCTCACCTCGTAAAGGAAAAGCCCGAACAATCTTATTAAAAGAAATACCTTTGGAAAGTTGCCATAAAGCTATCAGACTAACTAAGAACACCGGTCAGTTTGTTAAACTAGACGATAATTTAGTAGATACACCCGTCCTTTGTATTCTATTCACTGATTTATCGCACACATATTTAGCAGGTTGCATGCCTGTACTGCTTATCTGAAACAGCCGAGTCGGCTCTGCAACAAACATTTATCTAGAAAATCTAGACATACCCTTACCGAGCGAAAACATAGTTAGGACGCCGTTCTAAATCATCATCTAAAGAATGTCCAATAATATTGCTGGGCTTCAATATTATTCATTGAAGCCATTATCTGCATCGGCGATTCAATTAATTCTTATGTACTGAAATAACTTAGTCGTTCTATGCATCTCTTTGCGCCAAATGAGTTTACATAATATGAAAGGTTATGTGGTCAGTGAGCCAATTCAGGAAAACTATGAGGAATGTATCATACATTATAATTAAATATGTTTAAAACCTACTATTTATGGATCATACATTATAATTAAATGTGTTTAAAACCTACTATTTATGGATAACATTGAATAGTTATTTATGTATTTTTCATGTTTCAATGGGACGGATCTGATCAGACTGTTTTATTGTCTTGTTATTTTAAAATACCTCGGTCATGATCTCATGATCATTGATGTTACAGATCTTGCTTTAATAGTAAGTATTTTGTCTACCGTTTTAAGGTGTTTTAAAGATGCTGAGTTAGTCCTTTTGTTTGCTTTCCTTTTATCGATTCCACCACTCAGACTAATCTGGTTTATTTTTATTACACGGTAATGTCTTTATCAAATCTAAATAGGTAGCAGCATGCAGTTCCAGTAGCAGGCTCTCACAATAAGACACACAAGTACAAGAATAAAAGTTCAAAATGAGTTTTAAGATGAATAGGTAAGAAAATGAATAGCGGTCCCGCGTATGACGCAGCAGGCCGCGGGTAGCAACTAGGCGTTCTCATGACAAATATCCTCGATGCAATGAGTTGGCCGGTCTGTGGCTTCGCGCAATTCTACACATGCAGCCACGGAGCCATTGTGTGCGAACAAAGAGCCGCATGACACTATGAGGAGGATCCAAGAACCGAGAACTTCGAGGAGGAACTTAAAAAACTTGAATGGAAATATTTCGTCCGCATTTTCTTCGTAAATAAAAGACTAAGTACAGGTTGGCGAGCTTCATATGCACTCCGTATTTTTATTATCTGCTCGTCGATTGGATGTTCTACGCGCTACCTATTCTCCTATTCTCTGAAATTCTCGAATGGTTTTATGGTTTTGCTGTACACGAGAAAATCCCGTGTGGTATTTTTATTGAGACATGAGTATCCATATTAGCCTAATGCTTTAATTTGTTTTAATGACGTAGCGTTATTTTTAATCTAACAATCTACGACTTGAATAATAAAGATGTTATAGTGAACATGTGTGGTGCATCACTTTAAAAAAATAAAAGCTTATCTAAGACGACAGAAGGTAAGTACGTACAAGTAAAGTCTCGTACAAGACAGCTCATCAGACATATACGCACAAACGCACAATCTGAGAACAGGCATTCGTCACCCCATCCCATCCTTTTATTAGAGGTAGACTAGAGAGGATTATACGAAATGGATGTGCAGTACCATCCTTACTCTCTACATCATACTCAGATCACCAATCTGCCTGCCAAGCTAGGATTATGACATTATCCCCCCAAGATCGTTCGTTGGGATCTATGGGGGGCCTAACAGACGAGTACCTATGTGCGTAGGGTATGTGTAGTTCAGTAAGTGGCTCCTCAAAGGGCGGCACATTTACTCCCATGCTCAGTTGCTCAGTTAAAGTGGTATCTCACTTATCGGATTCCACACTTAGCGTAAGAAGTGTTTGTCTTAGCAATAGAAGTGGAATAGTAACTATGAAATAACACATGCTTGTGTATGTTTTACATTTTGCCTGTGAATATCTTTAAATCAGCTGGATATTATGATGAGAATTATTAGTAACGTATCGTAGGTATAGCTACGCAACAATAGCAAGATGCATCTAAAATCTGTATTCTGCATTACTCATGAAACATATTTCACATGTTTGTTGTCAAAACTAAGGCTTTAGTGTTACGTTGACGTCGGTCGCGTGTCGTCGATCACGCGTATCAAGACGCTGACGATAAATGGACGTGTACAGTGTAGCACCGACGGCTAGCGAGCGCGAGTCCATACAAATCGGTACGCAACCGATGTCAGCGCTGACAGTCGGTCGAGCACTAAATCCGAGTCTTTGAAAAACTGGACCCACTCGAAATGGACCCACGGGATCACTCAACCCAATCACATTTCAACCTTAATGTTTTCAAAAGTGAGGAAAGCCTTACACCGATAATAATAACCAACTAATATACACACATCAAAAGTTTCTAGGGATCAAGCATTTTTATGCGGATTTCTTGAGATTGAGATGTGGCTTTGTAATAAATTTATGATTTTATAAATTTATATGGATCCTTTTTGGTGCATTTCATAATTTGAATCAGGAACTGTGAATCAAATTCGAGTAAAAGATGAAAATCAGCTGTCAATATTTTCCCTATAAAAACATACAACGTATTGAAGACATTATTAGTGCTACTGTTTCCCTACTACTGATTAAAACCAACGTTATTATGGAGCGGCGACGTCATTTAAGCAGGGAAGAAATGCTCAGAGCCGTGGGAATGATAGAAGCTGGTTCCCGGCAACGTACTGTGGCTTTAGCTCTGAATACAAGTCAGAGTGTTATCAGTCGACTTTGGACACGTTACCGAAGCACTGGTACCGTGGCTGAGCGCCATGGAGGACGGTATCGCTGCACCACACGGAGACAAGACCGATACATTCAAATCTTAACTCGAAGAGCTCCAACAATAACCGCCATGATGTTAGCCGTGAGGCTTCATCACTCTTCAGGGAACTTAATTAGCGACCAAACAGTCAGAAACCGCTTGCATGAAGTGAACCTTCATTCCCGAAGACCGCTACGGGTACCACCTATAGCAATGCACAATCGTAGGATTCGATATCAATGGGCTCTTGAACACAGAAATTGGGCAGAAGAACAATGGCGTTTCGTGTGCTTTTCTGATGAGTCTCGTTTTGGTATGAGACCGGATACAAGACGTATACGACACTGGAGAACCCCTGGACGCCAACAGCGATTAAAATCCTGCCAGGAAGTCCATCCTTATAGTGGTGGAACCATCATGGTATGGGCGGGTATTTGGATCGGCGGAAGAACTGAGTTGATTTGGATCAGAGGCAACCTCAACGCTCAAATTTATGCTGAGACGATTGTATCAGACGTCATCGTTCCTCTACAAGTGCAAATCAGTCCCTTATTTCAGTTAATGCATGATAATGCACGACCGCACACCGCAAGAGTTGTAAGACAGACTCTCGCCGCAGCTAACATCAATGTCCTGCCCTGGCCTGCTCAGTCGCCAGACTTGAACCCGATTGAGCATGCATGGGATATGCTACAGAGAAGAGCTCTGCCGAATATGGAGGGTATCCAGTCGCAAGAAGACCTTTTTTTGTTGTTGCAACGAACATGGGCGGCCATTCCACAGCGTGATTTGGATGAACTCATTTTGAGTATGCCAAACCGATGTTCTTGTGTTGTTAGTGTTCGCGGTAGAAACACGGATTATTAATTGTTTAAGTTACCCAATAAAATTTTAGAGAAAACTGTTATTTCAGTCTTTTTTTCGAACTTTTGTGTTAGTGGTTCAAATGTCAAAAATCCCTTTATTAGGAAAATGGCAAATTTCTTTATTAATGCAAAGGTGACTTGGTTTATCGTTACTGTGACAAACGAAAACACTTTATTTGATGAATCCTTAAAGAAAATTTTAATTAATATCAATCAGGAGAAAAGTTATTGCAAAAATATATGTTGATCCCTAGACACTTTTGATGTGTGTAAATTAGACTTTTTCAACCACCTACCTGATCGATCATAAATTACATGTATTCATAGTTAATCTGTTTCAACGTATGTTTAAAAACGTTTAGTCATCAGTTATGTATAAGGTTTCACAAAGCATAACTGAAATTACCAAATAATCAAAAAAAAAACTAAATTATATAACATTATTACTACCAAGCAATTCTGAGGTAGCTAACGAACTATAAGTTTCAAACAAAGAACTAAAGTTTGCAAGTTTCCTGAAGTGATTGCATTCTGAAAAATACAGTCGTAACTTGGAAACACGTAATTAAGTATATCTTGGTTTGAGTATTATTTTATCATACAGAATCGGACTGAGATTGCGAAAAGTATTGAATGGCCGAACGATCAATGCATATTGAGACCCTTACAAATTGCAGAGGACGTCATACATATGATAGTCCTTACGAATAGTCATCTAAAACAGTAGTAGATATATTATTTCTATTAAAATTAGTTTATTAGGAAGAGATAATTATAAAGTAGTTGTTATATAGGTACCGCGGCTGAATTTTTATACCGTCTGGACAAAAACAAAGTGAACGGAATAGAAATCTATCCTAGCGAATTCTTCCATCAAAGGACTGAAGGTAAAAAAAAATTGTAAAGAAACAAAAGCGATTTTTGTGCCATAGGCTTTTACTCTGGTTACCTGTTTTTGTCCGTATATATGTCGTATTTGAGTTTAATTTCCCGTAATCAGGCTAGAGAGGTTGGGTCATTACTCGACGATTTAAAAATTGATAACTATGAGATTTGGCATAGTTTGGCATAGATATCTGACATGACACTATGCTCATGAGATGAGGCTGAGAGTTGTATGGTCGAAGAAAGCGAAGCAAGTGTTCATGGGAACATAACAACAAAAATCCCATAGTAAAAAGGAAAGTATTTTTTTCCCGAATTTAAAAGTATTCCAGGAATCTTTTCCAAAGTTCTTTCCATATAATAGGTTTATATGGAAAGAACACTAATCCAAACTATTACAAACGTTTTTAAACAACAAATAGCCAAATCAATCCAGCCGTTCTCACGTGAAGCGCTTACCAACGAACAGCATTTCATTTTATATACTTATAGGTTTTATCCTTTTAAACTTGTCAACGTATTTAATGGTAGTGTTGTTAAAATAAACAATTTTTGTGGCTGCCGCGGGTCTTGTTAATTTTGTTTTGGCTTTTAACAGGTGTCAACTGTTCAAAATGACCATGTCAAAATCTTAAATTATCTAATAGAAATTAATCATACACAACAATACAATTTGTAACGATATTGTCAGATTGGCCGAGCGATGCATGTACTGTCTTGATATAATTTATGATGAATACTGAGGGGCAATTCTCGTAATTTTTAAACCGTTCAGATCTCAGTCTCAATCTGTCAAAAAATCCTCTTATTTCCCTACATTTTTGTCCATTTTTTTTTATGTTCACTGAGATTGCGACTAGATTTTGAATGTTTTTAATTACGGGAATTGGCCTGCAGGTTTGTGTCCACTTTCTAGCACACTCAGCGTTTGTTCAGCGCAGGAAAGACGCCGCGAAGAGGCCGCGTAGAGGCCGCGTAGCATAATGTGCTACGGCGTAGAAGCCGCATAGCACAGGTAGAGCTAACATAGGTGAACGTCGCGTAGCAGAAGCGTAGGCGCTGCTAATGCATTGCGTAGATGGCGCGCAAACGCTTAGTTACGAAAGTTTCTTCTGAGATTTATAAAGATAGGTTGTCTAAGGTACTTTCGGAATCGGCGTTGGCCTATAGTAGTCATTCCTATTCGGAATTCATTTTTAAAGATAACAATCAAAACTTCGTGTTAAGAACTGATTTCTGCCACATCCGATTAACAAACCTCAACAAAGTTTGTCTGAAACTAGGTGCAGCGTGCAAAAAAAAACTGGTCTTATACAACAAAAAAATAACTTCAATACACAAGTCATTGACCCAAAGAGCATCACACTTGTAGTGGTATGCCAGATCATTTTACATGTGGGAATAAGACGCGGGTGCTGGATCTCGAGACGGCACTTAAACCCAGCCATTGATAACTGAAGCTATGACCCTTCTTCTCTTATCATGCGAGTACCTACGAACCACGCAAGGTCAATCAACCTATGGACCAATTCCATCCAATTGTGCTAAAATTTATTTCACACTCATGATTCAACATTAACACGAGGTTGGCCCAATTTTGGCAATAAGCAGCAGAATTAAGATACACACATCAAAAGTGTCTAGGGATCAACATATATTTTTGCAATAACTTTTCTCCTGATTGATATTAATTAAAATTTTCTTTAAGGATTCATCAAATAAAGTGTTTTCGTTTGTCACAGTAACGATAAACCAAGTCACCTTTGCATTAATAAAGAAATTTGCCATTTTCCTAATAAAGGGATTTTTGACATTTGAACCACTAACACAAAAGTTCGAAAAAAAGACTGAAATAACAGTTTTCTCTAAAATTTTATTGGGTAACTTAAACAATTAATAATCCGTGTTTCTACCGCGAACACTAACAACACAAGAACATCGGTTTGGCATACTCAAAATGAGTTCATCCAAATCACGCTGTGGAATGGCCGCCCATGTTCGTTGCAACAACAAAAAAAGGTCTTCTTGCGACTGGATACCCTCCATATTCGGCAGAGCTCTTCTCTGTAGCATATCCCATGCATGCTCAATCGGGTTCAAGTCTGGCGACTGAGCAGGCCAGGGCAGGACATTGATGTTAGCTGCGGCGAGAGTCTGTCTTACAACTCTTGCGGTGTGCGGTCGTGCATTATCATGCATTAACTGAAATAAGGGACCGATTTGCACTTGTAGAGGAACGATGACGTCTGATACAATCGTCTCAGCATAAATTTGAGCGTTGAGGTTGCCTCTGATCCAAATCAACTCAGTTCTTCCGCCGATCCAAATACCCGCCCATACCATGATGGTTCCACCACTATAAGGATGGACTTCCTGGCAGGATTTTAATCGCTGTTGGCGTCCAGGGGTTCTCCAGTGTCGTATACGTCTTGTATCCGGTCTCATACCAAAACGAGACTCATCAGAAAAGCACACGAAACGCCATTGTTCTTCTGCCCAATTTCTGTGTTCAAGAGCCCATTGATATCGAATCCTACGATTGTGCATTGCTATAGGTGGTACCCGTAGCGGTCTTCGGGAATGAAGGTTCACTTCATGCAAGCGGTTTCTGACTGTTTGGTCGCTAATTAAGTTCCCTGAAGAGTGATGAAGCCTCACGGCTAACATCATGGCGGTTATTGTTGGAGCTCTTCGAGTTAAGATTTGAATGTATCGGTCTTGTCTCCGTGTGGTGCAGCGATACCGTCCTCCATGGCGCTCAGCCACGGTACCAGTGCTTCGGTAACGTGTCCAAAGTCGACTGATAACACTCTGACTTGTATTCAGAGCTAAAGCCACAGTACGTTGCCGGGAACCAGCTTCTATCATTCCCACGGCTCTGAGCATTTCTTCCCTGCTTAAATGACGTCGCCGCTCCATAATAACGTTGGTTTTAATCAGTAGTAGGGAAACAGTAGCACTAATAATGTCTTCAATGCGTTGTATGTTTTTATAGGGAAAATATTGACAGCTGATTTTCATCTTTTACTCGAATTTGATTCACAGTTCCTTATTCAAATTATGAAATGCACCAAAAAGGATCCATATAAATTTATAAAATCATAAATTTATTACAAAGCCACATCTCAATCTCAAGAAATCCGCATAAAAATGCTTGATCCCTAGACACTTTTGATGTGTGTATTTGGAACGTTTTGTTTAAGTTTAATTCTGTTGATACATTGGTTCAAAGTCAAACTGATTTATCTTTGTCATTATCTAATGATAAAGCAGTGGTGGACCAGTAGTAACTTACGAGTTCTATAGGTCGTGGGTTTGAACCCAGGTAGGCGCTTTACTTTGTTTAAATAATTGCATCATCACTGCTCTCAAAACGGTAAATGAAAACATCGTGAGGCAACCAGCTTACCCTAGAACCGAAAATTCGAAGACATGTGACATCTAGCAACCCGCACTGGGCCCGCGTGGTTGATTACGGCCCACTCCCTCTCACAGAGAGGAGGCCTGTGTCCCAGCAGTGGGAACATTATAGGCTGATTTTGCATTATCTAAGAGTAGGTAATTTTCATTGGTCATGAAAGTAGACCCATTTATCGTACATCTACTTACAAGTAATAGTAGTACGGTCAACAGCAAAAGTAGATGATGAAAATCAGAAATTCAATACTAATGAACGGAGTTCGCGTCAGAACTGTGTGGCGTCGAAGTGTCGTTATGTGATTGTAAATTATACCAAACATTTACTACTTCGACGTTACACAGTTCTGACGCGAAATCCGTTCATTAATTAGTATTGAATTTCTGATTTTCATCATCTACTTTTGCTGTTGACTGTACTATATACCTACATAAAACAAAGTCGGGTTAGAGAACGGCTGGGCCGATTTTTATGATCTTTGATTTGTAGGATTTGACTCCGCCCCGAATGGCAGAATAACTATGAAAACATGGGAAAACTTAAATAAATATTTTGAATTAAGTAGGTACTTAAATAAATATTTTTGATTAAATAATTATTGGAAAAAAATAAATACTGAACATACATTTTCTCATACATTCGTTCCTATTTATTCTGAGGCGGCACGAAGTTCGCCGGGGCAGCTAGTAAACATCGCGCTACAAGCTATAGAAACCGAGCAAAAAGAAAAAAGGCAGAAAAACACTTAGCGAAAACGAAGTAACAACGTGGGGGGGCGATGCGATGCGATGCGACGTGGTAGGTCGGGGGCCGAAATTTCACGCGGATGAAGTCGCAAGCTAGTTGTACTACATAAAGCTTTAGTTTATAATAGACCTAACCAACTACAAAGTAATACATAGTATTTTAATGAGCCTATGTTAGTGCATCTCATCTGGGTGTACGAAGCAACATAACAACCTTTGTTCGGTTCGACATAATGGCCAGCGGCTGGGCCTGGCTTACTCTCAGTCCTAGCATCACAGATTGCACCTAAAATGGTCCTATTTTAGGCACATTAACCGCGGACTCCGGCGTTAGAATTAGAAACATAGCTGGTTTTTGCCGAGGATCGATTGTCTAATGAGTCACAGTAAACATGGGACTGCACTTGGCGTCCCCGCTTCACCCGTGATGGATGACAAATCGCTTTTAGATCCCACGCTACGATGTTTACGCTAGCCCTCCTGAATGACTTACGATTTAAATGCTCTTTCCAACCGATCTCGGCGAAATGGATCCCATTTTCTTTTTTATTAATGCGGCTCCTAGAACACATTAAAGAGGATCCTATCTCGCAGTAGGTACCTTTACATTTGTTTATCGCGAAAGGAAAATTTACTGGTCACAGATCAAGTTTATCAACATAAAAATCTGCATTTCATTCCTAGATAACATCTAAGCACTTACGTATAAGTAGATTTTATATTAGGTATGGTCAGCAGCCAGCTGTCATTACAAAGTATAATATTATCTTCAATTTAAATCGAATCAAGTGGGCTTGACTTTTTATTTCTAAGAAAAACAATCGGTACCTAACCGTCATTAAAATTGTTGTGATCAGGTAGTAATACCACTCAATTATAAAAGGAATTTAATATTTCAAAATTAAATGATGTCATGGTATTGCAATTCATATAAAATTGTTAAGGCTCTTTGTGAAGCTAGTTTCCTAAGAATTTATTGCGTATTTGTTGGTTCTCCGAACGAAGCGCTTAAGGATGAACATGTTATGTATTGTACGTCATAATCAGAAACCTAGTAAATGCAAGAGGTAAGCGAAAGCGTAACCACACCGACTTATTTGTATATTTTCTGCCACAAAAAATGTCTTTTAGCAAAAATGTTGAGAATAAATATCACAATTGCGACAAAAATAAATGATAAATGCTGTTTTAAATATACATCATGATTATTGTGCTATTTTCGACACAGACAGGTGTAGATCACTTTAATTACCCAGAATGGACGGATGGATGACCCCTGTAACACGTTTCGCATAGCATGGGGGTCGTCATTGATTATTTATTTTGTACCAGGCTATTCGCATGCTTAAATTAAGTGTCAGTCTGTATCTGTGTACCTTTTTAAGTAAAATAAATGTATTATTATTTCCTTTATTTCACTATGTACATATAAATTATATTTTTAAATATTAGGATATAAAAAAAAATAAAAACATTTAAAAATATAAAAAATAAATGCTATTATTATTATTATTAATTATAACTTGTTAATATGTATTTACAAGCATTCGATAAACATTTTTGGGATGCATGAAGAAGTCTCCTTGTGTAGCGCAGTTTATTCCGTCAGTTTCTCAACTGAACCGAGCGCGCGGCGCCTTCTGGACAGCACACCCAACACCTTATTTGACTGGCCAATTCTTCCCTTGCGTTGGTAGGGCTAACGACCGCCTGGTTTACGACCACCTTCCCACGGGAGTCCGGCGTCAAGCAGCCTGCTGTGTTTCGTCGATGCGTGGGAGTTCCAGTGCCTTATGCACCTTCGGGGCACGCTCATTCCATCATAGACCTCTTCCATCGCTTTCCATTAGGCGTGATCGAGGTAAAGAGCGGGCCCATTCAGCAATAATAAAAACAAAACAAAAACTCACACGTCAACCGTAAGTACCTAGTAAGACGCAGAGGGCATTGCCTCTCAAGGACTCTGAATGTTTTTTGCTTGTACCGGGCTTGCTTTTAGCACGCTACGTCATCGTGGGTGGACTCCCGATTGTTTTGACGGATGTAAAGTCAATAACCTTCCATTGTACTTCTAGTTTTGACTACCTCAAAAGAATTTAAGGCATGGTTCTAATTAGTCCGCTGTAGTCTTTCTGCTTGCGCCGGAGTACGTGCAGTCGGTAAGTCAGTCGTGTAGGAGAACAATGCACCCACGTTGCAATGCCACCCGCAAGGACTTTCTTTCCAACGTTTGACACAGATACAACACAAAGAAAACGTCATTTGCAACTGGCTAAAGTATCCTTTTCTAGTCTATTTTTCTTGAAATAGCTTTTTCCGAGTATTGTGATAGTCAGTTAACAAAACAAGCGCCATTCAAAAACCATTACAGTTCGTAGATGACAGCCATTATAACTTGGACGGATATAATATTTTTCGCGTGTTTTCGATCCAAACATACAAGTTTGGCACATAAATAAAGGTCTAACCTTCCGTAGTAGTAAGAATAAATGTATTAAAGCAATGGGACTTACAGAACCCAAAAATGAACGTGACAGTCGTATTTCTGTAATCACATTAGGTAACGTGGAATTTGTAGAATGTTGTTAGGGTAGGCACTACAAACTTCCTTCAGCTACCAAGTGCGGAATTCAATAAAAGGGCCGAGAACAAAAACGCGGGTTTTCTGTTTGGTAAAGTGAGAATTATACGTTCCCAAAAATAAAGAAAAAAAAACTATAGGCCTGTGTAAAGTAGGGATCCCTCTGCTGTAACTTTTCTTCGAGGATAAGGGAATTACTTACGGCCGACAAGGGGAAAACAAACTACAAAAACGACATAACATATTGTGTTCGATACTACCCTTTCTGTTATGTACTGGAAGACTTGAATATCGTCATAACTTAGGTACAAAATACGGCTAAACTTAATAGCTTGAACTTCTGAAATGTCAAAATGTCCGTAATGTCGTAATCGAGAGGGCATTGGTTCATTACAGTAATTCAACGGGCACTTTAATAAATTGCAAGTAAACACAAACCACATGCATCAACTACCTATATATACCCTTTACATTAGTCGCGTTACATTCGCAATTCGTATGTTTGTTTTATAGGAAAAGTTCCACAAATTGTCAGACCAATATTTCAAAATCCCTGGCATCGGACCCACAAACTGTAAAGTAGGGAGAAAAAATCTCACAAAAACTGTGTGCAAACTCGAATTAAATAGTCGTATCTCTCTTGTGACAGTGGGAATCCATCAGCGGTCTCGATTGGAACGATAACCGCCCCCGCGCGCCCCGCACCCCACTCCGAAAAATAAATCGTAATTTGATAACGCCCTCTAGTGCAGGCACTTTGGCCTAGTCTGAAAAAGGCACTGAAGAAAAAAAGAATCATGCTTCGTTAAACATAACATACATAATTTAAGTCAATTACAATAGGGTCAAGAACCCGTAGCTGTGAAGGCTAAAAATAAATGGCTAAAAATACTCGAGCAATTAGTTCACAAATAAATTAATAGGCCAAGTTTAACTCGCACATGAATTATATCAGTTGAGATTATAAAAAAGTCTTCATGTTTCAACAAAAACATTACTTGTTAATTAATAGATAATGTACGAGTTTGTTAGTGGTTATTTGAATTAGTGGTTAGTATTGGGTTTTCTAACTCTTTTTAGAGATCATACAAAATATTTTTTCATGACCAGAGGAAATATTCCTTACCATGGAATTTCTGTATCCAAAATACCTACTCAAAAAGTATCAGACTGCCAAAACAGGCTAAGAAAAACAGTGTATATCCTAAATATAAAATGCCCTAGACTAAATAATATCCGTTTTGACAAAGCCCTCACTAACTCACATTCTCTTCCACGTCCCGAATGATTCATGCCCACTTTCATCTACTGATGACGTAGGTATCTAGTTATATCACAAAAATATATTATGTAAGCACATTATTATTTATTGTGTCGCAAAACAAAAAGCTTGGATCCCTTTCAGATATCGAGGCTGTTCACAATGTCTCTAGAGGATCCGCAATGAAGAATATTGTGCTAGTTCACAAAGAGGGATTGTAATTTGTAAGTAATTCGTCAGTTATCTCACCTGCCGCTGAGTCGGCGTTCATTACTCACGCATAGCAAGCTCCATTCATTTCTCGCTACGAATTCTAGATTACACATTGGGCTAGAGCCTATAGATATACCTATAAATAAATTGCAAAAGGCGTAGGTGGCTGGTAGATTGCGTGGGAGCGCTGGGCGAAGGGGAGGCGCGTACCCTACCACCGAGACTGTATTTAAAGAAATTTAATACCGACAATATTTCAATATTCTGTTGGCTTGTATAAATAAAACATGAAAGGTCAAATTATACTTAACATTAATCGAGAAGTGTAACGATTGAACGCTGTAAAAATTAGATGAGAGAAAATATCAAATTTATTTATAGCGTCGGTTTTTAATTTACAGGAAAAAATTGAGTTATTTAAAACAAACAACAACGTAATGGGATTAATTTCATAGGAAAGAAATATTATAAACAAAGTTTGGGAACGATATCCGTTTAAGTTGACTAAGTTGAACGAAACTGTACCGATTAGGGCGACCTTTCAATGCGGGCTTTAATATTCCGCAACAATTTAAAAATTCTAAATTCATGTATTTTTAATGCTCTATAAATACACCAGGATCTAATGAAATCAAAGTTTCCGTGTGGGTAGTACGTGTATCGCAAAACGTCGCCTCTCGAACTTCTAAGTTCTACACTTCTAGTTACAGTGCTGAACTCCTGTAATTAAACTTTCTTTGGTGCGTCTTATGTACGCTTTATACTAGGTATTCCAGACTAATACGTTTTTTAGAACTTTATTTCAGCTAGAATTATCGACAGAAATGGACTCCTTTTCGTTCGTTTCGTTTTTCGTTTTGTATTAACGAGTTTATATATGACAGATAAGCTTTTTGAACGAACATCAAGTCGACCCGAAAATATGTCGGCTGTACATGAACATGGACAACAAAAAAGAATTGGCTATAAATCCTTCTCAAAAAAAGTTAGTATTACGTATTTATAATAACATTTCTTCTAGAAGAATGTTGAGTTTTAGTGTTACCTATATGTATACTTCAGCATTGTCTGCCAAATCACTAATGACTTACGTACTCGTTATTCCCGACATCTTTTTCAAGATAGCGATTTGACTTTTTATAATCAAAGAAGCAACGTGGTGCTTCGTAAATGATCCAAAAAAATCTACCTAAATGTAGAACGTCCATCAAAATACCCAAATGTTTCCATTCGATTCTTCTGCCTCATTAATTCACTCTGCTACCCACTTTACTAAGACTTATTACCAAAGTAAACCTAAGATATGGAGTTTCTCATTACGGAGATGGAAAAAAAGGAAAATTTTAGGACCGAAGAATAAATCTACAGCTGTTTGTGACCATTTCTCTTGTAATGAAAATAGCAAACCCTTTTTAACTTAACAGACATTTCGATCGGAATTCCACAATAGTATGGAGATTTTCTCAATCCGATTTGTTTTTGGCCAGAAATAGGCCACTTTCCAACAAAATAGGTATCAGCAACTTATGAGATAATGTCAAAAGAATGCAGCAGTGGTTTGATCTGCAAAATCAAAAATCCATCTGCTAAGCATGCCCATTGCGGCTGTATGTGACCATACTGTAGCGTCATTAGGGTACCAAACTTCCACCGAGTTGAACGGTATGAATTATAATAAAAACCCATGACATTTAGGAAATTATATAAAATTGTCTAGTTGACGAGCTATAACTGAACAATTTTATCAGCTCCAGTTCCCAAGTGTATCGTGTTACAACAATCGAGATAGAATAGAACGCCTATAGATACCTACAGTGTTATTCCGATATGTGGGCATTACGTGGGTGGGGACGTGTTATCAAACCTGGAAACATGTTCCTGTTCACTGACAACACTAGCATGCCTACTGACGCACGTCTATATAATATTATTTGTTTAAAGGCCTCATTAGTATCTATCTACCTACGTTTCTATACAAAAACTTTTTACAGAAAAAAAAAACAACCGACTTCCAAACAAGACACTACAAAGAGAAAAATAACTTTAATTTCGGAAGTCGGTGTCGTTGGGTTCGCATTTTCGTTGTTTGCCACCGACTTCTGAAATTAAGGTTATTTTTTACTTTGTGGTGTCTTATTTGGAAGTCGGTTGTTTTTTTTTTTTTTGTAAAATGTTTTTTATTTTATTTTTAAATTGTACTTACCCCACGCAAACTCGTATAACACTACTTGCTGTGTAAATATCAGTGACAGGAAGTTATAATAACATCATCAATATTAAACTAAGTGGCAAAAATACGTATTATATCAAAAACTACCCAAGGAAAGTTAATAAAATTTATATGGGACCACCCTGAGGCATAACCTATACATATCCATTATATAAATAATTTTTGAAATCGATTCACAATTGCCGGAGATATCGCGTAACAAATATACAAAAAAAAAACATAAGTAGTCGAATTGAGAACTTCCTCCTTTTTTGAAGTCGGTTAAAAACTAATCGACTATCGTGTGAAACGCAATAATTAATTATTTCAGATTATATCCGATATCAAAGAGGAAGGATATTGCAGAGCTGTAAATTCACGACACACGATATAATCTTCAATAAATGTATGAACACATTCATAATTATCAAGTGGTTGTACAAAATATACCATGTTAAGCTTCATGAAGCCCAATAAATATGTGGGACGGAGGATACAGTTTTCCATTTAGGTGATCGAATTAACCTTTAATTATTTATAATGTAAACGTTGATTACAATGTTCGACATATGAAAACGGCTGCTACAGGATGATTATAATATAATGAGTAAATGGCGTTTACACGAGCCGTCGGGCGTCGCGCGCGGATCCTTGACCCCCGTAGTGGGTCGAAGTCGCCCGACCAGACACTCGCTGTCGGTCGTCGGCGCCCTTCCACGACAAATAAATATCAGTGCACGCACACTGGCTACGAGCCTATACGCTCGTAACTACATACCAATACAAATTCCGGAGATACATGTGCGTAATATTGTAATGAATCATCCTTCGACCCTTTTGTCCTACCAATTTGTAGTTAGTACCTACTACGCCGCTGCGCCAACATAAACCACTTCGATCATTTCTACTGCATTAGAAAAATTACTCTCTGTCGGAAGCCATAGAATTTATTTACGCAGAAAGCAGTGTACCCAGACCCTATAGCTCCCATAATATTTCAGTACAGCGAAGCTATTCTTTTCATCGCGCTGGCATTTTACCAAGCGACTTTTTATTCAACTACAAAGCTGTGGTAGGGGGTGCAATCAATGCTCCACAGAAGGAAGATTGGAGCCTAAGCGCTTTTTTATTTTTGCCTCACTATTAAAACGAAGATTTCAATTGCGTAGGTATTAAATTCTATTGAAAAATGTAACTAAAAGCCCTGATATAAAGGAGAAATATGAAAAGTTGCATTTCATTGAAAATTTCTTTTTAATTTAGCTATACGGTGGCGGTGGTTCAATTTTGATGAATGAGTTCCTTTACAGCATTAACGTTTTGTGTTTAATATTTTCTGCAATTTCCTTCTGGTTCTTCGTGGCGTACTTTTTTGAAATCATAAAACAAACATAAATCTCTTCAGCTTATTTTATTATTCCGTCTCAAAGCTAACCCACAGTTTTTATCAAGTTTGTTCAACAAAATGCTTTGCGAATATCGTAAGTAGAGAGTATTTTATGGCTAGTCCACAAAGCGCCACGGTTCGGTAAACACATTTATCAAAATATAAACCTTGTCAAATCTCAGTGTCAAACAAAAGGAGGAGATGTCGTACACGGTGGAGCTCTAGATGTGACACATTACGAGCGAATAAAATTATATTGCACGAGTTTCACTAATTTTGAACATGAACAAATAAAATAAATGCATATTATACGAGCATCGTAAAATGATTTGTTTTGTTATGTTTTTATTCTTATTTTATGCTTTGTTATAAGCACTTTGAGTTACGGTGAAGGAACTTGTGAAGATTCATAGACTTTAATCATCTGAAAAATGAAAATAGGTAAGTAAAACAAATGAATTCCAGGTATGAAACATAAAACGAGAAACAATTTATTCACGTTCATTTTTAAAGCGCATAGTTAGGTTGGTTCTCCTCATCCTGTTATATGTTCCGAGTTCAGCACTCATTATCGTTCATGTTTTTAAGATATGTATTTTATTGCTCCTTCTCCTCCTCCTAGATTGTGTGTGAGAACACTGAGAACCATACCTACATAGGAAATTATTGGTCGATTTAACTACTGACTACTTACATTTAATCGTGACCATTTCAATCTGTCTATTGCCTTTTCCCAACTATGCTGGGGTCAGCTTCCAGTCTAACCGGATGCAGCTGGATACCAAGGAGAGACTGCTTAAGGGTAGTTCTTCAGGGACAAAATTTTCGATTTCTATGGGTATATTTCTGTAACCAACTAACATAACGGCATGTAATTTTTTTTTGTACAGTTTAGCTTTATCCCTTACTGGAACAAATTATATTTTTTAAATAATTGCTGTCTAGGTACAAAATAAAAATATTTGAAAGTTTGTTCTTCTGATTCATATAGCGCGTCCGTTTGCCATTTTCCGGAACAAAATGGTCGATGTCGCATTTTCCCTTTGATACATCAATAAAAATTATAATTATATCGAAAGGAAATGAAAATTCCTCTTATAAAAAAAATGTGTATTAGTTATAACTGCGTTAGTGTGTTTATAAATAATTAAATAAAAAGTGTCCGGCGTACAATACTGATTAATGTGGCGTAAGCTGCGCTTGACCATACTTGGTCGGGTAATTATAATGAGAGCCTGACTTCCCGCGCGGGGGGAAGCAAGTCGTGCAACGGACGAGCTAGAAGGCGAAGGTGTGGCTGGTTGGCTTAGATCCCGGTGTTACGAAGGTAAATACCTGATTCATCTGTGTTTGGTTCAGGTGGCGTTCTGATTACAATGCCTACTTTATAAAATTTATATTATTGTTTTAAAACCACAATCTGTGTTTCGTGTGATGCTTTTGGGTTATAGATTCGTGTAGAAAAATGACAATAATGAAGTCTGTATGTCTGATGAGTTATGCATGACTTTAGGCAAAATCCTGATTCATCTGTGCCTGATTCGTATTGTCAAAACCCCAGATTAATCATAAAATAAATTAGTTTTTCCTCTCTTCAGCACGAAAGGAGCGCTTTTGTTGCGTAATTCTCCTTGTCCAATTTTTGATCGTGTACAAGTCAGTAGTTCTAGTCTTATTTATTATTATTTACTTAATTATAACCTTTTGAATAATTAAAAAATGACAGGAGTATAAACTGGTTCTAATTATGACATTTTTGATTGTCTTAGTCTTAGTTATGAATGAATAATTATTGTATAGAATTAACAATCATAACTGTTATATATATTATTAAGCAAATTGAGACCAGTATTATTTAAATGGTGGTTCTGACATTAATCTTCCGTATTAAAACAATCATAAAAGTATATTTATTCAAGTCTCTATCTAATTTCTGTTATTTTAATATTGCAGTTAACAACAATGCCACATACTAAAGATCAAAGGAAGGAGAAAAAGTGATTTGCAGAATGTAGAAGGATGGAAAACTTATGAAAAGATCCAGACAAGTATGCTCTGTGGAAATAAAAAATGAAAGAAATATATTTGAAAGATAATTGTCAAAAGTGCCATTTAATTAAAGTTGATCTCGATTTTGTTACTTTATTGTTTGTAATAAATACACTAATGTGATTGATAGTTCCAATTAATAATTAAGACTGCTTAACTAAGACGTGTCAAAAGTGGCATTATTAGAATAAGTTTGTACTCCTGTAATTTTTTAATTATTATTTTTTATAGCTAGGTCATTAAGTATAATAAATAGGAGTTGTACAGGGAATAAAATTAAACAGAGAGAATAATATAATGTAGCATTATAATAACTTGCTAGTACAGACGCCAGCACATCAAGCTACTACAATCTGATTTTCTTTAATAGATTTTTAACTTTATCGCCAAAGTATAAGGTTCAATGTTGATTGGGAAAATTTGACAGTTTCGGGTAGCTTGATGTGCTGGCGTCTGTACCTAACAATTTATTATATTATAAATATTAGCAATAGTTAAAATTTCTGTTATATAACATTATTTTCGCTTTCCCATATAAGTAATACAATAACATATTATACTGGAGTTTCTAAAATGTTTTACAAGAATTATTGTTGGATTCACCAGATTTTTTCCGTGGTATGATCACTGATAATTGTTTTCATAAAAACATTATTGTTGTTGTTAAAATATTATTATTTATTTAATACAGAGCCCATCTAAACATAAAGTTTTTAATTTTTATTTCTGTTTCTGATTCATCTGTAACAAATTCATCTGGACACAAAATATTCGAACGTCGATATCTTGAAAACTACTATAAAAAAACGAGTCCCTCATTCCAATATATGTTATTTGGTATACCTATTTTCGTATGAACATGTGTTACAGAGCTAAAAGTGAAATTAAATTTTGGCCATATGGATCAGTCGAAGAGTCAAATTTCGAAGAAATACCCTTAACTAACCTCCTCAACCCAGTTACTGGGAAACACGAAACCCCTTTGCAATAGTGGTGGTCAGACTTTCGGGCTTCTGACTACCCGTAACGACTGTCTACGATCTACGAATGACAGTTGGGACCAACTGCTTAACGTGCTTTCCGAGGCACGGAGGGGTCCCAGTATGTTAAGAATAGTCACCCATCGACAGACCGAGCTCGGCAAGCGTTGCTTAACCAACCCGTGCGGCAGTTATTATTCAGCCACGAGCCAATTAATGGTGACCATTTAATCTGTATTAATTAATATATGACTGTTTTTTGTTATTTTGGTAAAGAACAGGCTTTTAGTAACTAGAAGCTATAGTTATTTGGCCTAACTAGGCCACCTTTTGTCTCCAGCACAATAAAAACCCCATAATGCCAAACGAGTCTAAAAAGTTTCCGACCAAAACACCGCCATTCCAGACACAAGGATAAATTCAAACTTTTGTAATTAATGTTTTTGCCGTAAGAAAATTACTGAAACCTTTTCGGGCCGCGTAAGTTGGTTGACATGGGTAGCACTGGGTATCTCAAAAAAAAGTTCAAGTTCCATCAAAGTTTGTTAAGAAGAGTTGGAAAGTGGCACCGACAAATTGTTAAATTTTGAAAAATGTTATGCTTAATGCCCAAATTATAAATCTTTTTAACATTTGAGTGTTTCATTTATTATTTTTTTATTGCTGAATGGACCGCTCTTGACCTCGATCACGTGTCATGGAAAGCTATGGATGATCATGGATGATTCATATTGCGTTGTGAAGTAAAACACGAGCTGTAAGATATTGACTATTTATATCGGATGATCATAACATTGGGGCAGCCACTGAGTCACTGTGCTCCGTAGAAGATGAACTGTCAACCTTTAAAGGTGGCTGAGACCTGAGACAGGCTGGATGCGGAAGGCGGAACACCGGGTGCAGGTGGCATAAAAAGGGGAGAGACCTAACTACTTCTGTCCAGTAGTGAACTGCGATAGGATAAGTCGAGTTGAAGCGTAGACGGATCTTCACGTGGATATAGAGGGTTATTTGTAAAACACCAGCAAACTCTTAAGAGGTCATTGTACTCATCATTTTGAACAACTTTTACTATGGGACCAAACCAAAACCGCGAAAAAAAAAATCAGCTGTTCCCTACATTTTGACGAGTTACACGAACATAAATATAGGGAACAGCTGATTTTTTTTTCACGATTTCAGGTTTGGTCCCATAGTAAAAGTTGTTCATAATGATGAGTACAATGACCTCTTAAGATGTTGCTGGTGTTTTACAAATAACCCTGTATAGCGGTCCCCGTTCGAGATCCGTTTCGACAATCTGGCAGGAACTTAAAATCTCGAATTGCTCGATTGATCTGTATTTAGCTCTCCGCTATGGGTGCTAACTCCCTTTATGAGATTCCATGACTACTTGAGTTATACATATTACATGATCTGTAAACGCACACACACGGTACCTACTTACTTAAAATAACCCTAGAGAGGGCAAAGGTTACAAAAACAACAGTCTTATTCTTAGCGTGTCGTTGGCAAAAATAACACGAAAAATTGTTATATCGTTTTTTTAAGTTCGATGGGCCCGAAATTCAGCAACGCGAACACCGTTCACTGACGCAGCCTTCACGTATGCAGGTGACAGGGAATGTGGTGCAAAATGAGAGGTGAGCCATTGTCTGTGGAGAAAAGCCGCATACACACCGAAGGTCTGTGCCGTCCACGAAACTCCACTTGCGGAGGTGGTCCTTGCTGCGGCCTACTTGGGTACGAAGTCTATTTAAGGTTTTCCAAGAAATCAGGAACAACAGTAGGTACTCTACTTAGTACCGAATACGTACAATAAATAAATAACTTTGGCATTAAAACAAACATGAAATCAGTAAAGCCTTCGTATTGTAACGATCAAACGTGCGAATTGTATTTGTATCACGTATTTACTGAAATAATAATTGCGGTTACTATGGTTACGAGATGTCCGCGTTACGTATCTGCTCGTGTCATTTCTGTTGCGCGATTTACAAAATAATCATGGGCTTTATATATAGAGCTTTGCTAACAATATTTATTAGTGGCTTTAGAATATAACAGAATACTCTTTATTATGTACACCATATAAATCTATACTAATATTATAAAGAGGAAAGGTTTGTATGTATGTTTGTAACGAATTGGCTCAAAAAGTACTGGACCGATTTTTAAAATTCTTTCACCATTTTAATGCTACATTATCACTGATTATTATAGGCTATTTTTTTTCTTTTTTTTATCCACCCGTGAGAAGCCGGGACGGACCGCTAGTTAAAGATATAATTATAAATTTTGCATAGGGTGACACAATGGGCGGTCTTACCGCTAAAAGCGATCTTTACTTTCTTTACCCATAATTATATATAGGACAATATAATCTTTAAAATCCAAAGTAATTGCAAATGTGACTGTTAGTTTGCTACAAATTTTCAGGTAGACTATTAGAAGTTACGCTCTCCTCAAAGGACTGAAAACGGTTATTAGCGAATGTGGCTGTACAGGACACCCAGCTTTTAGTAGGCAAGGCCTGGTAGAAAGGGCTATAATTACCCAAAAATATGGTAGCTTGGTCTCGGTAAGAACATTATCTATACAGTATTGTGACTCGGGTCTGTTCTAGAAACAATTACCTACAGCCGCGCGTTACATAAACACGCGATAGGGCTGCCGCCTACAGTATTTTCATTTTATCAACCTATTTGAGTTTCTTTCTAGTTTTGTGATTGTGTAGGTCAATATTATATTTATATTTAAAAAATTAATTAGTTATGAATAAAATAGAAAGAGTTCAATAAAAATACATGTTGTGTTTTTTGATTAGTAGATTTAATTTTAAAAAAATGATTGACAAATTCAATTAAAAATATAAAAAAAACAGCACAATACAGTCTATAATTGCTCTTTGTCATATTAAGTACCTACTTGTACCTATTTCAATGAATATTTGGCACAAATCGCACGCTTACTGCTTACAAAACCATCACACCGTCCGGTGTCCGTTCGTCACTACGGAGCATTAGAGACTGTTTGTTTATCGAGTGTAAACCGAACTCGAAGCGCGTAGGTATGACTCACGTTCCGACCGTTTGAATGAAGATAGAATACGGTATAGATAATATTACCGTGGCTTGGTTTTTAATAACAATATGGCAAAAGCATAGCGTCGCCGACGTGGCCGATATACCGACTAGATCTATCGACCGGTGTCGGTCTATCAACGACCTTAAGAAAGTGGCTGGGACGGACTGTATGCGGAAGGCGGAGGACAGGGTATTGTGGCGCCGCCTGGGAGAGGGCTATATGCAGCAGTGGACACCGACAGACTGAGTTGATAGCGTCGCCATGCTGTGAAAACCACGTTAAGAAAAATGTATTGTTTTTCTTTTTATTTAGTTGTTTTACACACACATTTAAAACAAACGTGCACAGTTCTCAGATGCTCCTTAAGCCTTCTATTGATCATATCTCGGAGAACGTCAATAACGGCCATTGTTCAGACAGTCTTTATCTTCCTCTATAAAATAACGCTTATAACAATCACGAGGTTTTCACTAGCCACGATAGATAGAATGTCGTTTAAGAAATCGATCGTGCCGTGTACAAAGAGCCTTACAGTTAAGGCTCCTGCAAACAGGCACGACACGCGATGCGAATCGCGCGCGACGCAAAGGCACCGCTCGCGATTCGCGCTTGTTTGAAGAAGCCTTTAGTCGATATTCATCAAGACAGTGTACAAATTCCTAATCGATAATACTCAGAATCCTGTTCAATCTCTTCAGTGGCAAACTGGCAAACGAAGGGAAAAGTATTGTTCAGTTACACACAAGATGTTACACGTCATTTAGTACCTATCTGTATTAATGTGAATACAATTTCCTACTAATTGGTACCGCTAATAAAATCTTAATCCTCTATTAATAGTACATTTCTATTCAAATTCCTGGTAGTAACACTACGTGGTAAACTGTAACGTAGGTAGGTACGTGACAAGTAATTACATGCCGTTGGCAACAGACAGATAATAAAAGCATTACATTGTTTAAATGTATGCAGAATGTATTAAAAAAGTAAATGTACCTATATATGTATGTTCAGTATGACGGAAGACCTAAGCTGCGCTATGGGCCCAACAATGGATGGAGTATTAAAAGAGATCTCGTTAGTATAAACAGTGCCGTGGGCATGTGCCACACCCCATCCCACAGTGGGCTCCCAGTGCCTCCCACGCACTGAAAAGGTTAAGGGCAAACCATTGTGGACTCGGCTGCATTCTCTCTACGTTCAACTATGAAGTTCTTAATAATGTGTTTTCAATGAAACCACTGACGCCATAGACAAACCTTCAGTATTAAGTACTTAGTTCTGTTATGTGAGTCTCATTATTGGAGCAAAACATATCTGTATAAATAAGTTTATTGTTTAGTTGGTAGCAAATAAAAACAGGTCATTCTGTGAGAAGCGGAAAAATACGATTCAAAGCGTCCTTTATGATCAAACAGAACGATACTCGTTTTTGTCTAACATAATTTTATTTCAATACATAATATAACTAAGACCAGCTCGAATTTAATTTTATCAAGAAACTACGTTTCATTACGGAACTAATAAGACGTGCAAACAATATTTGATTCATCGCCCATTTATTGACATTGAAAACAAAGGCAATGAATGCACTGAGACGAACGTGTGCGCCGTGCATTGTGCATCGAACAGACGGACGATCCAAACGAATGAGTAAACAATTTGCACTCGTTCAAAATTAAGCACAGACCAAGATCAAACCAACGTGAAGACTTAAACACTTCAAAAGTAATCTCACCCAACTTGCTACAATGGTTTATTCAAAACTTTTTAAAGCATTTATTAACAATTTTAACGTAATTTGTTCCAATCATCAGAGCTCAAAGTTTTAATCCTATTATTTAATACTGTTTGCTAACGAAATCGAAGTGGTTCCGACTGTGTCGTCACAGATTGTGTTGTTCTGACTAGTCGTCAGTAGACACTAACATTCAGAAAAGTGTTTTCTAAACAGATCTAAAATAGTTTTGACAAAACGCCAATGTAGGTATACTCTAGAGTTTGTGCAACATCTTTTGAGCGAATTTCAACTGAATAAAGAAAAATAATTCAACATTCTTGCCCCCGTCGAAGAATTCTCGTAGCAAACAGAGTAAGTGAAAATTCTTTCCGTGTCCAGGTTCCGTGCGAATCTCTGTATCACAAATATTGATTTTTAAACCAGACAGGGCTTGAAACTGATCCTTGCTCTATTATTTATGGAGATGGAAGGGGCGTAAGTGCATCGGGTAGACTAGCAAACCGCACAGATTCCAAACGCTCCGTCTTTGTTCTATAAAAAATGTAGACTGTTTATCTACTTGTCAGACACATTTTTCGAAGATTTATCAAATTCGTGCCCGTCATTATGTCGTTAACTTTTAATTAATATTACGTCAGGAACTGCGTATAAGAACAGAACAGATGTTTGGAGCCGGCGAGTGCCATTATGGACGTATCGCTGTCGTACTACCTATACGCGTAAACTTTGTATATTTATATGCTTACCTACATAACACATTGGAATACAGACACGATACAAACACGTGCGACTGTGAATTCTATAATAGGTTCTTATACATACTTATTTATGTAAGTATTGTTGTGTTTACATGCGCAATCATCGCCTGCTGTTCATTGACCAGCTAAACATAAACACATCTCTTATAGTACCTATGCATAGATATGATTAGCGTTAAAGACAAAGACATTAACATTGATTAAAGTGGCAAAGTTTGGGAAATGTTTTATTTCCCTGTGAATTGAAAAAGGGTTTTGTTATTCGATACGCTTGTAAAGTGTTTCTAAAGTGAACAACCGTTATTAGGCTTCCCTAGAATCGGCGAAAATCCGAGAGTGAGCTAAATCGTTTATTGTCCTGTCCCTTTTAGGCTTAGCAAGTTAACATTTTCCTTTCAAATTTTTTTTTGAATAATCAAACCTTGTTGTTGTTACAATGTATGGGTTCTGGAGTATTAAATATATTGTAGACCAATTTTCTTTTTAAATAACCAACTAAAAATTTCATTTCAAAATTTCAGAATCTTGTACCTACTGAATGCATGATTAACAGGTTGTGTGTCGATGTCCCTGCCACTCTCCATGTACAGACGCCAGTACATCAAGCTACTACAATCTGTAAAATTTCTTTAATAGATTTTCAACTTTATCACTAAAGCTTATGGTTCAAAGTTGATTGGGAAAATTTGACAGTTTCGTGTAGCTTGATGTGCTGGCGTCTGTACTTAACTTACTAACAAAATATATATATATTTTTAATAATAATTTTGTTTTTAAGGAAAGTATAAAATATATAGGCAAGTATGTGTTAACTTTTGTAATAAAATAGTCATCTTGAGTATCAAACACTTTTCCAATTCATTATACAGTAGGTTCAAAGTTGATTAAACTTACTATAAAGTGACTCGTTCACAGTTAATGGCATAACCTAGTAAAAAGAAACCGGAAAAGGTATCTTTTGTTCTACTATGTCATTAGCTTGGTCCACTTTTAGACTAAATACTGAATACGAACAACCTATACATCATGCCCTAGTGTATTTTGTATGGAAAATAGAACGCACCAGACATACCTGTAACAGTTTATAAGCTCATTATAATCCTAATCAGCCTATAATGTACCCACGACAGAGGCCCCCTCTCGATGAGAGGGAGCCACCACGCGGGCCCAATGCCGGCTGGTAAATGTCACATATCTTCGAATTTTTGGTTCTAGGACATCGATTTCCTCACGATGTTTTTCTTCACAATTTTGAGAGCGCTATAAGCTCATAAACGTAGCTAAATAGATCGATGAAGGTCGATGTTAGGACAGACCTTACACTATCAATCTTCAAATCAAATATAATTCTTTCAAAGTAAACAAAAGTCAATTAACATTTTCTGAACATAGGCAGTAAAAGAAAACCCTCAAAAGCGCCCGACCTTGCAAGTTTACCAAAAGATACAATATCTATGTTTTTCTACACTACCAAACTAGCGTGAAATAAACAACAATTATTATGTAAGAGTGTACTCAGATATTTAGATTCACATAACACGTGCCATTTTTTTTTATTATGTTTATCACGTCTCATGTAATCTATTATCTTGTTTTTCTGCAACTGTCAAATAGGCAATCCAAAGATTCCTTTGCCAAACTGGGAGGTCATGTCCTATTGCATGTCAATGGTTTCAGTCTCCAATAAACTATGTATCTACAGTGGCATTTGCTCGTATGAACACTGTGCCTTTATGCAAAATACTGATTATAACTCGTACTGTCGGCAACATTATAATAGTCAATTATCGCTCTGGCCGCGCCTTCCCGTGGCGCCCAGCGGTTCAACAGCCGCCACGATCCGATTTTAATAATGCTATTTATAGGCGAATTTTAATACATTTGTTTTCCACGCATCCCATCTGTGCGTACGTGTTATACTGTCCATGTTTCTGTTGTGTGTTCAAAGGTTGAGAAAATGGATAGCAACGCAATTTTGAGCCAAGAAAATTCTGAATTCCACGAAGCCCTCTTTTAAAATTTTCTTTATTTTAACGTCATTAGCGTCCAAAGGAACATCTGTCCAACGTATCTAAAATATACGATACTAACGCGACTCTGTACAAACTAATGTAACTTTAGCACATACCCATAACTACTTTAACTTTTTTGCCAACAAAACGCACTCCCGCGCAACACTGTGCATTTAGTGCACGTAGGCGCTTGCTCTGGTTTCATCTAAACTCGACACGATCAGTCACTGAAGATAATAAAATATAATCGGTTATAAACTTAGACTATAACAAGATTTTTAACGACCCTACTATGCGAATTCAAAATGGAGACACAAAAGGGCAGACTGCGACGCACTTTATAGTGAACGAACATACAACATCGTTATTGAGAATATATTCAGTTTTATATGCCTATAAATCTCTCTAAATGCATTGCTACGCTGCATAGCTAAATAAGAACCTGTATTGATGTGGTTTTTATCTAGAATATCGATTGCTTCGACCACTTGACTATCGTCGTTAGATTGTTTGTTCTTTGCTGAAAATCTTCATGGAAAACTTTTAATTTTATTTACTTTTATTGTAATACCTATTAACGTTTTCTTTTTTACAAACTTTAGTCAAAGCAGCTAAATAAAATGATCACAATACGTACATCACCTATTATTCAGTACCTATAAAAGAAGAACAAAACCTCTCCTTTTCCAGCCTTAGACTTCAGTAATATTTTCATAGCCAACAACTTCAAATAAGCTCAGATAGTTTCACGCTGTGAATCAGTCTGAGGCGGATTTTTTTCGTTATTTATTTCCAAGAAAGGCAGTTTTCATTTCTTATTTAGGTCAATTATAAATATAGATATACATTGCATAGGTATATAGTAATGGCAGGCTCGTTTTACCACAGTTAAGCCCGTTTTATGTGTGTGTACATCATTGAGGGAGCTCATCGACAAACAAGAATGTTTGCTCTTTAAATGGGAAACGAAAATCATGTTTACTTTTTAGCTTTACAATTATAAAGTCACTTCAATATGTCAGCCGCGTAAACTCGCGTTGACGTCGCACGCGTCGCTTAACAGAGTTCATTATAATTTATGTGTTCACACACGTACTGATGTGAGGGTCGTAGGGTGATGAACAAGATGATCGAATATCTCTAGTAAATTCCTGTGGTTTGTGTTGGGTGACTCAGACCGAAAAGGTATGAGAACGGGTTACTAAAATAGTATATAAAATCAATGCAAGACTTTCGAAACAAAGCTAGACGTTACTATTTTATACTTGGAAGGTTCTTGCCCTCGGGTTAGTGCATCATATTTTCGTAGCTCTACCTATTTTGCGACCTTTAAAATGTAACCCACGTACATTTATCATCCCCCCTCGTCAATCTGTTTAATTGGTCTAGGTTGCTCGGCGGTCTTTATCCATTCAGTCTGTGTTCGATTCATCCATGGTATTTCTACTTTTACTGGCCATTCTAACGAAAGATGTGGAATTATGAGCGGTAAATACCGTTAACGGGTGTGGCTGCTATTCGTACGTGTGAAGGGGCAAAGACCTCGAGATCGACCACACTTCGCGATCTCGAATGTTAAGAAGGGAAATCTTACAACAAACGAGCCTTCTGGCAGTGTGAACTTGAAGTCAAATACAGCGGGTGCTGATCGCCTGCAGGCCAACGAATGGGCCAAACGCTTCTGTCTTGTGCACTCACTTGTACAGTTGTATCGTTGATTATCAAGGAAATTATTCGAGGTCAGTTTCCCGAGTGTTAGCATTTGAGACAAGTTTAATGTCAACAAAAAACAATACCTTTATTAGGGGTGATAATGAAAACAAGGCCACTAGATATATTTTTTAAATCAATGTTATCAAAAATAAAATGATACGAGACCTGCTTTTTTGGATTTTAATCTGTTGTTGTCGCTATTTTTTTCCGATAACCAGTTTGATGTGAGTTTTTATATTAATAACTGAGCATGAAACGTATCGATGTCAATGACATGTGTTCACGTAATACAAAGAGTTTTTATTAGGTGCCTAGCGATGACGAGCCATGAATTTAATTAAAGAAGAGTTGATATACAAAAAACTGTATGATACGTAGGTGATACGCACGTGCCGACAGAATGGTATAACATCGGCACGCTATAATACAAAGATTAACAAGTAACCATACGTTCACAAAAGCGTTTATTCTCAAATTATTAAACCATCAGACGTGGTATTTGTCAGTGCTTTCCAACATTCTAGCCTTGATTCACAAGTAGTCAAATATAGCTGTAGACTATATTTTATTGCATTGCATTTACAATACAAACCAACAAGTAAATAATACACAATACATATATTAATTTAATACACAAGCTCAGCGAAACAAGGCGCCGACAAACGTCAAGTGAGAGACCAAACGACAACATTCGGTCATGTTTTTAGTCTTAATTGAAGCGAAAACAGCCCAAAGTTGGCTGGCAGTGCTCATTAAGAACAACAAACAAGTAGCTAAGTACTGCAGCCAAGAGACACTCGCGAACTAATCGGCTTCCAGCAAGGACTGCCGAACTGGGATGTTACTACACCGATTCACTGTTAAATATCATGTTTATTTTCCTTTTGATATTATATTTTAAGTTTGTAGACAGCTTAAATTGTGATGATGCTCGGAATGAATACCCGGAATGGAAATACAAAATTAATGATAAATAAATATCCAGAAAACTTATGCGCTTGAAGAGCTTTCCGAAGAAAATCTGAAAGCTCTTTTCCGATTTTCACACAGTGCTGTCGTTAGTGCGATACGACCTTTGATCGAAGTTCTCTTCATTAAATTATAATGACGAGTGACGAGAGTGATAAAAAAATTACATTATGTGCGTACACTACATGAAACGTCGATATTGTGTATGTACATAAGCAGAGATGTACAGACGCCAGCACATTAAGCTACCCGAAACTGTGAAATCTTTCCAATCGACCTTGAACCGACCTTGATAAGGTTGAAATCTATTAAAGAAATTTCACAGATTGTAGTAGCTTGATATGCTGGCGTCTGTACCTACCTCAATATACAGCAATAATTTCCGAAGAGAGTTTTCAATCAATCCCATGTAATGGATATCGGTTTCGAAACTTTAAGCTACTTACCGAGTATTTCTGAGTACTTAATTGAAGCTTACAAATTAAAACTCCGCAACCGCTAGACTAATAAAGCGACAGAGAAAATTATGTTTTAATTTCATAAAGCCTCGCTTTTAGTGCCTCAAATGAAAATACGTGGGCACAAGGTAAATCCTTTAAGCCTTTTTGTGGTTTATATTATAATAAAAGTGACAAAGTGGATTCTGCACGATATTAAAAATAGCTCTAACTATTAGATGGTTAAACAAAAATGCCTTCCGTTCCATCGATGGTATTCAAAACTTGGTGAACTTGTGTGAGTATACGACACAACATTAAAAAGATAGAACTGTTTTCCATCAGAATATAAATTTAAAAATCTGTGCACATCGCCTTGTTCATAGCAATCGCCCAATCATTTTTATCGTGCGTACCATCTTCTCATTCGGAGATTAAAACTTAATTTAAAACAAAAACAAAATTGTCTTTGCCTATCAAAAACATAGCACCAATTTATTATAAAAGATCCCATCCTCGTTCTATATAGTTTTTATCTATATATTTCTTTTCTTTTTCGTTTTTATTGATAAAATAGCCAGTAGTCTCCACAAACAGTTAAAAAAATCTAATTCAATATTTATTGTATCATCATATTTATCAATATCGTTATAGTAGGTATATTAACACTTGTATTAACCCCATATTGCTAAAATGTATTTTTTTTTGTAAACAGGTATTTACAAGGGATCTTATACTGAAAACCAGCGCTTTGCATCCCTCTATCTAAGCATAATGCAGACGCTTCAAACTTTTGCTTCCACTATTATAGTTTTTTGTAAGTACTGTGGGAGAAGTAGGAGAGGATTCAGATAAAATAATTAGGTATTACAGAATCTTTAAAGTTTTTCACATTTTTTAAGGACATAGCACACATATATCAACTCGGAAAAGGATCGTCTCAGTATCAACTCGAGCCATTCAGTATTATTAGTATGAAACTCCCTACTGCATCGCACACTAATGGGAATCGTAACGTAATCGCCTCGCCTCGGTACAAGAACACGAACCACGAGCCGTAAGCGCGACGTATCGGAGCTGCTGAACCGCTTTGGTTACGTGCTTACGTTAGGTTGACGCCTGTTTGACGACGAGGCGAAAGGCGATACGGTTACGATCCCTTTCCGAGTTGATATGTGTGCTATATTAACCTTTATCCGGCAGGGATAAAGGTTAGCCAAATCTGACGCCTACTGTTTTCTGCTTTCTTAATTATTCGTATTGGCGTTTACCTTATAATGTTATGCTATTATCTTATAATGGAAGAAGCCTGCTACGCAACGTGGACAGTAACACCCAAAACCTTATTTGACTGGTCAATTCTTCCCTTGTGGTGGTAGGGCTAACGCCTGCCTGGTTTGCAACCACCCTCCCACCGGAGTCAAGTCAAGTAGCCTGCTGTGTTTCGTCGATGTGTGGGAGTTCCAGTGCCTTAAGCATCTTCTAGGCAAGCTCGTTCCATCATAGCCGTCATCCATCGCTTTCCATCAGGTGTGATCGAGGTCAAGAGCGAGCCCATTAAGCAAAAAAAAATATACCAAAAATGTTGCATGCCACAAACCATGCAGATATAATATCTACAGTATCTATTACTACTGGTTTTACTTCAGGAGAAAATTAACGCATAGACCACGTACGCACGGACGTAAAAATATTGAGGCGGGATTTTATCGTGCACTGGATTTTCAACTGTCGGTGTTAAGCCGAGGTTCGACAATCCAACAGAGCGCATCCCAGTGCGTCAAAAACACGCTGTTGGATTTTAAACTCTCGTCGCTGAGAAGTATACGAAAAAAATTGCCGCATGAAGAAATCCTGAGCTTATTTTTATCTCAAACAAATTCTATATATTAATGTGACATAAGTACTATAGACGTATGATCATTTTGATATAAAACCTTTTCACACTTCAAGCATCAGACGTCATCTCTATCTTTTTTCGCCACTCTGTGCGGTAAACGAGCAACAGTTATGAAAGGAAATCTTTTCAAACCTGAAGTAACGTTCATAAGGAAAAGGCACGAGTGATTTATATGTGTAGCTTTCCTTTGTTGAACCAATACGATTGAAAAAATGCTTTACAATTTATAGATTTGCTGTATCAGAAATATTTGAGAGCGTTAGCGGATTACCGGTGGGTTATATATTTTATTTTTTCTTCAGGAATTTCATGAAGAATCACATAATAAATATTATCATGTGTAAGTATGTATTTATCTTGACATGAGAAAAACCATGACTGGTAACGTTTCATTGCTGATGGATTCGCGAATTTTATCTTCTGATGTTATTTTTATCTTGGTTACCTAATATATTCTGAGGTCGTTTTTAGGGTTCTGTACCTCAAAAGGAAAAACGGAACCCTTATATCTTAGGGTTAAAATTTATAATAGCTCCATTGCTAATCTACCTTTCCTTTGATTCCAGAAAAGGTAGCGTCTCTCCTCGAGATGCTTTTTAAGTTTCCAGGCTTTATTGCTGAGGGCAGGTCTCTTATCTTAGGTCTCTCTTAGGTTTTAGGGTTCCGTACCTAAGAAAAAAGGGAACCCTTATAAGATCACTTCGTTGTCCGTCTGTCTGGCCGTCTGTCAAGACCTTTTTTCTCAGAACGCGTAGAATTATCAAGTTGAAATTAATATTATCTAAATATTCAGGCCCTTGAAGCAGTGAAAGAAACAGACTTCTAAGTCAACGCAATCAAAAGATGACGGGCGTTTATGTTCTGTTTATGCCGCATATTTTGACATTCGCAAGGGAATCAAAACCTACTTCCCGTACTTCCCGTACTACTTCCCGTTGCCCTAGAATCATGAAATTTGGCAAGAAGCAATGTTATGTAGCACAAAGACCGTAAATTTGTAGTTACATAGACATACCCACAATTTTTTACGGAACCCTCGATGCGCGAGTCAGACTCGCACTTAACCGGTTTTTTTTTATTTCAGATAAGATATTTTATAAAGAGACAAGTATCTTTATACACCAAGTATCGATATAGATAATTATGCAACTGTTGTATAATAAGAGTATATTAAAACAAGAACGTGGGTTTAACACACGAAGCGAAACCGAGTGTGATAATAGTATCACATGAGTATTTTAATACCAATTTATATAGTTGCATACAAGACTTTATTTATACCCATGAAATGAATCCTCTATATAAGATTCTGAAACCATAGGGTGTTTGTACAGTGTTTTATGAACTCTATGTAAATTTCATGGAAAGTTTAATTTCTGAGTATCAAAGCTTGTATCACTCATTGTTGTAAACAACAAAGTACCAACCTAACAATTTTTTGTAATACTAATATCGAACAAAAATGGCGGGATATAACGTGAATTGGAATAACCTATAAGTTTATTTTTTTAATTACTATGCTGTTGTAGTGAAACGAGCGTGCATGACAAATGACAATGTTCTTTTTTTTTAAATCTTATTGATACCACGAATTGAGTAGTGAAAATCTGGCTGTTTGATGAATAAGATAGGGATTGAAAAAGTAAAGGAGTTGCATAATAAAATTTAGGGGAACACCCAAATACTCCGAAATATTTTATTCCGAATTTTGATGTTCGATTTTCAAAAGTCCGAATTCCAATATAAGAATTATAATGTCTATTATTGAAAATCACGAAATTTATTTTACCGAAAGTCGTAAATGCGATTTGTTTGTTTTCCGATTTTCATACTTTCGAAGAATCAAATGCTCGATGGGTTTTCGTTTCGAAAAACGACATCCCGCGGGGCAATTGCGTAACACATTATCAATGGGAATCGGTTTCATTTTGACAGTTCAATAACATTCATTGCGCTATTTACGTGTTGAACAAATAAATTTTTAGAACTTATGAAGCAATGGATTAGCAATTTGCTTCATAATGATTCAGATTCCGATTGATAGTGTGTTACGCAATTAGGGTGCAGATAACATTCAATACTCCGAATAAACTGCGTTTTGTTCCATAACGCAGAGTATTATACACGCGTGCTTTTTACTTTAAATTACCGCACTAGTGAAGTAACGCCACAGATAACTATTTACTAGTCGGACATGTGCGCTTTTTTAAATCTCAAAGAGATTTCATGCCAAAAGGAATCTGCGGGCCATATTTCACATTTACTTTTAAATAGTCTGAATAAAACTGTCCTTGGTCCCAAAATAAACCAAAATTTATTTACTTTAAACCGTCCGTGGTCCCTTCCTGATCCAAACGGAAAAAAACCCTGACCGGCGTTCTATTATTGCGGATTCTCACTAACCTAATGTATATTTCGCCAATAGTACTTTCTAATTCCATACTATAACTAAACTACAATTTGACTTACGCCAATACTACGATCAGTCAAAACATTATTTTGTGTTTAACGGATTTTTGCGCGAAATTTCGCGCTGAAAAAACAAAGCCAGCGCGCCATTTTCCTTAAATATTTGCTAAATAATGAATACAAGTCTGTTTTTCCTCGCAAGTGTGTTGAAAAACGTCGTATGAAATGCGTGTGCATTGATTATTACACACTCGGCTCTCTTATGGCGCACGCCTACGGCTCGCGCGAATACCTAATACCGCCTCGGGTATAATGACCAACATAGCACACATGTATCTATGATACATGTGTGCTATGTGCTATGTACTATTATTTGTTATTAACAATTTTGTATTAATTTTTTTTTTGGTGTTTTCTTCTCCTTATATACCTGCGTTGGGTACCATCTAGGTACTGTTATTACATCCTTTGGATCAAGTCAGGTTAGCACAGTGGCCATTAACGCCAGATCCCCTCCATTTTTCGGTGAATCATTTGGTTAGGTTAGGTTAGAACTGTGACCAGCGAAAGAAAATATTTTTATTCGAAAGAAAATATTTTTATTCAAAAGTAAACACTTGCTATTCAGTTAAACAATGCGTTTGTATTTCGGAATTCTGATCAATCGGTACTTTAATAATCGGAATTAGTATTTTTGATGTTTCGAATTATCATTAAGTCGGACTTCTTGTTATTCGATCTATTGAAACTCGGTATTTTGAGAATGGTATCTAATTATAAACGTTAGGATTATTGAAATTTCGGAAATGCAAGAATAGGATGAATGACAAATCAGAGTTGTTATAATATAACAATTCAACATTCCTAATATTATTAGGAATGTTGAACCATTCGGAATTATGAAAATCGGTATTTTGACATTCGTATTTGTGACTGACGGAATGAAGTTTTCCGTATTTTTGTAATGTACCCGAAATTTAGTACAACATTATAACACTGTTTGGATGATATTATGATTACTACGACACTAGTTGTTTTAATGTTGGCAATAACCTAATTGTTTCAGAAACTTTTATATAGAATTTATAGCATGGATGTAGATAAAATATTTAAAAAACTGTGACATTACTCCCAAATGCACGATGGAGGATTCGCTCGACGTCTACTTATAAATACTTGTCCTATTGCTCTTGCGCACCAGAAAAGATTGAAACTTCATTTAGGCTTATACCTACTATTACACTGTATCCAGTATCCTTTTCGATAATTAGACAGTTATGAGTTAGTTTTATACAGGATTTTTATTGTTTTAGCTCTGTGCTCCCTAAATTAGTTAAGGGTTTCAGTAGTTAAGATATGCTAAGAAAGAAAAGCAGGTCCTTTTCCGGTTACAAATTTTCTGTGAACACGGCTAACATAGTTATACTCGGAAATGATCTATTTTAGTAACCACCACTTAATAATCTATCCGAGGCAGTCGGTAATCAATACGAATTCAGATCACGACAACATTAATAGATCTCAAAGAGCGGTTGATTTACGGGTTAGGTAGCTAGGTGGAAACGTATATTTGGTTTACTACCTGAAATATTTCAACAAATCAGCCCGCAGCTATTGGTACCCCAACGGCGTAATTCTTTGTATTTGCCACCAATATTTCACTAACCTTTTGATAACGTTTCGTATTTCTCACTCAAAAGAGTGTAAGGCAAGCGTCATTTAGTATAAGGAGTGTAGCGACCCTTCCGTTCGGTTCCACATGACTGGCCTTTACGTGTGCGCCCGAGCTGTGCGAGGATTTACAGATAAGTAATAAAACGTAATGCGTTTAAACTGAACGCAAAGCCTCGAACGGTAACATCCTATTAGTAGAGATTAATGTTTTATTTTACACACGCGCATGTAAAAGGGAATGCGGAATGTAGGTGTGCGACGCACTTGGAAATGAGAATCGTAGATTGTCTTTTGTCACTCCCACATTGTGTAATGTACGCAGAATTCGCACGTGTTGTTCATTGATAAGTGCTTATTATTTAAATTAATTATATTATTGTTGTTATCGCATAATATAGGCCAGAGCCGAGGAAATGCGCTGCTAGTTCTCATGACAATTTAGGACTGATGCATTGAAAATACCGCAAATCGTTCTGAATTTAATATCTCTGTGTCATCTAAGTCTTCGAAAACATACTGTTAATGACCACCCCATTATTTAAATATTAAAACAGTCACAGTGAAGTATCTCAGCTCTCAAAACATTTATTCGTAGAATGACATTTTTTGTGTTTAAAGCATCAGATCCATAAAAATATCTCACCCAGTCTTTCGGGTGGCCAATAATTTGACCAAGAAATAAATTAATCAGATTTTAAAAAAATACACCCTCATTGCAACGATGAAAATAAAAACAGTCTTTGACTGCCTGTACAAAAAATGATAATATTATTAATATCAAAGTTAAAAAAAGTACATGAAGTAAGTATAAAAAGCGTAAAAGTAGGACAAAAAGAAAATATTACTCAGATAAGTAATCGAATTGATGTTTCGCAGGAGACGAGAACAAATACACAGAAGATGGTAGCAAAATTTATATTTTTTTAAAAATAGCAGTAGATATTTCTGTTTTTAATTATGTTGTACATCTTATTCTGCTGTAGCGGATAAGCCCGACGTTTCTGTGGCTTAATTTAAAACTGTTTTACTTTAGGATTCTGCAAATAAAAAAAAGAAACTCACAAACATAAAGAAAATTTGTTCATAAAGAGAGGAAAGCATTTTGATGAGTTTCACTTGTAATGAAAGCGCCGATAGCCGGTTTTGTAGTAAAAGGAAAGTTTAATTACCCACACCTATGCGGTAAACAGAAGTTATTTGAGTTTCAATCATTGTAACGAATGTTTGGCAGTAGATGTATGCGGGGCAGGGCCGCTCTGACTCGACGGCGCCTATTTGTAGCATCTATGAAACGCCGATTTAGGCGCCTATGTTTTAAAAAAATAATAATAATTCTATCAGAAGAACATCCATAAATTTTCGGTAAACATTAACACCCAGACAGGCTCTCAAAACGGCGTAGGAAAACATTGTGAGGATACCGGCTTGTCCTAGATCTAAAATTTCGAAAACATGTGATATTTATTTATTTATTTATTTAATTAAGGTTCACCAACAGTTGTTACAGGTATTATATAGGTAGGAACATACAAATAATTGTGTCTTAAATCTAACTGCACAACCAATTACAGGCAAACACCACATGCAAAATGCTCTAACTTCTAGATAATTATATTAAATACCTACTAATACTAATTACGTCTGACAACAAACGTCGATATTGAGTCTGCGTGGACGTCAACCAGGTCGCTGCGTTCGTTCATGAGTTTGCACATGCGGGGTATAGGCGAATTAGCACCAGACACTGTACGGCGAAGAGGTGGAGCTAAGGGTGTTATAGGCTTGCGAGGTGGTCTACGTGGTACTCTGAAATTGAACTTACTTAACAATTGTGGGCAGTCAATGGTGTTATTGAGCAGTTTATATGTGAATCTCAAATCTAAGAGCTCCCTTCGAGCTTCCAGGGTGCTCATTTTGTAGCAGCCTAGTTTATCAAGGTAGGACAGATATTTAAATTGCCTTCCCTTTGAGTACCCTAGGTGTCGGACAAACCTTTTTTGGACTCGTTCTATCCGCAGCGAGTGGGTTGCATAGTGAGGCCTCCATATCACACTGCAGTATTCCAGGATGCTTCTTATAAGGCTATTGTAGAGTACTAATTTAGTACGTGGGCGTTGAAATACCTTTCCATTACGAATGACAAATCCAAGCATACGTTGAGATCGACTGATTATGTTTTCAATGTGTGGTATAAATGTGAGTTTAGAGTCCAAGATAACTCCCAGATCTCGTACTACATCCACCTCGAACAATTTCACTCCGTTTATTTGGTACGCCGAGTTCACTATATTTACTTTCCTGGTGAATTTTATGTGGTTACATTTCGAACTGTTCAACGAGATTTTGTTATGATAACACCATGCAGATAATCGGTCGATATCTTCTTGCATTAGGTTTACATCCTGTTGAGACCTAATGGCTCTTGAAATTTTCAGGTCGTCTGCAAAAAGGAATTTGCTAGTATTGTGAAAGCACGATACCACGTCATTTATATAAATGATGAACAATACTGGGCCCAGATGAGAACCTTGTGGGACACCCGAGGCAATTGCATAGCTGCCTGACCGGAACCCATTGACAACCACATAAAACTCCCGACCAGCCAGATATGAACCAAACCACTTTAGAAGGCTACCGGTGACGCCGTACATAGCTAGTTTTTTAACAAGCAGTTTATGCGAAACCTTATCAAACGCCTTGCTAAAATCCGTATAAACAGCGTCAACCTGTATACCTTTATCCATGGCTTCGCATGCGGCTTCAACAAAGGACATCAGATTTGTACTTGTGGATCTATTCTTTACAAAGCCGTGCTGATGGTCGCTTAAGAACTTGGAAAAATAGCGTTGAATATGTGGACAAATCAACGACTCCAATATTTTACCGAAAATCGAAAGGATCGATATTGGTCTATAGTTCTTTACATCACAAGGGTCTCCACTCTTGTAGACCGGTACCACTTTCGCCTGTTTCCACTCTCCAGGGAATTGTCCAGATCGGATTGAGGCGCTATATATCTTCGCCAAAGGAACAGCCAGGCTAGGTGCACATCTGGCAATAAACAGTGGCGGTATATCATCTGGGCCTGCCCCCTTAGTAATATCAAGGCTTTTTAGTTTTTTCTCAACACTTTCACAATTGATGTCAACAGAAGCTATATTGTCTGACTGTGTAGCTATTGATTCCAGGTATTCGGAGGCTACATAGTTTTGATCCGAAGGCGATGTTGTTTCTTCTTTATAAATGTTGTTATAATTTAAAGCAAATAGCTCACATATTTCTTCTCCGTTCGAAGATGTTATCGGACCATTAGTCATTGATGCTGGGTACGAACTTTCTCCACCCCGTTTATTCTTGACGTATGACCAAAAAAATTTAGGAGATCTGGCAATAGATTCTTCTGTACTCTCAATGTAACTATTGTAACACTTTTTAGCGTAATCATCACATCGTTTAGAGATTAATCTGAGTGATAGCTTGTCAATGGGATTCTTGTACTTTTTATACCTAATACGAAGTTTGTTTTTCTCTTTTAATAAATTGAGGAGTTTCTTATCAAACCATATAGGAACTCTACTACTTTGCTTTCGGATGATAGGTACAAAAGTATTGATAGCTGACCCAATAACGCTGTAGAAAACTTCCACCATTTCGTCAACATTACTGCAACATCCCAGACACTCTTCCCAGTCCTTATCCCTCAAATGCTTGTTTATTGCTTCATAGTCAGCCTTATGAAAGTTTTTTTTTGCAATGCTATTAGATTTTAGTTTTTGCGACTCCGTCAATGTTACCTGTATATCTAATGGAGGATGGTGAGGATTTACAACACTTAAAGGATCCGCTTCACTAACGCAACAACCTGGAACGTCCACCAATACAACATCCAGTAGTCTACTGTTTTTGTTGGTAACATTATTGCATTGTCGGAGATTATTAACTGATGTAAAATCAATAAGAAGTTGATCAAGACTCCTAATGTGCTGATTTTTGAGAGGATTGTTTAGGTATCTATCCGCTCTGGGCCCCGTGGTGGATTTCTGCCCACTCCCTCTCACCGAGAGGAGGCCTGTGGCCCAGCAGTGGGAACTTTATAGGCTGACTATGCTAGACATGCAGACATTGACAAATGATGGACGAACAGGTAATCAAATTTCCTCGCAATGACATTCAGGAGACTGTTCGAGCTGCGCAGAGATGCAAAGTCAAATCGATGTTATTGTTCTATATGATGTTTTTGCACTAGACTTTTCTTTCATGACGATCATCTTTCAGCGACAGAGGTACAGAAAATTCTCTATACCTATTACCTAATTGAACGAGTGACGGACTCAAAAATGTCGTTAAATCGTCCCTGATTACTCTTCGCAGCATCACGGTTTGTACTACGTACTGTTCGTATAAACATTTTGTTGGCCATTCATATATACAAGACTGATTTCATCTAAAGGCTGATTTTTCAATAGTCAGATAACTTTTACCTGAAGAATAAATATGACAGTTTGACATATTATAAATTATCCGTTTTTTGAATTTTAATGTATTTGTTTTAAAAATTCATTGCGTTTCAAAAATTGTTAAAAATATTCGCTATATGAAAGGAGTAATGGGGCTATGGACAAATGTCGTGACGATGCGTGACCGTACGTGATCCATCGCCGCTCGTTCGATGTCCACCGCGCACAGGATAGATGGAAAGCAACACATGAAGTAATTTTTGCGCTCCGTTGGTGTAAATGCTAAATGGCGTTCCAGTGTGAGGATAAATAAATAAATATTTTCTATACAAAAGCTGTCAAATAGCAATATCTCTTCAGGTAAGATATCTATCTGACTATTGAAAAATTTGTAGGAATGTAAGTAAATAAGGATTGACACGGCATTATTTTTTAGAAATTTACGTTTTTCGGTTTTTTTTATTTTACTTGTGCTACATGACCTTGCTTTTGTCTAATTTCATTATTCTCGGTCAACGGGAAGTACCTTGAGAGTGTCGAAATATACGTTTTTTGCGGCATAGACGGCCGTCTCTTTTTTTACGTTAACTTAGAATTTTGACTTTTTCACAGCTTCAAGGGACTGTAGACTGTGTAAGTATAATGGTTTTAATTTCAACTCGATACCTCTACGCGTTTCCTCGACTCGAAACTCGACGCGAGCCGCGGTACGCGTCGGACGTGTCTAGCGAGTGTCCCCGCCGCTTTGCGACGCGTCAAGGTCACGCGCCGTTAACGGCCGGCGAGCGGAATATTCCACTGCACTGTGTTATTGTTTATACGTAATAATTATTGAACATTGCAAAATGTGACTTTTAGTGAATAATTAGTGAATTACACGGACAATTTAGAACATAGTGAAAGTGGAAGTAACTCTCCAACAATGGGGACGGACCCATTAGTTGTGCAATTGGAGCACCAAGTAACGTGTGAAACATTGAGAGAAATCTCAACAAATTTAGACGGAACCTTTACCGTGAAGTGTAACCAGTGTACCCACAAAAATGACATTAAAAACTTTCTAGAGTGGATCAATGAACAGACTAAAATAAAAACAATTAAATGCAAAAAGTGCACCAAAACCAGTGTTATAAAGATTTGCACATTCGTGAACCATCGTCACACGAATGGTAAGTTCATACCAGATGTTTATTATAAAATCTACTCGTGTGCAAACACAGTAGTAAGAAGCGTATTCCACAACTGTGTGGAATGTAAAAAACAAAGGAATATACAAGCGATTCCCCAAACGGAGTTCACAGCTCAAGAGGAATATGTATGTAATTGCCTAAAAATAAACACAGTACATATCAAGTCGAATGAACTAAACTTAAAAACTAAGAAAAATATGATACAGAAACAAATCGAATTCCCTAGAACAACCGAGGCGGTGGTTGAGGCAATACCGACTCATAATCGGTTTGAGCTGCTTCAAAATAGTTCGAACCAAGAAAAGAGAAGAGTGATAGTGCCACCTAGCTCACACTTCGCGTTATCGACAAGCGACAACTCTCTGAGGTCGCGCAGCCCATCAATTAAGCGCCCACACCCTTACGAGGGAGAAGGCGTATCTGAAGCGAAAAAAGTTACTAGGCGAACAGGAACATTCAACAGTTCACCTAAAGACTCTGTGCCGACGGGGAAAAATATATCAACAAAAAATAGCACGCACGTACCACCGATACTAATCACGGACGCGAGATACAAATACAAAGATAATAAGGATACAAAAAAGATGCTGAGCGACCAACTCGTAGGAGATCTAACCAAATTAATGAATAAACACCATGGCCGCATAGTCAGAAACGAGAGAAGCAAAAACATCCTCATCACATTCACCGACTTAGAGAAAAGAGCAAAGGCAATCGAGGACATCAAATGTTTCAAGCCAGACCTCGCATTCATAGCGCCGAAACCCAAGGCGGAACAAACAAAAACGACGAAAGTCATCATAAGAAATATGGTTCACGACTATCCAGTCGAAGAACAAAAAGACGAAATGGAAAAGTGCATCGGTATTCGCCCTCTCAATATCAAAAAGATAACGAGCGATGTACAACTATGCATATTCAGCGGCGACCTCTCATACAATGAAATCGCTGAACGTATGAAAAACGCCACAGAAGCCTTTTACTGTGCAAACAAGCTAAGACCTGAAAAATACAAAGTTGGCTCGGACAGAGTGCTACAATGCAAAAACTGTTTTAAATTCAACCACGCAACTAGTGCATGCCATGCACCGAAAAGAGAACCCACCATACTGATCAAAAACAATCAGGACGAATCGGTGAAAGTCTGCTCAAACTGTAAGGATGTACAGCCAGAGCAGCACAGCGCAACACAGAGAAAGTGCGCACTATTCAAGAAGGCAATAGAGAGACAAAAGAAAAAGGCTGAACGAGCAGAAAAAGAACACATAAATGTCCCATTTACAACTAAACCAACACCACAACCAGAAACAAATAGGAGATCGAGATCTCCAATACGCAGATCGACGATTCAAAAGGGCATATCGTACGCACAGGCAACGAATAGTGAGAGTGAATTCACTCAGATACGCAGGCAACTAACCAGGGAAGAAAAAGTCTCCATATTCGATAAAACTATGGGAAAACTCATGACACTAATGAAAGAACTCAGAGATGTTCTACTCTACTAAAGGCAGTAAGAAACACATAAAGATCCTGCACATCAACGCGCAGGGTATCAGAAACAAATTCACTGAAATAAAACAACTGTTACAGAAATACCATGTAGACATAGCCATCATAAACGAAGCCAAAATCAATCTGTTAGATCAAAAATTCAATATTCTAAACTACGACAAAATATATGAGCAGAAAGCCAACCACCTAGGCACTATAATGTACGTCAAAAGAGGCATGAGGTGGGCTCAAACCAAACTCATCGACTCCTTCAGTGATGAGGAGAGAAAAATCGAAGGATGCAGCATTCGAGTCTTCACCGATCACAGAACTGGAGAATACATCACGGTAAAGGGCATTTACGTCCCAATACCAAATCAAAATGAAATGTCTGACGAATTCGAGCAACTGCTAAGAGAGGACAGCGCCCTCATCGTAGGAGACATGAACCTAAGGATGCAACTGCTCGGTCGTTCAGTTAATAGAGGTCTCGGAATTCTAGTACGAGAAATATACAACAACGGAGACTGTAGAATTTTACATTCTGGTCAACCATCTAGACCCACCAGTATTGGAAACAACAACATACTGGACATAGCAATCACAACATACAATCATTCAGATTTGGAAATAAAATCATGTAAACAGACAGAATCCATAGGGTCCGATCATGTACCATGGATAATCACTATAAATTTGGAAAACGACTACGAGATCCCACTAAGTCGTAACCTCAAAGACATCAAAACAAGTAAAGATAAGCGCGACGAGTTTGAACAGTCTCTAGCAACAAAAATAGATCCAAACACAAAAATTGAAACAGACACAGACTGTGACAAAATGATTACCAAACTAGAAAAAGCCGTAATAGAGACACTGAACGAATTTGCACCGCTCAAACAAACCGACAACAGACAAAATCTTCCCGAAGAAATTCAAAAGTTGATAGACAAAAGAAATAAAGCGAAAGACATCGCATGGAGTCTAAGATTCACATACAGATACAACGGACTAAAGAGAGAATACAACAGACTAAAACGCAATTTAGCTAAGAAACTCATAGAACACGGAGAAGAAATTTTGAACAAAGTTTTAGAAGATAAAACCGACAGCAGAAAAAAAATGTGGAGTATACAGAGAGCGATGAAAAAGCCACCTCAAAGGCTCCCCCTTATAGAAAACTGCAAAACAGAGCTAGAGATTATCGACAATCTAGTGGACACGGCTATCGTTCACATATCCCATATCTCTCATGAAGACGAAAACACGGAAAAATACACACCATTCCAACCATTGGATGCAACATCACACGCAGAGTTAAAAACAGCCCTTCGAAAATTCAAGAATCAGAAAACACCTGGCCCTGACGGGATAAGAGCGGACATCTTGAAAATGGGAGGCGATACAATGATAGCTATGTTCAAGCGAATAATGGACTACATTATCAACACGGGATACTTCCCAAAAAGATGGAAAGAAAGCACATGCATCTTTCTGCATAAACCAGGGAAAGACTACACACAACCCAAGTCATACAGACCTATTAGTTTGCTCAATATCATGGGCAAATGGGCCGAACGCATTATTCTCTCGAGAATAAACACAGTCAGCAACGAACTTATCCCCGAACACCAACATGGATTCGTTCGCCAAAGAGGCACAGCAACACAAATACTAAGGACCGGCAAATACATCAGCGACGCCCTGGAGAAAGGGCACAGTGTGGCCATGATATCGACCGACCTCAGCAAGGCATTTGATTCTATAAATCATCAGGGCCTAATAAAGAAACTCTACGAAGCTGGAGCCCGAAATAACATCATAAAGATAATAGAAAATTATCTGTCGAACAGAACAACCAAAGGCAGATTCAGAACAACCACAGGAACAGAAAAAAAGGTACCACACGGTGTACCCCAAGGCTCGATCCTCGGACCAGTGCTTTTTAACTTGTATGTCGCTGACATACCAAAGCATAAAATTGCAGGTCAGATGCTCTCTCAGTACGCAGATGACCTGTGCATTCTCAATGCAGCGGAGAAACCAGACCACGCCACCAGGCGTGCAGAATGGGCAGCGGAGGAAATTATAGACTACTATAAAAGATGGGGCCTCCAATGCAACGTGGATAAAACGGAGTGTATCATGTTCTCTCATAAAAGACCTAGGCTGGGAAATACAAACAGCGGATACAGAAATTACATCAAAATGAAAAATGAACGGATTGGATATAAGAACGAAGTAAAATACCTCGGTGTCGTATTTGATAAGAGACTATCGATGAATAAACACACCAAAGAAACTGTAGAAAAATCAAAACGAGTAAGAGGTGCCCTAAACCCAATCATAGGATACCGATCGAAAGTGAACGTCGAAACGAAACTACTCATCATACAGGCGTGCCTCTTGCCAGTACTCGACTATGGAGTGATCCAACTCCTACCAAGATACAGCAAGAGCAATCTGAGAAAACTAGAAAGACAGTACAGAATGGCACTGAAAGCTGCAGGTGCCTTCCCACGTCGCACTGAAACAAAAACGCTCTGGGAAATGCTTGATCAAGACCCGTGGCATCTCAGAGCACACGATCTCCACCACGATATGATTGACAAATTCACCTCACTGACGATCAGCGGCCTCGACGATCCAGGTCCCGCTTATACGAGATATGGACAGTTCAATCCATCCCTTTTCTCAAACAGGATAGGCGAAATTGAATACATAAACAAATCGGAGAGAGGCAAACCGCTCCACATGAGAACGGCCCCCCCCCGTCAGTGTAGGCTTTGACTCGTAAAATCACTCATAGCTTATAAGTAATTTTAGGTCTAGACCTAATGGGATCTTAAATCCAAAACTTCTCACACTTGTTCTGTATACCTATAAATCAATTATGTGAGAAAAGATCTCAACAATAGGTTGCAAAAGATCCCTCCCCGGACAAAGTGCGCCAAAATAAAATACATACCCAATGCTCTTGTAAAATTACATTTTATAAGTGACATGTAACACAGTTTCTCAACTAATGAAATAAACATCTATTCTATTCTATTCTATTCTATTCTATTCTATTCTACGCGTTTCCGAGGTAAAGGGTCTTGCAGACAGACGGACGGAAGGACGACAAAGTGATCCTATAAGAGTTCCGTTTTTTCCTTTTGAGGTACGGAACCCTAAGAGAAGTAAATAAAAGTCTATTCACCGGTACGAATTTTTTAATTATTTGAATGAAGAATATGCGCTTTTATAATTTATAACGTGACGACATTATCGTGGACGTCCACGGCGTCACGATTGCACAAGGAAGCAAGATGTGTGGACATTCATTTATATATATGCTTTTAAATTTTCGTGCACATCCACATTGTAACGTGACGGTATCGGTTTCTTTTTGACGTCTTAAATACATAGGTATAGGAGACGTAGTCGTCGGCTATAGATCATGACGTCCGCACTCTTCCGAAATCCGGCACAACTGGCACCAAAGGTCCACGGTATGTTAAAACTAATATAAACCGTTTGCATCAACGATTAAATCGTAGACGTCGACATCCATTGTAACGTAAGGTGTGGAAAATTTATTTATGTTAAGATTTTCTTAAAATATTGCCGCTTGTAAGCGCAAGCGCATCATGCGTTTCTTTATCCGTTGATCAATAAGAACTATCATTAAAACAGGTACCAACCAAATAAAATCAATCCACGAAATTATAAAAAACAGCGCAAGGCGCTTTTACTAAAAGCGTTTTTAAAAAGTCGCCCGTATTTATTGGTAACAGGTTTTTATCTTTTCCAATTACTTAAAAGTTAAGTAATTGTTGAAACTGCCCCTAGCATGTGATTAATTCCTTCCAGTTTATCTCGATACAAGGGCAATATGCAAATTAATCGTTATAGCTACAAAGGTAGAACGATTTCCAAAGATACTTATTAGAGGATTGGATGACCGATCAGTATTACCTTCTAAATACCTAAAATCATTAATATCAAAGGACATTCAAATATTTTTTCAGGATTCTGTAGCCAAACGGCAAAATCAGAACCTTGTTGCATCTTCATGTTGGTCGACTTGCTTATCTATTTGTCTCCCTCTAACTTTAAATTTGAAATCCAAAAGACGCTCTTTCTCTCTCTTACGCGTACTAAACCGACTAGTTTATTCAATTAAACATCAAATATTAAGACTAATAAAATATGTAAACAGTAACGGTAAATATTACTAATTGGAAAGCCAGTTGACTAACCTTAATAAAAACAAAAGAAACAAGTATTCAATTACAATAGAAAGATAAATATTATTGCAACAGTGTCTATGAAAGTTATTTAGTTATTTCTTTAGTTAGTTATTTAGCGGACAATTCAAACTGAAACTCATGATTTTTCACTGTGATATTTCAATGAAATTTCAGTAAAATGTCCTTTCAGTTGTCCGTAGGCGTAAACCGAGATCTAATTTGCAAATTGCACTACAGCCTGCACATAATGCCTACACAAACATAGATATACATAGGTACGTATGAACACAACCTACGCCCACATATGTAAATTTAATTAATGGGAGAAAATGTCTTATTAAATCAGTACATACAATTACATCTATAAATAGAATAAATTATTTAAACACCTTTACCGGCCGGCGGCATAAGTACTATACCGGCGGAAATCTACTTCAAAAACGAGTATCTTTATCTGAAAGATCGTATACGTTTACTATTAACCAAATATCAACATCTAATCTTCTAAGAAAATGTAAAATAAATCGTTCTTTTCCGTATCTAATCCGTATATTCCGACTTCCGATATCGGCGTAGCGCGTGTCTCTACAAGTGTTTATTTACCTATTTACGCGCTCATACTGCGATCCTTTACAATACAATAATAAGGAGCTAATGGTGTCATAATAACATTAGAGTTCGTACGTAAAATCAACGCGATGCGTTAGCAGGCTTCATGTGACGTAGTTCGTAGGTTACGGGGTGCTACGAGCTCGTAGCGGCCACCATATGTTCGGACCACGCGGGCTCCGATCGATACGCGGCGCGGCGGGCGGCATGCACTTACCGTGGTCATCTTGAAGTTTAACTTGCGCTGCAACGCGGTCTCGAGATGGAGAGCCATTTTAATAGCTTTTACTACCGATTAGCAATAGAAAGACCGATTAAAAGCACTATAACATAGTTTACTGGGCCGGCGTTAAGTAAAACTTCGCGTGTGACGTACGTAGCGACTTCAGCGTGGCAGATCGCGTGTTCACGCGGCCATTTTAGCCGCCTGTCAAAAGGTTTGAGTTTTCGCCGCTTAGCGCCACCGTCGCCAATCGTTACGTCTGCGCAAAAATAACCGCCGAGCGGAGAGCGGCGAGCGGCGGCGGAGGCAAGGGGCGCGTAGCGTAGGGCGCGTACACCGCCACAGGTTACGAGATTTTCCACCACCGATTGATTTATAGTACAACTTGTAATTGAGTTAAAAGTTACACTTTCGATACGAATAATAAACGCAGTATTTAAACTCGTTTAAATATTCTCCATAAAATATTTAAATTTTGGGCAATACTGTGTTACAGTCGTATCGTCTGTACTTGTAAACTGTACGTTTTATGTACCTACTTCGATCAAACTTCTTGACTCGACATTTATGAACTTACAATTAAATTATCAGGGTGCGCGACACTTCCTGAAAGGGATCGCCCCCTTTAAATTTACCTTAAGTAAAAGCGTTAACACACTTTATTAGTGTTAATGCAACATGAAACTTAACAAAAAATAAATCTTTTGAATAAAAATATGTGATTGAACGTTATCGATCAACATTTGAGTCATATGAGTGCTACTTTACGCGCAGTCACAAATGAAATGAAAAGACATAATGAGAAGCTGCGAACAAGCTATTAAACTCGTCAGAGACACGCCACGTGTCACTAAGCGTCAAATGCCAAGTGCCGAGAGCCAAGTATCACAATGGGAGCATGCTACGGCACAATATAAAGGAGTCGGCAATATATTTTGACTAGCACGCCATATATTACGCGACAGACATCAAAAACGAATTACTGTGCCATTACTCGCGTGTGTCGACTCGAGTAACTTTTGGGATAAAGGGCTTTAGGGGAAACTGTTTTTATTTATCGTGATTGGCATTCGATTTCTGATTGTCTACCGTTCGATATAGCGACACCTAGAGAACTAAATTTCCTGGCTGCGTGAAACAACTTATACCCGAGTTGACTACATTTGCACGTTGATCTGGTAGTAAAAGAAAACGGGATGTTTGGTTATCAACCGGCGCGGGTCGTAAAAGTTGGCTGAGGAAAAGGGGTTGCCGCTGTACTAGTAAATAGGTGAACTGACGAACTGTCACTGCATGTTACTGGTATATTTTCATCATGCTGTATATTTATTAAAGTGAAACTTTTATTACATCGTCTCAAACTTTGTCGTCTGTATGTTGCATGTCGCGTGACGGTCGGCCGCGGAGTAGGGATAAAGTGAAATTTTTACTTAAATGTCTATAATATGAAAAAAAGTTTCACCTTTACCGTGGTTTCATAAAACCACATAAACCTTTTTTATTTAAACTTCAAGTAAGTACTGTAATGGTACACTGCAACGTATTAAACAGTATGTAGTACACAGCTAACAGATTCGTACAAAGTAGGATCCTATATTTTTGGTTTGATTACTTATTTGCTAAGGATAAATAATTCCAGAGTGTGTGGAAGAATCCATGACCATTACGTTCTGTATCATGCTCTTTTTATTTCCTATTTTATTTATTTCTCAAACCTTTAGGATCATTAAAAGTCCCATACTGGTAAGCCCCGGTTCCAAGTTTGCGGAATAGCCAATCTTTTCTCCACTGCATGAGCTAGGTATCTCATACCTATAGCTAGTGTTGAATAGACAGTAAAAGATATAAATGTATCTAAAATCCTATAGATCCGCGTGCAGACTCTAAAATCTATAACATACGTACCCATATACGGCTGCAACAGTCTGCTCCACACCACCACCCGATGAAATAAACTCAGCCAGAGTTAGTGTCTGAATAAACTGCTATCAACTAGCGAACTTTAAATCCATACGTGCAACATTAATGAACGCGAATCACGTTAGTTATACCAACATCGGGTGTAGGTAAACAATTCAATCAGAACATCGAGTGTGTCATTTACTAGTGCGAGTACGAGGTGCGATTTGTAGCGGTGGGTGAAGCGATTTGTGATAACTTTCATCATATTCTTTCAGCCTTAACCGCTTCACATACTTAGGTACCTGCTACAAACGTCATGAAAGTTCAGTAATGTCTATATCCACAATTTCATTTGGCCAAAAAGTCTGTATCTGTATAAATATACTTTGCTCCAATCTCAAGCCTCACACGCAAATACATGAGACGATGTAAGTATTTTTACAGCATATTACATTAATAACACTCTTAAGATAAATTCAACTTCAACAATCCCACGATGAAGATCAGGATGTTTCCTACACGTGGAAGAAAGACACAGATACTTATAATTTGTTTTTGTTTAAACCCGGACAAAGTAACTCTATCTAGCTTTAATAGGCAGTCAGATTTAACTACCGTTTTAGACTCCCATAAATAATGAACATAAAAATCTTCAATTATTTTCTTTTCTGACCTTTTACCCTTAGAATTTTTTGACGCAATATCGATAGTGCAGATTATAGAATAGGGTCAAGGGTCGTATGATCTTATCCTCACGATAGCCTTCCTTAAATGTCGCATCAAATTACACGCATCGTTGGGTTTCACTGATCTAAAATTAATATTAGGCTACTACGTCTTTATAGTGACGTAACTGTGGGATATGTCATTATTTTGTTTCATGTAGGTGTAGCAGATAAGGACTAGGAAACATGGAGGTCACAGGTAGGATGCCCTTAAGGCTGATGAATATTTTAACATCTTCTGGATATCTTATCTTATCAGTCTATTTCTTCAATATACAAAATTAAAGCTAAGTGCAAATTTTGTTGCAACAACGTAGCGCACGGAACGGCAACGCCGCTCCTTACCTCCTCCGAAGCATTAATATTAATATTTTGGCGCGGAAACTGTTTTAATTTATTACGTAGAAACTAGAAGGTTTAGAGAATTGAAAATTTTGCTGCCTATGGCAGCTAAGTATTATGCCTTAATTTTTGAGCTATAATACATAATCATCTCTTCTTTCGTTTGGAAGACATGACATGAGCAGCTGGAGTGACGTCACACACACACGTTTCTTATCGTAGTTGCAACATTTTTTAAGTATTATCGTTCAGTTCTTTCCTTCCTTGTGCAGCTATCATGCCTTATTTTACTGACTATAGTCCAAAACCCTAACCTCACTGGTTTGCCTGTATTTAATGAGGAAGCTGGGGTGACATCACTCCAGCTAACACAGACTGAACGACTCCTATTAACGAAGTTTTTGTGGCAGCTAAATTAAGACTGGGAACTTTGATTGCAGCTATTATGCTTTAAATATTGGCATATATAGAATTATTCTATCACATATGAGGAAGCTGGAGTTATACACATTTCACAGCTGGGGTGTACTGCGCATACTTGTTCCCAGCCACTGAGCTACGATCTGTGCCCTAAACCAGTCTAATCTTTTCCAAGTTGGCCACTGCTTCATAACTACTCTGAAGACAAAAGAAGACCGTTAATCCATCGCTATCACACCGACCTAGTCCTCAGTTTGTGTCGCGCAGTGTTCAATGCGGCGACATAGTTTACTCTATGCCTATACGCGTGCATGTGTTTGTATGCGTGTCTGTGTGTCTGTCAATGCAAACGGAAACATAACTCTTTGGTAGCACTGCGCTTCAGTGCGCCGCGCCTTGAGGAAAGGAACAAACCACGATCTATAAGTGTAAGTATAGACATCGTATTACAATGACAGTAATTATACATACATGCAGTGAGCAGGGTAGCCCAGTGCTAATAGCCCCGACTTACGAGTCGTGAGTTCGAACTCAGGCAGGCGCTTTACTTTGTGTAAATAATTTCATCACTAATGCTCTCAAAACGTTGAAGGAAAACATCGTAAGGATACCGGTATGTTCTAGAACCAAAAATTCGAAGACATGTGACATCTGCCAACCCGCACTGGGCCCGCGTGGTAGATCCCACTCCCTGGCGAAGAGAGGAGGCCTGTGTCCCAACAGTGGGAACATTATAGGCTGATTATGTGACATTTATTGGTTTAATAATAATTGTGAAGGGTTTACCAATGTCATAAGGGGGTTCCCCCTAATAATCCCCCCGTGTGCGAAAACAGGACGGAATAAATTAGCAGTGAAAGTTTTATTGTCGCGCTGGAAACGTTGATGATTCATTCGGATTATCCTGAAATACTATTTTTTCCAAGGTCAATACTTATATCTAGACACGACACTAAAGCGATTATTCATCGCTGTTAAAAATCTCCAAGCCAAAAATAGCCTTTAAAAAACTTAATTAAATACTTACAATAAAATATTGGCGGAAAGAACTCGACTTGTTTCATAAGGCAAACAAACAATAAGCAAACAAACAGAAGTAGGTACTTGCATGTAGGGATAAGTGGAAGAAGGGATGGGAGGCCTTTGCCCTGCAGTGGATACAAACGACTGATAATAATAATAAATATTCTAATCAAGATTTTCCAAAGGTTAGTTTTGGCTCTTTAATAGTTAGTAATCAATTTTGAAACTATCCAAACGTAAAAAATAGTTAGTCTCTGAAATTAAAAAAAAAGTTACCCTTCCTCTAGACATCGCTATGATAATTATTGGCAGGTATGTCTATGTCCATTTAGGATCTACTTACGATACTACAATCAGACAAACTGTTTTTGAGTGCTTAGATTCCTGATTGTTTCCTAAATCTTAATAACAGCTGAGTTATTACGCAATTTATGAATATTTTGTAAAACTTTTCAATCCCAATTTAGTACACTGCCCTTCAAGATAAAGGATTTTCCTTGTTTGAACGACAGGGGTCTTACTCATCTGTGATAGCCATTAGCCATACCCATCCCATTTTGAAACAACACTGATGTTACATAGGCTAAGTCTTTTAGGTAATAATGATTATTATTTTAGTAAATAATTTATTTAGTAGTAAATAAATGATTTACTAAAAGGCTTAGGATCGATTGTTTCACGGTTGGTAAACGTTACATAGGTACTTACAAGGCCAAAGCCTTAATTTTGTAATTGTAATTTGCGTTTTTGTAATACACGTGCGTCAAGTGATTCACGTCCATTGTTGTTTAACAACTCGCCCTCAGCCTTACTAACTTACTTACTAGTTTACTTAAAACAAAAACTTCGGAGACGTACGTGTCCAATCAACTGAAATATCAGTAAATCCTAACATGAGCTAATATTTGTAGTGTCACCGCCACATTTCACGCTCGCAACACAAAATGAGATCAGGTTTCAATAACATTTTCTAATTGAATTTCATAGCTAGCCATATCATCGACTGTTAACGGCACACATTGATAAATTAAATAGATATCACACGGAAATTATGGAATACGTACGTATGTAGGTATCTACTTTGTCATCTATGTACCTATTATTTAGTTCATAACTGTATCTTATCATAACATCATGACTGTATTTCCCGAAGGGGTAGACTGGCAAAGGACGTATATTGTTCACCCACAGCCAGAACATTCTCAAGTGTAGGTATAATAAGCTTCTATATATTCTTAAATTCAAATATTAATGAATAAAATAAAATTTAAGTGTCTGTTTGTAATGTCAAAATAACAGCTTTTTACTAAATGGATATACAGGGTTATTGGAAAAACATTAACAACCTCTTAAGAGGTCATTGTACTAATCATTATGAACAACTTTTACTATGGGACAAAACCTTAAATCGCGAAAAAAAAAATCAGCTGTTGCCTATATTTTGACGAGTTATACGAACATAAATGTAAGGATTTCAGGTTTTGTCCCATAGTAAAAGTTGTTCATAATGATGAGTACAATGACCTCTTAAGAGGTTGTTAATTTTTTTCCAATAACCCTGTATAGTATTTTAAAAAAATTGTCTGTCTGTTTGTTTCGGCTAATCTCCGAAACCGCTGGACCGATTTTGCTGAAATTTGGTATGGGAATACTCTAAGCCCTGGAAAGGACATAGGTTACACATTTTTATCGACATACCATGCGGGCGAAGCCTCTGACAAAAACTAGTCTTCTATCTTCTATTCTATATAAAAAATAGTTCAGTGTCAAATACCGTACAGCTTATGTATTGGTGTAGGTAGATAGGTGCACATATTCCCTTAGAGATTGCAGAGAAGCAGTTTAAAAAGAAATTGGAATCTCAATCAGTAACCGAGGTTTAACGGTAAATCGAATGTTGACAGTCGCGGAAAACACCTAGCTACCTATAAAGTTACATAAATCCGTCTGTTAAGAGGATCACTGGAGAATATCACAAGAAATTGCTCACTTACCTTTGACAGTTCTCAAAGGTTGTTGGCACAGAAAGTTGCAATAGGTCGTGAAACTTGAACCAAGTTTTATAACGCCTAAGTCGTACGCGATATCAAGAATTCAGCGATAACAGCAAAATGTGAGAAATTTATTTATCTATCATAAAAAAAAGTATATTTAGTCTTAATATTATTATGTTAAAATTATTATTATTATTATGTTGCCGTGCCCTAACCGGGTTTCATGTTGGAATTTACTTATATTGTAACAACTAAATGTACACATGAATGCAATAAAGAAATTGAATTTGAATCCCACACTGTAATGTGGAAAATCACGTTTAAAGGTCTAAAACTCTAGACTGAAATAAAACAATTTTAATGAGCACACCCAAAACACGCTCAAAGGCATGCATCATGTAGGTACGTCTAGGTCGTCACAGGAACACAGAACAATTAAACCGTGTGGACGAACACACGCCGACTAACCTGTGCAAATCCTAATATAATTTCATGGTGACTACACCGTACCTACACCACCAGGCGTACCTAGGAACAACTACGAATAGTATAGGTACCTACCATACATCATAGTACATAGGTTCAGTTGGCAGCCGGGGGGAATAGCAATGTGTAGTTAACTTACAGACTTGTTAAATTGTATGCACGTCCAACTTACAAGATTTATAACCGTTACAATTGCTTTTGCTTTAAATGATTTACTATTACAGTTATAGTTTGCCTGTTTTAATTTTCAAAATAGGTAAAGTTTATTGCATTGCTGTTTTTCGAAATAAATCTAGGCTTAAAGATGGTGCCTTAACATTTTGTTTGGCATTCCGCAATTAGGTTTGGAAAAGCAATCCCAACGATTCCCTGTAGAATGCCCTTAGGCATAAAGTTTCAAAACGTATTACCCAATAACGTTATTACTTAAGTGGACCCTAAAGTTGTTATCTTAATTTGTACATTAGGTACCTACACACGACTAAATTATCACTGATACAAACAAGTCAAAAGCGGGAACAAATTACAGCATACGCTCCACGATAACATCAGTTAGTATTGAAACAAATAACAAGCAAACCAAATAATTCTCCCTCGTAATCTTGATTAGAACAACGGAATTCAAGTGCTTACCAAACTGGCCGCGGAAAGAACAATGCTCACTCACGAGCCCTTCATTCTTGAACAACAAATCTTCCCTACTAGCGACTGTAGTTTGCTCATTTGGAAGAAATGAAAGAGGGCCCTTGTCTGAGCCGAAGCCTTCACTCTTTTGTTGGAAACGCGTTTGTTCTCAGTGGCCATTTCACTAATTGCGACCACCTCCATTGTCTCCGTATAAATTAGACGTAAATGTTCCGCTTCATCTCGTTATCTCCAAGAATTTTGAATAAACACAGTTTTTAGACGAGCGTCACAGTACTCAGGTAAATGAGCCAGGCACAAACTTCGTAGTCCTAATGTGTGGTAAAAGCTTTGTTAAAAGTATGAGTGAAATTATTTTAAGTAGGTACTTAATTTTCAACGCCTCTCGACTCACAATATATTTTATTACCTTACTCAGTGTATCTTTCAACATAACTTGTGTGGTAGGAGTTGAGTAGTTTATGTTTGTTATTTGGAATATATTTTAACTAGTCTGTATTGAAATGGAAAGGAAAGGTAGACGGTGTGAAATCATACAACCAGTGTGTATTTTCATTCAACCATCGAAATGGAACAGAAATCGATAAAAGTTTAAATTGTGCTCAGTCATCGCGCAAAGCTACAAAAGGTTCCGACCTTTGAATGTATTCGTACCTATAATATAATAGTCTCGTCTCGAATGTTTACAAAGTTCTCCACACATCGCTTCCCCTTGCCTATACAAGCGAATGCCGCGTTAAAATAATTCCGAAGCAAGTTTTCATATAAAACTACATTTTGATGGAAGGAAAAAGTGTGGAAATTTTCACAGAGTATTGTTTTTTGTTTCAAATAAGTGGTTCTATGTTGGAGAGGTTTACCCCCTGCAGACAAGACAGTAATCACGACGTACCGGCAAGTTTCCTCCTCGCTAGTGTCTGGCTTAACTCAAGAACCACTGCAGTCTTTGATAGGGCTTACATTATTCGAAAACTTGTTCCTCGAAGAACGTTTATTTAATAATTTAAGTATGAGAGTGTTTCAACTTGTTAACTTACCGTGTATGTTTTATGGGACCTCAATTCGTGGGGTGGAGGTCGTATCAGTCGAGGAAGCAATCTATCACATCTGGTGCAAAGCTCAATTTTTATCAATAACGCTACTTTACACGACTTCGATTGTTTGAGCATATCTGTTATTCACTATGCAGTTATTGAAAAGGTGGCTTTTGAAGAATAATCCAGAGCAAAACCAGCACGTAAATAATTTCCCAAAATATAGAAGGTCACGGTCTCTTCGTTGTTATTTTTGTCTCCGAATAAAGAGAGTTATTTGTGTCTGCCCACCAGCGTTTTGCCTAATTTGACAAAACAATAACGTTTTGCGGTAAAATTACAGAATATTTTTAGAAAAAAAAGTCAATGGTAGGCGGTTTAGTTTTCGTAGACATTTAATTTAGTGTTTCCGTAACCTTTGGAAATGTTGAGGTCAACCTTCGCATTGTGATGTCTGTTTTAGCTGAGTCAATAAACAGACAAAGACATAGAGTAAATAGACTGAGCAAAGCTACTTAAATCTTTTAATGACTGTACACCATGGGCCATGTTGGCTATAGAACTTGTTTTAGAGCTGTTCCATTTATCGACTCTGCGGAAAATTTTGCCATAATCAATCAATTATACCAATAATTACCTCTCAACGGGAAGTAGGTAAGAGCAATTTACCGATTTCAATTCGCATGAACGAGCCCTTTGTTATCAGGGAATGAGCTATTACCGTCGATTCGATTATTATTCTTACTGTCTGCTATTCTTAGAGGTTTTAGCACTGCCTAATGAAATACCTTTGTTAACCTTTATTCGGCATCAGCTAGAGCACTTAAAGATTTACATTAGTGACGATTCTGCAGAATCACGAGTAATCTGAAAAATCTTTCACTATAACAGACGAATTAAAAAAACCGATCAAGAGCGAGTCGGACTCGCCCACCGAGGATTCCGTACCATTATATGTTTTTAAATTATCATCGGCGAGGCCTATTAAATTCGTCAGGGAATTTTAACACTTCGGTGTAAAAACTTTCAGCTTTAGGTCAGCGCTGTCTATTGACCGATAGTGGAACTAATTAATTTTTTGTTGATGATTTCTGAAGAAGTGTGCTATTTAGAGACATAATTTTATTTTTCCTGTTATCTTTACATATATGTACTTCTATCTCATAGAATAATTTCTGATTTTTCTCTATACAAACTTCGGGGATAAGGGGGGGACGGTATTTTTTTTACATTTGTCATCATAAGACGAAAATTATGTGGCCTAAAAAAAAGAAAAAAATTAAATGTTTGACATTGTGCAAATAGCGCTCTTTCATATGATTACCCCACATGCACTAGTAGCCCCACTTCGAATTTTTAGACCCCTTTCAGTCCCTGTTGTAAAAGATTTCAAGTGGGCGTGGGTGGCCAAATTCGAAAATAGCGAAAAGTACTCAAAGGAGTCTCGGGCTCGATTTTGATAAAAACTAAAACTACATCACTGGTTTTTTGAAAAACAAAATTTCTAGTCAGGAATCGAACACGTTGATTTTGAAAAAATAACACAGTGTATTACCTATTAGGTACACCATTCGATAGCGTCCCTAATAAGGATCAAATTCTGGGAAGTAATGACATAGGTACCTACGGCAAACAACATACATACTTATATTTATTTCTTTCTTATTTGCAAAATAATTGGGCAAATGTCATCTAAAACTAATCCAAATTTCAAATTTCAAGTGTGACAGACTGACAGACAGACAGACTGAGTCGCACCATAAGGGTTCCTTTTTACCATTTTGGTACGGAACCCTTAAAAGAGGGAAAAAAATAGTGTTGTATCTATCTTCTACTAATAATAAAGCTGAAGAGTTTGTTTGCTTGAACGCGCTAATCTCTGGAAGTACCGGTCAGATTTGAAAAAAAATATTTTTGCGTTTGATTGTCCCACTCTTGAGAAAGGCTATTTAGCAACATGCTACGACCCTTAGGAGCCGACCAAAAATAAAAAAAGTCAACAATTTCTTTCTTCACCTTTTCAAAATAATGATTCGTTAAACGTAGCGTGATTATAAAAAGAAAGCACTTTGTACTAATGCTATTTTAGGAAACTTGAATACATTCAAAACAGGAAAGAAATCATCAACATTTTCTTTAAACTTTTTGGCGACAAAACAGAAAAAAAATTGAATTATCAGCTTTACTAAACGAGTTTTACTTCTGTAACGTGCAATGTAATTGCAACTGCAACATGGTTGCATTTAAATCGTTTAACGAACTCAGTAGGAAATGACAATGAAAAGTTCGAAAATGGTTTCGAAACGGTATTTTGCACGCTGACTAAACAGTCTAAATTACCGTACTGTGTTGCGTTACTCAAAAAATTCCACCTCTAATTAAGTAAGTACATTGCATATTGCATCGTCCCCTCAAACTCGATTACAATTTTAAGCCTTTTGTAGGTACTGTTTTGAAAAGGGTCTGAAAGCATCGTCTGAAAGTAGAGGGCAATAAACTTTGCGTATCAAAATTTAAACTACCTGCGTAGGCTTGACGTAACAAAAGCTTCAATGAACACAAAATGTATATGAATGATATACATTTTAATTATCCAATGTTTCATTCATTTTTATCAGCCTTAATTTTTTTTTTATTAAAATCGGCTTTTTCTAAGACCGTTACTAAAGTTTGAGAAGGGAATTTCATAACGCATAGGTTCTACGAGGAAAATTGATACTAATAGTACAAAGGAATAAGGTTCATATTCAATTGGGAAAATCTGACAGATTGGGGTAGCTTGATGTGCTGGCCTCTGTACTAACGCAGAAGGAAAGCGACTAACTGAATATTTTTACGAGGTGGAAGCGCAAGTAGGTATTAGATGCGAAGTCCCGACCTCCCCGAGGCATAGCACGCTTCACACCAATGTTGATGAAAATACACACACCACCCCAACTTTTTTAAAATCTTCGAATAATTCCTATCGTAAATCTATTTAAACAGGTAAAACACAATATTGCACTTTTACATTATTTATTGGAGTCGTTTAAAAGTTTTAACACGTGATAAGCAGTAAAAGGTACCTATTTGTCTTTTTACTAAGAAAGAGTCTCTCGTAGCATTCATATAAAAAGCAGATTTAATGAATTTGTTTGGTGCATAAATTTCCGTAATACCGACACGTCACGGCCGACTGAACTCGTCTGTCCGACCAATCGTATGTTCAATATGTTCATAATATTGCAGGCCTTGCTCTTTTCATTTACCACAAATTAAAAAATCTCGGAAAGCTTTTCATGCGTCCAAATAGTAGGATTGAATGAAGCTCTCTCGATGTGAACTGCGGTCAAGGACTGTGTTTGACAAAGTCAATATAGATGTAATTAACTTGTCAGTTGTTTTGAGTTAGTGCTATTGTTTGTTATTTATGACTTTGAAAGTCGATTAACTAACTGAACTTTTGTAAACGTCTAACATAAAATGTATAATACAAAAGCTTGTAAAATTTATTACGACTAAACCTACAACGATGTGCTTTAAATATACAAAAATATTGTTTCTATAACGTGACGGAAACCAGCCGTAATGCGTGTTGGGCACGCACTCGGTCAATATTTTCAAATATAAAGAATCATCATCTGCCGAGCCTTTTCCCAAATATATTGGGGTCGGCTTCCAGTCTAACCGGATGCAGCTGAATACCAGTATTTTACATGGAGCGCCCAGTTACTGGGTAATACGATAAGTACCCCTTGGTAACGGTAAGACTGGTTGTCGCAGATTACCCGTAACGATTGTTAAAGATCCACGAATGACACCCGGGACCAACAGTTTAACGAGCTTTTCACAGATCAACCGCAGCAAGCGTAGCTTAACCTGACCAATCGACCTGTGCGACTGTTATTATTTAGCTGTGGGCCCCTCAAATATAAAGAGTATCCATTGAATATAAATAATTGATGATATGTCAGCATTCACTCGTACTGCTATCTCTACATTACATGATTTATGATATTCTTTTGACATGAAAAGATATAATGTTTCGTATCAGTATTGAAGTTTTCCCATATTTATTGCTTCCAGGCATAATATTTATCAACTTTAGTTTTTGAAAGAGCAATAGGAACAGTTTTAAACAAAACTAAGTGCACGAAGTTGTCGAGCGGATTTACCGGAAGCGGACGCGTCGACAGCGGCCGTCGCTTCAGGATCGCAACACGCTTTCATTCATCCCGCAGTTAAGTCCTTTCGGAGCCGAAGCCGGGTTTACACGGAAACTCTACACTAGGCGCCGACCTCCTGCCTGTAGCAATCTCTCCCTCGCACGCGCACAACTCACGCCTCGCCGACTGAAAAGAGAGAACAAAATCAATACTGTCTGGAACACGCCCACCGGTTCAACTCGGTAACTGCGCTTCCTCACTGGAAATTCGATAAAATAAAACTGGGTAAAAAACATTATATTTGTGTGTTGGTGTTAGAGATCCTATATCGTCAGATTTGTTGATAGCATCTGTGAAGTGCAGGTGTCGGCGGCGCAGCGGGCGCTGGCGAGGGGTCACATGTTTCGCACGTGGTCGGGTCACGTTACAATGTTTACCTGCGACCGCCTGACGGTCAGGTGAGACCGACGCCACGAGTCTCGCTATACTCTCGTAGCTATACGTACTACGCCGACCGACTCCCCGAAATAAGCATTTAAGGCCAATTTTACTACTTTACTGAGTAGATTTTCAGTAGGGGCGCCCTCGTACAAGTTAAGCAAATTGTTTGCTGTCTCTGGGTAAACACTCTTAAAATGTAATCTTGTCTCCATCCTCACGATACCCATATTCAGTGGGCGTCGGAGCCGGCAAGCCCGCGGCTACGGTTTGCATTTTTATCAACCATCGACGACAGGCAGCCACATTTTATTTTGCGTGTCATAAATATGGAACTAGTGAAGACGAACATACGCTGGAATATACAACATTTTCATGCAAACTTATCTGAAACTATGCATAAGTAAGCAGCAACAAAAAGAAAGCTTCCTCTTTGGTATAAAAATAAAACTTAGTACCTGTTCTTGTGTTTCCTGCATCACATTTTAGAGAGCTCTTTGTACTTTATGTACACGAGCGATGATGTGAGCAAAAAGTTACTTACACAAAATAAAATACACTTCGTTCAGCAAATATGTTCAACAATTTCTCAGACTACCCATATAGAGAATTTTAGTAACGAAACACTATAATACTGATTAGCTGTACAAAATATGTATAGAGTATGTCATGAAAATAGGTTAAGTATTATAAAAATATTATTATATCCTTCATAAGTTAAAACAGAACACAGCTTCTTTGTACCCATACCAGTCACATTTTCACGAAGTGCTTATATGTGGAAGGAATACGCAATGAGCTGTCCCCTTCCTTATAATATTTATACGAAACGTTAAGGATATCTCAATTTATTACGTTCCATTAATTCCATCAAAACGTCTTGGAAATAACCACATTTTAATAATAGTGGATGGCAGTGAAAAACAAACAGTATAGTGTGTACTATCATCTGTGTAATTTGTATGAGTCGAGAGAGAGAGACGGGTATTACGAGGCTCGAAGGCAATGCTAACAGACTGCTTCTATAATTTGTTACTGTTGGGCTATTCGTTGCTTTGGGACCCTCTCAATATGCAGTTTGTTTACTATGCGTATTGGCTATGGGTAGTTACGACTCATGACCCCCTATTTATAAAACATTTTTAACTCGTGTCATGGTTTCGTAGCCTGGTTTAAGGGACTTTAAACTCTATAGGTACTGCTTTTATAGAACAGTTTTCAGTAAAGAAATGAGAAGAAATAAACTATGTGTTTCCTTAGAGCGGGTCGTGCTTTTATGGACCTTGACGGTCACTCAAGATGAGCTAAAACTGTAGATACTTGAAGAAATGATATTCGTTTTCGGGTAGGCTACTTTTGTTCATTTCTGTACAAACGTAAAGAGTACCTATATATACATGCAACATGCAATATAAATCATACATAGAATGATAGTCGAAACAAACGATGAAAACCTCTCAAATTAATTCGACGACTTACACTACAAACATACAATTAAAATTATATATTATTTTTGACACTTTTCGCATGTTGCTGCACCACGTGCTGCACCTATAAATACAGCATCTTTATCGAAAAGAAGACACCAAAGCTTATTCTAAACTAAAATATGTACAAATATAATGTTTAAAAGCGCAATGCACCAAATGTAAAGTATAGATAAAGTGATTTATTAGTTTCCACGGAATAATTGCAACATTCGTGGATGGAGCTAGTTGGAGCAATAAATGGCTCATGGGGCGCCTTACAATCCAATGGTTATATCGTCGGTCTGGAACCACTACACCATGAGTTTTATCAATGCGTAAATACGATCTTTCGTGGTCGTTTCCTGTTCCGGGTTGAATGAATTTTCAGGGGTGTCAATGTTTTTTGTAGCAGGGTAAATATTTTTTTAAAATAAATTACGCATTAGCTCTCTTAAATATCACATTTGTAAAAACACACACAGTAAAGGTCAACGGTTGTCACTTAACTAATTGTCTTCATAATATCGAAATTAATATTGGTATAAGCAGTCTCTAATAAGATATTACATGCACAGTCTTGCACGTAGATACTTAATTATTTTTTTTAAACTTTGTCCTGTGCCAAAAAGTAAGAACCAATACAACCATACTGTTCAAACATAATCAAGAATATAATAACCGAAGCAAATAGCTGCCCCAACCATAGATTATAAGCGTATTTGCAATTCAAAAACCTTTAGTTATCCGCCATTCCGTGCCTGAACATAATTAAAATTTGCCTTAGGTGACGTTCGTCATTAATTATTTAGCGTAGTCTGAACGTCTTTAGCGGGAGCCAGTCGACGTGCAATAAATGGGCCGCAACGCCTTATATTCAGAGGACAGAGTGAGCACGTGCCCAGAATAAGTTACCGACAGCGCGCTAAAGGAACCCAGCGATCCCCGTCTACATAAAGATTTATTCCCATCTGTAACTGAGAGGAGGACGCGACAGTTTTTCCCAATTATAAGGTGTAAGCGCCCCATTTATTAACATCTCGTCAAAGAAATCACGATCTCGCGCTTCTCCGCCAGTTTCCCGGAGGTACGCTCATAGTTTAGCACAGTTTCCAAACTTTTAATTATTGTGCCGGCTAATAATTCCGAAATTGTACTACTGCTTCCTTCTGGCGACATTTTAATGAGTACAAGGAAAATTAATTAATCGTACTTATTTTATAGTACTTAGCTGGGAACATTTCAGTTCAGCTGAATTCTTGTTTCACTATAAGTACCTATTGCTAGCGTAATGCAGTGTCAATATAAAATTTAAATAAATCATACTTATATTTTCCCGAAGGAAGTATCAGATTAAATTTCTATTGAAAGTCTTTCAAAGCTATAATAAACACGCAACGAGTCGTTATATAAGAAGCTATTAAAAAAATATAGAACCAAGATTTTTCCCTTGAAAGGAAATACTACAGAACAGATAAAAGAGATTTTATCTGTTTTGTGGGAAATACGATATCAAACCTAATTATTTTGCTGCGGAGCGTAATTAAATTCTCATATGCGCATCTCTATCATATTTGCAGACGTGAGTCGTGATATTCTCGGCAAATATTACAGAACATGTTAGTAAGAAATAAAAAAAAATATGTGTCACATCTGGGGAGGGGGGTAGCTGCAAACTGTATGTGCCAGGCGTGGTCGGAACTGGAAAACTTCGCCGTCCGCGACCAACGGCAACTTTCTTGCCCAACTCCACGCGCCGCGGTGCACTGAAATGCCGACCGTCTTCTTTGTCATTAAAATGCTTTATTGATGTAATATGCAATATTTTATGGTGGCGAATATATGCACGCCTGGGCACGTAACAGGCATACTTCTGTGGAAAGTTTTAAAGATAAATGATTGCATGTAATTAGTTATGGTAAGCTCAATCTCTCCTCGTAGCACTTGGTACGCGAAACTTTTTCGATGTGATTTTCATTTAGCAGTAAGATGAACACGAATTTTGAAAGTGTCTATGATCGTAGTTTTCAACATTAAACTTGACGGTAGTGCTTTAAAGCATATTTTACGTATACGGGGTATTCTATCGCAGCTCTATCGCAAAGCGTAGGTATGCTTCGCTTCCACATACCATTAGCAGTAAACAGTACACACACCTATGAGCAGATAATAAAAATTAATACAATGCGCAGTAACTCGGTATGCATTTCAAACTCAGGCACAATGTAAAAACGGGACGGCAGTCTCTGTAGCCTTAATATCCGCTGTTTCAGACTCGTAACCGGCTAACAATATTGCATTGCGTACGCCACGCGCTAGTTCCGTACTTATCGCGAAAGTTTCAGCCGGCGGCTCGAGAGGGGGCGGGGGCGCCGGTGGGGGCAGCTGGGGGGCAGGCGGCGCCCCCGCTGCAATATCGATCGCGTCTGCTGCACGCTGCAACGCTGTCTTCCGCAGATCAGTCCTTATCGTCTACCGGAGCGAGCCTGCGCTACAGCCTCGCACTAAAAAGGCTTTGCGACAAATTCTACATGGAGCTGCACGCATGCCGACTGCAGATGCAAGTATCGAGGCGTGCGCTCACGCTTCACAGAGCTAAGCTTGTTTATTGAAAACCGTTCACTGTTGTCTCAGCGTCTACACGTAATACATATGCTCGATTTATGGCGACGTAAAAGTAATGTGCCGTCCGCAATACGTTTGACGTACCATCCAACAAGTTTATATGAGCAGTTATACGATTTGTTCGTTGGGAGATTATAAGAGTGATAACTCCTACGCAGACGAATATAAAGCTCAAACTATAATCCCGACACTAAATACAAGTCATAACAGAGAAAGAAACAGCAAAGCGAGTAACACTGTGCTCCATACGAAACTTAGTTTAAAACTGTCGTCTACACTACTAGCTTGCTTGACATTTCAGGCACTAAATTCATTACAGTTGGCGCGGTTTTATAAGTGATGGTTAAGGTAAGGGTAACAACACCGGTCTAACTATAAAATTTATAAAGAAGGACCAAGTCGAAAGTTGCAAGCGTTGAAAATATTGTAAGCTGCACTCGTTTCGGGCAAATTAAATGAAAAACGAAGTTTCACCGCGTGGCGGACAAAGTTGGCCACTCAAGTTTCAAGCTCGGCGAGAGGCGCGTACAGACTACATCCGTCCTTCTCTCGCTCATAATCTGCCTAGCCTTTTCCCAACTATGTTGGAGTCGGCTTCCAGTCTAACCGGATGCAGCTGAATACCAGCACAGGGAGCGACTGCCGATCTGACCTACACAACCCAGTTACTGATTAATACGATACTCCTTGGTAAGACTGGTGACCAGAATTTCGGGTTTCTGACTACCCATAAAGACTGTCAAATATCCACGAATGACAGCCGAGACCAACGGCTTAACGACCTTTCCGAGGCACGGAGGGATCTCGATATGTTAAGATGGCCACACGCATCCACAGACCAACCGCGATAAGCGTAGCTTAACCTGAAGGCCAATTCTCGTAATTTAAAACGTTCAAAATCTAGTCGCAGTCTCATCTCGGCGACAAACAAACGTCAAAAACTTGTCAAAATGTAGGGAAATTTGAGGTATTTTTGACAGATTGAGACTGAGATCAGACTGTGAACGTTCTTAAAAATTACGAGAATTGCCCCTCTGATCGATCGATCTATGCGGCTGTTATTATTTAGCTACGGGCCCCTCTTCAATTTATTCATTTTAATTCAATTTCAATTTATTTATTCAAAAACAATTTTCATTGTCTTCTTTCGCTACATAATAATACATAACAGCAACACACATTTGTAAACTGAAGCATTAATACATTTTATTATTTTATATTATACTAGCTGACCCCGCAAACGTCGTTTTGCAAAAAAGAAAAAAAAAATAGATAGTAGCCGATTCTCAGACCTACCCGATATGCACACAAAATTTCATACCAATCGGTCCAGCCGTTTCGGAGGAGTATGGTAACTAACACTGTGACACGAGAATTTTATATATTAGAAACAATGATATTATAAGTGTAAATTTTACTTATAATGTCATTGATTAGAAAGATAAATCTATCACCTCAACATGTCTCGATCATATTAGAGTAAGTAGGTCAATACGTAGATATGTATATTTTCAGCTCATAAGTTTTCCAACTACTTACTTTCCTTTTTCCTTACTCATCCAATCACATAGGTAACTCAAACTAAATGCGATAGCTATAATTAATCAATGACACAACAGGAAGTTGCTGAAAGCTGTTTACCAATAGCCATAATAGGCACTTAACAAACTCAAGGAAGCCCGCGGCCCGATGTGTACTTTGTAAGGGATTTATAAACCTGTCTGAGCCTGCATATTAATAAATGGAATAAATTTTCCCCACCTGGCCGTAAGTTCGTGGCCCACGCAACAAACGGTGTAAACTCAAAAGTTATTTAAAGTTGGTACAATCAAGACGGTTCAAGGTGGTTATAATTCCCGTGAGCTATGAAGTAGCTATGTCTACGTATTGAGTATTTTATTTTTGAGGGGCTCGTGGCTAAGTAATAGTAGCCGCACGATCAGGTTAAGCTATGCTTGCTGCTGTCGGTCCGTGTATGGGTGACTATTTTTACACAGAGACCGCTCTGTGCCTCGGAAAGCACCCCGGTAGTCATTCGTGGACCTTTGACAGTTGATACGGGTCGTCAGAAGCCCGAAAGTCTGACAACCAGACTTACCAAGGGGTTTAGTGTTACCCAGTCACTGGGTTGTGGAGGTCAAAGGGCAGCCGCTTCACTTTTAATGCCGGTATTCAGCTCCATCTGGTGTGACGGGAAGCCAACCCCAGAAATAATTGGGAAAAGGCTAAGCAGACGATGATTTTTGAGCTTCAGCCACGTCGTTACCAAAAATTACAGTTTCAGTGAGTCAAATCGATAGAAAGCGACAAATACGTACATACAGCGACTGAATAGTTTGGAAATACGCCAGGCGGGGGCACTCGACCTCTGCACACTGCTTGCCCACTTCACCACTGAGGCACTGATGTAAGACGCCACGCAACTCTGTGATCGACTGTACGAGACAGTAGCATGACTGTACCACGCGCCACGCGCCACGCGACATACCTCACATGCCTTCTTCATCTTAATGAAATACAACTGTAATGTATTCAAATTAAGTTTTATGAATTTTTTTATGCATTTTTATCAACATTTCCCCTTAATTAAGACAACAAAGTTTTTAAATATGCAGTAAAGTCATTAATTGAGTACTTCTTCAAAGGAAGGTTACAAGACTTCCAGCCACTTAACGCAATACATTTGACTAGTTATATACAGAAACTGCACAATTGAAGCGCAACGCGCTACGCTGGAGCTACGCCAAATTGTAAAATATATTTAATACTATAATATAATATATGTCATAATTACATTAGGCAAATATATTTAAATGGTTTAGTTTTAAAATGCCAATGAGAGAGCGTAGCTAAAGTATTTTCGTGTATGTAAGCTAAGCATGCATTATTCGAAGCTCTCTTATAACGGATGTGTAGCAGTGAGGCGTCATTCACTCGATATATATCCTCGTGAAAAGGTAAAAGTTTCCATATTCTTTTGCATTGTATATGTGTACCCACTAGCATTATATTAAGGCGCTATAAAATATTAAACGGAATTTTTGAATTAAAATTTATTGGAGATGTACATTTTCTTGCTACGAACTCGAAAAGGGCTCATATTTTATTCTGAAGGTGAATGTATTTAGCAGTAAAGAGCAGCAGTCGTTAACAGTGACATCTCCAAATTTTATTTCTCTTCGCATCGTCATTGTGAAACAGTTTGCCGGTGAACGAGTGAATTTTCTCGTGTTAAGGAGAGCCACATTGGAGGCCCGCCAGATGGCTCTTGTGAGGAGCACCCTCCGCCGCCTCCGACTGACGCTAATTGCTACCAACTCTACCAAAATTATCTCAATTATACTGAATTTATTAATGACTATTAATATTACGATTGTTTCGAACTCTGTTTCGTTATACACGAGTTTTAATAGTTCGCGAACATTTTTTTTACAAACGGCTCATAAAAATGCAAAACGCTTCAAAATATTTTTGGTGAAGTAAGTAGAAATTTAATAAAGCGAATAATTGGGATAGGCGCACGAATTCTTCCTAATCAGAACGATTGCATGGATGTTTTCAGTTATTTTGGTAAAAATAATCCGTAGTTCAAGACTATTGTGTTCAACTCTCGACCTTTTATGTGATTACGTAGCCATCTACCACTACCCTATAGTACATGGCACATCGGGCTGTAACCAAGGGTCGTGATGTTGGAAGTAAGCCAGAACACAATGTCTGCACACAGTTACATTTGCACTAGGGATGCACTCGTCTTTGGAACCAGGCTCTTTGTCCAGCCATTTTATTCCAGTCGAGGTTTTAACTCTACCGTTGAGAATTAGCTACGTTGGTAGCGTACCTCACACGACTCCAACGGACGTAATTAGATACTTTACCCGTGTGTAGAGGGACCTAAAGACGGTTAATTTAATATGATAATTACAATCCGTAACTTTATTCCTTAGTCGACTTTGGAGACGCGAGAAAAAACATGACGTGTTCCTACAAAGTTTTAATTTCATGTCTGTGCTAACAAGAAACGGTGTTAATTCTAAAACAAATTATAAACCTAAACATTTTCTATAAATAATGGAATTGAAAATAAATATAACGTCTGTGTTTTCTTAACTTATTCTGTGTTTGTCCATACAATCCCTATTGGCTACCTGTGTTGGCAACCGTATCGTTTTCATTTCTTAAGGAGCCAGACTCGATAACGTACAAAGGCTTTTGTAATACAAATGTTTTGTTTTTAATAAAAATGAAAACGGCAACTTGTTGGGAAAATCTTTTTAAGGAAAAGGGAACTGTACAATCAAATGTACACCTACTTTGGTTGAGATACAAAAGCTATTGTTTCTTATTGTAGAAGTTTCTGACAATGTAAACAAGGTAATGGTGGCAACCAATGGTACGCAAAAGGTTAACCCTTTTTTCCTTTTGTAAAGTATCACGGTTGGTGATATTTTATTCGGATTACAATCTAGCCTTTTCGCTAATAGTAATATAAGTAATTTAAATATGACTTACGGCTGATTTGTCAATACTCAACAAAATAACTTTTCTCTGAGGGATTATTAACATACAAAAATACAAAAGCTGTGAAACCGCAATATTTATTTTATTGCGGTTTGACAGCTTTTGTATGGATAATATTATGTCAAACTGTCAGATTTATTCTTTATTTAAAAGTTAAGTTAAAAACGTGTCAGATTTATTCTTTATTTAAAAGTTATTGAAAGAAAAAGCTGCAACTTGCTACAACTTTCTCAGAGTAAGCTGAAAGCTATTGAAAAATCAGATCTCAAACTGCTAAACTTAACTATGAAATTAAGAAATCGTCCAATAAGGTATTTCTTATTCACTTTATGTTAGAGAGAAGACACCATGATTAATTTCATGAGGTATCACATATCAGTCGGCCTTTTGGCTTAAAAATAATTGCCAATCGAATGCATAAATAGGGAATTTTCTGACAGACATTCAGCTTTGTCATTAGCTACGTAATTTTAGTAAAGTTATAGGGACATAAGTAAAGATGATTAGGTAAGTACTTACTTTACCAATCTAAATGACAGATAATAGTAATAACTACTTATTACTCTTATCTGTCATTTCAATTCTGTTCGTATTAATGAAACTTATTTCAGCAAAATTAAGATTTATTATTTTCTATTATCCATCGCCAAAAAAACAACAACAATGCTTTCTATTTTCGCACAAAAAGACGAACGCAAAGATCCACCCACATGACGTACGTACAATACAATACATTAGATATATATACTTTGCGCGCATCGTTTTATTTGGTCCATGAAAGATGGAGGCTCATCCCACTTCGGAAGGAGAACACTTGACCGCAACAGATGGCTGGGCTCACCACCTATCTATACACGTTACATATACTTCACTATACCTATATATTTAAACATCCACGAGCGCTGAAACCGTTCATTTCAATCACTTTTTTACCCCCGCATATTACTGGCCTGCTAAGGCTCTCTTTAATTTAAGTTTTCAGCCTGAAAGGTTAGTTGGACTAAGTAAAAAGAGGATATTCCTGTATGAACGGCGAGTTTACGACGCAGTTTCTTTTTATTATAAAAACATCGTGCCTTGCAGGTAGTCTTGTTACTCTAGTTCAAAATGGTTAGGATAATGTTGAACGAAACAATTTCGCGAAATCTAATTTCTTCTTCTTTTTTTTTTATTTTGTTGTTGTTGTTTACTAGACGACTAGGCTTTGTGAGTCTGGCAATAATGAAAAATACGATCATATTAATTAGGTACGGAGAAAAAACTTAAAAGAAAACTACACTATACGTAAAGAACTCAAAACTAATGGCATTCAAGGCCGAGTCCAATCCAAACATCAAGCAGCAAACAGGGTGTTTATAAAACATAATCTCCTATTGTCTATTCAAAATTGAAATGTATTATGAATACAAACGAGATGAAAATGAGGGCGTTCATATCTTCACACGTTGTTCGCGCGATGAGACGTGAGCGAGCGTTCCGTTGCACGCAGCCGGCGGGCGCTGCATTTCCGAACGCATCGCCGTTCAATATCCGCGAGGATTGTTTGTAGAACCACCCCCGTCCGCCCCGCGCCTCCCTGCCGATACCGCTGCCTCTAATGGAGCCTGCAAGGGTGTCTCGTTTTAGAAATAGACTTCACGATAAAATGATATCCCTCCTTATAATTTAGTTTTAAATTAAATTCTGTTCGAGCGTGAGTTATTGGATCCGTATTATTTACTATTAAGTTTCGCTAGTAGGTTATCTTCTCGCGATTAACATCTTGGAATGTACCTACTACTTCATAATATACCTACGATTGAATTTTAGAACATGACCCTTTTGGGTAAAAAAAAAAACAGTTTTTGTCATAAGTACTTTTCCAGATTTGGAAAAACAAAAGATGTAAATGAATCCAACATATCTCACAATTTACAAATTTTTGTCTGATGAATTCTTTTACCATCTTATTTATCAATGCTCGTTTTTGGTGTTCATATTCGTTCGGACTGATGATGATATTGACTGTGTGCTGCAGCCCTGATGATTCCCGTACACAATGGCACATGGTGGACACACTTCAACGTTCATTGCTCCCTTCATCCAAGAGGTCCATCAAGGTAATTAGTGATCCCTCAATGGAAATCAAAGTGTACTAAACATATGTTAATAATGTATAGCGGAGCCATCCACTTTATTACTTACATAAAATCACCCTGTAGTACTTAGTTGTGGTGTAACTTGGATGGGTTAAACCACAAAACAGGGTTTTGTGTTAGTAGCTCAGGTTTTTTTACCACGCATGAAAGGGTTAATTTTCAGATGTCTAGTGTGTGTAGAGGATAAGTGTTTGATTTCCAAACACGGTATATTGAATAATAATCTGACCTGCAAAATAAAATAAATGTAATAAAATGAATGTGAGCCCTTTCTTTTCATCCCCGAAATATGGAAAAACAAGGTCCTATAAACACGCATGTTTTTCTCGCCGTCTAAAAATACGGTTTAAGTATTCGCCGTGTCTAGGCACGGTTCGTCAGTGTTGTATGAATCATTATGGAAGCTTGTTGACAGACACTTTTTCTACGGCGCGGTTTATAGGGTAAGGAAAGGTATATTGGTGATAAAAAAGAAACAAACTAATTCTATAGGAATTTGGCAACTAAACAAAAAGTCACTTTTATTTTATTACATTATTTATTGTTTGAAGTAAACATTGGGAATAGTTTGCTAAACAAAAATCTAATAATTTTGAGAATAAATGTTAATTTAATACATAAGAAATCTGAGGTAAGTTGGCGACACAGTCCGGTAGATTGGTGATATAGGGTAGGAAATTTGGTGATAGTATGTAAATTGGCTATATAATCAGATGTTTTAAACTTAAAATAAAAAAAAAAATGTTTGGCCCTTTAATAAATATCATTCCATGCAACGATCACATCTATAATATAGCTGTTCCTCGGGATCAGTATCTTCGATAGATGACGATAGCTGATGGCAAGAAGTTCTCCCGTCCAGCCACTTCAGCAAGATCATAGGCATATTTTGTAATTTGATAAACTGTAAGCCCAAAACCCAATTCTTGCATTTCTATAATATAATTTTAAAGTTTTAACTCTAAGTCACAAGATAATGCATAAGGCCTCCCCATTCTTCGTACAGAATCCTCTTCATTCCCTAGGTAACGCTTTATGGTGCTCCATGGGACATCTGCTTCCTTAGCAGCTTTAGGTTTTACCTTCATTTCTTACAAAACTGACGGCTTGTTGAAGTTGCTGCTGGTTATATTTTCTATATTTACTCTCTTTATCCATTACCAATCTAGAAGTACAAAAAATAGGTTATTTGGTGATATCAAAAAATCCTTATACAGGTAAATTGGTGATAAAAAAAAATTACCTCAAATTCAAAATAAAATACATTCACGAATTCCTTATCATAGTACCTTTCAAACTCTATAATAGACTTCTCTAGTATATTTTTAAATATAAGCGTAAAATAGGTCTAAAGTTAACCTCTCAAAAACGTATCCAAAATATTGGCAAAAACACTAAGAAACAACCGACACAACTTAAGGAATAATAACTTACCTTGACTGAATCACGACTTCACTGCAGCTGTTTTTTATTAATCGTTAGTTTATTTAACGATTTTAGTAAGTTTTATCACTAAAACACCAATTAAATCTATTAATTTTACCGAAATACGTAAACATAATCCACATTCGATAAGCAATGGCGCCACTGATGCAGGATTGTGAGAAAAGTTTGTTTACTAAACGCAGGAACGATGTAGTGAAGCGCGTAATATATATCTGTCTTCCTCACACTCGTAACAACTCGCTAGCGCTGTCTCTTGAATGTACTAGCATAGGGAACTCTGTGGTATTCTGTTTAAAAAATATCACCAAATTACTTATATCACCAATATACCTCCCCTTACCCTACGCCCCGTAACCGAAATCATGTCGTGTACAAAGGGTCTAAAGAACGTTGCCACGGGTTTAGGCACATTAATTTAGTTGTTGATGCACTTACACTTTATTTGTTATAGTAAAAATTAAAATTGACTGACGTGATTTAACCTTTAAACTATACCTACTACACTCTCTTGCTCAATTGTTTTCTTCATTTCATCATCTGCCTAGCCTTTTCCCCACTATGTTGGGGACTGGGGTCGCTTCCAGTATAACCGGATGCAGCTGAATACCAACATTTTACATGGAGCGACTGCCGATCTGACCTCCACAACCCAGTTACTGGGTAATACGATACCCCTTGGTAAGACTGGTTGTCAGACTTTCGGGCTTCTGACTGCCCGTAACGAGAGTCAAAAATCCACGAATGACAGCCGGAACCAACGGCTTAACGTGCTTTCCGAGGCACGGAGGGATCTCGGTATGTAAAGATGGTCACACGCATCCACAGACCAACCGCGGTAAGCGTAGCTTAACCTGATCGATCGACCTGGGGCCCAAGTCTGCTATTTTTATAAATTCGTCATTCGAACACGATCCCATTGTCATTTTGCTAAAAGTTCCAAATCTGCTAAATTCATAATGGTCGATCATTGGTCGGACAATGGTCTGAGAAAAACTACTACTAAATTTCATGCTAGATTTCATTTAATATATATTTTTACATATTACGTATTAGTATTTGCAATCTGAAGTAGTAAGAAGTTCGTAAATAGCAATAAACATTACATTTTTATTCATTTGTCATTATGTACGAGATTACCATTTTATGCCATTTCTTTCAATGGAGTGTCAGTGGTTGACCATTGGAAAGTCATAATGACGCCATTATATTAGTAGATTACCAAACTTGTCAAAATCAACAATTATGAAATCAATGATAGACCATTCTGACACTATGGAAATAGCAGACTTGAGGCCCTGTGCAGCTGTTATCAATTGTTTTCTTCATCTACACTATGATAGAGCTGAAGCGTTTATTTGTTTTTATTTGATTGAACGCGCTAATCACTAGGACTACCAGTGGGATTTGAAAAATTATTTTTACATTTGATAGCCCAATTCTTGAGGAAGGTTATAGGCATAACATAACATCACGCTACGACCCTTAGAAGTCGCACAAAAAGAAAAAAGCCAGAAAAAACGCTAAGAGAAAACAAGAAACTTCACGCGGACATAGTCGCGGGCAGAAGCTAGTATTTTAATATAAAGCAGCTGGAAAGCAAACTATTCCACCCGAACGTTTCAATACCTATCGAAGCAGTGAGATACATAACTTGGAATCAGGCATCTGTATAATGTATTTCAGTTGACTCCCTATATCTAAAAGATACGGCAATAAATACTTGCTACGCGAATGCGCCCCCAGGGCAGACGCGATTGAAAATAGAGATTTTAGAAATAACTTATAATTGTGTTATATCTACTGACATTTTTTTACGTGTATATTGAGGACTGAATTGATAAGAGCATAAGTATATGAGACAGAAAAAATATTATTGTTTTGTACGCAAAATACGCGCATTGACGTGGAGTTGCGGCTACCAGCCCGTTTTACCTATTACCTAAGTATATGAGACACAATAATGTTCAAATAAATAACATAGAAAGTTGAACTTTAACGCTGAGTAGTGTCTTTTGTGTAGTATGACCGAAATTGTTTTATTTTTCGGCTGACAACGAAAACTAAATTCGGACTGATTTGCATTTTCGACCGATTAGGTTTTTCTTCCGCAAAGGTAAAGAAATCCGGGGCCAATCTTTTAATAATTTTATTTAACCGTCTTGATACTTAAATCACACGAGACTTTGTTGTTTTCGCAAGAAACAAACTGAATGAGAAATGTTATTAAAATAAAAAATAAAAAGAAATAAAAATGTTATTAAAATGTTATTCTCTCACCTATCTGAGAGAATAACATTTTTTTTTTTGCACTTACACAGTTATTGTGCTGTTACCTAATTGTTGTGTATAATATTGTCCGAAAACGAAAATTTCCGAAAACCAAAACAAAATTCGGTCAGATTCTACTTTTGTGGAAGAGTCATCCCAATTATGACAAAATATAAGTATATTATCACGTAGGAAGTTGAGATAGACCATTAAACGCAGGAGAAAATAAATGAAAAATAATTAGGTACGGACACCCGCACCCTAATTGCGTAACACACTATTACTCACAATTTGAATCATTTTGAAACTTATTGCTAATCCATTGCTCCATTTACGTTCGAAAAGTGTGTCTGCTCAACAACGTAAATAACGCAATGAATGTTGTTGAACTGTCAAAATGAAACCGATTGCTACTGATAGTGTGTTACGCAATTACCCTGCCGGATTAGACACGCTGACTTTTGAAATTGACGACGCAACGCAATCACTTGTACACTCTCTTCGTCTATTTTATTAAAAAAGGGCCCGTAGCCAACGCCATACCTACTTTCGAGGTACCTATTCTTCTTACTCTTTTACTGATTTTCTTGTGTTACGAAATAAGCATAAGCTGAAAGCCCACAAAAAATAACCACATGTACCTATATAAAATCCCTAGCGTGATATTTATTGATTAGAAGGTCAAGTGGAGTTGCAATTAAGTGCCAACATTTTTCTTTTGGCAGAAACCACGCTGCGTTTGGCATAAAAATGATGGACTCCAACTTTTACGACCTATTAGCTACTTTTATATAAAAGTCTTGCGTCTTCAATGTGTATATACAGGATCGCAAAAAAAAAAATCAGCTGTTTCCTACATTTTGACGAGTTATGCGAACATAAATGTAGGGAACAGCTGATTTTGTTTTCGCGATTTCAGGTTTGGTCCCATAGTAAAAGTTGTTCATAATGATGAGTACAATGACCTCTTAAGAGGTTGTTAATGTTTTTCAAATAACCCTGTATATGGTGACATTTTTTAATGCTTTTGAAATAACTAAAATACAGCAAAACATGAAAACACAATCCTAAAGGAAAAGGTATCTAAATAAGTAAGTACCTACTATTAATGTAGATCAAGATAGATTAAGAAAAAATTTGCTTACTAACCCTTTGACCGCCACGGTCGTGTATAGACGACAAATGAAAACGTGCCCAACACGCCAATGCCGACAAGAAAACACCATGTTTTATGTATAAACACAGAAAACTGAATTTAGTTTATTTATTTTGTACTTAAAACATGGTGTTTTCTTGTCGGCATTAGCCGACGGTGGCGTGTTGGGCACGTTTTCATTTGTCGGCTATACACGACCGCGGCGGTCAAAGGGTTAACATCTACTTTTAAAACAACAAATTTCTCGATATTGGTGGTTTATTTATATTAGTTTCATGCAATACAATATAGACGTTTAAATTATATAAATAAAAACACACAAAAGTAATGATTAAACTGTTTATTTCATAATATGGTGCGACGTGTATTTTGTCATTATGTGTGACGATGGAGTTCAGGGTAAGATTTCGTTTGTCACATATGTGACAATGGCGTTCAAAAGGTTAAAATTGGTCCTTCAGTTTGTGAGGTGTTACGGGTCGTACAAACTTAATTATGACGATGTGTGCAAAAAGTAAACCGAATCCAGACATGTAAAGTGAGGAACAATAGGCACTTAAACCGGGAACTTGAGTATCGGAACTATTCAGGATTTTGGTCCTTGGAGCCGGATTAACGTAATGTACTTGATGGGCCACGCTTCCACGCCCACGAAGCTTATAACTCTTCACAATAATATGCCACCCACGTCTGAGTAAGTAACATAAATAGTGGAGGAAAAGTTTGAAGCCCTATATTACGAGCAATAAGCTCAAGTGTGAAAATTCATGCCTTGGTGACCACAAGGGTTAAATGGGAACTCGTTATAAGTTTGCAGAAAACAGACCCAGTTTAGATAATGTAATTAGATAAATACAGTGAGATTACTTCGCAGTCTTAATCCCGTATTACAGAACGTCACTCAATACTCAAGCATTACTTAAAACTATTTTCAACCAATCAAATGGCTTGAATCTAGTTTTAAGTAATGCTTGAGTATTGAGTGACGTTCTGTAATACGGGCCTTAATAACTGAGTGTTTACTAAAAAGCTCATTGCATTTTGATGTAATTATAAACTAATAAATTAAATAATATCACACTAGAAAAAGCTTTTAGAAAGCTTCACGGGTTTCTGTATAAACCAAATTAAAAAAAAAACCGGTCATGTGCGAGTAGGACTCGCGCACCGAGGGCTCCCTACGAATTTGTAGGTATGTAAATAGTTTTAAAATTATTTTATTTGTAACGTAAGTAACTACAAATTAACGATTTTCAGATTTTTTCCTTTACTTGTGCTACATGACATGCTTCTTGCCAAAATACATAATTCTAGGTCAACGGGAAGTACCCTGTAGTACTAATAGTTATTCTGTCTGTGTGTTAGCTATTCTTTCGGAACATATACGCCCCTATCTTTTGATTGCGTTGATTTACAAGTTTAATTTTTTCACTGCTTCAAGGGATTGCAGCCCTGAGTATTTGATATTAATTTTCAACTTGATAACTCCACGCGTTCCTGAGTAAAAGGGTCTTAACTGACGGAAAGACAGACGGATAACGAAGTAATCTTATAAGTGTTCCGTTTTACCTTTTGAGGTACAGAACCCTAAAAAGGAGCGAAGTACTTCGAATTAAACTAAATCTCACCATCAATAAACTAGTGTATAATATGAAGTAAGTAAAGCGGAAAATGCCAACGTCATCCTAACATTTCCGCAGCTTAAAACATATTTCATCTCAATATTAAGCCCCAAGCTTTTGAAACTACGATCAAAGGTTACCTCTAATGGCTCCACAATTAATAATCCCTAATGTACGCTATAGTTTCGCTGTCAGCTTCAATAAACGGAACGCGTGTCTACAGTAAACTATGAAAATAACTAGTTTCCTGGTAAATAATACGTATATAGTATATGCCTTCGGAAGTATGAAGTATCCAAGTCGTAACACAAATTCAAGCTACAAGTCTGTGAACTGTACGTATGTCGCATGTCTCCATCTCAAACGCTGGTAACTTCATGCAAGTTATGCAGTCGATTTGGGAACTGTCTCGCGTCCACATTACTCGACATACCTACATGCCACTTGCTAAGTGCGGTAGTTATGTTGCACTACTACGCCTACATACATTATTACCAAAGACTCTCATTCGTAGTGGTCGATTCTGAAACGTTTTCGATGTTCACTCAAAGATTAAATTCTGTTTTGAAACAGTAGGGAAAATTGAAAGGGTGGTATAACACACACTAGTTATTCAGCCTTTATGTGTACTAACTACAAAAGGTTTTTCCAATAGGTATGGTTTCGGGAAAAAGTTGAAGTAAAATTTTCATCAACAGGTCGGAAATTCAGCTGAGCGAAACAATTCCGTAAAGTTCTCAAACGAATAGGGTTATATTACATTATTCGTACCGTACAGTAGAGTTTGGCAGTGACAAAATTTTAAAATATTATAAGCGTTAAAATGATGATCATTCATCATTTCAACGCATAGAATATTTTGAAACTCGACTGTACCATTTTTAACTGACTTCAAAAAGAAAGAGGTTCTCAATTGGACTGTATTTTTTTTTGTATGTTTGTTACGCGATATCTCCGGCAATTGTAAATCGGATTTTTTTTTTTAAGTGAAAACTTCTTTAGCGGCGCTGCGTATTTTTTTTTGGAATGGGTAAAAATCTCTAAACTCGCGTCAGGACACGTGACCTGATCGAGAATTCGTAAGACGGATGGAGAGAGGGCAGGCGGCGCAAGGCGCTTGCGCGAATGTTGAAGTGAAAACTTCTTTAGCGGCGCTGCGTATTTTTTTTGGAATGGGTAAAAATCTCTAAACTCGCGTCAGGACACGTGACCTGATCGAGAATTCGTAAGACGGATGGAGAGAGGGCAGGCGGCGCAAGGCGCTTGCGCGAATGTTCGATAATTGTCATGTTTGTGTACGATAGCGCAATGAATAAATATTGTATCCTACCACATAAATAATAATACTTTTATACTGATAACGAAAGCAATTCGTACAAAATTATTCTCTAACCATTCCAAAATATCAAAAATGCAGAACATTAATATTTAAGTTTTCACTTCTGCCGGCACTCCCGGAGTGCAACCCGTCGATTTTTTTTTGTTATATTGTTAACTAGCGACACGCCCCGGCTTCGCACGGGTGCAATACTGATACTAAGTACAGGTATTTCAAGAATGCCAGCACGCGCCGCCGCGGCCGGTACCGCAGCAACCGCTATGTCCCTGCATTTTAAATCTGTAATATCTTCGAAAATATTCATTTAAATTACATGCTGTAAAGGGCCATATTTATCTATATTAAATGCACAATGTATTTAAGGTACTTAATTGGATAAGGATTAATGCTGTATTGCTTAAAATCGCTTCGTAAATAAGCCATTATTTCTCGTAAAAAGTAAAGGATAAAAAATGATCATTGTGGGTTATCCCTAAGAGATAGACATATACCATTGCGGACTTTTTTGTAGACCTTTTTAAGGTGTACAATACTGTAGTACATTATTTTGACCTATCTCGTAGGGTTCAGCCAGCGTTTGAAAAGTAAGCGCAAAAAAATGTGTTTATTTACGACATCACATGCATGCATGTATTATATATATAAACCTTCCTCTTGAATCACTCTATCTATTAAAAAAAAACCGCATCAAAATCCGTTGCGTAGTTTTAAAGATCTAAGCGTTCATAGGGACAGAGAAAGCGACTTTTGTTTTATACTATGTAGTGATGATGTATGTATGCCTCAAGGGTGGTCTCATATAAATTTTATTAACTTTGCTTGGGTACGAGTAGTTTTTGAGTTAGGTTCAATAATATGTACGTATTTTTGCCTATATTGATGCTGTTATAAAGACTTCTTGTCACTGATATCTACATAGCAGTTAGTGTTATACGAATTTGTGTGGGTAAGTGCAACTTAAAAGTGAAAAAAAAAACTTTTTTACAAAAAAAAACAACCGTCCGACTTCCAAAAAAGACACTACAAAGTGAAAAATAACTTAAAACAGTTAACTTAAAAGTTTTTAATTTACTACAGGCTTTCCAATAATTTAGTCACTCGTTTAGTGTAGTCGTAAATTTCAATTGTTTCAAAGATTAGACTTGATTGATAGTCTGCTCTGCGTCGATGTTCTTAGGAATGTAGTTTTGCACCTGCCTTACTCTACCTACTTACCTACCTACGTTTTACTTAAGACTGTAACTTCTGAGTACCTAATGAACGTCGGTTCTCGAAGTCTCAGATTCGAATATTGTTTTCATAAATACTTAATCGATATAGATCTTGTTCGAATATAAGTATTTGGAATTATGGATGGATAGCGGATTGATAGTTTTGTACCTATAGCAAACAACTTCGCTCTTATTTCTCCTTCCTTTGCCTCCTACGCTTTAGGAAGCGAAGAAGAACGGAAATTGAAGTATTTAAAATATAATCTCGATATAAAATTTAAAAAAAACGGGGCAAGTGCGAGTCGGTCTCGCGCACCGAGGTTTCCGTACAAAGTAGGCAAGTAACTACAAATTTACGGTTTTCGGATTTTTCCCTTTACTTGTGCTACATGACCTTGGTTTTTGCCAAATTTCATGATTCTAAGTCAACGGGAAGTACACTAACAATCCGATTCCCTTGAGAGTATCGAAATATTCGTTTTGTGCGGCATAAACGGCCGTATCTTTTTTTTACGTTACCTTAGAAGTTTGATTTTTCACAGCTTTAAGAGACCGCAGAATTGAATATATGGTTTTAATTTCAACTCGATACCTTCACGCGTTTCCGAGATGAAGGGTCTTGACAGACAAACGGACGGACGGACAACAAAGTGATCCTATAAGGTTTTCGTTTTTTTTCCTTTATATGTGCTATTGAACATTGCTTCATGCCAAATTTCAAGATCCTAGATCGACTGGAAGTACCCCTTAGGTTTTGATTCCCTCGCGAGTAGTTGCGAGTTTGAAAATATGCGGCCTAAATTGCTATTTCTTTTGATTGCGTTGACATAAAAGTTTGATTTTGTTACAGCTTAAAGGTATTATAGACCTGAGTATTTGATATGAATTTCAATTTAATACCTCTACGCGTTCATGAGAAAAGAAGTAGTAAGTTTAAAATTTTCAAAAATATTTTTTATCTATCTATCTATATATAAAAAGAGAAGTCCTGACTGACTGACTGACTGACTGATTGACTGACTCATCAACGCCCAGCCTAAACCCTTGGACCTAGAAAGCTGAAATTTTGCACAGAGGTTTCCTTTATAATGTAGACGAGGAATAAGGAAGGAATTTTTGAAATTCAACCCCTAAAGGAGTTAAATAGGGGATGAAAGTTTGTATGAAAAATCTTATTCCTTGGGTTAATAAAGTTGAAACTTGTCACAAATACTGATCTAAGTAAACTATAAAGTTTGGCATTTTTTGTTTTTCTAAAGTACCCTCTATCAGGGGATTGGGGGGTGTCAAAATTTGTATGGAAGAATTTTAACGCGCGATCCGATTAACTCAAAACTCAGTACTTAGTACCAAAAATAAACAATTACGTGTATCAGGATTTTTCAAAAATCTACCCCTAACGGGGGGAAAAGGGGTAGTTAATTTTACAAGGAATTATTGTACTGCGTGGCTTGATTAACTCGAAAATTGGTATAGATAATCTATGAGTCAAGTAATGAACACATTCCAAACGATTTTTCAAAATTCCACCCCTGTGGGGGTGAAAAGCGGGGATACAGTTTATATGAAAAATCTTATTCATTTCGTTAAAAAACTTGGCACGAATACTTATCTAAGTAAAATAAGGAAGTTTGGCACTTTTTGCTTTTCTAAACTACCCCCTAAAGGGGGATTGGGGGGTGTCAACATTTGTATGGAGGAATTTTAACGCGCGGCACAAAACTCAGTTTTTATACTTAAGACCAAAAGTAAAGAATAACGTGTATAAGGGTTTTTCGAAAATCTACCCCTAGCGGGGAGAAAAGGGGTGTAAGTTTGTATGTAGGGGGTAATCTCTGCAACTACTGGTTCGAATTGAAAAATTCTTTCTGTGTTAGATAGTCCATTTATCGAGAAAGGCTATAGGCTATATAAAATCACGCTACGACTAATAGGAGCGGAGCATCAATGAAAAATGTTGCAAAAACGGAGAAAATTATTTCTTTTCCGAGCTTCCGTTGTGTGTACTGCGTAAACGGTTAAAGTAACGCAAAAATAATGTATGATGGAATTGTTCCCCTTGAAAGTTTTAAGACAAAGTCCGGGACAGCATAATTATGTCTATCTTTTAAGGTTGAATTTTATTCTAAAATAATGCATTAATTGCGAAGGTGATTTTATAAACATGATATTAATCCTTATCCAAATAAAACGTTATTCATCACAAGTATTTAATTTTGAACGAAATTGCCTCTTACATCATTAGAATTCAATAAATATCTTAGGAGATATCATAGTTTTAAAATAATACTTACTAATCATTTTCTTTCTTTCAATTCTTGAGGAAGCCTATAGGATATTAAACATCACGCTAGAACCCTTAGGAGTTGAACAAAAAGACAAAAAGTCAGAAAGTGAAGTAATAGCGCAGGCAGGCGATGCGATGCGACAGGGTGGGTCGGGGGAATAAACAATTTCACGCGTACGAAGTCGCGGGCAGAAGCTAGTTATACATATGATGTAACTAAAAATGTACGGTTTTCGCAATTTTTCCTTTATCTAAATATATATAACTCAAAGGTGACTGACTGACTGACTGACATAGTGATCTATCAACGCACAGCCCAAACCACTGGACGGATCGGGCTGAAATCTGGCATGCTGGTAGATATTATGACGTAGGCATCCGCTAAGAAAGGATTTTGATCAATTCTACCCCCAAGGGGATAAAATAGGGGATGAAAGTTTGTATGAAAAATCTTATTCCTTGAGTTAATAAACTTGAAACTTGGCATGAATACTTATCTAAGTAAATTATGAAGTTGATCATTTTTATTTTACTAAACTACCCCCTAACAGTGGATTAGGGGGTGTCAAAATTTGTATGGAAGAATTTTAACGCTCAGTCTGATTAACTCGAAACTCAATATTTATACTTAAGACCAAAAATAAAGAATAACGTATATCAGGGTTGTTCGAAAATCTACCCCTAACGGGGAGAAAAGGGGTAGTTAATTTAACAGGGGAGGATTTTACTGCGTGGCTTGATTAACCCAAAAATTGGTATAAATCATCTGTGAGTCAAGTGATGAACACATTCCAAACGATTTTTCAAAATTCCACCCCTTGCGGGGGTGAAAAGCGGGGACACAGTTTATATGAAAATTCTTATTCATTTGGTTAATAAACTTGAAACTTGGCACGAATACTTATCTAAGTAAATTATGAAGTTTGGCATTTTTTGTTTTTCTAAACTACCCCCTAAAGGGGGATTGAGTGGTGTCAACATTTGTATGGAAGAAATTTAACGTATGGTCCGATTAGGTCGAAACTCAGTAAAGATTAAAATAAAGAATAACGTGTATCTGGGTTTTGCGAAAATCTACCCCTGACGTGGTGAAAGGGGTAGTTAATTTTCCATTTTACTGAGTGGCTGGATTAACTCGAAAATTTCTATAAATAATCTTTGAGTCAATTTATGAACACATCCCAATCGTTTCAAAATTCCTACTCTAGGGCGTGAAAAGGGGGGAAACTTTGTACCTATGAAAAATCTTATTCATTTGGTTAATAAACTTGAAACTTGGACTGAATATTTACCTAAGTAAGTAATAAAGTTTATCATATAAGTTTTTACCAACATTTATGTTTTTCAAAACTATCCCTCAAATTATAGATTTAGGGGTGTTAAAGTCTGTGTGGAAAATTTTAACGCCCGGTCCGATTAACTCGATATCTACTCAGTATTAATAATGAAAAGGGATAGTTGATGTATTGTATTTTTTAAATTTCGCCCTATGGGGATAAAAACTGCGAAGGTGAAAAGGCGGGATACAGTTAATATGAAAAATCTTATTCCTTGGGTTAAGAAACTTGGAACTTTTCAACATTTGCCTCAGTAAATAATAAAGATTGTCACTTTTAGTTCAAAAAACCGTTCACAGAGAATTTAGAGGGTGACAAAGTTAATAGGTAAGAAAAAAAAAATAACCCGCTGTCGGATTAAGTTGAAACTCGGTACTAACTTAAAATAAAAAACTATGAGTTTTAGGGTTTTACTTAATCGACTCCAACCGGGGTGGAAAAGAGTAATAAGTTTAAGGAGTAGAAACTCCAACTTCCATTAACTCAAAAAAGGGTGTAAAAGTCATAAAAATAGAAACGTACCAAATTATTTTTTATTATAAACAATACCTGCCGATCGATTCTACAAAAATCTCACCGTGATAACTTAGGTGAAATGAGCGTGAAGTGAGCTATCAATAGGGGCAATCGGGGCAATTCCTAACATCAGGTGGAATGACAGCTCACTTCAGCTTAGTTTTCACGGTGAGATTTTTACAGAATAGCACTGCTGCTGTGATGAAAAGGGAGGACAGTTTATTTGAAACATCTTAGGTAGTTTAACTAAAAAATTGGTCCGAATACTTATTTCTTTAAGTATAAAGATCATAAACATTAATTTTCGAAATAACTACCTTTCAAGGGGAGGTGAAAATTGTGGTGGAAATTTATTTGAGGAAAGTAGGTACCTACGAAACCTACGCGAACGAAGTCGCGGGCAAAAGCTAGTCTGTACTATAAGACGCTACTTCGTACCAAATTTCAAGATTCTAAGTTCACGGGAAGTACCCTGTAGGATTTGATTCCCGTGCGAGTTTCGAAAATTTGCGTAAAGCGGCATAAACGGCTGTATCTTTTGATTGCTTTGGCTTAGAAGTTTGATTTTTCACAGCTCCAAGGGATAGTAGACCTGAGTATTAGATATAAATTTCAGTTTGATACCTCCACGCGTTCTTGAGAAAAACGGTCTTGACAGACGGACGGACGTACGGACGGACGGACGGACGGACGGACGGACAACGAAGTGATTCTATAAGGGTTCCGTTTTTTCCTTTTGAGGTACGGAACCCTAAAAACGGTGAGTCAGCTAAGTCCTACAGGAAAATTGCCCTTTCTTCAAAGCACAGATATAATTACATTATTGCACGGCAAGTATTGTAGGTACCTACCATATTTCTATATAACCTAACTACGTATCTAAATGTGTCCTAAGTTTCTTTATACCGACGACATAAATTTCGAATGTGCGGCTATTTCGTTTGTGGAAAGTCTTTAATGACCCGTGGAATCGTTTTTATGGTGTTTACTTTGATCAGAGAACAGCATCTGAACGTCTTTTATGACGCAATAACTTTGAATTCGACACAAAATTGGAAGTTCTTGGAATATTTTATACATATAGGTCCTGTAATACATAGCATTATAATTATAATAAATTCTCGAGTCGAAACAGAACTGACTTATGATAGTCTAAAAATAGTAGATTTGGCTGGCAGCTTTACTTATAGGTAGGTAGTGGAATACTTCGGAGTAAGTATTAAAGTACTCCAGTATCTACCTGACTTATATCTATTCTATACACAAGAGTTTCCCGACCAGTTATAGGTATGGAGCTTTCTTTAAAGAATTTCATTAGAGATGTAATCCCCTTTTACTTACTTAGGGAGACGTAATCTACATGGGGTTAATTAGAGAACACGATATCTCATGCGCCCCATTTTTTTCAACCATCATCCTCTTATTTCCTGCTCAGGACTTGTCCTACTAATATTATAAATGCGAAAGTTTGTATGTATGGATGTATGGATGTTTGTTACTCTTTCACGCGAAAACTACTGAACGGATTTTGATGAAACTTTACAGTAATATAGCTTATACATCAGAATAACACATAGGATACTTTTTATCCCGATATTCCCACGGGATCAAAACTTACGCGGGTGAAACCGCGGGGCGCAGCTAGTAAACAATAAATCTAATAAATATATTGCTACTAATGCATACACAGGACCTCAGCTCAGTGGATGCGATTACACTACACCTATGTAACTTTTACTATCCTAGTCCTAGGACTAGGATAGTAAAAGTTACATAGGTGAAACAAACATTCATCATTCAAAACATCATCATTGAAAATTGGAATTTTCGGGGTGCTAGCACCCCGAAAATTCCAATTTTCAATGATGATGCAATATGATACCTACTGAGCGTACCACGCACTTGCTTCGATATCCGGGTCGGACAGAGTTATTGAGTTATACAGGAAATTCTTAGTATCAATAGCTCTGGGCCGCTACTAAGAATTTCTGAGTTTTGTCCAGTTTTGTGCTTGTTTAACAGAAATAGGCTCGTCCACATAACTAACAGTTACTCCCAGAAACTATCGGGTCCAAAACTGTCCTGTGTTTCAAGCTAAAAACAAACCATACATTACATAATTTAATATCTTAGTGGTCTATGAGATTATTCTCTTTGTGATTTTTATTTATTGAGACTAGCTGACCCCGCAAACGTCGTTTTGCAAAAAAAAACCTACCCTACAGGCGAGACGTTATCACAGAACACTATTACCTTATATTATGTATAGTGAGTCGTGAACTCTTCCAAGAAGCAGATTTCTTTGTCTTAGTCATCAAGTTTGTTATGAGGAAGCTATGACTATAAGGTCACGTCTTCTACATCAGCGATGCTAACTTGATGTTATGTAATGGTCCCGCCATCTATTGGTAGCCAAAGTACCTACAGCTGTGCGTGACGTATCAATGTTCAAATATTTTAACATTTTCAAGTATTTCAACTCTTCAATAAAATGTTAATCTAAAAAATTTTTTTTTTTTGTATTTGTACCATCCATCAACTTTTGTAAAAGCGATGTGTAACAAAAATTATGAAACGCAGTATTTTTACACGCAACGTTTCCGTCACTGTCATTTTAAAGTCATCGTGACATCGTTTGTTATTGTCATTGTCTGTCACTGGAGTAGCAAGGTTATGTTTCTGTTTATACTTTTCCAGAAAAACTGATCATATTTGCTAAAAATATAAGAGTAGTTAGCTCGTTAGTAGAAAGTACACAAATGGAACATTCTCAAGTTGATAAGAGACCCCAATTTGGCAACAGATACCTGGAAAATGCTGACGAAGTTTTCAAACATAACGCGTGGTACCGTATTTACTACTTTAGTTAGGTTTTGTAAGAACTCTCGAAGTGATAAGAACATATTATTAGAACTGGAAAAAACTAGGCGTAGGAAGAAGCCGGCTGGTGGCAGTCGATATCTGAATGATTCGAAGCATGTTTACCTTTTTAATGCCTGGTACATTTCAACACAAATTTTGTTTTATTATGCCTAGTAAAATAATGAGAAATGGTTTTTAAATCTTTTTGGTTGCAGGGATAATGTTGACTGGGATGAAGAACAAGAAACAGTAGCAAAGGAAAAAGTTGAACAGAATTCCCAAGTAATATTTTCTGAGGATCGTTTAAAGTCATTGGAACATGATGCTGACAAACATTGGGATGCCTTTTATGATATACATCAAAACAGGTCAGTATAGATAATTTTTAAGTTTATTTTTGACCTCCAATTTCTGGGCCATAAATGGAATAGAGTATTTTTAAATTTCAATTAAAAACTACTAATATAAAATTCCAGATTCTTTAAAGACCGTCACTGGCTCTTCACCGAGTTTCCAGAACTGGCTCCAGACAACACATCAGCCCCAGTGAGAGTATATCCTGAAGGAGAGAATAAGTCCATGCAAACTACAGAACAGCCTAAGAGTGACACTCAACGCTCCATATTTGAAATTGGTTGTGGAGTGGGCAACACTATATTCCCGATACTGCAGTATAGTCGAGATCCAAACCTCTTTATATATGGTTGTGACTTCTCCTCAAAAGCAATAGATATTATGCAACAAAGTGAGTTGTATGAAACAAATAGGTGTAATGTGTTTGTACTGGACGCCACACTTGACAAATGGGTTGTACCATTTGCAGAAAACTCTATTGACATCATTGTGTTGATATTTGTTTTGTCTGCTATTGATCCTGCAAAGTGAGTATTTCAATTTGCAATTTTTTTGCTACTTGCTACTGACTTTTTTGTTACTGATTCAACTTGATAAAGTCATCATCTGCTAGCCCCAACTATGTTGGGGTCGGCTTCTAGTCTAATCGGATGCAGCTGAATACCAGTATTTTACATGGAGCAACTGCCTATCTGACCTCCAGAACCCAGTTACTGGATAATATGATACCCCTTGGTAAGACTGGTTGTCAGACTTTTGGGCTTCTGACTACCCATAACAACTGTCAAAGATCCACGAATAACAGCCGGGACCAATGGCTTAACGTGCTTTTCGAGGCACAGAGGGGTCTCGGTATGTAAAGATGATCACCTATCCACAGACCAACCGCGGCAAGCGTAGCTTAACCTGATCTACCGACCTGTGCGGCTGATTTAGCCACGGGACCCTCCGCAGACGCAAACGCGCAAACGCGTAGAGGTATTACACTCAGGTCTACAGTCCCTCGAAGCTGTGTCAAAATGTATAGGGTACTTCCCGTTGACCTAGAATAATGAAATTTGGCAAAAAGCAAGGTCATGTAGCACAAATAAAGGAAAAAACTTCTACCTGTGCGGCTGATATTATTTAGCCACAGGCCCCTCGTTCAACTTAATCCAGTATTTTAATTTTTTATCTAACAAAGCGAAACATGCTTTACACAAGTAAAGCATGTATTTACCAAGTTTACAAACATGCTGTAAATGTGTGTAAGCCCAGGAGCTCTTGGTACTGTCCGAGATAGTGATGAAGTCCAAAGTTTATGTGTGTGTGGGTGTGTTATGTGCTGATCCTACTACTCGTCTTCACACACACATTCATATTTTTACACTTAGTTACCCCAAGTAAAGTGCATGTCACTACATGAGATAAAAATACTGTAACTTCATTGGAACCGTTACTTGTTTGCTACTAGTTGCTGATTACAATCCAAAAATTGGAGTCAGATTAAAGTCCAACAAGGAGCCAAATATGTTCTTTTAGCTACAGATTCCAAGTGGGAGTTTGGTATACTGGATGTTACAAAAGTAATATGTTTAATAGAATGTGGCAGATGACAAACATTATCATTCAGAACTAACAATAATAAATTATCTTTCAAGATATTAAAAATAAATAATCCTAATACATTAGAAACTCAAAAAAACATGCCATTGCCTTTGATTTTGGACTATCTGCACTGAAGTATTTTTAGAATTATTAATGCAATGATTTTCTTTTATCATTAATTTACTGTCTTATATTTTTTGATAACATATATTCATTCTATTTTCAGAATGACAACTGTAATCAACAATATCTACAAATACCTTAAGCCTGGAGGATTAGTGGTATTCCGTGACTACGGCCGATATGACTTAGCACAGCTGAGGTTCAAGAAGGGAAGGTGCATATCTGAAAACTTCTATGCCCGAGGTGACAACACTAGAGTCTACTTTTTTACTCAAGAAGAAATAACCAACTTATTCAAAGGAGCTGGGTTTACAGAAGAGCAGAATCTGATTGACAGAAGGCTTCAAGTAAATAGAGGGAAAATGTTGAAAATGTACAGAGTGTGGATTCAAGGGAAATATAGAAAACCATTATAACAGGAATAATATTTATTATATAAATTCAGTATATTGGAAAAAGGGACAACAGTAAACTATCTGAAATCTATAAGTACCTCTCTCAGTTGCTAAATATGTGGTGACTTATTGCCCTAAAGTAATCTTTTCATAAAATTTTGCAGCAGTTCCAGCATAATTATATTTCATAATTAAGGATAAAATCACAATAAAAAAACTTAATGATAAACGAAATGGCTCATATTATCATCAAAATATACTTCGTAAAAAAATTGTGCTGCTTACTTGTTAAACACAAACACAAGTAAGTAATAAAATAATAATGTAAATGGAGGTAAATTATTTAGCATTTTCAAATCTAAAGTTATAAGGTGCTACAAAAGTGTTTGTAACTTTAGTGGCAACTTTGATTGGAGGTCCTTCCCACGTAACTTTCAACTCGTCAAAGAATCTCCTCATGAAAGTTTCAATCTCTAGTTCAGCAATTCTTCTTCCAATACAACTTCTGATACCGAAACCAAACGGCAATGTTACCATTTGAGGTGCATTTCCGTAGTAAAGAGGGTCAGATTTATCAGCTAGCCACCTCTCGGGAACGAATTCGTTGGCCTGGGGGTAATATTTTTCCATTCTGGATAGAAATTCGTTTGGTGCTATCACATCAACCTAAAATACAAGAAAACATTAAAGACTGTTCCAATACACATTATTTTTATTTTCATTGTAACCAAATATCAACTTTTCTAGTGCATAAATTAAGTTGATTTTAGTATTACTGTACCTACTTGAAGAGATTTCAAAATTAGTTTAGTAGTAGTAGTTTTAGTTGCAGCTTTATGACTAAGCATTAAAGTTACTTTTCCAAAATCACATAAATAGAAGGTAATAATAGGTAATACGGGCTGGTGTCCGCTACTCCACGTCAATTACGCGCATTGCAATTTTGCGTACGGTAAAAATAGAAAACTAAATTGTGAGCACAGTGTACATTATGTTAGTTACCAGCAAAATCAATCTTACCCCCTCAGGAATATGATAACCACCAACAATGTGGTCTCTATCGGTCCTCCTCAAATTGGCCGGTACCACGTGCCAAAGTCTGAGCGCTTCTTTCAAACAAGCCCTGAGATAACGTTTGTGCGGATTGTCGGAACGTATTTCTTCACGTAGTCTCTCTTGCTTATCGGGGTGTATCGCTAAATTATAAATTACACTTATAGCTGTAAAAGATACCTGTAAAAAAATGCGATGGATCATTTTTTCAACCTTATAATAAGGCTCCTAGTGCCCTAGTATTAAGGTTGAAAACCGCCAGTATCCGCGATGGCACCTACGTACAGACGGCAGCACATCAAGCTACCCGAAACTGTAAAATTTTCCCAATCAACTTTGAACCTTATGATTTAGCGATAAAGTTGAAAATCTATTAAAGGAATTTGACAGATTGAGCTTTATGTGCTGGCGTCCGTACACATCGCTTTCTTACCGTGTCAATACCAGCAAACAACATTTCGTTACCCATCAGGATAGCTACTCTCTCGTCAATAGCCAACAGTCTTTCGACTATGCTTTTCTCTTCTTCAGGAATATCATATCCTCTTTCGTTTATCCTTTTTTGTGCGTTTTCAATGAACATCGTACTAACTCTGTAGGGATAAGGTAGTTATGTAATTTTACTAACAGATCTTTAGAATTATTTATCGAAATAATTAGAAGTTTTTACTTACTGCCATTGCGTGTCATATGTCTTCATAATCTTCTTATAAGCGGGTGTAGAGATATATTTCCAAACGCTTGGCATAAATTCCAGTTTAAAAGCTGTTTCAATAATATCTTTCGCACACTGCATCAGTTTCGGTCCAGGGTGGTCCTCTGATAAATTGTCTTCAAGGCATCCCATTCTCGATCCCAAAGCCACTAGGGCTACCGATTCTAAGGACCACTTATTCATTTCAAGAGCAAAGTTGTTTTCCAAATAAGTTTTGTCATCTTTCCGTCGCTTTATTCTTGAAAAGATTATTTTTTGAATGAGTATGATTAAGAAGTGTAAGAAGGTAGCGAGTTTCTGGAAATCTGAAGGCCTATTCGCGTAGATAAAAAAGTTTATGACATTGATTGTTGCTAAGATGAGATTTAAAATTCTTGGGAAATATGACGTAGGTACCTATTTTTGACAGATTGAGACAGATCACACTGTGAACGTTCTTAAAATTACGGGAATTCCCTCAGGCGTTAGTTCCTCTCAATAATATTTGGCATCATCCCACCAAAAGTGACTCCGACAACATCGCATAATCACCCTATAATTTACCCACTGTTGGGACACTGTTCTCTCTGTGAGTTGGCCATAATCCACCACGCGGGCCCAGTGCGGGTTGGTGGATATTGAGACAAGAACATTATTTCGAATTACTATAATTATAGAAATACTACCTCTGCACTGCATCCTGAGCAATTTCATCAAGCGGTGGCGCATATACTTTTACCAATTTAAGTTTCAACAAAGCTGGATTGACCTTTGTACGAAACTCGCGCCATTTTTCTCCTTGTCTGTAATACAATGAACAGGATTAATTATTAAATTATTTATGTCTCTCAAAAATGTAATTAATTAACTTAGCATTAAATATTACGCTGTAGTTAAGCCGTATAAGCCGTCGAGAGTACCCTTCTTGATGACTTCTCTAAAATACTCCAGTGTTTCAAAGCCGGGTCGCAATGGGTTTGTTTCCTGCGCCCTGTAAACCTTACAAAAAGAAAATAAAAATTATATTTACACATTTTATTTAATATAAATACATCAACTCAATCCAAACGTACCTGATCTATATGTTCCGGCTCGAACAAGATGACCATATTAGCCCTTGCTAAGACCCCGTCCATTTTAACTATAGGACCAAACTTCTCATGCAAAGTACCAATCATATCGAAAATGTTTACATTTGGTCCAAATTGCCCTGAAGAAAGACAACACATTTCATAGATAAGCTGCTAAAATTATTTTATCGGTTGCTACAAGGGTTTAGCGCTTTGTCCGCGTGAAGGACTAATTTTATGAAAACTGGTCTTATATCTCTCTTATCTCTTAAATATTTTTACATTTGTTACCTACATAAGATATAGCATCACTGCCAGAGATGGGAATATATACCCGGTAAAAATGGGTATAAATGGGTAAATACCCATTTTACCTTCCCATTTTTAATTTATATCAGGTAAAAATTAAAATCAGTTTAATTGCAACTAATTATTGTATCTTTTAATAGCTACGATTTATATTCAGTTTTTTTCAACGGAATTGTGGTGAAGTTTTGTTCTTAGAATATTAGAAAAGAAGGTATGTCAATTTTAATTCATAGTACAGACGCGCCAGCACATCAAGCTACTAAAATGTGTTAAATTTCTGTAATAGATTTTCAATATCGCTAAAGTTGGTTCTTTAAATACTAATTATAATCAATTTTGGACTTATGAGTCTAGAAGAACTTGGCCCACGTGTTATTTTCTAACGTCTTTTTAATTTGATTTTGATTTTTTTTACATCGGTATTCGGGATCGAATTAACAACCGTCAAGAAATACTGTGTCTAAAGCTAAATATAATATGTTAAATGTGTTTTGCACTTATTATTAACTTCATTAATTAAATTCACTATTTTTTGTTTAGATAATAGGAAAAGGCAGAAATAAACGAGATGAAATTTGGAAACACTATCGTGTGGGTCCTGATAAATCAGTAATTTGCAAGTATTGTGATCATAAATATAAAATAGCAAATGTCAACAAAATGGGAGGTCATTTATTTAAATGTAATAATTGATGTCTAAAAAAACTATCTCTGTTGCTAAAAATGACCTGAAGAATCAAACTGACGTAATTTATATCACCAATACTACTAACTCTCCTATTATAACCACGACATCCTCGCACCCAGCGCCCCATGTTGGTTCGCTGGATTCAGAATAATCACAATCTGAATCAGCCATTGTCGTCATCACAAAAGGCAATCAAAGGAAGAGGAAGAAATCGAAAGGCTGACAGTAAAATTAGCAAAGGCAGTATTCATTTCTGGATCAGCTTTGAGCCTCGTCTTCTTCTTAGCGTGTCGATAGCAATCTAAATGGACTCGGTCCAGAATACAGCTACTTGTTTGGCGCCATCACCAGCGTCCACCAGTTCCTGTAACGTACAGCTGACAGGACACGCAGGACACGATATTAAGAATAAGAATAATTTATTTGTAAAACATAGGTGTTTCATACATGGATCTTAAAAAATAGTAGTGCGCTATGCTTGGCCAATATTGACATACAAATGATTATTAAAAATACAAACAAATAAATGAGTGGGTACTATTAGATTACTATGATAAAATTAGAACATAATATTATAAGTATTTCATTACCTAATTGTATTAACGCATGCATACAAATTAAATTTCATATCAGTTCTTAGTCGATTAATTTCATGTCAGAATTTAATGTCAATTTAATCTAGAAGTAAAATATTAAAATTTATGTCAGCATTATATAATTAGAGGGATTCGTCATTAAAGAAATCATCTAGAGTATAATAACATCTTTCAAGTAGTAACCCGTTAAGTGTTTTTTTAAACTTCTCTAGTGGCAGGCATTTTATTTCATCGGGTATTTTATTGTATACTTGTGGAGCAACACCAAAGAAGCTTTTCTTCATTAGTGAGGTTTTGCATTTCACAAGGCATAATTCATTTATGTACTGAGCACGCATCGGTGTTTCTTTACTGCAGACAGTCTTTTAAACAACTGCGGATTTTTTTTTACAAATAATGCAGTTTCCAGGATGTATAGAGCTGCTAGGGGTAATATTTTCAAGTTTTTAAAATATGGAATGCAGCTATCTGTTGTTTTTAAACCACACATTGAACGCAAAAATCTTTTCTGCATTCTAAAAACACGCTCCCGATCTGTTGACTGCCCCCAAAAAATAACACCATACCGCAGAACTGAGGCGACTAGTCCATGATAAGCTGTTAACAGTGTATCAGTGTTTACTTTTTTTGAGAGATAGATAACAAATATGCCGATTTACTCAATCGTTTGCAGATTTCCTCCAAATGAGGTTTCCAAGTTAGTTTATCGTCAATAGTTATACCTAAGAATTTCGCGCTACTAGTTTCTTCTATTCTAGAGTCATCATAAGCAACATTAACTAGTGGTTTCTCAAGCCGCTGGTGAAAGTGCATAACTTTGGTTTTATTTAAATTAATTATGAGGTTATTATCATTAAGCCAATTGATTATTTTATATAGAGAATTATTAATGTCATTTTGATAATTGATTGGATTATTACATTCTATAATAGCTGTGCTGTCGTCTGCAAAGAGCACCATTTTTTGTCCTGTGTATTTTGGTAGGTCATTTATATAAATCTATACTTATAATAAATCTGTAGAGAGGTCAATTCTGTACACGAAATATATTTCCAAAATAACTATTGGCGGGTGATTAGTGATCGATACTGACGCCAAAAATGCAATCAGTAAAATTTTTGTCTGTCTGTCTGTCTGTCTGTATGTTCGTTATAGAAACAAAAACCACTCGACGGATTTCAACGAAACTTGGTACAATTGTTCTTCATACTCCTGGGCAGGTTATAGTATACTTTTCATCACGCTACCATCAATAGGAGCAGAGCAGTGAAGGGAAATGTTGGGAAAACAGGATTTCTTTTTAGGTGAAGTAGTAATAGGTTAGTAGTAGGTAAGTTTTGGTTGTTCAGTTTTTTTAATATTAAGTAGGTAAAAGCGTAGGTACTTTTATTAATTATAGGTATAGGTATTATTAATTATAGTAGTTATAGGTATTTAGTTTTAAGTGAAGTAGGTTTTATTATATATTATTTTATATATTAGACGTATTTATATATTTTTAGTTATTCAAGACCCAAGCGGACGCCGGCGCCCGCCCGCTATTGTCTTGAAAAACGCGTTGAATGAGAAATACGCGTTCTCAAGAATCGGCAGAAGAAAGAGCACATCGGTTAAACTCTATGAGAGTTAGTGCCTCAATTTCCGGAAGTCATTATTCCACGCGGACGAAGTCGCTGGCAAAAGCTAGTTATAAATATTACTATACTTCATTCATTATGTACTTTAACAATGAACTTATTTCATTTTCGAAAATAAAACAAAAGTTTCACGCCAAAAGAATCTTCAAAAGAAACTTTTAATTTTGAATTAATTGATACAATTTACGTTTCAAGATATAAAAGAAATACCAATGAGAAATTAGTTAATTGAATTTGAAGATAACGATAATGATTGAGTTTGAAATTAACGAAAGCAATTTATAAATTACGGGTTTTCGACATGCAATATCCATCAAGTAATGTATTCGTATTAGGTTTAAAGGAGACATTTTGATAATCGTGACTTTTCAATTATTATAATATTTTAAAGTGGTTTGCCTTATGGGTTTATCTATTCTATACTAATATTATAAAGAGGAAAGATTTGTATGTATGTTTGTAACAAATTGGCTCAAAAAGTACTGGAGCGATTTTAAAAATTCTTTCACCATTTGAATGCTACATTATCACTGATTAATATAGACTTTTTTTCTTTTTTTTTCCACCCGTGCTAAGCCGGGACGGGCCGCTAGTCAAGAATAATGGCGGACCCAAAACGCTGCCTTGGGGCACGCCATATTTTATGTACCTTGCTTCAGAGGTGTACGTGGTCTCTAATTTAGTTATAGGACATATTCTGGAGATTTCCGTACATTGTAATCTATCACTTAGGTATGATTCTATAAGTTTATGGACGTTTCCTCTAATACCATAACCATGTAATTTCTGCAATAAAATTTTATGATCTACAAAATCAAACGCCTTTGTCATGTCTGTATAAATCGCACAAACATGTTTTTTCTTATCAACAGATGCCATGACACTAGATAGGAGGTCAAAAAGTACCATGTTAATATTGACATTTTTTCTGAACCCCTTTTGTTCATCACAAAATAAATTAAATTTTTCGAAATAAGCATATACGGAATTATAAATTATTTTCTCAACTATTTTCGAAAAAACTGGAATTTTTGCAATTGGTCTATAATTTTTTACATCATTTCTGTCATTTCTTTTAAAAATGGGCCTAATAATTACTTTCTTTAAACTATTGGGGAATATACCGTCAGCAATGCATAAATTTATGATATGCGATAGTGGTGGCGCTATAATTTCCTTAACATATTTTATCACTTTAGTCGATACGCCATCATATCCTGTCGTATTCGTGTTCTTAAGGCTGTTAATTATTTTAATTATGTCATCATTTGCAACAGGCAACATAAATAATGACTGCGACGTCAGATTTTCAGTGACCAGTTTTTTTGTCGACGTACAATTCGTTTGTAGATTTTTTTCAACAGCCTCAATAAAATATTTATTAAACTCATTAGCTATATCCATGGGGTGCGTTAAAATTACATTTTCCTTTGTTATGGATAATATTGGTTCTTGGGGCAAACAAAATTTTGACTTATTTGTTACTTGCCAGGCTGCTTTTGATTTGTTTTGTGAACCATTTATAAAATGGTCCACAAAACAAATCAAAGCGGATAAGCGTCCCATCGTTTGTGGAACAGCACCACATTTACACTCCAAGGCGGAGTCGTCTATGAATCACCACCTGAACAGGTTTTCCTAGCTTCGGCCAACCTAGATCCGGTGTCTGTTTAAAGATTTCCAGGTTACCCAAGGTAACTCATGTCCAGGTGGGAGGTCTTCAGCGGGTAAAACGAACGGTTTGGGTAAGGAAGCACTGTCTCGCCACAACTTCAGTCTTTCTTGTGATGGTTCGTCAGTGAGTGGGACGACACACTTTAAAAAACTGTTTCGGCTTTTCAGCCTTTGTCGCACAAGGAAGTTGTCACGCAAAGGGTATCGTGTGACGTAGACCATTTTGGCTCTTTCGTTTGAGCTTGCTACCGCTCTGCGAACTACTGCGCCACCAGTAGTGGATTCCTGCTAGTGGATACAGCATTTGTACCGGGGTCGGTTTTAGGTAACCAGTGATGATCCGGCACGTTTCATTCAAAGCTGTATCCACCAGCTTTGCATGACCAGAACGACTCCACACGGGGCACGCGAATTCTCCCGCAGAAAAGATAGCGCTAGACCAGTATTCCGCATAACGGCAGGCGAAGCACCCCACTTCGATGAGACCAGTCGAAGAAGAAGACTGTTGCGAGTTTGCACCTTCTGCTTGATAATCTTGCAGTTTTTGCTGAATGTTAGAGACTTGTCTAGGGTAACACCAAGATATTTAGAGAAGTTCCTGTGCCCGATGGATACCCTACCCCAAACGATTTTAAGTTTACGGCCCGCCTCTCTATTGCGGAGATGAAATATGCAAGACTGGGTTTTGCTCGGATTGGGCTTGAATGAGTTAGCGAAGTAATATGTGGCTAAGTCACCAAGAGCGTCTGACAAGTGGGCCTCAACCTCCTCAAAGGTGGTGGCTTGTGACGTGAGAGCAAGGTCGTCTGCATAGAGAAAGCGGGACGTGTTAGGGTTGGACGGTTGGTCGTTGGTGTAGATATTAAAAAGAAGCGGTGCCAGGACACTACCTTGAGATAGGCCGTTTTTCTGCGCTCTCCAACGACTTCTTTTCGAGAGAAAGTGGACCTGAAACCGACGATTACATATATTGTGGATAGACTTTTTTAAAGATTTGCAACCATTATTTCAATTACCATCACGATTGTGGAGATCAGATAGGCAGTCGCTCTAGGTAAAATACTGGTATTCAGCTGCATCCAGTTAGACTGGAAGCCGGCCCCAACATATTTGGGAAAAGACTAGGCAGATGAGATGAATTCTAAACAGTTTATTTGAAAATATATGTAAGATTTAAAATATATTTAACTTCGTTTTATTTAAAATCAATATTTTATCTTCAATGCTTAAGGTCAATATTAACATGGTAAATCGTAGTATTGTTGACGAAACCATTTAAATAATTTATAGACAGTAATCATTTTTTACCCGGTATTTATTATTAATACCGGGTAAAAAAGGGTATTTTTTAATTTTTACCTTTTTTTACCTTTCCTTCCAATTTTTACCTTCCCAATTTTTACCCACCCGCCCATCTCTAATCACTGCATCACACAATAGGTAATCTATTTCGAGTACTCAATCGTGCGATAAGCACATAAAATATGTCTGCCTTTATTATTAGTTATGCACAGAGCTCGTACGCCCGGCTACACATCAAGCTATACATAACCAGTATATATACTGGTTTTCAGTACTACTGACTACATATACTGGTAAATCAGAAGTCAGCATATATGCTGACTTCTGATTTTACGAAAAACCTATACAGTGCGAGGTCAGCTAAAGCTGGAAATGTATAACTTGATGTGTAGCCGTGTGCACAAAGTTTTAGGCTCAACTCACACTTGCGCAGAGTCGAAGCGACGCGACGCGTCATATTTTTCCGCCTATAGCGTATTCATCTCTATTTTCTATTATTTAAGTACCACTCGAAAGCGAACCCACTCGACTCCAGCCGAGCGTCGAAGTGCAAATCCGCGCGTCAACGCGCGCTTCCATATTTACATAGCATAAATTTGTACTTAAATAATAGAACAATAGAGATGAATATGCTATAAGCGGAAAAATATGACGCGTCGCGTCGCTTCGACTCTGCGCCAGTTTGAGTTGAGCCTCACGAGTACAATAATAATAACGCGTTCCGGGTGATGCTGGGGTTGACGCGCTTCTGTAGCGCGACGGGGATGTTCGCGAACGCACGCGTTCCGGATTTCGGCTCGCTGCTGCGTCTGCGAATTGCATAACTGATGCGTCGGGTGCGTGACAGCCCCAACAGCCTCGTGGCTACTGTGGCCGGCAGGGTGGATGGCCGAATATTATGTCACTGGGTGGCGGCACACAGACCGTCATTCAGATATGTGACGTAATTAGTTTTGTTTTTATTTTTATTTAACGTGTTTTGGGTTTAGTTTATTTAACATGTTTTCGTATGTTATGTAATAATGGTCTGAAAATAAAGATTTATTATTATTACTAGCTTTTGCCCGCGACTTCGTCCGCGTGGGTTTCGTACTTTTCTCAAATAAATTTAACACCCTCTCCATCTCCCCTTGAAAGGTAGTTATTTTGAAAATTGTTGATTACGATCTTTACCTATACTTTATTTTAAAGAAATAAGTATTCGGGCCAATATTTTAGTTAAGCTACCCAAGATGTTTCAAATAAACTATCCTCCCTTTTCATCACGACAGGGCTTGTTTTTATTAAAAAAGCATTTGGTACGCTTCCACTGTTATACATAAAGATTATTTATACCCATTTTCGTGTTGGAAGTAGGAGTTTCTACTCCTTAAACTTTATTACCCTTTTCCGCCACGATAGGAGTTGAATAAGTAAAACCCTAAAACTGATACTTTTTTATTTTAAGTAAGTAAGTAGTAAAACCCTAAAAGTGACAATCTTTATTATTTACTGAGGCAAATGTTGAAAAGTTTCCAGTTTCTTAACCAAAGGAATAAGACCGCCTTTTCACCTTCACAGTTTTTATCCCCATAGGTGCGACATATTGAAAACACGTTTGGAACGTTTCCATATATTGACTCAAAAATTATATAAACCAATTTTCCATTGAATCAAGCCACGCAATAAAATACTCCTTCTGTGAAATGGACTACCCCCGTTCACCCCGTTAGGGTTAGGTTTTCGAAAAACCCTGTTACACTTTATTATTTATTTTGGTCTTAAGTATACATACCTACTGAGTTTTGAGTTTATATTATTGGACGGCGCGATAAAATTGTTCCATACAAACTTTGACACCCCCAATCTCCCTTTAAAGCAGAAAAACATAAAATGACAAACTATAATTTACTTAGATAAGTATTTGTGCCAAGTTTAAATCTTAAAATTTTTTGGAGTAAATCAAGCTTCGCACTATAAATACCGGCCTTAAAAATCGAATTACCACTTTTTACCCGTCAGGGGTCTACTTTCGAAAAACCCATTTCTTATTACTTACTTAGGCAAATATGCCTCGCAAGTTTCAAGTTGATTAACCAAATGAATAAGATTTTTCGTATAAAGTTTTTCCCCACTTTTCACCCCCACACAGGAGGAATTTTGAAAAATGTTTGGGATGTGTTCATAACTTGACTCAAAGATTATCAACAATTTTCGAGTTAATCAAGCCACGCAGTAAAATGGAAAATTAACTACCCCTTTTCACCCCGTCAGGGGTAGATTTTCGCAAAACCCTTTCGCATGTTATTCTTTACTTTTGGTCTTAAGTATAAATACTGAGTTTCGACTTAATCGGACCGCACGTTAAAATTCTTCCATACAAATGTGGACACCCCCTAATCCTCCTTTAGGGGCTAGTTTAGAAAAGCAAAAAATGCCAAACTTCATAATTTACTTAGATAAGTATTCATGCCAAGTTTCAAGTTTATTAACCAAATGAATAAGATTTTTCATATAAGCTGTATTCCCACTTTTCACCCCCACAGGGGTGGATATTTGAAAAATCGTTTGGAATGTGTTCATTACTTGACTCACAGATTATTTATACCAATTTTCGAGTTAATTAAGCCATGCAGTAAAATCCTGCCCTGTAAAATAAACTGCCCCTTTTCTCCCCGTAAGGGGTAGATTTTCGAAAAACCCTGATACAAGTAATTCTTTATTTTTGGTAATTAGTATAAATACTGAGTTTTGAGTTAATCGGACCGCGCGATAAAATTCTTCCATACAAATTTTGACACCCCCCAATCCCCTGTTAGGGGGTAGTTTAGAAAAACAAAAAATATCAATATTTATAATTTACTTAGATACGTATTCGTGCCAGTTTTGAAGTTTATTAACCCAAGGAATAAGATTTTTCATACAAACTATCCTCCCCTATTTAACTCCCTTAGGGGTTGAATTTCAAAAATTCCTTCCTTATTCCTCGTCTACATTATAAAGGGAACCTCTGTGCAAAATTTCAGCTTTCTAGGTCCAAGGGTTCAGGCTGGGCGTTGATGAGTCAGTCAGTCAGTCAGTCAGTCAGTCAGGACTTCTCTTTTTATATATATACAAAGTTGATACGACAGAAAGGCTTTCCTTTAAACTGCTTATACTAGGTACCATTTTCAAGCTCTGTACCAAATATCATTTAAATTGAAACAATAGTTTAGTCGCAAATGATTTTTTAAGTTTTTGGCCCGTTTGAACATGATGTATTTTTCCTAACAGCTGATTATGTCTATAGGCATAGGTCATGCACCTTAAAACGATAAATCTACGATACGTTGTTGCCGCTCTTACGCAAGTCATAAGCAAATACGTCCTACAACAGAAAGTGACAATCCCATTAGCAAAACATCACGCGCGTAAAAGAAATAGAAATAGGTCAGTGTGTTGCTATTGCATCTTTGGTCCTTGCGAGGGGGGCCTCTAAAAACTAAAAAACTTGGTTTTTCAGTGCGCCAACGCTATCCTTCCGGGACGTATGTACGTTACGTAACACGGAAGTCCTGTGCCGCTATTGTTTTGTCGAACTCGTGCGCTGACAATTGTGATTTTGTTTTGTTATTGTGAATAGGACACTTCTTTCTTTTTTTTTATTGTGACAAGACACGTAACTTGCTATTATAATTATTTAGTGTTAGTGTTTTTTTTTGTGATTTACTGTTTTTTATTGTGATAGGACACGTAATTAAACTTTGGTTGTGTGTGTGTATACCTAATTAAAGTGTTCAACAATGCCTCGTCTAACTTACACGGCGTCAGAATACACTGACATGATTTTAATTTACGGTGAATGCCGTGGAAACGCAGCATTAGCTCTGCGAACATACAGAGAAAGGTATGGTGACAGCCGCAATTGCCCTAGGAACGCCCGCACCATACAGTTGGCAGTACAAAGATTACGGGACAATAAACGTGTAGTGCCGCAACAGGAGGGAGTGCCACCGCGGCAAATACCCGCTGCATGGGACGAACGAATATTAGATCATTTTTCCCGCAACCCGACAACGAGTCTCCACAGAGCCGCCCGGCAGTTTAGATGTTGCCATAGAACCATCCACAAGGTTCTAAAACGTAACAAACGCAAACCTTATAAATATCGGAAGGTGCAAGCTTTGTTATCGAGAGACTTACCGATCAGGAACAGTTACTGCCAATGGCTATTAAATAAAACATCCGAAGACCGCCATTTCTTAACAAATGTAATATGGACCGATGAGTGTACTTTTACTCGGAACGGCATCTGGAATCGGCAAAACCTCCGGTACTGGAGTTTGGGAAATCCACACGTGTTTCGAGAATCTGAACACCAGTACAGATTTTCTCTCAATGTGTGGGCTGGTATCCATAATAATAATATTATCGGCCCTGTTTTTATTGACGGCACCCTTACAGCGGTGAAATTTTTAGATTTATTAAGTGGTCCTGTGGCCGAGTACACTGACCAACTACCTTTAGCCGTTCATCGCAAGTTGTGGTACCAGCTGGACGGTGCGCCTCCACATTCTGTGATGGCTTCCAGGGAGCGGCTCACAGAAATGTTTGAGCAGCAATGGATCGGTCGATTCGGACCTGTTCGGTGGCCACCACGATCTCCGGACCTCACTCCCATGGATTTCTTTTTGTGGGGGTACATTAAGGGTGAAGTGTATGCCTCCGAGGTAAATACAATTGTTGAACTAAAAAACAGGATTATTTTAGCATTTCATAAATTAAAGTGCTTAGCGACGGACAGTGATTTAATTACAAAACTAAATAACAATATTCTCCGTCGGTATAATTTGTGCATTAATGTGAATGGAGGACACATAGAGAATTTAAAAATTTAGTGTTTTTGTTGTCGGCGTACTTCAAAACTATCTAACATAACAGCCAGCGCGAGCGGAGGCCTAAGCCGCCGCCCGCGCCACCGCCGGCCGCCCGCTTCGACACGAAATAACACATGCCGCGCCCCGGCGCGCGTGCGACGTTGCCACTTTGTAAGGTCAGTCGCCAGGTCCAAGTTTCTATGAAATTTGGGTTTTTCCTTTACTTACAAAGGGTGGTTGCGTTTTACTCTGATTTGTAAGCTATTTAGTTTGTTTGAAAAAAAAAAATTCTCATTTTTGGCGCTTTTTATTTTTATACCTTATCGAATTAATACTAAACACGTATAGTATACGTAGTGTAATTTAATGCCCCTCGGTCGTATCAACTCTGTATATATATATAGATAGAAGATTCAGTATTCACGCGCGATGGCTTTGGTGTTTCTGTACCGATTTCTATGATTCTTTTTTTATTAAATAGGTAATAATGTTAACATTTTTTAATTAGGGATGAGTGAGAGTGTTATAAACGTAAGAGTAGACAAATATAATCAGAAAGCTCCGAACTGCTAAGCTATCGGGAGTTACACGTGTTATTGTGAGTCAACCATAAAAGATAGACATTTGATGTCGTGGAATATTTTTTATATAATTTTTAGGAGAACATTTCCGTCATACATGATTTCTGTGTAGCTTTAACCATTAAGGCTGCACACGCGACGGAAGCTTAAAAAATTGAGTAAGTTCTCCTGTTTTCCCAACTTTTTCCTTCACTGCTCAGCTCCTATTGATCGTAGCGTGATGAAAAGTATACTATAACCTGCCCAGGAGTATGAAAAACAATTGTACCAAGTTTCGTTAAAATCCGTCGAGTGGTTTTTGCTTCTATAACGAACATACAGACAGACAGACAAAAATTTTACTGATTGCATTTTTGGATCGATCACTAATCACCCGCTGATAGTTATTTTGGAAATATATTTCATGTACAGAATTGACCTCTCTACAGGTTTACTATAAGTATAGATTATCTACTAAGCCCTCGTGCCCACTCTTGGCACTGAATTTTCAACGCACTGCTTAGCGCCGAAAGTTGAAATCCAACAGACAGTGTATTTTTTGACGCGCTGGGGTGCACTCTGTTTGATTCTCAATGCTCGGCTCAAAACCGTGCGCAATTAAAAAATGTTGATTGTTGTAAGATACTTATAATAATTTACCGACCAAGTCTATTATTAAGTCTAATTAATTTCAAAGCAAATAATATATTATTTAAATGATTTTTATAAATAAACAGGTTGTGCAGAACCCCATTGCTGGTCTTACCTACCAATGCATTCGCAAGAATCACTAGTAGATAGTTACCTACCTACTGGTCCTGCAAGGACTTCCGATTCCGAAGGGGCATAGGAATATCACCATTATTTTTACTACGAAACGAACAAAGTGGATGAATTTGGGATAACTGGAAGTCAATTAACTTACCAACTACGGGCAAAAAGTGATGTATGGGACCGATTAACGGTAAAGACGAAAGTCCTGGTATTGACTTGAATGGTTTCGGCTCCTGTGACGCCGAAGGCGAAGAGTAACTGCGCCGGGCATTTCTAAAACAAAATAGTTGGTATTTTTATAACTATTATTTACTACCTGGGACTCGAGTTGTATGAGGTCTTGTCAAAGTCCAGACTGACTGATCTATCAACGCACAGCTTTAAACGGCTGGTCCTAGAGACATTCAATTTTGAGGGTGTCACTCTACGAATAATAAAAAGTCAGAAAGCGTAATTATCTCCGTTAGGAGAATATATAATATGTTCTGGGGTACTATGAACAAAATCAACGATTAATAATTCGGCTCCTAACTCCACTATACATTGACAAAATACCTCGAATAGTCGTACGAAAGAACACATGCAAATAAGCCAATCGCCAATAATGCGTTGCTGTATTCCGGCAAGCGCCGCGATTGGTTCTGGTGCGCGGTGCCCTTTTCGGCAACACCCACCGCGGTACACATTGGCGTGGTGCCATTTTTGAGCTGGAGTTACATTTCTTGACTTTTATTATTTGTAGGTGTTAGTTTTTTATGAAGAGTAGAGTAGATATCCACTAAGAAAGAGTTTTTCGAAATTCCACCCCTAAGAGGGTCAATGGGGGGAAGGTGAAATTTCACGCAGGTGAAGCATAAAGCATTTAACCTAGGGTGAAGTCACGGGCAGAAGCTAGTAGTATCAAACTCAAAGCATTTATTTCAAATAAATGCTTTGAGTTTGAGTTTCTTAATCGACATTCGTGATCACAAAAACAAGAATAATAGAAAAAGAAATGATTATATCGCACCTTCGGTAGAACAAGGGCACAATTGTCAAAAATTGCAAAAATGAGTTAAGTATACAGAAATGCCTTAAAAATGCTATTTGAACTGGAGGAATAGTATATAGTTTATATCATGCAAAGAAGAAAAACTTTCGAGCAATATTAACAGAGCAAGACCTCACTGAATGCAATAAATATCTTAAAATAGCTCTCCTGTAAAATAGCAAAAACTGCAATTATGCCCTTGTTCTACCGAAGGTGCGATATATTTTGCACTTACTGAACGGAGTTTTGCGTTCGTACCGCGAATAACGTATAACACTCTCTCAAAGTTTTATTTCTCATTATTACTCCTACGTTTAAACCAGTTAAAGGACTATCAACTCCAAAAACATAAACAGAATGAAGTGACGACAAATACACGGGTTGCCCCTGAGAATGATTTATTTGACCTTGTTGTTATACAACGGCCGGCGTTAGATGGTAAATGATATAATTTATAATGGGGAATATCTGTGATATAAACGCACTTTTTCATTTTTGAACGCACCAAACTTTTATTAGAGTTGACAACACCGTCTTAGTAGTGTTGGGCGATTAGACACAACAACAATATCGATATCGAAGTGGTAAGTCACTTCTAAAATCAATTAAACGCTTGTCGATCGAAATGGAAATGCAATCTTTTTAAGTAAGGAGGATTTTCATGATTCAAGTGCAACTAATGATCTGCGGTTGACTATACGTTCATAATTACAATAGGGATTACATTCGTTTGCTAAGCATGTAGCAATTGCCGGACCGTAACAAGTATTCAAGTTGTCACTTTTTATAAAAGTAGTTTCAGCATAAAAAAAATCATTTTTTTCTAGCTGCTTGATGGAAAATATCGATAAAAATAGATGCGCGTAGCATTCTAAACTAAGGTCGGTACAACCTTACTGTTTGACAGTTCAAAATGTTTAGGTGATGGTGAGGTTAATGGTCGATACAAAATAGTTTAGATAAATATTTGGGTAGGGATTTTCATCCAAATATGAATAAGTCAACAACAAATCATCAAAACGCATTCTAAAAATAGTGCTACGCTTATTCTTCATAAGATTAAGTTAAACCCATGATAAGTCTATTGTAATGAAGTTTCTTTGTCATGAGCAGAGATTAGTTTCGTTTTAGCTATCGATCGATTACGAAAGAGCTTTTCAGTTTTAACATTGTTAAATAAATGTGTGGCTTATAATAATTTATGGAAGCCGTTTAATAAATAAGTATAGATGTGCAGAGTGCGCTGTGTACATAATTAACGAGTGTGCGTGATTGTGAAGTTGCTAACGTGTTAATAAAATATGTGTTTACGTTCGCTTTTCGTTGTATTCACGCGTTCAATTTACTTAAAAAAGTCATAAAGCTAGTTAGTGTTAGTGTCGTCGTGTGTAATATGAGATACGTAGACTGAGCCATATCGTAATTTGTTCCTGATATCACGTCCATGTATTGTTGCTCCTTCCTGTAAGTATTATCATATTTTACTGCACTAGTGTTATTAAATGTTTTAACATTATTTTTATACCTATGCCTATATATCACAGTAATAAAACGATGGATAATTTTATAACAATCTGCACTGTATTGTTTATGTTTTGTTCCTTAGACTGCACTTTATTACAAGTCACGATTTTGCACCAAAACTGAAAGGAATTTGGTGAGGGCAATGACCTTTGTGTGACTGTAGTATTTTTATTGGTTTATTTAAGAGATATCACCTTATCTTAATCTTTGGAGGTGAGTTTCATCATTTGTAAATATAACATAGCCCACTTTCATACAATGTTGCTGTCATCATCTGTTTACAAATTTATATTCTTACTGATTATATTACCTATCTGAATTAAAGTTCAGTGGTGTTCAAATTCCATGTTGACACTCCATTCCATGATTCTCAGTGTAATTTATTCATGTTAGTTAGTAATATGCAAATGAGACAATAATCCCTGGTTTATTTATGTATTCAAGATTAATAAATCAGCTGGTAGATAAGTTGTTACTGTTTATTTTCCAAGGTTAATAGACATTTCTGTTTACTGCTATTCATATTAACCCAGACTGTGACGGGCCTTTTAAATGGCCAGCTTTTCCTAGCTTTCCTGGAAAATATAGTTTCAGTAACATCTAGGTTTAATGTTTGGATGTTGCATTCATAGGAAGGGTACTTTATTCATAAATGTAAAAAAATTTAAAAAACGAATACCAATCATTTATTAGGTACTTAATTAAAGCATGTACTAATCACATCAGTCACAATAGTAAACAAAAGCATGATTTGCAGTTTTAACCTATTTAATATTCTAGATTACAATGATGAATGTCAAAACAATTACATAATTAGTTCAATTGGAGACAATGGCTTGGAACAAGAGCAATCTGCACTGATTGGTGAATCATGAATGTTAATGTTCATGCATATTATTATACATATTATCTTTTTGATAGCTAACCCAGTTACAACTATCAAATATGTTGTAATTGAACCAATTATAATAGATTTGTAACAAATATAATCTGTTCATGTTTTCATATTATAAAAATGATAAAAATATCTAATATAATATATTATTTAAACAGCAAGATCCCTTAAGCGGTTGAATGCTGTTCTTACAGAAACAATTAAAAAGCCAATGTGTCTCGCATGGTTCCACGTTCACATCTACAGCATAAAAATATTTATAATATTAGAGGCAAAATGATTTAAGTACTTGATTACCAAACACATTTTTTATCATTATCACATCATACTCTATTTGCTTATCAACATCACACTGAAGTTATTAGAGGGCAAAGCAAACTAGTTAAATAAATAACAGTAATTAATTAACATAGCATGTGAGTTATGTTAATTTAAAATGTTTCAATTGTGAAGATGATCAAAGTATTACATCAGACAAAGAGTCTTGACATAATATCATCAATACAATCCTTTATGTTCATATAATCCTATTGATTGATATTTCATAGAAATAGCCATACAACAGAATTATAATTATGAACTTAAGAGGGTTGTATTAATGATTTTATTTAATGATTACAATTCTCTAAATATATACTTTTCATGCTCCCGAATCATATTTTGTTAAACATACAACCTGATACTGACCTGCAAATTGCAAAAAAAGTAAAAAAAAATTGAATATTGCACTTTACCTAGCGGATCCCCCTTATAGAAACGGGCACCTCTAAATAATCGCTTCAAGAATATGCCCTCTTATATTGAGTAAAGGTCAAATTGTTTTGAAAACAACAATGCTCCACTTCTTCCTTATTACATTATTATTCTATTAATTTTCCTTATGAACTTGTTAAAGAATTTGTATTGAGTCACAGTGTTATTTTAGTATTAAAGCTTGTTCCGATGGAGTGTAACCATTGGATTAAAGCACTCAAAAGTGATGAAGGGAATAACAATAACAAAAACTGTGCTATGAATATTAATTAGGTACATAGTTTAAACTTGTTAGCATAAGTATGGCGGTCTACAAAAACTGTGATTAGATTTTATTTCTATTTGTAAATGAAATGTGTATTATTTATTTTTAACCAAAGAAGTGTGGTAAATTAGGTGCCATTGTGACAAGTATTCTGCCAGTAGAATTCTAGTGTCCAACATAAACTTGGAACTGGTTGATCTCTATAATTTATAATAATATCAAACTCTTGGGCATAACATAAATCTTCTTTCGTTCCACCTCCTTACTAGTTAGGGAGGCGAGGTAGCTAAATGGCGTAATTCAACGGCGCCGTCGAGACCTATCAAAATCGAAAGATAAAATGATTCCGAAAAGAAAAGCTCTTATGGTAAAAACCATTTTAGCGGTGGGCTTGGCGTGTACGGTTTTTCAAAAATGTTAAAAAAAACAGTTACTTGGGCATTCTCGAGCGCGTCAGATATTAATACTACGTCTACCCCAAGTGCCTCTGATAACAACGGTATACTAATCTGCCGGTTTGCGTGGTGGGGGTAGGCATATAAAGTAGTCAAAAATGCAAAAAAAAAAAATTTACTCGAGCGCGTCAGATTTTCGGAAGGGGTGTTAAGTAGGCCCCAAGGAAGCTCCCTTTAAAAAAACTGACGATTTCGGCGTGACGATAAGTTGTGATGAATTTTTGAAAATGCAAAAAAAAAAAAGTTTTTTTGAAATACTCGAGCGCGTCAGATTTTCATAGGGGAGGTTTATCTCGGTATCCTGAAAGCATATTTCCTTAATCTGACAAAAATGTTGGTGGGTTCTCTTAATCTGATCGAAAAAGGTTTTTTGGTTTCTTTTTTTCCTTTCTTTCTCCTTGATAAAACGGGGAATTTAAGAATGACAATAAAGCGATAGATACAACCAACGTAAATGTAGATGAAATGTAGTACGAATTGTATAAAAAAAAATGAAATGAAATACAAATTGTATTATAATTGTATTGTTATGTATGACCTTTACATTTTTTTCAATACAATTCATCAAAGTTTCCAGCACATTCGAGAAATATACCGTCGGGTCTTTTCTCTCTCTTCAATCGTCGTTATACTGAGGGCACATAGGTCTACGGTAGGGGACCATAAACATATATATATATATATACCTATATATATATAGGGTGTACCGAAAATTCCCTTCTACCGATTCTTTCCCCACCATCAATGTTGCGAAATAAAGGAAAAATACTGGTAGGACGGCATATTTCCGCGAAGCGCTCAGTCTGTATTACATGTTTATGGCAAATTCCTCTTTTTTGCTTCAATTCTTCACTTCGTTTTGCTTACGGTACGTTCAAAAAACAATTTGAGGATCAACAGGCTATTGAATAATATATATGAAACTGTACATGTTAATAATACTTTTGTATACAGATACGCGTAGGTTTTTCCGAGTCCACGAAAATTGTCGAGAAGCTTTAGAAAAAAAAAATTTGTGAGATATAATATAAGTCACATAATTTAATTATCGTTATTTCATATCAATTTTTTTTAACACCCTCAGTTTTCGAGATACACTCAAAAAACCGGGAGTTTGAGTTTTTATGATGCTTCAAGTCAAAAAGTTTTAACTTTGGACAAAAATGTAAAGAGACCTTTTTTGTGTAAAATAAAATTACCTTTTTTGTTTACTTAAACTTTTTTTTTGTAAGATGAATCGTTCGCGACTTATATGCCGCAACGCGTTTTTCGGAAGACGAAATGGCTCCTCCACACTTCTGGTCATGCGGAAACCGGCAGATTTTGTATTTTTAGTGAGTTTTAGATTATATTCTTCAAAATAAAAAAATAAAAAATCGCGCTCAAGAATGCCGGATTAACGTTTTTTTTTTACAAGTTCGCGACCCTATAACTCGGCGGCGGCAAGGACTTATCGTCAGATTAGTTAAATTTAGTCTTAAAACACTAAAATCAACCCCCAATATCTTAATCTGACGCGCTCGAGTATTTCAGACTATCGATTTTTTTTTACTAGTCTGATCGTCTATCCTAGGCGCGCGTCACTACATATAGAACTAAATACTTTACAAGGTTGTTCTATTAGGTCTAAGGTATCTCTCATATCTCAAACTGCCACGCTCGAGTATTACCGAAAATTCCCCTATTCGCCTCCCTAACTATACTGTGCAAGTATTGCACACCAGACTTGTTATCTGTGGTGTGATATTAAATATGTTTCATGTATGCCAGTTCACGGCTGGGCGTCGGGATGGCGAGTATGAGCTCCACGCTCGTCGAGACCGTCTCCATCAACTACGAGGACTTTAACGAGAGCTTTCTCACCTGCGGCACGTGTTTATGTTAGTACACCATCACTTTGACACGAGATAAAGAAGTTTACATGTTGAATGAGTCTATAAAGCATGTTGAATTGATATCAAGAAGAGAACAGTAATGTCAGGAAAAGGAGGAGAATGGTCTTAGCCCTGCAGGAGCAGAATAAATGCTAGATAGACAGACTTGTAAACTTACTTATTGAGTATCTTCTTATCATCATTTCTATTACTCTTGCTAATAACACTGTTGCTATACCTGTTAGTATGTTTTGTAATAATGGCTCCATGTTAAATTTTGTCATTAATATTCATTATTGCTGTTAGATACTTGTACCATGTTAATTAGTGCCTTAATTCCGTTAATGACTGTATCATCTTCAGTAGTTATTTACGTATAAGTCATGCAGACAAAATAGCACTATGACAACCGTTGAAGAGCTAGCACTTATATTCGAACAATGGTCAGCAATTAGTTTTATCGCTAACTAAATAATACTTAAAATAATTAGCTTTACACATGTGTAGAATGAACAATATCGTAGTAATCTTTACTCTCAATCTTTAATCTCACAGAGAGGAGGCCTGTATCCCAGCAGTGGGAACATTATAGGCTGATTATGTTATGTTATGGTCATATTATTGTGAACCTGGTTCTGTATTTTTTCAGGCACTTACGATGGAGGAGAGCACACCCCCAAGCTTCTGCCTTGCTCGCATACAGTCTGCCTTCACTGCCTCACACGAATAGCCGCCTCACAGACCAGAGACGCGGGCAGTTTCAGATGTCCCATCTGCCGTGAGCTTATCACGATACCGCGGGGCGGAGTAGCCGCTCTCCCGCCATCCTTCCTCGTCAACCAACTACTTGATCTAATGGCCCGCCAACGTCGGGAGGTCATACCACAGTGCAGCTCGCATCCAGGCAGAGAACTACTTTTCTGCGAGACCTGTGATTGCGTATTCTGTCGACACTGCGCCGACGGACCCCACAGTGACACCCCCTGCGACCACACAGTTGTACCATTCTCCATAGCATTGAAAAGAATGTCCGAAATACTGTTGTACAGAGCGAACGAATGCCTCAGCAAACTCGGTTCGGCGAGGGATGCGGTGGCTAGCGAGCTGAGACGGCTCGAGGCGGCGGCGACAGCAGCGGACGAAGCGATAGACCGACATTTCGCAGAACTGAAGGCTGCGATCGACAAACGCCACAGCGAATTGAAATCGGCCGCGGCGGCTGCTGCTACACATAAACGAAAATTGCTTGAGGAACAACTGAAATTGATTGATGCAGAAAAGGCTAAGGTACACACAGTTCCAACTCAAATCTTATTGACCCCTGGCATTCAAAACCTAACATCCAATATAACTCTTCAGGTGGAAGCCGAATGCTCAGGTCTCCAACAGCAAGTGGAAGTCCGTGAGGTCAGTAGTCGGGCAGCAGCCTTAGGCGCCAGACTAGGAGACGCGGCCGCTCTCGCAGAACCAAGAGAGAATGCCTTCTTAGCCGTAGACTTCGCTCATAACGATGCTCAGCACAGGTTCGCTGAGGCGCTAGCGGAGTTGGGCCGAGTACGGACCAGTACTACCTTCCCTGGGCTCTGTACATTGCAGCTAGGTGAGTTCAATGAGTACTTATGGACACTTTTCATAATCAAATTTCTCATTGCTTCCCTCTTTTTAAACGGAAAAGTATCGATCGCCAGGATCGCCTGTTGCGTGTCCGTAATTTTAGATCATTAGAATTCCTACTTTCTTACGATGTTTTCCGTTACCATAAGTTAGTGATGTCTATCAACTTAGAAAGTACATAATTTATGCATTTAGAAGTCGCGAGTTAGTACTTGACATGTTTGAATCATAGTAAATAAACATAAGTGAACATAAGTGCTATTTTAATATATAAAATCAATGCGTGACGTCGCGACATAATTTTTTTTGTCATGCGATGTCGGCCAGACTTCGTAAACACTACACAGACAGATATATTTATATAGGATTTCGTTTTGTTAATTACTGTTTATATGAGGTATCTGTATAGGCTCAAACCTCACAACTATTTATACACGCGTAAAATCTAGGAATTTTAATTTCATCCACTTCTAGTGGTCGTATCCATTTGAAACTTTGCAAATGTGTGCAATTCTGATGACAATACAATAGTATGGTACCACTGAACCTGACTAAACCATTAAAAGGCTATTAGTAAACCTACCAAGCTTGAATTCATTAGATTATTTTCTCCTAAAGAATGTTGATCATATTTACACATTCTACACTTAAAAGACAGAAGCGTACGTGTATTCTTAGTTTTTCAAACTAGGTAAATTATTTACCCATCACACTACCTACACTAGACATCAATTTCAATGTATACTTGAACTAAATGAAAACCGCAAAAAGGGTCATTGTACTCATCATTATGAACAACTTTTTCTATAGACCAACACTGAAATCTCTATGAAAATAATAATTTTAAGTCTTTTTGCAATGGCCTAATATCTAGCTCCATAAAATAACTTCACATCTCTCGTTTCCAGAATCAGCATGTGTATGTGGGTTGGAAGTGGTAGTGGTACTCCGCACAGTGGACTACCACGGCGAGGCGCGGTGCACAGGCGGCGACCCCGTCAGTGCTGCCGCGACCATAGATGACGCGCCCCTGCCTTGCACCGTCACCGACCTTGATACTGGCCTGTATAGGTATGTAGCTTATTTTCGAGGCTTATTATCGTTCATTACTGGTTAAACTATAGAATCAGCATGTGTAGGTATGTGGGTTGGAAGTAGTAGTGGTCCTACGTATAGTAGACTTGTCAGTGCTGCCGTGGCTACTGATGACGCGCCCCTGCCTTGCACCGTCGCCGACCTTGAAACGGCTGTATAAGTTGTTATGTATGTTTATGTAGGTTAATTCCGTGCTCAAAATACGCGCATTGACTTGGAGTTGCGGACACCAGCCCGTATTACCTATTACGTACCTGTAGGTTCATTTCAAGGCTTATTGCTATTTTATGCCTCCCCAAAATATTTTACCTTGGTACGGGCCTATGTAAGGAGCTAATGTCATATAATTATGTTGTGAATATTATGTAAAGTGAGGAAGTTAATTTTTGTAATATAAATAATGTTTTGTTTTTTTTTGACGTGATAACGTCTTTTATATCGATCAACACCGGCTGCACGCACGAAAAAGTGTCACGTTCCGCCTGAGCCTGGACGTGCAAGCAAGAGCGCGTAACAAGCGATAGAGAGGCACGATCGGCCCAAGCGTTGGCTTGTGACACATTTATTCATCAATGTTTCTTTATGATGTTATCACGTAAAACTATCGTCCGTAAACCGACTTTATAGACAATCAATTTTTTCGTTAACCTATTAATTGTCCCGCTGCTGGGCAAAGGTCTCCCCCATATTTTTCCACTTTTCTTTGTGTTTACGTAAACAAAATATTCAAAAAAATTAAAATACTGAAAGGCAATTGCCTAGCACCAGTGATAGTGTAGCCAATTTTAACCATAAAGCAAGTTCTTCCAATTTATTTTAAGTTTCGTGTCACACATTTGTATTTATGTTTACTTAACGTTTTGTTGACATGCTAGTTTCGGGTTTGGCCGACTATTTTTAGAATCAAACTAGTCCATTATTCATGAGCTCACGAAATGAGGTTGTTGGGTCAAATCCTTAGAGTTTTGACTACTTATGTGAATAAATCGAAAACATTTAAATACATGAATGTTACCCAGTTATACAAGGTGTAACATAATTAACGCAAGACCTCATACACCCCAATTAGAGTATTGAGTTAAAAGCATAATACAATGACCAAAACTTGTTTTTTTTAAAGCTTGGAAAATCGTGTTGACAATAGCATTACTTTATGCATTTAAAATTGAGTCTTATACCCTGGAAATAAGATTTAATTTTATTTGACTCAATCGGGGGTTAGTATGAAAAAATACTTACATAATTTTCGAAAAAAATACCTATATTAAAAGTTACTGAAATCGATTCAGTAGTCAATTATAAACAAACTACTTTCAGGACTTGCGTTGATTCTGTTACATCTTGTATATATCTATAATAACTATTCAATAGAAACAGTAAAAATACTTCGTATGGAAGTGAAACTCTCTCGGTAAACACATTCAAAATCGCGCCAAATACATATTTGTCTAGTAACAGTAGAAACTAGACTAAAAAAGTAGTATCACTGAATACGAAAGCATCGCTAAATACATATTTACATTTAGCAATACTTTCAGTCTGTCAGGACCACAGATATATACGTAGATAGACCAGATGACGCAAGTATCACGATCTGTACGAAAACCAAGCGTGTCATTTTTTTTTACTACCTACTATGACGTCACAAGCACTCTTCATGACTCACGCTCACCCAACCAGCAGTACCAGCAGTGCTATTCTGTAAAAATCTCACCGTGAAAACCTAGGTGAAGTGAGCTGTCACTCCACCTGATGTTAGGGATTCCCACTATTGATAGCTCACTTCACGCTCACTTCACCTAAGTTATCACGGTGAGATTTTTATAGAATCGACCGGCTGAACTGAGCGCGAAAGTGGCGGCTTACGATTTTTGTAAGTAAGTTGGTGCGATTTTTGGCACGCGAAGTAGTTGGTCTTGCGTTATCTAGGTATATCTATATCTATGGTCAGGACTATACTCGGTATAATCAGTTAAACGTACTAAAAGCTCTAAAAGCAAAAGCAAGCAAGATTCGCGCTATTAGACGGTGGCGGTGCGTGGTGTATGATACGCTCAGTTTCGCTTCTAGACGAAATATGTATGCCATACATATTATTTTGTTCCTATGCCAAAACTCTTTTTAAATCATATAACATTACTATTACAGAATCACAATGCGTCCTTGGAACGCGGGCGCACTGTGCGTGCGCGTGCTAGTGTTCGCACGCGGCGTGCGCGACTCGCCCCTGCGCGCACAGGTCGCGGCCGCGGCCTCCCCGCTGTTGGTGTGGGGCTCTCGGGGCACCGGGAAAGAGCAGCTTAGTCAGCCTGTTGCGCTAGCCAGGTATAAAAACTGTTCTTTTAAAAAAAATACGTTTATTTGCGGCAAACACGACGCAGAGAAAAAACAAAATGGAGCAAGTTAAGGGAAAATATGCGTTACATTGACACGAAACAGCCATCGCTCAGCATAATGTTACGACCCGAGACACAGAGCCCCAGCGCTAGTTTTCAGCGACAGCCGGCTTTAAGTATTATTTACTAACAAAGCTGTTACTATATTATTATGTATACTTAGGTTAAGGTATGTATCTATGGGTCTTTGTTACCTGAAAATAAATGGTGATGGTTAATAATTTTGCCGTGATAACGTCAACCGGCGCAGTGTGTAATCTCGTACGAAATGCTAATAAGTGTAAGTGCGTATATATATCCAACAATTCATGTATCTAAAGCCCAACAAACTCTTCTGTCTATCCCGAGCAGTAGTGAAGAATATCTAGGATTCAGAATATGAGGATTCCGTGAATACGTTCCAAACGATATATTTAAGTCAGGCTAGATCTACTATTTTAGATTTCATAGCTAAATACAAATTAAGATCTTAAATCTCTATTCAAAACCCATTTGAACTAACATTACTATAAAATCTATCAGTTTTTTTCTGACAAAGAGTTCTTTCTGTATTTTATTATTATGTGTAGACATGACACATTATCATTGACTGAGATATCTTGTTTCTGCAGATGCCCGAAGCGGCGGGAGATCTATGTGCTCGACGCAGGCAACTCTAGAGTCAAGGTGTTGGACGACGAAACGTTCGCATTTAAAACGCATATCGTTAACGAAGGTACACTCATTGTTACACTAATATCTCGGAGCTTATATCACATCTTCAGTATTATGATCTCACGTAGGTGAAATAAGAATGTAGCGGTATCTACAACGCCACATGCGAACTACGCCTCATACTGACGTCACGCATCTCGCAAGCAGAGTTTACCGCGCAACTAGCATAATTATATACAACGGCCCGACATGAATCATCGGGCAGTTGCCCGACAGACACAACGCCCATCTAGTCCGAGGTTGCCACTGCGTTGCGTCTTCGCAGCGCAATGATTTCGACGACACGAGCGCTGCGATGACGCAACGCAACGCAGCTTATCTCAAATTCGACCTTCGATATTCTAAAATATACTGCGCTGCGATCCCTAATCGCTCCGTTCGTCTCACCGCGACACCCATACCTTCTTCGTCTCCCTTTTTTTTTTCTTTTTTTTTTTGTGGATGGGAAATCATCCAATGACCCCTCCCGCTCTGGGTGGAGCAGAAGGGAGTGTCAGACTCTTACTGACTAAAACCCACCCGTGTTCCTTCCTTAGCCCTTTGTGTTCCGGGGTAGCGGTAACCCTTTCGGACAATCCCGCTGCCCCGGCAGGCTTCGGCCCTGTCGGGCCCCTTCCTTATGCTGACATCTCTTTGAGGCGCGCGTGGAACACGTACGCGCCGTCCGGCACGGGCCTGGTCCTGATCGGACGGAGAGTTACCCATTACTCTCCGCCCGCAGGCCCGCGCCTATGGTGGCCGGGAGTCGTCTCGCGGCTCCCGACGCCCGGGGCGTCTCCCGCGGCGGCTGGGACGTGAGGCCCTCTCCCTCAGCCGTCCCGCCACCTCCTTCGCTAGCATGACTGCTTCGCAGAAGGAGGTGACTGCCTCCCACTCCCTCTCGCCCCGGACCATGGCTCGAACCAGGGCCGGGCGCGAGAGGTCGCCGCCGCTGCCGATCGCCTCTGCGAGAACACGGCGGTGCTCCGCCCAATTGGGGCATACCGCCACCGTATGCTCCACCGTGTCCTCCGGGCGACCCTCGCAGTGGTGACACCCGGGCGTTTCCTCCCGCCCGATGGTGTGCAGGAACCTCCCGAAACACCCGTGTCCGGTGAGGACCTGCGTCAGGCGGTAGGTGAGGGCGCCGTGGCGCCTCTCTAGCCACTCCTCAAAGAGGGGTCTTACCGCCGCTATCGCGGCGTGCCCTGCGCTGGGTTGCGACAGTCGCTCTTTCCATGCCGCCATGAGATCGCGCCGGAGGTCGGTCCGCTCCGCCGCGATTTGCCGCGGCAGCGGAGTTTCCCCCGGCGTAGTGCCTCCGCGCGCCACTCGTACAGGCGCGCGAGGACTATCGCCTCCAGATCCCACGGCGGCAGTCCGGCAAGGAGGCTTGCCGCCTCGCCCGAGATCGTGCGGTACCCCCGGATTAGCCTTACGGCTACCACCTTCTGGGGCGCGTTCATTCTTCGTCTCCCTGGCTCCTTGTCCGATGCACACGCGTTCCGTCGCCGCATGTCGTTTTAACGAACCGTATGGCATGACGCTCAAATTTATATGTAAAACTACGTAGCGTCACCGCTCAGGGGCCGCAGCGCCGTCGCAACACATTGACAACGCCCATGTGTCATCGCCCTTAATGGACAAGAAGAGGATGGTCCTCCTGTGCGTACATAGCGTGTTAGGATGATATTTGAGTGTCATATTATATGTCACAAAATAGCAAGTTTTTTTTTTTCATGTTCCAGGGTTAGCTGGTCGAAGTTGTACAGGGATAGCGGTGACTGCTGAAGGCATTGTGGCAGTCAACTGGCGAACAAGAACTCTTACTGAGGTGAGCAATCTATTATGTTAACCTTCCAGAATGGATAAAAAGTATGTGTCTAGGGCGAACATAACTTTCTTCTTAGTTTTCTATTCTGCACTACGTGGCCTCGTGTTCTCAATTTGGAGCAATATGCCATAATTTAAAGTTGGTGTGGTAAAAATATAGCCTACTTTTCACGTCTTTGTATGATGATTGTTTTATTTGGCCAGGATTGGAATACAGCCCGATACAACCTTTATGGTAGCTCGGGACATGAGGCGAGTTGCTACGCAATAACAAATTCTCCTGTCAGCGGGGGTAGGAGTGACGTACTGCGCAACAAATAGAGCACTTCAAAGCCGCCATAAAGTTTGAATGGAGCGGTAGTAATTTTTTGGAGTTTCTTGCCCGTTCTTCTATAAGAGATCTACGTTTTGGAATGGGCAACTAGCTTCAACTTTCTGACTAACTGACCGACTAGTTAATTTTGACAATTCAAGTGCCTGTAAATGGTTTAATTGAAATAAATGCTAGAGTTTGAGAAACGCTGTTCTATTTATTTTCTTGTTTATCTCTCATATTTTTTTTTTTTTTATATTTTATATTTTGTTGTACGTACGTATTTATTCTTATATTTTTTTAGTTATAATTTTTTTTTTGTTCTAATTTGTTTTCTGTTATTGCACCTACTGTGTATTATCTCTGCATCACCCTAAGGTAGACTGGTAGAAAATGCCCAAGGCTAAAGTTTTAATAAATAAATTATATCTTGCAGTTTTAATGAACTACCCAACATGTCCCCTTGCAGGTAACCGCAGACGGCACAACACTCCGAACGATACGGTCCGAGCGCCTCGTGGAGCCCGTGTGTGTGGCGGCGGACGCGGCCACTCGCCGCCTGGCTGTCGCGGACAACGGCGCGCGGGCCGTGTTCCTGTTCGATAGTCAAGGAAATATTGAGAGAGAGGTCAGTATTATAAGAACAAAATAATTTATCTATACACCTAAACTTATACACCTTTCTACATAATATGTAAGATAAATATGATAACTGAGTGATTATTAAATAAATTAATGTTACCTCCAATCGCCTGAAACACAGGATTACCTAGTTCAGGCGCGAATCATGAGTGAAATTGACATAGATTTAAGAAAAACTGTATTTAATGTTAGTTCTTTTAGTTTTGAATAAATTTTATTATTTTTATTATTTATTATAATTACTAATGAAGCTCATCGATCGAGCCACGCCAGACCACCGACTTTTTGACTAAAGTAGTCACCTACTTTAGTCAAAAAATACTCCTGGTTTTTAGAGTTTAGTAGTAGGCACTACTAACTCTAAAAACCAGGAGTATTTTATGCATATTTCATAGAACAAAATCATCATTTTGCCATCAATACACAAAATAAAAAAAATATACAATGTGTTAATGAAATAACCCAAAACCTGAAACTAGTTTGTTTAGAATCGGCAGCAAAATCGAATACAATAATTTTTAATATGGGTTGTTTTTTTTCCAAAAATAATTATTTGTCATGCCGTGTCTAATATTTTTTAACGACGCTGTACGCTACTGTCCAACGCAATGAAAACAAACAGCGCGGGCGAGGGTGAGGAGAGGGGGTGCTAGAGCTGGCGCCAAGGCCGGGAAGAGCGCCGGCGGCGATAGAGCTACGAATCTGTAAGAAGTAGCGCGACAACAACATTTACAAATATCTTTTACTATAATTTTTTAAAATAAATAATTATATGTCATATCAATTTATTAATATAAAAATCGGTTGGGGTGTCCGAGGTTTTGGGTTATTTCATTAACACTTTGTATACGTGTTTTTTTTTTTTTTTGATATCCTATAACTCTAGGGGGTCATTGTACTCGTCATTTAGAACAACTTTTACTATAGGACCAAACCTGAAATCGTGAAAAAAAAATCAGCTGTGCTGATTTTTCGCGATTTCAGGTTTAGCGAATTTCCCATCAGTGTATAGATATCTAAACACGATAAAATAAAAAATTAAAAGAGTTGTTTATCTTTTTTTTGAAAGGTTGACATCCTCTGTTACTTGAGAAAAACTGTTTTATCGTGTTTACATATCAATGCCCATCACGTTTGCCCACCAGATTTTCAAAACTGAATTTCAAGTGACTACAATAACTGCTGTCGATGACTCTACATACATCAAATTAATTTCATCATCTGCCTAGCCTTTTCTCAACTATGTTGGGGTCGGCTTCCAGTCTAACCGGATGGAGCTGAATACCAGAATTTTAATACATCAAATTAATTTATTGGTTGTTTTATCATTTTTGAAGTGAAAACTTCTTTAGCGGCGCTGCGTATTTTTTTTGGAATGGGTAAAAATCTCTAAACTCGCGTCAGGACACGTGACCTGATCGAGAATTCGTAAGACGGATGGAGAGAGGGCAGGCGGCGCAAGGCGCTTGCGCGAATGTTGAAGTGAAAACTTCTTTAGCGGCGCTGCGTATTTTTTTTTTGGAATGGGTAAAAATCTCTAAACTCGCGTCAGGACACGTGACCTGATCGAGAATTCGTAAGACGGATGGAGAGAGGGCAGGCGGCGCAAGGCGCTTGCGCGAATGTTCGATAATTGTCATGTTTGTGTAAGATAGCGCAATGAATAAATATTGTATCCTACCACATAAATAATAATACTTTTATACTGATAACGAAAGCAATTCGTACAAAATTATTCTCTAACCATTCCAAAATATCAAAAATGCAGAACATTAATATTTAAGTTCTCACTTCTGCCGGCACTCCCGGAGTGCAACCCGTCGATTTTTTTTTTTTTTACTCTTCGCAACAGCGGAGTTAAGCTAGCCAATGTAAAATAACCCTTTATGTATGGTGGTCTTAAAGAAAGCTGTCCCTAGCTAGGAAGGAGTTTGAACAAAACTTATGTCAAACTGTCGTATATTTTTCAGGTCGGCAACGGAGAATTGGGTTTAGTCGGTGGTCTCGCCTTGTCAGAAGACTTGCTCATCATTGCAGATGTCGCCGTCAGAGTATACGACATCGAAGGGAATCTCAAAAACGTATTTGCACCAGTGCCTAAAGGTAAGCATAATATAACGTTTTCATCATTATATCAGCAATAACGTCCACTGCTACATGTGACCTCCGTTAGGAAGCAATAGAGATGAAGGATTGCCGAACTCATTGCTCTTCGAAGTCAATTGGAAATTGCACTATTATTATAACACAGGTAAATTCTCTCGGCCGAAAGTATTGGCTTGACCAGCACTCTAATTGCGTAACACATAATAAATAATAATAATACACAATCTGAATAATTTTGAAGGATATTGCTAATCCCTTACCAAACTCACCAAACATTTACTACTAGTATTGAATTTCTGATTTTCATCATCTACTTTTGCTGTTGACTGTACAATAACATAATTATGTGGTGTAAGGGTAGAATGTGGGTTCAGCCATATTTTACCATTAGGCATGCAAACATATACCTCATACTTATCCATTATGTCTGTATCCGCAGGTCGCGGCGGCTACGGCGGCGTGGCGCTGGAGCGTGGCGCCGACGGGGCGCGGCGCGTGGTGTGCGCGCGCTGCGTGCGCGGCCGGCCCGCGCTGCTCGTGCTGGAGGCCGCGGCCGGCCGCGTGCTGGCCGCGTGCGAGCTGGCTGACAGGAAGCCGCGTCGTGTGGCCGGACTTACGCTGCTGCCTAACAGAAGGGCGCTGCTGGCTGATCTAGCGGCCGATTGCTTGAGGTTGCATACCTACTGGTGAACCCTGAGGATGGATTGAGGGTGGGCGTCTTTTAATATGACTATGACTATGGTAGCATTGACGCAATTATTTACTCCCATAATAGAATTTATTAGTAGGTCGTAGTAGTTAATATTGTAATATTAAGAGTACCTATTCGCACAAATAAATTCCGTGCTATCATATGCACGGAATTTATTCTTTGTGGGGGTCGAACTATTGTTCTAGTCTCACGTTGACGAATGCTGGCTAATTATGACTGATTGTCACGGACCATATAAGTACTTTACTAATTTAAAACTTATTATTGTTCGTGTTATTTCCAGGTGTCGTGTAAAAAGAGAGGGGAGCGGAGCGCTGGAGAGCGCATCGTAATCGAATTTCATGCTAGTCCAATATTATAACGGAGAATCGAACTGTTGGCCATATACACGGACTGCGAGGGAGAGATACTTGCACCAAAGTCTTTAGTCGGCCGCGCGGCGGCCACTGCGTTATTCAATACTATATCTTTAGTACTTACAGTATTTATTTCGTATTAAGTTGATTAAGTTATTTTCTAAAAGGTTTTACTTTGTCGATTTTAGTTCGGCGCTTATACGGAATTTGACAATATTATGACTGATTTTGATTTATATGTATTTTTCGTTTTACTTACTTTTCGCCAGCTATGCGGGCGTCGAATCGTGACGTTTTGTAATAATGTTAATATTGTACACTCTGTGTTTAAAGATTATCTGGATAATCCACCGTGCAATCGGCGATATTTATTATTGTCTATGACATAATCACTTTATTTATTTTAGTGTATCAAAAATGTTGTAGGCGAATCTAACTTCGCTTTAACTAGTCGTAAGACGAGCGCATTTATTTTTAAACAAACGTTAGTTAGTGTTCGACATCACTTCTCATCGGGGAAATGGAAAAATCTCACACAATAATAGTGAATAACGACAATATTTCTGATATAGTATCTAATTAGGGTATTCCTCGTATGCCTATTCTTACAACTAATACAATCTTAAATAAAGAAGATAATAAAATGGAAATAATTCTAAATTGATCACTTGTTCGCGTTACATATCCAGTAGCCTTGTTTGGTATGCTTAGTGATAGTGCATTGTTATTAGTTGGACGAGTCGATTGAATGCTGGCGTCAGACAATGCCGACAGTCCTATAGCGTACTCTCTAAGTCTGCGACCAGAAAGGGCTTACGATTAGCGTCTTACTACTGTAGAAACATACAGGGCCAAATTAAATTAGCTGGCGAAATTCCGCAGACGAGATGGATATCGATATCTAGACATGATAAAACAAAAGAAAACAGATTTTCTCAACTCGTCCAAGTAACTCCCAGTGGTCTTTGACCCCCAAAAAAACATCAATTATATATATTTTTTTTTATTGTCGTGTTTAGTTGTCTGCAAAGTCTTACTAGCTAATTTAATTTGATCATGTAGAGCTACGACATACTGAGATAAAGTTTTTTAACTGCATACATCATTCAAAACTGCGTACAGTCTGTAATCAGTCAGACATTCAGTAAGTTGCTAATTGTAAATTTTATCTGGCCGCATCATATTTAATACCATAGTATGTGCTACTATATACAGTTATAATGAAATAGCTACCTATGTGATCATTTAAAACTTTTAAGAATCGTATTATTAGTAATTGAACTTCAGGACTCTATTTTGCATACAACATTACAACATTATTGTCTACCAAATTAGTTTTTTTTTTTTTTTCTTATATTCTCGAGGACTCGCTGCCATATTTTTGATTAATGACAAATATGATTAAAAACAATGTAAACGTGTATGCTTTTAGAATTTTCATGCGAAAAAAATAGCCTTTAATTCTTATCACGTTACGTTTGAACTGAATTTATAGTAAAAAATTATCATCTTTATGGATTGCTCAATAAAAAATAATAACATCATATCGTGCGGTCGAAGCAAGCTCTTTCATAAAGTTAACTAAAAAACAAGTTCTAAAATCACCCTAATTGATTATAATAGTTTAAGTAAATTTCTCTTCGCTATAGTTGAGTGACGTTGACTGTTTATTTAAGCTATCGTTATTTCAATTCAACTTTAAAGTCTTATAAAATATATCTCATTCAGTTGGTATTTATGTAACTTATGATATTCGGAGGTTGAATGACCAGGATGAACGAAATCTGTGTTAATTTAAGAATTCCTGATAGGGAATAATTGTACGTATGTTAAAATCGTTAAGTATTTTAGAACATTTTTGGTAAAATACTCTGTTGCAATCGTTTACACTGAATTTATCAAACTTTCATCTACATTATTACCATAAATGGGTACATGCCTCACTGCGATATCTTGTGATCGCGGTTTAGCTCGCTACCTCGATGTCACCTCCATGTAAAACAAATGCATGTTAATAGACAAACGCGCACGCACATGCCGAAGGATACCTCACTGCGATACATCTCGAGCGGGCTTAGTGGTTTACCTCGATGTCTGGCATATGCGCGCGTGTCTATTAGCATGCATTTGTTTTAAATGGACCTGACATCGAGTTAGCTAGCTAAACTGTGTTCGCGATGAATCGCAGTGAGGCATCTTTGGCATGTAAATACTTATGGGTCCTTCAGGCTCCTGAAATTGATCTCTTGTCGTCATGAAATAAATTCTTAAAAATCTTTTACTGTAACATTCATTACATGTTCCCACCAACTGGCAATTATGATATTACACCATGAATTCAAATAACAAATAGCTATATAACGGTATTATCATGACAAATTACTATGTATAACTAAACCCTGTTATTAGTACGTCTATTTGCACAATGTATACATATTCTACATTGTTTTATCACCGTTATGGCGACGTCACCGTAATTTTAACCACGGAATCTCATTAAAAACGTATTTTTTCATGTGCAATGTAATCAAGGCCTCACATTAACATAATATGTATAAAGAAATAATATTTCATCGACAACTAAACTGCAATTCTGTGTTATTAATATAACCTTAAGTAACTTAACAAATATTGACTTGGAATTATTATTTCTTGTTAAAATTATAATATTTGCTTTATTTAAAAACTATTAAATTTATTTTGAGGGTCTGTGTAATTTTTATGAAAGACTTTTTGTGACACAAAAAGGTAACCTTACCTTACCTTCAATGAAGTAAGGTAACCTTACCTTACTTCATTGAAAAAAAATCAATCAACATGAAATCGTTTTTAAAAAATTATTTTTCAAGATGTGAGGCTTTGTTATTTTTATTGTGTAGGTTAAGTTATTGTAAAGTGATGGACACCAGCAAACGGATTTGTGCAGTAGGGTTAGATCTAGTCTGGTTTTTGTACGAATATGTTTTTCTTTATTATACAATGCCAGTTAAAATAAAACCATGAATAAGTTACTGAAGGGTTTCAAAAATGCTTTATGCAATCTACTTTAACAGCCGTATCGATGCCATTTCCAACATATTATTGCTAAATAAACCATAGTTAAGAAAATTAGCATGTGCGTGAAGTTAGAACGTGATTGGCATGTATAATTTAGAAATGCGCGTATGTAGTTGAGAAGAATTGAAATGGTGTTGGAGAAGTACTGTTAGCAAATATACATATTTACATGATAATATGTCTAAAGAATTTGGTTTTACTCTAACTAAACGTTTCGATCTAAAATTTAATTCTGTTATGGAACATTAGCTGGAAATAAATGGTTCCTAAAACCAACGGGACAGGTCCCGTTTTCGTATGCTAACGTGTTATAGTTATGTTAAATGTAATGTAAATACGACGGGCCTAATGTCTACGAAGTGAATCAGGCTAATCACTCGTGAAAACTCGGACCGAAACCCATCGCCTAGACCAGCATTACATATATCTTAAAACCACTTCGTTATTACTTCTACTCGAGTTGATTTAGTATGCCATAATTAGTAGGAAGTGCACACCGAGATTATTGTTCTCAATCATTATAATGTTACAGAGCAGACTCCTAATTGTAGCTGTCATGTTCTCATTGTGTTATTGAATATTATGCTAGTTGTTACACCGCTCAGCGCTCATTTCTATCACAAAACGTACAAAATGTTGTCATATGTTTAGTTATTCGATTCAATATTTGGATGAATGTAGGTATCAATAAAGTTCCTTTAAGTTCATCTATCCACATTTGCATAACGATAACGACATGATTGTATGCAACACTATGTTTACACTTTACATAATCGTTGTTTATTTTAAAGCACTTTATCATAGCTTCTATTCATACCCTGTTTGTTCTTAAACCCGCTGTTTACACAAAATACTGTTATTGCGGTTACCAGTCTTATATAAAATTTATCTCAGGGAATAGTTAACGATTCTAAACTTAGGTACATGTGTTGTTTGTATGTTGTATTGTGTTACGTTGTGTGCTTGTTTTGTCGTGAACAATTTCAGCTTTAAAAATTGATAAACTGAACTACTTTTAGTGTCGTTTAATAAAAACTGTTACATACATACATTCTGTCGTCACAACTCGCTTACACTGCCTTTATTTTGTTGAGAGCATTTAGTAATAAGATTACACTTATAAAATCTATATGTGCTTACCCTTCTTAAAAATAATCGCAATCAGTACAGTATCTCTATAGACAGTTATTTGAATAGGACAGTTCAGCAGATTGGTACAAAATAATATAATAAATAGATACAATGTGTAATTATTTTTTGCATTAGATGTAAACTGTTCAAATGAATCGTAGTAGTTCTATTGTTTTAAAAGATGTTTAAATCTATTTTGGCACCAGATCGACTATTTTCAGACAAAATTGATGGAATTGATAGAGGACTCGTTTATTGATTGTATGTAAGCCTAAAAGCTAAAGTATATTTATTTATCAGAAGCTGTGAATCTGTACTTAAATTATAATCACAGAGTATCTCAGTGTAATGTCGATAACGTCACTTTTGTGCAAAACACAATAAAGTTAAATTAAAACATTAAAATGGCTTTTAATCATCAGTGCTTGCAAGGAGCAAGCACTTCTTCTTTTCGTGTCGATGGTCCTCTTCCCCGTTGTTTTTTTTTTTTTTGCATATATCTTGACTATTGAGCCTAGTGGCCACGTTGATTGCGGCATCAGTGGCATTCTTTAGATCATCCGAAGTGCAGGTGAACGGGCACCTGGGACACTCCAGCAAGCTCAGTTCTTGCTTAATATAAATTTATTTGACGGAGAGCTGACGCTATCTTTGAGATAAAACTGCGTTACTGTAGTAAGTCCTAAATCACAACCGTTAGCCAACTAGATCGCAATTTGAATATTGCGTAAAGTTTTCTGAACCGTGATTATTGCGATTGGCAAGTTAAGTAAACGATATCGCTCGGTAAACCTAAATAGCATCCAAAATAAAATGCTCTCCAGATGAGCCAATAAGAACAGTTTTTGAACCCACGTACCGTAGCGAAGCATACCAACCGCTCGGTTATTCAAGTTTTTAAGTAAAGCATCCGTGTATTATACTAATTTACAACTTTCTCCTTTCTTAAAAAGGTCACTTGCTAATACCGTTCAACTCGTTAGTAGAAATAGTAGACTTATTGTACCCACACTCATGTATTCCCCGTGGTCCCTGCCGTAGTCTGCGCAGTTGGTTTTCATTGAAATATAAAATGAGCGCACATGAAGAAACCGAAGAAATTGCATTAACGCCAAATATCGTTAAAACCATTGTTATATTGTGTGTATTTGCGATTAATTTGATAAACAAGTCTTGAATTTAATTAGCGCAAATATTAATTTGGGCACAGTATATTTAAAACCAAGTATAACTTCTAAAACACACTGTACATAGGCGTGAACAATAATTCCTTTTACAACGGATTTCTCATGCATTGTGGGTGAGTTTACAAACAAACTTCTCACGGACAAACACCTTCCATTCAAATATTTATGCGGAAATCGAACCTGTGTCACCTAGCGTAGACGCCAATCGTTCAGATGCGCTAAACCGTCAACCTTGGTGTCTAACAATTAATTGAACTGTGACCTAACATTATTATTCAGAATTCGTTTTGGAGGTTTTAAATTCTTCAGAAAAAAAAGCTGCACTTTAAAAACATATAATTTTATTGGACAAATCAATTATAACTAAATGCAGAGAGGTTATCACTGGGAGAAAACACCAAACATTGCACGAAAATGTGTGCAAGAAATATTTTATAAAAAATAACCTTAGTCAGTTCCTTGACTTAATTGTAATATCGCCTCGCATGCAGGGGCCTCGTCACTCATCGGCCGCGATCAATAACAATATCATTTGTACGTATTTACGTAAAGACACTGAACTATAACGTGGCGGTTGTGAAAACCGACCCTGGCTCTAGTTGAAATTGTTAACACTTCAGGAATTGCGACACCCAGCTAACGTTTACCAAATTAGGGTTCCTGTTATTTTTTAAATCAACCAGCGTCAAAATTCCCAAAAAATACAAGATACATCCTTGTATTCTTTGAAGAAAAAAAAATAATGGTATGGTGTTTTATTCATTGGATGCAATAATTTGGTAGAGGGCAATCGTAGATCGTTTAATGGAATTTGAACTTGATTTGGTGCGCCATGCTAATTCCATTGATTGGTGATGATTCCAGAAGTGTTGAAATTAAAACTAGTAGAGAATACAAAAATGATTTAGAAGGAACACTGCAAGGACGAAGTTGTGTGGAATAGTGTAAGTTTAGGAACTATTTCATAGGTGTTTCTGTTATATATAAACAGAAAAAAATAAGGTTGTGCTGTCTCGGGCTGTTACGTTATATAATGTTTTTATGTTTATCATATTATGTAGTAGTGGTCTTACAATGGCAGTAATAATTATAATTGACATGCAAATTACCACTGCTGTTACTCGAATATCACGTAACAGACATTATTGGTTCAGTCATGCAATACAATGTTCTACAAATTCGTATTTTTGCTAATTCATAGTATTTATATATATAATTTTGAGAATACTTTTGGACCGAGATCAACAATAAAACGACGTCAATGGTGACAAAATAATATGATAATTAACTTAGTCATTATAATCCTATAAATATTATCGTCAGAGTTGCCAGATTTTAATCTTATCCCCATAAATTGCTGCAACATAATAATAATTCAAACTTTGTGTTTTACAAAACTTATCAAATCTCTATGTAAATTAAAAATATTTAAAATAAGTCATTCCAATTCTAAACCGAGATGAACCTCCGTGAATGTATGTTCTGGCAACACTGACAATTACACAAATGTATACGTAATTATAAAAATATATCAAAGTAAATGCAGTTCCGACAAGAATGTCTTCACGTATAGAACAAATAGATGGCGTTACTTTCCGAATGTCGCGAGGGCCTCTTTGCATTCCTGGATGGTCTTTTTCTGTCGTTCTACAGTCGCCGAGGTTTGTTTGGACCCTTGCAGCCTGATACAGCTTGCTATAGTGGTGTAGTAGCCACAAACATTATGTAGCACCCGAACAGCGCGGTCGCCGCAAACAAACAAGTATTTTCCGCTTGCGTCAAATTTCATGTAGTTTATTAATCCTGAAACAATAACGAGGAAAAAATTTGCTTAATTACGTGCATTTGAGTTCGAGATAATTTTGATACATAGCCGTCATCCTTATCACAACTCGTGTATTTATAAACGGTTTATGTGCAAGTGATCGATAACGATACCTTGAATCGCCTATTCAATAATTCACGGCCTCCTGTAGCCTCGCAGCGGAGTTAAAAATACAAAAGTTACACGCCCATTCAAACCAAACAGTAAAGGCCCAACTTTTACAACGTTATTTAAGCCATATAATTTGCAAGTGTTTTATGTCTTCTCAATCAATTGTAGTAAAATCAGCTACAAACTTAAATAAAACCTATTTAACAAGTCATCGATTAAATATCAATTATTTGAAGGTCCGCTAGACTTTTAAATGAGTTGTATATTTATTTGTAGTTTCCTGTTACGTAGACATATGGGAATTCCGTGCAATAGTATTTTCCCCAAAATATTCGCTTTGAAACGAAGTTTGAAAATATTGCTGCTACTATATACTATATCCCACTGCTGGCTATATACTACATACTTATATCTTCGGAAACAAGCTTCCTTCAGTTTGTATCGATCGGTTTTCTTTAAGTCATGAAGTTATGAATATTATACGTAACATCGAAACATACTTTTATTCGGCCTATACAAGTGTCTGAGGGAGTTTAGGAACCTATTTCTTTTGACTCTTCAATTTCACTACTTCTTACAAATTCTCGATTAATGAATCAAGAATTAATTCGATAATTCGATTTTCTTCCCAAAACAAGTTGTTGGAAACACGATAGCGAATAAAAATCCCTATCGAATACTACAACTCCGGTTGAGATATTCTCGGAAACCGGACATAGTTCCTTAAATAAGCAAAAATAAACTTACCGGAGTAAACATTTTCCACGGTATCATAAAGTTTCCCGGTGTAGGTGTCGTAGAACTCCACAGAGGAATCCACAGAGACTGCCAGTACCTCGGCGTTAGGCGAGAGGGCGATGCGCGGAGGGTTCGCTGTCTGTCCGTATGTACCCGTCTCGAGAACGTGCGGGGACTCTCCTCGAGTGTACTCGACTGGAACATAAACAGAATTAGTATTAAATTATTACTGGAATACATAATCATTGTTGAAACCTGACGACTACCGTTTTGAGGTGTAGAAAGAAGGAAAAGTAGTCAGTGAAATCGTTTGTAATTTAAGAGCTCTGTAAGGAGATAGCGACAAGCGATCGATGAAACCTTAGAAAACATCACAGGAACAACAAAGACGAAGAGGTCGAAGAGTTGAAAAACTTTATCCGATATTGATGCGTCCAAGCTGTTCGTTCAGTCTAGTATAGAACTTTAGTCCATGACATTGACAATGCAATTATGCTTATTAAATTGTTAAATGAAAACATGTTCAATTTATAAAAAATAAACATGGTATTGAAGAACTGATCCTAAAATTCCATTACGCGATATTATTGCAAATATTTTGGTGTCAGAATGCATAATCAGCCTAAAATGTTCCCACTGCTAAGACACAGGCGTCTCCTCTCTGTGAGAGGGAGTTGGCCGTAAAACACCACGCGAGCCCAGTGCGTCACATGTCTTCGATTTTTTTTGTGATTGAACATTTAGAGCGCCTTCACACTAGCGTTTGTCCAGCGAAGGCGTTCGATAAATGTATGCGCAGCGCAGACGTCTGCGCCGCGTTGTCGCGGCGTCTGCGCTGCGCATACGTTTATCGAACGCCTACGCTGGACAAACGCTAGTGTGAAGGCGCGCTTATTAATATTCTAATACCGTTAACTTCGTACGTCATATTAAAGCCTGAGAACAGATTTTGATGCGATATAGAGATAAACACGAATTTTAATATTATAAATTGGAATCATCAGCATGTTTAACTAGTTACTCGAAATGGTTTTGCCGTAACACGTTTACCTATAAAGGCATTATAAACGAGTAATAAAATTTAAATAAGCCATTTAAACCATCGCGTTATTATGATATGAAGCAAGGTCTGGTGTAGTGTGGGACTGACCCATATGACGTGTCTGTACGCCATTAGTAATTCCCAGACATCATGTAGTAAACGGACAATGATACCCACAGACGAAGTTTTCCACAATTCCTAATAGCGTCAGTCATTTGATTTAATTATTTTGTCCATTGTTGCAAAACTTTGCAAGATGATACAGGGAAACAAAGGAAGGAAGCAGGTTCAATGTTTAATGGCAGCCCTGACCTATGTCAACGTACAGTGCGCAAACAAATAAAATTGCGAAATCAAAACCTTCACGGTGCTAGGACTATAAAACCGACCGATTTACTGAAATCTCTGGTTCAACTTCTCTCGAGAGAAAAGAAAGAAAAACTTAGGTACCTATAGTAAAATGCACACTTGAAGTTTATATTATGTTGAATTATTTATTTATTTATTTTATTTATTTAAATTTTATTTTTTTTATTTTTTATTTATTAAGCACATTAGGTACTTTTATACGTTGAATTGCGTGTGACACATAGTGGATTTTTTGTAGAAGAGGCATATAGCTGTAATGCTTAGTTACACAAAAAAGGCATATAATAGCACTGGATACACATTATAGGATACAGGAAAATATAACTTAGACATGCAAACAAATCGCAAATCATACGCCCATATTATAACACGCGCTACGCGGTTATTATAAGAAGGATACATTTACCCGGCATGAATATTTTTATTTGAAATAAAGATACACGTGTAGGTATATAATGAGAAAAAAATCAAGTAGTTATTATGTATATGACCTCCGAGTCCGTAACAAACGCAATAATATTCTGCCAATCAAAATATTTTTCCAGCAATATTGACAATAACATCAGGAATCAGGCACGTGGTCTTTGATGAATCCATTAAGCGATGATAATAATTCATTGACTTTAATCGTGAGTGTGAGAGCAATCTGCGCAATACAAACTGTAATTAAATACTCTATGTCATACGTGACGCTATTATTAGACAATCTATGTCAATAACTTAAACCACTCCACGTACTGAATGTACCTAATGTAGGTAAAAGAAGAACGTAGTATCCAAGAAATAAATTGAGAGCTGAAGTTAATGACTCAATAAAACTGATAAAAGGACAATGAATTAACTAGTGTTCCAATTAATTTGAACGTTTATCAAAATAAATGGACACGACATCCGCGGGGCGACTCTTCAACGATGACGTCAGTTTCGCGCTACTTGCCTATATTATATATTCCTCCCGAGTCACGTCTCAATTCTACATGTACGTAAAATGCAAGTGATAATAAGGAAGCATTTGCGCATTAACATTACATGTCATATACTTACTTTTTGTATGATATAGCTTCCACGTGCCATCCTTCGATATAGTGGCGATGTGTGACGTGTCCACGTCGAAGGCAACGTCGTACACACCTGAAGAGTGGCCAGTTAGCTCGAATGCCTTTGTGATTTGTTTGAAATCGCCGTTCTTTGTGAAGCACACCTCCATCACTTTGACGTCGGGTGTGAAACCCGTCGCGACCACAAAGCGGCCGCACGGTGAAACTTTGGCGGTGTGTGTCGTCACCAAGTACGTATCGAGCCTATCTAGTTGCTGCCCCTTCAGATCCCATATGACCATGTCGTTGTTTGACGAGCACGACATCATGAACTTGCCGTTGCTGGATATGTCGAAGCCTACTACATCCACCTCATGGACCTGTGAACGCAAAATATTTAGGCATGAATAAGATTTGTAATCTATATGCTCTCTATTGCGTTGTAGCCGCTAGAAAGAAGTCGCTGTAAGTGCTGCAAAGCAAACTAGAAGTGATAAGAGCTAATACCAAACATGGATGTAGATCTAATATTTAACTAACGGATTATAATAGATAAGGCGGTGCCTATATGCAGTAATGAGGTTGATACCTTGTGTAGGAATAAGCGCATAGGTTAACACGGAACTAGTACATCGTTGAATATTCAGCGTAGTCCTGACGCCTCGCGCATCATGTTTTATGTAAGCAATATACATATACGTGCGGAAAACGAACCAGAGAACCTTCCTGCGGCTAAAAATAATATTATTCGAGGCTGCGCGTGCGACGATCCGAACGTAGCTATACTTGAGCAATACAGCCAATACAATCGGCCACACAATAAGCCAAGCATAAATATTGCAATAAGTAAGCCATTATAGACACTATTGCCTTCGCGTGAAGATAGCGCAAACGTTTAACAGATGGCGTAAACGCTTTGATCACTGTACAGTCAACAGCAAAAGTAGATGATGAAAATCAGAAATTCAATACTAATGAACGGAGTTCGCGTCAGAACTGTGTGGCGTCGAAGTGTCATTATGTGATTGTAAATTATACCAAACATTTACTACTTCGACGCCACACAGTTCTGACGCGAACTCCGTTCATGAATTAGTATTGATTTTCATCATCTACTTTTGCTGTTGACTGTACCGCCAACATCAAAGTGCCATTATTCCTGTGGTCCACCGGCATACAGTTACAAGATATCTACTTATTTATGATTTATGTAGACGAAACATAGATTTTCGGATATCAAAGTAAACCGATTTGAGTCCCAGTGTCGTGACCCGGCTGATGCAAGCTCAGCTTATATTTCAATAAGCTGTTTTCTGGGACTTTCTGAACATTATTTTATGTTATTTATTTTATTTGTTATTAAAAATTTATCATCACTACTAATAAAAACCCGTGGACGGATTGTTTTTTCCCTTATCATATTATGCAAAATCATCTCAAGCCAGCGACTTCAGTTTTTGTATTGACAAGAAAGAAGAATAACAAATAAGTGAGAGTAAAATTCTTACAAACGTAAGAATTTTTTTCTCCACTACAAAGTCAGGAGAGAACAATTCTTATAAATGGGCTGATTTAATTAATTCATAGTTTATTTTCTCTCTCTGTGTCTTGTATCATCCGATTGTTGAATATCCGTGATGGCAGAGTTCAGATAAATTCAGTGTGAAACGCGCACAACACTGTTTGAAACTTCCTCTACTTTCACAAACTCAGATAAAACCAACAACACTCGAGTATCCTATTTGGCCTTTACCTAAGCGACTAAGTCAATATTATTGCCTGCAATACAACAACAAAGAAAAAGGTTATTGAGAGCAACACTTGCATAAATGGCAGCTCTACCGCTCTACCATGTCAAACCTGCTAACTAGTGCGACATTACAACGACCCCGATATATAGGTAAATGTTAAGACTAGATACTATCAATACTGTAAAGTGAGTTATATTGCTTATAACATGTATGATAAATACGATTGATTATAAATATAATACTAGGTATCTGTGTCTACCTACTTATAAAATTAGTAATCTCAGTTCTTCTTTAACAGTAGTCCTCATTATAAGTGTGATTGCGCGTGTTCTAGATCGCATATCAATAAACTGATTCGATTTAATCATCATTTAATTCAAAGCCGACCGCCTCTTCAAACCTACTTTAGAATAGTGCTATCTGTCTCTTCATACGACGTCGGTTTATTTTGCTCTTTGAAACCCAAATCAACCAAAATGTTAACCAAAATTAACATGTGTTAACTGTATGAGCTCGTGACCTATTTAAATGTTTGAAAAGCACACCACATTTAGAAAACAGTTTCTATTTAAACACACTAGTTGGAAGTCGCTTGAACAGAAAACAAGTTCATATATGATGTCGTTTTCTTTAGCGGTTTCTTTAACGATGGGAATTATTGCAGCATTGAGACAGTACAGAGAACATTCGAGAGTCGCTTCATGCACCACAATTAGCGAAATCTTGTGATCATATCACCGCTAACAATAGCAAACATACAAAAACATGAGCCGTGTAAGATATATAACGAACAGATTTTCATACAGATTCATACATCGGACGAAACAATAGTCAATTCATATTTTATATATTTTTTGCGGAGGTTCATTGCCGAGCACACAAGGTTGTTAATTTTTATACAAAATGTCGAAACACACATCTGCGGGCGTGACTGACATTGTGCCTCCTACTGCTTTTATGGTGAATCCAACTTTTTATTAACAAGCGGAAGATAATCTGCTCACTAAAGCCGATATATTCTGTATGGAATAATTGATTATGTAAAATCCTTAATATGCGTTGCAATTTGAATCACTATTAAGAATAAATAAATCACGTAGTTATGTAGTGTATATTCTAATAGTAAGCTACGTATGTCGAGTGTGATTAGAGCCTACGTATATGGAAGATTTAGATATATGTACGTGGACTACGTACGTATTAGGTAGGTACGTAGGTAGATGTTACAGATGCGGTATCGTCTGGTTTAAGTTAAAATATTTATATATCAATGACTGACATCATTTTAACAAGTTTGCATCACCGCAAACACAAAAACAGACATATGTGCAACAAACAGATCTTTGTTCGTATTACAATGAACATCGGGGAGTGATAAATAGTACGTGATATTGTCTACAATCGACACTTAGCTTGTCCACAAAGCACGTAACGTTCAATATAATCTCATTTCCATCGCAGATATATGATGTAACATTTCAAAACGGGTTGTGCAACAGTAAGCGTTGCGTTTCAAAAAAGTTTATTTCGTCACCACAATTGAATTCAAAATAACTGCTGTTTTGAACAGCGCCATTCCAGACGTGTTTCACTGGGGAGCTGTACCGGTCTCCCTTACGACTTAATTGGTATGTAAAAGTTCTTTGTGGTGAAATGAATACCTTTTCCTTTAGTCCTTCAAGAAAAGTGGCAATTTAAGGACGAAATATTCGAAATTTATGCTTTTGAAAGCCCGCTTTAAACTGCCGTCATTAACTTCAGGTGTATTATTCGAAAATATACATACCTTGTCCAGCCTTGAATAGTAAAGAAAGACAATGGAACTTATTTTTCTTTATTCTAGCATGAATAAATATTTTGTGTAGGTAAATAAACATTATCATTTTATTGATTTTGTTTGTTTAGCCGATGTGGCCGTTATTAAATTGATTAAAAGACAAAGGACACTGCGTTTAGTGGCGCCTAGTCTACTCGCACATGCAAACTAAATGATGAAAATATCAAATCTAAATGAAAAGTATTGATAATAATAATTAAGTATTGAACTTGTTTACCATTGTTGCAAATGAATTAATTAGATATTGCTCATAACAGCACGTGTCTCATCCCCGGCTGGCTGTGTGGTCTGCATCTAATAATAGAGCACCCCATTTCTTCCCGTGGGCGTCGTAACTGGCGATTAAGGGTTTATTCCGGGCGAGTAGGCCGTAGTTACTCATGAAATCAAATCATGTTGGGAAAATCCGATTTATGGGTAGTGGAATCACTAATACCTGCCAAACTGCATCGAATTTAAAATTACCACGAGTTGGAGTTCCAAAGAGTTTGTGTTGGTTTACCACGAATCCACAAACTGTGTGGGTGTGGCTCATGTATACGTATGTACTAATTTACTCATTGAACGCGACGCTCATTAGCTACTCTTGCAACTACAAACAATAGGAAGTCCGCGGTCCATGAAAACAATGAATCTCACAGTAGTATCAATTTCATTTCCACTATGCCAAAATGTAAAGACCATTAGAGCGTGCATTTCAGTCAAAATTAATTAACAGTAGTGCAGTAAATGTGAAATTTTGGCCGTCAGCGTTAATTGGTAGGTCTGTTCGTATTCGTACAAATAGGTATGTAGGCTAATAGTTATAGGGGCTACATAAATTATTAAGCATCGAGTACAATTCTGCAGCTTATCACTAACCGTGCGACTTGTGACTCACCCGTTGTAAATATACTTGGGAATCAGTTGTACAGTACATATCCATAACGAGGAACTAACTACAAGGTCGTCTGTGTTTTTGTGTCTTCATTATCTTTTCGCGACTCACTAAGTCATATAGGACCCTCATAAAGTGTTTAACCGTTCGGTTTGTCTGAATGTCGCAGGCAGACTGTTTAGTTATCAGGCTTGTTCCACTGCCTTCTGGTATAAATATTTTGTTGCGACGTCTCACTTCCGCAGCGCAGGTCATGCTCGAAAAGTTTGCGTTACGAAAATTACCTTGTCCATCATCGGTTGTTTCTGAGAAACAAAAATGTTACAAGCAATATCTTTTGTAGCTTCAGGCCTTAGTTAAATGTTGTGAAATGTTTTTATTTCGTTAATTCTAGAAGTTTTTTTAAGGTTTTTGAAACAATCACCTGAATGTCTTTTGTGTAAAATGTGAAACAAAATGTTAAAGAGAAAACTCTCAAGTGATATTATGTAAAATATTTCAAAGAGAAACTCTCCCTGAGTTTTACAATAAGAATTGTATGGTTCTGGTGAAATATTTTTCAGAGAAATGTAACTGTTTTACGTCATGTATCAAGGTTTGATACTCAGAATTTAATTACGTAAAAGCTTCTACTCTTTAATAAATTCGTCTATAAAAAAGAACTTGCTCTTCACAAACAGTAAAAACATATTCTCATAAATTCAATCTATGTACATAAAACTATGCCTACCACTATAAAAAACAACATACTTATACTAAATAAAAATAACACGATGTTTTAATGAAAGACTTGTAAGCAATTCATTTACTGAAGCAGCGCCTTCACTCGTAGATACCATAATAACAAGGAACAAGACTTGCATTCAACATCAAACAGCAATTAAAATACGCGTTTAATGACCACGGTAATACATTAATTACATAATAACACGTTAATGGATACCAATAATAGTTTTCGTTGTCATAGAGCTTCATTATTACCCCACAATAACGACACGTTGGCGTGACGTCAACACTGGTAGTTTCTTGAAATAAGAGGGTAGATATTGTATTGAGCCTTCGAAACTTTCGTCTAATACATATTAGAGACTGGTTGAAACTTGACTGGCGAGGTATTAATAAATAAATATATTACGTACTTAGCATATTTCACAACTCATTGGAATATTAGTTAATTCCCAATTTCGTTTAAGCTGATGAAATTTTGTGCAAAGGAGACCACTAAAGGCATCGGAGAAAGCAAGTTCGTATATCCTCTGTAGATGAGTAGTTTCTTTGTATAGAATGAGGTTGCGAGATTTCAAGTTTGTCAAAGCTTATGCAAAGCTGAAATTCGAGTGAAACCTTGGATATTTCATTAGTTCACAGTGCCTTTCATTTACTGTTTTAAATTAGGTAGATCCTTAAAATTGTATTATGATGCGGGTTCATTTTAATACAATTTATTTTATATAACTGAATTAAACGATGTACAAGGTGATTGCTGAATCAATTATATGTAAATTTTAATTCCCATAGAATTACTCGTACGTTCGTTACTCGCTCTGAATTCATGGAAATATTTTAGGTATCAATATAGGTAGAGGGGCCCGTGGCTAAATAATAATAGCCGCTCTGGTCAATCGATCAGATTAAGCTACGCTAGCCGCGGTTGGTCTATGGATGGGTGACCATCTTTACATACAGACACCCCTCCGAGCCTCGGCGTTGGTCCCGGCTGTCATTCGTGGACCTTTGATAGTCGTTACGGGTAGTAAGAAGCCCGAAAGTCACCACCAGACTTACCAAGCGGTATCGTATTACCCAGTAACTGGGTTGTGGAGGTCAGATAGGCAGTCGTTCCCTGTAAAATACTGGTATTCAGCTGCATCCGGTTAGACTGGAATCCGACCCTAACATAGTTGGGAAAAGGCTAGGCAGATAATGATTTTAGGTATCCATAAAACAATGAGTAAGCCATTAACACGAGTAAGTTTTCAGTGGCAAAATGTTGACACGAACTCGTATTACACATACCGTTATTTACGCATATTTTTACAACGGGTGCATGACTCATGCACAGTACATAGTCTTGAACTATGACACACAAAGAGCTTAGCTTTACGTAATACAGCCAAAGGATATTGAATGGTCGATGGAGTTTGGCATCACGCCCATAATATCTCGAATTGACTAACTATGAAGATTTGTATCAGTACCCAGTAAAACTTTAACCATATAATCTGTTTTGATAGCAGTAGATGCAGACGATTGGATAAGTCTAGAATTCACGTGTGGGAGTATATTTGAACGAGAGCAATTAAAAATCAATAAGCACATATGCATGTGGGTCATCTCGGAAATAGTCGCGGTACGTGTCTGCGCAGTAACGCCTGTCTGCTCCGATCCGATATCGGCCGGGCCGCGGCCGGAGCCGCCACACTGTACCAATATGTACTGCTTTGTATAAACATGCAACGGACAAAAATTACCTTTATGATAAAACGTGCAATACCTACTTGTTACGAGTAAGACAGGCTTGTCAGTCTCGTTAAATGACAATCGGTTTTACTACTTCCTGACTTCAGAAGATTGCCACACACACGCATGGTTCTCCATTACAACATGAATGTGTTGCTTCCAAATAAAAAAAATGATAAGTAATTTGAAAAGATTTGGAAAAAATAATTCTACTTGAAAACACGTCTAATGACTCCTATAAAATATGAAAGCAATGCTTCGATACCTACGGTCTTACTCCTAACCAGTAATCAAGCGATATGAAACTAAGTCATTTTTATATAAACAAAATCCTACTCCACATAATCGTGAAGTTAATCCCAGACGCCAGCCTGTAGCTGTACTTACCTGCGTATTAATAATTCCTATTGCTACGAGGGGTGAAACGCCACTGATGTGACGGGGCGCACAAACGAAAAAGAAACCTTTTGTCACGTTTGCACGAGCGTACGAATTTTCAGGCCGTTGCAGGGCATTATTGACTTTCACGTTGTAAGTACTCTTTAGCGTCACATGAAGCTTCACACGCCATTTTTCCTCGAAGGGCTGTGTACACCCGCATTTCAGTTGTTGCCATCAACTGTGCACAAAGCCAGACTTCGCATTCTCAGTTTTTATTGCAGTCATCTGGGGGCACGGTAGTGCCCCCGCCAAGACGAGCCAAGCGAAGCGCAAGGGCACTACCTACCTTTTCTCGAAGCGCTTCGTCATTTTTTTGAACCCTCCTTGGCTTTGGATTACACCAGATAAACATAATTCTCGGGATATGATGTCAATAGTGGACTTATTACACATATTCAAGTTTCAAATGCATAGCTCTTATACTTTAGATTTTATTGATATCTAAAAAAACTCCGATAGCGTCACTGATTGACTGAAAATTCTTAGGGTACTTCCTGAATACTAGCTTACGTAAGCTAGTATTAGTACACAAACAACAAAAACATTCTAAAACTTGGAACTTTTACCCCCAACCCTTTGAACTAGGGGATGGAAGTTTATATGAGACTTCCGCAAATTTTGATGCTAGAGGTCTGAAAATTGATAAAACTCTACACCTTAGTCAAAATACGTGGCTTGGCCGTTTCGCTACCATCACATGGGCGTAAGGTGAAAAATGTATTCACTGTTCTTTACTTTTCTATTATACAATAGTTCTTGTAGTAACGAAACGGCCAAGCCTCATAGTTTGACTAAGGTGTAGAGTTTGTGAAGTTAGGGCTTGTAGAGTTAGGGTGTGTAGAGTTAGAAGCTTAATTGGCATTGGCTCTACATGACATCTGATAACTTTTTGACAGTGCGGGCCTAAAGCAGTCTTTTTTTTTTGTGGATGGGAAATCATCAAATGACCCCTCCCGCTCTGGGTGGAGCAGAAGGGAGTGTCAGACTCTTACTGACTAAAACCCACCCGTGTTCCTTCCTTAGCCCTTTGTGTTCCGGGGTAGCGGTAACCCTTTCGGACAATCCCGCTGCTAAGGCAGTCTTGGCTGGCAACATTTTACATGAAAATGTTTTTGGAGGGATAATCCTTTTCTACTTAATGGATAAGCTTCTCTTTTGCAAGTCTTCATTTAAAACAAGCTTTTTTTGAATTTTTTTTCGACAAGCTTAACATATTTTGTCGAAGACCCATTGAACTTCCTAGGTGCTTTGTAGACACTTTTTAGTGATACCAAATGTAGAACAAGTAATTAACTACACAATGGGGTTTATTTATAAACGTTGCTTAAAGTTAAGACCACAGATATTATAGACCTGGATAACGTAAGGATCACGATCTGTATGAAAACCAAGCGTGCAATTTTTTTTGACTACCTACTATGACGTCACAAGCACTCTTTCTCACTCACGCTCACCCAGCCAACAATATACAGGACTGAGCGCGAAAGTGGTGGCGCACGATTTTTTAACGTAAGTTGGTGTTAGTTTTGGCACGCGAAATAGTTGCTCTTGCGTTATCTAGGTGTGTTTATATCTGTGGTTAAGAGACGTTGAAACGTCAAAAATGTAATGTTAAACAGTCGCTAATCACTACTTAACTTTAAGCAACGTTTATAAATCGACGGTTGAAAGGCTAATTGATCTAAGCGACATTTTGTAAAACTTGCAGTAGGACAGATTAAAGTTTTTTTTATTTTTATTAAAATATTCATAAAAAAGAACTATTGCATAGACTTTTATTTAAATAAAAGTCTATGCAATATCTATGAATATTTATATATTATATGTCTATGAATATTTTAATAAAAAAAAACTTTAATCTGTCCTACTACAAGTTTTACAAAATTTCGCTTAGATCAATTAGCCTTTCAACCGTCGACATAAAGGGGTAACTGTTTAGCGGTCATTTAAAAGGCTGAAATGTTTTTTGCCTGAAAGCGAAAATGGTCACACACGCTTGTATGACCTCTATAGTGAACGTCAATTACCACTTAAATTATTGAGGCTTCTTCCTAGTTGTGCGACAATATTGATAAATATGGTTACCTGAGTCGGTCATTCGTCTTCATTTGATGGACAGTCGCCCTTAATGCGTTACCACTAACGGCTAGCCTGAATGGTTTAGTTTGATATACTTTAAACTAATTAGTTAGTGCCATTTATTACTCCATTGATAAGACTGTAACAGTTTCCTGCACTTAAAAGTATTCGACTTAAAAAAAAGTTTTAGGTTAATTCACTTCTAAATTGAGAGAGAAAAAATAATATGATACTTTACGATGTTTTTTTTTCGAGGTTGTCAGGTAAAAATTCTTAATTTCACCCAAATGTCCGGGTTTTTTGAAGTTTTTATCAGGGATCCATAATTTAAGCGATAGCAACCCTAGTCACACAGTGCGCTGGATTAGAGCGTGGAAATATGACAGGACACTAGTCACTGTGAAGATGGACGGTGGACCACGGTGGAAGTACTTAAATGAAAATACTATATTCCACTGTCAAAGGTACTGAAGTCTACTCAGCCTACTGTCTTGTTCAAGATCTAAATTGAAACTGGATATATTTGTTTTGTTTTTTTTTTAATGGCATCTCTCAGTTCAATCTAGGAGGTTGTCGTCGCCTTAACCAGGCTCGCATGTGGATGCCTCAATAAATTAAGGCCTCCAGCCAGGGCCTAAAAAACTTAAAAACTAAAAGCGACTACACGCTAGGGCTTTGGGGTACAGACCTCGGTTTAGGGCGTCGCTGGGAGAGGGCAGAAAAGGACAGGCTGGATCGGAATTATTTAGAGACGAATTTAAAAGTATAGGGCTCAGCTTCGGCGAATATGGAATGGATCGTCGCATCGCGCCGGGCATGGGCGGCGGGGACGGAAGGACGGCTGTCGGGACTTGTACCTTCTTATAATACTGGTGGCCTTAGTACTCTCCTGGAGGAGGGTCGTGGCGTCGTCGGGGATGGTGGCTATATTTAGACAAGCAAGGCTTTTTCGTATGTCCCAGCGGCGTCACTTTCTCCCTACCATTTTCCATATTTTGGGTCTAACATCACTACTAGCTCCGCTATTCTTTATTAAAAAATATTGTAAACACATTTCGTGCGGATAACAATGTCGGCACAAAACTACAGTCTATTAAAAAGGTTAATAAGAAAATGCGTATTTTTATGAACGGGCGCAGGCAATAATCTTCTCAGCAATAAGCAAATGCAATACCTGACCCAAAGTTCCCGAGCGCCGTAGGGTCTCTAACATCTGATATCATCTACTTTCTAAAAATCGTTATTGGTGCCGATTCTGTTGTGCACAAACTAAACTGAATTTAAGTTCAGTGCATCTTTTTTCTTTCTAGTTTAGTCCTGTCAAAATAATCGCCTGACGTAAATAGACGTAATTTTAGTAGGCAAGTTTTAATTAAGTACGTCTAAACTTGTATGGAGTAGTGTCAGGCGCTGATTAATTTGACAGGACAAAAGTAAAATTTATCTACTGTCCTTTTCTTAAAGAAATAGAAAGAAAAAGATGCACTGAACTTAAATTTAGTTTAGTTAGTGAACAAGGGAATCGGCACCATTATAATATATTGCTGCCTATTTGTTGCCCAAAGATAAAAATAACACGTGCCTATAACTATTTTCCACAAGCTTAAACAGCCGATCCGCGATCGCATAGATCGCGGATCGGCTGTACTGCACATTTATCATTACCACACATCCTAACCTATTTTTTTCTGGATCAAGTTTACGAAAATGTCTTTATCACCAGTGCATACTGTCTGGCGATGACAAAATTCTCTAATGATTATGTAGATTGTCGTATATCTGTTTTTCAGTATACATATGTCGTAGTTGAGCACATGCTGAGACAATAATAATGATGTGCTAAATTTTTATTACAATATATCAAATTCAATATTAGTCAAGAATGTCGGTTGTAGCGAGTACATTAGCCCACTTATTCTTCTAACAAAGGGTATTTTTAATGATAATGTCTGTATAATTATTTGCGATGAGTAAACTTTTCCGGGGTGGTGAAAGAACTGCGAGTACTTACACATCTTTGTTAAGGAATCGTGGGTACATTTGTGTATTGTTATCAGTTGAAAACAGATTTGTTTTATATAATAATCGTGTTGATTTAGCGTTATCGTAGCGCGTAGTGGAAGTGGTGCTGACTAATTGCTGTGATTGTAAAGGCTTTCATAATCTGGCGTCGATAAGAGACCGAACCGATCGAGTTTACTGTGAGGAACAAAGACATTATCTCGAGCGAGACGATGAAAGTCCGTTGGCAAGTCAGAATTTGGAGATAGCAATGTGTATTAGTAATAGGTACCTTTCTACTTTTACGTATCACGACACCTAAAATTAATTCTAACACACGTTTCGTCGATTATTCCTATCGTCAATCATAAGAGCAGGGGCAAGAGCAATCGGTTATACTGAGAGCATCATCCTGCGAAACAATTATCGTTCATAGTCCGAACTACGAAGAGACCTTCACGGGTTGATGTGCTATACAACCTTCTTATTTAGTACGTGCCATTAAAAGTAAAACATACGTAAGTACTTAAGCTTTGTAAATATTTGGACGTCGAGTGCCACAGACTTGATTAAGAGATTATGAATGCTGAAAATCTTTGAAAGGATTAAGGACCATTGAACCCTTTGGAGGATGGATCGATTATTAATTACATAATTAGAAAGTAGAGTTCAAAGACATCAAATTGAAATTGCTTTTTTCAACTTTTCAAGTCTATTATTAAGTTTGAAACAATAACATAAAGAAAATGGTTGTTCACAATGGCGCTACTACGCATCCGGTTGTTACGTTACCTGCTTACATGTTTCTCTTTGAGATTTGTATTTATTTATTTATTAGGAACACCAACTACATATTTCAGGGCCGTCTAGTTACGGCCCTGAAATATGTAGTTGGTGTTCCTTCCTGTTGGGGGGGGGGGGCATTGTGGGGCAATGCCCTACCTTTAAACACCCTACCTTAAGAAAACACCATCAACTAAGTTATGACGGAAAAAAAATACTAGCTTAAAGTGACATCTAAACGATTCCGGATTAACCACGGCATTTTACAATCCTAATATATTAATTATATAATGTGCTCATAGATGGCATTTGAAATATATGTGCGGGATTTGTTCGTATTGCAGTCTATGGAACGAGGAACCCCATAGCCTCTACATAAACATTTTTACTTCCGCCCTAACTTAAAAATTCGAGTCTAGCTACGGCCCTGACATATTTACAACAAATTTTACATTTTGATTTTACATAGAATCTTCATTCTATGTAAATATGTCACTTAAAGATGTAGGATGGACAACTCATGCAGATTGTTTATTTATTAATTCAATTTAACTTAATCTAATGTCTTAAGACATTAGATTAATTGAAAAAACATTTATGATAAATAAAAAAATTAATTAAAAATATTGTAAACTAGCTGACCCGACAGATATTGGCCTGCCAAAATTTCAATAATTCATACAAAGATCCCACGTGCCACTTTTTCCGAATTCGAACCATTACGAACATTTTAAAACAAAAAATAGTCAAAACGGTCCAGGAGGTCTACTCTTAAGTCCGTCAACGAAGATACGGGCGTCCGAAAGTAATTCGATACTTCCGAATAAACAAAATCACATCAGGAGAAAGGACAGCTGTCAAATCATATTGTCATTAATTCTTAGTTCGGGCCTCAAATTAATTGTACTAATGTCTGTACGTGAAACGGAGTAAGAATCGCCTGTAGCTTCGAGAGAAGAGTGTATAATTGATTAGTAAATTAAGTGTTTCATTTGTATTGTTGAGGTTTAAGTTGTTTTTCTATAAATAAGAAAAATAATATGATACTTACTTAACAATGTTTTTATTTTATTGTAATTTTATTTTTTTTTATTTGTTCCAGTTGAAAGACTTTATTTCATCCAAATATCCGGGGTTTTTGAAGTTTTATCCGGGGTCCGTAATTTAGGTGATGGCAGCCCTATCCCTAGTGCCTCTAGTAAAAGGTGGTTAGTTTCTTGCCGCTTCTTGGGAAGAAAATATTTATTAAACTCAACAGAATCAATAATGTACCAACATAGAGGTAAGAGTAAGGATAGAGGGAAGCTCTATCTCTGTCACAACTTCACAAGACGTTTCTAATGCGACTTTGTTTTCTCCTTTGGAACAAACCTATTCACGCATTATCAGCTTCACATGCTTAAATATTATATAGACATCAATTCTTATTTACTTAATTGTTGTTTTGCTTATAGCTAATTCCCAAGACGTCAAGCTCGCCAAAAAATAAAACAGTCTGTATGTTGTTTCATAAAAACACTTCGACATGACGCTTATGACGAATCTTGTTTCGGCACTGACTTAATCAGAGCAATGTCATCACACGAAATTTTTTTGCATCATATTGTATTTCCGTAGCGCTAATAGAATGATTCACGGATCAAAACGCAACAACTAAACGATCAGATGTGCTGATTTATTAGTTTACATAGGTACAATATATAATATATTATTTATTTTTAAAAATGTCTATTGTGCTATAAAGTTTCATTCCACGACGACTAGCTCGACCTTGAAATTTATTTCAAGTGATCTAAGTTGCCCTGACTTGGGTAATAAAATCAGATTCTAAATAGTTTCATTGATATCTAAAAGTGAAGCCTAGATAAAAGAAAGTATTATATAAATGCACATGCACTCGGATTAGATAGAGACTATCCCCTTTATTCATAAACGTTGCTTAGTATGTGACGCATGTTTTCTCCCAAATTGTTAATTGATTTTTTGTTTATGTTTATTATTATGCGTCATGTTTGCCGCAAATAAACGTATCTTCTTTCTTTCCTTTTTTGTCTTTCTTTTTCTTTCTAGTTAAGTAGTGATTATCGATTGTTCAACCATACATTTTTGACGTTTAACGTCTCTTAACTTTAAAAGCAACGTTTAATATATTGAGTAGTTAATTACTTGTTCTACATTTGGAACCACTAACAAGTTACTACAAAGAACCTAGGAAGTTCAATGGGTCTTCGACAGAATATGTAACGTTTGTAGAGAAAAAAAAAACAAAAAGAGCTTGTTGATATGAATATGTATGTACTTGCAAAAGAGAAGCTTTTCCAGTAAGTAGATAAGATTAAGACTGCAATAAAACGTATAAACGTCACTAAACTTTAATCATCATTTATAAATAAACCCCTAAACCGAAATGGCTTAGGAATATAGATGATTCATCTCAGTTATCACTAACGGTTTTTTTTGAAGATGGCTAACAAAAGATAACAAAGATCTCACATCTCAAAAGGCGTTTAGTATCGGTCAGTTTAATAAAATGTAGTGGTTGTGGCCGAACATTCCACGACTGGCATACATGTATATTGAACTCTAATTTAAATTTTCAACAGCCGCGGCCATTGCTCCTTGCATGAGTTTACACTATGACGCCCACCTATTTTCAGCTGCGCCACGCTTTTAATGTTTATTTCACGTTATTGCTCCAAACAAATGTAAATGTTTCTCTCCTATTCGATCAATATAGTTATGAATGTGACTTTGGGGATGCAGTGCAAACAAACACGAACCTCAATAGGCTAGTCTAGAGGACGAACTGAACAGGGCAATGATACGCCATTAGGTCAATGTGCCTAAAACGATGAACCCAGATTATAAATAAAAATATTTGTTCTACTTATCAAAGGAGAATGGGCAAAAATATATGGGACTCGGTCCAAATTTCCACCACTAACGAGACCTATTTAGCTGAATAGTACACTAAATAAAAATCAACTTTTAATAAGTAACAAAAAAAAAAATTATGTCAGAAAAAAGTTAAAGCAAAAAAATATTTTTTTTTTTTTTGTTAATTTTTTGTAATGAATTTGCTTTTATATTGATTTGTTCGACATTTAAGCACGCAAATAGCTACCTACATCTAAAACTTAAGACGTGAGACTAAGACTCGTTTGTGCCATGATAAGAATTATGTAAATAAAAAACTGCTTTAGGACTTATTTTTATTGATACTTTTCTCTATTACACTATAGTGCAAGAGAATAAAATAAGTGTGAAGATAATTATAACATGTAGGTTATAATATTAATTAGTCTTATACATTTTCGTCTATTATAATATTATCAAGATCTGCAGCTGGGAGCCTTATTGTAGGTTGGTGTCTCGCCCATCCAAAATATCAAACAATTAGCATTACGTGTGCACAGCAACCTAAAGTTCGCATCCCAGAAAGACAGGAACAATAGTAATTTGAAATTGCTTCCCGTCCATTTAGGTTGCTGTGTACCACTATATAAGTGTAATACGCACCGAGAGCAAACAAACGAACGACTGCAAGGTACTACCCGTGCGCGATAAGTTGGGACCTTCGAGGAATGCGACTCCCTGCCCGCTTCCCCGCACTTCCCCGATGGCGCCCGTATTGTACCGCGCCATTGTAACACGCCACTGTGACGTCACCGCACTCAGGTCCTAACTTATCACGCACGGGTAGTACAAATCTTTTACTTGCTTGATGGCGACAAGCCGTGTACCTGGACCACATAAAAACCGGTTGCGTCGGAGGCGCCTTTGTTCCACGAAGCGTTGTTCTCTAGGTGCAAAAGAGACAAAAAATCGGGCTATCGCTCAAAACCCTGGTTGCGTGGTGCTGACGGTGACGAATAGAAAATTAATTGAATAAAAAAATCTATGATATTTTTTTTTTTAATTTTGTTATAACTTTTTACTGACAGCATATTTTTTTTTGCTTTCATAATGAAAGTTAATCTATATTTAGCGGACTATTTAGTTACATAGGTCTCGTTAGTGGTGGACATTTGGACCAAATTCGCCCAATGTCCTTTATCCAAAATATTTTCGATTAGATAAGGAAGTGGATTAACACTAATGAAACATTAATTCTCGAGTATCCAACGATAATGCAAAGGCTTTATTTATATGCTACTCGTGAAATCGTACACGCTTGTGAGTTGATACATGCACCTAATCCTTTCCCACATAGCTATCAAAACAATGGTTTCACAGAGTTAGCTACATTTTTATGTAACTATTATGACACTAATAGGTACATAACCTATTGACCTACTTTCTTGAGCATTAATACAATGTATATTTGAGCAGATAGTACACGTACATATTGGTACAATGTACGGCCTGTGCACTGAGGACTGAGGCGCGTGTCGTGAGATGGTACGCTGCATCTGCAGCCGAGATAACAAGAGATAACAACAAATAGCTCTTACATAACTAATAGTAGCATATAAGTTGCGTGTTTCGACGACAATAAAGTGAGCAATAATAGACAATTAGATTTAGTGAAACTACCAGTAAAAGTATGCCAAGAAAATATGATTGCATGAACTCTACATTATGTTGACTACCGAATATTAGAGGCTCGTTTTATGTGTGTACCTGCATCACTACAGATGACATACAAAGAAGTGAAACATTTGATGAGATTTCACTCTACAGATCAACGGACAAACATGCTTTTAAAATTCGAGTGATGACCAAGTCAACAAGAATTCTGGGGAGCCCGTTTCAGGTACGCATACAGACCGTGGTTGAGACAGAAAGACTCACTAACCTTATCGAACGTGATGACCGGCGCCGCCGACCCTATGGTGCCATCCTTTTTCTTCTCTATCTTGTAGACTATGATGTGATTCTCACGCACGGTGTGGACAATAAATGCCTTCGAATCTGGGCTCCAGGCGACGTGCGACCCGTAGTCAAATTCGATGTTCACACGCAACGTTTTGTGTTCTTTCTGGTTTAGATCCCGAACGTCCCAGAGGATCACGGAGCCATCTGAATACAATACCTATCGGTTATTAAACGCTCTCAGACGAGCCTCATAATTTGGCGCACGTCTACCACACAAGATTCAAAGAAATATAAAATCAATATAAGGTCATAGAACCTCTTCGGGTTCGACCTTTGGGAGCGCGTCGAAGTCACCCCAAAATACTATGACAACGTTATGAAAACGTAAACGCGTTTAAAGTTCTATGGTTTGTGAAAATAATATCATTTTTATTTTTTACAAAAAATAACAACCGACTTCCAAAAAAAAAACACTACAAAGTGAAAAATAACTTTAATTTAGGAAGTCGGTGTCGTTGGTTCTGCAGTTTCGTTTTTTGACACCGACTTCCGATATTAAAGTTCTTTTTCACTATGTAGTTTTTTTGGAAGTCGGTTGTATTTTTTTGTAAAAAAGGTTTTATTTTTCACTTTTTAGTTGTATCTACCCCACACAAATTCATATATCACTACTTGCTATTTGAATATCAGTGACAGGATGCTTTTAAAAAATATATAAACATTCGAATTGAGAACCTCCTCCTTTTTTTAAATCGGTTAAAAACATCATCAATATAGACTAAGTGTGCTTTGTCCCGTAGTCAACCAGTCTTACCGAGGGGAATCGTATTACCCAGTAACTGGATTGTGGAGCTCAGATAGGTAGTCGCTCTATGTAAAATACTGGTATTCAGCCGCATCTGATTAGACTGTAAGCTGACCCCAAAATAGTTGGGAAAAGGCTAGGCAGATGATGATGATGCTACCAACATATTCGCCAGTTATTTAAATCTATTTTATCTGAACTAAAAACAAACTTCTGGAAATGAATCAATGTAAGTATTCATTACACCAATGTTTTCCAACCTGTGGGTCGCGAGTCGCGACCCCTAGGGGGTTCGCGAAGCCTTACTCGAGGGTCGCGGGTAAAAGGAAAATAGGATTTTCTTGTTTTCTCTTCATCCAAAAGACGTTAATACTTTGAGAATTAAATTCCATTTTGAGCTTGCCATTTGCAGCTAAATCTATAAGATTATCTTTCATCCCATTAGTTAGATCAGCCAGTTCAATTGTCTTATCTTACCATAGTTCTAGTTTAGGTATAGCCGGGGGTCGCTAAAATTATCGACTTGTAAAGGGGTCGCGTATTCAACAAGGTTGAAATACACTGCGTTACATTATGTAATATTGTATATAAAAACTGAAGGTCATGCGGTTAGATGAATATCTGTAAGTATATAGACATAATAATTCAGGTTTAACCAACTTGGCTTACCAACAATTATTATGTATGAAGTCGTTCATTTTTTAATATGATTATGAAGCTTGTGAATATGCTCTTTCTAGGAAGCGTATTTTGCACCGGAATATGGTTTTGTTATGTACTATCAAAGTAGGTAAAATGAATTATGCATGCAACAATGAGCGAACCGGTAAAAGGTCAACGGACCACTTGAGATATCGAAACTGAGTCACTGTATCAAGGCCTCATGATTTCAGGCAATGCGAATTTAAGTTCCCCACCGAGTGCAATAGATTTCATGGTTAACGTTACAATACCAAATCTCAACTTAGAATGTATGATATTTTTTAGATACTAGGTGCGGGCTATTATTTATATAGCAGCCTTGGGCGGTATATAAATAAATATTGTCAATTCAGGAAACGTTGTTGACTTTAATTGAAAAAAAAAAAAATAGGCATAAAAGGCACCTGCCAGTATGACCTACACCCAAATAACAGTATAATGTATCAATCAGTTGAATGCAGGTACCTACTCAGTTAGTTTAAATTGCGGCCTGTGCTTTAACAGATGCAACACAACATCAATGCATATCCTTGTGCAGTTGTGCTTCGTTTAAATAATTCATGTCACGATCTTCGTTCTAGCAATATCCTAGTAATTAAAAGATTGTCTGAAGATCCGTAACGATCAAATAATTTATTGCAAGAATAAAAACATTTATTAATTCGGAACGCGTTTAACTCTTTTCGTTCAATGGCCTCTTCGAGCATCAAGAACTAGGAAGTCTATTACTGTGGGCTAATGTAGAAAAAAAATATATATACAATAGACATCATGTATGATTGTTACGAAGCGCAGGGACAGTCAACAAAGGAGATAAGTATGCAGTGTCGTAAACTATAATTGAAGTTTAGTAAAAAACCGATTGATGTTTTCGAATAAAATTTAATTTAATTAATAGAAAACAAACAGTTCATTTATCAAATTAAATTTCATTCGAAAACATCAATCGGTTTCTTAGTAAACTTCAACTATATTCGACGACCATGCATACTCATCTCCTTTGCTGACTGTACATATTTTTGTGTTTATTTTATTTAAAATATCATGACTGTTGGTTCATACATACATAATGAGCCCAGCGATTCTTATCCGAGACAAAAACTCGTCTGTGTCAGTAATACTCGTACCAAATTCAAGGTCCAATGGCATTGTCAGTCCGGTTGAGGCCAGCCACCATCGCGATTCTTTATGTAGGCAGTAGTTGGTTACATATATGTACTACCTAATTCTACAACTATACATTTAATTAATGTTTCGACGATTTGGTTAAATGAGCACACCCATTATGATTCATCGACATAGGATTAAATAAATGATTCATCGTTTTAATGAGTTCAGTGACATTTTTTTTTTTTTGAAAATCGTATAAATACTGCACAGCAAAGTACTAAGGTAGTGTGTAAGTATTATGTTCGCCTTATACAAAGCGCCTATGAATAAAGTATTGCATGGTGAGGTCCACGTAGGCGTGTCGGAGTGTGGCCGGTGACGAAACAACGCCTCATTTTGTGCAAGTATTATTGTGAAAGAGGTACATATTGACGCGGAGGCGAGTCCGACGACGGCGCCATGGAAGCCAACACGATGTACTCTCAATACTACTATGCATAAGTCACCTCTACGAACATCGTTAAACCAATAGCTCCTAACATTTCAAGACAAAAACCTTAACAACCCACGAGCAAGAAATAATAAATGCTTAATTACCATCCATTCTGACTTGTAACAAAGCATATAGGTACTTTTGTGACTGAAGGTTAGGAAAAATATCAACGATTCACAAACACCAAAATTAACACTTTAATGGAGTACTACGGTAATAAACTTCAAAGTTTCTTCGATTGCAATAGTAAACACGCGTTTATCGAGTTTTCGTAAAAAAATTACGACAGCGACTGTAACAATCAGACAACACGAATACGATACGGAGGTTACGCACAAAGGCAGCGATACAGACATGCCAGTATCATCTGATTGTGCTGATATCATTATCAGTATCACGAATTCATCGCACTGTACAACACACACTATACTTACGTTTCTGTACTGATCTATTTTGGGCTGTTTCATTCGATCCGGTGCTGACGCGGCGCGGCTGTCGTCTGCTCTCTTTCGTGGAAATGTGCCCGCTCACCGGCAGATAACCAGCGCGTCATTAATATTATTTATGTTATTTGTTGATACTAAGTCACATTCACATCAAAAACTATGCTATCATTCATAACAAGCCGGTTGTTATTATGTTTATTTTAAATATTTGACATCATATTGTAGTATCTCGATCGCCAGATAAAGAATCTAACCGTATTGTTCAGAAATCCTACATCATATTTAATTGTGTTACACGTTGATTAGATAATACAACATGGAGCGCTTATTAAGAATAGGTTACGCTATCAGTTAAGGAAATCGTAAATGTAATACATCTCCTTAATGATTATAATAGCAATGATTAGGTGGCCCTGTTTGATTGGCACAATTTTTCTATTAATTTAGCAAACATAAATTTTAGCGCGTAGTATTTGCTCGACTCGTTGTTGTGTGATCTTTTTGTGAATTGAACCAATATAAACGTTTTGGGGCGACACGAAACGTAAACAAAACGCTCATACAGACGACCGGGCGGGAGGGCGTTGCTCTTTCTTAGCTGACATACGCAGTATCTTATATATTTTACATATATGTTTATGAAATTTCGATCGTACGTTGTCATAAACAGATAAACATAACGGATGGACATTAATTCCATTCACAACACATGCCTATAATCCACGGTGACCACTACTATACTATCAATTAATTGAATATAACATTAGTTACCTAATTGTTCTAATTCCAGGAATTTCTCAAAGACTGGGTATTTCTAGTGGAAGACATTGAAGACGCATGCCATGCTAGTTTCATCATTTATATTTTATGTAAGAGCATTATGTAAACTGGTTTTAAGTGCACGGTCATTCAATTATATCAGATTAAACATGCGCCTCTTTAGAATTAAACTAGAGCGTTATACATTTTGTGTGTTGTAGAGCTGCACGAAAACCATATGTATATTATGATTAATACTCTTACTTATGCATCATATAGGTCAGGCGATCATTGAAAAAGCTTTTGCGGGGAATCCACATCGATGGGCGCTGACTCAGTTCTTGAGAATAACAAAAAATATGATGATGGCTTAGTCATTAGGAAAATTACATCATTATATTATGTACAGACGCCAACATATCAAGCTACCCGAAACTGTCAAATTTTCCCAATCAACTGTGAACCTTATGCTGTAGCGGTAAAGTTGAAAATCTATTAAAGAAATTTGACAGATTGTAGTAGCTTGATGTGCTGGCGTCTGTACATAAGTAATGATAACAATTTGGCATCACAACAACATTGAGGATGTTTCGTTTAAGAATCATAACTTTATAAGTTTCCTGCGTACTGTCAGATTGTGCACGTGTGATTTTTCCTGTATTGTTTCCGTTACCACTCATTCATGAATCATTAGTAGTATTGGTATTATCTCGTAATCTGGGAATCCCTTACGTCACAAAAATATTTTATAATATAGCAATACTACTCTAAACAGCTACGTAGAGAGACCCACATAATAATGAGTATCGTGTAGCAAGAATATTAAAGTGTTTATTCTGATAAATAATATTAGTTATTATTAGTTTATTAGATGCGAGTGAAAAACTGTCGAGTTGCATAGCTAAACTAGCATTGGTTACGTAGTAGAGAAACCTAACATAGTGAAAGTTTTTATGGCTCTACCTACAGTGACACACAAAACACTACCACAATTTAATCTAACGGATTATTAATGTTAAATATAAAACGGTGTCACAGTTAATTCTATTCTGACATTTCGGAAACGTTATGCTTATATTAGATGCATGATGTTTTGTAATTTAAGCTCAGTTACAAGTTGTTTTCATGTGTACATACCCAGTTTCTTTTGTGTGTTTAGGAACAGGATAAAACAAACAAAGTTTTTAAGAAAAAATATCACGTTTATTGCTGTAATTGCAATTCGAAGGCACATACTGTTACAGTACGCGCAGCTCCGTCAACGTGACGAATTTTTCACTTAAAAAGTGTCAGTCCTCAATCATTATTTCATGTCCATAGAACAGTCGTCTTAAACTTAACTCAGTATTTAGGCGGCACTAATTAACGGATCATACGGCTGCAGCATGGGTAGTTGGTTCGAAATACGTGTACGAATTGTGATGGCTCGTTCTTCGTGTACTTTTAAAAGTACTAGGTCCATAGCGGCGCGAGCATCTTCCAGGGGCGAGTGGCCAGCACTTCCGCGCTGCACAATGCGCCCGAGCAGCTCCTCCGAGAGCGCCCGCAGCGAGCGGCGCATGGGGAAGCCTCGCACGTGCGGGTACAGCGCGCAAGTGTCCACTACTGCGCCATGCAACAACTTCAATGCACGCAGGTCATTATCCAGAGCATGTCCGATCAGAATCGTATCGGTACCTACGAATCCAAGTATGTCATTTTGTACATCTCGTAGCGTCTTAGTCGCGCGCGCCAAGTCGCGCGGCCTGATGCCCGAGAAACGAGTGTTGTGATCAACTACAGGTGAGCTCGGTTTCACTAGTGATTTGTATACAAGACGGCCATCAGCGGCGATGACCGCGATACTAGCTAATTCCAGGCCTGCCGTTGTGTAACACATCTCTGTATCGATGGCGTATACACCACCGCGAGGCGAACGGGCACGCACATAACCTTCGAGAGGCCCATTCATGCCTGGACGAGTGCCGCTCCAAACATGGAAGCGGGCTGTGCTGCAACCTCTGGCGCCCAACGGCGACTTGCAGCAAGTGTAACGGCAATCCCCACTCACACGTCCCCAATGGTGGAGACACGGTTCATCCTTGAGATATTCACCTTCGCGAGTCATTCGGAACATTTTATCACAACGTACACACAAATGTTCCACTGTATCCGCTTCTTCATCACTGTCGGAGCGCGGAGTCGAACCTAACGACCCGCGGCCGCTGTCGCCTTGCGAGCCGGGCACAAACTCCGGCGCGTTGACGTCCCAAGTAGTAGCCGGCAGAGGTCTAGGTCGAGGCGGCGGATTGATATACACCACAGCTTTCGACGAGTTCGGATCAATCTCAAGCGGATATCCCAGCGTCCACATGCGCTTGGGTGACAGAAGATGCGGTCGGAGTGCTTCTACCAGTTCTTCAGTGGAGATTCTCGACGGCGTCGACGGCGTCGGCGGCGCGGACGGGGGGCGGCGTCGATCGCGCGGCTTGCGCCGGCGTGCTGCAGCGCTGGCAGAGTCCACCGACGCGAGGGTCTCTTCATAAAACCAATCGTGTAATTGAATACAAAAATGCATGTCTCTGTACTAGCTTGTGTACACATAGAGTCGAGATAGCGAGCGCGGAGCTGGAGGCAGAGATACGTGCTATCGCGCGCGCGGGCGCTGTACTAATGGCGCGATGGTGGGGCAGCCTACGCTTTATACGTTACGCGTAGGTAGCGCGCGTTCGTTAACGGGACAAGCCAATCGACCGGCCTATTCTCATTCTTCTAAACAATAAAAAGCTTAATATTAGTAAATAAGTGAAATATGAGATTTTATAAAAAGTGTCGTATGTGTAAGGAAACATTGGTAAGAGTACTTCTAATCCTAAATGCTATCGAGAAAGTCCCCGCACGCTTTGTTTACACAGATCAGCTGATGTTCCGCGTGGTGTTTACGTACCAGTTTTATAAATAAAAACGACGCCATATGGCATTTTTAACGAAATATTATTTTGCAATGACGTTTCTTCTACGAAATATAATAATATATGAACCTTTCGAATTCGGTTCAATTGTATTTATTGTTCATAGGAAATGACTAAGAAATAATAAATTAAATAATGATTCAGTCATTAACTAACTTTACGTGTAATTTTCGTAAATATGCTTTCTGGTGAAACCATTAAGAAGCCTGTTTTAGACAATAATACGTATAGTTAATTGTAAGTGAGTACGGCGAGGGGTACGGTGGTAGCGGAAGGAAGGACGGCCGTTGCCCTACCCTGACTCCGCTGTGTATAAGAAAATTGTATATAATAAAAATAAACTCTCTGTTTGTCTCAGGGTTTATTTATAAGGTTAAAATGTAAGGATTAAATACTGTCTATATATGTAAAGTCTGTCTTCTTTGTGAAACATTATTTGTCGGTATGAGTCACTTGAGTTTAGGATGACATTTACATAAGTTTTCAGAATACTTGTATACGTGACTAAAGAAAATTATTGATCGTGCTACGGAAAAAAATATAGGGCAAGTTATTGAGGAAATGTTTATTAATGCTTTTACAATAAATGTTTGTTTTATCAACCCTATCGGGTGTGTAATTAATATATCTCCATCATTTGAAATAATTAGGTTGGTATCTATAGATCTATATTGTGTACAAAAACTTGTTAAGTAATTGTTTTTGTTGATAAACAATCGCTCCACTAAGTTATTTTTATTCGGATCAATAATCTGTAATGAACTTCACTATCAAGCGCATGTGCGCACGAAGGATACGGTATATATTCGCAATAACATGTCTGTCTGTCTGTCAGTGCGTACATCGTGCGGTTGCTGCTGACTAGTATAGACGTAGCTACATATACTTATATGTAGCACGATCGTGTGAGCATGTGTGCTGAGCAGTTGTTTGTATACAGAAGCGCGTGTGGGCGCGGCGCGCTGGTCGCTGACACCGGCGATAACCTTCGATGTCAAACGCGCATCGACTCGGCGAACGGTACCGTACACGATACTTGTGTTGGCCCGTGCGGTCACTGTCTAAACCGATATGATTCCTACGAAATTCTATTGTGCCCGGAGGACAGCTCGACACGTCATATGGGAAAAACTTAGAATCATTATAGCCACTCTGAGAAATGGAACCGGACTCTACACCGGATTGTGGAGCAGCTATGCTGCTTGCACTGTAAATTCCTTGTAAATTCCTTGCTTTATACTAGGTACCTATCCAACGGGCATAAAATAAATTAATTACATTTATTCAAATGACATTCAGTTGTGTAAACAAAACGTCTTACAATTTAGGAGACAAAATAAATGTTTTAAATCCACTTATTCCAATATTGATTGTTACCATTTTATTATAGGTATTTGCCTGTTTTAAATACACTTATTTTAATGTTAATTGTCCGTTATTTTATTTAAATTTTATACATTATATTGGCGTCTATGTGTTTCTAGCGTAAACTGCTAGAAACACATAGACGCCTACTTAAAAAAATGTAGGATCGATCTATCTACTCTGATGTTTGAAATTAAACTCTTTTTGTGGGTTTATGCGTTGGTAGTATGCAAATGAAACCGATTATATATTAGCACTTGTAACGCGGCATTTTTCATGAACTAGAATGCGGTTACGTTTATATGATCGTGGCGATATCGATATAATTGAGAACTATGTCAACTAAACTAATTTTCAGCGATGAATGCTACGATAAGATATCTTTTATCTACAAAGTGCCAAATATTAGTTTATCGTTATTTAATAGGCTCATTAAAGAACATTAACGGTGCGCTGCGAATGCTCTCGTTAAACTCTCGTCTAGCTAAACGTGTTTATGTTACGTGCGAACGCGGTACAATAGACGAACCGGGACTGGAGGTATTCCCCATCCATGTCGCGGCACCAGTCGCGTCACACCTGGATTTACTTCAACACTACTGTGACATCCGCTATAAGAGAACTGTATAAATGGAATAAGTGGTTGACTACGACGCCAATAATAAACGTAAACGCCTACTTTTGTTGTTCTACTCGCGATCGCGGTCAGTGGGCCACGGCAAGCGATGAGTATTACCGGAACTTAAATTTCAGTTACCTATGCTGTTCGAAAGACCTTGACAGTAAACAAATATGATAAATGATTACCAACAGGCTCTCCGTCACAGGCGCACGTTAAATATTGCAGACACACTGCACTGTGACCATATTGAGAAATAATTGCATGAATAAACGCGTACACGTATTACGTTAATGTCCCAAAAAAAAATTAAGATGGTTTTAAGTAAGTAGGTATTGTTAAATAAAACATTTGACTCCTAACCAACAATCTGAAAACCAGTCTTGATTTGATTTTGATTATTTTTTCACCATCGAACCGCCAGTTTTTTCGCGGCGGTGACGGTGTAATTCAAAGCTTCAGAGACAGATGTCAAACAGTTTTTATAAGAGAACTCGTAACCAAAGAACCTGTTACATCATAACCAGTTTGTGAATTTACCACAATGAGTCGATTTCATTTAATATTTGTAATTACGTTTATGTCAATGATACACTGGAATCATTAATTAATGAAACTAAAAATACAGTTTTATGTCAAATTAATTCATTGTCTAAACATAATAACGTTCTCATTGTGATGTGTGCTCCAAAATAACTGTGATAATCAGTGTTTGGGTCACAGAGTAACAACAAAGCTAGTGCGGGCTGATAACATCGCGGCAAAAATGTTTTGGTGAAAGTTGCACATCATCGGCCGCTGACCACTGTCGCGCAACTGCAAGTAGGTCAAGGAGCTTGCGTAGCCACTGTGACTAAGCCAACTGTATGAATGGCCTGCAGTTTTAAGCCATATGAATAAGCTTATCGATATTACATCCGCTGACTACAGTAAATATTCGAGGAAATTACTAAAAATAGGAAATATGTATCAAATGACAACGGAAACATAACAAAAGGGTAATGCGAAGTGAACAATAAACGTCGCAATAACACACCCACTAATATAAACAAATAGACAACCGCAAAATTCTCAAGTGTTTGTGTAATCAATAAACAACCGACGCGTAGAAATGATTTTCTTAAGTAGGTAAATGATGCAGATGAGGCAGATTAGCATACAATTATAAAAGACTTGAACTAAATAGTTTCTTTAATGGCTTCTGCGAGTTTCAAAAACACTAACACGAGTAGAGCTGTCGCTAATAAGGACTATTGAAATAACGGTGGATTGAAGAAGACTAAACGAGTCTGCAACAAACCGGAAAAATAACGTTTTCGGGGCACGTTCAAGCGTTGACACCGTGGTTCACATAGGTACTACCTTATACGAGATACGCATATAATGACGTCTGATTTTGTCGTATCATCTTTGTCAAAACAACATCACATTGGCGATAATATTCAAGTTGTTACGTAAAGTACAAAGCTCACAATAAACAAGTCAAGCTTAAAAATCTCGTTTCCTTTTGTATAATGGGTGTTTTAAAGATTGAGTTCAAAGTCTAAAGATCGAACGTCGTCAACTGTCTGACAGTATAAAGGACAAAGAAGAAGTGTTTATGCAGAAATTTGTGTTCACCGTCACCTTCATATTTCCACCTACGTAAAGTGCAGACTCTAGTAATTATTATCGTACAATGCTTTTTATACTCATCAAAGTTAACGATAAATGGGAGTAAATTGACGTTTGAAAATTCATGGACAACCGATAATGATCGCGTAGCGCTAGTAACTACTTGAAAACGGTTTTAAAACGCATCGATTACTATTTGCAGAACGTTTATCGGTTCTTAGCCAAGGTTCATATTTATGTTTAAAGTTCAGACGAACTTTGTTTGCCTATAATCTAAAATGTTCAAAACTTGTATGTTTTTATCTAATTCGTTTGGCATGGCAAATGTGCTTGTGAAAAATTAACCTACTACTTACAGTAAATCTTGATTCTAGGCACAAGACTAAAAGACAACAAAAACATTGTTAGTCCGCCTTTGTACCTTTTTATGTGCTAAATTTATAATTAAATAAATAGAACTAATTACTTATATCGAATGCATACGTTTTTACGTGGGTCATGGTCAACCGCTACGTGCAGTTATACCCTAATGAGTAGGTACCCAGGTATCAAGTTAGATGTAATATACATATTTCTGAGAATTCGTTTTTGGTAGCAAGAAGACTCAGTACGTGGGTTTCTAACCCACGTACTGAGTCTTCTTGAGCCCACACATACGCCCGTAATCACTATTGCTTTTGTACTAATGACAAATCCTAATTGGCTGCTAATATAGACATATTACAGATTTGGATATACTTATCATGTACTCGGAATTCTTAAAATGGTTTTACGTTAATGGTCAGATAGCATTATGAGTACTTAACTAATATTCCATAATCATTATATACGACCCACTTAAATAAAATCTAAATGTGTAAATGTTAATTAAGCCGTCGTAAGTCACACAGGTCGTAAAAATATCGAAGTTTTGGGAAACCAGCAGAGTTGTGAGCTCGTGAAGCAAAGTTTCATTGAGGATTTTTACAAAATGGATTTAACAAATGGGACGTTTTCTTATTTTGTGATCAATAAAATTTCAAGGTGGAGGACAAACGAAGCGGCGCCACGCGCCATCGGATTGACTGAGGCGGGCGGAATCCTCGGTGGCGTGGTGCCAATGTACTATTCTAACGTGCGTCACATTACGTAAAGATCTGATAATTTCATAATGTGATCATTATAATTCATTTACTATTTAGTTTTGATGAATCGTCTAATACGATTTGGCTCCAAACACAACTAATTAGATTCATCATCATTAAAGTCTTCTAGAAATTTTTTTCTGTCAATTAGCCAGTGTTTCTAGTTTCTACTCCAATATGCAAATTACCCTATATTTTCCTAATATTAAGACCTCCACGGCGCCCATGGCCTTAACAGAGTGATAGTTACTGGTTGAGTGAATTGTTTTTCTCATAGCTTTTTCTCCTCTAAAAAGACTATAGTTTTTAAGCAGCAAAAAGCTTCTAATCGTTTTTTACCGTCCAAAAACATGTTTCTCCTTCAGTTCATTTAATGAAGTTTATACAATTGATTTACCACAGTTCAGTGGTTTCCTGATCACTATCTCTGAATTCTAAGGTATTTTTATTTAATTAGCCAAGCTTTTACACTGCGCCAATCACTATGGTAATGCTTTTCGAGAGCAGGACTTCCCGAGCTGAATGGTGCTGATCTATGCGTCATGTTCGTGAACGGGCGCCGTCAGTTGGGGCTGGTCACCTTTTAGCTGCCTCGGCTTATTTTTTAATTATTTTGTTTTGTTACTATTTGCTGTACTCCGGACGCTCTTAACGCGTGCGTTTTCTTTTTTTACATCTTTCTCACATACTTATAAATGCAACATTAATTATGTAACTAATATTTTTGTAAAAATAACATTTAAAAAAGTTTCCATGGAAGACTGCATGGAAACTTTTTAAAATGTTATTTTCTCTTGCCCGTTCTTCTCCATAGGTACCTACTACGCTTTAGAATGGGCAACTAGCTTCATTTTTTCTGACTGATCGACTTCTTGACAATTCGAAAGTGCCTGTAAATGGTTTAATTGAAATAAATGCTTTGAGTTTGAATTCGAGCTGCTGTTTTAGACCTATCTTACCGTTTATTTTGATTTATTTTCCTTTTATTATAGACTAGCGGTCTGTCCCGGATTCGAACGGGTGGACAATTATTTTTTAAACATTTAATTTTTTTTTGCAATTAAAAAAGCCTATATTAATCAGTGATAATGTAGCATTCAAATGGTGAAAGAATTTTTAAAATCGGTCCAGTACTTTTTGAGCCAATTCGTTACAAACATACATACAAATGTTTCCTCTTTATAATATTAGTATAGAAGTATAGACTAGCTCTTGCCCGCGACTTCATCCGCGTGGAATTTCTTGTTTTAACATAAAATATATCCTATGCCACTCGTCAAAATTTTCTTGAGAGAATTTTCTGAATCGGATCAGTAGTTCCGAATATTACCCCCTACATACAAACAAATTAATTTTACCTCTTTACAAAATTAGTATAGATCCATTTTTTTTTTTGTGGCTATTTTACTGACGCTGTTATGTTACAATTTGTGTTGGTTTCATTCACCATTCTAATTCTAATTCAGAAATATCAATGGATATTAGTAATAGATATCTACAAACAACCGTTTTCAAAAGACTAAAAACGATTGATGGTCGAAACGATAGTTTTACATTTTTTAATAAAACTAAACTACCGTCTTCTATTATTAATAACGTATAATCTTGTGGAGCACAACATAACATGCTTATTTTCTGCATTTTTATTCTAAAATAAAAGAAATAACCAAACAAGCGATGAGGGCGCCACAGCGCGGTCGATGTCGACTTAAATAATAGCTTTTGCCCGCGGCTTAGCCCGCGTCTTTGTCGGAAAATATCCCTCGGGAACGAACTACCGATATTAGGTTATAAACTATCTGTGTGCCAAACTCCCAAATCCGTTCAGCCGTTTTTGCGCCAATCCGGAACATACAGACAAAAATTCTTCGTTACTATTCTATGTATAGAAAATATCGTAATGAAATGTAACAGCTCTACATTCAAGTTACACGGAGCTGTTTGTTTGATAACAGGTTATTTAAGCAAATGTGTAACTACGGCCGGTGATTTTATGCTAGATGGCTAGTGAAGTAAATGTATGGCGGTCATCGGCCTTGTTAGTCCATGAGCGGTGTTGTCGTCATATGCAAATTGCTTTGCTTTGCGCTAATTTACAGAAGAGTACAATGCCATCCACTTAATCATCACGATCGACGTATAAGATAAAAACCTCACGCATTGGTTATATATAAACGTGTTTTTAATAAAATATTCCAAATTCCATATAGAGGAATGGCTGAAGTCGTGAGTTGAAGCCTGGTTTTTGTGCAGCATTTTGGCAACACAGGCATTCAAAGGCCTTTTTTACAAACTAATATCATAGTGTACTTAGTGTACTTTGAATACTTTGTTTACTTTTAGTGTTCTTTGAATATTGATTATTTCAGTTACAGTTTATATTAGTATTTTAACTAGCACCAACACGCTAACTAAACCTTTACAAAGAGACATATTAATATATTATTCCGTTCCTAAACTAAACTGAATCAGGCCACATTTGAATCTACACAAAATTGTTGCCAAGAACAACACTAAGTACTTGATTTAGTTTTGACCCCAAATCGGTACAACTCGTCAAATAATCCGGTCAAACACTACAGTGGAACTCAACTGTTCAATTGATAAATTGTTGAGTACCATAATTAGGTCGTAGGTGCGTAGTTACTACCAGCTTGTCGCCTTTTTGTCGGAAAGCAAAGCCGATCGAAAAAAAAAAGTGTAGGAGGAAAACTGTGGATGTATTGTATAACGTTCAGCTGACAAATCTTCAAACTTAATGCTTGTTCGTATATAGTAGTTACAGTGTTACAATGTACTGAGTTGACAGTGTAATTTCCGACAAAGACCGTCGAAAGGATGTCCAGCACCATCCTCCTATCTATGCGCTTGTAACTACTAAATTATTGTGAACACTGCCCGTTTAACAAGCTGTTCATCCGTAGAAGCTAAATTGTAACTGTCCATTAGAAGGGCGATTTTTTTTTATTTTGTTTATTTGTACCTTTATAAAGGGCTTTTTTTTTTTTTTTTTTGTGGATGGGAAATCATCCAATGACCCCTCCCGCTCTGGGTGGAGCAGAAGGGAGTGTCAGACTCTTACTGACTAAAACCCACCCGTGTTCCTTCCTTAGCCCTTTGTGTTCCGGGGTAGCGGTAACCCTTTCGGACAATCCCGCTGCCCCGGCAGGCTTCGGCCCTTTCGGGCCCCTTCCTTATGCTGACATCTCTTTGAGGCGCGCGTGGAACACGTACGCGCCGTCCGGCACGGGCCTGGTCCTGATCGGACGGAGAGTTACCCATTACTCTCCGCCCGCAGGCCCGCGCCTACGGTGGCCGGGAGTCGTCTCGCGGCTCCCGACGCCCGGGGCGTCTCCCGCGGCGGCTGGGACGTGAGGCCCTCTCCCTCAGCCGTCCCGCCACCTCCTTCGCTAGCATGACTGCTTCGCAGAAGGAGGTGACTGCCTCCCACTCCCTCTCGCCCCGGACCATGGCTTGAACCAGGGCCGGGCGCGAGAGGTCGCCGCCGCCGCTGATCGCCTCTGCGAGAACACGGCGGTGCTCCGCCCAATTGGGGCATACCGCCACCGTATGCTCCACCGTGTCCTCCGGGCGACCCTCGCAGTGGTGACACCCGGGCGTATCCTCCCGCCCGATAATGTGCAGGAACCTCCCGAAACACCCGTGTCCGGTGAGGACCTGCGTCAGGCGGTAGGTGAGGGCGCCGTGGCGCCTCTCTAGCCACTCCTCAAAGAGGGGTCTTACCGCCGCTATCGCGGCGTGCCCTGCGCTGGGTTGCGACAGTCGCTCTTTCCATGCCGCCATGAGATCGCGCCGGAGGTCGGTCCGCTCCGCTGCGATTTGCCGCGGAAGCGGAGTTTCCCCCCGGCGTAGTGCCTCCGCGCGCCACTCGTACAGGCGCGCGAGGACTATCGCCTCCAGATCCCACGGCGGCAGTCCGGCAAGGAGGCTTGCCGCCTCGCCCGAGATCGTGCGGTACCCCCGGATTAGCCTTACGGCTACCACCTTCTGGGGTTCAGGTAATGGGCGGCTCGCCGCCGCAGTGAACGCGCCCACACCGGGGCCCCATATAGGGCCATGGACCGCACGACCCCCGCGTAAAGCCTCCGGCAGGAGGCGTTTGGCCCCCTCAGGTTGGGCAAGAGCCGCTTGAAGGCGGCCCCGGCCCGTTCCAATTTGGGAGCCAAACGTCGAAAATGCTCGACGAAGTTCCACCGGCTGTCGAGGACGAGACCCAGGTACCTCATCGTTGTCTCGACGCCGATGTGAACCCCTCCTACCGTTAGTTGGGATCCCGAAGGCGGCCCATTCCGAGGCCCATGAAAAGACATGGCCTCGGACTTGTGCAATGCCACCTCGAGACCCAACTGCCGGATCCTCAGACCCAACTGCCGGATCCTTACATCGGGTTGATATGTTGGATCATACAAGTACACGTAGTCACGTGCACACTGTACTGAAGTGCTGTTCCCGGAAATATGGCAGTCTCGATAGTAACCTTTCCAATGTTTCGATGGAAACATGGAATTCTACTAAATTCATAATGTTTTCAATCGTTTAACCAGCAATTTTCTCGAAAAAGGCACAGTTCATAAACACACCTTTGCGTTGGTCCAGCCTAGCCTTTCGCTGATCGTGTGCGCATCGCGGTACCTACGCCACTTCCACGCAGCTTCAACTCGATGCTACGGAACGCCTACGCGTCTTCGACGCAATGCTACGAACCGCCTACGCGTCTTCTACGCAATGCTACGGAGTGCCTACGCGTCTTTTACGAAATACTACTGAGCTATACGCAGTGCTACGGAACGCCTACGCAAATTTAACATAATGCTACGCAGCTACAACGCACTGCTACGGAACGCCTACGTGCCTTCATAACAATGCTACGCTGCGTTTACGCTGTACAAGCAACGTAAACGCAACCAATGTAAGTTGCTAACGCTTAAAACTCAATTGAAGTCTTTTTGTGACTACAAAACCAATCCTTTATATTGGCTGTTTCCCGGAAAGTAGAATACCCTAATTAATCGTTCGAGTTTTCAACGTAATGTAAATGAGCTTTGAAGCTGTATGAGCTAACGGAAATTAGTCATTGCGGTAATAAAAGGCAATAGTTTAGCTACTGTCCGTGAAGGAATTTTAGGTCTTGTACTTTAATACATTTAAAATTTAAATCTACCAGGTAAATACCTAACTGTTTTCTTGAATTAACAAAACGTCGCGGCGCCCTCGCTATTGGAATGAATGAATTTTTCAGACCACAACTGACTTCAGCAAATGAGGCGATCGATGACGTACAGTATCATAATGGACGTGGCCTAAACTGACCTTTCATATTAAACCTATTGATATGAAGTGGGAAAATGTATTTAATGTGGTGTGCAAATTAAACAAGAAACCTAACCAGTAATTGAAGAGTAATTATGTGTAGATACAATGCACAATTAAATATAATTCGATAGGTACGAAATATCAATTTTTAATTTAATTACAACTTTGTTGGTAGAATTGGTAAACTACATAGCATAATTACAAAGCCAACCCACGTATTGATTTTCGAACTAGTCAAAGCAAATACATAATGTTTATGTGCTGCAGAGGCTCTTATGTACTGCAAGTACATAACCAGAGCGTCGTCGGCACAGCCGGAACCCGATCTCAAAGCTTATTACTGCGTAGAGTCAATTATTATCAGCAAGACGAACAGCTAACGTTCACATGGAGAACGTCGTTACATTATGAGAAGGATGTAGGACCGAAATAATACTATACGAGTGACGTCAAATATCTTATTCACCAGTCTCGTGGGATATTCTACAGAAACAAATCCGTTTACCTCAACGTATCGAAGGAATTACCGGATCTCAAAACAAGGAAAATTGTTAAACGCTCGTATGATATAATAATATACGTCATAAGCAGATGATTAAGAAATAGTACCCACAACTTTACGCTTTACGCTCGTTAACAGACGAATTATGCGCATACTTGCCACACACAAATTAGATTTCAGTTGCGTCTAGAATGGTAATCCGAGGATTTATAATAATTAGTTAATTTTAATGTAATAAATAGTGATGATTAGCCTTTTGATTAATCTACCCTTGAGCGGCATGTGAATAGGACGCGACGGCAGACATCGCAGTTGCCTAATAATTTAAACAGCTGGTTTCTAAACGGAAACCCAAGCTGCAGTGCCTTTGTACGAGTGTTATGCAAGCCGTTATCCATGCAATGGGGCTGAAGGTCTTGCAATTAAAAACTTCAGTAGGCGAGCCGTTTGATTAACACTTAATTTTTTTTATATATATATTATAATTAAGTACCACAAAAAGTAACTGCAAAAAATACTCCATTTTACGCGGATTCTTATCAGAAAAAATCATTACTTTAATAAGGAAGGAAAACCATTTGTATTTTTTACAAATGGACACGAACAAACGTTCTGTTAACTGGTTAAGTTACGTCGGAGTTTAGTAAACCGTAACTAAATTAACCATAAACCTAACTGTCTAACTGACCTCGCAAGTCGCAAGTCTCAACACGTCTTTACACGCGAAAGAACAACTATGTATTTTTAGCACGTGTTCTTATTTCTAAATAGGGAACAAATCTTACATAAGGCAGTATCATAATCATTATTTATTTTTGCACTTAATTCGATAAGTATAATCAATAAAGGTAAATTCGTGGCGGATGTGGTCCCTTGCCAATTGGCAGCAGAATTGGGTTACAGTATCGCTATGAATTCCTCTGTTTATTCAGCATCTGTATTGAGTGCAGGATGACGTTAGCGGAAGTAACGGAATGAACCTCTTTTGTTCTCCCATTTTAATTTCTGTGTCATGAATGACGATTAGGGTCGAATTTACACACGATATACATAATTTAAAACATTATTGTTTTGACAATGTTTTTCTAACATACCTACTTCAGACTAACGGCATGCCCCAGCTTTTCAATTATTCCAAAATATAAATAAATGCGAACCCAGACATGTTGCTACGAGGCATTCAACTATTGAAATAAACATCACCGAGTCAACGTATTTACATTATGAATTTTAACATTCAAGAAAATATTTGAGCAATATACCTATTTAGATCTTTCACTAAATATATTGATCCTAGTCTGCATATAAAGGACAAAGTGTATAAGATTGGCGTCAATTTATAAGAAAATAGAAATGAATATCAAAATAATTTTACATTTCAATGTCTGTCTACCAAGTCAATCACTGATTATTTAGGAGCCATTATTGCCTATTGAAAGAGGCGGTGACGCGATTTCGGCGTCCATGGCCTTATGCAAACGTAGCCATTTCGACAATCGGTTTCGAGCAGCTTCGAGAAATTAGCAAACTAAATTGAGATGAGAGAAATCGAAATCCGTAAAATTTGACAGTTCGGCCTAGTGAATACGCACTTTTGATTCTGACTAAACATGTATTCTCTTATTATTAGTCAATTATCCCAAAATAATTATGATATCTGTTTATTTTAAAATCCCGTATCGAATTATTATTTCTAGGTCAATCGGAAATGAATTAAAAACTGTTATTGATGTTCCATCCACATTTTCATCTTTCAACTACGGTGGCTGATCCGATTGGAAGAAGACTGGTTGAAATTTATTCTGTATTACGTCAAGAAAATGAAATTGCTCGTTTGAAAAACATTTCCCGGCGCGGAAGGCGGTGAATTATGTTGTTGTATATTTATAGATAAACATCAACAGAGGCTGACTTGGCTAAGTAACTAACGGAAATAGAATTGTTGAAAAGGTTTTATGTAACAGTTGAATATAGGTAGTCGAGCATTTTTCCTTGTGACATAATCGTAGCATTTCGTAGCAAGTGTTACGCCCACAGTTTCCAATATATGTTTTAACAAAAAGTTTTTTCGAACATCACAGTACCAAGTATATCTTGTTTCAGTATTCAGATCATTTTCAATAAATTATAACGTCGTTTTGTACTTAGGATGCGCCTGTCATTGAATTATTTTCCTGCTTCCTACTCAGTGTTACGGGCTTTGTTCTTTAAGCGCCACGACTCCACTTTGTGTTTACAGAACACGAAGGATTCACTTTAAATTCTTCTTTATACAGCAATTAATTACACTGACATGGCGACCTTTAATTTGTCTAAGTTGGTATATATCCTACCTCAAAGTATGTTCGATTAAGGATAACTGAAAATTGACTTAGTATGAAATTGGTAATTTTTTAGTGGAGGAGACGCTAATTTCCATTAGGCACATTAGTAACAAAAATACAAGATAACCACACAGTGGACGGAGCTTTGAACGGTGATTCGTAACGGTTTAGAGTTGAATGCCCAAGGACTAAGCGTTTTTACGTTACATCGCTCTAATTTGAATGGCAGTAATCTAACTAGCTTGCCTGTTACTTTTATTTATGCTTCATGATTCCTACTTCTAGGCGTACTTGCATGTTATACATAGTAATCGTCACTTATCAATGAGTACATTTTTAGTAAAAACCAACAAGTCCTTTTATACGATTTTTTTTAGTTTAAAAAAGAATTTTAAAATCTATACTTATAATAAATCTGTAGAGAGGTCAATTCTGTACATGAAATATATTTCCAAAATAACTATCAGCGGGTGATTAGTGATCGATACTGACGCCAAAAATGCAATCAGTAAAATTTTTGTCTGTCTGTCTGTCTGTTCGTTATAGAAACAAAAACCACTCGACGGATTTCAATGAAACTTGGTACAATTGTTCTTCATACTCCTGGGCAGGTTATAGTATACTTTTCATCACGCTACGATCAATAGGAGCAGAGCAGTGAAGGGAAGTGAAGTTTGTATGTAGGGTCATTTCTGGAACTACTGCTTCGAATTGAAAAAATCTTTTTGCGTTAGATAGTTCATTTATCGAGGAATGCTATAGGCTATATAATATCACGCTACGATCAATAGTAGCGGAGCATCAATGAACAATGTTGCAAAAATGGGAAAAACCTTTACTAATAATAAAGCTGCCGAGTTTGTTTGTTTGAAAGCTCTAATCTCTGGAAGTATCGATCAGATTTATAAAAATCTTTTTGCATTTGATAGCCCAATTCTTGAGGAAGGCTTTAAACATCACGCTAGAACCCTTAGAAGTTGAGCAAAAAGAAAAAAGTCAGAAAACGAAGTAATAGCGCAGGCAGGCGATGCTATGCGACGCGGTGGGTCGGGGGAGCAAAAAATTTCACGCGGACGAAGTCGCTGGCAGAAGCTAGTCTTATATAATTCCCAAAGATTTCCACGAGTAAATTCACATGTTACATTTTTTTTTACATACATATACAAAGTCGCTTTCTATTTAAGTACTAACAATTCTTGGCATTGTTTGTCGTATCAGTTTAATACGTATAAAATATCAATCATCTTCTAAATCACATTAAAACTTTTAAAAATATACGTTTTAAGCCCTTGGTTTAAGTAGTTAAAGATTAAGTTAAGAATCTATAAAACTGCAAGTGAATGTTCATGAAGGTCAAGCTCATTGCTAAAACCCTATTCTTTCAGTACATTTCAATGACATTGAATACGAAATTTTTAACGTTTAAAAACAGAGATAGTTTAATAGTTCTTTCTAGAATCATTACCTAATAGCACATAGTCTTTATCCAGCTTTTTTTTATAAAATTGTAAATTCGCGAAATCTCGGCTCTTTGAATACACAAGCAAGTCGTTAATTCTTATAAAAATAATATTTAAAATAATCTTAGTGTTATACCATCACCAGTGTTAATAAATAAAGCGTAGCGGTTTTATCATTATGTTACATAGATTGCCTGTCATGTGCATTTTCGATGGTCCATACGGTCGTTTGTTCGTAGTTCTGATGTAAGTAAACAAAAATATAATCAAATAAACTAAAATTATACTTATAAATTAGTAAATAAAAAAATTATAATATTATGAGAAGCTATACTATGAAAATAAATACGAGGACGCAACACATGCATTATGTAAGTATGAGGACAATAAAAGAAAATAATGAAAATTCTAAGAAATGACAATAATTAGTAACGGTTCTTACGTTTCCCAGGCTATAAAATTAAACCAGTTTCATAAACTCATTGGATGATAGCCAAAGTTCAAAAACCTTAGAGATTTTATTATTAAGTTTGTAAATGTCAATGGATTGTATAAAAAAACTTGATCACAGTTACATATTTTCATAAGCACTGATGTCATGGTCTGATATTTGTTTACTTAATTTAATGATGTTAGCATCATTCTTAGCTGTATGCAAACTAGTGAGTGATTCGACGGCTCCCGGTTCACCAAATTTACGTAATCGCTACATCAAAAAAACATTAACCGAACAACAATGTTTGAATACATTAAGTACAGATTTTTTTGGATTTTATTTCTTTTCGATCGATTTCATGAAGTTTCTGAAATTAATTTGTTTATTAAGTTTCTAAATAATTAAGTAAATTAAGGAAAATAAAAAGAGTATGAAAAAATTAGACCCACCTAAATATAAATAACTAACAGGGCAAGCTAAATAAAACCGTTTAAAAAACAAATAAGCATACGTACGCAGGTGCTCTACAAAAAAATAAAAAACTACGTTAAGTAACATGAAAGTATCTGAATTATTCATTGTGTGTTATAAATAAATTATAAAAAGAACATCTTAGGTGGAAGTCCCCGCCATGGAGCCAAACGTACAATATAACTCTACAACTGAAGTTGACTGTGTAAATGTGCATAAAACCAAGGTTAGAACCGAGGACCTTCCGCACTTGGGGTGACGCCGCTGTTTGGAGACAAAAGAACTCGACGTTTTACTCTTTTCCTAGTTTTTGTAAATTCTTACGCCCTTGACATCGACAATTAAATTACATGTTTTCAGTCAAAACTAATCAGCACCGAAAAAATCTAACACCTACTTAACAGTTCGTTTCACTTTCAGAATTTTTTTTCTTTTTATTCATGTTGTTACATTGATATCTATTTTAAAACTTTACAAAAGCTTCTAACGCTTTATAGATACATCTCAATAAAAATATATAATTCAGTAATAAACATTATGTAGCTGAACAACGCGCAAGTTTCAGTATTCGTAGCGCCATCTGGCGGCTACGCTTAGAACCTCAGCCAGGTGTCTCAAGCTAGTGAATCTACACTTAACAACTAGATGGCAGGGTTAACAGCGAACAGAGGCGCTGTTTGCATACAAAACTTAAATGTTACCGAACTTTACCGGTCATTAGAAAAGAAACCAAACTTATCGAACACAATAAATAGGTATAATTATACATTAAGTCATGGTTTAAGTACAACAGCAATGCAGTGCGCCTTCACTTGTTTTACCGGCTATAATTTAATTAAGTTCATTGAGAGGCGAACTGGCGAGCGATAATGCCAACGGACTGGTAATTATACCTAAATAGTAAAAACGTATTTACTAGCGGTACGCACACTACGCACACCGCGTGGTTCACCGGTCGGTGCATAATAATTCGTAGCGCAATAACGTACCACGTGTTTTGTTTTAACTCTATTGGATTGGTCAACTAGAACAATACTATAACTCATGTACATGATTGTATGATACTGATTAAAGACGACTGTTACAAATGTTTGTTTTCTACAGAATTTCTTTTCCTTTATTAATTCTGCACGGTCTCCTTTATAGTATAAGGACGGTAAAAGTATTGGCAATATTGCGTTTGAAATTTTATGCGCTTATTGAGACTGAGAGTTGGCTCGGAAGCAAGGAGGGTGAAAGTGGATCGACTTGTTTAGTGCGACTTGGTCTGCACCCAGTGCGAGCTAGGCATTTCACCTAGCTTTCCAACATTAGCAACGTTGATCAATGCCAGCTATTACGGAAACAGCGATACAATACACATCATAAAACTATATTTATCCTATGACCAGTTAGCAAATTGAAGGCCATAAATTAGTTACACATGTGTGTAAATATTACGTGAATAGTGTTTTGTTATGTCGTGCTCAAATCATTATCTATTAGCTGTAAACGATAGGGATTATATCATCGATTGTTTATCGCGCATTGTTTTACGAAAGTGTACAATAATAAAATTAACTGTAATATTTAAACAGGTACTTGAAAAAACATTAGATGTCCTACTGTAAATACAAATAAAAACGAAAATGTAAAATATTGTTTTAGTAATAAGATGGCACAACACATACTGAACTATAGAAAGTGCGCAGTGAGACAACTTTCGCGACCGAATTCAAGAGAAAGTAGTCCGGAGCGCCGCGCGCATACATTATATCACTTTATCCGACTTTGGGATTATATCACAAGCAATGTTTACAAATAAAAGTAAGTATCAACATGCCCGATTTTTATAACTCGTTTATCATGCCGGCTTTATGGAACAGTCGTGTCGCAAAATAAGAGCTACGCTTTCGTTGCATACAATAATTTATTTTTGCCGCCAAGCGGTTATTGTTCATAAGAGTCCACATCCGCTTCGGCAGCAAATTTAAAAATATCAGCTTTCGCTTTCGAGTTGCGCTGGCGCAGCATCCACGGAAACTTTGTTCGTGCACGCCAAATTAACATGTCCGCGCACTAAACACCTCCTATTTACAGAAACTAACAATGGAAGGTCACAGTCTGGTAATACATACAAATGAGAAGAATTCTGTCGTGGCGATAACTCCGTGACAGTGAGCCATGTAGGCAGAGCTCTTTATCTTCCTGGTTCAACTCATAAAACTGACCAGAGATAAAGAGAAACACTTTTAATGATTATCTTTAATACTTTGACACAGTTCCCTAATTCCTTAGCGTTACGTATTTAATGTATTTCTTGATAAGCATAACCATAATTTTGTTGATATAAATGAATTGCGTATTTCATTAATTATATTGGTTTAGGTACTAAATTATGAAAGTAGGTGGATAGGTATAGGTATATACAGTGATAAGGTAGAAAGTCATGTTTATGTAAACATTGAAGAATTTTGTCTTATCACTGCAGTGCAACGGAATAATATTTTTATACATAACATTTTTCGTAAGCATTGATTAATGTCTTCGAAATAGGTTACATGTACAGAGCTGACATTCCAAAGTTTAAACATTACTTTGAACTAAGTATACTTTTATTGCATTTCTGAAAAAGCTCTAAGTATAAGAAAAACTAGACGACATCGAGAGGTAGTTTGCTATAATCCCATCATTAAATTACCTAGCCGATAAATAAATCCATACCATACATAATAATATAATAAATATCATTTTACAACAAGGATTATGAAAAACCATGACTCAGTTTTCCAGTATACCGTGGAAGATGCCGAATTACAATAATGAATGTCTAGGTTTCCAAGTGCTTGTTTTTACTGTGACCCTCATCTAGTGTGAATAACCTTATTTTCTGACTAAGTAGTTTAAATTTTTCATTTAGTAACAATGAGTAAACTAATTAAGTGATACGCGTCAGTGAGGCCTACGTCTGATTCGATGACCTTAAAGACACCGTCATCGCTGATCTCATGAACATTGTTGCTAGTAACTAAACTAATAGACAAACGAAAACCTACGTTTAGTAGCATTTACAAACTTACGTTCACGCAAACAAATTGTACAAAGAAAGATAACATGAGGCTATTTAATATGTATAGAACGTCTATGCAATAAACGTGCATAAACCAAACACAAGAACAAAGCCTTTTCTTGGAGATTTTAGGTGTAGTACAAGGTTAGTTCCTTACGATTTCATCAAAAATTCTATGTTATAAAACTTAATTCGACATGTTTTACATAACGCTATGGAAATTTTGGGTGGATCAAATACGACGCAGTCAGAGGTTAACGATTTGTCTCCTACACACAAAGAGGGCAATTTTCGTAATTTTTAAGAACGTTCACAGTCTGATCTGTCTCAATCTGTCAAAAATACCTCAAAGAACAATGCCCACTTCCCATACATTTAAAAACCTGACAATGAAAGTTTATGTATAGTTATAGGGTATAGTGGAAAGACTACCTGTACCATTTTTACGACCTAAACGCTACGAAGACCAAAAAATATTAATGTTAGGTACTTTAATTAGGTTAAGATTTGCCGTTACCAAATAGGTAATAAAGAAATACCTAAATGCGTTAGAGCTAATTATTAACGCTCGAAGTTTAGTCTAAATAGGAATACTTACTTAGCTATGGTCTCAAACGTCTTTTTTACTTTGTGAATTCCTTGAAACTTGAAACCTCCTGCCCTTACGTCACTGCTGAGACTCTCGATGATTGATTTGTATTTAATGAACTGTCATGTCAAAAAAATGCGTTTCAGTCGTGCGAACTCTAATACATACTGCATGATTAATTTTCTTTAATTATTATGTTATTTTTAATTAATCAGTATTATACAAAGACTACTAAAGAAATACTAACTGATTAAATAAAACGTAAAATAATCTTCGATCAATAATAGTAAAATAATGCATAAATCTCAGAAACAGAGTTGAATAAAGTCAAGTAGCAGTGTGTAAAATGGAATGTCGTAAAAAAGGGTAGTTGAGATGCGTTCAAAACATAGTATACGTTTACCCTTGACGTAGATTATGCATAAAGAAAAATTAAAAGATATTTTTCTCCTACGTTTCTTATAGCATTATGATAAGCGTAATCAATATACAATTTAATTAGCTGAATTTTAAGATTTATTTCATTTCTATACATAGTCAGGTGAAAAATGGCCATTCTTCTTTCCCTACATTTTGACAAGTTTCTGACATTTGTTTGTCGCCGAGATGAGACTGCGACTAGATTTTGAACGTTTTAAATTACGAGAATTGGCCTTCTGATCTTTACAAATTATTTCTACTACAAACGTAATAATAAGTAAAAATACAGGTATTTCTATTAGATGCTACTACATTCGTTGAATAAATTATAACGGTTTAGCAGATATTATTCATTGAATGTGTATTTTAAAATAAGATAAACTTCGATAAATCAATAATTGATGATGATGAATACATGGCTTAAGTGAATGATAGATTATAGATAGATATGTGTAAATAAAAAAATGTTAATTCGTCACCTCTGAAATGCGACAGGCGAATATGCAAATCGTTTATGAATTCTATTATAATACTTAAATCAGATTTTCGATCATAATATACCGTTGAAAAAGTTCGCTTTATAACAATACTAGCAGCGCCTCGCGGTTTCACCCGCATAAGTGTCGATCCCGTGGGAATATCGGGATAAAAAGTATCCTGTGATAATCCTGGTTATAAATTATGTGTACGCCAAATTACATCTAAATCCATTCAACGGTTTACGCGTGATTGAGTAACAAACATCCAAACATCTTCACAAACTTTCACATTTATAAATAATATTAGTAGAAAGACACAAGAAACGCAAAAACAGTCATTCCTAGTGCAATTTACTTTACTTATATTTTATATTAATGATGCAAATAAGCAAAACATACAATGTGACAAATTACAAAATAACTTTCTCATATGAAAATGCATAATTCTTATTACAAATAGGAAAGAATTTGCATCTAAAAATTGTCTAAATGTGCCTACCTATCTATGTCATGGAAATTAAGAGGATCATGACATTGACATCCAAGTGATCTGTCAAATTAGTCACAAACACACTGCACGTGGTATTTCCAAATAACATAATAATTATTATATGTAGAATACCACTTTTCACGAACTTGCATGGCCAAACCTACCATTTAGGTAGGTCAAACCTACCTAAAATTAAGTACAAAGAATTTATTATAAAAAGAAACCTCAAGATTTCATTCACGTATGGAATATTAGAGGAACTGCCGCGGATTCCGGCGTATAGACATGACGCAAGCTGGCTTCCTAGAATTAATAGAACCCTAAAAACTAAGTGATGTAAACGCATTGGGAAGTCACAATAAACCTTTTTACATTAAGATTTATGTGAACTCCGATCGCATAAGCGATGAAGTAATATGTAATTATCATGTAATAAGGAAATTAACGAAAAATTTAAAGACAGGTCTTTATCATGTCGCGCCTATGACTAACTTCAGCTACAGCTGAAACTTTACGTTTTTTTTTCAAATATTAGTTTAAAGAAACATAAGTTTATCGAAGTCTTGTCTTTATTTGTTCGGAGGTGTGGCCTGGAGGAAGTAGCCAACTTTCTTGTGATTTTACTCGCTGCCTAGTGCCTACTTTACAGCATTATTGCAACCTGTAATTTCGATATGTTATGGTTACGTGGCTCGAGCAGTACCTAACCCCGTAAATGGAAAGTTTTGTGATATTACATTCGTATTACTTTTACCTTTCTAGGACTGGTGTATTGAGAAAGAGAATGTTAGTATTAGAGGTGCAAGAAGGCGAACGGGGAAAACGACAAATTACATAAATTTTATAACTTGAAACCACAACAGCAAACGTATTTTGTAGATAAGTTTTCAAACCTTGAAAATCTCGTGGCTATCTATTTTGATTAGCACACGAAACGGGGAAACTTAACAATGGCGTCATTACATCCTCATTAACCGTTGTTATCAGTGACTGGCAACACGAAGAACGTTAAAACTACAGCAGTGCTATTCTGTAAAAATCTCACCGTGAAAACTAAGGTGAAGTGAGCTGTCATTCCACCTGAGGGGCAATTTTCGTAATTTTAAGAATGTTCATAGTCTTATCTCAGTTTGTCAAAAATATCTATAATTTCCCTACATTTTGACAAGTTTTTGACATTTTGTTTGTCGCAGAGATGAGACTGCGACTAGATTTTGAACGTTTTAAATTGCGAGAATTGGCCTTCTGATGTTAGGGATTGCCCCTATTGATAACTCACTTCACCTAAGTTATCACGGTGAGATTTTTACAGAATCGATCGGTAGGAAGCATGTTCGTTATCGTTATCACTCACTAGGTATATCATGATCGGAAACTTATCACATAAGTACGGCACCCCTACACTTTGATTGGCGCGACGTAATAAGATAAAGATAATATTATAGAGATAAGATAGTCTGGGAGTGCCATGACAGCCGAAGAGGATTTATGTATCGGTAATCGCCATAGTGATGAGATAGTCTGTGAAAAATATCCTTGAGTAAGCCTAGATTAGCTCAGTTTTGCTGACTTTTGACATTTTTAACCGACTTCAAATAAGGAGGTTCTCAATTCGGATGTTTATATTTTTTTGTATGTATGTTCGGGCATAACTCCGTCATTATATCAATTACTAGCGGCCCGTCCCGGCTTCGCACGGGTGGGAAAAAAAAGAAAAAAAAAACCTATATTAATCAGTGATAATGTAGCATTCAAATGGTGAAAGAATTTTTTAAATCGGTCCAGTACTTTTTGAGCCAATTCGTTACAAACATACATACAAATCTTTCCTCTTTATAATATTAGTATAGATATGTATATACGGATTTGCAGTTTTTTTTTTTTTTGTTCGAAAGAGATATATTATGATGATGAGTTTCGGAGACAGACAACGGAACTCTTCAATAAATTCCAGCAAATCAACCGCAATTGCTACTATCGCTTAGGTATGCATTGTTTACGCAATCACACAACATAACATCACACTTGTACCCTCTAAAGGGAGATGTGTTCAGTATACCACAGTTTATAGTACGGTATTTCTAAAAAAACTGATCCATACATGTGTTTCATAATGAATGTAATAGAGTTGTAATGTTGTAACTTAAATTTATATACAGAATTCAGATTACTTTTCGCTTAAGTGCCAATTTTAATAAATTAATGAAGCAACGTTAAAAATAAATCTGGCAAAATCTAGGCGAAGCAAAATGTCAGACAACGTGTCTAAAGAAAAAATACTAAAGCATTATATTTCCTTTATCGGATAGGAACTTTACACTCTGCTGATTTCAATTTACGACTGACTACAAGTTGCAGTATGGAACTGACCTCGTTTAACTATTATAGTAAATCCATTTCAGCTGCGTGAATAAGCGATAATAGAAATATAAATGTTCAGTATAGCGCCCATTATTTTTTATCCATTATTGAATTTAGTTGAATCAAACAACCGACTCGGGTTACTAATTAAACAAAGGTAAAGTTTCCTCCAAAAAGTATAAACTAAAGTATCCTTCAAATAAAGTAATTAAATAAAGTTTAAAAAAAGTTAAAGTTTAAATAAAGTAATTTAGGCTGAAGTGTTTTGGCTCTTGAAATACAGGTTAACCTAGCTCTGGAGCCAGGGTCTAAAAATTTTCTGTAACCTGTTTTTATGGCAATAAATTATTATTATTATTTTTGATTTATTTTATATATCTCGGGACCATGGGGTCCCGGTCCTTTGGAAGGCGTACGAGGGGCCGAAGCCAACTCGCAGAGGCCCCTTAGAAAATTTTAATGAAATGTGGCACCAACCGACGATTGTCCCTATATGCACTATGAAAGTGCACCCAAGGACAACCCTCGGGTGGTGTAGGACTATTGCAGTATTGGAAAAATAAAAAGTTGTACTATGGGTTTTCGATGTTAAAGTGGATTGGTTACCAAGAACTATGGAAGAACTATGGCCCCTGCCTGATCAATGTTTTATATATACACGGATAAAATGGCAGGGGGTGACTTGCACACGCAATAATGGGCCCCCGGGAACTGTCGCTAGCACATAGTGACGTAGTGACAAGGGGGCAACATGTCCTGAGGTGCTTGAGGAGTGGAGAGGTATTCCACGGCTTTCAGAACAATCCCAGAGCCCGGAAGATGGTCAAGATCCCTACGAGCACTTACTGGAATACTTCCTTCCCCCGAGCGCGTTTGCTCTTGCGAATCTCCACTCAAGCCGGCCAATAAAGGCAAGAATGAGGTGGGAGCTGTGTTCCTCATCAGTGTTCACTCCAGCCAGCCAATTAAGGCAAGCCAGAGGTGAGGAACAAGACTACTCCCGGGAGATAGGGTCCGTGGGGTCGCTACTGCCCAACAGCTCGCCACATGCTGCCCTGCGGGTTTCTGTATCTCTCTTGGTCTGGCTCCTCATCTTAGACCTGTTCCGGCAAAGTAAACTCTTCCGGCACAGGCCTAGAGTTCGGAGCGCGCAAGCCCCACCACGACGTCAACGTAGAGATACGACGATGGGGTTATTATTATTATTATTATAGTTATTCAAATTAATTAAATCATAGGTTCACATTTTCACAACGTGGGCGATTACACCCCTCATTGACGTTTGAAATTTTCAGGAGGGCCGTAGAAGACCCAGAGAAAATGATAAATATCCTATGTTACGGCAAAAAATATTACACGTTTAAATATAATCGTGGCAATAGCTGTTTCAGATTCGCTACAGAAGGTAAGTAAAAAAATGGGGGGAGGCTCTATGAAAACAAATATTCGCTATGTGGGCGGTGGGCAAAATAAGGTTGAGAACCTATGAATTAAATTAATGTACTACTTTTAAATCTCTGACCAACGATAAGAATTCTATAGAACCTAGTTTTTGGTAGTTTTACATGTCTTTGTCTTAGCAATCGTTAATTAAATACTAAAAAGAACAACCATTAGCAACAAACTACATTTTAATGTAAATCCAACAGAAATGTGTTAAAGACGAGAATATTTTATTAATGCTGTAATTTGTCCATTGAAATGCACTAACCATTGCGCTTTAAGATGACACAAGCAATGATGTCAAGGCAGTCTTCTAGTTCTCAATCTAATGAGTTTAGATTCCATTTAATAGAAAATTCCCATAATTCAATGCAATTATTTTATCAAGCAATCGTATATTGTCTCATGCAGAGCGTGTCATTTGAGTTGCATGTGTATGTAGATTGCCAACAAATGTGGGGGCATGCATTCGCTTAATGAAATCAGTTGAAGAGTCGATAGGTCCAATGCCACTCAGAAGCCTATGCAAGGAGGCACTACATCACGATAGCTTTAAACGAGTCTGTTTCAGAGGTCGGCGACGTCGCGTGGCGTGTCTGACAACTCGGTCATGCGGCCTGTCGTATAATTTAATAGCCCATTGTATTCTTTGACGTTTTGGCTTGCTTGTGTACCTAACTACCTACCACCTACCCAGAGAACAAGATTCGCTAACTCATCGTCAACCAGTAATCTTGCCGAGCTGATTTCTAATTTTATATACCTACACTTCTTCCTTTCCAGTGATTTCATGGTAGTAATTGAAGGTAATCGATGTATCGACTAAGTATTACAAGTAATGCTTATCGCGTGCACAAGTACTACTAGAAAACAAGGAATAAGTACCTGCAAAGTTCATTATGAAACTTGAATAACACAATGCATAACACGGTCACGGTTTAAACGCGAAGAAAGAAGTATTTTCATACCCTATGTACTCTTAGGTAGTGTTTGTTTTAACTTACTAAATTGTGCATCTGGCTTTAAACTGGCTTTAATCGTTTAATATGTTTTATGCCTAGGTACATGAGAATAGTAACACAGCATTTTCTGAACGAAAAAATTTTAAAACACAAAACTACGTTGATTATGCAAAAAATAAGAGTTATGAAATCTTTATTCGAATCGTATTAATGTTTAACGAACCAACGTGAAGTGTTAATTAACTGAATGTAATGGTAAATTAACAGATTGCTAACAATTTACATTTTGGTAAACCTTTAAAAGCTTCCAAATTAGTGTACAGTATAGCACGGCTTATTTAAAACACATGGGATTTAATCACAAATGTGCAATAATGTGATATGTAAGGCGGATCACAAACTACAACGCGCCACGCGACTGGGCGCGGGAAAAGAAACCCGCGAGGGATCGCGTTTTTTATTGAATATGTATGTAAAAGATCACGCCTTTTTTTTTTTGAGGATCGGAAATCATCTAATGACCCATCCCGCTCTGGGTAGAGCACAAGGGAGTGTCAGATTCTTACTGACTAAAACCCACCCTTCGTTAGCCCTTTATGTTCCGGGGCAGCGGTAACCCTTTCGGGCAATCACGCTGCCCAAAAGACCACGCCTGGGGACGCGTTATCTGCGCCCCGTCGCGTGGTTCGTTGTAGTGTAGGATCTGCCTATCCGATGTGTTTTTCCAAAGCTCAGAAGTCAAAAATAGGGAAAAATATAATGCAAAATCACAATCACGTATTTCTACAACGACATACAAACTAGTTGTAACATTTAGTTCAAGCGAGAAGCGAGCAAATGCTAGTGTCATTTAAAAGATATAAAATATTATTGAGAATATTAAAAAAATCAAGGTAACCACTTTTTCGATTTTAATGGAGTTGATTCGAATTTTTGTTTGTGCAAAACTTTTTAGCCTAGATATGTAGGTACCAATTTTTATACATATGTATAAAATTTTTCGGGATTAACAATGCTGTCAACCTAATTTAATTCTTAATCTATTATCAAGTTTAGTCAAACTAGAAGCCGCACCATAAAATGACAAAATATTATCGCAAAACCCTTATTATAATGGTTGGTATCCGAAGGCGAAATCAAAATTTGTTCAATAGGCTTGACACTAGATTATAAATATGAAATAATACCTAAGTATTTGTTGCTATCTGTGTTAACGATAAGGGACAAATTAAAATTATTTTCAGAGCAAACTAAAGTTTGCCAAAAAGATGAACACCTCGCCGAAACTAGGAAGCGTTATAAAATCAACCAAGGCCAAATACGACGCGACTACGAGATAATTCTTATCACTCAACATTTAGAGTAACGTAGATTCTCAAGAAAAAAAACTATTTATTTAAGTCATTATCTTGCTTACTTGTTTATATTGTGTTTAATTTTTAACTTTGAAGGCGAAAAAAACAATGTTGCAATGGACAGGTTCTCTTGAGTCATTGGACATAAGGTTCATTTTGACTAACACAATTACTATGGGTTGCACTCATTCATTTTAGCATTGATTGATCGAAATAAAACATTGGCGCATTGCTATCTATTCAAAAATGATAAGTATCTGTAATCTGATACATACAACTCAAATTTCAGGAAACCGGTTTCTTTCGCTGAAGATAATACGCAAGGGTGTAGTGTCGTTACGATAGGCGATTTACTTGCACTGCTCACGAGGCCCGAGGTAGTCACGGATCGGGTATAGCTTATACAACACGCGATGACGCGTGAAGCATGACCATGGAGCGACCTAGGGCGGCCGTCCTCGCCGCGCATCCACGGACCATAACGACAGCTTCATATTGTAGTTTACTGCCCGCAAAACATTATCTATTGTTCCGCTACGTAAATAGATCGGCAATAACTTATCTGTGAACGACAGATTAGGATCAGCAATCGTCATTGATTTTATTCTGCAATCAGAAGGCCAATCCCCGTAATTAAAAACGTCCAAAATCTAGTCGCAATCTCATCTCAGCAACAATCAATGTCAAAAACTTGTAGGGAAATTAGAGGTATTTTTGACAGATTCGAGACTGAAATCAGACTGTGAACGTTATTAAAATTACGAGAATTGTCCCTCTGTTTTAGGAACATCAGCTAGATCGTCAGTTTGACCAACGCGTCAGCATTACGCAGTTTTATTCTAGAGAAATTACGAAAATATGTTGTTGACAGCAAATAACGGCCCGGGCTTCATAATTAACACCTAATTGTACTTAATTACAATTAGACGAGTTACATTTCGGCGTGTTTACCGTTATGTTAATTGATTAAAAGCAAATACTTGTAATTACCTTGTTTCATTGGATAGGTCACGTTGGTAGTATTTTTTGCTACAGTCTATACTTATGTCATAAATCTGCTAATATTGAGAAGTCGGGTCAGATTGCTAAATTCGGTAGGTAGGTACTAACTTTTTGCCCGTTCCTTATGTAAATAGTTTGATTTATGTTAGACTCAGGAGGCAATATTTTACTCACGAATTAGTTATGTATGCCCAGATACGACGTGTTATAGGCATAGCCTTCCGTATATTTCCGCCCTGCGACTGTATAACGGCCGGTTGCTAATCATACATATCATTATTCAGCATCTTTGTCATTGCGTGTATAAATTATGTAATTCACTTCTTGCCAACATGTGATCGTGCGCCCAACATCTAAGCATGCTGTTTTAAAATTATAATAAACTACATACTACCGGCATGATTCGTTCGTCCGACAAACATGAATTACATTCTGTTTCATGCCCTATGTCATAATTTCCCAATGCGAGTTACGTCACAATACTTAAGAAAACCGTTACATCATTTTTTTTCATAGGAAGCAACGATAAGAGATTGAGTGATTGAGATTTGATTGTTCAATCAGGTGTGCAAAAATCTACAGGGTTAAATTACTTGTAATTCGACGATATCCGTCAGGAGCTGATAGAGGGGCCAAAATGCAACAAATTGAACCCCATAAATGTATGGCCGAAATTCAATAGTTTTTGAGATATTTGAATTATAAGGGTTTTTCGATATATTTCCAAATAAAAAAAGACTAAGTACATATTGAATTGTACCATTACAAAATTATATTGTAGCTGGCACTTCAATGAAGCTATGAACATCATTAAAAGTACTTAATTCAACAAAATAATTAAAATTATGAGCAATTTAAGAATAATATCTTACCAAGATTTTTATTTTAGCTTCAAAAATGTTTCGTAACCAATTGAACCCCCTATATGTAGGGCCGAAATTCAATAGTTTTTGAGATATTTTAATCATTTTTGAAGCGTAATATGAAAATATTGGTAAGATAACGATCATCATTTTAATTATTTTGTTAATTAAGTACTTTTAATTATGTTCACAGCTTAATTGAATTGCCAGCTACAATATCATTTTGTAATGGTACTCATTCAATATGTAGTTTTTTTTTTTTATATTTGGAATTATATCGAAAGACCCTTAAAATTCAAACATCTCGAAAACTATTGAATTTCGGCCATACATAATGTGGGGTTCAATTTGTTGCATTATGACCCCCCCCGCCCCTCCCCCCAACAGCTCATGACGGATATACGTCGAATTACAAGTAAGTAACCCTGTATATAATTTTTAACATTTTTAAGAATGACACGCAATTCTGTCACATATGATTAAATAGTTCGACCTAGTTTTATTAAGTGTAAACAAAGCCTGCGGAACAGGGTCGCAGACTCGCAGCCATTTGGGCGAGGTGAGCGACCCCGCTATCATGGCGATGGCGATCATTCCGGTTAGCTTATCGACACAGAAGCGGCTGCCGGCTGCCCAGTACCAGCTGATCGTCAGCAGCTGCAAACTAGAGCGGGAAACTGATTTTTTGCCGCGATTTTTTACGCTGTCGTATGCCTTATTTCTGCGATCTCAATTATTTGAATGTCGTGAAATAATCGTCTACTTATTACATAATAGCTCATTAATCGATTTTTTGTTTCAATGTCGTTAAGAATCTTCAAAAGTGTCAGTTGGTAAGCCTGCTAGAATGAAACCGTCTGAATGTTTTCGAATCGACCGATTTATTGTGTTATGACTTTCTCGATGATCTCTATCGATCGATTAGCATTTTAACCATTTAATAATTGATTCAATTGGTCCGTCCATTGTTAGTACTGACTTAAACCACACTGAACATAGATCACTAACTTAACGTCGTTGGTTTGATTACTGCGATTATTCAAGGACTGATTCGATGCGGCTTCGAATTAATGGCGGAAGCAATCCTCCTTTACATTAAATCTTATTCAGCGGATTATTTAATGATTATTACCATCTAACTGTTAATGCCTGATTAATGAAATTGTTTTCAAGAAATTAGAACGTTACCTGGCCAGATAATTAATTAGATGGCCAGAATGATGTGCGATTGCATTCTGCCATAGACTAACACCATTATACTTCGTGGGACTGCCAATTAAAATGATTATAACTCTATTATCTAAATATCTTAACCATATATGGTGTGATAAAACAATCAGGAAGCATAAATTGTAGTAAACTATTGATCGTCCCAATAGCTTCTGCCACGGTTGGCAGCTACATAATGAGTTAATTATAAGTAAAGCATATTAAAGTTGACCCGTTATGATAATTTAACATTTGTGTAAATTATAAATTTATGATACTATTTCATACAGCTTTATTTGCGTTGAATTTTAAATTGAGGATGTTAATTTAGAACAGTTTTATTAGTACCTACTGATAAATATAGAAATTGACTGGATTGTAGTACGTTGTGCGTGCTAGTAGGTAGGCTTATCAATCTGATAACAATTGAATGAACTGCCTATCACTCTTATGTAGTATTATGCAATTATTAACATAACCGAGATTAGATTTCACTATCTATACCCTGTTCAGTTTGGCTTGAGACAAAGTATAAACAATCATACTGTATTATTTTGTGGTGAAATACGAAACTAGGTACGTAATGAAAATTTCGAAACACACAACTTCTTTTTGTTAGTTACACAAGAAGATCATACATTTTATTTTTTGTTAGAAATTAATGTTTTGATATATTTTATAGAACATATTTTATTAAGAGTAGTCAAATGTTGTTTACACTGTGTCTCAAGCTAAACTGAATAGGGTATAAATACCACAACTAAGTAATACACGCAGCTAAACTAGTACAGTAATAAAGTCGTTATCAGCGTCTTCTGTTCAAGTATAGGGAAGTCATTGTGTAGCACTTCTAATCAATTAGTACTCTTTAACTAAGATTCAATTTCACACTCCAAACATCATGCTAAAAGACTTCAGAATTGGAAGTCGTAATCAACTTCATTTTATTAACGCCTTTCACTTAATTGGGAAATCTGATATTCGTTGCTGGTTATGCAACTATTGACGTGAAATTAACTGCATACTATTCTGACCGTGTTTTCTGGATAGTAATTCCAGCAAAGTAGTGTAAACAACCTTGGGAGCGACTTCGACCGGCGGACCTCCAAATTACACATAACAGTGGCGTAGCGGAGTGGGACAAAAAGCCTGGCCTTGTGGAACCACGAGCTCGCCGCTTCCTCATCCAGCCATTGGATGTTAACATCCGAGCAATCAAAACATTTCACAACATCCGAACACTTCTCAAAATCTACTATCGGACAAATCAATATTATCTAATGGCTGCACGATAAGCTTAAATTGATAAAGCTGGTACATATTGCTCTCTTTATCATTACAAATTCGTTCCAGAACATTTGTTGCAACAAATGACTATAATATTGATTCATTGGAATGTCAAGAGTATTTATGAGAGCACTATGTCCAAGCCAGACTGACAATATTAAAATACAATTTAAAATATTACGTAGTTATGTGCTTATGTCGTTCGATCGTTCATCTTAATTTCAGCAAGTGATATACTAGTGTCTAATTAATTTTATGGAATCGTCCACACCGTTTCACCAATTACATTTTTACTAATAAGGCTATGTTTAGCTTGATGAAATTCAGATTCGATCAGTTTATGTAACACCAAATCTAGTGAGGTTAAGTCTAACACTTTGGAAATAAACAAATTGTATTACGTAAGGCATTTGATTGTTTTGCATTCGCGAACCAAATCATCAACAACTTTATTTATAGATTCTAATCATACTCGTATTTCCTCACTAGAATCAGCATTTTAATTATTATATTTAGCAAATTTTGTATGACAAGAGAGTATTAACTGTATTGCGGGGAAGAATATATTTACAGCCGTAATTCTAATGCTACGCGGTAAAGCAGTTATTATACTTTCTCGTTATACTAAGCCTTCGTCATAATGGCCTCATACTTCAAGACAAATTAATTAAATCAGTATTCAATTTTTTAAAGTATGCAGGAGCATTAAACTGTTCCTTCATACGTACGCTCTCTAATATTTACAAGACATGCAAACACACCACATAGTATTTACGAACTTTTCAAAACTATATAACATTCATCTGATTTCTTTATAATAAAAACAAAAATGGAGAAATGAGGCCATTCGTTTTCAAAGGAAATTAAAAGACATTCTTAGCGTAAGAATGAGAATGTTCATTAGTTACAACAACAAAGATATAAGGTAACTTACCATCACAGGTAGCGGCCATGAACTTGCCGTTGGCGGAGAAGTCCACTAGAAGAACGGTGCCTGGGTGTCCTTTGAGATTCTTTAACAGCCATGGGTGACTGAATTCTGATTTTCCTTTCCATGTTGCGCGTTTCTTCGATTTCCCACTGATCCGGGTTTCAGTCACAGTCGCTTCGGAACTTACTTCTTCTGCGGGAGCTCCTATAATACAAGTAGGTATATTGATTAGTAATAGGTACGCCACAGGCGGACCGCGCACCTCAAAAGGGGTAATGAACTTAAGATTTTTGCACTTTAATATGGTCTGTACGATACACAAAAAAATTAAGTGGTCTATTGATTTAATGTTAGTGCACAACCAGTGACGACAGGTCATTCACTTATTTACAAAACGAGCTTTGGATGAGAATGATAAACCTCTTTTCCGCATTCCCAGCGAAACTGGGCACTAAAAATCGCAAACGATTCATTGGAGATGATGTATAAAAATGTTCTTTCTTATTGATGACGAATCTTGAAATATCTACATACTTAGTGCCACATAGCGCTTTAAATTGGAAGTAGGTTGAAAAATTACCGTTACATAGTCATGATCTCGTGATGACTAACGGACAAAAATTTCTGAACAGATATAATATACATGCCATATCTTGTTACAATTGCAAGCCGATAGTTTCCTCGTACCTGTCTCGTGTAGGAATTAGAAGATGATGTCAGTTACGCGTCATTGTGGAGGCGTGAGCTAGCATTCGATTTTATTCAATTTAACGTGTTTTTAAACTACAATTTTAAAGAGGCGAAGACTTGGGTCCCTGTGAGGAAAAATATGTTTAAAAACTTTGTTTGTAAAACTCTTATTTCACTGAATACTGCCAAAATCTTTACATTCTTAACATCCTCTGTCCCATTCTTATCTTGAAAAATATTCAATAAATTCTAATAAATTAGTACAAACACGATAAAACAGGCGTTCCGTGAAATATGGCATCATGGATAAGATTATAATTTATAAGAGTTCAACAAAATCTGACTAATCGATCGTTAGTGAATAGTGATTCATTATTTTCATTATAAATACTTACCTATATTTATGTATGACGGACGACGTGGAATCCAAAGGTGAAGAATACACTGCCCTAGACATTCATGAAGTTGAATGAGCTAACAATTTCTTTCCAGTTTTTATGTTACAATGACCTTTTCATATATTTTTTATTTAATTTAAATAACAAAAATTCAGCGCAAACAACTAGATGATACTATTGTTTCAATTATGTTCGTAATTTTAAAAAATTAATGGGGTTGCCCGTTGCCGTGCGAAAAATAAATGATTTTGAAAGACTTTTTAGGCTATTGTTTGGACAGTACCTAAGCTGTTACCTAATTTGGTTCGTAATATTATCTGCAACAGATCGCAAATTCTAAATAATGCAGCGGAAACGAAGAAAGGCGTCGTTAATTTAATATGTTGTGAGAAAGTCAGCTTGCTTCCTTTATGTATTAGCTCGTTCAGTTTATTTTTTTTTATGCGAGTTGAGCACGTTCAACTCATTCTAAGCCGTTTGGCGGCAGATGTGTTGTTGCATTATGTTGATAGAAAGACTCGAAAGTTCCATCGATCTACATGTTTCTAAACTGCTTAGGTATTTCGTCAGTAATGAAAGTAGGTACTCAGGTTCATTACAAAATCGAAGTCAGTAGGTGTTTTGATGTACTATCTTTCAAATCAAATGTGATAAAAATAGATTAGTAAATATGTTACTTATTTTCGACATGATGAACATAAGTTAAATTTTATGTTAATGATAACTACAACATTATCTGAAATGCAACAGTATAAAACAGTAAAATCAATACTTTAAACAGTTTGCTATCTAAATTTTAGCATGTCGAAAGTAAACGACTTAAAGCTCCTTACGTAAGATAATGTTCGCTTTAACGGCGAGAGAAAGTGAGGCAGGTCATGCTGCACTGAAATAAAACAGATAGGAAGAAAAAATATTATACTGTTGAGTCAGTTTTTTTTTTTTTTTGTAACTTTACCTGCTTGCTAACTGCAACATGAGTTTTTTATGTTCGTTTAGTACCTCATCCAATCTCTCATGAATGTTCAGTGCAGTTTTGCAAATTAGATACTACCTATATTTTTTTTCAGTTTAGATGCAAAATAAAGCAAATTATTTTTTTATCAAGATTACTAAATTTTGTAGCATATATTAAAGTATTACAGTGATCTACATGACTCAATGTATAAACAACACATGTGTTAAAGATAGGTCACCTAGCAGTAAAACAATATTAAAAATTAACATAAACTAAATAATTGAATAAGTTAACATACTTTATTTAACTGTTCCACCATGAGTTTATGTAATAATGTTTGTTCAGCTGCCAAGTGTTATGTTATGGTATATTAAAACAATGTTCTGACAACCTCACCATATTTAAAGTCATATCAATTTGTTGAAAACAACAATTTAGTTAAGTAAAACACTCCATATATTATTATTATGCTTTTTTATTTTTATCATACAATAGATTTGGAGGATATACCTACACATTCTCAAAACCAAACAATTTAACAAGTTTTCCAATCAATATTTATAATATTAAGTTTTCATTGTTTTTTGGTGAAAAATACACATTTCAATATTAGAGTAGTGTTCAAACGATTGCACAATTGTAACATGCCCACATGGTATAAGGTTATAATAAATTACATCAAACATCTCAGCCCAAGTCACATCACTGGATTCATATTTTAAATTAAATAGTTGAATTGAATGGTAATATTTCCTTGTATTTGGTATTTAAAATTAGACACCTATCATTATAAAACTTTATTAGAGGTATGTCTAATCTACCAAACATAATTATTAAATTAGGCATGGTGTGAACATTAAAAATAATATAAACAGTTTTTTTTTAAATTAATCAATGTATACAGCACAATGTAACATCTATCTCTTTGTTGTGGTTTATAAAATAAATGAATAGGTGCTTCTGCATCATTTATTGCAAATTGTCACTCTACCCATTAGGTACTTCCTGATAGGATATGAGAGGATCATCACATGGCACAATTTTGAAGAACAAGCATGGTGTTTCAGAAACTTTTGACTAAATTCAAATGTAAGTAAAGATGCTTCAAAATAAAGATATACCTATCTATTCATGAGAACACACACACGAAGTGTGTCAGCTGCATTCTTCGTATACAGCTTTAGTATACAGTTATAGCTTCGTCCATTCACATCCAACAAAACCGCAAGATATTCGACACAATTCTGCCGCCGTTTTCAAACTACTTAGATCACACGACCAACATTAAATTATTTACTGTAACTTTTGGCATGATTTCATCATTTTTTTCTCCTTAATCTAGTATATTTTGACCATTTAACTTACCAGAATCGCTCTCAATTTCATGTTCTAGTGCTTCCTTTTTCTTGCTTTTGAAAGCGATCTTGTATAAAAAGTGTACAAGTACACAGAGGAAAATTGTAAATCCTCCTATCAGGAACACATTAGTGTTCTGACCGGCATGAATATCGCCCATTTTCACTCAAAATTCTTTACGAAAACGTTTTAGAGTCACAGAATCAAAAATCACGACAGCTACGATCACGCGGTCACAAAGTCACAATAACTAACCACAGTTAAGACAGATATTTTTACGTTATTGAAGCGATTGAGTCCAATGAATGAATGAAGTCCTCGAGTCGTTCAACAAGTCACTCTTTGTGAACCAAGAAGTATGTAAATAAGAGTGGAGCCAACACTCTGAACAACTAAGTGAAACCGACTGTGGGCTATCGCTCTCTTTCTGAATCCATACATAAGACAAAGAAAACATATATCACTGTCTCGTTCTTAAGTGCGTATTTAGAAAGAGAGCGTTAGCCCACAGTCGGTTTCAGTTAGGTATTTAGAGTGTTGGCTCCATTTTTATCTACAAGCTTCTTGTTGTGAACCGATACAAGCGGATGCAAGGCTCAAGGCTGCCGCATGGTGCGCACTTCACTTGTGCAGCGCAGCGCACATCACATCACCCTACCACGTGGTGAGTGTTTTATATTCTGTGGTGATGACGTCCAAATAGTGATGTGCTTGTACGCTCCTGGCCCCATGCTTATAGGGCTCAGCCACATTTTAAATTTTTATGATCGACTTTTTAAGTCGTAGTGCTTTCTTAAGAAACCCAAGTTTTAGACAGGCCAAGTTAAGACCGTCCGCCACAGAAAAATAAAAAATACTGTTATTTTTACCCACTCTAAGTAGTCTGTGTTTTTACCATTGAATGTGCAAGGTACAGACGCCAGCAGGTCAACCTACCCCAATCTGTCAAATTTCTTTGATAGATTTTCAACTTTAGCACAAAGGAATAAGGTTCATATTCAAATGGGAAAATCTGACAGATTGGGGTAGCTTGATGTGCTGGCCTCTGTACTTTTGGTCTGGCTTTTTTCAGCCAATTGCTTGCGCGCTACATACAATGAGTATCCAAGTAATCGCATTTTTTAAAAGTAGGTTTAACAGTAAAGTCAATTATTGAAAAACAGGTTACTGTGTACTAGGGGTTCCTAAGATGCTCTACGGCAACATTTACCTTTTGAAATTAATGTTTGCTAACTTGTTAACTAATCAAATTGCAAGAATTTCTGGCGACATTAATTTTCTATTTGAAAGACGTAGATTTAAAAATTACTCATGAAGAAAACTATCGACACATTATCGATATTGAACATTCACAACTTTATTTATTTGAATTTTAGTTCCTGCGAACCTCAAGCGTGGAACTATGAATCGGCACAAAAAACTATTTTTGCGAAAAATTATATAAAGTGTACTTGTGTAATAGAGGTCAACCGACAATAGCCTAACATTACGAATGGCAAAGAGAATATAGCTGCACAAGGATCTTTTGGCACGAGGCCAAAATCAGAACTAACACTTCACAAAAAGTTTATACTAATTTCATTTATTTTACAAATCAATTACACAAATGTTTACTAGCAGCGCTATCTGTCAACATCATTCAAGCGCCAAAAGATCTATTAATTCGCCAAAAGGTATTGTAAAGATCACTTTAGTGCAAAATCAAAGGTAAAAGTTGTACAGACGCCAGCAGGTCAACCTACCCCAATCTGTCAAATTCTTTGATAGATTTTCAACTTTAGCACAAAGGAATAAGGTTCATATTCAATTAGGAAAATCTGACAGATTGGGGTAGCTTGATGTGCTGGCCTCTGTACAAGTATCTGGGTGTTAGTTCTGATTGTGGCCACGCGCCAAAAGATCTTTGTTCAGCTGTAACTGTGAAGGGACGGGTGATGACTCTTGTGTGTTCCATCAGAGTCCGATGTTCACCGATGTCCCTCGTAAAATGTGACGAGTAAAAACAAAGTCATTAAAATATGAGATAATTATTTTAATTTATCACCATTATTTATCAAGCAAGAGAGTGGTGCTAGGTGCTACTGAAACTTTTACTTTCACGGCCCAGCCCCAGCACTAATTCTTGGTAAAGGCGCGTCCCCACTAGGGCCACGAGGCTGTGTTAGGCCGAGCCTCAGTCCCGGACTCCACTGAAGCAGAGCTGGGCGGAGCGGAGTGGAGACGTGCAGGAATCGTCCAATCACAGACGAGACGAGTTACGTGATGAGGATTTCAACCATTGTGATTGGTCGATTCCTGCACTTCTCCACTCCGCTCCGCCCAGCTCCGCTTCAGTGGAGTCCGGGCCCCATGAGTGTGAACGTGAGCTGCGCAGCCAAATAGAGCTGCGCGGCTGGCATTGCTCAAACCACCGGTTGTCGGTCTACTCCAAAGAAAGCCGCATGGCTCTGGCTAGTGGGGATGGGCCGCGCGGCCGGTCAGTGCGCTTGTAACCGCGCTACACCGAGTTATGTTTGTATTCGCCCCAAAATGGAGTGGACTAACGATCAAACTCTTATAATAATGGATTTGTATGAGTTTTATGGGACTGTCGGAGTTGTTTTTATGGAAATAAAAGCGAAAGGAATGATGCTCTGATGGAAATTGCTACATACTTATTACTTATTATGCTCCTGAAGCTAAAAGCACCTCCTCTTCTTCGTACAGAGGCCAGCACATCAAGCTACCCCAATCTGTCAGATTTTCCCAATAGAATATGAACCTTATTCCTTTGTACAGAGGCCAGCACATCAAGCTACCCCAATCTGTCAGATTTTCCCAATTGATTAAGAACATTATTCCTTTGTGCTAAAGTTGAAAATCTATCAAAGAAATTTGACAGATTGGGGTAGGTTGACCTGCTGGCGACTGTACTAAAGTTGAAAATATATCAAAGAAATTTGACAGATTGGGGTAGGTTGACCTGCTGGCGTCTGTACATGTTGAAAAAACTGCGCAAGGTAGGCCGCAAGGCTCTTATAATGGGGACGCGTTGCAAAAAAACAGCAAAAGCCTCGTGAGGCCGATCCTCGAGGCTCAAAAAGGCCACATGGCCCTAGTGGGGACGCGCCTTTATATACTCACATAAGTCCGCACATACACTTTGACAGCAGATTATTATGTTGCTAGTTTATTTTGAGGTTTTAGGCGATTTCAACAATTTTGTGTGGACCTCTGATTTGATTAGAAATCAAAATAAAAGCCGCTTACACTTCAGAATTGTTACTGGCAGGAGTAGAAAAAAATATAATTCCGAAATAAGTAGTTATAAAAAAATATCACTTTTACGTCAATCAAAATAATTATATTGCAATGGAAAAACCGAAATAACCGCAAAATAAATTCACAAAACAAAATATTATGGGAAGAGGGAGAGGAGGATTCGGAAGCAGAAGCAGCAGGTTAATTTTTGGGTATTTTTATAATCAAGTTTTCATTAGTGGATTGAGTACCTACTAGGGTTCAAACTAGAAGCTTGTAGATAAAAATGGAGGCAACACTCTAAATACCTAAGTGAAACCGACTGTGGGCTGACGCTCTCTTTCTAAATACGCACTTAAGGTGAATGGGAAGTGGTAGACCGCGAAATTCAAATTTTATTACGTTTTTTGCAATTTGCAGGTCAGTATCAGGTTGTATCTTGATCAAAGTTTGATTCGCGACTATGCCAGGTACGTATCTAAAGAATTATAGTCATTAGAATCATTAATACATCTTCCTAAGTGAGATTTGTACCACAAACACTTTTGCATGAGAGATTTCTTCTTGTGGTACAAATCTAAGTTAGGAAGATGTTTAATGATTCTAATGATTATAATTCTTTAGATACGTACCTGTTTTAGTCGCAAATCAAATTTTGATCAAGATACAACCTGAAACAGACCTGCAATTTGCAAAAAACGTAAAAAAAAATTGAATTTCGCGGTAACCACTGCGCAATCACCTTAAGAACGAGACAGTGATAATTATGTTTTCTTTTTCTTAGGTATGTATTCAGAAAGAGAGCGACAGCCCACAGTCGGTTTCAATTAGGGTCAGTTCACACCGAGACGCGACGCGACGCGACGCTGCGCGCACACTTTAAAAGAGTGACTCAAAATTTATACTTTATTTTCTACACGAAAAGGTACAGAGGCCAGCACATCAAGCTACCCCAATCTGTCAGATTTTCCCAATTGAATATGAACCTTATTCCTTTGTGCTAAAGTTGAAAATCTATCAAAGAAATTTGACAGATTGGGGTAGGTTGACCTGCTGGCGTCTGTACATATTGCATTGTGAGAGTTCAGAATACCAGCGCTGCGCCTCGTGATGCCTCGCGGCGTAGAGCGACGCAGCGGTACTTAACCGGTACGCGCGGCGTGCGAGAAAGGCGCGTTCGGGCTGCGCCACGCTGCGCCGCGCGGCGCAGCGCGAAATCACTGGCCTCTTCCAGTATCGTCGCGTCGCGTCGCGTCTCGGTGTGAACTGACCCTTAGGTGTTCAGAGTGTTGCCTCCGCTTTTAACTTTAAACTTCTTGGGTTCAAACAGGCTGAGGGGAATTCCGTACGGCGGCATTGAGTTAAATAACATTTCAATCAATGACGCCCGGTGTTCTATATATTCTAATCTATTTATATCTTTTCACAATAATTGATAAGCAGAACGAGGAACGAGGTATAATTTGAGTTGCAAGCGAAGGGTTTATGTGTACTGTGCTATATCGAATGCTAAATCATAGAATTATTGATCAAACAAACTACTAATCGACTTTCTAAAAAAAAGGTAATTTAGACTTTAGTAATATAATAAGTAATTTAGTAATAAGTAATTTAGATATTTTAGGGAATGGTTAAGCGATCACACAATAAATCGAGTGTTAAAAATATTAGAAGTTTTGTTTAATCGAGCGTGTAACGCTTCCGCATAGTCATAGTATCGAAACATTTTTACTGTATTGTTGCGTTCTTTTTATTTTATTTTATTTATTAAGGAAAACCAACAATTACACACTATACATGGATAATAATAGCTTAATCTAGATACAAGAGTGCGTAACTAACTACGTTATCCACATCTTACAAACTCGAATTGTAAACAAAAAAAAATGTTAAAATATTTTATCATAATTTATCATGTTTGATTTCACCGTTATAGAACGCAAAGATTTAAATCAGAGATTTGAAACGTTACTCAAAATAACGTTACGTGTAGTTCCGGTACCGATAATTTGTACCGTTCCAACAGGAACGTAACAAAATTAATTCTTTGATAACGATATTGACAAACGGAACGAAATCCTAAACTGTTCAGTAATAATATTACCAATTTATCCAGTAACATGTACGGCTATCAGATTTCGTAAATCGCATACAAATGTTTGATGTAGTACGGGCGCGTTGAAATACGATAAAAATAATATCACCGGACCGCCCGTCGACCGCACGACAACGTTATTCCTCTTTCATTTTCAACCTATATATTTCACATTTCGTAGACCCGTTTTAGCCTCAGAATGTTTTGCGTATTAAACTACGTTAACTTTACTATCGAATAAAAATAAAACGAAAGTTGTAGCTCTAAAAACAAAATTACAGTGATTTAAAATGTTCGTGGTAACTTTCGGCCGTGCGGACATTTTGTTGTTTACGTTTCGTTTCGCGTCCACTTTCAAGCGCGTGCCCTTCAGGCGGATATTGTTATTAGTATAACGATATAATAACGTTGTTCATTTCGGTACTCAACGTTGCCACTGTTGCCAGCTTCATGACTTACAAAAGACGACGAATGGATGAAAAAGTATGAAGAATAACGTTACAAATGAATCAACGTTTCACCTGTAATGTTATTACAAGCGGATAAGCTTAATGTTGCTGATACCTTTAACGTTACTTATAAGGGGTCAGTTCACACCGGGACGCGACGCGACGAGGAAGGGGCCAGTGATTTCGCGCTGCGTCGCACTGCGCGGCGCGGCGCAGCGTGGCGCAGCGCGAACGCGCCGCTCTCGCACGCCGCGCGTACCGGCAAAGTACCGCTGCGTCGCGATGCGTCACGAGGCGCAGCGCTGCACGGCGCAACGTATTCTGAACTCTCACAATGGAATGTGTACCTTTTCGTGTAGAAAATAAAGTATTTATTTTGAGTTACTCTTGTGTGCGCGCAGCGTCGCGTCGCGTCGCGTCTCGGTGTGAACTGACCCTAATATCGTTTTACGAAAATGGTAATCTTTAACTTTGTTTTGTAACGGTATTGATATTTTTAGGTTTTAGTATTACTAATTTTGGAACGTTATACGAAAACATTAGTGGTAACGGAACGAACTCATTTCGTTTCTGTTTTTTAAATGTTAGATCGCGCTTGTCAAAATAAAATTATTTTTAAAAAGAACGCTTCCATAAAATTATTGCCGTTATCAGTGTGACCATTTGTGGCAGATTTCTGCCATTTTGGCAGATTTCGCTCCTAAATTTTGTCTGTGGCAGATCATGCTGACGATTTACAGAAGTGGCAGATTTCGGCAGATTTAAAAGATTTCAAGAAAATCCACATTAATTAATTAGAATTTTCAATTAATTCATCTATTTTCAAAGTAATTACATCAGGTTTTGTATAAAATTAGATTACAAATGATTTTATCGAACTGGCGGCAACTTTTGTTTCATGGCCAAATTATACGGGGATTTCTCAGGTGAATTTAATCAAAACAAAAACAAGGAATAAGTTCTTAAATTTGGGTAACAAAAGAGGGGATTAAAGAAATTTCATTCAATTCGTTGTGTATTTTCTATTTTGTAAGCCATATTTTTGGCGCCAAGTGTGGTGGCAGATTTTGGCAGATTTTTTGTCCAGTCTGCGGCAGATTCGCCATTTATAAGATGGTCACACTGGCCGTTATGTTGGTCATTACGTAAATTTTGTTGTCTCTGTCGTTCGTGACTAAGTAACAGCATGTCAAACTGAGAAAGCAATAGTTATTCTAATTTTAAAATTATTATTCTAGAAAAATTTTCGCTCTTCAGTTGCAACTTCGATAAATGACAGCGAACTGTCAGTCTGTCAGTTTTATTGGAAGTGTTGTTCTTGATTGAACAGTATCTCTTTGTGTCCCCAAGTTATTAAGTTTGTAAAAAAATGCCTCGACGTGGAAGATCCGCGAGCCCCCCACCAGCCCCGCAGCGACGGTAAGTTGGTTATTTATTTGCAATGGGATTCCATTATTACGTTTTATTTCATCATGCGGATAAAGCTAACCTAGCGAGATGTTTTTAGGGCTGCATCTCCACCACCGAGCAGAGTTCCAGCTCATGCTCCTCCATCGACCCCTGCGCCTGCTATGGCCCAACCTCAGCAGCCGTCGATGTTTCAGCAGATGGCAGCCACGGCTGGTGGTGTCGCCGTCGGATCGGCAGTGGTGCGTAATTTGTTGTTACGTAATGTAAACGAGTCGAATATTCTTTGAACTTAACCTTGAAAAAAATATTGATTTATAGCAGTATTTAGTGCAGTTATTTAATATTGAAATTATACTTCTTTTACATTAAGTTTGGCTAGGAGCCAAGCAAAGTGATGAAGATGGTCACATGTTATTGTGACATTATTATGATTCAGTCCTATTTGTTTACATGAATTGACATTATGCACAGTAAATAATATTATTGCATGTTTTATAATTGACGTAATGATGAGTTGTTTTCTTTCTAGAGAATCAGCTTGGTTTATTTGAGAGAAGTTCTTTTTTAAAGTTGAAATTACAATGGATATAAAATGTTTTGCTGCAGGGTCACGTGGCTGGAAGTGCTCTAACTGGCTTGTTTAGTGGTAGCAGCAGCGAGCCTGCACAGCAGCAGGCACCCGCAGAGCCAGCAGCTCAAACTTTGAGCCAGCACCAGAACCAGACTCCTCAGGGCCCTTGTGCTTGGGAGATCAAGCAGTTCATTGAATGTGCTCAGCAACAGCATGACTTGAGCCTCTGTGAGGGCTTTAATGAGGCTTTACGTCAATGCAAGATAAACAACCATATGTAAATTAGTCTAATTAATTTTCAAGGTGCCATTACATGAAGAAAATTTAAAAAATGTTTTATATTTTTCCAACTTCTCTACTTATGTTGTACAAGAGATGTTTACAAAAAGTCTTTTCCATAAAAGGCTTTGTCAAAGTCAGAACATTTCATTTAGATAAAAATAAGTGGCACTTTCCTAGTAGCTATTATTTCTGATTTAGTTTGATTAATTATTAAACTTACTAGGTTATCATTTTTAGTACAGTAAATTGTTAGTGACTTTATTATTGTTTTATATTTAAATATTTTATGACAATTTATTGTGATGTAAAATTCTATAATCCATTATCTTTTAATATCAATTTCTTTTACTTAAACTTTAGAACAATAAAATATAGGTACAAACAAAACCCAATATTTTGTTTTATTTTGTCCATAATACTTAAACCAGTATATGCATGTTACCAGCAAATTCAAGTGAACAATTTTACACAAACACCATTTTATATTTGTTTTTTTCTTTATTAGAGTGATCTACCCGAGTCTCAGCAGGGATGATGGTATACCTAGGTATTTGTAATAATCTGAGGTGGCTTTGTGGTCACTTACCATTAGGGGGGCAGTATATTTATTTGCCAACGACTTCAACCTACCTTCATGGGTACACCAAGAAATGTTTTTTGGTATAATAAAGAAAGTACCTACATAAAGCAGTTACTTTTTGTACCTACTCAAAAATGATCTGAAAACATACTGCATACTACTTGTGCTCTAACCAGTACTGATCCAGACTGTTTTGATAGCAGTTCAGCAGTTGTATCTTTATTGTTGATGGGGGTTGGTTGTATCCTCTAGAAACATCACTAAGGTCCGAATCAATTTCAGCATGGTGTTCTGCCGCCTAGCTCAAACTCGTATGTGTCAGAATGGCTGGTTGCCTGTGGCTTTGGTCTATGAGAGTTGATTAGAAAATTGCTACATAATTGCTTATATTTGCTACATTTAATAAATAATTGCTACATACTATATATATTCAGAAATAACATATTTTTTTTGTACAGCCATCCTGACGTTTGGTTGGCTGGTCGCCTCCTAGTTTAAAGCCAAGCATGCAGAGTTTTCCGAAATGTATTGCGTCAATAATTGCTACATATTTGCTTCATTTATCTAATTTAATTGTATCTTCAAACATATGTTAAATAAAGGATGAAGCAATTATTTTAATTATCCCAAGGAAAAGTGCCTGATAAAACAATAAAGGCAAATACTTAGTTATGTTGAATCGGTTTAATCGTTTAGGCTCTGGCAACAGCATAAGTAATGCGATTCTTGCGTTAAAAAAAATATGTACCTACCCTCAATAATCCAATAATTATCATTAGAACAATTATTCTTAGTCATTGCTAGTGCAGATATCGTATTGGAATCACAGTCTAGGCTTATTTAATTTTATTCGACAATTTAAATAGATCTATGTTATTATAAGGAACAAGTACGGAGTACCTACCTATAGAACCAATTTTTAATAACATAAAGTAGCAATAATAGCCTCCTAAAGTAGCAATACCGTTGACTGAAGACACACTGCAACTATTTGCCTTTATTGTTTTATCAGGCACTTTTCCTTGGGATAATTAAAATAATTGGTACATCCTTTATTTAACATATTTTTGAAGATACAACTAAATTAGATAAATGAAGCAAATATGTAGCAATTATTGACGCAATACATTTCGGGAAACTCTGCATGCTTGGCTTTAAACTAGGAGGCGACCAGCCAACCAAACGTCAGGATGGCTGTACAAAAAAAATATGTTATTTCTGAATATATATAGTATGTAGCAATTATTTATTAAATGTAGCAAATATAAGCAATTATGTAGCAATTTTCTAATCAACTCTCATAGACCAAAGCCACAGGCAACCAGCCATTCTGACACATACTCAAACTCGGGTTCGGGGCGGTCGGTCAAGGGTGTGTTTTGTCAAAAGTCATTTTCGTCAAAATTGTCTGCTAGGTACTTCGTCAAGAGCGTTTCAGTCAAAGTTGTGTTTCGTCAGTTTATATTTCCAAAAAGTGCAGGGCTGCAGGTGCTGTCGGCAGCTCGCTGCGGAATCGTTCACAAACTAAACCAACAACAGAATCGTGGTCTGACCAATAGACATGTTGATAATACGAGGTTTTGACGTAGGTAACGTATATTTTGACGATACGCTCCATGGGCCAAACGTGACCGACCGTGCCCAACTCTGTTTGGCACAGAATTTGATTCGTAGGTACCTATGGTCTTATCCCAGCGTCAGTCACCAGAAAATACTGGATATAAACCTCTTCGAAAATGCACCACAAGTCACACAACGATTTTCTAACTTCCGCATCGAGCCATCCCCAGCTGCCTTTTTATGGTTGTGGCTCCATCAATCTGAGGAGATCGTTGCGTTTACCGATTTACGGGTTCGACGACTCCACTCTAAACTAAAAGTCCTCTGCTCCGAGCCTCCGACAGCCATCGGTCCTTCGACCGACTTAGTCACTGCCACCTCATCAGAATCTACATAGCTCGCTTAATAACGACCTTAGCGACCTTTAATTTGTGGGTCCTGTTAAGCAGTTGTTATATTCTGTTCAAAATAATGAATGCAAATTATTATGGTACAGAGGCCAGCACATCAAGCTACCCCAATCTGTCAAATTTTCCCAATTGAATATGAACCTTATTTGTTTGTGGTAAAGTTGAAAATCTGTCAAAGAAATTTGACAGATTGGGGTAGGTTGATGTGCTGGCCTCTGTACCTACCTACCTATCTAATGCTCCCTTAATTTTGCTGTGTATTTTTAAGAGTTGAGTCTGTAAATGTACGATTTCTATACCTTCGAGTAAAAACACGTATGTACCTACACTACATATTATCTTTATTGTTGAATTAACTAATTAAACTAGCTGCGCTGCGCCCCGCGGTTTCACCCGCGTAGGTTTCGATCCCGTGGGAATATCGGGATAAAAAGTATCCTATGTGTTATTCTGATGTATAAGCTATATTGCTGTACAGTTTCATCAAAATCCGTTCAGTAGTTTTTGCGTGAAAGAGTAACAAACATCCATCCATCCATCCTCACAAACTTTCGCATTTATAATATTAGTAGGAAGTAGGATATTAGTAGGATTGCATTGCAGGCTCTACTCAAACTACAATAAAAAAGCACACATTTGAATTGAGTCGGAATCACCTACCAATCTACCATCCTACTTACAACACAGAAATATGTGTAGCAGACGTGGAGCTAGGCAGCAGCAGGGGTAGTATTAGCTTTTTATTTTGTACAACTTATATGAGACGTTAGTTACCTACTGCTCTAACGCTTAACATTTGGATGCAGCGGGTCCCGTTATTCGCGACGATATCAGCATGCACCCGCTCAAAGTCCTCCTCCAGTGGTGACTCCGACGCCACAACGGCGCCCATCCCTGTTCGGTCAAGCTGCTTCGATCGCTGGAGGAGTCACCGTGGGCACAGCTGTGGTACGATCTACAAAACATTCAGTTTAGCTTGTCACTTGAGTCGTGTTGTTGCTAAGAAACGCAATGGATTTGTATCATGAGGTGCTGGAACAGGAAATAAATAAAATAATGGCCATTGGAGCATGTGTACAGTGCTGACCGGATGTGTGTATGCTCACTTTATACCTACGAGTATATGCAATAACTAGGCAATGCTTAAAGTTTTCTACCACAGAATTCTCTGATCGTGTTTGTTTAGTATCACTTATTCCCTGGGCATTGTGTAGGTAACTATAGGGAAGTAGATACCTACTATTTCAGTTTGTAAAGTTACCTACCTAACTGTTATAACGTTGTTTCTCTGAAGCATTCTTGTTCAATCAGTTCTTTATTATTAGCACAGCCTTTTTACAATGTTACCTACCATTGTGACAGCTAGGTATTTTGCTTCTAATATTCATTAGATAGGTACCTACAATTTTCGGTTAAGTACCTACCTAAGTCTTTGTTTTGTCTGCAGCTTATTTTACACATTAGGAAAACCTTCCTAATGTAATTCAGGTAGAGGTACATAGGACTGCCGTCCTGCGTACCACTACCAGAATTGCTGCGACATTAAATAGGTAAGTGGTACCTATACAGAAAAATTGCATTGCCGGAATCAATACCTACCTACTTGTATTACGTCGGAACGCTATTGAATGAATAGTTTCAAAAGATTAACACATTAAAGAACTTCTCTCAACTGGGCAAAGATCTATGATACACGATTGGACAGAGTTCATGTTATTATTGTTATTGTATAGGTACCTAGTATGCCTATTTTACTAGAAAGTGCATGTATTATCTGATTGTTAATGTTCCTTTGACACACCAACGGATATTCAGAGTGTTTGTTTAAGGAAATGGTAAATATTGATAGTCATGGTTATGTGACGCATCTCAGCGTTGTCTGGCTCTTAGTCAAAAATGCAACTGATAATGAAGATGATAGGTACTTAAGTAGTTTATTTAAGTAGTGCCATTACTGATTCATCATTCTAGGCTTTTCTGATGCTGTGAATACTAAGTACCTACATAATTATATAGGTAGTGTTATTAGCGTGATTTTTGATTGGTGTAAAAAATTAATTTGCAGAGACCACTCACCTAGTCGGCTTGGTCTTCACATTTTTATTTAAGTATGATAAGTAGAAGTATCTTGCTTGTAACGAGAGCTCTGAGCAAATATAGTGTAAGTTTTTTATTTACCTATCTACATTTCTAGGGTCACGTGGCTGGAGAAGCCATAACCGGCTTGTTCGGCGGCGGTCGTCGTCGAGAAGAAGTAGTACATGCCCTTCCACGCGACTACGATCTAGGATCAGAACCCAGCGGCCCCTGCGCATACGAAATCCAACAGTTCCTGAATTGCGCGACCAACAACCCGGACATCTCACAGTGTCAAGCTTTTAATGAAGCTCTCAAACAATGCAAGCAACAAAACCGTACGTCAATTGAACCAAATTATGAATTTCAGCTTGCATACTCTGCCATTGACATAAATACCAATATTCCCTGAAACGTCATGATAGTCAAACATTAATTTTATGAATCATAACAACAAAATGCCTAATACGGATATAGAGGCGAACTGTGAGGTGATGAAATAGGTCAAACTTCTTCAGTCCCTGTAAACCTTCATACAAACTGTTGATGCGTTTATTTATTTGTTTCAGGTATACCGTAGCCACAGATACAAGCAAAATCGCCACATTCAATCCACACACCTTCCCCTTAACAATGGATATTTAACATACTTGCTCCAATAGCAATAAACCTTTAAAAATAAATGTTTTTGTTTTATTTAGAATTGTCATTAATTAAGTACCTACAAATTAAGTTACATAGTTGTCACCATTATTAGGTACTAGTAGACGATTCGCATCCCCAAATTCGAATTCCTCGCCGCTGTATAATTCCCATTTCCTAACATGACATTGATAAAATGGTCATTTCGTACGCACGACGACAAGGTAATCAAGCTATACATTTCTAAGCTGGCTTCTCACTGTACGAAATGCCTTTACAATGTTGTGATGTCAGCCAAAAATAGAAAATAGCCTATTAGTTATTCTATGGTAGGTATAGCTTGACATGTAGTCGTGTGTAGGTATGTACGTACATATAAAGCCAGGAACACGTACACGTGCCAGTAGGAGGCATGCCATTGATCATGATGATCACTAATCAAACGTGGTATTGCACAATGGCATGCAACCTACTTGCACGTGTGGTGTGCATTTCTGACTATTTGTGCAAGCTACTATGGTGTATCCCCCTCTGCTGCTCTAGATAGACAAACAAAATACTGGTGTCCACCCATACGTAGATAACACGGATAACACCTCGTACCGGCTGGCAGCCCTTATAAAATGTATGATTACATTCAAACAAAAATTTTGAATCATCCAAACAAAGTTCCTTCAAAGGAACTGCTAAAGGTACTAGTGAGCAGAAAGGGGTTTCGAAGCCAGCGGGCAGAGCGCGGCGGCGGCGTTAGAACGGGGTAGTGTTAGTGTCATTTTTCGCGAATTAAATGTCTAAACAAGCGACGACAACATCTTTTTGATACAACATTTTCAAACGTCGCTCGTTAAAATTAGAAAGCAAAAAATAAAATGCACAACACTACGTCAATGCAGACGCGCGCACCGCTGGACTCAGGGCCGCACCGCCCCTGTGTGCGAAGTGTGCGGCGCACACAGGCGCCAAGGCAATAGGGGCGCCGCCGCGCGCCGGCGCCATACAATAGGCGCAACATATGCCTTATAAATAACAAACATATAATGCGCTTATTGTACAAGTCTTCCAAGATAATAGTCACGTTTGTGGTTTAATTTTATGCTTTGGGTTTTAGTTTACATTAATTACGAGCTCAGCGTTAAAATCAAAAGAAGCGCCCGCGCCGTGTGTTTATTTGAATGAGTTTTTGAACGCAACCCGACCGGTGCGATGCGTGCGACGTAAGCGGGGTAGGCTCACGGGACTCACGGGGGTTCCCCGACTCTAAGGAACGATCTCTCGTTGCTGAACCAATTGAAAAAGCATTCAATCGAAAGTGTGTGCAAGGTGCGCATTGAATTTTTTTTTATAATAAGAGTAAGTTATAATATAAATATTGACAAAAGTAAATTTTGTGAGCAAAATTCTACAGTGCATCGATATGAACATGCAAGTTGCTTTAGATGCTTTAACGGAATTAAAGAAGTTTTTGATAAAAATTAGAAACAACGCAAATTTTGAGGATATTGTAAATAATGCCATGAAAATTGCCGGAAAATTAGATGTCGAGGCTGAATTTGAAACTTCCAGATCCAGACCATTAAGACGTCGTAAGACTCCAAACAGTTTTGATTATGAACACAAAGACTACACTATAAATGATCCGAAAACCGCTTTTAAAATTAATATATTTTTTTATATATTAGATCAAGCTTTATCCTTCGTTGACGAAAGATTTAATTTATCGAATAATCACAAGGACGTGTTTAATTTTTTATTTAAACTAAGTGATAACCAAGATCGAAATCGATTAAGAAGTAGCTGTCATCGGTTGCAGGAAAACTTTCAACAAACGATTCAATAAAAAAAAAAAAAAAAATTATTATTTATGATTATTTATTATTCAATTCGATTAATGCCGAAGATTTGTGTGAAGAAATTATATCATGTCAGTCTTTTTTCAAAAAAATAATCAACTATGTGGTAACATCACCATTGCATTACGAATTTTGCTAACTATGCCAGTTACCGTAGCAAGCGCGGAAAGATCGTTTTCTAAATTAAAACTTATAAAAAATTACCCAATGAGCCAAGACAGATTAACAAATTTAGCAACAATATCCATAGAGGAGGCCATATTAGACCATATAGACATAACGAAATTATTAAGGATTTTGCAAATAGAAAAGCGAGAAGAGTGGAAATAATTTAAGTAGTTAATTATGTTTATTTCTTACACAGTTTACAGTCTTGTTGTTTTTTTTAACATAGCACACTACAACGTATAGTTAAATCAGTATTATCAAAAAAAAAGTCATCTACTTATCTAAAAGTCACCATTCGATATAGCATTATAACTCGTAAAGTATGTAAAAAAATAATTTGAGTGTTGAAAATATTATTTAAGTATATAAAACTGGAGAACATGTATTTCGGTCAAAATTAACAAATAATAAAAAAAAATAAGTAGAAACATGAAAGTTCGTGAAAAAAATAGGCGCTACATAGGTTTCGTACACAGGCGCTGTATGGGGTCGGCGCGCCCCTGGCTGGACTGGTGCGCAGTTGCGCACCGCTCGTACGCTGCTCCCCGCGGCGCTGCCGTCGAGGCCAGTTCCATATAAACCTATCTATATATCTATCATTCTGATATCAGGCTGGCGGCTCACTAACTTTTTTAAATAACTCTAGTTTTCTAAAAGCATATTGCTTTCAATTTTACGCACATTCCTCACATTGCTTTCATGTGTATATAATGACTGTTTTTTGACGTACACTCGTCATTCTGATGTTCACTATAAATCTATGCATTGAAACGCGCCGCTCAACGCGCCGCCGCCGCCGCGCCGCGTCCGCGGACTTCGTGTCCGCAGCATTACTGTAGTCTTTTGTTGAAGTGGAGAGAATGTAATAAAACAATGAATACAGTGTGTATATGTATAAACTTAAATTTTATTTACACAAAAGTACACTTGTGACGTTTTGCAGCATAAATAATCAATTTTTTTTAGATATGGTTAAACAAAACTGTTTCGGCGTGTTCATTCGGGATTTCGTTTTTCACATTGCTGTATTTACATTAATTAAATTAAATATAATAAGGAGGTATTTCACATCTCATGTAACATTGTATTTTGTGCTCAATACATGAGACATGAAATACATGATGTCATAATTATGATATTTCTGTATGCACAGAATTTATGTACATAAAATAATAAGTAGGTATCTGATATTTTACAATTTGGCACATTAAATTTCTTGTGGTTCACGTTCATCTAATATTCGTAATGCCTGACTTAACATGAAATTCTTTGGGCTTGCAAAACAATTAATATTGTTTTGTGAGATTACTGACCGAAAACAAAATATAGTAACGATTAACTTTAATAGAATGTAAGACAATATCAACTACTGAGAAAATAATATGTGTTGTAAATTGATAATCTGATTATAAACTTTGACAAAACATGAGCAAACTTCAAACAGAGTAGCAACCGTGTTCAACAACAGATTGTAGACAAGGATAACATCAAGAATATACAGTATATCATAAATTCAACAAAATGTTCGAATAAAGTATTAAAAGCTTTCGTTCGATTTGAAAATGTGCAATCTCGCTGCAACGCAGTAGCATTACGTTATTAAAGAGCACAGTTTGAGGAAACTTTCAAATGTCGTTTATCTTATTTACTAATAATTCCATTAACAGTACATTTTAACGCTTAGCTAAATCAGTCTAATTCTTAAAGCGACATTAATATGTCTAACAATAAAGCTTAAACAAATGCTATACAAATCATACACTGGAAATTTTCAAGTACATATTAAGGCCACCATTATGTAATGTTAATTGTTATGCAAATCAATTCACATCCAAAACTAAAAGTATAATTAGTAAAATGTTAAAAATGACACAAACTAATTTAATGTTTGAAGTTAGAAGTTCTTCATGTTGATACATATAAATTTTACAAATGTAATTATTCTAAAACAAAGGCGGTTCGTGTTATTCATATATTATATTTTACACTGAAAATAGAATGATAAATTGATACTTTTACAAAAAACCATAGTACTTAAATAATTTTTTGATGTTTTTCGACGTTTGGCAAAGTGTAATAACATTTTTGGTGGCAGATTAATCGAATTTTTTATTTACATTTGATTAATATAATGGCGATTGATATTAATTAGATTTGATATGCTTTAGCTGTTGTAAAAGTGAGTTTTTTCTATCAAATCGAGACGTTGTTGAAAGCTTTGGTCCAATTAATAATTATGTAAACATTTAAGGCTTATTAATTTAAACCATAACAACTACGGATTCTCTATGTATATAAACGAATAAATTTTCTGCTGATTGACGTATCGTTCGTTTAAAAAAGGGCGGGCGAACTCATTAGTGTCGCTAAAACGTAGTTAAATATTACGCACCCTATAGTCTTTATTAATTTATAACATTTCAGTAGTTGATCATAAAAATAATGCACCACTTCTCAAGTGTTCAATTACTAAACCAATGTAAACGTCGAGCCAGCGCACAGCAGCTCTAACTTCAAAAAATAATTTAAAGCTTCGTATAATTTACAAATGTAAATATTTGTGTCACACATCAATTATTTCAGTGCAATGCTAACGGAAGTGTAGGTGTAGTAGCATCGTATTCGTAATTCGTGTAAAACCTTAACATAAAGAGTCTACGTATTAGCACTATATTTACAGGCCATCGACAAATTAAATATGACACATAAATCGCCGAGTACAATGATAGCATCCGTCGAGCGGAAGATCCCTAGCGGAGCGGCGAGACTCCCCGAGCGCCGGCCGAGCGGTCACAAGCGCATCTCCCACAGCATGAGGTGCGCGTCCTTGGGGTTGGGCTCGGCGGCCGGCGCCGGCCGCTCGGCCGCGTCCGCCACCTGCCGCCAGTCCACGTAGCCGCGCCCGCCCACCACCGTCAGCACGGAGCGCCGCGCCGCGCCCGCGCCCAGCACGTAGTCCGCGCCGCGCAGGCTGCGGCCGCCCGAGCGCGCCGCGCCCGGCTCCGCGCGCGACACCGAGCGCTCGGACGCGCTGGACTTGGCCGAGCTCGAGTCCGGCGTGGACGCGGCCACGGGCGCCAGCGCGGCGGCCCCCGACGCGCCCGAGCTGGTGCGCGACACGCCGCGCAGCGCCATCGACTCCTCGCTGCCCGACGACGTGCACAGGCTGGACGCGCGCGAGTCCACCGACCAGCTCGACAGGTCCAGACTGCGCGGCCGGCCAGCGCGCATGCGCAGGCGCCTGTCGAGCGTACTCACCCGGAAGGGAATCGCGGCGAGCTCGGGATCGCTCCGGCGCAGTGCCTCGCCCCCCGAGCCGCCCACGTCCGCCTCGCCAACACAATCCTTCACGAACATCAGGTCTCCATACAGCCCATAAACGTCACACGCGTTCAAGTTGGCGCACTTGGGTAGAGTCTTACTGAGTCGCACGTCGCCCGGCTTCTTTCGCCGCACGACCGCTGACTGCACGCGCTGCGGTCGGTACGGGCTGGCCTCCTCTGATATCCGCCTCTCCAGTTTAGGTTTGTCATTGTCTTCCTTGCCGTCATCCTCCTTGAACTCTTGCAGGGTGTTCACGGTCTCGGCGAGGTGGCGGGCGTTGGATAGATTCCGTCGCACGGTGTTGACGTCGACGTCTCTAGTTTCCGGCATAAGGTTGAGGAGGAAGGACACGGGCCCGGCGTGCGCGTGGTAGGAGGCGGCGATGTGTCCGCCCACGAGCGGCAGGCCCTCCAGCTTGGGCAGCGGCACGGTGACGCTGACGCCGGCCGTGGTGCCGACCCACAGCAGGCCCTGGCACGCCAGCAGGGCCGACACGTACGCGGGCTTGCTTCCCTCTCGTGCTCCAATGGTTTTCGCAACATCAGCTGCGATGTCAATATTTTGGAGGTGTTCGAAGGTTTCAGCGTGATAGAGGCTCACGTATGTTGAATCGGAGAAGGCTGTCCAAAGGCCGACTCCGGAGTGCGCGAGGTATTTTACGGATCGATCGCCGTCTCCTTTGAGTTCTAGGATGCGCATGATCTCTGCGGTGAGCGCGTTGATGGCGAACACTCTTCGTGCGCAGGTGGCGTACACGATGCCATCGACAGGCAGCACGCAGTGCACGGGCCGGTCGCCGAGCTCGACGGCGAGCGGCTCTTGCAGCGCCCACGAGTCGTCGTGGTTCCGTCGGTACACCGACACGCGTCCGTTCGACAGCCCCACGAACATGGCGTCGCAGTGGTACCGGATCTGCGTGATGGACGCGATCGTTGGCACTTCGGTTAACTTTTCCTGCTTCTCCGGCTCGATTGCAGAGAATATAATTATTTTCTTATCTTCTGTACCGAGCCATACTGTGTCGCCGCAAAGTGTCGTCGCTTGTTGCACTCCGCGTGCGTGTTCCATTGAGGTAACCTGAAATGAGTAAAACGCATTATAAATAAGCCACACATTTTGTCACGAAGTTTTATTTTCCTTTACCTAAGAGCAAATAAAAAAGACGTTATTTGATGATTTCTTAATTTTATGGTTACTTAGTAGTATAAGTTATATTCACATTAGCTAATGGCCCCGATTCTGTTGTTCACAAACTAAATTAAATTTAAGTTCAGTGCATCTTTTTCTTTCTATTTCATTATGAAAAGGACAGAAGATACATATTAGTTTAGTCCTGTCAAATTAGTCAGCGCCTGACGTAAATTGACGTATTTTTAGTAGCCACTTTTTTAATCACGTCTAAACTTGTCTATGGTTTATCTAATTTGACGGGACCAAACTAATATATTTCATCTTCTGTCCTTTTCATATTGAAATAGAAAGAAAAAGTTGCACCGAACTTAAATTTTGTTTAGTTTGTGAACAACAGAATCGGCGCTATTGTCAATCAATTATAACCAACTGTGAAACTTTATAAAAGAAAAAAAAAAGTCACGAAAACCGATACACTATACTGCCCTCGTAACAGCAAATGCAGTATTTGCAAAATGGCGGTTTCGAGAAAAACGAGTTTAAGTGTTTTTTTTTTTAATCTCTACTTTAACTGATATAAAACTCATATGTTTTGTTACGAAACAGGTAAATAAAAATACAAAATCTCCCATGCTTGAAGTCTCCCCATATCATTTTTGACAAAAACGGAAAATCGTAAAAATGTCGATTACAGGCAGTATAGACCAGTGTCTACTATATGTAAATCGGGAGTTACCGTGTTGCAAGGGTAAAACTACGGTATTTTCAGACAAAATTACGGTGAATCTGCTAAAAGTGTACCGTGCAAATGACCGTGTAATTTTTCAAAGGAAAACAACGGCAGATAAAGACCAGATTGCCGTGCATCTACGGTAATTACCGTGTATATGGAGACACTGGTATAGACCTTCGAGTGTGATAGGCAGCATGTTCAGAAGTCAGTGTTACCTTGGTGTCGGGCAGGTCCAGCGTGACGAGCGTCTTGAGCTTGGCGGCGCGGTGCGTGAGCACGGCCACGTGGCTGTCGGCCGCGCCGCCCGCGCTCACCCACAGCAGCGAGCGAGCGCGCCGCAGCGACGCGCCGCGCCCGCCGCCGCTCGACGTGTAGAAGCAGCCGCAGCGGACCTGCAATTTAATACATCAACGGTTATTCTCCAGTTAAGCCGAAACAGCAGTCTGTAAACATCTCACCGTGAAAACTTAGGTGAAGTGAGCTGTCACTCCACCTGATGTTAGGGATTCCCACTATTGATAGCTCACTTCACCTAAGTTATCACGGTGAGATTTTTACAGAATCGACCGGCAGCTTGGAGCAGCCTTTAGAGTTCAGACTTTTAATTTATTTATTTATTAAAACTTTATGAACAAGTAAAAACTGTACAAAGGCGGACTTAATGCCTTGGGCATTTCCTACCAGTCTAACTTAGGGTGATGCAGAGACAATACACAGTAGGTGCAATAACAGAAACCAAATTAGAAAAAAAAAAATAAGATAAGAATAAATACATACATACAACAAAATATAAAAAAAGTTATGAGAGATAAACAAGAAAATCTACAACAACTTATTTCTGAGATGAATCTGCCAACTTCTTGTGTATGTGTTCTCGAGTAAACTTTTATGGCTACATTCTATAAATGTCACCTGAATTGTAAAATGTTTGTACATACAAACATTTTACAATTCAGGTGACATTTATCATTTTATAAGTAAAAAAAAAATAAAATTACAGACATCGTTGGAACGTCAAAAATGTATAGTTAACCAGTCGCTAATCACTACTTAACTTTAAGTAACGTTTATGATTAACGCGTTTAGGACGTTGTGCTCTTATTGGTTTATATTGCATCACCAGTTCACCTCGAACGGCTTGGGCCTCTCGCTATGAATAAGACTTGAAATAAGATTCACAATTTTATGGTCAAAAGTCTATCTCAAAAAGGAGCATGGACATTTTGATGCTGTGTGTGAAGTTTTGATGCAATAGACGTGCAGTTGATTAGACTACATAATAATCATTCTACACACCTCAGCATGTGGCCACGGCGAATGCAACGGCGTGGCGTGGCGGCAACAAAGAAAGTCTTGTGCGAGCTGGCTCAGTCTCAACTCAATGGCCCGCGAAGTTCAATAGGTAAATGAAAGAGCGGTTGACTGACTAATCGATCTACACACCTCAGTAAGTTGCCGTGATGAATAAACCGGCGTAGCAGCAACAAATAGCGGCATCTTATGCGCGGGCGCCTGTTGCGACGGGAACCTCCACGCGGGCGAGTTGGCAGACGCTTGTGCGAGCTGGGCCAGTCTTAGTTCAGTGGCCCACGCTAGCCGCGCGCCCGGCTCGCTGGCACGGAAGGTAAGGGGTTCTTCACGACCGCGTATCGTGAGTTGTAGGCAGCAGGAGTCTACCCATGCCATCTCGTCGTCTTTTTTCTGTGGGTGAAAGTTGTTTTTAAAGTTGAGCCCATTAAAATATTAGTAATATTATTATTATCTAAATAAAATCAGAATAAATATGGCGATTTGACATATTTTCTACTAGCTATTGCCCGTGGCTACCGCGTAAGCCACATTCACTAAACCAGCTCATGCTCTATCCGTGTGCCAAAAATTGCATTCAAATCCGTTCAGCCGAAGTCGTGAAAGGTAACAGACAAACAGAACGAGTTAATTACACATTTATAATATTAATATGGGTACAAAGCTGTCAAACCGTCATATTATTTATTCCTCAGATAAAAATTACAATTAAAAAATCGGCCCTTGGACAAGTGTTTGATAAGAAGTCAAAGATCCCTGATTCCGTTGCACTAAGGTCTTTTATCTGGCATAGCAGAGGGGCAATTCTCGTAATTTTTAAGAACGTTCACAGTCTGATCTCAGTCTCAATCTGTCAAAAATACTTCAAATTTCCCTACTTTTTGACAAGTTTTTGACATTTGTTTGTCGCCGAGATGAGACTGCGACTAGATTTTGAACGTTTTAAATTAGCAGAATTGGCCTACAGGTCTCGTGTCGGGATCGTTCGGGTATGTTCGTGAATGTTCGTTACCTGTATACTGCGCTGGATGTTCTGCAGCAGCGCGCGAAAGGTGTCGGAGGCGAGTTCGGGGTAGGACATACGCAGCGAGGCTGCGAGGTCTGCCATGCGAGAGACGGTCTCATAGTCGTGCATCAGCGCGGACATCTCGCTGCAGAGAGAGTCGCCCGTTGATGTTGTCATGCCGCTGCTCGAATTTGATCGCAGACTACCGCTGCGATTCATACCTGGCGAAGATTAGAAATGGAAAATTTAAAAGAAAATCGATCATTGATAACAAACGTTTGATAAATAATTAAAAATTGATAAAAAATTAATTCAAACACATTCTTTCATTTTTGGAAGCTTGTTTACGATTGTCATAATTTAATCATAGCAATGAACGTACGTGAAACATACGTACAAATATAACATAATATTTTCATGTTACGTTTCATCAATCTATACCCACCCAGCATTACAATGTATCTTTCGACTAACAAAAGCTTTCTAAAAGTAATCTGTCTTACCTTGAGCGAGCACCCTACTAAGCGTAGGTGAGGTGCCAGTATCTAACACCTCAACATCTTGTACGGGATGCGCCCACTTCAGTCCGAGCCGCTCAGCGTCGTCACTGCCAGCACCGACTGACACACACACCACGAGGTCGTTTAGCAGCAACAGACGACGCGGCTTGCATTTTGTTAGACCGCCCGATTGGTTGAATTCCTATGAATTAGAGCATGAGATGAAGTTAAATATTTGAGCTGTATGGCTCCAGGTTATAACAATTTGATTTCACACATTTCAAGAGAATTTATCAGTTTGTTAGTCTTGCTACTTTATACAAAAATGATAGTTACAAAAGTCGAAGATAAAAGTCTAATTCAAGTGATAATAGTATTTTTCATAACGTTGAGTTGAGCATTGTAAAGTTTAAAGTCAACATTTAGCTAATGTCTACTTACTTCAGACTGACTCTTTGGTTATTCAAAAGTAAATGTATATGGTTACATTAAAATAAATATTTGAGTGTGTCCTTCAGTATTAATAAGTACAAAGGGTACTGACCAATTGCAGCAAGTCATCTTGTCGCAACAGATGTCGCTTGTCAGCACGTGAAGCGAGCAACCGCGCGGCCCCAAACCGCGCCGCGCCGCCCGCCCCGCCCGCGCCCGCTACTCCGCCGCGCGTTAACCGTCTGAGAGCTGCGCGGAATGCCTGGAATGAGGAGCGTAAAACGTTTATTGAGGATGATATTCTCAGAGCACGTACAGAGGTCAGCACATCAAGCTACCCAAATCTGTCAGATTTCTTTGATAGATTTTCAACTTTACTACAAAGAAATAAGGTTTATAATCAATTGGGAAAATTTTACAGATTGGGGTAGCTTGATGTGTTGGCCTCTGTACCTATGTCTATTTCCTGTTTAGTATAATTATTCTATCACTTCTAAATTAAATTATATTATTTTTCTTTAGTACGCTGTACCGGTATTGTCCTAATAAGTGTTTGCTGTACCGGACGACGTCATTACGTCGGCGCCGGCTGTCGCTGAAAACCAGCGCTGGGGCTGTCTTGCATGGTCGCAGCGTAATGCTGAGCGATAGCCGTATTGCGTGGATGTGACGCATGTTTCCCCCTACCTTTTATGTATTTTATTTTTGTGTTTGTTCATTTTTGCGTCATGTTCACCGCAAATAAACTATTTTCTTTCTTTTCTTTCTAGATATGTTACACAGGAATTCTAGGGAGGAGCACATCTCCATCTCTTATAATTTTGTGGGTTGTCACAACTGTAGCTTTGGGAGATGCGCTATGATGACATGTGTTATATAGTTTACACCATTTATCTCTAAAATAACATTCGCATGTTTAACTATATTTAGGAAGCCAAAGAGAGTGGTTACCCATTACAAACACTAAAAGTTGTTTTAATATTTCTGACCATAAGGCTGCTTTTCCACCAGTGATGAGCGAGGATGCGTAGCGAGAAATGTGTGTAAAACTAACCATTATCCTACTAATATCCTACTTCCTACTAATATTATAAATGCGAAAGTTTGTGAGGATAGATGGATGTTTGTTACTCTTTCACGCAAAAACTACTGAACGGATTTTGATGAAACTTTACAGTAATATAGTTTATACATCAGAATAACACATAGGATACTTTTTATCCCGATATTCCCACGGGATCAAAACTGACGCGGGTGAATCCGCGGGGCGCTGCTAGTCAACGCTAACTTAGTTCAAGCTATGAAAATGAAGGGATATTATTGGTTTGTTTCCCTCGCTACGCATCCTTGCACATCTCTGGTGGAAACGCAGCCTAAACGTGGTTATATTTTTAAATTCGATAAGAGAATGCCTTGACCCCAATTCTGTATTATTCCCCGCGAGATCTTACCACGTGCAAACCACGTCATTGGCGCCGATTCCCTTGTTCACAAACTAAATTAAATTTAAGTTCAGTGCATCTTTTTCTTTCCATTTCATGAAGAAAAGGACAGAAGATAAATATATATATATATATATATACCTAGTTACATATATATATATATATATGTAACTAGGTATATATTATATTCATAGTTTAAATAGGTTTATGCGTATCTTTATATTTAAAATATTTATTCCTCAATTTTCATGATTGCACCTACCACTGTTTGTCTCTGCATCACCCAAAGGTTGACTGGTAGAAAATGCCTATGGCATTAAGTCCGCCTCTGTACATTTATGTGCTTGAAGTATTAAATAAATAAATAAATAAATAAATTTCAGTTTAGTCCTGTCAAATTAGTCAGCGCCTAACGTAAATAAATTGACGTAGTCAATTTTTAATCACGTCTAAAGTTGGAGTATCTTAATTTGACAGGACTAAACTAATATTTATCTTCTGTCCTTTTCCTAATGAAATAGAAAGAAAAAGATGCACTGAACTTAAATTTAGTTTAGTTTGTGAACAACAGAATCGGGGCCATTATCGTGTTTTGTTAACGGCAAAGACTCGAAATGTCAACTGTATGGACAACATGTATTTTGACAGTTCAAACCACGCCATTGTGTCATAGACAATCACTGAGAATACGTTATCAGCAGATGTCGTGATTAACTAAAGAATTGACGTAGTTTCGAAGTAAGGAATCGTTAAGGGGTATAGTGAATTAGGGCCCTTGTCTAAAACCATCTGAGGGGTAATTCTCGTAATTTTAAGAACGTTCACAGTCTGATCTCAGTCTCAATCTGTCAAAAATACCTCTAATTTTCCCAACATTTTTACAAGTCTTTGACATGTGTTTGTCGCCGAGATGAGACTGCGACTAGATTTTGAAAGTTTTAAATTACGAGAATTGGCCTTCTGATATTTTTAAATTTGAATATAGACTTTTAACAATGAATTTAACAGAGTATTAATTATAATTTACCTGTGTCCGTTCAGCGTCTCGTTTCCTCTCATTCAGAGCATCAGCTAGAGCTTCTAGCCTCGTCAAGCCACGTTGTAGGGACACTCGGTCCGAGTGACCCGGAGGAGTGTGTTTTAATAAGTCCTGCAATAGATAATACACCTTCAGTTTTGAAGACTTTATGTAAGACAGACTACGAATAATAAAAAGTCAGGAAGCGTAACACTGAACAAAATCAACGAGAAATTCGGCTCCAAACTTCACTACATTGACAAAATACCTCGAGTATTCGAACGAAAGAAAACACATGCAAATAAGCCAATCACCTGCGCTCGCGTAAAGCGTTGTATTCCGGCAAGCGCTGTGATTGGTGCTGGTGCGCGGTGGCCTTTTCGGCAACGCCCACCGCGGTAAACTTTTGAGCTGAGCCATTTTTGAGCTTGAGTTACATTTCTTGACTTTTATTATTCGTAGATGACAGAGCAGTAAGTCAATTTGATTTGATTTGAATTTGGTCGCTAGCTTAGCAGTGTCGGATTTTTTACGTGTGATGACAGAAAAAGATGGTCTGCCTACTACAAGGTTGCCTGGAAGAGATTGCAGAAAGCGATAAGGCCGGCCGCCCATTGTATTTTTTGTAGTGTTAAATGTATTTTTTTTGTTATGTATAATGGTGTACAAAGTATCAAACTATCACAGTAATATTAAAAAAAGCGAAAGGGTGTGAGTGTGTTTGTATATTTGTTACTTTTTCACGCAAAAACTACCGAAAGGATTTGGATGAAATATGGCACACAGATAGTTTATAACTAGGATTAACACATAGGGTACTTTTTATCCCGATATTCCCACGGGATCGAAACGTATGCGGGTGAAACCGCGGGGCGCAGCTAGTATATAAATAAATAAAAATAAAATGTACTGTGCCTATTTCATATAAATTAGCATGAGAGCAGTAGGATAATGAGGTTCCAACTTTATTTTCGACTGTGCCAAATTTTCGACGAAATATTGATTCACTAGAGTCGACAATGATTTTTAATCATGTTTTCAGATAACAAAAACCTATTGTATATAATTCTAAGCGTAGGAAAATGGACACAAGCAATGTCAATTTTATCAATAGCTGTCCATCTAATTTGAATGCATACCCTTCGATTTTGACAAATTCCGACAATTTTTTTGGCGAAGTTTTTTTTTTGTTGGATAACTTGGCGGAGCAATCGTAACGCACACAATATTTTTCCTCAAAAACTATTAGGATAGTGACAAATGTAGAAAAACCGTGCTGTATTTTTTGCTACCAACTTGAACAGCTGTCGGAAAACTTGTATCAATATTATGTGTATATTATACTTAATTATAAACACTGAAAAACACGTGTACTTAGAGAGAATGAGTAAGTGCCACTTGTCACAATAAAGCATATGTATTGTGTATGTTTATAAAATAAATAATGCCTATGTGTCGGTTCCAAAGGTTGTCTGTTCAATCAATATCAGATTACGTTGACTGTTCAATATTAAATTATGCTAAATTGCAAATGAATATGTGGTTGTAGTAATTGTAGGCGACGCCGGCCTACAAACAAACTACATATTACTATTTGCTTACATAGTAACAAGGTTCCTAAATACACTGTCGTTATACATGACCGATAGCGCCATTCCGTTTTTGCATTGGAATCACGATAGGCTTAATACTTCGTAATACTCCCCCAGGACCCACTTTATAAACGACTTCAAAAAACAATCGATGATTTTTTTTAATCGTTCTGACTTTACTATAAATTACCTGTAAAAACATAATAAACTGCGGGAACCGCTGCACAGGCTTCACCATCAGCCCAAAGAAGGACAGTCGGTCGTGGGCACTGATCTGTTTCACTTTGAAGAAGTCTGCCAGCGCCGACTTCCGCTTGGACTCCATCTTGGCCAGCTCCATGGCCACGGAGAAGTTGTTGATGAAGTCCGAGTACACGTCCAGCACTACGGCCTTTGAGAACGCGCTCAAGAAGACCTCGCCTGTAAGGTGAGAAAAGAGATACGTTAGGGTCAGCGCAGACAGAAAGGAGCGCAGCGGAGAGGATTTTATTAAGGCACTCGAAAATGAACTTTAAAATTATCGAAATAAAGGCGCGCGTGCCTTCCCGCGTATCCTCGAGGACGCGCAAGCATTTTTTGTCAGGTTCAAGCATATATGCACTTTATTCCTTTAATTTTAAAGTTGATTTTCGAGTGCCTTAATAAAATCCTCTCCGCTGCGCTCCTTTTTGTCTGCGCTGACCCTTAGAAAAATGTTTACGATTCTATGAATGTCTGAAGACTTTCATGGTTGTTGCTATTGGGCCATCGGTGATGGCGTATAGTATGGTCTTGGTTTTGTCTATTGTTTATTTTTGGAGTGTTACCCTTACTAATAAACGTGTTATATCAAATGAATATAGTTACACACCGATTTCTCTTTCAGTCGTCAGTAATTTGGCTTTCGAAAGAAGAAGACATAGCGTTGTGTAACTATGTATATGTATAGACACTATACAACGTTTATTAGTAAGGGCACAGAATACCTAATAGTACTTCGTACAGAATGGCCACTCCCTACCCCGCGCTGACATCAGATACCGCACCTCACCCCGCACACCCGCGGCATTATCGGCGGTTCTCTAGCTCAGGGCGCTCACAAAGAACCGCAGCACTGTACTGCTGACACGAGCACACAATTTTGCGATTTAAAAGTTTTATCTGAGTTTTAATCACGATGGTTCGATATTGTGATGCTTTTCCGAATTTGTATTTACATAAATGTTTGTAAGATATCGCATTTTAATACCATGCGATATAATAACCGATTATTTATAGTTAAGTAGGTCATTTAAACGAAAATATTTTAGTGTAAGCAATATTTAGCTAAGTACCTTATTTGCATGGGTATTTGCTCTGGGATAGCAACATTTAGTGAAGTGGAACTGATGATGAAGACCACAGATGGCCACCGGGACTACTCAATAATAAGTATTTCACAGGTTGCGATTCGATTACTTTAATATGTTTGCTAAGCACAATTTATGCTCGTCACAATGCGAACTTCTCAACAATTAACGTCCCTGCATCGGGAAAAGCAATATTTTGTACAAGGCGATGAGCAAGTTGAAGAAGTAACTTAGATACTTTATAAACAGACCCACTAAAAATCGAGAAATAAAAACTTTTTAGCAAAAAAAAAAACCGACTTCCAAAAAAACACTAAATACAAACTGAAAAATAACTTTAATTTCGTAAGTCAGTGGCAATAAACTAAAATACAGATCCAAAGACACCGACATCCGAAATTAAAGTTATTGTTAAAAGTTTTACATTTATTACTTAACTATTATAATATTATTTTTATTTCATTACGAACCCGACTAATTAGATAAACAATCAAACTAGTCCTTTCTAGTCGCGTCGTCGTCGTTCCCGCCTTTTTTTTACGCTCCGCACGACAACCAACCCTACTAGAGTTTACGCACACATTTGCACGTGTACCGACGTCATTTGGCTATGTAGTAGTAGTAGGTAATTATTTTGCGCGCGTTGTACGGAGTGTCCGGGGTGTGGTAAGGGGGAACATGTGGTGCTGTCCCACAAGCAATAGGGCACTTAATATCGTGTCCAGCGTGTCATGTTGTCTGCACGCAACAGGAGTTCATGGACGCCACTGCAGGCTTAATCTTGAAATCGATCCCAATCTCGATCGTATTCTAATCCGATCCAATTTCAATTCCAATCTTCAGAAAATTGGCACTCTTGAACGAAATCGAGATTGAGATTGGAATCGACTACACTGCACTGGTTCACATGGGATGGCCATACACATCAAAATGTTAATAACCAAATTTATAAATACTAAATAAATTGTTAAATTTATTAATAAATCTGTTCTGATATTTATTTAAAGATAAATAATCATTTAATTGTTCTTTGCATTTATATGTATTTTAACACTAAATATTTAGGCAGCAATGGGTCATTGTGCGCCTATGTTACATTAAAAAAAAAAAAAAACTTTTCGGGCACTCTTGAACGAAATCGAGATTCAGATTGGAATCGACTACACTCCACTGGTTCACATGGGGTGGCCATACACATCAAAATGTTAATAACCAAATTTATAAATACTAAATAAATTGTTAAATCTATTAAGACTGTGCCGACCCTACAGTGGCGCCCTCATCGTTTGTTTGGTTATTTCATACAATTTAGAATGAAAATGCAGAAAATAAGCACGTTAAGTTGTGCTTCACAAGATTATACGTTAATATTATTATAAAAGGTAGTTTTATATTGTTTAGTTTCATTATAATCCTTAAAACGGATAAAAGTGGCCACTATATTCCGTTTTAAGGATTATGATAAAACTAAACAATATAAAACTACCGCTTCTAATAATATTAACGTATAATCTTGTGAAGCACAACTTAACGTGCTTGTTTTCTGCATTTTCATTCTAAATTGTATGAAATAACCAAACAAACGATGAGGGCGCCACTGTGCGGTCGGCACAGTCTTAATAAATCTGTTCTGATATTTATGTAAAGATAAATAATCATTTAATTGTTCTTTGCTTGCATTTATATGTATTTTAACACTAAATATTTAGGCAGCAATGGGTCATTGTGCGCCTATGTTACATTAAAAAAAAAAAAAAACTTTTCGTGCATTTGTTATCTGTCATCCACTTAAAATCGTAAAATAAATAGGTTCCAACTTGAATAAAAAGTGGGCTTATACAGGGTTGTAGGTATATCGACGCGCAAACTGAAACCATGCATTCTGCACAAATGATTCTAGACCTAGGGGGGTACAGGATCATGTACTAAATCCGTGGTAGCAGTTTGTGCTTCGATGTCCCTGCCACATTGCAATTGCGTAACACACTATTACTCTCAATTTGAATCATATTTCTAATCCATTGCTCCATATGTTCGAAAAATGTGTCTGCTCAACATCGCAAATAACGTCATGAATGTTGTTGAACTGTCAAAATGAAACCCATTGCTACTGATAGTGTATTACGAAACTACCCCGCTGTATACAGTCGTATATAGATTGCCATCGACACGCTAAGAAGTGTCGCAAACAATAGCATAAACCAAGACTATTTTTAAACAACGTTTTGGAATCAGGAGGCTCCTAGGGCACGGTTTAAGTCCGGGAGAGAATCTAATATATAAAATTCTCGTGTCACAGTGTTAGTTACCATACTCCTCCGAAACGGCTTGACCGATTTTTATGAAATTTTATATGCATATTCAGTAGGTCTGAGAATCGGCTACTATTTTTTTTTTTTTTGCAAAACGACGTTTGCGGGGTCAGCTAGTAATATTATAACATTAATTGAACACATCACTAACGCTTCACTACTTTTCAGATAATTCAAGGGACAATTTTTTCAAATAGTATGTCTTTTATCAACTTGCTTTTAACGTCAGTCAACCATGATCATAAGACCATGAACTTTAAAGCAAGTTTAATCATAATTTGTCTTTGATTTTATTTGTTTTTTTTCCTTCAATAAGTAATATTAAATTGCCTCTACCAATTAATTACATCCGTCCATTTTTTGCTCTGTTAAACTAATATAAAAATACATATAGCACGTTATTTATCGCTTCACCAGCTTTATTTATTTTGTAACTACTATTGAAGACGACAGACGCATTATCACATACGGGCCAATAAGGACGTTTAATCTTCACACACTGTGACTTGAAAAAATCAATACCAACCGCCCGCATCCGTATGTAAACGAAGAAAAAAGCGAATGTGCGCAGTTTTTACAATCTAAGCTAGATGCTGACTCCTGGATTGTTTGTAGCAGTGTGCGCACAATCCAGAGGGTTCGAGGTTCCTAATGGCAAGGAGGCAGATACATTTTGAAGGCAGACAATCAAATTAGTGCTAGGAATACCATTCACATACCCAGCCAAAACAAAGCAAGGTGGTAGGAGATTTATAATACATAAAAATAAAAATATTAATATTTTCTTCTACAGTTACCAGGCAACCAACATTAGGTGAAAAGGTGACAGACAGAAAGTGTTATAGTTATAATAATATTAGTATGGATAGGATGGGTTTTGCAAGTATCAGTGCCGTGAAGGATGCGGTTCACAAGGACGTACAATGTACTTACATACAGCCTAGTAATAGGGCCTTTCAGACAAATAGCCATTAGCAGTGACACTCACCAATTTTTTCATCGCGGTCCCACGTTCTCGCGCAATCGGCCAGTGCTGTGCGGAAGTGTAGGTGACATTGTAGGATGTCGGGCAGCCGGTGGAATAACGTCTGGATCTTGCTCCCATTCAGGATCGCTGGACTACTCTCTTCAAGGGGTTTCTTGTAGTCCTGTAAATTAGGCATGGTTTAATATTATCGGTTTAGAAACATCCCCCTATCCTACCCGTGATCTGCAGCCCCAGGGGGTTCTGAAAGTTCTGGATCCTACAGATATGGCCGGACGAAAAACGCCCATAAACGCGTTAGGTTACATAGGTCATACCACGGAGCAAATCCGTGGGTCATACTAAGGATACATTACAGTGGTATATAAAGAAGAAATAAAGAAAATGCATTTATTTTGCACAGAATAAAAGACACAATTAAATACATCAGATAAATCAAATAAAAAGTGAAAAGTGACGCTAGTGTATGAGATCCAGTAGCATTTCTGAACGGACTTTTTTAACTGATTTGTTGATATGTCGCAGATGGATTGTAGAATCCGCTGTTTTACAAAACAACTCCGTTATGTAAAACAAGTGAATAACGTTCAGCTGGATTGTCATTGCACTACGTTTTACAAAACTGCTACCGACGTTTAGACGTAATGAAGAACGGCTTATTTGCAGCCAGAATGAGCGTCTTTCAAAAAACAGTCTAGCGGCAAAATTATGCAGTGAAATCTTAGCTAATAATAAGTCCCCTTTATTAGGTACCTAATCAACGGTACTCCCGTCAAATGGTGGTTCCATTGTGTAGTTACGAACACGAGACTACAAAGGTAGGTATTGCATATTAGAATAGATTCTTCTTGTGTTTGCCATAGAAGTTAATACATAGACATGAGTAAAAAAGTTGTTCGTCCCTGACTTGCAGGTAATATAACATAATTATACACATTAATGTACCGGCATTACCGCGTTCATTTACATTTAATGCTTATACTTAATACCGATCATTTCGAGCATCACTTTTTGTATTAAACAAATGTTGTTTTAATAAAATAAAATAAGCAAAGTCCAACGGACATTCTGATGTTTATTTTGTTCCACCTTGTACAGGTGTAGAAATAAAAACTTAGAAGCCGTCACAAGTTGCGTCATTTCTGATTATAAGCTGGCTTATTGAATGTAAATTGGAGAAACCTATATGGGTCTTGTGAGGCAAAGCGTCTATGGGATAAAACGTAAAGTGCAAGATTGCTTCCGCGAGAGTCATGTTTCATACTCCAGTTTGCCATAGACAAAGGCAAACGGAGAATTCCATTTAGTGCATACTTAGCTCCATCTTAGCTCGTTATATTTCTCAGACATCTACAGATAACTAGTTTAGATAAATATGTAAGTATGTGCATTGTTTTTGTTCCCACTGAAATGTCCTTCACTACCTCCGTTTATGTAATTATTTCTGGATTTTTTCTCATAAATGGTAATGTTATGCGAATATCAGCTTATAATGCACTAATGACATAAGAAACCCTTTAAGACCTATGTATGTTATTGTGCAAAGTTCTTTTAGATGTGTGCGTAAGCAAATCGTAACGGTTGCATTGTGATTTGTGCTCAATTTATGGAGCTCAGTTAATTGCTAGTGACGACATTGTATAGTAAAAAGATGGAAGAAGATAGCAATAATTACGAGATGCACAAGGTCCTAACGCGAAGAAGATTCTCTGAAGCATCACTTATTTCCACGATTATGTATTTACTTAAGAATTGATCGTGAAATCAATGGACGACTAGACAGAAGTGGGGTAAGGATGATAGTTTACAATACTCTTAACCTACTTAGTCACTGGAAACCATACCAAATAATAAGGATAAATTACGACAAAACAAAGCTGTATCGGGTGTGTTGGACTCTCGGTAAACTCCTAATAATATTGCATTATATGTACTAAATTACTAAATGACATGCATGAGGAAGCGGTGACAGGTCAACAACACTCTACGACAGCTTATTTTATTATTACTTGTCATTTATTGTGGCCAATAAAGTAATACGCTTACCACAAGCCAGTAACTGTGTTAGCTTAAACTATTAGAATTCTACGGAATTAAACGTATTTCCTTCTTCAGGAAAGTTCGATTTGTAGAAATGTCAAACATATTGACGGAAAGTAGGGAATTTCTAACCACAACATAACAATAAGTTTGTTGCTAATGGGTTAGTCATAAGTCCACAATACATTCGATACCAGCTTATTAGTTAGTCATCAATAAGTTATTATTTAAAGAAAATCTAGCGCAGCCTTTTGTACAAAGATTTGCAAACTAGGATGTTTTGGACTTTCTAACGAGAAGCTAAGACGTTTGCTACCACAGTTTCATTGAAAATCATAGATCATAAGTCCACAATACATTCGATACCAGCTTATTAGTTAGTCATCAATAAGTTATTATTTAAAGAAAATCTAGCGCAGCCTTTTGTACAAAGATTTGCAAACTAGGATGTTTTGGACTTTCTAACGAGAAGCTAAGACGTTTGCTACCACAGTTTCATTGAAAATCATAGATGAATACATTAGAAATGTTCCACAGCACTGCAGCACAAAATAAACTGTAGTTAGAACAAAAGCTCTAATTTACCGCATTAAACACAGTCCAGTGGATGTCAGCGCCATTTTCATTACAGAGAGACGACCTCGTACACTCCGCTTGCAAATAGTGCCTATTCAAATTGCCCCACTTCCTAATATGCTAATCTATGGCATGTGAATTGTAGGCGAAACAATGCTAAAGTGGGCCAGACAGGTTCATATTTACATACGTTAGTTGAGATTTTTGACATTACCAATGTGTCGCCGCGACAGTTTTCCCATTTACCATTGTTGCCTCAAAAACTGAATAAAAATCATAGCTGTTTGTCTCTGAAGAAAAAAAGAAAGTTGCGAAAATAATAAACTTTAAATTCGGGTGTTTAGAGAAAGCTCTCTCTCCTTTGTTTGTTTGTGAAATCTGCGCAATTATTGCAATGATAGAATTAAATGTTAATCTAGCAATTGTAATTTAGTTAAATATCACGAATATTGATGAACCTAACTTGACATCGTGATTTCTCTATAAAATATCAAAGTCATTCTGTTGAAGTTAGACAATTTACATAGCTAAGTGCCAAAAATCGAAACCGTAAGGTGCTAATTTTTCAAGTTCAGTCGATGTTGAAAATAAATTCAAGTGTTTTACTAGTGGGACTATAAAGTTATATAAGTAACTGTACTGTACTGTAGTAGCTGTTTAGCTTAACCCCTTATACCACTTTCAGAACAAGAAATCTCATTAATAAGTATAGCGACATGGGCGCTAACGTTTAACACGCAATTTTGCAAGTCAACTTACTTAATTAAAGTGGCCTGTCAAGTCAATCTGGCCTCCCTGGTGTAGAAAACATAAGTGGTTTGCACTAGCACTATAAATGCTCCACAGGTTACGCAATGGGAACTGACGTTATTATGATCGCATTATAATTGCTGGCTATTATGCCATTAATCTAAACGTGCTTCCTTCCCGATCACGAATTTCCCCGGAGTCATGAGAAATGTCAGCGTATGTTATTCAAACATTGTGACTTGAGGATCTGAGATACTTACTATGATAGCAAACCGGTTTGTGTACAGTAACTACTATTAGTTAGTGGGTGTGTTGACAGTGTACTTATTTTGGTTGACCATAACTGGTCAACGTAAATATTTCGTGAGTCGCCGTGTACGGATAATTACAGATTATTTGCCAAAGATAAATGTGGTTGATTTCAATTATTTACATTCCGTGGTGATATATTTAGTCTCAGTAATGTTTACTTCTAGTTATTTACAAGAACGTACTAATTATCTCATGTACAGTAGTACCTACGGGTTCTACTGCAAAGTGTCACACATCAATTACACGAATGAGTGATGTCATTCAATTTCCATCTTCGTTTATTGACATGTGTCATTCATGGAGTCGCTCCATTTGTAGTGATTATGGCTTGCAGTCGAATAACAATCTATTTCGAATATTCGAATACAAAAAATGCGATATTCGAATATTGTACCAATTTCCAGCAACCAAACTGAGCACTCTGATGTGCACAAAACAAAATTTTAAACTTTGCGCGAGGCGTTCATTCTGCGTATAGTCGCCGGCACGTAACTTGGCCAGGTTTTGGCGTAGTGGGATTAAGTTAGCGCAAGTACAATTAGTGCAACAAGAAAATGGTCACTTTTATTGTTTGTCATTATACTATGATAATTGCCATAGATTATTTTTAAACAAGAGTCTGTTAGCAAGAAAGTTAATGCAAGGAAAAACGCATCTATCGATTCTTGCCAAGTTACGTGCCGGCGACTATACACAGGTATAGTCAAAATTCGGAAGCGTTCGGGAACACTCGGAGGATAAGTGTAAAGGCCTGCACAGACGAGGGGCAATTTGTACGCAGACAAATTGTCCGCAAAGATAGAACGTATGGAAATCTTTAAAATAACGCACACAAAGGACAAGTAGACTGCTGGGATTTCCATACATTCTATCGCTGACGACAATTTGTCCGCGGACAAAAGTCCCTCGTTTGCGCAGGCCTTTACACTCGTAGTCGAATCGCAACTTCACGCATTTGTGTATTATCTGCTCGCAAATGAGGTTCTTATCTTGTAAAGTAAGTTGGCAAGACTAAATATATTTGTAATCATCTGAAATGTTCCTTATAATAATTATGATTCCATAGACGCTCTAAGTTTCCTTAGGTCTAACATCCAAGGAAAACTGAAGACAGAGCTAAAGTTAAATGTTAGGATTTCAAACGCATTTAATTTTTTTACTATGTGGTACCTTGCTTGATCTGCTGATCTCATAATGATTATTATGTTATTCATAAGATAGCTCTTTCCCATTACCGGTAAAATGGGGCTGATTGGTATGAATTTCGGACAAAATTGTAATTATCTTTAATATAAACAAGTTTACCACATTTTTTGTAATTTTAATGGATAAGTCTCATCCAGACCTACCATTACACGCACTTAGCATATCATAAATAGCAGTAGAAATAGTTTTTTTTATATATTGGTGACTCAAATAGCCTCGGTGATGGGAATTTTTGAAAATACCCAGATATTTTCAAAAATCCCCAACACCGAGGCTGCAAACATTTTAGCTGAAAATAAACGAGAATATTGAATACAACGCGACAAGCTATATTTGGAACACTTTAGCAACGACGCCCAAACAGTCTTGAGTTTGTTTACGAAAATTATCGTTGCCGACGACAAGTGCCTATAATATTATAACCTCAATCTTTTGACCGTAAATAATAAAATTGTTGCCAGGTATAGAATTTAAACTCCTATTGTTGCCGTTGTAGAAAATATATCTACTCAAATCTTTTATTTATTTTATTCCGAATATCGCCCAAAACGCCAAAAATAGACCCATTTTACGGTATATTGTTTTTACCACTCTCTGGTAATCTGTTTGATTCACAGACGTGAATCAAACACACCTAGATAACACAAGAGCAACTACTTCGCGTGCCATAAATAGCACCAGCTTACGTACAAAAATCGTAAGCTGCCACTTTCGCGCTCAGTCCTGAGTACTGCTGGTTTTCATACAGTTCGTGATACTTGCGCTATCTAACGCAAGTATTATCTAGGTCTATCTATATCTGTGGTTTGATGTGTGGTGTGGTTTTATCTCTTTTGTAATTCAGTGCAGTGACCAAAAATTGGAGTATTCCACGAAACGCACCATCCAGGTGCGTTAAGTATGTTGTGCCGCGCTGAGATTATTAAACGTTTTTATTATTAAATATTGATTTGTTTTATTTATTAATATCCCTTTTTCTATTAACACATAAAACATTGGAACACTTGGGTGCCTATTTAGTATACATTTCTGTCACTCTGGTACTTTTGTACTTTTCAAAACAACAAATGATTCAATTTAAAACCTGTATTTTTACCATTATTGAAGCTAAGTAGTAAGTCGCTAAAGCACCTAGTTCATTTCCAGATCACCTTTCAGTTAATTTCTGCTTTCCTGGTAGTTTTAATAGATAAACAATTAGGACGTTAAATTTCCAAACTTCTATCGATATCGTTTATTACGAATCCTTCAGGCTCTTCTCTGTTTCATCGTTGGTGCGTTTCGAGGAATAAATTTATAACATTTTTATTTTCTTAACGCACCTGAATAGTGCGTTTCGAGGAATACTTTGGTGCTTTTCAAAGTTGGTGTGTTTTGAGGAATACCTCCAAAAATTACATTAAAATAAGTAGGTACTTTCCTATACTGTAATTATTAATTAATTTGATTTCTTTATATACTAATACTCAGATCTCGATTTATAAGATTGTGTTGTATTGTGGTTTGTTGTGTGGGTATAAGATCGCTTTTGCATCTACAAAAGGCCTCTATGACTAGATGTAGAGCTTTTATAAAGCAGTAAAATTTTGATTTATTTCTTTCATATTAATCAAGACTCTTAATATGTCTAAGATAAAATAGAGATAATTATGATTATTAAAAAAACTTTTTTTTTTTAATTCGAATAATATCTGAAAAAATCGAATTTTTGAATATAAAAATTCCGAATATTTGCAAGCCCTAAGTTAGTAAGCAAGTAAGCTAGTTATAATGCAAATATGGTATAAGAGTACCGAGTCGGATCTGATGTTAGATTATAGATAACAATGTCAACAATATTTACAACGCAACACCTAAGAGACTAATGAGTGTGTGAAGCGACGAGTATATTTATCTATTAATCTATACTAATTTCCGTAAGTAGGTAATATTTAGAGTTGCCGCGAATAGTGTTTATAGCGAATAATCGAATACCGATTAATCGCCATTCACTTTGGCGAATAGTCGAATAACTCGACATTACTATTCGACATAAAAAAAAAACATTAAACACATTAAAAATATTTCTAATTTCTTCTAAGGTTGTGAGAAAAGAAAACAATAAAGTTAAAGAAATCTGTTTCATGTTATACATATGTGTAGTAAATTTAATTTTCCATTTAAAATATTAATTAAAAAGCCTTACTAATTTAATTTCATGAATATGATAGGCACAGGCACATATTACAGATAATAATTGATATTGTGTCTTGTTTTATTAAGGAAAATAATTTAAAAAATGATTATTTTTAACTCATTAGTTCTTTTGTTCGTTAAAAGTTTATTTTCGACGCCTATTCGCCGAATGCCGAATAATACTAGCTATTATTCGGTATTCGACGAATATCAAAAAAATGACGAGTAATGCCGAATACCGAATAATAGCGAGTATTCGCGGCAACTCTAGTAATATTACATTTTGTTCTTTGCAAGCTTGTACGAGCAGGTGAGTTCACCATCTACATTAGGATCCAGATATCTGTTTCTGAAGAATAAGTCAGCGAAGTCTTGATTTTTCAGGTCACTTGAGTTCAGGCTTAAGTAGTTCATACTTACGTTGATGAGCCTCTGCAGCGTGGCGACGTAGGAGTTCTCACTGTGTATGATGGCAGCCACTACATGGCGGCGCCGCAGCTGCACCGGCGACAGTGAGTCGGGTGGCGCGCCCAGCGAGGGCGGCGGCACGCGCCCGCCGCGCACCTCTCCGCCACATGAGAATAAATCTTCCTCCAACTGAAAACGTCACACAAACACTGTTCATCTTGCACCAACACAGAATACATAAGCACAGCACACATTTTATCTCCAGAATCAAATTCGCTTCAAGTTTCTGATGACGCTATTCGAGTCGCGTGTCTGTTAAATGAACAGAAATAACTTGTGCGTGATTATTCAACTCGCGCGGCTGTAACTCGCGTTTCGTGGACGCTTGCCGGGCGCTCCGTTCAAATTCTCACACACCGAAAACAGTAGTCTGCCCGTGTAATTACGTCACAAATCGCGTCATCAGAACCACTGTCTCCTACTTATAAAACGTAAACGTCAAAAGTAACACCAACCACCACGTGACTTACGTTAAAACTTGTCAACGAATACTGAGCCTTGTCATGGAGTAGTTTCATACACGACGGACAAAACATTGCTACGATATCGTTTAGAAGCGAACTGGCATTGAATTAACTTTTGACATTTACGAATCACACGTTATTCACGTCGTCTCACTAAAAATAAACTGAAATAAGAAAATTACTATCGTGTACATGAATCCAATATGGTAGCTGACTGGTATCCACTGTGACATCATTATATCACATGTTAAAATAGATTATTTGTTTAGCGACTTAAGACCTCCGAGGCGCGGAGGCGACGCGCACTACGATACACGCGTTACTGCGGTTTGTTGTTGACTGACTACTCAATGACCCGATCATGATTCATCTGAAATATACATAATTGTGAATCATCTATGTTACACTTGATAAATGTTACATATTATAACACCCAGTCATGTTAAAGGACAATTGGAGAGCTGTGTCGTATGGCATGTAATTCCACAAATGTCACTATCACGTAACACAAACTTGCTGGGCTGGATGTACTTATTGGTATCTCTACTTAAATGCATTCCTTGTATATGCCATCATTGAATGAAGATCGGTAATTCATACATACAAACTGAATACTGAATGGTAAATACATTTATTATGAGAACTATACAGTATAACTCCACAGAAGATTACAAACCGTCTCATTTGTCTATTGATAGAAAGCACCGTATGGTCGATAATGCTTTAGAGGTCCTGGAGTCGATCCAGCGAGACCGTTCCAAATGCCAATACGTTTTCTCATGGTGAAATCAGAATAGCAGGTGAAAATATTAGAAGTATCTTGATAATAATCACATTGAGACCTAATATCAGCAAAAATTTTAGAGCTCTTCGGAAGAAGTGCTTTCCAGAATTTCACGCAAGACTTTATTAGTCTTATAAAACTACCGTGGTCCTTTTATTTTCCTTAGTATTGTATAGAACGTAATGAGAACAAAAGCGCAATTTTGCATGCCCGGGAATTTCAGGTGCAACAACTATGCACCAATTTCAGGCTCCTCATAAGATGCTATACATTATTTCAACGTAGTCGAGAAGAAGACATCCCTTGTCGATGGTAGGGTGAATGGTGTAAAAACCGGAAAGTTTCAGGGTTCGTAGGAAATTGGTACCAACCTCGGGTAATTTGGGCATCTTATCGGTCTCGTGTCCATGCATGTCGTACTGGTGCGAGGAGCCCCGTCTCACGCTGAACCACCGGGCCAGTCTCCCCCCTCCCTCGTCGTCGGGAGGAGGTGCCGGCGGTGCAGGAGTCGCTCCGCCGCCGCTTCGCCATCGCTCGCACAGCTCACGAGCGCGGCTCAGCGTGTTGCGTAACTGACCACTGCTCCTGAATCGATATGGAGAAATGTTAATTAAATTAAAAAGAAATGGAATTATCGCTCTATCCGGAATAATAAAGTGATTGGGGACAAATTGAAGTTTAGCCTCCCGAACGATTTCGGTCACGTTGGCCAATCTCAACGGAGATTAGGTACGCAGGAGATATTATAGTGCACAAGTGTGTGCGAAAACACAGATGCACTGTCTGTTCCTTTACTCACATAGTCCGATGGGACGGCAATCCGACACGGCCGGGGAGAGATCAGGGCCTCAAGTCTGCTATTACAATAGTGTGAGATTGGTCTATCATTGATTTCATAATTGTCGATTTTGACAAGTTTGGTAATCTACTAATATAATGTCGTCATTATGACTTTCCAATGGTCAACCACTGACACTCCATTGAAAGAAATCGCATAAAATGGTAATCGTACATACTCGTAATGACAAATGAATAAATGTAATGTTTATTGCTATTTACGAACTTCTTACTACTTCAGATTGCAAACACTAATACGTAATATGTAAAAATATATATTAAATGAAATCTAGCATGAAATTTTGTAGTTTTTCTTGGACCATTGACCGACCAATGATCGACCATTATGAATTTAGCAGATTACGAACTTTTAGCAAAATTACAATGGGATCGTGTTGGAATGACGAATTTATAAAAGTAGCAGACTTGGGCCTCAGGCGTAGGACCAACGGTTTTACGTGCTTTCTGAGACACGGGGGTATCACAACACTAAAACTCCGGGCTGTTACTTAGAAATTCCCAATGGAAAAACCCAATAACACTTTGCCCGACCCGGGAATCTTGGTGGGGACAAATTGAAGTTAAGAGTTCCACAGAATGCAACTGACTAGCGGGGTTAAGGCTCCTACACACTATGCCGGCGGCCCAGCTCGTTCGTGCAGCGGGCTTGCCACACAAACGAGCCGCTGGCATGGCCGCCGGGTTGCAGTTAAGACCTAGGAACACAAAGTGTACACTACTAGCGTTCTATCCAGCTGCCACAACTGAAATGATGCTGTGCGGCTGCCAGCGGCAAGTACCGGCGGCCTGAATATGCCGGCGGCATAACTGCGCGGCAAAAACCCGCCGGCTGTGCCGCCTGCATAGTGTGTAGGAGCCTTTACAATGATTAAGACAGGAAATACTGCAGTTGTCTGTGCGTTGATGGTTGTAGATATTCGCATTAGGTTTGGCTTGTAAAACGTGACCAAGTCATGAGTTCTGGCAAATAGTCGTATTTGAACAGATGGTGTAAGCAGATCGATAGCAGATCCAGGAAGACCATTAAATTAGTAATGTTTGCCGAAATACTAACTTGGCTTAAGAACTGACGCAAATTTTCGAGCACTGTTTAGTTTAATTGGAAAGTTCTAAATATCTTTGTAGCGATGATTTAATTCACGCAGAACCCTAAGCAGTGGTTTTACCTAGTCTATGATGTAATTTGAAGGATACGGACAATTAGCTAACACGGAAGACGTACATTTAATGATAGAAAACAATAATTACTGGTGAAACTTGTAATAGAAACTAGAGCTGATCCGACTTTCTGTACAAGTCTATTACTTTCTGAAGTACAATCGTTAAGCTTTAGTTATGTAACATATTTTTATTTACCACTCCAAATTACATGTATGGTAATAAATAGGCTATAAAATAAAATGCAATTACTTAGTAGGCGACCGAGCGATATTCTTTAATGAATTTCCGCTAATCATTCAACGTTATCCAATCATCAGTCATAATATTTCTACAGGCAATAAGATTCAAATTAAGATGACAGCAAATGAAACAATCGACAGACGACAATTTATATTAACAATGGAGCAATTAGTTCGTTAAGACTAAATACTAAACAAAGAATAAGCTGAAGGTTACACCAACAATGTAGCAATGGTTATAAAATATTTATTGAATGTTTTATGTATGAGTTGTAGTCGCGAATATATTAGAGCTTATTTGGTGATGTGATGAAAGACTAAAGTCTAAATATTGTCTTTGCGGTTGCCTCACTCGAAGCAATCTACGTAGCGCAATTTTATGTCGGAGGCGTCGACTTGGCTCGAGGGAACGCTACTGTGTACTGTTTTTGTTGTTATTAGTTTTCTTTCTCCGTTATTGTAGTAAAGTGGAGCAAAACATTATCATTCCAAGGTCGTTTATTGTTTCTCTCACCTTAGTATATAATAAAAACTGCACTAGGCAATCTGTTATGTTTCTAGATAATAATTGGTCTAATGATTGCACAAGCTCTTGTTGCGTTGTCTCTAGATTTTTGTACAATATACCTATTAGTAAGTATTGTAACGCATTCTTGGGAAATGGAACTTTGGTCACGCAACTTTTGGCATGGAAATACATTGTAGATTGATGAACTATCGCAGTTGAATAAATCGGAAACCTTCCCAAAAGATAAATCAATAAGTACGCGATAAGACCTTTTAAGGGTCCTAGCATGGAAAGAAAAGGCATGGCATGGAAAGAGCGACTGTCGCAACCCAGCGCAGGGCACGCCGCGATAGCGGCGGTAAGACCCCTCTTTGAGGAGTGGCTAGAGAGGCGCCACGGCGCCCTCACCTACCGCCTGACGCAGGTCCTCACCGGACACGGGTGTTTCGGGAGGTACCTGCACATTATCGGGCGGGAGGATACGCCCGGGTGTCACCACTGCGAGGGTCGCCCGGAGGACACGGTGGAGCATACGGTGGCGGTATGCCCCAATTGGGCGGAGCACCGCCGTGTTCTCGCAGAGGCGATCGGCGGCGGCGGCGACCTCTCGCGCCCGGCCCTGGTTCAAGCCATGGTCCGGGGCGAGAGGGAGTGGGAGGCAGTCACCTCCTTCTGCGAAGCAGTCATGCTAGCGAAGGAGGTGGCGGGACGGCTGAGGGAGAGGGCCTCACGTCCCAGCCGCCGCGGGAGACGCCCCGGGCGTCGGGAGCCGCGAGACGACTCCCGGCCACCGTAGGCGCGGGCCTGCGGGCGGAGAGTAATGGGTAACTCTCCGTCCGATCAGGACCAGGCCCGTGACGGACGGCGCGTACGTGTTCCACGCGCGCCTCAAAGAGATGTCAGCATTAGGAAGGGGCCCGAAAGGGCCGAAGCCTGCCGGGGCAGCGGGATTGTCCGAAAGGGTTACCGCTACCCCGGAACACAAAGGGCTAAGGAAGGAACACGGGTGGGTTTTAGTCAGTAAGAGTCTGACACTCCCTTCTGCTCCACCCAGAGCGGGAGGGGTCATTGGATGATTTCCCATCCACAAAAAAAAAAAAAAAAAAAGGGTCCTAGCGTGAAGTTAAGTAGCCTATAACCTGCCCCAATAATTGGGGTATTAAATGCTAAAATATGTTTTCAAATCCGACTGGGATTTCCAGAGATTATCGCGTTCAAACAAACAAACAAACTCTTCAGCTTTAATATTAGGATACAGCTAAATACTACTATTATAAATCTTCTATATCTTAGAACACATTGAACACAAAATCTGCAACAATCCGTTTTCCTGTTTGTTCGAACTTACCTTGACAAGACAAGTAAACAATCAATCTTGTAGCAATATTCGTCCCTCTAAAAACGTGTGAATTTAAAATCTGACACTTTGGCAACAAAGTTAGGTTTTCACGAGAGCCTGCTAGATTTCGTAGGCGAATGACTATAAAATAAACTGCCATCTTGTTTCTGCTAATTGTGTTCGCAACGACAATCATCGCTTGATCCCAGGGTTAAGTCTGTGTTAATCGAAGCTCGGTACAGTCTGCTAACGAGTTTACGATTCAAATTTTGATTAAGACGATTGGGTTTTAAACTAATATAACTTGTATAAAATTTAGTCGTTGAATAAGTATTTATTCTTTTGTGAGGTTGTAGCGTTCCGATTGAAATACTAGGTGCTTGGATGAGTAGGCAAAATTAATTATTTGAAAATGATTAAATTAATATTAGGTCGGGGCAAAAGTATTTTCGTATTTTTCATACAAAAAAAAAAAAAATTGTTTTAGGTTTAATTTTTTATTTATTTATAATATGTATGTGCCGTTTTGATCGATGACTTGTTGCCATCTTCTGGGCAATGCCATGATCCCGTTGCTGTAGAAGTTTTGAGATTTTTTATCAAAAAAATCTGACAGGTAGTTTTCACAGTGTTCTTTTGAGGTTAACTTTATGCTTCCTAAAGAGTTCTGAAGTGACCGAAACAGGTGAAAATCTGATGGAGCAAGATCAGGGCTATACGGAGGATGCATCAACACATCCCAGCCAAGCTCTCTCAATTTTTGCTGAGTGGCTATAGATGAGTGCGGTCTGGCGTTGACGTGATGAAACACCACGCCCTTCCTATTCACCAGCTCCGGCCGGTTTTTCTCAATAGCTTCTTTTAACCTCATCAGTTGTTGACAGTAGAGGTCAGAATCGATAGTTTTACCCGGCGGCAAAAGCTCATAGTGGACGATTCCTTTCCAATCCCACCAAACACACAGCATCACTTTGTTCCGAGTCAGGCCGGGCTTTGCCACGGTCTGTGGGGCTTGCCCATGCTTCAACCACGATCTTTTTCGGACATTCTTATAGTAAGTGATCCATTTTTCATCACCCGTAATCAACAGTTTAAGAAATGGGTCGAAATTATTACGTTTCAACAAAGAATCGCAAATGGAAACACGTTGCATTAAGTTTCTCTCAGTGAGATCATGTGGTACCCAAATATCAAGTTTTTTCTTGTACCCAGACTTTTGTAAATGCCGTAAAACTGTTTTGTGATCAACATCCAGTTCTTCAGCAATATCATAACTACTAATATGTCGATCTTGCTCCACTTTTTCAAAAATGGCACTGATTTTATCCGTGACAGGGCGTCCAGAGCGAGCTTCATCCTTGACACTAAAATTTCCTGACTTGAAACGCTTGAACCACATTTGTGCTACTCGTATTGATACCGCATTAGGTCCGTAAACCGCACAAATTTTATTCGCGGCGTTCGTCGCATTTTTACCTTTTTTGTAATAAAATTTTAAAATGTACCGAATTTCTTCGTCACATACGTTCATGTTGCTTGCTTGAAAAACAATTGAGAAATGGCGGGAACTAGTTTTTTTTTTAATTTATTGCATCTATAAAATGTCAACATTTAATAGTATTAAAACCAGCCAGTTACATTCAGTACTGCCAAAGAGGTTTGATTACTAACAATAGATTCAAAATACGAAAATATTTTTGCCCCGACCTATTATTAACGGCTTTTTCACTAATTATGTAATCATTAATTGACATTTTTCTTCACACTAACTAATATATTTTATTCAAATTGTGATTGGAATGGATTTTGAAATTAATTAACTCTATTTTGTGATAAATTAGTATTAAGTAAACAATAATATTTTATGTTAACTGATTTGAAATGTAGTTTTTTAAACTAATAATATAACGTACCTATGTAATTAATGTAAGGAATCAATAAAAGCTTATTATTATTTTTTTAAAAGTACTTAGGTTTGAACTTTGAACCCTGTTTTGTTAGTGCAGTAGTGCAAGCGAGGTTTGACAAAGGTTTAATTTTGTGTTTTGATGCACGTTCTTTTTAAGTTGAAGCTGAATGCTCACTTATTTAACGCTTAAGAGTTGATGTAATCTCGTCACTGCATCAGTAAGGACAAACATATTTCCTAGTTGTTACATAAAGCAATTATTATTATGCATTAGGTCTACAAGGTCTAAGTCCTAAGTCTAAACATCATTACAGAGATACACAGTCAGCTTTACTGCTGCCACTCACATCAAAAAATATAAACAAACAGTAAACTCACGAATGTTTAAAATCACTATTGCTAATTAGAATCCTACGCGATTAGTACAAATGGTCGAACAATAGATGTACTCAACAGTTTTTGTTAAACAATGTTGTGTAATTCAAAATAGTTTACAGGACAACTATAGAAGATGGTTGTACAAGTTGCAATAAATGGATGACAGACGACGCACTGTCTGCATCCAGCCGGCTTATCTGTTGCAATGACCCGTTTCATAATTATAAACAATGATATTTTCATAGTTAATGCATCTACCCGTTTCATAATGCATTGATACACCGTAAAATCCAGAACTGTACCTATACAGTACTGGATTTTGTATCAGTATCGATGCATTATGAAACGGGTCATCCTTATTTTTTTAAAAATTAGCATTTTCAATCATGTTTAATGTTTATTAACGCCTTCAGACAATTAATAAAAAACATCAGCGTGAACAGCGAATATAATAAAAATAAATTAAACGTGGATATACAATGTTTAAGAACCACCTGTTGCGAAAAATCGCACACCAATAAATAGCAATAGGCAACAGGTCGAATTTAACAGGATAATTTTAATTTATGTTTCACTAATGAATAATGATGATTTTAACTTGCTACTGGAAATAACTTTACCTATTTCAGTATTATAAATATGTAAGTATTATCTGTGCCTATTTGTTAATACAGTAAAATGATTAGGTTGTATCGGCTAAGACGTAGATAGACATAAACCTCTGCAGAATGATACAAAACTAAGATACAAACTGTATTAACATCAAGTCTAGTAAAGACGCTACATAATTTCCATTAGGATAGTCATCAATTAATTAAGATTAATTTTCTCTTCTGAATTAACAAGCGCAGCTGCATAAAAATGAATAAAAATACACATACATAATTAGAATTACATACCTATACAGAATGGAAAAAATCAATAGGCCTTGACGGGAAACCACGTTAAATCTTTAAAATAGATTATTTTACTTAAAGGAAACATTCCTATATTTTTGAAAAGAAACGAAACTGCATTCTCAGATTTCTCGAACTGAAGCTTACCTAAACCGGGAATCGAAACAGCTAAAAATTAAAAAAAAAAATAAGCACTCGCTATTTTATTTTACTAGTCGATACAGTCAATGTTAAAGATAAAATTTCTCCAAGAAATACTATTACATCTTACACTCGTCTGTCGTACTTATCGTAGGTAGGTACAAGATATCCATGAAATCTAATATTTAGTACACAAGGGTTTTAATCAACATTTCCTAGACTAGAACTATTCACTTTCAACAAGTAAAAGACACGTTATAATTTTCTTATAACTCTAACATCCAAAGACATTCTATGAAGTACCAGCTTGCTAATCTATCTCTGTTGAAGAATTAGATAAGAAAATCGTTTAATTGGTAGTAATAATTATATTTCTTTCTTAGACGAGGCGTTCTGACGAAAAGTTTAATAAAAGAAGGAAAAATAATTATGAACGTAAAACTTTGTTTGCGGCGCGGAACTGCAATTGTTAAATTCGAACGAAAATTTTGGACATTTTTATCCATTTTGTTTTGCTTCCATTTCTTAATTGTGTAATAATGTCGTATCAAGAACAATTTGATTTATTAGAAGCTTACTTTTCAAACAACAAGAATTGTAACGAGGGGTCTCTCATTTCGGCAACTTATCAGTTAAATTATTAAAGTGTAACAAAATTGTAATTTTAAATAGTATAAGTATCAATGTTTTTCTACGTAATAAATTTCTTTGTGTTTACGTGTCCTTCATATTAGAATTAATGATAAAATAAAATTAATGTTAGATTTCATGATCTTTTTTATTAACAAGACCAAATGTTTATTAGAGATTTTATCCTGAACAATAATCCTATCGATTAGTAGAATAAAATAACGAGTGTTTATGTTTTGAGCTGGTTCGATTCCCGTTTTAAGTAAGCTTGTTGAGAAATCTGTGAATACAGTTTTGTTTTGTATGTACGTTTCCTTTAGGGTGATTGTGCAGTGGTTACCGCGAAATTCAAATTTTCTTACGTTTTTTTCAATTTGCAGGTCAGTTTCAGGTTGTATCTTGATCAAAATTTTATTCGCGACTATAACAGGTACGTATCTAAAGAATTATAATCCACACCACAAGAAGAAATCTCTTATGGTAAAGTGCTTGTGGTACAAATCTCACTTATGAAGATGTATTAATGATTCTAATGATTATAATTCTTTAGATACGTACCTGTTATAGTCGCGAATAAAATTTTGATCAAGATACAACCTGATACTGACCTGCAAATTGCAAAAAACGTAATAAAGTTTGAATTTCGCGGTCTACCACTGCGCGTAAAATAATTTATCATAAAGATTAAAGTGGTTTCCCTTCAGTGCCAATTGAATTTTTCCAACCTGTATACTGACTCGATACATTTTGCATTAAAAAAACCTGTATAACATAATTCATCAGGTGTTTACCATCCCACTTGTAATAAAAGTGAGGGAAACGCGTTAATGCTGTGCTCTGAGGCGCGCACACGCAACCTGACACTATTATGATATGGATCGGAAAGCAGACATTAGCAATGAGCTCGGATAGTGTTTGGGGCAAGACGTCATAATTATTACGGAAATTAGACTGAATTTAATCTTTACTAATTAATTGTGTTATTGTTAGGTATACACCACAGTGAGGAATCTGTTTTATTTTGTACAGAGGCCAGCACATCAATCTACCCCAATCTGTCAGATTTCTTTGATATATTTTCATCTTTATTGCAAGGAAATAAGGTTCATATTCAATTGGGAAAATTTGACAGATTGGGGTAGCTTGATTTGCTGGCCTCTGTACATAACATCAAAAAATAACACGATGGATGTAAATAAATAACATTATGGATTGCAAATAAATTTAAGAATATGAATAATACCTACACCTAAAAACGCAGAAACGATTACTTGAAAACAAGGCCTCAAGCAATTAGGTTGGAAAAATAAAAACTGGAAAGAAAGATGTCATATACAGACGAGAAGATGTCATTTAGAGAAGAAATGGATGAAAATTGATGAAGAGGCAAAGCCCCGCAAACGTTTGGAAGTGTGTAATATATCAGCAATTCAGCATAGTGCTAAAATCATCTGCAGGGTAATTGCGTAACACACTATCAGTAGTAATGGGTTTCATTTTGACAGTTCAACAACATTCATTGCATTATTTGCGTTGTTGAGCAGATACATTTTTCGAACATATGGAGCAATGGAGATTCAAATTGAGAGTAATAGTGTGTTACGCAATTAGGGTGCTGACCTCTTAACTATAGACTAGGTCAATCAAACCTCAGTTGAATCTGTCTTCAAAGCCAAGACAATCATGTCTTGGCTCTAGCTGCTACCATATTGTTGTTGTTGTTGTTTATCATATACTCTCTAGATAAGCTAGTAATTGTTTATGTACCTAAGTAATTGCAGTCATGCATACATAACATCAGCTTATGAATCAGAAGCAGCAAGTCTTACAATAGTAGCTACGTGGCAATACCGATTGATAAATCTGCAATTTCTATTGGCGGAGACTTAATTTGTACTAAAAATTTAATTGTTTAAATAGTGCTTTTAGTAAAACAGCTGCTGTTTAGCTTTTTGCTTCAATAATGTACTTTTTGCGGCTCATGGCAAGTTCCCAAAGCACTATAAATATTTATCTTTATCCTAAAACGGTGCAGCTAAAAGGACGATATCTGCATGGTTTTATGATTAATGATACCCTAATTACTACCTTAATATTTAACTTATAAGTTAATAAGTTAGTAATGACGTGTGACTGCGGCTATACGAACACCGAAAAATATTGATATCGATGTCTTGTTTCCTTTTCGTTGGCGTGTTTGTCGTAGTTGGGTTTAATTGATACTAATAAGAGGTATGTGAGCTTTGGCAAAGTTAGAAATAAGCTAGAGATTTGTACGTCGCGGTTACCTATGGGCTCCTATCCAAGTCACCACGTCTTTCCTTGAACAATAGCCATACAGACTGTAAATGGATCAAATACGACCTTTCCATTTTTTCATAAAACACTAGATCTAAAAAAGTTATTTCCTTCATCACATCACGAGTTTTAAAGCTAACAGGCATTTGACCTCAATTAGAGAAAATAAAAACTCTAGTCAATGTCAAAACAATCAATGTTAATGAATTGCGATACAGATTGGTTAGTCAGTTGTTGAAAGTTTACTTTATTACTTTGATCGCTATCTATTATTAATAGCTATTATTTTGTTTAAGTAATCAATATCTATTATTGTGAGGCTGATATGGTGTTTCTATGCAATTGGTTGGGTAATAACTTAATCAATACTATTTCCCGCATTACATTTTTTGGATTAATTAAACAAAGTATTTATAATTTATACCTTGTTTGTATTTAAATAACAACCACGTTTAAAAAGCTATTATTTTACCGAATTCGAGTATGTCATAAGTTCATAACAAATATTGTGCTGAAAAATGTCGGATCACGACAAGCAACGTATATTATAGTAGATTATACAACTAGTGCATAAAAGAAGTCAGTTTACCCCGAGCCGCAGTTGAGGTGGGATAAAATTCCATGCCATGAGGCAGCGCAAACCTAATATTGAAGGAAAGATTCAGCAGTGCCTAACGATAACGTAACAAAACATTTGCGCATAGTAAATAGTTTGCTCTAAGTATACTATATTTTATGCTAAAGATTTCCTTCTGAATCTATATAAATCAAAATGAAATGCTGTTTGTTGGTAAGCGCATCACTTGAGAACGGCTGGGCCGCTTTGGCTATTTTTTGTTTTAAAATGTTTATTTTTGTGTTTTTTTTTTTCCAAATTAGGTTTTTATGAAAGAAAAAGCTTTCAAATTCAGTAAAACGTTCTTTTTTCTATGGGATTTTTTGTATGAATTATTGAAAGGGGAATGAAGATTTTTATATGGAGCCTGGCATACCTAATGCCACAGACCTTCAAAGTCCTTTGGACAGGACAACGTCTGTCGGGTTAGCTAGTTTTTTGGGATGCATAAAGATGCCTCCTCGTGTAGCGCACTTTGTTCCGCCAGTTACTCAACTGAACCGAGCGCTTGGCGCATCCTGGACAGTCACACCCAACACCTTATTTGACTGGCCAATTCTTCCCTTGCGGCGGTAGGGCTAACGCCCGCCTGGTTTGCGACCACCCTCCCACCGGAGTCCGGTGTCAAGCAGCCTGCTGTGTTTTGTCGATGCGTGGGAGTTCCAGTGCCCTAGGAATCTGAGCACGCTCGTTCCATCATAGACCTCATCCATCGCTTTCCATTAGGCGTGATCGTGTTAGGTTAAGACTATGCCGACCGCACAGTGGCGCCCTCATCGTTTGTTTGGTTATTTCATCCAATTTAGAATGAAAATGCAGAAAATAAGCACGTTAAGTTGTGCTTCACAAGATTATACGTTAATATTATTAGAAGCGGTAGTTTTATATTATTTAGTTTTATCACAATCCTTAAAACGGAATATAGTGGCCACTGTTATCCGTTTTAAGGATTATAATAAAACTAAACAATATAAAACTACCGCTTCTAATAATATTAACGTATAATCTTGTGAAGCACAACTTAACGTGCTTATTTTCTGCATTCATTCTAAATTGGATGAAATAACCAAATAAACGATGAGGGCGCCACTGTGCGGTCGGCACAGTCTTAAGACCAGGCCTATTCAGCAATAAAAAAAAATTAGGTGAATAGATTTTACAAACAATATAACGCTATGGGTTGGTTGTGGTTTTGAAACATGTACCCAAAATACCTACGGGAAAATGGTATCTATCGTTTTTATAATAGCCCTGTTACTTTATTTGGAGCGTGTAAACTAATTAGGTACTGTTTAAATAATCAACATAATACGGGTGAGGATGAGTCAGTTCAAAATAGATAGTGACTTATGAGCTGGTACTATCATCAACACGAATGCGAATCAACGGCTGTGGTCCTTGACTTTATTTTTAAACATTATCTGCTTATACAGAATGTCACAAGTCATCAGTTTATCCGCTAAATATAGAAGCGTGGTCAAAAGCATTTAAATATGAATATAGGAAAGGGCATAAGAAGCTGTTAGAATATTTAATTTTATGTTCTCGTACGTGTTAAACTTGTAAGTTTTGACACGTTTAGGTGCTATTTTGGGTATAATTACGACACGTTAGACCTGCAATAGAAGTCAGCGTGTTGTTGTTAAGTTTTTTTTGTAAAGATTTTTCAATAAAGAGTATTCAATTAATCTGCCTAGTCTTTTCCCAATTATGTTGATCGGCTTCCAGTCTAACCAGATGCAGCTGAATACCAGTATTTTACATGGAGCGACTGCCTATCTACCCTCCACAATCCAGTTACTGGGTAACACGATACCCTTTGGAAAGACTGGTTGTCAGACCCTCGGGCTCCTAGCTGACTACTCGTAACGACTGTCAACAATCTACAAATGAGTCGGGATCAACGGCTTAACGTGCTTTCTGAGGCACGGAGGGGCTCGATACATAATGGATGGTCACCCATCCACGGACCGACTTCGGCAAGCGTAGTTTAACCTTCGATGGACCCGTGCGGCTGTTATTATTTAGCCACCAGTGTTTTACTGATCTGTACCCGTTTACCCTGTGCCAGTATTGTACCCCGAATAACATGGAATGGAACCAAACAACAAACGTGTGGGAACTTTAAATCATATCATATACTGTGTATTTACTATGTCAATATTGTTATTGTGTACGATAAGGCAGTCGTAAAGTATTTGGCCTAATTATCAGTTGTTAGCCCATCCGTTAGGCCTAGAAGTGCCACAGTAACCTAATTCCCACAGTAGGTAAAATCTAACATCTTGCATGGGGTGTTTTAGTTGTTATTCCCAGAGCGGCATGAAAAAAATTCAAGTGCTTGGAAGTGCTATCCAAACTCAAGCAACATCTGTTACAAAATAAGGGATTAGTCAGACTGGACTGTCAAGATCTGCAAACTTATACTGTTACAAAGTTCATTGTGAACAGAACATTTTGTACAGCGATTGGATCTTCAACCGAATGACAATAGACGGTATCCGTTAAAGCGTGAATGATCATTTTGTCGGGAGGCAGTGCCCTCTGTTGGCCCCTGGAGTTTGTAACTTTGTACACAGGAAATTCGTGTTAATTGGCCGCGCGCCGCTCGCTAATTGTCGAGCGAGACTGGACCACACCGCGCAACGACGGGAAGTCGCATGCGCCAACTGTCAACACCGCGCATGCGCAACTTTATGAGTATATGACTCTCATGACAAATAATAATCTACTGCGTTTTATGAGACCCTGGTGCTGGATGAAGTAATTAGTCGAGCGGTGACTAAGCAGTTTTGCACAGATCCATTAAACAGAAATGTCAAAGTTAAATTCAAGTTTCTTTTCAAAGCAATCTCTAAGTAAGTTCACTAAAAAGACATAAAACCTGATGACTTGTCAACAAGGACATCATTCAGTTATTTTCTTATTAAAACGTATGCTTCAACTTGGCTACAGTAATTTTATTGACAGTAAAATGTATTCCATTTTAGGCATAGCCACCCTCCATAAAGGCGAGAATTGGTTCTAATTCTAGAAGTACAATCAATCACACTTACTTCTGACACCACTAAACGGCTTTCTGAGTTTGGCTGTACATGTGTTACATGCGTGATAGTAAACTTTATTTATTACTTGCAGTAGGTACTGATCGATTTAATGCTTCAGAATAATAATTATCATTGCAATAGATCATTTTATTGCAGTTGTAGCTTTAACTATTATAGTTATAGCAAATAAACATTTTAACTACACTAGTTAAAACCATAATAATTTAGTAATTATTATTTTATTCTTGAGAAGCAAAAACAAGATGTATATTATCTCAAACGACGCGACGGTTGCTTTACAGTTATTCTGAGTAAAGATGACAAATCAGTGATGATCACAGAGTCAGAATATTAACATACAAGGTAGAATATTAGGTTAAACAAATTAAAGTCGTATGAAGTACTTAATCAAATAAGTTAGTAATCAAATTAGCAACCATTAAAGAAATTAGTTTACTATCGCACATGCGCACGCGCATATCGCCTGCGAATTAGAACGAGACCTAAAGGATCACACACACATAACAGACGTAGTAATAAGAACAGTATACGTCCGGAGACCGAATCACCGATTCAAAAGAAACCGGATAGCTTACATAAAAAAAAACAATGGTTCGTTACCTGGAGTCCAGGGTCGAGTTGAGCCTCTGTGAGCGCCGGAGCGGTGTGTTCCGCACGGCACTCACTGGCTCCTCCCAACTGCCGCCAGCTGACCGGTGCTCATCTGCGGGAAAACAAAAACAAGATAAACAAAGGTTTTTGGTGTATTTCATACGTAAGCGACTATAGCGTTTTTCTACATACACTAAAGAAATATTGAACGTGTTTGTATATTTTGCAGACTATTTAGGAAGTGACAAGCCTTAGGGGGAAGTGATTGTATGTATACTCAGGAATTGCTCTCTTAAAACTGTGTCAACTGAAAAAATAATAACATAAAAAATTGGTTCTTAGGATGCTAGCTAAGCTAAAAGAATATTATGCCTAAATACTGCTGTACTATTGTCGCCTTATCAATATTATCAACAGTGTTTAAAATCAATAACTCAAACAATGTCGGTCAAAAGCCAGTCAAAACATGATTAGGATTCTGAGAAATTTTGAACTGATTATTTATTACATTAAGTAGCTGTTCGTTGGTCACACATCATAAACTACTGCTGATAAAGTTTACTATTTCTTATCTAAACCACAACATTTGGAGACACAAAGTAACTAATGTATACAATTTTAACTTGTACGGATAAATAATGAGCTAACCTTGAATTAGTGAAGTCTCGTAATTCACTGATAAGAACAAAAAAATCGGTACCTAGTTACATACGGGGGCTAATTTCCATATATAGGTGGTATAGGTTTGGAAATAAATAGACAGAGAAACATACTAAACGCAATGCGAATGTGAGATTCTTTTTTGCACTATCAATTTTAGACGTAACATCAATTATCCAAGTTTAATTTAGCATGAACAGAAATTATATGGCAAATGGAGAAATACACTGGGAATGTTCGTTGCAAACATCCTTTCGTAGTTATATCGGCTCATTTGGCTCCATAAGTCGAAACGCTGATTAATTGGATTAGAGGCCTTGAAGGAGCGTGTAGGCGGCTGGAGGCGACCACGTTTTGTAAATACGCCCAAGTGGCTCATAGCACGAGACTAAAAAAGACGTTAAAACTTCTGCATATCAATTTAATTTAAGTATCGCAAACGTGACCATGATGCATTGAACACTAAAAACTAGTATAACTACCTACTTAGCCTGTGTTTTCTTATCAACTTGTGTTTAATTTTAGTTATTTTATCACACTTTCTTGCATTCTTCGTGTCACCATACCGGTACGTATTCATCACACCACGTTACGTAATTGCGCCCTCTATTGCGAGATCAAGGTTCTTGAATTAATAACACGGTAGTTATCGCTGTTCAATGAGTACACACAAGTTAATTATGCACATATTGCTATACGAATAAGAATTAAATTGGCTAATTTTTATCACAATAAACACAATTAACATCGGCCACGTGTCGACATCGCGATGTTTGATCACATACTAACCGAGACTTCTCAATGAGCTGATGGTGTTCAACTAACGAATGATAGTAAGTTATTGGTTAACTGGGACCGCGGTACGGAGGACCACCGACCAGGGTTAATGACCCGTTAACGGCCGTTAATGGGTATTAAATTATATATTTGCACATTTTGTTGATACTTTTGTAATGTTCTATAATTATAAAGCCTACTTTACTTGCTTAATTTAATATGTTAATGGTATCACTTTATATAATAGCTCAACTGTCACTAATGTAATGAGATATACCTAATTAATTTTTATATTGTTACCGATCTTTAGATTTCGCGACATCGGAACGGTTTAAAGGGTTGCTGTCATTTCGAGACCTTAACTTCTCAGCAATTATTATGAAAGAATCAGTTTGTAAACACTGTTGAAGCTGCCAAGAAAGCAATTACTTGCTCTGAAGATAAAGCTTAGAAGGTAGTAAGTTGGTAACACTGCCAATATTAGCATTAATAGCATAATCAAACTATAATGTTCCTACTGCTGGGACACAGGCCTCCTCTCTGTGAGAGGGAGTGGGCCATAATCTACCACGCGGGCCCAGTGGGGGTTTGCGGATGTCACATATTATCTTCGAATTTTTGGTTTGATGACATGCCGGTTTCCTCACAATGTTTTCCTTCACCGTTTTGAGAGCAGTGGTGATGACATTAAATATAAATACACAAAGTAAAGTGCCTGCCTGGGTTCGAACTCATGACCACTCGGTAAGTCGGGGCCGATACCACTGGGCCACCACTGCTCTAAGCACCGGGATGACAATTAATTCAGATGTATGTAGGTAGGTATGGAACAAAAAGAGGGATTATTTGGAACAAGGGCAAGAGGATGATGAAGATGAAAGACATCTCTAAAACATAATTATTATGCTGTTTGCTTTTATCATAACGGTAGCCCTGCATCCATTATTTTCTTATCATCATGGACGAAATTAAGACGTCTACATCCTGAACATTGTTGACCTCCCTCTTATTAGATATTGTAATGTCGGGGTCAAAGATAAATCATACTGGCAAGCAGAGATAGCATTTTATAGACCAAAGCATGAGTTAAAAGGACCGACAATTTTAGGTTTAAAATCTCATTTGAATGGAACATTGAACATCTCATTGGAAAGGAAGGCTGATTGGGGTTTCTTAATCCTCCTTAATGGATTTTGAATGTTTGGTAAGGTTTTTTTTGTATGGCAAGTGTATTTTGATGAACAAAACAATACCGGAAGACGAAAAGAATAAAGTGCCTGCCAACATGTGTGTGCGCTGCAGCGAGTAATTAGTCAGTTGTAGAATGTAAAAGTCCAACTACTGTTGAACATAAGCACACATAAGCTACCCTAATAGTTTGATTTTATGAGTCAGTTCCTTTAAAAATGTTCAAGTTCATCATCATTATCCGCCTCTAGCTTTTTTCCAACTACACACATCAAAAGTGTCTAGGGATCAACATATATTTTTGCAATAACTTTTCTCCTGATTGATATTAATTAAAATTTTCTTTAAGGATTCATCAAATAAAGTGTTTTCGTTTGTCACAGTAACGATAAACCAAGTCACCTTTGCATTAATAAAGAAATTTGCCATTTTCCTAATAAAGGGATTTTTGACATTTGAACCACTAACACAAAAGTTCGAAAAAAAGACTGAAATAACAGTTTTCTCTAAAATTTTATTCGGTAACTTAAACAATTAATAATCCGTGTTTCTACCGCGAACACTAACAACACAAGAACATCGGTTTGGCATACTCAAAATGAGTTCATCCAAATCACGCTGTGGAATGGCCGCCCATGTTCGTTGCAACAACAAAAAAAGGTCTTCTTGCGACTGGATACCCTCCATATTCGGCAGAGCTCTTCTCTGTAGCATATCCCATGCATGCTCAATCGGGTTCAAGTCTGGCGACTGAGCAGGCCAGGGCAGGACATTGATGTTAGCTGCGGCGAGAGTCTGTCTTACAACTCTTGCGGTGTGCGGTCGTGCATTATCATGCATTAACTGAAATAAGGGACCGATTTGCACTTGTAGAGGAACGATGACGTCTGATACAATCGTCTCAGCATAAATTTGAGCGTTGAGGTTGCCTCTGATCCAAATCAACTCAGTTCTTCCGCCGATCCAAATACCCGCCCATACCATGATGGTTCCACCACTATAAGGATGGACTTCCTGGCAGGATTTTAATCGCTGTTGGCGTCCAGGGGTTCTCCAGTGTCGTATACGTCTTGTATCCGGTCTCATACCAAAACGAGACTCATCAGAAAAGCACACGAAACGCCATTGTTCTTCTGCCCAATTTCTGTGTTCAAGAGCCCATTGATATCGAATCCTACGATTGTGCATTGCTATAGGTGGTACCCGTAGCGGTCTTCGGGAATGAAGGTTCACTTCATGCAAGCGGTTTCTGACTGTTTGGTCGCTAATTAAGTTCCCTGAAGAGTGATGAAGCCTCACGGCTAACATCATGGCGGTTATTGTTGGAGCTCTTCGAGTTAAGATTTGAATGTATCGGTCTTGTCTCCGTGTGGTGCAGCGATACCGTCCTCCATGGCGCTCAGCCACGGTACCAGTGCTTCGGTAACGTGTCCAAAGTCGACTGATAACACTCTGACTTGTATTCAGAGCTAAAGCCACAGTACGTTGCCGGGAACCGGCTTCTATCATTCCCACGGCTCTGAGCATTTCTTCTCTGCTTAAATGACGTCGCCGCTCCATAATAACGTTGGTTTTAATCAGTAGTAGGGAAACAGTAGCACTAATAATGTCTTCAATGCGTTGTATGTTTTTATAGGGAAAATATTGACAGCTGATTTTCATCTTTTACTCGAATTTGATTCACAGTTCCTGATTCAAATTATGAAATGCACCAAAAAGGATCCATATAAATTTATAAAATCATAAATTTATTACAAAGCGACATCTCAATCTCAAGAAATCCGCATAAAAATGCTTGATCCCTAGACACTTTTGATGTGTGTATATTGGGCTCGGCTTCAGTACAAAATGCTAAACTTATCTTGTTGGTTTTATGTGAACAAATAATCTGTATTATAAGCTTGTTAAAGTGACCAACTTTTATATCCAGGTCGAGATTACAATTGGATTCTTTCATTTAAGTACGTGAAATGCGAATTCACACGGTGGTCGAGGATCTGCATCATTCAGGCGGAACAGAAATCGACACAGACACTAGAACAGTAAATCGAAATCAATATACGAGCAGACATTTTAGGCAAGTTACTAATAACACACAGCGAAGCAGAAATCGGAACAATAGTAACTGGGTGGAAGCCGATAACCTCATTAGATGGGATAATCTGATGCAGGTAAATGTAAATAGCGAAATAGCAGGTCCATAACAAGATTCGATTTATGTTTTGGTCAGTATAATCTGAGTATCGCAGTGGGTCGAGAATGGCGAGATCTGAGGAGCCGCGCCGCGCCCGTCAGTCAGCCTCATTGTTAGGCCGCCTAGATATTATGATTCATACGGCCATATTACAAGTTTCAGATAAGAATGCAGCAAATAGGGCGTTGCAGCCGACCGTTCGAGCCAATATTATGTGCTTGACATAATTTCTGACGCATGGTGTGCGCTGCGGGAATAGTGTGTGTATGTGGGTTCATTCTACTACACATCTTCGCTGTTCATTATTTCGCGCATTGTTCGTTTGACGTCAATTAAGGAGTCATAGGGATCTTAGTCAGGAAATTACACGGAACAGTATCAATTTGTATGAGCAATTAAGGTAATTTCAATCAAATGTGGTTTACTTGTTTGTTAGGCATTAGAATATCATTTCCATGTTTAGGTGGCTATATAATATTACTAGCTTCTGCCAGTGACTTCGTCTGCGTTTTTGTTGTTCCCCAATCCACTCCGTCGCATCACATTGTTTGCTTACGCTTATTATTTCGTCTTCGCTTCGCGTTTTCTTACTTTTTCTTTTCGCTCGGCCCTAAAGGTTTTAGCGTGATGTGAAATATATATACCTACATAATTATATTCCTCAAAAATTGGGCTATCAAATGCAAAAAGAATTTTTCAAATCAGATTGGTAGTTCTAGAAATTAGCGCGTTCAAACAAACTCTTCAGCTTTATTATTAGTAATATAGTTTTTTTTTTATAAACTACCACATGCACGTGGCGGTCTGTAGTTTCTGCTTACCCTCATGGGAAGAAGGCATGAGTTTATGTATGTATAAGCAATAAAACATGTTCTAATAAGCACACATTACAATGATTAGCTGCGACCAATTGTGTCTCGAATTTATTTGTCCAGCTACCGCTACGACTGCTTCAAGTAGATAAGGGCAATGGGTTGATAGAAATTGTTCAATTACGTTTGTTCAGATGGTTAAGAATGTCACTTACAATATCGTTCGGTGTTGCCACACATGGGCGGCGGCCTATGGGCAGCTGATGACACCTACCAAGCTAACGGTTCTATCGTATATTCATAATTATAATGAAATATATTGAGTTGGTTATGATTCATAATATGATTCTAGGTTAAATGTGCTTGCCAAAACATTTCGCAGGTTTATCTAAAAGCTGGGTAATAGCGCATGTCGTTGATGTTAGCCGTTATAAGTGCAAATTAAGGTGGGTGGCAGAGATTTTTTACTGAAATCAAAAGTCAAATCCAAGTTAATTTAATACTTTTTTTTTAAGTGAATGCGTTTTTATCCACACAAAAAGAAATACAACGGGTACTATTGCCCTCAAGTAATCAATCAACTCAGCCTGTCGAAGTCCACCGCTGGACATAGGTCTCTCCCAAGCCGCACCACTAGACCGCCTTCTGTATCCACTTTACCGATGCTGGTATAAGAATAAACGAATTGACCCACAGGATCCAATGTATCGACAACCACTCCTGCAACCACGTCATTTTGGCTTTGGATCAACAAGTTGTTTATTGTTGATCAAATACCTCTAGCGTCGTTTAGTTTGTAGGTAGCTATACTACAGTGACAAAAGTTCTATTATAAGAGACAAAATAAACAAGAAATAATATTAAATTAAATTGAAATTTATTTTCAGCATTCGTTGCATACTTGAATGAAAATCAATATGCATGAAATCGGTCAAACAAAACATTACATAATGTGCGTCATGTTCAGTTTACCTATTGGTTTCAGCGGCTCCTCTATAACCGGACATAGCTTGACTTTATTTACGACGATTACCAACGTAAACTGCATTGTCGCACAACACCGGCACACACACAAAAACAACTCAGCTTTCTCACATAACTTCTACAAATTAATAAATGCATCGTTCGCAACGTGCACCGTACTGCACAGTCCCTTCAAAACTAACCCGGATAACATAATTGGTGCTTGCGGCAATTGCCGAGCCTACCACTCAGCAGCCATGTTGAAAAATTAATACTAACATTGGCTTATGTCCAACAATTATTATTATCAAGCACGCAAACAAAGCTAATTGTAAATATGTGCGCCTCCCGCATCAATTGAGCGCATCGGCGGCGGCACAACGGGGGAACTTTCAGGGACGGAAATAAACACAATTGTTACTATTTGTAGAAATGGCGAGTTCAGAAGGGAATATTAATCGTTGCGACAGTGTAAAGAGATCGCTGACATTGTCGCAACCATTCCTTTTTCATGGAATCTGAATACTTATTTCAACAATAGCCCTTATGGGGCCGGCGAAGCATGCGCAGTTCATACAAACGTAATACCAAAATAATTTGTAAATGAAACATATTCATATGGTGGTGTGTATTTATTCTGATTGGATTACATAATATATAGGTTCCCAAGTATATATTTTGAAAGGACACTGATATAAAGACGAGATAATGAGGAGAAATTACTCATTATCTCGTCTTTTTTCTATAGAAAACTTATTTTTCTCATAACTCGTCTTTAAATCAGTGTCCATTCAAAATCTAATATAGAAATTCTGATCCAATCGGAATAAATACACACTACCTTAGAAAATATGTTTGATTTACAAATTATTTCGGTATTACGTTTGTATGAACTACGCAATACTACGCATGCTTCCCCGACCCCTTACCGCCCGTCATCCTGTCAGTCTTACAAATGGGCGTCCGAAAATGGTCATTTTCAAGGACCAGCCTATCGATTCTGTAAAAATCTCACCGTGATAACATAGGTGAAGTGAGCGTGAAGTGATCTATCAATGGAGGCAATCCCTAACATTAGGTGGAATGACAGCTCACTTCACCTTGAATAAATCTTAGTTTTCACGGTGACATTTTTACAGAATATCACTGCAGGCCCGGGTCGACGGCGCGTTGTGTTCCACGCGCGCCTCAAAGAGATGTCAGCAAAAACTGACGGGGTCCGCTAGGGCCGATGCCTGCCAGGGTCGCGGGTTGTTCGAGAGAGATACCGTGGCCCCTGGCACAGGCAACTGAAGGAACACGGGTGGGTTTTAGTCAGTAAAAGTCTGACACGCCCTCCCGCTCCGCCCAGAGCGGGAGAAGTTATTTGATAATTTCCCACCCTCAAAAAAAAAATGGTCATTTTTTCAGCGATCTTGTTTGGAACGTAGATTTTGTTCAATACTTGTATGATGCTATGATGCCTATGATTAATGGCAAATTGCTCGCGATAACCGCAAAACCTAGGAATAGAGTAACCGCAAACGAGGAAACATTATCACATGTTTCATTCATTAAAGTAAACGCATCTACTAAATCGGTTTTACCGAGACCATAATAATTTATTGGAACAAAATGTTTAGGAAATTAATCTTGGATAACTTGCCTTTGCCTCTCCTGATGAAAGTTTTGATAAAGAAAAAGAAACTTTACTTAATTTATTATTATTTTAAAACTAAATATGAGTGGGATGCAGTGAGACTGCTTGATGTTTACCTACATTGAGTATTTGGATTGTATCTTGATGGACGTGTCACAGTCTCGACAAAGCTTATTTAAATTGTACATAGGAATTACGTCATTGAGTCGAGTTCAAGGACAGTTTCAGTCAGATGACAAGCGATTGACGAGCGTCTTGCTATTGCATTTACAACTACCCAGATCATAATAATGCATACCACACGCTGAGAAGATATTTAAGCCAAGTAATAACACATAATAATCGCATATGCAGAACCAATCGTGTATAACAAATTGCTGGGCCGTTGCTCATGACACATGAATTAATACGAATGCACATCAAATAATCGAGACGTCTGCAATCAAATAGTCGTGCCAGTAAGCAACACATCGAACTGACGCAGTACGCAGTAGAGACCAGTCCAAAAATATACAAAAGCATATTGCAATGAGGCCAATGAATCTATGGCGATTGGCGAGCCGTGCGCTAGACTGATTAATCAATGTTTAAGTTGACTGACGACAGTGAACGAATTTAAATCAACAATTTTAATCTAAATATATTGCCATAAAAGCGTGCTGGGGCATCTAGTGTAATTAGCCATAATTACTGAGGCGTCTAGACGTTGCGGAGCAGGATTCTTTATGGATTCAGCGGCCCTACGAAGTAAAATACCATTTAAGTCATATGCGATGCAGTTCGACGTCCGAGCATCTAGAGAGAAGTGAGTCAGCTAACCGCTTATGTTTAGTAGCTCTAAAATAAACACAACAGATAAAGTGTCGGGGATTTCTGCGAACATAATAAAACATAATCTAATCTATGAAAACAAATTCTGGTGCTTATAAGTTTCACATCAGGCTGAGCTGCAACATTTATCTACAGTTTTACTTTGATACTCACTAGACAGAATTGAATGCAGCCATGTCGTAGTGTTTGTTCCACTAGGAAAATTAATACAATGATAATAAGATAAGTATGTACAAACTTAATACAAAATATTCAATGTGCTGGTCGTGATGTAAAGTAAATTCATGATTTTGGCCACCACATATTTTATGATCATGGATTCTTTGACCAGCGCTTTGTGTGGGTGGTACAACTTCTTTACTTGGCGGGTTGCTTCCACTTCCATCCAAGCCAACAGCGAATCGCAGTCTGCGCAAATGCATTTACCCATCACAACAACAACAACAATAATCGTACACATTGTCTGAAGGTTTTGTAGAGCTGTTGCGCATTTGAGTTGCTCACACGTTTGCGGGCTCACTGATTGTGATGCAGTTCACCTGTTTACACTTTAAAGTCGTTGATTCAATCACAGATAATGTCTGAGTACTCCAAACGTACCGGTTATTATGAGTGGGTGTTACTTACATTTAATGAGTACGACCGAGTCGTGGGGCTCGCACTGCACCTGGGTGGCGTTCATGGCCAGCAGCCCAACGCTGCCCGCCCCGCCACCCGCTCCGCTCGCCTCTCTGCAATCACAACATTAATGTAAGCACAACTTCAAATGTATTTCCCGAAGGATGTTGGTATAATGGTTCGTCCCCTTTGAAATTAACTCTCCGTAATGTCCATGGGAATTTTCTAGTAGAAAAACTCAATTTGCCCTGACCCAGACGGGGTAAAGAAATCTTGACTTCACGCTCGGCAGCGCGTCGTCATGATTTTTTTGCAACCTTAGACCATTGAAGGATTAAATACTTATTTAATTTTTTAATGTAAATGTTGAGCTGGGCTTCCACTTACATGAACTGGCTGGATGTATGGGGCGAGTCATATAGAACAACTAAAACATTTTGACCAACCACTAGCTCTCAGGATACCAAGACCTAAAGCTGATGATGATACAGGGTAACGTACTGCCGGGGTGGTGGATTCCCTGTTACTGTCATAGTTTTCATGGCCCAATGAAGCAGTACATAATTATTATTGCCTATCATTACTATGAGTAAGTATTACGTTATTACGTAACAAGGCCGTCTGTTTCACAAGCGTTGCGATTGCAATAACTGCGCTGGCCAGGTTTTAGATTGACAACAGGAAAAAGTGTGAAAATATGCATTTTTGTGGGTTATTTGATACAATCAATTAAGCGATAAGAACAATCAAGTCATAACGCATTAATGTAGGACTAATTATGACGCAGATAATAGAATACTGTACAAAGTGTCACGTTCATCTTGATTGCCAAAATTCATGAACGATAATGATATTACTAAAGAAATTATCTAAGACTGGTTGATGCTCAGTTGCCTGACGTCTCTTACAAAGTTCTACGCGGCGATCAAAGGACAAGAAGCCAATACTTTCTGATAGAGCGAAATTGACTTACGTGACCTTGAATGCTATTCTAAGCTTCAGTTATTTAGCAAGACTAACTATACTAATAGTATGTATGGTGAATTTAGGTAGCTTTAACGAGGAAATTGGAAGCCGGAAGAAAATTTTCATCGCAAATCATCGACGCATGAACATGGCTGGTGCAGTTATAAACTACTAAAATCAACCAATGCTGGGCATGATGTCATCATCATCAAGCTTGGCAGGCGGACGTGTAATTGCAACATGGCGTCATTAGCGCACAAGTGGATGAAACTGTCTACCTGAATAAACCATTATTCTGTAATATTTCGACAAAAATACTTCTCTCCTTCGAGGTGGTGGACATTTTTTGTCGGGAAACATGCTAATAGGTCGTTATATTAATATAGCATCACAACACCATAAAAACAATTGCAAAAGCGATGCACAAAGTACTAATAACTAAGCTAATGTTGACTTGCTAAGCGTTAGTCATCAGAGCTACTCCCATGTAGAACAAAGGAATTAAACATTGCGACTGTAAACTAGAGGAATCAATAGATGTAGTACACTATACTTGGATTGTTGAGCAATTTGCAAGAACTTTATTTCGAAACCGGGTTCTCTTGATTTTTATTAAAAACGGAACCTCAATTTTTGAATAGCTCGTGAAAATTCCGACTCCGGAGTTCAGATCGAATTCGCGAGTGATTTATGAAAGTTCGCTTTATAAACTTATGAATTTTGCACATAGCTTACTGCTTTAAAAATATTTACGAATTCGAAGTCATAATTCAGCTGGATGGTGGCATTTCTTGGTTTGTTTTCATCTTAAGTAAAGCTTTCGTGGGATTGTTTGAGGCTTTCTGGACGAAGTACGAAATATTTTAGCTTCCATTATTTGATTCAACATTTCGGGTGATTCAAAGGTGGTAAACACGAGTTTCTTGTAAATAATGTCTCAGTTTTTCAGAGTTGTTCATAGAGATTGAGCTACAGAGGTGAGCGGTGTCATCTCTGACTACATCGGCAACAATATAAAGGAACACAGTAGCTACTTGTGGGGTTAAAGATCAAACGTCTACATAACCAGTGACAGGTTGCCAGTTTATGACGTAATGATTATCATCCATTACCCCTTGTGTTAAACACAAGCCCTAAGGCTCAATGGATGCCAGGAGCAGCCAGTTTTGAGTTGAATATCAAAATAATTCAATAAATTGTATTTTCTGGACAACATAGCATAGTAACAAGAAACCATCCAAGCCCCAAGATAATAGGCAAGGTAATACAGTCACGTTTTCATCCATTTCGTTAATTAAGCGAAATTGGACCCGATTATACGAGGCTATCTAGTTAGACTATTTATTGCTGTTTATAAAACGACGATTCCTATGGGTGTGGAGTTGACTATGGCCCTATGGGTTATCTTCTCCAGTTTTCCTTGTACCCCCGACCTGAAGGCATACCTGAAGCATCACAGGAGTCTACGCAGTACATCAAGCAAGCCATCCAAAACGCAATAGTCTTAACATACTGGGCTAATTAAGCAGCATTATTTCTTCACCATCAACAGGATAACCAGAAGCTGATGACTGCATACCAGATGTTCATAGCTGCGTGGTGAATACTTATGAACATTACATTATTGACTCTTTACAAGCTTGGATGACTCTAATTATCGATCTGTTACGTTATCCTTCTAACAATTCATAGATAAACGGATTAGTATCCCTAATATTTTTTTGTTAATTCCCGATAATTGTGCTTCATTCCTATGGGTTTGTTATGTCGACTCGACAAATCTTCCCAAGTGCCTTATCTTTTGGACGCAACGCGAGTTATTAATGTCATTAAAACAATTTAACCCAATAGGAATTGATGCTGATAAGTGTGTGATTCGCCTGGGTGTAATGGCAATATTTGTTGGAAACAACTAGGAGGATTGATTTCAATGTGTTTAGTTTCGAACAAGGACAGATTAATAATAAACTTTATTTATAGAAGGACTACATATTGCCTAAGTGGTTCTTCCTTTTAGGTATATATAGCATAGTAATATTGAGCATAGTCTAAAGATAAAAATTTGACATTTCGGCCCTGATAAAAATGCCAAGAGTTATAGAATACTTCATAAAATATAAATGAACAGAAGACTAATCTTAAAAGAACAAAGAACCTCCTCCTTTTTTGAAATTGGTTAAAATGAGTTAGTAGCAGAAGAAGCAGGAAAGAAGCAAGTTGAAGATAAAGAAGAAGTTAATGGAATAAATTCTTGAAACTTGGAAATCCACCTTTAGAACAGGCTAGGCTAAATGCAATCAGTTAACTAAATAAATTAGAAAACAGATAAATGCACTTTACAAACCCAACTCTTCTGCACAAATCCACTGTGGTAATTAAGAAAAGTTTGAAAATGCAAGAGCAACAATCCAGAATCTTTATATGTAGTAAAACAGAATTTTACTTGATTTTGGTTTAGATTTTATTTAAATTTTATTTTAGAATTAGTTTTAAAATTACTAGGCATGTAAGTACTAGTTTTAAAATATTATTATTTCTTTTGATTTATGTAGAAGTATTTTTTTAAACCAATTTACAGAAATAAACCATCATATATTAGTGCATTTAATAATAATGCCAATCATGTTTTAATGCTTAAACTTTTAATTTTTAGACAGTTTTTTCATACATTTGCTAGAATATAACTAAGCCACACTAAAGATTGATAAGCTAAAATAATTAAAGCTTGCACATAATGAAATTAAAAAAATATTAATATTCCTGAATGGACTTGATTAGTGTTGTGGCCATGGTCATAAGATCATGGCTAATATGGGTTTCTGAAATGGATACAAGTACCATTCCTGAGCACAATATACCCAATGTACCCAGGAATTTGTAAAATATTTATTTAAAAGAGTGGCCTTGGAGTTTCTTGCTTGTTCTTCTCCACGGAGATTTATGTTTTGGAATGGGCAACTAATTTTAAGTTTCTGATTATCTGACAGTTCAAAAGTGCCTTTATATGGTATAATTGAAATAAATGCTTTGAGTTTCAGTTTGAATATTATTATTAGTCTGTTTCTTATGAAGTGTTGTTATGTGTGAGTTTTACATATTGGTTAAAGTTTTTGGTAAGTTCAAAAAAAAATGCAGTAGAGGAAAACCAAGAAAGTACGATATGACAAGAACTCATATCAGATTATAGTAGTGGGTAAATACAGAGATAATATAACATCCTGTAATCCCCGAAAGGTTAGCCAGAGATGTACCTAACTATAGTACACACGGCTACACATCAAGCTATACATTTCCAGTATAAGCTGATCTCACATTGTATAGGATTTCCGTACGATGCGAGACCAGCGTACACTGGTTTTGTATAGCTTGATGTGTAGCGGTGTGTACCTTTAACATTTCGCCAGTTATGTTTAAGTCCCATGTAATAGGAGCGAGCCTATTGCCTTCAACCGGGCACAAATCCAAACTATAGGCTACTATTGAGGAATCCCTGATGGAAAAACCAATTAACACTTTACCCAACCTGAAAATCGAACCTGGGACTTCATATACCCTTGGCAGTAGTGCTTGCAACGACTGGACCAATGAGGCAATCGAAGTTTATTAGTCAAAAGTAAGTAAATTGATTAGAATTGGTATAAAAGCCACACTAACCTCATAATTTTTCAGTTTTCATCAGCATGAGTAACTACAAAATTACTTACTTACAAATGCTGATGAAAACTGAATTGTGGATATGGGTCAAACAGAAACATGTTACAGATAACAGTAATACACATTACAGTGTATTATGATACCAATACCAGTTTCAAACACTTCAAAGATTTTCTATTACATAAAACTTTCATAATGACTTGTTTATCTTGGGATCTTAAATAAATGATTACTTTCATGACTAAACATTTGTTCAACTCCTTTCATACAACAAAATTAAGAGAGTAACAACTTTGAAATAATAAAAGAAGAATGGTTTCTTTTATGTTTCCTTTAGTCAACATGGAAATAAAAATAAAAAGGTGGGAAACACAAATAACATTATGGAGGGTGTGTTCTGAAAACATGTGGAGTCCTGGACTGATAATAAAATAGTGACAGAAATAGCGTCTGGTTCCATAGTGAATCAAATGAGCAGTTCTAAAACATTCAAGTGTTTTAATGATTAATGATTACGCATAGAGACAAGGGTTACAAAAGTTAAAAAACTGGGTGGCCCACCTAGTAGAGAAAAAAATAAAAATATATTTACACAGTTAAATAATATTATAATGTACACAATGAATACAAATTGTTTTATTATCAACTAGCGGCCTGTCCCGGCTTCGCACGGTGGACATTTTTTTTTCTTGCAATTATAAAAGCCTATATTAATCAGTGATAATGTAGCATTCAAATGGTGAAAGAATTTTTTTTTTTGTTATTATTATTATTATCTGCAATCGGCTTATCTAGCCATAATCAGATGTGGTTTCAGTAGGTTATGTATTTTTGACAATGTATATGTTATAATAATAGTATAGATAAAAATGGAATTGTGGAATGATAATGTATAAAATGGGTTTTTATTATGAAAGTACAGGCAGGCCGGTATTGAGGAAAGAGTAATTGAATTAATTTATTTGTAACACAATTGTGGAATAGACTCGTTTCCAAGAATAACAGTAGTTACAGGAAGTACCACATTAGCGCTGCCTTTATTTGGGCATTACACTGAAATTGTGTATTTTTATTTGGAATCTATAGGAAGGAAAATAATGCAGTTTATTTACCAAGGTAAGCTAAAGGGAGGCTTTTTTTTTTGAGGATGGGAAATCATCAAGAGACCCCTCCCGCTCTGGGTGGAGCAGAAGGGAGTGTCAGACTCTTACTGACTAAAACCCACCCGTGTTCCTTCCTTAGCCCTTTATGTTCCGGGGCAGTGGTAACCCTTTCGGACCTATGCCCAGCTTTGGATGTCTTAGCTTCTTAGGCTGAAATGAGGAATTATCAAGGTAATTATATGTCAACTATGGGGTTTATTAAACGCTAATTAAAGTTAAGTGACATTTAAACATCAAAAATGTATGGTTAAACAGTCATTTATCAGTACTTAGCTTTACGCAATGGTTATGAAGAACGCAACCCCCGTTATTTATAAGCATTGTGTAATTCAATCAATCTACCTAGCTTTTTCCCAACTATGTAGGTGTTCACTTCCAGTTTATCTTTATAATTATTATCATAAATGTGTCAGCTTTCATCATTTAAGTATTTCCTGTTTTCAGTTATGTAAGAGTCATGTTAACATAATAAATAATATCACTCAGGTATCTGAATCTTCATAATTTTCCCATTGAAATTCAAAATATTTTTGTCTAGTTTTAGACCACTTCATATGATTTCATTTTGAAGAACAATTTCAGATTCAAATTCTTAAGATACTTGGTGCGCCTACCCAAAATAAATTGGGATGAATAAAAATCAAAACAAAACATCTTTTCTCATAGCCTGTTATTGAAGTTCAATTTTACGGAGAAGTTTTTGTGTCCAGCAGTAGGAAGGGTGACCTGATTCAACAAAAAGTCACAAATTTCCTCCTTTTTCATTCACTTCCGCGGTTGGCTTAAATTTTTAAATAAGGCAATTAGGTCTGAAATTCTGTACTAAGCTGATAAGTGCTCAATACCTAGTTAGTTCAGTAGAAATCCAATGACCCTGCATTATATGCAAATAAGATAAGAGCTTGCATAGTTTTATCAATTGTCTGTGTTTAGTCAGAAGCCTATCCCTTTTATTTACTTAACATTGTTGATAAAGTTTTTCCTAGTACAGTCTTACTGTGACTGGAGTTCAGTCCAGGGATTTTAATCTATTTTTTCGGAACATTGTTTTATTATAACATAACCTACCATCATGCCTGTATTCCCTGAAGGTTTTAGGCAGAGGTGTACCTATAGCACATTATTTTATAGTGGTGTCTTTTTATTTTTTCTGTAAATAATAAAAGTGTGCATGTTGAAATATTCCTCAGAGAAAAGACATTAATGTGCATTGTGCTATTACAATGAAAAGCCCAAATTAAAAAAAAAACGAAATTTATGTAAAAACAAAATTAAAACTAACTAAATATTGAACAGTTCATAATAATGGAACAATGACAAGCAGGGAAGTTGCCTAACCACCACACTGTTATTCAATAGGGGGAACAAGAACAACCACCTGTTTACAATTACCAGTATTTTTCGTGCCAGCTGGTGACTCTTTGCACCTAATTAAGCCTACTGAGCTAGTTTCGCCTTGCATTCAAGATAATTTACCGAGCACACTCGAGTTTATTCATTAATTCCACGTATTGGTGCAATCGTAATAAATCTAAATAGTACGTTTCACACGCTGACACACCGCACAATACCACGTCTTGACATTTGACACTGGACTGGTCACCAGGCGTTGTCATCCGTTGTCATAATTTTAGGTCAAAGTACGATGAACTTGAACGCGCTTTACTCACCGTAAAATGCTTATTGCCGGCACTTGCTTCCCTACGGAATGCGTGCAGGCAGGGCCCGCATTCGCTAGGAAAGCATTACCCACTGTTTTATGCACGTTTGGAAAGTTTCCTCACTGGAAACCGGCCACGACAACAATCACTGGTCACACTGTCGGGTCCACGGGCACAAGATCTGACAATAACGTACTGAACAACTAAATCCCACCACCTCTCATAAAATCCACTGTTTTACAGACAAAAGACACAGGTATCCATGTATCGAACACTTTTCAAAGTCACAACGCACTGCAAAAGTTCACAGATGGTTATGTTTCAGTGTTGCTTATACAAAAAGTTCACACGCGTATCTTGTCTAATTAAAAACTTGATAACTTAAAAATAACAAAATAAGAAAGGAACGTCGATCGCACCGCAAAATCCGAAAAACACAAGACGCGCAGCTGGCTAGCTGTCGCCTCTCGCTTGACTGCGGGGACAGCGGGTGTGCGGGCGGGTGGAGGGGCATGCGACCGCTTCTACCGCGCCCCCTATCCTTCCCGCCTCGTCTCGCAAGTCATTTCATTATTACGTTACGTTCATGTTATTTTATTTTGAACCTGCATTCGTCTGCGTTCGGTATCATACTGCAACAGAGATTATTATCAATATGCGCTCGGTGCTTGAAATTACAGGTGTATTCAATTGCAGATTTATTGATCCAGATTGACCTCTATAAAACTGTCTAAAAGTCGTAACTAACAAGTAAATTAGGTACTTGTTACGAGCATTTTAACACAGTCTGAAACTCTGAAAGTCCTCCAAATAGATAAGGTCTAAGTTGCAAGCAAAAATGCATCATTCATTAAGAACCAATCAAATCAAAATTAACTGAAACATCTAAAACGGTGGTTTTACAACATAACAATCGACACACAATGTTGCCTCTATTTTTCCTACCAGTGACCGTGAGAACTTTTACAGGCGATCGAGCAATTTACTTGCACTGATCATGTAGATTGTTGGTAGATGCACATCATCGAACTATCATAGAAGTAGACGGGTGAGTCGTAGTTGGCTGGAACGCGGTATCGGAATGGCAATATAAACAAGCAGCTGTTTTGTTGAAAGCACGCGCAGCGTGCAGTGGTTGGCCTTCGTCAACAACACGATAGAGATCTGCCTCCATCGCATATTTTCGAAAAAAAATAATTTCACACGGCCGACTTTCAGTTAATTTTCGAGAAAGTGATCCTTCATTGGCGATCTATCAAGGAGTTTAACGAGTTTCTCCTTTAACATTACAAGGCTCGGGTAACCACCCCTCTGTAGGCCTGTAATTACTGGTAGTTTGCCGGCAGATGAGTAAATGCTTTAAATTCTGGGTTGTAGGGAAAGTGAAGTGTTAATGCGACAACTTGATCATAGTGTTTCATGCCTTTCTACCGGTGAACAGGGAAGGGATTCCGCGAACTTTGAGTTTGACCTCGCTTTAAACAGTTTACAACGTAATTGGCTATTAAATTAAACATGATAGGTACTGATGGTACGACAGAGATTCTATTTATCTGTTCGCCAAAGTCTGCTCTGTCAGTGAGTTCAGGACCATCTGCTTCTGTTTTTGCTCGCTAGGTAACAATAAACTTTACCCCAATTCATGGAACGGAAGTAGGGTGTGGTTTGGGTGCGTCCTTGAGTCGAGTCAACTCATCATTGGGACCGGAAATTTCTATTCCCTTATTTTTGTTTTGAATAGAGCTCTAATAATTTAAACTTTCATGCATGAAGCAGAATATAATACACTACAAACACCTAGTAGGTAAATAAAATTTAGTTGAGTAGTCATACATTGCACCGTTGCACCTAATATTATTGAAAGAGTTTCATCTTCATGGTTGTTGTAAACTGTCTTTATAGGTATATTCCGGAAAACCTGGTAGCAATAATGATGACATATTAGAATAACACAGTGAAGTATTTAGTTAAATAATGTATTTCATGTATAAAGTTCACACAGTTCGAACGGATATCCTTTCTATTTCGGTCCAAGGATAAATGCTAATGGTACCTGCCTGGTTGGATAATATTTCATCGTTTGTCAACATGCCTAACAGTTGTACAAGCATTAAACTTAGAGACACATAATGGACGTTTCTGTAACTTTATGTTCTGCAGTTAAAGACTGTACGCCTACGATTGTGATATTACGGGACCAGACACCAGTATATTAACATTATATTATAGAAGCTAATTTCGAAACAGCAGCCTTTTACTCAGTTTACGCAAACCTTATGGATTTATGAACGTCCCACTTGAGATAACCTCGTCAGGACTTGCAAGCTAAAAATAAGTTTCCCATTATTACATCAAGTTCATGTATTTTGTTGAATGTTGATTAAACCAAGACTAACTTATCAGTACCTAATGTAGATACATGTTCCACTATTTTAAATTATAAGTATGATTACTCGATCACCCATCTGGCTAGCTCATGAGAATTCAGAAAAGGTTTTGTGCTTAGAATGTAACTACATTTCCATCGCTTTTAGTTGTCTTTAAAGTTTTTACACGTTATTCTAGTACCTACAGGTAAAAAAATATCTAAGTAATTCATAGTCATGTCTTCAACTAAGTACTATTTTTTCCCGTTACCAACAGTTGTAGTAGCTTTTGGTCTAAACAAATTGACTGTAATTTGCTAGAAGTGTTTGCGAGGTAACATACGAACAATTTGCATTTTACCATAATGAAGAAAGTTTTGTTTGTAGACGAAAATATGTTAGTAGTACCTACCTAAGTACCATAGATTTCTCTACTAAGTATTACCGGTAATTCAAGAAGGGAGGTAAATATTTGCGAAATGTAGCTTATCCAATTGAAGACACTCTATAGACACAATGCTATTAAGGAATCAGAAGATAAACAGTCTCACGCACATTTTATTATGATGTGAGACATGGAAAATGCAGTGGACTTGGTCAGGTCCTCCCTGATCCTTTTCTGATCAGTTACAGTAAATCGTCGGGAATCATCAATACAAAGAAGAAGAATAGATGGGACTCGATAAACAATTAAGGACCCCTGCTTACTCCACAAGTTGATCAACAATCCTTCAATCTTCATTATCATTACAGAACCAAGTGCCAACGGTATGGTAAGGGACTACATTTTATTTATACCTTTACAAGTCGCATACTCGACGCGCCTTGCTCAAAATATCGCGTCGTGCCGGCGACTTCCGTCGATTCAAAGTCGACTACCACTCATAGGGTTTTTTACCATGACACACTCCAATACGAGATATTTGTAAATTCAAGCGTTTTGGAGAATAATGGACATTCATTTGAATAATTTTCGTTTAAGATTCGTTGAAAGGCAATTAAGCGGGTGATTGTTTTGCTAATTTGTTCTGAGAACCATTAAAGAGTTAGGTACTTAATTAAATAATTACTTAATTAAATAATTAAGTACCTAACGCGTGGTGCCAAATGAATAGGATCGTTATGGTGGCTATTAAGCATTGTCGGCGATGACTAAATGCTGACTGTAATTGTACAACAATGGTTTGACGTTACCCAACCAGCTTCTTGGAACAGTATGGAGCGGAAGGAAGAACCAGTAAAGAAAGAAAAGTAAAACAAAAATAGTAAGAGTTAGGTATAGAATCTTGAACTGTACATGATATTCGAAACATAAGGAAATTAAATGTATATAAGATGGAACAAAAGCTTTCTTTTCCGAAGTAGGTATCCGTTGTTTTATTTTCCATTAGTTCATAATTATTTGATAGACATCAATGTCCGCCACTCCTTGCAGTGCTGAACCATAAAAAGTAGGTATTCCGACTAAGTACTTAGTAGTGTGTAAAAATACCAGAATTTTTTTATCGACGATTTTCTGTATGTGGCAATGGAAACACACCATGAACACATTTTTTCTGGTAATTTTTTATGTTCATATAGTCCCAAGTTTTCGGCGGCAGACGATGACTTATCAGACGGTTGAGTGGCGGCATTTTGTTGAACTCTGCGCTTCATGAGTTTGTCTTGAGAGCTAAAAGTAACGGATAGGATGTGACTGCCGAGACAGATCTAAAAATATATTACCTTTTGATATTTAGGTACCCACTAGTCGTTAGGTCTACTTCATAGCGTAGGTAGGTGAATGTTCGAAAGAAGTTTACATTGAAACATGTTTGTTGTTTAAATTATTTAACAGCTTGTCAGATTATGTATTAAATACTTAATGAAACTGGTTTGTCTTTCCAATTTACAATAATAAACAGAAGACAAGTTTACAATTTTATCTTAGACACGGAAAATTGGATCGTTTTTGTATAATTTGATTGGTCTCATCTATTTAAAGAGTTTTATATTTAAATTATTTAAATTCGGAGCGGCAAATCCGGTTATTTTCAGATAAATCACTCAACCAATTAAAGGGACATTAGCGAATTGAATGGCGTGTATCAATAGAGAAGCATTGTTATGGGTTCATGGTGGCACGGGCCATTTAACCCGCCTTATCAATCGGTAACGGTCGGCGCTAGGGGCGGAGGTCAATGCACCTACTTTGTTGTTGTTACCTTTTTAGAGCTCCCCGTTATCCGACATATTATGTAATAGTAATAAACTGATAGGAAGTTTATATCATCGTTTTCGTGTTATCGTAGCTCACTGCTCCGTGCTGATCGTGTGATTAGCCTAAATGAGTTAATCTTTATGGTCTTTGCCTTAGTTGAGCGGTTGCTGAGAAAATTTAAAGTCATTTCGACAAAATCCTACTTAAACTCTCGACAAACTTACATCAGAGTTCAATTTTAATTAATGCTGAAAAAAAACTGTAAGATAAGATAACACATGGGTCTTGATTATTGTTTTTTCTATGGTAGATTGTACAATCTACCCAAAACCAACAATATACAAGACAGGAAGATAAATTGGTTCAAAAACTGCAATTAACACCCAAACCAGGGTTACTTGCATTATACCAACAGAATCCCGTCACTGGATGTTCTTTTAGCAAAAAGTATTATAAACAAGAAGCAAGTAGAATCAATACCTATATATTTTTGGTCTATTAGACCATTTAACCATGTCTTCGTGTAGATACTTAGGTCTTAGATAGACTGAAAATTCTCAAATTACGAGACTTAGAACTTGCTCTGGGGGGCAAGTCTACTATTTTTATAAATTCGTCATTCCAACACGATCCCATTGTCATTTTGCTAAAAGTTCGTAATCCGCTAAATTCATAATGGTCGATCATTGGTCAGTCAATGGTCTGAGAAAAACTACTAAATTTCATGCTAGATTTCATTTAATATATATTTTTACATATTACGTACCTATTGGTGTTTGCAATCTGAAGTAGTAAGAAGTTCGTAAATAGCAATAAACATTACATTTATTCATTTGTCATTATGTACGAGATTACCATTTTATGCCAATTCTTTCAATGGAGTGTCAGTGGTTGATCATTGGAAAGTCATAATGACGCCATTATATTAGTAGATTACCAAACTTGTCAAAATCAACAATTATGAAATCAATGATAGACCATTCTGACACTATTGTAATAGCAGACTTGAGGCCCTGACCGTGGTCGCAATGCACGCCTCACTGCTACATATCAACGTTTCCTAGTATGACCTTAGTGCCATGAAAGCAATCGATTCTGTAAAAACTATTTAATTACATTCACGGTCCAAATTAAAAATCTTTGTAGTATATAATTTACACAATCAACTTTCTGGACGGGTCCAATACGATACCCAGGTTGCGTAACACTTTATTGAAAAGATAGAGCCTTAGGCCCACCTGTTGATATTACTTACCTACACTATTTCGTTTATATAGTAATTACAGGTGATTTACATGTTGTGTCGTTACGTAACCATACATAATTTCTATACGTCCAATTTACCAGCTAATCGGACTTTTTAATTTATGCTTTAATAGTGCACTTCAACTAAACGTGGGAGGTGTGGCTTCGCTTGTAACTAAGGCTAATAGTCTTTCATTTTGATTCGCTTTTTACTTCTCATATTATTTATGGAAAATGATGATACATTCACACGTCTAATGTAATGCTTATTTTGAACACGAAACCAGCTCGTCTGAATGAGTAACACTGTGTTCCATATAACTTCAAATGCATTTGCCAAACTTCAATAATAATCAGCGTGTTGCAGACGTAGCCGTGAAGTGTTTTGAATCTTTGGTTCAAGAACAATATCTCGTAGAGTCTTAGCTCAGATAAAGTAAGTACTGTTAGCAGGCTATTACCCAAATGCATAAACTTCGCTAACACCGCTATTGTATTGAAAATTTGCGAATATTCCGTAACACTATTACCGCGTTTACAGTGTCATGCACAGTTTGTAAGCGATTGCGAAACATTGGTTATTGTCTATAAACTCTCTAACCTAACAGACCGTATGGGCTTAGAATAGAAATCCGTTTAGTGTACGCTCCCATGAGAGTCGTGCGAATTATAATCCGTCTCATTATGTAAAAGAAAATCTCCGCTTTCTTTCTGTACTTACAAAGAATCAGCGATCGAAAGTTCATCGGATACAATGGCCGCAGCCGATGACACTGCCGGCTTCTTATCGAGCATCGCTAGCTGAATCACTGCCCATACAATTCTCATAATTATTATAATTTTCATAGTCAAATTCATCCGCGCGATAACTGGCCGGTTTGAGTGAAAGTATTCTGGATTAATCAGTCGTTTGTCTATGGACGCAAGTTCAATGCCTCGATTATGGCTGTTATTTAAATTATAATATTCTTTTGCTTTCTTACGCGATGAATGGCGGAGGCGAGGCGGTGTAAGGCAGGTGGGTGCTGTAACGGCGGCCTGCTCCGCTGGACGTAAGTAACACCGCCGCGCGTCGATCGCGAGAGCTTTCTAGGCTGTGCTATCTTCCTCTACGTCTCAAGTACATGTCAAAGTGTCAACTACAAGTATGAGCTCTCTTATCATAAATCCGGTTGTAATTAATTAAGATGTCTTCGGATAAGGATGTATGTTGTAATTAGAGGATCTCGGCAATGTGCTGCTGTGCCAACTGCAATGTTTCTCGGAAATGTACAGTAAGTAATTGGTTGCTGAATAGTGAATGTTGGAATCGGACGAAGAAAATAAAAATAGTCTTTTTTTATTAAGTGTAATGTATAGATAATGAGAAGCGATAAGTTAATAACATTGCTGCACGTTTGCATGACTAACCAATAGGAGAAATGGCAAATGGAAATAGTCTCGCTCTCGACTGATGTTATCACGTGCTTCGCTGATGTGCCTAGTTATCTAGTCACTGAAGGCTATAGGCGTAACAGTGTCGTAATACTAGTAACTTGTCGCAAGTAATTGGTTTAGACGCTGAAAGTAAACAGTGGGACTTTGGATCTCTGCTTTATAAGTTTGTAAATGTGTGATATGAACATTGCATAATAGACTCCAACAGATGACACAGAAACCTAAGTATTACGAGACGTGATTCAGTCTATTAATTCTATATATTGGTTGAGCTATTTGTATTCTTCGTAGGAAATCCAGGTCGATGGAACTGAATACGTATGTAAACTGGCGTCGATGGAGCGTGAGATGCACTGCCGTCTGCCACATACCTTTTAGCGTCTTCATTGTTTTCTATGTGTTTAGAATATCAGTTAGACAGACCTCATGGACAATGATTTGTTTTGAGTCTTCTTAGACTCAAAACAAATCATTGTCCATGAGGAAAAATTAATAACTAATAGTTCGCGGTGTAATTGTCGTTTAATATAATTCAATGAGCCGGATATTATATCGGTGTTGTGATTGCAGCAAACCATTGCAGTTAATGTATCGTCACAGTGTATAAACAGCAGGAGACAATCGGAATAAGGAATGTGACTTGAGACTAAATCAAATAGGTCGGGTTTTTATGAGTACGTGGGACAGAACTTATAACATATTTATGTGAATTACCTATATTTATTTCTAATAAAGTAGGTACAAGTAAAAGCAAACCAGCCAAAGATTAGGAACTGAAATCTTTCGACTTTGATTTACAACTTCCTATTAAGAACAAAGTGTTTTAGTTCCACTCCAGTCCACCTACAATATTTTAGCTGTCGACTTCTTGCTAAGTAATTTAAGCCAGCTCTCAGCATAATTTCCTGGTTGGTCCAAATAAAGTCAAGTACAAAGTAGTTTAGGCAAGGTTGTTACCGGAAGAAGATCAAACGACCGGTGCTTAGTTCACGGTAGACGTTTCGGCAAAGCGACATAAAAGTTTAAGGACTTTATGCGATGGAAGTTCTGATTGCATAAAGTCATGTAACGGTGTTTTGTGTGGCCTGCCGCATGCAATGAAGATAAGAGGGTTAACGGAGCGGGCACGGCGATGGCATACAAAGTGTGGCCATATGGATGTGAAGCTCGACTGACATGAGGCTAGTAGTTCTTGTAAGCAATACAATACAGTAAGCCAGCTGCCAAGCAATATTTAAGACAATTTGGGCCATAATTTTGGGCTACATGCAGCCTGGCTGAATACCGACTTGCATTCTCACAAATACGCATACGGATTGTCAACATAGTCACCTCAATGCGTGGTTGATGGACAAACATCTACTCACTTTAGAGGTTAAAAATAATAAGGAAGGAAGCATGCTCAATTATGCTTACATACTACCCGTTTACGAACGGCACTCCACACCAGATGGACAGCAACCTGGTTAAGACTTTTAGAGATGTAGATCACAAGAAACTGTTCACGACCAGTCGCTGGAGTCGTGTAAGCCGAGCTTAACCACAAAACTATGCACCACAGTAAGTTACACTTGCCACCTAACATTACGGTGTTCACGTAAGCATGAATATGAGCTCGTAATTAAAGAAATCATAGCCGCTCGTTAGCCTACATTATTATAGTTTTTGCTTAGAGACCTAAATAGTTTTCTTCATTTTGTGTCGCAAAGTTGTTGTTGTTAAGACGCTTTAAGAGGGGTCTTAATGTTAATGGCCATTGATGACCGGGTCTGTCGTTTAATTTGTAATTTTCTGTAAAGCTATGTTGACGCACTGCAGAGAGAGGATGTCTTTCGACCAAAGACCCATCTAAGTCTTCAGAATTCAATTAAGCTTATGGTGATTTAGTTAATTCAGACCAGAGGACACACCTCAAATGCGGTTAATGTTCGCCTTCCTGGCGGGGTTCTTTACAGAGCCTAGAAGAAAAACATTAAGAGAATCCGCAACAAGCGTTTTTTGCATGTTTCGAGTTAAAACTACGGAAGTCTAGTTAAATGACCGTAGAAGGCAGGTAGCTAAAGAAATGTGGAAACGTCGTAACAACGTCATCCTGTTGGTTTATGTAACGCTAGTTGGTCAGTGGTACTGATCAGGGCACGGCGTGGGTTCCGCGTGGCCCGGGTGCTGGGCATCCGGATCCGGCCAGCTCCGGGGCGCTCCGGGCCCGGGCTGCTGATAAGAGCGCAGTGAAAGTGCCTCCCCAGCGACACTCGCGCCCCGCACCCATTGTTGTGTGACGACGGTCACGCTCTGCTAATTTGAATGCAAGCATGTTTGTAATAGAATAATCTCGTTGATTGATAGACTTATTATATGATGATGAGGTTCCAGGAAAGTTGGCATTGTCCCAACATTGGAGCGGCCGCTGATAATTTGTCAAAGATATACCCATTACGGTTCGTAATTGAATGTTACATAACTTGGAAGACGTAAACTTATAGAGAAATTGTGAGACTCCGCCTTCGGTCGGTTAAAAGGCTTTAGGCGTTATTCTCCATTCAATAGCAAGCATCGATATAAATTTTTTAATTTCGGTCATCGACCTTTCGGATTTTATGGTCCAGGTAATAAATTGAATCGATAATTATGGCAGTAACTTGATTTCTATGTGAAATCAGTCATCGGCGGAGTGTGAAACGTTAACGGCCATCATAACTGCACTGCTCGTGAAGCTGATTCCACGATTCGAATAACATCTGTGTAAAGATGTTTGGCTCTAATTGGACTATTAGTTGATTTATCTTAAGTGTTAGAAACTAACGTTCACGGAACACATTTTTCTCAGGTGAAAATAAGGCGGATGCTAAAGTAAATCTGGCTAGATGTGACTGTATATATTTTTAGCCGTGTTTAATATAAACAGTAGCGTATATTTGGAATGAGAGACATCAATCTATGAATTGTAATGATGTAACTATTTTCTTGTTCAATCAATTGGAATAAATGGTAATAGGTAAGGAAAGTTTTTCAATTATCTGCTTCAAGGGAGTGTCCAACTCCCAGTAACTACTTCGTTAGTAGAGTTAATTGAAATAGAGAAGTAACAAATGAATAGTGAGTTATTCATATTTGTATAGCTAAGTGTAAAGTAGTTAACTTTCACTAGATTAAACTACTCGAGATTAGTTCGCCAAAAAAGTTCGCAAGTGATTTCTTTTTGTGTTCTATATAGCGTAGTCACGCCTGCCATAAGTATTTGGTTTTGTTATTTTATACCAAGGTCAGAAAACCGGATAGCACTATAATACAGTACTTTCGTACTCGATCGACGAAAGCGAATGCGATGCCCCCTGTCCTGCGACAACTTTCTGTAAATATTCGAACCACTTTTTGTCCTTTCCAAACTGAAATTTTCGATGAAGCGTCAATTGTTCGCGAATGGTAATCCTGGACAGGTTCACTTTCCACGGTTATGTAAGCATCGGTGATATCTTCAGACAACGTAACATACGTCAAATAAAGGGTCTTTAATTAACATGTAGGTGTTTTATGAGCTCTCCAACAATGGGAGGCACGTATATCGTTTAAACGTTGCACTTAGAGCAAATGAAAGTTAATATAGAGCTCATAAACATCTAAATAAATCGCTGTTTTATTTTACAATAGAAGAGCCAGGTAGTAGAGGAATCATGTACAAATTCCGAAACAAGGTATGGACTGGACAACTTATTTCGTTTTGTTTTTAATTCATTTTAATGTCAACCAGTTAGTTAAGATGTTTTTTAACGATACGTTTATGTGTAGGCGGCACGTTAAGATGTATTGTTTCTTTAATGAAAAATGATCTAAGAAAGTAGTGAAAATGCCTTCAACCCAAATAAAAATCTTAGTCTGTGTTATATAGCTGTCATGAGATACTTTTAGAATGAATGGAGGTGATTAGAAGGTGAACCAGCCAGACATGGAACAAAAAGCAATAGTCACACTTTTTTGTCCTAAGGGCGAACAGATGTCTTTCGTGATACCACGTGGCATGGCAGCTAAAACACGAACGCTTTTGGGTGTTTCTTATAGAGAGCACCTGAACCTAACCTGTTCCATTCGAACGATTTTTGCAAGTAAGTGTTTCATAGTTTGTTTTACATTGTTTGCATAAACATGAAAATAGAATAATGTTGGTAGTTATTTGGTATCTTAAAACGTTTTGTATGCATCAGAAGAAATAAACAAAATATAACTGCTGAATAAGTTTAACAATATAAAATTGTGTAACAGTGTATTTTAAAATTGGGTCACAGTGTATTCATATAATAGTTGAGAATTAAATAAAACTACATAGCCTTGACACAATAACATTTAACTCCGGCGAAGCAATTAATTTGTCCGCGGCCGGTGGAAGCTGTACAAGTGATCCTATCACGATCCATGACAAATAGTACTTTGTTGACAATAGATCATTTCGTTATCATTTATCGATACTGTTCCAGTTACAGTACACGAGTACATCATAAATATCGCCAACACATAAAACATCGAGGTCTCACCAACAAAAAGTTTGTTTTTAACTTCTTGCAGTTACTGGCAAACCTTGCTTTGTACTCTCATTGGATATGGGAACTTTACAACGCCGCGTGTTTACTTTGATTATCACGTTACAGCTGTTATGGATTTATTGAGTTTATTGATCATTAATTAATTCCCAAATCAAAATTTTTTCGCAATAAAAATAATATAAAACAGGACGACCTTAAACGAAAACCTCTGGCTATAAAAGTTAAAGGCTATCAAAATTTACATCGTGTGCGTCCCAGTTTGTGGAATAACAAAGTAGTGCATGTGGGTGCTTCGAAATGGCGTGTTTTACTGTGAATTTTGCGCGATTTGCATTCAGCAATCAGTGGGAGCACTCTGCGGCAAGGTCGAGGTCGGCTGTAAATTATTGTCACTGTCGAGTGTCTCGTTGCGTAAATATTCATCACTTACAAAGCCGCCGCAAGCGCAACACTTTTGGGGCAGTTCAAAGTCGACTTTGCATTTCATTCACTGTTTTATAAGCATTAGTGAGCCAGTGTACCTACATGTTTCAAGCATGCATGCCATGCCATATATTCACCGCCGTTGAAAATGAAATTTTAACACCGTAAAATAAATCTCCTTCATGTAGAACTGTGTTTTATTGAATGACACGACATCAATCAACTCTGATAATGACCCTTAGTTTCACTTTTCTTTTGTATTTGGGTCTTTGTAAATTGCAGATGATTAAAGAAATCATTGTGAAGTTATTTCAGAGACGGGAGTGTTCGGATTTTTCACTAAGCCAATCACGTAATGACTTAATCGTCAAGGTAATGTTTTCGGTCTGCAAATGGCCGCGGAAGTGACAAAAACACTATGCAGTTTAGTTGACTTTGACCAAGGTGGCTAAAGTGACCTTTAAAAGCTAAAATCGTATATTTACTTCGCCTAATGACCGGTGAAAAGATGTGTTTGCTGTACTTCTATATTTATTAACCTTTTCTTTGTATTATGAGAATGGCAAACGGTATTGCTGAAGAACACAAAGCATTACGAAAAGTGCTAAGTAGTCGCAGGCGAATGTCAGTTAGTTTATTGCAAATTGAATATTTGCATTCATAAAGCAAACGTGAGCGTAGGAACAGATTACTTGCTTGTACATACACTGCTAAATGCTCGAGTCAATATTGCCAAATAGGGCTGTCAAATATGCGTGTGCGCGGCTATGTAGAGCGCGGCAAGCGACAAAGAAACAAGGTAACCGCGGCCATTGGTTGACTACCTTGTATATTATCTTAAAAGTTTATTAGTCTCCATGTTTTATATTTTTACACGTTCAACATTGATCACATATTTTTATTAAAGGAAATGAAATGAATGTCCAGAAATAACATGACATAAAAATTTACTGTCTACACTCATGCTATTCCGTTTATGAAATGTAAACAAATTAAATTATTATCTTATTGAATTCAGTCTTTAGTTTAAATTCCCTCACAGCTTACAATATTATTTTTGTTGTGAGACCTTTTCTATCAGATGCTATACAATAATCGACTGGAAAAAATCTACTGTGAATTGTGAAATTGAAATTAGCTACACCAAACAGTGGGCGAAATAAACCTGTTTACTTTTAAAACTTCTTTATTAGTTGGTAAATGTTGATATAATCGAATGTTTTTTTATAGTGGTAACCCTGGTGGAGTGAGAGGAACATAGTTGGCGCGCAAACTTCTTACGGCTTCTGACGCAATATGCACTTGCTGTAATATAGTCGATGTATATCAAAATAACCCGATACGAATTGCTGCTGCATTCCATGTCTTTAAGAAGCAAGTAAGCTGTCATACTAAACGATTTATACCCACTTAACGTTCAAGTAAAACACAACGAGACTGGAAATATTTAACGCGTTCTTTTGTCGTTTTATTGAGTTGTATCAATAATGTGCAGTTTATAATATAAAATGTTGAAATAACCAATTTATTACTGTCATAAATTTTTTCATATCATAAGTGCTACGAGGTGCTACGCCATTATTAATCGGTGTCTACACGCAAGGCTGATCATACGTTGATCGATAATTTGCAAAGCGATTTAATGTTCAGTCATTTGTCAAAACGTATCGCTCATGTCAACAAGTGTATAAACACCGAGTACGTGTTTCAGTAACGAAATTAGAATCTTAAATTCGACCTAAACAACTATAAACGATCGAAAGGTCTGTTTATTTAAAGCTAAAAATAGGAACCTAAATTGCCTAACACCCGTATTTTTTCGTAGTCCAACACAAATTTATGAACCACGTTTCCTCGAAGAACAAGTACTTTCAGCACCGTTCTATTTGCTGTGTGAAAATATGCGTTCGAACCGATCGATCAATAAGCAAATATTTTCCCATTGTCGACTCCTTTCGGGGTTTCGTCAATGAATTCTCATGTGGCCCGACAGTTGCACGGGTGCAATACCGAGTGTTTGTAAATGTGAAACATGCGCAGTCAGATGACGTAGACCCTCGCTCGTGAGATCTTTGCTTTCGCAGTATAAATACCGTCTATGTTCATGATATAACAATGCTGTGAAGAACGAGATCCAACGAGATACGAGAGAGTTGAGTAAAACGAAATATATTTGCATAACGTCGCGGAAAATTAATAGATGCGCTTCAGGAAAAATGTGCAAGCCACAAGTACGCGTCACTGCAAGTAAATATTGGCAGAAGTAATATGTATACTAAAAATAATATACCAGGAGCACTTGATTACAGTTAAAAGAAAGGTCACGGTCACAATGTATTGCATAATGTGGAGAACGAGACGCTGAACGGCCTCCTCAAGTGTACGATAAATATTTTGCTTCATGTACGAATATTTGCATGTCGAAATAAATAAACTTAAATGTGTTCTTTAATATATCAAGTGTACTACAAGCGCTTCGGTCAGTAACTATAATTTTAAAGATTGGTTTTGAAATTATAGTAGGATACAGTGATGATTCTTGAGGCTGTGTTTAAGGTAATGGGTAAGAATTGATGCCCATTTCGTATTGATTATACGTGTGCATGTCTTTTTCTGAAGCCTTTGGTCTGGTTCTTTTGTGCGTTTTCTAAAGATTTCCATATTTACCTACAATTAATTGACAATCCCTATAATGTGCTAATAATTTGTTTTGAAAGGATAATGAAATTACATAAAATGCTAGAGTAATATAAACTTGGTTTGAACTATTATCAACCAAATCTCATCAAAATTTTCCAAACCATTTGAAGTTACGCTTTATTTCCGATAAATAATAACGACACATCGGTCCAACACACGCATGGTCTAGGTAGGTGATTTTTAGAACGTAGTACGGAACCCATCGATGCGATGTGACCCTTTCTGATCATTAAGACAAGATAAGATAATAGGAAATAAACGAGAGAACCCACCGCGAACTCCTTGGGTGGCCCGGCGAGGCTGTAATATTGTACGTACTCGTCCATTATTAAGTGATCTACAGCGGGGTTTAAAAACTTTAATAGCTGCATGCATTATGTATTTTGTCCGAGGTCTTATTTCGATTGGCGTTTGAGCCCAACCCCACATGAGACGACTCCAAACTGTCTCAGCGAAAGTGTGAGAACGCCGCGATACTTGGCAAAATTTCTGGTATTTCGTCAGAATACTCAATACTTTGCAACGTGATCGATCGGACCGTGGGTGGTATGTTTTAGTTTGTAATGACATTCCAGGCATACGTTTCGTGAAAATCGATAGTGACTTTCGCGTACTGATTTCGAGATTAGATCTTTCTTAATGATGTTCATTTTGTAAGAGTCGGTTTGTTTTGTATCATCATTATCATCACGTACATATACAGTATACTATACTTGGGTCTGGGCTGGAGATGGACCTTCTAATGACCTCTAGAATGTTCACTGTCCCCGTAGAATATTTCCAAAATTATTACATTTAGCAGTCACATTCGTGATTGTAACATTTTTTTAGTAGACTGTGGGACGCTGCTGTCTGGCCTCTTGACTATCTTTTACCACACCGACGACGTAATGGGAGGCCATTTCTTAATCTGCATTTTTTCGTACTTTTTTGTATCGTGTTGGACAAATATCTGTTGAAATAATTCGCAGGCCGCTTATCTTTATGATGGGCTCGGTGTTATCATTATTAGTTCGGCCTACATTTGGACCATAACATTACCAATCCTTTACTCACCTTATCTGTACGCTGTGAGTGTTAGCACTCAAACTGTTACGGCGTATGAAAAGAGTATATTGATTATGGATTAACTAGATATCGAGAGCAGAATTTTCCTAAAGTCGGTACTTAGTAGTTTGGTAAAATTTTAACCGGAAAATTTAGGAAATACAGGTGATGAACCTTTGAGTTTGATTGGTAAACTTTATGACATGTCGAAAAAAGGCAAAGTTACTTTTTGGTGATTTTGGGCCTCGGTTTTCCTTTGTTTTTTTCCGTGCAAATACCAAAACAATTTTATACTTAATTAAATTAACAGTTTGCTTAAAAAAGATGTTGGAAATTGTTAATCAACAAAATAAATAAAACATGCACCGATTTAAGGTAAGACAAAGGTGCCGATCTATCCCCTGAGCCTTCGGACATGCCTGATGAAGACGTAATGAGGCAACACCGTTGACACGGCCAGCATAATTTATTTACATTTAAACTTAATTAAAGGTTTTGCCAAGAAAGACATTCTACTTAATTTCTGTGAAGTTTCGCAATTTGCTTATTGAACAGAAGGCTAAAAGTTTAAACAAGTAAATAAAGCAGTATTAATTTTTATATCTTTTTCGCTGTCGGCCATTCCCGTAGATGCAATACTTGCAATCACGATGTTCTATGAGGCGCGAGGTGTGTGGTCGATCCTCCCGCGCAAACAGGTTTGTTGGCTGCGCCTGCGCTGTAAAAAGGCATTAAAATTTTTAACGACGCGCACTATAAGTCGCACCGGACTCCGAGGCACTTTTTCATAGATCTCCCAAGTCCCAATACAAATCTCACTTTCCGTAGCACAGTAACTTAGTGAATATAAGTGATACCATCGCAACGTTACGTACTGTGTCGCAAGCGCAACATCACATAAATAATTTGCAACGACATTTGTTTTGTTACAAGTAGCATAGAACAGATGTTCTCTTGCAGATAAAATGTATTCAACTGCCATAACAGTTTGTTGTGTTATTACATTTTATGATGACGACATTTTCTTTTTGGAAGAGTGTGCCGGTAAACATGCAACACAATATACTTACTTGCTTATATGTAATATTTTACTGTTTATAAAACACAGGTTCCAAGAATGCACACATCGTAAACAAACTCATAATGCTCTTTAATGATAATTATGAGTACTGTAGCATCGAACAAGATCAAACAAATTGTTTTGCTGCTATAATTACGGTTGAAATTATTCCACGAACATACCAGTAGATGTGCATTAATTACTGAATAATCGCACACTATTCACATACACCGATATACTCGTTTTAATGCGTTATTACTACTTAATGATGTATTCATTTTCGGTCCATGTATAGACCTATAATTTACCATCGAACTGAAAACGCCTGTCGATTTCTGTGATTACAAGTAATAGGCATTTCTGAAGCTTTGTGTTCTCAACGGTTCCATTCACAATAATTGTAGACCATTGAGGCAGTGTACAAGATGGATGGGAATGACAGTAATGCAAATCTTCAGCGATGCTTCACCCATCAAGCATTCCTGAGCAGTGAACGGCGAGGGGCCGAGGGTACTCGATCTCTGTTCGAACTCAGAGTGCTCGTACAATAATAAGTAAAGAATGGCGTTCCTGTCCGCTGGTCACGTGTGTCAGGGGCCCGAGGCGAGAGTGGAAGCGTGGGCGGTAGCGCCCGCGCAGCCGCCCGCAGTCCGCTATTCATATAAAGATTACACTTGACTATCGTGAGAATACACCGTGGCTAGTTTGTCCTTTATTATAAAACGATTCGAGGAGAGCGTGACGGTCTAATATGAACGATAGCCCACTCAATCGACTTAACTGTAGCGCTATTAAAGTTATGGTTTCGGATTTAGGTGGTCTGTTTCGTACACCATAATAGTGCTACATATCGCTTGCCCGCAAGAATACTGTATTAACTCTAAAAACGTACTTTTTTAGGAGAAGCGATTAAAGCTTTTTAGCTACAATTCTTGCCCGCAAGAATACTGTATTAACTCTAAAAACGTGCTTTTTTAGGAGAAGCGATTAAAGCTTTTAGCTACAATTGTATCTAAAAGCTTTAATAGCTTCTTCAAAAAAAGAAAAAGAACGTCTCTGAAAAAGTACGTTTTTAGAGTTAACACAGTATTCTTGCGGGCAAACGATATATTTAAACAAGCCGTTGCGGTAATTTAGGTGGTACTTAATTTTCAATCAATATCTTACGAATTTACAGTATTATAAAGCTTGACATGGAAATAATAAATAATATGCATAACTTGCATTCAATGTAAGCCTGATGAATGAAAAAATTTCTTGCCGGATCTCTTGACATTTTTGGTTGAAATATCAAGCTGTTCAGTGTTTACACTTTATTTTATTTAAGAATTGTATAATTGAAAAACAGAAAACAGAATCGTTGTTTACGATTTCGCACCAAATTAAGATGCATTTCATTTCCGATCGCTTGTGAATTCGTGATGTTATAAAGGTGTTATTAATTAAGTAAGAGAGTGATAAACAGACGGTAAATAATTCAACGAAGTTAATAAATATTTATATGAATGGCAAAAGCGCGGAGAGGTTGATTTGTGGCAAGCGCTAAGCTCATCAGGTAGTCAGTTGGCGCGGCGTGCTCTTGACCTCCAGTCGATGGTGAGTCATAGCCGGTGGAGCTGTCCGGCTCATCCACCATGCTTCGACAACATGTGGGAACCCATTGGGACATTTATTATTTTTTATTCGAACTCATGTCGAGAGCTAATCGTAAAATTAATCAAATAAGTACTCGAACTTGAAAGTAATTTATAAAGGTATAAGCACTTTTCCATACAAAAATTTGACCTCTTTATGAGTAATGAATGGATGTTGATCATTAACTAATACAAGATATTCGATAGGCGTATCTAAAGAAAGTTACAACGAAAGGTGTTTAATTTATAAGCCCTTAAATCAGCTTTATTGCTCTCTCTCCCTTAAATGTTTCTACAACAAAATCTTACGATGCGTATGATAGAATTTTTTACGATTGCATTGGTCGAAAATATTTCACTTTCTCTAATATTTCGGATCAAAGTTGATGTTGCAATAAAGATTGTTGCATAAATCTTTACAGTAAATTGTGGAGGGACTAGTATTGCAGGGTTAGATAAAGCTTGTTGACTTTGGAACAAGAGTGGAGACTTTTTGTACCTACATATCCTGTGAAGCTTCGTCTCATTTGTATGTGCGTCGGAGCCAGTCGTGATTGTGTAGGTTTGACAGACAAATAGCCTCGTGCGTGCCTCGTGCCTTTGTCGGCGACGCGTCGACACACGACACATCCCTCATTGTCCACATGTGTGTATACCTTCACTCGCTCCGGGGAAACGCGTGTACACGTCACCTTAGAACATTAAACCAACTCTTAGAAACCACACATGGCAAACGACTTGAGCCCAAGTTAGTATGACGTCTAAATATATTATTCCTGTTTGAAATTGAGTTTTATTGAAGCTGTTTGCATTTCTAAGCAATTTTATTGTTTTGATTATCTCTCTAGATGTGGTCGCCATCAAAGCTTTTACGTCCACACAGGAACAAACATAACGCACGGGTATGTCATTGAGCCGCGGACTGTCTCTACCGTCTCTACAAAGCACCGTTAAATATACTTCCAGTTTTTCGACGAAACATTTGCTTTGGCCCAGTTTTTAGAAAGATGGTCCTCTTCTATTCATTGATAAATTCTTGAATGATCTACAGCTGTTTTGTAGATAGTTACGTCATAAGGTAACAATGAGGTAAGTGCTGTGTTTTGTGGAATGTTAAAGTAAGGAATACTGAAGTATTTTCGCTTTCTCATTCTGAACTTCAACGGGACAAAGGTAGTTCTTGTCGATGAACATGCGTGGCGGTCAAAAACCTGCCAATATCTCATCGTGTAGCGGTACAGTGGAATGTTTCCCGCGGCCTGCATTTCGCCACGTTATTAAAGAGCGGCACTGGGTTCGACGCAATAATATTTACACGCGGCGCTTCTGCGAACCTGCGGTTTCCGGCGTGTGCGCACATCAGCGGCGCCCGACATGACCGCTCCGCCGAGCTCGGCCGAACCGCTCCGAGCTCGCGTCCGCCGGACGACGTTACTACTACACTCACTCATATTAAACAAGACTATAAAAGTTTATTGCTTTCTCTATTTACACTTATAAAAACGTTATACGACATTTATTTGTTAATGAACACATTATCGTGTCTTTTTAAGCTTTTGCTACGTTAATTTGAATTTTAAAATCAAGCGCTACGAATGCTACGGCTACGATAACCGCTCTACGATTGAGATTCTTATGTTACGAACGCTTACCACGCTCGCTTGATCCGTCACGCTTAAATTGTAGAATAACATTTTCAGCAATACATTTCGGAATAGGTAATTCCTCTGATGGTTCAGAATACTGCCGCCGTGAATAACTAATGATTCATGCGTATCATACACGATAATAATTCAGATCAAAGGATATAATAACACGAGAAGAGTATTCAATTCAAGGATTCATGGTCATTTTAAGTATAGAGGTGTTGTTTTAAAACAACAACGTCATATGCGAACGATTTCTTGGCTTTGTGCCGCCTTCTCCATGTTCCAACATTTCCAACCTATTGAAAACGTGAAGATAAATAAGTAAGCTTTCCCATTGGACTACGCCTGTCTTATTTTATGGAATCACATCTTCTATACTAATAATAAAGCTGAAGAGTTTATTTGTTTGTTTGAACGCGCTAATCTCTGGAACACTAGTCGGATTTGAAAAAAAATTTTTTTAGTTGATAACCCAATTTTTGAGGAAGTTTAGATAACTAAAGGCTACTTAACATCAGTCTAGGACCCTAAGGAGCCGAGCAAACACAAAAAAGTCAGAAGGAACGCTAACCGAAAGCGTAGTAATAGCGCGGCCAGACAATGCGATGTGACGGGTTGGGTCGGACGAAATTTTACGCGGACGAAGTCGCGGGCTGAAGCTAGTGAAGTTTATTCTTAATTTTGTTACAACACCTCTTTATTTTAGATTAAAGTAAATAATTTTAAAATTTTTCTGGCAGAAGTCGCTGTGAATCAAATATTTGGAAGTCATTGACTGCGAGCCAGACGCAGAAACAGTCCGCTCCTTGAGAGGCATTAGTCATGCCTAATCTTATTTTTACATTTAGTATTGACCCTGCAGTAAATAAATACAGTTTATTTTTCTCGAATTCAAGAGCTTTGTTTGTTATAAGATGCCCACATTCTTTCTTTCCGGCCTTTGCCAGTCGAAGTGGCGATGCTTGGGGAAGGCTTATGTCCAGCGGTGGACGTTTTCGGTTGAATGAAACAACGACTCTTTCCTTAGTAATTAACGATGCTTTAGGGAGAGACAAACGAAATACAGTCTATTAAAACAAAAGCACATAGGTAGGTACAACAGTTTCGCTTATTTCTTTGGTTTCCATGAAACTTCGACGAGTCCAGTCGTTTATCAGTCTAATTTTAAAACACATTAGAAAACACTGAACACTAGCTGTTTTTCTGAAAACCCGAATCGGATTTTTCCGCTAGTTGTTTTTCTCAAGGAAAATCTCGAGGAGTCTATTATTGGTATTCCTTCTAAGAATGAATGAATCTTACCTGCTCTACCATAGCCAACACATAAATGTTGCTTCTATAACATGAAATACATTTGCTTAGAGATTTGATTGATATTTCTAGACCAAACGATGTACCATACCTACTATTACACATCATCATCTGCCTAGCCTTTTCCCAACTATGTTGGGGTCGGCTTCCAGTCTAACGAATGCAGCTGAATACCAGTGTTTTACATGGAGCGACTGCCTATCTGACATCCACAACGCAGTTACTGGGTAATACGATAGCCCTTGGTAACACTGGTTGTCAGACTTTCGGGCTTCTGACTACCCGTAACGACTGTCAAAGATCCACGAATGACAGCCGGGACCAACGGCTCATTACCTACTTTTGGATTGAAATGAAAGGGACAAGTTCATATTAGGCATGTATAGTACCTTCCCCGATCTTATTGTTTCACACGGCGCGCGGCGATTCAAATAAGTTTTATAATAACAAAAACCTGATCCAATCGAATTGTTTTAAGTTTAACACCTCCATCGTTCCGCATGGCGGAGGACGGGCTCCTCTTACCGCACGTAATGAGGCCGTGCCACTTTTTGTTTTCGCAACTATTTATTAATATTTTTGTTACATTGCCCCTTTGTGGACGGGCAAGTGTTACATGTGTATATCGCTCTGTATTTCGTCATACCTACAAACATACCTACAGAAATAAAAGTAAATCAATGATCATTTGTTAATTTGTATCAATTATTTTCCAGTAAAATTTTGTTTGAATGTGTGTCACGTGACCATGATAAATCTATAAACGAACTCTAAGCGTTTGCGTGAACTCAATTCCCCGTAGAGAAGGCACGTTACCTACGCATATGAACACATTTATTGATAAAGGCCTCTCAGAACAATGCGTGAGAGAGACCATTACGACAACTCAGTGAGGTTAATTCCAGTTTCTATAATTAACGATACGTTACGCGTGGCGCTCGATTCTTTCCTTTATACAGAAAAACTGGTCAGTCTTACTTGAGCAAACAATCTCATTCGTCATTACAGCCGTGAAAGTACTATGAAAGTTTAATACGTCTTCGTACATCGGAGAAAATGATTGATCAGGTCTACTACTGTTTCTGCTGAATAGTCAATTAAGACTACCAATTAGATAACAAACGCCTTTCGTTTCAATCAAGAATAAATTTATTCGGTGAAGTAAATTATAGGCGTGGAATTTATAACTAGCTTTTTACTTATAGCGCAATGGCAATGGTGTTATAAAAAATTATAGTTTTGCAGTATAAATTCATGCAGAAATCGTAGGTATGTTTGTTTTGATTGATAGGCGTGGGCGGGTATCGATAGATTTCGCTTGTTCATCGACATGTTCTCTCAGAATGAGTGTCCGAATGGACAAGAATGTTAATAAGACAGGCTGTCACGCTTCGGAGAAAACAGCTTCAGAAACCAGCCGCTGCATCGTTATCTCACCTCATCGAATTGTCACTTAATTGTTGAATAACAACACTGATGTTTCGTAATACTCGCCTTATTAGAAAATACTTCGTGCGAACCCTCTCATTACTATGACAGGTGATAGACTAGCTGCCGGTGTCCGATTGTCTTGTCATGGACGTTTTTTGCATTCAGATTGATGTTGTGACGTAATGTACCTTCAAAGTCAAACTGAAAGCTTGTGCTACCCATATAGAGCGCGGACACATAAAATATTCCTGCGTAAAATCGTAAACTCGTAGTAACTTCTATTTTCTCTTGCGGTTAAAGGAATTATATTTTAGTGTTATTTTTATACTTACCGAGAAATCCGCAAGTCGCCAGAAAGTAGCGGTCCAAGAGAATTTATTCAATTACTGCCTTTATTCAATCATTACGCTCTATAATAAAGGGGTAATTGAATACAAAACTGTATAATTGGGGCCAATTTAATCTCAGTCATTCAGAAAAAACCGTAGCACCAATTAAGTTGCGCGACGAAGTGTATTATAATCGCAAGTTCAACGGCGCTACATTGACATGAAATCCACTCTGTGACTCATGCGCATGCTCCCCCCTCTCCCTTTCATGCATCACATACTCCCGTCTATCTTAGGGGCAATGTACAATAATCTGCCACGAGGAACTCATGAATGACGGTGTTGCAAGGTCTCGAACTGAGGCCTCATACAACATGCACGGGGCCGCATTTACCCGAAAAGGCCTTGGCCTAGACATTATTAAAACTGTATTTGGCACACCTATACATTCTAAGGTACAAGGACTTCGAGATTTTGAAATATTGCAAAACTTCAAGCAAGATAAATATCTCACTGAGACAGGATAGTAGTTAATATGCGAATAGGTATCTAACCCTCACAAACTTGAACTCCGTGCTCCGAAAGACCGAATAAAATTCGCATTCATTGCTTAAAATCGGTCTGAGATAAAGCAATTATCCTTTTAAATGCAAAAACGCTACAATTCACACATGAATTCGCGTTGTCACGTGTGTATTATCCCCTTTGCATGTCTAAACACGCAATGATTATCTCACCGGCATCGGGCCCGCTCGCGCCCCGGTCACGTGGTCGGCATTCGCACTGGCTAATTTTGGAGCTTCACTTGCGTGCTTGCGTCCGTTGACTTGATGCTCCGGACGTCGTAAAACCGGACAGGATCCACTGTATAAACTAAGGCTATGAAACAACTCGTTATGACATACATACCGACTTATACTTGCCAGTCAGGTGTACGAGTATCTTATCAAGATCTGGTTCAATATAACACCCTTTTGTAGGTGCGACGTGAGTTGTCACTTATTGGATAAAGTAGGAGTCACGGTGTGTGGTCACGCCGATATTTGAGTCCATGCTAGGAATTAGCTTCTTGAGCATCTTGAAAATATTTGAACCTAGATTCTATGAAAGGAACAAAGAACCTAACCTGAACTTAACTTGTGAATCGCAAACATTTCCTAAATATTATTCAGCGAATACTCGGAATCGGTTGCGTTGCTAAAATATTCATGTCATGACTGCTGACATCATAATTTATGTCGTTGAAGCGTCGCCGAATAAATGGCCTTCCATTTTAGATCGTACACTTCGCTAGAAATAGTTATTATTAAATTCTGAAAAAAGAGGAAGTCATCGTACACAAGTATGTTAAACATTAACGGTTCCCTGCGCTAACGCAGAACCCATTAGCAACTACGGAGAGGCTAGAACAATTAGTCAAGTTGCACGTGCAAATATGAACGACATTGATTAATACAATTAATAAAATAAGTATAGATATCAAGGTCGTGGAAGCCGTTAACATTAATACAAAGATTATGCTAATGACAGGGAGTAACTTGAAGACAGTGGGCGATGTCGAAAATGACTCAATAGAAGTGGGTGGGACAGCTGACACGAAGGCCGAACTTGAGGCTTGGTCATCGGCTGCCGTTCACTCCACACGACGCAAACGATCTATTATTAATATGCAATTTATTAATTAACCCATACAACGAAGGGGTTGTCTCAGAGATGAAGTGAAAGGTCAACAGTCGAGACACAAATTGCAGAAATACTAACCCACATAGCTAACGAGTGACTAATCTCATTCACTGAATGTTTCGAGACACAGCACCTATTATGTACCCATGTAATGTACTATAATGTCGTCTGCATTTCTATTTATATTTGTTTTAAGTTTATCAACGTTATTAATAGATACTGTTCTTACTGTCTTCGTTGTATCATTACCAGCTTCTTTTATATATTTTAACGGTTCCTTTTCTTAGAAGAAACCCCTGACAAATCAGTGACTAATTTTAATTTTATGCATTTATCGAAAAGTAGGCGTACAATCAACAGAAATTGAAAGTTTGGTATGTATTCTAAATTAAGTGTGTAATAACACTTGCACACTTACTATGTAATATTATGCCTATTTCGAAATTTATGTCAATTTATGTTTTTGTAGGTCATATTGGGTCAAATATCCGGTTATAATCCGGTTATAAAGCAATAAGTTGATTGATGTGTTCAACCTAAAAACAGAACGGTTTGAATCCAGACGTAGGCCCACCATTCAGTTGACCCGTTCAATGGCCCAGAACAGCGCACTGACATTAACAAATTGCGGATTGTGTCTCACGCGGCATGTGTGCAGTTTCGTTATCGTTTAGGTCCTTCTAGAACAACTCTAATGTATCTGTAACGTGATCACCAATAATGTTAAGCAAACGTGAACTCTTGAACTCACGTTTAACCGGTATCTATACTTCAGTAAGACCTTTCTCATTCAATTGTCATTGAGTTGGGCCACTTCCCATTCCCATACATCACCTCAATCATAGAAACAATAAAAATACTGTTCATTTCATTTCTCTTTTAAGAAATTAGAATTATTTCTAGAGCACGTTTATATGCACTTGACATTCGCGCTGTCTGCTGGAGCGATTGTTTTATGATCTGCGTAAAATAAAACTCTGTGAGGGGTACAGTTAGACTGACATGGAATCCATGAGTCACCTCACTAGACTGCAAGGGAAACGCTGGCGCCATAAAAACCGGTGCGTTACTGTTACGGAGTCCGACTCTCTATTTTAGATACATTCGCAGATATAAGTCAAACACGCGTAGCTTCGCTTGCCGACTTTGAATGATACCTTTGAGTCCTCGCTGCGATATCGTTTATGGAGATTAGACGTTGAAGTTTCAGGGTTGCCAAAAACGAGTAAGTAATACCACTTTTTTAGGATATTGCTTTTATACACAGTTAACGCAGATGCGGTCGCAGGTAACCCCCGTTTAATGAAGAAGACATATTCAAGAACATGACTCAAGCTATTGTATGGCAAAAATGAGCCCAAAAGTGAAAATTAGCGTGCAACATGCAAAGCTGTCGCCATGGTTTAAATAAATTCTATTAATAAGTCGATTTTAAAATGACCGTAAATTCAAATGCCCGTTATAGTGGTTATTGGGTTATTTAATAGTTCAATAAAGTGAAACAATTGGAAATAGCCGCACGGGCAATAAAGTTTTATAAGATTGATATGAATTCATTGAACTTGAAGTATACACGACTCCAATTACTATTGAGGTTACAGTTTAGAATATTGCGAACTAATCGTGGTTGGTTGGCTGTTGCAGATTGGTTGTACAGACGCCTGCACATCAAGCTACCCGAACCTGACAAATTTTCCCAATCAACTTTGAACCATATTCTATACTGATAAAGTTTAAAATCTATTAAAGAAATTTGACAGATTGTAGTAGCTTGATGTGCTGGCGTCTGTACGTAGTCTGTGGCAACCGTAATCGATGGCGAGTGACTAACGGGCGGATTCCTTATAAGAATGCTTCGGGTCAAATCAGAGGTTGCTATCTGAGATTGGTGTCAGTATTCCACGTTTTCTCCTATATGTCATCCATGGCCCCTTTGCATCATTGTGTAGACTTATCAACAGTAATGGGTGCTTGGGGGCTACCTTTCCGTATGTACAAATAATGATATAACGACAGATAAACATGTAATAGGTAATATTTTAAATGAATTGAAGTGTGTATAGCACCTATAGATAAATACTTTCTATTTCAATCACGAGCTGCCGATTTAACTTTAGATATAACCTATGTTTGGCAATACGTTTATTGTACAAGTGTTTAATGTTAAGTGTGTAAGCTGATCTACATAGCGTTGATTCTTGCCTATTAGTAGTTAAGAACAGCGCCCTAATTTCGTAACACACTATCAGTCTCAATCTGAATAATTTTTAAGGATATGGTTAATCCATTGCTTCATATGTTCGAAAAATTTGTCTACTCAACAACGTAAAAAACGCAATACTTAAATGTTGTTGAACTGTCAAAATGGAAGCCATTGCTACTGATAGTGTGGTACGAAATTACCCCGCTGTATTTTTATTTTACAGCTTATTTCGATTCAGCGACAGAGTAGCTAGGTACCCGATCCTAGTGTTGGTCAGTTGATCTGGTTGACAGAAAAATTAACGATGCGAGGCGCAAATTTACGAGGATTAGTCCAATAACGGTTTTTATTTTTTATGCTGTTTGGTAAAATAATTCATATATTAAGTGAAGGTTCATGCACAACATTGTATGTAGACTAAAACTCAAGGCGTTGCATAACCTTTAAAGAAACATCCAAGAGGCAGTTTTTAATGCCATAAATATAGAGTTGTTAACAATTACCCAAACCCATTAAGTCACTAATTGCAATGAACACTGCACAGCAGCATTAATCACTGGTGAAACGTGGTGGGTGTGTGAGATTAGGTACCCAACTTCCCAGTCTTACAACTACAGCTGTTACGTTGAAACTTTGAAACATCCCTAGCTCCGGTAGAGCAAGTAGCCTATATCGCCTACGAGAAACAGAACCAGAGGAACCCTGTGTGTGCCAGTTTCACTTACCTAAACAAAAACATTGGCGAAAGTGACATAATGCTTTTCGTTGTAGTATTATTTGTTCTTTGGCCACAAGGCTCTTAGTTAAAGGATTTATTAATTGATCATTGATGTTTTGGCACATTAGGGGAGACCCATCTTCCTTCTGTTTATCTTTCTTATAGCCCCATGCTCTATTAAGACATTTATAGAGACCTCATGGTTAAATAAGTGCTGAGTATTAGGACCACAACCAACCTTAAACGATGGGTTACCCCATCGTTTGAGCCGTTTCACCAGACAAAAGTGTTTTCACTTCAGCTTTTGAATCACTCTCAAATACTGCAAGTCTAAATTCCTCAAAATTTATGCCGTAATCAATAGCAATAAATATGCTACAAATCATTAGAGTTTACAGCAGTACTATTCAATCTAGTGGGTGTGCCAACAGACTCCCAGTCTTACAACAGCCAGCTGTTACGTCAAACATTCCAACAGCACGCAGCGCAGGCGCAGGTTCAGGCAGGTAGTCACAGCCTACGTCAAGTTATTGTAGGTAACCCGTTTGTCTCGGAATGCGTGGGAATCTGGGAAGTGGGAAGGCAAGCAGGTGATAGCGTTCACGTACCTAGTTCTATTATTTTTGGGTGACAACAATTGTAAGGTTTTAGCGATTGTTTGGGCGTGTTGTCTGATCAATTGTCGTTCTGTGATGAGTATAAGTTTTTTTCAACTCTGTCGTCTTTGTAGAAGATTTCAAAGGAACCAAAAAGGATACTTTTAATCCATTTTCGGTTCCTTGATATCTTTTGCTTTATTAATGTGTGTAACTCTAGGTTTTCATACGACGGATGGTATATCTTCTAGTAGAATCATCAAAGCTTTTCAGGGCTTTTACTCAACAGGTAGGTAATGATAACAAGTCTGGCTCCCTATCCTCAGAAACTGCAAATGCGTCTTAGATCTTTAAAGGATCACCTTATTAAAACAATCAAGTTTTCCCTATAAAACTCAGGATGCTTGGGTATTAAGTCCGCCATATCAACGGCATGTGCGACGTACTGAAATGATTCCCCAAATAGTTTTAATCAAATCAAAATATTCTAAAGTCTATAAGCAAACAAAAGTTTAACAAAATAAAATCATTTCAGCTTAAGTTAGTATATCTCAACTTGAAAGTGCTGCCATCTTTACGTTAAGTAAGGAGATGTTTACTTAGCCGCCATCTACCGGAATTTTGTATCATTAGAAAGTCTGTGAGTGATGTAGAAGCTGGTGTTCCAGGTAGTTTCTGTGTTGGTCAAAAGATGTATCTATTCGTAAAAGTGAAGTCTCTGAAGGGGTAGGCAGGGCAGACCTGAGGGGCAGTTCTAGTAATTTTAAGAACCTTCACAGTCAGAGGGGCAATTCTCGTAATTTTAAGAACGTTCACAGTCTGATCTGATCTCAGTCTCAATCTGTCAAAAAATACTTCTTTTTTCCCTACATTTTGACAAGTTTTTGACATAATTATGTTTGTCGCCGAGATGAGACGCCACTAGATTTTGAACTTTTAAATTACACACCCCTATTTCTAACGGGAAATGATTTATATTTGCTTATCTGCTTTTTAGTATCCAGACCACTCAAGTTAATATCTACTGTTGAAATATCTTATTTATCTAATCTTATTATTTTAATAATTAGTAATCACTAATCATAAGTCAGATTAAATTTTTCTTATTTCAAATATTGAGTGTTCCTAAAAAACTACTAAAACCCGTTCTTCATTAAGTTTCAGTAATATTAGCTATACCTAGTAATTGACTGACTCCTGTCCTTTAAATTTTCAGTTTCTTCCCGAATTTTCCAATTTTCTGGCCAACTTTTCTCCTTTCCCTAGAAACCATAATCCCTAAAATAAAAACCAAATCCGTCCAGCCGTTCTCTAGGGATCCGCTTGCCAACGAACAGCATTAAACGTTTATTCTTAAAGAGGTTTTCCTATAATCTACAGTGTTGTTGTAGAACTATTTCTAAGGTAATAAAAAAAAAAAAAATTGGATTATAAGTATTCTTCTTCAAACAATAGTAAAACCCCTTTTAGAATTTCTTCCTTCAAATGTCACTAAATAGAGGTCCTCAAACATACAGCTTGAAACGATGTGCCTGATAGATGGATGGATCGGCTGAATAAAGGCGTAATAAATGACCGGCTGACAACGACGTGGCCCGGGATGTATAGTCTGTGGTCTGGACTTCGGGAAATAAGAAAAACTGGCCCTTCACGCAAATGTGACTGCAACAATTGAATTATGTTTATTACAATGGAATGGGAGGAATTGTTGCCCTGTTGTGTTAGGATGAGGTTTTAGATAAAGTTGATTGTAATTGAGAATGGAAATTAAATTTAGGCTCTGCATCGTTATATATTATTTCAAACCTTAGACACGGAATATTCTAGCAGCGCCCCGCGGTATCACCCGCGTGAGAGTCGATCCCGTGGGAATATCGGGATAAAAATATCCTATATGTTATTCTGATGTATAAGCTTAAATACTGTAATAATATTACTGTAAAGTTTCATCAAAATCCATTCAGTAGTTTTTGCGTGAAATAGTAACAAACATCCATCTATTCATCTATAGGCGAAAGTTTGTGAGTATGGTTCACAAACTTTCGCCTTAATAATATGTGATTAGTGTGATGTGACAGGATAGGATAGGTATAGGATTATAGGATAGGATAATATGAAGTAGGATTATTAATATTAATACTTGGCCATGTTAGTTAATTGCATCGATGGGAGGCTCAGGTTAATCATAAAATTAGTTATGTCAGAATAGGATTCTTGTTCCTATTACTCATTAATGATCTATAGGTAAGTACTTAATTTAACAAAGCTGAAGAGTTAGTGCTAATCTCTGGAACTACCCGTCAGATTTTAAAAAAAATTGTATTTCGTAGCCTAAGGGACTAATCACACTTATTCAGTTCTGTTCAGCTTTTGTCCATAGAAAACAACGATTTTTTATGAGATGCGTACGCAAGATGCGTTCGTAAGTTTTGGTTAATTTATGTTCAGTTTTTTTTTAATATTAAGTAGGTAAAAGCGTAGGTAGGTACTTTTATTAATTATAGGTATAGGTATTATTAATTATAGTAGTTATAGGTATTTAGTTTTAAGTGAAGTAGGTTTTATTATATATTATTTTATATATTAGACGTAGTTATATATTTTTAGTTATTCAAGCCCCAAGCGGACGCCGGCGTCCGCCCGCTATTGTCTTGAAAAACGCGTTGAATGAGAAATACGCGTTCTCAAGAATCGGCAGAAGAAAGAGCACATCGGTTAAACTCTATGAGAGTTAGTGCCTCAATTTCCGGAAGTCATTATTCCACGCGGACGAAGTCGCTGGCAAAAGCTAGTTCGGAATAATAGTTTTAGGTGGCGACCCGCCCCAACTAGGTTTATTCAAACCTGTGTTTCAGGCCAGTCATACTGGTTATGTCTATCTTGATGTGTTAGCCGTGCGTACCTGCGGTCCCGTGAGATAATCCCGACATGCACGCGGGCGAAGCCGCCAGCAAAACCTAGTTATTTAATAAGGATAGAACGTGGTGGTATAGGGCGCAGTAGAAAATAGTGATTGTAAACATTCGTGAGTATGAAGGTAATAATGAACACTTAGTTATAAAGATTGTCATCACCAAAAATTCTTGTTACATACATACACAATTCAGCTACGAGTATTCTCAGGCCTGTTGGTCTAGTGGTTAGTGACCCTGACTGCTATGCCGGAGGTCGTGGGTTCGATTCCCACCCAGGACAATGTTTGTGTAATGAGCACAATCATTTGTTCTGTGTCTGGGTGTAATTTATCTATAATATTTATGTATTTAGAAATATATAAGTATGTTTATCAGTTGTCTAGTACCCATAACACAAGCTCTGCTTAGCTTGGGACTAGATGGCGTTGTGTGATAGTTGTGGAATATTATTATTATTATTATTATTATTCTATCTATTTTATCATTTTAGGAGTTTAGCTAGCTAATTAATTGAACCCTGTTCAATTAATTAGCTAGCTAAACTCCGCAGGCGCGATGCGTATCGATGTCGAAACATGATAAAACAAAAAAGAAATTAATTTTATTATTTTTTTGTGGGGTCATCGCCCGAAGTTATGGAAGTCGCTTGAAATATCAGTTTAACAAATCTTTTGTTTTCTATAAACTTCACAGAGGTGATATTTAAACACGACAAAACATAATAAAAATAAAACTGTTTTACTCAACTCATACTTAGAAATAACAACACTAACAGCGGTCCATGACCTCCCAAAAAACCATCAAAGTGTTTATAATATATCGATACCCATCGCGTCTGCGGTGTATAGCTAGCCAATTTAAAATAACCCTGTAGAACTGAACTCTTGGCCGTTATCAGTGTACTACATTTTTCTTTACTGATAAGCATGATCAATAGGTACAGTAAAGTTCAAACCTTTTTATTTTTCAGGTTAGACAGCAAAATATATTAGAGTCAGATACGAATAGACCGAAAACGTGTAGCGTTGCCAAAAAAAGATAAATTGAGCAATTTATTCGGTGTTTCAGCTTAGGCCGGCTTTATACTTTATAATATAAACTTCAAGCAAATGACAGGTATTTTAAATAGGTAACGGTATGTAATCACTGTAAGAACTGTTCGTGTGTGTTGAATAAATTCGGGTTCATTAATCTATTGGAATATTTCAAATATAGGACCTCAAGATTATGGCTGGCTTTAGCATAGATCGATCAATCATCGAGGTGACTTTAGCGCGGTTAAAATCTTGGATTAATTACCGTTATTTGCATATCGAGTTGTGTAGCTAAAGGACATGTCTGGTGGAACAATGGGCGGTTGTCTAGGTAGTCAAAGAAAATGTTCAGTAATTATTGTTATATTTTTATGATCGCCGTATTTTATAGTTTATCAATTAGTAAGTTTCAGGAGTCAGGATCTTGCGAAAACTGGTCAAAATAAGGTTTATATGCTGAGGATTTTTCTTAGTTTTTTAGTATAGCGCCATCTGTGAGCGAATACAGGTACTAATTGGTGATATGCCTTTGTGAGGCTAATGAAACGTTTAATATTTTGTTAGTCTGAGATCATATTCTTCAGTTTTTTTGGATATTTCTATTTGTTTAACAATAATGTAAAGCACTTATTGTTTATCTATTAAATACTTACTAAGTGTATCTACTAAAACATTTTTAGTACTTCCCGTTAAAAATGATAAAGCGGAAGCTACGATTGAGTACCTACTGTTTTTTTTGAGAATTATGTTACGCAAGTAGTAGTGAATTAATAAATCTATAGTAATTTAGATCTAAATTTTTAAATCTTAATGTAAAACCTGGAATCGTGAACATTATCGATACCAGAATTACCAGAGGGCAGAAACTGGACATGTCCTTTCTGTAGATATACACAAGGGTATGCCGTGCGGAGGTACTCTCTAACGGCAACTACAACAGTACAAAAATATAAAAAGCAAAAACGAAAAAAAAAAGAAAGAAATCACAGAATGTAAAACTAAAAGTTTGTGTTTTGTGCTAGTACATAGGTACAATTATCTCCTGAAAAGACAGCCAGGTTTAAGTGAGCGATTCTGAGCTTAAGGCGCAGTAAGAAGCAAATTTTTTGGTAATTGATTGTTAGTTGAATCGAATGAGCATCAAAATAAAAATAATTAATAATACTATTTTATTTTTATAAAATATTTTGAATAAGTCTTTTCTTCGAGCATTTGACAATACACTCAGTTTTTTTCTGGATTGTAGTATGTACCAATACGCTTACCTAACTGTGCGATAAAAAACAGCGTTTTAGGATGTCCTATACGTTTGGGCAGCGCCTTAAAAAGAGTTTGAGTTAATCAATGAACAAAACAAATGACGCGCAAAAAACTACAAGAACATGTTAGAAAAGGCGTGAAAACGGCATCTTGCACATGTGTTAGTGACAGCTTTGACAGAAATCCGTTTCGGCCGCACGCGTCTATGGTATGTGCTCTATTCCATTAATCTATTGCTCAGCCCATCCGTCAACTGACACGCGACTTGGCCGTGTGTCACACCCTACTGTAACAGCACAACAGTGTAACGGTCCCAGCCTCAAGGGTGCGTAAAAAAATCATTAGTGGCGTTTTTTTTTTGCGCAGATGTTATCAAAGAGAATTGAAAATGTGATTACACACGAGTGCTAAGTGCAGTTACGCTAGAACAATTAATTTATTTTTGCAGTTTGTGGTATTAAGTGATTTAATATTTAGATTGTAGAAATTAGATTAATAAGTGTGTATGTTATGTACCTAAAAGAAAATGCTATAAAAGTTACAAATCATATTTTAGTATAACAGACATCGATTCAAATAACACGAAATAAAACTCCAAAAGCGCTTAATAACACCTACTTTAAGCGGATTTCCATTTCCTGGGAATATTGCAACCTACGCGTATTTCTTGGTTTACATTGTCCTCTACATAACATTTTCTTAAAGTTTCCTATAAAACTAGAATCCGCAGAAGATAATTACACGATAACAATAAGAAACGAGATTCATTATTTATTCAATAGACGCTATAATCCGCTGCGGTGTAACAGACAGACACTCTCAAAGACGTACCGAGTGTGATAAGCGAAGAAAAACTAAGAAAAATAGAGTGAAACAGGAAAATTTTCTATTATCACTGTTTTATTTTATATACCATTTATGCTGCCGTATTTGTGTTGTATGATGCGGGGTTTGTGTGGGAACTAGCAGGTGTGTGTCTGGTACAACCAACGTATTTGTGGGAATATGTCTACATTAGCGATGTAATAGCTGCGTTATTGATTCCTTGTATGACAAGGGCTACAAGTAATGATTGTTTCCCAATTTATAATGTTTTGTTTGAGCTTCGTCACGCACTGCTTAAATTCAATGGATTGGTTGAATGGAAATGTTTTGATATTCGATGTTTATTTGTTATAAGTGTGTGTCATTTTGGAAGCAACTAAAACTTTTTCAAACGAAAAAACTGACGTGAAAAATCTGGATGCTAGCTAAAGTTTGATCCGCTTTTCATTCTGAAACCGATACCAGTATTTTTAAATATTTGTTCATGCACTTTTAGTAAAAGTTTTGGACGTAATTGCACTATAGATACAGGCAGTTCGCTCTCGGAAGCCAATCTGATGCACGTCGGATCGTTTAACGCACCAGGACCGTGGCCGTCGGATTGGGCAACAAGCTGCCTAGTCCACCGACGTCTTACCCATTAGCCAGTTTTAGCCTGTTAGTTTTGTATGGGTTACATGGAAGGCTTGAGTGTTTTTTACGAAGTTATTTGTCAGAATTAATAGTGCTCAGCTGTATATGTTTCACACAGTACTGTTACTATCAGTATCACTAGTATGGGACAAAACGTGGGTGTAATAGATTAATAAGAAATTTTTTGGACCGCGTAGGCCGAAAAATTTAACGAAATATTACAGACGGCATTCAGACATAGGCCTCCTCTCTTCCAGAGGGAGTGGGCTATAATGTATATGTATGTAAGATGTAAGAAAAAATCAACATCTTTTTAATAAAATAAGTGATAGACATAATTTTAATACTAGAAATAAAGATAAATTAGATCAACCTTTTTTCAGATTATCTAAAGTGCAAACATCTTTTATGGGGTACTGTGTTAAATGCTACAACAAAATACCTTTTGATATATTACAATTAAATGAAAGAAAATTTAAAACTCATATTAAAAGTACACTTTGTAAACAAGGATATTACAAATTGGAGGATTATATCCAAGATAACAATGTTTGGAAACATGCTGGTCCTGCTCCATAGGACAATCTAGAGTCTAGACAAAATCAAACTGGTTGCTAATTTAATTTATACATACACATTTTTTTTTAAAATACATTGTTTTTTACATTTTGTGCCAAATGTAACTCACACACTTTTTAAAATACTAGTAAAATTTTACAATCTTTGTAAATATGTGAGCACCATGTATCTATCACATAATTGATTTACCAGTCTGTTATATTTTTAATTCTTTTACCATTTTTGGTAGACTAAATTTTATTTTAGGTGCATCGTCTTCACATATAATTAATTATATAATGAACGAACACACGAAAACTACATTTTGGAATGGGCGACTAGAATCAATTCTATTTTTTAATTTTTAATTTTGACGTTCAAAAGTGCCTTTTAAGTGCCTATTTGAAATAAATGATTTGACTTTGACTTTGACTTTACCACGCGGGACCAGTGCCGGTTGGTTGGTTTTTTTGTGAGATAATTTCTTCACCACTGGTGATGTAATTATTTACACAAAGTGAAACGAGTGTCTGGGATCGAACCCACGACCGTAAGTATATATAACTCATAAGTCGGACCTGCTGCCAATGGGCCACCAAAATTCGACTACTGCTACTACACCTTCAGACAACAAACAATAATTTCAAAAAGAATAATACAATGAGAAGAGCTACACTGAATTGACATTTTTATTTGTTCCTCCCAATTCTCAGCACCGGACGATACGGGCTTATTACCGGACGATGCAATAAACTGCACGAAAGCTCGGACATTACAAAGCAGTCGGATCGCAGGGGAGTCCAAAAGCGTACTGTTAATACCGCACGATACAACGTATTCGACGATTAGGTCCACCACCGTATTATTACGTGACTCGCTCCCAAAACGGATAGGCAATCTCTATAAAGAGGTATTTGGGACCCTAATTTACACCCCCTTATGTAATATTGGCGTAGTTATGGAGGTCCGGCAGGGTTCCGAGCGCTCTCAGCTTCGATATCGAAGGTACAGCATGCATGTGTGAGTTACTACAAGTTCGTATAAGTGTGAGATTTTGTGAAAATTAGATTAAGGTTTTCAAAGATTTAAATGTCAGCTTGAGTCATTGTACAGGCCTCATGCAGAAATCTCTGAAACTGAAACAATTATGTACCTACACCCTATTTATTCAGTTTAGAAGATTATGTAGTCGACTGTCATACTCATAATTTTCCAGAGCTAGTGTAATTTCGAAGATCTTCACAAGCATTACTACCGCCATCGTCCTTTACAGCATACAGTAGGCTTCCCCAAAGTCTCCTCTTATAGCCTACTAAACAATTTGTAATATTTTCAGCTTTCCGCAGTAGTTTATTCTTACGCTACGTACCACAAGTAGAGATTTCCATCTTGTAATAGGCAAAAAGGTGCTCAAGGCATTCTCAACAATAATATTTGTTGAGGCGTAGGTGTGCAAATGCCACGACCTTTGCGGAACCCTGTTTGGTGTAAATTGTTATAACTTTCCTCATGGGAGTCAAATGATAACAACATGGGTTACGTGGGTAGCGTTTCTTGGGAACTTATTTGATAACAAAATATTTTTTTTATGTCCGATAAGTTTCTAAAGAAACCTTTCATGCGAGCAAAGTGACTTTTTCAATTCATAAGTACTTTCTGAGTTTATCTTGAACATGACTGACATCGATGAAGGAAAAACATCGTGACGAAACCTGGACTTATCTTCTTCTAATATATAAAATTCTCGTGTCACAGTGTTAGTTACCATACTCCTCCGAAACGGCTGGACCGATTTGTATGAAATTTTGTGTGCAAATCGGGTAGGTTTGAGAATCGGCTACTATCTATTTTTCATACGCCTTTTTTTTTTTTTTGCAAAACGACGTTAGCTAGTAGTTAATATAAGTCTGAAATCGTCAACCCATCTTGAGCAAGCGTGTTGATCAATGCTCGTGTTTCTTTGTTCTGCAGTGGGAGTAATAGGCGGTATTAGCCAACTGCCTAGTTAGAAAAAAAAACCGGTCAAGAGCCCTCAGGGCGCGAACCCGACTCGCACGAGTCGGATTCGCGCCCTGAGGGCTCTGTACAAAGTACATATTTAAATAGTTTTAAAATATTTTTTTTGTAATGTTACTACACATTTACGGTTTTCGGATTTTTTCCTTTACTTGTGCTACATGACCTTGCTTCTTGCCAAATTTCATGATTCTAGGTCAACGGAAAGTACCCTATAGGTTTTGATTCCGGAACATAAACGCCCGTATCTTTTGATTGCGTTGACTTAGAAGTTTTATTTTCTGACTGCTTCAAGGGATTGCAGCTTTGAGTATTTGGTATTAATTTCAACTTGATAACTCCACGCGTTCCTGAGGAAAAGGGTCTTGACCGAAGGATAGACAGATGGACAACGAAGTGACCTTAGAAGGGTTCCGTTTTTCCTCTTGAGGTACGGAACACTAAAAATAAGTTTCGCTTGTATGATGTCCGAAAGAAAAGCTCGTAGTTTCTCTCTAAGAGTAAAAGTTCCTAAGTTTCTAAGTACGAGAAAGTGTTGCTGCTACTCTATAATAACGTAGTAAGCCCCTATTTCAAGCATTTAAGTACGTTTTCTGCTTGTCAATTTCAGTTAGAGCCCAGCTTATAGCTCTTGACATATTGTCTACAGTGTAGACACATTTTGTTATGTTGATACAAAGTTACGTTGGACGAATATTCAATGGTAGTCTTTAGCCTTCTTATAAAGGCCAAATTCCTTGTAAATTATTTGAAGACGAACGAACACTAATACTAGCATGATAATACCAAAATTTTTTTTTGAGTCCGTGTCACTGGTCAGTTTCCTTCAGTCGTTAGTTTATATAATTCGCCAGTTTCGTTGATTAGTTAGTTTCATTGATTCGTCAGTTTTGCCGATTATACAGTTGCGTTAACTCGATAGTTTCCAGTGTTTGCCAGTTTTCGTCGATTCGTCAGTTTTATTCAGTTCGTCAGCCAAAGTACAGTCGGTAGTAAACTGCACACACGTCTGCTAATTTAAATAGATATATAGATCTATTTGATAACTTTTAGCACAGATGACAATTTTTTCATTCTTATGACACTATATGCGTTAAAATTAGCTGCCGATTATAAAGAAATATTTTGCGATGGTGCAGACGCCAGCATATCAAGTTACTACAATGTGTCAAATTTCTTTAATAGATTTTCAACTTTGTCGCTAAAGATAAGGTTCAAAGTTGATTGGAAAAATTTGACAGTTTCGGGTCGCTTGATGTGCTGGCGTCTTACATCATTTAAATGCTTTCTATCGCCATTTATCACTAATTTTTACAGTTTTTCTCTGTTCCTGCAGACATGACTAGTGTCTACAACGAGACAAATGTTGTTTCTCTTGCTTATATTGCCTTTTACCGAACAAAAACAAACCACGTATTATCAAGTTTTCAGCGTGTTACAAAAACCCAACTTTAGACCCCAAAACAACATGCCGATTAATTGAAGAATTGGGAGCAATAAATGCATTGAAGACTGCATTTCCTTCAGCTCTCGGTATGGGGTATTTTTTTTGACGTGATAACGTCTTATAAATCGATGAACACCGGCTGCTCGCACGAAAAAGTGTCACGTTCCGCCTGAGCTTGAGCGTGCAAGCGAGAGCGCGGAACAAGCGATAGGGAGGCACGATCGGCCCAAGCGTTGGCTTGTGACACATTTCATCACTGTTTCTTTATGACGTTATCACGTAAAACTATCGTCCGTAAACCAACTGCACAACTGCGAAAAGCAAAAGAGTTGGAAATAACTAATCCAGTGCCGAAGGACTATATTCCTGACGGTTGGATGACGATTAAAGAGAAAATGTCACATGGTGTAACAATCAATAGGTATAACACAGTCCACAGATACTTGGATGAATACATATAGGTATTACCATTACCAAAAACGCCATCACACTATTTAAACGGTTGAGGCATGGCAGAATCAGAAAAATAAGAAAATTGAGCAAAGGTATATAAACATTTTATTAATGTAATCAAAAGTGAGGCTGAATTAATTGATTTTAAAATTACACAAAAACCAATTTACCAAGCGAACGTAATAGAAAAAAAAACGATCACGATATTTTTTTTTCGTCTTTTAAAAGATGAACCCGAAAAATTACGTTTGGACGTGTTTGAGTCGGTTATTAATATAAAAAGAAATATGTTCAAAATAATAAATAAATTGAATTTCGAGATTTAAAGAAATGTTTTTAAATTCTTCGAACGCATTAATTTCCTTTTTAATTGACTCTATTTTATTTTATATGATTTTACGACATATCACCACCATTCTTAGAACGTTGGTTGATAGGTGGGACTCTCCGATCTTGGGGCGGTGTATACGACTTCACGCAGTCAAGTAGACGCGTAGCTTAGAATAAATGTTACTAACAATAGTTTATAAGTTACTATAGTTTAGTTAGTTTATAAGTTAGTGTTACTAACAATTAGAAGTGATTCTGAAATAAATGTTTATTTATTTATTTATTTATATCGTTAAGTATCATAAGTATTTCGATAAAGGGTCCCGTGGCTAAATAAAAACAGCCGCACAGGTCGATCGATCAGGTTAAGCTACGCTTGCCGCGGTAGGTCTGTGGATGGGTGACTATCTTTACTTTACATACCGAGACCCCTTGTGCCTCGGAAAGCACGTTAAGCTGTTGGTCCCGGCTGTCATTTGTGGATCTTTGACAGTCGTTACAGGAAGTCAGAAGCCCGAAAATCTCATCAAGGTCTTACCAAGGGGATCGTATTACCCAGTTTGGGTTGTGGAGGTTAGATAGGCAGTCGCTCCATGTAAAATACTGATTAATTCAGCTGCATCAGGTTAGACTGGAAGCCGACCCCAACATAGTTGGGAAAAGGCTAGGCAGATGATGAGATGAGGTATCATATTTCGATTTCAGTTACGTAATCTTAGAAGGTAAGTACATTTTTAAAATAAAGGGTTATATCAGTAAGGTTAGGTATTCCTTACAGCAGCTTATCCACAATATGTGTTTTTCAACACGTAAAAAAACTTTTCCCCTTGAGTTTACAAAACTGACGATTCGACGAAATAAATATAAATATAAATAAATAAAAATCCACACCTATGTTCCTTCCCACATTTAACCCGTCTGCCTTAAAATCAAGAGTGAACAGGCATCTTCATAGACCTCATCCATCGCTTTCCATCAGGCGAGATCGGGGGTCAAGAACGGGCCCATTAGCAATAAAAAAAAGGCAAATACTGGAAACTATCGAGTTAACGCAACTGTCTAATCGGTAAAACTGACAAATCAGTGAAACTGACTAATCAACGAAACTGGTGAATTAAATAAGCTGACCAGCACCCTAATTGCGTAACACATTATCAATCGGAATCTGAATCATTTTGAAGCAAATTGCTAATCCATTGCTGCTCAACACGTAAAATAACGCAATGAATGTTGTTGAATTGTCAAAATGAAACCGATTCCGATTGATAATGGGTTACGCAATTGCCCCGCTGTGATACGCGGACTCGGGAACTAAGAATAAAGGTTCGGTTTCCTAGAGGAGCGTCGGCCGCTCTTATCATTCGTTGTGACGGCTTTAAATTTTTAAATTAAATCGTTAAGTCATTGACTGCCACCGCGGTCACCGATGACCGCGAACAATAGATTTTCTATTGTGTCTGTTGTCTGGCAGCAGTCAACGTGTGAAGCTTTATTTATTTTGTTAATTTTTGGGCAGCTGTAAATGACAGATTTTCATGACCGCCATTATATTATGAAAGAACGCTTTTCTAGGAAACAAAAACTTTACTACACATTTTAACTTAAAAAAAAATGAACGGGAGCGGCTAAACAAATGTCCAACCAACAACGTTCTCCACAGATACACAAAAAGACAAAGATAAAATAAAAGTAAAAGTCGGACAGGTTAGATAATTGCATGAAATAATATTCACCTAAGGTTTATTTATAAATGATGATTGAAGCTAAGTGACGTTTAAACGTCAAAAATGTTTGGTTAAACAGTCGCTAATAATCACTAATTTTAAGCAACGTTTATGAATAAGTACAGTTTCTGCTTAGGAACACTAGAGAAATCGAATATTATTCACACCATTATTTTATTGTGTTAAGCATTATATTACAAAAAAATCCAACGGATAAAGCGAATAATTCCAAGTCAGAGAAAAACTAATTGTAATTGCCTGTGACTCCTGTGAGACAACGTATAACGTGTAATATCTTAACCTTGAACAGGCATGTACTCAAGTTTTCATTCAAAAACTAATCTGAATTAACTAAACCCAAGTTAGACATCTAAGTGGCTGATAGATGTAAGCGGATATTAAGATGTGGGCCGGATATTACAACGATCGTATCTTCATATTTTGGCTGCGAATGTGAGGGATTTCGGTATGGGAACACTTTTGTGAGATGTACATTACAGGATCAAGCGATTGGTGAACGATTTCTGCAAAGATGTAGGTATATAGGGCATATTACGCTAGGTTACATACCTAGCTATCACAGCACATCTGTAATTTTAATTTTAATCATGATATTTTTACATAACATTTTGCCTGTATTTCCCGTAAGAGAAGGTTCTACGTGAAACTCAAAAGCATTGCATTGTGTGATCATAACTTTTGCGGTCATTAAAATCTAGTTTTGTTAAGTATCATAAGTAGGTAATTAAGTTATGTTAAACATAATGAGCAATGTGGAAGATTCTAATTAGGACAAGTTACTTCCGTTACACTAATTAATACAAATTTCTTCGTCAGAATTATCCTTTTAGCTTTTTTTTGTATATTGGCATTTGGCACCTTGTATCTATTTCCTAATATTCATATAATTAGTTATCATTTCATCGTACATTAATTCTATGTTGTGCTATGTTTTTTGTGCGCAACAAATAAACGATTTATATATCTATCTTATAAATACGAATGTAGCTATATTTCCTGAAGTAATAACAAGTCTTCGTATTTCGCACTTCTATTTAATAATGTCAACAAGTTCTCTAAAACGTTCTCTTTCGCTTAATTAGTACCTAAGAAAAAATAAAAAGGCATTTCTATAAATAAAAGATGTCTGCATCATGTAAACAAAAACAGCGAACACGTAAAACTCAGTTCCAATTCAAAAAAGCTCCCGTTTAAGTGCTTTCAGCGGATATAATGGAATAAAAAATAAAATAAATACAGACTTGTCATTCCAGTTCCGTTAACGAAGCGAATAAAACTGTCCAACCCTTTGAATAAACCGTGGAAATGGCTCAGAATAGCCTATTAACACTCGGTGACAATCTTGTAGAGGCTTCTGGAGCGAATGATAATATTTTTCTTTTATTTCAAACAGTCCGACGCCATTCCTGTTTAATTAGATTATACTAATTGAGCTGGCGCCAATTGTTCGCTTCGAAAAATAAAATTGAAACAAAACACGTTTTGTGGCTCACCCTAGCTTCTTAACTTACTGTTATTGGCTTTGTTGTTTTAATTTACGATGCTATTTTCTACGAAATAGACGTGTAAACAGTAAGAAGGGGAGCTGTTTGCCAAATTATGCGTCATCTATAGTATTATAAGTCTGTAACCTATCTAATAATATCCTGTTCAAAATTTTAGAGTTGACTCCCCAAAAACTTTGGCACCTCTGCACACAGTGTTGGTTGAAAACTCTGAAAAAATGCGGGTCTCCCGAAACATTTCGTGAACCCAACTAATTATGTACCGGTAACGTTCATTAGCAAACTTTTATGTTACAGGTTTATTCTGTAATGGAATAAAACTAATTAGGAACCGAGATTGGGAACACTTGTTGAGTACTACATTTCTGGACGAGGTATCGTAACATTTTGTGTACATAATAATCTGAGGGAAAAACAAGCCGATGGTCGAATACTCTAATATCTCTGTGAGGAGGAAGAGAATATAAATATTTTCCTTTTACTGTGGTCCCCTGCGCTCGCCAATTACAATTGCAATTAAGTTAATTTGAGGGTTCCGTTGTCCGACGACCTGATGTTTTGAGGATTATGTTTCTTAAGTGCTTCGTGAATTGTGATGACCGCTGTATTATTTTGGCGCTTTAGGCCTTTCGTATTTGTGGAGGAAGATACGTTTGACGGTATAATTTATTAATAACTTGTGGATCCGGTTTTTCTTTGTTAGCAGGACAGCAATAAAATATATCAGTGATGTTAAAACAAGCGCGGGGTTATTTATAAAAAAATCTTCCATAACAAAAAACCACATCAGAGTTCCGGAACTAAATGAGAAGCAGTAACCTCTTCTTGTATGTAAATATCTTAATTTCCGAGCCAGAACATGAACCTACACGGAGTTGTTTTCTGTTGTTTTCTAACATTATAACAACAACATTGTGCTACATAATGAGCCAGTTCTTGTAACCGCACTGTTTTGTTTCCACACCAATTATATGGCTCATTATATGGCTCATTGTAATCCTACGAATAAGTAATATACTTATTTGTAATTATAGGCACTTTGTTCGTCGACACTACTTTCCGCCTAGTTGCTTTCCTACGACTAGAACTTCCTTGCTGTTCTCCTTATCGCTGTCACTGTGGCGAAGATGTCAACAGCCTCGGACACTGTGTCTTGCAACTGAAGTGTGGATCGGAGGAAATGCCCGATCTTTTCTCCATAGAAACGCTCTCGCCTGTTTTCTGACCATAAAGCAGTGATTTTTTACAGAATAATAAATATTAACTAACTTTTGTGTCCCTATGTTTTCCATTTTGATGATGCATTATTATTATAAGCACTAGAACTCTCAAAAACTGCTGTTTTTTTTTGCATTTGGCAGCCCAATTCTTGAGGAAGGCTACTGAACACGCGCTAGGACCCTTAGGAGCCGAGCAACAACAAAAAAGTCAGAAAGAATGCTAGGCAAAAGCGAAATAATAGCGCGGGCAGGCTATGCGATGCGACGCAGTGGGTTGGCGGAACAAGAAATGTCATGCGGACGAAGTCGCAGGTAGAAGCTAGTCCTACTATCCTACTAATATTATAAATGCGAAAGTTTGTGAGGATGGATGGGTGGATGTTTATTACTCTTTCACGCAAAAACTACTGAACGGATTTTGATAAATCTGTACAGTAATATAGCTTATACATCAGAATAACACATAGGATACTTTTTATCCCGATATTCCCACGGGATCGAAACTTACGCGGGTGAAACCGCGGGGCGCAGCTAGTGTTATATAAATAAACCAATCACATCAGTAAACATAATGTTTTTTTTTACACAAAAAAAATCTAATTTACAAAGGAAATGCGGTCGGAGAGACTTTTGGAAAAGCCTAAGTAAAAAGTCATAATTCGAGGTTTGGCTCTCGCCTGCTTCCTCCTCCAATATTGGACCAATCTAAAAGATATTTCATAAACTGAATAAGAAGGATATAATTATACTGTGTCCATATATGTTTTACTTTTTTCATATAGTTATCACATTTGTGCACTAGGCCTCTGTTGACAGCGGTTTAAATCGGCCATTTTGAGCATTTATTGAGGGTTCTAGAGCTTCTAAAAATTATGTATCATCAAAAAGGAATACATAGGGACATACAAGTAGTTAATATTTATTATTCTGTAAAAAATCATTGCTTTTTGGTCATTAACCAGAAAGAAAATAGGCGAGAGCGTTTCCATGGAGAAAATACCATCCGCATTTCCTCTTAAGAGTCAAGAGAATCTGAAAAAACCGGTGAAGTGCAAGTCGGTTTGGCGCACCGAGGGTTCCGTAAAAAGTAGGTATGTAACTACAAATTTACGGTTTTCAGATTTTTTCCTATACTTGTGCTACATGACCTTGGTTCTTGCTAAATTTCATGATTCTAGGTCAACGGGAAGTACCCTGTAGGTTTTTATTACATTGAGAGTGTCGAAATATACCTACGTTTTTTGCGGCATAAACGGCCGTATCTTTTTTACGTTACGAAGTTTCATTTTTTCACAGCTTCAAGGGACCGCAGACTTGAGTATAAGGTTTTAATTTTAGAGATAAAGGATCTTGACAGACAAACGGACGGATGGACAACAAAGTGATCCTATAAGGGTTTAGATTTTTTAACCGACTTCAAAAAGGAGGAGGTTATCAATTCGGTTGTATTTTTTTTTTTTTATGTTTGTTACCTCAGTACGCCGTCATTTATGAACCGATTTGGAATTTTTTTTTATTTGAAAGGATATGTTTCCAGATTTGTCCCATTTTTGTCAAAATCCAGTTCTGATGATGGGATCCATGAGGAATTGAGGGAACTCCTCAAATATTATAGGCATATATATAGCAATTTTGGTATTTTCATCAACATGTCAAGCATTTGCATTCAAAAAGTATAATTTGGTAAAGTGGAACTGATGAAGGAGACCACAGATAGCCACAGGAACTCTTCAATGATAATAAGTATTTCACGGGTGGCGATAAGATATCTCGATTAAGATAGTTAAGCGACTATGACGAAGCAAATTTAAATAAATGGTTCTGACGAAAATGGTACCATCAAACCGATCTGATGATGAAGCTGGAAGGTAGGTACCGGAACTTCGTAATAAAACTATGTATTCTAGCCGTGTTTGGGCTTATTGGAATTGTCATGAGATGCACTCTGACTATAAAAAGTAAAAAATAAAAACTTTTTAACAAAAAAAAACAACCGACTTCAAAAAAAAAAAACACTACAAAGTGTAAAATAACTTTAATTTTAATTTTGGAAGTCGGTGGCAAAAACGTAAATACAAAACCAAAGACACCGACTTCCGAAATTAAAATTAAAGTTATTTTACACTTTGTAGTGTTTTTTTTTTTGAAGTCGGTTGTTTTTTTTTGTTCCTTTTGAGGTACGGGACCCTAAAAAGAAGTTTTCTAAATGTGATTTTTTCAAATAGGCATTTCATAGATACTACCTACCTACAGTAAACCCACGTGCCTAACATCTACAAAAAACAACAAATAAATCGTTTCCTTTCGCTTTCCCAAAACACTACTTGAACACCGTACTACATTACGACACGGTCATATCAGATACGGTTTAAGCACGGAACAGGTACTTACTTTAAATTGACTGCCTGTCTATGTATAACACCAGCAATGGTGGAAAGCCCCCATAACCCCCATATCACTTTAGTTGAGCCATAAAAATCCAATGGCGCGATATTTGGGACTGTGCGATTTTCGATCGATTCTTCGGTAACAGTTACTGACAAGAGTAACGGAGGTTGAGGACTCTTCCGTTTGTCGACAAATAAAGAATTATACTAGCTTTTGCTGGTGGATTCGCCCGCGTGAATGACGGAAAATAACACACGGGAACGTACGCACGGCTAAAGATAACCAGTATAAGCTGACTTCTGATTGTACGAAAAACCTATACAATGCGAGGTCAGCTTTAATTGGAAATATACAGCTTGATGTGTCGCCGTGTGTACTACCGGGATGAAAAATACCCTATGTGTTAATCCAGGTTATAAACTATCTGTTTGCCAAATTTCATCCAAATCTGTTCAGCCGTTTTTGCGCCGTTCTAGAACATACATCCAGACAAACGGCCAAAAATTCTTAAAAAAGTATATTTGTCATCAGTCTCGGTCCACACCTCATAACAATAACTATTTTCAAAAATATTCCATGTTTAGTTTTGACTTCGTTACTATTTTGTTATACACGAGTAGCTTCTGCCCGCGACTTCGTCCGCGTGAAATTATCCCCTGCCCGCGCTATTACTTCATTTTCGTTTAGCGTTATTTTATTTCTGACTTTTTTTTTCCTTTAGAATATTTTTTCATATCTGACCGGTAGTTCCAGAGCTTAGCGCGTTCAAACAAACACATTCTTCAGCTATATTATTAGTATAAAAGATAGCTAGAAGATATTGGTTATTTTGTTGGATGATAAAAAATAAGGAAAACGTAACGTTTGTGTATGTCCTTCAGTGTACACATCAAAACAAAACATCGTTCGGTGAAATGTATCTGTTACCGTATGTTAGTAAATATGTGTGCGATGTCCTCGATCGATCATTACGGATAATTCGTCTTTCTTCTTCGTAACATGTTATTTTTTTTACCTACTTATTAGACATATTTCGTCTTGGATCAAGATATTGACAAAGACATTGTACCGAGTGTGTGGGCATCCTTTTTGTGTCATTATTCATAATCTATCATCATTTTACGGACTATAAGAATAACTTGCAGGGGATCAGAGCAGGAGATCCGACCGGAATAACTCTTTAAAAGAGACTCAGATCAGAGACTCAGAGAGAAACAAACTCAGATAGGAAAAGCCGAACTCACCTGGTTTAAAAAAAAAAGACGTGTAATAATGTTTGTACAAACCTGCATGCAGAAATAAAATCATTTATCATTGTCATATGGAACTCCACTGTAATGATCAGTGATCGGATAATCGGGCGCTAATATACCTAAACATCACTTTTATTCCCACGAAAGAATAATACGGACATGACATTTTTTTTATTGATATTCTATTTGTTTTGAATAAATTTCATTAAGTTTGTTATGGTTGTTTTTACAAAATTATTCAATCCCGGGAACCCCGGCATAACTTATTTATTCAGAAAGAAATATCCATATTATTCTTTCGTGGGAAGAAGTTTAGGTAAAGAAGCGCCCGATTATCCAATCACTGGTAATGATGGAAATTCTCTAGTTTCATAAAGCAATAATCAATCTGCCTAGCATTTCCATGTTGGGGTCGGCTTCCAGTCTAACCTGATGCAGCTGAATACCAGTATTTTACATGGACCGATTGCCTATCTGACCTCCGCAACCCAGTTTCTGCGGGTAACGCGATACCCCTTGGTAAGACTGGTTGTTAGACTTTTGGGCTTCTGACTAACCGGAACGATTGGCTGTTCACAACGCAACATGAAATCAAAAACTCTCCTCTGAATTTCCGTTTCTGCAATTCTCTTTTTTTTTGGGGTGGAATTATTAAATAACTTCTCCCGCTCTGGGCTCTCGATTTAGAAGTTTCTGCAATCCTAACTTCTTTAGTCGTACGCTGTCTTATTTACCAGCATCACTTGAAATGACCTAGGGTATGATAAAAATTTGTAACTTTTCAAACCAATTCATCCAAACCAATAAAAGCAATACCAATTAGGTACTATAGAGGTTATACCTATTTGGTCTTTACATGCAACCTCCACAAGTCCGTAAAAAATAACGGTAAAAATAAAAGATAAACATTGTTTTACATACCTAAAGAACTAGCGTCTACCCGCGACTTCGTCTGCGTGAAATTTCTTATTTCCCTGACCCACCCCGTCGTAACGAATCGCTTGCTCGAACTATTATTTCGTTTTAGCTTATTGTGCTTTCTGACTTTTTCCTTTTTGCTCGGCTTCTTAGGGTCCTAGCGGGATATTAAGATAGCCTATATAGCCACAAGAATTGGGCTATCAAATGCAAAAAGATTTTTTGAAATCTAACTGGTATTTCCAGAGATTAGCGCGTTTAAACAAACAAACGAACTCTTCAGCTTTATTATTAGCTTAAATAGCAGAAACAACAGTAGGACTCAGATTAGGTGAGAAGCGAAGTCATATCATGGCAAAAAAAAATGTATTAAAAGTAGAACCGTTCTTAGGAATAATAAAATTATGGAGGTTTTTCGACAAGCCCTCGTTTAATTTATTCATCCTGGTTCCGCGAGCTCGTAAAGGGGTCACAGCACCTAATACACCCCCACATCTTAGTACCAATCCCGCATCTCTTCAATCACAGCGAGAATTAACGAGAATCCGCGTATGACGTATGTATTACGTAATTTCCTGTGAAGGCGAGTTTCCTACACCTGCGATGTATCTACTTTCTGCAAAGTTGGCTGGCGTGATTATGAAAATCCGTATACTAGGAAACCAGAGTAATCTGCATAACACAGAATGTTTGAATATGGTAACACTGGACGGGGATTCATCGCTGTTGTTGTTCAAATCAAAATGGTAAATTGTATTCTCCTCTTTGTCTGTGTAAACAGAAGGATTTGCTTCGAGAATTTTGTTAGATGTTGCAGTTTATTTAATTATTGTAGCTTATATCCATAGACTATCAGGATTATTGCTGATCGTATAAGGAACTCGATACTGCGTTCTAAAACTCAAATTGTCGATGCAGGTCACACGGCTGCCAAGCTAAAATGGAACTGGGCTGGTCACATCTGTCGCATACTGGAGGAGCTATGGGCTAAAGTAACCACACAATAGGTCCCAAACAGCAGTCAACGGCAACGCGTCAGGCCCAGAATGAGATGGCGGGACGAACTCGACTCTTTCCACAGAGATTGGCGCATAACATTAACAACACTGAATAGGGATAAGTGGAAGGAGAAAGGGAGGCTTTGCCCTGCAGTGGGACAGAAATGGCTTATAATAAACATATATCGGCTAAAAGTAGAAAAAGAAATAGTAAATTAAAAAAAAATGAAATGATGAAATTAAATTAGTTAAAGAAGCTAACACATAAGTTAAATACAATAACGTAAAGTATACAACTACTCGACAGTCATACGTTCATCTCACAATATTCCAAAGAATTAACAAGATCTTCTTACGTTAATCCGCGAAAACATCACAGTCAGGCTCATAGTCATTCGTTTTTTTTTTTAATAGTTGGCTTGTCAATAATGCAGCAATGCTCTCCAACTAAAATTGATCAAGGTGAGTTTAGTGGTACCTAAAGTCCGTCTGAGAACTCAATTATTTATCCTTACCAATTTCACCAAGCTTGGTTTAAAAAGAACTGTTATAAGAGAAACAAAGTAGTAGATTAACAATATACAACAACAACAACTTCTATTTATCCGTCAACAGTTGAAAACGCGTAAATCGGACGGTCGTAACCTATGAGCCTGACGTGTCACTATTGTGCACTATTGCGATCTATAAATCCGGCACGTAAGGGTGCTAACACATTGGATATTATAAGCAGAGAAATTACGCTGATCGTACAGGATATACAATAATAATCTATTGTCTGTTTCAAAAGTATTCGATGGAAGTGTAAACAAACCCTTTTCTGGTTAATTTCTTATGCATTTTTTTTTTAATTTTTATCTCGCCTATTTTTCCAGCAATTATTGTTTGAATAGCATTACATAACGTTATGTACGAAAATATTTTTGCCCCGACCTATTACATAATCAGCCGATAATGTTCCCACTGCTGAAACACATACCGCCTCTTTGCTTCAATAACGTGATAAGACCGACAATTCGTTCTTTTTTAATTTGATAATTCAAACCGCCGTGACCGATTTTATTTTTCCAAAAAACGTGGTATCTTTTGTAGGTTTAATAGCGAATCTATGAGTGAGAAGAAGGTGCTCTCAAATTCCAGCGAAAACGTGACATCATGACGATATCACTTTTTCAATTTTCAACATACTTAACACATTATTGAAGCAAAGAGGCGTACGTCCTCTATGTGATAGTGAGTGGGCCGACATCCACTGGCACCTAGATGTCACATGTCTGGATTTTTTTTTGGTTCTAGGACATGCTAGTTTCCTCACTATATTTTCCTTCACTGTTTTGAGAGCAGTAGTGATGAAATAATTTACACAAAGTAAAGCGCCTGTCTGGGTTTGAACCTACGACCTACAATTAGTAAGTCGCGGCTGTTACCAGTGGGCCACCACTGCTCTTTCTCTGTGCTTGAATGACATTACTAAATTGTAATTGAAAAATCATCGAAAATAATTGAGGTTATAAAATTAATCTCAGTTGTCAAATGAAAAACATCAACATTACACAAATTAATGTAGAATTTGTGATTTGCTTGTTTTTGGTTTAATTAAGCTACACGTTAAAGATAATTTAAAATTAGAATTTCGGGTTTACGTAAGTATTCAAATAATCAAATCGAAATACTCAAATTGAAAGTGGCACTACAAATTGACATACAGATACGTTTTCGGTCCTATTTGTTTACATTTTTATCAGATATTTTTGGAACATACCAAACATAGCGATGTTGGCGTAGCGTGTGTGAACTTTGAAGTGAACGCGTAGCACAAGTGATTTTTTAGCGTAGCAAGCGCGTAGCCGCGTATGTGCGTGTGGCAAGTGTGTAGAATGGGTAATGAGAACGCATGCTTTTCGCGTAGCAAAGTTTATCGTTAGCCGGAGATGTTTTTGTGCATCATTTACCTTACGTTCTATACCGGTAACGTTTTGCAGCGATTCAGTTACGACAATAACACAATTAAGTCGGAACGCGAACGTTAGTGGTGACGATAAAAATGGCTGCTGACCGCACACTGGACGCATCTACATGCGGTAAATCACAGAATTTTGCAGGTTCATAGACTAGCGAAAATATTAGTTGGGCTTTTTGTTCTCGCTGCAGATCGTTCAAAAAAGCCTCATATTATTATTATCTTTGGCTTTTCCTGATAGTATTTATAGGGTAAGGCTTTTTGAATTTGCGGCCTTTAATTAATAAAATTTCACAGGAACGGTGTTTATACAAACCTCTCTTTTGCATCAGAAAACGCTTTTCATTGAAATGTATTACAAACAAATTGTTTCCGTAATTGAAAACCGGTATAGGAAGCTCCACTGTAATTGACTTGTGTAATTTGGTAAATAAATTTTAATTTTGTAATTATAAGCAGGGAAGCTTGTTGTATGGCTTCGTTTCGCTCACATTTACTTTGAATGGATTTCATTTGATACTGTTCCGTATGTTAATCCGTCATCATACAGATATAGATACACGACCAAATGTCAAGACGACAAAATGGTAAGTGAGTGAGTACCCTAAGGCTTTAGATACATATCGGTACCCAAACATTGAAACATTACATGTAGAGGCATCGCTATCTATACTAATATTATAAAGAGGTAAAAATTGTTTGTAAGTTTGTATGTAAGGCGTATATTAGGTATATCTCTGGAACTAACAGTTGGATTTGAAAAAAATTCTGTCTGCATTAGATCGCCCAATTCTTGAGGAAGGCTATATAACATCACGCTAGGACCCTAAGGAGCTGAGCAAAAATAAAAAAGTGAAAAATAACACTAAGCGAAAATGCAGTACTAGCGCGGGCTGGCGATGTGATGCGACGAGGTGTCTCGGGACTCAACCACACACAACTATCACGCAGACGAAGTTGCGGGCAGAAACTAGCATATAAAAAATCGATGCCATTTCGACACACAGAACATATCCCAAAACTGTCCTCCTCCGGATATCTAAGATAATGATCATGTATTTGTGACAAAAACAAGCTAATGCGACATAAGATCGGTTTATCGCGATACTGACAGCGCGCCATTTTTCACCCCGACATAACGAAATGTCAGTACCAATGCAGACCTTTATCATTGTCAATAAAATGGTGTATAAATCAAACAAGCCAGCGGGTATATGGAACACGACTGTGTTACACGATATCTGGTATATTTGTTACTGCCGTTTATGTAGCCGAGTTAGTCCGAACTGCAAATGATTTGCTACGAAATAGTTCGTTAAGCAAGTCAAAAGGTTTTGTGGTTTCCGATGTTGGCTAAATGATAAGTAATAAATTTATTGGACTCCAGAAAATACATAACAAAAACACTTCGTAATTCGTACATTTAAATTTCTCGGCAGCAATATATACAAATAAATAAAATTGAAGTGTATTTTTGTAATGTCAAAATAACACATTTTTATTAAATAAATACATATGAAAGTTAATGACGATAAGTTAAAAAATAATAACAAAAAAAAAATCTCGTCTATCTGTTTGTTTCGGCTAATCTCCGAAACGGCTGGACCGATTTTGATGGGACTTTCACTGACAGATAGTTGATGTTGGATGGAGTAACTTCTTCTCCTTATATTTTAGAAAAAGAAATGAGGGTTTCGCGCAAAAAATAATTGAACGCATGAAATCCAATATGTTTTCCGACATGCACACAAACGAAATCGCGGGGACAACTAGTATTCCATAAATCGAATATTCCTCTTCCGGAGTGGACATAAACCACTGACAGAGTGTAATGGCAACGTATACATACGTCTTGTCCAATCACGAGTCTACATTGGTCACATCCGCCACGCCATCTGATGAAAGATGTTTGCAGTTTAGATAATCTGAAAAAAGTTTGATCTAATTTATCTTTATTTCTAGTATTATTCAATGACTTGAATAAGTAATTCAACTGTTATAATCTGCAATTTTAAATGCATCACAATGCCACTTGGCAAGTGTCGGGTCCGAGAGGTAGCGAGGCGCCGCCGACTCCTTGCAGGGCCTTTGACTGCAGAATTCCTTCCTAGATTCTTGCCGGTGCTTTGTGTCTTTTCTCCCGGTAATGCAAATCAAGGGAGCTCCGATTGCCCCTCGCAGCTCGCTATTCAACGAGTTTAATAAAGCGCCTGAGAATCCTAGAGTGAGATGAAAAATTCAATTAGATATTTTTACGTTTTCCCTACTTATTCCTGTTGTCCTCGAGGGCAATATCGCCGGGTGGAGCCATTGTCCCCGAAAGGAAACATAAACGGACTCATTTACACCAACTACTTGCAATTGTCGTTTAATATTGTTTGTGCAAGCGCAACCTGTTAATACCCCGCTGAATGGTTTTTCATAACGCTATAATGTTCACTCAACTGTGGTTATATTTGCATTGCATTGGCATAATAAGCTAATATAGAACGTTATTACCACATATCTGCAGGCCGTTTGGGACAGGTCAGTACGTTTGGAAATCAGGTTATTTTTCCTATTTTTATCATTCTAATTACAAGGATAGAGAACAAAAGATATTTACGCGTCAAATTACGCTTCATGAAAACTTTATTTCCTTTTTTCCTCACTTTCGCTTTCATTAATTCGTGCGTGCTTAGCGAACTAAAGTATCAAAACCTTTTCTATCTCCTTTCATCAGGAACACAGCAATTGTATAGAGATGAAAATCTTAATACATTCATTTGATTAAAAGACATTCTTTGTAGCAGCTCGTTCACAGCTCGAATTCTAATCTGCCGATTTAGTTTGAGGAGTGAATTGAGCGGGATTCCTCGTAGGTCGGGCGCTGCAGCGCTGCTTTGTCCGGAGTCCACGATGCAAATCAATTGAGTGCTTGCGCCGCCCCCGCTTCATAAAGCGATTGCACGAATACCTAGCTCCCAACCTCCTTGCACTTTCTTAGACGACTAGAATAGACAGAAAATTGCACTGTGTAGAATGTTGGAATATTGCACGCTCCACAGAATATAATATTTTATAGGAAATATAAAACTCTTGTGGATCGGTGAGACAACTCAGAACTGCTCCGTTTTACGAGCACCATTCCAGTTTTATAATCGTCGATGTCGATGGTCGATGCAAACGCTGCTTTATTCATAATAATATAGACACTTATGTTACGGCCTATGAATTAATAATACGGTTCTAAAAACATAAGTACTACCTCGTTCAAAAATTGACTTCTACATGTGACGAATATGTTTAATTTTAGATTTGTATGTTTATGTTGTCCGATAAAACATTTATTTCGCGTACAAAAGAAGCAATTCAAATAACGAAACTTAATAAAAAAGTGGTCCCATATTGCAAAAGTTTTATTGCTTTCAAAAGTGGCACGGTATGTAATCTCCACATAGGGAAATTTCATCACTTTGAATTTGGTGTAATTTATCAAATTGCTCGGCGGGAATGCACATGCACCTCCGGCTCAGCTGCGTGGTCACAGTCGTGAGGCAATTTTTTATCTCCCCTCTTTATCCGAACGTCAGCATTGCGGTCCTTGGGGAAAGAATCGGAAGGGCGACGCTGAGGGTAAGACATCGCATTGGTATTGTGGTGGCGAATACCAATTTTATGTGCAAGATTGGCGATAAGCGGAACTTTTAGCATATCTATGCGCTTTATTTGGAGAACTTGTAAATTGCTAAGTGGCATCAACATGTTATCTGAAAGCATTTCGTGGCTCTAACTTAACTTGTAAATGTACAACTTCGTGTGTGGCATGTCGGGGGATTCAATTAGTGGAATGGTATAATTAACTGAAAATCATTTAAGTCATTTCAATATCGTAGTCGACAATGTCCTCGGAGGCTGAGGCAGTGGAGCTTGTAATTAATTTGCAGCTCGCAGGTAATTCATTAGGTAGGAATCGACCTGCTCGACACCAATATCGTAATTATTTCTACAGACCGCCGGTGCACGCCGCAGCTTTCCTAATTACATTCCCTAATTGAACTACAACTAATTTGTATGCGCCTATTTGCGATCGCATATTTTAACGTATTTAAAGACATGGTGGGAGCGGGGTTATTGCTTCATTAAAATGTGGAGGATTTGCAATTAATTTGTGTAAGTTTGTGGTTTAATGGAATCCATATAGTGTTTACTAGTCGTATAATCTGTCAAGTAATTGGAATTGCTAATGAATATATATTATATTTAATCCTATTAATTCTGTTTTTTATTTACAGTTTTTGTCAACTCTGTTTATTAAGGAATCTTAAATACAATATATAAGGTGTTAAAAAGAAAAACTTTAAGAGGTGCTTTAAACCATCAAACTGAACAACTTTCACTATGGGACTAACTCTGAAATCACGAAAAAAATATCAGCTGTTTAATACAAAAGTTCAATATAAATACATATATATACTTGACCAAAATGTATTAAACAGCAGATTTTTTTTTGTGATTTCAGTGTTGGTCCCTCAGTGATAGTTGTTCAGTTCGATGGTTTAAAGCACCTTTTAAAGTTTTCGGGTTAATTTTTTAACACTTTGTATAATCTAACACTAAAATATATATATTATGTACAAGTATATAAATTGGTCTTCAAAAAATTCGTCCCCATCGCTGTCAGTGGAAAAAGTGCCCAAAAGTCTGGCAGCGTTGCCACGTTGGATGGCAATGCTGATTCTTTGACCTAAAAAATGGCCAGCCCTCTAGTCACGTGTGCAATGTCGACCAAACGCTTGGCGAATCCTTAGAATATTTGAATTAAAAACCAAATGGTGGTAAAATGTTTGATGTACGAGTATGTAAGTACTTTTGAAACGCAATTGTGTTCATATTTTTCCCTCATTTGTGACCTCTCACTTATACAATGTGTAACAGAATAAAGGCAAGTCCTGAAAGTATTTTGTTCATAATTGACTACTGTATCGATTTCAGTAACTTTTAATATAGGTATTTTTTCAAAAATTATGTATTTTTTCATACTAACCGCCGATTAAGCCAAATAAAATTAAACCTTATCTCAAGGCAATAAGACTCAATTTTAAATGCATAACGTAATGCTAGTGTCAACACGATTTTCTTAATAAAAATAGCAAGCTTTAAAAAAAGTAGGTTTTGGTCATTGTATTATGCTTTTAACTCGATACTCTAATTGAGGTGTATAAGGTCTTGCGTTAATTATGTTACACCTTGATACGGGAAGAGTTACAGTCGACTTAACTTAATTCTAAAGTTTTTGTCGTTTAACTCGCCAAAAAGAAAAGCAATATGAACAAAAACCAGCAACCTCACTACACTCAAGGGAACCACAAAGTCAAAGGAAAATATCATCAACATAAAACTTTTTAAACTCACTAAACGATATGACCTTCTCAAATAAACATAGCTCTAATTCCCATACATTTTTTAATGATTAAGGTATTTTATTAAAACAGTGTTTCATGGTTTCCCAACGGTCGTATAAAACGAGAGTGCTCTTTTAAACAGCGAGTAAAAAGGTCCATGTAATTATAACGGGAGGCTTTTTAACATTTTTTAACAGCTTTAAGGGAATTTGAAGTGGATTTTCGTCGCGATTTATACAGTGGTTTGCATTTAATTAAAGTACAAATCTTTTAGCTTCCCCTTTGAATATGTTTGATGATTTTTTGGCTGTTGAATATTTATGGGTTTAGGTTTGTCAATATTGGGATGTAAGTAATTGCTGTCTTTTAATTTGTCTAGTTTAATATTACGGATTTTGGCAATTTCTGTATTAGTTATGGATTACTCACTATTTTTCAATAGTCAGATAACTTATAACTGAAAAATAAATATGACAATTTGATATATTTCCTATAAAAAAGCTATTAAACGGCAATATTTACTCTTCAGTTATTATTATTATTTTATACATTGAAAAATCAGACCAAGGCATGTATTTAATCGAACGTCACATAATTTCCTTTTTGGGGTCCTATAAGATCAAAAAGTTTTTAGAGGTTCATTTATTAAAAAAAAAAAAACGTGCATCACTAGAAGGTCAATAGGTTTTTAGAGAATCGGTTAAATATTAAATATTAATTAAGTAACTGCCTTGGATATTCAAGATCTAAAATAGTGAAATGTTAGCACGAAAATAGACCTTGGCAACAGCTGTGGTAATAATCTTATAAAACAAATTGATTACTGAACTAAGCCTCTATTTTGTTCTTTAGTAAGTAAAAGAGGAGGAAACTTCAACCTATGGAAGTATGTACCCGGCCAAGTAAGTCAAATTGAGTTGCTTTCACTGAAAGGCACGAGTAGATGAAGTTTTGTTTAGTCTCGAAACGGTTGAGGAAAATACGAAATAAATTAAATGTCAGCATCTATAATTAGTTTATAACTGTAGCTAATAATTACATAGTCGTTCAAGGTCTTTATTTATATTTAAGTACATAATTTAAAAGCTAACAGTTTTAAAATAATAATAATAAGTACAAGTATGTTATACGGAGGGGAAATATTCAAAGGGTCGTCAGCATCGCTGTCAACAGAAAAAGTGCCCAAAAGGCTGGCGGCATTGCCACGTTGTATGGCAATGCTGATTCTTTGGCCAAAAAATAGGCCAGCCCTCTTGGCACGTGAAAAGTCGACCAACCGCTTGGTTGGCTTAATTTTGATTTTCATTTGTCTCTTCATATTCTAGAATTTTTCTTATGATAAGAAAATTTTTGACTTTTATGATTCTTGCAATAATAATACTAAAGTAATCATAGCTCACGCTTTTTATTTTATCCCTTATAGTGATGATCTTTCTCAAACTTGTTGAAAACACATTTACCTAATAAATACATTATTTGCATTTCATAAATAAAATATCCATCATACAAGGTACAGTCACCAGCATAAATACTTTACATTTACGCAACATTCAAAAGCGATTTTCTCGAGAAATAACAATTTCAACTTTGAAGAAAGACTTATTTCATAATACTTACCTTATTTACTTATTAAGGTTTTAGATTGTAACACCGTAAAATTTCTATCAATATCAAATTTAGGGGAAACTCACTTTTGAATATTGCGTAAGTGTAGGTATTTATCCTGGAGACTGTACCTACAACCCGTGTACCTGTTTACACACTTTCGCCGGCACGTTTTTATTTCAGCGACGCACGTGGTCGAAAATATATTGAAATAATGGCACACGTGACACGGCGAACTTAGGAACGTGAAATAAAAGTTGTATGAAGGTAGGATGAGATTATTTTTTTGGAAGTGTAAATGGTTTTCGTGAGGGGTGTGGCTCTTTTCAAAAGCTTCTATTTATTTATTTACATTTACCAACGTTATATACACTACAGGAAGCATTAAAAAATAAAGAGCTAAATGTAACACACAATTAAAGATAAATACAGCATGTTCTTACTATTACCAATGTGACCAATCTTAAAGTAGAGGTATTAAATTATTTGTATAAAATAAAACAAAAAGAGATACTGCTGTCTCACACACCAGCTGGAAAGCTGGAGCAAAGCTGGAAGTATGTTTCGGCTGATTTGATATACCTTCAGCATAGCCAGAATTCAGACTAATGACAATCCAATGTACTACTGTCTGACTATCTGTATCGTACCTATTTCATCAACTACTCAATCAGTAGCTCAGATACTTTTTGAATTTATCTTGGACGTAACAGACATCAGTGAAAGAAAAACGTCGTAAGGAAACTTGGACTTATATTAAATAGTTAAGGGGCCGGCGAAGCATGCGTAGTATTACTGAGTTCATACAAACGTAATACCGAAATAATTTCTAAATCAAACATATTCTTAAATTAGTGTGTATTTATTCCGACTGGATTACAGAATTTCTAGGTTCCCAAATATACAACGTGTAACGGTTAGTTAAATGCGCAAAACCTCATACACCCCAATTAGAGCATTGAGTTAAAAGCATAACACAATGACCAAACAATTTTTTTGAAAGCTAACTATTATTATTAAGAAAATCATGTTGATCCTAGCGTTATTTTATGCATTCAAAATTGAGTCTTATTGCCTTATAATAAGACTTAATTTTCTTTGGCTCAATTGGTAGGGCAAAATACATAACTTTTGAAAAAAAAAAAAAACCTATATTAAAAGTTACTGAAATTGATTCAGTAGTCAATTATGAACAAACTATTTTCAGGTTTTGCGCATTTAACGTTACACGTATATTTTGTATGGACACTGATTTAAAGACGAGTTATGAAAAAAATAAGTTTTCTATAGAAATTTGAAATTGTTCATTATCTCATCTTTATATCAGTGTCCTTTCAAAATATATATTTGGGAACCTAGATATTCTGTAATCCAATCGGAATAAATACACACCACCATAATTATGAATATGTTTGATTTACTAATTATTTTGGTATTACGTTTGTATGAACTACGCATGCTTCGGGCTCAAATCGCTAACCCGTCTTGAGCAAACGTCCTGATCAATGCTTGTACCTACTATGAATGAAGAAGAGGTGTTTGCCCTGTAGTAAGACAATAATACAATATTTTATATAATATTCAGCTACACAGTTCTTACTTTCAAAATAACCGCATTTTATTTTATTAATAAAACATCTCTTAAAATATTTGAAAATATCGCTACCGTATACAAAAGTAAACTCGATAATGGCGCCGATTCTGTTGTTCACAAACTAAACTAAATTTAAGTTCAGTGCATCTTTTTCTTTCTATTTCATTATGAAAAGGACTTAAGATAAATATTAGTTATTTTTAGTAGCCAATTTTTTAATCACGTCTAAACTTGTCTATGGATTATCTAATTTGAGAGGACTAAACTAATATTTATCTTCTGTCCTTTTCTTATTGAAGTAGAAAGAAAAAGATGCACTGAACTTAAATTTAGTTTAGTTTGTGAACAACAGAATCGGGGCCAATGTCTACAACATAATTAGTTTTAGTTTATGCGAAACCCGAAACACGTCTCTAGTATTTTTATGTAAAGAATCTATGTACAGACGCCAGCAGGTCAAGCTACCCGAAACTGTCAAATTTTCCCAATCCACTTTGAACCTTATCCTTTAGCGATAAAGTTGAAAATCTATTAAAGAAATTTGACAGATTGTAGTAGCTTGCTGGAGTCTGTACAAAATTTGAAAACTGTATAACATGCTCACCACGCGGCGCCCGCGGGCCACCCGAGCATCCAGGGTCGTCTTGCGCTGATTGATATAATTTGGCAGTAGAGGTACCTAACCGTTACGGCGAGGCGATTGTATACTTAGTAATTAACTGGTGATAACATTTTCCATCACACTTGCAGGCTTTAGACTCTCGGTACTTACTGTCACTCGTTGTCCAACTTGTACCTAACCTTTGTTAAATATTTTTGGGACAAAATATAACATGGTGTAAAAATTATTGGAATCGATTCAGTTACTTATTCTGAACAAACTATATTCAGGTTTCGCATATACTAAAAATAATGTTGTATAATATTATTTGAAAACATCCCTTAAAGATTGCTTGTTCACTGCCTTCCTGCCAATAAACATAGGTACAAAACAACAACGCCTGGCAACTTTTTCCAATTTCGCTGACCACGATATAGAACAACAGTTGCTTACATAAGCAGAAAGTTATAACTACACAGGGCTGCCTGCGACGTTCCTTAGTGTTTGATCGCTTTTGCCTCGCTCGTCTTCAAACTCGCGAATCGTCACAAACTACTTTAATGGGCGCCCGGGACTAGTCTATCCACAATCTTCGTACAACTGGAAATCGGTGGCTCCTGTTACGTTTTGTCTGCGCAATTGCGTTCGCTTGCCATGAATATTTCAACGCACCTTTGAGAAATAGATGATACACATTTATGAGCTGTTTCGCCTTTACATTATCGTGTTTAACTGGTTTTCTGGCAAGAAATGAAACTATATTATGTTTACATAAATTTGATATTTATTTGTGCTAAAATTATAATAACTTACAGTGGAAATGTCTAATAAAAAAAAAATTGCTTATCATACAAAAATCTGTGATCTCTGAAGATTATTAGTCTGAGGTGTTACATAGGGTAGGGTACACCCACATTTCGTCAGTTATGTTTAAATTCCACATAATAGGGGAAAATAGAGGGGGGGAGGTAAATTCTTGGTAGAAAATCCAATAACATTTTAATCGAAGCCAGGACCCAACAAGGCAATCATCATTTTGCTTAGTATGGCGGATGGCCATTACGCAAAACATTTTCATTCTCATTCAAACATCATTTCATTTGTCTTCGAGGAAATCATTGTCCAGCGATGAACATGGATTTACAGTAAAATGTTTAATAACATATATAATAATGGCTTCATCGACCTACAGTAAATAACACAATTGTTTGTCTCTAGCGATGTCTGTATGTCCATGCAGGTATTGAAAATCGATATTTTAAAATTCTATTATACCCCGAAGGCTGACTTTCACTACTGTGTAGATGGCAACTTGCCAAGTTCGGAAACGACCAATATACAAATTAAACCCCTGATTCATACATATTTCACTAACCGTGGGTCGATGCCAGACTACTAGTGTCATTATGGTTCGACTAGCAGTGATAAAGAACAAGTCATTCACAGATACCCTTTAATAAAGTTGAGATTACTATACCATCCGTCACGAGAAGCTATAAATTTTGTAAATAAAGAACTTCTACGAGTTACGTAGCGTCAATTCAATCAACAACTTATGATCCCAAATTAAATCAACTTAAAGTAAAATACGTGTAAGACGAAACTAACGAGCAATTTCACTTGGTCGGGTTATATTTTAGCGATATAAAGCGCTGTCGTCTAATGTTTTGTGGTACTAAAACGCGTCTAACTCATGGAACGTAAACATTTGGGCCGCCATTTTGAAGTAAGTTCACGTTGACGCTGTCAGTACTGCAGAATGCAGATGTAGAATACTTGGAATCGTCTGACGACAGTAATTAGATGTGTGTTTTAATATAATTATATCCCTTTTTACAAATGAAAATGATTAAAAAACTGTTTTATTTTAATTTGATCAAAAGGTTGCGAACCCCTGAATGTGTGTTTACATAATATAAAGCTTCTCCTGGCGGATACTATAGCTACTTTCGTTTTGAAGTGCAATAAGTAGGTAACTGGTAAATGGCAATCACAATTAGATAGAGGAATCGACGTAAAGGGACTCGACATAAAGGGAACCCCATTCGTATTGCTCTACCTAATTGTAATTGCTAATTATTAATACTAATTATACTATTGTTATTATAATTTATAATTTGGCAATTACAATTAGCATTAGCAATAACATTTGGCAGTTACAATTAAGTAGAGCAATACAAGTATTGCCTAATCACCTAATTCTAGTTGCCATTTGAAGTATACTTTCAATGAATGTAAATTCTCTATAAATATATCTCATAAACTTGGGCTGTCGTAGATTTCTGTGGAGCATGTAAAATGCTCACAAAAGCGTCTTTCAATTTATTGGATCTGGGATTATCCTGCGACCGAATAGGTATTTTTTTGAATACCCAATCGGATTAACAAATAAATTATATATACGAATTCAAGCGTATTATGTTCATGTAGATTTAATTTCAGAATTAATACTACACATTTTTTCAGGTTTTTATGTAAATGCTAAGTTCCATAAAAACCTACACCTCTCTAAAAATGGGTGTGTAATTTAAGGCATAATAACAGATAGTATAATAACAGATAATATCACTTGAAATAACGTTTACATGATAGGATTTTCATATGCTATAAAAACGTAATTATAACCTGATTTCATGAGATCGAATGTTATATTTCATGTGATCGAAAGTTATAATTTCATATAACCTTCTGTTGCTCTAATAACATTTAGTATAATGTTCATTACATGTAATTTTCAATTTGTATACCTAATGCTCTTTTTATATAACGTTTAGTTGACCTAATTTTCATATTTACGCATTTTCAGCCAAAATTCTGTAATGAATAGTAAGTATCAGGAAACATCATACTGTTATAACCTCATCTAACCCAAATGATTCACCAACAACAGAGGGGATCTGGGACTCGGCGGCCGCTGCCGCGGCACGATCGCTTCACTCGCTCGCCTTCGTTTCGCTTCGCACTGTTCTAACCTAATCTAGCCTAACGAAAATGGCAGGCGTTTAAAATTGGTTACTAAATTGAATATTAAATTATCATAGAAAATGTCCATTACCTATGCCTTATAAAATTATGGAAAATGAAATTATATAAATAATTCATTATATCATTTCATCGTTAAGTATATTAAAGAAAAGTATATTAATTGAAATTAAGTCATATGACCATTAGAACTTTTGTATTATATCAAACGATACACAACCTCTAAAAATAGGTCTGTCCCCTGAAATCCACCTTTATTTAATACTAGTTTCTGCCCGCAACTTCGTCCGCGTGTTTCGGCCCCCTACCCACCGCGTCGCATCCCATCTATTACTTCGGTTTCACTTAGCGTTTTTTTTGCTCGGCTCCTGAATTTCATAGCGGGAAGTACAGACACCAGCACATCAAGCTACTGCAATCTGTAAAATTTCTGTACTTAATAGATTTTCAAGTTTATCCCTAAAGCATAAGGTTCAAAATTGATTAGAAAAATTTGACAGTTTCGGGTAGCTTGATGTGCTGGCGTCTGTACCTAACCAAAATAGCCTAACTTCATTAAGTGATGAAATTTATAAGACTTAGGTATAAAATAAAAATAATATGAGTAACTTCATGATACTTCCACACTTATTGTGCAACAGAAACACAAAATATTATTTACTCGATAAAAAAACACCACGAAGTTACCTCCAACTTTCACGACTTCTTCAAGAATTGGGTTATTCAAAGCAAAAAGAAAGTAGAGAGATGAGCACGTTTAAACAAAAAGATTAAGTGTGTTTAATACTACAATCTGTAAATTTTTTTTAATAGGTTTTCAACTTTATCGCTAAAGTAAAAGTTCAAAGTTGATTGAGAAAATTTTACAGTTTCGGGTAGCCTGGTGTGCTGGCGTCTGTACCACGGCCGGGCCAATATTTAGAAAGAGTTTCCGAACAGACTGTTCAGAGAAATAGGTAACCACGAGTTTTATATTTTGAAATAACATATCAGCACCCGCAGTTAGAGTTTGTTCATGTTTAGGTTCCTAACTCAGTGTGTGCGGAACATTGGATCCAATTAAACTTTTGCAACAAAAGTTTCACTCTGTTTCCGACGATTCATATTTTGGATGGGTTGGGGGAGCTCTTAATTCAATAGGTGTCGGTTTCAACAACACATCCGCAAACTGTTAGACAGTTTCACAACATTGTACTGACGTTATCGGATATCGGTCTATTAGGGAAATTAAAAATGAAATACCAATATTAGTGTTATTTTTGTTTGACGGTCGCACTTTATTTGTTTGACTGTAAAGTGCACTAGGCTAAAAACCGGTTAAAACCTGTCATATAAAACTGTAGATATCAACAAAGTTCTGAGAGCTATAATAATAATACCTGTCTAACTTGAAGTTGGTCATTGATATTGTAAATGAGGCCAAGAAGCCTCGGATTAAAGTAGACTACTTAAATACTTCCCACGATGATCAGCGAAGGATAGCTTTAACTTGAATAAAATATTAGACTGCGGTGCATAAATCAACCGAAGTCTCTCAGTCGAAGTCAAGTCGTCTTTATTTATTTATTTAATACTTCAAGCACATAAATGTACAGAGGCTGACTTAATGCCATAGGCATTTTCTACCAGTCAACCTTTGGGTGATGCAGAGACAAACAGTGTCTTTAAATTGTCTTCGATGACGGAAAGGAAAATAATTTTATTTATCTTCGAATAGTTGGTTACTTGCTTACCTAGCATAGTACCTAGGTAGTTATAGAACATTAAAATAAAATTATTACCCAGGCAGCTCAAAAAACAAAATTTAAAAAATTACGTATTTTTAAAATTCGAGTTTTCACGCTCCAAGCAAAAAATTGGTATGATATTTACCGAATTCGCTACAATATGTTTCGCCCGGTTGACTGAACTTGATTTTTGTTTGAAAACCTTTACCGTAGTATCTCACTTGAATCCAATAAAATAAATTCACTCAATTCCAATAAATATTTACGTAGAGTGCGTGGGTAGGACGCTAATTAAATACTCTACGTTTTATGCATAAAAAATGGAATGATCGGCCACTATTGGAACTATGAGTAGGTACCTAAACGAAATAGTTGGAATACCTCAACAACCAATGCAATAAACATCAATTAGTTGGCAGTTAATTACTGGTAAACTTATGAAACTCCATTTAAATCGTAGTTGCTTTATAAATTGGTCTCAGTTAGGTATCATAGTTGTTTGATCACTAAGTTGTGGGGCTGTGGTCTCTGGGGCGGGCATTTCATCTCAATTAAACAACTCATGTCCGTTGGATCTCCGACACTTCAGCAGTACATAATTGCGAGACGGCAACATGGCTAGATTAGAATTGCTCCCTGGTGCTACATCAAGAAATATTATCGCAGAAAGTGCTATTAGTTAAGAGTAAGATGTTTTTGAAATGAGACTTCTCGGTTGGCTTCTTCAAGGATATAATCAGGAACGAGAATGACCTTGGCAACTTTATAAAGTTTTTTACTCTGCGTCTTGATTATTTCTTTTTCTGTAGAATACTTTACTGTAAGACCTCAGCTTTTCGAGCATGATTTTGATTCTTGTATGTGCCTTAAAACCAGAAATGGGTGAATGAAATCCACTCACACACATTCACTTCATGGGTGCTTGCCTATTAGAAAGTTTATTTTCGCCTAATATGACCCATACAATTAAAAATAAAATACAAAAAGAAAACAAATGGGTAAAATATGCGGCACACCCGCGCAAACGGCAAACGGCCATCACTCAGCATATGCTCAGGTTAGCGCGGGCGCGTTTCACGCGGCGATTTTTTTTCGTACACTGGATTTTTACCCAACTCCTTTAACTGCAGAGGTATCGTGTTTGGGCTCTTTGGAATGGTCTCAATGAATAGGTTATAGATAGATGGTGACTAAGGGCTGATGATGGAGTAGGAAAGAGAAATAAAGGAGGACTGGACAAAATGGTCCCCACGGCCAATACAACCAAACATTATATGTCATTTAAAGAGCAATAACTAGAGCAAGTCACGTGTCGATAGTAGCATATTTACTAGTAATGTAATTTATAAAGTATAAAAAGCAAGAAATAAAAGTTTAATTAAAAATTTGAAAACCCCCGACACAAACAAAAACCTCTAAAAACTAAAATAATAATAATAATATATATAGGAAATATTTTGATCCAAGCGTCCTCGCGTCGGGGGACGGCTATTGAAAACGCCAAACAGATGAGGCCCAGCAATAATGAATGTATGCTATTGTAGAAAACATAGCTGCTATACGTAGTGCAATCCATGAAAACGCGCCCCACTCTTCTTCCGAATCGTTAGTGGTTATCACTAGTAAATTCCACTAGTGTTTTAGTTTTTTCGATACACACTAATTACCCACTAATAATAAAAACTAGTGTTTATCAACAAAACTAAAACACTAGTGGAATGTTGCAGATTTGTGCTGTATAAGCATTAGGAAAAAGAGTGGGGCGCGTCTTCGTGGATTGCACTATCTATACTGTTGACTTCCAATTTTCATTAGCCGTCCCCCGACGAGAGGACGCTTGGATCAAAATATTTCCTATACAACGGCTACAACTTATATTAAAATTAATGGACCAATATATATTATTATTTTACTTTTTAGGTTTTTTTGTCTATGTCAGGGGTTTTTAAAATTTTGAATTTAACTGTTTTTGGAAGTCGGTTGTTTTTTTTATATTTTTTCATACGATATTTACATCATCATCTGCCTAGCCTTTTCCCAACTACCTACGTTGGGGTCGGCTTCCAGTCTAACCGTATGCAGGAGAATATCAGTATTTTACATGGGGCGACTGCCTATCTGACCTCTACAATCCATTTACCGGTTAGTAACCCATAGTAAGACTGGTTGTCAGACTTTCGGGCTTCGGAATACTATACTCGTATCTACTGTCAAAGATCTAAAAAATGACAGCCGGGACCAACTGCTTAACGTACAGATGCCAGCACATGAAGCTACCCGAAACTGTAAAATTTTCCCAATCAACTTTGAACCTTATACTTAGTCGATAAAGTTGAAAATCTATTAAAGAAATTTGGCAGATTGTAGTAGCTTGATGAGCTGGTGCCTGTACTTCCCGAGGCACGGAGTGGTTTCGATATGTAATGGATAGTCGGCAAGCGTAGCTTAACCTTCGATCGTGTGTATTTAGCCACGAGCTCAATACTTACAATGTATTTTATAAGAGCAACCAATACAATACATACTGGTAGTTTGCGATTCACAAAAGGAGGAAACGAATAATGGAAACATACGGAAATTGCGCACGGCCCGAATTAAATTCTATTGTTATTCAAAAAACGACTGTCGGTACTACAAAAAGGGCGAGTTGAATACAATCTTCGAGCACACATTTTATTAGTAGGCTTCACATTTTACGAGCGGACTCGAAACCTAAATAAAGAGAGGATTCTTCATATGAAGTCCCTTTGTCATTTTTTTACGGTGGGCTGTCAAAGGCTTTTACGATTTCATCTTTAGTCGGTCGGTGTTATGCGGCGTCTAATACCTGAAAATGAAAGAATACCTCCTATTATAATGATGATGAAGTTGCTTTCAATATCACGGTGGCTTGTTTCCCTTATATCTTAATGAGCCTCCAGTGTTATGGATTATTATCGGATTTGTTTTATCATTCTTGTTTTTGTGTCTTTTACAATATTGAGATTATGCATATATTTTCTGCTGTTGTCTTTGGTCATATTGTTAATAGTTAATACGGGCTGGTGTCCGCAACTCCACATCAATGCGCATCACAGACTACTTAGAGATACCAATGCGCATAATTTGCGGGTGAACTTATTGTTGATAACTGAATGGGACAATTTCCATGGGTGTCGTAGCAGATTAAAGTGAAATGAAATTGTTTATTCTGTAAATAGGATATTGGAATCACTTTTATACGTCTCACTTTTCTACGCTTACCACAACTAGCTTTTTTTTTATTATAAAAAAAAAATGCTAGATGAGGTCGACGTTTCCAATCGGACTTCTCTGAGAAGAGAGGCCGAAACAAACTCAGAGATTATATCTCTGAGTTTGTTTCTTGGTTAGATCATGTGAAGACCCTGTAGGTTGACTTCTGAAATTATATTTTGAGGAAATAGATTTGAGTGGACCAGTCCATTGTTAAGGGCAGATAAATAAGGACTACCGAATTAAGTTATATGTGCACCAATAATATCACAGTGCCAGGTCACCTAGTATGGTAATTAATCCCTCCTACTAATATATCCTACTATAATCCTACTAATATTATAAATGCGAAAGTTTGTGAGGATGGATGGATGGATGTTTGTTACTCTTTCACGCAAAAACTACTGAACGGATTTGGATGAAATTTGGCACACAAATACTTTATAACCAAGATTAACACATAAGATACTTTTTATTCCGATATTCCCACGGGATCGAAACTTACGCGGGTGAAACCGCGGGGCGCAGCTAGTTATAAATAAACACGAAATATTGTGAGGATGGATGGATGGATGTTTGTTACTCTTTCACGCAAAAACTACTTAAGGGATTTGGATGAAATTTAGTAAACAGATAGTTTATAACCAGGATTAACACATAGGATACTTTTTATTCCGATATTCCCACGGGATCGAAACTTACGCGGGTGAAACCGCGGGGCGCAGCTAGTTATAAATAAACACGAAATTTTGTGAGGATGGATGGATGGATGTTTGTTACTCTTTCACGCAAAAACTACTTAAGGGATTTGGATGAAATTTAGTAAACAGATAGTTTATAACCAGGATTAACACATAGGATACTATTTATCCCGATATTCCCACGGGATCGGCACTTATGCGGGTAAAACCAGGGGCGCTGCTAGTCTATATATATAAAAATGAATTGCTGTTCGTTAGTCTCGCTAAAACTAGAGAACGGCTGAACGGATTTATCTTACCTTGGTCTTGAAATGTTCGTGGAGGTCTAGGGAAGGTTTAGAAGGTGAGAAAAATCGAATAATTCCCGGGAAAACCCTAAATTTCCCATTCCCTTCTATTTCCCATATAAACGTTTTCTAAATAAAATGTAGAGTCAACTGTCTTTTATTTATCGATTTAGGCAGTAAGAAGTCTGCCGGGTCAGCTAGTTTATAATAAAAACAACTACCTTGATCACAAAGCCTTCCTACCTCAACTATAATTTTAATTGGGAAATCCATACCTTTTTTATTTTATATTACGTGCATTGCTAAGTTAGTTACGTAAACATTCACAAGTTCAAAGTTAGAATATAAGTCATACAAAAGAGGCCAGAAGTATCCTTGCAAAGTATAAGTTTTCATCAAACTTCCATGGCTCGGTGGCGAGTGGTCGGCAAACAAATTCAATGACCACAAAAAAGTTATGGGGCAAACTTCATCAGTGCTCTTTGCCCGGGAAAGTTCAACCTGAAATATTACACACGTAATGTCGTGGAAATACATTTTGACTTCGTGCTACACATTTTAGGACAATATTATGCCACTAACCAAACTACTAGTTCCTATATTTTACGGTTGTCTTTCATTTTTAGGTTTCCGTACCAAAATGGTAAAAAGGAATCCTTATGGTGCGACTCAGTCTGTCTGTCTGTCCGTCTATCTCAGCTGGATATCTCGAGAACGTCGTAATGCTTAAAATTTGGAATAGTTTTAGACGACGTTTGCCCAACTATTTTGCAAATAAGAAAGAAATAAAATATAAATATTTTTGCAACAGGGACTGAAAGAGGGTCTTATACATTCGAAGTGTGGCTACTAGGGCATGTGGGATATCATAGGGAGCGCTTAAACATTTTTTCTTTTTTTTTTTAGGCCGCATAGCTCTAGACTTTGATGAAAAATTAAAAAAAAATATACCGTTCTCCCCTTTATCTCCGACGCGAAGGTTGCATTGAGAAAAATCTGAAATTATTCTATGACATATAAGTTTATGTAAATATTACAGGAAAAATAAAACGACGTCTCTAAATAGCACAATTTTTCAGAAATCATCAACAAAAATTAAACTAGTTTCACTTTCAAGAGGTGGCGCTGACCTTAAAACTGCAATATTCTACACCGCAGTGTTAAAATTCTCTGACGAAAATAGGCCTCGCCGATGATTTAAAAACATATGACGGTACGGAACTTTCGGTGCGCGAGTCCGATTCGTTCGTATTCTTGACCGTTTTTTTCTAAGAACTGATGAATTTTGTTGGTCACAAACAACGACTATTCGTAAGCAAAAAGCTTCGTTTTCGTATCTAACGACCGCGCATTACATGTAGAAGAAGCTGTTTGTAGTTTATAACTTAGGGATTTAGAGATTCAAAAGTAATGTGAAAATTATCGACCCTATCAACGTACTGAAGCTTAGGAATATATTATCTAATATGAGCACAGCTATGTGTTTATCAAATAAACAGTACTAAGAAGAGAATGGAGAATCCTCGCACGGACGTGATTCGGATCAGGAGAATGGATTGCGGGGTATTCGTTCAAGCTCGGGGTTTGTCGAGATTTCAACTTCATACCCCCAACAATTATTAAAAATATTGGCAATGCCTCTCCGTCTCCTATAGTATATTCGTTTCTACCGTAAAATATAGACAAACATTATCTACACTGAAAATCTACAATTCAGATCACAAATAGCTCCGTTTGGAGAAATAGATGGGCCCATTTATCCACGGCTTTTTCTGAGTTATTCAATACAAGAATCGTTCGTTTTCAGTAAAAGTATACATTCTCGTGATTTACAAACGGTTCGCGAACAAAACTTATGAATCGTCACACATTTTTATCATGGGCTACGTTTGATAGTCCGTTTTATTGGCTATAATTTTGACGATAGGCTCCTAGAGCTTTCGGTGAAATGTGAAGACTTTTATTAGTCTTTTAGTATACGCACAGCGGACAGAATGGGAGTCTGAGTGCGGAAAAGGGAGTCCCATCATCATAGTCTTATAGTAAAACACGAACTTTTCGGACATTGGTTGTAAAACTTTATTCTTGCAGTCTATTTTGGTACGGGATATTATATTGGATAAAGGTTTTGGATTTATGTTCTGAGAACTGACATGAAAAAGACTTTTAAGAGTCAGAAATTGCTAATAAAAAGACACATTGCTGTTAACGGGTAATAATCGGCCAATGGCAATGTTCCTACTTAAGTATAAACTAGTGACGGAGTGGTCACCAGTTCAACTACTCTGTAGTTAATGTATGTACGTACCTCAGTACTGCAAAATTCGAAATCGTATTACAACTTCATTAAGTTGTCCTATTACGAATTTCGTATACATTTAAGTATTCATAACAGCATTTGGAGAAGTGTTTTCATTCAACTCGGGCGCACTGTACTACAACTAAGCAGTCTTTTCACTACCCTGTATATCTCAATTTGAATGGCAAGGTTCCATACTAAGTTTGAATACTAAATAAGATGCTTTTAGTGGGAGCGCACGGTTAGGTAATTTTGTACTTCGGTCGTGTGCCAATGAAATCGTAACTATATTCACGTTCTTAATAAAATTCACTACATTCAAATTGCTCTTCAAAAAGCCAGTCTACTGTATTAGATTCTGTAATGTAATCAAGCGTTCCTTTATTGTCAGATAGAGTGATTGGTTTGTCCTAAAATCTTTTAGAAAATCGTTTTATTTATAAAATAATGAGGTATCCCAAATGGACAGAGCCCGTTCAATAAATGTCAATAAATCCCGATTGGATTCTCCAGAGAAATCTCGGTTAGCTAGTTTGAAAGAAGAACGTTTGTGTAAGCACTAACCCGTTCGGTACACTTCAAAGAGCATATTGAACCAAAGCTAGGAATGACTGTAGCAGTGTAATCGATGAGAGCACACTCCCTGCGGAACCCTAATAAATCCGCTGTGACCGGTGTTCATTAATTTGGTGCTGTCAAGTCGGTATCTGAAATTGTTGATGTTTTGCGCATGTTTGTGGCACAATTTATTGGCTCAATCATTCGTGGCCCTAAAGTTGAGCGGTACTCTTGGTATGATTAATTATAATAATAGATTTTCCGTGGGTTAAATATCATGTAATAATACACTAAGGGTTACTCTGTTAATCAGGGTACTCATACAACCAAATATCAGGTACATTTTGAAGTCGCACAAATTTTAACTTAGGGTTTGACCTCCGGATTAAACAGAATTTCGAACAATTTCCTAATTATTTTATAAGATTGCTGAAATACAGGCAACGTAGAAAACTAAATCTACCTAGTCGTTCTAAATAAAAAAATAATAATATAAAAAATCGGTCTACAATTGGCGGAGTAATCGCGTAACAAACACACAAAAAAAAAACATACCGTCGAATTTCAATTGAGAATCTCCTCCTTTTTTGAAGTCGGTTAAAAAGTACCTAAACCTTTCTCGATAGTTTAGAAGTACAGTCAGCAAAGGAGATAAGTATGCAGGGTCGTCGAATATAGTTGATGTTTTCGAACGAAATTTAATTTGATAAATTAACTGTTTATTTTCTATTAATTAAATTAAATTTTATTCGAGAACATCAATCGGTTTCTTAGTCAACTTCAACTATATTCGACGACCCTGCATACTTATCTACTTTGCTCACTGTACATTACTATATAGGCAACACTCTTAGAGGCACTAGGTCTGAACAGCTGATTGGATCTTACCTCCTCCGTAAAGGAAATGAAGCACGTAAACCGTACCCGAGCAATAAAAGAAAATAGCATAATATGCTACCTTTTACAAATTAAATTGTGGAGTTTACTTTAGCTTCTGTTTACCAGTAAGCGTTTAGAAGTCGTGAAAACCGACCGTTTTAGGGGGTAGTCCAGATATAGTAGTATTTTTATGACTCAAGGGAGTTCATTTGATTCTAAGCGATTTCAGTTTTTGAAAGTTCGACAGCTTTAAGCCTTAGAGATTAAGTTTCAAATATAGTGTTATAAGTAAGTTTTAGCAATGCACAAACTGAACTGCGACTTCCTATTTTTGATGTCACAATATTTCTGTATCGAGCTTTTTTACTGAAACACAAAAATAAATAGCTGTAAATTAAAATAATACACCAAACCAAAACTCCACAAATAAAACAAAAGAAATAAGTTGGAGCCGTCACAGGAGTGGCAGAAATAAAGTTATATAACTCAAGTATTTTGCACGAGTCGAGCCATAGCTCCGCCGCCACTCTCAAAGTGTTTTTAGTAAAATCACGAAGCGGATCTCCAAATTCATCGTAGAATCCTACTTCGCGGATATCATAACAAACGTAATAAAAACTTTTCCGCAAAATATTAGTTTTTCGGACCATCAGAGTTTACAGAGGACTGAAAGACAACAAGGAATGGCTCTTCATTTATTCCTCATTTTTAAGTTAAATAAAACTTCGCCTTGTAATGATCGGCGTACCTACTGTTAAAACAGGGGTATATATACTTTTAGGCCCCGCTCATTATTTTTTCAAGAAATCGGAGTAATTTTATGGACCCAAGGAATAAAACGGTTTCCAGTTAATACAGTATTAGGATGGAGCTCCTCGGATGGTATTTCCTAAGTGATACTTTCTTCATCTCAAGTGTCTATCGATGGTACCCTAATAGATACTACGTGTTGCTATTACGGCTAGTGGTTACAATTTGCGCAAGGAGCTTTTACCTAACTTAAAAGGGCTCCCCATCAAATGGGCGGTATATCGAAAACCCATTCGAGTAATTTGAGGCGAACCGAAACGACATTGTCGCTTAAGCGATTCAATCCTTCGCGACCGCGCCGCGACCTACACGACGATTTGAATTTAAGCGATTTTATGTGAGCGGTAATGTCACCGTTGTGAGCGCTTTGTCGCCAATAAATTATATTTGCTTGTTCGTTTACAACCTGTTGTTTACACGGCGGATGAGTGGCGGGCGAGTGGCGCGCGACGGGCGAGTCGTGTTTACACGAACTTCGTAGTTGACTGATAATCGTTTTACGGCATTCGTTTAATGTCACAGATAAGGTTCGGCAATCACGAATCCGTTCGTCTCTTTGTGTGATTTCTTTCGTGTTCCACATGTTTAGTGCCGTCTCGGATTGATAGCAGAGTCTTTACGACTGAACTGTACGCGTCTTGCACAACTTTGTACCTGTTTTGTGCTTTCAGTTGGAAAACTCTAAAATAATGCGTCGTTTATGGTGAACTATTTTGAAAATAAACAATGAATATATTCTGCACTATTCTTCGAGTTGTAGAACAGGAAAATAGTTTATATTTTTGCAGTATGACCTAGTTGGATGTTTGACTTTCATGTCTGTCTCACGGGACTTCGACGCAATTTGAACCATAATTAAAGTGCATAAGCATCAAGCTTGTAAAGTATTATTGTAGCCAAAGGAACATGTGATGAATGACTGCCATATTTTGTGCTTGAACAAAACGTTATCCGTACACAGATATTAGTGCTAAGTATGTATATGTTACAATACAATACATAATACATTACATGCCATAAGTAGTTGTTCAACTCAACAATGTTAGACGTTATTGATTTAGATACTTCATCATAGATTGAAAACTGCTCCTGAATATGAATGTGGACTGAAAAATACTACGTTTTACGAAATGTCTCCAAGAAAAGGACTCACACGTTTATCACTCCCTGCTACACAACGGTGTGTAAGCCGGCCACATTTTACTGTCGTCATTCTCGCAAGCGATAGCAGCTCAGCAATCGACACTGATTTGTCTACACATGTATTACGTGTGTAACGGGCTTAAGCTATTACTCGCTGAAGAAATAGTTAAGCTACACCGTTAACGAGTTCACTCGCTCGTGTTCGGGGGCGCCTAAACCGGGCTACAGTCGACAAACTTTAAGTTGCATTTAAATGCGAATTTGTTCGTACAAGACTTGTATTGTGACTGTTGCTGCCGTTGTAACCGTCTGGGACTTGACAAATTGTGTTGTTAGATTTTATTCTTTGTCTAAGATTTTGTTTGTAATATATTATTGAATTGTAACAGCTCGTTTATGTGCTGTTTCATGACCATGTTCTGAAAAATACGTTATTTAATTTAGATGACTTCTGTAAAGTAAATAAATAAATCTGCAACTCAGCTAATTACCTATTTGATTGTAGATTTTGATCCAGGATTAAAGTGATTAGGAGCTTCCCCAATCCCTTGATTGCCCCTTTGATCGACAAATTGGTTCTTAGTTCGAAAAAAGATCATTCAATCACTTCGCCAAAGATCAAACGGATAAATTTTATATATAAATATGTAATATCAATAAAAGCCGAAAAAGGCGAGTATAAAGGCGAAAGAGAGCAGTTAAATTCGATCCAGTTATAAGCTTCTTATTCTAAACAAATACTTCGTCAACTCAAAAATAATTAAGAAATACACCGCCAATTATTACGTTCAGTGCTCAGAAACCCGTGAACTTCCACCAAATCAATCGTAGACCAGGCAATCAATAAGAAATTTATAAAAAAAATATTGGAGCATTTTTTCATCAATTTACCGCGTCAATCGTTGACGTAAATTAAATTGCGCGAATTAATATACGTACATCTACGCCGTAATGTTGGGGCGTACCTCCTTCGTCGTGAAAAATGGAATCACAGCGATGAACAATTTGTCATTTTAATGTTTTCGTGTCCGCAACCGGTACGCTGGCACTATGGATAGACAATTTATAACGCGTGTCATATCCCCTTTGTACGGCAAGGCAAAATATCTAGCTGTGAGGAGAGGAATGCAATTTGTTGGCGCGTACATATCGCGTGAATACCGTGCAAAGTGTGTACGTAATTGTAACGTTATGCTGCGTACACATTTTGTATAGATCTCGGAAGAAAGTCGCTTGCGTCAAGTTGTGCCGTATGTCTTGCTCAGATTTTACAATTTCGTACATATGTTATTGTTATTAACTTCTTGTGGTGTTCCATTGTTGTATTTCGAACCTATGAACGTGCTACTGTAACTGTTAACTTTTCTGCTTTTAATTCTGATCACGTGGTTTGCACATTTTAGAGTCCGAAAAGGTTCTCGATTTTTTTAAAAAGACAAGGTAAAATGTATTTTGGAATATACGGGGAACCTACAAGACTTGAACCCAAGTGTACCCATAAATCATCCATTTTCAGAATTTACATTTTCATTTATAAACATTACGAAATCGTGTACCGTCGACCTACTTACTTCGACAGTAACATACTTATACATCTACTCCCTTACTAATAAACGTTGAATAGAGTCTGCATAGTTACACAACGCTTTGTCTTCTTCTTTCGAAAGTCAAATTACTGACGACTGAAAGAGAGAAATCGGTGTGTAACTATTTATCTGATATCATACGTTTATTATAAAGGGGGTTCCGTACGCAAAATACGCGCATTGACATGGAGTTGCGAACACCAGCCCGTATTACCTATTACCTATAAAGGGTTGTCCTGCCGCGATTGGGTTGTGCGTTTAGTGGGACCCAATCGGTGGATCTCTTAGCCCAATTGTCATTGCGGCAAACATGTCCGGCCCAGTCCCACTTAAGTTTAGCGGCTTTCTGGGTAACGTTTATGATTTTGATTTTGGCGCGCAATATTGTGATGCTAATACGGTCAGAACCCCTAAATAAAAACAAATAAAAAAAATATACGGTCAGAAATTCGAACCCCCAGGATATTGCGTTCCATGCCTCGCTGGCAAACCTCGAGCTTGGACTTCTGCTGAAGTGTCAAAGACCATAGGGGCAATTCTCGTAATTTTAAGATCGTTCACAGTCTGATCTCAGTCTCAATCTGTCAAAATTACCTCTCTAATTTCCCTATATTTTGACTAATTTTTGACATTTGTTTGTTGCCGAGATGAGACTGCGACTAGATTTTGAACATTTTAAATTACGAGAATATTGGCCCAGGTTTGAGCACCCTATGTGTGAATGGGGAGAATACAAATGTCCATAATTCTCCGTTTGAGACATACTTATACTTATATGTGTAACAATAAAACTTCCCTTAAATTATATTTTAGTAGATTTATCCCGGACCCAGTCCGAGACGTTCACGAGATAAGCGTAGTATTATACCATGAGGCTACTGAAATTCCCACATCATAAAATTGGACTCGCGCCGCCGCTATAAAACTGATCATTTATTTTTACGACATCGATCCCTAGGTTAATAATTGTGTCGCCATAATTTTTTCCAATTCCCATACATGTTACTACGAGGTTTTTTACGAGGGCAACGCACCTACCTGTTAGTGAATTTAGTTTGACATTTTGATCGCTTAATACGTGTTTGTTGGCTGTATTAGAAGAATGCTACTGGATAGTTTACAATTTTATTTACCTTACCTTTATCACATTTTTAGGAATCATTCCACTTTGTCCCACCGAGCCGCCCCATTGGTGTGGCAAAGTGGAATGCCTAAAAGTTTGCATTGGAATCTGCCCCACTAATTCGATTTGGTGGGGCATATTTCACTACTCTAAAATCTTGATAGATTCTGCCCTACTAGGGTTAGCACCTTAGAATAAAAGTACAAAAAAACGTTTTTGCAAATTTTTATATCCTATTTGTTTCTGGAAGGAAACAGTCTGTAAATCTTTTACAAATAAATATAACTACACTAAACTTTAAAAATCAAAGATATATACGATTTGTTCTTACTTCTTACTTTAATACTAAGTTCAAAATCACAAACTGAGTACTATTTGTCCCCGTAAATAGTAAGCGAAATGCTATTTATTCTAACTACATAACTCTTCAAAATCAAATATTAATCAACATTTGGCATTGCAAAATACAGTCTTATGATTGATTACCTTATAAATAATAAGAAACAACTTTATACAAACAGCCACTGAACTAAGTAGGTACTTTACTGACTGTAAGGAACAAAATCACCTAAAAACACACATCATTTAGCATGGCATAGGTAATACGGGCTGGTGTCCGCAACTCCACGTCAATGCGCGTATTTTTGGCATGGCATAAAAACTTTTATACAAAAAAAAAAAACAACTTCCAAAAAAGACACTACAAAGTGAAAAATAACTTTAATTTCGGAAGTCGGTGGTAAACAAAGAAAATGAGAACCCAATGACACATTCTAAGGTGCCAACACTTGTGGGGCAGAACCCAACAAGAATTCAGAGTAGTGGAATCTGCACCACCAAATCAAATTGTTGGGGCAGATTCCAGTGCAAAATTTTAGGCATTCCACTTTGCCCCACCAGTGGGACAGCTCGGTGGGGCAAAGTGGCATGATTAATTCTTAGCATGGTCTTTTTTTAAAGTGATGTTAATCTTTTGTCGTATTCTGTTCAAATAGGTGTAGGTACCTGTTTCACTGAAATATCAAAATATTACAAGTCTATTCTTCAGTTTTGCACATTCCTGGGTCATGAGTATACTGGGTGGTAGGAACATCTTCTCGCAAACTGTTACCCTGAATTCACCACATGATTCTAGCGTAGAAGTTTTTCGTCGGTTATCAAAAGTAAACAGTTGTTTCTTAGAAAAGTGCACCTTCTACGCGGTAAAAATGTATGGAAGAGCTAATTTATTTTCTTTTTAATAATCGATGTTATGTTTCTACTCAGGGGTTCAAAATCATGTACTGAATCCATGGTACGAGTAACAGGTTGCTTTTGAAACTGTTTACTTTGCTTGTTACTTCTCACTCTATAAAATCTTTGACTGCTTTCTTTATTAAAATCCATCAAACTATCTGTCATACAGTTTACCATCACGCTACGTGTGAACTCGTAAACTATACTAAAGTCTATTCAAACTTGTTTCAAATTATTATTATTTCAAGTTAAACAAATATCAACTTTATTTTAATGGAAACTAAGTTGATTTCACAGTGACTAGCACTATTGAAAAAGTTATAAAAATATTTGATGTTTTAGCGTAAACTGAACTTTATTGTGTAGGATTTATAGTTATTTTTCCATAAACTCATATTTGTTTCATTTTTGGCAAATAAATTGCGAATGTAGATTACACGCCAGCGACACGGTTTACAGCAAGTAGTCACCGAGACGCCTTTAATGATCCTCGCTCGCTCCTTAACCGTTAATTAAGCTTATTAATCTGAAGGCACGACCACCTTGTTTTCCTTAATTGGTTCCAGTTTTATTTCAGAGTTGAGCTTCAGTTTTCATTATAAAGTTTATATATCAAAATTGTATTTACGCCTTTTGGCCTTGTATAAGACTTTCCGTTTAATTTTTCTTTTTGTTACTGTTTTAAAATATAATTTGGTTTTTTTTTATATTTGACTGTGTTTAGTTTGTGATTTTCTTGTACACACGGCTACTCATCAAGCTATACATTTCCAGTTTTAGCTGACCTCGCATTGTATAGGTTTTTCGCACAATCAGAAGTCGTCTTATACTGGCTATGTATAGCTTGATGTGTAGCCGTGCGTACGAGTCGCAATAAATATTTTTTCTTTGTTTTTTTCTTTATAATTAAGCGCGGATTTATTTTTGTTGGGACAATCAATGTGGAATCCCGTCTCGTCTAAGTCATTCTGGGTTATGGTAGGACCAGCCGATCGATTCTGTAAAAATGTCACCGTGATAACTTAGGTGCAGTGAGCGTGAAGTGAGCTATCCAATAGGGGCAATCCCTAACATCAGATGGAATGACAGCTCACTTCACCTTAGTTTTCACCGTGAGATTTTTACAGAATAGCACTGCTACATTGAATCGAATTTAATTAACTGCTGTTGCTGGATTAGTTTAAAATCTTTAAGTAAATATAGTTGGAAAATTGAAAGTACTTAATGTTAGAGTGAATCAAAAGTCCTTGACTGGACAAGAAACGCCTCTTCAAAGTTCTCATAACACTCGGGACGAGGATTAATGTAATGTAAATTAATGATGCTACAGAATGGATTAATTGAATATAACTAAATAAATGAATGGATCAGTAAATGGATATTTAGAGTACAAACAAATAACGAACTAAATCCCGTGTACTGTACAATTCTGCGAATCACAGATACAAAGCGAATTAACCTGATATATTACATCAAGCTGATGCATTGCTGACATGGAGTAGCAAAACCATGATGATTTTCAATTTTATGTACCAGTATTATAAAACGAAAGTTAATATTGTTTTTGAAATAATTCATGCAAAGTGAGAGCAGAAGAAAGAGAGGGCTATAATAGAATTATTTTTCTGAGCTTCCGCTGAGCCAGCAGGGGTCGTTATTCAATTACAAGGGAAGGAAAATACGAGGCGATGTTTACCTGTGTTGCTGTGGGCCATCCGACCGAATATTTTTACCATAATTACCTATACCGATGTATTTTTAAGTACACGAACCCCTCTCAAATATTGCTTAATGAATTCGGTGCGAGAGAAAATCTCGCTCATTTCGATATCCTACGTGATATAAATTGCATTTTACGAATCCTGTATACGCCGGCGGCACGCGGCGTGATGTTAGATCGAAAACCATTTTTGTCATTTATTCGCAATAATCCAATATGGAAGCGGGTGCGCGTGATCTCATTGACACTAAGCTGGGCACGGGTTGCTATCCATTATTCATGGTGTCCAACCCGTCGTGAATAATATTTGATGCGGTTTTGAAATGGCATACCGTTAGAGAAACTTCAGTTTCGGAGAATTTACTGCTTCATTAGAGGCGATGGGCTGGCTGGTAAATTCGCTGCTTGTTTCTGATCTCGACCACTGGGTAGCGTTTCGAATTTCAAAGGAATGAAAGGCTCTGATGTGTCGTGTTTACATGGAAGGCTTAATAGTATATAGGTTATCATGAAAGACGAATGTACGATTTTCAGTTGGTACATTTTAATGTAGAGCTTCTGAATGTTTCTAATGAATGAATATCAATTTCTATGTATTTCACTGCGTTTGATTTTGTATTTACGTACCCGATCGTTCAATCATTTCATACGGGGAAAATTAATTAAGTTTTCTGGTTAGTAGGTAAATGTAATGTGGGTAAAGGTGTATGTAATTTTGTGTTGTCGATCCTTTTGTTGAATAGATTACAAATTGGTATGTGTGATATTTATAATTAAAGATAATGAGAAGAGAGAACAATCTCGGTAGGCGATCACTTACCATAATAGCATTTACAACCTCATATATACATACAAAAACTTTGGCACCAAGAAATGGAAGCTTAAGCTGTAGAAAATACGTAATCAGCGTTTTGGCACCGCTGTTCACATTTTTGGAAGGAATATACAGACAGTATGTCTCATTTAGCGTGTATATATGTATGTAAGTGGGAAAATATATGGTTTATCCTGTCGTCAGAGAGCTTGTCCAGGGACTACTCATTTTAGATAAGAAACCCGTGGGCTTTTTGGTTCCTCTTTGTTGAATTATTGCATTTATCGCGCAATTTTTCCAATGCCAACAAATCCTCTGGCAAATTTTGTATTTACCGTACGAAATACATTATAAGTATTATATTCTGAGGCAAATTTACTATTTTATGAGAATTGGGTTCTTACTTAAATTATATTTTGTTAGATGTTGTGGGAAAAAATAAAGTAAGTTTTACTTGGTTACTGAGCAGGGAATGAAAACAAATTTGTGTAAATATTACTTATAGTTTATTTTATTTCTAAGTTCAAGAAACGACGAAGTGTATTCATTTTGTTCTAGGTAAGGCTATTTCGCGCATGACTGCCGCACTTAGTTCTTAGTTTTTTATGAGGCCGACTAAAGATTTCACCAATCCGCCTTTATTGTATCGCTCCCTTAATCTCCAGTGAATTCGCCATTTGAAATGAAGTATAAAAAAATATATACTTGAATGTCATATAAATCTTCATCTACATTTCACTTTGAACATCAAACTTAACAAACAAGAAACAACCGTTAACTACCCTCACCAACCGTATCAGTGTACAGATATAATTAGGTACAGTCGGCATCACATTAAGTTAGCTCCCAAAGCTGGGACATGCGGCTCCTGCAGAGTGACAGCCTGGCCCTTAATGCGGTTAAACAGTTAAACAGTTTTAAGCCTACTGTACTCAGTGTACCGTTAGCTAACTTGTACTAGTAGCTAAGCTTAGCTCGGCTTGTGGTTCCGTCTTCATTAAAGGACTAGAGAGTTTGAATTTATATAGGGTTGAGAGAAAGAAAATGCAGTTCATTTGTTTGGTAGTGCAGATTAGTATACAAGAAGCTTGTTTTCCGCTAAGCTAAAGTAACTGAGAAATCTTTGAAAAAAAAAACAGATCAATTTATGAATGTCTGAGATAGAAAGATTCTAGTGAACGCAGCTGCGATGCCTAAGTTTTGGCGCAACTTGTCATGGATTCAGTATATGATTATTCCCAGAGGCGTTAAAATAGTTGAATTTTTTTGTCTGTTATTAAAAAAAATACTTTCTCTCTGTAAAATACTGCCTTATGTAAAATACTGGTACTCAGCCGCATCCGGTTCGACTGGAAGCCGACCCCAACATAGTTGGGAAAAGGCTCGGCAGATGATGATGAGCAGCTAGCAGTTGGATGGTAGAGGCTTAAAATAATTATAATGATTTATCTAAGCAGGCATGGCAGATGGTCAACAGTCCAAATTTAATGACAAACAACATCGCAACAGGCCCAGACGGAGATTGCGGGATGAGCTGGACTCCTTTAATAAAGATTGGCTCTTGGCAGCTCTGGACAGGGAGAAACAGAGAGGCCTTTGCTCAGCAGTGAAAACTAAAATAAATAAAATGGCGGGCATTCAAACTATCACTTCCAAACTGAGCCAAGTTCTGGTATATTTTAATCAATATCTAAAGATATTCCAGACGCCCAAAAATCCATTACGTTACTTTACCTTTTTCGCCTTCATAAAATTAATCCAAATTAAGTAGATTATTTATTACTTCAGAAAATAGGTTGGTTGCGTGTAGGTGCACGTGCTATGCATAGTAATTAATCATTTGTTTTAACTACTCAACTTCCCGATTACCCGTATGAAAGAGTGGGCGGGTAGCAGTACATCATAATAATTTCAATCTCCTTGCCTTCTTTATTAATAACACTTATTTTTTAACCTTGTACTTCCTTTATTTTAGTTGTTGGATTTAGGAGTGTAATCATCGTAAAGTTATTATTGCTGGCAATTAAAAATACGAATGGTCCAGAGAGTCCAGTCTTTACTTTTAGAGCGGAAGACAATAAGACGAAATTATGTCTTCGCAAAGAAGAAAAGGAAATAAGGTTTGTTTTGTTAGCTTATTTGTATCTGTAGTCCAACAGATTTGTTTCAGGAAATGAGAGACAGTATTTTTTTTATTAATTTTATTATTGCGAATAAGCCCGCTCTTGACTCGATCACGACTGATGGAAAGCGATGAATGAGGTCTATAATAGAACGAGCGTGCCTGGAAGATTCCTAAGGCCAGTGGAACTCCCACGCATCGACGAAACACAGCTCTGCTTGACGCCGGACTCCGGTGGGAGGGTGGTCGCAAACCACCGCAAGGGAAGAATTGGCCAGTCAAATAAAGTGTTGGGTGTGACTGTCCAGGATGCGCCGAGCGCTCGGTTCAGTTGAGTAACTGGTGGAACAAACTGCGCTACACGAGGAGGCTTCTTCGTGCATTCCTATAATTAGTATTCATTTTGTTTTCCTTCACCATTTTGAGAACAGTGGTGATTTAAAAATTTACACAAAGTAAAGTGCCTGCTTGGGTTCAAATCCAAGATCTACAAATCGTAAGTCGTGTCTGAGATCGTCGTCGAGGAAACGTCAGGATCGTCATCGTCATCGTGAGGAAACCGGCATGCCCTAGAAGACATGTGACATCCGCTAACAAGCGCTGGGCCCGCGTGGTGGATTATAAGACAAAGAAGAGGCCTATGTCCCAGCAGTGGAAACTAATTTTCTGAAATATTTTCATCTTTTTAAAACTATTTCAGCTATTTCACATCGTCTTCCTAGAACTGTACATAGATTCCCAAGTATTGATGTTATAGAGAGGTTATACGCATAGGCAGCTAGCAATTAATCGCAATGATTACCTACTCAGTAATCTAGTGCTTCATATTATGCTCGAGTTACACGTCCTTTGTGTAGTATCGTGTTTCAGGAGGATGATAGTATCATTTGAGACCTATATGATGGATGTGGCTTTGGCACCTATGTTTCATGGACCTCCTTTAGACAGGTAAATAAATATGGTGGCATAGTAAGGTATGTATACAGTGTGGCAAAGAAATATAACGTTAAATAACCGACGAAAAATTTCAACGCATAGGGGTCCAGAATCATGAACTGAATTCATGGTAACAGTTTAGGTACGCGTCGATATGCTTGCCACCCGACAGGGTGCCCCTCCAACCCTGTAACCTTCGATGGCAGATCTACAGATCTACAGGTTCAGCCAAGGTTTCAAAAGTCGATCCAGCGCACTTGTAATCTGACTTTTACGAAATACACTCTGTGCATGAAACCGTACTTAAAGATCAAAGGAATGATTAAATAAAATGGAATACGGGAAAATACCGCACATGTAATTGTAAAGCCTTTCTGGGACCCATGTATTTTCGAACACGGGACTAGTGCAGCACATTTTAAAAGCACATACGAATATTTTGTTAACTCGACAAAAGTTTCCGTTATTTAGCTATCCTTAAAAATACAAACTATTAAGTACCCTCTGTATAAATATAGTTTAAATACAAATTAGGTTGACTAAGTCAATTGCGCGTCGACATGAGCGTAGATTAAGTTAGCCCCGTTTCTAGTACAAAGGCCAGGCATGACAATGACAGTTAGTTCTACTTGTTCACACCTACCACCTTACATTGCTGATAGCATCCGCAAACGCTAAAGGAAATGGAACCTTATTGAGGGAAAAATAAGGCGGTCTGTAAGCAGGATGTTGTCGAATTCAAGGGTGAGTTTATCATGGTGAAAACACGCTAAGCCAAGTTTCAGCCGACCTCGAGTTCTGACGAGCTTTGTAGCTGTAAAGAGAACTTGTATTAATTTCCACTTAATATCGTTTTGTTAATTATGTTTCTATCGGAGCATAATGCTTGAAGTTTAATTGAAGTTAAGCGATTAAGCTCGGTGGGTGCGCTCAGTAATTATAAACATTTAGATTGTTTATGCTTAGCGTGAGACATTCATTACGTAACTATTCTATAATTAGGGCCGTCTGTTCGTGCTCAGTGGGTCCTGTGAGCAGCAGAATGGCTCATCATCGCGAATTGTCTCTAAGTAAGAGTTAAATTATTGTTTACGTAGTCGTAAACGTGAAAATAATTATTAATTTTAATGTAACTCTACATGGTTATAACTTTAATCACCTATTTAGGTATCAACGTAGTAATCTCTTGACTTTGGTGGTGTGTTTTAGTCGCGAGATAGGTACGCAAGTAGAGTAGACAAGTGATGTAGCGTGTGACATTGATATGTCACACGCTAGCCCTAGGTTCTCAAACTTATTTTGTCCAGCGCCCACTTTGAGAATATTTTTTTTTATTGTGTCCCTAATTTTTTTTACTCACCATCTCTCGTGAATCTGAAAAAGCTATTGCACGATTATATTTAAATGAGTAATATTATACAGTCGTAAAATAGGATACCTATACAATTTATCTGGGTCTTCTGCTGCCCCTCTGAAAGTCTCAGACGCCCACGAGGGGGCGTTATCACCCACGAGGGGGCGTTATCGCCCACTTTGGGAACCTATGTGCTAGACGGTTGACTAAGAAATATAAACATTAAGATCCTTGCCTATTTTACTCCTAACAAGTGCTCAAATTGTGAAGTATCTGCTAGCCGCCGAAATACTAAAAATTAAACAATATATCTCGCTACACTACAAATTCGAACTGTCTTGAAACTAGGTGCTGAATAAAATTAATAAATAACAAATGGCGACCTATTGTCGGGAAGTGATAGAACTGGAGTTTGTTCAGAAACTAACTTAGTTGGGCGGATATTGAAGTTGCGGGTAGGAAACCACTCCGTAACGGAGTCACACCAACTGTTAACTACGTTACACTCTGATGTTTTGTTTGCTTCTTCATTTTGTTACCAAAAATAGTTAAATGATACTTCTTATTTTTATAAAATCATTTAATGTTGAAAGTTTTGGGAAGTGACCGGAAGATTAAAAAGTTTATACTAGTAGATACACACTACGCATGACAAACTTTGTTAGACCTGGGGCCTATTTAATAAAACCGAGATGACAGACGATAATCTGATAATTCGACAATTTTACAAGTTTGCTACATACATTTTCGGTTTTGTAAAATTTGACAATTTTTTGACAAATATATCGAACCAGCTGTTGCCTGCGACTTCGTCTGCGATGCAGTAAAGTCCCCGTCACAAGAGGCTATAAATTTTGTAAATTCAGGGGTTCGCAACCTTTGGATCAAATAAAAATAATAATTTTTGTAATGATTTTCATTTTAATATGGGGATATAATTATAACACACAAATAATTACTGTCGTCAGACGATTCCGACTAATCTGCATCTGCAGTCTGCAGCAGTGACAGCGTCAGTGAACTTACTTCAAAATGGCGGCCCAAATGTTTACGTTCCATGAGTATAATCACTTTATATCGCTAAAATATAACCCGACCAAGTGAAATTGCTCGTTTCGAATTTACAATTTGGGATTATTTGTTGTCGATTGAATTGTCACTACGTAACTTAGTAGAAGTTCTTTATTACATATTTACAAAATTTATAGCTTCTCGTGACGGGGACTTTATGTCCTACTCTAGGTCATGGTCTACCCACCTGCCAAATTTCATCCAAATCGGTTCAGTTTATTTAGTGTGAAAACGTACCAAACTAACTCTTTTTCGCATTTGTAATATGATATAGTTAGAAGTTATGTATATTAAATAGAGCTCGGGTTTTCACTTCCGGATAATTGTTAGAGAATTTTCACTCACAGTACTTTTCAGATTTCATGTTTCCATTCTTGAAGCAGTGTTTTAATTACGTTTAATTAATTTGGTGACATCCGGAAATAATGATATGTAGGTCTTGTCATTCTTGTCTTGTCTTGTTGGCAATGTTTGTGAACAAGACCGCGGAATATCATATTGTGACAACTTTAATGAACACACACAGAATACACAGATTTCATATTCTGCATATGAAATCTGTGTATTCTGTCTGTGTATCATGTACAAACCTGTTTTTGAGCGATATCGCTTTCACTCGACACGACAACAGAAAACATATATTTCTAACATCAACCGCTGAAAGGGAGCTTTCCTTAAATTCCTGGAAACGTTTTCCGTAATATCCTCATTACGTAAATATATCAATATCAAACGTAATTTCAGCGTCGGCTGCGACAAATCTAGCAATCATTCTCATCCAATGACGCGACAGAAACCCCTTATTTTTCCACAAGACGTATTTATATAAAATTCCTTCAAAATTAGATCACATTGCGTATCAACGGACATAAAAAGGGTTCACAATATTTATCTAGGGCGCATTAAATAACGGTAGCATTGGAATAACAAATGCCCACCGTTGGGGCCAACAATAGCCCGAATATATCACGACTCAAGCGCTAGAGGGCCGCAATTTCCGAAAGAGCCCGCAAACGGCTATGTTCGTAACTCCAATAAAGCCTCGATTTAACTTGGTATTGGCTACTACATATTTATTGAAAATATTAATACTTATTGATGATATTCGCCTTCATATAAAATAGATCTGCACTGGGGAGAGATACTGTGACATACTTCCTTTTATTTCTTTTTCATACTTCTCGCTGAGTCACCCCATTACCAAATGTGTAAAATGACGAATTCAGTATCGAGTTTTGGAGTTTGGAATAGTTGTGATAAAAGAATATATAATATTAACTTGAAATCAGTAATTGGGCTGTTGCAGAATGATCCTAAACTAATTTATACTCCGGTAGCCCATTAAACCATTGAAATTCATTATAATTTACACAGATAATATAAAACCAGTAAAAGGTCTATGTAAAAGATAATTTTACATAATTTATGCTGATTCATTAGTGTTAAACGTGTTGTTAAGATTAGGAGTGCCGTCTTTATTTTAAAGTATGATACTAAAGACTAAACTGTCTAGTTACCATTATCAATGGTTTAGACCTGCGAGCGATCAATTAAAGTTTTACTTACAAATGGCAGCGCTCCGGACTAATGATTGACATAAACTAACAGTTTGGCCGATCATCGGTTTGGCTATTAAAAAGACTATGAGCATAGATAAAGACACCGATTCTAGTTTGGATTTCCATTGTTCCTACTATAGACAAAAAACGTCACCTCTACATCAAATAACCTCAACTAAAAAGGTTTTCGTTGACCATATTTTGAATAAAAGGTCAAATTTGTATTACAAGTCCCAATTTGGTTACAAAGACCGGTACAAAACTTCTCTCGTAGCAGACGAATTTCGATGTGTTCGACCTTCGCTGGTAATTTTCTGTTCGTGTCGATGTTTTTCCTAAGATATATTACTTTCCGAGATGCGGATTATATGGCTAAGTAATATTAGTTTAATATCGGTATGAAACCTCTTGCCTTCACGTAAAACTCTGAAGATAAAAGACGATATGTTACAGGTCATGTTGATTAAACATTTTTTTTTGCAAGGGTGTACGAAAGATTTTTCTGTATTCACTAAAATACGAAAGAAAATGTAATGAAATTTAATTTCAGTCTGCAAACGGTAACTTTCAGTAAAGTTGGAAACTTTTCTACGCGTTTACACTTGCATGGTTTCTTTTATTAGTTAAAAATAAATGGTTATGGTGTTTTTGGTAAATGTTTCTGTTTTTACGTAACATTTCTGGTAGGTTAATATTTTAACGACCGACCTAGAAAATAATTGTCACGATGTGGTCTTTAAGCTAATATGTTACTTAGGTATCTAGAAAAATACGGAAAATTAATACGAACTCTGTAATATTTTGGCAATATTTATTAACAAGAAAATAAAAATTATTACTTATTCTCAACGCATATATGGGGATTTAGTCCATTACACATCATTTAATTGCAACCATTTGCAGAATTCAGTAAACCTTAAACTTAAGCCAGAGTATCCGTCTAAATCCGTCCACATCTCGTCAATGCAAGATAATTATATCAAACAAATTGATATCCAAGCTTTACAGGTGTATTACGTAATTGGGTGTGTACCATTACACTGGAGATTAATTTAACTTAATCCTCCGTTAAGAGGTTATGGTGTCTCAGTGGCAAGGTTATTGCGTGGGGTATTAATAATAATAATACCCCACCGACGTATCTCTACATTGACGTCGTGGTGGTGCTTGCGCGCTCCTGTACTCTGGGTCTGTGCCGGTGGAGTATGCTTTACCAAAACAGGTCTAGGGTAAGGAGCCAGACCAAGAGAGATACAGAAACCCGCAGGGCAGTAAGTGGCGAGTTGTTGGGCAGTAACGACTCCACGGAGAAGAAGAAGGAGAAGTTTTGTTCCTCATCTCTGGCTGCCTTTATTGACCGACCAGAGTGAACACTGACGAGGAACAGAGCTCCCACCTCTTTCTTGCCTTTATTGGCTGGCTTAAACCTAAGAAGCAATGGATTAGAAATATCCTCCAAAACTCTCGGACTATAATTGAAACTGTGATACGCAATTATGTCATATGGAAACCTGTTTCCTCATGATGTTTTTCCTTCACCGATGTCAGTAATGTCCAAAATAAACTCAGAAATTAAGTAAGAACATATGAATTGAAGTGTGATTATTATTTAAGTTTATTTATTTTCAGAAATGGAATTTATCTCCGTGTTGTGGTTTGTTTGTGTCCTGGTTTTTACTTTGTTTATGAAAAAAAAAATATTCAGTAGGTAATGTTTTTTTAATTGATTCATAATATAGTCTCATTCTTCAATATTAAGACCAGTATGACATTAGATTTTTTCAGTACAATTTAAGTAAGTAATTTTACATAGTAAAAATCAGCCTACAATTTCTATTGTCCTGAAAAAACATGAAATTATGTCGTTCCATTCAAAAACAAGAATGGTTTCATGTTATCCATTATGTACATTATTTATAAAACTGCTTACGTCATAACTGGGACGAGCCTAAATATAAACACGATTATACCCAGTTGTATTAATACCATGGAAACCAAAAAGGTTATTTTCACGTTTCCTTTTTATTATATCGTCAAATAGAGCTTTTTTAACAAAGGCAGTCCTCACAAAGACGAGTAAAGCCTGTGTGACGACAACTCGTTAAAATTTTAATCCGCTCCGATATAAATCTGATTGAAAATGCACCGACGTACGGATCGTTACGCTCAAACAACGGGCAGAGAAAATATTTGGTGCGACGTTACGTGCCACACGGTATTTTTGATCTGTAAAACCATTTATTTTTACAATATATACGTCTATAGAAGCGTTTCGGGTTTGTTTGAAAATACTGTTACGTTTTAAACTTTCATCTCCATTGATTATAACAAGATTTCTGCTCACAACGACTTAATTAAATCAATGATCGCGATGGCCGACCTCCGGGCTCTGATATCTACCCTCTGTCATTTGGAGTCTGCAAGCGATAGGTAGGGGTGATAGACATCGTTATATTTCATTACCGTCATTATATTAGTCTGGTCGGTCCGGCGGCCGGGAGCATTTTCACAAAAGGCCAACCCTAAAAGGTTCAATCGGCAAATTGTGCATACGATTCAATGAGGTTTGAACGTCTTGGAGACGAGTTTCCGGCGCAGACGGCTAGATGGCGCCTCATCACGTCTGCGCATGCAAACTGTATCATATGTACCTAAGTGCCTCATTCACGAATCTGAGGTGTTTTTGCAGCAATCATTTTCAGCTTGAGTGAACGTATGGTTCGCGCACAAGTATTTTTCTCCAGCAATTTTGTCTGATATCGGTGCAGATTTGAAGATGATTTTACAGGTTTGTTTTTCTGATTTCGATTTACTTCAGTGAATATAAGTTCTTATGAATGACGATATAAAACCTTTTCACTATGTATTTGTAACAGTTCTTGATTTAATATTATAAACCATGAATTCATTAAAATTACGGTCATATTAAAACCCCAATGAGTGTTATAATTCACTAATTGTGACAAAACTGTGCCAAAGCACTACTTTCAACCAGGTTTGGCATAAATATGGTGTGTTAAAATTTGTTCAAATTGCACTATTTCGTGGCGGCGTGCCAACGAGCTCCATCCAGTAGTTAAAGTTACCAAGGTTACTGTAACTGTATCGTTTTGTTAGTTATTAGTAACCCGATAGGTATTAAGTAGGTGTAGGTAAGTAGATAGCTGGTTAATGGTCTGTTCCAAATTTATCTGAACAAAATATAAACAAATGGACCAGAAAACGTACCTGTGGATGCCATTTTGTAGGCCTAGTTACTTACAAATTGTGTGCTTTGATTAGATTTTTTAAAATTAGAATTGGTACCTACTTACCCGGAATTGAATTCTAATTTCACCTGATAGTTGTTGCTTGTGGATAAGTAATAACAGCCGCGCGGGTCGATCAATTAGGTTAAGCTACGCTTGTCGCGGTTTGTCCGTGGATGGATGACCATCTTCACATACCAAGACCCCTCCGTGCCTCGGAAGGAACGTTAAGCCATTGGTCCCGGCTATCATTCGTGGATCTTTGACAGTCGTTACGGGTCCTCAGAAGTTCGAAAGTCTGACAACCAGTCTTACCAAGGGGTATCGTAATACTCTGTGTTCTGGGTTGTGGAGGTCAGATAGGCAGTCGCTCCATGTAAAATACTGGTATTTAGCTGCATAAGGTTAGACTGGAATCCGACCCCAAAATAGTTGGGAAAAGGCTAGGCAGATGATGAATCACCTGATAGATGTTTTATATTCGACAATTATCCACAATTTTATAACCTCAATTTTCGTTGATAAAGTTGCAATTACAATTGATAAAGTTATTCAAACAATTATTGTTGAAAAAAGAAATAAGATATTAAATTGAAAACTCCTAAATTCAGACGAATGTGTTATTAATTCCGTTCACTTAGTTATTGCGTAACAATTTAATTTTAAAAGGGTCTCGAATTTTTGATGCGCTGTGACTTTTTCCCCTACTTTTTAATGTACATTTAGCGTATATTATGTAAATATTAAGTATCTTGTTTGAAAATAAAAGTTTGTATTGTGACAAAAAAAAAGGTTTTCTTTAACTTTAATTCGGGTCTTTTGGAACAGACATTAGGGTAAGGCATTTTTAACCGACTTCAATAAAGGAGGAGTTTCTCAATTCGGATGTTTATACTAAATCATCCAGTAGTCGGATTTGCAAAAATATATTTTTGTTCGAGAGGTTTATTCCGAAATGGTTCCATTAAAATTTTGTAAATATCTGATGATGAGTTTGGGAGACAGACAACGGAACTCTTCAATAAATGCCAGCAAATCAACCGCGATTGTTTTTAATGGATAAGGTAGGTATGCCTCAGGGGTGGTCCCATATAAATTTTATTAATTTTGCTTGGGTAGTTTTTGAGTTAGGTTCAATAATAGGATTTTTTTCCACTTAGTATATATTGATGATGTTTTAATAGCTTCCTGTCACTGATATTTACATAACAAGTATATTTATGTATAGTTATATGAATTTGTGTGGGGTAGGTACTAGGTACACCTAAAAAGTAAAAAATAAAAACGTTTTTACAAAAAAAAAGTGAAAATGTTTTGTTTTAATTGATATTCTCACCACAAGATTAGCTTTTCAATAAGAAAGGAAGAGTCCAAAACTAAACGGACCATTCCCATAACATCAGCTTGTAATTCCTGAAGGTTTAGGCATAGGTAAGTGTGGTTATAGTATGGGTGTACTATAAGCAAAAATTCGAAGACATGTGACATCTACCAACCCGCACTGGGCCCGCGTGGTAGATTACGGCCCACTCTCTCTCATAGAGACCTGAGGCCTGTGTCCCAGCAGTGGGAACATTATAGGCTAATTATGTACTACTAGCTGCGCCCCGCGGTTTCACCCGCGTAAGTTTCGATCCCGTGGGAATATCGGGATAAAAAGTATCCTATGTGTTATTCTGATGTATAAGCTATATTATTGTACAGTTTCATCAAAATCCGTTCAGTAGTTTTTGCGTGAAAGAGTAACAAACATCCATCCTCACAAACTTTCGCATTTATAATACACACATCAAAAGTGTCTAGGGATCAAGCATTTTTATGCGGATTTCTTGAGATTGAGATGTGGCTTTGTAATAAATTTATGATTTTATAAATTTATATGGATCCTTTTTGGTGCATTTCATAATTTGAATCAGGAACTGTGAATCAAATTCGAGTAAAAGATGAAAATCAGCTGTCAATATTTTCCCTATAAAAACATACAACGCATTGAAGACATTATTAGTGCTACTGTTTCCCTACTACTGATTAAAACCAACGTTATTATGGAGCGGCGACGTCATTTAAGCAGGGAAGAAATGCTCAGAGCCGTGGGAATGATAGAAGCTGGTTCCCGGCAACGTACTGTGGCTTTAGCTCTGAATACAAGTCAGAGTGTTATCAGTCGACTTTGGACACGTTACCGAAGCACTGGTACCGTGGCTGAGCGCCATGGAGGACGGTATCGCTGCACCACACGGAGACAAGACCGATACATTCAAATCTTAACTCGAAGAGCTCCAACAATAACCGCCATGATGTTAGCCGTGAGGCTTCATCACTCTTCAGGGAACTTAATTAGCGACCAAACAGTCAGAAACCGCTTGCATGAAGTGAACCTTCATTCCCGAAGACCGCTACGGGTACCACCTATAGCAATGCACAATCGTAGGATTCGATATCAATGGGCTCTTGAACACAGAAATTGGGCAGAAGAACAATGGCGTTTCGTGTGCTTTTCTGATGAGTCTCGTTTTGGTATGAGACCGGATACAAGACGTATACGACACTGGAGAACCCCTGGACGCCAACAGCGATTAAAATCCTGCCAGGAAGTCCATCCTTATAGTGGTGGAACCATCATGGTATGGGCGGGTATTTGGATCGGCGGAAGAACTGAGTTGATTTGGATCAGAGGCAACCTCAACGCTCAAATTTATGCTGAGACGATTGTATCAGACGTCATCGTTCCTCTACAAGTGCAAATCGGTCCCTTATTTCAGTTAATGCATGATAATGCACGACCGCACACCGCAAGAGTTGTAAGACAGACTCTCGCCGCAGCTAACATCAATGTCCTGCCCTGGCCTGCTCAGTCGCCAGACTTGAACCCGATTGAGCATGCATGGGATATGCTACAGAGAAGAGCTCTGCCGAATATGGAGGGTATCCAGTCGCAAGAAGACCTTTTTTTGTTGTTGCAACGAACATGGGCGGCCATTCCACAGCGTGATTTGGATGAACTCATTTTGAGTATGCCAAACCGATGTTCTTGTGTTGTTAGTGTTCGCGGTAGAAACACGGATTATTAATTGTTTAAGTTACCCAATAAAATTTTAGAGAAAACTGTTATTTCAGTCTTTTTTTCGAACTTTTGTGTTAGTGGTTCAAATGTCAAAAATCCCTTTATTAGGAAAATGGCAAATTTCTTTATTAATGCAAAGGTGACTTGGTTTATCGTTACTGTGACAAACGAAAACACTTTATTTGATGAATCCTTAAAGAAAATTTTAATTAATATCAATCAGGAGAAAAGTTATTGCAAAAATATATGTTGATCCCTAGACACTTTTGATGTGTGTATTATAAATAGTAGGAGTAGGATAGTAGGATAAGCACACTTATACCTAACCTGTCGCCAGTGTGTGTGTTGTAGTTCTAGCGGACAATTCCGAAACAAACGTGAACATGGTTCAATACTTTAAAACAGTAAAGCTGTAAAGATTCAGTAATAAATAAACTTAAAGATAGTTCAAACATTTAATTTAAACATTCAAAAATATCAGTTAAAGGAGGTTTCATTGAGATTACATCGTCTGCCACTTGTCTTGAAACAGTCCTTGTTTTGGTATAGACTTGAAATGGGATTAGTCTGAGCACCTACCTCCGCCTCCAATCGATGAAATAAGCCCCTTCTCCCCTACCACGCCAATTTAGTCATTACGAACTTTGGAAGACTACTTTCTTTTCTTTTAAAAGGTTCTAGTCACTGAGTAGGTAGCCAGTATTCCAGAAGTGAAGCGTGCTGATTAAGGGTCTATAGTTTTCGTAGTGCTAAATGGTTGCTAAGAACCAATGTTAAGGTGCCACTTGTCGATATTTTTTCTATACAAATTTCGGTAGAATATTACTCCACTGTTTGACATTGTGCATCCAAAGTAAAACATGATAACGTTTTCAATTATTATTAATTGTGTCTGTACGGAAACAGAAAAATAAAATAAAAAGCCATTAAAAAGTTATGAGCCAACAAAGATTCGTTTTTCTTGCTATTTTTAACGTAACTTTGGGTGTAAATAAGTATTAAAAGAACTGTAAAATCTTTAAAACGAGGTCCCTACTGACAAAAGTCAGATATCGAAAAGATCAAAAAACTTTATTTGTAATTGATTTATGCAGTGGTTTTTTCATAAAACTCGATTTTCCGAAGCACTTTTCGATTTTTTTTTACGCGCCTAGCACGGATCAGTGTTTCTGTGCGTGAGAACTAGACGTTGTTCGTGTAGACTAGTGTCTAACTGCTCATCACTGATACTAGCGCTGTCGGACACAAAGCCAGGCCAGACAGCGTGCTTTTTGGCCATGACCACCAGTGAGTTCGAGCTCGCGACTAGTTTACTCTGAAGAGTATTTACGACGTACGGCATTTCATACAAACTTTCAAGCCCTTGTTTTTCGAAACGAATGAACCGATTTTAATGAAACTTCATACGGATAATCATGATACTAAGGTCTAAAAAGTTAGTAAAGAACATTTTTGAACTGTCTAATTTAAAAAAAAGATAACTGGAAATCTCTGTTTCTATGGAACATTTAAAATAGGTCTAATTTGACTGTAACACTATTTTTATAAAATGTTCTTCTTTAACTTTTTAGACCTTTGTATCCTGTATGAAGTTTCATTAAAATCGGTTCATTCATTTCAAAAACCAAGGGCTTTAAAGTTTGTATGAAATGCCGTACGTCGTAAACGCTTTTAAGTAATCTCTAGAAAGTTGATTCTCTTGTCTGCTTATAATGACGATTGCTAGACTTTATTGGGACAGTTATGGTTCATCTATACAAATAATGAGCGCAGTGATGGCCCAGTGGTATCGGCACCGACTTAGTAGGTCGTAAGTGCGAATCCAGGCAGGCACTTTATTTTGTGTATTACCACTGCTCTCAAAATTGTAAAAAAATGCATCGTGAGGAAACCGCCATGTCCTAGAACCAAAAATACGAAGACATGTGACATCTACCAACCCGCGTTGGGCCCACGTGGTGGATTACGGCCCACTTCCTCTCACAAAGAGGAGACCTGTTTCCCAGCGGTGGGAACGCTGTAGGCTGAGTATACTTATGCTATACAGATAAATACAATTGAAATGTCTGTCTCAATCAATTGAAATGTGTGTCTGTGTCAATTGAAATGTGTGTCTATCTGTAATGTCAAAATAACAGCTTTTTACTAAAAGCTTAAGAAATGTCTGTGTCTGTCGGTCTGTTTGTTCCGGCTAATCATCGAAAAGGCTGGACCGATTTTGACGGGGCTTTCACTGGCAAATAGCTGATATTTTAAATAAGGAGTATTAACAAGTAAAATTAGGCTTAACTTATACTATTTGTCCCGGGAGCACGTTGCGAGACATAATTACCGACATCCACGCGAGTGAAGCCGCGGCCAGAAGCTAGTATTTACTATAGTAAGTTATATTACTACAGTATGCATAGTCAGCATAAGACGTTCAGAACTGATATTTTAAGTGAAGTAATACAATTTGATAGACACTCACACACACACACAATCGAACTCATACAGCGTAGTATCCTCAAACACTTGAACGCCTCACGATAATACGTAACACGTCAATTCAATACGTATCTGTGATTGTCACGACAAGTGATTCAACAAATTGCACATTTTGCCGTTGTCTCAAGGGGAGTCGTTTCGGTATTATTCTTGTGCAAATAGTAGCGAGCAGCGAGCGCCGGGCTCATTCTATCAGTTTCCGGAACATCAACCCCGCTCCTCCATACGATGCTTTGTTTCTGACGGCCGATGTCGGCAACTTTCACACCGACACGTAACTAACCACCCCCCTTACGTAACCTGATTACCACTCCGCACGTATCGAACAATCTAATGTACTGTATGATATTGTTTTGATCCGAATTTAATGAAGTGTAACGGTGTGAGAGACGGACGCTTTAATACGTTATTGTTTTCATTTAAAATAATAAGGTCTCGATCTGAGTTCGTGATACGGGGGTGAGTTTATTTTACGTGGAGCCTTATTTAATTAAGGCATGTAAGTATCTGTTGTTCGTTTAAACTTTGATTTCAATTTTCGGATTGAGTTTAGACAGTTCGATTTAATTTGGTATTTGCTACACGTTTGGTATCCTCTCGAAATTTTCTCTCTTTAGTTTTGTTACATAAGGCTGGTAACGGAGGCATTCTGCGAATAAACGAGAGCCTAGGGCGGTACACGCGAAGATTCTTTTTACATTTAGTTTAGAGGATATCTTCGCAGCGATTATTATACAGGGTTGCTGGGACATCGCGCAACTTGTCAACGATGGATTCAGGACATGATCCGGAACAACTGCGTTAAAAATTTTCGTCGGTTATTAAAAAAAAAACTGTTCCATGCATTTTTACCGCGTAGGTATTGCACTTTTGTAGGAAACAACAGATTTTTGTTTTTATAATCGACGAAATATTAAAACGCAGGGGTGTCCAGAATAAAAATAATGGTAATAAAAATAATAATACACGGTAACAGGTTTTCCCTGTTACCTTACATTATAAATCTTATGTAAATCAATTATTTCAATAAACAAAAACAATAAAACAATTGTCTTGTACTATTATTTTATCCGACTAAGATCGTGAAAGAAATATAATTCAGGTTGAAAGTGATATATTTTTAGCTTTATTTTAAATTGCTGAAATATTTATGAAAAAAATAAATGCAAAAGCCGCGCCGCACCACTGTAAATAAATTGGGAAATATGCGTCTGGCTTTCTTTGTGGCGTGAAAAGTTATTTATAGTTTTAGATTTATAACAGTTACCTAGGATAACTACAATAGAAAAATGTAGTAGCTACGTCAATATTATGTGCTTCCAAAACTATAGAAATCATCGTTTTGCAAAACATGAAACGTTTAATTTCTCTTGACTGTAGGTACTTACCTGTCAAAAAGAGTAACGTAGATAATGTGGATAAGACACGAGTTTAAAACAGAAGAAGAACTAGCGGGGGATCCGGGGGTGGGGTGGAGTCGAGGGGAGGTTCAGAGGATCAGACCGGAATAAATCAAACATTTTGGCTAATAATGTCAGCTGAGGATGATTGATAGGAGGTATATGGACATATTTTGAACCTTCGGGTTAGTAATATACAAACGCCAGCACATCAAGCTACTACCAATCTGTCAAATTTATGTAATAGATTTTCAACTTTATTGATTGGGTAAATTTGACAGTTTCGGGTAGCTTGATGTGCTGGAAGTCAATATGTTCGGGTTACCTATTTTTAGGTACAGATTATATACAGGTGTTTTTTACTGAAGATAAATTCTGCTTGCATCTCGGGTCATCATTCTACGTTATTTGCTTTAGGTACATATCGACCGCGAGTTTCAAGCCGAATGACGGCCCACCTACCTACCTACTAGCTACAGGCTACCTGATTTATCATCTCACGTTAACGCATTGGAAGATCCTGAATTCAGGTACCAGGACATCGGGCAGTTAGAATCCCATCGTCATTGCGAAAGCCTTGGTGTGCGTCCTGAGTGAACGGCGCATTAAACAAATGTTCGACACATTTGAACTTGCACGGAGTGCGAGCGGGCGCGCACCTTTCACGGCGCGCATTCTATAAATCCGCTCCACAATTTGCGATACGCGGTGTGCCGTCACTCAGGAACCACAATTAGACTGGATATTGCAGATATTTATTTATTTATTAATTTATATATAGATCAGATATTTAGTAGTTTTTATTTAGTAGTCATAGTAACTCATTAAAAAAAACATTCCAAACGTTACCTCAAAATCTGTTGATCTTTTAAATGACGATGTCAAAAACTATGAATTTGCTTAGTGCCGTTGCCTATTAGACTCGGTATTTTATGTAAGCTACACGTTTGTTAGGATTCAATTGCAATTGTATCGTATTTCGACGCGTAACAAAATCATGCTAAATGATTATAATTTATGATTCATTACCTATACGCCCAAGTTATTTCTAATTTATAATATAAAACAATCCGTCGTTCTTATTTTATCAAGTTTTGTTGTGTGTGTATGTTGTAAGTATTCTGTATTTTTTTTTACATTTAGGCTATTAACAATCAAAATTATACGTATTTCTGAGGCGAATACGTAGATTATACTTTTTACCATGGGGGCAGGCAGATACTGCAGAATGTCATATGCTACGATCCTTTCATACACCTTTTTTGTAAAGACTGAAATTCCTCACAAGTTTAACTATGCTACCTACTATTTTGACTTCTTGATAATAATTTTAATTTATTTGAGCCCCTGTATGTACCTAATATCTGTAGGTATATATAAAACAAACCGTATAGTAACATAATAATAGCCTCCCCGACCGATTTCGGTCACGGTGGCCAATCTCAACGGAGATTAGCTGGATACGCAGGAGATATTATAGTGCACAAATGTGCGCGCAGACACAGGTGCACTCCCTCTTCCCTCACGAGAGTGAGGGAAGAGGAAGTGCACCTGTGAGAATAGTCCGATGGGACGGCAATCCGCCACGACCGGAGTGAGATCAGGCGCAGTACTAATGGCTTAACGTGCTTTTCGCGACACGGGTGTATCACACCACCAACTTCCAAACTCCGGGCTTTTACTAAGGAATTCCTAATGGAAAAACTCGATAAAAATTTGCCCGACCCGGGAATGGAACCCAGGACCCTACGATCAGCAGTCGCGCTTTCGACCATGAGACCAACGGGGCAGTCCACCACCACCAAACAACCAACCATAGAGTATAAACTTAAGGAACCATTACTTATTTGCTAAAAATAGCCCCAAAGCCAGTCTACTTTGCTGAAGTAAGGTATTATTTATATTGTCTGAAACTGTTTATAACTCAACGACATTATTTGTAACGCCCACGTACTTACCGACTACTTATATTCTTATATTGCCTTGTCCCTATCGGTTCTATCTTCCAATTTTATTGTAGGGGCAGCGATAGTATAATATATTGAAGTTACGTGTAAAACAATGTAAGAATGTAATGCAATGTAATGAATGCCTAAGGCATTAAGTCCGCCTTTGTACCTTTTTGTGCGAAAAGTTTAAATAAATAAATAAATGTAATTTTTTTAATAAATGGACAGAGATTTTTTAAAGCGGGATTTTCCCTTTTCCAATTTACTTTTTAGGAAGTTAACGGAACTAAGCCTCCGCTATCCATCCATCCATCTGACTTTCGGCTGGCTATATCTCATGAACCGTCAACCGACAGTTGAAAAGTATAATTATACTTAAATATACAGGGTGTCCCTGGAAGTATGGATCAAATCAAATAGGGGCGTGGGCAAAGTCATTTCCAAACTTCTTGATCCTGAGAATGTTGGTGAATTTTTTACGGTTCAAAAGTTGTGACCAACTTTTGTTATTTTCAATCACTTTGCATAGTGCTCAAAGAACAAAATCATTTAAAAAAACTACCTTGAACTGTCAATTTAAGTTTTTTAGACATGATAGTTTTCTTAATGATTTTTTTTCTTTGAGCACTATGCGAAACGATTGAAAAAAATTGGACACAACTTTTGAACCGTAAAATAATTCTCAATCATCAATCATTCTCAGGATCAAAATTTTGGAAATGACCTTGCCCACGCCCCTATTCGATTTGATCCATACTTCCAGGGGCAACCTGTATAGTTGAAATGTTGAAATGATATGGATATGTAGATAGTTGAAATTTTCACAGTGTATTTCTACTGCCGCTAATATATAATAAAATAAAGTTAGTAAAAATTAAAGGGGGTCTCCATACAAGAAACGGTTTTTTTTCGGCGTTTTTTGGTCTTGTAGTACGGAACCCTTCGTATGCGAGTCCGACTTGGCCATTTTTTATTTTTTGGGTTGGCTAGTCTTTAATTGGTACTTACATATTTTTTTACGTACCTAATTACGGAACCTGCTTAATAAAGAAAGTGGAACTGGTTTCTAATATAACTATTTGTAAAACAATGGAATTTTTATACGATCTTTCGACAACTCAAAAGTCAGACAGAATTCCGCGCAAAATTGCAAAACAAAGTTCAAGGAAGGTGAAGGACGAATGAGGGTCAGATCTAAAACTAGGTATAATGGGTTTCGGCTCTTGTAGGTTCTTACAGAATTGAGCTATGGAATAATAGATCTATAAAGTGGATTATAATTTTAATACCTATATATTCCATGTAGTACTTACCTAGACACCTACTATATCATCCTATTAAAGGTAATCAGGAGCTGTCCCACATACCTGCGTAATGTAATTCATTAATATCAGAGAGCCAATTAAACAGACAAGTAACGACATGTTGCTTTGACCCGCCCCCGGGTGCCGCCATGTCAAAATTTGCAAATTTTCCTCAAAGGGATTTCCAACTCTTTCAATTTACACCAATTAGTGAAAACACGTGGCTTATTATCTTAAGATTAACACTAATTAAGACCCTACGGAGGTCGGCAGAGACCTCAAAGCGAGAGCCTTCCTTTGAAAACATTGCTACTTAATTAAAGCTTATACCGTTAAACGTTGAAATTATATTTATAAAATGTTTATTTAAGAATTTATGCTCCAAGCTGCATTTGTCTGAAAGAGTTCCGTCTGTGTACTTTGCGAGCTTTGCACGTGTTTTCAGAAAACTGGCTCGGTGATTTATACGTGTCTAATTATTAAATGTCTCGTTACCAACTTCATTCTTTAAAGAGCAAATAGTTTTTAAAAAAAGAAGACGAGTTTTAATGAGTGAAACATTTCTTAGAAATATAAGAGAGATCTTTCGCAATAGAAAACTTCATCGTCTTTGGAAAAAGTAATTTCATTTAAAGTGATGTATTATTGAATATTATGTAAATTTGATACAAATATATAGGAAACAGTAGAGTTCAGAGGACCGTTGCCAAAAATATAATGAGATTTGCTAATACGCATAGCTAATGCCGTTATCAAAGGGTTCGATAAAACACAAGACCATAATCAATCGTGTTCACTGACCCGTTAGTTAATTTAATTAATGATTGTGCTTTATGCCTTGATCTAAATATGGTATTAATTCGGTTAATGTACATTGTCACGTCTGATTAGTGCGGCTACTTTATGTGCCAGATTCGATCTTAATGGCGTGCGATTGTTCGACGGATAAACGTGGAAAGTAAGTGTGTTTGCTTCTTTATCTTTCCACTCAACTTGTAAGAGTTAAGTTAGGGATATGGAAACTCCAGTGATCGTGGAAAATGGGAAAGTGTGCTGTCACAACTTTTATACTATTGCTACAACTTGAAATTTAGCGCAATATTGCTGTGACTGAGGGTCAACACACCTTTATAAAGAAATATATACCAGCTGAGTAATAAGAATCTCTCGTAGAAATAAGATTTATTTTTAGCTAGTAATTGCTTTAGTTGCCTTTACTGAGAGGTTGACATGAACCGTAAGTAGCAGGCAGTAATAAATTCAAAGACATGTTTATTTTGGGAAAGTCTAAATATTATAGCTAACAAAATTTAAAACGTTGCCATCATGTCGATTCCGTATTTTATGAATCAATTTATAGCATATAATCTTCGGACTGCTGAGACATAGGCCTCCTCTCTTCGAGAAGGAGTGGGCTATACTTAATTTACCACGCAGGCGCAGTGCGGGTTGGATTTCACATGACTTCGAATTTTTGGTTCTGCCGGACATCCTCACGATGTTTGCCATCTCTATTTTGAGAGCAGATATGATCAATTAGGTGTCCGTTTATTTACGGAAATGGTTTGTTTTGGCATGTAATCAAACCAATAATACTCACACGGAAAACCATCAAAGATTTCATCGTGACCATTAATATTTTTATGCTTCAAAAACACATTAGCGTTAATTTTAAACTAAAGGAAGACATTTAAAACAAAATGTGAAATGTAAATAAATGAATCCGGAACCAAACATGGGACAATGTGATCCACATCGGGCACCGCGTCACTTGTCTGCATTCGCTCGGAATAATCAGATTAGAGATGTAATTTCCTGTGTCGCTGACGATTGGACCGCCATCGTCATGACGTCATCGCGATCACAACAAAACGTTTCAATCATAAGTTTTTGACGCATAGAAAAGCGATAGAATTTTGACTACGATTCTCCGAATGTTTGACGAGAAATGAGCAAGGAAATTAAATAAGCTGTTCGGGAGTTTTGGTTGCTACAATATTTTTGTAGAGGGATTTGGGTTTGTTAGAAACATGGTTTTGAAAGTGTTTTTGTTGGTGTTTACGAGCAGACTTTTACAAACTTTTACGACGTGTTCAATTGACATATTTAAAATAATGTGCGGCCGCCTTAAACTTTTTTCGACAATCTTAAGAGGCATTTTAAAATGTAAGGTACTCGATCCATTTGCCTTTATTGTAAAACTCATTTGCAAACAAGAAAATAAAATCTCTCAGTCTTAACCTAAACGCAACCATTTAACTGTCTATCTAAATCAGTAGTCGCCCCTTCGAAATGTGTTCAATACATCTTCATTTACCATCGGCTTCCTCAGTCAACAGCCAGCGATACACCTGAGGGCCAATTGTTTCTCAAATTATTCACATCGCTCTTGCACCCGGGTTGACCCGCTCGTAAGCAACTGGGGTCCCCTTCAATTATGCGGTCACGTGTTTAATTCAGCTAATGATACCATTTCGTGACTACTATTCGAGTTTACTGTGCCGTTCGCCCGGTTCCGAGGTGTTAAATGGAACTTACATGTTCAGCGAACGTGATATCTTCTCCTGTACAGTTTGTAGCAGTTACCTGTGACGTCGATGCGGACCGCTGCTATTAATATGTCACGGGCGCTTATTTGTTGTCAACTGGCTTTGCTACGTTTACATGGAAATTAAGTGAGTGTTGGAAATACGACTGGCGCTTAATACTCACTATTTTATATGATAAAACTTAAAATTAGATGTACCAGAAAAAGCTTTACTGACTTATGAAAAGGCCAACGATAGCTAAGTTTCTTTAGAATAAGAAGTTTCCAGATAATGGCCCCGATTCTGTTGTTCACAAACTAAACTAAATTTAAGTTCAGTGCATCTTTTTCTTTCTATTTCATTATGAAAAGGACAGAAGATAAATATTAGTTTAGTCCTGTCAAATTAGATAATCTATAGACAAGTTTAGACGTGATTAAAAATTTGGATACTAAAAATACGTCAATTTACGTCAGGCGCTGACTAATTTGACAGGACTAAACTAATATTTATCTTCTGTCCTTTTCTTAATGAAATAGAAAGAAAAAGATGCACTGAACTTAAATTTAGTTTAGTTTGTGAAAAACAGAATCGGGGCCAATATCTGTAGGAAAATTTTTAAATCTTGAGCTTTACGTTTTACTAAGCATGAAAAACCAGGCGTGCGAGTCGGACTCGCTTACCGAGGGTTCCGTACTAATTTGTAGGTAGGTATGTAACTTCAAATTTACAATTTTCGGATTTTTTCCTTTAATTGTGCTACATGACATTGCTTCTTGCCAAATTTCACGATTCTAGATCAACGGGAAGTATCCTATAGGTTTTGATTCCCATGCGAGTGTCTAAATATGCGGCATAAACGGACATAAACGCCCGTATCTTTTGATTGCCGCGACTTAGAAGTTTGATTTTTTCATTGCTTCAAGATTTCAGCCTTGAGTATTTGATATTAATTTCAACTTGATAACTCCACGCGTTCCTGAGGAAAAGGGTCTTGACAGACGGATGACGAAGTGATCTTTTAAGGGTTCTGTTTTTTTTCCTTTTGAGGTATGGAACCCTAAAAATGGATCATAATTTTCTTCAGCTAAACAGAACTCCTGTTTAGCTGAAGAAAAGTATGATCCGTTTTTAAAATGATAATCATAACAATATTTTCTAATAAATCTATATGATAGGTACATAGGTCTGAATATACATAGGCCTGAATATCAAATCCATTTCGGCCGTAACCAGACTTTTTTTGTAAGAGTTAGGTAGATAGGTACGACACTTTATTACACGTAGCTTATTTTAATATTTACCATGCACTTCAACGGAAGTAGCTACCAACCTACCTACCTAATTAAAATGTCACCCCGCGTATAACGTTATAAGAGCCGTCAGTACAGTACATAGTCAAACATTATGCAAGGTCCTAACAGTATAATTTACCTGTCCCATATGAATTAAAAGTAAATTGGAGGTGAGAACCGGACCTTAAAATCTTTTTATGGTTTAATTCAGACTGGCTCGACGGAATTAGCTTTGAACTCATTTATAAAGCGAATAATAGAAGCAGGTTTACCACCTTCTGAATCAATGAATTACCTACATTTATTTAGTTGGTTTGGTTCGTTTTATCAAGGCTCAATTGGTTCTAGCTGGTGCAATTTAACATTGATTCGTTGGGGGATTCCCGGTAATTTACTCACTATTGCTGATTATATATTTACGTGGACTCGTCGCGGTGGTCTATATTATATCTCTTATGTAGGTACAGACGGGTGTTATGTAGTTTACTTTATTATGATTGATACTTTTGTAGAATGAAAACAAGATGATGATGTGTATTTTGTGGTGCCCTGTCAGTTCACCAAAAATTAATTTACAAATAAATAATTTACAATTTTACCTACATGACAAGCAGATCGAAGACAAGCAGTGATTGGCATTAACATGATTTGTCATTTCATCACTATACTTACAACAACAAGTTTGCCAAATAATTCACTTTACAAAATAATTACTAGGTAAACTTTTGTTTAATAACGTGTTACTTGACAAACAATTATTTTTTTATTAATTTTATCTCATAAAACAACGTTTGGAAAAAAACGTTTCACTTATTGACTTATTATTACACAATTTCCTAAAAATTAAACACAATCTTTTAGTGACCTGCGCTAATAGAAAAAAAGAGATATTAATTATTAAAAAAAAAATGTTAGGTTAGGTTAAAAATGTTACCCCTACGCACGAGCCGAGCGAGCGAAGCGAGCGGTGCCGCGGGAGCGGCCGGCGAGTGCCAGAAACGACTAGATTATATAGAAAAAAATAGGGATTATATAAGCGCCCTTTAAAAATAATGTTTTACTCTTTAAAATGTTTAGCTTTAAAATCAATTGAATAATAATGGTTTCTATAAGCTATCTCGGGACTTGGGGCATCCCGACTTAGGTTAGGTAGGTTAGGTTCCTTTAAACCCTGTAGACAGAAATAGAGGTCCCGCGAAGCGGGGTTCCGTCGACTACGTCTTATTTTTATTACTTGTAAACCAACTTAGACCCGCGACGTGATCTTCCCCACGGGGCGGGGTCTAGTGAGCGAGCATAGCGAGAGAACTCAGACCCCGCCATCCCTTCGTGGACATTTTAATGTGCGTTCAGAAACTAACTGGTTTCAGTGTTGGAATGCGCTAATAGAAAAAAAAAACAGTTTTTTTTAGTAACGTTATAATCACTTTGTGAATGGTTTAGAAAATGTATTATAAAATGATATTTTGTTTATTCGTGATTTTTATAAAAGAATCTAAAAATTAAATGAAAAATGTATTAATGATTAAATATCTTCCGAAACATTTGCAAAGAAAAGCATTTGCCAAATAAATGTTTGTACTCGTAAAGCGAGGGTTTATAAAATAAAACATTCGCGGAATGAGTTGTTTGTGAAATAAGTAGTTTATGAAACGTTATAGTTGTAAAATAAAAATTTGTCAATGGAGTTTTGGTGAATGATGATTGCTTGAAACAGCTAATAGACAACAAGAGCCACAGCAGCCATATAATAAGCTTTTAGACCTTCTCCCAAGTGTAGTAATTTCATCAAATTACCTAACATACTGAACTTGACTAAATCGAATCCGCTAGTCTTAGTTTTATCGACGCACCCGTTTAGTCCGCATGCAATAAATACCTAGTCAACTAGAATGATCCAGCTTTTATTCACCTGATTTTGACCCGCTCCTGGGCAGGGTTTTATTTTCTTGTGGATCCTAAAACTTGACGGATTAGGGTGATAGAGGTACCTTCCGTTAGATTAGGATGGTATCCTGTCATTTGACAAAAAACGAATCACAAAGAAGAACGCCGTCAAATATAAGGTGTCCTGTACCAAACGAAAAGTCCGCTGTCACAACAACTAAATAGTGTATTTGGAAGAGAATTTAATGCCCTTCTTATACTGCTAACTATTTTTTGCATGGATTCCCGCAATTCGTATTTATTTACCATTTATCTACTTAAGACTATGCCGACCGCTCAGTGACGCCCTCATCGTTTGTTTGGTTATAAAATGCAGGAAAGAAGCACGTTAAGTTGTGCTTCACAAGATTATACGTTAATATTATTAGAAGCTGTAGTTTTACATTGTTTAGTTTTATTATAATCCTTAAAACGGAATATAGTGGCCACTGTTATCCGTTTTAAGGATGATAATAAAACTACACAATATAAAACTACCGTTTACACCTAAACTATGTTATGGAAAAGCACCTGAACGTTTTCGTTAAAAAGGATTTTAATTATATTTAAATAGTTCAGATGAAACCAATATTGAAAGTAACGTCATCCGTGACGGCGCAACAGAACAACTCAATACGACACAATAAAAACGATTACTTTTATTTTATAATCGGTCCCCTTTTCTTGTAATGCTTAAAATGTATTCCACAATAATAATTTAATTAATACGGCGCAATGCATGACCTGAAGATTTTTTGATATACATAAAAATATGCCTAATATTATAGTAATTAGTAAATAATGAATCGGTGTCGGTAGGTACTTAATAACAAATTATCTTCTTCTTTATTAAATGTTAGCTGGCTACCTATATTTTTACGTAGTTGCAACATTCGGAAATGAAGTGCAATGGCAGTGACATAAGAGAAAATACGCACAAAAGTAAATAAAAATACTTTTATTTTTGATGTCCGAAATACGGGATACTTTTTCATAACAAAAACGTAAATTAAATTTAAAAAACAGGAGTAATTTTATGAACTACATTTCGGTTGTGATCCGTTCTCTCGCAAGTTGATACGGTCCCATGGCATTCTCCTTATCATTTTAAAAAATAACGTTAGGTAAATTTATGCTTGATAAAGTTATCACTTTACAAACTGTTCTTTCTGTAAATAACTCAATTGACAAATAATTGAAAGACAACATTTCATTGCATCAAAACACCATTTGACAAACTAATATTTTTTTAATCATGTTAATTGGTAAAACAACGCAAAGCATAAATAACTTTTTACCGACTTCACAAAAAGGAGGAGGTACTATGTTCGGATGTTTGTATGTTTTTTTTTTTTTTGTATGTTCATCGAATACTCCGCCAATTGTCGACGGATTTTCAAAATTCTTTTTTTGTTCGAAAGTAGATAGTTCTGAGGTGGTCCCATTGTCACTAAGTTAGGATCTGATGATGGGATCTTAGAGAAATCGAGGGCAACCCTCAAATTTTATAGGCTCACTTATTGTTTTTCGCATATTTTATGAAGTATCTTGTGTATTTGCGTAGTATGGTATTTGCGCAGCAGGTAGCTGAGCTGATGATGGAAGGTACAACTCCTTAACAGTAAGAAGTTACTCGAACAGACAAGGACAGTTTTAGTAAATTGTTTTGATGTTTGATAGGGCATTTGCCACATTTGGTCTCATGATCATCAAGTCATGACCTGATGCTGCAGTCAGGATAGTCTGCAGAGTACCTAACTCCTCGACAACTAACAGCAGATATATCGTGTTTAGGCTCATTGAAAAGGGCTCGATGTGTGGATAAAAGTACTGTTAATGAGAATCACCGAAGTACCTACACAGAGACTTGATGCTGATGCCAGGAGCATCAGAAAAAGTACAAACCTTGAAATTACAGCACCGTGGTCATGTTTGGCCTCATTTTAAACAGGACTAAATTTTAAGTTCAATGCAATGTTGACATAAGTCTGATACTAAGTACAGGTATTTCAAGAATGCCAGCACGCGCCGCCGCGGCCGGTACCATAGAAACCGCTATGTCCCTGCATTTTAAATCTGTAATATCTTCGAAAATATTCATTTAAATTACATGCTGTAAAGGGCCATATTTATCTATATTAAATGCACAATGTACTTAAGGTACTTAATTGGATAAGGATTAATGCTGTATTGCTTAAAATCGCTTCGTAAATAATCCATTATTTCTCGTAAAAAGTAAAGGATAAAAAATGATTATTGTGGGTTATCCCTAAGAGATAGACATATACCATCGCGGAATTTTTTGTAGACCTTTTTAAGGTGTACAATACTGTAGTACATTATTTTGACCTATCTCGTAGGGTTCAGCCAGCGTTTGAAAAGTAAACGCAAAAAAATGTGTTTATTTACGACATCACATGCATGCATGTATTATATATATAAACCTTCCTCTTGAATCACTCTATCTATTAAAAAAACCGCATCAAAATCCGTTGCGTAGTTTTAAAGATCTAAGCGTTCATAGGGACAGAGAAAGCGACTTTGTTTTATACTATGTAGTGATTTTTAAAATTATCATTTCTCATTCGTTTTTTTGTCAAACAGTAGTAAACCATTAGAATCCCCGGCGGCCTAGAAACAAAAACCTGCCAGCCGTCGTCGTCGTGAAGCATTTTTTTCCTATGAATAGGTACGAAGGTTTCTTTTCTATGTTGTGACATCATCAGAATAAAAATTTATCTAGAATTTTTGGCGATTCATTGTAGGGCCGAAACTTTGTTATCCATATAGATAAACCAAAAGTCTGTATTGAGACTTATGTCCCTCTCAAAAAAGGGGGAGGCCAGTCATGAAACTTTCGAAAGGTAATTTAGCGACAAGTAAACATTTTCCTTTCTACAATAAACAACTGCTTTATATTAGCACATGCACAAGATTGGTATGCTTTTGTTTTTCCTCTAAAACAAAATCAACGTAAATTATATTAGCAAACGTTCGCAAGCCAAACACAGTCACAGACTGTCAGTGCCACTATAATTCCAGATTGGATTCCTAGGTCACGACGCAAAGCTTACAGTTTGCATTGCAGCTTTACGTAATGCAATTATTGTAGCAATATACCAGGGTGGCACAATATCCTATGCAGACTACAGACTGCAGTTTCCGAAGACTAACTTGTTAACTCAACCACTTCGGTTTTAGTCGGCTAACTTCGAGTATATTCGTGTATTGGTAATCCAATCTATGGGTTTATTATTATGTGTACAAACGGTTCATAGAGGTGTCTTAATGGATTGGAGAATTTGTATAAGTTACAGTCAAAAGTCTTAATCGGTCAAAAGTACTTTTATCTGAAAAAATCATGCGAAAGTAATTTTGACTGAACACGTTGGTCAAAAGTAGTTTTGTCTGAAAATCGGTAGTTAATAGTGATTTTAACTGATAATATGTTGTTAAAAGTGTTTTTGGCTAAAGTTCTTAATCAAAACTACTTTTAACCAATAGAGCATCAGTCAAAGTACTTTAAATCAGTTAGTAGGACCTAATAAAAGATTTTATGTTGTAAATTCGTTTATTACGAAGGATTAGGTTAAGGTTTAGATAATTAATACAAAGAAGATGGAAGAAGTACCTACATGTAAAAAAATACAATACCTCCAATAATCACAATTGCGTTAATAATTTTTTAATCATTATTATCGTCTTCCACTTCCATTGATAACTTTTCTTATTGTTCTTTTATCATAACATTGAAATGACTATCTTTCATATCTTCTATCACTAAAATTCTTCTCAAAAACGTTCTTTCTTTTCGTACTCACTCATTTTTTTACAAATATTTGTTGATTCTCTGATTATATTTAGTTTAAAAAAAAACTTTATAAGTATGTGCGTTTCTCTCGTAATTTATGTCGACCACCTTAACTTTTTCATAGTATTGACTGAAAGAACCAGTCAAAACTACTTTTAACGAAATTAGTCAGTCGAAACTGCTCCATTGGGCAAGACTAGTTTTGACTATAATTTCAGTCAAAAGTGCTATTGTCGAGAGTAGGGTGACTGAATTGGAAAATCTGCATATCCATTAATGTTTTAATGTTGAATATATACGATCTATCTACTTATATATTCACGTTTTTTTCTCAATCAAGAATTTATTTAGACAATTCAAAATACTTCAAGAAAGTAATTATGATACTCGTACCTCTTTTACAGTACGACAAAAATAATACTTTTCAGCTAAGATAATTCAAATTATAAGTATACGAATGCCTTAAACCAAGGGGTGGTAGCTATAAATTATATTAAAATTTAAATTACGACATAATCTTATCACTGTAGCCTTTAATTCACCTAATGCGCTATAAGAAATTTTGTCCGCTAATTCGTTTTATGTTATCCCAAACTTATCCTATTTTGTATAGATATTTCGTTTTCAGCGATATCCGCTGGTGAAATGGAATCACCTCTCAGCAATTACATTAGCCAAATTGTATTCGAATGAAAGTATGAAAGCTTCAGTCACCGCAATAAAATGAATTTCATTTCTCTGAGTGAGCCCGAAGCCATAATTTTGTGCCGTGTTTATTTATTAGAAGTAAAGTACACCTTTTTTAAAAACGGTATATTTCTGATTAAAGATTATGAGATTTTATTTTAATTCCGTTTCGTATAAAAGGAAGATGAAAAACCATGGCTTGGTGGTTGTTTTCTTTGATTTTAAAATACTTTAATTATTAATGGATTGCTTGTTTGAATTCATGAAGCTTATTAGGTAACGAGTTTTTGGAAAATTAAAAAAGAAATGCTTTTGAGTTGCAATAAGTCCAGATGGATGTTAGGTTAGACTGGAAGTGAACCCAAACATAGTAGGAAAAAGCCAAGCTGCTGATGATCATTACTTGGAAATAAATCATGAACTCTTGGACTATTACAGGCACATTTTTCACTATCGGCACTTAAAATGTTCACATGAACAAAGCCACTGAAGAATGTAGGTATCTTAAAAATCCAAACGACCTTACATGTAAAACGGAAAAATTGTCCACATTTCTGCGTAACATTTTGTTTTATCAGTAGGTGAGGGTAAGTCCTCAGAGGGGGTACGTTTTATCTCTTCCACTACATGGCCCTCCCCCAGGGTGTTTGTTTCTCGCGATTGATACGTATTATGTGACATCTAGTCGAGCGAGTGCGCGCAATGGGGAAATCAAAAGGAACCCTGTTTGTATTAGGATATATCTAATGCAATTACGAGTATCGTTTGTCTAATCTGTAATGTTTGATTGTTTGTATTTGATTTTAATATTAAATACGGGTTTGGGAATATTATTTTGTTTGGAGAGCTACGTTAGTTGAGGTATATTAATGGAGTCCCACACGACTAAAGAGATTGCTTATCTATGGAGGTTATACTCTCTCATATCATTGGATGTTTCTGTCGTTCTTTTACGGTGGAGTTTCTTACCCATTCTTCTCCATATGAAACTAACTTTTGGAAGGGGCGAGTAGAATCAATAAATTTTAAATTTTGACGTTCAAAAGTGCCTATTTGAAATAAATGATGTATTATTTGTTTATTTTGTTTATGTAATTAGGTATATATTATATTCATAGTTTTAATAGGTTTATGCGTATCTTTATATTTCAAATATTTATTCCTCAATTTTCATGATTGCACCTACCACTGTTTATCTCTGCATCACCCAAAGGTTGACTGGTAGAAAAATGCCTATGGCATTAAGTCCGCCTCTGTACATTTATGTGCTTGAAGTATTAAATAAATAAATAACAATAACATATGTTATAAGGTCTAAGTCGTTAGTCAACAAAACAAAACCGAAATAACTTTATGTCATCGGTATTTTCCTACAATTTCCCTTCGCAAAACTCAACTCTTTCGTATTTTAATCCGACCCTCGGAAACACTGCAATATTTATCACGGCGGTATTAAATAAGGGTAATAATGGAATAACAAATGCGTTCCCGACGACCGACATGACAATACCTCATATATATCTTGCCTCCAGAAATATTTCTTGAAACTTTACAAAAGAAATACATGATGGTACCTACAATATCTAGCTAGGTATACGTAGAAAATTATATGTTTGTCTATTGTTATGACGTCTTCGGTCTGCTAGGTTTAAGTGCTCGGTTATGGCTGGTCGAGCGAGGAAAGTACAAATTTTCCGAAGCCCAGGTCAAGTTGGGTCGTATGTCAGAATTATGAGAATTTGTTCCGTGGAAATTGCGGGTATCTACGACAAATATGATGGTAAGTAGGTAGGTATTTCCTTATTGTTGATAGCTCTTTCCTGACCTTATCTTCAAAAGGTACAGAAGGCCGGTTTCATATAACCAAGTTGGTTGTAGACGTGCAACTTTGTTCAGCGGCTGAGCGATAGGTTTAAGTTATTTTTAAATGGATCGCTCTATTTAAAAACCTTAATACATCTATTAATTGAAATACTTTTTACATTAAACTTTCTATTAACGCTGTAATTTTTAAATAGAAGTCCATTTCTCACTCTCCTCTTTTACAATAACCGGTTGCGCACTAGTGAAAAAGAAAAGGGGTAGGTACAAAAAATATTCCACCATCATCTTATATTTTCACGCACGTTTTCCTTTACAGCGTTAGCAGGGGTTTTCGAACAACCCCTTTGCTAAATAGGTTGGTGCTCAATTCTTGCCGGACCGGTGCTTAATACCAGAAATGACAAGCGACACGCCCTAATGTCTATCTTCGTTATAATGGCATTACATTTCCCAGAATGTTGTTCTTTACTGTTAGTAGTTTAGTCTTTGATCGATTTATTGAGACTGTAAAATTGTTATGTATTTTAATAACTTTTTGGCTAGAGTTTATTAAAATACCAAACCGCTGTTGGTGTAGGTGTTGAAGGTATCTTACTGCAAAATTAGGGCAAACTTGGTATCTACTTCGTCAGAGGATGCTGCTGACCGTATTGTTGACCTTATGAAAGGTATACCCAGTTAAATGGTTAAGGGATTAACCATTTAAATATAGATACGTTTAGGTAGAAAGGGTGTAATCTATTCACTTCCTGGAATCGTTTGTGGCTATTTCAAAACTTGGCCTTTAACTTAGTTCTTCTGTTTTTTCGATGATTTCGGGTTTAAAAATTAACAACATTAATTGAAGGCGTTTTGTGTAACTTAAATGGGGTTTAACTTTAATAAGTTAAAGTAAATCTCAAGTTAAAATTACAAAGTATAATATTTCTCTAAGTTGGATAGCGTATGAATAAATTTGCATAAGCAGTTAGGCCACATTGTGTACTACCTTAAAGTATGATTTTTCAGGCATTTTTCAGGTACCTACTTACAGTTAATTTCTAAACCGAAATATCTCTAAAACAATTATTATTTTGAATACTTTTGTATTTAATTTAAAAATCGTACAGCAACAAACGTTTTTGTGATTATTATTTCCGAATATTGCTGTTACCTTACCGCGGACAGTTTCAGGCATTATAGGAGTCTAGAAAAGAAGGATAGTTTTGACTGATTTCATGAATTTTCCGCCTAATATTTTTCCCTAAAGATATGACGCTTTATGATGTAATCTACCGTAGTGTTAGTAGGACTATAAAGGTAGTTTCACACTTGTGATCGTCATAGATTTGTCAGCGTCGGTGATCGCTATGGCGGTAAGCTTGGCGATCCGTCGTGCGTCGATATGTCTCGAGTTATGAAAGCCTAGTACTTTGTTACCTACGAATAAAGGTGAATTGTTTGTTGTGAAGGGTTTTTCTGGGAAAATTGCTTCTAAAATAGACCTGGGATACATGCATCTAGTCAACTTGCGATGGTCTGAAAATCCAATCAAGAATGAATAGATACATAATAATATCGATGTCGATTTATAAAGTGCAGCAGTGGACTGCGACTGGCTGACTTAATTAATTATTGAAACTGTAAGCCAACCCACAAAAGATATATAAGGTAAGTATATGTTATAGTGTTCCCTTGTTTCGCAGACAGAAATTTCATAGAATTTCGTTTTGCAGAAATAGTTTCATCTAATATTTGTTCCGGTTATTTTTTTAGAATATCGTTTCAACGACTATTTTTGAATGAAACATAATATTTCATAGAAACACAATTCAATGAATTTTATGATCACCTTTTTTTATTTAACAAACTAATCAAACAGTAGAATTGTTCGGTGATTATTCCATGGTATTTTATTTCAACGAAAATGTAAAAATAGACATGCTAGACCCATTCCCAAAAACACACAAGCTTGAACTTGAGAACTTAGGATACAAGAGCGAGCGAAGCGAGATCGGGACCTGGGGCACTCAGACAGGGCACTCAGACACCGACTCAGACAGGTTAGGTTCGAACGGATGACGGTGGCTCGAGTGAGCGAGCAAAGCGAGCGAACGAGCCTTATTAGGTTCCTTAAAACCTTATTAGGTTCATTAAAACCTTGTAGACAGAAATAGGGGCCCCGCAAAGCGGGCCTCCGTCGAGTAGGTCTTATTAATTATTAAAGATAATGAGTTAACTTTATATACAACCTCATTGTATAATCACAGGTATAATTTAAGAATGCCGTGCATAATATGAAGTCACTATTAATGAGAATAACAAGATTGTTTTCCTGTTTGACTAGAATTTACCCGCATTGTTTTTGTGAACGCGGTGTTGTAATTTTATAGGAGGGTATGCATTTTGTCAAAGGTATGATTTGAAACGTTTAGAAACTGTCATCCGATAAAATGTTTATCTTCGTAATAAGTTATATATTAACTAAAAATATGAGGATAAAAAATATTTGATTTGTTATTCTATGTTATAAACATCGAACAAAAATCTATGATTTATTTTTTTTTCAAATTATTTTGCGTATTGATTATTATATGAAATGATAATATGAGAAAACAATTATGTGAAACGATATTCTATAAAACTGTTGTCTATAAAAGAACGCACAACTATATGTTATCGATTTTACATTTTATTAATTTTCAATAGTTTCGTAGTCACGACCAGGAAAGAGAACTTAAGCTACGTTTGAGCCTCGTTCATGCTCGTAGCAGCTACGAGCGTAAGCCTATTATCTCATCGTCTACGAGTTTTTGCCTACTAGCCATTTGCTACGGTTAATTTTTTGCAACTTGAGGGAAAAGGCTGATGTAGATACCTTCTTTGTTTTTTTGTAGCAGCGGAAGGCCGATATCGTAAAACATAAAGTGGGTAACTCACACAACATCTTCGAGAATGATCCAAGCTTTAGTCAAGAGGAACGCAGCCCTGGCGATCTATGCGAGCAGTTTAGAAGAAAGGGTACAATAAATAAGCGTTTACAAACTTCGGGGGTTAGCGTAGTATATCTATCGGCAGTAGTGTATTCTGGGCCTACAATGTTATTTTTTCTTGACTAGCCTACGTAGAGCTTTTAAGGTATCGTATTTAAGCTTTCTAACTTATCTAACCTAAAAGTGTATATTTTCGTTGTTCTTGGTGAAAACATTAGAGAATTTGTACTAGTCGCCAGCTTACAGCTGCGTCTCTTAGAAGGACATGCGTCTCAGAAAGAATAAGAAATGAGCTGCGATTAAGGCTAAGATGTACTAGAAATGGTTGCTTTAGTTACTATTACGATAGTGTGTTAGATCGTATCTAGGTGATTTTTCTTCAACTGTTAAAACATTTAATTTTTGTTATTATCCATTATATAGATAACTAGCTGACCCGACAGACGTTGTCCTGTCCAAATTTCAATAGTTCTTACAAAAATCCCATAGAAAAGCTTTCATATTTATTCGTTTATTTTTTCCCAATTTGAACGTTTTAGGACATTTTTTTCCAATTTTTCTTTCTATAAAAACCTAATTCAGATTATTGCAAACATTTTGAAGTAAATAGAAATTGCCAAATTGGTCCAGGCCTGCTGTTTGTTAATAAGCGCATCACTTGGATGCGCTTATTAACAAACAGCATTTATTTATACAGGTTGAAATTTTATTCATCGTTTTCCTCTTACGGGGTTATTGTACTCATCATTATGGACAACTTTTACAATGGGACCAAACATGAAATCGTGAAAAAAAATCTGCTGTTCCCTGCATTTTGTCGAGTTATGCGAACATAAATGTAGGGAACAGCTGATTTCTTTTCATGATTTCAGGTTTGGTCCTTTAGTAAAAGTTACTCATAATGATGAGTACAATGACGCCATAAAAGGAGAACAGTGATTAAAATTTTACCCTGTATAGGGTGGCAAAGATATCGACGCGCAAACCGAAGCACATGATTACCAACAAAAAAATTAAGTATACAAGTTTATTAAAAAAAAAAACAATAATTGATGTTATTTTTGGTCAGTTAACAAAAAATAAATAGCTATTTCATAGAAATGTACGTGCAATACCTACGCGGTCAAAATGTATGGAAAAGTAATTATTTTTAATAACTGACGAAAATTTTTCAACTCATGAATCACGCAAAAATTCATCATTATCCATGGTAACAGTCTATAAAGATGAGTAGTTTTTTTCTACAATACGATTATAAAACTTCTCAGGAATCCCCTTAGATAATTAAGAAATTATCATTATGTACTGTACCAACATTCTTCCACGGCGTACATCGCAATGTAGAGGTAATTCGAATTAATTGATTGATTCGAAGAACTTAGTTCGCATTGTTTCCTTAATTCGTTCCCACTTGTTTCATTGATTGTCTCAATCATTGAATTAGAAGCAATGGAACTTTTTCTTGATTTCTGGTTAAATTGGAAACTGTCTGCTGTGTGTATTCTTCGGCACATTGTTGACAGCTTTTGACGTGACAACGTCTTATAATTCGATGAAGCTGGCTGCACGCACGAAAAAACATGACGTCATGCGGCGTTACCTCGTTCTGAGGCGTTCCATTTAAGGCTTGAAGTGCAAGAGAGAGCGCGGAACGAGCGACAAAGAGGCACAATCGAAAAAATAAATAAATAAAGAATGAAAAAAAAAGTTTTTTTTTTTTAGTATTTTCTTATGAAGTTGTCACGTTCAACTATCGTCAGTAAACCGACTTTACAGACAACCGATTTTTTTTTGTACTAAAGACGTTGAAACTATTCAACCTATTGTTAAAAGGCAAAACTGGAAGATTGTTAAAACCCAGAATTTTGCATAACATAGCGAGGACTATGAACTATCAAAAGAATAACATAATAAGCCTATAATGTTCACACTGCTGGGACAAAGGCCTCCTCTCCGAGAGAGGGAGTGGGCCGTAATCCACCACGCGAGCCTAATACGGGTTGGGAGATGACAATGTCTTCGAATTTTTGGTTCTAGGACATACCGGTTTCCTCAAAATGTTTTCCTTCACCGTTCTGAGAGCAGTGTTGATGAAATTATTTACACAAAGTTTGGCGTCTGTGAGGGATTTATTTATTATTTACTTAATACTTCAAGCACATACATGTACAGAGGCGGACTTAATGCCATAGGCATTTTCTACCTGTCAACCTTTGGGTGATGCAGAGACAAACAGTAGTAGGTGCAATCATTAGAGGAATAAATATTGAACTGCCACAGGCTCTAGAGAAATCGGTCTTCTAAGAAAGTCTGTTTGTGTTCCAAATGTGCACTGCGCTTAGCAAGGTGCGCTACATATGCCTATCCTTGTCTCCTTATCCTACTCTTTTGAATAAATCGTGGTTGATTCCACTACCTACACTTCAAAAAACAACGTCCTCCCAAAAATTGCAATACCGGCACAATGAACAATCTAACACTGTTTTATGTTTGAATTAGTGCTGTGCAAACGCGAGCGTGTTACTTGGAGCGTGTTTATTGGCAACATGTTAATGGAGTGAGCCGCGCCGTCCCGATATTGTTGCTCCCGAACGCCCGAGTCCGCCCGATCCCGCACGATTCTCGACGCATGACGCGATCCCGCTAAAATGAATAGTGCACCGATTGAGCTTCCACTTTGAATAAACAAATATTTGTTTTAAGGATCTTTTTTGTGATACGGGCATGGGAAATATTTGTGAATCTTTGTCAGCGAAAGCTGTTAAATTCAAAGATGCCTGAAATTCATATAACGTAAGGATATACTCATGGATCAATAGTCTGAGCAGTGTCAGACTCCGTAATTGAAGGAAATGGTGTGATCTTGTGGCAAAGTCATAACAGCCGCACGGGTCGATCGATCAGGTTAAGCTACGCTTGCCGCGGTTGTTCCGTGGATCGGTGACCATCTTTACATACCAAGACCCCTCCGTGCGTAGGAGAGCACGTTAAGCCGTAACAGCCGGCAGTCATTCGTGGATCTTTGACAGCGTTACGGGTCGTCAGAAGCCCGAGTGTCTGACAACCAGTCTTACCAAGGGATATCGTGTTACCTAGTTACTGGGTTGTTGAGGTCAGATATACAGTCGCTCCATGTAAAGTACTGGTATTCAGCTGCATCCGGTTAGACTGGAAGCCAACCCCAACTTAGTTGGCTAGGCAGATGATGATGATGATCGATTTTGTCAGGGGTAGTTTTATATCACCCAGGTTAGCAATAGACTAAAAGGCTATGATGTTTTCTACCCGTCCATCTGATCGTTATCCAACTATGATAACTAAAGCAGAAGTAACTAAAGTGTCTTCTTGTTTTAAACTTATCCTATAACCCTTACTATAATATATGCCTTAAGATTTATAATAAGATTATATATAAGGTATTAAAAAAATAACCCGTAAAACTTTAAAAGAACAACTTTCACTATGGGACTAACTCTGAAATCACGAAAAAAATCAGCTGTTTAATACAAAAGTTCAATACCTACTTGACCAAAATGTATTAAACAGCTGATTTATTTTCGTGATTTCATTGTTGGTCCCATAGTGAAAGTTGTTCAGTTCGATGGTCTAAAACACCTCTTAAAGTTTTTCGGTTTAATTTTTTAACACTTTGTATATTTAGCTATTCAATTATTATCTTTCACTTATTGCATTCAATAACGTCGCAGCAAGTGGGATATGGACCGTGTCGAGCAAAGCAAATTAGAGGAGAATTAATGTGCTGTGATGTGTTAATGTCAGCCGTTGAATGTTAGGTGTCGATGCAGCTACATTAGGCCTGGCTAACATTAACTGGGCCATAAGTCATGCCAATTGCACAATTTGCACTCAGTATTGGTTATTGACATGCGCACACGCAAATAGCAGAAGAAAGCAAGCATGTTGTTGTTAAAGAGAATAAAGCATAGTGAACATAGTAATGTGGCTTTATATTTTTTTTTAGATTATCATTTAGTTTATTAATCCATTGTTGCCAAATGTTTTTGTTTTTGTAAAAAGGAGTTTAAGCTGAAAACCAGCGCTTGGCAACGCGCAAGGGACCCAAGCATGCTTCCGGTATTATAGTTTTGTGTACGTATTTATTACTACTAGATAAAATGCTGGAGACAATAAACGATATTCTATTGTATAGATAATGGCCAGGATCTATTAGGTAATGAATACACAAGATTTGTAAAAAACTGGAACAGTACAGAACCGTTATACAGTACAATTTCGTGTCACGTATATTAATTGGAACTTCGACAATTTCTTTGAAAACTTCATGGTAGCACAATTTGTGCTACCAGAGTCGCGTCGCGCCTTTCTGAGGGAAGCCTTTAATCTTTCAAATACTCCGTATAAATTGCAGCCGTAACTCGAAACGTTATTACAAATGAATACTTTAGGTCGCGTCTAACAGTACAAAAGCATCTGGAACAATACGCGAAACAAAGCTAGTATCAGACTGTACCAAACTACGTTTCTATTCAATTTGCGATTTTCTATCTGTGCAGTGTAGGTACTCGCGGAATTTTTCATCGGTTTGTAATCCAGTGCAATCGCGATGCGGACAATCTGTTCGGGTCGGGTTCGTCCACAAAAGCTCTTCCCACGAAAATAGTGGACGAAACTTCGGGAATATCTGAGGCCGTAATAGATAGCAGTCTATTTTGCAATATTTTGGTCCCGATATTTGGGTTTGTTTACTGAAAAATGTATTTGCTGTCTCTGTTAGCGGTAGTTATGTATGAGAACGTTTAATCCTTAGAACCTTTCTGTCTGAACTCAAATGTTAATTTTGTTGAGTTATTTTACGCCAGTGTTAAAAGCTGTTTCGTTTCGCAAAGGCTGAAACAAACTCTGCAGGGATCAATATCCCATGGTTTTCACTGTCTCTATGTTGTGGTCTCTTTTCTAAGAGGAAATAAATTTAAAAAATTCTCTATGCTTTTTCTACTACGCCTCAACCGTGTTACCTCCGAAATAAGGATGTTTAACTGATTGTTTGCCATGGCAAATTCAACGCTATTTTTATAACATTCCCTCAATATTCTGTGCTAATTGCCCATCGTTGCTTATTCAAACTCAAACTATTTACTTCAATTAAAACATTTACAAGCCATTACTTACTTTTTATTTAAAATTTGGTCATATTTATGTGCGCATTGGCAGATGACCGTTCCAGTGCGGATGTTGGTAATGCGTGCCTTGTTTTAGCAACAAAACTGTATTCATTCCGATTTTAATCACACACGTTTTATTGGCGTTATGTAGATTGTAGATAGCCGTGTATTGCTTTCGGCGAGACTGGTATCAGATAGTATTTTTTTGAGGTTGAACATTTAAACGCCTACAACTGTAGACTCAGGTTATGTATCTGCAAGCCTTTGATCGAATAACAACATTGTATAAATGACTCACCCAATTTAAGATATCATAACCACTGCTGGGACACAAGTCTCTTCCTCTTCGAGACACTCCCTCTCGAATCGGCTGTAATCTACCACGCGGGCCACCAGTGCGGACTGGTATTTTGGTAGAAGTCACAAGTCTTCGAATTTCTAGGTCTACGACATGCCAGTTTCCTCACGATTTGTTTTCCTTCATCGTTTAGAAACCAGTGGGTCATTGTTCTCAATTTAAGATAGTTATAAGTGTGCGTAAATCGTATTTTTTTACTCTTGTGTGACAGAATAGGTTACTAACGAATTATTTCATTCGAAAAAGGTAGAAACAAAGCAGCAGTAGTTTCATTTAAAATTATATCGAATTATATCGAAAAAGAAAAAAAAAACTGGTATTGGTCATCTGTTTGGTAAACATCGTGATCACGCTACGAGTCGGTTTGGCCGTTAACTTGAGCAATTCATTAAGAAGCCCATTTGAAATGTTTACTAGCTCATTTGTTATGATATAAGATCATTCAGAGCCATAAAACTGTTACATCAAGCCACCTATAGTCAGAAAGGCGATTAAATCTGTGCCTCCTGTGATAAGTGATACAAGTCAAAAAACGTCATTTTACAGGACAGCAAAAACAAGATTTTAAAAATCTAGTTCGTTAATTAAGTGGGCTAGGTAAAATATCAGTGCACTCTTTTGTAGAACAAAACATTTTCTTTCTCTATATAATTTAGATTTTTTGATAGATATTTAATTTTGGAAGTATTAATAAAATTGTGAAGTTAAATACAATAGCATTTAAATCACGAAGCACGAAAAATTGTGTGTTAAGTGACCGGTTTTGGGGTTACATCTTGACAAATATCGATTGTAACGAATTTTTTGCCAAAATCCCTATAGTTGTATCACTTTGCACAAAATTATCTCCGAAACTATAGCAGATAGAAGAACGTGAGTTAGACCAAAAAAGACGTATTTTTTTTTTTTTTGATAATGCTCATGTGAAAATCACCAAAAGGGTACAACTCGAGTTATATCACTTATCACAGGAGGCACAGAAATAAAAACGACAGCGATACAGATTCGAAGGATGTTAATCTAATCTAATTTAAAATTAATCTGCAAGATGAAAAGCCTGCCTGAGGGCTTGCCCGGTACGGCGCGATGCGGGTAGGGGCAGAGCAAAATTGAGATGTTTCGGCATGCCCGTAAATTTCATTAGGGACAACGTTACCACTGAGAGTATTTAAAAGTAAGTAGCTGTATATATGTGACTTAAACATATTGGAATTGCGATCCCTTCGTAGATTTATGGATATCGATGAGATTGATGTCCGATTTTGTAATTTGTGAAATTCCTCGTCTTCTTTATTCTTACGGTATGTGAAATTAGGCTTTTTCTATTGATTTTATTTTGTTTGAACGTGTTTAAATTTTATATAAATGAAGCTCAAATCTTGCCTCTTCTTAAGAAAAGTATACTATCTATCGAGAATTAATGGGTTTCTTTTCTTTAGTTTTCTGAGAGAACTTAAAACCGCAGTCGTGACGGATAAAAAACATGGTAGGCTAAACTTAAACCATCACGTGTGAACAAGAAAAACACCACTCAATTTGTCGCCATTGAAACATTGCTAAAGTCTCGTCTAAAATCTGCACTGCTAGTGACTCCAATCCCTTGGGAGGATGCTGTCCAATCCGCTCTGGGGATAAACACGGCACAACTCTAACGAACCATCGATATCTCGATTGATTGATTTATTACTGTGGCATGAAATTCTATACGATAGATACGATATCACAGGCCGTTATGGCAGTGGAAACTGTAACTTTACGCATATTTTACCATATTATTTATCAGCCAAAAATGAGCAGTCATGGTCCAGTGGTAACGGCAGCGAATTACGAGTTGTAGGCCGTAGGTTCGAACCCAGACAGGCGTTTTACTTTGCGTAAATTATTTCATCACCACTGCTCTCAAACGGTGAACGGTCGTGACGAAACCAGCATGTCATAGAACTAGACATGTGACACCTACCAAACCGCACTGGGCCCACTTGGTGTATTACGGCCTACTCCCTCTCACCGAAAAGAGGCTTATGTCCCATCAGTGGGGACATTATAGGCTGGTTATGTGTATATCAGACAGCAAACTTCTGCTATTGAAGAGCATGCTTCGTGAGCAACCAATTATGGAACGGTTTTGATATAGGTAGTCCTCATACTTAAACCCTGAGAGACTACTATCACTGCCCTGACTCTAAATATAAAGATTGATTACTGATGTAGTTATCAGCATGCAGCCGGACGCTACTGCCCATCCCGTTATAGTTGTCTCTAACTTCACCTGTAGTGGAGAGCCTCGGTTATAGCTTATTCTATATCAAAACCTACACACCGTACACCGCATATTCGAAATTCCTAATATTAGTGGGTCATAAAAGTGAGTTGAAAACTTATCAAATATTCACATAGTCGGCGCGATACGTCGCCGTTGAAAGCGATGATAAGGATTTATGACTCAATAATACTTTGATTATTTCACAGATTCGAGGAAGTTGAATTTTATGAGGCATACGGCTCCTTATTTAGGCAATAATGTCTCGTTATTACCGTCCCGCAATCCCGTGAAGGCGATGGATCAATACTTTTATGTGCTCAGCTTCGGATAAGGGGAGATATCCGTTGCTTTCTGATCGAGAATATAGCGAAGAGTAATGCTTATCAGGCGCGTTACGCCGAAGATAGGTAACTAATTTATGTTTCTCCTTTCGTGTTTAACCCTGATAAAGATTAGGGGTGCTGTGATTCGATAATGTCATCTTTTTCTAGAAGGAAATTTTTGTACAATTTTCATAATTCTTCTACATTTGCATTTGCAAGCTTTCCTTGTTTTTCCCGAATATGTAAACCATTCGTATTTATATTTATGTCTATGAAATTATACTGTCAATTATTTTATAACCATGCGTCCATCGGGATATGATGACGTATGTGATCGGACTCTGATGGATGATACTGCTATTGAGCTTTTCTCGAATTAGACTTTCCTCGCCGTATCGAAATGGTTTCTATAGCTAGTCCAGTCTGGAGTCTAGACATTGCCCTTGTATTTAAAATATTATAACATATAGTTATAACTAGCTTCTGCCCGCGACTTCGTACGCGGATCCTGTTGCTTATGCCAGCGACAACGGGATCGTCAAAAACGAAGATCTGAAATGTCTGATGTCGAATTCTGCCCAGGGTCGGGAAAACAACGGGATGCGCGAGACGATTCGAGACGTTCCAGATCTTTCATTTTTGTAAGTCAACAGAAAATTCCCATCAGACTAAACAACTTTTGCTAAGACGTCATTCCTATATATGTTATAGTGTCGCTGGGCTTTGGAGTTCCACAACAGGTGTTCCAGATCTTCAAATTTATTCTCACAGCAGAAAATGCTCTTCACGTGGAATAATTTTTGCTATGGCACCATTTTTATATATATTTTTATAGATTCTAAGGCAGATTTAAAACTGTGTACGTAGGGATTTACTTCATGCAACATATTTTATTGTTCAATTGCGGAAAGTTTGGTTTCTAATATTTGCCTAATCTTGATAATTGGATACGAAATATATTTGGAGAAACTTGGGGTCATTTTCAGGCAATAATGAACCAATAAGGTGGTAAACTTGGCCTTGCACTTTGAATGTTGGCATAAATGGGCCTCTTGAAATCTGTTTCGCACCAAAAGATGTCATTTGAAAGGCATTATTGTACGAACGGATGTTGTCCAAGAAATGTTTTGACTGTGACCATCCGGTCACCGATTAGCAGTGATCTTAATATTTCTGGAGGATTTTGTAATATTTCAATATGTACTTTTCCACCTGAGCAACACATACCGTTTGTTTCTTTTTTCCATTTAACAGCTTCACAAAAAGTACAATTTTGAACCATACCTCCGATGGCAGAATATGTGGCGTAGTCAATCATAGGAGTATACGTAAATGCACTCCGTTCCTTAACTCAAGGAAGAAACTCAACCCAAGGAAAGTCGCCACGCCCTACGGCTATATCTTGAGACACATTCGATTCTTCAGATGATATCGACATCCTGTTCAGAGAATGTCGAAGTCGATCAGAATTCAAACGTTCGTTGCGCTCTTCTTCTGTCTCTTCATGCAGTACTCCAGCAATTCTTTCTCTCTCACTTTTTAACTGATTATGAATATTTTGTTGTGTGCGTGTTCGGGACAATGTATGATTATAATCTCGATCACCAGTTAGTCGCACATCACGTTCATCACTCGTTTCAAAAGACCTGTTAGTAGATGTGCGAATACGCTGAGAACTCAAGCGTGATTCTGTATCGGTAAACGTTTCCGATTCGCGAGACAATGCATGTCGCTCACGATCAGCGGACAGTAGCGCAACACGTTCCGCACTTGTCTGTAGAGACCTCGGAGCAGATGCGTAGATACGCTGAGAATTCAAGCGCAATTCTCTATCCGTGAACGTCTCCGACTCGCCAGATAATGCGTGACGTTCGCGATCAGCGGTCAGTCGCGCATCACGCAAGTGGGGAACGTCCCCACTTGTACGCTGAGAACGCAGGCGTGCTTCGCGATCCGAAGAGGTTTCCACGGAGCGAGTTGTAGCCTGATGTTCTCGAACAGCATCAAGTCTCTCCTGACGCTCTTCGGTAGATTCTTGGGATCTTATGATCCTCAATCTTTTAGATCCTTTGGAACATTGGGAAAGATTTGACCTCTTTCTAGGCATGGTTATAGTTTTATTGTGAACATACCTGATCAATTAAAATCTAAGTGACTGCTCGCCTGCGTTACCGGGTAGGCTACCGTGTCACGAAGATAAATGGCAAAGGAAATTAAACACTCAAATAACATAAGCCCGAAGGCATATTTATTCGATAAAAATACATGGGAGTTTTGGCCAGTAGAGGCAACTTTTCAATGATATACCATCGTCACCGAAAATCAGTCCTAAACTGTTACCGCCTTCACCGCGTGGAGGTACTCCCAGCTTATGTTATTTTATAATTATACAGTGAAATTAGTGATAGCTTTTATTTCCACATCAGATGTTTCTGATCTTCGATTTTTATAAGTTAACAGGAAATGCCCATCAGATCGAACAACTTTTGCTAAGACGTCATTCTTTTATGTATTTTGGTGTAGCTGGGTCTTGGAGTTCCACAACAGGTGTTCCAGATCTTCGATTTTTATAAGTCAACAGAGAGTGCTCATCAGATTGAACAACTTTTGCTAAAACGTCATTCCTAAATATGTTATAGTGTAGCTGGGCTCTTGGAGTTCTACATCAGGTGTTCCAGATCTTCGATTTTTATAAGTCAACAGAGAGTTCTCATCAGATTGAACAGCTTTTGCTAAAACGTCATTCCTATATGTGTTATGGTGTAGCTGGGCTCTTGGAGTTCCACAACAGGTGTTCCAGATCTTCGATTTTTATATGTCAACAGAGAGTGCTCATCAGATTGAACAACTTTTGCTAAATCGTCATTCATGTATATGTTATAGTGTAGCTGGGCTCTTGGAGTTCCACATCAGGTGTTCCAGATCTTCAAATTTATTCTCTCAGCAGAAAATGCTCATCACGTGGAACAATTTTTGCTATTGTACCATTTTTGTATCTCTTATACTTTAGCTGGTCTGTTACGGTTCTGCATCAGGTGTTCCATTTTCCAAAATAAATTATAGCCTATATGTTGCCTAAACTTAATATCTATACAACAAAAAAAAAAATCATTCAAATCCGTCCAGTAGTTCCGAAGATTAGCGTGTACAAACAAACAGACAAACAGACAATTTTTTTTTTTTTTTGGATTCGTGCTCTATTACTGTTTCTAAACCCCCCTCAAGTATTTTTTTTTAATATATTCAATGTACAGACACAGTTTTTTTTACTGTTTTATTATATGTATAGATATTTAAGGTTAGAAGGATTTGTGGGAGGCTTTTGTTCAATAATGGGACAATGAAGTCTAAGTAAAAAAGACGGTTTGATTATTGAAACTTAACTATTGAAGCTTATATAATATCTGTAATATAAATAAAATAAATAAGAAAAAAAAATTAAATAATAATAAGTTTACAAAAAAGTGTACATATATGGTTCAGTAGTATATATTAATCTAGGCCTATAATAATAATCTGGATAAAAACTATGGTATGGCAAATATGAGATAACAGGCAAACATCGAGCTCTGAGGGTAATGTAGAGCATTGCCTGAACTAGGTTTATTTAAACCTGTGTTTCAGGCCGTCTCTCTACAAAAGTACTTATTAAATAGGACACTCAGTGAATTAAATTAATATATATTTTCAGTATCTAAGCAGATACAATATTTTGCGTAACCTTATTATAAACTAGGCTTATGAGATGCATTTATATCTATAACTAAAATTACATAGTACTACATAGTACTTATAAAACAAAGTCGCTTTCCGCTGTCTGTCTTTCCCTATGTATGCTTAGACCTTTAAAATTACGCAACGGATTTTGATCCGGTTTTTTTATAAGATAGAGTGATTCAAGAGGAAGGTTTTTATGTATAATACATGTATAATATAGTAGAGAAACACATATTAATTATAATATTTGATTTTGATAAATTACTCGTCGTTTAATTCAGTAAGCAGTTACTTACTGCAGCGTAAAAGATATTTTTAATTATAGTCGAGCCTATAAAATAAATGAATGAGTTTATAATGCGTAGCGCAACGCAACGTTATATAGGTAAAAGTGTTTTTATTACGCCTTTTATTTGGTTAAGTTACACCGGTCTGATGGTTTAAAGTTATGGGTGCGAGCTGCAAGGTGAAATCCCATAGAAATGACCCAGGGCAAGTTATTTCCTACTTGACTACAAGCAGTATCAGCAGATAGGTATCACATTAAAATTATGTCTACCAACCCAAACTTGGCCCGCATACTTAGTAGCCCACTTCCTCTCGTTGTGAGAAGGCCTGGCCCCAACAGTGAGAACATTATAAAATTATGCTATAACTACTTATCATTCCCTTGTTTGTTACACACCTTTTGAAGGAAAACGAGTTAATTTTCCCCACATAGCAAAGGTATTTACATCTGACCAAAAGTTAACTAAAATATTATTACTTTACTAGTTGCGCCTCGCGGTTTCACCCGCGTAAGTTTTGATCCCGTGGAAATATCGGGATAAAAAGTATCCTATGTGTTATTCTGATGTATAAACTATATTACTGTAAAGTTTCATCCAAATCCGTTCAGTAGTTTTTGCGTGAAAGAGTAACAAACATCCATCCATCCATCCTCACAAACTTTCGCATTTATAATATTAGTAGGATAGTAGGATTAGTAGGAAGAAAGTAATTAATGTGCATTCATGCTTCATTACACGGTGAAGCTGTGTCATCAAACTCAAAATTTAATTTGATAAAATTTCGCGAACATGTTTTCTCATAATCGCGTCCTCATTGACACTTCATACGGCACCTTTAATGGCTTCTGACTGAATTTAATAGCCCATTAGCGAATTACTCACCGGGACTTAGTTAGGCTCTGAGGGCTTTTGTCTACGCTTGACAATTAAAATTTTAATTAACACATCGATTTGATTACATTTTGTATAATTAAAACTTTAAAATTGAGATTTTAATGTTGGTTTTCAAGGTTTTGCTGTTTGATACTGATAATTAATAAAAATATTTTAAAATATAAAGAATTAGTAGCTCACCGGCTGTATCCGGAACAGGCTCCAAAGTCCAAGATACAAGCTAGGTCATTCATTTATCATTTTTAATTTAATTTTTATATTTTTATGGCATTTTAAATAGCATCACCTCAACGGTACCTCTTTCATAGAACCCCTGCAAACACAGATTTTCTATTTTAATTGCAAAGAAAATGTTATTATTATTGCAAAGGTAGGTAATGTAGTTCATTGTCTACATATCTTTCAATCCTATACCCCTTTCCTTTGCCTCATTTCTTAATCCCTTAGTAGAACATATTCCGATCATAAAATTACATTATAATAAGTAAGTATGTTTATTCAACTCGGTACATATTCGATACGGTATCGAAATATTTCCTTTGCAGCATTAAATTTAAAATATTTTGATATGTTTTTCTTTTTCATTTGTGCTTTTACTTTAAAACCTCGGATTCGCACCGATATACTTAGTGGTACGAACAATCAAAATAAAATTCGTCTTATTAATAAAAAAAACGAGTTATACCGGTCTGATCCCCGGATACCCCGCTAGTTCTCCTCATATTAAATTATTATTGTTTTATTTTAAAGCTGTGCTCTGTATGTATCACGTATGTATAAACACACACACTTAATTATTATTGTCGTATTGAAATGGCGTTAATATTCGGTTAGTAGGGCTTATAAAAACAAAGAAACAAAAAAGTTTTTTCAGACATGCATTATATGGTCCACACGCAACAGCTGCTGCTAGTCTTGAGATACATATGAAGGTAGTCAGCCTCACTCTATCATTTTTCAGATCTAGGTCTATCTTTTTTTCATTACGATACTAGTATGCATTGCAGGATGCCTACACTCAGCATTGGGTGGCGAAAGGCTGAAGAAGAGAGAGAAAGAGAGATATCAGTATATAATACAAGGTGTTAGGTTAAACGAGAGACATACTTTAAGGGTGTGAGTAGTATTTATGAAAGTAAACCAATTTCTATATATAAAAGGAGAAACTGACTGACTGACCGATTGACAGATCAACGAACAGCCGAAACTGCAAGGACTAGGAACGTGAAATTTTGCATACGGCTTCCTTTTATTATTTAGGGGAGCACTAAGAAGGGGTTTTTGGAAATTCGACCTTTAAGGGGGTGAAAAGGGGAATTTCGTTTGTATGAAAAATCTTATTGCTTGAGTTAATAAACTTGAAATTTGGTACGAAAACACGCAGACGAAGTCGCGGGCGAAGTGCTAGTTAATAATAAATACTCTGACCGATTTCGGTCACAGTGGCCAATCTCAACGAAGATTAGCCAGGTTCGCAGGAGATATAGTGCACAAGTGTGTGCGCAAACACAGGTGTACTCTTTTAGTCCAAAGGGACGGCAATCCGATTCGACCGGGGATAGATCAGGCGCAGGACCAACGGCTTTAAATGCTTTCTGAGGCACAGGGCTATCACACCACCAACTTCCAAACTCCGGGCTGCTACTGAGAAATTCCTAATGGAAAAACCCAATAACACTTTACCCGACCTGGGAATCGAACCCAGGATGGCATGTGCAGTAGCGCTTGCGACGATTGGACCAACGAGGTGAGGTTATTTATTCTGTACTTAATCAGTCAACACCCACGAACCACTTTTACTACGGGAGCAACTCTGGAATATGAAGTGCAAGTGTATCTACACGTTCAAATGTAGGGAAAAGCTGATTTTATCTATACTAGGGGGACTCCCCGTTTTTTCACTGGTAGAAAGTTACATTGTTCCTGAGTGCTGAGCTATAAAACATCAAGCTACGACTCTTAAGGCATAAAAGCGTAAAAACACGCTAAACGAAAGTAATAGCTAGGGCGGGCGATGCAATGCGATGGGGTGGATCGGGGCCTAAAATTTCACGCGGACGAAGTCGAGGGCAGACACTAGTTCTTGATAATTCAGAGTTAGTCCCATAGTAAAAGATGATCACTCCCATAAAGTATGACCGTCGGTCGTGTAACCTAACATTCAACTTCATTTACTTAACCAAATATACAATCAAAGTGAACTTAACAAAAAAATCCATCAACCATCAGTTTATACAGAATGACCTCCCATGGACAAGCCCGATACAATTTTAATAAAGGGCTCGTAATATTAAATATATGTAACGGGTCGTATCGCTCGCATCGTACGCGGGCCAACCATGCGTGTAATGAAATTTTTATTGCGACGAATTCGCACTTCAGTTGATGCGATGGGATCACGTTAGTACATTTTATGTGACTATTTGCGAACCTTGATGTAATAGTAAGTATTACCTTTTATTCACGTCTGGTAACCGGGTGACCTTGTGGCTGAGTGAGTGGTTTTCTGTAGTCTTGATTCTTGATGGTGGGGTATTGACTTCTGCATCATAGATTTGACTTCTTCAAACGGCCACTACCAGTCAACCAAGGGTGGTGAAGAGAATAAATGGCAGGTGCTTTGATTGAGAGGAACAATGTTAAAAAACTATTAAAAATATAGCTTAATGACTTATAAATAAAATAGGTACACAAATACATAAATAGTGGTTAAATGATAAATTCCTGTAAGTGTTTCAGTAAATTACTTACCGATCCGTAATTAAAAAGCCCTGAAAGAAAACGTATTGCTAATACATAGTTCCACAGACTGTAAAAGTAAAGCAAGGGGGAATGGTGTTTGTGGGCAATGGTTTACAATCTCGTTTATAGTGTAGTTTTAAATACCAAGCGGTTTATTGTTTACGTAGTACCAAGCTGTAACACATATTGCGTGCTATTATTGCTACTTTATTTGTAGGTACAGAGATAATTGCTTGGTCTAGTTCCTTCACAATGTTTTCATTGCGTTTGATATTATTATTAACAGCCATTTATATCAGACTAGCTTTTGCCGCGTGAATGTCGGAAATTATCCCACGGGAACGTACTACCTATGTTCGAACTCAGGTCATATCCTATAAGTATGCCTTTCATTCAATTCCGTTCAATCATTAGGGCACGAAAGGTAACAGACAGACTATATTTCTAATCCCATAAATCGCTTAAAAAGAGGTAGGTACCTACACAAAAATGACAATATTAAATACATGTGAATTTTAAAATCATCCCCTATTTTACCTCCTTGTGGGATGATTATACAAAAGCGCTGAAAAACGTAATTCTTTATTTCTTACCAAAAATATGTACAGTCAGCAAAGGAGCAAGGGAGATAGGTATGCAGGGTCGTCAAATATAGTTGAAGTTCACTAAGAAACCGCTTAATGTTTTCGAAAAATAAATTTATTTGATAAATTAACTGTTTGATTTCTATTTAATAAATTAAAATTCGTAAACATCAATCGGTAAAACTTTTATACAACGTGGCGCCACAATGGTGACATTAATTTAACAAACATATACGTTTTCACATTTTCTTTTCATTTAGAAATTATATTTCTATTAAACGTCATTATTTACGGATTTATTTTAAATTTTAGAAAATGGCATCTTAGAGCAACCTGTATTTAAAGAACTGTCGCGCAGCGGTCATTTGCCGGGGTCACGGATCATAACATCGCATCAATGAAATTAAAACGAATAAGCAATACTATTAGGATGAAACAAATGCAAAGAGTACCCAATTGAAGGAAAGAGATAGCCCTTTGTCGGCGAGCGGCGCAGGCGACGCGCGCCCTCCCTTCCACCCGCCGCCGCACCGAACTCGAATTCTTTTTTTGCATTTCTAGTGATAGCCGAAACCGTGTCCTTCTTCACACTACGGTGTCTAATATTTTTTGCTTTATTTATTTATTTTTGTGTAATTAGATACTGCGATAAAGACGCTTTGCTTTGTTTTCGTTTTGTAATCTAGTAGGTACGTTTACATCTCTTGCGATACGGACGCTTTTATTTGTGTTATTTTATTAATGCTTGTGTAAACTTGTGATCGTGATGGCAAATACACATCCGAACTACACAGCAGCTGAATATGCGGACATGATCCTAATTTTCAAGTCCATCACAGAGCCGTCCATAGGATATTAAAGCGCGAAAAGTGGCACCCATTCAAATTTAGAAAAGTGCATACTCCGTTAGACACTAAGCACCTCCGCTGTAGGTACCACTTGCGTCGCTCGGTTTCTTTGATAAGCCGTCAAAGAATCGGACCGATCACGAGTAGGTACATACAAGACGCGTTGCGCGATTGTTAGCGCGCGAAACGACGCGTTGCCGCTCCGAGTTAACGTAAGCCAGCAGCTATACTCCCATTTAGAATAAGATTAGACTTAAACAAAGCTTTTTTTACCGTCGGTTCAATCGATTTTGACTTCTATTTCGTAGGCATAAGGATGGCATTAAAAGCAGCAAACAGTTGTTATTGTAAGCACTTTTTTTGCTTTTAACGCCATCCTTATTCCTACGGAATAGAAGTCAAAATCGGTTGAATAAGCTGTAAAAAAGGTTTGTTTAAATTTCTAATCTTATTGTAAATGGAGTATAGGTAAGTGATTTCATGAATGAATTTTTGCAAGGGTGATCCCAATTTTAGTTACTTTTTTATTATTTAGTTTGTTTGAAAACATTTTTTTTTCAATTTACGAATTATTTTAACCTATCATTTATATGATTAATAGGCACTAGCCCTACCCGTGTGTTAAATTAATGTCACCATTGTAGCGCCACGTTGTATACTAGGCCTGTACCCATCCCTTCAGGATTATTTATGAGATAAAAAGTAATAGTTATTTTCCCACATCCTGCATTAGTCCCATAACAACCGGGGGTTATCCTTGCGTGCACTTGCATAGTGCATACAGGGATAATCGTCGGTTGGTGCCGCATTAATTAAAATTTCCTAAGGGGCCTCTGCGAGTTGGTTTCGGCCTCTCGTACGCCTTCCAAAGGACCGGGACCTCATGGTCCCGTGATTTGTAAAATCATAAAAATAATAATTTATTTACCAAAAAAGATGCTACAAAAACAACTTACAAACTAGTAAGCTATTATAAATACAATTTTGAAAGTGACATCTTGTCTTCGTGCCAACAAGAAAATGGCCGTAGGTTCCTAGCGACTCAACACGCAAAACATCTACCAGTCCAGCCACCGTATATGCGCTAAGCAAGGCTCTAGGTGCTAAGCAAGCCGCCTGTTAGTGGGGACGTAGCCTTAGGTTTTTTGTTCAAAGAACGGTATCTACTTATCCAAACTGTCGATAGTTTGGATAAATATGATCCGTTCTAATACATACTAAATCCTACGTGCACGTTTCAGGAGGCTTACTCCCTAATCACGAAATCCGTAGTTTAGGCCGAAGTTCCGCGCAATTCATACTCCGTACCATCTACGGTCATAAGATAAGTTTGGGGCCCGACCTAAGAATGAATGACATCACAATTTGACAGTTATACTACTCCCGTCCAAAAAAGTTAGTGTAGGGTTCACTTTGAAGTTTCGAAGTACTTTGATGATGGATGTATGGATGGTCGCTTATCTTCGTTCACGGACTTAGAGAGTAGGACTTCAGTTTCAAAAAGCTACATCATCATCATTTCAGCCTGGAATCACCCCCTGCTGGGTATAGGCCATTCCTTTTTTCAGCAATACTTCTCGGTATCATGTGTTCAAAAAGCTTAGTTTTCCTAAAACGGTGCTTAAAAATGTTCAAGGAAACCCTTCACGCTTTTTAAAAAAAAAAAATTCTGAATTCAAAGGATCGCTGGAATTACGTTTTTACGCCAAAATTAAACCTGTCAAGAACAATCTCACTGGAACAATGTCGACATTTCAGTGTTTCCGACTTCATTTTGAAGGATGTCGCGGTTTCACCAGCTTACAGTTAAATTCCAAATTTTTTATGCTTTTATTTTAATAATGTTAAAACAAACGATAACAATTGTATTGTTTTATTGAATTAAGTTAAAATTTGGCACGGCCTAAACTGCTCCTGTGCTTCAGTGAAAACTATGTAACATTTAACGTAGCAAGTTATCCAACAAAGATAATCTGTACTAGGTAAAAAATTTAGAATAGAATAGGTAGGTTATCCAACTATGTCGGGGTCGGCTTCCAGTCTTACCGGATGTAGCTGAGTACCAATATTTTACATGGAGCGACTGCCTATCTAACCTCCACAACCCATTGCGTAATACGATATGCTTGGGTAAGACTGGTTGTCAGCGTTTCGGGCTTCTTACCACCCGTAACGACTGTCAAAGACACACGACAGACAGTCAGGACCAACGACTTAACTTGCTTTCCGAGGCTCGGAGGGGGTCTTGGTATGTAGAGATGGTTACCCATCCACGGACCAACCGCGGCAAGCCTAGCTTAATCTGATCGATCGACCCGTGCGGTTGTTGCTTAGCCATAAGCTTAGAATACGTAAGAAAACACAAAAAATACTGTCTTGTGTTTTCAACCACCAATATCAACATGAAATCAAATAATTCACTCTCTGGTACCATAAACATAATAATATATTCAGAGGGAAAAAAGGCAAGCATCATCAAAGGGCGAGACCACACTGTTCGAACTCCTTCATAATAGTAATTTATCTCTGCCAATACTCTCCTTATTAATGGCGTCACAAGACAAACGTATTGGATGTACAATAGAACAAACATCGTGTTGTTTGCGTGCCAAAGCCGTTCAGGTTCTATAAAGCAGGATGATGTAAACACCGCTTTACAATAACAGTCACTTGTATAGAGCTACTGAATGTACCGTAATTGGTGTGTTAATAATGACGAATTCGATGAAAGAAGACAAGAGATTTATTTAATTAAAAAGGATTTATTAGATAACAGCAGAAAACACAAATGCATGACGAGACAGTTGACAGTGCAAGAGAGAGAGAGAGAGACGAAAAAATTAACGTGACAGACGGCGATTGCGTTTCGTTTACATCTAACAAATAATTCTTTTAATTTTTGTTTTAAGTATTTACAAAAATAGCGATCTTTCTTTTGGTTCTAATTTCTCCTCGGCTAGACAGTTTTGGTGCACATAAATAAAGTTTTTATGTATAGGATGTATTTTAGAGTACCTATTTAGATACAGTCCGTATTTGAATATCACTTCCATTAGCGTAGTTTTGAGATTTCTTGAAATTATATGAAATTCAGAGGCATCACATTATTATCGAAGCACGCTTAGATTCTAAAGTGTTACTCTGAATACGCTTTGTTTTAGTCCCTAGATTTCACGAAGTCCGACCTCTAACAAAGACAGCGAGATTACTGAACTATTTTCCTAAAAAATATGTATTGTCTACTTATTACGTTACGTTTATCCCAAGGCATATCCAGAAACACGAGTCGCATATCGGTGTGAGTCGTGTCTGTCCGGTAATTGATGACACGCAATAATTCATCGTTTGTGTGGAGTCTCACGCTCGCCCTGCCGGCCACGCTCGCTCCACGCTCACTTAATGTTGCCAGCTTAAGGAACAAACATACCAGACACTCTTGTTCAAGAAAGGGACACGAGAACACATATCTTTTTATTTAGAACAAAATAACTTCAGCGTTCTTTTTCCTTTGGATTGATGCGGTCTAATGATCTGGATTTATCGCGACTACATTCACACGTTCGCTCATATATGGTTACAAAGTTCGTGTGTAGTATGTCTTGTCACTTTTAGTGTCTGTATTTCAACGATATTGAAAAAAGTTTGCATTCTCGATACTTTTTTGTGTTTCCATTGATTTGATCTCTACATTTTTTCAAGACCGAAGTCTGAACATAAAATGTAATTAACTTAAATTTGAAATTATCCGACATTTCGTTTACTTTCCTCATAGTCTGATGAATTCTGAATGAACTGTCAATCACACAATTTTATCCCGATTCAGCAGAGTTTGCACGAAACGAAAAAAAAGTTTTAATAACAAAGTGTATTTGGCAAGTACTCGTAAGCAATAACTATTGGGTGGAATTGTCAAGTGGTTCAGTGAATTATCAATATCGTAGTAATCCATTAGGGTGCCGGCAGGTGGATGGGTTGGCAACGTTTAGTCGGAATAAGGGCGTGTATTGGACAGTGTAAACAGTCCATTATTGCTCGGTGAACGTGGCGTGCTGTTGACATTTCAACTACAGTGTGCTGCTACCTTGTCGAGCTATTGCACTTCATTGCATACCTACACTTGCTACGTCACAATATACGCTACGTATACATGCATAAACACGTTTATCAAAACTCTGCTGTGATGCAGAGCTTTTATTAAAGAGATTTTATTAACCGACTTCCAAAAAACAGGAGGTTATATGTTCGACTTTATGTATGTTTTCTAGGCTTGTTTTCGCTTATACGCAACATAATTATGAACGTAAAGGTTCTTTTTACGTGGCTTTTTCGTTAACGTAATATGAAAAGTCTTGTAATTATTAGATCATTAGAATTGATAAGATTTGTAAGCTGAGAGATTTCGAGCTCGCCGAATAGTGAATTTTCTTACGTTCGGATATTCTGTAGGATCTAGACATACCTATTTAATATACATATATATAGATCCTTAGAGATACATTATTTTGTTAAATGATTTTATTATGTAATTATATTTATATTACGAAGAGTTTAGTTTGATATTATAATTTATGATTTCAATAGCTGAACCTGTAAAAGGCGGCTTTGTTATTTCTGAATAAAGTAGCAAAAGGTAGGTAACTACGAGTAAAATAGACAACTAGATTTATGAAGCCTAGTGAGTTCCATTGTTAGCATAGGCTGACAAATTCATTCAAATTGTCTTTGTTTTATTATATGTGTACATACTTATTTGAAACAAAGAGAGGTTTTACAGCAAATAGAGAGCTGACTAATTAAGGAGTGCTGGAGTCAGCTCAGTTATTTACCTAAGCAGGTTCACATAAAGAAACAATTTATTAGCGCAACCGACTCGGCTCGAAACAAGCAAAAAACTTGAGTAGAAAGTTTTTTAATTAAAACTTGAGGTGGTCACGTATTTTTTCTGTATCTACGAAATCTTCAAACTACTTGGCGCTTATAAAGTTTTCAGATTGTAATCTATGGCAGGTACTGTAACTGGAAAATACGACAGAATGTTTAAGAGCTCTGGACGTTTGGTGTTGGCTGTTTCCTATTCTGCTTGTTCTCTTTCAGCGTGTTCAAAGTCAACGGATTTTCCTCGCAATGAATTTCATTTCGGCTGCTTAGCCAGTGAAGAAGTCTTCTTTAAAACAAAATTATAAACACAATATCTTTCAATGTTCGTGACGCTTTTTGAATCAGAATTTATCACTGAATTTATTCAAATATTGTTTGGTGAAATTCTATGTAAACAAACCTTTTTAATTCAGTTGAGAGTATTGCTCTAGATTTAACGTCACACTTTCTCGGTGTTATATCAAATTTAAAAAAAAACAAATTCACCTCGCATACCTGAAGCTCACTGCTCACATGACCCACATTTTGAATTCGTGTAACATTTTGCTTATAATTCCGCGTGTCTAAAAACTGCGTTTGAAACTCGCTATTTCACTGTCCTTTATAGACGATATATTTTTAAAGTAAAACGAACGTGAAAAAAAAGTACAAAATTGGACGGAATATTCCCGGAAATAAAAATCCCTCTCAGATTTTCCAAACGCACAAATCACTGGCACATTTTTTTTATGTAAAATCGGAGTAGGTACTAAAATCGTACATAAAAACGATTTCAAGTTTCAATTAAAACATTTTACTCACACACTTGTAACTTTCAGGCACTTGAAACTGATCGTAACATTTTAGTTATTTTTTTCTGAAATTCAAGTGCTCGTGCAACGTAGGCTGCGTAGTTATTTCCACATTTATTACTGGTCAGAACTTTGTTTAATTGTTTTTAAATAAATACCGTTTAATTTCGATTTACAGAATCGCTCTGTTTTTGAGTTGTTTCTAAACTGTAGACTTTTGACTATCCTACTTCCTACTATCCTACTAATATTATAAATGCGAAAGTTTGTGAGGATGGATGGATGGATGTTTGTTACTCTTTCACGCAAAAACTACTGAACGGATTTTGATGAAACTGTACAGTAATATAGCTTATACATCAGAATAACACATAGGATACTTTTTATCCCGATATTCCCACGGGATCGAAACTTACGCGGGTGAAACCGCGGGGCGCAGCTAGTCCTACTAATAATATTGTAAATGCGAAAGTTTGTGAGGATGGATGGATGGATGTTTGTTACTCTTTCACGCAAAAACTACTCAACGGATTTTGATAAAGTTTGGCACACATATACTTTATAACCAGATTAACACATAGAAAACTTTTTATCCCGATATTCCCACGGGACCGAACTTACGCGGGTGAAACCGCGGGGCGCAGCTAGTTCAACGATAAGCGGACACCAGAGGGTGGACCAGATCATGACTTAGTTTTGATTGATTTTTGTGTAAAAACTACAGGCATTCTGGGATTTAAGGATTGTGGTTGATAGGAGTGCTACATAGGTAGCTAATAAAAAAAAAAACAGAAATTTCCGAAGGATTTCAATGTCATCATCATGGGGTCGGCTTCCAGTCTAACCGGATGCAGCTGAATACCAGTGTTTTACATGGAGCAACTGCCTATATGACCTCCACAACCCAGTAACTGGGTAATACGATACCCCTTGGTAAGACTGGTTGTCAGACTTTCTCGTTTCTGACTACCCGTAACGACTGTCGACAGATCCCCAAATGACAGCCGGGACCAACGGCTTAACGTAGTTTCCGAGGCACGGAAGGATTTCAATGTATTTTTTTTTTCATTATTTTGTCTCTAGTAGTCCTGAGCAGGTCCACCTTCTGGTGCCCGCTTATCGTTGAATATTGGGACATGTTGTATACACCCTCATTTTACCGTCGAACCTATTGCCATCAACAGCGCACAACACGAGACTTCGGGTTACTACTGAGAAACTCCAGTTGGAAAAACCCAATAACACTGCCCGATCTGGAAGTCGTACTCAGGATCTCATGCTCAGTGGTAGCGCCTGCGCCTACTGAACCAACGGGGTGAGGTTATTTATTCTGTACCTGATTAAAGTCACTTTTGAACGTAAGTTTTTTTTCAAGCTTGCTACAGCTCGTAAAATTCTATCCGAAAAGAATTACCGCAAGGAATTTCTTTTCAAACAGGTGGAGGTCTCTTATTAGGTTCAACGATTACATATTACATTGAAATTTATTGAACATGCGACAATTTATTCATTCTCTAACCCTTAAACCGTCACGTTATAAGTTATAACATTTTAGAGCCTCGTCGACCAGGTCGTAAGTTTTCAGCTAACCCGCGACCTTAGCTCGTTATATGGCAACTTTATGGTTTCTCGGATATCGTCGACTTACTTTCTTAACACTTTGGGTACTAGGTTTTTTTAGGAATATATGAAGGTATTACTGGTATTATCGTAATTCAAAATCATTTAATTTCAAGTCGCAATCTCATCTCAGAGACAATCGATGTCAAAAAATTATCAAAAATGTAGGTAAATTACAGGTTTTTTTGACAGATTCAGAATAAGATGAGTATGCGAACATGCAATGAACCCTTTGATCAGTCTACACACATCAGTAGGTTATCGATCCATATAATATTATGTTAAGCTCGACTCTTAAACAGATATTTAATGGTCCACATTAGCCTTGGATCTTTATAGCTGGCAGTCAAAGGGAAGGCTTTAGCCCACCAGTGGGATGATGAAGGCTGGCTGCAGTAACCACGAACCAGTAAACCTGCCTCTTTCGTGCCGACATATTTTTTAAAACATTAATTTATAATGTACCATTTTAATTTTCTTTCCTATGCCCAATTATTTTCTTAGAAATAAAACAATTTTCATCGCATCATCTCGATACCAACGAAGCTCATGACAGTTAAATTAATGATACTTTAAAGGCAACAAGTCTCTGCATACTTAATTTATTTTCCTTCGGTTGACTGATTCCATTGATCTTCTTTATGAAGTGGAAAGGTATTCAATAACTTTTCATTCGGTATTTTTATGAAGTAGATTATTAAAACTTGGCTGTTTTCTAAGCTCGCTATAGATATTTAATTAGATTATAATGAAGAGAAATGTTGTGTGTTATTACAAGATTTCTTATATGAAAATACACGTAATTCATTATCTAATTAGGTTCTGCTGTAGGTTTCCTAGAAATATGTTTGCTACATTCTGCGGTGAACGGTACTTCTATTGAGATTGAGAGCAATGGTGGCCTAGTGATAACGGCCGTGACTTACGAGTTGTAGGTTTAGGTTCGAACCCCGTCAGGCGCTTTATTTTGTGTAAATTATTTCATCACCATTGCTCTTAAAACGGTGAAGGAAAACAAAGTGAGGAAACCGGCATGTCCTAGAACCAAAAATTCGAAGACATGTGACATCCACCAACCCGCACTGGGCCCGCGTGGTAGATTACGGCCCACTCCCTCTCATAGAGAGGAGGCCTGTGTCCCAGCAGTGGGAACATTATAGGCTGATTATGTTATGTATGGTACTTCTATTGCTTCAAGCCAAGCTCAAGGAAAAGTTATTATGTTTGAAAATTGCAATAATCCACAACTGATTGTAAATGGATTGGCTTTTTATTCGTAGAACATTGAGAAAGAATGTGGTTTAAATGACTGAAAATAAAACATAGATGACAATAACTAAAATAAAAGGCCTCTTGGTTAAAATCCATTTATTTCAGACTCAAATGACTGAAAAAATGCTGCAAAGCTTTTGATAAAAACCCGCACAACTGAACAGCGTTTCCTTCCACAATTAAAATTAAAGGGTTAGTTCGACGATCTCGCGGCAAAGTATAAAAATAGCTAACTGAAGCTGCTTACCGCCGTGACATGTTCAGAAGCCGTAAACGGGTGCTATCCGGCACTCCGGCATGGCCGCACTTAGAGCGACCGCCTCGGGACTCTTGACATGAATTAAAAATGCACGCTGCATTAGTGTTCCAATGGCGGGCCGTCCCCAGTGCACATGTGAAATGGGACCGGGGAGCTACTCCCGTGTCATGTCGTTCGCTACTCGGGCCCTGCCTTTGATCTATTAATGCTGAGCTTGTAACTATTGCGTTTTAATCTATCGAGTTTTTTAAATAAATGCCTGGTCAGGACCTACCATGTAACCTGCATTGATTAAACAACGATGAATGGCTGAGGGTATGACCAGAATGCACCTCGCGCAGACCAGGGAAGCATGGCACCAAAAGACCTATACAGCCTTATACTTAAAGAGTCCCTATCAATTTCGCGGTTTAAAAACAGAAAATTCAAGTTTTTTCAGCGCAAATTTCTCAAAAACCTTAAGTTAATTAGTTTTTTTAAACACAGTTATTTATCAACTATTTATCTAGTAAGTGCACAAATTTAAATTTTGATAACTACTTAATATAAATTATAAAAATCTAACACACGTTTTTACATAAGCACGAAACACCATGTTTTTCAATTGCTTTCATAACTTACTGGTAGCAAAAAACAATCTGAAAAAAAAAATTAAGTAAGTAGTAGTAAGGGTAGTAGTAAGTAGTAGTAGTAGTAGTAAGGGTACAATTTTGTTCTTTAAAGTTTAATGATTTAGTACTTAAAAAAATGTTGATCACGTTGAAAAATAATGCCTTATAAACTTAAATTCGTTCATTCGTGTACTAAAATTTAAATTTGTAGACTTACTAGATAAATAGGTCATAAGGTAGGTAAGGGTGTTGAGAAAGTTGCGCTAAAAAAAACTGATTTTCTGTTTTTACACCGCGAAATTGACATGGACTCTTAACAATGGAACAAGACTGCCAATGAAAATTTGGTGATAATAATAATACTGTCTCCATATAATATAGCAGTGGTGTCCCAGTGGTAACGACCCCGATTGACGAGTTGTAGGGTGTGGGTTCGGCTCCAAGCAGGCGCTTTACTTTGTGTAAATAATTGAAATCGAAGATATGTGACATCTACCAACCCGCAACGGACCCGCGTGGTAGATTATAGCCTACTCCCTCTCGAAGAAGGCCTGTGTCCCAGCTATGGGAATATTATAGGTTGATTATAGTGCGTCTGTGTAAAAGTTCCCCCTTCCCTTATAGTTAGCAACATCGTCTAATAAAAGGCTGGCCTCAATCTACTCGTTTCACAAGTAGATTTAGGCTATGTTGATGACGTAAAAAGTAGGCGGTTTTCCCTTAAGGGACTCAAAAGGTAAATTATGATTACTTTAATAAACCCGTGCCCTGTTAGCGTTTTTGAGGCAGGAAATTAGCTGATTGCTGTTTACTTGGCAACGATTATCCACCCCAGTAAATCCACCCTAAGGTGGATATGCGGAAATGTATCCACCCTAAGCCTTTAAATTCCGTTTATCCAACTAGGCCTAGGGTGGATTCTAGGACATGCGTTTCCACGTGGATACGCGGGCCTTCAAAAATCCATCTTAGGGTGGATTTTTTAGGGTGGATAAACGGAATTGCTCCTTGGCAAAACCAAAACTTGTTAGGATATATTTTTCAATGAGTGCATAATATAAACTACTCGTAGTAAGTCTAATAGCTATGTATATCTCAATGAATGAAAGTATAAATAAAGCATTATAGGTACTGTGAACAAATATTAACTATCACTTTAATGATGAGGCCATTATGGAATGGTACACCCACACAATTTGTACAGCAAACGATCAATCAACAAATGCATCAAACAACAAAACTAATCGAGGCGTAACAAATGAAACATGTTATCAACATATTAAGCAAACCGTTCATTTTCACGTTCCATTACCAAATTAATAAATAGACACTGCAAACAAAGGACGGAGAATATGAAAAACGCTTACAAAGAACGAAAAAAATTAAGCACCTTACTAGAGGCGCGTGGGTCAACAAAGATAATTTTCCCGCAATAAATTGAAGTAGCGTCGTGGTTAATTACCGTACCTGGGTTCCGGAGATAGGGAACAAAAATCGGCTGAAGCCGCCAGCCTCAGATAAGCTCACCATAATAGAGACTTTAAAAGAAATTAGCAGTCGCTCATTAACTGAAAGTTTCTGTTGCATTTTATGTGACTGTGCGGATTAGCGTGGTCTGGGTGACTGACGTAATTGAGCGAGTTAAAAATGAAAGCCTTTTTGTCGATAGACTGAAGTTTTGCTTTTTAGTCATGCTTGCTGTGTCTTTATGGTGAAGCGAAATTATTTTGTACTCGAAATTCTATTTTGAAATGCATGATACAGTCGAGTTCTTTAATATCTGAGCATGTTCAAGAACCAAAAAAATATAGGCTATGGTACCTAAAGTTTAATAAAACTCTAAACAGCTTTGCCTTACAATAAATTGTAAACAATCTGTGACATCATAAATATGTGACTACATTATATCAATAATATTGCTACAGACAAAGACTCTATATATTGTACGCAATTCCTTGTTCATATTATTTAGCGCAAAGTTAGATTTACAAGTATCTATGCAATTTTTCTATAAAAATATCTTGACAATTTGACATGTCTCGAATTATTGTTTTAAATTCTTTGAACAATCTCTACACTTTTTCATTGAAACAAGTTCAATTTAAAGTTGTCAGTTATGATATCCTTCAACGGCAACATTGCATTATTACTCGTACTTCTGCTCCGGCAAGCAAAAATAAATTTAATGGTAAAGGCCATTTAGTTGAATATTCATAGCTGTATAGATATTTACGGATCCTTAGTTGCAGCAAATATATTGAAATCTAGATTATTTAGATATTTATGTTCCGAAGAGTAGTCAAATATTTTTGACTGCACTACCGAAACAAACTTATGGACAATTTATATGATAATATTCTATTGATGTCTAAGTTAGTATAGAACTTGATCATTTTAACGCTTACAATATTTTGAAACATTGTCACTGCTAATATATTAGTGAACTCGACTGTAGGTACCTATTTTATTTCAAAGTGCTACATGTTTCCCGTTTATTTTTAGTTGAAGTATTACGTTAGAGAAATTAGTACCTAAGTAGTACTTTATAGATTTCCACTCTGCGACATTTTATTCGATTTTTTGTAGGTTAGGTATCTACAATAAATAGGAAAAGATAGGGTAAATCGGGTCCCGTAAGGGCCGAAGCCTGCCGGGGCAGCGGGATTGTCCGAAATGGTTACCGCTACCCCGGAACACAAACGGCTAAGAAAGGAACACGGGTGGGTTTTAGTCAGTAAGAGTCTGACACTCCCTTCTGCTCCACCCAGAGCGGAAGGGTTCATTTGATGATTTCCCATCCACAAAAAAAGGGTAAATCGGGTATCCAATAATCTGACCACATTATATTGCAGTTACATAATGTATAATTGTATACCCCCCTCCCCCTCCTTCTTACCAAGGCCCGTGTCCCAGCAGTGGGAAAATTATAGTCTGATTATGCTTATGCTAATAATGCATACTTTTGTAGTAAGCCACTGATTAGACATATTTATAGACTGCTGAAACTTTTGATCATGTCAAAAGTTTGCCATGACATGGCCACAGACTATAAACAGACCAGGCGAATGAGTTTCCCGCTGCATATTTTTAGACCCTTTCATGCCGTGTATTTAGCGGCTGTGTTATTTATTCATAAGTTTAATCGTTACGAGATGATGTATGATGGCTATGTGATGGACGAGTAATACAGGGTGTGATGCATCATGCATAATCACTTAACAACGCGATGGAGCTACCGCTGTTGTGTTTTGTGTTTTTTCGTAAGTTTCTCTTAGTAAATAGAAAAAAAAGAAACAAATATACATTGTTTTCTCTGAATTACTTTATATCAGGCCATAGCTCATACCTTTGAAAAGTTTTAATTTTCGTTTGGATCAGTTAGGTGCTAGTCATACTACTACTAATGCAAACCCATAAATTCAAGTAAACTGATCATAAATTTAAGTACAGCCACACTGTTACACCTTTATACTTTCATTTCAACATTTTCAAACATTTTTGTACGAGCTATACCGAATGAAAGTTAGAGCTTTTCCTGTAAGTATACTTAATTTATGAAAAAGCAAATGTTTGTCCTTCACAATCATCCGGCTTAATAATAAAACGCTATTTACCATTAATTAGACAACTAAGTTGAATTAAATTAAAATAATAAACAGAAAATGTTTAGTATTTTACGAAAGTACACAACTAATATTGTTACAAAGTTTTGGAATTATATAAATGAAGAGGGTTACAGAACTGAGGTGAAAAATTCTAGGATTTGTTGTTCAAAATTTTCCTACGAATTGAAAATATTATTCTTACCAAGCGCTGGATGGTTTCAGATGAAATGAAACCTGGAATTAAATCTGTTTTTCCACATTTTCTCGGATTTATTTTTGGAGTAAACAGAAGTGGAATACTAGTATTAGCATCATTCAATTTAGTTCACAATATGATTATATGTACTCGTAGCAACTAGGTCATTGTAAAAACACTATTTAAGCTTACTTAATTAATTTAAAGCTCTTAAGATAATGACCAATAGTCATGAAACATCAATAGGTAGGTTACATATGTCCCCTGAAATTCTGAATTTTTCGAGTGTCGTTGTCTTTGTTCGCAATATTTTATTTTTAAACCAGAGGTAACATGAATATTTCAACAATTCATTGTTTTGCCTCGCGTAGTACTCATTTTACAATTCACATAAACAAATTTAAAAGCTAGCCATCTCAGATTCGATTCTCACCGTCTCTGCGAATGTGCACTCTACTTGAGATGACTCGCTTTTTCAAGTGTATTTTTCTACCGAAATCAAATGCTACGTGGTTCTAACGTATTTCAAGACTAAGGCACGGAGGAAGAAGGAACTTAGTTAATTAGGTGTGGCTTTTCAGTTACAAATAGTCCTCTATTAGCGCAGAATTCTATTAACGCACGTATTTTGTTTTCGCATGAAACAATTTCTATGGAAATTTGTTTTTTTTTTGTACGCAACATGAGTGCTGAATCAATGGATGTGAACAACAACGTAGGCACGCTCATAATTCTTGTTGACTAATAATAAGTTGAAGTGTATGTGAATGTGTGCATTAAACTGCATCGGGCACAGTGAGCGTCGGAGTGACCATCCGGAGTGACCGCTGCCCGCGCCCGACGCCCAACCAATTTAAATTTATTCGTGCCTCTTCTGCCGCATCGTTAAAGTCAAGGGCGTGCTTAGTGCCAGAATCCATTAACTTAATATATGGGTATGAGCAATCGGCTTTTTGTTATGTTCCCCAGTCAAACGTTACTCCTTCTCATTCGTAATTGCTAAATGGCTCGTATTACACAAGTCGTTACTGTCAATGGGAGGACGCTGTAATCAGTGTTATTTAACTTAGTATAATAACGGAAGTCTTTGCTTCCAAATGAGATATTAATATATAAGAACTATAATGAATTGTGACTCGCTGAAAGTTTAGCGCTTTGTCAGAGTATTAATATTTGGATTTTTAACGTGTAAATAGCCGACAATTAAAGCATTTGTTTATTTAAAACTTGAATGTAAATAAGAACAGTGTCCAGTGATATTTGCGTCAGGTTGATTGCCTCCAGTCGACTGAACTCGCCATACATATATACATATATCTATTTTCCAGCATATGTAAATTTTCAACAAGCCTTTTCGATTCGACAGACGCGTCCAATTCGCTAGTGGAATGGAACTGAAATTGGAAAAATCGCCGTGAGCCATGTAGGTATGAAGTTTGCCGTACTGATGAAATAATACCATTATGGCCCTGAAAGTATTTTAATAAGGGCTAATTTTCTGACTTTGATAACTTTCTTCTTTTAATTTCGGTAGTAAGCTTACGATATAAGTTTTTTTTATACGATACGATGTTAAACACAAAAGAATAACTCAGTATTACCCAGTCCTAAAATAACAAGTTTTTTTTTACGAAACTGCAATGTTTTGATGTAAAAAGTAAATGTTTTGTGTCCCTTGTTCATAATTATTTTTTCGCAGGTGAAAAAGCTAAAGTCACGGTCCCACGGCCCGTTAACTGACATGCTGCGGCAGGCGTTCCTACGAATGTCGAGGCCTGTTGCAGCCCGTGCCAGGCATTCACACGGCGTGTGTCGGCCAGGTGCGCAGGCAGGCCGCTATTCTAACATGACAAGCCATGCGCTCTGTAGTTATCACCGGATTGGGCAGCGTGTATGGTTTAATTCAGTGGCCAAATAGGCCGCGACAGGTGCCCCGCGCTGCGCCACGCCGCCGCGCCTTTGAACTTACGGACTCTCGACGGATGGAACGGGCGACGACAGTCCACCGCACGCCGCATCGGGTGCGACGGTTCCCACGGCCTGTCGGCCTGGCCTGGAGGAATGTGGCCTTTGAGAAAGCGGACTGTGGGACCGCAACATAAGTTGCAGGTAAAACTAAAGCCATAGTAAACATGCGATTCCGGAAAGGAGAAAGCAATACAGCTTCGTAACAATTGCCCTTTCTTTGTGCAACTATTTTTAGACAGAGTCGTTAACATTTCTTGGAAAATTTCATCGTGAGGGCTTCCTCTATTTTCATTTTAAACTCTAAACTAATTGATAGTTTATTTACATTAGAACTAGCTATAACTAATGAAGAAAGGAATGGGTTGTTTCATTTTCAATTATATCTATTTTCAGAGAAGTTCAAGCTGTTGCTTGAGTTGTGCAATTTAATAAATAGTGTCAAAGAATTAACTTATTGCCATAGGCTAATTGTAAAATTGGAAATAAAATTATTATTATTATAATTTAACTGAAGAATTGCTGAATGAAGTTAGATGTTGCTTGCGTCAAAATATTAGCGACACCAGCCTTTTCATAAAATTTCAAAAGTTTATATTTGGTTAGTTTTAAGCCAAGTTCACACAAATAGTTTGATTACTAAACGTAAACTCTAATTATAATTAGCCCTTTTCGTGATAATTCCCAGAACCTAGAAGGATTAATATTGTCTGAGACAACGGATCAATGGATGGATGGAATGGAATGGATTAATATTGTCTGGAATTACCAGAAAACAAAGCCTTTTAGATCTTCTTGTACCTATTATTATCTTTTATACCCCTGTTAACAATGCAGACTACAGCTTATTTATTAAAATTAATTACAAGGATAACTCAACAAAAACAATGTGCAATTTAAAACATTTTGTTAAAAGGTACAGCGGCTAGGTATTCCTGGTATTTGCGTCGTCTGCCTTATAATGAAACTGTACCTAGGACATGGGTGCTTCAGACAGACTGTCACTCTGTCACTAGCTAAAATAAACTTATATTGGCTCTATTTCATTGTAATGCTTAGAAATTAGAATCGTTTTAAGAAAATATAGCTCTAGAAATGTTCTCATTTGGTTCGTTCACAATTTTCTAGTGATATTTTTATGTGGTGTCTCATGAAGTCACGCCAGATGTAAATATAAGAGCTGTAAGTATGAAAAACTCGAACGGTAAAAAACGAGAATTACGAATATATAGGTACCTACATATATTGGGGTTAGAGTTTTAATCTTTCGCAAAGATTAATTTCCCTCTCTTTTCATGTGTGGCTTTTTTAAAAACATCTGTCAAATATGGTCATCATCATCAGTCTACAGCGGTCGACTGCTGATTTTTGGCAACTCTCATCCCTGTCAAGATCGTCGCTCCACCTAGCCTGAGGGCGTCCTCCCTTACGTTTCCCGATTTGCGGTCTCCACATGGTACTTAGTACCAATTTTATTCACACTGAAAACTACATAAGTGCTGTGCTTGCTAATTTGTGGTGTAAAATAATATTTCTCTCATCTTCCTGATATTATTTAGCACGTACAAAAACACAGAATATACGAGTTTGTATGCATTAAGTAAACTGTGGCTTCCTAACCGGTACTTTGTAGTTTCAAATCCTAATACTTACTGTACTGTTAATAGTTAGTCGTGTTTAACTTTGCCGAAATAGTAAACAAACTATTATACTTCGGTAAAGTATCTTGTTATTGTTATGTAAACAAATCGCCCCATAGCTTAACTTGTTACACAGAAACTACCACAAAATGAACTGTTTGATCGAGTAACTTTTGTACTGCCCTAAAGCAGTTGCAGAAACTTATGAATATAAAATTACTTGTTTGTCAAAACTTTGGACATAATTCTAGGATTTTCGTGGAATAATATATACCTATATGTATACAGTGCTCGAAGAACAGATGACCGATGAGGCCGAAAGGTTCTGGCAACTGTGTACTGGAAAACGTAGCATCCACAAGGTGGACCGATGACCTGGTAAAGAGCGCCGCGCGCATCTCTCTCTCGCGTGCTTCTCGCATCGAGCGGATTCCGCTCGATGCGAGAAGCACAGGACTGGTCGAAAGTGACGTTTTTATTTTATTGCTGAGTGGGCCCGCTCTTGACCTCGATCACGCCTGATGGAAAGCGATGGATGAGATCTATGATGGAACGAGCGTGCCCAGAAGATGCCTAAGGCACTGGAACTCCCACGCATCGACGAAACACAGCAGACTGCTTGACGCCGGACTCCGGTGGGAGCCCCGGTTGAATACCAAGCGGGCGTTAGCGTTTATACCACCGCAAGGGAAGAATTGGCCCGTCAAATAAGGTGTAACTGTCCAAGTGTCCAGGATGTGCCGAGCGCTCGGCTCAGTTGAGTAACTGGCGGAACAAACTGCGCTACGCGAGGAGGCTTCTCCATGCATCTCGAATGACAAACAAATTAAAAAAGATGGTTGGGGGAGGCCTATGTCCAGCAGAGGACGTCTTTCGGCTGAAAGACTGATTACTGATACCATTGGACATTGTAGCATATCTTTAATCGAACAAAGGTGATGCATGAACGAATAAGCGTCTCAAATACTGCTGTTATAATATTTTTCATTAGGCTAGGAACACGCAAATCGTATCTAGCACTTTTAATATTAATCTATAGTTTGTCTCTGTGGCATCACCCACAGTTTGACTGGTAGAAAATGCCTATGGCGTTAAGTCCACCTCTGTACAACTCTGTGCTTGAAGTATTAAATAAAAAAATAAAAAACGTCCTAATTATTGCGACAGTAATACGACCGTTGTTTTTAAGCTACTGGCTATTTATTTTTGCGAAAAATGAAATGACTGACCCTCAATGTGCGGTCGCTGCATTGATTTACCGACTGCAATCAGAATACCGCAGCAGTCTGGTAGCCTACGTGTAACCACCCTAACATTTAATATGACAATGCCGTAAACATCAATTGGATTAGCTCGGTGTGATCCGAAAGGCTGCGGTCAGTGAAATTTTGCAGCACAAAGCGAAATGAATGAAAATCGACTATGTCACTGTGAATAGGGTTATGTCCAGATACTCCTGTGTTAGGTAACTATTGTTCTACATAAGCTCATTGCAAATATAGCTTTATATGCGTTCGATAGAAGCCGCTAAAAGCTTTTATATCTGCCATTATATTGGCCAGGGAACCTTAATTTGTGTGTAAAAGACACACAACTTAAAGTTAGTAGGTAAAGAACAAAGCACTTTTTTTCCCGAAAACAACTAAAACTGCGGTGGTCGCCACGTAGCGTCCGCAATTTACTGTCGAATGACGTCAGTGAAACGTTATTTACGAAGGTAAGCTGCAGTTTCGGCGTGACGTCATTGACTGATAAATTGCGGACGCTATGTGGCGGACACCGCACTCGTTGGAAACCCTAGCTTAACTCAATAAAGATTTTCATCACAGCAACTTGGTAAAATAGGTGTTATTGTACGTTTATAAAAATAATAACTATTGTGAAAGTTTTAATGAAAAAATAAAATGATCACCCGACTCAATGAGAATATAGCAACACAATGTTCCCTTCATCTTGGATCGAAACAAAGAACAGTGTTTATGTTTATTCCATCTCGCGTTACTACAATAATCAATTCAAACTAACGTTATAAATGTTGCTCTCTTATTTATAATATTTACGAGTGATTGTTAATCATATTCGGAGTCGCGGGTGGTCGGCGCTTCACAAGCTATACGGAGTGTCCACTATATCTTGACAGACGGTGAAACGTGGAACTAAATGTTTAATGTACTAATTTTGACATTTCGCCGTTGCTAGCAGCGGCACTCCAGACTATCAACTTATACTGGTCACTCTGTAATTAATTTGACGTTCATGAGTGCTATATTGTTTGTCGTACGTTATAAATTATACAACATATGTATTTATAATGGATTGAAATAATCCTTTATGTGTCATTCACATTTTGTTTGGGGCTTTGTGAAATGTCCCGTGAACCGTGAGCTGCTTTTTCGACAAATCTGTTCGCGTTTATATTGCGAGTTTTGGCTTTATGTCAATTTATTATACTTACTGGGAAGTTGGTTTACTATTTTTAGAAAGAAAGGAATTAGTTTTTGGCCCCCGTATTTTAACGTCTATTAATCGTATTATACCTAAAAAAAAGTAATCAAAATATTTAAAATGGTCGATTTTTTAAACAAAGTCTAACCAAAATCACGAAACTGTAATAAAAAGAAAATGTTTTGAATTGGCCCTCAATTGATTCAATTCAAACTCAAACTCAAAGCATTTATTTCAAATAAACCAATTATAGGCACTTTTGAATTGTCAAGGGTCGGTCAGTCAGAAAGAGGAAGCTAGTTGCCCATTCCAAAGCGTAGGTACCTGTGGAGAAGAACGGGCAAGAAACTCCACAGACACTCTTTTAAATCATAAAATTGTTACAAAAATCTTGGTTACATCATTCATGTTGAAATTATACATGTGAGAACGATGCAGAAAGACGTGCACGTTAAAGGCGTCCGTACTAAAAAGAACAATTCATAAATTAAAATAAGCCGTGGCGGCTAAGAGATGACCAGTCCCTACTGACGGCGCCCGTTCACGAACATGACGTATGGATCAGCACCATTCAGCTCCACCATTTTGAAGGGAACCCAATGATCCAACACACACGCCACCATCAGCGAGACATTTGAGTGAGCATGACATACTCTCAGCCGCCAGGTCACATTCAAGTCAATGAAAGACGTACCCAGTAAATGGTAGCTTTATAGTTTAGGTACATAGTGCTCACACGTGTGCTATGCAATTATACAATACTAAGAGATTGAATTTATACAATGCAAAGATAGTTTTTTCAATCTTCAGCAGCTCCAACTATATTTTCGAATGCTAATTATTTAGTTTATGCGCCCTTGTGGAGCAGGACCAGCGTTCAGCCAAGCATTTTTGTCAGCGATGTAATCCCCCAACTTATAATATGCTTGGCTGCATAGTGTGCGTTTTATGCAAGATTTGAATTTTGTGTCATTGAGTTGGAGTATTTGGGGGGGTATTTTATTGTAACATTTTAAACAGTACCCCATGAAGGATGAGTCTACTTTAGCCAATCTGAAACCTGGTTGAACTAATTGGGCTATTTCTAGTCCCATAGGTGTGTCTGTCACCTCTTTTACCGAAAAGATTAAAATTTTCCCTTACGTTCATGATGTTTTCATAGATGTATTGACAAGGTACTGTCATGATATTAATATCTTTAAACAGTTCCCTTAGAGAATCGCGCCTGCGGAGGCTATATATTGCTCTGATGGCTCTTTTCTGCAGAATAAAAATAGACTCGATATCTGCAGCCCGTCCCCATAATAAATACCGTAAGACATGATACTATGACAGTAACTGAAATAGACAACCCTCGCGGTATCTAGATTAGTAAATTGACGGATTTTTCTTACAGCATATGCTGCTGAACTAAGCCGTCCTGCAAGAGATGTTAAATGAGGTCCCCATTGCAGCCTTGAGTCAAGCGTGATCCCCAGGAAAACAGTTTTATCGACGAATTCTAGTATCTATTTATTCAATACTATGTCACAATCACTACTTTTAACATTCGGTAAAGCAAATCTTATGCATTTAGTTTTTTTCCCATTTAATACTAAATTATTAGCAGTGAACCAATTATGCACCTGCAGTAGGGCGTTATTTACGTCGTCAAGATTTGCACTCCAGAGCTCGGGAGCATTCCAGATATAATATGGTCGTCAATGTCATTTTATGATTTTATGACAAAAATAAACAAATAATATTCAACTTAGATCATTCTTATAATCAACTTCAATATAAAAATGATTTTATTTCACATATAAACCTAGAAAAACACTTATGAAAAGTTAGAAGCTAAAAACATGTTTCCAATTCGTCGTTCCCTATGGAGAAGAGTCGACCACAAACTTCACGGTTACTCTTTTAAAAAGTGTTGGCTTTACAATGTTTTTAAATTACGGTATTAATACATAGTTTAGGGGGAGACAGTGTGGGCCTGTTAAAATGTAGGTAGATTTGTTATTTACCAGGTAATTAACAAAATGGAAAATGGTCAACAAATCGAAATACCTATGAGTCTATAGTAGGACTTTTAATTAGCTGCAGTAAAATGACAGCTTATGTGTTACCACTTTTTAATGAAATTTAAATAGTGATGTGATAAAAGAATTGATTCATTCAATTAACATTCAATTCAAAATCGATCAATCTTCAATTGATTTTATAAAACAGGATAGTATATTTTTGGTCAGGTCAGTATCTTGTGTTTTTTAAGGTGTGACGAGCCTCTGAAAGCAGGTTGATAAAACCATATTTTAAAAATTAACAAACTATGAGTATTACAACATAACTCAATTAAATAGGCTTTTCTCACAGACTAGTTATCTGAACGTTAGGTCCAGGTCCAAACTAATAAATTACGGCTATATAGCCCACTTAATTGAGATTGTATAGTTTGAACAATTTCTGTGCAAACTACCTACCTACTAGTACGAGTAGTACTAGTAGGTATTATAGTTATTAATAGTACCTAGTAGGTACTATTAATAACTATCCTATATATGTATGAAACTACAATGTATATTTTTATTCGATCAATACAAAGAATATTTGATTGTATAGGGTTAAATCAAAATTGGTCAGTTGCGTTCCAATCACATCACTAGTAGAGATAGTGTGGCAACATAATTTAATGATATAATTTAATGATAATAACGAAATGACAGTAAGAAGTGTCATTTTACTGCAGCTAATTAAAAGTCATACTGTTAAGAGTGACACGACATTTGCGGCCAATCGTTATTTTTGCAGGTGAAGAGTTGAGAGTTGTGTTGCCACTTGCCAACAAGTGACGTTCGCCCAGTCATGTGGAAGCACACGCGTCACTGAGAACAGGGTAAAGGCCACGCCACATTTGCACTTAATATACCAACAGTCAACTTGTTTACATTGCAGAGAAATAAAAAAAAAATGCGGTTTAATTGTTAAGCGGGAATGTTACGAAATTACCGGGGGATAGACATTGTGTAAAGGTTTTAGTATCTGATCTGTGTTACTTTCTTCTTTCTTTGGTCTTTAGTTGCTACCGTTAGATTACAGTAAAGTAGCTGGTAGAGTATTACTTTTGCTTGTAAAAATAGTAAGTATACCTACATCATTTAATTTAGTAGATCATCTCGTGAATTACATGATTAACGACTTACTTTTTTTGTTTTTCTAATATGGATATAATTATTTTAGGATGAAGAAATATACGAAACACGAAACGGACATGCTCCACTTATTTATACAAACGGCCTCTTTCATCACATTTTTAATAAATACTGTATTCATAAAACAGGAATTCCAATATGTTGTGAGCTTTAGTACAAATTTATAACCGGGTAAAAGGGCAAAAAGGGAATGGCTATGACATGACAGTCCTAATATATTGCATGGCTGGTGTATCCGGCGGCCACGTGTGCGGTGCGCGCGCGCCGATATTCCTTCACGGCTTATTAGCGCGGGAAATTAGTGCGGGGACAAACCACCCAGTGTTGGGACACAGAAAATAGATTTCTGATTAATGCCTGATATTAATCTGGTTGAAAGTGTGTTTAGTTGAGTTTGTAAGTGTGTTTAATGGTCTGTGTTCGCGATTTAGAATTTTGTGATCATCATGTTGTGTTGAGATTTTGTTGTCTGATTGCTTGACGAATTTGTAGTGAAAGAACAGCGTTTAAAATCGATACTTATTTTCCAAAGTCAGTTCAAAAACAAATTAAACCTATTAGACCTCTACTTATATGAAATAAATATTTTTGAACTTCGTATAAGTAGACCGTTGTGTAGCACAAAATTATAGTCATGTATGACCTACCAACTAACAGAGACGCTTTTTCCCGTAAAAGTAAGACAAAAGTTCTTAAAACAAGCAAACCGTGAAGTCAAAGACACTCGCACTATAATTTAGACGGTAGCTGATACAAACGGGGTCGGGTGCAAGGCTTGTTAATTTTAAGTCTTGCTGGGAACTGACACACGACCCGACGACCCGCGCCAAGAGATTCCGTCTCGCATATTTCTTTATTTCTTTGGAATTGAACAAAACTTTGGATACCTACTTGTAGAAGGTCGAGGTAATTTCAACGAAATTGGGTGGCCAATAGAAAATTATTTACTTAATTTTTAACGAAAAATGCAAAAATACTATCGAGCTTCATAGCTGTTGCGTAGCATTTGCTCGGAATACTTTTGTTTTAAAGACCTTCAATGGAAAGCAAGGCCTAAAGGGACATTGAAACATTCGCTCATGCTGATATGCCTAACATGAGAATTCTGACTACACAATTAGGCCCTTGGTATACACGCGTTTTTCTTACCGTGAAAAGCTACGGTTTATTCGCCGTGTGTAGGCACGATCGTCAGTGTTGTCACTATCACTATCGATCACTATCGAAGCTTGTTGACGGACGTTTATGTGCCGTGCCGTAAATAAACCGAAGTCACTTTGGAAATCTTTTGAAACAATGCAGTCTCAATTTTCTTATAAAATTTATAGCAGCCCTTCTTATATTAAAGTCTGGTTTCAATGCAAAGTCTGCTCAACAAAGTCAGTTTCGTTAAATTTGGTAGTCCAATATCCCATTCTAAGACGTATTTGGCTCATGGTTCTAAATAACAACGGCTTTCCTGAGAAATACGAATGTTTGGGACCCCTAGGGCTCCAAAGTTTCAAGCCCGAATGGCTGTTATACGCAGTCGTTTGTTTGCCGGCTCGGGCCGGTAATACCGGCGCCGGAGACCGGAGCCGGCTCACAGATGTTGCACGCTTGCTGCCGAGGATTCCTACCACATTCTACCCTACAGAGATGTTTGGAACACGTGATCGCGCAATCTCATAACACGGCCGCAACAAACTTGCTCACACGATTCTTGCATACGAAAATGATATGTATGGTGTGCGTACCAGCACATAACAACGGTATTATAAAAGTTTTCACGGCGCACAAGTTGTCACATAGGGGAGGATATTGCCGGGGGATTATCGCTCTTATTGTTATCGCGATAGAATGTTTTGATTAAGGGTTTGTGCTTGGCAAAGAGTAGAGTAATATTTGTGTAGTCTGGTGTAGGTGTAACAGCCGCCGGCACTATTATGGGGGGTCAATAGCTGTATCGGTCAGCGATCGATACCGGAAGCCGCTCGCCAGCACCTAACGGAAGTAGCGATGCCTGTCGATGGCAAATTTATTTTTTGACTGACAACGGGGGAGAAAGGTTTGTCGTGTACCGCTCGATTGAACTAAAACAATTTTGGGAATTGCATTTTATGCCTTACACCTTTTTATTGGTTGATTGAATTACTTCTACACGAGTGCCTTGCGCCAAGAAAATTCGCTGGTGTTGTTTGTGTTTGATGTTGAGGGGTGAAACACTTTGCTACTTGCCTGCAGCTTATTGGCTTTTATAAGCTTCGACGACCAGCATAATGAACATTAATTTACATACAAAATTAACAAGAAAATTAAAGTTGAACCAGAAACTATATAAAATATTTAGATACCTCTGAGAAACAATTAATATTCTTAAGAATAACGTTTCTATGGAATTATAATATATGTTAACAATAAAATTTAAAAAAATATGTTTACAAAAATAAATTTTACTCACGAAAGTAAATAAGATTTTTATTATAACGAAGATACCTTCCATGAATTAATGAAATATAACGTAGTTAATTAATTTTCTAGTTTATAAGACTACATTAAAGGTTCTTTGTATATCTAAGCGCTAATTTTTCATTAGTCAGATAACTTTTATCTGAAGAATAATTATGACAGTTTGACATATTTCCTATAAAAAACTGCTAAACGGCAATATTTATTCCTCAGATAAAAGTTATCTGACTAATGGAAAATCAGCCTTTAATTAAGTAAATAATATCACTGTCCAGATTTTCTGAATCCCTATTGTGTGCTTTAATTAGGTTTTTAGCTGCAAACATGTTAGGAATCAAATTAGTAAGTTGGTAAGCCGAGTGTAATGTACTGGGGGTCTATTTTTAAAACCACTCGCGTTGGATGCCGTTCGCAAATGTTGTTTGCAAGGGATTTTTGGTATCAATTTTCCTGAAACTACAATCCGGTGTAGGCTTATCCGCTGTGGCGACTAAACAAAAAGCCAATTGATATAGGTTAAAACAGCCAGGTTTGATATAGGTTGGTAAACTAAAAACTAACACTGTATATATTTATTTATATTTTACCAAATGCGTTACTAGTTTTTTGAAAGCTTATCAAATTAATCGTCATCTATATTACTTATAAATTAATTAATTATTTAAAAAAATTAAAAAACGCTTTTTATTCTAAATATTTCACTTCACTTATTACATATTTCATTATAATTTAATATTGTTGTTTATTATTTGAGTTAAATTAATATTTATAATTTTATTATTCGTCTAAGTTTGCATGCAAAATATAGGTAAATAGGGAAATATGTGAGGGCTAGCAGCGCCGCGCGGTTTCACCCGCATAAGTGTCGATCCCGTGGGAACATTGGGATAAAAAGTATCCTATGTGTTATTCTGATGTACATATAGGTGAGCTATATTATTGTAAAGTTTCATCAAAATCCGTTCAGTAGTTTTTGCGTTAAAGAGTAACAAACAAAAGAGTAACAAGCAATTATTCATCCATCCTCACAAACTTTCGCGTTTATATATTATTTTCAACACACTTGCTCGTAAAGTGGCTCTTATTGAATCGCTTTTAGGTCCATAATGCAGTGTATTAAAAACACGTGCTTTTTACTTTACGTTACTGCACTATTGCGATAATACCACAGATAATTATTAATTAAGGGCCTATACTACTTCAAATAGCTTAGCATGATCCTCCGTTATGTCGAAAATACTGCAGCATTAATTTTGAAATAAATATATGGTAAAGTTGAGGATTAATGTTAGGTCTTATGTTAGACGAAAACACAATTTCATAAAATTTTCTCGATAGAAAAAAATTCCAAAGTTACCTCCAAACCGAACGATAAACCGCTGGTATTCAAAAAATTCTTCAAATTAGATCATGAAACTTTGTATACTAACCGAACTAACTATAAAGTAGACCTCTTATGTTATTTTTTTTAATTACCTTTTTTTTCACCGTAAAAAGCAAATACCTAAACTATTGGCGCTGCCTGCCGCCTAGCACCGCACTCTGTCTCGCTCTCACTCAGTCCGCGAGCAGTATCGTGCGAGCGAGATAAAGAGTGAATTTTAGCTGAGGTAGTATAGGCTCTTAAGTTAATATTTAATTAACAATACAAGTCTGTTTTTTCCTCGCAAGTGTGTTGAAAAACGTCATATGAAACGCGCGTGCATTGATCATTATACGTGAGGCGGTATTATTTGCGATAAGGTAGCCGAGTGTAGGTAACATAGCACACATGTATCATAATGTGCTATACTAGGATTAATCCGTCATGTATTCATTTTATAAATTATAGTTGCTTTTCGAGTCTGTCTGTACCACCCCTTTGTTCTTCTAAGCTACCCAACGGATTTTGATGCGGTTTTTTCACCATCTTTTAGATACCTATAGAGAATTTATTCCGGAAGGTTTATGTATATATTGAAGTAATATAATCTTACACATACTTAATAAAGAAATCTTGATGTTCTGTCAACTCGTAAAAACCGTGCGAAGCAAGGACGGGTCACTGTGATCCGTCCGTCCTTCGCACGGTTGAGACAAGTGACTCACTAGTGTCATAATTATAAAACAGTTAAGTGATTGACAACAGATGGTCTTCTCAAAATGATTTAAGATCAAAACTGAAGGATGCACCAAGAAAGCAGAAAGCATTTATCGAAATTCATTAATAAGCACAGATTAAAAGTAGGTAAACGTTTGTGGTCTACGCAAACGAAGCCGCGGACAGCAGCTAGTCAAATATATGAGAAAATGAGTTATTTTTGGTCACCAAAAAGTCAATCCTGTCAGATTTAAACGTAAGATTCAATAATACCCTCCTAGTACGTTACTTACTTGCGCAGGCGCCGCCGTGTGTCTCCATTAGCCATGTTTTCTTAGGTCTGAGCGGCTAACTAAATCAACATAGATACTTATGTCGCACTTACTAACACCTAACTACTTAGATTTTATTTTGTACTTATTTGAAAGTGTTATTGCAGGTTTAGTTTAGTTATCTCAATAGCGTATAAATTGGAATATAATTGAAAGCTTTTGTGGTTAGTTATATCTTAATTTTTATATTAAAATGTAAGCTCTGCTTCCAATATTATGTGGCAAAAGACCTTTAAACGAATTTTCTTTTAACTTCCAAGAAATTTATTAGGTATTATTACGAGTTTTTTACCTCTTCAATTTAACACGAAAAACATAACGTAAACAAGTAGAATTTCCACGAAACCCATATTTCGTTACTTCTGTCTTCGCCTCGTAACAATTGGATAAAAAAAAGTATCTTGAGCAGAAAATGTCCTTACGGCCGGCACTTCACTTGCAACTTCGGGAACCCAACGACACTCCACCCGAAGTACGTTACACCGTCTGAATATTAAAACCTTTGTAGCTTTTTTCATACATAGGTATTAAAGACTCTTAAAAACACAGTTCTTTGGCGCTACTCATCAAAACTGGGCGTTCAAAGAAAGTGCCTTAATTTTTTCTGCCCCACAATACCTTACCGTTGTGTTGGAAATGTATCCTTCCCACTTACAACACAAAGTTGACTTTGAGTGTGACGTAGGGGGACTTAAGTTTTCTGTTAATATAAGCCGGCGCTGTGCTAAGTGACGGAAAATGAGGTGCGACATTTGGTTTAAGAAGAGTCTGCGATACAGGCCGTCGTTTGACCCAAATTCCGGCCACTTGGCCGTCCACTTTGGCGTTTTAAGAACCCAATTCTCCACTAGCGTGGAAATGGTATTTAGCAGAACCATTAATCACATAACTCGCTCGTGTGTAGATCGCGCGTTTTAAATAAATAATGAGTTCTAAATTGCTGTTGGGACCGAACGTTGTAGATATCGCTGTAACATATTGTTGAAACCTGAACTGGGTCGCAGCTTTTTCAGAACACTCGTATTTTTAAATCTAGCTAGTTTTTTTTTCGTTTACCAATTTAGTTTGGATGTTTACGGAAGTAAATCGAAACTAAATCGTGCGCTGTGGAAAAATAATGATTCTTTGATGAATTCGTGTTTGTTACCCTCTAGATTCAAATAACCTTATTGATTGATATTTCATGAAATATTCATTCAATAGGGTCATATGAACATAGAAAGTTGTATTGATGAATTTAATAATTATAATCCTGTAAATACGTACTTGTTACGATCGCGAATCATATTTTATTCAACTTGCAACCTGACACTGACCTGCAAATTGTAAAAAACGTAAGATAATTAAAATTTCGCAGGCTACCCTCGCGTTTCCACCTTCAAACGAAAACGTCATCAGTTTGCCTTGATCAATGAAAGGAAGAAATCTCTACTGTGTCAAAATATAGGGTGTTTGGAAGCTGGATGCAAAGCCTTAAGGGGGTGATAGTTGACACCATTTAGAGAGCATTTTGGGCCATACATGTTTTAGACGAAGTATGTTTTTTTTTTTAAATTTTTTACTGCAAATTTTAGTCAAAAATAACATACCAACTTTAACTGGGAAAAAAACCACCATGTCCGCCTTTCGCATCCAGTCTAACCCTTCTTTAGGACGTCCGTCCACCTAGCTGGGGGGCGTCCCACACTACGCTTGCCGATACGCGGTCTCAATTCCAGGACTCGTTTATTTTACTACTGAATAATAAATAAAGTGTAACAATTATTGTAATCCGACTCACCCACTTAGCAGATATTATAAAAACAAAACGATTGTATTATCATAATGGAGTACTACATCTGGCCTTATTTTAACTGAGAGCTTTCTCATTATTATTGTTGTCTGCATGATGCTGGTAAGTATAATATGTCGAGTTTCAAAGACATTTCTTTGATAGAATCAGTATTGAATAAACCTTTGTATCTTTGTGTTAGGATTGTTTTATTCAATGTAGGTTATATTTGACTGGCTCTTTGTCTATTACTTGGTTTACTATAAATGTGGAGACTGCTATTTACAATACGTATTGTGTTATACCTTAAATAATGTTCCCTACTTGTAATCGATTTTTTATTATATTTAGGGAACACAAATACTTAGTAGTTTATTAAAAATAAATGGAAATAAATTAACAAAAACATAATAAATAAATATTGTTTATGACTATACGTATTTTTTTAAAGCACTGGAAATAGTGTAAAGTCACTTGATTTTGTCATTCGGGATTTTTTTGGGGCTCACTGAGTTCCTCTCTCTTTTTTATGTACCTACAGCATATATATTTTTGTGTCAGCTTGTATATTTTAGTTAAGCTTATTTGTTTTGGTTAGATAACAAAACATCTGTATATTTAATTCTGAAAGTCCTTTAGTTATATCAATGAACATAATTATCATGTAGATTGTTGTAAAAACTATGGTTCGTTTCCCTGAATATGGATTTTCCTCTACTGTATAAAGTAATTAGTTATCCTAGCTATTTTAACAAATAAATGTTAAATTGACCAAACTTTTGTACTTATAATAAGTCTCTTGAGAATCTTGAAAATAAATTTTGAATATTTGACAGTTTTTCCTTACTAGAATTGTCAGACGTCAATTTTATTGCACGGGTAAAAGATTTTGGCTAAATCGGTCCTTAATGTTTTAAATTACTTTCTTTTGTTTTCACAAATTAAAAAAAAATGGTGGGAATTGGTTTACCCTCCAGGAAAGCTTAGTTAATTAAGTCTTCCTTGATGATGCCATTCAAACATTTATATACCTTCCAATTAAAAACAGAACCTATTTAGTCAATAATAGAGATTAAATTCGCTTGTTAATAAAATATAGTCCTTGGGAAATCTAGACACTAAGCTTGTCTGTACAATGTACTAACTTAGGCATCGTATCGAAAAGATTAATGAAGCTGCCTGGGTTCTTCTTATTGGAGAATGTGATCCAGGACAAAATGCACGGGAAGCTAAACAAGTTGTATGAACTTTATAATTAAAAAAATGTAAGTAGATATTGATACTGTATAGGGATTCGATTTCTTTTGAGCTGTAGACTTCGTTCTACAGATTTTCTTAGTATTGAGTAAGTATCTTAATTAAGGTGAATGGGCAGTGGTAGACCGCGAAACTCAAATTTTCTTACGTTTTTTGCAATTTGCAGGTCAGTGTCAGGTTGTATCTTGATCAAAATTTGATTCGCGACTATAACAGGTACGTATTTACAGAATTATAACCATAAGAAACATTCATACATCTTTATAAGTGAGATTTGTACCATAAACACTTTTCACTAGGAGATTTCTTCTTGTGGTACAAATCTAACTTAGGAAGATGTGTTAATGATTCTATATGATTCTATATTTCGCGGTAATCACTGCGCAATCACCTTAAGTAAAACCTACATATCACTGAAGGTTGGTTTGTTTCGAATGTATATTTTTACTGACGAATATTTCAGTCAGTTAGAGAAGCTTGAGGCTAAGAAATAACAGTCGCACGTTTCGGTCGATCAAGCTAAGCTTGCCTCGGTTGGTCTTTACATACCAAGGTCCTCGTAAAGCACGTTAAGCCGTTGGTCCCGGCTGTCATTCATGGATCTTTGAATTTGATAGTCGTTACGGATTGTCAGAAGCCCGAAAGTCTGACAACCAGTCTTACCAAGGGGTATCATATTACCCAATAAGTGGGTTGTGGAGGTCAGATAGGTAATCGCTCCATGTAAAATACTGGTATTCAGCTGCATCCGGTTAGACTGGAAGCTGACCCCAACATAGTTGGTAAAGGCTAGGCAGATGATGATTATTTAATCATTTAGGTAGGTATAGTCGAGTTCTTTAATATTTGAGTATGTTCATGAATTAAACATTTATAGGCAATGGTAAGTTTCGTAAAATTCTAAACGGCTTTGCCTTACAATAAATTGTAAACAGTCGATGACATTATAAATATGTGACTTCATTATATCAATAATATTGCTACAGACAAAGGCTCGTCAACTTGTGCGCAATCTCTTGTTTATATTATTTAACGCAAAGTTAGGTTCACAAATATCTATGCAATGTTTCTATGAAAAATATTTTGACAATTTGACATATCTCGAATTTTTGTCTTCAATTTTTTGAACAATCTCTTTATATCCTATTGTAATCTTTTTCTTTATATTAAATTCAATTCCAAGTTGTCAGTTAAGACATCCTTCAACGGCAACATTGCATTACTCGTATTACTCGTACTTTTGCTCCGGCAAACAAAAATAAATTTGATGGCAAAGGCTATTTAGTTGAATATTCAAACCTGTATTTACGAATTACCTAGGTTGCACCACATATATTGAAATCTGTATTTAGATATTTATGTTAAGAAGAGTACCTAGTCAGATATTTTTGACTGCACTACCGTAAAATACCTATGAACAGTTTATATGATAATATATATGATAACATTTTATTGATGTCTAAGTTAAAATGATCATATAGTTCTACACAATAGAACTATATGATCATTTTAACGCTTACAATATTTTGAAACATTGTCACTCCCAATATATTAGTGAACTCGACTTTACCTAATCGCTTTTAGGGAACATTTAGATTACACTAGCTGCGCCCCGCGGTTTCACCCGCGCAGGTTTTGATCCCATGGGAATATCGGGATAAAAAGTATCTTATGTGGTATTCTGATGTATAAAACTATATTTCTGTAAAGTTTCATTAAAATCCGTTCAGTAGTTTTTGCGTGAAAGAGTAACAAACATCCATCCATCCATCCTCACAAACTTTCGCATTTATAATGTTAGTAGGATATTAGTAGGATTGTTGAACAGACATTGATGTTATTAAAATTGTCATTTTTGTTCTGTAGGTAACTGACTTTATGTCATATGACATTAATAAATAATTTATAGTCTAATAATTTATAAAATATGATTAATTGATTTTTAAGTTTTGATAATAGCAACCAGTTTCCAATGCAGTAGTAGCATTGCATTGAAAAACTGAGGACCTACAATCAATAAATATGCAGAATATAAATCAGCTAACCATTCTATCTACCGTCGTTCTCCCTCGAGGACCGACCGGTGAACCAGTCTGTTTGGCTTTCCCGTCCATACGCGATATAGGTGTCATTTACTTTTGTCATTCTTTACTACGCTAATGACATGTAGACCTAGTGAGCCAATTATCGAACGTTTCTTAAGGATATGTAAGTTAGGTTGTGTTTACAAGACTGTTGGGCGGGTAGCGGGGCGTGTCACTGTAGGTAGGTACTAATGCTAAGCTACAGTTTCTAAGACAAAAAAAGGCAAAACAAGAAATGGGAAAAAAAAATAAGACTGTGGCGGCCAACACATAGCGTCTGCAATTTACCGTCGAATTACAGAAAGTTTATATGTATATGAAAGAAAGTTGATGTGATATCCTAGAAAGCGTTTTTTGACACCGTATAAAGTCAAACCCCGGTGGCATCATTTTAATGACGTCCGACACAGCGGCCGCTATTTGGCGGCCATCAGTTTTCGTAAGCTTAGCGTGACATGGGAGGTACTCCTTAGACCACTGCAGCGGTACGTACCAACAGCCAAGATTCTAGGATATTTCGTGGTGCATCACTATACTAAAAAACTAATACTAATACTGAAAGCTTTATAGCATGTTACTTAAATAAGATCAGTAACAACCAATAGACAAGCATGATGCTTTTCTAAACCGAGAAGGTTTCTTTCTTTCAATTTTGTTTTAAAAGTCGGGTATAAAGCTACGAATGACGACATGGCGCAAAGGCAGTCAACGCCACCATCAAGTTTTTCCACAATTTGAAAAAAGAAGGACGTTAAACGCTACCCGACCCGCTGTTCTATAACCGCAGTCTTGTTTATACATTCATATTTGCATAACATGTTAGAACGAACTCACTAACCGTGTACTGCGACTTGGGAACGTTAAAATTGCATCCGAATGGTTTGAAGTAGCTGTGTTGCGTTTCCGACAGGTTGCAGTCACTCGATATGTACCGAAGATAGTTTAGATTAAATTGACTGATGAAAGTAGCATGTCTCTTGGAATATGTAGTATGTAGTACCTACTTAGTATTGTTTTGAGAAGAGGTGTTAAATGTAATAGCAAAGTTAACCCTAAAACTGAATAGCGGGGTAATTGAGTAACACACTATCAGTAGCGATGGCTTTCATTTTGTTAGTTCAACAGCGTTATTTACGTTGTTGAGCAGACAAATTTTTCGAACATATGAAGCAAAGGATTATCAATATTCTTCAACATGATTCAGATTGAAGTAGATAGGGTGTTACGCAATTAGGGTGCTGATACTAATAAAAGCTTGTATTCAGAATTTGAGAATAGCTATTAAGATATGAAGTCTTCTATAAAAACAAGAGGATCACCCACACGTGGTACCTTCATGTTTTTATGGAACACGTCACGAATAAGTAGGAAAAATCTAAAATTTAAGTGTCGTTCCCGTCCCCACGCAGGCCTCTCTCGCTGCCTCAGAACTGGTATTTGATCTGGCAACCAGCCAGCAATATGCCTAGCGAACGAAAAACTATACATCCACGTATAGAATTTTTATAACCTAGATAAATTTTATGCCATGTCGTTCATTTTTCAACGAAGACGGTGTAAGGAGTTTAATGAAACGTGGGTGTCTTAACACTTGCACTAACTCTCAATGCAGTGATGACAGCTGTTTAAGAGTAGACTACGTAATTTTTTTATAGATAAAAATTACAGTATGACTGCGTTTTTATCAGAGAAAATAATTGCCTGAATTGCTCTGGTTTGATTGATGGGTCTGGCTATTGGTTAAACTTAAGTGAATGTTAAAATAAATGCATGGTGAAATATGGCTAGCTTTAATGTATACACAACAAGAATAATGTACCCAGGATTTTGTAATACATATCTTGATTTAAAAGAGGGTCCTTGGAGTTTCTTGCCCGTTCTTCTCCAAAGAGATCTACGTTTTGGAATGGACACCTAGCTTCAATTTCCTGACTAACTGACCGATTATTTAGTTTTGACAATTTCAAAGTGCCTGTAAATGGTTTAATTGAAATAAATGCTTTGAATTTGTGTCATAACGCCTATTGTTTATTACCCATATTTGCAAAATAAATGTCTATTCTGTTCTATTTTAGTCTGTATGTCACCTAATTTTGTTTCCGAATCGGAATCGAGCCTAGGACCTTTTGTGTAGAAAGCTAAGTGTTGCTACACCAATTATACTGCTATCCAAAATTATATACTATCGCTAAATGGTGTTCGCAAATTGATTTCCATTAGTTATTAAAATGTATCAGTAGAATATAGTAGAGTATAATAGCTATAATGATGCTAAAATGTTGAGAGAATTTATTTCTATAAACATTTCCGTAATGTCAGCGAGTCTACTTAATCTTTATTTTGTGACTTAGAATTATTCGGAGGTCTTAACTTGGAGCTTTCATTATCCAAAGGGTTTACGGAGTACACAACTTTTATCATAATATCAACAAGCCAAATGACCTAGTTTCCTACTTTTGTATTTATATTTTAAAATCATTATTTATGTAAAAGGTTTAAATGTGTATTTTGGTGAGCTATTTGTTCAGTATTATTATTGTAATTTCAATTACAATGTAAATATTACATTTATTATTGTCCAAATAAATGTTTCTGGTTTTATGCATATTGTGTGGTTACCACAATATGTTGTTTTCTTTGTTTCTTTGCATTGTAATTTAGATGGAATTTTACACAAAATTAACAACGTCGTAAATTATAGAAATAATATCCTAGTTTGAAAACTAAGTTCATTATAAGCAGCAACAATTCAAAGACTACCATTACCATTCTAAATGGCGACAAGACGTTACAAAATAAATCAATGTAATGTGACAGGATACCTGCTTAGTTACAAGTATGTCCTGCGGCCTAGTAATCGTAGCAGGTGATACAGATGAGATCGTAAGTCGCACACAAATACACACATGATCGAACAGACACACATTCGAACAATCGATGACTCTGTGTGCCACACTGACACACCCACACACACTCTCACACCCCACAGGTGCACACACAGACATAATCTGTGGTTGCAATTTGCGTTAGTTAGCGAAGGAACCAACCATAAAGTTATGCGAGGTGATAGCGCAAGTTATTGTTGCTATTTCAGTATTAAATCTCGGATCTTTATCGATGTTAATTTGCTTTACATTATCCTATCTGGCGGATGCATAAAGAGAGCCAATGAGTTTTTCATTACACAGCTACGAGTACTTATGCTGTTAAACGCTCATTATGGTGTTTTTTTAATATTTTTTGCAGAGTGTGTGGAAATTCGTAGATTATGTTTGGGTATTAATAACAGGTGACTGGCAGTTGCCAGTATACTTATTTTTTTTTTGTAGACTTTCTGCAAGGCAGAAGGTCTACCGACTGAAAATCACGGAATTGTACCTACCTGTAATATAAGTTTACGTTTTTTCAGCAAAATTATAATTATTGTTCTTCCCTAGATTGAAATAAATGTCGAGCTACACACGAAACCCTGTAACTCTTGTGGTGTAATTAATGTGAAAGCTTTTCAACTTAACTTTGCCTCTGCTGTATTCCTGTATTCAATCAATATGTCTGGATTCGGTTACTTTGTTCTCAACGACTCTTATTTGGAATGCCAAACGATGATTCAAAGAAAATATAACTGTTCATTATCTGAATACCAACATCTTTAATTAAACATAGTACATATATTATTTCCTGCAACTTCCAATATGAAACTTTTCTGATAGGGATAGTTTATTGCCCTGCCCATTCTGGTAATTTGCAAAAATATGTTTTTCACTTATTTCACTGCTACGTTCATGCAAAACATTTAATATCAAAACGTAGTTTCTCCGAATGTTTAAAAACTGAAATTAATAGAGAATACAGATGTTTGTTGCTGGATAAAACTTGATTATCTATTGTTGACTGTATGTTGAACAGTAAATAAACAGTCAGAAGTCCAATTAGATTCCTTTGATGTTCCTAACATGAAATGAAATGCTCCCAGTCAGTTGTCGCGATACAATTTGCATTACCGTATATTACGTGACTGCAAAATTAATAGCTTGTTTATGAATTGCCCTGTGCCTTCTTTAAACTTAAGTTTTACATAATTTTCAACAAAATTTGCGTATTCATGACAACGCCTCGAAATTGTGCCTTTTTATTCGACTGCAATGTTGAATTGCAATTTAAGGCTGATTGTGTATTGCGATGTGTGCTAATACCAAGCTGGCTGAAAAGCGACCTACAATAGCCTACGGAAGAGACTTACAAAAAATAAAAATCAAACGTAATTTATTTTAATTAGGGTGAGAAGCAACACTTTTTGAACGTGAACGTGTACTTAAGGGTAATTACACGCACGTGCGTGTGTGTTATTAGCATGTATTTCTTGTAAATAAAGGTGACATCGAGGTAGCGAGCTGAACCACGATCGCGAGCTATCGCAGTGAAGCATCTTCGGCATAATTATATGTAATTACTCTAATAAAGTCCCTAAAATGTCCGCCCTTTACCACTTCCAAGTGCTTTCACTGCGAAAAAGAAGTGGCGCAACAAACTCCCCAGCAGCACAGCCGTCTGGTCTCTAAGAATAACTTGATTCTATACAATAGTATGTAGACTTTGGAGAGGTACTACAAAAAATATTAAACATTATAGACACTGCATGACTGGTGTCGAAAAAGCAAAATTTGCTGATTGACTCTTCAACAGTCTCATTTTTGTCATTATCACTATTAGTTTTTAGCAGTACACAAGACAAGTCTTTTCAATCATGTAATGCGCCATTCAAATCTCTTCGACTGTTAATTATAAATGAGTTCACTCAACCTCTGATAATTATAATAATTTATTAGTTATAACATTGCATGGTCTGCATCCAACATAATATTACGTAATCAGGAACCACAAGAGAAGTACCGAACCGTGCTCGTTAGGTCCCCTCTAGTATGTTTGCATCCCTGCATCCACGTTGCGGCAGTAATTCATCCCAGCGCAAGTGTATCTGGTGGAAGTACTATATGCTCCTGTCAGCAAAAATGTAGGAGATGTTTGTGGGGAATGGATAAGTAACCTCACGTACATGTTAGTGTTGACTTGCTGACATCTTGTTTGAATTTGCTTTCAGATTTTTAGACTCACTTAAAGTGCCTGATAGTGCTAAATTACTTTGGTGTTTATGAGTTCCTAGTTTTTGCCCGCGGCTTCGCCCGCGTGGAGGTTGGAAATTATTCACCGAAAATTCAACCCACCATTTCACCCTCTTAGGGGTAGAATTTCGAAAAACCCTTTTTTAGTGGATACCTACTCTTCACAAAGAATACACCCTCCAAATTTCATGTTTCTAGTACGGCGGTTTAGGCTGTGCGTTGATATATCAGTCAGTCAGGACTTTGAATTTGTTATACAAGGTGTCTGAGAAAGGGTGTCGCCAACTTAAGGGTGTGGTATAGACCATCAAACTGAATAACTTTTACCCGGGGACCAACATCGTAATCGTGAATAAAAAATCAGTCGTCCCATAAATTTGATCAAGAAGGTATTGCAGTTTTGTATGGGGCGACTGATTTCTTATTCACGATTACAATGTTGGTCCCCGGGTAAAAGTTGTTCAGTTTGATGGTCTGTACCACACCCTTAAGTTGGCGATACCCTTTCTCAGACACCTTGTATATAGAAGATGAAAGCCTTCTTATGCGTGGCGTAATAAGCCCTGGAATTTAACAGGATCCGTCTTCTTCTATCAAAAATACAGTGCTGAGTTCTGCATAAGCATAATCATAATCAGCCTATTATGTTCCCACTGCTGGGACACAGGGTTCCTCTCATCGAGAGCGAGTAGGCTGAAATCAACCACGCGGGTCCAGTTAGAGTTCCGCATTCAGTGCTAAAGTAGCTGTCTCTTCCATGTCTCTTTGTCCTTGAGGTTAATAGTGATACTTTTACATATACTGCTGCGGTGAGGTTAATAATTATGGAGGTAGTCTGCAGCCTACCTAGAATTTATCTGTTGCGTAAATCCGTGGTTGTCAAAACGAAAACGTCTGATTATTTTTTTTAGCGTGAAAGCGAAACAAATAAACTAACTTTACTTATATTAGTTGTGATAAATGAGTTTTTTTTTACCATTGAGTAACCAGCCTTAAATTATTTAGTGTCACCAATGGGAATTAATAATAAAATCACTTAGTTTAATATTATTTATTAAATTCCCGTTCGTCCCACCAGTGGGAGGACGGCAGTGGGACGAACCCTAAAGATCACTGTGATTTGGACGGTGATGCAAAATCAGAGGGAAAATAACTGTGAACGGACTGTACTGAGTTTATGAGTCGGGGAAATACGGGGAAAAACGTAAAATTTCTCGGATCGTGTGTGTCTTATTATTGTGAATAAGAATAATTTATTTGTTTAAAAATATACAGACACTTAAATAATATGGTGTTACACTATAATACACTTTATTCTATAATCAGATATTGAACATCTGCGTCTGAACTAGATACAGAATATCTGTATTTCAGACATCAGCGCTCTTCCCCTGTTGTAGGCGACACTTTGTAATTAACTTTGTTTGACCTCTATTTCTGAATAGTTCATCAATGTGTAATAACAGCACAACTTCTCATAGAACAGTGAAGTTTCCAAAAGACGAAATAATTAACCTTAAATTCAGCTAAAGAAGTTAACTAATTACAGTTTTAAGAGCCACCTGTTACGAGAATAACTTTATTTCCTTCATCATTGTTAACTTTATCTCAGTTTTGCCCTCAATGTTGTATGAGCTATCAAGTAACAAGATCCAATTTTCTAGACTAAGCTATATAGTTTTCCGTCTCAGCTGGATTCTTAGAAGCGTCTAAGTATATCCCGCGCAGGTGGTGGGCGAGTGATGCAAGCAGTAATAATATAATTAAAACTTTTCAGTTATTGCAAACCATGTCTTGAGACACATGCAACTTCGACTTACTCAATTTTTGTCTGAATTTGACGAGTGCTAGTCATATTATACAGAGTGGCATTGACATCGCATTGACGCGAAACTTGTCACCATGTATTCAGTAGGTATAGAAGCCAGCACACCAAGCTACCCGAAACTGTAAAATTTTCCCAATCAACTTTGAACCTTATGCTTTAGCAATAAATTTGAAAATCTATTGAAGAAATTTGATAGATTGTAGTAGCTTGATGTGCTTGCGTCTGTACTTGCTTCTGAACCTTTCCGTTCTGAAATTTTTAGTTTTTTTTTTAATAACCAACGAAGAATTTCTACGCTAGTGGGTCTATAAACATGTGCTGAAATTCATGGTTACAGTTTGCGCGTCGATGAGGGGCCCGTGGCTGCATAATAACAGCCGCGCAGGTCGGTCGATCAGGTTAAGCTACGCTTGCCGTGGTTGGTCTGTGGATGGGTGACCATCTTTACATCCCGACACCCTCCGTGCCTCGGAAAGCACGTTAAACCGTTGGTTCCGGCTGTCATTCAAGGATCTATGACAGTTGTTACAGGCCCGAGTCTTACCACCATTCATACCATGGAGTATCATATTACCCAGTAACTGGTCTGTAGAGGTCAGATAGGCAGTCGTTTCATGTAAAATACTGGTATTTAGCTGCATCCGGTTAGGAAGCCGACCCCAACAGAATTGGGAAAAGGCTAGGTAGATGAGTTTGCGTGTCGATGTTTCTGCCACCGTATGTTGTAGGAATGTTAGTGATAGGCGAAAGACAACCTAATTTTCTCTCCTAATAAGACTAAAAAAGCTAACAAATTTGACACACATCGCAACTGACAGTCAGAGAACAAATTGGGAACTCGCATCAACTTGCGAACACTGTTATTGCTTACTTTGATGTTAGTGTTAAAAACTAATTTGGGCAGAGGCGAGGGTGAGGTCGGGAGAGATCGGGAGAGGTCGGGAAAGGTTGGACTATCGCAAGTCAGATAATGTTTACTTAAGGCCAACTTACCCCGCGCAGATAGTGCCTATCTCCGAGGATTCCCGAACAAAAACAACGCCCAGAGGCGTTTATTGTTACAAGCCCGTTCATTATACATAGTTATCTCTACTTTGTTGTATTAATTTCGTGTTGCGGTTTTTGGGCCGAAGCGGAGCAGTTTAATGGTAATGCTCCATTATATTTAAGGTTATTTAATACTGCTCTTCCTTCTTGTTTAGGAGATTAGTGGGTAATGAGGACTTGTTTATGCTGCCCGTTAATTCGGAGCCTTAATTAACTAAAAATAATTTTTTGATGTGCTGAGTGGTAATTAGACCTCTCGCTGGCTTTATTAAACTGGTAGATGTTAATTTTGTGTATTTTTTGTACACTGTTGTATTAACAGGATGTTTATTAATACTTCACTTAAGTTACGCTAGATAATGAGGAGATAGGGTGTAACATAACACTCTGTAGAAAATGAACTGTATATCTTATCTTATTCAAGAGATGTCAGACTGATGAAACTGTTTGTTTGAAGTAAAAGCAATATGTCTAGTTTACTCGACATTAATCTATTTGTAAAGGCGTACACAGTTATATCATTATTGTTAGTACCTAAACCTATTTGCAGAAACTATAAACACATCCTACAAATCCGTAATAAAACCCGCCACAATGGCATTTCAATTAAACAAACAAGATAAGTGTGCAGCTCGTATCCGTGACAGACAATTATTAGTGCTAACAAACGCTACGCCAGAGCAAACAGATTTCCGTACATCCATCAAGGCACTAGTAATATCAATGTCAATACATATGGCATTCATCCGGTCCGCGATCCGTATCGGATGGCGATGCGAAAATTCATCCGACACGAGGTTCACTGTGTGTCTACCTCTAATTTATCGAGCCGAACATTCGTTCAAACAAACAATTCGAGACATGTAATGCCCGCCATCTGTATGGTATGCTCAAATCCCTGCACGCTATATTGATATTAATTGGACGACACAGAAACCGCTCGGATAGGACTAACAACAAATTAATGAAGGACGGGCTCGATTGTAGGAATTCCCTTTGTGTGTTTGCGATACTCGCGTCAAATAAATCCAAATGAAGCGAGATATTTTAAGATATTTTTATATCTTTCGGTAAAATTCACCTGATCAAATTGAATATTTTTGATTCATGCTCCGCCGGTGTGTTTATATTACAAAGTCAAATGAGATGAGTAACAACCATGATCAAGTTCACTTAAGATATAATCGATGAGCCTTCAGATGTCGATTCGACCTGCCTGATATTTTGTAAGTGGAGTAATTTTCTATTACACTGGTTAAAGTGGTCTTAAATCTAAGGTAAGTGGTCTCGGTAGTTTAATAATTATTCACTGTGGTCCAGCAATAACTTCAAGTAAATGTATCGCCTTTTGTATTGCTGGAAACAGGAGTCTCCTTCCGCTTAACTTTTTCAACGAGGGATTTTCGAATTTTGAACCAACGTTTTCTGTAGTCAATGGTTTCTTAATGCGATAGAGACGCTTAACTTCTTAACGTTTGTGACGACTGTAATTTAAACTTCCAACGAAAATATTTCTAGTCCAAGGAGCATCTAGTGCTTGATTATGTTACCGAAAAGCTTGGTGACACAGAATTTTTCGCCTTTAGATTTACCTCGAAAATTGATCCGTATTCAAATTATTTATGGTAGTGGCTATACCTACCTCTTTACCTTTCATCGTTCGCGATTTAATAAACAATCATTTTACAAGCAGCTGTATATTGCATGCACTCGAACAAAGAGTATGTGTGCTGTTTTTTTTTATTTTTATTGGCAATTAAACAATTAACCCGTCGAGAGGCACAAAGGAATGGAGGCTCCCCACTGTGCGGGGCGAAATTTTATACTCATTGAAGGCGTATTGTGGTGAATTTAGGGCTTGTTCTCCGGTTCGCGAGATGAAAGCTTTGGACCCGTGAATGAGTATTCCCACACGATATAATAAAAATAAGGCAGCCTCACAGCTGGGTCCTGAGCGCATAGGTAAATTAGGTCGCGTTTGTGCACTCTTTGTATATTCATGTTATGTATATTTTGCTAATGTACGTGTATCGTACGTCTCTCTTCTCTGTTTGCTCACAGTCTCGAAGTTCCTGATTGTAAAATAAAAAGCAAATACTTTTTGTAATTTATTTAATAAAAATCTCTTTTGACTTGAACACGATCACTAAATTACAGACAATTAAAGAAATATTATTTCATGTAACATTGAGATTATTTTACGTCGTATCAGTCCAGCTTAGAATAATAATAGTTACAAGTAAGACTCCTTCACTGACTGATAAAATGAAAATTTACATTATTACTACTTATGTACACATTGCTCTTGTGGCATTGATGATAAATTATAATATTAATCACGATAAAAGCCTTTCACTATACGCCTGCCTTTTTGTCTAGATACCTAAATGCAGAGAATGACAGATCTTAAAGGACCATTAATTTGTTTATAAGAACATGATAGTTGTTATTAAATCATTAGTTTTAACGAGCATGAGCTCTGAATCTGAAAATTAACTTGCCATAAGCAAATTAAAGGAAGGATATTATTTTTATAACATGTAACATCTGTAAATCGGTAGCCATAATACAAAATCATGAACCAATTACTGGAAACATGTGGCGTAGAGTGAAAGCCGTTCAGTTTTATTTATGTTTGTAAATCAGCACGCATAGTAATTCCCATATGTCAAATCTGTACACGTAAAGCCGGTACTCCGTCTGAGACTGGCTCGAGCTAAGCGACTGTTTCGAATACAAACGACGCCTCGTGCCGAGTACGCAAATGTAATGGATCAGCGACTTAATACCAAAATACTACTTTATAGGCATGTGTTCCAATTCAACACAGCATTAGACATCCATGAATGAGTTACTCAGTTACCATTATATAATAAATATCCCACAAAAACAAAATACGATATTCACTGACATTTTAATTTCAAACTCTTATTACGAGGACACTCCACTGTTTACGAAATGCATGTTAAATAAAATTAAAGCGTTACGACTGTGACTGTTTACGTACATTTATATATCTATTTACATAAATTATAAACCAAATAGTGCACCATGTTTTTCGCATGTATTTACAAAATATACAACTATGTACTAACAATTATTAACAATATTTTTACCGAATGAGATAAACGTTTTAAAACTTTATGAAACAAAATTTTTACTTAAGTTTTCATGTTGGGAATAAATAGATTGGACCTTACAATTCTCATAGCTCGGGAAATTATTTAATTACAAGATCGGTAAAGAAAGTAGTGACAATGTTACAGTAATTATGAAAAGCACCATGTTTTGGGCAAAAATCTGTAGCTTTTAGAATAGTAAATTTTCTTATATCGAATTACATTTATCTAATATTTCTGATATAGAAAAGTCGCAGATAAACGCCAAATTGGTAGACAAAACTGAAGTATTAGCTAACATGGCAGCTTCATATCATGTACAAAATCGGATTCAACTTTGTCAGCCTTTTCATGTACCTATTAACTACTAAAAATTGATAAGTAACAACAACGGAGTCATTACGTTTCTATGAAACGATCGTTATAACAATACAAATAATTAATTTAGGCGTTTCTATCACTTCAACGTATACTCTCCTCGTTTGTCCTACAGTAATACTTCAACGTCTGTTCACTATATTTACACTGCATACACCTACGAACAGTTTGTCTTTGAGACTCGCTGAGGTATCGACAACTTAATGGTGCCCATCGTTGGGCTCAAATGGAATGTTTCTTCGCATGTAACACGACAGATATCCGAAAAGTTCCCCAGTCGCATTACGTCACTAGCTTGGTGTTCATCGTTGTCCTGCGGTGTTGAGGAGTCCCTCTGAGGAGTTGGAGGCGGGAATGCCGCGGGGGACTGGCCCCTCAACTCTGTGCTAGGGAATCCAACGGCACCACCAGTTTTCCGTTGGAGTAACTGTAACAAAGGAAAACTATTGAAATTACACGAACATTTTCCACTCCACAATTAAGTTTGCGTTTGTTTATAAAAGTTTGAAACTAGTTGCTATGTATGTTTAAGTTAGAACGAACGAACAGTAAGTAATAAGTAATTATTAACCTGTATGGTATAGTGGCTGTTCTGGATTTAGCTCTGCTTGGCCTACACGCGTCATCTGCAACCAAGACATTTAAATGTGAACGATTTTAAATTGTATCTATGGTCTTCTTTGTAATGAACGTTTGTCTTGGCGGATAAAACGGAAACTTTCCGCTTGTTCATAGTTTATATCGTATCGACGAGGTTTAATTAAGTGGTAGCGCACGCTATTGTCTCGGCTCTTGCGGAACAATACTTATCTAAAGCCGAAGTTACCAGAAGTAATATCTGCGATACCTTAATGAGGGAACTTTGTATCGACTTCGTTAATCGTTTCTGACCCGACCGATTCGATCTGTTCTGCCTTTATCATTTTAAGTAGTTTTGTTTGTTTAAAATTACATTGTTATGTGTTCAATTGTGCTGTGTATAGTTGTGAGATAAAAATAAAAAAATAAATTAAAATCTGATGTATGAATTTCTCTACGAGAGATAAATTTTTAAATGGACGCGCATTGGCCAATTCCAGGAGTTGTTCATATAATTTATCATATAATTACTGGTAGAAAGTGAATTTATCGAATTTTATTTAATTGCCAGCTAATTAGAGATGAAAGCCAGTGTACTTTCTGCCAGCAAAGTGACAAGTGTGTTGGCGGAGAGCCTTACCATAGAGCGGCTAACATCGTTGTGAGAGGCACGCATCGCATTGGACGGGCTCGGCACGCCGCTTGCCCTGAGAGCCCTGCGAGCCGGACTTACGCCGGAAAGTGTACCTAACGAGCAGACCTGCAATGCAAAACGCCGCACCGTTAACAAAACAAACAACTAAACCAAAATGAAAACAACAAACACAGAGCCACGCGCGCGCGTCCATCTGAAAACGCCTATGGGCGGACGAAAGCGGGCCAAAATAAAAAAGAAATGATGCTCTCAGGGTTTTCATGACTTGATACCGCTAGGATTCATTCACGTTTTATGGGAGAATGAAAGTTTATGCTTTATGCATTTCTGTACTGGATTTATGTTTATACTACGCTGTGTATCGTGGAACTTCCTAAGTGGCGACGACGAATGTTTGGAGTATGTGCTTTATGTTTTAAGTTTAGTTTGAGCTAAATACAGAAGTTATGAACTCATTATGAACTAAGACATTCTAAAATAAAACAGCTATATTACTTAAACGTTTACATGCATTAGAAGGTGAAGAAGAAAAAAAGTGATTGTAGTAAATGATAATAATCTTACCAGTTAATCCGGCTTTGTTGATGCTGTTGGAACTAGAGAAACCCGATATTTTCTTCCAGGCTTTTTTGTTCCAAAACCCACTAGCTTTGGCGTCTCCACAACTAGAGCTGCGTGGTGAAGGTATATCCTTGGGGCACCGCAGACCACACTCATCAGCCCCTAGGATCCGTACGCCGGCCCCTCGCGTGCCGTACGCCACGGCAGGCAAGTGCGGCACTGATCCCGTCGGTTTACGACGCAAACTACCTACATAACTTGCCCCGCTACTGCTGCCACTAAACCCGCTGTCTAAGTCTGGTGGATTACAACTTGCCGGCGAAAGTAACTCGTCCGTCGGACCAACTCGCAACAATTCCTCGATATTGTCTCTGTCTTCAGCGCGCTCCGAATCAGGAGATTCGCATTCCGGCATGAGCATTGCTTCTACACTAAGATTTAACTCTCCCAAAATTCGTTTGTGTCTCGATTCTACACGACGAACTTCCTCCTCAACAACACTTCTATCCAAAGAAACTAGTGACTGTCGTGGAGCGTATCGGTGTTTCGGACACGTCCTAGATCCATCGGTAATTTCTTCATAAATGTTTTCTTCAGTGCCGTACCTCGTCACGTAATTATGTCGAGATGATCGATCTCGCGGTATGCCACCCCTTCCTCGCTGACGGTTCACTTTCCTTGATGACGATGGCATTGATAAGTGGTGGTCGTAGTAAGCATAGGAGTAATCGACAGGTTCAAATCGCTCCATAGTTGCTGCGATGTTGCTCCTATTCCATGTCTGAGGGGGCGGTTCTCTCGATAAATTGACGGCGGCTAGTCTCGCTGGGAGGATTTCGTCTAGATCCCTGGCACAGCGTTCATCAAGCGACTGTGCGCCATCGTCTTCCTCCCGTCTGTGCTTTCTATGTGGTCGACGTGATGTTTGTGAGCGTGCGTGCGCTCGGTCGCAGTCTGATCCATGACCGTGATTATAATCAGGTGTGTGGCTACGATTATAATCAATAGGCCTATGTTTACAATCTAGCGTATGGTGATAATCAGGAGTGTGTCTCAGACTGTAGCTGGAGTTTCCTTCAAAATCTGAGCGGTCGTAAGAAGGGCTGTCATCGGCATTGCTAGTATGAGCGTGAGGGCAGTCGGCTGCGATGCCGGATTCTGACGAGGGGTAGTCGTGAACCTCTGCTGTAACGAACGACTTTTGCACGTGGTCGTCTGGTCGTGCGGGCTCGGACGTGGCATGTCGGTGGTGCGGGCGCGGCCGCGTGGTCTCGCGGCAGCTGGCGAAGGTGCGCTGAAGAGTGGGAGGGTGTGGGTACCGTCCACAACGATTGTCGTACACCGCCTCCCCGGGCTCGTCGGGGCTCGGCGGCGCGCTTCGTGATTCCATGGCTCATCGTCTCATATCCAATTAGTACCTGTAAAAAATGAAAGACCATTATTATTTGACGGAACATTAGACATAAATATGAAATATTTTCTTTTTAATAAAAGCCACGGCCCGACACCGGCGGCGGGGCAGAGGGCAATGAATCCGAAATTACGTGCTGCGTGATAAGGGTAGGGTAAGTGACGATCAACACAGCAGCCGACGTCGATATATCATCATCAGTCGCCGCGTAATAAATCGGGGACTTTGTGCCGTGTTTACATTTCATATGGCGGATTTTTTAGAAGCTTTGTTGCTTGGTGATATGTGCCTTAATGTCACGTCTGCTTTGTTATGCGAATTAAGAGTGATGAAGGTGTATAAGAAGACAAATTACAGTTGTGTAAAATACATTTTTCTTTATAATTTCGTCAAAATTTGCTAGCAATGCGTTACTAATATATTTTTCACATTGGGATGTAAATTCTAATGTGACTACATTCGATTTATCGCCCACAAATACAGTAGCTATCATAACCGAATTCAAAATCAACATTTTTATTGCGTCTCGCTCGAATGTTATTGCACGAATTCCAGACCAATTTATTATTATAACGATAAGTGTTCGTGAACTAGAGGCAAGGGCGGGTGTGGGGACGCGACACCCTCGGTTGCCATAGCGACGGGTCCCCGCGGTTTATCGCGTTTCCGCCCGATATTCCTTGCATCTAAATCATGATCAGCGCTGGGAAGCGGATCGTAAAGAGCCCATTGACCGTCCGTCCGATATAATTTGTTAAATAGCCCACCAACGCATCGTTCGGGCTTGGTCTCGCCTCTGTTTCCCAAACGACGGTCTATGGCCTAACTTTCGCTCTATGGCAATTTTCGAGACACTTTTGTGTCCTCAAGAAAAAAATATTGTTTGGTTTCGCATATTTTCGTGAATGCTGCAGGTGCGATCGTTACCCTCCGTATAAACCAAATATTGATCGATTCTATATTGTATACATAAAAAAATAATTTTACTGTCGAAGTGGAATACATTTAGTGACAGAACGATACATTACCATTGCGTTCTCATACTCCGTTGTAAGCACATTTTAGCTCCCCTTTCTTGTTTCCCCTAAGCTTAAGAATATATTACGTTTTGTGAGGGTTAAAAAATCATGCAAAGCATATAACAGCGTCGTAATTGCAATGAAATTTATTATTGTTACACAGTATTACTGACACTAATTGCCGACATTCATTTAGGGGATTAAGACGCGCATTAAAAACTTGACATTGCACTGTAATGGTTATACTGATGATTTTTTAATAGAGCTTTAATTATTTTGATCATAGTATTGCATGAATTTAAGTTAAAATTTGTTGGGTTTAGGTAAAGTTAGCCCTCCAGAGTTATTTAAGTTAGCATCTGCGAAGTCAAGTTATCAACACAACAGTTGGACAGACAGCACACCTTGTCACCTCGACTATGTAGAATGTAGCTGTTCCCCGCGGCGTCTACCGCATAAGTCTCAATCTCGTAGGAATATCAGGATAAAATATCCTATATCCTAATCCAGGTCTAGCCTTTTCCCAACTTTGTTGAGTTCGGTTTCCAGTCTAACCGGATGCAGCTGAATACCATTATTTTACATGGAGCGACTGCCTAACTGATCATGGTCTAGTCTGGTTCTGGTCATGCTCTACCCATGTGCCAAATTTTATCCATATCTGTTCAGCCGTTTTAGCGTGAAAGCGTAACAAACAACACACACAATCTAATGTTTTCTTTTTATACAATTCTATACTAAGCGGTTACGGTTATGATAAAATGTAAAAATTAAAGAAGTTTAAAGAAACCACAACAAAAATAACCAATTCACTGCTAGAAAGGGACGAATAAAACCCGATATTAAAATCGAATAAGCACTACCTGCAGATTGTACAACAATAATTTAGCAGCATTACTGTAATCACCATCCATCAGAAGGCGATAAAATACTAAGTGTTTCATTTTCTATGCACCCCACAAGCACGACCATCATTATATTTTTTTTTTTTGTTCTGTGGACTCATGTGGTCGATACCGTCTATAGTAAAGACAGACACACCGCGTCAATGCGACGCGATTCTGTAATAAATCCGTAGAACATTTTTTATAAAAACGAGTGCCATAATGAGACACATCATCGTGCTACAGGTCACGCCTGTCTGCGGAAGCCTTAATTCGCGTCTGACATTTTGTTTTCTACTTTGGATGGCGTTACTTGACAAATTGTTGATTAAATATTTATGAAATGTGTGTGTGCTCACAGTTAGGATTAGATTTAGTTTGCTTAGACCCATCTGGCCTGCAGCGAGTGTATAATATTTGTTTAGCTGTAATAATTATTTTTAAAAATATTTTCTTTTTTAGCTATGATATTAATTAACCGACCAAATAATATAAAATTATCTTTTTCTTTGTTTTCAATTTTCGTTTTTTACTCTTTAGGCTCAGCTTACAGAAGCATCACTGTGCTACTGAAACACACTCGTCTTCCAGACTTAAGTATAGTCTGGGAAATTAATTGTTTATCAAATTGACACATTACGCCAATTCTTGCTACGGCCATTTAATACTTACAACAGTCAAAGAATCACAGTTATGATTTGAAGCAACGGACAATTTAAGTTGGTAGTTAATTTATTAAAGAAATTTTACAATGTGGCATACATCGACACGCAAACTGCAACCAGGAATTCAGCAAATGATTCTATTCTATTAGCGCATACATTCAACAGTTATCAAAATTAGAAATCTGCTGTTTCATACAAAAGAGCAATACAGCAATGAGGTTCAAAATCATGTACTCAATCAGTGGTATACGGTTGCGCGTCGATGTCCCTCCCTGTATAATTTCCCTGTCTTTACCTACTGAGGTTAATAACTTCACGGTTTTCTCAAAAATGTTCTTCTTCAGCAGCAACACGTTAATTCAAATCCACAGTAGGTAAGCCTACTGAAACATCTCTAAGAAGCTCTAAGTACAGTTCAGTGGCACCACACTAGGAACCAATTATTTATGTACAAGTATCAAGTACCTCCCGTCGCAGTAACCGTCTGGTGACTCACTAGGTGACGACCTAATGAAAGCTTGTCACGTTTTAATTTGTCGTTACTTAACAACAGTCTATGATTGAATTGACCGGCTGTGGGGTATGCAGGCGTTATTAGTCAATTGTTATGTAATGTAAGAATTATTTTGTCAGATGAGAATGTTAAGAGTGGACCTTAAGAAAAATTGCCAATCGGAAATTTGATTTTCATGAATTTTTAAGTGTACTTACTTTGTGGAACAGAAATATAAAATGATAACATTTTCTCGATAGAAAAACATCACAAAGTTATTTCTAATTTCCACACATTTTCGGTATATTCTTAAATGATAATGACGATCAGGATAAAGTTTTGAAACATAATTGTATTTATAGTGCATGAGGAAATTTGTGTTATTTTAAGAAACTCCTATTTCTAGTTTATAGATCAGGGGTAGTTTTCCGATTTTTTATCTTAAAGATTAAAAGCTGTTTTACAGAATAGAGAGCTTTAAATGATTAGGAGCAAACACGCCACGCTTTTATTTCCCAAAGGAGTATACGAAGATATACTAGCTCTAGCGTTTACTGAGGCAGTACTTACTTTAAAAATGTTAAAAAACAATATAAATTCTGCCATATTTGTAAAACCAGAACATATTTTCGTGCATTTATCTATAGGTTTTTCAAGTATTTTTACAAAAATACTTATTTTTTTAAGATAAGGGTACCAAGGGTATTTACATAGTTAAGTAATATTATATCTGTAAGCCTGATGCCTTGTTGTGTTTGATTGCCTTATATAGATAGGTCACGTTCAACTTGTTTGTAAAAATCCTCTTTTTACTGTACACAGATATTGAATCATACTTAGTAGATATCAATAACTGTGCAAACAAGTTATTGATATCTACTAAGCATGGATGAATATTTTACGGTAATGTTTGCCGACATAGAGTTTGGAAGGTGTGCATACTTACATAATATAGACGACTACCACTGTACTTAATAATTGCTTCGAGTTTAGTCTAACATTTTCACGAAATATTCGGTAAATTGGAACATGCATTGAAATTAATTTACGTATACTTCGTTAGTAATGGCATATCATATGGTTTAGTAATTAATCACCGGCATAATATTTATAAGTAGGTAGCTCTATTGAATTTGAATCAAAATGATACAGACAGTGGAGAGTAATTGAATACACAGAACTTATTACAATAAAATTAATCAAATAATCTATAGTTACTCGTTACTAACGAAGTGGGTTATGCAGTTGATTGAATATTAAGTTACTACGTAATGGCTCCAGCGCTGGTTTTGCAATAATCTCTTTTATGTTCAATAGCAACGAAGTTATTTACCCATTCGCATTTTAATTGGTGAAATATTTTCGATCCATTTATATTATTTTAATATCTTTCCGATTTCCGATTTCCGATTAAATATACAGAGAAGTACCTACTTGTTTGTTTTTGTTAATAAATAAAACTGGTTCGTTTGTTTATAAGAAGAACAGGAAACGCAATATTAATAAAATGTTAATTCAATGAAGTCAGACTGTATTAAATTTATTGGTATAAGGTTATTTCGATATCACTAATGTAAAATATTAACAATATCGATATTTTTGCTTTCCGTAGCCATACAGTCACAAGACGCCAATGTTGGCTGAACACGTCCTATCCATCCAAACTTAGAGATATTACGTACTAATTCTATGCCTGAGTGACAAGTAAAAATTTTTTTGTCTGTGGTCATCGTTACCCAACGCGGCGCATACCACTAATCACTCATGAAATATTTTTTTTAACTAAAAGAATTGATTCTCTTTGCGTGAGCAAAAATTAATGAAGTATCTGACTTTCAGGTGCACCCTTCGTCTAGTAAAAACAAACCGGTCATGTGTGAGTCGGAGTCGCGCACCGAGGGCACCATACAAATTTTCAGGTATGTAAATAGTTTAAAATTATTTTTTTTGTAATGTAACAAATTAACGGTTTTCAGATTTTTTCCTTTATTTATGCTACATGATATTGCTTCTTGCCAAACTTCATGAGATCAACGGGAAGTGCCCTATAGTTTCTGATTTCGGATCATATACGCCCGTATCTTTTGATTGCGTTGACTTAGAAGTTTGACTTTTTCAGTACTTCTAGGGATTGCAGCCCTGAGTATTTGATATTCATTTCAACTTGATAACTCCACGCGTTCCTGAGAAAAAGTCTTGACTGACGGACAAACAGACGGACAACGAAGTGATCTTATAAGGTTTTCGTTTTTCCTTTTGAGGTACGGAACCCTAAAAACTATTAAAAGGTGGACGCTCAACGGCTAACGCTATCACAGACTAAGGTTTTGCATTATTCTACTGTTGTCAGCCTAGAACTTGAACGCTGTTTAATTAAGTACTTACATATCACCTAGACATTTCCCTACTATGTCATCTATGTTGGGGTCTGCTTCCAGTCTAACCAGATACAGCTGAATACCAGTATTTAACATGGAGCGACTAATTATCTGACCTCCATAACCCAGTTGCTGGGTAACACGATACCTCTTGGTAAGACTAGTTGGTAATAGGTATACGGGCTGGTGTCCGCAACTCCACGTCAATGCGTGTATTTTGTGTACCTCAATGCGTGTATTTTGTGTACCAAAACTAGGAAGAACTAAGACTAGTTGTCAGACTTTTGGGTTTCTGACGACCCGTAACGACTGTAAAAGATCAACGAATGACAGCCGGGACTGAATAATATGTGCTATCCGAGGCATGGATATAATTACGCATATCATAAAATCGTGATACAAATCATTCTTCTTCCGAGTGTATCAAAAAGCCATCATCTGTTTCAGCTGATGAGTTTGCTACAAAGCTGTTTTAATTTTTTTTATAATAGTTACCTACTTAAGGCTTAAGTGTTTTCAAGTAATATGAATCCCACCAAAAACATAAATGTAAAAAAGGAGAGCCAAGTTCAATACGAAAATTATGCTTGGCTGTGGGCTTCACCGCAAAAAGAATGTAGATGTAAATGAGTGCCAAGTTCTATGCAAAATCCAAATATGTATTTATAGGAACAAAATAACATTATGAACAAGTATTAAACTATATTTCTTTGCTTTATTGGATACCTTTATTTACCTACCTTTGCTGTTATTTAAAAATGTGAGATCTTAAAGTCAACCTAGATTTGACTTGGCTAGTTTTCATTACATCAGTCATTACATAAAGTTATTCAACATATATATATATATTTTTTTTAATTCTGATAAAAACTGGCCAAGTCAAATCTAACCTACTTTAAGATCTCACATTTTTTGCTTGAACTTGGCTTGACACGCTGCCGCGTATCTAGATCTGTGATGCGTTCCGATTATAACAAGTTTAAGCAAGTTAATGTAAACAATGAAAGTATACTTTGAAACTAACATTCAAAGTTTTTTTAGTAGTCAAAGAGAGAAAAGCCAATGCAATGCAATGGTGCAATGAAATCCAAGATGGCTTGTAAAACAAACCCAAACGCATAACTTTCGTTTAAAATATTCGTAAAATCACTTTTATTATGGTTTCTATAAGAACCGTAAATATTAAAACAATACTTAAAAAAATTGTATTTACAATTTAGTTATATTTTTTACTTTTAAGATGATAATTTTGTTCTTTTTCAGATTAAGTAGCGTGTTTTCTGATCCTCATTTCTTTTTTGTAACTTAGGCTCATAACGCAATTTTATTGAATCTCTAGCCACACTGGGAACGGAGCTAAGTTCATTTAGCTTCGCTCATAATATCTGCTGCATGTTTTTATACTTCGGTTAAAAACAAGATAAATAAAATATTATATTAGATATTATTTTTCGGTTCGCGGTTTGAACCGACGTATGCAATCATGCGGTAGCACATGAACGAAGCTAAACGAACTTAGCTTCATTCCCAGTGTGGCTTGCGCTCTTATATTAGTGTTGACTCACCATCGATACTTAAACGACTTCAAACTTTATCGGTACTTTTTGTATCTGAGATCTGAATGCTCAAGACCTAAATAAGCACCTAAGTACGCAAAGTGGTACATTTTACAACACGTATAAGAAAGCTATTACACTGAACGCCGTCGTTCACAGATTTGAATTTGAAACGAGCTCAGCCTTTTTCGCGACAATTCTGTTTATTTTATACTCCATTCCCGAAGTGCTCGAATTCCGGAAATAAATAAGTAACAAAATGAAAGTTTAGCTAAAAGCTAAGATGAAGCAAAGTCGAGATAAGCGCGAAGCCGATTGTCGACGAGCGTCCATTAATAAAGATAATGATTCTTAAGACGTGTCTATTAATACTCACTAATTCCATGATCTTATTTATATGATTCTGAGGCCGGTGTAGTTACATAAATCAGTTAAAATAAACAGCGGTCAGAATAAGCTAATGTTGTTAAGGAAACAACAAAACTTATTGTTACTGGTGTGCATAAAATTCCACATCGTGGAGTTTAATTTCTTCCCATATTCATTCCTATTAGTCTAAATTACTTATTAGTAATATAAATAAGTAGGTATATTTTCATCTATGTTGGCGCGATAGTAACCATATCATGCCACTGTTCTCTCAGAATGTAATTAAAAGACTAGGGTTGAGCCTTCGAAACTATTACTTACAAATGTTATAGAGAACAGTTAATTCCGGTACCTATCGGCCGGTTTATGCGACACTCAACGCAGGACGGTTTAAGTGCCCTTTGAGAGAGATCTCCGCGTTTTATTGCTAAGAAAGTAGTTAATAAAATGTGCGAAAATATCTCTGCAGGACGTAACCATTCACAGTTTATTTGACTACTAATACTGCCCTTAAGTACGTACTTAATAGTTCTTTGGCAGATTAAGTCCGAATATTATTTCACTCTTAGCTTAGGGATACCTAAACTCTGATTTTTAATTTGCTAGACCTAAATAACAGCTGCTTGCGTATCATAACCATTTCTATCTCTATTCTACTAAGAATAGACAAAGTTCTCTATGCAACTTGATATCTCTTCTGGCTCACCCGTAGACTCGCGTTTCTATGAAGATAAGACATTTTTTCTTGCTTTTTTTTAACGAGGAGCAAATTTTTAAATCATTATTGGTTCTTGTTGACATTTGTTATGAAGAAATGTTTGTACCCCCAAATGTTAAAAATAGAGAAAAAATGGTCGTCATGCTTGACATTGTAGACTTTTGAGGATTATAGAATAGAAACATTTATTCTCTTTACAGTAGAACTCTTTCTACAATCTGTCATTTTATATATTCTTCAGTCGACAAAACCGAAGGTGGTACCTAATGGTACGTGTGCTGCGATCGGCCTTTTTATGTCATGTTGACAGTGTTTATTAATAATTTAGTTTACCAAATTAAAAATCAGAGTGACACTACTATTTAGAAATTAATTTTAACTCGTAATCACGAGTAGTTATTTTAGAAAATTACTTGTTTTCAAATCAAAGAAAGTTTCAATTTTTTTTTGAGCTCGTATTTACTTGTAATAAATCACTACATAGTATAAAACAAAGTCGATTTCTCTGTCCCTTTGAACGCTTAGATCTTTAAAACTACGCAACGGATTTTGATGCGGTTTTTTCAATAGATAGAGTGATTCAAGAGGAAGGTTTATATATATAATACATGCATGCATGTGATGTCATAAATAAACACATTTATTTTGCGTTTACTTTTCAAACGCTGCCTGAACCCTACGAGATAGGTCAAAATAATGTACTACAGTATTGTACACCTTAAAAAGGTCTACAAAAAAGTCCGCAATGGTATATGTCTATCTCTTAGGGATAACCCACAATAATCATTTTTTATCCTTTACTTTTTACGAGAAATAATGGCTTATTTACGAAGCGATTTTAAGCAATACAGCATTAATCTTTATCCAATTAAGTACCTTAAATACATTGTGCATGTAATATAAATAAATATGGCCCATTACAGCATGTAATTTCAATGAATATTTTCGAAGATATTACAGATTTAAAATGCAGGGACATAGCGGTTGCTGCGGTACCGGCCGCGGCAGCGCGTGCTGGCATTCTTGAAATACCTGTACTTAGTATCAGCAGTATTGAACCCGTGCGAAGCCGGGGCGGGTCGCTAGTTAATAATAAAATTGTGTTAGGTTTTTGTTGTTATTCAAATTAAATCAGAAGGCCAATCATTCTCGTACTTAAAAAAACACTCAAATTCAAGTCGCAATATCACCTCAGCGACAATCAATGAGGGAAATTAGAGGTATTATTGACAGAATGGAAACTGAGATCAGACTGTAAACGTTCATAAAATTACAAGAATTGCCCGCTGATATAATGTAATAAATGTAAATACATGGTTGTATCTTTTAAACTTACAGCCTTTTTTGTGGTAATAAATTAACTCTAATAAAATGTTTCACTTAGCCTTTTTCCGCCGTCACGCTTGTCTGGCTCTTGTGGTTTTTGCAAGAAGTAAAATGTTGTGGTAAAACGTTCTGCATAATATTCTTATGAACTCACGACGATTCAACGACTGTAATATGTAAATAATTTGTGTTTCTTTAAACTTAAGCTTCCATGAAACAAAGTCAGTTTTTTGTCTGTCTGTGTGACCGCTAGTTTCTAAACCTGTAAATTAGGTTTGGATGCGGTTTTCATTATCAATTAGAGAATTTATTCCGGAAGGTTTATGTATAGTAAACATACCTTCCAATATATAATTAAGAACATAGGTACTAAACGTATTATTGAAATCTTTAGAACGGCCTTCCTTTTGGCGTCCCCCTTTAACCCTAACTAATATATTAATATTTAACTTAGAAATACCACAGAAATCTCGATGTTTTGACATGTCGCCATATTGCACTTGTGCGAAGAAGTGGTGAGTTGCTAGCATGTTCTTGCTTTTCGTTTCGCTTTTTATAATACATAAACGTTTATAAACACATTTCGTTGTAAACAGAACTAGCGACAAGTTCGACTTGTAAACAAATATAGACTCAACAAGAACGCTCAATAAAATACAAAATGTTTGGTCATGTAAATTGACGCCATTGTAGCAACGCACACGCATGATGGAACGTTGGCATGAACATTTGAATTTGGAATCATATACCTCGAAGCTTGAACTAATCGAGCGAGTCAAAAGTTTTAACACAATTTCTTGTGTACAGTCAGGGGTAAAAATATGTACTTAGCGAATTAAAAAAAAAACGCTCATAATATTATTTGAGCGTGTGTGTGCGTGCTAGTACGCGCTGTCTCTTTCTACTATTATAGTAGAAAAATTATAAGTAATTTTTTTAACTTAACTTTAAATATTCCCACAAACCCTGTACCGTGGCATGCACCCATACGCACAATGTTGTGCTTGTGTTAAGTTACGCACTACCATAAACCGTGAATTTTCACACTAAAAAATAAAAGTCGTTTTCCAGCAATTATTTTTGCACAAAGTGTCTTAGTTAGATGTGTGCGACGTTAATTATAGCAATTAGCTGACCCAATTTTGCATAAATTGTTGAGTTTTTTTTTTAATACGAATCGATAGAATTTTGTGATTCTTTTATATTTTATTTACTTTGCTCAAATAAATATCGTGAAGGGTCGTTTCAGTATATTTTTGCCTTTGACTGTACATTCTTGATTCCGTGAATCCGCGATCCGTCACTAGGTCGGGAGCCTCGTTAAAATTCAGTAAAGCTCAGAGCACATTACAAACGAATAGACTCACTCGTCTTAACAATTATCTATACCCCAGTTTATACACGCTTTGCAACCGAAATTAGGGACGCGCTCCGAACCCCTGATATGTAAGAAAAGCTATTATATTTGTTTAACAAAATTTGGTGTGTAATTATTATAATAAACTCTCTTCAAACGTTCCTCTAGTGTACTTGGTTGATTTAAGTTAGCGGTTCATTTGATCCGTAACTTGTACGCAGCGGGACGGAGACACCCACGTAAAAAGGTTTTAATTTATTTAGTTTAAAACGGCGTGTGTTCAGAATTTTAACATAAATGAATATACCATCCTGTATAATGTACAGTCAGCAAAGGAGATGAGTATGCAGGGTCGTCGAATATAGTTGAAGTTTACTAAGAAACCGATTGATGGTTTCGTTTGATAAATTAACTGTTTGTTTTCTATTAATTTAATTAAATTTTATTCGAAAACATCAATCGGTTTCTTAGTAAACTTCAACTATATTCGACGACCCTGTATACTTATCTCCTTTGCTGACTGTAGGTGTAATGTTTTTTTTTTTATATGTTCGCAAAGTAATTGAATGCGTTGTTAAGGGCCTATACTACCTCAAATGGCTTAGCATGTCGATCCTCCGTTATGTCGAAAATACTGCAGCATTCATTTTGAAATAAATATATGGTAAAGTTGAGGACTAATGTTAGGTCTTATGTTAGACGAAAACACGATTTCTTAAAATTTTCTAGATAGAAAAAAATTCCAAACTTACCTCCAAACCGAACAATAAACCGCTGGTATTCAAAAAATACTTCAAATTAGATCATGAAACTTTGTACACTAACCGAACTAATTATAAAACAGGTCTTATGTTATTTACTTTTTTTTAATTACCATTATTTTCACCGTAAAAAGCAAATACCTAAACTATTGGCGTTGCCTGCCGCCTAGCACCGCACTCTGTCTCGCTCTCACTTAGTCCGCGAGCAGTATCGTGCGAGCGAGATAAAAAGTGAATTTTAGCTGAGGTGGAGTAGGCTCTTTATTATAAACACTGTTTAAATTGCATTGCATTAAGTGTGACCTGAGGGCAGTGGCCCAGTGGTAACGGCCCCGATTTACGAGTGTAGGTCGTGGGCTCGAACCCAGGCAGGCGCTTTACTTTATCTAAATAATTTAATCACCACTGCTCTCAAAACGGTGAAGGAAAACATCGTGAGGAAACCGACATCTACCAACCCATCCGCGGGCAGATTATAGCCCACTCTCTCTCGAAGAGAGGAAGCCTGTGACCCAGCCCTGGGAATAAAAAAGGCAGATTATGAAATGTGGCACACGATGTAATACATCCCGCACCCTAATTGCGTAACAGACTATTACTCTCAATTATGAATCATTTTGAAGCCTATTTCTAATCCATTGCTCCATATGTTCGAACAATTTGTCTGCTCAACAACGTAAATAACGCAATGAATATTGTTGAACTGTTAAAGTTAAACCCATTGCTACTAATAGTGTGTTACGCAATTACCCTGCAGATTGATTTACTGTCAAAAGGTCTGATGCAGACATAGAAAATACAATAGGCTTCACACACGATAAGCTCATAAAGGTACTTACGATGTAAATATTCATACACCGTTCGTAGCAAACAAACATCTTGGTGAAAGGGAGTTTAAGAGCAAAGTTTACATGGTAGGTAACCGTAGAATATATTAACATTAAAGTGAGGAAAGTTATTCGCTCTCAACACGTTATTATTGTACGCGGTTCAAGTGATATCCCCACTCAGCGACTTGCAGTTTTCATAACACTCCGAGGAATTGATATCCAGCCCGCTAGCGGTTTCACATGTGGAATTAGAAATGACACAAAAGCTCTTTGTTACGGTTTCTAGATTACTAGAATTGCACAGCGGAAGTTGGTCTAGCGGTCGCAGTGCTACTGCTAGGTATGAGATCCTGGGTTCGATTCCCGGGTCAGGCAAAGAGTTAATGGGCCTTTTCTAGAATTTCTCAGTTACAGTCCGGAGACGGGATTTGTACGCAATAGGCTCGCCCCATGCTGTTACATAGGCCTTAAACATAGCTGATGAAATATGGGTGTACTATAGGTACATGTCTGCCTAACCCTTCTGGGAATACAGTCGTGATAGCATGTGTAAGTTGTTTTTCAAACTAGAACAAATTGTTTTAAAACATAAAACACATCATCATCTGCCTAGCCTTTTCCCAACTATGTTGGGGTCGGCTTCCAGTCTAACCGGGTGCAGCTGAATACCAGTATTTTACATGGAGCGACTGCCTATCTGACCTCTACAACCCAGTTACTGGGTAATACGATACTCCTTGGTAAGACTGGTTGTCAGACTTTCGGACTTCTGACTACCCGTAACGACTGTCAAAGATCCACGAATGACAGCCGGGACCAACGGCTTAACGTGCTTTCCGAAGCACGGAATGTAAAGATGGTCACCCATCCACAGACCAACCGCGGCAAGCGTAGCTTAACCTGATCGATCGACCTGTGAGACTGTTATTATTTAGCCACGGGCCCCTCCAAACATAAAACACATACGACTTAATTTTAAACGTTTAATGGTTGTTCATCTGAAAGCACACAAACTGTTAGTATCATAACCCAAAAAAAATAATTTAATAAAGCCACTAAGTAAATGAATTACTTAATTTTAGCTACTAAACATTTCTGAGCTTTGTATTCATCAAATACTTAGAAGCCAGAATGTAAAACAACTTTAAGCGGTTCATTAAAGAGTTGTAAAGAATTTAATACGAAAAAACATTTAGTGAGAGGTTAATTCGGAAAATACTTTACAATATTCCAAATCCCTCAAAGAATTGGACATAGTTTAGCAGAAAGGACTCAACCCACAACAAGTAATTTTTGAGTTATCGAGGTTTTAAGTTTAGGTGTATTAAAATGTACTAGTTTCTGTGAAGGTATTTTAACAGAATCGATCGGCAGGTTACTTGAATCGTTTCAGTTAAAATACCTTCACAGAAACTAGTACATTTTAATACACCTAAACTTAAAACCTCGATAACTCAAAAATTACTTGTTGTGGGTTGAGTCCTTTCTGCTAAACTATGTCCAATTATAGCTACGAACTTTGCAAAATATTTTCGTTTCAAAAATAGTTTTTCCACATTTTATATAACGTTCCGGATTATGAAATCGTCCATTTATTTTGCGGCGAGATTTTCCTAAGGTGGGACGCGTGACTACCTTCAATATTGCTCCGACCCCGTGGCTCCCAATAACACATTTTTAAGGATTTGTGTCAGGATCATTTTATATAAAAGGGAAAATATTTCCGAAGCTCAACGATGGAATTAAGCTTTACAAAGTCTGTCTTTCATCTTTAGCATTAAATATGTATTGGTTGAATGTTAGCGATTATCGTCTGCCTTCAGAGGATTACAACATTTATACTCTACTGCGAGCTATCAAATCGCAGTATGATATAATATTGAGCTATCATTTAACTATAATAAATCCGTTTTCAGACATCGAACCACAAATTAAATAGCATTATGTTTGTTATTTATGTTGAGAACTTAATCCAAAACTGTTCATTGTGTGTAGAATCCGTATTGTTGAATTCTAATTGTCTGTTCCAGGCCTATTCTCATACCCAGACTATAATATCGTAAATTGCTACACGCAGACAAAATTACTTACACGAATAGCTTGATAATATGTGGTAAGCACATTGAAAATTAAACTTGGTGAAATTCAAAGTTTCTCTTATGTTCTTTTACTTAATCCGATTGTTAATCGCTTCAGAGTGTATCCATTGAAATACCACTAAATCTGAGGGCATTTCTAAGTGAAAATTTCCCGTCAACTCCAAGGAAACGAGCCGGCGAATTGGCTACCAGCCTATAAAACGTAATGTCACATTCATTTGCAATTCAAGAGTCCTCAGTCTGTATTATGCTTAATAAAATTTACATATTTAAATTAAACTGAGAAATAACAAGATACTGTAACCATCATGGCGCTTAGATTGCATGGCCGTTTGTATTTTTAAATACACATAGATACTTTCATATCTTCAGAGTTTTCATGACATTTTTAATTTAAGTCACGATGAACAAACGGAGCCTCGTGGTCCAGGCTGTGTGAACTCACGCTCTGAATAAATTAGTTTGCGCGTTGGATGAGAACTAACTCAAACAGCTGACTGAAAACAGTAATGTTATTGTAACGTCTAGCTTGTGGCAACTAGCCGACGTAGCTACTACCATCAAATCAGCATTTTACTTGAGGTGCAAAAATAAGAGGCCATTCGCCCCGACTGGCTTGCTTATTAAACAGAGATAATTAATCCAGCATTAGTCACTACGAATGCCCGGCATTCGACGCGTCTCTGATACGTCCGTGGTCACGCCTGAGTTGACAGATGAAGCGACTAGATCATTCTGCTGTAAATGTGAGGAATTCAGCGCGATGTTGCTTGGTTGCTTTACCGGTTATAAATCAGAACGAGCCTACGCAGTGTCAAATTGTCAAGCGCGCAATATTCATGATTGTATCCGACCCTTTACAATTAGCCTATCTACACGATGCGAGAGAGAAATGTGAGGAGCTTTAAAAAATGATTTACACGTCGATGTAACGCTGCGTTCATACTGATATGAATGTGGCATCAAAACAGATAGGCACGTCACGTCATACGAGCTGGCGACCTTTGGCATCAATCAGTCAGTGCGATATGATAATAAAGATAGCCTCTGTGATACCAGTGCTTGTCACCATGCAGCGTTCAGTACTTGTTGTGTACTGGCACTAATAATAATATCGTCCATTTATGTCAAAATTGACCAGATTTTAGAGATGGAATTTAGGCGTTGCTGAATAAGAATTATTATTATTACCAAATTGTGGGACAGACTTGCCTATCTACTTAGGTTTAATTTTTGCGACCGCCAGCTACAAGAAAATTATTTGGCATAAACGTAGGAGATATTCTTTGCAATAATGCTGAGCTAAGTATGTATATTCGTTATTAAAATCTATATCCATACATTTACATTAACATAAGCCAAGTGTCTGTTTGTTATGTCAGAATACGAGTAACAAGATTTGCTAAATGCTTTTGAAAGTTACTTATAACTAAAACACAATTGTATCATTTTTGTCTGTCTGTCTGGTTGTTCCGGCTAATCTCCAAAATGGCTGGTGCGATTTTGACGGGAGATAGCTGATGTTATAAAGAGTAACTTAGGCTACTTTTTATTTTTTTGAAAGAATTAGGGTTTCGCATTAATATTAAAAAACTTAAATCTCACGCTGGCGAGGCCGCGGGCATCTATAAAAACGCAAAGCTACACTGAAACTTATATATCTAATCGTTCATCAGCTTTAGGGTCCCAGCTTATATAGCTGAAATATACCAGCTATTATACATTTTGCCAGATAAACGATATGTTGAAATATATTGCCCAATCTTCCGTTACCCATCACAGCTTTCGAGAAATACACCATTCATGTTTCATAAATAGGCTAACATCGAAAGTTATCGAAGAAAATATCGCCTAACGCCCCAACACACTGATAAAATATTTTAAAACATATTAAATTGAGAAATATGGTGACATTTTATTGCTTATAATTTGAACACCAAGAAAAGAAAGCTCAATAAAATTTCAACGTTGTCCAGAATTGTTGAAACATTTTATGAAAGTTTAATATTACTTTGAAATAAGTTTTACAACGTATTTATTTACATGCAATAAAATGATATCCAGAATTAAATACATAGTATCATGCATAAAATTGTAATGTAAATTTAGTCAGTAGGCAAATAAAATGGTCATGAAAGCAGGCTAGTAAAAGGCAGGTAGGTAGTAATTTTACAGAAGTTTACGATCCAATTACGAAATAGTGTGATGAGGCCCGACTTTATTGCAGTGCTATCGGCGATGTGCCGTGGATGCCCCCGTGTGTACTTAGCTGATATCTACCGTTAATTTTAAGTGCATGCGACAGTAGGTGAAAGTCCATGACGTTATAACTCACAACGATAAAGCTGTAAAGATAAGAGGAGCTGACTATGATATACAAAGTACCTTCCTACATTTTAATGACAAGGAATGTTAAACAATAAGGACAATATTTTGTACGACGCCTGCTAAATTATATCAGTTAAAAAACTTTCGTAAACTCGTTCCAAGTAAAATCTGATAAGCTCGAATTAATAACCAACACGGTAGAGGCTTAATTTCATTTTTATAGCATAATTAAAAGTTAAAATATTATTAATTAGTCGATTTATGAGTGAATTAGCAACCGGAGTGTTTTTAGTTTTACTGCTGGCTCAACCAAAATTAGTCAATTTAGACACTTTTAAACTTTTATAAGAGCAATCAAGTTTGGACAAAACAAACAATATAAATAAACATGAACGTTCTAAATTCGAAACGTAATTAGTTTAATGGAGCCGGTGAATCCGGGTTGTATTTTAAAAAGCAGTAAAACCTTGGGGGCGGGCGGCATATGCCGGAGTCGGGAGCGGTCGGCGGTGGTCGGTGACATTCGCTTTTACACTGCAAGTCACGTGGACTAATGAATCCACTCACCTTCACGTCCGAACCCACCTTTGTAAATAATTTAATCAATCTGTTTATTTTGACACTTTACAAACTAAGCGGTGATCCTTCACAGGCTGATTAAACGTCGCGAGAGTGACAGGCTTTTACGTATTATAAGCTTACATTAAATAAAATTATGAATTAAGAAAACAACTAAATCCAGTGGCGCGGCTGTTAAGGTTTCGTCGATAATAATTTCAGGGCAAGATTTAGATCCCATAGAAGTACTTCGTCATTCATGGATCAACGAAAGGGTCGTCGTAACCTCTTTTCGCGTAGTTTGGACATAAAAAAATGTTATCAGTCGAGCAAGGGAGGCATGCAAGTCATGAAAACAATCAAATAAATCCTCCAACGGGGTAAATGTTTATGTGTGGAGAATTTATTACGGGGCTGTGGGCTCGTAATAAAACTGTGATAACGATCGCTATAAACAAATGACCGTTTTAGAGATATTAAATGTAATTAAAAATAATGTTTCTGATTATTTAACAATTCATGGCGGTGTGATTACAATTTTTGCTTTCAACGTAGCAATTGACTGACAGTAAATTGAACTTTTAGGTAAACAGCTATAATTTTTAGGTAGGTTTAATAAAATAGACCGGGTCCCTGGTAAATGGTTCTATCGATGAAATTCTCAAAAATGTTTCTGTTCTGTCGGCGAATCTTTCGCTGTTTTCGACGAGTTTCATGCATCGTTGAAACGTTCTATCGGTGAAGCAACGAAAAGTGAAACTTTCTGTCGGCGAACCGTTCATCGCAGAAACGAATGTCAGAGAACTGTTTCAGAATCGAGACACGCGGTAGTTTGACAAGCCAAATTCAAGCCAAAAAAAAGGAACTAGCGAAGCAGCAGCCATTTATTATATTACATCGCCTTTACAGTAATCGAACTAAAAATGCAAGCCCAGCCCGGGTATTACCCGCATCACACGCGAGACTCTAACCAACACAAACTATAAAGCTCCAGTAAGCATTACAAAACCATTAACATATCGTAGACTCACAATGCAAGTCACAAAACTAATGAATGCCCAGTTTTTAGACTGTTACACGTGAATTTGCAATCTCCCCTTTGCATATGAAGTTTAAAGTAATGGCTGCGGGGACGTTCGGTAGGTACTACGAACTATAGTATATACTATACGTTTCATGTAGGTACCTAATGACTGTAAAGACCATGCGAGCACGTACACAAAGTACAGTTGGAAACATTAGGAAAGACATATTTGCTTTCGTAGAAGCGCAAGCCGTGGGGAATATTTTGATAAAGTATTTTGTTATGATTTCAGGCATTCCTGTGAATTTGCTTCGAAATTGAATAAAATAGGTACTGGGAAATGCGAGTTGTTTCAGTTTATAACGTGTTTTATGTTGCTTTGAGTTAGCTTACAAAGTTTTAAGTTCTGCGAAACAAAAGCTTTGTCCTGTGACATGAAGAAAAATACGTTATTGTTGTTACTATTTCTTTTTCGGTAGCGCAAATTTTTTATTAAAGTTCGTATACGAATCTTCGAGATTTATTTCGTTTATTCCACGCGTGCCCTCGAAAATCCCTCACAGAACCAGAAAAGCCTGTTCGAAACAATCCATATGAAATACAGAAGATCCCAATTGTATTCAACGGAATTCCAATAATATACCGTGAAGGGTTCCTATTTTAAGATCATCCTTTCGGACTGACCTTTCATTCTTGTGACTATATCAATCGGCAGAGTTACAGGACGCCGACTGTACCTACATCTATATTATTTGTGACTACAGACATGAGGCAGACGAAAGCGATTCATCTGACAACGCCTGCAGATATCTAAAAACAAATAAATTGTACGAATTTCTTTAAATATTTTTCTTAGATTTTCTGCTCTCTTTATGTAGGATAGTTACAATTTTTAAACTTTATGTTTGTTTAATTTTTCCTGTTTTGTAAGGCATTCCGTTAAGGTATAATTTGTTAATTAGCAGATGGCGTGCTAGTTAACATTACAAATAAATGAAAACAGACAGGCTTGTTTGGTACAATGTGTTAATTACTTTTTTCTAGCTAACAAAAATAATGGACACGATATTAATGTTAAAAGTTTCAGGAATGTCGTTTATTAACCTTAGATCGAAAATAGCCCAGAAACCCAATTTATTTCTTGTGCTCACATACCTAATTACGAAGGGTTTATTCAATTAATGTATTAGTTTCGGTAAGTGCCAATGGCTTTGGGGAGTCGCCGACGCATCAATCATTTTCTCATCCACTTTATGTCAACTTCAAATTTTGATACTAGGATGATGGATGGGCATTTCCACAATGTCACCGCACCGCCGTGGAACCCTCGCTTATGAAGTAACAACCACTCGTACGAGGAGTAGCTGCTCCAGACTAAATGAAATTTCGACAGTCGCTGCAGAGACCATTAACATATAAATCAACGTTCATAACTCGTAGACTTTGGTTTACGACATAAAAATAAAAATGAAGTGAGTGGTCCCCGTCAGCGCTCCCGGCGGTTCAGGCGACGACACAAAACGAACAAATAAGATTTCTTCCACCACGACTGGAAATACTTAAGACAGAATTGTTTGAGAATTGCGCATTGTTGTCGTTTGTATAAATAAATCTAGGAAAGTTTAAGGTTACGTTGTTAAGCGTTGTTTTTGCATTTATTGGTATTGACTGTGTTCAAAAATGTTTGTGAATAGGTTGTATGTCAGTGGAATTGAACAATTTCAGAGGCAACGGTTCTGGTAATCAGACAAAACGGTCAATTACTCGTGAAATAGTGGTCGCGTCGTTGTGCTCGCGGCGCTCTGGCGCGGGCGTTCGCCGACAGAGCGCGCGCACGATCGCACGCGTCGCTCACCGGAAAAATGAACCTCTCATGAAATTTAATGTGGAAATGTCTTGAAACGACGCCAAACCCGCGCTTGAATTATTTATGATCCGCTATTTTAATGGCGTCCCCGTTCGTTCATTACAGTAAGAGTGTTTCTTAATTTCGAATGCGAAATAAGTGTTGCAATTCCTTAGATTCGACGTTATGGGCGAAATAAAACGTAGCCAATAATTTATTGTTTTCGTCCATTTCTTTATTATGGAAATGCATTCATTGTGGAGTACACAGGAAGTGTTCTGTCTGCTTGTTGCGAGAATGTAATATGTAAATATATTAAGCACAGTTATTTATGGAGATTCTGTTTTGTTTTTGTCACGAAATTCCCAAGGGGAAGTTAAATGGTGGTGTGGCTTCAGTTAAAGCCAACTTGCAGGTTCGTGATGCAGTTAGGATTCGGTGGATTTGCTCAACTGACAGGAAAAGTTGTTCCAACTCACACATTACTTTATAAAGCCAACGAAATAAAAGAGCACCAAATTTTTCTGTACTGTCGAGGAAACATATTCGTATTAAAGTTCGTGAGTCAAATAAAACCTCTTACTTTTGTCTTTTATGTAAGAGGAAAATATGAAAGAACTCGTATTACATAAAACCAAGCTATTACTTTACCCTTCGTATGTAAATAAGTAGGTACAACAATAAAACCAGTAATTTGATTCAGTACCAACCAAATATTTACTTTGGAATTACTAAAGTACTTTTTACTTAAAATCTATTTATTTGCATTAAACTAACGTAACTCATATTTTTTCTATTCATCCACATTATGGATTAATTTAATTTTTTGTATAATATTGTGGTCAAGGGCATAACTTAGCTAGATATAGTAATTTATCATCATCAAACCGCCATATAATTGATTACTGTTGAACATGAACCGTTCCTATAAGCTACTGCCGGCAATTCTGAGTAATATTGCTATAATCAACATACCTCATAGACAGCGCAGAATGATAGCATTTGTAAGTGCACAGGTGCCGCTGTACCCGTGAATAATCTAGTAATTTCAGGACACCCGCAGGGCGCGTTGAGGTGGTCCATTATTATAAAAATAACACTATAGAGTTTTCTTTTAAAAAAGTATTCCTTTCAGAATTTTACTCAACAGTTTTGCTGTATAAAATGTGAGTTTCAACTCCCTCGCGACGTGAAGACGACAATGTAGACACCTCAGCACTTTATAACGACGCCAAACAAGCGCAGTGTGGGCAGTAGTCCTGTAGCAAGGAGACGCCTATTGTCGCGCGATCGATCGCAGTAAATCAGGGCCCACGCAACAGGCTGCCTCGGAATACGACCATCAGCGAAATAAACCACAAATCGTAAACACATCAATAGCATAACTTATACACCACATTGTGAGGGCGTCAATAAAATAAATAAAGCTATATCTGTTACAATTCGCGTGCTATGCGCCGCACTGCAACTTCCAGCGAAATTTGCGTGAAACAGGTCAATTGTTTTATGTGCTACGTTTTTTGAAAGTTTTATTGGTATTGTTCTTTGTTCGTTGCTGTTTTAAAATTGTTTTAATTCGGTTTACCTCAGTAACTTTCATGTAAATTTTGCATAGGTAGTAATGAAATGGTAGAAGTTTGGTAAAAAAGCGAAGGCGAAATTCGAACAACTCCTTAGTTGTTCACCGCCACGTCAACGGGACGTCAACGAGAAAGAGATGACGGCGCCGAAGCAGCGACACATACATTTACTATGGCCGCGTGTCACCGGGACGTCACGCTCAGTTACTCGTTGACGTCCCGTTGACGGTGGTGAGTGGGCAAACGATGTAACAACATCAATGAATTTAATGCAAAGACAAGAAAGATCAATAAGAAAGGTACCCTCAATAATACGAAACTAAATACTTGATAAATTCAAGTCGTTGGAAACGTGGGGCGAACAGTCGGCAGCACGAAAATGTTATGTAAACAGCGGAATATCTCTCAACTGTGGCCCCGGGTCGTCCTACTGAATAAATAACGCTAAAGCAAAAGCAAACTCAAACAAAAGTAAATTTATTCACCAAATACGACGATTAATACACGATCTCACGACAGATTTATATACTCGTGCCCACAAGAATGAGTATACTGATGACTATGTGAGCAATACGTATATTAGTAGTAGAGATATGTCGCGTCGCAACGGTCGAGATTGTTTAGATCTGGCGTTTGTGTTTGTTAAATTCCTGGGTACCTAATAATAAATCAATGAGCCCGTGAAAGTATTTTTTTTTGTAATTATGTTTTAATCATTTTGTTAAATGATGTTCCATATTTAATTTAAAAGCTATTCAAGTAGATTCTCATTTATTTTAAATGAATGTTGAAGCTGAACTTTTGCCTGGTGGACATGTAGGCTAATGATCTGGTCAGCTCGTCGATCGAGTATCCTAGCGGGACGTTTGAGAGGTTTTTGTGCGGCAGTGGACTGCAATAGGCTTCCTTGAGATGAGAACCTCATTAAAAACATCTTATTTAGACTATGGTAACCTTGCACAACAGTAGATATACTATAAGTCATCTCTGCTTGAGAAAACTAGAAAGCTTTGAATTTAAACTAAGCTTGGACTAAGATGCCATGACGGCTTACATCACTGATGTCACAAATATCGATAAATTTCTACCATGCCGATTGAAAGTGTTATAGTATGTGTTATTAAACACAGTCGAGTAAGACTATGTATAATAACACTTTCGATTGGAAAAGAGGATCTCTTAGATCAAAAAAGTGACATGTTTCTTCATTATGACGGTTCTTTCCAATTTGTATAAGCATTGAATACGAAATTCTGTCAATAAGCATCTTAATAAAAAGTAAATAAATAGAAGCAGTGTTGCTGTCATAAAGGGAAAATCAGCTTTAGAGCGGAAATTGAAGTTCCGTGGCCGGGGGCGCGCGGGCGCACGCCGGAAGCTACGCCATTAAGTCCACTTCCAACGCTTTATACAGTTACAGTAATTATTATTATTATTTCATTTAAAAATGAGTGATACTTTAATTTTTTTTACTTAAACTGGAGTGAAGGAAAACGAGGCTGTAGCAAACATTGCGAAGTAGATGACTCTCTTGCAAAAGTTATGGCCTAATTCAATATAACTTTCAACAGTGATTAACTCTTCCTGAAAAGGAACACATGACTAAGTTGATCGGATGTTTAAACGAAACAGGACCATTGGGTATCAAACGATTCACTAGAACAATAAACAAGGCAATAGTTTACAGTTTGACGGACAAGCCACTAAAATAATGATTAATATTCATCATAAACAGACAGTTACAAACTGTTTGGGTATAATAGAAAACAGGATAACAGATAAAAGTTCTCACAGTATCGGTCCATGATGTTCTTTGTTTTGCCTGGGACTAAGACAAACAAATTTTAAGGATACGCGTCCCTGAGTCCAACATGTGGTGTTATTTCTATTTAAATTTCGTTGGATAACAAAACACTGAATAAACTTTCTGTGAAAATAACAAACACGTGTGCCTACCGGGCCGTTTCACAAATAACTGAGCGTGAGCTTTGTAAAAACGGAAGCTAAATTATTGTTTGCATTGAAAGAATTATTAGTGAAGCATCATTCTTTCCCATGAGCCCATAACGGAAATGCCCAGATGTGTCAACCTTGACACATTTAACTATTAGTTCTACATCACCCAATTAGTTGTAGACTGAGGTGATGGTGGAAATATGTAGGTACGATAGTTTGTACATAGGTCAGGCAAAAACACAAACGTTTACGTAGGCCAGGTTCTAGCAAAATATCTATGGACTGATGAAATCTCAATTACGAGATTTGTTTAGTAGTTAATTTTTGTCTTCCTCGATATTTTCGAGATTTTGTTTTACCATTCTATTGTACTTATAATTGTATACACATAACGTTATTCTTGGAAGGCATTTAAATATCTTTTGTACGAAATTCTGCAATTTATATTTCGTATCGAAATAACAATTATCTGAACTCGGATTAAATCAGCAGATCTCGGATAACATTACCTGAGCTGAGGCATTTCTGCTGCTCGAATAATATTACCTCCATTATTAGTGTCAGTATTAAGTAACATTGTGGTGCAAGCTGACAATGGATCAGTGCGGATTGCGATCGAGGATTTCACTCTGTCAGTTGTCTGGATTATGGGAGAGCCACAACTGTCATGTCTGCGTTTGTCGTGACGTCAGAATGAGGTCATTGCATAACTACATTATGTATTGATAATTTTAGTTATAGGTACTGTGAAGACTGTACGTCGAATTAGCGATGATAATTATAGAGGATAGGACAGCTAGGGTTGATAGTGATGATTACAAAACGTCATTAAGCAAAGTCGTAAAGCATTTACCAACATTTGGACAGTAAAGAAACATAATTACAAACTGTATTGGTTTTTTTTTATAAAACAAGGTGTATCTTTAGCCCTAGGTATAAACCATCGAGCCATTTTAAAAATTTTGAACTAAAAAAACTGATGTTAAACTTGTGTAAGTTGTCAATTTTTCATTACGAACTTTACGGTTGAAAGAATAAATATCAACATACAGTAACTAGCTCAAAGATTTAGGCTAGGTCTAAAGTTGGAACTCGTTTTGTAATAAGACGGTATGTACCTATGTTAAACGAAATGAGCGACTCAATTATTTAGATTGCTTAACCTTTTGACCCATGATAGATAATACAGTAAAAATTTGAAGCTTTGGACGCAAAAGCGAAAGTTAGGATAGGTCGAAGGTTAAGTGTTACAATTTACTTATTTCGTAACCAATTTTCTGTTTTTATAAATAAGTTTCAAAATATTGGCCTCAGGGACGAATAGTCGGGGGTCGTGCGGTCCATGGCCCTGTACGGGGCCCCGGTGTGGGCGCGTTCACAGCGGCGGCGAGCCGCCCACTATTTGAACGCGCCCCAGAAGGTGGTAGCCGTAAGGCTGATCCGGGGATACCGCACGATCTCGGGCGAGGCGGCAAGCCTCCTTGCCGGACTGCCGCCGTGGGATCTGGAGGCGATAGTCCTCGCGCGCCTGTACGAGTGGCGCGCGGAGGCACTACGCCGGGGGGAAACTCCGCTTCCGCGGCAAATCGCGGCGGAGCGGACCGACCTCCGGCGCGATCTCATGGCGGCATGGAAAGAGCGACTGTCGCAACCCAGCGCAGGGCACGCCGCGATAGCGGCGGTAAGACCCCTCTTTGAGGAGTGGCTAGAGAGGCGCCACGGCGCCCTCACCTACCGCCTGACGCAGGTCCTCACCGGACACGGGTGTTTCGGGAGGTTCCTGCACATCATCGGGTGGGAGGAAACGCCCGGGTGTCACCACTGCGAGGGTCGCCCGGAGGACACGGTGGAGCATACGGTGGCGGTATGCCCCAATTGGGCGGAGCACCGCCGTGTTCTCGCAGAGGCGATCGGCAGTGGCGGCGACCTCTCGCGCCCGGCCCTGGTTCAAGCCATGGTCCGGGGCGAGAGGGAGTGGGAGGCAGTCACCTCCTTCTGCGAAGCAGTCATGCTAGCGAAGGAGGTGGCGGGACGGCTGAGGGAGAGGGCCTCACGTCCCAGCCGCCGCGGGAGACGCCCCGGGCGTCGGGAGCCGCGAGACGACTCCCGGCCACCGTAGGCGCGGGCCTGCGGGCGGAGAGTAATGGGTAACTCTCCGTCCGATCAGGACCAGGCCCGTGCCGGACGGCGCGTACGTGTTCCACGCGCGCCTCAAAGAGATGTCAGCATTAGGAAGGGGCCCGAAAGGGCCGAAGCCTGCCGGGGCAGCGGGATTGTCCGAAAGGGTTACCGCTACCCCGGAACACAAAGGGCTAAGGAAGGAACACGGGTGGGTTTTAGTCAGTAAGAGTCTGACACTCCCTTCTGCTCCACCCAGAGCGGGAGGGGTCATTGGATGATTTCCCATCCACAAAAAAAAAAAAAAAAAGGGACGAATAGTTATTTATTTGGAACACGCTTCAATTGACCTGTTCCCATACAAGACAGCAACGACTCACAAACCTACGGATAATCGGATAGCAACAAGGAATTCAATAAACTGTCATCTGGAATGCGCTCAAAGCACAATAAATCGCAATTGATTCGCCAAATGGCGTCTTCAGCTTAGTCGGGGAAGGCCGGAGTGACTTAGGCACAAAGAAAGCGGATTATGGCGTAATCTCGACGGGCGATGCTGGGGCACGCGTCGCGGCTCCGGCCACATTAAACCCACATTAGGTCTCCATCGATTACGACTTGACATTTTGTTACGCGAAGGTTATTTTACGTGATGTCGCGAAAAATGTCTTTTTCGTGTACCGTGCCATTTAGCCGGCGTTTTGTTTCCTTGATCTTTTCTGATTTTTTGTTTAGATCGCTTGTTTTATATAGTTTATATTTCTGAATTAAAACAGTAGGTCGTCTATGAAAAAGCTACAAATCTACTTAGCCAAAATCTTTAATACTTTCACTGACAGAACGCACAGCCTAAACTGCTAGTCTAGAACCATTAAATTTTGAACTTGTGTTACTTAGAAAGGATTTTTGAAGAATTCATCCACATAAACGGGTAAAATAGGGGATAGAAGTTGGTATGGAACTTCGTCATTTTAGCCGATCGGCAATCTCATTAGGCACATTTGACTGGGTTGTATTAACATAAATTATTAAAATAGATATATATATGTACAATATAGATAGGTTTTTATGGAATTATAATCTATTTAGTATTTAGATAGATCGTAACTGGAAATATTACGTCTTCATCTTTATCTCAAAGGTAGCTAAAATAATCACCATTTAAAACAATAATAGATCAAATTCAAACCTGCGCTGTAACTAGATAAAACAATAGGTACTAACTTAAATTATCAAATTTTGGTCTACAGAACCAAGTCAAAATTTTGGTTTTATGTAGACAGGTACTTAATTCAATTGTAATAGTTAATTGTTACGCCAAAATCAAATATTGAAATTGTAACTCCAATAATAGGTACTCACTTTATCAGCTACATTTCAATTCTCTATTGATAAAGGTATTGAAAGAATAAAAAGAAGTTTCAAAAGAAATCCAGACAAGTAAAATGTTCTTACTGCTAAGAATTTCAAGTATCTAGTTGTTTAAACTCTTTTTATTTCTAAAAGGATATAATTTTATATTTTTATTGAACAGATGAAGTACTATCGAAATTAAATTCTGAAATATTTAACTTAGTAGGTACTACTTTGCGTATACTCTTATTACATCCACTTGTAATGTTATAAGAGCGTGCTTGTTTTTCTGCAATATCAATATACAGACTGAATCAATTAACGGAACTTACCAGTTGTAGATATATTATCTTTCGTGGACCAGTAATAGAATATATTTTATCCTGCCCATAAATTACCTACAGAACAATAAATAATCTCGAAAACAGAGCGCCTAGGCCTGTGGCAAAAGGCAATACAGGCGGAGATGATAATAATTTAGCCAAGCGTATAACTATCACTCAATAAAGCTGTGTAGTGGCGCGTACAATATACATCACAGGGTCTAAACAAATTCGGGCCACTTGACAGGCTTCGGCAACATTCTCAGCACAAAGCAATGAAAGCGGCTTAGTTGAGAGAAAGGGGATTAGAGCATAATCTGCAGTGGAGCGGTTGACATACGGCCGGGTGCCCGGGGCGAGGCGGCACGCGGCGTGGAGCGCCAGATCCGTGTGTCCACAGTAAATACGCGGCGGCTACAACCACACAATAACTGTTATCGAAGCACACCGACACGAAACCGATGCGAAAATTGACTCCACGGGCTTTTCTGGCTAGTGTTAGGAAACCACTCCTCTTCTCTTGTTTTCGTTTAACGATTCAAAAAGCGATCTACTTTTAAACCTACGAAAAAATGGAGGAGGGTTCTGAAGACGACGCGTGAGTATCTAAGCAGTGCCTTTCAAATTTCAACTATGGTTTTATATTATGATTTTCTTAACATTTTAGTTTCAAATGTTTGAACTGGAAAAAATGGAGGAGGGTTCTGAAGTCGACGCGTAAGTATCTAAGCAGTGCCTTTCAAAATTTTGTTGACATTTTGCCATTTCAGCTATGGTTTCACATTATGATTTTCTTAAAATTTTAGTTTCAAATGTTTGAACTGTACACTGTAACGTTTTTATTGACTAATTTTATTATCCTGTGACTTTTAATAAAAAATAAGATTATTATTTTATTTGAAATCATAATGTGGTATCACAGCTGAAGTGGAAAAATGGCATTAGGTGTAATTAAAACTAGTAGGTCATGCATGGCGTGTGGTTTTCAATTTATTTGTTATTTAAATTAAAGTTTTGTTTAATAGCATTACATATTTTTCTAGCTGTTGAATTGCATGTTAATACCTTAACTAATAACATTGTAAATTAACAAAGAATAATTAGTTTCCAATTCCAATTGTAACGAAGGATTAATTATTAAATTAAAACCAATGATAACTTTGTTACCTATAGTCCGAAATTGAGTTAATAAATGAATATCTATAAGGAGTAAAGTCGTTCCACTTAAAATCCACAGTAGATACACACTCGCAGTTATCGTAAAATAGTACACGTATCTCTAGAACCTCATAAATTTCATGAATTGATAGCTGGGATTCTACAATGAAGTAATTTAATAAGGACAAGAGTAACATAATTCAGAGAGTTTGCGAATAAATCAAAGTTGTGCACTAACTTCGATCAATATCAAGTGGCTGTTCTCGACTTATTTTTATGTTCTCCATTATGTTTAACTTCAATGTAATATTATTTATGAAGTAGAAAGTTTTATGTTTTCCAAAATACTCTTCTTTCAGCTTTAATAAAATACCCGGATAACTTTGTCAGGAATTACCTGTAAGGACCATTATAACTTTTATGGGTTTTTAAAATTTATTTTCCATTGTTTTCACAACGTGACAATGAGCGGGATCTACTTGAATTTTTAACCTTTTTTATTTTAGAGACGGATAATATTTAACTATGAATCTTGTGAACTAAGGTTTTCCTTGGCTGTTATCAATTAATTAAAGACACCATATTTTGAAATTATAAATACATCGTTTGCTTTGTGAATTGCAAAGGTATTTACAAAAGCTCATACTGAGCCAAATTTATGAACATAAAAGCACAAAAGAAACTACCTTATGACATGTTTAAGCTGCACTCTATCCGTCCAATTCTGAAAAAGAAAAGAAACAGCGTTAGACATAATGGAAGCAAACTACCCAATAAAAGTGATATAAAAATGTCGTAATGTCAATATGACGAGGAAGGCATACGTCAACTGATTAGTGAGTCCTGAGTGCGTGAGAGCTTGACCGTCACGAAGACCGCCTCAATTGACTGATAATAGAGCCCACACCCACATGCGGGATTATTGACTGACAATAAACGTCACATATTTCATAATAAACAAACACGTCACTCTCACGACGCTGACAGCCGCCTGAGCAACCATCATTATAGCACTTTCCGTGTCCCGTACATACAATTACACCTACGCGGGTGCAAATAAATCACCGCTTTCATCTATTTACTGTTTATTTACGTCCCGTGTTTGATAACCTACTATCACATCGGGGTATAATTACGTCTACGTGTTGTAGCATAAATGATAACCCACCACTGATAATTTATTGAATATTCAGCCAGTTATGAAATTTATATTTGGTTTGAACGGATTATATTAAACTTAGAATTTAAAAATTATTTCAAATTCGTTCTCTTCGATTAATGTGACTGGCTGTCGGGGCTATTATGCTAAAATATGGAAATATTAAGCAAGATGAAAAAAAATATGGCCGTTCCAATAATTGTAATAATAACTTGAGTGTCATAATTATAATCATTAAAAATATTGTTTGAATTAATGTTATTCATTAGATAATTACATAAACACAGTATAATATTACTAAATGTGTAGAAAAATAATTAAATTAGAAAAGAAACAAATCTATAAGTTGAGTGGAGTTCTCGAATTTTGGATATTCGATTTATATATTATGTAAATAAGTAGTAGAGTATTTACATAATCTTCCTAGCACGGCAGGCCATGCTGGGGCGGCTGCTGCAGATGCAGAAAACCTCAAACGGCACAAATATTCCAATCTTATTAGAACTTATATGTTCGGGTCGTTTGGGGTTGAAACTTTAGGGCCATGGGGTCCGAGTGCCCACTTAGCTGTTTGGGACATTGCTAAAAGGTTAGTCGACTCTTCACGTGACCAGAGGGCTGGTATATTTTTTGGCCAAAGAATCAGCATGCCATACAAAATGGCAATGCTGCCAGCCTTTTGGGCAGTTTTTCTGTTGACAAGGGATAGCGGCGAATATTTTGACGCTCTATGATTCTATCCTTTTTTATAAACTTTTGAATATTTTTATTTTCAGACTATTAGGTAAGTATTTGGATATCAAAAATTATGTTAAGCTACCTAGTATAGATAATTCTGAAGTCTTTGTAAATTACTGATCCTTTGTAGTAATTGTATTGATGTTAAAACATTATTTTCATTTTCATTTTTTTATTTGTATTATCTTTGTGCTGTGTCTTCACTGTCCAATCGGTTAGGAACGAGTCCAAATCGTCAAGCCAGCGTTTCTTAGACCTAAGACAAATATGAGGGAGGCCCTTTGCCCAGCAGTGGGACAATAAAAAAAATAGAAAAAAATGTATTTTGTGGTTCACAAACTGTGTCCAAATAAACGTTATTCTTTCTTTCTTCCATTGTGACCTCAATCAAATTCTTTATTCCTAACTCCTAAGTACAGGGACTTCAATCATCGCAGGATTCTAGATCGGAATCAGCTGTTTCGTTACATTATTCATCTGCTCGCCGTCCAGACGACATGCCATTAGCATTTTAAATTAAGTAATGAATTTACTAGGCAGACGACCTGTGGAGGTGGCCTAAACTTAAAGCCGTATGTACAGACGGAATTAGACAGGAATACCTACTGTTGAACATATACAATGTGGAGACAATAATACGACAGTAAAAGATTACACTGGCAATCAGTGGCGAAGGGTGAATTTATGACAGAGGTAAGCCGGAGTAAAAAAATAATATCAATGAACCGTTTCATTATATTTCAATGATGAATTGACTATAAAATGGTTGTGTTCTGAATTTTCGAAGGGAAGCCGGCGGGAATCGAGTTGTATGGTACCTTCGCCGCTGCTGGCATAGGAGTATTTTGAAAATATCATATAAATCCTAGCAACAAAATTTTAAAAATGCTTTTTTTCAAAGAAACTATATAGTACTTACCTACATAGTAATGGGCGAATATGGGTTTTGCTAATTTTTGACTAGCTAGAGTGATTATTGGATATAATTTTTATATGCAGACTGTAAACGACATTTGATATACGCAGTTCAATTTACTGTCGTCTCCACCTTGTATTTTGAACCCGAACCGATCATTGTTATACCAACCAAGTTCCTACCTTGCATCTTAAATTCTGTAGCATTTCTATGTATACAAGGGGTTCATTTAATTACTACAAAATTCTTAGGTATACCAAACGTCGAAAGTAGGTTTTTTGTTTATTTATTTACGCGTAATACACAACACATTTAACATAAGTAGGTACCCAAGTATTATATTTGATCGTTGCACAATCACAACCTTTCAGTACACAATTCGCGAACAAAAACTCTTGTATGTTGAAAAAGTATGCCAGACAGAATGTAATATACATCTTTAATAAGTGTTTGTATAGCGGCCTAATTCGTTGTAAAAAGCCCCGTCACCTGACTTACGATATTATAATTACGCAGGCGGCATTATAGTTAAAGCTTTTTTAATTTTGTAGGGCGAACCGACTAAATTTCGGGCGAAGGTTAATCCGCGCCCACGCTGCGCACGAGACTCTAATCGTTCATTTGGATTACGATTATGTAGACGAATATGCATGAGGACGTTATCTCGCCATTGATTTTAAATGGGATAAGCCGTTGAGACGACTCAGACCGGTCCCAGCCGATCATCAATTAGGAATTGTAAGCTGGTATGAATCATGTTTATAATTCAACAACTAATACTGTTTCTTGACACCTGCTGCGAGTCTAGATATATTTTCTGCTTGTTATTTATTATTGCTTCCGCCATAAAACTGTAGCACATTATTAGCTACACTATTTCTATAAGCCCTCCAAAAAGTGGCAACACTCTTTCTTGACTACGCAGCTTTATTATGCGTACTTTATGTCCACTTTTTTAAACGCCCAATTCTCGTTAACTATTCAACGAGGTGACTAAACGATTATAATATTCCGTGATACTTGTTGAAAGTGTTTCGAAGTAATTAGCTTATTTATATTCCTTTATAAGTTTAGTTTGATACGTGTGTCTGGATTTACTTGTATTTCGTGTTTTAGTTTCAAAGAACTGAGTTACGTTAACTTACAAGTACTTGGGATTGCAAGCAAGTTGAATTTGGGAAATAGCCAGCATCTGTTGACGAATAGCGGATCAATATACCTTTACTTAAATATACCTTGTAAAACATTTGATGGGCCGAATCTATTTCAATTCAAATTGACTTACAAATTCTGAAACTTAAAACAAAATAGTCCAAAATAGTCCGAGTTCCAGGAAAGAGCAAGTTTTGCTCATTTTAAGTCTACAAAAAGATTTCATTTCGAATCAAACTTTGTGTCTTTCGTCTGTATTTTAATATCAAAGTTCACGAAACGAATGTCACTTATTGAATTAACGTATTTACGAGTATAATAATAGTTGGAAAGAGATCAATGGTCACGGAGTTTTTACTGCCTTCACCCAAGTATATCATAATACATTTTATGCTCATAAAATGTCACTATCAGAAACTGCAAGCACATAATCCTCATCATTTGGATTGAATATAATTGTGAAAGCTTCATTTATCTTAACAGGCCGACGTCAGGGACAGATCTGAAGTACAAAGGGCCTGGCTACATGTGAACTTGCCTCGGGGGCGTCGACAATAGCACCGGGCCCTAACAATAAGAGGTCTAAAATTTCATCGTGTCTTCTACTGAGGGATCGGTTAATGAATTGGGTCCATTATTTAGGCTGTCAAGCTTCATGTCTGCGACGGATGTGGTACCGAAGAGAGATCCTATCTGTAAAGTGTTTGTGATAATCCTTGAATGGAAGGTTTTCGAAATTCCAATGATTTAAAATGAGGAGAAATATTTATGAACGTTAAAATTAAATGGCATCCGAATGGAACAGACACTTAACTGATATAGTTAAGTACGTCAATATACTTAAGTTGCTGTCCCAAGATACTAACATTCTCTGAGCATGAGCATTGACAATTCTAATTAATATTTTATTGCACATTATGTACATAGTTATTTTGATTTCGAAATAGAAACATAATAAAAATGTATGAGAAGGTAGCCTTAGAATGTAATTTTGATTGCTCTCAAAGATGACATAAAACATGATTCAGTTTTGTGACGTCTTTCTCACCTTATATTATTTCGTCATAACAAACAGTATATTTAGTTTTCCTTCACTAACTCTTGACTAATGTCGACTAAGTATGCCTTCTTTTAGGCTCATATTGCATTAGTCGTAACGTTTGGTAATTACGCGGGTAAAGAGCTTGTCCCGTCGGCGTCACCTGTGATTACCAGCTCTTTCACCATAATTAATGGTGTGTTTTTACCTTTATCTTATCACCTTAATATGTGAGATAACTTAAGGTCTGTTTTACCACTTAAGAGATATCTTAAAGATAAGAAAATCCCAATTAGTTTTTGTAAAAATTCAAATGGCTATCGCTGGCGGGAAATACTAATTGATATCGTTAATTTTATTGGCCGCAAATATTCTTTTCATGTTCATCGATCGTGTTGCAATCAGGTGTTTCCTTAAAAGTAATGATATTACTTACATTTTAACGACTGAAGGCTTTTGGGGGGGTAGCATAAACGTATGACTAAATTAAATTATGTTTGCCACCTTAAATGGAAAACCGGTCAAGTGCGAGTCGGACTCGCGCACCCATGATTCCGTGCAAAGGACGATCCCGTCCCCAATTTTTTTTTATCCAACTGGTATTATTTTTGTCTTATATTTTTCGCTACGGCCACAAAACAACAAACCGTTTGTTTCAAGTCTTAAGTATATGGGGTTTCCTGAAAAAAATCATCTTTCAGTTCCATTTATCTAACGAAAATATGACTATAGAGGTGTGAGGAACAGGGTGTAAAGTTGTCATCATAATTTATTGGAAATCATTATTAATCGGGAAATTATTATTAATTGCCAACTTATACAAAGTGCAACACAATTAATGCATAGACCCCAATTAGAATATTGAGTTAAATGCATAATACAATGACCAAAACATATTTTTTTAAAGCTTGCTATTTTTAACAAATTAACGGTTTTCGGATGTTTTCCTTTACTTGTGCTAAATTGACCTTGCTTTTTGCTAAATTTCATGATTCTAGGTCAACGGAAAGTAAGTACCCTATAGGTTTTGATTTTGGAACATATACACCCGTATCTTTTGATTGCGTTGACTTAAATTTTTGATTTTTTCACTTTTTCAAGGGATTGTAGCCCTGAGTATTTGATATTAATTTCAATTTGATAACTTTACGCGTTTCTGAGAAAAAGGGTTTTGACTGATGGACAGACAGACGGAGAATGAAGTGATCTTTTAAGGGTTCCGTTTTCCTTTTGAGATACGAAACCTGAAAAAGCGAGTATGTGTGAAAAAGATGATAAGCCCAGCAACAGCCAAGATTCTAGAAATTTAGAAGATGAAAATTTATTCATAAGGATAAAAAATCATTCCAAATAACAAAATATAAAACCACAGCCAACTTTTGGCAAGTCTAAATTCTATAAATTATTACATCAGCGACGATAATCCAGTGAATCCGGGAACATTGCGTAACGCTGCACAATACATCAGGCAGTGCGTGACAAACCGTAGTAATGTCACCTGCTTTATTTCAATTACTGCCCAAAGTAAGGTACGAATGTTGAATACCCTTACGTGACCGAACTGGAGTGTTTCCTGACTTATTCGCTGAACTAGAACAAGGTGAGTAATGTCCTCACAATGATGTTTAAACGGCTGTTGAACCCTTGATAACGTTTCTAATTATATGCTCGTTAGATTTATAGGTTTGACAGCATATGTGATAGCGTATTTCAATCACATTATTTCCTGCTTGATTATTATTTGTGGAGCAAATAGATTGTGTATCCTAAAATATACAGTTGCTTCAAGAAGTTATATAATTACGTCTCCGGTATGTATGATGTATTATGTTTATCGAAATTAATGTTCTATTAATAAAATGTTTCTGATAAACGAATTACCGTTTTGTCATAAATGTTTTAGTTGTGTTAAAACTTTCATTTTGGAATTTACTTAATAGTTTCCTAATGCAAAATTAATTCATCGTTCCATAAAAATGTAAATGCTATCTTATGTGAGTTACGTATTACAAATTAAAAGCTGTATAAGCTTAGCGCCTTGTCCCGCTATATCAAATACAGAAAATAACTATTTACATTACCTCTTTTAAATAAATTGACAGCAATAACTTCTCAAATAACAGGTGGTATGCATAATGTAGGTGTGCCTAATGTATTCCGTTAGTTAATCTCACAATAATAAAATACGCAACATTATGTGGCGTTAAGAACTGTGAGGGGGCAACATCGTAATTTATTACGAAACTGAGCCCACCGTAATCTGTAAGAATTGCGTGATACGAAAGGAAATGTCACTCGTTTTGTTTCAATTATTCTTATCCACATTAGTCCTCATATAATATGTAAATCGCCCATAGAATATGCATCCTGTCATATATGCTTCGTGGTATATTGACGGAATTTTTCCGCGATGTTTCGTGTACCAAAAATATTGTTACTGATTTTACGCACGGAAATGTCGGGGACACATGATAGTGACTGTCACGGCACGTTGACACTTTTGTCACGCGGATTATATACGAGCTCCTGTAATTTTCACTTTATAAATGTCAGTAACATAAAAATGCATTAAAGGTTAATAACCGTATTTATTGTTATTACAGCGAAACGCAAGTCTATTAGGTATTATATTGATCCGGTTACGATTCGGTTCTCTTTATTACTTTTTTTTGCGGTTGTCTAAACAAAAAATATGCTACTCCAATTGTAATTGATAGTTGAGAGTTAATTGAATATGTATAAAAAATATCAATCGTTATATATTGGACTGAAGCGGTCACTGTTCGATATTAATATCTATAGACCGACTATATATGCCATTTGTGGTCTGTGCCTCTATGCGCTGACCAACGGTATTTATAACGAATAACGTATAATGTATACAATTGTTCCTTACCTACTACTATTATGCAGGCCCTTATTCGGTTAGGTATTTCTTTACAAATATTATTTAATGACAGATATACAATATTACCTAAAATTAACAGCTCTTTTGAACTTAAAATGTTAAGGAGAAAGCTTTTTACGACCAATCAAATTTTACTAATTTTGCACTCATATAATTCCAAGAAGGCATCATTATAAACTTATATCCGTAAAGCTTAGGTATTTATTATAAATGATTCATGAATGACTAAGTGGCTTTATCTGTTTATACCTACAATATGCGAAAGAGCCGAGTGTGTACCGATAAATCGCGACCTCATTTTACATTCCCCCACGAGTACGATTCGGTGTGAGCCAATAATAAAGCATGAGCCATGAGCCACTCATCCACCATCGACGGCCCTCAAGTCTTTGAGCAGCTCCGCAATGACGAAACAAAATGAAAAGCGAATTATTATTTCTCACATCCGAGTGTTTACTCGCCTCGAGTAACACTGGCCCTTTGTCGCACAGAAACAAATGAATTATAAAAATCGCTTTTGTTTATGTCCCTTTGAATTTGCACGCAATTTATGAAAGTAAATAATAAAGCGCTCTTAGCTCTTAGTCTGCTTTTTTGTCAGCGTGAAAACTGGCTGCCTGGCTGAAAGTGGGACGGCACGAGGACACAAGTAGTAACAATATATGTATGTAAAAGGAAACTTCCAGAAGAAAATATTTGACATATTGCTACGTAGTGATGGTTGACGATCCTATGTAAATATCACACCGAATATTCCGTAGACTTGAAATTCTGTCCACATTTCTTTTATAAGTTTTTCATACGGATAAAGCTTCTTGCAAACCATAGGCAATTCGTGAGATGGATACCAGAGAGGTAAAGGATGGTTCAATAAGTGTGCAGCCAAAGTAACGAGAAAAAGTTACTATTATTATGAGTTTAAATGGCATTCTATGTCTGAAAATGTAAGATGTGATACATTAGTAGTAGCTGGTTCATGTAAGAACTTTACATCTAAACCATTTTATGTGAATTACCTACATACGTGTTCGCTTATGTCCAAAACGCATACCCGTATGCAAAATACGTGCTTTGACGTGGAGTTGCGGACACTAGCCCGTATTTCCTAAGAGAGAGACATTATTATTCATACCAATTGGCACGCTATGTATAAACTGACAAGTTCCTACATACCTATCTAATCATGTTACTTGTACAAAAAGTTTTTTCTTTAAGAACATTTCTTTCTCCATATCCTTTCTCAAGGAAAATGTGTGTGTGCGAACAAATTTGTCTCCCAGCTCACGTTCAGCACAATTCGGAGAATGTTAGAGATACGTAAAGCGTTGGTTTTGCACATATTTCTACATTGACATGCGTACGTCACGCTTTCCTGTAAAAATAAGGAAGAAATTGCGAAATGTATCGACGGACTGGATTCATCTTGAGCAAAGTTTACTTTGAGTAGTTTCATGATTTAGGTTGTTTACCACAGTAGGTAAAATCTACTTTAAAAAATACAGATTTTTGAGGGAGTAAGCAAATGTGTTATTTGTTTATCAAGATAGAATTGCTAGAAGCTTTTCAATCCTTGAATTTTCAAGAAAATAAAAGACTTTGTTCAACCTTGAAGTTGTTTCAGGTCGTACCGTTCCTTTGTCACGCTCGTGCAGGCAAGTCGGAAAATGGACCGCAAAATACCGACATAAACATATAATGTTATTGTAGGCCTTTACGTTTGAAATCATCTTTCATTCAAAATAATGATCCCGTAATTTAAAATGAAATCTCAGACAGTAATTGTTTTAAATTGCGCCTATGAGTTTGTTTATTTAAAAAATTTCTTTGTGAAATAAATTATGATTTACAACCCCCTGACGGCAGAGGTTGTCGAGACGGCTCGAATCAGATACGAAGGGTCAACTGCGTGGGGGAAAATCTTCTGTACAGCAAAACTTGAGGTGAACCGGCTACCAGCTTATGAAGAATCCTGCTACAGCACTTTTTGTTCACGCTTTGATGTGAGGAAATACAATTTTATACGATCATTCAAAGAATCCTGTCAATTTAGATGAAATGCTTTACGTGAAGTGCCTTCTCTGATGTTTATGATCTCTTGAGAGCTACAAAGACGCTTTTGGATCACGGAATATTCATACTGATAGTGTTGAAGGTTGGAGATTTTAATATTAGGGTACTTATATAAAGGTTTGAGCTGATAGTGAGAATTTTTTGACGCTGAAGTAAATGTGTAAACTGCTGAGTAACTGATTTGATTTGAAATGTCATGTCTTTGATAAAATACAAATGCTGACACGATAGAAAAGACATAACTTTCACATACTCTTATTTGTTTACCTCATCCCGGTTGTCTGTCCAACCATACCATCCAACCTAATATTTAATTTCCATACAAGAGAGGTGGACCGATAACCATCTTAATGACCATCACCACTATTTTTATTCCACTTTTTCAAATATCAGTGGTAATTAAGGGTGCTTAAACACATTTGACGGTGGTTACAGATGATCGTGGTCGCGATACGGACAAAACGCTTCCTGAGCAGGCGTCTTGCTGGCCACTGGGCGCATTAATTATGATCTACGTTGTACTAGATTTAGATCGAAGTCAGATAACGTATGATTAACTACCAACTGTTAGTTTTCGTAACACAATACTAGTAGTTAATAGTAATACTAGTTGTTATTTGTTAGCGATCGGCGACCGCTGCGATGTGTCAGCGGTCGTGTTCCGTTCATTTGTTTTAATGAATAATGCTTGAGCGTGTTCTTATTCCGGATTTAATTAACGTGGCATTTCAGATATCTTAAGAATTTTAGAACGATTGTTCGAATATATTGTTATTTGCTTTTCTTATGTTGTGAATCTCTTGCCTACAATTTGGAAAGTACCTAAATAAAAACTTAGTCGTAGTCTTCAGTATCTAGTCATTACTTTTGATATATTGTATTTCAATAAATTATGAAAATATTGGTTATTTATTATATCGCTTAGATTACACTCAAAATCACACAAGCTAAAAATAATGGTTTCTCTAGTACCTACTTATTTACGTGAATGGTTTTAGCTTATCCGTTTTTATTTCTGCTAGATTTTTGTAAGAGCTCCAAAATATATTTTTATTGGTCTACTAGATTTTTCTATTTATTAAAAACACATAAACAACAAGCGTCCGTTTTACATTCAGACACAAAATCGTTTCTCGGAATTAATGAATTCCTAATAAAGATAATCCATTCCGATGACGAAATAGCTAAGAAATACCTACACTCCTATTTACATATACAAGATCTTCCATAAATTATCGTCGTACAAATGACCTTCGGGACTCGAGAATAGGTACAATTTATTTCCGTCTCGAGTCGTTTCAGTGAATCAGGATTATGGCAACGTTTGAAAACGTATAAGTCGGTGGCTTCTCGCCGCCTTCCGGTTTAACATATTATTCGTTTTGCCCGAGGTATTAGGGGTGGTGATTAATGAAGCATTCCTCCAAGGTGCCTGCGCCTAGCCACCCTTCGTCTTATAAATAAACGACAGTTAAAATTTATAAGTTATGGCTACTATTAAAATGTTTCGTGTTCAAAATTTTTGAGCTTAATTTTGTTGTTATTTTAAGTAAGTAAGTAAGTAATTTATTTCATAACAATATAGGTACATTGTATTGAAAAATTTAAAATTAACATTGTACAATTGCAATTAATATAAAATTATTAATCATTAAATACATTTAGAAAAGTCAATAAAAACAACAACGGTCAATTAACAATTCAAGTACAATAGATCATAAATAATAAATGTCAAAGTTATAAAATAAATCATAAGTTACAATGTCTTATGTCATCTAGAAATTCATTGATACTGATATTTAAGTCCAAAATAACAGTTCAACTCTGCGTAGTCGTGGTTGTCATAATCATAACTTAAGTATTTATGTTAAAATTTTGCAGAAAGAGACATTTTTCTACGTTTAAAAAATATCTAATAATATCTGAGACGGAAAAACACGTTTATCTAAGCTTAATGGACAGAGGTCATACGAACAGAAAGATTTTCGAAGATTTATCGTAAGAACAGTCACAGGTACAGTCAACAGCAAAAGTAGATGATGAAACTCAGAAATTCAATACTAATGAACGGAGTTCGCGTCAGAACTGTGTGGCGTCGAAGTAGTAAATGTTTGGTATAATTTACAATCACATACTTTTGAATCACTTCGACGCCACACAGTTCTGACGCGAACTCCGTTCATTAGTATTGAATTTCTGATTTTCATCATCTACTTTTGTTGTTGACTGTGCAGTTCTTTTAACCAACTTTGAAAAACGGAAGAGGTTCTCAATACGTACCACACGTTTTATTTCATTTTCGAAAAAAAATTTGAATAGAAGAAAATTATTTTAATCCATATCCTTAGATTTTTATTATATAAACACTATTTAGCGTCTGCCAGATTTAAAATTGTGGAATTATTTCAGAGTACAAATTCATCAGCAATATAGACCCACTTTAACTAACATAACTGCAATTAAAACGATCATGAATTTACAAGCTACATGTCGAGTGACGTCACCAAAACAGAGCTTAAATTACATTTTACATAATCGCGAACGCTACTGTGGTGGCTATACCCACTACTTCAGCCATTCTGCCATGTAAATACATCGCGTGCATTCGAAACATAAGCATTGGTTACCGAAGCTTTCCTCAGTCGCTGTCACTGTACAAATCGGAAATCATTTATCATGCGATACATAAGGAGCATATTTTTATATGTCAACACTTACGTGGTTAATACAACATTCGATTATAGCATCCATTTATTGTAAAGTCCAAATATTAATCTAATATTTATCCAAAATAAAGGCTTAGAATTTTATAAAATTAGCTGTCATAATAGCTTTTCGATATAAAAGCTCACGTTAGATGTAAGGTTTCTTATATTTTTGACCTCCATTAAGTAGGCAACATACCGCATAAACATAATTGAATGTGAAAGGTCGTAAGAAAATAAATGTAAACATCAAAAAGAGATAAAATTATCCAATTGCTCTTGACACGTGCACATGTTTTGAGTAGGTTCATTCATAATTTTAGAAAATTCTATAAATCTATGTTATTGCTACACTAGCCAAGCTTTCTATTAACGATGAACGATTACACAATCAAGAGGAAACACGTTATCGTGGTTGATTAATACCAGTAAATCTACTTTTTTTTCGTGGAACTTGAACTAAATACTTAACAACATTTTCCTTGAAATACAAACAGCTAAAGTTCAGAAGAAAAGCCTGCGATCGCGTGTTTTGTTATTTGATACAAAAACCTAACAGTCGGCATTTCAAAATGTAGTGAGATACCATCCGCACAAACAGAGAGGCGAGCGTGGCAAAATGTGCAATATCTCAAACAAAACGCCCCACTTCTCGTTCTCAACGAAATGAAACCTTACTGAATGTCTGCTCAAATTAAGCTTAAACATTTTCTCTTTGAGGAAAATATAAAACACACCTTCATCTTTTAATATTGCATCTTTAGTGATTTATGGGATAAGGGCTTCGTGTTACCAACCATATTTCTGATACAATTACTTTAAGCAATAAACTCTAATAGAGAGTGACAATCAACGTATTGGGATCAAATATCAACGTCTTGTTTAATTGGATGAAAGTGTTTTACTGAATTGTAGCTTCACAATAAGAAGTCGTTAGATCCTAGTGAGTTCGTTAATGGACCATTAAACAGACCTATAAATTTAAGTTAATCATGACTAATTGGACTGACACAAGGGGGATACGTACACATCTAGATCGAAACTAGTAGGAATGTGCGGGTGGTCTCGTGGATGCAGTTTTGAGGTTTTATATTATAAGATAATACACGACTAAAAGGTTAACCACATAAAAATTAAGATAATACTGGTATGCGTAATGGAAAGCTAAATAAAAACGTCGTTAATACTATCTGTTATAGAACTACATTCGTGCCGACCAACATAAAACACGACGATGATAAAAACAAATATTTTAGGAGTTTCAACAATTATATATTTCGTGCTTTTGTTTTAGCTAAGAGTGCGAGAGCCAATAGAATCACCAATCCAGTGGATTGTACTAAAGGATCTCCGTTTTAGTAAAACCCTTCATTAAAATTATCCGAGTCGGATCTAAGCTCGAATTCGTGTAATGTAATCGATTTCGGAACGAGAAGCCGCGAAGGACAAAGTGCGGTCACAAATTTACATATAAATTCGGGATTATTTTAATTTAAAACGCATTTGGAAAGTTTATTAGCATATATATGAGGGACCATTACCGTTTCTTTGTCGCAGTCGGCTAATATAGCAGTTCAGTGAATTTGTACATTGTGAACCGCGAATAGAGCGAGGGTCGCCTGTCGCGGTGCTTTAAATACCTCCTAGTGAACAAACACTGCACTCAGCCCAAGTGTACCGCCACTTAATAAAATTAAGCAATTTGTCAGTGCGCTGCGCCTTTATTTGTTAGCAGTGGACACATTAACTTAGGCTCATTAAACAGATTTTCATCGTGAAATTGAATTACTTACTGCGTTAATACCGGCAGTACATCACCAGGGATTAATTCGTACCTACTCACATTTGTTCGTCGAATTAAAAAGCAAATCAGCTCTTACATCGAACATGCACAGTTTTTTTTCCAACTCTCGGATAAAAAGCACAATGGACGTATATTTCAGACCGTCTATTTTCAAGCTTAACGGCGAAATAATGGGAGGAAATTGTGCCGTATAAAACAGTTTACGTTTACCTAATGCCATAATGGACGTGTTATGTTTGAGTGTTGAACGCTATAATGTTTCAATTTAAAGATCAATAACGCGCCGTTTCACATAAAATAATTTACTGATGTATTATGTCTTAACTTCAAAAGATACGAATATAGCAGGAGATGCGACATTAATTACTTAGGCTTAATTCTGTAGTGGTGTTAAATCAGTGATGCGCTAAGAGACGCCTGTGATCCGGCTTCCGAGGCGCATCTCGACTGCGTATTTGTTCTTGTTGCGCTAATAGCTCGTAAATATTTCAGCGCACAGGGCGGACACACATGCGTCTCCAGACAAATGGACGCTTATAAAATATATGTGCCCCGTCACTTTTAAAATTCCCATACGTTAGTTCGTTACGTTTCCGACGACTGAAATAACAATACTGGCCCATTACAACCGTCCCCAGTTTTAAAAGTCGAACGGAAACGCCCGTGCCATCCATCACTTTTGGCCAGCACTTGACAAATGACAGCTGTTTAAGCATACTTAACCGAAGTTTAAACAATACAAAGTAATGAACTCTTCAAAATGTAACACGAAACTTGTAAGTTACTGTTTACAGAATCTTCTTTCCGAGCAGAGTAGCTCATTGGCTCGTTAGGGAGCGGTTCGAAAGGGTGCTCCGAGTATGTTTCAAGTTCGGATTCTTGACATCTCGACGTCTTTCCGTACAAATAAGAATGTTCTTGTTTGTCCCGGCATTCTTTAAATATACCTTCTATTTTCGTTCATCTTGTTTGCGTTTATTATATCTAAATTAGACACATAGAATAAACGAGTTAGACTAGTTTTAGACAAGTTTATATGTAGTAGAAAAACATGTACTAAAACAAAGCGAAAAACATTCAAATGAGTCGCCAATCAGTCACTCTCAATTGAGACCTAACAAGATATTCAGAAGGCGTTTCACAAAAAAAATTTATGAAATAATAAGGGAGAGAACCTCGGGAACTCGTTGTCACAGGAGACAAGTCAGACAAGGTGGGCGTACTTGCCAGTCGTTCCTCATTCGACGCCTCGAATGGGTCTCGTGTCTAACAGATTTTATGGGGCTGCGGGTTAGTTGCGTGACACGGCTGCCCCACGCGCCGTGCGTGGTTGTCAAACAGGCTAGTCAATTATCTAAACAACTACAAAGATGACATGATTTTAGGACAATTGAAGACATCCACAAATTAGGGCTTTGTCGCGTGTAAAAAATGTTTATCTTTGGCTGTTTTACTACAAAAATGATCACTTTTTTTTGTGAAAAATCTCAAAGTATAAGGTATAAATGACACTAAATTACAGCCATTATTGTAGCAACAAAAAACATGAGCTCTACGTACGTCAAGGAGTGGAGGTCGATATAGTCGACGGCATCACGTCTCGTCGCGTCGACTATGAGAAAAGTTCTCTTGCGGGACGGGGGATTTATTTGTCAACTTTGCGCTGATAAAACTTTGTTTGACATTTGATTGTGAGGTCATGCCCCGCTCCAGCTTCCTCAGATAACTTTCGAGGGTTCCCTTTTAGCTTCAGATTAATTTCTCTCGGTAATATTGACGTCGGAAAACTTAGTTTTATCATTTTTGTATAACCCCTTCTTCTTGTTCAAACGAAATTTTGAATAATGCGAATATAAGCGACCGCACTAACTTTCAGATCCGGTGCAAAAATTTGAGTAAGTTCAAAATTTTATGAACAAAAAATCTTTTTAATAAAATTAGCAACCTTGAGAATTTTGCTGAAAAAATAAATAGGTATGCTTTTGAAAACCTCTGAAGAAGAAAATAGTTGTATAAAGGGTAATTTAAAAGTTAATTACATAGATTTAAATGCAAGGGCGAGTGACAAAGATTTAGCAACGCGAAAAGCAATTTGGATAAACTATTGGCAACAATTTGATCTTAAAAACAAAGCACTTAGGTATATTTAAACTTTTTCCATCAAGAAACTTTGGAAAAAAAAACTTCGTAGACGAGAACTTGATTCGGCAATCAAGATTAATTTGTTCTGGCGATGTTACTAAATAATATGAGGTAGTAACACGGACCACCCCCATAGTTCAAAATAATATTTCACAGTCAGTTAACGATCTATTTGGGTACCTGTGTGAGATATTGTATGCGTTCGACGGCGATGCTTCGTCGGTGGGAGTTAACCTCAAAGGAATGCCATAAAAGCTCGGAAGTTGACAAATCTCTCTACGTTATTTCTGTACTAATTAGCGGCGGGGGCGTGGACGATGTCACCCGAATGACAAACGAACACGTACGATGCTCGGTTCTCAGGGATAAATTCATTTGTTGATCACCTCTAGCCATTGAGCACTAAAAAGTTAAGTTAAACACAGTCGTCACGTACAATAATGATTGCCGGCACACGTTGAGTTTATGTTGAGATAATTATCTTTTAAATTTTTGTTGACGGCGCATACGTGTTGTTATGAAACATAAATAAATAGTCGATTTCTATGATAAAACGCACTTTGTAGTATTAAGGATGTCCTCGCGTTAAAATTCATAGACAATATTTTGTAGCCATATTTTATACAGTACCTAGGTGTGGTAATCTGTTTTTAGCTTAGAAAAATTATTAAACGTTTTCATACTTATGAAATTTCATAGAAAAGGTGTTTATATTTTACCTGGTTCAAGAAGCGAAGAGATAAATGACGCTTAATGATCTGAAACAAAGGACAAACACTTTTAGGGCTTTGATTTACAACCTCTACCTTTTACCACAACCCTTGCAAATATTAACTATCGCTCTAATTGCCATTGTTGTAAATATTAATAAGTAGTAACTTGCAAATTATTTATTAATTAATAAAAAGTACGTAAATTTTACGCAGTCAGGAGCTACTGCCAGGCCACGTCAACGAGCCGGTTGCATTTAAAATTTATGTTCACGTAAAAACGAACCCATTTTAAATTAATTTAAATCAAGTTACGTTCATTAACACATTTCAGCGATCCCCCTTGACGGTTGCAGTTCTGCGTAAAACATAATTATTTATAAGGTTCAATTATCTGGCTTATTAATTTTAATACATTAATTGGATATTTAATATAACATTTCAATGGTATATAATAAAGGCATAAGCTGAATTATACAGGGTGAAATAAATCAATGGGCTCTGAAGGGAAACCACTTTAAATCCTTAAAATAGATTATTTCTTTATTTTTTAAAAGAAACAAAACAGTAATTACAGATTTCTTAACAAGCTTACCCAAACCGGGAATCAACCAGCTAAAAATTCAAAAAATAAACACCTGCTATTTTATTCCACTAATCGATACAGTCAATGTTAAAGACAAAATTTCTTCAAGAAACATTAATAGACCTTACACCCGTCTGTCGTACAAGATGTCCAAGAAATCTAATATTTCTAATATTCTTTAAACTGTTCACTTCCAACAAGTAAAAGACACGTTATAATTTTCTTATAACTCTAACATCCAAAGACATTCTATGATGTATAATATTTCATTGTAATTTTAAATAGTTCAAATATCAATCTCTTGCTAGGTAATAATTTTCTTTCATGTACTTAGGGGTTCTTCATATTAGAATTGATGCTAAATTAAAATTAATGTTATATTTTATGATCTTTTTCATTTCTATGACCAAATGTTTATTAGAGAGAAATTAATAGAATACAATAACGAGTGTTAATTTTTTAATTTTTAGCTGGTTCGATTCCCGGTTTAGGTAAGCTTGTTAAGAAATTTGTAAAAACAGTTTTGTTTCTTTTAAAAACTAAAGGAATGTTTCCTTTAAGTAAAACAACCTATTTTAAGGATTTAAAGTAGTTTCCCTTCAGGGTCCATTGACTTTTCCAACCTGTATACCTAGTGTGAAACACACAGGGGAAGGCTATACTGCCGTCATAATGAAAAAGGGCAAACTAGCATTTGCTCATAAAAAAATATAAAAAAACTGGCAGATGCACGTTTTTCTTCAGACTCCGAATATTTAAGTATATATCGCAATTTTGGAAAAATGTTAGTTGTGCCATTTTTCGTTATGACGGCAGTATACCCAGCAGTGAGTGATTCCGGGCTGAAATGATGATGATGATGATGAAACACATATTGGGTATTTTCGGTCGCAGCTTGGAGTTTGGATTTGTGCCCGGTCGATGACTTTAGGCCCGCCCCCTATTAGGATGAGAGTTAAACATATCTGGCGAAATGTGGAAGTAGGTACTCTAGGTACACATCTGCCTAACCCCTCGGTAAAACTTTACAGGCGTAACGTTATGATATGATATACAATCAATACAAAACACACAAAATAATTTAAGTACAGACGCCAGCACATCAAGCTGTCGACACTGTCAAATTTTCCCAATCAACTTTGAGCCTCATACTTTAGCGATATAGTTGAAAATATATTAAAGGTATTTGACATATTCTAGTAGCTTGATATGCTGGCGTCTGTACCTAATTAATTGTGGACGAAACTTAATTGTGATTAAACAAATTCAAGCACATCTATATAAATAAAACAAAGTCGGGTTAGTTACACCATTTATAACTCAAGAACGGCTGGACTGATTTTTATGATATGTTGGATTCGTCGCGAAGAGCAGCATATTAAAACACGGGAAAAATTCACGAAAAAAAATTAAGATAATTCATTTTCTTATACATTCGTTCTTCTTGATTCTGAGGTGGTACGAGGTTCGTCAGGTTATCTATTATAGAATATAAAACTTTTATTTCAGACTCACAGGCGTCCACAGGATACTTGTGGTACATTTTAGGGTAATTAATACATTGACTGCTAGGTACAACAGTCAATGTATAAATGATGTATAAGAAAGCACGTGAGAATTGAATATTTTAAAATAACGAGAATGCCCTGAAACCTCAGTGTAATATGTTACTTTCTCTTACCAATCAAGTTGACGCCAATGATGACCAGCACAACATTAAGTCGAACCGAACCGACCCATGGGTTACGAAGAAAAGCAATTCATGTTAATCCCAGAATACATTACACCCTCCGCTCACAGATCGTATTCACATTTGCTACGGTTTTTTAACCGCCTTCTTGCCGGCTACCGGTAACTGTTCGTTTTTTACAAGGACGGCCGGTAACCGGTCGGTTGTGGCTTCTCCTTGATTCCCACACTGTTTTTATCTGATCTGTTAAAATTGGAACCTTATTTTGACTTATACTTAACAGTCTAATAAGCTATTTATATTCTGTTAAGTTTTGCTTGCATTATGTTTATTTAAAATATGGATTTAACGTGCAGCAGTAAACGTTTCTCAAAATAATAGCAACTGGCTCGTGCATAATTAATGAATTCTGTTTTATATTGCGACGAAGCTGAGCACGCAATCCTTCACTTTGTAAGTAAAACTTATTACTTTACGTTTAGATTCAAATTAAATAAATGTGCTGGCGACTCCGCCCTTTGAGAAAGGTTAGTCCTGAAGAATGAAAATGTATTACCTTTATTAACTCTATAGATCAAATTATTTAATATTACTTTTTTTGCACTATATTTTATCCAAATCCCACAGAGCTAATTTACTTCATTTTAGGGTTCCGAACTCAAAAGGTGTTAACGGAACCCTATTACTAAGCCTTCGCTGTCCGTCCGTGTAATAGGTACCTATAGTCAATTTCATTAATATAATGGCAGAGACAACGTTTCAAAATATTATAAGCGTTAAAATGATCATCATTTTAACACTTAGAATATTTTGAAACTTTGTCTCTGCCAATATACACACATCAAAAGTGTCTAGGGATCAACATATATTTTTGCAATAACTTTTCTCCTGATTGATATTAATTAAAATTTTCTTTAAGGATTCATCAAATAAAGTGTTTTCGTTTGTCACAGTAACGATAAACCAAGTCACCTTTGCATTAATAAAGAAATTTGCCATTTTCCTAATAAAGGGATTTTTGACATTTGAACCACTAACACAAAAGTTCGAAAAAAAGACTGAAATAACAGTTTTCTCTAAAATTTTATTGGGTAACTTAAACAATTAATAATCCGTGTTTCTACCGCGAACACTAACAACACAAGAACATCGGTTTGGCATACTCAAAATGAGTTCATCCAAATCACGCTGTGGAATGGCCGCCCATGTTCGTTGCAACAACAAAAAAAGGTCTTCTTGCGACTGGATACCCTCCATATTCGGCAGAGCTCTTCTCTGTAGCATATCCCATGCATGCTCAATCGGGTTCAAGTCTGGCGACTGAGCAGGCCAGGGCAGGACATTGATGTTAGCTGCGGCGAGAGTCTGTCTTACAACTCTTGCGGTGTGCGGTCGTGCATTATCATGCATTAACTGAAATAAGGGACCGATTTGCACTTGTAGAGGAACGATGACGTCTGATACAATCGTCTCAGCATAAATTTGAGCGTTGAGGTTGCCTCTGATCCAAATCAACTCAGTTCTTCCGCCGATCCAAATACCCGCCCATACCATGATGGTTCTACCACTATAAGGATGGACTTCCTGGCAGGATTTTAATCGCTGTTGGCGTCCAGGGGTTCTCCAGTGTCGTATACGTCTTGTATCCGGTCTCATACCAAAACGAGACTCATCAGAAAAGCACACGAAACGCCATTGTTCTTCTGCCCAATTTCTGTGTTCAAGAGCCCATTGATATCGAATCCTACGATTGTGCATTGCTATAGGTGGTACCCGTAGCGGTCTTTGGGAATGAAAGTTCACTTCATGCAAGCGGTTTCTGACTGTTTGGTCGCTAATTAAGTTCCCTGAAGAGTGATGAAGCCTCACGGCTAACATCATGGCGGTTATTGTTGGAGCTCTTCGAGTTAAGATTTGAATGTATCGGTCTTGTCTCCGTGTGGTGCAGCGATACCGTCCTCCATGGCGCTCAGCCACGGTACCAGTGCTTCGGTAACGTGTCCAAAGTCGACTGATAACACTCTGACTTGTATTCAGAGCTAAAGCCACAGTACGTTGCCGGGAACCAGCTTCTATCATTCCCACGGCTCTGAGCATTTCTTCCCTGCTTAAATGACGTCGCCGCTCCATAATAACGTTGGTTTTAATCAGTAGTAGGGAAACAGTAGCACTAATAATGTCTTCAATGCGTTGTATGTTTTTATAGGGAAAATATTGACAGCTGATTTTCATCTTTTACTCGAATTTGATTCACAGTTCCTGATTCAAATTATGAAATGCACCAAAAAGGATCCATATAAATTTATAAAATCATAAATTTATTACAAAGCCACATCTCAATCTCAAGAAATCCGCATAAAAATGCTTGATCCCTAGACACTTTTGATGTGTGTATTAATGAACTCGACTGTACACAGTTGAAATTTTCACAGTGTGCATACAATATAAGTCTTTTTTCGGCGTTTTTTGCTTTGTGGTACGGAACTCTTCGTGTGTATATAACTCGCAATGGGCCGCTTTTTAAAAATAAATTAAGCAAACAACAGACAAAAATCTTTTTTCAGTCATTTTTCCATCTAATAAATCATAATTCTGTAAACGCGACCCTAATTAACTTCCATCGATACAAGTATGTATAGATACTTACAGTTATGAACACAGGGATTCTGGGAACAAAGAGTAATTTTCGTTTATTACATGAATTACGCTAGTTGGCAGGAATAAATCTTTCGGTTTTCCTCATATTTAAGTCTTAGTTGTAACGCTAACAAGCTTATTAGGCAGGCCATAATAGTGAAGGAAGGTTTTAGGGTTTTTGTTTCATATTTTCGAAATATTTAATTGTTAATGTTGTAATGTGTTGGGCCAAAAAAGGATGATTGAAAGGCAATTGCATGCAGCTGAGATGGGAATGCTAAGAGGAATGTGTGGTGTTACACGAATGGATAGACTAAGAAATGAGTATATGTATAAGTGGAAGTCTGAATGTGACACCGGTAACTGAAAAGTTGAGTGGGAATCGGTTGTCATGGTATGGCCATGTGATAAAGGGAAACGAGGACAATGTCGTGAGGAGAGTTTTGAGTATGAATATCGATGGCTATAGTAGGGGAAGACCAAAGAGACGATGGATGATATCACGGATATTTATGGATGATATGGTTGGAATGGAATGATCATATGGTTAGAAATATGGCGACTAATAGAGAAGTATAGAAGAAAAAGATGAAATAATTTTCATAATATTTAATAGTGAGAACTGTATGTAACTATTCATATTAGGATCTGTCTTAGAAAATATAACTCGTTCTACAAGGGAATTCTTAAAGAACTTGGAATGGATTTCATTTGAATAGATGCGATCTAATATAGAGCGGTATAGGTTTCGGAATCTGACTAAATACTTAATTTACTCAGACTTTGCTAGTAGTAGACTAAAATTTTGTCTGGATTTCAGAATACACAGGCAGTGAAAATAGATGAGTAACGAATAATTGAGCGAAGAAAGAAATACTATAATTACATTCGATTCCCACTCTATTCCGTGTACTAATACTCGTTAATCAATTCAATTTACGAGTACCTACACTCACGGTTAGTTTGAAAACCTTAATAATCTATACTAATAATAAAGCTGAAGAGTTTGTTTGTTTTTTTGTTTGTATGCGCTAATCTCTAAAACTACCAGTTGGATTCGAAAAAAAATCTTTGCATTTGATAGCCTAATCCTTGAGTAACTTATTTAACATCTCGCTACGACCAATAGGAGCCGAGCAAAAATAAATAAAATCAGGAAGAACGCTAAGCGAAAACGAAGCGGTAGCGCGGATAGGAATGTGATGCGACGACGGGGTGGGTCGGGGGACAAGAAATTTCACGCACGCGAAGTCGCGGACAGAAGCTAGTATTATTATAATTTATTATAATAGAATATCCAACATCTACAGCTTACGAAGAAATTAAGGACACAGTTTGCGTGCAATTGAACGACCGTCTATTATCATTTGGATGGTACAGACGCCAGCATATCAAGCAACCCGAAACTGTCAAATTTACCCAATCAACTTTGAACCTTATACTTTGGCGATAACGCTGAAAATCTAATAAAGAAATTTTGACAGATTGTAGTAGCTTGATGTGCTGGCGTCTGTTCTACTAAGCCATAACATAACATAAAGCCTGTATTAACCGAAGGGTTAGGCAGAGGTCTATAGTACACCAATATTTTGCCAGTTAGTAAAACATTTGCCACAACAACTAAGCAACCAAGGTATTTGGTTTTCTTTTTAATCTTGCCATATAGTTACATTATTCACAGACTAGCGATAAAGCTGTAGCGCTATCTACAACGCCACATGCGAACAACGCGTCATACTGACGTCACAAAATCCTGCATCTCGCAAGCCGAGTTTATAGCGCAACTAGCACATTATACAACGCCCTGACATGAATCATCGGGCAGTTGCCCGCCAGACACAACACCCATCTGGTCGGAGGATCCTCCCTTTTCTATGGAGGTTGAGTAAACCTTACACCCTGTTCCTCACACCTGTATAAAACTAATCAGTATTCTATGAATAGTAGGTAGATAGGTCAGACTAAGGCTTCCATAGTTTACCTCATACAGTCACACTAACCAAATAAATTACGAGCCGAAGTAATTAGAACGGATATTATTGAATGTAATCGAAACTAGATGAGGCCTTTTGGGTTTTATATGTATTGATCTAAATTATGGGAATTCTGGTAGAAAATGAGATAGGTAATTGGTTATTTTTGGGCTCGACGGAGCGAAGCTCATACATCATTATTATTTCGTAATATTTATTAAATGTGCCAAAAGGCTAGGCAGATGATTGTGTGAATAAAAATGTTTTTTAAAAAGATTTTTGTCGTAGGTTACAAATTTCATCAGCGTTTTTTTTTTATTCCTCAATGGGCTCGCTCTTGACCTCGATCACGCCTGATGGAAAGAAGCGATGGATGAAGTCTATGATGTAATGAGTGTGCCTAGAAAATGCCTAAGGCACTAGAACTTCCACGCATCGACGAAACACAACAGGCTGCTTGACGCCGGACTCCGGTGGGAGGGTGGTAGCAAACCAGGCGGGCTTTTGCCCTACCACCGCAAGGGAAGAATTGGCCAGTCAAATAAGGTGTTGGGTGTGACTATCCAGGATGCGCCGAGTGCTTGGTTCAGTTGAGTAACTGGCGGAACAAACTGTGCTACACGAGGAGCCTTCATCATGCGTCCCAAAAAAAAATCGTTCCATGTTTATAAAATTAAAAAATGTTAAAAATCAAACTACCGGGATACATAACATCTTCTTTTAAAATATAAAAGATTATCCTATTACCACTAACACAAAACAAGGCATACAAGCGTATATTATATTTATATAAATACATCCTCTTTAGCATGATTACGCTGAGAGAATACGGTGACGAGTACTCTTCAGTGTACGGAATACCGCTCATTAGATCCTATTGCGCCCTTTAAATTATACACTTTGCAACTTTACCTGCCGCGTACGTTTTCAAGCAGCACTAAGCTCTAGTCATCTCATCTTCAGAACATAAGCCATTCACATCTCGCATAAAATACACCATGTTAATTATATTTTCTATAGTGTCTTCGTACCGAGCGTTTGTCTAGCGCGTAGTCAGCTACGCTGCGTAGACGCGTCGTAACCGCTGCGATGCAATTTCGTAGCAGCTGCGTAGGCGTCTTCGCGGCTGTGCTACGCTAACGTAGCGCATAGGCGTAGTCGTGGTGTTGGCATTACGTTCACGTGGCTTCTTTTGTTTATTCAATTAACCACAGTTCTTAATGTATAATTTTATAGTCAACTAGCTGACCCCGCAAACGTCGTTTTGCAAAAAAAAAAAGGGGGTATGAAAAATAGATGTTGGCCGATTCTCAGACCTACCCGATCCGATATGCACACAAAATTTCATGAGAATCGGGAAAGTCGTTTCGGAGGAGTTTAACCACAAACACCGCGACACGAGAATTTTGTATATTAGAGATTTAGACTCAATTTTCTTTGATTAATTTCCCATTAGATTTATAGGAGTGTAGTTAAAACTGCCATAATCCTAACATTATTCCACCTGTAATCTTCTTAAAAAGTCATAGTTACTGCAACATCGTATTTTTAAAGTAGGTCAATCGACAGTCGATCCTTGTAAAACTAGAACCTCGCCAAATCAGAACCAAGCGTGCGCATAACATGTAGCACGTGACCAGTTTTATTGAGCGAAGTGGACTCTGACAATACGCCGGAAGACTATAGAATATAGCGCAATTATTATATACCGATAATTGGTTACAATATCTCCAATAAAGTCGCCGTAATTTGAAGCCATAAAATATAAGGAAAAATATTTTTGATGTTTCTTTATCCGTCCAGCGCTTTGTCTGGAACAAATCAAGCCACAAAAGGACTTCATCTATGAAATTTTATTATCTGTAAAAAGCTGTGGAGCCCATCTGTACGTATATGTAGGTATTTAAAATACTGGTTTGTTTTTTGTTGTTAAAAGTTGTTAAATATAATATTGGTTCCAGTTAAAACGTTCAACAATTTCTCATTTTGTTTTGCCGACATAATTATTAAACAAACTCGAGCTCGGGGTAATGTCGAAAACTTTTTCTAGAAAGGTTTCGTTGTTCTCATTTTAACACACAAAGCCGCTGGCGGCCGCTCTTTAAAGCTTATATTCACTTTTGCTTGTCAGTTAAATCTCATTCAAGATAATTCTACTATTGTTTTAAATTCTTTAATGTATTTGAGACGCGTTTTTTGCAACAAGAAATATGCTCGTTACATAGCGACTATTCTTTTTCAACGGAGTATAAACACCATACATAATCAGCCTATAATATTCCCACTGCTGAGATACAAGCGTCCTCTGGGTAACAGGAAGTGGGCCGTAATCCACCACACGGCCCCAGTGCGGGTTGGTAGATGTCATATGTCTTCGAATTTTTGGTTCTAGGATAAGATTTCCTCACGATGCATTCATTCACCGTTTTGAGAGCAGTGGTAATGAATCAAGTTACACAAAGTAAAGCGTAAGTTGGCTAATTAACCGAGTGTATGCTCAGTAGGAATTAGCTGCTCAATTAGAATCACATTACGTGGAACAATTTACCGCTAACCGGTCGTGGGGCGCTCGATGCGCTCGGAATAACAAAATGGCTGTACGCACGAGATCAAGGAGAGTATAGAATTGACGGGCTTTTATTTAATATACAGACGCCAGCACATCAAGCTACTAGAAAGAAAGAAAAGAAAGAAAAATGCGTTTATTGGCATTACAGCAAAATACTACAACACAATAACAACTACAACAATCCACCCCATCCACCACAACCACACCCAACAACTACAATCCACCTACCAACCCATCCCACAACCATCCACCACCCATCAGGCCATCACCCATCTACTACAATCTGTCAAAATAATGTATTTAATAGATTTCCAACTCTATCACTAAAGCATAAGGTTAAAAGTTGATTAGGAAAATTTTACAGTTTCGAGTAGCTTGATGCGCTATTTTTATTTAACTTCTTTTTCTTCATCTTTTCGTGTCAATGGTACTCTTCTTCGATATTTTATGCTAGCGGCCCGTCCCGGTTTCGCACAGGTGGACATTTATTTTTTAAACATTTTATTTCTTTCTTGCAATTAAAAAAACCTATATTAATCAGGGATAATGTAGCATTCAAATGGTGAAAGAATTTCTAAAATCGGTCCAGTACTTTTTGAGCCAATTCGTTACAAACATACATACAAATCTTTCCTGTTTATAATATTATTATTATTATTACTAGCGGCCCGTCCCGGCTTCGCATGGGTGGGAAAAAAACCTATATTAATCAGTGATAATGTAGCATTCAAATGGTCAATGAATTTTTAAAATCGGTCCAGTACTTTTTGAGCCAATTTGTTACAAACATACATACAAATCTTTCCTCTTTATAATATTAGTATAGATACGAGTATATAGTATTATAGTATATAGTATAGATTGTTAGAGCCCAATACTTAGGTGGCCAAGTTAATAGCGGCATCTGTGGCATTGTTCAGGTTATCCAAGTGTAGGTGTCTTAGAGCGTTAAGGGCACTCCAGCAAGTCAGATTATGCATCAGCATATTCTAATTATTTATCTTTTTTTTTACAGTCTTATGGGTGTCGAAGGTTTTTATGTAGGTATTTACTTTTTTATTTTGTTAGTGTTTTCTTCGTTAGCATTGCCACATTAAATTTGTGTATTTCTCCCAATGTGTTTGTGTGTTGTTCTAAAGTTATGAAAAACTGTTAAAATAAAACGAAAATAGGGTAAAGGGTTGCATTTAACAGAATGAGCAATATTATGGAGCCTGTATAGCTAGCATGTGTCTTGAGGTACAATTAGAATATATACGTTTAATTGTGTTTCATATAAACAGGATGGGCAAAAAATCGTGGATCAAAACGAAACAGGGCGACAGCTGGGATTATTTCCAATAAAATTTTCTCTGTGGCAGTGCCCTAACTTGATCTCCTTAAAAGTTGACAATTTGAGTGTTAAGAGTAAGGTTCTAAAGTTCCAAATCATTTTTTGTGAAACTTAAAAGATATTGAATAAAGTGCCAATACTGATAAATCATGGTATCTATAAATAAATATTTTTTTTTTACTGCAAATAACCCCAGATATCGTTTTGTTTCGTTTGATCCACGATTTTTTACCCACTCTCTATATTTGCACATTATCTTTGTCCGTGTAGAATCTACTAACTTTTCCTACGGATCAATAACTTTATTGGTATTAAATTTACTTTATAGATACAGATACGACACAAAACCATCTCCAACTCACCAAAGAATAATAAAATTGAAAAAATAATAACAACAACAAGCCTTCCAAAAGTTAATTCTCCGGAGTTATATTTAAGGACGCAATAACATTTTCTTGCTTTATTACTTTACTTCTGGGAAATTAGCTATGTTTATCTGTATAATTCAAAGGAAAATTAAATTTTCTTGTGTACACCATATAATGCTCACGATAAAATTAAATGGAATCGCGAACGTTTCATACACGAAAATTTTGTTCATAAATACATTTTCGACTCGCCCTTTATGTTTCGGTTAATTATCCTAAGTGTGGGGAAGATATATAATCCCAGGTATTAAACCAACTTTGTATCCGTTTTGATTTATAACGTGAGAAGTTAGGAAGGTTTATCCCTACAAAAGCTAAATAATGTCCATTTGAAATATGTAAGCACTTGTAAAGGGAAAACTCCAGTACATACATTATTAAGAAAACTGTTTATTGTCGGAAAAATATTAAGAACGTATAATATCCCTTTCAACCAACCGACCAAAAACCGCAAACGACCTTGTTATCACATTGCTAACTCTATAGCGCAATCAGTGGAACTTATTGGTGAACATCGCAACCCGAAAATCGTGATCGGACCACCCACAGCCGCTGTGAGAAGGCAAATGAAATAAAACAACGATAAATAACAGTGCCCTCGCATAATTGATCACAAATTAAAACTCGCGCCGCGTTCCAAATGTTAAACGTCGACGTCGCCGAAAGCGAAATTAGTATCTGCATATACGACCCACTCACACATACGTAGGGCAGGGCTGTCCCTAGAGAACGAGTCCGGAATTACGTCCTATGTTTTGATTTATCACTCGAGAAATACAGGAGGGTATATTTTACTTTAAAGTGAGTTAACCGTGGAATTTCAAACTGCACTTAAAGCAGAATTCCAGTAATGCTTAGTATTAGTAAGCTAGTCATTCACGAGAATTCTTGGCATACGATGTATTTATTATCCCATGAATATTTACAAAGTGCAGTTAAGGCTTGCTAACCCTAACAAGTGCACACAAGCGCATTTTACGACGTCAAACAATGGGCCACATACAGGACAATATGTCACTAAAAATAAATCGATTTTGTTTAAGACATTCAGTGTTTTGTTATAAAAGCCGCGTATTGTTTCGAGCTGTAAAATTGTTATTAAACTATAAAATGGATATAAACAAAACGTTTATAAGTTTCTTGTAAGTATCGTTATTACTTTGTGGAAGAGTTTTTATGGATAAACAATATAATACTTTTGTCGCACGTGTTTGAAGTTGTTCAATATACCTTGAAATTATTTAATTCAATTGCGATAAAGTATTTTTGTATATGTGTGAGTCACTCTTATGAAATGGCATCAGACCAATAAGGACGAGTATTCTCCTTATTTCAATAAAATAAAACTTATAAAAATATGTAAGCTGATACCTAAATTAAATACCAAATGATTATACCCATTCCAAAATGCTGCGTAAGTGTAGTTTCTAAGAAATGTTATTGAATTTAGTGTTCTACGAGAAGACTAATTCCAAGAAGGTCTGCCATTAACTATAAATAAATTCTTCATCGAACCGATTCTATAATTCTATCGAAATGTTTTCTGCACTTTAAGTTATGGTGCTTAAACTATTATATTGAAACAGAACAAAGCGAAGAAACCGATTACTGCATCGGCAGCTAGGAAATTATAGGTAACTAATAAATTACACGTAATATATATAATATCTAGCTTCTGCCCGCGACTTCGTCCGCGTGAAATTTCACCCTCCCCCGTTCACCATCTTAGGGGTGGAATTTCGAAAAACCCTTTCGTAGTGGATACCTAATCTTCACAAAGAACACACCCTCCAAATTTCATGTCTCTAGGACCAGTGGTTTAGGCTGTGCGTTGATATATCAGTCAGTCCAGGACTTTGAATTTTATACATATACATTTTGTCTCCTTTATTCTTTCACACGCTGTCTACATCTCTCTATTTATTGTCCTATCGCAGGTATGCTGGAAGAGATTTCTTAAGAAATAAGCATCACCTTTGTACATATTATTTTTTTTTTTTTCTGTTCTGTTTTTTCTTGTCTGTTTATATAATGTGTGTACATAAATGGTAAAATAAATAAAATAAATAAATAGATAATTTATATCACCACGCCTGTGCTCGCTAAAGAGTTAGGCAAAGGTCTTTAGTACAGGGCCCCCATTTATTTTCCCCAATTATCTATGTCATCTTCTAAGGTCCGTGCTGTGGCGAGCCCATTGCGATTTTTGAGAATCTCAAGAAACTCTATAACAATTTGCTTGAACTGGAAACTGAACCAAGCCCAGCAGGAGCCATAGCGTACAAATATTCTACAGTACTTGGCTCTCAAGAGAAAAGAGACACATTTAAGACATATATAGTTACTATATCATATGTTTTCCAGCTAAAATCTACAACGCATCTACAACGAAAAGCTTGTTTTATTAAGGGGTGCAGACGTCAGACAGCAACGAATGCTATTATTACGTTCACAGTGATGGAGCTTGCCTGTTTTGCTTGCTAATTGCTGATTTTGATTATAACGGACGAAAATGTAAGAGAAAAATGGTTCCAACTTTATTTATTTATTTATTGCATTCATGTCGTATACAAGGTCTTGTTAGATAATATAAGTTTCGTACATGAACCCTGCTAGGGCACCGCAACATAATTAATATACAGTATTTGTCCTACTACTTAATTATAATTGCGTGCATTATTATATAAAGTTATTTTAAAATATATTATTACATTATCAATTACTATTATCGTTATCGTTTCATTAGTAATTTAATTTATTATTGGATGTCTTTATTACATTACTACATTTTTACATTGCGTCAATTTTCAAATGATCTACAGCATTGATTTAACAGAATTTTAATTTGTCAAATAATATAGTATTGTTTAATTTCATTGGGTAATTTATTGTAAAATTTTATGCACATTACAAGAGGTCCTGAGTGATACATAGCTAGTTTTGAACTTGGCAATGTTAATTCATTTTTTACTTTAAGTTGAAACTATACTGTTTCTACTAAGAAGCCCTAAGGGCGCGTTCCCACTATGTCGTGACGACAGATTATCGTGTCGTTTAAAGCGTCGCGGCTTGTGTATTTGAATGGAGGTGTTCAAATATAGGACGGCACGATTAACTGTCGCGCGTCCATTTAAATACCCAAGCCACGACGCTTTAAACGACACGATAATCTGTCGTCACGACATAGTGGGAACGCGCCCTAAGAGTCTTTGATGGAGGAAAACACGTCTTCATTATCATCAAAATAAAGGCAAACGGGCATAAAACGATAGAATAGCGAATAAAATCACAAAATACGCCGATTAAATCGATGTAAGGTCAGATTACTTGAACATTCGATCAATCACTGCACCCGACCGCACTGAATGGGTGATCCCAAGTCCGGAGCATCTTGGACCGCATTAAAATTCATTGAAAACTTGTCTAATATGGTAGTACGTGACACGATTGCCAGTACGTTAGCCTCGCTGTTGGCTGGATATGAAAATTTAACATCGATTTGAGTCCATGTAAGATGTTATATGTAATGGCTGAGTTGGCACGACGCACTGACGGACACTGCACGGTGATGTGTTTATTTTGCGCTCCGACTGCTAATTTGAATGCGTAATGTTAATCATTTTGTTAGCTATCTACATACAAAACATGAGCTGTGTATCGCATATAAACCGCAATGACTAACGCCACTAAACGGTTGTTCTAGATTTTTTTGTATCTATGTAGGCTCGGATTACCTACCATATTTCTACATACTACTAATGAGTTACGTCACAGATACTTATTCGTCTTAGATTTATGGGCAACGGAAAATGGTCGCATTTCTTAATTCCCATTCATATTTATATTCCGGCGTGCCCTAAATAAATAAAATATGACAACTAATATTTGCTTTCAACACGTCATAAGTTCATAAGTCGAGGTTGTGAAATGTTACATTTGAGCAAGCGTGATGTTCATAAAAAATAACTGGAGTCGTAAGAGGCGGACGTTCCTTATCTGCACGTAGTAATATGTAGTTTTATTTTAGCTGTGTCCTTGTTGCGGCCACCGAGAGCATCATTCGCGTGCCTATCTCGACTACAAATCAGTACCTCTGTGGAACTGCCAGATAAAAACTTTTAACACAAAAAGCAATCTTAATCCATTGCATTATGATTCGTTTTTGTCCGCATCGGATAACAAAGGTACACTCCTGAAGTGCCTCATTCTATGCAGTCCACCAAGGCTTATCGAGCTGTGGCAATCTGCGAACACTATTTTGTTATTTTTGCAGAAGTAATGTAGATGAGGGAAGAAATATTACGGGCTTTGCCATTAAGGGGAATATTTATGGGCTGAGCAATGTTTTCCTTGGTGGTGTTGAAATTATTAATGGCGTATTTCACTGCTGATATAAAAACAGTAGAGTGGTGCCTACTTACGGAGCTTATTTTCTTTTAGATGGACAGAATGTAAGAAATAACACGGAGTCGGCTTCAGTATATTTATTTTTAGATTTCCCTGCCAGAATTAGGAAAGGGAGCATTTATTGAATCTGCGCAGACTGTCTGTCTCGTTTTCATCGAGACTGTTTCTTTTTCATTTTGTTGTTGCATAAACAGAATGCAGCTGTAATAGCTGTGAACGTATTCTAAACAAATTTTAAGTAAGATAATTATGTTTGCTGAAAAACTATGGTTATTAATTGCTATTTGATTTCAACCTGAACAGTATATTTTGTGTTGCTGTTGTGTCCAACCAGTACATACAGTTTGTTATCTCACTCTCAATTGAAATAAAGTAATACCGTTTTCAGGCTTATTATGTGGGTATCAAAATCATTTATAACTGCATATTATTATCAGTGCAACTCAATACCTCGGATTTCAATATTATCAACCGACAAATAGAATAATATTTAGCTTTAGCAAACTGTTATTTGAACTACCGTTATTAACCTATTATGCGCTACATAATTTAATCGTTGCATTCATCAATTGTATGGACTACTAAAACAGTATACGCGTTGTATATATTTTCAATTAACTGTCAATCTAAAATTCTAAATGTAACGAACGATTACTAATTCTGTTTGTATTGACGCGCTGATCACATAAACCGCTAAATAGATATGAATGTGGTTTTCGCATTTCAGAGTTGTTTTGAAAGTATTGTATTTGTAATACTGTCATGGCGGATGTAGTTGGCAGGTGAACTGTATAATACATTATGTATTAACAACAAAGGCGAATTTCACCAAAGAAACTGAACGCGATCAACACATCTAAACCGAGTTTAAGAGCTGTCATTGTCTTCGTTGTTGTGGAATATTGTCACTGACAGCTCTTGTACGCGGTTTAAATGTGTTGATCGCGTTCAGTTTCAGAGATGAAATTCGCCCTTATCTAGGACTTTGCAATTATACATACCCTCTCACAGAGAGGACGCCTGTGTCCCAGCAGTGGGAACATTATACGCTGATGATTATGCTATGCATGCTTATGGAATACCAGCGACTAAGTTTGTTTTGCTATGTACGCCTAATTCAAAACTCTACGTAATTTTCATTTTGGTTTCAAAAGAAGAAGTAGTTTTCTATCTTATTTATTCCAATCGAAACCGGTTACAGGTTTCGTGAGAATGAAAAATACATCCAAACTTTGCATTTTCAAATTCCTTTGTTATGGCAGATATCTACTGTAGAACCGAGTCTTCTTTACTTATTGATGAAGGTAACTGAACTCATGTATATTCTATCGCTTGAGATAAAACTTGCAACCACGACTTTGCATTCACGACAACAAAGTATTAAGTTGCATTATCAAAGTATGAACTTCTAATCCGATCGATATATTCTAACTAGCTGCGCCCCGCGGTTTCACCCGCGTAAGTTTTGATCCCGTGGGAATATCGGGATAAAAAGTATCCTATGTGTTATTCTGATGTATAAGCTATATTACTGTAAAGTTTCATCAAAATCCGTTCAGTAGTTTTCGCGTGAAAGAGTAACAAACATCCATACATCCATACATACAAACTTTCGCATTTATAATATTAGTAGGATACTATAGCGACCCGCCCCTGCTTCGCACGGTTTTTGCAACTTGACAAAACATGGAGATTTCTTTAATAAATGTAAGTTTTATATTAATGTTTATACACAAAAACCTTCCGGAATAAATTCTCTAAATGATGGTGAAAGCCGAAAATCCGTGGTGAAGTGTAGAAGAACAATGCGGTCGCACACAAATATTAAAAGCGACTTTAAATTGTATGATGTATAGATTCTAGACACATGATAAGAGGGGCCTATGTTTAGCAGCGGGTGAAGTCGGGTTTTGGATATTGATGATGATAGATTCTAGTGTTGATTGCGCAATAAGAAAGAAAGAAAAGAAATAAAAACTCGATTTACGTCTTAAAGTGATTTTGAATTGAAACAAGATACTTATCTATATATATAAAAATGATTTGCTGTTCGTTAGTCTCGCTAAAACTCGAGAACGGCTGAACGGATTTATCTTATCTTGGTCTTGAAATGTTCGTGGAGGTCTAGGGAAGGATTAAAAGGTGAGAAAAATCGAATAATTCCCGGGAAAACCCTAACAACAGCCCTTTTCTATTTCCCATACAAACGTTTTCTAAATAAAATGTACAGTCAATTGTCTTTTATTTATCGATTGAGGCAGTACGAAGTCTGCCGGGTCAGCTAGTTCATTATATTTTTTCTTTGGATTAATTCATTTAAAAAATATCTAAGTTTAGGTTGGTAGGTATGTACTTACGTTGAGATCCAATGGTGTTATCGGACGCTCATAATTATATCTCTGTAACGGTATTAGGCAGTCGACCCTTTAGTATATAGTAAAGTAAATAAGCGCTGAGTTTGATTTTCATTTGAAAATTTTTGTTACAGAGAAAAACAAACAATCATTTTATCCAACCTGAAAATCCAGCATCATAATCAAGTTGCTGTAACTTTTCAAGTCATGTTTGTATAATACTATTTACCTGACAAGCTACCCAAGTTGGTATGTTGCATATCTATTTCCGCAGTACACCCTAAAATGTACAGTCAACAAAAGAGATAAGTATGCAGGATCGTCGGCTATGGTTGAAGTTTAGTAAGAAACCGATGGATTTTGTCAACTGAAATTTAATTTGATAAATGAGCTGTTTAATTTCTATTAACAAAATTAAATTTTATTCGAGAACATGCATCGGTTTCTTAGTAAACTTTAACTATATTCGACGATCCTGCATACTTATCTCTTTTGTTGACTGCACAAAGCTAGGCTGAGTGGGTAGTAGTAGTACAGTTTCACTTTTAGAAGCTACAAGCAAACACAATTTGTTTACAGAATCAGCCATGATTGAATAGTCGTGGTTCTTCCTCGAATGTGCGTACCATCGCATGTAAATATGAAATACCGTTTTGTATTCACGACACACTTGCACCGTGGTCGCTGGTCACTCATATACCCGTCTATTTTGTATTAAAGCATTTAGGTCGCTCGATTCCCTGTATTTAGCTTTTAACATCGGATTCGCTGCAGAGCTTATAAATGATTTGTGCACTGGCTCCCAGCACAATGTATATAAATCTAATAATACCGTGATTTACTACGTATTTTAAACTAGAAGCATATTCTATTGTTGTTGTTGCGTTGAAAACAAGACAGTGCACGAAACATGAAATTACGGCAATTGTTTTTTAGAATATTAAATAATTTCTAGGAAAATAACTCGCATTCTAATTAAAATAAATAAGCATTATACAAAAATCGACAATCAGCTCAAATCCAAGTATAAGAAATAAGAAGATTAAAACTCAAGATTTTGTTAGATAATAACAGGTATTAGGCAGTAACGGCACAGACAAATCTGCAGTATGTTATGTGATTATGTTCCCTTCCAGAAATAAATGATAATCGAAAACATTATTCACGTCTATAATTTAATTCACAAACGTCGTAATATTTTTTACTTCAAACCTTGTGAACTGTAGGGGATCGTGTTTGGATGCTAGCATCACCTTTTCATTAGAAGAACCTTTGTTCGGGCACCACGGTATTAGTTTTTGTCTCGGACCACCGACAAAAACGTTAACGGGCTCAAAGAGTCCGCAAAACGACCGACGGACGTCGGTTAGTAACGAGCAGTATCACAACATGTACACAATATTGTACAAACAAATCAACATTAACCTCTCGACCTCAAATCTCGGAGATCCCCACTCAAGATTACTTCTTCACTCTTGCCCGAGGGCACTCACTGATTTATTTTATTATGTTAATAGAATCAAATTTAAAATTAATTCAGGAGATGAAAAAATGACTGCCGCGCTTGTAATGATTAAATACGCTTCACTTCCTGCCCTCTCTTTTTATCCACGTAGGTAGAAAGTACGTTCGAAACTTTTATTCAGGGTCGAAGAGCGAGTGATTTTAACGAGCTTTTATTCGCCGGCTTTTTTTATTCCGAGTTAGAGAGGTATTTTTATGAAACTAATGAATGTCAAAGAGAACTTAATCTACTTTCATACTCGATCGATGCCATTTTATTTTTACGCTCTGACATCGAATCAAAATGGTGGCGTTTCCTTTGAAAAACATGAACGCGAGTGATGAGCTTAATTTGTAAGCCTGTATCGTTATTGGAGATTATAAAAGTAATAATCTGTTCTATTTCGGAAATTGTTAATCCGTTGCTAGTCACCCCAGTAATGAGTTATATGACGACGGGCCACGTTCTACAAAATTACACACGTCAAACGTATTTGAAACTTGATCATAAGTCAATTATAATCGCATTATATGGCGTCTGCGTAAACCGTGCGTTAAATTTAATTATGAAACGTTGCTTCCGAAAGAAAATGGTAGGTTCATGAAGCGGCGCCGACTAGGGAATTATTTGAAGAATCATAAGTTATACGCGTGGGCATATTTAGTCACGGGTTGGGTACGTCCTACAGCGAGTATGGCTGCTTAATAAGCGTGCTTATAGCGTTCACGTCGAAACTATTCCTCTCGTACGACCGGTTCCGATGCACCGAGAAGGGTCACTACGATATAACCGCTTAGTGTGGACATGCCTTTATTTCTGTTGTAAATCGACGTTCGTGTTATTGAGTGCCGAAGACCATCGGCGTCTTGATTTTTTACTTGTACACGTCTGAGCGGTGTAAAATTCGATTTAACAGACACTTGTCATAAACAGTTCTCACCGTGGGATTATCAGATTTTTATTTTTTGGTATAACGAAGTTTTTCTTTGTAGTTTTTGAGTTTGTCGTGTCTTTTTTATTGCCCTCTCATAAATAATAATCAAAGTCTAAACGTTCTGTTAATGCTACGTAGGAACCGGTTGAGTTGTTATTATTGTACGCTGTGATTTAGAACGTACTCACATAATGGGTGCGCATCCATCATCATCTATTTGTACGTACGTATCGTTTAATTCTGTCGTGTTCCGACCAATATAGAGGCGAATGGTAGATTGTTACCACTTAAACCCGGCGGCAACCTGTACTTTTATGCAATTAAAATTTATTAATTTCAGTCGAAAGCTTTTATTTTTACTGTTCGTTAATGCGACGCTGCCGGCCGGCTCTCTGCAGCGAACGATCAGCTTTTTTTTTATTTTACGGTGTGTTATTGGAAAATAACATTTATGAATATTGGGTTTACACGTTTAATTGTATTTTGCTGGGAACGTGCCGAAGTTTTTCGTCTCACCGGAATCATCCGGGATATTTTGAATTAAAAACGCCAAGCAGCGATGGCTAAAGAAACCTTAAGTGACAAAAAATGTTTAATCTTATCTGAAGTTTTCTCATACTTTGTTAGTATAAAAAAGTGAACAGTTACGAACTTGGAAATGCTTTTTGTAATACGGTAACACTCTTAATAAGCCGGCAGATTGACAAGCGTCCGCCTAAAATGGCCGGGTTCGTGTGACAGGCTCGTCGGCTCGCGGGCTGGAGAGCAAGCGTCCGCCGGCCGTTTTTTACCCGATGTTTTTTTCAAGCACAGGTGAAGCGGCAACCCACACTTAGTCGGCGTTAACCTGTAATCTAAATTCATTTCTCGATCCGACCCACCAGCGCCATATCTCTGTTTTTATTATAGGCTTAAGGCCCATTTGCAGGTTTTTTTACTCTAAACAAATTATCTATCATTGTGGTGAGTGGTCGATCTTATTACGAAAAACGAGTGCCTTTCGGCTTGCCGGCGCTCAGCACAAAATATTGAAGTTTACACTTGAATTTTCAACAATAACGAGAATCGACAAGGTCGTAAAGCATCGCCTGAATCGATTTGCGTTCATTGAGTCGAGTAATTGCAATGTTTCGTTGAGAAGTGGAATTTATTTTGCTGTGCCACTAAAGCCTTTATTGTCTTTATTACGGGACGGCAAAGGTTTGTTAAATATGTATTAGTCGCCGGTCTATGTCCCACGGAATACCGACGTATGAATTATTTAAAAAGTACATACCCATAAAATATTCATTTATCGGTGGTCTCTTTTGGGTACGATCGTAGGTAGCTTATATTTATTCTGGGTGACCGACAACTCACGAATAATAAGCTCTTTACATTTCCGCAGTTCACAGACTTATGTAAGAGTCATACGGTAGAATAATAGTATACGTTTGAGACTGGTCTACCTCACTGGTTCCCCTGGGTGTCGTGAGAGACGACAAAGGCATAAGTTTTGCTATTGAAATTGAATGGACGCCTGCATTTACCTGTACTGCCAAGACGTGGTTGTTCTAGAATTCTAGAGTTGAATAAGAAATCATTTACAAAGAATTTTGAGGAAAATGTTTGTTCATCTACTTATAAATTGTTGGTATTACCATTTACCTAATAAGACTACATATTATACAGGGTGGAGACTTCGACACGCAAACTGTAGCAATGAATTCTGCACATGATTTAGGGAGTACAGAAACAAATCACCTGTTACATACAAAAGTGCAATACCTGCGCGGTCAAAATGTATAGAACAGCAATTTTTGTTTTTAATAACCGTCGTCAAATTTTAACTCAGATGGTCCAGATTCATGTAAGTACTGAATCCATGATAACATGTTGCGCGTCGACGTCCTTTGTATATTAAAAGTTTATATCTAGACATTGAAATTGTGTCTTCATATACCTACTTAAGTCGATACCGACCGCGCAGTGGCGCCCTCATCGATTGTTTGGTTATTTCTTTTAATTTAGAATGAAAATGCAGAAAATAATCATGTTACGGTGTGCTCCAAAAGAATATACGTTATTATTATTACAAATGGTAGGGATTATAATAAAACTAAACTAAACTACCGTTTGTAATAATGTATAATCATGTGGAGCACAAGATAACATGCTTATTTTCTGCATTTTCATTCTAAACTAAAAGAAATAACAAAACAAACCATGAGGGCGCCACTGCACAGTCGGTGTCGTCTTAATTCTTGATTGACACACAACAGCCGAATGTATCATTTCGCATCTTCAAAATCCCTTTGTATGCTGATTACCTATAATTAAGCAAAATTGTAACACAACAGTCATTGTAACGATCAAGTCACGCAAAAGAAGAATGCTGCGACATCTATTACATCCCATTACAGTGCCGTGAAGGCGTCAAGCATTACAAAAAGTTACCCAATGCCGGCTGTTCGTCATTCGAGAATCGTTTTACAGCCATAATAACAAGTATCACAACTATTAAGTTAATGTCCATGATGGTCCATGACCACGACTGGGGACGAGTTTTGCTTGATTTTTAAATCTTGCCATAGAATACTGAATAAATAGTTCTAGAGACATGTCTTTTATACAATGTGTGACGTTAAATGCGCAAAACCTCATACACCCCAATTAGAGCATTGAGTTAAAAGCATAATTGACAGCTGTGCTGCTGGGGAGTTTGTTGCGCCACTTCTTCTCCCCAGCGAAAGCACTAGGAAGTGGTGAAAGGCGGGCGTTTTGGGGGGACTGTCTTTTGTAATTTTGACGTTCGAAAGTGCTAATTCTCAGCCTAGTTTGAATAAATGACTTTTGATTTTGATAATACAATGAACAAAACAATTTTTTTAAAGCTATTTTTATTAAGAAAATCGTGTTAATCCTAGCATTGCTTTATGTATTCAAAATTGAGTCTTATCGCCTTAAAATAAGTCTTAATTTTCTTTGGCTCAATCGGCGGATATTATGGCATAATAAGTAATTTTTGAAAAAAAAAAAAAAACCTATATTACAAGTTACTAAAATCGATTCAGTAGTCATTATGAACAAACTATTTTCAGGTTTGGCGCATTTAACGTTACCTATACGTTGTATAGCGACTCTAGGGCTGCAACTTTAGGCATTTCATTTTTGTAATTTGGTCAATGATTATACTCTGCTCCTACGTTCAGATGTTCTATTTTCTACAAACGTGTCTGTGGGTGGCTCTTAACAAAAGCGAAAATTTTAAGTGGTGCCTAATACGGATGAGACGTGCACAGGTCGAATATGTTGGGCGAACGCAACGTCAGTCCAGGTGCTTTATTTTTGTAATTTGGTCCATGATTATATGCTGCACTATCGTGCAGCTGTGGCACTTTCCGGGCAAATGTATGTGTACTTCCCAGCTGTGGGACTATGAAGGCTGTGTACGAAGTGCTTATATCTACAATTTACATGACATCCCGTGTGCTTCCAGACTCCCAGTAAAGTATAGCCACCTCTATCCCCTTTCTTCCTATGGTGTTGGTAATATCCTGGATCCTAATGCATACTAGCAAACTACAAGCTAAATTAAGCCACACCAACAACGATAAATAAAAAAAAATTGCGCACTTTAATTACGTCTATGTAGAATAGAATACTCATTGCTTATGTTCACCATATAAATATAGAAACTTTACATAGGATGACCAAACGGGCAATCTTATCGCTAAAAGCGATCTATTAACGACAACTTCTGAATAAAATGAGAGACAATACTGCAGGTCAGTTAGCACGTAAATTTAGCATAAGACGTTTAAAGGCAGATGTGATGTTGTCATCTAATTTTAGAAAAATATTTATGCCCAGATGGTAGCATCTAATTTAAAAACGATTAGATGTTAGGACTTAGAATCCCTGGCAAATACCCACGGTCTTTGAAATGATTTGTAATATCAATTAGAGTCGAGACTCAGACAAGCGCGATGAGATCACCCACGATCATTTAACTATACCTAATTATCAAATGTGTTCCTAAATTAGCTTTGAAAGACATGACAAGGACAAGTACTTGCCTACATACCTTCCTACACAATTTTGGGATCAAAAGGTTAAAAGAAAGAATGTTTTATTAAATCAAAGGACCTGTTTGTGCCTGAGAACTGTTCTTTATAGGAGATTGGAACGCCTACACCCAGCGGCTATCTTACGACTAATATTATCGATGATGAATAAGATGATAAATTACCTGGTTGTTGTTTTTGCGTGTTAGGTACGTCTCTTGTTTCTGTGTCAACGAATTGGTCTCACATTCAAGTTAAACTTTGATTCTCTAAGAGTTTAAGTCTGAGAGCTGGGTTCTTTTTGGTTAGCTAAGAGGCACAGAAGATTATAGTACCTCTTAGCTAGGCCACTGTCTGAAATTACTATAAGAACATTATAATCAAGGTTTCCAAAAAAGGGATATCTGACATTTGAACATTTCCTTCAACAAAACGTAACACAGAACGCCCACTCAAAGGACAACCGTATTTAAACGTAATCTATTCACCAAGGGGCAACGCCTGAATAACTGGGACCAGGAACCGCGAAGGTTACATTATAAAAAGTAAATAAATTGTAATAAATCAGCAACAGTCGCATGGTGCACCTGTTCCGAGCATGACGCATAGGGGCCATTGTCTTCGCAGTTTGTTTTTATATCGCTAATATAATATTTAGTGTTACTTTACAAGAAATACTTGCATGTGTAACATTCAGGACGGATTGCTGATTCAGAGGGGCAATTCTCGTAATTTTAATAACGTTCACAGTCAGAGGGGCAATTCTCGTAATTTTTAAGAACGTTCACAGTCTGATCTCAGTCTCAATCTGTCAAAAATACTTCAAATTTCCCTACATTTTGACAAGTTTTTGACATTTGTTTGTCGCCGAGATGAGACTGCGACTAGATTTTGAACGTTTTAAATTAGCAGAATTGGCCTACTGATCTCATTCGCAAACTGTCAAAAATACCGTTAATTTCCCTGTATTTTTGACATCGGTTGTTGCTGAGATGATATTGCGACTAGATTTGGAACATTTGTATTTACGGCTATTGGAAAAAATTACATATTTACTACGGGTTAGAACTTGGAATTCAGTCCTAAAACATCGCAGCTGACTGCCTGTCTGTTTTATACTTTTGGGAATATACCTATTACCTGTAGAGTGTAATTATCAGTCCATGAGAAATTAATTATTCATAATTGTTAACAGAAGCCACGTGCAACAAATTATAAACATAAATTAAACTCAGTGAATTTCGCAAACGATTAATATTAAGCGATGACGTAATCAACAAAGTTATGATTATAAATCAGACAGTTGATTGTTATAACACAATATTGCCGGTTATAAAAATAAAACGTTACGCAGTAAAAATAAAGTACCGGCTAAGCTGGACTGAAAGTTATTCTCGTTTATAAGCCTAGTTTTTCAATGAATGCGAGCATCTTTTTATAATAACTGCACATGGTAAAGAACGTAAATACTTGTATGTTCTACCTTTTATGGTCATCAATATTGCGGCACTGGACCTCGTAAAGAAGTAAAGTTAAATATTACTACAAGTTTATATGCATCTCTCGTTCCTGGGAAATTAATTCAACGTACAATCTTAACTTTTTACGCAACAAATTGAAGCTGATGAATGCGCCGGCGATCCCGCGCTGACAGACGTTAAGAAGCACAATCTTGGGAAAACAAACTAACAGAGCAGCCACTGATTGGCTCTTGGCAGATACTATATTCACTGGCCGCCATGCCCACGCAACTTCGTGCAACTTTCTAACTAACGTAGGTAAGTAATCGCTAATTTGAGATGTTAAACAAAGCGGCGAGCAACAAAGAGTGCGCTCGACCAATCACCGACAACAATCAGCTCTGGGCGTGGCCAATCTCGTGCTTTAATCTTTACACGCCGTTAACAAAGCCACGCTCGTACAATTCGCAAAGGAATGGAAAATAATTAACGCATTGAATGCTAAGACGCGAGCATTTTCTAAAGAACCCTCATATTATGAAAGGAAACGAGAATTACTTGCATCCCAATTTCTATTATGTATCTGGAAATTAGGCACGAACGTATACAAATATAGATGGACATGTCTTTTACGACCAGTGCCCAGGAATTCAAGACGAATATAGGTTCTGAAAACTTCCTTTTATACGAAATTAGCACTATGTAGGGTTGAACTGTTTGTAAGTCTCGCCCGCTATTACAAGGGCGCAATGAAGGGTTTCTATAGTTACACCTCTGCCTAACCCTTCGGGGGAACAAAGCGTGATGTAAGTATGTATTAGTTTTATTTTTTGTAATTTAAATTTAATCCTGTAGCTGTGTGCTTCCCAGGGTCTATATTTTCGTACCTCCCTTTAAGCCTTTTGTAACATAATTTTTTTTAATCGACTTCAAAAAAGGAGGAGGTCCTCAATTTGGATGTTTATATATATATTTTTTTTGTATGTATGTTTTGTATGTGTAACTCCGTCATATAGACAGATTTGCAAAATTATTTTTTTAATGGAAAAGGTAGGCCTCAGGTCAGTAGGTACCTAGTGGTTTTTGCATGGGTAGTTTTTGAGTTAGCTTCACTAATACGCTTTGTTTTCCACATAGTTTATAATGATGATGTTTTAATAACTTCCTGACACTGATATTACACACCCGATATTTACATAGCAAGTAGTGTTATGTATGAATTTGTGAGGGGTAGGTACAACTAAAAAGTAAAAAATAAAAAGAAAGAAGACGTCGTTTGTTTTTTTTTTTTGTAAACATTTTTTTTTTTACAATATGGATTGCAATAAATGAATATGAATATAAAGTCTACTACCAAAATATAAGCAATGACACAGCCTAAATACAAATCCGTTATGAAAAATACTACATATATATATAGATACGTTACATGAATCCACAAAAGCTATGAAAATCGCAACGAACAGACTATAAAAGGGATCAAATGACTACCATAAACCTAACAAACGTTGATAGCAAAGGAAAAAAGCCACTGAACGATTCCTAGGAGTGTGCATACGATTTTATGGATATTAAATCACTCGCGCTTAATCCCAACTTCATTCCCAATCTGAACCTGCAGTTAAATATTTAAACCTGGTTTTATGCGAGTCTACGTCATCTGAGCTAAATAAGTGTTATAAGCATTCTATTTAAGGGTAATTTTATCACAGCGAGAATTTTAGCAGTGGTGGCCCAGTGGTAACGCCCTCGACTTACGAGCTGTAGGTCCGAGTTCGAACCCAAACAGGCACTTTACTTTGAGCAAATTATTTAATCACGACTACTCTCAAAACGGTGAAGGAAAACATTGTAAGGAAACCGGCATGACCTAGGACCAAAAATTTGAAGACATGTGACATCTACCAACCCGCACTAGGCCCGCGTGGTGGACTATGGCCCACTTCCTCTCACCGAGAGGAGGCCTGTATCGCAGCAGTGGGAACATTATAGGCTGATTATGCTGAGCATTTTAAAACTTTATGACACTTAAGTCCCTCATTTTTAATTTTGCTCTCATAAAAGCTTTTATAATTTTTTTATTCGTTAATCATAAAATAATAAGCCCTGTATGCATAACATTAACGTGCAAATAGCGAGATGATTCATCTGTTTATTACGATAATGGCTACTTGGCCTCATAATTACCCCTCCCATGCACTTTAAATTAATTTCCAAGAGCAGTGAACCGGCGGACAAGCGGCCATTAACTTTTGATATTTCTCACTGATACAATAATAAGCACCTAGGCTTTTGTAAAAATATGTGTACACAGAACCATTTTATTGTCAACAACCATTCTTCAACAACATTGTACCCACCTTATAGGTATAAAAAATAGTATCTAACATTTTGTCATTTTGTTGTGTGTTGTGGAGTGAACATCTAAACATCCATCGACCAAAATATGGTAATCTACATCAAAAATATGTATACAGCAATTATTCAATAACGAGGTCAATAAACCTAAAAGTTCTTTCAATTCAAAAGTTCAACTTCGAGGGGAGGTATTTTTGGGGCTGACTGTACAAGCGCCTACGATCGCCGAACATTCCATGTCGTCTCTCTATCAAGTGTTACTTTCTTCGTCAAATACGACATTTATCAGTCCTATTTAAATTTTAATTATATAATTTAAGTAAACAAACTCTATAAATATTTAAATTAATGCAATTCAAAACTCGTTCCTTCATACGATTTGGAATCAAATAAATAGTCTGAACGTTATATTGTAATGATAGTAGACCATTAGAGTCAGACCTACAGTAATCATTGGTCGAGCCGGTCTACTAAACCACAGGTGGTATTTAATTTGGTGGACCATCTGCTTCAGGCGAGCCTCGGCTGGATATAATGTAATCATATTATTCTTAATGTCTTCCAAACGAATAGTATTTTCTTTAAAAGAATTCAACAAACATGTCATTCTTTAGTAATTCTGTTTTTATTAGGTGGATATGAAGATTGTTTGATAGGTAGGTATAAAAGATGATAAAGTTGTCTCCAATATGACAATATGACAAGGAAATCTTGCGTTAAACATCTACAAGTAATTGATTCACTTTTCGTCATTACACTTTTATCCTGAAAACTGTAATTTGAGAGACCCCGCCCGCGACTTCGTTCGTGTGGAAGTCGTAAGGCACCACAATATATAAAAAAAAATCGCCCATGTTACTCGGTAATACTGTAGCTTTCTATATGTGTAATTATATCGGTTAAGTTTATTCATTACATACAAACACAAAAAATCAAATATTTTCTCTTTGTAATAATATTGTTTAGATAAAAGCTTTCATGAAAGCCCAAGAGTCGATGTAATTAAGGCCGACAAAACGTGTAGAAGAAAAACCGTAGATATCTAAAAATAAAGAAAGCGATGCCTCGACCCTGTTCCAAACGTCCATGAAACATACTGGACCGTCCTTAAAATCCTCCATATCAAACACAGACTGACCTCTACTTTAACTGAATCATATAAAATAGGATTTTGCAAACGGACATTTCTATTTGTTGAATATTTAGTAGGCATTCCAAATGGCGGAACCCACATAAAATAAATGGCCGAGATTGACCCGTGATAAATCTTTGGAGCGTTAATTAAGCAAAGGCTTTTAAGTAGGAATAATTTTGTAACGGCCCCGACATGACCCTGAATTTAATCATTTAATGTCATTCGGCTCTGGTTTGCCAGTTTCTTTTGACAAAAAACATCCTGTATTTCAGTGGCTTTTGCGTAAATGGTGTATATTAATTTTGATATAGAGACAGAACACATCGTTTTTTATACAGACCTACATAGTAATTACCCGACTACGGCGAAGCAAAAAAGAGGGTTATGATTTTGACCGGTATGTATGTATGTTCATTTGTTCCCTCATAACTTCTAAACTCCTTGTCATAATTTGACAAATGAGGTATCGTTGGAAGTGTCTTGATCCGCTAGTTATAGGCTATGTGACGTCACATTAAATTGAATATGGCGCCCTCTAGCAGGCATAAAGTTATGATCTAAAAAAAAATATTTAAACATGCCGTGTTGAGTATCAAATAAAAGGGCTTAATTAGCACGTTTCAAAAATATATATATGGTCAGCTGTTGCTCACGGCTTTGCTTGCACGCACCCGATAACTATAGTCGGACTTTTAATTAGCTGCAGTAAAATGACAGCTTAAGTGTTACCACTTTTTAACGAAATTTAAATAGTAATGTGACAAAATAATCGATTCATTCAAGTAACATCCAGTTCAAAATCGATCCATGTTAAAATAAGTTTACAAAAAAAACATTGAGCAATGCATAATTACTGTTTTGTCATCACATCAGTGATCGGATTGGATTTATAAAAAAAGCATTAATTCTAATCACAAACATATCTTTTGAATATTATTATTTTTGAGGTTTTTGGTGTTTTGCAAATAATCCTGTATATTAAACGTTATTTTATTCCTAATGAAAACTTTATTTTATTTAAAAAAATGATTTCTTAGATCGATATAGTAGGAGTTTTATAGTAATAATTGAACAAAATTATCTTTAGTAGACTATATGTATTTACGCTGATTTGAAACTACAACATATATTTGTATCCGATCAATACAAAGAATATTTGATTGTTTACGGTTAAATCGAAATTGGTCAATTTCGAGTATCAAAATTAAAACGATCACATGACTAGTAGAGACAGTGTGGCATCATTTTTTAACGAAACGACAGTAAGAAGTGTCATTTTACTGCAGATAATTAAAAGTCAGACTATAGGAATAATTTCTATAAAATCACTCATATTTTCTCTCCAAACCTACCCAAAATACATTTATTTTTATAATAAATACGTAATTCAATGTGGACAATTTATATAAACCCAAAATAATTTTAATAAAAATAAGTTCAAAAAGTAAATTCAGATTACTGAAAAATCAAAAAAAAAAATTCTCATCTGAAATTGTTATATACAAACTATTCAATATTTGTCGTCTATTAAATAAACAACTTACGCGTAATATATTTTAATGTATTTAATACATATTCATAGTGATGTTCAGAGGATAACCGTGGAAATGCCACTTTGCCTCAAAGCTTATGATCGCTTACTACTGTTAGAATGTACCTACTTACCTATAGTTTTGTTAAAGAAGGTAGCATACGACCACGGCTATTCTCTGAACATTGCTATGAATATGTATTAAATACATTAAAACACTTTTATTACGTGTAAGTTGTTTATTTAATAGATAATTAATATTTAATAGTTTGTACATAACAATTTCAAATGAGAATATTTTCTTGTTCGGGTTTTAATTTTTGAACTAATTTTGTTTTGTGTTGTGGAAAAAAAATCTAAATTACACACAGTCCGGAAATAATTATTGTGAAGATATACGACTAATTATTTTCAAAAAGACTATTAATTCTCTATTATAAAATATTTTATTTGTGTAGCAAGTAACTAAGTATAAGAGAGAGAGAATGATGATGAAGTAAAAAGGTAGCACTCTTCATAAGATCTTCAGTAATTCTCCATTCATTCGTTTCATGGTAACTGGAGTATTGCCTACCTATAGCTTATTCCTGCATCTTTGCAACCACCAAAATAAATGAACAAAGCGTATAAAGCGTGATATTTAATATGCGGTAAGTTAATATTCTGCGTATAAAACGACAGTAAACTCTTATTTTATTTGTGGTTACCTTCAGGTCGATTGAATGCTCTCTGATACTCCGCCGACACTCAATGGATTTTAATGGGACGACCATGCATTAAATTATTATAAGTTACATACGACTATAATAGTGTCTGGCCACGCGTAGGAGGTAACACTCGTAAAAAAGGAATTAATTTAATATAGAATGGGCTTAAGCTTCTCTCCTCATAAATCGCGCCACGACAAAATATTTAATGGCGCTATTTATTAAGATATCAGCAATTCTTGCCGCGTAATCCGTACAGTGAGAATGTAACGCGTAATATATGAGAAGTAATCGAACTTCCACATGAATATTTATCAGCAATATTTACGCGCGTCGACTGGTGATTGATAGTACAAAGTGAAATATTATTATGCGCGCGGTTCGTTAAACAGAAAACAAATGTGTACCAAATAGACCGCATCCGAATTACACGGGCATCAGACTTCCTCGGAGGCCCGAAGATCATTAATAAAAATTTCGTTAAGGCAACAAGTTCCGTAGCGCTGTGACTAAGCATTTCCGTGCCCGAATATTCTATTGAAGCGAACCCGTTGTAAACACGCCTCGAACGTGAATACCTACTTAAATGGACGCCACTTCCCATTTTACCTCTAACAGGGCATTGTCAAAATGTTAACGCATCATTGTCATGTCACAGTTTTAAAAAGGTTTTTTAGACGGTCGGTAACTGTATGTTAATATCGGAGGGCGGTTCCGGCTGACGAAACACATGTCGTTGCTTCGGCTATTGTTGAAAAAACTCGAAACCGACTAGCTACATGGATGGTTTGGTGATAACATCGACAAAGGTCGTTTTAACATGATACATACATATTTTACATTCGATTTCATGAATAAATTACGTGTTTATTAAACTGTTCGAATGCCGTGTTTGTTTTTTACATTGTACTAAATTTTCCACTATGGTTTGGTCAACTTAAGACTATTTTGACTTCTCAGCTTATTATCCACTTGTGCGAAAATTGTTCCAAAATTACAGCATATAAAAATTCCCTTATAAGATATTTAAATTGGAGAGTTCGAGACTTATACGCAAAACAAGGACGTATTAAATTCCTAAAATAGTAACTTGGAGTTACAAAGATATTTGTGGCATAAAGTTTGCAGCCAAAATTAATTATATACGAAAGCAGTCTGCTCTGCTTAGCTGGGTTTAGCAAAAGACATTTTGATATACGCCGTGGAAAAACTTTCTCGTTGGTGAGTGTTGTCTCCTAAAATAAAACAAGAGACGGTCGCAGCCGTAGATGCGTCCCACTCCAAATTAGACGCTTTTTTAACACGAACACGTGAAGGTATGTGGTGAAGGTATTGCATAGAAAAAAAACCTTGATCAATATCGGAATGTAATATTGTTTTTTTCTTTCTGTATTGTTCTTTTTGCATGGAGCTTCGTGTGCTTATTGTTGGGTTATTATTCGAATACCACATCTCATATTTTTTGTGACAGTTTTTTCCTAAGTCACTTTTCACGTTAATCAAAATTCATTAAAAAGCAATGAATTCCTACATGAAGTGCTTTTAGTCGTCACTGAAAACCAAAGTAATAAAAATCGTATAATAACAGAGCAAGCCGGAGTTTCGGCAGCAGCGCGCACCGCTTCCAGTCACCGCATTTCTGTGGTATAAAGTTGTTCGGGCTTTGAAAAGACCAAATTCCTGCCGCGAAGAGAAGTTAGATCACGCCTGCACTCAGCTACTACTTTTAACTAAATTGAAGTTGCGGGCAAAGAGTGCACCAGGGTGCACGTGACGCATCAGTCCGTCTGTCCGTTTGTAGTTCTACGTGAGTGGATTGCAGTGGACTTCTTTATTCAATGGTGCGGATGCATTTTCGAGGACGCTTGTCGTTCGTGGTTGATCGGAATGACAAGTATTTGCGGTGGCATCGCAACGCCAAGTCAACGTTTGATGGCTCTTTATTGGCACGAGTTCTGTCTGATGACTGGAGAGTTTTTTACAGAAATCATATAAATTAAACACGTTTCGTTTGACCTAAATCTTCTGAAACTTGGACTGACTCAGAAATATATCCCCATACCTAAGCTTTTACTTATCTTTGGCCATCTTGCGTTCTTTCTTAGGTACCGTAGCCGTTACTTATATCAGTCAGACGTTCATAAGCAACTCTAGCGAAATATAGCTACTTACGTAACCATTAAATCATACTTAGGGCCAGAGAAGACTAGTTTGCCTGAAGCGCTACTGATAGAACAGGACCTAATTGAACCAGGACGAGTGCCTTAATAATTCTACAAAGTTATATTTCAAATTAAAGGAAACATAACATAGAAATTGTTAAATAAAACAGTGGATAGTTTGTCAACACCGACCTAGCGTATTATTTTATACAAACTGTCCTTCATCGCAAATCAAATTACTGTAATTAGAAAAGATTACCTAAACAATGGAACCGAACTCGACAAACGAAATTATAACTTGTACTAACAAACTACTACTTACTTATCAGAATAAAATCGGAATAACAGCCAATTTAAATCGATACCAACGAGTTTACCAATTTTCAATATTATTACATTACACATACTGAAACCTTACAAGCGACGCTCCGGGAAGGTGAATAAACTCTTCAACCCGTATTCTGCCATTTTGGAATACCGAACAAATATTCTCGATACTTTGATTAAAGAAGGAATACTATTTATTATGTATGAGGATCACAAAATGATCAAATTTCCAGAAGTTACTCGTGTAAAGTTGTTTGTTATCGTTTGGACAAGTAGGGACTATTCCCTTGTGGGCTCGAAGATTTCTGAAACCCCGCGTGGTAAGGAAAGTTACAATAGAAGTAGGACGACCTAAATACATATAAGTTGTTTAGATTCGTACTTGCTTTTGATGAAATGTTTATTTTGTAACAATATGACTGATGAGTGATGACCCAAATTTTAATATAAAAATATCGAGATTATTCAAAATGTTATTTTTATAAAACATGTAATTTGAAGTCTTTGTGGCCTACGAGCTACGAAAGAATTGCTACGAGGTCGATCCAGTCACGTCGCTATGAATTTTTCTTTGTAAATAAATTCAACAAATGTAACGTGATTTCCGTAGAGTATTAAGCAAATGTAATGTAAGTAAAGTACCTCCATCTATAAGTACTTTGCCTAAAATTTCGGTGAAGCTAAGTACCCACACTAAATGGCCACGCAAGGAACTCACCAAGTGACACTAGAAACCACTTATGTAGCTATCATGGCGTATCTACCTATTATGTACTGTACACTCAAACGTAATAGTGGACGCCTCGAAATTAGACGCATCCGGTAAGCGGCATATTGTGAGGTGTTCAAAACTACATTAACGAATCAACCAGCGGAACAATACAACACGATAAAATATTCAAATTGATGGTTGCTGTAAGTTATGGTATTGTACTGATACCTACTAAGAAAAATTGAAATAATTTCCGAATGAGTTTTGTAAGAGTACCTAAAAATGTTCTTATAAATATAAACAAAGAACATGTTTCATACCATGAAGTAGTTTTAGGTTGGTAAGAAACCGCCTTTGCCCTTTTCATGCAAGAGAGCTAGATTCAAATCTGTTTACATATTACAAAAAAGAAACTAGTTAGTACAATATGAGTATCATAACTAGCAGCCATTTTCTGCCAATTAACCACAAATAAAGGCCACACAAAATCCAGCGGTCGATGTATTCAAAATTTTCCAAAAATATCCGACAATCGAGCAAACTAAATGTTCACGTAGTTCGGTCCGTGACAGCGACGCGACGGCCGAAGCGCTGCTACCGGCTAATTGACAGGCCCGGCCAGCACAGCTACACAATGCATTGCCACTATTTTAGCTAGCTACTAATAGATCGATGCTTTTATGTGCTACTCTGCCGAGCGGCGACTGCTGTAGCCAACCATCTATACGCCTCCGAATTACATTGTCGAGTTCGACGGAAATAAGACGCAGCGTTCCTGTTAAGAATACATTCACTAAATTCCCCCTTGGCACGTAATTGGACATTTTGCAAACATTATAGAAAAATAATAGCGCCATTAATAAAATTGCCTTTATGCAAACACTATTCAGAATTTAATAATCTGTAGCCGATTACGTCAGCAAAGCTTTTTGGCGAACGTTAATTTCCGACAATAATAATTTACCTATATAATTGACCACCCACGTTCTACGAAACAAAAAATAAGACGCTCTTTTGCGTATTTATTGAAAATGTTAAATTATAAACGTATGTGTAGGTAGGGATTAAATTCGTGTAATTTCTTTATTATTTGCTTAAAAGGACTAATCCTTTGAGTAAGACGGGATTGTGGCAACAGGCGGGCAAATGCGCGGAGTCGGCTCAAGCCCATGAGACTGCGAAATTAGTAGAGCTGTGTTACACCCCCTACCCCACCACCCACCACACTCTTACGTCACATCCTGCACGTGAAGCCTTCGTTACAAGTGGCCAACTGCAAGAGATGGTTGCTACGATTCAGAGATATATTCAAAGCTTTAACGGTATGATTGGTAGAATGTGCCAAGACTGAAGAATGAGGAAACTTACAACCTTTGAAAGTGTGTAGGTTGATAAGTGTAGTAGTCTCCTTGGTTAAGTTGGTTACTTAGTTAGAAGATATTGCGAGTTGAACATTTATAATTGGAGAATTAAAGACCAAGACAAAGACGGAACGCTACGGGACAGAAAATCAACACAAAAAGAGTCTAAAAGAAACCGAATGAGAGTTTCACAGAGAAAAAATATAGAAAATACAATACATTGTTGAGTAATTTGAACCTAACAATCTAATCATTCACAGCGGTCCGATCCGTTCACGAACTAAGTGCACAACAAACAAACGCATATTCAGAAATGATTCTCCGAATATGTACACACAGTAGCGTGAGCAAACTCTACAACAATTACCTTTGTTGGCACTACTAATAACAATAACATTTATCAAATTATTCGGGCGAGTAACTGGAAGGCGATACGAAAGGGAGGAAAGAGATCGAGGAACAAAATTGACAAAGCAAGCAAAAGGCTTTCAAGGCTGGCTCGCGTGTTGCGACGTGTTTGCATCAGTAATTTGTTTGTTGGCGGCAGCACACGGCTGACTACATTAATGGATCTGAGCTCAGCACGCGAGCGACCAGACATGCCACTCAAACAGGAACACGGGTTATCTTCAACGTCTTGCTCGAAAAGAACAAAGAACAGCTTTGACGTGACGCTCACTCGTGTAACGTTATGTCGACTTTTTTGGTGGCTTTGTCTGATCCGATGAAGTGAATTGCATGGTGACAGCTCGGTTATCAAAGTTCAAAATACTTTAGACATCTATACGATATTTACTAGAATATAAAACTTGATATACGATCCTCATAGAGCTGGGTATTAACCAGAGAATATATTAACACTAAAACACCTTCCACGTTGGTAAGTCTCCAAGCGCCGAAGTATAGACTGAACATATAAAACTAAACTTAAACTGCAACTCCATAACTCGCTCTGTATCGACTCTGCCGCACAACTGTTTCATCTGTTTGAATAATAGTTAAATATAATGAATGTTTTATTCAAACTTATGCAAATTCAAATTATTCCGTCTGCAGTCTTCAAACTCCGCCGTTACTATTTCTCTACCATTACCTTACCAGAACTATTTCTGTGTCGTTTCGTCTTTAAGAAAATTGTGGCTGATTTTGATTTCAATTTTGTTTTTAGTTATCATAAAATGTCAGTACAAAAAACATTGTTTTCAACACACAAGCCATATTTTTCGAATAAAATGTGTCATGTCGAAATTGAATTTCTGAAATTTAATAACACCGATACCTTATTGTATGTCGAATTTTGTAAAATATTGCTGACAAAAGAAGTATTGGTTATTAATATTTGAGTACATTGCAATGCCAATACAAAACACAATCACTGAGCTTTATAAGTTCTATCAATATCTCCCGTTCACGTTAGACCTTATCGAATCTAAAATTCCGGGCGATTGTCATAATTTATTTTTAATGCCCACGACCCGAGGCACAGGAAAGCCATATCCGAAGTGTTATCGTTTAATAATTGTTGCCATGCTCCGGCAAGTGGACGTACAGCGTGGTATAACCGGGCTAAGTTAAAAATAGCCCTTGTAACGTGGAGAATATAGTGAGGAGCATAGTGCACACTCTTGGAGCGTGTTATACCCGTGGTGTTATCTTACACGCCACACTGGAACGTGTGGTGCCGGCCAATTAAACGGACTTGCCTACCCTGGGTGATAGCAAACAATAACTAGCTGTCGCATGCTACGATGTTACTTTAACACGTAAAAAGCGTATTTATTTTCAATTGTGAAATGCCATAATATGATATTGTGCGCATTAAATTGTATGAAATATATGATAGCTTTTATTACATTCAGTATTGCTTTCTGAACGCTTTGTGCAATAACTTTCACGCATTTTCAAGTTGCTATATTTATGTGCGTGAATTATTTATCTTATATTCCTTTGTCTATTTCCACATCAATTACGTTATAGACTTTCTGTCTGTCTCTTCATATCTTAAGTCCTGCATATTGGTGACATCAGTTTCCTTCGACATTCCTCACCATGCTATAGAGACAGACTTTAAATACATGTAACCTAACCAGGACAGATTGAGGCCCCATACCCACGATCGTTCTTATTATTCAAGGCGGTACAAAGGGGTCTTTTATCGCATTTATTTAGCGGCTAAAGCATTATCGTGTTACACAATAACGCAGTGCCTAGCAAGTACAAGTCGGTAGTCATGTCGCGCCCCTCACTATAAATCCATCAGGTCGACTACTTACAGTTTAACACCCGCCGCCGTACTTCCATTCATGTAGATGTAGTGATATACTGTACTGTTGTAATATCTACATAATATACGTCACGCTAGTGAGTCAAGAAGTTATAGGTGTAGTAGCCAAATCTAAGGATCAGTCAATGCTGGAAGAATCTACAATGAAGTAGTAACAAGTCATCTGTGCCGTTAACTATGTGTAAGTACTTATTAGTTTTTAATGATTGTGATGATTGAATGAGATTTCTCTCGATTATTTAAAATATATACCAATCATTACCAATATCATTTTGCAACATTAAAAAAATATTGACAGCGTGCTACTATTAACAATGTGTAACTGCTATTGACTTGCCATCAAGAAATTATATGTAACTAGCGACCCGCCCGGGCTTCGCACGGGTGCAATGCTGATACTAAATACACTACATTATACATATAAACCTTCCTCTTCAATCACTCTATCTATTAAAAAATACCGCATCAAAATCCGTTGCGAAGTTTTAAAGATTTAAGCATTCATAGGGACAGAGAAAGCGACTTTGTTTTATACTATGTAGTGATGGTACACTAGCTTTTTCTTGTTACTAAAAAATATTTGTGCATCTACTACTTACTTACTATGTAGTTTATTTACGAGTACCTACCGTTCTTCATAATTTCGTGTAACAATTAATAATTACTTACTTTTAGTGTACAAAGATTAACTTGTATTTCTCATGATAAGTGAATTGTGTTATTTTTGAGAAATAAATGTCTTAAACCGCAATAATTAAGTAGATTAAACACAAAATAAAAAACATGTATCGTGTTTACTGGTTAGTACTGAAATGATTCATTCATTTTTTGCGTTCCTTTCTAGTCATAATAAATGCAACGATAAATGAGAGAACGTAAGAACATATCTTTAACGGGTTAAAAAAATTGCGAGTTCGCATTTCGGAAACGGACATCAGTTTTTGTCCAATATAATTTGCTGCATTCCGACCCAGTATGTATTCTATAGTACCTACCTCAGGTTTCTATATCTTAATTAAAAAGCTATAAAAACATTGAACATTTCTACCTGAGTGTTGACAGCATTTTATTACGTTTTTATTGAAGCAGGTGAAATGTTGTATTGAAATGAATTGAGTGTAATGTTACTGTGTGTAATTAATTAAGCTTGGTGTACAGCAATGTTATAAATGGCTTATTGGACACCTTGCAAAGATCCAGATAAAGCTTTTACGTTTTGATATTTTCGCATGATAACAAAATTCTAACAATCGACGGGGTGACTATTATTTATTTAGGTACTACTTGTTCATGTAACTGAGGGGCTTGTGGCTAAGTGATAAAAACCTCGCGGGTCAATCGATCAGGTTAAGCGACGCTTGCCGCAGTTGGTCCATGGATGGGTGACCATCTTTACATATCAAGCGGAAACGGAAAGCAGGTCCCGGCCGTCATTCGTAGATCTTTGCGGCAGTCGTTACGGGACGTCAGAATCCCGAAAGTCCGACAACCAGTCTTACTAAGGAGTATCGTATTACCCAGTAACTGGGTTGTGGAGGTCAGATAGGTAGTCTCTTTATGTAAATAACGTTAAATGTAAATATTGGTATTGAGTTGCATCTGGTGAGACTGGAAGCCGACCCCAAAATAGTTGGGAAAAGGCAAGGCAGATGATGACTTGTTCATGTAACTATGCCATTGAAGAATTGTAGGTACTAAGTATGTAGGTACCACACTTTCTTATAATATGTATACATATATGTACCTACATACTTAGTATACATATTATAAGAAAGTGTTATGTAAACGATTGAGGACTGAAATTCTAGCCCAACTAATTAAATTAGTCGCAAGTCAAGACCTAGTCTGCCAAACGGAATCATAACATCAAAGTTTGTTCCACAACATTAGATTTATGTTAAAGACAAGTTTGTCAAGTGTTGACTGGTGGACGCGGGGCTTAGCGTGGCTCGACTCATTATTTATTCAACGAGAAACCTCAGTACATTGTGGCCGGGGCCTTAAGTGGAGAAACTTCACACTATGATTTAATATACGTCGACTACATCGAACTAAGCCAAACCGTTTTGTCATGGTAATGATCAAAATTACATTACCTATATGGTATTATTATAATTTATTTCATAATGTTTCTTATCCTGTTTTCCTTTGTCCGGGCGATATAATTATTATATAACTATATTCATAGTCTATTCTGTTCTCACTGCGGGGACACAGGCCTTCTCTTTCTGTAAGAGGGACTAGACCATAATCCACCACGCGGGCCTTTGTGGGTTGGTAGTTGCACAGAACAGATAAAAACCTCTTTGAACTGTTCAGTGTCCTTCGAGTTTTTGGTTCTAGGACATGCCGGAGCAGCATAGGCATGTCGAGCAATAGTGGCCCAAGGTCGTGGGTACAAACCCAAGTAGGCACTTTACTTTGTGTACTACTTTACTTTTTGTCTTTGTGCACAAAGTGATCACAAGAGCCAGTTATGGCAAGAAATAATGTGAGAATACATATAAAAAGGTCATATATGTATAAATCTGAGTGGAGCCTTTTATTAGTTCGCCAGAAGAATTTTATGTCAATGTTCTCAAAAATCGTGGGAAGCTCATTTCAGAAATAATTACTTCCCGATAATGAAGTAATGATCAATTCAACGGACAATCTTTGTTCAGATTCGAAGATTACTGTGATTCATTGTTTTGGTATGAAACAAAGACAGGTGGTCGGAGGTTAAACAACTTAGTTTAATATGCAGAATCTTCTCTTCAGAACAATATATCTATTTAACTTGATAATCCTTCGATTTTGTACATGGATATATGGATGGATGTAAACGAAGAAATATCAATCACCAAAATTTCTTGTAGGTTACTTACAATTCGCTTCATCCTTATTTAATGTCCTGTCATGTCCAACTGCGTAGAGCAAGATGAATTATTATTGTATTGTCTGCCAAAACTTTGACCGTTGTTTCGCTAGTATCAAAAGTATAAGTATACTCTACTATACATTATAACAGAATCCATGATATAATACAGGGTTACTTGTAATTCGACGTACCTATATCCGTCAGGAGCGGATAGGGGGGTCAAAATGCAACAAATTGAACCCCCCATATGTATAGCCGAAATTCAATAGTTTTCGAGATACTTGAATTTTTAAGGGTTTTTCGATATAATTCCAAATAAACAAAAAACTGTATATTGAATGGGTACCATTAAAAATGATATTGTAGCTGGCACTTCAATTAAGTTATTATTATAATTAAAAGTACTTAATTCAACATAATAATTAAAATTATGAGCGAATAACATCTTATCAATATTTTCATTTTACGCTTCAAAAATGTTTCAAATACACACATCAAAAATGTCTAGGGATCAAGCATTTTTATGCGGATTTCTTGAGATTGAGATGTGGCTTTGTAATAAATTTATAATTTTATAAATTTATATGGATCCTTTTTGGTGCATTTCATAATTTGAATCAGGAGCTGTGAATCAAATTCGAGTAAAAGATGAAAATCAGCTGTCAATATTTTCCCTATAAAAACATACAACGCATTGAAGACATTATTAGTGCTACTGTTTCCCTACTACTGATTAAAACCAACGTTATTATGGAGCGGCGACGTCATTTAAGCAGGGAAGAAATGCTCAGAGCCGTGGGAATGATAGAAGCTGGTTCCCGGCAACGTACTGTGGCTTTAGCTCTGAATACAAGTCAGAGTGTTATCAGTCGACTTTGGACACGTTACCGAAGCACTGGTACCGTGGCTGAGCGCCATGGAGGACGGTATCGCTGCACCACACGGAGACAAGACCGATACATTCAAATCTTAACTCGAAGAGCTCCAACAATAACCGCCATGATGTTAGCCGTGAGGCTTCATCACTCTTCAGGGAACTTAATTAGCGACCAAACAGTCAGAAACCGCTTGCATGAAGTGAACCTTCATTCCCGAAGACCGCTACGGCTACCACCTATAGCAATGCACAATCGTAGGATTCGATATCAATGGGCTCTTGAACACAGAAATTGGGCAGAAGAACAATGGCGTTTCGTGTGCTTTTCTGATGAGTCTCGTTTTGGTATGAGACCGGATACAAGACGTATACGACACTGGAGAACCCCTGGACGCCAACAGCGATTAAAATCCTGCCAGGAAGTCCATCCTTATAGTGGTGGAACCATCATGGTATGGGCGGGTATTTGGATCGGCGGAAGAACTGAGTTGATTTGGATCAGAGGCAACCTCAACGCTCAAATTTATGCTGAGACGATTGTATCAGACGTCATCGTTCCTCTACAAGTGCAAATCGGTCCCTTATTTCAGTTAATGCATGATAATGCACGACCGAACACCGCAAGAGTTGTAAGACAGACTCTCGCCGCAGCTAACATCAATGTCCTGCCCTGGCCTGCTCAGTCGCCAGACTTGAACCCGATTGAGCATGCATGGGATATGCTACAGAGAAGAGCTCTGCCGAATATGGAGGGTATCCAGTCGCAAGAAGACCTTTTTTTGTTGTTGCAACGAACATGGGCGGCCATTCCACAGCGTGATTTGGATGAACTCATTTTGAGTATGCCAAACCGATGTTCTTGTGTTGTTAGTGTTCGCGGTAGAAACACGGATTATTAATTGTTTAAGTTACCCAATAAAATTTTAGAGAAAACTGTTATTTCAGTCTTTTTTTCGAACTTTTGTGTTACTGGTTCAAATGTCAAAAATCCCTTTATTAGGAAAATGGCAAATTTCTTTATTAATGCAAAGGTGACTTGGTTTATCGTTACTGTGACAAACGAAAACACTTTATTTGATGAATCCTTAAAGAAAATTTTAATTAATATCAATCAGGAGAAAAGTTATTGCAAAAATATATGTTGATCCCTAGACACTTTTGATGTGTGTATTTCGAAAACTATTGAATTGCGGCTTTACATTTATGGGGGGTTCAATTTGTTGCGAAATCTTTTTAAAGCGTAAAATTAAAATATTGGCCAGATATTATTCTTAAATGGCTCATAATTTTAATTATTTTGTTGAATTAAGTACTTTTAATTATGTTCATAGCTTAATTGAAGTGCCAGCCACAATATCTTTTTTAATGGTACCCATTCAATATGTAGTTTTTTGTTGATTTGAAATTATAAAGAAAAACCCTTAAAATTCAAATATCTTGAAAACTATTGAATTTCGGCCATACATATGGATGGTTCAATTTGTAGCATTTTGGTCCCCTTATCAGCTCTTGACGGATATACGTCGAATTACAAGTAACCCTGCATTGTATAATACTAATACATAAGAAATGTTATACTTAAATGTTAAGTTTCTAACATTTTAAAACATTTAAATGTTCTAAACGAACTTTGTATGCAATATTGTTAACTTTGATAGAGGATAGTTTAACTCTGTTAGCTTGTCATTGAATTCTTAACAAAAAATTTAATACTAAACTGTAATTTCGTATGCCTAGGCACCTACCTACTTGATATTTGTACGCCAACGGAACGTTAACGGAAAAACATAGAGATCTCTGTACCTATTCTATTTCAAACACCTATTTTACACCTATGTTTAACAAATAAAAAACTTTTACTTTACTTAGTACCTAAGTACTTAGGTCGAAAGAAATGTAGGTACACTTCACACAAAGGACAGAACATCAAAGTCGAAAGTAATATTAAGAACGATCTTCGCAGAAAACTTGGTACTTTCATTATGGGTATTTTCCTCATATAACCCCACAAAAGTACACTTCATAAGTTTTTGAGAGTGCTTTAGATTCAGTCGAATGCGTGCAATATTTTTGCTAGTTTTTTTTAGACATCTACCAATCCACACTGGGCCCACGCGGTAGATTACGGCCCACTCCCTCTCACACAGGGGAGGCCTGTGTCCCAGCAGTGGGAACGTTATTTCGATCAAATTTGGCAAGGAGATAAATGGTATCCTGGGGAAGGACATAGGCTACTTTTTGTCCCGGTAGCACGTTCCCATGGGATAATTTCAGAAAATTTCAGAATCTAGTAATAAATAAATAACCATAGCAGATACTTAAATACATCCAGAGTACAGACGCCTGCAGCACATCAAGCTACCCGAAACTCTCAAATTTTCCCAATCAACTTTGAACCCAAAGCTTTAGCAATTTTGAACATCTGTTAAAGAAATTTGACAGATTGTAGTAGCTTGATGTGCTGGCGTCTGTACATCTACCAACCAAGAGTGGAAGATAAACCAGAAGGCAGTTTAATGAGAAACAGATGACCTGTTATCCGATTCCGTTAATACAGAAACATATTCATAGCTTATTTATGGCTCAATTATACATTTTCGAATATGAAAATATTATTCATTTTTGATAAATGGTTGAAATAAATGTTGGTAAAAATTTACGCTACTAATAAAAATCATCGTAAAATTCTTCGCATCTTGAAGCTTAAGCATAAGTTCGTTTTTTTAATGCTAATCTATGGAATCTTATCTCTATGAAATGAGATTAAGAATTTACATATTTAGAATGTTGGTGGTACATTAAAAACTACTCAAAGTTGAAACTCAAATCCTCTAGCTTTTTGAGTGTCTATGTTGATATTAGCATAACATCTGGTGTTGCAAACTACACTTTGTCTTCATTCATTTTGTGGATAGAATTTACTCAAGAGCGGTCCAATTCATACTATCCCACTTTAAAGTTTAACGTCTGCTTTTTGTATTAGAATGGCTTACGGGTTCAAACTCAAACTCAAACTCAAAGCATTTATTTCAATTAAACCATTTCCAGGCACTTTTGAATTGTCAAAATTAACTAGTCGGTCAGTTAGTCAGAAAGTTGAAGCTAGTTGCCCATTCCAAAACGTAGATCTCTTGGAGAAGAACGGGCAAGAAACTCCAAGGACACTCTTTTAAATTAAGATATTACAAAATCCTGAGTACAGTATTCTTGTTGCTTCTATATGTGAGAACAATGTTATGAAGAAACAATTCAAGATAGTTATAAGATTAAAAAGAAGCCCTGGCAGCTAAGAGATGACCAGTCTCAACTGACAGCGCCCGTTCACGAACATGACGCATGGATCAGCACCATCCAGCTCAACCATTTTGAAGGGAACCGAATGATCCAACACACGCGCCACCATCAGTGAGACATTTAAGTGAGCATGACACATTCTCAACTGCCATGCTCTTTCAAGTCAATATAAAAAAATTATAATGAACGGTGGATCCGTTCTTACATTTACAAAATTGGTTAGTTACTAAATGTAGTTGTATAAGAAAATATAATATAAATAACGATACAATATTCTGTAGGTATACATATTTATAATATAACACATTATTTTGAGGAAAGAAAGAAATTTTGTCACAGAAAAATCTAGTTAGAATACTCGTAGCAGTTTCGTAGCACTTCGTAGCAACACCACAATTATCATTTAAATTTAATTTCTGTTTCCTAAAAAATTATTGGCAACTTAAAAAAAATACTTTTACAAGTTTGCCACGCTACATAAACCCAGGTGTATCAAAAACTATCCAACAATATCCACCGTAAACCTTTTGCGGGTGTGACTCTGACAAAAAACATAACATTCACATGTCACCGTAAATAAAATATGGTTGTACAGAGCAAAAGTTTTCGCGTACCCCTAAATATTCCATTATGGTTGAAGTATAAATGGGACATAAATTCGAGGAGCTAAGTTGTGACGATTACTCAGCGGGACACAAAGCGACGTTGTACTGGTTAAGGGCTGCCATCAATATGCATTTCTTAGGATTTGTCCCAGTTTTTAAGGCGCCCCGGAATGGTGAAATGGTTTTTTTTTTTTCAATGGTACCGATTTAAGTGTTTGTTTGTATAGAACAGGTACTGAATAATTAATTTCGATTAGGACTAAGCTTACCAATGATTATTAATAATTAATAATGATTTCCATATTCAAATAATTTAATACCTGTAATCATTTTAGGGTTCCGTACCAAAATGATATAAGGAACACTTATGGTGCGACTCAGTCTGTCTATGTGTCCGTCTGTCACAGCTGGATATCTCAAGAACTACTATTGCTATCAAGTTGAAATTTGGAATGGTGTTTTGGAATGGTGCCCAACTATTTTGCAAATAAGATTGATTTGAATTTTTTTTTGCAACAAGGACTGAAAGCGGTCTTGAAAATTCGAAGTGGAGCTAATAGGACGTGTAGGGATATCATATGAAAGAACGCGGTTTGCACATTCTCAAACATTTTTTCTTTTTTTTTTTTAAGCTGCATAGTTTTCGACTTTTGATGAAAAATGTAAAAAAAATACCGTTCCACCTTATCTCCTGCATAAAGAAAATCTGGAATTATTCTATGTGATAGAAATTTATGTAAAATTACAGGAAAAAAATAAAACGATGTCTAAACAGCACACTTTTCAAAAATCGTCAACAAAAATTACATTAGTTCCACTATTGGTCAACAGATGGCGCTGACCTAAAACTGCAATATTCTACACCGCAGTGTTAAAATTCTCTGACGAATATACGAACGCCGATGAAAATTTAAAAACATTTTACATTTCACAACCATAATGCCCTCCTTCCGACCTACTCGCAGGTTGCTTTGGGTGAAGTACAGTTGTAGTTTTTTCTGGGCACAGTTTTAGTACAGTTGTGGTATCTATACGAATGAAGTTCCTTACAGGCTCCCACTTACTTAATTAATAAATATAATATAAAAATAATAAAATAAATAAATATGGTACCGATAGAATGCGTTCAGCAGCTTTAGGGGCGACAGTCTGGTTTATACAGGATGGGTATTAATGAATCCTTAAGAATTCAGCCTGGTGTTGAGTAGTTTTTGGAAAAATAATAATAAAAAAACATCTTCCCTTACATTCATTGCCTCTGCTGGATAAAAATAATATATCAGAGAATGTTTTATAGTATTTTTTTTCCAAAAAAACTTCACAGGGGTGTTTACTTAGACTTCCCCTAGCTGAATTCTTGATGGTTCATTAAAACCCACCCTGTACTTATGGTATAGTATATTATAACCAGTCACCAAAAGGTTCATTTTAAAAATAATTTCCATTTTATTAGGCTTCAATAAAAGTCTGGCTGCAATTATGTTCTGCTGGCTTGTGGCATGAGTTGTGTTGTATCCATAGTTGTCTCTGTATTATACATATTGTTTATTGTTCATGTCTAACAAAAGTACAGCCGAGTTCATTAATACAGGGTGGAATCGAAGTCATGGGCATTATTTTAACCTAAGGCACTACTCACGATACTGATTGCATTAGGGCTATTAATACGCAAATCAAAAATATTATTAATGCAAGTAAGGAAAACCTTAAAAATGTAGTAAGTCAAATTGCACAAGGCTTATTATTGCAAATAAACACTTAAAGTAATTAAAACAAAATACTTCGTTAACGCCAATAATTGTTGAAATATCAAAATCTTAAAGCGCAGTACAGCGCAAAGCGAAATGTAAACAAACATCACCTGCGCGCGCGCGGGTTTTTCCTTACAAGTAATAATAACAATGGGCTACAAGACATTCCGTCCGGCGGGATTCCCTGAACTCTCTCCGTCCCACTCCCTCACTCGCAAAAATACGAATATCACCCCCGCGCGGGGTATGCTTCCCGCCGCAACACGAAGTCACGAACCCGGAACCAGTGTCATAACGACTGCGCAGGTGCATTGACGCGTAATTGATTTATTGATCCCGTGACGTAATCGCCGTACTCGCCGCTCGCGGCATACGGTGCTTGGATTGCAGTGTATTAAGTGTTAGTGTAGTAGTTGTGTGTTGTGTGTGTGTTTGTGTACACGATGCCTCGACCGCGTAATGTGCAGGCTAGGTACACCAACCAACAATACCCACAAATGGTTGTAATTTACGATCGCGCAAGAAATTTAGTATGAACTCGTGAAATGTTCCATCGGCGCTACCCGAACGACCCTATTCCTTCACGGGGTCTCATTCCACCAGAACCACTCAGAACCTGTTGGATTTTTCGTCTTTTCACGTGCCAGCACATGCACAAGCTCGTGGAAGAGCACCCGTTTACCCTCTGTCACTTTACCGACAAATAAGGTTTTTTCAAAACAATCCACAAGCTAGGTACGTAAATGTTTTTTTTTAATGTATGTTAGTTGACGTAGTTTTGACCGTCCTAAGCCGGCAAAGTACGAAGGGAAAATTGGAATTTATTATGAATCAATTCATTGGCAACTTACGAATGTCACGTGAGTCGGGCGGGGTCAAAGAATTCACGCCCAATGACGCGCGTACGGCGTAGTGTACCTACGCATTTGCTATCGAGAAGCGCAACTAATTTGATACTTTGTATGACTTACTACATTTTAAGGTTTTCCATACTTGCATTAATAATATTTTTGATTTGCGTAATAGTAGCCCTAATGCAATTAGTATCATAAGTAGTACCTTAGGTTAAAATAATGCCCATGATATCAAATGCACCCTGTATATTGGCAGTGACAAAGTTTCAAAATATTATACGCGTTAAAATGATCATAAAATTCTATACAAACTTAGGCATAAATAAAATGTTAACATACATTTCAAGTTTCATAATATTATTTGCGTTAAAAATGATCATCATTTTAACGCTTGTAATATTTTGAAACTTTGTCACTGCCAATATATTAATGAACTCGAGTGTACATAGGTATAATAAAGCGCGATGTGATCAAACGATAATATAGAATATTCAAGTATATTGTATTGTAAGTACTTTCAAAGAGAAATTATTGTTAATTTGTTATGATTGTGTTGAAGGACTGTGCGTAAAGTAACACATCCAAAATATTTATATAATGATGGTACGGAACCCTCGATGCGCGAGTCCGACTTTGAATAGTTTTAAATGGCGACATGACTGCTGAATCGTCAACCCTGCAACAGTCCAGTCGAAAGTACTAAAAGTAATAACCTTTCCCATTAAAATAAATATGGTGTGACACCATACAGTCATGATTTCAATATTCCATTGTATGTCTGAACGAAAACATTTGTCCTTGGCTGCGAACCAAGTTTTTAAGTAAGCGTGTTATGATTTATGAAGGCTAATTTAACAGTTTTTGTGAGAAATACAATTTTATTTGAAATTAATGTTAGCTAGTCGCATTAAAATTGATGTCTGAAATATTTCTGGCAGTATAACATTGTAGTTATTACTATGGGCTTAAATCACTTTACTTATGCTATAAAAACTGAGTCTTAATAAGAACAAACTCTTAGATTAATGAAACTCCGTAGGTCTTAAACCTCGATGCCGGAAAAGTGGGTATCGATCGAGGATTTTTGGAATTTTCTTAATTCAATCTCCGCAGAGGCTCTGGGTGGGAGTTGATGCAAATAATACCGCTACTCCCCTGGTCCATTGCAATCGCCCAAAAAGCTATTCAATCTTACCCAAAATAAAGCAAAAATGTCGGTCAAAGTTAAGAAACTTGATTAAGATACCCTCTTTCCTTATTGCTTTATGTATGTTCAAGTCAAACCAATCAAATCGCTCAGCTTCTTGGGCTTCCAAACACTCACTGTAAGACTTACGTAGGAGATAGGTACTCCATTTTCTTCCATTGAATAAATGTACGCGATTATTTTGTCTCAGACAGACGTGACAAACAACAGTTTTTTAATTTCTTTCACGGACTAAATACTCTATTGTGATGCAAGCTGGGACATAAATCTCCACAGTTAAATACGGCAATTATTCAGGGAAGGCACAAAGTTTCATTGTGCGTGGCTCGCCGTGTTCTCTCGCTTCATAGTAATATGCTCAGTAAATTTGGATTTTCATGCCTTGTCATCCTACATAAGTGTTTTAATGCGCTCCGTATTATACATATTTAATAGCATGTGACATTGATGAGATGACGTCGGTATCTCCATTATTTATGCTATTCAGAGCATCTCGAAGCCTTACTTGAATTCGATGAGTTATTAAATAAATTCCTTTTCAATACAGCCGGTAAAGAAATTAAACCACAAAACTCGTAAAGTAGGTACACGTTCATAGAATTGGATCCTCTCGAATCGATGGAAGATAAGACCTCGTAACCAGAGAAACGTCTCGTCTAACAAACTGTACCCTGCCAATATTAAACTCACTATAATTCACGGAAAAAAAATGAGCACAGAGATCTCGGAGATGTTTATCGCATTAATATAATACGGCATTAAGATTACAATGGGTCGGCTCAAGAGAGGTCCAATATAAGGAGCTCACAGGCTCCGCGTGCTTTGTTGTGAAAATAACTTTATGCCTCAGAAAGCGGGGGACAGTATAAAGCAACCACGGCTTTCAATAAAGCCAATGGTCCTTCTTAGATGTTCTACTCTCTTGTTCATATCCTTTGTGCAATAATGCAATGTTATTGTGCTCTCATGATAATATTACTGCGCTTAAAAGGTTTAATAGCAACTAAGTTTAGAATATTTACGTAGTCTATTACAATGACATATTGTGCGCACTGACAGCGTATTACTTAAGCAATGACCGAAAACGGTAACACGCAAACAGCACTCCAATACGCAAAAGGTAGGAAGGGGAGCCGTGGCTGGCACAAGCACGATTACTATCAAACAGCGCCGCCCTCCTTATAGTAGCAGACAATCGCGGCTCCGCAATTACAAACAAGTTATTTACAGCCAGACCATACGGAGATATTTTAAGCTTATTTCCATCTAATCTATTGATTCACGCACGCGGCATTGCACGCTTTTAATGTTCTTATTTAGTCCAATCGGTATTCCGACTCGGTACCGAATAAGGCAGGGCCGTATTTATCATTGCTCGAGTGCTCCAGCACCTATCTTTATTCTACTTGATAACGATGAAACTTCAAAATTGCTCTCTTTATTTATTTACTCCGAAAGCTCGTACGAGTGAAATCGTAAGCACGATCGGCATGAAAAGACCGAATTTATTAGTTCATAAGTCCTCATGAGGGTTAAGTAATAATCGTCGACAATGGGCAATAAAGAGTTTATAGGCAGTAAAGTTCGATTCTCTCGCACGTCGGGGCTCGGAAGTCAACTGCACGAAATTCAGAGTTATAACCACCTAACTTATACACACCCTGAACTCAATAATCGATTTTCAATGTAAACAATTTAATTACATTGGAGTATGTCTCTCTCGTGGAGTCGGCTTTCGTGTTGTTACTTGGGAACTTTTGATTATACCATTAACACGTACAGTTTACGACTTGATTGAGTTCGAATCAATAATCTTTGTCAAGAATGTAATAAAGTACCTTCTAGAATTACTATTTACGATGTTTGTTGTTAAATAACAAAATAATTATTTACGTGACGCCGTAAAGATTTTACGTCGATTTTTATGTTTGACATTAAATTCCGAAGTGAATGTTATCTCATTTTAAATAGAAATTACTGAGCCATTTGCCCACAGAATTGTTCTGATGCAACCCGTTTAAGATTATTCGAAACCAGTCGCAGTCGTTGAACGATTTGGTTAACTAGAGTATTATATAATACAATAATCGTTGCGCCTCGTTTAATCGTAAAAATTATTTAATGACAACTCCTCATCGACCATCATTTCGTATTAAGAGATATAAATAACATTTCAGTTATTTATAACCGAACACAACAGTACCGTTGAGAATGTTGCGCTTGCGTCGTCGGTGGAACGGAAGATGGATAGTTGTTATTATCACAAACAACTACCTGTTATGAAATAGCTGGTGTTTACCGAATTGTTTAAAGTAATTTGTGTAAACAAAGTGCGGAGCCGTCAAACAATGGTTCGGAGGTAAAGCGCACAGCCCTTGGGTATAGCATTACAAGGAATATAATCTTACCGCGGCTGGCGGCGAATGTTTAAAATAAACAGATATGGTCCGTGGCCGTGCTAGCCGCCTCCTATCATAACATTATTGTTTTCATTGCTCGCCAGCGCTGGACGTGGCTAACCGTAACCAGACCCGACGTAACCTCAGATCAACCATCAACCTTATTTGAAATTTAAAAATAATGTAAACTTAACCCTGTATTAACTAAAGCAACCACTTGTACTGACGAAGAAATTGTTAGAACTCTGTTTACATTGCATTAACCATTCTTTATAACGGAGTTGGGTTTGAACAAATTAATTCAAACCAGCAAAGGTGTACTTTTTTCCTAGATAACATAGTTACGATAATTTAAGCGTCTGCTTATGAGTGGGAATAAAGAGCTCACACCTAAAAGTTTGTTCAGTCGTGCAGCCAAGGGACAACAGCTTTATTAGAAAGCTATAAAGATTCTTAACAATGCCAATCCACTGCGAACAGTATAAAAACGTAATTGGTATCTTCAAACGCGTTTTACCGAAAATCAATCGGAGATATCTTTTATTATTTTTCTTTGGAACTGCAAAAGTTCATTGTTAGCTAACTAGAAAGAAAAGATTCGTTCTTTTTTGTTCACATAAAACGCGGTGTATAACCTCTGAAACGAACTTTACGTTACCTTTGTGGAGGTTAAGTGGGCTATGCGTAACAGTTTATCACATTGCTTTGTTTTGATTGCCCGACCACCTCGCTGTATTAGATGGAAAGCGGCGCGGCGCGGGCGACAATGGAATGTATTACAAATGCGCTGTCACAGCCGGTTTAAGCTCTTACAATGATTAGCCGAAATCCAGTCACGAACTATTATTGATGATAATCAATACAGAGGATCCGAAATAAGTTGAGATGCATGTACCCACGGATATCGTTTCTTGACATGTGTATTGTCAATGACCTCGAAATATGTGATTGTAGAGCAAACAAAGCCGTACTCGGAATCAATGACTTATACATGGTAGTTACACAAATAATGCATTATTCTGTTTTGTTTCCCGAAGCGGATGCTTGTCCCAACCAGCTCAACTCATTCATTTTCATTAGTTCTCATTATGTAATCAAAACACTAAATCCAACGGACGCATCGAGGAAGCAAACCGTATAAGGTACAATCAACCGCAATAAAGGGGTTGCCAACCGAAGACCTCCAAAAGCCCTATCAAAACGAAAGGAGTCTTTTACATCATGGCACCATATTTGTCGGAGAATAGAAAAGAAAACAAAGTTTTTATTCTTTCCAAATGTTGCGAAAGATCATTGTTCCATTTCACTTCCATAAAGTGACTCTTTACGCAGCAGTAATAAGATGTAAAATCCTTCACCGGATTGCGCATATTTCACTTTGTTGGGCTCGTAAAGATTCGCTTACCTGCTTGTTTGTTGTGAGTAGGAAAGGGGCCATCGGGCGAACCTTTTTTTTATCATTGAATTTTATGTGTGGGAATTTTAATGTGCACCCAGAACGGCACGTTCTGCTCCTCACAGCTGGGCCGCAGTTGGTGAGGATTCTTGCAAAACACGTGTCGCGGTGGTCATAAAATGTCTAGTAACGCTTGCTTTAACGCCAGAATAAAGAACATATTTCTGAAGAACGATAATGAAATGAATATTTTCTACGGTACTCGGGTCGTGAAGGTTATTTATTGTTTTATCGTAAAGCCGCAGCAGCATGTTTTCAATTACTACCGGATGATTGATGTAGTAGTATAGTATCTTTCCACACTCAAACAAGTTTATCGCCGCCATCGATAGCTGGGCTAGTATTAATAATATCTGAGGGCTCGTAGACGGCGCGGCAGAAAACGCAACGTCATCGATCTCACACTCAGCTGCGGCTCCTCGCCGGACCCTTGGAATTACTTCAATCATTTAAAATAAACACGGCTTCCTCGAAATGTGTCGAGAGAGGTAGCTATTGGTCCCATCATACCATCATAAAATCCACTTTGATTTATGATACACTCCGCGATCCTAAGCTCAGTCGCTTTTGCATCTGCCGGTGTTTTTTTAGGTTGGGGGATATTGAAACTTTTTGGTTTATTTAATGATTTTTTCTTCAAATATGGTTACAAGGATATGGTATCTAATTAATGACAATTATCAGAATTACAGCCCCATAAAGTCGAATAATGAAATTTAAGATTTGATTCGTTTTCGTAATCAACTAATAAGAAGTAACTAATGTTTGAAACAGCTGGAATTCCAGCAAGAAATCCAACGGGCGGCGCGCAGCGGGACGCTTCGACAATGCCAACCAAATTAAAAGGAACCGTAAACGTTTCCACTTGAGCCTTGCTAAAATTTATTGCTCTGAGTTTTTCTCTTGTTTCACTTGCTAATGAGATTCGAATGCTGCAGCTGTATTATTCGAGATGTTGGACGAAGATTAAAAAAATCTTGCTGAGAGTTTCTATTTACGGTATTGCAGGAGAAAAGATGTTTACCGCAAATTAAAGCCCTTTGTTTTGTTTTTTTTTTTGTTTACGTAATATTGATTTCGTTTCTTAGCAGAACGGGACGGGCGAACCGACATAAAATATTCTTCCGCTACGCATATTGAAATTTGTGCGAGTAGACGCGGGTAGATTGTAGAGCGTCTTATTGCAAGCGATAGGTATGATGAGAAACGAGAATCTTGATTCGAAATTCTATCTCGATGTTATAAAGTTGGTATTGAATCGGAGGCAGTTCAACGCGGGTGGTCCTTAGACTATGTCGGCTGAGCGAAGCAAGAATGCAAATTTCACTAGTGTTGCTGGCCGGTATGTTCTTGAACTCTGTTGTAACTAAATGAAGGCAGCTAACCATAAGCCCGGCTAGGAAATTACTAATTAAGAGCTCCATAATAAGTCTAAATTATACGTTACAAACTATTGTGGTACGGGTATATAATTATAAGCTAGCAAATCGCCGATTGAAAAATATGATAAGGTAAGTAGTGTAGAGAATTTTGTTACGAATGCACGACACAACATTGGGGGAGTTATCGGTACGATCGATGTAGAAAAAAGAAAATGGTGTGGAACGAATGATGCAATACGAATTAAGTGCGGCAAACTAGGTCCATGGAATAAAGAGGCGCTCTTTTGACGGGCTGACGGAGCTAAGTACGGACAAAGGGACAATAGTGAAAGAGCAAAGTACCGAAGCGTGGCGATCCAGTGCTTGCTTCCGGCAACGTGGGAACGCCTTTTTATGGCTATCGATAATTTCTAAATCTGTTATTCGATATTCATAATCCATCAATTTGGTTTAGATAATAATGTTAAGCATTTCGGATTCATGATAATTTTTTCGAAGGCAACAGTTTCGAATATAACAATTTTTATAGTAGTAGCGAAACTAGTAAAATGACATTTTACTACCTCACTTACTTATGTACTCATTTTTACATGTTTATTGTGGACTACATTCAAATAATTCGAGATCCCGATATCGATAGCCCAAGCAACTTTTCGACAAATGATGCAAATCTTGCTACATCTATTTCATACTCTCATACTTTCACCGTAATAAGTTTAAGTATACAATGCCGATATTATTGACGACCATTTCAATTGAATCTAAACAGAATTCTCATCTTATCTGAACTATCAACCAAATTATAATAAAAGAGTTCCATAACAAAATTCCAATTCATGTTTCGACCGTTAGTCTACAGAAAATCTAAGTGCGAGTCCAATCCGCCTCCGCCCATCGCTACATTCCCAAACAATAGTTCATCAAATGGTATCGGTTCACTCGACGTGTCATTTCACGGACCATCGGCCGTTGTACCATTTAGCACTTCCATTTTCTTGACGAGAATCGCTTTTCTACAATTACCAGTTTTACCAGCCTTTTACAATACTGTTTTATCTCAAAATCATGCTGTTGCTCATGTTCTATTAGCATATTATTATCCGTCGTGTTTCATGACCAACAATGACAAATTGCGTAGCATAAGTGGACTTCAATTTCATTCGTGTAAATGGGCTTCAAGTACCATTTACAATATTGTCATCGTGTTATTTGCTGCTTTGGTAATTTGAAACTTTTATCGCTATTGATCAATTCATGGTGTATGTGCTTCTCATACATTTCTGCTGTCTGGGAATTGTCTACAAAAACTATAACGATTCGTTTTTCTACATCATCGATTGCAGTTCCGATAAGTGTATGAAGCAAAACTAACAAGTGAGGGTTGCTCTTGCCAAATACCACCCCGACGTCGGAAGCTCCTCACAGTTTCGGGAAGCATGATTTATCGGACAAAGTTACGCCATTACTCATCTCACCATTCGTTACTCCAATAAAAAGAACGTCTTCCGATAATTTATTGGGAGGAGTATGGATTTTTTATTATACACGTCTATTTTAGAGTGCACTCTGTCGCACTGTTATTACTTCATAAATAAAAGATTTGATTTACTATATCCTCAGAATGCCATTAAAACTTTTAGAGAGGTCGTATGATAGTTTCTTCCATGTTATGGCTGTTTTATCCTTTATGGTGTTTCCATGTATTCACTTTTGTTGGAATATTTGGGGCTCTTCAAATACAATTCGTAGCCGGTTCTGTGGGACGGCTGATGCGGTGTACAGGTGAAACATTTCATCACTAACAAGAGCTCTAACAAAAATACAAAGACTGTAAAGCAAAAACACAGATGTTTGTACTTACAAAATAAAATTATGCATGCGACAGATGTAACTGACATTAAACATACCAAAATTGTTGTCCAAATTACTCTACATTTCGTTGGAAAAATAAATATTCGTCTAGCTTAAAGATAAATAATAATTTAATAGCTACATAATAAACTAAATAATAAAAAAGTAAATACAATACCTTTACGGATGTGATCATAAGTTGTTGAACTTGAATCGGACGAAACACACAAATGTACGAATTCAGAGTAAGTTGTTAAAGTTTCAACTTTACCAAATTACTAAATAACTGCTACTCGCATCAAACTTGTCAAGTAAACAGACGCGGCACATGAAACACGACTTTAAAATACAGTTTAGTTCACTTTACAAGACGTATCACTAAAGGAGATATAAATTAAACTTCTCAAAAACTACACTCACAGTTAAGTTAAACTCACTTATAAGTTAGGTACTAGTTAGTTGGACAGTAACACTGTGTCCATACAGAGAATGCTTCTTAAATGTCCAAATAACACTGCACAATTATAATGTGTCGCACAAGGTGTAATCACAAGACCGGGCGGACCGGTCGGCGAGCGGCGACGAACGGCGGCGAGTGACGCGGAACGTTCGGCGGCGTGGAGTCGCGGCGGCCGCGCGAGCCTCTCTGCCTGCATCACAGTAACCCTACGGCGCGCGCGGGGGCCGCCGATAGACGAAAATGGCTTCACAAGTTAATTTTTTTCTCTTTCCTCCTTTAATATTCCGCATATGCCGTGCGCGGCCAGCGGTGCGAGCGCATGCGTCCCAACCCCGGGCCCATGTAGGGGTTGTAATGTAACGCGATGCACCCGCACTTTACATAACTTATTGGGCCGTTTATTGAAGCCACTGTTTAATACCCTTTCCATGTCGGCTTTGTGCGTAGCTTCCTCGACATTCATGTTCAATGCTCAGGTTATTAATCCTAGTTCAAAATACTTTAATCTAACAGAAACTGTTCATTAATCTCAATGTAGAGTGTCAGTGTTGCTTGCACGTGAACTTCCACCGAACAGTGATGGGTAAATTGTACATAGTTTGTTTGAATTACCTTACCTCTTACAAGTGGCCTCGCAGAAGTTTCAAAATATGTTTTAATATCAGCAGTTAGTAAAAAGGATTACACGAAACTTCTTTACCACCGACTCTTTTCAACCGAGAAAGACTTTTCATTATGGAATTAGTCCTGAAGTAAAATGCTTTAGATTCTCTCCATAAACAATTTTATAATTTATGAGGAAATCTCTTTATGAACTTATTCTTTGTCGGTTTATTTCGAGCTTTTAGTTGCTTCATAAAAAATGAGTGGGGAAATGTAGCCGAGATAAATTATTTATTGCTTAGCTTTTGGACACCCATTAGCACAGCTATTACATTTTATTTTAGTTCAACGACGGATCGACGGAATGGTTTTAAAATTAAGAGGATCCAGTTATATGAAATTCTTTAAAAAGCTGTATTACTGTCTGACTGTATTATCGACTCTTTAATTTTTAAGTTTAGGAGATTATGTAAATCTAGGATTAATGTCAACTGACCATTTTTAAGACCCACAAATTGTTTAACAATATCTCGGTACTTATTCCTTTAATAGTTGTAACATTTAGCTCATTATGTGGATAGTTTTAAAGGAAATGATCTATTGTTTTTAAACATGTTCGAATTATCTCATAATGTTATTTATCAATAGTTTTATGGAAACGGCAAAATTAAAATAAAACAGCGAACAGGCTCCGCATAAAAGAACATCGAATCGAAATTAGTTAAAAACACAAAAGCTCTAAAAGACACGTCACACACAGCCCCTAGTCACATTATAGACTGCATTCCGAACGATTCTCACACAAGTAAAATAGCAGATTTTTTACCGAAGCTCGTGAGCAAACATCCGATTGTTCGAAGTTTTTGCATTTCGTCCACGTTCAGTGCACATGTAGTAGGACAGGTACAGAAGGCTGTGTTACTCGTTGACAGTGCACCGAAATATGGCTGAGTGAATTAGCATACAGTTCCCATGTGCACCGTCAATCGGCCGCGTCCGCTATACGACGTCGCGCGATGCTTTCGTCTTTTATGTTATCAGCGGACTATAGCTGCGCAAAATAGTGATGTGAAACAGTACGTGGAGCTTTTTGTTGAGCGATTTTATCGATATCAGTTTAGAAATAAAACGAATCTCTATTTTAGTGGTATCCGTTCGAGTATCCAGTTATTATAAAGTGTAATAAATACTTATGAATGTTTAAGAGTACGTATCGAGTTATTGAATGTGTTAGTCAGTGTCTCATAGATTTTATAAGAAACGTTTTATTATTGATGTAATAGATACGATCTTTAAATCAATACATATATTGCAACATTAAATTTCGTACTAGGCGCATTCGTAGTGTGACGTTAATGTCAACAAAAAATTACATTGCTTGAATATTTATTATATGCTAATGATGAGAAAGGTTTAACTTGCACTGTAAACATTTATATTTTATTTGCATTTTAATAGATATCAAATACACATAACGCCAGAATTTGGACTGAGAATTTTCTAATAGGAATGTAGATTTTCTCGCTTCTGTGGCGTTTGTTTCCTTATCTTTCAGGGCGAATTTCACCAATGAAACTGAACGCGATCAGTACACTTAAATCGCATCCAAGAGCTGTCAGTGACAATATTCCACAACAAAGATGACACTGACAGCTCTTGAACTTGGTTTAGATGTGCTGATCGCGTTCAATTTAATTGGTAAAATTCGCCCTTAGTAGCTTTTCCGCATGTCATATTTTGTGTATATAGTTCAGGATAGGCTTTGATCATAGCCTCATCTGTAAGTAAAGATGTGGCCTAAGATTCACCACGCTTGCATAAAATTTGCCTTCATTCATAATATATGCCTTGAGGGCTTTAAGGTAAAAGCGTTCCCGTTTTGGTATATTTCTTTTAAATCGAGTTCTAGTTGCTTAGAATGAATATTAGGGTTACTTAATACTTTATACTATAAAGACATGCTATAAATTTTATAGCGTAACATAAAATTCAAGACTTCATAATTAGAACTTACTGTGTAAACTTTTACTGTGTAAAGTATTATATTATTTTATTTACTGTGAATGTGAGGACTATGTGGGTCATTGTTCCCGTTTTAATCATGGTCTGGCAGTTTGAGTAATTTATGCGGCCTATCCAAATGTCCTTTCTTTGGTATTGTTCGTCGAATCGTTGAGCTCCCTAAGTTTGAGTTGAGCAGTATGATTACTGACAAATGCGTGCACTGACTGGACAGGTCCGCTCAATCTGTGTGGTTCTTTCCTCAAAAGACCATTTCAGACACCAATTTACATGGTCCTCAAAATGATCTGACCAAGACTATTTCTGGATTTTTATATATACATTGACATTGATAAATTTTACATATACAGTGACATGAATATTTACTTTGTAAAGTATTATATTATTTTTAATGACTGTGAATGTGAAGACTATGTGGGTTAATTTTATTTTGCCTTTATTTTTTTTTCAGATAGTTTTAGTCATGGTCTGGCAGTTTGAGTAATTTATGCGACCTACCCAAATGTCCTTTCTTTGGTATTGTTCGTCGAATCTTTGAGCTCCTTAAGTTTGAGTTGAGCTGCATGATTACTGACAAATGCGTGCACTGACTGGACAGGTCCACTCAATCTGTGTGGTTCTTTCCTCAAAAGACCATTTCAGACACCAATCTACATGGTCTCCACATGATCTGACCAAGATTATGTCTGGACTTTAAAACAGACTGTGACCTCTGAGTTTGTTTCTGCCTTTCTTCTCAGAGTAGTCAGATATGAAACGCCGACCTCATCTCGTTTTTAAAAATATGATTGACGTGTAAAAGTGTTTGTACAAACCTACTTACAGAAATAAAATCATTTATCATTTAGAATATTCTAGAAATAAGGCAGTATTTAGTTCATATAAATTAAAATGCTTATATAAAATATACATATAATACAACTATCTATTTACACTAGATACTAAATTAAATGACTAAGTATATAAGTAAAAAAAATACAAAAACAAAAGGACACTTAGACGTTGAAGTACTCGTCCGCATCGCTGTCATCCGGAAACGCGCCCAGGAGACTGGCAACATTGCCACGTTGAATGGCAATGCTATTCTTTGGCCAAAGAACGAGCCAGCCCTCTGTAAGTAATTATATTGCAATGATATTTCTTCGAATGATGTTGGTGGTTTATCTACTTTGGGAATATTGTAATTTCTACTAAAAATGTCTACGTTTTATTTAGGTATCTATTTATTTTTACTTTTACGATATTTTAAAGGAACTTAATAATGTTATTCGTAACGCTCAAAGTACACTTCCAGATACTTCTGAGTCTTTCAGCGAATTTACGGGTTTTCATCAAGCCATCCAATTTTCCGAGATAAAGAGAGAGATAAACCATTTTATTACACTTTCAGTAAACAGTTATTTTTTAATAAAAAAGAAAGTCACTAACGAACACAATTATAATAACAAAGGCTAAATAAACGTTGACCTCAATTCGGCTCTAAACATAATAGAACGCAATTCCTTCTTTTGAAAGTTTCGTAAAATCACGGAAAGGCATTATGAATGTATTGTTGAGGTGCTAAAACGTAGTTTCGATATGCATTCATTGTGGTCTCAAGCCTGATTGTAGGATTGCGTGTGCCGACTTGATAACTAAGCTAAAAGCGCGCTCTGCTATTAAAATATGGATATTCCGTACGGCAGCAATATTTCTTTTTAATTTATCTAAGGAATAAATAGGCTAGAAATATTTATGGTTTGTTAAAGTGATGCATCACCCTTGTGGTTCATTGCCGAGCAAGTGAAGCTATTTAATCGAGTTAGTTTTTGTTGAGAATTCTTTGTAGTTATTGGAACTTGTAATGATACACATATAAGGCTAATTGAACCTTACCTACTTTGCAAACTTGTTGATATGGATAGGTGCTGTTGAGAAAATGTGAATTTACTGAATATGGTTTGTGGGAATACGACATTTAGCGCACAAGCCACATTACTGTATTAAAATAACCATTGCTGCATGATTATTTTGATGTTGAAAACTTAATTTATTTTAAAAAAAGCTGCAGGAATAAAAATTAGACAGGACTGCTATCAGATGATACGTTAGTACAGACCGTAGTATGCTTGCGACGTTCACAACTATCTGTACAACAAAACCTGTGCAAACTAGACTTTAATACCTTCCTTTAAGGTGGCTTATTTTTCTCCTTTACCTTTTCGGTCGCATCCAGCATTGTCTTTCCCGAAATTTTCCACGTAGAGCCGGCATCGTCTGGTTGCACGTAAACACAAATGCCATTAACAGCTGACTAAGCGACGCGACGCCTCCACCACTTTTACATAGCATTGCCTTTATTTTTCCATTTCCGTTCTTATTAATATTTCACTTAACTTTGCTTTTAGTCAGTATATTTCGGGTTTTAAAAATTTAAGAACCTTGTTAAAAATTCATGGAGTGCAGAATACAATGTTTTGTGATAAGCTCATTTTAGAATTTAAATACATTTAACCTGCAATGCAAAATTTCGTCCGCAACAAAGCATGATTTTAAAATACAATCCGTGTTTCTACAATTAACTTAGAAACAATGAATTAGTTTAACAGAGGCTGCTTTTCAAATTATCGTAATGGAGATCTGTGTACTGTGTAGTCTGTATAGACAAACCATGCCCTCTAATGAACGGTACACAACACAAAGTTGTATGAAATTCGTTATTAAGTACCAGGATAGGTGAAGTGGTAGCATCTAACTGGTTATTATGGTCGAAGGCCCACAACTACTCGTAGGCCGTAAATTATTACTACTTGTGCACTGTTACCGTCCGGTCCTTGGTCAGATGTGTAATTATTGTACACAGCTTTAAGTGGGTAATATGTATGTATGGATGTCGGTAGCACATGTACACAATATATGGGCTACGCAAAAAGCATGTTGCGAATAGCGCAACCACGCAAAGCCTATACCTACGTATAGTATCTACAGAGGAGTGGTGCAGTTTATTATACATATATGTTATTTTTAATAAAAAATGTTACAGTTTTCTCTTAAATCTTTTCACTGAACTTGAAGTGCGCACTCTCAAGTCATAAACTGCAACAATTTTACACTTAAGGACTTCTTTTATATTTAATCACATTCAAGTTATCGAGCTTGGCTGGCAGACGTCATTATTCCAGCATTTATAAAATTATTATTAACGTCTACTTAATTACAGTTACGTTTTCAATTAATTAAAATTAATTCAACAATAACAATGTTAATAAATATCCCACAGATATAGACATTCAATTTGTAATAAATTTCTCTCTATCTTTCCCGTCCAGTATTAAAAACAACAGTTTTAGATAACATATCAATTAACTTCATAAATAATAGTCATCAGAGTATAGTATAGAATTTTATGAGCTCTATTTTATAGTTAAGTTTTATTGGCAGATATCAATAACGATTGCATATATTAACGTCAACGATAAACGACTGTAATAACTAGTTCTTGTAACGTGTTATAGTTATCACCTCATTCAATAATGAAGTGCACAGAGGTTTGAAGTAAGCTGGATATGGCATAAACTTTCCTGCACACATGTATACGAGTATACATCATTGCGGGTGTCTGTGAATCCGTGTAGTTATAACATGGGAGTCTTGTAGTCTTGAGTGAATTGGTTACTTCTGGGCAAGAGTGGCAGTGGGCAGGACACATTGCACATTAGTTCTGGAGTGGCGACCGCCTACCGGTGTGGACAAGGAGGGCCGATGACCTGGTGAAAGCCTCCGCAGGAATCCGCTGTATGTGATAAGCACAGAGCCAGTCAAAGTGGCGGTACTTGGAGGAGGCCTATGTCCAGCAGTGGACATTTTTTGGCTGAAATGATGATGATGAAGCAAGGGTGCAACTTTTTCAACCGTATCATCGCTTACCATCTAGAAGGACAGACTTCAAACGCGAGTCTTTTAATGAAAAACAAATCTTCTTCTAGAAGTCCTAGAAAAACGAATGAAGAACAAAAAGAGGCTAGATTTGATTTAGTCCCAATGTGCCAAAGTTAAAGTACCAAGACATGTATTTTGTCTTTTAATAGTTAAGTATTTACAATCTAATTTGAAAGAAGTTAAGAGTGTCACTAGTTTCAAAGCTTTAATTTACTGTTAAAAGAAAGCAAAATTGTAGCACTGCTATTCTATGTGAAAGTCATTTGATAGTCAAAACTTAACTTACTTAAAATTGCTGTAATGTATAATTCAAAGCAGTAAATGATAAATAGTTTTTAGGCTACTGGCCAGCAGTTCTGTTGTTTTTAAAACTTGCCATATTTACAACGAAACAAGCACATCTTGGATTAAGTACACTACAAAATAGGAAAGGGGTACAAAACTCGCACAAACAAAATAACTCATAAAAAATAAATAAAGGGTAAAAAGCGCAATTCCCTGAGGCCATTTCCTGTATAAATCCTGTAAGGTCTACTGAGGTGTGAATAAAGTAGTGTTACCGGATAGCACCTCATTAGTTGGCTCCAAACGAGCTGGCTGCAAAAATAAACTCGCGTTACTATTTACATAATTGAATTACATTTGAATACTGCAGTTTTCTTGTAGGCTAGATTAGTTGGTGTTGAACATGGCCTCAAATACCATCGTTAAATAGCCTTTCAAACTGCTAAGGCAATTATGGAAGATCTTTCTAGGTCTGTGAAGCGGTTTAGATAAACATTGGTGGTGTATTTCTATATTACGCTTAGTTTATCTGAGGGGCAATTCTCGTAATTTTAAGAACGTCACAGTCTGATCTCAGTCTTAATCTGTCAAAAAATACTTCTAAGTTTCCTACATTTTGACAGGTTTTTGAAATTTTTTTGTTGCCGAGATGAGACTGCGACTAGATTTTGAACGTTTTAAATTACGAGAATTGGCCTTCTGGTATATTACAGATTAGTGTTTTTTTTAGACCTATGTTGCAGGTGTCATAAATGTACTTATATTTATGACAAGAAGGCTTCCAAGTCGTATCTTCCAAAACTATTGTTTCTTTATGTGAGAATTTATCCTTAGCCCACGTTTGGACGGACGTAAAAATATCGCGGCGGGATTTTATCGTGCACTGCATTTTGAACTCTCGGTGTTGAGCCGAGCATTGATTATCCAACAGAGCGCACCCCAGTGCGTCGACAAAATACGCTGTTGGATTTTAAACTCTCGGCGCTAAGCAGTACGTTTAAAACCCAGTGCGCCAAAAAAATCGCTACGGGAAAAACAGGCCTGGATGAACCTGCGCTTATACAACAATAAAAATATTAATATCAACTTAAATATTGTATCATACTTTAGGTAGTCTCTATTCGTCGTTACAGTGTTACTGATATTTCATAATATGTCAATACGTTGGACAATAGTAATTTACTGCTGAACATAAGCTGTCATCTGAAAGATACAACACTAGAAAAACCTCAACCGTTTCCTTACATTGCCCCTGATACCTACCTGAAACTGAGAATACAAAAAGATAAGTACGAATTTCTTTTCACCGGTAGCGATATCTACGTACACAAGTAACTTGCCTGATTGATAAAAAAATCCACCCCTCTCGTCATGATGATTTTATGGCTTATTTGATTACCGCAGTATTACGAGGCGGTACAATGGAAATCCCATTAAAATCCGTTGCGCAAACAAAACGATTTTTGATGTGGTTTTCGCGAATATTCAGTCTGTGAGAAGGTTCATATTCGCATTCTAATCACGTACTTTATCATGACAGGTAACAGCTTCTGTTTCTCACCACGGAAACATGAGACGAAGTTTGTGAGGAGGATTAGTCTGTATCGTATATGAATATAGAAACTTTTCATTAATTCACTATTGGACCAAAGCAACACAAAGGTTATTTGAAACAGGGTTTTATTTTGTTCAACCCTAAAAGTACTACTCACCTTATTTCAAACATATTTACCCCGGACTGATTAAATCCATCAAATAATAAAATCTATTATCCTTTTGACCAGCTTAGATTCAAAACTACAAATCTCCCTATGTCGCTTTTATCATGCAAAAGAATGAACAAATCCGATTTGAAAGCCTTTAAATAAATTAACAAACTAAAATTCGAATGTCGGAATACCGCGCACAATTCGTATGCAAAATGTCTGCAATGCCTCCTCCATAAATGAAAAAACCTAACTGAAAAGTCGAACACTGCGTCATTTTGTTCTCATCTAATACGTGGAAATACAAAGAGAAATAGTCTCATCAGTTTTGATCAGGCTTTTTCAGAGATAAGGCGAAACTGAAGCTTAAACTGAAGGTCAATCTTGTAATTTAAAACGTTCAAAATCTAGTCGCAGTCTCATTTCGGTGACAAACATATGTCACAACCTTGTCAAAAATGTAGGGAAATTAGAGATATTTTTTACAGCTTGAGACTGAGGTCAGACTGTGAACGTTCTTAAAATTACGAGAATTGCCACTCGGATCATGTGTTACCCTTTTTAAACACTCATATACCCCGACATCAGTCGACAATCAGTGTAGAATGTAGAACACAATATTTACGTTCAATTACAAGCTTTTTGTTTATCACTAACAGTGTGAATGGCGGGGGTGTCTCCCAAGTTTATGCCATAAAGGCGGCGATGACGACAAGTTCCCTTGTTGATATTCATGTCGGGAGAGTGGTCCGTGCCTCCGTCGAAGCCGCGTCAGCTAAATTACTTTATTACTGCAGTCTATAGGTAAATAGCTACAATACTAAATGCTGTTACGAGGTACTTGAGGTTTAAAACAGTGTATTCTTATTTGAGGCTGATGGTTTTGATGGAATAAGTATAGAGCTTTACTTTGTGTAAATTATTTCATCACCACTGCTCTCAAAACGGTGAAGAAAACATCGTGAGGAAACCGGCAAGTCCTAGAACCAAACATACAAAGACGTGACAACTACCAACCTGCACTGTGCCCTTGTGGTGGATTACGGCCCACTTCCTCTCACTCAGTGAGAGAGAGGGCTGTGTCCCAGTAGTAGATTATGATGAAGTGTAAAGTTTACAGCTTTTGACCCTAAAACTAAATCTTTTTCGATTTTTTTTTACTGCCAAAAAAGGAAAAATACATTATAATTGGCAGGGTAGTTTTAATAGGTTTGAGGAATTCTTCCGACCGTTATTGTGTACATACATAAAACATATCGAAGAGAGGCCATATTCAAATATCTCTTGATAAATGTCGCCATTATTATTTTTATCTGCGGGAAGGGGACGCGCTCAGAGGGATGTGAACCCCACAACTGAAGGGTTCACATAAGTAAAACTTTGCTTATTAGTGAATTGAAGCATCTTGAAATAATATTTGTAAAATAATATCTCCATTAAAGTCACTTGTTTTGTGGGGCTTATAAATAAATGTGTAACTAAGTAGTACCTTACCGTGAAAATCGGTATAATAATATATTTAATATACATGCTTTGATCATGTGACACTTCATCGTTTCATAGTTCTCAATGTTGTTATAAAAATATCCCCAAAAGAGATCACAATAATACAAGATTCATACAACCCCATAATAACATCAACGGAGCGAAAAATATCTATAAAAGCGATGTTCACAACCATTCATAAACCGTATAAATGTAAATGATAGAACATGTCACAGGAATAAAAGACTTGAGATGGACGAATCATGTATGCAAATGAAATTGTAAGAATGTGTAATGAAACCACAAGTCGAGTGCGATGGACAGGCAGACTTCTAAAGAAATGTTATGATACTCCTTTTCATAAAATATACTTGAATATTTAAATATATGTTTATTAATATAGCTTTATCTATACTATTAATATTATAAAGAGGAAACATTTATATGTATGTTTGTAACGAATTGGCTCAAAAAGTACTGAACCGATTTAAAAAAAAAATTCACCATTTGAATGCTACATTATCACTGATTAATATAGGCTTTTTTTTCTTTTTTTCCCACCCGTGCGAAGCCGGGACGGGCCGCTAGTTTTCTTTAAAGCTTCGCTATTTCTAAAGGTTCTATTACTATTTGTAATACTAGGGGTAGTTATTGTATATAAGCCTCCTTGCGTGTTGGGACGAAATGCTTGTAGACTAATTTTAATTATGGAGCTTAATACGTCAGTCAAGATTTAAAGCTAGATCTGGCAAGCGTCTGAGGGCCGAAAAATTGAAAGATGGAGATTAAGTCAGCAAAAGTTGTGTGTATTGACACATGTCTACAATAAGACAGATGATGACAGATTTGGTATTTAGCTTTAAGTATTTAACTTGTATAATAATCAGCCTATATTGTTCCCACTTCTGGGAAACAGGCCTCTTCTCGGTGAGAAGGAGTGAGTTCACCATGAAGGCCAATTGTGGGTTGCTACTACATATCACACGTCTACGAATTGTTTGGTTCTAGGACATGCCGGTGATTAAATAATTTACACAAAGTAAAGCGCCTGTCTAGGTTTGAACCTACGACCTACAATACGCGCCTGTTACCACTAAAAATATAATACTCACATAATGATAAGGCCGCCCATTGTATGTTTTGTAGTGCTAAAAGTATTACTTTTTGTTATGTATTTTCTAGTGTACAATAAAGTATAAATAAATAGTGGTACTTATTCTTTATGTTCTTAGAGGTGATCAGCTAGTCGTAAAAAAAAAGTAAATCCAACTTTTCTAAGATTCCTAAGCCACGAAAACTAATATGTATTTCGATGTTCCAGCAATACTAGTGGCATTATTTAGTTCCAATATTTGTGTTGCTACTTTAGTTCTGATAGTTATTTAGTTGGCAACAAGATTATTACTATATCCGCCAGCATGATTTGTAATAACGGTTTTTATTATTTACAAACAGAAATTCATATTTCATACTATAGAGTCACCAATCAAATATTATTTTCGTAAAAGTTGGGTAGACAACAAACATAAACAAGTAAAGGAGCCACTAAATGAAATTGCAAATAAACGAAAACGTCAAGTTATACAAAGTTTAGTGCTTTCCTCACAGTTTTAATAAACAAACAAAGAAATAAGGAAAGTTTTGGCCGGAGGGTACTTATTGTTTTGCTTGACCTCGATAACCCAAATTAGAATAGCGCGGGGTAAATGAGAAAATACTGTGACGAATATTCAACATGTGTTGTTTATTTTCCCACGGTAGGAAAAAAAACAACCTCTATTCTAGATTTTTTTTTATAAAATTATGATACCTACTTTTATCCACTAAAATTATAAATGAGCATCGCTGATTCACTTTAGAAATCTTTCAGTTTACACGGCAAAAGCTTGCTTCCTAATAGAGTAACCATTTTTTTTCCGAATTTCACTTTGAATTCGCAACCCGTAGTGTAGTAGATAGCAGTAAATCGCTACGCCACTGCACCAACCGTGCCGTTAAACTTCCTTCTCTTCGTTCACTGCTACGACCTGTGCTACGCTTCTTCTAGCAACGTAGTATTAGTTATTAGAAACCTACGATTACGATCAAAATAAAAAAAAAATATTTTTCCTCCATAAACAAACTGAAAAAAATATCAACACATTAGTTCCGGGAAAGCGAAAACTAATGACGAGATCGCCTATCTCGTAGGCTTATGTTTCTCACCAAAAACATTTCGATTTGTTGCATTCATTCATTCAGTACTTCAGCGGGCATGATTACTCGTTCGCGTGAGTGCCTCTGATAGTTTCGTGGCCGCACAAAAACTACCGGTTATCTGTACGAAATGAGCGATCGAAATGAACCATAGATGCATAAATAATATAATATATATGCTCACGATATTAAATAATGGTATTCGTGACCCGTGCGTCCATTCTTTTCAACGCAGTGTTTGTTATGTGATGTATGGCGGGTTTATTATTAAATTAGACAATGCGGTGACAGTCACAAGATTTATATCACTGATTTATTAAACAGGCTTCTAAGATTGAGATACCGTTCTAATGTTATTTTTAACCTATAGGGCACACCCACACGTGCATTTTTCTTTATAAATTTTCAACGAATGGTTTTATTCTTTTCTTTTTCAGAAATGTTTTAACTCTGTCTTTAAACTTAAAAGCATAGGTTTATTGTTAATAATTCTTAAATAATTGGCTTTTAAATAAAAAGTCTTAAGTTAGACTATTTAATGTTGTGCTTCAAATGTCTTACGCAAGACTACCATTAAAGTCTGTCTAGCTTAAACTGAACGAAATATCTCAGCACAATTTACCTAAATTTAACCAATTACTGACATTATATTTTCTTAGGAGGTCTAAGTAAAGATCGCTTTTACAAATATCGAAGCACATTGCGTCGTCGTTCTTTATGTATCGCTATTATTTACAATAAAATAACGGTTTATGTATTAGTTGGGATAAATATTCGTAAATGTGTGTGGGTGGACTGCCCAAGTTTGTAACTCTAGAGCGGTAGTAGCAGGAAGGATTCAAACAACGAAAACCAACGAACTTAGTAGCTAAAAGTTGTAAAACGAAACTTTGAAAAATCGATGGAACAGGAAGTGCACACGCTCTAAAACCTCGCAAAGTTAACAGACCTGCCAACGTGAAATGTGCTTATACAAAAATAAATGCAGAATCGTAAGTAGGTATTAATCTGAAAAGCCAGCCGATCAGATAAGTTCCCGCGTCCTACCTACGAAGGCATTGTCACAGTTGGCTGAGAGTCCGGCGCGCTTGCCAAATATGTCGCAACAGATAGCGTGCCGTCGCATACGCCCGCCGCCGCCCTCGGCCGCGCTCCGCCAGAGATTTACTACTGAAATTCTGTCACACTCCCTTCCCAACACGACGCGCCGAATGCACGTTCTATACCAACTCGGACTTCTATACAACAGTTCGGGAAGTTAGCTGATTTATTTTCAAAATTTTAAAGAACTTAACAACAAATATTTGGTTTCGTTTTGGTTTCGCTTTGTACAGTATTTTCCCATTGAAGAATTTTGACGTATTCGGTAACACAAAGCTACGTGCCATATTTCAATCACCAAACCTAAAACCGTGGCGAGCACACTGAATTGAACAATAGGGAAGTTTTAAATGGTTTAAAAACACGGAAATATGCAAGGGACGGGATTATGAACCCACAAGGGAACGATATGCAAACGGAAAGTCGGTGTGTCTGGTTTTAAATTCGGGAAAGTTTTTTAATTTGTTCGCTCGTTCCGGCACGGGGTGACGTGACGAGCGCGGCGAGCACTCCGTCGCCGCCGCACCTCGCCGAGGTGACGGTATCATAACATTTTCCGCTCAACTCCTAGCGGCACGGTCGAGCGGGCACAAAAGGCGAGCGCAAGCGCCGATTCAACGTGCTCTCGGTAAATTCACGCGCCGCCTCATTATTTCGCTTCGAGTCCGCTTTCTTCTAAATAAATATTATTAAAATGCAAAAGTAATATTTTTAAAACGTCAAGTGTAAACGTTTCGTTGGACTGGTGCGGCACGGGCGGCTCGGGCGGCGCGGGCGGCTCGGGCGCGTGCAATTAAGATTTGTACATGTGCTTCGTTCTGTGGAATGTGTTTTACGCTTTCCAAAGGGTTTTTTTTTAAACTTACGACTTTCAGGAGGAATTTAATAACTCTGCCGAGTTACGAGCGTGTGTGAATGAATGCATATGAGTTTACTAACATAAATGATAAACGTCGGCGAGGACGTATTACATCGTAGTTTTAAACTAAAGGTCGATGTAAAATTTTTACAGGTACTAAATATTTTGAGGTTGTTAAAAAGTTACTACCATATCTAATTGGCTCAAACTCGTAATTTTCTAGAGAAAACGAACTTGAAAGTAACGGTATGACTTTACCTGTAGCTAGCATAAAATTAAAACCTATTCCTATGCGGGCCGAACGTTAAACAGGCCAACTTTTACAGGATTCGCCACTGTTATGAAACTCCTAAAAAGAGCGTGATTGAGACCGAAACTTTCTAGAATAGTAATTAGTTTCCTTCGTCTGAAAAGTCTCGAGATTTTCATAACCGGATAACTTTGATAAACTTCAGTGAATTCGGTGGCTCCTGTTACACTTGCAAAGATTTGCAAGGCTTAACTTGGACCAACATAAACTGCGAGTTTTGAAATCAATAGGTACCTGGCTTGATTCTCTTATAAGATAAAAGAATTAGCTTCTATAGCTTCAATAGAGTGAAGTACTTTAAGGTTAGATCGAAGATACGAATAAAACTCGATAAAACTAACTTGCGAACTTTTCGAATAAAGATCTTCGCTTCGGCACAGATGACCTAATTTTTCAATGCTGTAAAGTTTCTTTGGAGAAACTAAGTAGTATGACTCAATAATATCTTTGAAGAAGTAAGCATACCTACTATACACCTATACCTATATATACTTAAATAAAGTGGATTGTTTTTAATCAGAAAAAAATGTTTAAAAACCGCTGAAAAGGGTAAATAGTACGTACTGCTAGATATATGTATGTATATAAATTAAAGATAGGTAGAGTACATACTTAATCCTCATAGTGATCTTGTACTCGGAAAATTTAATTAAAACTAGGTACTGAAAATAAGTATTTTCGCTCATTCCTAGTATTTCATCATCCTCGTTTTGCTTTTTAGTGAATTGAAGCATCTTGAAATAATATTTGTAAAATAATATCTCCATTAAAGTCACTTGTTTTGTGGGGCTTATAAATAAATGTGTAACTAAGTAGTACCTTACCGTGAAAATCGGTATAATAATATATTTAATATACATGCTTTGATCATGTGACACTTCATCGTTTCATAGTTCTCAATGTTGTTATAAAAATATCCCCAAAAGAGATCACAATAATACAAGATTCATACAACCCCATAATAACATCAACGGAGCGAAAAATATCTATAAAAGCGATGTTCACAACCATTCATAAACCGTATAAATGTAAATGATAGAACATGTCACAGGAATAAAAGACTTGAGATGGACGAATCATGTATGCAAATGAAATTGTAAGAATGTGTAATGAAACCACAAGTCGAGTGCGATGGACAGGCAGACTTCTAAAGAAATGTTATGATACTCCTTTTCATAAAATATACTTGAATATTTAAATATATGTTTATTAATATAGCTTTATCTATACTATTAATATTATAAAGAGGAAACATTTATATGTATGTTTGTAACGAATTGGCTCAAAAAGTACTGAACCGATTTAAAAAAAAAATTCACCATTTGAATGCTACATTATCACTGATTAATATAGGCTTTTTTTTCTTTTTTTCCCACCCGTGCGAAGCCGGGACGGGCCGCTAGTTTTCTTTAAAGCTTCGCTATTTCTAAAGGTTCTATTACTATTTGTAATACTAGGGGTAGTTATTGTATATAAGCCTCCTTGCGTGTTGGGACGAAATGCTTGTAGACTAATTTTAATTATGGAGCTTAATACGTCAGTCAAGATTTAAAGCTAGATCTGGCAAGCGTCTGAGGGCCGAAAAATTGAAAGATGGAGATTAAGTCAGCAAAAGTTGTGTGTATTGACACATGTCTACAATAAGACAGATGATGACAGATTTGGTATTTAGCTTTAAGTATTTAACTTGTATAATAATCAGCCTATATTGTTCCCACTTCTGGGAAACAGGCCTCTTCTCGGTGAGAAGGAGTGAGTTCACCATGAAGGCCAATTGTGGGTTGCTACTACATATCACACGTCTACGAATTGTTTGGTTCTAGGACATGCCGGTGATTAAATAATTTACACAAAGTAAAGCGCCTGTCTAGGTTTGAACCTACGACCTACAATACGCGCCTGTTACCACTAAAAATATAATACTCACATAATGATAAGGCCGCCCATTGTATGTTTTGTAGTGCTAAAAGTATTACTTTTTGTTATGTATTTTCTAGTGTACAATAAAGTATAAATAAATAGTGGTACTTATTCTTTATGTTCTTAGAGGTGATCAGCTAGTCGTAAAAAAAAAGTAAATCCAACTTTTCTAAGATTCCTAAGCCACGAAAACTAATATGTATTTCGATGTTCCAGCAATACTAGTGGCATTATTTAGTTCCAATATTTGTGTTGCTACTTTAGTTCTGATAGTTATTTAGTTGGCAACAAGATTATTACTATATCCGCCAGCATGATTTGTAATAACGGTTTTTATTATTTACAAACAGAAATTCATATTTCATACTATAGAGTCACCAATCAAATATTATTTTCGTAAAAGTTGGGTAGACAACAAACATAAACAAGTAAAGGAGCCACTAAATGAAATTGCAAATAAACGAAAACGTCAAGTTATACAAAGTTTAGTGCTTTCCTCACAGTTTTAATAAACAAACAAAGAAATAAGGAAAGTTTTGGCCGGAGGGTACTTATTGTTTTGCTTGACCTCGATAACCCAAATTAGAATAGCGCGGGGTAAATGAGAAAATACTGTGACGAATATTCAACATGTGTTGTTTATTTTCCCACGGTAGGAAAAAAAACAACCTCTATTCTAGATTTTTTTTTATAAAATTATGATACCTACTTTTATCCACTAAAATTATAAATGAGCATCGCTGATTCACTTTAGAAATCTTTCAGTTTACACGGCAAAAGCTTGCTTCCTAATAGAGTAACCATTTTTTTTCCGAATTTCACTTTGAATTCGCAACCCGTAGTGTAGTAGATAGCAGTAAATCGCTACGCCACTGCACCAACCGTGCCGTTAAACTTCCTTCTCTTCGTTCACTGCTACGACCTGTGCTACGCTTCTTCTAGCAACGTAGTATTAGTTATTAGAAACCTACGATTACGATCAAAATAAAAAAAAAATATTTTTCCTCCATAAACAAACTGAAAAAAATATCAACACATTAGTTCCGGGAAAGCGAAAACTAATGACGAGATCGCCTATCTCGTAGGCTTATGTTTCTCACCAAAAACATTTCGATTTGTTGCATTCATTCATTCAGTACTTCAGCGGGCATGATTACTCGTTCGCGTGAGTGCCTCTGATAGTTTCGTGGCCGCACAAAAACTACCGGTTATCTGTACGAAATGAGCGATCGAAATGAACCATAGATGCATAAATAATATAATATATATGCTCACGATATTAAATAATGGTATTCGTGACCCGTGCGTCCATTCTTTTCAACGCAGTGTTTGTTATGTGATGTATGGCGGGTTTATTATTAAATTAGACAATGCGGTGACAGTCACAAGATTTATATCACTGATTTATTAAACAGGCTTCTAAGATTGAGATACCGTTCTAATGTTATTTTTAACCTATAGGGCACACCCACACGTGCATTTTTCTTTATAAATTTTCAACGAATGGTTTTATTCTTTTCTTTTTCAGAAATGTTTTAACTCTGTCTTTAAACTTAAAAGCATAGGTTTATTGTTAATAATTCTTAAATAATTGGCTTTTAAATAAAAAGTCTTAAGTTAGACTATTTAATGTTGTGCTTCAAATGTCTTACGCAAGACTACCATTAAAGTCTGTCTAGCTTAAACTGAACGAAATATCTCAGCACAATTTACCTAAATTTAACCAATTACTGACATTATATTTTCTTAGGAGGTCTAAGTAAAGATCGCTTTTACAAATATCGAAGCACATTGCGTCGTCGTTCTTTATGTATCGCTATTATTTACAATAAAATAACGGTTTATGTATTAGTTGGGATAAATATTCGTAAATGTGTGTGGGTGGACTGCCCAAGTTTGTAACTCTAGAGCGGTAGTAGCAGGAAGGATTCAAACAACGAAAACCAACGAACTTAGTAGCTAAAAGTTGTAAAACGAAACTTTGAAAAATCGATGGAACAGGAAGTGCACACGCTCTAAAACCTCGCAAAGTTAACAGACCTGCCAACGTGAAATGTGCTTATACAAAAATAAATGCAGAATCGTAAGTAGGTATTAATCTGAAAAGCCAGCCGATCAGATAAGTTCCCGCGTCCTACCTACGAAGGCATTGTCACAGTTGGCTGAGAGTCCGGCGCGCTTGCCAAATATGTCGCAACAGATAGCGTGCCGTCGCATACGCCCGCCGCCGCCCTCGGCCGCGCTCCGCCAGAGATTTACTACTGAAATTCTGTCACACTCCCTTCCCAACACGACGCGCCGAATGCACGTTCTATACCAACTCGGACTTCTATACAACAGTTCGGGAAGTTAGCTGATTTATTTTCAAAATTTTAAAGAACTTAACAACAAATATTTGGTTTCGTTTTGGTTTCGCTTTGTACAGTATTTTCCCATTGAAGAATTTTGACGTATTCGGTAACACAAAGCTACGTGCCATATTTCAATCACCAAACCTAAAACCGTGGCGAGCACACTGAATTGAACAATAGGGAAGTTTTAAATGGTTTAAAAACACGGAAATATGCAAGGGACGGGATTATGAACCCACAAGGGAACGATATGCAAACGGAAAGTCGGTGTGTCTGGTTTTAAATTCGGGAAAGTTTTTTAATTTGTTCGCTCGTTCCGGCACGGGGTGACGTGACGAGCGCGGCGAGCACTCCGTCGCCGCCGCACCTCGCCGAGGTGACGGTATCATAACATTTTCCGCTCAACTCCTAGCGGCACGGTCGAGCGGGCACAAAAGGCGAGCGCAAGCGCCGATTCAACGTGCTCTCGGTAAATTCACGCGCCGCCTCATTATTTCGCTTCGAGTCCGCTTTCTTCTAAATAAATATTATTAAAATGCAAAAGTAATATTTTTAAAACGTCAAGTGTAAACGTTTCGTTGGACTGGTGCGGCACGGGCGGCTCGGGCGGCGCGGGCGGCTCGGGCGCGTGCAATTAAGATTTGTACATGTGCTTCGTTCTGTGGAATGTGTTTTACGCTTTCCAAAGGGTTTTTTTTTAAACTTACGACTTTCAGGAGGAATTTAATAACTCTGCCGAGTTACGAGCGTGTGTGAATGAATGCATATGAGTTTACTAACATAAATGATAAACGTCGGCGAGGACGTATTACATCGTAGTTTTAAACTAAAGGTCGATGTAAAATTTTTACAGGTACTAAATATTTTGAGGTTGTTAAAAAGTTACTACCATATCTAATTGGCTCAAACTCGTAATTTTCTAGAGAAAACGAACTTGAAAGTAACGGTATGACTTTACCTGTAGCTAGCATAAAATTAAAACCTATTCCTATGCGGGCCGAACGTTAAACAGGCCAACTTTTACAGGATTCGCCACTGTTATGAAACTCCTAAAAAGAGCGTGATTGAGACCGAAACTTTCTAGAATAGTAATTAGTTTCCTTCGTCTGAAAAGTCTCGAGATTTTCATAACCGGATAACTTTGATAAACTTCAGTGAATTCGGTGGCTCCTGTTACACTTGCAAAGATTTGCAAGGCTTAACTTGGACCAACATAAACTGCGAGTTTTGAAATCAATAGGTACCTGGCTTGATTCTCTTATAAGATAAAAGAATTAGCTTCTATAGCTTCAATAGAGTGAAGTACTTTAAGGTTAGATCGAAGATACGAATAAAACTCGATAAAACTAACTTGCGAACTTTTCGAATAAAGATCTTCGCTTCGGCACAGATGACCTAATTTTTCAATGCTGTAAAGTTTCTTTGGAGAAACTAAGTAGTATGACTCAATAATATCTTTGAAGAAGTAAGCATACCTACTATACACCTATACCTATATATACTTAAATAAAGTGGATTGTTTTTAATCAGAAAAAAATGTTTAAAAACCGCTGAAAAGGGTAAATAGTACGTACTGCTAGATATATGTATGTATATAAATTAAAGATAGGTAGAGTACATACTTAATCCTCATAGTGATCTTGTACTCGGAAAATTTAATTAAAACTAGGTACTGAAAATAAGTATTTTCGCTCATTCCTAGTATTTCATCATCCTCGTTTTCGGAATTTCATAAATGGAAATTTGTACACGCGTTACAATAATTCACACTATTTCTTTGAAAAAGTTTCAACTGTTTACAGTCTGATTTCTAACTAAACTAAATAAACTAAGTAATCTTAGTCATACTAAACTTAGCTTAATCTAATTTATTACCTAATTAGTAGTAGTATTTAGTAGTAATAGTTAGTAAGTTGTTCTTTTTAAAAGCACGATGGGATTGACATCGTCGCATATGCGTACAAAAATCTCTAAAATAAAAATTATTTTAAAAAATAAATCTGATTTCTCTGAAAATGCTTCAATTTTATTAATAATAGCATTTTCAGAACATAAGGGCGGTACACACAGTAGGTGGAAATAATGCTATTGTTATTGCAGCCGATGTCTGAGTATTACATCAGCACACAGCATAAATGATTCAATAGTTATTTTCCCGCTATTAATATACATAGTGGGCCGAACCTGTGGGCGATCGGGTCAAAAAAGCGTCCATGTCTCGAAGCGTCCATTTGGAGCAAAGACCTAGGCGGCGCTTCCGTTCGCCGACAAAAGGAAATTCAATAAGAACGAATTTCCCGTGATTTACGACCACTATTTCCTCGTTAAGGCTCCGCCGGCCCTCGAGGTGTGTTACTGCACGAGATTTCATAGTAAAGACAATTCAGTTAGTGTTAGATGTAGAGAAATACCTTAGTGCGTTGTTTTAACCTTTCACGTGACCGGTATACTCCTAGCTGAGGGAATTGTATTTTTGTAGAAGATATTCTGAGAGGACGTGACGTTGTATCTCCTTGCTACGTTGAATTCGCGTTAGTTTAACTTGGTATTTTTAAAGTTCCGTTCTGGAGATAATTTTTAAGAAACTACTCGTGTAAGTGATGTTTAATCTACTCTTGACAATTGCGACGAAGAAACCTATTTAACTGTAGTAATGTATTCCAATAGCAATAAGTACTCTGTATCCTATAAGAATCCGTATCCGAATAAACGAGTGAATCCTGTCTATATGTAGAAAACCTGGACAAACATAGAAAACATTTTCTCATATAATATTCGCAAAAAAACGAAATAAATCTGTCCATAAATGTTTAGTCGATGACCCGAAATAGGTTCGAAACCGCCCAAAGCGCTTAGCTCTACCTAACTAGAGGCGAACTAAACTTGTCAATAAAATGTACCGACCTCATTTTATTGCGAGGAGTCGACCCGGAAAAAAGAGTTTGGTAATCATTTTAACGTTCTATATTATAGTTATTTGTGTGATCCTTTCTGATCTGAGGCTCATTTCGTGGTGATGTAACGATGTTAATGGTTGATAGAAAAATATAAGTAAAATTGTCGATTAATACTTTCGCAAGTTGAATTATAAATAGGCACATAATAATATGCCAATCCTATGAAGGACTGATGACAGGCGTGGCAATAAAGTGCTCAAGCTTAAGACCAAGAATACCTATCTATTATCACCTATAAACATAATGGGGTGATGGGTCGATTAACCAATTTCAGCATGGCATGTATTTAATGGAACCTCTAATAATTCCCATTTTGCACTCCCACAAATAATGAACACCAATTATTAATGAACACTAATATAATGGTTGTGCCTCTTTTTGTGAACCTCAAATGATCCTATTTTGGGGTCTTAAAAATACTAAATAGCCAAATAACTGCGACCAACTTAGATGTAGCGCTCGCAAAGCGTTGCAGCGGCACCGTTCGCTTCGCTCGCTCGGCTCGCGTGGGGTTAATTATGTTTCTAACCTAATTTAACACATTTAGTCGGGACACCCTAGCATAGTTTCTCCGACCATCTGTGAGAAAAGGCTAGAATATTAAAAACAGGCTCAATTATTTAAAAAAAAGTGTGCAGCATTAGATGGTCAAAAAGTTTTTAAAGGATCAGAATATTCTCTTTTTAGAATTAAAAAAGAACGATGGCTGCACTCAACGAACGAAAAGCTGAAAAATGGACAGAAATATTATATTCCAATAGATGTGAAAAATGAGAAAATAATTATATATATAGCTACCTAGGTACAGATGTTAGAACATTTCAGGCGTAATTGTAGAACGCAAACGAAAAAATATACAGCCATTCTAATATAGTACACACACGTCCCGACGGTGATATCTATGGGGATACCCCCATAGATATCCCCGTTTCATTATCGATTTGTCATTACTTTGCAGTTTATTCTTCTATGTACATAGCACAACTCAATCAAATCGCAAACTCGATTAATTTGACTTTTAGTCGACAAAAGCCGTCGCGGAGTCAGTTCAATCGACTAATCGATTGCTCGAACATCTCTATTGAAGTTTTATGCGCTGCATTCATAAAATATATTTATACGGAGTATTCGCAGCATAGAATATCCGTGTTGTTCTTGTAAATTCACAGCAGGAAACTTGACCCAATAAAATTTCCGTTATGTTAGTAAAAGTTCCGGTGTGTATTATATAGCAAGCATGGTTGGAAATATTCAAGCTATAGTACTTTTATCTCACAAGGTGACGCGCGATTTACTTGTGTTAACCAAGTATACAAACACGCTGTTAATGTGTGCAAGAATACGAGAAGCGTGAGCACACAACTTCCGACTTCGCCATTGTCTCGGACGGTATCGACAGTTCCACATTCACATCGTGTTTGTACATTTAGTAACCACAAGTAAAGCGCGTGTTTCTTCGTGAGATAAAAATACTATAACTTTACACTCAAATTATAATTATGTCATATCCCAATGTATTTTACTGTGTGTACTTACATAAATAATAAAATAAATAAATACGTTGATACAATTTATAGTCATCAGTGCTTCGTGGGAGAGACCTATGTCAATAGTCCTGGAGTAGATGACTTTTGACTGATTCGATGACAAGTAAAGCCACGTCTAATGATTGGCTGTTTAGTTTCTTCAAAGAGTAACAACTACCTTTTAATTTAATTACTTGTATCAAAGAAGTATTTAATCCTCTCTGGAAAATTATTTGGATCCTAGTTCTTGTGCTTACGTGCCTGCTATACTAAGAAGCTCCTGTTAATCCGCTAACATGTGACGGAAAATGTTAAAAATAAAGAACGCTACAATAGGTGCAGTAGTGAGGTTCTATCTTATCGCACTTTATATTGGGTTGGTTCTGTAAGAGTGAATGTCTGCAATGTCAAAACAAAATTATCAACTTTGTACCACAAATTACGTCCCCGCAACTTACGAACACACATTGAAATTACACAAGACCGCATCAAGATGGCTGAGACAAATTACACCGCTTCTAAAACATTGCAAAAATGTACGCAGCCGGAAACTTCAGTGAGACCAAATAATGGGGGATAAGAACGTATGTGACGTAATTTATGTGTAAAATTTTCTCGTAAAAACTTCGCTCCCCGCGTGTTCTCTGAACATCGACTTTTTCGAGTAGCCTCTCTCTATGGTCATGAGTATCATTAAGTCTCGATTTTAAAACGATCGCCCTTATTTTTTGTTTTGTTTACTAGGATACTCCATATTTTGTTCCTTAAACACGCTCCTGGGAAATCCTTTGATGGCCTGAGAGCCTGTAGGTACTCGAAAACCTTTGAGCTGTTCCGTTTGTGTGACGCGTAACAAAACACTTCTAAGAATTTGACGAAAATGGGGATTAGGACTTGAGGAAGAGATCACAGAGACTAATAAGTACACTGGAAATAATTACATGAGATAATCTCAAGTTTTTTGTTCTTGTCCAAACGATGGTTCTTCTTTATTGGATCACGTATTGAGGCCACTTAGTGACCATGTTCAATCGCGGTACCATCTTATTACGTATATCTATGCGCGGTACTAATGGCGTTTTTTATGTCCTTAAAAGGGCAGGGAGACTCAATCAAGCGGAGCATCTTTATAAATCATCAAGGAAGTCGGTTCAGTACAAGAATATTAGCTAAAATGTTCCATGTTCATGTTTTAGTAACGAATTCAACGAGTTACCTACATGCAAGGAATATAGTTCGCTTCCGACCGGTGACTGGCGACTACAGGCCTTCAGAATTTGCTTTGAGTACTAATACCATGATACAGCGACCAATCTGCTAACGAAGTGTGTGATCATAGCAACGTTCCACAGGATGGTTCGTTATACTGGTCTAGATATACACGAGGCTGTATTAATTGGTTACCCCTTTTTGTAAGGTATTTTATCCCAGTTTCTAATTACTGCAGCCTTCCGTATACCTACTATAACAAGCTATGCTATATATAAAAGTGCTTTAATATTTAGGTCCATAAGACATAATTAACGCTCAATGCTATTACATACTTAATGGAAAAGAATAGAATAGAATACTCTTTATTATGTACACCATATAAATTACAGACATAAATATAGATATTTTGCAAAGTGTGTCACAATGGGCGGTCTTATCGCTAAAAGCGATCTTTTAAAGACAACCTTTGGTTGAATTAAAAAGAAGAAGAGAAGATATTAATGAATCAGGAAAACCGTTTTAACTTTGTCAGATGTCACTTTTTTGGTGGAAGTCTATAAATACGACAAACATAAACCTTCCATTTGGTGAAATAGGATAAGAAAAAACTTCCAAGAAATGCTTTCAACCAACATGTCTAATACCATATTCTTGCAGGATAATCTACAAATTCGGGGAACGTGCGGAAGACAGACGTCGTCGCGCGGCGGCGCATGCACGCGATCTCTTGGCAACCCCTCCAACACTTAGATTTACATGGCAAATGTTGTAGCACAAACATAACTGCAGTAACACGCTAACTGCGGGACGCCGACTCACACTGCCATTGGATTAAAATGCGGCTCCATTTGTTTGTTGTAAGGAAATCAGTGCTGTTACGAATGTCTTTGAGGCAATTTGGCATTTGATTTCGAACTAGGGATGCTCGAGTCTCGAGTTGTGAGGTACTATTTGCAACAATGTAGTAGCTGCAATGTGGTCTTTGTTGATTATGACCTACACCTATTGTGGTTTTGCCGGCGTACTGTTAATTACAGGCGAATTGTTCACAATTATGAAAATCATGCTTCCAGATAATTAAACCTGGAATATTCTATCCGAGTTCAATTATACATTCATCATGGTTCATTATTGTTCTGGATACATGATTTTCATATTTCAGGACTTTCGCACACATATACTGATTTAAACTCAAGACACAGAAGTTTAAACGTCGCATATATTTCTACACTTTTCTGCGCAGAAATCGTGGCAAACAGCGCTTAGGTTCACTAGATCCGACATAAAGATAACACACTAAAAGCTAAAGCAATTATCAGTGGAATAATTGTCAGTTTAACTAATTTGACGCAGTGCAAAAGTAATTGTGTCGGTTTGTGGGGGACCCTAATCTGGACTCATAAATAGTTGGAGCGGGCAGGCCCTTCGCAACCGCAAGCCGGGGCTCTAATAGCAGTACCTACCGTACTGACTTACCAACCTGCGTATAATATCGTGACTGCTCACTAAACATGCAGTTACGATACTATCTTTTAATTTGTAATTGGCAATTGTAATTTAATTTAGAGTAATAACTCTAAAGTACTTAACTCTTTTTATGGAAATGGAAAGACCGTCACCTTGTGTTTTTAGAGCAGCTTTTGAATAATTGGAGAAATGGCATGGCTAAATAAAAATGAACGTACCTAGAAATTACTTGCACCTAACTGAATAGACAGCTGTGCTGCTGGGGAGTTTGTTGCGCCACTTCTTCTCCCCAGCGAAAGCACTAGGAAGTGGTGAAAGGCGGGCGTTTTGGCGTTCGAAAAGTGCTGATTCTCAGCCTAGTTTGAATAAATGACTTTTGATTTTGATTTGATTTTGATTTAATAAGTTAACAATAGACTGACCAAATTTTTTTTATATTTTGTGGACGACGACATCTTCCCAAGAGTAAGAATAAAAAGATTGTTGAAATACCTCTTTTGATGGAGGTTTTCACAATACATAATCAGCCTGTTATGTTCCCACTGCTGGGACACAAATCTCTGAGTGAGAGGGAGTGGACCGTAATCTACCACGCGGTCCCAGTGCGGGTTGGTAGATGTCACATGTCTTCGATTTTTTCAAGTTTCCTTACGATGTTTTCCTTCACCGTTTTGAGAGCACTGTTGAAGAAATTAAATACACGAAGTAAAGTGACTGCCTAGGTTCGAACTCACGACCTATATACTACTCGTGTTAAGTCGGGGACGATACCACTGGGCCACACTGCTCACAGTATCAATAATAGCCCAATGAATTCTCGGTATCAGTAAAACCTCCATCAATGAATATTAAAAGTTTTCGGCATCAGTAAAACCTTTTACTTGGATTTACTGAAATAAAAATATCGAAAAAGCTGGCACCGATGAATTTTTAAAACCGGTACTTCTAAAATATAACAGAACGTGTGTTTCATGGCATGAAGAACGGTAAAAGTTTCCCTCTACAGTAGGTACCATACAAATACTCAGCTCACTTCTATTGCCTCCCCGATTCTTCGTGAAATTGCATTATGAAGGTTTTACTAAATTAAAAATAACTGCTGCTGACCGTGGTAATGGTTAAGGGGGGTAATAAGATAGATGATATTTTGTTTATGAGAACATAGGAGGATATTGCTAAATATTCGTCTTATCCTGTTATAAAAATAATGTATTGGGTATGTTGAAACTGTTTTTTCTCCCGTCCCTGACGCTGGTTTTCTAATGAAACTTTAAGGACAAGCCTAAAGGTTAAACCAGCTGCTTGCTGGCTGGCTGGTTAAGGTATAACCAGCGTCAGTACTGAAATTAAACTTTTTGGCGCAGCCGTGAGGCACACGCTATTGTTGTTAAAACGTTACTTTTACTTTTTTATCTTGTTATTTGTATTTTGTATTTCACGAGCGCTTAGTCCAAATAAACTTTATTCTTTCTGTCTTTCTTTGATACTTTTGTTTTTTAAAACACCCCAATTAAAGGAGACTAGGAGATGTTATCGTTTTCTTGGAAATATACGATAAGAAAACTCAATTACGCATTTTATTTTTATTAATTTAATTTTATTAAACTACCTATTACAGTTACTATTCTAGAATCATGAAAACCATATGACAAAAAAGAACGTGGCAGAATTCAGTATTTTAATAATAAACTGCTTATATTTCTAAAATGTACAGCAGAAATAATGGCAGACGAGTGTCCTAGTTCTCACAGTTTGACTAGCAAATCTAGCCGTATCGCCGAGAAGGTGATTTATAATGAGCAAACCTTAAGTGTCAACTGCGAACACGACAGTTTCCAAAGGTATTTTGCTTAGATAACTATGATTATTTATTTGAATTGTCACAGGCTTACTGTAGGATAAAACAACTTGGTGTTTGTTGTCTGCGTATTGGCCATTTAGTTTGAGTTTGTTCAAAATGGTTTCCTTGTTTCATCACAGTACGTCATTCAGCTTCTTTATATCTATCTAGCTTGCAAGTCATACTAGGTAGGGTCTCCTTCTACTTTCTCCTTCTTCTGTTCTCTGCTAATGCTGTTCAGTCCTTTTGGTAGGCGTCAAGCTCATCTCATCATTTTATTTGTAACTAGCTGACCTAACTAACGTTGTTCTTTCCAAAAGTTCAGTCAAAAATGTCATAGGAATAATGACATTCCGTTTTTCTCGAACTTGAACATTTTCCGAAAAACTTTTCAGATTTTATATTCCCTAAAAAACCCCAATTCATACTATTATTGACATTTTAAAACAAAAAATAGCCAAATCGGTCCAGCCGTTCTCAAGTGATGCGCTCACCAACGAAAAGGTAATTTTTGCTTAACTTACTCTTATTCAAAACAAACTTTATAATATTACACTTATAAGACATTGATTTAGGCACTATATAATTGTCTATAATACAGTCTTTATTTCATAAAGCTAGCTCCAATATTTTGGATGTTATTTAGGTTTTTGTTACCGACCCGCTTTCTTTGCCAGTGTATATATACCAGATAAATGATGCAGGAAACCGATAAGTCAACCCACCTCAACTTTTTCTATCGCTTTATTTCTCCAAATAATCTTTTCACTATAACATTACACAAATAACGTCATGCAAGTGTCCCTCTGTATGGGTAAAGCATGGGTTGTTAAATCACGACGGCTTAGCTCGGAGATGTCCCTCTTTCCTTCCAACTGTCCCTTAGGACTTGAGATAAACAATGTACAGAAAGCCTTTCTAAAGCCTACAGCGGTATCTGATGACTTATTTCGTCTCTTTTTTCCACATTTATAAACAAAAATGCGACTAAAATATTGTATTATATGTATGTAGGTCGCAAAAAACTTGAAAGTTACGTAAAACTACGTTATTATTTAATTGAATCTATTTGGCATTTCATTTTTATACAAGTAAGTAAATAGCCTTGTAGCAATCAAATGTTTATTTTTCAAATTACCTTATTTATTACGAACCTTTTGAAAAGGAAATCAAAACATAAGAAAAATAACCCGCTGCGTCGCCACAATGCGTGTGCAATTTGGGTGAAACTTTTGACATCAAATCTCTAACGAGCCCAAAAAAGGCGGAAACGACAGATTTGTGGGTAGGTAATGTGACAAATGTGAAATGGAGTCACAGACGAATCTTTCTGGAACGGGAATTCCCGATAAAAAAGCTCCATTGTCCTGCCCTCCTTATGATTGATGCAGTTTTCGCGTGTCGCCGACATCGCTCCCGCTCCCGAACGCGCGGCACGTTTGTCTGACAACATAACACAAGTGTGTGCACTGTGCACAATCACCACACAGTTTCGGTCTCTAGCTGTATCCATGAAACTTAAATGTCACTGAGGTTTGTGAATGTTAGTCGTAAACAACTTTGTTACCTACTGTCGCTGTTAGACACACACTAAATTACTGTATTATGTGACGTGAATTTATTGTTGCTGGCTTAGTTATGACATAATTGAGTATTGAAAACGCAAACACAAGATGTATCAACGAGAATACAAACCTAACAATTGGAAACGGACAATTTCGAATTTATTGTAATGCCATTCATTCCCCAAGGCGATGGCTGGAGTACTCTTACAGCCGAGGGTCGGTAACAGAACATAAGCCGCTCTCAACAATTGCTGCTTTTGAACTCATTAAGAGAGGATTAACGTTGACTTTGAGCGATCGCATCTATTTGAGAACGGCGACGATCAGATAGAACAACGCGCTAATCAATTACTATTCGTACAGATTCCTTTAACACCGTGTAATTAATAACGGTAACCCCGACTAGAATACTAATTTATTCCCCAAGAATTTCTGCGAAAATATAAAGGTACTGACAAAAGCAGAACGGATGTGTGGCTGTTTATTTTTTAAACATACCGGTTTCAAAGTTTCTAGGAAACAAAAGAACTTGAAAACAAACATAGCGACACCCCACCGCACGCACCGCCTGCGTCTCAGTAGCAATCGCAAGATAAACAAATAGGGAGAGAAACTGTATTCGAAGGGATACCCTGTATGCTTGCAACTTAAAAAGCGGCTACAAAGTCGTATCTTCGAAGTTAGATTCTATCTGAAGCACTGGGGAATAGGCTAGGTACGCGAGGCTCCAGCCAGTGTCAATATTGAATCAGCACGGTTCGTGTTTGTGAGAGGAATAAATTGCGGCCAGCCACCGGAAACTGTTCGCGTCAGACGAATAATTTTCTTATCTATCTTTTTATCTTACTTTCTTCCCCATATAATTTGAAAGGGATCGCGGTAGCGCGTTATTTTTAATTTCTGTCATCTTTATTTAGTGTGTAGCGTCGTGCACAAAATTGCCTCGCCATTTTTCGGCTTATGGGTGTGAATAACATGAATTAAATATTAGAATAGCGTTCAAAATTGTTGAGCACACACCACTGTTCAGTTTCAGCTTTTATGTACAATCAGCAAAGGAGATAAGTATGCAGGGTCGTCGAATATAGTTGAAGTTTAAGTATGAAAACGATTCATGTTTTGGAATGAAATTTAATTTGATAATTGAACTGTTTGTTTTCTATTAATTAAAATAAATTTAATTCGAAAAAATCAATCGGTTTCTTACTAAACTTCAACTATATTCGGCGACCCTGCATACTATCTCCTTTGCTGACTGTACATTGTGCCTAGTTCGGCACGTCAGAAAATTAAAACTTACTCATCAAACCTGAACGCGAACATTACATTGCCTCCCATAATCGAATTCCTAGACAGAAACGAGAGCATCCACTATACAAAAATTAAAAAAAGTAAATGCACTTTGAGCTGAATGCGTTATTGCATGACAATATTATTGGGGCAGTGTAAGAGGCACTTGCGAAAGGAAATTGAAGGCAATTCAACAATCTCGAGGACGTAGTGCCTGATAATATACTTTACTGGCTCTTTGAAGTGTCCTCAGAATGCCGTGTATTCCCTATCATATACAAGTTATGTGACTCTTACTGTTATGTAAAAACCCGTTTCATTGAAAAGGGCGAGGAGATTGGCGTCGTTGAGTGAATATGAATAATATATACTTTCTTTTAAATTTATTCGGCCGGTCAAGACGCTCTTAGATATTGGGTAAGCATTCATATCTTTTCCTGTGATGAAAGGGACTTTTGTTATCCTTCGTAATTTAGATTTTGTAACGAACACTCATATTATGTGGGTGGGATGACATTGATCGACCAATGAGAATACTTTTACTAAAATATAGCTCTCATTTTGTCCTAAAACAATCATCTAGTTTCTTTACTTGATTGAATAAAATATAATTGATTGATTTTAGATTACAGAACAAAATTATCAACTTTGATTATAAAAATCTAAACTCGAATTTAGATAGCTGATTCTAAAGAAGCTATTATTCGATTTGTCATTATTACAGCTCTTGTTTCAAATTCACATTAAACCTATAATTGGATATTGTGATTCCAAATTCAGACAAAGACGTTATAACTTTTAAAGCAATTGTAAGAAAATAAAAGGTCAGACAAAAGAACAAAGAATTTTAAGTGTAAAAGTTTATGAAAAATGGCAAAATCTAAGAAAAAAAAGAAATTAAAATCCGTTTTATTGTAGTGCGTATATTCGTATAGCGTAATAACGGCTAAACGATCACTGGGTGTATCACTTCCAGAGCATTTGATCCGCTATAGCACCATAAACGGGGAGGTTCGTACCTCCCGCCTCTTCCAACGGCCACTAACCGACAGATAATACCGACACTATAAACAATTTGTTATTGTATTCGGGCACATACATACATCGATAAAATTATTCACAAATGGAACTTTCCTACCGAATATTACAAAGGTTTTTGGTATTCCCTGCAAATTGCGGCCTTTGTTTAAGATTAGGATACGAAAAGGTCTTATTTATGTCTCCTTGTTAGATTTTTGCGTGTTGCTGTTAGGCTTTTATTCTATCTTTAATGGGTTTTCTACTTTTGTGAAAACGATAAACGCTAACGATTTTTTGGTCTAAATGTCTTCTACTTTCTATGAATATCCTTTATTGTATGTATAGATAAGTAACTATAAATTAAATGACTAAATATACAAATAAATACAAAAACAAAAGGGCACTTGGGCGGCGAAGTACTCATCCGCATCGCTGTCATCCAGAAACGTGCCCAGAAGACTCTATGAATTGATCCAGTATTCCAGTCACCAATGCCTAATGTATTAAGCCGCAAATCCTATCGCCACAAAGGATTACTACAGTTATGTAGTTAGTACAAGTACATCGTTTACATTGAGGCAGTTCCTGATCGGCATGGCAATGGTTTCGTTCATAGTTTCCGGGACACAACACTTTATAGTCACCCCGGAGACGACTGAGCATCGCTTTAATGTCGTCTGCATATCGTAATGTGCAACAAACATACATGTAAGTAGGTATATCTATAAAGACATTGTATAAACAACAAAAGAGGCAAACATGCAGGCAGCTACTTTAAAACCCTTATTGTTTGTTAGCATTCCAGTCTTTGACTTCACTTCTCTAGTGGCGAATTTTTTTTAAAGGTAATGAAACACGTTTAAACTGGCAAATGCGTGTCGAACCACGCACAATGAAGCGGTACGTAGCTAGGATGAATTTATCCCAAGAACAAACTTAACTTTGTAGTTGAAAAATATTCTCCCGTACATCGATATATGCCACGGTCAATTCGCCAACTGCAAATGTAAGGATGTAATCGCAAAAAAATGCGATAAAACAAATTAACGATTATCGGACTTATTCCTTTACTTATGCTGTTAGACCTTGCTTCTTACCAAGTTTCATGATTCTAGGTCAGCGGGAAGTACCCTATAGATTTTGATTTTTTTGCGAGTACAAAATATATTGCATAAATGGCCGTATTTTTTATTGCGTTGACTTAGAAGGCTGGTTTTTTAGAGCTCCAAGGTACCGTAAACCTACGTACTTGGTATCAATTTAAACTTGATACCTCCAGCCATTCCTAAGAAAAATGGTCTCGACAGACAGATGGACGGACGGACAACGAAGTGGGGTTCCGTTTTTTCATTTTGAGGTACGGGACCCTAAAAAGTGTACTTCTTGTCTTTTATACCTTTCATAAAACAGCCATGAATATATGAGGAAAACTATATAAAACCGTGCCATTAATGAAAAACTAATATTATGCATTTTGCCCAAAGATCAGCCATTCCAACTGTTAAAGTACAGTATTGTGATAAACCATAGACAAAGAAAACCAAGACAACCAAGTTTCTTGGAGTAACAATAGACAGTAAATTAAATTGGAAAGCACATACGGAAGTCTTAAGCAAAAAAAAAGGGGTGGAGCAGAAGGGAGTGTCAGACTCTTACTGACTAAAACCCACCCGTGTTCCTTCCTTAGCCCTTTGTGTTCCGAGGTAGCGGTAACCCTTTCGGACAATCCCGCTGCTTTCGGACAATCCTAAGATACGGAGCAATTTTTTGGGGCAATTCAACAAATAAGAATGTAATTTTTAAAACACAAAAGAGGTGCCTTAGAACGAGGTTTGGGCTTCAAGTTACTGAGAGCCGTAAACCATTTTTCAAAAAAATATAAAATACTAGCAGCGCTCCGCGGTTCCACCTGCGTTAGTTTCGGTCCTGTGGGAATATCGGGATAAAAATATCCTATGTATTAATCCTGGTTATAAACTGTGTGTGCCAAATTTAATCCAAATCCGTTCAATGGTTTACGCGTGATTGAGTAACAAACATCCAAACATCTTCACAAACTTTCACATTTATAATATTAGTAGGATTAACCCTTCCATCCATGTATACGTTTTAGAGACCATTATGTTTGTCAAATCGAACCCCTATTGTCAGCTAAATTACTTAAAAATATACGCAACATAGCAAACTTAACATTCCTGGATCCAGGACAGCTTTACTGCGTAAAAGTATATTCTGTATGGCACCCATTCTATAAAATAGGTACGTTGCCAAAATATTGGAAAGAATATACAACAAAGACATTAAGAAGTAGGTTAAAAAAACCTTTTAGAGAAAGCCTTTTTTGAATGATAAATTAATATAGTTTATTTAAGTATTCCTATTGACATTTAATTGAATAATTTTATTATCTATGATGAGTTGATAACACTCTGTATAATAGGATATTTTTATTAAATTATAATTTGGATTGTGAATATTGGATAAATTTATAATTATTTGATGTTTATGTAATAGCCTACCAACCAAAGGATTTATATTTGTACGTCGCTAAGGCAAAACATGAATGTGATATTTTTTTTTGCATGCCATGTGTGTATACTCATGTTTTGGACAAATAAATAATCTTTAATCTTTATACAGTCTAGCAAATAAACTAAGCTATTTACATAATAAATCAAATAAGTTTCTAGGTCCTCAATAATATTCTTGGTCTCACATATTTTCCTTTGGCAACACAAATCAATCGAATTAACTGCAGTTAATTCGATATACCTACCACGCAGAAAAACAAAGATTATATTTTTATCTTATAAAGTATTAATCTGAAAATAATTATCCTCTTGGTTGTATACATATAAACTCGAGGGTCAATTCTCATAATTTAAGAACGTCCACAGTCTGATTTGTCTGGTCTCAATCTGTCAAGAATAATGCCTCTAATTTCCCTAGATTTGACATTTGTTTGTCACCGAGATGAGACTGCGACTAGATTTTGAACATTTGAAATTACGAGAATTGACGAAACAAGGATTCTTCGCAATAAGGTTTTCCATTCATCATTTGGCACAAAGGAAGAGCCATCGCAATTGGATCCCTACGGTACAACTTTTAATTAAATAGAAACGCTCTTACTCGCACTTGAAAATTTGTAAAGTCTTCAAGATAACAATGTGTAACTGTAGAATGGCCACGCTGAATGAACTACTCCATAGAAAACGCTCAATGGTTACAGCTGTATTGTAATTTTGTTCAGTGAAAATGGTGGCTAAACTCAAAAATCGCCTTAAAATGTGTCGATTCTTCCGCGAAAATTTGTTTTTTGTCGTTTTCATTCATCTGGTTGACGATGGTTGGTTGATGGTTTTTTTTTATTATTAAAAGCGGATACCTAAATTGGAAGAAAAATAAATCTAGTCTGTCAGCCCGAAAAAACGTTTCACACAAATTTCCTTAATTTGGACAATTTCAACTAAATATCTTTCTGCTCCTTTTTTATGTAGGTACATTTACATAATTATTTTTACTATTTTGAGACTGTTAGGGTCATTCTAGACCTTAATGTAGGTATCATATTTTAAACCCTAAGAGGGTTTTTAAAATATGGGGGTGGTACCTTAATAAACGTATTTTATGAGATGAATAGTTACTCACCGATTTCTCTCTTCTAGTCGTCAGTAATTTGACTTTCGAAAAAAGAAGACAAAGTGTTGTGCAAATAAATAAAACAAAAAGCTTGTAAAAAAAGACAAAATTTCTGACTAGGTATCTACTTCCACTGGGCAACAAAATACTGGATAAAGTTGTACCCAAGTTACATTGTGTAACTATATTTTGCTTTTGCATTTTCCTTTAAAATATCAAAGGAGTTTGGAATAAATTGAAACCGTTTGAGATCGCTCCTTATAGTAACGACGTATTGGATTCAAGTTTGTGGTAGGATACAAATAATGATCGGTTGTCGAACTATCTTATAAACCAGAGGTTAGTTTACTAAATACAAAAATAAATAAAATACAGCAACCAAAGAGATTCTATAATTTAATTAATCTCAATAAATATATTTCAAAATGTTTCGTTACTGAGGACGCTTTCAAATTATTATCTAAAAATGTTAAAAATGATTTTCATACAAAAACTAAGTAATTCCAAGACATAGGTAATAATGACACCGAAATAATATACAATAGTAAAAAAATAAAATCGTACAAAGTTAAAAAGCTTAATTCAATTTTACTTTTAACACCGCAGAGAATACAAGCTGTTTATAAATATAATATTTTCCACTAAACAACATAACTACGATTCACTTAAAATTAAAAGTTGTAAGACAAATTGGATTAACTACAATTGTTATTCTTATGCATTTAATCTCTAAAATATATGTGTAAAGTTATTTTTGATCGCGAACTCAAACAAATGAAAAGTTCGTAGACACATAACTCACAAACGAATGAGGTTACTTCGTGCTGCCATAAATATTATAATGTATGGCATAAATGTGAGCTTTTCACTGCCTGATGAATGACACACATTTTTTTTCATAAGTTTAAGATATTTTATAGTCGCAGGTCAGTCCGAAATGTCAACCAAAATAACTCAAAAGGAATAAAAAATAGAAACCGATCTATGAACTGTGCGGCAATCAATTTATGTGAAGTCATGACCACTTAACATAATATTAATAATGTTTCACTTTTTCTTCATAATAACGTTGTTTAAATGAAGTCTCGAAATTTCATTTTCAACCCTGATTTTTTGAACTTTACTATGGAGTAAAGCAGTATTTACACAACGAAGGACTGCACATCTAAATATGGTGCACTTTTATTGTTGCTTACTGTGTAAAGCAGACTTAGCATAAGCATAATCACTTAATCAGCCTATGATGTTCTCACTGCTGTCTTTGATTTTTTTCACATCGGACTTCAATGACAAAAAAGACCACCCCTTATAAAAATAAAATTCTCGATTCTTTTCACTTCAAATCGTTATGAAAAAGAATCGTTACAGTTAATTTCCCCAAAGGTTTCTCGTTTCTTCAATGTTGAACATAGACACAGTCAAAACATACCTTAAGGTGTTTATTACAATGAATTATGAAGCCATGACACTTATTTTGAAGGATGAGCGTGAACATATTACATAGAAATAATTAAACAGAGTTCTTATAAAACGAAGGAGCATAATATAATAAAAGGAAAATGTGTTAGTCGAAAATCCTCATGAGTAATAATAAAATTAAGAGAGAATAAATAAGTGGAAAAATCTCTTAAATTAATTAAATTATTAATTTGGTTACCCATATATTGTTTCGTTTTTACTCCAATTCTAATTGGAGCGATCATCTCGTTCAATCAATTTTCTTTTCAAAGGCAACTATCCTTGCTATTGTCATACATACAGTTCCAATGCCTATAACCACTCTGATTTAAAAGTCCATTTTATTAACACGTATTGTGTGGTCTATGCCTATCATAATCACACTAATATTCCAAAGGCGAAAGTTTGTGAATGTGTGTTTTTATATGTTTGTTACTTCTTCACGCTCAAACGGCTGGACCCATTTTGATAAAACTTTGTATGGAGGTAGCTAACACTTTGGATTAACATATAGGCTACTTTTTATCCCGATATTTCTACAGGATCGACACTTATGCGGGTGAAACCGCGGGGCGCAGCTAGTAGTAGTTTAAATCACTGTTAGGGAAAGTGTGTCCTAATAAAACTTTTAGATATTAGCGTGCCACGTGGATATACTATGTTTTTGATTCCAAAATAAGAACTTTACGATATGAGAGTAGATAAACATCATTCAAACTTCGCGCATCAGATTATGTGTCTGTGAACACCTTGTGAACGGTAAATGCCTGCCTCGTGAAATACATGTAAACAAATAGGTGGATTTGCAGTGATTGCAGAAAGTGAGCAGCACCTTAATTGCTTATCTAACGCACTTTCAATCCGTTGCTTCATAGATTTGAAAAATTCGTCTACTCAACAACGTACCTATGTAAATAACGCAATGAACGTGGACGAACTGTCAAAATGAAACCCATTGCGATCAATTAGCATTTTATGTCATCATCATCTGCCTAGCCTTTTCCCAACTATGTGGGGGTCGGCTTCCAGTCTAACCGGATGCAGCTGAATACCAGTATTTTGCATGGAGCGACTGCCTATCTGACCTCCACAACCCAGTTACCGGGTAATACGATACCCCTTGGTAAGACTGGTCGTCAGACTTTCAAGCTTCTAACAACCCGTAACGACTGTCAAAGATTGATTAGCATTTTATGTGTGTTACGCAATTACTCCGCAGGTAAGTGTGCGCGCCTTCAACTTGTCATCTATTTTAGTTTAATATTCATCATCCTCCTGCCCCAATACTAGAAGACCAATTCCCGTAATTAAAAACGTTCAAAATCTAGTTGCAATTTCATCTCAATGACAACCAATGTCAAAAACTTGTCAATAATGTAGAGAAATTACAAGGTATTTTGACAGATTGAGACTGAGATCAGACTGCGAACGTTCTTAAAATTACGAGAATAGGCTTGTCAACTGAAAAAATCTAATTAGTCCGTCAGTTAGATTATCAAAAAATATTTGACCCCTATTTTTTCTTTTGTTACGTAAACCAAAATTGACGAAGATACGACGCTTTTAAAATTCTCAATACGCCACACCTTGATTTAATTTTTAGTGCGTTCTGACGTCACGAGCCACTCCCGAGTTCTGATGCGTTTTATCTTTGTCAATATTCATTGATTTACAAAAACAAAAAACACGTGTCTATTATTTTCCAATACTCTAACTGACGGACTAAATAGATTTTCAATTTATTTATGGTGCAAACTAGCCTATTGCCCCTTAGATATTATTTGTGTTCGGCATAGCATGTATACATATATATATACCTAACCTATCAGCCAGTATTCACCCTTACCTTAACTATTAACATCTTCAGTTCGAGTTTGATGTTGGTGACATTGATTTATATCTTTCGTTTAGAACCTGTCTAATCCAGAGTGGCATTATCGATAAATAGCTATAAGTACTTATCAGCGGTTTCTATGTCAACGAAAATAAAATTAATTTAAATAAATAGGTTGTACCATGATAATAAGAAATGAACGTTACCTTTTGTCTAGAAAATAAATAACGGTAGCTGTTGTGTACCTACTATAAGTGTCGAATAATACCTACTTACCACAATGTGCGAGAATGATGTAGGTACCAACATGATGGATGATCGGCCTCATATCCGGGCTTACCCGAGTACCCGAGCCGTAGTACTGCACTGCATATTGTTCTTAATTACCGTGTAAACACCATCTGTGTGCCATTCAATCAAGTAATAAATTGTAGGCACAGCATTGTACGCTGTACGCTGTACAGCTCCACTTGACATCGAAATCAATGAAGGCTGGATTCATTCTTGTTTAACGAATGCGACCCAATTTGTGAAGTCTCGTTATAAAAATAAAAATTATGTCATACATTTTAATTTTATTAATATTTATGTAGGGAACCTACATGTAGTACCTACATAGTAGGTAGTACCTATTAATTGGATTATTACAGGTTTAAATCTGGAAATTGCGATGCTGTGAAGTGAATATATTTACGCGTCACAATTTTTTGTGAATCATTATACTTATAATATTTTCTTTTCTTACAAAAAAAAGACATTTTCGATATCTGAATTTAAATCTGAAGAACTAGTACCTACTTAAAGTAAACATTCTGTAGTGCTATTCTGTAAAAATCTCACCGTGAAAATTAAGGTGAAGTGAGCTGTCATTCCACCTGATGTTAGGGATTGCCTCCATTGATAGTTCACTTCACGCTCTCTTCACCTATGTTATCACGGTGAGATTTTTACAGAATAAATCGGCTCGTTCTTGAAATTTGTGAAAAGTGAGGAATGGAGAAAATCGTGGTTGTTGTGTTTTCTTAAACTCGCTGTATATAATGGTACAGCCGATGTATTCTGTCAAAAACTTGGATGAAGTGAGTTGTTAATACTGATTGTCTCACTTCACCAAAGTTTTCGCGGTGATTTTTTTACAGAATAGACTTGCTGGTGGTCACGTAACTTACTTGATTTGTCTACATTATAATAAATTTAGTTGCGAAGTACAGCACTAGTGTAATGTAGTGGGTGGAAAGTGAAAAACGTTCTTAAATCCTCGGAAAACGTACTTGAGTGTAAATATATTTCTTTTAATTTTACTTTATTTGGCAAAAAACAAAAGTAAAAATTTTATTAACTAATATGTAAGTACAAACTTCTAATACTAAATAAACATTAAAATATTAAAATAAAAATATAATAACCTAATCTAACTAGAACTATAAAAAAACTAAAAGAAAATAAGTTGAATTTAAAAAATATATTATTAATAAAAATTTATAAAATTAATATTTGGGTAAAACCGCAAAAAATTGTACAGTTACGTTCATGACATCATAAAACACATACACGTTACATACATGACCATTATAAAGCTTAGCTCACATCATTGCAGTGTATCTTGCAATACAAAACATATCAATCAGCCGACCTGTTACATACAATTTTTTTTTTCAAAATTATATGATTTTTTTTTAAACCTGTTGACAATAGTCAACAGGTTTTTCAGTAGTATAATACATAGCGTCTAACAAGATAAACAAAATAATAAAAAAAACATAAAACTTGACTATGTAGTATTTGAATTTAATAAATAAAATGCACTAGTCATCACTAGTGTATTCTCAGCTTAACAATTGGTAATGACTGTAATGTTACACATTTTGTGACACACTGTTACATTCATTACAAAAAACCCATAGGACATTTACTAAAACTGAAATTTAACTTAAATTGCGGATAGCCAAGGACTGCGAAGTAGTTTTATTCTTTTGTGTAATAGTAAACCTACATAAACACGTATAATAGTGAGAAAGAATATGCATACCTAGCCTTTTCCCAATTATGTTAGGGTCGGCTTCCAGTCTAATCGGATGCAGATAACATGCATGATTTTACATGGAGCGACTGCCTATCTGACCTCCACAACCCAGTTACTTATTGTACTTACCTACAATTAATTAACTACTTCATCACCTTGTTTTGCCTACCCTTGTTTCATGTTACACGACAAGTTATCAAAGCAATTTTCGTCGAATTAATCAAAACAAATAATCTAACATTTAAACGATGTGTCCATTCTCCAACATTTACAATCCGCCTCCACCGCGACACTCCAAACTTTACCTACAATAAAATTCACAATTAAGTTAAGTAATTCAATTCGCCGCAAAGACAAATTGGATTAAGTTTGATAACGAGTAGAATTCGCCTGCAGGACCTATTCTCAAATAATACCCACTTAACATTTCCAATTCGACGTTGTCTTAATAAGATGGTTACAAGTTTTCAACCTTGATTGACGAAGTAAACTAACTCGGGAAACTAGAAAATTAACTTTGATAACTAACACCCTGTATGTGCTGGAGGCACTTTCATTAGCCTGACACCAGTCACCTCACGATGCATTATGTTTCTCCATGGCGGGGGTATTTATTTAAGCCTCTTAGGTATTGTACGTGGAACAGAAATACTTTAATATTACAAAATCAACCTATAATGTTCCTTAATGCTGGGACACATGCCTTTTCTCTGTGAGAGTGAGAGCGGGTTGGTGAATGACACATGTTTTCGAACTTATGATTTTAAGAGATGCCGATTTCCTCAAGAGGCTTTCTTTTACCGTATTGAGAGCAGTAGTGATGAAATAATTTACCTATGTTCGAACCTAAGACCAATGACTCTTGTTTCCAATGGGCCACCGGTGCACAGCTTAATATTATCAAATAAAATTGAAATGAGAACCTTAAAACCAACATTTATTGTTCATTTTGTTGATTTATGAAGCCGTAATGACAATATTTTACACTTAACTGCAAATTATAAATGAAAATACGAAATACCGCAATAAAAAATTCAAAACAACAGAGTGTCCAAAACTCAGATCTATGGCTGCGGCTATTTTTTTACTTATATGTCATTCAATACATACAATATACGCAAGCAAAATTTTTTGGGCATACAATACAATTCATTTTCAACAAGCTCATCCCATTCCATGGCTCGTTTGTCCTAGGTATTCATCCGGCTGATATAAATGTCCAAAAAAGGTAACAAACATGAAAATATTTATGACACTACATTTTGTTGTCATGCGTGCCCATCCATCACTAGTTACAAGAAATGATTTCACTTAGCACAACCCTAGAAATGGAGGGAAGTTTAAATTTGACGTGGCTCTGTTGTTAACGTCATTCAAACTGTGTTTTATTTTTAGACTATTGAGCTACTGTTGAGATACTGTGAAAGGAAATGTTTATAGTAAACATTTTGTGGGACTGAATCCTCAAGCTTTAAGTGAACAATGCTGGTAGATACACATAATGAAACCATGTACATTTTCATAGCCAAAAACTTGCAAACACCAACAAAACAAACTGTTTGTTTTGTTACTATTCCAACCCTCAAACTAGAGTTTAACGACTTGCAAAAAACATAATTAGATATTTCACTTTATGCAGTAAGTAAACATCTCAATCGTGAACAAAACAAGTCGTAAGTATCAAAGTTCAACTATCAAAATTAATTGAAGTATGAACCATACCATCCGCAGTAACGGAGCTCGACTAACTCAAACACAAGATAACTAATCTTAAGATCTTGTGACCCGTGAATCAAACTTATTCGTCAGAGAAATAACACATTGTAGGACATGGATACATAGTGTGACAAGAATCTAAAGCGATGTTTGATAAAGATTAAGTCATCCGGTATGTGACCAAGCTGTCATCAGTTGCCGTGAAATGGTCCACGTTATCGTCACGTCGGCTCATTATATTGATAAGGTATTGGTACATTGTCGTCGGGCCGCTGATACACGACATTCTCCGCGCTCGACGGCGTAAAACACGAAATCGATCGCACAACACCGCCAAGTTGACGAACTAAAGACAACCTTAAGTGCACATATCCATTCCGATACCGTTCGTAATGGAAGCTTTCATCGTTCAACCAGCAGAGATAAATGTACCGTGCTTGTGCAATTTGCTTTTGAAGTTTGCCTCGTGTGTGCGAACACGGTAATGCACTAAAGCACTCGTCTCGCCAATAATTTAACCATTTAAATTGAGTCTATCAATCGAGCGCTAAAATATCCTTCGTGATGCACACTTTCAGCTGGCTTGTTACATATTCATACGTACTATCTGTATGCACCACCAGCAAACTACTATTTCCGCACGGAATACATGCAGCTCACTAAAATAAGTGAAGTAACAAACTATAGAAATTTCATAATACAGAACTCGGAAGCTTAATTTCATTTAATCACGCGTTTTGTCTTACACTTTTGCATATTTTTTCAAGTTAGAGCAAGTTTTTAATGGAATTAATTTAATAATAGCGGCAAGTTTAACTTACATTTACTTGTTACTTAACGTTACTAACCCGCATAATTTGTTAGGTAGGTACTTTAGTACTATGTTAGTACTAGGTACCTAACAGTATGCACTGGATACTAATAAACTTTAAAAAACAATTTACCACCTGACGTTAGAGAAATACTGCTACTAGTACGGTGAATTTGTTTTACGACAACTCACCTTACTTAAGGCGTGACCTGCGGGCGTGACCATAGACATTGTATCATTATCACGACAGCGCGTGTACGCTGAAAAAAAAATCTGTAGACTTCTTCGGAAAAGTCCTTTTAAGCGTCTCGCAGTTTATAATGTATAAATATTACAATTTTAGTTCCTCTATAACTACCCCTTTTCATTTCATTATGATTCTTATTTATTTTTATTTAAAGTTGTAAAGTAGTTTATTCTACATTCCACATATTCACACAACAAGTAACCATTATTGAAAAAGAAACGAGTCAACATTATCAGCTGAACAGTACTGGCAACTGGGCAGCATGCAACATCCCATAAACGTTTGCCACGCCACCTCTATCGTGTAGACACATCCTTATTCCGGTAAAGTGGTGAAAATGATTATTAGATGCCATTTTATTCGCCGAGATCTCCAGTGTAGGTGCAATCGCGTTGCACCTCGGGCCCGCGAAATAAATTTAAAATCATGTTAGTACCCTGTGACACGGTCGGTGTTAGTTAAACGGAAAATATTTCTGTATCGCCCATGGGTGCGAAACGGGCCGGCTCATACGATTTTCTCTGCTCTTTTCCCGGACGCGGTGTAGCAAATTTTAAAATTTATTCGGTATTCTTTATCGATTATTCAGAACGAAATATGTGTTGGAAGATCGTGTAAGATGGACATACCTGTTCTATTGGAAGTCTACTTAGTAGATAGTAAAAATGTCTATCAGTTGAGTTGTTTAACGTTTTACACGGGCTTTAAATAGTCACAACATTAAAAACGTAAAGCGTACAATATATACAATACAGAGCATTTATAAATCAAGTGTTCAATTCCATAATAAATCCAGAAACCTTCACGGAAAACTATCCCTATCTGGGTCAGCAGTCACACTTTAGAGAAACTTTGATAACAAACTCAAGACAACTTTGAAAAGTAGGAATTATAAATGAAGACCTACTTTATCGCTTGACTTGTTCAGTTTTGCAATAGCCAGTGAGCCATAGTACTTGTTAATATGAATCAATTATCGTCGCAAATTAGCAATAATGTAGGGACACTAATTACATTGACATGTACAAATTAACCTAGATTTGTAATTGCAAGCATATGAACTGGGTCACCTGTATGACCTAGCACTTCACATAACGGTAAAATGAAGTGTATGAAATACCTAGGTATAACAAACATCTTCATTTCACACTACTTTACTATTTCTGGAAACTTGAAATTGAATTTCTCATCTATGTGGAGAATAAAATTGAGTTTAATATTTGCCTTAATTTTCATCCTAGATAGTTGTAATGTAGGAGCTAGCTATGTATCTCCCTAAGGAGTTGTACTACATTGTTATATGTAGAAATATTTAGCATTATTTTATTTACAATATTTTGTCTGGAAGCGACCCTAAATCCATCAATTACGTTGGTGAGGCCATGAGGGAAAAAATAAATTCCAGCTTTCACCACACATGCCAAATGGAATGGTGATCAGCTGTTGCCCATCTCTTTACGTCATAGAAAAGAACTGCCGGCAATGTCCCCAACACGCTACCAGTTAAAATCCTGCTCGAAGTGACAATCAGAGACATAACTCGGAACCATGAATATCCCGAACTAATTAACCACATTAGATGTGTATATAACTAGCGGTATCTAAAGTTGCCAAGTCAGTGTAGACGACACTTGGCAACGAACGATTCACACATGCATAAACATACAGCGCATGCATTAGCGACACGACACGAATGAATGCTTTGAATACCATCGAAATACCTCGATATTTGCGCGGGCCTAGCTCACTCTCGCCCCAAGGCGGGTAGATTACGTTCGTGTGATGCACACCATGCCGTGATGCAGTTCGCGACTCACACAAAACATCCGATAGTGCGCACAGTAGACTGTAATTTACCTCAAGTGGGGCACTCGCAGTGCCAGCCTGCCCCCATGTCCCCCGTGCCCGACGCGACGGCAATCAGCCGACGAGTGTGTGCCCCATTGCTCCCCCAAGTCTGCCTCAAAAATGACATTAGAACCTATAACACTTCGACAGCTATGATATAGACTATACGGAACAAGTTTGGCGAGACGCGGCGCAAGATAAACTTGTTGCCATTTATTTGTGTGACTGTTGGTTTACTTGTGGAGTAAACGAACTCAAGTTATGCTTTATTATAAAAATAATTTATGGATATATAATATGTAGGTAAATACTTCACTTCTTACAATATAGAGAAAGAAATAGGAATGGGCAAATATTCCTCGACAAGAACGGAAAATTTCTAATCAGAAACAAAAATGCCCGAAGCTCGTCTACTTACAAATTCCAATCGAGTATCTACTAAGATCGTTCGCCCCTTAAGATCAGAGGATTAAATAACAATCCAATATTATTATCTGAAACAGATCGTTTGTATAAGCTATAATAACAAAGAAATACACATTAGATACACACTGTTTCCAATGAAAATATAAATGACTACATTTCACCCCAAGAACGGAACAATGATGGCATAAAAAAGAAATCAAAGAATCAGAGAGAAGAAAAAGTGGATTTTCTCGCAAAACAAGCTGAATCGCCGGAAGCGACAGGAACTACTGATTCCGATTTAGAAAACAATATAAAGCTGACGATGGTTTTCCGTCCAATATTTTTCCGATAATGATGTTTATATAACTTTACAGACGCGATGACTCAGTTACTCGAACGTTAGAGACCATTCACACCTGCTTGTCACAATTACGAATAGTTTCATGTGGAACATATCCCATTGACACATCAATGTAATTGCTAATTATTTAACAGTTACAACGATAAGGGCTGCTATTAAAAGCGCCTTTTACGTTTCTAACAAAATAGCTAGTCGTGAGGAAGAAACATTTTCTTACACGTACAGGGGGGGTATTAAAGCGGAGTGTCTAATTAAATTTGTTAGGTGTCAACATAAAGTTTCGTTTCGTCTGCCAGCGGCCGCTGACTTACATTTGAATCGCGCTGTTGTGAAGGCGGCTCACGTCGCGCACTGAATCAATTTCGCGTCAGGTTGAACTCCCCGCCCGACAGTATGTCGACTGCTTCACTTAATGTCGCCGTATTCGATGCTCGGAATATGTACAGAAATGTATCAAGTAACGCGGTTACGTGTTACAAGTTTACGTGATCGGCTGTACTTTTGACATGAGTTATCTTTATACTTTTTGGAGAACCTATGTTTGTTAACTTGAACACAGGTAAGATGCTATACCCTTATCTATAAGAACATACAGCTGCGCTTTTTTTTTTGTAGATGCGAAATCATCAAATAACCCCTACCGCTCTGGGTGGAGCAGAAGGGAGTATCAGACTCTTACTGACTAAAACCCACCCGTGTTCCTTCCTTAGCCCTTTATGTTCCGGGGCAGCGGTAACCCTTTCGGACAATCCCGCTGCCCATACAGCTGTGCTGCTGAGGAGTTTGTTGCGCTACTTCTTCTGCCCAGAGAAAGCATTACGAAAAGGTGAAGGGCGGGCGTTTTGGAGTCCTAATTTTTACGTTCGAAAAGTGCTGATTCTGAACCTAATTTAATGAAAAAATATGGATTAATAAAATGTTTGTGTGTTGTTGTACCTAAGAATGTTTGAATGTATGGATGAATTTTGATTTCGAATGGAAAATACATAAACTGAATCTGAGAATCACAATAAATAGCCTCCTGCTATTTTGAACAAAAATTTAAAACATAAAATAATTAAATCGAAAGATCATTAACGCGAGTTACACTGAAGGCAGCCGGGATGCACTCGCCACTATAACGGGGCAATAAATTCCAAATAGTGCTACTATCTCGGGTAATGTAAACGTTCTTTAGTTAATCGGAAAATATTTGGTAGCTATACCTGTCACGAGCTGCGAATGGCTCCTTCTAGAAGCGACACTGAGCGAGAGTTACAGTGGATAGCTGCGAGATTTTGGTAAATTCTGTGTTTAGTTTTTTTAGGGAAGATATTTTATACATCTATGTACGTTTACATCAACTAAATCGTACGTAAAATAAAAGATACCAAATAAAAAAAGTCCTATTAGATGACTGAAATCATAAATACTACTAATTTTAAAATGAAAACGTGTAAGCTGTGATTACCTGTAACTGACTGTGCATTACATGATAATGTATAATAAAAGTTTTATCTCGTCAGTAATCATTAAACAAATAAATAAAGAAAAAATACTATTATTTCAGGCTATTGAAATTATAAACTTACAGTTTAGTTTACTTATTATCCCTTCTGCGGAAAACTCCAAGCGCAACACTAAATATGTCAGCAAAAACCGTAAGTATTATTTTATTAGGTTTTTTTTATAAAGTTAGCCGTAATCCGAACAAAACTGGCTTGAGTAAGAGTGTAAAAACTGCATATTTACGCTGTGCTTTAAAAAGTTGTGGTCCCTGAAAATTCTGGCCCCAACGTTCGTGGGCCTGAAAATATTTCTGCCATGGGGACCGAAAACGTTTCGGTCGTGGTGACAACATTTTTGAGTGTGGGCCCGAATTTTGAACATGCTTCTTGAAAACGGTACTATTCATCTTGTTGTGGTCGCTTTCCTAAAAATTCACCTGAGTAATGTGAGAACATATAGCCTTGTAGTGCACTAGTTTTTACAAAAGTCTGCATTTGTGAGCCCCAGTGGGACTGTGAACGTTTTCAACCTCTGTTCTAAGGGCTTTGTCTTTATCTCTAGAAATGGTGACGTTGTATCAGTAAATTGTGATTTGTTTTCTTTGTTAAATATCAATGGAACTGTACGTTGGATTTGAACATTCACTAGAAAATGCTTTATGTTCGAATATTAGCTAACGATTGTCTTTTGTCTTTAAAATGTTAATTTTTCTTACTTTTTGATAGGATTTTGATGGTCACAATTTCATTCTATTATTGTAGCAATGGCGAAGCATTTTCTTAGCTTGCTCTATATGAGCAGAACTTTCCTTACATGCAGTTTATTACTAATAAAGTTTCCTACAAAAGAAGTTTATTAACCATATCAAAAAGTTTATACTACCTAAAGTTCCTATTAATTTCCCTTCATAAAAACAGTCACGCAGCCTTCAGCCCTCTGCACGTATCACTCAATGTGAGGTTTATATATTAAAACTATATAGTTGAGTTGTTATCGTAGTGCAGCACAATAAAGCTTCCCCTAGGAAATTCATAAGTATTGCACACGCGAACAAAGAGCACATGCGTGCTTACTTCTAAACAATGCACGTCATCGCTGGCAGCTCAAGTTTTAATGCCGATAATATAGCGCTGGAAGACGACTGCTCGCTTTCTTTGAGAAAAAAATATTATTCTTGTCAAATTACTAATAGAAATAAAATTTGTTAGGATTGTTTTATTGGCAGGTGTATACATAACTTTCCTTAAAAATAAGTAAGTTAGTTTGTGCCATTAATTTTTCTCGCACCTAATTTTAATTAGATAGATAGATAAACCATTTATTTGGCGCACACAAAAGTCAGCACAACACACAGAAGTTCAACACTAGGTGATAACATGTATATAATATAAACAAAAAAAAAAACCAGGTGCCATTATAAAAAGAAAATGAAAAACATGCTTATAGAAATAAAAATGACACTAATACTTAAAATAAAATTAAAATTACTAACGAAACATACCATAATATATATAATTATATTAATTATTAATATTGTATATAATTAAGTGTCATGCGGACCATGCGGTCATGTCATGTTTACTTACAGATTATAGACCTTATTCATATGATTCACAAATGATAATCTCTGTGTTTTGTACCTACCTTGATGCAGAAAATTTTCAGCTCACGTTTCAGGCATTTAAATAAACCAAGTTATTTCTTCTTGAGCATATATGTGCAGGCGAAAACAGAACGCCTTCATGCCACAGTTGTATCTGCACACCATTACAAATAAAAAAGGGCGCAAAAAATGCGAAAAAACATATTAAACACCTCGTCAGAACGAGAAGATTGACTAATTGCAGTTACGTAGCTCCATTTTAACGTTGCCCGGGAGTCAAACACAGGCCATGTTGGGGAGGCGGGCCCCTGACGCGGTGCCGCGTTCAGAGTAGCCCACTTAAGCAAAATTAGCTTCTTCTGTAAGCGTAAAGAACACTATCGGATGTTTTGTGCGAGCTCTGATACGCCCCCCGTTTGACGTCCTTACATGAAAGGAAGGGCGCAGACGAGTTGGTGTCCCAATACACCTCGTTAATATCAGCCGGTACATTAACGAGGGCTGCAGAACTTAGATAGATGTACCAACCTACGTATACCTGCACTTATTGATAGGGTTAAACAGGGTACGCTCGTGTTTCCCTCATATACGCGCATTGCAGTCGGCTTCACATTTGAAATTGGGGGTTCAAACGTATAAATGTCAGTCTAAAGTATGTACGTTTCTACCTTTCCGCGACAAAATAAAAGCAGCATGAGAACCATCAAAACTGACTGCTTAGCGTCGGGAACTAGGAATATGATGTTAAAAGTTTTAAACGAATTCACTCAGACCTGTAACTCGCAGGCACATTGAAAAAATTTGTAGACTGCTTGAAAACAAAAGAAAATTAGTTACTGAATGGCGCAATTATCATCGTTAGAACTCCAATGTAAATATTAGTAGAAGTACCACCTACCTATCTACCTAATATTTTCTCTTTCACTGTTACGTATTATAGGTAGGTTTTATAATAAATAGACTTCTGTACAAAACCTACACTCTGGTCAGTCTATAATCTAAAGTCCGGTAAGGTAAACCTTAGAACCTTTTCTAAATAATATTGGCGGGTTGGACCGCGGTGAGCGTTTGCCCACAAATGGCTAACTAGCCGAGCGACCCTGACCCATTATGCAATGCATTAGTGCTGAATCTTATAAACTTTTAAGCACATAATTTGTTAAATGTTTAATGGAAGGTGCACTTTTTGTAACATTTAGAAAAAAGGAAAGTTCGTCGTGTTAACTCTGAAAAGATTTTATTATATGCAATACACATATTTATACCGAAGTATTTCCTTGAAATAGGGAAAGTTTTCAAAATAGCTTAGTAAAGGAAACATTGACGATTATTTAGCATATATGTACCAGGTTTATATCAGAGATAAGATATTTTGGGATAAAGCGACCGCTTTTGAAACATCCAGTACAAAATGTGTAAACTGCCAGAAAACTCGAACGAAAACATTCAGTTTACTTTTAAACTTTGTAGGACGGATCACGGCATTATTTGTTGGTGTTAGAACTCCGGCAAATCCACATTTATAGCAAGCGCCTGCGATTCAATTACAGGCAAAGTGCGGCAGCGGTGCGTATTGCATCGTAAACTGTCGGCCGTAAGGCGTTATGACGCCGCGTTGAGAAGTAAAAGCTACGAGTCTAGAACTACCTGTGACCTCAATAACACGCGTTTGAATAAATTTTATAATTTCTAGGCAAGCGATAACCGTTTCATATCAGTTAGTTTTTATTGTAGGTTCTAGTTCTACCGCATAAACGTTAGGTTTATGGAAAGAAAAACTGATCTCGGTGCAGATAAACCTGTAAAATAAGATAATACTTATAAACACAGAACATTCAAAGTTTTAATTAGTGCCCCGTATTACCACAAACATAACAACAATAAGCTAATTAATATAAGTTAATTTCTAATAACAACAATAAGCTTTTGCATGCTGAAACGCTTACATTTATGAATTTCCAAGTACCTACCTATTACCTATATTACAATAAAATTACAATCGTCGTTAAAATTCCTCAACATCATCATCATCTGCATAGCCTTTCCCAACTACATTGGGATCGACTTCCAGTCTAACCGAAAAAAAAATCTATTGATTATTGATTTCAAGTCAGAATCGCAAACAAGTCAAAATGTGCAACGCAACATATTTCTTATGAAACTACACACATCAAAAGTGTCTAGGGATCAACATATATTTTTGCAATAACTTTTCTCCTGATTGATATTAATTAAAATTTTCTTTAAGGATTCATCAAATAAAGTGTTTTCGTTTGTCACAGTAACGATAAACCAAGTCACCTTTGCATTAATAAAGAAATTTGCCATTTTCCTAATAAAGGGATTTTTGACATTTGAACCAGTAACACAAAAGTTCGAAAAAAAGACTGAAATAACAGTTTTCTCTAAAATTTTATTGGGTAACTTAAACAATTAATAATTCGTGTTTCTACCGCGAACACTAACAACACAAGAACATCGGTTTGGCATACTCAAAATGAGTTCATCCAAATCACGCTGTGGAATGGCCGCCCATGTTCGTTGCAACAACAAAAAAAGGTCTTCTTGCGACTGGATACCCTCCATATTCGGCAGAGCTCTTCTCTGTAGCATATCCCATGCATGCTCAATCGGGTTCAAGTCTGGCGACTGAGCAGGCCAGGGCAGGACATTGATGTTAGCTGCGGCAAGAGTCTGTCTTACAACTCTTGCGGTTATCATGCATTAACTGAAATAAGGGACCGATTTGCACTTGTAGAGGAACGATGACGTCTGATACAATCGTCTCAGCATAAATTTGAGCGTTGAGGTTGCCTCTGATCCAAATCAACTCAGTTCTTCCGCCGATCCAAATACCCGCCCATACCATGATGGTTCCACCACTATAAGGATGGACTTCCTGGCAGGATTTTAATCGCTGTTGGCGTCCAGGGGTTCTCCAGTGTCGTATACGTCTTGTATCCGGTCTCATACCAAAACGAGACTCATCAGAAAAGCACACGAAACGCCATTGTTCTTCTGCCCAATTTCTGTGTTCAAGAGCCCATTGATATCGAATCCTACGATTGTGCATTGCTATAGGTGGTACCCGTAGCGGTCTTCGGGAATGAAGGTTCACTTCATGCAAGCGGTTTCTGACTGTTTGGTCGCTAATTAAGTTCCCTGAAGAGTGATGAAGCCTCACGGCTAACATCATGGCGGTTATTGTTGGAGCTCTTCGAGTTAAGATTTGAATGTATCGGTCTTGTCTCCGTGTGGTGCAGCGATACCGTCCTCCATGGCGCTCAGCCACGGTACCAGTGCTTCGGTAACGTGTCCAAAGTCGACTGATAACACTCTGACTTGTATTCAGAGCTAAAGCCACAGTACGTTGCCGGGAACCAGCTTCTATCATTCCCACGGGTCTGAGCATTTCTTCCCTGCTTAAATGACGTCGCCGCTCCATAATAACGTTGGTTTTAATCAGTAGTAGGGAAACAGTAGCACTAATAATGTCTTCAATGCGTTGTATGTTTTTATAGGGAAAATATTGACAGCTGATTTTCATCTTTTACTCGAATTTGATTCACAGTTCCTGATTCAAATTATGAAATGCACCAAAAAGGATCCATATAAATTTATAAAATCATAAATTTATTACAAAGCCACATCTCAATCTCAAGAAATCCGCATAAAAATGCTTGATCCCTAGACACTTTTGATGTGTGTATAACAGGAAACCACTCAAAACTTCAGCGTTAAAATTATAGACCCGTATCGCAAACTATTTTTATTTAATTTAAAATGTTGCAAGTTACAAGTTCCCTACTAGTCGCGTGTCATGCTTTAAATGTTTCCTTTTCACTTTAAGAGTTCCACTTTTATACTAACCAAAACCGTGTTCAGTTTCTACTACCTTTTGTTATTCTAACACGTGAATAAAGGTTCCGCTAAAAAACGAATACTGATTCTATTGGAAAACTCATAAAAACTTCCACTTCAGCAATAAAAAAATATTATTCCAAATTCAAACTACAACTTCTTCATAATAACGATATTTACGAAATTACGAAAGAATTTCTGAAACAAAGTTTTTTTTTTTTTTGTAAGGCTTGTAAAATAAACAAGAGTGGAAAAGTTCACGAAACCTTAATTTAGAAAAACTTCGGTTTACCTTGAAAATATAACTGGGAGTTAAAAAAACAGTTTTCTATTGAAAAATTGGCTCAGGATTTTCAGCCAAGTACCTATAGTTATAGAGTACCTATAATACCTACTTAAGATCAATTTTTACTTAAGTACCACTTGAAACCTGATTGCGTACCTATAAAAAGGAGCAGCCCAACAAAAATACTCACCGTTTATCAAATCACTAAGTAAATGGCCAAGAGAATTACTTGAGTAATACCCGAATAAACGAGCAATACAAGCTAAAAGTCACGTTCTCCGGCCATCCGTGGCTCGTTCCCAGCTCCCGAATGACCTTAACATTGTTTTCCATATCGCCTTCGCGAAAGGTCGGCATCGCAATAAATTATCAATAATCGTTTGGATTTTGTTAAACTTTCAGGATTTCGGCGCAAAGTGAAAATCCCGTTTATGTTTTGATCGGTGCACGCTCCCGACGGAGCCCTGCCTATAAACTGCTGCCATTGTAATTTTGTTTTGTAACAAAGTTGCTGCCTTTAGGTCGAGCCGAAACGAAAGTTACTACATTTACTAGACTACCAACAATTCACATAAATTCATAAGCCCCAAAATTAAATTTAATTCTTGCCGCCTTATCGCCGCCTCGTTTGGACTTGAGTAGCTATAATGGCAGCAACTATTTATGCGTTACTCTATTTTTACTGATACAGATATTGTACTGAAAAAGGGGATATTACATAAAACTATAATATTTTTATTGCTATCCCGGATTTTTGATTTATGAAAATGAGTTTTATGTTGATATTTATAACTCATAAAAATTGATCCATGAGAGCAATATTGCATTTCGAAATACTATTCAATGCAGAAACAAATAGAATCTGCAACACAATTTAGGAGTAGCGTCTAACCAATAACGTGAAGAACCATTTAATCCTACGACAAATGTCCCCCGCTGGTCAGCGAGTGAAGTTTTAAATCGATTGAATAGTGCTATCTGTGTGTGAAGTAGTATCAATTCGTCAACGTCCCGATATAATCCCCCCTCAATGAGTCCTAAGCCGGGCTGGAGGGACGTCGCGTCATCCATCACCGGTGAGTACAGCGATCTACCCGCACCGCGAACCGCTAAGTCATCGCACACAAACTATTAAGTTGTTCTAAAAAGCTTCAACACTAAGAAATTACGGTTCAGTCTATGTTTCGTACGGCACAAGGATCGGTTTAACAGGTGATTGACAAAAAGGTACTTCATTTTCAATTTACCTCTCAAGATTAGTTCCTTAAAAGCCAATAATGAAAGTCACGCAAGTTCAGGACTTCGTAACGCTTTTGTATCAATTGTGCAGATCATCTTTATAAAGCCTAATAGGTTTCATCTAGTCAATGCAACTTCAGTGCAATAAAACAAGAACAATTAATGACAATGCTTGAAATAAATGAACAAAGTATGGGAAAGAGACTAGTCATTGTCAGCTGCTCATCAACTGCTACATTCTGTTAACTTGTAGCCTCAAGTTGCAGACAATAAAGCTATTGAAAAGTTTACAAATACGTCATTAAATTGAACGATATCGCGCTACCTAATGACAAAACTATGACTGTAAAACTGCCCTGCACTGGATAAAGACTCCCAACGACCGTTCTTGTACACGTCTCCTTTTTACGCGTACAAAATAAACCTTCAAAATAATAATGTCAAGAAAGTGGTGTGTCTGGTCGTGTAAGCGGCGTGCACATCTGCTACCAAATCAATTTATCGTGGATACGTGATGTTGGCTCACTGAGCCTCCAATACTCGAATCTGTGTCAATGAAATACTCCTACATTACTTATTACGATTTTCCCGATACCGATAGTGCTATTTATTGTATACTCTGATCATCTATCAAGTCATATTCGACACTTGAGGAAAGTTTGTTTGTTTCGTCAAATGAGATTACCAGACGAGTTCGCTGAATGTCTGCGTTGAGTTACGATCTTATGGTGTTGACTGTCCCGAATCTCGATCCACTTCCCAACTTTCAAGCGAGAAGTTAGGAACAAATAAGCGGGTTTTTTTTATTCACCTCATTAACTTCGTCGTAGTGGGTTTAAGTTTTCGTATAAAAGGGGAGACGATACATAATTATTGAGTAGGTATATAACCTTGTACAAGTTTATGAGAGCCGTCTCGTATTTGTTAGGACAGAATGAAAGGGGGAATTAATGACAAAGTAAGCCTCTTGTTTCGTTAGGGACAGGTAAACCTAACCTCTACAATATATAAACGTCTAGACAGGAAACCAGGGTAAGCGTTAAACCTACGTATAAAGACAATGAAATCGAGCATACTTAATTTGAAGACGCACATACCCATAAACCACGCGAGTGATCTATGGTTGTTTATTCGCCGGTTAATGGTTGTCAGGGCACGCCCACTCCGCCTACTAAGCCTACTTGAAGATGGCTTACTTCAAAATTCTGTGCAACACAAACAAATATGATCAGAAAGGCAAATAAACACGTGAGGCTTACAACAGAGATAAGAAGGTAGCAAACAAGCTGACGTTCCGGATGCGCTCCGCTCCGTCAGTTTCCGGATCCAGCAAGGGCGGAAATCCACCGCTGGCATTAACGACGTAAACATAAGAGAACTAAAGAAATAGCTTCGCACACGACATCGCATGTGGGCCATCAGGTCTTTACTCTCCAACTGTTTTATTGATGCCCCAATGGTGATGAATTTATAAATTGTACGGAAAATTGTATCGGCCATCTTGTTTTGCCTATTTATCGTGAACTGTCCTGTGAATGGCTGACAGTTTATTGCTCCATCATTTGGACTGCTCATATAATAAGCACGAAACTTTTTGTCATCTATTCAGACGATTTGAAGAAAAATGCTTTCAGTTTTTACTGCATCGTCCTAATTTCTTACTCAAATTGTAAACTAGATATTTTTCCTTCGTCGTATAGACGAGAAAATATCTCGCTTGGCCGTAATCTCGCATAAGATTGGCGTATCTACTGGAACAATAGCTGTCTCGGTAAAGGAATGGCTGAACATAATACTCTTGTTACATGGGCTTTTAGCACGTTATACTCTAATATGCGCTCTAATATGGCAAGTCAGCGTGGAAATTTCTACTTTCCTTCCAACGCTAGGAACTCATTTGATTTCATTGTAAGTTTTATACCTGTCGAAATATGTATTACAACCCCAATCTCCCCCTACTACGGATAAAATTATGCCACATTACCCGTGAAACGGTTACGTTTTATATTTTCTATTTCATGCAATCATAGCGATTTCATGGAGCGTAGAATCCTAAAGCAATATGTTTGGATTATCCACTACTTTTCGCTGAAAGTTGTGGGAGGATTAAGAATTTTATCTCTTGGGTTAGTATTTACTTGGTAGTGACTGTAAAAAATAGCTTTATGGAGACTTAGACGCATGTGGGTAGTGTCTTCGATCCATATCTCAGAGTAGCAGTAACATTGTTGTTTTAACAGCGGAGCAGGGATGCCGCAAATCGTTTAATGGCGTTTTATAGCCCATTGCGAACCTCGGCTCTGTTTTATGAGTCGCTTGTCAACTCGCATTTATTGCTTTTCGAATAATCACTCGTCAAACTCATCTCTGATGAAGTTTAAATTAAATCTGATTATTAAAGTGGGTTATAAAAGTTATTGGGTACGTTACAGCAAGAAAAAAATAATACTGAACTATAATTTTAGTAATAGCCTCCATGTCACAGTGACATTAGGTATGTCGGAAATGATAAAAAGACGATTAGAAAAATACATTGCTCTAGCATAGAAATACCCCTATTTCCTTTCAAAAGTTGATGTTTACACACGGTGTGTAAAAAACGCCATGTATGTATTCCTAAAAGGTTACCAAATTACAACGGAGTCAAAAACCCTTCGAAACATATTGGCACCTAAGTTGGTTTCCGTCAAATATGCGGGTAGAAACAAGATTTGTGATTGATTTCCTGGCGCATACGTTTTCTCGGCATTCAGGTGTTGAAAAAATATTGCCAGCATACAGAGAATAAATAGTTCTTTTATTGAATCATGGTGATTGATGGTGCGGAGCAGCGTCTACACGTTGGCTGCCAACTAAATTGAATATCAATGAATTTACTACCCGGCTTTGCTTCGAGGTGCTATTTTCGTTACATATTTTTAAATTTTCTCTTACACTGTGCGGTCCTTGTTTGATGTCGAATTTCTTAATTTTACCCGACTACGGCGAAGCAAAGGGGAGTGTTTGTGAATGTGTGTTTTGTATGTTCATCTGTTCACTCATAATTTGTAAACTACTTATTAGTACTATATTTTGTTATTATGCTTCTTTTAAATAATTAATAATCTTCACATAACATCACGCCAGTAATCAGTGAAGGGTTAGGCTGGGGTGTACTCCTCCCAACTATAATAGGGGAAAATGAAATATCATTAACCTAAATTATTCGTCCTTCAACAAAATTGATATATTAGTAAAAGGATTGGTTTGTTTAAAATTAATGAACATCATTTTGAGGGATACATTTTCATTACGCAAAGTGGTTTCGCATCTTTTAGTAAAAGGATGTATTCCTAGGTATTCTTACTGAATGTGGATCATATCTGTTTGCATTACTTATTTAATCAAAAATCTGTGACCCATTTTCCAGAAAAAAGTAGACGCTCCGTGAAAAATTGCAATGGTTAGCTTTTCCATCGAGTCAGTTGTTTGGGTAGTTCGTAGAATCAAGAATAGCAGCTGAATTAACGGCGTCACACTAACTTACCTACTTAATCCCTCGCCACCTGATTGGCGTGACCCTCTCAGGCCATGTTGACCGTTCGCTGCAGCTTTCGACTCTGCTGTCAATTAGTAACATTACCACAGCCTCTGACTGGTCCAGATATAGTTTCTGCATCAGGTCACCTAAACATAGAAGTGCATCCCTAAGTTCCATCAGCTACTGAAATTAGTAGCTCAACATCCTGCATTTTCCGACTTCCTCGAGGGTAATGGGTAATTTAATGAATGCCATTTGTTACGATTATTTTGGTTCTTCGACCGAGCACTTGCCCTTTTTGAGGGAACTTTCGGTCCAAACCCTTCAGCTCCCTTCCAATATTCCCATTGCACAAATTATTGCTAACACAAAGAGTGCCTACATACATATACCTACGTACACATGTGCAGTCATATTAAATGCAGACAATTCACTACTGCCAGAAAGTGTAAGTGCAACAGTGAGCTCGAAGTTCGAATCCCGACAGAACTACTTTTAATTAAATTGAGCTCTCTTACCTGCACTTGGAAACTCTTTTAAGTGATTTCGCGATAAACTTGGCAACAAACTGAAACAATACTTAGCCACTTACAATTGAAATAATATTCTTGTTGCTTTGCATTTTAATAAAAACTTACATTAGGTATAACTGTTTGCAAACTGCACCTGCTTATGTAAAGTCAGTTTCTACATTATTCAAAGAAAACCGGAATAGTTTGTCTTACAAACTGCGAGGGATTTCGTATTGTTATGGTCTTGAAACGTACCACGTAATAACATCAGCACTTCTCAAGAATAAGTATTACGAGTAATTAACATACTTTTCAAAAACATTTCAGTTTTCCGTACCTAAGTCACAGACTTAGCTGTCATCTAGGAGAATCATTATGTAGGTACAAAAATTTTCCTAAAAAAATTAGTTTTCTGTAAAGTCGGTTTACGGACGATAGTTTTACGTGATAATGTCATAAAGAAACATTGATGAATAAATGAGTCACAAGCTAACGCTTGGGCCGATCGTGCCTCTATATCGCTTGTTCCGCGCTCTGGCTTGCACGCCCCGGCTCAGGCGGAATGTGACACTTTTTCGTGCGTGCAGCCGGTGCTCATCGATTAATAAGACGTTATCACATAAAAAAAAATGAGATTGTCACGCTAACATCATACTAAATATAATTTCGCAAGGTAGCTGTTAGCAGCTGGATGAGAGTTGACGAGAATTGTGCTAAATGGCGTGCAATTGTAGAGGCCTTTGTTCAGCAATTGACTGCTAGTATTGCCATGCTGCTAAACTTTAGGCTGATGATGATGATATTAATTGAAAGTATAATAAATAACTATTTATTGGGTCTCGCAGATGTAGATCAGGTACAAAACTAAACACAAACAAAGAAACAAAAGTAGGTATATCAAAAAACTAAAATAAAAACAGAAACACGACGTATACGAGGCCAAAAGGTACTTATCCGCAAAACTAATCCAATATACCTACCCAATAAAATACAAAACAACCAAAACGATCCAATTTGGTGAAAAATAACGAAACTTCGTAGTTATTATTAGAGAGCTGTCGCTAGTGGCTCACAAGTTATGACACAAGTATCAGTAGTGTTTATAGTTCTAATAAAATCTTATATAATAGCAAAACCGAGGAGGCGGTGTAAAAACTGTAACACGACAATGTCGTCAAGCCACGGTGGCCGCAAAAACTTTAATGGTCTCTTTTATCGGCCATTTGTGAAGCGTAATGGTCACCTCCTTTTGTTCCTAGCAGCTGTAATCTTTTAAGTATTGTTAAAATTTCATGTAAAATTCAATAGGGTAATAAATTTACGTGTATGCACTCAGAGTACTATGAATTATTTTGGTGGCTAGACTTAATTGCTTCATTCACTATGAAGTGTGGCTAATTTATCACATCTGTTGTCGTATATACAAAGTGTCGTATATACTTTTATCTACTAACGTTACAGTACCTACTAGTGTTACAAAGATAACATTTGCTAAATTGTTATCTATCTAAAATTAATATTATAAAGAGAAAAAAAAATATTTTTGTGTGGTTGTTTGTTACACTTTCATCGAAATCCGTTATTCGTTCAGATTCACCATATTATTATTAACTAACTGTTGCACGCGACTTCGTCTGTTATTCAGGATAAAAAGGAGCCTATGTCCTTGTCTGCGATACAGGATGACCTGGAGAAGAACTTAAGCTACTCCATAGGCTATCCATGGTCAAAGAGGTCTCGGGAAATGACTCGTTCTTGTTATGAACCTATGTTATGCATGCTATGTTTTTCCCTAATGCAAACGTGGTGGATTTGCCAATTTCCCTTACAGTCCCATAGGAGCCCGTTTTTCAATCCTCAATTATAATCTACTAGCTGCGCCCCGCGGTTTCACCCGCGTAAGTTTCGATCCCGTGAGAATATCGGCATGAAAAGTTTCCTTCATCCTATGTTTTAATCCTGGTTATAAAGTATCTGTGTGCCAAATTTCATCCAAATCCGTTCAGTAGTTTTTGCGTGAAAGAGTAACAAACATCCATCCATCCTCACAAACTTTCGCATTTATAATATTATAGTAGGAATAGGAAGTAGGAAGTATAGGTTCACTCTAATTACAATATTATCATGTTAAATTAACAGCAAATAGTAAGTTTCTTTGTCTAATACAAAAACAATCAAGTATTCATTCCATTAAGAATATTGTGTCCATTTCGGTAGGTACCCTATCTCTTAGGCAGACGTTAACAATACCTAACCATTGTTTGTATTAATCTAGATTAAGGATCCCAGTATGACATGTTAGTACGCTTTCGGATGACGGAATTCTTAATTAATGAAGGTTTAATTAAATTACGCTGTTTGTCAAACAAGCTTTTTTCATATAAGGATGTTTTTCGGATTGTTATTTAATAAGAAGGCAAATTACTCAGAAATCAAAAAGTACCTAGGTGCTTACTTTTCTGAAAGATCACTTTTCTTCTCTTGTCAATTCCGTATACAGTAACGGTAACATCCACAAATTCAATTATTTTGCAGCATACAAATGATTGAAGGCAATCCATAATTTATAGTAAAGTTTTGTAATATCTTAATTTAAAAGAGTGTCCTTGGAGTTTCTTGCCCGTTCTTCTCCAAGAGATCTACGTTTTGGAATGGGCAACTAGCTTCAACTTTCTGACTAACTGACCGACTAGTTAATTTTGACAATTCAAAAGTGCCTGGAAATGGTTTAATTGAAATAAATGCTTTGAGTTTGAGTTTGAGTTTGATAGGTCTATGAATTGAGGGCCTAATTTCAGTGCTTCCGACTGTTGTAGCACCACGTTCAGAGTTCTATTTATTTATAACCTAAAACATAAAATTCCACTTGAAATATTCCCACAGCCAAGCCACACAAATAAACTTAATAACACAATACCGCAGGCAGTAGACCCAACAAATGAAGTGCTCTAAGCAGACACTAAATTCTGGAAGCACATTTATCCGCTTCCCCCGTCACTGTACGTTATACCCTGACACGCATTCACTGGATTAAGCTTTGCATATTCCACAGAGTCGCCTGTAGTACCTAACCTAACACTGATTACATATGCAAGTGATGCAATAAATTGCCAAGTTAGCAACGAACACTTGCACTTGCTTTTATCTAGGAGGCAGGTAATGCGGCTTTTGGGAACATTGTCCAGGTGGTAAGACCCCGCTTAAACGATGCTTCTTCATCATGCATAGGATTTTTTGATTGACACAGTGGTTCTTGCGCTCCATTCACATGGACACACATTTATGTGGATCACAATCATAGTTGTTCCTAGACTGGGTTAAAACCCATGTGAGGTATTATGTGGCTTATCCAAAGTACAGGAAAACAACCAAGTTTGTCTAAGCTCACCAAGATATTAGTCGTGGTGTGCGTATGCAGCAACTTGTTAAAAAGCATATCTAAATAAGGTTTTTTAAAAGCCATTTCTTCTCATAATTTTCATTGTTGTAGGATTACCTTGATTTTGCCATGGATTTTCCTAAAATTCGACCACACTTTGCTAGAGTTTTTGCACTATTATTCTCTTTGACTTGGTTGATGTTGGCAGCAGTTGGAGTTTTTGTCTCGCAGAGATGCCAAGTCCTTTTGTAATCTACTTTGATTTACCATTTTCGATTTTCGCTTTTTATGGTTCGGTATGACAAAGGCACCGAGACGAACTGGAATTCTTGGATATCTATTTATGCGAATGTCTGTTCTGTTTGAATATTGGGAGAATTCTGCATAAACTTCAGTCTTATCCCATGTCCAACCAGCATGCAATGTTCTGGCCTTATCAAAATTAAATCCATCTTAACTTTAAGACATATTTTATCGTATAACTTTCAGAAAAAGTATTATTATGTATAGGCGAAGTAAACTTAAAACCGACTAGCAACAAATATCTGAGGAAAACTCCTTAACTAAACTAATATAGCGGTTGTTTCGTTGTTATCGTCAACGTTAAAAACCTTCAGTTTTATCCCCACATTAGATCCACGTGTGTCGTTATAAAGCACGGTACAGACCATTTGAGCTCGCTACTAGGATAACATATTATAAGGGATACTGGCTGTTATTTTTATAGCAAGTGCCCCTAGTGGACTACAAATCAAGATAACAAGCGAAGATAGAGGCCAGACGGAAATATTTACACATTGCCCTATGTGTTTTATTCAGGGCTACTGAATAATCATTTACAATCGGTACCTACCTATTTACATTGTGTACTACGTTTTATTTGGTCGTGAAATAATAATTTCCTGTCAAGAGAAGGTACCTATTCAATCTGCCAGAATCTGGAACTAAGTAAGATTTAACACACCGATAACATTTTAATCCCTGCCTAGAAACTGAGCTGATATCGGATTAAACCACCATCTTCATTTTATAATAATTTCAGGGTATACGGATCATTACTAGAAAAAAAAACAAGAAATAAAATTGTTAGTTACTAGTGTTTTCCTTGAAAAGGAGTTGCCTTTCTTTCAACAATAACTTTGAAACGCTATCATCGCAGCGGTAAGGGTGTGGTCACTTACTGGAATGTCCTGGGTTCCAATAATCATGTTGATTTACGGTGGCACAACAATTCCTAGAATGACATTTAAAATTTTACAGAAGGGGTTGGAAAGGGTACCAAGTAATGTACCCACGAAACATTGTAACGTAAAGAATCGATGGTGTTTTAATTTTGTACTTATAAACATTGTCGATTCCGGTTAATCGGCAAAATAGGATAATAGTGGTTAGCTAAACCACAATGAGAGCTCAATTTGTCCGTAGCGTGACAGTTTAATTATCTTGGACTAATTATATCACATAGTAATAATGTTATTGACTACCAGAATATACCTAGTTATGTCCAATAAATTTATTTGAGTTACTTTTTCATTCGATGTACCAATAAATTAATCCGATCCAGGCTGTCCCTTAGAGATGTCAGCAACAGGGGTTACCTACCGCTACCCCGGAACATAAAGGGCTAAGGAAGGAACACGGATGGATTTTAGTCAGTAAGAGTCTGACACTCCCTTCTGCTCCGCCCAGAGCGGGAGGGGTCATTTGATGATTTCACATCCACAAAAAAAAAGCCTGTCCCTTGCTGACCTCCCCTAGAGACGCCCTAAGCCGAGTTCCGTACCCCACAGGGTGTGCCCTTAGCGTGTAGTCGCTTAGTTTGTAAGTCCTTTAAGCCTTGGCTGGAGGCCTTCATTTATTAAGGCACCCACAGGCAAGCCCGTTATAGCAGCTGACAACGTTCTAGATTGACCTACAAGATGCCATATACATGTATAAAAAAGCCTTGTAGCAATTTTATCTAACAAAAATAGACTAAGCAAATAGAATCTACATATTTCTGAAGAAACAAGCAAAATTAAATAATGACATCAAGACACTAGCAAAGGAGATGAAATAATTGATTTTCCCCCATATCTATAAATAAATGCAAAAGTAATATCAGAAAATAACAAATGAATCCTGTATTTTTATACGACAAACTGATATATCTTCCACTCTCGTTATCTATTTAGAATAAAAACAGTCGGGGACGTGTGTTTGCTCTGAAAACATAGATCTATGGAACTTTCCCTTTGTTTATTATAGAAATAAACAAAACAATATCTAACCGTCAAGATAGAACGTTGATCGAATAGCTTATAGGTACAATCGAGTTCTTTAATATCTGAGCATGTTCATGAATAAAAAAATATAGGTAATGGTAAGTTTCATAAAACTCTAAACAGCTTTGCCTTACAATAAATTGTAAACAATCTGTGACATCATAAATATGTAATCCATTATATCAATAATATTGCTACAGACAAAGACTCTAAAAACTGTGCGCAATCCCTTGTTCATATTATTTAGCGCAAAGTTAGGTTCACAAGTATCTATGCAATTTTCTTTGAAAAACATCATGACAATTTGACATGTCTCGAATCGTTATCTTAAACTCTTTGAACAATCTCTTTACGAAATATGAAAGTCTGGATCTGTTTTGGTAAATGTTAAATAATATTATCATTACTGAGATCAGATTGCCCACTAAAGCAACGCCAAACCATGTTTGGCACTAGCAATACTTTGGCACTAATTTAACTTTATCATTACTTTCTACTGATCGCTGGCTAGCTATTACTTTTATCTGAAATATTAATGGTAATATGGCTATTGTTGAAAAAAGTAAACAAGTATGTCCTCAGAAATATCACCAATATAGAAACGGCCTGCGGGGTAATTGCGTAAAATACTATCTGTAATAATGGCTTTCATTTTGACAGTTCAACAATATTCATTGCGTTATTTACGTTGTTGAGCAGACAAATTTTTCAAACATATAAAGCAATGGATTAACAATATCCTTCAAAATCATTCAGATTGAGTTGATAGTGTGTTTGCAATTAGGTTGCTGGTTTACACGGCGCGACTGAAATGTCTGTGTGGCATGTTTAAGCAACAATAAAAGTTGCACCGCCTGCACAGTATTTCGACTATGAGAGTCAGTTGTTGTTTTAATATTATTACATACTAGCTGCGCCCCGCGGTTTCACCCGCGTAAGTTTTGATCCCGTGGGAATATCGGGATAAAAAGTATGTTATTCTGATGTATAAGCTATATTACTGTAAAGTTTCATCAAAATCCGTTCAGTAGTTTTCGCGTGAAAGAGTAACAAACATCCATACATCCATACATACAAACTTTCGCATTTATAATATTAGTAGGATAGGTACAGGCAAGCAACTTACATCGTGTAAATGGGGCTTACACACTTGCACTCAGTTGCAAGTGTGTAAGTTGTATAGTTGAACGAACCTCAGTAGACTTTGTCTAATACAATGTAAAAATAAATCAATCATACACACAAATTGAGAGGCCTGTGTCTAAATAATAACAGCCGCACAAGTCAATCGATCAGATTAAGCTACGTTTACCGCGGTCGGTCTGTGGATGGGTGACCATCTTTACATACCGAGACCCCACCGTGACTCGAAAGGTCCCGGCTGTCATTCATAGATCTTTGACAGTCGTTACGGGTAGTCAGAAGCCCGAAAGTTTGACAACCAGTCTTACCAAGGGGTATCGTATTACCCAGTAACTGGGTTGTGGAGGTCAGATAGGCAGTCGCTCCATGTTAAATACTGGTATTCAGCTGCATCCAGTTGGACTGGAAGCCGACCCCAACATAGTTGGGAAAAGTCTACGCAGATGATGACACACAAGTCATTCGAGTGACAAGTACAAACAAATAACAATGGTAAGTAATGGTTATTATTGTTTACTTGGGGAGTGTTTCGGGAGTTTTACAATGTCTTGTTTACCCACGTTAATTGACTATTTGAGCGTACATTAATATCACCGGCCGCGGCAGTCCGCTGTGCGTACGTCAATCGTCCGGGTAACGACGTCACATAATACGGCGGCGATCTCTCTCGGTCGCCGACGTCGTCGATGCAGGCTCACTCTCTTGTGATTAACTTCTGAATAAGGCAATTCATTCAAAGAACAAGTTTATTACTTTCAACTTCTCCGCTCAATGCGAGAAGGTCGATCGAAGTTCGCTCGTTCAATGGGCCTAATTACAGAAATCGTAAAGATTCGACAAATTTCACCAGTTTTCATCGTTTTTCAACACTTAATCTACTTTTGCTGAATGTTGGATATAATTATGGAAGTTTATGAATGCTAGAAACATTATTGCTGGGAGGTATTTGTATAAGAACGGTAATAACGCGTTCACGTGTGTGCGTACAATATTCTGCCATTGCTGGCTTTGTGTAAGCTCATACAATAATTCTTATGGCTCATAAACTTGTGCAAACTTATTATAGAAGGTGATAGCTTTGTTTACTTTTGTTTACGCGTAGTTACCGCAAGTACCATTTAGCATGCAGTGGAAGAAAATTATAGTTATAAAAATTATGTCTATGATGTAGACGTGCGTGTTTGTTAGAACTCTTTTCTTTTATAGCCGGAGCTGGCCACACCCGCCGAACATAGCCGGAGAGCCCGGCACAATGTAGTTACAAGTTAAGACACGTCTTCTCTATTATTTATAAACGTTGTTTAAGCTTGGCGAACATTCGCCGGAAGAATTACAGCTGATTTAACTGGGACGTTGGTAGTTTTCTTTTCTTAATAAGAATTCTTGGCCCATCTGGGAATAAAAAAGGAGAGCTTATTAGCCGCTCATCGTCTTACGTGACGTTTTAATGTGTAGGATTAAGTTATAGTACTGCAATTGAAGGTGCTTCATTAATGTTGCTACTTAAGTCACTTTGAATAGAAAAAATACTTGCAATTCTATACCTTTATTATGAAGTGCTCGATGGAATTTCTCATCGGGAAAAATAATGAACATCCATATATATAGGGTGACTGGTAATTAGTGACCGATACCTAAACACGTGATTTTACTCATGATAACAAACAACTTTTACTATGGGACCAAACCTGAATTCGCGAAAAAAAAATGTGCTGTTCAGTATCTACATTTTGACCAGTTAGGCGAACATAAATGACTGAACACCGATTTTTTTCACAATTTCAGGTTTGGTCCCATAGTAAAAGTTGTTTGTTATCATGAGTACAAGCACGTATTTAAGTATCGGTCACTAATTATCAGTCACCGTATATAAACTCCTATTTGACCCCTTTAGAGGATGAATTTAAAAAAATCCTGTCTTATAGCTCCTTAGTGTTATACATAATAAGGAACTCTTGCGCAAAATTTCTTCTTCTGGATTCATCGGTGTGCGTTGTCCATCATTTTACTAGATGATTGATGATGTCATTGAACTATGAAGTAGGGGCTCGTGACTAAATGATAACAGCCACACGGGTCGATGTAAGGTTAAGCTGTACTTGCCGCGATTGTTTTGTGGATATAATATGAACTCTAAAGTTTTGAAAATAGAGTTCAAGATAAGTACACATTTAAAAAAATGTGTTTTCTTTGATGTGAGTGGCAAGTCTAAGAAACAAAAGGTAGGTAGTAGACCAAATCCCAAAAATTACTAAAGGTTGTAAGCTGTTAGCAGAGCAGAGTAGGTAATTAAAATAGCAAGCTAGCTTAAATTCATTTACAATTTAACGCATTATTTTTCGGTAGTTTATAATCTGTCCATGGCAATCCGACAAATTGTGAACTGGTATCAAACTCGCATGCGAAGAATCGCAACTTGCGATAACACTAAATAGTAACTGGGAGCAACTTGGAAAAAGCGCTCGCGCGCCGTTGGTGAACTTAGCAAGTTCAATGTTTCTGACGGATAAAAACATGTAAGATTTTAACCTCTAATAACTACGTTAATTTGAATGCTACAGCAATAGTTGAGCATTTTTGATGATTTGCCTATGACGTCAAATTGCGACCTCTTCTTTCTGTGTCGAAATTATAATTCGTATAGCACAAAAAACATGTTAGAACGGTAATTGTAGTGCCATTGTCAAGAGTTGACAAAGCACTACTTAAAGCCCTACCAGAATCCAAAAACAAACTACAAAAAATATTGGCCAAAATAGGGTTAAAACTGCTTTTAAAGTTAACAATAGCAAAATAATTTCAGATTTCGTCTCACATAGACCGTAAATCGATCTGCTCAGTATAGCTATACGCAACCACTCGATATGCTTCCGTGCCTTTATAGTACATCAATCAATGTTATCATAGGAGTCCTCTAAACGCTGTTTGATTAAAATTTGATTTAAACTGACATCGGGTATTGAATTTCCAATACCTGATGTCAGTCTAAATAAAATAGACGACCGCTTTTTTTCATTCCTATTTTTATTCTTCCAACAGCAGCTATTTGCTGTCTGGGGCAAGCCAAATCAACCATACGCTTTGCCCCGAAAGTGTAATTTAAGAAATATGTAATTTTCGATACGATAGTCTGTCGGATGGTTGTGAATAACTAAGCGGGACTGAAAAATATGGTGAAAGGTTACTTCATAAAGAATGCAATGAGCCTACTAAGTCTAATGTCGAGCAAATACAATGACTACAGGCGGTAACAGAAACTGTTAAAATTTTCTTACAAAAGCCTACAAAATTATAAGATTTCGCCTCATACCGGCTGTAAATTCCCTACTCAAAATAATAAAAAAACGACAAACGAAGAAAGGTTTACTTAAGGAAAAAAATAAACCAAAAAAATCTAGTAGTGAGCGAATAAAAAAGCTGGCAAGAAAACCTGACAACTTGAATAAATCATCGGAAGTCGTCACGTTATCAATGGCGGCACCGTGTCATCGTGCCAGTACCTATGCGTGAAGATTATGAGAACATTAGGAGGTTTCAACGGCATAAGACTAAGTAAAAGAAGACACCAAATGTCCCCACCTTACCGCAGACCCCACTGAAGTTTCACAAATCAAAACACAAAACTACTTGCTGAGTGTCACATTTAGCAGCTAAACTTTAAAAAAAAATTGTGGAACACACTTTTCAAGTCAAATATTTAAAATAACAACACTAAGTTTTAACTGTAATGGTATAATTACAGTTAAAACTCAGTGTTGTTATTTTAATAGTGCAATATGCTACAAAAAATATAATGTCATAAAAATCGGCGAGTTTAATTTCCAGTATGTACAAATAGATTTTTTTATTGCTGAGTGGGCCCGCTCTTGACCTCGATCACGCCTGATGGACAGCGATGGATGTGGTCTATGATGGAACGAACGTGCCCAAAAGAAGACACTGGAACTGAAACACAGCAAGCTGCTTGACGCCGGACTCCGGTGGGAGGGTGGTCGCGAACCAAGCGGGCGTTAGCCCTACCACCACAAGGGAAGAATTGGCCAGGCAAATAAGGTGTTGGGTGTGACCGTCCAGGATGCGCCGAGCGCTCGGTTCAGTTGAGTAACTGGCGGAATAAACTACGCTACATGAGAAGGCTTCTTCATGCATCCCGATTTTAATGTTTTTAGATAATTTGATGACTTCTGGGTCACTTTCGACTTCACCCGCATTTAACTTAATTAGTAGATAATTACGAATGAAAGCTGATTATTACTCAAACAGTACAATTATTTATTTTTGAAATACCATCATTAAATTCTGAATATCCTTCCAGATAAATCCAATCACCATTTCCCGTTTTACTACTGCTAATATAATCGTGTAAACGGAACGTTAGAGCAGTCGCTGCAGTGGAATATCTAATGAATCTGTCGTGATGAAACCACTGGGTGTTAGGCGACGGCCCCAGAATATTGAAGTAACCAGAAGCCTCAAACCCACATAGAAACAAGGCAATGAATCGTCAATAAGTATTCTTAATAATGTCGTTGAGCATTTGATTGATTTTTTTAAGTAGTCGTTATTGTAGCTGTTTTTATTTATATTAATTTCTGCTTGTAACTTGAAATGAGAAAAAAAAATCTCCTCAAAAATGTCCATGTTTTGTTGGACAGGTGTGGAAAGAAAACAGAAGGGTAATTACGTAACACAGTAACAGTAGGAATGGCTTTCATTTTGACAGTTCAACAACAATCATTGCGTTATTTGTTGTTGGGCGGACAAAAATTTCTAATATATGAAGCAAAGAATAAGCAATAACCTTCAAAATGATGGAGATTGATAGTGTGTTACGCAATTATGATGCAGGTACCCCGATGTTTGTTTTGTGCTTGGACATAACGGGTGTCATGTGATTATGATGGCAGGCCTTCTGGTGTATTATGTATTCTGAGGCGCCAGTGTACACCTCGCTCATTAACTTGACGATTGTTGTAAGCGCCGCGATTCCGTGCTTTGTTTTATGACGCCACTGACGATGCTGCAATTTGTCAAAAGATTCAACTAAACGCTTATCCATTACCTTTACATAAAACGCTCATATCTAACGCCGATTGCTGGTATTTATGTTTTCATTGTGGATACTTATACAGTAAAATGGATAATTTGATTTGTGACTCAACAATGAACAATATACAGGAGTGGCGGTCGTGATAGAATAGAATAGCATAGACTTTTATTTTGAAAATATGTGTAATACATAATAGATGCTCAAATATATTAAAACTCAGTCATATTTCACCACTCGCCATGCAACACTTAACACAACACGTAACAAACACACACATTAACATCCGATATAAGAGATGCGTAACATTTATTTGACCTATTAATGATTGCAATTAATTAAATAAATTACTTAAACAAGCATTGTTGCATGTCAAATAAACTAATTACAGGCACTTTTGATTTGTCAAGGGCTCGGTCAGTCAGAAAGATACCTATGGAGAAGAACGAGCAAGAAACTCCACTGACACTCTTTTAAATCAAAATATTAGTTAGATACATCATTCATTTTGAAATTATACAAGTGAGAACGATTTAGAAAGACGTACACGTTAAAAGCGTCCTTTGTAAAAAAGAATATACAAAAAAAATCAGAAATTAAAATAAGCCGTGGCAGCTAAGAGATGACCGTTGTCTACTGACGGCGCCCGTTCTCAAATATATGACACTTACATCGTGTGTCACTATTACGAATAGAACTTCTTAACCCATGTTCTAACATCAAGCGTTTTGTTGGAAAATAGGTACCTAGGTAGAATATATTCCTTTTGAGATCATAATAAGCTTTACAATCCGAATTCCGATTTTAATGTGCACATGCATACAGTTACAGTATGATATCCGGAAATCGATACGAGATTCCGGATTTGCGTCAGATGTACTTACAAACCGTTTCCTACGTGTTTAAATTTCAAATGAAATCTCAATATTCGATTTGGAATTCATTTCGCTTATACTTCGTGACGAAAACAGAAAAATAAAAATTGCTCGCGTATGCAAAAAGTCTTTATGCATTTCAAGGGCTCACCCTAACCGCGGAACTGGAGGAGCATGGTGGAGGAATTGAAAATAGAGCCCTTGTTATTTCGAGTATATGTGGAGTGGAATACAAAGGGGAACATTGTCTTTGGTTCGTCGTTATGCGCCGCTCCAGACGTCTGATAACAAACCACGGGTAAGGTACTCGAGTATAACAGTATTATTTTATTTATTACCCAGTTAACTTTATTTTTGTGAAGTTGGGTCGTTCCAGTTGTGTTTTTATTGAGTGTTAAATATGCTTTTGTTTTTGAAAATACGTGTTTTATTCCGTTGTTATATCCACGAATAGAGCCACTCTTCTAAGACCGTGATTGTCGTAAAAGCCACTAAAAGCTGTCCGCATTTTCCTGTCTAAGTCAAAAAATGCGAGCACAATATAATAAATGTAATTTAAAGTTAAGAGAAAGGTATTCAATTTTTCAAATATGGGTATAGTATTTTACAAGTACGCATGCAAGAGTTACAAAAATAAAAACGAATCCACTAAATAATTTACTAAACTTTAACAAACAGAACAAAAAACAACACAAAACCAAACATAATTCTTATTTTAAACATGATAGTATAAACTGACTAAGCTAAAAAAACAGTCTAGAATTCTGTTACACTATGGTATGTTTTGAATGTCAAACAGCTTCGAAGCCTCGTTTCTGTACCTACTGAATACAATGTTGAATTGAAGTAATTGCACGACAGCAAAAAAAAACTCGCTAATACCCAAGTTAAATTATTTCGATTACATTTCATACCATACCTCAGATCATTCTAATGAACAAATATTATGATGGGATAAAACAGAAGAACCTACTATAATTTAGTCATTATTTTGTTATCTGTATCAACAACAATAATAAGAATGACTAACAAAATCATCAACAATTCTAACTTAATCATTTGTAGGTATATATTGAAGGAGCCATTTAAATAGAGCAATGGTGGTCCAGCGCTAGCGGTCGCATCTTACGGTCGTAGCTTCGATCCCTGACAGGCGCTTTACATTGTGTTAATTAGTTCAACACCACTGCTCTCAAAATGATGAAGGGAAACATCATGAGGAAACCGACATGTCTTATAACCAAAAATAATTCTTCAAATCGGCATATAAATAACGGAGTTCTGAGGTAACAAACATAAAAAAAATAACGAAGACATGTGACTACCTACCCTCACTGGGCTCGCGTGGTGGATTACAGCCCACTCCCTCTCACCGAAAGGAGGCTTCTTTCCCAGCAGTGGGAACATTATAGCCTAATTAAGCTATGTAAATGTGAAATCATGTATAAAGACATTTTCCTTGTTTACTTACATAATCTATTTATACACTCAATGTAATCCTCAGTAAATGATAAATGATAAATGATAAATGATAAATGATTTTATTTCTGTAAGTAGGTTTGTACAAACACTTTTACACGTCAGTAAATGTACATGACACATAATAACTATACACATCTATGTATATACATAGGTGAGTAGGTGGCTATACAACATACATTGATCGCAAATGTCGTAATGAAATCATTTCCTGTGTATAATAGGTCGAACACCCTGTATACATCCCTACCTCGTTATGTTGCATATCTTGAAGTAAAAATAAATAAATTATTATTATTGTATATAGATTTATCTGCCAGGTATTCCAGAAATTTTTATCAAGCCTTAAGTGAACAGGCATCGTCTAGGCTTGCTCGTTCCATCATAGACCTCATACACAACTTTCCACCAGGTAAGATGGAAATCAAGAGCTAGCCGCTTAAAAAAAACCTGTTTCTCGTTCAACGGTGAATATCGAAACAAAGATTGAGAGGTTATGCGTATGAATACTATTTGTTGCACGATTAACAATATGTAACACACACATTTCTTTCAAATAAGTAACATTATTAATTAAAATTAGGGTTTGCGTGTCTTCATGTTACTGGACTATATAATAATATCGTAAGACATGGCCTGAAATACGCCACGGCACCCAAAAATATCGAGTTCATTTAGATAATCGTAAAGGTAGATCGCACCTCACAAAGGATCTTCCAGTGGCGTCCATAGTAGCTAATTACACAAAGAGGAGCTCATTACAAGCGGGATATTAACCGTGGCGTAATCAAAGCGGTGTTTAATATTAACTACGTCTATTGCTGCCTTTGTTTACCACGTAGGTACGGACCCAAGTTCAAGACAATTTTGTGCTCGGTTTTTTGCTTAAACCTGCTTAAACGAGCGCGCATAATTTGAAATATAGATTTTGGCCTTAGCGAACAGTCTATATTCTAGATTATCACCTGAGGCTAGAATCGAGGTTATATCAATATCTGCCGTGACTTTTTCCCAACTATGTTGGGGTAGGCTTCCAGTCTAACCGGATGCCTATTTGACCTACACAACCCAGTTACTGGGTAATACGATACCCCTCGGTCGGTGGTCGTCAGACTTTCGGGCTTCTCACGAGCTGTAACGACTACCAAAGATCTACGGATGACAGTCGGGATTAATGTTATGGCTTAACGCGCTTTCCGAGGCACGGAGTGGTCTTGATTTGTAAAAATGGTCACCCATCCACGGACCAACCTGATCGATGGACCCGTGCTGCTGTTATTGCTTAACCACAATCTAGATTATAATAAGGCCAACATTATTTCTTGCTTGGGTGAAATAATCTAAAGAGAGCTCAAATGCCAACTGTAAGTACATCATAATATTACTCTTATATTTCTCAAAGGCGCACCTAGTTTAACAGACAGCCTTTTTCAGTCCAATCCAGTCAAGCCCACTCCCACTCACCGAGAGGAGGCCTGTGTCCCAGTAGTGGGAACATTATAGGCAGATTTATGTTTTTTCAGTCCTACTAAGATGACTTTGGAACCTGCCGGTCGATTCTGTAAAAATCTCACCGTGAAAACTTAGGTGAAGTGAGTTTGTTTTTTCTAGGAATTGACACTATTGAGAGCTCACTCCACGCTCACTTCACCTAAGTTTTCACGGTGAGATTTTCACAGAATAGCACCACTGTACCTATGATCAAAGGAAACAGAGCTAAAGCTGGCAAAGGTAACCGCAAAGAAAAGGCAAACCCTTATCACAATTAAAATGCTTTTTGCAACACTTACGTAATAGGTACATGACTTTAAACACATGAATTTTCACAGTTTAAAACTAATGATAAATGGAACATGGTCTGAACTAGGTTGATACACGGTGCGACCGAACACGCGACATCGCGTTTTTGTTTGATACCACACACTTCTGAACTGCTGTGTTGCTGAGCTCGTATTTACAGGTGTTAAATGCTATATTTGGTCATAATTGTGCTTTGACGATGGATATCAGAGAAATGTAGAAGTAGAGATATATTTTTTGAAGTGAAAACTTCTTTAGCGGCGTTGCGTATTTTTTTTGGAATGGGTAAAAATCTCTAAACTCGCGTCAGGACACGTGACCTGATCGAGAATTCGTAAGACGGATGGAGAGAGGGCAGGCGGCGCAAGGCGCTTGCGCGAATGTTGAAGTGAAAACTTCTTTAGCGGCGCTGCGTATTTTTTTTGGAATGGGTAAAAATCTCTAAACTCGCGTCAGGACACGTGACCTGATCGAGAATTCGTAAGACGGATGGAGAGAGGGCAGGCGGCGCAAGGCGCTTGCGCGAATGTTCGATAATTGTCATGTTTGTGTACGATAGCGCAATGAATAAATATTGTATCCTACCACATAAATAATAATACTTTTATACTGATAACGAAAGCAATTCGTACAAAATTATTCTGTAACCATTCCAAAATATCAAAAATGCAGAACATTAATATTTAAGTTTTCACTTCTGCCGGCACTCCCGGAGTGCAACCCGTCGATTTTTTTTTTTTTTAATTTTGACCCACTTCATTTGTTACAGCATCAATAAATAATATTCTACTCTATCCAGAGTTAGTGTCTCATTCTATTACTTCACTGAAATGCATTTCTAATATCTTGTACATTAATTATTTTGACTAAATTCTCAAACAGTATTATAGCACATACTTTGCTTATCGCCCCTTTTTCATCTTCATCTATATCATTATAAAATTACAAAGTGTGTAATTATAATTTTAAATCAATTAAAAATTCACCCAACTCAATTTAGACCCCCATAATATGTTATGACAACAGCTGGCCACTTTCCAGATATTAGTGGTAATTATTAAATTACAATATTTAAAATTAACGTTATTAGCTTTTTTGATATTGCTCTCGCTGCGCTAACAAAATGTCTGCCTTATTTAAGGCTCATTTTGTACGAGCCTTCCGAGGCGAATATTACTCATATGGAAGAGAATAAATCATACGTGTATTATATCCTCCTGGGATCTTCGGTGACTTCACATGTACGGTAAATTGCATCCGAGTCCCTTATTGCGATAATTTATTAATTTGTCCACACATACGGGGTCACAGCCTCGCCCTGATGAATTATTAACTGCTAGTGTCTGACAACCTGGCGGAAATTGAGGAAGTCATGAAAGGAAGAAATTACATAAATCTTTTTTGCTTCGATATATTTTTATTCGTTGCCGGATGTCAAGGAAATAACCTTGGTGGTCTCGCCATAAAGGATGATAGATGCGTCATATCCATGTGAATACCTATTAGTAAGACTTTACTTTTGTTGTCTCGGCTTATACTAAATGCTCATTATACGACTTTGACACAGAGCTTAAACGCTTTAAAGATTTAAAACTCTTAAGAATGAAATATACAGAATGATAAAAAAAAAAACTAAACAGCAGTGGGCACACTTGCTGTAGCATGATAAACAAAATCCCAATAACATTAACAACACACTTCACCATCTATCAATAAGCTTAAGGATATAACCCATAAGGCGACAGGTTACAAATCCCCAGCCTTCCCCCGTAACCTCATATGCTACAATGTGATCCCCGATCGTCTCTCTACGTGTATTGAACGAGCTATGTTCCGCTTTGTGAGTCCTAGTTGAAAAGAGAGGAAAAATTGTTCTATACTTAAACCCCGCGGTAACTGCTGAAGAAAGGTAGTTTCTGAAATCGCTCAAAATGCTAGACTAAACTAATATTTTGTGAATTCATACTTTTGAACACATAATTACCTAATTTTCATTATAAAAGCTACATGCATGCCCTCTAACGTTATACGCTTTGTTACAAAAAAGTAAAAGGTTGTGACATAATGAACGGACTATTGATATCCACCTGAAACACCATGAAGTTTCTAAATAATTCATCTTAACAGCACTGACCTCTATTATTACCACTGGACAGGCTGTTCCAAGCGTTTGACAGCAATTTTTTGTGTCTTTTTGAAGCGCCACTAGCGAGTGTCCAGAGAACTAATTTTGACGTATACTGCTAATGGCTGCGAGAGAAGTGTTTGTTAGTAATTTAGCATTTTGAATTAATTTGGTTCGAATTTAATGTTATTCTTGATAAATGCATTATACAAAAGTTATCAAGAATGATAACTATATATTTAAATATATCGACATCTCTAGTTCTAGTACCACAGACACTCGTTACGTCCGACAGCGCCAAAATGGCGATTATCAAACAGGCACAAAAGCACTTTGACAGCCGCCAGTCCAGTGGTATTTAATAGAGGTCAGTGTCTTAACAGCCACACCTTCTTAACAAAGTACCTGTCAAATAGCTTTCACAGAATTTACAAGTTACAGTATTGTGCTCTCAGAGATTGACAGTGGTTTGTTAGCCAGTACCCTGAAGGCATGAACTACGTACGTAATTACTACAAATGAACGTAAACACTACAGCAGCACCTGAATACAGTGTATGACAACCGTTCACGAGCAACACTACATTCCTACATGAATAAAGCATACAATTTAACCGCGTAAATAATAACTTTATTGCAGATATTTTTATAACAATTGGATCCATCAAATAAAGTCTTCAGTGAAATCATTTAGACTATATTAGAGCCAGGATTTTGAGATAATTTTCAAGTTATAGAACAACAAACTGAATGTTTAGCTTGCAAAGTTCAAATTCCATTGCAGCCAAAAACTTATTTTAGGACCTGTTTGTTATAAATAGACTCAGAAATCAACTTAGAGTACATTTGATTATGGACTGATTTTCAATAGACAGACAATATTTATTGGTGGAATAAAATTGACGTCTGACAGTTTTTGTATGGTAGAACTGTAAAAAATTCAAAATTATTCTTCCAATAAAATTATCTGGCGTTGGAAAATTAGCGCATAAGTAACTGATAAAGTGGCGATGAAGTGTAAATTATCTGAGATTATGAACACATAGATCATAGACAAAGGTCGATAACCTTTTGTTTAATATTTGTTATATGTAGATATGTAGGTAGTAAAATAACATCAAAATAATTGCACACAGGCAACACCATTAATTAAAAGCGCCAGACAATTTCATCAGACGGCAGTGTTCATATTATGGAAAACAATTATTTTGACGCGACGACTTTCAAAGGATGACACGTTACATGAAACATGATAAAGCATTGCCGTATATAATGCTGATGTACTGCACATATATCATATATATACAGTCTGGTGGAAAATACAGTCCTTTACAATGTTGCGTTCATTCATAGACGATATTAAATTAAATTGCAACGCAATACACTAAATTAAAACAGAGTTCAACCCGCAAACTGTAAGCGGGTGAAATTATGACGTGTGTGACTAAAATTAAACAGTTCCACTTCACATGAGTATATATTTTTTTCTTTGTATTGATTTTTTTAAGCGTGTGCTAAAGAGAGCAAGGTACACAATATTGTTGACGTGTGAGAAGTAGACCCAGTACTCATAATGCCGATAGTTCTAATCTAGATATATTTAAAGTTTATTTAAAAAAAAAAACTATTGACTTCCGAAAAAAAAAACAAAAAAGTGAGAAATAAATTTAATTTTGGAAGTCGATGTGTTTGGTTTTGTGGTGTTATTATTTGGAACCTAGTTGTTTTTTTTTTTTGTAATAAACGATTTATTTTTACTTTTTGTTATGGACCTACCCCACCAAATTCAGTTACTTACCTTAACAATGCCAGGAAGTTATTATTATAACATCATCAACGTAGAATAAGTGGAAAAAATACGTATTAATGAAGCTAACTTAAAAACCACTCATCAAAACTTGATTAAATTTATTTGGGAGACCACTCTATACATATATCCATTTAAAAAAAAGAAGATTTTTTCAAATCGGTTTATAAATGACGGAGTTCTGAGGTAACAAACATAAAAAGTACAACCGAATTGAGAACCTCCTCCTTTTTTTGAAGTCGAATAAAATAAGCATAAACCAACAACTGAAAAGAGTTTCCATGAGGCAGTTAGGCCAAGGGCTTGATGCAAAAAGCTATATCTACTGTTAAATACACCTCTTATTGACAAGAGCTTCCTCTTTCAAGCCCTGAACGCTAGATTTCGCGTCATCGGCATCGGCATCGGCTACAATATCTAAAACAAAATTAAAATTGGCATAAAATGAACAATGAATTTGACTTACTCGTGTCCATACTCAGTGATAGAAGTGCTATCATCATTTATTGAAGGCAAATTATGTCATGATAATATTGTAAACAGACACTTGCAGTAGTTTCCACTGACAGTTATCATTAATATCGAACTATTGATCCCACATTCCGCCTCAATTAATTATAAGTAACTACTATTGAAACGATATACATCCGACATGCGTGGCGATTATGTTATAAACTATACAGTCTCATCAAAACCTAAGTTAAAATACATAAGTCCTGTAAAACATTGAACCAAAATTTTCTTACAAGTTAAGACGCAACACCAGAATAACCCCGCGTCCTAACCGAAAGCTATCGTCGCGCGAGTACGCGATTGTTTATATGAATTATGACGAATAAACGCGACTTGATTAATCGCGCAGAATGTCATAATTGTTCATGTAAAGGAGCGCGACAATCGCGAACTTGCGCGAAGATCACTTTCGGTTAGGACGCGGCATATAAGTACTATGATAGGTAGTGATAGTGATAGTAGGTACTCCATATGCCTGTGTTATAACATGCTGACGTTAAACATTTAGGTAGCCTCTGAACTAAATATCACTAAGCTAACATTTTCTCACGCTGTCTGTTAGTAAAAGGAAACTATAGTTACCCTTATTTCAGTTGGTTGGTTAACAATAACATCAGCTCCAAAACGAGCCATCTTAAACTAAATCGAGTGAAAAAGGCGGAACAACTTTTAAAAATGTTATATAGGATCGCAGGAATCAATTTATAACGCCAATTGGACAGTGCGGTGCGGTCGGGTCGGTGCGACCTAAGCTAGAGTGGCGGCAATCCGTCAATGTCCGAAGTAAAGCCCCTTAAATGCGTTCTTAAATACGGCAGGCCGCGGCCGGTCCGCAGGCCCACGGACCAGCCCACGCCCACACTCTGTCCACTCGGATGCTCTTCGCGATCGATAACATCCTTCCCTATAAAATCTATGGCTCGCTTGTTTTCACGTACGGATTAAACCATTAATTCAGGATACGTCGTCATTTATTTTGTTTGTAAGGTTTCTTCGGACTTTTTCCAAGGACAGTTTTCGTATTACCTCTACAATATTATTTTCCATTCAGTACAGAAGCACAGAGTATGAACAGAAACTTCAACCTTGGCACAAAACATTTTATATCAAATATTATAAGCAAAAGGATCACTTCAAACTTTGTTCGTATATTTAATTTCCTTCACGTAAAATGTTACGTGAGCAAATATTATGTAGGACTCTAGCTTTATTCTATTTACACAATCTTTATGAGTTGTTGAAGTTTGTTACTTAAACCCGTTTCGTAAAGTTTTGTATCCTGTCGAATTTAACTCAACTTTGCTACGCAACCCACCTTAATTTATCGTTTACCGATACACCAGTAGAGCAAAGAATAATCCGGTGTCTGTATTCTGAAGATAGGTTGTATGTGCAAGAAATGAGCAAATAAATCAATTACATACCGGTAGGCGGCGCCACGGGAAATAATTGGATTTGTACTCAAGCGCCCTGGGGGCCGATCGCCGGTTTATTGTCTAACATTCCTCGATTTCACGGAAAAAACTGACAGCGCTTGAAACAGCAAATATCTTCGTGAGAAATTATATGAAACTGTTGTTTATTTGAAAGAAATCTTCTTTGTTATAGCAACATAGTGTATATAAACAATTTCCCAGAGTTCCAGACAAACCGGGTTTACAGCATCACAGTAAATTGTTTCATCAGTAATCACGGGAGTTGTTTAATTAAAACTGTAATGTAACTCATAAAACTAAGCCTGAAATCTTTGTCGCAGACGCGCGGCCGACATAGCTGCGAAACTTGGCCCGACTTATACATACCCGTACATTCGTTAACTAACAAGTGCAAAAGTTTTAACTACACTTCACATGATTATACCGGCGACATTATGCACTTATTTTGGGTTGTAAATAGAAATGGCCTTCATTTGTGGATATGGAGTTAAACCAGGTGGTACACACGTCATAATTTTACTGTATTGAAGTTGAAAGATCAAATGGAGATCTTTGACGATCATTGCTAATGATCATTAGTTCACTACAGTATTGCCCTATTGGTCTCGTGGTCGCAAGCGCGATAGGATTCCAAGATCCTGAGTTCGGATAGGTCACGTAAAGTGTTATTGGGTTTTTCTATTAGGAATTTCTCGGCAAAAGTCCGGAGTTTGGAAGTAGGCGATGTGATATCCCCGCGCCTCTGAAAGCACGTTAAGCCCTTGGTCCTGTGCCTGATCTCTCTCCGAACGTGTTGGTTTGCCGTCCCATTCGACTATGACAGTGAGGGAAAAGTGAGTGCATCTGTATCTGCCAACACACTGGTGCACTATAATATCTCCCGCGTAGATGTTTAATCTCTGTTGAGATTGACTGCCATGGCTAAAATTCGGTCTGAAGGGCTATTGTTATTATTACAGTAGCCGGACAGAGTCCACTATTAAACAATGAGTAGGTATATCAATGCTGAGTAAATGAGATGATGAGTAAAGAAACACTGCATCATTGTCATTGGCAGCCTTATTCTACCCACTTCTAGGTATAGACCTCCTCCCTTTTGTGCCATGCTACTCTGGAACATATAATTAAAAAAAAAAATGCTCGGGTCTAGATAAAAGCTATATCACACAGGAGATCGAGGAAAAATCAAATCCGTCTCTAGACACCATTACTTTTATCACTAACAATAGAACTAGAAGTCGGAAACAAACACGGAACCTCGTAGAATCTTTCGACTTTATTATTCCTTTACGAACTCTCATAATAGAAATTCTAAACTGGTACTGTAGTTGATAACTGTAATACGAGTTAACCGTAGTTTTCATACTTCTCGTTACGTTTTACAAGTCTCCGGTTATTTCTCGAGACTGGCGTAAGATTCAATTAGTTTTTAACTGTTTGTAATTAACATGCGTAACTGCGAGAGTAACCGTTTACTTATATACCGTGTGATTTGTTTTTATGATTTGATACAGGTCGCTAATATTTGTATAGCGTCGTGAGATGGTGTATTATTTCGATTCCCTAATCGTGTTTACAGTTTGTTGGTTGGTTGGTTGGTTGGTTGGTACGTAGTTATACATAAAGTAACGGAAAGGCTAGAAAGAGGATATCAAAGTCAAAGTACAGGTATTTCAATGAAATCATTTATAAGGCGCTTTTGAACTGTCATGGAGTCGGTCAGCTAGTCAAAATTTTATGTATGAAATAGATAAGTACATCTAAACTACTTGACACACTATTTAATACAACTAGTTACAAACTTAATAATGGTCCTCCAACCTATATAATCTGCGGAGTAATTGCGTAATACACTAACAATAGCAATGACTTTCATTTCAACAGTTCAACAACATTCATTGCGTTATCTCCGTTGTTGAGCAGATAAACTTTTTGAACATATGAAGCAATTGATAGCAATATCCTTCAAAATGATTCTGATTGTGATAGAACGTGTATTACGAATTTTACTGATCACGAATTTCAGCTTCACAACTTTCAAAAGCTAACAAGTATCGACTTTATCAAAATTAATGCTAATTCTGCTTAATTACCCATCCTAAGAATATCAAAGTACAGTTTGCATGCGAGCCGAGACCCCAGCCTAAGTAGACTTGCATTTTAAATGTAAATTATTTGTGAGTGCAATACAAACTGGCTGAATCTGAATATTATGTAAATAAGTGGCGCGGGGATAATTGTGTCACTTAGGAATTAAGATACGGCGCACGTGTAATGAGGCGCATTAATTGCAGGTGCCCGGGGGAGTGAGGGGAACCCACATTGTAATCTAATTATGAAAAGAAAGTGTAGGTGAAATTGGTATGGTACTCGGTTGAGCTCGCATACGGCGTACTTTTGTAGGTCCTATATTCGGTCAAATTATATTAGAATCATTTTGTAGGACGTATGCGTTGATACATTAGATCTCTACTGTTACAATTAGCTCCTACAAAAAATCAGCTCACGATTGTATGTTGTCTGTGAACGCTCTTAATGCGCATTGAGTACCTTTATAAAGCCAAACTTGGAAAAAATTACTTACAAAATGACAGCATAAATATTCCTAAGTCTTTAAAGAGTTAGGTAAGTTATTTACTTTACTGGCAATCAATGATTATAAGTACATTTTATTTCATTTATTTTATTTTGTTTGGGTGGTGGCTTGTGAAAATGAGGTAATTCAAGACAAGCCATTTACAAGCTTCCACAGATAGCAAATAGAGTATTGTATTTTAAGCATCTTGTATCATAATTGACGTACGAGTACTTGCACATGGTACTAATCTCTGCCTATTACATCTAAAACACCGCGAAGCATTCATAATAATCTAATTGGTGGAAAATTCCTCAGTACATACATAGGTACGCTACGAAACTATACCTTGTGTAGTTTAGTGTTTGGAGTGTTTACAACCATCTCGAATATTGACATTGTTATTAATTACAGAAACGCCGGCAAGCTGACCAAGCAAATGGAATTGCAATTCCGATCATAGACAAGATACTCAATACACTTGTACAATACTACAATTTACAATATAATAACCGTTGCTATTCGATAGCTATTCAATTCTAGGAAGGAGATTAAGTTCATGTAATGGATTAGTGTAGTGTAGTCGTGTTAGTAGGTATTATTACGTGAGTTTCGATAACTACCTACTAACTACACGGCAGTGGTTGTGGTGATCAGAGGGATAATTCTCGTGTTTTTAAGAATATCTGTTTTCTAATCTCACTCTCAATCTGTCAAAAATACCTATAATTTTCATACATTTTTGACAATTTTTTTTACATTAATTGTCGCTTAGATGAGATCAAGACTAGATTTTGAATGTATTAATTAATTCAGTAACTGTAAGTTGAACTCTGCCCTCAACAAAACCAAATAGCTCCAACATTCAAAGTGGAAATACTGAACCAAAAACTAAAAGACACAAACACTAATTAACTTCTACGTCGTGAAAGTTATGAGTTGTTTGTAGTGGAAGCAGAGAAGCAAACATAAAAACCTGCTGCGAACTATTAGTCAGTACATTAACGGCTCACGACACGACCAGGAGTTAGTCGACTTACTGAAAATTGCGGCAACAGCAGGCCATGTCGACGGCTGCCAAACGAAGTGTGAAAATAATGGGTACACTATAATGCGCGTCTTAAATCGACTAATGCACTCAGCGCTCTGCCGTCACTGCTTCGCAATATTTTACCAGCAAACGTTTAAACATCGACGTATAACCAGCTTAATGAACTCTTGTTGCTGTGTTGCCCTTTTTGGTTGCTATTTGTAACAGTATTTTCAAGAACAGATGTAGGCACCTCTTACTGTAAAATATTGTGAATAATACGAGCTTTTTTTCGTTTGCACGTCTATTTGAACGTTTTACCCGTAAATTCAATAGAATTACTGCCACTTACCCTGTAGATTATCAGAGAATTCATGCTCTCATCACTCACATCTCTCTCATTCAGCTCTTAAACTCCTATTAATAAACATTTTTTTCTTTCTTTCTATTAATTGTATAAGTTCTGAAGTACTTAGTGCTTCCTTCATTATGTCGTGTGTGTCTTATTTACTTGCTAATGGCCAGTTTCTTCATCAATAGTAACAGCCAAAGTAACGTCACTAAAATCAAAGTAACGGTTAAATTTATTTCTTCACTATTTTAGCTGTTACTTGAATGAAGAAACACATTTGCCGTAGCATCAGTAAAGGTCAAATAAAAGTCAATACTTTGACTGATTACTTTAGTTGTTGATGAAGAAAATGGCCGCAAGTCATTCATAAAGTAAAGTTAAAACGGTTTAAAAATACCACCGGAGTTGCAATAGGGCAAGCAAGAACAACGGAAAGTTTTGTTTAATAAGTTAATTAATAGGTCGAATGACAGTACAAAATATATAGGTTTATACAAATATACATCCTAAACTACATACATTAGAACTGTCAAATACAACTTAGTATACATGCTTTTACTGCCCTTTGTCGCGTTCCGCCGAGAGGTGGCCAGTGTTTGCCCACCAACTATTTCCTCACTGAAAACATTCCGGAAATTAAAACCAGAGAAAAGTCTCACGGGACATTAACTCGACGAGAGAAAGGGATTTAATTTAAAATTTGTTTCGTGGCTTATATTTGTTTGCGGAAAGATGAATAAGTGCTAGTACTTTCCGGGGCTTGACGTAAAATGCTTTCAGTGATGGCTGTTTAAAATATTCGTTCCTTAAAAGGCTACGAAATGAAAGGCTGCGCTCAAAGTTAAATAATTTATAGGAATTCTTTTTGAGAAGTTATTTTCTTTTTTGAAGGTGTACATTTTGTAACATTACTTGCGGAAATATTTATAGCGTTTCAATAAAGCTGTTGTTGCTTTACCTATTTATTTTGTAAAAACTAATTTGGTTTCTTTAATTCATTTCATACGTTTATCAAATTCTACTTAAGCAGATTTTAAGAATAAAAGTGTTTAATTGACTATACAGAATTATACAGTGTCAAATTAAATTAGCTAGCGAAACTCCGCAGACATGATGGTAGTTATCGATACCTAAACATGATAAAACAAAAAAAAAAATATTTGATGATTTTTTGTGGGGCCATTGAGCTACTATTCTCTTAAAATATCATTTTTAAAAAAATCTGTTTTTTTGAGTGTTTACTTTTCAGACAAAATGGGAAACCATAAAACCAAAAGAAAACAGTTTTTTCTACTCATACTTCCAGTAACACTACCAGCGGTCGTTGACCCCCAAAAAACATCAAATATATTTTATTTTATCGTGTTTAGATATCGATATCCATCACCTCTGCAGAGTTTCGCTAGCTAATTTAATTTCAACCTGTATAGCCATCATCTATCAACAGATAGATGACATAAACAGATAGTCTTTAAGTTTAATAAATAGTTATGAGAAAATAAGCTCTCGACACTTTAGGACCATAAAACAGTCGTAGCTCACGCCAAAAGCTAGCGTTACTAAAGTTCTGGCAGCGCACGAGTTAATAAATCCTCTTTATTAATCAGACGGCTGCACTGTTTCATGTAACTCTACTTACGGTCGCCGGCACTCAACAACTTATTACCAACTCCTTTAATACGATTAGCAGTTTCAGAAAATGAGATTGTTTTGGTAATCTGCAACAATCTTTTGAGTTGTAAAATTACTATAATAATAATTCTAATGAGGAAGCCAAAAATGTATGTGTGTAATTCGATCGAGTACCTACCATATACCATTAGCAGGTCTGCCGATACGGGGACAGACAAGAATAACGTAATATTTTCGTCACTCAAAATTAGTTTAGAAAAAATATCTACTCTTGAAATAGAGTTCATTGGTTTTTCGTCTGGTGTGGAGCAAACTCCAATATTGTATGTTACCGAACACTACGTAATTTTTGCAACTAATTGAGCGGTGTACTTACGTAGACACTGGCTGACTGCTTGCCTGGCCTTTCGCTTATGCGCTACGACAGCGTAGCTGGCGTAGCCGTGACGTCATCGCTGTGGGTTACGTCGTAGCAAAAATATATATAAACCTTTTTTTTACAACAACGCAAACTATTTTTTTTTCCATTAGTTATTTTTAATCTTACCAAAAATGTGACTTTTTGTTTAAACATTTTGATGAAAGCTACCATTAAAGTTGATCTCTGCTAGTGACATGTTCCTAATCGACATTGATAAACTACCTAACGTTTCAAGAAAATATCTAATTTTATTTGTAACGATTCTTTTAAAAATAAGAGTTTTAAGTTATACCTTTTTTGCCTTTAAAGCTGATGAATATCATTTCATCAGCTTTAAAGGCAGACAACGCGAAGGCCTTGCTAAGTTGATTAAAATAAATACCGAAATTGAAAAAATAATATGTACATTTTTATCGAAACGTAAATGGAATTAACTTTTAAAAGAAAACATTGCGTTATATCTAAATTAATTCGAAACTTTTTAAAAATGCTACCTTTGTCTTTGAAATCAGAGTAACAAAGGCAAACGGTATAAGTTAAAAAAAAAAATAACCACCACCACAACTCTGCCTAACCTGAGGGATCAGATGAACATACATACATACCGGTCAAAATCATAACCCTCCTTTTTACTTCGCCGTAGTTGGGTAAAAATAAAGTCATGGTGTGTCATTTCTAAGCGACTTCAAAAAAGGAGGAGGTTCCCAATTTGTTTTTTTTTTATGTATTTTCGGGCTTAACTCGGTCATATATGGACGGATTTTCAAAATTCTTTTTTTAATAAAGAAAATATACCTCAGGGGTGATCCCATATAAATTTGATTACCTTTTCTTGGGTCATTTTTGAGTTACCTTCAATAATAGATTTTTTTTTCCACATAGTATAAACTATAAAATAAATAAATATAAAATGATGATGTTTTAATAACTTCCTGTCACTCATATTTACATGGCAAGTAGTGTAAAATGAATTTGTGTGGGGTAAGTACAACTAAAAAGTGAAAAATAAAAACATTTAAAAAAAACCGACTTCCACAAAAAATAACACTAAAAAGTGAAAAAAAAACTTTGATTTCGGAAGTTGGTGTCAAAAAACGAAAATGCGGAACCAACGACACCGACCTCCAAAATTAAAGTTATTTTTCACTTTGTAGTGTTTTTTTTTTTGGAAATCGGTTGTTTTTTTTTTTTTTTGTAAAATAGTTTTTATATGTTATCATAACTGAATGACAAGGAATAATCAGGGGTCACGGTGGTCACTTTTAGTGATAAGTGCATGCAATCATGGTGAAATAAACATACGGAAACGACATTAAGCACGTCAAAGGTTACCTACTTAATTAAAGATAAGAGAACAAAGAAAGCAAACCAAAACAAAGTATTCTTACATTTTTTTATTGGTGTATCGAATGCTTTAAATGCTTAGTTACTTCAAAGACTTTTTTAGAACAGTTTGAACTTCAATTTACATCTATATACATATTTTAATATAGATAGATATAGATAAAACATTTATTCAGTGCACATAAAAGACAGCACAACACACAAAAGCACAATTAAGTAAGTGATGATGGTTATACCATCATCACTATCTCTAATCATACCATCATTATTGATGGTATGATTTTGAACCCTGTAACTTAAACTATACTAAACTAATTTTAATCAGTTTATTTATTTATTTTTATAAAGTTCATAATTATTAATTAATTATAATAAAGCCGTTAAAAACCGGACCTTTCCTTTAAAATTAAAATTTGCAAATATGACATTAAATTCGAATATCTACTGTACGAAACCGTACTTTTTTCTACCGACTTACGCGCCGTGCATTCTGCACACAGCCTTAGCCTTTCCCAACTATGTTGGGGTCGGCTTCCAGTCTAACCGGATGCAGCTGAATATCAGTATTTTACATAGAGCGACTGCCTGTCTGACCTCCACAACCCAGTTACTGGGTAATACGATACCCCTTGGTAAGACTGGTTGTTAGACTTTCGGGCTTCTAACTACCCGTAACGACTGTCAACGATCCACGAATGACAGCCGGGACCAATTCCGAGACACGAACGGGTCTCGGTATGTAAATATGGTCACCCATTCACAGACCAACCGCGGCAAGCGTAGCTTAACCTGATCGATCGACCAGGGCCTCCAGTCTGCTATTACAGTATTGTAATTCTGACAATATTGTCAGAATGGTCTATCATTGATTTCATAATTGTTGATTTTGACAAGTTTGGTAATCTACTAATATAATGGCGTCATTATGACTTTCCAATGATCAACCACTGACACTCCATTGAAAGAAATGGCATAAAATGGTAATCTCGTACATAATGACAAATGAATAAATGTAATGTTTATTGCTATTTACGAACTTCTTACTACTTCAGATTGCAAACACTAATACGTAATATGTAAAAATATATATTAAATGAAATCTAGCATGAAATTTAGTAGTAATTTTTCTCAGATCATTGACCGACCAATGATCGACCATTATGAATTTAGCAGATTACGAACTTTTAGCAAAATGACAATGGGATCGTGTTGGAATGACGAATTTATAAAAATAGCAGACTTGGGCCCCTGTGCAGCTGTTAATATTTAGCCACGGGCCCTTCATACCTATTATTGCAAATAATATGTAAAAATATATTTCAATAAAATCAGTGTTTAACGAACATTCACAGCGGTCGGTTTTATTTAATCATCTACTATAAAGGAGGGGAAATAATCAAAGGGCATCAAAAATTTGTCCGCATCGCTGGCAATAGGAAAAGTGCCCAAAAGGCTGGCAGCATTGCCACGTCGTATGGCAATGCTGATTCTTTGGTAAAAAAATTGGCCAGCCCTCTACTCACGTGAAGAGTCGACCAACCGCTTGGCGATGTCTCAAAAAACTAAGTAGGCACTCGGACCCCACGGCCCTAATGATTTAACCCCAAACGGCTTGAACACATAAGTTCCTAAATTGGAGTATTTGCGCCGTTTAAAGTTGTCCGCACGTGCAGCAGCCAGCCCAGCACAGCATCATCCCTATAGAATCATATCAGCAACATAGGGTTCCTCTACATTTACCTACACAAGAAATATTTAACACATTGTCGAACAGTTATGTATGAGTGGATAATGAATTTAATGACTATTTCTTTTATCTTATCTTAATTGGCCATAAGTGTTGACATTCATAAAATCATGGTGTGATGTTTTCTGTAAACTAAAATGACCAGCAGTATTTACGGGTCATCGGTCACGGCGGCTGATTGATAGTGCTAAGTGCACGCTCTCATGGTGAAATATCGCGCAATATGGACCAACTACGTGAAACATTACATTTATACTCAACTATAAACATAGATTACCTGCAGATAAAGTAACAAAGAGAATAAAATTGATTTTAGAATATACTAACGATAACTATACCACAAATATTCTTCTATACAAATATCAACCATCATCTGCCTAGCCTTTTCCCAACTATGTTGGGGTCGGCTTCCAGTCTAACCGGAAGCAGCTGAATACCAGTATTTTACATGGAGCGATTGCCAATCTGACCTCCACAACCCAGTTACTGGGTAAGACGATACCCCTTGGTAAGACTGGTTGTCAGACTTTCGGGCTTCTGACTACCTGTAACGACTGTCAAAGATCCACGAATGATAGCCGGGACCAACGGCTTAACGTGCTTTCCGAGGCACGGAGGGGTCTCGGTATGTAAAGATGGTCACCCATCCACAGACCAACCGCGGCAAGCGTAGCTTAACCTGATCGATCGACCTGTGCGGCTGTTATTATTTAGCCACGAGCCCCTCCTCTATATACAAATATCAATATACAAATAAATAAAATAAAAGTGTCTGTTTGTAATGTCAAAATAAAAGCTTTTTACTAACTGCAAACGAAAGTAGGTATATATGGACCGATTTTGACGAGGCTTTCATTTGTAGATAACTGATGTTTGTGTGTGTGTAAGTGTGTTTGACCTTAAAAAGAGAAAAAAAATCTTCCTTAAAAAGAGAAAACAAATCCGTTTCAAGGGAGGAGTGGTACTTGTAATCTAAGCGATACATTGTGAAAATGACCTGCTTTATCTCCCTATTTCGTTTGATCCACGACTCTTTGACAACCCTGTATGTATACAGGGTGGCGGGGACATCGACGCATAAACTGTAACCAGTTATTCAGCGCATGCTTCTAGAAAGGTTTGTCCGTTATCAATAAAAAATCTGATATTTCATAGAAAAGTGCAATACCGTCGCGGTCAAAATATATGAACAGCTTTTTTTTTTTTTTTTTTTTTTTTTTTTTTTTTAGATATGACCACTCGCAGTTGTGCAACTCATGGAGGTTGTCATACTGCTTAACCGGGCTATCCTGTGGTGGCCAAAAATTACTTTAAGGCCCCCAGCCAGGGCTTACAAACTAAGGATTTATATTTAAATGACTAGCACTAAGGGCACCCCCTGTGGGGTTCGGGCCTCGGCTTAGTGGGTCATTGAGGGGAGGGCAGCAATGGTCAGGCTGGGTCGAATTATTATTTGGGGAATTTAAAGCTACTTGCTCAGCGGCGCGGGCTGGCTTGTCGAGCAAGGGTCGGACCGTTATATGAACAGCAAAGAAATATTTGTTTTTATATTTCATGCAAAACTAGCTGACCCGGCGAAATTCATACTGCCATCGAAATCAGAGGGGCAATTCTCGTAATTTTTAAGAACGTTCACAGTCTGATCTCAGTCTCAATCTGTCAAAAATACTTCAAACTTCCCTGCATTTTGACAAGTTTTTGACATTTGTTTGTCGCCGAGATGAGACTGCGACTAGATTTTGAACGTTTTAAATTAGCAGAATTGGCCTACTGTTAATCCGTTCTCGAGATATTATATCAAGATAATTTTTGACGTCCAAAAGTGCCTTTTATGTACCTAGTCGAAATAAATGCTCAAAGCATTTATTTCGACTTTGATACAAAATAATTACCTGTTTTTCGTGATTTTTTTCCATGTTTTAATAGTCTGCTATTCGGAGTGGAGACAAATCCAACAAATCACAGATCATAAAAATCGGTCCAACCTTTATTGAGTTATAAATGGTGTAACTAACCGACTTTGTTTTATAAATAAGATAAAGTTCTAGTCGAATCCGAGGTTATGCCATGTAAAACAAAACAGTACCTATCGCTCACTGGTTAAAAACAGCATTGTCATTATGTATCACAGTAATCTCCATAATTAAACAGTGATTAGTTGATACGTTAGGTACGAGTATATAATACAAAAACTCTAACTACTTATTACCATTATTATCATCGGCTAGCTAGCCGGCTGTGAGATGCACTTCACTGAGTGTGGTTGTTTACACAGCAATTAAAACGAAGATTTTATATATTTTTTTTTATCCATAGCTTTAAAATGCGTTATGTGAAATAGTCTTTTTTTCTGAAATTCGTTTTGTGTTGTACCTAGTGTCCTTTGGCGTGTCGTTTTACGAATAAAAAAAACGTAAGTACCTTTGTCAATTAAAAGTCAGTTAAAAAGTGTACTTAAGACCCTAATAGCATAACACACTTTCAATAACAATCTGAATCATTTTGAAGGATTATGGCTAATCCATGGCTTTTGAAATATTAGTCTGCTCAACAACGTAAATAATGCAATGAATATTGTTGAACTGTCAAAATTATAGCCATTGATACTGTTAGTGTGTTACGCAATTACTCTGCTGTACTATTTCACCTTTTCATGGTTAATTAGATAAGAATATAATACTGATATTGAAATAATGTAGTTAGTAGTAAGTAGATTTTATTTCTGCCTAATTTGAATTTTTTCCTAATTTTACCAGTCGCATTTTTTGCATTAAATCACACTAATATTATAAAGGCGAAAGTTTGTGAGTGTGTTTGTATGTTTGTTACTTCGTTGTCGATGAAATTTGGCACACAGATTTTTTTATAACCAGGATTTAACACATAGAATACTTTTTATCCTGATATTCCCACAAGATCGACACTTATGCGGGTGTAACCGCAGGGCGCAGCTAGTCTACCATAATGTTTAGTTATAGAAAACAATATACAAAAATACTTTTTCACTATCGATTTTCTGTTATTTTAATAAGGGTGAAAGTCATCAGAAGATTGCATGTACAGCAGTGCTATTCTGTAAAAATCTCACCGTGAAAACTAAGGTGAGGTGAGCTGTCATCCCACCTTATGTTAGAGATTGCCCCTGTTGATAGCTCACTTCACCTAAGTTATCACGGTGAGATTTTTACAGAATCGATCGGCTGCAAGTAATGTGTCCGACTGCCTTTGATTCGTTATATTACGATACATATATTTTATTTCTGATTTTTCTGTTTACACAACCCGACCTCATCTAGTTTAAATATGATTGACGTGTGAAAGTGTTTGTACAAACCTACTTACCTATTGAAATAAAATAATTAATAATTTACTAAATATTAATATGATTCGTATTGTAAACGACACTTAGATTTGATTTCTGGTGTTATCTGTTTACTCACAATTTGGGTCAGTTAGGGCCGATTTGTTTGGCTCAGTATCATAAGGAGTCACTAGCCATCACGTCACTGTTCAAAATATATAAATACACGGTATACAAATATAGGCAAAATAAAATTTTTACTGATCGACTGTTGTGTAAAATTCTATATTACGATTACTTAGGTTTGGCCTCCGTGCCTCGGAAAGCACGTTAAGCCGTTGGTCCCGGCTGTCATTCGTGGATCTTTGACAGTCGTTACGGGTAGTCAGAAGCCCGAAAATCTGACAACCAGTCTTACCAAAGGGTATCGTATTACCCAGTCACTGGGTTGTGGAGGTCAGATAGGCAGTCGCTCCATGTAAAATACTGGTATTCAGCTGCATCCGGTTAGACTGGAAGCCAACCCCAACATAGTTGGGAAAAGGCTAGGCAGATGATGATGATGATTAGGTTTGGCATTTTGTCAAAACCCGAACGATCATTGCTCGTCACAAGAAGACAAATTCCAAGTTAGTCTTAAAGTCATTACAGTCCTTTTACCTCTGACAGCCACAACCTAACAACAACCATATTGTAACGAAAATAAAGATCAAAATGATTTTGACTTGTGAGTGACAGCAACTCGACACCAACCTTATACTGCAGACTGTAGATTTTTAGACCATTTTCAATGTAAACTGACCTCCCCTGTACCTAACCTGAAAACATTGTAAAAGCCAATTATTTAAAAAAGTAATCGTGGAGTTTCTTGCCGACTCTTCCCCATAGGAATCGACCAATTGGAATCGTGCACCTAGCTTCTGATGTTTCAAAAGTACCCATGTAGGTTTATGTGAAATAAAATATTTTGGTTTTGATTATATAAGGATAATATCTAAATATCACTGTAATTTTGACAGTGAAGCAAAATTAGAAGTAAAATAATTGTGAAATAGTGTACGCGGTGGTCTCGAGCAGAGAAATTCTCACAAACCGTCATCATCTGCCTAGCCTTTTCCCAACTATGTTGGGGTCGGCTTCCAGTTTAACCGGACGCAGCTGAATACCAGTATTTTACATGGAGCGACAGCCTATCTGACCTCCACAACCCAGTTACTGGGTAATACGATACCTCTTGGTAAGACTGGTTGTCAGACCTTCGGGCTTCTGACTACTCGTAACGACTGTCAAAGATCCAAGACCAACGGCTTAACGTGCTTTCCGAGGCACGGAGGGGTCCTCGGTATGTAAAGATGGTCACCCATCCACAGACCAACCGCGGCAAGCGTAGCTTAACCTGATCGATCGACCTGTGCGGCTGTTATTATTTAGCCACGGGCCCCTCAATTCTCACAAACCGTATTTAACATTTTACATCTTTATGCTTCCAAGCCATGTCTTTCGACAACTTGAGGGTGTCTCCTCCGAGGATAGTGGACCGGAAGTTTGTGAAGCCGCTGCTGTGTGGACCGGGACCATGCGACTACTGGCCTTCCGTAGCGGAGGCTCTGAGCAGGCAGATCATCACGCCCAACTGTGATGAATTCTATAACGTACGTGAGATTACTTTTTCTTAATCGTCATATTTAATAATCCTTGTTAGACGTACTCACATTGTCCTATTTAAATAGGTACAATAATAAGTCCTGAAAGTCAAGGACTAGATGAGCCGCTTTACAGGAAGACAACAGAAGCATTGTTTGAAGACGATAATTTTGTTATCTCAAGTATAGAATATAATGAAGAATCCAATCTCTAGCATTTCCGTGATCAATGAATATGATAAGGATATTCAGAATAACTGCTGAGCGTGGAGTTTTTGCTATGCTATTAGGTTTTTTCCATTAGGGACCAATCTAAATCTCAGTAGCTGTAGCCCAGAATCTGGATGTGTGCACAATTAATGTCAATAGGCTCGCGTTCTTTGACTTGACTAGATCTGAAAAGAGTCTGAAATGTGTCGTAGTCACCTTTTCCTAAATCTTCTTTGGCGACTCTTTAACATACATTTTGATATTTAAACGTCACTTGATGTTGATTTATTTGATTTACTTATTTACAAAAATCAATCTTTAGTCGATTCTGTAATAATCGATATGTTGTAGGTACTTATTTAATCAAAATAATCTCCCCTTCTAACCGCCATCTTTATTTTATCTTACTTGCTGTTTGCGCCTTAGTAAAGACAGACGTATAACCTTCCTAGTGATTTTCAATTGGCTTTAATATACTTACAGTTATAGAAAGCCCATAACTCGTTTTATTTAAGAGTTAGAACCTAGATTTCCTACAGGTTATGGGCCCAGGTTACGTTTTTACTGCAATATAAGTGATTAAAAGTAAGTCCGTTACGAACTTTTAAAAATGGATAATTTAAAAACTAAACGTAATATCAAGCCATTCGATGGGAAAAAATACAGTGTCTGGAAGTTTAGAATACGGCATTGTTAAGTGGTATGGATGTGATAAAAGTTATTGAAAACGATCCGGTAATTCGATGTAACTTGTGGGAGAAAAATAACCGGATAGCAAAAAGTGTTATCGTCGAGTATTTATCAGATTCCTGACTCGGTTTTGAGAAAGAATACGGCGAAAGAAATTCTGAAAAGTTTGGATGTTTTGTATAAACGGCTTTACGGAAAAAAAATGTTGATTTTAAAACTGCAAGGTGACGTAATACTCATAAAACATTTTACGATTTCAATCGAATTGTTAGCCGCCGGTGCGAAGTTGGAAGAAACCGTTATGGTAGCTCATTTGTTGCTCATCCTACCCGCAACTTATGATGGCGTGATAACTGCGAGCGAAACTTTATCGGAGGATAATTTAACGCTAGCATTCGTTAAAACAAGGCTTTTGGATCATGAAGTCAAGTTGAAAAATGAGTCCAGTGATACCAGCGTCAAAGTTTTGCAAGTTGAGCGGAAAAATGGACACGAATTCCGAAAAAGAAAACTCTATAATTCTCAAAATAATAAAGGGGATAATAGCTACTACCAGAAGAATAACAAGCAGAAGAAGAAGTCTCAGGTCTTGAAGTGTCATCAGTGTGGCCGTAAGGGGCATGTGAAAAACGACTGTTTCTACTTCAAAAGAGCTCAACAGTAGCAGCAGAAAAATAAAACAAGGCTGGTCTCGGCAGTTAAGATCAGTGGACCATCCACGTCGAGCAATTTTTCTGGATTTGCTTTTATGATGGGAGACTATCAAGAGGATGGTGTTGAAAGCAAAATTACTTTCCTGTTGGATTCTGGAGCATCGGACCATATGATAAACTGGGAAGATCTTTTCATTAGTCACACTGTTTTTGTCAAATTTTCTATTGCTAAAAATTATGAATTTATTTCAGATACCAAAAGGGAACGATGTATGTGACCAGCGACATGGGCGTTCAAGGAGTTTTAGTGGACGTGCTCTTCTGTGCTGAGGTATCATACAACCTGCTGCCTGTATCGAACATGCAACGTGCTGGGTCGACAGTCAGTTTCGAGATTGACGTTCGAAAAGTGCTGATTCTCAGCCTAGTTTGAATAAATGACTTTTGATTTTGATTTTGATTTTGATTTTGATTTCGACCAGCATGGAGCTCACATAAGTAAGGATAATAAAACCATTATGCAAGGTATGTTGAAAAATAATTTAATTGCTGTAGACTTAATGGCATCTGTAATTAAGTGTCAATCTGTTTCGCAAGTATGCAGTAATAAAAATATGTACAAAGTATGGCATCAACGCTTTAGTCATATTAATAAAAATAAATTAATCGAAATCAAATATAATAAAATGGTTGATGACACCAGACAAATCGAAACTGTAATGCCAGATGATCAGCTGTGTGAGGCCTGTATAAATGAGAAACAGAATCGACTTCCATTCAATCAGGTTAAAGATAAAAGTCATGTTAAACGGCAATATTTATTGTGCACTCAGATGTTTGTGGACCTATTACTCTTTGGGAGTAATAGGTAGGTATAACGACAACAAAAACTTCTTTGTACTTTTTGTTGACGAGTATACGCGTTATTGTGTTGCGTACCTATTAACCTAATCAGACGTGTTCGCTGCTTTTTAAGATTTCTTGGCTAAAAGCGAAGCTAAGTTTAATTTAAGATTAGTCAACTTATACTGTGATAATGGTGGCAAATATCTATCGACTAAAATGAAAATTTATTGTGTAGAGAGAGGGATATCTTATCATTGAATAGTTCCGAGAAAACCACAGTTTAATGGCGTTTCTGAACGTATGGTCAGAACCATTACTGTAAAATCTTGTTCCATGATAAACGTTGCTCAATTAGACAAAGTGGTTGGGGCGATGAAGTACTTACTGACTGCTGTTTATTTAATTAATTTGAGCCCAACTAAAGCTTTGAAACTTTCAAAAACACCATTCGAAATGTGGCATGATAAAAACCTCAAATTAAATATTTGAAGGTATTTGGTTCAACTGTTTACGTTCATAATAAAATCAGTAACACCAAGTTTGATAAAAAAAAAAATCATGGAACTATACTAGTGGGTTATGAACCAATCGGCTATAAAGTTTGGAACCCAGAATGCGAATAATACGTACTAGTCAAGAATGTTATTGTTGATGAGACTGGTTTTCTTCAATCCAGGCCAGATCTCAAGTCTGAAGGGAATATTAAAAAAATTCTCACGGCAAAACTGATGATTTAATATCTAAGTCAGTGCCGGTAAAGTCTCATAATTCTGACAGTTTAAAATCAGATACACCTAAATCTGATGGGCACAAGTGTCCTAGTAAAATTCGCAAATTAAACCATGATAATTTAATTGAATCGGAGCAAATAGTTGATACACTCTCTGATAACCCTTCTTCGTCTTCACCAAAAGAAAACACAGTAATCCTGAAGTTAGAAGAAGCAATAGGCTCAAAAATCATCCACCTATTTCGTATATGTAATGAAGACGATGATGATGATTACACTTTGTGTGCTCATTCTATTAAAATATGTTAAAGGTATATTATAGGTATATTATGGTATATTATGTTATAGGTATATTATTATAATATATGATTCTATGTAAAATACCAAATTCATTAGAAGAGATCAAAACTCGAGAGATCTCAGTGGGAAAGCGCAATTAGGGACGAATTAAATTCTCTAAAGTTAAATAATACTTGGACTTTCGTACCAAGACCTGAAAATAAAAACATTGTCGGTTTTAAATGGATATTTACTGTAAAACATGATGAATTTGGAAAACCTTTGGAAAAGCTAGTTCATCATAATATGGACGTCAAAACCGCCTTCTTAAATGGCAAATTAAAGGAAGATATTTATATGAACGTCCCTGAGGGCTTCTCTTTTATCCAGATAATTATGTTTGTAAATTAAATAAAGCATAATAATTAAATAGCTAGATGTTGGTTTGAAGTTTTCGAACGATCCTTAAAGAAGGTTTTCAAAATTCTTCAGTCAATAGGTGTATTTGCTAGACAATGGAGATGTAAATAAAAATATTTATGTCGTTCTGTATGTAGATGATTTAGTTATAGTATGCGCTGATATTGAAACAATGAATAATTTTAAAAAGGTATTTAATGAGTAAATTTAAAATGACTGATTTAAAAGAGATAAAATGATTTCTTGGTATAAAAATTACATGAATGCAAATGAAATTACATTTGATCAAAGTGCATACATAAAAACAGTATTTAATAAATTTAATATGCACGATCTAAACCTGTCAATACACCCATTGAAAATAAACTTAATTTTGACGCATTCAACTCTGAAGAAAAATATAATGCTTATGTCTAGACGTTATAGGAAGTGTAATGTATGTCATGTTATATACTCGTCCAGATTTAAATACAAGCGTTGGATGTTTAATGTATATCATGTTATTACTCGTCCAGATTTAAGTACCAGCGTTGGATATTTAATGTATGTCATGTTATGCACTCGTCCAGATTTAAGTACAACCGTTGGATGTTTAATGTATGTTATGTTATGCACTCGTCCAGATTTAAGTACAACCGTTAATATATTGAGTAGGGATACGAACAAAAATAATAAATAACTCTGGCAATGTCATAAGCGAGTGCTCAGGTACTTGAAAGCTACCGTTGATTTAAAATTAAGTTATAAAAGATGTGCTTACAATAATATTCTATGTGGTTACGTAGATTAAGATTGGGGTGGCAGAGATTCAAACGACAGGAAAAGTACAACTGGGTATTTAGTTAAGCTCTTTGAGCACTGTTCTGTAGCCTGGAGTACAAAGAAACAATTGTCAGTTGCTGCCTCTTCAACAGAGGCGGAATATATGGCATTGTATAAAGCTGTTAGGGAGGCATTATGGCCTAAATCACTAACAGTTAGTATTAAGATAGATATCGATAAATCTATCATAATCTATGAGAATAACAATGGCTGTATAAGCATTGCAAATAATCCAACCAATCACAAACGTACAACACATTTTGATATAAAGTATAATTTTTCTAGGGAACAGATTGAGAAAAATGTAATAAAACTAAATTACATTCCAATAGGTCAACAATTGGCAGATGTTCTGACCAAGGCATTACCTGCTATCACTTTTCAAAAGTTGAGAAGCATGATGGGCTTAGAATAAAATTCTAATATTTTTTTTATTAATTTAATTATTATTTAGAATGATTTAATGAAGTGGTCTGATTAAGGTTTTCTCTGGGTTTTCCTTAATCCTTAGAACAAATGTTAGACCATTAATTGTATTTCCCAGCAAACACTAGGAAGTGAATATGTTCCGGTCAATTAAGTATTTACTTTGATTTATTTTATTTGTATAATTGGTAGATTAATTTTTGAGGGGGCGTGTTGATTTATTTGATTTACTTATTTACAAAAATCAATCTTTAGTCGATTCTGTAATAATCGATATGTTGTAGGTACTTATTTAATCAAAATAATCTCCCCTTCTAACCGCCATCTTTATTTTATCTTACTTGCTGTTTGCGCCTTAGTAAAGACAGACGTATAACCTTCCTAGTGATTTTCAATTGGCTTTAATATACTTACAGTTATAGAAAGCCCATAACTCGTTTTATTTAAGAGTTAGAACCTAGATTTCCTACACTTGATTTTAATTATCGTTTATAAATAAACCCCTAAATAATTAATATTAATAATGTAATTTATTTTCAGGTTCTAGACGACATACGTGCAGGTTTAAAATATGTCTTCCAAACCCAGAGTAAGCTGGTACTAGCCATGAGTGGCGCCGGCCATGCTGGTATGGAGTCAGTGATCAGCAACCTGGTGGCTCCTGGGGAAAGCCTGCTCATCGCTTCCAGGGGCATTTGGGATCAGCGTGCAGAAATCATCGCCAAAAGATTAGGTAATATTTATTTTGTAAAACTAGGTAGGATTATCCAGAAAACTAGCTGTATTTGTACCTATAGCGCAACAAGGATTTTTGCCGCGTCGCCAAAATTGGAACTAACGCCGCCATTTTGTTTCTTAACACATTTCAAATGACATTTCACAAAGTAATTGCACAAATGTTAACCAACAGCGCCCATTTTTGTTTCGGGGTGGAATATCCTCCTGTATTTCCTCCGCCATGGGGGGGGGGGCGGAGTGGTCTGTCAGACTCTTACTGAATAGAAACCACCCCGGTATACCATCTCACACCTACACCGGGGGTCGCGGGTACATACGTTCCTTCCGCAATACCAACAGCGCCCTATGTCAACATCCTTTGAACGCCAAAAGACCCTTGTAGAGTTTATTTTATTTTTAGGCACTGTCAGTGATTACGGTCTACTTTTTATAGAAGTTTTATTTAATTATACCCATCGCTTACAAAACTTTTAAACAAAATATAATAAAATTACACAGTAAATAGGCTTATCAACTGAAAAAATCTAATTAGTCCGACAGTTAGATTATAAACAAATATTTGTCCCGTATTTTTCTTTTGTTACGTAAACCAAAATTGACGAAGATACGACGCTTTTAAAATTCTCAATACGTCACACCTTGGTATAATTTTTTGTGCGATCTGACGTCACGAGCCCCACTCCCGAGTTTTGATGCGTTTTATCTGTCAATAATCATTGATTTTCAAAAACAAGAAATACGTGTCCATTATTTTCCAATACTCTAACTGACGTACTAAATAGATTTTCAATTTATTGATGGTACAACTAGCCTATTACATAAACATCTGAATATTTCCAGGAATTAAAACCGAACTGACCAAAGTTCCAATTACCGCTACGTTTACTCTGGACCAATTAGAGCCTGAACTAAAGAGATTGCGTCCAGCTGCCCTCTTCATCACCCACGGTGACTCTTCAACCGGAACAGTGCAGAAAATGCAGGGCTTGGGTGATCTTTGTCACAAGTAAGTGAACGTTGATGTGAAGAAACTAAAATGGAAAATTCGTTATATACCTACATATTTTTTTTTAATTTAAACGATTTAACGTGAACAAAAATGATTTCCTTATTTTATTCCGGTATACAAACTCCTTGCTGTGATAAGTTATGAAATCATATAAAACCTGACCATTCGTGCTTATTTCATGATTGAAATGCCATTAAAGTTTTTATTTGTTTTTTTTTTGTGGCCTCTGTGTTAGTTTTGGCTTTTATATCGACCAGTTATTTAATAATATTGAATGTACATTCTTACCTTGTTACTACTTTTTAAACTCCTTTTGATATTATTTTAACAAGCAAGAAAATAATTTATTTTTCGTTTCGTGTAAAGCTCCTACTGATACACAGATAAATTTTTGTTTAACATAAAATAATACGATCCACATAAGGAAAATAAAAACAACAGCTTATAACGATAAATTATAACACGTTATGGAATAAAATGTTCAAAACAGCTATACCACATGTCATTATTTTCATCATAAAGTATTGGTATTAGGACCAAGCTAATGCAGTAAAATCGGGGGAAGCCTTGTCCAACGATTATGTTCTCAGAACGGGCGTAAGACACGGCGGATTAACATCACCCATGTTATTTAACCTATATGTGAATGACCTGATAGGAACTGAGCGGAACCGAGGTCGGCTGTTCAATTAACAACGTACCAGTAAATAATCTAAGTTACGCCGACGATATGGGCTCAGCACGTCTATCAGGGCAATGCAAAAGTTGATAGAAATATGAGAGGTATATGCGGATAAGCATGGTCTTAAGTATAATGTTAAAAAGAGCCAAACAACAGCACAGCGTATATACCGGACATATTCTATGCAACACTAATCTGGAATCTGTCAAATTTTTCACATATTTAGGTCATATACTGACTGAGAAACTTAAAGATGACGAAGACATTGAAAGACAAAGACATTCGCTCGCTGCCAAGAGTAATATGCTGACACGACGATTTGTTGATTTGAATGTTCAAGTCAAGTGAAAATCACCCTGTTTAACGCATACTGCCGGAATCTTTACACCTGTGCCCTATGGTACAAATACACGCACATAATGCATTCAGATACATAATGGGCCTTGGCGGTGTAGTGCGTCCGGCATGTTTGCCGAAAGCAGGATTGACAGCTTTTACGCAGTCATGAGAAAAACACAGACGTCCTTTATGAATGGAATATTGAGGGCCATATACGAGGTAAACTATTTCTTCGTATATGGCAATTAATATTCCAGCTAAAATCACACTTATCTATTTCTTTGTTGTTGTTTTGTAATAATTTAATAATATTTATGATTAATGAATCATTTGTAATCTGGTTAAATTTTGGGTATATACCTGAAATAAAAATGATTTGATTTTGATAACACACATTTATGCACATTATAAACATATGTCTATTAAATTACTTTTTAGATATGGAACCTTACTCCTGGTAGACACTGTCGTGTCCCTCATTGGAGTCCCGTTCCTAATGGACGAATGGGGAGTAGACGGGGTATTCTCTTCCACCCAGAAAGCGTTCAGTGGACCTGCCGGAATAGCTCCTGTGGCATTCAGCGCCCGCGCAGAGTAAGAAGACGACAATAAAACTATTAATTAAAAAAAAAGCAATATTACTAATCAGACAAACACTTTATTAACATTTAGATTTGCTTTTCGTTCAGGCAAAAAATAAATAACAGAACCCATGAACCTCCTTTCTACTTCGATGTCAAATTGTTGGCGCTACAGTGGAACTGCTACGGAGACACAAGGCAGTAAGTGTTATCTCTTCTTATCTAGGCATAAATGATAACATCATGATAATCCTTAATGAATTAAGTAGGTATGACTTTGATTTTAAATGCGAGACTACTAACAGTGCAGCTGGACTCACTTTGCGCCGAATTCAGCGCGCGCATCTCCCATGTCTTTTGAACCCTTAAATTTTTTTTAGTAGCCGAAAAAAGTATACCGGTCCCTATCAGACTAATAGAAAATCTCTGGGCAAGTGTAATCTTTAATTAATTTAATATTTAAATATTCCCTCAGATACCACCACACAATGAGTCCTCCAATGCTATGGGCCCTTCGATGCTGCCTCCAAGAGATATCGAACGAAACCCTGCCGGTCTCCTGGGCCCGCCACGCGCCACGCTGCCAGCACAGCTCACTTCCACAAACGTCTCAAGGAGTATAACTTCGAGTTCTTCGTCCCAAAGCCGGAAGATAGGCTGTCTACAGTCACTACCGTGGCGCTTCCTCCAGGGGTTGATCACATTGTGTTCACAAGTTACTTGAGAGAAAAGTAAACAGCTTTTTTTTTAAAGGCGTCTCACAGTTCAATCTAGGAGGTTTCTGCTTAAGCGGACTTGCCTGTGAATGCTTCAATAAATTACGGCCTCCAGCCAAGGCTTAAAAACTTAAAAACTAAGCGACTACACGCTAAGGTCACCCCCTATGGGGTTCGAACTTTGGCTTAAGGGCGTCACTGGCTCGAGCAAGGTTCGGGGCGGAAAAGTAATCACCCACATTATTTTGGTTTTTATAGATAACGTAAAGGGCATACGAGAGTAACCCCGCTGTATAAACGCTGCAATTCCGATTGAAACCAAATGCGTTTTTTTAATTAGGTTCTCACAATATTAGCAAAATAATCAAGTCGAACGACAATTGCTATACTCATCTAAAGCGACGAAAACTACCCCCCGGGTTGTCCACAAATTGGAAGTTATTTTCCCATTCAGTCTTATTTACTAGGCAAATTTAAATTCTGTCAAGTTATCGTTAAGGCCCACTTGCACCAAAAAACATTGATCGCATTTAACGTTAAAGGCATTTTAAAAAATCTGTTTCTGCCATCTTCAAACATCGTTTTGAACAGAAATAGAACGATGTTTCCAACTCGATTAGCGCTTAGTGTATTTTGTGGTGCAAGTGGACTTACGTGTCTATCATATAATTATGATTATGGCAAATTCTATTACAATCTCAGCGTAAATATTTTAAGGGGGATGCTCTAAGATAGCCCGCGTAATTAAAATTTGCTTAAGGTCTTTTAAAAATAATAATTATAATCATAAGAATCAGCGTACAGAATTATAATCATAACAATAAATGTACGAGTATATCATAATTATATGATTATAGCAAATCTCAGTGTAAAACTTTTAAGTGGAAGACTTTCACATCTTACCATAAGCTAATTAAATCATTTTCATTTCAACAGACACAATATCCTGGTCCTGGAAGGCCGTGGCCCAACAGTGGGCAAAGCATTGCGCATCGGCATCATGGGAGTGAACGCGAGAACTGACGTCGCAGACATACTTGCCGACGCCATGGCGGACACTCTTCGAGCCATTCATCCGCCAAAATATGTAAACAATAAAATGTAAAAAAAAAAAGTTTGTATTGTTATTGTACTTGTACCTAATTAAGCATTTTCATAATCATTATTCATTATAATTAATAAATCAAAGGAACGAATCAATTTAACTAACTACAAAAAATGGTGACGATCATGTTTTTGAGAATAGAAATAAATAAACATGACTTTCACCGAAAATGTTTTTTTCCAGTTTCAATTTAATATTATAAATAATTTTCTGCTCTGTACTACAAATACGACTAGACCAACAGGAATTTTAATAAACACAGAATAAGAATCGTCGACACTCCCTTCTCTCTACGATCACAACATATTTTAAAAACCCTTCTTTTTACCAATCACATAAATGAATCTCAATCAGTTGTAAAAAAAAAAAATTCAAAACTTTCTAGAGCCTTTTAATAAATAAATGAAAAGGACGAGAGAAAGGGACGACAACGATGTCTTATTCTCTCATATCTATCAGAAGCATATATACGTAACTGTAAACAATTTTATCGATACTGGTACATAAAGAAAGTATGTAGTACATAAACTAATGACCACCGCTTATCGTCAGTTCTCGTTAGCCAGCGGTGAGGGACACATTGTACATTACCCATTATGATTACAAACAGACATTCAAATTGAACGAGCACAATCATTTTCGAATCAGTGATTTCAAAGTGAGTTAAACCAATTCATTTATTACTTATTTGCTTACCTGTTTACTCATTTTAATTATATTTAAATCAAACCACGCGTTAGTTAAGAGTTAGACCGGTACATGTTCGATAGGATCACAAACAAATCACAAGTTTAAATGTGTAAACAAATAAAATATTCACGTCGCATTTTGCGGCTGCAGCTCTGACAAGACGATGATATTCCTGCCGGAGTCGCGCTGTTTGTAAGCGTGAACGTCCCGGCGGCGGCGGGTCGTTCGTCTTTCGCTTCGCTGTGTCCCGCCGGGAAGCCGGGATCGCTTCGACAGTCGCGATGGGAATCGAATCAATTTGTCGAGACAACATTGCGCTCGTTCGATCTTCATCCCACGTCTCAGTCTTATATAACCTCGGTTCTAGCTCGGAAACGACGAACTATCATGTCAATAGCGCGCTGCCAAATGCACTCTTGACCTCCCTTATCTGTGGCACGAGGCACGGTTAAACGCAAAAATACATTCGTGTTTATTTTTTGTAAACGAAAATACTGTGAATGAATGGTAAACTGGGATATAAAAACAATTGTTAAACCGCAGGCTAGCAACGATAGCATGTGGAACAAATATGAGGCTGGCAAGCAGCGCGCGCCCCGGGCGCGGCGCACTTGCCAAATGTGCCATCCGATAGCGCCAGAACATTGTAGCAAATTTACAACCACCCTATTAGCACTAAATCTAAACATTAACCCGATTCCGGTAACCAAACTTCACGAATACTTGCGCAGAATATCGGTCACTGAGTGCGAGATAGTTTCACTCGAGACGAGCTTGTTTCTGGCGAGCGTTCCTGTAATTGAACCTACATCTGAATGCTAATGAGACGAAACATTTAAAGTTGTATTGAGAACACAGAAGGCAGTATTACCACGGTATTACACCATAATATGACTGACGTTACGCTGTACCTATTGAGATTACTAATGTTATCTCTTTAATGACCATAAACATGACCGTGCTTGAATTATAAAAGACTAGCGGCCAGGGCCGTAGCTAGGGGGGGGGGGGGGGCATCGTGGGGCAATGCCCTACCTTTAAACACTAATGCCCTACCTTAAGAAAACACCGTCAACTAAGTTATGACGGAAAAAAAAATACTAGCATAAAGTGACATCAGCCTAAAATCATAATTTTTCTTTATTCTGCTCATAGATGGCATTTGAAATATGTGTGCGAGATTTGTTCGTATTGCAGTCTAAGGAACGAGGAACCCCATAGCCTCTAAAATCCGAGGAAGGTCGATTTTTTTTGTTGCGAATTCTATGTTGGTCCATAGTAAAAGTTGTTAATATTGATGGGTAGAACACCCCCTTAAATTTTGTCGCATGTTTTCACAGTCAGCCTATCTAAGTAACACCCCCAGCAATTAAGTATTAACTGACACATAAGTCAAGAAAGTCACAAATCGATTGACCAGAACAGATCAAGTAACATTTTTACTTCCACCCTACCTGTAACAACAGCTGCCCTACCTTAAATTCAAGTCTAGCTACGGCCCTGCTAGCGGCCCGTCCCGGCTTCGCACGGGTGAACATTTATTTTTTAAACATTTTATTTTTTTCTTGCAATTAAAAAAGCATAAATTAATCAGTGATAATGTAGCATTCAAATGGTGAAAGAATTTTTAAAATCGTTCCAGCACTTTTTGAGCCAAACATACATATGAATCTTTCCTCTTTATAATATTAGTATAGATGAGGCACACAATTATCTTTACCACAACTTTACATGGTGTGATACAATTAGGTTCATGTCCAGTAATTAACAAGGGGATGTATTTAATAGCACTTTAAATTTGACGAAAACAGCTATAAAATTGTATATCAGCACTTTAAAATAATAATCCTACTATCCTACTTCCTACTATTCTTCCTACTATATATATACAGGGTGCATTTGAAGTCATGGGCATTATTTTAACCTAAGGCACTACTCATGATACTAATTGCATTAGGGCTACTATTACGCAAATCAAAAATATTATTAATGCAAGTATGGAAAACCTTAAAATGTAGTAAGTCATAGAAAGTATCAAACACTTTGCGCTTCTCGATAGCAAATGCGTAGGTACATTACGCCGTACGCGTCATTGGGCGTGAATTCTTTGACCCCGCCCGACTCACGTGACATTCGTAAGTTGCCAATGAATTGATTCATAATAAATTCCAACTTTCCCTTCGTACTTTGCCGGCTTAGGACGGTCAAAACTACGTCAACTAACATACATTAAAAAAAACATTTACGTACCTAGCTTGTGGATTGTTTTGAAAAAACCTTATTTGTCGGTAAAGTGACAGAGGGTAAACGGGTGCTCTTCCACGGGCTTGTGCATGTGCTGGCACGTGAAAAGACGAAAAATCCAACAGGTTCTTAGTGGTTCTGGTGGAATGAGACCCCGTGAAGGAATAGGGTCGTTTGGGTTGCGGCGATGGAACATTTCACGAGTTCATACAACCATTTGTGGGTATTGTTGGTTGGTGTACCTAGCCTGCACATTACGCGGTCGAGGCATCGTGTACACAAACACACACACAACACACAAATACTACACTGCAATCCAAGCACCGTATGACGCGAGCGGCGAGTACGGCGATTACATCACGGGATCAATAAATCAATTACGCGTCAATGCACCTGCGCAGTCGTTATGACACTGGTTCCGGGTTCACGTTGCGGCGGGAAGCATACCCCGCGCGGGGGTGATATTCGTATTTTTGCGAGTGAGGGAGTGGGACGGAGAGAGTTCAGGGAATCCCGCCGGACGGAATGTCTTGTAGCCCATTGTTATTATTACTTGTAAGGAAAAACCCGCGCGCGCGCAGGTGATGTTTGTTTACATTTCGCTTTGCGCTGTACTGCGCTTTAAGATTTTGATATTTCAACATTTATTGGCGTTAACGAAGTATTTTGTTTTAATTACTTTAAGTGTTTATTTGCAATAATAAGCCTTGTGCAATTTGACTTACTACATTTTTAAGGTTTTCCTTAATTGCATTAATAATATTTTTGATTTGCGTATTAATAGCCCTAATGCAATCAGTATCGTGAGTAGTGCCTTAGGTTAAAATAATGCCCATGACTTTAATTCCACCCTGTATAATATTATAAATGCGAAAGTTTGTGAGGATGAATGGATGGATGTTTGTTACTCTTTCACGCAAAAACTACTGAACGGATTTTAATGAAACTTTACAGTAATATAGCTTATAGATCAGAATAATACATAGGATACTTTTTATCCCGATATTCCCACGAGATCGAAACTTACGCTGGTAAAACCGCGGGGCGCAGCTAGTACATCTATAATTTAATATTATCACTTTAAAAATAATGATTTGCACTATAACTGTTTCGAAAACCAACTCGGAAACCAGTTAGTTTCTGAACGCACATTAAAATATCCACGAAGGGAATGGCGGGGTCTGAGTTCGCTTGCTAAGCTCGCTCACTATAGTTACCCCGCCCCGTGGGGAAAATCACGTAGCGGGTCTATGCTGGTTTACAAGCAATAATTTATTTATTCATTTATTTATTTATAATTAATTACAACGGCTTGCGCCAATGGCAGTAATTAATAGGTAAAACTAAACAATAATAACAATAAGACGTAATAATAATAAGACGTAGTCAATTTTTGTCTACAGAGTTTAAGGAACCTACCCTAACCAAGTCGGGGTGCCCTAAGTCCCGAGATTGCTTATAGAAACCATTATTTTTATAGTTCGTTTCATTAATTTTAAAGCTAAACATTTTAAAGTGTGAAACAATTTATATATTCCCCATTAATAAATTTATTGATTTCTTAAAATTTCAATGTTAAACGTTTATTTTGTAAGAAACATTGTAACACGCAGCTAGAAAACGAAATTGCTTCCTTTAGACGCCTTCTAAAGATTTTAAGTTCTCAACATTCAGTCAGTGTTATTTCCAGTTTTCTTTTTATCGCCTCACAGATTCATTGTACCTATGTCATGAATACATCTCATATTGTAAGTGAACTGATTGTGTTCTTTATGAGAATATAATTTTTTTAAACCACCATCTTTTCCTATTTCCAGCAAGTTTCCCCAAGATGTCCTCCAACAAGTTCATAGTGCCTCCTCCGAGGATAGTGGACCGGGAGATAGTGAAGCCGCTGCTGTGTGGACCAGGCCCCTGCGACTACTGGCCGTCCGTCGCGAAGGCTCTCAGCAAGCCTGTCCTCACACCCATCTGCGATGAGTTCTTCGATGTAAGTAGTTTTATTATTATAAGATGGGTGGATCATTAATTATTGTCAGCTGTAATTCAATTTGTTTTCGCTATCGGTAAGCTCGAGGCGATACCTACTAATTATCGGTAACTCCTATGAACTATATAGAATCCTAGTAAGGATTCTATATAGTTCATAGGTAAATACTACGTCCTTCTGACAATGTGAAGGGCAATTCTCGTAATTTTAAGAACCCTCAAAAGTCTGATCTCAGTCTCAATCTGCCAAAAATACCCCTAATTGCCCTACATTTTTGACAAGTTTTTGAGATTGATTGTCGCTGAGATGAGATTGTGACTAGGTTTTGAAAGTTTTGAATTTCGGGAAATGGCCTTCAGGTTTTTTATCTTTTATTTGGCCAGGGAATATGCGAAAAAGGTTAGTCACGTCACTGTTCGGTGCTTAGGTAAGAGAATACACGCCTGTTATGTAAAAACAAAACCTTGGTTTCTTATGAAATTACATGAATAATAAAGTAAGGTCTCGCTCATGAGTAACAAGAATTCTGCTCACCGCAATACTCCTGAGTGTTTTGAGAGGTAAACAATATTTTTGAGTTTGTTCCCATTATGTAAGGGATGGCAAACATACGGTCGACCAAGGTCAACCCTTGTCATATCTCAAGAGTAAGCTCAAATATGAGTTGAGGTTTTCTTTTCATAAATGTATTCAAAGTTAATGACGCCTTCTTTCGTTGAATACTTATTTGAAATATGATTCTGAATGAGAAGGCTTTTATATTGTTAAGATTTTGAGTTGTAGAATTGGTACTTATTTTATGAACGTGATAATCCTATCCGCAGTTCTGATTTACTTACAGTAAACTTTAAAAAAATGCGGACCAATGTACTAACGCATGGTAGCATTTTTCGAGACAAGTATTTTTGCTGGTATTTATAGTTATGAATATGTATAGGAAATAATCGTGTTCATTATTTTGAAATAATTTTTATTTTATCTGGGTACCCATAAACGTATTGTACGTCTATGTGGATACCTATATGGTAAGCATGAAGGTTGCATTAGATACAAATTAAAAAGAAAGATCACAGGCCGCTATAAATGTCACATAAATAGCTGCTATATAATATTAAAATAAATTAATAAAAATAAATCATGTGACCAGTGGCGGTAGCATTATACAACGTAGGTTTTACAAAGGAGGTATGAATACGTTTTTATGTACGATCTCAATACAAACAAAAGATAACTGACACACCACAATTGCGGCGTTAAGTCCCCTCACCTTCCGCCTGGCTGCAGGTCCTCACCGAACACGGTTGCTTCAGGAGGTTCCTGTTTGCACCATTGTGTGAATCGCCCGGAGGACACAGTGGAGTATACGGTGGAGTTCTGCCCGGCTTAGGTGGAGCACCGCCGCGTCCTCAGGGTGGCGATCGGCAACAGCGATCTCTCGCGTCCGGCCCTGGTCCAGGCCATGGTACGGAGCGAGAGTGCATGGGAAGCCGTCACCTCCTTCTTGCGAAGCAGTAATGCTTGCGAAGGAGGAGGCAAAACGCGTGAGGGAGGAGCAATCTTTGCGCCCTCACGTCCTTAGTCGCCACAGGAGACGCTCTGGGCGTCGGGAGTCAAGAGCCGATTCCCGGCTAGTGTAGACGCGGGATTGCGATCGTCGAGCAATGGGCAGCTCGCCGTCCGGTTAGGACCAGGCCTGGCTCGACGGCACGTTATGTTCCACGCGCGCCTTAAAGAGATGTCAACACTAACTGACGGGGTCTGCTAGGGCCGATGCCTGCCAGGGTCGCGGGTTGTTCTAAGGAGTTACCGTGGCCCCTGACACAAGCAACTGAAGGAACACGGGTTGATTTTAATCAGTAAAAGTCTGACACGCCCTCCCGCTCCGCCCAGAGCGGGAAAAGTTATTTGATATAATTTCACATAAAAAAAGGCAACCAGTGCATTTAGCATTTGTGGTCGACTGCGCATTGAGAACCAAATAAAAACAAAAATTGGCTTTTTCGTGGGTTTATTATTTCTGTTTTATCCTTATTTCTCCATTCCAGGTCCTGGATGATATCCGTGCTGGCTTGAAATACGTGTTCCAAACCCGAAGCAAGCTGGTGTTGGCAATGAGTGGATCTGGTCACTCTGGAATGGAAGCTGTGATCAGCAACCTGGTGGGTCCGGGAGAAACCCTGCTCATCGCTTCCAGGGGCATATGGGATCAACGCGCGTTCATAATAGCTAATAGATATGGTAATTGAAATTGTTCTACTGATTTTTTTTAATAACAAACGAAATTGTTTTATTGTATTATTAAAGGCTAAAGCATAATTGGGCGGGCCGCGCCGCAACGCAACTCATTGCAAAATGCTCCTTCATCAGTTTCGTACATTTTCTATGAACTGCACACTACCGACAGCCTATACAGCCTACCGCATTTTTCTATGAAAATGCGTCATGCCGTAATAAGCGCTATGCTTTTATAGGAAAATCTAAAATAATCTAGCAGACTTACGTACACTTTAAGTGTTAGATAAGTCTATTTTCACACGGCTTGATTTAAGTAATGACATCCTCTTTGTAAATAATTCTAGGCATTAAAACTGAAGTGGTAAGTGTTCCTCTGGACGTCACCTTCCGTCCTGAACAACTGGAGCCTGAACTGAAGAGATTGCGTCCAGCTGCCCTGTTCATCACCCACGGAGACTCCTCGACCGGAACTATACAGAATCTTCAGGGCTTGGGCGATCTTTGTCACAAGTAAGTGGTAAAATTTTAAGATACATTCCCTATCCATAAGGCCTCTAAAAACTTCAGGCCAAAACAATGGCAAAATGTGTCGCGTATACCTACAAACATTGCATCTACAATTGAATAGGTAAATAACAAAAAGGTGAGCACACTAATGACATCCTAAAAATGCTGGCTGGTTCTAAGGAAAAACATATTTTGAAGAAGAAAACTTTAATGTCATTACATAATTATTTTGAGCACGAATGGCCAGGTAACTGCATTTTTAAAAGTTAATAATAGAAAGGAGGCTTTATTAATAGGTTTAATAAGTCCTAGATAGTATCTTGACTCAAATCTCAAATAATGAGAACATTGTTTAATGTTCGTGTGGGTGTTTTTTATTAACACAAAATCACGAAGTCTATATTATCCTATCAATGATACTCTATACAATAACGCATATTTGCAAGACTCTTTAAAACACTAAATCAATTTCTCATCGTAAAACGCAAAGAGCTCGCCTTCAAAAAACGCGACTCTGTTATTTGCGCTAGCAAATAAGGGATAATACAATCACTGACATTGCCTAGTAACCAGTCTAGTTCAGAGAAAGGATAATACTACCTAATAGAATAGGTTCAGTAGGTGCTACGTAGTTATTGAGTTAAGTCTAGGCTTGGTCAGTCGGCGCGTCTCGGATTACTACAACGGTGACCTAGCTAGAGAAAAAACCCGTATTACATAACATAACTAATATTTTAACTTGCTCTTCAGGCTGATTAGAATAATTCTTTTCTTTGTGATTGTATTAATTCCACTCCCATTTTTTAAAATTAAGATATAGGTACGTTTATTTACATCCTTATTAAGAAATCTTAAATACAATATACAATGTAACACAAAAAAGGAAAGAGCTCATTGGGCGTCCGCATCGCTGTCAGTCGGAAAAGTGCCCAAAAGTCTGGCAGCGTTGCCACGTTGGATGGCAATGCCGATTCTTTGACCTAAAAATCGGCCAACCCTCTGTCCACGTGCAGAGTCGACCAACAGCTTGGCGATGTCCCGAAATACTCGATGAGAACTCGGACCCAACCGGGCTTCAACCCCAAATGGCTCAATCATATAGTTCAAAATAAGGTTGTTATATTTGCGCCGTTTGAAGTTTTCTGCACCTGCACAGGCCGGCCGTACTACGAAGATGAGATGGCGCGAGGGTGTCGACACAAGTTGCATCCCACATCAATACAGGGTTGCCCTATCCAACTTCCAAGACATTATTCTGCCGTACTAAACGCAAAAGCGGTATCTCAGGAAGTTAGTTTCGAGAAAATTGAAGTTTTGCTCTTATTCTCTTAGTGATTTGAGGTAAAACTGAGATAGGGACAACTTTTTAAAGTTTTTTTTTATTAAGATACCGCTATTTGGCTTAGCTCATTGGATGCGTATTTCTTTAAGCTATCAGATGGCATTAAAATCAAGTTTACGAATATTTTTATATGCCTTAGGCATATTCTGGGCACGCTCGTTCTATCATAGACCTCATCCATCGCTTTCCATCAGTCGTGATCGAGATCAAGAGCGGGCCCATTCAACAATATTTTTTTCTAAATACCGCTTTTGCGCTTAGCACGGCAGTATAGTAATATTAAGTCATGTGTTGGATTGCGAATTTTAACGTTTCTATGTATTTTTGCATTCTTATCGGTAATTTGTATGACGTTCATAATAAAGAGTACCTATACATAATTTTATCACATTCCAGAAAAGCATGGGAATGAACACACATCACTCAAATCAAACGGTCACTAAACTTAAAACGAAAGCTAGTTATCTATTCCTCCCATCTTTGCTCCCTGTCTGTCAACTTAACGAACTGTTAGAAAAACCACAATCCGGGCTTTATCCAATCTGTGCTGAAACCATTCCCCCTGTCGTCCTTTCACTTCCAAATTAAAAAAGCAGCGAACTTTTGCAGAAAAACTATTTGATTGCCCGAGAAATACTGAGACTGGGACACGGGGGCCGAACAATTTAATTACAGTCGTTGTCTCTTTCATTCCTGACTTGGCTTTTTACTTAGATCCAGGTCTCCCTGAATACGTTCGAGTTGAAAACTCTTTAATTGCATCCTGTGAAGGAGTCCGCAATTAGCATGCAGTGGAAAATACCAAGCGCGCTAAAAGTTAAGATAAAAAGTTTTTCGGAGATTCCGACTAGCTATTCAAAGATTTTCCAAACTTCTTTAAGCGTGATCGTTTGACTTGAGTAACTCTCTACCTTTGTAATAATACCTGTAAAATGGCCTTTGAGATTCATAAAAACGTTTTTTATCTTAGCAAATCTTCATAGTTATACCACTTTAACAGAATTTTCTTTTCGATGTTCTCAGATATGGCACCTTGCTTCTGGCAGACACCGTGGTGTCGCTGGGAGGAGTTCCATTTTTCATGGACGAGTGGGGAATCGATGGAGTTTACACCTCCACGCAGAAGGTGTTCAGCGGACCTGCTGGTATATCTCCAGTGGCATTCAGCGCACGTGCCGAGTAAGATAATTAAATTATTATACTTACAGCTACATTAATTTAATTTTAATAAGTACATATATGCTAATTCTTTAGTCAAAGAATGACCCAGCCCTCTGGTCACGTGAAGTGTCGACCGGTCGGCGAGAAATGTCCTTAAAAAAGAAACGCGCACTCGAGCCCCATGACCCGAGCGTTTTGACTTCAAACGGCTCAAAACTGTAGTTAGAGTTACCCGTAAATAGCTAATGCTGTGGTCACTAGCGTATACAAAAACTAGATTACACAACAATATATTTATTACAGGGAAAAGATAAAGAACCGGAAGCACGATCCTCCTTTCTACTTCGACATCAAGCTGTTAGCGCAACAGTGGAACTGCTATGGAAGCACACGAACGTAAGAATTTATTTTGGTATCGTTGGATGCGTTAACTCACATTATATTTATAACTGTGTCGTAGGTAACCTTCTCAGTTATAAGTAAATACGTATTGAAGGAAATTCCTTGAATCTTATGCGTTTGACTGAACCTCGAAATCCCGAATCACTTTACCCAAAATGAACGCTATCCATAAAGAGATTCGGGATAACGTTCTTTCGGGATACAGTTATTCGGGATAGCGTTCATTCGGAATTAAGTGATTCGGGATGAAGAGGTTTGGGATTGCATTTTTTCGGGATACATTTATTCGGAATTCAGCTTCGATGTAACGTACAAGAGTCAAATTACCTATTCTGCATAAATCCTATAACTAGTCCTTATGTCCGCGAGCATGTCTCCCAATTGGTTGGATTCTAGATTCAGTTCCTAGTTTGATACATTGTTCCAAACTTTTGCCTGTCTCATTATTCTAAGAAAACATGTCGATTGTATTTCTTCAGATACCACCACACTATGAGTCCCCCACTGTTCTGGGCCCTGCGGTGTTGCCTCCAGGAGGTCATAAAGGAAACCCTGCCTATCTCCTGGGCCCGCCACGCCGCCACAACTGCTCGTTTCCACAAGCGTCTCCGGGAGTATTCCTTCGAGTTCTTAATCCCGAAGCCAGAAGACCGCCTGGCTACCGTTACGACCGTGAAGCTGCCGAAAGGATATGATTACGTTGAGTTCGTGAAGTATATGAGAGCCAAGTAAGTACCTAAGTCATAATATTTGTTTTAACGGTTACCCTGAAGGTAACTCATTGGTATTAAATACGCCTCTTTCATTGCTGCAAAAAAATGTTAGCATTTATACGTTTGTTTTTACAATTTGTGGTTCTTTATTAGCGCCGACTTTACAATAAATAAAATAATCCGATAAACACAGAAACATAGAAAAATTACTGGATTTAACATTAAATTGGGAGTTGTAGATATTGACGCATATCGCTGTTTTAGATAGACTAAACATATATGGTGCAATTAGACCGTGATACTGCCAAGCATAAGGTTCTGAGTTCAAATCCCAGGTCGGGCAAAGTGTTATTGCGTTTTTCCATCAGTAATTTCTCAGTAGTAGCCCGGAGTCTGGATTTGTGCCCGGCTGATGTCAATAGGCTCGCTCCATATTACAGGAGTAAGACGAAATGTGGGTGTAAACCTCTGCCTTACCCTTCGAGGAGTTCAAGCGTGAGATTTATCGATCGATGAAAATGGACAAAGTGACAACAATCAAAATCAATCGATCCAATTCGCACTAACTTTTTAGGTCAGCATATCGTGGCCATGATGCAAACCAGACATATGAATTTCTTTCACGTCCACACACAGATTTTGACATCGCTAGTGACTAATCTACTGTCAAAATCTGTGTTGATGTGAAATCTTTGAATCGTCAACGAGTCGCCGGCGATCAAAGTCGCTATGTTTGTTCCTACTACAATTATCTTATTAATTAATCCATGTTAATCTTTAACAGGCACAATATCCTAATATTCGCTGGTCTGGGCCCGACCGTGGGCAAGGCGCTTCGCATTGGCATCATGGGCGTCAACTCCACGATACAGGTCGCCGACGCCGTGGCTGAAGCCATGGCTGATACCCTACGGGCACTCAAAAAGTCCTCTCTTTAATACGAAAAATCCGTAAGAAATAGGTGTAGTTATATCTTTTAAAGCTGACGCGCGACGATCCATACAGACCTTTCATAGTTATAAACGGACTATAGATATAAGGACTGCACTTTTTCTTTCTACCGTCTAATGCTAAAGTGTCGCTCAAGAGGCTAATATAATGTTAAGGATAATTAATAAGACAATGTATTTTTATGCAAAATAAATGCTTATCAACTTAAACTACGTTTTTTTTTTAATAAGTACAATGAGATTTGATACTTAAGGTTGGGATCTGGGATACTTGCGCGAAAAACATTTCCGCGAAAGACACTTGCGCGAACCCACTTGCGCACACCCACTTGCGCGAAGCCACTTGCGCGAAAAGACGTTTCCTCGAATGGACTTTTTCGCGAATAAACAAATGCGCAAATGGTCTTTTGCGCGAATGGACGTTTGCGCGAAAGACTCTTGCGCAAAAGACACTTGCGCGAAGGAGACTTGCGCCAATGCACTTGCGCGAAAGACACTTGCGCGAATCCACTTGCGCTAAGAGACAGTTGCCCAAGAAAGTTGAGGAAATGAGATTTCTTCATAACATCACGCATGTATTTTTTCAAATGGTTGGGCAGGGGTGTGTAGTACACCCACAATTCACCAATGTTTCATCGTGGATATCGTTTATTATTTTCGAGGGTGCTGAAGCCGATAGCGAGAATTTTCGAATTTTTCATCATGAGTGTCGTTTTCATGGTTTTCGAGATTGCTGAAGCCAATAATGAGGTCGAAATGAAAATCCAAGATGAGGACCTATCAGTTTCAGCACCCTCGAAAATCATGAAAACGACTCACATCTCACATGATGGCTTTGAAAATCTTTTCAGCCGCCATCTTGGATTTTCATTTCGACCTTTCTATCGGCTTTACCACCCTCGAAAACCATAAACGACATCCATGATGAAACATTGGTGAATTGTACTACACACTCCAGCCCAACCCTTTGAATAAATACATGCATGAGTTATGAAGAAATCTCATTTTCTCAACTATGTCGCGCAACTGACTTTTAGCGCAAGTGGATTCGCGCAAATGTCTTTCGCGCAAGTGGATTCGCGCAAGTAACCTGCTACCAGCGAACTTCGTACCGCCTAAGAATATGAATTATTTTCATTTTCTTTTTCGTGAATTATTCCCATTTTTTAATAATTAGTTATTCTGTTATTCGGAGCGGAGACAAATTCAACAAATTTGATTTGTTGAATTTGTCTATTTGACCATACAAATCGGTACAGCCGTTCTTGAGTTATAAATGGTATAACTAACCCGACTTTGTTTTATTTAAATAGATTCTCTGGACACAACAGTTCCTCAGTTAGTGAATTTCTAAACCCGACGAGTATTGGTAAGTTTAACTTATAAAGTGCAGTTGGTATGTAGGTACCTACCTCTTTTAAAACTTCTAATCCAATAGAAAAGAAGAAGATACATACTGGGAGAATTGAAAGACATATTTGTTCACAGGTCATTTATTTCACATCAATGTATGATGGTTTACAAACTATTGACTGGATGCACCTAGACAACCCAAATTGTGTGGTATTTATACCACAAATAATTTAATTTTTCAAAGAAGTTAACATTTTCGAACTGAATCTAAAGAGTACTAAATAAAAATAAAATGAATATCATCCCGTTATAATACCCTAACATCTGTATTGAATGCAGTGATTTATTAAATAGAAAAACAATGCAATACAAGCGAGTTCATAGTATTCTTTTATGGCTATTAGTTATGTTATTCGCAAGCCATAGGTGACTAATTTTCTATTGTTAGATTATAAAAAAAATATATTAGAACCAAGATAACTCTGGTGCTTACTCGAGTGATATTCTCGTTATGTCAAATAAAAATAAAATAATAGCCAATGTAACATTAAAATAATACAACAACTCCTCAAAAATTTTGACTGGACTAGAACCCACAACGAAAATGTGAAAATTTTAATTTACAAGATATTTTTGGCAAATGGACTCTCTCAAAAAAAAAATCAAATTGCTAAAAATGTGCTGTTACGGCACAATATTACCTTCAGGTCTCATCTTCACGTGATGTAAAAACTGCAGCGCTTTTAAATAATCCAATATCAATTTAAAGAAAGCCGCCTTCAAGCGCCCGCGCATAAGATTTGTAAAAGGCGTCTCATTCCCAACACGTGAACGTACCTACTTAACGCTAGTGTTTTTACACCTAGTGACTATGAGGCCTCTGATACAACTTAAGAGTAATAAATTCCTATTATAATCAGTATTGAAAACAGACATATTGCTAGTTACATGGCATTCATATCCATCACATCGAAACATTTGGACTAGCTTCCTTAATTACGTAACTAAACCGTTAACCTAGTAATTAAACAAAACTAGTCACGAAATTTGCGTAAACTACACCTTATCTATATTAATTTATATCGGTACAATATGTAATAGATATCTGTGTATACAGTACATATTGAAATGTAGACCTAGAATCATTATAATATTTACAAAATTTTATTTAGACAAACGTAGGTATATAAGGTCTATTGATAGTATATGTATTAAAACTTCATATTATATGTTCACAAGTAATATAAATGTCACTCAACCAGTGATTATTGATCCTAAAAGCATGTTCTGCTACATAAACCACTGGGATTACAGTTCATTATAATATGTACCTAATTATATCTTGAAGCAACATCAATTCCAATACGATGATTGTTATTGTCTATAAAATAACATTAAATATCTCCTCTCCTTCACTACAACTAGATAATAACTATAACGCAGGTAATAGAAGTTACCGATCATAACGTGTACAGACACTCGCGTGGTATTATTACATATAGATATACAAAACTAAAAGCAAATGCACAAACAAGGCGACCAATAAGATAGCATTTGTGATGGTTCATACATGATTACCTAAACGTGCGGTTATCCCGTATCATATACAATAGAGACGTAAATAAATATGCACATAAGTAGTATTATAATTTATATTTACATTTAAGAAAATATGGCACATCTGTTATCGACCGCGCTCGCAATCCTTGTGTAACGATCGAGCGATCGAGCCCTACCACTAAAATAATACGAATCAGTATCGGATCATGTAATGCGCCTAAATTTCGGGTTACCGTAATACCAATTAAAATACCGGTGGGTAAGTAAATATTCAACGCCGTTAAAATAATACACAGTAAAGCTACCGTCTGTCGTCGATCGAGTCCGAGCCTCCGCGCGGCCGACCTACCTGCCTACCAAGTCGCCACCACACCGCGCCGCGACCGAACGCACCGCCAGTCTACACAATCACTCCGGTGATGACATTAACCTCTATTGGCCAAGCCTCATATTTTTAATGAATACAATCGAATTTATTTACTCCGCTCTCGTCAGGTAAGATATAAGAGAAAATTAAATTCTGTACATTTCATACTCGTGCAAACAAGAGTCGCGTCTTGTGCCGCACTGAAACTTTCAGTCAGCGTTTCGTGTGAGTCGCATCGCAGTCGTTCGGTCCGGTGACGGCGCGCCACCGATGACGCAATCTAAAACTAAAGACACATTCGAATCGCACGAGTACATAAAAATATGTCAGTCTATAGAGCTACGCGCTCACTCACTTAGCCTACGAGCAGTCTGGGGTATAGACGGGGTGGTCGGGCGCAGTAATACTGTGTCCGGAGAGGGCCGGGGCGTGCTCAGCTGGGCGGCGGCGGCGCCGGCCGCTCCGTGCGCGGCGCGCGCTGCCGCCGGTGCCGCGTGCACGCGCAGCACGCGTCCACGCGCCTCCGTCGTGCGCACGCCGCGCGTCCGCAGCGCTTGCGGACGCACGTCACCTCTCCATCCTGAAATAGACAAGAAAAGTCATTCAATACAAACATCGCTGCGCGTGAGGCATGTGACCCTCAGAAGTAGGTACTTAAAAATGATTAAGGAATCAAAATCTCTTCCAACTTTTAAAAGGCTATTAAAGCACCATGTCTGGAAAATTTGTTTAAATTGTAAATTTTTATCATACCAACTGCTTCTTACAAATTACTTTTAGTTTTGTCATCCGGCGAAACCGTCGCATAACTCAATAATGTTGTTTTTGTCATGGAAATTTATAGGTAATCTTATTATTTTTTTTTTTTTATTGAAATGTTAGTAATGTTTTCTCATTGTTTGTCTTATTTATTTTTAGTATAGTCGTGTATTTATATATTTTATGGTAAGTATGATTAATTGAAAATTATCTATCAATAATTTGTATCACTCATTTTTGTGTAAACAACAAAGTACCTAATAAATTTTTGCAATAATAATATCGAACTAAAATGGCGGGATACGACGTGAATATGAATGACCTATAAGTTTTTTTTTTTTAATTAGAAGAGGCAGTGAAACGCGTGTACATGACAATGTTCTTTTTTTGAAAAAGAGTTGCATAATGAAATTTAGTACAACGTTATAAAACTCGTTTGGATGGTTACAATGACACTGATTGTTTTAATGTTGGCAATAAGCTAACTGTTTCATAAACTTTTAAGGTGAATGGGAAGTGGTAGACCGCGAAATTCAAATTTTCTTACGTTTTTTGCAATTTCAAGGTCAGTGTCAGCTTGTATCTTGATCAAAATTTGATTCGCGACTATAACAGGTACGTATTTACAGAATTATAATCATAAGAAACATTCATACATCTTTATAAGTGAGATTTGTACCATAAACACTTTTGCCTAGGAGATTTCTTCTTGTGGTACAGACGCCAGCAGGTCAACCTACCCCAATCTGTCAAATTTTTTTGATAGATTTTCAATTTTAGCACTAAGGAATAAGGTTCATATTCAATTGGGAAAATCTGACAGATTGGGGTAGCTTGATGTGCTGGCCTCTGTACAAATTTAACTTAGGAAGATATATTAATGATTCTAATGACTATGATTCTGTGAATAAGTACCTGTTATAGTCGCGAATCATATTTTGATCAAGACAAGACAACCTGACACTGACCAGCTAATTGCAAAAAACGTAAGAAAATTTGAATTTCGCGGTAATCACTGCGCAATCACCTTAAAGGGGATTATAGCATGGGTGTAGATAAATAAATAATAGTACCTAGATTGTTGCATCGAGCGCAAAGTGAGTTATTAATGCACGAGTGTTAGGTATGTTGATGTTGACTAAATTAACACGAATATATTAATTAATTACTTTAGTAAGGTGCGTTACTTTTCTTTCAACTACCAAACTGCCTACCGTGATAAAATATTTTTCCCGCGAATTATACGACAAAAGGTTATTAACAATTTCATTTGCAGTTGTTTTTATACTTTCTGGAGTTGATTTTATATCGCTGTCTATTTCCATTTTTTAAAACTTTTCTTTCTAAATCTATACTAATATTATAAAGCTGAAGAGTTTGTTTGTTTGTTTGTTTGTTTGTTTGAACGCGCTAATCTCAGGAACTCCTGGTTCGATTTGAAAAACTCTTTCAGTATTAGATAGCCCATTTATCGAGGAAGGCTACAGGCTATATATCATCACGCTAAAACCAATAGGAGCGGAGCACCAATGAAGAATGTTTCAAAATCGGGGGATTTTTTTCCTATTGAGAGCTTCCGCTGCGTGCGCTGCGTAAACGGTTAAAGTTTCGCAAAAATCATGTATGACAGAATTGTTTCCCTTTAAAAGCTTTAAAAAAAAGTCCTCGACAGCATATGTCTATCTTTTAAGATTAGCTCACTATAACCTCTTTTATGCTAACCAAATTTGTTCTTAAATAATGCATTATTTGCGAAGGTGTTTTTATAAACATGGTATTAATCCTTATCCAAATAAATACGTTATTCATCACATGTATTTAATTTTGAACAAAATTGCCTCTGACATCATTTGATTTCAATGTATATCTTAGGAGATATCATAGTTTTAAAATAATACTAATAAGAAAGCTGAAGAGTTTGTTTGTTTGAAACACGGTTTGAAAGCTCTAAATCTCTGGAAGTATTGGTCACATATTATTATATAAAAATATTTTTGCGTTTGATAGCCCAGTTCTTGAGGAAGGCTATATTCTATTAAACTTGACGCTAGGACCCTTAGGAGTTGAGCAAAAAGAAAAAAAGTCTGAAGTTTTCGCCAAGCGAAAACGAACTAATAGCGCAGGCCGGCGACACGTTGCGACGGGGTGGGTCGGGGAAACAAAAAAAATTTACGCGGACGAAGTCGCGGGCAGAAGCTAGTATGAAGTATAAAAGTTTTACAATGGTACAAAATGCGCGCCATTTGTTTTTTTTTCACCAAGTCGGTTTTATTCAGTCGATTTTTATTTTCAGTCAATCTTTTTAATCTAACGCATACATTTTATATCAACTCGCACTGGGCCCGCGTGGTGGATTACGGCCCACTCCCTCTCACAGAGAGGCGGCCTGTGTCCCAGCAGTAGGAACATTATAGGCTGATTATGTATACATTTTATATTAAACTTAATGGGAGACTTTAAACCTCTGTGGTAAATTTATATCTAAATAAAAAATGTGCAACAAAATTTCTGCAATGTTTTGGTTCTAAGCAAATAATACGTCCTTTGTGATCGGTTTTGTAGTGATTGAAAGAAAAGTATCTTAGACCATATAATTTATTGTTGGTATTCACCTTGCACCGACACGTGACGCAGCGCTGCTCCCCGTGCGAGTGTATGGAGGGGTGCACCTCCTTGCCGTTAGGTAGCGGCCCGTCGGGGAATTTGCACCCGCCTTCAGCCAAAATCTCCTCAGCTGTACGCGGCGCACCCTGGTCTTTTGGAGTCTCTTCGTCTGGTTTCTTTGCTTTTACCTGAGGAAAATAAAATAACTCATGAAAAATTTGCGATAATCTTTGCAAGGTAGCTGGATGAGAGTATCCGAGGGTCAGCAGTAGACTGCTGATGTTGATGATGATGTGGCCAAATTTATCGCGAGCAAAGTTGTTGACTATCTTCAAAGTAAGTTTCATTCTCACCTCTGGACATACACGGCAACAGGCCTTCTTGTCCGGCCTATACGCCTCCTTCTCGCTACAACGTAACGGCGGGCACTTGACTCTGGGGCACTGTATCTGCCTGGTGGCGAAGTTGCACGTGCAGATGGCGCACGTGTCATACCCGCCGGGCACCAGATAGGGATGCCACGACGAGCCCGGCGCGTAGCTCTGACCAGCGAGGACGCAGCTGCCATTTTCTGACCATACCGCTGTTGTAGAGTCTGGAAAAGAAAATTGATGTCAATTCTCAAAACTTAAGTCATCGATGTTTCCCGGGGAACCAGATTTAGCCATGATGCCGCTATACTTGGGTGAATATCAGATTCTTGTTTACCGCTTGTATTTTTGGATGGCAAAGTGGCTGCCATATTCCGATGTCCTTTACTATTATATCCTATTTCCGACTAAAATCTACTTCAATTTCGGCATTTTTGCTTGATCTAAGTTAGTACCTATCTAAATTGCTAACAAATTGGCCCAACGTTATTGGGTGACCCAATAACGTTGGGCCAATTTGTCACGCTGTTGGGGCAGGTTCACTATAAGGCCATACTCACTGGTACAGATAGGGCAGCACTGTCCGGGCGGCTTGATGGTGGGCACGAGGCAGTTGACAGGCGGACACTGTACCGCCTCGCACTTGGGAATACCCAGCACGCACCAGCATTTTGAACAAGTCTGCAATCATTGAAAAACTCTATAGAATATGACGCACAGCAAATCAGCAAATTTAATTAATTAATTAAATAATATTATTAATAAAATAATAATTAAATAAAATTATTAATTATTATTTATTAATATTATTAAATAATTTATAAATTAATTAATTTAATTTACGCACTAACACAGTTGATGTGTTTCATGTTTAGGTACCTCAGTATCTGTCCAAGTCTCCCCAAGCTTGTAGAACTTATCTCTCTGCGTGCAATAGTTGACGTTGAGACGGAACAGGGAGTAGTCCGTGATCTGGTCCTCGAGTGGTCCTGGCGTGTACTTGGCACTGAGCTCGTTGTCCGACGTCCCTGGGACCGCTGGCAAGCACGATGTTGGCACGCTTATCTGAAACCATGAAAAAATCTTGTTCGATCCAAGCCTTTTTTGTTGAAAACTAATATGAAGTCATATTAGTATTTTATCCACTCACCAATTAATATCCCAATGTATTGCAGCACAAACAAATTGTTAGTGAAATTAAAATAATTATACTTCAGCTTAGGGTTATCTTAATCGTAAAGAGAATTAAGTTTTTTAGAACTAGTACAGGTTTGGATTATCTCTGCTATTAATAAAATTAGTTTTTCTTTATTTGGTGTTGTTCTACAATCATTTATAATGAACTACATAATAATATCAAATGAAAAAACTCGTAATAACAAAAAGGACGTAACTTTGAGACCGCTTACCAGGCATGGTGGCAATTTGTAAGTTAGAGAAAAAGCGTAAGTCCGGTGGTCCGATCACAGTAAACCAAACCTTCTATACCATAACTTAAAGTTTATTCGTTAATATTGTTATTCAGATAATAGTATTCACCTGTGGTACTCGCGTGCGCAGAATCACAGTGACATTGTCGTGTGCACGAAGCTCCAGATACGAGGCTCCTACATGCAGCGCGACCAGCTCAGCAGCAGTTGGCTCCAGGACCCACCCCTCTTCACCCCCCAGCTCTCTTGCCCCTCCTTCAGCACCTGCGTGAGATTCCAGCCACCAAGATGACCAGGAGCGAGCATTGCCACCCGTTACCACCGTCTGATGAAAAAAAGCAATGAGTTGTACCAACAATATTTTTTCTATATTCTTCGATAAAATTAATCAAATTGAATTTCAACATATTATTTTCCTATCTGTCTGTTCAGGTTTGAAACAAGTTTCAATAACAGTTAAATATCAGAGAGTCTTATAAATCCAAGAATATCGGCAACTAGTGATTTGCCATTTGCTTACCTCATAATACAATCCACAGAGCGAATCGACGGACAGCCAAGCCAGCCCAGCCATGTTTGCTGGTAGTCGGACCTGCCCCGTTCTTCTTAGCAGAGCAGGACCGGAACCGGCGGCATCAGGCAGCATCCGAGATGTTAATCGTCCACGGAGGATAGGTGGACCTGGAAAGGAGGAAATAATTCAAGTTTCTAAAAGTGTTACCATACAGAGAGAAGTATATAAAAATATTTTGTTTTTACATATGCCCAGGTAATACAAACAGTAAAAAAGAGCATTAATTCCATCATCTACTAAATAATTAAGAAATCTCATGCTGTGGTCAACTTCCACATAAGAATTGTCATCATTATTATAGTGTGAAAAATACACAATGTATGTAATTACCTGCTCGAACCTGTAAGGCAAGGAGCAAATAAGCAATATTGTAATAAAAAGAAAATTCAGTTCAGTCGTTCAGTTAATACAAAATATAAATTAAAGAAATCTTAACACTATATATTTACCCAAGAAAACTTTGTTACAAAAATAATGATAGGAAATTCGAGGTGTCAAAAGCCGTTACGATAAATCTAAATCTCCTGGATAGATTCGAATCTCTCATAAATCCCTGTATTTACGTTGTTAATTCAGACTTTGCTTAACAAAACCGAGGCACGTCTTAATAGGAACAAACTCGATCAGGCATTCATTTCAATTGAGCGCTCAACAAACCTACTTACAGCACAACATTAATTTTAATTATACCGTCTCTTGTTTCATCTCACGTCTAGAGGTACAGTTTGAGCCACGTGAAATAACATAGCATCACGCTGTTATTCCCTTGACGATGACCCACATTTCACCAATTATGATTAAGTTTTAACAGACTTCTTGCCATTATCCTCACATGAATCCAGTCTCCACGCTCTTACCAAGAAATTCCTAATCGGAAACTCAAAAACCTCACCATACCTAGTTTAACTGTATAAATGAATATATATATATATACATATAATAAATTTTTGACTGTACAAAATTTTTTTATAATGATCGGATTTAGGCTTGCAATTACTGGGATTTAATGACGTTATCAGAATATGGATAAGCCATAGTGTCGTGATATCCAGTAGTAGGTAATATTGATTAAATAGATCCATTTTATCACCGCGGGACTCTAGTGTAAATAATAACAGCTGCTCGGGTCGACCACAGGTTAAACTACGCTTGCTACGATTGGTCCGTGGATGGGTGACCATCCATAAATACCAAGACCCCTCCGTGCCTCGGAAAGCACGTTAAGCTGTTAGTCCCCGCTGTCATTTGTGGATCTTTGACATGCGCTATGAGTCGTCAGAAGCCCGAAAATCTGACAACCAGTCTTACCAAGGGGTATTACTCAGTAACTGGGTTGTGGAGGTCAGATAGGCAGTCGCTCTATGTAAAGTACTGATACTCAGCTGCACCCGATTAGACTGGTAGCCAACCCAACATAGTTTGAAAATGGCTAGGCGATGATGGAGGTTCATTTTATCACATTCAATCTCCGATCCAGAAATAAATATATAATTTATTATTTTTACGATTTTAGAATCGAATCCAAGACCTAACGCTTAGCATAATTTGTCTGCAATGACTAACGTTTGGCCAAAAAGCATTCTTCTGATTATACCTTCATAAGCATAATACGTTCACCAGCTGATAAATATAAGAAAAAATTGTAGAGATTCTTACCGGTATCAGCGCTAATATGCACAGCGAGCTGTTCCTCATACAATGGCTGGAATATTCTGGCGCTTGGTCTCGCCAGCACACCGATGCGAGTGTCCAGTATCTCCACCTGAGAGTGACGCTTGCCCTGCTCCTCCACCAACGTTATCTTGGGGTCTGTTATACCCAAATTGTCAACCTGAAGAAAAGGATACAAATCATAAGTGTCAATAAATATGTAGGTTCTACAAATTATGTAAGGAATATAACAAACTAGCCATCGGCCCCTGCTTCGCACGGTTTTTACGTCTTAACAAAACACCGAGATTTCTTTATTGTATGTAAGTTTAATATTTTAACCTATATCTACGAGTAAATACTAATAATAAAACTGAAGAGTTTTAATGTTTTAATCGCTGAAACTACCAGTCCGATTTGAAAAATATATTGTATTCATTTGATAGCCAAATCCTCGAATAAGGCTATAGGCTATTTAACATCACGCTAGGGCCCTTAGGAGCCGATCAATAAGAAAAAGAGTCAAAAAGAATGCTGAGCGAAAACGAAGTATTAGTGCGAACAGGCGATGCGATGTGACGGGGTGGATCGGGGAAATAAGAAATTTGACATGGACGAATTCCCGGGCAGAAGGTAGTTTATAAAATGTATAAATATAAAAAAACCGGAAGGTAAAGGTACTATGATTGCATCTGCTTCTTTTTAAATTTAATCTCACTATAATGACAAGCAACATTTAATCCAAACAAAATTTAAAAACCATTAACACTTGTGTCCAATACAAATCTAATAAATTGTGCCTCTCAACGACCTCAAGTAACCTATTAAGGAGCCTCTTCAAGCAATTTTGTTTTAATTGATAAATATCATCGGAATCATTTAAATTAATTTATTTTAAACGAGCTAAGTCATTGGAATAATGACATATTTTTTAAATGAGAGATAATATTGAGTGGAAAAATGTATGATGGCGCTAATTGGATAGCTAAAAAATAGCCTAGAATGTGTCAACATCCATTCTTAATTACATTATGACACTATACAGTGGCGCTTACACAAGTTGTTGAGGTTTCTCTAAGAGATGAACGTTGAATTCACAATCATTCATTATCATTGCCGGTAGCTACCGTCTTGTATTCTGTCGTAATTAGTTGTAGTTTATCCTCACATGTGTGGGTGGAGAACTTTCATTGAATGTTAATTGGAAAACGGAATCTTTGAGACGATCAGCGTAATTTAAACTTAGGTACTATTTACATTAGACAGGTTGGCAGGGACTTCAACGCACAATCAGTTACCATGGATTGAATACATCATTCTGGAGGCATTGAAAAAATTTCAATGCAGGGGGCATTGAAATTTTTCATCAATTATTAAAAAAAATCAGCTGTTTCCTACAAAAATGCCCTACACGGTCAAAATGTATGGAACAACATTTTTTTAATAACCGTCGAAAAATTTCAATGCAGAGGGTTAATAATCATGTACTGTATGATTCCATGGTGACAGATTGTGCGTTCCTGCCAACTTGCACTTTATTTAGTTCAATTATTTTGTGGCAATTACCTGTATATCATAGACGAGAGATCCTTCTTTATCGATGTAGAGCACGGCAAGTCCTTCAGGCGCTGGCGTGGCTGACAGCCTCTCAGACACAAGCGGTGCGTTGTACACTTCACACGCCGCCTTCTGCCTCACACTGCCCACGATCCTCCTCTCCGGAGTGTTAACAGCCTCCACAGTGAGCAGTAACCGGCCTCTTGCTAAAGATCTCAGTTCTGCAGCCGAAACCGGGGTCGACACCTCCAGGACGTTGAAGTCATAATGGGGTTTGCTTACCCTCTGCACCTGGAAAAACACATTAATTTACCTATGACCTGCATCCATTTTTACTCTGAAGAGCGTTTACGACGTACGGCATTTCATACAAACATTCAAGCCCTTGTTTTTCGAAATGAATGAACCGGTTTTAATGAAACTTCATACGCATAAGCAGGATAAAAAGTTAGTTATGAAAATTTTCGATAAATAGTGTTACAGCCAAATTAAAATTCAGCCGATTTTAAATTTTCCATAGAAACAGAGATTTCCAGTTATCTTTTTTTAAATAAGTCATTTCGAAAATGACATTTACTAACTTTTTAGATCTTTGTATCCTGCTTATGCATATGAAGTTTCATTAAAATCGGTTCATTCATTTCGAAAAACAAGAACTTGAAGGTATATATGAAATGCCGTACGTCGTAGACGCTCTTAAATTATACAAATCGTTTCAAAATACACATAAACCTAAATGGGCACTTAAAAAACGTCAGAAGCTAGACGCTCGGATCCAATTGGTTTCTTAAACCACGTCCATGGTCCATAAGTTTATAATTGTACTAATATCCCGAAAATAATTAACGAAATTATTACTTCACGAGCTCTTAATACGCTGTTAATATTGGACTTAATTTGCGTTTAATGGTAGTAATTAGCCAATTAAGAACCTCATTAACAGAAGTCTCCGAATTGTTTTGTGCTACAATTTGATTACGTGGCGAAACTGGCACCTGGTTATTGTAATATAATATGTACAGGAATAAATATGAATATACCTGATCAATGATAGTCTGGTTTTTCTCCGGTAGTGTGAGCACCACTCTGACGAGATGAGAAGTCACAGCAGTTTTGGGGAAGACTCCATTGAAGACCAGCGCCAAATAGAGGCTGGGCGTGGCTCCGGCGACCGCCGTGATAACAGCAGTGCCGCCCCACCAGCCGTCCTCGTACTCCATCGCAGGGTAATCTCGACAGGCACCTTCGCCGATGGAAGTAGGAGGGTGCTCTGGCTCCAAGAGTGTTGTGAACATCTCTGATGATAGAGCTGGATACCTAAAAAAAAGCTTTGCTACATTTCTGATCTAAGCACGTGATTAGGGAAAATCTGGTCTGTCGTCGCAAAAATTCTCGCGTCATTTTCGCCGAAACCGTCACGAATGTATCATTTCTAATATCTATCTAATAGTAAACTACTGATAAAATTATTATTTTCCTCGACATATTTTCTAAGTAAGATTAATTATTTGAAAAGAAGGTCAAAATAATTACCGTTCGTTTTCCGAGAAGTAGAATCTAATCTCGTCTACTATATTTCAAAATATCAACAGTACATGTGCCCAATGCATTGGCTATAAGTATCTTAGATATCTCGGTAGTGCTAAAGCAATTAATAGTACGAATCAATTGAGTATCCAGTAACAGCATCATGGCCTGTTATAAAACATGTGTGTCTGGGTTTTTCCCAGAATTATTTCTAATGGTGAATCTAAACTTTTCCGTTGTTAATGACGCGGTTAATTAAATTTACAATCCAAGGCGAACAGTACCACCATTCATAGATTCCCGGGAATAATTACTGCGATAATATTTATTACTTCGATTTGATAGGCTGCTGGAGATTACTCATAAGGTAATATAAATCAAGGCGGCGGCATGTACAAAGTTGGTGTTCATTTAAAATTCCTATTCCTTACCTACCTGTCGATTCTGCCGCTGAGTGCGCTATCGATGGAGTTGTTCCGCGCGTCGCCCCACAGCAGCGCCACATGCAGGTCGCCGTCTCTCAACAACATCTTGTACTGGCGCGGCACTCGACGCCAGACACCGCAAAGCTGTAAACAACACAGATTCTTGAGTTTATAGCCTATAACGAGTATTTAATGAGTAACTACTCCAATATTTCATAGAATCAGTCGATGTGGATACAGCACGAGCAAATTACCTTTAAATTAAATTACCTTATCAGTTTTTTCTTCATACGTTGCGTGAATCCCAGGTATTTTCTTGAGCGACTGTTCTAGTAGCACTCGGCCCTCTCGGTCGAGGAAGGCGACTGCTCGAGGCTGGTTCTGTATCGAGGGGCTGAGGAGGACGGACCAGTAGAGGTGCCGTCTGCGGAACGTGAAGCGCGCGGTCGCCACCCCAGCCGCGACCGGCACCCCTGACATGTCATCACGTCTCACGCACAGCGGAGACCGACCAGTCAGAAACGATGCGAAATCTGGAAGATGAGGTAGCTACCTATGTATCTCGCACATACATGAAAATTTAAAAATCTATATATATAAAAAGACAAGTCCTGACTGACTGACTGACTGACTGACTGACTGATTGACTGACTCATCAACGTCCAGCCCAAACCCCTGGACCTAGAAAGCTGAAATTTTGCACAGAGGTTCCTTTTATAATGTAGACGAGGAACAAGGAAGGAATTTTCGAAATTCAACCCCTAAGGGAGTTAAATGGGGGATGACAATTTGTATGGAAAATCTTATTCCTTGAGTTAATAAACTTGAAACTTGGCACGAATACTTGCCTAAGTAAATTATGAAAATTGGTCTTTTTTGTTTTTCTAAACTACCTTCTAAAGGGGGATTAGGCGGTGTCAAAATTTGTATCGAAGAATTTTAATGCACGGTCCGATTAACTCAAAACTCAGTATTTATACTTAGTACCAAAAATAAAGAATTACGTGTATCAGGGTTTTTCGAAAATCTACCCCTAACGGGGAGAAAAGGGGTAGTTAATTTTACAGGGCAAATTTTACTGCCTGGCTTAATTAACTCAAAAATTGGTATAAATAATCTGTGAGTCAAGTAATGAACACATTCCAAACGCTTTTTCAAAATTCCACCCCTGTGGGGGTGAAAAGTGGGGATACAGCTTATATGAAAAATCTTATTCATTTGGTTAATATACTTGAAACTTGGCATGAATACTTATCTAAGTATAAATTATGAATTTTGGCATTTTTTGCTTTTCTAAACTACCCCCTAAAGGGCGATTAGGGGGTGTCAACATTTGTATGGAAGAATTTTAATGTGCGGTCCGATTAAGTCGAAACTCAGTATTTATACTTAAGACCAAAAGTAAAGAATAACTTGTATCAAGGTTTTGCGAAAATCTACCTCTGACGGGGTGAAAAGGAGTAGTTAATTTCCCATTTTACTGCGTGGCTTGATTAACTCGAAAATTGCTGGACATAATCTTTGAGTCAAGTTATGAACACATCCCAAACATTTTTTCAAAATTCCTCCTGTGTGGGGTGAAAAGTGGGGAAAAACTTTATACGAAAAATCTTATTCATTTGGTTAATAAACTTGAAACTTTTCAACATTTGCCTCAGTAAATAATAAAGATTGTCACTTTTAGGGGTTTACTACTTACTTACTTAAAATAAAAAAGTATGAGTTTTAGGGTTTTACTTATTCTACTCCTACCGGGGTAGAAAAGGGTAATAAAGTTTAAGGAGTAGAAACTCCAACTTCCATTAACACGAAAATGGGTAGGTACTTATAAATAATCTTTATATCATAAAAATGGAAACGTACCAAATGCAAAAACAAGCCCTGTCGTGATGAAAAGGGAGGATAGTTTATTTGAAACATCTTAGGTAGTTTAACTAAAATATTGGCCCGAATACTTATTTCTTTAAATAAAGTAAGTATAAAGATCGTAATCAATAATTTTCGAAATACCTTTCAGGGAGAGGTGGAGAGGGTGTTAAATTTATTTGAGGAAAGTACGAAACCAACGCGGACGAAGTCGCGGGCAAAAGCTAGTATGTCATAAAAAAATTGCATGTAAACTTACATTTCATATTTTTTTCGTCTTCTTCAGTCGTAATGACAACTGGACTATCTTCTTGGACGATATCGGGAGCTGAAACAAGGAAATGGATTTACTTAATTATAAAATATCAGTTGTTGGGGCAGTATACCAGGAGTTAAGGTTAAGCCTGCAGGCTGAAAAAGGGTAGCCTTTCATAAGCTTAGATAACGACGCCAACTTTAATGAAATGCAATAGGGCACTAAAATATTATGGTTGATATCAATTCGATAACATTACTTTCCATGTAAACGGTGAAAGGTGCTTAGGACGTATTCTATAAACGGAGATATTAACTTACAAAAACAAATAAAATTTACATTTATAGGTATGTAATCATAATTGCGTGAAATCTAGACGGAAGGAAATATAATTTTAAGTAAATGTTTCCCTGTTGGTATAGATATGGGTACTTTCTCCTCGTGACGCTGCCTCATAGTGTGTGTAGTTGGATCAATTGATGGCGAGTGCGCCGGCGTCGCGGGGCCTGTTCGCAAGACCTCCCCGACCCCTCTATTCGGCTTGATTGGATCAAATGTTATTCAATCGTAACAGGATCGGCGCGGGCGTCTAGACGGCGACGGTAGAATTTGCGTTTTGCATAGCTTTCTTGTTGGGTCTGCTATGGACAGAAATAGAGGGAGCACTGACATTTCGTGCGACACTTTGATTGGTACCCGATTTGTCGATGTTCGCTCGTTAAATGCTCGTAAACCCAAATGCATCGGCTGCGTATTGTATTAATATATTTATTGTGTTGCCGTAACTAGAACTGAGCGCATACATTACGCGTTATTACTATCAAGTTTGGTTAAATGTGATGTAAGTACTGATTTAATGCTTTTAATGTTCCCGAGACTTGTAAGTTTCAAGTAACTAAGGTAATAAGTTATTGAGTTAAACTGGTGCCTAAGGCTGGAACTTACTACACACTACATACATAGGTTATGGTTTCAGTAAAAAGTTATCATGCTGTTGTTGTTGTTCCTTTGCAGCATCATTTAGGATCTTGTGGTTTATTAGATAGCGTAGTTTGATCGATATTAACCGAAAACAACCCACTGGTTGGTTTTAAAATAATATGTGGTGGTGTGGTGTGGTTATATCAATTCCATAAAAACAGAATACGAAAAAGTTACTCCTACTTAGAGAATTTTCAAATCAAATTCAATAAAAGATAATCTGCTCCCAAATCTAGATCTTATAGTCTATCTATATGCCCCTTGTCACACATCGTTCAGATACCCATCTAGCGGAGCTTTTCCTACGTAACCTTAGCGAAAATGGAAGTCAGAAAATCGCAGTTGAGCTGTTTACGTTGGAACGAGACAGGTGTCTTTACCATAAGTTATAAACTAGTATCAATATTTATTTATTTATAATTCAAAATTAATAAGCAGCTGCATTAACATAATGCACAATACCTATATAATAACTAACGACTCAAACACTTTGCATTTTCCAATATTTTTCCATACATTTGAAATGTCAATTTTCAATAACTACCTGTCTTTAGAAGTAATTACTTTAATAGAATAAGTGCTCCAAGTCTTAATAAACATGTAAATGTCACATTGTAATATAATATCAATAATGGTATAATTATATTGCAACTTGTCGATATCTATGTTTAAGCGCATTACGTATAGATGTGTATGAATTAACGCAGGGCGAGTTAGACTAATAAATCGTGTTATCTGATCATTGGCAGTGGACAGGGGAATGACATGATAAACAAGTATATAGTGTCCAGTAAACATTGTGATGGGGGGACCTGTTTACGCGACTACGCGTATATACGAAGTATACGCGGCCAGATAGTGATCTGGCACGCTCCGGCGCCGTTCATAATTCACTCTGTAAATTCATTACATATCCGAGACAGCCCTAAATTTATTTGCAAATGGCGCCAAGGCGGCGATGAGTAGCTCTAGGATATTTGCAAGCACAACAAAGAGTAGCGCGCACGGAGAGATGGCGGCGAGGGAATGTGCCGCCGATACCCAGGGCTGACGACACGTTCATCGCACACGTTACAGTTGTTATGTTATGTAGCGACTGGTAGTCATTACCTACTGCTCCCGTGCTCCGTTAATGTCTCACGCGACAAAACTAGAGGCTATCTTCCACAGGATAAATAGCTTATTTTCTACTTTAAATATTCGTTGTCCCAAAGTGAGTTACAACTTACAGCCCGTAGTGTGCGATGTTTCTGTCTAAATTTAGATCATAAAGTTATTCTGCTTAACGCAATATGTACCAAATTACATTAAAAGCTGTCCTAGTGTTTGTGTAATCGATTAACAAACATTCCGCTTTTGTATAATAATACTATTAGTTAGAATTAGTTAGAATATTACCAACGCGTTATATCTGAGCATGGAGTATGAATAAATACAGTAAAATATGCTGCCGGCCATTAAAATACATTATCAGTGACAAATACCAGCGCTAGCGGCATAGTAGGACAACCGTGGACGTTTCTGTGTGGAGTGTGTTTATTTGCTCATACATAATATCTTGTGTTTCTGGTCTCTACAAGTCAGGGTTTCTTTATTTTTTTATAAACATGCCTTTTTATTATTCCTGATGTACAAAGACGTCATTTGCGAATCTATTGCTATCTAAAATAGGGCAACTGCCCCTACGCCCTACCTTTTGGTGCTAAAGTGGCTAAAGTTTACCGATATTTAGTTCCGTAATGCACAGACTTTTCCTGCAAATCTCCTCATTGATCTAGTGAACTTGAATAATAATGCTGTGGGTACAAGAATGCGGCTAGTGGCCAGCCCTAGTAGAGTGTGCGATCGTCGTCGGACACCTTTGACTCGGCCAAGCTTGGCTCACTCGTCGCGCCGGTGCCCGTATGAATATTTATGCGCTTGCATAGCGCACACTAGCGGCTCAGCGCGAACAGAGCGACACGTAGCGTTTCAACCGATACCACTCATTAATGTCGTTTAGCGTAAATTTAAACTTTTAAAAGCAACCTCGAAGCCGCGACGTGCCCCGACTAGAGCCGTGATCGCTTCATTTCTAGTCTGGTCGCGGCCTATCGTTTAGTCCTCTGCGTCGCGACGAGTTTTCCAATAGTGTGATGTAACCCGGCGCCGCTGAGACGCGCGGGCGCAGGCGACGCCGGCACCCGCTTCGCCGTGCACAGAAGCGCACAACGCCTCTAAATCGGTTCAAAGGGGCCAGATATAAAACTCATTCGATGTCATATCACACAAACGATTGAAACTGTGCGACGGCTGCCAGATATCCGTACCGGCCGGCCCGCAACACATTCATATATGCTATATGACTATCTGTCATTAATTAAGACATATTTCATAGGTGATCACAAAAATCTTTTATATATTTAATGTGCGATACATCAATCGTTAGATCGTCCTAGATTTTTTATGATGTCTAGCATGAAAATGCTTTGAAATAATTTTTGAACATCGTAATTTTATGTAAAACTTTTTACAATTATAATGCAGAAATAATGATAAAGTGTTCAGGCGCCGTGTTATGTCGTAACTAGCCGAGTTCCGTCACCAGCAGACGGAGCAGTGAGTGCTGACAACATGGCACTACCGATAGTTTTGTGAAGCCTGCTCTAACAAGGATTGCACAATAAATCGCGTCTATATAAGACGTCTTGAAACAGCTCCATGTTCCGTACTTCCCAAGTAAGCGTCTGCATATTTATGGGCCGATTAAGAGCGGATTAGATAAATTATACAAATACTTTGCATAAGTGTAATTCGGTTCCTATCAAACACTTATCAAGTGTCATCAAATCGATTTATTATACATTACGCTATGACAGGTACACAGGCGCATCTATATTTATATATTTATTTATTTACAAGTTACACGAACGTAGCATTGAACATTCAGTCGCGTCCACTCATACCTTGACCTCGACTACACTGAAAAACTTAATTTACCGTGTTGGGTCGCGGTGCGCCCGCGCATCGCCGGAACTATTCTGAACAAAGTGACGACACGTCTAGTGACGTCATGCACGACGCTCCACTGAAAACACCGTCGCTCATGTCACCTCGACATCTAAACCACGTACCTGCCACTACTTGTAACTATGCCAGAAACTTTATTCTTCGTTATTTTCCCCAACAACATCGCACTGATTCATATCGGTACATTAATCTAGTAGAATCAATACAACTTCTCAATCTTACACTAAGTACTCGACCTAATTAACCATTAACCTAAATGTTTGTCACACAAGCTTGTTGATAACATTGATATAATATCGCGTCACGCGTGCCATTGTTTCAACTTCTACAAGCGCGATTTTCTTATCTAGAGTTGTACGAAAATATCTAGTTCGAATAAAAACAGCACCGCTAATTAAAGTATATTAATTATTTCTTAATTCTCTACCTTTTCTTAATTGTCAAAGATAATATAATTGTCCTCAGATTGTATATTAGGTATTACGTAACAGTACAGGAGCGGGAGGGTGATTGAAACGGTATTGAAATCAAAGTACTTTAAGGTAGAGTATACGAGTTACTTGCTCTATAACAAAAGAATGTAAATTGCATTGAAAGCGCAAGCTCGATGACGAATCCATAATGCGTTTGGGATATCATATTTGAGGGAGTGATGAGGAAGACGCTCGGTACGAGGCGGCAGTGCGGGGGCTGCGGCGCGGTACGAGAGCGGTGCTATTCCACCGAGGCTGACAGTGCTCTTGAGTGCACGGCCCTCATTGCAAATTCCCGCGACGGCGAGCGAGTTGTTCGCAGTCGGCTTTGTACTAATTTATAGGTTATATTCGTAATGATTGTGGCAAAGAATGTTTATGGCACAAGGCGCGGTCTTATTGTTTTCGATAGGCACGCCGGCGGTGCTCGAGCCGCAGTGCCGCACACACGCCCGCATTACTGTCGCGCTGTAAGAATGCAACGAGTGTTGGCTTCGATTCAACATCCATTTCCATAAAATATAATTTCGCCTCGGCGCTCTGGATGCATCTCGATGTGAGTGTTTCAACGTGCACCGCTGCTACATACATTAGTTGCTCGAATTGCAAAAATTAATGCTAGTGACATGAACTGCTCTACATCCGAATGCATAACAAATATTTGTTCCAAACTTATACGTACTGACGGTCGCTCGCAGCGTTTTCTTAAAACCAAAAATGCGTGATTCTCAAGAATAACTAAAATGGGTGTAGAGTACACGTTCGGGAACCATCGAACGAGGAGAATCGGTGCGTTCTCGCCCGCGCCTGCCATGTACGGCGGCGGCGAACGAGCCATTGTACTGACCGCGGCATTTCTGCGGCGGCCTATGCACCGCCGTTTACGGACAACCGTTTACCCAAAAAAGTAGAACAACAAACCACGTCCGCGCTGTTTACAAGACGCGCAACACTCCGGCGCATTGTCCTGCGGTGAAACGCTCGCGATTTGCATTTTACGCCTACAGCCTTGCTCGCGCCGTCGCTGCCAGAAACAGCATTGTGTTTTGCATTTCTCTCTATCTACACTAACATTCCCACATAACTAGAATAATAAATGAATCAATATATGCGTTATCTTCAGAAAAAAATAGACCCCGACGATAGCGACAATATTAAGAATGACAACTGATTCCCGATGTCAATTGCTGCCTACGTAGCTGCTTGCGCGACCAGTTAATCGCTCGTTAACTCGCACTCAGAGATAATAAGTTGTAAATAAATATCGGAAACAGACACCTCTTTACGTTTTCTTCGTCCATAAAATTATTTGTTTTTTTTAATACGTTCTTAATATTTTAGTACATAAAACTTTTCAAACGACGCGCAGGAAAGATATTGGAGGCATTATTTTTAATATATGAAGTATTAGTACATGTACGGCGCAGACAGATTTAGAAGAAAGTGCAGTTCTATATACGCTACACAGCTTACATTCAAATTATGAAGTGCAGTGTAATGGCGGGCGATGGTCTCGTTGATGGAATTAATTAGAAATGAGGCGGACGAGTGCTGATTGGCGAATGACGACGTATCTATCATCGGAGTATCGGCAGCGCAAGGCCGCGACCGCACGATCCGCTCTGAATATACAAGTTATAAAAAATACACCACCGTGCATCATTAATTACGAGAACCATATGTTAACGAGTCATTGATACCATCTGTCAAAATCGTGATCTCCATTCATAGTACTGTCAGCCCTACTTTGAAATACAAAAGGAATTCGCGTGCGATTTTCCACGAGCGAAATACCTAAGGTCGGGTGCACGATCTGCAACACTGAGTAGGGACAGTGCAGAACATCATTTAATTCTTAATTCATTTCTACTTATATCTTTTTGTTGCTATCATATGGGTAATTCCTATTGGCGTAATTGTTAAGGAGAAACCAACTACGCCAGCGTATCCTGCCGACACAGACTTCAAGTCTTCATAACATAGTAATCAACTCCATATAAGACATATTATTTTAAATTATAATCACATCATTAACACTGTAGACTCTAAGACGACGTAACAATATTATATTACTTTACAATATAAAATACACGATAATTATGTTATTTTTATCCTTGGGCGACTTGAATGATGTTTAATGAATAATATGTTACTTATATTGAAAACATGTAGGTAGCTTGTACATCTATCGATATGGAGGATCAATACCTACGTCCCACATTATGTAAAAGTAAATAAAACATTATTCTCGTTCATAAACAAGATGGAAACCAAAACAAAAATGAGAGTAGGTTAAAAGCTTATTGAATGATATTACCTAGATAAGTCAGTAGTAACCCTAATATTTTTCCCATTTTTAATGTTTATAGATATGTCATTGCTAAATCGTAATTCTTTTACCTCTGAAGGCCATCGTGCGCACACACATCAGATCATCGTTATGTATGTGCTAAATGGCATAACAGACACAAGTATGGTACAATGAACTGATAAAGTAGGCTAATACGTGAGGACATGCACATCGCAACGTATCGCTGTGATATTCTAACAGTACTTTGTACCTTTTGCGTTTTAGTAAGCGAAGATAATACTGCTCATAACTTTGAAATTTTCATTTGATTTCCAACTACACGAACCTACTCTTGGGCTTGGCTTTGCTTCATTGTGCCCAATTTAATGATGATATAATAATCAAATTTCATACAAAATTTCGACTGATGGTTTTTCGCGTAGCGATCGTAGGTTATTGCTACGCATAAGCCTACGCGCGTAGTAGGTACTACGCTTAGTTTACGAAAAACGTTGTATGCTCTCATTAATACCGTTAAGACAAAAATGGATTAATGACTAATCTTGTGCTGAATAAGATGACTTTATTTTAATTTTCATCTTTCAAAGTGCGTTGTCCTGAACTTCAAACAATTTATGAAAAATATTCTTGAGAAGACGCACGTTAAACCGTTGGTCCCAGCTGTCATTCTTGGATCTTTGACAGTCGTTTCAGGTCGTCAGATGCCTGAAAGTCTGACAACCAGTCTTACCAATGGATATCGTATTACCCAATAAACAGGGTTGTGGAGATCAAACAGGCAGTCGCTCCATGTAAAATACTGGTATTCTAACTGTATCCGGTTAGACTGGAAGCCGACCCCAAAATAGTTGAAAAAAGGCTAGGCAGTTGATGAAGATTTATGAGAAAACATTGCTTGGTTAAGTTCATACTCTTCTGTTCTTCTTCCATTAAAAATTAATTGACTGCGTAAACAATAAGGCCATGCCTAGACCTAGTCAATTCAATCAAACCAGATTCTCTATCGTAGTCAAAACATTCTCCTGCATCATTGATCTCGCAGAACAACAGTCTGACTTTGAGACAGTCTCAGACAAGTTCCGTGCACTACCTTATAGGAACAATGAAAACTACTAAACAATCACGAATCGCCATAGATTATTCTATTAATCAACAATCAAATCACCGATTAAAATAGACAATTTATCACCATTTATTACGTGTGCGTCACATTACGACTTATAAATCAATTTATTTTTATTGCAACTCATTAAGTAAGACCATTATTAGTCGTATTGCAATATAAACAACTAATTATTTGCGTTATTATAAATGTTACGATCGAATATTACAATCATACTAATAGAATGGCCATATCCGGCCTTAGCTTGAATTGATTTTATTGTTTATTGTTGCACGTTTTGTTCGTACACTCTATCATTGTTTTCACCGTAAATTCTATCATAGATCTATGGTTTTCATGGAGCGGTAGTCTGACTGGTATACAGTTAAATCAGTCTGTACATAGCCAAAACGAACATAAATTAGGTATTTTCCAAATAAATTATACAAGGTGGAGATGACGATACTAAAATAAATTAAACTGCGTATATTTAATAATGTGTCCAGACTGCATACGAAAATTCAATCAAATATATCTAATAGTTTAGTCACTAGCTAGTCAAAGATTGGGTTAACCCACAGAACATATAAAAGAGGTAAAACTCACAGTCACCCCACCACTACTATTTAATTTGTTTGACTTATTTTATTTTTTATTTTCGATGTTAGGATTTATTTGATAGTTCCAAAATGCTCTTATGCATTAGTATTGCCATTATTTTCATTTATTGTCATATTGTCGTCTCCACATTGTATAGGTAGTGTTGAAGAAATTGTTTTTCTATAAATATTGCACACAGCTAATTTAATTTACATAAAATAAACAAACAAACATCAAATACAGTTGTTTAGAAACATGTTCACACATCAGAAATTCCATGTATGGCGGCTAAAACGTTAATAATTAATAAACATTAATTAAGTGCAGTGTTTGTTAAGCAAGTCTCCGCTAAAGCTAATGACCACACGTGGTCTAAGTCATTCGTCTTCATTAGCGTGCTTATTTTAGAACGGACCAACACTTGTTATGCCTAAGTCTGGATTCATTTATTTGTTCAGCCTAAACTAAACTGGCTGACTTCGTAATATTTTAGGAAATTATCATCTTATACTTAAGAAAAAACTATAGGACTATTAACTACAGTACTAATTATTTTATGATAGGCATTCCTTTTAGAGAGACTAAGAGTCACTCAACTAGCAATGGAAAGAGCTATACTCAGAGTTTCTTTGCGTGATAAAATCCGGAACGAGGATATTCGACGAAGAACCAGAGTCACTGACAATAGCTCTTAAAATTTGCAAGTTGAAGTGGCAATGGGCAGGCCACATCGCTCGTAGAACTGATACCCGATGGGGAAGAAAATTTCTTGAGTGGCGACCACGAACCGGAAGACGCAGCGTGGCCTGCCCACGCTGCGTCTTCCGGTTCGTGGTCCCGCTAGGTGGACCGACGACATCGTGAGAGTTGCGGGCAACCGATGGATGCAAGTAGCGGATTGTCGTTCGGCGTGGTGGTCTAAAGGGGAGGGAGGCCTTTGTTCAGCAGTGGACGTCTTCCGGCTGATGATGATGATGATGATGAGGCATTAATTGGGTATTAGTGAATCAGGAAAAACTTTTTGATGGTGTCCACAAATTTACCTAACTTGCTTTTAACCTATCTGCTGTTTACTGCTATATACTTAGCTGTAGTTATGCGTCTCGCACGTCAACCGCGATCAACTAAATAAGTTTCCCAAACTCACACAATTTAATTTGAAATGGTTGCATAAACTACATAACTTAAATATTTTTCGTTAGCATATTAAACCGAATAATTCGTCGAATCATTTATCACACCAAGGGCGCCTACTCATACATCAAACGGACTGCTAAGCCTTCCTTTTTGCATCGCCATTGTCAGTTTAAATAAAAAAATAAAACGTTACCATTAAGGATCCTCTTAGTCAGTCGACCATGACCGGGAAGGTGACTGCCAAGGTCGAGCCGTGGCGCAGACTTCAATGGCGTGATTTACCGTCTAAATATTCCACAATTTAATTGTTGATGAACACATATTGTTAATTGATATTGCCATACTCTAGGGGTTTCCCTATCAACGGTTGAGGTTCCGCGAATCGTAAGGGAATTCAGTTGCTCTACATTTCGTAATAGTAAAATTCAAACAAACTTTAATGCACACAATTCATGGAAATACCAGCAGTTTTCTAGCAGCACTATTAACGTTGCCTATAGAGTTCATATACAAAACTTTTATCGGAAAATGGAGAACTTTTATCAGCGTTTGCGGTTTCCTAAACAAAATTCACAAATGCCAGTATAAATTGTTAATAATTTCGTCGCTGGTAACCCTGGCACCGCCCATGCGGAGCAGTGATTTAATAAATCACTGAATCATTGCGTAGGTACGCAAATGTAAGACATGAACATAGACAAAGGTCAGCTGAGATTAAAAACACCGCCGGGTCATATCAACAAAACAATGATTGGAAAACAAACACAATGGACTTTGTTATGGCTCGTCAAGATGAGTCCGTTGCAGATGTATTGTTCATTCAGAACCTAATTATAAATAAATGTGCCGATACCAGTTTGTAACAATATAGAGCCTTCATACGTTTAGATTTGGTTCCGTACATTCAAATTGAGATATTAAATTATTTGTTAAAAACATAATTCAGTAGCCAAGTTTGTTTGAAAAAAAATATTTAATGTAACTAATGAAAGCTTGCTCTTTGGTTATGAGTTACTTATTATTATGCCTATTGAAGAATTATTTATAAAATATTGTTTTATTACACTGTTGCCTTTTAAATTATTGCTAGTGTCTTTTGAATGGACATATTAATAAGTACTAATACAACAAGGCGTCTTCAAAGTTCACCTCTATAACTTTTACATTGGATCGCCAACGGAACAATCAACCTTGATCTTGCCAGAGTTCAAACACATTACAATAATAGCGGCAGTGGGTTGGTTCCTGAATGGCTTCCGTTTTGCCATGCGCCTGCGTTTCCCGGCTCCACGGCGCCGCGCGCCGGCGCGGCCCTGAGCCGTGGCCATCACCGGCCAGCCGGCCACCTCTGTGACCTCCATTCTAAATCACCTCATCACCATTCCTAGATATTGTCTCTCACGAAGAAGCGACATCGTATAAATTAACTGCTGCCATTATAAATACTACTGTATTTTATAGTCGCAGTAAATAATTTTATATGAGACTTTACTATTTATATACTTACTAGCTGCGCCCTGCGGTTTCACCCGCATAAGTTTCGGTCCCGTAAGAATATCGATATAAAAAGTATCCTATGTGTTAATCCTTGTTATAAACTATCTATAGGCCAAATTTCATCCAAATCCGTTCAGTAGTTTTTACGTGAAAGAGTAACAAACATCCATCCATCCATCCATCCTCATAAAACTTTCGCGTTTATAATATTAGTAGGAAGGATAGTAGGATAGTAGGAAGTAGGAAGTAGGATTTATGAAGTGGCTCATCACATCATGTAGGTAATTACGCGAAACGGTAATTAATCTCGGCACTATTGTGATACCTATTAAGGTGTTGTTTACGTTAAGAGAAAACGCTTTATTGCATAGATGATACTAAAGTCTATTTGTTACTTACATGTGAAAGCTTTAATTAGGAAACATTACTGATTCGTAATTAAAAAAACATTATTCTAAATAAATAAATATAATTACTGTAAACAGTTTCAGCACTCATTGACGATACTGACATTACTCTGAGAACGTTTGGTAAATTTAAAAAAATTCTCTGGAGTTTCCTTAAGGTAAATCGCATTCTTCCTATGCAATACGCATTGCATAGGAAGAATGCATTATATGTATTGCATGACGTGTATGTTAGTATTATAACGCATCACATTGTATAACTGCCATTTTCATCATTAACAAAGATAATTTGAAATCAGTGTGGACCTCTCCTTAGCACCTCTAGTTATATATCTACAACCTGCAACGAATACGGTCAATAAATTAATGGAAAAGATTATGTATCAATTAGCCTTTCAAATAATTTTATCAAAACTTAGTACCTACGTTTTAGTTAAGGCTAGTCTTAGGCCCGAGTCCACCAACATTCAAATCAACGGTTAGGTATTTAAACAGTTGGTTTATGTCAAACCTAAGGAAATTTTAAATATAGAACTGATTAAATATTTAATCAGTTGATTTAAACGTTGGTGAACACAAGGCTTAGTCTGTAACTTTGCGTACATTTTGCAATAAATAAACTTATCCGGAAGTGGAGAAATATGAAGGACTTAAATGATGGTATGAAGTCTGAGCTCAATCGACTATATCTCGTACTGTGTATCTTCCATCACTACGATAAAAACTGCACGTAGTAAAAGCATACTACCGACTACTACTACGCAAACGTATGTAGGTAGGTACTTCACGAACTTGGCCAAGTTTTTATTCCTACACTAATAATATTTCTACTCATGACGTCAGAATCTATTGATCATGATCTCCTGAACGATAATAGCCATAATAAATATGTAGTAGAATACTATTCTCACTTTACACATGATACGATTATATTATACTGGTGTAGTTCAAGTGCTACGGACTCGATTTATGAAGACATATTTCTCGTTAGTAGATAGTAATAGTAACTATTGATCAATAGTATATTGATCAGAGGGGCCCGTGGCTAAATAAAAACAGCCACACAGGTCGATCGGTCAGGTTAAGCTACGCTTGCCGTGGTTGGTTTATGGATGGGTGACTATCTTTACATAAAGCACGTTAAGCCGTTGGTCCCGACTGTCATTCCTGGATCTTTGACAGTCGTTACGGGTAGTCAGAAGCCCGAAAATCTGACAACCAGTCTTGCCAAGGGGTATCGTATTACCCAGTAGCTGGGTTGTGGAGGTCAGATAGGCAGTCGCTTCATGTGAAAAACTGGTATTCAGCTGCATCCGGCTAGACTGAAAGCCGACCCCAAAATAGTTTGGAAAAGGCTTGGCAGATGATGATGATGATCAGTATGGGTGTTATTGGGTTTTTCTATCAGGAATTTTTCACTGGAGTCTAGATTTCTGCCCGGTTGATGCTCGCCCTATTTTTGATGGGGCACAAAACATAACTGGGGAAATGTAGGTATTCTATGCGTTCACCTCTGCCTAATCCTTCGAGGATTACAGGTGTGATGTTATGTGATCATTATATTTTGAGGGTTCCGTACCTCAAAAAGAAAAACGGAACCTTTATAAGACCACTTCGTTGTACGTCTGTCTGTCCGTCAGTCAATGCCCTTTTTCTCAGGAACGCGTGAAGTTATCAAGTTGAAATTGATATCAAATACTCAAGGCTGCAATTCCCTGAAGCAGTAAAATAACCAAACTTCTAAGTCAACGCAATCAAAAGATACGGGCGTATATGATTCGAAATCAAAACCTATAGGGTACTTCCCGTGGACCTAGAATCATGAAATTTGGCAAGAAGCAATGTCATGTAGCACAAGTAAATGAAAAACTCCGAAAACTGTAAATTTATAGTTACGTTACAAAAAAAAAATAATTTAAAACTATTTACATACCTACAAATTTGTACGGAGCCCTCGGTGCGTGACTCCGACTTGCACTTGACAGGTTTTTTTTTCTACTATCGCGCCGAGGACAAGGAAATACAACTGATCAATTCGATCGTAGAAAATTAATCCCTCAAAAAGATTAACTAAGTGTGAACAACCTCTTAATATCTCATTGATCATTAATAATCAATTTTGTTGAATAGATAAATTGTCTTTTCGTGTTGAACGCACCTATTTCAAAGGACGCTTGTATTAGTTTCTCAGGGCATAGGTCAAGCCTGTAATTGCGAGAATCAATTGATTAGCATGAAAATTAATTGTCCAGCTTAGATATTACAACGATGCACAAGAATTTATCGCTTCAATTATATATGCGTATTTATTGAACTGATCGGTGGATTAAATGTGAAGGGAACAGACAAAAACTTGTGTAAATTATTACGATAATGTTTATGATGTTTATTATGACAACGATCCGTCAATTGGTTGCAGCAACGTCGTTATGCAACGTTAAGTGTAGCAACAGTGTTGCAACTCAAAGACAATTGACGCCAAGCGACTGCGAGCTTAATGCTTGTAAATATGTAGCAAGAAATATGCTTATCGACTGAGCACGAGATAGACCGACTGATATTTTGGTCAGATAGTTCACGATTTAAGTCTCAGTGCAGTTCTTAATACCAAACGCCGTCGAAATTGCTACTAATAGCCACTTCTAAACGTGGAATTAAATACCTAGATACTTATCTTCAGTGGCGACTAAATATCGACATCAGGAATTCCAATATCTGACTATGATTTTGAAATTAATAACTAGTTGCCATTTATCTTGTAATTAACGAGAAACAGCTATTTAGGTCTTCTTAGCATCCCTGCAAATTACCTTAGAGGAATTTGTGGACTAATAATACTGCAGTACTAACTTGTGTGAGAGGAAATCAGACACTTATAATAGTGGCAGACATAAACGTGTATAATAAATTGTTACGTACAATATATTTTCCGCAAAGTGCGTGACTGTATCATGAAAACTTATTAAAGCTCCCCAGGACATTAAATCGACCATTTCCGTCCGGATTACGGTCGTGAATTTATATTATGTTACAGTTACCGTCAGATAGTAATCCTATTATAATCGTTATCTATTGAAATCTGATCGTGTGACCGCCTAGAACCCACTGTCGGGGCTATAAATCTGGTGAGACACTTTGACCTATTTGTTAGTCTTAGCAGTCACGCCTGTGTTTAATCCTTTTTATTTAAATAACACTGTCAAGACGTATATTACTCGTAAATACATGCGGTCATGTCTGTGATTCAGTTTTAAAATTAACATTTACATACAGTACCAACGGATTTTGATCTTTGCAGGTTTGTTGGTGGCGATAACCTTATTTTATTTATTGATTTAAGTTCAAATCTTATTAATTACGCGGTAAATAATTTTTATCTGTTTTATTTTTGGATTTTTTGTCTGTCTCGTAGGTCTAGTGGTCGCAAGCGCTACTGCTGAACATGAGTTCCTGGGTTCGATTCACGGGACGGATAAGGTGTTATTGGTTTTTTCCATCTGGAATTTCTCAGTAACAGCCCGGAATCTGTATTTGTGCCGGGTTGATAGCATAGGCTCGCCCCCTATTATATGGGCGTGGTTACAATTTGGGTGTACAATGGATAGGTACACCTCTCCCTAACCCTTTGGGCGTGATGTGATGTTATGTTGAAATATTCCCGTGTTATTGACATATGTGCGTAGTCATGAATTGAAAAGTCTACTAGAGTAGTTAACATTTAGAAGCATCGCTCTTAAAAAAGCACATTAGCATTGTATATAACATTTTAAAGTCATAAATTCTCAGAACGTACAAGTCAATCGCTGCTCGAGATACCGTTTGGTAAGCTTTAAGGATAAATCTTTCGGCGCCGACGCTCCATAGACCGACTCGTGTAGTAGGCATTCAAGACACAATGTTTAAATGTTTATAAATTCCTCTCATCGGCCTTTCGCACTAACATAGTTCAACAAACACACATGCCATCGCTTGTGTCTTACTTTACATCTAATGTTTCAAGTTTAATTTGACACGCCATATTAATGCTTGCACTTGTTTATAATACAGGTAGCTGTGTACATTTCCTCTGGAATTTTTAAAAACATGTTACCGCATCAACTTAAATCTCGATGCGACCTAATTCTCATTCAAAAATGGCTCATGAGTCAGTTGTTCCTGATCAGATGGACGGATGGTGCACTTACCGTAAATACGATTGAGTAATGCGCTGTTTATTGATTCTGTCGATTCGCTTCCTACAAAGAATAACAGCCGAAAGCCTGTCATATTTAAGAATATTCATGAGAAGATTCGGAGCACGTAAACAGACGCTGGTGAAATGTTAAATTTGTAAACAGTTAGAGGATGTCGCGCTCCATTCACAGTCAAGTGGGCTTTTAGATGCGGAGAGAAAAGCGTTCGCGAACGACGGATCATAAAATTACATATGAACGAATGACCGCACGGCCGCGGCGCCACATTTCTATGAACAATGAAATGGTATGGAAATGGCGCCAAACCCTCCATCATAAGCCGCGCACGCGCATGCCATAAAACTGCATGTATTAACGTTTACACTCCGTTTATGAGTTCGTCCGATTGTGTCACGTCCTTGGATAATAACCAAGCTTTCAGTTGCTTTTGTTCGCACTTCGTACCTGTGCCTGCGCAGGCAAATTATTATCCTTCTTTAAATAAATATGCAAGTGTGCCTGTTTAAAGTGAATACAGCACACTTAATTCTAATTCTGTTTCAACTGTGTTAACTGCCTTTTAACGATTATTTCATTTAATGGATTATGAAATTTTAATCGAAATCCATGAATCAATATGTTAACTGCTGGCTTTATTGATAGGTAATTACTAACTTGTTATAAGTACTTAAATATATTTCGTTAAACCTCTATATTCGAAGTATTTGTTACTTACATGCAAAGTAAGTATAATTTATGTGGCAATAAATTATTAGCTTATTGGACAGACATACCTAAGACATATCTGTGTTGTTTTCTGAAAAGCTTATTTCGTCATTAAAATAGTTTTTCAACGACATTAACAACTTGCTGTTTTCTTTTCAATATTATTTTCGTCTCTTGGTTTATATTCTTGTTTCATGTGCTTTTATCTCTAGTTTACTCATCTAAGTATAATCAAAACTATGTAATAATTTTCATAAATTCTGCTTACCTAAGTAAATTTAATTGATAAAAAAGGACTTTTCTAACAAGTTCGTGTAGACTTTAAGCTACATTATAATGAAAAGCCCGAAAATTTCAATTTAAGAAATATTGAAACCTTTAAGTTAAATTGTCGGTCTCACTCGATGATTTAGGTAGATCAAGAAAAAATAGAAGTGGCAGAAGCGGAACTACAATCAAAGCAGTAGTCTCCATTTCCGGAAACACATAAAATTCCAACTGACGACATTCTTTGCAAGTGATAGAAACAAGGTATTGTGAAAATAAGAAACTTGCCAATTCGTACTTTCCTTTTAGAGCTCTGTGGCTCGCGCACGTGCAATCTACCGAATTTGCTTAGACCGGCCGCTGCGCCGGCGCCACTCCACTTTCCGAATAGCCTTCGCCTTGTGACCTTTTACGCACGTTATACACGCCTTATGAGTCTGTGTTCCACTCCTAGCTCATAAACTAATCACGACTTAAAGCGATAAAATATACAGAAAAGCTAAGAGCGATTCCACAGTGATGCTTCATATTAGTACACCATGAAACCACACATTTCATAAAATTAGACATTCGAATGGCGTGATTGTTGCGTGATGTGGGCGCCTAATGTCAGTCATAAGTTAGTCCGAAGTGCATCGAGCTCGTATGTGGGCTAATCAATGATCAGCCAATATATTCAATTGAAGTGCTATTCAGTCGATGATTGGCCATTCTCAGAAATACGCTTTTGTAATAATACCCTATGTCTGAGTTCTCCAGAGTACCACTAAGTAGCGATAACAATGGAAAATATTATGTTAGAATGGTAGGTGGCAAAGCGAATGATGCAATGGGAAGCTGAAGTAGTAACGTACGTACCTTTACCATTATTTCCGTGTCAGTTTTCCACGTGTAAGTCTATGCTAGCAAATATTGCGTTAGCGTTGGCTACCTACTGTACTTACACTAAGACTCTAGAGTAAACCTAAGCCCATTAGTATTAATATTAGTATGACATTTAAATATTTGCCCAGAGTCAGAATGTTTGCGTATGTACGATTTATGTGCGAAAGGGCAGCCACGGAACACTCACAGCCAGGTATAGCTATTATTATGAAGCGTTTATTATCTCTTCAACTTTACTGACGCACTCTCTCCACTTGATGTTTACAAGTATACAAGTAATGTCGTAATAAAGGTCATTACAAAGGACCTTTAACTATATAATATGATTTAGCACTACACTGTACCAACATATAGTTCAACAAGATAACGATATTGGTTCGACGACACCGCCAATGGGTGAATGTCGACAAAACCTTAAAAGCAGTATTAATACAGCATTAATAACGAATAAATTTAAATATTATGAATTAAATTATAATCAAATTATCAATATTACATTAAACGGACCATGTTTATGGCTCATGTTTAACCTGTCATTTATGTTTTTTTAAAATATTATTTTAATTTGCATTTTGTATAGACAGAAAGAAGTTCGAAGTTTCATTTTTGACGAACAAAGTTTGTAGGTTTTTTTTTCGTACTTTTGCAGGCAAAACTGAATTCAAAAGAGTAATTGAAGAGTGCAAGTGAAAAGTAATTTCTACATATCTTAGGTAGTACCCACAACACTTTAAGAGTTTGAGCCTACCTTGAATCTATTATTTCCTGAGTGAAACAGTTGACGCAACTATACTGAATTAAGGTACGTCACATCAGCATTATCATCATAAGCGTGAGATATCCACACTTGACATTGTAAAGGGGAAGTCCCTCAAAATTTACAAATGCGAACTATTCACTAATTTATACAGGTAAGTATCATGCCAACGCAACTTTCGCAACTTTTAAGGTGAATGCTTCAGGTAGCCCGCGAAATTCAAATATTCGTACGTTTTTTGCAATCTGCAAGTAAGTATTAGATTGTATGTTGATCAAAACTTGATTCGCGGCCGTAACAAGTATGTGTTTACAGAATTATAATCACTAAAGTCATCAATACAACTCTATAAGACCAGGTAATCCAAACTACGACAATTCCATGATTTTAGGATTACCTGGTCATAAAGAGTTGTATTGATGAGTTTAATGATTATAATTCTGTAAATACATCCTTGTTACAGCCGCGAATCAAGTTTTGATCACCTCAAAACCTTATACTGACTTGCAAATTGCAAAAAACGTAAGAAAATTTGGATTTCGCGGGCTACCTGGAGCATCCACCTTAATAACTGTTAGATACATCTCTTTTTTGCTCCGTGAATCATCATACTTTTAGTTTAGAACCAGTTTTAGGGCCAACTTTCAGCCCAACCAGATGACGATAACAGAAAGTACGGAACAACCTAAGCAGGGTGTGCTATATGCTGTAAACTATGATCCACCTCCAATTTTACCCTCTGTGTCCACAAAGCTTGCAGTCAAAGTGATCTCTACGCTTCCTCCGACGACTCCGTGGAAGCGGCGATGTTTTGGGCCAACAAGATCTAAGAAAGTCGTGCCAGTAACATGAAGCAGAAGAAGACCTAAAGTTTTAGCTTCACATGTCACTTATGAATGAGAATATATACCTCAATCTCATTCATTCATCGTAAGATACTGCCATAAATATAAAAATATAGAGCACGCCTATCGCCCCACACCGCACACGTATCATGGAGTGTCATACAAGTACCAATAAATGCAGATTCGAGCGATTTCAGCCCCGAACATTACCACAGTTGAACGTGAACAGAGAATCAAACAAACCCCGACTTCGACCACCGAACGCAATCGTAATTAGTAGCCCGAAGTATGTTACCGCCTACACACAATCAATCGACGATACACTCACTACCTAGGCATTGCTCGTGTGATTTATTGCGAAAATGCGACGCAGTTTTGATGTTTAGTTTCCAATATATTCTTTGTTTTTGACCTGTTACGAAAGGAAATGAGTCAAACGATGGAATTACTAGTAAGGTTGCTCCTAAAGCAAAACAAATTGACAAATGAACACTAAAAGGCATTTCAAATAGGTACGTATTCTAAACATGCTCCATTTACTCAGCTTTAAACGATTCTTATAGTGATTAATAGTTGCTATTCAATACAATGACTGCTTGTTCTGAACAAATTAAACGCAAACCTGCCAGCTGAACATCCAAACAAAACGACAGTAACTTACCGTAAAAAAGCCGGGCACCGCACGTTTGGAATTCTAATATTCTATCAAGTTGATTTACTGCGTAAACCTGCGTAGTGTCACTCGTGTCGTATTGTGCGAAATAAAATCAAGAGTCGTGCTCACATTAACCCGCATATTGCTGGCGCCACTATCTGTCACTGTTTCCATTGTATCTATCTATTTAGTAATAACAATAATGATTAGATAAAAGGATTTATCGTACGCGTTGACATCACGGCGCATCACTAATGTTGCGTCTTGACAAAATTATTAATGTTCTAAAATTATCTTGTAATAGCCAATTAACTATAACTTACGAATGAACGCGTGCGCATATTGTCTGTTTGTGCAACTTAAACAGGCTGTTTTGATTTAATTTAACTGAAACTTGACCGCATCTCCATTGTTATAATTTAAGCAGATGTAGTGCTACTCATAAAAATACAAAAGTAGTATTTTTAGTATCAACTAAAGCTCCAAATAATTATAAACATAAGGAAATCTTTCATGACACACAAGCAAGTAGTAGGTACCTACGCATTAAGTATGTGATCAGATTACATGATCGTGTTTGTCGCCAGAGGTTGGGGGCCACTCAAAATATTGTAATTAGTGTAATGAAATAAGTATTCGCGTCGTAGATCGCGTGTCCTCGCGGCGCGCGGCGGCGCCGGCCTGCGCTGGCGCCGGGCGTCGCGACGCCGACGCCCGCCTTGTTTGCACATCGCGTATGTTCTCTATTTACGCAAGTACGTTTTCGCATTATTTCAACAAACACGTACCAATTACGAAAATCATGACGTCAGCGAATATCAGATACTACTAGAGTTTCTGTTTTTACGACGCCGACCTTAGCCATCCTTTTAGCGAAGCGAGGTAAATTGAAGATTGAGGTGAGAGAAATTTTACTGCGCAAACAGTGCTCAACGGATTGGCGAAGGAGCGTGGCCTGTAATTCGATAACTAGATATTCTACTGTCGCTTAGGTATACATAAAGAACTAAGCGACCCAGTTAAATCAAAAGATTAATGTTTAAGGTAATCAGAAAGGGCCTGGCGCCACAGCGCTCGTCGGTGGGCAGCTGGGCACGCCGAGTCACGCACAGTTCGCACCACTAACCACTCGCTATTACTCATAAGCCTGCCCACAAACCGCATTCACCTAACACTGCCTCATTAGCCGACATTAAAATAATAACGGGTGCACTTGCGGCCAACAACCAACAGCCATCCCCATTCAGAGCATTTACGATAACGTCCGGAATTTGAGCTCGCTACAAAAGTAATGATATCAGCCGAGCTCGCGGTGGCGGGAGGCGACTGTGAGATATTCCGAATTAACGATCATCCGTGTCCACACACGTCTGCGCCCGACGTTCGTGCATCAGTGGCGCTCTTAATAAAAAGAGAGCACTTTGACATCAAAGCGTTTTACGCAGTAAACGGTGAAAAAGGCTCAAACAAAATTATGCGCCGAGGAATGTGTTGCAGCGAGAGACACCGATTTCACAAAAATAAAACGTCGATTGTGCTCGGCATCGTGCATCGGCGTGCACAAAACAAATTCCTCGGAGGCACTTGCTGTACACTGAATTAGATACACTCGTGATCGAGTGGTGAGGGGCGCGCTGCGCGCTGAACCGTGGACACCTACTACAGCACGTCGCGCTCGCCACGCACACGCATGCACGCCGCGTGCGACATCGCCTGCACTATAGTGACGTCACGTGCGGACTTGCGGACAGTACGCAAGCTTTCAGCCGTATTCCAGAGGTTAACTTCACATAACGTTTTTTTTTTCCCGAGTATAAATAGACTTGATATTATTTACGATAGTGAGACACTTAACCTTTGCATGTAACTCTGATAAATTAGGCTGCAATATCAATTTAATAGAGTGATCATTTGAAAAAATACAAGATAAAATGATTACTAAGTATCAATGCAAGATTGTTATTAAACAGTCTACACAGTCACTAAATGTAATATTTCATCAGTCATTCACAGAACGCGCGTTTCATTAGTTTTAGCAATAAGAAACTAAGAGATAAAAATGAGGAATATAGAAGCAATGGCGAATGATTGAGATGATAGAACTTGTCATTTTCTTTAGACCACACTACACTACTTGTGGCGCATTTTACATTTTTTTAAATATTTTCAGCAGCATAATAGTTCGTTAATCTGTATTAAAACGCATAGGTACTTTCTGCATTTCTACCCGCATGCGGTTCATTTACCGTTTCCACTGTAGATACGCCAAAGTACGACGTGCAGATTAGAAAGTTTAACACATTTTGGTAAACATGCCTTCATGCGGGAACCATGCAATTCCTTTTGAAACTTTCTAGAAGTAGGTACCTATCCCAACCTATCCTTATCTAGGGATAGTCAAGTTATTTTGTATGGCATATCTACTGAGTTATTTATTAGCGTATGTAAATAAGCTATTCGTGTTCAAATAATTATGTCCATGTTGTTAGCAACTCAAAATTATCTTCTCAACGCCAACACGACACCGTTAAATCGTGGTTATACAATTCTGAAAACAAATAAATCAACATAATTTCTTTGAAACGTATATTAACTCAGAATAACTCTCACTTCACTAACTTTGCAAACGATTCCCTTGCTGAATGCATGAAATTCATTTAGCTTATTACGGCAACACCTGGCTGAGATTCAATTAAAAATTATCCGTTTTTATTGTCGTCGTAAGGTACTGAGGATTTATTAAAAGCACGATAAACTATATTATTACGGCAGCCGGCAGACGGCCAACTGGAGTTCTCACAAAGGCAACTGTGAATCAGATTTGATGCGTTTAATAGTTACGAGCCTCAGATAGAGTTTACGGCCAGCTTACAGTTCCGCCATGCCGAGTTTTAACTGCTTATAAACCATATCGGAATCACAAATAATTCATTGTGCTAGCATTGGTCGCTTGAATTCACTAGACATTGTGCAACCAGAACTAGGAGGAAATAACTGCAGTAAATTCCTCAAAACAGTAATGTCGCTAATAGAACAGCCACTTTTGTTTACATATCACGCCGTGAGCTAAATGAATCTCGAACACAGGGACCTATTTAACGATGAAAGTAAAAACACTGGCGAGACATTTATTGGAGCGAATATCGCGTTTTTTCTCGGAATAAGACTTAGTAAATATAGTAAAAGAGCGCGTACGTTGACATCGGCGATATTTGTTCGCAAAAAATGTGTGTTGTAAGTTGTGTTCGCTAAAAAGGCGAGCAGACGGCGTCGCGGCGACGGGTCGACGGCCGCGCCCGGAATAACCAGCAGCAGCAGCTATATTTGCAGCAGCGGCGCGGGCGCAGGGGGGCACCAGCGCGTGCCATTTCTGCACCACCGCCCGGTGCATCTGAGTAATGCCATTGTAATGCTCTCGATATAGTCGTAATGAGAGGACGCTGGCGGGCAGACGCGGCGTCGGCGACGTCGCCGCTGCGGCTGAGCCCGCGCGCGCTCGCAGCCTCCGCACAGTCCACCACGCATCACGCACCTCGTAAATCACTATCTGTCGGCACTGGCTACGGAAGATCCCAGATAAAGCCATGCCAATAATTTGACAGCATTATTTATGTTTTATTGAATTGATTACGAATTTACGAGTAAGTGGAAGATGATGATGAACTGTGTCGGGTGCGTGGCGTCCCGTCCATGTGTGCTGCTATACCTAATGTATATTGATGAGAGCGCTCGTGGGAGCCGCGGCGCGCCGCTCGCCGCTACACTGTCATTTATCATCGCCAGTTCCTGTCACTGCGCATACGCATACTTTCTTATTTTCTGCAATTACCTTTTAAAGTCGGCAAATTTGCCGATTACATTAAAAAATGTACTTAATGGGATGATGAGCGGCGACAATCAAGAATTGCACCCAACCGCACGGGCAACATTACAAAGACGGTAATGACACAAATGTCATAATGTACTTTTAATGTTACTAGCTAAGGAGGTATAATATTTCCTTTGACAAACTAAAATCAATTTTAATTCAACTTTGGAGATCGGAAAAAATAGGTATGATCATTATAAAATAATTAATTCGCTCTCAGCTAAACCTACGTGTTTAATAACCTAAAATTGTGGAAGTGTCGTGTTACACACGCGAAGCAGGTCACACCAAAATGGCATATTAATAGCGGCCATCAAAAAGACTCAACTTGCAAAAAGTCCATAAAGTTATATGTTGTCCAGTTGATTTCCACATGTGTGGATAGTTTTCGCGACAGATGGCCCATGACTCACTAACCTGTTGCTGGGCATATACGTTTCCAATTTAATCGAGATGACAATATTTATAAATCATTTTACACCAATATTAGATGAAAAAAACTAACGAAACACGTCTAATAGGACGAAATTAAAGACTTTATTAGCTATCAAACGACCGCTCCTGTTTGTTCAAGTTTAGGATATCAAATGTCTAGTGTATAAGGCATGACATCAGCACCGTGTTACTATGAACAATGAACATGGTTGTAAAAAATGACATCATTAACTAGGAAATGAAATTGTCCAAATCAATGTGATGACGTCAGGCCAAGTCTAATGAGGCGTATATTCATTATTGTATTTAACCTTTAGAGTGCGGTTCTTTAAAGATGCAAATCGTGTCGTGAAACTGGTCGCAGTGAGCACACGTCCATTGTGGCGGTGCTCAGGCACAGGCGCGGAGGTGTCAGGCGATCACCTCACTTATCTCTTATTCCATTATCATGTTTACGATAATATTATCAGGCCGGGTATCTGCGTGCGCGCCCGCTCCCGTGACGACTCCGCCTAATTAAACAGTCGCCGACCGAACTGCGCCCGCGTCATTAATATTGTTCAAGTCACCGTCTAGATTGGCCGGAGACCTATTGCTATCACGATGGTCTTTCAGGTAGCAACAATGAGCAACCATGAGATCGATACGAATTCTGAACGTATATATCTTCCTTTCAGAATTAATTGCCGCAATTAAACACATCTGAGTACATTTGTGACGGAAAAAAAATCAAGGCGAATTTCACCAAACTTTTATACCTAGAATAAGTCTTAATATGATAATAAATTTTGAATTTTTGACAGTTTTTCCATACTATAACTGTCAGACGTCAATTTTATTCCACGGATAAAAGATATCTGACTTTGGTGAAATCAGCCATTAGTATGAAAGGTAGTATAGTGACGGGAGAAATATGTAAGTAGGTGCCATAGATATCCGATTAGGTATCTTCTATACGTCTTTGTAATTAACGTTCTTCGTCACAGTTTAGTCATGTGGTCACAGAAAATCTTAATAATAATAATTTATTGGCATAAAAAACTGTACAAACAAAGTGAATCCCTGACTCCTACGCTAGGTAATAACACCTGTGTTACAGGAGCCAGTGTCTAAACTCCCAATCAGTAGGTTCTGGATTTTATGTAATATACATCGTTTGTTTTCGCAGAAAATCTTTGGGTAAGGTTGGAGATAAGTTTTACTAATTAAGTATCTGCTACCTATTAAGTTATTTAGGAACCATTATTAGCATCCTAAGCATAATTAGCCTATAAAACTCCTACTGCTGGGAGACAGGCCTCCTCTCTGTGAGAGGAAGTGGGCCATAATCCACCTCGCGGGCCCAGCGCTGGTTGGCGGATGTCATTTGTGTTCGAATTTTTGGTTCTATGACATACCAGTTTCCTCACGATATTTCCTTCATAGAATAATCTTTATTATTATCTACACCATATAAATTACAGACATAAATATATAAATTTCACAAAGGGTGACACAATGGGCGATCTTTCTTTTTTTTTAGGCCTTCATCCTTTTGAGAGCAGTGATGATGAAATTAAATACACAAAGGAAAGTGCCTGTCTGGTTCGAAGTTTCTAACTCACGACCTACAACTCGTAAGTCAGGCTGATACAACTGGAACACCACTGATCTCCATAACCATTATTAGAAGTGACTCATATCTTCTCTCTTCAATTACTGAGAATACATAGAGGAACATCACGACAATCATGTGACTTTTTGACTCTACAAATTAGGAGAGCTATTGAAAAATATGCAGTATCATTATAATGAGCAATTCCTACTAGACTGAAAAAACACAGCAAATTACTTCAAGGTCTGTCGTGGTTATTGTTATCTGCAGTCGTCTGTTGTCAAGGCGGTTAAGTATTTGAAGAAAATGGCTGCCAGAACTTTACAGCTGCTTTAAAGTCATGGCGGCATTTTCCATGTAAAGTCCTCTTTACATTCATCTAGACAGCAAAAATTAGGAGTTATAAACTAAAGTTCGAGATATTTGCAAATTTTGAATGCAACTGTTTTTGTCCAGGACTTTTAAAATCTCGAAGTATGTCCCTTCTTGCATTGCATTCTGTATCGTAGGATTGTTGACGCATCTAAAAAGGCTGTAAACAGCCTTGACCTTAGGTAGTACAAAATGACATAAAACAAAAAAAAAACATTGGCCCTGATTCTGTTGTTCACAAACTAAACTAAATTTAAGTTCAGTGCATTTTTTTCTTTCTATTTCAATATGAAAAGGACAGAAGATAAATATTAGTTTAGTCCTGTCAAATCAGTCAGCGCCTGACGTAAATTTACGTATTTTTAGTAGCCAATTTTTTAATCACGTCTAAACTTGTCTGTGGATTATCTAATTTGACAGGACTAAACTAATATTTATCTTCTGTCCTTTTCTTGGTGGAATAGAAAGAAAAAGATGCACTGAACCTAAATTTAGTTTAGTTTGTGAACAACAGAATCGGGGCCACTGACTGATCTATATAATTAAAAGGCACTTACAGTTCAGATCTCCGGGACACGCCTTGCAGCATCTGCCGGGCAGAAGAACCGGAGTGTCACAGGAAGGTTCAGGACACTCGTTCTTGATGTTCCGACAGTGCACTTTAGCTACCACACGTCTTTTCTTTTGGACCTGCAATACATCAATTGTTTAAGAAACAGGTCTTCTTACATGTTTTATTAAGTATACTTCGTTCAGGTTATGGTGGTAGATTTGACACATGCTAAATGTTGAGTTGCGGCATATTATACGGTCAATCGAAAATAATTGATTACCTATTGATCAAAATTAATTAAGGTACACCTAGGAAAATAAAACGTCAAAGCGAGATTGAAGACAATACCTAATTAATAAGATTTTTTATTATTCGTTTTTATAAAACACATAAACGTTTGTTTATATAATATGGCACAACATACTCTAGAAATAGTTTTCCTTTGGAAAGCGTCATCTCTGCCACTTGTACCTGTGTGTGTGGGTGCTTTACGCTATGTAAAATCCTAGGCTTAATGCCCCGTTAGTCTCGTGGTTGCAAGCGCAACTGCTAAGCGTGGGGTCCTGGGTTCAATTCCCGGGTCGGACAAAGTGTTATTGAGTTTTTCATTAGGAAATTCTTAGTAACAGTCCGGAGTTTGGAAGTTGGCGGTTTAATACCCCCGTGCCTCGAACAGCACGTAAAGCCGTTGGTCCTGCGCCTGATCTCTCTCCGGTCGTGTCGGATTGCCGTCCCACCGGACTATGACAGTAAAGGAACAGAGAGTGCACACACTTGTGCACTATAATATCAGATATTCTCCTGCGTACCTATAATTAGAGATTCTCCTGCGTACCTGGCAAATCTCCGTTGTGATTGGCCACCGTGACCGAATTTGGTCGGGGAGGCTATTATTATTATTAATCCTAGGCTTATTGTATGTGTCAGATTAATCATCATAAAAATGAACATAGTACAGTTGGTGTAATATTCTGAGAATACGTACCGCAACACACTCACATTTGATGCAGTACATCACGCCGAAGGGCGGGCCCAGGTCCGCAAACCACTTGGAGCCGAGCTCCATCGCTTGTTTGCCGAATAAACATTCTGTAACAAAAACAAACGCATCATATTAGTATGAGAAATCGGTTGTTAGTTAAATAATTCGCAAAGGCAAAGAGATTGGATATACACAACTTGCACCGCGCAGACTCGCAGAGACAAACGTCTTTAAAAAGTAAACGCCGGGAGTGTTCAACAAAAAAATCACATAGAGAAATCTGCGGAAAATGTATAGATAGCATAGTTGAAGGAGAATATAAAAGGGGCTTGTGGCTAAGTAATAACAGTCGCACGGGTCGATCGATCAGGTTAAGCTACGCTGTCCGCGGTTGGTACGTGGATTGGTGACCATCTTTACATATCAAGACCCTCCGTGCCTCGGAATGCACGTCAATTAAGCCGTTGGTCCCAGCTGCCATTCATAGATCTTTGACAGTTGTTACGGGTCGTCAGAAGCCCGAAAGTCTAACAACCAGTCTTACCAAGAGGTATCGTATTACCAAGAAATAAACTGGGTTGTGGAGGTCAGATAAGCAGTCGCTCCATGTAAAATATAGGTATTTAGCTGCATCCGGTTAGACTGGAAGCCGACCCCAACATAGTTGAGAAAAAGCTAGGCAAATTGAGTTGAAGAAGAATATAAAGTTGTACAGTGAGAAAACGATGTAACACAGATAATATACCGCATTAAACAAAACAGCATGAGTAAAGTGAACGAACACGATTATTTAGCTTTCTATAAATTCCATACAAATATAAATACGTTGTATTACCGCTCTCTCCGTCTCATGTATGTGAATAACGATTTGCGGCTAAGTACATACAAATTTTATCGTCCATCAAATATTATTTCTGCGCTGATTTCTTTTAGATTATTGCACTTTGTCTAACGCAGTTGCATGCTACAAGCTACATGGTTCACGTCCACGCGCAAATATGTTTGAGTTTACCAGCCGTTCATTTTACTCTATATTATTTGATTTGTAAGTTAGCAGCTATGGTGCCTGCAAGCACAGGTTAACAAGTTGCATTTACATACCGAACTCGTGAGCGAACATCTAAAAATAAAAGTTGCATCGTAGTGTTAAAATAAATGTAAGTAAGTTCATACGAGTGCATGCGGAATGACACTCTTGTATCTATGCGAGGGAAGGTCTTTTTTTTTTGTTGGTATCATGCTAAAACAAGCTCTTACAAATATACTACTGTTTTGGCAGGTATTTCGAAACTTTTTCTGTCACTTGACACTTTCTGAAAAGCTTCGTATAAGGGCAAATTTTTCCAATTTTGAATTTTATGCAGTTCTTCCGTACAAAATCTGTCAGATGTCAATTTTATTCCACAAATAAAAATTATTTGTCGATTGAGAAATCAGCCCTAACTTTAATATCTGTTTTTTTTATATAGCGTGCTGATAGTTCGCATCATCGGTATCTATCATCGGGTTCTTTTTCAATAATTTTCTGATGACCATAGGAACGCAATTCAAATATACTTTTTTCTTTTATTATTTGTAGATAATCCAGCCCAGATATTTGCAGATTCACAAACATTTTGTAATGTTTTTTTTTTATGAGGCTGGTAATTTCAAGTTACTTATGTATGTAGTAAAGCGTTGGTATATTTAAATCTATAAACTGGCACATCTGATGTGGTTACCCCGCTTGCCCACTTCACCCCCTCTAACCCCGCCTTTTGTATGTCAGTTCCATGGCATCGTAGAGGCACATCAACAATTACGAGCAAACTGGAACATCCATTCGACGAGGCCTTTGTTCAACTAAACCTTCAAGAGTAGGCTTCACAGGATTTGTATTTCCCAGTTTCCGTAGTTTCGAACACCTCGAAGTTGCAGAATATAAAATCAATGCGCTCTTACTAAAATCTCAATATAATAGTTATGTAACTTTATCCCGTAGCAAACCAACAGCGAGCGATTAGGTGTCGCAGATAGATTCTCTATCAGATGCGTCGGGTCGATAAGGTGGCCGGCCTCTATATATAGGCGTCACTGTTATCTTTCTCTCGTAACTATTTAATTAACCTCACTCCCGAGTGCACTGATAACGAATGAGACATGTTGCGTGAGAACATATTGCTCTTGGTGCCCATTTACAAGTACAAACATTGTCGTTCATCTAAACAAAATTTAAAATTCCAACAAAGCTTTTAAAACGTTACAAGCGCTGACATACGAGGACAGACTGACATGCGACACATTTCACGGTAAAAAAATACAGTAAGTGGTTACAGCGGATAATATAAAGTGGTGGACAACTCAATAACGGAGCTATTCGATATGAACATAGTTGCGGCAGACGACGTCACGCGTAATGAGGAAGAAGGGTGACGCCAATGATGCGCCGGCGACCCATATTCAGGATGCAACGATCAATACGTATTGCGTTACTGACGAGATACGACCGACATTATCTCCATATTTTATTACAGAATTTGCACAAGTACGTCAATTTCATTAAAATTGCAAATTATTAATGCAGCTCAAGAAGAAAGTACTTGTTTATTATTTTTTCCTTTCATGTGCGTGGAGTGCCAAAAAAGCATTATTTACCGTCACACCTACTCGATCGTTAACCGTCGCAGGCGGCGCGGGCGCAGACCCGCCGACAAGCCGGCAGGCCGCGTTCACACACACCACCTATTTTATAAGCCGTGCGTGTTTCTGGACTTTTGAATGTATGCATATAAAAATATTATCTCTGACATGATTTAGGCATATAAAGTGAGGCGAGACATCGCGTAACCTTCCTTTCGTTTTCTCGGAAACGTTGGCGATGAGCCAGAAACGCTTCGCCAGGGAAATGAAGTATTGGCGACGCCCGTCTTATGCTTCTTTCACGATCTGTTTATGGAATGTACTCGATACGATTCGCTGTTTATTTTGAATTTATAGTCCGCAAATCGGAAATTTTACGATTTCATACTTATAATACTGTATCTGTTGGCTATAATATTATCCCTTCGCCAAAACCAACAGTAGGTATGCGAAGTGTATCTTTTGATTGTAAACGTTTAAATCACATTTATGGGAGTGCATTTTTAATCATTATAATCCGCAACACGAATTCATCATACAAGTAAGACATATCTCCATATTTTATTAATAAATTCTGTCCTCTGTATCACCACACATAGGTATCGTCTCGGTACAATTTGTAATCTCCAGAGCGTGGCATGTTCGACCGGCTCAGGGTTACTGCATTGTGTCATAGCATCGCATAGATCACGATAAGTATGAGCTGCATGTCAAACCAGAAGTATATGGTCGGCTCATTGAAGTGTGCGCAAGTCGCTTCAATAAATCCTCTACATAAAAGGGTTGAAAAAGGCGTGCGCCGTATTTCAGCGCGCGTGGGCAGCGCATAAATTGTTCGTTCTGAATTAGCCTTAAGCAGGATATTTTGACATTCGCTCTGCCGACACGCTGACTAGTTTACACTCGCACTCCAAGTGTGGAAATACTTCACGAGACGATACCACCGCACAGATTACCATTCATCATCACTAATAAATTCAACAACATCCTTCGCATCGGTGTTTCTGTTAACGAACTGAAGAGTTGGCTTTCTTTTTCCAGTTATATCGTATAGAATACAGTTCAGTCAGTATCGAAGCACGTACAGTGCAGTGGGGGGCGCGGGCGTATTCGACTCGCCGCAGATCAGTCAATTTGCTTTGATCAGTGTATCATTAGATACACACACCCACACGCTGAATGATTGCTCATTGTGCCGCCCCTTGGCGTGCACTTAATATTACGTATACTTCGGTTGTGACGCTGTCATACCCAACCCACGACGGCTAACTATAGCTGTGCTATGCTATAATAGCTCCATACTTTTCTTGTTGTTCTTTATTTTGCGCCATACTGAGACATAAGCTTATTTGGTATCAACAATAAAGTGAAACTGTTTGTTACCTTAAAGGACTCCACCTTTCATTTCAATGTTGCCTGTTAGTCAAATTACATGATCAAAGTCCTCCGAGCATATTACCTGTATTCCTTTTTCAGAAGTCAATGAGACGTTTTATTTTACGTTCATATTAAAATCTACAAAAATAGACTGTCCAATTTTAGCTCGGCATTGCTTGAGATTATTTCTGTGGGTCGGCTGACATCGACTCATACATAACTCCTGAATGACAACCCCATACAAGTGCTAGTCAGGTCTATAAAAATAGTTTGTGTGGCATGATTCGGTAGTCGGTAGGTGTGCCCGTCCTCAGGTGTTGACCGGGCGGCGGCGCGCGGCTGTGGCGAGGCGCGGGTATTATGTAAAGCGCGGAGTATCGAGTGTCACCGACAGGTGTCTATCGCCGCTAATAAGAATTACTGTGGCGCATTGATTTGATCACTCGCTCTAATGAACCAACTGTAACACTGCCATTACGCGTCTAATAAACACATCAGTAATCTGTTTGAATCAACGACGGTCACGCGTGCATTCCCGAGCGGTGGCGGCGCGTCCTCCCGGTGCAACAAATAGCTTTATGGTGTTATAATGGACCGCGTTATTTACAAAACTATAAACTACGCTATGTTTTTTAGTAGCTCTAAATCCGTGCAGTATTAGAACTACACGGTTTTTTTGTCGCCAGCTTATAAAAACTAATAAATAAATTGGCCGTAGACGAACTCCTTACTAAATTAATTGAATGTAGATAGCTGCATACTTGGCTTCACACTATTTTTGTATAACGAGGTGAACTGCACAAATAATACAAAAACGGTTGATAAAATGTGCAAAAAGTCTGTGGCGCCTGACTATATGTTAACATTACGAATACAGAGTAGATACGAATATATTTTTATTTTTAGTTGATATTGGCATTACCTTTCCTGTATACTGTGAGTATATATATATATATATAAATATATATTAGCATTATGTATTTATTTAAGTATAGGTAGGTAGGTACTTATGTTAATTTTGTAATTTTTTTGCATTAATTGTGTAAGTTTATTTAAAATTTTAGTTTTAAACTTCACTCATTCATATTTTTCTCTTCTTGTTCTCACACACTAAGTATTGTCTACATTTCTTTTTTTACTTCTCCTTTCGCAGGTCTGCTGGAAGAAATTTCTTAAGAAATAAGCAATACCTTTGTACTCAAATTATAATTATGTCATATTCCTATATATTTTACTATGTGTACATAAATAATAAAATAAATAAATAAATATTGGACGTTGCACTGTCTTATTCTTCAGTTTTGTTACAACCGGAAAAGAATGAGTCATCCTATGGGTTATTTTTAATTACTAACTGACTATACTTATCAGCAGATAGGGACACAGTATGTATCGTTCTATCATTCAATTAGAGTCAAAGCGAAAACCCATTGCCCGTGTTGGTGAGGTTGAAATTTTTTTTTGTGATTGTAGTGGTCATTTGGAAGCCCGTGTTCAGCAGTGGAAGTTTATCTTATGATTTTTTTCTGAGAATACCATTTATCCACGACCTTACACACCATATTCGTAAAACCCAGAAAACAATCCTCTAGAAAAGTTACTTAATATCCTCTCATTCATGCTTCGGTAGCCAGACGAAAATGAATTTAAGGAGAAACAAACTCTGATAAATTATCTTTTAACTGACACCTTACATAAGCCTATAATATCGACAGTTTATCCATACATAAAGTTCTATCAAGTGTAGGTAGCGTTGAAGAAAACAACACCTTGCAAGTTATAATTATGAATATTGACGCGAAAATGACATCATCATCAGACATTAATTAATGTTAATTTACTTTAAATTCGCCAGACTGGCCGGCGAGCTGTTTCGATAATTTTGTCCGCTTTGTCTCCAACACCTGCACTAAAGTTCTCAAGTTACATTCATAAATAATTATTAATTGGTCACACTCTATCGTATGGTATCAAGGAAATTAAAGAATTGATTCAATATAATATTACGTCTGATTTTATCAGTTACTAGCGACCCGCCCCGGCTTCGCACGGGTGCAATGCTGATACTAAATACACTACATTATACATATAAACATTCCTCTTCAATCACTCTATCTATAAAAAAACCGCATTAAAATCCGTTGCGTAGTTTTAAAGATTTAAGCATTCAAAGGGACAGAGAAAGCGACTTTGTTTTATACTATGTAGTGAAATCGCAAGCTTTACCATATTATTCCACAGTGGTAAGGTAACATCAAGTTCACATAAACGGTCTAATGGCATAACAATACCTACTAACAATGGAATCTGATAATACAGGTATTTTGAAAAGAAATGAAAAGATGCGTTACTGTATGACATCACAATCACTTCGCTGGGCCCGAGTTCGATAAAATTCGTTCACATCAAAGGCATTGTTTCAGTATGTACACAAATTATTGAAACAAGTCGGCATTTCTTAGAAAATTTGCTAAATTTTATTATCATGCACATGAACTCTCAGTGTGGTGCAAATAAACCAGTAAAATGTTTTTTTTTTTTGTTATTTAACGTGTGAACTGAATTAATTAGCGTCGTTTAAAAACGGGTGGAAATAATTGATGCAATAAAAACTGAGTCTGAACTGCATAGCTGCTGAAAATGTGGACGATAGTTGGTGAACTAGGTACGTCAGGTACGGAGAGCAAAATAATTTGAATATCAACAAATTTTATTGCTGTCCATCCTACCTTCCAAAAAATATAGAATAAGGTTATTTTTTTAATGATTGCACAATACCTGTATTGATTTAGACGCAAGATCAAAACTCAAAAACACGTTAACGGAAACTACGACCTAAAAAGTCGGTTTCCAAAATATTGGAAACAGTGTAAAAGTTTTAAAAAGAAGTAAATGTTTTCTTTTCAAACTTTTATTTTAGCTTCTTATTTGATAAATCTAATTATGAAGATGGGAGTTTCAATCAGTCTGTGTAGTGTTTAATAAAATTATTACATGCACTTTATTTAACGAGGCGCGAGTCAGACAGCATCAAAACGACGCGACGCGACGCCCGCCTCCGATTAAACCTTTATAAAATCATCTTAACTTGCGCTCCAAGCTCCAATACAGGCAACTAACGAATGCTTTCATTTTATTCTCAGACTAGCTCGGAAACATTGACAAAAATAACGACATTTGTTTTGCTATTAATATTATTACGTAATAAAAAACGCCAAGCCAAACAGTTAACAACAACCAAACTTTAATCTATATTTAGACTTTTTCTCGAAACTATTGCATGCAAAACTGTCAGAGCTAAATGATAAATGATTAATAAATTCTATAATAAAAAAATGCCATAGATTTCGCGTAGTTATATGCTCTTCATGTGTCATCGCTGTTGCTCCCGGCGAACAATAAATTATTTTTATAAAAACATTTGAACGCGATGCAAGAAAAACAAACTGGCTGTGCATGCATAATTGTTATTAATAGATGCTATAACGAGATGTTATAAAACGTACAGTAAAAGTATAGAAATATAATATTTACATTAGAACCAATATTATCGATTGAAATCGGTATTGAATAAACAGTTTCTAAAGGAATCTCGATTTCATTAATAAAATACTAATTGGCTGTTTTACTTAAGTTAATTTGTGCAGCATTACGATCGGTATGACGATACGGCGACACCGAGGCGTCACCGTCTCTCGCAAAATCTGCGGGAGATGTTATCATGGCAATAGGCCGTTTTATAGTTGTGCTCGAGTGTAATCGTCCTCGCTTACATTATGTACACGGAATATGCATTGCAAGGTTGACGACATCGGCGCCGGCGCGCCTTCCTGCTCCTACAGACATATCCATTCCCTTTACTGACAGGCCTCCTTAACTTCTCGCCGGTGGTCCTTAACGATTCATAACCGACTTTATCCTATTTAAATTAAAGGGCACATAAATATCCTCCTCTCATATCGAGTCTGATAGTTATTGATAGCACCGCATATTTCTCAACGGCTCGGTTACGTGCAATACCAAAAATAAATTATATCTTTCGACATTTCTTATTTAGTTGTGATGTGTGGAATAAATTAATATGTTTGATGCAGATCATTTAGGTAAAAGCTGATCAATAAAACAGATATTTAAAAACATTATAATTCATTAAAAACAAAACACGAAGCTAGTAACGTTCATCAGTCGGTATCTCGGAGTATAAATTGTCTGTGTATTAATAGTCTCGTTTCCCTCAACTTTTATTTATTATTGTAGACTTCATTGACTGGGCCTGGCGCCTGCTTGTCGCAATTGTGACTGGTTCTTCTCGTTCTATATGCCCATATTTCAACTTATATATGTTTATTTCCAGTGTATCCTGATTAAAATGCAAGAAGGCGAGGTAAAGGCCGTTTACATTGTCGAACCAATTAGTAGGAACCATAAAAATCATACAAATCATTCTCCTTCCTTATTGAGCGCTTTACGTTGTCCGGCGGCGTGATCTTTATTTTCTTATAATTTCGGAACACTATTATATTGCGACAGTTTTACGAGGTGTAGACAGCTTAAGTGGTACAAGGTGCTCTTAATGCGATGCTGGACACCATATCGGGAACGAGGCGCGAGCTTCGAGTTTCAGCGTTCATCTCTGCACATACAAATTGTGCGCAGCTCGTTAAGCCGTTCGGATACTTAATGGCTTGTTATTGAATATGATAACAAAAATTCCCAGGAGCGAGCAGTGGACGTGAGCCAACTTACTCAACAAAAATATTTTAAATAATTTACTGGGTATCATTCTACGGATGCTTGGGGAGCGAGCGTGTTACAGTTGCACCTCATAAAAACAAACTTAAAAAATATTTCGCGAACATGTGTCGCCATCGAACCACGGATTTAGTCGGCGATGCAATGTTTCTCACAGAAAATAATATATCTGTCATTTCGGAATAGTTTCCACACAGAAAACAAATGACGGGACATTACTTTCTGTCGAAATAAAACGTCTCGTCCTTTATGTGTAGTAAGATCATCTAACGGAATTGTGAGTAATCCAAATCAAAATAGCGCCGCGCGGATGGAGATACATCACGATTGACATATTCTTACTACATTAAACGTCTAGCTATCTCGATCTGTTTAGTCTTTAAACTTAAAAGAAGCATTAGGGACCTAAAAATACCTTACCTTGCTGCCAATGCGCAGCTATGCATTTGCGAGCATGGGATCCTTATAAACACATCAGGTGGGTACAGAACATGTACTATAATCATTTAACAAAAAGTCCTACTTTAGGAAGCTGTGTCAACCCATGAATCACAAGCAGGCGCATGGGCAGTTGGCATGGGCGTAAAAAAACATTGAATGGCAAATAGTTATGTCTACCTTTGGCTACGCCTACCCAAATCAAATACCGCCTCACTTACTCAACAGAGTTATCAATCAGACGCAAGAATGCAAATTTTAATTGTGGTCGGGGCTGGGTGTGCGTCGCGCGATATTATGATCGCAATTTATTCGCACGATCGCTGTGCGCATGCGCGGGGCGGACCCGCACGCACCGCCACCGCGGGGAGGGCACAACCGCCAATTATGAATAAACTAGCTCTACTACTATGTTAATAAGACTTGAGATTTTTCCTCGGCGATTTCACCAGGCGAGTACACTCATTAATGGTTTTGTGGCACCGTTATCAGACCTAGTAGAAAGCCTCCTAATAATCTCTAAGTAATTATGCAGACCTCCACTCGTGCGCATGCTTGCAACAATCATGTACAAACCGCGCACGGAATGTTGTTAGACAGAATTGTTTATTTTACTTAATGCTAAAATTGTTTCAGAGTCTTATTAAGACCCTCATACCAATAACTAATATGGCAAATTCCATAGCCTAAGAACCCAAAACGACCATAATATAATACGTTGAAGTAAAACGGTTGACAGATATTGCTGTAGGACAACATTTTTTATTTTTTTCATAATTTAAACCTAATTTAATCTTGTTAATAAATTGTTGACATGACGTTATTACATCTAATTTGAATTGAATTTCAAGATTAAACTCAATTAAACGCGTGGGTTGTACGGGAGAGATACAGAGTAACCGGCTAACGTTCCTAGGTATATTGAAAGCGCTACAGATAGTATATGTCACTTTTCCTTTAAAGCTCGTGTCAACTAGTTGGATATAAGATAAGGTACTATTAGCAGCATTACGAAACGTATCTTTGAACTTTCACGAGGTTTCCAGTGCGGTCCCACAGGCGAGACATAGCGCAGCGTGGCGTGGGCTTGACCCCATTTCCTGGTCTAAATATAATTTTACTTGATCATTTAATTATATGGAGATTAATGGGCGGGTTGGGGACGCCAGTATTCACGTTAATAAACAGCGACATGGCGAAGCGTGGTCTACGACTTGCGCCACCGCCACGCCATCCACCAAAACGTCACCGATGCGCTACACGAACGCTTCGCCACACTTCGTACGAAATCGGCAAATGTGAAATTTACCGATTTTCGTACGAAGTTAAACAAAACACGAGCGGCGCAGGTGTTTATTAATTCAGGACACTTGCTGTTACGTGTGTAATAAACAACTTGATTGAATATACTATTCTATACTACGAACATAATATATACTCCCAGAAACTTGCGCTTCTAAGAACACATCAACCAAAACACTTTAATTATTATTAGACTGCATTAGTAGACATTAATTTACCGCGATAAATGTCACATAAATCGCAAATAACGTTTTCGGTACTGGAAAGGGAAACCAATCAAAATTTAATCCTTGATAATTTATTGGCGAACGTGTATTTTAAATTGGAACATCATCGATTCTAGGAGTACCTATAATTACAAGCAAATAGTATGACGTGTTATTAAAGTATTAACTCAAAAACAAGGTTAAATGACTACATGTAGGTCTGATAATGATGGTATCGACTGTACGTAGGCTACGCGGGTGGGCTGCATACACATATCCGATGCATAGTTGCAAACCATGTCATTTACATCTCAAGTAATCGTGTCGCCGAGCGGCACCAACTTTAATTCGATTATCTTATCGATTTTGTTTTCATATTTCTACTCAAATATCATAAAGTGAAACCAATAAAGGCTTTGCGAAGGCTAAGAAGTTAGCGCTACGCAGAAAGGAATAGAAACGACACTTTATTCTCTATTTACATTTGAATTGGATAATGCGGTGCGTACTGACTTTCCCCAGAGACTAGCCACTTGTATTTGCACTACATCTGCATCTTGAGTGTTAACAATAATATACATTGGTCTATCCTGATTAAATTATCTAAAGGGAAACTGTTATTTGTACTTAGAAATACATTTGATTAAATCGTATCCTCAATTCAGTAGAGCAGCTGCTACACAGTTAGTGAACTTATTACACGGCCATAAGCATTTCTAGCATAATAAGATCCATCGTGTTAGTAAAAAAGGCACTTAAAGTAAATTTAACGTTAAAAGGAAATGGATTTTAATATGATAGAACATAATATTTTGGTAAATTGTCTTGCAAAAAACAAATCTCGTAGCGGCGTAGGCCCAACATAGTTTATCTTTTATTGATAGTATCTTTAGCTAAACTTGGTTTCTTTATAGGAACAGTTAATACCTATTAGAAATGGTACCATTCGTTTGACTAACTACCGATTTTACTAATAAATTGAGCTCATCTACTGATATCTACGCTCGAGTCTACGAATTACATACAGATAATTAAAACTCGTTCGGTTCGAGGTGGCGCGGGAAAAGAGTTCCTGCAAGGATTTGGGGGAGGCCTTTGCCTAGCGGTGGGACAGTACAGGCTAACAAGAAAAGAGTCTTCAATTTACTAAAGAGGTGTAATCAGTATGCATAATCTGAAAAATGATAGTATATAATATCAGGTGTTTAAATTTGGCAAACTCATTAATCAGTCAAGATAATCTGAAAAGCAATAGTGGGTATCACGCTCTCCATTTTTCGTGAAACTCTTATCAATATCAAGATCAAGATAAGAACCATTATGGTATAGGGAAGGAAAGACTAATAATGTAATCACTGGAAACAATATTCTACTGAATTATAAGATTACTAATTACTGTTATACCGCTTTTAAGAATCGTTTCGCTTTTATCATAATTATGAGAAGTTATTATTTGAGAAATGTGGCAAGAGAGTCACTCGGACGGTGAGCTAAAAGCGTTATTTATACGTGTTTGGTGACAAGGCGCCTCTCTGCGCCCGCGTCTCTGGTCGCCCTAATTAAAATTTAAATATAAACCCGACTTTGGATTAATTTAGGTACCTACCTTCCTTTACCCTATAAATACGGTCACTGAAGCAACACAGATCCCATTCTGATAAAATATTTGGCGCTGAACCTAAACAAGATTATGATGTTATTAAAATATTACAAAAAAAAAAAACGATAAAAAGAACTCTGTATTTGGCGAGCCTTGTGTAATAATTCCAAAAACATTGTTTTTAGAAAAAATATGTCGTTTTTGTCCACTGTACCGCTTAGGACAGGACCAACTTTTTTTGAATTATGGAACAAAATTCAGGACTTTTCACACCAATTTCTAGCAAAAAGCTTTGAACTTGATCTAGTCGCTACTTGTTTGTAAAAGATATAATAGAGTTGACGAATGAAGTAAATGTCGTGTATCAATCTTCACGCAATGTATAAAAGAAAATAAACTATTATAGCCAGCAAACCCTTGCTTCAACCAGATATTACATTCTGTAATTATGTCGGTGTAAACGACCGGACTATTGGAAACTACGATTTTCGTAATAATACAAGTTAATAACAGGATTCCTGAGGGGCAATTCTCGTAATTTTAAGAACGCTCACAGTCTGATCTCAGTCTCAATCTGTCAAAAAATACCTATAATTTCCCTACATTTTGACAAGTTTTTGACATTTGTTTGTCGCTGAGATGAGACTGCGACTACATTTTGAACGTTTTAAATTAAGAGAATTGGCCTGCTGATATAAGCTTGTATCTCGTAATCTTTCTTCGTTTCTAATAGTCCTATTTTTTGCAAAAAAAAATCTAAAATTATCCTGGGCCATATCCCGAAGCAATTTAATTGAAAATACACAAGTTCAAATGCATGTGAAATATTAGGTTGCAATATTTGGTTGTTTACACACACACATCAAATTTGTCTAGGTATCAAGTACGTTTTAGTGTCGCCGCATTTGAGGATTATTATTTTAACTTTTTTGGATCATTATTGATTCTTTCTAGTTAATTTCAGTGTTTGAATAAAGAATTTTCATTAAAAATAGAAAATCAACCGTCAATCGGGATTCCTAGAAAAGTGTGTAATACCGTTTTTATAAAACCAATACAATTTCTGCATCAGGACTGAAAAAAATTGGATCGATATGGAGCGACGAAAAGAGATAAAAAGTAAATCATTTGACACGAGAAGAGATGATGAGAGCCGTCGGAATGTTGCAAGCTGGTTTCAGGTAACGTACTGTGGCTGTCGCTCTTGGCACTACACAGAGCTTCAAAAGCTGCCTCTGGACACGCTATCGTATCACGGGCAACGTGGCCGAGCGACATGAAGGACGATCTCGCATCACTATTCGCAGACAGGACCAACAAATCCAAAATACTGCTCGACGGAATCATACCATGACCGCCATGATGTTGGCTACGCGGCTCCACATTTCTTTATGCTTGCTGATAAGCGACCAAACCATCCGAAATCGTTTACGTAAAGTGGGTCTGCGTTCCCGAAGTCCGCTGAGAGTTCTGCCTACAGCACCTCACAATCGTAGGGCGCGTTTAAAATGGGCTCGCGAACACAGAAAGTGGGAGGAAGAAGACTGGCGTTGTGTTTGCTTTTCCGATGAATCTCGTTTCGGTATGAGACCGGATACAAGACGTACTCGAGTTTGGAAGACCTCTGGGCGTCAAAAATGTTTGAAATTTTGTCAGGAAGTTCATTCATATAGAGGGGGAACAATAATGGTTTGGGCCGGTATTTGGATCGGTGGAAGAACCAATCTCATTTGGATCAGGGGCAACCTCACGCTCAGATTTATGCGGAGAGGATTGCTTCAGACGTGATCATCCCTTTGCGAAGCCGGTTGGGTGATTCGTTTCGACTAATACACGACAATGCACTAGAGTCGTAACACGCACTCTTGCCGATGCTCGCATCAACGTTCTGCCGTGGCCTGCTCAATCGCCAGACATGAGATATGTTCCAAAGAATAGCTCTGCTGAGTATGGATGCTGTGCATAAGCCACAACAACATTTTGACTAGTTAGAAAGAACGTGGGTGGCCATTTCTCAAAGTGATTTTGATGAACTGATCAAATCGCTGTGATTGTGCGATTCGTGTTAATGGTATAAACACAGATTATTATTTTTTAATCTTAACAATATTTTTTTTTTTGCCTTTTTTGCCGTTTACTTGACGACATTAACTTAGGTTAATTCCCCACAATTAGCAAAAAATTGCAATTTTTCTTGATTTTTACAAAATATAGGGTTATTAGCGTTTTGTCGTACTGACCACTTTCCAAATTCAAATTTATAAATTCATTTAGCTGGTACATTTGAGTTTTGAAAACAGTCATTCATTTGTTTTTTCCTCATTACTTTTTTCTTTGGCGTCGCTTATTACCGCACAATGGAAAACATGAAATATCGGTATAATTACGATTACGAGTTCTACTGTGGCACCAGTGCTGCAGAAACAGCTTGAAGGATTAATGATGTATACGGCACTGCTGTCGCAAAAGAAAGCACGGTACGTTTTTGGTTTCAACGTTTTCGTTCTGGAAATTTTGACCTTCAGAACCAACCCCGTGGACGGCCGGAGACCAAAGTGGAAAATGAAGAATTAAAGGCTATTGTGGAAGCGGATCCATCACAAAGCACTTCAGAGATAGCTGCAGGCTTCGGGGTAAGTGATAAAACTGTATTAATCCACTTGAAGCAAATGGGGAAAGTAAAAAAACTTGAACGATGGGTACCTCGAATTGAGTGAATCGAACTTGCAAACACGCGTCGACTGCTGTGTTACTTTGCTCAACCGACACAATAATGAAGGGATTTTAAATCGAATCATTACTTGTGATGAAAAGTGGATACTGTACGATAATCGGAAGCGCTCTTCGCAATGGTTGAACCCTGGAGAACCAGCCAAATCCTGCCCTAAACAAAAATTGACTCAGAAAAAGTTACTTGTGAGTGTTTGGTGGACTAGCGCCGGTGTCGTTCACTACAGCTTTCTAAAATCTGACCAAACGATTACGGCAGATATCTATTGTCAGCAACTGCAAACCATGAAGGAAGAACTAGCTGCTAAACAACCGAGATTGGTCAATCGCTCTAGGCCACTCCTGCTTCACGACAACCCAAGACCACACACTGCACACGAACATCCACCAAGTTAGATGAGCTACAATTGGAATGTCTGCTACATCCACCGTACTCCTCGGACCTTGCTCCAACAGATTACCATTTTTTCCGGAATTTGGACAACTTCTGACAAGGAAAAAAATTCAACTCCGATGCGGCAGTCCAAACCGCCTTCAAAGAGTTCATTGATTCTCGCCCCCATGGTTTTTTTCGTAAAGGGATCAATGAACTACCTATGAGATGGCAAAAGTGCATAGATAACAACGGTGCATACTTTGATTAATTAAATATATTTTACAAAAAAAAAAAATGAGTTCATATTCCTCCCGTACAAAACGCCAATTTCATATGTAAGGACCTAATATTAATTGGATAATTTTAATAGTTAAAAATGTACTTGATCCCTAGACACTTTTGATGTGTGTAAATAGCCGTACATTTTTTATGTACGTAATCCTATTACGTGTACTATAAGCTTGCTTGACTTGCACATAGTTGCAATAAGCTGCAGCAACCCTAGCAATGGCGTTGTGTGGAGTATCTCATGTCGGTCTCATGTTTCAATAGATGTCCTAGTGAATGATACGTCAGCGGGTGTTAGGTGCAGTAGAGTGCGCGGGATACGCGTCTGTTCCCATCAACAACGCGCATTACTTTACTACATAAACGCATTGACAGCACATAAAGTCGCTTTCAGTTCACGTCAAACAGACACGGACACGTTTCCCTTTCGAGCTCCTACGACCGCAAGCCAGCGAAAAACTTCTGTTAAAAAAGTGCTTTCTATAATTAGTTTGTTGCTCAATTCAAAATAAAAAGAAAAGGTGATAACAAATGGAGGGCGAAGGGCGTGTCGGCGAGTTTGAGTAATGGCCGACGCGGGCGCTTCGCGTCTTGCGTCGCGATCGCCCCTTGCGCCTGTACTGGTGACGCGCCCGGATTTGAATACAATGCCGCGATACCTCAGGGCCGCCCGCGTGCACGCATGCATAATCCTTTGCAGTTTATTTAAAATCTGCCACATTCTCCGCAAGACTGATGGCTACATCTACGAATCTGTGAACAATACGCCGACATACACCCACACAAATGGTTTTTGTATCAATTGACCTCCATTTGTAGACCATTTGCAATTAATAGTGACGCTCGAACGTCGGCTGCAGCTCGGAGTTATTGACTCCTCACTCGTTTTTTATTGCGGCAAAAGGAGAACATTCAAGGCTGTATTGCCACCATGACAACGACTGGTTGTACAGACCGTATATGACAATGAAGTCTCGGTAACCGCAGTTACTCGTCAAGAGAAATGCCCGCATAAACATGTCTGAAATGAAGATAAACTCCCTGTTGAATAGTTTGAAATATTAGCTCGGCTCGAGTGGCGACTGTGGGTGTCGCTACGAACGCCAACTACACCGAGCCCACTCGTCTTCCTGCGCACACGCACAGTTCATCTTGCTGGAGGTAGCTCATCCTGAACCCTAACATTACATGCATTATTATGTCATGTTAATGTTCGCAATGCGACGTTGCTCATGCATATGTAATTTGCATCATAGTGAAATATACTTCAGTGTTTATTTCGACTGCCGACGTCAAATAACAAAGGAACTGATGACCAATCGACCTTTAGCTTGGACAATTATCTGCAGTGACGCAATGCTCGCTCGGCACCTAGACTTTCTGAACTCAGTACTGCTCTATGTGGACATCGACCATGGTACAATATTGGTCATAAAGCGAGCAAAAAACTCGTAGACAATGAAAGGAGGTGAGGGGGCCGGTGTTGCGTCCTCGATAGCTGCGCGACGGCGGCAGCAGCGTCGGCCCGACCAGTACCTATTTGGGAGCAGAGGGCTCCCTATTTGGAAGGCTGCGTTTCGAGTCGAGATCGATATCGAGCGGCCGGCGCAGCGATGCGACGCCACCCGTCAACGAGCCGTCACTCTCGCGCAACCTCCTTTATCGTTATTTTACATTACACCACTACATCATCCACAAACGTATATGTTGCCGTAAATAAATATATTGCTTTCGCGTTCAAAATTGTTTCTATTCAACTCAGAAATATTTATGTGCTCTTAAAACAATCGATAACCGTAACCTAAATTGGAAGTGAGCGCTCAATCCAGTTAACAACTACTTAAAACAAATATAAGTATAAATTATTTAACTGTTAAATGTGTTAGATTGATATAGCAGCAACACACATACCACGTTAGAACATCTTTGTATACGAGAGTGGATGATCTCAGGATGTTGTAAATATACAATCACGAATATTATTTTTGCACCTTTGTTAACAGTTTGCACGACTTAACACTTCAAATAATAGGGGGCTATACGTATACACATACTTATTAGGTATATTACTGCGAAGTTATCCATAAAAGGTCTGTTTCTAGGGAAACGTTGTGCAATAAGTTTCTATGTACGATTCTACGAGATCATGATAATAATTTCTATGACTGATTATTTTAGATTTATCATGATTAACTTATCATATCCGTAGATTATATAGTGAATTGTATCTTAATAACTGTCTTATCGAATTAAACAAACGTTATTTAGTGAGTCAAGCGGTAAATGAGTGAATTTGCAAGGTCGTTCATTATTTACTATCTTTGGTTGTAATTGTAAAATGAAAAGGACATAATGGTGGCGGTGTGCACACTGTTTGTAAGTTCTGATGGACAGTGAGGCCACCCATCACTTCGTCTGCAAGTGGGTCTACACTCTACAAATTAAAGTGCGTGTGTTTAGTATGAGTAACGCCAATTTATGGCGGGATCATACCTGTATATCAACGTAGCACTATTTTGCTGTGACCGAATTACACCGACTCAACAGTTTTCAACGCATTCTGTTCTATTATCAAATACCTCGTAAAATGTCTGGGCATTCACGTAAAATGTGCTAATAAATTTATGGTCGAACATACATTAAGTCGTTAAAAATCACACAAATTTCAAGGCAATTTATTCGGTGTTGAAATAAAAGACAGTAAGCAAATTTTCCGCCTTTACTTTTAATTTTTGATCTACCTTGAACGTCTGAAGTCTGGTTGCGAACACATTTTCCCAAACTTGTGATTGTTTATAAAATCATACATTAATTCAATGACAGGAGTTTTAATTAAAATAAAGATTTAGCGAATGAAGTTACTGCTCTAATATTAGAAATAGCCGTCCTGTTCACTAATAGTCGTTAATTACAGTCTAGTTTCCGCTGACATTACCAGAGGATATTTTATTAGCATTAGCCACGGCTGGCTACATGGCCGCTAGGAGGGAACGCCTCCTCGAGTAAACATGAATGGGCTCAGCTCAGATATTCGCAGCAATTAAATGCTTGCATGCCCGCAATTTCATGTGAATCGTACTTTGGGCAGCACGATCCTGGTTGGCAAAACGAATTTTGCTAATGCAAGTGGGTATTAAAAAGCATGGTCATATTTATAACGTGACGTGAAACCGCGGCGCGGGCGGCGCGACGAGCGCGCGTGCGCGTGCCGTTAAGCTGAATGAGTGCTCGTTAAAAAGCAACCCGCCGTGTAATTAGCAGCCGGCACTACATAAGCCAATGAAAATAAAATAAAGTCGCCATGTCCCACGGCCCCGAGCGCCTCGTGACTGCTCTCACGGATCCATCACGAAATTTTACACTCGCACTGCATCTTATTAAGTGTTATGAAAGTCCTCTTGTAAGTGACAGTGCCTTTTAAGGCAACCCAACGCCCTATGCGATACCGCGGGCTGACCATTTATGCTGCATGAGCTCTTTATATGTAACTACATTTTGTTCAAGTTATTATAAGAAATGTACTTTTTAGTTATCTTGGGTTTTTTAGATCTACAGCAGTAACATGTGATTTCACGGAAAATTCAAGTGCAAAATGAATAAAGCGATAAATGAATCCATTTTGCTAGTGACTCTACAATTTCATATTACTGGAAACAGCGCTTCTTTTTACCACTGATTGATTTCAGTGTAGGCCATATCAGACAAACTGATAAAAAACCACTGCTGAAATTGTTTCAATACTTACCTATTACTATGTATAGCTGAACTTATTAAATACAAGGTAGGCATAGATACCAACCTACCTAGCTGAAACGTATGATTTCTCATTCATATTTAGATATGTCAGCTAACCAAGCATCCATTGAAAAAAAAAATTAACAAAAATTTATAAAAATGTTATGGCAACAGCAAAAATACCTGCATGACTTAAGATAACAATTCAATCAAAAAGTTGATCAGAATGTACGTTAAACGAGACGTAAATAGGAAAACGCAGCTGCCGGGGGCAGCTATTATCGCGTCAGAAAGAGCGAGTTTAATCTCTCAATTTAGTGATAATTTCATAAAGCGGCGCAGGCGGCGCCGGCGCACGGCGTCTCGCGCACGGGAGGTCCGCACTTGCATCGCTTAAGGTAACACTAATTGCAAACCGCTTTAAGGACGCTGATCGATAACACGATAATGTCTTTAATGCCGGTCCTGTGTCGGCTCTGAGCATTACATTTTGTCTTGTTGACTTACTAAAATAATTATCGCTCCACACATGTGCCGTAACTTACATACAGAAACGGTATGGGGCCCAATAAACGTGAATTTACTCGAAATACCGTCATACATAGCCGGGTCATTAGAATTGTTAGCAGTGTCGGAACATAAATCCTAAGATCCCTTGGTTGGTATGCGACATAGCCGCTCGTTTAAGATGGAATTGATATGAGTAAGGCGCAAGGTGCCGCGTGCCTTCACGCCCTTCGGCAACACTCAAACATGGTTTTTTTCTGCGTATTATGCATATATAAACCCTAAGAGTAGGTACCCACATAAACCGCGTATACAACGATTCATAAATTGTTATTTTTTATCACAACGAAAATCAATTAATCTTTATGAGACACCAAGCGAACAAACACATACAGTAGGAAAAATAACTGTAAACAAAAGCTTCTAGGAAAAAATACAGTAAGTGAATGGAATTCGGTTAGAGTCAGATGTGAGGAAAATACTAAAGTTAAGGAGAGTGAGCATGTCCCGACCGAGGACGATACAAAAAGTAAGGCAAATTCTTGTGTACAAAAACTTAAAAGACCTTGCATTTAAAACTGCATTTTAACGCAAGTTTCTGAATATCGTACAATTATTTTACATAAAATGCTAACGACCTAAATAAAACTGTTTAATATGTACGTAATGTTCGCATGTATAGTAACTCGTAAGTGCGGGAGGCGTGAGACCGTGGAACAATTTAGCACGGCGCAAGAGAGCACAAATTGCAACCAGTTGCATAACATGCATTATTTAAACGCGACAACCTTATAAGAAAGTATTAATGTGATAGAGACTACGTACGACGCATGCGGTGAGTCAGAGCGAGCTCAATGACCCTAGCTCACCCGCCGACGCATACTATTCCTGTGCTACCATGCACTACACAGCCTCATTTTGAAACATTAGCTAACTTTAAAAAATCACAATTAATGTCAGTCATAATCACTACAATCCTCTAAAACACCTTCCTCTTTGACCCAGCTGCCAACACGAGCGCTCTGCATCACACCGGCGCAAACGCACCCTATCGACACTATTTATGTACAATTGTTATAAATGATCTCATTAAAGGTCTACGTACTCTCGTAAACAAAATAATTCCGGCGACCTTCGAAAAAAACATTTGCCTATTTATTATGTCCACCGCACTACGAATTGTATAGTGAGTCATGAAACATTCCCCAAACATTTGTCTATGATACAATATCGGAGGCTTATCGCAGCAGGCCTCGCGCGGCAACAGACGGACAGGATCGTGTCAGTACATCATTCATCAGCTGGCCGCAAACGTGTAAATTTGCATAAGATCACGAGTGCAGTCTCGCGGGCGTCGACTGGAATTAAACAGGGTCGAGAGAGCCGATCTCGTGTCGATACTGTCACATGACTAATGGAGCAGGCGCCGATCACAGATATCGACAAATAAAAATATGGCTGGGCCACCGCCCGCGCAGCCGCCGCCAAGCTGCACCGCGCCTCCGCCGCGCCGCGCTCCCACAGCGCGCGGGGCGCGTGTGACTCACTGTGCGACACAACTTGACCAACTTGTCACTTGCTGCCCGACACGCTGACATCTCGACCATTGTATCGGATCACACATTCACACTTAACGATATCATTATTCACAAACAACGATTTGACAGCAACACGATAATGCTGAAGTCAGGTGAAGCTGTGAACTTTTTTCCGAGATGGCTTTCCTGGCACCCAGCAGAACTTTAATATTCCATAGATCACATTCACCTAGGACAAAATGGTACTACTTTGCGTTACTTGCAATCTTCACTATGTGACAAAGATAAAAATGAAAAGTCCCTATGCCTGTAATTACAACTGCAACGGAAATTATTTGAGATAGAATACCAAAACTTTAAAATTTTACATTTCTACACAACATAGTGTTATTTTTTTGTGTACAAATGTAAAGTTTAGTTCCCTTGGTGACTAAAATTGGTATATTTTAGTAAAATTATAAATCTTTCAGCGATATTAAAATAAATTATTGCGATTAACCCCAATTTATATTACTCTCTGCCAAAGATATTAATAAAATAAAAAGTATTTTCTTGACCCAAAATAATTATTTTCTTTAACATATTACATATACCTGAACTCTTTTTGCAAAATGAAAAATAATTAAAATTAAAACAAAATTACTAATACGAAAATGCAGTTTATAACGTGTTTTGGGCAATTTAATTGTTAGGCGGTGCGCCTTGGGCGGGCGGGGGCGGCCTTCTACGGCGGGATGATAACTAAAGGTCAATGACACGCTTACATCATTGTTATGCAACTATACGACATTCAGGTGTCAAATGGTGGAAATATACTTATCTATTTACTTTGAAACGTTATCGCGACGGGAAAATTTATCTCTATCACTAATAGTTTCGAGGAAAATGTTAACTTTAAAAAAAAGTCAATGAAATGTAAATCTTTGAAACACATTTATGTTACACATAATTTATGTGGTATAAAATAGGTTTTTTCATGAATCATTCTAGAAATATTTTTACATGAAAAATAGAACGTCAACTTTCTGACCGTCTTATAGTAATGTCTCTGTCCCGGTCTTGTATCTCAGTCGTTTATCAGCGATAAGCAAATCAGATACTTATATCAAAGGCACGAGGTAGCTGCTTAGAAAGTGCTCGGTGGATTGAAATGGTAGAAGATCAACCCATCATAAAAAGTAATGAGCACTGTCAACGAGCATACTTACTTAGTAAAAGTCAGTACAAACTGTAATTAGGAAAACTGTTCACCTAGTTAACGTCATTGTTAGTCAGTACGAATATTCGAAGACGTACGCGAATAGACGAACTAGTGAAATAGATTACGTTTACGAGGTCCAGCGGAAGCGCGTCTCGCAGTCATTAAGTGTCGAGACCTTGCCAAATGTTAGTGCAGGCGCTGGTTGGGGCTGCAGCAGACGCGGCGCGGGCGACGGCGGCGCGAGGACAGACGCATCCGCAGCGTCGTCTGACGCGCCATCACCACTAAATATATCGCCGTGACAATGAGACACATCGCCGCCGCCCGCCGCGCGATAATTGCCTAAAACTGAAAGTGCTAAACTTCTCTACCCGCCTTTGTCAGCCTTAATAAAAGGAGGTTCAACAACCTAGTCGAGACCACGAATGACGCCTCGTCTAGATATATGCGGTATGCGGTTAATATCTACTGTGATCGAAATAAATCGCTAGGATTATTGCCAAGTGGAAAATCATTATACCTAATATATTGGACGCGTGGAATTCACTTTGACAATATTTTGACAGTGCGCGGTCGAGGAGCTTTAGTTTAAAGCCGCTCACTGCGAGCAGCGCGCCAGACTTTTATCATTATTTTTATTTTCTTAGCGTTTTGTAATAGTGATTCATCGAATTCTGCTTAAGGATCTATTTAGATGCGGCTATTAATGTGACCGAGTATTGTTATTTTGGGCCTACTAGAATGAGCGTAGGTTAGAATAGATGAAAGTTTTTGTGCGTTTCGCCACATGCGGGTGTCGGCGTCGCATGTATTAGTGTGTCGTCAGAGTAGGCGTGCCCTTTATCTGCGCTTGCGAGTGGTGCCGCGAGCAGCGCTGCGCCCGCGCCGCCGCGCCAAGAGAAACGGGCGCCGCCGGTGCCCATCTAAGGAGCGCAACTGTACAACCGGACCGACTGCCCCCTATTTAGACTGATCAGCCCGTAATTTTGACTTGACATCTTGGCGCAGGCTCTCGTCTTAGCCAACTTAACGCGAAAATTAGCAATAATTAGTTGCAAACGAATAGTAAAAGAAATTATGGTGTGGGAGATATTTTAAGAAACTGCATCTGTTACATTGTATTCGCAACTTTCAAATTGTAACCACGATCATAAAACTACAACCTTAGGTATTTACCCTACAGGTACTTGCACGATCAACTAAAGCTTGCAGGTAGTGTGATTAGCATAAACATTGGCTTTAATCAATGTTGCCGCTGCTGATATTTAAACGTATTAACTAATGTGTTGGCAAGTACATGACACTATCATGATAACGACCAATTGTATTGCACACAATTAGGGAGCCCTAGTAAAATAAAAATAATATAGGAATCCAAAGTGTTTGTAGTTTACGAAACCAACTATCTTTACATATATCTGACCACTAGTACTTTATCGTGGTGGTGAATCTATAGCGTTTCTGTATTTGTTGGATGATTTTGTCCCATAGTTACAATGGCATTCAATATCCCAGTGCAACTCGATAGGCACATAAGTACTTCACGCTCTTGTCTTCAGTACTCACAAAGCATGTCAACATTGTATTCTTTCTGGAAGATCAAACATGAACACTGTAAAACAATGGTTTATAGCAGGAAAACATTCATCAAGCGCGAGCTGTGGCGCGAGGCTGTGCTTAATGCGCCCCTGTCGCGAGGTCGACGCACTGTCATTATGTACGTTATGTACAATACGTATGTATCGCATACGCCAAACGCACTACTACAGATGTTCCAGTTTTTTCGCTAAGTAGCCTGGGAGCGAGCGCGACTCCGCGACGCTCAATTATCTCCACAATATAGGATTAGTAAAGAATGCCCTCGAGTTGCGGCCCGCAGACAGCGAGACGACCGTTGATACTCTACACCGCAATCAATCGCTCCTGTTTCTAACTACACACTACACGTGCACACACAATTATGTACTCGGACACTATTATAAATAGCTGTGCGAGGACTGCATTAGCTGCGGTCCAAATTACTAAACACTATCCTGATTGTAAACTAAGCTACATTTACATATTTCAAAACAATGGAAGGACGGTCGTAGTTATTTAAATCAAATACCTGAGACAGATTGTTCTCGATGTTTTTTCATAGGTGTTCAGTACAATAGACGTACCCATAGGTACCACAATTAGAAACAACTGTTTATGTAGAATCTCAAATACATCCGACACAGTCTAAATACAGTTTTGCTGAAAGCCTACTGAAAACACAGTCTAAGTTCTAACCAGATGTAAGCGAAGGGAATATGTAGAATCATCGGATATGTTCGATGAGAGACCTGTTCATAACCCACTGTGTATATGACAATCAATTAAGAACGCCTGCCTGCCTACTTCGCGCACATATATGCTCTATAATACTTTACTTTGTATTAAAGCGAACACATACTCTCAAGTGTCATTGCTGTCAAGAAAGATAATAACGTAACTGCATACTTTGTGTAACAGCTCTAAGTCGTTTGACAACATAACTTAAAATACTCACGCATAAGGACATAGTTTACACACATAGGCACTTACAGGCTTTGCGCTCAAGAGCTTGGATATGAAAGTCACACTAGCATTTATCCAAACACGTTTTGCGACCGATTGAGAAGAGTGCTCGGATCCATTACGTGCTGCGTGAATAAACAAACTGTCGTCGCTCGATTATCGCCATTAGTGCATCTGAAATAAGTGTGAGGTTCGCGAGCTCGAATCCAGACAGTCGTGTTTGTTGTCGTCGCTCGAACAGCTCCGGCAATGGCCAATCTCTAGGAAATTGACATTCGGCGCCAAAAGGAGCTCTGTGAGTGATTGTGAGTGCACCATTTGGCGCGAACAGAGCGCGGCTAAATATTTATGGAGTCTGGATTCATAAATGGCAGCGTGTTTATATTTTATTTCAAAATACTCATCGGCGATGGATTTATACAAATGTTAGGGTTAATATTAAATAATTATTTCCAACTATTTTGAAACAAAGAAAAATTGTGTAGACATTCAGATAATACGATATTTAATGAAAACATGTTGTCCCACAAAGAATAGCCGTATGGAAGGTATCGACCAAATTCCATTTTTCATTCGGCAATTTGTATTATTTTATCAATCAACTAGCTTCTGCCTGCGACTTCGTCCGCGTGAAAATTCACCCTAATCATCCACCTACCGCCTGACGCAGGTACTCACCGGACACGGATGTTTCGGGAGGTTCCTGCACATCATCAGGCGGGAGGAAACGCCCGAGTGTCACCACTGCGAGGATCGCCCAGAGGACACGGTGGAGCATACGGTCGAGGTCTTCCCCGCTTGGGCGGAGCACCACAACATAAAGGGCTAGGGAAGGAACACGGGTGGGTTTTAGTCAGTAAGAGTCTGACACTCCCTTCTGCTCCACCCTGAGCAGGAGGGGTCATTTGATGATTTCCCATCCACAAAAAAAAGGGTTGGAATTTCGAAAAACCCTTTCGTATTGGATACCAACTCTTCACAAAGAACACACCCTCCAAATTTCATGTCTCTAGGACCAGCGGTTTAGGCTGTGCGTAGGTATATATCAGTCAGTCAAGATTTTGAATTTTATATATCGCACCTTCGGTGCAACAAAGTCACGACAGCTCATTTTTAATTTTACAGGAGTGTGATTACTGGATAACTATTTGTAGTAGGTTTGAAATCTTTACAAAATTAATTGTTTATTGCTTTTGCTATAATGCTATAGGTTCAAGTAAAAGGCTTATTTTGAATTATTAAAAAAATCCTAATAAAAGACATAACAAAAAAAGCGTCCTGAATTATGACTTTGTTGCACCGAAGGGGCGATATATAGACTACATAATATTATAGTTGATGATTATGCTATGAATGTGAATTTTTCTTTAACACGAATGCCAACATCAGACGTACCGGCACGTCGACAAAGCACCATTATAAAAATGTGCGACTAATAAAACAAATGTGTACCAAACTACCAACAGAGAGATATAGAAATAATAAAGTGCTCATCTTTTGTTTTCTCAATACCAATACACACGATTCTCATGCCAATTGGTACTGTAAAGAAAATTAACTTCTAAACAAACAATCAACACTCGAATAGCCACATCCTGTCGGTTTTTATTTGCAATGTCTGCCGGCCTGTTTGTTAGCCACCAGTTAGTCAACTGTGATATGAGTATATTTGCAAGAAACGAGGAAATTTTATTATAGGCCCGTTTGACGGGTTCCAGTAGGTACTTACTTTTTATTTTTCAAGGTAATACGCAACGAAAACTGCATTGATGCATACAAAAAATATTCGTCGGCTTATGTAAATTATAATAATTGAATTAAAATTCGCATCAATTTACATAAGCTTTTTAAATAAAGCTATATTATTTTACCGTGATGACTGAATGACTATATACGAAAGCTGCCTATTAGAATCGACTGGATAAAAAAATAAGTTTAAAAACTAAACCCGACTACTGAAAAGGATGAAACAAGAAAGTACCATCCCGTGTTCGCATGCTTAAAGTATGTTAGTACAGCGGCATACGACCACAGGAAGGTACCTTCTTGTTTCATCCTTTTCAGTAGTCGAGTTTTAGTTTTTAAACTTTTTTTTTCATACTTTTTAGAGCGTGTTGACAGTGGTTACGGGTCGTTAGAAGCCCGAAAATCTGACAACCAGGTTTACCAACGGATATCGTATTACCCAGAAACTGGGCTGTGGAGGTCAGATAGGCAGTTCCATGTAGGCAGCTCCATGTAAAATATTGGTATTCAATTGCATCCGGTTAGACTGGAAGCCAACCCCAACATAGTTGGGAAAAGTCAAAAAAATCAGGCTCTATAAAGTACGTGGGTTTTTAGTACCTACGTGATTTTTGAGTAGTCGGGTTTTAGTTTTTGAACTTACATTTTATTTAAATAATTTCTGGGGTTATAATTTCGTGATAAAGTATTTGCAGAGCCGCTTAATATGTACCTAGGTAATACAACAAACTTATAACATATACATACCTACATACATACATACCGGTCAAAATCATAACCCTTCTTTTTGCATCGCCGTAGTCGAGTAAAAAATAACTTATAATAATTGTATTTTTATTTATTTAGTTACTCCTCGTATCAACGGAATGAAAAGTGAGAAAAGTAATATCCTACAATACAAGTAAAAACTCCATAGCTTATCAATTTCTCTCATTTTGGTTTTATTATAAAACTCATTTAAGCAGCAACTTGAATAGTACAATTTAATCGAAACTAATGTAGCATCATGCGTAGTTAGCGCTACGCCAGCGAAGCACTCCTGGCGACCGTCTTAGCAGCGTCTGCGTAGCGGCTAGGCGACGAAAACAAGGGGTTCCGAGGCGTCTACGTCTACGCTAAACACAACGAAGCGAAGACAACTTTTGTTACTAATCAAACGATTATTCTGGCCCCTCGACGTATTAACAATAAAACTTCTATTGTGTCTCGTTCAGTGTCCTTCAATGTGTTAAACAACTGATTGACGCTCTCCTTTGTTGCCAATATAATTGAATAAGAACGATGGACACAAAATATGCCATTCAACTAAGAAGCACTTTGGGACTCCGTTGGAGTTGTGGAAAGATACAGATATTTATCTATCTAAAGCAAAATTACTTGAGAATAAAATTCCGCCAGATAACGTAAATCTGTAGTTGACTAAGACTTGATGCCGGACTCCTAGCTACACATAAACACTATTGTAAAACACTTTTGCATTATAATAATTAATTGCTAATTTATGCGCGTGTATGTAGTAAACAAATGACGACGCCTCCTCACACCTGTGCTCACACAACTCAACATTGCTCAACGGTCGACTCCATTGAACCTATTGTCCAGCTAGTATTAGAAATGTCCTACATGACCTAGCCACAGTACCCAATGTCCTAAATAATTTCAGTCCACTACGCACATTTATATCGAACGTTAGTATTAACTCAAACACTAAGGGTCTCGTTATTCATTCCCCAGTATGAATAATTAAAATATTGCGCAGTGAACTCTGATGTTTACGAGACAATCGCATGCAAATTACTTACTCGTACACGAGTGTTATATGTAATTTGTATCATGTGTTAATTATTACTACAACTGTTCTTATCTTCAGGCTGATGAAATTTTATACCCTTGTCGCGAGCGCACGGACGCAAACCCACAGACATTATTAGTTTTGCATACAATCAAAGCTCCAGTGAAGCAAATTCAAAGGAGTTAGATTTAATACATCATAACTAACTATCCTATGTCGGTGTCGAGGATTGACAAACGCGATGGTGTAAGGTTGCACTAGAAGCAGAGAGGCGCGAGCGCAGCGCGCGGCAGCGGATGCACGTGCGCGGCGCAATGGGCTAGCGTGCTGAAGCGCGGCTTGCACTTCCGACTCACATTCATTCCCGCGCCATTCATACAACTGCGTCATTCATTTAATTCAAGTTCATAACGAGACCCGTACGTGGGAGGAGCTCCGTAAGTCGGCCGACACACCCGCGCCCCGCTCTCAGCGACAAAACTTTTATTATCGATAAAGATAAACAAAGTCGTTTGCGGGATCCGAACGCTCCTCGCCGAAAATGTCCATAAAATAAATCGGATCGCTCAAAGTTCCGAATTGCATTTATCGTTTCTCCGTATTCAATCTCGGACGCCTTAAATTCTCCAAGGTGCGCAATATTTCACGGGTTCTTAAGAGTAAACTTCTAATTAAATGCCAACGGTGGCATCTCCGACACCGGACGTGCTCCTTAGGGGCCCGGACAGCTGCAAAATGATCGAATTTAAGGATCGAGACAAGGTGTAGGTGGCACGCAGCGCGGCGCGGCGCGGCGGCCGCGTGGCGCCGAGATGGTATCGCCGCGGCGTGGCGTCCCACCAGCGTGCGATACTTTTCTAACTTTTTGGTTTGGCGGGTCGCGCGGGGGCATATTGTGTGCAATTGTAGCACGCGAGGGCACCGCAGGCCGACGACCCGCCCGTCGCTCGCTCCGTATAATCCGACAGCATTATGGTCGACCCGGCGCCTTTGTAGGCTACCGGCTTAATGAGGGCCGTGGGTGGCTTATGACACGTCAGGATCTGATCATAAAGGTGCCAAAAATTCTACCTGCGCGGACGACATTCCTATCTCACGCCTTTGAAAATTAATGTCTATTGTTTGCGGTTGCTGGCAGGAGGCGTCAGGGATTAGGAATGACACGCTGTTATTTATTTCCAGGACACATCATGAGTATGTCTGGTGCGATTAAAATATATTGAATTATTTGGTGTTTCGCTTTCGATGTGGCGATGACTCCTGGTGTAGCGTCGGGTTTAATTGAGATGTATGCACTCAAATTCTTTGACCCCAATTAATTTCGTGGAAGTGAGTTCGTCGGGCGTTAATTAAGTGCGCTAATATTTGTGCGGAGAACACGCAGCGGTCAAACATCGTGTTCATTGTAATTGTAGATGATGTCTAATTCACTTGCGCAGGAAGCACATGAAGAGCTTTCTACGAGCAAAGCACTTCATGTAACCTACACCTACTAGCTTCGATACAGACCTCTTTATTCCCCATAGGTGAACAAACAAAAACAAATTTATATAATTATTATTTTATGCACACATACAAAACCTCCACATGTCAAGGAACCTCACATTTCGTACGCTGATTATTTTAACTTCTATGAATTTTGCGTTGGTATCTTTTATCATCAGATAAAATTTTACGGTTTTATTCCGGTTTTGCTTTTGCACGTAGTAACTTAAATCTTAATGTGGTTGTGTAGTAGAATGATGTGAGCATACGGTATGGTGATCTGCATGTGCTTATGTAGCCCTCGGGTAATGCAATTTGAGTGCAATGGTAATGATGTGACGTCAGTCAGCGGGTCGTTTGTTACGCCCAGCTTCGCTGCGGGGCAATGAACCAGCGACTGAATTGGACGTAAGTGTCCTGCGACGCTGCGCCCGCGCCACGGACATAACGCAACCCAACCACGATTTACGACATTACGAGTGACGCCATGCAATATGATTGTAACTTGCAAAATTAACTTTACTTCGTCAGAGTACGGCAAATCGGCAACATTCACATAAGGCGACGACGACGAGTCCTAATGGTGATGATAGTCTATAAATCTATCAATTGCGTTTGATGTGCATCTATACGAGGTAATGTATTGAAGACGCATTAAGTAATGCGCGGTACAGCGCAGCACACATCTACCTAGCTACTTGTTTGGTATGTCACTTTTTACATCCTATCGAAACAGATCCTATCAGGTACTTCGTAATATAAGTACCTAGGTTTGAACAGTTTATTCAAATGACCTACCAGTAGAATTCCGATACAGGAGAAGGCGATTGTAAAATAATACGAGTAGGTAAAGCGACAATTAGTGAACGATATCGGAGTGCGGCGGTGCGCCGGCGCAGCGGTGTTACAATGAGGCGCAATCAAGCGCGAGTACATTTTCATTCCGCGCGCGATGCGACTGCGTACACGCAAACAATCTTATATAATATTTGCGTATAAATGCGCATTTGAAACATTCCACAAATAAGGGTTGGGTATCCGCTAATAACTCGCGTACTTTACAACTTTACGTTCTGCGTTTGAGAGCTGAGATTGTTATCTAGCGCAATGCTGTGCGTATGGCCTCTAACGTTCAAAACATGGCTAATTACGTATTTTATTGTTTAATTCTGAAAATTTATTACTTAGGTAGGGAGTTTTCACACGTAAAACTGAATAGGAACATAATTTTAATCTTAATTACGATATGAGTCGCTTGACTTCATTTGGTCATTATTTTAGCCGCGGACTGTGCCGCGGGATAAAAAATAAAGATTGATATTAAAAAGTAAACAAAGAACTCCTTTATCTGGCATTTTATTTCTGGACCGCAATGTTTGGTGATCCAAAACGTCTTGGATTTTTTTTAAGATTCGAGTTGACTCTATCAATGTTGAAGTTGGAATACAAAACACGAATTTAGTATCATTTTTGCGATCCTTATTACGACAAATGAAAATGTCCATCTCACAATAAATTTAATAATACAGGACCCGGTACTATAAGCAAAACATACTTATTACGCTTATAATGCCCGAAGGGTTAGGCCGACGAGTACCTATATAACATCCATATAATATAATTCTCGGTAAATACTAATTGGCTCGCTTTCTAGAAATATGAAGGTTATTTTAAATAATTTTATGTTATCCTTTAGTGATAACTAGGACTACATTATACGTAGTGATTTAATAAATAGAATGGAGGCAATACTACAACGGAAGAAAATTGTGTGACGAAAATCTTCTATGCGAAAAACGGTCTGTGTGATGAAAGATAGAAGAATTGTAGAACTGACAATCAAACTTCACTTTGAGACGCAGCGCAATAAAAACAAAATGTTCTTTTGTTTTGGTAAACAAACTAGAACCTTTAACAACGAGATAAGGTAGGTACTGAAAGTCGTAATGATTCAATTTAACTTGGTACAGGGAAGAATCATATGGGAATCTATAAGGAATCGAACCATTTATCGAAAACTTGTGAATCGGAGGCTGGCTAGATAGACATGTAATACAATAAAAATATAAATTTCATCAGAACCCAGAGCAATCACCGGCACGGACTAAAAGTCAAAGTAACAACAAATTTCGAAAACCTATCCGCTATCAAGAGTATAAAAAGTATTTTTGATGGCACGCCGCTCTCGGGTTAAAAGATCAGCCCGATAAGGTTCGATCATAGTGTTAAAAATAACAATGCGCAAAGTGTACTTTTTCATGTTTACTAACGATCCGTGATGTTTTGGTCAGCACTTCCTGTTGCTCTTGTTTTTTATTTGTTACCAACAAAATGTTATGATCAGTTAAATTCAGAGGGGCAATTCCCGTAATTTTAAGAACGTTCACAGTCTGAAGGGCAATTCTCATAATTTAAAACGTTCATGATCTAGTCGCAGTCTCATCTCGGCGACAAACAAATGTCAAGAATCAAATCAAATTAGAAGTATTTTTGACAGATTGAGACTGAGATCGGACTGTGAACGTTCTTAAAATTACGAGAATTGCCCCTCTGATCTCTATGAACCTATCAAAAATACCTGTAATTTCCCTATATTTTTGACAAGTTTTTGACTTTGATTACGATTATATTTTGAACGTTTTTAGTTACGGGAATTTGGCTTCTGTTTATCGTTCCTGTTAGAACCACACAGGAACTTATATCTTCTACGTTACAGAAACTACGGTTCAAAGAATTTTTCTATTGGTTTAATTTTATGTATCTAAGTTGAAATTAATATAAAGAAGTAAATATTTATACTAACTACACAAGCTGTTATCAATTTATGCAATCAGAGTTGCATAAATACATATTGTGTAGGTATATAAATAAATGTCTGGGAATTTATACTCAAATAGTTGTAGTGACAAGGTTTTATAACAACCAACTTCGCCTCTACCATAAATAATGATTAGGAAAATTATACCCATCTGCCTCATAAATTGGGCCTATTGTCCCAAAGACCCTTTCCAAGAACACGCGAGGCTATTGGTAGCATATTAATCGTTTTATTTGCCAATTTTGTTAAAGCGATGTATTTATTTAACAGCATATTTTCTGCTGTGCAGATATTTACAAAACAGACACAGTTGAGAATAGGTACACAGGTTGGTATGGGTATCGATAACTGAATTGATAACCACTTCACAATCAATCAGAAATGTGACATTCGAAGTTGTCAGGTGACGAGCGGCCATTGCTGCCGTTCCGCGTTGTTTTCGTTTGTACTACAGTTACGCAAGCCTCCAACCTGAAATTAGCACGCCCTTTCAGCCGACACCCACTTCTATCGCACGTCACGCATTTGCGACGAATTACACTCTGTATGTACTTACGTACATAATAAGTACTAATGACTATATTACAGTTCTAAGAGATTTTTATATGAGTTCACCCGGAGCCCGTCAGAATTATATAAATCCAGCCAAAAGAGTCGTCAAAATGTCCACAAAAGCTTAAAAATTTCGCGTCACGTCACGTCTTGTCTCGGTCGCCTGTCTAGACATCACAGACGAACACAACTTTTTTCTCTTCTCGGTAATACAATTTTTGGCAGACTTGTTAATACAATCTTGGCAAACATTTGTAACTTTTCTCACGTCCGGAAAATGAATGAAAGCTGTCTCCGTGAGTCACGTCGGCCATCGAGAGGCTTAGAAAGTCCTTGCTGTCTATTCAAATGATAAAAGTAATGACATCACTCGCGGACGCAAGGCTAAAGCTGTAAATTTAATCGGATGTGATCTTACATCTATTTAGTTATTTACAGTGCAATGACGAAAATTAAAATAGCACAATAACCTTCAGCTGGAAAACGAATATTTTTAGTGTATATCATAACTTGATGCAATGGAATGCCTCCTTCAACTGTATATTAAATATGGTATAAGACGAGACTTAAATAGGTAATAAACTAAAAGGCCTAAGATAACACATGCACATAAAATCTTATATGCGTTTGAGGCAATCGTCACGATACAATCCGATAAGATTGTGAAATCATACGACATTGATATTCTGGTACATGTGCTCCGAGTATCTGATGATGATATAACAATTGCAAGACAATACAACTGTATGAAATCATGATTTATGCGATTTTATTTTCCACTTTCGACCTTGTGATAATATTTTGATATTACTCGTATCTAATAAAACCTTATCAGATTTGTGTTTAATTCATCAATAAATTGAGTAACTGGAACTATATTAACGATGTAATCTCAATTTTATCTCTGATTATTTTTAAAATTACTGGAAAGATTTAGTTAAACCTATTATATTTTTAAATCTTCTTTCTACCTAAAATATTGTTTGATAGAACATTTTTAATCAACTGGTAGGTAATACCTCATTAGTCATAAATGGTATATATCTAACTAGCAACATTTTCCACTTTGTACTAATTAGAGATAACCCGCGTAAATATTTCTACTTTTCAAGACTTATTAACTAATTTCTATTTTTTTATATATTCTAGAAATTGTTATATATTTTTTTATAGAAATTTCACCCCACCCTAGCAATCGCTTGTGTGTGGATATGATATTGATGCGGTTGCGTACCAATACAAACATAATATGAAGGATTATAATTGTTACAAATGTTTTAGTTGTTTCTTTTTATTTTAATATTATTTTAATAAAGTCAAGTTTCCGCGAAAAACTTTCGGAGAGAATCATTGACAGATATTGATAACATAATAAATATTTACGAGATTACTTTGACGAGTCTTTGGCCGATAACAGATTAGTTATTGTATCATTCTCCGAAAATAGAACCTCTCAACAATTCTCTCCGTTTGTTGACGAAAGTCAGCGGCTCTCACGTGGTATTGTTTTTATTATCCCCGAGTACCGCAGCTGGTATCGGTTCCACTGATAACGATACGAGCATTGATAAACAATTTAAAACACAAGCGGCTTGCTAGTCAACTCTCTGAAACTAATGCATACGTGCGTTTTAATTGATCTAGTCGTTGGAGACCGGTGCGGAAACCTCGGAATGTAATTATTTACATAAACATACGTGCCTATTGCTGTTCACTGTTTCCCTAAGCGAGGCGGCGCGCTCCGCAGCTGAGCGGCGGCGGCGGCCGGCGGCCGGCTCGCTGACGTTGGGCAGATGAGAAAGACCGATGTGCATTTAATTACGTCGGCCAGCATCGTTGGCAGCGCGGGCGGCGCATGATGCAGCGTGCACTCACCGGCGGGGCGCGTGGTGCGGCGCGCGGGCTCGTCCTCGCGCAGGTCGGGCGCGTGGCGGCGCGCGGCTCCCGGGGCCAGCGCCGCCAGCGCCAGCAGCAGCAGCGCGCGCAGCATGGCGCCGCCGCACTGTGTCTCACGGGGTCCGACTGCTCCCGGCCACGAGCTCACTATTTCGGCCGCGCGCGCTCGGTTCGTACGGAGGTGCAGCGAGCGCAGGTTCGCGATCGTAGCGCGCGACTCGGAGGCGTCGTCGTAGCGCGACGGCTGAGCCGGACTGAGACGAGCGCCGCGCGATTTCCCGGCTGATGCGGCGAGGGGGCCGGCGCGCCCCTCGTGGAAAACGCGGCAATAGCGCGGTGCGGGCGGGGAAAATGCAGCGCCGTCATCCGCCCGCCCCGCCGCCCCGCCCGTCGCGCCGCCCGACGCACCAACACACACCATTATTAACTGCCAATCATTATGACAACTTAATCCCTACTACTGTTTCTATGTTTTTATTAACAAAAACTTAATGCTAACAGATATTTCAAGCAGAAAAATATTGACTATATGTAGCCGCCATTTTTAATAAATGCAAGTGCACATAGAGTTCCCACCAACACTCATAGATAAGAATTCTAACGCCAGCAATTGTTTTGAGCGAGCCATTAGTTAAAAATTCCGAATTTATAGCAAACTACGTGCAAAAACAATGTAAGAATTTCGTAAAAATGTGTCTGTGCATTCAAGACATCTAAAAAATGTGTCTACAGTGAAGAATGAGTAGAAGCCAAAATAATATGTTTCGCGAGTCTTATATTCAAATACCCATTAGACATTAATGACACAATGTTAGTAAGTTTTTTTTTCTAATTTGTTTTCTTTCACCCAAAAAACGGTACCCAAAATAACAAGCAAGCTCTACAAAAAGTAGACTGAGGGAAGTGAATTTATGAAGCATTTTTACGATTATTATATGGATTCCTAAAAGAACAAATATTTTCCGTATGAAAAAGAGAGAGATGAGATGTTTCTTTTCAACAGATTTCCAAAAAGGAGGAGGTTATATGTTCGACTTTATGTATGTTTTTTTTTAAGTATGTTCACCGATTTCACCGTCAATTGTGGACCTATTTTAAAAATTATTTTTGTGTTTGAAAGAGTTTGCTCTGGAGGTGGTCCTATTGTCACCAAGTCGGAATCTGATGAGGTAATCCCATGGAAATCGAGGGAAACCCTCAAATTGTATAGGCACAGCTATAGCGATTTGGGTATTTTTTATAGTAACTCGTGCATTTGCTCCCGGAAAGCACCATTTGCTGAAGTGGAACTGATTATGAAGACCACAGATGGCCATAGGAACTAGTTGCGACTCGATTAGGTATCTACCTACTTTAATGTGGTTGCTAAGCAATTTATGCTCGTCACAATGCGTGTGGTGAAGTGGAGCTGATGGTGACTTTTCAATCAGCTCCAGTTCTCCTGGTTCTTACTAGGAGAACTCCTCAACAATTAACGTCCCTGGTTTGGGAAAAACAATATTTTGTAAAAGGTCAATGAGCAGTTGACATTAGGCTATTGTAACAGATAAATTACAAACTGACCCACTAAAAAGTGAAAAATAACTTTAATTTCGGAAGTCGGTGTCATTGGTTCCACTTTTTCGTTTATTGACACCGACTTCCGATATTAAAGTTATTTTTCACTTTAGTGTTTTTTTTTAAAGTCGGTTGTTTTTTTTTTTTTGCAAACAAAGTATTTAATATAACGGCTGATGTTGATTTTGATCATCAACACATTAATAGGTCAAACAGCCCTTAGCTACTGCCGTCTACAAAATAGTAGATATCAATATAACATAAAATCTAAGATTTATCGAAAGTTTTAGAACTTCTAAATTAATGTTTTGTTTCTATTTGAATTTACTGTGGAATTGAGTTATCCCCGATTTTACGAGTCCACAGTATTAACGTCTGTCATAAAAAACGCAAATTGTTATTGCTTTGTCTCGCCGCTGCGATGTGCGTCGAATTCAGACATGTTGAACACATTCATAAGAATTTACAGAATTACTTACATATATTTGGTGCAGAACTGTATTTGGCAGCAAGCCCAACTACTCGTATAAATATTTCATATCTTTAGAATATAAACGGGAATATCAATACCTGGTACAATGCTAGTGAATCGCTGTAAAAACTGTTAGCGTCATGAGCGATGTGAAAGTTTATAAATAATTATTATGACCTCGTACTGACTCCGGCGATATTGTACAACTAAACTTAGGATCAGTTAGATACAGGATAGCCGAGCTAGTAGAACAAATGTGATATTCTATAATATAAATCTAAACTAAGTCTTAATGTTTTTTAGTTTCAAACAAGATATATTTACATAATACAGCTTAAAAGGCTTGAAATATCAATTATATAAAACAAAAGAAGGGTAAAATCATAGGACATCAAAAAATTCGTCCGCATCGCTGTTAGCAGGAAAAGTGCCCAAAATGCTGGCAGCATTATCGCATCGTATGGCGATGCTGATTCTTTGGTCAAAAAATAGGCCAGCCCTCTGGTCACGTGAAGAGTCGACCTTGGTGTTGGCGTTGGCGATGTCTCAAAAAACCAAGTGGGCACTCGGACCCCATGACCCTAGAGTTTCAACCCCAAACGGCTCGAACATAATAAGTTCTCCCAATAAGATAAAAGGTGGTATAGGGTGTAAGTAAGTAAGTAAATGTTTATTTGTTTAAACATGATATACATTATATATTGCAATTGCATGCAGGATAACAATGGGATACACAAAAGTTCTAACATGTTCAGCCGCATATCGTGGCATACAAATTGGTAGGAAGAGATGGTGCATAAACCGTGATAATATTCATCAACATTACATTTTATTATTATTCATTAAAGATTAGGTATAGTTACAATTCAATAAGCATATTTTTAGATAGGTACAATTCAATGTCAAAGTAGTTATTAGTATAACTACCTAATCTTCGCCGTTTGCGGTCTTCCGCACCTGCAGCAGCCGCCCCAGCATTCTAAACTTACTTTCAACTAAGCATCTGAGAAAATAATTATAAAATAAAGTATCATAGCAAGTTGACATTTTCATATGAAGCCTTGCGTTTCAAGCGTTCCAAATTTTTCTAGCTCCTTTTCAATATTGTTTTAAGCATTTGACAGACAACTTTTATTGCAAATAATTATTTTTTATATTAAACGTGAATATTATTTGAAGTACTGTGTTACTGCAAGTATAAGGTGCAGCGCAGACGACAGACTATCCGTGACGCACTTTTTAGTCTGTGAAAATAGAACCTATGCAATTATATGCAGTAACGCACACGACGCGCAAAAACTCCGGCGCACAAAAAATCCGTGTAATTCGGGCACTTCGGGACACTATGATACTTCTAAGGCAGAATATCATGATAGACATTTAAAAAGACAGACAGCTCTGCCGACAGAATGATCGAAGATGTGCGTCGTGTGCGTTGAGTCTGTGAAAAATCCGCGACCGACTTTTTGCGTGCCTTGCGGACTTTTTGTGCGCCGCAGACTCGATCGCATAAAAAGTGTGCCGTCTGCGCTGCACCTTAATCACATTTTGCAAACGAGATACTGTGGCTGACTCACTGCAAAATGAAAGTAGGTACTTATACCTTATACTTTACTGTAAATGCCTGATTATTGGCAAATCCAGACAAGCCAGTAGATCAGCGTAAAATATTCTAATACATTTTAGGATATTAGATAAATCCTAGAATAAATTATGAGTTCGTAAATGCGGAAGATTGAATGTTTGTTAAACAATAGTAGAGATTAAACGGCTGAAAGGATTCGATTTATTTATGATTTCAAAATAAGATGAAGGCTTATTAAGAGCAGGGTAGGTATTGAACGTTTTGAAGCATCAATCCACAATTACGTGCTAACACCTGAGATAAGGAAGGAACACGGGTGGTTTTTAATCAGTAAGAGTCTGACACTCCCTTCTGCTCCACCCTTAGCGGGAGGGGTCATTTGATGATTTCGCATCCACAAAAAAAAACACCTGAGATGGCTAGTACAGCAAAATATAAGAAATGACAGAAAAAAGCGGCCATGTACGAGTTGGACTCACACACGAAGGGTTCCGTACCACAACGCAAAAAACGTTTCTTGTATGGAAACCCCCTTTAATTTGTATTAACTTTATTTTATTTTTTGTTATAGCAATAGAAATACACACTCTGTGAAAATTTCAACTGTTCATCTATTACGGTTCATGACTTTATGAGATATGTACAGCCCGCTAGCAATCAGACGGATGGACGGCAGCGGAGGCTTAGTAATAGGGCTCCGTTGGCACCCTTTGAGTACGGAGCCCTAAAAAGTACAAAATTGTCCTGGCCCGCCTCACTTTAGTTTATTTGTACAATAAGTTCTGGACGATCTGGGTAGCGCCCGCCATCGCCATGACATGACACGCTACCCTCGCTCACTCAGACCCCACAATCTAAAAATATATTAGCCTATCTTAGCAAAACTTATTTAGATGAAATAGTTATAATTACTTAGGTAGGGTTAATTATTTAGTCAGTTACAATATAATCGGGGTTAAACAATAATAATTTTCTACAAATTGTTACCGAACTTTTATCACGACGAGAACTTTTACCGGTAAGTGTACTCCAAAATAACGTAAAACATAGCGCGTCTGGTTTCGAAAGATTAATACTGAGCTGTAATTTTTCGTAAGATTCTTTAGCACAGAATAAAATAATAATCGCTATAACACTATAATTATATTATATTCATTTAATTAAGTATTCCTACAGGCTGCGCACAACATAATAATTATACATATTTCTTATGCCTAGTGTAACAGTCCACTGTTGCTCGCTACGCCGCAAACAACTAGCTACGCACGCTACGCTTCTAACAATAAGCTACGCTACGCTACACTATAAGCTACGCGGCTCACTATGAGCTACGCCCTACGCAGCTACGGGCGCGACTACCATAGCTACCTACTTAATAAATAGGTACTATTATCCGTAGTAACTCCCACACGAGGTTTCTACAAGTCAATATATCGTGTTACGACTTCTGACGTATATGAATGGAAATTTTATATTGAATGAGATATTTACCAACTAGTCTACCTACCAAGTATTTGCCTATTTACGTTTCTGTTATCTTACTTACTTTACTTATACAAAGTTGTAGTTGATTGTGACGTCATAACAATGATATGATTTAATAATGTTGTTACATTTAGGGCTCGTGTAGATGACTAATCGTTTTGTTGTTCGAACTTCCTTCCCATTTAGCGTTTCAATCAATCTAACGTTGGTAAACTAAATAGGTAGGTTTTCGAACACAGATCGACCAAAATGAATCAGTAACAGTTTTTGTTTATTTGTTCATGTGACACAACATTGTTTTTATTTTTGTTTTATTTAGGGTAGGTAGCTTAAAATAAATAAAAAACCAGGCAAGTGCAAGTCGGACTCGCGTACCGAGGGTTCCGTATAAATTTGTAGATATGTAAATAGTTAATCACGTGAAAACAATATTTATTTTTGTAATATAACTACAAAGTTACGGTTTTTGGATTTTTTTCTTTACTTGTGCTACATGAAATTGCTTCTTGCCAAATTTCATAATTCTAGGTCAACGGGAAGTAGGTACCCTATAGGTTTTGATTCTGGAACATAAAGGCCCGTATCTTTTGATTGCGTTGACTTAGAAGTTTATTCTTTCACTGCTTCAGGGCAGCAATCGCAGCCCTGAATATTTGATATCTATTTCAACTTGAACTCCACGTGATCATATAAGGGTTCCGTTTTTCCTTTAAACAATATTTTATACCTAAGTACAAAAATGTGCCCTACTGGGATCGGGAATAGGGTCTGATAATTATGCTAACGGCGATCAGGGGTCCCTAGGAATGAGGATCTTCGTAACAATACTGACCATACACGATTACTTTTTCGTTTCGTTTTCAGTACTACCTAACAGCATGACGATCGAAGCTCTTGGCTATACAACCTTTAGCCGTAACACTGTCTGCACAATGACTTAGGTACTTAAAACTTGATTTCTCTTTCAACTTTGAGAAGATTCTCCGTGAGTTTTAAAAATTGTAACACATCTGAATCCACCCCTGATAAATGTCAAATTAAACTTTCTCTCTCACTATCGGGAGAAATTACTCTTTTGTAGGAGGTTTGAAGAAACAGGGAACCTTTCCCCCAAACAGTCAGAAGTGTGTGTTATGTGATGCTACTCATCTTCACGTAGGTACACATTCACAGTTTGTTTGTAGACTTGGTTACCACATGTACAGCACGCGTCGCTTCGTGAGACAAAACTACTGTTCCTGTATGAAAGGTCGGAAGAAAATGTTACAAAAATTTTGTTTCAGTGCGTTTAGTTGAAGTGCTCTTGTGCGGTTCGGGCAAGTGCGGTTGAAATCAGTGCTCTGAGTGGAATACCTCCTATATTTGCTTCGGTCGCTTTTGTATCGGGTTTAGGTTTTTGCAACTTAGTTTATTTTAGGACCCAAGGGGTAGAAATACAGATCTTGCTCCATCCTAAAAAGCCTTGGGCCGGCCCTGACGAGATATATCTGGCAGCCGAGTCGAAGTCATTGAAGAATTTACTTAAATATATCCGAGGAGTTAAAAGAGCCAAATAAAATTTTGTGGGTTTTTTTAGTATAAAATTTACCTTGATAAAGCCAGCTGAGTCAAAAACACCCGAACCAAAATCCTGGATACAGCGCCACTATATAGCTGTGTCTGTTTCAATTTATATACCTATATTAGGTAGGTACAATAATGTTGGCTATACCTACATAATAGGTACCGTCTTATATCAAAACTAGCTTCTGCCCGCGACTTCGTCCGCGTAAATTTTTTTGTTTCCCCGACCCACCCCGTCCCAACGTGTCGCCGGCCTGCGCTATTACTTCGTTTTCGCTGGCGAAAACTTCAGACTTTTTTTCTTTTTGCTCAACTCCTAAGGGTCCTAGCGTCAAGTTTAATAGAATATAGCCTTCATCAAGAACTGGGCTATCAAACGCAAAAATATTTTTATATATGCGACCAATACTTCCAGAGATTTAGAGCTTTCAAACCGTGTTTCAAACAAACAAACTCTTCAGCTTTATTATTAGTATTAGTTTAAAACTATGATATCTCCTAAGATATACATTGAAATCAAATGATGTCAGAGGCAATTTTGTTCAAAATTAAATACATGTTATGAATAAGTTATTTATTTGGATAAGGATTAATAGCATGTTTATAAAAACACCTTCGCAAATAATGCATTATTTTAGAACAAATTTGGTTAGCATAAAAGAGGTTATAGTGAGCTAACCTTAAAAGATAGATATATGCTGTCGCGGACTTTTTTTTAAAGCTTTTAAAGGGGAACAATTCTGTCATATGTGATTTTTACGCAGCGCACGCAGCGGTAGTTCTCAATACGAAAAAAATCCCCCGATTTTGAAACATTCTTCATTGGTGCTACGCTCCTATTGGTTTTAGCGTGATGATATATAGCCTATAGCCTTCCTCGATGAATGGGCTATCTAACACTGAAAGAGTTTTTCAAATCGGACCAGAAGTTCCTGAGATTAGCGCGTTCAAACAAACAAACAAACTCTTCAGCTTTATAATATTAGTATAGACTAGCTTCTGCGCGCGACTTCGTCCGCGTAAATTTTTTTTGTTTCCCCGATCCACCCCGTCGCAACGTGCCGCCGGCCTGCGCTATTACTTCGTTTTCGCTTGGCGAAAACTTCAGACTTTTTTTCTTTTTGCTCAACTCCTAAGGGTCCTAGCGTCAAATTTAATAGAATATAGCCTTCCTCAAGAACTGGGCTATCAAACGCAAAAATATTTTTATATATGTGACCAATACTTCCAGAGATTTGGAGCTTTCAAACCGTGTTTCAAACAAACAAACTCTTCAGCTTTATTATTAGTATTATTTTAAAACTATGATATCTCCTAAGATATACATTGAAATCAAATGATGTCAGAAGCAATTTTGTTCAAAATTAAATACATGTGATGAATAACGTATTTATTTGGATAAGGATTAATACCATGTTTATAAAAACACCTTCGCAAATAATGCATTATTTTAGAACAAATTTGGTTAGCATAAAAGAGGTTATAGTGAGCTAACCTTAAAAGATAGACATATGCTGTCGCAGATTTTTTTTTAAAGCTTTTAAAGGGGAACAATTCTGTCATATATGATTTTTGCGAAACTTTAACCGTTTAAGCAGCGCACGCAGCGGAAGCTCTCAATAGGAAAAAAATCCCCCGATTTTGAAACATTCTTCATTGGTGCTCCGTTCCTATTGGTTTTAGCGTGATGATATATAGCCTATAGCCTTCCTCGATGAATGGGCTATCTAACACTGAAAGAGTTTTTCAAATCGGACCAGCAGTTCCTGAGATTAGCGCGTTCAAACAAACAAACAAACAAACAAACAAACTGTTCAGCTTTATAATATTAGTATAGATGAGATCTAACTTTAGCCCAAGCATTACTTCGAACTTTATTCGGACTGTGGTAAAATCCTTAATACTTACTAACAAAGGTGATAAATTGAAAAAACCGATGTCTTGGGTTCTGTATTTTCGTTATTTGCCACCGACTTCCGAAATTTAAAGTAATTTTTCACTTTGTAGTGTTTTTTTTGAAAGTCAATCGTTCTTTTTGTATTTTTTATTTTTACTTTTTGTTTGTAAGTACCTACCCCACACCAATTCGTATATTTGCTATGTAAACAACAGTGACAGTAAGTCTTATAACATCATCACACCAAGTCGTTAAAAATATTTTTCACTTTTTTGTTTACCCCACACAAATTCAATGAACACTAGTGCTTTGAAGAATTGAAGACGCCGACTAGAAGAATCATCAAAATTCGCATAGAAATGCCGGAGACGCAGTACATTCATGCATATAACTTCGTACATAAGAATAAATACCTAATGTATTATATACTAAAACCTTCCTGAAAGTATGTAAATCATATTAAAGAATTATCAAAATTGGTTCATTCGTTTTTGAGAAAATCTCGGACATACCTACAAACAGACATACATATATACATACATGAATAGTATGAATACATGCATACATACGGGTCAAATACAGAACCTCCTTTTTTGAAGCCGTTTAAAAACACCGGACTGATGTCAGTATTGTAAAAAGAACTGTATCAGACTGAACTGTGTCAGTAGGTACCTACTACAGACACCAGCACATCAAGGTACCTACCCGAAACTCTTTAGCGATAAAGTTGAATATCTATTAAAGACGGATTGTTGTAGCTTGATGTGCTGGCGTCTGTTACAAAAATTGACTCGATGGTTTAAAACAATCTACTTCATAGAAATCGTATATTCACTGACGGACAACGCACAGCCTAAACCACCGAGTCTACAAGCGTATAATTTTGCACAAGAATTCCTTCTAAGATGAGTACTAAGGAAGATTTTTTGTAAATTGATCCCCTATAGGTTAAAGGGGGATTCGTCATTTTTGCCGACGAAAAATCATAATATGTCTTATATAAGAAAAACCTTGCTTTAATATATAATAATAAAATATCATGCGTCTAAAGGGCATCTGCGAGTTGGCTTTGGCCCCTAGGTCCTGCCAAATTTCAGAGATGTAAAAATAATAATAACAAAACATTGTAATTATTAGACCTATAGTGTTGCCAAAGCTTCTATCATAATAACAAGAAGGTAAGTAGGTACTTACCCTTGGCGATGAAACCTAGGTATTTAGAATCCACATAATGATGATTTAAAAAACTGTAGCTCGACGTTTGTTCCTGACTGTAGGTACCATGAAAAATGTGACTAATTGCCGCTCAGATGCCAGAAGTAATTTAACAAAATTGAAATTGCCTGGGAATTGAGGGCGATATCTGCGCGGCGCTGAATTAACTTTTTTTATCCTGTGTGTCACCAATAAACTATTATCGACAATATTCCATCCTTGCCCACAACTCCCCTCGGTCCCGTAATCTCTTGAATGTAATCGTGTCAGCCAGTCTGCATATTTTGCGTCTCCAACCCACTCAACACGATATAATCGGTGATGAGAAGTGGCTTGACATGATCCTCACATCTAATCCTTCCCTAGTTTCCTCACATGGTCAACACGATGTCCCTGGTTTTTCCCATCACAACCTTATTTTCCTATCCTATGTCCTTAAATACCCTAAACCAAAACCAACGTTCCAGTACAAGCGTGCCTTTGCGCGTATGAATAGTGAGAGGCTTCTACAAGATGCGTCTAATATTGACTGACCAGTAAGCTTCAATTGAAGAAAAAGTTAAATTATTTAACGATTTTGTGGTCAAGCTTATGAGGCCCAAGCTCCTATCGAGAAAATCAAGTTGAAGTGTCCGCCTGCACCTTGGACGAACAAAGGAGTTTGTATGGCAATGCGACGGACGGATCGCGCGTTTCGGAAATTTAAAAAGGATCACTCGAAAAACAATAAATAGGCCTTCTTTAAGGCTGCTAGTAATCGGTGTAATCCGATGATACGCAACGCTAAACGCCGCCACACCCTGAATAATATTACTTCTTTCTTCTCGTGCCGATCTTTAGAAAATCCTTGGAACTTTAGGCATCGGCAAATCGTGACATCCGGACCTTCCTCACACGACTGCTTTTGATGATCTAAATCGTCATTTCTCCAGTGTCCCACTAGCTAAACCAAATGTCAAACCCTCGACTGCCTTGCCGAAAGAGATCTATATAAACAAGGTGTAATATAATTAACGCAAGACCTCATACACCCCAAGCATAATACAAAGACTAAAACTTATTTTATTTAAAGCTTGCTATTTTTATTAATAAAATCGTGTTGACACTAGCATTACTTAATGCATTCAAAATTCAGTCTTGTTACCTTGACATAAGGTTTAATTTTATTTGGCGTAATCGGTGGTCGGTTAGTGTCAGTGGCGGAATTACCAACAGCAACAGGCTGAGTAGGCTGGAGCCTAGGGCGGTAGAATTTAGGGGCGGCAAATTTGGGGTTAACCTTTTTTTAATGTCGTATTGAAATTTACCTACCACGTTTTTATGTTGGAAAGAATAAACAAGGTGAATGCTCAAATTCAGGCTTCTATCGTAGATTTGATTACTGTTGCCGATCTTTACAATCTCTTTGCAAGTTTTTCGCAGCTGAACCAGAACATTTTAAGTACCTATTTTGAAGAAAAGGCGATGGAATTAAGCGTGTCGAAGAAGTATACAAAAGACATGGGACATTATTGTAGAGGTCGGTAGGGGCGGCAAAATTTTAATAGCCTAAGTACCTACTGGCGGAAAAAGTGTAAATCCGCCACTGCTTGCCGGTCTGACGCGTTTCAATGTTAACCCCAGTCGACCCGGGAGATATGTATAAGAATTATCCTTTCCATTAAATCCAAAGCCGACGGCCAAGAACCACTACCTACGACTATAGGTATGGCGGCAAGCGGCAAATTGGCCGAATCATCTCAGCGGTGATTTGCTGGATTCGTTTTCTCCTCTACGAGTACCTAGGTACTTATCGTTATTTCTCCTGACAAATTTTTTTTTTCGTTATTTGTATGTATGTATCTATTTATTAGTATTTATTCTTTTTCGAGTTTCCTATCCTTTATGTTGCATCCTTTATGTTATACGCAGCGGTAGTTCTCAATACGAAAAAAATCCCCCGATTTTGAAACATTCTTCATTGGTGCTACGCTCCTATTGGTTTTAGCGTGATGATATATAGCCTATAGCCTTCCTCGATGAATGGGCTATCTAACACTGAAAGAGTTTTTCAAATCGGACCAGAAGTTCCTGAGATTAGCGCGTTCAAACAAACAAACAAACTCTTCAGCTTTATAATATTAGTATAGACTAGCTTCTGCGCGCGACTTCGTCCGCGTAAATTTTTTTTGTTTCCCCGATCCACCCCGTCGCAACGTGCCGCCGGCCTGCGCTATTACTTCGTTTTCGCTTGGCGAAAACTTCAGACTTTTTTTCTTTTTGCTCAACTCCTAAGGGTCCTAGCGTCAAATTTAATAGAATATAGCCTTCCTCAAGAACTGGGCTATCAAACGCAAAAATATTTTTATATATGTGACCAATACTTCCAGAGATTTGGAGCTTTCAAACCGTGTTTCAAACAAACAAACTCTTCAGCTTTATTATTAGTATTATTTTAAAACTATGATATCTCCTAAGATATACATTGAAATCAAATGATGTCAGAAGCAATTTTGTTCAAAATTAAATACATGTGATGAATAACGTATTTATTTGGATAAGGATTAATACCATGTTTATAAAAACACCTTCGCAAATAATGCATTATTTTAGAACAAATTTGGTTAGCATAAAAGAGGTTATAGTGAGCTAACCTTAAAAGATAGACATATGCTGTCGCAGATTTTTTTTTAAAGCTTTTAAAGGGGAACAATTCTGTCATATATGATTTTTGCGAAACTTTAACCGTTTAAGCAGCGCACGCAGCGGAAGCTCTCAATAGGAAAAAAATCCCCCGATTTTGAAACATTCTTCATTGGTGCTCCGTTCCTATTGGTTTTAGCGTGATGATATATAGCCTATAGCCTTCCTCGATGAATGGGCTATCTAACACTGAAAGAGTTTTTCAAATCGGACCAGCAGTTCCTGAGATTAGCGCGTTCAAACAAACAAACAAACAAACAAACAAACTGTTCAGCTTTATAATATTAGTATAGATGAGATCTAACTTTAGCCCAAGCATTACTTCGAACTTTATTCGGACTGTGGTAAAATCCTTAATACTTACTAACAAAGGTGATAAATTGAAAAAACCGATGTCTTGGGTTCTGTATTTTCGTTATTTGCCACCGACTTCCGAAATTTAAAGTAATTTTTCACTTTGTAGTGTTTTTTTTGAAAGTCAATCGTTCTTTTTGTATTTTTTATTTTTACTTTTTGTTTGTAAGTACCTACCCCACACCAATTCGTATATTTGCTATGTAAACAACAGTGACAGTAAGTCTTATAACATCATCACACCAAGTCGTTAAAAATATTTTTCACTTTTTTGTTTACCCCACACAAATTCAATGAACACTAGTGCTTTGAAGAATTGAAGACGCCGACTAGAAGAATCATCAAAATTCGCATAGAAATGCCGGAGACGCAGTACATTCATGCATATAACTTCGTACATAAGAATAAATACCTAATGTATTATATACTAAAACCTTCCTGAAAGTATGTAAATCATATTAAAGAATTATCAAAATTGGTTCATTCGTTTTTGAGAAAATCTCGGACATACCTACAAACAGACATACATATATACATACATGAATAGTATGAATACATGCATACATACGGGTCAAATACAGAACCTCCTTTTTTGAAGCCGTTTAAAAACACCGGACTGATGTCAGTATTGTAAAAAGAACTGTATCAGACTGAACTGTGTCAGTAGGTACCTACTACAGACACCAGCACATCAAGGTACCTACCCGAAACTCTTTAGCGATAAAGTTGAATATCTATTAAAGACGGATTGTTGTAGCTTGATGTGCTGGCGTCTGTTACAAAAATTGACTCGATGGTTTAAAACAATCTACTTCATAGAAATCGTATATTCACTGACGGACAACGCACAGCCTAAACCACCGAGTCTACAAGCGTATAATTTTGCACAAGAATTCCTTCTAAGATGAGTACTAAGGAAGATTTTTTGTAAATTGATCCCCTATAGGTTAAAGGGGGATTCGTCATTTTTGCCGACGAAAAATCATAATATGTCTTATATAAGAAAAACCTTGCTTTAATATATAATAATAAAATATCATGCGTCTAAAGGGCATCTGCGAGTTGGCTTTGGCCCCTAGGTCCTGCCAAATTTCAGAGATGTAAAAATAATAATAACAAAACATTGTAATTATTAGACCTATAGTGTTGCCAAAGCTTCTATCATAATAACAAGAAGGTAAGTAGGTACTTACCCTTGGCGATGAAACCTAGGTATTTAGAATCCACATAATGATGATTTAAAAAACTGTAGCTCGACGTTTGTTCCTGACTGTAGGTACCATGAAAAATGTGACTAATTGCCGCTCAGATGCCAGAAGTAATTTAACAAAATTGAAATTGCCTGGGAATTGAGGGCGATATCTGCGCGGCGCTGAATTAACTTTTTTTATCCTGTGTGTCACCAATAAACTATTATCGACAATATTCCATCCTTGCCCACAACTCCCCTCGGTCCCGTAATCTCTTGAATGTAATCGTGTCAGCCAGTCTGCATATTTTGCGTCTCCAACCCACTCAACACGATATAATCGGTGATGAGAAGTGGCTTGACATGATCCTCACATCTAATCCTTCCCTAGTTTCCTCACATGGTCAACACGATGTCCCTGGTTTTTCCCATCACAACCTTATTTTCCTATCCTATGTCCTTAAATACCCTAAACCAAAACCAACGTTCCAGTACAAGCGTGCCTTTGCGCGTATGAATAGTGAGAGGCTTCTACAAGATGCGTCTAATATTGACTGACCAGTAAGCTTCAATTGAAGAAAAAGTTAAATTATTTAACGATTTTGTGGTCAAGCTTATGAGGCCCAAGCTCCTATCGAGAAAATCAAGTTGAAGTGTCCGCCTGCACCTTGGACGAACAAAGGAGTTTGTATGGCAATGCGACGGACGGATCGCGCGTTTCGGAAATTTAAAAAGGATCACTCGAAAAACAATAAATAGGCCTTCTTTAAGGCTGCTAGTAATCGGTGTAATCCGATGATACGCAACGCTAAACGCCGCCACACCCTGAATAATATTACTTCTTTCTTCTCGTGCCGATCTTTAGAAAATCCTTGGAACTTTAGGCATCGGCAAATCGTGACATCCGGACCTTCCTCACACGACTGCTTTTGATGATCTAAATCGTCATTTCTCCAGTGTCCCACTAGCTAAACCAAATGTCAAACCCTCGACTGCCTTGCCGAAAGAGATCTATATAAACAAGGTGTAATATAATTAACGCAAGACCTCATACACCCCAAGCATAATACAAAGACTAAAACTTATTTTATTTAAAGCTTGCTATTTTTATTAATAAAATCGTGTTGACACTAGCATTACTTAATGCATTCAAAATTCAGTCTTGTTACCTTGACATAAGGTTTAATTTTATTTGGCGTAATCGGTGGTCGGTTAGTGTCAGTGGCGGAATTACCAACAGCAACAGGCTGAGTAGGCTGGAGCCTAGGGCGGTAGAATTTAGGGGCGGCAAATTTGGGGTTAACCTTTTTTTAATGTCGTATTGAAATTTACCTACCACGTTTTTATGTTGGAAAGAATAAACAAGGTGAATGCTCAAATTCAGGCTTCTATCGTAGATTTGATTACTGTTGCCGATCTTTACAATCTCTTTGCAAGTTTTTCGCAGCTGAACCAGAACATTTTAAGTACCTATTTTGAAGAAAAGGCGATGGAATTAAGCGTGTCGAAGAAGTATACAAAAGACATGGGACATTATTGTAGAGGTCGGTAGGGGCGGCAAAATTTTAATAGCCTAAGTACCTACTGGCGGAAAAAGTGTAAATCCGCCACTGCTTGCCGGTCTGACGCGTTTCAATGTTAACCCCAGTCGACCCGGGAGATATGTATAAGAATTATCCTTTCCATTAAATCCAAAGCCGACGGCCAAGAACCACTACCTACGACTATAGGTATGGCGGCAAGCGGCAAATTGGCCGAATCATCTCAGCGGTGATTTGCTGGATTCGTTTTCTCCTCTACGAGTACCTAGGTACTTATCGTTATTTCTCCTGACAAATTTTTTTTTTCGTTATTTGTATGTATGTATCTATTTATTAGTATTTATTCTTTTTCGAGTTTCCTATCCTTTATGTTGCATCCTTTATGTTATGCAGAAAATGCCTCCTGCATTAAATCCAAGGGGGATTTAATGCAGGATTGGACAGGCAATGTACAGTATTTTTTAAATTACTTGTTCACAAAGTTTTAATAAATAAACAGTCACGGTAAAAATACTTTTTACTCTATTATATTTCTTCTCTATGACAATTGGTGCTGTTATCGACTGTCAATGCGAAATAGAAAAGCTAGCGTGTTTAAAAAAAAAAAAAAAACGAAATTAAATGTTAGTCCTTAGACATTAGTACTAAAAATCTTTGATTGATACTAGAACGTAATGTAGATCTTGTTGGGTTAGTAGGTACGGGCTTGAACAAAAAAAGCGGCCAAGTGCGAGTCGGACTCGCACACGAAGAGTTCTGTACCTACCACAAGGCAAAAAACGCCGAAAATAAACGTTTCGTGACGTCGAGTACCTACTCATTTGAAAATATCAAAATCAAAAAATTATTTAGGCGCAAAGAATAGAAATTTTAAGTTCTGGTGCATCGATGGCACCAGAGCAGTTTCAAATAATTTACGCATATTCACCCTATTGCGTAAATTATTTGAAACTGTGCTCTGGCGCCATTGATGCACCAGAACTTATAATTCATACGACCGCATCACTAAACCTGACTAAACCATACAAATTCAGTAGCGCCTATACCTTTGATTATAGCAACATCTCATAGAACCCATACAGTTGAATAGCCAACGCTTGCCGCGGTTGATCTGTGGATGGGTGACCATCTTTACATACCGAGACCCCTCCGTGCCTCGGAAAGCAAGTTGAGCAATCGGTCCCGGCTGTCATTCGTGGATCTTTGACAGCCGTTACCTACGGGTCGTCAGAAGCTCGAAAGTCAGACAACCAGTCTTACCAAGGGGAACCAGTATTACCCAGTAACTGGGTCATGGAGGTCAGATAGGTAGTCGCTCCATGTAAAATACTGGTACTCAGCTGCATCCGGTTAGACTGGACTCCAACATACCTAGTTGGGAAAAGGTTAGGCAGATGATGACCCACCTATTAATCGTGCACAACTTATGCTAAGTTAGTATAGATACTAACTCGTTGATACGGCGATAGCTACGTCTCTAGTAGACCAGAGACGTAGCTATCGCCGTATCAACGACACGGGGCCCCCGGGCTACAGACCCCCAAACGAAAATTCATAAAAAATATCCACCAATACAACGTTTAGAGAACTCGATCGATAACTTTGATTGATTTAAAATTTGGCACGGAGGGGTATAGAATGGTTGTGAATAGCTATGCTGGCCTCCTCTTTTGTAAAAAGGACTGGGTCATAATCTGCCACAATTCCATTGCGATTTGGTGTTACCTACACCAAACCGAATTAGCATAACAGCCTTCGAAGTTTTGGTTCTATCATCTCTAAGACATACCGAAGTCCGAATCCACGACTGGTGCGTAGGTTTGAGCCGTCACCATTTAATAACTAGTTCTCAACTTATACACCTACTTTACTTAGATGTAATAAGTTGGTACGTACCTACACATATGACTACCTTTGTACCACTATGTTTTTTTTTTGTTGATGGGAAATCATCAAATGACCCCTCCCGCTCAGGGTGGAGCAGAAGGGAGTGTCAGACTCTTACCACTATGATGATTGTATGCTGGCATTGGCATGACGCACGACGTGTTCTTGAGTAGAGACCGCAAATCAGCAAATGTAGAGCGACAGGAGCTAGATGGAAAGACGATATTCACAGGGCGGCTGGCAGCAGTGTGATGATAGAAGCAGAGAATCGAGTGAAACGACACGTAATTGGAAGCCTTTGTCCAGCTGTGGACTGATTATGAGAAACGCACAAAAAACCCACAACTCTCCTGTCTGCTGATCATGCCTTTCTTCTCAGAATAGTCAGATAGGAAACGCCGAACTCATCTAGTTAAAAAAAAATAAGATTGACGTGTAAAAGTGTTTGTACAAACCTACTTACAGAAAAATAAATCATTTATCATTTATTTATCATGTAACTGGAATGTTCTTCACGTGCATGTTCGTCCCGCTGGACTCTTGGGCATGAGCTGATTATTCTGCCACTACGCCCAGCGAGCGTTCAATTGATTTCCATCATCCCTACAATTCTTAGCAGATTGTCTGCCAGACCAGCGTACGCTAACGCTTCTTTTGTTAGGCTAAGAACAATAGAGCCTACCAACGTCCAACTTACAACCAATTCGAATCTCCTAGTGCACCTTGGTAGGTGCCCTAGGATATTAGAATTCTCACTCACACTATAGACAAGTAAAAAGCTTACGTGAACCTATTTCTAAATTCCAAAAATGGTATGCTATCATCTTAGATTAGCTGGCCATCATTGTATTTTCCGAGTTGATATGGTCACATTACGTCTCAACCGGATTTATTCATGAAAATAAACGGTCAAGAGCGAGTCGGACTCAAGCACTAAGGAGAGACAGGGAGAGGCCTATTTTTTTTTGTCTTACTCAATACTACTTATCCGATTAACTTAATGGCTATCCATTATGAGATACAGCCCTACAGGTCCAAAGTTTCAGACAGTCATACGGACAGACAGACAGTCGGCGATATTGCCCTTTGAGTAAGGATCCCAAATAAAAATAAAACACCTTTTGTTGTTGACTCTACGATAGATAGTCAGCATTTTGCTGTCATCAATGACTGGTTGTGGTGCGCGAAGTACCGTTCATGTTGCGAGCTTGTACCCGTATTACAAACAGCTACAATCCATAGGCATGACTTCGTCAAAACTAATATTACGGGCGGTGGCGTTAATTTGAAAAAGTAATTTTATACCTGCTGAAAACCATACCAAAAATAGTTTTTCCTGCATATGAGATTTGAAGGTCCGCTGCTTGAGTAGTAGGGAGAGAAACTAAAATATTAAATTGCATTTTTTTTTACAACCTTTACATGTTATTACTTTGGATTACCCCTTGGGTTGACTCTCATATTAATGATTAGTGAATATTAAACAACTACTAGAAATTAAATTTATTCGGTATAAAATTGTTCGCAAAAATAGTCCAGCACCTTTCCCTACTATAACTTAATCATTAGATTTCTGTTACGAATCACAATACAAGGTTTGTTAGCTGGCTTCTGTAGTTTACCGCATGTTAAAAGTTTGAATGTATTAAATCAAAAAATGAAACATTCGTGAGGATAAATTTTATTCCATAATACAGCATAAGATAAACCGGAATGTCACAATTCGCATTTTCATTATTTGTTTTTCATAAAAATAAAAAAGAACCTCCTTCCATCACACTTGCCACAAAGTTACTGTTTCAACATTTTTTTCTAAATTATTATAAAAATGCTAAGTTACAATTAATTGTGTAGAGCATGTACCACTGAGAATTCTGAGCACTGTTCCCTGTATGTGGAAACACTTCTCAAAATGACACCGTTTATCTAATACATATTTATACCTAAATTACAAATTAATGTTGGTTCGTCATGAGAAGCGGTTGACTTTAAATGCAGGTCAATCACAACGAGCCGTTTGAATAAGCGAGAATTGTACGAAATGGTTTCGGATGTAAAATACATAACAGCTTAAACTACCTAGATAACTTCCATAAAAATAAACTACCATCGATATAATAGGTCAGGTGATATTAATGCACAAAACTGGTGACAATCAAACAGAAAGAACTTGGGACATCAACAGCCCAGTCACAAAGCGACGTGTATAGGACGCGTACCGCACGCGCCGCGCCTCGCATCCCGGTGACCGATAGAGCCTACGCTTCGAATACTGCTTGCTTACTGTACCTACCTACGCAACGTAAACTGTAGGTCACTAGTATCATAAACTAAATAATTAAAGTCATCAATTGTGAATTAACTTTAAATACTTTATTGCGACAACTTATTCCACATAGTATACATACAAAACATGTTATGATGTGATTCACTTTATCACGAGTCAGCTACAAACCTATCCACATCACAATGTACGATCATTCAGCGAGTCTAGGTACCACCGTTTTGCTCCTTCGAATATTTATATTGAAAACAAATCTGCAATAATTTTGTATCGTCTTTACACACTATTTTTTTGTTCAACGTCCTCAGGGATCGATCAAACAGCGCATTCTAATAACGTGGACCCTAACACCACATCGCTAAGTAGCGTGGTTTATTTGTACACTTACCACCCAATACCAAAATTAATTTTAAACGTTGAATGAACGCAAGTGGTTCTGAATGAATGCGATGGTCGATCGGTCACCGGGTGACGCATATCAGTAATGCATTTGCAGGTTAACTCACATAATACATTGTATTCAATATTCAATAGCAAATAAAGTTAACATATCTTAAACCATAGTCTCTTTCAGTAATCAGATTTGTCTGTGAGTTGGTAGCGCACATGCGGTTAGCGGTTGGCGTTCTTGAGTTGATTGGAGAGCCAGTCCAAGCCCTCGTACAGACCGTCGCCGGAGGTGGCGCACGTCGCCTGGATGTACCAGTTGCGGTTGCGCAACGAGTGCAGGCCCAGCTTGTCTGTTATCTCAGCTGCGTTCATTGCATTTGGCAGATCCTAGCAACGCAATCTTGTATTAGTTCATGTATTTCTTAATATCGTATTGGCACATGGGACATTTCGACTCAAGTGCCGATTTAATCACAAAGAATGTAAAAAAAGTAAAATTGAGATTTGAGACTGTTTAAAAAAATATAAATACATATTTTGATTACCTGTGGTGTTAAGGTAAAAGGGGATAAGTCATTTGCTCAATATTTATGACTTATCCCATTTTATCCTAAGACTATGCCGACTGCACAGTGGCGCCCTCATCGTTTGTTTGGTTATTTCATACAATTTATATTGAAAATGCAGAAAATAAGCACGTTAAGTTGTGCTTCACAAGATTATACGTTAATATTATTAGAAACGGTAGTTTTATATTGTTTAGTTTTATTATAATCCTTAAAACGGAATATAGTGGCCACTGTTATCCGTTTTAAGGATTATAATAAAACTAAACAATATAAAACTACCGTTTCTAATAATATTAACGTATAATAGTGTGAAGCACAACTTAATGTGCTTATTTTCTGCATTTTCATTCTAAATTGTATGAAATAACCAAACAAACGATGAGGGCGCCACTGTGCGGTCGGCATAGTCTTAACACCACAGATTTGTGGTAAAAAAATTCGTTTTTTTATAAAATATGCATGAACGTACCTGTTTGTTTGCAAAGATCAGAAGTACAGCATCCCGTAGTTCGTCTTCACTTAACATTCGCATGAGCTCCTCGCGTGCTTCGCCGATACGCTCTCGATCATTACTGTCTACTACAAAGATGAGACCCTGGAACAAAATAATACATTAAACACCATTATGTATTTTTTTTAAATATGGCGACTCCACAACCTTAATTGCAAGCGAAACATTCTTGCAATACGAATGAAGCTAGTAACGCCAAACGCAGCAAATGGCAAGCGTACCAATCACACATTTGCTTGGCCATTCGCTTCGCTCTTTGCGCGATGTGTAAATCTATACTAATATTATAATTTGTATGTAGGTGGTGGTAATTACTGATCCTAATCCGAAAATGATTTCACTAATGGGAAGGTAGGTACGCTCTATTGCCAAGTTATAATAAGAGATATTTTATGTTAAAACAAGAAATTTCATGTGGACGAAGTCTCGGGTGGAAACTAATCAGCACCATAATTGCGTAGGTAACACACTATCAATCGGAATCGGAATAATTTTGAAACAAATTGCTAATCCATTGCTTCATAAGTTCGAAAATTTTGTTTGCTCAACACGCTAATAACGCAATGAAAGTAATGTTAACTGTCAAAATGAAACCGATTCCCATTGATTATGTATTAAGCAATTGCCCCGCAGGTATAAGATTTGAAAAGAGTTGAGGTTAACCAATTTCTACAAAATGGACGCACGTTGTGATTCTTATCATATCGACGGTTGAAAGGCTAATTGATCTAAGCGACATATTGTAAAACTTGCAGTAGGACAGATTAAAGTTTTTTTTTTTTTAAATAAAATATTTTTTATTAAAAAGAACTATTGCATAGACTTTTATTTATTTAAATTAAATAAATAAAAGTCTATGCAATAGTTCTTTTTTTATGAATATTTTAATAAAAAAAAAAAAACTTTAATCTGTCCTACTGCAAGTTTTACAAAATGTCGCTTAGATCAATTAGCCTTTCAACCATCGATATAAATATCGCCATAATTTTATAATCCAACGAATAATTATTATCAAAACAATAAACGCCAAGGTTAGCACATTTGACTGATATAACATAGTAGACAACTTTATATTCTTCCTATCACATCCAATATGTTAATTAAAATCGTCGTAATACGCATCGATCTTTAAACTACGCGCTATATTAAATGCTGCCAATTGACATCAGCAATTAATTAAAATGTTTTGATGGCAAAAGGACATGCAGAGACTTGGATTATCAGTCTATTCAAACTGGTGAGTCACCTAAATTATAGATAGCATTAAGTCTTATTCTCAGTATAAAATCCGATTTACAAAACGCTTTGCTTGAATTATTTACTTATTATTTATTTAATACTTCAAGCACATAAATGTACAGAGGCGGACTTAATGCCATAGACATTTTCTACCAGTCAACAACAAATCCAGTCAATTATATATGTTGAAACCAAAAATGTTGATATGAGGCTAATACTACAGTGAAGCCCATAAACAGAGTTACAGAGAACTGTCCCAAAATTAACTAAAATATTTTTTCTAGACAGCAGGATTGAAATGCTACTAGAAAGCATCTATATGAAAGGAAGACAAATTACAATCATCAGCCATGCACCTATATAAAAGTAAGTAAGACAAGTAAGAAGTAAGTAAACTAAGTGCTTAAGCACAAGAAGATTTATTCTAACTAGAATTGAGATAAATAAATTAAAAAAAAAAAAAAAATTATTAGTTAAATTTAGTTAATTGAGTTAACTCAACTTACATTCAAACAGTATTAAACTTGAGTCAAAACTCAGATTAAATACTAATTACAGAAAAAACCTTAGAAGATAATTATATATTATTAATAATTAAATATATTCATGAAAATAACAAAGGATTTTTTTTTAACTATTAAACCATGCTCATTGCTCATAGAAAGTTGAGCATTGAAACATGTTAAAATTTTAAAAATCTTGTTTAAATCACTACAATTATAAGAGAGAGCTTAAGGTTTGAACAATACTCAAGTGTGATTTCACTCAAGTATTGTTCAAACCTTAAGCTTCTTTAAGTTTTAAGTTAGAAGCAATGACCTACTTTCACAAATGTGTAATTGTACAAGAGGCACTCTCATGGCATTCTTTATGATCTCAAGTACAGATGATAAAGTGATAAAAAATTTCAACAAATGTTGAAGTGTTCTTAACCCTGCCATCCAGCTCCATAAAATCAATTGGGCTTTCATATATCTTCTCTCACACAGTTATTTGTCCTTATTCCATCTATACACCACAGACTATACACAACTTAATTCTTCAAGTATAACGTGTGATACACACTTATTTGAAGCATGAAGTTCATATTTACTTATTTGTGTTTATTATATATTATCTCTAGTATAATTATAAATTTTAATTCTTTTATACTATTTTTCGACTGTTATGTTTATAATGTATTGTACAAACTGTTTCATTGTACAAAATTTCGACACAATGTATTTTGTTATGAAATAAATGACTTATGACTTATGACTCATGACTATGAGATGATTAAAAAAATTGATGATAAAAAATAATGTGGGATTATTGAAGCAGTTTGAAATTAATAAACATTGCACTGACCTGTGTGTTCTGAAAGTAATGCCTCCACAGTGGCCTAATTTTGTCTTGACCGCCGACATCCCATACGGTGAAACTGATGTTTTTGTATTCTACAGTCTCCACATTGAATCCTGGAAACAGGATAATGAAGGTGATGAAATTCCAATCATTGGTCACAGAATAGAAAAAAGGAACTAGAAACTAACTAACACAACATTTTTATGATCCACAATAAATTATTTGAATTGGAAACTCCTGCAGGCTTAGCACAGGAAAGATGGCGTTCCATGTATGTACAGTATGAAAACAGCAAAGTAGAAAGACTCAACTGCACTTTTTACGAAATACATACTGTATTACATAATTCAACTCAGAATTCTTTGTTTTGTCATAGGATTTTTATTCTATTTGATTCTCAATTTTTACTGATATTAAGTTATGTATATATAGACAACTAAACAATTTTTCTCAGTGTCGAAGTACCATATTTTGGAACAAAAAAATATTGTAGTAATATTGGCCTTAACCACTTCCTTGGTAATACTCTATTAACTAAATGATGTAAAGTAGGAGAAGATTGCTTTGTTCTTCTATTAATTATCACAGTTTTGCGTCCAAAATGCTGTCCTCTAAAATCATGATTTTGTAGATAACCATATATACTTTGTGGCTGTTGAGTAGAAAGTTTAAAATCTCTTCACTACCCTAAACAACTGTCAGTTGTCACTGTAATTTTGACAGTTTGGGTTAGAATACTTTCTTCTGAAATAGTCTACATAAAAAAGGACTAGACAAAGATTATTAGAAACGAAAGACAAAATGACAGATTGTAGAAGGATTTCTATGGGGCGATGTCAAAAATGGAGAAACTAAGTCACTTTGTACAGAAAGAGCCATGTCTATTCTTCCTAGAAATAAAAAGCGTCATGCTAAGCCTGCTGTATGAGTATTAAGACCTTACAATGGATAAACCTGAATTGTAAAATCATAATTATGCAACACCATGTTACATACTACATGGTTTTAATGGTTCAATAAAGTTTTTATTGATTATAATGCAATTTTATATTTGAAATATTTTTTAGTTAGTTTTTTAATAGTTAGTCTTCAACATTATTTTGATTATATTGATTTTCTGAAACATATTTCTGATACACTGTTCTTCTATAAACAGTTCCAGTTACATGGATGTAACAAATTGGTATGAATCATTCTTGGAAATTTGAAAAATCCTGACCTACATAATTAAAAATTATTTTTTTCTAATGCACTACAATTTAAAAGTTTTATAGCAGATTTTTATACTCAACAGTGTCATACTGAAAATAGTTTGTAAAAGGGCCCAAAAAGCACTTAATAAACTTACATAACAACAATGAAAGTAATCTTGCTTGCAAGTTTTTACATGTAAAAATGCTCATGAGTCGGAAAAACTTGTTTTAAAATTTTTATTGTCCATTTTATATCAAGATAACAAATAGTATTAAGACAGGTAAGTAATTAGTTATCTTTGTATTAAAACAGTATTGAGTAAAATTTTACAAGATAAAAATCAATACAAAAGCAATTAGCCATAAGGTACTGCGAACATAGCTAATATATATTATAATCTGCTGATTTTCATTAAGCACTTTAAGGGATCCAAGCATCTACAACATAAGGACACAAGAAATACCAAATCAAAAAAAGATAATGATTTGTGTCATCATGAAATAGATCAACAAAGGGTCTAACTTTTAAATCCAATTAGAAATCAAATATTGAACATCTATGGTAAGTAAAACGTGAAATACTCACCAATCGTGGGAATAGTCGTAACAATTTCGCCTAATTTAAGTTTGTATAGGATTGTGGTTTTACCAGCAGCATCCAAACCAACCATCAATATTCTCATTTCCTTTTTGCCAAATAGGCCTTTAAATAAATTCGCAAACATATTCCCCATTTTGAAGCTTTGCGGTTGTTCTGAAATAACAAAATAATATTAGAAATTTAACATTTTATCCGTACTGAGTCATCCGTCAAGTCTGCACGTTATTTCAATCAATGATAATGACATGGCAGGTCCTTACTGAAATTTGACGTAGAATGTTTTCTATCCTAGTTACATACGACGACAAAACTTGAGTCGTAAATGATCAAACAAATCAATTACAACTATATCATGAACACTAGCCACAAATACAACGTCCAGCAGTGATGATTTACAACAAAGATTGAGCGACACCGCTGTTGGTCTCTCCTGCGGTCACCACCCTCAGTTTGTAAAGTATACAAAACGCAACTTACAGCTTTATTAGGATAATCCAACATAAAAAACGTTAAATAAGCACAAACAAATCAAATACTTACATTTTCAGATGCCAATTTCAACACAATCAAGAAAAAAAGCTTTAAATCAGTAGATTCTATACAATTCGCTCGATGTCAAAATGGCGGCGAACGTGGAAGTTGTTCGTGCCTATGCCACGTATTGGAAAAAAGTGGCCAGTAACAATAAAAAAAATTATTACTTTGTAAACTTTACATCTCTTTGAAGTTTGTGATAGAGAAATGTATTTTGAAATGAAATTATTATTATTTATTTCAATAAATGATACTTATACGTACTACAGGTTTTTTTTACTTTTTAGGATTCGCGTTTCGCGTTCCGTCCGAATGTTCAAAATGTCGGAGCAGTCAGAGCACTATACACAGTTTTACGACTTTTGGGATTGCGTAGCCGGATGGTAAACAAGTGCCTTCTACTTTGAGTGCACTTTTTATTTATGTAGCCTGTAAGGATACGGCGATTAGCATTTAGCAATGACGTGGCTCGGAGACAGGTTCCTTCATCATCTTTATGAGTAACATAATCTCATACGCATTTTGTGCAACGTGGCACCATCGTGGCACGGTATCACGTAAGAAACGCCGTTTTGCCACAAAAACTAATGCATCTGCATCATGCTCGACGACATTTGCCCAGGATTTAAGTAATTTATAAACATCAATCAAGGACCTAGTCCACTGTGTTATCCATTCGTATGTCGGACAGGGTGAATAGAGACTCAGAAAGCGCTCGAATATCTCAGCCCGATGATACAGGTTTTCAGGTCAAGATTTGCCAAGGGAATGTTGAACGCAAGGTAGAACCCTAAGCCTCGTAAGTCGTAACGTTACAGACGCCAGCAGGTCAACCTACCCCAATCTGTCAAATTTCTTTGATAGATTTTCAACTTTAGTGCAAAGGAATAAGGTTCATATTCAATTGGGAAAATCTGACAGATTGGGGTAGCTTGATGTGCTGGCCTCTGTACCTATAAATTGTATAGGGTGTAGAAAAACCTATCACTAACCCATTGACATAGCCCCATATTCTCTAGGATCATTTGGTCACATTGAGCTACAATATTTTATTAGTGACATGACTATTTTATTTTTGGTGTAAACATTGCTGTTTACGGCAACGCGCAATGTTACGTTGCGCTCGTGATTGCATGCAACGGTACTAGAGTTGTGGAATTTAAAGTTAAGATTTACCATATAAACTTGTTTTCGTGAAAAAAAGTAAGAATTTTGACCCTTCATTATCTCCGTAACCAGAAGTTTCTCAGGTAATAGGAATGGACCAGTACTTACACAAATTATTAGAATGACGGTTGAAGTGACTCGGCTTCGTCAAGCGTCACACGCCGCTGCCTTCTTCGGAATTATTCTCAGGAAACTGGTATGTATATCAATTCCTTCTTTTTCCAAAAATTCAGAACTAGGCAAAGGGAACATTAATAAAGCCATGGAAGTTGTATGTACACACGGCTACACATCAAGCTATACATTTCCAGTATAAGCTGATCTCACGTTGTATAGGATTTCCGTACGATGCGAGACCAGCGTAAACTGGTTTTGTATAGCTTGATGTGTAGCCGTGTGTACTACTGCTATTTTAATTTAATTGGAGCTTTGTGCTTTATTTTCACTTTTCATATATTGCTGATACATGGCTGATGCCAAGCTGTGAGATGCAATTGAAACTGATGATAATACAAAATCTCGGACTCTGAAGGATTCGTCCTTCAACCCTGACGTTGTTCGGCCGACTTGACCGACGTCCGCGCAAGAGAGAGCGCTATCAACTTGTAGAGTTCTAAAGTACAAACGTCAGCACATCAAGCTACCCCAAACTGTCAAATTTTCCCAATCAAATTTATACCCTACGCTTTAGCGCTAAAGATGAAAATATATTACAGTTTGACAGATTGTAGTAGCTTGATGTGCTGGCGTCTATACTTCGTAATTCCATGGATCTATGGTCCGTGCTTAAGGTGATTGCGCAGTGATTACCGCGAAATTCAAATTTTCTTACGTTTTTTGCAATTAGCAGGTCAGTGTCCGGTTGTATCTTGATCAAAATATGATTCGCGACTATAACAGGTACTTATTCACAGAATTGTAGTCATTAGAATCATTAATACACACATCAAAAGTGTCTAGGGATCAAGCATTTTTATGCGGATTTCTTGAGATTGAGATGTGGCTTTGTAATAAATTTATGATTTTATAAATTTATATGGATCCTTTTTGGTGCATTTCATAATTTGAATCAGGAACTGTGAATCAAATTCGAGTAAAAGATGAAAATCAGCTGTCAATATTTTCCCTATAAAAACATACAACGCATTGAAGACATTATTAGTGCTACTGTTTCCCTACTACTGATTAAAACCAACGTTATTATGGAGCGGCGACGTCATTTAAGCAGGGAAGAAATGCTCAGAGCCGTGGGAATGATAGAAGCTGGTTCCCGGCAACGTACTGTGGCTTTAGCTCTGAATACAAGTCAGAGTGTTATCAGTCGACTTTGGACACGTTACCGAAGCACTGGTACCGTGGCTGAGCGCCATGGAGGACGGTATCGCTGCACCACACGGAGACAAGACCGATACATTCAAATCTTAACTCGAAGAGCTCCAACAATAAACGCCATGATGTTAGCCGTGAGGCTTCATCACTCTTCAGGGAACTTAATTAGCGACCAAACAGTCAGAAACCGCTTGCATGAAGTGAACCTTCATTCCCGAAGACCGCTACGGGTACCACCTATAGCAATGCACAATCGTAGGATTCGATATCAATGGGCTCTTGAACACAGAAATTGGGCAGAAGAACAATGGCGTTTCGTGTGCTTTTCTGATGAGTCTCGTTTTGGTATGAGACCGGATACAAGACGTATACGACACTGGAGAACCCCTGGACGCCAACAGCGATTAAAATCCTGCCAGGAAGTCCATCCTTATAGTGGTGGAACCATCATGGTATGGGCGGGTATTTGGATCGGCGGAAGAACTGAGTTGATTTGGATCAGAGGCAACCTCAACGCTCAAATTTATGCTGAGACGATTGTATCAGACGTCATCGTTCCTCTACAAGTGCAAATCGGTCCCTTATTTCAGTTAATGCATCATAATGCACGACCGCACACCGCAAGAGTTGTAAGACAGACTCTCGCCGCAGCTAACATCAATGTCCTGCCCTGGCCTGCTCAGTCGCCAGACTTGAACCCGATTGAGCATGCATGGGATATGCTACAGAGAAGAGCTCTGCCGAATATGGAGGGTATCCAGTCACAAGAAGACCTTTTTTTGTTGTTGCAACGAACATGGGCGGCCATTCCACAGCGTGATTTGGATGAACTCATTTTGAGTATGCCAAACCGATGTTCTTGTGTTGTTAGTGTTCGCGGTAGAAACACGGATTATTAATTGTTTAAGTTACCCAATAAAATTTTAGAGAAAACTGTTATTTCAGTCTTTTTTTCGAACTTTTGTGTTAGTGGTTCAAATGTCAAAAATCCCTTTATTAGGAAAATGGCAAATTTCTTTATTAATGCAAAGGTGACTTGGTTTATCGTTACTGTGACAAACGAAAACACTTTATTTGATGAATCCTTAAAGAAAATTTTAATTAATATCAATCAGGAGAAAAGTTATTGCAAAAATATATGTTGATCCCTAGACACTTTTGATGTGTGTACATCTTCCTGTTAGATTTGTACCACAAGAAGAAATCTCCTAGGGAAAAGTGTTTATGGTACAGAGGTCAGCACATCAAGCTACCCCAATCTGTCAGATTTTCCCAATTGAATATGAACCTTATGCCTTTTTGCTAAAGTTGAAAATTTATCAAAGAAATTTGACAGATTGGGGTAGGTTGACCTGCTGGCGTCTGTACAAATCTTACTTTTTTATAAGATGTATGAATGTTTCATATGATTATAATTCTGTAAATACGTACCTGTTATAGTCGCGAATCAAATTTTGATCAAGATACAACCTGACACTGACTTGCAAATTGCAAAAAACGTTAGAAAATTTGAATTTCGCGGTCTACCACTTCCCATTCACCTTAAAGCATAAATTTACCCTTACACGGCTTATTACACCCGTAAAGCAAGTTAAATGCTCTAAGCCCAGAGAGTAGTTTATTCCTTGGCTTTATGCTGTGGCTCTAAGGTCCATGCCACAATGGGGCCGACAACTGTCAAAGTGGCGCTAGCAGCGCACAGACCAATAACAAAGCAGTTTTTAGGAATTTGTAGTGAATTCATAAATAAAGACAATTATTGAGGAAATGCCTGGATGTTGTGTACCAAATTGTAAAGAAACTGGAGGCCACCAGTTTCCTCAAGATGAAAAACATAAAAAAATTGGTTTATAGCGATAAGGCGAGTAAAGTTTGAGCCTAAAAGCGGGGCGAGAGTGTGTCATAAACATTTAAAGGAAAGTGACTATTATAAGATTGGTAAATACTTTGGTATCTAATTATATGATTACTTTCAGTCTTAGTCATCAAAAACTATTTGCTCCTATTTGTATTTACGTAACTGTAAGATAATGCGATATGAGGCTTATCGACGCCAGAATCATAAAAGTATTGCCATCCCTTTTTAACTTTCTTAATTTTGCATTTATGAAAAAGGATTATAGTGTTTTTGACAGTGACTATAATGGCAACTCGCCCTTCTTAGCGTCACTAAAATACCTATTTGCGGCCGGTCGCCATTTTATCCTCTCACTATGTGGCACCAAAGTTGGGTACGTCAACTGTCAAATGCTCTTGAGCTGTGGATATAATTTGTGAATTTTGGAGTCATTTGCTGTGTTATTGTGTTTGAATTCGGTTCTATAGTGGAAGTCGTCAGTAGCAAGATGCCCAATTGCAATATAATCGGATGTGGCATCAAAAGAAGCAGAAATCACCCGAAAACAACCAGCACCAGTATGTGTACTTAATTTCAGCTGAAATATCATTAGATTTAGAGGATAAACAAAAGATTCTGCATTCGTTGAAGAGTTTCAACAGCAAAGCATTCATATTTTCCCTTTTCTCTGTATTTTCAAGTTGTATTTCATGAAACCATTTTCTTTGTTATTGTAGGGATAGAGTAGTGCATTTGACATTATTATATTTATCGGTATTGCTATTTTATGGTTCTTTATTGGTTGGAAACAATCGGTGTTGAAAATTTCGAGATGTCAACAAAAACAATTCATATTTATTCTCTTCACTTTGAAGAATCTAGTTTCAACCGGACACTGAATAAAGTAATTGAGACAGAGTGGGAGATATCTCTCGCTTGTCTTCAATATCTATAGCTTACTTATATTTTATTTGTTTCAGATTTATTAAGAGAATTAAAGGACAAATGTCAAAAACAGCCCAAGAAGATAAAGAGACTTAACGAGAATTTTTTAATACAGACGAAAATATTATGGAGAGAAATCTCCTGAAAGAATATCACATCGAAATTATATGATCAAAATTGTATAGTTCAGAAATAAATGAGAGCTCTAGTCTGTGAATGAGAGTGATTTGTTTGTTGTTGTTTTTTCCTGTTTGAATATAATTATATACTTAATTATAATTAATTGTTGACTTTTAATTAAAGCCCACTATCATCTGCATGTTAGAAAAGGTAGGTGTTGGAAACTTAACGTCTAAATTTCAAAAATGTTAATTATGTTAGTTCCGTCATTATATCCCGTGAAATTCAAATTTTCACACATTTTTTTCCAAATTGCAGTTCTGTTACAATTTTTTTGTTATTATTCAAATTATTATCAATTATCATCAGCGGCCCATTGACGGTAACACCTCTTACGGCTTAGCTGCGAAAGACGGACGAACCTACAAATAACTTTTAATGAAAGACCTAAGTTAGAAAACTTGGGGTATTTTTACCCGTAGATATTTTAGTGACGCTAGGAATGGCGAGTTGCCATTATAGTCACTGTCAAAAACACTATAATCCTTTTTCATAAATGCAAAAGAAAGGATGGCAATATTTTTATGATTCTGGCGTCATATGATCCTTAAATTTGTATGATCCTTAAGATCCCTAAATTTGTATAACTGTGTTTTTCTATAGTCAAACATTTCAGGTCCATAAGATGTATAGTCTAAGGTAAAGCTGCGTAAAATAAACATGCATCGAGCGAGCGAGTACTGTTGCAATCAGAAAAAAGCGCGGGAAATTCGTAACGAAAGGGTGGCTTTTTTGAAAAAAAAAAATTCAAATAATTATTTTATTTATTCAAAGTCTAATCGTTTGCTTTTCTTATGATGGGGAAGAAAGGAAATGCAAAGAAAAGGAAAAAAGAAGACAGTTCGTCTTCTGCTCCACCATTGGTGTCCTCTGAAGACGACGGTGGAGTCTCAAGCTCTTCAGAGGAATCTGTACCAATTGAAAAGGACAAGTATCGGGAATTCAGGGTTCCCGATTACATTAGGTCATATCCTGAAAACGGAGGCAATTTCGAATACGTTGTCTTTTTAGAAAGTGTAGACTTAGTCCCGATCGGTGATAGAGACATGATGTCCCTTTCAACCAGCATTAAGAAATATAATAAGGGCGTAAAGCAATTATTACGCATGAATCGATTCAAAATAGGTGTTATTTTCGAACGTCCTGGTTTAGCTAATGCAGCGCTACTAAATCGTAAATTTTTAGACAGTTATAAATTGAAAGCCAGTATTCCTGCAGCCGCTACGGAAAATACAGGTGTTATTATGCATGTTCCAATTGACCTGAGTAACGAACACATTTATAACGCAATAACTAGCACAAAGAATATTATTTCTATCAGAAGATTTATGCGTCGCACTATTTCAGAAGGAGGAGGGGTGTCCTTTCAGCCTACGAAGACGGTGTCCATCACATTCTCGTGTGCAGCGATACCCGATAGTGTAGACCTGAACAGCTGGAGATTCGAAGTACGTCCGTACATTCCGCCGGTAAAACAATGCCTGAAGTGCCTAAGGTATGGTCATATAGCTAAATTCTGTAAGAACTCTCAAAGATGTTCCATATGTACAAAGGACCATAATTATAAAGAATGTCAAGTACCATCAACTGAGGCAACATGTTGCCATTGTCAAGGTAAACATGTAGCTATTTCGGCACAGTGCCCAGTCAAACAACAAAAAGTGGAAGAAAACAAAAACAAAATTAATAAAAAATCATATGCAGATTTATTCAATGAAAAGTCATTTCCATCTCTTTCAAAGTCCAGTCCTGCTAAACAATTACAATCACTAATTGAAACAGAACCAATTTTAAATATTTTAATACAGACAATAGTAACATTAATTTCTCAAAATAAAAATAACGAAAAGAGTATTTGCACTCAAAGCATAAAAGATGTTCTATTATCAAAAATTCAGAATAATATAAATAAACCTTAATTTTATGGATCAGCTAAATATTGTACATTGGAACGCTCAGAGCATCAATAGTAACAAACATGCTTTTTCGTATTTTTTACATGAGTATAACATACATGTAGCTTTACTGTGTGAGACTTGGCTCAAGCCTCACATGAGATTTAGTATTAAAGGATATAATATAGTAAGATTAGACTCAGGTAATACACACAATGGTGTAGCTATTTTAATACATAACAGTTTACAATTTAGTAAAATAGATACTTTATATGATGATTCCATACAAAATATAGCGATTCGTTTAAAATATGGCAATAATAAAGAAATTTCATTAGTCAGTTTTTATAGTCCCGGAAACGCTTCATTTAATAAGTATAAGTTTGATAATTTAATTCGCAATATCCCTGGTCCACTCTTGCTGGGTGGAGATTTCAATGCACATCATTCGGCTTGGGGATGTAACAGTGTGAACATCCGCGGCCGAGAGGTGCTTGAAGTCATTAATGACTATAATTTGGTTTTATTAAATGATGGAGAAATGACTACTGTAGGCTCTGATAGGTGGCAAAGAAATGCACTTGATTTAACTGTAGTATCGACTTCAATTTCATTCTTGTAACTGGTCTGTTCATGATGATCCTCTAGGTAGTTATCATTTGCCTGTAATTACAAGGTTACTTATTAATAATAATTGTAATGTCCCACATCATATGGAAACTTCAAATTTACCAAAACATTTTAATTTTAACCTGGTTGATTGGGAAATATACAAGAAGAGTGTTGATAGTTTGCTACTGGATTTTAAAATTAATCAAGATAACCCATTACAGTCATATAATGAATTGATAAAGTTATTAAATTTAGCTGTTATTAAATCATTACCATCAACTATAAGATCTGCTAGATCTTTTGATACAGCATTAATAAATAATAATTGGAAAAAACGCATTCCATTACCATGGTGGAATTTGAATTGCACTAAAGCAGTAGTAGAATCTAGGAATGCCTATATAGTATTCAAGCACAATCCCACATTGGAAAAATATATTGAGTTTAAAAAATTACAAGCCCTTAAAAAGTTAGTGTTAAAAAGAGAAAGATATTTAAGTTGGATTTCTCTATGTGAGTCATTTAATAGAACTACTCCATTATCTAGAGTTTGGCAAATTTCAAAAAGATTTAATAAAACATTTATACCTCCAAGCAATAATATTTCTTCTTGGGTATTCGATTTTTTAAAAAAATATACTCCAGATACAGTTGAGGGGCCATTTCAATCAATTCCTCGTGAAGTAAAAGCTTCAGGACATTATGAATATCTTATTTTTCCATTTTCTCTTCAGGAATTAAAATCTGCAATATCATCTAGACGTGATTCAGCTTTTGGCCTTGATGGAATACCTTATAAAATGTTGAAAAATGTATCAATTAAGGCACTTTCTGACATACTAAATGTTTTTAATTTACTCTGGCAGGAAATGATCATCCCTAATGAATGGAAAACAGATTGTCTTATCCCAGTACTTAAACCTAATAAAGCAAGACATAAAGCTGAATCGTATAGGCCAGTAGCATTAACATCATGCATGGGAAAAACCTTTGAACAATTAATTAAACAAAGGCTAGAATTTTATATAGAAAGTAATGGTCTATTACCATCCAATCAATTTGGCTTTCGACGTGGTTGCTCTACTCGAGATAGCATTTCCCATTTGCAATTAGATATATACAATTCTAATAAAATGGACAATCATTTTGTTGGTGTCTTCTTTGATGTAGTGGGTGCATTCAACAACATCAATCTGCACATTTTGTGTGGTGAACTTCGTGCCCTTTGTATTCCTGAAAAAATTATAATATGGATCTTTAACTTTTTACATGGTAGAGAAGTATATGTCAAGGTGAATAAACGTTTAATAGGGCCACGTTTTTCATACAAAGGGGTATGTCAAGGTGGCATCCTCAGTCCATTGATTTATCTTCTTTATTTACATAGACTAAACATTGTACTTGGTCTTGAAGTGACAAATTTACAGTTTGCAGATGATTTGGTTATCTATGCTTCAGGTTCAGATATAAGTTCTGTTGAAAATATTTTAAACTCAGCTTTAACTCAGTTAAAGAACTATTTTCATTATCTAAACTTGGATATCAGTCCAGAAAAATCTAAAGTTATAGTGTTTGGAGAGTGTGAAACAGACCTACATATTTATTACAATAATAGTGTTCTTCCAATAGTGAATGAAGTGAAGTTTCTGGGTATAATTTTTACAAGCAACCTCTCATGGACTAAGTATGTTGATTGTCTGTTAGGTAGAGCTAATAAAGCATTTAATTTTATAAAGTCACTGTCAATTGCAGCTGATCCAAAAATTTTGCTTATGCTATATAAATCTTTAGTCCGCAGTCATTTTGAATATGGATTTTTATGCTTTGGGTCTGACCAGAAATTGGTTCACAAATTGGAAATTCTTCAAAATCACAATCTTAGATGCGTAACTGGCGCAATGAAGACAACTCCAATCAATTCGCTTCAAATTGAGTGTAACACTTCTCCTATGAATATAAGATTCCAGTTTTTAAAATCCAAATACATTCTCAAGCTTTTATCTTTCGAAAATCATCCTTTATTAAAGAAAATATTATTTTATCATAGAGTATACAGTCCCTCTAATTCCGTAAATGTCCCTTATATATTTCATGACTTTTCTAATCTAATCAGTATTGATGATCAATATCAAATTGAGAAATGTAAAGGCAGATGGCCATGTTACTCTGGTAGTTATATCAGCAAATTCTGGCCCATGGACATTTACATTAATCGTGACCTAAGGAGTAAAGAAGATGTATATCAGCTAATTGCAGAGTTCCCTGGGTACAGGCATATATTTACTGATGGGTCCAAAAATAATAGAAATGTTTCGCTAGCTATATATCTACCTCATCTTACTGTTGGACATGGAGTTCGATTACCTGGAGCCATGACTATATTTACAGCAGAATCTTTAGCCATTTTATCAGCTCTGCAGTATATACATGAAAAGAATCTTGGGCACACAACTTGGCTTGTAGCGACCGACTGCATGAGTATTCTCATGGCCTTACAAAACCCGAAACTGGACGCTAATACCGGCAATATTTTATATGAGATTCGGACTTTATACGCTGATCTTTGTTCTAGAGGATTTAAGATAAGTTTATTATGGACACCCTCCCACATAGGAGTATCAGGAAATGAAAACGCAGACTATCTTGCAAGAGTTATTGTTGACGTTGACGCTGACATCTCAGAGACAAGAAATGTTGCCATACCAAGTTCCGACCTGCTTACTAAATTACATGAACAAAATACCTGTATTTGGCATGAGAACTGGCAAGAAACACTAAGAACTAAAGGAAAATGGTATGCGAAAATAAAACAAACCATTGGTTCTGCGCCCTGGTTCACCAGGTCTGTTCTTCCTAAGAGCAGAAAATTTTATACTACTCTAAATCGTCTTAGACTTGGACATGGAAGATTCAATGCACATTTAGCCAGAATGAAAATTATAACATCGCCTGTTTGTATCAATTGTGACCTAAGAAGTGATCAGACCCTAGATCATATAATTTTTGAATGCCCTGCATATGATTTACAAAGAATTCTTCTAATTGATAATTTATTGGAAATATACAAAACGCCAGCAAGCATCCCGCGCGACACTCAAGGTTTGCTGGAAAATTATAGTACATACATAGCACTGTATAAATTTATTGATAGCACTGGTTGGGCAAATTGACCGATCGGGGCGACTTTTAAGGATATGACCCGGATATGACCTTACTTCACAACATGATTATGACAAATACACGGCTAAGACATCATATTATTTTGATTTTGACTAATCTATACATATAATAAAATCGTAGGAAAGTCAAAACTGTACATTGAATATTTTTTAAAAAGAATACTTGGGGCGTTATCTACAATCGATACCGAAGCCAAAAATATAGTTTTTAGAATTTTTGTCTGTTTGTCTGTTTGTCTGTTTGTCTGTCCGGGATAAACTCAAAAAGTACTGCATGGATTTACTTCAAATTTTGCATGAATATTACTAAGAGGTCGGGTCAACATATAGGCTATATATTATCACGCTATCACCTACGGGGGAGGAGCTGTGAATCTTTATTTTTCTTACGCATTCTGTGACAGCGTGTAATCTAACGACGCATATCTAAATGTTGTTTTTGAGTAAGCCATGCTATTATCTAGCTTTACATTATAAAAACTACGCCATTTAAGTAACTTGGGCAGAGAAATATAGTCTAAAATGAATGTTAGTAGTATAAAGACAATTTTAAAACAGCGCCATCTATGAGATTTCATAAAAATCAAATCAAGTTACATGTTAACATTTTTTGGAAATTAATAATTTAAATTTGATCATGTTGGCGAGGTAAGTAGTTAGTTATTCTTAAAATTCATAGATGGTGATGTGCATTTTCTTCATAAAAGTTGTATCGTATAGTTCGTTTTGACAAATTCAAGTTCCAACAAAACCCTCAAAATCTTGAGCAGAGTTGAGGAAGACAATTTAAAAAAAAAATGCGGTGTCAAGTATTACAAAAAAGTTATGTTCATTGATGATGATCATTTCATTTCATGACACCCTCACGGAGGCGAGCGTCAGTGATAGTCCCAGCCGCATGCGTCATCTGTTTGCCGTCAGCTTGGTGTTTTGTGGAGTCGCGAACCCGGTAGCTTTGTGGGAGAAGTATCGCCATCATCTGTCTGAAGATTTTCTACGAGCTTTGAGGCGCGCTACTGAAGACGAAGTCGAAGTAACTGATGAACGCGTGCTGAACACCTGTCTCAGTTCACTTCAATATGTGGTCATTTCTATCGGCGGCAATCCACTGATCGAATATGGGTTACCAGCTCCCCAATCATCACCGTATCAAGACCGTGAAAATCGGGAGTATAACGCGAAATGACCACCATACGAAATGACCATGTCGCTTTGTTCTCTTCAGAGCAAAAGCAAATTTATGACACCGTCCTTGAAAGCGTTGGGCAAAACCAGGGTAAAATGTTTTTTTTGGAACATGTTTTCCTGGTGGAACAGGAAAAACATTTGTTACCACTGGCATACTTGCAGAGGTCAGGAGGCAAGGCAAAATTGTTATTGCTGTAGCGTCGTCGGGAATCGCTACCACACTGCTTCCGAGTGGCAAGACAGCACATGCCATGTTTAAAATTCCCATCGATTTAGAGAGCGCCGAAACGCCTGTTTGTGGTGTGTCACGTAACAGCGATAAGGGACACGTGCTCAAGGATTGCTCTCTGATCGTATGGGATGAGTGTACGATAGCCAATAGGAAAACAGTTGAGGCCGTGGACAGAATCCTGCAGGACATCCGCAGGAACGAACATTTGATGGGTGGTGCCACAGTTCTGTTCAGTGGTGATTTTCGGCAAACGCTTCCCGTGGTGACGCGGGGCTCGAGGGCTGACGAGGTGAATGCTTCGTTGAAACGATTTTCGTTGTGGTCACGAGTTCGTACGCTTCGCTTGACCATTAATATGAGAGCTCGGCTCGGCGGCAATACACGTGCTTAAGAATTCTCCGATGTCCTTCTAAGTCTTGGCGAAGGCACTCTACCAGAAGAGACAGGTGGTGCTTCCAGAGTCTCTCGGTAGAGTGGTATCCAGCTTAGAAGAACTAATTCGCTGTGTATACGGGGACATCAGTCGTATACCGCACCAGCGGAATTCTTGGGTGTGTGAGCGGGCCATTTTGATGCCCAAAAATGATCAGGCTGCAGCAATTAACGAATGCATTCTCTCGGAAATTGAGGGGAATAAAGTGGTCTACACTTCGATAAACACTGTTGTCGAGCAAGATGACGCCACACACTATCCCGTGAAATTTCTGAGCTCCCTGTCAGCAAGTGGACTTCCAGCGCATACCATCAAGCTGAAGGTCGGTGTTCCGATTATGCTTCTTCGGAACCTATCTCCTCCGAAGTAGTGTTAACCGCCTTAAAGTCATCTCGCTCCACAGACACACCATTGAGGCGGAAATTCTGACGGGTTGTGGCGTCGGCGAGGCAGTATTTATACCACGCATTCCCCTAATACCTCATAACTTCCTGTTCCAGTTCAAGCGCGTACAGTTCCCCGTGAGTGTTTGCTTCGCGATGACCATCAATAAGTCGCAGGGCAGCGGGTGTCAACCTCAGGACGAGTTGCTTCTCACACGGGCAACTGTACGTCGCTTGCTCCCGCGTCACCAGTCCTGACTCTCTTTACATTTTGGCTCCTGGCAGCATAACTACCAACATAGTTTACAGGGAAGTGTTGTAAAGTATGATACCTTTGTACGTATTTTTACTCTTTTGTGTCCTGGAATGTATTCTTGCATTATTTTCTCTATTTCCTTCAGTCACATCTTATGACTGGACTCAGCAGGATTCCCATATAAATCTCTTCACTTGCTTCGCTTGCAAAAAAAAACTTATATATTAATGCTATTTTAAAAGTTGTGTACTTATAATGCTATAGCGACACTGGCATCTTAGGTATTTTTGGTGCTGTAGAGCATGCACGCAGACGACGTCGCGGGCAGCAGCTAGTGAATACTAAAGACGTGGCTCTGGCCTAAAATAAATTTAAAAACAAGGTATAAACTACTAAGGACGAGGCTGTGGCCTTATTTACTTTTGGACAAGAAGGATTAAACTTAAGACGTGGCTTCGGCCTTACTTAATTTTTAAACAAGAAGAATAAAACTGAAGACGAGGCTTCGGCCTTACTTTTAGTCAAGAAGGACAATAATCACTGAAGACGAGGCGGTATGGTCCAAGACCTTAGCCTGCCCGAGAAGGGCAAAGGAAAAAAAAAAAAAAAAAAAACTGTTGCAATCATGTCATTGTCATTGTCAACAAATGTCAAACTGCAACAACAAATTGGCACAATTTTATTTTCAATTTCATTTGAAAACACAAGAAATAAATTAGTGCAATTTTTGTTTTGTGTCATTATACTGTAATAAGAAAGCCCGATGAAAGCATAACTTTCATCATTTTACGTGTGGGAAGAATTTAATTATCATGGAAATTCTAGAGGATATTGGTATGAAAGCTTGGTTAAAACAGTCACCGAAATACACAACGTTTAGGATAAATACATTAAAAACATTTGACATCAGTGTTCTTCAAGATTTTCTGTTAGCTGTAAGTTATCTTAGGTGTAGTTATGTAAACGACATTTATTTTTAAAAGCACTAGTTTACAATAATTACTGTGTACCTAAGACGCCATCTCCAAGGACGAGAAGATCACGGCGATAATCTCGCCGTGCAGGAAGTCATGTCTCTATACCATAAAATGTGATGATTCAGGCTGACACTACAGATAGTAACAGTATTCATTGTTTTTTTTTAATTCACAGCAAAACAAAGAACTTCATGCAACACACATACCAGAAAGTTCCTTCATAAGACCTGATTGTCTCATACTTGATCAATGGGATGAAGAAGTAACTTTGGAAAAGACTAGGAAGGAAGTAATAGTTGATGCCCTGTGTGCAGCAGCAGTGTTGAGAGGAGCTCATGTCTTTGCACCTGGGGTCATGGGTCTACCTGTTAGTGAGTTACCTTAAGACTAGTAGGTATAAGGAAAGTAATGTGATAGCACATTAGGGAATGTTGAACTGAACAGATTTCACAATATTTGTGATCTTTGCAAACTTCGCTATACTAAAGGGAGAGTTTTCTTTTGAAACTGCAATAATTTGCCAACAGTATGATAAGGACCTAAAATAATCATAATTTTTGTGCCATACACAAATTGCATAATTCTAATTAGATTTAAATAAAATGTGTCAATTATTGCAGACTGCCAGCTAGGAGAAAGAATTGACATTTATGGAGACTTAGAAGGCCACTGTAAAAGGGGTCTCAAAGTGCAATATGAAGGCAAAAAGATTTACGTGGGGACAGGGTATCTGAAAATGTTAAGAACAGATTTATTTGATAATGGTGTTCAACCCAGGTATTGCAAGATTTAGTATAGCTTCTTATATCCATGTAAAAAAATCTTTTTTGGTTCCACTATTGTGTTCAAGAGTGGCAAGTATCAAAAAAAAAATAAATAATAATATAATAAAAATAAATTTGGTCCAAACCAGCTGGTTTTGACCAAATTTATTTTTATTTAAATTTCATAAATATTTAACGTTAAACCCAAAAACCTTTTTGTATATCTTAAATTGATTTTAGTGGTATAGCAGTTCATACTATTCTGCCAGCATCCAAAGTGCCTGTGGTGAATGAAACTATGTATTCTAAAGGAGAGGTACTCCTTCAGAACCTGCCTTCCATTGTCTGTGGTTGGGTTGTGGATGCTCAGCCCAATGAACATATTCTGGATATGTGTGCAGCTCCAGGCAATAAAACTACACATTTAGCTGAAATGTCAAATGATCAAGTAAGTATTTTAAAAGCTATGTAGATGTTGGTGGGGCTATTTAATAAGCTGCAATACAATAAACTTACATTAATGTATATTTCAGGCATTTATAATAGCATTGGATAAGACACCACAGAAAGCTGCAAAGATCAAGGAAAGCTGTGACATCCAAGGAGTGACTTGTGTTACTGCATATGCATTTGACTCTACAAAGTGCTGTTCAGAAGACAGTAAAGGAATCAACTGTGGACCCCCTTTTCCACCAAACAGTTTTGATAAAGTGCTACTGGACGGTCCTTGTAGTGGATTGGGTCAAAGACCACAATTGATTAACAAAATGACTCCAAAAATGATAAGCTCCTATAAGTTTGTCCAAAGGAAATTATTGGCTGAAGTAAGTGCACAATTATTCTATATGTACCTATATAATTTTGCATATTCCACAATAGATCATACACAAACCCCCTGAATAATCATAACATTTATACATTTAATTTGTTACTTGACTAGGGCAAAGCTAAACATTTACACATTTAATTTGTTACTTGACTAGAGCAAAGCCAAACATTTATACATTTAATTTGTTACTTGACTAGGGCAAAGCCAAACATTTATACATTTAATTTTTTATTTGACTGGCAAAGCCAAAGAAGCCCTCCTTTGGCTTTGAACAGGCTATATATTAATGTATATTATGTATGTTCATCTGTTCGCTCATAACTCGTCATATTTTGACAAACGAAGTGTCATTGGAAGCATTGTTGTTTAGCAGGTTAAAGGCTTTATGACGTCACATAAAACTCAAGATGGCGGTTTATATGGCTGTTATGTATTTTTTTCAAATAATATTTTTATAAATTACTTTATAGGCAGTAAAAGTGCTGAAAGTGGGCGGGAAACTGATCTACAGTACATGCACCATTACAGTTGAAGAAAATGAAGGCATGGTTGCATGGGCACTTGAAAAGTTCCCATGCTTACAACTAGTGCCTGCAGAACCAATCCACGGTGGACCAGGGTTACCTAACAAAGGTTTTAATGATGAACAAAGGTTGGTTAAAAACATTTTTATTTTAAAATATACAATATACATTTTCTTAACAGTATCGGCAAGAATCGTTTGTGTATTGAGTACTTAATATATTTTTAAATAATAAAAACAATAATTTAAGAGCAATTTAAACAATGTCTATTTGTACTGAGTCTACCTTACTGGCACTAGTTTATCACATTTATTTATAATACTATTCTTTTCAGATTATTGGTGCAAAGATTTGGTCCAGAAAACAATGATCTTAGACCAGTGGAGCACATATACAGGGATTCAATAGGTTTCTTTATAGCAGCATTTATGAAATTACCATAACCAAAAATAAACATCTAAAAATAAAACGCCTTTAACTTATTAGAGGTTTTCTACAAGACTATTACTGAGTACTAATAATTAGTATGTAGCGGTATCTACAACGCCACACGCGAACAACGCGTCATACTGACGTCACAAAGTCCTGCATCTCGCAAGCAGTTTACCGCGCAACTAGCATAGATAAAACGGCCCGACGTGAATCATCGGGCAGTTACTCGCCAGACTCAACACCCGTCTGGTCGGAGGATCCTCCCTTTTCTATGGAGGTTGAGTGATCTTTAAACCCTGTTCCTCACACCTCTATACTGGTGACACGACATGAACGTCAGTGCAGTCTTCGTGCACATACTTCAGCGTGACGTCATCATCACTTCCGCAAGCTTTAGAGCGGCGAGTCGCCCAGCCAGCCAGCATCCACGGCTTCAACGGGTATCCTGACCACCAGCATGTAGCGACCGCGCATATCTGGTCATTACCCTCAGCCTCATCAGCAACCTTGGCACAGCACACTGCACTTTCGCCCGGTTAACAAGAAGAGCTCTTCATTCCTCTCCTGGTCGACGCCAGCAGTCAGCCTCAACCCGGCGCTATACCACATCGACGCACTGGAGCATAATGCAGCGCCACCCCGACTCACTTGGGACATCTTTGCAGACAGTTCCGACTCACTGTGAACTATGCGGCAATCGGTTCCGACTCACTGGAACCTCAGCTGGCCTGGCAAGCATCGCAAGATATAAGACTCAGTCCACTATCGACCTCCGGTCTCCGGAGGGGAGTGATGTAGCGGTATCTACAACACCACATGCGAACAACGCGTCATACTGACGTAACAAAATCCTGCATCTCGCAAGCAAAACTAGCATAGATACAACGGCCCGACGCACAGTGGATCGAAAATCGGCTGTAGAAGACATAGGATCTCGATGTCTTAAATGTTATTTTTTTTGCTGGAAATGACTTCTGCCGATCATTACTGTTCTTTATAATGTCATATGAAGTACTTCATATGACATTACTGTTCTATAAAATGTCATATGAAGTACTTCATATGACATTTTATAGAACAGTAATGATCGGCAGAAGTCATTTCCAGAAAAAAAAATAACATTTAAGACATCGAGATCCTATGTCTTCTACAGCCGATTTTCGATCCACCGTGCGACGTGAATCATCGGGCAGTTGCTCGCCAGACACAACACCCGTCTGGACGGAGGATCCTCTCTGTTCTATGGAGGTTCAAGGTTGAGTGATCTTTCAACCCTGTTCCTCATCCCTCTATAAGTACTCAGTTATAGTCTAATCTCCTTACTAATAAACGTATTATATCAGATGAATAGTTACACCGATTTCTCTCTTTCGTCAGTAATTTGACTTTCGAAAGAAGAAAACAAAGCGTTGTGTAACTATTCAGACACTATACAACGTCTATTAGTAAGGGGTTTATAGTATACAGTGTGTCCGGTTACACAATGGACATACTTTAAGGGAGTGTAGTACCCATGAAAATGAACAACTTTTACTAAGAGACCAACACTGAAATCGAGAAAAAAAAACAGCCACTCTATACATTTATATTTACATAACTGAACAAAATATAGGGAACAGCTGTTTTTTTTTTAAATTATAATATAATTTTCTAGGGATATGAGAACTTTGTAAATGGCAACATATTATGTTGCCATTTACAAATTAACACAAAAGTAAACATCTGCCCTTATAATTTTTCATGTCATTAAAGTAAGAAAGCAATAGCGTCAATAAATCAATGTCTAATAAAAGATAACATAATGGCCCCGATTCTGTTGTTCACAAACTAAACTAAATTTTAGTTCAGTGCATCTTTTTCTTTCTATTTCAATATGAAAAAGACAGAAGATAAATATTAGTTTAGTCCCGTCAAATTAGATAATCCATAGACAAGTTTAGACGTGATTAAAAAATTGGCTAATAAAAATATGTCAATTCACGTCAGGCGCTGACTAATTTGACAGGACTAAACTAATATTTATCGTCTGTTCTTTTCTTAATGAAATAGAAAGAAAAAGATGAACTGATCTTAAATTTTGTTTAGTTTGTGAACAACAGAATCGGGACCAATCAAAAGATAAGTGTGTACATACTATTTTTAGCACATTGCACGAGTTTTATTTTTATTTTGTTCCATTATTATTTTAGATAAGACTTCTATTATGTCCCGCGAAATTGCCTAAAGATCAAAAATGCACATTTTTTGTTTTAATCATAATCGCTGTCTTCTAAAAATAAAATATTAAAGGATGGTATTTGAACATTTTAGGAACTGTATTTTTCATATTGTTTGTACTTCAATAAAGCACCTGTTTAAAGAATACACTATACCTAGGTTACTTACTATAAAACAAAACATGCGAATTAAAATTAATCATACTGATTGTTGCAAAAAAATGTGAGTTACGTTTGCGGGAGTAGGTACTTTATAAAGTTTCGATGCGAACCCATAAGCCGCCCTGCGCCTTCAGCAAAATAGACCGTTTATCAAACTGAATGGGGTCAACTGTTTTCTCACACGTAGAGAATTTAAAGTTCTTAATGAGTTCAACCATCGCCAGTTTCGCTGATAACATCGCGAATCTCAGACCTGTAAAAAGGTGATAAGAAAATGTAATTATTGGAACTAAGTTCTTTTACGGAGCTTGCGGTAGGATTAAAATGGGAGAAATCGTCATGTAACAAAAAAACGATAAATGACTTATGGCCCCTCTTCCACGCGACTTTTTATTTATGTAATAGAAAGAGAGAGAGAGATCTAGTTAACATGGTTTTCGAGGGTACTGAAGCCAATAGTGAGGTCAAAATAAAATTCCAAGATGCTGCAAAAATGTACTCATTTTGGTAATTTTGAAATTTTCGCAACTGCCATCTTGAATTTTTATTTTGAACATCGTTCCTGCCAGGGATCCACAGGCCCCACACGTTTTTTTTTTTTTTTTGATTTAGTAAGATCGTTGTTATGGCAGATATGTAATGGAAATTTTCGGGCCTGCAAAGTGGATGACCTGCCCAGCATGCGTATCCCGACAAAATTGTGTCCACACAATGGCCCCGATTCTGTTGTTCACAAAATAGATTAAATCTAAGTTGAGTGCATCTTTTTATTTCTATTTCATTATGAAAAGCGCAGAAGATAAATATTAGTTTAGTCCTGTCAAATTAGATACCTAATCCATAGCACAGAATACCTAATAGTACTTCGTACAGAATGGCCACTCCCTACCCCGCGCTGAAATCAGATACCGCACCTCACCCCGCACATTATCGGCGGTTCATTAGCTCGGGGCGCTCACAAAGAACCGCAGCACTGTACTGCTGACACGAACATACAATTTTGCGATTTAAAAGTTTTATCTGAGTTTTAATCACGATGGTTCGATATTGTGATGCTTTTCCGAATTTGTATTTACATAAATGTTTGTAAGATATCGCATTTTAATACCATGCGATATAATAACCGATTATTTATAGTTAAGTAGGTAATTTAAACGAAAATATTTTAGTGTAAGCAATATTTAGCTAAGTACCTTATTTGCATGGGTATTTGCTCTGGGATAGCAACATTTAGTGAAGTGGAACTGATGATGAAGACCACAGATGGCCACCGGGACTACTCAATAATAAGTATTTCACAGATTGCGATTCGATTACTTTAATATGTTTGCTAAGCACAATTTATGCTCGTCACAATGCGAATGGTGAAATGGAGCTGATGATGGAGTACCAAGAGAACTCCTCAACAATTAACGTCCCTGCATCGGGAAAAGCAATATTTTGTACAAGGCGATGAGCAAGTTGACATTAGGCTATTGTAACTTAGATACTTTATAAACAGACCCACTAAAAAGCGAGAAATAAAAACTTTTTAGCAAAAAAAAAAACCGACTTCCAAAAAAACACTAAGTAGGTACAAAGTGAAAAATAACTTTAATTTCGTAAGTCGGTAATCGGCAATAAACTAAAATACAGATCCAAAGACACCGACTTCCGAAATTAAAGTTATTGTTAAAAAGTTTTACATTTATTACTTAGCTATTATAATATTATTTTTATTTCATTACGAACCCGACTAATTAGATAAACAATCAAACGCCGCTCACTTATTCTTTCTAGTCGCGTCGTCGTCGTTCCCGCCATTTTTTTTACGCTCCGCACGACAACCAACCCTACTAGAGTTTACGCACACATTTGCACGTGTACCAACGTCATTTGGCTATGTAGTAGTAGTAGGTAATTATTTTGCGCGCGTTGTACGGGGTGTCCGGGGTGTGTCCATAGACAAGTTTAGACGTGATTAAAAAATTGGCTACTAAAAATACGTCAATTTACGTCAAGCGCAGACTAATTTCAAAACGGAATATAGTGGCCACTGTTATCCGTTTTAAGGATTATAATAAAACTAAACAATATAAAACTACCGTTTCTAATAATATTAACGTAGCACAACCTGTGAAGCACAACTTAACGTGCTTATTTTCTGCATTTTCATTCTAAATTGTATGAAATAACCAAACAAACGACGAGGGCGCCACTGTACGGTCGGCACAGTCTTAATGAAATAGAAAGAAAAAGATGCACTGAACTTAAATTTAGTTTAGTTTGTGAACAACAGAATCGGGGCCAATGACTGTTTACTGGCCGGCTGACGATGAAACGTTTTTTTTAACATACATCATGATGATGATTTTCTTTCATTCTTATCTTGTCGTATATGACAAGATAAGAATGAAAGAAAAATTATATTTGGGACATGCATAGGAAATACAAACAGTAAAAAATAGAAAGAAAAAGATGCACTGAACTTAAATTTAGTTTAGTTTGTGAACAACAGAATCGGGGCCAATGACTGTTCACTGGCCGGCTGACGATGAAACGTTTTTTTTTTTAACATAGATCATGATGATGATTTTCTTTCATTCTTATCTTGTCGTATATGACAAGATAAGAATGAAAGAAAAATTATATTTGGGACATGCATAGGAAATACAAACAGTAAAAAATAGGAGAATTTAAAACCAGTAAATTATAAAATAACTTTGCGACGCCAAAAATGCTCGTGTCTCAGCAAATTGCTGCGATATTTAAAACAAAAACAAGTTCTAATAGTATATTGTTACGTTTACCTATACAATTTCTAGGACCAACTCCAAAAGCCAGATATAAATGAGATGCTCTGTCTTTCTTGTCTTCATTCATGAATCGTTCTGGTCTGAACTCTTTCGGCTCTGGGTAATATTCCGGGTCCATGTGAATGCCGTACAAAGGTATGGCAACTACATTACCAGGTTCGAGTTGTATAGATGAACCGGGCACAGTATATGGCTTTGTACAAACTCTATCCACTCTGGCTAGCGGAGGAAACAAGCGTAATGTTTCTGAAAAATAAATACTTACATTATATTAACATTACACATCCGCATTATAAAAATAGAAATACTATCCTGGCTACAGAACATTATAATGCTAAGTTCAATAAAAACTGAGGTCAATGCGATTGTTTCTTGAACTTTCTTATGATCATATTGTTGAAACAATAATACCACACTGCAAAAATCCGCACGACGATCAAATTTTTCAGACAATTGTTTGCGACTAAGCTTGAATCACGCCCTAGGTAAAGCTCATAGTGTTATCATCTGGAAGATACTAATTAAGTAAGTAACGTATCACTTATCTCCAAGTACTCATAATTATGGTAAAACTAGCTTTTGTCGGCGACTTCGCCCGCGTGGAGGTCAGAAATTATCCCACGGGAACGTACTACTGGGATAAAAAGTACACTATGTTCTACTAACCCAGGTCATGGTCTACCCACGTGCTAAATTTCAAAGCACATGCGTGATCTCACATTATTTATACCGCAATACCTTGCAGTTAAGGATATAAATTATAAATAATTATTATTAATTACCCAATAAAAATCCATCCAGGTAATGCAACTGCGCAAGGAGATCATAGTCGTATTCTTTTCCATCGGTCATTTCCTTGACATGGGACCGTAGCTTGTCCTGCAGTTCAGGCTTGGTGGCCAGTACGTGGATGGCAAAGGACAGTAAGGTACTCGAGGTCTCATAACCAGCGATGAGGAACAATAACAACTGCGCGTCTACGGTGTCCTCGTCTAGATCTGCAGCAAATAAATATTATAGTATTTTTATCTCACAAAGCGACACTCGCCTTTTAAAAATGTACTAACCTGTGAATGTGTAAGGGTCAGCGCAAACAGAAAGGAGCGCAGCGGAGAGGATTTTATTAAGGCACTCGAAAATTAACTTTACAATTAAAGAAATAAAGGCGCGCGTGCCTTCCCGCGTATCCTCGAGGACGCGCGAGCATTTTTTGTCAGGTTCAAGCATATATGCACTTTATTTCAATAAAGTTAAGTTCATTTTCGAGTGCCTTAATAAAATCCTCTCCGCTGCGCTCCTTTCTGTCTGCGCTGACCCTAAGTAACTGCAGGAACTTTGGGTACCATCCAATGATATTATATACAATAAAGAGGTAGATAAGGCACTAGCGCGCGCAAATTCTTGCAGTCAAATTCAGACAATTGTTGTAATTTCGTTTAGTCGACATACTTCAAGCGCAACACACTACAGATAGCTATCTCTTTCTATGTCATACGTTCCGTATTATCTGTCGCAGTCGTAGTTGAAAACCACTATACCAACAACACAAAACGTCGCTTTGTATGAACGTAGCATATCTTTCCTTTATAATATCATTGGTACCATCCGACAAAATGGCGAAGTCGAAAGTGGGTGTATGTGTAGGTATGTGAGTTATGTGCTCACGCTACTCGTCTTCGCACACACTCACAGCGTGTTTGTGTACTTGGTTAAAATAAAAATACTGTACGTGGGTATAGTTACTGCATTACACAAACATCATTGTAATTTGAACCTTATGTCCATGTTCATAAAAATCAGATGCTGCGCTTTAGTTATTTCGTGCGCGCAAACATTTAATTATGATGTTATTAAAATACTAGTGCGAAGGTTTCGCTGAAAGCCTCTGAATAGAGTGAATTATTGCCAGTTATTATGGCAAATTCCTCGGATATTTTTTACACAGGATACATTCTCACTCAAATTACCTCATTCATTTCTTACAGGATGGTAAATAATATCGTGTGTTCGTAAATGAGGGCATACCTTACAAATACATCTGTACACACGACAGTACAAACACAGTACCTATTTACAATAGAATAACAATGCTTAAGGTACCTAAGTAGGTAGTGTAGTTTGCACTATAAACAAAATTAATTCTTAGTTCAACTTTATCACTATCAAAAGATATATTTTTTCAATCTCATCATTAAAATGTCTACTACATAAAAAAATTACTTACGAATACCAGAATTAGTTTTTTCCGATTCAGCTCTTTCCTTCTCTGAAAAATCTATCAAGATTTGGAGGAAATCACTTTTCCTGTAAAGAAATAACAATAAGAATTAAGTTACCTACCATTTATGCTGCTAAAGTTTTTTAAAGTACTTCCAATATTATTTTTAACTTACTTAACACCAGATTTGCGTCGCTCAGCTTTTGCCACTTTCAAAATCCTTACCAACTCTTTTGCAGATGCCAAATTCAGAAACGAAAAGTTTAAAACCTTGATCAGTTTCGGCATAAATATTAGGAAGAAGAATAACACCAGTCTTTTGTATAGAGGCATGTAATCAAACTTCTGAGCCACCTAGAATGATTATTTTTTTTACCATTAGGAACATGTCCGTCAACCCATCAAATATTTACAATAGAATCAATAATTGGACTAGCCGGCACTAGCAAAAGACAGATTATCATCTGCCTAGCCTTTTCCCAACTATTTTTGGGGTCCGCTTCTAGTCTAACTGGATGCAACTGAATACCAGTATTTTACGTGGAGCGACTGGCCTATCTGACTGGCTGTAAGACTTTCGGGCTTCTGACGACCCGTGACGACTTTCAAAAATCCACGAATGACAGCCGGGACCAACAGCTTTAACGTGCTTTCCGGGGCACGAAGCGGTCTCGTAATTAACCCTTTAACCGCTTACGTCGGATTAATAGGACAAATATTTTCGTGTCCATTCCGCCAGTCGTATATTTACGACCAAATATGACAGCTTGGTTATTCTGTTTTTTTTAATAATTACGCTGTATTCTACCAGGTTATTCGAAGAAAAAAAAATCGAATCACCGTGCCGGGCGTTGGGGGCACGCCAACTGATATGAAATCGGGCAGTTAAAAGGTTAAAGATGGTTACCCATCCACGGACCAACCATGGCAAGAGTAGGTTAACCTGATTGATCGACCCGTACAGCTGTTACTAATTAGAAACGGGAGAGGGAGTATTTGCCCTGCAGTGGGACAATACAGGCTAGTTAGATTATATTAGATTAGATAAAGTATTCTTTATATCTATTAAATTAAAATAATTTTAGCAGCAGGACATATTTTTTTGTGTTTGTAATATAGTAAGAATTCCAAGTACCCAGCCAAGTTGCCTCATTACATAATTCGTTAAATTACGTAAGTACAACAAAGGCATGAAACAGTAATATTTACTTACATTGAAGAAGTGTGCATTCTCATCTGATAAGGCATCACACTTGATACCAAATGCACATGCCCCAATTACCTCCAATGTGAAGTGCCCTATTGTTTTCTTCATCTCAACATCTTTCTTATCTGTAAATTAGCAACATAAATATTATGGTTATATAATGTTGTTTAATGAAAATGATGTAGGTATACTTAGTAAATATTTAAACAGAATGCAATTACTATGGGTCTTCTGTAAAATAATTTTATTTTGTGCTAATTACCTAACTCATATAAACTTTCATTTGATTAGAATGCACATGTTTGCATGCCTAATATAAGTTAGATTGTACAAGAATCACCCATTAGGTACCTACAAATGAATAAAAAAAATGCAAATAAATTTTAGTTTGTAGCACAGCCAGTGTATAGAATATGCTTGGGTATTTGATAAATGATAAATGATAAATGATTTTATTTCTGTAAGTAGGTTTGTACAAACACTTTTACACGTCAATCATATTTTTTTTTAAAACGAGATGAGGTCGGCGTTTCCTATCTGACTACTCTGAGAAGAAAGGCCGAAACAAACTCAGAGGTCACAGTCTCTTTTAAAGTCCAGACATAATCTTGGTGAGATCATGTGGAGACCATGTAGATTGGTGTCTGAAATGGTCTTTTGAGGAAAGAACCACACAGATTGAGTGGACCCGTCCAGTCAGTGCACGCATTTGTCAGTAATCATGCAGCTCAACTCAAACTTAGGGAGCTCAACGATTCGACGAACAATACCAAAGAAAGGACATTTGGGTAGGTCGCATAAATTACTCAAACTGCCAGACCATGACTAAAACTATCTGAGAAAAAAACAAAGGCAAACTAAAATTAACCCACATAGTCTTCACATTCACAGTCATTAAAAATAACATAATACTTTACAAAGTAAATATTCATGTCACTGTATATGTAAAATTTATCAATGTCAATGTGTATATAAAAATCCAGAAATAGTCTTGGTCAGATCATTTTGAGGACCATGTAGATTGGTGTCTGAAATGGTCTTTTGAGGAAAGAACCACACAGATTGAGGGGACCTGTCCAGTCAGTGCTCCCATTTGTCAAAAAAAATGTGCAGCTCAACTCAGAACTTGAGGAGCTCAACGATTCGACAAACAATACCAAAGAATGGACATTTAGGTAGGCCGCGTAAATTACTCAAACTGCCAGATCATGAATAAAACTAACTAAGAAGGAAAACATAAAAAAAAGATAGAAAAGACCCACATAGTCCTCACTTTCACGACAATTAAAATAATATTATACTTTACAAAGTAAATATTCACGTCTATAAAGAGAGAAAATAAAATAAATAATAAGCAAAAAAAACCAAACAAGATTCACTGTGTAAATTTATTGGAGCAGCTCAATCCCAAGCATGTTTATCCTCAATATAGTCTTTAACAGAATAAAAGGCTTTCTGGCATAGTTTCCGCTTTATAGAAGATTTGAATTTATTAAGGCTTAGATCTTGAATGTGGCTAGGAAGTTTATTATAAAAACGTATACATTGGCATCTAAACGAGCCACTTATTTTCTTAAGCCTGGTTGTAGGGACAACGAATTTGTGTTTGTTCCTAGTATTTATATTATGGATATCACTGTATTTTTTAAACAGATTAATATTTTTATGTGCGTACAAAAGATTTTCATAAATATACTGAGAAGGCACAGTCATTATATTAATCTCTTTAAATTTGTCTCTGAGGGAGTGTCTGGGACTTAATTTATAAATTGAACGAACTGCCCTTTTTTGTAAGACAAATATTATCTGAATATCGGCGGCATTTCCCCACAACAGAATACCGTACGACATCACACTATGAAAATAACTAAAGTATACTAAACGGGCTGTCTCTAAATCAGTTAAGTCACGAATTTTTCTAACGGCGTATGCTGCGGAGCTAAGCTTTTTTGATAATTTATCTATATGGGGGCCCCATTGAAGCTTGGCATCTAAAGTTATGCCCAAGAATACGGTGGTATCTTCGGGATTCAACACTTCATCCTTTATAAGCACACTAGTTTTTACTTGTCTAACGTGAGGTATGGTAAACTTAATACATTTAGTTTTTTTCTCGTTAAGAAGTAGGTTATTAACATTAAACCAGTTAACTACTTTATCGAGGGCGCTATTTATATTGTCAGTAACCAGCTGCTGACGTTTGAGTTTAAATAAAAGTGAAGTGTCATCTGCAAACAACACTATATCATGATTATCCTTTATGAGGTAAGGCAAGTCGTTAATATAAATAAGAAACAAAAAAGGACCAAGAATTGACCCCTGGGGGACCCCCATTGTTACAATTGATCCGGGTGATCTTTTCCCGTTAACATCAACTCTCTGAATCCTATTACCTAAGTATGAAGTAAGAAGATCTAAAGCGGCATTCCGGACTCCGTAGTGGTGCAGTTTCCTGATTAATGTTTCATGAAAAACGCAATCGAATGCCTTGGACAAGTCGCAAAAGATGCCCAAAGCATCGCATTTATCCTCCCATGCATTATAAACATGTTCTAAAAGTTCAACACCGGCATCAGTAGTCGAACGACCCCTTGTGAAACCGAACTGTTTGTTATGTAGTAATTTATGTTTATTAAAAAATCTTTGCATTTGATCTAAAATAAGTTTTTCAAAAATTTTGCTAAAGGTAGGTAGCACTGAAATTGGTCTATAATTAGTAGGGTCTGATGTACTACCCGATTTAAACAAAGGTATTATTTTACTGTATTTCATAAGATCAGGAAACTCACCACAGTCAATACAATTATTAAAAATAACAGCTAGAGTAGGTGCAACAATGTTTATAATCGTCTTCGCAACGTCCACAGAATTACCCCATAGATCCGGGGTCTTTTTAACATTTAACGTGTGAAAGGTTTTAATTATATCTTTACAAGTGACATATTGAAAAGAAAAATCAGAATTTGTTTTATCTCATTATCTCTACAAATTAGTTACTTGAGTAAAAAAACAGTTATTTATTATTGTATGGTAACAGCAAACTTAATAAAAATGTCAATGTGTTAATGTTAATAGTTATAGCCAAGTCCACAAGATAGCATTGTGCAATCTAGCTAGATACAAATATATAATTATATAATAATACTTGTGTATGTTTTAAGGAGACTCATTGCTTTTTGTTTAACTGCATTAGATATTTGATAGTTGCACTATTTATGTTTATCACTACATACTATAAAACAAAGTCACTTTCTCTGTCCCTATGTACGCTTAGATCTTTAAAACTATGCAACGGATTTTGATGCGGTTTTTTTTAATAGATAGTGATTCAAAAGGAAGGTTTATATATATAATACATGCATGCATGTGATGTCGTAAATAAACACATTTTTTTGCGCTTACTTTTCAAACGCTGGCTGAACTCTACGAGATAGGTCAAAATAATGTATTACAGTATTTTACACCTTTAAAAAGGTCTACAAAAAAGTCCGCGATGGTATATGTCTATCTCTTAGGGATAACCCACAATAATCATTTTTTATCCTTTACTTTTTACGAGAAATAATGGCTTATTTACGAAGCGATTTTAAGCAATACAGCATTAATCCTTATCCAATTAAGTACCTTAAATACATTGTGCATTTAATATAGATAAATATGGCCCTTTACAGCATGTAATTTAAATGAATATTTTCGAAGATATTACAGATTTAAAATGCAGGGACATAGCGGTTGCTGCAGTACCGGCCGCGGCGGCGCGTGCTGGCATTCTTGAAATACCTGTACTTAGTATCAGTATTGCACCCGTGCGAAGCCGGGGCGGGCCGCTAGTAACTATTAAAAGATTGTAATGAACCATCTCAAATCCAATCAGTTTATCATGTTTGTATGATTAAGAAACATCTTTACACACTTTCACATTATAATATTAATTTAAAGATGTATGCTTATTATTAGAAATGTGAAAGTCTGCAGAGCTGATTGATAAACAGGGCTAGTGGGTCAATAGAGTATACTGTCTACTGTTTATCTATAGACAGATAGAAACTGTCTCTAGTGTAGAGTGGCTAAGTAATAATAGCCATACGGTACTGTCAATCAGGTCAACCAACGGCGGCATCGTAGCTTACATTTGCTGCCGTCGGCCTGTGGATGGGTGACTATCTTTACATACCAAAAGGCGAAACCCCTCAAAAACCACATTGGACCGGGCTGTCATTCGCGGATCTTAGGGTTATCGTGTTACCAAGTAACCAGGTTGTGGATGTCAAATAGGCAGTTGCTCCATCTAAATCCAAACAACCCCAAAAATTGCTGGGAAAAAGTTAGGCATACGATGACAAGCTGTCTGCAGATAGACAGTAAACTCTATTGACCCAATAGCCCTCTAATCTAGATTTCACATTATATTTAACTTACCATATTGCTTCAAAAATTCAACCATTTGCATTGAACATACTTGTATGAGTGGAAGCATATTTCTTAGACGTGCTGAACTGAAGACTGGTGTTAATGTGCTTCGAACACTTTTCCATTCTGATCCCTAAAACCAAATCTATATTGTATTTTGGATAAATACCAGAGTATATTTCTATAAGTAAATGTATTTTTCCTTATCATATAGGATTTATGCTTGCTTTAAAAATTGAGAATATAAAAAAATACTAATTAATTATCAAAATACCTTTAAGTTGAGAAGTGAACGACTCCAGAACTTGGGCTCTTCTGCATTTAATGAGATTCGGTCAGTGAAGTGATCAAAATCTCGTATTGTTATCGCCTTGATTAGGTCCGGATCCATAATAGTTAAAAGGGGTCTTCTCCCTTCAAATAATCCTGCATTCAAACAAAATATGAAGTTTTACATAATGAAGAAAACAATAATAGAAACGGTTACTTGTAATTTAAGGACTGAGATTATGAATAAATAATATAATTTGATAACATTTAATCATACAATATTGTATCCTACATTAATTGAAATAAGAGGTTTAAACAACAAGATTTTTCTGTCACAGTTTAAGACAATTCTGACAAAAACAACCGCCTATATACAGCATCATCACTAAAATTAAAACAACACTAGTTGCAACAGAAGTATAAATGATGAAAACTACTAACTATTGTTCTTTTAGTTCTCAATGTTCAGAACTTACCTCCATACCGGTTTCCTTTAAAGTTATTGTATGCTTCTAATTGAAATTCGTGAAATGATTGTGTGCCTCTCAATCTGGGTCCCAGATTACCTAATAATATCACAGGTTTTTTGTATGGAATGCCCTTCTTTTCGAAAAAGTCAAAAGTACTTGTGTAGTAAAAATATAAGCCAAATAAAATGGTAAGGAATAAGAGCAATTTCCAGTCTTCTAAAATAAATAATAACAACTTCTTGGAGCCACTGAAGTATTCCATGATTACAGAGGCTACCACTGAGCTCAGTTAGAAGTCGGAAGAGCCTAAACCTAGAAATCACTCAACCGTTGACATTTATGAAATTATCAACATTTATATTTGCTATCGCTTGCTACAGCAGACAAACAAGACAAGAATACAATAGAAGTAAAAGCCGAACGCAAGACAAGGTCTCGAAAGTCGAACTGAACACGAACAACCATAGAATAAAGTAATATAACGCGAACAACTAACACAACACAACAGACAGACAGATCACTATTAGGGATGTAAAGCGGTAAAATTACCACGGTAAAAAACGGTAAAAAACGTAAAAATCGTAGTTTTACGTTCTACAAACTTATCTATGGTAATGAATGAGTGTGTTTTTATGTATCTTACTCTTTCACTATGTTTATGAATATGAATTATACCACGTCATCGATTTAATAATATATGCATTGATATATATGTTACACTAGATTAGCAATTACCGCACCAAGACGTTGCCACTACGCTGATGGCTACAGCCATCAGCGTAGCGTAGCTAACGTCAGCAGTTCTCTGTGTGACGCCAATCGAAGTCAACCGAGTGACATGCGACAAAAAATATCGCGAAAGAGTGCGATTCAAGATCACAAAAACATAATAAATTAACCGGAATTACTTTCCACACGTAAATTAATTGTCTCTGTGTTTATATCAACGTAAAAACGCAATAAAATGTAGAATGTTGTAAATTGGGTTCAGTGTTACCACTAAAAACTTAGTTTTAGTTTCCCACATTAGTGGGAGTTTTTAATTTATGGAATAAGTGATTTTAAATATTTTTTAATAGTACCAACGTAGCAGTTGTTTTAATCGAAAATCAATGCTGCGTGGTGGTTCACTAATCCTAATGAAAAGTTGTATTAAATTCAAACCTCGTAATGACATAGTTGAACTATCGGTTGAACATAGCATTGAACTGTCTTGTGTTGAGCTAGATAAGCATTTTATAGTGTGCGTTTACAGACCCCCAAATTATCAAAATTATTGTATATTTGAGTCAGTAATGGAAGATGTTTTGGCAAAACTTGCAACTGGTAATAAGTCAGTAATTATCTGTGGTGATTTCAATATTAATATTTTAGAAAATAACTTAAATACCAGTAGATTTCTAAATTTGTTTAAATCATTCAATTTGTCAAATGTGTTTATAGAACCAACTTGAATAACTACGACTACTTCAACGTGTATCGATAATGTTTTTTGTTGCTGCGACTATTTAGATAAAGCCATTGTTAATTATCTCGCTTCTGATCACAGCGGTCAAACTGTAACTTTTGAGTCCAACATGCCAATTCAAAAAGTGCAGATCCAATCCAGACCAATAACATCTGCTAATTTAAATAAATTCAATAGCACTTTAGTTTGTAAATTAAGTAAAAAGAACCTTACAATGGACAATGTTAATATTTTGTATAAAGAATTATTTTCGGTAGTCCAAACCGAATTCAATAATTATTTTAAAAAGAAAACTAAAAGTATCAGCCCTAAGTTTTTATTTTGTGACTGGGCAACTAAAGGACTTAGGAAAAGTAGGGAAAGACTTTTCGAGCTGTATGGCCTTAAGCCTTATATCAACACGGAAACTTTTAATAAGTATGTTGCTACTTACTCTAGAACATTTAAGAACGCTTGTAAGGCTGCTAAAGCCTTATACATTAGCAATAAGGTTAAATCAGCAGACAATAAAATAAAGACGGTTTGGAAAATTATCAATAATGAAACAAACAGGAACAAAAAGCATAATTCTGATTACACCCTACAGACGTCACGTGGTCTCATTTGCGATTACAAAGAAGTTGCTCAAGAATTTGTAAATTTCTTTACTAGTATCCCACTCAAAACAACTGAAACCTTAAATTCCTCGCCCTCGCTCGCTTTTAATTTAGTAACGGCGAATGTTTCAGCCTGCCCGATTGAATTTAACTTTAGGCATATTAACCCCGTAACAGTAATAAAAGCTTTTAAGCAAATAAAGATCAAATTGACCGAAGATCTTTGGGGAATGTCCATTAAAGTCTGTACCTCCATAATTGAGACTATTGCGCCTTATTTAGCCTTAGTATTTAATTCGTGTGTGGATCAAGGAGTCTTCCCCGATTTAATGAAATACAGTAAGGTAATACCACTTTACAAATCTGGGGACAGTAAAGACACTAACAATTATAGACCCGTATCCGTGTTACCGGTGTTCAGCAAGGTGTTTGAAAAGATAATGCTTAATCAAATGCTCAATCATTTTAACACGAATAAAATCCTTCACGATCAACAGTATGGTTTCACCAAAGGACGTTGTACGACCGACGCCGGTGTAACCTTATTAAAACACATTTTTAACACATGGGAAGAGTCGCAAGACGCCATAGGAATTTTTTGTGACCTCTCCAAGGCATTTGATTGCGTCGATCACGAAACCTTGCTTTTGAAACTTGATCATTACGGACTTGGAAAACTTGCGCTCAGTTTAGTTAGTTCTTATTTAAATGATAGACAACAGCAAGTTCAAATAAATGGTGTCAATTCACTTCACAATTCGCTCAGGCATCAGACTTCTATGACGCAACATCTGTAAAGTACCGGGCGCCCCCGCTGCGCGACGTAATTTATGACTACGCTCACAAAAAAGGGTCCATCCGAGTTTCTATTGATGCTATTCACTTAAAGTAAACTGTTTTGGGTTCTTAAATAAACAGACCATTATATTTAATATAAACAATACTCGTAATAAGAGAGTTGTATTTATAAACAAATGATGTTTTCAGAGAGTTGGTTTGTAAGTGTTTGTTCCCGTGTTATGTCGATTTATGATAAAACTGCTTTATGAATTTAAACGAAACTATGCAAATTATATTATGATTAAACAAGTAATCTAACAACAGTGTTTTTTTTTTAATCCCACCTAACATTTTCATAATATTCAAACTCAAACTTCATAGTACGCCGAGCCGTATGTAGCCGTTACAACACACGACTTTGTAAATGCTCAATTATAGTTATATTGAGTTGTTTCTAATCAAACAAATGCTATTAGGCTACTACTTATACCTTTATTGACTGATAACTACCGTTGTATTGTAAAAATGTACCACTTAATTATAAAATTATAAGATTTTCTTGAAGTGTTTACGTAAAAATTTTTGAAAAATTTTTTCACCAAAAACGATTTTTGTGATGTTTTTTCGTGCAATTTTTATCTACAAAGACGTATAATATGTTATTTAATCCACTTACCATCGATTTTACACAAAAACACTAACAAAACACTCACTAAACAATAACAAAACACATAAAATGAATCACGCACCCGCGGCCATTAGAGAATCGTAAACACTGACTTTAACTTTTTTTTAAAAATATTGCCAACCTATATTTTTTGTTCGGAAATGTTTAGTCGATTAGTTTATCTACAGGACCATAGAGTAAAAGAGTCGCACAGGATATTAGACCTTAAATAGCAGTACAAATAGAGGTTAAAGCCGCGCGAAACAGGCGTAACAGATATGTTACGTCGGTGCTTGACGGTTGGGGCCGAGCGTAACATATATGTTACGTTGGCGCTTGAGCGGCAGTAAAAATGGGTGTGCCACAAGGCTCGATATTGGGTCCTTTCCTCTTTTTAGTGTATATTAATGATCTACTCCATTTATTAAAAAATCAACCACAAATGGTGTTATTTGCTGATGACACTTCCTTAATTTTTAAGGTAAATAGACGTGCTACAAATTTTGACGACGTAAATAACGCCCTACTGCAGGTCCAAAATTGGTTCACTGCTAATAATTTAGTATTAAATGGGAAAATAACTAAGTGCATATGATTTTCTTTACCAAATGTCAAGGGTAGTGATTGTGAGATAATATTGAATCAGGAGAAACTTGAATTCGTCGAAAAAACAGTTTTCCTAGGGATCACGCTCGACTCAAGGCTGCAATGGGGTCCGCATTTAACATCTCTTGCAGGACGGCTCAGTTCGGCAGCTTATGCTGTCAGAAAAATCCGTCAATTTACTGATGTAGGTACCGCGAGACTAGTCTATTTTAGTTACTTTCATAGTATCATGTCTTACGGTATTTTACTTTGGGGACGGGCTGCAGACATCGATTCTATTTTTATTCTGCAGAAAAGAGCCATCAGAGCCATATATAATCTCCGCAAGCGCGATTCTCTAAGGGAACTGTTTAAGGATATTAACATCATGACGGTGCCTTGTCAATATATCTACGAAAACATCATGTATGTAAGGAAAAATTTACATCTTTTTAGCAAAAGAGGTGAAAGACATAATTATAGTACTAGAAATAGGGAACTATTAGTTCAACCAGGTTTCAGACTAGCAAAAGTAGACTCATCTTTTATGGGGTACTGTTTAAAATGTTATAATAAAATACCTCCCCACATTCTTCAACTGAATGAGACAAAATTCAAGTCATGTATAAAACGCACACTATGTAGGCAGGCATATTATAAGTTAGGAGATTACATCGCTGATAAAAATGCCTGGCTCAATGCTGGTCCTGCTCCACAACCACAACTAATTGATTAACACCTGAAAATACTGTTGGAGCTGCTGAAGATTGTAAGACTATCTTTGCATTGTATAAACTCAATTTCCTTTGTATTGTATAACTGCATAGCACAGATGTGAGTTCTATGTACTATTGAGCTACCATTTACCGGGTAATATGTTTTTCATTGACTAGAATGTGCCCTGGCGGCTGATAGTATGTCATGCGCGCTCAAGTGTCTCGCTGACGGTGGCGTGTGTGTTGGATCATTCGGTTCCCTACAAAATGGTTGAGCTGGATGGTGCTGATCCATGCGTCATGTTCGTGAACGGGCGCCGTCAGTTGGGGCTGGTCATCTTTTAGCTGCCACGGCTTATTTTTAATTATTTTATTTTTGGATTGTTATTTTGTTACTATTTGTTGTACTCTGGACACTTTTAACGCGTACTTGATTTTTATTTATTTTTTACATCGTTCTCACATATTATAAATTCAACATATGATGTAACTAATAATTTTGTAAAAATATTATTTAAAAAGAGTGTCCATGGAGTTTCTTGCCCGTTCTTCTCCATAGGTACCTACTACGCTTTGGAATGGGCATCTAGCTTCATTTTTTCCTGACTGACCGACTTCTTGACAATTCAAAAGTGCCTGTAAATGGTTTAATTGAAATAAATGCTTTGAGTTTGAGTTTGAGTTTTGCAGGGTGCCTAAAGATGCAGCACGCCGTGAAAAATGGGTGGAAATAATCTGATTGCTGAGAAAAGAGACTGACTGGCTACCTACTAAATCATTAAATTTCATTAATAATAAAGAAAAAATATTCAAAAAGAAAATGTCTTAGTTATTTTCATTATTTATAAACTTCTATTACACATCCATTATGAAATACATAATTCAAATATTTTAAAAATAATTTAACTTAACCTAAAACGCTTTTTATGGCTTAAAATGTTGGGTAAAATTTCGCATGGGTAGGCAACAATGTTTACTTTTAAATGTTTAGTGGTTTCAAAGCTACGTCGTCGCGTTTATAAAGTGGCTACACTTTTTTGACACATTTTAATGAGGTTTGCTTCTCTAGTTATTTATGGTGACTGGTAATTAGTGACCACTTTTACTATGGGGTCATACCTGAATTCGCGAAAAAAGAATCAGCTGTTCCCTACATTTTGACGAGATAGACGAAGATAAATGTAGGGAACAGCTGATTTTTTTTTCGCGATTTCAGGTTTGGTGCCATAGTAAAAGTTGTTTGTTATCATGAGTACAAGCACGTGTTTAAGTATCGGTCACTAATTACCAGTCACCGTATATAGCTCAATGAATATAATTATGTATGTTAAGTGCAAAGGCCAGTCAAAATTAAAATTTTAGTTTTTGGAAAATTACTTGTATTTAGTATTAAACTAACTACAGTTCTCAGAATCAACAATTTAAATAATAAAATTAAACAAATGACAATACACAAAAAAAAAAACAGAAAAATAAAATACAACATTTTGCCGTACAACTTGACGGAGCGCACTTGTCAGCAACGTCGCATTTTGATTTTGTAACCCCACGCCCGCGTTATATAAAATAAATTAAAATTTAGAATGTTTCCAGCGTTTTCGGTAAAATTACGTAATTTTGCAACCGTAATCACTATATCTGAGCCAAGGAACTTATGGTGATTGCGCAGTGGTTACCGCGAAATTCAAATTTTTCTACGTTTTTTGCAATTTGCAGGTCTGTTTCAGGTTGTATCTTGATCAAAATTTGATTCGCGACTATAACAGGTACGTATCTAAAGAATTATAATCATTCGAATCATTAATACATCTTCCTAACTTAGATTTGTACCACAAGAAGAAATCTCTCATGGAAAAGTGTTTGTGGTACAAATCTCACTTAGGAAGATGTATTAATGATTCTAATGATTGTAATTCTTTAGATACGTACCTGTTATAGTCGCGAATCAAATTTTGATCAAGATACAACCTGAAACAGACCTGCAAATGGCAAAAAACGTAAAAAAATTGAATTTCGCGGTCTACCACTTCCCATTCACCTTATATCCAACTTGGAATGTGCACAGGCTGCCGATGCGCGGTCCGAGCGAGATGGCTTCGCGAGAGCCCTCTGTCCCTTTCATTAGGGTGACCAAACAATATGATGTAGGTAGATTCTTATATGATAGGATATAATATATTAACCAATAATTTGATTTCATAAAATAATAATAATTATGCTTTAATTACATTTCAATACAGTGTCCAAATTATTGCTAAAAAAATGTTCTCATTCTATCAGATAATTGAAAAATATTAAAAATATATTAGAACGAAAATTAATGTTTTTTGCTGTTTTTATTTTAAGACATGACGATCTTATTTTTTCCTACCATTCCTACTAAATTCGGGAATAATCCTCCTGGCAGCACTTTAGAAAGGGACACAGGGCTCTCGAAGCGCTATTTCGGAACGGATTTCTCTTTGACCAAGTGATTGTCAGTTAGCATTGTTTTGATATGGTTTATTTTTTAATTGTTGTCAAATTGACAATGCACATTCCAGGTTGGTTAATTCCTTGACCAAAAATAATCGAAATTCGAACTGTCAAGTCTGTCAACTGTCAGTGTCACGCTGTCAGTCTGTCACTGTCACGCTTTCTGGATTCTGGTGGCAAATTCTGGCTGCTGCTGCTGGCCGTAGGTAGATAGACACTTAGACCAGCGTTGCCGTTAGCGTACATTTTACACATTTGACGTACCTTTTAAGCCTCCCATGTGTTATGTGTAATGGGGTCCATTTTACGTACCTTTTCAACTCAACATTTGAAACCGCCGCCAAAACGAGAAAACTAGATAGGTAGGTCTTCGGTCCTAAGTACCGGTGGCCTGTGAAGTCACAGACCTACGAAGGGTAGAATTAGGAAGTAGCTCTGTTTTGCTTCCCCCGAGAGTAGGCAATGACACAGAGCATGTAACGGCAATGAATATTGTATCGTTTATCCGACCGGCGGGGGGGGGGGGGGGCGAGAAACAATAAAAATCGGTCGAGCCGTTTCGGAGGAGTGAGACCACAAACACCGTGACGACACGAGATTTTATAATATTAGCTTTCTCACACCTAGAATCCAAAAAATAGAACTTCTGCTGGCGAGCAGGTAGTCTCTCCCTGTCTCGCATTCATTACGAGTGAGCGAGAAAAGCAGTAGTGAGTGATTTTAGTAAAAGCATGTACCTTTTTGACCCAAAATGTACCTTTTCAGCGCTGGTTATGTACCTTTTGGGAACTCAGTTGCGGCAACACTGACTTAGACAGAGCTGCTGGCTGGCCGGTTGCACTAGTAGTCTGTAAACGTGCTGTAAACTCGTTTTCAGAAAGTGGAAACAATCGTTGCGCTACCTCTTTTGTAAATTTTAATACTCCGCATTGGTTTTAAAGTGCAAAAACCTGGATTGGGATAAAATAATCGATATCTGTAAACTAAGCAACTATGGGCAAAACATCTAAAGATAAAAGGGATATTTATTATAGGTTAGCTAAAGAAGAAGGCTGGCGTGCAAGAAGTGCTTTTAAACTATTACAAATTAACGAAGAACACAATATATTCAATGGTGTAACACGTGCTGTAGATCTCTGCGCGGCTCCTGGCAGCTGGAGTCAGGTACTGACAAAAAAATTACGACAAAATGCGACTTGTGTTGACGATGTTAAAATTGTTGCTGTAGACTTACAAGCCATGGCAGCTTTACCTGGTGTAATACAGATACAGGGTGATATTACAAAACTTTCTACTGCAAATGCCATAATTCAGGAATTTGAAGGACTCAAAGCTGACTTAGTGGTTTGTGACGGAGCCCCAGATGTAACAGGACTACATGACATTGATGAATATGTCCAGTCGCAGCTGTTATTAGCAGCACTTAATATAACAACACATGTGTTAAAGATTGGCAGTGTATTTGTGGCTAAGATATTCCGAGGGGAAGATGTTTCTCTCTTATATTCACAGCTTAAGCTATTTTTTGAATATGTAACAGTTTCTAAACCAAGAAGTTCAAGGAACTCTAGCATTGAAGCTTTTGTTGTATGTCAAAACTATCAGCCACCTGAAGGATATATCCCAAACATGGTGAATCCGCTGTTAGATCACAAGTATTGTGATTTTAATCAATTTACTGGTCCTAACAGGTTTATAGTACCATTTAATGCATGTGGAGATTTGAGCGCTTATGATTCTGACACATCATATCCACTGTTGCTAGAAGGCCAGACATCATATGAATACAAAGAACCTGTACAAGGTCCCATAAATCCTCCTTATAAAGAAATATTAGAAAAAACTAAGAACATGCACTTAAAAAATACTGAGGGATCATCAAAATAATTCCATTCATCAAAAAAGAAAACAAGACATTACTTATTTTAAATGTTTGTTATGTAAAAGTACATGCATAAGTGTATTAATTATATTTTACATAATCATTATAATAAATGAATATATATATTTTAAAATAATGTTTTATTATTTTATGCCTAAAGAAATAGAAAAAAAAATCTGTTAGCTGTATTTGTATCTTCTTTCGTCTCGGGCTTGGTAGAGATAAAGAGGCCTTTGGATTGACAGTTCAATCAACTGGCCATGTGTTAGAATCGGTTAGAATAGTTTTGAAAACAGTTGAGTAAGTAATACCGGCTTTGTGTGCGTGTCACTCAGAGGCACAAGCCGCTGAATGCCGGCGAGGTGGTGGTAGGCCTCAGTTCGCGAGACACACCCTAAAATAGCTAGTACTAAAAAACGGCCAAGTGCGAATCTGACTCCCGCACCAAGGGCTCCATGCCATTATCTATAAAAACAGCAAAAAAATCGTGTCTGTTGTACATACGGGAGCCCCCCTTAAATATTTGTTTTATTTTAATTTATTTATTTATTTTTAAAGTGAATATATAACTAAATATTCTGTGAATATTTCAAGCATCCGTTGCCGTTATGATCAATATCGAGCAAAAAATCACGTTTGTTGTATGGGAGCCCCCTTAAATATTTATTTTATTCTGTTTTTTAGTATTTGTTGCTATAGCGGCAACAGAAATACATCATCTGTGAAAATTTCAACTGTCTAACTATCACGGTTCATGAGATACAGCCTGGTGACAGACGCACAGACAAACAGACAGACCCGGGGTCCCGTTTTACCCTTGGGTATGGAACCCTAAAAAGACGATCTGGGAAATAAATTATCAAAAACAAAATGTAAGAAACATCGAAAAAGTTACTTACACGCTTTTGAAAATAATATTATTTTTCTCTTTGTCTAGCAAAACTATCATTCTGTACAGAAAGTCGCGAAATTACTATGGCGTTCCAGTGTTGTGACGTCAGCTCGCAGCTGTGCTGTCTCTGTTATTCACTTCAAAAAGCTTACAACTTAGTCATTTTATTAACCGACTTCAAAAAAGGAGATTCTGTATTCGACCCGTATGTTTGTATGTCCGCGATTTTCTCAAAAACTACTGAACCAATTTTGATGTTTCTTTCAATAACGTGATCTACTTACATACTTTCAGGAAGGTTTTAGTATAATACGTAGGGCACTAGCAAAGTTTTAAGCTTTTCTCAAAATAATTTCCGTTGGCTGTAATACACTTTTCCATGAGCTGAAACCAATCATCAAAAATTTTCTGCCATACTTCTTTAGAGACTTCTTCACACGCCAAGTCCCACGCTTGAATTAGTTCATCATTGGAATACCGTTGACCTTTCAATTTATCCTTCATCATTGGAAAGAGACCAAAGTCGCAGGGTGCGAGTTCGGGCTGTAGGGAGGGTGCCCATCCAAAATTAGACCAGTGATTCGTAAAAAATCTTGAGTTAATTGAGCGCATTGTACAGGTGCGTTATCGTGATGTAGCCGCCAAGTGTTATGCACAAGTTAGGCCGGAGTTTTTGGAGTCTCAATCAATTGAGGTAAGCAAACCTCTGTATACCTACCACTTTGCGGTAACAGTCTTCTGTTCTTCAAGACATATTCTCATAATTATACCCCTTTTACCAAAGAAGACTACGACCATTTTCTTTTTCACGGATTGAGTCTATTTGACGGTGGTCGGTTGTTCCTCATCTTCAAAAATGCATACCTTGTTTTTAGATTTAGATAATATCACGTTATAGTAATAAAGTCAAGATTCGTCACCTGTTACTATAGAATTCACGTGAGGAGATTTTCCGCCATCAAACAAAGTGAGCATTTTTTTACACCATTTTTTACGACACTCTATTTGGGTTAGGTGCGATACCCACAAGGTGGGTCATGTAAAATAGTGTAAATTGATGGTGCACTAATCTTCAGGATTTCTTCTCTTTGTTTGTAACATATGTATATCTATCTAAGTACACCAAGTAGTTTCTTAACAGCGGCTATGTTTTCTGAAGACACTGTTTCAGCAGGCCATCCGGATTGAGAATCGTCAGATAAGTTAAAATCTCCACTATGGAAGTGTTTGTACCATCGATACACTGAGCTGCGGGACGGTGCTTTCTCTTAAAACACAAATTTTAATTCACTAACACAATCATCAGCATTCAAACCTCGCTTGAAATTGTAGAACATAATTGCACGAAAATCGCGACGCGGCTATCTTGACATAACTAAAAATTTATAAAAAAAAATATTACGGGTAGATATAATTGTTTTTACTTGCTTCTTGCTCAAAGACTACAATAGTATTTCTTGCTTATAATAGGCTATGCTATTATCAGTAACAGTTTGACTCTCATATTGTAGATAGGCAGTGTAATGATATCTCAAAACTTTGCTAGTGCCCTACGTAGGTACTTAAATTAGGTACCTAACTATTCTTAGGTACTAAGTTATATGCATAAATGTACTGCATCTCCGGCATTTCTATGCGAATTTTGATGATTCTTTTTGATTTTTTTTTGCTGGACTGCAATTGTATGTATAAGTATTGTTTTTAACCGACTTTAAAAAAGGAGGAGGTTCTCAATTCGACGGTATGTTTTTTTTTTGTGTTTGTTACGCGATTACTCCGCCAATTGTGGACCGATTTTCAAAATTCTTTTTTTATTTGAATGGGTATGCTCTCGAGGTGGTTCCATTGTCACCAAATTTGAATCTGATGAGGGAATCTCATGGAAATCGAGGGAAACCCTCAAATTTTGTAGGCACACCTATAGCGATTTGGGTATTTTTTATAGTAGCTCGTGCATTTGCTCTCAGAAAGCACCATTCGGTGAAGTGGAACTGATGATGAAGACCACAGATGGCCTTCGGAACTACTCAATAATAAATATTTCACGGTTTGCGATTCGAATAGGTACTTTAATGTGGTTGCTAAGCACAATGCGTATCGTGAAGTGTTGCTGATGGTGACTTCTCAATCAGCTCCAGTTATCCTGGTTCTTACAAGGAGAACTCCTCAACAATTAACGTCCCTGCATCGGGAAAAGCAATATTTTGTAAAAGGTGATGAGCAGTTGACATTAGGCTATTGTAACTTAGATAAGTTACAAACTGTCCCACTAAAATGTGAAAAATATAAACTTTTTTACAAAAAAAAAAAAACAACCGTCTTCCAAAAAAACACTACAAAGTGAAAAATAACTTTAATTTCGGAAGTCGGTGTCAATAAAAGAAAATGCGGGACCAACGACACCGACTTCCGAAATTAAAGTTATTTTCCACTTTGTAGTGTTTTTTTGGAAGTCGGTTGTTTTTTTATTTGTAAAAAAGTTTTTTAATGGATAAGATATGCCTCAGGAGTGGTCTCATATAAACAGCGGCGGCCTTACCCATTGCGAGGCCCCGGGCAGCAGGTATTTGCGAGGCTCTTTGTCCTTCGTGAAAAGTATGTGATGCGAAAGTAGGTCTAATTGTTTGGTTTAGGTATTTGTCATGTTTGACGGGAAATGCTAAATATTTTATACAAATAAATAAAATTTGAGTTTTAAAATATTTTACATTGAAAGATTAACAAATACTTACAGAGATGAAAAATTTTAAAATAGATGTTTACGGCTTTTCCTAAAACTAAAATCTTTAAATAAAGCACAATAATCTAACGAATGAGCTACGTCATTTTCGATTGAAAGAATAGCCTGAAAGCCGATTGTGTCATCAAATTCCTCAAATACCTATTTTTTAATAATTAATTTTAAGCCTCGAAAAACTCCTTCCAGAAGATGCAATTGTAACAGGTGTGGTGGCAATAATTCTCAGGACTATTTCGATAGTGGGGTAAACTTCAGTTATTTTTTTTCTATTATTAAATAATTAAGGATCAAAATCAAAAGTTTTAAATTTAAAAAATCTATATTTTTTAAAATTTGCTTGGGTTGTTGCGCGAGGCCCCTGCAAGAGCGAGGCCCCGGGCGATTGCCCTGTTCGCCACCCCCTAAGGCCGCCGCTGCATATAAATTTGAGTAACTTTTCTTACATAGTTTTTGAGTTAGCTTCAATAATACGTTTTTTTTCCACTTATTTTAGTTTTTTGTTTGTGATCCTCCTGTACGAGTTTCTTCCTTTTGAGTTTTTTGAGTTTTCTTTCTAACATCCTGACACTGATATTTACATGTGTGTGACACTGATATGCACAAGGTGGGGCAGGTACGCACGGCTACACATCAAGCAATACATAACCTGTATAAGCTGACTTCTGATTGTACGAAATACATAAACAATGCGACTTCAGCTAAAACTGGAAAGGTATAGCTTAACGTGTAGCCGTGTGTACAACTAAAAAGTGAAAAATGAAAACTTTTTTCCAAAAAAAAAAACAACAGACTTTAAAAAAAAACACTAGATACTTACAAGTGATAAATAACTAAATTCGGAAGTCGGTGTCAAAAAACGAAAATGCGAAACTAACGACACCGACTTCCGAAACTAAAGTTATTTTTCACTTTGTAGTGTTTTTTTTTTGTAAAAAAAGTATTTACATAGGTAACGGATTTCAAAAAAAAAAATTGTGGCGGTACCTATTGAACATGCTACGCCGTAGCTCGTACTCGCAGTACGCCACTCGATGCGATGCGCATACTACGCGACATACCTACGCCATGCTACGCACCTGCGCAGTAGTCCGTAGGACATCGCTCGCTGTGTTGTGCACTACACGGCTACGCCGAAGCCCGTAGGAGGAAGTCGCTCGATGTGAATGCGATGCACATCAGCTGTGCGACATACACCACATGCTGCGTGGCTACGCCGCCGTATTCCCCGTAGTAAGAAGCACGATGCGACGTATAAGTTACACGGCGGCGCATGCAATGCTATACAGCGAGCCTTGTAGTACGACGCCAAGGCGTCAGCTGGAAGTCATACAAAAGCTGACGTCGTCGGATTTAGTTTGCTACTTATATTTTAAACTATTAAACTATTTTTTTTTTTACCCTAAACTAAATTTTATATAAAACCTCAAATATATTAATACTCTAAAATAAACCTGGCCAAAATTCTGGAGACAAAAAAAAATAGTAGGATAGACAGGAATAAAATAATCAGTTACAGATTATTTTTCATGAGAACCACAATGTGTAAGCAAAATTTAAAATTTTAGTATGTGTTAGTTCATATTTTATTTAGAATTTAATAATTACAAAATTAGTTATTCACTATGGGCAAGTTTGTATTTCCATCAGTTCACAAAATTCTCCAGACTAAGGTAGGTACTTTTTAGCGTCCGTCTTCCTCTGCCTACTTATTTCGAGTTATGCTAAGCATAGTATAGCTATACATAATAGATGCACAGTACACACATACAAAGCATACCTAGCAAGGTAAAATGTGTTAATTCAGGGGTCATCATGTTACCACTACCAGCAAATCCGGCTGCCCGCTCCAGGTAGACGCATAGTACTGACAGCGCACGGGACGAATGTACAGAGGCCAGCACATCAAGCTAACCCAATCTGTCAAATTTCTTTGATAGATTTTCTACTTAATCATAATGGAATAAGGTTCATTTTCAATTGGGAAATTTTGACAGATTGGGGTAGCTTGATTTGATGTGCTGGCCTCTGTACATAGGAGCAGGCTTTGGAGTTCGATTTCCCTCAAATTGCACCATATAAGAACTTATCACCTTGTTTGTTCTTCTGGGGAGAACCTTATCGTAAAGAAATCCTCTATCTTGAGAAAACGGGTGAAGCCAGTTTTTTGGGTTTTTAGGAAGGTACCTACTCGGCCACTCGGGCTAGCAGCTAGACGATACGTAGAGAAGTACTTATACATAGGTATAACTTATTTTCTTTAAAATAATGATGCCGCAATACAAGATAAGTACCTATGTACCTAACTACATAATTATATACTTAATTAGGTAGGTAGGTACCTATTAGTTTTATAAATTCATATTCCGTTAAGCCTCTTGTAAACATATATTTGAAACGTTTAATTCTAGACTATCTACGGCGACAAGAAAGAGCCAGTATGGGTTTATCTAGAAAAGGAAATGCTAAAAAACGTCGCCAACAAACCATACAACGAGAAAGTAGGAAAATGGCTTCGATTCCTCAAGGATTTGAAATACCATTACTTTTGTGAAGGTAGGTTTTCCTTTTATTTGATGCAGTTTGACTAGTTTGAGATGCTGAGTTATGATTACAGATAAAGATAGACATAGATAAAGCAAGTATCTCGATCTGTATGAAAACCAAGCGTGCCATTTTTTGACTAGGTACCTACTATGCTTTTTTTTTTTTTTTTTGTGGATGGGAAATCATCCAATGACCCCTCCCGCTCTGGGTGGAGCAGAAGGGAGTGTCAGACTCTTACTGACTAAAACCCACCCGTGTTCCTTCCTTAGCCCTTTGTGTTCCGGGGTAGCGGTAACCCTTTCGGACAATCCCGCTGCCCCGGCAGGCTTCGGCCCTTTCGGGCCCCTTCCTTATGCTGACATCTCTTTGAGGCGCGCGTGGAACACGTACGCGCCGTCCGGCACGGGCCTGGTCCTGATCGGACGGAGAGTTACCCATTACTCTCCACCCGCAGGCCCGCGCCTACGGTGGCCGGGAGTCGTCTCGCGGCTCCCGACGCCCGGGGCGTCTCCCGCGGCGGCTGGGACGTGAGGCCCTCTCCCTCAGCCGTCCCGCCACCTCCTTCGCTAGCATGACTGCTTCGCAGAAGGAGGTGACTGCCTCCCACTCCCTCTCGCCCCGGACCATGGCTTGAACCAGGGCCGGGCGCGAGAGGTCGCCGCCGCTGCCGATCGCCTCTGTGAGAACACGGCGGTGCTCCGCCCAATTGGGGCATACCGCCACCGTATGCTCCACCGTGTCCTCCGGGCGACCCTCGCAGTGGTGACACCAGGGCGTTTCCTCCCGCCCGATGGTGTGCAGGAACCTCCCGAAACACCCGTGTCCGGTGAGGACCTGCGTCAGGCGGTAGGTGAGGGCGCCGTGGCGCCTCTCTAGCCACTCCTCAAAGAGGGGTCTTACCGCCGCTATCGCGGCGTGCCCTGTACCTACTATGCTGTCACAAGCTTTAATTAGTGATGGGAACATCCAAAAATCAAATCAATTCAAAGTTGCCCGACTCGCACCACCCCCGGGGGCCTAGCGCCAGCGACGCTAGCTATACACAAGGTCTAACATATAATAATTAACGCAAGACCTCATACATCCCAATTAGAGTATTGAGTTAAAAGCATAATACAATGACCAAAACTATTTTTTTTAAAGCTTCCTATTTTTTTAAGAGAATCGGTTTGACACTAGCATTACTTTATTTATTTAAAATTGGGTCTTATTGCCTTGATTAATTTAACTTAGTTTTATTTGGTTTGATAGGCGTTTAATATGAAAAAATCCTTAAAAATCTAGTCAGTCAATTAAGAACAAACTACTTTCATGACTTGCATTTATTTTACACCATAAAGCGATGAATGTTGAACTGTCAAATTGAAAGCCATTATTATTATTTATTTATTTTATTGCTTAATTTGCATGTACTTATACCTACGCATGTTTGACAAATAAAATTATCTTTATCTTTACCTACTACTGATAGTGTATTACGAAATTACCCCGCGAATTCGCGTCTGTTTCTGGATGATCAAAAAGCATCGCTACGTTGGGCAGGCCATCCGCTAAAGTTGTAGGAAGTTGCGACCGCCGCGCGCCGTCGCTCTGTGGACGGAAAAACAAGCTTCCCTTTCATAGGATTTTTGAAAAATAAAATGTTTTATTTGTTAGTTTGAAGTATACAGTTTTGACGACTACATTAAAACATTGAATAAATTAGTAGTTACAGGGTTTTGTTTCCTAACAAATAAAACATTTTATTTTTCAAAAATCCTATGAAAGGGAAGCTTGTTTTCCGTCCACATCAGTGCGTCGCAGTGGACGGCCTCGGATCCAACACTTCACATGAAGGTTTAAAGGGTTAGACCTAAAGTGTACTATTTATAATTCTGTGCTTAGTGGCTAAAGATACCAGCGAAGTGCGTTTCGGATCTTGCGCTTTAAGTTTTCGGTATTACCAAAACTTTATATTAAGTATACAAACTTTTTTAAAAGTAGGTAGTAAATCTACTTTTATATTTTTCTATTTAATTATTTTCTTGCATATTTCAAGGTAGAAGAAAGGAAAGAAGGCTTCAGAAGGAAGTTGGCCCTAGATGGTACATCGAACTCTCGAGCCAGCAGAGGGAAGTCCTAAAACATGTGAAACAGGATATCCACCAAGACTTATTAGAAGATATACCTCGTCGCATGCGCACGAATTTATCTGATCTCGGAGTAACGCTTAAAATTCCGAGAAGTGTGTTGATGCAGGCGATGGATGCCAGCATTGAGGATCCTGGCGTTTTCTTTTGGAAACTCTACCAAGCAGTTTATAAGAAATCGCCGAATGAATTACAACCATGTACGTTTATTAATTCTATGGATATTGATAGATGCTCTTTGCCGACGTTAGGGTCACTGCAGGCTGCAGCAGGCATTCGCTATCCATGTTAAGTGTAGTCGACAGCCCGTTATGGAAAAGTGCCGCTCATATTTTGAGCTAGGTCTTAAGTATGCTTCATTAGTCGAGTGTCGCAAGCGCTATGCTAAGCATGGGTCTTGGATTCGATCCCCAAGTCGGGTCGGTTTTTCATTTAGGGACTTCTTAAAAGCTGTGGGCTCTTGAGTTGTACTCGTTTGATGGAAATAGGCTCTCTCATAATTTTGAATTAAATACAACAACTGGCAAACTGTGCTGGCTGCACCAAACACCTTTGCCCATACCTTCGAGGAATTAGGTGTGATGTTGCCTGTTATGTGTCTTATGTTAAGTATATGTTTATGTTATTAATTTTAGCATACGACATGGATGCCAGGATCCTGATATCGTGCTTAGTGTTCATTGATATGGAGGAGTGCGTAGAAACACTAGACCGTGTAACTCATTATGATAAATCTATATCATTAGAACGTCCGAAAAGTGAGTACCTACAAGTTATTTCGATTACCTACTATAGCTACCAACAATGTAACCACCATCAAATTCCTTCAAACTAGGATAAGGACTTGCCATTTAAAGCACACGACGGCGACGTCGGTCGGTACCTACGGATTATACCAGTCAGGTTAATTAGACTGAAAGCCAACCCCAACGTAGTTGCGGAACAAACTCAAACTCAAAACACAACACAACAAACACACATACGTAAGTACATAATAAACTTCCCCTGTATGATGGGTTCTTGCTAGAGCCAGACTACGCGGCCAGATGAATCTGCTAAAAGTTAGCCATTTATCGACGTCAGAGAGGAGATCCGAACATGTACTCTATCTACCTTCCATGGTAGATACTTAACCCATTCACTGCAGCCTTTCTGAAAAGTAACGATATTACCCAGATGCCGCCATACTGTACTATGCAGCCCGCCCAAAGGCGGACTCGGCATGTCAGATTACAATTGGCTTTTTTCAAAACTTCAAATATCAGCAGGCCATTTGAGTTGCCAATAATACACATCATCTCATTACTTTCTGACGTTATTTCGTAAAGTTATTGCAGTTAAAATCAAACCGCCCATGGGCGGTCTCGGCGTGAAAGTTAAAAAATATTGCCCGCCGGTGGGCGGGCTCGGCGCTGGATGGGTTGTTTGCTGTCGAAATGGTTTTACATACAATTCAATTGTTTGTAGAAACAAAGAAATACTATCAACCAAAAGTGAAATACGGAGAATACTTACAAAAGATGTACGTCCCCCTTTACCCCAACTGTAAACCAAAGAAGGAGAAAAAGCCTTTGCCTCTTGGCTATAAGTTGAAGCTAAGGAGTGATGAAGTAAGTTTTTACGCATAATTTGCCGGTTAAACAGAAGAATCAAAGATCACTTTAAAATTTCACTAAGCATTATGAACAACAACTTTCATACGCAAAATAAGCGCATTGACGTGGAGTTGCGGACACCAGCCCGTATTACCTATTACCAATTTAAAGCATTATGAACAACTTTTACTATGAGACAATTATGAAAACGCGAAAAAAAATCAGGTCATGCATAAGTACAGACGCCAGCACATCAAGCTACTATATTATATACAATCTGTCAAATTTCTTTAATAGATTTTCAACTTTATCGCTGAAACTTAAGGTTCAAAGTTGATTGGAAAAACTTGACAGTTTCGGGTAGCTTGATGTGTTGGCGGCGTCTGTGCATTTATATTCACGTACCTCGACAAACTGTATTGCAAAAGCTGTTTTTCCGATTTCAATGTTAGTCCCAACTCCCTAACACCTTGTATAGACACACTAGCTTCAGCCCGTGACTTCGTTTTCGTGGAAGTCGTAAGACACTACAATATACATAATAAAAGAAAAACTATAACCTTCCTCGAGAATTGGCCTATAAAATGTAAAAATATTTTTTCAAACCCGATTGGTAGTAAGTAGTACCTACCAGAGATTTGCGTGATCAAGTCAAGCAAAGCATACAAATTATTCAGCTTTATTGTTAGTTTATAGATAGAAGAGGTACCTAACATAGAAGATATACGTTTTTGCTAGGCAAACTCACGATACTTTATTTATTTACAGAGTTATGAAAAATTATGCACAAGTAACGAATTCGTGAGTACATACCTAAAAACGGTCATTTATATCAAATCATTTTATCCTAATAAATGAATTGCCAAAAATACGCACACTTTTCATTGATTAACTAATTATTTCTCATTCTTAGTTGGAGAAACGCAAAGAGAGAAATAAAAAGGCGAAACAACAAGAGAGAATTTGTAAATATAAATTTTGGGAACCACCAAGTACTCTGCGTTAGTATTTATTTATTTACTAAGTTGATATAGGAACGGATAAAATGTTATATATTACACCCACATAATATTATGTCATTAAGGTCTTTTCTATGGGAATATTGCCATGAAATACTCGACCCTCATTAGGTACTTACAAAATATATATTTTTAGGTAATACCGATCCAAAGCTGTGTGCGTACGTGACCAAATTGCGCATGTTGAAGATGAGAGCTAAGCCTCGGTACTATGCCCCTTACGACAACATACAGTACCAGATCTCAGGCGTCAGCTTCTCGGGAGGAAGGCCACGTTACGTGCTCAATAGTAAGTACTCTCTCACCCTCGTCGCTAGCGCAAGAGTCACTGCATTTAGTTCTACACAGGTGCATGTAAATCGTAGCTTAAAAGAGCAATGGTGGCCCAGTGGTAATGGAGTTGTACGAACCTAGTAGGCGCCTAGGTTATAATTTACAAGTACAACATGTTCTGTCGGCACCACCACTTAGTTTCCGCAATGATTTCATCACCATTCTCTCTAGACGGTGAAAGGAAAACACCGTGAGGAACTGAGCCAATATCAACGAACCTATAGTATAGGTACCAACCCGCATTGGGCCCGGTTTACGGAACACTCCCTCTTACAGAAAAAGTGCCTGAGTCCCAGCAGTAGGAACACAGGATTATATAAGTAATCCAGCGTTGATTGATTGATTGTTGATTCCAATCAGTTCAGACTTTTTGACCGAGCGGCGTGTTCGCCGCGTTTTCACAATATACATTGTACACTCGCTTGTGCACTCAGGTCAATCGCTCTCGTTCCGCAAACGCGGTGAACACGTTGCGCACACGGGGCATGCTTGCTACGCCCACGCAGCGAGCGCGCGTTATACAACGCCTTCCTGCGCTGCCCGCCAGTAACACGCTGGCAAGTCGTCTGTGTGATAAGACCCCTAAACGGGTCTTCTAACAACGTTTGAAGTTTGCGAAAGAGAGATGAAATTGATAATAAAAAAAACCGGTCAAGAGCGAGTCGGACTTGCGCACCAAGAGTTCCTTACCATCATAATATGTTTTTAAATTTTCATCGGCGAGGCCTATATTCGTCATAGAGTTTTAATATTGCAGTTTTTGGTAAGCGCCATCTCTTGACCGATAGTGCACTAATGTAATTTTTGTTTATGATTTCTGAAAAAGTGTGTTATGCAGAAACATCGATTTATTTTTCCTGTAATCTTTAAATAAACTTCTATCACATAAAATAATTTCAGATTTTCTTTAAGCAAACTTCGGAGGTAAGGGGAGAACGGTATTTTTTTTTACATTTTTCATCAAAAATCCGGAAACCATGTGGTCTAAAAAAAGAAATTAAATGTATAAGAATCTGCAAACAGCGCTCTATCATTATGATACCCCACATGCCCCACTTCGATTTTTTTAAGATCCCCTTTCAGTCCCTGTTGCAATAATTTTATTTCTTTCTAATTTGCAAAATAGTTGGGCAAACGTCATCTAAAACTATTCCAAATTTCAAGTTGATAAAATGATAACATTAGTAGTTCTCGAGATATCCAGCTGTGACAGACGGACAGACATACAGAGTCGCACCATATGGGTTCCTTTTTACCATTTTGGTACGAAACTCTAAAAAGTAGATTTGCCGTCAAATAATGACGTCATCCAATGAAAAAGCCTTTTTTAAACATTACCTACAGGCACCCAATTTTATTTTATGTTTTGTTTAGATGTTTCTGTAATGCCAACGGGATACATAGCTGTTAACGATGGCGTAGCCATCCATAACGGAGAAGTCGTCACGTTAATAGTCGGCTTATGGAAATACCCGAAAGAAGCGGAAGAAAAATGTGACCATACATGCGACTGTATGACCAGATGGTATTTATGATTTTGTTTTTTCTTCGTTTCTATTTTTGCGTTTTTCTTTCCGACACATTAACAAACTTAGTTGTGTGCAAAATTTCATCCAAATCATATTCGTAGCAAAATACTAATGAATGAAATACTATCGAGAACTCATGCTAGCCTAGTACTTTTTGTTGATTACTGCCACCACGGAATAGTTAGGTACTAGTACTACTCACAAATTGCGCGCACACAAAGTGTTGTGAATAAAATACTGTTCTTGTATGCATGCATGGTACCTACTACCGAGATAAAAATTCATTGATCGTTTAGCCTATTTAAAAGATTTTTTGTTAGTTATTAATTTTTATTTCAATTTCCAAAATAATGTTATAGTTAGAATTTAATTCGGGAAACTCAACCTTTAGATAAGGATTGTTCATTTCTAATCCTTAAGTCATCTCCAGGACTTTCTGGACTCCGAAAGGTAAAGGTTAAAATATACAGGCCATAAATGTGAGACTGCTTAACATATTAAAATATGCTTATTATTATTTACTTACCTAAAATTACCTGCTATTTATAGGGAGCCCGCCGTAATGGACTATTTGAAGAACTCCAAATGTAAATGTGGCCATTTATATGATTTCTACAATGAGGAACTTCGCAACAAAGAGAAGTATTTCTATCCTCCCACAAGACATGGACCGTTGTGGATTGATGAAGCTAAAGTCTTTCAAATGGACTCCATGGAAGATTTCATCAAAGATACTGTTACGGAAGCAGTTAAATCAGAAGAAACTACGGTGAGATCTTTCAGTCAGTACAATATGTTTAGGGATCTATTTAACATGGTGTAAAAAGACCCTTCACCTGTTCACCAAAAAATCAAACCAAGTGGGTAAGACGCTAAACTAAGACGACATCGACCGCGCAGTGGCGCCCTCGTCGTTTGTTTGGTTATTTCTTTTATTTTAGAATGAAAATACAGAAAATAAGCATGTTATGTTGTGCTCCACAAGAATATACGTTATCACTATTACAAATGGTAGCATTACATATTATATCTAATATATATAATTCTCGTGTCACAGTGTTAGTTACCATACTCCTCCGAAACGGCTGGATCGATTTGTATGAAATTTTGTGTGCACATCGGGTAGGTCCTGAAAATCGGCTAGTATCTATTTTTTTTTTGCAAACGACGTTTGCGGGGTCAGCTAGTATTATTATATTATTTATTGGCAATGGTTATGCAGTGGTTTTTTCATAATACTCGATTTTCCGAAGCACTTTTCGATTTTTTTTACGTGCCTATCAGTTCGAAACGGTGTTTCTTTGCGTGAGAACTAGACTTTGTTCGTGTAGACTAGCGTCTAACTGCTCATCACTGATACTAGCTCTGTCAGACACGACGCCAGGCGAGACGGCGTACTTTTTGGCCATGAACACCGGTGAGTTCGAGCTCGCGACTAGTTTACTCTTAATCTTTACATTTGGTTTACAGGCTGTAGCATCAGAGCCCACATTAAATGCGTCTGGATTGAAAAAAAGTGAGCTGCTCTCGGTATGATCATTATTTCTCTTCTTATTTATACCTACTCTCAAAAAAATATATACTAATACCTATACTAATCTATACTAATATTATAAAGCTGAAGAGTTTGTTTGTTTGTTTGTTTGAACGCGCTAATCACAGGAACTACTGGTCCGATTTGAAAAACTCTTTCAGTGTTAGATAGCCCATTCATCGAGGAAGGCTATCGGCTATATATCATCACGCTAAAACTAATAGGGGCGGAGCACCAATGAAGAATGTTTCAAAATCGGGGGATTTTTTTCCTATTGAGAGCTTCCGCTGCGTGCGCTGCGTAAACGGTTAAAGTTTCGCAAAAATCATATATGACAGAATTGTTCCCCTTTAAAAGCTTTAAAAAAAAGTCGGCGACAGCATATGTCTATCTTTTAAGGTTAGCTAACTATAACCTCTTTTATGCTAACCAAATTTGTTCTATAATAATGCATTATTTGCGAAGGTGTTTTTATAAACATGGTATTAATCCTTATCCAAATAAATACGTTACTCATCACAAGTATTTAATTTTGAACAAAATTGCCTCTGACATCATTTGATTTCAATGTATATCTTAGGAGATATCATAGTTTTAAAATAATACTAATAATAAAGCTGAAGAGTTTGTTTGTTTGAAACACGGTTTGAAAGCTCTAAATCTCTGGAAGTATTGGTCACATATATAAAAATATTTTTGCGTTTCATAGCCCAGTTCTTGAGGAAGGCTATATTCTATTAAACTTGACGCTAGGACCCTTAGGAGTTGAGCAAAAAGAAAAAAAGTCTGAAGTTTTTGCCAAGCGAAAACGAAGTAATAGCGCAGGCCGGCGACACGTTGCGACGGGGTGGATCGGGGAAACAAAAAAAATTTACGCGGACGAAGTCGCGGGCAGAAGCTAGTATTATTATAAATCTGAAAAGTTTGTTTGGTTGAACGCGCTAATCTCAGGAACTACTGGTTCAAATTGAAAAAATATTTTTGTGTAGGATAGTCCAAATATCGAGGAAGGCTATAACAACACGTTACGAGCAATTAGTAGTTAGGTTTTTTCCTCAAATTAACGCGGGTGGAACCGCGGGACACAGCAGCTAGTTGTCGTATATTTTTAAATTTTGCTACACGTTATTAATATTAAACAATTTCAGGCATTTTTGGCTGATCTTTCGGAAACACCGCTTCTGATTCCTCACTTACCACAAGCAAATCTACTGAACAATCTTCAGGAGTGGGCCAGACAACGAGTCAGGGGCAAGTTGAAACCAAAGCACCACAGTTAGTTACCTAAATACGTACCTTATTCTTTACACATCTTGCTTCCTTCGCGAATTTCCGCTCGGTGGACAATCTCAATGGAAATTAGCCAAGTACGCAGGAGTTATTATAGTGCACATGTGCGTGGCCAAACACAGCTGGTGCACTCTCCGTTCCTGACTTAACTCCCATAGTCTGATGGGAAGGCAATTTGACACAACCGGAGATCAGTCCAGCACTAACGGCTGTACGTCCGAGATACGGCGATTTCACACCACCAACTTCCAAACTCCGGGCAGTTGCTGAGAAATTCCTATTGGAAAAACCCAATGCCACTTTGCCCGACCCGGGAATCGTACTCAGGACCTCACGGTCAGCAGTTTCACTTATGACCACGAGACCAACGGGGCAGTTAATTGTTAGTTGCTTCCGTATTATTTGTACAAAGGTGAAGTCCACGATCCCAAGATCATAGCCCAACTAGGTCAACTAAGCATAGAGTTAGATCATCAGCAGGGTAATTAAATTACGTAACACACTAACTTTCATTTTGACGGTTCAATAACATTCCTTGTGTTATTTGACGATGCTAGAACCAGAGTGATCTAAGTGACATTTTTGCTAAAAATGGTTTTTTTACACAATTGCATGGAAAAATCACAATTCTTTCATTTCATCATGCTTAGATCAGTATTTACGTTGTTGAGCAGACACATTTATCGAACATTTTATAATTATCTTGCAAAGGGTTAGCAATATCCTTCAAAATGATAAGAGATTTTGATTGATAGCTATCATCTGCCTAGCCTTTTCCCAACTACGTTGGGGTCGGCTTCGAATAATCTATACCGGATTCAGCTGAATACCAGTATTTTACATGGACCGACTGCCTATCTGACCTCCACAACTCAGTTACTGGGTAATAAGATACCCCTCTTGGTAAGACTGCATGGTTGTCAGACTTTTGGGCTACTGACGACCCGTAACGACTGTCAAAGATCCACGAATGACAGCCGGGACCAACTTTTTAACGTGCTTTCTGAGGCACGGGAGGGGTCTTGGTATGTGAAGATGGTCACCCATCCACGGACCAACCGCGGCAAGCGCAGTTTAACCTGATCGATCGACCCATGCGGCTGTTATAACTTAGCCACAAGCCCCTTTGATTGATAGTGTGTTACAAAATTTAGCAGGTTCTCGGCGGTGTGAGGCCGCTGTCTCGAATTTTGCGGGCAGCGGGGCGGCAGCGGCGGCGACGCGGGCGGTCGCCTCTTGACTGGAATGCAACGCTCGTTGCCCGCTCCCGCGCCGATGTTTTCGAGAACCAGTCCATTTGAGTGTACGCATTTGATCCTGCCGCTCCCGCGCCGCCGAAGCCGCCGCCCCGCTGCCCGCAAGATTCGAGGCAGAGGCCTTAGATAGCTCCTTGTCTATTTCTGACAAACCCGTAAAGTAATTATGTTTCTTGTTTTTCTGCAGAACAGATGATGCTACAGTCGCAACGGCGATGGCTCGACTTAAAGCACATGGACTTCAGAGCCCGTGCATTCAGAATACCGTTCTCTTTGAAGCAATTGGAAAATATAAATTGGTCACATCGAAAACAAATACAGAAATTGGTAGGTAAAGATATTTTTTCTCAAAAGCCATTCTGCTTTTCACAGGGTTGGTAAACCGGGCTTGGACAAACAAGTGTTGAAACTACTCCACTCCACACCGTACATGCTCCTAACTTGCAGTTAGCAACCGCCAAAAATAACAGATATCCTACTCTATCAACTTAAATATAATAACAGACTTTCCGTAGTTGGGATGATATACTCATCCCAACTACGGAAAGTCTGTTATTATATTTAAGACCAAACCTGAAATCTCGAAAAAAAAATCAGCTGTTCCCTACATTTATGTTCGTGTAACTCGTCAAAATGTAGGAAACTGCTGATTTTTTTTTCGCGATTTCAGGTTTGGTCCCATAGTAAAAGTTGTTAATAATGACGAGTACAATGACCTCTTAAGAGGTTGCTAGTGTTTTACAAATAATCCTGTATAGTGCTCTTAATAATGCTCCGTTGAGGCTGACTGTTGTAGCTGGTACCTATCGTTTTTTGGTTTTTAGACTTGCAGGGGATATGTCATTGTATATCATCTATCCTCTAAATATTAAGTACCTAAATAGTTAAATACCTACCTACCTATCTGCTTTTTTCAGTTTGAAATTTTGTTGCAAGATTTTGCAGAAAGAAATAGAAAGAAGCAGGTGGAACAAACACGCCTTTGGTGGCCAACAACTAAATATGACTGTTACCCAAACAAACCATTCTTGTAAGTAAAACCTTCATGCTATCTGTGGAGGCTTGTATACCTATGACTTGTCATAAATTACCTCAATTTTACATAAGTATTGTTAGTACAGCTAACAATACAGAAGCCACTTACACAATAAAATAAATATTGCGACCACGGTCCACGTCAGAGTATAATAAATAATAATAAATAAATAATTTGATTTCGGTCACGGTGGAGATATTATAGTGCACAAGTGTGTACGTAAACACAGGTGCACTCTCTGTTCCTTTACTGTGATAGTCCGATGGGACGGCAATCCGACACGACCGCGGAGAGATCAGGCGTAAGACCAACGGCTTTACGTGCTTTCCGAGGCACGGGGGTATTAAACCGCCAAATTCCAAACTCCGGACTGTTACTATGAAATTCCTAAAGGAAATCCCAATAACACTTTGTCCGACCTGGGGATCGAAGATCAACGAGCCAGTTAGTCAGAGTGTACGTAAGTACAAACGCCAGCACATCAAGCTAACCGAAACAGTAAAATTTTCCCAATCAACTTTAATCCCTAAGCTTTAGCGATAAAGTAGAAAATCTATTAAACAAATTTGACAGATTGTAGTAGTTTGATGTGCTGACGTCTGTACCTAAATAGGAACCTTTATAAATTAATCTTTCTTTTTTCAGAGACATATTTTTCACTTATATGTCGGGAAGAACGAAAGATACCTATTTGGTCAACCCCTACAGCTCCGCGCGTACTCCGAAAAGCGGAGCTAAAACGTGTCCTTTGGGAAATTAGTGAAACCGAGACTGCTGCCACAGAATCTGCTACAAATGATCACAAACGCTTCTCGCAATCGCACCTCAAACCGCCGAGGTCCCTTCTGTCTTTTGATCTATTTTGGTCTAAAACGTAATAGGTACCAATAGGTCGTCTAACTGTGGCGTCAAACTTGCCCATTTTTTTCGATCAATTGTAAATTCTAATATACCAACTCGTGTGTCTGAGTTCTAGAAAGTAAGTGAAGTAAATTGTTTATTTAAATTCACGTTGAATACCAACAGGGGCCTATTATTTTCGTCACGTGGATGAAATTATCTGGGTTAGGTAATGTTTTGTAATAAATTGTAACTTGTTTTAGGTGTTACCAATAAAATTATTGTTTAGTTGTAACTAAGTATACAGGGTTATTGGAAAAACATTAACAACCTCTTAAGATGTCATTGTACTCATCATTATGAACAACTTTTATTATGGGACCAAACCTGAAATCGCGGAAAAAAAATTAGCTGTTCCCTACATTTATGTTCGCATAACTCGTCAAAATGTAGGGAACAGCAGATTTTTTTCGCTATTTCAGGTTTGGTCCCATAGTAAAAGTTGTTCATAATGATGAGTACAGTGACCTCTGTATCCGTGTATCGTTGGTTCGCATTTTCGTTTATTGACACCGACTTCTGAAACTAAAGTTATTTTTCACTTTGTAGTGTTTTATTTTATTGGAAGTAAGTTGTTTTTTTTTTTTAATTTTGATTTTTCCCTTTTTAGTGGGTCAGTTTGTAATTTATCTACGTTACAATAGCCTAATGTCAACTGCTCATCACCTTTTACAAAATATTGTTATCCCCAATGCAGGGACGTTAATTGTTGTTAAGGAGTTCTCCTAGTAAGAACCAGGAAAATTGTGGAGCTGATTGAGAAGTCACCATCGACTTTACTTCACCGTACGCATTGTGAAAACCATAAATTGCTTAGCAACAACATTAAAGTACCTACCTACCTAATCGAGTCGCAACCCATGAAATATTTATTACTGAGTAGTTCCGATGGCCATCTGTGGTCTTCATCATCAGTTCCACTTCACTAAACGGTGTTTTCCGAGAGCAAATGCACGAGTTACTATAAAAAATACGTAAATCGCTATAGGTGTGCCTATAGGTAAAGAGAGGGTTTCCCTCGATTTCCATGGGATTCCCTCATCAGATTCCAAGTTGGTGACAATGGGACCACCTCGAGAGCATACACTTAAAAAAAAAAAAGAATTTATAAAATAGGTCCACAATTGACGGAGAAATCTGTGAACATACATAAAGCTGCCTTGCTGCCTTGCTTAAAAAGAATGTAAAGCCATGCCCTTTGGAGTTTAGGTTTCAGCATACAAATCCCCAGGCTGTTATAAAAGCTTTTAAAGATCTTAAAATTAAATCAACAGAAGATCTCTGGGGAATGTCTGTAAAAGTATGTAGATCTCTCATAGAAACCATTGCGCCTTATCTAGCTTTCATATTTAACACCAGTGTTGATCAAGGAGTTTTTCCGGATCTTATGAAACATAGTAAAGTAGTTCCATTATTCAAATCCGGTGACAGTAAAGAACCCAACAATTATAGGCCTGTGTCGATTCTGCCAGTTCTCAGTAAGGTGTTTGAAAAGCTTATGCTCAATCAAATGTTACGTCACTTTAATAAAAATTCCATCTTTCATGAACACCAGTACGGTTTCACCAAAGGGCGTTGTACTACTGACGCTGGTGTTACCCTAATAAAGAACATTTTTAACGCCTGGGAAGAAGCACAAGATGCCATTGGAATCTTTTGCGACCTCTCTAAGGCGTTCGATTGCGTAAACCATGAGACACTTCTGATGAAACTGGAGCACTATGGGATTAGAAAAAAAGCACTTGATTTGCTAAGATCGTACCTGAAAGATAGAAAGGTTAAAGTTCAAGTAAACGGCATAAACTCATTAGGGTCTGAAATGACAATGGGCGTTCCTCAAGGTTCGATATTGGGTCCATTCCTCTTTTTAGTTTATATTAACGATTTACCCCAATTACTTCAAAATCAACCAAAGATGGTGTTATTTGCAGATGATACATCATTGATCTTTAAAATAGACCGACGGTCACAAAATCTTGACGACGTGAATAACTCTATTCTTCAGGTCCAAGATTGGTTTACGGTAAATAATTTAGTACTTAATGAAAAAAAAACCAAATGCATTAAATTTAAATTGCCTAATGTTAGAAACAGCGAATGTGACATCATATTGAATGGCCAAAAACTAGAGTTTATTGATCAGACAGTTTTCCTAGGAATCACGCTAGACGAGAAATTACAATGGGGGCCTCATATAACATCTATTGCGGGGCGGCTAAGCTCGGCCGCTTATGCTGTTAGAAAGATAAGACAGTTAACAGATGTAGAAACCGCGCGTTTGGTCTATTTTAGTTACTTCCACAGTATTATGTCATATGGCATTTTACTGTGGGGTCGGGCTGCTGATATTGAATCCATTTTTATTTTGCAAAAGAGAGCTGTCAGAGCCATTTACAATCTACGTCGTCGTGAATCTCTTAGGGAACTATTTAAAAAGGTTAATATTATGACGGTACCTTGCCAATACATTTATGAAAATATTATGTATGTAAGAAAAAATCAACATCTTTTTAATAAAATAAGTGATAGACATAATTTTAATACTAGAAATAAAGATAAATTAGATCAACCTTTTTTCAGATTATCTAAAGTGCAAACATCTTTTATGGGGTACTGTGTTAAATGCTACAACAAAATACCTTTTGATATATTACAATTAAATGAAAGAAAATTTAAAACTCATATAAAAAGTACACTTTGTAAACAAGGATATTACAAATTGGAGGATTATATCCAAGATAACAATGTTTGGAAACATGCTGGTCCTGCTCCATAGGACAATCTAGAGTCTAGACAAAATCAAACTGGTTGCTAATTTAATTTATACATACACATTTTTTTTTTTTTTTTACATTGTTTTTTACATTCTTTGACAAAAAATGTAACTCACACACTTTTTAAAATACTAGTAAAATTTTTCAATCTTTGTAAATATGTGGACACCATGTATCTATCACATAATTGATTTACCAGTCTGTTATATTTTTAATTCTTTTACCATTTTTGGTAGACTAAATTTTATTTTAGGTGCATCGTCTTCACATATAATTATATAAACAATGTATACAAAAACTTGTAAAACATTTTAAAAGAGTAACGGTGGAGTTTCTTGCCCATTCTTCTCCACACGAAAACTACATTTTGGAATGGGCGACTAGAATCAATTCTATTTTTTCATTTTAAATTTTGACGTTCAAAAGTGCCTTTTAAGTGCCTATTTGAAATAAATGATTTGACTTTGACTTTGACTTTGACTTTAAAGTCGAACATATAACCTCCTCCTTTTTGGAAGTCGGTTAAAAAGTAATAGTACCTACTTTTACTGGAGGTATGGAATTTTTTGATGTCCTCTAGCGTTTTTGAAGACTAAAAAAGTCTTCTAATTAAAATTTAGATTCGCACTGTAGTGCAACACATATTATTAATCATTATAATATGATCATCATAGGTAAGTAGTAGGTACACATACCTATAGCCATGCTTTAAGCATTAGATACCTTCTACTTTATTCAGTTGAAGTGTTTTTTTTTATTATTATTAAGTTTAAGTATATAATAAATTAATTATGCACATTATTAATTTTCGCATTTTACAGAAAGCAAAGCTATGAAAAAATATGTAGTTTAGTTATTATAATATTATTTAGTGCGTTTTAAAAGCGTGTTACCAAATTACAGTTTTGTCTTCCGAACTAGGTACAGACGCCAGCAGGTCAACCTACCCCAATCTGTCAAATTTCTTTGATAGATTTTCAACTTTAGCACAAAGGAATAAGGTTCATATTCAATTGGGAAAATCTGACAGATTGGGGTAGCTTGATGTGCTGGCCTCTGTACATAACAAAGTGTCATTTTGTTTTAAAAAATACTTCTAAGATTTTTATAGTTAGTTACAACTGTTACAAGTGAAGTGTTTATAAGTGTGTTAAAATGAAAGGTCAAAACCACAAGTAGGTACTTAAATAGGAAAACGCAAAATTAATTTTATTATTTCAAAGATACGAGGGCGACACTGAAAATTTTTAGAACTGGCCCTGTATATTATAATGTACTCTGTGGAACTGGCCACTTGTAAGCGATATAATAAAAAAATCAGTTAAAATTTTGAAAATGGAACTCTTTGCCAATAATAATGTGTATTTATTTTATATTCATTTGTCATTTGTTTACGATTTGGCGGCAAATTCAAATTTTTCTGCATCACGTCAGCATGAATTCAACGCGAGAAAATTTTCGTACAATGATTTTTTATGACTTTCGATGTTATTTAATTCAACAAGAAAGTTATGATAGACTTCGATTGGCCCTTCACGATGAAGCCCCATCTCGTGCCACTGTTTACAACTAGTTTAATGAGTTTAAACGTGGTCGCACTAATCTCACCGATGATCTGCGTGAGGGACGGCTTTCTACGGCGACGACTGAAGATAACATCAGTGTTGTGTGGCGTATGATAGAGATTGACAAAACAGTGACTTATCAGCAGATTCGGACAAGCTTAGGCATCGGTATCAGTCAAGTTCACAAAATCCTCCATTAACATTTAGCGGTCAGGAAGCTTTGAGCCCGGTGGATACTTCATAATTTCACAGAGGCCCAAAAGCTCCGTCATGTTGATTGGTGTCGTGAAATGGTTCAAAGATTTAACAGGTGACTCAAATGCTGTGTTCGACATACTTACGGGTGACGAAAGCTGGATTTATTGTTATGATTGTGTTTCCTTCCGAGGAGTTACCAACTAAAGTAAAGAGAGGTCGAAGCGTGGGAAAAAAGATGGTGGCCTCGTTCTTTGGAAGGACAGGTCATTCATTACGCAACAATTGTTTTAGAGGATCGAAAAACAGTTACTGCAGAGTGGTACACTTACAATTGTTTGCCACTTGTCTTGGAAAAAGTTCGGGAAAAACGACCTCCATATCCTCCGACATATCGAGCCTGAATTAGGCCCTCTCTCGAGGCTTTAGAGATGTTGATGCATGTAGGCTTTCGGCCATGTGCTCTCGGGGCATGATTGCTTCGGAAAGTACCTGTGTCGCATACAGGGAGCCGTACCCTTGGTGTCACCACTGCGTTGACTGCCGGGAGGACACGGCGGCGTGGCATACACTGGCAGAGTGTGCCGGTTGGGAGGAGTCGCGCCGTGCCCTCATCTCAGAAGTAGGCGTGACCTGTCCCTGCCGGCCGTAGTCGAGTCGATGGTCGGCAGCGAAGAGTCCTGGTACGCGGTGGGTTGCGGAAAGGGAGAGGGAGATCTCGCCCATTCACCCGGCCCGCAGCCGCACCGGGCGTCAGCGGAGGGCGGATAACGCCCTCTTCCAGCTCCACTAAATGGCTCCAGAGGCGGCGGACTCGGGACGTCCGTCGCCCCCCACACATCAGGACCCGAGGTGGCGGCGCGTAGTGTTCCACACGCGCCCCTTTAGACGTCGCGGGGGGAGTCAAACACAAGCAGTGGCGGGCCGGTGCCAGTCGGGGGTTGCGGAAGGGTCGTACGTTCGACCCCCGGCATTGGTGTGAGATGGAATACCGGGGTGGTTCTCGGTCAGTAAAAGTCTGCCAGACCCCTCCGCCCGCCCCAGGGCTGAGGACATCCATGAGGATTTACACCCAGGAAACAAAAAAAAAAAGGCTTTCGGCTTATCAGGCCATTGGTCGTTGCGCTTGTATTGCGGTACCTCAGAATCCACAAGTATCTATATTCTATTGAATGATCATAATATTATGTCATATCTGCAAGAATTCGAAGAGAATATCATCTTTGATGTTTTTTTTTGTCTTTTTTATAGGCTAGCAATACTAGTATCTCCCTGACATGCTTTCACCATGGCCGCATTCCGAATTAGCTATACGCTCAAATCGATTACATCCCAACTCGGAACGCACCCCATGTCAAAGTCAAATGAGAAAGTGTCATTGTCAGAATCACATACGTAAGTCACTGTCACTCAAAAATCACAAAATCAAAACATTTCGAAATTACGACGCAAGTGCTGAATTTTAAATAGAAAAATGTCCGCGAGGCAAGCCATACAAGTAGGCACAAAGACCGTAAGGCCAGTACTCTCCCTAAACCATGGGGAGGCAAAAATGAGAGTACTGAACCTGTACAAGGCCTGGTATCGCCAAATCCCGTACTTGGGTAAGTGGCCTGTTATGTCATCAATGCAGCTTCTTGTTGGCCGTTGGGATAAAGTCGTTCTTACGAGAGTTCAGACGAAGTATTCTATGGTAGCAACTGTTAAAATTAAAGAGCCTCTAAATAGCATGAAATAGTGAAAAGTAATTTGCTGGTGTATTTTGTATACACACAGGGTGTCATAGAATGTAACTCTAGAATAGCAATATTCTCCAAAAGCTAAATAGTTAAAATAGGTACATAAAGCATTCGTTGTATTGTTATATCGCTTAACGTTAATAGAGTTAAAAATAATTATTTATTAATTGGTTAAATTAATAGGATTAACCATACCTACTCTTTGCATTTAGAAACATTTTGTTTGAAATAATATTATATTTTCCATTTCAGTTATGGACTATGATATTCCTAAGACAGAAGATGCATGCCGTCAAAAGCTGAAGGAAGTGTTCTTAAAAAACAAAGATGTGACCGACATCAGGGTTATTGATATGCTTGTTATCAAGGTAATCTTTTGATTTCTATACTTTTTAATAAGTTTTTTTTTTATTTTTACAAATATGTGGATTACCACTACCTATCTGATTTATTTAGTTACTTAACCCTTTGTATGCCAAAATGTGGAACCATGCGAGACACAGTGGCTTTTTAATTTCTCATTAACATAATCTGTATGTATATTTAATTTTCAGGGTCAAATGGAGCTTAAGGAAACAGTGAACATGTGGAAACAAAAGGGTCACATTATGAACTACTTCAAGCCCACTGAGGAACCCAAACCCAAAGATTTCCTTTCAAAATTCTTCAATGGAAATGAATAAAAGAAAAGGGAATATGTAAATAGTCTAACATACACTAAGTTATAACAAAATGTTACAAAATAGAGAAATCAGATCATGATTATTGCAGTTTTAATCCATAGGTATTATTTTGTCTTTTAAGCCTTAGTATGCTGGAATGTCGATTATTCCCGATGTCCACCACTTCTCTGGCCACCACTGGGGGACAGCGAGACAACTTTAAAACATTATCCTCGTTGTCCACCACTGGGAAACAGTGTCACAACTTTGTAAATTATTTCCATTCACCACCACTGGTGGAGAGCGACACGATTTTTTTAACATTCCCTTTGGCCACCGTTGGGGGACAATGGCACAACTCTTTTGATCCAATTCCCACTGGCCATCAATTCAAATTATTTTATCTAGAGACCATTTGGTTTTATGCTGAAATTACTTTTATCCATTAAGCATTAGAATTATGCTTACGTAATAATAATGACGTAATATTTCTTTCCTTGTATAATATAGTTAATTTAACTAATTATAGGTAATTCATTAAAATTAAATTTTATTTTCTTGCTAATGCTTATTATTATTATCTATTGAAACTATTCACTTCATCAAGATATTTACAAAAAGTGTTGCTAGGAGGGAAAGTAGGTACAGACGCCAGCACATCAAGTTACTACAAACTGTAAAATTTTCTCATTTGATTTTGAACTTTACCTTCAACGTTTTAAGGTTTAAAATCATTTGGAGAAATATGACAGTTTGGTATAACTTGACTAACTTAACTAGTAGTAGGATCATTTTTTAATACTTGAGTGAAACATATAATAAAAGTTGATTTAAGAAAATGACTATTATTTACCTACCATATAATTTAGAAATATTTAAATTAGTCTCACCCTTAGCCCTGCTAAAAATCAAATCCGTAAGTATAATAAGCTATCCTTTACCGGTCTCTAGATAAAATAATTTAAATTGATGGCCAGTGGGAATTGGATCAAAAGAGTTGTGCCATTGTCCCCCAGTGGTGGACAACGAGGATAATGTTTTAAAGTTGTCTCGCTGTCCCCCAGTGGTGGCCAGACAAGTGGTGGACATCGGAAATAATCGCTGGAATGTTGATCCACATGACACACAATGGCTTTTTAAGTGTTTCTGTAAATGAGGCATTCAACTGGTTAAATAACTTAAAGTGTTTGCCCACTTGCAACTGTTGTTCCACAAAAAGCTACTTTGGTATGGGTGCACCTTTACTAAACAAAATAAAAATCGAAAATATCTAATATTATCTTTGACATAACATCGCACCACACACATATATTGTGATCTTTGAAAGTCTGACAACCAGTCTTACCAAGGGGTATTGCATTAGGTACCCAGTAACTGGGTTGTGGAGTTCAGATAGGCAGCAGTCGCTCCATGTAAAATACTAGTACTCAGCTGCATCCTGTTAGACTGGAATCCGACCCCAACATACTCAGTTGGGAAAAGGCTAGGCAGGATGGCTAGGATGACGACACATCTGTCTTTCCCAAAAGGGTAAGGTAGAGGAGAGAGGAGTAGGTATAGTACATCCTCTGATCCTCATTTCTAATATGTATTCTGCACCATCATTTTACATCTGACCTGTTTTATTTTAGCTGTCTTGAATTATTATTATTTAAGTATATTAAATATACTTTTATGTTTTTACATAACGGTCCTTTAAGGAGTCTACCCACTACAACGTATCATGCTATGACCGTAACAGGAACATGTCAAGCCAAAAAAAAATTCTTTGTATTGAAAAGTATGACACAATGCCTACTAGATCGTTCCGTCACAGATCAGTACCGTCGCGTGCCATGCATGCGCGTTCACAATTGTCAGCGAGAATATTTTGCCGGTGGCGATACGCTCCTTGCATGGCACGCGACGTTGCCACACCGATGCGCGCAGGCGGCGAAACGGGTTATAACCGAGCACCCGGGTTATGGCCGTTATAAACGCGGAATCAGGTGAATTACTACAAAGGAGACAACAGGGACCGCTCGGATTTAGCACTCTGATGATACGGAGATGATATGCAGACGCTCCCGTCACTAAAATCGTTAAGCACGGGTATGACACGCGGATGATAATGAGATGATATGCTGACGCTCTCGTCATTAAAGCCGATACATACGGCTTTGATACGTAATTGATACGCTCTAGTGGGCATAGTAGAGCGTATCGTGTTGCTTTCCGATCCTGACACGTTCCTATGACGGTCATAGTATGATACGTTGTAGTGGGTAGACTCCTTTAGAAGGCGTACGAGGGGCCAAAGCCAACTTGCAGAGTCCCGTACGGTATGTCGAATTACCCTTGAACGATATAACTGTCTATAGAAAGCATGGTTCACCAACGAACGGTAATACGAAAAAACTATTAGTCGATACCACTATTTAGCGACAGCACGTTTCGCCGTATAACGCTACATAGAATGAATGGTTGGCCGATACCAAGATTTGCCGATATCTTGGATCCCTTAGGAAACTTTAACGAAATGCGGCACCAACCGACGATTATCCCTGTATGTAGGTACTATGCAAGTGCACCCAAGGATCCTCCTCGGTTGGTGTAGGACTATTGCAGGATATGAAAAAAAAAAAAAACATATCCCTACGAGCTTTTACTGGAATACTTCCTTCCTCCGAGCACGTTTGCTCTTGCAAATCTCCACTCAAGTCGGCCAATAAAGGCAAGAAAGAGGTGGGAGGTCTGTTCCTCGTCAGTTCACTCCAGACGGCTAAGTAAGGCAAGCCAGAGGTGAGGAACAAGTCATCTTCCGAGAGATAGGGTCCGTTGGGTCGCTACTGAACAAAAGCTCGCCACATGCTGCCCTGCGGGTCTCTGTATCTCTCTTGGTCTGGCTTCTCACTCAAGACATGTTTCGGCAAGGTATACTTTACCGGTACAGGCCGAGAGTTCGAAACGCACAAGGCCCACTACGACGTCAACGTAAAGATATGGGGGTATTATTATTAGTTTGGTTAGACACACTAGCAGCTAATTAGCATAAGCGTGTGTATCGTATAGGTACCTTGGAGATATTTAATCTGTCCAGTCGATTCTTGAAGCAGTTGAGCGTGGAAGCCGTCACAACATTTTCCGGGAGCCGAATCCATGCTGTTACAACTCGGTTAGACAAGAATTGCTTCAAGGGCTTTTTTTTTTAATGAATTTTCCCTTACCTATAAGGCTATAAGGAATGCCCACTCAAATGTTTGTTCGCATTCATTTGGTCTTGAAGGCTGGGGATTGTCCTTTTGTTTTTTGTGAGATGATGATGATGTGGAATCTTATGAATAGCAGAAATGTAAATGATAAAGCTTGGAAAAAAAGCAAGTGATTATGTTTGGATCTATTGTTTGGACCTATAATTTTTCGCGATTATCTGATTTGGCACTTATTCGTATATTAAAACAAAATGCAGTGTCACCCACAGCCACAGGGTACTGTCAGCGTATGTCACTAGTTTTAAAATTAGTTGTTTCTTGTATAGAGTAGTTGGTATATTCCTTGCTCTATCAACAAAATGTGTTCACGGCAAGCAGCTACCAGATATGTGAGGCCTTTAAAGTCCAAGGATTTCGCTCAAGCTCGCATAGGAGCTCTGGGATTATATAGAGCTTTTTTTAGATACATTCCGTACATCAGTAAGTATTACCTCCCCGACCGGAGTTCGCGGCAAAAGCCACGGCGATGGTGAGACGCTGACGACCTAGAACTTTAGAATTGGCGAGAGTGCCACATCGTGAGAAGGACCGGGGCCTTTGTCCACCTAGTAGTGACTAGCTGACATGTGGCAAATAGTTTAATTTAATGTTCTGTGTTTTGTAATATTAACTACTTTGTATAACTTTGCATAGAAGCAAGTTTTTTTAGGGTTCCGTACCTCAAATGGAAAAACGGAACCCTTATACGATCACTTTGTTGTCCGTCCGCCCGTCCGTCTGTCTGTCAAGACCCTTTATCTTGGGAACGCGTGGAGGTGTCGAGTTGAAATTAAAACCATAATATAATATATTCAGGTCTGCGGTCCTTTCAAGCTGTGAAAAAATCAAACTTCTATGCTAACGTAAAAAAAAAAGATACGGCCGTTTATGCCGCAAAAAACGCATATTTCGACACTCAGGGGAATCAAAATGTATAGGGTACTTCCCGTTGACTTAGAATCATGAAATTTGGCAAGAAGCAAGGTCATGTAGCACAAGTAAAGGGAAAAATCCGAAAACTGTAAATTTGTAGCTACATACCTACTTTATACGGAACCCTCGGTGCGCGAGTCCGACTCGCATTTGACCGGTTTTTTAATTGAACAGACTGCTGTGTTGCTGGGGAGTTTGTAGCTCTACTTCTTTCCACTTCCAGCGAAAGTACTAGGAAGTGGTGAAGGGCGGGCGTTTTGGGGGACTGTCTTATGTAATTTTGCCGTTTGAAAAGTGCTGATTATCAGCCTAACCCAAGTGCTGATTACCTACATGACTTTTGATTTTGAGTCGGATAAGTAGTAGGTAAATGGGCTGTGTAATTAAGTCTTGAATAAGATCATTCGGATCTCGCTCGGTACACCGAATAAAGGTCCATTTCCATCTTAACCCATAGCTGTACAATTTCAATTTTAGTTAAGTACTTCGATGTTCAGAAAAATGAAGAAGACTGTCGATGGAAGTTGAGGGAGTATTTTTATAAAAACTCCCATATCACTGATGTTCGAATTATAGATTTGCTGGTGATCAAGGTAACCGTCATTACAATCAGGTCAGGTCAGGTTTTTTTTTTCCATACCTACGTGTTATTAAGCGTACCTACCCATGCATTCCGTTTGTTCCCACTAGTTCTACTGAACAATTCTACGGTAGAACTAACTACTTACCTAAATACATACATAAAATAAGCAGGTAGATTTAAGAAATAAACAATATTTTTGGACGCCTCAAAATAAATTCCTGCCACTTTTTCGGGTGTTAGCCAAACTCGCAGGAGATAGGTAGATAGTGTACCTAAACACGTAGAAATGTGTGTGTTTGTACACACTACCTCACAGGTGCACTCTCGTCCTTCACTTTCGTAGTCCCTTGGGCGGAAAGCCATCTAATCAAGATATCCATAAGGTCATGATCCAACATGACCTCACAGAAATCAGTTGCAAGACCGATAGCTTTACGGCACTGGCACGGGGGTGAAATAGCCAAATTCCCAATTCCAGGCTGCTATGAAGGGATACTTTGACAGAAAAACTCAGTAACTCAAGAATAAGACGACGGCTAGTGAAGGATAACATCGTGAGGAGTTTTAATAGCTTTTTCGAGCATTTCGAACAATGAGCATAGGCATATAACCTAGGTACCTGCTGTTAAAAACTGGATCTTTTTTTTAAACAGTTTACGATTACAGGGTTACATCGAGCTTAAAGAAATAACCCATCAGTGGCAGCAGAAGGGTCATATCATGAGGCACTGGAGTCCAAGTGTCGAACGTAAGCCGACCGACTTTCTTTCGAAGTTCTTCGCCGGCGCAGAATGAATTGAATTGAAAAATATTTTAATGATTACAAATAAATAAATAACAAATTCAAGATTTATTGATCACTTTCCATTCTACATCACATTATGCCTTTCGAAGGCTCAGATGTATACAAGTGTAACAGAATAAACGTAAGTCCTGTTGTTTCATAATTGACTATTGAATCGATTTCAGTAACTTTTAATATAGGTTTTTTTTTTTCAAAAATGATCTATGTATTTTGCCATACTATCCGCCGATTGAGCCAAAGAAAATTAAGTATTATTTTAAGGCAATAAGACTCAATTTTGAATGCATAAAGCAATCCTAGGATCAACAGGATTTTCTTAATAAAAATAGCTTTAAAAAAATAGTTTTGTTCATTGTATTATGCTTTTAACTCAATGCTCTAATTGGGGTGTATTATTAGGTTTTGCGCATTTATCGTTACACGATGTATGCAATTTGTAGACTGCTTGTTTCTGGATACGGTTAGACAATTAAAGTTACAATGTTTTTACACCTTCATCATAGTATTAGTAGTCGTTGCGACTCGCCATCATTACCTTCATGACAGCCATCACTGTGGCATAGCTGACTAAAAGGTACAGATGACGCCAGCAAATCAAGTTACCCGTAACTGTGAAATTTTCCCAATCAACTTTGAACCTTACGTTGTGAATTTAGCGATAAAGTTGAAAATCTATTAAGGAAATTTGACAGACTAGGAATAGGAAAGTAGTAGCTTGATGTACTGGCGTCTGTAAGTAAGTGTACGTAGGAGGTATGTCATTACTCGGGCTCATGATGTGCAAACTTCGTTAATACCAGTTATAAAAATAAAAATTTCAGTAGGTACTCATACCACTTTAATCCATAAATATAACAACTCTGGTGTAACTTATCATTCACAACCATAAAATTAAGTACAACATTATTTTATTATTAAGTATTATTGTAAGTAGACCGTTTTGCATCCCAACGTAATATTCTAGAAATGTGAGTAAGTAGATATTCTTGCGATTTTAAACTAGGTACTAACTAGGCATGAACTTCGATTAATTTGTTGAAAATAGTTTCATGGAATCTAGGACCATGGATCCTTTTATAAACGAATATAACGACATACTTAATGTGATAACTTGCTAAAGGGCTTATAGCTAAGAGAAGGTATAGAGAAATAGATAGATAGCACTAGCATGTTTTTACAAACATTTTAATACTTTTAATTTAGCTGTTAAATAAATTTAGGTATTTGTACTAACAATTTCTTTATGTTAAAACTGTTGAGTCAAGTAGGTACCTATGTAGGTTTACCTACATAAAATAGCACTCTGCTAATGTAATGTCTTTTATTCCCTACACAATTACTGATCGAGTTTACTTAGGCCATGTTTTAATTATATCCGACAAACAAGTTACGTATGCAAAATATATAATCATTTAATAGATAAACATTTAATTATATATAACGTTGATATCCTAAATTAGTAACTACATTAGATATTTGTTATTTTTATTAATTACAAAATTACTCCTATGTACAACAATTTCACCAGTAGTCGCTGCTGGATGCTTCTACTCGATTCGCGAACATGCGACACACGAGGACCTACCTCGTGGGTACCTACAATACTTGGCGGGAGGTTCCTCCTACCGTCGCGAAGGTATCGTAGCCACGCCCGATTCGCGATCAGATCAGGACCACTCGGCGCCGACCGTACTTCATTAAAACTACCATTATATCTAGTGAGGTCTTGTTCAACGAGGTACACTTTATAACAGCATCTTCACAAACTCTGAAATAATAAAATTAAACCTGTTAAGATAAACCTTCACACACAGTCTAGTCCTCAACGAGTGAGGATTGAGGATACACACAAACCGTACCTAAGAATGTCTCTGGATAATCTTCTTACCTCGACTACTTAAGAGCTAGCTATTATTCTCAAAATCAAAAGTCATTTATTCAAATTAGGCTGAGAATCAGCACTTTTCGAACGTCAAAATTACAAAAGATAGTCCCCAAAACGCCCGCCCTTCACCACTTCCTAGTGCTTTCTGCTATAGGTAACTCTAGTAAAGGTAAGTTTTCGATGAAATTTGTCACGCAGATAGACCATGACCCGGATTAGGACATAGGATATTAATTTTTTATATCAGTAGTACGTTCCCGGACAATAATTACCGCCTTTAATTCTGTATTATTATTTTTTTTTTTTGTAATATTTTATTAGTGTAAGCAGTTGTTGGTAGAGCTATATAAATATGGTACCTTCGTAGTCGATCCTGCCGTCGTGGTCAATGTCTCCGAGCGCCAGCACCTGGTTGAGCTGCGCGTCGGTCACGGGCTCACCGATCATCTCGAGCGCTGACCGGAGCTCGTCCCGCGTTATGTACCCGTTGTCGTCGCGGTCGAACACCCTGGAATAACATAACTCAGCATCATGGCTGTTGTTTCCGAAGGGTCAGGCAGAAGTGTACCTACATATATCTGCACACACATTTCGTCAGTTATATGTAACCTATGTAATACGGGACCCTGAAATAGTTTGAGGTAAAAGTCAATTTTTGATTGTCTCGTAAGTCGGTATCGGATCGGCTTGGTCGTAAACGTGTGTCTCTCATCCTCGCGCCTTTCTTACGCTTATCTATATAACACTTATTGCAATATTTACTGCCTGCGTTAATCTGTCTGTTATGATATTTGAACCCAAAGCCATGAGTTAGATCACGTATTAAGGTGTCTACTACTGAATTCCAATTTTGCAAGTTATTGTTGATTGCATCAGCATACAAAGGCATTATGTAATCTATTCCGTGATTCCTTCCACGGCTGGTAGAATTCCATAGTAGATATGTCTTTATCGGGCAGGTAGAAAGTTGTCTACATCAGTCTATTACTTATAAGACGACCCTTTTAATGAACGGTTCTCGCCCTTTCATGTTCCCACAGGCCTCCTCTCGGTGTGAGGGAGAAGGCCGCAATCCACCACGCGGGCCCAATGCCAGTTGATAGATGTCACGTGTCTGCAAATGTTTGGTTCTAAGATATGCCGGTTTCCTCACGATGTTTTCCTTCACCGTTTTGAGAGCAGTGGTGATAAAATACCTAAATATGAAAACCATGTAATTTATAAGCGTTTAATATTGAAGGAACTCACTTAAATGCTGCGAGTAGATCTCGTGTGATCTCCTCCTCAGAGTCGCCGCCGCACGTCGTCACGTCCATCCCTTGTATTGCTTGTATCTTCGTCACCCACTGCATGAAGTCATTCTCATCTATTAGCCCGTTACCTGCAAAGAAAACAATATAACTCATGGCTGAATCCAGAATAGTCGATGGTCACGCCCCTTTCACACGGCAGTCCAGTTTTTTGCAGGATCCCATTTTCTGCAGGATCCCGTTTGATGGCGAATTTGTTTATTGCTAGCGTTCACACGAGCATCCCGCATGCGGGATCCTGCAAAAAACCGAACCGGTCGGATTGTGCCATTCGGTTTTGTCACTAGAAACTGGATCCGTCGTCCAGTAAAAAGCGGGATCCCGTTTAATCACACATATATTTCAATAGCAGTGTCCACACGGCTTCCTGCGTGCGGTTTTTTGCTGGACACTGTTTTTTGCGGGATAGTGGAGTGGTAGCAGCCCCCGCCCCGCGCCCGCCATGCCACCAGCGCATGTGTAGCGTTCGCGCATTGCTCTTTTGCGCAATGCCGAGAAGGTCGCTCATAAGATTCAGAAAAAAACCCAAATTCGAGCGTTGTGTCAGAATAGGTTGAACCCAGAATCTTCTATTTCGCTGCCGATGCCGATAATACCAATAGAATATTAGGAAAGTATTCACGTCCATTTCACCTGATAACCGGCGTAGGAATGGTCAAAAAACAGAATGCAACCGAGTTCATACGGCAGTCCAGTTTTGCGGGACCAGCTTTTTACTGGATCCTGCAAAACTGAACTGCCATGTGAACACAGCGTCCAGTTTTGCAGGATACAGTAAAAAGCCGGTCCTGCATAACTGGACTGCCGTGTGACAGAAGCGTCACTGTTATTAGCACCCTAATTGCGTAACACACTATCAATCATATTCTGAATAATTTTGAATGATATTACATAACAACAGTCAAAATGAAAGCCACTGATACTGATAGTGTATTATGTAAGTAGGTACCCCGCAGTTTAAGTTGCCAAAGAAGCTGCATATGTTTTATTTTTACTGGAACATCAAAATCTCGAAGTGCGTGATTGGGTCTCTCTTTTCTGCCACTCGTTGACGGCTATAATATCAACTAGAATTTCTTAAGCCAATGAATATATAACCCGGTAGATCTTAGTATTAAAATATAATTATTCTTCAAACAATAAAATTAGCAAGAGCGTGCTGCGTGATAGCCACCCGTTTCGGAAAAATGTCTATGAATATTATACGAAAGAAGATATTAAGGGCCTATACTACCTCAAATGGCTTAGCATGATCCTCCGTTATGTCGAAAATACTGCAGCATTAATTTTGAAATAAATATATGGTAAAGTTGAGGATTATTGATAGGTCTTGTGTTAGACGAAAACACGATTTCATAAAATTTTCTCAATAGAAAAAAAATCCAAAGTTACCTCTAAACCGAACAATAAACCGCTGGTATTCAAAAAATACTTCAAATTAGGTCATGAAACTTTGTATACTAACCGAACTAACTATAAAGCAGGTCTTATGTTATTTACTTTTTTTTAATTACCATTCATTTCACCGTAAAAAGCAAATACCTAAACTATTGGCGCTGCCTGTCGCCTAGTACCGTACTCTGTCTCGCTCTCACTCAATTCGCGAGCAGTATCGTGCGAGCAAGTTAAAGAGTGAATTTTAGCTGAGGTAGTGTAGGCTCTTAATATCGTATTATCATCTTTCAGCCATGATTAAAAAGAACTGGAGCTGGAATTAAAATCTTATTTACAGAACCTCCGGCAGTCATCAGAGGTCACACGAGACTACATTGCAGATTTTGATTAGGTACTGTAAGTATATTTATTCTGAGCTGTGAGTGTGCTATTTATGCAGGAGACGAAGCAGCACATTACTATCAAGAAGAAAAACCTTACTGTATTATGTAACGTGTTGCAAAATATGGATACAAAAACTTATATAAAATATTAGAGACAGAATAAGTAGTTCCAAACAAAAAGCGTGTCGTGTTTCCCTTTGTAAAGCCTTACAAAACATAAACAGTTAACTACACGTTTTAACGACTTTCTTGCGTAATGCGTTTCGAAACACCACTACGAATAATGTAAGCTTCCTACAAAAACCTTTTTAGGGTTACAGATAAAGATTTACGAGAAAATAATCGTATACCAGCTACCGCCATATTATTAAAATAATATTAAATTGTGCCCAAATAATATGTAAAAAAATGTTATGTGACATTAACAAAAGGGCTTTAAGTCGTTAAATCTTAATTAACACGGTGGCAGGAAGAGTCGTTAAAGTGATGACGTCAGCAGTTCACCCCCTGCTACAGCATTAGCTCCAGTTAATTATAACAGTCATTATCAATGTTTTACTCATAAAGTCAGACCTCGTCATTCATTAACTTTTAGTGTTGTAGGTAGTCTTACGTTCATAATATATCGTCGACCGTAGGTTCAATTGAGGTAAGGGACAAGATACCCAATGTCCCTTACCTCAATTGAACCTACGGTCGACGATATTTTTATGTTGCTTACTAAGATTATTGTTAATTCGTGGTAATAAACTAAAATAATTATCCCTGTATTTAATTAGGGATTCATTTAGAACTTGTGTAGGAACACTGAAGGTAATTTATTTTAATTTATACAAAGCGTGCCAGATGTGCAAGTACTTTTAAAGGGAGCGAGCCTTATGGAGACAAGAACGAGGGAATTTCGAGCATCACCTGTGGCTGCGCTGCACCTTTATTGTCTAGAATTTCTCACGACGAAGCCTTTTATTTAAAGGTCTCTTGTTTTATTTATAGAGATTAGGATTATCTTCTTAGCTCATGTGCATGGCTTGAATCTTCATACAAGCTTAACCGTAATGAAATAAATCTCAGCCCAGGACGTGACTTAGAGCATTAATGGATAGATTTTATATCGTGTTCAGAATGTTAACCTCGTGAAGGCTTGGATACAATCTGATTGGATCAAGAGATTATCAGGGTGCGATGCGATAGAGCGGGCGTGGCTTGGGGCTGACCCACTCCTGCGATAGCGGCTCTGAAGCCCTGAACTGTCTCGAAGTAATTTAATATGTTTTACGTTTCTTTTACACCGACTTAAAAAAAGCCAACTCCGTTAATTAAAGACGGATTGCAAAATTCTCCCATTTTTTAATGGATAAGGTAAAGGCCTTATATGTATAAATTTTATTAACTTTGCTTGGGTAGTTTTAGTAGGATTTTTTTCCACTTAGTGTATATTGATGATGTTTTAACTTCCCGTCACTAATATGTACCTACTTAACAAATAGTGAATGATTTTTTTGGGACAGGTACAACTAAAAAGTAAAAACTTTTTTACAAAAAAAAAAACAACCGACTTCCAAAAAAAAACACTACTTACAAAGTGAAAAATAACGTCTACGTTACCCCAGCAAGAAAGTGTCTCCTAGAGTAATATGAGTAGAACGTATAATGTGTGCCTCATCTGCTGTAAATGTGCCCCCACATAAAAAATGTGTGCCCCCTGTAGTTTTGGAAAAAAACGGAAAAAACGATTCTTGCTAGGGTAACGTTTTTCTAGCAGGAAAATTCTAAACGAATGATCGGAGAGTGAAAAATTGTGCATGGCCAGAGAGCTTATATGTGTGCCAAAGTGTGCCCCCTAAAATAATCTGTGTCCCTTCAGGTTTTCGAGATATTGCATTTCCTGCTGGAGTAACGTTTTGATGAATCGTAGTTATATCTCTAAAACCATTGCATGTGCCCCTGTAGAATAAACATACACGAGTAGCTCTTAATGTGTGCCCCTTAGTGCCCCAATTAGATTTAAGAAAATATTTATAGTTTTCAAGTTATCGCGGTTTTATGAAAACCCGAAAAAAACATCGCAGCGCTTAAATGAGACAAGGCATAAGTTCGTTGAAAACTGTATTCGGTCCTTCTTGACGCTAATAATAACCATACAAAGTTTCAAAACTGTTCATGCATGCGTTTTTGAAAAAAGTCAAAACGATGGTGTCATAACTTTGATGGAAAAATACAAAGAACCGGTTCAATCCCAGATGTGTAGGTGTAAACCAAAATCTTGTGCCTTTAGTCAAAAATATATGGAGAAAATATTCAGCTTGGATTTTTGGGTTTTCATAAAACCGCGATAACACTATAAATATTTTCTTAAATCTAATTGGGGCACTAAGGGGCACACATTAAGAGCTACTCGTGTATGTTTATTATACAGGCGCACATGCAATGGTTTTAAAGATATACGATTCATCAAAACGTTACTCCAGCAGGAAATGTAATATCTCGAAAACCTGAAGGGGCACAGATTTTATTTTAGGGGGCACATTTTGGCACACATATAAACTCTCTGGCCATGCACAATTTTTCACTCTCCGATCATTCGTTTAGAATTTTCCTGCTAGAAAAACGTTACCCTAGCAAGAATCGTTTTTTCCGTTTTTTTCGAAAACGACAGGGGGCACACATTTTTTATGTGGGGGCACATTTACAGCAGATAAGGCACACATTATACGTTCTACTCATATAACTCTAGGACACACTTTCTTGCTAGGGTAACGTACACAAATATAACTTTAATTGCGGAAGTCGGTGTCAAAAACGAAAATACGGAACCAACGACACCGACTTCCGAAATTAAAGTTATTTTTCACTTTGTAGTGTTTTTTTTTTTTGGAAATCGGTTGTTTTTTTTTTGCCTTTTTCCTAAGGTTCAACAATAGGACGGACCCTAATCTTATTACAATTTAGCCTTATAAATAGTAATTTAATTATAAACTAAACTATTAAATTGTCTTTACTAGGAATGTGTCCAATAGCACTTTTCTTACTGTCTCTATTAAGGCGAATACACTTTGTTCTTGTGTTTATTTGGCATTTTTTTTATACTTTACACTATTCACTAATACTACCTCGAACGTTTTGTCACGGTTTTGTTCTATTGTCTTCTATGTTTGTGCGGTCGAGAAGCTGGATTGTCTTGACGTTCACATGATGATGAAGTCTCTTTTCGTGAGCTTCTGCAAGTTTCTGGATCACTTTTTCGATTAACTCAACTTTTAGGTACCGGTGGAGGTCATCATTTCGTATGTACAAGGTGCATTTACAATTTCCCTTAGCGCTTTGTTCTGGAATCGTTGCATAATTAATATATTGGTCTGTTTGGTGCAACCCCATAGCTGAATACCATAAGTCCAAACTGGCATCAAGACTTTTCTGTATAGCAACAATTTGTTTTGCACGGACAGCCTGGAGTTTCTTCCAAGCAGCCAACGTATTTGCGTCAAGGGTCATATGGAGATACATAGGTACTTGGCTGTATTCTCGTATGGGACTTGTTTATTATTAATGTAAACTGGAGAATACTATTGTGTTTTGTTGGTAAAATCTATGTGAACAGATTTGGATTCATTAAGTTTAATACTCCATTTTTTGGTCCAATTATAAACTTTATTTACAGCCATTTGTACCTTTTCTACTGCTTCTTCGTGGCTGTTTCCTACAGCCATTATGGCTGTATCATTAGTAGAGGTCCCAATCGTGTTTTGGTACAGATACAGGACGAGACCTAACACACGTCCTTGCGGTACGACAGCTTTAATTTCTTTTAGTTCTGAGTAGGCGTCTTCTTGTCTTATTCTAAAGAGTGCATGGTATACTTTGTACTCTTTAAACTTAATGTGAGATTGCTTTGTGAAGTGAGTTTCAGATATATCAGGCACACATCAATTTTATCTATGTCTAATACTACTTGTGACTAGTTGTGATGTTTTTGTAACCCATTTGAGTTCCACGCTAAAGTTTTAGGCCCGTATTACAGAACGTCACTCAATACTCAAGCATTACTTAAACTAGATTCAAGCCATTTGATTGGTTGAAACTAGTTTTAAGTAATGCTTGAGTACTGAGTGACGTTCTGTAATACGGGACTTAGTGTTGTATTTATTTTTTTGGCTTAGAAGTAGCATTTTTGTTGCTATTTTATTTTTTTTTTCAATCTCTCTTCAAATGATGACATTAACTTTAAGATTTCATCCAACTTTTTGTCACTGTTCATGTCAACCAAAGGCGCCTTGGCTATACCTCTTGTAGCTACTTGGGCATAAGACACGTTATTAGTTGTAGTTTTAATAGAGCTTTGACTTCGTTTGCACTGGCTGGGGCCTTAGATTCTTCCAGTAGGTATATTTTTGCCCTTTGATTTCTTGTTTCGAATCTGCTGGTTGTCTTTGGCTACGATACATCCGTTGTAATTTTAGCTGGATGTGGAGTATATGTTTTACGTGTTTCCATTCTTATCTTTGCATAAATGATAGGGCAATCGGGAATCTCAGGAAATAATGACGAATTTCCCAAAATTGCAAACTACGACAGCAGTAGGTATTTATAGCAACTGCTGTCGTAGTTCTTGGTAATTATACTTAATATTATAATGTAGGTGAGTATGTAAGTTTATACATTTTGGCAAGATGTTTTGCATCTAAATAATCAATCATTAACCCTCGGGACATACAATGTAAACTGTTTTGTTTATGTTCTGTTGTACATACCAAGAAAATAAATTGTAAATACCTAAATATTGCGGTCTTTAGTAGCTATAAAGCCAAGACATGTTTTATTTATAAGTTTTGTTACCCACCATAAAGTCGTCAATCACTTAGTTTACGTTACGACGCAAGTTTGCAATAAGTTCTAAAAGTTACTGAGTACGTATATATCTGAGGGCACGCAAAGTAATGAAGGAAGTTGTATAGCCAATTAGGCACTCCACTGGTGAGTGATCAAGTAGAACTTTATCAATTACGTCACAACGACTTGGTAAACCGTAGGTATCGCGAGGAAATAGGTATGTACTGGCAGGGTGAGGGTCGCGCGCGCCGGATGCCGCCCGCCTTACGCGCGCACGCCATTTTACAATAACCTTCTAAATTAACTGCCTCATCGATTTAATCAAGTTTTGTTTATTCGTGTACTATAAAACTTACGCTCACGCGAATCTGTATCCTAATGAGGCAAATAAGTAGATACCGAAAGTTTTCATATTCCCTGAATATTTCTACGCCAACATTCTTTCAACAATTTCTGAATATGTCGCAAACTCGTGATATGTCAACTTAATGTATCTACTTTAAATACATATTTTAATTGTATTTGTTTGCTGCTCTCTGTACGCTTCGTAACTAGCAATTTCTAGTCACAGTACGTTTGCTGACTTAAAACAGTACAATATCTCAGCGAGTTTATTGTATGTCAAAAAACATGTGCTATGTTGGCAGAAATTCAAAAGGAAAAACAACTATTTTAGTATAAGTACGTAGTTATTTAAATCCTGCACTTAGATCTGGACGCTTTACGACATGTAAATACAGTAATGTCACCACTAATAAGATCGTAAAAACATTTATTAACTAAAAATACATACATATCCAACCCTGTCAGCATGGTAACTTGTCATTCTGAAGCTGTTCTGTTAGTAATTTCTACTCCCTCATGAATTCCTTCCAAGGTTATACGAAGGAAATTGCGTCTAGATAAATGACATTATCGTCTCGAATTTTCATATGTAAGCCTCAGTAACCTCAACATACATATGTATGACGCGTGCGCGCCTCCCAAACGATATTGGGTCATAAAACACGATCGTTCATAAAAAGTCAAATCAACTCGTTAAAGAAAACAACTTGTTGGTAGTGTATTTTACTGAAACCTAGCTCTTTACATACGGTAACCACTGGTATTAAAAATCTTCCCAACATATCTTAACACAGAGAATAGTAAATATAATATAAACAGATAAAATATCCTCATCATTCAGTGATTACATAGAAATTAATGGCGACCCTGTCTGCAATCATCGACAGGCCGGTTGGTGCCGTGTCATTTGCGAGCAAACGGCACCGAATTACGCCCATCGCTCCATCACCAACTTTGATGGACTTCTTGCATGCGAGCTATTCATGGGAAGTAAATTTCATGACGTAACCTGCGCTGGCTAGCCAACGGAATAGCACATTAGAATAGAAACAATCGCTGTGTGCCTTAACAATGTCAGAATTGTAGAAGATTGATTACTGCTCTACTCTTGCACTGGTTATCAGAATATCTCATGTCGTGGTAAAAATATTTGTAGGGTTTACTGTCAATGGTGCGCCAGATGTATCCGTGCAGGTTCTTCTTCTTAGCGTGTCGGTGGAAATCTAAATTGACTCTGAGTTTGACGCCGTCACTAGCGTCATCCATCAAGTGCTCCGTGGAGGTTTAAAACATAGTACCTACACTATATGTATATAACTGCTGAAGGTGGTGATGAGAACAAAGTAATATCAGACTAGACGGAAGAGTCGAAAGCCATTCAAAACCTTAGGTAACTGCTTGAAGAATTAAAAGACATATAAGAGCACCAAAAAGTTAAGAATCAGCAGTGCTATTCTGTAAAAATCTACCGTGAAAACTAAGGTGAAGTGAGCTGTCATCCCAACTGATGTTAGGGATTGCCTCCATTGATAGTTTACTTGACGCTCACTTCACCTATGTTATCACGGTCAGATTTTTACAGAATCCATAGGCAGGAGAGTTTTCAGAATTCATATCTGTTGAAAAGTTACACTAACTTATAGGTCAACACACGAAAATATTATTAACAGAAATCAAACAGATGGAGTGTCCTGACGCCTTAGAGTCATACCCTGTAAAGATACAGTGCTAGTCTCAAAATGGAGGTACTGACCAGTTTTACTGGCGTCTTTGATGAGCTCAGCGATGAGGTCGTCGCTGACCGTGATGCCCAAATTGCGCAGCATGAACTGCAGCTCGGCTGGCGTGACGTGTCCATCGCTGTCGCGGTCCAGTAAACCGAACGCCGTGCGCAGATCTGAAAGAACGCATTCGACAGTTAGGTTATAGACCCTTTTCCTTTTTGTTGTGAGACAAGCGGTGGCTTGCAGTAGACTGAGTAGAGATTTGAGATACAGGGCAGCAGGGCATCGACGCGCAGCCTATTACCAAGGATTCAGTACATGATTGTGGACCTCACTGCCTTAAAATTTTCGTCAGTTATTAAAAAAAAATCTGCTTTGTTAGTTTCGGGTTATGAGTCACAAACATTTAATTTTATAAAAACAGTCAAGTTTTCAAAATATAGCTCAAGAGCACAAACAAGTAAGTGGGACAGATAATATGTCCTATGATTAAGTGTTTCGTAACAGAATCGGGAAGTTGGAAAACCCATGTAAAATTTTGTAGCTCGAAGTTATTATGTCACAACCCCTTTTTACTTGTTCCTTGTTCCGTGTGGAGTTGAACATTTTTGGCAATATTGAACGCAACAACAGAAAAACACGAAAACATAACTGGTACTAAAATTTTATGGTCAGTCGATAAATGCTGAAAACTTGCTACGTTTCGTAGCGGTAGCAAGATGTCTTTTCAAGTTACAAAATAATGCTACGGCGTAGCAAGATATGTTTTCATTTCAAGTTACTATATGAAATGCTACTAAGCTTAGCAGCTATTACGTTTGACATGTGTTTAGGGTCAGGTGGGGTAATTGCGAGTACCATAACTAGTATGACTTATTCAACCATAGATAACATTTTACCTTAGACCAATATATAATAATTACCATGTTTAGTAAGCATTTAGTAGGCTAAAGTTTTAAGTGATTTGTTGATTAAAATCACTCTGATAATAATAATTAAGGTAATCAAAGTAAAAAAAAATTGGCTCACTTATTACATTTACCCGGTGTTCCGGGGCAAATGTAATAATGTTGGTCAATTTCTTAGGACTGTAGTTTTAAATCGGGGGTAATAGCAATAAAATTCGAAAATCGAATTAACTTTAACTTAATAACTTTCATCAGTCCCTCAAAGCGTGAATTGGTCGTGAATTGATCGGTGAGTAGTTCAAAAAGTACTTTACACATATCAGAAATAGCAGCACCAGTTTTCTTTAGTACTTAAACTATAAACACACCCTATTACTTATACCCCGCTAATGCAATTACCCCACCTGACTATATGTAAAGTTAAGAGTACACTGCCATAGTGATAAGTGTAAGATTGCAAGTACCAATTAAGTCCAGAGAAGCGTAAACAATGTTGAGTACCAGGTTCAAGCCTCTACGGCATATCTGAGAAAATCGCAACAAAAAGCAACCAAGCTATTTAATATGCGCCTGAAATTATATTTCTCCAGAGTTATGAGTCTTCTCGCAGACAACCTTTGAGATTAATTTTCAGAGAGGTTACGAAAATAAAAATGTTACCTTTTGACTTTCGGAAAACATGGCTCATAAAAAAAGTTAAGGTACCTACCTAACGTACCTACCTACATGAGCCTACAACACGTGTAGATACAAGAGTAAACATGTGTAATGTAGGTATCTTATACGAAGTAACGCCACATAGTAACATTGGGATAAAATTTTTGACGTACTTACAGAAATCATTACCCCTATTCATAGCCATCACAGTCACAGTATTATTATAATTGATAGATAATTTACAGGTTCGATATATTTTGTTACTAGTATTTTGGGCACATCTTACGTTATCACCACTATTATCTCGAAGTGCCTACCGCTATCTACATCAGGTTTTCACTAAAGTTGTCGTTTCGTCTCGTCATATACATACCCGGCAATATTGACAAAAGATTAAACATTGTGGCGTGTACCTGTTTTATCTCAGCACTAAATTATTTTGAGCCATTGCTATCTAGATAAGAGTTAGAAAAGAAAACATCAACAAACAGGCACATACTTGGGTAGGTACGGAAGAAAACACTTGAAATAAACCATAAAAATGTCGGCATTGAGAAATGTGCCACACCTCATTTATTTTTAAAATGACATTTATTGTACTTTGTATCTGCTGGTAAATTTTAACGTTAAAAAATATTTTGGTGTAGGTAAATAATAAAATATTGTTAACATTATTCGGCCTTGGCTTGAACAATAAACAATAAGATGTGTAACGGGAAGAAAATTCAAAAATTATCCAACACTTTCAATTATGTTTATCTTGTGGCTATATGATAAACATAATTGAAAGTGTTGAAAGGCTACTACACTAGCCATTTTTTCACTCCTGAAAACCATACTAAATGGAATAAATAATAACCAGCTGGGCTAACAGGATTATTTTTTTACTTATCAAAGGCGTTTGATTTGGTTTCACACGTTAACCTATTACAAAAATTAGAAGCTCTCGGAATTAGGGGAGTACCACATCAATGGATAGCTTCATACCTAACTGACAGAAAACAGTGTGTTTCTGTCACCAAAGTAGATGGAAATGGAGATATGTTACTGTATACGTCGGAGTATAAATATATAAAACGGGGCGTGCCCCAAGGTAGCATATTGGGGCCTATCTTATTTCTCCTCTACATTAATGACATTGTTAATGTGACTAAGTACAAATGCTTTCTTTATGCTGATGACATTTCTATAATTGTAACTTCTGACAAAAAATACAAATCTATTACTGACCATGAAATTGACATAAATAAAACAATTGCTGACTTAATTAATTGGTTAAATGACAATAATTTATGTATTAATCTTGACAAATCTGTGTATGTACAATTTAACAAATCTCATAATAATAAATTCAATTTTAAGATGGACATACCAAAAATTAACCAGGTGACAAAAACAAAGTTTTTAGGTATTATAATAGATGAACATTTAGACTGGAAGGCACAGGTTGAGCATGTATGTAGCAAAGCGAATAAATTTGTTTATGCCCTTAGAAAGATTAAGAAAATAACAAATATAAAAACGGCGATAATGTCATATCGAGCGTATGTGGAATCCTCGTTGCGGTATGGAATAATGGAATGGGGAAATAGTACCAACTTTAATAGAGCATTTATCGCACAAAAGAAATGTATACGAGCCATATACGGGATTCCGTCGGATGAATCATGTAAACCAATATTTAAAAAGCTTGGTTTCCTACCACTGCCTTCAATATATGTGTATGAAGTTGTATGTTTGTACAGAAACATAGAGAACTGTTCAAAACAGCTGAGGATGTTTGTTCACGAAGTCGGCGTGATCAATTCAGGCTGGTACTAGACGAGATACCTCGGTGTGATAAATATAATAAAAATTGTGTAGCTATGTGTGTGCGTATATTCAATAAATTACCAAATCCATTTAAAGATCTTTTCAGACTTTTTAAAAGTAAATTGTATAACTGGTTGAATGAACATAGTTTTTATAGTGTTAAAGATTTTCTCGAGCATAAACTATAATGTTGATACTTACTATAATTTTGCATGCTTTAATATTGAGCAAAACATGTTTGGTCTCATCTTGTATTGTAACATTTTTTAATACCGTGTTTTTTACAAATAAATATTATTATTATTATGTAAGTAATAAATAACGCCCGCACGGGTCGATCGATCGGGCCTCAAGTCTGCTATTACAATAGTGTCAGAATGGTCTATCATTGATTTCATAATTGTTGATTTTGACAAGTTTAGTAATCTACTAATATATTGGCGTCATTATGACTTTCCAATGGTCAACTCAGTGGTTGACCCACTCCATTGAAAGAAATGGAGTGGGTCAACCACGAGTTACCACAAAATGGTAATCTCGTACATAATGACAACTGAATAAATGTAATGTTTACCTATTACTATTTACGAACTTCTTACTACTTAAGATTGCAAACACTAATACGTAGATAATATGTAAAAATATTATTAAATGAAATCTAGCATGAAATTTAGTAGTAGTTTTTCTCAGACCATTGACGGACCAATGATCGATCATTATGAATTTAGCAGATTACGAACTTTTAGCAAAATGACAATGGTATCGTGTTGGAATGACGAATTTAGTCAGTAATTACGGGTTGTCAGAAGCCCGAAATTCTGCCAATCAATCTTAGCAAGGGGTATCGTATTACCCAGTAACTGGGTTGCGGAGGTCAGATAGGCAGTCACCCCATGTAAAATACCGGTATTCAGCTGCATCCGGTTAGACTGGATGCCGACCACAACATAGTTGGGAAAAGGCCAGGCAGATTGATTGTTTATCTTAACAGAAATTATAAATCGTTTTAAAAGAACACATTGTAACTAACTGTTTTTGGTCAGTGCAGGGCCGTCTTTACCCGGGGGTGCAAGGGGTGCGTGGCACCCCGGCGCAGGGTCTTAGGAGGCGCTGGCCGCTCGCCTTGTAGGTACTTACCCAAACCATGCGTGATGCGTAATCAAAATCAGTTTTAGCAAATATTCATTATTTATTTGCTGACTTGCAATGTGCAAGCCAATTTAGATCTTATTAGTACAAAAAATTAAATTTATATTCCAACAAACACACGCGGCAAATTCAAAGAGAGAGCTTGCGGCTACAAGTGCGCGCGCGCCCTTTGATACACGACGCCCGCCTTTTGACATATCACCGCCCGCTTGAAGGTAGGTGTCTAGTTACCAATAAAAATTGTGTCAACAAAAGTTTCAGTCTACAACTACCATTAAAATTGCGACAGCCATGAGCCAATATAGTACCTAAGTGACCATAGGCATCGTTTGGCATCCTACTTATTTTGTAATGAAAAAAGTTATTTACTTAATTGTTATTTACGTGTTATGAAATGCTAATTATGTGCAAGGAGTGTAAAACTGTTGTTTTGTGGAAATTAATTTTACGTTGTCAAGGGAGGTAAGACTAGTTTTTTTTTTTCAATTTAAAAATTTTAAGGATGAAGCGCCAGGGAAGTCCGCGAAACAATTACTATTTCATGAAATATCAATCAATAGGAGTATATGAACTTAACGAGTACTTGTTACGCTCGCGTATGATTCGCGAGTCGCAAATCATATTTTGTTCAAAATTATCCTGACTCTGACCTGAAAATTGCGTAAAACGTAAGAAAATTTGAATTTCGCGTGCTACCAAGAGCGATCGAAGCAAACTCGGGATATTGGGCACCCCGCTCGTACGTAAGGTTTGAAAGGCTTAAATTATGGCCAGATTCCAAAACCTAAACTGCTTTAAAACGAGTTTAAGCTTTTCGTCGTAATTCGATAAGGTAGGTTCTCTTTCTATATGATGCTTAAGAGCAAATAGAGACTATTCAAGGTGTGATGCTAAAAATTTTAGGCTCGCTTCGCTCGCTCTTGCGATTTACATTCTGTAGATTCTTGAACTTTTCTTTAGAAGTCGATAAAGCAAGTAATTCCTAGTCCTTTTGGAATAATCGAAAGAAAATCGTACCTATCCGAGTGTGCAAATTTTTCGAGCTCGCTACGCTCGCTCTTACTCTACATTCTGCTAGTTGCTTTTTGGGCTTGCCTGCATAAGTAGTCAATGTAAATCCTAATTTTGTTTGAAAATATAACACAAAACCTGAGCAAATCGAGACGGGTTGTTAAAATTTTCGAGCTCGCTCTGCTCGCTCTCCCCACCCTACATACTTTGCCGTTCTGTTACATACAACCCATTTGGCAGCGTTATTAAATAACAACCCCAGACATGTAAGGGCTACGTCCCTTGAATAACATAATAAAATTAATGTGCAGCTGGGTACAGACGCAACAAACTGTCAAATTTTTCCAATCAATCTCGGACCTTATGCTGTAGTGATAACGTTGAAAATCTTTCAAAGAAATTTGACAGATTCTAGCAGCTTAATGGGCGTCTGTCATCGGATGCACGATTTTCTGAAAATATCGCGAATGACCCTGCTCTCTGTCCACAAACAATACCTAATAAATTAAGATTATTTATAACAGAACATGGTTTTTTTCAGGTTAAAATATCTGCATATCCTGATGTTAGCCCGGTGGTCAAAATAGACATTCAAGGTTTACATTAATTCGCATAAAGCTAAAAATTGGTATGAAGGTTGGGAACACCATTAAAAATATATATTCAAATGTCCCCATCGATCCGAAGCGTTCAAAAATTTTTATTCAAGGTCAAATATTGCAAAAATCAGTTTTTTGCATTTTTCAGCTAAATGGTAAGGTTTATCATTAAAACAGGTACGAAAAAATTGTTAAAAATTGTTCATCATGCAATTATCTACAAAAATTGTTCTTAAACTTTTTTTTTTCCTAAGAATCACTATTTCGGAGATAGGTATAGCAATGCAAAAAGTTGAAAAAGTTATATTTTTCTTAACCCTCATTATATTTTTTAATTACGCAACGCTTCTAACGATGCCACATACATTGATATTGGTTAAGCCGTTTAGAAGTTATGGTGGAATAAAGAAACATACATAAACCCTGAAAACATAACACTCATTTTTTTGGGCAGACATGTAAAACAAAATGTTGTTTTTTTTGTTGGCAAGGGGGCGCAGGCTGATTTTCGCACCCCGGCGCCCAATATGGTTAAGACGGCCCTGGGTCAGTGGGTCGTCTTAGAGTTTTCATTGTGTAAATAAATTGTTTTCGTGATCTTCTTCAAATCCTTAGTATTGACCACAGTTTTTTTATACCTACCTACTAATTACTAAAAATTAACACCGTCGTATTAATTATTTCTAGTGACTACAATCTAGTAAAAACTACCTACACTCAAAACATTATGCGTGTGCATTTAAACATGACCGTTTTTTTTTATCTTCTTGGTGTACCGGGTGTACCTATCAGATGAGTTATTACGAGCGGTCGACTTGACGTCATTTCCGAATTCTACGTTAAATTTAGCGGAGACATCTATCAGACTACTCTTTATTTTAATGTCTCTTCACAATGAGGCGACGATGTCTATTTATTTATTAATAATCAACTTAACTAATATACCTATGTTTACAGTTTGCACCGCACATATGTACAAGTAGAACTACGCGGGAACCTAATTGTGAAAGCATACGAATTGGAGACAGTAACAGTAGCGAATTTTAACGCGATGGGCGTTTCAAATTCTACACCATTTTAATGAATGTGAATCATTGTTTTAAAGTAAAAATTAAGAACATCGTAAAAGTCAATAATCGCTTAGCAACTCGTTAAAAATAAGAATACACAACATGCAAGAATGCTTGGTGATAATGGCCAGCTAACTCTAAACACTGTATTATTCCCGGCGTATCGTCTGCTCCAGAAATATCACCCACTTAAACAATGTTCTACGAAACGAGTTTTTTTCGTGACTCTTCCTTTGATTTTTACTTGATTATTTTCAAAGTTGCTAGAGTAGTATTGCAGATGCTAGTGCTCATCTTTATGTTGCGGATAAAGAGATAACGTAGAACAATACCTAACATTTTATAATGCGTAATAGGTGAGTACTTGCTGTACATACATACATAATATGTCTTATGATCGTGAATTCGAAGGATAACCACAAAATCTACAGATAGAGTAATTAACTGGACTACCTACCATTGATTGATAAATTCAGTAAAATTCTGTTTTTCATAAACTAAACTAAATTTAAGTTCCGTGCATCTTTTTCTTTCTTTTCATTATGAAAAGCACATAAGATAAATATTAGTTTAGTCCTGTCAAATTAGTCAGCGCCTGACGTAAATTGACGTATTTTTAGTACCCCATTTTTTAATCTTGTCTAACTTGTCTATGGATTATCTAATTTGACAGGACTAAACTAATATTTGATCTTCTGTCCTTTTCGTAATGAAATAGAAAGAAAAAGATGCACTGAACTTAAATTTAGTTTAGTTTGTGAACAACAGAATCGGGGCCATTTTCTAAGATTGTTTCAGAAAGTTTAGTCAATTTTACTGACCATGTATATCAACTTATTTTTATTTTGATCAACCAAACAAAATGAGATTTAACAGCGGATTTAATAATCCGAGACTTGATCAAGTTTAGTGTTCTGAGGTCGGGAGATTGTAAATTAATAACTTAATTAGTACGTTTGGCAATAAAAATAGATAACAAGTACAAGTAGACTAACACTACATAGGACATACGAATGTACCTATACTTGCAGATAACATGTGACTGATAGCGATCTCGGGGAGAAGAACAGTTGTATAGACGTCGTATAGTTGACGTAGCTGATGTTTACATAGGGTAATGTTTACTATTGTTATCGAGTAAATACTGCGTTACATGTAAACATGTCGGTAATGGGTTATAATTATACACTGGCAGCCCAGCGGCTTGGACACGTAGGAATAAACACAAGGGAGCTTTTCTCTAAACGTCATGGCAAGAAATCAAGTGCCTGATCCATTAGTTAACAGTTTTCATTTAAAAATCTGGACATTTCGGACATCCAGACGACGGCTTTTCTATCGTACTTATGTATATGCAGATGAAGTAATACAAATTCTCCTAAAATTTCATATATTTTTCGTGTCGGTACTTGTCAGAGCGACAAGCGTGTTGACGAAGATTTAGTAAAGTCAATTAAGGTACTTGCACCCAATAAGGACCAGCACCTATTAAGGGCCACTTTAGAAAACTCACACTTGGCATTTTTTCAACTGCTTCAAATTTCGCGCGCAGCATCCTATACCACCTATTCGTTAAATGCAATCGCGCGATGACGCGTAGATGCCGCGATTTTGTCAGTAGCGTCCAGTTTGTGTAAGACTGCGGTTAGAGACACCATTTTATAAAATTGATGCGCGTTGTTTTGTAAATTTTCGTGAAAAAAAATTGTGTTTTTAAGTAAATTTTTATAGAAGATTGGATTTAAACATTCAGAGATACAAAGGTAAATACATTGTAATTTTTACATTATACAACTTTAAAATGTGTCATCTATCACGATACCCAAATCCTAATAAGGACCACAATACGAGTTTGTATTAAGGTCCGGTCCTTATTAGAAGTATGAATTTAGCGTAAATTTTTATTATTTAAGTAATTAATGATTTTTTTATATTTTTATTTCTAATTATGAATGTAGGATAAAATGAAGTAAGTAAATATATATGATTTTGTATTTATAACAAGGTAGGCCAATAATAAGAATCATTAAAATGGTTTCTTGTTATGGCTTATATGGAGATCTTTTTATAAGTATGTACCTACATACGTTCATTGTAGCACCTTTTTGAAAACTTGTTGGTAACAAATATATCTGTGTGGCGATTAAGTTTAATAATTATATTTAAATTTGGTTGTCTAGCACCTTGATTTCAACTAAATTGTTGTTTATCGTTTAATATTTATTTTTATCACTAGGCAATTCACAATGGAGGAGCTACCAGCTAGGAAAAGACGTGGCAACTGGTCTGAAGAAGCTCTTAAATTAGCCATGGATGCAGTAATGAAAAAAGAGATGTCAGAACGGGCGGCTGCGACCACATAAAAATACACATCAAAAAATTATCTTGTTACTGGTAGTTACAAAAAGAAATTGGGTCGAAAGTGTACGTTGACTGAAGATCTTGAAAATTATTTAGTTGCGAGAATAGTTAAGTTCGCTTATATTGGTATGCCTTTAACTTCTAAAGTTAATATTTTAGTATTCCTAATAAGGCCCATCAAGGTATCATATAATAAATTAAGACTGATTTTCCTTAAAATGCTCTAATTAATGACTGAAGAAAAAGTAATTACTTACAAAAAATATATATATATCTTGATTACCGAAATAAAATTAGTTTTATTCTTAATTTTTACTTTGATATACATAATAAGGCCCACCTTAAAATTTTTGGTCGAATATTAAATATTTGCTAATAATATAATAATTAATTTATTAATACTATTGTACACGTTAGATTAAAAGTATTATTATTACAAAATAATCAAAATTTGTTACATTTTATTATGGTCCTTAATAGGAGCATAGGTGCTTAATATGGCCTAACATAAACATTTTTGAAACTGTTTTCTTTTCAGTTTAACAAAGCAAACTGTGTATTTTTTGTCATAATTATAGATCTTCATAAAATTTTATTTTTATCTTTTATGCGTTACTTTGTGTAATTACATAAATTTTTAATTTACAAGTATTCTAATAAAGGTGGTCCTTATTGGGTGCAAGTACTTAGTCAATTCGTCAACAACCTTAACAGAGGTGCTGATAGATAAAAGTTAAAATGTGTCACCGTATAAGTCTGTGAGCACAATTTCGAAACGTGGATCATTATCGTTCTAGCCATCGTTAAAACTTACATTGGTTAAGACATAATGTACACGAACAATGATTTTGTTGTCACTACATTCATTAATTGCTACAAGACTCCTTTAAAAAACAACAGTCTAATTAGTACAAATAATGTCCAGTAGGTACAGTCACCAAAAGAGATAAGTAACCAGGATCGTCCATATAGTTGAAGTTTTATAGTAAGAAACCGATGGATATTTTCGAATTAAATTTAATTTGACAAATTAACTGTTTGTTGTCTATTAATTAAATTAAATTTTATTCGAAAACATCGGTTTCTTACTAAACATACCTACATACGACCCTGCGTTGCTATTCTGTAAAAAGATCACCGTGATAACTTAGGTGAAGTGAGCTGTCATTCCACCTGATGCTTGGGATTGAACTATTGACAGCTCACTTCACCTAAGTTTTCACGGTGAGTTTTTTACAAAATAACATTAGAGGTTACTTATCTCCTTTGGTGACCGTACGTTAATAATAACATCAATGTTTCCAAGACATGAAAACCCGCAGGTTATTCTGAAACGCGATCATACGAAGACAAAACTATAATTGGCAACTCGATTACCGCTGGAAAGTTTCATCTTTGAGAAACTTTTCCAGTTGCAAAGTCTCACTTTCATCGTCTATGATACCAAGCGTTAATGAATATAAAAGAAGTAGCCAGTAGAATCTTCGAGATTTCGACACTAAAAAGTTTATGCCAGTAAAAACAGTTTTGGAAAATACTCACGATTTATATTTTTTTCCGTAATAGACGAGTAATAAGTCTCTTGACAATCATATTCTAGTTCAATACAGACCTACGTATACGATTTGAAGGCGTATCAAAAATGAAACTTGCAAAAAACGATTAAACATGCAAGGTGCTGTACTTTACCATACGTGAACTGGGGCCCAAGTCTGCTATTTTTATAAATTCGTCATTCCAACACGATCCCATTGTCATATTGCTAAAAGTTCGTAATCTGCTAAATTCATAATGATTGATCATTGGTCGGTCAATGGTCTGAGAAAAACTACTACTAAATGTCATGCTAGATTTCATTTAATATACACACATCAAAAGTGTCTAGGGATCAAGCATTTTTATGCGGATTTCTTGAGATTGAGATGTGGCTTTGTAATAAATTTATGATTTTATAAATTTATATGGATCCTTTTTGGTGCATTTCATAATTTGAATCAGGAACTGTGAATCAAATTCGAGTAAAAGATGAAAATCAGCTGTCAATATTCCCTATAAAAACATACAACGCATTGAAGACATTATTTATTTATATTTATTTATTTATTTAATACTTCAAGCACATAAATGTACAGAGGCGGACTTAATGCCATAGGCATTAGTGCTACTGTTTCCCTACTACTGATTAAAACCAACGTTATTATGGAGCGGCGACGTCATTTAAGCAGGGAAGAAATGCTCAGAGCCGTGGGAATGATAGAAGCTGGTTCCCGGCAACGTACTGTGGCTTTAGCTCTGAATACAAGTCAGAGTGTTATCAGTCGACTTTGGACACGTTACCGAAGCACTGGTACCGTGGCTGAGCGCCATGGAGGACGGTATCGCTGCACCACACGGGGACAAGACCGATACATTCAAATCTTAACTCGAAGAGCTCCAACAATAACCGCCATGATGTTAGCCGTGAGGCTTCATCACTCTTCAGGGAACTTAATTAGCGACCAAACAGTCAGAAACCGCTTGCATGAAGTGAACCTTCATTCCCGAAGACCGCTACGGGTACCACCTATAGCAATGCACAATCGTAGGATTCGATATCAATGGGCTCTTGAACACAGAAATTGGGCAGAAGAACAATGGCGTTTCGTGTGCTTTTCTGATGAGTCTCGTTTTGGTATGAGACCGGATACAAGACGTATACGACACTGGAAAACCCCTGGACGCCAACAGCGATTAAAATCCTGCCAGGAAGTCCATCCTTATAGTGGTGGAACCATCATGGTATGGGCGGGTATTTGGATCGGCGGAAGAACTGAGTTGATTTGGATCAGAGGCAATCTCAACGCTCAAATTTATGCTGAGACGATTGTATCAGACGTCATCGTTCCTCTACAAGTGCAAATCGGTCCCTTATTTCAGTTAATGCATGATAATGCACGACCGCACACCGCAAGAGTTGTAAGACAGACTCTCGCCGCAGCTAACATCAATGTCCTGCCCTGGCCTGCTCAGTCGCCAGACTTGAACCCGATTGAGCATGCATGGGATATGCTACAGAGAAGAGCTCTGCCGAATATGGAGGGTATCCAGTCGCAAGAAGACCTTTTTTTGTTGTTGTAACGAACATGGGCGGCCATTCCACAGCGTGATTTGGATGAACTCATTTTGAGTATGCCAAACCGATGTTCTTGTGTTGTTAGTGTTCGCGGTAGAAACACGGATTATTAATTGTTTAAGTTACCCAATAAAATTTTAGAGAAAACTGTTATTTCAGTCTTTTTTTCGAACTTTTGTGTTAGTGGTTCAAATGTCAAAAATCCCTTTATTAGGAAAATGGCAAATTTCTTTATTAATGCAAAGGTGACTTGGTTTATCGTTACTGTGACAAACGAAAACACTTTATTTGATGAATCCTTAAAGAAAATTTTAATTAATATCAATCAGGAGAAAAGTTATTGCAAAAATATATGTTGATCCCTAGACACTTTTGATGTGTGTATATTTTTACATATTACGTATTAGTGTTTGCAATCTGAAGTAGTAAGAAGTTCGTAAGTAGCACTAAACATTACATTTATTCATTTGTCATTATGTACGAGATTACCATTTTATGCCATTTCTTTCAATGGAGTGTCAGTGGTTGACCATTGGAAAGTCATAATGACGCCATTATTAGTAGATTATCAAACTTGTCAAAATCAACAATTATGAAATCAATGATAGACCATTCTGACACTATTGTAATAGCAGACTTGAGGCCCTGCACGTATGCATTACAATGATTGCATTATTATTTCCAAAAACTTTAATGTTACATTTTTATTTCAGTTTTATTTTAATCGCATCATTAAGTAAAAATTAATTGAATTAATCCTAGTCGAAATTAATATCTTTCGCATTCAAATCTGCCCGCTCACTCAATATCCATTAATCAGTTTGGCTAATCATTGATTACTATAAATAAAATATCTGCAATGACGACTCGTGTCTTGGTACCGTTCGTGTTCAAATGAATCAGCAATGAAATACTGTCATGATTCTTATCTGTGCGTGGATGATGAGATCTCTATACAGGGTGGCCGGGGAGTTGGCGTTCAAACGTATTTAGATACTTTATGATGAGGAGTACCCGAATTACCCCCATGTATGTTCTACGATTTTTCGTAGTTTTCGAGATAGAATTTTTTAAATTATTTTTTTCGTAATTTTCACCTAACATCAGTTTCCGATTTTTTTCTCGTTCTGTTAAACATTTCTGGTTCAGTTTTTTTGTGATAACTAATTAGCATAGTCTAACCTAACACCTTAAAAATTATGGTTTATCTAGGAATTCCAAAACTTACTTAGAATTTATTCGAAAGTTCAAAATTAAGATTTGAACTCAGTACTTTGAACCCAAAATCTCCCCATTTAATTTTTTTTTTTGATGCTTTGAAAATTTGTGAGTTCAAATCTTAATTTTGAACTTTCGAATAAATAATAATAATAATCGTTTATTAACCATATCACGTTATTACATTTCCTTATAAATATAGTACAAATAAACTACCTACTAAAATTATTGTTACAAGGGAAACATAATTATAATATTTTAACTTGTGGACTCCACACTAGGTCGAGCCTGTCTCGTGGAGGCCTTGAAATTCTAAGTAAGTTCTGCAATTCCTAGATAAACCATAATTCTCCTCATCATAAAGTATCTAAATTTTACGTTTGAACGTCAACTCCCCGGCTAACCTGTATAGTCATTGAATGTTTCAACAAGCAATAGATAACAGAATCGTAAGTACGCTGTACGACAAACAATTAAGTATGTATATTATTGTGCACCATTCTTCCTCTCGGATTTGCAGCAAAATAAGATTTGATGCTCACCATGTCATCGCCTTTATCGATCAAGAAAAAAATAAAAACTGATGTACCGAAATAAAAGATTTTGTTTTTCAAAAAAAGTTTTCGGTAAAAACATGTCTGTCAACAAGCTTCCATAGTGAACAATACAACAGCGACGACCGTGCATACACACGGCGAATAAGTAAACCGTAGTTTTTCACGGCAAGAAAAACGTGTCTATAAAGGGCCTTACGGTGAGTCGATAAAATAAGTTTTTCCCGACTATATTGAATGAAAAGCATATTCATATAATATTATTCTATAGATACTACGTAACAAAGCCACCTTTAATAAAGAAAGTAAACAGACAAAGAAGTAAAATGTAACCAATGTAATGGACGTTCATGGAAGTGACGACAATAGTTCCGATTGATGTCAAACAACACAAAGGTTAACACCACCTAGCACTAGCAATGCCACCGAACTGCCAACTAGTGTGGGTGGATGATTCGATCATACAATTAGCCCAAACCCACATTTTTCAGGTCAATCCATGAGGCGACAAAATGTAAACATCAATTAAAATATCAAGTTATGACGAACTTCTAATGAAAACTATTAAAGATATAAATAATATCGTGTACTATTTTGACTATCACTCATAACTTTGCTTTAATATGAAAGAGGAAAAATATTTTAAAGCAAATTTTCGGGAAATATGTCATTACGAGTAAGAGAAAATTGTGAAATAATAAATTAATATGAAAAATGGGAAGTTTTTCTTTTGAATAATATCCAAACTTTTGAATAATAATCGTTATTTACGAAGTTCTGTCTTGCCCGTGTCGCTGTTGAAATTTCAAAAGTAGGTGATATGATAAATAAAATGTGAAAAATCATAAACACTCACTGTTGAGCATGGCTTCGCTGGGCGCCGGGACCACGGGCCGGTCGTCCACCGGCGACTGTTTCTTCTTATTCTTTTTCTCATCTTCCTGCTGTGAATCAAACAGTGCACTGTTATCAGACATACACACGATTATCAACACTATTCCACAATATATTCTATACACAATCTGACTGCACTGCCAACGCGCAGTGTTTATTAACAAGCCATGTAAGAAAAGAATGCTAACTGATACTGATTTTTTTATCAATTTGCTGGTGTTATCAATCTTGTCATTCGTTTTATCGGACTATTGTCTGATCAATAAAGCGTGCTTATCTACTGGTAATATAATAAGTTTGTCTATATAGTCATGGCGTAAAATGAGAGATTTAGGGGAGAGTGATGGTGCAGATAGTGAAGGGACATGGGACGTACATGACTCATGCTCGTCAGAATGTTTATAGTTACGTCGCCGCTGGCCTGCCACCGCCTCGCTGGATGTAGTCGACGTATAGAAATGGACTGTTCTGGCGTTCGCAAACAGTGCACTATTTATAGGAACATGTCATTACCATTGTGATCTTTAAATGTAACACGTTAATACTGCATTTGGCTCTCAGCTCTGACATGTCTACCTGCCCACGTATGCTGCATACAATGTTAATAGACACGTAACGCCTGCTTATGGTGTGAAATTAGAGTTCTGGTTACCTATTATAATTACCTAAACAGTCTGATAGAATTAACAAAATATTATTAGTTAAGACAATTTTAATAAAATATTATCATTCATGTTTTTGCGACGACCTAAAGTAACGTGGGATAACTGCAGAAAGATGATGCGATGCGAGTAAGAATACCTAAACAATTAATATATAATATGGAACAATTTCACAGGCACACAAAAACATGACTGGTTATTTATTTCACCATGTAGCGACATGATTATCACATGAGCATTTCACATATCCCTGAAAATATGAAAGCTTTGTGTCTGCAAAACCTTTAAGACTCCCGGCTGCGGTCTTGAAAAAAGATTGACCTTCATGTTTAAACTTCCAAAATGTTATGCGACTCATGTACCGAGAATATGTTCAGTATATGTAATGTAACTACATACATACATATGTAAGTGTATCTACTGAAGTTTGTACACTACTTTGTTAATACTGTAACTAGGTACCAAGTGTATAAACCTAAGATACGTAAAATACTACAATCGTTTTTATTTGTTAAACTATAACACTAAGTACTAAATAGGCACAACTATCCGCCTTGCCTACCAAACTTCATCCGTTTGTACGCAACCGCGTTGCTGTTTTTCATGTAGCCACTCCACGAACTATCCATGAAGTATGCAGGGTAACCTCGACTTAAAGGCGCGTAAGTACCCGAGTTCAGCGGAAACTCTAAGAGTTTTACATAAAATGCTGGAATCGTCCGGGAGAGAGTGCGGCGCTTCCGGGACCTCGAGAGGAGCAATAAAGTTATGATGTGATACTTTTACGGTTATATTTTGTATTGGTTATACATTTTTCCCGATTATCATTATCATTTGTTCCGTCAGCTTTTTCGTCAGGATTATAGTTATAGTCGACGCGCAACCTGCTACCTATGGATTCAGTAGATTCTGAAATAATGCCTGCGTTGAAATATTTCGTCGGTTATCAAAAAAAAAATCTGCTGTTCCATAGAAAAGTGCAATACGTACGCAGTCAAAGTGTACGGAAGAGCTCAATTTTTTGTTTAATAAAAATTTATCCGCTAGGGGTCTAGAATCATGTGCTGTATTCATGGCTACAGGGTGCGCGTAAATGTCCCTTGCCACCCTATATAAGAACATTTCTCCCATGATGATTCTCGTGATAAAATGAAAGGTAAGAAGCACTAGGGTAAGTACCAACGAGTCTAGAGAAAAAAATTCGTAAATTGATGATAACTACCCAAGTTAAATAGACTTTTGGGCAAAGATTTCCCCATGCATACCTGAAATATTTCTTCTGTTTAAGTAAGTACCTACTTTACAAAGAGAGAATGAGAGACTGGTTTGTTACTGAAATATTTAGTAGATATAAATTACTGTGAAGCTGTAAAGTCAGAAGTAGGTAATAAAACTAATGCAAGCTGCCATACTTTACGATTAAGTGCACTGTTGCGGTTTTAAGTAGGGATATAATGTAGAATTGGGAACTCTAAAGTAAAATTGAATTTGAAAAATATGATGTATTGTGGCTTTTAGAACAGTGTTTATCACTGCCCTCACTGCTGCTGTTGTTAAATATTTGTACGGTTTGATTTACATAGCAAACGCCTGCTACGATATGCAATGAAGAAAAGAAAATTAAAGAAAGACGCATCGCTTATAAGAAAATAGGTATATACGCACATCTCTCCGTGAAGAACAAACACAGTCTCAGTTGTGAAAATACCATCACGTTTGTGTTTACTGTTGGAGTTATGGTAATTTCCATTTAATCTAAATAAATTAGTCTAATATTTACAATAATGAAATATTTATAACTAGCTTCTGCCCGCGACTTCGTACGCGGATCCTGTTGATTATGCCAGCGACAACGGGGTCGTCAAAATCGAAGATCTGAAACGTCTGATGTCGAATTCTAAGAGCCCGGGGACGGGAAAACAACGGGATGCGCGAGACGATTCGAGACGTTCCAGATCTTTCATTTTTGTAAGTCAACAGAAAATTCCCATCAGACTAAACAACTTTTGCTAAGACGTCATTCCTATATATGTTGTAGTGTCGCTGGGCTTTGGAGTTCCACAACAGGTGTTCCAGATCTTCAGATTTATTCTCACAGCAGAAAATGCTCTTCAAGTGGAATAATTGTTGCTATGGCACCATTTTTATATATATATTTATAGATTCTAAGGCAGATTTAAAACTGTGTACGTAGGGATTTACTTCATGCAACATATTTTGAAGCAGTGAAATCAGACTATTTGTTCAAGTGCGGAAAGTTTTGGTTTCTAATATTTGCCTGTTCTTGATAATTGGATACGAAATATATTTGGAGAAACTTGGGGTCATTTTCAGACAATAATGAACCAATAAGGTGGTAAACTTGGCCTTGCACTTTGAATGTTGGCATAAATGGGCCTCTTGAAATCTGTTTCGCACCAAAAGATGTCATTTGAAAGGCATTGTATACAGATGTTGTCCAAGAAATGTTTTGACTGTGGATGGTCACCAATTAGCAGTGATCTTAATATTTCTGGAGGATTTTGTAATATTTCAATATGTGCTTTTCCACCTGAGCAACACATACCGTTTGTTTCTTTTTGCCATTTAACAGCTTCACAAAAAGTACAATTTTGAACCATACCTCCGATGGCGGAATACGTGGCGTAGTCAATCAAGTCATTCATAAGAGTACACGTAAATGCACTCCGTTCCTTATCAACCCAAGGAAGGTTGCCACGTCTTACGGCTATATCTCTGTCGGATCGGATGTGTCTCTATCTTGAGACACATCCGATTCTTCAGATGATATCGACATTCTGCTCAGAGAATGTCGAAGTCAATCAGAATTCAAACGTTCGTTGCGCTCAATGACGGGACAATGTATGATAATCTCGATCACCAGTTACTCGCGCATCACGTTCATCACTCGTTTCAAAAGACCTGTTAGTAGATGTGCAAATACGCTGAGAACGCAGGCGTGCTTCGCGATTCGAAGAGGTTTCCACGGAGCGAGTTGTAGCCTGATGTTTTCGAACAGCATCAAGTCTCTCCTGACGCTCTTCGGTAGATTCTTGGGATCTTATGATCCTCAATCTTTCAGCTCATTTGGAACATTGGGAAAGATTTGACCTCTTTCTAGGCATGGTTATAGTTTTATTGTGAATATACCTGATCAATTAAAATCTAAGTGACTGCTCCCCTGCGTTACCGGGTAGGCTACCGTGTCACGATAGCCTACCCGATAACGCAGGGGATAAATGGCAAAGGAAATTAAACACTCAAATAACATAAGCCCGAAGGCATATTTATTGATAAAGTAAAAAAATAAATGGGAGTTTTGACCAGTAGAGTCAACTTTTCAATGATATACCATCGTCACCGAAAATCAGTCCTAAACTGTTACCGCCTTCACCGCGTGGAGGTACTCCCAGCTTATGTTATTTTATAAATTATACAGTGAAATTAGTGATAGCTTTGATTTCCACATCAGATGTTTCTGATCTTCGATTTTTATAAGTCAACAGGAAATGCCCATCAGATCGAACAACTTTTGCTAAGACGTCATTCCTATATGTGTTTTGGTGTAGCTGGGCTCTCGGAGTTCCACAACAGGTGTTCCAGATCTTCGATTTTTATAAGTCAACAGAGAGTGCTCATCAGATTGAACAACTTTTGCTAAAACGTCATTCCTATATATGTTATATTGTAGCTGGGCTCTTGGAGTTCCACATCAGGTGTTCCAGATCTTCGATTTTTATAAGTCAACAGAGAGTTCTCATCAGATTGAACAACTTTTGCTAAAACGTCATTCCTATATGTGTTATGGTGTAGCTGGGCTCTTGGAGTTCCACAACAGGTGTTCCAGATCTTCGATTTTTATAAGTCAACAGAGAGTTCTCATCAAATTGAACAACTTTTGCTACAACGTCATTCCTATAAATGTGTTATGGTGTAGCTGGGCTCTTGGAGTTCCACAACAGGTGTTCCAGATCTTCGATTTTTATAAGTCAACAGAGAGTTCTCATCAGATTGAACAACTTTTGCTAAAACGTCATTCCTATATGTGTTATGGTGTAGCTGGGCTCTTGGAGTTCCACAACAGGTGTTCCAGATCTTCGATTTTTATAAGTCAACAGAGAGTGCTCATCAGATTGAACAACTTTTGCTAAATCTTCATTCCTATATATGTTATGGTGTAGCTGGGCTCTTGGAGTTCCACATCAGGTGTTCCAGATCTTCAAATTTATTCTCTCACCAGAAAATGCTCATCACGTGAAACAATTTTTGCTATGGTACCATTATTGTATCTCTTATACTTTAGCTGGTCTGTTGCGGTTCTGCATCAGGTGTTCCATTTTCCAAAATAAATTATAGCCTATATGTTGCCCAAACTTAATACCTATACAACAAAAAAAAAATCATTCAAATCTGTCCAGTAGTTCCGAAGATTAGCGTGTACAAACAAACAGACAAACAGACAAACAGACAAACAGACAATTTTTTTTTTTTGGATTCGTGCTCTATTACTGTTTCTAAACCCCCCTCAAGTATTTTTTTTTTAATATATTCAATGTACAGACACAGTTTTTTTACTGTTTTATTATATGTATAGATAAATTACAATTAGGCATTCCATGTAACCTTGACATAGCTTGCGCGTGATCACTGTGCCTGATGCCAATTTGTTCATATTGGCTGATAACCATGCCAAATCGTAGTAAGTGAGTTTTGACGACATTATTAAATACTAGCTTTTGCCAGCGACTTCGTCCGCGTGGAATAATGACTTCCGGAAATTGAGGCACTAACTCTCATAGAGTTTAACCGATGTGCTCTTTCTTCTGCCGATTCTTGAGAACGCGTATTTCTCATTCAACGCGTTTTTCAAGACAATAGCAGGCGGACGCCGGCGTCCGCTTGGGGCTTGAATAACTAAAAATATATAACTACGTCTAATATATAAAATAATATATAATAAAACCTACTTCACTTAAAACTAAATACCTATAACTACTATAATTAATAATACCTACCTATACCTATAATTAATAAAAGTACCTACGCTTTTACCTACTTAATATTAAAAAAACTGAATAAATTAACCAAAACTATTTCCCTTCACTGCTCTGCTCCTATTGATCGTAGCGTGATGAAAAGTATACTATAACCTGCCCAGGAGTATGAAAAACAATTGTACCAAGTTTCGTTGAAATCCGTCGAGTGGTTTTTGTTTCTATAACGAACATACAGACAGACAGACAGACAGACAAAAATTTTACTGATTGCATTTTTGGCGTCAGTATCGATCACTAATCACCCGCTGATAGTTATTTTGGAAATATATTTCATGTACAGAATTGACCTCTCTACAGATTTATTATAAGTATAGATAGACAAGAACAACGTAGGTAGTCATAATCATTGAGAACATATAAGTACTTTTATAAACAAACACCAATTGAGAAATTGCGTTAGTATACTTTATTTTTATTTGGATATTACGGCAGTAAAATTATTTATGAGCAGATAATATTAAAATCGTAAGTCATCGGATATAAATAGCCCAGATTTGCAAAAAGAAAAGCTAAAAGTGAAATCTTACTAACATTGACCCCAATCTTTCCTTCATACGATTCATTAAATTAGATTTTTCATAAAGGAAACGTATTCTAAGTAAAAATAAATACGTAATGAATGATTGATAGAGAGATTAGTGGCATGATGGGGTGCGAGTGTGCCCGAGCGGAGTTCGCATTGAAATAGCTCGTGTCGCGCTTGGCACGGCGTCAATTCGCGACGCGCCCAGTAAACAGCTCCCGCTTTGTGAAAAAATGCGACATGCCCAACTCTCTGTAGGTAAATAAACCGAAGCTGTGATGTATCGGGCACTAAGATGAGTAGACGACGTGCAAGCCGCTTCAAAGAACACGTTAAATCAAGCCGTTTCATTATTAAACAACACTCGCACCGAAACAGGGCGATCCTAAAATTAAAACAGTTTTCCGAAAACGTTACAGATGCTACATTGCGCACGAAAATAATTGTTCACGAATAATTATAACACTATGAGGTATTGAGCCGCATTGACCCAATTGTACGGACTTCACAACAAATATACAAAGCGCATTGAGTGCTGAAGCTTTCTGATAATGAGAATTCTTATTTAATTCAGTGTACGGTGACACTCCATTACCAATGCGTTTGTTAAATTAAACGACGAGCTGACAGTTACACGAAAACATCGTTTATCACATGCTACGAATAAAAATAAGAAAATGTTAATAGTTCATGAAAACATTGCATTGTCGACCTTTAAATAGTAGTCATACGGTCAATGACCACATAGGTAGAGTAAAAGGCTGGCCTCATAAAGCCCGCGTCCATCGGTTCGTAGCACCTAGCTTTTAATGTAACATTTTTGACCCTTTGTAACAAGGCAGCGCTGAACGCCGAGCAGCTCAAAACCTTCAAATAAATGACCAAAGCCGGCGAGGAATGTTTCAAATTACATAGTTGTGAAATGTTCACAAACATACGCTGCATACTTGCCCTCAGCGGCGGCGCTGAGTTGAGAGACGCTTTGAAAGATTCCCAACATATCAGGCGAACAGACGAAATGTCATAGGTACGTATGTCCTCCAGAAATTCTTGGCGAAACCACACTAAACATTTAAATACGACTGTGACGTTGTCAGTTTATTTTGTTCGTAGAAGTGAAAGACCTTCGCTAAAGTTTCACCTACAAAACAAACGCAGTGCAGAGTATTCAGTAGTTGCGTTATCATCTATGTCACAACTAGCAGGGAATCCAGGGGGGTGCGGGGTGGTCCAGGGGATTAGACCGGAATAACTCCCTATAGAAACAAATAATATTGAAGGGTCTGTTTTAGTATAGTTTAACAAAACAAACAATTTTTAAAACTTTGTCTGTCTGTCTGTATATTCCGCCTAACCACGCCAACGCCACAACCAGACACACGGGCAAAGCCGCGGGCATAAGCTATTTCCTCATACAATAAAAACAAACGTAAGGTTCCTACTTATTATTCAAGAGATGTGATGCAAATACGTGAAAGTTGAAGCACATAATGAGTGGACCATCATGGACCTAATGACACAAGTTACTTAAAATGAAATTAGGTACAACTTACTTTTCTTCTGCTTCTCGACGTAGTAGCCATGCCCTGTAAAGACAGAAATAATGATATTAACACCAAATAGTCTTCATTAGAAACTTACATTCCTTTACCAATCTTGAAACAAATATTCTCACTTCACACTAAGAAAGTTCTGACAAATTAATTAAAGCTTAACATTTGTCTTGACGCAGCCGTGTAACGTCCACCACTAAACTTAACCACCTACTCTAACAAAACGCCCCGTCCACGCACATGGTCCACAATTTACAATAATTACTGGAATTACACCTGGCCTTATCAAACAAAATAAGTGGGTGAGTAACTATCTTAATAGGTTGTCAGTTTCTTACATAATTACAAAACGTGGACTTGATTACGAACTCTGTATACCACTTTTAATTACCAGAGAAGTGATTGGATACCTTTGTAGCTTACAAGTATTCTTAATAATCTTCAATATTCTCAATAATTCTCGGAAACTGTATTCCAGGAAATTTTCAGGAAAACGTGCACTACCTCTCAACAGTAACAAGTTGAAGCGAAACGAGAACAGTGATTTATATTTCCACAACAATAATATTTTGCTCGTTATTATCAAAAACATTGTCTATAGGAAAACTGTTCTTAAACAAATCACGTTTTTAATCGGAAGTTTTTGTTTTAAAAATTGTTTTGTTGCGTAATATTTTCGTGTAAATTAGGTTTGTGACAATCGGTTATTTTGTAGTAAAATAAAACACGTTAGTAAAAAACTAAACGAACATGTTTAACGATCACTTTTAACTATGTTTATAAAACAATATTAATAGCCAGTGTTGATGATTGTTAAATTGCTTTTCAAACCACTATTATCGTAATTCTTTAAATGCTTTATTTCGAGTAATTCAGCTAATTAGCAGTCCCTTTGAAAAGAACGGCCTATCAGTCAGATATTTTTCACTACCTAATGTTTGTGAACATTCTCCACTACATTATGATAAAGTTTTTAAAATATTAAACAACCATTTTAACCGTGGAGTTTTTTGCCGGCTCTTCTCCATAGGAAACGACCAATTAGAACCGTGCACCTAGCTTCTGACGTTTCATAAGTGCCCATGTAACTTTATGTGAAATAAAATATTTTGATTTTACTACAGGTAATACAGGTTAAATTAACAAAATGATTGATCGTTTGGGAAATTGCTTGGATGAATTTGGAAACTAGTTTTCATTATGTAAAACCAAATTTCTTAAAGCAAAGTTGTAAAATACCCCACTGTTATGGCCAAAAAGAATTCATTAATTAGGTAACGTTTCGCCATAACGTGATTCCGGTAGCTATTGAACGAAAATATTGTCATGGTTACTCAGGTTATGTAAATAATATCCTGCCCTGCCGTGTCATAATTCGTGGTAGGTACCTCACATTTTATTAAATTGGCCTTTTTCCAAAATAAACTTCGGAAGATTATATAAAATACGCTATTAGTTTACCTATAGATACAGTACCCGCTCAGTGTTTATGAGCTTTCTGATTTATTACACCTAAAATTCAAAATGTAGGTTTATACATATTATTTATTGTTTAAAATGTACTTTAACTCACATAGCGATAGAGCTTGTCCGAAGAGGTGCATCAGTTTCCTCTTAAACATTATTGTTTAAAAGTTATTCTCGCTAGCCGTAGCACGTCAAACACATTTCTGGTCATTGAAATAGTGTTACTCGTGCTAATATTAGAAGACATAGGTACTTCCTGTACAGATGTCAACGACCTTCTGTAAGTAGGTCAAGGTTATCAAACAAGGCGCCAGAACATTGTTATTCAGATAAGTTGTGGTCTCCTAATTGATCGAAGTTATGAACGTCATTGATATTCCAACGGTTTTTGAACTTTTACTCGCACCAAGATTACCTTATGAATTTTAAGTAAGTTTATGTAGTACTTTTTTATGATATAGAGCAAATTTTCATGCATACTAACAATAAGCTACAAAATATAAGCTGGAGTATTTGAGTGTTTTTTTTTTTTGTAAAAAAAGTGAGAATAAAGGACTTACGAAGTTCGCGAACCGCTGTAACCCGACACGTATGTTCCGGAACATGACGTGCCCCCAGTGACAGCGCACATTCATCGTCTACTAGCTGCCAGTAACCTGGCCGTGTTCTTGATTTCGGGACAAGTTCCGATCAGAAATAGCAAGAGCAGTGGCCGAGTTCCCGATTGTGTTCTCTATTTTCTATTTATATAATGTTCGATGTGTACCGGCTGATACGAAACACTGTCCAATCGCTAATCCCACTGCACAATCAGTAACGACTTACTAATACAAGTTATTTATCTTCAATTTTACAGAGACGCGTGTTTCTTTCTCATGCGACCAATTTGGATTCAGCTCAACATAACAAATCCTACGCATTTTTAAAAAGGTTCATCCACAACGTACGTAGTGAGGCCAAATGAAAAAACTCTTCACAATATCTGAAATCATAATTTAAATACTAAACAGATGCCACGCACTTTCGAGTATTGCCACAAAAACAACGGTCACGTGCGAATTGAATACGCACACTGTGATTCCGTAGACTCAATGAACTAGACCCTCTACGTCGTAGTCCCTCTACAGCGTAGTCCTTCCAGGCGTAGAGGGTCTACGCCGTAGAGGGTCTACGCCAAAGAGTGTCTACGCCGTAGAGGGGTACTATAGACTACATAATAAATCATGCCTATATATTCGTATATATGCGCGATGTAAATCTTAAAACTCGTCCTACTAATATTATAAATGTGAAAGTTTGTGAAGATGTTTGGATGTTTGTTACTCAATCACGCACAAACACCTGAACGGATTTAGATGAAATTTGGCACACAGATAGTTTATAATCAGAATTAACACATAGGATACTTTTTATCTCGATATTCCCACGGGATCGAAACTAACGCGGGTGAAACCGCGGGGCGCTGCTAGATAATAATAATGATGATAAATAACTCAAACTAAAATACCAACATTTGGTATTGCCACACCATTTAGAGTAAAAATACGAGAAGTGCCGAATGTACTCTTATGGTTTTGTATTTGAATTTCTACATTCTTTGCACGAAACCCTAAAACTAACAATGTGCGAGAATTCGCAACATAAATCACTTTGGTTTTATTTAATGTTTTGAGACATCCAATAGGAATGTGGGTGAACAAGACTTTAGAACTTTTTGCTACTTTCTATACTGCTCATACAAACAGGAGAAATAAGTGGTAAAGGAATATTCAGTATCAGAAAAACCTTGGAAACGAATCAATCAGTGATCTCATAGCAAAGCACCGCTTTGTAGCACTTTATAGTACCTAAAAACCGCTACGACATTTGCTACGCCAAACGCTACGGGTTACGCGTAATGGTTAATGAGTTGAAGTAAGCTGGATAACATTCAAAGACGTTCATATTTTAATGCCAAAAGGATAATCCCCAAAAATGTATGGACCAAAAACCCAGAATCGATTAAAACGATTTATGTTTGGCAAGCTAGAGTAAACATATTATATCCCAAAACCAATAATTGTTTTCAATTAAAGAATCGCCAAGTACTAAAAAAAAATTAACTAATTGACTATAGTTTTATAAATCCATAATATTTAGAGCGGTTTACAAACGACATTGTAACGAATTGTGCGTAATATTGAGAGAGATTTGAGAGTAAAGTACATTATACATGTCTACTATAGGTACAAATTAAGGTAATTAAGGCGTTAAAAAATTAACCCGAAAAACTTTAAGAGGTGCTTTAGACCATCGAACTGAACAACTTTCACTATGGAACCAACACTCAAATCACGAAAAAAAATCAGGTTTTTAATACAAAAGTTCAATACCTACTTGACCAAAATGTATGAAACAGCTGATTTTTTTTCGTGATTTTAGAGTTGGTCCCATAGTGAAAGTTCGATGGTCTAAAGCACCTCTTAAAGTTTGTCAGGTTAATTTTTTAACACTTTGTATATTACCTATATAATAATATTTATATATATATAAATATATATCACTTTTATATGTGAAAGCATGGAATCTCAGTTTGGGGTAAAAAAATTCATAAATTATGTTCCAAGACACTATTACCAAAAAAACCTAACTGTGCCGTGTTTCACTTACGTACTGAATTTTGTAAAACTACTCTAATATATTAGCGTCATATCATAACAAACACAATAGCAAAAAAATGAACCAGTTATTCAACGCGCTCTGCTATACCTACAGAATTGTTGTATGCTGCTGGTCTGTTTGGTTATAGTTTTATGCGAAACGAGTTGCGTATTTGCAACCTCTCATTTAAGGTCTACTTTGGTGTTCATAAATTATTTTAATCAACTCTGGGTTTTTTTTGGGCATCCTCCTTTAGATAGTTCTACGAAAAGAGTTAAGTTAAGAAAAAGGATAAATAACAAAAATGAAACATTGATGACAGAGCTAAAAACGATCTTTTTCAAAGTGTAGCCAAGTTCTGCTAGATACAAAATTATAAGGAACACACTATAAGAAAGACTTAAAGCGATTCAACAATCATACGATTATCTGAATAGAGTTTCGGCTAGTCACCGTTTATGGTTATCAGGTGCGATTAAATCATGTATACAACCCGAAGTTGTCCGAATGCCCTGCAGGCTACAACTTGGTTATTTTAGCTAACAAAATATACTCAGTGCATCGTAGTCTAGGTACTGCTAAGCATGATTCTCCTAAAACATTAGTAACTATCTTGGTTTGAATTTGATAAGCAGGTAACGACAAAAGTTTACCAAATTAAGATCTTTGTAAGAAATAAGTAGTTAATTCAGTAATAAATACGTATAAAACTACTAGTAGGTAACCATAAATAAATATATATTTTCGAAATACCTTAACGAGGCTCAGCATTTGGCGGCAACAACAAAAACTAACCAAATATCACATAACCTTCCACTATTTCAGATAATTGTATGACACAGCGCGAATATCGGTCGATAACTACAACAACATTCTGTGTATACGGACAATTTAGTTCTAAATAGCGGACTTGTAATATTTTGAACAAATATGCAAGTCCTATTAGCATACAAACTGTACGTAGCGCAGACGCGATAAAATGAACCTTTTTATAAAATGTAATAACATATATGAATGTAACGTCGTCAAGTTTAAGGTTGATTGGAAGTTCTTTATGTTGATTGAAGAAAGCGCGTAGCAGCAAGCGGCACCTCACCGATCGATGCGGTCAAACCGTTGGACCAACCTTGCACCACGAGCAAACTCGTAAATATACCTTCATGTATTGACAAGTAGGTTTACCTACTTCTGAACATTGTCTTACTCACATGGAAACACGTACCCATTACAATCAAGACTTTTTGATGGAGCTGAATAGAAAGATTATTTACTAACATTACCTAATCAAAATTACTGTCTCTATTCACTAATTTTGTATGTAGTTAAGGTCTGTTTTTCTTATAATAAGTAACAAGATTATTTTTAGCATATATAGGTACATCGAACTAGAAGATAGGTAAAGTTTTCCCGATAGTTTGGTATGTTTTGTTTACACGCCTCAATCATGGTGCTATTGGGTGTAAGTATTTAAACAAATAAGTACTTAAAACCCATCACAACTCTACTGTATTTCAAATAGCTTCGGTCAACCGACTCAGCTACAGACACCGGCTCGCTGGCCGCCGCATCCGAAATGATAAACAAACCGCACTTATTGCAACAAGCCGACTTACTATCTCAACACAATGTCTTCAGAATAAATCCTCAAAACTTTTTGTCCGAAGCGTCTCAGAGTGTCACTATGTCACAACACAGGATTATCAAGAAAACACCAACACTTTTAAAGATCGTCGCATACATTTGTTATTTGTGCAGTTTAGTTGTAAATCCGGAAATGCCGTCGGTTAGAGTAGCAGGTGATTATTAGTTCAGTACCTATGCCTTGTGGTGACGAGTGCAGCGAGTGGCGCGGCGGGTGTGGTGTGAGCTGGCACGAGCGGTGCCGGTGGTGGCCGCAGGGTTGCTGAGCAGCAAGAGCCGGTGTCGCGCGGTCTTTGTACGTCGCACCAGGCGGGCGGTTAATGCGCGGGTATTTCTGTAGATCACAGCCATCGGACAAATCGCGACCGTGCGACCCGGCCTCAACGAGCACTCTAATAATAAACTTGTTTATATTTTTTTATTCCCTCCATGACTTTTATTCTGATTCCTCACTGATGTCAAGCGGTGGACGCCAAGGCCTCGCTCCTCGACCTCGCGGACCACGTGCGCCTCAAAATAGACCGCAACGCGACACTCATCTTCGGGTCTCGTAATTTATCGAGAACGGAATAAACGAATCGGCGCCAAAATGAGTTTTGGACGATGGCGGGGTGTCATAAAGAGTAAATTGCGAGTAGGTGTGTAGGTGTCGGTCGGTGCGCGTGGTGGGTACGTACCGAGAGCGTGTCAGAGAGCGCGGAGCAGAAGGCGCTGAAGCCGGTCTGCGCGGGGGGACTGTCTGGGGGGGGGCTGCCGCTCGCCCGCTCCATGGCGTGTGCGGCGTGGCGGACAGTCGGCCAGCACTGCCGCCTGCCGCCGCGCACTAACCCTCGCCTTACATAAACCGCGCGGCTTGCCCGCTGCCCGCTCCCACCTGTCTGTTGTCGCTACGTTTTGGCATCACGTGCAAACCACAACAATAACACTAAATAATTATAGAAATACTATTTTAAGCTCACTCAACGCCGACTCAGACTAATTTGTAGCACTTCATCTTAACATAGCATTTGATTTTAAGCAGACTAGAGAACCGATTGGGCCAGTGATATTATTCTTTGATTTACACGTTACATTTCGAACCATTTCCACTCCCATTCATTTCATTGTTTCATAGACAATCAACCAAGGCTACCGGTAGGTACCTACTTACATGATATTAGTAGGTAGGTGGCTAGATAGGTTTGGTACCTACCTGCGTGGGTTCATAATAATAAGTAATGACTCGTCAAGGGTGACCTGTGTTCGACCCAACTGACTGGCTTGAAACCGCCTTCTTTTACGCCGAAAACGTAATTGCTTTTATCAAAGATATAATGTTTAATGAACTCTTTAACCCACGTTAACACATCTAGAAAGGTAATTTCTACTTTAATTAGCCATAAATACCTAACTGCCTAGTAGGTACTATTAGCAGAATATCTCAAAAATTCCAACGAGCAGCCGAACACCTACCAGTAAATAAAGACATGCAAAAAATTAAATGAAACCTTCTGTACAATCTGTCTACAACAGAAAACGAAAATATTAAGCTTGGGTTTTGCAAAAAAACCTAGCGCTGCAGCCCTGATAACGAACACAACAATAACATTTAGGGTGGCCTTCGACCGCTACCCTTAATTCTAATCAGGCTTTGAACACAATGAAAACTGCTTTCGTTATATTTTATTGGTAATTTTTGCCGCCTCATTGGCATAGTTAGTTCGCTCGCTTTTATTATAAGGTCATGGAATAAGCCAGTTAAAAGCGCCCTTTATAATGTGATTTGATTGGATTAAACATTTAGCGATATTTATTTGTTGAACAATTTTTTTAAATCAAACAAATCATCTGGAATAGAAGAAGTGCTACGAATCCAAAAGGAAAATGCAAATTAGGTGTACAGCATTTAACGCCTTTGTAATCACACTCCTATACAAGTGGTTTATCATACTCTTCAAGATAAACAAACACTTAATCGAAAAATATTTGATTTCCAACTCGACTGCTGTAAATGCTCGGTTAAACACCTGTTTACATACTTCAGTAATGTTTTATGTCGTCACGACTTTCCACAATAGTTTTTACTATCTACTTTACCGGTTCCAGTCGTACATATCTACATATGTTACAATTTACAATTAAGTACTTTAAAATACTTGTAATTTGTTAAAGAGTTTTAGACGCGTTACTTCGTATGAGGTATAGCTATAAGTACCTAAATAACTCTTTCAATTTATTATAATGTTTAGTGGAATGTGTTGTACAAAGAATACTATAATTTTTATTGCAGTTCTTAAAATAATTTTTAATCTTTGTTTTTTGGCACAATGTGGAAGAGTGAAAAGAGTGGTTGGAGCTATGGACGTCGACTGTGGTATAATACTTTTCTTATTCATATTCAGGTATTTGGTATCAATATTTAATTATCCTTCATGGGAATTAAAAAACAAACTGGCGAAATAAGAGTTTAGGTACTGAAGATACACCTCTACCCAACCCTTTAGGGGATACAGGCGTGATGTTAAAAAAAGACAATAATTATTTTTTAAATGAAAGGAAGGGATGAATTCAGCTGGGATTCGTATTATGACAGAAATTATTTTATCACCACCATTTTATCTCTTTTTTTCAGCGTTGCCATACAACGTGGCAATGCTGACAGCCTTTTGGGCACGTTTCCTGTTGACAGCTATGCGGACGAATTTTTTGATACTCTTTGATTATTTCCCCTCTTGTACATATGTATTATTATTTTACGACTGTTAGTTTTATAAATTATGTAAATATTTTTTCTATTTATTTAATTTTAAGTTTTTTTTTTTGTAGTTGACTTCAATTTGAAGAGTTTAGTTTACTTATTGGTCATAAGTTGCTTGTGGCAAAAATAATTAAACGTTTGTTTTGTAAAGTTGCGAATATTCTGTAAAGGAAGGATAACAAAAAAATCCTTAATAATTAAAAGGATTATGATTTTACTAATTGGCTGCAATTTCAATCAATATAGCATATTTTAGGTTAAAACCGCAGAAATAACGCTGCTTTTCATAGGTTTGTCGAGAAATACTATAATAATAATTGCTATTTATTTCAGACAGAATCCATATAAGTGTTAATAACACTATGTTAGTAGGTACCTAATATATGAAAATAACTTTTTTTTTACAATCACAATTTTCCCGTAAGTAACTATTCCCACCCAGTGTGCCTGTATGGGACAGTCATATCGGGATGCAATAATTTGCAAAATGCTGTTGATGCTACCGCGCAGTCTTTGGAATAAAGACGCGACTTTCTTAGGTACGCACTTTAGCGTGGAAACCGTCAACGCGCGCATTGCGAACATTTGCGACGCACTACAATGCCGCGGCAACCCCAACAGAATACGCAGGACCTTGATTTTTGCGGCCGAATACTGTGCTTGAGTCGTTGATTGATGAGAGTTGATTCATCCCGACTACGGAACCCGCAACTGTGCGTGGTCCAACACGCTCCTGGCCGGTATTATCTTCATGTAGAACGTGTACGTGGGACGCTTAGCTGTTTTCTTTATCTGACGAAATGTTGAACGTGTAAGTTTTGCAAAGTCTCGTCACAATAAAAGTTTAAGAACGTTTTTTATGTTTTGTAGGTTATACAGGGTGATTGGAAGATAGGTGCAAAGCTTTAAGGCGAAGATACTCGTAGTACAGACAATTTAAAACCATTTAAGCCATGGTTGTCTCAGACGAAGTTTTACCAATTCTTTTTTACCTAATTTTTAAGTTTTTTATGTCTAACGACTAATGAGTAATGACACAGAGGCCTAAAATATGTTCTGCTAGATTGCATAAGCACTACTTTAATAAAATGAAATAAAAATGAATTCATTGATTCATTGATCATTCAATTTGGTCATAGCAGTTTACTTACAGTTTTGGGTATTTCCGAAAAAAAATCAAAAATTAGATTTTTAATAAATTGATAAGGCTTCGTCTAAGACAACTATGGCTTAATTGGTTCTAAATTGTCTGTACTATTTTCGCGTTAAAGCTTTGCACCCATCTTCCAATCACCCTGTAAGTACCTAAATATTGGGCGAAAATGAGCATCTGTTTTGTCAAGCCTTTATTTGCGGGTCAAGGTTACGCAAATGATCACAGGGTGGCGGGGACCTCAACGCATAACCAGTTATGTCGACGCATAATCATGGCCTCAGTACATGATACTAGACCCCTTTTTTTGGGTGGGAAATTATCAAATAACTTCTCCCGCCCTGGGCGGAGCGGGAGGGCGTGTCAGACTTTTACTGACTAAAACCCACCCGTGTTCCTTCAGTTGCCTGTGCCAAGGGCCACGGTATCTCTCTCGAACAACCCGTGACCCTGGCAGGCATCGGCCCTAGCGGACCCCGTCAGTTAGTACTGACATCTCTTTACGCGCCGTCGAAGAATCAATCTAGAATCAATTCTATTTTTTCATTTTAAATTTTGACGTTCAAAAGTGCCTTTTAAGTGCCTATTTGAAATAAATGATTTGACTTTGACTTTGACTTTGTCGACCCGCGCCTGGCCGACCATGTCCAGACAATCACTTTCGCTCCACTCTATGGTCCGTAACTCCGTATCGGACGCCATCGGTTCAGTAAGTATATGATTCTGGACCCCCTGCGCTGAAATTTTGAGTCGGATATTTAAAAAAAAATCTGATGTTTCCTACGCAGTCAAAATTTATGGAACAAAAATTTTTTTTTTTTTTACAACCGTCGTATCGGAATCTTGTACTGAATCCATGGTAACAGGTTGTGCCATCCTATCATCATCTGCCCAGCCTTTTCCCAACTATGTTGGGGTCGGCTTCCAGCCTAACAGGATGCAGCTGAATACCAGTATTTTACATGAAGCGACTGCCTATCTGACCTCCACAACCCAGTTACTGGATAATACGATACCCCTTGGTAAGACTGGTTGTCAGATTTTTGGGCTTCTGACGACCCGTAACGACTGTCAAAGATCCACGAATGACAGCCGGGACTAACGGAGGCACTGAGGGGTGTTGGTATGTAAAAATGGTCACCCAACCACGGACCAACCGCGGCATGATCGATCGACCCGTGCGGCTGTTATTACTTAGCCACGAGCCCCTCAGGGTTGTGCCATCCTATAATATAGGGTATAAAACAATATTTTAATTGTGGACGTCTTTGTCGAACTACGTCTAAAATGAGTAATGAGATAAAAAGGTTCGAGACACGCGCGCTCCGTTCATTCATGAATTTAAAACCGTACAAATACTGTGTAATTTTAAGATTTTTTTGTTGAAAAAATGGTATGTTGATAACTGATAAGACACTCATTTTTTTATGGTTTCGTACGTCAAAAGGAAAAACGGAACCCTTATAAGATCACTTCGTTGTCCGTCTGTCTGTCAAGACCCTTTTTCTCAGGAACGCGTGGAGTTATCCAGTTGAAATTAATGTCAAATACTGAGGTTGCAATACCTTGAAGCAGTGAAAAAAATCAAACTACTAAGTCAACGGAATTAAAAGATACGGGCGTTTATGTTCCGGAATCAAAACCTATAGGGTACTTCCCGTTGACCTAGAATCATGAAATTTGCCAAGAAGCAATGTCATGTAGCACAAGTAAAGGAAAAAATCCGAAAACCGTAAGTTATTAGTTACTTACCCACAAATTTGTACGGAACCCTCGGTGCGCGAGTCCGACTCGCACTTGACCGATTTTTGTTCATCTGCGTGCCGTCTACATGACCATATTTGAATGCGCCTTGTTTACACAAAAGGGACTCACAGCTTATTTTATTTACCTAAAATCTACATCCCTTGCATTGATAAGACTATATTGAAGTCTGATGATTTCCCTATGGACTGCAGAGGTCAGGCAGTAAAACACAGTACCTATAACAAAAAGCCGCAACATCAGAGATAAAGGGTTCTCACACTGCGTTTGTTAACAAAGGTTTTCAAAGCAAGGTTTATGTCTAGCACTATAATAATATAGGTACATTTTTCGGAACTATAAAAGTGACACATTTCGTGATTATACGGTAGCGGCCAGCACGCACTACGCTCAACCAGCACTCGAGGCTTTCTATGCACGTAGCAAAGTGGCGGTTTTTACAGGGCCTAATTTTAAAAACATATCCGTACGTTCGATTTTATATTAGACTAGCTTCTGCTTCTGCCCGCGACTTCGTCCGCATAAAATTTCTGGTTTCTCCATCTCATCGCATCAAATCGCGCGTCCGCGCTAATACTTCATTTTCGCTTAGCGCTCTTTTCTTATTGCTCGGCTCCTAAGGGTCGTAGCATGATGTTATAGCCTATAAAATAGCCTCTCTTAAGAGTTGGGCTATTAATTTTTCAAATGTGTCTGGAAGTTCTAGAGATTAGCGCGTTCAAACAAACAAACAAATCTAATAGATTACTCCCTACGAAAATCAGCCGAAAGTGCGTGTTCGTAAGCGTTTTCAGCTATTTCAAAACCGCCTGGGTTTAATCGCAGTGCGTGCTAAACTGCTAAGCCTAAGTGATTGGTTGTTGCGCTACGAATTCCGGCTTCGATTCCCATCCCACACGAAATTAATATTTGGAAGTAGGTAGGTTGTTGTTCCGGAATCTCGCGTGGTGTATGTCTATAAACCATAGCTAAAAACACATCTTAGTTTTTAGCCGAATAGCTGATGCAAGGTCTTTTAAAAGTCAAGCCAACAGCTGATTTCACTTTCAAGATAATTACATCGTAATACTAAAATCAGTTTAGAAATAGTAACTAATTCAAATTATAGTTTCATGTATTTACATGATACACATATTTTAACTTTCATGAGACATATTTATTATGTTTATCAAGCTACTATAGTCGAATTTCGTCGCGGCCAAAACTAGAAGTAAACACGTGAGTAAATCCGTGCTTTGTTTCAATTCAGCCGGCATAAAACATAATTAAAACAGTGGGGTGATTGCGTAGTATCTCTAAGTAGTCTGTGGGTGATTGCGAAACACACAATCGTAGCGATGGGTTTAATTTTGACAGTTCAACAACATCCATTGCGTTATTTTTTCGAGCATATGTAGGTAGGTATAAAGCAATGGATTGGCAATATCCTTCAAAATTATTCAGATTGAGATTGATAGAGCGTTACGAAATTAGGGTAGTTCTTCTTGTCGTATCGATAGTACTCTTCCTCGTTGGTTTTTATTAATAGTTTAAGCCCAGTAGGTGGCTACGTTGATTGCAGCATGAGTCAATGGCATTCATTACGGGATATAAAATTATTAACATTATACAAACGTATAAAAATTGTTCAAATAATTATGTTCATAGGCACACAACCCCGCGTAGCATCGCTACGAAACTCAAGCAGCCTACGCCACTTATGTGGGGCTACGATTCTTTCGCCACACTTCGCTCTGACGGCGGCCCACTGTGTGCTGAAGGATGAAGATCAGTATATACTGCAGTTGAACAACTACTGCGTCGAAGGTGATGATCCTCTTCCGAAAGCTGAAGTATTGGAGATTATCAAACACCAGCAGTATGATCCGTAAGTCTTTCACTTGTCGTTTGGTTGGTTGTAATTTACTAGGTATATTTAAAAACACATACCTTCCTCTTATAAAATGAAGTTAACTGTATCTGCACATCTGCACTTGCTTATGTAAATGAATCATTAATTGTTAGTTCTATACGACTAGCGGCGCGGCCCGTCCCGGCTTCGGACGGATAGAAAAAAAGCCTATATTAATCAGTGATAATGTAGCATTCAAATAGTGAAATAATTTTTAAAATCTGTCCAGTACTTTTTGAGCCAATTCGTTACAAACATACATACAAATCTTTCCTCTTTATAATATTAGTTTAGAAGTATAGATATGGAGATGACAATACGACAATAAATTAAAAGACTGGTGATTCTAATGCATAGAGATATTTAGGAACTATTAAATAAATCCTGACTTATAAATTAAAAAAGTGTTTTTTTTCTAACAAACTAAATAAGTAGTTGTGATGGGCCGACTATGGGTTTTGCCAATCTTCGACTAGCTATAGTGACTAAACTATTGGATATATTTCATTGAATTTTTGTATGCAGACAGGGAACGTCACTAGATATATTAGTTTAATTTACTGTCGTATTGTCATCTCCACCTTGCATACTTACTTGCTACGCCAGACTGAAGGTTTTTGATAGTGAATTGCCGTAGTAAGCCCTTGCTACGAAACAGCGTGCTACGCGCTTTCGTAGCACATGCACATACCTACATGTTTCAAAATCATGATAGAAGTCGCACAACAGCAAATTGAATCAATATCTAAATCGCCTTGCATGGTATAAAACAAGTCCAATAAAAAAGTGCCAGGGTACAAACAAAGGGTCGGATCGCAGCAGGGATTATGATTGAAGTAAATCCGCGGCAGCGCTACAGCACCACGTTCAGTCACGTTTTATGGTTTCAGGATCACGAGAGCACATGACGTGGCTTTGTTGCGGGTCGCCCTTCATCTCGGTGACGTCACCTGGCTTAACCGCTCGCTCTTACCCACATCCTCGTTCGGGATATCAGGTGATTGTCTAATAGCACAAGGACGTCGGTGTAAGGAAGATTATGTAGCTTATAATTCAACATCTGTTTATGTGTTAGTACCTATACACCCATCCAAGAATGAATTCCATTCGAATATCAACACAGCAACTTAAATAATTTATTCTTTAGCTTCGTAGATCTTTCGGCTTGAACTTCAAGAGCATTAAGAACCGAAAAAGATTTGTGAAATCTAAGCTCATTTTTACTGCGTGTAAATCCAAACTTAATGTTACTTTGCATTACATTACCTATCTATTATTTAAATATAAACCACATCTGCAGTTATTAGGGTCGGACAAGGTCACGTTAATATTTAGATCGTCTAGTTCAGATATTATTCATTGAAGTTCTTTATTGGGGTACATCGACCACGTTTCAGGTGAATGTAGAATATACGGGTACGGATACAAGGCAGTAGATTCAATGGAAACTTCGGAGCGACTGTTGGCGGCCACGCTGCGAATAGTTTCGTTGGACGAGTGCACCGGAGCCCTAGGGCCGTACCTAGCGCCCCGGTATGACAGCGGCATGATGTGTGCTGTTGGCGATGGAGTCGATGCCTGCCAGGTGCCGTCAGACGTACTAATTAACTCAATTCATCTTCATTACTATTTCTAAATGCAAGTGCAGTAACTATTAATTTTGGGAGGATAAACACAAGTCACAACGTATTTAATTATTTACATAGTTTAAGTAAATTATACCGATTTATCTACTAGCCGATCGCTATGCAAACCTACGTTGCGTGCATAGCGAGGTCGTCATTAACATGCAAAGGTAACGATATATCATAACTTAGATAAAATTTTGTTGGATTAGTCTTAAAAAATAATGTACCTCATTAGCTACCTATATCTGTCTAGACACACTATGCAAACAAAATACTTTCCCTTACCTACCGATGCCGTGCCGTCGCGAGCGGCGGCAAAATGACATTAACGTATTGATGAGCCGGGTGAAAAGCCCGAAAGTTAAAAACTGTACAAGATTGTACAGTTAAACTTACCCTCGTTCTACTACATTGTGGTTTTAGAAGCAGTAAATTCAACTTTTATTTGTATTTATTTGTCAATTTAGCAACCGAAACGGGAGACCGTAGGATTAGCCAGATTCGAAGCTCAGAATTACGAGGTATAAAATAATTTGTTATGCACTTTATCGAAATCTGTTTTGACTTGTGTTTAGATATTTTAGGCCATAAATCTTGTCACTAATGTATTTGTAGTAAATGCGTTAGGTCGTTTCTTACTCTTATACTGGGTGTAATTTTAAACACCATTATCCTCTTAAGGGGTCATTGTACTCATCATTATGAACAACTTTTAGTATGGGAATTCCTGAAAACGCGAAAAAATAATCAGCTGTTCCCTACATTTTGACGAGTTATGCGAACATAAATGTAGGAAACGGCTGTTGTTTTTTTACGATTTCAGGTTTGGGCCCATAGTAAAAGTTGTTCATAATCATGAGTACAATGATCCCATAAGAGGATAACGGTGATTAAAATTACACGCTGTATATACATACTTAGTCACTATCTATAAGGTACGTACATACAGTTAATAGGTAATTGCACAGATAATATTATAATACTCGTAATAGTAACCTACAGGTACCTACCTACTATATCTAAGTAGTTGTTTAGTTGCCTTTATTTTATTCCAGGGTGATTCAGGCAGCCCTCTTATTTGTTCCGGAGGTGTTATCGAAGCAGTGAGTAGTTACGGCATTAGCTGCGCAGTGCCAGGTTTGCCAGGAATTTACACTAGCATCGGGGCGCACTTACCATGGATACGGGAACTGATTACGAATTAATAAATGGTTTTATAACAGATATTGCTCTTTTTTTCAAATGATCAGTAACTTTGGCAAAATTCGATAAAGCCCCCGATTCTGTTGTTCACAAACGAAATTAAATTTAAGTTCAGTGCATCTTTTTCTTTTTATTTCATTATGAAAAGGACAGAAGATAAATATTAGTTTAGTCCTGTCAAATTAGCAAGCACCTGACGTAAATTGACGTATTATTATTAGCCAATTTTTTAATCACGTCTAAACTTGTCTATGGATTATCTAATTTGACAGGACTAAACTAATATTTATCTTCTGTCATTTTCTTATTGAAATAGAAGAAGATGCACTGAACTTAAATTTAGTTTAGTTTGTGAACAACAGAATCGGGGCCAATGACTGCTACTTTTACACTTCATATAAATTGACACAGAACTATTCGTACAAATACATTGTGTTTCAGAATTTCATCTTCTATACTGTTACTTATATTATTTTAATTTTACTTCTATTCAGACTTTAATTACTTAAATTTAGCTTAATAAAAGGATTTAGAAAATAGATGTGTTTATAGACTTTTGTCGCTGACTCTATGTACAACGCCAGCACATCAAGCTACTACAATCTGTCCAATTTCTTTAATAGATTTTCAACTTTATCGCTAAAGCATTACGTTCAAGGTTGATTAGGAAAATTTGAGTTTTGGGTGGCTTGATGTGAAGGCGTCTTCCTGTAGTAAATGTTATATTGTGGTGGGGTTTTCCTTTAGTAAATGTTATATTCACAATAGCAGCCTAGTATCTATTTGGTTGGTCTACGGTCCGATAAGTGACTTTTTAACCGACTTCAAAAAGGAGGAGGTTATCAATTCGGTTGTATTTTTTTTTTATGTTTGTTACCTCAGTACGCCGTCATTTATGAACCGATTTGGAATTTTTTTTTTATTTGAAAGGATATGCTTCCAGATTGGTCCCATTCTTGTCATAATCCAATTCTGATGATGGGATCCATGAGGAATTGAGGGAACTCCTCAAATATTATAGGCATACATATAGCAATTTTGGTATTTTCATCAACATGTCAAGCATTTGCATTCAAAAATTATAATTTGGTGAAGTGGAACTGATGAAGGAGACCACAGATAGCCACAGGAACTCTTCAATGATAATAAGTATTTCACGGGTGGCGATAAGATATCTCGATTAAGATAGTTAAGCGACTATGACGAAGCAAATTTAAATAAATGGTTCTGACGAAAATGGTACCATCAAACCGATCTGATGATGAAGCTGGAAGGTAGGTACCGGAACTTCGTAATAAAACCATGTATTCTAGCCGTGTTTGGGCTTATTGGAATTGTCATGAGATGCACTCTGACTATAAAAAGTAAAAAATAAAAACTTTTTAACAAAAAAAAAAAAACCGACTTCAAAAAAAAAACACTACAAAGTGTAAAATAACTTTAATTTTAATTTTGGAAGTCGGTGGCAAAAACGTAAATACAAAACCAAAGACACCGACTTCCGAAATTAAAATTAAAGTTATTTTACACTTTGTAGTGTTTTTTTTTTAAGTCGGTTTTTTTTTTTTTGTTAATTAAGTCTTTAAACTTGTAAGCAAAAAGTTGTGTAGTGTTCCAATAGTAACAAGCCAGATATCCGCTTCTCAAGAACGATTAGAATATTAATCAAGATTAGATAACTGATAACAAGTCTATGATAATAATTAGGAAGTCCAATAAAACGAATATCAATGATAAACAATCATTGCATTTGATCGAAAACACATAAGTTACCGTACATTAAACATTAAGCGCTAGGTTACATTTTGAACATAACTCGCAAAAGTAAGTCGTATTTATAGCCGTTTTTGTGACCTAATAATTCCAATTATGCACAATATCACATGCAATTGATCAATTGCTATTGTAGTAATATTTTCAATCACTTCAATTGCATTTGATAGACGATCAATTTGCGCATCAGTATGTATCAAACACGTAAATATTGACAATATTGATCGATTCAGAGACCCATAACGATAACACTAGTTTTTGCGGACGCCATAATTTTAATACAGTTTTGAGGCTTAAAAAACTTCATAAGAATTCACAGTACAAAAAATTTATCTAAGAGCGAGCTATCAAGCGGAACGCAATGAACCAATGGAGGAAAACTTTCAAACAAACTAGACACAAACATTGGTCAGCCAACACCAGCATGTTGGAATCATTTCCTTGCGAGTTGATTTCGTAGTTGTTATTAAATATAAAATTTTATCAGACGATTCACTGGTCCATGACGATTGTCTCTATGAATCTATCACCCTACTGGTAACTTCTTTGTTGCACCCAAGTGCCCACCAAAAGTTAGTTGACATTTTTCAACTTCAGCTGTGATGTTACATTATGATTTAAAATTCTAGTTTAAAAAATGTTTGAATTTCATACTCTAACGTTTTATTGACTAATTCAACTATCTATGAAATACCATAAAACATAATCAGGATTATGTTTTTTTTTTTTTGTAAATCATAATTTGGCATCACAGCTGAACTGGAGAAATGTCGACTAACTTTTGGAGGGCACTGTATTTTAATCTATTGAAAGTATAAACGCAAGTTGGCAGACATTGGCTGGCTAACATAAAGATGATGATAACTTATTTTGTACTAAATGTCTCAATATCGTTCTCTCAGCAAGCAAGCAATTACAATAATAAATATGTATTCAAGGTTCAAGCTCAACTTGTATTAAACATAACTATTATTACATCGATTCATATAGCCATTTAACATAGAAACCAATATCTTTTCGAGAACTTTGGTCAATAATTTATATGTCTAGAATATTAAACCGTAAATTGCACACATAACACGCATATAACTAAATCTTACAACACTTCGTTTTTTATACAAATCATATCCTTAGGTGTATCTATGATATTTGTCCAGCTTATTCGACATACCCGTTTACGTCTGACTTATTACAAAACTTCTGTAGATAATTCGACATTATTTAAATACAACCATTTTCTAAGTAAAGGTTTACTAGTTAACACACAATAAAGACAACTCACTAATAACATCTACAAAATCTAACATAAAGTCATCTAAAACATACATTAACTAACATATATATGATTTAAAGAATGTAATATAGGAATAGAGTTCCCCTGGGGGTTCGCACAGTCATTTTAGGAAGAAGTTATATCAATTACAGTAGGTAGTATAAAAATCCCCTAAATATTTCAATGCAGGGTCAAATTAAATTTCCTGGCGAAACGCCGCAGACGTAATATGAATATTTAGATATTGATACCCATCACGTCTGCAAATTTTTAGACAAACAGCTAGCGAATTAGCTAGCGAAATTCGCTAGCTGTTTGTCTCTACATCACCCAAAGGTTGACAAGTCCTCTGTACATTTATGTGCTTAAAGTATTAAATAAATAAATAAATTTAATTTGACTCTGTATACTTATGGCTGAAGTCTTTGTTCCAAAATTTTGTCAAGTCAATAATAATAATTACAAAAACAATATCAATATACTTACATAATTATTTATGGCTCTATATATATTGGGGACAGTTTCCCTCTATCAAATTCAATCTCAAAAATACACCAGTACATCAATTACTATAATGTTTATGTACCTACAAATAGTCAAGCTACAAATAGTCAAGCTATTTAATATCTGAGGTGCCTTTATTCTGAATTCAGTATACATTTATATACTTACGTAACAGTACAATCATCATCATCTGCCAAGCCTTTTCCCAACTTTGTTGGGCTCGGCTACCAGTCTAACCGGATGCAGCTGAATACCAGTATTTTACATGGAGTGACTGCCTATCTGACCTCCACAACCCAATTACTGGATAATACCATACCCCTTGGTAAGACTGGTTGTCAGACTTTCGGGATCCTTGAATGACAGCCGGTAATGATAAATAATGTCAGTACGATTTTAAAGATTTATTTTAGCGATTTTAAAGATTCGAGTTTTTTGCAAAGATGATACTTTTTTTATTGCATGCAGACATATGTTTTAGAGGTATATCGCGTTTAAAGGCACCTTAAACCACCTAACCTTTTTGTTTGATCAACTTCCACACATTCATTTGCCTCTGCTATATGCTACATACCATTATTACATCAAGCAGGGTTCCAACTATAACTCCCTAGAATAAGGTATCCCTTAGGTAAGGATTAATTAAATAATATTGTCTAACGAATACTATTTTAAACATGAGTATAACTTACACGTAAAACAACTAGGAACAAAATTGTATCTAATTAATTTTGAACTAATAAAGAAACACCGTAATAGATTATAACATCGAAGGCAATAGGTGAACACATCAAGTCGACAAAATCAAACCTTGTCGTGACAGCAAGATGAGATCAAAATCAACGTTACCCTGAAGGGCTTGACACCAGTGTCGTACATTTAAAAGCTATAAATTTTTTGTCGTTTACAGGCTAAGGAATGCAGAGTAAACTAGAAATATTTAACTATGTTGTTCTACAACCTTAAAAGCCTTGTCGACTGGTTAAGAATATCGTAATCAAGGCATAAGAGAGACAGCAATTTACTAAACACTACTGAACTAGCCGGTGTTCAAGCCCTTCTGGAGACGGTGGAACAACTTAAGACCAGTTGAACCATGTCCGACCTTCACCTGTAGGAGTGCTACTTGTACTTTTCGGTGATTTAGGAGTCTTAGGGGTTTGTGGTTTGGAAGAGTCAGAGTTTTTGTCCTCATTAGATCCCTCCATGGCCTCCGTGGTAGACTTCAACTGAAACAAATTATTGAGAATTTTATAAAGAAGGTATTCTCTCGTTGATCTGGTTGCAAGTGAAAGTGATGAGCGTGACGTTCGATTTCCTGCCGGGGAAAGTGTTAATGGGTTTTTCCATCTGGATTTTTTTGTTTAAGAGATTGTTGTAATATTATGGTTGGAAGAATTTAATTAATTATTCAGTTAAAAAAATACACGCAGTATATACAGTCAACAGCAAAATTAGATGATGAAAATCAGAAATTCAATACTAATTAATGAACGGAGTTCGCGTCAGAATTGTGTGGCGTCGAAGTAGTAAATGTTTGGTATAATTTACAATCACATAACGACACTTCGACGCCACACAGTTCTGACGCGAACTCCGTTCATTAGTATTGAATTTCTAATTTTCATCATCTACTTTTGCTGTTGACTGTACCAGAAAAAATACACAGTGTTAAAAAATTAACCAGACAAACTTTAAGAGGTGCTTTAGACCATCGAACTGAACAACTTTCACTATGGGACCAACTCTGAAATCACGAAAAGAAAAACCTGCTGTTTAATACATTTTGGTCAAGTAGGTATTAAACTTTTGTATTAAACAGCCGATTTTTTTTCGTAATTTCAGATTTGGTCCCATAGTGAAAATTGTTCAGTTCGATGGTCTAAAGCACCTCCTACAGTTTGTAGGGTTAATTTTTTAACACCTTATATTATTTCATAGTAGCAAAATTATATTGGATATTTCTACTTTTTCATAGCCAGTACGATTACAATGATACGATACTTTAACAATTCCTTCATTCAGTTATTGGAAATATATTCGATCTCTATTACATAAGACTTAAACATAACTGGCGAAATTTGGATGCACCTCTGCCTACCAGTTTGGCGAAAACAGGAGTGATGCTATGTTATAAAGTTTTTAGACTACTGCGTTTAATATCGCTACCGTGGCAACGAAATATCGCTTATATTGCATTTGTAGTCAACCTTATCTATATATATAAAAAGACAAGTCTTGACTGACTGACTGACTGACTGACTGACTGACTGACTGATTGACTGACTCATCAACGCCCAGCCCAAACCCCTGGACCTAGAAAGCTGAAATTTTGCACAGAGGTTCCTTTTATAATGTAGACGAGGAATAAGGAAGGAATTTTCGAAATTCAACCCCCAAGGGAGTTAAATGGGGGATGAAAGTTTGTATGGAAAATCTTATTCCTTGAGTTAATAAACTTGAAACTTGGCACGAATACTTACCTAAGTAAATTATGAAAATTGGTCTTTTTTGTTTTTCTAAACTACCTTCTAAAGGGGGATGGGGGGGTGTCAAAATTTGTATGGAAGAATTTTAATGCACGGTCCGATTAACTCAAGACTCAGTATTTATACTTAATACCAAAAATAAAGAATTACGTGTATCAGGGTTTTCGAAAATCTACCCCTAACGGGGAGAAAAGGGGTAGTTAATTTTACAGGGCAAATTTTACTGCCTGGCTTAATTAACTTGAAAATTGGTACAAATAATCTGTGAGTCAAGTAATGAACACATTCCAAACGATTTTTCAAAATTCCACCCCTGTGGGGGTGAAAAGTGGGGATACAGCTTATATGAAAAATCTTATTCATTTGGTTAATATACTTCAAACTTGGTATGAATACTTATCTAAGTAAATTATGAATTTTGGCATTTTTTGCTTTTCTAAACTACCCCCTAAAGGGCGATTAGGGGGTGTCAACATTTGTATGGAAGAATTTTAACGTGCGGTCCGATTAAGTCGAAACCCAGTATTTACACTTAAGACCAAAAGTAAAGAATAACATGTATCAGGGTTTTGCGAAAATCTAGCTCTGACGGTGTGAAAAGGAGTAGTTAATTTTCCATTTTACTGCGTGGCTTGATTAACTCGAAAATTGTTGGAAATAATCTTTGAGTCAAGTTATGAACACATCCCAAACATTTTTTCAAAATTCCTCCTGTGTGGGGTGAAAAGTGGGGAAAAACTTTATACGAAAAATCTTATTCATTTGGTTAATAAACTTGAAACTTGGAAGTAATATTTGTCTAAGTAAGTAATAAGAAATGGTTCTTTCGAAAGTAGATCCCTGACGGGTAAAAAAGTGGTAATTCGATTTTTAAGGCCGGTATTATAGTGCGTAGCTTGATTTACTCCAAAATAATGGTATGAATAAATTTAAGCTTCAAACTTGGCACAAATACTTATCTAAGTAAATTATAGTTTGTCATTTTATGTTTTTCTGCTCTAAAGGGAGATTGAGGGTGTCAGTTTATGGAAGAATTTTATCGCGCGGTCCAATAATATAAACTCGGAACTCAGTATGTATACTTAAGACCAAAATTAATAAAAAAGTGTGACTGGGTTTTTCGAAAATCTAACCCTAACGGGGTAAACGGGAGTAGTCCATATCACAGAGGAGTATTTTATTGCGTGGCTTGAGTCAATGGGAAATTGGTATAAATAATCTTTGAGTCAAGATATGGAAACGTATACATGTTTTCCCATACATGTTTTCAATATTTCGCCCCTAAAACTGTGAAGGTGAAAATGTGGTCTTATTCCTTTGGTTAAAAAACTTGAAACTTTTCAACATTTGCCTCAGTAAATAATAAAGATTGTAACTTTTAGGGGTTTACTACTTACTTACTTAAAATAAAAAAGTATGAGTTGTAGGGTTTTACTTATTCTACTCCTACCGGGGTAGAAAAGGGTAATAAAGTTTAAGGTGTAGAAACTCCAACTTCCATTAACACGAAAATGGGTATAAATAATCTTATATCATAAAAATGGAAACGTACCAAATGCAAAAACAAGAGCTGTCGTGATGAAAAGGGAGGATAGTTTATTTGAAACATCTTAGGTAGTTTAACTAAAATATTGGCCCGAATACTTATTTCTTTAAATAAAGTAAGTATAAAGATCGTAATCAATAATTTTCGAAATACCTTTCAGGGGGAGGTGGAGAGGATGTTAAATTTATTTGAGAAAAGTACGAAACCCACGCGGACGAAGTCGCGGGCAAAAGCTAGTTTACTAATAAAATAAGTGTCCGACTAAAACAAGTTTTTTAGCCGAAAGTGTAACGGAATAGTCGGCTCCTCTTCTAGTTTCGGCCGAAACCGAAGGTTATGGGGATACGTCAATGTCCCCCGCCAAATTCGAAATTTCTTGTTTCTTTGCAAATTGTGACGCAGTTTTACGTTGTATGATGATCAAGTTCTATAAACGGCAATAATGTTAAATTTTTACTAAATTATAACCATTTAAAACATCATTATAGCTCTCGCAATTATATTTGCCGCAGTTAAGTCTTAAAATGCAGAACTAAGCTAAATGTCTTAAATTTTAAAATCATTTAGTAAAAATATGAAGATTTGCAGAAAATACGTGTCGGTCCTCTAAAATCTAGAAAATCTCTACAGATTTGCTAGATTTTCGGCTTCATCTACTTGCATTATGTAAGATGTCTACACATCTTAAATAACCCAAAGCAGATGAAGCCGTAAATTGCCGATACTAAATGCAGCATTTCTGCTTAGACCCTAAATGGTTTTTAAACAGTAAGAAAAACTAGAAAGGTACCTTTTAAACAACAACTAATAGGTATTTTCATATCTTTAGATAACATTCCATCACGACTGTATTCTCCGAAGGGAGAGGCAGGGGCACTTTTAAATTTAGCCAGTTATGTTTAAGTCCCATTTAATAAGGGTTGAGCCTATTTGCCATTAAAGGGGTACAAATTCAGACTCCAGGTTTCTACTGAAAAATCCGGATTGTGAACCCCAATATCACTTCGCCCTAAATTAAGTCTAACGTAGAACCCAGCTTTCTATCAACACCGATACTTCACAAAATAATGCTTATTTCGACCGGGCCGAAGACTCGGCCACTATTTGGCCGTAACCGAATCTGCGGCCGAAACCTGAATTTGAGGCCGAAACTTAGTTCTAAAGTAATATTGCGTTGTATTTCACCGCATCTGCCTGTATACCTTCATATTAGTTTTCGCTTGCATCTCTCGTTCGTAGTCCCTGACGTCTTCTAATGTCATGTTAAACCAATCGTCCATCCAAGCGAACGCCTGGCGATGACCAAGCAACAAGATTTCTCGAATCGCCTGTAAGAAAACAAAATATTATTTGTAAGCAACAAAAGGCTTCTAAACTAAAATAAGCAAAACAAGGTTACCGAAACATGACGCGTCGTGATTTAGCAACTTGGTTATGTATGAGAGTCACGCGCATTTTCACTTTACTAGAACCATATTAGATAGATATCGCGAAGTGGCGATTGTCCTTCCGCCTTTTTATTACAAAATCCACCATGAACTTACTGCTTGAACATACTCTTCGACCCTGGTCTGCAGGCCCCACACCTCGAACTTGACGCTGACCGCCTTGTAACAGCACATGATGGGCTGGTGAGTGTCCCGCCAGCCCTCCACAAGGGGACCTCGTCCAGTCTTCTCAGACTTGAAGAACTTTGGGTCTTCCGCCTCTTTGTAATGATGTGGCTTGATCTCGTCATAAGCTATGTCTAAGAAGTCTACTTCCCTTTGTTCTAGTTCCTCTGCAGTCATGCCCAGACACTAGAAAAAAATAAAAACAATTGTTTAATTTGATCCCTATGAAAAACTTTTCTTTGGTTGCTAAAGTAGTTCAATAACTTACATTTTCCGTAGTCCCATTGTTATCTTCATATCTTGTTTGAATTGAGATAGCAAACTTTGGAATAAAGGAGCACTGGAAAAAGGAAAATTTTATTAGTATTAAAGGAATAGAAAACACAATTTTCTTAAATAGGTATTAATTTATTTAGCCTCGTACTGGAACAATAGCCAATAAAAATTTGGTAATAACATACTTACTGTATATTCTGTGAAGATTCAGCAACATGAAAAAGACAAAAAAAAAATAAGTTAAAGTATCTGTAAATCAAAATAAACAATAAATCATAATCCCAATAAATAGTAGTTAATAATATAGAATTTTTTCCAGTTGTATGGTATTTTTTTTTTAAGTCTGTTTAGGTACAAGTTCCGTAAACATTTTATGAATCTAAGTAAAAGTGTCAGCTGGTCAATTATTTCACATTTAATTAAAAATATAATAGTAAATTAAAAAAAAAAACTATCAAAACAATAATATAGCTCAACTTACATTTGTTGAACAAAATATTAGTCTAATATACTAGGAGGAAACACAAAATGGTTTGCCCCACATTATAAATGATTTTATTTCTGTAAGTAGGTTTGTACAAACACTTTTACATGTCAATCATATTTTTTAAAAACGAGATGAGGTCGGCGTTTCCTATCTGACTACTCTGAGAAGAAACAATTAAGAGAAAAAAAACATTAACAATGAAGAGAAAAAAATAGATTAAAAAATCACATTGTGTTGATAGCCATGATTTTATTTTATTTCCATTTTTATTTACCTGTAATAGTGTAAGGGTAATAATTCCATGCTTTTTCGGTGACATAAAATATTTTTGGTATCAGAGACTGGACCCAATAAGGTAAGTGACTGTAAAACAAGGAAAAGGGAAATATAGTTAGATGTGGTAACATTTTATGTAGGTACTGTACATTATTGTACATTTAAAATATCTAGTTCTAGTTATGTATATATAACTTCTATTATGTAACATCTTGTAGGTAGCTACTGAGTGAAAATATGCTTTCTTTTATTTTTAAAAACCAAATGTTTACTCAGATACTATAAAAAATATATCACACCTCATTGACAAATTCATAAATCTTCATCTTATCTATTCAAGATTAGATTATAAATTTAAAATGTGTTTTCTGGGAATACTGTCAGCCATGCCTGGCATGTATTTACAAGCTAGGCTTTAGAAAGACCCGGTTATTTAATGTAACATAAAATTAAATAATTGAATATGTTCTTCCCATAATAAATACTGAAAACGTTTGAGAGTTTGAGAATTACATCTTGTATGTAAAATTCAAATTATTACACACACCTAGACAGGTGTATTCTCTTCTCAGTATACTGTCCCACTCCGTTGACTTCATCAGTGACTTGCTCATTAGCCACCACCTCGACCCCCTCTCCATTGCTGGACTGTTCAAAACTATGCCTCGCTATCATGTACAGCTGACCTATACGGTACTGGAATAAAGCATAACAATCATACACATGTTTCAGATAAAACTCTTTATGCTACCAGACTGTTTACATAATTTATTACTATGAACTTTAAGCCTCAGCTCCATGATATGCAATTAGTGATAAGATGTGATCAATTAAATTATTAAAAGGTTGGGCTGATATCTGTGCCCTGCAGCTAACAGCCTAATGAATCATTGGAGATAGTACAATATTAATAAAAAACTAATACGCACTGCCGACATCAATCTGAAGCCATACATAAGGAATGTTATGTCTAAGCAACTATAAATCAAATGCTAATCTTTCCAAGGCCGTTTTTGTCGTAAATACAAGCTACATCAAAGAGAAGATATATGCCATAGTATGTAGTTTATACGGTAGTCTATATAGTAGATAAGCTTTTGAAATTTGTAAAAATTACACATAGTTTCTGTAATAAAATATAAATCCTGCGTAGCTCAAGCAAAGTAGACAAGTACCTCCTCGACTGTCATCGGCATACAAATTCTGAATTCCTTTGTTAACACCATTTTCTTTATTTGAACAAGTAATATAAAACAATATTTATTTTAAGAACCGATAAGAAATTCTGATTTCAGCAAGCGAACAAAATCAGAAAACCACGATTACACAAAATAATCACAGTTCACGTTCAGTCAGTATAAAATTATAATGTATAAATGTACTCCTACTCTGTGGTCAGCCGTCCGTCCGTCAGTGTGTTGCTGTTGACTTTGACTTGACTTGACCATTATTGACAAGACAATGACGTATTGACATTTATTATTGATGATTTGACATTTCTCATTTCTAGATTGCATTGAACCCATGGAGTAAGTAAATACTACGATGCGGATGAGTCCTCGACGAAGCGTCGTTTTGTTTTTGTATTGTTATAATTATTCAATTAAAAAAGGCTTTTTCCAATATAATACAGAAATCGGGCAACGGAACACATAGTAGTCTTGATATTTAATGGATGGTCACCCATTCAAGGATGGACCTTGGTGACTTAGTATACTGTAGTCTTTGCTCGGCGACTAGACGACGTTAGTGATCCGTGCGGCTCAATAATTCAATACTTAGCCACGAGCCACGAGCCTCCATTCGAGCCTCTCAATCTTTGTAATGTGTATCCGAAAATAATGCTTGGCAAGTGACATTGACATTTTGTTGACAGTTATCTTGGATCTGAATCTGGATGACACATGTGAATGTGATGTGACAACAAAAGTGGAAAATTGGAAATATCAAAATCAATATTAATGAGCCAGCAGTTTAAATTAGATAATACAAATTAGTTTATTTCAGCTCTAAACTGTTAGATTAGAGGCTCAATAAAAATCAAATTATCTTAGGGAGAAGGTCTGATACGCTGCGCTGGTACCACATTGTTGTGATAATAAATTAACACTATAAAAATGGACCCCAAGGAAGTGGTAGAACATCTAGTTGCATTAAAAGTGATGAGGTTGACCAAACCTGCTTTAATAAGCCCAAAAATCGTAACATGCGATTCTAAAGACTTACCAGGTAATATATTAAACAATTACCTCAAAGACGATGCTACTTCTGTCACCCAAATGGAAACCCTTGCTGCAGGCCAGTTCCTATTACTTCCTCAAAGTTTCGGGAATATTTATCTTGGTGAAACGTTTTCCTGTTATGTTTGCGTACATAATGAAACAAATAATCCTGTGCAAAGTGTGTCCATAAAAGCTGATTTGCAAACAAACTCACAGAGAATATTATTAACAACTCAACAGAACCTCTCTCCTACAATGCTTGATGTAGATGAAACATTAAGTGATGTCATACATCATGAAGTCAAGGATCTTGGCACACACATTCTTGTATGTGAAGTTACATACATGTCTAATTATAACACACTTGCATCATTCAGAAAATTCTTTAAGTTTGAAGTAATGAAACCACTGGATGTGAAGACAAAGTTTTACAATGCTGAATCTGATGATGTCTATCTTGAAGCTCAAGTGCAAAACATAACATCTGGACCAATTATATTAGAGCAGGTCTCCTTGGAAAGCTCCCAACAGTTTAATGTTAAATCATTGAATGAAGTTGATGATGGAATTTCTGTATTTGGAGAAGTCACTTTACTTCAACCACAAGAAAGCTGTCAGTATCTCTATTGTTTGACGCCAAGAGAGAATATTTCAAAAGAAATAAAACTATTGGCAGCTGCTAAAAATATTGGAAAACTGGATATTGTATGGAGGTCTAACTTGGGTGAAAAGGGGCGGTTACAAACTAGTCAATTGCAGAGAATGACGCCAGACTATGGAGATATCAGGCTCACATTTGAAAAATTACCCAGTAAAGTGTCTGTAGAGGAGCCTTTTGATTTCCAATGCAAAATAGTCAATGCCAGTGAGAGGACTCTAGACCTAATTCTAAAATTACGCTCCCTTCAGGATTCTAGTCTTCTTTGGTGTGGTATTTCCAACAAGAAACTCGGGCCTTTGGAACCTGGCCAATCTTTTTACATCAGCCTAACAGCTCTACCAATAAACACAGGCTTATGTAATATATCTGGAGTATCTCTATTAGATTTATTCCTAAAGAGAACTTATGATTATGATGATTTAGCATCAGTTTTTGTCTATTAAGCATATTATATAATTGTTATAGTAAATATCTATTATATTACATCATTTCTTTTATTTTGATTTTCTTTCAATTACGGTGGTGCAAGTTACACCCTTACTAACTTAACTATCTATCCTTCTCAGAGTCCCTTTTCCCATCCTGTATTTTACCATCAATCAATATAGACTGAGTGATACCAAATAAATTTAATTTTTAACTTTAATATACATACAAATTAAAAAACATTTTGTTTTATGCATCAATTTATATCTCTGGTTTTAAAGTGAAGGAAGCCCACAAAACCTGTAGATACATTATTAATTATGCATTTTTGGTCTGGGTTCAGAAATTATACAAAACCAGTAGGTAAATTTTTGTATAATCTGACATAGATAATGTAACATAATATCACACCCTTGTTTTCCCGAAGGGTTGTGCAGAGATGTACCTATAGTACATCCACATTTTGCCAATTACGTTTAAGTTCTTTATAACGAGGGGCGAGTTTATTGCCATGAATCAGGGTGACAAATCTAAGCTCCGGCCTACAACTGAGAAATTCCCTATAGAAAAACCCAAAAAGGATATATTTCTGGGAATCGGAACTGAATCGGGTTAAGTTCCTCATGCTCCACAATAGTGCTAGCGACCAGTAGACCACTAGGCAGTCTGACTTAGATTACTTAGGCAGTCGAATGGGAAGTGGTAGACCGCGAAATTCAAATTTTATTACGTTTTTTGCAATTTGCAGGTCATCATCAGGTTGTATCTTGATCAAAATTTGATTCGCGACTATAACAGGTACGTATTTACAGAATTATAATCATAGGAAACATTCATACATCTTTATAAGTGAGATTTGTACCATAAACACTTTTCCCTAGGAGATTTCTTCTTGTGGTACAAATCTAACTTAGGAAGATGTATTAATGATTCATATGATTATAATTCTGTAAATACGTACCTGTTATAGTCGCGAATCAAATTTTTATCAAGATACAAGCTGACACTGACCTGCAAATTGCAAAAAACGTAAGAAAATTTGAATTTCGCGGTCTACCACTTCCCATTCATCATAAACAAAAATAAGGACTATTTTTGAAAAAAAAAAGAATAAGATGATCATTTATTTTTGTACTACAAGGACCTTTCGGCTCTTGAATGACATTGACAGGGGGGCGTAAATTATAAAATTTTATTAGCTTTAACCTTTGAACAAGAGGCTCGTGGCTAAATATATCACCCGCACGGGTCGATAGGTTAAGCTACGCTTGCCGAGGTTCAACCGTGGATGGGTGGTCAGTTTTGTAAAGTCTCTGAAACTGAACAGTGTGAATATGCAGCATGTGAAGAAATGGAGTCGGTATTTTAACGGCGTTATTTTCGTTTTACAAATGAAGATGTAGGTGTTTCCAAAGCAAAAAAAAATTTGTTTTAAAAATGTTTGTGTTATCTGTGATTGTCTGTGGTTCTTTCTGGTTATCTGTCATGTGTCATCTGTATCTGTCCGTCTGTCAATTTTCTGCGAGTTTGTAGATTTTGTGAATTTTCAAGTTTTTGAGTCGTTGATTACTCCTTTTCGATTTATTCAACAACGGATGATTGCATAATTTAAATAACATATAATCTGCTGAATGAAATTTAGTTGATGGCTAACATTAGCTTCCGCACAGTTTAATTTACTTTAATCACAGTAACGAATGTTCGTATTGTGAACAATTTAGGTCTGATGTGGCCCAATCATGTCGAGTCGAACTGTGACTTTCTTATCTTAGCTAATTTTATTTCCTTTTGAACGCTGAAGTGTAAAAACGAAAACATAATTGAGTTGAAAAATGGCATATCAGACGCTTCTCCAAGAATACATGCTCATACCTCCCGTGACCAGGGCTTATACCACGGCTTGTGTTGTTACTACGTTAGCTGTCGTAAGTTCTCTTATTTGTTTACTTATTTAATTATACGTGTCATTTGCTGAGTCATTGTAGCTTTTTTGTAGGTAGATAGCTTTGGTTATACTATTTATTTCTCTGTTTCAGCAACTGGACCTAGTCTCACCATTTCAGTTATATTTTAATCCTAATCTTATACTAAGGAAATACCAATTATGGAGGTTAATAAGCACATTCCTTTTCTTTGGGAATTTAGGATTCAACTTTTTCTTCAATATGATATTCACCTACAGATATTGTAGAATGCTTGAAGAGGGCTCTTTCAGAGGAAGAACTGCTGATTTTGTTGTTATGTTCGTATTTGGAGGTGTCCTCATGATTGTATCCTTTTTTTTTCAAATGATTTAATATTTACCTACTTTTTTATGTCATTTTAACTTGACTAAATTGCTCGAAGGCCTTTTTTGTGACACAACAATTTAATGGACATTGCATATTATTGCTTACATACTATAATTATAATACTTACAAAGGAGGCATGTTATTAAGTTTAAATTTCACTGATGTAGTAGTTGGCTCACAACTATATCATCATTGCCAATTAGAAATAAAGGATGACTGTTTGCCAAATATTTTTAAATTTCCTTAACAATGTTCATAACAGCTATGTGCTTTCTTTGTGAATTTATTATTTTTAGGACAAGCGTTTACTATAATGATTGTGTACGTATGGTCTCGAAGAAATGTCTTTGTGAGGATGAATTTCTTCGGTCTCATGAATTTTCAGGTACTTTATACTCACTATTTTACTAGACCATAGACTAAGGCCCGTATTACAGAACGTCACTCAGTACTCAAGCATTACTTATAACTAGTTTGAACCAATCAAATGGCTTGAATCTAGTTTTAAGTAATGCTTGAGTATTGAGGGACGTTCTGTAATACGGGCCTTAGTGCACAATATTTTGCTAAGCATTACAACAGTATTTCTTAATGTAGCTGGCTTTATTATTGGCAACACCAATTCCTGTAATTTACGGATCATTATTGGTTAAGGTTAAATTTAGGTGAATGCTTCAGGTAGCCCGCAAAATCCAAATTTTCTTATGTTTTTTGCAAGTCAGTATTAGGTTATATGGTGACCAAAATTTGATTTGCGGCTGTTACAAGGATGTTTTGATTATAATTCTGTAAACACATATTTTTTACAGCTGCAAATCAAATTTTGGTCAACATACAATCTAATATTTACTTGCAAATTGCAAAAAACGTAAGAATATTTTAATTTTGCAGGCTACCTGAAGCATTCGCCTTAAAATTAAGAATCTTGTATCTTTACCAATAAAGAAGCAAAGACCACCTCATAGCTTTGCATAATAAACCCTCCCATAGGGAAGTAGCTACCACAGGTAAAATTAGCTTACCAATCTATAAAATTTATATGCCGTTTGCCAATAAAAAATGCTACCATTAGAAAGCAAAACAAATCATTTTTGTATACAGGAACCAAGCTACATAACATTACAGTCCCTTGGTATTTCTGTAATAAAGTTGTTTTAATTTATGCAAATGATTTTGTTTTTACAGGCACCATACCTTCCCTGGGTGTTGCTGGGTTTCTCAGTGCTACTTGGTAATGCGATATCAGTAGATTTAGTAGGTATGGCTATTGGCCATATATATTTCTTTATGGAGGATGTACTACCAAGACAGAATGGGGGTCAAAAAATACTGAAGACTCCAAATTTTTTGTAAGTGTGCTCTGATTTCAGAGCTTTGTTTCTCATGTTTTCATTCTTGAAAAGCTTAAGCATAATCAACCTATAATGTTCCCACTGCTGGCACAGGCCTCTCGGTGAGAGGCACTAGCTCGTAATGTACCATTTGGGCCTAGTGCAGATTGATAGATCATGTCACCAAATTTTTTGGTTCTAGGACATAGTGGGTTCCTCACAATGTTTTTCTTCCCCTTTTTAAGAACAGAGCAGCTGTTAATTCTAAAAAGATTTATTTTAATATATTTACACCTGCATGTCTACTGATTTCAGAAAAAAATTATTTGATCCTGCCCCAGAGCCAGATTATGGTCCACTGCCGGAGCTGGATCACGTGCGACCAGGAGGGTTCGACTGGCGCCGCCCTAACAATGAGGACGATGATGCTAGATAAGCTAGTTCTTGGTAACTACTGCAAATCAGATGCAACTTTCAAACCAAAATATTTATTTAAGAATATCTAATGATTTCTACTCTTTCTTTTGCTGCATTACCCTATATAAAATTAGTGATTTTCTCCATAATAATACAAACTATTCCGTAGTTATTGAGCAGAGCTCTTAGGCCGTGTCGTAACCAAAGCAACGTCAAAGTATGCGATCGTTGCGTTTATTTTGTTTACGCTATGAAACCGAACGCGTGGTTGTGTCGATAGAGGGCGCCTCCCGGTTTACGGATCAATAATTGAGTGTCATAAGAACGCGACGATCGCTTATTCGCGCGAACGGTCATTTTGGTTAGATCGCAGGTTAAAGGTTTCCATGCTCATTTTTTCCTAGACCTAGCAATATCTTATCTACCATGTAAAAACTTAAATCTTTCAAGTAATTAGTGTAATCGATATTTAATTTAAAACACGCAATATATTATGTTTTCTCATGGGTAACGGATTATTGTTTTTTTTTAAGGATTACGTACAAAAAAAAATGCTGGACGCGATTACGATTACGTCATTAGCATTGAATTGATACAATGTATTTTGTGTAAAAAGTTTATTGTTAATTGTGAATACAAATGATTGATAAATATTGATTGTTTTATTGTAGTAAAAGTTCAAATTCTAAGCTAGGTAGGTATCTATATAAAAGGAGAAACTGACCGACATACCAGCGCACAGCCCATAATACTAGGATTATGTATGTGTTTCGGACAAGGCTTCCTTTTATTATAATGAAGGCGAGCACTAAGAAGTTGTTTTTGAAAAAAATATCTATTGTGAAGAGGGTGTTTTGTTTGTGTATAAGTCTTATTCAAACTTGACACAAATACTTTTCAAATAATATTGCTGGCCAGTATTCGTTTTTTCCTAATTAAAGAGTGATAAGGAACTAAGAAGTTTGAATAGAAGCAGCAGCAGAAGAAGAAGAAGTTTGAATAGAAGCAGCAGCAGAAGAAGAAGAAGTTTGAATACAAGTAGCAGCTGGTTGTAAACTAACATTGAATTAACGTTGAATATCAAAATTAATAGTCATTCATCTTAATTTGTTTCCTACTATTGAACTACATGAAAAAAAAAAACATTAGATATTTTATTTACCATGGGTGTTAAGTATGTAATCAAAGATTAGATTGTAATCAGAATTGTTTATTCTATATTCACGCAATATCATGGTGAATTTTAAAAACAATTACAGTTGATAAGTCCATGTCAATATGTAATTAAGTAATAAGCATTTGATCAGTGACTACTTACAGACAATACCTTGAAATACTTTTAAAGAAACGTGGTTGTCTACTTTTAAGATAGCTCTTTGCTACTGATTTTTATTTACAAATTTTAAGCCACGGCTAATCTGGCTGACCAATTTGGCATATCAAAGAACTCTCACTAAATTGGTTAACACGACGTTTGGACATTAAGGTCACAGTTAAAACAAAACTTACAGAGCCCAAATACAATACTCTGAAGCAACAAGCCAAAATAATGCCACCAATAAAAATTAGTTCTGATTATGGTGCGTGCAAGAAAGTTAGTTGTGAGTTGTGACTCGTTCATGGATCCAAGTGTTGCACGAATTATCAGCTCGCGAACTATTTACAGAGCAATGCGTAAGCTTTATTAGTTTCATTTTATCTGTAACATAATTTCTATTATCAAAATAACTTCAAATGCACTTTATGATTGCAGCTAATGATTAACTATGATCTCTAATTATAGCAAGTTCTTACATCCAAAGTGTGTGTATTGTTTCAAATTAAATTATAAAAGCTGCAAAGGTTTAAATTCTCGTTTAAAAAAAGACAGACATAAAATCATTACATTACACATATAATTTTACATAAAAAATTATAAAAGAACATGAAAGTGTCTTAGAATAGAACCGTTAGTTGTGATTGTTTCAAATATAGTTTCGTAACATTATTAAAACTACTAGTAACAACAAGAACAGTATATCTAGTTGTATTCAGTCTTCATTCAAACTCTCACACTCAATTCCAAAACACAGTTGATTGTAAAATCAAATATTTAAGAAGGTTATACTCATCAAGTTTGTAATCACAATAATAAAACTATATTCTACTATTTTACAATTGGGTCAACAAAATTATTAAAAAGGCGGTATGATACTTTCTCACGTTAAATACAGTTTGTTCTTTAATTACATCCTCACTCAGAAGGAAAAAAATCACTATATTATCTAGTACACAATGCGTTGAACCCGCACAGGCTGACTTTTTAGTGCTCATGCTGACTTTTCAGTGGCTTACGCTGTGTATTAGGCGCTGCGCAAACGTGGACATTTTTGTGTCTTGTGTCGGATACAAGCTACCAATGAAAATTTGATTTCTATATATCCAGTATGAAATAAGCCATTCCCTGCGCGTTTACACTACGGTTTCCTGTGATGGTGTGCCGTGTCGGTAACAAGAAGTTTCTACGTTTGCGCAGCCCCTTATCGATTTAATTGACAACAATTAATTTAAAAATTATGATTTTTGAACAAATGTAAACGAGCTAGTATTTTTAGCTCGCATCATTGTTTTCCAATTGACTTCAATCAATGTTATCGATTATACCAGTAGTACGCGAGCTATTGTCGTTTATAAATTTAAAAAAATACAACCGAATTGAGAACCTCCTCCTTTTTTGAAGTCGGTTAAAAATACTAAAAAGTCAATAGTACATAGGTATTCTATCAAATTGTAGCGAGTTGTGTAAATAGTAAAATAACAGATAGTTGATAGTAGAAGTAGGTCTGTTGTTTCAAAGATTACTAATGTCGGTCACGGATAACTTTCGCTGACCCAATTACATTCAGAATTCTCTCAAATCTTACACCAAGTAAACGGCACTTTGTTTTCAGCATTACAACATCAAGCAGCTTCATGTAAATCACAATAATTTAGAAGCTCAACAGTCAGATCATAAGTCACAGCACTCACAGCGTGATATCTCTGAATAAACAATTCTATTTGACAACATAGGTAGACAGAATCAAGCTTAGGAGGTGACCTATCGATGTCTACATGGCGTGGCCCTGTAGATTATAATAACGCATACAACAACTTTTGAGATCATACAGAAATATCTAGTATAATAAAAACTGAAGTTATATAGTACAAAAAGTATTTACACATTACTATGCACAATGTAATAAGTAGTTAAACGACAAATATACATACAAAACAGATTTCCATAAACACATCTGTCTCATAATTAATTGCAATTAATCAAATGAAGTGGGCACCTCCTTCACTTTTAACCAAACACATCCAAAAATAATAACAAATCAATTACAAAAAGGGTCCAAACTTAATTTTTTTGGCTTCGTTGTTTATTACTATTATTTAACTAAATTTTGTAGTAATCTTGAACAAAAATGTACCTAGAATCTAGCTACATAAATCACATGGGGACATTTTCATAGCGCTACGATAGCAAGTAGCACCGTTATGTCGTCCGGCTTTCCCCCTGCAAACATAAATATAGAATCAGTCATGATGCATTCTAGTGATGGAAAATCCTGACGACTTTAATCATTAAATTGTTATAAAATAACAATGAAAATTCATTATGATACCAAATAATAATACGAATGTTTAGATATAGCAACACATAAAGAGACAGAATGCTGAATTGCCTCCATCGAATTTATTTAGCAAACAGTTTGGGTCTGGCACCTGTTAATTATCAGAATCAGAAATATTTATTTGCCAACAATGTAGGTACAGGTTTTAGATGGTACAGAACACGATGTTTCCGCTACATTCTACCTTACGGCATGCAAAACCATGAAGTACGATGCTTTATTCTTACTCACCGATGGCATCAATGCCGTTCTGTCGTGCGCTTTTAGCGAAGGGCGACATGTAGCAGCCATCGAAGGACAGGTTGCGCGCCATCCATGCGATGGAGTTGGCGACGGCCTGCAGCCGCTTGGTCTCGCCGGCTAGTCCCTGCGCGCGCCGCATCTCCGCCACCAACACGGGCTCGGGAACGTTGTCGAACACTCCGTCTGTCGCCACCAGGATCACGTCACCGCACTCCACTGTGAACTCTGCCGTCTCAGCTGATTCTGGCCTAAAAAGAATGATTGAATTAAGAAAAATGAAAAAAATAAATTTATTAACAAATTTTTATTTTGCTAGCATACATGGACCAGATGGTGCTCAAGTCCGACCGCATACACACCACATGTTATCAAAAGTTTGATTATTATTTAATGGAATTATCCTCTAAATACCACCTGCAGTTTTTGATGACGATGATGTCTTAAAATTTTTGTCAATAAAATGATATGTGGTAGTCAACAAGTAAATTTTCCTTACCAACAACTTTATAAATAATATTTACTCATTTGGAAACCCGCGAATGAAAGCAAACGACTAATATTAGGTTTTCTCTTCTTTTTTATATCTATGCTTTGGAATCCAATTCTTACTGGTTTGCAATCTTGCATGGTGTTTAGGCATGACACGGTAGTGATACTCAATGATGACACCATTTAACAGATATCTTTTTACCCTCTATAAATAAGAGTAAAAATGGTACGATGCATAGACGCAGTAACGTAATCATGATCACTATATAAACAACGCGCTTTGAATGCAGTGATTAATTAATATGTATGCTATTGAATGTACCTACACTATTTTACATGTACAGTGTCAGCACCTATTCGAATGTTTATGTTAACGACGGATCTAACAGCTTGTGATAAAAACCCCCAACACAAACAAAAACCTCTAAAAACTAAAATAATAATATATATTGGCCCTTTAAGTTTAATATAAGTTGTAAGAAATATTCTAATCCAAGAAGCGTCCTCACGTCGGCGGACGGCTAATGAAATTCTATGTTTTTTACAATAGTATACATTCATTATTGCTGGGTATAGGCCTCATCTGTTTGGCGTTTTAATTAGCTGAAAAATACCTACCTAACGTATTAGATAATTATCTAGTCTAATATATAAAATTCTCGTGTCACAGTGTTAGTTACCATACTCCTCGGAAACGGCTGGACCGATTTGTATGAAATTTTGTGTGCATATCGGTTATCATCATAATCTGTCTGCCCATTTCCAATAAATTAGTATTGTAATTGGCACAACAATGTGTTTATTTCTTATATTAATATTCATTTATTCATTCATCTTTCACAAAATTCATGTACCTCTTATTCGATCTTCTTCCCTTACAACCATCCGTCCCTTGTATTCGTCATTTTAACTTTCACTGCCATCATACTAATCATCTTTCACACAATAAATACATTTATTCAATTTTTTCATCGATCTTTCGTTTCCAGTACTTAAATAAGACTGTTGATTAAGTCTGAGAAAACATTTTTTAAAATTCAATTTGTGATTATAATTATAAACCAATTAAACATAATTATTAAAAGTATAAAGTTTGTAAGACTGTTTATAGAATACTAGCGGCCTGTCCCGGCTTCGCACGGGTGGACATTTATTTTTTAAACATTTTGTAATTTTCTTGCAATTAAAATAGCCTATATTAATCAGTGATAATGTAGCATTCAAATGGTGAAAGAATTTTTAAAATCGGCCCAGTACTTTTTGAGCCAATTCGTTACAAACAATATACAAATCTTTCCTCTTTATAATATTAGTATAGACTATTACTTTTTAGAAGTTTTAAACGTAAGTTTTATAGACTTTTTATTGTGTTGAATTTATCATAATTACGCAGAAATAAATGTCTAAAAAAAAAAATAACAATTGTTTTATTTTTGTAAGTATTCTTAAATTTCATTTAAATCTGTGATAAGCTAAGCTGTAAAACCTGAAACTAACGTATAGATTTGCTTTGAATGATTGTTTGGTTCATACCATCATTAATCACGAAAAGAAGCTATTTCCATGGTGTTAAAATACCATCAATTTTAGTAGATAATTAATCTATAGTTACATTAAATTACAACACTGTAAAAGTCCTTTACAGTAGAATTACGTATAACTTTCTATTTCTCTTGCTGCTTACACTATGCTCGACGGTTTACACATAAAATATTAGTAACGTAAGCCACAATTAAACATGTTTTTTTTTTTATGTAAGGGACATGCTATATTTTTAACCACTGGGCATTCCTAAATCTTTCGTTTATGGCATGAAAGAAGAGGAAATTCTAAGAAACTTTGTTCTAGACACAATTAAATTTGGAGCAGACAGTAAAAAGTTACCAAACCTGAAATCGCGAAAAAAAAATCTGCTGTTCCCTACATTTTGACGAGATAGACGAAAATAAATGTAGGGAACAGCTGATTTCTTTTTCGCGATTTTAGGTTTGGTCCAATAGTAAAAGTAGTTCATAATGATGAGTACAATGACCTCTTAAGAGGTTGCTGGTGTTTTACAAATAACCCTGTATAAACATCCGAATTGAGAACCTCCTCCTTTTTTGAGGTCGGTTAAAAAGCAGCGCTAGTTGCATTTGCAGCGCGTCAACCAACGGCGCGGCGGCGCGTAAAAAACACCGTAGGTACACATGGGCCCTAACAAGTACACAGTTCTTGTAACTACATAATTCGCAATTAAAAACAAATATATAATGAGAAGAACAACTTACAATAGTAAAAAAAGACATTGGACTTTATTCATTATCAGCTACTAAGTATAATGTAATTGTAGCTGATAATTTTTAGCACGCGCATAGGTAATAGCGTAGTACGCAAATGGGGCATCAAGACGTAACCACTCAATTCTAGGATGTAGATATACTAGGTATGTAAGTACTTAAGTATTATACAGTAATAAACTAATAACATTTAAAGTATATAAATAGTGACGACAGTGTGTGGTTTGCTGAATGACAATGATGTAAGTAATTTAATAATAGTGTCAACAACCTCACAGCTATTCCATTCTTACGCTGTGACGTCATTTACGAATTAATTACCGTGATTAAACATTACCATTAATTCTAAAGGGATTGTCAAATGCTTTCGTTAGTCGTACCAATATTAAACAAGTAAACACAATTCCATAAATTTTAAGGGAACGCGCAAGTTTAAAGATCTGGCAAATATCCAATGAGCTAAAAATTCTAATATTAGTGCATACAGAAATACAACAGCTGTATGTGGAATGAGCACATGACTACTAGTCTCGTGGTTGAAGCATAATGAATCTTATGACTGCGGAGACTAAATCTGGATAAGACTATATCTAACGTATATTTCATGTTTCCTGTCTGCTAATTCTAGTGATAAGAAAATCCTAATTTTTAATCAACTGAGATGAATTTTATTCCGGTGTCATTCGACATTTTAATCTCGAGTCTTATGCTATCGTGTTTGTGGGTACAAACACGATAGTACAAAGTCATAAAAGTTCATTAATGTGCTCTTTATTTATAATGAGTCTGAAGAAAACTGTTACATAATGTTGACAATGTTAGTAAATAGCATTTATTTGTAAACCTTTAAGTACATCGGCTAAGTGGCTACCGTTACCTACTGACAGTACACTACCATGTAGATCTCTATTGGCCATTGTAAAAAATATTTGCGTTGCATCGCTAAAAATAGAAATTAATCTTGAATTAAGCACAGTATCACTTGATCAAGATGAAGTATTGTTGATTTGTCGTCAAGCTTATAGCCGAAACCGATAATTTATCGATCGGTATTCGTTAAAATAAAGACTCTTGTATCTTTGCCAATAATGAAGCAAATACCTCATCTCATAGTTTAATAGACCATAGCATAGTAGACCCCCATTACGAAGTACTATCACGGATAAAATAAGCTTACGAATCTATGTATATGCCCAGTTTGGCAATAAAAAACGCTACTATTGGTAAGCAAAACGATTCGTTTGTAGGGTCCCGTAGTCAACAAGGAACCCTTATAGTTTCGCCATGTCCGTCTGTCTATCTGTCCGCGGTTTAGCTCAAAAACTATTGGTACTAAAAAGTTGTAATTTGGCATGAGTATACACGTTAATGACGCTGAAAAAGTGCCTATATACATGTCTACCAAAAATACACAAATTTCACAAACCGCTCGGTCCCGGACCTAGCGGCCGTTTCTCTGGTTTAAGGATATAGCACACATATCAACTCGGAAAGGGAACGTCTCCGTATCAACTCCAGCCATTCCGTAATCTTTGTATGAAACTCCCTACTGCAACGCATACTAATCGGAATCGTAACGTAATCGCCTCGCCTCGGGACAAGATCACGAACCGTGAGCCGTAAGCGCGGCGTCGCCTAGCCGTAGCCGATTCGCCGTATCGGAGCTGCTGATCCGCTTTGGTTACGTGCTTACGTTAGGTTGACGCCTGTTTGACAGCGAGGCGAAAGGCGATACGGTTACGATCCCTTTCCGAGTTGATATGTGTACCTTTATACTGCCCCTTAGCAGTAATTCCAGACAGACGAAAATGATGATGCAAATTATTATAGTGGGTGGACGAATACAGCAAAAGGAATTTAAATAAAACGGCACACTATAAAAAAATGGATTTGGCATGACACCAAATGAAAACTGTCAACAATACGCAGCCGCAGCGAGTATTCGCCCAAACTATTGTAGAATGCTTGAGATTGTTATGGCAAAAATAAGCATAGCATAAACAGCCTATAATGTTCCAACTGCTGGGACACACAGAGTGGGCCGTAATCTATCACGCGGGCCCAGTCGGGTTGGTGGATTTCACATGTCTTCGAGTTTTTCGTCCTAGGACATGCCGGTTTCTTCACGAGGTTTTCCTTCACCACTTTGAAAGCAGTAGTGATGGAATCATTTACACAAAGAGACCGCCAAGGTTAACCTTCCTAGCTACAACTTGTATGTCGCGGCCGTTACTACGGGGTCACCAAATAAGTATAGTGCAGTTCAAGTCGTAATGGGAAGACAGATATTTTGAAACATGATTGAGTTACCCATATGACACATTAAGCCTTCAGTAGTATTTACACTATTATCGGTATTGAAGTAACCTTTTGCTCTAATTCTGATTTGATAATCAAGAAATCATGACGCAGTATACTTCTTTTATCAAATAAGTAGCCGCGAGATAAACATATAAATAACAATCCGGACCTTCGATCAATAATAGCTTGATCGAAGATCCGGACAGTCGGTACAACAGTACAATGTCATTTTGAAATAATCTTGATTTGATATCACCTAGCCGGCTAGCCCGTAGTGTATCTCAAATATTGTTTTATGAACATTACTGTTAATGTTTTCTTACTATTGTTATGAAACAACATCTAAGTAATTGTTAGACGAAATACATAGCAATCTGAAGATCGAAGGCCTAATGTACCTACACCTTGTGAGTTGTGTCGCAAAAAAAACGAATTACCTTCCTACGTAAATTACGATAGTACAGTGGTTTCTGAAACTGTAAAGTCGAAAGTTATAGATATGAAATTAGTGTCTTATCTCACCTTCCACTGACCCGTTTTCAGAAGTGTTAGTTTCTAATCCAAATATGATTTCTCAATAGGTACACAGGAGGGAACTGTTATGTTAGCACTCGTTGCACGGGCGGTTTTTTAACGAGGCCATTTTATATCGCGCACGATTTTCAACGCACTGCTTAGCGCCGAGAGTTGAAAATCCAATAGTGCGCTTTATTGACGCGCTGGGATGCGCTTTGTTGTATTCTCTCGGTGTAGACGAGAGTTGAAAATTCAGTGCGTGATAAAAATATCGCTGCGGGAAAACTTCACCCGTGGGTAAGAGAGAGCTTTTAAATTATGCTGAAATGTTTGTTGTATACCTGTCACTTAGCACATTCCGGTCGTGTCCGGGCGGCGGCAGGCTGAGCTGGTAGGGCGTGTTGAAGTAGTGCTGCTGCTCGTGCGAGCGATGGACCACTCGACCGCCACGCACCACCATGTACCCACTGTCGCCAATGTTGGCCGCGCGCATCACGCTTTCTGTCCGGTCTAGGATCATCACACATGCCGTGCTGCTTCCTAAAACAAACAATGTACCTATCAATTTTAAATTAAATTCTTTAACGCAGGTTGGAGGATAAATACTTTTAGAATAAATAGAAAAGTAAGTAAATGCCTTTCCTTTTTTTCCGTACGCAAAATACGCGCATTGACGTGGAGTTGCGGACACCAGCCCGTTTTACCTTAAATGCCTTTCTAGGTTTATTTTCTTTTATATTATCCATCATAATCAACTTTTCTTTTATTTTTTTATCTTTATAGATATTTTCTGTTCAAATTGAATTTTATGTCATTGACAAATTTTCATCCGTTCTAATAAGAACCTTGATGTGAAATTAGTTAGTTATGCATACCTACTAACCAATTTATTATGATTATAAAATTATATTATAGGAATTATATAAATGGTTAAATAAACAGAGACTTGAAAACGAAATGAATTTTGTTCCGTTACCATTAATGTTATCATATAACATTCCAAAATTTTTAACAATACTAAAACCTCAAAATATCAGTAACGTTCCAAAAATAAACGTTATAGTATATCGTTTTCATAGAACAATATTATATGTAACATTATAGGTTGATACCTATAATGTTACATATACAGTAGTAGTGTAGTGTAGTTATTACAGGCAGATAAGCTTAATGTGACTGATGTAACATTAAGCTTGTCTGCCTGTAATAACTTTACAGATTCATTTATAACGTTATTCTTCATACTTTTTCGTCATTTTATGTCATGAAGCTGGCAACAGTGACAAAGTTGAGTATCGAAATGAATAACGTTATTATATCGTTATACTAATAACGATATAATATTTTTACTGAACAGTTTAAGATTTCGTTCCGTTTGTCAGTATCGTTATAGCCAAGGAATTCATTTTGTTACGAGGTACAAATTATCGGTACAGGAACTACGCGTAACGTTATTTTGAGTCCCTGTAAATAAACAAGAGACCAAAAGAACAATAAAAAAAGCATGTGGCATATAGGTACAGCGTTTAACAGTAGGTAATTTATTTTCTTGCAAATGTGCTACAGATCAATGTTTGCCACTTAGCTCAAGGAAAAAATAAAAGAGGACTTTGTATTGTTCAATTGAGACAGTTGTCTGCTGCAGTATAAATATTAAGGGCCTATACTACCTCAAATGGCTTAGCATGATCCTCCGTTATGTCGAAAATACTGCAGCATTAATTTTGAAATAAATATATGGTAAAATTGAGGATTCATGTTAGGTCTTATGTTAGACGAAAACACGATTTCATAAAATTTTCTCGATAGAAAAAAAATCCAAAGTTACCTCTAAACTGAACAATAAACCGCTGGTATTCAAAAAATACTTCAAATTAGATCATGAAACGTTGTATACTAACCGAACTAACTATAAAGCAGGTCTTATGTTATTTACTTTTTTTTAATTACCATTATTTTCATCGTAAAAAGCAAATACCTAAACTATTGGCGCTGCCTGCCACCTAGCACCGCACTCTGTCTCGCTCTCACTCAGTCCGCGAGCAGTATCGTGCGAGCGAGTTAAAGAGTGAATTTTAGCTGAGGTAGTGTAGGCTCTTAATATTATGTAGTCTTGAATAGTTTGAATACATCTCAATCATTAAATTCTACATACTGTATCTAATTTGTTCAAGATGAGCTTTTCACAGAGCAGTTATGCATGGGTCGCTAGGAGAGAAGAACTTGGAGAAGAAAAATAAGATTGTAGAATAGCATGTCATGATGACTGCTAATTACTGTTTTCAAATCAGTCCGTAAGACTGGTAATATAATATTACTATGAATTTGGATATGCTTCTGGATATATTTAGAAGATAGCTAGAGCTACTACATTTTATATTCATATTTCCACTTTTGAAACATAAGACATAGTTTAGAGTACTGATGTCTTAGTGATTATTATGTATTATTTAATACCTTTGAATAGGAATACCTACCACATACACAACACTGTTTAAGAGTTATCCTTTTTTTGACTGTAGGTACTATCTTTTTGGATAAAGTTTTTTACAAACCTAGTATTGGTTTCTTATGTTCCAATAACTCGTAATAGGATTTGGCCAGCAGGTCCCCTGGCTCTGACATCTTGAAGTGCCCCATCTGGACGAGCCTCTCGCACGTCTTCATGAGGTACGAGGAAAACTCGCCAGGGTCGATGCCGTAAGCACGCCATCCTCCTACACCATCTGCCACACCTATTGAACATAAAATTTATGTGACATCCATCGTGGTTGCTTTTGAAGACAAATCATCAAAATTATGATGAGTTAGTAACATTACTGTGTTCATTTAATTCAAACTAAAAAACTTTATAAATGTTAAAGTGCAAAATTTTTTTAAATGTTTACCATTGACTGATATGATTTGCAAATGTACCTTTCCTATTATGGGTTTAGTTTACCTTAAAGATGGTATTAAGATATCTAATAAATATTTGTTTGGTAAATAATAAATATAATATTTTCCTCATCAGTACACAAAGCCACAAGGTTGCTGTCTAGTAACTTAACTAGACAACAAATAACTATGTAGTTATGAATGACTAGCTGCGCCCCGCGGTTTCACCCACGTAAGTTTTGATCCCGTGGGAATATTGGGATAAAAAGTATCCTATGTGTTATTCTGATGTATAAACTATATTACTGTAAAGTTTCATCAAAATCCGTTCAGTAGTTTTTGCTTGAAAGAGTAACAAACATCCATCCATCCATCCTCACAAACTTTCGCATTTATAATATTAGTTATGAATGACTAACATACAAATTGACAAAAATCATACAAACAATATGCTATAAATATAATTACACACATCAATAAACAAAATAATAAAAGTGATTGTTATAATTTGTACAGTCAGCGTCAAAAACATTGGGACAAACAGACTGTTCAAAAAGATCTCAACAACTAAGAAAATTAAAACTTTATCTCAATCATACAAGGAATGTTTCAGAATGAAGACAGTACACAACAACTATCATTCTGATAATAACTTTATCCAATTGAGATAAGTTTAATTTTTTTAGTTGTTGAGATTTTTTTGAACAGTCGGTTTGTCCTGATATTTTGACGCTGACTGTACACAATGCTAATAAATATAAAAAAATATTTATAAATATTTCATGCCTTAAATTATGACTATTTGGCAGATATTGCAAGATTTGGCAAGATGGTTGTTAAAGCTGAGGTTCCCACACAGCTGAATTTCCTACATAATTTGGATTTCAAGGTCTGCAAAGAACCATGTGTTGCATGTCAAGTCAACATACTATAGGTATACACGGCTTCACATCAAGCTATACATTTCCAGTTTTAGCTGACCTCGCATTGTATAGGTTTTTCGTACAATCAGAGGTCAGCTTATACTGGTTATGTACAGCTTGATGTGTAGCCGTGCGTACCTTCTATTTGACATTTACGAAATGTACAGGCAAAACTCCACACTATGAAAAATGGTCAAAGGTAACATTGCCTCAATTTTGGAGAAAACCACACCAATTGAACTCAATTTTTCATGTGAATAAGTACCTATTCTCTTTATTTATTCATTTGCCTGTTTTGTAAAAATTAATAACAAGCAGCAATGTAAACATGTTTTGTTGGAAAACGCAACAGTTATTGTTTAAGGGCAAATTTTTCCATCAACTGTTAACTTTTATCTGATGAACAAATATTTCGGTTTGACATATTTTCTTTACAAAAACTGTCAAACTGAAATTTTTATTCCTCAGATAAAAAGACGACTCATTGACCAAAAATTATTATAAGATTGAAAAACCGACCCTAAACGAAATTAACATAAAAATATACTTTTACACAATAGAATACTCTTTATTCACTGATCACTAAACTGTCTACTTTTTATCAAAGTAGAACATGACTTGTCACAAGCACTTGTAGAACAAAACAAATATCATCTCATTACTGTAATAAATTATTAATCAGATGATTGTTTATTTGTTTTTGTGTATGTAGTAGAATTAAAATATTTGCAAACAACTCTTTTGGCATAGCTTTAGTGGTAAGTTATACAATACCTTGATTACCTATAATACCTGGATTTATTCATTTTTTTATAGTAAATAATTAAAATCTTGTTTACATTTGCTTTGTTAAACATTAAGGCGTTAAGAACAAATTAAAGACATATTTATTGAGGAAGGGTTACTACAGCGTCGATGAGTACCTAGATGATAAGCGACAACCGTAATATTATGGTTCGAGATTGTACATGATTATATGTTGACTGTTATTATTTTAATATTTTTTATGCTTAATATTGTTCTTTTTTTCCCTTTTATAGTGTCATTTTGTATTATTATTGTTTAACTCTTAAATTATTATATGACATCATTATATATTATCTCTAGTATAATTATAAATTTTAATTCTTTTATACTATTTTTCGACTGTTATGTTTATAATGTATTGTACCTACTGTTTCATTGTACAAAATTTCGACACAATGTATTTTGTTATGAAATAAATGACTTATGACTTATGCGTCCGATTAGGACAACCATAACCATTTTAGTTATATTTCCATCAGTTATTTGAATTTGGGAATCAAATTTTAATCAGCCTACTTAGAAAGAAATAGAAATATTGATTGTCCAGGTATACAGTATATATAGAGTAAGCAGGTTCACTGGTTAACAGCAAGTTAAGACATGAGTAACATATTAGACAACCTACAGCTGGGTTACAATGTATTATTTGCTCAAGAGCCCCAAACTACTTAGACAGTTAGCTAGCCTCTATCTTGGCGCTCGTATTGAAACACAGGAAATGAATTTAAAATTGGTTAATGGTTAAAAAATCACAAAACGTAATAAGTTTCTAACCATGAAATAGATTCATAACTAATTTAATGATAATAGATAAAAGTTATGAAAGTAACAAGGTCTCACCAATAACATCCGCGTTGCTGGAATTGGTGGAGAACCATGCGTCGTCACCGAACTGTCCTTTGCGCGTTCTTCCATTAGCAATGTCTTTGGGAAAACCACACACAACCGATATTAAATAAGGGTGTTTTGTTGTCGAAACGTTTAATTCAGTAGCACTTGAGAAATTCGAAAGTCCATTTCGTAAAGCACGTGATAGCAGTCTCCCTGTCCAGAAAATAGACTGCATCATTCATCAGTTGAATCGTACTTTGACACCAGCCTTTCACAAGAGATCAGATGAAACTAACGAAAACATTTTTAGAGAACAGCAACACTTAAGAGTCATATTTATCTACAGCACGAATTTAAAACAAAGTTTTGTAAATAATTATAGACGTATTTCCAATTTTTAATACATTTGTCTCGTGACTGATGGACGAACATGAACATTGGACAGACAGCCATAGACACGCCTGCACAGATTAGTAATATCAAAGAGTAGGGTAACAACTGTACAAATGAATCACTAAGTACTGACGTACTGTACAAATGAATCACTAAGTACTGACGTACCAAATGTACCAATCACATGGACCCGGCATACCTACAAGAAAAAAGTGCATACCTACACTTTACTGAGAGGATAAAATGGCGGCTAATAGAGTAGCCCCTAATCGATATTTCTATAAAATAACATCGATAAAAGATTGTGAGAATGTTTTCTTAGTGTCACGGACTCACGGTACAATATCTACGGGTAAAAATACCCCAAGTTTTCTAACTTAGGTCTTTCATTTAAGTTATTTGTAGGTTCGTCCATCTTTCACAGCTAAGCCGTAAGACGTGTTGCCGTCAATGGACCGCTGATGATAATTGATAATAATTTGAATAATAATAAAAAAATTGTAACAGTACTGCAATTTGGAAAAAAACGTGTGAAAATTTCAATTTCACGGGATATAAAGACGGAACTAACATAATTAATATTTATACCTTTTCTAACATGCAGATGATAGTGGGCTTTAAATTAAAAGTCAACAATAAATTATAATTAAGTATATAATTATATTCAAACAGGAAAAAACAACAACAAACAAATCACTCTCATTTATTTCTGAACTATACAATTTTGATCAGATAATTTCGATGTGATATTCTTTCAGGAGATTTCTTTCCATGATATTTTCGTCTGTATTAAAAATTTCTCGTTAAGTCTCTTTATCTTCTTGGGCTGTTTTTGACATTTGTCCTTTAATTCTCTTAATAAATCTGAAACAAATAAAATATAAGTAAGCTTTAATAGATATTGTAGACAAGCGAGAGATATCTCCCACTCTGTCTTAATTACTTTATTCAGTGTCCGGTTGAAACTAGATTCTTCAAAGTGAAGAGAACAAAAATATGAATTGTTTTTGTTGACATCTCTAAATTTTCAACACCGATTGTTTCCAACCAATAAAGAACCATAAAATAGCATTATCGATAAATATAATAATGTCAAATGCACTACTCTATCCCTACAATAACAAAGAAAATTATTTCATGAAATACAACTTGAAAATAAAGAGAAAAGGGAAAATATGAATGCTTTGCTGTTGAAACTCTTCAACGAATGCAAAATCTTTTGTTTATCCTACAAATCTAATGATATTTCAGCTTAACTACACATATTGATGTTGGTTGTTTTCGGGTGATTTCTGCTTCTTTTGATGCCACATCCGATTATATTGCAATTGGGCATCTTGCTACTGACGACTTCCACTATAGAACCGAGTTCAAACACAATAACACAGCAAATTACTCCAAAATTCACAAATTATATCCACAGCTCAAGAAAGAGCATTTGACAGTAGACCTACCCAACTTTGGTACCAAACAGTGAGAGGATAAAATGGCGACCGGCCGCAAATAGGTATTTTAGTGACGCTAGGAATGAAGGATTGCCATTATAGTCACTGTCAAAAACACTGTTATCCTTTTTCACATAAGCAAAATTAAGAAAGTTAAAGGGATGGCAATATTTTTATGATTTTGGCGTCGATAAGCCTCATATTTGTTTAACTGTGTTTTTCTATAGTCAAAACATTTCGGGTCCTTATGATTTCTATAATCTAAGAAATGAATAGAGAAAAAAACTTGACTTTGACACATTTTCTGCAATGGCAATTATCAGTTAATTATGGTTTTGCTGGTTTATGTATTTGAGGCTCTAGAGTTGTGAATCATAGTTGTTTGCATTTGCTTTAAAGTTTCGGCTTCCAGCCATAAGTAATTAAGAAAAAGGTATGTTTTAAAAGATGCCATCGTTATATTACCAGCTTTATTTCATTTGTCAAAAGCCTTCCTGAGCCAATTTACACTTTATTGTTATTACCTCAACGGCTATTATCGCGTGAGCGCCCTTTGATTGGCGTATAATATTGATCCATAAACAATAAGCGTAGTCTGACGTTTCAAACGGATCTATGGAAAAGGAAGGCGTTGTAGAACCAGCAGAAGAAATCTCATCTAATCATCTTTTCCGATTAATTGTAATGACGGCCGCTAATTGATTAGTTGTAATTCAACGCCGATTTACAATTTGTTCATCTTATACGTTATTGATAGTATTTCAAAGACAATATTTCGATTAAAAGTGTAAAGAAAAGGCATAAAACTGGTGTTCGATAAGTCACTTGGCAATATGCCTGCCGTCAGGGGAGATGGAATGCGAGGGCTCGCAGTCTTCATATCAGACATAAGAAACTGTAAAAGCAAAGAAGCGGAAATTAAGAGGATCAATAAAGAACTGGCCAATATAAGAAGTAAGTTCAAAGGTGACAAAACCCTTGATGGCTACCAAAAAAAGAAATATGTATGTAAACTTTTATTTATCTTTTTGCTGGGTCATGATATCGACTTTGGTCATATGGAAGCAGTCAACTTACTTTCATCCAACAAATATTCTGAAAAACAAATAGGCTATTTGTTTATATCAGTACTGGTCAACACCAACAGTGATCTAATTAAGCTTATCATCCAGAGCATTAAAAATGACTTGCAGTCACGTAATCCCATACACGTAAACTTGGCTCTGCAATGTATTGCCAACATTGGTAGCAAAGACATGGCAGAAGCATTTGGCACAGAAATCCCAAAACTTCTTGTCTCAGGAGATACAATGGATGTTGTGAAGCAATCTGCTGCTCTTTGCCTGTTAAGACTGTTCAGAAAGTCACCTGAAATAATTCCAGGAGGTGAGTGGACTTCTCGAATCATACACCTTTTGAATGACCCACATATGGGTGTTGTAACTGCAGCAACATCTCTTATTGATGCCCTTGTAAAAAAGAATCCAGAAGAGTACAAAGGTTGCGTAACACTGGCTGTTGCTAGACTGAGTAGGATTGTTACTGCTAGTTACACTGATCTTCAAGATTATACATATTACTTTGTGCCAGCCCCATGGCTTTCAGTCAAACTGCTGCGCCTACTGCAGAACTATACTCCACCATCCGAAGAGCCTGGTGTCAGAGGTCGCCTATCAGAATGTTTGGAAACCATTTTTAATAAAGCCCAAGAACCTCCTAAATCTAAAAAAGTACAACATTCTAATGCTAAGAATGCAGTATTGTTTGAGGCCATAAGCCTAATTATACACAATGACAGTGAACCTAATTTGCTTGTTCGTGCATGCAACCAACTTGGCCAATTTCTTAGCAACCGTGAGACAAATCTAAGATATTTGGCCCTTGAGTCCATGTGCCATCTTGCTACATCAGAATTTTCTCATGAGGCTGTTAAAAAACATCAAGAAGTTGTTATTCTATCTATGAAAATGGAAAAGGATGTCTCAGTCCGGCAGCAAGCTGTGGACTTGCTATATGCAATGTGTGATAAAACAAATGCTGAAGAAATTGTCCAAGAGATGTTAGCTTACTTAGAAACTGCTGATTATTCCATAAGGGAAGAAATGGTTTTGAAAGTTGCTATTTTGGCTGAGAAATATGCTACAGATTTCACATGGTATGTTGATGTGATTCTTAACCTTATAAGAATTGCTGGAGATTATGTTTCTGAGGAAGTTTGGTACAGAGTCATTCAGATTGTGATCAACAGAGAAGAAGTTCAGGGCTATGCTGCAAAAACTGTGTTTGAAGCACTGCAAGCACCAACTTGTCACGAAAATATGGTTAAGGTTGGTGGATACATACTTGGGGAGTTTGGCAATTTGATAGCTGGAGATACTAGATCCTCACCTCAAGTTCAATTTGAGCTGCTACACTCAAAATACCATTTATGCTCAGCTGCAACAAGAGCACTTCTGTTGTCTACATACATCAAACTTGTTAATCTCTTCCCAGAAATAAAAAATCGCGTTCAAGAAGTATTTCGTGCTGACTCCAACTTACGTTCTTCTGATGTTGAATTACAACAAAGGGCTTCTGAATATCTACAGTTAAGTATTGTAGCTAGTGCTGATGTTTTAGCAACAGTACTGGAAGAAATGCCCGCTTTCCCAGAAAGGGAATCTTCTATTCTGGCTGTTTTGAAGAAGAAAAAACCTGGCCGCATACCAGATGATGTAAGAGAATCAAAGAGTCCCCAGCCCACAGCAGCACCCACTGCAGTGATTAACACCGCAAATAATACAAACAGTTCAAGTGCTGATTTGCTAGGACTGTCTACACCTCCGGGAACTACTGCTCCAGCAACTGGAAATGGGTTGCTTGATGTTCTTGGAGATTTGTATACAGCCCCAAAAATCAGTCCAAGTACTGTGCAACAAAACAACATCAAAAAATTCTTATTCAAGAATAATGGAGTTCTCTTTGAAAATGACCTTATCCAGATTGGAGTCAAAAGTGAATTCAGACAGAATTTGGGAAGGATTGGTTTATTCTATGGCAACAAAACACAGTTTCCCATTCAAACTGTCCGTCCTGAACTACACTGGACTGATTTGCATAAGCTGAATGTACAGATGAAGCCCATGGAACCAATATTAGAAGCAGGTGCTCAGATCCAGCAAATGCTTACTGCTGAGTGCATTGAAGATTTCGTTGATGTTCCAAGTATGTCTGTTTCTTTTGTGTTCAATAATGTGCCCCAGAAAATTACTATGAAACTACCACTCACATTGAACAAATTCTTTGAACCAACTGAAATGAATGGTGAGTCATTCTTTGCTAGATGGAAAAACTTAGGAGGGGAACAACAGCGAGCACAAAAGATATTCAAAGCTTCAGGTTCTATTGACATACCCGCGACGCGCACCAAATTAGCTGGATTTGGTATGCAGTTACTGGATGGAATTGATCCTAATCCTGATAACTTTGTGTGTGCTGGTATTGTTCACACCAGAGTGCAGCAAGTAGGATGTCTTATGAGATTGGAACCAAACAAACAAGCTCAAATGTTTAGACTGACTGTAAGATCTAGCAAGGAAACAGTCTCACATGAAATTTGCAATCTGCTAGCAGATCAATTTTAAGTTTAGTTCATATGAACAACATTGTTAGACAATGAAGTCGGTGTTATAGTCGCCTAGAAGTTCACAGTCACTTTACATGTAGAGTTGATAAAATAATGCGTACAATTTGGAAAATATTTGAAGCAAAACACTTGTGAACTTTGCACTGAACATAGAATGAAATGAAATCTCTTGTGTACAATTTTGGATTTATTTTATTGCTAATATAGAGTTAGGTGTTTTGTAAAACGAGATTTATTTTAGTTAACATTTAAACTGCGATTTATAAGATTTGATAAGATGTTCAAAAGACAAGGACTACTTACTTTCATGTTATTACAATAATATATTCAATATTGCAATGCTAAGAATTTACCTAATTCATCGCATTTTGTAAATCAATACACTTTCATTTGTAAAACCTAATTTGATATTAGTAGTACTATAAAGATAATATTATTTGTCATCTGTAATCATTATCAAGATCAGCAGTCTGCAGCATGCTTGATGGATTTTGCAATATGTTTTTATGATATTTTATGTATGGCATAACATCTGCACGAATTACTGCTTGATTTGTATATATAGAGGATAAATGAGATTCTCATGCAATACTTCATGGTTGATAGAGTCTCGTTTGGGCGATGAATAGGTAGCTATTTAGTGTCACAGATTGTACTGTTGTCTCGCATATTTCTAGGTATATTCAAATGTATTTATGGTATAATGTAGAAAATTATAATTCATACCAAAGTAACTATTTGGCTGTTAATGTCATCATGTATCAAAATTTCGATTGTTTCATTAAGTATTATACTCATGAGTAGCTTTGCTGGTTGGTTAAAAAAACCATGTCTAAAACAAAATAAAAAAACACTTAAAAAAATTCAACGAATATTTACAAATACTGGTGAGTATAATATTTCTGTCTGTACAATTATCTAATGTAACTCCTATCAAATATTATGAAATATAATATTGTTTCCAGTTAGATTTGTATGTAGTATTTATCATTGGTACACTATTATATTCATTGCAATTGTAATACAGACCCTCTTTATTTTCCTATAATGTTCCTGTTAACTCATAGTAAATTATAGGTACTAATGGCAATAATAAATATCTCCAAGTGTAAGCTGATATACAGTATTAACTTTGGTAATAAAATCCTTTTTATTATATTATTAAAATATTAAGCTTCATCAGTCATCTTGTGATTTTCATAATATTGCCAGAAAGAAGATTGTAAGCCTGGGTGTTCCCTCTATTACATTTTCCATGTATTAACCTCTTTTTTTTTTGTACATAGACTAAAATAACAAACCGTAAAAGTAACTCATTATTTTCCTATTTTCTACTCAAATTTTAAGAACCTCAGTAGCATTGTCCTGAATACAAGTCATCTGTAATCAACATTGCCAATGACTGGTGCTTTTCGACGTTTTAAAAATATTATTACCTACTTCACACACATTCCTATATGATAGGCCTATTTTTATTGTTTTTAAAGTAATTTTGAGTATTTTTTGTGTCATTGTGTTAATGGCTTCACATTAATACTACTTACATAATAATTTATTTTTATAATACTATCCCAATGTTTATTTTAATGGTAATAGTTATAAAAACCAATGCTGCGAAATTAAACATGTGTATATCAGCTTCATACTCATGACATCTTATATGTATTTGTTTGTTAGAGATTAAATTAAAATGTGTTGGTGTGTGTCTTGCGTATACATGTTTTTGAGTCGATAGTAGGAATCTCACAAACCTAGAAGATTTTATTTTCTTATGTACCACAAAATAGAGATTAGATATAGGGACTTTAGTATTATGGACATAAAATGTTGTTATAAATTTATTAGTAGCAAGCATGCTAAGTTTTCTTTGCATGGTAGGTTTGTTAAGAGAACATTAATAAATTAATATATCATTATAAACGTTTTTATTAATCTTGTTAAGAATGTGGTACCCATAATATTGTATGTATATTATGAAATTTAAAAGAATGTGTATGCTTATTTGATATATGTACACTTCGTATATATGTGTTTATCAAAAAATGTAATATATCACAAAGTGGGTGTGATTCTGTAACAGATAGATGTTTGTTCTTGCGCTTCAAAACCCATTATTGTAACTCTTAATAAAATATTTATCCAATACGTATTTTGTGCATTTTTATTTAAAGAATTAGGTATTAGAAATCCAAGCAGTTTTCAATATAAACATCAAATAATAAGTATTTACTTATATTTTGAAATAATTTTATGAGTACACAAAATAATTTTAACTTTTTACTAATCAAACCATTCTTCCACATTTGGTGAATTCTCCAATACATCATTTGATTCACTGTAACAAACAGCAAAAGTTTTAATTATGTTGCTGGATGGACCGGGGCACAAAATACAAAGAGTACAGAAGTCAATCTACATACAAAGTACTCTCGAGCAACGCACACATAGACACCGCTCACGGACACGATATCTCGGACCATCCGGGACCTCTGCGAGCACGAGTGACATCGCTTGAGACACGCGTCTGTGAAGTGCGAAAATGGAGCAACAAAAAAAGTTATTATAACTGTTCAGTGGACGGTTGTTTAAATTCAACATTAAACGGTGAATTGTCGTTTTTTATGCTAGGTACCAGTTGTTTCAGAGGTAAGTAGGTATTTGCTTGTATTTCGATGGTTCGTTTTAACGTAACAGTAGTTAGGTAGGTAGGTAAGCGACCCGGGCCCGCGCCGTAAAAGCGATAGCGCGACCGCCGAGCGTAGGTATGAAAAGTGAAGTACAGACGCCAGCAGGTCAACCTACCCCAATCTGTCAAATTTCTTTGATGGATTTTCAACTTTAGCACAAAAGAATAAGGTTCATATTCAATTGGGAAAATCTGACAGATTGGGGTAGCTTGATGTGCTGGCCTCTGTACATACATGTGATTGACTTCTGTACTCTCTGTATTTTGTGATCGAGGCGACATAATGGCCCCGATTCTCTTGTTCACAAACTAAACTAAATTTATGTTCAGTGCATCTTTTTCTTTCTATTTAATTATGAAAAGGACAGAAGATAAATATTAGTTTAGTCCTGTCAAATTAGATACTTAATCCATAGAAAGTTTAGACGTGATTAAAAAATTGGCTACTAAAAATACGTCAATTGATGTCAGGCGCTGACTAATTTGACAGGACTAAACTAATATTTATCTTCTGTCCTTTTTTTAATGAAATAGAAAGAAAAAGATGCACTGAACTTAAATTTAATTTAGTTTGTGAACAACAGAATCGGGGCCATTAATTATCATCTAGCTTTGGAATCTAGACTGTTTACACAGGCACGAGTGACAGAGATGATATTGAACGTCATCTTTGTCAAAGTTGAACTTTTTATATAACTTGATGTGCCGTATTCCCGATCAGTCACACCTTGTAGTCCACACTGTTGACGATCGGGAAAAAAGTTTTACTCGTTCGCAGTGTTGACGAACGGGAACGCTTTTCGATTATTCCCGATCAGTAATACCCACTGACCTCTATTAGGCAAGTACGCTGGACTAATTATTACACTATACGAAATGACAGTTGTTTTTTGTGCCGATTCAAAGCGCCCCCGCTCGAGGTTCTCAGGAACTAAAATTCAAATAAATAAAGTTGTGAATGTTCCATGTCGATAATTTTCTTCAGACAATGAGTAATTTTAAAACGTCTTTTAAATAGAAAATTATTATCGCCAGCTGCAATTTGATCAGTTTTATTTTGTAGCAAATACTAGTTTCTAATTTCAAAAGGTAAATATTATGTTTACTTGTTTCCGAAATAAAACATGCCATCTACAATATACTGTATACTTTAGCATTTTTATTTAATTTCAGATTTCCCACTGACTCAACTAAGCAGTTATGGCTCAACTCATATTTAAAGCTCACTGATGTGACCGTCATGCGCTATACCTAACTTTACTAGGACACTATCCACTAGTTTATAGCTTGCGATCTGACCGCGCCTTAATGAATTTTCAGTTAAGGCCATCTTTTAGTGCGGTGTGTAGGTATGATAACGTTTTAACTAGATTTTGTGTATATTTGTTTCATAGAAAAAAATAATAAGGAAATTATAAAATGTATTCTCACTAAGCCCTAAAAAACAATAAGGCTTACCTTTTGGTATAACTTTTACATGGTGTAACGATGTAATATCTTCAAGGTTTTATACTTATAGCGATTTAGTATCATCTTTATGTTTTTTTATTGAGCCAATTATTTTAATTCACGTTTCTATCTTCACACAGCGCTTGACAACAATTGTTCAATTTTCCTAAAATATTTTCTTTTTGCGCAAAATTAATATTTTGCAAGGTTTACAAAGGTTTAAAAAAGTTAAAAAGTACTGCAACCTCGCCTTAACCTTAGCAGCAATTATTATTCTGTTACTTAAAAATGAAGCATAAAAATAACTGGGAGTGATAAGATTTTTTTTCTCTAAGCTATAATTTACTCTAAGTGGTTATAACAATCGATAAAGTTCATAAAAGTATTCTGTTATCGAAGGATATGTCCCGTCTCTAATATTAGTTCCACGGACTCTCACGTTGCTATTACCGCCAAAATGGCGAAAATCATGTCTTCATTTTGTCATCGATAGTATGAAGTCCAGCGTACTTGTTTAATACAGGTCAATGGTAATACCCCTGTCGTTGACATTGTTGACAATCCAAAAAAAAAGGTCCATTCGTCCACAGTGTTAACGAACGGTAATTCTTTTCGATTATTTCCGATCAGTAACACCACTGTCGTCAAGACTATAACTACGACTAATGCTTTAACTACGACTTTCAAAGCGAGAAATTAACATCAAAATAAAAAAAAAACTTTTTTTTTTCAAATGAGTACTTAACTGATTATGGACTTTCAATTTTGTATCACAGGTAATTGTATTGTCGACTGTCAACAGTGTTGACGACAGTGGTGTTACTGTGATCGGAAATAATCGAAAAGAATCACCGTCCATCAACACTGTGAACAAATGAAACTTTTTTCCCAACTGTAACAGTGTGGACGACAAGGAGTAGCTGATCGGGAATATTCGGCCATATTTATGGCCTCTACTGTATACGGCATAATCAGCTGTAATGCTTCCACTGCTCAGACACAGGCCTCTTTGGGAAGGAGTAAGTTGTAATCCACCCTGCAAGCCAAGTGCAGCCTATTGATTCTGTAAACATCTCACTGTGATAACATAGGTGAAGTGAGCGTGAAGTGAACTATCAATGGAGGCAATCCCTAACACACTTTACCTTAGTTTTCATGGTGAGATTTTTACAAAATAGCACTGCAGGTTAGTAGATACCTAACTGCATATGACATACATCATCATACATCTTTTTGTGTAATGTAATGGGTTAATTCCTGATATTTACCTGTCAAGTGATGGATCATTGCTAAACATCTCAGTTGGCACAGTAGGCGGCGCACGCTCCGGTAACAGCTCCATGTATGACTGCCGAGACTGTAGATGGCGCTCGACTTCCTCGGGAGTCATGTGGCCATCACCAGCAGACAGGCCGAAACCTAACGCCGGTGAAACTTTGGACAGCATTGAACCACTGGACTGGTGCTAGAAGATATTATATAAGTTTTTTTTTATCTTATTGGTTTTCTGTAGTGGTTGTTATGAATTTCTCTATGGATCCTTCTTTTTTTCTGACTATACATCATGCAAGAATTTTTTTCCACTATTTGTTAAATTTTAACGCTGAACTTACAAGATGACTAGCATTGGGTGGCTTCTTTGGAACAGTTGCCCTTTTTCTTTTAATCGCACTTGAACCCTTGACTGAAGAGCTTGTTGAGATATTCTGGTTAGCAGCATTGGCTTCCATTTTCTTCCTGCAAATACAATAAAAAAATACATTCCATAATAATACTGAATTTGAATTTATAAGGAGGCAGACTTGGGAGATATCATAGGCAACTTCTGCTAGCTTACCACTGTGGGAACCATCAATGAACATGATAGATGCACTGACTGGGACTGATAAATCTGTGTTTCAATGCTAAACTGGGCCTATTTGGCGCATAAACACATTTTTATTTAATAAGGCTTTATTTTTCTTTTTTACCTAGTGTGTATTTATGACATGTTGTGGAGGCCAGATAGGCAGTAACTCCATATAAAATACTGGTATTCCTCTGCATCCGGTTAGACTGGAAGCCAACCCCAACAGTTGGGAAAAGGCTAGCTAGGCAGATTGATTCTGTGCCTCCTGTGATAAGTGATACAAGTCAAAAAACGTCATTTTACAGGACAGCAGAAACAAGATTTTAAAAAATCTAGTTCGTTAATTAAGTGGGCTAGGTAAAATATCAGTGCACTCTTTTGTAGAACAAAACATTTTCTTTCTCTATATAATTTAGATTTTTTGATAGATATTTAATTTTGGAAGTAATTCATGAAAAACCTGCGACTTGTAACTTTTACTTAGTTTTTTATGTGCTAAAATTAAGTTCTGTGCCTCCTGTGATAAGTGATATAACTCGAGTTGTACCCTTTTTGTGATTTTCACATGAGCATTATCAAAAAAAAAAATACATCTTTTTTGGTCTAACTCACGTTCTTCTATCTGCTATAGTTGTACCCTTTTTGTGATTTTCACATGAGCATTATCAAAAAAAAAATACGTCTTTTTTGGTCTAACTCACGTTCTTCTATCTGCTATAGTTTATTATCTCCGAAACTATAGCAGATAGAAGAACGTGAGTTAGACCAAAAAAGACGTATTTTTTTTTTGATAATGCTCATGTGAAAATCACAAAAAGGGTACAACTCGAGTTATATCACTTATCACAGGAGGCACAGGATTATATACAAATGTGGCAAAAACTTAATTTCTTTCTTTCTTAAATTGGTGTCATAAATTCTGTTTTGACAAGGGCCATTTTCTATTCAAATGAATGCAATGATAGCAGTATGCTGGTAAGTATACTGAAGTAATTCTCATTCATTCACAAGATCAATATCATTACAATAATAATAAAGATGTACTATTTGTGGTACCTTTTAACATCCATGCGATAGTATTCAGGATCATCAGAAGATTCTGTGTCTTCACTCTCTGATGTGGTACTTTCTGGTTTCTCATACTGCAACAGTCTGTCAAGCAGGAAACTACGGTCTCTTGATACCTTCAACAGTCTTTTCTGACTACATCTCAGGGCATCTTGAAAGCATTCATTTTCCTGAAAAGAGACAATAATAAAACTAAAGATAAAAACAACCACCAGTACAATAATAAGTAATAATGTAATTTAGTGTCAATTTAATAAAGGACATCATTCATTTCAGAACCACAAATTAGTGCTGGCCAGAAAATAAAAGCTGCTGGCTTATGAGAAATTACCTCTTGAGCATTTTTTACTATTACAACTTAAGTCTATCATTAACCCCCGGCTGCTATTTGAGATTGAAAATGCCAAAAATCATATTTTAATAACAAGTTTATAGTTAAAACATGTCCAGGATGTTAAATTTAATGTTAAGCTGAAAACACTTGTGATAAGAATATAATTTTTGGCATTTTCAATCTCAAATAGCAGAAGGGGGATTAATTTTAATGACATCCTTTAAAATATCTTAACCCATTACATTCTTTTTCTTTTGTTGAACAAGTTATTTATAGTGTGTAAGATACTTTGTTTAAAAAAATTTAGTCAGTGGGTCATCTAATTTGGTTAACTTGTAAGTAATAGTATTAAATCATTGAGCTTACATAAATGAGATACTTGAGTTTCTTTTTAAGTGCCATGTACTGAACTCTGTAATTGGGTTCTGGTTCAGGCTCACTGCTGCTGTCACTAGAATATTCCTTGTGAGAGTCACGCGCCTGCGGGGGTTCCGCTGGAGCGTTATTGCTCACACTGGCCTCGTTGGCTTGCATGTTTGCTATAGAGCGGCAGTACCACCCGTCTAGCATTTTCTGAAATAAAAATATATCAACAACGTTTCATAATAATTTCAGTCGTTTTAAGAATGCTTAAAGTCGGATTTTTCTGAATGATTTCGGTTTAAAATCATTAATTCGGTGGAATATTATTCCTAACAGGCGGGTTGTTGCTTTCTTACTCGAAAACAAATAAATAGAATCCAAACAAATGACGACTGTTTTAAAACAGCCCAATAATACAACCTTAGAATAATTTTCCGACGCCAGTATAAACACTGTGGTAAACACTTATGAAAATAGTTTACTTTCCTTACAAAATTGTATTTTTCATTAAATTATTTTGATTACGTTTGGCTGTTTCTTTATTTGACATTTTCTTCGCGAGTTTGCCAGTATTCGAAAACGTCGTAGAAAACTAGAAAAGTAAGAATTGTTAAAAAAATTGGACCATGCTTTTGACGTGGTTTTGACACATTTTCCATCTCTATGGCATTTGGTTGTAAAGCTCATGCTACACGGATTGTTATTCTGCCGCAATTTACTGGCGAAAAAAACAGTGTCACACCCAGGAGTTGGCGGACTAACGGCCTGGCCACGACCTTGCCGCTATCAGTGGCAGCTTAGCGCTGGGCGGCGAGTGGTAAAAACAAATAAACAAAAATGTATGAACCATGCCATGATGCACGGCTGGAGCGTCAACGATAGCAGTTAAGACACCGCGCGGCTTGCCGCTAAACCATAAGTTGTGGTCAGGTGGTAAGGGTGAGATAGTCCGCCGGCTCCCAAAAACTGCCCAAATTCTACGGCCCTGTGACCTAAATCTTGCTTCAGAAGTAATTTTTAGTCAAATCCCAAAAAAAAAATATGTTCATTATGAAGCAGTAATTGGTGGCCTATTACATGCAAATATAAATTCAGGGTGCTGGCATCACTTGACTCTTCAATCTTTGATCTTGGTTAAATTGATGCCCACTGACGTGTATTTTAAAATAGAGGTCAGTGGTTTAAATATAAATAAATAAATATATATATCACCTCACCCCCTAAACCATTTTAGTTGTAGGCCTGCACCTGTGCACCACCTAGATAAAATGTTACACAGATTTACACAAAAAGTAAATCTCAAATTCTCAATCTAACACTGGATACATATTATCGAATTCCATGGTTTTTAATTTTGACAAGAACTAGAGAAGTTACATGCTCTGTGAGCTCTGTGACAAGAACACTACGGAAGTGTCATTTGATTTAAAAATTGAATTACTTTTCGGTAGATGTCTCTCATGTCGAAAATTAATACGTAATTACGTACAAACTAAATGTTCACTATAGCTTGCTTGCTTATAAACAAAATGTCAAACAATTTCTTTAGCTTAGACAGCAATGAAATAAGTTTTCAGCAATGAAATAAGTAATTCTAGTCATTTAATTCCTATAAAAAATAACTTTTTTCCTCTGGTACGACGGTAATATAAACCTATAATATTGTGTAGGCACAACATTAACAGAAGATTTGCTAAGAAGCTGTGTACTTTAAATTTTGACGTGTTATACTGAATTTCGAAATCTTGTTAGTCCAAATTGAACCTTAAGTCTACCGCATGTGTTCTTTCAGCTGAGTGGAGCCGTGTTCGTTGCGGTCAATCTGAACCGGATTGATTCCTCGTGTTGTGATGGCTCTCGGTAGTGAAGTGAATGATAACTCCACGAAAAATGCTCCTCAAAAAGTGAAAAAATGTCCAGCGAACAATACCGTGAGCGACAAGAGTGGCAGTGGTAATGGTAACAATGGTAAGTATTAAATGGTCATGCCCTCAGTTATGTAACATTGAGAACGGTTTTTGGAGCTACTATCAGTTTTCCATGGTAAAATAATTGCTTGCTCTTAATAAGTGCATTTTGGTCATGTGACTTCATTTGATAAATCATGTGATCCATTGATTTTTACGAAAACGCTATGCATTTTCATGACATGCGTACTACTGTAAATTCATCGAATTTAGTGCATTTAATTTTCAAAAAATCTGTGCCTTTGGTTTTGTCCCTAAGGAATATGGTACACGAGACCTTGGTGGATATTATTTGAAATGTAAATTATTACACAACTTCTCATTATGTTACATATTCATACAAATTCTGTTTTAGTTTGCATTGTAAGTCCACTTGCACTATTCAATAATTCCATTCTTATTGTCTTGTTATCAGCTAATTCTTATTGGAAAATAATTTAAAAAATGGTTCTAGATAGGTACTTGGATATTAGTAGTAGGAACAAGGTTATGTTATGCTATAATATTCAGCCTATACCATAATATTTGTAGGTAATTATGTTATTCTCAACAATACATTCTCTATGACCTATAATGACCTCCACTACATGTTTTTTTATTAATGTTTCTGGTGAGTGTGTTAATTTTTATTTTTTAATTCAGCACTCTGCCTAATGGTAATTTATTGTTCTGGAATAAAATGTACTTTTTGCTTGCCTAACTTATTAAGTTTTACTGGCATTAAACACACTGAATGTAGAAACAATGGTAATCATTTGAAATATAATAAATAACATTCAATACTTCCATTCAATTTAATTGATTTACTGAGACTTATTTTTATGTGTTTAGTGACTTAGAAAAGAATAACCATAAATAATAATATTTATCTTTTTAAATGTTGAAAAAAAAAATGTTTTTATCACTGTTGAATGGAAGTTTAGTGTAAAGTAATATCTGATAAGTATTATTATTTTTCTAACTACTACATAGATAATGCTATACATACATACATATGGTTTCAGTTACTGACCTCACCTAGATCTCTGAAGATGCTGGGTTATCACAATGCATTATGTTCATACTTTCATAGCTATAAGGGAAGTTTCACACACATGCATTGGTTTATTTTATTCTTATAATTATTAAAACATAGGTACTGCTATTTTGAGATAACGGTTCATTTTAGTTAACAGATATGATAATATATATATTTATTCTTTACAAAAGTACACTAGATGTGTAAAAAAAGCAGTCTTTGATCAAGATGAGATCAAAGACTTGATTTGATGATTTGATCTTTGTATGTAGAGCATCATATTTTAGAATACCTCAAATATATAAAATTCTCGTGTCACAGTGTTAGTTACCATACTCCTCGGAAGCGGCTGGACCAATTTGTATGAAATTTTTGTGTGCATATCGGGTAGGTCTGAGAATCGGCTACTATCTATTTTTTTTTGCAAAACTATGTTTGTGGCGTCAGCTAGTTTTTTTATAAATCTGCATGTAGTGGAATAGTATAGTGCACTATAGATAACTATATAAATATAATACTTTTTATTATGTACCTACACCATAAAAATCACAGATATAAATCTAGTTAATTTTACAAGGGGTGACACAATGGGTGGTCTTATTGCTAAAAACAATCTTTTAAACATAAACTTTGGATGGATTAAGGGAGAAGGCCAGACAACACAGCAGGTAGTCTGTGGTGTACCATTTACATTATACATTGCTATAAAAATATGTACAATAATCTTTATCAAAATTGACCTAGTTTCTTGACAAGTACAAATATTTTGTTTAGTGTAAACAGTAAGATGTTGCTTGAGCATTTGCATTGATTTTATTTTATAATTGCATTCCTTATTTTTCAATAATTTGGAAAACAATCTGAGAAATCTGTTCATAATAGCTGTACTTGTGGTTTTTCTTCAGATGCCAAGTGCTATAAAATGCTCATTGAGAATGTAACATTTTATTATTATTCCTATCCTCAAACTAACTTCAAATTCCTTCAATTACTCATTCAACTTCAAATTGAAAAATATCTAGTCTCAACAAATCTCCATCTTCATTTGAAGGGTTAGTTCATAGCCATCTGATGCATTTAAGATTATCAGTTTATTTTTTTCAATAAGCCTCTTACCTTCCTAAACCTTCACTTATAAAATAATGAAAGCACAAATTATAATTTTAATAACAAAAAGAAAAACCGACTTCCAAAAAACACTACAAAGTGAAAAATAACTTTAACTTTGGAAGTTGGTGTCTTTGAATCTGTATTTTAGTTTATCGCCACCAACTTCCGAAATTAAATTTAGTTTTCTCTTTTTAGTTTTTTTTGGAAGTCAGTTTTTTTTGTTAAAAATATTTTATTTCTCGCTTATTAGTGGGTGTGTTTATAATGTATCTAAGTTACAATAGCCTAATGTCAACTCGCTCATCGCCTTTTACAAAATATTGCTTTTCCCTATGCAGGGACGTTAATTGTTGAGGAGTTCTCCTGGTACTCCACCATCAGCTCCATCTCACATTCGCATTGTGACGAGCATAAATTGCTTAGCAACCATATTAAAGTAATCGAATCGCAACCCGTGAAATATTTATTATTGAGTAGTTCCGGTGGCCATCTGTGATCTTCATCATCAGTTCCACTTCACCAAATGGTGCTTTCCGAGAGCAAATGCACGAGTTAACTATAAATAATACCCAAATCGCTAATGGTGTGCCTATAATATTTGAAGAGTTCCTTCGATTTCTCCAGGATCCCATCATCAAAAATGAAGTATATCCTTTTAATAAAAAAAAGAATTTTTCAAATCGGTCTATAAATGACGGCGTACTGAGGTAACAAACAAAAAAAATACAACCGAATCACGGAACCGAATTGAGAACCTCCTACTTTTTTGAAGTCGGTTAAAAAATTCGCCAAGTTTAAGTCCGACTCGCACCCGAAGGGTTCCTAAAAATAATACTTTGGTAAAAAAAAAAACACGTTTCTTGTATGGGGAACTTACCTACTTTTATTTTTATTATTTATACCGGCCTTAGACGTATACATTCTATGAAAATTTCAAGGTCTCCTATGACAATTGAAAAGATACAGCCCTGTGATAGACGGACAGACGGAGAGCAAAGCCTTAATAATAGTCCCGTTGGCACCCTTTGGGTATGGATCCCCAAAAAAGTATTCCTAAGAATTCTATTTACATTACTTACCATATTGGACTTGTTCATCAATCAACATTCAATTGGGGAAGCCCTATCTTAGCGTGATCTTGATTGTCCTAATAAAAATTGTATGTAACGAATAGTACCTACGCATAAAAAGCTTGTAAAACCAATTAGGGTGTGTTGTATACCGTATACACATATTAAAAGCGATACGCGATATCGTCATGTTGATGACGGAAGTAGGTACAATTTTGGACATCAGTATGTAGATACCTGTATCGACCTATTTTTCTATCCACTATTTTTCTGTATGTAAAAGTTATCTACATTATAGATAATTTTTATCACAAATGTTGACAGAGAACATTGGAAATATATTTTCGTACTAGCTGCGCCCCGCGGTTTCACCCGCGTAAGTTTTGATCCCGTGGGAATATCGAAATAAAAAGTATCCTATGTGTTATTCTGATGTATCCTACTAATATTATAAATGCGAAAGTTTGTAAGTATGGATGTATGGATGTTTGTTACTCTTTCACGTAAAAACTACTGAATGGATTTGAATGAAACTTTACAGTAATATAGCTTATACATCAGAATAACACATAGGATACTTTTTATCCCGATATTCCCACGGGATCAAAATTTACGCGGGTGAAACCGCGGGACGCAGCTAGTAAACTATATTACTGTAAAGTTTCATCAAAATCCGTTCAGTAGTTTTTGCGTGAAAGAGTAACAAACATCCATCCATCCATCCTCACAAACTTTCGCATTTATAATATTATTAGGATAGTAGGAAGTAGGATATGTACAGAGGCCAGCACATCAAGCTACCCCAATCTGTCAGATTTTCCCAATTGAATGTGAACCTTATTCCCTTGAGCTAAAGTTGAAAATCTATCAAATAAATTAGACAGATTGGGGTAGGTTGACCTGCTGGCGTCTGTACAATATTTACTTAATAATAAATAGGCTGAAACTGTTTCCAGCTGCTTCTATAGCAGAAGTTGGTCTAACGCTAAACAAGAAGGTAATAAACAGCACTAGCAGTTTTCCATAAATAACTGATACGCATGTTACACCGCGACGCATCTTCCGCAGCTGCTAACTCAAAAATGTCTGTGCTTACCACAATGAAAGTATCTTACTACGGGCACAATTCGATTCAGAATAAACTGCGGTTAGTAACCTAGGCCAAACTAGTTCGTAATAAGTGCTTTGGAACAACACATAAATCCAAGAAAAAAAATGTGTCAAGATAATAATTTTGTTGCGTCATGCGATCAGGCGCACCTTTAGGGGCGAACAACCAACATAGTCGTTTAAAAGTCAGGTAGTAGTTACTTTTTGTCGAATCGTTTTAGGTCTGACTGACCTGTGACCACTATTTTTGTCGCATAATCAACCTATAACGTTCCCACTGCTGGGGTACAGGCCTCCTGCGAGAGAGTGGGCTGTAATCTAACACGCGGGCCCAGTGCGGGTTGGTAGATGTCACTAGTCTTTGAATTTTTGGTTTTGGGACATGCTAGTTTCCTTCGCCGTTTTATGAGAAATGAAATTATTAACACAAAGTAAAGTGCCTGCCTGGGTGCGAACCCACGACTAACATCTCGTAAGTCAGGGCCGTTACCTCTGGGCCACCACTGCTCCATCTCCTTTGTTTTTGATGATCTATCGATAATATGGTAGACGATGGTGCACGCTCGCCTAGAAGAAGTTACAAACAAGCTACAGTAACTTATTCATTCATTCGAGACTTTAAAACTCCCAGGTTATAGCATCGGGAGATACAGACTCCGGCAGTGAGTTCCTATCCCTAATTGTACGCACTAACTTTTTGAGCGTAGGAGCTGTGGTGTTTTAGACAGTATTTCTAACAAGGCCGGTGTTAGCTACAAAGAGGTGCGTTTGATACTGTTTTGGCCAGCGAAGTACTTCATTTGCGAAAATTTCGCATTGTCAAAAAGGAAAAATCAACGGAAGTTATTTGACTAGTCAACATTTCGCATACTTGGCATAGTTTTGGCCTTCCGTAGTCCTCCTCCAGGACCTGAATTGAAACTGGAGACTAAACCACCGATACTTGGGTCCGGTTCACTGAACGAACTATGTAGCTCTTGAAGCGAAATGAGGTTGCGCGGGCAACACCTGTAATGATAAGCCTCAGTGGCCGTCAGTGGCGTCCAATTAGAGAGTATGACAGTCACCAGTCCAGCACTGATCTACTATTAGTGCTTATTTATTTATTAATTACCGACTTATATTAACAGTATCACCACACATGCAACTTATTAATCAATATTAGTAATTGTCAATATTACTATTGGTGCTAATGCATTTCCGTCAATACCCTCGTATTGTGAATAGAAGTTATGTTATGCTACGCAATTACCCCGCAAGATAAGAAAAAGATATTCTGGGAGCAAACGAATCTTCGGTCGACTAATTTGCATTGCTCTTATTTTTACAACGCAAATCTGTGCAAGTGTCTGGTTGATGCCGATAGGCTAAATAATCAGTGTTAATAAATTGAAAATGGATCGCTTTGTAATTCATTCAGTTTGCTATTCGTTAACGATACGACATGCCAACGTAACTAGAGACTGAGATTAATCAAGCATAGATCTCTACTCTCCGCCGTGTCTTTCTTGGCCATGACCCGTTCCTTATAGGATGCATGTTCACGCGACCTCCATTCAGGACTCCCCGCTGGTCGCGATCAAAGGTTTGAGCAAAACCGGACTACGAAGTAGTCTCTGCGTAAGCACAATGTAGTTCTATCCAATCAAGACAGTTCTAAGCTTAGTGCCTTAGGGGCCTAGCTAGTGTGAATACGAAGAGAACTGCTTGAATTAAAAGAAGAGAAAACTATACGTATAAGCTGTCCCTTGTATACGAGACACAATTTCTAAGACTCTTTACTTCGGGCGGTGCCCTAAACAATGATAATAATCATGAGTACATTTTCCGTGTTTCTATCTCGCCACTAAAGCCAAAAAAATGCTGATTGATGTCCAAAAATAGCTTTTTTCAGTGTTAAAATAAGTAAAATGAATATCTTAAATGACCTCCACTGAAGCTGTCTGTCAATTTCATTTTTTGTCCGGAGACATTGGGGAACAATATAACACTTGCTAGTTCGAAAACATGAAACATGTGTATAGCATGTGCTAGCTGTTAACGAGGCAGGTTATCCGAAGTGTAATTATCTATCTACCCTTCAAGCTAACGTATACATGTTGTGTACTTAATATCTGATGATAGACCTACTCGTATCCGTATCGATCAGTGAATTTATGAACGGCATGCTCGCCAACGATTTATTCCTGCGTAGTCTTTTTATAGGGTTAAGAGGTTAAAACACATCTATGTATGTCATAACATAACCTTATCATTACGTCATGATTGTATTGCTTTATTTTGAGCAGTACGACGGAAAAAAATAAGTGAGTGTGGTTGGTGTGGTTGTGTTGTGATTGATCTGTTGTGGGTACACTGGGCACACAGGCGGACTTCTTGATAACGTTTTATGTGATGTGATTTCTGTTCAAAGATAAGAATAGCTATTGGGTATCGGCTGATAGATAAACGCAAAGCTAAGTTTATTGCGCAACGTAATTGTAATTCACTTATCATTTATGTAATTCATTAATATACTTAGGTAGCAAACTGCATAATTATGCACCATCTTCGTTAGTACTTACCTATGCGTTGTAGTTGTTTTAAAACTTTGCGCCATCAGATCAGTTCTAGGACGCGTTTTTACAAAAAAAAAAAAAAAAAAACAGCCGACTTCCAAAAAAGACACTGTACAGTGTACTTATAGTGAAAAGTAACTAATTTCGGAAGTCGGTGGCAAGAAACGAAAATGTGAACCCAACGGCACCGACTTCCGAAATTAATGTTATTTTTGACATTTAAGTTGTAGGTACAGTCAACAGCAAAAGTAAATGATGAAAATCAGAAATTCAATACTAATGAACGGAGTTCGCCTCAGAAGTATGTGATTGTAAATTATACCAAACATTTACTACTTCACGCCACACAGTTCTGACGCGAACTCCGTTCTTTAGTATTGAATTTCTGATTTTCATCATCTACTTTTGCTGTTGACTGTACTTACCCCATACAAATGCGTATAACACTACTTGCTATGTCTCAGTGACAGGAAGCTATTATAACATCATCAATGTAAACTAAGTAGCAAAAATACCTATTATTGAAGCTTAACTCAAAAACTACCCAAGCAAAGTTAATAAAAAAATATATGGGACTACCCCTGAGGCATACACTACCCATCGAATTGCAACTGCCGGAGATATCACGTAACATACTTACAAAAATAATTTAGTTTACTTGAAGTTTTACCAATAATTTTGGTGTAAAATAAAAACCAAACTATGCAACCGATTTTGATAAAATTTCTATGGGACCAATCTGAAAGTATTTATACTTTCAAATAGAAAAAGAATTTTTGTATTGTTGAAGCTAACTCAAAAACTACCCAAGCAAAGTTAAAGAAATTTATATGGGACCACCTCAGAGGCATATCTTATCCATTAAAAACAATACATAGATATAAAATTGCAGCCAGGCGGTGCCAAGCATGAAGAATCATCAAAATTTGCATAGGAGTGCCGAAGATGCAGTACATTTATGCATATAACATCGTACATAAGAATACTTACCTAATGTATTATATACTAAAACCTTCCTGAAAGTATATAGATCACGTTAATAAGAGAAACATCTAAATTGGTTCATTAGTTTTCGAGAAAATCGCGGACATACAAACATACATACATACGGGTCGAATACAGAAACCTCTTTTTTGAAGTCGGTTAAAAATAAAGCTCCTCACTGGCATGGTAACCGTTTAGTGATAATTCGTGTCCGGTGACGGAATTTGTATGTTGCCTGCCGCAAATGTTGTCGTGAGCTCCTAATTTGAAGTAACACGTTGCTCAATAATAACATAGCCTTCTTGTAGAATTGTTGACTTAAAAGTCGTTCGTATGTATTTGTTAAAATAATTTACGTCGAAGTTTTAACATGTTATTATTTGGTTATTTCTGGGCCAAACGGTGAAAGCCCTTCACGAATATTCCCCTGTCGCGATATAAGTAGTATACAGTCACCAAAGCTGTGTGGATTGTGTGGCAAAGGAATTCATGTCTGCATAAGCAAATTACGCAGTTTATTCGATAAACAGGCAATCAATTAGTACCTACTCAATTAATACAGTTAGTTAATGTTAAAAAAAAATTAACTGTTCCGTCAATTTATTTTAAAATCCGGATATACTTTAATGCTCACGAAATGGAGTAAGAGGTCGAGTAAATAGATTTAGTCTACATTTTACACGGCGAAACCTTTTCGAGGTATCCTGTCAGCCAAAAAATTATCGACATAGAAATTGTAGCATTAGTCATTTATATTCATGAGTTAGGAACCTACATTGCACCCTGTCCTGTCCGTCACCCATTTATTGATCGTTTACCGAAGCATGTTATCAACCTGCACGTTTGGTGCCTTCCTTACTTACGTTTCAAGTCAAGGAACATGGAATTTAATAATACAAGGGGAACTCCAAGTTTCTATTCATGTCACATTGCCATGTGCATTTTGTTTTTGTCTTGGTAAAAATGGATTGGATGCGACGAGTTCTTGTTTGTTATAGAGTAGACACGAAATAGGTATGGGTAGGTACTATTGTGTGGTATGGAGTTAATTTATAAACGTTGCTTACGTTAAGTAATGATTAACGTCTGCGTTTATATAAACGTATTTTCAGTTTACGCAACGTTTATAAATAAACCCTTTTCGGTATGTCTATTTATAGCTTTATACACATGGTAACAAAGTTCGACCACCTCTTAAAATCCAAAAGGGTTCTTGATTTCGTAATGTTAGTAGAGATAGATAACGTGGTGATATTGATACCTACGTACCTTTGTAGGAAAAAAAAACAAACAGGTACTTTATTTGAAGAAAAAAACCTTCTAAAATGTCATGTCATAGCTTCTTATTTTTTTGTAATACTAGAATCTGATAAAAAAAACATTCACATTTAGTATTGAAGACATTTTTGCAAAATTCGTCCCTGTTGCGGCAAATGGCAATAGTGCGATTTTGTGCCTTCTTTCCCCATGGCACAGAATACCTCCCATGGGAAGGTGTGAGTTTATGTACCTATGGTATGTTATGCGAATGTGATTATGTTTAGAGATTGTTTTAAAATCATAATACGTAAGTAAGTGAACAAAGGATACAAAGAGAAGGTCAAGGAATGAGAGCACAAAATAATCAATGATCTAAGGTTAAATATTCAGCGATCGTCGCCGGCGCTGACGAGCTTGTTTCTGTTTGCATAATTCATTGATCGATTCAGTTCAGTTGCTGCTCGAATCGCAGTCAACAGACGCTCTGTTTATCTGAATTTGAAATCAACATTTCCGCCTATGCGCCTTGACGTCAAACTTTCAATAAAATATACTACATTAGTAGCACCAGCAGGGTTGGGTTTCAACTTGTGGATTAAGCTAGATGATTGCAAAACTTCTTCTCCATACTCATAAAATACAGTCTTGTAAAATGTGAAAGATATTTGCGAATCTATTTTGAACCTTTGTATTAGTCGGTAGTATTCAGTCTATCGCAGACTACAGCTATGGGAAGATGGCAATAAGTCGCTACTTTGAATACGCTTGCAAAAGTTTTGAAATGGTAATACTGCTGTTCGCTATTTACTTGAAACATTTGCATCTTGCATTTGTAGACAAATCCAATGCCTACGTAATAATCAATAGTATCAGGTAGACTCGGCATTATGTATTAGACGAAGTGGCAAATCTGTGGTTAGGACTGGTACTAGGTATTCTATCTGTGGTGGTATACTGGTATACCGTTTGATTTTGCTGGTGTGGTAATCATAAAACAAGTTTATGGACACCTAAAAATATACGTACTACATTCGCTGATAAGCGTTTAGCACTTGTTCGAAATATTCAAATTTTATTAGGGTTAGCTTAGACACTTGATCATTTCATGACATGCATGGGATGTAAGACACCACGCGTTGAACGATAGCAAACGAAAGAAACGGTGTCAACGGCAGTTTATCAGGAATTTTGATTTTCTGCTTATCTTGAGTCCCAGGCGCTATGCTTGCTATCTTGTTTGTAAAAGGTATGGAAGATAACATCATTCCGGTGATAAAATTTATCTTCCCGTTCTCGTATGAATAAATTTTGCTGTTTTATAATACTTTCAGTTTAAAGTCTCTTTACAAATTAAAGTGATTATATACATATACTAGCGACCCGCCCCGGCTTCGCACGGGTGCAATGCTGATACTAAATACACTAACTACATTATACATATAAACCTTCCTCTTCAATCACTCTATCTATTAAAAAAAACCGCATCAAAATCCGTTGCGTAGTTTTAAAGATTTAAGCATACATGGGGACAGAGAAAGCGACTTTGTTTTATACTATGTAGTGATATTTAAGATATATACAAGTGTATATTGACATGTTTTATAACGCATGCACTATTTTGGAATTCATCTTTTTTATTTTGGCGTTGTTATCTGTATAATTACATTAATTTATGCTAGTGTTATCACTGGCATAATGAATAACTATGTCACAAAATATGTGTTTATGGGTCAAGCTAGTTTTATATTATGTGTAATTGTGTGAGAATAAGAGGACTGACAGTACACACATCCTTGTTGTTAAATGATATGCAAATCAGACACACCGCCGTAAACTTACGTCGTAAAGCTATAATATATCCAGCATACATCATGTTTCTAAGCGCCTCGTAATACTTACCTATTTTGCTCAATATTGGCTCTGCAAAATACATAGCTTTTATTCTTGCAACGTATTAATGGGAACATTCGAGTATTTACTGTAATGAATTGGTCTCGTTTAAGAGATAGATACAAACAAATACACGGTCGAACTGAGTTCGCGCAAGTTGGTGTTGCGTATGGACAACATCGATGGCGTCTATTGTTGGCGGCATCCCGTTGCCATCTATTATTGACTCGACGCTGGAGATAGTTGGCGGCGCGCCAGCGCAGACCACGTGTGTGCCCGTCACGGGACGAGCGCGCTTGCTTGAGTCCAACCAGCGCGCCCCCTGCGCGCACGTCTCGCTCCCGTGTGCGCTTGCTACCGTTGTTAGCCTAAAAACCTGTTTTTCCACAAAAGAACCACGGCAGCTACATTTATACATAGAAATAACAAGTACCATACCTACTCAAATTTTTGCTCTACATAAGACCACTTAGTGATATTATAAGCCGGGCTATCTATACATTCAATAGATAATAATTATGATTAGCATAGCAAACTATAAGATGCTAAATAACTTTCAAGATGATTTTTGAAAGATAATTGCCAAGGTAACAATATTTCCTTGTTGTAGCTGAAAAACAAGATAAACAATCGGCAAAAATGAAGAATGATAAGAAGGAAGTTTGCGTAAAGGCGGTGGTTTGTAGTAATGGGCACGCGAGTACGCCTAATGGGCGAACGGAAGATGAGGGCGATGGCGGCAGCGCGCCGGCACCACGTGTGTCGTATGCGGCTGCGGCGCGCAAACCACCTTCGCCACAAATCAACAACACACCCGCGCCCTTCCCCCCTAGCACAGGTTACTATTACACTTGACAATTCATTCCCGTTCGATGTGTCATTTAACACCTGAGGGCATTGCATGATTCTATACTAGCATATTATTATGCAGCTCTTATATCTTGACTTGTTGCTATACTTCATGTAATAACAATTTACAGATTCACAGAAGATAAAGGCTAATGGTGAGAAGTTGTCACAACCGAAATCCGGACTTTGTACAATGAAAGTAAATGGAGAAGGTCTTATACCCAGCAGTAATGATAGTAAAGATGATAAAATAGGTACCAAAGAACCAATTGTAAACGGCACAGACAAAATTGAGACCATTGTCAATGGTGACCCAAAAAAAGAATTAGATTGTGATATTAGTAGTAGTGATAATACTAAAGTAGTTTCTAATGGAATTAACAGTGACTCCGATGACCCTAAAACGAATAAGTCTGAAGAAAAACCTGAAGTAATAAAACTGTTATGCCCCAATAAGCCTGAAGGAAAACAGGTATCGGAAAACAAGAAAGATAAAAAGACAAAAATGACGGATAAATCTAATGATTCCGAAAAGAAAAAGGAATCTGCAAAAGATAAAAACACTGAAAAGAAAAAAGATACAAAAGATGACGGCACTGTATATAAAATTGAGGGTGCGGATAAAGTAAACGGAGAAAGTAGTAAAGCTTTGAATGGAGATGGAGACAGAGAGTCTTCTCCAAGCGAGGACGGAGATGAGAAGAAGAGAGATGCCGAAGTTGTGTTCATTCAGGACATGGGCTTCACTGTGAAGATTGTGAGCCCTGGAGCCGAGCCGTTAGACATTCAGGTGAGACCTCTCATAAAAAAATAGAAAACAAAAAAAATACACCTTTAGTAGCATAGGAGATACTTATATCTTTAATTATATTTTATAGGTTTCTAGTATGGAGCTCGTACAAGAAATCCATCAAGTGTTGATGGATCGCGAAGACTCGTGTCACAGGACTTGTTTCTCTTTACAATTAGATGGAGTCACTTTGGACAACTTCGCGGAGCTCAAGAACATCGAAGGATTGAAAGAGGGATCCGTCATTAAAGTACGTAGTAATCTTATTTTATGTTATCAATGTTACAACATCCATATTGTAGGTATTTTGAAATAGAGGATAATTTAATGTTTTTTGTAGGTGGTAGAAGAACCGTACACAATGCGTGAGGCTCGCATCCACGTCCGTCACGTCCGCGATCTTCTCAAGTCAATAGACTACACAGATGCTTACGCCGGTCAAGAATGCAGTTCCTTAGCCTTCCTCAACGTCATCACACAAGGAGACATTTTAGGTAAACATGAATCTAAACCTGTAATGTCCCACTGCTGGGCATAACTTTTCCATTTCCACACAAAACTGTCCCCTGACATTGCGGGGCTATTTTCTTTCATGTACATACAACAGTACCACTGTCTATTTGAATACTTTTGCATATTTCAAAAATAGCTTTAATGAATTATATAACTGAGTGTCCTCCCTGAATGTAATAGATAAGTAAGTATTAGCATATAATACAACATCTTTATTATTAGTCATAATCGTTTACGATCGTGGCACATAAACATACCTTGCATATAAAATATAGTGCATTGTCTATAGATGTTAAGCAAACTATTATGTCAGCGGATATTAAGGGCCTATACTACCTCAAATGGCTTAGCATGATCCTCCGTTATGTCGAAAATACTGCAGCATTAATTTTGAAATAAATAATTGGTAAAGTTGAGGATTAATGTTAAGTCTTATGTTAGACGAAAACACGATTTCATAAAATTTTCTCGATAGAAAAAAAAACCCAAAGTTACCTCCAAACCGTACAATAAACCGCTGGTATTAAAAAAATATTTCAAATTAGATCATGAAACTTTTTTATTATTTTTTTTTAATTACCATTATTTTCATCGTAAAAAGCAAATACCTAAACTATTGGCGCTGCCTGCCGCCTAGCACCGCACTCTGTCTCAATCTCACTCAGTCCGCGAGCAGTATCGTGCGAGCGAGATAAAGAGTGAATTTTAGCTGAGGTAGTGTAGGTTCTTAAGCTCAATGTTGATAATTATATTGTTTTATAGAAAAGAAAAAGTCCCGTCCTGAGAGTGTAGATTGCACACCTCCGGACTACATAATGCCGGGAAGTACCGAGCGACCATTGCTGCCACTGCATCCAGGACTTACCAAAGAGAATAAGGCTCCACAATGCTTGAAGGTAAGTTTATAAGACAGGAATGGGACTCCCTGGCGTTACGCATAAACAATTTACAAATTAACAAAATTCAAAACAAAAAAGGAACATTGATGAATAAATGTGTCACAAGCCAACGCTTGGGCTGATCGTGCCTTTCTATCGCTTGTTCCGTGCTCTCGCTTACACGCTCAGGCTCAGGCGGAACGTGACACTTTTTCGCGCGCGCGCAAAAAGTCGGCCGCGGATTTTTCACAGACTCAACGCACACGACGTACATCTTCGATCATTCTGTCAGCAGAGCTGTAGGGATATAGACGCTATGGAAATCGTGCAGACATCGCGAAGTATTATTTTGATAATAAATCGCGCCATGGTAATAGATCGCGTGCATTACGTCCACCCCTAGCAAATGCAGATTGCCGACTAAAGTGTGAGCCGTCTGCGTTAGCGCGCGTTAAAGCAAACGTTCCATTTTTTTCACAGACTTTTTGTGCGGAGCGGCGCGGCGCGGCGCGGCGCGGTCTGCCCGAATTACACGGATTTTTTGTGCGCCGGACTTTTTGCGCGTCGTGTGCGTTACTGCATATAATTGCATAGGTTCTATTTTCACAGACTAAAAAGTGCGTCACGGATAGTCTGTCGTCTGCGTTGCACCTAAAAAATACAAAATTTTGGTTACGATGAAATATGTTTTTCAAACTGATTTAACCGAGAGGTCCGTAACTGAAAGTATAACTTGATACAGACTAAACTCTTGTTGATAATTAATTTGAAGATTTTTGATGCCAGGTCCTTACAACGTCGGGCTGGAACCCGCCGCCTGGGCCGCGCAAGATGTGCGGAGACCTACTCTACCTGCATGTGGTCACGCTCGAAGACCGTCACTTTCACATCACGGCGTGTCCGAGAGGATTTTACCTTAACCAGTAATTATAACATCCTTTTTACTGGAAAAACTCGTGGTTTTCCTCATCCGAGTCGATAGCCGCAGTTTCAAGTGGATGGCAACATATTACTACCTTATTCATTTGTGGACATTCTATTAGAACTTTCCACATTGTTGGTAACGGTGACGGCCGAATGCTGCGCCTTAACCCAACAAGTCAAGGTATCGATATCTGCCAGTTGGATTACTGAAAATAACACACATCACTGGTCAAATTCCATTTTGTTGTTATAATTTTTCTGTAGTTATCTAAACAATCACATAAGGTGACTCGTTAAATTGGAGTAGATATTTTATATGGCGTCAGCATGATATTGCATAATTTGAAGTATAAAATAAAATTACTTGCCGGTATGAATACCTATTGGGTACCTTTAGGCATCTAAGTAAGAATTATGCTCTTGATGATAAAATTAGCGTGTCTGCTATGGCCCTTATTGCCCAGGAATAGATAAAAAAAAACTAAAGCTTGGATTATGGTTAGGCGCCCGATATCAAAGTAAATTCTGTTGGTCATCAGACTGCTATCAATCAAACGTAAGCCTTAGGGTCGACGGCTGTCACCATTTTCGTTGGCCTATGCCGTCTTTTATGGCAATAGAGTTACATGACTGACATATTCTGAGGCAATCCGAAGTTAAATTACAACTAACAAACAGGTCTACAGAAGAATTGTTCAACCCCCGACCGGCGACTCCATCGTTGCTATGTCACTCGTTGATCGAGTTGCTGAGCATAGTGTCGCCGGCGTTCAAGCGGAACTTCGCGATGGTGCAAAAGAAACGCATGCAGAAGCACCCCTTCGAGAGAGTGGCCACGCCCTACCAGGTGTACCAATGGGCGTCCCCCATGCTTGACCATACCGTCGATGCCATCCGCGCTGAAGACAGTAAGTTTTTTCAGTTACTAGCTGTTTTACTCACATTCTAGGAAAATTACATAATGTGCCTGGATAAAATGTATCCCATGTTTTAATCAAGGACGTGCTCTACCGGTAAGCCAAACATGTAAATCTGCCGTTTTTGCGCTATGGAGTAATAAACTTGATCACAGGCTTCATTGTGCTGTTTTCCTTTTTTTTGATGATAAGTGAGATCGATCAGGTACTTCTTGTTGATTTCGCACGAATAGGGAAAATTATAAGCTAATGTTCGACTGCCTTATTTTCCTTCCCCAAGTCCCATAAAATTTTGAATTGAGGAATAATAACACTTAGATTTACTTACATGCTTTCGTGCTACTGGGAGTTTTCCTGTAGCAAATATAAGCTTGCCATTAATTGAATGAGGTGTGATCTACTGGGAATATTTTTATCTCTGGGCAATACCCGGGAATAATACACCACGGGAATATAATTACAAAACTACACATGAATTTTGAGTAATAAAATATTATAACCTTTTTTCTTGAATTTCAAATATCTTTCAAAACTGCAGAATAGTACTTAACAGAAAATCGTATAATTTTCCATAATCACAAAACACTGGGGAAATCATTTGAAAGCCAAATAAACCGTCATGGATAAACGGACGCAACTAATTTCCGTAATGAAAATGACATTGTTATGCGCGGGAATAGAATAGCGCAACATATAATTATGTATATAAATGAACTTTGTTCTGTGGAGTTTCTATGCATTCTAATTTGTAAGCAGCATAGTAATAATTGCATGTGGCGTACTCTGTTCAAAAGGCAGACTTCCAATTAGGAACTCGTTTAGCTTCCATTCAACATATTGTCATGAAAAAAAAAACATCATTATAATAAGTACCTTATTGTATCTTTTACAATTGTTTATCATGCATTTTCTCTCTCAGTTCTCAAATGTACACAAAAGTTACTATCCACAATCATCATTAATCATATAACTAAAATGGTGATTAAGTTTAATACCCTCTTATGTCGTTGGCATTAAAATGAAAAGGGTAGTATTTATAAAGCTTATGGTAATAAGTTTTTATCTGCAATAAAGTCTATTAATAATAAGCTTTTGGTGATTAATTTCCTTTAAATACAGAGTTCAATGGGCCTTTGCGAGTTGGCTTCGGCCCTCGAATGCCTATCGAAAGTCGGGGACACCATAGTATGTAAACTTTTCGTATACAGGGTCCATAGCCCCGGCGTATACGAAAAGTTTTTTGAAATGTTTGTTTCACGTTCCTTATTGAAGTCCCCAAACAGACATTAGAGTTACTGGCGGTTTAAATTGTCCCACTGCTGGGCAGATGGTGGCCCCCAATGACTTTCATGCGGACCATTTTTATGACCAGCTCGCCTTGCCGTTTTGCGTAGTATGTGTAATTAATTTAACACTCCAACAGCATTCTCCTCAAAGTTGGGTTACGAGGAGCACATTCCCGGTCAGACCCGGGACTGGAACGAAGAATTGCAGACGACGCGCGAGCTGCCTCGATCCACTCTCCCTGAACGTTTGCTGCGCGAGCGAGCCATCTTCAAGGTTAGTGGCACACTTGGAACACTCATTACACACGCTCGCAACGCACGCAACTCGTTAAGTAACTTTCATTGACAGATTCATTATTAATGATGGGTGTGCTGTTTAGTTTACAGTTGCATTTATAATAGTTAAACACGTGAAGATGTATGATGTTCGTTAGTTGAGGTTAAGTTTGGTAACCTTTCAGAGTTCTCAGTATTCATATTATCTCCAAGTAATAAGTTTCTTCTACTTACCTAATGTCCAAACTAAATGTTTAGTTAACTTAAAAATAACATACACAAATAGACGTAATACCAATGCAATTGCGCCAATATGTATACAATATCCATTTACTCAACAACATTTAAAGTTGTTCTATGTGTATTTAACCTTTTAACTGCCTACGTCGGATTAATCCTACAAATATTTTCGTGCCAGGGTCGTATATTTACGACTAAATACCACAGCTCGTTTACTCTGTTTTCTTATTAATTACGCTGCATTCTATCATATTCTTATTAGAAAAACAAAAAAAAAATCGAATCAATGAGCCTGGCGCTGGGGGCACGGCAACTGATATAAAGTCTGGCCGTTAAAGCGTTAAACGAACATCAGTCAGATTATGTGTAATGTTGGTATTATTCTCTCTATCATCTATCAGTCGAAACAGTGAGTAATAGGTTGGGTTGGTTTGTTAACCCAAACCTAACTGGTAACAAAACTAAGCAGGCTTTAAAAACACGACACCGTCAATAGTGGGTAGCTTGCGCAGAAGCTCCAACAGCATCCTGCATACTTTATTAGACAAAGTGGACAGTCCGCTTATAAGGCTCTGGGTACGGAGACACGTGCCAGCGCGTGTTGGGCGACGTCATTTTTTGTGGTTTTAGTCTGTAAAAGTTTACTAACATAGTTTTTAAGTAATTGTTACTAATACTATATGGATTGTGAGAGGCTGAAATAGAGAATATATATAAATTAGACGAGTTGTCCTGTATTTCCTGATCATCACCAATATTATTACAGGTTCACAGTGACTTCGTAGCGGCCGCTACCCGCGGCGCGATGGCCGTAGTCGACGGCAACGTGATGGCCATCAACCCCGGTGAAGAGCCCAAGATGCAGATGTTCATATGGAACAACATATTCTTCTCTCTTGGCTTCGATGTTCGCGACCACTACAAGGATCTCGGCGGCGATGCTGCGGCCTTCGTTGCACCGGTAAGTTATTTTCATATAAATTTTCATCCAGGAATGGGTCTGATAAACATAGTACAGTCAGCAAGTTGGTAGAGGTACTAACTGCCCAAAGTGCGCAGGACGCACATTTATCTTTCGCCACTCGTACAGGTTATTTTAATGTAATTGAGCAGTGGTGGCTCGGTGGTAAGGGCTGCAAATTATGAGTCGTAGGTTCGAATTACTTTATGTAAATTATTTCATCACCATTGCTCTCAAACGGTGAAAAAAAAAACTGTGAAGAAACTGGCTTAAATCCTAAAACCAAAAACTCGAAGACCAACCCGCACTAGGCTTGCGTGGTGAATTACTGCCCACTGCCTCTCACCGAGAGGAGGCCTGTGTCTAAGCAGTGCACATTATAGGCTGATTATACCTGCTATTTTAATGCAATTTAACAAGAATACATTATGCATTATAACAACTTTGTCAGACCTATTCTGTTAGCTCTATTGAATGTAATGAAGTCTATAATTGACCTCTTACATTTACTAGCATTGACCTTAGTAACAAATTCTAGATGCATATTATGCTATTATAATGTAGAGGAAATAATAGCTGTAGGACAAAATATGTCACAAATCACTTAAAAAAACAAAGGTGACCCTAGGGTCACCTTTGTTTTTTCACCATCTTGAATTTGAATGCAATTCAAGATTCTGTCGTGGTATTATTATGCGCGTATAAAACAAGTTTAATACTAGTTAATCGTTTCTTTTCTATCAACTAAACAAACACTGAGGAGATTGTGGAGTACTTCTGTGTCAAAAGATAAAATAGATTTTGAGGTTTATAAGTTGGACTCGCCATGAATCGCTATAAACATAAGTTATTCCAGAAGACCTTTCTTGAAGGAGAATTTAGCCATTGGTAATTTGGGATGATTCAAGAGATGTACCTATATTATTTTGACAATATTATTATTATTTTTTTAATTTTGTTTTTTAAGTAGTCTGCATGTAGTTCTCTGATTTCTATGCGGACAGAGCCGTGGGCACAACTGGAAATATGTTTGGCCTTTTGGAGCCTTTTTTAAGAAAATCAATGGTCGACTGCCTCGTTGGTCTAGTGGGAGCAAGTGCTACTGCTGAACATGAGGTCCTGGGTTCGACTCCCAAGTAGGTTAAGACTGATTGAGTTTTTCCGTCAGGAATTTTTCAGTAGTAGTGGATTTGTGTCCGGTTGATAGCAATAGCCTTCCCTTAATAAATGGGACTTAAACATAGCTGGCGAACTGCGGATGTAGGTACTAGAGGTACCCTGCCTAACCTTTCGGGCAATACAGACGTGATGTTACGTTATATTTTATGACACAGCGCAACGACCTTCAAGGCGTGCGTGTGTACAGCGCAGTCGACACCGCCGGCTTGCACACGTTGGGCACAGTGGTGGTGGACTACCGCGGCTACCGCGTCACGGCGCAGTCCATCATCCCCGGGATCCTGGAGAAGGAACAAGAGCAGAGCGTCGTGTACGGCAGCATCGACTTCGGCACCACGGTCCTCTCGCACCCCAAGTATATGGAGCTGGTGAGTCTATACCGAAAATTTGTTTTTTATCAGTCAATTCAGAGGTTTACGCACTGAGAAAAGAAGTGGTGAATGGAGAGTCTGAACAGCAGACTGGTTCTATGTCTAGCAGTGCTCTGCAAGCGCCTTTCTTATTGTATCATCTTGTAATTCACTCCTAGGTTAGCGTCAAACACATCACTAAAATCATGCTGGAATTTTTGGTTAAATTAGTCCTGTTGTTCATAAACTAAACTAAATTTAAGTTCAGCGCATGTTTTTCTTTGTATTTCAATATGAAAAGGACAGAAGATAAATATTAGTTTAGTCCCGTCAAATTAGATAATCCATAGACAAGTTTAGACGTGATTAAAAAATTGGCTACTAAAAATACGTCAATTTACGTCAGGCGCTGACTAATTTGACAGGACTAAACTAATATTTATCTTCTGTCCTTTTCATAATGAAATAAAAAGAAAAAGATGCACTGAATTTAATTTAGTTTAGTTTGTGAACAACAGAATCGGGGCCAATTTTTATGACTAATTATAAAATTCACTCTAACCAGCTAAGCAAAGCGGGTCAGCAGTTGAAGATAATGCCGCACTCAGTGATCAGCGCCAACGGGGACACTGTAGAACTGTGCTCCAGCGTCGAGTGTAAAGGCATCATCGGCAATGATGGGAGACACTACATACTGGATCTCCTACGCACTTTCCCGCCTGATGTCAACTTCCTGCAGTGTAAGTAGCATTTACAGATGCCTTGCGTATAATTATCTTGACCATACATAGACTTGGTCATAATATTTGTTCGATACAAGTAGTTATGTCAAAAATGACGCATCAACGACGTAAGTCTAGCGACACTATAATACGCGACGGTAGTTACAATACTTTACAATGACAGCTATTCGACGTATTTCGACCGGATATATACAAGTAATATATCCATAAAACATTGCAGACGTAAACACGCCGCCGAGCTTTCCATCGCATATTCTTCCGTAGATGTGGGACAACTAATGATTTTCATAAAAAGTACACTTTGTAACACGTATAAAGTAGGAATGTAGATCGTCGTAACGTATTGCGTTTCATTTCAGTGGAAGACGACGAACTCAGGGAGGACATCAAAACAATGGGCTTCCCAATCATCCACAAGCACAAACTATGTTGCCTCAGACAGGAATTAGTTGATAGTTTTGTCGAGTAAGTAGTATTATTACTAATGAAAATCGTAAATATTGTTGTTCTATAAACAATCTAACAATATAAATGTGTTTCAGGGCACGTTATTTCATGTTTATCCGCTACGCCGCCTTCCACCTACAACAGTTGAGTGCGAAGCGTCAGCGCGACAATGCCGCACAAAAATCTATAGAAACCAAGGAGATTGATACTAAAGAAGCTGCCAATGAGACTGAAACTAAAGAAGTGAAAAGAGACACCAAGAGCCAAGAAAAAGAAGTTAAGGACAAAAAACAAAAGAAAGAAGATAAGAAAGAGAAAGAAAGTGCCAAAAAAGAAGCAACAAAAGAAACAAAAGATGCTGAAGATGATAAAGCAGTGGCGAAGGGCGAGAAGAAAGATGATGAGTTGCTTCTGAATGAAAATTATTCTGAGATTGATACCGATGTTGCTAAGAAGATTGTGGAGAGCATTACAGATTCTATCTGTAGTGGAGGAGACAAACAAGAAACTGATTGTAAGTATAACCTGACTCACGTTTTTTTGGCATTTTCTTCTAGTACAAGTTTAGGCCAGTTTTACGAACGAAAATTATCGCGAACTTAATGTGGCAACTTATCAAACTGTTGTAAGTGGTTGAGTGATTTATCGACAACCACTTTCGAGTAACCATCAAGAATGGGTGCAATAAGGGGGTATACAAGATGAAATTAATTTAGTTAGTGAAACTCCGCACACGCGATAGTTATCGCTATTATATTTATACACGATATAACAAAAAAATAAATTAAAATTGATGATTTTTTGGGGTCAACGACCGTAGGTACTTGAAAAATAAGGTTTTTTTTGTGGTAACTTCTCAGACGTGATGGGTATCGATAACTAAACACGATAGAACAAAAAAAAATAACATGTGCGGTCGGGGGACCTCCTTCAGGAACGAAGTTCCTTACGCGATACTCGCATGCACACACTTATATAATAGAAAGAAAAAGTTTTATGGAGGGGGCATAACGCTTTTTCTTTACCTGACGATTTCCACTAGACAACTCCCTACCGCAAGCCGCGTTAAGGAACTTCGTTCCAAAAAACAGATTTTAACCTATAACTCTTCTCCCGCAGCAGGTGAACGTTCCCGCGCCGTGGTGGCGGCGGCGGCGCGTGCGGTGGCGTCGCTGAAGGAGTCGGAGTTCGACGTGCGCTTCAACCCCGACGTGTACTCCGCCGGCATCAAGCACGCGGCCGAGCCCGAGCAGCTCGCCAAGCAGAGGCACCTGGTCAAGGAGGCTGCGGCTTTCTTGCTTACCACGCAGATACCTGCTTTTGTGAGTTTTTTTTTGTCTTGTATACAGAATTACAGGGTGTCTTTGGAAGTATGGATCAAATCGAATAGGGGCGTGGGCAAGGTCATTTCCAAACTTTTTGATCCTGAGAATGATTGATGATTGAGAATTATTTTACGGTTCAAAAGTTGTGACCAATTTTTTTCAATCATTTCGCATAGTGCTCAAAGAGAAAAAATCATTTAAAAAAAAACTATCAGGGCTGTCTAAAAAACTTAAATTGACAGTTTCTGGTAGTTTTTTTTAAAATGATTTTGTTCTTTGAGCACTGTGCAAAGTGATTGAAAATAACAAAAGTTGGTCATAACTTTTGAACCGTAAATAAATTCACCAACATTCTCAGGATCAAAAAGTTTGGAAATGACTTTGCCCATACCCATATTTGATTTGATCCATACTTCCAGGGACACCCTGTATAGTGACCTTATTGGAATGTTATTGAAAAAGGTTAGGTGCGTAGTACTCGCAACCGGCGTGCAAAATAGTTATTCACGACCGTTCGATAGTTTAGCCATTCGGGGTTTTCGGGAAATCGTGGTTTATATTTTTGGTATGATTTGTTCGGTGTAGGTGCGAGAGTGCCTGGAGCACACGTCCGCGCCGATGGACGGCGCCGGGCTGACGGAGGCGCTGCACGCGCGCGGCATCAACGTGCGCTACCTGGGCCGCGTGGCCGCCGCGCTGCGGCCGCACGCGCCGCTCGCCTACCTGCACGCCATCGCGCTGGCCGAGCTGCTGCTGCGGGCCGCCAAGCACGTCTACACGGCCTATCTGCAGGTTAGCTGACCTTCAATACTAACCTATGAGGTTTGGGGTCAAGCGCCTCTAGCCCTTTGACCGCCACGGTCGTCTATAGCCGACAAATAAAAACGTGCCCAACACGCCAATGCCGACAAGAAAACACCATGTTTTAAGTATAAACACAGAAAACTGAATTTAGTTTATTTATTTTGTACTTAAAACATGGTGTTTTCTATAATTACTGTAATGTTTTGTTCCGTGCAGGGTTGCGAGGCGATGTGCATCGGTGCGGCGGTGGCGCACTTCCTGAACTGCCTGGTGGGCGCGTGCGCCAGCCCGGCGCCCAGCGTGGCCGAGGGGCCCGGGGCCGCGCGGGGCCAGGCGCGCGGGGGCCGCGGCCGCAGGGCCCGCCGCCACGCGCACTCCGCGCCGCAGCCCGACCCGCACCCCGACTGGCACAACCTCACGCCCAAGACGCTCTTCACACAGATCAAGCAGGAGCTGAAGGTCAGGACATTTCTTGTTTCGACATTATAAATGTTAAGGATTATTTAAAAAACACCAGCAACCTTTTAAGAGGTCATTGTACTCCTCATTATGAACAACTTTTACTATGGGACCAAACCTGAAATCGCGAAAAAAAAAGCTGTTCCCTACATTTTGACGAGATAAACAAAGTTATATGTAGGGAACAGCCGATCGATTCTGGAAAAATCTCACCGTGAAAAGTTAGGTGAAGTGAGCTTAGAGTGAGCTGTCAAGAGTATCAATCCCTAGCATCAGGATGACACTGACATCTCACTCCACGCTCACTTCACCTAAGTTTTCACAGTGAGATGGTTACAGAATCGCACTGCAGGTGATTTTTATTTCGCGATTTCAGGTTTGGTCTCATAGTAAAAGTTGTTCATAATGATGAGTACAATGACCTCTTAAGAGGTTGCTGGTGTTTTTCAAATAACCCTGTATTATTACTAGCGACGTGCCTTTGCTTTGCACGGTTTTTACGAATTCACAAAATATCGAGGTTTCTTTAATATAAGTAAGATAAACCATAAATTATTGAAATGATGCTGAAAACCGCATCAAAATCGGCTGCGTAGTTCAGAAGAACAACGAAGATAGACACGAAAAGCGACTAATTTATATTATGTTTAAAGATAGGTGACAATATAAGATAAAGTAGAGGTAAAAAGGTTAATCAGTTAGCAGGTTGGTAGTGCAGCTGATTACTAATACTGTATTACATTTTTTTACAGGCATACTGGGGCTATGAACTTAACGCGGAGAGCATGGATTCTGTCATAGAGAAACATGGTTTACAGAAAATTTCACTTCTCAGGTATAACTTTTTTTTCATAGCCTTTTTGCAATACATAACTGTTCACAAAACACTAGATTAACACCAGCTGTATTATCTACACTTTCCTATGATCCACAATAAAGATGAATTGGAATTGGCAATTCAACAATTTATGTTTAGTACTATAATAATTTATTTTTGATTACAGATCTTTTGCGCTCAAAGTAGGCCTACAGTTGATGTTACGCGAGTTTGACTTTGACAGCAAGAACAAGGCGACGTTCACCGCAAACGATATCATGAATATTTTCCCAGTCGTCAAACATATCAATCCACGAGTAAGCTATTTGTGAATGTCAATACAATAATGTAGTACTTTTTTCATGTCAATTAGCGTTATACTATTTCACACATGTTTTTCTGTAATGGCACCATTTTTTTTTTACCTTTTTGCTAGGAAATTTGGTTCATACTCATTCTTTCGCAGGCCTCTGACGCATACAACTTCTACACGACCGGTCAGAACAAAATTCAGGCCGGCGCAGTATCCGAAGGTCATGAATTAATCGCCGAAGCACTGAACCTACTTAACAACGTGTACGGGGCGATGCACGGCGAGATCGCGCAATGTCTCCGCATGGTGGCGCGGCTGTGCTACGTCACTGGAGAACATAGGGACGCTATGGCATACCAGCAGAAAGCTGTTCTAATGTCCGAGCGGGTGAATGGAATTGATCATCCGTATACAATTACTGAATATGTGAGTATTGGTCGATATTTAATCATTATATGTAACAGGATTCTTTCGCATTTTGATGTAGCCTACGATCTTCAATTTGTGAACCTACTTCTGATGTGTTCTTCAGTATGTGAATAACCTGAAGTGCAGTTTGGGAATTCGAGACAAGCTATCTCTTGTGTTCCCTGATTGCGTGTTTATATAGTAGATTGTGGTATAATTATGTATAATAATACTTATAGCATAGATTTTGCTGAGGGGAAAACTGAATTTGTTTTTGGGTTCAATATTGAGTATAGAATACGAGGATGTGCTTTTTTTTTTTTTTTTTAGAGGAATATTATTTGTTTTAATTTATTGTTTCTAGTCGCATTTGGCGTTGTACTGCTTCGCTAACGGCCAAGTGAGCACAGCACTGAAGCTGCTGTACCGCGCACGTTACCTAGCGCTATTAGTCTGTGGCGAGAATCATCCGGAAATGGCATTACTTGACGTAAGTAACCATTAGTATTTTTAGTATGAATTAGGTAAAATAAAATTAACTTATTTTTTATGAAATATTTTTGTCTATACATTATAAATGGAAAAGAAAAACATTATGCCAAACTGAAGTAAAATGGGACCAAGTCAGGAGAAGAATATAAATCATCGAATAATATCCCAATAAATAATTACAAGCAACGCATGGACAATAGCGTGCGAAAGACTACTCTAGAGGCCATCTAGAGGAGAGAATTTTGTCTCGCGAGGCAAAACCTTCGATCGGTTTGGACGCGCTTCACGCGTTGCGTTTCCATATTTTACGCGTACGAGCGTTTGCCTTGCGAGGCGGCCTCACGAAGCTGCACGGTTGGGCTGGAGCCGACTACTATCTGCTACGGTTTATTTTAATTTTTTTTTTTCATCATTTTCCACATCATTTATTTCAACATGAATGACGTAACCAATACTTTGTATAAATATTCTGATTTAAAAGGGTGTCCATGCAGTTGCTGCCCATTCTTCTCCATAAGAACCAACTACGCTTTGGAATGCGAACTAGCTTCATCTTTCTGACTCCTTGAGAGCTCAAAAGTCTGGACGGCTTAATTGAAATAAACGCTTTGAGTTTGAGTGACGTGTGCGTGTCCTCAGAGCAACATCGCGCTGATCCTGCACGCAGTGGGCGAGTACGAGCTGTCGCTGCGCTTCGCGGAGCGCGCACTGCAGGTGACGGGCGCCACGCACGGCGCGCGCTCGCTGAAGGCGGCCGTGGCGCGCCACCTGCTGGCGCGCACGCTGTCGTGTCTCGGCGACTTCCGCGCCGCGCTGCAGCACGAGAAGGAGACCTACTCCATATACAAGCAGCTGGTCAGTGCCCATTATTCGCTATCATAAACACATTTTCATTTCTTAACCTTGTATAGATAGTGCAATCCACGAAGACGCGCCCCACTCTTCTTCCGAATCGCTAGTTAAATCCACTAGTGTTTTAGTTTTTTCGATACACACTAATTACCCACTAATAATAAGTAATTAGTGTGTATCAACAAAACTAAAACACTAGCGGAATGTTGCACACTTGTGTTGTAAGCATTAGGAAAAAGAGTGGGGCGCGTCTTCGTGGATTGCACGATCTATATCCTGCGTTTGCAATTTAATTTACAAAAACGTAAACAAATATTTAAGTGTCTTTGGAAAAATAGCTTTAATACCCATGCATAAAGTTCAGTTTGTGCTACAATAGAAAAAAAATATGCCTTTTTCGATAATTATAACGAGTCATTTTGATATCAACATAATATACATAGGCATAAAGTTTATATGTCTTAAAGTGGAGATAACATCAATTTAGAAACGGAGATTTCAATTTGGAATAAATATATCAATTTAGAACCCATGTACCAAGCCCACCGTTCGTTCTATACTACATAATACGGTTTATGATACCCACCCACAGTTGGGCGAGAAGCACGAGAAGACCCGCGAGTCGTCGGAGTGCCTGCGCCACCTGACGCAGCAGGCGGTGGTGCTGCAGAAGCGCCTGGCGGAGGCCTACGCACGCGCGCCGCACGCCGCGCCCGCGCCGCCGCCGCTGCACATCCAGCCGCCCGGCATGGCCTCCGTCATCGATATGCTTAACCTCATCAACGGCATACTCTTCGTGCAGATCAGGTGAACACTTTTAATAGCTTGGCCATTTAATGAAATAAAAATTGTATAAATAAAAATATCAGTCCCATTTTTAGTTCGCTCTGACATGTAAAGAAGACGGCTTCATAACACTGCAGCATTGAATTACATTACGACGTAATTTATAATAAGTACTGAATCGGTAAAGCAGATTGTATCGTGCAATGAGCAGAAAATAGCCCTTAAAGTGATGAATAATTTTGATTGTGACTGCACATACTTTGTTTAAAGTAATCTAAAGTGAATCAAAAATGAAAAAGTGCAGCGTGGGTAAGCCCCTCACAAAGTGAACCGACGACCTGATGAAGATCGCGGGAATCAGCTGCATGCTGGATGACCGGTCAATGTAAAGACGCTTGGGGGTGGTAGCCAATGTCCTGCAATGGACGTCTTTCCGCTGAATGACGCCTCTACAGATATCTACCGCATATAATATGTTGTGCTCTTGATAAAAATTAAGGAGAATTTCTCCAAAGAGCGGATCTTTATGACAAAAGCGATGTCTAGTCTATGTCGTATCAATTTTCAATATAAAATGTTTTCCAGTCCGCAAGATATCGAGCAGTTCAAGGCAGAAATTGAGAAGAGACAGCTGAAGGAGCTGCCTATCCCCGGCGTGCTCGGCGAGGTCGCCAAGTCGTCGGACGACAAGGTGGCCGAGGTGCGCGACGCGGAGAGTTGAAGCCGCCACGCCATGTTCCACTCATATTGGACATTTAACTATATACATTGTTACTTTAATATAATTATTGATTGATGATATTGTTCCTTATCTATGAATGTATGCGGTAGTGAATAGTGTGCTAAGGTTTGATGTAGATTTTTTGTTAGTAAATTTTGAGGATATTATTTTGATCAAATAATTAAGTGTTATTTGGAATGAATTCTCGCGGAGTGCGGTCGTTGATGCATGTGCGTATATTTCGCTCAAATCACGCAGATATAGTTTTAATTTTACGCTTCCGTTTGGAATTCACAATTTTATCCTACACCCAAAGTAGTGCAATTTCAAGTAGTGATAATAGCAATAAGTTTTGGTTGTGAACCTGAGACCGCGTGCGTCGCTATGTTATGGTAACTGGTGCTACTGCCGATTTGTCCTTCGTATATATTTTAATGGTTTTATGAATTGTTATTGTCGAGTATTATTATTATTTTTTAACTAGTACGGGAGTATATTGTTGAAACACCTGTAGCAGTAGACATTCAGTTATATTGTGATTGAAATGTAACAGAACTTGAGAGGTCCGAGTCCGCGACTTGGGAGTTACGTCTACCAGTCAATGTCCACGAGTAAACTGCATGCAAAATTGGATTAGTATATAAAGAAGCACTCGAATGAGTTTCGCTCGATTCTTACAAACACTGCCTTTAATATTTACATTATAGTTTCAGGTTTAGTTGTTAGTGCCATAATATGAATGTAGTGCATGTAAGTTTGTGTAATAATTTTCGTTAGTCTGTGATATAGTATGTTTATCATCGAGTGACTTGCCTTTTTATGCAATAAAGAAATTGTTATTGGCAATATAGTTTCGACTTCCATGTTGGTATGTAAAGTGAGACCTAATCGACAAAGCATAAATTAGTATATACATATTATAATGAATAATGATACTTATAAATTCTCGTCGATATGTAATGTACGAGGCTTGAGAAAGAAACACGTAGCCACGTTGTATTCATGTTATCCTTCTATAATATAAATCAACTATTCTTATAATGGTATTGATCTTGTCAGTGACGCCAAATGAACAAATGTTTATGAATGAGTGTTTTGGGAAAAATGTATTTTATGAGTACTTTGCCTTTCGAAATCAGCAGTTTGTCGTTAATCGTTGTCAACAGTGTCCGCTACATATCCGAATTAGCTTTGTTGTGTGACTTTGAAATCGTCAAACTTCACTTTAAGCTTTCAATAATCGTAGATGTCTTTATTTGTATCAAACAATGATATATTTTAATTTATAGTCAACAATTATAAATAAAGGATGTAAATAACTGTTGGCAATAACTGTGGTTAATTTTAAGCTGTTCTTCATGTTGTAATAACCTAATCTAATAGCGTAACTATGGGTTTTTCTAGATTGTGCTTTGAGTCAATTCTGTCATGTAGGTTACATCTCTATTTAAATATTTCAGGCCATACTTGTGTATGTGAAACGTATACAGTTACCACTCACTTATATAGTAATAGATTGCACGTTAATGCGTATCGATAAAGTCGTTTCCCAAACCAGACAACCCATCGTCAAATCATGCCAGTTTTAGATATCGTGACATTTTGTCGTTGCACATCACTAACATATACTTTTATCAATATGTGTGGAATATGAATCGTTGCATTATGGTTTACTTGTCGATAATTATATCGATAGAATGATGTTGTCAACACATGGAAAGACTACATCGATACGCGTATCGTACTGTGCTCGTTAGCTAAATTTATAAGAATGTTGTTCGATGAAGTACGTGCCTAAGCAAACAATAATCAATCGTTGTTGTTACATTTCTTTAACAATATGATGACCATGTAAATACGGCGCTGTTCGTAGTATGATAAATAAAAAAATCGTTTTTAAAAAAAAACTTCCGTTTTATTTTCTTATCTTACTCATACACTCATAAAATACTGCAAGATAACACCTAATTCGATGTTTAGTAGTCTTGCTACGTGCATGTAAGTAAGTGAATAAATTAACACAAATGTTCCGAACGAAATGGTAAGCTGTAAATGAATAAATAAAAAAAAATATTGTATTTAATTGAGGCGAACGGAGACAAGTCTACAGATGTAGCTATAGACCAGAAGATTGTTAAATCTGACGGGGGCCCAATGACAGCCAGGAGTACTGCTCCTGATTATAGGCAGAGTTGTTTCTTCTAACAAATTTAGTTGCTTACAAATATTTCTTCCAAATTAGCTAAATAATTCTGATACCAGAAATAGATTAATCTCAATAGTGCAAATTTCAAGCGGGTACACACGCGGATCAAACACGACCACCAGTTGCCATTCCGCCTGTTGCCCATCTAACACATTCACTCACTTTAAATCCGGTTTTTGGTTGCACTACTACATCTCGTCCATCCTTATCCGTGTTCGATTCACGGACTGTTTTTTTACAAATATCTCAAAAACTAGACGTCCTACGTCAATTTTATTGCAATGTTCACCCCCCCCCCTATATGACACCCTAGGGATGTTTGTCAACTGATAAAAGGGCGACCTTTAATTCACAAGAGTACTTTCTTTAATCCACATGACAGTCACCTTTGTTAAAAATAAATTAGATAAAGGTCACCCATTAATCTGTAGTCAAAAACGTAAACTGTATTGTTTTAATACGGAACGCCAAATACGCTGCGTCTCCAACATAAGTTTCTTTGTTAACATAAGTTTCGTAGTATCTTCGTTTAATTTCGTCAGACGGCACTACTTCCGCGCGCGAGGCCTAGGTCTGGGCCTAGCCCGGGGGCGGGGCCGGGGCCTGCGGCGGCGCGCCCGTGAGGACCGGCCTCGCTCCAGCTGCGCTGCCACTAGCTCACCAAGCGCGCCACGCTCCGCCAACATAGATAGGAACGTGCAGATGAACTCGTCGTAGTTGTGCGTACGACGACAGTCGTCCACCTAGAAATATAATCATTTAGTTCAGGTAAACAACGCACACGGTTTCAACTCTCCTGTTGAGCAGACTGCAGAGTATTGAGTATTACTGTATGATTTTCAATTCTCGACGCTAAGCAATGCGTTGAAAATCTAGTGCGTACGAGGGCTTATAATTATGTAAGAGTTTGTGATGTGACCCAATAAGTCTGACGTTGGATGAAGTCGCGTAGACGTAGCGTAAGCGTTTGGAACGTCGATGCAAGATTCGTATTGATCCTAAGCGGGAGAAGGAATGAAACGGTAGTAAATAAGCAACTACATTCGGCTAGCGGCTAGATTCAACCAACCAATTTGATCGTTTTTCGCGTATGAGAATAGATGGAGGGGAATTATTGCGGAAGCTGGAATGCTATCAAAATATAAGTAATTAATTAGCGAACGTAGGTACTACCGAAATAAAAAGTTTTCTATGTCCTAACTCCTAAACCAGGTCGTCGTCTACCTGTGTGTCCATCGAAAGCAGTTCAGTCATTCAGGCGTGGAAAGGTAAGAGATAGACAATCCGAAAGACTTACTTTACTTTTCATATATAATATAAAGAAAATGCTGATAATCTTAGTCTCATAAATCGATGAACACCGGGTGCACGCAGAAAAAGTATCACGTTCCGTCTGAGCCTGAGCCTGCAAGCGAGAGCGCGGAACAGCGATAAAGAGGCACGATCGGTCCAAGCGTTGGCTTGTGACACATTTATTCATCAACGTTTCTTTAGGACGTTATCACGTAAAACTATCGCCCGTAAACCGACTTTACAGACAAACAATTTTTTTTTCTCTTTATTTAAGGGGACTCAGTCAAAATCTCACTCTTTCTTACCTTATACATATCTCTCTTATCATTCTCATCATTGAGTGCCTGCTGACACTGTTGCACCTCGTTCACAATGCTGCTCATCAAAGCGTTTAGTTCCGAGTGCGTCAGTAAAAGCTTCCTCAGTTTGATTGGTTGATCCGGTTCAGTCTCACAACAGACCAGTATGGGAGATTCATTGCTCTTTACCAGGGCTGTGATGGAGGTGGGATACAGCTGAAACATACAACAAAAAATTTGAAGACTAACTTGTTATAAAATGATCAGTGGCGTAGCTAGATCTATACGAGCCGTGTATCAAAATTTGTTGGGGGCCCATTTACCTGACCACGGAAAAGCTAAAATTGTATTATCTTTTACATAAATAATAATATAGGATCTATCTAATACTCCGGAAGTTAATCTGTAAAATTTTAGTAAATGAATGCAATAGCTTTAAAATTGGACCGGCTCGGTTGTAGCCTCGGTAAAATTACGTTATTTTCATATTTTCATTAGGTATTCATTCTACGGGTGGTTACTCGTATCATTAAGAATTTTACGTTTTGGACAATATTTTACGTAAGTTTGCTTACACACGTCGGGGAGCCACAAAAAAAAAAAACTAGTTTAGAAACTATTCTGTTTTATTTTAAAACGCTTGTCTTATTACAAACTCAAACAAATATTGTTTTGTGAAAACACTTTGTTTACTTATATTGAAATAACGTTAGAGATGCATTGTCTGATTTCTTTGCATATACTACTTGTTTACGCTAAGCTTGTAACTCGTTATCGTCATTTATGATTCACAGCAAAACAAATGTATTTGGTAAAGAGTGTCTTAACTTGTTTACACTATGACTACTATTCCATGAGCGAGAATCTTACCTTGCCGTAACACAGTCTTTGACTAGCACGCGAGGTAAAGAACTTTTCTCTGTATACCGTCATTGGGCATTTATTATTATTTTATCAAGTATGTGAACCATTGCTTTACTTGTGATAGCATTATTATAATTTAACTGTTCTTCTACTCCCTTTGCTACTTGTTATAGAAAAGTTCTAACTTGGTGTAGTTGAACGTAAGTGAGTGCGCCCTATACTATGTACTATGTAAATATGTATTTCCGGTGTACTGTAACCTAAACTTATGGTCAATAAACTTTTATTATTATTATTATTACTGTAGCTTGTGGGCCACGTATCATTGATACGGCGGTAGCTACACCCCTGTTTATGATAAGTAACGAAACTCAATATTGAATTAAAAGACGTGATGGGGGTCCTCAACCATTTAGTTGTTCGTAAAAATAACTGAAAAGCATACTTACGTCTCCTACTATTTGATTGTCTCGGTTAATTGTTATGAACTTTACAATTATGCCCTGCTCTACAGGATCAACTGGAAGGAATAATTTTTACTGCATATTATTTTGATTCCTAAAATATGAAGCAGAAATCTCATTGATATATTATTACGACGACCTGAACAAGTCAGGTAGTCTGATTGTCAAGTAGAGTTGTTTGACTGTGGCTACTTCACTTGAATCACTGTCTCAAGCTGACCTTTAACTATTAGCCACAAAATCTTCAACTTCTTTAAAAATGGCAAAAGTAATAATTCAGCAACATAAATGCCGTTAGCTGACACAGCCATTAGGTCCTGACGTGTGTAGGTAGGTGACAGGGTATGCGATATAAGATGGAAGGTGGGCCATTGACTGTCAAGAGACGCCGCACACGCACCGGTGAACAGAGCCGTCCATGAACCCACACTTGTGGAGATTATAATTATCATGTTTGTTTAATTCCGTTACCTAAAATAATACTGCTATCTTGGTGTGGCCGATCATTGGCTCCGATCTCTATGGTCATAGGACGAGTGTAGTCCACATCATATAACTGCAACTGCGACGATTCTAAAGCAGTCAGTATAGTCTCCTCACTGATCTGCACAATGTTTTCATTGAGGGAGTTATCATTGCTGCCTTCTGATAACAATTCACCATGTTCTGTGAAAAATTGAATAAAATTTTGAATTTTGAACAAGATTGTACAACTGCATCTACTAATAAGTATTACTTATTTGTAGAACTGCATTCATAGTTTAGGTCTTGTAGATTTGATTGCATATGAATAGTATTGACATCTATGAATATAAAGAGTTTCTGAATTTACGTATGTCATAAATGTAAATTCAGAAACTCTTCATATCTGTACCTAGATGACCATGGCATCTTCAGAAAATACGTTAAAGGACATGTTAAAGGATTTAAATAATTTTTGGTACAGCACACTAATAATTAACTTTGTGCAATACGTAATAAATATGTATGTTATTATACCATTGATTTCCCTGCGTTTTGATAATAAATGTCGCATATGTTTGCCGATCTTTGAGATTGCTTCCTTTACCCTCTTCTGATTAAGTTCAAGTGCATTCAGCCTCTGAGTCAGTGCTAACCTTCTGTCAGGAACTACTGCCATCAAGTTAAATCTGTAATAGCAAAGAAAGAAAGATAAAATAAGAAGAAAGTAGGAAGGAAGAATGAAGTAGATAAGAAGTAATGCCTAGGGTCCGCGCGGAACTAGTTGGCCGCTGAGGTGGGAAAAGGGGTGAGGCGGCGGTTCGCAACGCCCGTACTGAGTAATGCGCCGCCGCCTCTCCGTCCCACCGCTCACATCTCATCATCATCAGGACTCTAATATAACATCTTTCTTTGTCTTCAATTCTTAAAGACTATTTGCACTTTTATAAACAATTAAATTTATTATTGGATAAGTTGATCTACAAAAATGGTGGCTAACATTCAGATGACGTTATTGTTAAGGTAATTTACAAATTGGAAATAAATGAGTTTTCTTCAGAAGGTTATTTGATTATTATAAAAGGCTAAGAATACAAAAAATAGAAAATAAAATATATTAGTAACTGCAGTAAATTATTAAAGAATTTTCTATTTATATCTTACCTGATATCATGTACTTGTTCCCCTGCATCTCTTCCGAGCCGCTCTGCCATGACTCTCCTAAACTTATCAGTCCAGTCCTCATCTGATGCCCACGGTCCATGATCTGTAGGATATGGTTTAAGACCATCCAACTCAAACAAATGCCCATTGATTGGCACAAAACAAACAAAGTGGTAGGCTTCACCTGGAAAAAACAAAATATGGATCAATCACCTCATTCTTACATTAGAATTCCACCAAACATTTATACCAAGAATAAGTCTTATCCTGAGAATAAATTTTGAATTTTTGACAGTTTGTCCATACTAGAAATGTCAGACGTCAATTTTATTCCATGATAAAAGATATCAGACTTTGGTAAAATATTAGCCCATATTGCCCTTAATGATGTAGTCTAAATTAAATGAGTATAAAGGATTTAGCTGTCTACAACTACTTTTTAATCAATATTTGTGCACTCTTATTATAAATGTACATCATATAAATTACATATATTAAATGTAGACATTTTACTAGAATATAATCAAGTTGTGTGCAGATCAAAGGTATACTTATTGCTTGCTTCATAAAAAAACTAGATGTAATTGGTCTATTTGAAATAAATGTATTGAGTTTGAATTTGGACTAGTTTTCTGTAAGCAACTGTTTAATATCCAATAAAAAAAAAATACTTTATCTACAAGTAATACACACCTGTGAAGCGTCCAGTAGATACTCCTGCATTCTTATCAGCTTTTTTTCTAGCTTGTGGTATAGCATGGGAGTTGTGAGCACAAGCCAACTCTGGTGTGTTCCCAATGGCCCAGCCTTTGTTCTCAGGGTTCATTCCAAGAGTGTGGTGCTGTTTATTGAATGGACAACAAGACAGATTATGTTTAAGTTCCCAAGTAAACAACAATGAACCCTTTGTATTGTATAACAAAAACAAAGATTATTTACCTTTAATCTGCTCAGTGTTTCTCCTAAATGAAGATTAGGATAGTTCAATAATATGGACAGCAAGGCATGAGTGGCACAACTGTTTGGAACCATTTGTTGTGCAAAAAATATATTGTTAATAGTCTCCTCATCGCGAACGAAACTTTCAATCTGTTCCACAAACTTCCTGCGGGAGCGTCGCTCTTCTATCCATCGAAATAAGAAAATAAACCCGTAGACTGGACTCTCTAAGGGTTTGTGTAAGTCATAAATCTCTTCTACCTGAACCCCTTTTACTCCGAAGTCCTCTAACAATAGGGTAAACAATCCTGGGTCGCTTTCTAATTCGAGCCATCCCTCTATCAGGCTGTTTATCTCTACCGGCATGTTTTTCATAGATGATGATTATTTTGGACGTAGCACAGCCGAAATCAGTGTTGCCGCAACTGAGTTCCCAAAAGGTACATATCTAGCGATGAAAAGGTACATTTTGAGTTAAAAAGGTACATGCTTTTACTAAAATCGGAAACTTAATCTAATATTATAAAATCTCGTGTCACGGTGTTTGTGGTCGCACTCCACCGAAACCGCTCGACCGATTTTTATGAAATTTTTAATTTATATTTGGTAGGTATGAGAATAGGTCGTAAAGTAAATTAAATTAATTTCACACCGTTAATATGAAAAAAAACCGGTCAAGTGCGAGTCGGACTCGCGCACCGAGGATTCCGTACAAAGTAGGTATGTAACTACAAATTTACGGTTTTCGGATTTTTGCCTTTACTTGTGCTACATGACCTTGTTTCTTGCCAAATTTCATGATTCTAGGTCAACGGGAAGTACCCTACTTATAGGTTTTGATTCCCTTGCGAGTAGTTGTGAGTTTGAAAATATGCGGCTTTAAATTGCTGTTTCTTCAACGCATCAAGCAACGCAACGCATCAATTGTTTGTTTCAACGCATTCAAGCATTGACATAGAAATTTGAGTTTGTTACAGATTAAAGGTATTATAGACCTGAGTATTTGATATGAATTTCAATTTAATACCTCTACGCGTTCGTAAGGGAAAGGGGTAATAAGTTTAAAATTATTAAAAATATTTTTATTATGTGATGTAACTAAAAATTTACAGTTTGCACAATTTTTCCTTTATTTTATATTTTTCCTGTGTTGATAAGAAGTTGCTTCGTACCAAATTTCAAGATTCTGAGTTCACGGGACCCTGTAGGTTTTGATTCCCTTGCGAGTGTCAAAAATTTGCGGAAATTTGCGGCATAAACGGCTGTATCTTTTGATTGCGTTGGCTTAGAAGTTGATTTTTTCACAGCTTCAAGAGACAGTAGACCTGAGTATTTGATATAAAGTCCAGCTTGATAACTCCACGCGTTCCTGAGAAAAAGGGTCTTGACAGACAACGGACGGGACGGACAACAAAGTGATCATATACGATACAATATTCATTGCCTTTACATGCTCTGTGTCATTGCCTACTCTCGGCGGAAGCGAAACAGAGCTACTTCCTATTCTTACACTTCGTAGGACCGAAGATCTATCTAGTTTTCTCGTTTTGGCAGCGGTTTCAAATTTTGGATGTTAAGTTGAAAAGGTACGTAAAATGGACCCCATTACACATTACACATGGGAGGCCTAAAAGGTACGTCAAATGTGTAAAATGTACGCTAACGGCAACGCTGGCCGAAATGTTTGTTTAATAGGTATCATTCATATAATTCACGTTTATATTAAATAAGCAATACCCAATACCCATTACCCATCAAGAGATTTCATTGTTGTCACTTGACACTTGTCGTCTGTCAAGTGTCAATGTCACATCATCCTGTCATCAATAGGGCGTTTGTACACGACCGTCGCAGATAACGCAAAGACGATTCAAAATGGAATTGATAATACTAATTAGAATATCAGTGAGATTTACTATCTATACCGGAATCATCATGATGAAATAAATATTATGGTGATTGCGCAGTGATTACAGCGAAATTCAAATTTTCTTACGTTTTTTTGCAATTAGCAGGTCATTGTCAGGTTGTATCTTGATCAAAATATGATTCGCGGCTATAATAGGTACTTATTCACAGAATTATAGTCATTAGAATCATTAATACATCTTCCTAAGTTAGATTTGTACCACGAGAAGAAATCTTCTAGTGAAAAGTGTTTATGGTACAAATCTCACATAGAAAGATGTATGAATGTTTCTTATAATTATAATTCTGTAAATACGTACCTGTTATAGTCGCGAATCAAATTTTGATCAAGATACAACATGAAACTGACCTGCAAATTGCAAAAAACGTAAGAAAATTTGAATTTCGCAGTCTACCACTTCCCATTCACCTTAACAAACCTTGGTCATCAAGCTGGGTAAGCTACTGATCCCTAGAGGGTCACTACAAATCCATACTCCAGGGAGCTTCTGAGAATATCTTAAGAAAAACCCAATGACACCTCGCCAGACACGGAAACTGAACCCAGGACCTTATTCTCAGCACTCACGTTTAAATCCGTCATGCAAGAGGTTACAACGCCCGAGGCATGGTGACGTGGTGTAAAGGTGTGTGGTTCTGTTCTTCACCTTGCTGAATAACTATAGAATTATCTCACTTCTGGGCGTCTCGCCAGGATAGGTAGGTACTTGACGAGTTCCAGCCACTAGAACAAACCGGTTTTCGAAAAGGCTTCAGTACCGAAGACCACATCCATACTGTTCGGCAAATTGTACAGAAGACCGAAGAGTACGACCAGCCGCTGTGGCATTATGTGTTATGGCACATGTAGACTAGGTACAAGAAAGGCCTTCGACTCTATCGAAATATGGGCAGTTCTGGCATCTGACACTATGCACTAATGCCTTGGAAGATGTCTTTAAGATGCTAGACTGCACTGGACAGTTTATTAACGTGAACGGCGTTTATATCTCACAGCTTCGCTTTGCCGATGATCGTCATAATGGCAGAGACGCTGGAACAGTTAGACCAGAAGCTGGAATGTCCCGTCAGCAAGATGTACAGAGGCCAGCACATCAAGCTACCCCAATCTGTCAGATTTTCCCAATTGAATATGAACCTTATTCCTTTGTACTAAAGTTGAAAATGTATCAAAGAAATTTGACAGATTGGGGTAGGTTGACCTGCTGGCGTCTGTACCTACAACTTTCATACAAATTTTCATCCCCTATATACAACGTGTAACGAAATGGTTATATATATAGAGAAGGCCCGGCTTCTTTGGATGATATCAAACGATATAGGAAGGGTTTTTTAATCCTATCGCTACATGTTCGGAAGTTATGAGATTTTTTAATACATTGATACCAGAAACCGAACTTTTCAAATTGAAATAAACACATCACTAGCACTAAAACAGCTGATCGGTGTCACCGACCTATTTGTAAGTAAAGATAAACCTCCTACTCCTGGTATTTCTGAATAAACGGTTCCGCATGTTTATTTTTTATTCACAAAATATTATTAAGTACTGACTTTTCCTAAACTTTGATTATGTTTGTGAACTAGCTACCTACAATACAATTAATTGGTCTAGGTATCAAAAGTTAACGAAATATTTAGATACCTGCTTGAATTGTCACGTATCATTTACACACTTGTTGGTTTTTTACGTAGTTGTCCTTTTGTAGAAGATTACTTTGTAGATAATTATTATCTACCTCGTAGTAATCTTCCACCCGCCACCCACCTTTCCATCATACCTACAACACAATAAATACCTAATTCAAAAACAATATTCCTGTAAATTTCCTAACATTATTTCTAACCTTTTATTTTGGTGGCCATAAAGATGAACGATTTTTTGCTTTAAATCGATTTTTCATTCGATTCACAGATCGAATCTCGTGCTCTTCTTACATCGATCTTCTAAAAATTCATTCAAAAATCGTAATTAAAAAATTTTAAACAGCATTTAACACACCTCTATTTTGTGACATATTTACAGTTGCCAGTCAGGTAGGTACGTCAATAATATTTGATAACCTTTCCGGCGTAATTCAAATGGATGATTAATATGTTTCAATCTTCGGACAAGTTAAAAAGTGTCGGCATACTTATGTAATTGATCTTGTTTGAAATAGATAAACCTACCTATTCGCTGTTTATGATTGTCAGCACAATGCTTTGGGCAAATATGAACTTGAACTATTAAGAGCCTTTATTTACACATACGATCCAAGAGATTCGATTCACGTTACTATTGAATCGATTTGCTTGAAGATCGCATTAAAACGATTTTTTCGAAAAATCGACAGCTTGTACAACCATTGAATTGATCATAAAAATCGAATCCTTACGTGCATCCTACCGGGAATTAATTGCTTAAATAAACATTATTATTTGCCATTAGTACTTAGAATAGAAAAAGGATTTAGAAACCATTTTTTTGTCCAACTGAACCCAAAACATCATTTCAATTCACCTCTTCGCAACTTATTCTTCTCCTAGTACAAATAAAATCACAGTGGGTTCCGTTCATAATTTTTAAAATAAGGTTATTTTTTTACTAAATAAGACGTAAACTATTAGCAACAAGTTAATCGTTTTTTTTTATTACAAAATAATACCACGCACGCATAATTTTTGTGTGTAGGACTAACCGAAAGAATTATCGGAGTTCACGGTCTGTCGGTGCTGTTTGAGTGGTACATACTTAGGTTTTATTAGTTTGAGCACGTTTAGTCTTTGTTATTATAATTCAAATAAAGAATGTCGCAAAATTGCATGTAACTGTCGAAAGAAATTAATAAAAGTACTAGAAGCGCATGAGTAACAGGAATTGTCATTTCCGAATTGAATATCGTTTGCTCACAGAACCCTGATTACGTCGCTACACACACAATGTAACATCGATGTGTGTGTAAACCTAATGACTTTTAGGTACCAGGATAGCAGGGAATAGGAGTTTCATTTTGGGCATTATTGTTATTGCTTTGCTCGTCGCCGTCAGTCGACGTCTGTCCTGCGTCTAGTACATTCGTTTTTATCCCTATGATAATTATGCGCATCAGTAATTTGCGAGCTGCCCAAGAACTGTACCGTCACCGTTTTATTGAGGGTAGACCAGATGCTGAGCGTCGATAGATGCCTTCGTCAGCATGTTTTAGTTTGATCTCGGATGGTACATCGGCTTGGTGCCTCTAACCATAGGTAATCAGGTACCTATGGCGAGCGCTGCGCAACGACGGTCAGCACCCATGTGCGTGTGTAGTGTACGCAGTGCAGTGTGATACAAATTAAAGTGCGGATTGAGGCCGCTTTCAGGACAATAACACCAGACATGCTACGTAATGTGTGTCCATGAACAAGTGAGCGGCCTTGTGCATACAATACCAAGGTCACCACATCGAACCCCATCTTTAAAAATGTAAGTCAATTTACTAAATTAAGCAAAGCTTTAAGATTTTACTGTTTACTCGGTGTAAAGTAATAATAAGGGATGAAACTAGTTAACCTAGGTACCTACCTAAACTTTGTTTCGATTGTTTACGTAAGTTTTGTTATTCCAGTTTTTACGTGCAATTTCTAGCTTAATAACGAGTAAACTGTAAATCAATAATTAGAATTACACATTAATTTTTACATCACGGTAAAGTACGTATGGCTTATTGCGCGCGCGCGCGGCGGCGGCGGAATATTCCGTCAGTTGGCGCCGACAAAGAACACCGCCTCGCGCCTGCGCAGTAGGCTACGGTACTAGGCGCGCAGAGTTACGGAAGAGATTTATCGTGATATTAGCAAGTAACTTAAAAAGTTACTGACCTACGTAGTGCGGTGACACGTTTGTTATGATTTGAATTTAAGAAACCAATGAAACCGAAAATTTGGTATCAATTCTTAGAGTATTTTATTTTGAGTTGAAACTATGTATAGTGACTCTATACCAGCTGTTATATTTACTCCTTCAGGATCACTACACCGTTTAAATTACACCCTGTATAACTCACACGAAAGATTTTAGCAAATTGGGTTAATTCAAAAATCTTTAGCGCTCACCTTCGCTAAATAAAGTACCGTAGTAGTAACTTGATACCTTCCATGCGGACAGACCAAGGAGTTTAGGCTGTGCGTTCTGTCAGAGAATTTATGATTTTTTTTGTATGTGGACAAGCCAAGCTTATGTGCGTGATGCGATCTGCCGTCGGCTAAAACGACGATTTTCCATAAAAAAATTTCATTAGACTTTTATAATGGAAATTCATCAGATTTATAAAAATAGTATGAATTTTCATAAATCATTCCCAAGCGCACACTCTCGTTATAAAAGGAACTCTTGTGCAAAATTTAATGATTCTATGCGTTGTCTGCCAGTGAATTTAATTGTAATAAGTAGATTACCTAAAACTTAACTTTTTTTTATCTCATATCAATTTAATAAAGTCAGTTCGACAAATAGAAGTATGCACACATCTTAAATTTACATTACTGTTATTATAAAGAACATATTATATTTCCCTAAGGTTTGGGTATTTACCCGTGTATTTTCCTTTTGGGTAATTTACCCGACACCCATCTCTTTTGCCCAACCCTTCGGAGAATACAGGCTTGATGTTATTATGATGTGATGTAATTTCTGTGACACAATTTTCACAACTAAGTAAGGTTCACCAACAATGTCCTCCTGTCAATGTCATTCAGGCGCCAAACCATTGAGCTATTTATGTAGAGAAGCAAACCTCAATAAAATGTGTCAAAAAAGTGTAGTCAATTTATAAACGCGACGACGTAGCTTTGAAACCACTAAACATTTAAAAGTAAACATATATCTGTCTCACTTACACGCGTCGTAAGAATACTACCGTCGCTTAGATTAGACAAAGACCACAATATAAACATGCAATGACGGGATGGGGTTGTCTACCCATGCGAAATTTTACCCAACATTTTAAGCCATAAAAAGCGTTTTAGGTTAAGTTAAATTATTTTTTAAATATTTGAATTTTGTATTTCATAATGGATGTGTAATAGAATTTTATAAATAATGAAAATAACTAAGACATTTTCTTTTTGAATATTTTTTCTTTATTATTAATGAAATTGAATGATTTAGTAGGTAGCCAGTCAGTCTCTTTTCTCAGCAATCGGATTATTTCCACCCATTTTTCACGGCGTGCTGCATCTTTAGGCACCCTGCTACGTTGTTATTATTAAAAAAATATTTAAAATCACTTATTCCATAAATTCAAAACTCCCACTAATGTGGGAAACTAAAACTAAGTTTTTAGTGGTAACACTGAACCCAATTTACAAAATTCTACATTTTATTGCGTTTTTATGTTGATATAAATACAGAGACAATTAATTTACGTGTGGAAAGTAATTCCGGTTAATTTATTATGTTTTTGTGATCTTGAATCGCACTCTTTAGCGATATTTTTTGTCGCATGTCACTCGGTTGACTTCGGTTGGCGTCACACAGAGCACTGAACTGACGTTAGCTACGCTGATGGCTGTAGCCATCAGCCTAGTGGCAACGCCTTGGTGCGGTAATTGCTAATCTAGTGTAACATATATATCAATGCGCCAAACTAAGCTTCTAGCAATAACTCGTTGAAACCAAAAACACATAAAAGATGGTGGTCAGTGGTGTTACCCCCGTTCACAGTTTAATAGGCACAATGGCTGAGTGATTAAGTTTTGCGTTCGGTCACGGGTTCCATTCCCGATAGGAAAAATATTTGTAACTAATCAACAGATACGTTGAATGTAGATATTTTGTACTTATACTATATTACGTACCGTTTGTACGTACAACACTGTATGAGGATTAGTCTACTACTTGGGGGAAAATGTTTTAGGAAACTACAGTCCTACGTAGATTATCAAAATCATTTACCTATTTACTTATTTATTTATTCATTTATTTCAGGCGACGCAGGCCCATAGATAAATGCCTTAACGGCTTAACTAAAACAGACATGTATTTTTATTATTATAAAATAGTACTTCACTAGCTTGTTCTTGTGCTATACCTATTACAGGATGCAGCCTTTTGTCTTTTTCCACTTCCCACATCGCTGGTCCAGAGGGTTTACTCCGTAAGCTCGACGTCCGTAGTCTCGGACGTAGTTACGGATGTTCCTTCTCCGTTTACTTACGGACATAAGATTAATTCGGGGCTCGAACTAAGAATGAATGACAACACGATTTGACAGTTGTACCGTAGGTACTCCCGAAGTGTATAAAGGTACGAAACACTTCCAGTAAGTCCGTCAACGAAGATACGGGACCGAGCGAGGGGAGTAGACTTCCAGTTTAGAACGAAGCAAATAAGGTTGACACAGGGTATGAAATAACACAAATAAAACTAAATTTTATCTCAACAACATTTATTTTTTTTTGTCTTATGTACACTCTTATCTTCCGAACTTTGTACAATGTACAAATAATAAATGCACAACTTCAGCATTGTAAAATCCTCATAAAGACTTGCAGGCACACGCTATTTGAATCAATTAGTATAAGCACACGATTTAAGTATTATTTATTAACAGTATTGGTCCCATTTTTTTATCATTCGAAAGCACACGGCTATTTATAAAGTCAATGATGATTTTATTAATGTATTTTGCTTATTATGCAATTCTATTCCTAAAGTTGTTAGGCCACGAGATCCGGTATGAAAAGATTCTCGAGTCTTTAAAAATCTATATTCCTAATCGACTATCAACTCGTTAGTATCCGATAAAATTGGTTTCGATTTCGTATTTGACTGCATTATTAACTTCAAATCAACTGCAATTAACATGTCAATCGTCAATATAATTATACAGTTTAATTTTGATAAGGTTGCATTGGGCACATTGACTAGCATATGCCTCAATGTAAAGACTTGCTTGTGCATGTGTCTCCCTATTTCGATTTGAGAAGCACAGTTTACTGAGCGTCACTTTGTTTGCAATCTTCAAGTTGTGCAATCACAATATGTACATATTACAAATTATTATGCATGACTGGATCATCTAACAGAATATTTAAGTAAATATGCTTTAATTTGAAGACTAGAATAGACAAATCGGAACAGGAAACTATAATACCTCTACTAAGATTATAAACGCGATAGTCAACTAAAACGATGACACTAACGGTCATATCACAACGACAAGTCAACAATGAGTCGGAAATATCAAATCTACTAATTTATTATTTAACAACATTGTTCAAACAACATTTCTAATTCTGCAGATGTTGTAAGGTTGATCTATCCGATGATTGTGTATGTGTACATTCTTTTGCGTGTAACAAAGTGATAGTAGAGTGTCTTATATCTACAGGCTCGTGAGCAAACTATAAGCTAAGGAAACAGCTGTAGCCTGTATGCGATAACACTGATGTGCACACACACCAGAGAGAACATTCAGAGGACTTTGAATAAATGCCACATTGACGTAGGACACTACTACTGCTCGTATAAGTACTAATAGTAATAATTGATGAACAGATATGTATGGGCGCTTCTCGTCGACTGGCCGACCCGCTCCACGCGGCGTTCCGGTGACTTATCCTAATTTACAATTATTTCGAACCACAGAGGTGCTCTGTTTGGAGCATAATTTATAAAATAATTATTGGAAGAGTTTTTCACTTAACTGCCTAACTATATAGGTACATTTAAAAAAAGCTATTTTACAAAATTTCATAATTATGTACAGAGCAGGAAATAAGTAACTAATAATAATCTTCCCTATTATCACATAAGTACGCAACCCTCTTACTCGACCACCTACATTCAATAAAAACAATAGTTTCATGTTAGGATATGTACGTACAATATAAATATAATACCATGACATTGTTGGATGTCAACAATGTGGACTAATTGCTATATACGAGTCTCATCACATGAAACAGCAGTCGATTTAAAGTAACAAAGTTGTCCGGCCGGGCTTTCATCTGATGGCGTGTGTGGGGTTGTATGGGGGCGGCGGCGTCTTGGGGACCTGTGACCGGTGGACGGGCGCGATGGCAGCCAGCGGGGTCGGGGGCAGCGAGGCGTCGGGCTGGCCGGGGATCACGGCCGCGTCCGAGAGCATCGATGGCGGCAGCGCGTGGTGCGCGCTGCTGGTGGCGGGCAGTAATCGCGCGGGGTTCAGCTTGATAGCGTCGTCGTAGGTCGGCGGGGCTCCTGCCACCGTGTCGTAGTCTGGAGGCTTTTGCTGCATTGTCTCCTCATCCGGCATCGATATTACGTGGATGGGATCGTCAATCTGAAATTGACAATAATAATAGTTTAATATTGTTACAAACAAAAACTAACTGGGTTAGTTCTAATGCCTAATCCAATTTAGTTTCCAAAATCGGATTATGTTTATCTTCATTTTAGTTTAACGTAGCTTCAACATGCCTACGTGAAGCTACGCAATGCTACGCGATGCTACGAGTCACTACCTACGTGATGCTACGCGGATTCAATATAAATAATCGGTTTGTTTTTCAGTTCTGTATTCTATCATGGCCTTTTTGGTTTTCTCCTAGGGCTATTTGTATGTTTACACAATGTTGTTCAAATATTATTAGTAGGTATTTAAGTTAAAAAATTACAAAGGATTAAGGCCTTAAAACTTACTTGATGTGTATCGGGTGACGCGCGGTCAGTCTGCGGCTGCCTTGCGGGCGACTGCAGCCAGCAACACATGGCCGCGCAGATGAGCAGTGCTCCTGCGACGATGCAGGCCACGCCCACGTAGCGGACTGGCTCCGCGTAGTCCTCCGCTAATCCCAACCAGTTGATCAGCGCGCCAGCGCACAGCAATACCATGCCGTATCTGTACGGCCTCTGTGATTGTCTGCCTTCGTCTAGGGACATGCCTGGAAAATAAAAATAAAAAACAGTTAAATACTGTGCAATAATATAGATATTAGGCCAAGGACCGAGCTCGGTAGTGTAGCCTGTAACGTGCAATAAAACAAGGTTTTTTTTTCCAGGTTTTTGGACTCTAAAAGGCTTATGAATATGATGACGATGATGATTAACTCTGCATTATTTATGACTTTTGTTTTTGAAGCCGTGTGGGCAGTGAATTACTTTCGTTTTGTTTCATTTAGCGACATTTTGTTGCCGGTCGCAGGAAGTAGGTAGCTCCGGAAGCTCAAAACTGTTAACTCATCAAGTCGTGGAAAGTGTATGCCATGTAGTTTACTGGGGCAATGACACGGCGTAATAACGGGATGTATTCACGAACCGGTGATCGAAACGAAAGTTGGGAAAGTTCACAATTAGATGACACAAAAGGTGGATTGTTCTATACAATAAATGTAGGCTGTTCAAAGATCCGTGATTATGGAAAGGTCATGGAGGAACACAATTCTTTTTGCAAAGTGGCGTTGAGGAATACTTTATGAGAGATAATTTCGAGGTGCTCGAGCGTCGATGATCGAGGTTAGCACGAAGACAATGGTCTCTCGGGAGAAGTGGGTCAAGTTCGCGACGTGCGCTGGAGTGGCGCCGAGCGGTCACGCGGGGCGGTCCATCGCCGAGATGACACGCGTACAAACACATCAATTAATAATTTATATGCCTATAAATAGTTATTGGGCTCTTTATTACGAAAAAAAAATCAGCTGTTCCCTACATTTTGACGAGATAGACGAAGAGAAATGTAGGGAACAGCTGATTTTTTTTCGCGATTTCAGGTTTGGTCCCATAGTAAAAGTTGTTCATAATGATGAGTACAATGACCTCTTAAGAGGTTGCTGGTGTTTTACAAATAACCCCCTAATTGCGAAACACACTATTACTCTCAATTTGAATAATTTTGAAGCATATTTCTAATCCATTGCTCCATATGTTCGAAAAATGTGTCTGCTCAACAAGGCAAATGAAGCAATGAATGTTGTTGAACTGTCAAAATGAAACCCATTGCTACTGATAGTGGCCCCGATTCTGTTGTTCACAAACTGAACTAAATTTAAGTTCAGTGCATCTTTTTCTTTCTATTTCAATAAGAAAAGGACAGAAGATAAATATAAGTTTAGTCCTGTCAAATTAGATAATCCATAGACAAGTTTAGACGTGATTAAAAAATTGGCTACTAAAAATACGTCAATTTACATGAGGCGCTGATTAATTTGACAGGACTAAACTAATATTTATCTTCTGTCCTTTTCATAATGCAATAGAAAGAAAAAGATGCACTGAACTTAAATTTAGTTTAGCTTGTGAACAACAGAATCGGGGCCAGTGTGTTACGCAATTACCCTGCGGGACCCCATGGTCCCGAGATATGTAAAATAAAATACTAATAATAATCATTTTATTATCAGGCAACTAGGGCCTTAGTTGCCTGATAATAAAATACACAAAATAAAAAAATAGATAAAATACACAAAATAGTCATCAACAATAATAAACTAATACATATTAAAATTAAGAATTGGAGTGAGTGTTGCCTTCGTGCAAACTGCAGGCGATAAGGCTGATTGCTTTATGTTATTGCGTTCTCAATTACCAAAACCGTACCTATATACTTTTACACGGTGTAAAAATCGGTTAAAAATGGTCGAATGCACCCACTGAATCATGTCTTGAAACGTGCGTTTGATAAGTGATAATATCTTTGTAAGTGTATAATTTAAATTAGGATATTCCAGAAGTATTGGAGACGGGATATTTCGTATGACAGATTATGAACTGAAACAAGGACGGATCAAAGTACACTAGAGTTTTGTTACATTTTCTTAACATGGTTACTTAAATTATTATTAGGAATATGCTAGTGCCTTTTTCTAGTTAATAAAAGTGGTTTATGTTGATGGAATTACTCACAAATACCTGGTTGTCCTCTCCGTCGTATGTCTGTGTCGTAGAGGCCATACGGATATATTGTACCCAAAGCCATATTTATAGTCTAATATCAATTCGTAAATTCAATTACTTAATTACACAATAGAACGCAAAATGTTTTCATATAGGTAAGGTACTATCAATGTGACGTCGTAATTGTTTATGAAGAAGTTTCAATTTATTTACTTATACATGCAAATGTACACTTCATCTCGATTATCAGATATTACTGGACAGAAATCACGAAGAACAAGATGTAATCTTATCGATTCCTATATATGACGTCGATCATCGACGATTAGGTATAGGTCAACATCTTGACAGTGTGATATTTTGGGCAATGGCCTTTTATCAGTAGAAGGTAAAAAGTAATGAGTGTAATCATTATTGGACCCACAGTCATTCATTTTCTGAGGGGGCAAACCAGTTTAATTCCTTTGCCAATGTCAAAGTGAGGATAACCCTGTTACCACAAGGTTGATAGGTTTCCGATTATGATAATTATTGTCAGATTTAAAGTATCGGGCCACTGCAGTCCAGTCACACTTGTAAGCGGTCTTTTCGCCCACTCTCACGGACTACGGCTTCTTCGGTGCCGCGGTCGCGCCATTTCGTTAAAGCGATAATATTCGTTAAATGGATTAAGCCTACACAATTAGTTCAATAACGGTGTTCCTACTATTGTTATTTTTTATTATATAAATGACGCAATTGACGCAACATTCTATAGTTGCGGCTGTCTCCATCGTATTTTTACAGATATTGTAGAAAAAGTAAAGTCCAATATTATCGTGCAGTGCATTAGTGAAATTTGTATATGAAAGACAGCAGTGTAGTACAAGCTACATAAATCATCGTCAATCCTTAGTTATCTTATCAATAAAATGTTATTTGTCCCATGAACGCACAAACTACTTAAATGTCAGACTAGTCGAAGGTAGTATAAATAGACGCAAAAAATTATAATTACATGCGTGGCGTCTAATTTTGTGTATTCATACATTTGCTCTACAAGGTCTCCGCGTTTGTTCAATAGCACACGCAATTAACGATATCTACTATTCGTTTCTGGTTTCCTTAGCGTGCTCTAAGTCTGTTTTTAGGGTTCAATACGTCAAAAGGAAAAAAACGGAACGCTTTGATCACTTTGTTGTCCGTCTGTCTGTCTGTGTGTCAAGACCCTTTATATCGAGAATGCGTGGAGGTAACGAAATTGAAATTAAAACCATATACTGAGGTCTAGAGTCCCTTGAAGCTGTGAAAAATCAAACTTCTACGTTAGCGTAAAAAGAAAGATACGGCCGTTTATGCCGCAAAAAACGTATATTTCGACACTCAAGGGAATCAAAATTTATAGGGTACTTTCCGTTGACCTAGAACTATGAAATTTGGCAAATAATATCGTCATAAACTACAAGTAAAGGAAAAAATCCGAAAACCGTAAACTTGCAGACACATTACAAAAAAAAAAAATCCCGCGATGAACTATTTACATACCATGCATTATCTTGTTTAATATTTCATCATCTTTAAACAAACTAGTTTCGAAGTTATCTTTGGGAAATCCCAATCTTTCTTTGTGTCCAAAATCTATATAATTCCACTCAAGACTTGATTTGATTTCTGTCTGCATGACTGGAGATTACTTTCCAACTTATCTTTCATGCATGAGCATGAGCTTTTATAAAATATTGCTTTTCCCGATCCAGGGACGTCAATTTTTGAGGAGTTTTCTAGTAAGAACCAGGAGAACTGGAGTTGATTGAGAAGTCCCCATCAGCTCCATTTCACCATACGCATTGTGACAAGCATAAATTCCTTAGCAACCACATTAAAATCGAGTCGCCACCTGTGAAATACTTATTTATATTGAGTAATTCCGATGGCCATCTGTGGTCTTCATCATCAGCTCCACTTCACCAAATGGTGCTTTCCGAGCGCAAATGTACGAGCTAGGTACTATACGAGTAAAAATACTCAAATCACTATAGGTGTGCCTATAAAATTTGAGGGTTTCCCTCGATTTCCATGGGATTCCCTCATTAGATTCCAACTTGGTGACAATGGGATCACCTCGAGAGCATACCTTTCCTTTCAAACAAAAAAAAAAAATTAAATAGGTCCACAGTTGACTGAGATTTCGATGAATATACATAAAAGAAAACATTAATAAAATTTAAGATACTTATAACTTCCCCCTTTTTGGAAGTCGGTTAAAAACTAGTTAAAATTAACCTTACGTACCCCTTATCCCTGTTTCTAAAAAACCATTGAATTAAATCATTTGTCAAATCCATTTATGTCTATTGATTTAATTGGCTGTTGTTATTTCGGGGAACCAATCACAGCAGTTAACATGAAGACAGCGTGTTAGTTTTTTTTTTGATCAGCCTGTAAACCTGCACCCTAATCGCGTTAGTTCAAACACAATATAAATCATTTTGTACGATTTTGTTAATCCATTGTTTCATATGTTCGAAAAATTTGTCTCCTCAACAACGTAAATAACGCAATGAATGTTTTTGAACTGTCAAAATAACAGCTATTGCTATTGTTAGTGAGTTGCGCATTTACCCCGCTGTTCAGATAAGGCGTTAGACTACCACGCAAGTACATAAGTAGCATTACACAGGCGAAGCAAAAAAGTTAAGTAAGTATAGGTATTGATTATGCAAAGTAAGACTATCTAGTTGATTGTGATTTTTTAATTCCCACGACTGTCTGCCCAATGACATGACATAGTTTTATCGATCGCTGCATGTTTCGCGAAAATGCTTTGTCATCTATTTAGACATTGATATATATGTTACACTAGATCAGCAATTACCGCACCAAGGCGTTGCCACTAGGCTGATGGCCACAGCCATCAGCGTAGCTAACGTCAGTTCAGTGCTCTGTTTGACGCCAACCGAACTCAACCGAGTGACATGCGACAAAAAATATCGCGAAAGAGTGCGATTCAAGATCACAAAAACATAATAAATTAACCGAAATTACTTTCCACACGTAAATTAATTGTCTCTGTGTTTATATCAACGTAAAAACGCAATAAAATGTAGAATTTTGTAAATTAGGTTCAGTGTTACCACTAAAAACTTAGTTTTAGTTTCCCACATTAGTGGGAATTGTCAATTTATGGAATAAGTAATTTTAAATATTTTTAATAATAACAACGTAGCAGGGTGCTTATAGATGCAGCACACCGTGAAAAATGGGTGGAAATAATCCGATTGCTGAGAAAAGAGACTGACTGGCTACCTACTAAATCATTCAAATTCATTAATAATAAAGAAAAATTATTCAAAAAGAAAATGTCTTAGATATTTTCATTATTTATAAACTTCTATTACACATCCAATTAGAAATACATAATTCAAATATTTAAAAAATAATTTAACTTAACCTAAAACGCTTTTTATGGCTTAAAATGTTGGGTAAAATTTCGCATGGGTAGGCAACCCCATCCCGTCATTGCATGTTTATAATGCGGTCTTTGTCTAATCTAAGCGACGGTATTATTCTTACGACGTGTGTAAGTGAGACAGATATATGTTTACTTTTAAATGTTTAGTGGTTTCAAAGCTACGTCGTCGCGTTTATAAAGTGGCTACACTTTTTTGACACATTTTATTGAGGTTTGCTTCTCTAGTTATATAGCTAAAGAAGAAGAAAGAAAGAAAGAAAATACATTTATTTAGCACAGACTAAAAGACACACAATAAAACAGCTAGGTACATACATCAGATAAAAAAAAAAACAGAACATATAGGTAAGCAACGTAAAGTCCGATGTAAGAAATTAGCAGGAGAGTGTGCCTCACGGCCGTGCCAAAAAGGCCCAGTTCAGCATAAAGCCAGACAACTATTGCCTGACGCTGGTTTTCAACTGGACCTGATGTGTGAGGTGACGGATGTAAATCAGTTTTATACTGCAACGTAACGTATGTGTGCATACTTAAATAAAATAATTATGTGTCAGACAAAAAATATAGTAAAAAGTACATAAATAGTGTGAGTTGAATAACAGTGCAAAAAATAACCTACCTACTAACCTATAGACCTACTGATAAATAATGAGAAGGCCGTGTGATAGACCAAAAACCTGTTTAAACGATGCCTGACTCTCACGTTCCAACACATTGTCGCTTTTCATTGCACAATGCGCTGCCAGCAGCCGAGCGTGGTGGACTATTTACTTAAGGATAATTTGCAACTTGTGTATTTTTAAACTTGGCTATGGTTTGCATTGGGATTAACCCAATACGATGGATATAATGTCCATAAATAATAAGTCAGATAACATTATTGGCGACAGTGGGATTGGAAATAAAAACTTGTACAAATAAACGTAAAATATAAGGATGAAAGGTAAGCGCTAATTGATAATACTAATTATTTGCAGAAAAAAAAAGTCGTTATGGATTGTTGTATAAAATGAAATAAAAGCACCTACCCACTTTTAATTTACAGTCTTATGGATGTCAGACAACAAACTGCACAGAGGTTCGCCCACCGGCAGGTCTTGGTGAAGGATGGGTGTGATGGCGCCAACCCGACACCGTACGTCCCATACCTGTGCAAGTAGACCAGGCCAGATTGGGTACGTAGACAAGCAAACATGGATCATCGATGCATAAGTTGAAAGGTAACGTTTATTTAATTTGTTTGTCTTGCATTTTACAGGTCTCACATCTGCGAATGGGACGCAGCAGTGCCGTGGATAACGCAACCACAACCACCGGACCGAGGATACAGGGGACACCAGCCAGCCAACCGAGCAGAGCGACAGCGTGAGCATGAACAATTCCCAGCAATGAAACTGTATAGTATAACAAGTTATTTACATTTTCGTGCTACGATCACCGACAGAAACACTAAAACCTACTCGAAAGGTACATACATCATATAATTGAGACATTTAGTGTGACCATATCTAGCTTCCTTTGCTCTTCTATAAGGTACTGCCGTAAGCGTTGTCTAAAAACGCCAATGGTGTTAATATCTCTAAGCGGTGGTGGCAGGTTATTCCATATTTTGGAAGCCGCGTATCGGAAACTACCTCTAAAAGCGGCTGTACTATGCGGCTGGGTCGAGAGTTGCTGCGAGCATTGCCTTCTCCCACATTCACGTCTACTAGCTATCCAACTTAACTTATCGTACAGGTAGTCCGGCTTCTGGTATTTAACTACACCAAACAGAAGGCACGCCAAGTGTAATTTGCGTCTCGACTTCATTTTCAAAGTGAAGTGTTTGTTTAAAAAAGGAGTCACGTGACTTCTGGGAGGAATTTTATAACAAAACCGAGCACAAGCGTTTTGGACCCTTTGAATTAGCCGATCTGTGCGTGCTAACAGGCGCGGGCCGTAAACTGTATCAGCGTAGTTTAGCCTAGACAAAACCAGGGTTTCAACTAGCTGCTCCCGTAGTGTTTCGGACAAGTACGGCCTAATCTTGTATAGAACTTTCAGGCGGTAAAAACAGTTTCTTACCGAGGCGGCTACATGTTTTTCGAAACGAAGGTCTTTGTCCATAATAAGACCAAGATTCCGCGCCTCATAGACTTTGTCAATTGGTTCGCCCATTAGCTCCAGGTGAAGCGTTGCGGGTAATTTAACTAATTGCTGCCTTGTGCCAAATACCATGTATTTCGTTTTAGTTGGGTTTAGCGACAGGCAATTCTCTTCAGACCAGACCGCGATTCTACCAAGATCTTCGTTTAGATCTTTAATGGCACTATCGTATTCCTCTGGACTAAAAGATATGTATAGTTGGACGTCATCGGCATATATATGGTACTTGCATCTCTGGAGGCATTTAATTATATCTGCACAGTATAAAATAAATATAATTGGGCCTAATATAGATCCCTGCGGAACCCCTCTCTCAATGGAAGTAATAGTCGATGTAAGAGCAGTGCCGTCACCCAATCGTAGATCCACAAGTTGTTTTCTATCACTAAGGTAGCTGCGGAACCATTGTGTAGCGCTGGGGTCAAATCCATAATAATTGAGCTTCGATAGCAATAACGAAATATTTATTGCGTCAAATGCCCGGGAAAAGTCTAGCAAAACCAGCAATGTGCACATTCCCTTATCTTGGGCTGATAGAATATTATCAGTCACATCCAGTAAGGCAGTGGCAGTGCTGCGCTGTTTTCTAAAACCAGACTGTAAGTCCGGTAACACGTTATTTTGTTCCAGAAAATGTGTTAATTGGTGGCTGACGACTTTCTCTAACACTTTAGACAGACACGGTAAAATGCTAATAGGGCGAAGATCTTTTACTTCAATTGGATTATCATTTTTTGGTAAGGGCCTAACTGAAGCAATTTTCCATTGGTCAGGGAACGTTGACGTCGCTATTGAACAGTTTATAATGTCAGTTATGGTACTCAGTGCGTACGGCAGAATCATGTTTAACATGTCAAGCGTAATGTTATCATAACCTTCGGCGTTACTTTTAAGGTTGGTTATAATACGAGAGATGTCGTTTTGTTCCACAGGATTTATAGTGAAAATTGCTTCACCATGCCTGTGGTTCTCAAAATACGTCATAAGTGTCTTGCTTGCAACGGGGTTTCCAGGAACTATCAAAAAAGTATTATTAATTAAATTTGGATCTGTGAAATGCGACGGAAGGTCTTGTCTGGGTTTATAGGGTGATAATGTGGATTTCAGATTTTTCCATAATTGTTTAGGGTTCTTTAATTTATTATTTATATTATGCTTGAAAAACGCAACTTTTTCGTTGTATAGAGAACTTAACACAAGGGACTTTAGCTCTTTGTAGTATTTTTTTTTACAATCTGATTTCGTTTTCCTGGAACAAGTTAATGCATCATCCCGTAAACGCATCATGAGTTTAATCGTATCAGTTATCCACGGATAAGACTTTTCCTTGACAGTACATGTTTTGATTGGCGCGTGAACATTGAACAGAGAAATTATGTGGGAGTTAAATACTTGCACCATGTCATTTACATTGTCAAGCGATGAAATATTTTCAAGACATAAAAGCAACAAATCCATAATAAAGCTATCCATGCAAACATTTTTAAGTGGCCTAAATTTTACTACATAGGGTCTAAACTTGTCACATTTTACGTAAAATTCCCCTACTATGATAGAATGACCATTAAATGAGCCAAACGATTCCACTGACATGTATCTTGCTCTTAGATCGGTACACAGGAGATCGATGAGTGTTTCGCTGGAGGCTGTGAAGTGAGTAGGAGAGGTAACTAATTGAGTAAGACTGAGGCTATTCAGAAATTCGTTAATTTTTTTTGTTTTTATGCTGCCTGTGTCCAGCAAATTCACATTAAAATCACCTAGCAATATGTAATGGTCACAATTCCCCAGTGTGCAAATCGTATCCGTTATAGCGTCCAGGAAAAGAACAAGGTCAAGCCATGGTGGCCTGTACGCTGTACCTATAGCAATTTTTTTTCCGTTCATTGACAGCGTTAGCCACATTTGTTCGACCGATTTGAATCTGGGATCGACTGCGCTAGTCCAAATTCGCGCGCTCAGTCCTCGCCGCAGATAGAAGCCGACGCCCCCACCACGACCCGAGCGCACACTCGTAGGCCGCGGCGTATGACGCAGACGGTAGCCTGGCACCACCGGAGCGCGCCCCTCCTCCCCCGGCCGCAACCAAGTTTCGTTAATGGCCATAACATCAAAACAATGCCTGTCGAGTGCACCAATCAGGTTGTCATGACCTGTTCCCAATGATCCGGCATTTAGAAAACCAACTTTCAAGAACTTTTCTCCTTTAGTCATCATTATAATAATATAAAATAATTCTGTCATTTAGCAATATCAACATTTTAAGTGCACAATCAAAAGTTTCAAATCCAATTCCGTTTAACATTATTAGTCGTAGTCCAATTTTTGTAAATATGTAACTAACGAAAGTATTAAAAGGAAAATGAAACATTGTGATTGGAAGATTTGTAAATAATAGGTTTGCAAACCGAAAAAGTAGTTTTGTAATGAATAGATGTAGATAAATATGTGTAGTGTTATTAAACTGGCTTACGTACAGTTGACTGAGGTACGCCGCGAGACACACACCTACTAATATGAAAGTAAGCAGGTAATAGCAACACAAACTTAATATTTCTATTGTAAAATTGATACGTAACACAATTAAACTTACGTTAAAAATCAGCATAACAGTATAAGAAAGTATGATGACCTTAACTAGAACAATAATAAGTAAAACAAAATATAAATTATCAAACAAAAAAGGAAGTTTACAATAGTGTGCCATTTCCGCCGCTCCCCGGTGCCGGACCGAAGGTGCGCTGTAAGTCAGCCTCACAACGGATTTGGCAAGTGGCGTCTCCGGGTTTGTACCGGGCGAGAATACGGCCTCGTTTTGACCATACAAATTGCCAACCCAGGCGACTACCGGCTTCACGAGCGCTCCGAAACAACTCTCGGTTCACCTTCGTGAGGCGCTCGTTCACATAGAAGCGCGTCGCAGAGCCCGGCAGGTCGAGGTCAGCAGTAGTCATGCCGCGTCGCACCCGTGCACCCTCCAGCAACTCGTCACGCAGGTCGCGGCGCGCGAGGCGCACGACGAGGAAGCGGGGGCGGGTCTCCACCGGCGCCGCCGCCTGCGTCGCGTTGATGCGCCTACCACCTACACGCTCGGCACTTACTATATCGCGCGCTTTGATTTTGACACCTATCTTAGACGCAACCAACATCACCGTGTGAATAGGATTTTCACCACTAGTCTCGGGTATGTTGGAGATCTGGATATCATTTGCCAGCAGCTCCTGGTCCCGGTCATTTATGTCGCTCAATGTATTTAGATATGTGCCGCTAAATTGCCGTGATATAGACATATGGAAGGTTTCTATTACCCAGCCCAGAATGTTGTAGGTAAGTGGTTTAGATATATGTACAGATATTATGTACAGACTCAGCACATCAAGCTACCACAATCTGTCAAATTTATTTAATAGACTTTCATCTTTATCGCTAAATCATAAGGTTCAAAGTTGATTGGGAAAATATGACAGTTTCGGATAGCTTGATGTGCTGGCATCTGCACTAATCGCGTTTTTTGACAGGCCAACGAAATTTAATATGAGTGAAGTATTTTTCTGGCCTATACTTATAGAAAAAGGCGCATAAGTAGGTAGAGTCGTTATGAATTCATTAGTGAAAAAATCCTTGTTTGGGAAGGAAACTCTATAGCTACAGGAATTTCAGCTTTAGGTACCTACATTAAATATTCATCAAGTCCATTAGTTAGTCTGTCACTTCCATTTCATTTAAAATTAATAAATGTGTTAATACGCTTTCATGTGGATCGGTTATTTTCGTTGGACCGCATAAAACCTGTTGAAGTGACTACTGGTTATATCTAGATTCAGGTTAATGCTGTTTTTGTCTAAACGCCTGACAATCGAGTTACTTTACTATTTATCTGCATAGCCTTTTCCCAATTATATTGGACTCGGCTTCCAGTCTAACCAAATGCAGCTGAAAATGCAGCTAAAATACTGGTAATTTTACATGGAGCGACTACCTATCTGACTTCGGCAACCCTCGGCAACTGGAGTGATACGATACCCCTTAACAAGACTGTCAGACTTTCGGGGTTCCGACTACCCGTAACGACTATCAAAGTCCTACGCATGGCAGCCGGGACCAACGGCTTAACGTGCCTCGTGGTTTTTTAATCGAGTTACTTGATTGGATAGCATTTACAATTTTCTAATCGTGTTTCCTTCAGTCTGTGACCGGCAATTGAATCCCGAACAAAATAGGTGGAAATTGAATTAAACATACAGTATCTTAGTCCACCTTCTACTCACCTACAACGACGGCTGTATTATAAAGGTTGAAATCGAAAACATGCGACAAACCGAAACAGGAGATTGTACTCAACATTATGAACAACTTTTAGTAAGGCAAAAAGCTACAATCGCGAAAAAAAATCAGCTGTTCCCTACATTTTGACGAGTTATGCGAACATAAATGTAGGGAACAGCTGATTTTTTTTCGCGATTTCAGGTTTGACCCCATAGTAAAAGTTGTTCTTAATGATGAGTAGAGTTTCCCATTTCGATTTGTCGCATCTTTTCAATTTCACCCTGTATACGCACTCATGTCCTCAAACTTTGAGATAGAAATGTTTTCATATTTACTCGATAAGATACCTACGATGTTACTAATATTATACTTCGTTCTGATTCTGCTCGTAATCAAGCTTAGAAATAACTAAAAGACGTGACACAGTGACACCTCACGGTCAAAACAACTGACCCTAAGATTTGAGACAAATTTTTCAATGCCAAGAATATTTCATTTAAATTAAATACGATACGATTTCTTGAGCATATATGTAGTATATTCGACTAGCAAGTTTCCGTTTCAATTTTGGCGGCATTCAATCGAATTTAGAGGCAAAAAAGTTTATATTGAATATGGTCACGCATCGACATTGGGCAGTGAGAAGAATCACAAGCACGTGATTGATTAAAAAAAAATATTTAAACCATGTTTTTGGTGAATTGTGACAATTATCTACAAACCATGTCGGTGATCGGCAGTGACCGAAAAGTTCAGTGAACCAACACGAAAAAAGTGGTCTATTTTAAAACACAACCACGATACGTACCTACCTAGATATTTACTTCACTTTTGGCTCAGCGTTCAAAAAACAATTCTTGAAATATCTACGTTTGCATTTGTTTTGATAACCTTCAGCGTTGTGATTTCAGGAAAACAATAGAATAAAGGTTTAATTATTATTCGTCGAATCACTTCGTCTATTCATCTTGTTTTCGATAATTGATAATCAATAATCAGGAATGCGGCCTGCGGGAATGTCCAGAAATAACTAATTAAAGAAGTCTGGATAAACAATAAACTGTACCTGACGACCGCGCCGAGTCAGTGGAAACTTTGCTCCGTATTTCCATTATTTTCCGATAATATTTTTGCATATATCAAGATAAACTCTTGATATATGCAAAAACATTATCTTATTTATTTTAAGTATCTGACGTAGGTATTTGTGGAGCCGATATTTTTAGTTAGATAGGTATGTTAAAAATCGGTATTTATTATATTAATAGTAGTGACAAAATCTGTCTGAGATAATTATCTTATTTACATTAAATATGTTTATCGGTGGTATCTTGTCTTATATGTTCACAATTCTTTACACATACTGCAACTATTTATGTCTGGGTAAAGTTTAGTTCAAAAGTCTCTGAACTAAGGTTCATTGATACAGAAGTTAATTTTGAGTCACGTCTGACGTACTATTTTACGGTAAAAATAATTGCCACTTTCTCATCTACGCAGATAATATGAAAATCACAGTTGGAAATTGGTTTGAAAAACGAGCACTATTTTCTCTACCTTTATACTGAAATCCCTTGCCAGACATAGCCATCTTATTTTACAGTACGTACCTACTCCCTATCTTCAACAAAAATATGCACAGGTTCTCCCTGTGCATATTTTTACACACACCCACGCTACACCCTCAAGTTAAACCTTATCTAGAATCAGACAAGAAGCGGATGGATATAGTACCTAGAGCTACTTAAATTGCATAGGTATATGATACCTGACTAGTTGACAAGGTTTCCACAACCCCTGGCATACCACAGCATATCGAATTACAGTCGAGCCGGCTACATGTGGTCTCCAACTCATTATGTGTATATCGCGGTTGTGCGCCACCACAGCAGGACGATATACCTGTGTAGTACTCTCTGTAGTTTGTGTGTGTAGTGTGTACTACCCACGATGTACTGGTAGGTACTTAGGTACGAGTATATGAGGAAATGAACGAGTAATGCAGTAGCTAAATGTTGTTGTACTGATACCAATTTGTGTGCCTTCTTTTGTTTTATGGTGTACTCTTAAAATAATATAAACTGACTACGTTTTAAAGCAAAAGCACACTAAACGGCGGTATGTTCACCATTAGCGTTATTGGAATTTATTATTTTGAATGATAAATTAGAGGGACCATACCCGTATTTAACAACGTTCAGAATCTAGTCGCAATCTCATCTCATCGACAATTGATTGTCAAAAAAATGTAGAGAAATTCGAGGTATTTTTGACAGATTGAGGCTGAGATTAAAATGTGAACGTTCTTATAAATACGGAAATTGCCCCTAAAACCTCAAACAGGTAACTAATAATAACTTATAGGTACATATTTTTGTATAAACACTACTTTTAACATATTTCTAATTAATTGTTAAGGAAAATGCAGTTCATGATTAGTCTCTCACTACGTTAGGTTATTATTCATAAGTAAATAGGTACGATTTTTTTCTAGTACATTAATAGTAGGTACCTGCTGCTAGCATTCATGAGTAAATGAAAATTTCCTTGAAATCGGTTTAGGACTTTCCAGAAATATTACTAACAAATACATACTATAAATGTCCTTCCGTCTATAAAATGTTGTTTAAATTATGATAAACAAAATAATATTTACATAAATACATTATTAGATACTGTTGTTATGTCATTGCGCATCTTACATAATTTGTTTACAACAGGTTTTTGTTATTGTAAAATAATTAAATACCTAGTAGTAATACCATAGTACGAACGTGTCACTTAGAACTACAATAAAGATAAATGCTGAAATTACGTCAATGTAATCTGGAAACTGTTTTTAAAATTAATCTACATAAAAACATCATCACCTGTCTAGCCTTTTCCCAACTATGTTGGGGTCAGCTTCCAGTCGAACCGGATGCATCTCAATACCAGTATTTTACATGAAACGACTGCCTATCTGACCTCCACAACCCAGCAACTGGGTAATACTATTACCCCTTGGTTAGACTGGTTGTCAGACTTTCGCGCTTCTGACGACCCGTAAGGACTGCCAAAGATCTACGAATTAATATAGGTACATAGAATAAAATCGTGAATATTCAATAATGATTTAAACTTAACATACTTCTAAATACGCACAATAATTCGCAGACTTTGTTAAAAATATTATTCTAGTTTTTTTTCATAGTAACAGCCTACTTTTTGCTATCGCACTAAGATCGGTTATTTTGCCGATAGTCAAAACATCAACCTAATTAGTTAAAATGATGTAACTATAAACATTTATCAATAATTATTTAAACCTAACATACTTCTAAATACGCACAATAATTCGCAGACTTTGTTAAAAATATTATTCTAGTTTTTTTTCATAATAACATTGTACTTTTTGCCATCGCACTAAGATCGGTTATTTCGCTGATAGTCAAAACATCAACCTAATTAGTTAAAATTATGTATAAACAATTATCTGGCTTATTACTTACTTAGAATCTTGTTTCCAATTGATTTTATTTCCACATAAACAAAAATATCAACTTTATTTCAGTGTAAATTAAGTTGATTTCAGAATGACTAGTACTATTGAAAAAGTCACAAAACTGTTTGAAGTTTTAGTGCAAACTGATATTTATGTGTAGGTTTTATAAAGTTAGTTTGCCAAAAAGACATTTGATTACACTTTTGGAAATAAAATTGCAAACGCAGTCTATGTTTTTTGCGACCCATATCTAAATACAGAAGCGTGCTGATAACGGGAAGCTTGGCACTTGACACCGTTACATTGTTTTGTTATCGATAACCTTTTATTCATGTTTTCATTGAAATCGGTATTTAAGTGGGGCCTCCCCTAGCCGGGGCTTTGACCGTTCCTACGTGAGCCGGTTCACAAACACCCTTTAACATTTTACGGGGTGGTGCCGAATATAAGAACCTTTGTTTTGTTTGTGTTATGGGACTTATGGGTGTAGTGGTCGCAAGCTTTACTGCTGAGCATGAGGGGTTAGATTCCCAGGTTCGGGTACAGTAATATTGGGTTTTTCCATCGGGAACTTGTCAGTAGCAGTCTTTTTTTTTCTGGAATCTCTATGTGTGCCCGGTTGATGGCAATAGGCTCGCCCCTGTTACATGGGGCTTAAACATAACTGGTGAAATGTGGATGTACTGAGGAACACCTCTGGTCAACCCGTCTGGTCTGGGAAAACCGGCGTTATTTTATGTTATACTACCAAACATTTCGAACTAAAATCACACTAATCTTATAAAGGCGAAAGTTTGAGAGTGTGTTTTGTATTGTTGTTACTTCTTCACGAAATTTGGCACACAGATAGTTTATAACCAGGATTAACACATAGAACGTTTTATCCCGATATTCCCACAGCGTTGACACTTATGCGGGTGAAACCGCGGGGTGCTGTTAGTGTTCTATATGATGAAGAAATTCAGAATAGCAGTTGAGATTTATAGCTCGTTTACGGACTTCAGCTTTATGAATCAGGGGGTTAGATAATAATGGTTATCGTTCATTTGCCAAGCCCATTCATATTCTATTCACAATGGCATTCAATAATTTGTAGCTTTCTTACTTTCTAAATCTTTTTTGTTCAGCGGCTCTGTCATTTTTCATGCAAGAGCCGCTAATGTTGTCTATTAATTATAATTTCTGTCATTTTTTAAAGAAAGTTTTTTGCTTACCTGCTAAGTATATTGGATGCTATGTAATTTTTAAAACCTTGATATGATACTTGTAGTTGTAACTATGTGATCACCCGGAACTATAATCTCGTAGCATGGTCTACGAAATAGGACAGCGTAGGCGCCGTCTGGTCTACGAAAAATAGGACACAATATCGTTTCCCTTAGGCGGTCTACGAGAAATAATAAGGGTTGCTACGTCGCATAGATATGAGTATTGACCTCATTTGGAAGTTAAGGGATTAATGTGGATGTCATTTATTGTTATATCAATATTAAAAGCACCTACTACAATGATATTATCATCATCGTATATTATAATACTAGCTTCTGCTCGCGTATTCGTCCGCGAGAAATTTCTTGTTTCCCCGATCCACCCATTGAACCGTATTATGTGCCCGCAGTAAGTGAAAATGAAGTGACAGCGCGGGCACATAGCCCGCGCTGTCACTTCATTTTCACTTAGCGATCTTTCCGACTTTTTTGTTCGGCTCTTAAGGATCATAGCATGATGTAATAAAATAGTCTATAGCCGAAGAGGGCTATGAAATAAAAAAAAATTTTTTTTTTGAAGCCGTCCGGTAGGTCCCGAGATAAGTGCGTTCAAACAAACAAAAGCGCTCTTCAGCTTTATTATTAGTATACAGATTGCGTGTCTGCATAACTTGTATTTAATAATTAAAGGGAAAGTGATAAAGATGTTTTGTCTCAAACTTTTTATGGCCATGCGACCCATGATACCAAATGTGGGCGGACATCTACTGGATAAGGATCCGAGATCATTTGCGTATAAATGCGTTAGCGCAAATGTCAGATCAACATTTATGTGCGTAGCTAAGAACGCGGAAGTTATTCTATTCTGAGATTTGGCTTAATTGCACCAGTTGAGAATGTCCAAAATGATTTATCCTTTTAGTGACAGGGAGTCTTTACAACGAAGTGTGTGACTATACTGGTTTAGTCCTTAATTCTTGTAAAAACAGTGTATTATTGCGAATTAAGTATTCCTAATACGTATGACTGTATGACCTGTTATTAAAAGGCGATGATCTAGAAACCTAGAATTCGGTTCACAACAGAATTTTATTAGGAATGGATACTTTATAAAATATTATTTATTCTTGTTTCCTTGAATTTATTATAATATTCTGTTTTAGTTCGTTATTTTCATTAGAATTAGGACAGGAAAATCATGTCAAATTCATGCTATGCATACCACGTATCATCCAAACCTACCTTTTTTAATAATTACCCAGATGTGGCTCTGAAAAGTTTAATAATAAAAGTCGCATTATTCGAACTAGAAAGCCTTTTTTAGATTGAAAAATTAAAATAATATTCTCAATGTCCATCAGCGCTGTGGGCTGCGGGCTTTCAGCCACACTCCAATAGCCTACCAATACACCCACGAATACACAGCTACCTTCATAGGTTTAAGTGAGTGATGTTATGAGATTAGAGATACCGAATGATCGATGTCGATGTCTGGCCCATCTCACTTCATTGCATAGTTGAGGCGTATCTTACCTGAAACAAAAGAACAGACACATTAACATTTCGTCAGGTTACACATAAGGTTTTGTAACAAAAGAGGTAGTATTAAAACGGTGGTTACGCCATCTTGCTCCGTACAATGGCGGTAGGGCAATTTGTGTGGGGTCGCAAGGGATTGTTCGGTCGGTCGGCGCACGCGCCGTGAAACTATAGCGGTGCTCTGCGCCTGCGCATCCTCCATGACTCTATTATTGTGATTGTAAAAACTTCTGATGCCTATCAGGAGAATTATACATTTTCCTTTTTAGATGTGTTTCAAAAGATTGTAGACTAAATTGTAATTTTAATTATCGTTAGATTTTACATCAAAATCTTGGTTATTATATTATGTTTTGTTAATAAAAATTGCGCGCTTTGTTGCGGGCTTGTAGAAGTATAATTAATTATTATATAATCTCCCATTTAGACTTGAGTGATTCTTTTGACGGCTCGGTTGTCGCAGTGGTTAAGACTGTACCGACCGCACAGTGGCGCCCTCATCGTTTTTTTGGTTATTTCATACAATTTAGAATGAAAATGCAGAAAATAAGCACGTTAAGTTGTGCTTCACAAGATTATACGTTAATATTATTAGAAGCGGTAGTTTTATATTGTTTAGTTTTATTATAATCCTTAAAACGGAATATAGTGGCCACTTTTATCCGTTTTAAGGATTATAATGAAACTAAACAATATAAAACTATCGTTTCTAATAATATTAACGTATAATCTTGTGAAGAACAACTTAACGTGCTTATTTTCCGCATTTTCATTCTAAATTGTATGAAATAACCAAACAAACGATGAGGGCGCCACTGTACGGTCGGCACAGTCTTAAGCGATTGACTGCTGCGCTGCGTGTCGCGGGTTCGATTCCCGCACAAAAAAAAATTGTTTGCCTTCTTTCTGCAACTGCTTCTATTGTTATACTCCTGCTAGTACACAGAACCTAGTTAATTTATATAACAGTAGCGGCCCGTCCCAGCTTCGCACGGGTGGACATTTATTTTTTAAACATTTTATTTTTTCTTGCAATTAAAAAAGCCTATATTAATCAGTGATAATGTAGCATTCAAATGGTGAAAGAATTTTTAAAATCGGTCCAGTACTTTTTGAGCCAATTCGTTACAAACATACATACAAATCTTTCCTCTTTATAATATTAGTTAGTATAGAAGTATAGACTAGCGGCCCGCCCAAGCTTCGCAAGGGTGCATTTTTTTTTGTAATTATCCAATTTTTCTTTCATACAAACCTTGTTCTGGCAATATTCGCAATAAAATAATATTGCGATTATAAATTGAGATATAAACTATCCTATCTAAGATGTTATAATTGTGGTTTCAATAAATAAATAAAAAATCTTTCAAGTTGGATGAAACTGAACACAGTGTGCAAAATTTTATTGAAATCGGTTCAGTAGTTTAGGAGTCCATTGCGGACAAACAACGTGACACGTAATTTATATATATTAAGAATTGTACAGATAATTTAATGGAGATTAATTCTATACTTTTCAAAAATTCATTTAACGCAGTAGAAACGAAAAAGAAACAACATAATATTTCTAAAAAATATCCCGTTAATCAAGTGTGAAACCTGAAAACCATTGTAGCTTGCGAAAAATCAATTAATTGAGTAATTTTTTTTAAGGATTCTTTTCACCCATAGGAGGAACCCCACTGAATATTGCTTTTTTATCAAAATATCTATGCTTTTTCATACGATCAAATGAGCGTTATGAGTCGTGCACTTTTGGATTTTTGAGTTTGTGTAATTAAATTAGTACTGTCATTTCCTGATTTTCAGTACCTAACAAATAACAATACTTATACTTCTGAAACTATATATAAACAACCCGTCCATTATGATTGAATAACGTGTTAAGTACTACGTACAACCACTCGAACTGAAGCTTTATCATAATTCGAGTAGTTTCTTCATAAAAGATATACCTAGATTTCTTATGATAACAGATAAGGTAAATTACCATTTCTTTTGAGAAAACAAACATGATGTAGGTGTGATTCATTTTGATGGCGATACACACGTACTACGACTTAAACAAAGGATAATAAATTAAAGCCTTTTCTGTAGAATTCTTGTAACTTGGTGTTTACTCAGCTTGTGATTGTGACCTTCCACTTTTGCGTCGATGTCGCAATATGTGATTTTACCCGATACTCGCCATTATGTGGTTTAGAGTTGCTGAATAGTTACTATATGAACAGACCTTAGACATTCGCCTACCTTATTCTTATAAGTACAGTTGAAAATATTTGCGTAGTAGGGAAATAATATGTACGGTCAAGTGATCGTAAATATCAAGTGTACCTATTGTATTATTTTCTAAAAGTATAAATTAATTAATGCGGCCCTACGCTGAAGGGCGCGGAAATTACGTATTAACTCTTAAAACGTAAAAAAAATATTAATCGCTGACTTATGACGCGTTTTAACCACTCGAGCAGCATGGGTCGAGCCGTTGACCTTTAGACCCGGAAACGATACGTTGCCTTAACCTTCGCTGTGGTTACAAGCTCTGTTTGAACCTTTTACTGCAGCGTGCACCAACTCGCCGCGCACGCGCAGCTGTGCTTAACGCGCATAAATTCAACGTCGATGCAAACAGAACGTGCCCCCGACCACAGAATGATATGTAAACATTCTTACACGTACTTAAATAACACATTATTTTGACTGGAGCCATCAATGGACTATTCACTAAGTTTACATTGTGGATCAAGTTTACTCTGTGAAACGGTAAACCAGATGTGTACCTAGTTGTTGGCGAATTACTTTCTACACCGGGAGTCCGTTGCGCCGGCGGCGTGTACTACATCATCTAAGGAGTCGGGAAACTTTGCACTCTAAGTGCGGTAACGCGACCATTTATCTTATAATGGCCAGGGGCACTCCATTTCAGTGGCCGCTGAGAATATCAGTGGCATCATAAGCATAATGGATTTAGTCTTCTGCACGCGTCTCGCCGTCCATAAATGGGGTCTGCCACTTTCACTTGAATTATGATGTCCTCCTTTTTAGGATGCGTTGTCACGACAAAGTTGCAAATAAGTTAAATATTCTAGACAAAGCGCGTAAAGTTCATGTATATTTGGGTTAGTGGACTGTTCAAGAAACACGTAATTAGGTACTTGTATAGTTGTCAAAATATAGTTTTGACAACCATACAAGTACATACTTACGTGTTTGTACTTTTCGTTTAGTGATTCTAAATGGTATATTTTAGTATTGGTAGAAATCTCTTTTACGACAGAACAAACCGTCATTGTATTTTTATTTGAACCTTGAAAATTGAACTCTTTTCTAAAAGTTGAATTTAGTTTTTTGCTCCCGATAGGTAAGCAGACTGTATCTTACACGAGTATTTCACTTAATTATTTCGGTGTCCGCACAAAAACTGATCACAGCGGTCATAATAAAAAACCGGCCCGTTGCGAGTCGGATTCGCATACGAAGGGTTCCGTATCACCGTAACATATTTAACACTGCATAGTACTCGTATGGGGAGTATAACTGTTATTTGTTGTTATAGCGGTCATAGTGGTACACCCTCTATTACGGTTTAAAAGATACAGCCCTGTGACACACAGACGGACGGACGGACACCGGAGCCTTAGTAATAGGGCCCCGTTGACATCTCTGGGTACGGAACCCTAATAAACACTGCTTTTGAGTAGGCACACGATGCTGTAAAAATAGATTAAATCTGCTGTGTGGCAGTTTTTGCCTCTGATCCGATTAGATTGAAGGTAAACAATATCACCTTGACGGAAAGAGAGGCGGCGGCGGCGGTGAAAATTAACATTAATTACACACAAACACGAACTCGAACATTTATTAGAAAAATCTGGCTTTGGGATCGGTATTTCTTTCCCTCCAGTAAAAAACCCTCTTACACATAAGTACCTGCCTTGATGTAAGAAAACGTGTGAAGGAAAAGAGAATACGAGTATTATAAGATAATTAGTTGGTATGACTGCAGTTGTTTACTATGATTCATGGGAATCTTATGTAATATTTTCTTTTATCCGCAATGTTTTCCTGAAGCATATTCATGTAAAATATAAACATAATAAAATATAGGTACGTAGGTAGGTAATGCGTTAAATATGGGTTTCTAATAAAATCAATAAATAATAAAATAGCTCAATTAAATATTTAAATTGTACATAATAAATAAAGCGATATTTACTACCATATTTCTTTTAAGAGAATTTGAAAACTTGCATTTATTTTTAAGTTGCTCTGGCGCATGAAATATTACGTAACTTTGCTAAAACTTTTGGTGACTAACGATAAGAAAAACTTGATAGTTTTTTTTATACCTGTATAACCCAAATCGTTCCGGCATGAACATGATCGATTATTAACTAAGCGAAAAACGTTATTGTTCTATTAAAATGCTTGTGCGGTCGTTACCACGTATTGAATATCTCGGTGCATACGGTTAGTCGATGTTTGGCTTCAATAGCACGTTGCATTAGGATGAAACAGGCGCGAGGCGCAAGCGCACGCCCGCCACATATCCGGCTGCAGCCCAAGGAGAACTTTCCATCAACCATATGTCGACATTATCTACTCGTTATCCATTAAAACATTAATATAATGTTAGTATCTTTGAAATAAACAAATGGAACTGATTCAATGCAAAACAAATCGAACTCTTTGCAGATTACGCATGATTGGATGTGTGCCAAAAGAATAGTGCTTGTTGTATGTTGTTTTTAAATAAGTTTTAATTTTTCCGACCACAACGTCCCACTAGGAAACGATTTTAAGAATGTTGTACATCAGACGCCAGCACATTAAGTTACAATCTGTCAAATTTCTTTAATAGATTTTCAATTTTATCACTGAACTATAAGGTTCAAAGTTGATTGGGAAAATTTGGCAGTTTCGGGTAGCTTGATGTGATGGGCTGGCGCATATGGTCTTGAAAATTTCTGATAGGAACATTTTAGTTCCGGATTTCCGTTTTGCATTCTAATGTTCTGTAGTAGGGTAATATTTTACACTTTTATTAGGACCATTCACCACGAAAAGCTGAGAAAAACTGGAATTACCGGCGCTGATTTGCGATTATTTAGTATTACAGGCTCTATTGTTTAACAGCTAACCTCTGCTCTATGGTGCTTTATCAATACACATGTGTACATATAATCTTGGCTGGTGCTGTTACATCAGCATGCAACAATAAATCGTAAGCAAGCATTGCGTAACTAGTGATTTTGTTTTGTTTTTGTGACGATCGAAATGAGCGTCCATAGTTACCGATAACGCGTGCAAAGTTTCAATTTGGTAGTAAGTACCTATATGTTAGGAAGTTTATTAACAAAGTTTGTGTGAATATTTTGTACAGCTTTCTGATTTTTTGTATTGACAAAGACAATAAAGGTATCGTGTCCTGGTATCTTCAGGTGACAATGGCAATATCAAAGTGTTTTGTCGTATAGATGTAAATTGTAAAGTTTGCCGCTAATATTTGTATCTAAGGTGTATTTATTTAAGGTCAAATACATTCTATCTGAAGAGAGAGCAGAGAGCAGTGGTGGCCCAGTGGTAACGACTGGTTATGAGGTCGTAGGTTCGAACCCAGGCGAGCATTTTACTTTGTGTAAATTATTCCACCACCACCACTGCTCCCAAGACGGTGAAAGAAACTATCATGACGAAACCGACATGTCCTAGAACCAAAAAATCGAAGAAATGTGACATCTGCGAACGTGCACTGGGCCCGCGTGATGAATTACGGCCCACTCCCTCTCACAGAGAGCAACGGGGTAATTGCGTAACACACTATTAGTAGCAATGGGTTTCATTTTGACAGATCAACAACGTTCATTGCGTTTTTTACAATGTTGAGCAGACACATTTTTCCAACATATGAAGCAATGGATTGGCAATATGCTTCAAAATGATTCAAATTGAGATCGATAGTGTGTTTCGCAATTAGGGTGCAGGCCTGTGTCCCAGCAGTGGGAACATTATAGGCTGATTATACCTTACTATATTATTTGCTTGTTTCAGTTAATTTATGAAGAAAATTACAGCCACGATATGCGAAAGTTAATGCAGAGTAGAAAGTGCCTTGACTTAGTCATACGCACCGCAGTCCGCAAGGTTCTCATGACACCAAACGAAGCGTTGTTGATTACAATTGTAAGTTGAAAAGGATGAATGGATCCTATGAGAAAAAAACCGTAAAGTTAATTCAGCTAGGAAACTCACAATATTTTTCAATTCCTCGCTGGTTATTTTATATACATATACCTAGGTACAATCATCATGAAGCACGTCAAAGAGAAAATGCGTCAAATCACCCATGAGGTGTGTAACTGCCATAATGATGGAGACATTGCATAATTCATAAAATGTCTGTCGCAACCTTAATCCACCGGTAATGTTCTCAAAAGTGTCCGTTATTTTAAAAACAAGATGGACCATACGTAACTGTCATTTTTTATAATGTCTGTTACGATGATTCATAATTTTAATTCGGGGAATTTAGATGAGAGTTGCCGGAAAATCTGTGCCTTTGTAATAGGTGTTTCAAATGTGAGTCTGTCAAGTTTTGAGAATCTATTTTGGGTCAGTGAGTCGTCTTAGGTTTGGTGTGTAGTACCTAACAGGTACAATACACAAGTAAAGAAGATTAAATGAAGTAGATGGGTATAAAAGCATGAGGAAAATCTGTTCGCTTATATGGCAAGATTTAAATTATGAGTCTTTATAAAATACTAAAATGCAAAAACCTGTTTTTTTATTAAACTATGGATGTAGTTATGATAAAAGTAATCATATAGTCTGTACCTGTTGAATTTCCGAAGGCTGACACAAAATACTGGTTAATTCTTATAATATCTTCTCACAATCACAATCGCACTTTTGAACACAGCAGTAATATCACTTCTCTAAAATAACGAAACAATTAATAACTAGTATTGTGACGTCAGAGAACACTTATGTATTATCAGTTAATTGTAATGATAAAGAGCACTAGACATTGACAGCGACCGGTTGTGACGAGGCGCGAGGTACGTGTGGAGGCGTGTGGCGGTGCTCACCACATTTGTATCGCACCGGTGGGGCTCGCCAGCTGACAGCCAACACCGGGCGCCGGCCCTGACGTCACGCGTGACGCGTGCACTAAACCTAAACTACCCCAAGTTTACCAAATTACGTCACGATACTACCAACTTACACGTCCTGGAAATCGCTGTATCACTTCTGTGACAACTGACCTTTACGCATGATTAAAAATATTTTCCTAGACGAATTTTTATTTAATTATACCAATACCGGCTTTTGATATTTGTTTCTTTGTCTCGCGAGAGGACACAGACTGGTTATAACAACTTTAGTTCCAGTTGTCTAATGCTAAACTTATTAACTTCGCATCATACCTACTTGTGCGGATTTAATTTTTTATAGAGCAGGATTTTGCTTAATATAGCAGGATTCTGTTTAATAGAGCAGGATTTGGTTTAATAGAGAAGGATTTTACGTAAATCAAAACGTTTCAGTCTTAGGGCTGATATTTCAATCATAACTTTATTCGAGCAATAATTTTGAAATTCTTACTGTTATTTCATACAAAAACTGTCAAACGTCAATCTTATTCCTCGAATAAAAGTTATCTGGCGATAGAAAAATCAGCCCTTAGTCAAGTTAATAAGCTAAGAAGAATAATAAGCCTGAAAGTTTTAAGGTTTTGTGAATTTTGACTTCCTATACTCGTAGTACAGAGGCCAGCACATCAAGCTATCCCAATCTGTCAGATTTTCCCAATTGAATATGAACCATATTCCTTTGTGCTAAAGTTGAAAATCTATCAAAGAAATTTGACAGATTGGGGTAAGTTGACCTGCTGGCATCTGTACATAAAAGTCTATTTATTTGTAAAATATTTTTACATAGAGTTGTTACAAAGTTATATAAGTTTACCTATATTATTCTGCCGTTTACGGCGTACCTACCATTACATTTTTAGAGTTTTGGTCAGTTTGGTTAAAACATTGAATTAAATAAATTAGGTAACATTCAAATTAGTCAAATATTAGTTATAGAAATGTTATTTACATTGAAAACACTTTCATTGTTTCAGCATTGTATGACATTAAACAGTGTTATTATCTTTGAATCTTTTTAAGAGGAATGATGATTAATCGTAATTTCCTTCGAGTAGTTGTCTTCATGCTTTTAGTCACGTATCTCATACGTAGGAACGTACAGTCAGCAAAGGAGATAAGTATGCTGGGTCGTCGAATATAGTTGAAGTTTAGTAAGAAACCGATTGAGGTTTTCGAATAAAATTTAATTTAATTAATAGAAAACAAACAGTTCATTTATCAAATTAAATTTCATTCGAAAGCATCAATCGGTTTCTTAGTAAACTTCAACTATATTCCCTGCATGCTATCTCCTTTGCTGACTGTACTTATATTTCTATATTTATAGGTTCAAGAATGTTCAGTCATTACTGGATTGTCCTAATAGGTACTAATGTCTCATAAATACTTCCATCGAATAACGTAGATCTTTATAGTAGGTTTTGATGTATTATTTGAACTTCTATCTGATTTAGGTAATTGACTGTTAATCTATAGACGTTATAGTCATTATGACATGTTATATTTTGTGTTGTTTTCTTGCAGTTGTTACCTAGTATTACTATTATTTGTTACCTGTGGGTTTTACGGCTTTTATTACCTACTTGTTTATTGTCTGAGCAATTTTCCGTACCTTTGTCGTCACAAAGCATAGATATAGGATTTTTTTAAACGAAAAAGTTATACAATAATTCGAAGCGTGCAAGATGAAGATATTCGTATAATTAAAAGTTATTCCCGCAGTTTTCCTCTCAACCTCTTATGTGTAGTAGATTTAAAACTAATTCAGCAAGAATTTCCGTGAATCTGACGTCATTTTACGAGAGCCGGTGTTGTCATCCAACTAGTTCTTACCACACGTATTAAATCCACAAGTTTTATCAGGTGTACTAAACTGGGGATCATTTAGTGAAAGAAATCTCGATCTTTACAACTTTATTGACATAGTAATGTTTGCTTAGACGCAGGAATATAAACCAGCGCAGAATAATAATGATTCAAAACAAGTTGTTATTATGATCAAAGGTGCAATCTAAGTCAGGTTGTAGTGTAGGTACATATTTGTTAAAATCATACACTTAATTGTTAAACGCTGTAAATATCGTATAATCAATTTTATATTCAATTTTATATTGTGACGGAATGTGCTAGTTTTCAAGCGCCCAAACCGCACTTGTTACCTGGTACACGCTAATAACCCGAATTAGTATTTATAAGTCCTAATAATAACTATAAGAAAAAAAATATATATATACGCGTCGATTTGAGAACCTGCTCCTTTTTTTCGTTGGTTAAAAATACATTTGGTTGTTTGCACATTTTTCGTTCCAAAAATAAGATTTTGGAATTATTCCCTAAAATTAATTTGTCGTAATAATTGGCTTGGAAGACTCAATTGCGCGGGCGCTGCACGCTGGCTAAAACCGCTGGCTAGAGCCACTGGCTAGAGCCACTGGCTACAACCGCTGGCAAATATATAGGTATTAGAAATTGCGATAGAATTAAAAATACAATCCCAAAGTAAACAACAACATTAAAGAAACACAAACATAATATATACATGTACGAAAATATAAATGCATAAAAGTGACTTCGCATTCCAATTTGTATTCTTCTGTTGATCGAGCACTCTTGTCTGTCGGCACGATTAGAGTAAATAGAAATATATATTTAGAATGCTTTAATAAGTAATTAGTTATGGCTGGTTATATAGATATATTTAGGAATAGCTGGCGTACTGTGGATACTTGCACATCATACGTGAGACACACCTACGGCGCGTGGCCGCGTGGGGCGTCCCGCACTCACAACTCGACTCGGGCTCAACTCTATTTTCTGCCCGGTGTTAATGACTTCATACTGATACACCCGTCAGTTGACATTTAGGTCATTCTATTACGGTTTTTATTATGTTTTCTATATTTTCACGTAGTGGGATAAAAGGTTAAAGCCCCAAGCGAATTTGCGTCTGCATCGTTTTCAAAGTCAATGTAAACACAACATAATTGTAAGTTTCACCTCGGCTGTCCCAATTGCGTTTCGTTTAGTTCAGTGCAGTATCGCTATGCCTTGAATTGGTGTTAATAGAAATACGTAAAGAATAGAGACAGGTGGGCATTTCGCGAACGATCATGTGAATGAATACACTAACTACATTGTTAGTTTATAGTCTGTTCCGGTGACCCAGTTCTTGAATATATAAAACCGTTGATGTTCTAACTAGGTATACAAAACGCTTTCAAAAAGTTTGTTTGTTGCCTATTTTATATGATTAACAGAACTGACGTTGCCAAAAGTTACCTAAATTCAGATTTTGGAAAATATAAGTTCTGTTGAACACTTGGATTTGTATGTTCATAGTCAGGCCTGAATTAGGTGCTGCTCTAAACACCAGTAGACAGCATGTCGTATCTAAAAAGCACAATAAAAACCATAATGTAGACGTACATGAAATACACGCATATGTGGTCAGTACATACGGCAACACATCAAGCTATACGTTTCCAGTTTAGCTGACCTTACATTGTATAGGCTTTTCGTATAATCAGAAGTCAGCTTATACTGGTTATGTATAGCTTGATGTGTAGCCGTGCGTACTATTGCAGAATTATTACTAAATTAGATAATAGAATAAGATCTAGAATATCTAGGTGCTTATCAAAACATGTTCGCAACGTAGGTACCTATATCGAATATTGCAGGCAATGCGGGCACATTAATGAGGTTGTTTTAAGAAGATTGAGCACACGACCTCGGTAATTACCGGTATATAAAGTGTGTGAATGACTCCATTGAGCGGGCGAGTAGCACTTATTAAATTATTACCAACATTGACCTTAACTGCCCAGGTCAACACGCCCGAGTTTAGATTTTGCTCTTGGTAGATCTTTCTTCAACGTGAAATAGGTGGAGCATACCTCACAATGGGTATTGGACCATGCACGTGATAAGGCATAGCCGGAAATAAAATACTAAATACAAGGAAAATCTGTGATTACAAAATATGTACAATATGCAGGGAAAAAGATTCCTTTTACCTCTCGTTTTAGAGCAGTTTAGCAGTGCAATATTTTTGACCTACAAATAAAATCATAAGTGATAAATCTTTGTATAAATCGGCCTATAATGTTCCCTACGCTGGGAGACAGGGCTCCTCGCTGTGACAGGGAGTGGGCCGTAATCCACCACGCGGGCCTAGTGCGGGTTGGCAGATGTCACGTCTTGGAATTTTTGGTTCTAGGACATGCTGGTTTCTTCACGATTCGTGAGCAAACCAAGTCCTGAGTCAAAAAACGATGAAGGAAATCATCTTGACTCATGATGGTATCCTTCACCGTTTTTGAGAGCAGTGGTGATGAAATAATTTGCATAAAGTGCCTGTTTGGATTCGAACCCACGACCTACAACGCCACCGTCACTACTGCTCACACGGCTACACATCAAGCTATACATTTCCAGTTTTAGCTGACCTCGCATTGTATAGGTTCTTCGTACAATCAGAAGTCAGCTTATACTGGTTATGTATAGCTTGATGTGTAGCCGTGCGTACCTAATCACTTTGAGTAGGTATCTATTAGCTATGGCATTCACTCGTTCCGTTAATACGAAGAGGCAGTAATACGTCTCCAGTTCAACCAATGTCCCTGTATATTCAAGAAAAATCTGGTATATTACATAAAAGGCATATTGCATCAATAATAAAGCCTAAGTACGGAACCAAGATCCTTATTAACTAATAACAATCAAAATACAGAGCTGTCGAATTAACGTTACTTCATTCGCTGGCTATTATTGAACATTAATATTTTAATAATTTCCCCACGTTTAAGGCAATGGTTTAATGCGAGACGGCAGTTCAATCGATAGCGTGTCTCATTAAAAATGTATGCTACAGGGTAGGTATCTAATCCATCGATCACTTGTTCCAGGCTACAGGTGACATTACTTCTATAAAAGGTGATGGCTCGCAGTGACAACTACAGCCATTAGTGCTAACAAAACACGCTGTTGGTACTCTAGAATTTGAAGTCAAGAAATTATCTATATTAAATTTTAATATAATTGAACATATTTCATCTTTTGGTCTATGGGCAAATGGAAACCTCATGGATACTCTCCGTGTGGAGATAACGGAGCGTTATGTCGGACTCCTACTTACTAAAAACTCCACGGTTCTTTCTTCTACCATAAGTCAGGGGCCCGGGAGATACCTGTACATTCGCGCGCACCCCCTAATAACACTATACAGGATGTCCCTGGAAGTATGGATCAAATCAAATAGGGGCGTGGGCAAAGTCATTTCCAAACTTTTTGATCCTGAGAAACGTTGGTGAATTTTATACGGTTCAAAAGTTATGACCAACTTTTGTTATTTTCAATCACTTTGCATAGTGCTCAAAGAACAAAATCATTTAAAAAAAAAAATACCAAGAACTGTCAGTTTAAGTTTTTTAGACAGTCCTCATAGTTTTTTTTTATTTTTTTTTTTTCTTTTAGCACTATGCGAAACGATTGAAAAAAATTGGTCACAACTTTTGAACCGTAAAATAATAATTCTCAATCATGAATCATTCTCAGGATCAAAAAGTTTGTAAATGACCTTGCACACGCCCCTATTCGATTTGATCCATACTTCCAGGGACACCCTGTATACGGACTTATGATAAAATAAGTTGGCTCCTTTTTTTTTTTTTTGTGGATGGGAAATCATCCAATGACCCCTCCCGCTCTGGGTAGAGCAGAAGGGAGTGTCAGACTCTTACTGACTAAAACCCACCCGTGTTCCTTCCTTAGCCCTTTGTGTTCCGGGGCAGCGGTAACCCTTTCGGACAATCCCGCTGCCCATAAGTTGGCTCCTTGCTTGTGCACTACTGTCAGTTTAGCATTAATGGCATTAATATCTACAATAAATTACTACATGAAATGCTACATCATTGATTACTTTCTCTTTTATTCATCGTTGCTTAGAGTTAAGTAGTGACGCGTGTAGTGCGCGACTGCTTAACCATACATTTTTGATGTTTAAACGTTTTATAAATAAACTCCTTGAAGTTCCATCTTATGGATTTTAACTGCTCTCGTATTTTAGGTTTTCCCAAGGACCCCTTGCGATATTATTATGCTGTCGGATCGGAAACCCAGATAGATAATTGTTCATTGTATCAAGTTAACGAGCGTGTGCGCAGTCATCAGTTTCGAATGCAAAGCGGAACAACTTCATCGGTCACAATTTGTACCGCACAGCTATTTGGAGCAGTCGTTGTCGCTATAGAGTGAAATATGAAAATCTTATTTGTAGGTTTTGTTTCTGGTGTTATTTTCATATTTTCAAACAGTATGTATCCCGCTTGTTTTTAAGTAATGCATTCTCTTTTGACATATAGGAAAATATCAAAAATATATCTTTAAATTCATCAGTATATTTTTTCTTAGATAAGGTAGATCCAGTTAAAATCATTAGTTTGATATTTATCCATTAGCAAGTAAATCCAAGTTAAGTCATCGGTTTCTTATATTTCCTAGGTAAAGTAAATCCGTGTTAAGTCATCAGTGTTATATAATATTTTATTTCACTATAATCCATGTACCTATAAGACTTTTAATTCTACAAAATCTTAGGCTACTTTCAGATGACAGGTGTAAAGAGCGCGTTGTGTTAACGTTATACCTGGGCATCCGCATGCCGACACGCGTCTTTCAAAGTTAGCTTGCGATCGACGCGCGCCTGTCGTGCTACGTTCAGATCAGCCGATCGATTCTGTAAAAATCTCACCGTGAAAAGTTAGGTGAAGTGAGCTTAGAGTGAGCTGTCAAGAGAATCCCTAGCATCAGGATGACACTGACAGCTCACTCCACGCTCACTTCACCTGAGTTTTCACGCTGAGATGGTTACAGAATCGTACTGCAGTACCTAGGTCTAATCCCTCAGCAGAAAATCCCTAGTTCGACCGAAGTTACAAAGATTCGTATTACGTTTACGTATCACCAACGGACATATTATGATTAGTTTGTGGCCCGACCTAAGAATGAATGACACCACATTTGACAGTATTGTCCCTACACCCGATGTTTTTGTCCGTCCAAAAAAAAAATGAATTAATCGGGTGTAGGGTTCACTCCAATATTTAGGACGAGCCCGTATCTTGGTTGATGGATTTAGAGAACCTCTTGATGAGCGCATGCAGTTTGAAAGAAACGTGGGATAGTGGGCAGTTGGTGATGCGTTGACTACTGAATAGAGTTTTATTAACTAGCAATGATCGTTTCAGTTTCAGAATACCATGTCACCGATGGTCAGTATTTTCCTGATGTTTCAATGAATTTTGTACCATTTGAGTTCGATACTGCCAACCGTGCACCATGGAATGCGTCAGGTTGCTTAAAAGACCTCCTCAATTGCTGGGAAATAACCAAGTTTGTTTATCCTTCATAATTTTATCCATAATTCAATCGAAAACAAGTTGTTGTTCTTTAATAATTTTTGTATTGTGCATACATAGTGCAATAATATTTTATTTCTCTAACGAAATTATTTGGTTGTTTTATATTCTTGCAGACCTGACATTTTATGCTCCTATAGTAAATACAAGGAATCAATATGCGGTTTCTGGAAAGATACCTAATTGCGACGACAAGACCGGACAGCTTGACAGCGAATTTAGAAGTGAATTTAGTCCAAACAGCTAGCAATTATGTAGTCAAACTGAACATTGAGTTGATCCAAACAGCGCATTCACAAACCCAAACATGGAAGATAGGTTTTTTCCGAATAATTGACTGACAAATTGTTATTATCTTTAAAGTGGGTCTGTCTGCACGCCGCTGCGTTGCGGTACCGCAACGTCGCGCGTCGTGGTGCCGCAACTTCGCGCGTCGTTTGTTTTGATTTGAATTTGATTGATCTGAATTGCTTTATACAGCTTCATATGAGCCTGAGGTTCAAAACAGTATGTTTTACTGATTCGAAAACAGTTAAAGCTTCAGGCAAAATGTTACCGTCATGGCAGTAAACTTTAACGTTTTAACTGTAACTTTTTTTTCAGTAAATGGTATGTTCAATCATTAAACGTTACTGTTTTGCCTTTTATTGTTTTACAAACATTTCTTCTTACTATGTAAAGCACGGTATAAAGACTTAATGAAATCACTTTAATGTGGTGTAGTAAGAAATTATTTTTTTCTATAATATTTTGTGGTTCCACAATAAAGTCACGGTCATGTCAGTGGATTTGATATTAAACTTTGAAGGTCCCTTTGCTTAATTCGTACCAGGAGAGCAGAACACAATTTTAAACCGTACCTAACTTTTAATAAAAAAACATTTCCTTTATAGTCTAGTTTCTTCCTTACTTTTATAGAACTAAGGATTTTTTCAACCAGTGCAGATGACTTTAAAGTGTCAAAAAAGTGAGTGTTTGACCAATGGTATGACACATTGTTTGACACGAAGGTATTTTTCAGATCCGGGAGACTACAGTTTGTTTGAACGTTATTGCTTTTCAAATGATCATCAACAATGGACCAAGTGAAAATTATGTCAATGGCTGTGTCAATTAGTCACGCTTAATATTTTTTTATTAAAATATCTTAACGTTAATCATGTAACGTTGCAATATTGTATATTTAATTATTTATTTAAGAATTTTGATAGGAATATTACAGTCACACGGGCTCCTATAAACGAGCTAAGCTTACCTGTTGAATGTTCTTTTGATAAAAATTAAATAGTTAATGTTGATTGGTAACAGGTATCTACATTTTATTTTTAGACACATAATAAAATTTCAAACATCTTTAAAAAATATATTATGACTTCACAATCCTTTAATTTGTCTTTGATTGCGGTAGGCTTTCTGTTTTTCAATTTATATTTTTAGTGATACAAACGTGTACTGGAATACGTGTACTGGACAAATGCTGCAATTGCGGATTATTTTTCTTTAAAACTTCACTTTACGCGATACCCCTAGTATCGCGATACCTACATATAAAAAAAATCGAATTAAGCCACTTCTTAAAGTCGGTGAGAAATAGAAAATAAGGCATAATCATCTAGCTAGAAGAATGACTTTTAATAGGTTTTCTATAGAAATAGGGACGCAGTAGCTCATTTTTTCAGGTCGGAGGGATGGTTAGGATTTAGGATCACATTCGCGACATTTTATAAAAGGGTAGGTACGATTATTTCAACTGGTTGACAGTATACATGTATGGTTATATTTATCAAGGGATAAGGGATCACGCGAACCGTTTTTCAAATTTCCAGTGGGACTAGCTTATTATTTATATGTGTGCATTGTTCTGCACAGACCAAATTTCCTGCCATGGCTCAGCGGATTCTTTCTAGTCAGCTTCGAACAAAAAATTCGTAACTAAAAAGTAAAAAGAAAACTCGACTGACAACGCAAAGCAAACATTAACCGATTAATCACCGCTAATGAGACACAATTCATTTTTCTATTGTAATGGGCCTTTATCGTGCCACGCCGGCCTGTAGGTATTAAGCTTTGCACAAGAGTTTCTTATGTAACGAAGGTTAGCACTAAGGATTTTTGAAACAACGGGATTTATTTAAGATAAATAGGTGATGAAAGTTTGTATGGAAGTTCGAACTTTTTGCCCTATCCCTACGTACCTATTTTTATTATCGGGAGACAGCCATTAATATTTTTCCCACACTAGATATGACTAGGTACTTGTAACCCGGAAATAGTGGGACCCGTACCTACTGCCGTTTCAGACGTACTAAGTCGGCCACGAAGTGGCGACTTGTTTTCGCGGAAATGTGGTTGCCTAAAGTTCTGAAACCAAACAGCAAAGTAGGTGTTTGTGCTCAGACAATAAGTATTTTGTTGTGAATAACCTGAGAGTGGAACTGATCTTACGTGTCATGTGACTGTTGTGTTCAGTGCTACGAGTGTGAGTGAGCGCCTCTAAGGCGATGGATAAATCCTTCAGCTTAATTTAATTCTGGGATAAAACACGGCTTCGTACTGTGTAGTTTTCCGATGGCTTCATGTGTGCTGTTTCTGATTATAACCAATGAGCGATTAGCTCACGTAAACATTCTTATTTGCTCAAAAAATTAATTATTTTATGTTTAAAGACCCTTATCGCTATCGATACGCTGGTCTTTGAGCATAAAATAATTCGTTTCAGTAAGTATCCAGATACCCTTTCTGACATGTTCGCCGCTAGCTCAGACCTCAGTGAACCGAACCCCAGCTTCGTTATCAATGAAGTTAGTTAATATAAAGATGGGGCTCGTGGCTAAGTACTATAGTCTCAAGTTGTTCCATCGACAATGCTTGCTGAGGTTGGATCGTGGATGGGCGATTATCCATTTCATATTTAGAAACCTTCCCATGCTTCAGAAAGCATGGTAAAGCCATTGGTCCCAGCGGTCACTCGTTTTCCACGCGCGCCTCAAAGAGATGTCAGCATAAGGAAGGGGCCCGCAAGGGCCGAAGCCTGCCGGGGCAGCGGGATTGTCCGAAAGGGTTACCGCTACCCCGGAACACAAAGGGCTAAGGAAGGAACACAGGTGGGTTTTAGTCAGTAAGAGTCTGACACTCCCTTCTGCTCCACCCAGAGTGGGGGGGGTCATTGGATGATTTCCCATCCACAAAAAAAAAAAAAGCGGTCACTCGTAGATCTCTGTCAGTTGTTGCGGGAAGAAGGGTAGTCAGAAGCTTCTGACAACCAGTCTTACCAAGAAATGTCGTGTTACCCAGTAAGTGGGTTGTGGAGGTCAGATAGGCAGTTGCATCATGTAAAATACTGGTGTTTAGCTGCATTCGGTTAGATCGGAAGCCGATTAGCCGATCCCGACGGTTGGTAAAAGGCTAGGCAGATGATGATGAATGATCAATCGTGAAGAAGATACCTGCTGTGTTTAAACTAAATTAAAACTCTGTTTATTATCACAAGGTTTGATCACCAGCTAAACATTTTCATTCCTATTTATAATTACATTAGAATCAAATTAACCTTATTTTAAACGAGCGATTTAAATTATTTTATTGCTGATTACGCCTAAACCGTGTGGTACGGTTGTAACTGAATTTGAAAATGGATCAACAAAATTAAAAAAAAATCTCTATATAAATAAAAACGTTCAGCATCAATTGACTACAAAATAGGAAAGTGTGAATACCGACATACATAGACGATAGAAACACGAATCAATTTAACTTGAAATAAAACTCAAAATTGCCTTATTTCGGCGTCAATCTCAAAAATGAAACCACCAAAGTGAAAGTGTCTAACAAGTCCTCCTTTTTCAAGTTTTCCTTGCATTGACAAGACTATTATCAGAAAATATAACATTCTGGTAAAAGGCATATATTCGTCATTTACCACTGTATTGTATTTGGTATTGTAGGTTCCCCTGTTACTTTCTGCTTGAAGATCGGGAGGAATTTATTACAGTTAAAAAAGGCTTTGACAATCCAAATGTCAAATTAATGACATTTAAATCGAATCGGTTTGAAAAGTGCCGTTTGTAAGGCGATCTCAGCAGTGTGGACGATTTCAATAGGATAAATCTTATCGTTAACATCTCTCTAGAGATCTTATGTGGCATTTAGCAACTAGGAGACGGGCGAATCTGGGCCTGACGTTACACAAATGAAACATTAATCAATATTTTTTTTCAGTTTTTTTGTAGTTAATCATGAAATATTAAGCAGTTTTATCATGGCATAAGAAATTAAATATTTATTGGAAAAAATACTGACTTCCCTTATTTTCACTTTTAAACAATGTTGCCAGATGAAATACGTAAGTTAATCGATATTTAAAAATACGAATAGAAAAAAAAACAATAAAAAGTGATTCAGTGTTTTCTTCTTTAGTTAAGTTTAATTTTTTTTTTTAAATATTGGTTTCCCAGTCACACAACAACGTTTCTAAAAAAATCGTAAGAATAAATAATTGTAAATCGATTTCACAATAGATCATCATTTGTTTTAATATTCAGGCAACACATTGGAATTCATGTCAATCATGTCAATGTCACGTCAAACACAAACGTCAACTAAACAATAATTTGCTTGGTTCGGTTGGCTCACAGGACACTCAGGAGTTTGCGGTGGTAGTGGATATTTTATTTTCTGTCGTGTTTTCGTGTGCTGTAATAGTTATTATTCGATTAGTATTCTTTTGCGACTTTGGCTACTTATAAAGGATTCTGACGGGTATTACTTAGACGAACGACCCACGCATTTCTTACAACGGACTAAATTATCTTGCCTGCTCGACTTACCTCAGCAGGCTCAGCCTCATGTACTGGATTTCTAAGAAAAATACAATGAGTGATCAAAATAGTCATTTTAACAACTGCGGCATAGCTGCTTGGTGGCGTAATCCTTCTATAGGATTACATCAAATAGAAGACGAGGCATTCTTTCAGTTATACCTACAGCAATGCAATAGGTACCTACTGCCTGCACAGTTCATATACGATATTTCAATAGTAAATAACGAAGTGAATAAACCATTATAAGAAGTATTTTTAATTCATACTCCCGATGCTTTTTATAATTTTCTCAAACCTCTAGAATCTAGTTGGTGGGTCGCAATGTGTGAATTTCCTAGGATGAAACCTGTTAAATTCCAGTCTACAATAAAGTCTGATAATTATTTTATCAAATAATAATGTGAGAGCTCGGTGTAAGAATAACTTATAAGCAAGAATGTTGTTTCTGTATAAAACCAATAACACCCCATATTTTTTTTCTACCATGGAGAAATTGTAAACTTTTTAGTTTTTTTTAAATGGTATTAGTATCTAAATAAAATAATGCAGTAATCGTTACTGTAACGTCAGGCCCAACTTCCTATGGACTTTCGCCCGTCTCCTTTAAAGAGCTGAAGCATCATGTAGATATTATAAATTAACATAAACTGGGAGCAAAGTTGTTGGAAAGATACAGGCTTCAGAATGCAAAGCAGGTTATAGAAAGACTACATTATACGTTACAATTAACAGTACCTTGTGAAAAGAAACATCTTTAGCTCTTACTAATGAAGAGATGTCGAAAACCAAATTGGTTGAGAGTAATTTTAAATTTTGAAATAGATGGAAATTTACTTGTTGTTCGTAATCAGTGTTAAAAGTTGGTTTAGTGAGCGACGACTTGTATCCCACCGTGGCAGGTAATCATATAATGGAGGTTATGGAGGATCGATCGAACGAGCTCGTACATCACGTCGCGCGTCGTGAGCTCGTGGCAATATGGCATTAGAAATCAGGACCAATTTAAACAGGTAAACTTGACATTTCCTTATAATGGGCCATGGTTTATTTGAATTAATTATTTGTACACAAAGTGATGAGTGACCTTTCTAATCTTTCTAATGAGTGACCTTTCTATTTAAGCGTGTAAGTATCGACATTGAGACGCCATCGGTTCTTATTCATACCTATTTAAGTCGTTGTTTTATTTTTAGTCTGAATAAATTATTTAGGATGTGACTGAAATATATTATGATTACAATCGAATTCTTCTAGTCATGAATAAATAACTTGCGTCGTTTTACTGAACTATGTTTTTATTCACAATCGTCGTATATACAACTTGTGAAGTTTTTTTATCAGTCTGCGTCCTTACAACTATTAAGGTTTTGGTTAGACCAAGAAAGAATATTATTGGGTATAATGTATTACAGTCCGGCCACCGAGAGAATGCATTCCTCACACCTGCCAGTGCGACAATTCTAGTAGCTAATAAAGGTCAAATGTCATTTGTATGAAACTGATAGGTGTCAAGATCGCATTCTTTCGTCGGCCGCTCTGTAGATAGGTACTGAGTTGGACGTGTGAAATAATATTCCATTTTTATTGAGGTAATAGTTCTATAATATTCCTATATTTAGAATATCTAACTACCTAATCAATTAAACATGATTAGTTCCCCAGAACCGTTAAATATTTTCCACTCTTAATGTATTCTCGCGATATATACTACTGTATGATATACAAAGTGTATTTTTAAAGCATCTAGTTGAAACTAGTTTTCTGAACTGTGTGATAAATAAATTAAATTAAATTTTATTAAGGTAAGTACATATAGGTTTTGTAGTTTATAGTACATGATAATAATAATATGTAATATAGAGATTTATTATAAAAACCGTTGCAAGTTTATAACGATATTTTTTAATACGGCCTCAACCAATCAGTTTTCCTTGACCCATTTTGTGAGTAGGTTAATTCAGTTTACAGTGATAACGGGGAAAACTTAGACCCATATTTAATTTTACCAACAACAAGTCAAATCACAAGCCTCCAAAGAAAATTATGAGTTACTAGATATCTCACAACGTAGACGAGTAATGTTACAGTAATTAAATTCTATTAAAAATTCAATTAACTACCAATTTGTCCGTTTAAATGGTTTTCTTAAACAGAAGTTTTTGCAAACTATTGTTCTACTTAATAAACAAATGAAAGTTGGTCCCCTTGACTTGATTAAAGTCGTTGGTGGCCTGAGACATCGGGCCTATTGCCTATTAGAGCAATTTACTGCAGTTTAGCAGAATGGGTCATAGGCCAGACAGATGCAACGCACAGATCTTGGGGCGAACGCATGTATGAACAGGCAACGTGCTTTGTGAATCATGATCAGCAGTGTTGTAGATTTATGTAGACTTACTTATTTTTATATATAGTACATACATGTTATATGAAATGTTGAAATGATGTGGACCGTTTGCAAAAAACTATCGAAATAAATAATTAAAACAGCATGTAGTTATGAAAATAATGTTGAATGTGGGCTCGTTAATAATATCGTACTAATATTATACCTAAATGTGGACGCTTGCATGTTTGGTACTCAATCACGCAAAAACGGCTGAACGGATCTGGATGAAATTTGGCACATAGATAGTTTATACCTGGGTTAACACATAGGTTGTTTTCTTTAATCTCGGTAGTACGTTCCCTTGAGATAATTTTCGACATCCACGCGGGCGACGCCACTGGCCATAAGCTAGTAGTACACCGGGAAAGTATACAAATGAACTAAAACGAATGAGTTTTTTTTAATACGAGGTAGCACTTGTGAGCTATAATTAAAAAACTCGTATCGTCTCTTTGTGCCCACAAGTCGCGGAACTACTCGTAGACTCGTCGCAGGCGTCGCTCGTTGCTCACCTTCAAACCGTCGCGACGTGTCATTTACAAACTTGATTTCATACATCTTAATCAAAATTGGCTAACATAGGTGCCTCTACAGGTTTGCCCAACACGCCAACCGTTGAAATGTTGCAATAACGCTCTTTAATGGTATTAAAGGTAGAAATGTTTCATCGCCAATGAAAGCGGTGTAAACAGGCACCACAAAATGTTTTGCACCAATATTGCACCCACACATGTACCATGTGTACTGAGCTCTCAATTACCCGTCTGGCCCACGTGTCGTGCACGTAAATCAGATAGTTATATAACAATCAAAAGGCTTCATTTACTATGATTACATAGAGATCCAACAACCGCAGACATTCTCCAAGTGTCCACACTCCTCAGTACAACAAGGTGTTGTTCTGTCTTATGAATGAGACATCATTTTATTATAATCAATATCGACCGTTAGAACGATCGCTGCTTCATGTGGGTATCTACAATTTATTTATTGATGCGACCGGTCATTTGGAATTTTCATACCTATATGTTCAGTATTAAATATCCTAGTCGTCGACTTGAGTTCTTGGCTTTAAAAAATAAAAGCCTTAGTTTAGTTTTCACTGAATGATATAAAAACTGTGTAGGTACGTTGTGGAATTCTCTCTAATTCATAATTTAAATTTAATTTAAATCTGTTTAAATTAAAACCATTTTCCTATTTGCAACAATAGGTAATATGATTAAGGCCAATTTTTCAATAGTCACATAATTTTTATCTGAGGAATAAATATTGCGATTTAACAGCTTTTGTATGGGTATAAAATATATCAAACTGGAATAAGTATTTGTTTTTCAGATAAAAGTTATCTGACTGTTGAAAAATGAACCCTTAACTAAACAAAAAATATTTAATTAAAATTATTCTAGTTTGTTAAACAAATTGAATGTTTAATACAGTGACAATCAATATATAAATCAAGATTTGCATTAAACACATTGATCTAAACCTTGAAACTTACTTCCTGAGACGTGGTCGTCTCGTCATTTATTTTATGGTCATCTTAAAATTGTATTGCAACCACACATTGTTTCGATAATGACGTCACTGCAGAACCAGTTTAACAAGTTTTTGTGAGAATATCTAAGATTAGGTTTAATTTTTAGGGTTCTGTACCTAAAGGGTGCCAATGGCAACTAGGCTCCGCTGACCGTCCGTACGTCCGTCTGTCTGTTCTGATTCTTTTGAACCGTAATAGGTAGACAGTTGAAATTTTCACAGAGTGTGTACTACTATGACCGCTATAACAAAAAATAATAAACATTAAATTGAGTAAAAAATTATATGCAGATGATATGACGATACGTATTTTTTAATATGCACATAGGTTGTGTTGAATATTGTGTACGGTGGTACTGAAACCTTCATGTGCGACTCCGACTCGCACTTGGCCGGTTTTTTGCAGTCGTCTTCTGATTTAAGTGACCTTAATGCGGGTTGTTGACCAAGACTCACGTAGCTGTGGGCACTTTACATTATTGATAACTCCACCAAGAGCTAACACATCAATATGTAAAGTTGTCCAGCTAAGGTTTGCTCTTGGTCGTCAACCTGCTTTAGTATCGAAACGCATAGCTAAGTTTGAGACGGTCGGCTGGCGCAGGCGCAGTCACGAGCGCTCAGTGTAACCAATGAATCAGTCGCGGTGACGATTTCGAACGAACCGATCGTCTGTAACCGATTGCACTTGATCAGAAATAATAACTGTGATGACGACAGTGTTTGAAGCGCTGAAAGCGATATAATCCGCTCTTGAAGCGCAACTCTCGTAAAAGCCTTTAATTGCGGCTGACACGAAAGATAAACTTTACATTGTATAGGGTGCCATGTCCTGCGATCGGTCATGGAGCCCAAGATTAATATTGTAATTTATGGTGGTTTGTAATTGATAATACACCAATTTTTTTTTATAAAACAAAAGATGATTAATTTTGTTTTTTTTAGAGCTGCGTTAAGGCCCTTTGTACGTACACACACGTTTTTTTTGCCATAAAAAACTACGGTGTATTTGCCGTATGTAGGTACGATCGTCAGTTTTATACGGAAGCTTGTTTTCAGACTCAATTTTCCTACAGCGCGGTTTATACCTATGGGTACTGTAAAGAATCCGTGCCGTGTTAAAGGGCCTCAAATTATTTCGTTTTTAGATTAAAATAAAACTTTTCTGAAATAAGCGTAACTTTTTTCAATCTTTCATATCTACATCCATGGATGTAATAAAGATAATGTTTAAAACTGTAAATACACAGTTACATTAAATGACTAAGATCAGAATTGTGTAACATGCTGACAAAAAACGTAATTATGATACGAAAATGTGATAAGTGAAAACCCAAGGTAAAATTATAACATTTTATGATGTACAGGGTTTTCTAATCCAGATTACAACTGCAATTAAGGATATTGCCGGCTTTTCCTGACATCGTGACTTTAATCTTTACTATTGTATGCTAAGTACACTTTTCATAAAGAATGTGTGTTCTCGCGCGCAATGGAATGAATATTGCATATATAGCGCGGATATTGTTCCTACAGGATCTTATTTGAAAGGCTTCCTTGCACTTGAGATTGGCGTCTTCGTTTGTATTATTATTACATTTTTATCTAAAGTTGTAGTGTCTACTGTTAGTTTTACAAATGCATTTTGTCATTTATCTGTAACAGTCGGATATTAATATCGATGCGCAAACTGAAACCATAAATTCAGTATTTGATTACCTCCAGCGTAGAACCTGTACATCAATTTACTTACCATATAAATTATTTTATTGATAAGCATTAGGTAGGTATGTGAAAAGTTGATAAAACATGTTCAACGCAATATAATAATTATAACTAATCTTATTTATTACTTTAACAGATAGCAATAGTTCATCTTAAATGAAAAGGGGCATCCCTATACCCAATGTCATTATTCACAGTATCGGATAAGGTGCTCAATGTCATGCAATGTAAACACTAAGCAAAGAGAGCTCTCAAACCGGCGAAAGAAAACCGGCATATCCAAGAACCGAAAATTCTAAGACATCTGACATCTACCCGCACTGGGCCCGCGTGGTGGATTACGGTAGCCCCACTCCCTCTTACAAAAGAGGAGGTCTGTGTTCCAGCAGTGGGAACATTATAGGCTGTTATGTAAGCCAAGAGTCGCCGGTTCACCACGTATGTAAAGACTCCAATCAAGCTACTTGAAACTGTCAAACTTTCCCAATCAACTCTGAACCTTGTACTTTAGCGATAAAGTTGAAAATCTATTAAAGAAATTGGACAGATTGTAGTGGCTTGATGTGCTGGCGTCTGTACATACCTACTTTCAGTGCAATGAAGACTTGGCTTTTGGTTAGGTTATCAATTATGAGACGCTGTTCCAGTTGACATAAAAACTTTCAGGATTGGACTCCTAAATGTGTCCAAGCCATCGTTATAATAGTCAATTTCTGTCATGTACTTATTGGAAATAAATAAATTTCCAATATTCCAAAAATTCCAATATTAAAGATACAATAAACAAAGATAAAAAATACACCTACTGGGTTATAACATGCTGCACGATGTGTTGCAGGCCTTGCAGGTATATTTTATTTTTAACGATTTTCTTCAGTTCTGCGTAAACTAATGTTGATAAGATTATTGAATGCATAATAATCATACATTTTAATAGCCATAGGTACATGAAAACTAAGTTGAAACTGAAGCTAAGTTGTTTGCGATAAGGATGACGACTGTACTTAAGTATTTTTTATTTACGCACCTGTTAATAATTTTCAGTTTAATTGAAAGATAAATCCTTGTTTCATTAATGTGCTCCCTGAATAAAGTATAAGACAAAAAAAGTAGGCATTACCAACATAAATTCTCTATCAAACAATAAACAACTGTTACTCGTATCATTATCACAGTTTCATGGAAGAACAATGATTGAGATCAACATGACGAAAAGCCGTCATTTTAAATGCGCAAATTAGATTGAATAACAATAAGAATATTTATATATTCAACATTTACCGCAGTTAAGATTTCCACGATACACAATCAAGTTGAAAAGAACAATGCTTTGGTATGTCGATTACTCGTTAGATCAGAGAAGCGTGATTGATATAGTTTTTGTTGCAGCTGCGGAACCACCCGTAGAGTATACCTAAGAAATATTTGTACTCCTAATACTCAGTATGTAGGCTACACAGGGATATTAAGAGTTACTATGAAGACCAGGGTAAAATTTTCTTACCCTTTAATTTTATAATATATGCCTTTTGAATGACCATTTTATGAAATATCACGAATCATATTTTGTTCTACATGCAACCTGACACTGACCCGAAAATTGAAAAGCAAAAACGTAAGGAAAATTGAATTTAGCTAGTTACCCTGGGGCCTCCCTCCTTTAAAAAGACTTATCTTTAGAACTGCTAACTACTCTTTTCAGAAGTTTCTTACAAAAAATGAAGACTGGAAAATGTCTTCTAAGTAATTAAAAAGTATCGAAGGCGATAAAGATATTCATGTAAACTATTTACAAAACAATGTCTCAAATATTTGGAAATGTTGGCACGCTATCAAAGCAAGAGAAATCGTAGGGATCGACACGCACCTCTGCCCTGACGAAACAGCGGGTACCTACGTACAGTTTTCCGCTACTTATTCCGCTAAGTAAAAACAAAAAGGTCGCTGTGAGGTAATTAACGATTAGTAGGTTATCGTCGCCTTGAATGTTGCTTGTTGATTTCAATAACCTTCTGTTTTTTTTTTGTCAAAATCGCAATATATCGATGACATCGGTAGTTTTTGTTGCAACAGGATACGACACTAAGGATTTTGTGATTTAAGTTTCTTCATAAAAGTAACTGATATCTTGTCCAGAATTGACCAGCAAAAGTGGAGATGGAAAGGCCACTTGATGAGAGAACACAGAGAGTTCAAATGGTCTAAAATCGTAACCGATTGGCACCCTGGGTCATACAAACGGAGCAGAGGAAAACAGAAAAGGAAATGGGAGGACGAGCTAAAACTTACAGGGGTCCTAACTGGAGGAGAGTGGCTCGTGATAGAATACATTGGAAATTGCTAGAGGAGGCCTTTACCAAGAGGCATGCTGAATTGAGGGGCGTACTCTAACCTGAATAACTGTAAAAACCAAAAATAATTCAGAATAAAGGGGCATTATAAGAGTTTCCTGTAAATATTTGGAATCCAGACATATAATCAGCAAAAAGAAATATGATTATTTTACACACAGGTAAGTAAAATTGTTTTGAAAACTCGTTAAATAATCTTATGAAAAACTAGCAAAGTTAATTGATTCTTAGCACGTCCTGTGCCGGCTGGCATTGTACTACGATATGCGAAACATGCTTAAATGTTACCGCACACAGCACAGTCTATACAAAGCTCCTTCTACATGGAGATTAGCTTCGGGAAATAATTGCTAACGTTACGTCAACGGCCCACTTTCTGACAGGGAAAAGTCGGCCCACCTTACAAACTGTTGATAAATTGTGGTGCATTAGCACATCATCAGCAGGATTCGTATTTCTGTATGAGTTATTATAAAAGCATCATTTATAAGACGAAAGCTGGGTTGTCCAAATTAGTAGTTTACGATGATTTTATTGGAAATATCTGATAATCTTCCAGCATTATTTTCTTAAATTCTGTTATTTGAAAGTTAAAAAGTGATGCCTGGGCTGTTTTTTATCTATAATAAAGCTGAAAAGTTTGTTTTTTTGAATGCGCTAATCTCCGGAACTGCCAGTCTGATTTGAAAAAATATTTTTTGCGTTTTACAGCCCATTTCAAGAGGAAGTTTTTTTTTGACATCAGAAATTTAACATCACGCTAGGAGCCTTAGGACCGAACAAACAGTCAGAAAGAACGCTAAGCGAAAACAAAGTCGCGTGCAGGCGAAGCGATGGACTGGGTGGGTCAGGGGAACAAGAAATTTCACGCGGACAAATTAGCGGGCAGAAGCTAGTACAATGATAAAAAAAACAACTAAAAGTGTACCCATATGTATGTTTAGGTATATGACATAATGGCTAAACTGTCTGTGTAAGTATAATTATCTCATTCAATGTCAAGGCGTGACAATGACTGCAGTAAAGTATTCGCGTTTATCGTAATTATCTATAAGGGTTAAGTATCTTACGACAAGACTGAGTAAAGTTTTCTCGTATCAACAGAAGAAATAAATAATTAACAAAAAACAACACAACATTAAATAATAATAATTTAACATTTAATAATTTATTAATTATTATATGAATCATGTTCATGATATTGGTACAGATAAAGACTAACGTTGGATCAAGGGTGCGATAAAGTATCTTGTAAGTGAACATAACATGGCTAATTGGCTATATTATTTAAGATTTAAAGATTTAATTTTATATAAAAATATATCCATCTTTTGCGAGCCAGCGCGTCCTCCTTCCAGTTTTGACGGAACCTATCCAGCTCGTCCCGCTATCGCCTACGTAGTCTGCCGCGACCTCGCCTCACTGTCTCAGGGCACCAATTAGGAAGGGGTGGAGTGAGGCCTTTGCCCAGGAGTGGGATAGCGTAGGTTAGAAAAAAAAAATTGCCCGCAGTTTGGCTCCGTAGAAGTCGGAAACTATCCATGTCCTAACACAGATCATGGTCTACCTGTATGCCAAATCCGTTCAGCCGTTTGAATGTTTGGAAAGATAACAGATAGACAAACAGAGTTTCTTTCGCATTTATAATATTAGTATGGATGTTATTTTTATTTTAAACAAAATAAAAATAACATATTTTAATAATAAAATATATTTATTTTTTTTTATAATCATATTTTGTCAATGATATACGCTTTAATAATTATCATAAAACAAAACATGTATCCGTACGTTCCCAGTTTTCCAGTCCCACGCAATACGAGTGGCGAGTCCAAACGAGGCACGAGGCATATTTATCAACCTGCGACGGTCAACTGACTTTTATATTGTTTGCAGGTTTCGCAAACTGTTTTTTATTGCTAATTAAGAATGAATCTGGCTAATTCTGAGGTTTCAAAGGCATGTCCTAATGGTTACCAATCTCTGTGAGTGTGATGATTGAGACATACAAAAGTGAATAAAATAATTATGTTTTAGGTATTTGTTTTTTGCACCCATATTTTGCAGAGATCAAGATTATAATTGTTGTTCTACCACACTACCTAATTGGTTTTTAAGCCTTTTTAAGGAAATTCCTCGTCGACTGTTCGACACTTCACGTGACCAGAGGGCTGGGTCGTTCATTGGCCAAAGAATTATCATTGCCATTAAACGTGGCAATGCTGCCAGTCTTTTGGGCACGTTTCCTGATGACAGCGATTCGGACGAGTACTTCGATGCCTAAGTATCCTTTTGTTTTTGTACTTATTTGTATAGTTAGTCATTTAATTTAGTACCTAGTGTAAATACATAGTTGTGTTACATATTGTTAAATTTATATAAGTAGGTAATTTTTTTAAACTATTATTCATAGTTACACTTTCTGCAATCACGTAAAACATCATGTTTCCTTTATTGCGAAGAAACTTACTAATACCTACTTACCTAGATGTCTGTTTTATTAAGGTCGAGATGGAGTAATGAGTCTGTTATTTGTAATACTAACAATTAATTAAAACAACTGCAGAAGCCGAGAACTATTGTTTTAAAAATTAACAGAGTTTATGAGAACTGACCGCGACTGCAGTGTTATTTTTTTTTATTTTGAAGGTCAAGGGTGTTCTTATTATAACGCTTACCGTTATAACTAAATGTGTTAGTAGCATGCGAGTTTCTTATACTGTACTGTAAATCTGTTAACAGGTTGCTTATAAAAGTATGTATTCGCGTCAGTGAATTTCAGTGAAACTACGTCTTTTCTATTAAATTAATAAACTAAATAATTAGTTAAATATCTATTTCGCAAACCACCAAAGCTCAGGGGCCTAGGATAAAGATTAGATAACCTTACTGATACCTAGTATTTTTTTTATTTTTAGGAATTTAGTGAAGCAATTTAGAAAACCTGCACAGATTGACAGATGACTCCGCCCTGGAGTGTAAATGTGGTGCTGTACCACAAACAATAGGGCACTTAATATCGTGTCCAGCGTGTCCTGATGTCTGCACGCTATAGGAGTTGATGGACGCTACTTAAATTGCCAAACGCGTAGCCAAATTCTGGGCTGCCTGTATATAAATTGCCATCGAAACGATAAGAAAAAGTGAAGCATTGCTTTTAGATATCTAATATAAGACAATCATTATGACGCAAATGGCAACTGAATCTTACCCCAACTCTGTAAGGCCATACATCATTCCTTAACCGTTATAGCCAAATGCTCTCGTTTCTGTTGACCGGCCAAGCGAAACCGCGGCCAAATATAGTCTACAGCAGACCGTTCAACTTATTTTGACCTTACTATCGTGACATGAAAGAAATAAAATTAACATACATTTCTATGGCAACGAAGAACCCAACACTATTACAAGTAATGGTTTGACACTTACATTTGATTAGGAAATCTAAAATGTTATTTTCTTTGAATAAGGTCCCATTTTAGCTCGACTAACGATGTTTATACGCCATACTTTTATAATTCCCACGCGTAAAACATATTGAATAAATTAGAGAAGTGGATTTTGCTTTAATGTTAATGTGAGTTAGAATGCTATAATAGGATAACCGCAAACAATCAAGGACACTAAACAAAGTTTAGACAAAACCAGTAGCGTACCATGTCCGCCGAAATAACATCGAATTTCAATTATTTTAATAGTCTCTTCTATTATATAATAAATAATCACAGATGCAATTCAAAATTGAGATTTGAAGTCTTGTTTAAAAAACGAACTACTAAACTGTCAAACTAATTAAAATAGTGTAACATGGCAAAGGTATTTTTTTATTAATTTAACAGTTATCGACATACTTGCTGCATCTTATAAGACAAAAGCTTGCAAATAAAAGTTAAAAGGATAATAATAGGTCTGAGATATAAGGTATTGTTCGTTTGCGAAACAGACTGCGATATGGGAAATAGAATATTGCATTGATATTGGATTACCGCTGGCAACAGGGTCAAGGTGTAACGTGATGCATCGGGTAAGGTCTGGTGATAAACCCGTCTGTTCAGTTAACCAGTCGTAGACGGTAGTTGCTACGTCGACGCGGACGTTCAGCCCAGCCAGAAACGCGTGACGTCACAGACCTTGAGAGTACATTCACTTAACTAAATCCTTCCGAAGTCAGGCATACCCGGACGTACATACATATAGTTGTATTATAATAATGGTGATAGTGATCAATCGTGACGTGACTGTGGTTCGTGTTGTGAAATGTATGTGAATGTAGTTTTTGGTTCACGATTTGACATTAGAACGGTTTGCTGTTATCTTTTCATCGGATAATTATATGTAGGCAACTTGCACATATGGCGGGTGGTTGAAACCGCAGGAATCATTCGCGAGGTTCTAGGTACGTTTGGTGAGTCTGAGGGCGCAATGGGGTTATCTACTGTACTCCTATATCTAAGATTTTTTCAGTTAAAATATCAAGGTTGGAATAATAATAATAAATCGTTTATAACCACAAAGTTCAAGTATATTGCACATTAGGTAGATTTATAAGTACAATAGAATAAATAGTGCCTTAAAATCCAATGTAATCCCGACCTTTTTTAGAACCTTAGAAAGTTTTACCCAAGTGATTAATCAGGTATTCTATATGACAAGGTTATGCGACGGAATATAAAATACCAAATGTCATTGAAGCCTTCATGCAAGAGACATGCTCACATTATCATTCACACACAGTTCCTTTGTTATTGTTTAGTTAGGCGCTAGTCAAACTACTGATCCCTCATTGCTTATTACCTTGGCATCTCCGTTTGTTTACATTTTTCGATAACATTCGTATGGGAAATGTTTTAGATGCGAATTAATCATAAACTGTATGAATTTACATGATTTTTTGATTAGGCTGCATTTACGACTGGCTGCGTAAATATGCGGGTAAGTAGGCGTTACAAGTAAACAGCTGATTGTTCACTTGGAATATAAAAACAGTAAGCTGCTAATTGTTTCCTTTATTAGGTACATAGTGAGCATAATATAATTCAAGCCTTGTTGTTTCCATAAAGTCAATCTTTCCGTACAGCCATAGCTAATAAAGTCAATCAATGTATGTATGGGCACGGACCCAATAAATTAGTTTCTGATACACTAAGGACGTTGACGCGCCTCTTAATTCAGACAATCTTTGAGGTCCAATCAATTTGATCGTCTCTTTTTGAAATAACGACTGCATCTGATCATCGTTTGTAGATACGATTTCACTTTATATTGTCAAACAAGTTTAGTAAACTTTTAGCGAACAGTGTCGGTTTAGAAAGGAATAGGGCGGCTGCACACGAGCGGCAGGCGTTAGAAAGTGGCCGAGGATCTCACCTGCTCCGCATGAGTTCTTCCAGAAGTCGCAAAACTTGCTGCACGCACACATCTCGATGTACGTCACTTCGCACTAGTGCCAATGTATTTTTAAACTTCACTTGTACAGTTTCACAATCCTTCAGCCGGTGCGCATTCACACGATCGCGTTAATGTAGACAGCTGAGAAAAACTTTATTCACGTTATAGTAAACATTGGCGGCGTAAACATGTCAGCTAGCGGCTCAGATGCTCGCTTGTGTACCGTTGGAGCGTAGAAAGCGAGCGCGCGTGGTCGGGGCAGCGGCGGCCGTCGGCATCGTCCAAGCGAGCGGGGCAGAACGCGACGTGCGACCGGTGCGGGCGCCCTCGTGCGACTGCCAACTGCCGAGTACAGGCGCCCGCAGCCCCCAGCCTCGCCGGCAACCGCCACTTCACTCGGATATAATAAAACCGAGGAAATGCACAGATTTCGCGAGCAACGATGTGATTGTGATAATTAGCGCTGATTGACGGAATCGACTCGACGAAACCAAAGGCGCTGAAAAACGCGGAACAGCATGCGTCCACAGATGATTTACATAAGCGATTTCCGTGCGTAAGCCAGTTAATAATTTGTCGTACAAATTGGTTTTTTATCAGTTTATCCACGCTCCACCGCAGTTTCGTTAGCTTATCACAAGAAGTCAAGAGTTGAAATCAAATATATTTAGCGTGTTTTATTTTAGGTGTCGATATATTAGTTATAGTGATTGTAAACAAATAATAACATAAATTACGAGACAGTAAAATTTTGTCCGAATATTGTCGTACAAAAGAGTTCAACGCTCTATGAATGTCTACGGCCGTACGTGGGTCCGGAAGCGTGATCACAATCCTGATATAGGCACCGGTACATTATGGTATATTGGGCTTTTATTTAAGCGTTCTTTACATTCAACATTTAAGTATGTACGTTCTTATCAAAATTGTTGTACAAAAAATGGGGAACTGAAAATTATGTGCGGAACTATCGTCGCGTAAAAACTTCGATAAGTGAAATAGGTAACACGCTACCGTGAACTATCAAACAAAACTAATACCGTTTGGCGAGATGGCGGTCAGACAATCTCTATTAACTCCGCAAGAATATAATTTCTACTACGATAGCTCGGTTTTCCTAACCGCTGTACCCACTTTTCATCGACACACGGATCCATACTTCGAGGTCTGTACCGGTTTTTGTGTCTCAGTCTAGGACTGATCGTGCCGCGCACTCCTGCGCAGGTTTTACATTCAATATCTTTAAAAGAAAAAGTAATGCTGCCATAATAGCAGTTAACAAGTTCAATTTCTTACTTCAAGGCTTTTAATTTATTATTATAGTTATAATACTTTTTGTTAGACTCGATCTGAGTAATCTGTAACATAATAATATTATTATTAAACTATTCTTGAATAGTTTAAAAACATGCGTCCATTGTCTTATTTTATTACGAATACACGTGTCTTTTGTGGCGAATTTTTGCACGCTCTATTTCCTTGCTCTCGTAGCTGTAACGCGTAGCCGACCCGTAGCGTGTAACTGACCCGTAGCGTGTAGCCGAACCGAAGCGTACTATGCGTAGCAGGCCCGTAGCGTACTACGCGCAGCCAACTCGTAGCATTCAATTCGTAGCCAGCCCGTAGCGTACTACGCGTGGCGGTCCGTAGCGACTAACACGTAGCCAACTGTAGCGTCTAACACGTAGCCGACCTTAGCATGTAAGGCGTAGTCGACCCTGGCGTGTAACGCGTAGTCGACCATGGCGTTTAACGCGTACTCGACCCGTTACGAACTACGCATAGCCAACCCGTGGTGTAATACGCAAAGCGAACCGCAGCGTGCAACGGTAGCCGAGTTGTAGTTTTAGCGTAAGTACTACAATATCAAACTCAACATTTGAGATGCACCAACAGACAGACCTGGTACAACTATCTGTAGCCTGAACGATGGACCAACCAGGTGGCATCTGCTCTGATTGTTTACCAACACTGCGGTGATCCATTCATCGCGGGTGACTGTACCAAGCGTTGGATGAAAATAGATGATACATATCTACTGAATTTTTTCTAATCAACAGTTCGTAGAAAATGTTTTTCACTGATACTGAATCATGTATTGTAAACTTTAGTGCATGACTGTCTTATTGTTTGAATGGATAATTGTTATTTTTATAATGAGGAGGCCTTTATAAGTGCATACACCTACATACCTTGATTACAAAATGTTCTAAGGTGTTTAAAAAAAGCGGCCAATTGCGAGTCGGTCTCCCTCATGAGAATAATATTTAACTCTACATATTTTTTTAAATTACTTTTGTAAAATGCTGGTATTCAGTTAGACTGGAAGCCGACAGTGGTATTAGAGCGGAATAAAGCACCCCAACATAATTGAGAACAGGCCAGGCAAATACGGACTTAAGTAAAAAACACTTTTCTACGACTAAGTTTTTTTTTTTACTTTATTTACTTGTATTGTGTGTTGTTATAGCGGCCATAGTAGTACACACTGTGAAAACTTCAAGTGTTGACCTAAGATACAGCCCTGTGACAGACAGACGGTCATCGGAGCCTTAGTATCAGGGTCCCGGTGGCACCCTTTGTGTACGGAACCCTAAAAATAAGCTACATCGAATTCACGTAAGTTCTTCTTATCCTGTGTAACGTAAAGTTTCTTTGAGAGCAATAATGGCCCAGCGGTAACATCCGTGACTCTCGAGTTGTAGGTCGTAGGTTCGAACCAAGGCATTTATTGAGGATGATATTCTCATAGCATGTACCTAAGTCTATTTCCTGTTTAGTAAATATTTTATCACTAGCTTTTGCCCGCGACTTCGTCCGCGTGGGTTTCGTACTTTCCTCAAATAAATTTAACACCCTCTCCACCTCCCCCTGAAAGGTATTTCGAAAATTATTGATTACGATCTATAAACTTACTTTATTTAAAGAAATAAGTATTCGGGCCAATATTTTAGTTAAACTACCTAAGATGTTTCAAATAAACTATCCTCCCTTTTCATCACGACAGGGCTTGTTTTTGCATTTGGTACGTTTCCATTTTTATGATATAAGATTATTTATACCCATTTTCGTGTTAATGGAAGTTGAAGTTTCTACTCCTTAAACTTTATTACCCTTTTCCACCCCGGTAGGAGTCGAATAAGTAAAACCCTAAAACTCATACTTTTTTATTTTAAGTAAGTAAGTAGTAAACCCCTAAAAGTGACAATCTTTATTATTTACTGAGGCAAATGTTGAAAAGTTTCAAGTTTCTTAACCAAAAGAATAAGACCACCTTTTCACCTTCATAGTTTTTATCCCCATAGGGGCGAAATATTGAAAACATGTTTGGGACGTTTCCATATCTTGACTCAAAGATTATTTATACCAATTTCCCATTGAATCAAGCCACGCAATAAAATACTCCTCTGTGATATGGACTACCCCCGTTCACCCCGTTAGGGTTAGATTTTCAAAAAACCCAGTCACACTTTTTTTATTTATTTTGGTCTTAAGTATACATACTGAGTTCCGAGTTTATATTATTGGACCGCGCGATAAAATTCTTCAATACAAACTGACACCCTCAATCTCCCTTTAGAGCAGAAAAACATAAAATGACAAACTATAATTTACTTAGATAAGTATTTGTGCCAAGTTTGAAGCTTTAATTTATTCATAGCATTTTTTTGGAGTAAATCAAGCTACGCACTATAATACTGGCCTTAAAAATCGAATTACCATTTTTTTACCCATCAGGGGTCTACTTTCGAAAGACCCATTTCTTATTACTTACTTAGGCAAATATTCCTTCCAAGTTTCAAGTTTATTAACCAAATGAATAAGATTTTTCGTATAAAGTTTTTCCCCACTTTTCACCTCACACAGGAGGAATTTTGAAAAATGTTTGGGATGTGTTCATAACTTGACTCAAAGATTATGTCCAACAATTTTCGAGTTAATCAAGCCACGCAGTAAAATGGAAAATTAACTACTCCTTTTCACCCCGTCAGAGGTAGATTTTCGCAAAACCCTGATACATGTTATTCTTTACTTTTGGTCTTAAGTATAAATACTGAGTTTCGACTTAATCGGAGACCGCACGTTAAAATTCTTCCATACAAATGTTGACACCCCCTAATCGCCCTTTAGGGGGTAGTTTAGAAAAGCAAAGAATGCCAAACTTTATAATTTACTTAGATAAGTATTCGTGCCAAGTTTCAAGTTTATTAACCCAAGGAATAAAATTTTTCATATAAGCTGTATCCCCACTTTTCACCCCACAGGGGTGGAATTTTGAAAAATCGTTTGGAATGTGTTCATTACTTGACTCACAGATTATTTATACCAATTTTTGAGTTAATTAATCCAGGCAGTAAAATTTGCCCTGTAAAATTAACTACCCCTTTTCTCCCCGTTAGGGGTAGATTTTCGAAAAACCCTGATACACGTAATTCTTTATTTTTGGTATTGAGTATAAATACTGAGTTTTGAGTTAATCGGACCGTGCATTAAAATTCTTCCATACAAATTTTGACACCCCCCCATCCCCCTTTAGAAGGTAGTTTAGAAAAATAAAAAAGACCAATTTTCATAATTTACTTAGATAAGTGTTCGTGCCAAGTTTCAAGTTTATCAACCCAAGGAATAAGAGTTTTCATACAAACTTTCATCCCCTATTTAACTCCCTTAGGGGTTGAATTTCGAAAATTCCTTCCTTATTCCTAGTCTACATTATAAAAAAAACCTCTGTGCAAAATTTCAGCTTTCTAGGTCCAAGGGTTTAGGCTGGGTGTTGATGAGTCAGTCAGTCAGTCAGTCAGTCAGGACTTCTCTTTTTATATATATAGATTTTTAAATTAAATTATATTATTTTTCTTTAAGTACGCTGTACCGGTACAGTGTCCTATTAACTGTTTGCTGCACCGGACGACGTCATTACGTCGGCGCCGGCTGTCGCTGAAAACCAGCGCTGGGCCTCTGTCTTGCACAGGGTCGCAGCATAATGCTGAGCGATTGCCGTTTTGCGTGGATGTGACGCATGTCCCCCTACCTTTTATTTATTTTATTTTTTGTGTTTATGATCTTTTTGCGTCATGTTCACCGCAAATAAACGTATTTTCTTTCTTTCAGACAAGCATTTTACTTTGTGAAAATTATTTTATCACCTCTGCTGTCAAAACGGTGAAGGAAAACATCGTGAGGAAACCGGTCTGCGTGGTGGATGACGGCCCACTGGCCACTCCCTCTCACCGAGAGGAGGCCTGTGTCCCAGCAGTGGGAACATTATAGACTTTATGATTACGATGATGATGGTTAATATTTTTCCAAAATTAAATTTATTTCAAGGGAATCATAACACGGAAGAACCAAACACCACTAATTTATATTTAACAGCACCACATAAAGTCTAAATCAAGACTTCCGTATTTTTTACTCACATTTAATAACTGACTAACATAATCGGCATATTAATCTATCATGAATGAATAACCAAAAAAAGATAATTAGGTGTCACACGACAGTATGAATCAGTTCGCATTATGTTAGTAATTTAGTCAAGCTGAATATCAACATGTTAGAAATGATAAAAACGCACAATCAGTAGCGATGAGCAAGTTTCTTAAAGATGTGTCAGTTTTTCTTTCAATTTTTACATGAAATTCGTTCACAAAATAAAAGCTTTCTTGGAAACTCTTTCGTAGGACGGGTACAGATTATGATAAAGTACTATAGATTCACGTGTCAGTAGTTGCAAGGCTTCGCGGGCATTAAATGTCTTCACTATGCTCAACGATTTTCCTCCAAATTAAGTTATTATAGTCGATCCCGACATGCACGTTTCTTGACGAAAGAATTTTATTGGTATTAATTGGACGATACAAGTCTTCAAAGACAGGATAATACCTGCTAATTGATAAAACACAGGTTATTTTCTAGGGTGGTAGGAACATCGACGCGCAAATTGTAAATATGAATTCAGCACATGATTCTAAACGCTTTAATTACACTTATTATACAGATGGACAAGCATTATTTACATTATTATTAATTCCAAATGTCAAGTCTTTAAGCATTAGTAAGTTCCTGAAAAAAGTAGCTGTGACAGACGAACGGACTGATAAACGAAGTCACCACAAGTGTTATTTTTGCCATTTTGATACGGAACCCTGAAAAGCCTTCCTTGTTAAAATTATGTTTACTAATCTCAAATGTAAATAGGTATTTGTAACCATGAAAATGGTTTTCCACCCCTGAAATTCATGCTTCTAGACCCCAAATTTTTTTGAAAATAAAATTGCTGGGATTTCAAAACCAAGGCGTATATTAAGAAATCTTGTTAAAATATACAACTAATTTTATTTTTATAGTTTATAATGCCGTATTCGCTAAGAAAAACCTACATTTATAATGAGCCCTCCGCGAGGGCTCCTGGTATCCCATATGCGACATGAGTGAGCCCTCCAGGAGGGCTCCCGTCATTGAACGTGTTAATACGCTGTTCCATACATTTTGACCGCATAGATATTGCAATTTTGTATGAAACAACTCACAACTGATTTTTCTTTTTTCAATAATCGACGTAAATTTCAAACTTAGGGGGTTCATAATCATATACTGAATCTATGGTTACAGTCTCGACGATGCCCCTTGTATAAACGAAAAGGAAATACTGTAAACAGTATTGTCAGAGTAGTCTCATAGGAAACGCTGAACAAAATCTACTACAGTCTGTCCAGTAGTTTAACCGTTTTTTTTTTGACAGATGGAACTAGTGATTGCAGCAACGTCATAGCACACATATCGATAATTTACACTTTAATTTGTATGTAGTATCAACTATCGATTTACTGCTGTCAAATAAAAAATGGTGCGGTTTCTATGCCTGTGTTATTATTATTAAACACAAAATAATATAAATTAGCCGCTTTGTTTACTTGAATTGAAATTTTGCAGATTTTATAGCGGAAATCAGCGTAAAATAAAGTTTGCATTGGTTTGCCGTATCAATTGTGTTGTAGTGTATACATATAAATATGGGGCTTACTACATATTAAAACACAACGTTTTTTAGGCATAACATTTCGTGTAAAATCAGTTTTAAAATCGAAATAAAATAGTAACATCTTGTTTATGGTAGCAAATCCGTATCCGGAAAATAATTTATATATTTCATTGATATTTGAGTGGATGCAAGTTTTTTCTATACATATTTGCCATTAATATAAAATTATTATTTTCGTTATATTCATTTGAAGCGATTACATTCGATGTATCACTTTGTACGATAGAATGTAATTTAATACTCATAACAAAAAAAAAAACAAATAAGATATTTTTTTGTTTTTTGTCAAAACTGATACACGTACGGTGTTATAATGTTTGTAAGAAGTCACAAATAAGATAATTCAATAAGATAAGGCAGTTTATATAATTATTTGTTTTACTACGCATTTTAAAGCACAATACGTAATCTGGAATAGTTACGTTCTAAGGCAGCTGTCAAAAAACGAATAGTGTAAGTTTTTTTTAAAATATGATTGACGTAAAATTGTTTGTTTAAACCTACTTACAGAATTAATCATTTACTAGTGTGTTGTAAAAAATGAAACCTAAAGAGGCCAGCAAATTATATGTTTATAAAGGAAATCCTATATGAATCGTGTGAACACCGCATTTGTCAACACTGAATATTTATATTTGACTAATCCGATGGCCTAACGCGACCAAATCACCAGGGAATGTTGTCCAATTAATATGAATTAATTAACAGATACTAACCAGACGTATAATATGCGTACTAAACCATATTAACAAGTTATATAGAATTAGCTTCTGCCCGCGACTTCGTCCGCGTTTCTTGTTCACCCGACGCACCCCATTGTACTTCGTTTTCGCTTAGCGTTTTTTCTAACTTTTTTTTAATTTTTACTCGGCTCCTTCGGGCCAATAGAACTAGAAAACAAAAATATTTTTTCAAATCCGACTGGTAGTTTCAGAGATTAGCGCGATCAAACAAACAAAAAATTAAACCATAATAACAAGTTATACAGGGTGTCCCTGGAAGTATGGATCAAATCGAATAGGGGCGTGGGCAAGGTCATTTACAAACTTTTTGGTCCTGAGAATAATTGATGATTGAGAATTATTTTACGGTCCAAAAGTTGTGACCAATTTTTTTCAATCGTTTCGCATAGTGCTCAAAGAAAAAAATGCATTAAAAAAAACTATCAGGGCTGTCTAAAAAACTTAAATTGACAGTTCCTGGTAGTTTTTTTAAATGATTTGTTCTTTGAGCACTATGCGAAGTGATTGAAAATAACAAAAGTTGGTCATAACTTTTGAACCGTAAAAAAATTCACCAACATTCTCAGGATCAAAAAGTTTGGAAATGACTTGGCCCACGCCCCTATTTGATTTGATCCATGCGCCTCGCGGTTTCACCCGTTTAAGTTTCGATCCCGTGGGAATGTCGGTATAAAAACTATCCTTTATCCTTTCCCGGAACTCAAACTATCTCTATGCCAAATTTCCGCTGAACCGATTTAGACACAGACAGACACATTTTCGCATTTATAATATTAGTATGGATACAAAACGTAGCCAGTAAGCCTACGTACGTGTATTGTACCGACATGAAGGCCACTCAGTCTCTTATAGAAATCGGGAAGTGTTTTCTGATGACGTAGTGGTTTACGACTGCCTCGCAACAGACGGCTTTAAAACTGTTAATGAGGCTGATAAATATAGCTAATGAATGAAATTACATCCTTATCTGTACATATCCTTAGTACGTAGTTATCTAATCATTTTACATCATCACAGCTGACTTGCCTTTTCCCAACTATGTTTGGGTCGGCTTCCAGTCTAATCGGGTGCAGCTGAATACCTGTACCTATTTTATATGGAGCGACACACACAATGCGTAACACACTATCAATTTAAATCATTTTGAAGGACATTGCTAATCCATTGCTTCATAATTCATATATTCGAAAAATTTGCTCATCAACGTAAATAACGCAATGAATGTTGTTGAACTGTCAAAACTGTCAAAATGAAAGCCCTTGCTACTGGATAGTGTGTTACGCAATTACCCCGCTGTATTTCCAGAGATTATCTTCTATAATCCAATTACAAACTTGCAAACTTTACCTCTAAATATTTGTTTAGATATCGGTTGAATGTCGTGAATGAAACCAGTTACTACTGTTACAAGTACAAAACTGTGTAATTAGACTGTCCATAGTTGGAATAACACACCGTCCTACGCATTTATCTTTAGCAGCAACACAACATACTTAACTAAAAGAAAAAAATAATCTGTCGCCCTACCAAGGTCATATACAGAGGCCAGCACATCAAGCTACCCAAATCTGTCAAATTTTCCCAATTGATTATGAACCTTATTCCTTTGATGTAAAGTTGAAAATCTATCAAAGAAATTTGACAGATTGGGGTAACTTGATGTGCTGGCCTCTGTACATGTACAGTAAGCTTCAAAGAAAAGGACCTCCCGTTGGTAATGATGGGGGGGTCCTTTTCTTTGAAGCTTACTGTACAATAAAGTCTGCAAACTCTGCGAAATTAAAAATACTACTTCATTCCAATGCAAAAAAATTCTAAAGGAAACTTTGCATAACACTGGTTATGCTTATGATGCCTCGGAAAAATTAATATGAAGACTCTAACCTGACACCAAATCAAACGAAGAACAATGAAATAAACACGCACACACACACACATCACCCACACATCACACACAGACACATCCCATACCAATACACACATACCATCCCTCTGGAATTCGTACTCCGAGCCCCAAGATACAGACTAACTGTCTAGTTTGGGGCTCACTAGCAGATCCTATTGTAACCTAGCTGTAGGTAATATTTTAAGCTACTCATGTCGTCTAAACTTGCTGCTAACCAGTGAACCTGCTTACTGTATTACCTGGACAGTAAATATTTTCTATTTCTATGTAAAGACCGCCATTTATAAAAAAAATGCTTTACACACAATTTGTACGGTTTCGCATGATTGGAAACCGTTGATAAAAAGTTTAGGTACTTAAAGGGTATGTAAAGATGGTCCCATCCACCCATCCATGGTCTTGGTATGGTCTTGGTATGTAAAGATGGTCACCCATCCACGGACCAATCGCGGCAAGCGTAGCTTAACCTGATCGATCAACCCGTGCGGCTGTTATTACTTAGCCACATGCATTTTTATTTGCATTCCAAGACTTTACAAAGCCAAGGTACAATTACGGACCCTCTAGGGTACGGAAAAAAGCAAAAAATCATATTATTTTTTTATAAAAATTAGGAAACAATGTCTATAGTTATTAACATTCAATTAAGTAAATATGTTCACGAAGAAATTTCAAGAGCGACCACCTTGATCTGACTTGACGATAACCTTTCGTCACAGAGGTTCATTGTCATCATATTTAATGTTGTGTACTACAATTGTACTGATATCTAGAAAGCCGGAGACAAACCCGAGTGCGGAGATAAGCGAACTATAAATTAAGGCCTCCAGCCGGGGCGAGCGCGCATCGCCGGCGCGGCGGCGCAGTGAAATATAAAGTACTTTTATTTTATTTATTAAAAAATCAAAGTATCACTATTTTTTTAATTTATATCGTTTAAGCAATTATCGGAGACTATTTTGGTATAAATACTACGTGAAAATGATGTAGAAGTTCGGAGATATTGAGACTGGTTTTCAGTAAGACATTTAATTAGGTTTAGTCGTTTTTTCTTTATTTATACGGCATATAACAAAAATGTATTCCATTATTATAAAAGTATATAATATTTTTGTGATACTTATGAGAAAAATTGTTTTGATGGATTATATTCAACAAAAACTGCAAATTAAAGCTCTTAAATCAGCTCTCCATGAGTTTTTGCCTAAACAAGCATCAGGAGAACGATTATTGCTAAATAAATAGATAAATAATAAAAAAACGCTTTATTATTATTGTAGGAGAGAAAACGAACTATCTTCATCAATTAATTGTTATTTATATCAACCAACGAATAGTATTCAATTTCAACGATGAAATCGGACATAAACCAAGGATCCAAGACGCCTCAGCCTAAAACCCATTCGAATACACAGGCGATTATGTTGGACTAACTGTGCTCGCGGCTTCGTTCGTATGCATTTCGGCAAACAAATTGGTTTTCATGGGCTTTAGTTTTTTTAGGCGGAACCCTATTCTTTTTCTAAAATAAAAGTAGCCTAATTTACTCCTTATAACATCAGTTATCTGCCAGTGAAAGTCCCGTCAAAATCGGTCCAGCCTTTTTGGAGATTAGCCAAAACAAACAGGCAGACAGACAAAAAGAAAAATTTTAAAAATCGTTGTTAATTATTTTATTATAAGTCCGTATACAGGGTGTCCCTGGAAATCGAATAGGGGCGTGGGCAAGGTCATTTACAAACTTTTTGATCCTGAGAATGATTGATGATTGAGAATTATTATTTTGTGGTTCAAAAGTTGTGACCAATTTTTTTCAATCATTTCGCATAGTGCTCAAAGAAAAAAAAATATTAAAAAAAACTATGAGGGCTGTCTAAAAAACTTAAATTGACAGTTCTTAGTAGTTTTTTTTTAAATGATTTTGTTCTTTGAGTACTATGCAAAGTGATTGAAAATAACAAAAGTTGGTCATAACTTTTGAACCGTAAAAAATTCACCAACATTCTCAGGATCAAAAAGTTTGGAAATGACTTTGCCCACGCCCCTATTTGACTTGATCCATACTTCCAGGGACACCCTGTATAATTTCATATTTTTGACATTGCAAACAGACACTTATTTTTTTAATTTGTAAGTATGTATATATCAGGAACACAAATACATAATTCTGTGTTGTTTAGATAAAGTACCTACATATTTAGATTATTTTACGTTAAGTCGGTCATCAAAAAGGCAGAACAGTGAAACCGTAGGAAGCAAGGGACTGTGTAGAGAGCGTAGGTGTTCTGTTAGCGTTCAATTTCGCATCCTACCTCGAGTTTGTATAAAGCCTCGTCTTCATTACACTAACTGTCACAAACAAAGAATGTGAGCATGTTTGACTGCTTTTACTGTTACCGCGAGTACGCAAGAACAATCACCGACAAAAGATGCTGATCATTATTAGAATTTCAAATATTGTACAGATAGTGCAATCCATGAACACGCGCCCCACTCTTTTTCCTAATGCTTACAGCACAAGTGAGCAACATTCCACTAGTGCTTTAGTTTTGTCGATTTACACTAATTATTATTAGTGGCTAATTAGTGTGTATAGAAAAAACTAAAACACTAGCGAAATTAACTAGCGATAACCGCTAACGATTAGGAAGAAGAGTGGGGCGCGTCTTCGTGGATTGCACTATCTATAAAACTCTCATTATTGATATTTGAATTATGAGAGATTGAATGACAACAAGATTTGATAGATGTGTTTTGCCCATCCGAAAAATTTAAATAAGACACTTGTCTTGACGGAACAGCTACTTTCGGACGGGCCCGCATCTTCGATGATAATTTTATAATTGTCATACTCGTAGTTTGTAACAAGTAAGTTATACTAGGGAAGTTTTATTTCATATAGCTCTCTCTTTTGAAGATTTTGACTACTGTTAATCAACTTATGTCAGGCTATAACTGCACGGGCTTGTAAACGTTTGATTCTGGGGGTCTACTTTCTAAGTTCGTCAACGAAGATACGGGCCCAAGAAGTTGACCCGTCAAAGCAAGTATCGTAATTCAATTTTTCAGACGGGCAAAAAACACTTCTGGAGTAGGGACAACCAATAGTGTCGTCAATTCTTAGTTTGGGCACAGAATAAATAGGTTTGGGCCCGAACTATTCTTATATCCGTTAGTAAAAAGGAGAAGACAGAGCCCGTAACTTCTGCCGAAATTACGGATTTGCTGGACCGATTCCACGCGCTTAGTGAAGACGCAGCTTTATAATTTACTCAAAAGAGTATCTACGTATATAATTTTGAAGTTTCAATGAAACCAACATTGTAAACAGGATATACATTTTATAGCAACGAAAATAAATAACACGTTAGTTATTTTAAGCGGACTTTGATGAAACATTTATTTAGCATCTTTGTTTTTAAACCTGTTTCATTTATCTTGTGATTTTAACTTGAGTTTCGACAATCCAGTTTTTTTACACTGTTTAATTTACTTTTGATCTTTGCTATAAACTTTGATTTATATATTATTAATGAATAATTAAAGAACAAACACCCAGGTTAGCTAAATGGTTATAAGTTTTATAAGTAGATACTAATTACTATGGAATAGCTAAAAATACAATTTAAAAAAATCACGGTTTGGTGATCATCATGAGCTGCGTGTTTCACCAAAGAATCAAATCAGCTTTATTAGTAACGGAGGAAAATAGTAGGTCAAAATATTTTTTCTTGTTTTTTTCTGACATTTATTTTGCTTAATCTGTTTTGTAACTAGGCTAGTTACAGAATTAATATGATTGTTTAGCATAATTAGAATAATAATTCTTCAAACAAGACAGAAACGACCAAAAAATGCATTAATTAAGATCCAGTGTGTGTCTACAGGAACGATATTTACTTCCTCCATCTGTCGTGTCTATATGTTCAGTAGGTTTACTTAAACTAGCCAGATACTTATTAAATTAACACTTAAACACACAAACACTATATTAGCCAAATGACATCATAGATAATGGCCGTTTAATTGAGTTGTTTACCTGGACAGTATTGGAACAGAAAATTGATATGTAAGGCAGATATATGTACCTATGTAGTTTCAAAAGCCTTTACTATGCAATGTGGAGACGATAATACGACAATAAATAAAAACCTTGGCAATACTAATGCATGAGTGTTTTGGAACTATCAAATTAATTCTAGTACCTGCCGAAATTAAAAAGGTGTATTTTTCATAAAAACTATAATTATAATAGTGATGCGCTGACTATAGATTTTGCCCATCTTTGACTAGCCTATCTACGGTGACTGTCTGTCTATCTATAGTGAAACTATTGGATATATTTGATAGAATTTTCGTATGCAGACTGGGAACGTCATTAGACATAGGTACGCAGTTTAATTTAATTGTTGTATTGTCGTCTCCACCTTGTATAATTTTCTAAGAGAACTTTGCCAGAAGCATGCGTTTTTTATTGGTTCAACAACATGACCATCAACTTGCATTATCCACGTCGCGTCATCGCTTGAGAGTCTTGAATATTGAAATTATCGACTATAATCAATCTTTATTACCCGCGGGGCAGTTGCGTAACACATTATCAATCGGAATCGGTTTCCTTTTGACAGTTCAACAATATTCATTGCGTTATTTACGGGTTGAGCAGACAAATTTTTCGAACTTATGAAGCAATGGAATAGCAATTTGCTTCGAAATGATTCAGAATCCGATTAATAATGTGTTACGCAATAGGGTGCCGGTTGCCTAACCATACTACGACGTTATTAAGCAATTTAAAGCCATTAAAAATATAAAAATGTTCCCATCATGTACCTGCCTGTCATTGATCAGGAAACAGGAAAATACAGACATAGATAGAATCGATGTTGATTTTCCGCAAATACAGTAAAAATGATATCATTTTTTTAATGACTTGTACATAATTAAGTTAATTCTAATAATAGCACCGGTGGTTTGTCCTTAGTATTGATTTTGTATCTCGTTGATTGCGTTTCTCATTTTCCTGACATTTAAACCTCATTAATTCGCAATCACGAAGTCTAACGTTCAAACCTTTTTGGTTACGTCATCTCTCACGAGTGAATTCATCAAGCCATGTGTCATTGTTTTATGAAATGTAAGTCAGTGTTGTGTAAGACCTATGATTGACACGGATAGCGTATTGTTTTCATCGGCAAAGATTAGACCAAGTCCTTTCTAGGGCGTCTACTGTTTATTTTTGTCAATTTTTCCATACTAGAGATGTCAGACACTCAATTTTAATCCACGGATAAAAGATATCTAACTTTGGTAAAATCCACCCTTGGTCCGTCAACAAAGATACGGACCCATCCAAGAGTAACTGACCCGTCAAAATGTCAAAGTGTCATAAATTTTTTTTCGGACTGGTAAACAGTAAACACACATCCGGACAACTGTCAAATCGTGTTGACATTCATTCTTAGTTCGAGCCCGGAACTAGTCTTAAGTCCATAAGTGCTACGGATTAGGGAACGACCCTGTCTTCGGCCGAAACTATGGACATCTTGCTAATCCTTAGTTATGAAAGTCGACAAAAATTACGGTTTATGTAGAAGATATGAGAGCAATCACCAACGCGTTTGCTGTTAGAATGAGCCTCCAAGAGTAAAGATACGTCTTGCTCACCACTACCGCCACATGCTGCTATCGTTGCTGACTGATTTATCTTAAACTAAAGCCTACGAGCTATTGCCGTATAGCCAGTGCCAACACGGACAAAAAATGGCCGTCACATTCAAAACTCGACTTGCCGATACACTTTTCCTGCTCAGATGGTGTTATAGATCTAGTCCGATACCGTCGTAGCTCTAGGTTCTAGTACATACCTAGCTGGCAGACATGGAAGTGTGGTGTGGCAGCCATGGCCCCACCACGGTTACTGTCCTGACTATCCGACCTGCGTCGCCAACTCACATCACTTACCTGTAACAAAAGCATTAGAACATTAATAAGCCGACTCTTAAATTGCGTGTGAGTTAATGGGAATTATATGAACTTTTAGGCGGATCTCACACTACAACGCGCTACGCAACGGGACGCAGAAAACGAGCCTCCACGCGTGATATTTTACATAAAAATTCAATAAAAACGCTCTTCCGTGAATTTATCTCCGTTTCCCGCGCCCGCTCGCGTGGCGGCGTTGCAGTGTGTGATCCGCCTTAATGTAGGAATACATTTACACATTGTATCTGTCAAAATTAGGTGGATCATACACTATAACGTGCCAAGCACCAGTGCGCAGCTAACGCGCCTCCGCGCGTAATTTTTTACATACAAATTCCAATAAGAACGCGTTTCGGCGCGGGGAATTTGGCTCCGTTTTCCGCACCCCGTCGCGTGGCGTTTTGTAGTGTGAGACCCGCATTACTCGACGGAAACCTTGGCGCTATTACCCACTCCTGCAATGCTATATACATAATGCGGAAATTGTGTTGCGTAATTTTCATAGAAGTCAAAGCACGCAGAATATCTGCCGCGTAATTTTCGGGGATAATATTATTTATGTCGCTACGCTACGTAACAATAAACTAACGAAGGAACTAGATGCTGTCGGTCGATGATATTGACCATTTAGATGGCAGTGTGGAGTAGGGCAGATGGATTATGCTTATCAATCGAACTTCGACTATATTATACGAGGATTATAAAAGGGGCTCAGGGCTAAATAATAACAGGCGCACGGGTCGATCGAAGGTTCAGAATTACGCTTGCCACAGTCGGTTCGTGGACGGATGATCATGTATTATCGAAACCCCGCCGTGCCTCGGAAAGCACGTTAAGCCGTGGGTTCCGGGTGTCGTTCGTAGATCTTTGACATCCATTACTGGTATTCAGAAGCCCAAAAGTCTGACAACCAGTCTTACCACTGGATACCTATCTTGTTTCCCAGTGAATGGATTGTGGTGGTGGTGGTTAGATAGACAGTCGCTTCATGTAAAATACTGCATTCAGCTGCATCTGGTAAGACTGGAAGCCGGCCCCAAAATAGTCGAGAAAAGGCTAGACAGATTGAATCGATTTTCGATTATGCCATACTAGCTGACCCAGCGAACTTCGTACGGCCTTAGAATTAATAAACGTAAGAAAATTAATTACCTTAATTATTTTTTTCATGAAATTTGCCCATTTTTTATAGTTATTCTGCTTTTCGGGGCGGAGGTAAATCCAACAAATCGAAGATCATAAAAATCATCCAGCCGGTCTTGTAAACGGTGTAACTAACACGGCTTTGTTTTATTTATTTATTTTAGTACTTACTTTGTTTTATTTTGAGGTGTCGACTGGTCGACGTCAATTGACAGAAATCTAGTTAGACACGTTTTACGAGTAAATGATAAACGAAACAAGTAGACACAGCATGTATACATGTTTAATTATTATAAATATTATGTATTGTTATTTTAAATGTATACTTGTTTACTTAGCATACCTATTTAATTTATATTTTTATAAAACTGTACGCCCATCCAGAGGTCGCGCGTTTCGAGATCCATTTGTGTTGGTTTTAAGACCACTTACAAGAACACAATTTAATAAATTAGAGAGAACCTGTGATAAGATTTGATTTAATATTAGTGTGATCGGTAAGTAGACCACCGCCGCCATCTTAAGTTGCTAAACGAGAAGCCTTCAAGAGGTCCTTGACTGTCTGATGGACCGCGCAAGGGTGAGAGTTTTGCTCGCTCAGCATTGAGACATGCGATCGTCCACAAACACAAAAGTCGGGTTTTTTTAATCTTTTGCTACTCAAACAGCTGGCTGTTTATTTATTTCATTAAAATTCATAACATGTTGCAATTATTATGTGCATCATACACTTATATATCAGTCATGAACACGACAACGGTTCGTCCCCTACTAAAAGGATCTTTAGACCGCCATTATAAACATAACCACGTTCTCGTCTCTCGAACTCCCGGGATATAACGGCAATACTCAATAGTAAGTAGGTACTCACCTATTGTAGAATCCATTATGCTGTTGAAGAATCCAATTTTTGTTCTAGAACAACTATATTTTCCATAATAATGTTCAAAATATACACGCTCACGAATACTAATCTGATATTATGAAATATCTGATCTAACTTGTTTGCTTACTTCTATTTATAAGATCCAATTTTCACATTTTGGTTGTCTAAAAAATCGACTATTTTTACCTTCCTCACCAAATATCGAAACCGAAACTATTTTTGTGTAGACTCGCTGTGCGAATTATGTAATAATAACGGCTAATCAAAAATTCATTAGGTATGAGTCGATATTTATATACACTTAATTTTAATTCTGAATAAATTATATATATACTATAAATATAGTACAGCCACATTCTCGTCCCACATATTATAAGGCATGGGCGTGTAAGATGGCACTAGTCTCGGCCCCGAAACCGAAACGCCTGTATTCCTCGAAGGGTTAGCCCTTCGGGGAATACATTATGTAATGTTACGTAATAACATAACAGCAAATCCCACCTGTGATTTCCTGGAGGCAAAAATTTTTAGGTACGTAGTGCGCTCAACGACACATCATGGCCTAAACCCTAGGCTTACAATGCGAGGTCCGCTTAAACTGGTTTTGTTTAGCCTGAGGTGTATCAAATGGCATCGTGACTACACTGCTGCATTAGAGAGTTTCTTTTTAATGTTCTTTACATTATAAAAATTAATATGTATTCGGAATAAGATTCTTAGGGAGAGACAAATTGGAAAAAATGCCCGGAAAATTGGAAAATTCTTTAAAAACTGTACCTAAGTGCTTTTTTATACGTGAATTGAAATTAAGACAGGACAACGTCTGTCAGTAAATCTACATAGTTAATTATAAAGTTACATAATATAACACCTGACGGTATTCTTGTGTTCGATAACAATTACTAGTATCTAATGTGTAACGAGAACATGCTTTTCAACGTAAAATGGTGGTGTGGCGTAATTACTTAACACTTACCTTTTGTTGTTATACTATTCAATCATGAAAGAAATAACCTATGGAGGACGCAGTTTTCTTTGAATCGTGATATAATATGTTTTACAATGGTTTCTCGTGACGTTTTAGTCATAAAAATTATCTCTAATTAGAAAACAACGTCATACCTAAGTAGTTTATGGTGTGATTTTGAGATTCTTTATTGGTATTCAAGTTGGCATACGTCATTGTATAAGTCATGAATTGATAACGAACTCAGAACTTTTGTCATCCTAGTCGAGTTGTAAGCATCAAATCATTAAATCAAACTACTTTTAAGGGAAAATATTTTTTATTTTATTTTAATTTGACACAACCATTTTCTAAATTAAATCAAAACAGTTCCTGCAGTTGCAAATTATTTTCCCACAACTTATCTTGAATATTGCAGTAGACCTCGAAAAATAAATCGACTCTAACTTCCAAGCTTTAACTAAAAATTGTAGACCGTAAAGATTATTTTGTCTTTTCCCGGACCAGCCTAATTATACTAGATGGCATTAGTTTTCAGAACAAATTGGAAGGAAAAAGATTGTTCTTTTCTGAAACAGAAACTGGGAACTTAGTGAAAAACTTTACGTTTTTGGTAAACTTTGCAATTTATGATTTAAAAATCAAAATCCCACATCGACCATATCAATTAATTCACTGTTACAAAAGTCCGAGGTTAATATCTCCAGACGCTCCACTAACTACCGTTTAGGTATTTCCATAGATTAGCCTGTGCCCATTTTCTGGGGTGTTCGTTCGGTGGCTTTATCTCTTCGATAGTGCTATACTATAAATATTATTGGTTCGATAGCCTGCTGACAGATTCCAGTTCTAAACACTCTTTTAGGTTCACTTTGCTTAGTTATAGAGATCTTTGTGGAATCAATAGCTACCTATTCTTAGATTCTCAGTGACCGAGCCATAGTAATGGAAAATTCCAGAAATTAATTGGAATAAAATTAAACAATACTTTTCCTCTACTAATTGAATTCAGAAAGATAGTTAAATGACGCAGTTACTTAATTTTAGGTTAGAGTAGGTACCTATTATTAAAAAGTAATAGAAAATTGTCGTTGGGTTCGCATTATCGTTGTATGCCACCGACTTCCGAAATTGAAGTTATTTCATAATTTTGAGGGAATTTCTTTTTAAAATCGATTTTTTTTTCTAAATTTCTTGTTACTTTTTTAAACTGGAATATTTGTTTATAATAAAAGGTAATAATTTTGTTGTAAATATTGCACTAGAATTTTACCAAGGTTTTGAGATGTTTTCCCTTTGACACCACACCTGTAGCTCGTATCAATAAGAAAGGCCTTCACACTTACAAGTATTAAGTCCATATCTTGAAAACTTCTGAGCCGATTTTGATGAAACTTGCACTGTTCCCTAAGTTGAAGTAAACGTAAGCCAATAAAAAATGGTCACAATCCGATTAATAGTTGTGGAGAAATGCGTGGAAAAACATAGGTACACACGGCTACACATCAAGCTATACAAAACCAGTTTACGCTGGTCTCGCATCGTACGGAAATCCTATACAATGTGAGATCAGCTTATACTGGAAATGTATAGCTTGATGTGTAGCCGTGTGTACATACACCTATATAATTTTGTATATTTGTTTGGAAGCTCTAATAGATTGTCATATATTGTAGTTCCAATAATATTACATACATACACATACGTGTCGAATTGATAATCTCCATTTTTTGGAGTCGGTAAAAACAATCAGTCATACAAGGTTTTTCTACTTAATGATTAAGGATAAATTAATCTTTAATTAGGTGCCTACCTATTAGCATTGCTAGATTGAATGTCTCTTTGTATCATGGAACTTAAAGATATGGGTAACATAAAATAGTTTTGTGATTGATAATAGAAATATCGATATTATGAACAGGGCCGTCTTGACCATATTGGGCGCCGGGGTGCGAAAATCAGCCTGAGCCCAAATTTTTGTGTTTATTGTTATATTTAATACTTGTTTTTTGCCCAGCAGTGGGACAGCACCTATAAGCAAATAAAAAAAACTTACTCTACGATAAAATTAGGTACATTTTCAAACATCAAATTTCATTTTTCCGACTACAAAGTCGGCAATTTTTTTATGATATCGTCTGCTTTGTACTCTTGAGTCATAAGTAGTTTATTATTATAAGTATTTAGTTTTTTATTAATTCCAATTTCGAGCTTTGATTACGCATGATACGTGTAGGTATAAGGCGATTGGCTTGCGCCCCGTAAGACCCTGCGCCGGGTGCCACGCACCCCATGCACCCCCGGGTAAATACGGCCCTGATTATGAAGATCGTTTTGGCTGTAAAGGTGCAAAAAGGAAGGATTTCTCAACCTCTAAACGGTTAGGAAGGTAAATCTAGAAGCGCGGGACACTAGAATCATCATCATCTGCCTAGCCTTTTTCCAACTATGTTGAGGTCGGCTTCTAGTCTAACCGGATGCAGCTGTATTTTACCAATACCAGTATTTTACATGAAGCGACTATCTGATCTATCTGTAATACGCGGGAAACTAGAATACGATCGATAGTCAATAGCCATAAGTCAGTGGATCATAATATTAACTCCCTAGACTTTATTTTTTAAGTGGATGTTAAGACTTATATAGGTATATATTATGGATGACATAAAATCTACGGTTGTAGGTGCAGAATATATGCAAATAAAATAAATCCCCCTTTATGACGTAAAAACGCTGTACGAAGAAATTATTAAAATTATGCAAGGAAAAATCAAAGCTTTATAGTACCCATTATAGCGATCTAGTATCTACGAGTATCTCCACATGGTGTTTTCGCGTAGTTTCCTAGTAACAGCCAGAATTCCGCCCAGCTAACAGGGAATGTTGTTTATTTATAAAGTCGGGATAGACCGATGCGTTCAACTGGCCGTCTGCAAACGAAAACCTTGACTCACTCTCTAAATAGATAGTTTGTAGATAGTTTTAACTCATACACTTATAGGAGTATCGTATCTGGTTGATATTAGTGTCGAGTTCAATAGCAGCTGAAAGAAAAAAAAAGCTGCTTTCCTGGTCTAAAAGCTTTGAAGTGAGTTTAATATTTTATGAAATAAAGAACGCGACAGCTATTTATCTTCATAAGTATTTATCTTCATAAGTCCTTTTAAGTGCATGTTGTGACTAGGTCAAGAATATTCCGACCTAGATTGATAAAATTAGTGCTAATAATAGAACTAGACTGCATTATCGAGTGTACAGAAATTACATTTTCTTGGCGACTTCAACAAGAAAGAGTGAAGAGTTTTGCGAAAAGTTACGGAAAAAATGATTGGGTTGTTTATACATTGGAAAGCACTCGTGCGCGCAAGACTTAATTCCTATTATCATATTTTAATAGATAGGTACAATTAAGTATTTACATTAAAAGCATTCTCGTAGGCAATTAAATAAAAATTAAAAAGTAATCAAGTGCCAGTGCCAGTGCCATTAAGAAGAAGAGATAAGAAGAGCGTGGACATGATACGTCGATGCTACAGTAGGTAATTATCATAGTTTTATCTATGATACGACATAAGTACACGGATGTTTAGTTGTCCACTGATCAGAGGCATTCATAACATTATATAATGGTGATAACCCCTATGTATGTGCATCGGAGTTAAATAAACATAAAACATTTTCATTTGAAGTATTTACGCTTAACAGAAATTGTATTTATAGGTTAAGGACAGTTATTTTGTGTGATTTTAAAAGTAGTTATAAAGTAGTGCATAATCAATTTATAATGTTGCCACAGCTGGGTCACAGGCCTCCTCTCGGTGAGAGTCGGCGTGAGCTTACTTCGAAATGGCGGTCCAAATGTTTACGTTCCATGACGTTCCAGACGCGTTCCGGACGACAGCGCTTTAGATCGCTAAAATATAACCCGACCAAGTGAAATTGCTCGTTAGTTTCGTATTACACGTATGTTACTTTTAGTTGATTGAATTTTGGATTATTTGTTGCTGATTGAATTATCGCTACGTAACTTAGTAGAAGTTCTTTATTTACAAAATCTATAGCTTCTCGTGACGGGGACTTTAGTACTAGACATTTAGTTTGTTTGAAAAATCACGTGTTCAATTTCGATATTAGGATTTATTTGACAGTTTCAATGTACTCCTGGACTACGCATTATTGTTATTAGTGTTTTAATTTTTTGTCGTCTCCACATTGTGTATGTTCGTTAAGAAATTTACCGGTAAAATACGTAAAACTAGCTGTGGCCGCTTTTCTTTGAAACGTAATACCATAACCATGGCCCGAATATAGCAGAAGTTCATAAAGTAGACACTAAAAGTCGATGGATTTGGCCGCGTGAGAAAGGCTTGTTTCCGAGCTGAATGCTTTTGTGTAACACAGCATAATTATTCTACAACAATGTTCCCACTGCTGGGACATAAGCCTCCTTTCTGTGAGGAGTGGGCCGTAATCCACCACGCGGGCCCAGTGCGGGTTGGTAGATGTCACATGTCTTCGAATTTTTGGTTCTAGGACATGCCGGTTTCATCACGATGTTTTCCTTCATCGCTTTGAGTGATGTTTTTGGATAAGAACCAAAACTCAAACATCCACAATTGAAAGAATAGTTAATACAACCTAAATGTCCTGACATTTAATTAATTTCTAAGCACCGAATATACCTTTTATTAACGAAAGCGAACTTTGCTGGCGGATGAGATAGAAAATCAATCCACTTTGTTTGAGCAGACATTTTTCAATTAAAAGCACTGCGCTACTGCGATGGATATTGCTTGACCCGACCACCCCGGCCGCCCCGGCCATCACCGGCATGGCTGGCATCGGTTGCCCCACAAAGGAATAAATTAAATCGTCTCGCTGGGGAACTGACAATAACTTATATTGAAATCTAACTATTACCTACCTCAATCGATATAGAAATTAGTTATATAAAAAAAGATAATTGTTTTGTCTTGATGTTTAATACACAGCATGTGTATTAAATATCTCTGTGTTCACATTTTAGGATGTGATACAGATCATCAAACTGAACTACTTTCTACATGGGACCAATAACACAATCGCAAAAAAATTATGAGGCGACCCATACATTTGGGTCGATTACCTTGAAATTTTGTATGGGACAGTTAATATTTTTTCCCAATTACGATATTTGTTCCATGGAGAACGTTATTCAGTTTGATGGTGTGTTCCATACCCTTAAAAATATAACCACACCTTTCTAATACATGCTGTACATCAAAGCAGACACCGAAACCACACGATTACTAAATATACTACTATTGTATTACTAAATATAGATCACCGACGCTAATGTACGGTGTTAATGTGTCTACAATCTTCCGAGGTAATTTTCTGAAAATTTTGTAAGTCATTGAACCGAAACTATAACGTGCTTGCGGTTAGAAATATCAAAAGAAAACAGAGCGGTCTTTGTCCTCTATTATACCAATTTAACATCCATGACAAAGGAAATGATTGGTACAAATCCATAGTTTGAATAATAGATTGTAAGAGTACGACAAACGCCAGGTGGTGTGGTATTGGAACGAGAACTCGGTAATTGCAGCTAATTATCAGTGTTATAAATCAAAAATGCTTTAGTATTGTTTGTTGTGTGTAAAGTATAGTACTAAGTTACTGTGTTTAGTACTAAGCGTGTTATTATTGCTTATTATTGAGGAGATTATTATTATTGAGGAATCGCATTTGCGTATTAAAACATTTTTCATTAATAATCTAATATTTAAAATTCTCGTGTCACAGTGTTAGTTACCATACTCCTCCGAAACGGCTGGACTGATTTGTATGAAATTTTGTGTGCATATCGGGTAGGTCTGAGAATCAGCTACTATCTATTATTTTTTTTTGCAAAACGACGTTTGCGGGTCAGCTTGTATGTCTATAATACTTTTCGAAAGGCGAAAGTCAAATAAACTAACAACTATTTACATGGAATTCGCCCCAAAATGACAACATTTTTAGGTACAAAAAAATGGGCAAATAACTTTATTCGATTCCGGAAAATCTTCAACACGCGTATTTCTGCATAATGTTTACAAATGTTTGATTTTCCGGACTCTACAGAAATGGTTTCGGTTTTGCGATAAGAATTTTTATGTAACCGGAAAAATTACAGACACTTATTTTTGTAATTTGTGAAAACGTGGTGAAAATTCTATGAGAAATTCGGTGTGAGAAATAAAAGGTAATTTTAGTACGACATATGAAGAAACTCGTTAGTTCGGGCGAGGATTGATTGGAGTCAACCCTCGCAACTCAACCCTACCGGCGTTGGGGCTAACGTACTGACCTGAATAGATTTCACTCGACTATCAGAGGGTTCACTATATCCTTCAGTACTTTAATACTACAACGATAACATTTGATATAAGGGAAATTGATTGGGATCTTTTACATCTGTTATTGTTAATTTAATAAAGGGATAGAAGAAAAGAAAACTCTTCTTCGAACATATAAAAGAGTGAGGCAACTTAGACTTAATCATAATAGGCTGTATTTATAGCCTAGCGAGAGTGATCTCTTACTTCGTACTCGTGATTGATTGCTGTAAGAAAAAGCTCGAAGTGAAACTCAAGAGGGCGGTATTTGAAAAAAGGTAGTGTTGAAAGACGATGTCTTTTGTTTTTGTATGAACAGCACCGTATTGGGACAGTATCTAATCGCGGTAGAGAAATAACATGCTACAGGTTGCTCAACGTTACTCTGCCAAAATGATCTACTTCTTAAAAAACGTTGGGAAAATAAACTTGAAAATCTATGAAAACCAAACAAATTGTTAGGTTTAAACTAATTCAGTTTTTAGAAATCATTATGCTTTCTCAATATTTGGAAATGAATGTTTAAGTATGTACCCATTATGACAGACACCAAGTATCCAATTTTAGCACTTTATTATGTTTTTTAAGTCAACATTCACAGATAACATCGACGAACCACAAGATTTTTCATTACAAACAGATGAAATGAAGATGGCGGCGCGGAAATGAAAGATACCTACCCGAGACGTTTTACTAACTGACTTCACAAACAACTAATGACGAGCTTGATGTTCCGAAGCACTCATCATTATTTACATGTATCATCATTGTAACGTATTGTCTAGGTCTTTACGACTTATACTTTTTGAGTAATTTCAGAACTAGTAAATTATTGAGGGACTATCGTCATCTCGCTCTCACAGAGAGGAGGCTTGTGTCCCAGCAGTGGGAATATTGTAGGCTGATTATGCTATTGTCATCCATGGATTCAACAGTTTCTTATGGAGTCCACCAAATACTAAGTGACTCATACCACATGGCAATCCGTGGTTCCCCTGGTGGCCTGGTAGGTAATGATACCCTGTCACTGTTTCTGCTTTCAGTATTTATGGTATTTAATAACTTGCTTAGCCACTTGAGTGGTTATATTGACAGCATACTTATGTGTTCATCACAAGAAAGTTCCTATGATTCAAAGCGCGAGTTCAATCATTTTCGCGGTTGTTTTACAGACGAAAACACTTAAGTAATTAAGACAAAGTAAGTATCCAATTTCAATTAAGAGCGGGTGGAGTTGCCTGCTACCATTTTTTATTTTAGGTTCTACAAGACGTAGGAGTGTATATAGACGGATCAATGTGAATCCGTGCACATGGCTGCGGCTTCCACTAAACCTCCCAAGCAGGACCTTTTCTAAAATTATCCCGGCGTCCAATCGATACACCCTCAACTTCCCTGTGCCGTCTAGACAGCCCTATGCATACCTACACGCTAATATTTTTTTACGCCGTCTAAAAGTAATTGTGTGAAATTAACGCAACAGACTGTATTACACGTACCGTGTTTACGTACCCGAACAATATTTTCTCGTGCGATAGTGTGATATATAGCCTAATTGTGCTCCAAATTTGGAGAGATAAGAGACAGTAAACAAAACGTTCCAAATGCTAGTATTAACTACGATTAAGTTTGTAATTACTGAACTGTGTTGTGTTAACTTTTATTGAGTATAAAGAGGCGTAAATAACAGCTGTTTATATACGAATAAGGTATTTTTAAACAGTTAGTGTGCGGGCTCTTACCATTAATTCGTCTGTCAGACAGTGTATCCTCCTCGTCCCACCAGGGCTGGTCAAGAATCCTGCGCGTCGGCGGTCGGTCGAAATTCCCGTAATATTGAAACTCCATTTTTAAACACTTATCGTCTACGTAAACACTACTTTCTTTAGCAGAATTTTAATGATAGACACTATAGGCATACACAAACACCACGCCGCTTTAAACGTTTATGCGATACTGATTTGTTATTAAGTCTTCGCGACCAGACACAAATGAGATAAACGATTGTCGCTGAATAATAACACATAGGGTCATTATTATTGACAATACGGTAAGTCGCTCGTTTGTCGCCGGCGCGTCGTATGTCGTGATAACGTTCGCTTTGCCGTTGTTCTCGGCTCTCACCTTCTGTATAAGTTTGCTGTGTTTGCTATTGACGTGTGAACAAACGTCTTTAAACACTACTGCCAGCCACATGCACAAATATAAGGAAAGGAGACGTGAGATTGCCTCTATCGTCGCTGTTTTATTGAACGCGAATACTTATTGCATTTTTATTGGATTCTAGGAAACATTTATTGAATGTTTTTATAATTGTATCATGAGTTAGATGATGAGGTGATTTTAAGACCTGACTGACAGTGTAACACACATGTAACTTTTTAATTGGGTGAGCAGTTATCTTACGTTGGCTTAGTTCACTCGACCTTAATTGTCACATGAAAATCGGTCACACTTCAAGAAAAATGATAAGGGAAAATTACTCCTTAAATTTCATTTAGAAGTTCTATACAATTGGGTCAAACTTGCCTATCATGTGAGTCTTTCTATTATATTAAAAGCTGTGTACATATGTTACCCCGTAGGCACATGACACGATCTTCAATTGTGCTTACCCACTCTTTACGAATATTGAAATTGGTTTTATGACCATTAGCGTTGGGTCATCTGCTAATTTATAATTTATACAATAAGTACCTTACCTACTAGCATAAGCGTTGATCCTGAATTCAGGATCGATTAATGAAATAAAAATTTTTTTAAAGTTAAAACAGTTTAGTCTGAAAGCTGAAGGCGTACATTGAGTTCGTTTAGTACAATTTGCAACAATAATAAAAATGCATTTGTTTCAAAAGTAAAATAATGCAACTAACAGCGATATCTTCTATTCTATTGTTTTGACCGACTTCAGGAGGAGGTAATCAATTCGTCTGTTTTTTTTTTGTATCTTTGTTACGCTATATCTCTGGCAATTGTAAATCGATTTCAAAAATTATTTTTTTTACTGGATAGGGTATGCCTCAGGGGTGGTCGCATATAAATTTTATTAACTTTGCTTGGGCAGTTTTAGAGTTAGCTTCAATAATACGTATTTTTGCCACTTAGTTCGTATTGATGATGTTATAATGATTTCCTGGCACTGATATTTTATTTACATAACAAGTAAAACTTAAAAGTGAAAAATAAAAACTAAAAAAAAAAGTTTTTTATTTAAATACGTAGGTCATTATTGACCAGGAGAAAAATTATAGTTTATCTTATGTTATACAGATGGTGCAAGAGTCAAAACTGTTTGGGTTACAGGGCTTTTTTTGTTAGTTGCCTATAAATGTTAAACAAAAAACTTTTTAACAAAAAAAAAACCTACTTCCAAAAAAATAGAACAAAGTGAAAAATAACTTTAATTTCGGAAGTCGGTGACTTTGGATCTGTAGTTTACTTTAATGCCACCGAGTTCCGAAATTAAAGTTATTTTTCACTTTGTAGTGTTTTTTTGGAAGTCAGTTATTTTTTTTTGTTAAAAACTTTTTATTTCTCGCTTTTTAGTGGGTCTGTTTATAATGTCTATAAGTTACAATAGCCTAATGTCAACTTGCTTATCGCCTTTTACAAAATATTGTTTTTCCCGATGCAGGGACGTTAATTGTTGAGGAGTTCTCCTGGTATTCTACCATCAGCTCCATTTTACCATTCGCATTGTGACGAGCATAAATTGCTTAGCAACCATATTAAAGTCGAATCACAACCCGTGAAATACTTATTATTGAGTAGTACCGGTGGCCATCTGTGGTCTTCATCATCAGTTCCACATCACCAAATGGTGCTTTCCGAGAGCAAATGCACGAGTTACTATAAATAATACCCAAATCGCTATAGGTGTGCCTATAATATTTGAAGAGTTCCTTCGATTTCTCCAGGATCCCATGATCAGAACTGGATTTTGACAAAAATGGAACCAATCTGAAAATATATCCTTTTAAATAAAAAAATGATGTTCCAAATCGGTTTATAAATGTCGGCGTACTGAGGTAAAAAATATTTTAAACATGCAATCGAATTGAGAACCTCCTCCTTTTTTGAAGTTGGTCAAAAATATACTTCTCGTGCGATTAAAGCAAAGGTAGGCAGGACACATTACGCAAATATTACAGCTTTTTGACATTATTTTAGGTCAACACTAATCTACGATATATACTTAATCGTATAGATTTAATATATTATCCAATAAAGTGAGGTGGATATTTTTGGCAAAGGTTTAAAGGTTAAACTTTTTTTAGTTGTAATAGTTCCCATTGACCTTATTCTAATTTGATATTTAAAAGTTTTAAGCTTACGCTATTAGGGGTTTATTTATAAATTATGATTAAAGTTAAGTGACGATAAAACGTCAAAAATGTATGGTTAAACAGTCGGTAATCCCTACTTAACTTTAAACAACGTTTATGAACAAAGGGGTTATTCGTTAAACAGCAAAGTGTAATTGAAACAAATGGGCCTTAAGGGGTCATTGTACAACTTTTATTACACGTTGTTTACGAAATCAAGAACCTTCCGAACTAAAACTAAAGTAGAACAAACGTCAGAACTAAGTATATTCTGAAATGGATTCCAGTTTACAAAATCGTTAGTTATTTTCATTCTATTTGTGGAGCTATTGTGACGGGATACGCCACTTAACACTTCAGACGTATCAGCACTATTGGCAGAAATATGTTAATAATGTAAACGTGGGCTTGTACCTACAATATGTTGACATATTCAATTTTATAGCTACGCTAGCTTCTTCCCGCGACTTCGCGCGCGTTGCCACACCGTAACCACACCGTATGGCACTCGGCAATAGTGTAGCTTTCTGCCAGTGAAAGATTTTTTGAAATCGGATCATGACTTCCAGAGATTACCTCGTACATCTAAACTTACAAAGTTTACCTCTTTGTAATATTAGTGTAGCCTACTGAGAGACCCTGCGGGATACTTGCGTAACACATAACAGTAGAAATAGCTTTAATTTTGACAGTTTAACAATATTGATTGCGTTATTTATGCTGTTGAGCATACAAATTTTCGAACAATTAGCAATATCTTTCAAAATGATTCAGATTGTGATTAATAGTGTGTTGCAAAATTAGGGTGCTACTTGGCATGGGTGCCAAAACACCGAGATTTCTGTATGTCTGATTTCTCTCTACCTAAGCTAAAAATTAAACTAAGTATCCTACACTACACAAACCTTCCAGAATTAATATTCTAAATGATAATATACCTAAATCGTTTCATGATTTATTGTGTATGTAGATCTAAGCGGTTACACAGACAGACACGAAATGCGACTTTGTTTATACTATGTACAGATATAGATATAGCTATGGGCTACCGACGTCAACGCAGTTTAAACTATAAGGGCCGGTTGTATCAAACGGTTAGCTAACGTAAAATACGTACGTCAAACAATAACGAGTACGTAATCGTATTTGAGGAAAATAGGCTATTATTATTATTTTAAAATCTACAAAAATAAGTCTAATATAGAAATAGGTTTTTCAACAGTAATTAGTTCGTGTTTGGGTTGTTAGGTAGATATATCCTACTCTTGTCTGAATTATATGTAAATACATTGAACACAAGGCAAAACAAGAGAATTATGTAGTTACTCGGACTACTTATTTGTTGTTTATTTTAGTTTATTTTCTAACTTAGATTAGAATGTAAATGTTTTTTTGTTAACAAAGGTAGTAAATACACAGTTAGTACTAGCTCAGACATCGTCATTTACTCTATCTTTAAAATACTCGAAACTTTGTAATTGTTAGATGAGTTGTTAGTACCCATATTTGTTAATAAAGAATAGTACCTTACAGGTAACAATACGATTTCAAGTCGACTTATTATGGTCGACTTGAAATCGTTTTTTTTTAATTAGTCTGTACTGTCCCACTATTAGGAAAATCGACAATCGATTATGTTTTAAGATATTTCTTACTTCGGTTAAACCTAACCGCATTCATAGAGTGCCTGACTCATTGTTTTGACTCATGCCTGGGGTGACATTGTTGTGTGAAAATTTTCATGGAAATAAAAACAATGTTCCCCGATTACTAATATGGTTCTTGTTGATCACCTTTATCAACCTTTCCTTGTTTGCTGAAATCGTTCATTCCACTGAGCAACCGAGACGGAAATCTTATAAATAACAAGCGAGCTTCGCACGTTTTTTATGATTGGACAAAACAGAGAGATTTATTTATTTTATACATATAAACCTTCAAAATAAATTCTATAAATGACGGTGTAAACCTCATCAAAATCCGTTGCGCAGCTTAGAAGAACAATGCGTTCACAAAGACACACACGAAAAGCGATTTTAATTTTTAATATGTAGAGACTGTCGAATAAAAATGTGCGGATATGATGGAAGTTTATCTAAATGCCGTTTTACAACTATTTACAATAGTTAAGTACGCGATTCATTGTCTGTGTCTGATATATACACTACAATTGTTTGGAGTCATAATTAAGCTACGTAGCAAGTATTTAAGTTACCGTTATCAATGATAAGAGTGCCTTTTTTGTGGTTGTATTTAATCAATTAATTCCTCGATAGTAAATCTTAAGCACGTCATTGTGAATGTTCTCGAAAGATCGTCATTTGTTTATCCATGTTTATAATTTATAACTAACCTCTAAATACATACCTATGAACAAGTTTATTCTTACTATCTGATGTTTGATAGCAAACATTGTTAATAAGCGATTAATATTGTAGCTGTGCACCTAATTAAATAAGTTAATGGCACATAAATGACATATAAAACTGTTTATTAATACTTAAATTCATCTTAATTACTCGGATGACCGTATTATAAAGATTGATCCTTTTGTATTATTTAGCTTCCGCTGTCTATAAGAAAGATGAAGTTTGAATTGCTACAAAAGTTTTGAAATAATTTATTAAGTTACAAGGCTGACGACCTCGATGGGATGTTCCATCGGCAAAAATGACGAATTTCTATACAAATTTTCATCCTGTATTTAGCCTATTTAGGGGTTAAATGGAAATTTAAAAATTCTTCTTAAGTGCTCACTTTCGTTATTTAGGGAACTCTTGTGCGAAATTTCAAGCTTCTAGATCAAGCGGTTAAAGCTGTACGTTGTCTGTCAGTAAATTTAAGATTTTTATTAAAAGTAGATTTCATTGCAATGTAAGGGCTAGAAAACTCATATCATAATTCCGTTTACGATAAAAGCGTTTAAGTTATGAAGGAGTATATCATGTTCTCGCGCAGCCATGTGTTATAATGTTATGTGGTAAGCTTTAAAGGAATTAAGAAAATCTCAATATTTTGACGCAAATATCGCAAATCGCCAATCGACGCATCTCGACAAACGTGATATTTGCAATTAAACATAAGACTGACATACAAAACTTTTTTCTACATTGTATCTAGGCTTCGATATTTTATCAACGACTCTAGATACTTAGTAAAGTTGATCTACCTTTAAGGTTACACTCGGTTGGTTAAATTATACGTGGCTAAGGGCAACCGGTCCCAGAAACCTCAATAGCGATACTTAATGGTGTCGAACAATTTACAGAATATGTTAAAATCTAAGTGTTCGAGGTCTTTTTCTACGTAGACGAGAATCATAGGGGCCGCTATCGTTGTACCATATACTTTAAATGCATTTTTGTAAGTAATTAAAGTATCTACAAATTGTCAAACTATTTGCAAGTTAAAAAAGGAAGGTAATTGTTACCAAGAAGAAAGGAAAATACAAATAAGTTTGATGATACTGTCGATACTGATATTTGTTAGTAAATTAAAATTATTGACTGTCTTGATTTATTCAAAAAGCTTTAAAAAGCTTACAAAAAATACCTATCGAATTTAGAAAGAGATAACTTCAACTAGTAACTTCATAAAAGTAAGGATAATATTATTTTTTTAAAATTCGAAAATAGTTAAAAGATAGCAGCTACGAGTATTTATTCAAATTATTCAGTTTTCAAAATGTTTAAGTTTATTTTTTTTTTTATATCATTTGCTTAGACTGATAATATTTAAAGTAGCTATTTTGTTGATGAATTTACGGACAGAAAACTAATAACACTGCTTTCAATGCGCTCTAATCATGCATTAGGTATATGAAGCGTCATAAAACACAGTACTCACGATGACATTGCTACAACCTCCGTACATAATATTGAAGTCGTGATACACTATCACACCAATTTATTTCCCGCCGACATGCGGCATCAGCCTATCGTTAGTTCGGCTCGTGTTTGACTACTATATTATAGTGGAACGGCCATTAAAAGTAACTTTGTAAAGTATCTCCCGACGGTCTGCGACGGACTTGCGACCGTGTTCTGTCTTGCACAACTGACGAATTTTCGCGGACAGCGAACGCGACACGTTAAGTGTCTAATTCCTTATTGATAAGCAATATAAACTCAAATTCGTGACAGTGGCAAACGTTTTGTTTCAAATTAGATACCGGCCGGTTTTATTTATTTTTAAAATGGTAATATTTTTGTTTGTATTTTTCTAGCGCAATAAAATTGCTTTTTCATTCGTATTTACGATACGAAACGGTTTTCTTGAAGGAAAATCATAAGTTGTATGATAATGACGCTTGTAAACGTTTATCTGCTCCAGGTGACAGCAACGAACCGGCAACCAGAAATTATCCAAAAGCAATGAGTTAACACTGAGTGAAGTCTAAATACACATAGACTACAATAATAATTATAGATTAAAAAAAGGTAGAGTATTTTATTAAAATCTTTCAAAATAATTGTTAACCGACTTCTTATATTTTCGCTTCCAAATGGAATTGAAAAAAAACTTTACTACATGGAGATTTTTTATTAATTTCACATAAAATACCAGTATAAAAAATAATATTAAACAAGACATGCAATGTGACAAAAAATATAACGTGCTACGCCACGGCTACGCTGCTACGACATTATTCGTTTGTAATGTTAAATCGCAAATTGGACAAGTGACGCTAGTTTGTCGATATCATTACGAAAGTGTGCACAAAATGTAATCAAACACCTAATATTTAATAAAAACAACCGTATTGACTTCTCGTGACAAGCACAAGCGTCATATATGTAGGTGTGAACAGATTTCCTTAAGCAATGTGCGAATTTTATCAGAATAGAATCGCGAGTGGCTGACTAAAATCTAACAAACCTGTCGTTATTATTACTATTGATTATGCAAATATTATCATACAGTTGTAACAGCAAATTTGCTCAGTAATTGTATAATTTATGATTCTTAAACACGTTGGCATTAAAATTACTTAAACAACATTGATTACTTGGCAAAGCAGCCGTCATTTGAAACTCTTGATTCATGCAATTCTGGTTATGAAAATTTGCTATTAATGCATATTGGGTAGAATGCGTTAAAAGAGTCTTCACGATTTAGTAGGTACTAAGATATTTTAGGTAGGAATCTCAGGTGCATGTTAACTTACAAACTTGCTAACCTGAATGTGCCCTGGCGTCTGAGAGTAGGTATGTCGTGCTCACTCTAATGTCTCGCTGATAGTGGCGCATGTGTTGGATCATTTAGCTCTCTGGTTCTAATCCATGCGTCATTTTCGTGAACGGGCTTATTTCAATTTAATATTTGAATTGTTTTTTTTTTCATCTGTTTATTACCGGCTTTCAACTTTCTACATCGTTCTCACATGCATAATTTCAGCATGAATGATGTAACAAATATTTTGTAACCATATTTTGATTTAATGGAGTGTCCTTGAAGTTTCTTGTCCGTTCTTCTCCATAGGTTAGGTACATACTACTTACGCTTCGGAATGATCAACTATCAACAACATCGTTCTGACTGCCCGAGCCCTTGAAAATGTAAAAGTGGTTGTGTAATTGATTTATTTGAAATAAATGGTTTGAATTTGAGCTAACAAAGCATTTCTTACTCGCTGATGTCGAAATAAAAAGACATACACTAGCTGTCCATATAATGTTGTTAAATATGAATATGAATAGAGAGTCTCCTTATTTATTTAATAAAAAATGGTTTTTTATCGCATTAAACAAGATGATATGACTATCACTTGATGGCAAGTTGTGTGCTATGTGTCTACATGGTACAATATGTAGGTATCATAATAAAGACTCAAATACCTAACTAAACTAGATTTCAGCAACCTCATTATTTCTAAGACAAGTAATTGTTTTATATATTTACTTTGTTACATTTTATCAGGGTACGCAAAGCGCAGTGGAATTATTTTTTGCGTCACATTATGTATTTAAGACTTAGCAGATATAAAGCGGAATCTCAGTATATAAGTATTTGATCTTAAATTCAACACTGTACGTGATAATTGAACAATTATGTAGATAAGTTATCTAGTAATGTGGTATCGTTAATGAGGAAAATGGCTGAAAAGTACCTGTGCATTTATAGGTACTTTCTCTGCTATTTACATCAAGTGTGCAAAAGAGACCTGCCGGCTTCATGAAACTTTGATAGAAAATATTTGTAATTTTCCTTGAAGACTATGATTATTCTTACTATTAGTGGAAATGTTATATTTATTACTAACCTGCCTATCGATTCTGTAAAAATCTCACCGTGATAACATAGGTGAAGTGAGCATAAAGTGAAAGTTCTATCAATGGAGGCAATCCCTAACATCAGGTGGAATGACAGCTCACTTCACCTTAGTTTCACGGTGAGATTTTTACAGAATAGCACTGCTGTTTCAAACATTCAAAAAATAAACTATTTAAGCTACTTCATCACACGAACGTGACGATGTAGGTACTTAGAGGCACTTTCATCCCGGACACATAAACATACATAAACTCTCGCCTTCTTCACATGAGGGTAGGGAAATTACAGAAAGCCACCTACTACGATCCTTACAACATACTCGTTTTACTTCGTTTACGTTCATACATCAAGACCAGCAGTGCTATTCTGTAAAAATCTCACCGTGAAAACTAAGGTGAAGTGAGCTGTCATTCCACCTGCAGTGCTATTCTATAAAAGTCTCACCGTGAAAACTAAGGTGAAGTGAGCTGTCATTCCACCTGATGCTAGGGATTATACCCCTATTGATAGCTCACTTCACGCTCACTTCACTTAAATTATCACGGTGAGTTTTTTACAGAATCGATCGGCTGATGTTAGAAATTGCCTCTATTGATACCTCACTTCATTTAAGTTATCACGGTGAGATTTTCACAGAATCGTTCGGCAGTTCCGAATTTAAAAACATTCGAAATCTAGTCATAATCTTACCTCAACGACAATCAATGTCAAAAATGTGAATAAATTAGAGGTTTTTTTGACAGATTGTGACTGAGATTAGAATGCGAACGTTCTTAAAAATACGAGTAATGCCCGTTTTAGTCAGACTCGCACGCCAGTTGCGAGTACTACGCAACTGACCTTACTGAAGAACGTCACCAATAAGGTCACTATATGTCCTTCCAGGCGTTTGCACACATATTTGCCTTGTAAATAGGTACCTTTTGTTAGTCGTCCTTTATTCGTCCTCTCAACATGACCAAACCACCTAAGCATACTCTTTCCAATTTTTGTCTCTACATCTTCTTTTAAACCCCACCGTTCATACAAGAAAGCTATGAACAATCCCCATAGGCCGAGCCACATAACTATCCAGTTATACATTGACTACTGCATTTAATAATAATATTTAAGACACGACCCAAACATGTTTTAAAGGAAAAACACGTACCTATGTAAACGTAAGAGTAAGGCCGAATGCACATTATCATACTGGTCATGCATGACTGGGCCAATTCATGTTAAGGTTTTCTTTCCAATCACGCAAGATTGGCCTATTTACACCTGCACCATTGTGTATGGACCCGGGAAAGTGAAGTGAGACATACATCTATGTGCAACATACTTTAACTTTTTTTATGACGCAACTTTCAGGAAAATTAATGCATCGTAGCAATTCGTAACAGGTGACGCTCGGAGTTCGGCTAACTCTCAAAGGAAAAATGTGAGTTTGTTTACGATTATGTGGTATATTTTGTACCCTCTTCAACCTAACTTTAAAAGCGACAATAGCCCAACGGTTTAATCTTATGCGGGCAAGTGAGAGGTCGTGCGATCGATCCCAACCCGTTGCATTATCAGCGTGAACATATTTACTTTTACTTTTTTTTTCTGCCTTCTGGAGGAGTTGACTGGGATACTTTTAATATGCAAAGCACATTTGCCTTGCTAATAAGGGATTACCTATGAATATTAAAGACAGGAGGAAACTGGTGAGTTTAATTGATTATGAACTAAGTACTTATGTTGCTTAGATTCCTTATACCGACTTACAAGTTACGGATAACATAAATTATATGCTTAATGATTTAACTGGGCGATAGTTATAAAAATATATTATTACTTCACTAGTGTTCTACTGTAGTGCAAAAATAAGCATTTTATGGCGAAATGAAAAAGTATGGAGGTACCTAAATTATCTACAAATTGTCATATGCCAAACATTTCCACTGAACCACAGTTCACCGACCTTTATCATGTTGGCATTCAGATTTGATCTTTACTTTTAACCTGTCTGTATAGACAATTCTTATCATTGTGTGGAGTAGATAGGTAAGGTATAAGTATTGGGGAAGAGATACCAATATTTTTTGTTCCTGAGTATCCTTTATAACCAACTCAATGACTTGGTCATCGTTCACAACTGAAAAGAGAGACGTGAATCTTTTAAATTCAGCTCTTTGTATATTAAGGAGAGCCGAAACGGAAAGCATTAATTTAGCATTAAATACCTAAGTTAATGTTGAGGCTGAATAGTAACTCAGCCTCGTGATATACATACAAGCCCACAATCTGAAAAATCTTACACCAGGTAATCTAAGTCGCAGAATTTTGTCACGCAAGACTCGTGTTCGTCGAAAAGTGAGTATAGAGCATTTACTTGAAACAGAGCAGCATTTGCCGTTTTTAAATTTTATCGAACCGCACTTGGAACACGACGCTCGATGTTTTGCTACAACCAGATTTTAAAAACCAACGAGCAGATTAAGCAAAGGCACGAGCGGTACCTGTAGGTCTAACAATGAACGCAAGTTAGAAAGAAATGTTACAGGTAAATTTTCACTCACCGCGTCGAACATTCGCAGAAATGTTACATTACATGGAAATTGGAAATGGTTTTGGAAATTGAGATTTTGGCTGTATTATAGCATTCGTAAGAACGTTACATTACATGGAAATGCTCGAGAAAATGCTCTAGTGTATACTCACGTGAAGGGAACTGGCAAGACATGTGACGCGCTTTCGTCGAATCTCTCATACTCGTACAATCCGACAAAATCATGACACATGCTTTCTTTGTCAGTTCAAGCAAGGTCTGCAGAAGACCGTATTGTTAATCTTAATCTGATAAATGGTCACTGTCGTGGCTATGAGAACGAAAGTACTAAATTAGTGGCCATTAAATTCACCTGACCCTGACCTCGGTCTGTACTGAGATTGGCGTTTACGATACGAATAAAAACACTAACCAAGTCCAAATAAATGTGGTCACGCGGGGACCAATGTAATTATTTATATATTTATGTTTACAGGCAACCTAAAGTATATTTAGGTAGGTACAACATTTTGATTATAATCTACCATCTAGTACTCGTACCACCGAAACGCAGTTGGAACCACAAAAAAATTAAGCAAAATTCAAAATTGCTTTTTTTGTGAAATAACAATTGCAGCTTTGAGGAAAGACCTATTTCATAATAGTATATATAGTTTCGATAATACTATGTTCGTAAAACCATAAATCTATGAATACTTTAAGTGAAAATCGCTTCTGGTGTAAGTGTAAGGTATTTGTGGTGGAAACCTAAAATGCCTAACCTAGAAACTTCTTTGCCCGTTCTAGAAAAATCGACAGTATTGAAGAATTACTTACTGTTTAATCGCTTTTTAATAGGGTTTTTATTAGACCCGATGTCAGGTTTGTTCAGTTAGGGGCTCGGTTCTACATTAGCCCTGATGATTTTTTAATAGTGAAAGCGTTATTTAAGTCTTAGCAACATACTTTACATGAAATGTTTTTGGTGGGGTTATTTATTACAAGGCGTCATTTATGATCTCTGTGGTTAGATCAGCTGGACGTCTGCCCCCCATTGACAAAATCCCTAGCTACGCCAATGACAATACCTACTGTTGAGGCTTCATTGATATTCAATGAAACTCCCGTATCGAGGTATGGTTGTTTAATTATGTTTATACAGTATTTTACAATAAAAATATGCGGAAGGGACAAATTCGCCGATGATGAAAATTTTGGACTACTAAATATAATTTGTGAAAGTGTAAGCAAAATAAAAATCCATACGGCGGCGTCTGGCCCTTTAGAATAGTAAATGCGACACACGCAAAGACTGACCGTCTTCACCTACTGCATCTTTGTCTATCCTTTCGGGGTGCAGACGTGATGTTAGTAGTGCATAAGAGTACTGCACTTAACCGATTCCATATTTATAGGAGCCATGAGTGACGCGATCTGATACATCACTCGTCGTCACAGGCAACATGTGCTATTTCCGGAGAGAGCATCTGTGTGAACGGCTGCCGTAACTGAAACCTTTCCAAAACTGTTCGTGTACGTTTTTGTGTGATCGCATGGTATGACGACATATTGCACTCATAGTGATACCTGCAAGTTTTTTTTTTTATAAAACCTATGTAGGTTTTATAAAAAAAAAAAAACTCATTGACCTCATCATGACAGTGAGAGTAAATAACATACCTATTTCATATAACCGACCGAACCCATTGAATATAAAACGTTCACCTAACTGTCGCTTCATTCGATCGATCACCTACTACTTAAACATCAACTAAACATACAGACACATCAAGTTGACGACCAATATGCACAGCTACGATAATTACTTACGAACACAATACATAACCAACCGAATATTTATATCTACCAAAAAACTTTAAAACAAGATAAAATCCTTACCGTCATCATCTTTTCCCATGCCAAGCACGTACGCACTTCTTAACAGGTGGCCCATTCTTGAAGATAAGCTGACGATGCTGAACTTGTGCAAATTGTAGAGTGTGCAAAAATAAATGAATCTTTACATCTAAAATACTAATAACACAATAGACACGATTATCAACTTTTAAAAGGATAATAAAAAACAAATCTAGAATCTAGGCAAAAAGATTACCGCGCGAGTCGGTGGAAACGATAAAGGGCTACATCTCTATAGATATTATGGATTAATACGCTTTCGTAATAGAAGAAAGCCAATGAATGTAGTTAGAAGCGTCACCACTCTACTAATGGTGTAAACTGAGCGCTAACCGAAATTATAGGTTGAGCTAAGAAAACGAACAGAGAACATAGTGGAGTAGCAACGAGTTGTATAAATAAAACTTATTTTGTATTACTTCTTTGTTATATTAAATGACTTTTCTTCTTTCTCATTGCCTGTAACAAAAATCTTCTCAAAACGCGTCTTATTAATGTATTATACCTTCCTTCTTCTTTAAAATAATCATGATCATATGTCATGTATGAAACATGGAGGTAGAAATAATGCTTAAAGGTGTTTCGACATTTGCTTGATCCTTTTTATTTTATGTCCGAGGAAATCAGCTGTCAACCCGCATTCAAATGCGTCCTAACACTCTTAACTTTTAAAATGACCCAAAAGTTAAATAATTAATCTTTGAAAACATCCGACACTTCTGTCATCATAAAATAAATAACGAGATTAAAACATTTAGGTACTTTTTGAGAAAACCATCATAAAAAGAAAAATCAACATGGCCGATTCCACAGTAGCTGTCGTTCCGTCGTCAGATGTTGACATAAGCAAGGGAACAATGAAGCTATATGACATGCGTGCGCGCAGCCAACTCGCGCATACAAACACTGCTACTCCGAGATATCAGTGCGAGCTATAGCGGAAAATGCTAATGATTTTCAATGTAATTTTCCCATTAAAGGAATTAGCAAGCTCTTGACTTATTTAAATAAAAGTTCAATAGTTAAGCGAAGCGCACATTACCTACAGCCGTAACGGGCCGCAGCGCACTGCGCAACGGATTTTCACACAAAAACGGGCGGTGCGGCTCTTTCGTTCATAGAAAACGTACGAAAGTGATGAAAGCGTATGTTAGCAATGCGTTGCGTTGCGGTGCGGCTGGCCACAATCTGCTTTAGTCTTTAGGTATAGGTAAAGACTGCAGAATCTTAAAACAAAGTTATGTAGATACCTGCAACTGCACTATTTGATTTAAAACACCGCGATAAAAAAAAATTGATCATAACAATATTGAGTTTTCTAGAAAAAACAATCTTTAATAAAAAATTTAAGCTTTTCAGTTATCATAAGAGGTATTCTTTTGTTTTGTCATATTTTATGTGTTTCTTCTTAGGTAAATCCCATGAGCAGTGATAAGAATCCGTAATCAGATAATTCTAACGGGTGTAAAAAAGGCGCTCAACGAAGCCTCTCTTGTTCTTCCCGTCGAAATTCCAATTTTTACCGACGTTTTTTTACGAAAGCTAGTTTTTAAATGTTCCCTAAGACCCCTGTACGCATAAGCACAAAGTGATGCGTGCGCTACCGAAAACAGCGATTTATCACACCAAAAATAAAAGTAGTTTCCAGTATTTTTGTGCAATGTTACTTAAATTTATGTACATCAAGCTACCCCAATATGTCAAATTTTCCCAATTTAATATGAACCTTTGTCCTTTGAAATAAAGTTGAAAATCTATCAAATAAATTTGACAGATTGGGGTAGCTTGATGTGCTGGCCTCTGTACCTACTGTTACACTCTGTATAGTCCTCACCCACCAGACAGGTAGGTACGATACCTACCTATTTCTTTAAACTTGTTTTAACGTTGAAGACGCCCAGCTCATCACTTGAACTGGCGGCCTATGTAAACACCGCTATGTCTTATCTCTTACATTTTACAACCAGTAGGTAACATACCTACTTATATGTTATTATCTTAGGACTCCCCCAAGGTCGCAATCTTAAAATAAAAGGTTACCTGTATGAAAAACACATTTTGTGTCCTCTGTAGGTAGGTACCTACTAGGTTTACCTATCTGAATGATAAGTTTTTATTATTTACTTAAGTATTACTACTGTTGATAAACAGGTATAGTTATCTATATATTCAGGTAGTAGTTACTGCAAAAAACAAAACTAAAATAATTAATAATAAACAATTGAAGTGGTTTTTAAGCGGGTAATTAAACATTTTAGGTAGGTACGAACAAACGCAAAAGCCATTTCATAAAGTGGACCACTGGTGTTTGATTTCTAGGGCAAGAACAATGCTTTACCAGGGTAATTTTTCCCGAGCCTGAAAGCCTGATTATTCTTCTGATGAAAGTACAACAAATCCATAGAGATAGAGTCGGGTAACGCGTTTGCTCAACTATTTCACCAGTGAAACCCAAAGAAAAAAAAAACCCTTGGGGATGTCTCATAAAATAAAAACATCACAATGTACATGATGTGATAATCTAAATTCACTCGAATAACCTTGTGTAGATACGTACATACCTTGCGAAAACGACAGAATAAATATTGAGATACCTACGCTAAACTTGTGCAATTGTTTAAAATGCTAGAATAGACATTCTAGCATGTATGTTATGATCAGATAGATAAACTGTGTAAATAAGAAAACTTCTCGTGGTCACGGACTTTTTTTTACCTACCCAAGTGTTGAATTTTCTGTATGTATAAGTAGTATCAAAATTGGGATGGGGTTCACCTCTCCTACTAGCTACGTGTCACTTGAGTTAAAATCTGCGGCACCATCATTGCAGAATAATCTTGCAAAATTGTTTTTACTAGATATATTTTTTCTGGATCATTACCGAGACGGAGAAAATAACCGTTCACTCGTCAGGAAACGAACAGTTCTTTTCATTCGCATTGTAGTATAAGTAGTGTAGCTGTGTAGATGAACATAAAACATATAGGTATAGGTAGGTACCTACCTAAGTTTAGTAGGTACCTACGTATCTACAAAGCCTATATTTTACAGCCAGATGAAAACTGCTATTTTCAGGGGTTTGCTTTGCTCTTTGCAAAACCTGCTATGGGTAGAAGATCCTCTACTAACGTCTAACAAGGCAAGGCAGTTAAAGGTCACGAAATTCTTCATATATACGGTGACTGACAATTAGTGACCGATACTTAAACACGTGCTTGTACTCATGATAACAAACAACTTTTACTATGGGACCAAACCTGAAATTGTGAAAAAAAAATCTGCTGTTCAGTCATTTATGTTCGCCTAACTCTGGTCAAAATGTAGGTATTGAACCCAGGTAGGTAGGTATTGATTGGTTTGGTCCCATAGTAAAAGTTGTTTGTTATCATGAGTACAATCACGTGTTTAGGTATCGGTCACTAATTACCAGTCACCCTATTTATAATCATCATCTGCCTAGCCTTTTCCCAACTATGTTAAGATTTGCTTCCAGTTTAACCGGATGCAGCTGAATACCAGCATTTTACATGGAGCGACTGCCAATTTGACCTCCACAAACAAGTAAACAAAAATACTCATAGATAAATGTAAAATTTTCGAATTTATCGTTTCGGAAATGTGCTTAGCAGAAAGTAAATTGAGCGTGAAATGACAGCCGGGAGCTGGCGACGCCTTGCTTCACGAATTTGGGTCAATTTTCGTCAGTAGCAGGGACACGGTAGGTACCCGGGCCCTTCCTTCCGTGTTCTATTTATATCTGTTAGCCGTAAACCGAAATAGGTGTTATAATAATAAATATACACGTCAATGTAGCTTGTCAGGTTGTTGCGTAAAGTTACAACGTGCATATTTTAGGATGACATAAAATGTTTAGTGTGTTGCTACAGATATGGTATCTGTATCCGCGGCATTCTTGCGGACCTACTCCAGTAGTGAGGATTGAAAAAAAAATCTGCAGATTTTACAAGACAGCTGTCAACCTAAATTCCTCAGCTACCAACAGAAACTTTCGTATTTCACACCGTAGGTTGAATATTGTCGAGCGAGCGCCATATTTTCTGAAATGTGATAACCTACCTAAAGTTAGTAGGGTGATTGAGTGATTGATGACTAAATTTTAACTTATAACTGAGTAAAAAATAGTAGACAGTTTGTAACTCCGCGTAAATCGTATTAATTAAGTAGGACCTATACCTATATAACATGAGGTAAATATGTAGGTGCCTAGTACCTACAAGTAGATAGAATACCCAGCCGGCGGCTGATGACGTGGTGGTGGGTAGATGAAGGTTCGGCAAGTAACCAGGGCCTCAAGTCTGCTATGATGATAGTGTCAGAATGGTCTATCATTGATTTCATAATTGTTGATTTTGACAAGTTTGGTAATCTACTAATATAATGGCGTCATTATGACTTTCCAATGGTCAACCACTGACACATGACTGACACTCCATTGAAAGAAATGGCATAAAATGGTCATCTCGTACATACTGAATGAGTAATGAAAAATAAATAAATGTAATGTTTATTGCTATTTCAGATTGCAAACACTAATAAATAATATGTAAAAATATACATAATATATTAAATGAAATCTAGCATGAAAAGTTTTTCTCAGACCATTGACCGACCAATGATCGACCATTATGAATTTAGCAGAGTACGAACTTTTACCAAAATGACAATGAGATCGTGTTGGAATGACGAATTTATAAAAAACTTTTTAACAAAAAAAAAACCGACTTCCATAAAAAAGCACTACAAAGTGAAAAATAACTTTAATTTCGGAAGTCGGTGTCTTTGGATCTGTATTTTAGTTTATTGCCACCGACTTCCGAAATTAAAGTTATTTTTCACTTTGTAGTGTTTTTTTATGGAAGTCGGTTTTTTTTTTGTTAAAAAGTTTTTATTTCTCGCTTTTTAGTGGGACTGTTTATAATGCATCAAGCTCATCGCCTTTTACAAAATATTACTTTTCCCGATACAGGGACGTTAACTGTTGAGGAGTTCTCCTGGTACTCCACCATCAGCTCCATTTCACCATTCGCATTGTGACAAGCATAAATTGCTTAGCAACCATATTAAAGTAATTGAATCGCAACCTGTGAAATACTTATTATTGAGTAGTCCCGGTGGCCATCTGTGGTCTTCATCATCAGTTTTAATTCACTAAATTTTGCTTTCCGAAAGCAAATGCACGAGTTACTATAAATAATACCCGAATCGCTATAGGTGTGCCTATAATATATGAAGAGTTCCTTCGATTTCTCCAGGATCCCGCTGGTAATCCTGGCAGCATCAGGCCAGACTTATGTCAACATTGCATTGAACTTAAAATTTAGTCCTGTTTAAAATGAGCCCAAACACGACTACGGTGCTGTAATTTCAAGGTTTGTACTTTTTCTGATGCTCCTGGCTTCAGCATCAAGTCTCTATGTACTTCGGTGTTTCTCATTAACAGTACGTTTATCCACACATCGAGCCCTTTTCAATGAGCCTAAACACGATATATCTGCTGTTAGATGTCGAGGAGCTAGGTACTCTGCAGACTATCCTGACTGCAGCATCAGGTCATGACTTGATGATCATGAGACCAAATGTGGCAAATGCCCTATCAAACATCAAAAAAATTTACTAAAACTGTCCTTGTCTGTTCGAGTAACTTCTTACTGTTAAGGAGTTGTACCTTCCATCATCAGCTCAGCTACCTGAGATGGTGACAATCATACGCAAATACACAAGATACTTCATAAAATATGCGAAAAACAATAAGTGAGCCTACAAAATTTGAGGGTTGCCCTCGATTTCTCTAAGATCCCATCATCAGATCCTAACTTGGTGACAATGGGACCACCTCAGAACTATCTACTTTCGAACAAAAAAAGAATTTTGAAAATCCGTCGACAATTGGCGGAGTATTTGATGAACAAACATAAAAAAAAAACATACAAACATCCGAACATAGTACCTCCTCCTTTTTGTGAAGTCGGTAACAAATAGCAGACTTGGGCCCCAGGATGCTAGAGTGCGCGCTGACCTATCTTGCGCGGACTCTAATTTCATAACGCGCCGATCAAGTTGCGGTGCAACGCTAGCGTGACGCGAATTTGACACGGGCGTACCACAAACCTATCTGACAGCGGTAGAGAATACGAAAAGCGTTGTTTTGATCGGAACTGCAACTGATTTTTTTTAATAATAGGTAATAATGTATTTATTTGCATAAAAAGATGGTAAAAGTACCTATAATTTAGTTACTAGGTGCGTGAAATAGCATACTGTTCTTGTATACGTACCTACCGTCCTAATAACAAATGTAAGTACCTATGTAGGTAGGTAAGCATTATGCAACTAGTTAGGTACCTACTACATACTTACCTAAGTAGGTACATAATCGTAGACGACACCGAATCTGGTTTTCGGTAGTGCTTCATGTGCTCGGCAGGTACCAAGGTGAGGTAGGCCCAGAACGTTCAATCTTTTTTTTTAAATAAGAACTAGGTACTCTATGTAAGTACGTAGCTAGGTAGGTGCCTAGCCACATGAGAAACAACAACGTTAGGTAATCTACATAAATTCTTGTCTAAGTAACACAAAGATTTTCATAACGGCAATTCTAATTCCTCCGCTGGCATTTCCTGAAGCTAATGATGGTATATAGGTACATATTGGGAAGATGAAGTACATATTGCAAACTTTGAATTTTCTCTAATAAATCTTTCGATTGGTCAGGTAAATAGGTGTTTGATACTAGGCTGCTAATCCAAGCTTGGCTACACTTATCGGACTTCAAAGTCTAGGTATTCACAAATTTGTGAAGCCAAAATGCCAGCGATGCTTTTGTCTCGGTGTGTGGTTCTATTATATAATAAGAATATGAGTGAGACCACTCATATTATCCCCGTAAATCAATGTAGGTAGACACATCGATTTGAGCCAATTTCGTGTTTGCGTGACACGTTTTACTTCATGATTCGACGCTCATGGTAATTTTTTTGTGGCTTTACGTCTTTCAAAGTAGGTTTTACGTCATTAAAATTTTACCGTGAACGTTGAGCTTAAATGTCATTGAATACCTGCTGTTTGACGTAGAGGATTTAGAAATTTACAACATTATAATCATTCGAGTAGGTACGTAAACTACTATTTTTCCGGTAGCCTAGGGGGCCCTCCGTAATTTACGTCACACGAATTTCATGATTTTTAGAGGCCCCACCCCGTCCTTTTCATAGCTAATCACATTTGTGGAGCCCCCGCCTCCCCTGGTGTAACATCGCATACACACATCAAAAGTGTCTAGGGATCAACATATATTTTTGCAATAACTTTTCTCCTGATTGATATTAATTAAAATTTTCTTTAAGGATTCATCAAATAAAGTGTTTTCGTTTGTCACAGTAACGATAAACCAAGTCACCTTTGCATTAATAAAGAAATTTGCCATTTTCCTAATAAAGGGATTTTTGACATTTGAACCACTAACACAAAAGTTCGAAAAAAAGACTGAAATAACAGTTTTCTCTAAAATTTGATTGGGTAACTTAAACAATTAATAATCCGTGTTTCTACCGCGAACACTAACAACACAAGAACATCGGTTTGGCATACTCAAAATGAGTTCATCCAAATCACGCTGTGGAATGGCCGCCCATGTTCGTTGCAACAACAAAAAAAGGTCTTCTTGCGACTGGATACCCTCCATATTCGGCAGAGCTCTTCTCTGTAGCATATCCCATGCATGCTCAATCGGGTTCAAGTCTGGCGACTGAGCAGGCCAGGGCAGGACATTGATGTTAGCTGCGGCGAGAGTCTGTCTTACAACTCTTGCGGTGTGCGGTCGTGCATTATCATGCATTAACTGAAATAAGGGACCGATTTGCACTTGTAGAGGAACGATGACGTCTGATACAATCGTCTCAGCATAAATTTGAGCGTTGAGGTTGCCTCTGATCCAAATCAACTCAGTTCTTCCGCCGATCCAAATACCCGCCCATACCATGATGGTTCCACCACTATAAGGATGGACTTCCTGGCAGGATTTTAATCGCTGTTGGCGTCCAGGGGTTCTCCAGTGTCGTATACGTCTTGTATCCGGTCTCATACCAAAACGAGACTCATCAGAAAAGCACACGAAACGCCATTGTTCTTCTGCCCAATTTCTGAGTTCAAGAGCCCATTGATATCGAATCCTACGATTGTGCATTGCTATAGGTGGTACCCGTAGCGGTCTTCGGGAATGAAGGTTCACTTCATGCAAGCGGTTTCTGACTGTTTGGTCGCTAATTAAGTTCCCTGAAGAGTGATGAAGCCTCACGGCTAACATCATGGCGGTTATTGTTGGAGCTCTTCGAGTTAAGATTTGAATGTATCGGTCTTGTCTCCGTGTGGTGCAGCGATACCGTCCTCCATGGCGCTCAGCCACGGTACCAGTGCTTCGGTAACGTGTCCAAAGTCGACTGATAACACTCTGACTTGTATTCAGAGCTAAAGCCACAGTACGTTGCCGGGAACCAGCTTCTATCATTCCCACGGCTCTGAGCATTTCTTCCCTGCTTAAATGACGTCGCCGCTCCATAATAACGTTGGTTTTAATCAGTAGTAGGGAAACAGTAGCACTAATAATGTCTTCAATGCGTTGTATGTTTTTATAGGGAAAATATTGACAGCTGATTTTCATCTTTTACTCGAATTTGATTCACAGTTCCTGATTCAAATTATGAAATGCACCAAAAAGGATCCATATAAATTTATAAAATCATAAATTTATTACAAAGCCACATCTCAATCTCAAGAAATCCGCATAAAAATGCTTGATCCCTAGACACTTTTGATGTGTGTATTTTGAAATGTTGATATACAGGTTGAAATTGAAAACATGCGACAAATCGAAATGGGAGATTGTACTCATCATTATGAACAACTTTTACTAAGGGACCAAAGTGAAAAAAAAATCAGCTGTTCCCTACATTTGACGAGTTATGCGAACATAAAATGTAGGGAACAGCTGGTTTTTTTTCGCGATTTCAGGTTTGGTGCCATAGTAAAAGTTGTTCATAATGATGAGTAAAATCTCCCATTTCGATTTGTCGCATGTTTTCAATTTCAACCTGTACTTATAGTAATATTTTCACACCACCTGCTCGCTAACGTCAAATTATATTCAATTCAATCTATAATGCATCCATAATGTACACATAGGTACAGGTGGTAAGTATAAAACTATGGAATCAGTTATGACCCTGACGGGCACAGCAACATTGTAAATAAGTAGGAGAGAGGAAGAGCGCAAAAGTTCTGCTTATTAGGTACCTACCTACCTATTAAAATTATATTTTATCTATTTTTTACAATAGTATTTGTTTTTTTTATTATTATTTATTACAGTTTATTACCCATTTATTTATTCTCTGACTATAATTTGTGTAAAAGTATTAAATTATATGTAAGTCGGGGCAAAAATATTTTCGTATTTTGAATCTATTGTTAGTAATCAAACCTCTTTGGCAGTACTGAATGTAACTGGCTGGTTTTAATACTATTAAATGTTGACATTTTATAGATGCAATAAATTTAAAAAAAAAACTAGTTCCCGCCATTTCTCAATTGTTTTTCAAGCAAGCAACATGAACGTATGTGACGAAGAAATTCGGTACATTTTAAAATTTTACAAAAAAGGTAAAAATGCGAACGCCGCGAATAAAATTTGTGCAGTTTACGGACCTAATGCGGTATCAATACACACGGTAAACGCTTGAACCACATTTGTGCTACTCGTAGCACAAATGTGGTTCAAGCGTTTCAAGTCAGGAAATTTTAGTGTGAAGGATGAAGCTCGCTCTGGACGCCCTGTCACGGATAAAATCACTGCCATTTTTGAAAAAGTGGAGCAAGATAGACATATTAGTAGTTATGATATTGCTGAAGAACTGGATGTTGATCACAAAACAGTTTTACGGCATTTACAAAAGTCTGGGTACAAGAAAAAACTTGATATTTGGGTACCACATGATCTCACTGAGAGAAACTTAATGCAACGTGTTTCCATTTGCGATTCTTTGTTGAAACGTAATAATTCCGACCCATTTCTTAAACGGTTGATTACAATTACGGGTGATGAAAAATGGATCACTTACGATTACGATAAGAATGTCCGAAAAAGATCGTCGTCGAAGCATGGGCAAGCCCCACAGACCGTGGCAAAGCCCGGCCTGACTCGGAACAAAGTGATGCTGTGTGTTTGGTGGGATTGGAAAGGAATCGTCCACTATGAGCTTTTGCCGCCGGGTAAAACTATCGATTCTGACCTCTACTGTCAACAACTGATGAGGTTAAAAGAAGCTATTGAGGAAAACCGGCCGGAGCTGGTGAATAGGAAGCGCGTGGTGTTTCATCACGACAACGCCAGACCGCACTCATCTATAGCCACTCAGCAAAAATTGAGAGAGCTTGGCTGGGATGTGTTGATGCATCCTCCGTATAGCCCTGATCTTGCTCCATCAGATTTTCACCTGTTTCGATCACTTCAGAACTCTTTAGGAAGCATAAAGTTAACCTCAAAAGAACACTGAAAACTATCTGTCAGATTTTTTGACAAAAAATCTCAAAACTTCTACAGCAATGGGATCATGGCGTTGCCCACAAGATGGCAACAAGTCATCGATCAAAACGGCACATACATAATTATAAATAAATAAAAAATTAAACCTAAAACAATTTTTTTTTTTGTATGAAAAATACGAAAATACTTTTGCCCCGACCTAATATATTAATAACGTTTATTTACTTATTCGCTTAAATATTTTTAATTGTAGACATTTCACTTAGTGCGTTTTATAAGTATAGCTGCTCTATTTAATATGTTTTTATATATTACTAGCTGACCCCGGAAACGTCGTTTTGCAAAAAAAAAATAGGGGTACCTATTAGATAGTAGCCGATTCTCAGACCTACCCGATATGCACACAAAATTTCATACAAATCGGTCCAGCCGTTTCGGAGGAGTATGGTAACTAACACTGTGACACGAGAATTTTATATATTAGAAGATAACTCTTTTATTTTTATTATTTTACTTGTTTTATCTGTTCTGTGCTTCACACTTAGGTTAGGTTAGGTTTTAGTCGCCGCCGTCCCCGAACAAAATGATCGGTTGCTGTGGCGTGTATACATCCGCGTTAGAATGTTGGATTTGAGCTGAAGCTCCATTGACAATATTATTAATTCTGTTTTTGATGAAAATGATGAGATTAGATTGAAAAAATAAAAAAAAAACACGTCAGGCAGTAGGTACCTAGGTATATTATTTTAGTTCAATCTCAGATTTGATACCATCGACTGCACCAGACTGCTTGAAAAGTGAGTTAAGTTTTGAATCTTAGTTGCATTCGGGTTTTATTTTTGTCATTTTATTTTTATTTGAATTTATTTATTTTTTTTTTATTTATTTATATGGCACTTCAACGACTTACTCACTAAGACATACACAAACTAAAAACACATACAGTTTTAGGAATAGTGAATTCGTCACTTACAGAAGTGCACAGCACTAGCAAAGGAATTAATAGTACGTACATCGTTAGTTGAATTACTTAAAAGTTATAACTAAAGTATAATTAAAATTCAAATGAGCAATGTTCACAAATACGATCGAAAATACAATAATAATAATAAAAAATAACAAAAAGAAGGCTGATAAAGGAGGGAAAGGAGTACTTAAATACAATTACCAATGGGTGGCACGTGTCGCACAGACGACCCGAGGCTCAGAGCTGGTTACTGGAGACTCAGATCCGGCCAGAAGTTTCGATCGAAATTGTCGCAAAGGGTTAGAGTAGATGTCGATGCTATTGGTTCGTGTAGCGATTTTATTGTACTTTCCCATTAGACGGTTCATGGGTGCGGTGCTACCAAGGTTAGTACGACTTGCAGTTATGGCAAAAGTAACGGTTTCACGACTAGATCTAATGGTATTCTGTCGCGGTACAGCTATACTTAATTCAGCCAAAAGATCGGGTACATTTAGTAAACCGTTTAATATTTTATAGAGAAGGATTTGGTCCGTCACGTCTCTACGCTGTTCAAGTGAGCACATTTCAAAATGAGTGAGCCTTTGATCATAAGAAGTATCCCGTGGACAGCTAGGGCTTCTAAAACGAAGGTATCTAGTGTAGCTTCTTTGGATACGTTCAATCCTGTTTGCGTGAACGCGGTAAGTAGGGTTCCAAACTGGCGATGCATAGTCCAGTAGACTTCTCACAAGAGTATTATAGAGCACCTTAAGGGTAGAGATTGACTGGAAATCTCGACATATTCTCTTTATAAAGCCAGACATTTTTGCAGCTTTGGCAGTGATATTGTCAATGTGGCTAACGAATGTGAGTTTTGAGTCGAGGTGGACTCCCAGGTCACGAATCGTGTTCACTTTTTGAAGTGTTACCCCATTGATTGCGTAAGACGTAGGAATAGGTTTCCTTTTTTTTGTGAATGTAATGTGGTAGCACTTTTTCACATTGAGAGACATGCGGTTTTCTAGGCACCAATCGTGAACTGCGTCGAGATCAGCCTGGAGTAAATTGACGTCGACGGATGAGTTTATCTCTTTATAGATTTTTAAATCATCAGCGAAAATAGAGCAATTGCTGTACTTTACTGAGAGAACTATGTCATTGACGAACATTAGAAAGAGAATTGGGCCTAGATGCGATCCCTGGGGGACTCCAGATAAAGAAAAATAAACTGGTGACTCATATCCCTTTACAACCACTTTTTGTTTTCTTTCTGTGAGATATGATTTAAACCAAAGTAGTAACTGACCAAATATGCCAAAACTTTCAAGCTTCTTTAAGAGGATTATGTGGTCCACCTTGTCAAATGCACTGCTGAAATCAGTGTAAATTGAGTCGACTTGGGCACGAGAGTCCACCAATTTACTTACCTCATTGACGTAGTGGACCAGATTAGTAGTCGTAGATTTACGAACACAGAAACCATGTTGTTCAGGTACCAACTGAGGATTGATGTGTGATGTAAGTAAAGGACATAGCAGGGATTCGAAAAGTTTTGCGAATACTGAAAGAAGTGAAATTGGACGGTAGTTCAGCACATCACTAGAATCTCCTTTTTTGAAAATCGGTACTATGTTAGCCATTTTCCATACCGTCGGAAACTTTGATGATGCAATCGAATGGTTAAATATTATTTTAAGCGGCAAAGACAGACTAGGAGCACACTTTTTTACAAATACTGGCGGTAAACCATCTGGCCCTGGCCCTTTGCAGATGTTGAGTTTGTTTAGCGCTTTTCGGACGTCTCTTTCCGTAAATACTAATTTACCTAATGCATGCTGATGGTAGTTGGGTCCTATTTGAGCCACAGCAGGTGAACCAATCGAAGGAGTAAAGTTAGAGGAGAAGTGCTTAGCAAAAAGGTTGCATACTTCATCACCAGTAGATGCTGTTTCATTTCCTAGATACATCTCTGAAGGAATGTCGTTGGACTTAGACTTTTTCGCTTTGACGAAGGACCAAAAGAGCCTAGGATTATGTCTAATACTACTTTCTGTGTAGCTCATATAGTTTTTATAACAGCTATTCATCATGGTTTTCGATCTCCCCTCTAATAGTCTATATTCAAAGTGATCCCTTGGGTTATTATACCTTTTATAACGTACCCTGAGTTTTTCTTTTTCGTTTAGGAGTCTTATGAGAGGTCTAGAGAACCAGGGGGGATACTTCTCACTCGGTTTTTTTGATTTTGGAACGTGCTCGTCCACCACAGCATTAAGGTGCCTATAAAGGTGTGTCACCATAGCATCGACATCATGCAAGTCTGTGAAAATATCGGTCCAGTCAATATCACCGATCTTAGCATTGATTAAAATATAATTGGCTTTTCTAAAGTTATATCTAACAGGAATTTTACTCTTTAATAATGCTGGGGACGTGTTTCTTATTATTATTTCGAGAGGTGGGTGATATACATCTACTGTTGATAAGGGGTTACTACATACACTTACAATTCCTCCATAGAAGTTACAAAATATTAAGTCTAGGGTTTTGTGATAACAATTTTTGACTGAGTTTATTTGCTCCATGTTGCATAATGACATAAAGTCTATCAGTGAGTAGCCCAAGGCATTAGCGTAATTATAAGGTGTGTTACTGGAAGTGTGGGAAAGACTTATGTCCATTTGCCAGTTAATGAAACTCAGATTAAAATCGCCAGCTATGAAGGTTTCGTCGCCAGTGGTGTCAACAACAGACGAGACACTTTCAAGGAACGAGTCTAATGTACAATGTTGAACTGGAGGGGGAAGATATACCGCACAGACATTTAAGTATTGGCATTTTTTCCCTTTGACAGTCTTCAGCCTGACCCATAGGTTTTCGATGTCTGTTTCCCACTGCGACATCCGGGCAGAGTCTATTGACTTCAAAACAGCAATCAATACGCCTCCTCCTCCTTTGCCGTTATTCACGGTAGATGCTCTATCTCTACGATAGATGGTATACCTCGAGTCAAATAATTCGCCATCACTTATGGTATCATCTAGCCAAGTCTCTGTGCCTACAATAACATCGTAATTGCGCTCGAATCCTTTTAGTGTGTTATATTTTTGGAATAGTTTCCTCAAGCCCTTTATTTTGATACCCCACTAGGTAGGTACTATATTTTTTTTTCAAGTCCTCCCTGTGTCATCGTCTAAAATCCGCCATTTTGATTTTACAAAAACAAAACTTAGCATAGAATCTGCGCGCGATCCAAACGATCCGGCCAATAAGATGTTTCGAGGATACCTACAAGGAATTCCACATAAAAAGATACACAGATAAATACGTAAAAAGAAGAAGATCTGGGTGTAGTTATTGACTCCAACCTTTCGTGGCGTGCTCAGGTCAATGAGGTCAGCCGAAAGGTACATTTCTCCTTTCATTCGCTGAAATGCCTTCAGAGCCCTTGAAGACTAAAATTTCTTTGGCACAAACACTTATTCAGCCGATTATAGATTATGCCGACGCCTGCTATCTGGATGCTACTGAGGAGCTATTAAACAAGCTTGAGCGCTTGCAAAACCTGTGCATTCGCTTTGTTTTCAGTCTTCGAAAGTATGACCATGTTTCTCACCTTCGCAAGGAACTCAAGTGGCTCCCAATCCATCTTCGCAGGAATACTCGGATTTTATATCTCCTCTTCAACATCTTACACAGCCCGTCTTATCCTTCCTACTTGCGTGAGCGTTTTTCTTACGCTCGCCCTAGCGACGCACCGCGTACCTAGATCACACCTAAGATCCCTCCTTAAATCTCATCCTCATAAAACTATCTTCTATTCTTATTCCTTCTCTGTCCATGCTGTAAGATTGTGGAACTCACTTCTGACTCGCATTCGTGATTTAAAAATTATTTCTCTATTTAAATGTCGATTAAAAGAGCATTACCTTGCCTCTAAACTGTGAGTATACGAGTATTTATATATATATACTAGCGGCCCGCCCCAGCTTCACACGGGTGCATTTTTTTTTTCAAATTTCCGAAATTTTCTTTCATACAAACCTTGTCCTGGCAATTTTTGCAATTAAATAATATTGCGACTTATTAATTGAGATATAAACTATCCTATCTTTCCAGTTGGATGAAACTGCACAGTGTGCAAAATTTTATTAAAATCGGTTCAGTAGTTTAAGAGTCCATTGCGGACAAACAACGTGACACGTAATTTATATATATTAAGATATATATATATGTATATATATGTTATATATATGTTTATATATTTTAGCATTATGTATTTATTTAAGTATAGGTAGTTATGTATATTTTTTTGGATTAATTATGATAGTTTATATAATATTTTAGTTTTAGACTTCACACATTCATATTTTTCTCTTCTTGTTATCACACACTATTGTCTACATTTCTTTTTTTTTTACTTCTCCTTTCGCAGGTCTGCTGGAAGAAATTTCTTAAGAAATAAGCAGTACCTTTGAACTCAAATTATAATTATGTCATATCTTTATGTATTTTACTGTGTGTACATAAGTAATAAAATAAATAAAAAAGGCATAACCCTGTCCCGTCACAAATATTCGGGTAAATAGTGTATGACACTGCGCATAACTAGGTACGCCCCGGTTATTTTAACGGTTTCATAAACTATTATATCGTATTTACTAACTAACTATTAACTATTTAATCGTATTGCTTTTTATTAGGTACAGAGGCCAGCAAATGAAGCTACCCCAATCTGTTAGATTTTCCCAATTGAATATGAAAAAAAAAGTAAAAGTAAAGTAAAAAGTAAAGTTAAAGCTAAAGTTGAAAATCTATCAAAGAAATTTGACAGACTGGGGTAGGTTGACCTGCTGGCCTCTGTACCTCGCAGTAGCCGAGAAACGTAGAATTAAATTAAATATTTGTTTATTTATGGCAACTAGGCCCAATTTACTGTCAGTAACATTGTTCAACTATTGTTAGTAAACAAACACAGACACAAAAACAAAAAGAAAAATAATGAAGATATCAAGTTAGCTGTGGGGTCTTCTGACCAGCAACTCTATAGCGTGTGACAACCAAGATGTAGTACTTTTCAAAACCCAGTCCTTTTAAGCTATCTCGAGTACTTAATCTAAAAATATTATTTTATTATTAATTAGATGTTCATATGAAAATATTTTCTTTTGTATAATGTACCTACGAATAGGTAGGCGCTAATTTATAGTGCCGTGCTTTACTATAATTTTAATACATGCGAGATTTATAATTATGACAAAGACTGTGGGTTAATTCTGTGTAGATATGTGTTTAGTTAGTAAGCCTTTAAATAAATAAGTAAAACAATCAAGAACTGTATAAAATCATTTATTTTTCATTAATTTTATTTTCATTTATTTATTATTCATTTATCCTTATTAGATTAGTATCCCAGCCTTTATAATATATAAGTAAGTAACAGCGTTATCAACGGTATGATAAATTGTGTTCGGCGTCCATTCGACCAGTGCTTGTTTGTTAAAAATTGCCATGACAACGGGCCTCATCGCCATATCGCATCTAAGACAAATAGCCTTATGTAAATGAATGGTAATACCGAGGTCATCTGCTATTAGAACCAAAACCATAGGATTTTCAATATGTAGGTAGTTAATCAGTTTTTGAAAGAGTAAATAGGATTCGATCTATATAAAACACGGATTCGGATATCTTCGGTTCGATAGTCTCGATTTTTATAATAATAAGGTACAGACGCCAGCAGGTCAACCTGCCCCAATCTGTCAAATTTCTTTGATAGATTTTCAACATTAGCACAAAGGAATAAGGTTCATATTCAATTGGGAAAATCTGACAGATTGGGGTAGCTTGATGTGCTGGCCTCTGTACATGATTTTGTTTATTTTCTTAACACTAAAGCAACGTCTAAAGACGGGTCTAGACTGTGCAAATAGCCAAGCGCTGATCCGCGCTAGTTTCTACATTTATATTTTGTTATTAATGTGTACCTGCATCATAGAAGAGTAGGTACCTATTCTATTTATCTGCATATACAGGGTCAATTTAATAAGCTAGCGAAACTCCGCAGACGTGAAGGGAATCGCTAAGCATGAAGAAACTAAACCGCTTCCCATCACGTCTGCGGAGTTTCGCTAGCAAATTCAATTTAACCCTGTATATATACGCTTACAGACCATCAAAAATCAATAACAAAGTTTCGCCCTGTATATATATACGCTTACAGACCATCAAAAATCAATATCAAAGTTTCTCAATTGCGCAGTGGTAGACCGCGAAATTCAAATTTTCTCCCTTTTTTGCAATTTGCAGGTCAGTGTCAGGTTGTATCGTGATCAAAATATGATTCGCAACTATAACCGGTACTTATTTACAGAATTATAGTCATTAGAATCATTAATACATGTTACTAAGTTAGATTTGTACCACAAGAAGAAATCTCTTATGGAAAAGTGCTAATGGTACAAATCTCACTTAGATAGATGTATTAATGTCGTAAAAAGACGTAAAAAGCCGTATGAACAAATACCTACATCCTACATCTCTTCTTAGCAAACTACTTGAAACGTCACCGTCACTAAGGTTACTAAGTGCGATTTGTGCTTGAATTAAATAGGTACAAAAAATAATTTTGTTGAGGAATCAATTATTTTTGTGCGAGAAGTGTGTGAAAAGAGACGTTTCGGACTTTTGAACTGTAGTAAAAAATTGTTTAATCTATTGTTTTTTATGCAACAAGCAGAACTAGTTGAATTTGACTTTTAATAATTTTCTTGGATTTATAACTATAACTGTTTATTATTGATTCAGTAAAAAAAAAAAACTAAGTACATGCATATTCCCTAATCATATATTACTTATTATGACTATTACATAGTGGTTAAACCGGCTTCCGAAAATAGATATGCATACAATTCAGGTCTAACGTAAGGGCCAGGCCTCCATGTAGCCACGTAAACACCTAGAACATGTTCATCTCGGCAATGTGCCATGTTTTCTGAAACAAAATATTTACGATAATTAGATAATTATGAAAGGTATTGCTCTACTCTAATCGTTTGGATAAATATACGTTAAGGTTAATAGTTCTTTAACAACATGCCCATCGTGCACAGCCATTCGCACCTTTCAGGATTTTAACGTAGCAAATGATAGCTGTTGAAACCTACTAATTTAGAGAATCAAGTATTTCTAACCTCAGCTTAATTTCAATAAATGACTTTTGTATTTGTGCCATTTCGGTCGGAGAGAGTACCTCTAGTCGATTGGCACGAAAACAAGATGAAGAAAAATGCATATTGCCTGGATCGAACCAAGGACCTACAAGTCCTACAACTCGTGACCGTTAGGTACTATTGAGCCACTATTTATTGTATTATCTCCAAAAAAATAAGTAGGGAAATTTTCATGGATGATGTAGCGGTATCTACGACGCCACATGCAAACAACACGTTATCACAAAATCCTGCATCTCGCAAGCAGAGTTTACCGCGCAACTAGCATCCATACAACGGCCAGACATAAATCATTGGGCAGTTGCCCGCCAGACACAACACCCATCTGGTCGGAGGATCCTCCCTGTTTTATAGAGTATGAGTGAACTTTACACCCTGATCCTCATACCTCTATAGATACTCGGTCTGGAGAGAATGGAGGGTTATATCGGACTCCTACCGACTAAACTAAAATCCCACGGTTCCTTCCAGTACCATGAGTCGGGAGCCCGGGAGATATTCGCGTGCAACCCCAACTTCAGTGAAAAATGAATAACTTCTATCTACATTAATTTGTTGATTTTTTTAAGTAACATGTAATACATACCTAATACATTCTGTACTAATTCACATTCTTTTTTTGTTTCTGTGTACAATTTAGCTACATCTTCTGATATTCTGCTGACCGACCATGTCATAAGTACTGGTTCATCAGTGGGCTGCAATTTTGCTAGTGCCTGAAGTTGCTTGTTCAACACTTTAATTTCTGTAACAATTTTTAATGCGTGTTTGGTGAAACAAACTTAAGTATGATAGATTAATAGAAAACAGCAGATAAAAACCAAAATCCACAATTTGGGAATCTCCTCCATTTTTTAAAAATTGTTTACAATAACAATAAATGTCATGCCTGCAGGATAGAGGTACGTATAGAGAATTTAAATAAGACCACAATGAATGAAAATGATTCCACATTACAGCACCAAGAACAGCTGCATCCTCAGGAAGAAATAATATAAGAGAATTACAGCCTGGAGTGCACCTGTGCACATGTGGTGCTGTTGTTCAAACTTTGCAATGCATGACATCTTGTCCTGAGTGTCCTGCTCTTCTCAGAAAATCAGCTAAACTCATAGCTAATATTTACAATTTTAAATTGCCATTGAAAGTTGAAAAACTAGCATTAAAAACAACATAATGTGTAGCTGATATAATAAGTTTTTTTTTTTTTGTTAGCCTCTGCTGAGCAAAGGCCTCTCCCAAATCCTTCCAAGCATCCTATTCCAGGCCCACCTCGGTCCAACCCTTATGGTACACATCTATGTTGTCTCGTCAGCTCCTGGCTAGTATAATTAAAGATGTACATGAATATTTACCCTCAACAATATTATTCAAAGCATCCACAACCTCCCCCAAACTGTCCATTAATGGTTTCAGCTCGCTCGGAAAGTAATCCTCATCATACTGAGATAAATTTAAGGCGTCTATAGCTCTTGCCAGTCGAAAACCTTTGTCCCGGTTTTTTTTCCAGTCACTTATTAGAGTGTGCAGGGTGGAAATGCGGGAGTACACTGTCTTCGATAGTTCTTGTTGCTGAACTTTATTTGTTTCTAAAATTGTAAGTAAATTAGGAAGTTATATTTGTTTCCGCTATTTTCAATATTGTGGTCTTTTCTGTAGTATTCAGTACATACCTCTAGGTGTGAATATATAAGAAGAATCGGTTATTGTTGTTGTCTCCGGCTTGGGGTCCTGGGCTTTGGATTTAAAAATCGTAGATTCATTCGTAGACATTTTATTTATTACTATTCTGTTCTATACTCACAGAGCTTCGGATAAAACAAAAACAAAACTCGGTTCTGTCCATAAAACTCAGTTGAGAGGGATTGTATTGAAGTGTGTTTTGATTTTTCTATTGTATTTATTTTGGTCGATTTTGACGTTTGACACCTCACACCAGACCAATCATGACCACCACAGAGTACATTTTACTATAGGGATGACCACATCTGTTTTGGTAATTTTTTTTTTGTTTTAAAAAAGTCTTCCTGAGTGGCGTTAACATTCGGTAACGCAGAGAAGTCTAGCTGATACTTTTATCCTTTGACAGTTTGACTACGAAAACTCAAAACTCCTTGAGCCGTATAATGAAAAAAATTAACGCACCCCAGTGACATATAAATCAGCACCCAACGTTAACGTAACTGATGACTAGGCAGCATGCCCCCTGACCTTAGCCTCTTCCACAAGGAACAAAATAAAGAAAAAAAAATGAACGAAACGTCAACGTCAAACTTCAAATTACAGTCAGGGTATGGTCCAAGACCTTAGCCTGCCCGAGAAGGGCAAAGGAAAAAAAAAAAAAAAAAAAAAAATTACAGTCAGCCTCAGCTGTCAAGTCAAAAACTTCTAAATTCTAAGTTTATGGAGCGGAAGCGAATGTAATGCAACAAGCGGCATTTTTTAGGTTTATCAGTGAAATTCACGAAATCTTCACTGAAGAAGTAATTTTATCTGATGATTGTACCATCATCGACTTGTTTTAAATAATTTACATGAGGTTTGAGTGTGTCTTTAAAAAATATCATTTTTCAGATCAATCTGATCAAGTTTTAAGAGGCTGCCAATACTCCATAATGTCTGGACCTATACAAGACGTTGTAGAGGAAGATGCAGCAGATTTACAGTTTCCCAAAGGTATGTTCTTTACGCTAATCTGATAACACAGCCTGATGCTTGAGCAAGACTGTTCTTAACAGGCACAAAACCTTCTAAACCTTCAATCAATAGAAAAATATGAAAATGGGAAATGTAATCAAGAGTAAATATAATAAAACACTTAACTGTATTTTAGAGTTTGAAAATGCCGAAACTTTGTTGATATCTGAAGTTGACATGTTGTTGGAACATAGGAAGGCACAGAATGAGTCCGCAGAGGAGGAACAAGAATTCTCAGAGGTTTTCATGAAGACCCTCACTTACACCAACATGTTCAAAAAGTTTAAAAACAAAGAAACTATAGCTGCTGTTAGAAAGTAAGTATTTGGAAAACAGGGTGAAGTTTTAGAATAAAATTGTTACTGGCATTACAATTGTTACTTGAGAAGTTGAGCTATTGATTTCTTAACAATAACCGTCAATAAACAAACCAATTTCTAACTTTAGTCCAAGCTTAAACCATCGTCCCTATTATTGTATTTTGGACTTTGTTCCAAGCATGACAAAGTTCAAGGAAAATTTCTGATGGGAAAAGTCCAATCACACTTTGCCCAACCGGGGAATCAAACCCAAGACCTCATGGTCAGCAGTAGTGTTACAACTAGACCAACAACACAATAATGGATTTAATATATTTGTTTCAGTCTCCTTCAATCTAAAAAACTACATAAATTCGAAGTGGCAAGCTTAGCAAACCTTTGCCCAGAGACACCTGAAGAAGCCAAGGCTCTGATACCATCTCTAGAAGGAAGATTTGAAGACGAGGAACTAAGAATATTGTTGGATGATATACAAACTAAGCGCAGTTTGCAGTACTAGTAAAATTTATGTATAATTTTAATTTCATGAGTTTTTATCTATTCTATTATGCTAAGACTGAATTTAATATAATTTCAGATTTGGTATCCTTGCATTTTATTTTTAACTGTTACTCACACAACAAACATAATTGTTATAAGGTTAAAATCTTTGTTTTAACCATAGATGTGCAACCCAAATTGCTGACCGTCATTTGCCTATGGTAGGGTAGGGGAGCACAGTGTTTTGAGCAAGTATATACACCGAGCGCAAAGTCGATAGCTGAGTAGGTGCAGCATGATGAGAGTTCACATATTCTCCTTTTAAGTAAATAATTTAATGTCTTTGTACTATAATCATTCATTTCGAATGTTTGATATTTTCAACTTCGATATTTTAATACCAACAAATCTTCACAAAAGGGTCAGCTTCAAGCTCAATTATAGAGAGGTTAGTTGATGTGTAGAGACAAATGCAAAAATTATGGCCACTGTTGAGTACTCTGAATCAATGAAATTTCGTCATATTTGCCAAAAGGCTTCATCAATCTGTCAGATATTTATATTTACATTCACAATCAGAATAACTTTTAACCGCCCTGAATATCCTTTAAAAAAAAAATCCAAATCGGAGTTTTCAAACTCGTCAGATTTAGGGAAAGCCCACAATTTCTTCATCAGATTTGCATATTTAAGTCATTATGCGTTAGCCCCACACGATCTGGAAATCTGAAAGGGAACCCGGGCTCAGGGCTCGCATATCTAAGGTTTCAAATATATTTTCGTGCCTTCTCATTCTGCTGCACCTAGGTACTCGGCTAGAAACATTTGCCCTGCATATGCTTGTTCAAAAATGCTCTCGGCTCCCCCACTAGGGCCATGTCTAGGGCTAAACAAAGTTCAAGTTTGATAAATCCAGGAATAGGTACTAATGATCAAGGCTCAAACGAGATCAAAATATGTGTGATGCACTAGCTCATTACGTTGAAGACCTGCATGATGATGAAATGTTCTTTTTTTGAGCCTTGAGCATTCTCACATTCTGAGAACGAAATATCAATTCATATTGAAGGAATAAAAATTAAAAACGATAGTTTAAATCAGTCTGTATATTGGATATGTCTGCAATACAGCAAGATACATTACAGTGAAAACAGATAAAAGTGATAAAATATTGGAAACAAAAATAGTAATTAGAATTTCTTCTCTGAAACAAAACTATAATAAAACCATTCTTATTATTACTTAAAAGTAGATACTATTAATATTGATGTTAATTAATGCCTCTAACTAAACAAGCCCTTTGTTGAACATTATTTGTAAAAAAACTAAAAGAATTTTTTATCAATAAACCTCAACAATTTTAGATAACTTAAAACTCAACAATCCATCGATAATTTTTCTTAATTTCTAATTTTGTTGCCTAAACATTATTTTTTAACAAAATGCCGAACAAAAGGCTTGCTTGAATTATAAACTTATCTCAATGGGCACTTTTGGTTTAGTTTAAATGTTAGTATTTAATCTAATATTGTATTAATAAAAATTACAAACTTATCATCAAAAGCAAACTTTAAAATAATATTAACCATCTATAAAAGAACTATCAAATCTAAGGTCCTAGCCAAGTTACTTTTATGGTACAACTCACCCTTCTCCTACCCTGAACATATAAAAATATCTTTATGTACTTTAAAAACATTTCAAGTTCATAAATAAAGATGTCCTTTGGAATACTGTGCTCGAACCAGCAGTCTAAATAATAATGGTGACAATACAAACATCTTTATTTAGGAACCTCTGTCCACATCTCAGTGGTTACTTTAAATTAAACAGTAAGGGGACCGTTTTATAGCACACATTTATTAACAGCTAATAATTTTTCGGCTCCTTTACTAAAACTTACTAAACCTTAAATTAGGTAACGACATTGGGAGAGGCTTATATAAATCCTAAATTACAACCTGGACCTGTGACATAAGTCTATTATTAGTAAAGCATAATATTGTTTCGGATTCCAAGTGTGGGGGAGTCTAGAAGCGACATGGAAGCTGTTAGGAAGCAATGCGAACATAATCATAAAGCTTACATTACAGAAAATGTGGTTCCACAACAACGATCGAGCAACTGAAAAAGTGGGTAAATGAAGGCCTGAAGAGAATTATATGAAATAAAACATACATATAACCCTCAAAATTTATATCGTAATTTGTTTGCTTGTATATTTATTCCAATTACAGCTATACATTGAACTTATTTCAGAAACATTTTACACAGAAATCCGGATTTTAAATATTGGCTCGGCTCTTCTTCCATGTTAATGTTTTTGCATTATACACTATTAAAAATGTCAAATCATTAACGACTGTAGTGGCATTTTATACAACATAATAATCCTTAAACATACACACAATTGTTATGTGTTAAAATGAATGATGATAATACTTTTTGTACATTTCCAAAACGTTTTTTTTCATAGCGTCAGATACTGGTTTTGTTTGTCACATTCGCAGTCAATTCGAAAATGATTTCTGCCGTCATGTGCGATTGCTTACACAATATAATCGCATTTCGCATCCCAAACACCCTGCTCCTTTGTCACAAGTCGGTTAGTCTGTACACACTTATAGTCACTACGCAGCACCTTCGATAATTCTTCACAACTTATGGATACTGTTCATTTTGTGCAGCATGTTAAAACATGATTACAGTAGCACTAGTACGCACCAGTATCGAAAGTTGTCAAGCCACGATCAACATTCAGATTCGACCGTTTCTCTTACATTATCACATTTGTTTATTGAATAACCAATATAATCAACAGGTACTAATTTACATCAGCAACTGGAAATATTATAATCACTAAGTTACATTTTCAAATTCGGCGTGTGGCTCTTAATAAAAATTTTGTTTGAGCAATAATAAGATTTAAAATACTATATATTTCCAAAGGTGAGCCATCCAATATATATATATATATATGCCATCGAATTTTAAAATAGGTTAAAAAATAATTGCGTATGTCCAAAAGCAGATCTAACTATGTTTATGTGTAAGTTGTCAACATACTACATTATCAGTCTCGATGATAAAAATGCATTTTGGCCAAAATGAGAAATCCAACGAGTGCGGTCCAAACTTCCCTAAACGAATGTTACACGAACAAATGCCTCATGTACCTGATACAGATACTGACGAAACATATCAAAGATCGAATTTCAGAAACAAATAAGGTACTACTGAGTTACAAAGTTATTAATTGGAGAGTAAACAAACAAGTCATCATGTCCATAATAGGCACTTTATAGTACACTACACTACATAACAAATAAAGTCAAGTTACCTGTATCAAAGTATGAGTAAAGTTTAAAAATTCAGTCTATTTTCTTACTTACATTTTCTTTTATCAAATCCCACAAGTTAAAGCTCTTTTGCATTAGAAAATCGTTCTAGCAACCGATATATCCATTACCACAAATAAGACAATCTGGCCCTTTCAGAAATTTGGTCCGAAGTAATTTATCTTCAATTTTAAATTAACAAAAACTTATGTATGTTGAAAATAATAAAAAATGACTTATCATACTATAACACTTTTAAATTCTATGCTTGCAACATGTAGTGTTATGTACATCATTTTAAAATAATACATAAAATGAGATCAAATATATATCCAGTCATGTAAACAAATAGGTAATACGCAACACTACGTCAATGCGCGTATTTTGCGTACCGTAAACAAAATAAGCTGGAGCAGTGAGTGCTAAAATACCTAAATAAACATTTTAGAAAAATAGCTCCCTCATTACCTAATGTATTCATTAAAATAATATCAGGGCAAACTAACACATAATATATAGGTACTCGTATTAATGAAATATTTTTGCCATCTGTTTGGCTTCGTTAGTGAATCTAATGCTGCGATTAAATTGCTTTGGTTGCTCTGTTTGTCAATGTAATAATTTGTGCAAAGTAATTGCAAGTCTAAAATGGATCAAATACATTGGGACATTTCTTTTTCTTACTCTCACTCGAAATTTGATGGAAATTGACAAACATTCAATACTTCGTGTAACAAAGGACATCGTTATTTTGTCACAATACATTTAAAGAATGTTTATTATTGTCACAACAGATTAATTAAAGACATGTATTATGTATAGGTGATAAAACTTTGGATGCCACTAACACATTTTATTTTCTGCAATAAAGTAATTGGTTATAGCATTTATGCAGTGCTATAGGAAACTATATTATTTTGTTATTGTACAGATAAACCACTCTAGCTCCACAACGTCAATATACTGTGATATAATCATAAGTGATTGATTTGTACGTCACAAAATACAATAGCTGGGTCAAACTAACGTGAAATTGAAAGTAGTTCGTAACTTTCAACTTCAACAAGGATAGGACGTTTAATAAGAGGGTTAGTTAAACGCAATGTTAATAAAATGTCGAGTTTTGGTGGATGAGGAACCCTCTAGTCCATGGAGTGGTGCCATCAGTGCGAGCTGGAGGCGGGCGGGGACGGCGGCGGCGCGGGCTGCAGCGGCTGGAAGGCGGAGCCCAGCGACGGCCGCAGCGTGAAGCCTGGTATCGTTGGCTTCATTACAGACACTGATTCTGAGAAGGCTCCTTCGCCCGCTTTCAGGTTCACCTGTGACATGAATGTTAGACTCTATGAGTATCAACTAAAAGTGACCTTTAGGAAAATGGCCTTTTCACAGTCAAGAGAAAATGAGCTGAATCAATAATACTTTACCACAAAATAAATAAAGACATATTGAATGGTTTATACCAAAAAGAATATATTTACCTTTTCACAACCATCGGGAGGTTCACGAGCTAGGAAGCGATTTATTTGCGGCGAAGTGCCCAGTTTAGACCCGTCAAGATCCGGAGACGAGCAGACACTGCCACCTGAAATACACACAACAGTTATTTGAAACAGAGACCCTCACACCATCAAAGTCATTGGAACTAATTATTCAAAATTCTGTAAAGCAAATTCAAGGAAATCGTAATTACTACTTTCAGTGATATTCTGTCTACAGCTATTGTATCTTCTACAAAACTGAATAATTCCTATAGAAGCAAATAAGCAAAGAATATTATTTAAAAAAACATGCTTGAGGGCTATCAAACCATTCTGTTGTTTAGTGCAAATCAACTATTAATTGCGAGGGGTTGTCTAAAAGCTATAGTTAGTTATAGACCTGCAGCCAGTAGCTCTGCGGACCCACCACTTGAGAGAGACCCCCGGGACGGTGGATCTATGCCCACAGTGTGTTATTTAGTTACACTCATATTTAACCACAAACATTTATAAAACAGAACATTGAAGTACTACAATCGTAATGTTTATGTTATGAGCAAAAAGTTATGGCTTGTTTTAAAAAAAAAAAGTACAATGATAGTAAGTGACCTGTATTAATAAATAGGATAAATAAGAAAATCTTTTCATTGCACTCAGGGCCCAAAGAGAACAACAACATCCAGAATTATAACTATTTGAATTACTCACAAGAGGTTGTTTTGTTAGGTAATGTTTTATTAATAAGACAGTGAACTAAACTATACAGTATTGGTATGAGGATATTACCTGATGAATGAGCTGTGTGACACAGATCGTGTGGTGTCTGTGTGTTGACGGAACGCCGGAGAAGTTCCGCAAGGGGCGCGCGATGTCCTTCCGGAGTAACCTGTAAATAAATGAACATAGAATAGGTTTAGCAGTCTTATTCACTGCAGATATCTTAGAAACGTATGCAAAAGCATAAAATAACAAGCATAAAAAAGATGGAGAAAAAAAATATCACTGTTTTCTGTATTATACCTGTATGTTTCAGTTTACATCAACAAAATGTTCTCTCACGAATCACAAATAGAATCGCAAATAATACTAAGCAGTAGCACACAAATACGTGTGTTTCTAATATAGTAGATTTGGAAACTATTTATAGGTGGTAGAGATAAGGATGCTATTATTCAAACATTCATGGGTTTACATTGCTGTGCAAAGTGTGAAATACAGGTTACAGTTAAAATGATGCAATTTCTACCTACTTTAGTGCACACCTTATATTTTGTGACATTACACAAGAAGCAGTGTTAAACTGTAAAGGGAAAACTATTGTTTTATTTGGAATTTTATTGTATTACTTATGTTGTTTTATATTAATTGTACCACTAGCATTTACAGAAAATTAACGTTTATGATTTTATTTTCCTTATTAGGGTTCCGTACCTCAAAAGGAAAAAACGGAACCCTTATAGGATCACTTCGTTGTCCGTCCGTCCGTCTGTCAAGACCGTTTTTCTCAGGAATGCGTACAGGTATCAAACTTCTAAGCCAAAGCAATCAAAAGATACAGCCGTTTGTGCCGCAAATTTCCGCAAATTTTCGAAACTCGCACGGGAATCAAAACCTACAGGGTACTTCCCGTAAACTTAGAATCTTGAAATTTGGTACGAAGTAACGTCTTATAGTACAGATAAAGGAAAAATTGCGAAAACCGTAATTTTTTAGTTACATCATATAATAAAAAATATTTTTGAAAATTTTTAAAGTTACTACTTCTTTTCTCATGAACGTGTAGAGGTATTAAATTGAAATTCATATCAAATACTCAGGTCTAGAATAAATTTAAGCTGCAACAAAATCAAACTTTTATGTCAACGCAATCAAAATAAATAGCAATTTAAGCCGCATATTTTCAAACTCGCAACTACTCGCGAGGGAATCAAAACCTAAAGGGTACTTCCAGTCGATCTAGAATCTTGAAATTTGGCATGAAGCAATGTTTAATAGCACATATAAAGGAAAAATTCCGAAAACCTTAAATTTTTTTTTACATCACATATTTTTAGGGTACCTCAAAAGGGAAAAAAACGAAACCCTTATAGGATCACTTTGTTGTGCGTCCGTCAGTCTGTCTGTCAAGACCCTTCATCTCGGGAACGCGTAAAGGTATCGAGTTGAAATTAAAACCATATATTCAATTCTGCGGTCTCTTAAAGCTGTGAAAAATCAAACTTCTAAGGTAACGTAAAAAAAAGATACGGCCGTTTATGCCGCAAAAAACGTATATTTCGATACTCTCAAGGGAATCAGAATGTATAGGGTACTTCCCGTTGACTTAGAATCATGAAATTTGGCAAAAAGCAAGGTCATGCACAAGTAAAGGAAAAAATCCGAAAACCGTAAATTTGTAGTTACTTGCCTACTTTGTACGGAACCCTCGGTGCGCGAGTCCGACTCGCACTTGCCCCGTTTTTTTGTCAAAAAATCAACTTGAGCCCACATACCCATGACAGTTTTTATTTATGGAGAAAAATTAAACATTAGTTTATACATACTTTATCCTTTAGCCGGTCTAGATGTGGAGTTTGTGTGCCACTAGCTGGATATAGCACAAGTCTCTCTATCTCCTGATTGAGACCTTCCACTGATGACCGCGCTGCTCTCAGAGGGACACTGCTGCCTCCGAAACGGGACCCTGGAGTTTAATTTCATACTTTAGTTTAACTATTTATTTGTGAAAACTAAAAATTCTACCATCATTTGCTAAATATTTGTGCTATGAATTTAGGTTTATTGACTTGCTTTCTAGTATTAGTATTTACTTAACAAAATGTTTAACTTAATTAAAAAATATATTGCTAAAATCAAATCATTTATTTCAAATAGCTATACTTACATACCTTAGGACTGTCAAAATTTACAAGAAAATAGAATTGATTCTAGTCACCCCTTTCATAAGCAAGGTTTGTATGGAGAAAAATGGAAACTCCACAGTTAGTCTTTAAAAAAAAAATTGTTGAACCAATACTTACAAAGAGTAGTATTCATAGAATGGCTTGAATAGTCCCCAGAAGCAGATGGTTTGTGTGTTCTTTGAAGGCGACTGCGCAGGAAACGGTCAAGCTTATCATCCTCAGAACTCCGGGACGAGCGGCCCGATGCTCCACCTCCATCATCAGTCTGTCCAAAAATGTTTCAACAATTGATACTTTTATAAATTATAAAATATTTTTTAAGTGCTACTACATAATTTAAAAGTTTTTATGACAACTATTTCTATATAAACAAAAACTAAATGAATGAGATAAAATTAATTAAAATTGATTGTTGTTTTTACACTAACTAAATAAAGGATATTATTTCAAACTACAACTACCATGTAAAAATAGTAATTTCATAATCATAAAACTATTGATAACTTCAGTATAAAAATAGCAACATACTTGTGTGGACTTATCAACTTGCAACTGCCCAGCATGTAGATAGTAGTCCCTGGACCACTGTCCTTTGTGATATAGTGTGTCAAGTGATGCTGTGCGCCTGATGACACTGGCACCGAACCTGCCTTTACCTAGAAAATACATCAATTTAATGTTCATTACAGTTCATTATAATACAAGGATATTATAAATATAACAACATAATCAGAATATGTTTCCACTACTGGGATACAGGCCACCTCTCCGTAAGAGGGTGTGGGCCGTGGTCCAGTACGCAGGCCCAGTATGGGTTGGTGGATATCACGTCTTAAAATTTTGGGTTCTAGGATATGCTGGTTTCCTTGCGAAATTTTACTTCACTGTTGTGAGAGCAGGAAATCATTTACACAAAGTAAAGCACCTGTCTGGGTTCGAAACTACAGCCCGTAGGTCACGGCCTTTATCACTGGGCCAACACTGTTTCTCTCCTCTTTTAAAATACAATGGATGAATTGTGTGAAGGATGATATGAATAGAAAGGGGTTGGAGAATGTGATGTGGCCAATAAATGTATAGAAAACGTGCTGTGGTTACCCCAAAGACTGGAAAAATGCCAGGAGGTGATTAGAATGGGTTAAATTATACGAATGGCTAGGAATGAAGGGGTGGAGTTATATTCTATGAAAGCTGCAGTTATCCCAAAAAATATGGGAATGAAAAGTGTGGTTTTATTTGACAATATTAAAATTACGTGTTGTTTTTAAAACCAGTCTTAAATCAATGCAGGGAAAATTATCTAGAATTTTTCCTGCCATTTGACCTAATATAAGGTTTTAATAGTGGTTTAAGACCTGTTATTCCATGTAATGAGATTATTATAATTTTTAGTTTCATCACTACCATTACAGGTCCAGTATGATTAATCCTTGAATCAAAATATCTAGGTTGCAACCAACCTCTGATGTAATGTTACTGATTAAAGACGACCCACTGACCGATTACTTGTTATCACAGGTATGCAAATCATATAAAATTGTGATTCATGTGTTTAATTTACAACATTAGCATTAATCATGTTTTTGTTATTAACTTTTTTGAAACTGGCTGGTTTCTGTTCTTTTTTCATAAATTATTTTAATATTGACTTTTACTTACATGATTAATAAATTATTATTTAGTTATCTAATCTGTAGATCTTACCTTTGTAGTTAACAGCTCCAGGGCTTCGCTGTCCAGACAGGGCGTGATCTGGTGATATCCGGCGCCACGCATTGGTGGGCGACAGCGTTGGGCTGTTGCTGGCGTTCTTCTTGAGCCCGCCACTCTTCATGACGGACGAGACCGGCAGCGTCGCTCGCATCGGGCCCTGCTTGCCCACAGGACAGTCCGACTGCTTCCTTACCCGACCCGACATCCTTGCTTCCTTTCACACTTCACTACTTTGTAAACACCCCTATTTCTTCATCAATCGACACACTCAACAACTCACTGCGCAAGAAAAATAAGTATTTTATTCGCCGACGCCGCACCAAGCTCTTTGTAGGGGGAATAATCTTGGGGCACAGTAAACCAGGCCCTGTTGTCACTACGACAGTTCTTATTAGGCAATACGGTAATCAACACTTTCGCTAATGTAATGGGATGTAATAACGGGTGGATCTAATATTCAACTAGCACTTATTACATAAAAACAAAATTACAAAGCGAACAAGTCACATTTTTTCTGCACAATGGATGAATGAATGAAGCTGACAGATGACAAGGGACATCGCGCCATTCCTTTTTTCTTACAATAAATTTTATGTTACTCTAACAAAAATATGCATGAGTTGCATCGTTGGAAACTAGAACGGGTTAAAACTTGATATAATACTAAACTAGTTATTACCTACGAGAATTATTCCACATAATCGTTAGCATCGCAATTAACAGCTGATTATTCCGCCATGTCAACTAAGTTGTCTATGCTCGTTGTGGGATTGTTGTGGCCTTCTCGTTTCACGTAATAAAATAAAAGTTGTAACCTTATAGTCTAAAATTAAAAGTTAATGATTTATGAAGCAATTATGTAGTAGCAATGATTGAAGTATCAAGCCTTACATACCATAGCAAATATTATTGAAATCAAGGTCAAGGATCCACACCCGGTGACAGATGGATGGCCCACTACCTACACAGAAATTATTAAAAGAAGGACCATAATTCATGAGACACTAAAGCGCATTCCGATCTTTAATGTGCTCTTCTTGCTATAGTGGCACGAATTACGATTGTGTTTTTAGGCGGGCCATTGAGTAAACTTTGTGAGACTATTGTTGCGATTAATAGACTATGTTCTACTATTGTTGTACCTACTAGATCACGCAGTTTTTATAATTTTCTACTTCGGTTGTTTTTATTATGGCTCATATCGGGAACGTCTAACGGCTATTACTAAATCTAAAATCAAATTAAGTTTCAGAACAGCCAGACCCTAATGACAAGAGGATTATTTTAAAATGCGGAATAAGCTTCCCATGTCAAGCATTCAATCCAATGCCATCATTATCCTGTATCCTGCGTCTTTTCGAATAACAATAGGGTAGAATCAATGCTATTATATACAATAAAGAGGTAGTTAGGGCACTAGCGCGCGCAAATTGTTGCAGTCAAATTCAGACAATTGTCGTAATTTCGTTTAGTCGACATACTTCAAGCGCAACACACTACAGATAGCTATCTCTTTCTATGTCATACGTTCCGTATTATCTGTCGCAGTCGTTTTTGAAAACCACTATCCCAACAACACAAAACGTCGCTCAGTATGAACATAGCATATCTTTCCTTTAAAATATCATTGGGTAGAATACGGTTTAATAGCCCGCCGGACAAGAATCACTGAAGTGGCCATGGATTTACCAGTGTCGTCGCAACTCAAATTCAAATTATTTATTCGGTGTACCTCATGAATGAGGCATCAAAGAGAATTAGGGTTTTTTTGCGATGTATGGTGGCTATTATGACACAATTGTTTTGTCCAACTGGGTGGATTAGGTAAAGAAGTAAAAGAGTCCGAGTTCAAGAAATATATTAATACTAATTAATTACATCTAATCATTTTTTATTATACTAAATCAAAGACTGAAAATAGTAATTTATCACATTAAAAAGGATGGTACAAACTTTATTTGCAAATTAGTACCTACCCAGTAAATAAAAATGCACCCAATTAAATCTTTCGAATTAACATCGATAAAATTAAATTGAACATTTTAACTGAAAAATAATCAATAAAAATATATAGAATAAACAATTATAATATATCACTGCAACTGATATGTACCGGAACTTGGATAACTAACTAAAATTTACAATAATTGAAACATAACTAAGGAAAATATTACACAAATAACACTGTTTACACTTGACACAAATCACACAGACATCCCATTTATCAAGCGCCCTTACATAATATGTATAGTATTGCCTTCAATACGAAATCTACTCTCTAAACTAACCTACAATATTACTAGCTTGCATAGTAAAATATACAAAAACCTATTTATTTTGTCTTCTATTCGTTACTGGTCGGTTTTTGAGCAATGTATTTCTGCTGGGCAATCCACGCTTGAATCCTCTCTTTGAGTTCCGTGTTGGGCTTCACTAAATCCATGGACAGCGGCGAGCGGTTGAACGGATCCGATTGATCACTCAACAGATGTCTGGAACGAAAACAATAATTAGACACGATGCACTTATTCTCCTTGGTTGGGTAATTACACGATTTATTACTCCAGTAGAGCGAGTCATCAGAAGAGAGGGATTTTGAGGTTATAAAAATATCTCACTTGAGAATAGTTCATCTAAAATTTTATTATCAGATAAGATGCGGATCTCAATAATCTCATCAATCATCATGTTGATACGCAACCTGAATCTATTAGGCCCTTTGTGCACACACGTTTCTTCTATGGCGCGGTTAATACGCCGCCGTAACGTAAAGAAACCGTGCCATGTACAAAGGGCTTTATGCTATAATTATACGATGATATTTGATTTTTTTTTTAAATAAGCATCACCTTTGCATATATTTTTCAGTACTTTTCTTCTCGTCTGTTTATAGGTATGTGTGTACATAAACGGTTAAATAAAATAAAATAATAAATAAATAAAAATCAATCGTACCGTGCGATAGTAGTCCTATCCACAGTGGTGCGCGAGCTGGGCAGGATGACAGGGTCCATCATCAGCGTGCTCATGATGGGGTCGAGGAACTCCTCGGGCGCGTTGGCGAGGATCTCTTCGTCTCGTTGTCGCTGCACGGCGAACTTTTCCACGCAAGTCGCCACTTCCCGTAACGAACCTATTAGGCCTCCGCCCCCGATGCGCGCTGAGGAATAATGTTTTGTCATTAGAACATTTATAAAGAACAAGCTATGTGCTCAAAAACGACCAATTTCCATACAAACTTTCATCCTATCGGGGGTTCTAACCCTTATAAGAGATGAATTTTCCTTCGTTATGAGGAACACTTGTGCAAAATTGCATGCTTCTAGATTCAGTGGTTTAGGCTGTGCGTTTTCTAACAGTGAATGCATTTAAAATTCACAGCTGTATGTATGTTTTTTTTCATTCATTCTCCTGCCCTTTATCCCAATCAATTTGTAGTCGGCGTAACATGTCTTTTCTTTCCATACTTCTCTCTGTACTTATTGATTATGATTACAATATTGGTACCAAGGTCAACTAAGAAGGTTGCATTTGTGCGTTGCAAGTTGCAAGGGCCACACGTACCTTGGCTTAGCTAATAATTTTGATTTACATTACTGTCATTCATTTTAATGACATAAACCAGTTAAATGTTCTCAGGCTAGGAGAGGAGACGATCTTCGCAGGATGGCTGGTACCAACTGTATACAAGTGGCTGAAGATCGAAGTAAATAGCGTGCGATTGGAAAACATATATCTAGGAATTACTGAGACAATCCAATGATTCTTCTTCTTTTCGCTTCGACGGTACATCTATGTTATCTACTGTTCGGGCCTAGATGGCCACTGACCTCACTAAAGTGACGTACCTAACACCGCTTCAGCCAAGGTGAACAGTTGCGGCGAGTACGACCGTCCGTCATCTGACACAGCGGCACAGAAGCGCTCGTTGTTGCCCAGTTCCACGTACATACGGCATATGTCCAACACTGTGTTGGCTGGCTCGAATTCGTACTCTTTCATGTCTTTTACCTGTGCGAAAAAAGTTTGTGAGCATAGACAAGTCCAAATGATTTCCGACGTTATTGCTGCCGAGGGCACACTTCTATATTTATCCTAGACCTTTTTGGTCGTTTTCGGGGATTATTTACACATTATGAACATTTGTTTGTTTGTTATACATTGCTTTGTGAAGAGCCCGTAAATGAGGGCTCTGGTTGACTTCGAAAAGAATCGGGCATATGCAAAATACTCTGGGTATATTTACTGGTATACACGTTATACATATGAGCGTCTGAGCCCTTGAAATCTATCACAATATACGAAAAAAAAAATCGAAATAGTAATCGAAATAAGTTTGAAATACCTTATCAAAAACATGTTCGTAAGGCAAAAGGTGTTCTTATCAAATCTATTCAAAAAGAGCTAGTCTATTCTTCGTAAACAGGGAGTAAAATGGCTCTTTAATCCCTAGGGACTAAAATAGCTCTTTATTCCCTAAGGACTAAAAGTGATTTGCATTTTGAATGTGGATATTGTTACTATTTTACAACGAGTGACGTACTTGAACTCATCGATGCGGCCGGGGTTCTACTCTAGAATCCTTCGCTCCGCTCTGGATTAAAAGACACTCTCGCCTTCAAAATAGTTGTTTCCTCCCTTGGCAAAAAATCTACTATTATGAGATACTTCCCTGATGACGGTGTCCGCGGCAGTACTAATATTTTACTTAGTGAACGCGCAGTTCTGTGGAATTCTACTTCTAGATGTTAAGTGAAATTGTAACTAACCCTATGAACTCTTGTTCTTTTAAAACCATTATAAGTAAAAAAGGTAGACTCACTTTAAAATTCTTCTTATTAGGCCCAACGAGATGCAGTAGGAAGTAGTTGAGCATGGAGGCGATGCGCTCCACGAGGGTAGGGTGACAGAACACGTACGGCGCATGCGCAGTGAGGCGGACCAGCGTGCGGATAGTGTCGCGACCCAGGATGTTGTCGAACCGAGCGAGCATCCCGATGTGGGAGAGGTTCGACATGTTTTGAGCTCGTTCCTGTGATGGCAGGCTCGCCCAGGTGCCTGATTCTCTGTGGATTTAAAAAAAGTTTTATTTACGAAAAGTATGTAGAACAAAATAATAATGGTGTTATTGGTAATAATGTATTTCTATTGTTATGTTATATTATACGAGCTCGGGGACATTAGTCATCAATATCATTGAATGTTTCGCATTAAATGGAATAGTAAAAAAATCTTGGCATATAAGGTTTATAGCATAGCACAAAAACTCAACATGCATATTATTGCTTTATGCTATAGGTACATAAGATCACTTATATGACATTAAAAAAGCTTTTATGCCAAGCCCACGCCAATTTATCTATTACTAGCGTTTCGTTCCAGCTTCACGCGGTTTTTAGGAATTGACAAAACTTCGAGTAAAAACCGCACCAAAATCCATTGTATAGTTTAGAAGAACAACGCGGTCACACCGCATTCCGCGACAATAATATATACTAATATAATAAAGCCGAAAAGTTTGATTGTTTGTTTGAACGAGCTACTCTCTGGAACTACTTGGATTTGAACAAATCCATTTAACACCAGGCTACAACCGTTAGGAGCCGAGTCAAAATAAAAAAAAAAAGTCAAAAAGAACGCTATCTATAGATTATTCGATAGTAATTAATGCTACATACTGTGCAGCCTGCATGGTTCGTATTTGCGCCATGTTCCCGAGCGCCTCGTCCAGCAGGAAGATGGCGTCATTCATGAGAAGGTTCACGAAACGCAGGAATAACGGTGGGTGTACTGCCTCCATGTTGGATTCAGCTTCTTTTGCTAGTCGTCTGTAAATTACAATGTGGAATTTAAATATTAGACTTTATACCTACATATACTTTTTCTTTTTAACCGACTTCAAACAAGAAGGAGGCTCTCAATTCGGATGTTAGGTAATATTTTTTTTTATGTATATTCGGGCATAACTTCATTATAATTTTAAAGACGGAGTTGCAAAATTCTTTTTTAAAAATTTAAATCTCTAGTCGATACAGTCAACGTTAAAGACAAGGACAATTAAAATAACAAACAAAACAGCACGTCAAACAATTAGTCAAATAACCCGCCCCTAACTATTCCCGACGCAAATGTGCCCAAAACGCTTGCTGCATTGCCACGTTGAATGGCTAACCTTTGCATCAAGAACGAGCCGGAGCGGGAGTCACCCGTTTTGTTACGGAACCTGTGCCCTATCTCACTAATGAGCTTCTTGACCTCAATGCCCCAACCACCCATGGTCTCAACGGCAATGGGTACAAAAAGGTAACGGTCCAATAGTAATTCTTTTTTTGTTCGAAAGAGGTTTATTCCGAAATAGTCCCATATAAATTTTATTAATTTTGCTTGGGTAGTTTTTGAGTTAGCTTCAATAATAGGAATTTTTTCCACTTAGTTTATATTGATGGTATTTTAATAGCTTCCTGTCACTGATATTTAAATAGCAAGTAGTGTTATATTATGAATTTGTGTGGGATAGGTCCAACTAAAAAGTAAAAAATAAAAAATTTCATACAAAAAAAATACACTACAAAGTGAAAAATAACTTTAATTTCGGAAGTCGGTGTCAAAAAACGAAAATGCGGAACCAACGACACCGACTTCCGAAATAAAAGTTATTTTTCACTTTATACTGTTTTTTTTGGAAGTCGGATGTTTTTTTTTGTGTAAAAATATTTTATTAGCCTAGGTATATTGAGTCCTACTGCTGGGCAAAGCCAAAGGCATCCCTTTTTTCCTTCCAAACCTCCCTGTCCTGTGCGATGTATGGCCATGTTGGCGCTGCAAACTTATTCAGATCGTCTCACCACCTTCGCCGTGGTCTTTAACAGCGTAACATTTAATTTATTAATTGTAAAATCAGTTCTGCATGTTGCATCATCATGGTGACGTAGTTCGGTTGGATGGGGACAACTTGTTCTGCGGTGACTAAAAGGCTTGCTTAGTGTGATTTGTACGGTGCATTTTATTTTATTATCCCAATACATAATACATGTGGATCGAATGATCGATTTTCCCACCCGTACGCAAAATACGCGCATTGACGTGAGTTGCGGACACCAGCCCGTATTACCTACACAATATATGTTTTTCGTTTCGTAAGCCACCCCCACAAAAATAGTGGATACGCAGATGATGATTTTAGATACATTTCATTAATATCATTGCTACGATTTCATTTACCAAAAATCACTATTTATGTAAAACCTTTAAGTACACAATTGTATCCTATAAAATTCGTGTATAATAGAGATTTATCCAATCCAACTACATAGTTACTTACGTAAATGCTTCTCTATGTTCCTCCATTTCCCACAAGAAGTCCATGACGAGGTACATGGGGCGTCTGTAGTTGAACTTCTGTTCAAACTGCACGCTCTGACCGGTCATCTCGATGCCGACGAACACGTCCAGGAGACAGGGAACTAGCTGTGGGTTAGAAAGCGATAGCGCGTGCTAAAAAAAGTTTCAATCGTTTTTTGTGTTTTATTACACATTAGACTCGCCTGTTACTTAAATGGGATATATCTGACTAACATTTCTGGGATAGTGTTATTTCTTCCGAATTTTTGGAGATAGGGTAATATGACATCTAGTTTCTTCATTAAAAAAAAAAGTGTGCGATCGGGGGACCCCCCTCAGGAACGAAGTTCCCTACGCGATACTCGCACGCACGAGTGTGTACACTCGTATATAATAGTAAGAGACAGTGAGAGAGAGAGAGACCAAGTCGCATGGAGGAGGCATAACCCTTTCTCCTTAGTTGGCGATTTCTACCAGTCAACTCCTCTCCCAAGCCGCGTTGAGGAACTTCGTTCCAAAAATTTTCAGTAAAAAAAGAGTCGTGAATACCAAAAGAAAGTATACTCTGGAGCATTGGTCAACATTTGATAGAATTTAAATTTTTGCCTAGAAAAATTTAAAACTATGATTTCATTGTAAATTATCCAGTGGCCTGGATAATATACCTGCAATCGATGTGGATGCTCTTTGAACAATTGTTCCCTGTAGAAGGATGCTAAGCTGCTCAATGGCTGCTGATCATCCGGGTGATTCGGTAACATCGCCTCGAGACATTCTGCCAGTCGAGCTCTGAAACAGATCGTAAATTATGAATTACTAGCTATTGCCCGCGGCTTCGCCCGCGTCGAGGTCGGATATGGTACCGCCAGAACGTACTACCGATACTGGAATAAAAAGTATGCTTTGTCCTGGTTATACATAGGTCATGATTTATCCGTGTGCCTTTCATCCAAATCCATTCAGCAGTTTAGGCGTAGAAAGGTAACAGACAGACGGACAATTATTTTCGGATTTATAATATTAAGAATGGATTTGTTGTTGTTATTTGTCAGTAAAAGAGATGCGATAAAGTCACGAGCCAAACGCTACGTCATTCAAAATTGTTTACTCAACAATATTTTTTTTTCATGCAAATTATCCGTTTGGATAGAATGTATAGTCTTATCGGGTTCGTATAAAACTTACTGTATTTCGCCTGATACCATGAGTCAGGTTTGCAGAAATCGTTCACTCTTGCATACCGATAAAACTAAAAAACGACATAAATACGACGATTTGTGACGTGGAAAAACCTTGAAGCCTCTTGTAGTGGCAGCCTGCGCGTCGTGACTGTGACATGAATCACAGTCACGACGTGCAGCTGTTAAATATTATGTGTTCCGTGCTCGTGATTAAAAATCGAAGACATGAAACATCTACCATGGGCCCGCGTGGTAGATTATACAGCCCACTCCCTCTCGAAGATAGGAGGCCTGTGTCCCAGCGGTGGGAACGTTATAAGCTGACTTATCTTTCTTGAATGCACGTGTGTCTATCACAAATTAACCCATTTTTCTTTCTTTCTTTAGTAACATTCAGTTCATCAGTTCATCTTATTACAATAGTTACCTCAGATGCGGATTATAAGTGCGTGTAGAATCCCCCATAAACGTTAGTACCAGCGTCAGGGCCGGCCGCAGCACGCTCGCGATGTCGGCCTCCTCGGTGATGGCTCCCACCGTGCGCCGCGCCATCGTTATCAGCACCACCACGTTCTCCAGGACGAATTCGGGGACACATCTGTGGTTGATTATTACAGTGGTCAATGTGGAGAGCAAGAGTTGTAGAAATAAAAAGAAAATGAGAGAGATGAGTTGGGTTTTTCTTTCTGGTATTTCAGTAAGAGCCAATTTGGATTTTTGCCCGGTTGATGGGAATAGACTAGCCCTTTATTACATGTAATTAAACTTAATTGGCTAATTGTGGGTGTAGTATAGGTAATATTCGGGAAATACAGGCGTTATCTTATGAAAAGATCAAAATAAATAAAAAAATATATAAGTATTTGGCACAGTATCAACAAAATTAAAAAGTAACATTAAATAAAAATAAAGCTTGAGAAATGAGACAGTTCAGTGGATACAATCAGGACAGCCATGGATACTTTTTTTTAGTGGGACAGATAACCGTGTGGGCTATGCCAACTGTTAGAACTAGAAAGAATCAATTCTAGAAATATGTGTTTAAAGTGATTTTCATAGATTTTTGAAACATTTGTTCTTCTACAAAATGTTACCTTCTGTGCTTTGTAAAAGGTCCCAATAAGTGTAACGGACATAATTACTGAAAATACATACCTCAAAGTATCCGGCGGCGGCGTAGTAACAGGCATCTGAATCGACACCATGTTGATAGGTGCATAGCAAGCCTGAGGCGTTTGCGGGTCCGGTCTGACTGCCACCTGCACTAGCCACGTGCAAGTGGTCGCTTGCAGTCGGTTCAGGTTTGTTAGCATCTCTTTCTCCAGCAACGCGCAGCGGAGACTTACGAATCTGAAAAGTGGGTAAACTAAGGGTTAAAAAATGTGTATTTAGAACTACCGGTCGAATTTGTTTTTTTTTTAACGTCACGCCACGACCCTTAGGAGCCGAGCAAACCAAAAAGAGTCGGAAAAATCGCTAAGCGAAAACGACGTAACGGGCACAGCTATATGTTATATTTTATGTCAAAACAAGAAATTTCAGGTGGAAAAGTATTGGACGAAGTCGCGAGCAGAAGCTATCAACGAGGAGCTCATTATTTCAGAATGAAACGGCGGATGTAAGTGTAAACAGCAGTGGCAAAGATTTAAATCTTTAGATTCGCCCAACCGCGTTAAAATATAGTCGCATTTCTGATTCGTTTTGACACCTCTGATAAAGAGTGACGCAGTAACTACACTTGATAGTCATAGAAACGCTATTTAATAATGTGTGAGCTCACTCTTTTCAGTATGGTCACGTTTTCTTGTGAATAAGTATGGTGAGGGCAAATCTAACTATTTAAATCTTTAGGGGGCGAGGTTTGGCTTAATGTCACATACTGTCAATTTTTATAAAAATAAATACAAATTAGGCAACAAGATGAAAAGAAAAACTGATATATTTCGAAACATTTTAATTATGCGAGGTTTCAAAAAATATGATAAGTATATCAATTTACCCCTGATAAAGTATTCTCAACATTAGAAAATATTTTGAACCCTCTAAATGTAATGTTAATGTAAGGATCTCGCCATGATTCTATAAAGTTGTGAATAGTTACTTGGACATAAGATGGTGTGCCCGCTGCCTCATGGGCTCGACGAGGTGGTGTGCGCCGGCCGACACGTCGGCCAGTGCGCGCTGCGCCTGCCCCAACTCCTGGCCGCACCGCCATAGCTTCTCAGCGCATACGCGAACACCTGAGGATGTGAAGACAGGTTGAACATAGTACGAAGATACCTGTATCATTTTCTGCACCTGCCCTACCCCATGGGTACCTAGTTACAAACATTATTTGCCACCTGCACCATTACCATTTTATATCATACTAGCTGACAGCAAAGATTGATTCACAAGACAATCACACGTCGTGAACAATTTGAATGTATTTCGGAAGAATAACAAAAAAACGATGAATGACACGAAGATGCTGAATGCCAGGAGTTGTGACAATTGCAGCAGTCTAATGGAGGCCTATCAACAGTGGATAAAGCAAGAAAATATCAATGTCACACAACACAACACCACACCTGTATGTGCGAAATGAGGGTGTACTATATTGACAGCTCTACCCAATATCAATGAGTTCATTGACATGTGGCTTAAACAAGAACCTTCAATTAGAACCACAAAAAGTCTCTCCTAGTTTTGCTTGTATTTGATACAACTCACTCACCTAAATCAATACACTTCTGTGTCATGTAGAAGCACTCAGTAACAAAGTTGTAAGTTTCTGCAGTAGGCCGCTTGACTGACTGGTCATCCTCTGTTACTCTCGGTGGCAGTAAACACGTCTCACTGTGCAGGCAGTCCAAATGCACTGATTTGCCTGCGCATTCTTGTGGCTAGATTAACAAGATAATAATTTACTTATAGTTTTAGCAACAAAAAACCTGATTTGTGAAATGGCATGTTAGGGTTTATTTTGGAATAGTGTGGGGCCGGAACAATTGCATACTTGTTTATTGTATCAACGAGTTTCTGTTCTGTTCACAGATATAGATACACCTAGATAACGCAAGAACAACTACTTAGCGTGCCAAAAATCGCACCAACTTACGTTCAAAAATCGTAAGCCGCCACTTTCGCGCTCAGTCCTGTGTATTGCTGGCTGGGTGAGCGTGAGCGAGTAAGAGCGCTTGTGACGTCATAGTAGGTAGTCAAAAACATGGCACGCTTGGTTTTCATACAGATTATGATACTTGTGTTATCTAGGTCTATCTATATCTGTGGTTCTGGTATAGTGTGATTCACATTTATAATTATTCAAACCCTTATAATACTTTATGCGCTAACTGTTGAGTAAGTCACATTCTTTTTTTTTTATTAAATCCACTGCATGACATTCAATTACTTCAACCAATTAAAACACTGCTTACCAATACAGCCCCATATGTAGGATCAATTTTGAGTGCCTTAGGATCATCAGCTGAGTTACAAAATGGTTGGCACAGCTGTAGCAGCACTGCACCTAAGTTCAGCATAAAGCCATCCGACACAGTACTTAAGGTTGCCGCACTGACCTCGCCATGCTGAAATGAAAACAAAGGAATTTTGTTAATATATGCAAGTAATATAAGAATGCTGGACAAATGCCAACAATTATGAGGAAGTTGTTGTGTGAAAGGAACGGCTCAACTGAAACAACACCAGGAATGGCTAAACTGCTAAATTTTTACTTTTGTCTTTGACTTGAATTGGGATGGGATGTGGGTATGTTAAGTTAAACCGTAAATAAAAAGTTGGGGGACTATGTCAGCAAATGTTAAACAAACCATACATTCATTGTTCAACAAAGGTAACCAATAAATAGTTTGCAAAAGCAAGAAGTATTCACCTGAACATTCCAGAGCTTTCCTCTGCCAACATTTGATTTTAAACACTTTCCAATCCATGATAGTAACCTGTTCCTCAAATGCGGTCCACCCTTGAGGATAGTTAGGAATATCCTGTGCAAGTGGTTTGTTAGGTGAGATGATGCATTCCAAACCGAAGTTTCTATCATCGAAGTTGCGGCCTGTAATATTTAAGTTTTGCTTAGGTTAATTTCTGTTTTTGCATATTTACAAAAGCATTAGGTATATATTATATAAGGTGTAACAGAATAAACGCAAGTCCTGAAAGTAGTTTGTTCATAATAGACTAGTGAATCGATTTCAGTAACTATTAATACCTATAGGTACTGTTTTCAAAAATGATATATTTTTCAGACAAACCGCCGATTGAGCCAAATAAAATTAAACCTTATTTCAAGGCAATAAGACTCAATTTTAAATGCATAAAGTAATGCTAGTGTCAACACGATTTTTTTAATGAAAATAGCAAGCTTTAAAAAAAATAAGTTTTGGTCATTGTATTATGCTTTTAACTCAATACTCTAATTGGGGTGTATGAGGTCTTGCATTAATTATGTTACACTTTGTATATATAATTTAATTATATACTATCTAACCCCGAAAACGTCGTTTTGCAAAAAAAATATAGGGGTATGAAAAATATATGTTGTCCGATTCCCAGACCTACCCGATATGCACACAAAATTTCATACAAATCGGTCCAGCCATTTCGGAGGAACTTGGTAACAAACATCGCGACACGAGAATTTTATATATTAGATTCAAATAATATCTTTGTAAATAGTGGCCAAGTAACTAATACCATATCTCAGATAATAGTTTAAAGTTTTATTTATCTAAACTAATATTAATATAAAAATCTGATTTTTTGTATGCTTATTTGTTACACTTTCACGTTAAGATGGCTGAATAGATTTGGATGATATTTGGCACATGGGTGACCACAATCTAGAGAAGGACATAGGTTACTTTTCATCGTAAATCGCAGACAAAGTCGCGAGCAACAGCTAGTTAAAAATATTTTACAAAATATACTGTAACAGTTTTACCTGATCCATAGGGTTGTCAAAAAAGTCATGTGGTAATGATACATTTCTGGGAAGAACTGAGAGGCTCAGTAACGCACCAATGACTGAATCCTGGTAGAATCTCCCATTAGTCTCATTTTTAGGTTCACATGCCTCCAATAAAATTGGAGCTAACCATTGATTGGCTAAAATTTAACAAAAATTATATGTATACATATTAATAGATTTACTACTAGTACATACATTAATAGATTTACTGCTAGTTCATAAAATTTTATAGAATTCAACTAGGTGCTGATTTTTCCAACGCCAGATAGTTTAATTGGAGGAATCATTTTGAATTTTTGACAATTCTTGCATACAAAAACTGTCAAGACATCAATTTTATTCAATAAATAAAAATTATCTGTCAATTGAAAAATGAGCCCTTATTAAACTAAAACCAGTGTATAAAATTCATGAAACATTTTTGTTTGCTCACCTGTGGCTATTATTAACATTTCTATTGTGTCAAAGGTAGATCTATTTTCTAGTACACAAAGGTTAATGATATGCAAAAACATTAAAACTACATAGTACAAACAACTTACCCGCAAAAAGTTGTAAGCATGGCAGTACATATATAGGTAAATTAATTAGATTTGCTTTGTTGACATCCGTGTGAATCCTCTTCAAAACAGGAAGCATTGTGTCTCGCAACTGTTCCTGGGAGCTGGGGTCCCCTGAGAAGGCAATAATAATATATTTTTTCAAATAAATGTATAATTCTTGAGATTAAAAAATAAAAGACAGATAAGAGTGGTGATAAAATAAAATAAATGAGAAGGTATAAATAATTTACCATCGGACATGAATGCTTTCACTATATCAATGAAAAATATATGACATTGTGGGTCTACATGTTGTAAGAGTTCCATGAGTTGTACAGAAAAGTCTTGTCCTTCAAACAATGCCGGCTGTTTCAGTGCAGTCACTGAATTTCGGAATATAAGCTCCTTCATCCTTTGTACAGCAGTCTTCACTACAGGGGACGAAACCTGCTCATAACTTTGTAGATTCTGGATAGAACTGAATAAGTATGGGAAGATTTGTTTTTGAACAATGTGTTCCATGTAAACTCTACTTGTTTTCGGTATAACACATTTTTCAATGTCTGTAAGAAGTAACCGTTCAAACAAAGCCTGCTCTAACGCCTCTAAATCTAAGAACACTTGAGGCTTAGTGGCTTCAGCCAATTCCTCTAAAAATACCAATTGTCTGTCTCCAACTGGGTAGCCTTCTCCAGCGTTGGGATTAATTGTAAAGTGGAAAACATTTTCCACTATGTTATTTATTGTTTTGGTGTCTTCGTCGCCTGGCGATATTTTGGAGGTAGTTTGAAACGCTGCATTGTCGTCAACATGAGATGATTCAACTGTAGATGATACTTCAGATGCTCCCACCAGTCCAGCAAATGGATTATTTGGTTCGGACATCCTTGAAATTTCTTCGAACTTGACGAGCTGAGTTATTTATTAAAATTTGCTTAATACACAGTCACATTCAGCGTCTATTAGCATTTTGTTCATAAAGAGCTAGATATGTACTATTGAAATAATTCGAGAAGATAGTAAGTGTACGAATATTAAAATTTTGTATTTTCGTGAAATGCTGACTTATCACAAAATTGATAATAAAAATGACATTACGATTTCGATGATCATGATGACATTTACATTCGGTTTTGAAATACAGCTAAAGATTTTAGATGTTTTAAAAAAATGTTTTAATATTTTATTTCGAAAGGCTTATGTGGATTTAATGGGATGTTTTTTCTGGTAAATATTATTGTTTTATATTTGTAAAACTATAACACAATTTTATTTATCAAATTTTTTCAGCTTGTAAGAAATATTTGATGATATTTTCATTATTGCAACATTATGATGATGAATTTAGTTACTCTACGACGTTTAATACGAATAATTAAAAAAAAGACATAAAACGAAGATTAAATTTATAAATTATAACATATTAAATCTAAATATGAATTTTATGTTTTCTTGTAAAGAAGGATAATGCGTTTATTTTGTAATTATTTTAAAGATACTACTACTGAGCGGAAGTGTTGTACTAATTCTCACCACCACAGAGGGCGTGTTGCTGCCGCAACACTAGCGCTTCCTTATCCAGCGTGTTAATATTTGAAACTAAATAATTTTTGGCCGCCGCTTTGTTCTGCTACAGTCGACGTTCGATATCAATTTAACGTACTCGAATTGTTACGTCTTTATGCAGGACATGACCGAGAAATTTACATTTTTTATGGCGTTTAGTAGTCGCTTATAGTGATTCGTTCATTAATGTAAGATTTGGTAACAATTAATATTATTTACTCGATAGGCCATTTTATGAATGCGTGTCCCCTTTTACTAAGTGCTTGGTCAGCTAAAGGATTTACCATACACGTGCAACATCCATCTTCGTTACACATTTTTGTTTAAGACGCGATTGAAGGAAAAATGCATAGTATTTTGCAAATCGGTAATCGTATCATTCGTTATTGATCAATCTAATAATATTGCTACCTGGGCCAAAATGGCGGCTGTAGCAAAGCTATACAGTCTGCTTGGCAGCCATGGCCGTACACAAGTACAGAAAAAAGATTTAAATTTCACATTCCTGAAACAATTTTGTGCATGATATTACTTATTACTTTCGGTCCTTACGTACCGTAGTTATTATCTTTATTTTTTCAATGTTTATTGTGTACTTATGCTTATGTAAATTATTATTTATGCAATTAGGGGGTTATTTGGTGTCGGTACCTAATGTGAATATTCTCATTTCTGCACAGAACATGTTATTTTCTAATCTTATCATATTTCTGCATTCCACGTTCAAATTTTACATTATTATAATCCTACTAAATTAAGATGATGGTTTAGGTAGTGTAGTGTATGTAGGTTTACACGTGGGTATCGACCACAGCGAAATTGTGCTAGTGTGTGTGAGCAGTATACGCCTCGTGACCTCGATGAAAGGAAGGACAAATATCTTGCCGTTCTAGAAGGCTGACGTCATTCAAATCGTAGCGACTAGCGAGAGCGCAGCGCGCAGCTAGATATTGTGAAATGTGAACGGCCACCCACTGCTTGCTTGGCTTAGCTGTATCTACCTAAATTACTCTTGAAAGTAGTGGCTAAGAACAGTTATTGTACTGACTTCTGCCATACATGTTGAATTTCGAACTACGCAACACCTAAGTAATTTTGTGATTCCTGGAGTTACATTCCCAATGCTAATTGTTCCGACGAATATTAGGTATAGTATTTGAAAGAAAATCGAGATTTATTCTCTTCGACCAGAAGATTACACTTAATAACAAGCAAACTATTACTTAATTTTTTTTTATATTTCTATTTTTGCTCAGTCACAAAGGGCGTGTAATGTGAATGTTTTAGTGTGAGTTTTCCTGTTAGTTTTTTTTTTGCTTCCAATCCCTATTTTTCTGAGAGCGTAGGTCTAATTTTATTCACTCTAATTAAATCCCTGTGACGTGTTTTATCCCTTAAATTGCTAACATGTTCTAGTTGAATATCTCCCTAATTTGGTCGCGTAATACCTAAGGTAAAAATGGCGAGTATGACATCGTAGATTTTCCCTGCATGACGTATTTGCCGTTTCACTCACAGACTTGCTAGTATTTTTAACACTGTTGTCGTCTCTTTCTCACAAGCTATAGAAGTCTGTAAGCTATCGCGCAACATGCTAAGAATACAAACTTAGTTGAAGTAGGAACGCAGGTAATACAGATTTGATTTGACCATGACTCTTAGAACTAGAGAAATCGGATTTGCTGGCCATATTACTCAAATCTCCATTTTGATAATACGAATAGCTAAAAAGTTGTTTGTACGCTTTAATCATTTGGTGATGCCGGCCGTAAATGAATCTCATTTACAGTTGATTCTATGTGCTTACTTTACAATGCCTATCTTTTATTTAATTAACATTTTTGAATATTGAAATTATTCACCTGCCATTAACTGAACTAATAGTCTTACAAAAGTCGTTAAGGTTATTTATTACTTTTTCTGAACCTAACATTCCACTTTTCATTATTGTGTTTGGACCTTATTTACCTATCACTTTTATTTTAGCATTAGGTATTTACCTAATCCAAGTTAGCGTTTTTTTTTGTATTTTTATACTATTGCATGCCTATCATGGTCGAAATTTCTTCGATAGAATGTAGGAATAATGGATGTGCGATAGTGGACACCTGCCTACCTATTTTGATATTATTAGCGCGGCGGAGATTTAAGTGATTTGAAATGTGTACAAACGCCATCTACTTTCTCCTTAAGGCAACTATGGAGTATTAGGAAGTAACTAGGGTGGGATCTACAAGGGTTTTCAAGACTCAAAAAGATGAAAGATCGAAATCATTATCATTCAAATCATCATCATTATTGCAGCCGAAAGACGTCCATTGCTGGACATAGGCCCAAGCATTGCCACTTCGACCGGTTCTATGCTAAATACTAATACGTAACTACATAATACTAAGAATTCGAAAGCCACTGCAAAATTGTTTTCATCTGTTAATGTTATCGTGTTTACCTTATCACTGTAAGTAGGATGTTAAACAGTCATAATCGATGTTATTATCGCACTAATATTTTAAGTAGGTACTTGTTAGGTTTTACAATGGATTGTCACTAAACTATTATACATAATACGAAGTAAATGCTGTTACAAATTTAATACAATAGTTACGCATTGATTTAGTTTCTTGCAAATCAATTTAAAACCAAATGAACCGAAGAAGAACTAGCAAATCACAATTATTAATATATACATTTTATCTCATTTCAGTGACACTTTTAAAATGACTGAATCAGTGATCAACGCAGAGGTAGAAGACTTGGAGGATGGGGAGATTGAGAGTGAAGGTGAAGAACCAGCTGAAATAACAACGGAAGAGAAAGGTATAGAAACTGTACCGACTATCGACGATAAAGTACCGCTAGAAAAATCGGAATCCCAAGATTTTTATTATTCAAAATCAGGTAAGAAAAAGAAATCAAAATCAAATAAAGAACAAAAATTTAAAGAAAAAAATAAAAAGAATCGCAAATATTCTAGTCCTACAGAAGATGACTTTGCTGGTAACATCGAAAAAGCCATTAGAAAGGCTATGAGCAAAAATGAAGGTATAGATGGCCACAATGAAGATGACGTTGATGAACGTCGTAAACCAAAAAAACGGAAGAAATACGATAATAAAGATGGTCTTAGTAAAAAGCGTAAAAAACAAGAACTTTCAGATGAGATGGATGAAAGCGAGATGATGTGTGTTAGGGGCGCTTCACCAGTTCATAGGCAGTCGCCTGTTGATGGATATGCTGATGATGATAGAGATTCATACGCGTCTGACAGTAGCCAGGAGTCTCGGGGGCAGCAGCAGCACCATCGGCAACAGAGAAATAACAGACAACGTGATCGTAACAAACACAATAAGAACGATAGGAGAAGAGGTAGTCATCCAATGCAAGACCCTGACGGTGTTTGTTTATATTATATGCAAGGTAAATGCCATAAAGGTGATGACTGCATTTATTCACATGATGCACAACCTCCAAGAAAAATGGAACTGTGCAAGTTTTATTTAATGGATTGTTGTGCAAAAAGAGATAAATGTTTGTACATGCATGCTGATTTTCCATGTAAATATTATCATACTGGTCTTCCGTGTATATATAAAGATGAATGTAAATTTGCACATGGTAAACCTTTAACTGATGCTTTAAAGAACATACTTTTGAAACACATAGAATCGGCTCCTAAGGAAATTTTAGGTGATTTCCCAAGACTCAACAGAGAAGGGGCATTAAAAATGTTACAAACGACTCAAGGAAAATTAATACAACAATATTCCGATTCTTCAGAAGGTAATGAGAAAAACATTCCATCTCTTTTTGAATTAAATATACCAAACCCCCAAAATACAGCAGACTCATTACAAGGAAATCAATATAATATGAATGAGAGGCAAAATAAAATATCACCAAAAGTGCGACAATCGAGGTGGCAAAACGATTTATCAAATAATCAAAACTTTAACGTTAACTCATCACCAAACAGTAATACAAATTCAAGTAATGTACTTAGCATCAAGAATCTAACTGGAGTTCTGGCACCACGGCAGATTGTAGACCTTACGAAAATGGGTATAGAGAATTTAGATCAACTTGGCCAACTGACGGTATTACAACTAAACAGCATTGGATTATCCCTAAAACAAATAACTGAAATACAGTTAAATACAATGAACATACAAAAACTAGGACTAATAAACGCGAACAATGAACCGCAACAGTTTATGGGTCAAACGACTGGAAGTAAAGATTTAGATTTGAGGGTGCCACCTGTACCCGTACCTGTACACAGTAATGTTACGGTACCGTCTGATTTACCCGGTAAAGACATTGACATGCGTTTCCAGCCGTCTGTAATGCTCCCGGCATCTGAAGATACATCTTCAAGTAAGGGCAGTCAAAAAGAACCAAATACGAGTAAGGATATGATAGATATAGATCAGTATACAAAAGATGCTTTAAAATTCGCATCAAAAGATAAGGAAAATATTGATATTTCTAACGAGTCGTATGACGCCGAAAAACCTGTAATTGCTAACGAGTCGAAAGATGTAGATCACAGAGTTCTTCCTTTTTCGGACGATGGTCCTAGGATTCTGCATTCTACTGTTGAAGACAATCATGCGAGGAAAGAATTTGATACAGATATAAGATTTCTTCAGCCAGAACCATTGTTTAAAAATCCTGAAAAGAGACATCGTCGGTCGACGACAGATGACGAAGACAACAATTTATTAATAGATGAAAAATGGTATTCAAGTGACGAAGAAAAAGGAACGAAGAAGAGGTCTCCAGTTTCATCACCAGTACACAAATCGCCTTCTCCACAGACTTCCACACCACTGATTATTGAACCTTCCGCTGTTTTAAGAAGCCTCGGTGATCTTTCTAAAATAGATATCAGTGAAGAGGTAACAAAATTGTTGAACACAATGAAAAATAATCTACAAGAAAATAAAGTTGAAAACAGCACCGAGGGTGCGGCATCACCACACAATAGATCAAGGGATCCCCGAGCTAGACGATCTCCAGAAAAAGTAACCGATTCCAATAAGACTACTACTAAAAAACCTCCTAGAGTATCGATTTATGAGTGTATAGATGGTGAGCCCACGGACGGCCGACGAAGAACCGATGTCGATTTGCGGAAATCGGATTTCAATCTTCCTACTTTTGGCGATACCGATTTGCGTCAAACTAGTAGTGGAGATATTGATTTTCGTTTAGGTTTGCCTTTTAAACCCCTACCTAATTATACACCTGCATCGGAGATAAACGGGTCAATCAATAGCCATCCCCCTATGCCATATAAAGTAGTGCTAATTGACATACCCCGGCCAGACTACACAGATATTAGAAATAGTACTGCTAAGTCACAGGCGTTAGTGGATCCTAGACTTAGAAAAGTTTTTAGACTATCTGTTGACGAGTCTAATAGTGACAGTGAAAAGACCACAAAGACATCGACAACCACGACTTCTACTGGGCCTAGAATTGACCCTCGAAGAAAACCCAAAGACGTTGAAACCGTTGTTCTAGATCAAAAGTCCAGTTCATTGGATTTGCAAACTATACTCCAAAATTCCAATTGGTACAAGGAAATGAGTTCGACGCAAAAAATATTCGTAAACCAAAATTTAGCACCAGTGACTCAAATGATTAAACAGTATCAACAAGAAAGGATACCCGGAAAAAAATTCGACCTAGCACCCATTCAAGGTAATAGTGTGTTGTGCAATATATTCAACAACTTGGGGATCTCCTTAGGCGACAATGGTGAGTATTCCTATTTACCAAAACCCAAAGAAGCCTTACTCAAAACACCAGTTAATTTTAATCAAACTGCATTTGGTATGAACAGCAACATGGGTGGGCCTCCGGGCGCAATGGATGGAGGTAACATGAATATGATGAATATTTCGTCAATGGGTATGGCAGGTATGAATAATATGAACTTAGGTAACATGCATGGATTTAATCAATCGATGTCAGATCCACGGGGTGGACCGATGTCAGATCCACGGGGTGGACCGACGCCCGGACTGCTAGGAATAGCTCCAAATATTCCGCACAACTTTAATAAGTTTGGTGGACCTAATAACTTTGGGAATATGCCATTTAATGGTCCTGGTACCGGTAATGATTTTAACTTTATGGATGGTGATCAAAATTACCCAAGGTTCCCAAATCGAGGAGGTCACCGAGGACGCGGCAACGACCGGTGGAATCGCGGAGGTTCGGGTAGAGGGCATAGAGATCGAAAAAACTTTAATGATCGTGGAAATTGGAAGAATGATAGAAATTAGGTTTTGTATTATATTTTAAATGCTTTATTATATCATAAAGTTAACGTAATAAATTATTTTAGCTAATTTAGAGGAACTCCTTCCACATGCAGCAAAATGTGATCAAGGTGATAATATTATTAATGATAATGACAGACTTTTGTAGGTACGTTGTATTTTAATAGTATAGGTATGGTTACGTGTATAGTTATGTGTAAGGTCCCTTTGAATATTGTAAATACGTTTTAAGTAGCAGGTAATTGATCAATTTCAGTATCGTTATCTATGTAGAATATTATTTGAAATACTGAATTAAGTTTATTAAAAATAACTCATTATAAGAGCCAAATATTTTAAGACTGAGTGCGTGCGTCGAGATTTTTATGTTTTTTTCATTAATTTGTTTGGATCCATAAATAACAATGAACACAAACTGTTAAGTTTTGTATTAAGGAAGTGTGGAGGAAGAAACTATGCTCGGTCATAGTGGAAAAGCAATGCGAATATACCTCTAGATTGTTGAACTGTTAATATTGTGTGTTAGGTAAATATTGTAATAAAAAACATAGTGACGGGCCTACTCAACTTTAAAATAAATTCATGTTTATATTTTATCAATGTCTTGATTTTCATACTTACCTTTTCTTTTAATACTTTATTTATTTGTGTATTATCTTTCGCACACAAGTAGTAACATGTTTGTATTAGTCAACTTGCGACTAACCTTTTGAAACGGCGAAGACACGTTGTAGCTGACAAATTTTGAAAATTTGATACCTAAATGTTGAATTTGATAGGTAGGTAATGAAATTATTTTTTCTCATATTTAATTAATGTTATTAATTAAAAAAAGTTAGGTAATTAGTTAAATTTTATTCATTTACAAATAATTATGTAATTTTGCATGATAAAGTAAATAGGTCGGTACCAATTAAGTACCTACCTATGGTCTAAAAGTCATTATTCTTATTCATTACACACGAGAACTTAAAAGACTAAAAATTGTTATAAATAACAAAAGTGAAAATTATCTTTGATAAAGTAATCTTGTAACTTAGAGATATTAAAACAAAGATAATTATGTACTAGTTACCTACAGTATTATTCCTGTCGCTTAAACAAGCGCTATCAACAGTAAACAACGGTACTTGATTATCTATCTAGGTAGATACATAAGAAAACACCTTAGGTATAAAATAGTAGATTGTACAGGGAGGTACATAGTTAAGTCGGGGGGTAAAATGATTCGTTTATGCTCGAGTTAGACACTGCTTTTCACTTCGATTGCGAGAAAATGAAACAGGCATAAAATATAAGTATTTTCACTGTTCAAAAATGTTGCGAAATTGAAGAAAAGAATAGCGTGTTCCCGCCACGAAACTGAGTTTTATTTTATTTTAATTTCAACATGTGTCATTTGTAATTCAGAGTGCCAAGTCATAAAACGTTTCTTTGCATTTTTAAATAATAAATGAAAACTATTTTATCTGGTTTTATTAAATTAACGATAGAAAACACGTAAGTGATATAAATTAAAGCAAATGAAATAAAATAACTATTTTAATCTGGGACATTTTATTGTGCGTGTGGCTGTAGGGCCTCATTATCTTAGTCTTTGAAACAAAAAATACTTTATGTATTAGAGCATAAAAAGCGACCTTCGCACAACTTAGACAAACTTTTAGAGCATGAGAAGTGAAAAGCTTATTATTTGCTTCTGTTCGGTACAAAACTAATAATGTAATATTATTTTTGATACTTTACTCGTAGCACCCTTTTTTATTAGTCTGATCAAACTAGCCGAGCTATTCCTGTAACAATCTTACCGTGAAAACTTAGGTGAAGACCATCAGGTGGAATGATAGCTCACTTCACCTAAGTTATCAAGCTGAGATTTTTATAGAATCGACCAGCTGATCAGTTAACAACAACAGTTTACATTTTGACAACATCAAATGTAAACTATTGTTGTTGTTGTTGACCAAACCATCAGCCATATACCTACAGGGTGGGTAAAAATATAGCTGGGGTTATTTGCAGTATTTTTTTTAAAGCAAAAGTGTTTATGATAGTAGGTACCTACTATTGATTTATCAGTAGGTATTGGCACTTTTTTCAATATCTTTTAAGTCTCACGAAAAACTATTTGGTACTTTAGAGCCTTACTGTAAACACTCAAATTGTTATAACTTTTAAGGAGATCAAGTTAGGGCACTGCCACAGAGAAATTTTATACTGCAAATAACCTCAGCTGTTGCCCTGTTTCGTTTGATCCACGATTTTTTACCCAACCTGTACATAGGTACCTACCAATTCGCAACACAACGGAGTGCGGACTGCTGAGCGAGCGGGCATGAGTTCAATCCTCATCCGTTACACAAGCTTAGTCACGCAATAATTATAAGTTTAGTGCAACATGCCAATAATCTCAAAATAAATACAATCAATGATAAATAATTGTCAATTTATATAATTGAAACTATTTGTTAACGGATTAAAAGAATACCTTATCATAAGTCTGGGGTTTTTGTATGTGTTTTCTTATTTAGGTATACCTAATGCATTTTTAGAGAAGCTGGAATGAGGTGGTCCTTCAATGATGAATTTAATGTATTCTAGTTTGGTTATCATCGGCGAGTGTTGGGATGACGTAAGTATGCAATGGAGTGGAGAGAAATCAAAGTCATCGAGGAGATAAGATTATGAGCTGTCTTTATTTATTGATTGTAGAACTGAAGTTATATAGCTGGCAAAGTCTATTTTTAAACGGCTGCCACCAGTTTTTAAATTGGTCGCAACTTGAGACACCTTCGAAAATGTAGAAGCTGAAAGAAAGTAGGTTCGGTAACATCAAACAAAGAAGAGGTACCTATCCAAAAACTGATGGATTATCAAAAACTTACAAAGGTTCAAAGAATCCATTTCTTCTTGATCATCAGTGCAGTTGTAGAACAAAACACACTGTTTTGCGGACAACTTAGGCTGCGAGACAAAGTAGTTGTAAAGAAGTTCCATTTCTCTTGCTGCTGCTTGAGCAGTGTTAGGAGAACATACTAATATGACTCCTTGAACTCCCATTCTTAGGGCCGGCCAACACGATTCAAACCTGAAAATAATATGGCTAGTCACGTCTTATGACCTTATAACCACACACACACTTAAACCGTGCTTAAACAGCCTAGTCATTCGGTTTCCTTAACTTCTGTAGGTAAGAAGATAGGTACTTAACAGAAGAGACACCTACCTGCTTATCATGATAATTGCAGCAAAATCTGGCTACCTACAAAGGATTTTATGTAGGTTGGTTATCGAAACGCATAAAGTGAAAGGACATGATTTCCGGCCAGCTGCCATCATAAGTAATACATATCATATAAACAACGTAGTAGGTAGGAAATGAATTATTACCAACTTGTTGATTCAATGAGAAGTTGAAGCTTTCCTTCGATGGATGGCGCTTTTATAAAGTTATTGATCAGCTGGACGCTGGATGACGACGTTTACAATAAAACAGGATATGATGTATAATTAACTTCACCTATGGTCACCGCTGCAGTCCCAAAGTTCAATGTCAATACTTGTTGATTTCCCATTAATATTCAGATTGGGGAGTTCAAACTCCACTATTCTGACGCCTTGTGTGGACCGAGGTGCTTCTGCTTCTTCGACATTTATTGAATCTGATATAAAGTTGGCTATTCTCGTTTTGCCACTCTGAAATGGAAATCATTAACATTTTGAGGGACACTAAACGCTCCCAGACGTAGATAATAATAATAAAATAATCTTGTATTGGGTCTCGCTCAGTGTCCTTCATATCAACCGATTCATTTATATCACTAACATAATAAATAGGATTATGTAGGATCCTATCCTTAGGTAGGAAGGTAGGTATTGATAAATCAGCATAGGTATGGAGTGATATAAATTGGTGACAAAAGAATTGATTACCTCCGAAGGTCCGATCATTAAAATCTTCAATTTGTTTGGCTGCATTGCACTATGTGACACGGTCTTTATTTCCTCTAACTAGATCTACTTTACAATCAAACAGAGGAATTCACGTGCAGTAAATAAACACGAAACAGACTTGCAAAGATTTGCACTGACATTGTTGATTGTTGTGTTGATCATTACCTAGGCAACTCGTTATTTATTAAGCGTAGCTATTCCTCCTCTATGATTTTCTTCACATTAGGCATTAGGTTTATTCTGCTGTTTTTCAGCTAAAATGTGATATGTAGGTAAACTTGAAATAAATTATTCAATTTTAACATTTTAACTTAGAGTGCAATGTCCTTGTTTACCTACTGCCTTTCAAACATTTTTCTAGTTTTAACTGAACGTCAACAATATGGATGATGATTGACCTCTATTTGACTTAATAGTGCTATGATGTGTGTTAAGTGGAATTATTATCTGCTTAATACTTAGGTACCTGTATTATCTTAGTAATCCAAATCCATCTAGTAAGTAGGTAGGTAACAATTTACATAAGCTTTTATTTAAATGTAACTAACTATTTACACTAGAAACTAAATTAAAAGACTAACTTACTAAGTATAAAAATAAATACAAAAAAAAAGCAAAGGACACTTAGGCGTCGAAGTACCTACTCGTCCGCATAAGTAGGTATATAATAGGTACGTATGTCTTGAACTTTGCGTTTCTTTAGGACTTGCTTTTACGATTTTTTTAAGAGATAAGTAGACCTACCCAGTTGCTTACCAGTCACCTTAGGTACCTAGCTATAAGTTTCTTAAAATTATAACCATCTTTTTTGGTACATTCTCATTGGGGAACTAAAGCGTAAAACAAGTAAATATCAATTGACGCATCCACTAATAGAAAATACTTACAGGTACGAATGTAGATGCGGCAGTAAAAATGCAGGTCCCACCGAGATTTGAACTCGGATCGCTGGATTCAGAGTCCAGAGTGCTAACCATTACACCATGGAACCGCTGGGAACAGCGACGAAATTAGGGTTTGCGATTTTCTAAGCATATTTTTGCAATGAATGTAATACAAACTGCAGCTACCTTGGATTCTAAATTTAACAAGGCCCAATGTGCACTGAGATGAGAGACACTTGGCAATTATTTTTAGCTTCTATTTTAATCTCAATCATGTGTTGGTTTACTAACGCCCCGCAGACACTATAATTGATACTAGAATATAGGATATTTATAGTAAGTATAGCTAATGAGTATAATAGAAATAGTCTATTTGCGTGTGACTGACTCCAAATACAAGTTCATCATCATCATCATCATCATTTCAGCCGAAGAACGTCCACTGCTGGGCATATGCCTCGCCCAAGCATCGCCACTTTTACCGAAATGCCTCCCCACAAGATGAACCGATGCCCAACGGGGTACCTAACTGAGTAACACACTAACAGTAGCAATGGCTTTCGTTTTGACAGTTTAACAATACCTATTCCTTGAGTGATTTACGTTTTTGAGCAGACAAATCTTTCAAAGATATGAAGCAATGGATTAGCAATATCTTTCAAAATGATTTAGATTGTAGGTAATTGATAGTGAGTTACGCAATTAGGGAATACGAATACAGTGTATGGGATAATCTACCTAATGAACATAAAAATAGAGGGTAGTTAGTTCTTTCTTTACCTTTAGTTAAACCTAACATTATGGTTATTGGTTGTTACTTCATTAATTCCTTTATCATCACAATAATTATAGGTATTGCAACAATTTACCGTGGAAGGAAATATCTACCTTCTTACCTATTTATATTTTTCCATTTCCAAAGTTACGTTTTCGTTCTTTTGGGACCAATACCTACCTAGAAAGGATCTTTGACTCATCACGTTTTATTTTTTACTAGCGGCCCGCCCCAACATCGCACGAGTGCAATTTTTTTTCGAATTTCCGTATATTTCTTTCATACAAACCTTATTCTGGCAATACCGAACACAACAAAAAGAGTTATCCAGTTTAGTGCAGTCATTTGGAAGTTAGGCCCGTGGTACAGACATTTCGGCAATACTATGTAAGGATAAGGATGTAATACTAGCTTCTGTCAGCGACTACGTCCGCGGGAAATTACTTGTTCCCCTGACCACATCGCATCGCGTCGGCTGCTATTACTTCGTTTTCGTTTAGAGTTCTTTTTGACTTTTTCTATTTGATCGGCTTCTAAGGTTTCTTGCTTGATGTTAAATTGTCTATAACCTTCCTCAAGAATTGTGCTCAATTTAAATGCAAAAGTATTTTTTCAAATACGACTGGTAGTTCCAGAGATAATCGCGTTCAAACGAACGAACAAACAAACTCTCACTTTTATATTACTATCGATTTATAAAACCTGTCTTAATCCCACACGTAATACCAGCAATTTAAAGCCCTATAGCGTCTGTACCTACGTCGGCTGCAAATGTAACCTTCCTATCTACAGACATCTATTAGTAAGGACGAATGATAGCATAAACAAAAACCTGTGGGGTGGGATGTCTAACGGTAGACCTAGAGAGGTTCTTGACTGATACTTAGTAACTGTTCCTAACAATCCTAACTACCAGGTCCAGGCAGTGAAATAAAAAGTGCTTTAAGACCCAGCGAAGGCATTCGTTCATTAGGTAGTGCACGGCCGTTATGTAGGATTACATATGGAGTATTCTTCACGGCATGCGGCACCATACCTGACCACCACGTGCTAATTGACCTTTATTTTTTGTCCCCTTTTGAATGAAATTGCCGGGCATGTTTCTTATAAATTGATTTAGTTACGGTTTACCTATTCCTTATTCCAGTTCGTTACGGTTTACCTAAGCGTTCATTATTCGAGTTCATTTGTTACATATTTTATGAGGTAGGTATATACCTAAGTACTTTTTTTTTTTTTGTGGATGGGAAATCATCCAATGACCCCTCCCGCTCTGGGTGGAGCAGAAGGGTGTGTCAGACTCTTACTGACTAAAACCCACCCGTAGCTTGTCATAATAAGTATACCTAAAGCTAAAAGTTAAATAATAAAGCTTGACCGTATCAAATTATTTAGGGACCCTTTTCAACGTTTCTTTTTTTCTTTTGGAAGTCCTCATGGATATCTTCCGTCTGAAAAGAACGGATGTTGCTGTTGGACTCCTACCGAAAACCCCACTGTTCCTTCTAGTACCTACCATGAGTCGGAGGCCCGGGAGATACTGGTTCATTTGCCGAACTCCCAACACGGCGAAGCTCTGAAGGAGGGTATTGTTTGTACAAAATAAATAAAAAAGCATACTGACTTGAAAGGAGAAGGATCGTGGCTAAGTAATAACAGCCGCACGGGTCGATGGAACAAGTTAAGCTACGCTTGCGCGGTTGGTCCGTGGATGGGGGAACCATATTAACATATTGAGACCTCTCTCTGATTCGGAAAGCACACTAAGAAGTTGGTCCCGGCTGTCATTCGTGGATCTTTGACAGTCGTTACGGGTCGTTAGAAGCATGAAAGTCTGACACTCTTATTGTATAGTGTAACCCACTAACTGGGTTGTGGAGGTCAGATAGTCATTCGCTCCATGTAAAATATTTAGCTGCACCCGGTTAGAGTGGAAGCCGACTCCAACATAAGTAGTTGGCTAGGCAGATGATGACTGACTTAAAAGATAAAGCTGTCGTTGTGATTTTACTAAGAAAATGCAAGAGCGAGCGAAGCGAGCTCAAAATTGAAACATCCAGACTTAGATAAGTAGGTTTAGGTTTTCAGTAGTGTGCTTTTACTAAGCGAATGCTTAAGAATTGAACTGCTCCTGTAGCCTAAAACCTTTGTAAGTCATAAACAAATAACTTTCATTTTCATATTTTTAATGAATGTATTAAAAATATGAAAATGAAAGTTATTTTTTTTCAGTTATTTTAAGTGTTTACATTCTCTGTGATTGATTTTGCATCACTGTCAAAATCACAGTTGTCTTTACTAGTTAGGTATACTTAATAAGGTTGGTGCTAACAGAGGTAAAATAACTGAGAAAGGACTATTAAGTAGCTGAACCAACAGGTGTTGTCCTATCAAAATTTCAATCTGTAGAAATAAGTTTTTTCCTGAATTTTCAATTTTTCAAATTAAAATTTTTTTTCTTCAAAATTTTGCTTTCCCCAAAAACCTAATTCGGACAATTACGAGCAATCCGTCCAGCTGTATGTACTCAATTAATGCGATTAACAACGAACACTATTTCATTTTTATATGCAACTAGGTTCTGCCTGCGACTTCTTCCGCATGAAATTTCACCCTCCCCCCATTCACACCCTCTTAGGAGTGGAATTCTAAAAACCCTCTTTTAGTGGATACCTACTCTTCACAAAGAACACACCCTCCAAATTCATGTCTCTAGGACCAGCGGTTTAGGCTGTGCGTTGATATATCAGTCAGTCAGGACTTTGAATTTTATATTGTAAAAGATGTGTCCGGTCACGGACTAGCGATAGTCTAGGTACTTATATAACAACTATTCTAATACACATTGTACATAATTATAAATTCAATTATTACAGGCCTCTTATATAAAATAGAATTTTAGGTTCTCGATATTGTTTTACAAATTCCTGCTTACACACCGTCGCGTCGGGGGCCCTGTAGCTCGGGGGGCCCCGTATCATCGATACAGCGGTATATATATTTGTAGGTAGGTTGAATAAGATAATAGTTCTTATTTTATGGGTTTTGTGGCTAAGTAATAATAGCCGCACGTGTCGATCGATCAGTGGGGTAATTTTGTAACACACTACCAGTAGCAATGGGTTTCATTTTGACAGTTCAGCAACATTTATTGCGTTATTTTGTTTTTGAGTAGACAAATTTTTCGAACATATGTATGAAGCAATGGATTAGCAATATCCTTGTAAATGATTCAGATTGTGGTTGATAGTGTGTTACGCAATTAAGATGCAGATTAAGCCACGCTTGCCATGGTAGGTCCCTAGAAGACCTTGAGCACAGTATAATTATATATACAGTATTGTAACTCGGCCGTATCTTGGACATAAATGCCTACAGCCGCGCGGTACGTAAACATGCGATAGGGCTGCCCGCCTCCAGCATTTGAATTACATTTGCCTACTTTGTGTTTCCTTTTAGTTTTGTGATTGTAAATATACTTTATTTTATATAAAAAAATAAAATAAGTACTTTGTGAATTGAATAGGAAGTGTTCAATAAAAATGCATGTTGTTTTTTGATTTAATTAAAAAACCATGTTTATGTTTGAATAACAAATCGGTCTTATAAATTTGCGACCGAAAAATATTTGCGCCTTGACTGAGACGTACGAAACGCTTTATTATTAAATTTTAAAGTATAAAAAATCCGCATTCTAATAAAAAAGCTTAATTAAAAATTGTTTTGGGAAACATGGACAAGGTGGAGAACTCCAATCTTTACAAACTTCAACACCTACCTACTCAACTACAATGCAAGAAACAGCTGACGAGTAATTTTAATAACTTTTTATCTCGGCTTATTAACGTCTCTATAAATTAGGTACCTGCAACCATTGATATATATGTTACACTAGATTAGCAATTACCGCACCAAGGCGTTGCCACTAGTCTGATGGCTACAGCCATCAGCGTAGCTAACGTCAGTTCAGTGCTCTGTGTGACGCCAACCGAAGTCAACCGAGGTACATACGACAAAAAATATCGCGAAAGAGTGTGATTCAAGATCACAAAAACATAATAAATTAACCGGAATTACTTTCCACACGTAAATTAATTGTCTCTGTGTTTATATCAACGTAAAAACGCAATAAAATGTAGAATTTTGTAAATTAGGTTCAGTGTTACCACTAAAAACTTCGTTTTAGTTTCCCACATTAGTGGGAGTTTTTAATTTATGGAATAAGTGATTTTAAATATTTTTTAATAATAACAACGTAGCAGGGTGCCTAAAGATGCAGCACGCCGTGAAAAATGGGTGGAAATAATCCGATTGCTGAGAAAAGAGACTGACTGGCTACCTACTAAATCATTCAATTTCATTAATAATAAAGAAAACATATTCAAAAAGAAAATTTCTTAGTTATTTTCATTATTTATAAACTTCTATTGCACATCCAATAAGAAATACGTAATTCAAATATTTAAAAAATAATTTAACTTAACCTAAAACGCTTTTTATGGCTTAAAATGTTGGGTAAAATTTCGCATGGGTAGGCAACCCCATCCCGTCATTGCATGTTTATATCGCTGACTGAATTCGATAGTGGCACAAGACAAAATTCAACAATTTGAGAAAACGTACAATAAATATTCGAAGACTAGTGCGCGCGCACAGAAAAGCTCTTACCGGCTGTATTTTATGGAATATAATTATAGTTTATGTTTGGTTTATAAACATCTGCGTTATAGCTTCAGTTGCCGGCAGTAATAGTTTTGAAATATTTTTTGTTATTTTTATTAATATGAGGTTCAGAAGATGGTGGATGGACTACGAGTTGTGCCAGTATTGCATTGTTTTGTTTTCACTTTTTTGAGTAATGCTAGAAACTATGTTATAAAAGTAAAGAAAATAAGAATGCATTTTCACGAAAAACTAGCTAAGTAGAATATAAGACTAGAAGTGCTCATCAATGGAATTGTTAAATCGTAAATAAAAGTACCATAAATGTTTAGTAACTTAATTTATTATCATACTTTTCACGATGAGCCGGTGTTGCATGAAAGAGATGCAACAATATCGTTTATTCACTAACGACACTTACGCCTCCAACCGGGTAGTTTATGAACTAACGAGTTGGGTCTTTAATGCATAAAATAAAGTACCTAATTTAGAACAAGAATTCATTATTAACTCAAATTGCCACAAATTCGACTTGTGCCACTAATGTATTCAGTCAGCGATATTGCGGTCTTTGTCTAATCTAAGCGACGATATTATTCTTACAACGTGTGTAAGTGAGACAGATATATATTTACTTTTAAATGTTTAGTGGTTTCAAAGCTACGTCGTCGCGTTTATAAAGTGGCTACACTTTTTTGACACATTTTATTGAGGTTTGCTTCTCTAGTTATATAGCTCAATGCCTACAACTCGCAACAACTCAAAACAAAAATTCTTTGGTCACCAATGCCAAGCTGAACAGCTGGCTACGAATGTTTTAAAATCACAACCCTCTCAAATATCTAAATATTCTGTGAATATCTCATGAGTCTAGCTGTTGTTGTCGTTATTAATACCGAGAAAAAAAAAACGGTTTTTAGTGGTGTAATTGTTGTTATAGCAGCAGCAGAAATACTTAATCTGAGAAAATTTCAACTATCTAGTGACAGACAGACGGTCAAATTTATTTTTTTCTAGTATTATTCATACACACAGTACAATAAACAACTATTATTAATAATAAAATACCACGTCTTTACTTTGAATTATACAAACTAACAAAACAAAACACACATGCCCCGAGGTTTTTAATACAAGCGTAAGTACCTACCGTATCATGATTCATGAACCGCCTATAACTACCTATTTCACTCTTGTCAATCACTTTCCTTTACTCTATTCACTTTATTAATCCAGACATCGTTTTTTTCGGGAGATAAAAGGAAATACTTATCCATTAAAATACACATTATGTACCTACCTACTAGTAAGTAAAATTATTTTATAGTCTTACCTTTCAGAGTTTCCAGGTAATCTAAAAAAAGTTATCCTTGGATGCGTTATTGACGAATTCATGCAACCAAAAACAGCACAATATATCCTACTCGTCATATTAAATATGTACTTGAACTTATTTTTAGTGAAAAAATCGCGCGGTTATTGTTAAAAAAACAACACACCGACCGTTCGTCAGTGCGGCACAGTCGCGACTGTCTTCATGCCGAGCGAATGCCGAGATCAGGCGCGTAGGCATAGCTCGCGCATCGTCCGTTTGTATGAAGATGGAATACTGTATATATGATTATACTGTGCCTTGAGCCTTGACAGTGCCGTAGATATTTCCTGGAAAAGAGCGACCTTCATATCAAAATATTAAATAGTACGCACGGCTACTCATCAAGCTACACATAACCAGTATAAGCTGACTTCTGATTGTACGAAAAACCTATACAATGCGAGGTCAGCTAAAACTGGAAATGTATAGCTTGATGTGTAGCCGTGTGTACCTGCACAAAAAGTTTTGTTGGAATTACAGTTGGACATCTATATCATTACAGTAGGCGCATCGAGTGTTTAGCTTGGCCCGATGTACGGCGTGTAGGTTGTAGAATAATCATAATTAATAACTTGTTTGTAAGGAAAGCTTGATAGCAAGCAGTGGTAGTGCCGTGGTAACGTGGTAGTTGCAGGTCATAGGTTCGAACCCTGACAGGCGCTTTGCTTTGTATAACTTATTTCATCACCACCTGCAGTCAAAACGGTGGTCGGTCGTGAGGAAACCGAAAACTTTGAAGACATATGACATCTACCAACCCGAACCGGGCCCGCATGGTGGATTACGGCCCACTTCCTTCTCTCACTGAGAGGAGGCTTGTATCCCAGCAGTAAATACATTATAGATTGATTATGCTTATGCTAGCAACGAGACCTATTTGGATTCGAAAGCTACTTCCGGACCCAACAATTAAGAGAACTCGTTAGCTAGGTACTGTAGTGGTAAACGAACAACCATGTTTTAAAACAGCGTATAAATCCATAATTAAAACTAACATCGTATTACTGGACAACCTGTATTCAGAGGAAGCCAACGTCATTAAACTGTCTATTTAGTAACATTAGATAACGGGTACCGACCTTGCGGTCTGCTGTCCCTCCCTCTGGTGCTTTGCATAACCCTGGTGTTTAGAACGCAAAGAGCAGCTATCATTTCCAACCCATTATAAATGTCTACTATGCATAAACTTCTTGCTATCATATTTAGTAACGGAATTCTTGAGATGTGGTGTGTTATCGTTAATGTGGATCATAATGTAAATGCGCTTGCGTCGTTGACATGCAGGTTACTTACTTGTTCTGGGTTTATTTTTGTTTTTATTAACAATTGCTAAGGCAAAGTTTAGAGGTTGGTTTCAACTCGACTTTTGTATTTTCATAACTTTTAAGAAATCTCAAACTCGGTTGTTGTTTTAAGTTACCTATCAAGGTTAAGTTTATCAAGTTTTATATACCTAGATACCTATTATGTACCTACTTGGTAGTCAGATAGGAAATGGCGACTCCATATAAAATAAAATAAGGAAAAAACCTAGTTTTCTTTATTTTAAATGACTTGTTAAAATGATTTCGATATGCTATTTACAGAATAAACAATTTCATTTCAATCCGTTTAATAAAAGCCTTGGTGAAGGTGTTGTAATCCATACACAAGATGAGGTGCGTGTGAGCGAATCTTAATTAATCGATCAACCGCACTATCTCTGGATCTAGCGAAATTGAAATGTAACTTAGTATCGAGAAGCGATTACCTACCTACAGTAGCTGTGCTCACGTAACCAGCTAGAGATACGACATTGTAACAAGAACAACGTAAACAAGTCTAATTCACTGTCTGAAGGAATAGACATTTACCTTACCTGGGATAGTTAAATGTTTCCGGCAATATACATATGGTGTGGGTAGTATTAACTTCTATTGTAACTGTAACAGTATCCACACTGGCCCACGCTGGTTCAACCAGCGTGTGTCTCAGTCTTAGATAAAGCCATTAGGATGCGTGTGGTGGTAAGGTTATTATAATTTTCTTCACACTTTTAATACTGCACTAAAGTGGCTGTTCTTCCTACTTTATAAAAAAGTAAAGTTTTAACAGCGTTATCTATTGCAGAAAAGTATCTAGTAGAAATTAGGTTTCTTCGGAAGAGAAGATAAATTAATATTATTATTGCCCATTCAGCAATAAAAAAAAGAAGAAAATACGGGATGTATTTTTATTGCAACATCTTTCAGATATCTACTAGTTTCATATTTCACTGCCAGCAATCTTAGCTTCGATAGTCTTACAAACACCTAAATGTAGTATCGAATACAAACGGCATTCATTAAAGTAATAGCCTAATGTGTATGCGGTAGCGGTGAGTAGTGGTCACCGACAACACTTTGCACTTCCGAACCGCAAACTTATTTGAACTGCCTAAATAGTTTATCAGGCGCAGGCTGAAAGTTTGAAAATTAACATACGACTGAGATAGAAATAACGATGACAATGTCTATTTGGATCTTCGCATTTAAACCAGTGTTTGAGTGTTGTTACTATAATTCTTTTAATCGCACCTCTTCGCATTATCCCTGAAAAGATTTATAGGCATTCTTAAATAATGTATCTGTTTTTAAACACCATAAATCTGTCTGTCCATCGTCTGACTAAGCCTTTACAGTGTGTAGGAAGGGTCCGTGCATGTTTATGCACCCTAATGAAATAAAATACTAACACCGACGTTCAGAGGCGTCAACTCCTATTTCACTTAGCGCAGTCCGCCCACTCGCTTGTGAGATACATTGTGCAGTTGTGCTCACACCACGCCAAATATACGTGGATATAACGCCTTGATGTATTATGTGGGGTTTAGATGAAAGGCTCTAGACAACAAAAGTTTAATTAAATACTGTGGGTTTGACTCATAAGATGCTTTTCTTACTGCGGATTATACATACGTACCAGTGTAGTGTAGTGTACCAGGCAGTGTAGTGTACCTCTACTTATTTTTACACGGAAGCTTTTTAAGCCGTTCGATGTTCAATGAACATGGACCTCCTAGGCCGATCATGTTATCTTTGATATGCAGAGGCACGAGCGGCGGACGGACAGGTACAAATAAATATAGCAACATATAGGTATGTTAGTTCGACCACAGGAGGATTCTACCTACTATTTTGTTTTGCAACAATACCAACAATGTGTTTTATAAAACCCAGGAGCATAACATGGAAAAAAAACTTCAAAAAGCCTCATAAGGTTTAAGTAAAACAGTATCAGCGAAGTGACAGTTTTCTAAAACCCCTATTACACTTACACTATATTTCGGGCCTGATTTATGGTGATGTGTTTTTTTTTAATAGGGACTCTTCCTCCCTTTTTCTTATTATACCATCCCGATTTAGGGAAGGGGTCCCTGAATATCGCGTAGTGTAAGTAATACAGTTTTTATTCATTGCTCAAGAGCACGTACACGCTCGCAAGTAACACAATGGTATTGTAACCTAAGTAAAAATACCTAAGTACTGCAAATACCTACTCTGGATTGAATTGATGAGAAGCAGCTCAAACACTTCTTGTTTAATATAATCGGTTCCATTCCCAGATCAAGTAATCAATCACGCTTCAATAATGAAACCGTAGTTAGCACTTCAATAGACGTAGAACAAGAACTGGCTGAAGACGGTGGGACGAAACTAGCAATGAATCGAATACAATCATGATAAAGTTTTAATGTAATTTTATTACTTTTCTCATACATCGGGCTAAAGAATGGACTTTATACTTATTTACTTTTCGCTTCGTACGTCTACTGATTTCCAATTGTAATTTAGTCTGGCATTATAAAACATAATAGAGGGCAATACTTAGCTATTTGCGAATTTAATTTAGTAAGAACTAGATATTTTTATTTTTCTTCTTGGCTTACAAGAGAGATGTCATGTTGTGATGTCTGTTTTCATACGAGCATAGTTTGATAGATTAGCGTTTTTATAATAGTCATTAGTATTCACTAAGCATTCAAGTTTTGCAGACGTTTAATGGTTATAAATAAAATGCATTACCAGGACTTGTTATGGTAAGTCTAAGTCTTAAGTCATATCGAAGGTACAGTCGAGTTCACTAATATATTGGCACTGACAATGTTTCAAAATATTGTAAGCGTTAAAATGATCATATAGTTCTATACAAACATTGACATCAATACATGTTATCATATAAACTGTTCATAAGTATGTTTCGGTAGTGCAGTCAAAAATACCTGACTACTCTTCGGAACATAAATATCTAAATACTCTAGATTTTAATGTATTTGGTGCAACCTAGGATTCATAAAAATCTATACAGCTTTGAATATTCAACTAAATGGCCTTTACCATTTAATTTATTTTTGCTTGCCGGAGCAGAAGTACGAGTAATAATGCAATGTTGCCGTTGAACGATATCATAACTGACAACTTCAAATTGAATTTGTTTCAAAGAAAAAGATTACATTAAGATATACTTCTAAAGATATTGTTCAAAGAATCAATTCGAAACATGTCAAATTGTCAAGATATATTTCCTAAATTTGTGAACCTAACTTTGTGCTAAATAATATGACCCAGGGATTGCGCACAATTTTTAGAGCCTATGTCTGTAACAATATTATTGATATAATGTAGTCACATATTTATGATGTCATAGATTGTTTACAATTTATTATTTACAATTTTTAATTTAATTTAATTAGGTACTGTTAAGAGTTTTATGTAATCTAGATTCATGAACATATTAAAGAACTCGACTGTACTTCGCGATGTTATGTAAAAGAGAAGCATAACTTTCTCGTGTAGGTACTTTTAGCAAAAATTTTAATGCTATAATGTCTGCTATGCTGTATCCACTGTGCAGTGTAATAAAACAATTTTCAGTTATTATCAAGAGAGAGCCAAATGGATCCCATTATTATGTGAAACGAGAGCTTGTTCCTAAATGCGGCGTTTATGGAAATGTTCTGCATCACAACATTAACCATTGATGCATTAAGGTGGGCTCCGTCCATTACAGAGATAATATTATAGAAACAGATTATTTACAAAGTATAATGAGAAGTGGAATCTTACAAAGTCTTTGTTTTGAAATGAGCAATTTGCAATTGCGTTGTTTCCTTTATATGTTTTATTTAACAACCTGGGTCAAATAAATTTATTTTCTTTCTATTTAACTTGTTGGTTGTCCTTAAAAAAATAAATAAATGAACTTGGAAGATTTATGCAAAGTAAGATTTTTACTTTGCATAAATCTTTAGAGTGAGGAAACCGGCATGTCCTAGAACCAAAAATTCGAAGACATGTGACATCTACCAACCCGTGGGCCCGCGTGGTAGATTACGGCCCACTCCCTCTCACAGAGAGGAGGCCTGTGTCCCAGCAGTGGGAATATTATAGGCTGATTATTATGTAAGATTTTTACGGGATGCTTTTACGAGTAGGAAGCCATAGATAACCGTTCGTCTAATGGCTGATTTTTCGAACGCCAGATAATTTTATCCGAGGAATAGTTTTGAGTTTTTGACAGTTTTTCCATACAAAATCTGTCAGACGTCAATTTTATTCTACGAATAAAAATTATCTGTCGATTGAAAAATCAGTCCTTAATAGGTTAGCTTATAGAAAAGATAATTGAGTAGTTATATAAGTGAAAGAAGAATGTTTGAGGTGTACACATAAGCTCGTACCTATTTCACAATAATTCTAGATGGAGGTGACATTTGGCTAGGCTGAATGCCCTTGAAAATAAATGGCGAACAAAGGCAAACAAAGACTCTTTTAAATGCCATAAATAATCTTGGTCAGATCATGGGAGGACCATGTCTGAAATGGTATTTTGAGTAAATAGCTACTCAAATTTGGGTGATCCTCAGTTCAGTCAGTGCAAGAATTTGTTAGTAAGTGTGTAGCTCAATTCAGAACTTAAGGAGCTCAACGGTTCCTTGTGGAAATAGGCTTACATGTAAAAATCGTTACATTGAATTTGTTTGGACGTAGCAGGCCATTTTATGGTCTAACGCGGAATTACCATCATTACATTAATGCGCCATACTCCGTGATATATTGTTATGGCATATTGACTTTCAAGAACTTTAATTTACTTCCTATTGAATAGTGCATTGGCCCGTGTACGAAGACAATATCTGATGAAGAGATAATATCTAATAAGGAAGCGAAATAAAATAAGAATGTTTGAACAATGAAGGATTTCTGTTTGACAACTCAATTTATTCTGTTGTAATGTCATGTGAACTTTTATGGTTAAGTTTTATTTTGGTCAAACAATCAAATAACAGAAACTGGAAGTGTATTGCCTGCCTGATATTTCATTGATTTGTTGCAGCGAGATCGCCAATTTTGTGACTCAAAAATCTCAGTAACTGTGTCACTTATTACATGATGACATTAAATAGCCACTGTACTGTATTTAAAGAGAGATTACCCAGAGAAGTAACCTGCCGGTATCCAGGCTTCATAATCATCATAATTTCAGCCGAAGACGTCCAACGCTGGACATAGGCCTCCCACCAACACCACCAGTTCGACCGGTTCTGTGCTTCTCGCATCCAGCGGATTCCTGCAGCCTTCATCAGGTCATCACTCCACCTTTTTTTTTGTGGATGGGAAATCATCAAATGACCCCTCCCGCTCTGGGTGGAGCAGAAGGGAGTCTCAGACACTTACTGACTAAAACCCACCCGTGTTCCTTCCCTTTGTGTTCCTGGGTAGCGGTACCCCTTTCGGACAATCCCGCTGCCCCGGCAGGCTTGGGCCCTTACGGGCCCCTTCCTTTATGCTGATATCTCTTTGAGGCGCGCGTGGAACACGTACGCACCGTCCGGCACGGGCCGGGTCCTGATCGGACGGAGAGTTACCCATTACTTTCCACCCGCAGGCCCGCGCCTGCGGTGGCCGGGAGTCGTCACGCGGCTCCCGACTTCATAATCGGCTTCATAATCATCATCATAATTTCAGCCAAAGACGTCCAATGCTGGACATAGGCCTCCCCCACAGCACCACCAGTTCGACCGGTTCTGTGCTTCTCGCATCCAGCGGATTCCTGCAGCCTTTACCAGGTCATCACTCCACCTTGTGTGAGCTATAAAGCTACATACTTATACCAAATGTCTCAATCACGAAAACCCGGTCAGCAAGGATCTCGTGCTAGCCAACTTCAATAGTAGGTACCCAAAGTTTTCATGAAAAGTTGGCTTTCATACTCGTACTCACTGCAGTGGCGAAGGTACCATACAACTCGATTCCCGCCGGCTTCCCTTCGAAAATTCAGAACACAACCACTCTATAGTCAATTCATCATTGAAATATAATGAAACGTTTTATTGACTTTTTTTTGCTCCGGCTTACCTCTGTCATAAATTCACCCTTTGCCACTGACTCACTGCATCTTTTACATTCCGTTGGACCTAGACCTCTACGGTTAGACGGTTATCGCTCAACGTAAAGCTAAAAATTTGCAACAGAGGAAGCAACTTAAAGGGTTGAGCCAGTCGTGCTCCTACTAATGAGTGCATTCGTACGTGTATCGTATATTTTCGCACATATTGCCCGTTATTCCGCTGAGAGGAAATCAATTGTGATGGTGCTCGACTGCTAATAGTCAGCTGTCTGTGTTAGATTACGTGTGTCTACACTAATATATTATCCAGTGGAACAAAATATATTGCTGCTCTAGATATATAGAATACATGATGTGTGACATAAGAGGTTTACGCGGGGAAATAAGTAAGACCACGTCAACATAAAAATTTAGATAAAAATGAGATAGCGGGTAGGTATATGGTCTCAAAATTTCCTTAGTTTCTCTTGGGAGTAGCACAGTACTCTCCTGGATCAACTTGGTGTGGCGATGACCGTAGCGGTGTACCACGATGGATGTTCTCGCCAGACCTGTCGTGTGCTCGACGCGGCCACGCTGGTAAAATAAGTACCCGGCGGGGAGCTCGATGGTATATGGATTTGCCGGAAGGTGGTGGCCCGTCGCTCTGCGTTCGGATGTCACCGATAGTTCCAGATGGAAACCATGTAGATGGTGAGCCGGAACTTTGGACCCTGGAAATAACGTCCAGCGTGTCACAAGATGACCTGTAGTCCTCTCCGCTGATTGTGTCAATCAATAAAAACTATTGCCTGCTAAATGGTGGAGATTAACGTATGTAAGGTCACATGTGATTCTGGATCAAGTGAACGTGCGTCTTCCCCCGAATCAGGATTTCGAATGTTCTGCACAGAGCATGTAACATTATGTGCTAGTCACGGTGGTCACCGTGAGTGAATAGCACACGGCGGTGTTGCACGCATAGATATACCTATAGGTCCACTTCATACGTTCCCGCGTCTCTAGTGCAGACAGCTAATTTATGTTGTATAATAACCTAGGACGTCCCTAATACTATTACGTCTTTAACACTGTATTGTTGTCATTTTGTTATTTAAATGAAACAACAAAATAAATAAATTAGTTTGTTTACCACATCATTAAACAGTGGCCCCGATTCTGTAATTCACAAACTAAATTAAATTTAAGTTCAGTGCATCTTTTTCTTTCTATTTGATTATGAAAAGGACAGAAGATAAATATTAGTTTAGTCCTGTCAAATTAGTCAGCGCCTGACGTAAATTGACGTATTTTTAGTAGCCAATTTTTTAATCACGTCTAAACTTGTCTATGGATTATCTAATTTGACAGGACTAAACTAATATTTATCTTCTGTCCTTTTCTTAATGAAATCGAAAGAAAAAGATGCACTGAACTTAAATTTAGTTTGTGAACAACAGAATCGGGGTCATTATCTACATTTACTCACTTAAAATTAGATTAGACTACCTTCAGTTGTTGTAGTAAACAATATTATCAGCTTCTTGCTTTGTTTACGAATACTGCGCTAATGTGGCTCGCTCCATTCAATAGTAAATGTTGTAGTATAATAAATGCAAGGCATCCGGGTTCGTCGTGCTATCCAGCCCGCGCACCTAAACTGTACCTACCGACCTAGGTATCCTAACGCCGTTCCTAGGTCGACGACCCTTCCTAGCCTCGGAGGCGGTAGATTCGCAGGATACGATAAATTTCAATAGTGCATTGACTGCATGTAGTACTCGGTCCAGTCTGGATAGACAGCCACTGCAACGCAAAATCATAGTCATTAATGTCTAATCTGAATGTTCAAAGAACGTTGTTGTTGAGAAAGTGTCTTTGTATTGTATATTCGCAATGGTCTTGAATTAATCATAAGTAATGAAATTTTCATTCTGTCAAATTACAAAAGGCTTACTTTTTATTACAGTCTTTCTCAAACGTTGAAACAATCTGTGATACATAAAAACTTTTTCTTTTATTTTGACTGGGAGGTCTGAAGATGACGTTGTAAATATTGGCAGTCTAAAGCAAGATCGCATTTCTCAGCCTGTGGAACGCAATCAACCATGACTTGACCATTAGCGCCGTGTCATTGGAACTTTGATGTGTTTATTCAGCCGCTGTAAACGTCCTCTTAGGGCCTTTAAATAGGTATATTGTACGGCTAAGGGAGAAGCAAATAATGTGCAAAGTTGCAAAATTATACTTAGTGTACACAAATGGGTAGTGTTTAGTGAGATACTGGAGGTAATACATAGTTTAACAAGCCTTAACTTTCGTTTAGAAGGTGCTAGTTGAATTATACGACCCTGTATGACTTGTGGAACAAACTAACCTGGCTTTATGGTGACCAATAGACTCATGTCAAGTTGTAAACTGTGGCTATTTCGTAATTTTAATGTCCTATAGCCAGGCTTGCAAGGAAGGGTATTTCTCCCGGGTGTCTACCACTTATGTGCTCACATACCTTCTGCATAATTACAGTGATTGTTAGTGCACCATTGTAAACTGGGCTGGTTTTTTGTGGCGTGTAGTTAAAAGCGTTGTCTAACAACGACATTTACGGCTGATGTCCACTATAATAAAATTAAGTTTAATGTCGACTCTAAATGCGAGGGCTAATATAACTCGACGCCAATTCGTTGTTATTATAAAATTTGACCTTTATTTCTGTTTCTTTTTGAAGTTTTTATGGTCTTTTATAGTATGACAAATTGGAAATGTCTGTACCTAAGGATGTTGATGATCATTACGTTTTTATTTTTGTTAAAGGTAACTTAAGTATTTATGATGGAATACCAACAATTTTTTGAGTTGTGCTATGGTTGCCAGTTCTTTTTATTCTTTGTTGTTTATGCAAAAATACGCACATTGAACATGTTTTGGAAGGGCCCTCGGTAATTATGACGAATTTAATTTGCATTTTACACAAGACTTGTTAAACGTTCAAGGAACTGCCGACAACAGGTAATTATGTTATTATGTGGAATTACGGAGCTGTGAGGGTAAACTTCTGAGTAATATCTGGAGGAGACAATTGTCAGGAGCGGCGCGCGCGCGACGCGGGCGCACGTCTCGCCGCCGCCTGCGCAGAACTCGGGACGTGCCACATCGCTCATTAGCGTTTTTGCCTTAATTAACTACATGACGTGTTCTGTACTTCAGCCAAATTAAATATGAATTATGCATATAAATGTGCCTGTTCTTGTTAAAACTTGAAACAAAGTTATTTTCAAATCGTCTGTAGACAGGGCTAACATTTTATTGTCCCAAGACTTTTGAAAAATGTAGCATAATTCAGTTAAACGCCACATTGTTACTTGAGGGGACATAATTCTACTGTATCTACTTGGATACTATTGAACATAACCATTGAAACATTAGATTGATTGTCCCATTGTGATATTGCAGACACAAACCTATTCGTTCTTTCTCAGTCGTTCTATGATGTATAAGCTTAGTAGCTTCGGTTTCAGCTCAGTTCAATATGGAATATTCGTTCTATTATGGATTTAATCTACGTAGGAGCTGAGATTGCATCCAGTCAGCCAGACCTTGTCTCGTACGTCATTTACTTATAATTTACTACTCCGCTACTTGAAAGAAGTAAAGTGTGACTTCGAAGTTTGTCATGCTCAAAATCCCATCACTCTAGACTCAACTTTATCCCATCAAAGGAAGACTCAAATTAGCATGAATGATTCCTTCTCAAAATATCATCCTAAGAAATATATTAATAGGGATCTGTCAATGGAGGTAAGAAAGATAATTTTGTACTTGTAGCGGGAGACACTTGGTATTCAGCGCGAAAGCCTGACTCATATCTGCGTCATAAATCAATCATTTATTGGATGTGAATGATGCGATAGGTCCTACTCACTTTTGTACTGTTACTTACATACATGATACAGGATATAATTATGCATGTTACGTACAATAGAGAAAGCGTCCTATTATAATTTTGATAGTGTTTTACGAGCTGCACCTACTAAGTATTGTTCGTTTTAAAACGATCGTGAAGTGTTTTTTTGAAACAAAAAAATCATGTGTTTTAAGTTTGTTAATGTGTGTTCTTGTTGGCGGGATTTCAACACAAAACGGAAACAAAGTTACCGGGTTTTTATAGTACTATATTTCAAGTTCTCGCACAAACACAATAATAAAACTAGCTTAACTAAACACAATTAAGTACATACTAGCATCGACTAACTATAACTTTTAGCGGGAACGCCTCAGCGATTTACACACACCCGCTCACAGTCATGGATCAAGGAACACTCCTCCAGCGTCCTACCGCATCGACGGCGGCGCTCGCGCTATCTCAAAAAGACGTACTGCGCAGGCGTTATTTGAGACCTTTATTTAAAGTTTAAACTAACACAGTTTAGGTACCTATAACGAGTTGCTTACATTCCACCCCCTTGTTCCTGAACAAACTCGTCAGTAAGCAACACAATGACCTTTACAACCGGTCTCTTCATAAAGCCCCTACAGGTTCTAACAGTTACTACTATAATATGGCCATCGCGACCTGGGTGGACTCTTCTACATTAAGAACCATGTCTTCCACCTTCACGTGTGGCACTTCGTGTAGCCACTTTTGGCGCTTTTGGAGAGTGGGGACATACTCTTTCAGCCAGCGTCGCCAAAACATGTCCGCCAAAGTCTGAGCCTTTACCCAAGCCTTTCTACTGGTTAAGTCCGATGCATCAAAGATGCCTAACGTAGATGCACCGGTCGCCGTACCTATCAATAAACGATTGGGGGTAAGAGCGATGGGCCCATCGGGGTCCATACCCACAAAAGTTAATGGCCTACTGTTTAGGGTCATCTCTACCTCAGCCATCAAAGTCATTAGCAACTCCTCGGGGTAAGTCTCATCTTGACCTTGTTTCAACAAAAGAATTTCAGCATCACGGACATTGCTAACTGATAACTTGTCAACCTGGTTCTTACGACACAAACCTAAAAATACGAGAACACGATCCGCAGATCTAACAACCCGTGTCCAACTAGAGAACCTATCAACATTAAATAGAGGTTCATACTGTTTTACTAGGTGGACCTTTTCAAGACGCTCCAAATCTATTTCTGCCAACCGATGTGAAACGAACTTCTGAAAATCAGGAGGATCCGAATGTACCCATTTTAAAACCGTTTTCGAATCGGACCACAAATACTTGCGTGTTATTGTCAAGCCTTGCTCTTTAACAATGACGCAAGCTAACTTACACGCCAGCACAGCTAATTGCAAAGGATAAAGTAAGCCTAGAGGGTCAAAGATACTCATAATAAATCTCAGAAACGCTAACTCGTCTGACTCCGGCATCCATATCATACCTAAAGTTCTTTCACCACTATACGGAGATTTATCAAAATGTACAGTACCGGGCACGGCAAATGGTAATTCTTTTCGAAGCTCGAGTGAATTGGTCACCCACTCCCTGATAGAGAATTCACCAGCAGAGAGTATCATGGCAACATCTTTGATCAGCTGACGTGCACTATTTATTGAATGAACACTATCTAAATAATCGTCCATATAATGGTTTTCGTGAATTGCCTTGACGGCCTCAGGATTCGAATTTCGGAACTCGATAGCATTTTTTTTCAATACATATATAACTGAGGCAGGCGACGACTTGGCACCGAAAACCATAGAGTCCATTACGTATGTGTCAGGGTCGCGCTCTTTGTTCCGGTCTCTCCAAAGAAAGAGCTGCGCGCCCTGATCTTCTTTCCTTATTATAATACGCACAAACATATCAGCTATGTCCGCTGTATAAGCTATTGGGCCAGATCGAAACTTAAACAACACACCTAACAAAGAATTTAACAAATCCGGTCCTGTTAGCAAATAATCATTTAAACAGGCGCCCTTGTATTTGGCCGCGGCATCATAAACCAATCTGAGCTTACTTGGTTTATTCGGGTTAACGACCCCAAAATGCGGCAAGTGCCATACCGGGTTAACAGTCAGCGGAGTATCCAAACGCCTAGCATATTTCTCAGAAATTAACCTATCAATTTGACGACAGTACGATTCAGCATATTCGGGGCTTTTATCCATCTTACTTTTTATGCCGTGTAAACGTTTGACAGCGTAATCATAATTATCGGGTAAGTGTACAGCGTCACGCGACCATAGTAGTCCTACCTCCCAGCCCCCATCGACACGGCGACTAGTGTTATCTAGGATCTTACAGGCGCGTTCAGTCTCAACCCTTTTGCGTGACACTTCTGTGAAACCGATAGACTCAACCAAAAATTGCTGTTTATCAAGTTCATTTAAATCATCTAAATTATCAAAGACTAGATTGACCGATTCACGAACAGAGTCGCCGCAAGTACCTACAGGCCCATGAACAACCCACCCTAACTTCGTAAGCGACGCTACGGGTTGTCCGGCTTTACCCTGTCGTATTTCCTGGTTAACTATTAGCTGCCAATTATCTTGCCCGATTAATAGCATTGGTTTTGCGTACGACATCTCGCAACAATCTAAGTCTCGTAGATGTTTATTTATATTTAAAACTCTGGCGGGCACACTTTGGGTGGGCAAATCTAAGTTATCGATAGTACGTAATGCGATATCATGACACAAACCGTTGGGTCCGCGTATTAGTGCAGTCACCCTACAAGAATTTTTATCAGTAACAACATGACCGCGCGCACTAACAATTTTCAACGGGGATAATGGTCCACAAAAATTACAAACACTTGAATCAATCAACGACACAGTGGCACCATCATCAAGCAATGCATAACAATTATGTTCGACATTATTTACAATAATAGTTACAGGCACAATCTTTAACAATGCTTTTGTGTTCCGACATTGCTCACTCATACTCGTCACTGACTCTGCGTCCGACGGCGGTTGTACGGCGGTCGCGCCAGCCTCAGCTGGTGCGCCGGCGCCGGCGGCGGCGGCGCGTGCATCCGGGGCGCTCGACTTCTCGTAGTGGAGAAGTGTGTGATGCGGAGAACGACACTTTTCACACCGTTTTGCGCGACAGCGATAACGAGAATGACTTTGCACCAAACACTTAAAACATAGTTTATTTATCTTTACGAAGTCCCACTTTTCTTGTTCACTTTTGTTTACAAACTTATCGCACTCGGGTAGTCGGTGACCCGCACTACTACATAACACGCACACATTCGAATTCGATGACGACGACGTACACGGTGCTCTACTCGATGACGCAGATTCCTCACTGGTAGTATGTACACGGTGAGTATGTTCCCGGTGCTGTCGCCGAGCAGGATCCGCACGACCGGCGCGCGAAGTGTTCACAGCGGCTGCGTTAGCGGGGTTGGCAGCAGCGGTGGGCCGGTTACGATGACTATTATTCGGCCCGGTGTTCAGTGGTAGGTAATAAGCTGATGCCCGTGACAAATGACTCAGGAATTCGAGCACAATATTTATGTTCGGCGAAACCCGAAGATCTTGTTTACTTTCGGTGTTCATTTTCATAACAAATTCTCCGTACTGCGCTCGTTGAACGTGAGTTAATTTACTAAGTATTTCGTGCGTTATTTGGGGGTTATTTATATAACCATCTGCTTTTATATTTTTCAGAATGTACACGCAATTTCGTATAACGCACGTCATATTTCTTAACTCGACACCACTGTCGGATACTTGTGGTAGACTCCGAATTTTATCAAGTGCTGTTTCTAATAGTAAATTAGGATGTCCAAACTCCTCTTCTAGGGCTTTTATTACGTCCGATGGGTCGGACCCGGTGTGCAGCAGACCTTCAACGGCACACTTTGCTGCGCCACGGAGCGATGCTTGTAGTCGTACGGTGTTCTCGTACAAGCTATACGTGGCCGCGGTAGCTTCATAGGTACGACGATACGCCAACCAGTCTACCGGGCTGCCATCAAACACGGGAAGATCATAATTTTGTCGTGGCCGCTTCGTCATGTTCGTAATGATTACGTCGGCTAGGTGCATGATGTCGGAAGCAGCGACGGTGCCAGCGGTGGTGACAGGCGCATATTTCGGGTTGGACGGGGAGGACGCCGCCGCGGGCTCGAAAAGCCCGGGAACACCGGGCGTGGCGTACGGCGCATGCGCGGACCCGCGCGCGCGCTCTGGAGCTAGGCCTTCGGGCGGGCACGCGCCGGCCGGCGCACGGGGCGCTGGCGGTATATCCACGTGCTCGCATGGGCCTTGACTTGAACTTAGCCACTCATCCACTTTATTACCACTACATACACTGTGAGAGCGGTTTTCTGATACTTCGTCCTCTATCTCCGCGATGTCCAACGCTAGTTTCTTTTTTATAAGCTGTTCTTTCAACTTGGCGAGTTCTTCTTCGGCTTTGTACTCGGCACGGAGACGTAGCGCTTCGCGGCTCAAGCGGCTTGATCTCGACCCGGTCGACGTGGCAACAACTTCACTACGCGGGATCGTAGTGACACACGTCGTATTCGCTTCAGGCCGTAGCTCAGCTCCAGCATGGGCTTGGCTCCTTGTGATGACGCCAGTAACTTTGTTATCCATTTTGATCCGGCTGGAAGGACCAATGTTCTTGTTGGCGGGATTTCAACACAAAACGGAAACAAAGTTACCGGGTTTTTATAGTACTATATTTCAAGTTCTCGCACAAACACAATAATAAAACTAGCTTAACTAAACACAATTAAGTACATACTAGCATCGACTAACTATAACTTTTAGCGGGAACGCCTCAGCGATTTACACACACCCGCTCACAGTCATGGATCAAGGAACACTCCTCCAGCGTCCTACCGCATCGACGGCGGCGCTCGCGCTATCTCAAAAAGACGTACTGCGCAGGCGTTATTTGAGACCTTTATTTAAAGTTTAAACTAACACAGTTTAGGTACCTATAACGAGTTGCTTACAATGTGTGAAAGGACCTCTCCTTTGCTGTTTTATTTTTCAGGACAGTCTTATATCTTATGTAGGCTACATTTTAAATATGAATTTGACTGGGCTATTTTTTTAATCATTTAACATAAGTCGTGTTTTTTATGAACAGCCAGGTGCCCGTCATAGTCATAGGTCGGCCATAGGAGCAGTGGTGGCTCAGTGATAAGGGCTCCGACTTACGAGTTGTAGGTCGTGAGTTCGATCCCAGGCAGGCGCTTTACTTTGTGTAAATAATTTCACCACCACTGCTCTCAAAACTGTGAAGAAAAACGAGAGGAAACCGGCATGTCCTAGAACTAAAAATTCGAAAACATGTGACATCTATCAATCCGCACCGGGATCCGTGGTAGATGGACTCGCTCTTGACTCTTCAAGAGCGAGTCCTGTGTCCTAGCATGGGGACCATTATAGGCTGATTATAATGCCGTCATAGTCACTAAAAGTTTATGAAGCTAACACAGATTATTTTTTTCTTCTTTAGTAACATACAGTCTTCATAACAAACATCCGTAGGCGTGTATCAATGACTATACAGCCTCGTGTATAGTACACAAATCGAATACAAAAATAGCTCGTGGCAATAGATAGGGCCACCTATCTTGCAGCATGTCGATACATGGATTACGGAGCATTCATCAATTCAACGGTGACTGACACGCCATTAATGTACTAACCCCAGGCTTTCTCGACATAGATTCAACTATTTTAATGATGCCCGGATGAAACTTCATGAATGATTAGCTTGTTAATAATGCTGGAACGTAAAACCATCAATTCTCTAATCCCATTTTAGATGTAATAGCTATCAGGATGTCTGGCTGGATTGCTTGTTATCATCAAATAAGGCAGAAAGGGACGTCTTGATAGTCAACATTAATTTCCTCTTTAATGTTTTATTGAAAGCAAGGTTTGTTTTTTGCGCTTATATCTCCAGTTTTTATTCTGCGAAGTATTCTTGTTAAGTCCAAGTAAATCTGTGGCTGCGACGTGAAACGGTGCTTATTGCCATTACGCGAGTGAGGCGATTGCATCTGTAAGTTGATTGTGAATCACTGCGAGTCTACTACTTGCATCCTGGCCCTAAGTGGGTGCATGCGTCGGCGCACAAGAGGCCTTGCTCATGCTAATGCACTGAAATGACATCACTAAAATGCAAAGCATCGTAATTGTAATGGCCACCACTGACACCGCACTATCTACCATCGCGCGCAGTAAGTGGACTGATCCTATCGACTGCTGGACAATGAGCTACATCACTACCGGCTCTTTCATTATCGATATATTGCTAGTATTGTTTCACATATCGATCTTATCATTTATTTATATATGTTTCTGATCATCGACAGGTTCACATTCTTATTCAATTCATCATTAACTTCGATCGATAAAAAGAAAATGAATAGTCCATCAAATGATTGCCTCAGTTAGAGTACTTGAATGCTATTTTTGTAATTCCAAATGATAGCCTATCGAGTAAGTTCATCTCTGACATCTAATTTATGTAAGATCTCCGCGTCTAACCAACCATTTGAGTCGCATGATTGACGGGTGTCGAACGAAACACGTTTCAATTCCATAAATACCGTTCGGACGTAGTTTGATGATGGCTGTGATGCTGATTACACCAGTTGTATCTCTATGATTGATAACTTCCCAGCGAGCGACACCTAAGCCAGCCCATCGACTGTTATTTACTCTCTTGTACACTTATTTTGTGCAGTCCACATGTAAGCGGCGTCAAGAATCAAAACGCATTTAAGTCTGCAATACAAAAATATATAAATTAACTCTCGGTTCAGTCCTAAATAAACAAAGCAAATTGAATATAATATTTTAAATTCAATCGTACTTTTATCGTGCATCTGCAAAAGTAACGAGTGTTTAATTTTCGCGGCGTTGGGAGCGGCAATAAAAACGTTTCGCTATTGAATGGAAGCGCGTAGGTAGGCGGTAGTAATTGATTACCGTGCCGAACACAGTATCAGCTTATCACTCCATCGAAACGTACGCACAATGTCCAATAAACTAGGTGATGTTATCTGTCGTTGTAAATGAATCAGTTCAGCTCAGCTCGAAACCCTAGACGAGGGATGAGGTGACGGCTCTACTTGCTAAAATACTACGGACAGCCAGCTCTTGTTATTGTTCTGTTCGAGTTTATTCATGACCTTTGGCTGAATATATTTCGTATCCAGTTGCATGAACGGTCGTTACGAATCACTGAGTTGTTGAATAATGTGTACTTAGTAATTCTGCTATTTCTTTTGTACTGCTTTGAAGGGATCGAGATTCATTCACCTCCCTGTATGTAATGTTATGAATTCTTTACTGTTGCATAATGCATGCTCCAGTTTATCGGGCAAGCTTATAAAATGTTAATGTATCCCTAAATGCTTTTGACGCCTTAATTCAATAAAATAAATTAATGTACGGCCAACTTTTTGCACCGTATGTAAAGATAAAGTGGTCGTTAAAGTTCAATAAATTCCCGGAGCTTTAGCGACATTTAAATCGCACTTCGACTGAAACGCTTTTTATGTTGATTATTGTGATTTTTAGCGTTATTTTACATTCTGGATGCGAACATGGTAATAATAACATGAAGCTGGTGTATTTGTTCGGCGGGCGTCCAGTGCGAGGTGCGTAAAGTGTAATCCTAGGGACAGATACGAGGGCATTACGCCAGGCTGGCAGCGCCGATGTGTAGTGCCCGACAACGACGTAGTATTAACGATTAGATAGGGAAAAAGAAAAGCACAAGAAACCTTTTATTCAACTTTTGCTCTCTCTTAAAATCAAAGTTTAATACAAATAAAGGTAAAATATAAGAACGCGGCCCGCGGATTAATGCGTTAAACCGAATGTGGCAGAAATAAAAGGATTTTAAAATTCTCATTTGCATTTCGGTAAAGACCTTTTGTAGCCTGAAGCTGACTTTGATTCAGATACGAATGATTTCGCTGGCAATTTACATAAAGATATTTCAGAGAAGAGAGAGTTTCTTTAAAACAGCCCATTTACCGTTTAGTCCAGTCCAATTATGTGACACTACGCTCTGTAGTGCTGTGACACACCGTAGTGTCACGTACCATCTAGATAATGCGGCAGTGTGTGAGGACACGTCATTACAATCACATTACCGATTTATTTCGTCACACACGACTACTCTCCGACGTTATTTTTTTGTTGAATGAACACAGAGCTACGCAGTATGGTTAATCATAGACATTCACGCAAAATTATTGTGATTTAACTTAGTTGTAGAGTTAAGAATCTATAGATAGGGAGTTAAGTGTGATTTCTTTTGCCTTTTCCTTATATTATAGAAACTAGCTGTTGGCCACGGCTTCACCAGCATGGAGGTCGGAAATTATCCCACTTGGCTATGGCCTGTATGCCAAAGACGTGAAAAGGTAAGACAGGCAGACAGAGACAGAGAGTTACTTTCGCATTTATAATATTAGTAGGTATGGATAGCGTCTATATTATGTCTGTCTATATTTAAATGAGCTTTTATAACGACACGTTAAATATATGCTCTCTCTGACTGTGGTAAGGCTTAGCGCGTCGAAGCGATTGAAGCCGGGGGCACAGTGAGTCATATAAGTTTTAATTTTCTGCTTACAAATAAAGTTATGTGCCTTCTAGCTCTGGGGCTAGCAATTTCCGGGCAATATTAGACCACTGCATCCGTGTGGCTATGGTTTATTGCACGAAGGCAGCATCTTCTTGTTATGTGCTAATAAATATTTATATTGTTCTATAGTTTCTGCCTAAGCCTAGGAGAAGAAGGCGTGAGTTTATGTATGTAAATATATACAGACACATACACACACACAGTTATTACATATACATAATTCGTCTGTCAATATTATGTTAAAATAACTCAAGGTGATACTGCTGTCCATTTGGTAGGTAGCTATTCCGTTTCTGCTCAAACGTGAAGATTATGGCAAACACCACCCTATTTGGAAGACGTCTGGTACCTACTGAATTACTGATTGATACCCTATAAACTGCAGTAGCTTTGCAGTTTCAAGTACCGGATTTTAACTTAATACTTGACTCAGGACATATTATAAGTATTTTGTCATTTGACGGCTGAATATTTGAAGTCCACATTCAACATTCCATATTTATCTAAATCAAAACCCACAAGCCTGTTTATGGTCAATCCGTGGGACAGCGACATCAATCGTGTTTTACATTTGAAGGATGTCTTCATATAGTTCTCTTTATAAATATTTACGAAATACTTTTTGCATATACTCCGGACCACGTGCCGGTAGACGTACAGCTCTATATTTTAAATATCTGTTATCCTCCCATATTGGGAATGTCCAGCGTTTTGCATAATACATGCATTTGATCGTGTGGAGTTTAGTGCCTGAGCTCATTTATGTACACATCTATGTTATTATATAGTGATTTTATATGTTTGCTTATAAATGTAAGTTTAAGGACATTGCATTGAATGTACGTTGGTATTAGGAAATGTGGAGCTGGTTACTTATTAAATTTAGCAGCGAAACTAACGAAAATCAACATTTCTAACAGGTTTAAAATGCCTTTGTAGGAATTTGAAATAAGAAAACAAATAGGAAAGCTTGAAGAGCAACTTAATCTGTATCATTCATCAAGTCTACTAATAATATTTTTATGAAAGAAGCCATGATTTTGTTTAAAAGCTCTAACTGGAATTTTAAATATAAACTATCAAGATTGATTAGGTGATGCTGCTGTGACAAAACCTCCTACAAAGCTCATTATAGAAATGAAAGTAGTTCCACTTTCAAACAATGGTAGCTACCAAATGAAAAAAGTTTAAATACGAAAATGAAACGACAATTCTCAGATAGCATTTATTCCGGTGCAGATGGCGTCAGCGAGGGCGCGCGTGAGTTGGCGGCGCAGGCGCAGCGCGGCGCGGTCGACGCGCGCGCGCCGGCCGTACCTTGCGCACTCGACCACCACCGTCGTGTTGCACGACTCCTGCAAACGTGATTATAACTTCACAACATGGCCTTATTTATTAGAGAAATATTTGAAAACGTGAGCTAAATATCCGTCGGTATTAACTGTACTGTTATTTGTGGATATGGTGGAGTTTACTGGCGAAGACAAAGTTGTAACTTATTCGGCTTAACGAATTTGAATTGGTACGGAGGAAGAAATAATTCAAAATAAGAAATATCTTCATATACTATAAAAATATATCTTGACTGGCTTGCAATCCACGTCTGCGTTCAAATAATTTTTCCAGAGACACCTAGAGAGCCTAAACACACCAGAGCACAAACTGAAGCTTCAAAAAATTATTTGAACAGTCGCGCCAGCGAGCGACACGAAGAAAAAAAAACTTTATTACAAAAAAAGACAACCGACTTCAAAAAAAAAAAACATTACAAAGTGAAAAATAACTTTAATTTCGGAAGTCGGTGTCGCTGTTTGCGTATTGTCGTTTTTTGACACCGACCGGTCTTTTTTTGTAAAAAGTTTTTTTTTTCGAAACTCATCATCAGATCTTTACAAAGTTTAAATGGGACCATTTCGGAATATATATACATCTTTCAAACAAAAATAGTGTTTTGCAAATCCGTCTATAAATTACGCAGTTATGCCCGAACCTGGAACCCGTGAAATACTTATTATTGAGTAGTTCCGATGGCCATCTGTGGTCTTCATCATCAGTTCCACTTCACTAAATGGTGCTTTCCGGGAGCAAATACACGAGTTACTATAAAAAATACCCAAATCGCAATAGGTGTGCCTATAAAATATGAGGGTTTCCCTCGATTTCCATGGGATTCCCTCATCAGATTTCAACTTGGTGACAATGGGACCACCTCGGGAGTATACCGTTTCAAACGAAAAAAGAATTTTGAAAATCGGTCAACAATTGGTGGAGTAATCGCGTAACAAACACACAAAAAAAAACATACTGTCAAATTGACAACCTCCTTTTTTGAAGTCGGTTAAAAAGTAGGTTCCTTTTGTAACGTAGGCATCTACAACGAAAATATTTTTCACACTACCTGCTCGCTAACGTCAAATTATAATTATGTGATGGATACCTAATCTAAAGCAAGTCAATTAAGTCCTTTAATAGGCTCTAGCCGGGCATTAATATTGTACTGAATTTAATTATGACCCAATGACCCTTTGGAACGTCAACTGAGAAAATCCCATGGAAACAAAAAATTTTTTTTTCTATTTATGTACAGGTCGACCAAAGAGTTCTCATTTCATAGGTTTTAATCGCAAAGTCGTGTTGTCAACGAACAAAATGATCGTTTGCTGTGGCGTGTTTATCCCCGAGTTAGAATGTTGGATTTGGGCTGACGCTTCAGTGACGATATTATTTATTGTGTTTTTGAAGAAAATGCATGAGATTAGATTGAAAAAATAAAAAAAAATCCGACAGGCAGAAGGTACCTATGTCATTTTAGTTCAATCTCAGATTTGAGGCCACCAACTGCATCAGACTGCTTGAAAAGTGAGCTAGTTTTAAATATTACTTTCAGTCGGGTTTTGATTTTGTCATTTTATTTTAATTGTTATCCTTTTACAGTGTTATATTTTTGAAACCGTCTCCTCAAGCCCTTTATTTTGATACCCCACATAGTAAATAGTATAGTACAATTTTTTTTTTCAAGACCTTCCTTTGTCATCGTCTAAAATCTGCCATTTTTATTTTATCAAATCAAAACCCAGCCTATATAACCTTCGAGCAACCCAAAGGAGTCGATCACAGGAGTCGATAGACATCTCACGCCATCCGGCCGTTAGGTTGCTTCGAGGGTAACTATAAGGAATTCCACATACAAAGATACATAGTCAAGTACGCATAAAAACATAACCCTGTCCTGTCATGTATATTCAGGTAAATAGTGCATGACATTGCACCTAACGAGGTATTCCCCGGTTATTTGACAGTTTCATAAACTACTAATTCGATAATTGAATTGGTTTTGATTACCTCGCAGTAGGTGTGAAAAGTAGAGTATTCTCCTCGAGGATAAAGGTGTCTTCATCTTGCTTGAATCCCTCACTGCATTTAGAAATGTACATTTCTTACAATAAGACATTGCTTTATCCCTTTAGTGAATAATCTACTATTAGAGCATTCTATACCCCAGGGGTAAAATAAAGGATGACAGCTTATAAGAAAATAAGTAAATTGGTATTTGAGATTTCGGTCAAAAGCTATGTAACACGTGTATTGAATGGTTTTCGATTAATCTATCTAGAAAGGGGTGAAAGGAAGGAGGGGAGGAAGTGTGTATGAAAAAGTCTGGAATGTACGCCGATGTAGTCGCTGGAAAAGTGCTAGTTTATCTACCTTCGATACATTAGATCGTGGGATTTTTATCTAGGAAAACTGGCTTTCCACACGTGTGGAGCAATTAGCTCAATAAGTACCCACTTGTCATAGACAAAGGCGAGACTAATAAAATAGTATTTAATTTCTGTTCTCACCTTATAATGATTGAGTTGCACTTCACTAAAGGGCGCTGACCAGCCAACGGACCCTGACGCCCCGAGGCTCTTCAAAGGGTAATGGTTGAATGCTGTTAAAACCTTTTTAGTCAACATCCAACTCTTGCTGTAGTATCCTATAGGACTGATCACCGCCGAACTTACTATGTGTTTTGTTAATTTAGGAGTAGGCAATTCACTACCACATCTAGATTTGTACTTCTCATATAGCACTTCATCTTCTTCATTATCATCTATGACTTCATTACTTAAATTATTTGAATCTACTATTAATTCTATTTCTAAATTTATAGATTTTTTAATCCGTACATCGTCTCTTTTGACGTAAATTTTGCTCTTTACTCCTTTGCCATCCATGCTGTATTTATCAATTTCTTGCATGAAGTCAAAGAAAAATACATTTTGTATCATTATAGAGGAACGTTCTGAAGACTTCCAACCGTATCTATTTAGTCGACTGAGTAACTCTGGCCACGTATCTGCAATTTTTGGCAAAACTACTTCGTCAATGTCCAGTGGAACAATATACTCAGATTCTTTTATATTTCTATATAAACAATCATTATACGTAATAATATGATCTCTCCTTCGTTGCCAAAGAGACCGTTCTGACTTATGCTTAATAGGAACATGAAATAGTCTAACAAGACCCTTATCTTGATAGTGCAGTAGAACTCTCTTTGTTTCTTCTGTGACTTCATCTACATACATATCTATCAAATCTACACCAAGTATTTTATTGATTTCAATCCATTCGACTAAGCTCTGTGATATATCTATATCAAAGTTCATGTCTTTAACACAAACTGTGAACATTCTTGTTTTTTGATTCTTTTCTTTATCTGGTTCCAAATGGAAAGCATTCGTAGGGTCATCACAAGGTTCTGTTACAACTGACACCACTGAAGGGCCATATAGCGCTTCTGTTAGAGGGCAAGACAGTAGCAACGGGGTATCAACTTCTGATAACGTAATGTCCCACTTATGCCACCATATTTCCAAAGGCTTTGCTGCGACAACTTCGACTGTATCTTCAATTAAATCTCCGTTTCTGGAACGTGTTTGACAGAATAGTGTACCTTCCGATGAATAATTACGACCTGTGAAAGAGATACATACAAATATTAATAAAATAATAAGGAACTAGAAAACATCATCATCATTATCATCTGCCTAGCTTTTTCCCAACTACGTTGGGGTCGGCTTCCAGTCTAACCGGATGCAGCTGAATACAAGTATTTTACATGAGGCGGCCTCCACAACCCACTTACTGGGTTACCATACGTAAGACTGCTTCTCTAGAAACTAGAAAACATGCTGTCTAGAATCGATTATAAGGATAAAGCAAATGGAGATAAATACAGGCTGAAATTTTAATCACCGTTTTCCTTGTACTCATCATTGTGAACAACTTTTACTATGGGACCAAACATTAAATCGCGAAAAAAAATCAGCTGTTCCCCACATTTTTACGAGTTATGTGAACATTAAATGTAGGGAACAGCTGTTTTTTTTTCACGATTTCAGGTTTGGTCCCATAGTAAAAGTTGTTCATAATGATGAGTGCAATGACCATGAGGAAAACGGTGATTAAAATTTCACCCCGTATAATGACTATTATGAGAAAATAAAATTATTCCTACAGTTAAGTGCGATGTGAGTCAACGGAAAGTGCTCACCGACACCGTTTCTATAATCTTCCCGACACTCATAATTTATATAGAGAAACTCCATTACTTGGACTTATATAATAGTAATTTGTTGAAATGATTTCCTCGGGTACACTTGCGGTGCTTTGCGAGGAACTGTCATTAAAACGGTGCTTCAATTACAGGCTTGCCTGATCAGGATGGTACGCCTTCCTAGTGGAGACGGCGGCGAAAGCAATTCCTTTTTTGTTGTACTAACGTTTTTATAAGTGTATGGGTTTTGTTGTCTTGCCTTAGAGGTAGTCTTAAAGTTTAGAGGTTTCAGATGAATCGTTATAATGATGGTAAGCTCATGAAAGTAACGTTATTTAACGGGGCAGACATCTAGATGTAGGAACATGTTCTAAAACACATGCATATAAGATAAACAGGGCTACGTATCCACAGAGAATCAATATTAACAGAACTTTTTAAAAGTTTAATATTGCAAAGTAATTCAAAATAAAACAATTAAGTAACAAGTCCGTTGAAAGCCAACCACTGAATTCAATAGGCACGTTTATTTTTAACCGCAAAAGGGAGCTATAAAATCGACAAACAATCTTTCCAAACCAAATACAAAACTTAAAAGCGAAAGGCAGCGGGAAGGGCCAGTGTTTAATCCGTCTCTCATTCCTCACCACAACATAGGAGTTGGGTGGGTTTATCTCGGCCGGGAAGGAATTTACACGACGCGTACGCTCGCCTCCAGTGACAAATGAGTGTGAGCTTATCGGGCCGCGCACTGTCGCCGGCCGCGCACTTTCCATCCAAGCTTTTGTTACTTTAAATCCTTTAATGTGTTACAAAAATACTTCTACAAACTATACTTAATACTAGCACCATTTTAATGAGACATCCAACGTGACTTATTGGTCGCACACACATCTTACAACAAAAAAAATCTCCTCCCTTGATTAAGTTGCGAACGTTGCAGTTTTTTGTTTTGTATGCAGAGAAAATAAGGACTCGCGATCGGCTATCACAGACTCCGGTAATTATGGCGTTGGTTTATCAGTACTTGAGATTTCCCTGATGTCTTTATTGACCGAGATTATTTTGTTTACCTTACCTTTATTTATTTTTTTCTGTAAAAGTGGGCGAGACAGTAAAATCTTTAGTAAGCTGTCTGTTCGAGCTAATCCTAAGAATTACTGCGAGGATTTTGTTAGTTTTCATATAAATGTGGATTATAGGGGACAGCTTAAGCTTGTAAAATGTTGTTTGTAAAAGAAAACAAGAAGTTATGAAGTAAAAAACGCCCAGAGTGTGAAATTATGGGTCGTGTTAAATAAATTCTGTATTGTTCGATACATCCGCGCATCCATGTTTATGTCATAAAATTTTATGTAGATAATTTTATTTTTAAATTGATTCCCAAGAAACTAGAGTTGTTTGCATATCTCAATATGCGTTTAGGGTAAATTTATATAATCTTTAGCGAGGAACGTATGAGTAGGAAGAATATAATTACACGCGTCCGCGCAGGCAGGGCAGGACGGGAGGACGGGAGCGCTTGCGGCGACGCGCGTGCGATCCGCACTAACAAATATAACTTAATTGCTGATTAAATTTCTGTATAAAATTAAAACTTTAAAAAGCATGAAGTTCACGATGCGTTTGCGTGAGGCGAAACGAGATAACATCTTGTAAAAGAGAAGGAATGCAAAATTTGATGGAAAAGCGCAAACTTAACAAATATGGTTACTTAGAACACATTTGATATCTTAAGTGGTTTGTGTGCTCTTTTAGATTTCTTTTGAGTTAATTTGCATATGTATACATTTACGTATGTAATATCATAAACTGCTAAGCATAGCATGTGGGCTTGATTACAAGTTATAGTAAACCAGTTTTGTTTACTAGGATTAAAGAGACTAATTGCGAAAAAATGGCGACGTGTGGAACTTGAATAATTCATATAACGTACGTAACTTTTAATTAAGTGTCACTAACCCTTTGCATGTGACGATGTCCTGTCAATTATGAAGGCGCTATGTTCTGCTGCGGTCATACAATGTTGCAGGAAGACTAGCACAAATTAGATGGACCATATAAGTTATGAATGTGCATTTTGCAACTTAGTATTTAAGTGGTAGGTAGCGGTAATTATGTAACTTGTTGAGTTAGTGGTTAAGTATAGGGCTGGTTTATTATTTATGTTTTAATTTTCCATAGTAGACCATGGATATGTGAAAAGTGGTTTCGTCATATCCGTACAGTTTGTATTAAAAATGGTCTACTTTTGTATTGTAAATAAGATTGGAAATGGTTTGGAAAATGTAATCAACGGAAGTTTAGTTTAACATCGAGCTTGATAGATGGCGTTACAAGTCAGGTCTGTTTGTAAATTATGCTTCTATACTACATACAATGACATAATGTTCCTCTCTAACATTATGTATGATGTGTACCGAGTTATTTTATCAATTCTATCTATCATAGCCTAACCTCTGGACATGACTTCAATGCTTCCTGGTTCTTCAAAACTTATGGACGTATTTTGTTAGGGTTCCGTAGTCAACAAGGAACCCTTATAGTTTCGCCATGTCTGTCTGTCTGTCTGTCTATCCGCGGTTTAGCTAAAAAACTATTGGTACTAGAAAGTTGTAATTTGGCATGAGTATTCACGTTAATGACGCCAAAAAAGTGGCAGTAGTACCTGTATATAACGAAGTTTAACGGAAAACTATCACACTTTACAAGTTTACGAGTAATAGTCGACCAATTGTATTTGACTCGAAAATTTCAATTTTTTATTTTTTGACTTTTTTTATTTTACTAAGTATATAAGTAGTATCAAACAAAAAGCTCTCCCAGGTATAGTAAACTACTTCCTCAATTTTATTTTTTTGTGACGAGTGAGTAGTGTAGCTCTGTGTCTTGTATTTAAATTCAAAAGACCGGCTATGAGAAGTCTTATCCAAATCTCAAAAAAAAAAAAAAAAAATTAATGCTTTCCGTGCAAAATTGTCGGATCAGGTGAGGATTTGTATAGGAAGTCAAATTAGGTAGGTAGTCATGTTTAGCTTTTAGTTAGAGCATTGTACGAAACTATTAGTCAGCGAATACGACCCGCACTTGGCTGTTATAAAAACTACGGAACCCTACACTGCACGAGGCCCGACACGAACTTGACCGGTTTTTTATTATTCGAGTTAGCTTATCTTTTTGTAGGCACGTGTTTTTATGACAGATAAACCAATTTATCGTTCTTTCTGTTTTATAGTCTAATCTTATAAAGTAGGTATATAAGCCTCTGTACCGTGAAAGGTGGCGAGAATTCGCACGTAGCGCTGCGGCGCTCGCTCGTCGTAGTACGCGGCGTACAGCGATACACGCGTACCAGCTACGTGCTGCCACTCCTGCACACTACGTCCTTCACCAGGCCAGCTGCGGTTCTGAAACAATGCCACATATCTTATTTGTACGAAGGAATGTAATACGTTAATTAGGTAAATATTATATGTTTCTCTACTCTCATATCGTAAAGTTCTAATTGTGAAATCAAAAATACCATATTGACAGACTTTATTCACGTGCAACTCTAATAAAATTAAACAGTTCGGCCGCTGTGCTGTGACGGCCGTCATGAAAGTGATGGAAGCGGGGTTTGATTTTACAGAGTCAAACAACGCTCTCTTGGGAAACACACCAAGTTACTTTCATAAATAACGTTTCAGTAACTTTATTCGACGGTGAATTGCGGACGATATGTGGCAGCCACCGCAGTCTTAATAGGAAACATTTGCTTAACAAAATTGAATATAGTTATATGTATAATAACGAAGGGTTAGGCCAAGTTGTACCTTTATTGAAAACACAAAAACACGATACAGTTTAAACTCACACACAACCCCTGATATGTAACAGATTAACAGACTACAAAGATCCGATGTTATCACGTGCTATATGGGATCTTCTCGACGACGAATTAATAAACGGTCATGAATTTTTCATAGTGAGAGTCACTTTTGGGAGTGAAATTTGTAGTGTCAGACCAAAACACGATTTTCAGCCGAAACCGAAGCCGTAATCGAATTATCGACTCCTCTTCTAGTTTCCTCCGAAATCGAAGCCGAATCTTATCAAGTTACTTAAAAGATGAGATTTGTAACAAATAATACAATTAAGTCGTTTCTCAGAAGCTCGCCAAAAAGCTACGCAGCGTCAAAGTAATCGTTGAAACGTGTGATTTTGCTATTTCTTTTGAATGCAGTCACATAAGTTTTTATGTTGTGTGTATAGATTCTTCAAGAATTCTTCGTATGAGAATGCAAGAATTGAAAGTGTAAAGTCGAAGAATGCTCATTAGTTTAGAGTCTTCATATATTTCGGTAAATAAATAAATATTTGAACTTCGATGAACCTCAGTGCATTGTGTGATAGTGGAATTTAGGAGGCCACCCTGGAAGAAGACAGCAAAAGCAGGCACAGTGCATCTCAATGATAAGCGACTGCAATTAGTCAATAGTTCTGCTGTTCAAGGGTACCATGGTTATACCCCACTTAAGATGACACCGACCGCGCAGTGGCGCCCTAATCGTTTGTTTGGTTATTTTAGAATGAACATGCAGAAAATAAGCATGTTACGTTTTGGTGTAGGGGGGGTTATATTATTGGTCTGTAATCCACCACGCGGGCCCAATGCGGGTTGGTAGATGTCACAAGTCCACGAATTTTTGTTTCTTGGACATGCCAGTTTTCTCACGATATTGCCTCCACCGTTTTGAGAGCAGTGATGATATATTATTTACACAAAGTAAACCGCCTGTCTGGGTTCGAACCTACAACGTACAACTCGTAAGTCAGGACTGTTACCCCTGGGTCACTGCTGCTCTCATCGATGTACCAGGGGGCGTGCCTATTGCCATCAAACGGGCACTAATCCAAACTCCGGGCTGCTACTGAAAATACCAGATGGAAATCCCAATAACACTTTGCCCAACCCGGAAGCATATAAGCAGAATCCACCAACTGAGTTTAGAATGTGGCTTCTGATTGGTCGTTAAACTCCCGTTGTAGAATTTGTCTACAAAATCCACTAATTAAATTTGAAAAAACTACGTCACACAGTATTCATAACATTAATTCAAGTAATTTTAACCATGTCAATAAATGAATACCAATTTACGGAAACCAATTAGATAATTATTTTTAAGTAAGTTGTAGTCCCATTCGCTCCGCTCTTGCATCCTATGTCGACGGAGCCCCGCTTTGCGTGGCTGCTATTTCTGTATAACCTAACCAAATCTAACCTCAGGGTGCTCTTCGCTCGCTCTTGCATCCTACGTCGACGGTCAAAATGCGTGTCTGAATCTGAGCAATAAATTGTGGATTTTGTAGACAAAGTCTACTACGGGAGTTTAACGACCAATTAGAAGCCACATTCAAAACTCAGTTGGTGGACTTTGCTTATATGCTACCCGGAAATCGAACCCAGAACCTCATGCTCAGCAGTAACCGCTTGCGACCACTAGACCAAAGCGCAACGAGGCATAAAATTTTGAATATAGTGATGTTTTAGGAGCATAAAAGAATTTACAAAGGCAGGGGCCTTTGTAAATTCTTTTCAAAATTATTTTGATTACACATTCAGTATTCACAGGCTAGCAACTCAAGTGACACTGTGACCCAGTCGCGACTCACGCGCACATTGTTAATATTTATGATGTAAGTACATGTAAATATGGCAGGTAGGTAGGTACATTATGGCCTATATGCAGTTCATTGTACTGTATGTGTGCACAAGTATATCTCCAAGCATTCCTAATAACCTAGTTAGCATTTGCATTAATGGGTCTAATATAAATGGCAGGGCTATAAAATTATACTGTTACGGACGACCTCGAGTTACGATCGAGCGGTTTTACTGGTATTATAATTATATAAGTGCAGGACGTTTAACTGATTAACGTTATGATTAAAAAATAATTAGATTTTCTTTTTTTATTTTCTTTTTTTTTTTCTTTTTTATACTTAGATCGATTTGTTGTAGTTTGAGAATTAAATGTACTTTTTTAATATATAAACTGTAGGTGTACCTAGAACTTGTATGGCGAATGTAGTAATTTTTTTAAATGTTAGTTTATACAGGATGAAATTGAATAGGTGCGACAAATTAAAATATCTAATTCAACGTGTTGCAAAGTAAATTTAGAACATAACATTAAGGAAAGGGATGCACAACATGTCCGCACGAGCGATTTGGGCAACGTCGTCGTGCGCTCTTTTTTTTCGTAGGAATGGTCAAAATTACTTAAATACCGCTAGTACAACGCTTTGTCAACTTGCTTCATATTGTGAACTCAGCGATGAATAGATTGCTTACCGGTCGTACGCTAAAATTTATACTTTGATTTTCTTACTACTTTTAATAATATTAAAAAAAAAAAACAACTGGAATGACGATAACATTCGTGCCTACTTGAAGGCAATAACTTAGCTTGCACTATTAAGGCGATAATAATACGATTTTTTTCAAGAATTTAGATCGGGGAAATGGCAATTTATAATGATTATGTAACAGTTCCTGCACCTCCTATTTCGATTTGTTGCAAGTTTTCATCCTGTATATGAAAGTGTTATGTACAAAATTCGAAACAATAATTAAATACAGTTCACATGTACACTTCTAAGAACGGTTGTACAATTACTTTTTTGTTCAATATGTAATTACATATTTTCCGCCGTACTTTCTGGGCATATTTTAAATTAGATAATTAGATGTTCGATAATGTCGATCAACGTGCCATATTATTAGGTGGGTGACCGAATATTAAGCATTCTTCACGGTGTTCCTCGAAGCAGCGTTGCTAATCGTAATTAGTTTGCTAGGACGACTTTGATTGGTTGGATAAGTTTTTCAGAAGGCGTTTGATTGGCCGGCTTAGTTTGAAAAATTATATGATTGGTCGAGCGCGTTGATGTCTAATACAGCTTAGCTCGGCGGTGCAGAGTGTAGCGAATTGGATGCTTAGGTAGGATGCGAGGATAATTATTCAAATATCTTCACTAGCTATTAACCATTCGTTTCGATGACCGATCGCGATCGGAATATTATTAATCTTTGTTACAATTTTATAATTAATATTATTAATGTTTGTTGCTAACACAAATAGCCAATTTTATAAATAATCAGCCTATAATTTTCCCACTGCTGGGACTCAGGCCAACTCTCGGCGAGAGGCCGTAATCCATCACGCCGGCCCTGCGGATTAGTAGATGTCACATGTCTTCGAATTTTTGGTTCTAGGACATGCCGGTTTCCTCACGATGTTTTCCTTCACCGTTTTGAGAGCAGTGGTGATGAAATAATTTGCACAAAGTGAAGCGTCTGTCAGGGTTTGAACCTGCGACCTATGTCTCGTAAGTCACGGTTGTTAACACTGCTCCAGTTCTTTTTTATTTTATAAAAAATGGAGCTTTATTATCAAAATGACAATACTATTTACTTTTTTATTGGTAACTGTCTGGTTTTTGTCATTGAGGCGCTAAGCAGACGATGGAAAATTTTTCCGCGCCGATAGAACGTATGGAAAATCCAGCAGTCTAAATTTTGTCCTTCGTGTCCGTTATTGAAAAGTTTTCCATATATTCTGTCGTCGCGGACAAATTGTGCATCGTCTGCTTAGCGCCTTGGAGCCTGATAAACCCATCCATTCTTAATCGGTAGATAATGATGAGAAACTCAAGGTCATTCATGCCACCTAAGAAGTAGATTCTATCTACCATACAGTTGTTTTGATAAGATTATCGTCACATTTTATTTTATTACACTGTTTATGTGTAAAAGTCTGAGAAGCAGGCTTATCGCCAGATCTGCGCAAAGCAAAGTAAAATAAATCGGTGTTGAATTAAATTCTCACAGCACCTACTATTATTTGTGAATTGTACCGAAGTCGGTGTGAACAAGGCAATAAAATCGACCAGTGTGCGCAAGCGCAGGCTCATTGACTACAATTTATTTTATAAGAGCGTTTGAATCCGACACATAAAAGTTAATAGTACCAGTTTTTAGAACATTGTAATTATTTTAAAATTATCACACTCAAAGTTTAATATCCATATTTTAATCGATTAAAATTGTTTAGTCCGATATTTCATGTTTTATACTTCCTATAGCATGTAATAACAGGGCTTTTTAATGGAACGACTTTAATACTGCCAAACACTCTCCTCTATTATAAGTTCTATGGTAACGTAGTGTTACTAACTTGCATTATCGCTATAGATTTGGATTTTGGAGAATTTGAACTAAATGACGACACGTAAAAAAAAAAAGATTTTGGATTCGCACAGGAATAGCAGTAGCAGTTCTATACCAGCACCCTTATTGCACAAAACACAATCACAATCACAATCAGAATCATTATGAAGGATATTGCTAATCCATTGCTTCATAAGTTCGAAAAATTTGTCTGCTCAACAACGTAACTAACGCAATGAATGTTGTTGAACTGTCAAAATGAATGCCATCTTACTGTTATTATGTTATGCAATTACCCCACTGGGGGATGTTAAGAGCTAATCAGAAGCTTTGTTTTGTTTATTCAAATCTCAATCTTAATAGTAGGACTCGCCAGATGAAGTATCCTACGTGCCAGCATATTTAAAAATATGGTATTATGAGCCCGTGGTGGTGTACACACACATTATTCTAATACCATGATTTATTTGAGTACATGAAACAAAACGTTGATAGGCATCTATTTGATATCTTTTATAATTAAAACCAGCTTTGATGTGTTTATCGAAAACTGACAGACGCGATTATTGGCAGTTACACGGTCATTGCTATAAACTTTACAGTTCGTTAGTGAAAGACCGCCAGATGCCTATCTCGAGATCACTTACAAGACAATCTGCAATTGAAGATGTTACAGAAAATATCTTGACTAACTTGAACATAGATTTTTTATAGGTAATACTCAAACAGAAACATGAAAATACAGTAGTCATAACAATTTACGACATAAATAACTGTATGCAAATGTTTAACTCTGTGTATGAGGTAAACCTCAACCACTGAACGAAATACAAAGAGCGGCACTAAACGCGAGCGAACTATTCATAGACACGTACAGCGGCAGGACCGCCACGGACCGGGCGGCAGGGTTAGGCACAATCGTGCATAAATACTCCTTGGACGGCACCACAGCCACGTCTATAGCGAATAAACTATCGCGAAGAAGCAAGCGCTAAATTATAATAAGCCATAAAGCTGATTTAAGCTTTGCTTCAATTCGACGCTGAGTGTCCGTCGGTTTAATTTGCATAAGTGTAAGCTCGCCCTGGCCCGTCCCACGACCGACGCGTGGTTTTACTGCGCCGCCGCGCCGCACTGATTTATAAGGGGAATGCAACGCCGACCAGATTGGAACTCTCTCGTGCTTTCGACGCTCAAAAAAGAGAAATATTAGTATTTCCACTAACGATGCGAGGTGTAGGTCCGCTTTAGAAGCGCCTAGTTAAGTGTATATAAAGGTATAAAAACATTTTTTATGGTAATTTTAGAAGTCCGTTTTAGCTCGCAAGGTGAACTATAAAAGATGTAATGGAATTGCAGCAAAAAATACTGGTTCAAATATAGTTTTGAAACGTAGGTAATAAAAATGGTGAGCTAAATAAACATAAGAATTTCAATTATATTGTGCATTTAAGAGAAAGAAAATAATTTATTATTATGACTCTTGATTGTTTGAAGCAGATAAAAAACATAATGATACAGTACCTATTTTAAAGCAAATTGAAATCGTATCCATGCTATCTTTAACTCTCTCTTTGCATGAACTACTGAAAAAATAAAATCATTTTCAAATATAAACCGATCTTTTCACGTTTGTAAATAATCCATCGGAGAAAGTATTAATAAAAAGTTCCTTTTGTGTTTCCTAACGGGGCGGTGTCATGTTATGATAGCAACGTTTTCTGTCACGTATTTTAAGAGATACACGTACTTATAGACTACATGAGATTCTATAGGATACTTTCATGTCTTGACTAGATAGTTCTGGAATCAACAATGGATTGTTTGTACATTGTCTTTTTCTACATCTGAAAGTGTGTGAAATCGTGAGTTTGTATGTAGGAAGTAATCTCCGGAACTACAGATCCAATTCCGAAAAATTTCAACATTATTTGAAACTACAGTATTACCGAGTGTCGTAAGATACAAGAGGACGAAGGCATGGTTAGGAACTAGTCAATATTGGCTCCCGTTTTATGACTAAAGTGTCAATTCTTAAGGGCTTTAATTCTCGTTGGATTCCCCATAACCTCCAAGAATGCAACCTTTGTTGGACTAACTACTAACCCTGCCAAGTGCTGGTGTTCGATACTATGGTGGGTTTCTTGGACATATGAGGAAGTCAAAATTTGTTTTCTGACAGCTCAAGCTGGAAAAGCACCTTTATTTACTTATGGTCACAAAAACCTTCTTAATTTATACAAATTATAATGAGGACTGACTTAAAAAGACTGTGGTGGATACAGTAGGTGAACTTTTGGTCAACTCAGAGAGAGTTGACCAAAAGTTCTCTCTGCCTATTACATATTTTGACCACGGCCCGTGGAATGAGCTCTCTCGTGTAAATATACAGACACGACATGGCAGGAAAAAAGCAGTGGGTTGCAATATATTTCATGCTCTGCTAGTTTCATGGTTCTAATAATCATTGGTTTATGGTAGGAAATGGGAATTTACGTTTGGTATTAGAAAAGGTTTGCATATTGCTGGGTATTTGCGTAATTATACAGACACGTCACTCGTCACGCTACTGGTCTGGAAGGTGTAGGTTCTTATGAACGTAATTATATGGTTCACTCATCAAGTCCTGTTTGATAAGGAGTGGCTTTGCGACTAGAAATAAATAGTAAATAATAATATAATATATTTTTTTGTTTTCCTGGATTATTTACGTGTTTCTTTCAATATTTTAGAACGAAACATTATTTTTGATATTACCTGGGACTTAAAACATAACTGGAGCACTGTCAGGTGTACTATAGGTACAAACACCTCTGCCCAACCCTTCTGGGATTACTGCCGTGATTATCCATAGGTATTAATATTATAAATTCTAAAGTAACTCTGTCTGATTTCACACCTAAACCACTGAATGGATTTCGATAAAATTTGACAAGGAGATAGCTGGCATCGATCTGGGAAGGACATAGGTTACTTTTTGTCCCGGTAGCACGTTCCCGTGAGATAATTTCCGACATCCATGCGGGCGAAGCCGCGGGCAGAAGCTAGGTTTTTTTCTGTTTATATAATTTATAGTTTCGATACGAACTCTGAACAATTTTTCATAGAAACGAATGTCTATTCATTCAGCTCTTGTATTCGTTTATATAATAGTAGGTACCTAAAGCAACTTGAGTAGAATTTAAGTTCAGTGCAGATGCACTTTTTTTTCTTTCTATTTTTCATTAAGAAGAGGACAGAAGTTTGATCCTGTCAAATTAGTCAGCGCCTGACGTAAATTGACGTATTTTTAGTAGCCAATTTTTTAATCACGTCTAAATTTGTCTATGGATTATCTAATTTGACAGGACTAATTATCTTCTGTCCTTTTCATAATGAAATAGAAAGGAAAAGACGCACTGAACTTAAATTTAATTTAGTTTGTGGACAACAGAATCGGGGCCATTATATTCAATTGATGTATCTATGAATGTCAGTAGAACTTTTATTGTTGCGACTTACCACATACATTTGTGTAAACATTAAACATCATATATACGTTTTGAACATTTCATTCATCGTTGTTACACCGATAAATGAAACAAAGAGACGTAATAAAAACGTAATGATGGCAATAAAATGTAATAATACACCGAACGCGAAGTACGTGGCTTATTTCACACGCACCAAATATCGATCGCATCTGTACAAGTGTGCAATCTTATTGTAACTTTAGCACTAATAATATGTAATCAATTCAGTTCTTCACCTACACAATAAACCAAGAAACAAGTTTAAGGGGGATGCGCTAAGAAAGCCCGCGAAATTCAAAGCGGATTGAAGATTTTTGTATGGAGCTTGGCAACCTATAAATCGATAGCTGTCAAGTTTCCGAGATATTGGCCCCGATTCTGTTGTTCACCAACTAAACTAAATTTAAGTTCAGTGCATCTTTTCCTTTCTATTTCAATGAGAAAAGGACAGAAGATAAATATTAGTTTAGTCTCGTCAAATTAGATAATGCATAGAAAAGTTTGGACGTGATTAAAAAATTGGCTACTAAAAATACGTCAATTTAGGTCAGGTGCTGACTAATTTGACAGGACTAAACTAATATTTCGACTGTCCCTATGTACACTATCGAAATTGAAAATTAAGGTTTATCAGCAATAAAAAAAAAAACCTTAATTTTGGGACAGTCGATTTATCTTCTGTCCTTTTCATAATGAAATAGAAAGAAAAAGATGCACTGAACTTAAATTTAGGTTACTTTTTGAACAACAGAATCGGCGGCATTAACGTTCAAAGTTATACGATTTACGTCGTCTTATTATATTTTCTGTTTGTATTGATGTCAGCTATCGATTTATATAAGTTTCATGCGTGGCGGACAGGATGCTATGCCACGAACCTTCAAAGAATGCTTCAAAGCCGTTTTCTTACGTTGTTTGCAATTTGCAAGTCCATGTCAGGTTGTATGTTAATTAAAATATGATTCGCGACCGTAACAAATATGACTTTACAGAATTATAATCATTCGAATCTAGAATACAACTCCTTGAGTTAGAATTGGCCTCAAATGTCATAATTTCATAAAATAGTCATTGAATAGGGTAATTATGAACTTATAGAGTTGTATTGATAATTTTTAAATTATATAAATAAATATTTGTTACGGCCATGAATCATATCGACGCTTGAAAGGTAAAATTGACTAAACGACAGGTCGAACTTCTCAGAAATAAATCATATAAATTCTTGTAATCATCCTACAGGCATAATTCTTACTGTTTTGGAAATCTTATTTTAGCATCTGAATCAGAATTTATATGATTTTTTAAAATGAAAAGTTATACTTTAAACTGTGTTCCTGTAAAGTTAGTCCCACCCATGTCGCTTAGTCAATTTTGCCTTTCAAGCGTCGATATTTAGATCAAGATACAACTTGATACTGACCTGCAAATTGCAAAAAATGTAAGAAAATTGTATTTCGCAGCCTAACCTGATGCTTTCGGCTCAAGGTGCGATGTGTAAATCACATTTATAAAGAACCAAAATCGTGAGCTATTAGGTACATTTTTTGCGGAATTAAATATCAATTTTGTTCTAGACAGACATTTCCGTGACAGGAATGCTTAGGAAGATAATGATAATCTTTATTTGTGATCGTCTGCCGCGGTACTAATAAAGTTTGTGCAGACATTACTCTTCGGTCTAGTTCGTGGGAGATACGACGTGGTGATAATCTAGTACCCGACTTAGGTTTTTTAAGAATTAAGATTTACTAGATCATCCACCTAAGGGATAACTACACGCATATTCGGGTAGGTTTATTTCGGCATAATCGGGCGGCAAATTCGAATTCATGTACCTAGACATATGTTCAGGAAAAAGCCGCTCTGCTAGCTCGGACTGTGCCGAGTCGACCCGAACATGAATAAACGAGGCTAGATGCTGAACGAAGTTTGCCGATCGGCATGAGTTGAATCAAAGTCGAAAATGTGTATTAATATTAATTAAAGACAAAGCCGACTTTGTTTTTATTGATGTTCAACAAATACTGCCGAATTAAATTTTCTGACCCGAATGTGTGTAGCACCTTATCATAACGTAGACTTGTCAAGAAAGATCTGGAGGCAAAAGTCCTCGCCCACATATGGGAGTGGCGCGAGGAGGCAAAACGCCGGGACGTAACTCCGCTGCCGCGAGAAATCGTGGCACAGCGGACAGAGCTCCGGCGGGATCTCATGGCGACATGGAGAGTGCGACTGTCGCAACCCAGTGCTGGGCACGCCACAATTGCGGCGATAAGTCCCCTCTTTGAGGAGTGGTTGGAGAGGCGCCACGGCGTCCTCACCTTCCGCCTGACGCAGGTCCTCACCGGACACGGCTGTTTCGGGAGGTTCCTGTTCCGGATAAGGCGGGAGGAAACGCCCGAGTGTCATCATTGCGTGGAAAGCCCGGAGGACACGGTGGAGCATACGGTGGAGGTCTACCCAGCTTGGGCAGAGCACCGCCGCGTCCTCACGACGGCGATCGGCGGCGGCGATCTCTCGCGTCCAGTCCTAGTCCAGGCCATGGTACGGAGCGAGAGTGCATGGGAAGCCGTCACCTCCTTCTGCGAAGCAGTAATGCTCGCAAAGGAGGAGGTGGAGCGCGTGAGGGAGAGGCAATCTCTGCGCCCTCACGCCCCTAGTCGCCGCAGGAGACGCCCTGGGCGTCGGGAATCGACAGCCGATTCCCGGCCACCGTAGGCGCGGGCTTGCGGACGGCGAGCAATGGACAGCTCGCCGTCCGGTAAGGAACAGGCCCGGGTCGACGGCGCGTTGTGTTCCACGTGCGCCTCAAAGAGATGTCAGCAACAACTGACGGGGTCCGCTAGGGCCGATGCCTGCCAGGGTCGCGGGTTGTTCGAGAGAGATACCGTGGCCCCTGGCACAGGCAACTGAAGGAACACTGGTGGGTTTTAGTCAGCAAAAGTCTGACACGCCCTCCCGCTCCGCCCAGAGTGGGAGAAGTTATTTGATAATTTCCCACACTCAAAAAAAAAAAGACTTGTCAAGGAAACAGAGCTCACACTGGCACATTGGTATTAAATTTTTCTTCTGCTTCAGATAAAAGACACTTAAAAATCGAACGACACTAGCTCTAGATAAACAAAAAAAGTATTTTAGAGCAAAGGTATTTTGTGTATTCGTCCCATTAACACGTATTGGAAGAATGTGGCATCCCTACGAAATGTTTCCGATTTTCATCCCAAAAGTTTACATAAGTTATTAACACTAAATTGGTTAATAGAAATTGGAGAGCAAGTTTTTATTTAACGAATACTTAGATTAGGATTTTCTTGAGGTACTTACTTGTAAAGTTGCTTTTATCAATATAAAAAAAAAGTTACATCAACTGCGAGAAAACTTGTAAACGACACCAACCCGGTTAATTATGAAACACGTTTAGTAATTGTAATAACGTCGCTTATCATTAGATTAGATTAATCTGATCATTTGGCTTTGGATGTGGCGGCATTTATTAATGGCCGATGTTAATGGCGGCCAACCAAAGCGCCAAGTAGATTATTTAAACATTAATCGGCTGGTGACTGCGGCACCTTCGCGTAGTTTTTAATCCAAAATATGTCATCTGTTTTCTTAGCAGTCAGTGCGTACCGCAAATAGATTATTGTTTGTTTTTACGTGATTGGCGAAGGAATGAGACAAATCAATAATAAAATGAATTAAATACTTACAAATAAATAAAATTAAAGTGTCTGTTTTTATTGTCAAAATAACAGCTGTTTACTAAATGCATAATTATGATGATGATAGTATATACGGTACTACGGTAAGTACTTATAACAAAAAAACACATTTTGAAAGTGTGTCTGTGTGTCTGTTTGTTTCGGCTAATCTCCGAAACGGCTGGACCGATTTTGACGGGACTCACTGGCAGATAGCAGATGTTATAAGGAGTAACTTAGGCTACCTTTATTTTAGAAAAATAATTAGGGCATCGCGAAAAAAAGTTAAAACACATGAAATCCAATTTGTTTGGCGACCTGCACGCGAGCGAAGTCGCGAGCACAGCTTGTTATTTATAAATGCAATCCACCCTATTATGCACACGTACCTATAACATTTCATCTTCAGCGTATAAAACGTTTTCGCTAAATAATTGTAACATTCGTGAACTTTTGCAAGCTGCTCTTTCAACTTTCGTTTGCTACTTCAACCTTCTACTATGTTAGGCGTAGATACGTAATAAAACTTTATAAAGTGTTACATAACAAGCTTTGTACCGATAGCTTCATCTAGTTTTGTACAGACGCCAGCACATCAAGCTACCCGAAACTGTCAAATTTTCCCAATCAACTTTGAACTTAACACTTTATCGATAAAGTTGAAAATCTATTAAAGAAATTTGTCAGATTGTAGTAGCTTGATGTGCTGGCGTCTGTACATCCTTTCAACACGTCAGTAAATTTTCATGTTCTCTTCGTAATTTTTGCTTCCATACCATATTTCTCGATATGCAGATTTATGAATGTAAAGTATTCTCAGTATGAAATGATGCATGCACGAGCACGACGCAGACCCTGCAAGGCAAGTGGAGAGTTACCGACCTCGAGCGATTTACCGGAAACGGGTAGGTACATAATATCTATTTCTATTTATGCATGCAAATATGTCTGGTTACAGTATCGGAACTATGCAACTATGCGCCGATATCTGGCCAGTATCTGCTTATAATATGTGACTATAGTATATATGGAGCAGAAGGCAGCGTGCCAGTGGCGGCATACTATTAGAAATGCCCGAAGAGGATATTGATTTCGATTTATTTTCCATTCGTGACCAGCATCGGAATAGATTATCGCTACACAAAACGAGTTGAAATAAAACCATGGCGTGCTGGCTGCGCGGAGGCTATCGGCGTTTGTGCGATACCACTCGATTCTTATCGTCGACAATTTGTTTATAGCAATAATTTTGTTTAGATGACGTGAGAAATAAGAAACGATATGTTTTTATGTCTATCTGTCTGTAGGTGGACGCGGGTTATTTTGTATCTTTCACTTTTGTTCCACTGTATTTATAAATAAGAAAAGCTGTGCTGTTAATATATGAGAAGGGTGAGCATGGCGTTTATTAACTTGACGTTCGAGTTGAAGTTTCGAAAGATCTCTGTTGGTTTTGTCAACTTTTTACATTATTAGCGGAGGAGAGGTTTTCTTTTGAAGTTGAGCAAGGGTTTTAAAATACCTTTTAAGGCATAAAGATATCAGATTGCTCATAAATATAATATAAACTTTGAGTGCTGTACAGTTTACGGTAAATTATAAAAATAGTTGGTGAAGTGAGTTGGCGGGAACAGGAAGTTTGCTGCATACAAAGTAGAAGCGACAATAGATCGTATTTTCTTGGAGATGTGTTTTCTCATCCATTATTGTCTGAGATATTTGCATACGCGATATGAGGTGTGCGGCGTGATGGTGTTTATGTACGCCATAACGGCTTTTAAATTGAATCACATTCGATGAATGATGAATTCACACTTGTGTTATAATGTGCTCACTTAGGTAATTTTTATATGAACGCTGTATTTTATAATTGAAAAGTATAAATAGATCGATTTAGATTTGCCTTCTTGTGTCTTTTAAGGTAATAAAGAAGGATAGAATTGATGTTCATCGAAATCTGTACACAAGATAGGTAGGTAATATTGCCGTATTGAATGTTACATAAATCGCTTAATCGCTTTATTTGTGGGTTTATTGCCGTCTTATGGTTTTTTTGTGATCTTATTTATTTCTGGTAGTTTCTTAATTTGCATATTATAGTCTAGCACCGGATGCTATAATTTATTTGTAATTACTTTTTTCGGCAAAAAAAATAATAAAAAAACAAAGCTTTTACAAGGTTCGCTACTCAACATTCTTATTTCACGAAATTATGATCATAAAAATTATCATTAAAATGTGTTTTATCTCCGGCTCTGGCTCATGAAATGTAAAATATTTATCTGTTAATTTATATGTATATTTTGCTCTGTTTTTTTGCAAGGATTATACTTACGAATAATCTAGTTTACGAGTAGCCGTTTTATATTCTTAATGTCTTGATTCAGTAATATTGGAATTAATATAAATTAAGTGTGCACTAGCGTTAAGGTCGTAAAAAATTTAATTGGTGGAAAAATACTGAATGAGAACTAACAGTGTAAGAAAGCTTCGGGAAAACTGGCAAGCTGTCACAGGTGAGCGGTGTGGGGCGATCCATCTCGGCCTGCTTGCTCTCGGAGTAGGCCACGATGGTCCGCATCGTAGACATGGCGCGGCCCAACTCCTCGCGGCCGCTGGGCCACTCGTTCACACACGCTAGCCAGCTCACGCAGGACACCGTCACACCCGCCAGCAGGTACTTCACAACACGCACGAACTTCCGCCCGTTCACCGGCATCGTACTAATTATGCCATTACGATAATTGATAAAAGAGTCTCATTCATGAAGTGTCGGAAGCTTTACGAGGTGCGCGTGCGTGGTCGCGTGGTGGCGGGGTCGCGCGCGCGCATGCGCTCTGGCCGCGCTACCATGGCGGACTGCGCGCAATCAGCTGATAGCGTATCAACAATGCGTCCCTTGCGGCTAATCGTTCTAAACGCCAAGACGTGGAAATCTAGTTTTCTACACCAGTTTTTACTTGCGATTTTTCTTTTGCGACTACGCAACGTGAACTCACTTCTAAACGCGACTAGTTTCGCTATAAAAAGATGAGACTGTGGCAATCTCACACGGAACAAGAAATTTTATGGCAACTCAAGGGACAAGACTCGTTCCATCTAGCCATTTGTTTAATTACCTTGGATCGATTATACATGGCAAGCACTGTAATTATGGATTGACTTATGTCTTCGTGGGACTGCAGTTTACACGGATGTCGCATCGCGTGGCTCGTCAAAGTTCACTCAACTTTACTCCTGAGCATCATTTGAATAATAACACCGATAGCAACCAGAGCTTGAATAAATATTACAATATTATTCTATTTATATCCAGGTAAGAATAACCTGTAATATCACGAAGTCGTAAAACCAAACTCGTGTATTTTATTGCCCTTACCTGAAGTTAATTGCGTACACAAACAACAGCGGAGACATTATTAGACAACATTAGTTTGCTTGTTAAACATAAAATAAAACAAGTGACACATTTGTAACTTATCTTTTTTTTTTCATAGGTAGATTGGTAGTCTCGAACAAAAGTAAACTTAAGTTACAGTAAGAATAAGCGTGTTCTCAATAATTATATGCGACGTGACTACTTGCATGCTCGTAAAAGTCGTAAATAACTTACGAAAATTTAATAAACACAACAAGTTTTAAACGCTTTTTCAATAGCTTCTGATTGCATCTGTAATATTAATTTGACATGTGGTACAGCTTCTGTTGCTTATTGTAATTACTGATTGTATTTATACCCCGAGCCGTCGCTAAACCTGCAATTAGCGAGCATTATGATATAATTTATAAATTGTCATCCGATGTTTCTGTTTGACATTAATGAAAACTATTATGTCCTCAACTTGAACAAATAGAGATGACATTCGTTGTTTTATTTAATAACATGTTTGGAGCAAGGGAAGGCTTGGATATAATCATAGAAATCTTCGTATTAACAAGGGATTCAACTTCATTTGTTATTAGTATTATTCTAATACATATTAATGCATCCGTTTGCATTTAGATTACCTACTGCGTAACAACACGCTATCTCCAGCTGCTTTTATTGCACTTATGTAATATTTATTTTATGTCTGTAAGCGCGATTGAAGGATACTTCTGCTGTTACCCTTTGAGCGTAATCAAGCGGAGCATAAAACGATTTCCTGCGCAATGGCAAATAACAATTTATATTCCCACAACGAGAAGTCTATTGTGCTCTAAAAAAAGGTTAATTTAACATTTTGCGGTTTCGATCCAGGTGTAAAATATACCAACATAAGTTCGAAGAAATAAGAATGTTTTAGTAAAGTAAGTAGCCTGTTCGATGAAGTTAAATAAAGGCAATATCCTTAACGTCGTTGGGTCGTTTGTTTTTATTTTAAGACAAGTAATTTCTCAAGCTTCGCAAAGTGATTGATGCTACATCTTGACATCGGTTGAACTCTTGTAATGAACATATGAGAAGAACTTATAAGCTTTTAACTCTTTGGAATGTTCAGTGAAAATAATACAGATTTTAGCAAGCAAACATCATTCTCTTGTCCTTATTGCAATTTATTTGGGGTTGGTGCAACACATTTTCTTCTTCCATACTTCTTTATTAGTCATCATCTAGGGAGTCACCCTCTTTTTCGCCATATCATCTTTACACAGTCCATCCAACGTTTCTTTTCTCTTGCCTTATTTTTACATCCATCCACATTCATTCTCAAAACTTTCCTCAAAATTCTACACCATATATTGCTTAGTGTAAAATTTAAGTATTTCGTCGATATGAAAAAATAAACCGGTCAAGTGTGAGTAGGACTCGCGCACCGAGGGTTCCGTACAAAGTAGGTATGTAACTAGAAATTTACGGTTTTTGGTTTTTTCCTTCTAGTAAGTCTGCATACCCACGTGCATTCAATTTGCACCAACAACTCAAAAAAAACAAAAAAAAAAAAACACATTACTCGAACTCTCAAGTTTGCATAACAAAAAATTTTTTGGTAAGAAACAAAGACCGAACCCATAAATTTCAGACGGTACACGGTCCCCTGTCAAGTCTGGTCTATAGTGGTTACCAAACTCAAGTTGCACATGTCGAGAGAGCTGACCACTTGTGACAGCCTACAAACAAAAGAATTCTTAATAAAATTCAAGAAATTCTCCCTAACAGTAATCTCTCTCAGGAACAAAGGATAACAAAATACATAACCGCGCATTTTAACGAGACGTTCTGGGGAAGAGAGTATATTCTAATCGCAGCGTTCAAATTCCTTGTATCGTGCACACAGATACCAGAATCACACTAGTGTATTCACCTACCGGCGAACCAATACACCGGCAACATACGCATGCTCTACAAGGATGTTACAAAGAGAAGCACTATGATAGCAGTGCCAGGACCGACGACGAACATTACACAACAGCAACCCATTAGATCTAACTCAAGAACTAACCAAACCTCAAAACACAACTGAACTTTCACATAGGGGCATTCATGTGATATGATATGAACTCAGGAGCATACAACTAATACGAGTCATAGCCTCCCCGACCGATTTCGGTCACGGTGGCCATTCTCAACGGAGATTGGCCGGGTACGCGGGAGATATTATGGTGCACAAGTGTGTGCGCGGACACAGGTGCACTCTCCGTTCCTGTACTATCATGGTCCGATGGGACGGAGATCCGACACGGCCGGAGAGAGATCAGGCGCAGGACCGACGGCTTTACGTGCTTTCCGAGACACGGGGGTATTAAACCGCCAACTTCCAAACTCCGGACTGCTACTAAGAAATTCCCAATAGAAAAACTCAATAACACATTGTCCGACCCTGGAATCGAACCCAGGACCCCACGCTCAGCAGTCGCGCTTGCAACCACAAGACCAACGGGGCAGTTAAACTATACACACCACGAATGGGGCGGCTCTCTGAACCCGCAGATAAAGCATACCGGGGACTTGCAATTTTAATCAGAAAGGATGTCCAAATGGAATTAGTCAACAGCAATCTTAATGGAATAAGCATACCAACATGTGATGAAATTAAATACCTACGTACAACATACATAGCATCTACATTACGCAGAAAAATCACTATTAAAAATCGTTGCGAACAGGCCATGAGAAACCCCAAATCGTTTACTACCATAAAAAAAAACACTCTAGGAATAAACCAAGATAAAAGAAAATGCATGAAATCTTAGACGGAAAAACAGTAACCAAACGTATCAAGAACGACAGGATGTGATACATCGCGCATGTTAAAAGGCACCGCAAAACAATCCTAGTGCATACAGTAACGTAGTACAAGGCCAAATCCAAGAAGGTCGGCCGACCTATCTACACATGGAACGACAACTTAAAACAGGACATGAAGTACTTTGACAAGAGAATCAATTTTTGAATGTATACGCCGGAAAACAGAAATAAGATCAAGATTGCTGCTCGTGAGATTTACAAAAACCGGAAACGAATAGTAGCGAGACCTCCGACGATCACATTGAAAACAGCAACATCTAACACAACATAACACAGCAGAGCTATTACATACAAAAGGACCGAGAAAACAGTAGAACCCCGCTAAAAGAATCACCGATGAAGCTCGACCTGAACCAACCTGGAGAAATAAGATCAAGATTGCTGCTTGTGAGCTTTACAAAAACCAGAAACGGATAGTAGCGAGACCTCCGACGACCACATTGAAAACAGCAACATCTAACACAACTTATCACAGCAGAGCAATGACATACTAAAGAACCGAGAAAGCAGTAGAACACCGCTAAAAGCCTCACCGATGAAGCTCGACCTGAACCAACCTGGAGGCAAGGTCGTTAAAAGATGCCCATCCATAGATAATAATTACCCATCTCTCCACTAGTCCAATGCTTGCTCTAGGATGCATATCCGGTAGGCTCTTAAATCCTTCCCTGTCCTACGGGCACGTCCTCCCTACCAATTACCGCGCCCCCCGGTCTATTCCTTGATATGCAATGGTCGCTGTAGCACCATGAACATGAGGCTACAGGAGCTAGTGCGAATCTTGGGGTTCATTCGATTAATCGAGTCTGGTTTAACCACGCTGGGATCGGTGCAATTCATTCATTCATTCATTCATTCATTCATACTTGTGCTATATGACCTTGCTTATTGCCAAATTTCATGATTCTAGGTTAAAGGGAAGTACCCTTACCCATTTTGATTCCCATGAGAGTATCGAAATATACGTTTTTTGCGGCATAAACGGCCGTATCTTTTTTTTACGTTACCTTAGAAGTTTGATTTTTTCACAGCTTCAAGGGTACAGGCACGATACCTGTACGCGTCCCGAGATAAAGGGTCTCGACAGACAGACGGACGGATGGATGGACGGACGGATGGACTAACGGACGGACATCAAAGTGATCCTATAAGGATTCCGTTTTTTATTTTTGAGGTACGGAACTCTAAAAAGAAGAAAGAGAGAGACAATATGTAACTACTTATTTAAATAGGTACCTACTCAATGTAATATCAATAGAGCCTTCTGGAAGATAATCTTTTGGTTTAGAAGTCCCAAAAGAAGTAACTTAGAAACTAGGCGATGATCATATTTCCATTCCGTTTCGTTAAAAAACTAGTGACTGTCAAATGAAATACTTTTAAACTTCATAACTACACTGATACAAAAGTCATTTGAGCCAAATCACATACTTAAAAAAAAATTATTCAGTGTTTAAAATCACTACAAATCTTATTAATATTTGGAAATCATGACAAAATGATAACAAAACAGCACTAAGGTCCTCATTTTCTAACACAACACAATATCTTACATAATCGCAATAAATATGAAGCCTGCGCACGCTGCTGAGTGCGAGTGTCGCAGCACAACGCATGCACTATTGAAATGCAGGCTTTATCGGCGTGCGCGCATCTCGTTCGTTAGTCGCATGCGCGGACGCCGTCTATTGAACCCACTATCGGCGTTAGAGAGGCAATAACCAGCCGAGCTGTGCTGTTCCCACTTTTATTTCACTTGCAAATGCTCGACGAACTTTAGCATGCGACTTGTAATGAAAGTTTCTCATTAGTGTTCCAGTCTTTAGTGCAACGTGTGAAAATACCGAGAGGTTCGCTGTGCTAAACATTTTACGTGCTTAGTACTAACCACTAAACTTGCCTATTCAATTTATTTTCTGAGTAGCTTAGCAAGGCTTATGTGACAAAGAATTAATTTGTTAAACGATAATTTAAATGAAAGCCAAATATCGAAGCTCAGTTTCACTAAATCGGTATCTCCTAAATTGGTGCTTCTTATCTCCATATTGTTACATGTACTTTATAAATCGTATACATATACATATTTACGTGCTAATTTAACAACGAATTGCCTAACATAACGTTAGTTAATGCCCCGTTAACGTTAGTTGTTGTTAAACTGTAGTATAAATTACATTCTGAACTTCTAAAGCAAGCCTAACTCAACATAATTCTAAAGAAAGTTAAAAGCCCTCCTCTCCCAGGGTGTATTAACTCTATTAGATGTTAACTAGTCCATAAAATATAAATAGGCGAATAAAACGCTATACAAAGTTTCTCTAAGCATTACCTGTCTATTGAGGATTTTACGAGAGGAAACTTTTAGATCGAAGCTTTATTTAAAGGCTGGAGTACACTAGTGATAATGCGAATATGCTTTATGTACCTACACTAGAGCTATTATGCTGTTTACTAGCTTCAACTTTCTGACTAACTGACCGAAATATTTAATTTTGACAATTCAAAAGTGCCTGGAAATGGTTTAATTGAAATAAATGCTTTGAGTTTGAGTAAGTTCAATTTACGTTTTTAATCCTTGGTTAAACCTATTGCAAATAACCTGACTAACATCCGACTCTGGGCCTTTTGTGGTAAATTCTAGATAATACCAGTAACATTTTATTCGACTTAGAGATTAAGCCCTGAATATCGTTACAACATTTAAAAGCTTTAAAAAGCTTCAAAATTTAGCCCTAAAAAGTCTCAAGCGCACCCTGGTTTGTCAGAAACAGAAATACCTACTCGAGCACCTAAAGAGATCATAGAATCAAAGAAGAACTATGTGTAAATGCAAAATATGTAAACAGAGACTGATCTTGCACAGCAATGTCTTTGCCAAGAACCTTCTAAACAAACAAGTGGATATAATCCGCCTAAAGAGATGGCAAATTCTGACCTTGGAAGAGAGACAAAAAAAGAAAAAAAGTAGTTGGTTAGTTAGTTGTTTTAAAGTTTATTTAGTACTGAACGACATTATGTGAATATTTATTTATTTATTTGAAAGGTACACCAACGACCTATTCACTAGAAAAATTACATAATAATAAGTAACATATGCATCGAGTTATGGTGAATTAGTCACTTACAGGCGTACGCAGCACTTACATAAAAATAGCTTCTTAATTATACATATTAATAAGTTTTTTTACTCGTAGTGAGGAAACAAAGAACAAAACATTAAGCAAAGAATAACATGATAATCGAAATTAAAATCAAAATTAACATTAATATTTCATGGAACACCACAAAAATAATCTCACTCAAAGACCCCATCTGATTATGGCTAGAAAACCGATCGCAGATACAAGGAGAACAAAAAAATAGTTTTGAATCAGTTTTGTATATTATGGTTGTTGTACCAAACACTATTTTGCCATCGTGACAGTTTTGCTGCGGTGTGTGCAACATCATTGTTTACGTACAGCTCTGACTTCAGATAATCTTGACTATGTCTGGACCCAGCCTTAGAGGCGTAGCTCAGAGTCGTGGCTCTACGTTTCATTGTTAAAAATGTATTTAATTGGCGTCGTGTGTTGCAAATTGTAAGCGCGTGGTGGGAATGTTACCATCCTCACGTTCTAACATTGGGCTCGACAGGCCAACACCCCGACACCATACAGGTATCATTCTGACACGTTAATTGGAAGCTTTAGGCGTAGAAAAAATATATGAAAACGTTATTTTTTGCAAAGGTACTGTTTAGGTTCCCACGATGTGGGGAGAGCCGTGTTTATTAATTGGCAACGCACAATTTTGCGGGTTATGGTTACTGGTTAGTTTCAATGTTAAATGTTAGGGACACAATGAGTATGAAAGTGTTTCCATTAATGTTTGTTCGTGTTACGATCGAAATAATAACTCACTCTTGTGTGTATACACAAGAGTGAGTTATTATTTAATTAATCATATACCTACTTATATTTCCATTGTTTCGGAGTTGTATTTACTTAGTGTTAAGCTATTTGACTTTCTGTGCTTAGGGTCATTGTATTGGTTGGATCCCTTCACGAAATAAAATATAAATAATTAGTTAAAGTTTGTGTCTGATTTGTACTAAATATTGAGTGCTAGGCATATAATATATTAAAATATCTTAGAAGATCGTGCCCATATCCCAAATAAAATGGGATAGCGGCAATGATGATGATAATTATATTAGAAAATCGTGCATGAAGATAAAGATGCATATTATAAATATAGGCACTTAAGAGTCCCTATCAATTTCGCAGTCTAAAAACAGAAAATTTAAGTTTTTTAAGCGCAATATTTCAATAACCTTAAGTTAACTAGTATTTTTTTAAATACTCTGTTATTTATCAACTATTTATCTAGTAAGTGTACAATTTTAAATTTTGATAACTACTTAATATAAATTACAAAAAATAAAAATCTAACACACGTTTTTACGTAAGCTCGAAACACCATGTTTTTCAATTGCTTTCATAACTTACTGGCAGCAAATAACAATCTGAAAAAAAATTATAAATGGTCATATAATATATTAGTAAGTGTATAGTTTTGTTTTTTAAAGTTTAATGATTTAGTACTTGTAAAAAAATGTTGATCACGCTGAAAAAACCCAATAAAATCATGTGCAAAACCCTTGTCTACGCGTAAGAATTTATTGAAAATAATAATAAGTGTTAAATATTTTAAAATTTGAGGTATTTATCTACCAAAATCAATGTTTATATTTTTATTTTGACTACTTACTTAATTGTAAGTAAAATATCTAAATAATGCCTTATAAACTTAAATTCGATCGTCCGTGTACTAAAATTCAAATTCGTAGACTTACTAGATAAATAGGTGATAAATAACTGTGTATTTAAAAAAAGAATCTAGATTGCTTAAGGTTGTTGAGAAAATTGCGCAAAAAAAAACTGATTTTCTATTTTCACCCCGCGAAATTGATAGGGACTCTTAATACTAGAAAGCTCATAGTCAAGTCTGTAGGTACTGCCTATTTAATTATACAATTGCTAAACTCATTACATACGGTTTTAGATTACAATTGTGCATGCATAACTAATGACATTTGCCTAACATGGATTCCATAGAAAAAAACTTAGCTTTGTGCACTTTAATATTCTTGTTTATTCAAATTCGCTGCTGCTGTAGATTTGTTCAGTTGTTAATATTGTTTTTTTTTTGACAATATACAGCGTGGTGATTTATTGGGAATAAAAAAAATACGCTATGATTCTTTCAGTCATTCTGAACAAGTAAATATAAGTATCTGAAAAACACACACACGCACACATTCCATTTTTTTTCATTCCATTCATTTTACATGGACAAAAAAACCATCTAATTCTGAAAGTACTTTGTATTTTTTTTCTGGCAAGTTTGCTGGTCTCTCTCGGAAAATGTAAAATGAATTAACACCTATTTGTTTGAGAGCTGATTTTTCAATAGTCAGATAACTTTTATCTGAAGACTAAAAATGACAGTTTGACATATTTTCTATACAAAAGTGTCAAACCGCAAAATTTTTTCCTCAGATAAAAGTTGTGTGACTAAGTATTTAAAAATCAGACCTAAGCTGAATTTCCTACGCGGTGTTGTAAGTGTTGATTTCGCATAACTTAATTATTAACTCTCGACAACGGAATTTCAATTCATATAAAGCTGTGCACCGGAGGAACAAGCCAGGGTGTATTATTGGACACCCGCAATTTACCGATGACATTCATACACAGGACGAGACAATCAACAAAAGCTTATTTCTCCTTTTTTAATTACCATTGCAATTTGCACAGGCACCAACTTAAATGTCTTTTTCTATTTGTTACCAACATAATCATTAGTAAGAGTGTCGACTTTCAATTTACTGAACAAAAATAAAAGTTGTGTTAAAACACAAGGGACCAAAACACAGCATAGTTATTTGCACGCAATTCAGAAATAAATAGCTTCGTAAATAGTGTGCAGGGGAACATTATGTCAGAGTTACCGGCGTTAAGAGAGAAAATGCCCTGTGGTCAATATAAATTGAATCTACAATGCGGTATTGAGTGGTCGTTACGGTGATATGTAGGGGCACATTCACTTGGAAACGTTTTAACAATCTTCCGCTCGGTACTCACAAATTACAACCCGAAATTAAAAGAAAATTCACCGAAATTTCCGGATTTTATGCCACTTTCAGTACCTGTACAATGTAGATAACATTTTATTAAATTCCAACGTTGCAGTTTATATATATACTTTTTATTGTCTGTACAATGTTGCACCACATACCGGAGTGCGAAGTTTTAACAAAAACTGCAAAAATATTGAACACGCATTAAAAATCTGTTCTGTTATTATGTTGTTAGGCGTACATCAACATCAAAGGGCAACTTTTTGCTCATCACGGTGATTGGCTTACATTGGTCGTAGAAACAAGCGAACTATGTTGCTACCCATAAAAATGCCCATGGAACGAATGTTTCCGAAGCGTTTTTCTATTTAACGATTACGACTTGATTACAGGACATATAATTCGGTGTAAAAAAAAGGATGTAAGGTGAGGTTCAAAGCGGGGCGTAGCTTTTTACGCGCATCGCAGTTGCAATCTCAATAAACCAATTTGCGACGAGTCCCGGCACTGTGACGTTACTTATAGGCTTTTGTTTCGGCTGTCCCCGACTTGCTATAGGTCTACAGGACCATGCTCCGACCATCTAAGGACTTAACTTGTTTTTACTTCATTTTAGAGCACTCCTGCTTTTCCTTTTGGAAACTTCCAGGATATATCTATATCTAGTGTACTCTGTTTATGTTTTACGCTTGCTAAAAATATATATTTCAATAAGCTAATGCATATATTTGTAAAATTTTATTCGTTGAAAGCGAGTGCTCAAATCTCAAAAATACGACTATGTCCCAGATTTCTTTACAACATCTACCATTGAATTTAAAGACAATAGTAAAAATATATTGCGTACTAAACGGTTATTACGCTTCGCGTGCTCGTGACGATATCCACAAAGATCCAACTTTATACGTTACAGTGTGTCTAAATGATCATACATGATTCTTTTTACTCAATAAAGATAAATATCTGTGTATCACTTTTAAGGACACGATTGTACGAACATTTACGGGCATCAAAACGCGATAAATATTTCAAAGAGGATAATAGTACGTTTTGTATTAAATGCAATGGGAAATGAGGCTTAATGAATGGCTTGGTTAGGCGAGGAAGTAATTTTCTGTGTGTATCATTGTATGAAGGAAGAATGCAGTTTAAGTAAATATTAGGAGCGTGTGGACACAGACGCGTGGGATCATAACTGTCGCCATTGTTACATTGTGGGTTACTCGCACAGTTAGTGCTTCACGCCGCACGGCATTTTATTAAATTATGTGTGAAAATTTAACTGTTTGAAGAAAAGCAATTGTGCTACATGCGCGAGGTACAAATTTTATGGTGTTTTGTCAGAGCAGGTGAGATTGGATGGCTCTATTTATCACTTCTATGAAGGTATGTTACAGTAAGTTTTGTCTTTTTACAATCGAAAACCGTTCTTGTAATTGTAGCTATAGAGTGTAGGTTAGTTAAAGATACAGTATGGCTATAGTCAGTACCGTAAAATCCTTGGTGCTCTGAGGTCAATACTTGAGCTGTTTCTTTTGCACTCAACTTGCAATGAGCTTTAATCAGAAAACATAGGTATATTATATATTGTATAGCTGGTGAAACCATCACCAGCTTTGTAAGATAAACAAGCTTCTGTACTCAGTGTCCGATAATAGGCACACTTGATCGAGCATTGGATGTTATGTGTAGAAGATAGTATATTTTGTAAATATTTCTACTAAGACTTAAATTTTGTGGCTTTTTAAACTTGAATTGTTTTGGAAGAGTAGAACTGTCAGTAAAAAAGCTGGGAAAAGATTATTTGTAAACAATTTTTTGCATGAAATATCGTGTAAGTATGTAAAAGCGACTGAAGCATCAAACAGCAAACTACCTTCCTAATTTGTGTTCGCATGGATTTAGCTTAATCCTACACATTCTACAAATATAAATGAATAATTATCTAAGTAATTTAAAATTTTCACATGCTCAAATTAACACTATACTGTTTCACGACACTTTAATACACCATGCAAAAACAAAAGGTAATTTGAAATACGTTAACGTAATTAGATATGATCTTGATGGATGCTGTGAGAACATAACGTATTACCTACCACACAAAAAAGGTTCGCATTGGTAAATAATTTTGGGGTTATTGATCCAACACCAAATTGGTTCGTCGGTTTGTAATTGACTATTGGCCTCGATGATCTAAATAATTTTGGTGGGGTAATAGGGTTGCTGGGATTGTAAACGTTGAGGCTAAAATTGCGTTTATGTTTTTGGTTAAAACAACCAAAAACATAAATCAGCCTATCGATTCTGTTAAAATCTCACCGTGTTAACATAGGTGAAGTGAACGTGAAGTGAGCTATCAATAGAGGCAATCCCAAACATCAGGTGGAATGACAGCTCACTTCACCTTAGTTTTCACGGTGAGATTTTTACAGAATAGCACTGCTGTAGGTATTATTACCATTGGCAGCCTTGTTTTGCCCACTGTTGACTACAGGTCTCCTTCCTTTTGTGCTATGCTTCCCTGGTCTGTGCGAGTCTCATCCAGGCCTTACCCGCGATATTCTGTAGGTCATTCAACCACCTGGCTATTGGTCGGCCATCGCTTCTTCAACTGTTTCTCGGCAACAATTCCGTTACGGCTCTGCTTGCCACCATATGTGTCCAAGGGTCCTTTCCACCTTCATTTCAGAGCCCTTAGAGCTACTCTTAGTCCTACGTCTATATCATGCCTATTTATCGTACCTGTAGTAGAGTAGGTAAAAGATGAAATTTAAGCAATTCAATTATTTGACTACGAAATTAACCCCTATAGCTTTGATTTTTCAAATAACTAAAATTATCTTACGAATGAGCAGATTTATAATATACATTATGATGTGGTTCAATAACGCGCCATACCAGAAACCTTCCGTCGCCTAACATCCACCAGATGGAGGCATCTGCTCAAGTCCTGATAACAACTGGAATGGAGTTTTGTTTTTCCGCAGGCGAATATGGAGTTCAATATGGAGCCGATCAGCCCACGCTATGTTAGTGGACACAGCTCTAAATGAGACATTATTACTGGTTGCTTAAAACCGACCCCGTTGCGAATGCATACCCACTGACTGGCATCGCACCTCCATAAATTCGTAGAACTATAACCAGCCGCATCGAGAGGGCGGAGCTACAGGATGACCCACGCCACTCAATGCACAATTTTAATTCAGTGCCACAGAGGCTTAAAAGCCGCAAAAAATTTCTTGGGTGCGTGAGTCCAGCCAAAGGCAACCCCTCCACAGAAAGATATGACCTTTGGAAAGAACAACTTAAACCTCCTGATCTCTATATTAAACCATCAGAGGGTCTCTCATCAGGACATAAGTTACCGTGGCCTGCTTGGAAAACCTTAAATAGACTTCGTACCCAAGTAGGCCGCAGCAAGGACAACCTCCACAAGTGGGGGTTCATAGAAAGTACTGATCTCCGGCGTGTATGCGGTGTCTCTCGACAGACAATGGCTCACCTCCCATCTTGTCTGTCACCTACATACGTGAGGACCTAATGGCTGCGTAAGCGAAAGCTATGCGCGTTGCTGAAATTTGGGCCAAACAAATTTAAGTAAAGAAACGTGTTTTTTTGGCATCGATAGGTACGCTAAGAAGAAGATTGCAGGGAGTGAAAAATATTAGCTTATTAATATACGTTCAAAAAACGACAAACAGCATCCATTTTATAATGCTAATATTATTTTTAATTAAGCGCCAAAAGACGTAGACTTATTACTAAGCCAATATGCAAACGTGAGCTCGTTACATCGATAAAGCAGCGGTGATCCATCGTGTGCATATTAAATCAATATCTCATTCACACTTCTATTAATAACGAACATGTAGGTACCTACTACTGTTAAGTACATGTCAAAACAAATTGGCCAGTCTAATCAGAGCCTACGATCGCAATTTGCGTTGTCTAGTAATAACCTGAGTGGTTTTAGATTAAGGATATCATCATTTTTTATTTCAAGTGGTTTTTTAGTCACCATTTTTATATCTACTACTAGGTTTTGTTTGTGGCTTCGCCCGCGTGGATGTCGGAAATTATCCCACGGGAACGTACTTCAGGGATAAAAAGTATCTTAAGTATTAATCCAGGTTATAAAATAACTGTGTGGTAAATTTCATCCAAATCCGTTCAGTCGTTTTTTCGTGATAAGTACAAAGATCCAAACTTTCACATTATTTAAGTAATCCTAGTAGGATTACTTAAATAATGTCATGTCATATCATAAATGTGAAAGTTTGTGAAGATGTTTGGATGTTTGTTACTCAATCATGCACAAACGGCTAACGGATTTGGATGAAATTGGGCACACAGATAGTTTATAACCAGGATTAACACCTATGATACTTTTATCCCGATATTCCTATGGGATCGAAACTAACGCGGGTGAAACCGCGGGGCGCTGCTAGTACGTAATATTTTAAGTAGCATGACTTTCGTTTTTAGTACGGATCTACTACTCGAAAATATTTTATCTACAGTTAAGCGTCAAGATTATTTACAGTCTTATAAAGAAATGTTGTCTATTAAAGTTTTCTTCGTTTTCTTTGCTTTGAATGCGGCTTTTATGTTCATCAGTGGAAAACTGAAAGGTTTAGGTACTGCCGCGAAAATGCTTGCAAAACCGATAATTAATCATTGTTATTTCTTCCTGTATACGTTTTATTATCTATACTTATAATAAATCTGTAGAGAGGTCAATTCTGTACATGAAATATATTTCCAAAATAACTATCAGCGGGTGATTAGTGATCGTTACTGACGCCAAAAATGCAATCATTAAAATTTTTGTCTGTCTGTCTGTTTGTCTGTCTGTCTGTATGTTCGTTATAGAAACAAAAACCACTCGACGGATTTCAACGAAACTTGGTACAATTGTTCTTCATACTCCTGGGCAGGTTATAGTATACTTTTCATCACGCTACGATCAATAGGAGCAGAGCAGTGAAGGGAAATGTTGGGAAAACAGGATTTATTTTTAGATGAAGTAGTAATAGGTTAGTTAGTAGTAGGTAAGTTTTGGTTAATTTATGTTCAGTTTTTTTTAATATTAAGTAGGTAAAAGCGTAGGTACTTTTATTAATTATAGGTATAGGTATTATTAATTATAGTAGTTATAGGTATTTAGTTTTAAGTGAAGTAGGTTTTATTATATATTATTTTATATATTAGACGTAGTTATATATTTTTAGTTATTCAAGCCCCAAGCGGACGCCGGCGTCCGCCCGCTATTGTCTTGAAAAACGCGTTGAATGAGAAATACGCGTTCTCAAGAATCGGCAGAAGAAAGAGCACATCGGTTAAACTCTATGAGAGTTAGTGCCTCAATTTCCGGAAGTCATTATTCCACGCGGACGAAGTCGCTGGCAAAAGCTAGTTATGAATAAGGTAGCTTTTACACTACAATGCTTACCTCTCGTATTATTTTGGATGCTTCATCAAAAGTTATAAATACTTTATTGAAAGATTTAATTGATACTAGGTACTTATAAATGTTGCCGGACTATGTCTACTGTTAGTTGGAAAATCTTTCTTCTTTGAAGTTTTCTATTCTTGTGATGTAACATGAGAAATCACTCGAACATTCCCTGTCAGATGGAGTATTTATTACTTTTAATTTGTTGTGATCGCATATGTAGGGGTGGATGTATTTCCCAGAACTAATTAGTATGGATATTGATTTCACGCTGAAAGCTAAGTAAAACGTAAAAGGTTGTTATGGATGTGTCATGCAAATCACCATAAAAACACAGTTTAACGCAGCATAACAGTAACGTATATAATGCATTTTGAAGCTGCATTTTCGTGCACATACTTACTTAAAAAGGGTAAATTATGCGTACACGCATTATCAAGATAAGAATCTCTTCCCACGCCGCAATCGAGGTACTTTACAGACTTGTATGTAATATATCATTCATTTTGGAGCTTAACATTTTATTTTCGAGTTTCGTTGTCCGATTTAATTTTACTTTATTTCCTGACATTTGCAATGGTATTGTGTCGCCCACGTGCTGATTATGCAAATGTATGTTGGAGCGTTGAACTGCTGATACGGATATTTTGCACAAGGGTTTGACTTTCCTTGCTGACCGTAGGTGCGTTCAAGTTTAGTGCGTGAAGAGTTCCAATAAACATGACAATAGAAATGTGTGTTCTGATCATATCATCCACTTACCATTTCGATCGCTGACCGGCGACCTCATCTGGCTTATTCATATACCAGTTTTTCACCTAGATTTGGTTTTCAGGTGCGTATATTTGGGCTCAAAACCGACATGGTGTTTTTACCGACTTCACAAAAAGGAGGAGGTACTATGTTCGGATGTTTGTATGTTTTTACCGACTTCACAAAAAGGAGGAGGTACTATGTTCGGATGTTTTTTTTTTTTTTGTATGTTTGTTCATCGTATACTCCGCCAATTGTCGACGGATTTTCAAAATTCTTTTTTTATTTGAAAGGGTATACTCCCGATGTGGTCCAAATGTCACCAAATCGGAATCTGATGAGGGAATCCCATGGAAATCGAGGAAAACCCTCAAATTTTGTAGGCAAACCTATAGCAATTTGGGTATTTTTCATAGTAACTCGTGCATTTACTCTCAGAAAGCACCATTCGGTGAAGTGGAACTGATGATGAAGACCACAGATGGCCATCGGAACGACTCAATAATAAATATTTCACGGTTTGCGATTCGATTAGGTACTTTAATGTGGTTGCTAAGCACAATGCGTATCGTGAAGAGGAGCTGATAGTGACTTGTCAATCAGCTCCAGTTCTCCTGGTTCTTACAAGGAGAACTCCTCAACAATTAACGTCCCTGCATCGGGAAAAGCAATATTTTGTAAAAGGGGATGAGCAGTTGACATTAGGCTACTGTAACTTAGATAAGTTACAAACTGGCCCACTAAAAAGTGAAAAATAAAAAACTTTTTTACAAAAAAAAACTACCGACTTCCAAAAAACACTACAAAGTGAAAAATAACTTTAACTTCGGAAGTCGGTGTCAATAAAAGTAAATGTTATTATTTCTGTTCCTAGTAGATACCTACTCGTGCCTTCGTAATTGTTACCCCTTTGCTTACGTTCAGGCAATCTGCAGTTCTTTGAAACATTTATGATTATAGAAAAATATTAAATGCATTGACAATGTGAATGTCAATGGAAAACAGTATTTTGCAGTGCTTCATTTGTTTCTTGTTTTGCATTATTTAGGTACTTTATTTATTTAATACTAGCTGACCCGGCTACCTTTGTACCACCTCAGAATCAATAAGAACGAATGTATGAGAAAATTAATTACATTATTTTTTTTTTTCGTGAATTTTACCCATGTTTTAATAGTTATTCTGCTGTTTGGGGCGGAGACAAATCAATTCAAAATCGATTTGTTGATCAAAGATCACAAAATTCGGTCCGGCCGTTCTTGAGTTATATTATAAATGGTTTAACTAACCCGACTTTGTTTTTAACTGACTTCAAAAAAAGGAGGAGGTTCTCAGTTCGTTGGAATCTTTTTTTTTTAATGTATGTTCCCCGATTACGACGATTTGCAACAATCTTTATTTGTTTCAAAGGGTATACTTTTCAGGTAGTCCCATTGTCATCAGGTCAGGATCTGATGATGGACCCCTGGAGAAATCAAAGGAATTCTTTAAATATTATAGGTACATCTATAGCGATTTGGGTATTTTTTTGTAGCAACTCGTAATTTGCTCTCGGAAAGCATCATTTGGTGCGACCGGAACTACTCAATAATAAGTATTTATCGCGTTGCGATTCGTATGTTTGCTAAGCAATTTATCCTCGACATTAGGCTATTGTAACTTAGATAAATTATATACAGACCCACTAAAAAGCGAGAAATAAACCGATTTCCGAAATTAAAGTTATTTTTTACTTTGTAGTGTTTTTTTTTTGTTAAAAAGTTTTTCTTTATATAGATTCACTTGCATTGAACATGTTTCGTATTTTTCGTTTTACTTTGGCTTTATGAAATGTGGTCAAATCGGATAATCTGCTTATATATTTGTAATAATCGATATGATTTTTTTTAAACTACTTACGTTAAGTTTTACAGAAAGTAGTTTTAATTAGGTCTATTGAAGGAGATGTTTTTTTTTGTTTTGTTGCGAAATGTGCCTACTATTGAGCTCGATCTCACCTGGTGAATGGATGAGGTCTATGATGCGAGCACAGAGGATGCCTATTCACTCTTGTTTTGAAGGCTGACGGGTTATATGTGGATGGGAACACAGGTTTTAATTCAAGCTAATTAAAAAATAGTCAAAAACGTCTTTCCGTAGTCTACGTTATCTACGTATAATTAGTGTTTAACTGCCCCGTTAGTCTCGTGGTCGCAAGCGCGACTGCTGAGCGTGGGGTCCTAGTTCGATTTCCGGGTCAGGCAAAGTGTTATTCAGTTTTTCCATGAGGAATTTCTTAGTAACAGCCCGGAGTTTGGAAGTTGGCGGTGTGATACCTCCGTGCCTCGGAAAGCACGTTAAGCCGTTGGTCCTGCGCCTGATCTCTCTCCGGTCGTATCGGATTGCCGTCCCATCGGACTGTGAGAGTGAGGGAAGACGGAGTGCACCTGTGTCTGCGCGCACACTTGTGCACTATAATATCTCCCGCGCCGAAGGCTAATCTACGTTGACATTGGCCGCCGTGCCCGAAATACGGTCTGGAGGACTTTATGTATTTTATAATTAGTGTTGAGATAAACGTACAGTAGGCTCCACGTTGAAAGGTAACAGGTAACAGCGTGGTACGGAGTTGCGGGAGAATAAGAGACCAGCTTCTACTAGTTTTGTTACCACTGGCGCGCGGCCTACTGTAGGTAATTCTACCTACATGTTTATCATACGAAGCTCCTGCAGATTATACATACGTCTGCTATATGACTTTACATATAGTTGTATACCTATAGTTGTCGCGTTCTAGCATGGACATAGCGGTCATTGCCCTTTCCCTAAAATCTCTTCGTAGAAGCCCAAACAATAAACTAGACATGTAAAGTCTATTCAAACTTATGTTTCAAATTAATGTTATTTCAAGTTAAACAAATATCAACTTTATTTTAATGGCAATTAAGTTGATTTCATAGTGACTAGCACTATTGAAAAAGTTATAAAAATGTTTGAAGTTGTAGCGTAAACTGAACTTTAATGTGTAGGATTTAAAGTTATTTTAATATCATATACCTCTTTCTAGTAACATTTTATTCATCTCATAAATAAATTGGAAACTATAGTTTTGTATAATTTAGAAGCATTTTTTTAAATTTTGTAAATGTAAGAACCATGGATCCGTTTATTATAATTTTTTAATATTGACTTGAAAGAGCATGACAGTTGAGAATGTGTCATGCTCACTTAAATGTCTCACTGATGGTGGCGCGTGTGTTGGATCATTCGGTTCCCTTCAAAATGGTTGAGCTGGATGGTGCTGATCCATGCGTCATGTTCGTGTACGGGCGCTGTCAGTTGAGACTGGTCATCTCTTAGCTCCCAGGGCTTCTTTTTAATCTTATACCTATTTTGAATTGTTTCTTCATAACATTGTTCTCACATATAGAAGCAACAAGAATACTGTACTCAGGATTTTGTAATATCTTAATTTAAAAGAGTGTCCTTGGAGTTTCTTGCCCGTTCTTCTCCAAGAGATCTACGTTTTGGAATGGGCAACTAGCTTCAACTTTCTGACTAGTTAACTGACCGACTAGTTAATTTTGACAATTCAAAAGTGCCTGGAAATGGTTTAATTGAAATAAATGCTTTGAGTTTGAGTTTGAATTTGAGTTATGTGTCCATAAACTCATATTTGTTAACATTTTTGGCAAATAACTGGCGAATGCAGATTAGTTATGGTTTTTCATTATTGGACATATTGAAGTTCTCGTTCTCGATAGATATTGATCAGACTTTGTTTCAGCTTTTGAAATAAAAAATGTAAGAAAATATAGGTGGGCATGGCAACACCAATCATTATGGTTGGTATTGCCATGCTAAAACGCGAGGACTGTAGTTAGAGTACGGTCATAAAATTATCGTCAAATGAGCATCCTTGTTAGTCGCCACTGGAAGGTCTGTAATAACATGCTGTTGACAGTTAAAGGGGCATCAAGTTCCTAATTTATCGTATTTTATCCTAACATTTATGTTAGGCACTGATTTTTCCCAGTTCATAGCCAATTGGCGTTAACTAAAATTGATATAAGATAAGCAGGTAAGTATAATGAACTGTTTATTTCTATTACGTAGGTATAGATACTAATATGATAATATAATCCATCTATATATATAAAGTTCAAAGTCCTAACTGACTGATATATTATATCATCGCACAGCTTATATCGCTGGTCCTAGAGACATGAAATTAGGAGGGTGTGTTCTTTGTGAAGAGTAGGTATCCACTAAGAAAGTGGTTTTCGAAATTCCACTCCTAAGAGGGTGAATAGGGGAAGGGTGAAATTTCACGCGGACGAAATCGCGGGCAGAAGCTAGTAGGTACTAATCTATACTATAATATTATAAAGCTGAAGAGTTTGTTTGTTTGTTTGTTTGTTTGAACGCGCTAATCTCAGGAACTACTGGTCCGATTTGAAAAACTCTTTCAGTATTAGATAGCCCATTCATCGAGGAAGGCTATAGGCTATATATCATCACGCTAAAACCAATAGGAGCGGAGCACCAATGAAGAAAGTTTCAAAATCGGGGGATTTTTTTCCTATTGAGAGCTTCCGCTGCGTGCGCTGCGTAAACGGTTAAAGTTTCGCAAAAATCATATATGACAGAATTGTTTCCCTTTAAAAGTAAAAAAAAAAAGTCCGCGACAGTATATGTCTATCTTTTAAGGTTAGCTCACTATAACCTCTTTTGTGCTAACCAAATTTGTTCTAAAATAATGCATTATTTGCGAAGGTGTTTTTATAAACATGGTATTAATCCTCATCCAAATAAATACGTTATTCATCACATGTATATAATTTTGAACAAACTTGCCTCTGACATCATTTGATTTCAATGTATATCTTAGGAGATATCATAGTTTTAAAATAATACTAATAATAAAGCTGTAGAGTTTGTTTGTTTGAAACACGGTTTGAAAGCTCTAAATCTCTGGAAGTATTGGTCGCATATATAAAAATATTTTTGCGTTTGATAGCCTAGTTCTTGAGGAAGGCTATATTCTATTAAACTTGACGCTAGGACCCTTAGGAGTTGAGCAAAAAGAAAAAAAGTCTGAAGTTTTCGCCAAGCGAAAACGAAGTAATAGCGCAGGCCGGCGACACGTTGCAACGGGGTGGGTCGAGGAAACAAAAAAAATTTACGCGGACGAAGTCGCGGGCAGAAGCTAGTCTATACTAATATTATAAAGCTGAAGAGTTTGTTTGTTTGTTTGAACGCGCTGATCTCAGGAACTACTGGTCCGATTTGAAAAACTCTTTCAGTGTTAGATAGCCCATTCATCGAGGAAGGCTATAGGCTATATATCATCACGCTAAAACCAATAGGAGCGGAGCACCAATGAAGAAAGTTTCAAAATCGGGGGATTTTTTTCCTATTGAGAGCTTCCGCTGCGTGCGCTGCGTAAACGGTTAAAGTTTCGCAAAAATCATATATGACAGAATTGTTCCCCTTTAAAAGCTTTAAAAAAAAGTCCGCGACAGCATATGTCTATCTTTTAAGGTTAGCTCACTATACCTCTTTTATGCTAACCAAATTTGTTCTAAAATAATGCATTATTTGCGAAGGTGTTTTTATAAACATGGTATTAATCCTTATCCAAATAAATACGTTATTCATCACATGTATTTAATTTTGAACAAAATTGCTTCTGACATCATTTGATTTCAATGTATATCTTGGTAGATATCATAGTTTTAAAATAATACTAATAATAAAGCTGAAGAGTTTGTTTGTTTGAAACACGGTTTGAAAGCTCTAAATCTCTGGAATTATTGGTCGCATATATAAAATATTTTTGCGTTTGATAGCCCAGTTCTTGAGGAAGGCTATATTCTATTAAACTTGACGCTAGAATCCTTAGGAGTTGAGCAAAAAGAAAAAAAGTCTGAAGTTTTCGCCAAGCGAAAACGAAGTAATAGCGCAGGCCGGCGACACGTTGCGACGGGGTGGGTCGGGGAAACAAAAAAAATTTACGCGGACGAAGTCGCGGACAGAAGCTAGTAAATATTATAAATGCGGAAGTGTATCTGTCTGTCTGTTACCTCTTCACGCTTAAACCGCTGAACTGATTTAGATGAAATTTGGTATAGAGATAGTATGAAACCCGGGAAAGGACATAGGATAGTTTTTATCCCGATATTCCCACGGGATCGAAACTTATGCGGGTGAAACCGCGGGACACAGCTAGTATGTCATATTACACTCGAAACCATTGAAAGTTGAATATTGTTTAACGGGTTCACCTTTTCGCGCGCTAATAGCGTACCTAATACACTTTGAATCACAATCTGAATCATTTTAAAGGATATTGCTAATCAATTGCTTTATATGTTTGAAAAAAAATTTTGCTGAACAACATAAATAACGTAATGCATGTTGTTGAACTGTCAAAATGAAAGCCATTGCTACTGGTAGTGTGTTGCGCTATTACAGTGCAGCTTCTAAATAACACCCACGCTTAAAGTAGCAAGAGAAAATTAAATCCAACAAAAATATAGTAAAATATCCAGTCAAGTACACTCAATGGACGTCATAACTATTCTTTATAGTGTTTATGTCGTAAGGGAGCAATAATATTGTAAAATAATAGTGACCATTGCCATCGGTCGTCCATTCATACCGTTTAGACTGTATTTCTCGATGTGGAATCACATTGCAAATTGAAAGAGTCGTGATTGTCCGCGGGTGGTATGGCCCAGCCCGCAGTACCGCCACCTATCTCACCTACCGCCATCGCCACACAAACCCTGCTACAATAAATTAAGAAACACGAGAGCACCCAGCATCCATACATGATTTAGTTGACATCGAAATTACTTATTCAGTTTATTCTATTCATATCGGCGTCGGCTCCAGCTGTAATATTAAAATCTTAATTGTTTCCAACGCTCATATTTTTGCGGCGCTCATAAAAGCAACGTTTAATGAAATGCATTGTTTTTTTAATTGTAAATTGCGTTTGCGCATCATAAAGTTTTGATTCTGAACGCTAATTTGATATGCAATATATTCGAGCAATTAACAAGAGATAAAAGATAAGAAGCCGTGGGTGAAAGCGCTGCCTTATAAATCTTCATTTGGTCGGAGCACCGATTTGTTTTTTAAATAAATGGTTTAATTACGCCGGATAACTTTCAGTTCTCACAAACTTTTTCGTGTGTAGAATTCACAACGGTTCAATATAAAAGTCAGAACTCATTAGGGACTCGAACCAGTCTCGCATAGAAAGTTGGGAGTCGCCCACCGGCACGTGCCGAACAGTCTTTTTTTAAACTTATCTCCCTGGCTCACATGGCTTAAGGATTTGTTTGTTTTTCGTTGAAAGTTATGAGAGTGGGGCGACAAAGAATCTTTTACTGTAAAAGGTTATACGGGAATGATAATAAGGACAATTCGTAACGGAATCCGCTGGAAATCTTTAGTGTATCTTGTCACTTTACAATCACATGCATCAGCGCGCATCAATCGGAGTGATCGCCGCGCACGCGCATCGACGACGCTGCTCCGACAGCTACCATTTATTACCAAGTGGTATGGAGACTCGCCTATTCAAATGTCGCGCACTGATAAATTGCTCCCGATTTGCATATAAAAGGCCGGGAAAAAGAAATTAAAGTTCAGATCCTAACTTTGTCTTTATTGAACCCGTTTATGGGACATCGATTCCTTCTATTGGCATAAAAACTAACAGACGTGTCCATTCCCATCTGGAGCGCGGAATAAATTATTTCTGTAAAGATATCTTCACTAGATTGTTTTATTGAGATTATATTGTGTTAACAATTGTTTTACCTATCTATAATTAAACGTTAATTGGTCACGAAACGACGTTAAGAGATTTGCTATAGCTGTTAGCGCAACTTGATTCATGTATGATAATGAATATACTGCCTAATTATAAAATGTTAAAATCTTTGTTTCTTACGAATAGTTCATATATATAATTGGAAAAGGCTAGGCAGTTGATTATGATGAACTAACTATTTTTATGTAAGGATTGACAGATCTATGAATTTCTGACTAAGCAAGAAAACCAACAGTACCAAAAAATCTCTCCGCAAACTTTTAGTCCCTTTTAAACACTAAGTTCTAGGGGCTTAGGAGCAAAAAGACTAATGAAAATAAACTACTCTTTCATGTCTTTCTACAATTTACGTGCAAAACATACTTTAGTCCAAAACCTTGTTATAAATAAAGGCATATTCCTATTTCTCACGATTCTTAACACTTTATTTACGCAGCAGCTACTTTACTCGCATTGCGATACACTGAATTAATTTAAAATAAAATTATAATTCCTGTTAAGGCTTTATTCAGGTAACATCTGCTGCATCGTGATGCACTGCCTTCCGTTTTATAGACCGAGTATTGAACCATCTAACCCTTGAAAGGGTGACCACTTTTTATCTAGTCCCCGTCTTGCGTAACTCGCTGTACAACGATAAACTTTTTGTCCTAATACATACCTAAACGGGTTTCTAGTCGCATATTCTTGTGGTACAGGCAAACTTGCCCTCTATTGCTTTTAAACAGGGATTTAATAAAGAGTTTTTTTCCTTGAAAGTGTTGAGTTTTATATTTAGTTAATATGCAGTCGTCACGCCGACCCTGGGAGAGATTGAAAAAAGCTTGGCAAGCGAGAATCGATCGTCCAGGAGGTAACATTCCAATAATTAAATTAATATTCGCAATATTGAGCCCGTATGGTTTATCCTCGTATAAATTATTAAAATAAATTGCATTAGAATTAGGAATGTTGCATGATAGGTAGGTTGTTTGTACCTATGTATAAGGTGTTCCTTTCTTGTTAAGATGCCTATTACATTTTTTGCATTAAATAGCCAACTTTGGCGTTCTTATTCTGAGAGACTGAAAGACTTGAGTAGGTTCTGGTGACTTTGCTTTTCGCAAATGTTTCTTATATATATTTTTTTATATAAAGTAAAAATTCCGAAGCAAGTTTTCCATAAAATGCGCGACGGCACTTTTTCGAGCACGTGGATTAAAATTATTGTCGATAAGCAAATGAAATGAATTATATAAAATAATATATAAAACCTGTTCAAAACATAACATTACTAAAAAAGCTCAAAATTAACTGTGAATTTCTTCTTTCTACATTAATATTATTAAGTTTATTAGTAAGTTTTATATCAGAATAAACCTTAGTCCCTAAGAAATTATAATTTCCGCCTTTTTAAATGAAAAAAAAAAATGTAATTACAACTGCCAATTTGCTACATAATGCGATGTTGGATGGTTATACGAACTCAGTAGATACCGCGCGAGCGCTCGTTGAGGCCGGACCAGTGCCACTACCAGGAATTAGATCATGAAAGTATTTTTTGTAGCTCTTGTTATATTGAACAATTATTTTATATGAAAGCTCCTAATTATGATGACTCGCCTTTTTTTTTTAAATTACGAATCTTACTTTCTGGCTGTCACGTTTATTTCTAGCATGGGTTAAAAAGGTTCCGTGTAAAGATGTGTTAGAAAGAAAAGATATACATCTAGATTAGGAAATGCAAAAGAAGCAAGGTACCTAAACAAGAGGTGGTACCCAGGAACTAAAAGCGATAACGTGACTTGGTCTAGGAATAGAACGCGTTATCTGGGCGCACACATACAATCACTGTTCATCATAGAACTTTTAAACATAGGTACATCATATTCATCAATACTAGCGAAAATATGGGACGATTTTTGTAGTCATAGTCGAAATTTATTTAAGGAAAAATTTACATCTTTTTAGTAAAAGAGGTGAAAGGAAAGACATAAATATAGTACTAGAAATAGGGCCCTATTAGTTCAACTAGGTTTCAGACTGGCTAAAGTAGACTCATCTTTCATGGGGTAATGTTTAAAATATTATAATAAAATACGTCCCCACATACTTCAACTCAATGAGACAAAATTCTAGTCTTGTGTAAAACGCATACTATGCAGGCAGGTATATTATAAGTTAGGGGATAAAAATGCCTGGCTCAATGCTGGTTCGCTTCACAACCCAACTGATTGATTAACACATGAAAATACTGTTGGAGCTGCTGAAGATTGTAAGACTATCTTTGCATTATATAAACTCAAATTCCTTTATATTGCATAATTTCATAGCACAGGTGTGAATTCTATTTAAACCTACTTTACCAGGTAATAATATGTCTTTTATTGACTTGAATGTGCCTTGGCGCCTGATAGTAGGTACCTATGTCATGGTCACTTAAATGTCTCGCTGACGGTGGCGTGTGTATTGGATCATTTAGCTCCCTTCAAAATGGTTAAGCTGAATGGTGCTGATCCATGCGTCATGTTCGTGAACGGGCGCCGTCAGTTGGGGCTGGTCATCACTTAGCTGCCTCGGCTTATTTTTAATTATTTTATTTTTGGATTGTTTGTTTTGTTACTTTTTTTTGCTGTACTCTGGACGCTTTAAACGTGTTCGTCTTTTTTACATCGTTCTCAAATATAATTATAAATTCAATATTAATTATATAATTAACTAATATTTTTGTAAAAATAAAATTTAGCTGCCTACTACGCTTTGGAATGGGCAACCAGCTTCATATTTTCTGACTGAGCTACTTCAATCTGTTTTAATATTAAAATAAATGTTGAGTTTTGAACTAACCTCTATGTCTATAACTTTAGAAACTAAAAAAGAGTCATGGAAATTGATGGAAACTGTTTTCTCTTTTGCGCCGGATAATTTAACGTAAAATGATGTAAAATAAAAAAAATGTAGATAGGTTAATAATCTTTTTTTGAATAAAATACGTAGGTACCTGCTTAATTTCAATCTACAATCTTAAGGACTATTAAATGACTAGTAAATAATTATTATGTTTTGTACAGATTTTTCCGTGCTGCCAGTTTGATGCAAATGCCAGGGCAAAATCTGATGTGTTACAATTTCTCGAAATATTGTTATCAAAATTTTAATCACTCTACGAACTTAAAATTGTCGGATTTTTTAATCTTCATTGAAATATTAACGCCCAAAATATACCTATGTGAGTGCGCTTATAATCTGACATTAGCGAGCGAGGTGTGAACATAGGTACTCGTATCTGTTTTATTGCATTGTTTTTGATGGAAATGCTTACCTACTTATTTGTTATACAAAACGTCAACGGATATTACGAAGTAAGAAAACAATTTGTTTCGGAAAATACAACAATACTAATATCACAGTCGCGGGCTATAATCGAGTGGACTGCAATATAACTGCAAACACTGTTATTAGAAAAAGTATATTTATACAGAGTTAAATTGTATGCCTAAATTACGTGTCTAAACCTACTTATAGATTTTTGATATAGGTACCTTTTATTTTTAGTCCCTCTCCGGATTATTGAATATTTCAAGTAATATAAAAGTATATAAAAAATAATCCATAATAAAAATAATTCATTAATAGAAAAAGTATCAAAATCGTTTAGTCGTAGCTACTGTACAGTGTCGTGAAGTCGTGGCGCCGCGCCGAGCGAGTTGTCGCCGTACTAATCCATACCTAATGTGACAGAACGCAATTTTGTGATAAGTCTTGTACCTTAAGTAAAACATTTGAATAATACGGCTTGATGGTTTTATTCTATGACAGATATGATGTGATGTGATTCAACGGTCTAAATAGTACTATGACTAAATTCGTTTTTTTTATAAAATAAACCAAGTAAAATCTCTTTGCACCTTGGCACCAAAGCATAAATTAGAATTGCTCATTATTTATTTTATCGACACATTAACAGGGCTTCGGTTTATTCAATGAAACGCCATAACCAATAAATTGACACATAAATCAAACTAAAATAAAAATGAGAAAAACTTCAAAAAATAAAAGAATAATTATTTCAACACGAACATTTACCATATTTTCGTAAGGAGGAGGCGAGGGCGTGCGCAACGCTTTAGGCTAGGAGGCTGCGCGGGCGCCGACGTCCGTCATTGAAATACGTTGCCATTGTGAGGCGCTGGCTGAATAAATATTTTAGTTAGCGTACCACCCAGGACGGCGGCCACAAAGACCACATTCATGATTGATCCTTGAAGGGCAGAATTAAATTTATCGATACAAAGTCACAGACTGCCGCGGACCCTGTGTATGCTCATTTGTTTTTTATTGGGACAACCACGAAATAATAATTTATTGATTGTCCGTGATTGGCTCGCTCTAGGCGGTTTTGCGAACCTATTTTTATTTCTTGGACTGTAGTTCTGTTTGAATCGAATTTAAGTTTTTTCTCGTATATGTGCAAACTCGATAAACAATATTTTTTTCTCATTTGTGTTTCAATATTCATCATTGCAGGTCTTACACTAATCCTTCCAACTCCAAAATATAATAGCTTGTTTACATTACTCGAAAACAAAAGATAAAACATTTTTTTTCTTTTGTTATAGAAAGGTTTTCTTTTTATGTCATTTGTTTTGTACTGTGCAAATATGTTTTCTCTTCAGTTGTTGGCAGAGCAATTAGCCCTCTCAATAGTTCGCAGATATGTATGTTTTCTTTTCTTTTCCATTTCTTTAGAAGTCTAATAAGCAGTGTTTCTAATACATTAAAATAAATATGATGAAAACGTAAACTGCTGCTACCGTAGAAACAAATTTTCAGAGATAACCAAACTTGAAAACGGACTTTAGGCCTAAGAATTAGACATAAAACCGTCCATTGTATAGTTTTTAGTGTTCGATCTATTTTTTGTTATGTATTTTTGTGGTGTACAATAAAATATAATTTATATATTTATAAATTAATTTATATACAGGTTGAAATTTTAATCACCGTTTTCCTTTTAAGGGGTATTCATCATTATGAACAACTGTTACTATGGGACCAAACCTGAAATCGTGAAAAAAAAACAGCTGTTCCCTACATTTATGTTCGCATAACTCGTCAAAATGCAGGGAACATTTGATTTTTTTTTGCGATTTCATGTTTGGTCCCTTAAATTGGTGACTTTGAGGGCTTCAAAAATTTCATACCCTCTCCTCTTCCCCGTTTAATCATTTATAATCACCTCGTACCTAATCGTTTCCGATTTTACAACAAACAAAAGACAAACAACAACTCCGCTTGTGTACCACAACGGTATATGAAGTTAAAATAAATAAAAGAGATTTCGTATAATAAAATGCCAAACTTACCAAGAAACTATTACAAAACTTAACCCAAGTAACACCAGCACGTTCACTTTGTTACTGTATCCAGAATAGTCGTATCTAATCTTTGAACCCTGTACGTCACAGTACGTGACTTCGACCAGTTCTAATGGACAGAATGTGCGACTGCGTATTATTTAGAGAACAATGATAGTGAATAGAAGGCAAATAGGGCTGCACTAGTGGGTTGACCCTAGGACCCCAGGTGCAGGTCGCCTTATTGTTCCAGGGTAACAACTAGGTACCGTTAGTTTGGTCCTATATTTGTATATCTGTTTGGAGCAAGACAATAGAAGGTGTAAGTATCCATAAGGGCTTCCAATTACAGAGATATGTAGGCAGTGGAAATGGATCAACAACGTGATCTACCATATTTTGCTAGTGAATTTTAACCGCAGTAATAGATAGGTATACTTTCGAAACTCATTACGAGTCTTATATGCCCATATTAGTCCAGTAAATGACTCAAATATTTGCGAATCTTTCATACCACACAACAGAACAGGTATCGGCACATCCTTTGTCCGGTACTATTTCGTTTTATGCATCAAGTTAATGGAACTTTACATATCTTATGTCTCCGTCCACTTCATTAATAATGCACCAGATTTCTTAAACATTGTTGGTTCTTGGTTGTCGGGAGGCCTCTGCTGAGGTCGGCTTCGATCGGGGACGTCAATCACCCTGTTTTTGCTCGGCTGCGGCAATAATTGCACATCATAAATCCTCATTGTTGACACGACATGATAAATGTAAATATGGATGGAGTGGCTAATGAACCGCCATATGCATGTGTTACTATGCAGGGAGGAACCTGTATTCTGATTAGAATCCGCTGGGAAATAGATGGTAGATGATAATGGGAGTTAATTACGAGTCTAATGTGCGCATAACTTAGTGCTGGAGGGTGTTGATTTTGTTATGAAGATGGGCGTGATTTTGTAAAAGGTAGTCTAATTGCATTGGTTGCCAGGGTAAGTTATTCAAGGTCATTACAAAGTACTCGCACAGTGGGTGCCAAAATTTTCTCAAAGACTGGTTATCAAAAGCAGCGCTATGAAAAACTGGAGCTTGATGGTATTCAGGTTGAAAATAAGACAAAATCCTTTCATAGTGATAAGCAATCCATGATGATATCAACTTTGTATCTTTTATACATATCTAAATCTATTACCGTGCGTTAGTCTCACAAAAACCCGAAATGGCTCGAACGACTTGGATGTTAAGTTTTTTTGTTTGCTTCAATACTTGGGTGGTTGAGGAAAAAAGAAAATTAGGAAAAATCTAAAGCAACAACCTAAAAATCGAAATGTTATCTCAGTAGGTCCGAAGTTCACCAGGTTTTCTAGTCTATTATAAAAAATACTGAATGAGCTTTGCATCCATAGAATATTTTATTGGTGATATCAATGTATTTTTTTACCACGCCAACAAGCCTATCTCCTAACACCGCACACAACAATGTAAGACTAATTTGGGATCTAAAACTCAATATTCAAAATAATATTATAAAGAGGAAAGATTTGTATGTATGTTTGTAACGAATTGGCTCAAAAAGTACCGGACCGATTTTAAAAATTCTTTCACCGTTTGAATGCTACATTATCACTGATTAATATTGGCTATTTTAATTGTAAGAAAAAAATTTAAATGTTTAAAAAATAAATGTCCACCCGTGCAAAGCCGGGACAGGCCGCTAGTATTAAATATTATTGAACCTATTCGATTAAAGTACCTGCGATCACGAGAATGATTGAAAATTCGCATCAGAAACAATTTTATTAGACTGAACTATTTTGTATACGCTCGGGTGCTTTAAAATGGGTGCAATTTAAGCATTTAAATGCTATTAATTCTATTGCAGATAATGACTACGTACACTGGACTGAATGATTACGGCGAAAATGTATACACTGCCCGCTTTAATGCGTTTATTTATTTAGTGCGAAAGGAAGCAGTAGAATTAACTCGGACATGTTCTAAGTTGCCTCATTTGTTTTTTTTCTTAAACTCAAAAACTCAAACTCAACTCAAAGCATTTATTTCAATTAAACCATTTACAGGCACTTTTGAATTGTCAAGAAGTCGGTCAGTCAGGAAAAAATGAAGCTAGTTGCCCATTCCAAAACGTAGTAGGTACCTATGGAGAAGAACGGGCAAGAAACTCCATGGACACTCTTTTTAAATAATATTTTTACAAAATTATTAGTTACATCATATGTTGAATATTACATATTGACGATGCAGTTAGAAACCTAATGAATTGCTACAGGCTATGGAATAAATTACGGGCGGGATTGGCTACAGTTGTTTATATATTTATATTTATACTAGCTTTTGCCCGCGACTTCGTCCGCGTGAATTTTCTTGTTTCTCTCTCTCTCTCTTGTCTTCCCGCACTATTACGTACCCAATTCGTTTCCGCTTAGCGTGCTTTCTGACATTGCTGTTTTTGCTCGGCTTATAAGGATCCTAGCGTGACGTTAGGTAGCCTATAGCCTATCTCAAGAATTGGTAGCCTAATTCTTGAAAAGCAAAAATATTTTTTCAAATCTGACTGGCAGTTCCAGAGATAAGCTCGTTCAAACAAACTCTTCAGTTTTATTATTAATATAGATAATAGTACATTATGGTACAAGTGTGTAATGTTGGTGATTACCGCTGAGGCGCCATTGAGACCCGAGCCGTTATGTGAGGGTCTTGAGAGAGCCGAGGACGGTAATCATCAATACACACGTGATATCATACGACGTTTTTCAACACACTTGTCAAGAAAATAATACTAAAAAATTAATTTAACTAACCTTAGTAGCCAGATATTGGTTATCTGGAGCATCTTTTTTAGACGATACACGTGTATGATTACAGGTGTCATTATGTACCTAATTGCGGTGAAATTAGAGCCATTTTATGAGCAAGTGTGTTGAAAAATAAATTAAACACTGCAAAATATCTGAGAGATACGATACATGTTGTTGTAAGAATTTTATTATAAAGTTAAAATGTTGAAAAAAATAATTTACGTTTCGAGGTTCGTAAAGTAAGTTATTATATAAGTTATTATCATTCCAATCGCCAAAATAACACGTATCCAACAACATCTTAACCGTTTATCTTTTAATAGTTTTCTTTTAACACTTTTAAACAGTTTTCAGATTACGAATCCACTTAACAACAACGTGTGAATCTGTTCTCATTAAAAATAATGTTTAAAAAAGCTGTTTTTTACGTAAACCATTTAGTTTCACGATAAAATGAACAAGTGAGACGGACCTTACTTTTTAACAAAAAAGTTGAGCGTAGTGTGCGAAGCGGGAGAAATAATGGGTTAATTTGATGCATTTTGCCGTGAAATAACTATAACGAGTGACTATAATTAGGCCACAGTATGTAGCTAATGGTTATACACGGTATTCTAATGATGGTTCTCGGAGTAAGACCCAGTGGTACAGTTTTCGAAGACCTATATATTACGCGGCCACAAAAACGGAGGCGATCCTGTCAGTAATTGCGCCGGCGCAGCTTTCACGAGCGATGTTTTTGCGCATCGTACCGCTTCGTTGGTGTCACGCACGTAGCTCGGATTGCTTTTAACACACTAAACCAATTAGGTGTTGTGTTTTTTCAACAACGAAATTCGCTTTTGTTCGTTTTTGATGCCATCTGCCTTGTTGTGAGCAGGTATTGTATTTTTTATATTTAATGCAAAATAAAAATAAGCTTTATGTCCCTACTGGATCCTGTGTACCTATTTGGAAGTATCACGTCTGCATTTAAGTCTGTTTGAGCAAGAAACTTGCAGCTATTTCTAAGGTAAATAAATTGTACCAATGGCACAATGGCACGCATGATTAGTTTAACAAAACAAACCATACTGTCAGCCCAGTAGAACCTTCATAACTAATACTGTTAATATTTTTTGCAGAATACATACAATAGCCATAGGTATTTGATGTAGAGATAGTAATTATCATACTAGGCGCCCGATGCTGCCATATTGCACTCACACAGCGGTCGCAATGTTACCAGTTTAGAATTAATTAACGAATGGGTGAGTTTTTATGAGCATTTCTTTTGCCGGTTAGAGCTGCGTATTGAATATCGAAAAAGGAGCTGGAAAAAACATCGGACCATTAGTTGTTGGAATTATTTTATCTCGTAGGTACGATATCATTATAAATAGTATGAAAGGGTGCTATTGCTGGAAGCCTGAGAGCTATAAATAACTGAAAAAAGAAAAATACTCTGAGTAGATAAACCTACCTTTTGTAAGAAAATTAAAGTCAGCGCGTATAAGAAAGAACACTCTAACATTATTTTAACTTAACAACATACGCCATATGGGAGGCTAAAAAAGATTTCACAGGCTATCGTAAAAAACGTCCTTTCCCTTTTTAATCACACCAAATCTTCGATAAGTACCATAAACTATGACTACTTATCTGATATTCTGTAAAGATATCTTGCTAAAAAAGAAATAACAAAATAGCACACCACTACATCGCTCTCCAGTAGGATTTAGCTTACGGAGAACTAAGGCTGTGCGCAGACCTGAGACAAGATTGTCTTTAGACAGACTTTCTATACATCTATATATAGATAAAAATAAATTGAAGTGTATGTTTGTAGAATCAAAATAACAGCTTTTTACTAAATGCGTATACGGATATACGGTACTTATAACAAAAATACAATTCTATTCAATTAAATTTTCGTCTGTCTGTTTGTTTGTTCCGGCTAATCTCCGAAACGGCTGGACTGATTTTAATGGGCCTTTCACTTATAAAAAGAAGAATGGCATACACACTCAACAAAGTAGTCTCATAGACTAAACGTAATGAAGACACTAATTTGGTACTAGACAAAACAGTGCTCTCTGCAGCAAACAAAACTATTTTGCCTCCGGTGTGCGCACAGTCTTAGCTAAGATTTACATTGACTAAAGGTCAAATACGATATCATAACGCTTTGAAGAAGAAATATGAGTACAGGCAGACAGTAATAAAATATATTTCTGACACTCGCCTGATGTAGGGGCAAGAGATCGCATTGTAGACTTAATCTCTCGATTTCTGAACTGGGAATAAATCAGGAACCCCACGTATTGTCATTCTGGGATCCGGCACTTATTCTCAATGAACCGAAGGATATTTAAGATTTATAGGCTGTGCATGATATATGATAGTCAAGCCTTTTATTATGGCGTTGGCTGCGCGCTACTTAGATGATTAATGAAGTAAGAATCAGAGTTATTGTTTTAATTCTACTGTGCTTCGAGCCTTGTGCATATTTTGAGTACTGATGATATTGAGCTAATTTTTGTTGCTAACAGAATATAAAAAAGCTGACTTGGCTTTTCAAAATTGACCTTCCCGACTTTACTCAAGTCATACTTTCTCTATGGGAAGCTTAGAGGGCTTGTTGGCTAAGTAATAACAGCCGCACGGGTCGATCTATCAGGTTAAGCTTCGCTTGCCGCGGTTGGTCTGTGGATGGGTGGATCGTCTTTACATACCAAGACCTCTCCGTGCTTTGGAAAGCACGTTAAGTCGTTGGTCCCGGTTATCATTCGTGGATCTTTGTTACGAGTCGTCAGAAGACCGAAAGTATGACAACCAGTCTTACCAAGGGGTGTCGTATTACCCAATAACTGGGTTTTAGAGGTCCATGCAAAACAATGCTCTGGTACTCAGCTGCATTCGGTTAGACTGGGTGCCAACCCCAACATAGTTGGGAAAAGGCTAGACAGATGATGACTTTCTATATGGAAAGTATCATGACTCTTTTCTGGTATTAAACACATTTGTTGCTTGAACTCAGTGACACGCGATATAACTACGATGCGAGATGTCAATAATATGATGTAATCAGGTTATTTGTATGGCTGATTGTGCATCTACGGAGAAACAACTTACTATACAGTATAAATGTTACGATTAAATCATACAAAGCCTCTAGAGATCTGTTCTATTGAATCCTTACAAATTGCACGAGATGACAAGACGATACGCTTCGTATATTTTATGTTAGGGTCAACGGGATCCCCGAGTCAGCATGAAAATGAATACCCAGAATAGATGCAAAGGTAACCTTATTCAGTACGTAATTTATTGATACCTCTTGCATGCGATACCTTAGAAATACAACTCTAACTAAAGCCCTTTGAAAAAGCCTTTAAGAAGCCGTCTTGAAAGAGACGCTTTACACTTTTTATTCCATCAGGAATATCGGATGATCCTACAGTCAGATAATGAGCAGAATTGCACATTACGTGGTCCTTTTTTCCTCATGATTGGTAGTTAGGTACCAATAAAGGATCTTACAGCGTACTAAAGGACTAATAAATGAAAATTTTCGTTTGATTGAACCTGCAAGCCGACTGCAGCACAGGATAATAATGGTATTATATCAAGAAGAAGATTTGCGGCCCTCCTAATGATGGTCATTATAGTCTAGCGAGCCATAAGTATCCATTCGTCTCTTAGCCTCACTGCCCTCTGATTGTGAGGGCCATACATCTCTCGTCCTATTAGATATAATCTGCGCAGTGACTGATAGTCGCCAAGATTTTAAGGTTAGGCACACTGAATGCTGCATGTTTAAAGCGCAGTGTAGGCGTGCCTGCATTTGTTAGGACGTGTTCTAGATAAACGCTTCCAAGAAGCAGAAATTGCCGATGAATTAGCTTTAAAGCCTTTTAATTAGTTTTAAAGCCCTTAACGCCTTAAGCCCTTATAAGGTTGAGGACCTTATTAGTACCAATTGCAGAATTACAACAAATTACACAAAAAAGAAGACAGCGACATAAAAACGAAAGTTGAATTAGGTAAAATGTGTCTGAAATTTCACCGGTAGATATCGGCTAGTCCTGAAACGAGAAAAAAGAGATGCGGATCTTGCAAAAATAAGTGACGTGTTCGGACTTCTCACATAAACTTCTTGTACGTAGCCAGTTTACTAAAGTCATTTTCTGTCTGTTCCTATTAGAAGTTGTGCAGTATTTGCGCTGCATCCGCATTTGCTGTGACAAACGCACAGATAGCTTAGTATAGTCGCCGGCACGTAACTTGGCAAGGTTTTGGCGTAGTGGGATTAAGTTAGCGCAAGTACCATAAGTGCAACAAGAAAATGGTCACTTATTGTTTGTCATTATACTATGGTAATTGCCATAGATTATTTTTAAATATGTCTATTTGCAAGAAAATTATTGAAAGGAAAAACGCATCTATCGGTTCTTGCCAAGTTACATGCCGGCGACTATAATATACCGGTCTTCATAAAGGAAGAACTGATACTTATTACGACATGACATAAAATATGGTCGAACAGCAAATAGTGACTATGTTGAGACATTGCCGTAATAAAGGATCCCTCAGGGTGTTCATTTGCGAAGGTAATTAGAAATAAATAACACGTGTGGAGCCACCTGTTACTTGTTTTGCAATAGTTAAGTAGATAAGTGACTATTATTAGCTTATTTGATATGTGTAATTATTAATAAACATATATTATATTATTTATTATTAGGTATGAAGTATTGTTATTTATGTTATTATTTGCCTGTTAAATGCGATAATATATATTACTATAGGATTGGACTACTATAGGACTAGTCATTATAGGATTACCTAGTTCAGGCACAAATCATAAGTGAACTTGACAAAGTTAACGTTAGTCCTTTTAGTTTAGAATCAATTTTATTATTATTATTTATTACTAGCTGCTGCCCGCGACGTCGTCTACGTAAAGGCTCTACAGCACCAAAAATTCCTAAGATGCCAGTGTCGCTATAGCATTATAAGTACACAACTTTTAAAATAGCATTAAAATATAAGTTTTTTTTTGCAAGCGAAGCAAGTAAAATGAGTTATATGGGAATCCTGCTGAGTTCAGTCATAAGATGTGACTGAAGGAAATAGAGAAAATAATTCAGGAATACATTCCAGGACACAAAAGAGTAAAAATACGTACAAAGGTATCATACCTTACAACACTTCTCTATAAACTACGTTGGTAGTTATACTGCCAGGAGCCAAAATGTAAAGAGAGTCAGGACTGGTGTGGTGACGCGGGAGCAAGCGACGTACAGATACCCGTGTGAGAAGCAACTCGTCCTGAGGTCGACACCCGCTGCCCTCAGTATCTGCCCCTGCGACTTATTGATGGTCATCGCGAAGCAAACACTCACGGGGAACTGTACGCGCTTGAACTGAAATACTGCCTCGCCGACGCCACAACCCGTAAGAATTTCCGCCTTAATGGTGTGTCTGTGGAGCGAGATGACTTTAAGGCGGTTAACAAAACTTCAGAGGAGATAGTTCCGAAGAAGCATAATCGGAACACCGACCTTCAGCTTGATGGTATGCGCTGGAAGTCCGCTTGCTGACAGGGAGTTCAGAAATTCCACGTGATAATGTGTGGCGTCATCTTGCTCGGCAACAGTGTTTATCGCGGTGTAGACCACTTCATTCCCCTCAATTTCCGAGAAAATGCATTCGTTAATTGCTGCAGCCTGATCATTTTTGGGCGTCAAAATGGCCCGCTCACACACCCAAGAATTCTGCTGGTACGGTATACGACTGTTGTCCCCGTACACACAGCGAATTAGTTCTTTTAAGCTGGATACCACTCTACCAAGAGACTCTGGAAGCACCACCTGTCCACCTATCTCTTCTGGTAGAGTGCCTTCGCCAAGACTTAGAAGGACATCGGAGAATTCTTGAGCACGTGCATTGCCGCCGAGCCGAGCTCTCATATTAATGGTCAACCGCAGCGTACAAACTCGTGACCACAACGAAGATCGTTTCAACGAAGCATTCACCTCGTCAGCCCTCGAGCCCCGCGTCACCACGGGAAGCGTTTGCCGAAAATCACCACTGAACAGAACTGTGACACCACCCATCAAATGTTGTCCTACGGATGTCCTGCAGGATTCTGTCCACGGCCTCAACTGCCTTCCTATTGGCCATCGTACACTCATCCCATACGATCAGAGAGCAATCCTTGAGCACGTGTCCCTTATCGCTGTTACGTGACACACCACAAACAGGCGATTCGGCGCTCTCTAAATCGATGGGAATTTTAAACATGGCATGTGCTGTCTTGCCACTCGGAAGCAGTGTGGTAGCGATTCCCGACGACGCTACAGCAATAGCAATTTTGCCTTGCCTCCTGACCTCTGCAAGTATGCTAGTGGTAACAAATGGTTTTCCTGTTCCACCAGGAGCATCCAAGAAAAACATTTTACCCTGGTTTTGCCCAACGCTTTCAAGGACGGTGTCATAAAGTTTTTGCTCTGAAGAGAACAAAGCGACATGGTCATTTCGTATGGTGGTCATTTCGCCCGGATCGTAATTTGTCTCAGCGTTATACTCCCGATTTCCACGGTCTTGATACGGTGATGATTGGGGAGCTGGTAACCCATAGTCGATCAGTGGATTGCCGCCGATAGAAATAACCACATCTTGAAGTGAACTGGGACAGGTGTTCAGCACGCGTTCATCAGTTACTTCGACTTCGTCTCCAGTAGCACGCCTCAAAGCTCGTAGAAAATCTTCAGACAGATGATGGCGATACTTCTCCCACAAACCTACCGGGTTCGCGACTCCACAAAACACCAAGATGACGGCAAACAGATGACGCATGCGACTGGGACTGTCACTGACGCTAGCCTCCGCGAGGGTGTCATGAAATGAAATGATCATCATCAATGAACATAACTTTTTTGTAATACTTAACACCGCATTTTTTTTTAATTGTCTTCCTCAACTCTGCTCAAAATTTTGAGGGTTTTGTTGGAACTTGAATTTGTCAAAACAAACTATACGATACAACTTTTATGAAGAAAATGCACATCACCATCTATGAATTTTAAGAATAACTAACTATTTACCTCGCCAACATGATTTAATTTAAATTATTAATTTCCAAAAAAATGTTAACATGTAACTTGATTTGATTTTTATGAAATCTCATAGATGGCGCTGTTTTAAAATTGTCTTTATACTACTAACATTCATTAAACTATATTTCTCTGCCCAAATTACTTAAATGGCGTAGTTTTTATAGTGTAAAGCTAGATAATAGCATGGCTTACTCAAAAACAACATTTAAATATGCGTCGTTAGATTACACGCTGTCACAGAATGCGTAAGAAAAATAAAGATTCACAGCTCCTCCCCCGTAGGTGATAGCGTGATAATATGTAGCCTATATGTTGACCCGACCTCTTAGTAATATTCATGCAAAATTTGAAGTAAATCCATGCAGTACTTTTTGAGTTTATCCCGGACAGACAAACAGACAAACAGACAAAAATTCTAAAAACTATATTTTTGTCTTCGATATCGTTTGTAGATCACGCCCCAAGTATTCTTTTTAAAAAATATTCAATGTACAGTTTTGACTTTCCTACGATTTTATTATATGTCTCAGGGGCACATTTAACCGTCCACTCATTCGAAATTCCATATCGTTTGTTTATGTTAACTTGGGCTTTGACTACTAGGCGTAACTTTATAAGTGGGTATATCTGAAATAAAGAAAACACATATACCCGCGTTTTTTTTTACTTTTGTGGTTTTTATTCAACAATAATCAGTTCAGTAGAAATTTGACAGACTCGCCCCTCGTTTTGTGTGAAGGATAAATTTGTTTTACAACGTTGTCTTATCATTGTTTCGAATAAAACCGAGGTATTGAAGTGCTGTGACCTTATTAACACCAAAAAAATGCCACTAGACGCAGCTGGAGCAGCTAGGGCTGTGGCACTTGCGGACGCTGGGTTCAGCCAGCGTCGGATTGGACGAATGCTTGGATATCCACGAAGCACTATCCAAGATGCTATCCGGCGTTTCAGAGAGACCGGTTCCTACACAAGAAGACCAGGACAAGGTCGTAGAAGGTGTACATCAGAGAGAGATGACCGTTACATCGTCTCGAACGTTCTTCGAAATCGGTTCACAACGGCTTCTGAGGCTCGTAACCGCTTATTTGAGGTACGAAATGTAAGTGTGAGCCTAAGAACAATAAGAAGAAGGTTAGCAGAGAGGGATCTGGGATCATTTCGACCAGCTCGAGTACCACAGCTAACGACAACTCACAGAAGAGCGAGACTTGCTTTTGCTCGAGAACATTTAAATTGGACGTCAGAGCAATGGAAAGCAGTTCTCTTCTCTGATGAATCAAGAATCGCTTTACGAGGTCCTGATGGACGTCAGCGGGTGTATAGACGCCGTGGTGAAAGGTTTGCTGAATGTGCTGTGGTTGAAACAGTGGGCTACGAAGGAGGCTCGATTATGGTGTGGGGTGGCATTTGTTACGAGGCCCGTACAGAGTTGGTGGTCTTCGATAGAGGCAGCGTAAATGCTCACAGGTACGTGACAGAAGTCCTAGAACCACATGTGATGCCATTTGCTCCATTCATTGGCGATAATTTTGTTTTAATGCACGACAACGCTCGTGCACACACCGCGAGAATTGTCACAGAGTACTTGGACGCCATCAATATTCAGAGATTACCATGGCCAGCTCGGAGTCCTGACCTGAACCCGATAGAGCATGTATGGGACAACTTAAAAAGACGAATTCGGAGTCGAACACCAGCTCCTAGGACCATCAGTGAGCTGAAAACTGCAGCTGTTGAGGAGTGGAGGAACATTCCACAAAGCGACATCCAAGACATAATGGACGGGCTTACAAATCGATTACAAGAGGTGATTAGGGCCAGAGGAGGAAATACACGTTATTAGTGCGATAATTTAGAGCATACTTTTTTTTTAATTAAAATTTTGCTAAATGTCGTTTTTGGTCAGAAGACTGCATATTCGCATTTTGAAATTTTTTATCTTGATTAAACCATTTCACAACTTACACATGTTTTATTTGTGTTCTCAAAGATTCACCCAAAGTAATTTTATAACAAAATTAGTTAAAATCCGATACAATTTTGAAATAATCGACAAAATGTAGGTGGCCGGTTAAATGTGCCCCTGAGTGTATATATATATTAAGTACTTATTATGAGTTCAAGGCTTTCGATGTATTTGAAATGGATGGTGCACCTAATTATACTTCTATCTTATATTGTGTTTGTGTTTACATTGTTCTCATATATAGAAGCAACAAAAATATTGTGCCTAGAATTTTGTAATATCTTGATTTAAAATCCTTGGAATTTCTTTCCTGTCCTTCTCCATAGAGATCTACGTTTTGGACTGGGAAACTAGCTTCAACTTTCTGACTAACTGATCGACTATTCGATACTTCAAAAGTGCCTGTAAATGAGTTAACTGAAATAAGTACTTTTGAGTTTGAACTTATTATAACTATGAACTAAGCAGTATTTAGTCATTCCTACCAATACGGCTTTAAACTGGAAAAATCTAAAGGATGTGGGCATATCAGGCCTCATGTAAGAGTACTTTAAATTGTGTTGTACACGTAGTATAAGAATGATAAGTAATAAGCTCAACCGTCACCTTCACCCCAGCCAATAGAAATAAAAAAAAAACAAAAGAACATCAAGCGTGGGCGCGAAGTTTCGCGCGCATAACGAGGGCACACCTCAATAAGCACGAACATTTGACGCGCACACGAGCCCTTATCTTTCAACCAGTCTACCAAGCAACAGCATTAATTTCAACTGACAGCTCAATTACCTTCGGACCCTCCATCTCATACAGCACCCACTTTGATTTGTGCATTACAGATCGCATTACAATAATTTGAACCTGTCTTCTTTACGTCACACGCGTATCATAAAGGTGAGCTTGGCAACCATTCTGTCTCTTTATAGTATTTGTAATTACGTTTCTTTGTGAGCTTTCGGTTTTGATGGTTTATTTTTGGAAGGGTTTCTGTTTAACTATGTCTGCGATGGGTTCATCTTCATATGGTGGTTTTTTTGTTTTTTAAATTAAACGTCTTGAATTGCACTGCCAAGAGATGTGCAATACAGTGGTACTTAAAGTTTCGTGATTTTATTAAACATACTAGCTTTTGCCAGCGACTTCGTCCGCGTGGAATAATGACTTCCGGAAATTGAGGCACTAACTCTCATAGAGTTTAACCGATGTGCTCTTTCTTCTGCCGATTCTTGAGAACGCGTATTTCTCATTCAACGCGTTTTTCAAGACAATAGCGGGCGGACGCCGGCGTCCGCTTGGGGCTTGAATAACTAAAAATATATAATTACGTCTAATATATAAAATAATATATAATAAAACCTACTTCACTTAAAACTAAATACCTATAACTCTATAATTAATAATACCTATACCTATAATTAATAAAAGTACCTACGCTTTTACCTACTTAATATTAAAAAAAACTGAACATAAATTAACCAAAACTTACCTACTACTAACTAATTACTACTAACCTAACTACTTCACCTAAAAAGAAATCCTGTTTTCCCAACATTTCCCTTCACTGCTCTGCTCCTATTGATCGTAGCGTGATGAAAAGTATACTATAACCTGCCCAGGAGTATGAAGAACAATTGTACCAAGTTTCGTTGAAATCTGTCGAGTGGTTTTTGTTTCTATAACGAACATACAGACAGACAGACAGACAGACAGACAGACAAAAATTTTACTGATTGCATTTTTGGCGTCAGTATCGTTATTTTGGAAATATATTTCATGTACAGAATTGACCTCTCTACAGATTTATTATAAGTATAGATAAATATTTTTATGGGAAATACAGGGTTATTTTTAAATGGTGTTTAGATGACCCATGACGTGCCCATGATACGTCTATAAAGTTTACATAAAAAAACAGGTTTTTGAACAGATATTTCAAGTGACTAAGATAACTGCAGCGGTTAATGAAAATTTCGGAAATTCGAAAAAAATGGCACCCGTGCGAATCTGGGGCGGGCCGCTAGTTCATAATAATAAGTATTGAGTAAAAAGCTGTTATTTTGACATTACCAACACACACTTCAATTTTATTTATTTGTACAGCTTTGTTTATTAAGAAATAGGAACTTATAATGAAATTGCTCTTTTAAAACTCCTTGTGTGAGTTCGAATTAAAAATGTTGTAAAGATAGTAGGTAGGTTTGTTTACAATTGTAGGTAGGAATGCCCGAATAGAGTTGTTACTACACAATGGGCAATTAGCTATCCGATGGAGCGTTAGTTGAACACTAATGTCGTAATTAGGTACCTATAATTAAGTTGAACCTGGGCGCACCTGTGTATTTCGGTTAGCCATTGTTGACGTAGGTACCACATTGGAATATTATAGAAACTGAGTAGTGAGGACTTGAGGAGTACTTAATAATACCTTAATATTATTTCAAGTCCTATACTTTTTTTCTCTGTGTTACATTTAATTTACATGCTTATTAAGAAATCTTGAATACATTATACAATCTATCACTAAAATATATATGTAAGTACCTATATTATGTACCTACAAGTATATAAAGGAAAAGGGGAACACTTCGCCCACATCACTGTCAGTGGAAAAAGCGATAATAATAATAATTTAATAATTAATTATTATTATTCAATAATTTAATACTGCTTAATAATTTTGTAAATAACATTTAAAATTTAAGAAATCTAGGTAGAATTTTTGTAAATAAAGCTTACCTCACATTAAATTTAGTTATTGTTATAGGGCGATGCAAATAGAGCGCACATGAGAAAGCCAGTCCAGTAGTATTTGATTACAGCCTGAAAACCAAAAAGAAATAAATTGTTCAGTAAAAGCGACATCTTTCGGAAATGTGCAAAACTAAAGCTGCCCAACCCTTACCAAGCCGCGTCGTGTCCACGTACACAGTTTGTGCTCCTTTCCAAGCTCGATGCTTCGAAAGATGGTCTGTAGAGGGCGCTCAACGCTCATGTGGTCACAGTAGTAGTCTTCAAAATCCCAATCCCATACATACTGAGTTTTAGACAAAATAACAACAACCAGATTAACCACGACAAGAAAAATAAACCGGTAAAAATTTATAGGATAAAATTCATTTAGACAGACCTTTTTTTACTAAATACGGATAGAACCGTCTAAAAAATATTCAATAGGATTTCCCGCTTTTCCTCTCAACATAGCCGTCCGGTATGGTTTTTTATCCTTTGTTTTACCGGTATTACCCTTGATAGACAAGTAGCCGTTATCCGTTTTTTTTTTTAGTTTATTTTGGCGAAGCCAGGTTTGTGGAGGTTTATATTTCGTATTTTGCCTTCGAAACCTTTCTGACGTGAAAAGCCTAAGTAATCAAAAACAAAGCCTGTTACGTACCTACAAATATAACAAATAAGGTGTAACTTTATTCTAACAAGTGTTTTCAATTATATTCTTGGTTGAGAAATTTGTAATTAAAAATTGAAACAAGCTAGTTTTCACTAAGAGATTTATAGACTGCTAAAATGATGGTTATATAAATAACCTAAGCCGTTACGTACATAGTTTTTAGGGATGACTTAAAACAAGATGAGCAGAGTGATTTACGATACACTTAGACATGTGTCAAAAGTTGTAGGGAAATACTACATTCAGCATTGCAATAGTGTGGTCACAAAATAACTAATAAATATACAAGGTCAAATTAAATTAGCTAGCAAAACTCCGCAGACATGGCGGATGTATATAGAAATATGACAAATAAAAAAAAAATGATTATCCCGGAAAATATATCATCAAAACATTTTTGTATTTGTTTTATCGTGTTTATATGTAAACCGATACCCAACACGTCAATTCGTCACGTCACGTCAAGTAATTTAATTTGACCTTGTACTTTAATCTTTATTAAACCCTGAATGGTTTAATAAAGATTAACGCGCGGCCTACTGTAGGTAATTCTACCTACATGTTTATCATACGAAGCTCCTGCAGATTATACATACGTCTGCTATATGACTTTACATATAGTTGTATACCTATAGTTGTCGCGTTCTAGCATGGACATAGCGGTCATTGCCCTTTCCCTAATATCTCACCGTAGGAACCCAAACAACAAACTTTGTATGGTTTTTCGTTATTGGAACCTGTTGAAAATCACGATAGATATTGATTCAAGACGGTAACGGACTTTATATCAGTTTTTTAAATAAATAATGTAGGCGTGTCAAAGACCGCTATTGCCACGCTAAATCGATTCGTGTATAGCACATACCGCTTCTACAAAAAATAGTACTTAATTACAAACTTTAAAACAAAACAAACGATACAAGCACATTTCCCTCATACCGTTGCGCAATTCATAATAAGACTTAATTAAAACAGCGGTGTTGGCTTGTACACCGTCGCTGCCGGCGGTACCGTGATCTATTTAAAATGCAATAACTACCCTTGCATCCCCCGAGCGGTTGGCGTAAGAAATTTCTTCCTTTATTTATTCATAAGCCTCACAAAGAACCAGTGTAAGTACGGGCAGAATTTAAAAGCTCTTTCTTAAGAACGTAGCATGAGCAACATGTACGGTTATATTGTGTTGTTACTGGAATATTCAGGTAATGGTTTAATGTTGGTTACATAATCTGAGGTAATGGTGTCTCTGACTTATGTTTGCTTAGAATCCTTTTACTTATTGTTTTATTGCGTGGAATCATTGTGGGGTGCCTGGTTTTAGGGGTCGAGTCTGGGTGTGTGTGTGGTTTGTTGTCATGTTTATTGAAGATTATCATGTCATTACGCATGTGACGCTCGTTCTCATTTGTAGCAACTTTAGGTAAACTCCATTCCTTTTCATTTTCATCATAAAATTTGTTATTTTGTTTTTTTACCAGAGTAGAATAATACACATTTTTGATAACTAAGTATTGCCAGGTAAAATCATTAAGCATAGAGGTGTGCCGACTTTCTGTTATCCACTGATTAGGTAATAGTCAGCTTAAATAATCGAAACAACCTAAGTAACATAATTATCATCACGCCTGTAATATCGGAAGGGTTAAGCAGAGTTGTACCGACGCCAGCACATCAAGCTACAATCTGTCAAATTTCTTTTATAGATTTTCAACTTTATCGCTGAAGCATTATTAGGTTCAAAGTTGATTGGGAAAATTTGACAGTTTCGGGTAGCTTGATGTGCTGAGGTCTGTAAGTACCTATCTAGAGTATACCCACATTTCGCCAGTTATGTTTAAATTCCATGTATTAGGGGGCGAGCCTATTGCCATCAACTGGGCACAATTCCAGACTCCGAGCTGCTAATGAATAAAATTCTAATGGAAAAACCGAACCGCCCTCACGGCCCTAGTCGCCGCTAGAGACGCCCTGGGCGTCGGGAGGGAATCGACAGCCGATTCCCGGCCACCGTAGGCGCGGGCTTGCGGATGGCGAGCAATGGGCAGCTCGCCGTCCGGTAAGGACCAGGCCCGGGTCGACGGCGCGTTGTGTTCCACGCGTGCCTCAAAGAGATGTCAGCAGAAACTGACGGGGTCTGCAAATTTTAATATCTCCAAAGACATCTGAGATCACATCTATCCAAAACAGCAATAGAATAATCTAAGATTGCACAATATATTCCTGAAGCAGAAACTCTGAAACTACAAATCAATCGAAGCAGTTCTCCTGACACAAGACGTATTAGAATCGTCTCATTGCTTGCTTGGCTAAGTCGATAAGTGGGTCACCGTATATACTGGGACCAGCATTCTAGGAAGCCGTTCGAAACTGCTGGTTGTTTTGATTCTAGCTAGTTTGCATATGATATTATGCTGCATATACGATGTAGCTTTTGTTTTAGTTCAGCTGACTAAACTTGAAGGTATTTGCTTTCGTATATGTTTCGCATCGAGGTGGATAACTACTGACATGAGACGGGTAAACTGGAAATAGGGATGCTGTTTTTGTCCTAGTTTTAAAAGTTTCGAAAGAGTTCGTTTTAAAGCGTAAGAAAAACTGTCCAGTAATTTCTAACTCTCGGCCCTGTGAGGCACCCCTACCCGGAACTCTGATGCATGCTGCAGTCGCTTCGTATTGACTAAAACGAGTCATTACTCCGGAAGAAACATACCATAAGCAATATACCTACTGGATCTACTATTATCTCCCAACTTCATTGGCCTTTTCCAGAAAAAGCGTTCTCAATTTACCGTAACATTCTTTCAAATATTTAGAAATTCTTTGAATTCTGATGACTTCGGAATACCAAAATTATTAGGCAGAACGCGAACTTTATTATATTTGTACAACAAACATAATTATGTGGGGACATAAATATGTGAAGTACCTACTTTGGACAGAAACGGAACCCGGCAATATAATGAAGAACAGCAGAAACTGCTATTAAAAATTCCCAACTGAAAATGAAAACAAGCAGTGAAGTTTTAAAAAACCCGTAACGAATATTCCGGCGCAAAATTAATTTCAATTAAATGGCGTGGTAGTTGTATGTTAGTTGTTCCTGAATTTCTGGCTAACAGAAATACCCCGCGGCGGTGATGTCGGCGCGGTGTTTAGACGCGGTAATCGCTTCCGCTCCTCCCGCCGCGTCGCCGCTACCGCTTATGTCTGTTTGAATGGGGGAAACAAATCGATATGCATCGTTTCCAGCGTTCGTTTTTAATTTCGTCGTTCATGTCCGACCGACCGATGCAGCGCTCTACAAACGATAGATTAGATATTTTTTTTTACAAATATACACTGGTTTTCATTGATGTTACCAGTCAGTCTTATCTACGTTCGTTTCGTTTGTAAACTTTTAAAGAGCATGTCCTTTTAAATAAACATTGTAATTTTGGGCGCTATTTGGAATTAGATGCTTATTCGACATTTTTACGTTTTTAATTAAATGAAATCGAAAAGGTAAAAATGCGTGATGCTTCATCTGAAATTAGCATCAAATTCATCTTTAATGATAGATCATCCGATGCCTTCCTGCAGGAAGCTTTTTTGGGGTTTGCGTCCTGCCGGAAGACTGACGCAAGTCCTGCCAGCAGTACGCAGTTTGTATGGTCCTTCCAGCAGCACGATGACCTTGGTTTTGAAGGTGCCCTCGTCAGAAGTTAAAAACATTTAGTCAGTGCGTATCAAAATAAAACTCATATTTTTAAGTATTTTCATAATAATAATAAATGTATTCGTACTTGATGTAATGACGAATTATTGTTAAATAGGAGCGCATTTATCTAATATTATTTATAGGAAATAACCTTTTTTTGAAAAAAGTATGAAAGTCACTTTAGGTTGACTAAGCACCTAAAAAATGTGCCTGTATAGTTAAGAATGACAAAGAAAGGAGAAAGTAACGCGGTACTCATAAAAAAAATAAAAACAGGAAAGTACTTAAAAAAATAACCGGCTTCCAAAAAAACACAACAAAGTGATAAATAAGTTTAATTTCGGAAGTCGGTGTCGTTGGTTCCGCATTTTCGTTTTTTGACACCGACTTCCGAACTTAAAGTTATTTTTCACTTTGTTGTGTTTTTTTGGAAGTCGGTTGTTTTTTTTTGTCAAAAAGTTTTTATTTTTCACTTTTTAGTTGTACATACCGCACACAAATTCAATTAATACCAGTGCATTGAAGAATTGAAGACCGACTAGAAGAATCATCAAAATTCGCATAGAAATGCCGGAGATGCAGTACATTTATGCATATTACTTCGTACATAAGAATAATTTAAATTATTATTAATTAATAATAATTTATTATTATTGTATACTAAAACTTTCCTGAAAGTACGAAGATCACAATGAAAGAGTTATCAAAATTGGTTCATTCGTTTTTTTTAACAAAAAAGTTGTGTCCTTCGGAAGTACTTAGGTATAGTCCTGCTGGCAGGACTCCGGGCGATTTATCAATTAAATACAGTTTTCTTTGGTTGAATCCAAGAAGGTTAATTACGTAACATACATGAAATAGCAATCGATTGTGATTTCTTTCATTTTCACAGTTCGGCAAATACTTATTTTGTTGAGCAGACGAATTTTTTAACAGACTTCAAAAAAGGAGGATCTGTATTCGACCCGTATGTATGTATGTTTGTATGTCCGCAATTTTCTCAAAAACTAATGAACCAATTTTGATAATTCTTTCATTAATATGAACTACATACTTTCAGGAAGGTTTTAGTATATAAAAAATTAGGTAATTATTCTTATGTACGAAGTTATATGCATAAATGTACTGCATGTCCGGCATTGCTATGCGAATTTTGATGATTCTCGAAGTCGGTGTCTTCAATTCTTTAATGCACTAGTGTTAATTGAATTTGTGTGAGGTATGTTCAACTACATAACATATATAATCAGCCTATAATGTTCCCACTGCTGGGATACAGGACTCCTCTCTGTGAGAGGGAGTGGACCGTAATTCACCATGCGGGCCCAGTGCGGTGGCCCAGTGTACAACTAAAAAGTGAAAAATAAAAACTTTTTTTACAAAAATCAACCGACTTCCAAAAAAACAACAAAGTGAAAAATAACATTAATTTGGAAGTCGGTGTTAAAAAACGAAAATGCGGAATCAACGACACCGACTTCCGAAATTAAAGATATTTTTCACTTTGTTGTATTTTTTTGGAAGTCGGTTGTCTTTTTGTTAAAAAGTTTTTTAAACTAATGAATTGGGAATTTCTTAATTCAAAATTCTCAGAAGGCAGTTCACATACATTTAGCAATTCCATACGCATCGGCTATGTTGGATCAGCATCCCCAATAACCTGTCACTTGTCAGCTTACAATAAAAGTAAAACCCGTTCAAATATTTTATATTTGCAATTTTTTTCATACATTTCAGCCGCGAGTGAGCTTATCTCAATTTTGATTGGCATCATTTAAAAAACACCGACTTTTTGGCACCATAAAAATTGTACAAAAATCATGTTTTTTTATAAATGAAGTAAAATGCTACAATTATTAGTTTACTGCATTATAAAAACATTATTACTAATTTAATTAACACGTTAAATACCTTAAAAACTGCAGTAGAATAATACCTAACTTATTTTATTTTAACAGATTGAACATCTTTTACTTACTTACCAAAGACTTCTTTACTCAAGAACCGGATAATAGCCTATAATCGTCTTACGTTCATATCGTATTCCTCCATCCATACTTACTTACTTCGAGGTGAATTATGATAAAACCCAGTACAATTATGCTGAGGTTAATTTCCCTAGCGGGGTAGCTTGATTGAGACAAAGGAATCGTAGGAAATGATCCCTTTTCTCCTTGGAAATAGTGGAATAAATGTATTGCGTGCAATTCATCTTAAGTCGGTCAAAGTTGTACGGCTTAAAGCACTCAGGTTAAACTTAAGAAGATTTACGAGTATATTTAAAGTTTAAACTTGAGAAAATCCTTATGTATGTAAGCGACCACTTTATATTAAGTATGCGGATATGGAGGACAGATGGCATAAGAAATGAAGAGGACTTTTGCATGGAGTGTTCGTGCAAGACATCAGAGGTAGCACTGAGACGTATAAGTTTTGCAAATGACGATAATAGTGAATCGCGACCCTAAAGTCCATTAATAGTTATTTTCCCTCTGACAGCTGCAACCTAACAGAAAACCTTATTAAAAAGAAAAGATCACTGTGATTTTGACAGACTTGACAGTTGCAGCAACCTTATTTTGACGAGATTAAAGATTCAGTGATCTTTAATCTCTTTATTCGTCTAGTATTGATTGTGATGCAATATTAGGTGCAAAATATAAATGCGAATGGACTGTAGGTTACACCTGCCACTGAATATAGGTTGGTGTGTGTGCGAGAGAATGCTTATACAATGACTGGTAAAAGAACAGAAGAAAAACAGAAGAAATGTATGTTTTTACCAAGACTTAACAACAAAATCACACAGGGAATACACGACCCATATATGGATAAACACCTTTTAACTGAATAAAAGTTGCAAACCGTTTTATCTAACTAAAAAAAAATACTTCTCATCTTTTCACTAGAGCATCAGTTAATTTCAAATTTCTGAAACAACTTTATAATTTTCCAACTTCCATCATTTTCTGTATCAAGCACACAACGTTTTGAAGACTAATTTCATTACAACAATTCCCTATGTTGTCCATATAATACTTATTATCATATGTAGGTCAGTTTCCGTAGAAATTCAACGTAACAAGTTTGAACTAGGTCTACAAACAAGTTCACAAATAAATTAGCGAATACCCAATTGCTCCCGCGGCCCGCATGTGAAAGAGTTTCAGGAACAGCCACACTTCATTATGCACAAACAAAACCTTCAAAATAATTCAAATCGCTGCCGGAGGACGATTCCCCTCTAAATAATTCATAAGGCTTTGAGTTATGTCACAGCTGCCACTACAACATTTTGATAGAAACTCTAAGTGGAAGAAACAGGAGAGTCTTTGATTTCATTTAGTTCGCTTCGCTGGACATGACCTCCATCTGATAATTTATATCAAAGGATTTGTCGCATCAAAGAGTTTCTTTAAAGCTCAATCGAGATATACGAGTATCTTGTTTCCGCCTTATGTTTTAAAATAAAGTAAACAAAAGTAAAGTGACAATGCCGCGGTGCTAAACGGTAGAAAGATTTCGTTTGTTCGCCGGAAACTTAATTTAGTTTAAGTAGTGGAGCTATAACTGCGCACATAAACCGTATAATGTCGGTAGTTCGCTTCTATGTAGCGACTGGCGTATGTTAGAAAACTCATAAACGCTGTGAATCACCTGCTCAGCTTCAACTAAATCTGTCTGGTTTCTGTATATAAACATTTTGTAGAAAAACCCAAGTTTAAGTGGAAGCCTTTTCGCAGAAATTTTTAGTAGTGAAGGAAGGGAAGTTCATCGAAAAGCTGTTACAAAGATTAAGATAGGTAAAAGTAAGGTAGCCGTTTTACGAGTCGACGAGTGCGTACATATATCCTCCTTGGGAGTACATTCGCACATGGGCGGGTGATAAAATCAGCATAAATTGTGTCGCGCTCCCGGGCTGCGGTGGCGGCGCCCGACGGAGCTACTACAATACATACGTATGGAAGTAATGGCTCCTAGTTATGCTATTACGCATTAACGCCAGCCAGACTATCATCATTGTGTTCATAAGATTTACAGGGTTTTCTTCAACGAATTTATAATAATTTTACTAATTGTAGGTTTAGCTAGTCATCGCATCTGATGTAATTGTTATTTTCTTGTCGTTATTCGTTACCTTGAAAACGAGTAATATGAACTATTTAGTTAAGTTATAATATATTCGTTTGACTTCAATTTCTTTGTCTGGAATACATGGATATAATTCAAACTGCCTTGGAACATGAGAAAATAGGTTCAAGAAAATATTACGAGTACTTGTTCATAGAGTCATACCTACTGTTACAGATGAAATGATCATTATTCTTATCACAATTTATTTGGGGTCGGGGCAACATGTCTTTTTCTTCCATACTTCTCTATTAGGCGTCATCACGGTGGTCACCCCCTTTTCTAACCATATCATCATTCACACAATCCATCCATCGTTTCTTTGGTCTTCCCCTACTCATATAGCCATCGACATTCATACAGAAAACTCTCTTGACAATATTTTCTTCATTTCTCCGTAACACGTGCCTATACCAGGACAACAGATTTCCACACAACTTTTCAGTTACCGGTGCCACTTTCAGACTTCCTCTTATGTACTCATTTCTTATTCTATCCATTCGTGTAACCACCACACATCCCTCTTAGCATTCTCACCTCAGCTGCATGCAATTGCCTTTCATTCATCCCTTTTGTGGCCCAATACACGACAGCAGGTCTAATTATGGTTTTATATATCTTCCCCTCATGTTTAAGGGGAATGCGGGAGTCGCAGATTGTTCCCGAGCCCTGCCGCCATTTCATCCATCCAGTGTTAATTCTGTGCTTAACCGTCCGATCTACTTCGCCATAGCCTTTGCACGAGTGAACCGAGATACCAAAAGTCGGAGCAGACTGGGAGAAGTGCTCCATCAAGCGCTATGTCTCCAGAACTGGAGAGACCGCCGAAATCGCATAAACTTATTATATTCAATTTTGGTTCTGGTTACAAATGAACAGTAAGATATAGTTACTGTTTTCAGTAACCCCTAGACAGCAAATATTACTGATGACGTCTCACTCACACGTTCAGTTACGACGCTTTAATGCTATTCAACAGCGAGATTGGAATTCCGAATCCGGGCCATGTCCACCGCTTGATTGTGCGTTTGTCGGCCATTGAATGTCAGGGGTTTGGGTCAGAGAGCCAGCGACATAGCAATTTACTGGTAGACAACCATAACGCGATTTACGTTGGGGCTATTTGTTTTTGGAAATGCGGTGTGAATGACTAAGCGGATGCGTCGTTTTTAGCGGAAATTCTGGTTTTATTTATTTGTTAAAACATGCACAATATTACAGACCCAGATCCAAGTTATTGCACAATAAAATAAAAATAGACATTATTAATGAAATACTAGCAGCGCCCCGCGGTTTCACCAGCATAAGTTTCGATCCCTTGGGAATATCGAGATAAAAAGTAATAAATGTGTTAATCCCATCGATCACTAATAAAGAACTAGATACATACACAATGCCATGCAAAAGTTCTCAAACGATCGACATATGCGTTAATGTAAATTCAACCTTAAATGCAATGCTTAAAGTAATTGTATTCACAAAGCTATTACGACCGGTGCTCGCTGGTCGAAATACATCAAAACAAACTCAACCTTACGCAAAATATTTTAAAGTCAGAATTACAATGTGTCAAAAAATTACTACATTTTACGACCGAAGCTCGTCGCTAGGACGGGAAATGAGTAGAGTCGAATTGTTCAATATTTTTTTGATGATAAATCTATAATAACAATAACAAATTATAACTATCATATTTACTTATAGAAACAAAAACAATCATACTTTAATAATAAAAAAAAACTTATAGGTATTTACATTACCACTAAGTGATAAAACCCTTTCAAATATATAAAGATTAAAAAAAAAATAAGAAACAATAGCGTCTCCACAAATAGAACAGAATCAACGCACATAACCCAAACAATTGAAGTGTGTATGCAGTATATGATTAATACGTTTAGTAAGAGTCTTTACAATTGAGATGCTTTATAACTCCTGCTGTTTATTACGACTTAATTAAAAAAATGTTTTTACGATAACTTCGATAAATAATATCAGTATTTACAATACAGTGATAACAATTATATTATAATGATAATATTAATACTTCCCGAAAATCTGAAACTCCATCCTTTTTTAGCGTCCTGGATGTGATTCTTAGTTTTTAAACGAGCACTGAGACACATTTACCTTCGGAGCGTTCGAATGCTACTAGATTAAAAGTCCACCCAAATGTTGAAGTGGGTGCGCATTCGGTGAGGACATTTTTTCAGGTGAGGTCAATCCTGGTTATAAACTATCTGTGTCAAAATTCATCCAAAAATGTTCAGTAGTTTTTGCGTGAAAGAGTAACAAACATCCATCCATCCTCGCAAACTTTCGCAATTATAATATTAGTAGGAATTAGTTATTTTTTATTTTAGGTAGTGTTGTTTGATCGGATCTACAAATAGAGTGTGGGAGACATACTACACAAAGCATAAGCGACTGACCCGCGTGGCGCGCGGACCGACACTGAACGCTGCTTTTTTTTTTTTTTTTTTGGAAATGGCATCTCGCAGTTCAACCTGTAGGAAGTTGTCGACTGCTTAACCGGACTTTCCTGTGGATGCCTTGAAGTAAAGGCCTCCAGCCAGGGCTTAAAAACTAACTAAAAACTAAGCGACTCACGCTAAGGGCACCCCCCGTGGGGTTCGGACCTCGGCTTAGGGCGTCGCTGGAAGAGGGCAGCAAGGGACAGGCTGGATCGGTATTATTTAGGGACGAATTTAAAACTACAGGCTCAGCGGCGCGGGCTGGCTCGAGCAAGGGTCGGGGTGGATGAACGCTGCTTAGCCCACGCAGTCGTTTATATATCTGTGCTCCTCGCCGGCGCGTCTCCATCGGACGTACTCACGCGCCGACCGCATTCAAATTACTAAACGGCTCGCTGACCGCCACTAGTTTTTATTAAGCGTGCTAAACGCTGATTGGCTGATCACATTACTGAGGCAGCTAATCAGCCAATAAGATATAAGTAGTTTTTAAGAATTTTGTATTTAAATAGGTTCGCAAATAAATCCATGATTTTCCCGATACACTCCCTCGCGCATAAGCAAGATTCGCCGACCGAGGCATACTCTCACCCAGTGGCGTGCCTAGGGGTCAAAATTAGGGCAAGCCCAGAAAATTTCAACATATAAAAAAAACTGAGGAATTGGCTGATTTTCTTGTTGTTAATGGTTGTTAGTAGTACTAACATCATTATTATAATATTAGTAAGAAAACCTTTAGAATACGAAGAGTACAGAGGCCAGCACAACTTCAAAACAATAACAAATGCGGCATCGCGCCATGCGATGGCCATGCCCATGCGTGCATTGCTTTCGCAACTCACTTTGCGCGGGTCAACGCGGCTATGCAGTTGCGCGAACTTCATGCCTCTCAAAAGCCGGGCTTTTATTTTCATAGAAATTGTGCAAAAGTACTTACCAATACATCAACAAATGTAAACGTTTCTATAGCAATTTGTAGGCGAAAACTGCGAGACAGAGAAAGGAAAGGCAAGCCAGATAAGAAGCCATATTAGTGTGTGAGCGAGATGGCGCTTTTGAACGCATTGTATAGCGTGTGCGTACGCGCAGCGGAATGTTGTTGAATTTAAAGATTTTAATTATGCAGATATTTAGTGTATGACGTCGTATAATTGTGTATGGTAAAAAAAAAATTGTGCACGCAACCATTGTGGAGAAATTCACCAAAAACTGATTCCGCTGGGCGAACGTTGTCCTGGCGGAACTTTTTTTAATCCATAGACTTTAGAAGAAAAGAGATCTGTCCAAAAATTAGTGTGTATTTGTGTGTAATTGTGTATGTATGAATAAAACTAGTGCATGCATAAACTTCGGAGAAATTCAAGTTTCCGCTACGCGAACGTTTGGCCATTAGCTAGTTTTCATATAAAGCGCTTACATAGAGAGCTGTAGATTTTTACATACGTTGTTTTGAATTTGTTTATATTTGTTTAAAAAACAGATTTAGAAAAAATCGTAGGGCTTAAAAGATAAAAATATAAACGTAAAATACGCTTATTAGGTCTTAGTTCTTAAAGTATGCACTTTGGGGTCTAGATTTTCACGTTTATACAAACCTTGTAAGTGTCTGCAACATGTTGCCAAGTATCAATGATGTTCCGTTAGTAACTAAAGAGTTATAGGACAAATTTACCATGAACAGATCACTGTTTACAAAGCAGTCAAATATCACGACGTTCTGAAGGAATTGCATGGTAATATGTATGTCAATAATTAGTGTATTCATTCAACTATTCTTATGCAAAATTTCATGTCATTAAATTCAGTAATTAAAGAAAAACAATTATAATACTGACGAAGCATCGAAAACCTACATAACCCGACCAAGTTCGGATGGCTACCAAAAAGCGGCCGTGCCATATATCTAAGAAACGTTCTTAACCTTCCAATATAGTATTTATTAATATGGTACAGTTGCGTACACAAGTGTTAGGAAAAAATAAAACAATTGCATTTCTTGAATGAAAAATATTTTTTTAATAATAACGCCACTATCTACGATAAAAACAAATCTTCAATTAACAAGTACTTCTCTATTTAAATATCCGCGTACAAAAATATTTTTAATTACATATAATACCTACTTAAAAAAAAAATCGATTCAAGAAGTAGTTTTTTTTAAGTTATTAGATTGTTTGATCCACTAAAGTTGCAAAGGGGAACGCTCGTGCATGCCTAGTCTATTGGTTAAATAGTGTAATAAGCTACAATATGATAAATATTTACCTAAACAGTAGTACATACTTACATGTGGTAAATATTTAATTTCCCTAAGGGGTCTATAGTTAGAATCCTGATCCGTGAAATCTTCAATAGAAATTAGCTGTATGAATTTTATTTGTCTTAAATATATTTAGATTATATCTCAAGTCTCAAGCGCATAGTTAAATAAAGTACCTACGTAAATAGTACCTACTTTCTGTCATAGTCAAATACATTTAAAAAAGTAGGTGTACAAAAATAAATGACCTATAAATTATATCGAAACAACAATTGTGTTATCACCTATACCAATTCAATACCGGTATTATACTGTAAATTTTGGGATGTTACCTAAATATATTGCACGGCCGCTTTTTTGTAGCCATCTGAACTTGGTCGGGTTATGTAGGTTTTCGATGCTTCGTCAGTATTATAATTGTTTTTCTTTAATTACTGAATTTAATGACATGAAATTTTGCATAAGAATAGTTGAATGAATACACTAATTATTGACATACATATTACCATGCAATCCCTTCAGAACGTCATGATATTTGACTGCTTTGTAAACAGTGATCTGTTCATGGTAAATTTGTCCTATAACTCTTTAGTTACTAACGGAACATCATTGATACTTGGCAACATGTTGCAGACACTTACAAGGTTTGTATAAACGTGAAAATCTAGACCCCAAAGTGCATACTTTAAGAACTAAGACCTAATAAGCGTATTTTACGTTTATATTTTTATCTTGTAAGCCCTACGATTTTTTCTAAATCTGTTTTTTAAACAAATATAAACAAATTCAAAACAACGTATGTAAAAATCTACAGCTCTCTATGTAAGCGCTTTATATGAAAACTAGCTAATGGCCAAACGTTCGCGTAGCGGAAACTTGAATTTCTCCGAAGTTTATGCATGCACTAGTTTTATTCATACATACACAATTACACACAAATACACACAAATTTTTGGACACATCTCTTTTCTTCTAAAGTCTATGGATTAAAAAAAGTTCCGCCAGGACAACGTTCGCCCAGCGGAATCAGTTTTTGGTGAATTTCTCCACAATGGTTGCGTGCACAAATTTTTTTTTACGATACACAATTATACGACGTCATACACTAAATATCTGCATAATTAAAATCTTTAAATTCAACAACATTCCGCTGCGCGTACGCACACTTGTATAGCGTTTAGAGGCGAAATTGGCAGCAAATCGCGTAGGTAATTTTATTCTATGAATGATTGCAACCTACCTAGCTCAGTGCGCGCGACAGATAAAGTTCGGATTTCGAAATTTTATTATTTTTAAGTTCATTGACTGGTCTTTTTTAATATATTTTTTATTTATAGATTGAAACGTACTTAAACGTTCGTTGTTGTGAATTATGATTTTATTAGGGAAAGCCGGGCTTTTTGGCTTCTATGAAGGTACCGCCACTGCTCTCACCCTCCCTGACGACGCTACGACCCTTCTACAGGAGAGTAGCAAGAAAACAAGTACTTTAAACAAGTACAAGCCCAGACAGCCGTCCTATCGTCCTCGCCGTCGAGGCCCGTCGCGACGCCCCGTACCTAGTCCACCCCGACCCTTGCTCGAGCCAGCCCGCGCCGCTGAGCCTGTAGTTTTAAATTCGTCCCTAAATAATACCGATCCAGCCTGTCCCTTGCTGCCCTCTTCCAGCGACGCCCTAAGCCGAGGTCCGAACCCCACGGGGGGTGCCCTTAGCGTGAGTCGCTTAGTTTTTAGTTAGTTTTTAAGCCCTGGCTGGAGGCCTTTACTTCAAGGCATCCACAGGAAAGTCCGGTTAAGCAGTCGACAACCTCCTACAGGTTGAACTGCGAGATGCCATTTCCAAAAAAAAAAAAAATCCATGATTATTCCAATAACAAGTGTTTTACTGAACAGTCCAAGTAGTACCCATAAGAGTAAGGGATTGGGGTAGTAAGGTTATAACTAAAGAAAGCAGTTTTTCTTAGTATATTATTGAAAGTTCGGTTCCGATCAGACCAGCCATGTCTCTAGATTAAAAAAAATAATTTTCAACAAACTGACTTGACTGACATAATTAAAACGAATAGTGTCAAGCGAAAATCGAATATCGAGGTCAATGTCACATTGTTAGTTTTTGTAAAACTTTTATTATATACCCATTTATGTTCCTAATGTTTTAGTTGTGTATTTTTCACTATGTCGCTTTGTATCGAACTGAAAAAAAAAACTTGTTCAAAGTTTCAAATAACATTTTGCTTTGTCTCCAGAATAGTGGAGTCAATAGATTACTTTTACTTTCGCTTTGAACTGAGGATCGGATCCAGTTGAACTTATCCATAAGGTCGAGCACAAAGGGCGTAAAAGCTGAGCTAAAATTAAAATGGCATATAAATAGAAGACTACAATACTTTGATTAAACGAAAGTTTTGAGGAGGGTGACGGTATAAATAAAACGTCCGTATTACCTTTAACGCTTATATTCATTCTATTTGTCGCTACAGTACGAAGTACACAGCCCGCGTGTGGTCCCGTCAGATGGCGAACTGGCGTTGCCAGTTGTATGCACTAGTGATGTGGTATCAAGTGGTAAATAGATATCGCCAGTTTAATTTATTTTGACGTGCTGTTTTTTTTAAAAACTTAAGAGGAATATTTAATTGTTTGTAGAAAACTGTATCATACTGATGCCGGTGGGACGTTCTAGGCTGTAATTTTGAGATTTATTTGGAAGGATTTTCAATAAAGCCGTCACAGACCCTTAGATTTCAAAAGTATCTAAATATTAATCACTGTCCTTGCTAATGTGCGAGCTGACTGCAATATCATTCTTCTAGTTTTTACGATTTTTGTTGTACTAACATAAAATTTACCCCAGACAGACGACCATTAAATCAAACGATGCAAAAAAGACGAATCTCCGGCGCTTTGAAACGTCCCTGAAATGGCATTTCTTTTACCAGGTGTACCAGTAGTTAGGACAGAAACAAAGTACGTGCTATAATCATATTTCGTATCCAAGTATTATATAGTCTTTTAGTGGACAGCTGTAGCAGTAGTGCGCTTTCATTGAAGTAAAATCTTGTTGCATTTTTCCTTGTCCGTTTAATCAGATCATAATGAAAATCTAATAGAAATGTGAAATCTTATAAGGATTTATATTGAAAGGATCTTGGAAGGCTGATGAAGTTAAGTATATAGGGGAGGCCGGGATTGGCGGGATTCAAAGTGCAAATTTTCAAAGAACACGTAAAAATACCGTTTAAACGAGGTCTGATCTTCAAGTTTTTCGGATATGTAGAGTCCGAATGTATGGTAGTTATAAATTAAATGGTCATATTTATTAGTCAAATTCATGGCCAGAAACATTTTTTTGCGAAAAGTCAACAAGGAACAACCCACCAACTCATGAGGCTGGTTGTTCCATCGTTGAGGCTAGATGTTCCGGTAGCAAATGAGTTAATTAGTGATGCAGTAACTAAAATGAATTTACATACATTAAAGCAAAAATATCTACTGTAATATCTTAATAAAAAAAAAGGAACATAGTATTATTGTTTCAAACAAGAGACATATTTGTTGAGGGATCAAGAAATATACCATCTGTGATGACAGATCAGGTATCCGCTGCCGCAGTTCTTGCCCCGTTAGGTTTTTCTTTTGTTTCAGTTCTCATTGTAAAATATTTTTTTATTTATTATAAGTTGCTTTATTTTATGTACGTTTTTCTCGGCTCAACTGACCCCCGACCCCAAACCAGCGTAACTATTGACTTCAAATTCCATTTTTCAAAGTTATCTCAAACGCTAAAAATACAAGTAGACAAGTACACAATGATCAATATTACGATTTAAAAACATATCCTATAGTCTTTCCAACTAATAAGTGCAACTCGAACATAAATAGCTGTAAAATTCATAGAATTAGATCAAAAAGTGTGAGAACGCAAAAATTTACTTATGTAACAAATATGTAGGTACCACCAAGCGAAAATCAAACTAACACGTATAGCGCCACTAAAATGGCTGCCGCAGCGCGATGGTACAAGTTTCAGTGATACATTTCATATTTACTGTTACCTCCTTTCTTAACGATATTATTTGTGCCGGAAAAATTTGCCCCAGGCATTTTGAACTCCGGCCTCCCCTATGTTAACTTACAAAAGTATTCTCGCCGATTTTTTTGGAGAAGTCTTCAATTCTTTGTTTGCGTCTAGAACAATATACCTGAAGGCCAATTCCCATAGTTAAAACCGTACAAAATCGGGTCGCAATGGCATGTCAGCGACAATCAATGTCAAAACTTGTCAAAAATGTCGGGAAATTAGAGATATTTTTGACAGATTGAGACTGAGGTCAGAATGTGAACGTTCTTAAAATTACGAGAATTACCCCTCTGAGTAATTCATGAAAAGTAGCCTTAATTTCAAGATTTATCTACGAATTAAGTTTGTTAATCATTTTGGTGAATTTAGATACTTATTATAATATTGGTATTTTTTATATAATTTTAGTAGTTTGTTAGTTAATTAGGTATAAGAAGTGTATCCAGTGTATATATTTGTATCGTGTTTATTAAATACGAGTAAGTTACCAAGCCTATTCAAATAATGTAGTTCTGGGAATTAAAATCACATCAAAATATACTTCGTTTCTAAATATGTATTTCAATGGTTTGTAGATTTACATACCTATTTATTTTGTATGTTTGGTGTTCGTTCAAAGTGAAGTGGGTTCCACTGTGAATACTGTGATGAATACATATTACCATCAGTTCTTAGAAAGCGACTTCGATAATGTTATACCATTTTCCAGGAAACGTTAATTGAATTTTATTATCTTTGTTACATAGGATTTCAGGGAAGCACTTAAAGGCTTATGTTTCCAGCCAGCTATAAGTACATAGATTATAAACAATTCTAGTTCACTTGCATATTGTATCACAGAGTGATTAATCCCAACACTTCCTGGAATGTAGCTCGGCCAGAATACATGAGGACAGAGTTGAACACAATGTCAGGGATGACAAGCATGTTGCAGCTTGCGGGTGAATCGGGTCGCTTCTCCCCGCACGTTCGATGCTCCAGATTGCAAGGCATTCGTCGTTATTGTCTACGCTCCCGGACGGACTGTAAATATTTTGATACTTTCCATTCCGTTTGTTTCTAGACTTCTTCCGCTTAGGAATTGGCGATACAACGAGGAAACATGGCTGCTTTTCATAAAATATAGGGGTGAACGGTGCCTAATTACCCGACTACGGCGAAGCAAAAAGTAGGGTTATGATTTTAACCGGTATGTATGTATGTATGTTCATGTGTTCCCTCATAACTTCTAAACTACTTGTCGTAATTTGACAAACGAGATATCGTTGGAAGCGTCTTGATTATCCGCTGGTTATAGGCTATGTGACGTCACATTAAATTGAATATGGCGCTCTCTAGCGGACATAAAGTCATGACCTAAAATTAAAATGTTTTTTAATCATGCTGTGTTGGGTATCAAATGAATTAGCGCATTTAAAAAAATATATATAGCTAGTATATATATATATTGACAGGTGTTGCTCATGGCTTTGCTTGCATGGACCCGATAATCGGTATAATTTTTATAAAATCACGCCTCAGATTTGAGCCAAACATATTTATGTATAAGTTTAGAATATTACCTAGGTACATGTAAACCAATAAAACCTAAACAGAAAAAAATAAGCGGCTCTGCAAATACTTTATCATAAAAGTATAACCTCAAAATAATTTAAATAAAAAATAAGTTCAAAAACTAAAACCCGACTACTGCAAAACCCGCTCTAAAAGTATGAAAAAAAAAAAAGTTTAAAAACTAAAACCCAACTACTGAAAAGGATGAAACAAGAAAGTACCTTCCCGTGGTCGCATGCTACCATGGCTTATAAGTATGTACAGGCATGCGACCACGGGAAGGTACTTTCTTGTTTCATCCTTTTCAGTAGTCGGGTTTTAGTTTTTAAACTACTTCTTTTTTTTTCATTGAATATAGAATTTCAATGAATATAATTAGTGTATTATTCTTCTCTACAGACTTTTAATCAAGCCCTGTAAAGGTGCCCATATATCAAAGTCATTGTAACCGCCAGCAATGCATAAACGAAGCTCAAGAACTTTGGCCAATGATTAATTAAACTTTTTTATATTATCCTCTTTGGTCCCGATTTCCTTTAAATTTTCTCAGCCTGTTCGAGCATAAGTTTCTCAATAAGTGGTGACCCGGACTGGGTTGTGATGGTAGGGCCGTTTTCGCCTAATTCTAATTAGTTCCAGGTCGGCGGTACATCAAAGTTGGGATAAGTTCTTTCCTTTAATTGACCGTAAACTTGAGGGGACGCAGATACGTTCACCTGGAAGGGCTCGGGGCTCGTCCCAGAGTGATTAATGAGCTTCTTACTTCAATTATGTACTATTTTTCCTTCCTTTTTCATATTAATTTAATGGACAAGCAGATTAAAAAACGCTTAATATTAAATCCGATAAGGTTTATTTACCTATATTGATTGATGGTTCTGAGGGAAAGTTATTTAACAAACCAATTAATAAATTCAAATAATACTGAAGTTCTAGTATCTGCATAATATTATGTGAAATGTGTTCTGAAGCGCATATAACATGCAGATAATTGCAAGACAAAGTCGAAGGCTGCAATTATGAACTTGTCATGTTCAGTTATAGGCCGTCGTTGAAATAACGTTGGTTAGAACTTATTCTACTTTATGTAGGTTGTAGGAATCGAACCCAAGACCTCATGTTCAGCAGAAACGCTTGCGATCACTCGACCGACAAGGCAGTCAACTTTATTTAAGTGCAAAACTTTTTTTAAAAATAAATCTTCCTCGGTATTTAATCTAGCAAGAACGTCATAGTTCCCGTCCAGTTTCCCGCGATCTCCGTCGGCATCAGCGGAATTGTTCCTCGGAAGCTGGTGAACCCTTAGCGAATAGTTAAACTTAATGAGGCCGACCGAATATTGCCTACTCCTTCACTCAGATTGTTTCCGGCGTCGGAGAAAAATATTTTCGGATGACTGTGAGTGGTACTAATTTTGGAAGGTTTGGGCCTTAGATGGATTGAAATTCGTGTGCCTAAGTAGGTCTTTAAATCGGTAATAGATAAAGTATATTTTTTTTTAAAAATCAGTATCGTTTTCCAAGTTATATTTTTCAGTTTTGTAAAACTTATGCCCATTATCAGTAACATTAAGCGACACCTAAACGAATGCTTATATAAAAGCGCGCTCTTGGATTTTCAACTTTCGTCCCTAAGCCGAGCGTTTAAAATCCAACAGCACGATTATAAATTCATTTAACTGTCAACTAGTATTACTTAGTGAAAATAGATTTTGTCTATGAACGGCAGCAGCCATTCCATCTGACATGTTGTCTTTGGTTTTAGATGGCTCAGGGATTGAGATTTAGCCTGTGAATGAAGGTTCTTTTAGCAGGCAGGCGCTTTACTTTGCGTAAATAATTTGATCAAAACCGCTCTCAAAACGGTGAAGGAAAACATCGTGAGGAACTAAAAATTCGAAAATGTGACATTTACCAACCCGCGGGAGGAGGCCTCTGCCCCAGCAGTGGGAACATTATAGGCGGATTATATGTTTCGCTAGCGTGATATGTAAAGAAGAATAATAATAATAATAGTATTTTCAGCGTTAGTCACTTTTTACTACTTTTAGTTATTTTAAGCAGACTAAACCAATAAAAGTAAGCTACTTTACCATTACATAATATGAAACACCTCTACAGCTACTTCAGCTACCGTTTGAGCTCAAATTGTAATGGCTACATGTACCATACACATTTTACAAAGGTAGGTGCTTAACGTGTATACCGCTTGTGTTTTATTTTTATGAAGTCCCGTTGGATTTAACTTTAGTAGTTAACTTGAGTAGTAAGGCGTGATTCAGTTTAAAAGAGCGCATTTTCGCTTCATAAGCAGGTGTGGAAGTAAGTAGGTAGGTACCTACTTCAATCGAGTTTTAAATTAAGGTGGTTAGAATAGGTATTTCGAAAAAGATAACAATGGTAAAGCTTATCCACGCTTTATCAAAATTATGAGGTAGATCATTTGTAACCCCGACAATCAAGCGGGTGGATCTATTGTCAACATCGGTCAACATCGGTTTTTATACAATATACCCATTTATGAAACATTAAAATAAAATATTCATGAAATAAAACAAATCTATCTTTAGACACACATCAAAAAAGTCAGTTTGATGTCAATTGGAGCGTGATTTGTCGTCTTTGGCGGCGTTACGTTAATACAGAGGACGCTGCTGAACAGCACTCAGATAGGCTTAAAGCTCCAATTCTGAAGCGGTTGTTAGCCACCAAACCGTGAGAAATAGGCTGCATGAATATGGCCTATGAGCATGACGCCCAATTAGGTGTCCACCTATACGTCATGGGAATCACGCCCGTCGAAACAAATGGTGTAGGGAACACTTGACATGGACCCAGGAGCAATGTGGTAAAATTTTATTTTGCGATGATGTCCCGGTTTGGATTTAGGCCTGATGTGAGAAGGGTAAGAGTGTATCGTTGTCCCGGAAATGCTGAACGGCTGAGATACATCTAGGAAGTGCACCCTTAAAGTGGTTCCACAGTGATGGTATGGGCGGGTATTATGAAGAACAGACGAACTGAGCTCGTTTTTGTATGAACGCTGAAAGTTACGTTGAAGATGTCCTCGGGCCTTATGTTTACTCATTTGTACAATGTTTTGGCTCAGATTTCACGCTGATGCATGACAATGCGCGTTCGCACAGCTCGGAGAACCAGAGATTAGGTACTTGGCAATTGAAAACATCCCGGTATTGTCGTGGACTGCACAATCGCCAGACCTCAATCACATCGAACACGCATGAGACATACTCCAGAGACGTGTTCTAGAGAACCTGGATGGAGTGTCCGTAACCCAACAAGTGAAAGACTTATTAAAATTCTATTGGGAGCGATTGCCGCAGGATTAGATAAACAATCTTATAAATTCAATGAAAAATCGTTGCCGACAAGTTTTAAAAACAACAGAGGCAGTCACACTTTGTATTGAACTACCAAATAAATAAAAAAATATCGTTATGAGTTTAATTCCGTTTTAACTTTATTTTATACTACGTATGTTACGGTACACATATTGTTAATTATTGTGATTAAATGAACAATTGAATGAAGGATTTTGTTGCTTCAGTCACTAATGCATCAAAAACTACTTAGTTATTATTTATAAAAGAAATATAAATATATTACAATAATAAAACTCGTTCAAAAGTTTAAAACTGTAGTGCTATTCTGTAAAAATCTCACCGTGAAAACTAAGATGAAGTGAGCTGTCACCTGATGTTAGGGATTACCCCTATTGATAGCTCACTTCACCTGAGTTATCACGGTGAGATTTTTACAGAATCGACTGGCTGTACATGCTGCTTAGATTTTTTTAATGTACGTACTAATAATAAAGCTGAACAGTTTGTTTGAATGCGCTAATCTGTAGGCCTACCAAATGGTTTTGAAAAAATATTTTTGCATTTCATAGCCTAATTCTTGAGAAGCCTATATCCTTCGATATAGGCTTCTTAACATCACGCTAGGACCCTTCGGAGCCGAGTAAAATGAAAAAAAGTCAAAAAGCACGCTAAGTGAAAACTAAGCAATTTTGGAAATGAATTGCGTCACGTCACCGGCGGGAGAGCAGTAACAGCTGACAGCCGTTCGAATCGGCTATCTCTGACAGTCGACGAACACAACATAATGAGAATACGCTTGTGCATCGCAGCGGCAGTTGACATATCACGGCATCAGTACTAAACGGCGACCACCGCTACTGTCGCTTGTACATATACTGGATTCATCGAAAGTTACACCACGGCGGTGTGGAATGCGTCGTGAACGAAGTCCGCCAACACTACTGGATCATTCGCATAAGTCCTCTGTCCTCAACACAAGCAATGGCGCGCGGGCAGGCGATGCGATGCGAAAGGGCGGTCGGGAGAGCAAGAATTTTCACGCGGGCAAAGTGGGGCAGAAACTATAATTCTTATATGTGATAAAAAAATCTTGGTCATCCATTAGCAAAAACCACTGGGACTACCGTTCAATTGATTGTCAACACCGAATCAGAATTCCTTTGAGTGTAAAATAACTAAACAATAACAAATACCACAACTAGCCCAAGGGAAATAGAATTATAAAGTAAACAGATACACTGGCAGGCAGACGAAATGAAACATCTAACACCTGGTTTTGAGCTAACTTTATTACGCAAACGTCTGGGAACGTAACGCGGATGGCGCGTAAAATATTTTTCCCTCGAAATGACGCGCTCCCTCGGTAGCGTGTCGTAAACTGCGACATTTATTACGTTTGATATCGTCAGACGACGTCTTTACTGCGCTGCGTAACGTGCTCCGCGAACGTTGTACGTGGCAACAAGTTGCTGTAGCAAGGTATTGAGATATGCGTGCAGGTGTGACATTGTTGATGCAGTCATAGATGTAGTTCAAAGTTGAAATTTTTGTATACGCTGATACTCTTCATTATTTTCGTATAATCCAAGGATCTTCAGCAGCATGTACAGGTTGTAACAGCGCTAACTAACGCTATAAGCCGCTTTTCTTGTCACAAAAGAATTCGCCATGTACAAAATCACTATCCATTTTTTTTTCTAAATACATTTTTTTTAAAATTTTCTATCTACACACAAACAAAAAATACTCAACAGTATTAAAACACACCTAATAATATCATTGGTGACTCAAGCAAGATTGAACAAAGACATCACAGCATTCAGCATTGAAAAGGGACCATCAAAGTGAGAGGCGCCCTTTCAAAGGCGGCTACACAAAGAAAACAAAATTTCCACCATCGGATTTTCATGTCAGTCACGTCGGAGATTTTTTCCACGCCAAAATGAATTCAACAAACAAATCACCACAGATCCAATCAAAGGCGATGACAACGGCCAGTGTTTTATATAAAAAAAAAAAACTTGTTGATCATATTTCGTTTGTGTATTCCATTTTTGTTACATAATTAGCTTTTCTTTTCGCTAAAGTTGTGGCTTCTTGTTTAGACTTAAAGTTTTGCTTACGAAATTAGGTTCAAACTTTATTTTGGAAGGACTAAGTTTTCCTTCTTTCTTTCTTTATAATCCTTATTTAAGTTTACGATATTATAATATCTTTTCTCGACAAGCAAAACGTATAAAATTAAAGTGTTTTCAAATTCTTAAGTTTGTATCAAGAAAATTTCGTCAAAGGTATTTAGTAATTTCTCAAATGATTCTGCAAAGCCTTGAGCACTTAAGTATGATTGGAATCTTATTGGAGAGCTTCAGGGCGGATCATCTCATCAATACTTTGATTGAGGCTCCGAACCACGACAGATTAAGGCTCGAATTCGTTTTCAAGTGGGAGGTGGAAGGTTTCGAAGAAATGTTCAAATGAACTTGATTGAATATTTTGAACTAAGTTATTATCGCAATTCCTAGATTATTTTTTCTAAAATAAAATCAATAAAAAGTAGTCACATTTCATATTTATTTGCTAGTTTGAATGAATAAGTGACATAAATGAAACATATGATGCTACACTTACGGTCTCTATAAATGGTCCCCCCTGTGATAAATGTCATAACAAAGTTCTCGGTAGTTTCCCTGCCGTTACTAAAATAAAAGCATAGGTATTTACTTTGGCACGTTTATAGAATAACAACTTTCAGCGAAAGCATTTCATGAATCTTATAATAATTCTTGTGACGTTTAGGTACAACGCAGACGAACGACATTTTATAGATCCAATCGTTCGTCGAATTTACATTTTGTTGGTTGCCGAAAACTTTTCAATTCAAACGGTCGGAACGGTTGAAGAGTGAACGATTTTTTGTAGAAGCCACGCTTGGTTGTTGTCTTTTTTCATACGATGTTCCCGCAAAAAATCGGCTACCAAATTTCGTGCGACCAAAAGCGTGCGTAACTGAAATTCTTGTCAACAATTATATCGTACCGAACTATTCCTTAACTTAATTCTTGCTGTAGTTACACAAAGTCCAAGATCTGACGATGAACTACGTCTGTGGTCCACCACACCGCCTGTTGGCCGCTGTTCACACTTCATCAATGTTTACAACACTCCAAAACTTTTCCTATCATTGCTGTTAGAGCTTATGAATATTTAACGATGTACTGCTTGTAATAGGAAGCTAATTTGAAACTTTGCACTAGTTAGGAACTCCAGTTCTGTTGCTCGGAGCTGTAATTACAAATTCAATCATGAGACGTAATGATTCTAAATTTATTAGGTTCACAAATAGATTCTTGGAACTTAATATCATCCGTTGTTGAACCCCTGATCAACGGACTTGTGTAAACGATTACTTGTCGAATGTAGACTGTAATAATGAATAAACTTTTGCCACGTCCAATAACTTTGGCTTCCAAATGAAATAAACTTTAATTGAAGATTGAGGGAAGGCATAGAAGTTTTGCTATTGGCTTGACTATTGCTTGATACGTACCGTGGTCGAGAGATTTTTCAGAGAGACAGCGGAGGTGGGCAGACGGCCGGAATCCAGAGAGTCTGCAATCCGCTCCGGTTGGCCGGAGTTCCGGATATTGAAATAAATAAACAGGCGGTTGATTCATTTAACTGCCGTGCGAGCGTGTCTGCCTTGCAGGTAACATTATATTTTTCTACAGTATATTTACTGGCTTTTACGCCTCAATAGTATTACAGACCGATTTATATGAAACATGTATTAGTAATGTAGTTTACCTGGTTTTCATTTAACATCTTTCGTTGAGTGTGTTTTTATTCGCGTGTGTGTTTATGGTACACGCTAGCAAACGAAAAAACCACACATCATGTATTAATGGCGCTTTACTTGCAATATTCTGCAGTGAAAACCATATGACACACAGGGTGTTAAAAAATTACGACATTCATAATATTAATATACATTCACATTCATTCATTCATACATCGCTTTGCCTTTGACGATAGTAATGTCCCTTTTTAAGTGTTAATAATAATATTTAATTATCAACAAAAAACAGTAGGTATTTAGTACAGTAATAGGGACTTAGATACGTCTGTAAACTAGAATAAATATCCAATAAGAGGTTTAAAAGTGTCGAGCTAGCTTATAGGGACGTATTTCTCCTAGAATGAGAGCTTCCCAAGAGAGTCAAGTACTTGATGCCAGGAACGGCTCGAGTTTATTGCATGTATGCCTTTAGTGGTGGCGGCCTGCTATTACATCTTTTTATATACTTCCCTCAGCGACTCTCTGTTCCGGGAAAACATTTGTGCATATGTGTTAAGTGTTCTGCTTTAGTTTTTTTATGGAAAATGTATTTGGCCTGCTTTCTTGGAGAGGAAAATAGGACGTGTTATATCAGGCGCATGATATCACCTGTGCTGGGAAGCAGGTATTTGTTGCTTACTTAGTTAGTGACGTGCAATTGAAGAGGTAGTTAAATGCCTAGTGATGGTAGTAGACTATCGAAGAAGATAATTATACCTAAATTATATTAATCAAAATCGATTACCGTATGTATGAAAGATCATCACTTGAGAACGGCTCGACCGATTTGGTAGATTTTTTTTTGTTGCAGTACAAGGCTTGTAAGGAAGACCTTTTTGGAAAATCACCAAAAAAGACACCCGGGCGACGACGGGCACGAATAGATAGCTATACTTAACATAAATTACTACTTTTAGAACAGCCAATAGTTAGTGAGTAGATTTCGCTTTATTATATTCCGGATAACTATCTAACGTTGCTACGTTAGATAGTTATCCGGAATATAATAAAGCGAAATCTACTCTCGAGCTAAAATGCGTTTTAATCACCACATACTGGGTCATGTACAATTTCCAAGTGATCAGTCCACCAATCTAAGCCTCGCACTAAATATTCGGGCTCGGAGCGTATCTGGTGTGCTCCACAAATACCTAACCGGTCTATTTGACGGCCGCCTCCTCTGTAAACACGCCGAAATTGATTTTGAAGCTTATCGTACTCGAACCGCAACTCCCGCGTGGTTCCATGATGGAATTTTGTAATTCGAACGTTCTCTGTGTGTGTCTATGGTATTTACGTCATTAACTGTTTGATGTTGTTGTGATTATTGAACTTACGGGTAGTGCTGGCCGGATAGAAATTAAATTTAAAATTAGAATATCGTTCTCCTGCTTATCAAAACAAAAGAGTCTCAGTACACAGAAGAAGTCTTTGTATGTATGGGCGATATATATATTATAGATGGGTTCATTTAATTCAGGTAATCTGTTGGTTATCAAAATAGTGATCCTACGTTGTTATTTATTCTTCTTCTTCCTAGCGTATCAATGGCAAAAGGTTTCAACATCTTTGGCCCAAAAATCAGCGTGAACTCCGCTCACTGACGCCGGTCATAATATCATCAAGTGCACAGGTGATAGGCATACGATGTAGGATGGAAAGTAGGCCAATGTTTGTGGGGAGGTGCCGCATATGCACTTGAGAGCTGAGCCGTCCGACACAACATAATAAAATTTATGAATTAGTATGCAACAGGAAACACTATTGCTTTAAGTTGTGTTGGTTGCGTTGTTGTAATTGGAGAGGCACTTTTACTTTCCATGTTACATTTCTGAAGTGAACTACCAAAGTAAAAGTTATTCGTGCCTGAACCGCAGTACGAGAAACAAGAGCGAACATACTGAACATCTAAATTATACGCCGGATGAAGTTGCAAAACTTCCTAGTTTCTTCAAAGACGCGCTGTTAACTCCATAATTACACCTTAGACAGTTACTGAACTTAAGATTCGTTTTGAATTGGAATAAAGAGTTTATACTAGGCGACTTGCTCGATAGTCGAGAGGCGAGAATGTCCTTGCGAGACCCGCCAGGTATTTAACCACTAAGCGAGATACAAACTTGTGAGATTTTCTCGAACCATGATTTGGCAACCCAAAATACGAATTTTGCTCACATTGACGCTGTGGCATATTATTATAGTGACCTTATTGATGATGTTCTTCAGAAAGGTCAGGGGCGTAGTACTCGCAGCCGGCGTGCGTGTGTGACCAGAAGGCTAATTCTTGTAATTTAAAATGTTCAGAATCTCATCGCAGTCTCATCTCGGCGACAAACAAATGTCAAAAACTTGTCAAAATGTAGGAAAATAGAAGTATTTTTTGACAGATTGAGACTGAGATCTGAGGGGCAATTGTCATAATTTTTAAGAACGTTCACAGTCTGATCTCAGTCTCAATCTGTCAAAAATACTTCAAATTTCCCTACATTTTGACAAGTTTTTGACATTTGTTTGTCGCCGAGATGAGACTGCGACTAGATTTTGAACGTTTTAAATTAGCAGAATTGGCCTACAGACTGTGAACGTTCTTAAAATTACGAGCATTGATTGCCCCTCAGATGTATGAACATAAACGACGCAAATGGAGTACGTAAGAATCGTAGCAGCGTTCTGTAGTTTCTGCCTGGGAAGAAGGCGTGAGTTTATGTAATCTGCATTCGCGATTTATTTGGCAAAAATGTAAACAAATATGAGTTTAAGGAAAACTTTAAATCCTACACAATAAATTTCAGTTTACGCTAGAACTTCAAACATTTTTATAACTTTTTCAATAGTGCTAGTCACTCCGAAATCAACTTAATAACCATTAAAATAAAGTTGATATTTGTTTAACTTGAATTAATATTAATTTGAAACATAAGTTTGAATAGACTTTATATTTATGTCGCAGCCAAGTGGTTTAATTAGCCGTTTAGTTAACCGCCTAGCCTTTAAACTAAACGGCGGCCGTTCAACTAACGGCCTGAATGATATTCAATTATAGTTTACGTTGGAACTGTAACCAATCGCTTTACTTTGTGTAAATTATTTCATCACCACTGCTCTCAAACCGGTGAAGGAAAAAATCATGAGGAAACCGGTATGTCTTAGAACCAAAAGTTCGGAAACATGTGAAATCCGCACGAGGTGGCGTGGTGAATTACAGCCATAGGCCCCCAGACAGGCAGGGAACACAGGCCTCCTTTCGCTGAGAGGGAGTGCCCTCTCAGCGAAAGGAGGCCTGTGTTCCAGCAGTGGGAATATTATAGGATGATTATGGTAACCTTATCTCCTTTCAATAATTTTCAAAGCGAGAAACTCTCCTCATGTAACTGTCCCATTAGTCTGTAATTCTTCGGAAGTTTTATTCAGGTTGTTCGTCAAGTTACTCAAACGCCCTCTTAAATAAGCCGTGGGCGTCACGGGCTATTAAACAAGGGATTAGTTTCAAGCTGGGGTGAATAAAAAGATGTAATAGTTGCTAGATTGCCATGGCTTGCTACAGCTGTGTTAGGTGTAAGCTACTTAAAGTTTTAAGCTATTAAGAATTGAGGTGCTTTTGGTTAATTGAGGGGGCAGGATTTGGGGAAAAATGTGCTGGAAATTGGAACATTAAGAGAAAACTAGCGTTGCGTTTTTAGAATATTTGTTTTCCGTGCCTGGTCTTGTGAAAATGTACTTGCAATACAGTTTAAGTAAGCAAATTTGTACGGAACCCTCGGTGCGCGAGTCCGACTCGCACTGGACCGGTTTTTTCCATTGCATTAATGTTTTATTTAACAAAAATAATAATCAGAATTATTTAATAATAATCACACCTGGCATTAATTCACTACCCTTAAACAGAGAAAGTTGCAAAGCCATTAACTAATACACAAGCCACCACCAAATCTATATTAGTCTTAATTGGTAGACAATGTGTGTTTGACAGTTATCCCTGCGCAATCACATGCGCAGTTAATTAAGCATGGTGTTCGCCCGGGGAAAGATTTTATGCTCATATTTACCCCGGCAGCGCATTTACAAAAGCTAATGCATTTCGGTCGAGCCTCGGAATGATGTCAAATGAGGGTTGGGTTTCAGAACTGTTCAACAAATCCTGTTTAATTTATGACTCAAATCACTTTCGGAAGATAATTTATTAGGTGATATAATATCTTAAAAACCCCTATGTTGATAATGTTAAAGGGCAGGCTTTGGGATAGAATATAATAGAATAATTCTTTATTATGTACCATATTATGAAACACAGATCTAAATGTAGAAATTTTACATATAAGTAGGTAGTTTCTGGTGTAAAATTTTCAACTAAATTTATAAGTAGGTATTTTGCATGTTTGTTTGTAATGGATAAACTCAAGAAATACTTATCTTTTTAATTATAATATCTAAAAAAAAAAAATTGAGCTTCCTACGAAAATTGCAATAATGTATCAAAAATTTGCGAAGATAAAAAGAACAAAAGCCAGGAAGAATGCTAAATGCTAAGCATAAACGAAGGAATAGCGCAGGCAATAAATTTGGCTGTTATTTAAGTTTAATGTGAAGTCTTACGACTTCCACGCGAACGAAGTGGCGGGCATAAGCCAGTATACATTACAAACATACGAGAAAAAATCGAAATCTGAATAGAAATATGTTTAATGTTTTCTTAGTAAAATATTTCTGGAAACAACAAACACCAAATTCCTAAAATGAATACTAGGTTGGATTACATTAGGCTTTGTAAATGTGCAGCCCAGTAGCTGCAGAGGCCGCCGCACTTTATTGCCCCGCGATCATTCTACAACTATTTATGCAAAAGGACCAAGGAACTAAACATGGGGTTTCAGTTTGTTTTCAAATATTTATAGATAATTTTTAATTGGCCTTTAGTTGGCCATATTTTCTCTGGTATTACCACATCAGACATTTTTGATAAATAAAAAAGGCAGTCATTGTTTTTAAAGTAATATCTTCTAATATATAAAAATCTCGTGTCACAGTGTTTGTTATCGAACTTCTCCGAAACGGCTTGATCGATTTTCGTGATTTTTTTTTGTGTAAGTATATTTGGTAGGTCTGAGAATAGGTCGTAGGCTATTTTTTTTTTTTGCAAAACAACGTTTGCGGGTTCAGCTAGTAATCTAATAAAACACCATGCCTGTATTCCCCGAAGGGAAAGGCACAAGTGTTCCTAGTACACCCACATTCCGCCAGTTATGAGCCTATGAGCCTATTAGGCCTCTGTCTCGAAGTCAGCGGGCGACGGCGACGGAGGCGCGGGGAGCGGCGCAGCAAACGCAGACCCGGTCGCGAAGCCAGCGGGCACTCGGGCAGATTGCGCGGAACCAAAGCGGCGTAGTGTTATGTTATGAGAAATTAGTGTCTTTGTTCGCGAACGAAATGTCTAAACAGCGACAACAACATCTTTTTGACACAACATTTTTAAACGTCGGTCGTTAAAAAGCAAAAAATAAAATGCACAATACTACGTCAATACAGACGCGTTTGCACCGCTAGACTAGTGTGTATCGCTCGTACGCCGCTTCCCGAGCCTGCGCCTTCGAGCCCATACAAATCTATGCATTGAAACGCGCCGCTCCTTGCGCCGCAGCCACCGCCGCACCGCGCCCGCTGGCTTTATGTCCGCAGCCTTACCATCAACCGGGCCATCGACCCGACCTGGGAATCGAACTCAGGACCTCATGCTCATCAGTAGCGCAAGCGACCGCTAGATCAACGAGCCACAGTAATATTTATAGATATAGCTACATTGGTTTAGTAAGCAAGCAGTACTTATGGCTACCTAATAATGGTTACTTATATTCTACGACATAAATGGCATAGCGTACGTAGGCGTCTTCTAGCATGGGTAATTTTCAGTGTTTCTTGATGTTTAACATATAACTAGCTTCAACTTTGTGAATGACCGACCCCTTGACAATTAATGCCTGTAATTTGGTTTATTTGAAATAAATGCTTTGAGTTTGATATCTGCTGGTAACCGCAAACTGCAGGTTTCGCATTGTGTAAAGCTTCTCAGTCGAATTAATATTAAGTGTCTGTGGTAGTGGCAAAAGGCTCGCGGGATATTACACAGGAACTTTAAGTTAACTGGCGATATGAGGGAGTAGCTTATATCTGCATACCCCTTCTGAGAAATGTAGGCATGACGTTATTGTTATGTTAATTATTTTTGACACCTAGCTTACTTTATTGTTTACGAAATCTACGTATTTAAGGTGAACCCCTGTAGATATTGTACTTACCTGTATTTATTTCTAGACAATGAGGTTAAGCGACGCTTGCCGCGGTTGGTCCGTGGATGTGTGACCATCTTTACATATCAAAACCCCTTCCTGCCACGGAAAGCACGTTAAGCAGTTAATTATGGCTGTAATTCATGAATCTTTGGCAGTCGTTACGGATCGTCAGAAGCCCGAAAGCATTACCAAGGAGTATTGTGTTACCCAGTTACTGGGTTGTGGAGATCAGACAGGCAGTCGATCCATGTCAAATACTGGTATTCAGTTGCATCCAGTTAGACTGGAAGCCGACCCCAACATAGTTGGGAAAAGGCTAGGCTGATGACACGATAAACTTACTATCTTTTATGTATTAAGCTCTAGTTGCGTTGAGCTCGGGGCTAATTTTGAATGATCGATATTGTTCACGTTAATGTTTCTGTCATGTTTTGGCTATAGGCTATGAAATAGTAGTTGTGGCAAACAAGTATCTATTGTACACTTAGCAGTTGCTTTTTTATGTTGTCGTCAATGTCGGCACGGATGATGCTATAGACGGATATTGGCCCCGATTCTGTTGTTCACAAACTAAACTCAATTTAAGTTCAGTGCATCTTTTTCTTTCTATTTCATTAAGAAAAGGACAGAAGATAATTATTAGTTTAGTCCTGTCAAATTAGTCAGCGCCTGACGTAAATTGACGTATTTTTAGTAGCCAATTTTTTAATCACGTCTAAACTTGCCTATGGATTATCTAATTTGACAGCACTAAACTAATATTTATCTTCAGTCCTTTTCATAATGAAACAGAAAGCAAAAGATGCACTGAACTTAAATTTAATTTAGTTTGTGAATAACAAAATCGGTGCCATTATCAGGTTTTCCTAATAGAGGCATCATAGGTACTTTGTAATAGCTATATTATTTCTAAGATTCATTTTTATATTTTACCAATTGTTATTTTTAAATAAATTCGGTTGCTCTTCTATACATTTTGACCGTGTAGATTGCACTTTTTTTTTTGATAACTGATTTCATATTTCTGCGCGGCTTAGGCGCGTATTACAGAACGTCACTCAATACTCAAGCATTACTTAAAACTAGATTCAAGTCATTTGATTGGTTGAAACTACACACATCAAAAGTGTCTAGGGATCAAGCATTTTTATGCGGATTTCTTGAGATTGAGATGTGGCTTTGTAATAAATTTATGATTTTATAAATTTATATGGATCCTTTTTGGTGCATTTCATAATTTGAATCAGGAACTGTGAATCAAATTCGAGTAAAAGATGAAAATCAGCTGTCAATATTTTCCCTATAAAAACATACAACGCATTGAAGACATTATTAGTGCTACTGTTTCCCTACTACTGATTAAAACCAACGTTATTATGGAGCGGCGACGTCATTTAAGCAGGGAAGAAATGCTCAGAGCCGTGGGAATGATAAAAGCTGGTTCCCGGCAACGCACTGTGGCTTTAGCTCTGAATACAAGTCAGAGTGTTATCAGTCGACTTTGGACACGTTACCGAAGCACTGGTACCGTGGCTGAGCGCCATGGAGGACGGTATCGCTGCACCACACGGAGACAAGACCGATACATTCAAATCTTAACTCGAAGAGCTCCAACAATAACCGCCATGATGTTAGCCGTGAGGCTTCATCACTCTTCAGGGAACTTAATTAGCGACCAAACAGTCAGAAACCGCTTGCATGAAGTGAACCTTCATTCCCGAAGACCGCTACGGGTACCACCTATAGCAATGCACAATCGTAGGATTCGATATCAATGGGCTCTTGAACACAGAAATTGGGCAGAAGAACAATGGCGTTTCGTGTGCTTTTCTGATGAGTCTCGTTTTGGTATGAGACCGGATACAAGACGTATACGACACTGGAGAACCCCTGGACGCCAACAGCGATTAAAATCCTGCCAGGAAGTCCATCCTTATAGTGGTGGAACCATCATGGTATGGGCGGGTATTTGGATCGGCGGAAGAACTGAGTTGATTTGGATCAGAGGCAACCTCAACGCTCAAATTTATGCTGAGACGATTGTATCAGACGTCATCGTTCCTCTACAAGTGCAAATCGGTCCCTTATTTCAGTTAATGCATGATAATGCACGACCGCACACCGCAAGAGTTGTAAGACAGACTCTCGCCGCAGCTAACATCAATGTCCTGCCCTGGCCTGCTCAGTCGCCAGACTTGAACCCGATTGAGCATGCATGGGATATGCTACAGAGAAGAGCTCTGCCGAATATGGAGGGTATCCAGTCGCAAGAAGACCTTTTTTTGTTGTTGCAACGAACATGGGCGGCCATTCCACAGCGTGATTTGGATGAACTCATTTTGAGTATGCCAAACCGATGTTCTTGTGTTGTTAGTGTTCGCGGTAGAAACACGGATTATTAATTGTTTAAGTTACCCAATAAAATTTTAGAGAAAACTGTTATTTCAGTCTTTTTTTCGAACTTTTGTGTTAGTGGTTCAAATGTCAAAAATCCCTTTATTAGGAAAATGGCAAATTTCTTTATTAATGCAAAGGTGACTTGGTTTATCGTTACTGTGACAAACGAAAACACTTTATTTGATGAATCCTTAAAGAAAATTTTAATTAATATCAATCAGGAGAAAAGTTATTGCAAAAATATATGTTGATCCCTAGACACTTTTGATGTGTGTAGTTTAAAGTAACGCTTGAGTATTGAGTGACGTTCTGTAATACGGGACGTAGAGTCATGTGCTTAATTTGTAGTTACGCGTCGGTTTTCACGTCGATATCAAGTTGTATTTTTTATTTATTTTATTATTCTATTCTCTCCATAGATCGTGGTAATTTACAACTATTAAGAATTTTATGAAAATCCCCAGTTCGGGTGTAAACTGTTTACATATCCTACAGTACTGGAAGTTTCATACCGTATAATTTGAATTTATTACAGACACGCGATTGTCAGAATCTGACGGATTTCTAAGTAAATATTTCAATAAAACACAACTATCGTTTTGTTGGATTATACGCGTTTCATACGCCACAAGCAAGTCAAATCAGGATAAATCTTATAGAAATACGTATGATTGCGAAGGATTAAGCGTGACATGTCAAAACTCATTTGGAAATGACCCTTCTATATGTCGAGATATAGGTAAACCGTTGAGCGCGGTACGTTTAAGCTGATTGCGAGCCCATAAATCCGGGCTATGACAGGGGACAGGCATGGCCGCGCCCGACTTTTGACGCGTCAACTTAGCCGGAATGGACCTGCCTGATTATTCCAACGAGGGATGTTAGATGTTACTGTACACTAGGGATGGGACACGTTTTTGACAACTCAATATTTGATTTCTGGAAAATCAGCCTTGGAAAATGCAAATACCATTTTGTAAAAAATTGCTTTCAATTTCCATCATTCACATTTTCACGTTGGATTTTGTTTTTTTTTTATATTTATTTAAGCTTGATGAAAGCTCCGCTCCATTCAGGTATTTATTTATCGGAACCTTTCAAAAAAACCTTAAAGAGTTAAGTGACTAAAGGCGAAGCTTTCAAGTTTTTTTTACTGAAAGTGTGTAGCGAAGCGAAGATCCGTGTTCCTACTAACCTTTGTATCCTAAGATTCTTTATGAACCTCCAAAGGAATAAAATACTTTTGGGAGCTATTTTAAGAGAGGCAAGTTGCATCACTCTTTATGACTGAGACGTCTTGGAGCTTTTTCGAGCTTCCGTTAATTTAGTTTACGTATATTTTCCCGGCTATTTTTTCAGGTAAATAATCTTTTCTTTAAGACCTCTGTTACAACTCAAAGTGGAACTCTTCAAAAAATAAGATATTTGTTTTCTAAGGCAAAACAATTGTAGTTAAGGCGCATTATACTGTAGTACTTATTGATTGAGGCTAGCAACTTGATGATTATTCAAATGGAACACTATCTAAGCCGCAAAATAATGATAAGCCTATAATGACTGCAGACGGTTTAACCTGAACCGGCCGTTTGATCATATCGATACCTGCAAAGAAAAACATCGTAACTCATTTTAGTAAATTTTCAGAAGAGCGCGTCAATCTTATATATTATAATACTATTATAATATAATCATAAAAAAGTATAAGTTCACATTCCCTCCATCGCCATTCCCTCGTTGCCTCAAATTTTGGTCATTATATTGGACGCTTAGCTGAAACCATAGGTAGTTTTAAGATGTAGGAAAACGTTAGTTCTACCATTAGAAGGTACAGTTAAAGTAATTTACTATAAATTATCGTAGTAATCGACCCGTGGGTTTCCAATAATCTAAAAATAATTCCATGTTTCTCATAGGTCATGAATATTGTAATGAAAGAACCCACGAGGGTGTTTGTTCGTCACGATGACCGCGACGAAACTGTGCTTTTACCGAAATCTTATGAATATATTATTTAAAATATGGCCCGGCTTGAATTATGTGACCACGTGTGTTTTACATATAGATAGGGTTCGTATTAAAATGATAAATTCACCTGAGCGGCCGAAATTTGATATATCCCTTTTTTCTTGTAACAGTCGCTTTTATTTCCATGTCTGGCTTTGTAGAACATGAGTCGTATAAATAAGATATTTACTCACATTTTGGTGACAGACAAGATAAATAAATAAGAGACAAGGTGCGCAGCGAACATTGTAAGTAGAAGGAGCTTCAAGGTTGCAGAAATAGCGATAAAGTAAAAGGGTTCAGAATGAGATGGCATGGTCATGTACTTCAACGAACAGACGACCATGTCGTGAAAAAGTGCCGTTTCGTGGCTACAAAAAAAAGAAGAGAAAGACCGCAGATCACATGGATGATGAAGGTTCAAAAGGACATGACGGAGATGTGGCTTACGGAAGATGACGCACAAGACTGAAATAAATGGCGTCGCATGATTATTTGGGAAAGCTGATCCCGAGTAACGGGAAAGGCAAGGTCAAACAAAAAAGACAAGGTATCTAAAATACAGTGTTTTTAAATCAATGTTGCAATCAGATAGTAGTCGCGGCCCATGTTCAGCGGACTTACCTACGCTCAGGAATACAGTGTAAACTCTATATAATGACACTGAAGGGACTGTGCGTTTTATGGCGTTATAGAGAGTTGTCGTTAAATGGAGAGAAGAAAAATCAGAATTATAAAACACAGTGATTTTCTTTTACTAGCCATGTTTACAGTTTGAAAGTTTGTGAGCAACTAAGAATATGATAACGTTTTAAATAATCCATGACTCCTACTTTTTAGTCATGGTCAACAACAGTCTACACAATCAAGCAATCCCAATTTGTAAACTTTTTTAGAAAGTTTGGTATGCATGATGCCTACAGTCGACTTAATTACAGGCTAGGATAATAAAGCGACAAAAGAACGTACACCACTGCGCAGTTTTCACTAATTTTGGCAACATATAAGGTTCTTTTTATTACTTAATTGTTGTCGTTATTGAGAGTGGGTATAATGCTATATAGAGTGTATTATTTTATGGAAGGCAAGCTAAACCAATCAAAGCCAAGTGATTTCGACGCTTTAGGGAGTTTTTCGTTAAATCGAGTGACGTTACATGGAGTTTAAACTTTGATGATTCCTAATAACACCCCAACCTAGTTTACAGCACAATGGCTGAAATAAAGTAGTTCGCCATAAAACAAAGTACGGGTAGATATGTGAAACAGGTAGATAATCGGATTATACCACGTCCGCTGTTTGCAGTTCTCAGCGGCCACATCGGGAGCACGTAAAATCGTTACGTTTCCATTCGGACCGAATCCTCCATCGACAAACGTTTGTGCATATTCTGCGGTAGCTGGGTTTTATCCATTTTTGTAGACGTAATTATACACTTACCTACCAAGATTTTTACAGCTTTTTTCGTTCTAGTTTGTTTCAGTACATATCAGAAGGCTAATTCCTATACTTAATTAAAAGTGTTCAAAATCTAGTGACAATCTCATCTCAGCGACAAACATATTAAAAATGTAGGGATATTAGAGCAATTTTTGACAGATTGAGACTGAGATCTCTGAAAGTTCTTTAAGTTACGTCCCTCAGATATTTTAACACTCGGTTTTTGTTACATCTGCCTAAAGTATAGGTATAATAAAAATAATAGCAGAGCGGAGCGCGATGTTGAAATGGCTATAAACAAATCTGACTAAAGCAAAATTAAAGAAAAATTAGGTCGCTACGTCAAATAAAGGAGGTAAGCTCAATAGAAATCAATTCATCGGTTTTCGAACAAAGGCACGAAATTAGGTGCAAAGGCTTCCAGAAACTCAAAGAATCGGCTTATAAAATTCTACCGCTTTTGTTCAATATACATGCGATTTTCCAAGAGCTCATGAACAAATGTAGGCTACCGACTTAGTAATCACAACATTATCATGTCAGCTACCTCTCATCAACTCTTGGACGCAGGCGTTCCCCTAAACGAGAGATATTTCAGTAATGAGCTAGTGCGGCAGGGGAGTCCCAATCGCGGTAGGATGTTATTAGTTCACAGGTGGATCCTGTTCATTCCCCTGGCATAATCTCTTACGACACCCCAGGGATTCCAGGGGGTCTTGTTCCCCGAACCTTCAGGTACTTGCGAACTTCCTAGTTACAACATGTAACTAAGTTCGACACTATTGCTCTGAGTTGAATGATCGATTTTGCCAATTATTTGATTGTGCAATGCAATGTTGTGATTGTGATTCAGAATATGAACTGGAAACTTATGTTATAGAAAAATAGTTTGTTTATGTCGAACACAGCTTGTCTGATAGTTGGACGTAAATGGTTGCTCACTTTATGTTTATAACGTATTATGTTATCAAGCTGGAGTGTTGACTATTTACACAGATTACACAAATTGATGTTACAATGTAGCCTTCAGGATGATATACATAACTTTGAAATTGAAAGGGAATTCCGTTGACCCCATAAGCCGTAAACATAAAACATGCTTCACGAAACTCAAGTTAAAGTTAAATTCAGAAGTGAAATATGATAATCCATCGTTTCGTGATGCACAGGTGCTGCTAACAAAGTTCCTGACAGGATAATGTTCATTGTTCGCTCACAATAAGAACAAACAAAGTACCGAGTGAAGGAGCTAATTCACGTCGGCTTACAAACCAGCTCTTTGAGCCCCGAGTGCCACGGAAAGCTTAAAAATCAACCAACCGACGCCATTCAGTCGGAGGTGTTACTTGAATGCAGCGTTCGTTCCTCAGTTCGTTCATTCTCCACAATTGAAATGGTAATGTGGCACCGCTCCAGTTCTAATTGCCATGCAAATGTTGGAGCCCCGTACACACTGATATGTTTATAGCTCGGCAAGGAAGTCGAATCCTCTCAAAGAGGTGATCACGCTCCAAATGGTTCTTTCACTTGTCACTAGTGAGCGGGGAATGCAATCTAGTGCTAGCTTAGTCTCAAGAACTATGTCACATGCGAGGTGCTAGTTCTGTATTAAATTAATGTAGTTTGAAGCTCTCGTAGTTACGCTGTAAATATTTCTTGTTGCTTTGTAAGATTACTTTATTTCATTGTAACCTTTAAAACAGCAATCAAACATTGATAAAATACCTCACGTTATCGATTAAAATATCAGTATTACCGACGCATTAATAATTACTAATCCATTCGATTTGTTTGGCCTTAAACATTTAGTCTAATTCTCGTAAATTAAACCGATTTCAGTAACAATCACAGCCATCCAATTATTGTAACACGCTAAACCGGCGCAATGATCCAATATGGGGAGGTTTGTAAAACTATGGCGTTTGAACCGGCTCATAATGAGTGAACAACGTAAATGCGGCGTGTTGTTTGTGATAACTATGAACAAACCGCTCTCCGACCAACAAAAGGGATTTCAACAAATAAACTATTCCATGCGTTCAACAAAGTTAGCTTAAACGCGGCAAAACTCAACTTTGTGTAGTCCGCAGTCGTCCGACTTGTCACAACTGCTTGTACGCAAATAATAAGCTGTTTCTACGAGCAGTCTCTTAGAATATGGTGCAAATAGAGTTTTCAATATTTACTCTCACAGTGTATCCCTACAAACGTTCGGTTTTTCAGTTGCTTTTTAAAATGCTACTTGGCATTTCATTACTTATTCATGTGTTTTTGCTCGTATAAAAGACTGTGGAAGTAGATACCTAGGTACTTTTAATACCACAACATTCGACAGCTGTAATGGATATTATGTTGAGACGATTCCCTTTTGGGGAATGTTTTTGTAAAATCTTCATATTTTTTCTGTTTTTTCTTCTTCTTTCACTTTTATACTTTCCGACAATATAAATTTTTGGAGAATTTTGTCTGCTTCATTTTGAGTTACATAAACAGTCATTATTACCATCTGCCTGCCTTTCCTAACTATGTTGGGGCAGCTTCCAGTCTTACCGAATGCAGCTGAATCCCAGTATTTTACATGGAGCGACTGCTTATCTGTCCTAAACAACCCAGCTACTGGGTAACACGATACGCCTTGGTAAGACTGATTTTCAGAGTTACATAAACAATAATCACAAGAATTTAATTGAAACAGATAATACCTATTTTTAACACTTAGTGTATGTTGATGATGTTATACTATACTCAATATCTTTATTGCTTTATGTAAATACTGAGGAGAGTTAAAATATTATGTTTTAGAAAATGGGTTTGCAGCTGTCAGTTTGATCAATGTTCACTACGATTCTAACTAATTTCTTTTGTAGGGTAAAGAGTATCAGTGCATCTGTTCTATTTCCCCATATGGGGCCGTCTCCACGAGCGAGAGAATCGCGGCGATATTATCGTCGTGCCATCAAAGTCAATAGAAACTCTATGAATCAATCTCCACACGACGATATCATCGCGACGATAATTTGATGGCACCGCATGACTATCGCCGCGATTCTCTCGCTTGTGGAGACGGCCCCATAGAGTTACGCCGCAGCTATGCCATGCATTGGCATACGCATAGGTGGTGAGGGCAGTTTGTAGATTGGCTGTTTTTTAATTTCGCGGAGAGCGTATGAAAATTTTGAAATTTTTGAACGGGTTTATTGTATTTGTGTTTTCCAGTTAGACTATCTTTCTGTCACTGATAGTGTGAAGGACAAACGAATTTGTATGGGTACATAAGTACGATAGCTAAAAAGCGAAATATATAAACTTTATTTAAAAAAAAAAGATCAACCGTCTTTCCAATTTCGGAAGTCGGTGGCAAAAAAGAAAATACAAAACCAAAGACACCGACTTCAGAAATTAAAGTTATTTTTCAGTTCGTCGTGTTTTTTTTGGAAGTCAATTGTTTTTTATAAATAATAAAGTTTTTTTTTTATGCGTAAGAACAATGTCTTTTTGTTATATGAACTTTTTTTAGGATTAATGGTGCGTATCAAGTTGAAAGCAGGTGCGGCCAATGCCCAGACATTGCGAACAAAACAAAAAAAAAAAAAAAAAACTCAACAATAAGATTTATTACGATCTTACTTTCAAACACAATACAATAATTTAATAGAATTTATTTGTTAAACAGTTGAATGAAATCTGAGTGGAATCAATACAAAATAACTTTATTATAGAAAGAACACATCATTTCAGCCTAGAAGAAATGATCAGAGACGTGTGAATGTTGGAAGCTGGTTCTCGGCAAAGTGCTGTGCAATTCATCTGGGCACTACGCAATGTTATAAGACGACTCTAAACCCGCATCGCTGTGTGGCAACGTAGGAGAGCGACATGAAGGACGAGCTCGCATCGCCTTAGACAGACAAGATCGTTACATACAGAAATAATTAAAAAGCCATTGTGTCTCTCGTGGATCCTAATTCTAATCGATTTAGCTTAGTCGCTAAATCCAAAAATCTGCGAATAGTCATCATAATCGAGGATGTAAGATTTTGGTATTTTTTTACATTCTCCATGTAATTTGATAGTATCTGAAGGGCAAATCAGTGAATGGAACAAAGCTCTAGTATTTACTGCGTGATCATCATTTGGGTTAGTCGCGTCATCTCCTAATTTTCTGCAGCCAATTTTAGAATGGTCATTTCGCCTTTTACCGATGACTGAGGCCACAATTGGGAGGCCCTGGGTTTCCCCTGGAATACGTAATGTGGTGAATTGAGGATATCGGCTAAGTATTTGGTACAGACCCTTCCTAAGGTCTACAGGAATTTCCTGCCTTGGAAGAGGTTTTAATCCAAAGCTTCCCCACCAGTCTTTCTTCTTGAATTTCTTCATGAGACTGGATGCATGGCTTCCGTCGACATATATTTCTGCAGTTACTACTGTGATGATCACCAGGAGTGGTAGTAGTCGCATGATTGTTGGCGGCAACTGCTGAAATATTATACAATATGTAACGTTAATTGCGCAAAACCTCATACACCCCAATCAGAGCATTGAGTTAAAAGCATAATACAATGACCAAAACTATTTTTTTAAAGCTAAGCATTTTTATTAAGAAAATCATTTTGATACTAGCATTACTTTAAGCATTCAAAATTAAGTCTTATTTCGTTAATATAAGACTTAATTTTCTTTGGCTTTTTTTAAAACCTATATTAAAAGTTACTGAAATCGATTCAGTAGTCAATTATGAACAAACTATTTTCAGGTTTTGCGAATTTAACGTTACACGTTGTATAAGGCTATAGAATGTTCCTTTTTGTGAGAAAAAATAGCCATTCAGTACCGTATTCCAAAGTCTGTGGATGGCTACTTATTATTTTAACTAGCACTTTGCCCGCGACTTCGTCCGCGTGGGTTTCGTATGTACAGCACATCAAGCTGCTACAATCTGCAAAATTTCTTTAATAAATTTTCAACTTTATCGAATATTTTTGAAAATAAATTATAGCCTATGTTACTTCCTGGTAATTTAGCTTCCTATTGGTGAAAAAATGGTCAAAATCGATCCACTAGTTTCGGAGCTTATTGAATTCAAACAAACAAATCTTTCCTTTTTATAATATTAGTGTAGATACGAGTATCTTTGGTAAGTACTAGTGACCTGTCCTTAATTACCATGGTTGTAATCTTATAATGTGGTGACACGTCAAAACTTTGAGATTTTTGTGATATATCTAAGTTAAATATAAATTTATTAAGCACCTTACATAATCAATTCTATAAATGATTGTGAAACTCAAAGAATTTATCTCAAATAAACCATTTACTGGCACTTTTGAACTGTCAAGAAATCGGTCAATCAGAATAATATATGAAGCTGGTTAGCTAGCTAGCTAAAACCGCATCATAATTATTTGTGTAGTTTAGAAGAACTAAGTGGCCACACAGACAGACACGAAAAGCGAGATTGTTTTGTACTATTAATTTATGTTATCGACAGTACAAAATTAAATGACGTCACGTATTCTATGAGGCGTTCTAAGACCGCACACAAAACAAACACGAAACGTTTATTTAACACTTTACTCAGTTCAGGAATATTTCACACTTTGGCCACAGTGTGCTGACACTAAGTATTTCTATAGATTTGTTTTATACTTCGTGCCAAAGATAAGCTGTCAAGTTTACGGACTGAGGCCCGTATTTTATATAGAACGAGAAGTAGTCATAAATCTGACTTATAAAGTAAATAAAAACGCATCAGCGACGCCTCTGGTATTGCAATTTTCTATAGGCGGGCTCTTAAAATAATGTGGGCTACAGGAAGTAGTCCACATTATGTTTGCCTACCTTTATGTCGAGTTTAATAATATCATATTTTGAAGTACAGTCAGGTTCTAATGTTTTATGTTACTGTATTCGAAGCTACTGAATTACTAATAATAACATACAGCTTTTAGAAAGTATAATAAACAAATTAGACTATTGACTGCAATATACTGAAAATCAATGGCGCATTGGTGATTTTACATAAATTAAGTACAGCAGTAAGTATTTATTTTTGGGTCGGTGTGACTAATATATAATGTATCTAGCGGCCCGACCCGGCTTCGCACGGGTAGATATTGGTATTTAACAAAAATTATAAATTTTAACACAGTCTTGGCAGACTTTCCATGCTTAGAACACTCGATTAAGTCTGCTTTTGTCAAAACAAACAATAAAAATCATCCGTTTGGGAGCTATGATGTCGCAACAACCCACAGATGATACACACACAGACACAGATACACACGTCAACTTATAACACCCCTCTTTTTGTGTTGGGGCTTAATAAAAAAATTGTATATTATAAAGATAACTTAGATATTATTGTTACTTTTTTTTTGCACTATGCTGATTTCCTGAGATGTTGTTAGGGTAGATCAATAGTGTAAATCCAAGATTGCAGCTTCGAAACACCTGTGCTAACTGCGTGGTCCCAAAAATCCTCGAAATATTCGGATTTCGTTCAGTTTTTTCTTATAACTTCTAAAAAGTGCTACCTTTTTTGAAATATATACATTTGAGCGTAGCCGTAGCTCTGTAGGTCCAATAAATCCTGAGATACACCACAAAAAACATTGGCCATTTTTCACAAAAATTTCACGGTGACTGGTCTATAGCTACATTTGAGTCGAGATTAATGCGAAATTTGAAATCCAGATTTATGAATACACATCGTTCTACCAGAGAACCAGACAAGTTATGTACTTATTAAAATGCTACACAACAAATACTACAATAATACTATGTAATATTATTATCTAATACTTATTTAAAACTATTTAGTTAATGTAATTTACTATTTACCTTCCTAAATACACGTGCTACGTTCTGCGACAACACAGCGATATACTGCGTTAGATAGAGGAGACTGCCAATAATCACCATTGTTCACACAAAATATTTATTTTTCCTCATTTGCGTGTTATTTCGGTATATCGGTACCTATGTGTATATTATCGGGTGATTAGGATCAATAAATAAATCAATCAATTCAGCAATATCGCAGCCCACTGCTGGACATAGACATCTCCTAGACTGCGCCACAAGACCCTGTCCTCCGCCTTCCACATCCAGTCTACTGAGACTCCGAGCATAGCTCGCTTGATTAGGATGCGGCCGTATAAATATCTAGCTAAATAGAATTGGATGTAGCCAAAGCATGATGGTGGAAATTTTGATTAAAAATAAAATATCATAGTCGAACAGTAAAATAGTTTTGTTTTTTATTTTTATTATTAGCCATTAATGTCCCATAGCTGCGCAAAGGCCTGCCTACTCTGTTTCCATCTCTCTCTTTCCAGAGCCGCCAAGGACTAATTTTTATTAAAGGTGTCCAGCTCATCCCCCATCTCCGTCTGGCCCTGCCGCGGTGTCGTTTGCCATTAACAGGACCCACAGGGTCATAAGTTTGGCTAATTGATTGTCTGACATGGGGCAGATGTGTCCAGCCCAAACCCACATTTGAATGTTTTAAAATTTTTTAATAATAGTAATATTTATTTATGATAACTTCAGCTCCACAATATGTATGTGTTAACAGTGCTTAAAAACCTATGTTTGTCCACCAGTAAATTACATCAAAAGCTACATATAACAAAAGAAATAAATTCAAATATTTTTGCCACATATTTGCAAAGAATTAAAAATATTCCAGTGTTCGTTTTATTAAATTTATGACTTGATCGGTAGTTTACACCGTTATCCATTGTAATCCAATATAGGGGAAATTGGACTAGGAAAAAGTAGATTTATTAGTGCGAGTATAATGCTAAGTAGTAAATGTTAAATTTATTGTGTTACTTTACCAAGAGCTTTGTAAATATTTTAACTGGATTTTGTCGAAACATTTTGTACATGTAAAGCGGTGGGTCGTAAAATTATAAATTTGTTTCGATTCTGTGATACAAAAGATATATTATTGTAAGTACTGCTAGCAAATTATAGATTACCTTCGTTCAGAATATCAGATGGTGTCATAATACTAGGTAGGTAAAAGGCTAGGTAGGCCTTTTTCCCAACTATGTTAGGGTCAGCTTCCAGTCTAACCGGATGCAGCTGAATACCAGTATTTTACACGGAGCGACTGCTTATCTGATCTCCACAACCCATACCATATATATGTATGACTGGTTGTCAGACTTTCGAGCTTCTGACGGTGTATGACCTGATAAAAATGCAAACTATAATGAATAAACTATGAGGATTGTCCTCTTAATTTTAAATTACAGGTTGTATTGAATCTTTTCGATTATATTTTCACTGTAGTAAGCGAGATTTTCTCCACAAACCGATGTCAGTACACCAAGTTATTTGTAAGTAGGTACTCGTATTTTCGGTGCGTACGATGTTCATTGCAAATTGGACGAGGAGATTTTTATTCGTTGCGTGAAAATAACCGTGCTTCAACTTCATTTCCGAGATCATAGGAATATATTTGCATATTTCCTGCTTTCATGAAGCGTCGATTTATCGCAGTTTCTAGATTGAAGTGTTTCGCTGACAGTAAGTATAAAATACGTGGATTCCATGTCTCGCTTCGAGTGCGGCAAGCCAACTTTCTCAGCGATATTGAAACTTAATGATGCGTTCCCGAACAGTTACGTGACTCAATAAAGTATTATTTCGTCTTATTCTGCCTAAAATGGGTAAATATTATCATTATTAAGTCGTTACCAGATTCGAAGAGGGCCTTTATCAATACGTACGCTATTAGATTTTACTGATCGATTTTATCAACTTACTTTTCGGTATTTGTGCCTACGCTTGCAACTCGATATAACTCTATACTAAAGTTATCTCAATTTAATTTGATTCTGCAAAGAAGTCGTGGTTCTTACGGTCGTTTTGTGAAATTGAAAAGAAAAGTACAGTTTGCTAACTAAGCTTGGCTAGTTCGCGAGAGTTGCAGAGTTTAGCGGGTTGTTCGGGTCCGCTCGCGTCCGTCCGGCGCCTGCGCTGCCGCTAACGACACCTTGTTGCTGCGAACCTCATTCGAGACTTTCGTGAACGAAGGCTCCGCACAACTTTGCTCAGTTCATAAACGGAAAGTTTGCATCAATCGGTATAGAGCCCGCCATTCAGAAATTACTTCGTCTTATAAGATTATTTTTAGAATAGAGTTTGTGTTAACGATGTTATCTTAGTTTCTAAACTGAAATTAGCTTATAAAGTTGAGTGCTCAGTGGGAAAATGTGATGTGATTTTTGCTTTTGGTTGATATTTACTACACATGTGACAAACTGATAGTGCGCGCTATTTATAAGAACAGGTAAAATTTCCTGCAATGCAAAAATCGATAATTATATCATGTGTCATATCAATATGGATTTTAATTTGAATGTGACTATAAGGATAATAAATTAGATAAAAGAGGGATACTTTTAGCTATGTAGGTACTTCAATTGAAGTACAGTACTAATGAACAGTAGGTAGGTATTTAAATGGACATTTCAAATAGCTGTAAATATAAAGTTTAACCCCCGTAAACATTGCGTAGCGTACTACCTATAGTTACACAACGCTTTGTCTTCTTCTTTCGAAAGTCAAATTACTGACGACTGAAAGAGAGAAGTCGGTGTGTAACTAAGTATTTATCTGATATAATACGTTTATTAGTAAGGGGGTCATTGTATAGGTAATCATTAGGTAAAATAAACCTATTACACACATGCTTTAAAGTTAGAAATACAATTTCTATACTCTTTTACAAAACAAAACAAAGAAGAAAATAATAAAGCTCTAATCAAAGCTTGTTGATTCATTAAAAGAGAGACCAAACTTCGATTTTCTTTTTCTTTTTCAAATTCGTGAATTCATATTTTGGAACAGTGACACCGAAATGATAGCGTCGAAACTGCATAAGTACATTTTCTGTGACTTCATTATTTTGATGTTTTAGCCTTTAAACAAAAAATGTACGGCGGGTCGATTTAGGAGTTTGAGAGTGTATTTCAGTCGACACTTCATACGCTGAATATTGCTAAAATATCAGGTCGTTTGACCTCCGCAACCCACGTAATGGGAAGGATACTGTAATTCCGGAATCGTAATATAAGGGCTTCTACCTATGTATTATATGTATATTGCAAGTGTACACAACACCGCAATACCGCGGCGTCCACAGCGTAATGATAGAATGTCCCCGGGCGTTGCACGTGATGCGAATGCCAAGCTCACCACAACCCTGGTTACATCGCCATCCATTGCTTTATTTCGCCTCTCTGTATTGCCACAGATATTGATAGGTTCTTTTGTCGTGATATTGGTGGGGAAAAAGTCAGTTAAACGCGGAAGCGGACGTAATCTATACTTATTATTTTTTTTTTAACCATTTGTCCCACTAGAAAAGAAGGAAACTTCTGGTCAAAGGTAAATCAATATTTATTAAAAAAAAATATCACTTTTAATGATTTTGCTTCTACCGGGAATCTAAGCAAAAACATATTGTGTACGTATCAGTCGAAAGGATAATGATAACGTTGACGAAGAACGTTACTACGACAAAGAGGTACGGTTACTATGTGGGTAGAGTAAAATCAGTCATTTCATCATTTCATACCGTAGCTACCTAAACTGAGTTTCAATCCGACCTTTCATAAAAAGCCGTAAAAGGTCTGTTTATAATCTACATCTAAACATATAATGGCAACAAAGTCAAAACTGTACATTGAAAAAAAGTAATTGCTAGGAAATGTGGGAACGAGTCTGGTGAATTTTTATCCGTTTGACTGTTTGCCTGGATGTATGGTCCGGATTGACTCAATAACGATTGAACGGACACGGATCATGGTTGTAATTTGGCACACAGATAACCTGGATTAACACCTAAGGTAGGTACTTTTAATCCCGGTACGGTAGTACGTTAACGTGGAATATTTTCCGACATCCACGCGTGTGAAGTCGCGGGCAAAAGCTAGTGTTAAATAATTAAAATAAAACAGATCGAATTAAAACATCATCAAGGCATTTTTATCCCCTACCTTTCTTACTGAAAGCTTTTCAAACTCATTGGCTCTAACAGGACCTCTTCACAACCATTTATGAGCTTCGTGTAAACCGAACACTTCACATGACGTCATGACTGACGCCATAACGAACTTTTCCCGGCCAAAAGCCGACAACTTCTATAAATAATTGAACAGCTAACTTCGCTGGCGACTTCAGATGATAGCTCTTGCACTATATTATCGGAAGAGGAATCGTTTAAGTGTTTCTGAATATTCGCCGCCGCTCCAGAAGTTTCGTCTGTAATTTGCGTTTCTATATTTTATGAGAGAATAAATTATAGGAATGTGTACGTAGGCGTAGAGGACTTTTGGTCGTTAATAGTCCTACAGACCGTATTTCGGCCATGGCGGCCAATCGCAAAGGAGACTATCCTTCGGTGCGGGAGATATTATAACGCACAAGTGTGTGTGCAGACACGGGTGCACTCTCTCCCATAGTCCGATGGGACGCCACGTAATGTGACACGACCGGAGAGTGATCAGGCACAGGACCAACGGCTTAACGTGCTTTCCGAGGCACGGGTGTATTACACCGCCAACTTCCAAACTCCGGACTGTTACTAAAAAAATCCTAATGGAAAAACTCAATAACACTTTATCCTACCTGGGAATCGAACCCAGGACCCCACGCTCCATTTTTATTAGTTTTAACGTAGTTTGCAACCAGTAGTTGAAGGTAATTTGATCTAAATCATATATTGTTTTATTTTATTACAAACATTATTTTACGAATGTGTTAAGTACTTATCTACTTATACTTTCACATGTAAGGAAGTTCAAAGAAACTTAAATATTTACTTAACTCCAAAAAAACAAAGCTTCAAAAGGAAACGCTCTTTCCACCATCGGTATTCCCGAAAACTTGAGCAGTTTCTTTTATCAGCCTCTTTTGTAGATCCTTCGGAATGAGCTATTAAATAAATAGCTAGTGGCCCTTACCGCACCGAATAAAAGAACACGACCTTCCCTCTATCGCAAACAATGTTCACAATTGAAAAATAAATCGGGTTCCCTTCGAATATATTTGTTCAGATATTTTGACTAAGACCCTCATCACATCCTTTATACTCTATAATAGATTCACTATCCAATTTACCCAACCAAAATACGACAGGTGTAAAAAAAAAACACGCCATGTTAATTTCACATATTCTTTATTTTAAAGTTTTTACGAATTATAACTAATTGGTAACTCAAATATCACAAAATGAAAATCACATATTAAAGTAAAAAATAAATATTTCAAAAACAACAAAAAATAACAAAATTAAATACACATCAATATCAAAAGTGTAGGATTCAAGCTCGATGGGAATGAGTTACGTAATTCCTATGTATTTATGTACTTGTATAATCGTCTAATATGTACTTTGGCATAAAATACTGGAGTTAAAAGCTCTGGGTTTATTCAATGCGTGAGAGTATTGCGTTATCACAGTGTTCGGCAAGTAAATACAGCGTGGTTAGTGATCTGTTACAATTACCCATTTTACTTATCAAAGTCTTTATTAATTATATTACCCAAAATTTTGTATAAAAACGATGCTAGACCGTTTAACATATTGTCTAGTTTGACTACTGAATCTTTCATAAGTAAAATGGTCGGTGTGAAAACTTATACGAAAACATTTAAAAGTTACACGTAATAAACTACTATCCTGTATAATATTGTAATACTGAATACCATAAGACAATCAAATGATTAACTATTATTATTAAAACTCAGTCTATTTGCTTTCACAAATTCATTTTAAAGTTTTTGATATGCGACTTTGTACAAAATGATATTTGCGTCCGCACAAACTTTGGGTTCAACATTGACGTAGGTATATTCCCTTTATGTAAACGTTGTTGTGGTTAAAGCTGGCAAAACCCGACCCGGGTTTTGCCAGCTTTAACCACAACAACGTTTGTGACTATTGTGAATTTCAATGATTGATTGACATAATCAAAATGTCGGGTAGGTTCTCTATATGCTACAATTGAAATTGTTATTCGAGCCTCGAATTATTTTACGATTACTACATTCTGAGAGGCCTGCTTTATATGTTTCCTACACAAAGATTGTCTTCACTTACTTCAAACACCACCTTCATAAGATCTAGTGATACTTTTACAATGACTAGGTAAATTGTTTTTACTATAGAGTCAATACGACAGTTCTTATACTGGATCTAGTGATACGTTTTTCCATTAGAATTTTCTAAAACATTTTCTTTATAGCGTTCTGTTCAACTATCCAAAGGGTCATGACATTTCAACCAATTTTCCATTCGAATAAATTGTAGTACAATTGAATATACAAAAGGAGGATTCAAGATGAGGACAAAGGGATTTACATCTCACGAAAGGAACATGCTCTAACCAAAATAACATTTAGGGTAAAGGACACATTTAGAGCCTTGTCATACAAGCGTTGTTTGAGGACTGGCGATGCGACGACATTTTGAATTACAATTCAGATTCGATCTTCATGATTCTAATCAGATACATCTGCATTATCTTTGGAAAGATAAATCTTAGACTTCCATTTATGATTAGGAACAGGTATGTCCAAAATCGGCGACGCAAGTTTCGATTTCCTCGCCTCGTCTAGTCTTCGTTGACAGATCGCTTCAATGATAAAGCCCTGAACATAATTTACGTAAGGGTGTGGTTACACCGGCGCCTTGGTACAGGCGTTGATGTCTCCAATGCTCTTGACGCGCCGGTGTCTCTTCTGCTTCAACAGCGCGTCGTCTGCCGACTTGGCCGGCAGGGGCGAGCTCACTCGGTGAGCATGGTCCGCTTTATGTCCATACCTTTAGGAAAAAAAAGAAACTTAAAAACCTTACCGAGAAAGGAAGATACGTATGCCTTCGGACCTTTGTACACACACGTTTTTCTTTCCGTGAAAAACTACGGTTTATTCACGCACGGTGATCGTGTTGTATGGATCACTATGGAAGCTTGTTGACAAACACGTTTTTTCTACGGCGCGGTTTATACGCCCGCGCCGTACCGTAAAGAAACTGTTCCGTCTTCAGAGGGCCTTACGGCTATTTTACACAAGGATAGTTTCTCATGTGCTTACTTTACATTAATCGAGTAAAATATTAAATTAAAGAGTGCGATAGATCTTCTGGCGTCAGCACCAGCCAGATCAAGAAACTGTCCTTGTTTATACAAGACTTCATGGAAAAAACTTTCATTGGTATAAGATATTCAGGATTTCTTGGGAATTAAAATAAACGAATAAGTCCATAAAAATAAGAGAAAACAAAATGTCTATCTTATTTTAGGTTTTATTTAAGGTTATTAAGGTTACAAATTGAAGTAGGCGTTAGTTGAGCACCTACGCGAGCATACTGTGCCACATTTGAAGTTAGGTTACGTCGGAAAACAGCAAACCTTTGTCTCTCACTCTTGTAAACGTAATTAGGTCATCCGATTCTGTTGGCTTTAAAACACGAGCCGTATCTAAAGAAATAAAACAAAAGGGAACCGTCTATTGAATTTCCGCGATTTCTTTCGCGTAAAGTTTTAAGCAATCTATAGAAATGTGGACTGTTGAATAACTTCGTTTTTTTGTGAATAGCGTGTAAACAAGCAAAACTGTTTTCTTTGTTTTTACGATTTAACTATATTGAGAAAACAAAAAAAAGCATGTTATTTTAAAAATAATGGTTTTAATTTAAGGACAATTTCTGGTTTTTTCTTCAATTTACCGGTCAGCAATTTAGAGCTGGCAATATACCACATTGCGGACACTACCAATTTCATAAAGGGAGAAATAACAGATCGTTTCGGCTATTTCTTCTTCTTTCAGATCTTTCCTGTTTGACGCTGCGTTAAAAATGACGCATATATTAAAGGCGTATGAGACACATCAGCTTTGTCTCTGACATAACAAAGCAACTGCGATGCCTCTGGAACCTATTGCAGACTTGCATAGGCGTCGCGATCACTTTCCAAGCAAACTGAAACACATAATACGCCATTACTTACCTATGAGTAATACTAGAGTTCTCCTTAATATCGTTCAGTCTCGTCAAACTGTCTCTCGTCGACACACTGGACTGCGAGTACAAGCTCAGCGGCGTGTAGATCGGCTCATACTCCTGCAGCGTCGGAGGCGGCGCGTACGTCATGCTCAGCTGGGACAGCGTGCGCACGGCTATCGGCGGCGAGTACGAGATCTGATACGGCTGCGTCAGGCTCAGCACACTCGAGCTCTCGCTTGAGCTTGACGGGGATGTCCGCTCGTGCTTCGGCTTTAGTACCCCTAGAGCTCGGGTTATTGAGCCCTGGAAATAATTTGCGGTTAGTTTTGGGAGTCATAATTTTTAACCATTTTAAATAATAAAAAGGATATTTTTTGATTTGCCTTTAAATACTACCCGTATTTAAAGGCAAATCAAAAAATATCCTTTTTCTATGCAATAAGATTCCGAATTCCCATCAAAATTACTGATTGCACAGCAAAATATTCAACTCAAAATATCACTAAACACACTACAATTATTTATTTTCGCAGCGTACAGCGATTTTTACGTCAGGTCGACGGAGCCCCGCTGCGCGGGGCTCCTATTTCTGCCTGCAGGGTTTAAAGGAACCTAACCAAACCGAACCTCGGGGTGCCCCTGACGTCGTTTAGTATTATGCGAATTAAATTGAAATTTGAAATAAAATATGGAAAATTTGCTGTGCAGTCAGTATTTATGCTATGTATGTAGTATTTTTGTCCAAAAATAAATTTAACTGTATTGCATTATGAGGAAAAAAGTAATGTCATATTGATGTAAAATTTCGAATTAGGTATCTGCAGTTTGAGTTTTGTTAAACATTTAGTTTATTTGTAGTGAAGTAAGTTATTTGATGTAAAAAAGAATATAAATGATGAGTATGTATTGATAGGCGATTATTTATTTGATGTGCAATTTATAATATCCCTTTAAATAAGTTACCAGTCTTACCCTCAAACTATGCCTCCTGGAGTCCCCACTAAGGTCGATGCCTGGTAATCCAGTAGCAACCGACCTTGAGAACGGTCTACCCAACATCCTGATTTGGTGACCAAACAAGTTTCTGAAAACCAATTACAATTTGATTTCACTACACAACGGAAGCAGTACAAATTTGAGATCACATATAGAAGCCAGGCAGAGCGTAGTTTGCGTTAGTTATGGTCGCTTTAATCTCTCAAATTTGCACTCATTTGTGTTTAATATCTGCTAACACAAAAAGCTCACATGCAAATTCTCGTAAAGTTATATTTTACTCTTTTAGTCGCCATGTTGGACCTCAATACTGCATTTTTTTATTCCTAGCAGAAAAAATAACGCAAACATTTTCATATTCACAGATTTATGTTCACTGGAAGCTACGAGAGACAGTTAATAAAAAAGTGAATAGTAATTCAATAATATTTTGCATAGACATCAAAAGCATGATGCACTTTGCTGGAAATGATACGGATCATGCTGATTGTGTACGAATTATGGATATAAATAAAAAGAAATAACACGATTGGATGACAACGAAAAGTACTGGATCCAGTATTGAAATCGGTAGCAAATATTTTGAGATATATATGATTGAAACAGACAGTACTCTTCCTTGTACGCTTGAATTAAAATAACAACAACAATATAATCAAAATGTCATAACTAAATCCATCAAGCACGAAATGTCAACGTGTTGGAAATCTTTACAAAATAAAATGGAACGTTACATGGAAGGAGAAAATGTGGACAGAGTCTGATTATTATGTAGTGCGGACTAATGATGATGACAGAGAGGCATTCATGATGTATCGATAAAATGATCGTTACCGTTCTGTCTCGATGCAAGGATCGCCAAGTTTAGGGTGATGGATAATAAAAAGAAACTGACTCGATGTCCCTTAGGTTTATCTTTTTCATCAGGATTTATTCACATTTATAGTTCAATCGATATCGTTACAGGTGAACCTAATATACAATGTTGTCAACTTTACAGTATGAATGTATACAAGTCAAAAACATAGTTATCTTACAGTATTAGTAAATGCTATTATTGTTATAATCCTAAAGCTACAATGATGGTTCTGTCTTTACACCTATGAATATTTAATTGTAAAGATTTTAAAATCTTCGATTATTATTACAATTATAAATTTCAAACTGTTATTAGATTGAAATGAATCCTTTTCAGTAAGGTTAGTGAATGCAAGTAATGGGATATGAGTTACCCCCTATGAATAATACGAAGCATTTCATGCTTATATCTTTATAATATCAACTAAGTTGTATACATTTACTAGTTTACCAAATTGATCAATCTCGAATTAACATTAACGTGACGAATCTAATCTACGGCAAGATCGGGACTCTAGGGGGTCACAATGTCCAACATTGAATCTAACACTGACGAAGGCGAAGTACAAAACAAAATGACTGTAAACTGTCCGATCGCTCCAACTTTTTGATATCCTTTACTTACAAACCACGATCCCTATGATAACTTATCAGTCTTCACCGCTCGTAAAGTTTTCCATAAAAAAAGTTTCAATAAACGAGCAAGTTTTGACGGTAGGTAGATACAAAATTTTCTTTGCGAAAGAAAATATTTTGTGTAAAAATAGCGAATTTACAAACATTTTGATACAGGAAATTTTACATAGATACAGGTTTGGGCACCGAAGCGATAATTTATTTTTTAAACGAGAGTTTTTTGGTTTTCGTTGGTTTATCTTTGTTTGGTGGACAACATGGATGCTCGGGCAGCCTCCACTTGCAGTTCTTCCACCTGGCAAAATATCGTATACCTGCAGGATTGCACCTCACATTATAATCAACTACAGATGCGCACGAACGGGAGGGGACTGCTCAGTGCACTGGCCACTGGCCTCTACTGACTTACTGAGTACTCAAACAACTGGGAGCATGCTTGTGCGTCTCACCGCGACAGCGTTGCACTCGTCGCCACTCACAAACGTCGTTCACTCATTTTAACAATGCACATGGGACAAACAATCTAAGGACTTGGTTATGATATATAATATACTGTGCTCATTGTCATCATACAAACTGCTAGATATATTCAAGTATTTAGCATTGTAAATACATAATTCATTCATATTATCATGTAACATAATAAGAAAATATAACATTTACATAGATACATTATACAAGTGGTGCGAAATATTGTTGACTCGCAAGTTGATTGATGCGATGGAACATATAAATATTAACCGAATAACCTGTGTCTGAAGCAAATATTATATTTTCCTGTGTTCGTTTATAAATGCGTGTGTGGGTGACTCACCTCGCTGGTATGACGAGAGCATCGAATTCGGCGACCAAGTGTCTTCTGATAATGCTCTTGGAAGGAGGAATGCCGAGCGCGGTCGCCATAGTCTCGCCGGTGAACGACGGCTCTAGTACGACGAGCCCGCCGTGTACTCCACTGTCTGTTGTAACATCATTATGAACTACGTGACCGACTGTTCTAGCTCGAATATCATTAGCAAATACACAATAATCAAGCCAGGAGAACAAACATACCTTTGAGATTATCCGCAAATTCACCTAAATCAATATTATGAGCCCATCGCATAAACCTCTGATTGGTCCAGACTAAGGGATCGGCGTCGACGTTCTCGCACTGGTGTCGCCTGACAGCCAGCGCCTGCAACAAACAAAGATGTTGTAAAAACTTAACGATGATTGATCAGCTCTGGTAATTTATAACGTTAGAAATAAGAAGGGAAATAATAAACGTGATGTAACAGGTTTTTAGCTAACTGTCGAGCGAGCAGGAGCGGAGTGCACGATGATTAATGGGTGTACATTACGGGGCACGGCATCGGCAATGCGAGACGGAACATTTTGTTCCAGCTCATTGGATAATCGCTCATTTGCTTTTCGTTATCTCACCCCCCACTTATCGGAAGGGACGCGGAAAGGTTTTCTCATTTCGAGCCACGCAATTTGTAAAATGAGATGGAGAGTGTAATTTATGTCATTGTCATCTTTAATCTATCTCTATTTCCTTTTATTTACCCGTAACACAGGTATTTTATGCGTTTTTCGGGCACCAGTCTCTTAAATATATTAGCGATTTGGGTATTTTTTATAGTAACTCGTGCATTTCCTCTCGGAAAGCACAATTGAAAGTGAAGTGGTACTGATGATGAAGACCACAGATGGACACCGGTACTAGTCAATAATAAGTTTTTCACGGGTTGCGATTATGGTTGCTAAGCAACTTATGTTCGTCTCAATGCAATGGGTGAATTGGAGCTGATGGTGAAATACCAGGAGAACTCCTCAACAATTAACTTCCTTCTATCGGGAAAAGCAATATTTTGTAAAAGGCGATGAGCAAATTGACACTAGGCTATTGTAACTTAGATAAATTATAAACAGACCCACTAAAAAGTGAGAAAAAAAAAAACAATAAAAAACAGACTTCCAAAAAAGACACTACACAGTGAAAAATAACTTTAATTTCGGAAGTCGGTGGCAAAAAACTAAAATACAGATCCAGAGACAGCGACTTCCGAAATAAAGTTATTTTTTTACTTGTAGTTGTTTTTTTTTTTTGGAAGTCGTTTTTTTTGGTAATTTTTTTTTTTAGATTAAGCACTTCCTGTCAACAGTAACATTTGTGATGAGAAATAAATTAAGATATATTTTCGACGGCTATACTTTTGTCGTGTCAAAATTGATTACAATAAACTGAATTGTTATTATAACATTATTGCTATTCACCACCTCCTCCTCCACAACCTGGTTTGCCGGTAAGGTACTTGATGTGTGTATAATCAGAAGGTTGGCAAATGAAAGAGCGTGTTCTCGGTTGAAGGTTTACTGAACGACTGGTGTTGTGAACAGAGGTTGAGAGGACTTAGAATATTAACTTACGAGCTACGTCATACATTGCCTAAGATTATAGATGTTTATTAAGCCTACGCGCTACAATCCTCCCCCCTTAATAAACAAATTATGTAAGTTAAGGACATACTTATACTCGTATAAACATTATATTACGTCATTGGTTGTGGACAATTGTTTTACTTATATGTACTAGAGTGTTCACGGTCTTTCGACGGAAATTGTTTACACTACACTTAAGTTTGTTTGAGGTTTGCACTTTGCACTCGCGATATTTGCTTGTAGGTTGACATCTCTAGTGGTACGCCGTTGCGCACGTTGTGTGATCGCGCAGCTGATTCTTGATTCGACGGCGGCGGCTTCAATGCGACGCCTGCCATAGCTCCACCCCACGTAGAGTAGGTATACATAGGGTTACCGCTGTTGACTAGGATGATTGCGGCTAGTAACATCTTGTAGGTGATGTAATGGTAATGGTTTCATCTTCCACAAATGTTGGCTGCGCTGTTCTAGTGCGCAACGATGGTCATTTTGTTAGCTGGCTGGCCCATGTTGTTGCTGACTGGTATGAGTGCAGCGATAGTGAGCTTTTGTTGACGTCTGACGGTTATGGAAACAGTTGATAACGACGTTGAAGTGGCGGCTCACATGTCGAATCTTACGGTCCTCTTAACGACGCGGCCCGATTTCGTTATAACCGGCGGTGTTGTAGTGCTTGAAGTGTCGTATGAAGTGGTAACGTTCGCCGGATGTGGGATGGTGTCGGGTGGCTTTGTTTGGGTCTCTTGGCGTGGGACCGGCACATTATCAAAGTCTAATAAATAAGCTGGTTTTAGACGATCAAGTGATACTGTGACTTGCCTGTTGTTACAGTCTAAAGTGTAAAATTTTGGATGACGTGTTAGTACTTTATATGGGCCTTCGTATGGTGGTACCAAAGAACGCCGTGCTTCGTTACCTAACAAACACATGAGTGTTAATGGATAAGTCTTTATGAATAAATACACTATTGTTATTGTTATGTGAACTTGAATGTGAGAGGTTGGGAACGGATGACAATGAATTGGTTAATTGTTTGATGTAATCGCTCTCGTTAATGTTGGTTGTAGGCTTTGAAAGAAATAGGTCACCTGGGAGTCTGAGACTACTGCCGTATAAAAATTGTGATGGACTGTATCCCAGATCTAATTTAACTGCTGAGCGTAACCCTAGGAGTACTAGAGGTAATTCCCGTAACCATTGTGAACTATTTGAACATTTTGCCATGATAGCAGCTTTTAAGGTACGGTGCAGTCTTTCGATCATGCCGTTCGCCTTTGGGTTGTATGCGGTTGTACGAACTCGTTCGATGCCGAGTCTTTTTAATAACTGCCGAAATAGGTCTGATTCGAATTGACGACCTTGATCTGAGGTTATACGTATTGGACAACCGAAACGAGCAATCCAATGCTCTACGAACACCTTAGCAACCGTTTCAGCTGTTATGTCTTTAACGGGTATAACTTCAGGCCATTTCGTCACCCTGTCGATGATGGTGACGCAATATTTGAAATCCTCTGCCGGTGGCAGTGGTCCTATTATATCTATGTGTACGTGTTCGAAACGATTTCCTGTGTTGTCAAATTCGCCTATCGGTGTTACTGTGTGGCGTTGAATTTTACATTTTTGACAGGGAACACACATTTTCACGTATTTTCTTATGTCATTATTCATGCTGCTCCAAAAATACCTTGACTTAACTAAGCGTTGGGTAGCTGCGACGCCGGGATGACTCACATTGTGTAAAGTTTTGATGGCGAGTTCCCGAAACTGTATAGGTAGATAAGGACGTATGTCGTTTGTTGATGTTTCGCAGGCTATCTTTATCTCCGAATTGGGCATGGTGATTAATTTAAATTGGAGTTTATCATGTTTACGTAGGTTTTGTAATTCCGAATCGCTTTTTTGTAGTTCGGCTAACTTTTGATAGTCGAATAATGATGGCACAATAATCTCATCAATTCGGGATAATGCGTCGGCGACTGTATTTTTGTCACCTTCTATGTACATGATGTTATCACAAAATTGAGAAATGAAGTCTAATTGTCTTAATCGCCTAGGTGAGTCTGACGGCGACACCTTTTTCGATAGGGCGAATGTTAATGGCTTGTGGTCTGTTAGGACTGTTAGCTTTCTGCCTTCTACCAAATGGCGGAAGTGTTTTATTGCCATGTATATTGCTAAAAGTTCCCTATCATAAGTACTATATCTTGTTTGAGTGTCAGTGAGTTTCTTTGAGTAAAATCCTAGAGGTTCTAATTTATCACTAACTCTCTGATTTAAAACTGCACCTACGCAAGTACCGGAAGCATCTGTCATCAACACTAGTGGCACGGTTGCGTCGGGATGTGATAACATCACTGTATTATTGATGATTTGTTTACATCGACTGAATGCTTCTAATGCACTTTCAGTCCACGTAATTTCAGTTTTGTCGCGTTTTTTTGGAATTATGTAAATACGCGTTTAGTGGTGCTTGAATTTCTGCAGCTTTTGGGATGTTTAGTCTGTAGAAATTCATCATTCCGAGGAAACGTCGGAGTTCCTCAATTGTTTTGGGTTGTGGATAGTCATTTATAAGTTGCGTTTTTTTTGCACTCGGTTTTATGCCCTTTGAGTTGATGTGGTAACCGAGGAAGTCCAATTCGGATTTACCAAATTCACATTTATCTGTGTTGATCGTTATGCCGTAATTATTTAAACGTTCCAAAACTATCTCTAAATGTTTTACATGCATTTCTTTCGATTCTGAAGCTATAATTACGTCATCAAGATAAGGAAATGCAAAATCTAGACTTTTTAATGCATTATTGACTAGTCTTTGAAAATCTTGCGCTGCGTTACGTAACCCAAAGTTCATTCTTGTAAATTCGAATAAACCGAATGGAGTTATGACTGCAGTTTTTGGAATGTCTTCGGGAGCCATTGGTATATTATGGTAAGCTTTCCGAACGTCAATTTTTGAAAATATAGATTTCCCTTTGAGTAAGTATGTGAAATCAAGTAGTCTTGGTAATGGGTAACGGTCGGGAGTAGTTTGTGCGTTGAGTCTACGATAATCTCCGCATGGTCTTATCTCACCGTTTTTTTTACTAACGCATACAAGTGGGTTAGCCCAAGGGCTATTCGAAGGTCTACAAATACCTAATTGCATCATTCTCTCGAATTCTGCTTTGGCTACTTTGTATTTCTCCGGATTAAGCGGTCGTACCTTTTCATGAACCGGAGGTCCAGTAGTATAAATGTGGTGTTGTACATCATGTTTAGGATGTGTTTTGAAGTTTTCCAATTTGGTGATGTCGGGAAATTTTTGTAATATAAGATGGTATTCGTCGTTTACATCGATTGATCGAATACTCGGTTCGTGGCAATTTGTAATATTCGTTGCGCGCGATATTAAAGTGATTTTGTCAATTAGTTTCCTACCATGTAAATCTACTATTAGTTTGTGAGCAGCAAGGAAGTCAGCCCCTATAATTGAACGTTGAACATCGGCTAGTATGAACTTCCATTGGAATGGGCGACGTAAACCTAAGTTAACCGTAATAGTTTTTTCGCCGTATGTTTTAATTTTTGTGCCATTGGCTGCGTATAATATGTAATCTGACGTGGATGCGTTTTGCCTTTTACCGGCTAAAACCGACACGTCAGCACCAGTGTCGATAAGAAATCGTGCACCAGTTTTATTATCTGTAACACATAAACGATAGGAATTTGCGACACCGGCGACATTGTGTATTTGACCCGGTGTCTGTATTAGTTTTCCGGGTTCTTTCTGCCGCAATTTATTGTGTCGCCGCATTTACGCGCATTGGTACCGTAAGTGAAGTGGTAGAAACACAAGTAATTCGCATCACCTGGTTTTTGGCTCAGGTATTTTTCCGTATTTTTTTGAGTGTTTTCGCGACTTTTAGAACGTGACCGGGATGTGCTAGAGCCATAACGCTCTCGACTTCGCGAGTTACGGTTTTTATGCGTATATGAACTGTTTAGTTTACTGCTTAACTCCGAAATTTCTAATTTCATTTGTTTCAATTCGCTAACAATGGTTTCGGGGATTGTATGGTCTACACTCGGGGTTGTTTTGGTAACCGGGGCTATTTCTGATGGCCTAGTATTTTCTAGGATTTTATCGGCGATATTAGCCAAACTGTCAAGTTTTACCTCACCAGTGTCGCATGCGGTTATTACGGCCCTAATTGAATGTGGAAGACGACCTGACCACAATAATTTTAGAGTGTCGTCTGGCACTCTATTTTTTCCTAAATCTCGCATGCGCCTTAATAATTGTGAAGGTTTTTGGTCTCCGAGTTCGATTTCGTTTAAGAGTTGGTTCAGTTGTTTGGTTTCCGACTCTTCGTAAACCGAAATTAATCTATTTCTGAGAGTTTCAAATTTATTATTTTCAGGCATGTTTTCTAGGATGTCACTTATATCAGGTAATTCGTCAGATTTCAGCCTAGCTATTAGAAGTTGACTTTTGTGCAGGTCACTTGCCTTTTGGGGTTCCACGATGGCATTGAATTGATGGAACCAGAGCCTTGGTCGATCTCGCCAAAAGTCCGGTATCCTCGGTGTGATGGAAACTGCCGTCATTTGCTGCGGTTGTGACTCCTCCGGGGTTGACATGGCTGCGATTTGTTGGAGAGCTGCGGCCTGGTAACGCGGGTCGTTTATTTTTACGCGCGATAAGAGTCTATAGCAGACTCTCGGTTACTGTAATAATTTGGAACTCGATCGCGCGCGGACACGTACGGGTGTCACCACTTTGCCGGTAAAGGTACTTGATGTGTGTATAATCAGAAGGTTGACAAATGAAAGAGCGTGTTCTCGGTTGAAGGTTTACTGAACGACTGAAGTTGTGAACAGAGGTTGAGAGGACTTAGAATATTAACTTACGAGCTACGTCATACATTGCCTAAGATTATAGATGTTTATTAAGCCTACGCGCTACACTGGTTTCACTATCCACTGACCTGTCGATCATACTTCATTATTCTAAGCAGATGTATGCCGTGCACGATGGAGGCCTGGTGGAACTTCCTCGTCACCCCGAGGTACTTCTCCAGTTCCTTCTTACTGATGGTGTCCAGCATGCGAGCGTCCACCAAGTTTGCCAAGAATGACTCCGCATACTGTTGGCCGAAATTAACTTAAATTAGAGTTCCTGCGTGGTTGCTTCTGTATATCCCATCGGGCCAATTTTGATAATAATTTTACAGATATCAAAGCTATTATAACAAGTTCTATAGATAAACGCATTTCAACCAGGTCAATAACATATTGGTATTTAACTTATTGCCACGGAAAAGTATTGTTTCATACCTGTGAAAGTCCTAAGTCGGGTAGCCATTCAGCAGCGACCCAAGCGTGCGTCAACTGTCCTATGCTGGGGTTCCTGACGAGGTCTGGTCTCCTCCGCTCCTCTATGGCGAGCCTCAGCTTCTTGCGGTGCATCGGCTGCGAGATGCCCAGCCCCACCTCCAAGTCCGCGTCAGACAGCTCGAGCAGAACCTGCCCATTCAAAGCACGGATCTAGAACCAACCAGAACACAATATTTGACGCTTAATGCGCGTCTCTCGTTCTACTACATACATCCCTACCAAAATGTTTCTTATGAATTTATCAATCGTTAACGACATGAATAAATTTAATGTTCGTGATTTTCTTTTCATGTTACAAGACTGAAACGCCTATTGAAAAGTCTAATATTCAACATATAAGTAAATAAGCAAATTCTGCGATGAATTTATCTGGGGGTTGTGTATCGGTCCGCGATATCCATACTTACATATCTAATAAAATGAGCGTATTCCCAATAAATAAATAAAAAAATATAAATGAAATTGCGGATTTTTTTGACGTGATAACGTCTTATAAATCGATGAACACCGGCTGCACGCACGAAAAAATATCACGTTCCGCCTAAACCTGAGCGTGCAAGCGAGAGCGCGGAACAAGCATAGAGAGGCATGATCGGCCCAAGCGTTGGCTTGTGACACATTTATTCATCAATGTTTCTTTATGATGTTATCACGTAAAACTATCGTCCGTAAACCGACTTTACAGACAACCAATTTTTTTGGTTTTTTTATTCCACTCGTTACATACGAAAATATAATCCGCGTCGTATCCATCGAGAGTTATGAACGGCAGAAAAGTAAACATTGATTTTAGCTCTCACGTAATTCATGCTGAAACTAACCATTGCATAATTATAATTTCTACAACGCACTTTGTTAAATAAATTCTTTACATAAAATAAATAATTATAATATTGAGGCTTTTTTGCCTTGTTAAATAAATGGAGTACTAAGTGGTTAATACGATTTGTGTTAATACTGCTTGAAGCCTCATACAGTTGAATGCAACAGAGCATAAGTAACCTCGTTTTGCTAACATCGGTGGACACTAGGTTTATAATACAATACTTAGAAAGTGAGTTACTAAATCTATAGAATGTTCTAATTTCATATTGTGCTTACCTGCCGAAAAATATATGTACAGAGGCCAGCACATCAAGCTACCCCAATCTGTCAGATTTTCCCAATTGAATATGAACCTTATTTGTTTGTGCTAAAGTTGAAGATCTATCAAAGGAATTTGACAGATTGGAGTAGGTTGACCTGCTGGCGTCTGTACAAACAAAGTGAAGCCCTGACTCCTGCGCTAGGTAACAACACAGAAGACAAATGTCTCTTTGATACCGATTTCAAGTGCTTGTCTAGATACAATCATAACAATAGCATAATGTCGAAAAACAACTTAGGTATTTGTGGGGTGACTTCGGCGGCGTACAAGTGATATATAATAAATAGGTAATATAAAGTGGCTTGTCAACTGAAAAAATCTAATTAGTCCGTCAGTTAGATTATCAAAAAATATTTGACCCGTATTTTTTCTTTTGTTACGTAAACCAAAATTGACGAAGATACGACGCTTTTAAAATTCTCAATACGTCACATTTTTAGTGCGTTCTGACGTCACGAGCCGAGTTCCGAACTCCCGAGTTTTGATGCGTTTTATCTTTGTCAATATTCATTGATTTACAAAAACAAAAAATACGTTTCCTTTATTTTCCAATACTCTAACTGACGGACTAAATAGATTTTCAATTTATTGATGGTGGAAACTAGCCTATTAAACATTTTTCCATTAGTACCTACTTTTAGTGTCATAATCTGATTTTAGTAGGCGGTTGCTACCTAGTAGCAGGCGATTAAAAGACGTGTTATAATTGGATACTGGAAGCACTCAGCCGTCAGGCCGGGCTCAGGCGCCGGCCAAACCAGCGTCTGCTGGCGGAGCCCCGGCGAGGGCGAAACCGGCGTCGGCTGGCGGAGCCCCGGCGCCGGCTAAACCGGTGCCTGCAGGTGGAGCCCCGGCGCCGGTAAGGCCGGCTCCTGCTGGCAAAACCCCGGCGCCGGCCCGGAAGAGGGGGAGAAAGGGAGGGGAGGCGAGGGCCCCAGAGCCTACGCCCGGCCCCCAAAACTCTCCCACTTCTGCCGCGACCGACGCCGAATGGCAGGTGGTCGGGCAGAAAAAGAAGGCGGCCAAGGCGGCCAGGAAAAAGGCGCAAAGGCGGCGCCGCAAGGAGCGAGCCGTCGCAGCTAGGCTTCGCGCCCCGAAGACCGCGGCTGTGGTCATAACACTGCAGCCGGACGCGGTCAAAAAGGGCGTGACGTACTGCGACGTGCTCACTAAGGCCAGAGCGACGGTGGACCTCCAGGAGCTGGGGATCGCCGGGGGCCTCCGGCATAGGGTGACCGCCACTGGCGCCCGCATGCTGGAGATCCCTGGCGTGACGAGTGGCCCCACCGCTGACGCCCTAGCTGAGAAGCTAAGGGCGTCCCTAAATGCGGAGGAGGTTCGAGTATCCAGGCCCGTCAAGTGCGCAGACATGCGCATCTTGGGCCTGGATGACTCCGTAACGGAGGGAGAGGTGGTGGCCGCCGTCGTCAGGACGGGCGGGTGTCTGGCCGACCAGGTGAAGGCGGGCACCATACGTCCTGACTTCACGGGCATGCGAACCGTAACGGTAAGCTGCCCCGTGACGGCGGCCAGAAAGATCGTGGAGGGCCGAAGGCTCCTGGTCGGCTGGGTTTCGGCGCAGGTCAAGCTGCTGGAACCCAGACCTCTGAGGTGCTTCCGATGCCATGTGGGGCACCACGTAGGCGTCCAGTGCACCTCGGAGGTGGACCGCAGCACTCTGTGCTTCCGCTGCGGTCAGCCCGGACACACGGCCGGCTCGTGCAGCGCCGCGCCGCACTGCGTCGCATGTGCGGCTGCCGGCAAGCCGGCCGAGCACCGGGCAGGGAGCAAGTGCTGCGTTCCACCCGACGGAGCCAAGAGGAAAGGGAGGCCCTCCGCCACCACCGCCGCCACCACCACCGTCGCTGCCGCCTCTGCTGCCGCCACCGCCGCCACCGCCGCCGCCGACGCCACCGCCGTCACCGCCGCTGCCGCTACCATCGCCGCCGCCACCGTGGAGGGGCCCTCGCAAGGGGCCCAGGAGGGGGCTGAAATGGAGGAGTGATGGCTCCATTACGCCTCCTCCAGGCGAACATCAACCACTGCGCCTGCGCCCAGGACCTGTTGCTCCAGAGCATGGCGCAGTGGTCGATCAACATCGCCGTGGTCGCTGAGCCGTACTTTGTCCCGCCCAGGGATGACTGGGTGGAGGACCTGAGCGGCTCAGTGGCCCTAATTTCGTCGGCCGCCGCCGGCACCCCGTCCCTCGAAGGAGTCACGAAGGGACAGGGGTGCGTAGCAGCACGGTTCGGAGAGATAGTAGTAGTGGGAGTGTACTTCTCTCCGAGCCGAACTCTCGCCGAGTTCCAGAACTCTTTAACAGAGTTGAGTGTCGTCGTCGCCGGAAACCATCGCTTCCCCGTACTAGTGCTCGGGGACTTCAACGCCAAGAATCTGGCCTGGGGTTCCCGTTGCACGGACGTGCGGGGCAGGATGGTGGAGGACTGGGCTCTGGAAACAGGCCTGGTCGTCCTAAATCGGGGTTCTGTTCCCACGTGTGTGCGGATGCGGGGCGAGTCCGTGGTGGACATTTCGTTCGCCAGCCCCGCTCTGGCACGGAGTGTTATTGACTGGCGTGTCATGGAGGAGGTGGAGACCTACTCCGATCACCGGTATATCCGGTTCGACGTCTCCACCCAGACCTCCAGCGCGCCGGTCCAACAGGCCCCGAGTGGTCCGCGGTGGGCGCTGAAGCAGCTGGACCGGGAGCTCCTCCTGGAAGCCTCGATCGTGCAGGCCTGGGTGTCATCACCGGACAGGCCTGCCGATATCGACGATGAGGCGGAGTGGTTCCGGGAGGCCATGTCCGAAATATGCGACGTGGCAATGCCCCGAGTCCGGCCAGGAAGCGCCCGACGTCAGGTGTACTGGTGGTCGCGGGAGGTGGAGTCACTACGCAAGGCGTGCGTCGACGCGCGACACCTGTACACCAGGCACCGCAGGCTCCGCATCCGCCCTCCGGATGCGGAAGCCACGGAGGCGGAGCTGTACGAGGGGTACAGAGCGGCGAAGACCGCCCTCCGCGAGGCTGTCCAGCGGGCCAAGGATATGGCCCGCGAGGAGATGGTGGAGACTCTGAACAGAGATCCATGGGGGCGCCCTTATAAAATGGTGCGGAATAAACTCCGCACCTGGGCCCCCCCGCTGACGCAGAGTCTCCGCCCCCAGCTGGTGGAGGAGGTGGTGAGCGCTCTGTTCCCTTCACGGGCGGAGCATACTCCCCCGCCCATGGCTCCGCCACTTGCGGTGCCTGAAGCGGACCACGCGGACGACGACGACATCCCTGAGGTGACCGGGGTAGATCTGAGAGTGGCGGTAGATAGGCTGAAGGCCAAAAATACCGCCCCAGGACCCGACGGCTTGCCGGGTAAGGCCTGGGTCCTGGCCTCAGGGGCTCTCGGGCCCCGACTAGAGGCGCTCTTGAGCGCATGCATGGAGAGGGGCCAGTTTCCACTCCGCTGGAAGACGGGGAAGCTGGTCCTCATACAGAAGCCAGGGCGCCCTGCGGACTCTCCGTCCGCATTCCGGCCCATCGTGCTGCTCGACGAGGTCGGCAAGCTCTTTGAGAGAGTGATTGCGGGCCGCCTCGTCGGGCACCTGGTGAGGACGGGGCCGGATCTTGCGGACAGCCAGTTCGGCTTCCGCAAGGGGCGCTCGACGGTGGATGCCATCATGCGCGTGAGGGCCCTCACGACGGGGGACGCGGTGTCCCGGGGTGGGGTGGTCGTGGCGGTGTCACTCGACATCGCCAACGCTTTTAACACCCTGCCCTGGAGTTGCATTGGGGAGGCGCTCCGGTATCACCGGGTGCCGACCTACCTCCGTCGAGTAGTCGGGGCGTATCTGACGGACAGAGCCGTCATCTACCCCGGTCGCAACGGGGAATGGAACCGGCGAGAGATGTCGTGCGGTGTCCCACAGGGATCGGTTCTGGGGCCGCTCTTGTGGGACATCGGTTACGACTGGGTGCTGCGGGCCGATCTCCCTGATGGAGTCAGCGTGGTTTGCTACGCTGACGACACGCTAGTCCTGGCGCAAGGGAGGTCGCATCAGGCGGCGGCCGACGCGATGACACGCGGGGTTGCGATAGTCGTGGAGAGGATCCGGCAGTTGGGTCTCGAGGTGGCATTGCACAAGTCCGAGGCCATGTCTTTTCATGGGCCTCGGAATGGGCCGCCTTCGGGATCCCAACTAACGGTAGGAGGGGTTCACATCGGCGTCGAGACAACGATGAGGTACCTGGGTCTCGTCCTCGACAGCCGGTGGAACTTCGTCGAGCATTTTCGACGTTTGGCTCCCAAATTGGAACGGGCCGGGGCCGCCTTCAAGCGGCTCTTGCCCAACCTGAGGGGGCCAAACGCCTCCTGCCGGAGGCTTTACGCGGGGGTCGTGCGGTCCATGGCCCTATACGGGGCCCCGGTGTGGGCGCGTTCACTGCGGCGGCGAGCCGCCCATTACCTGAACGCGCCCCAGAAGGTGGTAGCCGTAAGGCTAATCCGGGGGTACCGCACGATCTCGGGCGAAGCGGCAAGCCTCCTTGCCGGACTGCCGCCGTGGGATCTGGAGGCGATAGTCCTCGCGCGCCTGTACGAGTGGCGCGCGGAGGCACTACGCCGGGGGGAAACTCCGCTTCCGCGGCAAATCGCAGCGGAGCGGACCGACCTCCGGCGCGATCTCATGGCGGCATGGAAAGAGCGACTGTCGCAACCCAGCGCAGGGCACGCCGCGATAGCGGCGGTAAGACCCCTCTTTGAGGAGTGGCTAGAGAGGCGCCACGGCGCCCTCACCTACCGCCTGACGCAGGTCCTCACCGGACACGGGTGTTTCGGGAGGTACCTGCACATTATCGGGCGGGAGGATACGCCCGGGTGTCACCACTGCGAGGGTCGCCCGGAGGACACGGTGGAGCATACGGTGGCGGTATGCCCCAATTGGGCGGAGCACCGCCGTGTTCTCGCAGAGGCGATCGGCAGCGGCGGCGACCTCTCGCGCCCGGCCCTGGTTCAAGCCATGGTCCGGGGCGAGAGGGAGTGGGAGGCAGTCACCTCCTTCTGCGAAGCAGTCATGCTAGCGAAGGAGGTGGCGGGACGGCTGAGGGAGAGGGCCTCACGTCCCAGCCGCCGCGGGAGACGCCCCGGGCGTCGGGAGCCGCGAGACGACTCCCGGCCACCGTAGGCGCGGGCCTGCGGGCGGAGAGTAATGGGTAACTCTCCGTCCGATCAGGACCAGGCCCGTGCCGGACGGCGCGTACGTGTTCCACGCGCGCCTCAAAGAGATGTCAGCATAAGGAAGGGGCCCGAAAGGGCCGAAGCCTGCCGGGGCAGCGGGATTGTCCGAAAGGGTTACCGCTACCCCGGAACACAAAGGGCTAAGGAAGGAACACGGGTGGGTTTTAGTCAGTAAGAGTCTGACACTCCCTTCTGCTCCACCCAGAGCGGGAGGGGTCATTGGATGATTTCCCATCCACAAAAAAAAAAAAAAAAAAAAAAAGCACTCAATTAGACTAACACCACATGGGTACCGACCAGAGCAGTGAATTGCGACACATTTATATGCTAGCTCAAAAGCCATGCAGTGATCACGGGGCACTATACAAACTATATGCCATATTCAACATACCTTGCCACTCTTGACATTATCAGCAACAGCAGCTGCATACTGTGGCATGCCCAGCGCGAGCTCAAGCCACGCGATAATAGCAGGCGCCCTCCATCTTGAAAGTGGCAGAGAAGCCGCTTCCCGCAGCGCTGCCTCACTGCCCAAGGGCGACCAAGCACGAGTGCTACCAGTACCCGAGTAGATCGGCTCTGAACAACAAGCTATATTGAAAAACATTGAAACATATTCATTTGTAACCTGAACAGGTCGCCCGAAGGTTCCCAAAAATGTTGGTATCTATAAACACAAGGAGGTTAGAAATAAACAGTAGGAAAAATGAAACTGTGAGAATCAGAATCGCCAATTCGGATCTATGGTTGGATCGGTAAAGAAAACAAAAGACATTGTAGTGCTAAGAATTAATAAAGAATTATTAAAGAAACGTGTAAGTATAGTTAAATTTTGAAAAAGTGTAGATCTTATTTTGTTTCCAAAAAGCTTGTGTGCTGTTTATTTTATACGCTATGTGTTGTAAACTCACCACTCTCATGGCCGCTGATGGCCGCACTGCCCGACTTGGTGCGGTGTCGTGAGCGCGCGAACACGCGTGATATGGAGCCCCAGGCGGAGCCTCGTCCGCGGGCTCCTTTGCTTCCTGCACCTGAACGTCCTCGTACCCCACCTAGCAGAGCTGCCTCGCACTCACCTGGGCTTGATAACTGCTCCACCGACCTGACGGCATAGAAGGCATTAAAACGGAAATTCAAGCTGAAGAATTTTTTTGCCTTTCTTTCAACACAATGTTCGTTAGGTGTAAATACGTCATGGACACAGTGCGTTGGATGTGATGGAAACTTTGAAAATAATTCTATACTTAGCTAGATAACACTATCAGAAGAATGTTTTCACATTTATCACAAGTATGCAACTTTGCTGTTATTTACAAAGCGTGTAAATGTGTTAAAATGCTTTTCAAAGGACTTAGAAATGGCGCTACAAAGAAAGCGTTATGTAAACATTCACAGTGAATGTTCTATGTTCTCTTCAAATATTCAACAGTATACGAGTAACTCTAAGGACTATAAAGAAGCCATTCGTTTGCATCAGGTGTACAATCTCAATAATCACTCAAACACCGAATTTTGATTTGACACTCAATCTATGCCGCCTTTCACGGAGCAGCCGTTGTTCCGGCTCTTAAAATATTGCAAGATGAAAGATATAAAAGGTAGCCTGAGCGAACAGTTGCGGAAAATGAAAAAGAATTAAGCCGGAAGAAAATGTAATTTCGAGCAACTATTGCTGACTCGTGGACCGAATCGTGTAATGCTCGGTAAATTTTACTGTCAAAATTCGATAATATCGCCTGTAGAAATAAAGTAGCCCGTAAAAGTAATAGAATGCTGAATCTTATCGCACCATTTCCTATTAACTTTTAGAGGGCTGTAATATGCATCAGGTGAACGATCTATGATTATTCCAACTTGTCAGAATTCGATTTCACATTTGTCATCTAAATTGTAGACAATCTTTTTAGGCAGTATTCCTTAATACGGCGGCCTTTTAAATATTGCAGTCTAGACGAAAGATATTAAAAAGTAACCCGAGGAAGTGGAAAAGAATTAAGCCGGAAGAAAATGTAACTGTGAACTATTGCTGAATCACGGCCCGAATCGTATAATACTCGATTAATTTTGCTGTCAAAATTCGATATTATCGCCTTTTAATAATAAAGTAGGCAGTAAATGTACATAATAAAATGTTACCACCCAGTCTACTTTGGCTTTAACTGCTATTAAGTCTAATATACCGCTAGGCTATTCGTAAGATTGTATCAATGTCAGCAAATAAAGATGTTACCTACCTCATTTGCAAGGAAATACGTTTCTGCAGGGATTTTGTTTTTATATGATTAGATCCCTTAGAAATAGACCCTCGAACTCCGAGTAAAAAGAAAGTTGTTTTGAAGAAACTTTTCGTGGCTATTAACAAGATTAACGCTATTTTTCCGCTATAATTAGCACCTAAAGGGACGACTTTAAACTATGGCTTGAGGGTGAATTGGAGAATTAGATCATGGTAATGAACATCTGCTCAGCTGAATACTAATATTGTCCGGTCCGTTATAACGACTCTGTCGCTTGCTACGACGGCCTGGTATTACAGCCCACGGGCAGCAATCAAATTCATAACATGAAAAGATACTCATGTATTGATGTAGGTACTAATATTTTAAGCACATATTATGTACACAATGTTCGCATGGATATAACCATTCTAGAAATGTGTGATGCAGTAAATACTGGAAATATAACAAAAAAGTAATGAGAGAATAATATTTTTTCTTTCATTCTGCAAAATGTTTCGCAAACATAGCTTGTTACATGTCTCTCAGTCCAAGTTCGTACAGGCAGAATTTGATTCTAATCTGTACGAGCAGAAGTTTTTAATAAGCTGTCTAGTGAACATGATTTGGTTATATTTTTTAATACCAGTGTTTTTAAAGTTTCTTCACGGAAAACTGTTTGCGTTTAAAAGATTATTCGTTTATAGGTATTATTCGATGGTGTAGTATTTATTTTAGAAGTTAAATATCTATAGGTATTTTGTGCCGACCTTCTTCGTTTTAAGTGTTTATCAGCAGACTTTTGTAAATGGCCATCAATTTTATATTTTTTTAAACATCGTCTTAGGTTAGCTGTAAGTTTCCCGAACAGAACAAAATAAAATTAAAATAAATATTTGTATATTTGTATAGGTACAAACCTTGATAGTGATCCCGCATCAATGGAACGTGTGAAGGGCGAAGCACTGTTGTGAGGCGATAGAGTTGGACTACAGTCGCGAGGTGTGCTCACTAAGAAAACAGAAGCAATTAAATAATTTTCGGGTTATATTCGGTTTTGTTATTTGGTTGTTCAAAGGTTGTCTTTGAATGATCGCTCTTAGCGATAAGACCGCCCATTGTGTTACCCTTTGTAAAATTTCTACAATTAGATCTGTACCTACCTAATAAAGAGTATTCTAGCTATATTCGAACTCCTAGATACTATGTCCCTGACGAATAATCTTGACAAGTCTCTATGTTATTCTAACGAGGAAAACAAAATGTTTGGTAAAGTTATCTAGTCTTCTTCTTAGGGTGTCGATAGCAATATAAATGGACTCGGCCCAGAATTCGGCTACGTGTTTGGCGCCATCACCAGCGTCCATCAGTTCCTGTAGCGTGCAGCTGACAGGACACGCAGGACACGATATTAATAGTGTCCCATCGTTTGTGGGACAGTCATGGAACAGAAATGTTATTTATAAATGATAGAATAAACGGAAATCTGTAATTTATACAGGTTTATTTTATCGTGTTTAGATATTGATACCCATCGCGTCTGAGGAGTTTAACAAGACAACTTAAGGGGATTACAGGACCTAAACGCAAAAAACGCAAGTTTTATCGCAGAAGCTATAAAAGTATATGATCGACTGTAGTAAACAAAATCAGAAAAATATATGATATTCTTCAGGTATGTGCTAGGTAGATAGTGTGTTGAAAATATAATACTACTAATTTGATACGATAGAAAAAAAAATCATGAATATACCTTTAAAAACTTTCTTTTTAGAATAAAAACCGTACTAATATACATACAATCATTCTGATTTTTTGTCAGATTATTCTACAAACAACATACTAAAACACTAGTGTTTTAATTTTTTAGTCCAAAGAATATATTTTTTGTAAACAGATAATTGCTTCATATTTTGCAATAAATTACCAGCGTTGTGTCATCGCGGTTCTCTTTCTTTTCTATGCAGTCCGACAGTGACCGCGCTTTAGGTCATGTAGTCCCCTTAAAATAACTCTGTCTTTGTGTGTTCGCCAACCAAAATATTGTATACAAAAGCACTTATAAATTCCACTTCCAAACTGTGTGAGCGAAAATTTAAACTGAAAGAGAGGTTCACGATCCTCTTCGTATTGAACCACGCAGTTGTCGCCAACGAATACTTAGCCCTAATGTTACATGTTTATATAGAATAGGCGAGGCTTAAAAACTACTTTATATTACTCTAGGTTTTATGTCCCGGCGGGGTAGAATGTCCCGATGCATCTATCGGAGGCTCGTGTAAGAAAAATGTGTTCGGCGCAAAGTACTGAGGCGTGGAACCCGTATTTGTATCTTTTTTTCCCAATACTATTCTCGCAGTCCTGTAATTTGGACGCCTTTGAATGGAAACTCGACTACCGTACCGATTATTCGAAGAGACATCAGAAATATGCAGGATATTTTTTTTATTTCCTCTAAGATAAAGCTTTCAAGTATGCCAATATTATACAAGGGAAGCGTTTGATACCACATAACGCTATGTTTAATATAAATAACGGGCTTAAAGATTGTAAAATAACAAGCTACGGAGTCGGCTATCTTTTACGAGCAATATCCATTTCCTGCGGTTGACTTTTGACGGTTTACGTAAGAATAAAGGCAGTGGACGCTATTTGTATTATTTCAACATTTTACTTTAATATTTTGAAAATATCTTGAAAATAAACTTAAGTATGTACGGTCACCAAAGGAGATAAGTAATCAGGGTCATCGGATATATTTGAAGTTTAGTAAGAAACCGATGGATGTTTTTGAACAAAATTTAAATAATAGAAAACAAACGGTTAAATTATAATTATTATTGAATTATTATTTTATTAAATTAAATTTTATTCGAAAACATCCATCGGTTTCTTACTAAACTTCAAATATATCCGACGACCCTGTTCAGTTATCTCTTATGGTGTCTGTACCTACCTACCCACGTAAGATTAGTATAGCGAAAGAAAACAGTGTTAATGATCTCCCATTCAACCTCCACTGATGTAATTGATTGTCCTAAATCCATAACCTCCCACAGAGACAGTTGATAAAATTGCCAATTGCTTTTTCCATTTGCAGATATATACGAAAGAAAATCACTTCAGTTATTACAAAAGCATATTGTGTAAAAGTGAACTCCAATATTTGCAAAATAAAAACTCAATGATTTTGTTCCGGTTGGATGAAAAGAATGAAACAAAACATGGTAAATTCAAATGGAATGAAGTTCTGAATTTCCGAACAGTCGTTTTGCAATACTAACGTGATTGTCAGGAGTTTTATTGTTTGATGTACGTTGAGCATGTTTCGTAAAACAGTACAATATATTGGCTGCTGCCCCAGCAATTTTAGTTGTTAAACTGTGCATTATTTAGAATGCAGAATGCGTTGCAAATTGTTATTTAGCATATTGTGGAGTTCCATCACTTGCATTTAACAATGTTTCAATTCGCAGCCATTTTTTGTTGAACAATTACTGACTTTTTATGCTGCCACAATAAATAAAACCTTGTGAGAATAGTTCATTTTCCGTGAATTTAAAAAGATTGACAGCAGAAACAAACATAAATAAATAAATAAATAAATTACGAAGGTAGGGAAAATTATATAAATATCTCTGCCCTATGCAGAACTGAATGTTCAAGCACGTAATGCTGTACTGAACTGTTTGTAACTCCGTATACAATATCTAAATAGTAAGACTCAGTGAGCTTGTGAATAAAGTATGGTCACGATCGTCATTTTGATCAAAGCTGTATACGCTGTCTTCTCGTTGTAGCACAACCACCGTACGAAACAATTTGATTTCCTCGTTATGAAAGTTTACTCTGTAATAAAAAAACTCGTTTCACCCGCGGACGTGTTTTGCTGTTTCATTTTTTCACGGTAATATGCCCTTTGATAAGAATGAGATGGCAAACTTCGTAATGTTTAAATAGATGAGAATTTTTAATATTTACTGCAAGAAACCTCCATCTAAATGAGTCATTTCGCTATAAAATATTGTTCAAAATGTAAAAGATGAACGTTTCCACACAGCGACAGATATCATTATACTTGTTTTCAACATGAGCGAGTTGCAATCCGCTTTATTTTCCGGCTGAATCATGGAAATCATATTTCACTGCATAACAACAATGCCGAGGATGTAACAACGTTAAAAGGGATTCGTTTCAAGTTAAATTCATCAAAAATTTACGACGAAAATTCGACATCCGGATTAACGAACGTGATTTTGTGTTTAATTTGAAGTATTAAGTAAATTACTGACCGAGCCGTAGCCCCAAACAGTCGAAACATAAAGAGAACATTTTATGTTGTTGTGGAGTAAGTAATCGTATTAAAAATAAGAATTTTTCGTGAGTAATAAGTTCGGCTCCTGTTGTGTGTCGGACAGATTGGCACAGCAGGAGTCGAGGATAGAGATACACTTCGTAATAAATGTACTTACGTTGATAGATATGGTGTGCGGATGAGACAAGCGACGCGGCGTCCGTGTCGTAGGCGTCGAGCGCGGGCGGCGCGCCCTCCGCCGTGGAGTCGGACAGGTTGCCGCCGCACACCGACGTGGCGCCACCGTCGCTGCTACCTGTCAGCGGAGCCATGTGGAGAAGATTACCTATTTTGGCTTGAATTAATGCTAGACAATTGTGACAAGTACTTTAAGGCCCGTATTACAGAACGTCACTCAATATTCAAGCATTACTTAAAACTAGATTCAAGCCATTTGATTGGTTGAAACTAGTTTTAAGTAATAATTGAGTATTGAGTGACGTTCTGTGATACGGGACTTAGTCTCAAGGACCTGTTTTACCATCTCGATAAGTCAACTTATAGGTACCTACACTAAATACATTCTAAAATGAGAAAGACGGCTCTGAATAACGGAGAAAAACGATGTTTTGGTCGGGGTACCGCCCAGATGTGCTAACCGCCGTAATCCGGAGATAGTGAAACAGGTCGGTAGATATTTTTCAAAATATTTTTTTTTTATATTTTTATTTCAAAACACTTAGCCTATTTTACAATAATTGGTTTAGCTTAACAACGAAAACCTCTCGAGTTTATCTGTGTGATGGCGAGCAGTCGCCGGTGTCATAATACGACATAACAAAACGAATGCAAATAAAATAGAGAGAAATTTCTGGAAGAATAAAACATGATATATAAGTTGGGAGGAGATACACACCTCTAACACCAGAGTCGGCACTGCAGCTTCCCCTATCGCCGATCAAGCCGGAGGGTCCCCCCAGCATCATCGGCGGACCCATGCCGAGAGAGGCCACGCTCTCGCCTTCTGACAGACAACCCGCTGCTTGCAGCTGTCTTCGAGCCTATTTGTTTGATGAAAAGATATCGGTTATCAGTCCCAACGTTTTAATGAATGGAAATAAAATAAAAGAAGATACTTGCAACTAGATCGCGATCGACGGGCTGCGACGTCGTCGTCCATTTCGATACTGATCGCCTCCAAATATGTCACTTTATATCATAGGTTCTCAAAGTGGGCGATAACGCCCCCTCGTGGGTGCTACAGACTTTCAGGGGGGCAGTAGAAGACCCAGATAAATTATATATCCTATCTTACGACTGTATAATATTCCTCATTTAAAAATAATCGTGATAATAGCTGTTTCAGATTCGCGACAGATGGTGAGTAAAAAAAAATTAGGGACACTATAAAAAATATTCTCAAAGTGGTCGGTTGATAAAATAAATTTGAGAACTTCTGCTTTATATTATCATAAAAGTCACGAAATCATCGATCGACCGCAGTCCAGTTGCATCCTAATGAATTCATTAGTAGTGTAAATTGAATATTTTATGAATGTATTACTAGCTACTACAAAGTTGCGCCCGGTGTAAACAAAGCTATAACATTTTCGCTCGATTATCAACATGGTAGTAGAGGTATCAACATCATTTTATGAGCCCGTAAATATTCAGCGCTGAACATTCCGGCTGTTTATGGCATCTTCCAATATTTTACCAATATTCCGTAACTGCAACGCTTTGCAAGCCAAAGGCATAACATTGGATGTTTGAACAGGTGGATGCCACCGCACATCGACATGTAATCCCTCAATCATCTTTTACAACACACTCGAGGGTAACAGCACGATACGACACAACAACACATCCCAAACACGATTATAGTTATACCTCCATCGAAACACCCTTTTAATGCTTCAATTAATTTCGATTGGGGCTTTAATTTGGACAGGATTTGTCCGCTCGAATGGGACATCCCGTCGCGAGCCCGCATCAACGTAATGGTATCGAATGTTCCGCGGTCGCAGGTTAATATCCGGATTATGCGTAACGGAAAATCGTGTAAAATAAGCACTAAGTCGAGGAAACAGTTGCGTTTAATTTTCCCTGTAATTTAGATCAGACGGAGCAATTTGAAATGGTAATTAACACAAGCGAGTGATGGATGGTCTTGGTTCGAGCGCACATCACGCCACCTATTCATCATAGTACTGAGCTGTCGATAGAAGTTTATTTATTATTGCTGAAGCACTTCATCACTGAAGTTGTTCATCAAAAACAATTTTGTATAATATCGATGTAGTTCCGCGGTAGAATGGACAGCTTTTGAATTAATTATCTCGGGAATTATTTCGGTGATTTAGCAGTAGATAAAAGAGAATGTTATTGATTTGAGTATTGTGTTTATTATCATTTCATTTACATAGTTTAATTAAATACATTTTATAATATCACAATGTAAATTCGCCGAGAACATGTTTGTTTCATGCAGCATGTGTTGTTAGGTATAACAGTTTCAAATGTATTATTTAGGTAAGCCTACCTCAAACAATTGTTCCCTGGCATGTCTGAGCTGTGTATCTCTCGCACTGAGCGCGGCGGCAAGTTGCAGCGACCGCTCCGCTTCGTCGCGAGCGTGGCGAAGCAGCGCCGCTCGCTCTCGCTCCCGCTCAGCTCGCTCCGCTCCTAAAGCTGACGACGCACCACCTCGAGAACGCATCTGTACAAATGTGGTACTATACTATAACAAAAACAGTAAAGAAAGCTGCAACATCAACTTTTCGCAAATATTATCTGAAAAAGAATGACGAAAAAGAAAGGGTAAAAAGTCATAAAAAAATCACATTAAATTGTAAGTAATTTTAATTCAAGGAGAAATGTTGGGAAAGAATATTAACAACCTACTTGTACTTGATGCGTTTATGAAGACTTTATTAAAGTTCATGAATAATGATTAAAAGTTAGAACTTAATAAAAAGAAAAAGGCTACCAGACTCTTGAGTCGCTGAGAACAATGTAGGAGGATAACTTAAGATATGAACGCATTCACCGAGAACTTTCTGTATGTGTAAAATTCTTTAAGCAGGGTAGGGAAACAACTAGGCAAGTTCTGTGTGACCTAGATGCTATCCGAGCATAATGAGCCTTGCAAACGTTGCTAGATCAAAAGATATGGCAAATAAATTGAGTGACCACAATGTTGGCTTCAGACAGTAATGACTACGTTAATGATACCGGAATATTTTGGAACAAAAAGCCTATGCATCTATTTTTATAATTTAGTAACCCTGCCTCGGAGGTAATAGACCCTTTTACGTAACAACGAATTTCCCTCGCACCGTCTAAAAACATTATTCGATTACTTGTTATACTAATATTAGGTCTCGTAATACAAAATTATTAAATTTAACCTGTTCATAGTTTCTTATGAAGTCACGTAGCTCTTTCTCTTTGTCTTCGAGCGTGGCGTAGAGTTGTTTCATTTGGTTTAGTAAATCAAATTTCTCTGCTTTCAACCGCTTTTTGTCTGCCTTCAAAGCTGAAACAAAATGTTTTCACTTTATACGAAGTCAATAATGAAGTAATTTTTAATTGACCATCTTTACATACCGAGACCCCAGCGTGCCTTGGAAAGCACGTTAAGCCTTTGGTCCCGGCTGTCATTCGTGGATCTTTGACAGTCATTACGGATAGTCAGAAGCCCGAAAGTCTGACAACCAGTCTTACCAAGGGGTATCGTATTACCCAGTAACTGGGTTATGGAGGTCAGATAGGCAGTCGGTCCATGTAAAATACTGGTATTCAGCTGCATCTGGTTAGACTGGAAGCCAATCCCAACATAGTTGGGAAAAGGCTAGGCAGATGATGAATAATGAAGTAATTTTACGTAAACCCAAAAGCTTTAGATAGTGGAAAGAACAAGGATTTCATGAAAATATTTACTGTGAGCGAAGTTATCGTATAGAATAAAACGTAGGTACATTTATTTTGAAATACATGGTATGAATCGAATGGCCTAGTAAGCGACACACAAGCTTGTATGTGGAGATACACTAGCGAGAGCCATGCCTCAATCCCGAGCGATTCAAACTCTTTGAGCGAAGCTGCTCGCTTTGGGAACCTGTGTCCTTTGTCGCTCCGCTCTCTATGCAGATCCCCTCAACTCGGACATTTGTACGTTTCCAACGTTTGATAGGAAAATAAAACAACTCCGAGATTGATCTACATTTTACTGTTTTTGCAAACGATTTTAGAGACTGTCGATCGTTTTGACGATTGCCATCACTTTAGAAGTTTCGAAATTGGATTTCGGTTCCGGGCTCAGATTTTATTGGCAATCATAAAGTTCATGAATTTTTGAGTTTTTACTCTTCCGGGAATTAGTCTGAGGTTTACCTTCGAATACTTTGACGTTCAATTGACGAGTGACGTAATAATAATTCAATAGGTATGTTACTAAACTTAGTTTGTGGATTAGTGTGGTTTGTGCGTAGTCAGGCAACAACCCTTTGATTGTGGTTTCATCGATCACGTGGAACAGTTATATAAGGTAAACATTTTAGGTATACCTTTGTATGTAGGACCAACTCAAATATGCGGCCGTTTGTTCTTGTTATGTGTTTGTTTGCTTATGTTTGCCCACTTTATATTTACTGTGTACCTTTCTTTGGTATTTAGTTTAAATTATTACTTTATAAAAGAGGCATTAAACCTATATACTTACCAAAGAAATTAATATTTTATGAACTGAAGATAGTGAGCCTTGTGGCTGTGATTGTTATAATTTAGACAGAGCAGGTACTGCAAAGGTTGTCTGCAAAAGTCAAACTTAAATAGTGAAGGCTGACATACACATACTACAGTACCTATATGAAGAAGTAACACTTCAGTAAATGTGGTCTCAATAATGTTCTAACGTTTCGTATTAGTTGTAGGAAAACTTACTAGCGACATAAATATGAACTGCCTTCTTTCTTTACTAAAAATAACAGAAAAACAACCTTCAGAGCAAATTACTTGATCCAAATAAAAGCTGACTCTAGTACCTATACGATAATGAAATAAGTTTGTGACTAGACCGACAGCACATCGAAGTGTTCTGCTTATTTACTTGATACAACCGCTGAACGTGACTTCATTATTTTGCTTGCCTTCCATCGATCGACCACGAGTGGAGACGAGACAGGCCCAACTGTAGCCGACGTAAACGATACTGTCTAACTTGGCATAACATTTCAAATTATGATTGAACCATTCATAATAATTCTATCTAGCTTACTAAAATTGTTTCGATGAAGTTACTTTGATCGAATTTGTCATAACTTTTAATCTATATTGTTTGCGAAACCGCGAACTTTTATATAATTTTTTTACTTCATCGGTTTGACTACCATTGTAAGGAACGTAGGGCCAAAGATGACTGGTATAGTGACCTACTTACCCAATAATGGCATACGTAAAATGAGGCCAATGGAAATTCAATATGCAGAATGTAACTAATAAAACGAATAAAATTCAAAACTGTGCTCTAACTTAGATAAATTGGAGAAGTTGCTGTCTAGATCGTTAAAAACTTCTGAAATAGCGTATTTAAAGCTATTTTCAGTAAAATAGTTTTAAACTTCAGAGTCAAATTGACTTTCAAAATCTTTTTAGCATACGATGCAAATAAAGACATTGTTATCTTAAGTTCTAGTCATGGCACATACTTAGTGAATTTATATTACACCGGTATGTTAAACACGATTGATGAGTTCACATCAAAGGTACTGGAATTATTTTCACCTAATAAACACCCTACACAGAATTATATGATACGAATTATTTATCCTTATTTGCACTCGAGATACAAAACATATTCATATAATTCACACTTGTCTGCCCACGGGCCACTTAAACATAATGAATAACGAACCCAACACATGGTACCGTCTGCCAAAATATATACGGCCGACGCGTTTCTGACAACTTTCGTCAGCATAATGACATTAGTGAAAATGTCAGTGCAAGTAACAGGAGTACACCCTTAGAGGGACGTGACCCGTTTACTGATTTGGGTCTGTAAGGCATTGTACCTTGCGGGATATTATGAGCATAGTTTATCAAAATGTCGGCTTACTCACGCTTCTCCGGCATCGGGCGGCACTCAACAAATTGCCCACTTTTGTGGGATCGAATCGGATTATTGAGATAAAACCACTGTAGGTGTAAGTTCTTTATTTATTAGAATGTTCCATTCAAAGGTTTTCTGAATAAAACTTCTAGGGTTGGCTTCTATTTATGCTTGGGTAAATTTCGTAAAAGACTACCTACCTAAGTTATGTTTATTTAGTACCTATTTACAGTCAAACAATTTCAAAGGATTTCTATTAAAACTCTGCTGTATTAATTCGCTAGTTCGGTCACTAAAACTTTAGCAAATATTATGTCAGTCTCATTCACGTATGATATGCAGACTTATCGGTTTAACGTGACTGCCCCGTAAGCTTTCATGACTCGACATTTTCCTCGAAAAGATTTATACATTCATCCAGTAAAATTGAATAGTTTCATCACTGTTATAACTTCTTATGACTTTACACTTTTAATATTTGTAATGACTTTTTAATATTGGTTATAACTAATCTTTAATACTTCATTCGACGTCACACTTTACTTTTGACTATAATAGCTAAGTTTAATACTCGTATTCATGTCTTTAACAAACTAATGCCATAAAAATATAATGGGTAGTGTAATGTCGCCATTAATTTCTTTAGCAAAGTAATACCCGACGTAAGTCCGACCATTATGTTTTTGGGAAAGATGTAGTTTGATATATGTTTAGAAATATTTTCTGTGGGATAATGGCTGGACGTAGCAGGACACTGTATAATCTTAGCAGCTTGTTTGCTAACTGCCAGAATGGAAACACTATTGTGGCATTTGTGACGATAGCAGGTTTTCGTGTGGGAAATTAAAGTTTTCTACAGTTTTTTACTCGTATTTCATTTGTTGAAGCCAAACTTCTTAGGTGGCGATTCGATAATTGAACGAGAATTGAGAGTAATATTTTAAGGACGCGTGACGTTTAGGCACATTTCGTTACATGAGATAGATGAAAGATATAACTCTCTCTCTCCGTCTCTCAACTAAATCTATCTTAGGCCCGTATTACAGAACGTCACTCAATACTCAAGCATTACTTAAAACTAGTTTCAACCAATCAAATGGCTTGAATCTAGTTTTAAGTAATGCTTGAGTACTGAGTGATGTTCTGTAATACGGGACTTAGTCTCTATTTTTACCGATGTCACAAAAAGGAGGAGGTAATATGTTCGGATGATTGTGTTTTTTTTTTTGTATGTTTGTTCATCGAATACTCCGCCAATTGTCGACGGATTTTCAAAATTCTTTTTTTGTTCGAAAGTATATAGGTCTGAGGTGGTCCCACTGTCACCAAGTTAGGATCTGATGATGGGATCTTAGAAAAATCGAGGGCAACCCTCAAATTTTATAGGCTCACTTATTGTTTTTCGCATATTTTATGAAGTATATTGTGTATTTGCGTATGGTTGTCACCATCTCAGGTGGTGGTTGTCAAAAAACGAAAATGTGGAACCAACGACACCGACATCCGAAATTAAAGTTATTTTTCACTTTGTAGTGTTTTTTTGGAAGTCGGTTGTTTTTTTTAAAGTATGAAATTTCATGCGAGTGCATTTTTTTAAACGTTTAAACTTCCCGTTATCAATAGCCGTATTCATGGCAGATCAGCTGGTTTATTCTGTGAAAAATACACCTGATGCTTGGGATTGACAGCTCACTTCACCTAAGTTTTCACGGTGAGATGTTAACAGAATAGTTCGGCAGTTTCTCTAATGAAGAATCGATTGCATGATAGTCAGTAAACACATCGCATCTTTCGTGCTCGCGTATGCTTGTCCCATCTATTACGAAAACATATTGTCTTCTTCACTCTTGTCGGTGCGAACTTTGCGAAAATGCAAGTTCATTCTCGTGACAAGAATAGCCTGATTTTGTAGGATGGAAAATGCTGTCATAAAAAACCGATTTGTATATAAACTAAAGTATCACTTACAGTTCAGTTAACCTAGCCAGCTGCAGTTCCTTCCTTAAGTTTCTTCATGTTGAAGGTCTAGATGTGGGCCATCCTGTGTGTCAGAATTGACTCGTTCCAGTAATGGGAACTAGCATATAAATAGAAGTGTCACTTACAGTTAACAGCTTCCCTAGCCAGCAGCAGTTCCTTCTCAAGCTGTTGAGGATCTAGTTGTGGACCATCCTGCGTGTCAGACTTGGCTCGTTCCAGTAATGCGCTCCCGGCTTCGCCTCTTTCTGCGGCTGCCACCAGAAGGCGACGCACTCGAGTTAGCTCAGCCTGGAGGAAAATAGGAAACTGTAGCTTTCAAAGATTAGGTATATAGCAAAACATATGAATAGAGAAAGGATTAAGGGATTATGTGAAAGATAATTATAGTTTAATAGGGGGTGAAAACTGGGTGGCTAAAAAAGAAGAAAGATATGCTACGCTATTCTCAAAACTATCGTAAATGAACTAATTCATTTATCTATGAAATAAATAATCATCTCCCCATTAAAAAAAATCTATTAATTTTATGGTTTTAAAAAGTTTCTTATGTGGCTTAAATTAAAGGAGTTTATAGGGAAGTCAATACTTCAAGAAGTTGATTAAATGCGATAAACTTTTAGTGGTATTTTTTTATGTGAGTCAGGTAAACCTTATGTTATTTTTTCTCCAATGTCAGTCAAGGTTAAATTGTTTGAAATATGAGTGTAAGAATTTTAATCTTAGATGACCTCGCTGTAGCTTTTTGGAGATTAGATAAAGACACCATGTATAAAATGAAGAGATAACTCGTTTGCTTAAGCAAAATCCATGGAACTGAAACCAAGTGGCTCATTGGAATCTAACATCTCATAACATGAGATAACTACAACAATCGATACTCGATTAAATCTCGATTAAAAATATGATCTCATCTCACGTATTCTATTATGGACAGTCGAATATCATGAAATAGTTATGTATTAACGTAATCGACTTCTCAAAGGTCCATCGAGAGAGTAATAAACCCCCGGTATCTTATTTAACATCAGCTTAAGTCCGGCCGAGTGGAAAAAGGTTAAGTAAAAATTGATCCTTGACCGCTAGTAGAATCACTAATGATAGTTTATTGGGGAGATATACCTTTATGGAACTGCCTACCTCTTCTGCGAGTTTTATAATTTAGAGTTTTAGAAACATCACGCGTCTAGCTTTGGGAGGAATCCATATATACATCTCATCCATACAGGGTTACTTTTCAATGACCAGCTAAATTTAAAGATGTGGTACAGACCATCAAACTAAACAACTTTCTCCTTGGGACCAACATCGTAATCGCGAATAAAAATTCAGCCGTCCCATACATTTAGGTCGAGTAGGTATTGAAGTTTTCTATGGGACAGTTGATAAATTTTTCGCGATTACGATATTGTTCCCATGGAGAAAGTTGTTTAGTTTGATGGTCTGTACCACATCCTTAAATTTGGCTGGTCATTGAAAAGTAACCGTGTATGTAACATAATTAAAGCAAGACCTCATACACTCCAATTAGAGTATTGAGTTAAAAGCATAATACATTGACCAAAACTTATTTTTTTAAAGCTAGCTGTTATTTCAAGAAAATCGTGTTGACCCTAGCATTACTTTATATACTTAAAATTAAGTATCATTGAAGAAATATTTAATTTTCTTTGGCTCAATCGGTGGTCAGTATGGCAACTATATAATTTTTGAAAAAAATACCTATATTAAAAGTTACTGAAATCGTTTCAGTAGTCTTGCATTTATTCTTGTAGAGGAAAGTAAATATGAGCATGGCGTAAGCATAATAACGGTCGACTCTCGGATTCTCATCAACAATAATTACGAACTTCCATAAAATCTTTCATACCTTATTAAGGGGTTCAACTTTCAGTAATCCATCCTTAGTCTTTCTTGTGCAAAATTTTATGCTTTTAGACCCAGTGGTTTGGTTAGGTTGTGAGTTGGTCAGTAAATAAATACGAAGAAAATAATAAGATTTTTATTAGGTAAGTATAATATGTAGGTAAGTATTTTAGTCAGACTATTTCAGCATCAATACACAAAATTCATCAAAGCTCATAATTGAACTATTGACCCCAGGAACCCAAAAACGTAAGCTCAAAAGCCGTTCTTACGGCAAAATCAATCAATCGGCAAAATACTGATCCGGTAACCCAAAATTGGTTTGTGTATAAGCTTATTATACCTCTACCTGTAATCTTTCATTTTCCATCCGGAGTCTCCTGGCCACTTGTGCGGCTGTTAGCATCCCAGGGGAAGCGGGGACCTCTTCGTGCCGCGAGCGGTCCGAGCGTCCGCCCGGGGAGGCTGCGTCTGAACAACAAATTATACCATTTTAGTGAACGTTTCCACATCTGCGCTATGAAGAATCATGTAAGACAACTTTATAAGGAAAATGATAAAAAAAAGTGGCGTCGAGCAGCCGTGTATCTGTCTTAATTCATGTTAGATGTAACTTATTATTGTAGAAATAACAATTTCTCGTAATAATTATGTAGTCTCCATCGTAATCTTTCAGAAAAATTGTATACATAGGCCCGCCCAGAAGTGTTTGCTTTTTACCGTCAAACTTGATTACCAAATTAGCATCCCTGTTTAAAATGATTTCGTGCTTTTTGTGAGAAATATATTGCTTGATACGGATTTACCGCCGGAAGCCTGCTAATTAACGCCATATTATTTGTACCCTGAATTTACGAGGAACTTTTTTACTACCTGCATGTGGACGGTACCTACGTACGTACTTAAAGGCGTAAGAAGTTTGGGTACGACTATTAAAACAAGGATAATTTGACATTATTGTACATTTTTAATTAACCGACTTCAAAAAAAGAGGTTCTGTATTCGACCCGTATGTTTGATTTTCTCAAAACTAATGAACCAATTTTGACGTTTATTTCACTATCGCGTGTCAACTCAGCATCTTAATTCGAACCTCGTTTACTTGGTATCATTGCTATGTTTATAGCTCTGCTTTCGCAAAGTTGAATCCTTGTCTAGCGTTCAAGGGCTCGCGTTGTAACCCTCATTATTAGCTGTCGTACTATAATATGAAAAGTTTTGTAAAGTACGGTGCTGCCGCAGTCATATAAACGGAATTGGTTATGACGACGTAAACGTTGTAATAACGCGAAAGTTTCCCGAGTCACGAAAGCCGCAACTTTGGCCGGTCCAGACAAATCGATTGCTCGCATGTAACACGCGTCACGGCCTCACGGCACGCCGGCAGGTGTGCGCGACGCCTGCTTTATTGTGCCATCGCTCTCAAAGTGACGTATTGACTTCGGGAAAATAACGCTTTCCCGATACCATGTTATTATTCTCCTCCAAACAACTTCTAAGTCCACGGAACAAATAGAGTGAGAAAGCGCCCGAGATCTACTGCCTCACATTAATAAACGTACGAGCTCCGCACTCGGATGCGAGGCAAAAGAAATAATAAGCTACAGGATTAGTAACAAATGGAGCAGTAGCAAATTGGTCGCTGAGCGCCGGCTCTATCGTGAACAAATACAGACAGATTGCAGATAAATTATGCTTGGGCGCACATTGTCCCAATGATCCTATTATCCTGCTTGCCCTGATAAGTCAATACGGTGAGGCATTGCACAATTGTCTCCGGGACCAATTGTTACGGATGAATGCGCAAGTTAGCCTGTATAACCGATTGTGTAACTGACTAAGTTATGGCATGAGTTAGCTGTCGTAACTAAGACAGTTTTAATTGTAAAATAAAGACTCAAATAGTAACTTAAATAACAGCTTACTAATTACAGCACTGAGAAAGAAATTAAATGACAAATTGCAACATCAGGCGGAAAGTTTCTTTCTGGCGGAGTTGGCTGGCTGTGCAGTGTGCAGTTAGTCGGCAAATGAGCTTATTCCCCAAGGCTGCGCGCTCATTAGCAACGAGGATATTCTGCAGAGAACGGCCCGCACAATATATGGATGTTTTACCAACACATAGTTCGTGTCACCTCCTCACTCGCGATGAGGAAAATATTAATTTAGTTGCACTTGCACTTAGTAGCTTTTAATAAATTGACTCAAACGAAAATTCATGGAAAAGCTTTTAGACTATAGCACAAAGAGAACGTACACAGTTGTTGTTTTCCGTTTATTAAAACTGGAGCGTGGCGTCCAATAAATTTTGTTTGTAAATTCATTTTTAAGGGAATTTTCCAACCAAATTCAAACGCAGTCGAGAACTATATTTTTTTCGTAAGTACCATTTATGTATTCTACTGCTTTAGAATATTTTCCTAAAATACGACCTCAACGTGAACGTGTTTTGTGTCGTCTATTATAAGGAGCCTATAATTGTATTCAGCGTGTGTAGTCTAAGACAGAGTTGAACGACGCTCATAACATTCTCAGCTTGTAGCAGCACATAAGAAGAATTTCAAACTAACTCTAACTTCATCAACAAAACAAACATGCCGTCTCGACTAGTTACGAACTATTATCTTCAGGATTACAGACTCTTAAGACAAACTCTAGTTGCCAAGTTTACCTTTTCCTCAGCCCGCTTTGTTTTATTTCATAATAATTGAGGCGAACGTAGATAGACGAAAATTCGTTGTTACTTTTATTTATACGAATTTCGGTGGACCGAGTTTACCGGACTTGCAACGTATGGACATCGACTGACAATATGACAAATATCACTTCGAAAATGTTTAACAATGTAACTACGCGTTCTGGTTGTAAAAATGGAGGCTTTAAAAAGCGACACAAAAAAAAACATTGCATTGAAATAAAACTAAATGTAATCATACCTCCTTCCAATGTGGCAGTGATATCAGCTCTGGGTTCTGGTCCATCGCTACTCCTTCCCGGTGACGTAGCATCTGGTAGAGGCACCTCCTCCTCTGAACTATCTGCTGGATCCAGAATGTTTCTTTCACTGGTATGACTGTTCCCTCCGTTGCCGATTTCGGCGTATGTTCCACTGTCGCTACCGTTTTGTGTTGACCATTTCACTGGGGACTCGAGCTTACCGTTTGCTTGGTTTTCTTTATTGTCATCGTCTAAGAGAGAAACGAAAACAGCTTTTTGTATGAAATGAGCGATAATTATTTAATTATTTATTTATTTATATATACTTTATTGTACACCACAAAAATACAACGAGTAAAGATACATCAAACACTACAAAATATACAATGGGCGGCCTAATGGGCTGGGCTAATTAGAACTTTCTGATGAAGGAGTTAGCATTAAGATGAGATGATCGCAATCGTTATAAGGAATAAATTCCGTTCCGATAAAAAGGTAGCCGCTAAGGAGGTCACGGACACAAAATTCGCAACGATAAAATATATGGAATTGTCCGGTTGGGTTGACTACCTGATAATAATAAATTGTCTGTGAAACAGTGGCTGTTTAAAGGGGACAAGGGGTATTTTCCGTCAAACTGTATACGTTTTTATGTAACATTTTGGTGTTTGATACGACATCGACATCCGGATGATTTGGTCTTTGGTCTAGCGTAGATGGGTCTTGATTACTGATTGATGCGAGGCTTTCTGGAGACTTGTTATGAATCAGACGTATCATAAATACTGCTGTCTGTATCCATGTGAAAAATTTCTCAGAAAACTTCTTTGGTCTAGCGTCTCTCATCTCAAAGAAAATACCAATTTTTAAATCAGAAAGAGGCTATCCTTTTCTTACTACCGTGTACGCCTTGACATGCTTAGCTATGCCTGACCTGTAAAAAAATCCCACCAGAATATTTTGCGGTGGCGAGAGCTGGGTGACAGGTCATTTAGGTACCAAGCAGTCCACAAAATAATGTTTCAATGTATATAATAATATAAAAATGGAAGGAGAAAGACCAAAGCAAAGATGGACGGATTGTGTGAGAAATGATATGAAAGAAAAGGGAGTGAATGATAGCGTGACGGTTGACAGGGGAGAATGGAAGAAGAAGAGGTGTGGTGCCGATCCCAAGTAACCAGGTCATGAAGATGATGCTTACCTATAAAAGGATTATCCTTCCCATTTCGTATAGATAGCCTAGTGGTCCTGTTGAGCGTGCCCTCGCCGACGCTTAGTCCCCCGTTGCGTTTGTCCAGTGTGCCGATAAGCAGGCGTCGCTCGGGTGGCACCGGCCGGTCCAGTTCGGGCCGCTCGAGCGCCGAACTGGCTGGCGTGATCAGTGGATCCGCCGGCTCAGGCTCGGCGTCCGTGTCAACCCGAGAGCTGACTGATACTTGCTCGTCGACCATCTTGCGGAGTTTCGCCTGGATAGATTTGGTCAAGGTACATTTTATCGCCTGCGTACAGGACCACGAATTATGATCTTATGAATATTGACATTTTATATAACCAAACAGTAAATGAGTTGCTAATTAGCACTACACTTTATTAACTGGTAAATATTTTTCATAGACATTATTATGTATAAGGCACAAAGGTTGTTGATAAGTGTCATTAATTTGAAAGTATAATTTCAGCTTTTACATTGAAACTACGGAATATTTTCATAACGAAAAGTGTTTGTTTGAGATAAAAACGAATATAGAAACAAAAGTATGTATTGTACGAAGGCTATCTATGAACTTTCCGCCACCCACGTCCATATTATTGGAAAATCCCACATGTAGCACTCAAACTCTAGTTGAAGTACTACATAACAATCGACGTGCCTATGAATTGTGTCGCTAATTGTTTTAATTAATTAATTGATGTGTGCTTCAATCATTCGACATTTACATCCCCACCCGCCAACTATGTGCTACCATGTCATTATGTAGGTGTAGTGGTTTCAACTTGATAATGAATGGTTATAAAGTCCCAGTAATCCAGTTTATTTATCAACATGCTTTGAGAACAACAGCGATATATTTTGGGCATCCGACGACGCCATATCTGTTGCTATTAATCTGAGCAGACCCTCTCGCTTAGTTAATTCACCTGCTACCGTTTGATGTTATGGTCGTTTAAGTCTGCTCGTCGTGGCGTGCGGCTGGGGGAAACCGATTCATAGCAACGTCGCCATTAGTGATAATACTTCCATTTTAATGATACCGAAAATATTCTACCTTTATCTACAAAAACCATGCTGTTGGTTCACGTCAGCCAATAGTAGTAGCAATTAATCACAAATATCCCCATTTGTAACTATAAACTTATTTGCCAACATGCGATAATTTCACCTAAGTACTTAGTTCCATTCAATTTACGACACAAATAGGCAGTCGCGTGTGTAGCTACGTAGTCTGAGCATGCTACCCGCATGTCATGTAGCAGGATGTTGTCAAGAGTTCCCCGTTAAACGCTTTAACAATGGCTTGTCGAAGTGTGGCGTGCGCTAATCGTGCATGCGGTCCTCACCTGGGCGTCGCCTAGTATGCGGCGCACTAGCGCCATCAGGCCGCCGTGGCAGGCGCTGGCATGCTACCCCCCCGCGCCCCGCCGCCTCATTGTCTCCCGCGTGACACCTGCCACACGCTCGTTACACTTCCTATTCACCACTAAACTTTCAATACAAATTTAAACTATTCCACTTTGCCGAGCGCCGCCCTTTGTCTCAGCACTCCGATGACAGCCCGGAATGAGGACGCTCCCCGGAATTATCTGAAACAAACATATTTCATTGTTAACTTCATGTTGGAGCAGGCACACTTGTGAATTAACTTCTTCGTCTTAATAATTGTAGTTATGTTAGGTCAGCATATTGCAAACATGTTAGGTAGATACGTAAATATATACAGTTACATCAATTTTCTGTTTCATTTAACTTATTCGAAGTCCTTCTCAGTATTTCTATTAGCGAGTTTTCACAAAGTCTAAGATAAAGTTTGTATAAAATGAAAAAAAATCTGCTACGGAAGCCTTTTGAATCATCGTGCGAACTAATTACAACGTCCACGAAGAAAAATACCAAAGGGCTCTTAATTGCCTGCTAAGTACGAACCGTAATAAAGTTCCGTCAAAATACTTGTGAAACTCATTATTCAGGTCGACGCCGGCGTCTTCTGCGGTACTAACGGCCCTCGTCTTTGACGTCAGCATCTGATTCTTTTTGTCAATGCCTCCTCGCGACGCCCGCGCCGTCGGCACAAAAAGGAAAGGGTTTCTGCTCACTGAAATATATAGTCGGCAGCGAGAAAATACTCGATGCCACAATAAAAAGCTGTTGTTTATTGAGTACTGGAACAGCTGTTGCTGTCGTTGTTACAGGCGACTGACTCAATTACACAAACGCGGGACGCTATTGCAACCGTGAAACATTTTTTATGTAAGTAATCGAGCCTGTTATGCAAATTTGAAGAACGAGCTCTGATTTTTAATTTAGGAGCTTTAGTCTGATGAATATAGTCCAAGGAAATGCTTTAAGGCGGTAATTTGCGAAGTACGGTTCGTTTAGCCCGCTCGCTCCAGTTATTGGCCGCAAAATTGATTAAAATTCCGGCTGCGTAAGGGAGACTCATCTACTTTTTTTATTAGATTACGCTCACTGAAGATTGTTTTAGTAAGTTTCCATTCGTGTTTGACTATTTGATTCTGCCGAGTAATCAGATCGTGCTGCCGTAACCCGTCAGTCGTGGATTCAAGGAGCGAGATTGAGCTGCTCTGTGATGGAAATAAACATCGTAAAGTACCTCCCGCTGCTTTTATTTTTTTATGTTTTAATTTAGTACGAATGAAAGCGTACCTGAGTTCTTCCTTAATCAACATGGGCTGTGAGTAGGTACTTATATTATTACTACTTTGAGGCAGCATTATCTATGTTATAAATATGTCGAGTTTTAATTTAATAAATTAGTCAGGTCATCTCCATCTAAATAATCTGTATTATTTTTTCAACTTGACTAGTCAAATTAAACTTTGTTTAATAAACTACAAAAAAACACTAAAACGATTCGTAATTCAACTCGCAGCAGCCTTTGTTTTAACGATTCGGTGTTTCTCTAATTTAAATCAATATAGATACCTGGCATTTCATTTAGATTTACCGTTCCCCTATTCTCACAAGGGTCGTCACGTCACGAGTGCAGTATTCATCAAAGTAATTGCGCTGTTTCATTAAAAGTCCCGGCACATCCTTCAAGATTTACATAAAAAGGTCTCCAGGCCTCCCAGGCCTCCCAGGGAGGCCTCCCCTCGACTTTACATTAAACCAATTTTTAAATGTCTTGTAAAAAATGTCACGTTTGAAGAGCATCGTCCGTAAACGGAAAGATGGGCAAAGAATTACGTAATTACGTAAAAGCTTGACAGTTCTCACAGTAAATTGCGCTTGTCATTGAGAATGTTTGAATTGATCTGCTTTCAATAAATAAATTGAAATGTCATTTTCTGTAAAATTCATTCCATTTGAACAAGTTTCAATGAACTTTTTACTCTTTCATCAAAAAGCCTTTTTTTAAGTGCTTTTACCTACTCCAAACCTCATTTAGAGAAAATCAATTTGTGGAAGTAACGTTAACATTTGATAAACCAGAACTTATGTTAAGTTTAATTCGATAAACAACGCACTCGTCGAAACAATCCGCGGGAGGATGCGGGTGCGGGCTCAAAGAACTCGAGTTATACAAAGGTTGTACGTGCTGCTACGGAAACACGCAATCCTATGTATGTTCTAAACTTTTGTTTTGCGGTGTGTTTTTCGTTTGTAATTTTTTAGGAATAGGTTAATTAAAATAATTCAGAAAGGTACTTTGAAGTTTCTATTTCACGGTGTTGCTCGCAATTGAGTTTGGGTCCAATTTCCCAATACTTCTTTTTTTAATCTTTATAGTTTACTAGCGACCCGCCCCGGCTTCGCACGGGTGCAATGCTGATACTAAATACACTAAATATAAACCTTCCTCTTCAATCACTCTATCTATAAAAAAAAACTGCATCAAAATCCGTTGCGTAGTTTTAAAGATTTAAGCATTCAAAGGAACAGAGAAAGCGACTTTGTTTTATACTATGTAGTGATTTAAGGGATTTTTGCACACACTTGCGATAATGTTAATCCGATGTCCTTGAACCAAAAATTTGAAGACATGTGACATCCACCAACCCGTGCTGGACCCGCGTGGTGGATAATGATCCACTCCCTCTTACAGAGAGGAGGCCTGTGTCCCAGCAGTGGGAACATTAGAGGGTCATGATTCTTGTGCTAAGCAATCACACAGACATGAAAAGCGACTTTCTTTTATACATAGATGTGGTACAAATATGGCTTTAACTTGTAAAACTAATATATAAATAGTTTCTCAAGCCTCCACGAAACAGACGCGGTCTGAACCGCTCGCTAGACGCCGCATATCCAGCCTAACCGTTATTTAACCTAAGCTACAACTTAGCTATATTCCTAGCTATAATACAACAGAATGGAGCATGAGCCTCGTTATTACAGCCTTTGAATACTTCATACTTTAATTAAAACGTAGTCAGGGGATTTTGTACGAAGACACATTTATGCAAACATTAATTTTGAGATTAGTGATACGTGTTTAGGCACCTACTTGTAGGCTTTTATTTCATCGAGATTATAAGATGGTTCTGTATTTCATCGAGATTATAAGATGGTTGTGTTTGTTGAATACTACCTACTTTTAATATTATTCACAGAAGTTTTCATTGAGGGGAAAGTGCCAGGGTAGCCTGCGAAATTACAATTTTCTTATGTTTTTGCAAATTGGAGGTCATTGTCAGGTTGTATGTTGATCACGATGTGATTCGCGACCGTAAAACTCATGTATTTACGTAGGTAGCTATAATCATTAAAAACATCAATACAACCCTCTAAGTTTGTACAATCCTATTGAATGACTATTTCCGTGAAATGTCAACTTGTTACGGTCGGGAATCATATTTTGTTCAACATACTCGTACAACCTGACACTAACCTGTAAACTGCAAAAAATGTAAGAAAATTTGAATTTCGCGGGCTCTCCTGACGCTTCATAACCTTATTCAGTATACAGCCGGTCGATCCTGTAAAAATCTCACCGTGAAACTTAGGTGAAGTGAGTTTGTTTTTTCATGGTTTTTTCCATGTTTTTTCTAGGAATTGACACTATTGACAGCTCACTCCACGCTCACTTCACCTAAGTTTTCACGGTGAGATTTTCACAGAATAGCACCACTGGAGCCGATCTTTTTCATATTCCATTACCTATTACCTAATCCAGATCTACAAAAGGTACTAAACAAGACTTATTATAGTGTAAACACTTTTGCCCACAATAAATAATTATGTATTTTCTTGCTTACCAACATTATGAGTAATTTTAAAATTTAAACAACTGAACTTTTTACTCTTTGATCCGCCTACCATTAACATACATTAAAAAAAAATTGCTATGCAAAGCTAATCTTCGTACAGCCTAATGTTCAGGTTTTACCATAGGAAAGTTAAATTGTTCAGGAATATTATTTAATAGGTAATTAAGTTTTTGGATAATGATAAAAACAATTATGATTTTCATTATATTTGCTGTTGTTCTTTTAATCTAAATAATATTTAAGAGAAAAAAATAATTTATGAATATTACTTTTTTTGAAGCAGACGGCCCGAGCACAGGTGACGGGAATCATCCAAAATGGCGGGGACCGCGCTGAGACTATATTTACGGCGAAACTTGCACGACGTGCCTCCAACTGTTCCATTATTATAGACCCATAAATATCTGAAGTTTAAATCTCAACACTAAACTATTTCATTATAATCTCACTTTATTGTATGATTGTCCCTTTAGTATCAATTAACCTTTTCAATTTAGAAGACTTTGATCATTATTAAACATTATAATTAACATAACACTCAAGTATAAGTTAGATTGACTGTTGCTATACAGCCTCTTTTAAATAAAAATATATACGTATATATTTGCTGGCCGATTCTCGTGAAAAAATTGAAGATGCCATAAAAAATATCTTTTTTACAATTATCTAATGACATTCGCAGTTTTTTTCCACATTTATGTGCCAGTGTTTGAGTCAATTTAACTAAATACTTACTTTTTATTAATTTCGATGTAGGATTTTGGATAGTACATACTAATTCCATGGACTTTGCCATGATTATATATTGCTTATCAGCTGACCCGACGGGATGTTGCGAATTACGTCATGAAATCATGAATTTACATCTATTAAGAAAAACATGTTACCGTAGCTACTTTGTACAATATCTTTGTGACAAGTATCTTGAGGGCGGTGGAACCGCATCAGTTGACGGTGAAAGTTGTGTACATACATCTATCTAAAAGGTAGGCAACGCAAAGATATAGTAATTCTATAATCATTCTTACTTCTCGCCAAGATACAACCTCTCTAGTTTGGTGGCTTAGTGGAAATGTTAATTGTGTAAAAAACCGACTTACAAAAAGACACTACCAAGTGAAAAATAACTTTCATTTCGGAAGTCGGTGTCTTTGGATCTGTATTTTAGTTTATTGCCACCGACTTCCGAAATTAAAGTTATTTTTCACTTTGTAAATGTTTTTTTTTGGAAGTTTTTTTTTTTCAAATTGGGTGTCTATAGTCTTTTTTTTTTTCAAACTTTGACGATACCTAGTTTAACATGATAACGTCATAAAGAAACATTGATGAATAAATGTGTCACAAGCCAACGCTCGGGCCGATCGTGCCTCTCTATCGTCTGTTCCGCGCTCTCGCTTGCACGCTCAGGCTCAGGCGGAACGTGACACTTTTTCGTGCGTGCAGCCGGTGTTCATCGATATATAAGACGTTATCACGTCAAAAGTTTTTATTAAGACTATGCCGACCACACAGTGGCGCCCTCATCGTTTGTTTGGTTATTTCATACAATTTAGAATGAAAATGCAGAAAATGAGCACGTTAAGTTGTGCTTCACAAGATTATACGTTAATATTATTAGAAACGGTAGTTTTATATTCTTTAATTTTATTATAATCCTTAAAACAGATAACAGTGGCCACTATATTACGTTTTAAGGATTATAATAAAACTAAACAATGTAAAACTACCGTTTCTAATAATATTAACGTATAATCTTGTGAAGCACAACTTAACGTGCTTATTTTCTGCATTTCCATTCTAAATTGTATGAAATAACCAAACAAACGATGAGGGCGCCACTGTGCGGTCGGCATAGTCTTAATCGCTTTTTAGTGGGTCTGTTTATAATGTATCTAAGTTACAATAGCCTAATGTCAACTTGCTTAGCACAAAATATTGCTTTTCCCGCTGCAGGGACGTTAATTTTACTGTCGAGGAGTTCTCCTAGTACTCCACCATCAGCTCCATTTCATCATTCGCGTCGTGACGTGCATACATTGCTATTGAATATTTCCGGTGGCCATATGTGGTCTTCATCATCAGTTTCATTTCAACAAATGGTGCTTTCCGAGAGCAAATGCACGAGTTACTATAAAAAATACACAAATCGCTATAGGTACGCCTATAATATTCGAAGAGTTTCTTCGATTTCTCCAGGAGCCCGTCATCAGAACTGGATTTTGACAAAAATGGGACAAATCTGGAAGTATATCCTTTCAAATAAAAAATAATTTTCCAAATTGATTTATAAATGACGGCGTACCGAGGTAAGAAACATAAAAAAAATACATCCGAATTGAAAACTTCCTCCTTTTTTGAAGTCGGTTAAAAATAGCTGTAAGTTATAATTGTATACTCATGGAAATAAAATATATTTATATTTTATAATTTTCCAGGCCTCCCTAAAAATGTTTAGGTAGGTACTGGGCATTCTGTATCAAACTTTTAGAAAGTATCAAAAATATAATTTGCAATAAATTATCCAATAATTCAAATCATTTTGAACAGCGAGCGCAACATTCCAAGTTTGAACTTGAACATAGAAACAATTCGGAGCGAAATTCAATAAATTATTTCCAAGTACTGTCAATTTTAGCAAAATATGATGTCCGAAACACTATTATTATTACATTTAGAAAATCATCAATAATTAGGTTAAAGTGATTTGCATTTATTCCTCCTACATTGGTGTGCTAACTGAATTTATAAATCAATTTGAATTTGTTTTGTGTCCATTAAAACTCCTCACTCAAGAAAACTTCACCCTAATGCTGTTAGTATTCTAAAAACATTACCGGTTGATCTACAGATGCTTACCACGAATAGGACAACATTATGTACAGGCAGGCCATTAAATTCAAAATTTCAGAAGCCGCATAAAGCTTTAAAGGTCCCGCCCAATTACGCAAACCGCCCTAAGGCTTCGTCCAACAAAGCGAACGGCATTAAACAAGCCATTAATAATACAATCTAGTTATGTATTAAATAAACTCTTTAGTACATATAATATGGCCTGTTATACAGTATGGTCCAAATAGTGACGTCAATAAAAAAAATTAGATTCCTCATACCTAGGGGGATCCGAAAATACCCCATGTACAGACGCCAGCACATCAAATTATTACAATCTGTCAAATTTCTTTATTATATTTTCAACTTTATTGCTAAAGTATAAGGTTCAAAGTTGATTGGGAAAAATTGAGTTTCAGGTAGTTTGATGTGCTGGCGTCTGTACGTATGTTCCGCGATTTTTGATAGTTTAGGAGATATGAACATTTTTTGAATTTTTTTGGGTAAATTAACGGGGACATTTATAAATAATTATAAATTTTTTCGACAAACTCTTTTTACGATATTTTTTTGTGATGGGACTATCAAGAAGTATCCTTTCATAAATATCTTCATAAAATTAAATTTAAAATCTAAAATGTTTTGTTTTTGTTTTTGTGTTTCTCAGTTTAGATATAAAAAATTGTATCTTGCACTAATGTTAGGAAGATATTTTTTTTTATAAATGAAAAGGTATTACATAACAGTCCAATCGCAAAAAAAAATCATAAAAAGACCTTGTCGAAAAAAAGCTATAAATTTTAAAGATATCCCGAAGAAAAAATATAAAAAAATTATATCTCCTAAGTTATCAAAAATCGCGGTACATACATGGGGTATTTTCGGAGAGCTCTAGGTATGAGGATTCTAATTTTTAGGGTTCCGCACCTCAAAAAGAAAATCGGATCCCTTACAGGGGTTCCCAAAGTGGTCGATGCCCCCCCCCCCAGACCCCTTGGGGTCGATATCCTAGGGGTCGACAAAAACGAAAACTGATTTTGGGGGTCGACGGGGTAGATCTTAAAAGTAGGTAATTTGGCCATGGGGGTCTGAGGTAACAGTTCATTTTGGAAAAGGGGTCACTTGTCCAAAATGGTTTGGGGATCCCTGCCTTATAGGATCACTCGTGTGTCTGTCTGTCCGTCCGTCGGTCACAGCCAATTTGCTCAGAATCTAATGAACCGATTAAGTTGGAAATTTGGTACACGTATGAAACTCTGTGACCCAAATACAGACGTGTAACGTAAATAAAGTAATTTTGAATATGGGGGTCATTTTTGGGGGCAAATAGAAAATGTAAAAAAAGTTTCGCAATCTGTACCGTATGAAATATCAATGAAAGGGCTTACTGTGAGGAACTCAAACATATTTTTTATTTTAATTTAAAGTATGCATTAAAGTTATATAAGAAAATAGGCGAAAATTGACCATTCCCTCATATCTCCATATTGCATGTAAGGTGCTAACAGTACGTCAATTATTTATACTGTACATCATATTGCAGTAGCACGTTGAACTCGCTTACAAGCCAGTACCTTTTGACAAGAGAAGGAAGGACTTGGTTTGCATAAAGCCTCAAACTAGACATGCCTTTGTAAACCAATTCTATGTTTATTTAGGACCCGATTTATATAATAAGTTCAATAGAATACCTACTTAATAATTATAGTGCCAGTAACAAACATTGTAGTCTGAAGATACGCGAATATTTGGGTAAACTTGATTACACAGACACTGAAATATTTCTAGAAATACTTCAATAATGATGTAGTTATTAAATTGGTAATTTTTAAATTATATTTAGTAACTACTATAATATTAAGTAGGATAGTATTATTTAAAAAAATAACTAACTATGGACAAATAATCAGTTGATCGCTTAGTATGGGGATGGCCTGAAACACAGGTTTTTATTAACCTAGTTCAGGCAGGTCGCCAAAAGTTATAATGTCAGTACCAACGCACTTTCCATAGATAATTAAAAACGTGTAAACTAAACTAGCTTTTATATGAGTATTTAAGGCAATTCTTTAAGAACTTGGTACTACTATGTATTTATAAGTCTGTAAGTGTATTACTTTGAAAAAGGACATAAATAAAATTTAATTATTATTTTAAAATGGTAAATCTCTCAATATTGTGCGTACAAAGTTACATTTTCAGTTGGAATTTATGGGAGAACTTCCAGTTTTCAACTACAATGTTAAGTTTGTTCTTGGGATAAATTCATTCCAACTGGACGTCGCTATTTGGACCACCCTGTATATTCATTTTATGAAATAACGCGGCATGAGCCGACCTCCTCCATTGTTTCTGTAATAAAGATATGTGCGTATTGCGTGCGACGTCGGAATACTAATATATATGTTAGCAAATAAATATAAGAGACAAGCTGGTCACATAAATAATAAAAGAAAATAATTATTATAATTTGCGCTGCGGTATGCGCGTCCTTGTTTCTGAGGTCGGCGCGAATGGAGCATCTTTATTTACACTTCTCTCTCGACACTAGACGTTTGTTTGAACGGAAAATATTCTTTTAGAGGTAGTCTATTCTGGGATAAAACTATTTTGACATCAAAGAAAAAAAGAAGTTAGGTATGTAATGCTGGAAGGAAAATTTACTGATCTGAGTGCAAATATATCAGCAGTCAGATGAAATTATTAGGAATTATTATTATTAAAATTCAACATATCTAATCTACATAAAATAGGCACCACATTACTCAACCGAAGCTAATCACTTAAAACTTTCCTAGAGATATTTGCGAGACACTACGAGAATGTAGTGCTAAGCTAGCGAAAGCCAAAGTCGCCAACTTAATCCGTTTGGCGGTTACTAACCAGGCGTATCTCGCCTGACGGGCGGTAAGACCAAGCGTTGACCGCTAGCAACGTTCCCTACGAATACATTTATTTATACCTCCTGAATCTCCTAACTAACTGGTACATTTGCTTTCTCGTCTAAGTTTTGGTTGAATCATACAAACGGTTTGCAGTCTAGTTTAATAAATCGATGCCTCCCACGTAAGTTGTTGTAAGCCACAAAATTGCGATTTTGTGTTTTTAACGTAAAAGTGTCTAATTTTATGTATATTATCCTGTACCAAAAAATAAATCCAAAAAACTATAATTTTTGGGTAGTTTTGAGACGCATAATGTTGTAAGTTCCGAACTATTCCGGCGCAGATTACAGTATTATTATTTACAATGGTTTATGGTGGGCGGTGTGCGGGGAAGAGAGCGCGCACGCACCGCGTATGTGTCACATAAAACAGACTACGCTGGAATTTGTTGTCGGCTGCACGTTACGCGAGATTTTTCGGCGTGTATTTAATATTTTGCGTAATAATACTATCACTTAAATATTTTCTTATTGTACTTACTACACTGACATAATGTGGTATAGATTACATACAACAATATACGTTGCTAAATTTAGAAGTATTTCATGCTAAGTAATACATACACCATTTTACTTCGAAATTAGTTATACAAAACTAAATAGTAAGATGACATACAATGATTTACGTGGCCATATTAACTGTTTTCTGGTTAATAACGAATACATACAACAATCTACGTCAATAATCACTGGTAATGTGTATGTTGTAAGTAATATTTGCTTTTCCAGATGTAATCAAACTTACATAATTATAATTCACTACGAGGGATGTTTTAAGGATGTTTATGAGATATCCTTTTCTACTGAAATTGTATCCAAATCTAAGTTAATCGCAATAATCACACTGTTTTAGAGACTACTTTGCCAGTAAATTTTAACAAATTTGAGATCTTGGAAGCGGCTAGTAAATAGGTGATGACTTTTTCGGAACGAATTTAGACACTGATACTACAGATAACTTTCTTGAAACTGCTCACCCATCTTCTGACTGTAGCATTAACCACTTGGATTACGACTGTAATAACCATTTTTGTGCATATTAGGTAGAAAAAGAAAATGTACCCATAGACCAAACACCTAAATTAGCTCAGCCATCATCACCTGCGTGTTTCTCAGACTGGTCCATTCCTCAAGCTAATAGTCCTCTATCTGTTATTTCTAATAATAGTCCACGTGTAAGAAAAGACAAAGGTAATGTAAGAGGAAGACATGTAAAAGACTGGATAGATGTGAAAAGAAAGACTTTGAGGAACTGGGGAAAAGAATACGTTTCTAAAAAAAGAGTAGTAATAGCCAATAGAAAAATGGACCCTCCGCCGTGACATTGCCGTATGCAATGTTTTTATAAATTAAAGGAGGAAGAGAGGAAGATTATTTTTGAAAGTTTTTGGAAATTAGGAGACAGGGACAAGCACTACCGTAGAACTGTTCAGTAGAACTAATGGGAACAAATCATGTTTAAATGTGGCTAATTTAGTTACAAGGAAGATTAAACGTCGAATGTATACTGTACACATTTTCTTGAAAAATAACACACACCACACAAACAGAGGGTGATAGTGTCCATGCGCTTATAGAGCGATCTTCAAATAATAAACTTATTTATGCACCATTGGAGTGGTTTAGCTGGATCAAATGGGCAAAACAAGACGGTAAAGGTACACATATCAACTCGAAAAGGGATCGTAACCGTATCGCCTTTCGCCTCGCCGTCAATCAGGCGTCTTAACGTAAGCATGTAACCAAAGCGGATCAGCAGCTCCGAGACATCGAGTTGGCTACGACTAGGGGACGCGGACGCCGCGCTTGCAGCTCGCGGTTCGTGATCTTGTCCCGAGGCGAGGCGATTACGTTACGATTCCTATTAGTGTCTGTTACTGAATGGCTCGAGTTGATACGGAGACGATCCCTTTTCGAGTTGATAAGTGTGCTAAGTCCTTTAGTCGTATAACGTAATAGAAATGAAGCATACATAGTTTTTAAACTTTAAGGAACTATTAGTCAGTCGTAACTGGGCAAAAAACTTTTAATGGGGACATAGTCCAGTGGACAAAAATAAAAGAGCTGCGAGTTTGTTGTGGAGATCCTTTTAAAATTGAATATCGGTATGATTTGTCGAACCATAACATGATGACTATTGCTATTAACACTAATACGCGAAGGGTATGAATAAATCAGTAGCCCCTCTCGTTCATAACCTTATTTCCATACCAAGAGCGAAATTCAACGACTTAATATCTCTGTGTAACAGCGGGCTAATCCCAGCTGCATATCACGATTACTTTAAAAGTTTGTATGTCGAAGAGACAACTCAGAATAAACAATTATTTTAAGATTTTTAATATCAATTATTTATGTTTAGTTTCAGATTAAATCTAATAATTATGTCGATTAAAGTACGTTATTTATTAAAAATAGAATTTAAATTCAAGAATTTATTACGTTTTAAGTTTATGGTTTAGTCTTTTTTTAATGTTTGAAATTTATTTCATCTGTAAGATTTTATGTTTTCTAAAGTTTATTTTTGACAACAAGGTTTTAGTTAAATAAATTATTTTTCAGATTATTTGTAACTAACTATTTACACTAGATATTAAATGCCTAGTAACGTATGCACAAAACTGTTTTATAGGTATATGCGAGTATAACAAGTTGATGTTAGGACAATTTAACGAAATTTTGCGGAAAAAAGGTTACATTTTTATTTTATAAAATCTGATAATGCTACACATACCAGACCCTTTTTTTTTCATTGACGTAGTATATTGTTGTAAGTAGTTTATACGACTAAATGCGGCTCTTGTGTTCCAGTGTAAAATAATGTAAGTGACAAATACAACAACTTGCAAAGGGCATATACCGCAGTAAAGTGTTGTAACAGCAAAATCTCTGAAACCTTTAGTATTTTTAAATAATATAATACAGTAAACTTTAAAGTATTACTAACTATACTCACATACTGGATTTTATAAAAAAATATTGAAAAGTGCAGTTTTTATTGCCAATAGTATCTTTGAAACGCTCTCCTGTAAAATTGCAGTTTATGGGTTACAACAACTTACGTGGGAGGCATCGAAATAAACTGAAGCAATTTGAGTTTGCTGCTCCAATTTATAGGTAATGTTCCAGTGTCATGGAGAATGAAGAAATTTGAAAAGTATTAGAGGTTTCTTATCACTTTATTAGTATTTGGTACCTAGAATATTATACTTTAAAATGTATATCGTATAGTACGCAAAACACATAAACTGTCATATGGTTTCAACATTGAATAAACTGTCCACCCTTGGGAGTCGCAAAACGCGACTGAGGAGGCAGTTGCTCCCCCGTGAGTTATAAACTACGATTCTAGGAGGTATAGCAGTATCCACCAGTTGGTTATTAATATAAATATACTATCATGAAACAACTTGCATGATACAGTAGCATTAAAGAAGTACAGGAGTGGTCATATTTGCATTACCTATTGTTATAAACTTGTTTCTGTGAAACATATTTTTATTTTGTGTTTGTTTGTTATGCTTTCACGCTAAAACGGCTGAACGGGGATGAAATAAATAAATAATATTAGATGAAATTTCACACAAGCGTAAACCATGACCTGAATTAGGATATTTTTTATCCCGATTATCCCACGGGATCGAGACTTATGCAAGTGAAACTTATGCAGCTAGTATCGAATAACTTGTATTTTGTATTCACTGACCCACCTCAATAAATGACAACATAAACTGAAATAAAACTATGATACCTCTCCATTACATTTTTTCGAATCGATACTCCATACGACAGATAGTAGAAAGATATCAATTTAAAAAGCGTTGCCAACTTAAAAAAGGAAAAAGCTAACCGTTCTCGTCGAATATTCCATTCGACTAGTGTAACCAACTTCATCTCTCAATGTCGCGTGGCGCGGTTTGCGCAAGCCTACGTAAAATGTTTTCGTTTTAATCGGCGAGCACGTTCGACGCACATCGCTGGGTTTTCCGATGCCGATTCGACTTTTCTTGTTGCTTTTAAATTGAAGAACTGTATAAACAATACTGTGTAGTTTACGGTAAACGGAACTTTTGTCTTGTTATAAATGTATTTTTCAGTTTCAAGAGCAGGAAATCACCTTCCAAACAAGCTATCTTCTATGATAAATATTTTTTTCTGTAAGTAAAAAAACAAACACTTTTACATGTCCATAATATTTAAAAAACTGGATGAGGTCGGCGTTTCCGTTCTGACTGGTCTGAGAAGAAAAAAAAACTCAGAGGTCTAAGTATATTTTAAAGAATGCATGGCTTTCTGTATACCTACTATATGCTCAACTAAATATATTTAAACAAATGCCTATCTTCAGCAATGAACCTTTACCAGCATACCTACATAAGAACACGAATGCTTTCAGTCTTTACGGTGACGAAGTACAGAAACTACCTTCCTTACCAATAACGAAAACTTTCACTTATGAACACACTTGAAGCCTGAATTATAAATACCTTCAGGTACCTTAGCCTACGAAAAATAACTTTCTTGACAGTTTCAACACAATAATGTAAGTATAAAGTATGTTAGTCAGGCGTGGTTGTGCTTGTAACAATGCGCGGTTCTGTCGCGTCAGCGGGAAAAGTTGGTGCAAGTTCCCTTAGGAGTCGACGTCGACAGACCTGCAAGTTCCACTCCACACAAACTCACTAACTAGATAGGGGCTTGTCTCGAAGTCCCTCCTAGTTAATTATAAATAAATGTGACGTATTTCGTGGATCCCGCTTCATTTGTTGGACAAACCCTGTAAGTCAACTAACTAAACTGCGCCCGGACAAGTATCAGAGGGCTGTTAAGTAGGTACTGTTACAATTACGACGTAATCCATTGTAATAAATATGTTAGTTTGGGTGTTACCTGTTAAAACAAATGTATGTGTGCTAATTAATAAAATAAATAAAATCGGACCATAGTTTATTTATTACGCTCCATTTTCATATTCCGTGATATAAAAATAATAATTTCTGCCGTAATTTTAAGACAACGTCATTTGTTATGTATGTGTCACGGACTGGAGGTGACTGTAACTTAATTAACAAAGCAAACTTTGTCTAATAAAACACATATAATTTCAAGTGTCCTTATTTGACTTCGATGGATAAAACCATGTACGAAAGTCTGATTTATGTCCCTAATGAAAATATAAACATTATCTATGATGTTAACAGTATATTTTATTTCTTAATGTGTTTTTCACGTAATTAGATGGGGTCGGCCTAACCTCACATTGCAGGCATTATAACGGATTGTTGTAATGGAAGCATTTGTAATTTAAACAAACGTTAGGAATATCTGGATGGCCTCGTGAGTCGCGTTTACTACGCTCATGCATAGTTTAGCCGACTATCATTATCACTGGCACACAAAGGTCGGACGTTACATAGTAAAATACTGGTATTTAGTGGCCTTTCACTAATGAAACTGAAAGCGATCAGTACATCTTAACCGCGTTCAAGAGCTGTCAGAGTCAATATTCCGCAACAATGATGACACTGACAGCTCTTTAACGCGGTTTATATGTGCTGATCTCGTTCTGTTTCATTGGTGAAATCTGCCCTTAGTCATTAACAGCAGTATATGGTTGAAATGAATACACTTTCTCCAGTATAAACATTTCTGTATTTATAATCTTGCACATATTCAAACTAAGTATATAGCGATGTTTAACAAACTATTTCATTAGGTACTCGATATAGACTTCTTGTAAACAATCTTTTGGTTTAGAAGCTCGAAGAGAACTAACATAGAAACTGGGCGATGTTCCAAACATTATGTTTCCATCGCATTTCGTTAAAAAATCTGAACTTTTACGATAACCGTCTAATGAGATACTTTTAAACTTCATGACTACACTGATACAAATATCATTTGAGCAAAATTACATACTTTCAATTTTATATTCAGTATTTAAAATAGTAATTTAAATACTGAATATATATTTAATGTTTTTAAAAAATAAATTGTATTTGATGATTTTGTAGTGACAAATCTTATTGATATTTTTGTACATCGTGACCGGGGAATAACTTCTGAAGGCTGATAAAAACAGTTGTGTACAAATGTTATTGGTATAAGGTAGTTATGAAAATAATACTAGAATACTGGCACGGAATATAATTATAATAGTACTATACTGGTAGGTACATATTTACCATTCATAAATAATTCAGTTCAAGTGTTTTACAGCTGCAATAATTTTCAGCAAACAAAAACGACTGACAGTTACGTAAAACAATACAGAATTTCATGAAACACTAACAATTCTCGTCGTTCGGAGCGACAAAAAATTATATTTATGTACCTAACAAATATCGTCATTCGTGATACATGACTGCCTCGTTGGTCTTGTGGTAGCAAGCATTACTGTTGAGCATGGGGTTCTGGGTTCGAATCTCGGGTTGGGCAAAGTGTTATTGGGTTTTACTACCTCCAATTTAGCCACAGTAGCAGCTAGGAGTCTGGATTTGTGGTCGGTTTAAGGCAAAGATTCTCGCCTTTACTTACGCGACACACGACTTAAACATAACTGGCGAAATGCCTTAGCAAGAGTAACTCTATAATTTAGATCATTACACCGTTACATTTGAATCGTTTTATTCCTTAAAAGAGGTCATTCTATTCATCATTATGAACAACTTTTACTATGGACTTTTTTTTTTAAGTACAAGTGTATAATGACCTCTTTTAGGGATTAAAACGATCAAAATGTTACGGTGTATACCTAGTCTTGCCATAAATATTGTCACGAAGAAAAAAAAAAATTTTATTGCAAATAATAATTATTACTTTTACAGTGTGTTAGTTTAATACATAAATATAAAACAATTTAAAATATAAAAAGCTTATTCGAAGTGGTCTCCATTGGCTGCAATACAGTCCTTTAAAGGTTGAGGCCATTTATCAATAGAAGCACGCACTCTTTCCATGGGGAAATTCTTCACTGCCAATCGTATGGATTGTTTTAGGGACTCCAAATTATCATGGTGTGTAGAGCAAGCCGTACTCTCTAAAACTGACCATAAATGACCAACTGACCATAAGATCGGGACTAGACGACGGCCAGTCTTCAGCTATGATGAAGTCCGAAACGTTCACTTCCAACCAAGACTGCGTGGACCGAGCTTTATGACCCGGCGCCGAGTCTTGTTGGAAGGACCATACTTGGTTATTGAACATGTTGTTGTTAAGGGGCTTAACTACCTTCTCAAGAATGGTATTTTGATACACTTGTGCCGATGTTTTGATACCTTTTTAACAAAAATATGGCTCAGTCACTCCTTCATACCTAACACCCCACCAAACCATCACTGAAGTCGGATAATGCCCACGTTGCACTCTGTCGACTAATTGGGAAGCTTCCTTAGAGCTTTGAGCATAAATACGGTCAATGAACAATCGTATAAAAATGACAGATTCCAAATTCAAATGTAATATCTTTCTTATTTTTAATTGTAACAGTATTTATGGCCAAACTAAGTATACTAATAATAAATATCTGAAATTACAAGTCGGATTTGTTTTTTTTTTTTTGCATTGGTAGCCCAATTCTTTAGGAAAGTTATGGGCTAAACATCACGCTACGACCCATACGAGCAGAGCAAAAAGAAAAAAAGTCAGTCGGAACGCTAAGCAAAAAACGAAGTAATAGCACGGGCGGGCGATGCGATGCGACGCGGTGGGTCGGGGCAACATGAAATTTCACGCTGACGAAGTTGCGGGTTAGAAGCTAGTTGTGAAAACGACGTGACTTTCGGTAAATACGTTAATAACCATTAAGTTCATGCTACCCATCCTTTTAACTATGTTTATAATCACCAGGTCCCCTGTGAAACATGGTTATTATGGTATATTCTACCATAACCATTTGTTAGTAAGTACTGTTGGCAAGCCCTTTATGAGGGTGGTGATTATTATGCGTCTTAGAGAGGCTGGTACGTAACATTCATATTTGATGCAATTTTTAAGAGCCAGACAGAGAAGAAGCCACTGCAGCATTGCTTTAGTAAAATTGTGGTGGGCTAGGCTAGTAGATGTAGGTAGGTATTTGGATCTATTTACTGTAGATAATTTTATATCTATTTTGCAAATTTAAACTCTATTGTTGTCCTTACAGTTTGTGTTTATTTGCAAAATAGGTGATGCCGGTTCGTTTCTGGGTGCCGGGCGAAAGGCGGTGGCACGTTTAGACCACGCACTGTGTTTGAAGAGATAAGGCTTATGTAATGATTGTGTTGTACAGACACCAGCATATCAAGCTACTACAATCTGTCTAATTTCTTTAATAGATTTTCAACTTTATCGCTAAAGCATAAACGTTCAAAGTTGATTGGGAAAATTTGACAGTTTTGGGTAGCTTGATGTACTGGCGTCTGTACATTCTGATTTATGATTTGCGCGACTTTGTATCTATTGCTCTTACTGAACTGCATGTGTAGTTCTAAGTGAGTGGTATTAACAAACTGGAGACACCGGGCTCCGATAGATTTTCAACTAAAAATTATATCTATGCGTTAAACCATAGGCAATTGGAGTTCCACAAAAAAACGAATTAATTAAATATTAACTAAATCCTCATACTTATAACAATGAACATTACGATTCGAAGTTACATCTCATTCTGAATTTCCGCAATAAAAATAACAAGTGAACAAACTCGGTACGCAACAAATCCTTTCACATTCGACTGAGCCGCCATCATTAAAAGCATCTAATAAGACCCGCTGCACACAAGCATGTAAATAAGCCCTATTCACGCGAATAACTGTAATATACAGTCACAAGCATAAATATGTAACACGCAAGATTCAAAAGCGATTTTCTCCTAAAGTATTGATAGAAATTTTATGGAGATACTAGCTGCGCCCCGCGGTTTCATCCGCATAAGCTTCGATCCCGTGGGAATATAGGGATAAAAAGTAGCTATGTGTTAATCCAGAATGTCAGCTTTAATACAAAATTTAACCAAAATTGGTCCAGCCGTTTGAGCGTGAAGAAGAGACAAACATACACACACACGCTGTCAAACTTTCGCCTTTATAATGTTAGTGTGACGAACATAGCGGTCATATCCCTACAGTGTGGTAGGGACTTCCACGCATAGCCTGTTACCATGTATAATTAAAATATTCAGTTATAAAAAAAACATGTTTCCTATCTACGCGGTCAAAATGTATGGAAGTACAATTTTTTTTAAAATAATTGTCGGAAAATATCTATGCTAGGGGTCTTATAGAATCACGTGCTGAATCCATGATAACAGAAGGCCAATTCTCGTAATTTAAAACGTTCAAAACTTCAAAATCTAGTCGCAATCTCATTTCGGCGACAAACAAATGTCAAAAACTTGTCAAAATGTAGGAAAATTAGAGGTATTTTTGACAGATTGAGACAGATCAGACTGTGAACGTTCTTAAAATTACGAGAATTGCCCCTCAATTGCGCGTCAATGTCCCTGCAACGCTGTAAGCGCGTGTGACAAATGATAATTATCTCTAGAAAGGGGGGTGAATACTCATATGACCACAATAAAGAATCACGGAAGAAAAAAACATGTTGCGCCTACCCCAAATAAATTGGGATAAGGGCAAGGGAACGATGATTCCGTAACTTAGTATTTTCGAAACCTTATGGAACAGGCCTTTTCAGCCTGAATCAGCACTGAGTTGGTGAGTTTCCACTGCTGGACACAGGTCTCCTTTCTGTGAGAAAGACTGGACTCTCAATAAATGTTATCGTCATTTCACGAGAAAATTGCATAAGTGTTTGAAATATCAGGTGGATCTCGCAGTAATCTAATAAAGTCGCGCGCGTGATCACATCATCCGCACTACCCCTACGTATTTTTATTTAGACGAGATTTTTAGTGAAATTCCCGTGTTGATATTTAATTTAGTTTATGGAAAACATTTACGTAAAATGTTGTGAAAGTTTTTTGGCCACTTTCAAATATTGCAGTACCAGAATAAAATATTATACGTATATCATATTCATATTTCAATATAAATTCATTAAATAGAGTGGATTTTTGAGACTCTGACTAAAATGTTGAGTTAGCAGGAAATAGTGCAGTTTTCGTAAAAAAAAAAATATCCTGTTGATAAACAGGATCGATTGGCATTAAAAATAAGTTTTTGTGAAAACAGCCTATTTTCTTGTTGACTGTATTTTTTTTTTCAAAATTAGTGAATGTGGATCAAAATTTCTCAAAAAGTTAAGGACAGCCTCCTAAGACCGTCTGCCTGTTACCCTTACTGTCCATCTCGAAAATCCACTCTGTATAACTTCACACATGATGAAGAGTATAATTTACTCCAGTAGATATATTCGAGTACTCTCGACTTAATCCATTAGTTTTACTTAATCAAAACGATAACTTAAAGTAGCCATTTCCCTAATCCCGCATACTTTGTAGCTCGCAATATGAAACAGATTGAAATTAATATCCGCAGAGGCTTACTAGCTTATGACAGGAACGACCTTTGATATATTAATCCACTTAAGTTTGAGCATTGCCTTAAAACGATATTAAATACGCCATAGTCGGGTAACGTAATGCCAGTTTATATAAAACCGCGTTTAATTTAGCTGTATAAAGCAAGAGTACTGGAGTAGATGAAGATGTTAATTTCCTATGCAAACCTCGCTGAAAGCGCTTTGAGCTCAGGTGCTCGACGCAGATATTGCACTGGACGCCGTGGCAACACAATTATGTGAAGGTATAGACAATCACAACAATGTTGCTTTTCATTACTGAGGAGCTTAGTTTTTTTTTATTTAGTTATGGTTTAGTACAGCCCTTTATTGTTTAATATCGTTGCCAACATGGGGCATATAAAGCGTAGTTCACATAACTTTGTACGGAAACTTTCTCATGATGTAATAACGTCATGCAATTCCTGATTATTTTTAAGGACTAGGATTAGCCGTTACGCAAAGGCTTCTCTTCCCTCCTTCCATTTATTCCTATGTAACTACTACTTTATGTGGCCAATCTTTAAAAAAAAATTCGAAACAAAGGGCTGATAATAATAAGCTTATTAGTGTTACAATTTGTAAAAAAAACAGCCAGTCTTTGTCCATACACCGTGCTTTATGAAACTTCCTAGCAATACACACTGGCAAAAATGATTACTTTTTAAAATTTAAAAAATACAGTTACGATAGTGCAATAGTAACCATCGGATGATTAACCAAACTTGAAAGATGTCAACGGAGAAAAACATGAAAATTGAGTTTAAAGGTTTCCAATTAATACCTGAATTTTCGCGTTTATTGAATAAAGCGTTATTAATGAGAGGTATTAAGGAAAGTTAGAGCTATGGAATAATTTCTGTTAGTGATTTTTGTTTTGGGTAGCTGGAAAATCATAATTTGTTAAACAGTTATTCTGAATTCTATTAAATTTTGATATCAGTTTTGCTTAAGTATCTACTTGCGTCTGAATTATAATGATACAAATTGTTTTAAATTGACATATTATATATCGGAAAAAGCTACCTTACCAACTTCTTGTTTTAAAAGAAATGCGACAAACGTGTTTCCTAGTAGATATTTTTATTTATATTTTAGTACTCGAATAAAAAGAATTATAAAATATGATAAAAGTACTATCGGACAACCAGTTTTACAAAGGGGTATCGTATTACCCAGTAACTGGGTTGTGTAGGTCAGATAGGCAGCCGCTCCATGTAAAATACTGGTATTCAGCCACATCCGGTTAGCCTGAAAGCCGACCCAACGAAAACAGAAAATGCAAAGGGAAAAGGCTAGGTAGACTATATGGTAAAAGTAACTCAAAATGTACGTATTAATCCGTTCCACTAAACAAACGCCTACTCCATAAAAACAAAGTTGATAAAATAAAATAAAGTTCACCAAAATTGTTAATCCTCAACTAAATTAACGTTCACCTGAAAAACACTCTGTTTCAATTATTTTGTAACCTTTAACATTATCGTAGAGGCTTAAAATAATCCTGGATCCTTTTTTAAGTGGCGACACTGTGTGGACCTCTTTTTAAAGTAATAGCTTGCTAACCACCCGACGAATAGCCACTAATATGGTTGAGCGGCTAGGTGATTAAAATGTTGCACGCTGTTTAGTAATAAGTATCTAGAATTTAAATGAGTGATTATTGTATAGTGAGGTGTTTTATTGTAACAATAAATTGACAAGAATTGTGTATAATGTTACACAATTGTGTTTAATTTTGTAGTTTCACTAAGTTTTTGTGACTATGAAAGTACGCATTGAGGTCGAGTTTTTCTTGGGTTGTCGCGGTGCGTTTGTAAGTATAAACCTCGTAAAATTATCAACTAAGTAGGATCTTGAAAAAAAAAACCTTTAGCAGAAAGGATTGAATTAATTGAATCGAATGAATGTTGAATTGAATGAATGAAAAATTGCGAAAACATATTCGTAACCATCTAAACTTATTTCCTGTCTTTCTGGTGTATTATTATTTTAAAGTGTTAAAACGGAATTACTATAGTAGTAAGTAGGTAATTGAAGATGAAAAAGAAGGCTTATTATGTAAGTAGGCACTTAATAGTCAGGAATGAATATTTTTTTATGAGTAAAGTATTTTCCTTTTTTAAACAACCGAGTTCTTCGTTCAGCTATTAATTTTGACAGCTTCATAATTCAGTTTTAAGTTTTAGTGCATTTTTTTTTAAACCATTTTCATAGACAGAATTCGTTTTCTAATCCAGTTCGTGGTCTATTGAATTCAAAGTGCATTTGTATCAGTACGATCATTTATACATACGACACACCAAATTTTGAAATAAACGGTTAATGATGATCCGTTACTTTTGATACTGAAAATTTGTACCTAAATATTTTCGGTGTTACTGCAGGTTCTTTTAAAGTTTCCAACTTGAAAATATTAAATGCTCCAGCAAAAAAGCCGTTTAAAACTCACTGCCAAAATTATACCGTGTAACACAAAGTTAAGACGGCGTATGACGGGTTAAAATTTAAAGAAATCCTGAGTGTATGCTTAGCGGGGCGATAACCCTAGAATGATGATGTCAAAATGTTAATTGCATATGTAAAACGGTCCCGGTGCGCTAGGGGTTCACGACCTGGGGTAGTCGACCTGGGGTAGTGTACCCTACAATATTGAGAGATGTTGTACAGATAAGATAGTGGAAACACGACGTTGGTAATGAGCCAAATAAATGAATATTATGTTATGTGCTGTAAGTGATAGGGAATGATCTTGTAACTTTCTTTTATATACTGTTTATAAAGATGTTTATACAGGGTTATTTTAAAAACACCAGCAACCTGTTAAGAGGTCATTGTACTCATCATTATGAACAACTTTTACTATGGGACCAAACCTGAAATCGCGAAAAAAAAATCGACTGTTCCCTAAATTTTGACGAGATAGACGAAAATAAATGCTTTATAGCTAAAACAAAACACACACAATTGCCTGTTTTTCCAGAAGTGATAAACACAGATGTACTTATAGTACAACCACATTTCGCCAGTTATGTTTAAGAGAAATTCCAAATGAAACACCCAATAACACTTTGCCCAACCCGGGAATCGAAGCCAGGATCTCATTCTCAGTAGTACCTCTTGGGATCATTAGATATACGAGGCAGTCGAGGGAGAGACACATATTATGTTCCTGAAATACATTTTTATTTCATTTTACAATATCGTTTTAAAAATACGCTAACCTTCTTGAAGTACCTGCCCATCTAAATCCTCAGTGGGTGTCGTGAAGTGGGTATGTTAAGGAGAATCAGCATTCTCCCTTATGCTATATCACCCGTGTTAGCGTCATTAGTTCCCGAGAATTCATTCAAGTATGTGTAATTAATATAGTTAGCAGACCTTTGTTTTCCGCCATACATTATCTATACTAATATTATAAAGAGGAAAGATTTGTATGTATGTTTGTAACGAATTGGCTCAAAAAGTACTGGACCGATTTTAAAAATTCTTTCACCATTTGAATGCTGCATTATCACTAATTAATATAGGCTATTTTAATTGCAAGAAAAAAAATGTCTAAAAAATAAATGTCCACCCGTGCGAAGCCGGGACAGGCCGCTAGTGTATTATAATTTAAACAATCTATTTACAATTTGCTGGGCAATGAATGTGCGTTTTATTCCCTGGTTTCTGAAAACTAGCAATAATAGTGTAACATACTATGAATCACAGTCTGAATCATTTTAAAGGATATTGCTAATCCATTGCTTCATTGGTTCGAAAAATTTGTCTGCTCAACAACGTAAATAACGCAATGAATGTTGTTAAACTGTCAGAATAAAAGCCATTCACTCCGCTGTTCAGTGAAACGGCTATCAAATCCTTTCAAGTTGTGATTGTTTGACTAAAATGACACTTACATATCACAACCACTTACATAAATGTTGACAGTACAAAAAAAGAATAATAAGGAGGTCATATAGACAGTCGCTCAATGTGAAATGGAGGTTGGTTGGTATTCAATTGCGTCTGGTTAGACTAGAAACTGACCCCAACATACTTGGAAAAGGCTAGGCAGATGATGACCAACAGACTCCATTGAATATGTTTTCAGAACCCGAGAGATAACATCTATGTTCTCGAAGACATTTTAACGCATTTGCTGTAAATACACAACATAATTCATTCCACAAACACTTTAGAAGTAGATTGGCGAAGAGCTTACGAAATAAACTGTGGAAATACACAGTGTTGTGATTCAACAAAGTAAATAATCTCTTAGTAATGGAGTTGTTACCTTCTTAGAGAACATTGTTAGTGCGGCTTTGCCGTTCGTTACTCCCCTACGTTCTATAGCTAAGCATTCATGTACTAAGTTAAGTTGATATAAAAATCCAATATATTTCTTCTAAAGGTAGAGCTTTAAGAAATATTTTCTTTATTTGCTTACAACAGCATATTAAACCCCTTACTAACAAACATATTATATCAATTTAATAATTACACACCGATTTCTCTCTTTCAGTCGTCAGTAATTTGACTTTCGAAAGCAGAAAACAAAGCGTTGTATAACTATACAGACGCTACACAGCGTTATTAGTAAGGGGCTACAGTATTTTTTTCTACGCCAGGGGGCTTAGAATCATGTGCTCAAATTCATGGTCTCAATTTGCGCGTCGATGTACCTGTCACCCTGTATATATTATTACTAGCTGCGCCCCGCGGTTTCACCCGCGTAAGTTTTGATCCCGTGGGAATATCGGGATAAAAGTATCCTGTGTTATTCTGATGTATAATAGTAGATTATACAACAAGTGAAAAAAAGGGAATTTAATTCGAGGGACTACGTTGGATCCCGAGAGCAGCGAAGGATTCTAGAATAGAATCCCGAGCGTAGCGAGGTATTCTAGATTTGAATCCTGAGCGGAGCGAGGGATACAAGGACCGAGATGAATTATTTTTTTCACGAGTTGTGTACTCTACTTTTTACCATTGACTGCGAGAAAATAAATAGTAGTATAGTATTTATCACATTTTACTATAATTGCTGCTTTATTTCGAAATGATTCCGGAGTTAGTGTCTCATTTTCGTCACTGGAAGAACTCATTTTATTGTAATTTATGTTATTAGATTTTCCAATGACTTAAAACAACGATAACAGATAGAAAAGAACCTAAAATGGCGGGTTGTTTTTTTTTATTATGGAATAGCTCCGTATAGCCAGCCAGTACGTACTTTCAGCACGTTTTATTTATTTTTGTATATAATTCGTATATTCGTGCTTGTTCCAAATTCAAAATGTTTTTATTCACTCAGTGACTAAAAGAGAGTTTTATTCACTGTTTTCGATGAATAAAATGCCCTTTTTCGAGTGGCAATGGTAAAAACTATATTACTGTAAAGTTTCATCAAAATCCGTAGTTTTTGCGTGAAAGAGTAACAAACATCCATCCATCCTCACAAACTTTCGCATTTATAATATTAAGTAGGAAGGATTATATTTAAAGTTCTTCTGTATCTTTATATTGAAACAAATTTATGTATTCCTTAAAATAAACGAATAAACAACACCTTTAGTTTAATAAATAACATTCATGAGTAGTCAATATTCAGCCTTCGAACGCCTCAAATCAAAAGAAAACACATATATTTTGAAGTTACTTACTTACTTATATACAAACAATATGAAAAAACAATCAGCAAACAATTCGTATCTTATTTCCCAGAAAAAGCTCTTAAGCTGCAAAAGATTCTTTAGAAATAAGCATCACCTTTGTACCTATTTTTTTCTGTTCTTTCTTCTTGTCTGTTTATATATGTGTGTACATAAATGGTTAAATAAATATAATGTTATTTACTCAGGTATTTATGCGCACCACTTTTACATATAAAGAATTGTTTCTTTTACGATACCGCTTTCAGAGACAGATGTGGCGTAACCAAAGTGCTACGCCGCTCGTAGCGGTGGCTACGGCTGCTACGAGAATTTACTTGGATAAAAACACTCATAATGATAACTGACTTCTCTTAAATGTTTGCTATGTCTATTGTATCATGTAAAAATAATATAAAATATTATGGTTCGCTGTGGGTAAAATTAAAAAAAAAAAAAACGTATCTCTACAAACGGCGTAGGTACCGTACAATAATAACAGAAAAAAAAATAGAATCTTCTAATATGAATAGGATAAACAGAAACTAAACTATGTACAGTCAGCAAAGGAGATAAGTATGCAGGGTCGTCGATTAAAGTTGAAGTTTACTAACAAACCGATTGATGTTTTCGAATAAAATTTAATTTAATTAACATAAAACAAATAGTTGATTTATCAAATTAAATTTCATTCGAAAACATCATTCGGTTTCTTAGTAAACTTCAACTATATTCGACGACCCTGGATTCTTATCTCCTTTGCTGACTGTACATGAACTATTCCAAGTCATTTAAGGAAAGATATAAATATAAGATAGGATTTAGTAAAACAGAAAGCAGATCTTAGTACTTCTACGGAATCTATAATGTTCTATTGTAGCCAGTCTTTCGTTAACAGTGTTAGGTAATTAGAAGGACTCGTGGCTAAATGAAAACAGCCACATTGGTTGATCGTGCCGCTGTCAGTTCGCGGATGAATGACCATCCATTACATAACGAGACCCTTCCGTGCTCGGAAAGTACGTTAAGCCGTTGGTCCAGGCTGTCATTCGTAGATCTTTCACAGTCGTTAGATGCCAGATACCCAAAAGTCTTGCAACCAGCCTTACCAAGAGGTATCGTCTTACCTTGTAAATGGGTTGTGTAGGTCAGATAGGCAGTCGCTCCATGCAAAATACTGGTATTCAGCTGCATCCGGTTAGACTGGAAGCCGAGTCAAGATAAGAAAAAGCTAGGTACAGTTATTGGTTAGGTAATTAGTTACCCACCCTTTACCTAAAGCCGAGTACTGGTGGCCCAGCGGTCACAGCTTCAACTTACCCTGACTTACTATTTGCAGGTCGTGGGTTCGAACCCAGGCGCCTTACTTTGCGTAAATAATTTCATAACCACTGCTCTTAAAACGGTGAAGGAAAACATCGTGAGGAAACCGGCATGTCCTAGAATAAAAAAATCGAAAATTTGTTACATCTACCATCTCGTACTGGGCCTGCATGGTAGATTACAGCCCACTCCCACTCACAGAGAGACACGGTCCTCGTGTCCCAGCAGTGGGAATATTATAGAATGATTATGCCTTTACCTAAATGCGACAATGCTAACATAAACTTACAACTCAAAGTACTTGAATGTTGCGGATACGCGGACAGTTCAATTAAAACTCCAATTACATCTATAAAGTAAACCCTTTATAATGTTACACCACATCCGTAATAACATTTTAACAGTCAAAGTTTAGAATTGTTACAATTACTTGTACAATAAACGTTTACGGCCTATCTTGGCTGCCTGGTGGGACACAAATGCGACTGCCAAACGATAAGTGCAGGATTCAATTTCCAGCTCGAGTTAAGCGGCAATGAGCTTTCCTATCAAGAAACTTTTTCAACTCGTTTTTATATACATCTTCCGTTATTGACAAAATGTGAAGGTGATATTCTTGGGTACATTTTTCCATTTGAATGAATATGTTTACGTTTATTATAAACTATTTGGATCTAGATACACATTAAAAACTTACCCATTTGACGAAAACAAACAGTGTTCATCAATGGGGTAGTAAGTTTATTTAAATTGGTTTATTTATATGTTTACTAACTGTGCCCGCGAAATCATGGGTTTTAATTTGATTGCGCGGAACCCTTATTCTTTTTCTAAAATAAAAGTTACCTAAGTTGCTCCGATTATAACTTCAGCTATCTGTCAGTGAAAACGCTGTCATAATCAGTCCATCCGTTACATTATTGGACGGAACGACCAGATAAAAAAAAAAGTTTTTATGTTATAATAGTATCGTATATACTTAGCATTTAACAAAAAGGTGTTATTTTGACATTAAAGACAGTTCAATTTTAATAGATGTTTAAATAAAACAAATAATAAAACACGCCTACAGTATAAAATCCCAAACGAGCAACAAAGGTGACATATCAAAAAAGGTTGTCACACATATTTCAATACATTGTCGCGTTCGCAATAAAGTTTTATTGTGATACAAAACATTAATTTCCTTGGGGACGACACCCAGGTGACTGTAATTTACGTACACACACACATCCTTGTACATATAGATACACACACGTGCACACGCAGGTAACCCTTGCGCTGCAAACCCACATCAATATTGAATTAAGCTTATGTGGCGTTTCAGGCGTTTCAGGTGTAACTGACGTATTTACACATGGTTTTAGAATTTCGTTTAGAAATGTGTCAAGTTATCTATAATGTGGTTTTAGTAGAAATACCTATTTATCTATTTTGGAGGGTTAAACATCAAGGAGAAGGCAGCTTAGGCATACCTACCTTTATCATTACATTAATATACACAGGAATTAATGCCATTCAACGTGGCAAAGTTGCCCGTCTCCTGGGCACGTTTCCGGATGACAGCGATACGGACGAGTACTTACTTCGACGCCTATGTGTCCTTTTGTTTTTATATGATTTGTATTGTTAGTTAGTTAATCATTTAATTTGGTACCTTGTGTAATTAGAAGAAGAATAAGAAGTTCAGCCTACAAAATAAAAATATAGGTAATTTTGAAATTCTGTTTTAAATTGATATTATTTGCAAATTAATAAGTAATGCATTTTAAAGATTATGAACAAAGCTTGACAAAAGGCTAGAATAGAAGAAGCTTTTTGTAAAATCTTAATGATATGAAATGGAAACAGAACTCTCTAAAAACAAATAAAAGAAAAAGACGAAAAACAAGACGTGACAGGCATTACCAAAGTCAATCAATCTTACTTAGTTAATAATTGCGTTACAATTAACACAAGATTGTTGATAAACCGTACAGATTAAACAATTAAACCACCCTTCTACCCACTAAAAATAAACCTCCGCGAACACAATTTTCCTTGTAAGAATATAAACTTAACGAAACTGCCGATAAACACCGAATATCACTCGAACAGCGACTCCGGTATCTCCTGTATCGTGCATCGAGCTCGTTAAAGAGTAGGGGGCCGGAATAAACACACTGCTCGTGATAGTGACCCCACGGGTGGGGGAAATGGGGTAAATGGGGGAAAATCATCTCTCTAACAAGCGCCATTGGAAAACAATTGGAATGGGAGAGATGGTTCTTTGCGCGTTAAAAGTTGATTTACGATTTGTAACGTGCTGTTTTATAATGTATCTACTGTTGGCAAGTGGGTGGTAATTTTATATCGTTTTTAGGGTTTCGTAACCAAAGGGTGCCTACGAGACCCTATTAAGCCTCCGCTGTCTGTCTGTCCGTCCGTCTGTCTGTCTGCCAGCGGGTGTATCTCATGAACCGTAATAGGTAGATAGTTGAAGTTTTCACAGAGTGACTATTTCTATTACTGCTACAACAAGAAATAGTAAAAATAAGTTTGAAAATGATAGTAGTGGTTTCCATGTAACAAACATGTTTTTTTTCGGCGTGTTTTGCATTGTGGTACGGAACCCTCGGTGTGCGAGTCCGACTCGCACTTGACCGCTTTTTATGTATTGTTTATCAGAAATTGCGTTTTTATTGTTTTGTGACTGCATTTGAGAATGATGGTTGTCATGTTCAGCCTAGATATAGGTTCTGATAATAGTTTCAAAAAACATCAGTATTTCGTTTTCATAAGTTGCTCAGTAAGTTCGCAGTACAGAGAACTCAGTAACTGTGTTGTGGAGGTCGGATAGGCAGTTATTTGCCCCATGTAAATGACTGATATTCAGCTGCATCCAGTCACAGTTTCAGGTAGGAAAAGGCTAGGCAGATGATGATGGAGTTGCGAATAAGTGCCTGTGTTGTTTGTACACAATAAGGCGGATCACCCACTGCAACGTTTCACGCGACGGAGCGCGGGAAATGGAGCCAAATTACCCGCGCGGAAGCGCGTTTTTATTGAATTTGTATGTAAAAAATCACGCGCGGAAGCGGCGTTATCTGCGTCCCGCCGCGTGAAGCGGTGCAGTGGGTGATCTGCCTTAATTATGTGTTATGCTATGAAAAATTCATAACAATGTATAGGTAGTAATATGGTAGCCTAAAAACATGTTTCCGATTTGGTATAAAAAACTAGTATCAGCTGAAATGATATTGCATCGAACCATGCTATCACCCTAAGATACCTATTGGCATATCAAATAGACCTTTCCTACGGATATTTCATAAATAAAAGTCATAAAGTTTTGTTGTCACTAAAATTATTTTTGAGTGATTATTATAAAACCATATCATTGTTATTTCTACATACTAAGGCCCGTTGTACACACGGCGACACATCAAGCTATAAATATCCAGTTTTAGCTGACCTCGCATTGCATAGGTTTTTCGTACTATCAGAAGTCATCTTAAACTGGTTTGTATAGCTTGTATTGTAGCCGTGCGTACACACCTGTTTTTTACCGTGAAAAACTACGGAAGATTTGCCGTTTGTAGGCACGGTTGTCAGTGCTGTATGGATTACTATAAAAGGTTTTTGACAGACACGGCGGCACTACGGCACGGCGCCGCCGCTATATGAGTCGTCCGGTGGTTTACCATTTCATATAGAAGCTCACACGATTATTCTACGGTGCGGCTAGCGCGCCGTATCTTAAAAAAACCGTGCCGTATAAAACGGGCCTTAAAGGGCTTCAATTATCCCTATTATAATAGGATATTATGTTTTTATCATCCTTTATTATAAGGTACTAAGAAATACGACTGCCTCATACGGAAAAGTCATACATTTGGTATTTTTTTACGAGGGATCATTTTAGTACGCGATATTTTGTTTATTGTTGTAATAATAAAAAACTAACAAAGCAGTGGTGGTCCAGTGGTAACGGCCGCGACTTACGAGTTGTAGGTCGTAGGTTCGAACCCCGTCAGGCGCTTTACTTTGTGTAAATTATTTCATCACCATTGATCTTAAAAAGGTGAAGGAAAACATCGTGAGGAAACCGGCAGGTCCTAGAACCAAAAATTCGAAGACATGTGACATCTACCAACCCGCACTGGGCCCGCGTGGTGGATTACGGCCCACTCCCTCTCATAGAGAGGAGGCCTGTGTCCCAGTAGTGGGAACATTATAGGCTGATTATGTAATAAAAAACAAACCATTTTATGTAGGTAGTAAAATAAAGTTTTTAAGACCTCTTTATTGTACGGTAGTTTGCCAACATGGTAATAATTAGGTTAACAATATAATGTAAGTAAAAAACCTATTTACATACACCATAATTAGAATTTCAACGCCGTAAAATTTGTTGTTGGGTTTAGTGTTAGAACATTTAATTGTTTTTTTTTTATTTGAAGTGTATAGTTTGTGTGTAGATTGCTTATTAAACTCAAAGCATTTATTTCAAATAAACCAATTACAGGTACCTACTTTGAATTGTCAAGGAAGAAAGGTCAGTCAGAAAGATCAATCTAGATAATTATAAGGTTAATAATATATTTTTGGTAATTAATTGACCACAAAATAAGCCGTAACATTATATTCAAGCCTGAAACCAAAAGGTAAAAGGAAAAATATAAATAATGAATTCAGCATCTAAAATTCTTGTGCCAATTAAAGACTTAAATATTGAGAGCCACTTCTAATATTTCCTTTAAATTTGTTTAACAAACTCTGTTTCAATAGACTGTATTGTTTGAAATATAAAGCTCCTAAGGTCTATTTATAGAATAATTTCAGAAAATATCTTTCAAATGTAAATTATTACAAAAAAAAAATAGCATTTGTTTGCTATAACGTATAATTTTAATTATTATTTGATGTTTATATTTTTTTTTTTGTGAATTCTAGTATGCTGATTGATATTGCCGTGCTTTCCCATAATTTAGATACATGCGAGAACTATATTATTACAATGACTTTGGATTAATACTGTGTATGTGTTTAGTTGGTAAGCTTTTATACGTGTTTTTGATATCCCATAACTTTAGGGTTTTAATCTATACATAAAAATAAAACAAAAAGTCCCAGAATATGTGGTCCAAAAATGCATAGTTTCAAAGATATCATGTACGTAAGTTTCATACATAAATACGAGTAGGTAATTCATTTTCATTCAAACCAATCATTCATATTTAAAGCTAAGAAAATGCGACGTTATCATATTTCACGTAAGGGTGTTTTACATTAATAATCGTGACTTTGTCGAATTATTTTATATGAAAAATGAAAACAAAGAAAATTATAATTGAAAAATAATTCATATGCCCGTTGATTCTTTGATTGTTCTCATTCATACACTAGAGTTATGGGATTAAAAAAAACACCTTGTATATACTACTATGTCTAACTGAATTAAAGTACATTATGAAAGTAGTTGGTTCAGAATCGTTTTCTGTCATTGTTAATAAGGTAATTTTTTCCCAAAAATATATGATTAAACCTACGTAAATACTTTCACACTTCCGCTGTACTCTACAGGGTGGAATCGAAGTCATGGGCATTATTTTAACCTAAGGCACTACTCACGATACTGATTGCATTAGGGCTATTAATACGCAAATCAAAAATATTATTAATGCAAGTAAGGAAAACCTTAAAAATGTAGTAAGTCAAATTGCACAAGGCTTATTATTGCAAATAAACACTTAAAGTAATTAAAACAAAATACTTCGTTAACGCCAATAATTGTTGAAATATCAAAATCTTAAAGCGCAGTACAGCGCAAAGCGAAATGTAAACAAACATCACCTGCGCGCGCGCGGGTTTTTCCTTACAAGTAATAATAACAATGGGCTACAAGACATTCCGTCCGGCGGGATTCCCTGAACTCTCTCCGTCCCACTCCCTCACTCGCAAAAATACGAATATCACCCCCGCGCGGGGTATGCTTCCCGCCGCAACACGAAGTCACGAACCCGGAACCAGTGTCATAACGACTGCGCAGGTGCATTGACGCGTAATTGATCCCGTGACGTAATCGCCGTACTCGCCGCTCGCGTCATACGGTGCTTGGATTGCAGTGTATTAAGTGTTAGTGTAGTAGTTGTGTGTTGTGTGTGTGTTTGTGTACACGATGCCTCGACCGCGTAATGTGCAGGCTAGGTACACCAACCAACAATACCCACAAATGGTTGTAATTTACGATCGCACAAGAAATTTAGTATGAACTCGTGAAATGTTCCATCGGCGCTACCCGAACGACCCTATTCCTTCACGGGGTCTCATTCCACCAGAACCACTCAGAACCTGTTGGATTTTTCGTCTTTTCACGTGCCAGCACATGCACAAGCTCGTGGAAGAGCACCCGTTTACCCTCTGTCACTTTACCGACAAATAAGGTTTTTTCAAAACAATCCACAAGCTAGGTACGTAAATGTTTTTTTTTAATGTATTTTAGTTGACGTAGTTTTGACCGTCCTAAGCCGGCAAAGTACGAAGGGAAAATTGGAATTTATTATGAATCAATTCATTGGCAACTTACGAATGTCACGTGAGTCGGGCGGGGTCAAAGAATTCACGCCCAATGACGCGCGTACGGCGTAGTGTACCTACGCATTTGCTATCGAGAAGCGCAACTAATTTGATACTTTGTATGACTTACTACATTTTAAGGTTTTCCATACTTGCATTAATAATATTTTTGATTTGCGTAATAGTAGCCCTAATGCAATTAGTATCATAAGTAGTACCTTAGGTTAAAATAATGCCCATGATTTCAATTGCACCCTGTATAGTCAAAATAAACCAAAATGAACGAGTGCCTACTACGCTAGGCCCTTACACGTGTGTGTGCGACTGTGTACGTACAGTCAGCAAAGGAGATAAGTATGCAGGGTCGTCGAATATAGTCCAAGTTTACTAATAGTTAGTGGTAGTAGTAGTTTTTTTTAGTAATGAACTGTTTGTTTTCTATAAATTAAATTAAATTTTATTCAAAAAGATCAATCGGTTTCTTACTAAACTTCAACTATATTCGACGATCCTGCATACTTATCTCCTTTGTTGACTGTACATAGATTTGTAATGTGACCACAATATTTTATCCCACAATCAGTTAAATAGCTTAATTATTAAATATTTTTTTATTGATAACTAGCAGTGCCGTGCGGTTTCACCCGCGTTAGTTTCAATCTCGTGAGAATATCAGGATAAAAAGTATCCTATATGTTAATCCTGGTTATATACCTATCTGTGTGCCAATTTCATCCAAATCCGTTCAACGGTTTACGCGTGATTGAGTAACAAACATCCAAACATCTTCACATTTATAGTATTTGTAGGATAGTAAAAATTCAGTGCATTTATTATGGTTGTAACATAATATATTCTAATTGGGTTATAATAGTGTTTGGCGAAATAAATAAAACTGAACTTTGGGATAAGCTCCTCGAAGCAACACCCACAGTCGCCAACGCGTTCTCCCACATTACCTATAGACTTTCAGTTGTTGTTTTTGTCAATATTATGTGGCACTCCCACGAAGAAACAATATTGCGTCGCAAAACAAAAAAAGGGCTTAGACGTTATTTAAACAGCGAATTATTTATACAACAGACGTGATGGTACAGACGACAGCACATCAAGCTATCCGAAACTGTCAAATTTTCCCAATCAACTTTGGACCTTATGCTTTAGCGATAAAGTTGAAAATCTGTTAAAGAAATTTGACAGACTGTACTAGCTTGATGAGCTGGCGTCTGTACGTCTGTAATCCTCGAAGCGTTAGGCAGAAGCGTATCTATAGTACACGTACATTAAATCTGTGATAGGGGGTGAGCATATTGCCAAGAGTAAGGCAGAGCTGAACCTTTAGTACTCCCACATTACACCGGTTATGTTTAAGTTCCTTGAAATAAGGATCGAGCCTATTGCCATTAAACTGGTACGAATCCAGGCTCCGAGCTGCTACTGAGAATATAGCGGTATCTACAACGCTACATGCGAACTATGCGTCATACTGAGGTCACGCAAAATCCTGCATCTCGCAAGCAGAGTTTACCGCGCAACTAGCATATATACAACGGCCCGACATGAATCATTGGGCAGTTGCCCGCCAGACACAGCACCCGTCTGGTCGGAGGATCCTCCCTTTTTATGGAGAATGAGTGAACTTTACACACTGTTCCTCATACCTCTATAAGAAATTCCAGATGGAAAAACCCAATAACACTTCGCCCGACCTAGGAATCGAACCCAGGACAAAAAAGCGCTTGCGACCATTAGACCAACAAAGAGGCAAATTGTTAATTAATATGATTTAAGATAATACCACTATTTGGTACAGACGCCAGCACATTAAGCTACTACTATCTGTCAAATTTCTTTAATAGACTTTCAATTTTATAGCTAAAGCATAAGGTTCAAAGTTGGTTGGGAAAATTTTACAGTTTCGGGTAGCTTGATATGCTGGCGTCTGTACATGGTACTATAAATGTAAGTCGTGATATTACTGTACTAAACTCCTTTTTGCCCACCCCATCGGGCTATTTTCAGAAGAAGTGGGTAGAAGTGTTTAGTGTAGGCGTATATGACTTCGACTGTCTGTCCCATATCACTTAGCTTTGAATTCAAAGAACAGATGTCAAAACTGAATTGGATCAAATCCAAAATGACAAGATATAAACTGACCCGAAAATGGAATAAGCTTTAGTCTAGGTACCTAAGACATCAGCACTTTGGACTGACCTTCATAAATAGACAGAAATGAGGGCAAAATAAAGATGCTTTTTTTTAATCCAACCATAATACTGGCTGAAAATAAACAATTAAAACAGTGAAAAACGCACGTACGCACGCCGACATGTTATTATCAAGCTATTCATTTCCAGTATAATCTGACTTCTCCTTGTACGAAAAGCCTTATACAATGCGAGGTGGAAATGTATAGCTTGATATGTTTTCGTGTGTATGGTACACATCTATACATAATATAAAATAAAGTCGCTTTTAGTGTCTGTCTGTATGATCGTTGTCATGTCAGTGTCAAAATAACAGCTTTCTGCTAAATGCTAATAAAAAAGTATATATACAGTACTAACAAAAAACACATTTTTATATTTTCTGTCTGTTTGTTCCGGCTGATCTCCGAAACGGCTGGACGATTTTGACGGGACTTTCACTGACATATAATATGTCAGTGAAAGTCCCGTTATAAGAAGAGCTGATGTTATAAGAAGTAGCTTAGGTCATTATTATTTTAGAAAAATAACGAGTAAAAAGACTCATTTTTGTTTTCCGACATCCACGCGAACGAATACGCCGGCACAGCTATTACATTAATATGAAACTAGGTAAAGCAGAGATATCTCGATGTTTTGACATGTCACCACATCGGTAAATTGCACCCGTGCGAAGCATGGGCGGGTCGCTAATGTTGTCATTACAGCAAAAATGCCAGCAATGGTCGGCGAATAAATGTGAATGTTACCCAATATGTCGGGTGGGGTCAGTCGTCAAGATATGTGGAAAAGTTGAGCAGAACCGTTCAAGATGAAAGAGAAGCCAGTGAAGTGTGAGATACGCTTTGGTACATCCGAAGATTATGCGTAAGTATGTTTTCTGAAAAGGTCGACTTTGACCTGCGTGACACGAAATGGAATTTAAAGGAACATTTTGCTTTACTTATATGTCTGTGTCAAAAACAAATCGTCACCATTTTTTTTTGGCTACAAAAAAGTCTTTGTTATTTTCGCCTGTGGGGATTGTAGCAATAACAGCCGCACGGGTCGATCGATCAGGTTAATCCGTGTGTGATCGTGGTTGGTCCGTGGATGGGTGACCATCTTCACATACCAAGACCTCGGAAAATACGTTAAGCCGTTGATCCCGGCTGACATTCGTGGATCTTTGTGGAGGACAGATAGGCAGTCACTCCATGTAAAATACTGGTACTGAGCTGCAATCTGTTAGGCGTGAATTATACAGAGACGGCGTAAGGTGAAGGTGCGGCATAGACGCAGCGCAGGCATGAACGGATAAGGCACGGACGCCATTAAAATTATAATAATAATAAATGGCACCACTGATACGTCAGCGACGTACAGACGCCAGCAGGTCAACCTACCCCAATCTGTCAAATTTCTTTGATAGATTTTCAACTTTAGCCCAAAGGAATAAGGTTCATATTCAATTGGGAAAATCTGACAGATTGGGGTAGCTTGATGTGCTGGCCTCTGTACATTGTTTTTTCTTATCTTATATTTCCTGTTTTTAATTAATTTCCAGTCTTTGAAGTGTAATAAAACATTGGATGATCATCGGTATGTTGCTGCGGTAAGGATGTAAAGGCGGTTGGTATTTTTTCAGCCAGTTTAATTATATAGAAGAGGCGAAGAGACGTTACGATGCGTCATTATACAGGCTTTGTTGCGATAGCATTTTTTCCTGTTCAGAAGACGAAGAATAGAATAGAATAGAATACTCTTTATTATGTACACCATATAAAAGAAGATGAAGAAGATGCGCTTACTTTGCTGTAGCTCATTAATATGCAGAGGCACAGAAGATATTGGGTGCACCCTGTGTGGTAATTGTCAGAAGAGCAAAGATATTATAAAACAATGGAAAAATTACATGAATATCCCGATCGTTTTCCTACAGAGTGTAAAATGTCACAAGAATGATTCCATATTATATTGACAAAAGTAAAACACGGTCTTCAGAAGAAGCATACACATAGGAGAGAACCAATGGCTATTCTGGTTGTATATAATAATTCATCAAAATATAGCATTAATTAAAACTGCATTCCTAAAAACTATTTTCTCAAATACTGAAAAAAATTAAAAGTGGAAAAATCAAGTTTTGAAAAAAAACCTCCTCAAATAATGCTAATAGGTACTGTATAACAAGCGACGTACTCCTTGCGCGCCGCTCCAGTCGCGACTGCTAGTTTTGAAGCGGCATTATGCCTGCGCCGTGCCTTCACCTTACGCCGCCGTCTCTGTATAATTCACGCCCTAAATTGGAAGCTATCCCTAACATAGTTGGGAAAAGGCTGGGCAGATGATGATGATGGGTAATAAAGAAGATTTAGATACTTTACAAAACTAAATTCTACACAGTTAATAGAAAATACACATGAGCTTAAAATGGAATAATAATCTAGCAATCTTTATAATAAAAAATTGCCTAAGTTATTTCAAGCTTTACAATTTCAAGTAGGTTTGGAAGCATCAATTGTAACTTTAGACCAAAGAACCCTTCAGGGAGACATAAGACAAGATTTATTATAGCAGGTAGATAAGTACAAATTAACATAATTTCTGATAATTGTTTCATTATCCAATGCGTATACCGGTTCGCAGGACTCCCGTAGCACTTCCGTAGCACTTCTGTAGCAATACGCTACGTAGTAGTTTCGTAGCAGTGAATGTTCGCTTACTATGTAATTGTAGATCACAAAACTACTTGAACTAAGTACATGTTTTCGAATTAAATTTTATTCGAAAACATCCATCGGTTTCTTACTAAACTTCCACTCCATCCGACGACCCTGGTAACTTATCTTGTTTGCTTGCCTTACCTACTTAAGATATTATTGTGCGTCTCCTGTCCTATTCCAACTTTCATATTTTGGCGCAGCCGTGAGGCACACAATACCTAGGTACTATTTTAAGTTTTTTTTTTGTCGTTTTTGTGTGCCTTACTTAACCTGGGTCAAATAAACTTATTTTCTTTCTTTCTTTATTTTCACACTTTCAATGCAATCAGTACTGATAATGTAAATGTAAGTTACTAAATTGATTTGTCCTTATTTATCCAAATTGTTGTACATGATATTCGCTATTGCTGGAATACAATTTATTGCAGCAAACAGACCCGATACATTAATAATGCCAATAATGCCCCGATACAGTAATACTATCGCATCTGCAATAGAGTATCTAGACTCTAGAGCAATAGCGTTTAGCATAGTTATTGGAATATATTGCTATATCTATGAATAACTAAATATTGAGAGGTAAGGCCTATAATGAGAGTAGTGATGGCCCAGTGATACGGCCTCGACGAGTTAAACCCCTCATGAGCAAGTCACCAGATTCGCAACTGACCAGATAGTGTACTATCAACAACAAAGTAATTATATAACTTTCAAATAAATTATTACGACTATAATTTACTAATAGACAACCTCATTACATACACATTATACAGGGTGGAATCGAAGTCATGGGCATTATTTTAACCTAAGGCACTACTCACGATACTGATTGCATTAGGGCTATTAATACGCAAATCAAAAATATTATTAATGCAAGTAAGGAAAACCTTAAAAATGTAGTAAGTCAAATTGCACAAGGCTTATTATTGCAAATAAACACTTAAAGTAATTAAAACAAAATACTTCGTTAACGCCAATAATTGTTGAAATATCAAAATCTTAAAGCGCAGTACAGCGCAAAGCGAAATGTAAACAAACATCACCTGCGCGCGCGCGGGTTTTTCCTTACAAGTAATAATAACAATGGGCTACAAGACATTCCGTCCGGCGGGATTCCCTGAACTCTCTCCGTCCCACTCCCTCACTCGCAAAAATACGAATATCACCCCCGCGCGGGGTATGCTTCCCGCCGCAACACGAAGTCACGAACCCGGAACCAGTGTCATAACGACTGCGCAGGTGCATTGACGCGTAATTGATCCCGTGACGTAATCGCCGTACTCGCCGCTCGCGTCATACGGTGCTTGGATTGCAGTGTATTAAGTGTTAGTGTAGTAGTTGTGTGTTGTGTGTGTGTTTGTGTACACGATGCCTCGACCGCGTAATGTGCAGGCTAGGTACACCAACCAACAATACCCACAAATGGTTGTAATTTACGATCGCACAAGAAATTTAGTATGAACTCGTGAAATGTTCCATCGGCGCTACCCGAACGACCCTATTCCTTCACGGGGTCTCATTCCACCAGAACCACTCAGAACCTGTTGGATTTTTCGTCTTTTCACGTGCCAGCACATGCACAAGCTCGTGGAAGAGCACCCGTTTACCCTCTGTCACTTTACCGACAAATAAGGTTTTTTCAAAACAATCCACAAGCTAGGTACGTAAATGTGTTTTTTTAATGTATGTTAGTTGACGTAGTTTTGACCGTCCTAAGCCGGCAAAGTACGAAGGGAAAATTGGAATTTATTATGAATCAATTCATTGGCAACTTACGAATGTCACGTGAGTCGGGCGGGGTCAAAGAATTCACGCCCAATGACGCGCGTACGGCGTAGTGTACCTACGCATTTGCTATCGAGAAGCGCAACTAATTTGATACTTTGTATGACTTACTACATTTTAAGGTTTTCCATACTTGCATTAATAATATTTTTGATTTGCGTAATAGTAGCCCTAATGCAATTAGTATCATAAGTAGTACCTTAGGTTAAAATAATGCCCATGATTTCAAATGCACCCTGTACATTTTAACCAAAAAATGTGTATTGTGTTTTGGCTAATTATTTGTAAAATATTATTTTTATATGCTGCTTAATGTAGTACCTACCTACCTTAATTTTGATACACCCAGGTGAATTAGCCGAATAAAGTTTAAAAATAAAGTTTTAAAGTTTTTTACTATAGTTTTTTTTTTTAAGTAAGTAAACTACATCAAAAATTCCGTATTATTTTGGTTTTGTTTCAATTTTTTTTTTTTTTTGGTGAATTCTGTTATATTTTTGTAATTTTGTGTTTCATTGTACATTTGGTGAGTTGCGAATCTGGTGATTTGCGAATCTGGTTAGTTGAGAATCTGGTGAGTTGAGAATCTGGTGACTTGCTCAAGAGGGAGTTAAACGTTGTAGTTTGTTTGTGTAAATTATTTCACCATTGCTCTCAAAAATGGTGAAGGAGAACATCGTGAGGAAACCGGCATGTCCTTGAACCAAAATTCAAAGGCATGTGACATTTACGAACCCGCACTGGGCCCGCGTGGTGGATTACGGCCCACTCCCTCTCACAGAGAGGAGGCCTGTGTCCCAGCAGTGGGAATATTATACGCTGATTACGCTCTTTGCCCAAAATTATACCAGTACGTACGCCTTTAATACGATTGAAAACTTGGATATTTATTTTTTCCTTCGGTTATTACATACTTTCTTAGCGTTTATTCTCTGCAAATTGAGTAAACATATCCAATTTACTGAAAACTTTAAAAGTATATATTACATTTTACATACATGTGCATAATGTTTTGTTATATTAACAAATTTTACAGGTTAAAGGGAGCCGATTTCACTATTTTACAACATGACATTACTAACTAACGTTAATATCAACTAAAACTGTACCACGCGCACATATCACAAGATAAGAATTAATTGCAGAACGCACAAACAATCGTGTTCCCCGCTTTAACCATACAGATTAATTAAAAAGCTCAACGTTCAAGTGGCTGGTAATAGGGCATCACAACACCGCCCCCACGTACTGGCAGCTAGTACTGGAGTAGAGTACTCGCTTACTTGCCTACGGTACTGTTGTGTTAAGGGGAGTAATCTGTATCTGAAGCATGACTTGCAAGCAGGGTAAAGCAAACGGGAATATAATAAATTGCACCGTAGTACATACTGTGAGCGACGAAAATAAAGGTACAAATACATTTATGTGTGTTTTTAATGGGTGTAGGTACGTCGTTCCGTAGTTATGTATGTGACTACAAACGTTTTTGATTAAAATAAATGTGGTATCTGCATGTAAGGTTAAACAAAAAAAATCTCCCCTTAATTGACTACAGTTTCATGGAGGACTTTTGTGTCTTCATATTTTTCTCAACTTTGTTACAGTTAAGGACATTTATTTCTCAAAATAATACAATTCACTTATCATGAGAAATACAGGTTCATTATATTACTTAATACACGAACTTATGAAGAACGGTAGGTACAGTCAACAGCAAAAGTAGATGATCAAAATCAGAAATTCAATAATAATTAATGAACGGAGTTCGCGTCAGAACTGTGTAGCATCGAAGTAGTAAATGTTTGGTATAATTTACAATAATATAACGACACTTCGACGCCACACAGTTCTGACGCGAACTCCGTTTATTAGTATTGAATTTCTGATTTCATCATCTACTTTTGCTGTTGACTGTACTCTATATTTTTCTTTCAATACTGTGGGTAACAAGAATATCATTTCTTGATAGCAAATAAATAGCAAATACACATTGTTAACAGTAGCAAGTGGACAATATTTTTAATTTGTTGATGTTTCAAAATGATAAAATAGTTTAGTGCCTAAATATTTTTTAAAGTATTTAAAAAAGTAAACATTTAATGTAGTAGACGCAAATTAATAATCAAAGAAATAATACTGACTTTATAAATAGGTGATTGATTTATAATAGAGAGAAATCTGTCAAGATGTGGTGCTTTGAGGTTTTTTTTTTTATATACAATTAAGGATCTCTCTAATGTCATTATGCAATTTACTATACAACATTATTTTTACTATATATGCGAAACCTGATTATAGTTTGTTCAGAATAATTAACTGAATCGTGTCCGATAATTTTTACACCATGTTATATTTTGTCCCAGAAATATTTAATAAAGGTTACGAGTTGGACACCGAGCGACACTACGTATTCATTATCGAGCGCAAGACGACGCTGCATGCGTAGGCGGCGCGGATCGGTGCGCCGCGCGTTACGCTTTTTTTTTTTTTTTTGCGGATGGGAAATCATCAAATGACCCCTCCCGCTCTGGGTGGAGCAGAAGGGAGTGTCAGACTCTTACTGACTAAAATCCACCCGTGTTCTTTCCTTAGCCCTTTGTGTTCCGGGGTAGCGGTAACCCTTTCGGACAATCCCGCTGCCCCGGCAGGCTTCGGCCCTTACGGGCCCCTTCCTTTATGCTGACATCTCTTTGAGGCGCGCGTGGAACACGTACGCGCCGTCCGGCACGGGCCTGGTCGGACGGAGAGTTACCCATTACTCTCCGCCCGCAGGCCCGCGCCTACGGTGGCCGGGAGTCGTCACGCGGCTCGCGACGCCCGGAGCGTCTCCCGCGGCGGCTGGGACGTGAGGCTCTCTCTCTCAGCCGTCCCGCCACCCCCTTCGCTAGCATGACTGCTTCGCAGAAGGAGGTGACTGCCTCCCACTCCCTCTCGCCCGTGAGCATGTTTTTGTACGGACAATTATATAACATAACAAGTTTATTAAATGACTGATTTTTCATGATGCAGTTTTGAAATTTTGTACACAGATTCTTTACATAAAAATACTGGATACGTGTTTCGGGTTTCGCATATACTAAAATGTTGTATAATTCTGCTCCCATAGTTATAATGTTTTTCCTTGCGTAGTTAGTACACGGTGGTCTTTTTGGGGAGTTTGGTCGGTTTCCAGTCTAACCGGATGCAGCTGAATACCAGTTTTTTACATGGACCGACTGCCTATCTGACCTCTACCACCCAGTTACTGGGTAATACAACAACCCTTGGTAAGAATGGTTTTCAGACTTTTGGGCTTCTGATTACCCGTAACGACTGTCAAAGTTCTACGAACGACATAATTTTTAAGTGTTTTATGCGAAAACAGAGTGTCCTTTTAATGTTAAAAACTTTTATATACAAACATACCCCGAAATAATATTCTTTGTTAAAACGGGGCGAATTTCGACAAAAATCAAACAAAACTATTTAATCTTTCAGAATAACGGAACATACATTCAATTTATTCCCCGATTGAATAGAAGCACTGTGACGCGAGGCTTCCACACAAAAACGCTTTTAGCACCGCGCCACCACGGTAACACTCAGTTCGACCATTTTTGTAACCATAAACGAGAAAGGAGCTACTTGTGAATACATCTAATATCGCGGAAGTTAAGTTCAAGTAAAATTATTTGCTGCAAAATTTATGTAATCGCACCTCGGAATGTGGAGGCTTCTTACGAAATTAGTAATATTCGAGAGATGTGTAAAATTATGTTACCTACAGGAATCTTGTTAAATGGATTGCTTCAGTTATGTGGAGTATGAAAACCTTATAGTATTTCTTTGACCCACTTTGACTTGACGTTAAGTGAAAATAACCTAACCTCGAAGGGATGACAAAGTGACAAATTGAATTTTTAATGTCCAGTTTCTTCGGAGAAAGAGGAATAAAAAGAAAGCTATACTTTAATTAGCTCGACGTTAATTGGTCACAAAAACAGAGGCGTGACGAAATTTCTTTAATACCTCGCAAAGGCAACGGAAACATTTCCTTTTTAATCAGTGGCTCCTTTGCCGCGCAGGATTTAATTAACGCTCCTAAACATTTTACATTGGTAATAATTGTGCCCGAGGAAATTACAAATCTGTTTGTATCAATTAACACCAAGTGCTACTTGTTATAAGCATCTGGCGACATTCACATCTGAACGCAGGTTTTGTGTTTATTATAAACATAATTGCTAAAGGTATGCAAAATATTTTCCGGTACAAAATTATACCTTTTCACAAATAAGCAATTGAAAATGAATACCAAATAAAATAGGTACATGCTCGAATATGTATATGTTTGTTTATTAATTGTTTGTTTATTTAATACTCATGTTACGCTAATATTTTCGGTACCTATTTGAACAATTTATGCAACCAAATGTGAAATGTACAAACATTGATTCGTTCATCAATTAAAACGTATTTTTGTTCAAAGCACAAACTGTTTTCATTTTGATGAGTACCATTAAACCGTTTTAGTAAAATAAATAGATGGAATGTTTCCAAAAACAAGAGACATTCGCGGAATTGATGAGATCAAAAAAGGTCGAATAAACAAGCCACAATTGATCTGGGAATACCTTATTTTTTGTTGCAAGAAAATTACATACACACATGCCTATAACTTGCACAAAAGTACGCAAGCTACTTGCATACTTTTGTACAATTAACAGGCATACGTATTCCGAGCGTATGTATTCCGAGCTATAGATAAAATAAAATGACGTTAGTGCCACGTACGCACGGCTACACATCAAGCTATACATAACCAGTATAAGCTGACTTCTGATTGTACGAAAAATCTATACAGTGCGAGGTCAGCTAAAACTGGAAATATACAGCTTGATGTGTAGCCGTGTGTACACGCGGGCGCGTCTGACAAGGTTTTGTTAACTTTTAATGACAGCACGCTAATAAATGCGCAGCCGAGGGGGATAAAGAACAAGTGAACTGTAAGGTATTGAGAGTTACAAATCGTTACCAGTGAACACTGGAGATATTAATATAAGTGTGTTTGCATAGAGAGCAAGGATTTACTTAGCCTAGATTAAAGAAAAAAAAATTAGTGGAAAAAATCTGATTAGATTGGAGGTTTTAATAAAAAGACAAGAACCCCGTTTGTACTTCTTGCCGTGCCACGGAAAGCACGTAAAGCCGTTGCACCCGGCTGTCATTCGTGGATCTTTAACAGTCGTTACCAGTCGTCAAGTCCGAAAGTTTGACAACCAGTCTTACCACCGGGTATCGTATTACCCAGTAGAAGGTTTGTGAAGGTCAGAATGGCAGTTGCCCATGTAAAATACTGGTATTCAGCTGCATCCAATATTGTTGGGAAAAGGCTACGTAGATGAGATCCTTATTAGTACCTATTCGTAACTTAAAATAACCATCAGAGAATCTCAACCATGAGAATATACCATTCTCAATAACCAATAAGTAACTCGCTAAGTGACTTGCTATATGGAAGCACCCTATAACTTTGAAATAGCACCGTCCATTTATTTGGAAACGTAGGTATACACCCTAATTCAATTGTTTCAGCTGCGATAAGTTCGTTTCAACCCGCTTAAGCTTTGTCACTGCTGGAATTAGAGAGATTAATTATCATTTCGCTGTTTCTCGTTCTTATTTGAACAGAAATACCAGTTAATATCCATAAAATTCACTGCTATATTAAAGTTGCAGTATTAAAAAATTATGAATTCTTTACGGGTAGTCAAAATCCCATAATTGTAACAACTAGTCTTACCAATGGGTATCGTGTTACTCAGTAACTGGGTTGTGGAGGTCAGATAGGCAGTCGCTCCGTGTAAAATACAGATACTCACTTCCATCCGATTAGACTGGAAGCTAACCCCAACATAGTTGGAAAAAGGCTAGGTAGCTTTATTAAGAGTCACAATAGATTTAAGAAATAGCGATCTAGATCTGTTGAGCGATCCGGCTGACGCCCGGCGCCACCAAACCGGGGATGGTGGTGTAAAATGTGCTACCGGCCATGTGGTTGTGTCTAATCAGGCAATACATGGAAACTATGTTACTGACAAACCGAAATCAGTTAGACAGCCTCACCGCCTTGGCACCTGGAATGTACGCGGCCTAAACCAACCTGGCAAACTTGAGATAATAGAGATTGAAATGAAAAGGAAGGGAGTCAATATCCTCGGACTCAGCGAAACACACTGGAGAAATTCTGGATACTTTTCGACTAACCAATCGAATAAAGTCTACTTTTCAGGACCTGAAAACGAGAGCTCTAAAGGTGTTGCCTTCGTAGTACCATTTAGCATAGACAAATATGTTACCGGTTTTACGCCGATTAACGAACGAATAATTGTCATTAAAGTTAACACAACTCCCTGTAAATTGAACATCATACAGGTCTATGCGCCTACCGCCCAATCCAGCGAGGACGAAATCGAGAACTTTTACAGCGCCTTGGCAAAATCTCTTCAAGAAATACCTAAAAGGGAAATAACGATAGTTTTAGGTGATTTTAACGCCAAAATCGGTAAAACGGACAGCGACGAACATCTTCGACGGATAGTCGGGAAGTATGGAATCGGTAACAGAAACGAGAGAGGCGAACGAATGCTTCAGTTCTGCACTGAGGAAAATCTTACCGTGACGAACACCTGTTTTAAACAACATTTACGGCGATTGTATACTTGGATTTCTCCTGGCGACCGTTTTAGAAACCAGATAGACTATATTCTCATCCAGAACCGATGGAAATCGTCTGTCATGAATACCACGACATACCCGGAGGCAGACTGTGGCTCTGATCACCAACTTTTAGTCACCACAGTTCGACTGCGGTTGAGGAGACTCCACAAGCAAGAACGTACACTGAATATGCGCCACGTTGACCTACAAGCCTTCAGAAAAGCAATTGAACACAAAGTACCTGAATGTACTTTAAATGACGCCATAGACCCGGACGTCACTTGGAAGGCTTTACAGAAAATCATTGTGCAAACTGCCAAAGAGAACATGCTGCCAAAACCTACCATGAAACCCTTTATATCTACGGAAACAGCTGACCTAATTCTACGTAGACGGGAGTTGAAGGGAAAAGGTCTAACCTTACAAGGTAATAGAAGGTTATACGACCAACTCTACTCTAGAACTGACAATTTTTATTTATTAGGAGACTACAATATACCAGATATTGACTGGGTTACCGATATAAACGCCACTTCTACTTTGATTGGCCAAGGCAACTCTCCCGTTTGTGCACAGTTGTGTACGCTTATGTCTTATTTAAACGCACGTCAATTTAATAATATAAAGAATCAGAACGGTAAAATATTAGATTTAGTTATTAGTAATGATGACTGTACCATTTCTACACCAGCGAACTATTTGCTACAACTGGATATTCACCATCCTCCATTCTGTATCATGATCTCGCCACGTCTACCTTATAGATCGATGAGACGCAAATTAATGAAAAAATATAATTATTTAAAAGCCGACTACGAAAAAATTAATGACTACTTAAAAGACATAAATTGGAAAGAGACACTAAATCAATAAACCATTGACGAATCTCTTAATACGTTTTATAATATTATATTCCGTATAATTAAAAAATGCGTACCTTTAACTACTTGCAGTACTTCTAAGTTTCCTATTTGGTTCCCAAAGTCACTTATACATATTTATAAAAATAAGGCTAAAGCTTGGAATAGATGGAAAACGTATCACAATATTTCAGACTATGAGCAATTTTCACTGTACCGGTCTAGGTTCCAGGATGAATGCAAGAAGTGCTATAACAAATACATGAATTCGGTCGAGGATGGTATCCGAAATAATGTAAAGCATTTTTGGACGTTTATATCTAACAGAAAACGTTGTACAGGTATTCCTTCTTCAATGGTTTACAACAACCACACAACAAGCGACCCAGAAAAAATTTGCAACTATTTTTCGGACTATTTTCATTCGGTTTTAGAGGCATCTTCCCCAACTGGTAATTCACCTATGCACAACGACTATTCTGAGAGCTGCACTCTGTTGAGCACCATTCAGTTCACTATCGATGAAATTCATGGGGCCCTCAAGGCTCTGGACCCCTCAAAAGGGCCGGGACCGGATGGACTGCCGGTACATTTTATTAAGCAGACTGCTGATAATCTCTGCATACCCTTGCATATTATCTTCAATTCGTCACTTTCGCAAGGGATCTTTCCACTTGCATGGAAACTGGCCAACATAACCCCTGTTTATAAATCAGGACCTAAAGAGGATGTTGAGAACTATCGTCCGATTTCAATACTGTCGACCTTGTCAAAGGTCTTCGAGAGACTAGTACATAATAAAGTATATCCAATTCTGCATAATATTATAATTCAGCAACAGCATGGTTTCGTCAAAAGAAGATCAACCACAACGAACCTAGTTACTTTTGTAGACTACTTATTTAACAACATGGACTCTCGTATCCAAGTAGACTCTATATACACTGATTTTAAGAAGGCCTTTGACAAGGTTGACCACGAACTGCTTTTGAATAAAATTGCGTTCAATGGCATACGTGGTGATCTTTTAAGATGGTTCTCGTCTTATATTTCAAATAGAACACAGAGAGTTGTGATAAATGGGTTTAACTCTAACACTTTGACTGTTACTTCTGGGGTGCCCCAGGGCTCTATATTAGGGCCACTTTTATTCATTATTTTTATAAATGATATTAATACATGTTTTCTAAATTCAAAAATATTGCTCTATGCAGATGACCTCAAAATTTATAGACCAGTTAAAAATTTAAAGGACTGCCTTCTGCTGCAGCAAGACTTGGACAGATTTTCTGAATATTGTTTGCATAATAAACTCCAACTAAGTATATCCAAGTGTTGCTGTATAACTTTTACCAAAAACAAAAATATTTTAACCCATTCTTACACTTTAAATAACGTGAACCTAACAAGAGAGACATTGGTCCGGGATCTTGGAGTATTGCTGGATGATAAACTGCACCTTGACGCTCATATTAATAAAATAGTGAACAATGCCTTCAGGATGTATGGTTTTGTAATGAGGTCGTCCACTGAATTTAAACGCCCATATACATATTTGTACCTTTACAAATCATTAATCAGGTCTCAGTTGGAATACGCTGTTGCGGTGTGGAATCCCTTCTATGCTAAGTATTCAGATGCGATTGAAAAGGTACAGATTAAATTTTTGAAGGCCATGTTTTTCCGTTGTTTTCGTAGCCAAGCATCTTACAGTGACCTTCTAGAGAGGTATAAGCTATTAAACTTAAAGGCCAGACGAACTATTTTAGAGACAATGTTTTTATTTGACCTATGCAACCATTCATATGACTGTATTGATATTAGTAATAAGATTTGTTACGTAGTACCTAGAACTACCATAAGCCGTGGAGTGCGCGTGAGACCACTATTTGCTATAACATCAACTCGTACGAATGCTGGCTTGCGCGCACCCTTACGTCGCCTTACTGCTCAATTTAATAACATTTTTAACAATATTGATATCTTCGCTGTGCATACTTGTAAATTCCGAAATCTAATCAACAAAAAAATTTCAGAAATTCAAATTTAATGATTTGTTTTTATTAACATAATGATAATGTTTCTTTCTTTTTCTTCTTTGTATTTGTATTTGCATGCCTATTTAGTTTTAGTTACATATTTTAGCACATTATTTACGATAATATTATATAAGTATTCATTGCAATCGCACTACGTACATTAAAAATTCCTTTTTCTTATAATCTGTGGAAAATGTCGTGGGTTATACACTTGCTCCCTCTGTATGAATTGTTTGTATATTACTGTAGTGTGTAACTGTTTATTTTCCTAAATAAATAAAATAATAAAATAACTCAGCACAGAGGTCCAGAAAAGATGCCGCAAAGACTATGACCAACACATCAACAACGTCTGTGCTGATCTTGAACAGAATTCGGCGAAACATGAGACTAGAGACCTTTTCCGTAAGGTCAAAGAGCTGACTAAATCTAGTAATACGAGAACCTGCACAATCGCAGATGAAGCAGGTAACATACTCACTGAAAAAAATCAGGTTCTGGAGCGCTGGAAACAATACTGCACAACACTTTATGACACCGGACAACCTATCACTAGCAGCGCTCAGACAAAGACTTTACGAGTATCACCGCAAGAACCTGAAATTCTGCAGTCAGAGGTCGAACATGCCTTAGGATGTCTAAAGGATAGAAAATCACCGGGTAAAGATGGAATACCCGCTGAGTTACTTAAAAACCTAGATTCCAAAGGTGTGAAGCAGATTCTAAACATATGCAATTCCATCTGGAAGACCAGAATATGGCCTGAAGAGTGGACAGAGTCCGTGTTTGTTCCACTTCATAAAAAGGGCTCTACGAAAGACTGCAGCAACTACAGGACCCTGGCACTTATTCCACATATCAGTAAGATACTCCTGTACATCATAAACAGCAGGCTGAAACACTTTCTCGATCCACAAATTTCAGAAGAACAAGCAGGTTTTGTTAAAGGCAAAGGCACGCGGGAACAAATACTGAACGTTCGCCAAATCATAGAAAAGAGCCGGGAATTTAACAGCCCTGTGTTGTTGTGTTTCATTGATTACACCAAAGCCTTTGATTGTGTGCAGTGGAATAAGCTGTGGGAGGTTTTAAAAGACATGGGTACTCCTCAACATCTTATTGATTTAATCCGATGCCTATACATCAACAACCGCTCTTTCGTCAAAATAGACACCGACTGTTCAAATGTGTTCTCCATCAAGAAAGGCGTTAGACAGGGATGCATCCTCTCACCTCTGCTCTTCAATGTATATGGAGAGTATATTATTAGGAAAACTCTCGAGGGCTGGGAAAAGGGGTTTGCTGTTGGTGGAAAGCGAATTGCCAATCTGCGTTACGCTGACGACACCGTTCTCCTTGCTACAACATTTGACGATATGAAGGAGATACTGCATAGATTGGAGGTGGAAAGTGGCAAATTAGGGCTTGCTATAAATAGACAGAAAACCAAGCTCATGGTGATAGATCGTGCGGGAAAGCTACCAGGCGCCTATAACATCCAAGGCATCGATACTGTGGACAGTTTCATTTATCTGGGCTCTAATATTAATAATGAAGGCAGCTGCGTCCCAGAAATAAAACGACGGATAGCCATGGCTAAAGATGTTATGACACGCCTCCAGAAGATCTGGAAGAATCGTGCTATAAGTTATAAAACTAAAGCCCGGTTGGTCAGAGCATTAGTCTTCCCGATTTTCCTCTATGGAGTTGAGACGTGGACAATCCGAGCAAGAGAAAGACAGAGGATAGATGCATTCGAAATGTGGTGTTGGAGGCGGATGCTCCGAATACCATGGATAGCCAAACGCACAAATGTGTCTATCCTTTCCCAACTTGATGTCAAGACCCGATTGTCTACAATATGCCTACAGCGTATTCTGACCTATTTCGGCCACATAATGCGAAGGGGAGATAGCAACCTTGAAAAGCTGGTAATTGTTGGCAATACCGAAGGAAAGAGAGGACGAGGCCGGTCGCCAACACGATGGTCCGACCAAGTAAAGGAAGCTACGTCCTCAAGCAATTTTCAGCAGGTGGTGATGGCAACTTTGGACCGGGGTAGATGGAGGCAGATTGTCCGTTTAAAAGGGTCCAGTGACCACGATCCTCAGTAATGAGGGACCGATTGAAGAAGAGCTTTATTAAAAAAAAAAAAAAAAGGTTTATTGGAATCAACATTTTCAACAACAACAACAACAACAACAACATCAACATTTTTTTTATTAAGAAGTTAGTTAGTTAAGTTATGTTAGTTAGTTATAATATATGGAAAATGTCATGGGTTATACATTTACTCACTCTGTAGCTCATATTTTATACAATATTGTAGTGTGTAACCGTTTGTTTTCCCATATAAATAAAATAAAATAAAATATAGTTAATTCTAGCAATGACTTCCAGGTTACGTTCAACTTCTTTTAAAACTATGTTTCTTTTAACCTTCTTATACATAAACAAATGTAACAAAACATCCCAATGCATATTGCATACATTTTTTAAGCTACCTTCGTTCAGTTAACTCCACACAATTTTCCAGCCGGCTCACAAAAAAGTCTTGCAGCACTCTAACCCTACAAAAACCGGTCACTTACAAGCGCAGCATTAAAGCGGTTAGCCCTGGCCCCGGTTAACCCGTGTGTGCCACAACAAACACTCGACTATTCACTGCGAGGCCTTCAAGAGATAAATTAAGATGGAAGCGGCACCCGGGTGCAGTCGGTGTCGCTTGCCGCACAGATTTATCACTTTACCTCCTGACCTTTTGAATAAGGACGGTCTTTGTTTTATGATGATGTAGGCGAGAAATATATTGGTATTGGAAATTTTGTTTGCATAGTGATTTGGTATTGTTCTAGTGCTGTTACGCTTCATGAGGGGCTTGTGGGTAATAGTAATAACCGCATTGATCGATCGATCAGATTAAGCTACGCTTGCCGCGATTGGTCCGTCGATGGGTGGATGGGTGGTCGATGGGTGGGTGATACATAACAAGACTTCTCCACGCCTCAGAAAGCACGCTAAGCCGTTGGTAGCGGCTGTCATTCATGGATCTCTGACAGTCGTTACGGGCCGTCAGAAGCCCGAACGTTTGACAACCAGTCTTACCAAGGGGTGTCGTATTACTCAGTAACTGGGCTGTGGAGGTCAGATAGGCAGTCGCTCCATGTTAAATACTGGTACTTACTATGCTGCATCCGGTAAGACAGAAAACCGACGCCAACATAGTTGGGAAAAGGCTAGGCAGATGGCGATGCTGTTACGCTTCGTGTAGGCGTCGTAAATCCTGAATTGTCATTCGTCCAAAAAGTAGATCTGCTTGAGTCAAATTAACATTATCATCAAAACGGTAACTAATCTCAAAATATAATGCCCTTTTTACATAATGAAGATTTTCCATAAATACTTGATGTTTTAAACGATCTAATTTAATAAAGTCCTCATGATTGCTGAGCCCATCGATATATTTCATAAGATTAACGTTTTTCGATTAACTTCGAAACGAACCGAGCGGATCTGTCGGACAAATTATATTTATATTGCAATAACATTCGGAGGGGTGCTTTAAGAGTACCTAACGGGAAAACATGCGAAACGCACCTTTTTTATGCTGGTAATTTTCGCTGATGTTATTTTGTTTGTAAATCTATGTTAACTGGGTTTATTTATAGTATTTATGATTTTAATGAGGGAATGTATATGGCTGCTGAATGAATATGAATCTCTGAAAATAGAAACAGAATTTCAAGAATCTTTATCGTAAGATGAATGATTTTCTATCGCCAGATAACTTTTATTCGAGGAATAAAATTGACGTTTGACATTTTTGTATGAAACAACTGTCAAAATTTCAAAATTATTCCTCGAATAAAGTTATCAGATGATTGAAAAATCAGCCTTAAGTATGTAGGTTTGTACGCACGGTTACACATCAAGCTATACTTAACCAGTATAATCTGACTTCTGATTGTACGAAAGACTTATCATGCGAGGTCAGCTAAAACTGGAAATTTATAGCTTGATGTGTAGTCGTGTGTACAGACACTTTTACACGTAAATCATATTTTAAAAAGTAGATGAGGTAGATGTTTCCAATCTGCCTACTCTGACAAGAAAGGCCGAAACAAACTCAGAGGTCACAGTCTCTTTTAAAGTCCAATTTACTTTATACCTACGTATTCCACTCTCTTTTAAAACAAACCTATCTTTGCTTAAAATATACATGCCGCCGAGACATCAGAGTATATTTGCATAAAAGATGTTTGGCTATGTCTGTCTGCATCTTTCTCCTAATGTAGAAACCTTATTTTATTTTACTACGAGAAACGTTTTCAGTGTGGTATAGCATGAAGTATTTTTCTAGAAAAGTTCTTTAGTTTTAATTTTACCCGTCAAGATACTGACGCTTTGTGCTCTGCCAAGTGCTGGCAGACTGCCAGGCCTGTATAGCTTGCCATGATTGAATAAAATCCTATGGTAAAGCTAGAGGTAATCGCTATAAACAAAAGAAAGCCTACATACCATGTTCTGTTTATATTCAGTTGTGTACTCAAATTTTGTTTTTTAAATACCGCTGTACCTCTTTTTACCTGTGGTAACTACGTATACAAACACAGTATAAATAAATGTGTGCGTGAAGACTAGCGTCAGAACATAACACACACACACCCTCACACATCATCATCATACACTCACACATTTATATTTTTTGTGCTGAATTTGACCAAAAATAGTCATAGCACCACAGATATAGATAGACCTAGATAACACTAGTATCATGATCTGTATGAAAACCAAGAGTGCCATTTTTTTGACTACCTACTATGACGTCACAAGCGCTGTTTCTCACTCATGTTCACCCTGCCAGCAATACGCAGGACTGAGCGCGAAAATGGCGGCTTACGATTTTTGGCACGCGAAGTAGTTGCTCTTGCGTTATCTAAGTGTATCTATATCTATAGTTAGCACCTATTAAATCCAAAACAGAATAAAGCTTAACATAAAATTTTGTGCCATAGTTGTCACAAAAATTAAATCCAGTTCAATCCGAACAGTTAACAAAACGAAGACTGCTGAAGAAATATCTCCAATTGAATTTTCTAGAAGCACAGAAACACCAATATTTTAAGTTGTCATTTATTTTATGTGTGCTGACAACTAGAAAATATAGTAGCCAAGCCATAGTTCATAAGTTCTAGACAACATCTGCGATTTATGGGTTAAAAGCGGTTATGTAAGCGATTATAACTATAAAAAATGTTTATGAAACTGCGTAGGTACTTACAGAAATCTGCGTTGGAAACAAATTTTTGTTCCGAATTTATAAACTTGTACGTAATAGTACGTTTTTGAGCAAAGAGTAAAATCAGCCTATAATATTCCCACTGCTGGGATACAGGCCTCCTCTCTATAACAGGGAATGGGCTATAATCCACTACACGGACCCAGTGCGGGTTGGTAGATGTCACATGTCTTCGAATTTTTGGGTCTAGGCCGGTTTCCTCACGATGTTTTCCTTCACCGTTTTGAGAACAGTGGTGATAAAACAATTTATACAAAGTAAAGCGCCTGAAAATTGGCACAAGAAAAGAATATTATTTACCCAGCAGTGGGTGATGTCGGGTTCTGGATGATGATGATGATGACAGCGCCTGTTTAGGTTCGAACCTACGACCATACCCATAGAAGGGTTCAGGGTTCCCAAAAGAGTCACATTGGCGCGTGTGAGCTAGAATATGCATAATGTTGTACTTATGCATACAAGGTGGTCAAAATATCTTAACGACGCAGTTTCTAGGTGACCTCGAAGTCATGATGGTCCAAACACGTTCGGGTTACAACTACATTTAAATACATTCATCATCTGCCTAGCCTTTTCCCAACTATTTTGGGTTCGGCTTCCAATCTAACCGGATGCAGCTGAATACCAGTATTATACATGGAGCGACTGCCTGTCTGACCTCCACAACCCAGTTACTGGGTAATACGATACCCCTTGGTAAGAGGTAGGGAGGGTCTCGGTATGTAACAAATGTACAAATGTAACTCACACACTTTTTAAAATACTAGTAAAATTTTACAATCTTTGTAAATATGTGAGCCCCATGTATCTATATATATAAAAAGACAAGTCCTGACTGACTGACTGACTGACTGACTGACTGACTGATTGACTGACTCATCAACGCCCAGCCCAAACCCCTGAACCTAGAAAGCTGAAATTTTGCACAGAGGTTCCTTTTATAATGTAGACGAGGAATAAGGAAGGAATTTTCGAAATTCAACCCCTAAGGGAGTTAAATAGGGGATGAAAGTTTGTATGGAAAATCTTATTCCTTGAGTTAATAAACTTGAAACTTGGCACGAATACTTACCTAAGTAAATTATGAAAATTGGTCTTTTTTGTTTTTCTAAACTACCTTCTAAAGGGGGATGGGGGAGTGTCAAAATTTGTATGGAAGAATTTTAATGCACGGTCCGATTAACTCAAGACTCAGTATTTATACTTAATACCAAAAATAAAGAATTACGTGTATCAGGGTTTTTCGAAAATCTACCCCTAACGGGGAGAAAAGGGGTAGTTAATTTTACAGGGCAAATTTTACTGCCTGGCTTAATTAACTCTAAAATTGGTATAAATAATCTGTGAGTCAAGTAATGAATACATTCCAAACGATTTTTCAAAATTCCACCCCTGTGGGGGTGAAAAGTGGGGATACAGCTTATATGAAAATCTTATTCATTTGGTTAATATACTTGAAACTTGGCATGAATACTTATCTAAGTAAATTACGAATTTTGGCAGTTTTTGCTTTTCTAAACTACCCCCTAAAGGGCGATTAGGGGGTGTCAACATTTGTATGGAAGAATTTTAACGTGCGGTCTCCGATTAAGTCGAAACTCAGTATTTATACTTAAGACCAAAAGTAAAAAATAACATGTATCAGGGTTTTGCGAAAATCTATCTCTGACGGGGTGAAAAGGAGTAGTTAATTTTCCATTTTACTGCGTGGCTTGATTAACTCAAAAATTGTTGGACATAATCTTTGAGTCAAGTTATGAACACATCCCAAACATTTTTCAAAATTCCTCCTGTGTGGGGTGAAAAGTGGGGAAAAACTTTATACGAAAAATCTTATTCATTTGGTTAATAAACTTGAAACTTAGAAGGAATATTTGCCTAAGTAAGTAATAAGAAATGGGTCTTTCGAAAGTAGACCCCTGACGGGTAAAAAAGTGGTAATTCGATTTTTAAGGCCGGTATTAAGTATAGTGTGTAGCTTGATTTACTCCAAAAAAATGGTATGAATAAATTTAAGCTTCAAACTTGGCACAAATACTTATCTAAGTAAATTATAGTTTGTTATTTTATGTTTTTCTGCTATAAAGGGAGATTGAGGGTGTCAGTTTGTATGGAAGAATTTTATCGCGCGGTCCAATAATATAAACTCGGAACTCAGTATGTATACTTAAGACCAAAATAAATAAAAAAGTGTGACTGGGTTTTTCGAAAATCTAACCCTAACGGGGTGAACGGGGGTAGTCCATATCACAGAGGAGTATTTTATTGCGTGGCTTGATTCAATGGGAAATTGGTATAAATAATCTTTGAGTCAAGATATGGAAACGTCCCAAACATGTTTTCAATATTTCGCCCCTATGGGGATAAAAACTGTGAAGGTGAAAAGGTGGTCTTATTCCTTTGGTTAAGAAACTTGAAACTTTTCAACCTTTGCCTCAGTAAATAATAAAGATTGTCACTTTTAGGAGTTTACTACTTACTTACTTAAAATAAAAAAGTATGAGTTTTAGGGTTTTACTTATTCGACTTCTACCGGGGTGAAAAAGGGTAATAAAGTTTAAGGAGTAGAAACTTCAACTTCCATTAACACCAAAATGGGTATAAATAATCTTTATATCATAAAAATGGAAACGTACCAAATGCAAAAACAAGCCCTGTCGTGATGAAAAGGGAGGATAGTTTATTTGAAACATCTTAGGTAGTTTAACTAAAATATTGGCCCGAATACTTATTTCTTTAAATAAAGTAAGTATAAAGATCGTAATCAATAATTTTCAAAATACCTTTCTTGAGGAGGTGGATAGGGTGTTAAATTTATTTGAGGAAAGTACGAAACCCACGCGGACGAAGTCGCGGGCAAAAGCTAGTCTATCACATAATTGATTTACCAGTCTGTTGTATTTTTAATTCTTTTACCATTTTTGGTAGATTAAATTTTATTTTAGGTGCATCGTCTTCACATATAATTATAATTATAATGAATGTATACAAAAACTTGTAAAACATTTTAAAAGAGTAACGGTGGAGTTTCTTGCTCATTCTTCTCCACACGAAAACTACATTTTGGAATGGGCGACTAGAATCAATTCTATTTTTTAATTTTTAATTTTGACGTTCAAAAGTGCCTTTTAAGTGCCTATTTGAAATAAATTATTTGACTTTGACTTTGTAATGATGGTCACCCATCCAAGGACCAACCGCGGCAAGCGTAGCTTAACCTGAACGATCCACCTGGGCGGCTGTTATTATTTAGCCACGGGCCCCTCCCATATCCATTTAAATACATTATAATAACATTTTAATTCTAACTACAAACAAAATAACATCGTTTACTCTGTGATACTGCGCTCACTGCAGCATTTACAAACATATAAAACATATACATTAATCATTTAAGCTAATAGAATATTCATTTGATTTCAAGTTTAGCCCATTAGTGTACTCACGAGCCGACAAAGTTGTTTCACAAAACCTTTTACTATAAATTATAACGTTGCTTTAGATACATATAGGTACATCTCGTGGTTGCAGAAAACGCTTTTCTGCTAAGGTACTTTCGTTTGTAAATGTACATATTCAAATAGATAAATAAAACCCTCAAAAGTTTTTCCAAGTCTTTTTAAAACTTCAGATTATCCATTTTTAGCTTAATGTTAAAATAGATTGTCACACGTTTTTTTTTTTTTACGTGGAGAAATGCTCATGCATACTGCACTATCACGGGGAGATAGTGCAGTTATATGGGACTCTTACCCACTAAAACTCCACGGTGTCCTCCTCCGCCGCTTATGGCGGGAACACGGGCACGCGTTAGCACTCATCCGTGAACCCGCCGCGGCTGTCCGTCACCGAACCCTCCCCTGGGGAGTGCTCCCCATCACCGGCGCACCAGAACACATAGCACGCCGTGACCACCCCAGGGACCAAACCAGCACATGGGCGCCAGACGAAACCGTTTCTGGGCACCCTTGGTCCCCTTGCGGCGGGTCAGGTCGTTGGCCCCGCCGCCTGCCAATTTTCGGCCGCAGAGGATAGGGAGAGTGGTCAACGTAATACCAACACTCCTCCTCCCCTGCGGCCCCACCGTGTCCGCCATCGACGGTGGCGACCCCGTCAAGGCCGCGGAAGGTAGGGAGAGCGGCGCACCGCAATACCGGCACTCCTCTCCCGCCGCAGCCTCCAACCCTCAGCCGCGATGCCTCCCATACGACATCGCGACCCACCTCAGTTGCGATATCGCCCAAGCGGCACCGCAATCTACTTGTTGGCCGCTACGTCGTCGGCTTACAGGAAAAAGCCCTGACGAGCGGCCCCTTCTCGGGTTCCGGATATTAATATTCCGGAATTTCATTCCAGGTTCGTCTCCGGACCCGAGTAAGACGATATTACTCCAACCTGGTAAAGTGGGGCTCCCTCGACGGATCGGCGGTAGGGTGTGGATGTGGAGCTGTGTCGCAAACCATGCTACACCTCCTCTCCTGCTCTGTGTGTCCCAAAATATGCAGTCAAATTTACCTCTCTCTCTCTGCCACCAACGACGCCGTGGTAGTGGCGAAGTTTTGGGTCTACAATTTTTCTTGTCAGCGACACGTAGCGGAAGGTTTAAAAAATAACGATATTATGTATGTCCTTTTAATTTTTAACCCTTTTCAGCTGTCCCCACTACTTTAAATTACCTACTATCACAAACAACAGTGAAACCAATTTTGACGTGACAACGTCTTATAATTCGATGACGTTATGAAAAAAAAACATGACGTTATGCGGCGTTACCTCGCTCTGAGGCGTTCCATTTAAGGCTTGAAGTGCAAGCGAGAGCGCGAAACGAGCGACAAAGAGGCACAATCGAAAAAAAAAAGTATTTAGTATTTTCTTATGACGTTGTCACGTTCAACTATCGTCAGTAAACCGACTTTACAGACAACCGATTTTTAGAAAACTTTTAATAGGTTTTCACGCCCCAAAATTACACGACCACAATTATTGAGTTACAATAATTGTGCAAAAGGTCCAAATTGCCGTAAAATAAAACATAACATAACATTACGCTTGTATTCCCTGAAAGGCCTGGTTATGGTGTAACACTTCACCAGATATGTTTAAGTCCTATGTAAGAGGGAGCAAGCCTATTGCCATCAACTGGGCAAATTCAGACTCCAACCCTTGATCATCAAAACTCCTAAACATCACGAACACTTACAATATTGAAGTAACTGCAAAAGGTCTTTCTAAATTGTCTTAAAATATCAGTTCCAAAATGGAGAATCCAACTGTACCACGGATTCATTACTATAATCCGAGCAACTATAAACCTGTCGGTTGCTAAGACAATGGAACCGAATGGAACAGAACGTCCCACTTCGCCGCCTTTTAAAGGAATTGGATTAACTAGCTTTATTGGCAATGTTGTGAAACTTTTGTTCTAAGATTGGTGGTGGAATTAAATAAACATAGTACATAAAACAAAACTTAATTTTTATAATTATCTGTATACCAAATTCCACCTAATGTTTACTCGCCGCACGTCAGTAAAGCTCCCAGTCAGTATGATTTTTTTCGACATCTTCAACAATCATCTTATATTTTAGCCAATTTATACAAAATCTTAATGATATACTTATAAACTAAACTTTCTCATTAGTCACTTCGTCCATTGGTGAAAACCGTATCATTTCGGTAGATTTTCGGATTCGGTAGTTTTTGAGTTTATCGTGCTCAGACAGACAGACATACGCGGCGGGGGAACTTTATTTTATAATATGTAGTGGTCTAGTGATAGTTAAACAGGGTTACCGTTTAAAAGCGCATTTTACCGCTGGTCCCAGTTTTCATTTGTAGAATTTTGATAGTCGTCACGGGTAGTCAGAAGCCCGAAAGTCTGACATCCAGTCCTACCAAGGGGTATAATTAAATTTCAACACGATTGATTTACCAGTTTCGCCATTATGACCATATCTACCAAGTAATCTCAAAATTATAAATGAAATTTGAGATTGAGATTGAAAGACTATAAACCCACAGAAGTCACCGGGGAGATCTAAACTAACCAAGAACACAGTACAAGTGCTTACATTACTGAAAACATGACTTATAATGAAGTACTTCGGTGGGCCCTTGTACCGAACTGATGCGGCCCTGTCCACGTTCGTGATTTAATTAATTAGTGCTTGACAGTTATCGATTCGGCGAGATGTCGACTTACTTCATCGGGTTACCGCTATAATTTGTTATTTTGATTGCATTTCACGTGATTCAGTACATGATGCTAAACCCTCATGTGTTGAAAGTTTTCGTTGCCAACCTGTATAAGGAGTCCTTTATTTATTTTAAAAGAGATAAGTAACCAGGTTTGTCAATTAGTGAAATTATCATTAGTTATTTATGTAGGCATTGGTCGAGTTTGTCAGATATCCCGCGTAATAATAAAGTACCAAATTAATTACCAAATTAATTTATAATAAATTACCAAATTATGTAAAAGATGACCAGAATACAAAATCATTGTGTAGCAAACTAAGATCACTTTTAATAGAAAAATGTTATTACACAGTAGACCAATTCATGACGGATAAAACTTTATAGATCTATGTCGCTTTTAGGTACTTAATTCGTAATTATTTTTCTTTATTTTGTTACTAGCGACCAGCCCCGGTTTCGCACGGGTGCAATGCTGATACTAAATACACTACATATAAACCTTCCTCAATCACTCTATCTATAAAAAAAAACCGAATCAAAATCCGTTGCATAGTTTTAAAGATTTAAGCATTCAAAGGGACAGAGAAAGCGACTTTGTTTTATACTATGTAGTGATTTACGGTCTGAAGGAATACTTAAATATTGTATATTCCAGTGACGTTAAGATTTTATTTTATTTTGAATTTTATAATGACAACATAAATTAATTAAATTTACTAAAAATGAATTGACATGACTAAGATTGTAACTATTACCTATTATTATTATAATTTGTACTACTTACCAACTAAACTAATAACATCTGACGTAAATATGACTATCTATGTTATTGTACTTTGTTTATTACTGTTAATTGGACATCTTAACGACATCAAGACTACTACTATTTCTGAGATTATTTGTATTTGAATTTGTTGACAAAATTTATGTTAATTACTCAATTTGTTATTATGACTACTAACTCAGCAGCAAACCAACATTATTAAATAATGATATTAAATTAAATCAATTATTTAATTAAATTAAATTAATTCATTCAACAATGCAAAAAAGTACCTATATTAAAAGTTACTGAAATCGAGTCAATTATGAACAAACTACTTTCAGGACTTGCGTTTATTCTGTTACATCTGAGGGGCAATTCTCGTAATTTTTAAGAACGTTCACAGTCTGATCTCAGTCTCAATCTGTCAAAAATAATTAATATTTCCCTACATTTTGACAAGTTTTTGACATTTGTTTGTCGCCGAGATGAGACTGCGACTAGATTTTGAACGTTTTAAATTAGCAGAATTGGCCTACTTGTATAAGAACAAGGCAGTACTAATATTAATTTTTGGGTCATTATTTACAAAAAAAAAAACCTAGTAGTATCTTGCAATAAAAGAAGCCTCTCCTATTTATTTTACCTTCCCTTTTTTTTATTAAACATCACACCTCGTTCTTCAATTACAAAAAACAATTCAAAAGTTATAAAACTCAATTCGCTAACGTACACAAGTAATAAAACCTTTAAAACTTCATTGCAACGTATCTTCGAGCGCAGCCAAATTCTACCCATACATGCCTACTCCTCTAGTACTCACGAATAATGATCATGTTAACCAGTTACTGGATTGTGAAGGTCAGACTGGCAATCGCTCCATGTAAAATAATGATCTTCAGCTGCATCCGGCTAGACACCGAAAAGAAAAATACCCTTGGGCCTACTAGAAGAACTCGGCTGTTGAACCACGAGCAATAAACGGACTGCAAAGCCGACCACAACATACTTGGGAAAAGGCTAGGCAGATGATTATGACAGGATGAAAGTTTTAGACGGTGGCTACCAAAAGGTTCTCAGGATTTTCCACTGGAGATTTTCACCCTAACATTGTGATAATGTGTCTAAAGATTTTAGTAAGAGACAAAGGGTAATCCGCAAGAACGTTTTATTTAAGGTACCTCTGATTTTGCATCACTGTGCAAATCAATGTGATCTTTATTCTCATTTAAATAAGGTTACTGTTAGCTCGCCGCTACTGCCAAGTCTGTCAAAATCATTGTGATCTTTATTCTCTTTACAATAAGGTTGCTGCTGTCAGAGTTATAATAACTGTGAATGGACTGTAAAGCCTACACGAGGTGTTAAATTAAACTCAAGAGAATTGAACCTTCTTTGTGACGCAAGGTCAAAAGAGACTCGATAGAAATATTATTTTCATGCCTTTGTCTTGTTTTAGTAGTCAGGTTTTTGTCCGAAATTAAATATCTACCTATTTACTTTGTTCTAAACTGAGATATGAAAGATTTTTTTTTATTAATAATACTATATTATTAAACTAGCGACCCGCTCCTCCGCACGGTTTTTACCACTTGACAAAACATCTAGATTACTTTATTATATTTAACTTTAATACACATAAAGAATAAATTCTCTAAATGATTTTGAAAACCGGAACGGAATAACCTCAAGAACAACGCACTCACAGACAGTCACGAAAAGTGACTTAGTTTATAATATATAGTATACCTAGATATTGTGTTTCTTTATTCAATAGGCTCGTTTCCATTTCGTTTACAAAATATGAAATCATAACATAAAAACTTATACCACAAAATAAAGTCCATCATTAAAAGGTCGATAAAGAAGAGGTTCGGTTGCATATTTCCCATTGCAATAACAAATATTTCATAAAAGCGGCGACAATGAAGCTTGTGACGCAGTAATTATTTGCGATGGCAGTAATTACAGGGATAATCAAATTAGCGGTAACAATATTTACCGCGGAATATTTGCTACATCAATGGACATGTCTGAAAGTTAAAGCACCGCAATTAATCAATCGTAATATTTAAATGAGTCCAATACGATTTTACGCACTGATAATAATCTATGTAAATCCGTACCTATCAGGAAATTATGTAACCTACATGTTCAAGATGACGGCGGTGTTATACAAAGTGTTAAAAAATTAACCCATAAAACTTTAAGGGGTCCTTTAGACCATCGAACTGAAAAGCTTTCACTATGGGACCAACTCTGACATCACGAAAAAAAATCAGCTGTTTAATACAAAAACTTCAATACCTACTTGATCAAAATCTATGAAACGGCTGATTTTTTTTTCGTGATTTCAGAGTTGTTCCCATAGTGAAAGTTGTTCAGTTCGATGGTCTAAAGCACCTCCTAAAGGTTTACGGGATAATTTTTTAACTCTTTATATAACACCGCCCCTAAGACGACCCGCTTACTGACATTTGAAAACGCTTAGTGCAAATTGGTGGAATAACAACTAGGCAGGGATGGTAACTTGCAGTACATCTAGATTTCCGAAGGTAGAAGGGGGCCAGTGGAATGAAGTCGTGAAGTTCTTGGGCACACTCACCGAAGTACAATCTCTAGACGACCGACAAGCAGGCAACCTTGCGGCAATGAGCCATTCTCGCTGATTCTCATTAGAACGCTATTGTTTACATTCTCTTTGATTCTCACTACTAAAAAGGCAGTGACACAAAACCACTGACAAGGATCTGTTAAAATGAAAGTAGTACAATGTTACGATGTGTAAATATTAACTAAAATGTTGCAAGTTCCAACACTACATACATGATTATATAGCAAGACCTGGCAACGAAGTCTGTATTCCCTAAAGGGTTAGACAGAAGTGTACCTATAGTACACCCACATTTCGCCAGTTATGTTTAAGTCCCTTGTATTAGGCAGCGAGCCTATTGCCACCAACCAGGAACAAATCCAGATTGACAGGTTGCCGATGGAAAAATCCAACAACATTTTGCCCGACCCGGGAATGGAACCCAGGTGCAGTGTCAGCAGTAGCGTTTGTGAGCACTAGACCAACGAGGTAGTTTCGGGGTGAGTTTTCGAACATATGAAGTAATGGATCCTTCAAAATGATTCAGCTTCTGATTGGTAGTGTGTTACGCAATTAGGGTGCTGGTCTAAGTTGACGTTCAGATGTACAAACGCCAGCACATAAAGATACCCGAAACTGTCAAATTTTCCCAATCAACCTTGAACCTTATGCTGTAGCGATAAAGTTGAAAATCTATTAAAGAAATTTGACAGATTGTAGTAGCTTGATGTGCTGACGTCTGTACTTACAACTTAGCCCGTCAGGGTAGTAAATTGGAACAGAGAAGTGTATGCGTCAGTGTGCACGGATCAAGTAATATGAACAATAAATAAACAAAATGTGTTTGTTTAATCATATTGCTCAACTATATCTATACATATTATAAAACTAGGTCGCTTTTCGTGTTCGTCTGCCTGTTCTTCGACCGGGACTCAGGCCTTTCAGTGTCGAGGATTCGTTTTATAAGTTTCATTCGAAGTATCTTAAGACAAACAGAAAATGCGTCCTTCACAAAATAAGTCTGATTTTATCTCTAGAATTATATTTTAAGTTTGAACAACTTCACCTTGAAACAAGTAGGTAACTACTTTCAGTACCCGGTCTTTTTACTCTGAGCATATGAATTTTAGCATGCGTTCCTTTCCTTTTTAAGTTAAGGAAAACATAGGGAGGAAACCGTCATATCCTAGAACCGGCACTGGGCCCACGTACTTACAGCCCACTACCTCTCGAAGAGAGGAGGCCTAGGTCGCAGCAGTTAGAACATTATAGGCTGATTATGCTTATGCAGCTGTCTACCAGTTGATATCTACCATTATGGAATCAAGACAATAGTCTTGTTTTGTTTTTTTTTTTTTATGTAATGGGACCGTTCTTGACCACCTATAGGTTCATTACGCCTGATAGAAATGTAATGTATTTTATTCGTTGTTATTCTTCTAAATAACAAGTATTAGATAGCTCCAAAAAACGGCTAGCAGTACGTTTTGAGGACTCGAGGACGCGCCTTGAGAAAGAGACTGAGAAGTATGACTGACAGAGACGACACTCCACAAAGCCTAACTTTTCTAAAACTCGATGTGCCCTATATACTGTAACCGTGTGTGGCCGTGTACTGTAACTTGAACAAATTGGCACCTCGTACTTCTTAACACCTCTAATGTAATTCGAACACGAAAAAAGTAGACACTTAAGAGAAGTTTTGTTCGAGTTCCAGCGCCATCTGGTGCAAATTGGGAGAACTGCCAAAACAAACTAACAGTTAAGTTGCGAGAAAATCGGATAGCAACTTGAGGAACGTACTTAAAGGAAGTCAGCTTACTATATCCACATTCATGAAATTAAATCCAGAATTAGGAGCCAACTACATAATTTGTACATGGCAGGGCAAAAACCACAAAATAAAAATTGCTTATAAGCTCAAATGGCAATGAGCCGGCCATATTAGCCGTAGAACCGATGACCGTTAGGGTAGACGTGTTCTTGAGTGAAGACCGCAAATCTGCAAACGTAAGGCAAGACGCCCTCGGTTTAGGTGGAGCGACGATCTTCATAGAGTGGCTGGTAGCAGCTGGATGAGAGTTGCCGAGAATCGAGCTGAATGGCGTGCAATTGAAGAGTCCTATGTCCAGCAGTGGACTGCTGTTGGCTGATGACGGGGCAATAGCCTATTATCTCATGTTAGCTCAATGTGCATTGGCAATTTCAGGCCATTAAGCCCAGGTTTACTCAGAATCTCCAACAAACCAACTTAGATACTGAAATTGAAAAGTAACATTGATAGCCTAGTCAAGGTTTACACCGCATAAGATAGAAAACGTATTTCCTCTGCTTTGATAACAAAGAAAACTGTAATCTATAAAGCTCTCGTCAAACCAACAAGAGCTAAGTTTTTATATCCACTGTCTGTAAAACACTTCCGGGAGGATCTAGCAAAGAGAAAAACGGATATAGTTCGACGGAAAACTTGTGTTATAAATCTTAGATTTCTAACGTTTACCTGTCGACTTGAACATTTCTCAGATGAACTTTATAGCATTTCTGTTTTTACTTATCAAAGGCCATAGAATGCAAAAAAAAACTTTGGCTGTCCCGAAAACCGGAGGTCCCTTGTCCATTACGTTATTTCATATTTCCGCTGTCGATGTCTTGAAGAGTATGGTATAGATTAGCTGTCAGCACATGCCTTATGAGATAATGATAATCTTTGACATTTCTTGTTAGCTGGTACTATCTAGGTAAAGTTATCGGATAATACTATAGCTTTCGAAGTTCCGTTCATCACAATTATGAACACTCTCAATTAAATAAGTAGCTTTAGTGTACCTTTTAACTCATGTAACCTTATCGTACATCGTACTTTTAAACTTTATCCCCCTTGCTAATAAACTTATTATAGTAGGAAGTACGGTAACTACATAAAAACTAACCATTTATAAACTAAAGGTACCACTGCAGCCGTACCCCTACACAAAGAAAGGTTTATTTTTATTCCAAAAGGTACGTATAACGCCCTATATTAAATAAACAGTCAGGTGAAGCTACGTGCTCGTATTTTTCCAACTTCTAACACCCACATTCAACTTTTCCCCCTTTCTTGTCAATACAAATTTGAATTCGTCGTACTTAAGTACGACGATACAACTTTTGCTCGCAGAAATCAACAAGAAAACTCGGCGACCCAAAAGTTATATAACACCTATATTAAGTTCCGAAGAACAATACAGCTTTTTGGGAACTTGTGTCAATCAAGAACGCGCCTTTCTTGAGCATTTACATTAGAGTAGTAGAGTAAGCGTTTCTTGAAATATATATTGTGTCATAATATTTCATTACGTTACAAAAGATGTGTCAGGCTATGTATTTACGTACAGGCGCCAGTACATCAAGTTACCCGAAACTGTCAAATTTTCCCAATCAACCTTGAACCTTATGCTGTAGCGATAAAGTTGAAAATTTATTAAAGAAATTTGACAGATTGTAGTAGTTTGATGTACTGGCGTCTGTTCACAACTAACTACTAGTCTGCTCTAGTTGTAGACTAGTCGAATTCAGTTTAGTTCACACTATTCTATCCGAAACTTGTCACGAATAAATTGCCGTAATGTAGATAAGACCGGCCCAAAAACATTTTTAGGACGTAAAGTTCATTGTGGTTTTTTAAGGTTTCGTGCCTAAAAAGTTCCAGTTCGTCCGTCTATCTGCCAGCGGGATGTATCTCATGAACAGTAGAGTGTTGAAATTTTCACAGAGTGTATATTTCTACGAGTATAACCGCTTAAACGACAAATAATACAGAAACATACCATACAAGGAACGTGTCTTTTCGGCGTGTTTTGCCTTGTGGTACGAAACCCTTTGTATTCGAGTCCGACTCGTACTTGGCCGGTTTTTATTGCCGTACATCCGTTCGGGTATAGTTTGCTATGGTACTCGTATCCGTATATTCATAGTGTTATTATACTAATAAATCATGTCAGTATGAACTCTTGACTGAAGTATTGACACGTAACGTCCTTATGTTCGCAAATTAGTTCAGTGTCTGTCTAGACAATATAATGCGAATTAATTTTCAATTAAATCATTAATTCCAATTAATAGTAAAAGGTAAAGTGTAATGTTATGTAAAGCTTTATATTATCATTATATTATCTTATCTTATACCTCTATAAGATAAGATAAGATAATATAATGTTTTTTTGCCAAAAACAGTGCTTTACATTTCCATAAAGTCTACATTAATAGCTAGCAAAACAAAAATAAGACGCTAAGGAAGCATATTGCAGAACTCCAAATTAGGTCGAGCCTGTCTCGTGGGGTCCGCAAAAGATAAGTTGAGTTATATGTGCAAGTAGTAAAAGAAAATTTTCAGTGACTTCATTGTAGCATAGAATATTGTATTCGAAGACATGTGACATCCACATACTCGCACTGGGCCCGCGTGGTGGATTATAACCCGCTCCCTCTTACAAAGAGAAGGCCTGTATCCCATCAGTGGGAACTTTATAGACTGATGGTATAGGATATTGTGGGGAAACTTGGGTGAGGGCTATGTCCAGCGTTGGACTGGTAAGGTAACTTGACTAAAATAACGAGTGTAAAAGGACATTTAACGAAGCTGAGAGTCACTTGTAATCCCCATCATTGTAATATTTTTTTTGTACTCGACCACACCTGGGAACCTTCTGGTTACGGAGATATTGAATTCCAAAATTCCAAATTTTACAGACGTTTTTTTACGAAAACAAGGTTTTAATATTATATTTATATACCCCACGACTCCTGTACCGTTGCATGCACCCATACGCACAATGCTTTGCGTGCGTTACCTTGCGCACTACCGCAAACAGTAATCCACACCTAAAATAAAAGTTGTTTTCCAGCGCAATCTAACTTAGTTTGATGTACAGAGGCCAGCACATGAAGCTACCCCAATCTGTAAAATTTTCCCAATTGAATATTTTATTTTATTTTATTTTATTTTATTTATTTGGGACAAAAAACAGTTATACATTACAGCATTGACATAAAGTAGTTATATTACAGTCGAAAAAACGTATAACCCACACTATTGTCCACGACGTGACATCTGATCATCATATGATAACGAACGCGTGTTAAATGAGAGACTAACAAGAGAAAAGAAAAAAAAAAAAAAAAAAAGTACATTAGTATTTATAAGAAAAACAGTATTTACCGACGAATCGAAGGAAGCGGATGACAAGAGCATCCATCTTATGGGCGACTTGCAAGAGATTGTGAAACCATTTTTTTAAATTTATATTGTGGCAGCGCGAAAATATCAATATCATTGAATTGTGAGTTATAGGTTTCTAAAAGTCGGCGGAGAGGGGCTCGCACTCCGGCCTTCGTTTTACATCGCGCAGTGTAGAATAGCCGAGGTGCGCGCACTTCCCGCCGAATAACAGTCCTTGGTACTACGTAACACAATCTATTCGAGAGCTCAGTGCAATTAAATTTGTTATTGCATATACCATACAGCATCATAACCATGATCAGTGAACGTCTGGAATCCAAGCTCAACATTTTATAATGATTTAGCAAATCTGCATAGGGAATCCTAGTACGGAAGCACTTGTAGTGCGTGGCACGAAGAAATTTTTTCTGGACCATTTCTATTGCTTGCTTATATTTATCATAATACGGGCACCAGATGGGTACCGCGTATTCCAACTGAGAACGGACTAGTGTTTTATATAAGAACAGAAAAGTAGAAGGCTTTTTGAAGTCTTTACAAGACCGCATGACAAAACCATACATCTGAAAGGCTTTGTTAATTATGTTGTCGATATGGGTGTCTAAATGTAATTTGCAATCAAGCAGTACGCCAAGATCACGCAAACACTCTGTTTTTTTTAATTGTATGTCGTTCAAGGTATATGGGAAGTTAATAGTATTTTTGTTTTTAGTAAAAGAAATGAAGTGACATTTTGGAAGACTAAGATGAAGTTTATTGACCAGACAGTATTGTGAAAGCCTGCATAGGTCCTCTTGTAGTCGCAAACAATCCTGAGAGTTCGCACAAGCCTTATAGATTTTAATATGAACCTTATTCCATTGTAGTAAAGATGAAAATCTATCAAAGAAATTTGACAGATTGGGGTAGCTTGATGTGCTGGCCTCTGTACAGAATGCGTAGTTGACGGCTATGTGATGTGTCTTTTTACACCCTGTATAGTTGTATACTATCCGCAACACCCCGCCAGCACTCGATTCATTTATTAATAAATGGGTTTCTTATCCTCCCTCGCAAGACAAGTAATCATTACGGTTCGGGCTACGGTTCCTAATAACATAAAAAAACCTTTTTAAATTACGAGAATTCTCTTCTGAAATGAGGAAAAATGCTCTCTGGAGTTATAATAATGCCAGTGAATTAGGTGCGTGGGTAAGGAATTCTTGATTCAAGATATAAACGGACATAAAATTGGAAGCATACCTAACTGAACATTTACCTTCTACGCAAATTATTCAATCTAATTTGCTTCGTAATTTCAACCCGACGACATCTACATTCGACAGTACAGAGTGTAGTTAGCATTTGAGTACAAATGCACCCTTGAACTGTATTATTCATATATCTCTAACCAAATTAATAACTTGTAATTTTATTGTTGTCTGTTACAAAAGTAGATCATTTCCACTTTGCAATCGGAATGATTTCTTGTTTTAGTAGAGGAGCCCAGAGGGTTTTTGAGCAAGCAAATGTGTGTGTTCTTTCATCATGCCGCACCTACTCAGCTTTCAACCTTTCGCCCTGCATAATGCTAGCTCAAAAACCTTCTAGGCTCTCCTACCATTTTGTTTGATTGTTGTCATTATTTTGCTAGTATCGCACAACGCGTTACGCAATGTGTATTGTCTTTGGTTTTCATGTAGACCAGTCACTGACCTCTATTAAACAGCGTACCTACTTGTTTAATAAGTCAGTGAGACGAGTAAATTGTGACCTGTCCTGACATCAAGCAATGGGCAACAATGTCAAACTTTTAAGGTTTTGAATACGAGACTTTTGGCTACTTTGTATTCGGGTGTATATATTGGCCCCGATTCTGTTGTTCACAAACTTAACTAAATTTAAGTTCAGTGCATCTTTTTCTTTCTATTTCAATAGGAAAAGGACTGAAGATAAATATTAGTTTAGTCCCGTCAAATTAGATAATCCATAGACAAGTTTAGACGTGATAAAAATTGGCTATTAAAAATACGTCAATTTACGTCAGGCGCTGACTAATTTGACAGGACTAAACGAATATTTAACTTCTGTCCTTTTCTTAATGAAATAGAAAGAAAAAGATGCACTGAACTTAAATTTAGTTTAGTTTGTGAACAACAGAATCGGGGCCATTGTCAACTTTTTAGTAACGTGCGTCTTTTTCGTGCAGAATAAACCATTTTTCTTTCTCGTTGACAGTCGATCCTCATGGATCAATTCTAGATATAGGATAAAGTTTAGAAGCCCTTAACGCACCTCTTTGTCTTCCTACGCTTGTCCGCTTGATCCTTGAAAACGAGACCATTTCGTCGGTCAAACAAAACGAGTTTATCTTTATATGGCTAAACCTTAGCCTCTTTCTTATTTACCTAGAACTTTGAAATTGTAATTTAGCTAAGCTAGTCTAACTTTAAAATATAAACAGTCATCAATCTCTGAAGAAATATGAACGCAACCTTCTGTCATGATGACGAACGCAACGACTTTAAGTGTCCAAATTAATATTGTTTTTTTTTTCTGAGTAATTGTTTCTTGCTGCCTCCCATAGAACATAAATACCCTAACGGGCTGCCTCCCGTCTGCTTTCGAATACACGCCCCTACTATGTAAAGTGTACTCTGTTAAAGTAAATATGTTCCTTGTACACGCCTTGCAACGATGGCAATATTATTTCATTTTAATCTTTCTCTTACGTAAGTTTTCAGCAATCTCAACTGTAAAACGATTTTAAGTTAACTAAAACAACAGTAGACAGAAAGAAAACTAATAAGCAACTAAACTAGACTAACAAGACTAAACAAGGCTTCATCAGCGTTCAATATTGCCTGTCTGGGTTCTGTATTAAACCAATACCAATCCGTTTACTCGAAGTAGTGCAAGAGCACCAGCTAAATAATAGCAGACATTCTCTTTAAATAATTAAAGGGGAATTAAATTGGGTGCGCGCCCTCTCGCGGCAATCTGGGTGGATATGGTTTCACGACATCAATAATCCATCGACAGTATAAGATAGGTACAGCTCCTCGCGTCTCGTGGCTAAATGAGATTTCTGAGGCTATAAGCCTACAATTTCATAAGACAAGCGTATAGCATTATGTGCCGTATTCATGTACAAGGTGATGTATTTCGGCTTTTGTCTGCTTTGATGGCAGTCAACTTGGAAACGGTTTTCGATCAAATCGTTTTTGAGCAGTTGGCAAAGCTACACGTTTATAAGTACACAAAAATTAAACGTCAAAAACCGGCAAAGTGGGAGTAGGACTCGTACAGGAAGGGTTCTATAAATTTCCACAAGGCAAAAGACGCCGAAAAAAAACACGTTTCTTGTATGGAGACCCCTTTAAATAATGGTTATAGCGGCAATAGAAATACGCACTGTGTGAAAATGTCAACTGTCTACCTATTACGGTTCATGAGATACAACCCGCTGACAGCTAGCCGGACGGACGGGCAGTCGAGGCTTGATAATAGGGTACCGTTGGCACCCTTTAGATAACGAGCCCCTAAAAAATAATAATTCATTAAACACTTTTTGCACAAAAGTTTTCTGCAATTCTAAATTCATGAATAGGAAAAATTCAAGAGCAACGAATTTCAGGACTTTTAAAATTCTCTCTTCTTAAAATATTCCGCTCGCAATACTTTATTCCAAAGTCTGAGCGCATACTACGTTAACTTGTCACTCAAATTCAGATCAGACAGTTAACTGAAAGTTACGCGTCACGTAAATTTTAAATGAAAGCAATATGTTTAAGTAGGTCGACCCTTCAGGTTCGAAAGTACATAAAACTTTCATAAACACCTAAGAATACAAATTGAATTTATAATTGATGTAACAACAAGGACAAAGGAGAACAAGTCTCGAACTCTGTTTGTGTTTCTTAGAATTTTCATTTTCATTATTTTCCTGTCTATCAGACATTTTGTTTGTTGAACTAAATCAAAATAAATAATTAGAACAAAATGTTTGACCGTTTCAAGTTTTAATAGGTAAATTAAGTAAGTTATTACCGTCAAAGTTGTCGGTACCGATCAGTCATAAAAAAAAATTAAAGGGGATTGAAGATTCTTATGAGGAGTTTAGTTTGGCATACCACAGTAGGTAGGTATGCCAAACTAAACTCCTTATAAGAATCTTTTTACACACAATTTTGTTTTTATTTTAACCGACTCCCAAAAAGGAGGAGGTTATATGTTCGACTTTATGTATATTTTTTTTTATGTATGTTCACTGATTTCTCCGTCAATTGTGGACCGATTTTCGAAATTCTTTTTTTGTTTGAAAGGGTATGCTTCCGAGGTGGTTCTATTTTCACCAAATCGGAATCTGTTCAGGGAATCCCATGGAAATCTAGGGAAACCCTCAAATTTTGTAGGCACACCTATAGCGATTTGGGTATTTTTTATAGTAACTCATGCATTTGCTCTCAAAAAGCAGCATTCGGTGAAGTGGAACTGATGATGAAGACCACAGATGGCCATTGGAACTACTCAATAATAAATATTTCACGGGTTGCGATTCGATTAGGTACTTTAATGTGGTTGCTAAGCACAATGCGTATCGTGAAGTGGAGCTGATGGTGACTTCTCAATCAGCTCCAGTTCTCCTGGTTCTTACAAGGAGAACTCCTCAATAATTAACGTCCCTGCATGGGGAAAAGCAATATTTTGTAAAAGCTTGACATTAGGCTATTGTAACTTAGATAAGTTAGAAACTGCCGATTGATTCTGTAAAAACCTCACCGTGACCACTTAGGTGAAGTGAGCGTGAAGTGAGCTATCAATAGGGGTGATCCCTAACATCAGGTGGAATGACAGCTCACTTCACGCTCACTTCATCTAAGTTATCACCGTGAGATTTTTACAGAATAGCACTGGCCCACTAAAAAGTGAAAAATAAAAAACTTTTTTATAAAAAAAGGACTTCCAAAAAAACACTACAAAGTGTTAATAAAAGAAAATGAGGAACCAACGACACCGACTTCCGAAATTAAAGTTATTTTTCATTTCGTAGTGTTTTTTTGGAAGTCAGTTGTTTTTTTTTTTTGTTCAAAATGGCGTCCACTCATATAACATAAATCGATAGCTGTCAGCATTGCAAACAGAAAACATATTAAGACCAAACCCCGTTAAACGTCACGTTTCCGAGACATTAATGTTCAAAGTTGATCACGTAACATCCATATTTTTTTGAACTTGCCTGCATCTTGTTGCTGAGATGTTTGAAATGTAAGCAATTCTGAAATTATGAAAAAAAAATCAAAATGGCGGACAAGTAGGTATGCCACGGACCTTCAAAGCCCTTTGAAATAAGTAATAAACTGTAACACAAACAAAACCTATTATGAGCATCCCAAATTTATTCCAGTAACCAATGCCAGCAAATTAGAGAATTTTCTCTCAGTTTCATGTAATAAATAACCAATGTAATGGAGTAAAAAATATTTACCATTTATCCATGTCATTATGTTAACTGGGGCTGTTTTGTGAACTCAAGTTTCCTCAGATACCTTCCTCTTCTTCACAACAGATTTAATTCAAAAACCTACAACAAAAGCTCCTCCTATTAACTCTTATTGCTTCGGACATAAGAATCAAGTTCGCTCAGCTCTTTCAATGTCGTTTTTAATCAAAGACCTCCGAACTGTTTTGTTTTCTTGTTTGTTTTGAGTTAATAGAAAAGTTTTCTAATTGATACCACCCTTGTTTGTTCTTCGCGTAGATCGATAGGCTACCTGAATTGTGAGGCTTAAAGGGGTACCTTCAGCGAACTATTTTAAGAAAAAAGCACAACACAATATTGGCTCGTTTGAAATTTGAGAGATTTTCATTTCGTTTTACCTACCAAAATGGCATGAACTTCAAAGAGGCTCGGTTACAAAAAATACAATAAAGACCGACTCAATATCAAAGTAAACAGAAGCACCACTACTATTATAATAATACCAGCTTATTATTGTTCTACTGCAGGGTATGGGCATCTTCTAATACAGAAGGCACGAGCGTTGAGGACCACTCTTTCTGAAGACGCCCATATTGCCAAACAAAGTCCTCCCACCGCGTCTGTCTGTCTAAACGCGATAAACTCAAAAACTACCGAACGAATCTTCATACAAATTTTAGCATTAGGCGGAGTGATTCACGAGGAAGGTTTTAATGTATAATTTATTAAGGTTTTTTGTAAATTGGCTGAAATATGACGATGATTGTTGAAGATGTCGGAAAAATAATTCCGAATGGAAGTTTTACTGGCGTGCGCCGCGTAAACATTGACACAGAGAGAGTATATAACCTGGATTAACACGCTTTAAATCCCGGTAGTAGGTTCCCATGGGATATTTTGCGACAGCCACGCGAGAGAAGCCGCGGGCAAAAGCTAGTTAACTGTAAGTCCGGGTTCCCTCACGATACATATGAATTGAAAAACTCACATTAGTACTTACTACGAAAAAATAGTATTAGGTATCTAATATTTTTAACATATGAATACAGATAGTAGGTAACTTAGAGAATGTTTCTGAATTCATCATTAAATTCAGAAACATCCATATCAAGGTATCCATTCCAAGGTTGCCTGGAAGAGATCGCAGAAAGCGATAAGGCCGCCCATTGTATGTTTTGTAGTAATAATTGTTTTTTTTGTTTTGTTAAGTATTTTCTGGTGTACAATAAAGTATATATAAATAAATAAATAAATAAATAAATCATGAAATCATCATGTATATCATAAATAAATAAATAAATTTAATTTAATTAAAAAAATAATAATCATAATATATCATTAAATGATGAATTCAGAAGCATTCTCCACTATTCCCAACACAGACAACTATCAACCATCTGAAACAAATCACTAGCTCGCAAACGTTTACAGCGAATGGTTTTATCTCGCCAGGCCAAGGAGCAACCCATTTCAAAACAACCGAACAAAAAACCGTACTCCCAAATAGCCCAACTCACCCTTTTCAGTATTCAACAAGCACTTTAAAAGTTTTGGTGGAAATATTCAATGAGCCCAGTCTCCTCAGTTCATATGTGGGCGTATACGTGCCAACAACATGCGGAGCCCGGGACTGCGAACTCCGACGCTCAGTATACTCGCTATGCTCTGTTTACATACGACTTGCTTATCGATGGCACGTTTCTTGGATTTAAAGGGAGCTTAGGAGAAATTGCGAAGGTTCTTTCCCTGTTATTGTTTTCGCATTGGTAATGATTTGGGAATTCAATAAAAACTTTATTCACAAAAAAAAACCTCCGATTTTTTTTTGTAAGAAATTTTTATTTTTCATTTTTAAGTTGCACTTAACCGACACAAATTCGTATAACACAACTTGCTATGTAAATATCAGTGACAGGAAGTTATTATAACATCTTCAATATAAAATAGTGGCAAAAATACTTATTATTGAAGATAACTCAAAAACTAACCGAGCAAAGTTAATAAAATTTATAGGGGACCACCCCTGAGGCATACCCCATCCATTCTATTAAAAAATAATTTTATTTATTTAAGCTTTTCGCACACAAAAGGTACAAAGGCGGACTTAATGCCTAATAATGCTTAATGCCTTTAATATATAATACATAAAAATTAAAGTCGAATTGAGATCATCCTCCTTATTGAAGTCGGTTAACCTCCTTATTGAAGTCGGTAAATTATGTAAAGATACGGCACTTATAGCCACAATGCATCCCATGACAATTCCACTAAGCCACCACTGAAAAGTCATAGGAAAGCAAATGACGCAATTTCGTTTAGTTGAATTTTTACCAGTAATTTTGGTTTTTAAGAACCAAACTACTGAACCAATTTTGATGAAATATTTCTATGGGAGAATCTGAAAGTATATCCTTTCAAATAAAAAACAATTTTGCAAATCGGTTTATATATACCTAATAAAGTTTTGAGAGATATGTTGGAAAATGATAAATGACAATCAAATCAAATAACATTAATTAATTGGAAAAAGGTTGAATAGGTTTAGCATTTAGTCCTTACAAATGACTGGACAACAAAAGTCAACTGTTCTTAAGTTTCAGAATTCACTCTATTGTTCGAATCAACAACACAGCTATGTAATAAGGTAGATTGTGTATTGATTTTGATTTTTTATATAAACTACGAACACATATTTTCTTTTCGCAAGCTTCAAAGTTTCTCTAAAGCTAATTATGTTTTCAGTGTTTGAGTAATAATCACTTTTGAGGTACCTAAATGCTACACAACTCTCTGTTGGTACTTTGTACTCTCCAGTACTTATATTATTAGTAATTTCAAGGACTTTAGGAACACAAAATAAGCCACTATAAGCTATAATTAATGAAGAGGATATGAGCATAATGTTAAACTTTATATCCCCGCTGAATCCCGCTACGTTACAACATGCTTATTTATCAAAAGCATAAAACTAATGTTGCTGCACAATTTCTAATGCAGTTTGTTCACGAGTGTACACAGAGTTGTGCCGACGCAGACATACATGTTTGCATGGAGTTTGTGCGCGAGTGCGGGGCAGGTAGGTACACGTAGTCACACAACTCAAACTACAAAATCTCATAGCTCACTGAACGACTTCGCTGTTAGGACATAATATTTCTGTGAACAGTTTAGTGACTCGTTCAAATATCGTATACGGCGACGAAAATAGGGCTGGCAGACTCGATATCAGAAATTGGGGCGAAGTTTTAAATTAATACAAGAGGTGGATTACGTTTTATAATATCGAGCAGATTTATTAGGTTCCTTTTAATTACTATACAGTATGCACAAAAAAGTTGTGCTCATATTTAAGGATGTGGAGACCATCAAACTAACCAACTTTCTCCCTGGGACCAATATCGTAAACGCGAAAAAAATATAAACTGTGTATAGCTGATTAGTTTTTCGCGATTACTATATTTGCCCCATGGAGGTAGTCGTTCACTTCGATGATCTATACCACACCCAAAAAAATTTCCTCATCTTTCTGAAACAGGCTGTAGAGACTGCCTTCTTTTGACAGCTCACTTCACTTTAGCTTTCACGGTAAGATTTTTATCAGTGCTACTCTGTAACCATTTCACCGTGAAAACTTAGGTGAAGTGAGCGTGGAGTGAGCTGTCAGTGTCATCCCACCATGCTAGATGCTTGGGATTGACATTATTGACATCTCACTTCACTTAAGTTTTCACGGTGATATTTGAACAGAATAGCTCGGCTGAATAGACCGACTGTATATTCAATGAAGATACTAAGTAAAAGTCAAAATGCCCTAGACTGGACACCTTCTGTTTTTAACGCTCCCGACAAAAACTGAAAAATGCTCGATGAAAGCTCTATTTTCCGCATGACTACGGACGTGCTAACCCTTGTCATGTGCAAAAGCCTGAATTTTGTTGCGAAATTTTAAAATGCTGAAAAGGATTTTCATTTTGGTCACGTCATGCTAAGCCTTGTATGCTAATATGTTGGAGATAAACGTAGTTGACCGACAGCTTTCGACAGTAGATCGGAATACAGAAGACTAAGAAGAATTATCGGATATTGATAGCGATATCGCAAAATGTGTTATGGAACTCAAATGGAGTTGGTTTACTCAAGAGGACACCTGGCAAGGCCCAGTGATGGCAGATAAGTAAGGCAGTGACCGAGTGGTATCCAAGGACTGGAAGATGAATAGACGATATTGTTGCCATCGCAGGTTTCTACCCGATCAATTCAAATCTCCACGCTCCTGTGCCAGCCTCGTCCAGATTCTACTAGATGAGGCTGACACAGGAGCGTGGAGAGTGGCACAAGAAAAGAGATGGCTGTGCTCAACAAATGAGCGAAGTTGGACTGTGATGATGATGATAATGAGAAGAACTTACCTGTGAAGTAATTCTGGGTAATACGCTTACATACTGCCCTCTTTTGTCGTACTGTGATACTGACCTGAAAAAGAAAACTTTAATTTAATTACAATGTAATTTGGAAATGAATGCTCGTAAATCATGCATTAACAAACATTTATTGAAATTCGAATGATACGCAAACCACAAATTAAATTATCGGTCATTTTTGGTTTTGCAATTAACTCGTTTTCCTCGAAAAAGGCTACTTTAATTTTGTTCACAATTGATAGAATTCTGGAAATACAATACAATGGAAATCCATCATTTTAATAACTTATCATTATACAGGTTAGCTGCAGTGACATCGACCTACGAACCGTAACACTGTGTAGAGATTTTTCCTCCGATAAGTATATAAAAAAATCTGATGTTTCGTAGAAAGGTGTTATACTTACGCGGTTAAAATATATGGAACAGTGTGTAGCCTTAGGAGCGCTATGGCGCCATGACTTTTTTTCTCAATATTTCGCGGGTTTTTTTACATCACCTTATGGTTTTCGACTAGAGCCACAATTTCTTTTTTCAGAAAAGATTTTCATTCGAGCTAACATTTTGGAAATATAGAGCATTTTATATAATATAAAATTCAAATTCAGAGGGCCATAATTCGGAAACAGTGCGTCGTAGGGCCATGCTTTTCAGAACTTAAATAGTTTCTATAGTCAAGGTTAACCCGAAACTGCAACAAAAATTTCAGATTTCCAAAAAAAAACCATGAAAATTGACCCAAAAAATTTTTTTTTTGTTTTCTTTGCTGCTCATAGTTCCCCTAAGCGTGTCATAAGTCATAAGTCATTTATTTCATAACAAAATAGATTGTGTAGAAAAATCATAAATTATAAAATAAACATAAATTTAGATTAATAATGATTAGATAGTGACAATAGAAAAAAAAAAAAAATACAAAAAATAAAAATAATACTCAAATTAACAATAACTCATTTTATACAGTAATAAAATTAATAGTCGTTAAGTACAGAAATATAATGTCACAAGATGAAAATAATAAAATTAATAGCCATTTAATTACCTACAGAATTTAATGTAAACGATTAACACAATATAAATAAATTTAATAAATCTCAATAATACCAAATATCGTATAAATACGTCATGATTGTTATTTGTCAACTGATGAACTCTTCAATACTGTAATAGCCCTTCCTCAATAAATATGTCCTTAATTTGTTTTTGAATAAATTTACACTGGTTATGCTTTTAAATTCTAATGGCAACTTGTTGTATAACAAGACTGATTGATATCTGGGACTATGTCGAACCACTTTCAATTTAGGTTGAATTGTGTAGGGCAAGTCTTTCCTACGAGTACTATCTCTAGCTTCTCTTTGCTCTACAGTTTCAAATTTGTGCAAATTCTTAACAAAGTTGGTTAGCAACACAAGAATATAGAGACATGGCACTGTTAGAATGTTTAGCCTTATGAAGTGTTCCCTGCACGATTCTGTCTGCCTCATGCGAAGCATTGTCCTTAGAGCTCTTTTTTGGATTACAAATGCTGACTGGATATTGTATTTATAGCTATTGCCCCAAAACTTTATACTATATCTGAGCTTAGACTCAACCAAAGCGAAATACACCCTCCTAAGTTGAGGTAAAGTTAGTTCATCCCTCAGGGATCTAATTGCATAGCACGCTGAGCTAACAGCCTTAGTACTCCAACTCCTTAAGCTCCGCCCTTAAGACGACCCATTGACCCATATTTTTTTAAATAACCGGCGAAATATTTTACCGAGGCCAGGTTAAGAATCATGTAGGTACTGAATCCATGGTAACAGGTTGCGCATCGATGTCCCTGTCACCCTGTATACATAACATACATTATTTAAATTCAAAACAACCAAAACATCACACAATAGCCAAATTATAGTCTAAATTAGTCAATTTAGTTTCATGACAGCACTACACAAATACAATCTACCTATTTTAATTTTATAAGTTTGCGATTTTATTTTAATTTTATATGTGTACAATTTACCTATGGATATTTATCTGAAATAAATGATTTGATTTGATGTAAGTAGTCTATTCAAACTTATGTTTCAAATTAATATTATTTCAAGTTAAACAAATATCAACTTTATTTTTAATAGTAATTAAGTTGATTTCAGAGTTACTAGCATTTTTGAAAAAGTTATAAAATGCTTGAAGTTGTAGCGTAAACTTAACTTTATTGTGTAGAATTTAAAGTTATTTTTCAATAAACTCATTATAATAATCCCCAACCCAGACATTGATCTAAACATACACACAGAGTTAGACTAGTTAGTTAGCCCTCTGTCAGTAAATAAAACACATAGGTATGTAAATATGTGACAAAGGTGACAGGACTCCATTGGCTATTTGGGCCAGTGAAGCGACGGATGCGAGTTCGCTCCAAGAACGTTATCAATCGAACTGTAACATTATTAACGAAACTGTTGATTTATACAGCATACTACTACCTAGTTATATAAATACGATATAGTTACCGTGACACTAGAGTGTCAAATATGTGTGTATCTCCTAAATTTATCAATACCTAAACAGTAGGTATAAACCAAATTCGTCGTGAACATCTTGTATTTTGATGCAGTTTTCACCGTAATTTAGAGAATCTATTCTGGAAGGTTTATGTATATATATACACACACAAACTCACGCCTTATTCAACGGGTAACCAGTAACTACACAACGCCACCTGCCTGCCTTATTTATAGCAGCTGTTGCCAGCGATTTCGTCTGCGATCCAGGATGAAAAGTACCCTAGCTATGTCCTTCTCCAGTACATAGGTAGACCATAGCGGTCTACCCATGTGCCAAATTTAATCCAAATCCATTCAGCCGTTTAAGCGTGGAAGCGTAACAAATAAACATATAATAAAATCTTTTCTCTTTATAATATTAGTTAAGATTAATATTTAACTTGGATTTAATAAAGAATTCTTGACGATTTGTGAAGTTGTAAAAAACTATGTGAAGCAGAGTCGGATCACTAGTGTTACAAAAGTATGAGATACAGTTATTATTATTACCGACACTATCATTCTAAGACTAACGCTTTAAAGTCGTGAGTGATTAAGTTATGTACTTAATTAAAAACTAACGACCTAACCGAGCTTCATTTGGGCAATTAAGATATATCAATGTACAAACACCAGCATATCAAGCTACCAGAAACTGTAAAATTTTCCCAATCAACTTTGAACCTTATACTTTAGCGATAAAGTTGAAAATCTAATAAAATTTGACAGATTGTAGCAGCTTGATGTGCTGGCGTCTGTACTTATTGATGATTTGTAGCTACCACAAGATTTTCACGATAGTAAAACCCTATAGAAATTTATCCACGTTTATTATTTTATATTTTAGCCAACGTCCCACTGCTGGACAAAGGCCTCCCTACTCTCTTTCCACCTCTCTCTGTTCAGTACGCGTAGCATGACGACGTTTTGTCGGCGGAAGAATAGACAAATTGACACATTGCCATGCTTAGACGCGTAGAATGCGTACAAACATTTCTACTATCTGTAATTTTGTCTATTCTTCCGTCGACAAAACCCGTTTCTACACATGCAGAGCTGCCAAGGACCAATCTTTATTAAAGGAGTCCAACTCATTATGCCATCTCCGTCTGGGCCTGCCGCGATGTCGGGCCATTGGGTCTCATCCACGTTTAAAAACCTAAATTCTAGATCCAGATACACAACAGGCCGTGATCTGTTAACGTAATTTTATACAAGGGATGAGATATATGTTTACAAACAAATCAAAAACAATAATTAATTCATCGTATAGAGGCTTAACATTGCTTTGTAGTGGTTCCATTTATAGCTGAATTATTACATTGTTAAACAACATTACTAAAATATGAAGCAATGATTACTCAAAACACAAATGTAATTAGTTTTGCCTGTATTCTATCCTAAATTATTAGCTTCATTTAATTAACCATTTGGTAGAACATTTTCATCCATTATTATTTTACAGCACAAATACTCACTGGTAAATACTGGTATTCATCTGCATCCGGTTAGACTGGAAGTCAACCCCAACATAATTGGGAAAAGGCTAGGCAGATGATGATTATTTTACAGCACATGCTTGCAATAGCTTTTATATTTTCATATATAGCAATTAGTAAAATAGGAGGACATTATAAAAATAAAAACCGATGTTAATCAATATCTATACTTTAATATAAAAAAAAACTGAGAAACTGCAGCATAAAGAACGTGGATTTAAAAATTCCACCCAATTACATCATTTAAAAAAAAACTAGGAAAATGCAGCAAAAACAAGAAGCACGGCTCTAAAGTCTCAAGTTAAGATTATGACGACCGTATAGTGGCGCCCTCATCGTTTGTTTGGTTATTTCATACAATTTAGAATGAAAATGCAGAAAATAAGCACGTTAAGTTGTGCTTCACAAGATTAGAAACGGTAGTTCTAAATTGTTTAGTTTTATTATAAACCTTAAAACGGATAACAGTGGCCACTATACTCCTTTTTAAGGATTATAATAAAACTAAACAATATAAAACTACCGTTTCTAATAATATTAAAGTATAATCTTCTGAAGCACAAATTTAACGTGCTTATTTTTGCATTTTCATTCTAAATTGTATGAAATAAACAAACAAACGATGAGGGCGCCACTGTGCGGACGGCATAGTCATAAAGAAAAAGTAACGCTAGCCCTTCATAATAAAATGAGGTAACATCTAAATAGTTTATCACCTAAGTATATTTGGTCACCAAAGTCCAATCTCTGCGGACTATTTATATACATTCATATCAGAAGCTATACAAGGTGGAGACGATACTATGATATATTTAATGCCGCTTCCTGTCTGCATACGAAAGCTAGTCAAACATTGGTCAAATCCATAGTCGGCCCATTACTACTATTTAGTTTGTTAGAAAAAAACACTTTTTTTTCGATGCTAGGATTTATTTGATAGTTCCAAAATACTCTTAAGCATTAATGTTGCCAGTGCTTTCATTTATTGTCCTATTGTTGTCTCCACATTGTATACACAATCGTCCTAATTTTATCAGGTTCATTACAAAGAAGATATAATAGCATTTGGCTAAGCACATATTCATGGTCTAGACTCGTCGACAAGGCACTATAGCGGGCATTAGTGCACCTTAGCACGCAATACTCTCATTTCTGGCTACACTATAAATATTTGTTTGTTTATACGGGACGGCGTGATATGCAGTTATTAATTATTATGTACCAAACTACAAGAATGTTTAGCGCTTTTTTAATTTTGATAAATAGTTTGCTGTCAAAAAATAAATGATTAAAGTTGCCGACAGCGAAATATCATGTAAAACAAATGCATGTGAGAATGTAGACATTGCATCATCATCTGCTTAGCCTTTTCCCAACTATGTTGGGGTCCGCTTCCGGTCTATCGGAGACTAACTGGATGCAACTGAATACCAGTATTCTCCAGTATTCTCCACAACCCAGTTACTGGGTAATACGATTCCCCTTGGTAAGACTGGTTGTCAGATTTTCGGCTTCTGACTACCCGTAACGACTGTCAAAGATCCACGAATGACAGCCGGGACCAACGGCTGAACGTGCTTTCTGAAGGCCGGAGGGGTCTCGGTAGTAAAGATGGCCACCTATCACAGACCAAGCGCGGCAAGCGTAGTTTAACCTGATCGACCTGATGTAGACATTGCATGTAGTTTGAAATACACACTCTGCTCTGGTTCACAGTTTTAATTGCACAATCTCAGTGAGAGCAGTGGTGGCCCAATGGTAAAGGCCTGTAAGTCGTGGGTTAGAACCCAGACAGGCGCTTTACTTTGTGTATTTTATAACTTCACACCTTCTCTTAAAACGGTGAAGGAAAACATCAATGAGGAAACCTGCACGTCCTATAGAATGAAAAATTCGAAGATATATGACAACTACCAATCGGTTCGTGGCCCGCGTGATGGATTATGGCCCGCTCCCTTTCACAGAGAGGATCAGAGGAGGCCTGTGTCCTGTGTCGTAGCAGTGGGAACGTTTTAGGCTGATTGTGCAAAATCTCATGAATAAAATAAGGTCTAAACCTAAACTAAAAAAAAATATATATTTAAAAAAAATCAATAAATAATAATAAACATAAATAATAATATATTTTAAAAAATTTATTTTCATCTATAAATATTTAAATAGCTTTGCTCATTACCCTTGCTCAAACTCCAGCTTCAGCTCAGGGAAAACGCCAGGGTAGTCCGCGAAATTCAAATTTTCTTACGTTTTTTGCAATTTGCAGGTGTCAGGTTGTATGTTGAACAAAATATGATTTGCAACCGTAACAAGTAGATACGTATTTACAGAATTATAATCATTAAAATCAACCCTCTAAGTTCATATAACCCTATCTATACTTATAAAAATCTGTAGAGAGGTCAATTCTGTGCATGAAATATATTTCCAAAATAACTATCAGCGGGTGATTCGTGATCAGCGTGACCAGATTCAGCAGAATTCTGCCAGTACAACAAGAAAAATAGGACAAATTGAATTCTGCCAAATTTCTGACAAGGGTTTATTGGATTCTGCTAGAAACTGCCAACTTTTTCTAATCTGCGACATAATATGCTAAACCCTAAATTGGTGGTCAAATTCTGCTAAAATCGCAGAATTCTGCTAAATCTGGTCACGCTGTTCGTGATCGTTACTGACGCTAAAAATGCAATCAGTAAAATTTTTGTCTGTCTTTCTGTCTGTCTGTCTGTATGTTCGTTATAGAAACAAAAACCACTCGACGGATTTCAACGAAACTTGGTACAATTGTTCTTCATACTCCTGGGCAGGTTATAGTATACTTTTCATCACGCTACGATCAATAGGAGCAGAGCAGTGAAGGGAAATGTTGGGAAAACAGGATTTCTTTTTAGGTGAAGTAGTAATAGGTTAGTAGTAGTTAGTTAGTAGTAAGTTTTGGTTAATTTATGTTCAGTTTTTTTTAATATTAAGTAGGTAAAAGCGTAGGTACTTTTATTAATTGTAGGTATAAGTATTATTAATTATAGTAGTTATAGGTATTTAGTTTTAAGTGAAGTAGGTTTTATTATATATTATTTTATATATTAGACGTAGTTATATATTTTTAGTTATTCAAGCCCCAAGCGGACGCCGGCGTCCGCCCGCTATTGTCTTGAAAAACGCGTTGAATGAGAAATACGCGTTCTCAAGAATCGGCAGAAGAAAGAGCACATCGGTTAAACTCTATGAGAGTTAGTGCCTCAATTTCCGGAAGCCATTATTCCACGCGGACGAAGTCGCTGGCAAAAGCTAGTAGATTAATATTTCAATGAAATAGTAATTCAAAGGAGTTTCATGAACTTAGAAGGAAACGCACTCGCTAGGCTCTAGACGCTAAGCAAGCTACCAGTTAGTGTGTACGTAGCCAAAGATTATTCTTCCAATATACCAGCTCAACATAAAACTAAAGACTGAAGAGAAAACCTAACATTTATGAGCTTTAAAACTGTCGAGTAAATCCGGAGGCAAAAACTTATGTTCTATTAAACTTTTAAGTAGAAGATACTTTAGAAAGAACGGGAGCACAAATTAGTTTAATACAAAATTTTCAATTAAGAATCCTTTTAACCTACTTAACTAATTGTTTCGAAAGCACCTACTTTAAGGGAAGTAGGTTGAGAGATGCGATGGTGAGGAAATATCGAATCTTATGGGTGTTGTAAGTAATTTGTGTTGACAACGTTCACTTGGGAAGTTGCGACCTTGTGACTTTATCAGCTTACGATTGGAGGTTCCGTTTGTGTGCCAAACACATCGGGCGATCCACTACCTATACGGTTTGTGCAGTAACTTAAACTGTAATCGTATAGGTACCTATTTAGTTGCAAATGAAAATATTGTACTAATCCCTCATGTAATCTTAAAACTCAAAATTACTGATAACTCAAAAGATTGAAATCCAGAGAACCAATCCAAATTTGAACATAAACTTACGCCATCTTCCCATGTGGGTAGGCAGAAACTACAGATAGTGCAATCCACGAAGACGCGCCCCAAGCTTCTTCCTAATTGTTAGCGGTTATCGCTAGTCAATTCCGCTAGTGTTTTAATTTTTTCGATACACACTAATTAGCCACTAATAATAATTATTGTGTATCGACAAAACTAAAACACTAACGAAATGTTGCTCACTTGTGCTTTAAGCATTAGGCAAAAGAGTGGGGCGCGTCTTCGTGGATTGCACTATCTGTACAGATGGCTACTTTCTACAATCCTTACATACCTACCTATTCCTTTTACGTCATTTACGTTCGTCATACACGCACACCGGTTGCGAGTACTACGCCCCTGACTTTTCTGAAAATCACATTACACATTCAACATTTCACAGCAACAACTACAACATAATCGTTCATAAACAACTTTCAACATTTAATTTTTTTATGTTTGTGTTTAAATCTAAATTTCTAAAAACATGTACTTACGAAGTATTCACGATAAAAGAATCGTATCATCATAAAACAAAATAAACCTTCCCTCTTTACCATACATTTAACGAAGTGCAAAAGGAAAAAATGTCAAGTAGCGGATAATTGGAAATGCGAAAATGCAAAATGTCGTGCGCGATAGAAATCGTGCCCTGACTTCAAATATTTGCTACGGATGGTCACGTACCCGGTTCAATTTTATACCTGTGACTGTGAAACTGTCTCATTCTCAACTAATGTCGAAAAACCATGAGCTTCTTTGTTATCTTGAGCCATTTATTTTAGAATGTTACTTACATCTATGCAGAATTTAGAAACTTATACTATGTGAGAGAGAATAATATATTTTGAAAATGAAGCCAATAATTACGCTGTTAGTACCTAAACATCGTCCTTTCTGTAATAAGTAAAAGTGCAATAGTCAGTACGGTGCCAGTATCCTTCCATTTCTATACCTATCGTACTCCATTAGTGAACCAATATTGAAGAGTCCAAAGACAATAAGCTAGGGTCAACCATTCCCTTTGGACTTTTTCGAAAAGTGTCATCATTCATTAATCAACTTTCATTCTATCACATCACCTTTTTTATAAATCTGCATTGAGTTTCCTTCCTTCAGTGTCCAACTAAAGAGTATTTCTACTCGTAATTGTCCATTTTATTAACCGACTTCCAAAAAGGAGGAGGTTATAAGTATGTTCGACATTATGTATGTTTTTTTTTTTTTGTTTTTTATGTATGTTCACCGATTTCTCCGTCAATTCTGGACCGATTTTCAAATTCTTTTTTTATTTAAAAGGGTATGCTTTTGAGGTGGTCACATTGTCACCAAATCGGAATCTGATGAGGGAATCTCATGGAAATCGAGGGAAACCCTCAAATTTTGTAGGCACACCTATAGCGATTTGGGTATTTGTTATAGTAACTCGTACACTTGCTCTCAAAAAGCACCATCCGGTGAAGTGGAACTGATGATGAAGACCACAGATGGCCATCGGAACTACTCAATAATAAATATTTCACGGGTTGCGATTCGATTAGGTACTTTAATGTGTACTTGCTAAACACAATGCGTATCGTGAAGTGGGGCTGATGGTGACTTCTCAATCAGCTCCAGTTCTCCTGGTTCTTACAAGGACAACTCCTCAATAATTAACGTCCCTGCATCGGGAAAAGCAATATTTTGTAAAAGGTTGACATTTGGCTATTGTAACGTTGATAAGTTAGAAACTGCCGATCGATTCTGTAAAAATCTCACCGTGACCACTTAGGTGAAGTAAGCGTGAAGTGAGCTATCAATAGAGGCGATCCCTAACATCAGGTGGAATGACAGTTCACTCTTCACGCTCACTTCACCTAAGTTATCACCGTGAGATCCGCCAATTATGGACCGATTTTCAAAACTCTTTTTTTTTTCGAAAGGAGATACTTCTGAAGTCGTCCCATAGTCACCAAGTCAAGATCTGATGATTGGATCCTGGAGAAATCGAGGGCAACCCTCAAATTTTGTAGGCACACTTATAGCGATTTGGGTATTTTTTATAGTAACTCGTGCATTTGCTCTCAGAAAGCACCATTCTGTGAAGTGGAACTGATGATGAAAACCACAGATGGCCATCGGAACTACTTAAAAATAAATATTTCACGGGTTGCGATTCGATTAGGTACTTTAATGTGTACTTGCTAAACACAATGCGTATCGTGAAGTGGGGCTGATGGTGACTTCTCAATCAGCTCCAGTTCTCCTGGTTCTTACAAGGAGAACTCCTCAACCTTTAACGGGAAAAGCAGTATATTTTTTAAAGGTGATACAAACTGGCCCACTAAGAAGTGAAAAATAAAAAACTTTTTTACAAAAAAAAAACAACCGACTTCCAAAAAAAAACACTACAAAGTTAAAAATAACTTTAATTTTGGAAGTCGGTGTCAATAAACGAAAATGCGGAATCAACGACACCGACTTCCGAAATAAAGTTATTTTTCACTATAAAGAAAGAAAGAATATACGTTTATTTGTGGTAAACATGACCCAGAGAAAGAACACAAACACAAAAAAAATAACAACTGGGGGAAAATATGTAATAGTTCTCCAGACAGTTTTTCAGCCATTACATATATAATTAATATTATTATATCTCAACGGAGACTAGTCTTCAGGGCACGAGATATTATAGTGCAAAAGTGTGTGACACAGGTGCACTCTCTCTTCCCTCACTTTTATAGCCCGATGGGACGGCAATCCGACACGACTTGAGAGAGAACAGGCGCAGGACCAACGGCTATTTACTAATACGTTCTATAAAAACACGAACCAATTTGACAGGTCGAAATGGTCAAATCAAGCATTTTTTACATTTACACACAACATCATTAACCTTGCTCAATGATATGGGAAGGTTGAAAACCCCATTAATAATTAATTTATTACAATACCGCCAAGGCTTATAATTTAACACACCCTGTATCAACCCTTGTACCTTGTATCGTCATGTACAGAAATATCTGGGTTAATCACTCTTTCCGATGACTTGTAAAACTCATCGTTTTTAATTGTTCTACGTCATAATCGTTTCCTTGAAAATGCGCTGTTGACCTCGTTTTAAAGCTCAAGAAAAAATAATCACTGTAAAGATAGGGTTGTACCAATTACATTGAATTTGCTTTAGCTTTTATTCTATATACTGATGTATGTCAACTATCAAATAGGAAGAACACAACGATACTTTGAGAAACAATCAAAAACTTCCCTAGTACAACACATCGGTCGAGCAGTCACAATAACTTTGCAGATACAATAACATTGCAAATACAATATTGCGTCAACTATGTCAAAAGAATCACAGATACGTAATATGTTTTCATCTTCGCGGTCTTGTATCAAAATGTAAAGTAAAGTGGTTCTTCCCAACCTTCTTTGTAGTTCAGTAGTAGATGCTACAGAAGATACTACCTCTATTTCGAGATCAGTCAACTCAATTAATTACTAGGTAGGTACAGCCCGTAGGCAGTAACATCAATGTAGCTGGTCTACGACATTCAATGACGAGGGTCTTTACAAAGCGCTTCTTGAACACCGGGAATGTATTTCCATGTTTGAATAGTACTGGGTATTGTTAACCCCAAGCCTATAGCTTAAGCACCGCTGACCCCCACACTAAGGCAAGAGTGCAGTCTTACGTAGTCCCATGGGACTCCACCGACCAGCCAATATTAATAGAGGGACCAAGCCCCCAACGCCATTGATCTGCAAGCTTAAGAACGTAAACGAAATTGAATGGAATAGAAATGCAATTTGTCTACAAGAATTACTTTATTAAAGGGACTGACGGTTATCTAATGTTCCAACTTAAATACATTACTATTCTACTTACCCGACGTTCTAATTTAAATAAAGTTAACCCCTATTATGCCGTAATAGTTCTACAGAACTTATTTTACTATTCCAGTCTTCTCTTGAAGCTGAATATTTTATTTCTGCAAAAACAAAAAACGCTCAGAAAGTAATGAAAAGGGGAAATATACGAGGAAGCATCAACGAAATGCGTAGAATCATGCCGAGGGCACCTCTAGAGGGCGACTCTAATTAAATTTCTGGAAATAAGGCTGCATGGAAAATTTTCATTTACTTTTGGAATTTGTTTGTCGACTGCATTTCTGAGACGAGAAAAAGTGGCCGTTTTCAAACATCGCACTCTCCCCTCAGCCCGGCATCCCTACCGTAGCGTGCTAAGATTGCTTTGATTTATTTTTACTGAAGACTGGTCTTCTGAATATTTGCTTAAAAACAGTTAAAAAAATACAAATATGTTACGATTTTTAATAAGAATAAAGATATGAAAGTAACTCAAGGTTTAAAAGCGTAAGTAGACAGTGCCTTAAGTGCTTTCTTACCCGCGTCCTAACCTTTTAAATTAAAGACACTTTAAAATCTTCGTTAACTTAAAAGTGTTTCAGTAACACTGTTATAATCCCGGCTAAAGAGATCCAACCATCGGCTCTCATTTAGTAATCCCGGTCCGGAGCAGCAGTGCTTTGCCCCGCGTCGTCGCTCGTTACCCGACCTGACCTTGTACAACCTCATAACATAATTACTGCTGAGTGGTGCTTCCTTAAATAAATAAAGTCTTTTGTTTCGCGAAATACTCGCAGAGCTTCGCGTGACCGAGATTTGTTTGCGTTGCGTATTGTTCAACTGTGTTCACAATGTCTGCTAATGGATTTAGGTGTGTTTTAGGTCTACTTAATTTACATATTTACATACTATTCTGGTAAACAGAAATCAGTGTCTCTGCCAAGTTTTATTTAACTGTCATCATCTAGCCTTTTCCCAACTATGTTGGGGTCGGCTTCCAGTCTAATCGGATGCAGCTGAATACCAGTATTTTACATGGAGAGATTGTCTATCTCACTTTCACAGTTAGGTACTGGGTAACACGTTACCCCTTGGCAAGACCAGTTTGTCAGACTTTCGGGCTTCTTACTACCTGTAACACCTGTCAAAGAACTACAAGTTTAATTTTACTATGAATAATGTTTTTCTTCAGAATGGTGAAATTAAAATTCAACCCCTATTCCTTAGTACAGTTTACCCTCTGGTTATAATTTAATGTGCGGACAAGAGAGAAATCCATAAAATCTAATGGGAAAATTCCACGATTCTTTTAAGATTTATCTTATAGTACCGAGTGCGGAAGTGCCTGTTTAAGCATTATTAAATTTCGTGGTATTGAATGTTATGAATTCTGTACAAGCAATATTTATTTATGCGTCGTCTGTAAAGGGGAGGGAATAAGATTAAGAAAGAGAACAAATATTTTGAGATGTATGTCGTTTTTGATGTAATTGGAGCTCAAGAAATGAATGCCGTCAAGGTTTATTGGAGTTCCTCTCAGGAACGGTCACCCGTTTTCTCCTATTTTTTTTTGTTCTGTGGACATTTTAAGCTATCTGTCCAATACTGGACAACTATCTTATTAAAAAACATTTTCATTCAAAAAAATTAGGTACATAACAAGTATAAGCAATATTTTTCATGTAAAACGTTTCCTAACAAAAACCTATAACCGTAACACACTTTGATGTTAGCCAATTCTTCTCACATATTTAATAAGTGAGTCAGTAAGCTATTAAATAATATTTCCTAAGTTCCGGTTGACTGCACGGTGGCGTTTGATGGGCACATAAAATGTAACGGGAGTCCCGGACCCCGGGACTCATGGCCGCTCCCCGCGACTTCCCTGCACTATATTGAACAGAACACGCCTTTTCAGGGTGCGCCGATGTTTTTAAACGCGGCCAATTGTTGGAAAACGCTTTCTTGAAAATTATAGGTTTTTATTACATTGTTACTTTTGTGATACATTGTTGTTTCTTGAGTGAAAGTCACTTATTTATTTTGGGTTTGCCGAGGTGTAAAACTGACGTTATTTAGTAAGTCACTTGTTTCTTTTGGGTTTGCGGAGGTGTAAAACTGAAGTTATTTAGAAAACTACATAATGTGACATCGTACATGTAGTCCTCGATGGATTAGGCTAGTACATCCACATTCCGGCAGTCATCTTTAAGTCCCATGTAACAGGAGGCGAGCCTTATGTCATCAACCGGGCACAACAAATCCAGACTTTGGGCTGCTATTGAAAAATTCCTGATGAAATAACCCGAGAACAGTTTGCCCGACCCGGGAATCAAACCCAGGACCTCATGTTCACCACTAGACCAGCGAGGCAGTATTTACAAAACCTTTAGACAAATATAACATCGGTGTAAAAATAATAATAAAGTTTGGTGTCTGAAAATATTATGATGAAAAACTTCGTGATTAAGGGTAATAAAGTCTATAATTTCAATATTCAAGTATCTCTCGCCTTGAAACTGTTAATGAAGATGTCAAAAACTTTACAAAATTGAAATTGATACAAATATTAAATAGTCGAGAGTTTATAATGGAAAAGTTTTTTCTAATGAAGAAGTTTATTATGAATCTTTGGCCATCTAGATTATAGATAGGTACTTACTTGGAAAGTATAATAAAATGATGTGTTTTTAAGTGCCCATTAGCATAACCAGCCTATAATGATGCCACTGCTGGGACGCAGGCCTCCCCGTTCTGTGAGATGGAGTGGGCTGTAATGATATCACATGTGATATGTCTTCGAATTTTTGGCTCTAGGTAATGCTAGATTCCTCACAATATTTTCTTCATCGTTTTGAGAGCAATGGTGATCAAATAATTTACACAAAGTAAAATACCTGTTTGGGTTTGAACCTACGACCTAAAATTCGTAAGTCACGGCCGTTACCACGGGGTCATAAGTGCTCTCAAGTGCCCATTAGAAAAGCAAAAAATGTTGGAAAAAAAAAACAGAAATACTAGTTAAAAATCGAAATATATTTGCACAGAGTAATGCGCCATAATAAGAGAAAAAAAAACACCAACTTTACAAACTAATTAAACCCAAAATCTCTGGAGACCAGAGACAACAAGCCTTATGAAGTTATGAGACAGATTTTACAGCAGCAAACACAAAATTGTAAGTTAGTAAACGGTAGATAAATCTAGCAAACTTTCAAGATGTTGCAGTAAATCTCTTTGATATGCAAACTTCCAGCTAATTAGTGTTAGAACTCAAATTGCGCTAATTTATCTTCTTCTTTGTTTTAGAGTTCTGCTGGCCTAGTTAATATCATCGTCTGCTTAGATTTCTGAACTTTATTGGAGTTGGTTTCAAGTGTAACCAGATGCTTTTGAATGTAAGTTTGATATTGTGTGATCTCTACCACATCCTTTAAGATGCCACGGTGAAGATATTGCATATCAGAAGTGGAAGCTATTGTGATCTATATATAGTACTTAAGATATATAGAAGCTGTTGGTATACCTTAATAAATAATTTAAAAACCTTTTTTACAAAAAAAAAACCGACTTCCAATAAAAACACTTTATATTAGTAAATATCTCGGACACGTGTTATCCGAAAAAGAGTTCTTCGGGGATAGTTAACCTCGGTTCACTGACGACCGTATTATGTCCTCGGCAAAAAGGCGATAGCCAAAGTTACCAAAAATATGCAAAATCCCATCTCAAAGTTGATTGCCACCTTTAAAGTTTTTATTAAAATGTTCTTACGAGGTTTAGAAACTGCATTTAAAATCTAAATTTTTAGTTTAAGTGTCTGTAAATCCACTTTGGTTTACTACTATCATTTTATAACTTACTAGCTTCTACTCCCGACTTCGTCCGAGTGCAATTTCTTGTTTTAACATAAAATATACAGAATGGCAGGACATCGACGCGCAACCGGTTACTGATGCGCATATTTACCGGTCTCAGTTTGCACATCGATGTGTGCCCTGCGTATACTATATAACACTTGCCAATACTCACTCAGCCAATACTGTAGCTTCTCAGTAGTGAATGAATTTCCAGAATCAGATCAGTAGTTCCGATAAGTAATCTTCGGAACTACTGAGCTACAGTACATCATACGTCATCAGTATCGGAGCTACTGTATTGGTTTTTTGGTTAACCCCTACATACACAGTCACATACCTCTGTATAATACTAAATATATCAAAGTTGCAGCATTCGTAGTTAATATCAACCAATTAAACGGCAAAAGAAATACTTTAGTGTACACAAGCCCGCAATCTCTTAGACTGTTTGTACCCATCTTCCATTTATTTATACAGGCCTCAGTAAATGACGCAACCGAGACTAATTAAATTATTTATCATCGCCAGCATCGCACAGTTTTAATAAAAGGCGACATGGCACGTCCACCGTTATGATAATTAATTACAGAACATTATATCGTCCTCTATTAAAGTGTACCATCTGTAGCGAGATCTCTATGTTTAAAGAAAATTGTTTACTTTTATTTATTTAATTGTATTTACAGGTAAGTAATGCTTACATATCATTGTTATACGACTTACTTTTTACACTTGTAGGTACTAAATTAAATAATAAAATCTTTATTTTCCAGTTTAACAATTTACATTTGCCACTTGATTTATAATAAAATTATATTTTCTTATATTGGAGGAGTTTACAATTGGAATTGGAGGTTTATACAGAGTTATAAACCACTGACACCCAAGCATGAGATTGAACTTGTGTTAAAAAAATTACTAAGTAACCAACTAACTAATAATACAAAAACAAAAGGAGACTTGGCCGAATTCTAACCCAAAACGATCGTAGCGTTCAAATATCACTTAAAAAACGACATACGAACGCGACGATCGCATTTGGTTAAGTAATATTATATATTTATGTTTTTGGGACAGAAGGGCAACTACTCTCCCCGCGGATATCATAAATTAGACAAATTCGAATGTAAACCATATTTTTGGGGACAACCCTTAAGTGCAATACTACCTTGACCAGGGACTAATATTTTAACTATGTCACGAATTACTGTCATTTATATTACCTATCCACAATACGAATATGATTGAAAAGTTACTTACAAATAAGAAATACTTACTAATCAGGCGTTACTTTGCGGATATCCATGACAATAAAATAGTAAGTATGTAAAAATGTTTAGTTTTAATTCCGCAACAGCTATTTCGAGGCTTGGAGCCCTGGGAGCCCGCAAAAATATTCACATGCAGAAGATGCGGTTATTATGATGTAACATGCAACACCAACAGTAGACATGGGTTTGATTTTGACAGTTCAACAACATTAATTGCTTAATTTACGCTGTTGAGAAGATTTTTTTCTGAACATATGACGCAATGGATTAGCATATCCTTCCAAATTATTCAGATTGTAATTGATAGTGTGGTACGCAACTAGGGCGCCGAGCCTATATCTACTCGACACATGTTCCGTCCCTCCACGAGGCATCCTAACTAACAAACAACATTTAAACTATATGAACCCATTATTCTGCGTCTACAGACTAATAAGATATAATGCCACCCAATTGAGTTTCACCCCAAGTTACATCCTTACATAATATTCCACACGCAAGGGTTGAGAGCTCTGGTACCTAATCATTTTGTTAATTACTTCTCGTTTCAAGAGCCTGAGGTGGCTCTTCAATATCTCATTATTATTTTATGCACGAGAGCCCATTTAAATAGAGACACGGTGAACTTTAAGTTACCTTTACAAAGTGCGCACTTGAAAGTTGACTGTCTGATGTATTTTATTAAATAAACTGTCCATGAGATAATTCAAAGAAAAACCATCTACGCGAATGTGTTTGGTTGGTTTGCTTATATAAGTGCATTTTTAGATGAAAGGACGTATTTTTGCTTAGAAACAAAACAGTGCAGAAATGTTATATGAAATCTCATGGTTGCACAGTTTTTCATTAATGCACTGTTTTTTTATTTAGATATAAATTTACCACAGAGGTGTAATGTCTCCCATTAAGTTAAATATAAAATGTTTGCATTACATCAAAAAGATACTGGCTCAAAATAAAAATCGGCTGAATAAAACCTTGGTGAAAAAAAAATGGCGCGCGTTTTATACCATTGTAAAACTTTGATACTTCATATTTAGCAAGAAAAGTTTAAAAAAATGGAAATAGACAGCGATAGCGATATGAATTCAACCCCAGAAAGTATAAAAACAGCTGCAAATGAAATTGTTAATACCTTCTGCCGCATAAGTCGCGGAATACTTTGTTTTCATTAACTTGAGTTTTATTTTGAGCAGTATATTTTATCACGGTAGGTAGATTGGTAGTTGAAAGAAAAGTAGATTACGCACCATGCTAAAATACATTAATTCGATGCAACAATCGACTATTTTAGCGTTATAGTTAGTTATAACTCGAAGAAAATCTTTCAAACACTTGTGACAAATAAAGTTAAAATAAGTAAAATATTCTTCATTTTGTTTGTCTAAACCTCAACACACAAAGGAAAATCAAATATGTCAGAATATTTCCCGAAAAAAATATGATAAAGTAATATTTCTTAGTAGAATGTGTCGAGATAGGCTGATACCTTCCGAAGGTTTTCTGCCGTTGTGGATATATTGCTAATATTTAGGAACTGACGACGCGCGATGTTATGAGTGTGCCGTGATGGATGGACCACATAACCCGACTATATTCCACCCAAGCATGGTTTATTGGCGAAAGTCTATGTGACTGGGGAGCCGATTGACTAGGCCCGCAAGATCGATCGGATGTCTGAATGAATATTATACCTATCGTTTTGCGATAAGAGAAATGGATCACTACCGCTCTCACACTATTTACAAATACTCGACATCTTTAGCGACATGTGATCATATTTTTATGCCCCTCTTAATAATAATAATAAAACATTTATTTCAGACGTAATCCATATATTGTTAGTAACACAAAAAAAAACTTTATAAAGCTATTGTTAGTACATACAAAAACAAGCCACAAAAAGAAATAAAAAACAAAATCAAAATGACAAACTGGCACCGCACAGGACTGCCAGTTTATACCAAACCCTGGACGCGACCACCCGCAGTGTGTAGTCGCATCCAGTGCAGCCACATCGGCGAGTCCCATCGGCCCACAAACACGCTCAGTAGGCTCTTTGAGCTGACCCGCATACGCTTCAAAGAGCTGCACAACGCTTCCGCATAATGGCATGGAAACCATCCACGCTTTTCATCGCAAACATTGCTGAAGCGCTGCAGTGGCGTGACAGCCCGAACAGCATCCTGAACGCGTTATTATACTGTACTCGCAGAGCACTATGTACGCTGCGTGTAGCTAGTCCACAGGCTGCAGGTGTAAAAAGATTGACAGTAATTGCTAATACTACGTACTTATTCTCTGTTCCAAAAATATCTGCCGAAAATGTAAACAAATGTAAACAAATCTAGTCGCAGTCTCGTCGCAAAGAGATGTCAGCATAAGGAAGGGGCCCGAAAGGGCCGAAGCCTGCCGGGGCAGCGGGATTGTCCGAAAGGGTTACCGCTACCCCGGAACACAAAGGGCTAAGGAAGGAACACGGGTGGGTTTTAGTCAGTAAGAGTCTGACACTCCCTTCTGCTCCACCCAGAGCGGAAGGGGTCATTGGATGATTTCCCATCCACAAAAAAAAAAAAAAAAAATCTCGGCGACAAACAAATGTCAAAAAATTTACAAAAATGTAGGGAAAAAAGAGGTATTTTTGACAGATTGAGACTGAGATCAGACTGTGAACGTTCTTAAAATTACGAGAATTGCCCCTCAGATAACATACCCGTGGATAACAATTTGTAGTACCACTTTGTTTTCATTAAGTATTTGAAATGCTAGTTTCAAAAGACTTACTATTAGCCGTCCGCCGACGCAAATATCAAAATATTTCCTACAACTTATAATAAACATAAAGGGCCAATATATTTATTATTATTTTAGTTTTAGTTTTAGAGGTTTTGTTTGTGTCGGGGGTTTTTTTATTCAAGAGGAACAACAAACAGCTACAATATAAAACAAAAACAATAAATACACAAAACATAGACATGCAATATTGCAGCCTCGCTATCCACAGATTAACGATAGAATTATAATATGTCCCTACTATTAATACAAACATTCCAGATTGTCACACAAAGAATTGCTTTTACTCAGAATTGCGAAGAGCCATTACATACAAGCACAAATCACATGGACAACTGAACTTAAAACAAACAAACATCTAATCCGTATAAATGTTTGACCTGACACGAAGATCGAATCCATTTCCCGTAGCGTATAGAAGGCAAACGTTTCGATGCCAATTGGAACCTGGATTAATGGCCGCTTGAATAAGCACAGAATATATTTTTGTGTAAGTATATTTGTAGTATACATATAATAATATATACTGCATAGTAATAAAGCTCAATAGTTTGTTTGACTCTGGATACACCAGTTGGATTTGAAAAATTATTTTTGAATTTGATGGCCAAATTCTTAAGGAAGGCTATAGATAGGCTACTTAACATCACTCTTCTTAGAGTGCCGGAGTGTATAGGAGCCGACAAAAAGGAAAACAGTCAGAAAGAATGGTAAGCGAAAACGAAGTAATAACGCGGGCAGACAATGCGATGTGACGGGGTGCATTGGGGGGAAAAAAAACGCAGACATATCGCAGGCAGAAGCTGGTACAGGATTATTCTCGATTAATACAACGTTAATATATATAATATTCGTAATCCCGCAAATATTTCGAACACTCGAGACAAAGGCATCTAATTGACACGTTGCCCCAAAATCAATACTACCCCGTGGTCACTCTTCGAACGTGATACGAAATAATGATCGCATTCAATATCCAGGTACCTAACTATTAGGCTGTAGTCACATACGTGGCTCGGTGGAACACCGCCCTTGTCTACACTCCGCGCTAATTGCGCATTGATCGCATTGTAAATTATGTTGTGGTGCCTCACGATGATACCTACTTGGACATGAATAGGGAATTTGAAAAAGTAAATGCGTCACTACACGATCAATCTACCTATTACACAAACTGACTCGAATAACTATAAAAAAGGCAAAAATTATTCATTTTAATTTTTTTTTAGTATTAATAGTATAATTATGTATTTCAGTTCAGTTAATAAATATTTCTCAAACCAGACGTAACAGAATTTTTTTATTATTTTTTATGGATAATTCTACTTACATGAATAATAAAATAACAACTTTTAGCTGGAGTATGAAAACCGTGTAAACTAGTGTTATTAAAGGCCCCTATGCATATTATATTTGTTATATTATTAAGCCGTAAAAACCCATACTTAATCATACGAGCCAAAGGAAATAAATGAATTTACCTGTCATCGAATTGCATAAATATTATCACAACCATTTTCCAACTGAGTTTTTGTATGAGTTAAATTTTCAGTTTTCTGTTTTAATAACTGCACGTTAAATTCCGTATAAACGCTACATTTTTCACTTACAAACGCGGATTAATTATATTCGTGAAAAATAATAAAAATACTTTATTGCAATACCAATTGAAAACGAACAAAAACTTTTGGAAAAACTCTTGTGTAAAATAAATTGTACTCATGAACACTGTAATAAATGTACAGACGCCAGTACACCAAGCTACTACAATCTGTCAAATTTCTGTAACAGATTTTCAACTTTATCGCTGCAGGATAAGGTTCAATGTTGATTGGGAAAATTTTACAGTTTCGGGTATTTCTGTAAGTAAATTTAACATAACATATAATCACGCCTGTATTCCTCGAAGGGTAAGGCAGAAGTGTATAAAAGGTACATCCACATTTCACCATACAGTCTTTTTTAGGGTTCCGTACTCAAAGTGCCAACGGGACCCGATAACTAAGCCTTGGCTGTCCGTCTCTCTGTTTGTCAGCGGGCTGCATCTCAAGAACCGTAATAGGTAGATGGTTAAAATTTTCACAATCTGTATTTCTATAGCCGCTATTATACCAAATTATTAAAATAAAAAAAGTTAAAAATGAAAGGGGTCTCCATACAAGAAACGTGTTTTTGCCTTCTAGTACAAAACCCTTTATGTGCGAGTCCGACTTGTACAGTCAACAGCAAAAGTAGATGATGAAAATCAGAAATTCAATACTAATGAACGGAGTTCGCGTCAGAATTGTGTGGCGTCAAAGTGGTACCTAAATGTTTGGTATAAATTATAATTTACAATCACATACTTTTGAATCACTTCGACGCCACACAGTTCTGACGCGAACTCCGTTCATTAGTATTGAATTTCTGATTTTCATCATCTACTTTTGCTGTTGACTGTACTTGGCCTATTTTTTCTCATTATACCTTATTCGGGTTCTCATCATACAATCATATGAAATATTTGGCCCAGGGTCGTTGCTGACCGTAATTATATGGGGGAGGCTGCGGCTACGGTCGATCTATAGAAACGTTACTGGCCACTCTTTGATGGCGTATTCCGATCGACACAGTTCGGAAAGGCTATAAATAGACGTACTATATTGCAACATGGGAAAGCTTTCCCTTCCCGTCTTTATATGATACGTAAACTTGGTATTTGATTGGAATATTAATTCTGAACCGTACTTCTGTTAACTGATTATGTCTGATCCATAACTTATTGTACCTGAATACAATGTGTAACACAACTAACGCAAAACCTCACACAAACCAATTAGAGTATTGAGTTAAAAGCATAATACAATGGCCAAAACAATTTTTTTTAAGCTTACTATTGTTATTATGACAATCGTGTTGATCCTAGCATTACTTTATGCATTCAAAATTGAGTCTTATTGCCTTAAAGTAAGACTTAATTTTATTTGGCTCGATCGGCGGATAGTATGGCAACTGGTAGCGACCCCGACTTACGAGTTGTAGGTCGTGGGTTCAAACCCATACAATCGCTTTACTTTGTGTACATAATTTCATCACCATTGCTCTCAAAACGGTGAAGGAAAACACATAGATACACTTAGAGAACGCAAGAGCAATTACTTCGCGTGCCAAAAATCGCACAAACTTACGTTCAAAAATCGTAAGCCGCCACATTCGCGTTCAGTCCTCTGTACTTGCTGGCTGGGTGAGCGTGAGTGAGAAAGAGTGTTTGTGACGTCGTGTGAGTAGGTAGTCAAAAAATTATACAGTTCGTGATGCTTGCGTTATCTAGGTCTATCTATATCTGTGGTTATAGCCTATTCCCTCTTAAACACAGGAGAACTATATCCCAGCATTGGGAAAATTATAGGCTGGTGATGACCTAATTTGGAACCGTTTCATTGATTTGAAAATTTTTAAATTTTGATTGCAAATGTAATGGTAGCGCGTTGTGAAAAGTAAAAAAATGTGCACTAAATCCTTCAATCGGAACAAAAATACAATATGATAAATGTATTAAAGCGTGTCATAAACAAGTGGCGACTTTTCACAAAACAATTCAATCTTAGATGCAAACTAAACTTATTTATTAATTAACCTCTAAACTAACCTCAAATGTGACCTGAAGTGAAAAATAAGAATTTAAAACCAAGTTAAATACAATGTTATAATGTGATCCGCTTAAAGTCAACACCAGAGCTAATCGGCTTAAGTATAACAATGAACAAGTGCAAACGACCCCTAGAACTTTTTAGTTGTTAACACTAAACCCTACAAGTTTTTATGTAATACTTGTTAGAATTATTGGACAACTATTTGACATAGATGAAAACAAAAACATATAAACTCTATCGAATAAAAGTTAAAATAATCTATACTAATAATAAAGCTGAAGAGTTTGTTTGTATTTATTTATTTATTACTTCAAGCACATACATGTACAGAGGCGGACTTAATGCCATATGCATTTTCTACCAGTCAACCTTTGGGTGATGCAGACACAAACAGTAGTAGGTGCGATCATTTCTATGATCATTTGTAATTTCTGAAAGTATACAGGGTTATTTGTAAAACACCACCAACCTCTTAAGAGGTCATTGTACTCATCATTATGAACAACTTTTACTATGGGACCAAACCTGAAATCGCGAAATAAAAATCAGCTGTTCCCTACATTTATCTTCGTCTATCTCGTCAAAATGTAGGGAACTGATGCGGGCTGATTTTTATTCGTGATTTCAGGTTTGGTCCCATAGTAAAAGTTGTTCATAATGATGAGTACAATGACCTCTTAAGAGGTTGCTGGTTTTTTTCAAATAACCCTGTTTAAACGGTCGAATTTGAAAAAAATATTTTTGCATTTGATAGTCCAATTCTTGAAGGTAAGGACTATAAGGAAGGCTATTAGGCTATTTAGCATCACGCTATGACCCTTAGGAGCTGAGCAAAAAGGAACAGAGTCGGAAAGAACGCTAAGTGAAAATGAAGTGTTAGCGCGGGGAGGTAATGCGATATACTATAAAAAAAAACGGGGCAAGTGCGAGTCGGACTCAGGCACCGAGGGTTCCGTACAAAATAGGCAAGTAAATTTACGGTTTTCGGATTTTTCCCTTTACTTGTGCTACATGACCTTGCTTTTTGCCAAATTTCATGATTCTAAGTCAACGGGAAGTACCCTATACATTCTGATTCCCTTGAGAGTATTGAAATATACGTATTTTGCGGCATAAAAGGCCGTATCTTTTTTTTACGTTACCTTAGAAGTTTGATTTTACACAGCGTTAAGAGCCCGCAGAATTGAATAAATGGTTTTAATTTCAACTCGATACCTTCACGCGTTCCCGAGTAGAAGGGTCTGGACAGACGGACGGACGGACGGACGGACAACAAAGTGATCCTATAAGGGATTCGTTTTTCCTTTTGAGGTACGGAACCCTAAAAATAATCAAAATCGGTTCAGCCGTTAAGGAGCTACGATGGCGCAGACAGATACAGACGATAAACTTATAACATCCTTGTTTCTGTGTCGGGGTTAAAAAGAAAAAATAACGTCGAGTCAGTGCCTTCTGATTTCAATTCTAACAGGCATGGCAACCACTTCGAAAACTAACTTCCTATGTAGGTTAGCAATACAAAGACACATTACTATTCTGAAATCAATATTTAGCAGTTTATTTTTAAAAAGTGATTCTGTTTTATGAATGTAGTTAATAACGGTTGAAATTGAACGGTTTGCGTACGGCCAGGGTACAGCCACAAAGTTACAAATGAAAGGTAAACTCAACAAAATACATTTTCCTTCACAAGAACCTTATTAAATGGAATAAATTTCTTCAAAGGTAATACCGGTATCAACCTACTTAGTTTTTGTAGAGTTAACCAACCAGTAACCACAGAGCTACGCCATAGTACCTCATAGGTTTATTTGTCACAGAAACAAGTGCTTACAAAAAAATAAGTAAAGACGAACGAAAATGAAAGATAAATAAAAAAAAAAAATAACCGACTTCCAAAAAAACACAACAAAGGGAAAAATAACTTTAATTTCGGAAGTCGGTGTCGTTGATTCCGCATTTTCGTTTTTGACACCAACTTCCGAAATTAAAGTTATTTTTCATTTTGTTGAGTTTTTTTGGAAGTCGGTTGTTTTTTTTTTTGTAAAAATGTTTTATTTTTCACTTTTTAACTGTATACCAAACCATACCATACCATACCCCACACAAATTCAATTAAAATAGTGCATTGAAGAATTGAAGACACCGACTAGAAGAATCATCAAAATTTGCATAGAAATGCCGGAGATGCATTACATTTATGCATATAACTTCGTACATAATACGAGTCGAATACAGAACCTCCTTTATTGAAGTCGGTTAAAAAAAGATATTCGAACACAGAACACAATAGTCATCAGTTGACACGTGACACAATAGTCGTGCGACAAGAAGCCTCAACGCGGCATGTAGCGCTGAGTTTCAGTGATCACCCGCAATAATGACTTCAATAAAATATTGTGACTCTTGGCTGGAACTCGAAATCCCGAATGGACGCTATCCCGAATAGTAGGTATCCTATGGATTCGGTATTTCGAGTTTTGGGCTAACGTATAAGAGTCAAATGTTGTAGGTACATACTTATAATTTTTATTGCAATACCTACTTATTGATTGTGCTTAGAACCAGAGGTCTAAAAAAATTATTTTTCTTATAACAATTTGCCTTATTTAACATTTTGAAAACGCATCCCATTATCTACATTTAAACCCAACATTCATAGAGAAATCGTGTTTCTTTAAACAAAGCTTTTACATAAATTTTTCAGACATTATTGTACTACATGTAGACAAGTTTTAGGCACGAGTTATTTAGAGGTTCAAAGGCGAGCCTTAAGCTTACATATTTTAACAGCGAGCCGAATTAAACATACAGTCGAAATTTCCTTTTTTCAGATGAAAATGAAATCGTTATCAGTGAGTTACTTTGTATCCCTATAATGTGTTATAGGCGTTGTTATGTTGTTTAAAAGTCATATCACATCGAGTAATAGCTTTTTGTATGGGTTTTTTACGAGCACATTCGAAATACCAAAGAGGTTTTCGTAAAATAGGTTCTATATGACTCAATATTGTTATTAAAATGTCGTTCCCAAAGAAGTTTCATGTTTTCGAGTGGTTTTCATATGTCTGTGCACAGACATCAATAATATACCTATGTCGAATTAAATTAGCTAGCGAGACTGCAGACGTGATGAGTAGATATCGATATCTAAACACGATAAAATGAAAATAAAAAAGATATGTTTTTTTTGGGTCAAGGGCCGCTTGTACTTGAAGTATGGGTTGATTAAATTATTTCATTTGACACTGTATGTTATTAAGTATAGTATCTACTAAGTAATTACCAAATCTTTGGTGTCACGTTACGGTTTCCTGGAAGAGCGTTAAACGCCACATGCGGCTGTAACGTCCAAATATAGTGTTTTGATACCTTAATGTCAAATACTGGTGGATACCAAGAAAAACTTTTTTATGTAAAAACGTTTTTATTTTTCACTTTTTAGTAGTACCTACTCCACACAAATTCATATTATAGGTTACAGCACTTGCTATGTAAATATTAGTGACGGGAAGTTATTAAAACATCATCAATATAAACTAAGTGGAAAAAATCGTATTATTGAAGCTAACTCCAAAATGACCGAAGCAAAGTTGATAAAATGTATAAGGAACCACCCCTGGGGCATACCTTATCCATCAAAACAGAATTTTGCAAATCCGTCTATATATATTATGACAGATTTATGCCCGAACATATATAAACATCTAAATTATTCAGAACCTCCTCCTTTTTTGAAGTCGATTAAAAAAGACTGGATGTAAAAAAATTGCAGTTTTAAATGACGTCATATAAAAACATGACGGAAACAGTCTTCTAAGAAACCGTGACTTTAGTCACATTTTGAATAACGCCGTCACAAAACTTCTTTTAAATATTCTTCAAAAAGTATCCCCATAGAACCACGTGTAAAAATAGTACTTATACCTAATCGATAACAAATTGCTGAAGTTAACCCATTGGGTGCATGTGTATACAGTACGACGGATTCCTGTGAGCACAGCAAGTTACAATTTTCGCGCCCACTCAACCTTGAGTGAGGCGGGGCAGGCGGCATTAGCGGGGGAAAAATTAGATTTAACCCCGACACCGTGCACCGACGTCGCCAGAGAGGGTTTACCTACACTTCTATGTCCCTTTTAGCTAGTAGTCCCTCCCCAACAGTTTATCCATTTTATATTTTCTCTCGGCCGCAAAGAATGAAGACGCTATATTTCTTAATTTGAAACAGGGGAAGCGGACTGTGATAAGTTTGCTTGTTTTCCATTTTGTTATTCTTTTGTTCGTAAGTAGCCTCCGGTTGTGACGTGAACAACTGTTTTTGTTAATTTGGGCTTATACTTCCTATTGATTTTACGACAAAAATGAGGGCTGTTTTTTATACGCCTTCTATTGTTGTGGAAAGTGGAAGTGTCTACACATTTTATAAGCAGACTTTATCGTTTGAATAAGTATCATTGGTTTTTTTAATGAATGCGCTAAATAATTTGCATTACAACGCCGGCCTCATATCGTGTGTAATTTAAAAGCATGATTAAAAAAGTTGTGAGAGTAGCTACTACCGAAAAAAATAATCCCCAAATTACACGAGTCTGCGTCCGTACAGCGCAATTTATTTCACTTTAGCCGGACTGCATAATTGAATTTGTAGGTGCAAAGAAAACAATTTTGGTGGCAAATTAACATTTACGCAATAATAGGTTGACGGGTGGGTGAAACGGGGTGTTTACGACCCACCCTTTGTTCTCCAACTAAAAGGGTTAAGTTTAAACATCGCAGCTCTTAACCCTGTCTCGCGTACGTGTGAACATAATGTTGAGCAATATTTTCCCCGCTGTCGCTACGACGCGTTGATTTATAAAAGCGATCGTATTTTTTTTTTCTTTGGAGTATTAACGCGTGGAAATTGCGTGTGACTATTTTCGTATGAATGTGATGTTTTTGTATGGAAATGCTGGTAATTGTATGCGTGTGTGAATGGATTAACGTCTGTGTATGTAGAATTGTACGTAGACGGGGGACTGCTGTATGGATTAAGTTATAAACAAGGACGCGTTTCTTTGTGTAGCTTTTCTGTTGTTTTAAAGCTGTTATTTGTTTTCAGTTATTTCTGGTGTAATTTATTTTTCAAGTTGACTGACATAATATTTTATAAATACATGAAAAACACACGAGTACTAAGCTTTTCCTTCCGTCTCATTTCGTTTTTGTCCAGTTAGAAAAATAAAGCAATAGTTTTAGTTCAGTTAAGTCGGTACTGAACAGAATGAGCCCCACTGGCTCTAAAGTTTGCCCATTGTAAATATAGTAGTCGTCCATTTCTTTCATTGAGTCTAATAGCTTTTATACTCAATGGCTCCGTCCTGGCCACGCGGAGACGGCCATTGAAAGGTTTATACTTAGGTACAATATAATTGCTATTGTATGAGCGTTTAAAGGATTACTTAGGTATTGTGAAGAAAGGATAAGCAGTTTAATAATATCCCTATTTGCTAATAATAATTCTGAACTCGTCAATTCGTTGTTAATTGATGATATTCGCAAGATCTCATTGAAGAAACTATGAAAATTTGAACAAATTAGCTTAAGAAATAACTAAATAGCCTTGTTACCCAAAAGAACTCTCCCTCTCCACATGCAAAAATGTTGTCAAACAATGGCTATTAGGTCTTTCTACGATGAATCGGAAAACATTCTCACATTACTCAACCCACACTTGGAATCCTACGCCCACCACAAACACTGACACCTACATACCTCATGTGCACATACATACTAATACACCTAAACACCACACGCGCACACACTAACACACCCACATCCTATTCTTGATTATCTAACATTTTATTTTTGATTGTTTAATATTTCATTCAGTGCAATTTAAGCTTTATTTCTGTTTTTAATAATTATTTACGATTTAAGTTTTACTTTCACTTTGATCTCAATATTTAATTTAGTTTTATATAATCGTTTGCAATTACTTATCTATTCTTACATGAACTCCAGTGATAAAAAGCATTATGTATCACAAGGCGCGCCACCGCCACCTAGTTTGGGGACCACCGTGCACCGTATAGATCCAATAATAAATCGCTAACAGTTTCAGACCGACGTTAATTATAAGGTAATAATTGTAACATTGGTTCAATAAATACATTATTATTATAGAATAGAATAGATAAGATGTACCTAACTTAGACTCATCGTCATCAGATCAGTCACATGTCGTCGAAATTTTAGTTCTAGGACATGCCGCCGGTTTCGTCACGATATTTCCTTCACCGTTTTGAAAGCAGTGGTGATGAAATAATTTACACAAAGTAAATCTCCTGTCTGGGTTCCAACCTAAAACCAAAACAAAACAACTATCGGCCTTTTTTCGGCTGAGATAATGATCACATCATAGGTCGTTAATAGCCGCTACAGATTCTGCTCAAAATCAGTCCAGAATGCAGACATTACATTGAACTAGCCCAAATAGAACGATCACGTGAAAATAGACATTGCCTATTGACACATAAGATCGCAAATCGGTAAGCCAGCACACACAATTACACAGACAATTCAAAGCCTTTATCCTTAACGAATCTATCGGCATAGTACGCGCTAAGTTCATTGTTTTGTATTAAACAGCCTATCGCCTCGGCCGGCTAAGGCAGGGATTAGTCGTTCGCTTCATTTTACGGGTCAACGCTCATCAGACAAGACGGGCGCTCAGTAAGGGTTAAATTACATTCGAATTGTAAGGTATTGTTCTGTGACATCGAGAATTTGATACGTCTTTTGTACATGAGTGATAATAGGTACCATGTTGAGAGTGGCTTCAGTGCCTATGGAAATAGTTTAAACATCCGCAACGTATCTATCTATACATATTATAAATAATAGTCGCTTTGCGTGTCTGTCTGTGTGACCACGTTGTTCTTCTAAACTGCACAACGGATTTTGATGCGGTTTTCATCATCATTTATAGAATTTATTCCGGAAGGTTTATGTGTATAATACTTTGATATTTAATACTTATAATAAAGAAATTCTCGTGTTCTGTCTACTCCTAACCGTGCGGAGCAGAGGCGGGTAGCTAGTATTTGATTATCAAAGTTACTTAGTGTAGTAGGCGTGTAAACTTAACATCCCGATTGCAGAAAACCTCATCCGTGAATTTGTTGTCATTCGTTTAAATAGGCTGAAAGAAAGACAACAGCCAATCATATAACAGGTACAGTCAGCAAAGGAGATAAGTATGCAGTGTCGTCGAATATAGTTGAAGTTTAGTAAGAAACCGATTGATGTTTTCGATTAAAATTTAATTTAATTAATAGAAAACAAACAGTTCATTTATCAAATCAAATTTCATTCGAAAACATCAATCGGTTTCTTAGTAAACTTTAACCATATTCGACGACCCTGCATACTTATCTCCTTTGCTGACTGTACGTTTACAAGAAAATTTACAACAGTTAAATTGAATATGGGCTCTCAAAAACTAGGGCAAACTCTTTAACTAACTTTTAGTAGATTAGAAAAGCAAAAGATTTCTTGGATATTTTCTTATCCCAGAAAATTGAAAATCTACCACGTAAGAGCTGACGCGGGCTCTAGTAGTACTTACGGCTTCCTTTTCAGAACTGTGCCAAGTACATTGATGGAGGAGGCTTTCAGTTAAAACACCTACTAGCTTAACACCTCACTAGCTTAGGTATAGGTCACCAATATCACTCTTTTAATAATAAAATATATACGCTAGATAAACTTCTTAAACTTTATTATGTAACAAACTATTAAAATTAAAATACATATAATAACCTAACTGAAACTACTAACAAACTAAAATATGGCGTCAACAAATACCTCCACATCGCTGTCAACTGATAATGTATCCAAGAGACTGGCGGCATTGCCACGTTGTTTATATAAGGTGTTTCAAAATCAACTGTACAAACTTTAAGAGGTGCTTTACCATTAAACTGAACAACTTTCACTATGAGACCAACTCTGAAATCAAGAAAAAAAATCAGCTGTTTCATACATTTTGGTCAAGTAGGTATTGAACTTTTGTATTAAACAGCTGATTTTTTTCGTATTTCAGAGTTAGTCCCATAGTGAAAGTTGTTCATTTCGATGGTCTAAAGTACCTCTTAGGCGTTAGAATGTCTATCAAAGTCAGGATACCTACGAGTGCGTAGAAATACTTATTTTTGAATGTTAGTGATTAGTCACCCATCACTTAAAATTAAGTGCGGAACTGATGCTTTAAGTGCCTAATTTCTGATACGAACGCACGACATATCAAGCTATACTATTTCCATCATAAGCTGACTTCTCATTCTACGACAAGCCTATACAATAAGAGGTCAGCTAAAACTGGAAATATATAGCTTGATATGTCGTCGTGTGTAACTTACATAATTATATCCTTAAGGGTATTATAGAGTGATCTTTGTTATAATTATGATAAGAACTGTTTTTCCACCTGTGACAAATAAATAAATGAGTTTGAATTTATATCGGTTCATTATCCTTCGTTTACGAATTCTAACATTATACGCTGTAACTGATATATCTGAGAAAAAGCATTTAAACAAAAAATAAAGTAAATATTTTAAAAATGGGTAATCTCCAAGAGACTGCTCCTACCGCTTCTGTGGTTTTTGTTACATCAAAATGCGTGTCATAAATTCATGTGAAAACAATTATCTTCTTACAATATTAACGCCGTTGCAGCCTACCAGTTACTAAAAGTAATGCGCGCAAAGATCCTAATCAAACGTTCGCGGGAGCTCAGCATACCCGAGAGACCTTACGCCTTCATAAAACTGCTCACTATTTTATAGACCTCAAATATTAACCCTTAGAATAAGGCAGCTAGCTTCTTAGAAGCAGTATTCAATTATCGGAACCCTCCAAGGAATAATATTGTTTCGTTTACCTACCTAGTCGTGTTTACCTGAGCATGGTAAGGCACTGCCTACATGTCGGTATTGACATGGGTGCGCCGGGAACCGACTATTTATAACACAGAGGCCTGACTTAATGGAAAAAATAAAGGAAGAATACATGCACGGAAGAATAAAATAACGGGAGCACGCTTATGTAGTTATGAGCGAACGGTTCATTGGCTTTACCCGCTTAAATGAGTAACCGAATCGTCCTTTGTCAAACTGCTAGCCAAAAGTTCTGGAGTGGTGATAGTGTACCGGAAGACATAGCGTTGGAAGGCCTCCACAAGGTAGATCAATGGCCTGGTGAAGCTGACAGGAATCCGCTGGATGCGGAAAACACAGAAACAGTGAAGTGGCGGTGATTGGGGTTGGTCTATAACCAGCAGTGTACGACTTTCGGCTGAAAAGATGATGATGGTGAAACCAAAGTATGATGATCCTACTAGCTATAAAAAAGTGTTCTAGTAAACTAGTAGTAGGCACTGATTTAATAATAAATGATAAATTCTTTTATGTCTCTAAGTAGGTTTGTACAAACAGTTTTAGACGTCAATCATATTTTCGATTGCAACAAGTTTTAATTAAAAGCTAAGGTGATGGAATGGCTACTTCAACAGGACTATACACAAACCGAATCAATACTAAAATACATTGCCTAAATGCTTATCTTTTTTTTCTGCTTCACATATTTTTTATGTCATATAACACCTCACACTCACTACTCTCATACAAAAACTCACCACACATTTATTATAAACACATCCCCACACACATTCATATTACATATGTATTAAATTATTATTTTATAGGTATACTATTTTTCCTTTTCCTTTCCGTTTTCTTAAAATATAATTTAGTATGTTTAAAAGTAATCTGATTGTTTACACGAATAATATCTGGCACAGTCCGCAGTTGTATAATCCCTATTTTTTTTAAGTAACGTCTCAGCTGAACACTAGTTTAATAGGCAGGGCTCACAAAATCTGTATAGAGACTTCCGCAGCATAGTTAGCATCTTGTAAATCAGTGTATACTAATGTATGTTTCCTTGTGACAATAAACTATTATTATTTTAAAAACTAGATGAGATCGTTGTTTCCTATCTGACTACTCTGAGAAGAAAGGCCGAAACAAACTCAGAGGACACAGTCTCTTATAAAGTCCAGACATAATCTTGGTCAGATCATGTGAAGACCACGTAGAATAGTGTCTAAAATGGTATTTTGAGGAAAGAACCACATAGATTGAATGGACCTGTCCAGTCAGTGCACGCATTTGCCGCAGTAATCGAATAGCTCAACTCAAAAACTTACGGAGCTCAACGATTCGACGAACAATTAGTAGGATATACCTAACTACAAGGAAAGGCTACGCAGCTTTATAAAGACTTCTACAAAAGGAATGTTTCCCTGGTTTGAGGCAAAACGTGTGTAATGCCCGATGGGCTTTTACTGAAATTACTGAAGGCCCTGCACGTAGGTACTACTATTCGATGTTACGTGTCTTCAATTGTTTTCAGCCGAAACTGTGCTTGTGTTGTGGATAGGTACATAAAAAGACTAAACTTCAAAACATAATTGTTAGTGTATGCCTGAAAATTACCCGGTATGTAGTACCCAAGCCGTTTTACTGGAAACTGAATTAAAATACTTCAGAAATATGACAGTGGAAATTTAAAACGATATTCTTTTGACTATAAATATGTAACACAATTCCATAGGTTTTATTGTAAGTGCTTTTAGGGCATCATCAATTGGAAACGTATCGACATTAATTTCACGAACACTTTAGTAAGTACCTACCCATCTACTTATTGGAAAACATAAAGCTATAGGTACCTACATCCATTTTCAATAAATACTCGTATGTAATATAATCTAACTGAAAGCATCACTTTGGTAAAACACATAATTTACAGAGACATATTAAAACTAATCATACTAATTTTTCTTTTGAGATTAATATCTACATTGCCTGTGGCATTAAGTCCGCTTCTGTACATTTGTGTGCTTGAAGTATTAAATAAATAATATCTACATTCGAACGACATGAAAATTAAAAATACTCGTTTTGCACTTACAGTCCTTTCATCGATGATATTATAAGTAACTTACTTATAATATTGCCTTTTTGCCATTGCCTTTCATAGTAATTTTACCACTGAGAGCAGCAACCTAACAGCAACCTTATTACAATAACAATAAAGATCACTGTGATTTTGACAGAGATGCAAAATCAAAGGTTAGCTGTGAAGGGACTGTCATATTTACTTCGTTTTAAGACTGTGTTTGTCGCAATAAAAATAAACCAAAATGTTATAGAGCAGTTTTATTTTCGATTTAAAAATCGTTCGAAATTACGTTACGTTTTAAGTCTTTTGTTCGTGCTAAGGTCTCTGGTTTAAATTTTACTGAAAATATTTTATGAAACCGAATTTTACATTAATGATGATGGAGTCTATTTTCACTATTATTGAGAGGTTATCAACTTATCTGAGGTCATATCATTGGTATACTTTTACGCTGGGAGTAGCGGGTTCGATTCCCATGCGGGACAAATAATAATTAGCCATAGGTATGTCCTACAGCTGGTTGGTGGTTTTACATTGTGGGATTTGTGTGACTTTACGCACTGTAGGAAAACATTCATTATACCTACAACGTTTATAAATGATTATGCTAATTTGTAGACAAATTGTATTTGTAAACAACCCATACAATTACAGAGTACTTCCATACCCCGAAAATTTTAAGTAAAAATATGAAAAGGTGCATTACAAATTTGTTATAAAAATGGTGAAAGAAAACATCTTGAGGAAACCGGCATGTCCTAGAACCAAACATTCAAAGACTTAGAAAAAATTAATAAATAATGGCCCCGATTCTGTTGTTCACAAACTAAACTAAATTTAAGTTCAGTGCATCTTTTTCTTTCTATTTCATTAAGAAAAGAACAGAAGATAAATATTAGTTTAGTCCTGTCAAATTAGTCAGCACCTGACGTAAATTGACGTATTTTTAGTAGCCAATTTTTTAATCACGTCTAAACTTGTCTATGGATTACTTATCTAATTTAACAGGACTAAACTAATATTTTTTTTCTGTCCTTTTCATATTCAAATAGAAAGAAAAAGATGCACTGAACTTAAATTTAATTTAGTTTGTGAACAACAGAATCGGGGCCAATATCTACATTCGAAAGACATGAAAATTATACTCGTTGTCACTTGCATCAACCAACCCACACTGGGCCCGCGTGGTCGCTTTTGGCCTACTCTGTCTAAACGAGAGGACGCCTGGGTCTCAGCAGTGTTAACGTTACGGGCTGATAATGCTATGCTAGTAAATATAGGTAGGAACTTCCGTAAAACCTTTCCATTCCCAATTGTTTTACATTTATAATGACATTATTTTACATACCTACTTAATTAAAACACGATCATGTGGAAACTGCAATATTCCCTACTGATATTGCATGCAAATGTGTAGGTACGTCCCGATAATGTCGGGCCAGCTTAAGCCAGAAATCAATAATGCATTAATTCTGTCACATGTGTGACAACACCGGTGTCAATCAATTAACGTTAAAGGGTTCATGAATTTCCTCTAGTTTTAATTAAAATATAGTTGAACTACAAAAACAATTATTTTCAAATTAATTAAACTAAAAGTTTAGTTAACCCTCGATGTAGGTGTAGCATACTCTGTAAATAATCGTAAATACAGTGAGTTGCCTAGGGTAACCTGGAAATCTTTAAACAGCCTGCAAACCCAAGTTGGCCGAAGCAAGGTAAACCTTTTAACGTGGAGATTCATAGACGACTCCGGTTTTGAGTGTAAATGTGGTACTATTCCACAAAAGATGGGACGCTTGATATCATGTCCTGCGTATCCTGTCAGCTGCACGTTACAGGAACTGATGGACGCTAGTGATGGCGCCAAATACGTAGCCAAATTCTGAACCGAGACCATTTAGATTGCCATCGACATGCTAAGAAGAAGTAAATAAAGTAATGTCACGTTATATTTATGATTCTGAATGAAAATTGGTAGGTAATATAGAAATGTGAACGTTATATTAGATTTTGAATTTTTAATCAATAATTATAAGTCTACCCATAGGTCCCCTTTACAAATCTGTGAGCGAAAAATAGAAGCGAAGCACGGTGCATTCCACAACACTTGGCAGCTGGAATTCAACTCCAAACCCATCAAAATACCATGACATACAAGTTTACGCTCCCCCATAGTTCAAATATTCAGAAAAAAAATACTCCTTATCGCCCTCTCTACATTTGTGGAAACAATAAAAATGCCCCCAATTTCAATTTGTACAGGCTTTGTTTGTGCAGCGTGAACAGACAGTCAACTGCACGTCCTTGATAACAGTTTGAACACTGACAGCACCTTTATGTCGTAGCAGAAAGGGCGGTATTCGTAGTTCAACTGTTACAAACTCGCGGTTAACCGTACTTTGACGCGAGTCGCACGTGGTGCAGACATCCCTTGCTTGAACTACCCCTACTTGGGAATATTTAGCGTGAAGACGCGGTTTGCCGTGACGTTAAACTTCATTTGTTTTCAATAGCAATACGTTGCACGCAAAGAGGTGTAGTCATCGAAAGAAGAATTTTTGCACGACCGATAAAATCGGTCAATGAAGTAGTCGGTGACCCCAAAAATAGGTCACCTGTATGTTTTTTTTTCAATTTTCACGCCATTTTGATTAAAAGGCAATACAATTTTTATAATGAAAAATGCGCTCTTGGTGTAATTTCACCATTTTCAATTATGTCTTAAAACATAGCGTAAGGGTAATTACATGCCGATAATGCTTCACTGCGATACCTCACGATCTCGGCTTGTGCGTGCGTGTCTTGTCGTTTATTTTACATGGTGGTGGCATCGAGGTAGCTAGCTAAACCGCGACTGCGAGTTATCGCAGTGAGGCATCTTCGACGTATAATTACCCTAAAACTTGTCATAATCAACTTGATCCATTGTCTGGTAGAATGATTACATTATTATTCTTATATTAACGTTAATAAAATACGTCCACTTTCACTCTAGCAATTTTCCTGTCAAGTAGATATATTAAAATAAATTACAGGTTTTGTTACTTTCGGTTAATAAGTATTCTTGGCAGAAAATATACGCAACTAGTCTTAATGTACCTATTTTCTTATAATAGACATAATTCCACTTGCGATTCGAGATTTTTCATTTTATAACGGAACTAGCTTCTGCCCGCGACTTCGTCCGCGTAAACTCCGCTACTCTTGGTCGTAGCGTGATGTTTTATAGCCTATAGCCTTCCTTGATAAATGGACTATCTAACACAAAAAGATTTTTTCAATTCGAACCAGTAGTTCCAGAGATTACCCCCTACATACAAACATACAAACTTTACCTCTTTATAATATTAGTATAGAAGTAAGCTATTTTTCCGTGGGTACCAAAAGGCAATGGATCCTTGCTTATATCGAAGTATATAATTATCAACATTCTCCAAGTCAGGCCACTACGATAAATAGCTTCGAAAAACTTATTAACACGTAATTATTTCTTAATCGCATTAATCCAATTACTAGTTCCCTGCATAAATAACGATTCTAATATCACTACAATAAAATCGAATAAAATAGAGCGATAACCGAGTAGAATATGTATGGATAACGTGACTGCTCTTACTAAGGAAAATAATACTAGAACCAACTTCTTTAAAAAGGAATCAAATGAGGAAAAAGCTGGGTTAATATCACCATATTGTTCCACAATTGAAGGCCGAACTGTTGTAGTTTTTCTCCCGCTTATTCAACAAAGCAGGAATGTTAAAAATCAAATCGATTAGCACATCTTTATCCACACCTAATTCAATTCACACAAGTAAACAATCGAACCGAAGTGGTACGAGAAAGTAGCAGACACGATAAGCTGGGGTAAACCGATTTGATAAATCAAGAGCCAGATCACATCGACATAAGGACAAGCTAGTGAAGTGCTACTAACATAGTGTTAAGCTGTATTTACCACACATTTTGTTTTATACTTTATAATTCTTGTAAGGTATGGGCCATTGGAGCCTGTTTTTTTTATTATTATTTATTACATCGATCTTGCCGTCGACTGCGATGTAAAAACAAAATATTTTGTTGTCACATAGGCATCAGCCTTCGGCATATGCGTGTCTAATAGTATGCATTAATTTGTTTTACATGGAGCTGACATCGAGGTATCGAGCTAAACCACGACGGCGAGGTATCGCAGTGAAACATCTTCGACATTTAATTACCCTTAGAATCACCCAAGCTAAATTATGGAATCAAGCGTGACTGCGAAATCCATGTCAGTAAAATGCTATGCAATTCTGGTGTTTACATTTTATTCCACCAAAAACTAAACTGAAAATTTAAACTACTCATTGAATCAAACTAATTATCACTTCTTTTGTCTATTATTTGGGAAGGCCTATAAAAGCAGTGGACGTCTTTCGGCTGAAATGATGATGATGGTGTCTATTATGGTCCTAGTAACTAGGCTGTGAAGATCAGATAGGCAGTTGTTCCATGTAAAATACTGGTATTCAGTTGCGTCCGGTTAGACTAGAAGCCATAGAAAATAAATTGGGAGAAGGCTAGGCAGATTATGACGTCTATTACGGTCTATAATTTACCTTTAGGTATGAACTTAAAGTTACGGAGTCACCTAGTAGGTATTTTGGTTCATAAGACCACGAAATACACGAGAGCAGTGTGATGTTTACATTGAAAAGTAGTTTTCATACACCAAACTATAGATCCCTTCATTAGACAACCACGAAGTTAGATTTCATATAGCCGCAGGAACTGAGTAAACAATTAATTCGAAAGGGAAATTGTTTTCTGAATATTGAAAATGACGCGATATGAAGTTAAGAAGTGTAGAACTTAGCTGATTTATAGCCGTTTTATAGGAGACTAGCTGCGCCCCGCGGTTTCACCCGCGTAAGTTTCCATCCCGTGGGAATATCGGGATAAAAAGTATCCTATGTGTTATTCTGATGTATAAGCTATATTACTGTAAAGTTTCATCAAAATCCGTTCAGTAGTTTTTGCGTACATATCTATGTAACATATCTATGTATGGGTGTTTGTGAATTTGAATGTAAAAGATTCGGCACACGGGTACACCATGAGTTGTTTTAGGACAAATGATACTTTAAATCCCGGTAATGTACTACCCATGGGTTGATTTTTCAAGATGATGTTAATTCCAACCTCCACGAGCGAAACCACGAGATAAATCGTAAAACTTTACATAGGTAACTTTACATAGATAGTCCTACAGACAAAGGTCACATTTTGCCTGGACAATCTATTGTCCATTAAATAATATTAGAACCAGTACCAGTAATTGGGTTGTGGAAGTCAGATAGGCAGTCGCTCCGTGTAAGACATTGGTATTCAGCTGCGTCGGGTTAGACTGGAAACCGACCCCAATATAGTTGGGAAAAGGCTTGGCAGATGATGATGGAATAATATTAGAACATTAGAATAGAGAATCTATTAACGATATAACGGACAAACAGTCGGTTGTTACTGTATCTGTGGTGGCACGATACACATAATTAAATTAAATATCAACGCTGAATTAGCTACAAAAGGGATTAATTTAAGTGCAACCAATTACCTGTGCCGTAATATTTGGATGGACCATTGAAATATTTGATGTGCTTAAAATACGTTTGAAATACCTACATAGAAATACATAATGTCCTGTAAATATTTATAACTAGCTTTTGCCAGCGACTTCGTCCGCGTGGAATAATGACTTCCGGAAATTGAGGCACTAACTCTCATAGAGTTTAACCGATGTGCTCTTTCCTCTGCCGATTCTTGAGAACGCATATTTCTCATTCAACACGTTTTTCAAGACAATAGCGGGCGGACGCCGGCGTCCGCTTGGGGCTTGAATAACTAAAAATATAATATATAAAATAATATATAATAAAACCTACTTCACTTAAAACTAAATACCTATAACTACTATAATTAATAATACCTATACCTATAATTAATAAAAGTACCTACGCTTTTACCTACTTAATATTAAAAAAACTGAACATAAATTAACCAAAACTTACCTACTACTAACTAACTACTACTAACCTATTACTACTTCACCTAAAAAGAAATCCTGTTTTCCCAACATTTCCCTTCACTGCTCTGCTCCTATTGATCGTAGCGTGATGAAAAGTATACTATAACCTGCCCAGGAGTATGAAGAACAATTGTACCAAGTTTCGTTGAAATCCGTCGAGTGGTTTTTGTTTCTATAACAAACATACAGACAGACAGACAGACAAAAATTTTACTGATTGCATTTTTGGCGTCAGTAACGATCACTAATCACCCGCTGATAGTTATTTTGGAAATATATTTCATGTACAGAATTGACCTCTCTACAGATTTATTATAAGTATAGAAGATTAGCTTGCTAGTGGATAAAGCATGGATAGTATGGGTGTTGGGTATTCCATTCCATTGCCATTGTATATTTCCGATAGGATAATAAATACATGTATGGTCAATAATGTTGAGCATCTAAACGATATCTTTATCTAGCAGCAGAATACCATTATAAATCCATTGAAAGCAACAATTTAATTATCTCAAAAATGCTTATAATACCATCAGAGCATGGTCTATTAAATATCACCATCGCTTCTAGGAGCCATTATTTTCATTCCGACAAAGATTCTCGTTCGTTCCGACCGAGATTCAAAGAAAAAACCTTTGTAACAGCCAATTAACTGCAGCGACGAGGAATTAATTCCTTCCAGGCCTGGGCTGAACGAGGCTTCTTAATATTTCTTTTGCGAGAACATAAAAAACATATACTAAATTAAACTCTGTACTGAGGACAAGGTAAGGTCGGTATTAGTGTAATTCTCGTGGCGGTCGACGCATTTCATGCCGCGGAATGGGCGCATCAGTATGAAAATAAGGATTATCTCATTTACTTCACACCGGGTAATACCTAATTTGCGAATGACTTCCACATTTTGCGGAATATATTTTACTTTGGTGTCAATGAAGTATTTCATAAAATTCTTAGTATATATAAAACGTAATATTATATTACGTATATTTATTTTTCTAATATTGCATCTAAAGAATAATTTCTCTCAAAAAAGTCGTTTACAATTCCGTTTACTCTTTCTACGAACATTGAATTATCTTTGCTCTCATCTTCGTAAACCTCTTCATCAAAATGTTCATATTTCATTTCAGTCATTTTGAGGGCGTCCTCATATGGGGCCGTTATTATCATCATTGAGACGAGAGCCTCTATCAACCCAAGTACCGAATATTCTCTTAAATGTTTTTGAAAAATACTTCTTGGGTATATTTTTTCAACGTCCAAATTACAATGTCGTAGGACTGCAGTTAATGTTCCGTAGTAAATGTCAAGGACTTGGTCGTAGTGATTGTAGAGGAACTGTCCGTCGGTAGACATGTACAAGAAGTAGGATAGGTCGGTGACCGGCGAGGCCATTCGCACCAGCTGGTGGTCAACAAATATCACTTCCACTGGCTTGCAGCCCTGAAAACAATGAATATTTTTGTGAACAATCTGTAAAACTGTAATTTAACAATCTACCCAGCAGTATCTCTCCCAGAATATTATAAGTCCTATAATTAGCACGTACTTTCAAAACTTTCAACACATTAACATATTTATAACAGTTCGGTTCAGGCCATTTTAAAATTCTTACCTTAACTTTGTAAAGTATGTTGTTGTTCCAGCAGTCGCCGTGACAAATAGTACTGTAGGAACCTGGCCGAGTGCACTTATACAAAACCGTCAGTATGTCTGGAGCGAGTCGGTTCAACTTATCTCTAGCGGCAGCATCTATCACTACGTTCACAGACGCTTCGTAATACGAGCTCATGCTCTTCGGTGCAGGTCCCGGTTTACAATACTGCACATCCTCATGACACAAACTAGCTATCTCCTCAAATTCTCTCGGATTCGTCTTCTGCAGCACAAAGGACAACGCATGCAATTTCGCTAAATTTTTCATCACGAGAGAAACGTAATCCAAATTCGCCTTGCAAAGTCTGTCGCGTAGTTTGAATCCTTCTTCTCTTAAATCCTGCGTGACGATGGTTTCTTTGTCATATTCGGCACTTGCTAAAATGCAGTTTGGAAATTTGATTTTCAAGCCTTCGACGTTTTTAATTTTATTTTGAACTTCCAGCAATTTCGGCACGATCTGTTGGTAAAAGATGAATTCTCGTTTGTACGATTCTCTGAAACATGCACGCATTTTTGATTCCGGATGCCACTTTATCATGAAATTCTTTCGAATCTTCTGCCCTTCAATAATTCCTTTTAGTTGAACTTTGAACATACCAGTCAGAAAACTGTCAACCTCTTCACATCCTAACTCGACATTAAAATCATTTAGTTTCATATTACTTAGTTCGGCCGATTTGTAAATTAAGTCAACAAGATCTTGCTGACAACGTGATATTTTCTTTCGTGGCATAGTACACTGATTTCACTTTAAATCGATTTTTATAACCACTGTCTTGAGCTGACTGTTAAGATTTCACGTTTAGATGACGACTGACTTATCACAAGGTATCTTACACCTACACTATCAATAGTAAAACTGACAAATTTCGGTATCTGTAAGATAAATTATAGGAACTAGATGAAAAAAACATCTTATTGTTCGGTTCCACTGATAATATAATATATCTATCTATAATTCAATATATCTTATTATCACGGAATGGAAACCTACAATCTGAACGGTATTCCTTCGATAATAATTTGTACTTATTCACATCGATTCGTGCCAATGCATAAAACTATGATAATCAGACGAGATATGTGTTTAGTTGTTTACGAACGCGTTATCAGTGATGCGGCGGGTACATGTGACAGGCGTTTTGAGCGTTATCAGTGCGGAACAGTCTCAGCGAATGGCCGCGAGATAAACTAGTCCCTGCGCACACAATACCTTTTGTAATGTCACTCAATGGGCGTCCTGCCTGCAGAGTCGCCCATGTGTGTGTGAGTCATACAACTGGTTTTATGCATTCAATGTCGTATTGTGCGCTATTGTCGGGTTCCTGACCACGAGTCTTGGAATACGCACAGTGAAATGTGCATGAAATGGACCGACCGTTATTCTGTATTTCTGCGAAAATAGTTTGTCTTATTCCATATTCATTTTCCGAACCGACCGCTTTGAATATTATTGGTTGTAATAAATAAAATAGTCTTACTTTATCTGTTCGGTTTATTGTGTCTACAGAATATTTTTACGGCATAGTTCTACCGAGGTATCTTCCGCAACACATTCAAACAAAATAAAACAAACGTGTTAAACATAAAACAGTTTAGGACGCCTAATGAAACAAACAATTTGAGTATACCTACATGTTACAGCAGGCTGAAAGTGAAAACAAAACTGTTGGTATTTACGAAAACTAACTCACTTCACATTTCTCCGTCACAATTACACAGCCGTCAGACGAGCCACGTCATAAAGTTTTTCACCTTTGTGATAAAACAACAATAAAGCGGCGACGTACACCCTTTATTCTAAAGCGTAGTCGGAAGTCCTACATAGACATAAATATTTAATTGGATAAGTACCAACATTCGCCCATTCGGCCTAGCTACTCTTTGATGGCAGGTGAGCTGTATTGCTCAGGTATCTGATCAATTTTCGGCTCAGCCATTTTGAATTATTTAACCATAAAGACAAACTAATAACTACATTTAGGAGGCTCAAATAATTCTGTTTGATGCCGAACTGTAATTGATGTTGCTTTCAAATTGAAAACCGATTCTATTCACTGCCTCATTTGGAGTTTCTATTATCTTTGATAAGTATTAAGTACTATAAGTAATAATACTATAGTCGTTGAGCTCCGCAAGTTTTGGGTTGAGCTACACGATTACTGACAAATTTTTGCGCTGACTGGACTGGTCCACACAAATCTGAGCGGTTCTTTCCTCAAAAGACCATTTCAGGCACTTATCTACATTGTTTTCACATGATCTGACCAAGAGTATATCTGGACTTTAAAAGAGCCTTGACCCTTGAGTTTGTTTCGCAATCACTTCTCAGGGATAGGCCGATAGGAAATGACTAGGTATATCTAGTTTTTTTTTATAATATGTCCTGTAAAAGTGATTCCGATATTCTATTTACAGAATAAACAATTTCATTTCATTTCTATTTACTTCCAATATATAATTATGCTATAAGAAATTTTAGATGTGATATGAATAACTTAATATTAAAGCTTAAATCAGCGGGGTAATTGCGTAACTATTATAACGATATTTAAATTGTCAAGCAGACTAATTTTCCAAACATTTCAAGCAATAGATTAGGATATTTCAGGAGGCTAGTGGCTAAGTAATAACAGCCGCACGGATCGATCGATCAGGTTAAGCTACGCTTACCGCGGTTGGTCCGTGGATGGGTGACCATCTTTAGATACTAAGACCCCTCCGTGCCTCGAAAGGCACGGTAAACGGTTGGTCCCGGCTGTCATTCGTGGATCTTTGACAGTCGTTACGAGTCGTCAGAAACCCGAAAGTCTGACAACCAGCCTTACCAAGGGGTTTCGTATTACCCAGTAACTGGATTGTGGAGGTCAGATAGGCAGTCGCTCCATGTAAAATACTGGTACTCAGCTGCATCCGGTTAGACCAGAAGCTGACCCCAACATAGTTGGGAAAAGGCTAGGCAGATGATGAGATTAGGATATTTCAAATCCTTCGAATTGTGATAGAAAGTGTGTAAGCACGAAATTCGTAAGTTTCGACAAAGTTAGGGGCGTTTCTTACTCCGTATCCCTTACGGGCATATGATTAGTTTATGGCCCGAACTAAGAATGAATGACAATACGATGAGACAGTTGTCCCTACTCACGATAAGTGTTCCTACTGTCCGTACGCAAAATTGAAATTGACACTTATTTTGACGGATGAGTTACTTTCGGGTGGACCCGAATCTTTGTTGATGGACATAGAAAGTAGACCCATAGTTTCTATGTTTAGAGTGTATGTTTAGAGGATTAAATACTTCATGAAAAATGTAATTTACGGTTGGCAATTTTGCGTTGTTTAATACCAAATTTTCAAACAGATAATAAACGTAAATTGATCATATATCGCTTGCTCACTGCACGTAACTTTAATTTGTAGCTGTTACAGACAAAAATAATTACAGGCTGGTTTTCTCACGGGTTTTACTTTATGGTAAGTTATTGGTGTCTAGGGAATTTATTTATTAAAGAGGATAAAAATATAAACAGTGGATAAACTTCTTATACTAACTAACAAACTTTTAAAATAAAAAATGTAATAGTCTAACCTCACCAAAACTATTAACAAACTATGGTGTCTTAGCATATGCGCACCACCACAAAATTCACACAATATTATACGCTAGTTTAAAACATTCTCGTTGATTTCAATAAATATTACAATTTAAAAAACAATATGATCTACATCCTGCAACATAATTCAGCATGGTCCCGAACGTGTCTAGACGTGCAGGAAATCAGTTTTCCGTAGAAATCGACGTTGACGCCGATTGCCCGTTTCGATTGACTCACGTTTTTGATTTTTATTTTATTGGCAACACTTAGATTTTGACATGTTCTTATGTACGTGTGTATTGCACAGGTAAAGTTGCAGTGCTCCGTTTAAAATAAAATTACTAAAATTCAAGAACATTGATTGATTGTTTTATTAATTATTATATCGTAAACTAGGTAAACATTATTGTAATTGTATAGGAATTAAAGTTATTTTCCATAAACTCATATTTTTTACATTTATGGCAAATAAATCGCGTATCTAGAATACGTTTTCTGTTACATTTGTTTACATTCTCATCATACACTTTTGGAACAGATCACAGAAATGCACCACGCATAATTTTATGTAGTCTCGAGGGCAATCTATCTCATCGTGATCAAATTAAAATGTCAACGCTACAAGATTAATAATGTTTATAGCTGGGGCATCCGTCAGGTTCACTATTAACCACGTTATCTGAAACTCAGGAATTTGGCACTAAATATGTGAAATTAATCAAACAAAACAATTTTTTATGGGTTGATTTTTCAATAGTCAGAAGGCTAACTCCCGTTCAAAATCTATTAGTTCATCACAGCGACAATCAATATCAAAAATGTAGGGACATAATATATATTTTTGACAGATTGAGACAGAGATCTGAGGGGCAATTCTCGTAATTTTTAAGAACGTTCACAGTCTGGTCTCAGTCTCAATCTGTCAAAAATACTTCAATTTTCCCTACATTTTGACAAGCTTTTGACATTTGTTTGTCACCGAGATGAGATACGTTTTAAATTAGCAGAATAGGCCTACTGATTGTGAACGTTATTAAAATTACAAGAATTGCCCCTTAAATAACTTTTGCGGAAGAACCAATAAGACAATTTGACATATTTTTCTATAGGTACAAAAGCTGTCAAACCGCAAGATTTATAACGCAGTTAAAAGTTTTTAGACTATTTTATATAATCAGCCCTTACTGCGAAGTATATGTATAAAACTGTAGTACACACGGCTACACATCAAGCTATAAATTTCCAGTTTTAGCTGACCTCGCATTGTATAGGTTTTTCGTACAATCAGAAGTCAGCTTATACTGGTTTTGTGTAGCTTGATGTGTAGCCGTGCGTACAATCAGCCTACAAACATTCACACTGCCTCCTCTCTGTGATAGGTAATGGGCCGTTATTCACCACGCGGGCCCACTGCGGTTTGGTAGATGTCACATGTCTTAGAATTTTCGGTTCTATACATGCCGGTTTCCACACGATGTTTTCCTTCACCGTTTTAAGAGTAGTAATGATGAAATAATTTACAAAAAGAAAAATGCCTGAGTGGGTTCGAACCTACGAGGCTACGACCAAAACAAATATAAAACTATGATATCGGATAACAAATAGAATCAGTGCCTGTTATTGATGCAGTCGAGGAGAACGCTCCCAGCGTAATAAGAGCTGCTAGTTATTGTACTTCTTATGTAGAGGGCGCTCGCATCGGTGTAATACTAGTGTATTTATTTAATAAACTAGTTTCTGCCCCCGACTTCTTTCGCGTGGAAGACTTAAGACATCGCTTTTAAGACTTAAAATAACAGCCACATTTTTAAAAAACTTTCCTGCATACTAAATTTGTAGTTTTCGTCTCAGCAGACAAAATATAAAGAAAGCTAGGACTGGTGACACAGGAACAAGCGATGTACAGTGTTGTCTGTGAGGAACAACTCGTTCTGCAGGCTTAGCATGACGCATTCTATTTCTACATAGAATAGACACAGCTCTTTCTATACAAAGTGACATTTCGTTTCTCCACTTTTGACATCGCACCGTAGAAATCCTTCTACAATCTGTCATTTTGTCTTTCGCTTCTAACGATCTTTGTCTACGTCTTTTTATATGTAGACTATTTCAGAAGAAAGTTTTCTATCCCAACTGTCAAAATGACGCTGACGACTGACAGTTGTAAGGAGATTTTAAACTTTCTACACGACGGCCACAAAGTATATACGATTATCTACAAAATCATGATATAACTACAATATTTTTTTGTTCCAAAACACGGTACTTCAACACTGAGAACAATTGTTGTAGTTGTCTTTATATAGGTACGTGATTTATTATCAGTAAAAAAAACGAATAAAAATCCTATGACAAAACAGAATTCTGAGTCGAATTATGTAAAAGAGTATGTATTTCGTAAAAATTGCAGTTGACTCTTTCTACTTTGCTGCCGTCGTACTGTCTACACGGAATGTCATCTTTGTCTACTCTTCCGTCGACAAGACGGTGCTCATGCTACGCCTGCTGATGTCGACACCCGCAGCCTTCAGTAGTAATTTCCCATCGCTTGGGAAATTTTTCGTTTTTAGTAAATGATTTACTAAATAAACTGTAAGTAATCTTAATATAACGTAGACGGGTATTGTAATTAGCTGCTAAAATAAATTAATAACTGCATTTAGTTTTTCCTAGCTGTAATTCTTAACAAGTTACTGCCCTGTACGTTTTAATTACCCAGGCGCCGTGTAAAACTGAGCCTTTCAGTTAGTCATTATCGTTTGTTAGCAGCACACTCGACTGTTTTAAGCAAGTATATGGTTTAAAAATCACATTAGTGAGGCAGAACACATCACTACCGAGACTTTAATAGATTATAACGGCGGCCGCTTCGCCGGTTTTACTGTAGGGAAGGCGATCACAATCACCCTCAATAGAACACAATGTCTTTGAGACAGCCAATCGTCTCCCAGGATCATATTATGGGGGATGCGGTAAAGTAGCCCGCGAAATTCAAATTTTCTTACGTTTTTTACAATTACCTCAGCCCGTAGTTTACTAAATTGCAAGTCAGCGTCAGGTGAAATTGTATGTTGATTATAATATGATTCGCGACCGTAAAAAATATGACGTTACAGAATTATGATCATTAAAATTAGCAATACAACTCCTTGAGTTAGAATTGGCCTCAAATGTTATAATGTTGTGATATTTCTGTGGGGATACCTCAACTATACCCTTTTGCAAAGTGGCATCAAAATCTGAATCGGCAGTTTTGAGAAATATAATTAAATTTATTTATTTTTTAATTTAGAAAATTATTTTTTGTTTGAGAGTATACTTCCTAAATTCGGGGTGGCAAGTGCCTTTGTCTACAAGAAAGACACATTAATTACGTATTATAAAGTCAGAAATACCCGTTAAAACGTTTCTAAAATAAAAAAATGTAACAAGAAATGTGAGTTCTAAAGTATTATTTTTCTCAAAATTGCCGGGTTCGATTTTGATGCCCCTTTGACAAGGATATAGTTGAGGTATCCCTACAGAAATACCACTATAATATCGCTATTGGTTCATAGAACACTTTCCATATAAATTTAAACAGTCTCCTTTGAATTTCGCGGGCTACCCTGACGCTTTCGTCTGAAAAGAAAATAAAAAAACTTTTCAAGAAGGGGCGACATAAAATGTATTACCTCAAGACAAACGCATTTCAAACACTAATGTAAGGACCACCTTTTATCGCTCTTATAAATTTTCTTCAAAAGCCCAAATTTTTCGGCGAGTGGGAAAAGCACTTCAAAGGGGAAGTAATGAAAGAAAAATGAAGAATGTTTTAATAACTTCTTCTTCGTGTTACAACATTTATCTTTTATGTGCATGGGAACTGTTCCAATACCAACCCCTTTGTGTTGTGAAAGTAAAAAGTATGCTGTCTTAACAATTCCGGAATGTGTTTTTGGGTCAGTGGAAACAGAAGTCTTTGGAGAGAATTTCTATTGAGTCCATTTGCCGAGTGCTCTTTGTGTAGATAATGATGTACTACAATTTTACAAGCATAAAAACTACACTACGGCTTCATAATAACACTGACATCGTAAACACCAAAAAAAAATAAACATTTTATTTCAAAATATACTATCAACCCTTAAAAAAGCACCGACACGCCTATTCCACAGAAACATGGACCTGAAAATATGTTCGCCTACATTTTTTACAAAAAAATAAATAAATCCTGAAAATCGACTATAAAAAATATGAATGCAATTTTCTAACAGGGCGAAATTGGAATAAATTTTATCCGGGCAAAACCGTCGTATCAGCTAGATATTTTATATAACCGTTTTATAAAATATAAATCATATCAGAGGCAGAGTAGCGGGCTAGCGCCACGGACACCGCACGGGGACGTCTCCAACGCAATAGTGGCTTATTTTACATTCAAAGCTTTGGGAAGCGGTTTTAAGAGGTTAGTTAATATTAAACATTTTTTACCACACAAACTGTTTCTCTGCGTGTGTTTTTAAACAAAGTAGCCTAGAGTCTGCTGGCTGACTATGCAAATGACCCGATTTTAAGCTGGGAACTCATAGAGTGTATGTTTTCCATGCCGTTGCGTTGCTGCAAGCTGTGTATGGTGTGTGCCGTCGTGTTAGGGGTGCATTAGGCCGGGCAGAACAGGGGTGCGTATCGATTGGCGACCCCCACCCGGCGCCCTCGACACTACACAATATTACTCTCTGCACTCCGAAACCCACCCTTTCGTTACATTTGCAACGTTTACTTTCCGGCCGAGATCATTGTTGTAAAAGATTTTAATACAAATATTTTTTGTCTTTATAATACACTTAGGTTTGAGCTGTTTTATAATATATGTAGGTTCATTCCTTCGAAACGTCCTGTAGGAAATCGATTAGGACAGTAAATAAAGTTTTCAGTGGCCTATTTCTTTTAGACCAATGTCATTTAAAACGACTTTATAAGTTCTTAAGCACATTTATAACAAACACAATAAAAAAGATTGTAACAACCCTATTTTATTACAGTAAAAACACACATAAAACCCCTAAATTCATTGAAGCTCGCCTGTCAGGCGCACGCGCCGAATGGCAATAACCGCGGTGATTGCATGTAGACATCTACACATCTAGGGGGCATCGAGGGCACTTTGATATCACGCAGCTCAAATTGTTTTATCTCGTGGTGCAAGAGGGTTAGCTACGACACTTTTTATGGTTCCGTAGTCAACAAGAACCCATATAGTTTCGCCATGTCCGTCTGTCCGTCCGCATCTTAGTTCAGAGACTCTTTGTACTAGAAAGCTATAATTTGGCACGGATATACATATTAATCACGCCGACAATGTGTTAAAATATAATCGTGAAAAAAATTTTTTTTAGAGTATCTACCTCCTCAACACGTAAAGTGTGAATGTTTTTTTTTTTTCGTCTACCCCTTGGTGTGGGATATCGTTGGATAGGTCTTTCAAAAATGTTGTGGATTTGTGGAAACAATTTGTCGATTCAAAAACCCGTTTGTGAAATAATAAGCTTTAAAGTGCTAATTTTTCTTAAAGTCAAATGTGCCTTGCCAGCTTAATGGTTGATTTTCGATATGTGAAAACATTCACGGTAGTAGTATATGTTAACAAAGTTAAAAAAAAACTACACAGCTAAGTAGGCTTTAAAAATTTACGAGTAATGGTCGACCAACTTACATTTGCAGTTGCAATGTATGGGAGAAAATGATTTTCAACTACAATATTAAGTTTGTTCTTAGAATAAAATCATTCCAACTACGGAACCCTTTATTGTGCGTGGTTTGACACGCACTTGGCCGGTTTTTTCTTTATCGTTCTCTATGCGCGGAAATAAAGTGCGTTTTTTTTCCTACTTAGGTTTGGCAAAAAATATGAGTAATGTTTTTTTCTTACCAAATTTTGCTTAGTCACTTTTTATTTTTATAGTAGCTGATGTAGGGGTGTGTCAATCTTTATTTTAATGCATTTAATGTTCATGTTTCGATTAAACGATATTCTGACGGATTGCATTATGCATGCCCTACAAAACTATACACGGCTTGTGTGTGATTTTTAAAGTAACGTTGGTTTTTATTATTCTTCTTGCAATTTTATTAGAATCATGATCAATCACGATTATGGACGGCGTTTGGATACAGTAAAACGCTATTTGCAATACGTCTTTATTTTATTAATTAAAGTAAGTTTGCTGCTTTCTTTTTCTGTGGAAATTTTCCTTAATCAATCACCTATAACGACACCCAAGGGAGATAAGGAATTTCCTTACTATCCAGAACTTTTTTTCATTAGATATTTTATAATAACATCACACCAATAGGTAAGAAAGGTAAGCAGCAGTGCACAGCACTGCACTTTGCCAGTTGTTTATTGCTCGGTTCCTATAAACAAAAACGAATCGTTTTAGGTACTTGCTAAACTGGGCATTTTAATATGTTTATTCGTAAACTAATTTTACCTATAATAGCTATTTCCTTAATGAAGGGTCTACTATGCAACTGTTGCAACTAGGGTTGCCAACTTTTTTATATCAATTATAGTATTTTTGAAGCCATTGCCTGTAAAAATATAGTAGATGGCGAAAAAATAAAAAAATATTGTAGGCATGTTTAATTTTTTTTTTTATATCTCATAACCTCTAAATTAAGGTTACCATTAATTCACCTTCTATTAGATTAATACTGGCCATATTACGCTCATCTAAGCGTACTAAATATTTTTTAAAGAAATATAGAATTTAGGCCTATAGTATAGTAGGATACTATATTATATAGTAGGGTTGGCAACCCTAGTTGCAACTGACTTTTATAATATGTCTAGACTGAAAGTATTGAGTGCAATTGATTGTATTCATATTTAAATTCTTTTTCCGTATAAAAACCATTATGAGATCTTTGCTTCATTATTAATTGTTAAAGATACAAGAGTTTTGATTTTTACCAAGAACGGTCCGTAAATAAGAATCGGCCATAAGTCCCAACTAATAGGGGGCGAGCGTATTGCCTTCAACCGGGCAAACATCTAAATTCCAGGCGGCAACTGAGACACTCTTAATGGAAAATTCCAATAACACTTAGCCGGACTTGGGAATCGAACCCAGAACCTCAAGATGCCACCAATGACGCCATCATTATAATTTAAACATTTAACGTTACAAAATATCGTGTACGTTCTGTCTGGCCATAAATAAACAGATAATCCAGGCAAATCAGGTGCGTCAATCAAAGCGAGTAGCGCCGCGGACGTTCAACGACCGTATCGTCCGCCGCCACAGGTACAGTCAGCTTCAAAAAGATGTTAACATCGACAAGAATTAATTTGATTGTGTACAGTTTATTTCATAATATTGTATCTATGTTTAGCCAAAATTAAGTACCCAATGTGTAAATATGTTTTGTATCAATGTACCTATAGCCATAGGTACATTGATACAAAATTATGGAACAAATAATACATTGATAAAATACAAATATGAAAGTTAGATAAATAGTGAAGGTACAATGTTAGATGCTTGTACTAGGGTTAGGAACAATATTTAATATCATGAATTTTAAAAATAGCGACAACGTAATAATTGTTTGTAATAAATCTAATTTACTTACACTATTAGTATAGAACTTAAGTAATAAGGGTCATAAATAGATTCTATATATTGTTATTTAATTTAAATAAAATAGTTTCTTGCACCTAATAATTACACACATTATCATGGGAAGTAAACTCGATTGGACAACGATAATGCTCGGTTCCTATTATAAACAAAAAAAAAAACATTTTGCTTACCAGCAGCATTTTTATTGCAAAACTGGGCATATAAATAGATTCATAAGCTAATTTTACCTGTGATAGCTACTTTATGAGAAGGTCTACTATGACACGCTACGACGTCATTGCTTAATTATTGGTAAAGACTACACTTGTACCTAACAAGTGTCTTAAATTTAACCAATAACGGTCCGTAAATTATAGGAATTGGCCATAAATTAACTCTTATAGGTGTATACATCTTTCTGAGGCTGACTGTACCTATAGTTGTCGCACAATTACGTCAACAGTCCGCCGCCGCCGGTCGGCTTCTAATGAATCAAACGACAACTATGTTGGAGCTAGGGATGGGTTACAAGTGGAATCGATGGAATATTTGATGTACTTAAGTGTATAAACACATCATCATCATCTGCCCAGCCGTTTCCCAACTATGTTTGGGTCGGCTTCCAGTCTAACCGGATGCATCTGAGTACTGGTATTTTACATGAAGCGACTGCCTATCTGGCCACCATAACCCAATTACTGGGTAATACGAAACCCCTTGGTAAAACTGGTTGTCAGACTTTCGGGCCTCTGACGACCCGTAAGTCTAAACTAGACTAGACTTCTCGTAACTGTATAGATATTAGATAAAGAAGGTATCTAATTAAATAATATCGAAAACTACCCTTCAAAGGGATGGAAGGGTAGTGGAAAATATGAAATCTACGCGAACTAAGTTGCGGGCGAAATGCTAGTTGGTTAATATTAGTTAAACGAATAATTTCGCTTCAAAGTTTCTTAAGAGTCGCGAAAGATGAAGTGAGGAGATCATTTCATAATAAGAGCTCCGTTTCACTTTGTAATTAGTCACAATTACATAAAACATTCGTTAGTAAAACTGACAATTATAACACCTACTTATCTTAGGCTACACCGCCATAACCAAGAAAATGTTATCTTCATCGCCGTTGAAAAACGGAAAGGTGATCACAGAAGATCACTACTGCTTAACCTCTAGACGTAATTCCTGGGTCTCTATTGACAACACCCACACGATTAGGGGAGGGTGAATAAGGGAACACATACAGTGTGTTCGTAGCTTATAACACCGACTAAGTTTGAAAACTTTACGGAAACAGGGAACTTTTAATAGTGCTTCTAAGCGATGAATCAGCAAACTGTCGATATTTTCTACCACCTTGCGATCTTCCGACGTACCTAAGTGAGCTTTTAGTTTCAGGTTTGTTAATATTCGGAATAGCGTGTTTTAAATTGGATCCTAAAGTGAAAGAATGGTAAATGAATACGTTTTAATTGGTAAAGCTTTGGATCCGTATTTCACATGAAGTCAAAACCTGCTGCTCAAAGATTCAAATGGCTAGATTTGCCCTCTAAGGGGAGGGCAAATCTTAGAAGAAAAAGCGTCCATACTGAGAAGAACGGTGCGCTCACATATTTAAAATAGCGTTTCCATGACAATCAAGTGGGAACATTGCGTCACTGTGTATCAGAGGTGTCAAAACGAATCAGAAATGCGAATATGTTTTGACGCAGTAGGGCGAATCTAACGATTTAAATCTTCGCCACTGCTATCATTTTCATAAGTTAGTGGCGGCCAACGCATTTCTAGACAACCGTAACTTATCGGTCGATAAGCTAAGCTTATGCAGTAGGTACCTAGCGTGTAGATAATGGAATCGAATACCTTCCCAATTATCTATATCAGTCACAAATTACTTAATCTTTCATAATTAACTAATTTATTACATAATCAGCCTATAATGTTCCCACCGCTGGATGACTGTGACTATGACGGAACAAAAGGGATTCCTTCTGTATCAAATTCAGTTGTATCAGTCCTTTTCATTACACACAAACCTGCATTATAGCAGTTGTCACAAACGTGACGTCACTGTTTGCGGTCACAGTTGAATGTGGTCTGACTCGCAGCGCAAGCGACGCATTTAACTCAGGTACTCAGGATTTGTAACACTTCATACTGCTTTGCATACCTATACGATTAGTGATATAATTAGTAGTTGGCTTTCATGCCATAATTAGGATGGATTCTTTAAAGTACAGAGTATATTTTGTAGTTGATAAGTGATACTGATGGGGTAATAATAATAAATAATAATAGCCTCCCGACCGGTTTCGGTCACGGTGACCAATCTTAACGCAGATTAGCCAGGTACGCACGAAATATTATAGTGCACAAGTGTGTGCGTAAACACAGGTGCACTCTCTGTTCTCTGCTCGTGACACCAATCCGACACGACCGGGGAGGGATCAGGCGCAGGACCAACGGCTTTACGTGCTTTCCGAGGCACGGGGGTATTAAAACGCCAACTTCCAAACTCCGGACTGTTACTAAGAAATTCCTAATGTAAAACCCAATAACACTTTGTACGATCCGGGAATCGAACCTCGGACTCCACGCTCAGCATTCGCGTTTGCAAACACGAGACCAACGGGTCAGTTACAACTAACATCATAATATTCATGTTGCCGATTTCTGTTGACTATTTCTATTAATGATGTATAAAATAAGTGAAATAACTAAAATAGTTGTCTTTTATGCTATGATTAGCATGGATTCTTTAAAGTACGGGAGTATAATTGGGGCTGGTAAGTGATGGGGGGTAGGTACAGCTAACATCATACGTAACATTATTGCTGAGCTGCTGTATTTTTATTAATGAAATGACAAGCACTTCGCCCGCGTAGATTTCGTACTTCCTCTTTTTTGATAAAAACCTTTTTTGAAAAAGTCAGCTGTTCCCTACATTTATGTTCGCATAACTCGTCAAAATTTAGGGAACAGTTAATTTTTTTTTTTTGGCGATTGCAGCTTTTGTCCCTTATTAAAAGTTGTTCATAATGATGAGTACAATCTCCCATTTCGGTTTGTCGCATGTTTTCAATTTCAAACTGTATGTGTATATATGCCTTCCTTTGAGTAATCCATCTATGTCTATACATAGCCGATCGATGTAGGTACGTTCAATACAAGAGATACTTACCTTCCGTAATCTAATAGAATCCCTGTGTGTATGTGTTTAATTGGTTTGACTATAGAGCAGATCCACCTATCCATAGTAGGTATACGTATTAAACATTTGCGTTGATTGCGGTAGGTAATCCTATTTGTTGACGGGCGTCACGTCGTCGGGTGCGGTCTCAAAACGTGCTGCAGGTTCAAATACAGTCTCATTAAATAACATTTTCTAGCACTGTGTAATATTTTCTTATACCTACACATCGAGGAATATTATATTGGTCTTCCCATTCCATTGAGCGCAGTGGTAACCCAAAATAAATTCGGGTATTCATTCAGCTGCATCTGGTTAGAGCAAGACTCAAACATAGTTGGAAAAATTATTCCAATGAGAGCAGTGGTAGGCTACCAGTGGCCTCGACTCATGGAATTTACTTCATCACCACTGCTCTTAAACTGGTGAACGAAAATATCGTTAGGAAATCGGCATGTACAGTCAACAGCAAAAGTAGATGATGAAAATCAGAAATTCAATACTAATGAACGGAGTTCGCGTCAGAACTGTGTGTCATCGAAGTGTCGTTATGTGATTGTAAATTATACCAAACATTTACTACTTCGACGTCACACAGATCTGACGCGAACTCCGTTCATTAATTAGTATTGAATTTCTGATTTTCATCATCTACTTTTGCTGTTGACTGTACTAGAACCAAAATTCGAAGACATATGCCATCCAAACCCGCACTGGGCCCGCGTGGTGGATTATATGCCACTCCCTCTCAAAGAGAGGGCCTGTGTGTGCAGCAGTGCGAACATTACAGGCTTGATAATGCTTACTCCTCAATATAGTTAGGTATTAGAAATTAACTTAGGTGTTATTAAAAGTCTTCTTTTATCCAGGTAAATCCTGTACAATCGCAACTGCGCAGCGGGAAAAAGAATCTCAGCTCAAGCAAAGTGTAACTCCATCGGGAATTTACCTGTCAACTCGGAGACTGGATTTGTGCCCGATTAAACCGCCTATTCGCCTTGTCTCATGTTTTTTTTTCTTATTACAATCTAGCATATGCAATTTAACTTTAACTTAATAGTTTACGAGATAGATTATGTTATAACTAACAATAGTGACAATTTGCACTTTTACACAGTTTCATAACACTTTCTTAGGGTCTGATAAATTGATAAAACACTTTGTTCATGTGTTACATGTAAAGCACCATTAGCACTACACTCACTAGATATATATTCATTCACTAGATATATATTATACTAACTCAAATGGTTTAGTTCTCTTTAGCCTACGCACTATGTCCGTGTTGTCTAGGAGCTGAATTGCCATTCACTCGTCTCATGTGATACCGCCTTATCACATGAGACTCGTGGACTCTAAGGTGAAATGTGGGTGTAAAATACACCTCTAACTATCTCTTCGGGAAACACAGGCAGGATTTTATGTTGCAGGGTTTTTTGTGTTGGCTATAATAATACCTACATATTTTGTCGTATTCGTGTAGTCTCATAACAAATAGCCAAAATGCACCAAGCGGTTGAGGTTTTCCTTCATCCGTCATACAATTCCCAACGAAATAAAATATTTAAATATTTCCATTTATTCATTCATTCGTGTGTCGCGGTAGCCCTGCTCGGTGACGTATACGTCACGTCATAACGTCACTGGATGCGGTTGCAGCTTGATCCAAAATGTGGTGTACCATCCATTGCGTGTGGAACGTTGCCGAATTCATTCTCGATGTATTGTCAACGAACAATGTATCTACAAGTTTATAGGTCAATCGTCGTGATGTCTTTATTGTAGCACGACTGTAAAAGTATGTGTCTACTATGCATAGTGCATAGCGTCTTATTTTGTCGCATTCTAAAATGTAGGTAAACGCACTCAACATAGTTAGCCACTGACGTACCCACTGCTGGGACACATCACACATGCCTCCTTTCTGTGAGAGGGAGTGACGCATAAAATATCGCGGGGAATAAGAAGAGTGTAACAATTCCAAGCAATAAATATGATACAGAAAAAAAATCTACAAACAGTGTCTGTAATTTATATGGTGTACCTAGATAATGATTATGTAATTTGTACGTAGTAAGGATTATTCTTTTTTCTTCTATTTTACAGTTGCCTATAAAATATGAAAACTCATGGAAGAAAACAAAATGAAAATATCCTACTCCATAATCTTGGGGTGGCGCACCAAAAACTAATTTGCTTCCTCTTGAAAGAGCTCAGAGAGCAATTTTAAAGGTAGCAAACTTCCATCCCTTATTTTTTCCCACAGATCTGCTATATAAATTCTGCAATTACCTAGGTATTAACTGTTCGCCAGCTTTTCATTATGCACTTAGTATTAAAACATCACACCATGCTTGCCTATAATACCGACAACACTAACAAGAGACGGAATGATCTAGTACCTATGCATATCTAATGCAACCTCACAACATATCTTTGTAGAAAGATTTTTAACATTCTTAGGCCCATTCCTGTGCTTAAATAGAAAACTAAGTATGTATAAACTAAATGACTATAGTTGTAAGAAAATTGTACAGACGCCAGCAGGTCAACCTACCCCAATCTGTCAAAATTTTTTGATAGATTTTCAACTTTAGCACAAAGGAATAAGGTCCATATTCAATTGGCAAAATCTGACAGATTGGGGTAGCTTGATGTGCTGGCCTCTGTACTTAAATATTTACTAACCATCGACTATAGACACACAGAAGACCTACTTATTGTCTGCAAATAGAACTGCTAACATGCTATTTTACTTTTATTTACCTAAGTTTTAATGTAGTTTTTTTACGTTATACTCATTGTTAATTTGTTACATTAAGTATTTATGCACTTTCTAGCCTGAAGCACAGGTTCAACCTAATTCAGGCAAATTAGCAACTGTGCGCTGTTTTAATTATTAAGCTATCCATTGTAAATGCATGCCCTTTTTAAAAATATACGATTATTCTTATTATGATTATTATATAATGGCCAAAAATAAAGAAACAAGCTCTTAGTTAGATACATTTCAAAGATACGCGATATAAAACATACCGTTAACAAGATCCCTTTTTAACAGGTGTATCGGTAATTACTTTCCTCGTTCCGCAGCAGAAACCTTTGTATTCTTACCTACCTCCCTTTCATCTCATCTAACTCTAAAGCAACATTATATAAAACGGTTTTAAATGTTAAAACAATAAATCTCACAATTTGGCTTGCCATTAATCAAAAAAGATTCCCCTGATTTTAAGTACCGTTTCGATCCCTGTTATTTATGTAAAAGATAACATTCCGAACAAATTAGCGGACTAATTAACTGTTGGAATTTCATGTTATCGAGTATTTCTCAAGTAAATCCTACGCAGAGGCCTCGCGATGCCCCTATATTTATAAATTATTTGTTAAATACAAGTTGTTCATCTAATTTAGGAGCGAATTATACGAAACCAATTTGGCAACTTCCATGTAAATTGCCTGTAATCACTCACTCTGATGTGCTATAATTGGCAATATTAGTATTGAGTGCCAGCACTTCACTCCAAAAACGTATTTTGTATATTAAAAAATTGTTGATTTTAATTTGAAAGCCCTCAAACGACCTTCTCGTGAAGACGATATGAAACTCAAGTGCCTACCTTAATTTGATATTCATGTTCCCATTTCTATTATAAGGGACAAATAAAGTATGTAGGTAAATACTGAACCATGTAAAGATAGAGACTTCAAACCTTCCTTATAATGCACACACATCGTATCTTTGCCACATATCGTATCTTCTGTGTATGGGTGGGTAAAAAAACGTGGATCAAACGAAACAGTGCGACAGTTGGGGTTATTTGCAGTAAAACATTTCTCTGTGGCAGAGCCCTATCTTGATCTCCCTAAAAGTTGTGACAATTTGAGTGTTTACAGTAAGGTTCTAAAGTTACAAATAATTTTTATTATAAATTTATTTATTTATTTTTAGGAAAACTTACAGCTAAACAGATACAGTAATAATAATATAAACAAAATAAGGCCAATTACAAGTTTCCACGTGTAGTGTTGAAATCACTAAGATATGACCAAGATAAAACAGAAATACACATAGAAAAAACAGAAAAATTACTATTTACGCTCGAAGAAGCAATTAGATAACATTTTCTTAAATTTAGCAACACTAGTATTGAAAATGTCGATATCAGCTTCCTGGCAGGTTGCGTTGTACATACGACTCGCTCTCACTATGTACGAGTTCCGTCAGTATGTAGTGGCTACCACATGGGTGTGCAATAAATGAATAAAATAAATCATGGTATCCACTGTCATAAAAGCACTTTTGTAGTTATGATACCTTTTTTTTACTGCAAATAACCCCAAATATCGTTTTGTTTCGTTTGATCCACGATTTTTTACCCACCCTGTATACATGACGAAAGGCATACCCACCTTACACTCGCACAATATACCAATTACGAATTTCCGAGCGAAAAAACTGTTTCCACAAAATTTACAATGGCGAGTGCACCGCTTGCCGCGGCACGTCTGCGGAACAAATAAAAAGTTCGCCCTTCCGACGAAACGCGAAACGCGACGAAATGTATTATGGAACCTTTTCCACGTCGATAAGTAAACGTTACCCTTGTCCCTTCGAGTTATGAACCCTCCACAGAAGGGTACATAAGCGTATTTTTCCTGAGGCTCTTCAATTCCTACTCTCCTCTGTAGACGGATTACAGCCAACGGTCGAGTGACAGAGCTAGCAACTTTAAGAGGCTATTAGGATAATAGGATTGAATCACATTGTATCATCGCCGGATTATCTATCTTTCTGATTGGGGCTTCCCACGAAACTATCAACAGGTAGCGGTAAGTTGTCGTCGCCAAAGTAATTGCTTGTCGATATTGGGCGCACCGAGTTGACCTATTTGGGACAATTACTTCAGCCGACCTAGCAAGAACTGTATAAATATAGAGTACCATATCTGAAGGCCAATTCTCGTAATTAAAACGTTCATATTTTGGTCGCAGTCTCATCCCGGCGACAAACAAATGTCAAAACTTGTCAAAATGTAGGGAAATTAGAAGTATTTTTTGACAGATTGAGACTGAGATCAGACTGTGAACGTTCATAAAATTACGAGAATTGCTCCCCTGGTACAGTACAAAAAGAAAACGGTTTTTATATGTACAGAATCTGTTTTCCTTCTCAGTACATCGATCTGAATTGACTTATTTACCGTACGAACGTACCAGGGGCGCATAATTGAAGAGGCAGAGTGTCGCGTCTAAGCATTCGTCCGTCTGTTGCTAGGCCTCCCCTCGGCGCCCGGAAATATCGATTGTACCTGTTGTGCTCTCAAACCGAAGAGCACACCCCGCCTGCCTCGTCTGTGTCCAAATAATGGAAATTATTATTTAATTGAAAAAGGACGAGCTCTGTGGGTTTTAGAATTTATCGGTGTCAAAAATGATGGAAGTAATACTTTTTTGTATATTATTATTCCTTTGATAACTGAGAATATCCTTATTGATATCGACAAGGAAATATTTGTAAACACGAGGTGTTATTGATGGAAAAATAACACAAGATTATTTAATTTACCTTTTACATTATTGTGTTTTCCTTCATGTCGGTTATTCTGTTTCCTATTCGTGTAAAGTAATTAATAGCAAATTCAAAGTCAAAGCATTTCAAATAGGCACACAAAAGGCACTTTTGAACAACAAAAATTACAATAAAATAGATGATTGTAGTTGCCCGCACGTAGCCGCACGGGAAGATCGATCAGGTTAAGCTGCGGTTACTGCGGTCAGTCCGCGGATGGGTGGGTGACCATCTTTACCCACCGAGATCCCTCCGGGCAGCGCTGTCGCAACGCTGAAACTATTGTTTTCACCGCTGCGACAGCGCTGCCCGCAAGGCTGTATCCTTAGAGAATAGCATGGCTGGACAGCACGCGAAGCTGTTGGTCCCGGCTGTTATTCTTGGATCTTTGACGGGTCGTCAGAGGCCCTAAAGCAGGGATCCCCAAACTATTTTGGACAAGTGACCCCTTTTCCAAAATGACTGACTTAACAACAAAACCTATGGTATCATACATAGAAATTATAAAACCAAAAACCACTAACCGCAGAATCTTTCAAGTGCACCACACAATATGCAATAGACATCCACATTTCGTCTCACTTTTCTTATCAAATAAACGGATGCATATTCCGGAACAGATAAATCTTTAAATCCGTTTAAAACAGCTGTTATGTCGACCAAGGAATAAAAGTTTTTCAATTTCCATTCAAATCCCGAGTTGACGACTTTTACTCACCAAAATATTGTTCAAAATCTTCCTTGTATAATAAGTCTCTAGCTATTCATTGAGTGGTTGTTTATTTTTGCATTTTATTTTCCAGGTTTTTCTCCTCTTACAGCTTCATGAATTTCATTCACAATTTGTCTTTTCTTTGCCTCTTTTATTTCAAACTTATATAATACTTCTGCCCGCGACTTCGTCCGTGTGAAATTCCTTATCCTAACTTATATTATAAATGCGAAAGTAAGTTTGTTTGTTTGTTACGCTTTCACGCTAAAATGGCTGAACGGATTTAGATTAAATTTGGTAGACAGATAAACCATGACTTGGGTAAAGAGGCTTTTCATCCTGTATCGCAGACGAAGTCGTGGGCAGCTGCTAATTTTAAAGTAAAATATATGATTCTATGACTTGGAATCGCTGTAGCTTCCCATTTGTTCATTCAGATGTATCTCACCCATATAGGGGATAAAAACTGGTAACGTGAATAAATAGTAACGTGAATAAATAAAAACGTGAAATAATTTGCGGAATCGGATCAGGAGTTCCGAAGATTACCCCCATACAAACTCCTTTATAATATTACTAGCAGCGAACCGCGGTTGCACCTGCATAAGTATTGATTCTGTGGGAATATCGTGATAAAAAGTATCCTATATGTTCATCCTGGTTATAAACTATATGTGTGTTAACTCTCATCCAAATCCTTTCAGTAGTTTTTGCGTGAAAGAGTAACAAACATCCATCTATCCATCCTCACTAACTTTCGCGTTTATAATATTAGTACGGATATAGATAGTATAAATAAGGTAATAACATCTTTTTAATAACGTGATACCGTAATAATTATCACGCTATTATAAAAGTTATTAATTTCTTTCGTTACGACTTAGCGTCAATAAAGTACCTACCTATTTAAAGCGAATTCCTTTGCCTTCTGACTTGTAATTTATTATGATTTGATTGCTTTTCTATATTACATTAACATCGCTTGAAAATATTTTCATTACGTCACTGCATATTAAAAAAAAATCTAACTTATCTAAAAGGTGGTAATGTATCAACTTTTATTGTTTTCTCCAACATTTAGATGGGTATTGCTCAAATCTTTAGCCTGAAGGCAACATATGATGTGAGTGACCTTTCAAGCTTATCTGCAAGATTGAATTGGCCTTTATGAAGGGTCCATCTGCATTCTAAGATACCATACCAAGTAGCAGTCCCCTATGTCAATGTACCTAAAGGAAACAATCCTCTACAGAAACAGCTACCTTATGCCTTTAAAAGTTTACAACCATATTCAAAAACTAATAACAGAACTACCTTTTTTCATTTCATTTCTACAAAAAGAAAATCCAAAAATATGGCTTCTTCAAAATCATTTTTTTAAACTAAAAGATTTTTTTGATTATGAGGGTAATGCACATTCTATTTATTTAGTTTTATAAGCAATTGTTGTTATTAATTATGTTTTTATTTTAGACTAGCTGTGCCCGCGACTTCGTTCGGCTGCATGTCGGAAAACAATTTGGATTTCATGGGTTTTTTTTTTTTGCACGGAATCCTAATTCTTTTTCAAAAATAAAAGTACCCTAAGTTTTTTTGTTATGAGTACCGTATTTGCTCTTATACACATTTAGTAATAAGCTGTTATTTTAACATAACAAACAGACGCTTGAATTTTATTGATTGGTAAATATAGATTGTATAATAGAGTATAATAGTATCTGTATATGTCGTTAACAATAGTCTAAGTGTTTTGTATTGTTTATTAAAGTAGTAAGTATATAAGTTACGTTTCATAGCCACGTGTAATATTGTAAATATTCGTATGCCGCGTTTAAATGCGGATGTGTCTTGAACATAACTATACTAACCAATTTTGTACCTAGAATATCCGATGAATAAAGTCTAGTCTAGTCTTTGCCTTAGGAATCTACCGTGTAGTCAATCTTCAACTAGGTATCTAGTAAACAACAAGCTGATGTTACAAGTTGGCAATATGATAAGGAATGAAAAGTTGTTAAGAAGACAACGATTTTAAACACTTCTGTAACTCTTTCAGATCAGCAGCACTTTAAACAACTTTCCAGCCATACCCAATTTATCCCTACCCAAAACGAATAACGAAATCGGTTTTCACAAAACATTGCCAATATCTTAATGCCCTAAATCGAGAATGTTCAAAGTTACGTCGGACGCCCGCTGGTAGATACTCTCAGACCTACTCCCCGGAGTGCCCTGAGCAGTAAAGTGTCTCTTGATTCGAACCTCCTCGACTCGTAAAAGTCTGCTCAGCTCAGGAATACCTAAGGAAAATATAAAACTATCTAGGTGAATGGAAATAGTCGGCTTTATTGACTGAGTGTTAAGTAGGGAGGTACTTGTGTGTGGAATTATTTTATGATGCCGACGTTAGATTCAAATGAAACTATAACTAGGCCAGGAATTTGAGATAATTTTCAAGTTAGGGAACAACAAACTGAATGTCATACTTAAGAACGTTCAAATTACATTGCACCCAAAAACTTATTAGGTCCTTTTTGTCACTCAAAAATGAACTTAGAATACATTTTACTAAAGTAGATAACTGATTAAGTGGCGATGGAGTATAAATTATCTGAGATTATGAACACTGCTATACTTACCTTTGTTTAGCTAGTTGAAAAACCTTGCAACACAAAAAACATACATAAAGTCGAACATATAACTCCTCCATTTTGGGAAGTCGGTTAATAAATCTAGAGATAACGCAGAAACAAAACAAAAACATCGATCGATACAGAATAAATCTGACTGAAAAGGGTTTGTCATGAAGTACAGCTTTTTTTCTCTCCCGAGTATTTGTGTCTTAAAAACCCAATGTCATGACATTAGATTAGATAGGGACTCTAAATAATCTAATGATTATTTAGAGTCCCTATGTAAAGTAGACATGTGCTTTGAAACTTAACATTGCTGAAGTAAATTGTACCTACAAATCCTATCACAAAACATAATAAGTTTATTTGATGTCATCTATGGTTCCAAAACGATTCAATACACAACTGTGGGCTTTGAAATGTTCCCGAATTGTATCCCATGATGCGCCTGCCATGTGCACAAAGGCTAATACCGAGCTAGCAGAACAACCCCCTATTTGCCGAGCGTGTCACCCCGTGACAACGCACCCTATCTCCTGCACTCCGCCTTACTTTCAAACCATCGGTTATGGTAATGCATTACGGCTTTTTACTCGAACTTATTGCATATGCATATCATTCAAATACAAACCTTACGTAACACTCATAAAGTTTGAAGTTCAATGTGGGGAGTTAATAGGGAAATGTAAGGTCTCTGTAATAATATTAGTGTTGTGATTTAGTTGAAACTGAGAGGGGATAAAGGTCATGTCTAGGTTAATAAAGTCGGTCTATATTGAGATGAGGACGTTTGTGTAACATGACGTAGGCTTATGATATTGATTGCGGAGAAACGGGGTAGACGGGTACGTTTGTGTGTTAGGCAAGCCAAAATACCTCAGTTGATTAGTATTTCTCAGTAGCAGGACGCTCCCTAATTGCGCAACACACTATCAATCTCAATTTGAATCATTTTGTAGGATATTGCTTCACCACTGCTTCATATGTTCGACAAATTTGTCTGCTCAACAACGTAAATAACGCAATGAATGTTGTTGAACTGTCAAAATGAAAGCCATTGCTACAGATAGTGTGTTACGCCATTACCCCGCTGAAGTCTGGTTTTGTGCCCGGTTGATAGGCTCGCCTTCTATTACATGGGACTAAGGCAGATCACACACTGCAGCTTGCCACGCGACGGGGCGCGGGAAACAGAGCCAAATTCCCCGCATGGAAGAGCGTTTTTATTAAAATTGTATGTAAAATATCACGCGCGGGGCGCGCGTGATATTTTCCACGCAACGGGACGCAGATAACGTGCCCACGTTATCTGCGTCCCGTTGCGTGGCGCGTTGTAGTACTTGTAGTGCGTCTGGTGAAATGTGGATGTATGTTATGATATGTGATTGGTATAGGAGAGAAACCCATAAAATTAATGGATTCATCGTGAGTAACCTCATAAATAATAACGATATTATCATGTTTAATCAAAAATTCTCTTGCACAATAACACATGCTCCATTGCGAAAACTTCGAAAGAAGAGACAATATTCCTAATAAGATACTGTTACTCACAGCTCCTGTTCAGTAATAAATCTGTAACTTCGCTACTTATTCTACTGAAACTAGTTACTAAGAAAATGAGCCTACAAACATAAATAACAGTATTGGAGACACAAAGATTTCTAAATTTTCATCTCAGGTATTGGAAAATAAGTTCTAAGTATCCCTATTTATTGGACCTGTTATACCTTTTTATTTTCGTGTATAGGATCAATCTGTAACATTCTCAATGACGAATCTATTGCACGCCTCATAATCGAAGGGTTGAGGTGGGTTCTACTGTCACTTCACGCAAAAAAACTGATTTTTCAAACTTAAAATGTCTCTATTTATCATATATTTTTGTCTTTTTAAGACAAGAGCTAACACCCAGATGAAGGACGCACGTAACCGGGAAGTATGGCAAAAAAAAGGAGAGGCCCGTATACCTAGCAGCGGCAGATTCCGGGATGAAATAATGATTATGATGAAGACAGAAGCAAACTGAAAAATACAAAACTCTGTTTAAAAAAAAAACTTTTTAACAAAAAAAAAAGACTTCCAAAAAAAGCACTACAAAGTAAAATAACTTTAATTTCGGAAGTCGGTGTCTTTGTATTTTAGTTTATTGCCACCGACTTCCGAAATTAAAGTTATTTTTCACTTTGTAGTGCTTTTTTTGGAAGTCGTTTTTTTTTTCGTTAAAAAGTTTTTATTTCTCGCTTTTTAGTGGGTGGTTAGTCCCGATGCAGGGACGTTAATTGTTGAGGAGTTCTCCTGGTACTCCACCATCAGCTCCATTTCACCATTCGCATTATGACGAGCATAAATTGCTTAGCAACCATATTAAAGTAATCGAATCGCAACCCGTGAAATTCTTATCATTGAGTAGTTCCGGTGGCCATCTGTGGTCTTCATCATCAGTTCCACTTCACCAAATGGAGCTTTCCGAGAGCAAATGTACGAGTTACTATAACAAATACCCAAATCGCTATAGGTGTGCTTATAATATTTGGATTTTGACAAAAATGGGACCAATCTGAAAGTATATCCTTTTATACAAAAAAAGAATTTTCTAAATTGGTCTATAAATGACGGCGTACTGAGGTAAAAAACATTTTAAAAAATTGGTACTACGAATTGAGAACCTCCTCCTTTTTTGAAGTCGGTTTAAAAGATGTTAGTTTTATATCGTAAAGCTATTTCAGAGTGACACGCACAGGTCGATTGAAAGGCTAAGGCTACGCTTGCCCCGGTCGCTTCGTGGATGGTTGATCATCCATAACATATCAAGGCCCCTCCGTGCTCCGAAATCACGTTATGCCGTTGGTCCCAGCTGTCATTCGTAGATCTTTGACAGTCGTTACCAAAGGGTATCTTGTTACCTAGTAACTGGGTTATGGAGGTCAGGTAGGCAGTCGCTCCAAGTAAAATACTGGTATTCAGCTGCAGCTTCCATTCGACTGAAAGCTCGAATCTGCCTAGCCTTTTCCCAATTACGTTGGGTTCAACGTCGTTGGAAGTGTCTAGGCAGGTGATGATAAAATGTTATCATACGCATGAATAACGTCACAAATTCATAGGATACTGTTTTGACTATTCCTAGTAACTCTAGTATTCAAAACACACTTCAATAAACAAACACAAAATGTATGTATATCAAATAATACAATTGTCGAACAGTGATCCCTAAAACGTTCACGTTCGACTATCGAACACAATGGAAAGCAAACAAACGCAAAACGTTTTAATTAAGTACCAAATAAAAACATTTTTCATTCGTTTTAGCCAAATATTTGTACTGAATATTGGAAAAACCATTGCATTTACTCATATTCGCGGGAAAACAGAGCGTTTTTCCACTATCTTCGTGGAAACGATTGTGTACGTTGGTTTTATGATGTAGGTACCACTTATGACGGAGGTATGCATTTTCGCTAGTTAAATTAATTGAAATATGTATTCGTGGAAAAAACAGATTGTTTTTTCTGAACGCACAACAACATTCACTTTATTTTATCTACAGATTTACCGCCGTACTCACAAAGGTTTAGTAATGTAAATTACCCATTAACTAGACGGCTATGGGTTAGCGTAAATGACCCATTAAGCCTTGTGTTCACCAACTTTTAAATCAACTGATTAAATATTTAACAGTTCTTTATTTAAAATTTCCTTAGGAAAACATTATACATTCAACTAGTTGATCTTTGGGTGATGCTGAATACAAGTCGTAGTACGATGCATTAATATTAAGTTACTTAGGGCGAATTTCACCAAAATTTTATACCTAGAATAAGTCTTACACTGAGAATAAATTTTGAATTTTTTACAGGTTTTCAATACTGTCAGACGTAATTTTTTATTTCACGGATAACATATATCTGACTTTGGTAAAATTAGCCCTTAGTTGCATAACAGTATGGTTTGTTAATCAATTGGAATTCATTTATAATATGTATTGTATTTGATATACCTCAAACAGGTGGCTGGGACGGACTGGATGCGGAAGGCGCAGGACAGTGTGTTGTGGCGCAGCCTGGGAGAGGATTATGGCCAGCAGTGGACTGCGATAGGCTGAGTTGATTGACGTACTGTATTTGAATTTATAGCTAGTTCGCTATTATTTACGATAGTTTATCTTTCCTTAAAATGTAACGTACTGAGTGGTATAGGTACGGCATTAAATATCAAAATACATCCTAGTAAGCGGATTGGTATGACGAAAATATGCTCACATATCACGTTAAGTGATCCCAAAATTGCTGTCAGTGTTACTGTCAAACACATATATCGAAAGAACACCAATCACAATATTTATTACCGTTATCAACATTTTTACGGGCGACCCCATTCTGACGCTAATGGATTCTTCCTCTTATTATGTTTTGTATACACAATAACAACAAGAATATGAAGTTGATTATATCTTGATAAATACGCGAGAAAATATAGGTACAAAGCTGTATAAAATAGTAACAAGAAAAGCTATAATTACACTTTTTGAATAAATTCATTGTTGGTAGAAAAGATAATCAGGAATATATTGAAAATTGTTGATGTAGAATGAAATAAAACGAATACCTACTCACTTACTTAGTAATTCACGGAATTTTCACATGTCATTGCCTATTATAATATAAAGATGAATACACTAAGAAAATTCTCAGAAATATATTGTCGGGCAAAAGTAGAGAAAATTAGTTTTTTTTAAAGCGGAGAACTTTAAATTGGAATATAACACAGAAAATGTTGTTATTCCATGAAATTGGTTTTATTTGATAGATCATTTTATGGCATTAACAATTGAATATCATGATTTGATTAGGGCTACATTTTTCTCAACAAAAAAAGGGGCTGTGAACATTTAAAATACACACATCAAAAGTGTCTAGGGATCAACATATATTTTTGCAATAACTTTTCTCCTGATTGATATTAATTAAAATTTTCTTTAAGGATTCATCAAATAAAGTGTTTTCGTTTGTCACAGTAACGATAAACCAAGTCACCTTTGCATTAATAAAGAAATTTGCCATTTTCCTAATAAAGGGATTTTTGACATTTGAACCACTAACACAAAAGTTCGAAAAAAAGACTGAAATAACAGTTTTCTCTAAAATTTTATTGGGTAACTTAAACAATTAATAATCCGTGTTTCTACCGCGAACACTAACAACACAAGAACATCGGTTTGGCATACTCAAAATGAGTTCATCCAAATCACGCTGTGGAATGGCCGCCCATGTTCGTTGCAACAACAAAAAAAGGTCTTCTTGCGACTGGATACCCTCCATATTCGGCAGAGCTCTTCTCTGTAGCATATCCCATGCATGCTCAATCGGGTTCAAGTCTGGCGACTGAGCAGGCCAGGGCAGGACATTGATGTTAGCTGCGGCGAGAGTCTGTCTTACAACTCTTGCGGTGTGCGGTCGTGCATTATCATGCATTAACTGAAATAAGGGACCGATTTGCACTTGTAGAGGAACGATGACGTCTGATACAATCGTCTCAGCATAAATTTGAGCGTTGAGGTTGCCTCTGATCCAAATCAACTCATTTCTTCCGCCGATCCAAATACCCGCCCATACCATGATGGTTCCACCACTATAAGGATGGACTTCCTGGCAGGATTTTAATCGCTGTTGGCGTCCAGGGGTTCTCCAGTGTCGTATACGTCTTGTATTCGGTCTCATACCAAAACGAGACTCATCAGAAAAGCACACGAAACGCCATTGTTCTTCTGCCCAATTTCTGTGTTCAAGAGCCCATTGATATCGAATCCTACGATTGTGCATTGCTATAGGTGGTACCCGTAGCGGTCTTCGGGAATGAAGGTTCACTTCATGCAAGCGGTTTCTGACTGTTTGGTCGCTAATTAAGTTCCCTGAAGAGTGATGAAGCCTCACGGCTAACATCATGGCGGTTATTGTTGGAGCTCTTCGAGTTAAGATTTGAATGTATCGGTCTTGTCTCCGTGTGGTGCAGCGATACCGTCCTCCATGGCGCTCAGCCACGGTACCAGTGCTTCGGTAACGTGTCCAAAGTCGACTGATAACACTCTGACTTGTATTCAGAGCTAAAGCCACAGTACGTTGCCGGGAACCAGCTTCTATCATTCCCACGGCTCTGAGCATTTCTTCCCTGCTTAAGTGACGTCGCCGCTCCATAATAACGTTGGTTTTAATCAGTAGTAGGGAAATAGTAGCACTAATAATGTCTTCAATGCGTTGTATGTTTTTATAGGGAAAATATTGACAGCTGATTTTCATCTTTTACTCGAATTTGATTCACAGTTCCTGATTCAAATTATGAAATGCACCAAAAAGGATCCATATAAATTTATAAAATCATAAATTTATTACAAAGCCACATCTCAATCTCAAGAAATCCGCATAAAAATGCTTGATCCCTAGACACTTTTGATGTGTGTAGAAACAACTTTTTTCGCAGCACCATTTTTATACTTAATTGGTATTAGGTATTATTAATTCACTAACGTAAAACCGTTGTCTACGTGATTCAATTTTCTTCTCGCAGGCACGTCAGTTGAAAGAGATTTCTAAGATTTCATCTGTATGATATTTGAAGCAGCAGTTTTAATGAACTATTAATTCGTGAACTTAATACTGAAATGTCTAAATGCGACTTTATAGCCACTATTTCACACTAGAGAAAATATATTTACGAGAGGAAAAATCTCGAGGGATAGCTTTAAGAAGCTATCGGTCATCATATCCCGCCCAAAACCCATATTACATCTACGAAAGAAAAAATAATATTCTGATATAATGTACCTTATGTAAGGAAAACTAGGCTATGAAACAATTGGACAAAAAGTTTTACTGTTAGAACCTGCAGTGCGATTCTGTAACCATCTCACCGTGAAAATTTAGGTGAAGTGAGCGTGGAGTGAGCTGTCAATGTCATCCTGATGCTAGGGATTGATACTCTTGACAGCTCACTCTAAGCTCACTTCACCTAACTTTTCACGGTGAGATTTTTACAGAATCGATCGGCTGTAACTAAATACGTTTACGTTTGCGTAACGAAACGTAAACCTTCATTAGAACTCTTTTTGATACTACATTTATTTTTGGAAGAGACATTACCTGCGTAAGTTCTGTAATACTTTTTTCGTTTTTTAATAAACGTTCTTTATTCTATGAAAAAAGATAAATTATGTAAGCAGAAAGACTACTATAAATAATTTTATAAGCACATCTTGCTGTGGGTGTTCTGAGCATTCAATGTAAATATAAAATCGTTTATTCGAGTGTGCTTTAAACCATAGCTAGATATGTCAACTTCTTTCGACCTACTTAAATTAATAAAACGCTTTTAACTAAATAGGTTTATGGTCTAATTATTTTTTCAGTTTTTACAGAACTTGTATCAAAGAATATAGGCGAAACAATGTAACCCGAGTCTCGAGGCTAGCAGGGCGGATACTGCATTCGGGAGACACTGTAATGTGCACTCTGCCTAACGACTTGTTTTCTCGGCAACCGCTGTAAAATATACTTTAAACTATTTTAAAAGTATATTACTGTCATCTAGTGTTTGTGTTTTGAGCAGGTTTACTAAGGTCGACTGAATATCGCTCTTTGACGTGGAGTTACTGAGCTTTTGGAACAAATTCCTCTGAATATGATACATGGATGTACGGCTTAACACCGAAAACGTGGTAAATGAATAATACCTAGTATAAATTATATAACTATTATCGTCAGCTCTGTCTAGTTTTCTCATGTAAAAAGGTATCACCTAACCACCTAACCGTCTATAGACAGTTCTTAACTTTGCAGACCAATAAATCAGTCTGCAGTCTTGCACAATAGTTTTTTGGAACAAGCAAAGTTTGGCCCTGAAAAAAAAGACTTACCCACTTAACATTTATTCCTCGTTGATACGGAGTAACGTTATAAAATCGTTAAAGAAATAACAAGCCTGTTGCTCGAATACGTAGACAACGAAGCCTTGCTCTTGGGGCCACTAGGGCGTGCAAGTACTAGGGCAGCTCCGTAATGTGCACTCAGCCTAACGACTTGCATTCACGTCCCAGACATCTGTATACGTCCTACAACGTAGTTGTGATAGTAGACGTCATAATAAAATGAGTAATGCTGGCTGAAAACGAAATAAAAATACTTGATTTGGATTTTTGAGAAAGTTGTATTTTGTTTCAAATCAAAATGAAGTAAGCTTCGACTTTGAAGGTATTATAATTTGGTTGTGTAATATATGTCATAATAACAGATAGTAATAATTAACATAATTATATCACATGAAATAACGTTCACATGACGTTCATACATATAATTTTCGCTATAAAAAATAAAAACGTATAACCTAATTTCATGTGATCGAATGTTCTATTTCATAATAACCTTATTTTGCTCTAATACATTTAGTAAAACGTTCATTACATTTAATTTACAATTTGTAATAATGCTCAATGCGCAATGTATACTCGTATATAGCGTTTAGTTGACCGAATATTCATATTTACATATATTTATTTGCACTATAGAAAATGTCCAATATACCATATAAAATTAGGTAAAATGAAATTATATCAATAATTCATTATATAATTTCATCGTTATATTAAAGAAAAGTATATTAAATGAAATTATGTCATATGATCATTAGAACTTTTGATATTATATTAAACGTTAAACACCCTTATAATTTAGCGTAGGAAGAGAAGGTTTAATTAACATAATATTTTAATGCTAAGTTTAATCCCCAATTCGCATTGTATTATTCCTTAAAATCCCTCATTGTACAAAACCGTTTGCGTGATACATATGCAATCGTCATGGTAAGAAAAAGGTCCGCATAAAATCCTACCGACTTCCTTCAATGGAAAAGCTATGTTTTTATCTTTTTTCCTCGGGTTTTTCTCGGGCCTTTGTAGTAGGTACGTAAGTTCAAATTCTTTCCGAGGATGAAATAAAAAGAAATGTTATTAAATACTGTTAATGCATGTACCTGTTGTTACAAAGAGATTACATCCTATTATGTATTACATAAATAAAATCTTGTTTTTTCAGTTTTACAATTTACATTTACCACTTGTATAACATGATAGTCATATATAGTAGATTCATACAGAGTTATAACCCTCTGACACCCAAGCTAAGATTAAAGTTGTGTTAAGTGTGTCAGGGCTATTAAGTTAACACCAGTTACACGAATAAAAGTTCGGAATTGCACAAGGTACTATAAACAGAAAAAAAAGATTTTATATGAAAGATACATATACATAATTAAGGTGTAGTTTGAATATTTTAACGAACAAGAATTTGTTAAAGATTGTGTGGCCTGCATACTTTAGTAGACTGAAATGCAAGCATTGGGTCAAGTCGGCGGTAAACTAGATTTTTTTAAAGGTTCTTAGAAAGGCTGGCTTCAAGTCTAGCTAGCTACGGCTATAATTATATCATTCATCATAACGCAAAAAGCAACTTACAAGGTATCGTGTTACCCTGTACTGGATTGTGTATAGGCAATCGCTCCATCTAAAATACTGGTATTCAGTTGCATTCGGTTCGACTAGAACCAGACCCCAACATAGTTGGGAAAAAGCAAGGCAGCTTGATAACGCAAAAATAAACACTAAACTTTTGCATTTTAAAACATTGATTTCTTTCGGGGAGTTAGCAAAGCAAGCCCCTATGCCATTCGTTAAAAATTAACTAATCTATACCTGTTAGTAAAGCCTTCTAAAAAAGATCAAATTTTGAATAAATAAAGAGAAAAAAGCTTGTTATTTATCTCCGAAAAAAATCCACGTAAGAAAAGCAAAGACTCACAGATTTACCTATTCACTTTGTAGCGAAAAATCTTTCTTAAACGTAGCTCAATTCAGAAATTGATACCCATAATTTTTCTTATGGTTCGAGGTATTAGAAAATTCAGGAATAAAGTGGAAGCGAGGTGTATAGCCATAACAATAATTCACTGAATGAAATATTGCTCAACACCCACGGCGGAACGTTGCGGCGTTTCCATCAGAATTCGGAATATGCTTAATGTAGGTGTCCAGTTATTTATGATCTAGTAAAGTATTTTAATGTTGCGACTCATATTTTGTGTTGAATAATGTAGGGGATTATGTATTAAGAAATTGTACAGGAAATAAGTTATTGGGCATTAACGGGCCCAGTCCACATATATTAATTTTGGAGTGGTCGTAATATTAGATTGCTTTCATTTATTTATTTTTTTCCTTTTCTATTTTGTAGTCATGTTGTTGTTGTCATGTTGTTGTTGTTGTAGTGTGTGTTTGTTCAACTTTTGGTATTACTTGCATACTAAACGGAATTTGCTTATTAATGTTCGGTGCATGCTTATTTTTTTTTTAGCTTTTTTTATTGACAGACTGGGCATATAAATAGATTCGTTAGCTGATTCTACCTGTAATATGATAGCTACTGCCATATGCGAGGGTTTACTATTAAAAACTATGAGGTCTTTGCTTCATTATTGGTTGAGAGTCTTAATTTTAACCAATAACAGTCCGTTAATTATAGGAAACAGCCATAAATTAATAATTACAATAAAAAGAATAGCTTTTTTACTTCGCTACTTAGGTATTCCTGCTATTTTCTTCACCAGAAAATTCTTCAACTAAGTAGAGATGTACAAGTATATAAGGTGTCTTTAAACGGTATGCAAATGTGACATCATGCAGATCGACCGCTGATGCATGGCCGGGGCTACCTCGCCGCTACATTTCCTTTACCTACCGCACTATATACAGTATGTATCAGAAAGATATGTACAGACCATCAAACTCGACAACTTTCGCCATGGCATCAATATCATAATCGCGCATAAAAAATCAGCCGTCTCATGCATTTGGGTCGAGCCCCTTTGCTCGACCGTTCACAGTCTGAGGGGCAATTCTCGTAATTTTTAAGAACGTTCACAGTCTGATCTCAGTCTCAATCTGTCAAAAAACCTGTAATTTCCCTAAATTTTGACAAGTTTTTGACATTTGTTTGTCGCCGAGATGAGACTGCGACTAGATTTTGAACGTTTTAAATTACGAGAATTGGCCTTCTGATCTCATTCTCCATCTGTCAAAAATACCCCTGATTTCCCTATATATTCGACAAGTTTTTGACATTGATTGTCGCTGAGATGAGATTGCGACTAGATTTTGAACGTTTTTAATTAGGGGAATTGGCCTTCAGGTATTAAAGTTTTATGTATGCGACAGATTGATATTTTTTTTGCGATCACGATGTTGGTCCCATGAAGAAAGTTGTTCAGTTTTACGGTCTGTACCAAACGCTTAATTTTGACAACACCTTTCTAATACCCGCTGTATATAGCGTGTAGTGTATAATACCTACTAAGTTCAACTGGCGAACAAGAGGTCGTGAGATTGAAGCTGTATCTAGTACAGGCAAGCTAACTGAAGCGTGCTACCGAAGTAAGATAACGTTGTGTTAAGAGAGATTTATCTTGGTTGATCTGTTGAGAAATCATAATTCGCGTGTCTATTTTTTCACAAATTAACTTAATTTTCCTTAAAAAAAAAAATTTTTAATGTATTTAATTGGAGAAAGACAAAGGCCCTGGTACTATGTAGGTATTATAATCAGAGGTATCTCATCATGAGATTTTAATAACAGTTTCTGTTTGTTTTTTAAACTACTTTTCTTTAATGATATTGTAAATTAGCGACGAAACCAGCCCGTCATTAGCCATTGATGGATGGCCGTACCAGAACCCCGGAGCACAACAAAGATTTCAATTTAATGAGACGAGAACAAGATGAATTTCTTCGAGATTTGTCTATTATATCTTTATTACGGAAATCACGAGCTCTGGCAAAATTCTCATGACAATTTAAATAAATATTAAGAACAGGTTTTTATTTGTGGCTTTGTAATAAATTAATCAATACACATATAATGTAATAATGAAACGCAACCAGCGTGCGTGTAAGACCAAATATATGAAAGTAAACGAGGCAAGAGGATCGTAGCAAGTAGCGCACTGTAGTTTCTGCGTATCCCCATTGGAAGTCGGCGTGAATTTATGTATGTAATAGTGAAAATTGAGATGTATTTTGTAAGCATTGGCAGTCTTTCCATATAAAATACTGGTATTTAATTGCATACAGTTAGACTAACATAGTTAGACTAACATAGTTCGGAAAAGGCTAGGCAGATGATGATGATAATTTTATAACAAACATATGAATAAGTATATAGATCAATACTTATAAATAAAACGAACGACAAGCAAACAATGCGTATGAGACAGATATTGCTATCGGTGATAGTGATATGAAAGCTTATTGTATTTTAATTTATTTCAATTTCCACCCGCTTCGTACGTTTGTGAACACAATAGGGATATTCGATTTACCACGTCACCCAATAAAGTCCAAAATTCAATTAACACAAAGGAAGGGTAATAAAGAAACCGATATTAACTTATTCGTTGTAAAATACGACCTTAAGGAGCTTCAAAACTTTGTTCAGACGGAAAACGGAGAAGTTTGAACTGTGCCTTTATTAACGTAGGAACGTCAATAAAATAAAGGTTTATTGAAACTTGTTATTTCCAGGAGCGAGTTCAATTACCTGAATTGACACCTAAATGTATCCATCATGTCGCTGATAAAGTCCAACGACCCTCTATATAAAGGTCAGAACTAATGTATTATAGATTACTGACCATCTATTCAAAAAAATCTTTTTATAAAAGAAATAAAATGTGTAACATTTTTTGTACGTAGTCTCAACATTCCTAATTCATGAAACTTGTAACGCAAGGTGGCACCTATCCTTATAAATTATTCTCGACCCCACTCCGGATCCTATCCCTTTGTTGCGTATTACTTCTAACGGCCTTTTCATAGACCGTTTCATGCATAAGCCGCGAACTCTTTTTTCTTTTTATTTGTTCTTAAAAAATAACTTGGTATAAATAAACTCTATTGGGTAAGTAAACACTGAAAGAGACAAATGTGCGACAAACGTTTTCGTTGGTAAATACGTCGGTAAAACAAACATCGAGAGTAAACAATGTAGTCTTAGCATCTGTTACTTGATCAATATTCGTGTCCTTGACATTACCTAGAGCAAACCACTCGCATCCAAGCTCTCAATACGTATTCATATCTCGTTATTCAATATTCACCCACCTTATAGCCGACCGCGGAATAATGCAGCACTGCTATTTCAGTAACAGAGGTAGCACACCACTGGCTTGCACTAAATAATTCCGTTTTAATTCAATATCCTCACGAATCACTGGCAGATAATTTTCGGGTTGGCGTAGCGGCGTAGTTGCGAGTGCTACGTGTCGTAGCGCGTAGCACGCGTCGTAGCAGCGCGCGCGAGCGAGTCGACTGGCCGCCCGCCTGTGTCGCGGACACGGATTGCCGTACACAGGGTACTTACGGTGTAGAGATAAATTTTCCTTTGCCGTACGGCACTATAGTAGGTTAGTTTAGTTGTTTGACGGCGGTCTTTAAATAAGTTTTGCTTTGAATAGACGGAATATTAATTCTATTTTATACTTGTTAAGTATGGAGTTGTGATTAAACAAGATGATTTGCAAAAAATTAATATTTCATTTTTTTAGGCATTACAATATTAAATAATATTAATTATGTTTTCCTTCCAATAGGTAGGTAATCAATGAATGAATATTTTGTTCATGAACAATGGATACTACATTCTGCTGTATTCATTCCCAAATACATAACAATATTTAAAAAATACAATCCTACTGTATTGTTCTATTTTTAGTCCATAATCAAAACCGTGGGCGCGATAAAATATTTCACGTTCTCCGACCGCCGAATTATTTAACAACTCTACGAGCATCTGTGTTGGTTCACTACTCTGTACATCAAGGAGTTGCGTGTTGCGCAGGCGCGCATGACGTCAGCGCGTCCCCCCGCCCGCGCGCCGCACTCCCCGCGCCGCCCACACTGAGTCGGACCGCGGCGTGAGCCACCAGCTCCATACATCACTGCCCGATACACGACCAACGTGATAGAATGCTACTGAAGAAAAAATGCATTGGAAAATGTACTGACAGAATGAATTATTTCGTACATAAATAAATGCTTCTTCTAGGATGATTATTACGAATGGAACGTTTCAGTTTGCCTAGTTCAATTAATTGAATTGTTCAGTAGCACGAATGCCATAAAACAATGTTTTTGTTGATTTATATCTACTTTGTTTATTTCGTTCAGTTGACAGGGGAAATTAGATTATTCTTTGAATATTCTAATATACCTCCCCTGTGTAAGGTACTCATAACATTTCTAGAGATTAAAAGTTGTTTAAGCAATCTGAAGTGAAGAAAATTGTAGATCACATTTCCATGCCAAGAAATATACCTCGTATTTAGATCGTCAATCGTTCATATTGAGTGACTTGAATCTAAATACAACACTAAGTATATCTACCAGGGTTATTTTCCTGGTAGCGAACTTCCATACTGCAATATTTTAACGTCTTTTCTCTTGTACTCAACATTCAAACTATTGACTTTGTCCCGCGGTTCAGACGTTCACTTTAATTTGACAGATGGTGTGCAAAGATACACTACAAAGTATGATCTCGCTATAAACGATCGCGTCTATAAACGATTTAAAAAAATAATGTGAAAAAGAGTTAACTTTCCAAAACTATACGCATCTACTTATACCTTCTTCTTCCCTATCATAATTATCTATACTAATAATAAAACTGAGAGTTTGTTTGTCTGAACGCGCTAATCTCGGGAACTAGATACCAGTCCGATATGAAAAATTCCAAATTTTTGAAGAACTACTACTGCCAAATTTTTGAAGAACTACTACTTAACATCACACTAGGACCCTCTTTAGGAGTCGAGCAAGAACAAAAAATGTTAAGAGGAACGCTAACCAAAAACAAAGTACTACGGCGATGCGATGCAACGGCCACCCCGTGGCATCGCATCGCCCTATTACTTTATTTTCGTCCTGTTGTCGGGGAACAAGAAATTTTTCGCGAAAGAAGTCGCGGACAGAAGCTATGTATAATATATTATATTATCTGTATTCAAGTGCACAGGTGATAAGGAACAATTGCATTTATCCTGTCAGTCACACACGCTCGTTCTCACGGTCGCCGCAGAACCAAGAGGTGCGATGTCTGAATATCCGACATATGGTATTGTTGGAAACTTTAATAAAGAATTGTTTAAGAATGTCTAGGGTCATGAATCGTAAGGGATCGGTTTGATCTCAATATAGACTATGTATGATCAGTGAATGTCAACCCAAAAATCCTGTTCTGAAGATCAAGTTAATATTGAGTATTTAATCTATACAAATATTATAAAGAGGAAAGATTTGTATGTATGTTTGTAACGAATTGGCTCAAAAAGTACTGGACCGATTTTAAAAATTCTTGCACCATTTGAATGCTACATTATCACTGAATAATATAGGTTTATTTAATTGCAAGAAAAAAATAAAATGTTTAAAAAATAAATGTCCACCCGTGCGAAGCCGGGACAGGCCGCTAGTCTATACTAAAATTATAAAGAGGAAAGATTTGTATGTATGTTTGTAACGAATTGGCTCAAAAAGTACTGCAACAAAATGTTTTGCTATGTACTTTCTACGTATACTAAACCATGAGTAATGCCACATTGTGGGCAACCATTTCTAAGAGACCTTTAGAACGTCGCTTCCTCGTAAACATGGCGACACACAAAAGCGTATCTTAGTCCGGCTAATATACTTACAAAATAATAGCATCACTCCTCAGCAGACACACAAATCTTGCTTTTACAAACCTCATACAACTTCAATAAGATCTTTCATCCGTGTAATGGCCAAACTGGGCTGTATTTTCAGAAACAAGAGAAAATAAAGTAACTGAAGCAAAATGTGGAGCTGCGAGTGTGAGCAAAGCAATGTATGGTGTTGAGACGCATCCAAGCGGAATTCTATGATGGCCATATAAAAGGGACCAAAGTTTTCTGTGAGAGCCCTTTCTATTTGGGGTTGTCGTCGGACCCCCGCTGTTACACTGACCCTCCGAGGGGCGCGCGGTGCAAGTGAACTACTTACGTCATAAAAAGATTGTGTTTTTTTTTTCTAGTTTTATTGAGCATTCTTTCGTTTTGTTTTTTATTGTTGGAGTGTCACGTTTGGCAAAGAAAATAGAAGTTTTGTGTTGTAGTTGGATATGTTATGTTATGTTATTAATTTAGAAATTTATAAGTATATGAAAAAGGATAGAATCATGGGGCATCAAAAAATTCGTCCGCATCATTGTCAACAGGAAAACTGCCCAAAAGGCTGGCTGCATATTATATTATTATTTTTAGAATGTTAGCTTTTAAATTGGACGTAGTTATGCAAAAAGGATCCAACCCACAACATGACAGAAAATGAGTTAAGTAAATCAAACTGCTTGTCAAGGTCTATTTTTTCGATTATCAAAAACAATCCAAGTAAAATACGAATATTTTGACATTAAAAATTCGTATTTTACTTGGATTGTTTTTGCTAATCGAAAATATAGACCTTGACGAGCAGTTTGGTATACTTAACTCATTTTCGGTTATGTTGTGGGTTGGATCCTTTTTGCATAACTACGTCCAATTATGTAAATATTTTAAGATAATCAAAAAATTATATAAATAAAATTAGGTTGGCACTTATTAAAAGGTTTTCATTTCCATTTAGATATTAGTTTTATAATTGCTTGAACTCGAAAAGCCCTCTAAATTATTAAATTTCCCTACATAAACATCTAAAAGAGGTTCCAAGAAAGGACAATTAATTTAATATGATTAATTAAAAAGATATTCAAAACTATTACGCAAAGATACTACGAATCAGGTCTAACAAAAAATGAACAAGCATTAAGCTGCTTAGTTTACCAGACTATTACGAAATCTAATAAGAATGACATTATTTTTCTCGTCGGAATATTTTTTCATGCTTACAACAGAAATGGAGCGTAATAATTTATGTCTGATATTTCTCGCTAAAGTAATAAAATTCGATGAAGAAAATAATTATTTATTTTGGTCCTTGTGGCACGACTTAGGCACAGTATAAAAAAGTAAGCAGTAATACGTCTTCATACAAATCGGCCGAAATTATTTCAGGTTCAGATCATTGTTTAGGCAGACTTCACACCATGGAACCTTCACACACGCTACTTTTGTTACACGACTCATTTATTTTCCTCTACGCTTTCTTCATAATATTACTTATTTATTTAATTAAGATTCACCAACAGTTGTTACAGATATTATACAAGTAGGAACATACAAGTAATTATGTCTTAAATCTAACTGCACAACCAATTACAGGCAAACACCACATGCAAAATGCTCTTCGTAATTATAAATTTAATTTCAAAGGCTCAATTTACTTAAATTCTAGATAATTATATTAAATACTAATACTAATTACGTCTGACAACAAACGTCGATATTGAGTCTGCGTGGACATCAACCAGATCGCTGCGTTCGTTTATGAGTTTGCACATGCGGGGTATATATGTATGCCTATTACCAATATCTGTATACTAAGAATAATTGTTGTTAATAGACCAATGTGTTCTTAAGTCACACTTAAGTGCCTTTTCAGATTTTAATGACACACCTAAATAGATATATAAACTCACGCCTTCTGTCTGGGGGTACGCAGAGACTACAGAACGTCACCTGCTGCGATTTTTACATACTATTTATGCTTTATTTACATTCATACGATACGGTTGCGAGCAACATTCGCAATTAAACCTTTCTGAAGAACATCACCAATTAGCTCTCTATATTTCCTTCTACAGCAATATCACGAACACGTTTATCGCATCAAAAACCGATTCACAATCAATAACATCTAAAACGACTTATAAAAACTACATCACAAATACATTAATCATGACTAGTCCCCCTGTCCGCTAGCTCTTACGTTGGGGACCTCGTATAAGGATTGGGACTATTAACAGAAATGCGCTAGTGATCGCGTGATATCGTCCCCCGAACTCGCCTCGTCACCGGCGTATTGTATCAACTGTTGTCACCCTTATTAATGCGTAAGTCTCGTCAACTGGTACAATGAAACAGATTTTGGGAAGATTATAAATAGAATAGAAAGCGTAATATGGCGTAACGCTTTGTGTAGACTCCAAATGATTCTGTTGTCAAGTCACATTAAAGTAAAGCTGATAATGGCCTCAAATGGTCTGTTTATTATTGACAATATACATTATAGATTCGATAATTATCTACTAACATAATTTCTATCAATGCGTCCTTTCTGTTATGACATTAGGAACCGAAACGTCGACACTCACGGTACGGCTGGTCCATAAATTCAAGGTCATTTAGCGAGCTATGAAATGAGCTATGCTTGGAGTAGAGACTCCAAGCATAGCTCGTTCCATAGCTATATCCCTGAGAGCTCAGGGATAGAATCCGGAATGAGATGATCCTGCAGAGAAAGCTAATATAGCTCACAAAATAAGCAAGCTAAAGTGGCAATGTGCCGGCCTTATTAGCCGTAGAACCAATGACCGTTGAGGTAGAGGTGTTCTCGAGTGGAGATCGCGAATCAGCAAACGTAAGGTAGCACGCCCTCAGGCTGGGTGGAGCGCCGATCTTCGCAGGGTGGCTGGTAGCAGCTGGATGAGAGTTGCCGAGAAATGAACTAAATGGCTTGCAATTGGGGAGGCCTATAATTATGTCCAGCAGTGGACTGCTGTAAGCTGATGATGATGATGATTTTATTCTTTTCAGCAATCGGTAATGTACCTAAAAAGTAATAATATTTGTGAGACCTAGTTATGAATAGTTTACCTGTTATACTTTCATTGACATAAAACAGTCCCATAGTGTCTGCACTCTGTCTAAGAACGTAAGTTATAGATATTTCGCTGTATCTTATTTAATTACACTTAATGTAAGCTATGCAGACAAAGCAAAGGCTAGGCTATGCTTTTGCATGCAGTCAAAGTGATATCTGCGCTGCCACCGATGACATCGGGGCAGTGGCAAAGTTTTCAGCCAACAAGACCTAGGTAATCACAAAAAAAAAACAGAAACAGTCGTGTCAGCGACACGAAGAAGAATAATGTAAACTACTATGTAAGTTGTAAAGTCAATAAATTCTCAATCAATTCTCACGTTTTTATAACTCTCTACAACCTCTGACACATACTTATGTACCTACATAAATTGTTAATCGTACATGATAACGTGTAATCCGATTAACATTACCCGAGTTTGGCTAAATACCCGTCTATCAACACGTATTGTTCATGAAGAATCTATATTATTGTAAAAAGTTTGAGTTCAAGCTCGATAGATGGCGTTGGCGTCGAAATAGATCTCACTATGGTTTCGTTACCACGATTTGGTTAGGGCCTCGCAGTTTTATTTAAATATACGAGCTTAGATCAGGACACAATAGTGGTTTTATTTTCAACCTTATTAGTGTTCTCACAAGTACATAAGTCCAACTTATTGCCATCTCGGCAATAAACATTGGTCCATCGACCCTGGATCAGACCCAGAAAGTCTGAAGTTTGGACCGCAGCCCTGTGTACTCGCAGTGGATCGCTGCGACAGGAGTACCGGGCATCCCGCAGAGGCAGCAACAGCTTTGTCCAGCAAGGTGGACGAGCTCAGCCGCTGTGGAATTATTAGTTCAACGTGACGCCGCAGAGGGCGCCACTAGTAGTTCAACAGAAGATCAGTGGTCGGGTTCAGACGGCAGCTTCATTCAGCAAGGTGAACGAAATCGACGCCAGCAACAGGCAGTTGCAGTACCAAGTGACGACACAGGGGGCGCCACCAGTGACACTACAACTTACGAGTGTGAGTGAAGTGCAAACGTGAGTACAATTTAATAAATAATAGTAGCAGTGATTAAGAAGATTTCGCCAAGCAAATTTGAACTTTATTTTAAAGAAGATTTTTACTTTAACATTTAGATAAATATTTTGGACTTAGATTTAAAATTGTGCATGTTAGTTAAGGACTTAGAATAGTTTTATAAAAAACAGAGGAACGGGGAACTTATGCCCGATTTCTACCAGGTATTTGTAAACACTTGTAATTTTTTTAGCTGTTATTGAGACTTAGAAAAAAAGTAACACTTGTAAGTTTTTACGTCTCAATCTAGGTTTTCCCTTACAAAGGTTTGGTTGAACTTAGTTTATTATCGTATATTTATTTTTAATATTTTTTTGTTGTTCGTCATGATGGAAGGTCAAATTAATATATTGAAAGACTTCCAAAATGTTATACAGAAGGCTTTCACTAATTTCAAAAAGAGTCCTAAAGATAGATTGACAGTAGAATACATCGAAACAAGGCTTGAATTATTAGAAAGTGATTGGTCTGCATTTAAGGAAACCAAATCTCAACTTTATGGTCGTTTTAAGATAGAAGACATAGGTCAAAAGGTGGTCGATATATATGATTCCACCGAAGATACATATATATCATGTAAATGTCTGATGAAAACAACGTTAAATAAGATTAATCCTAGAGAACCGGTACCACAAAATAGTGGATCTAACAATAATAATTCTTCCAAGCCATCCAATTCATTAGTCAAGTTGCCCAAGATCACAATTCCCATTTTTTCTGGCAAATACAGTGAATGGACCGCCTTTCACGATCTTTTTAAGTCGCTTGTCCACAATAACGCGTCTTTAGATAATGTGCAAAAATTGTACTATCTTAAGGGCCATCTCACTGGTGAAGCCGAACAGTTGATTAGGCATACACCAATCACAGACGCCAACTACAGCGAATGTTGGTCCCAGTTAGAAAAGCGTTATGCTAATAAAAAGTACCTAGTCAATTGTATTTTAAAAAGGTTGTTCAGTCAGAAGCGATTAAATGTAGAATCAGCTACCGCATTAAAGGAGCTGTTAGATACCACAAGTGACTGCCTTAATGCGCTTACAAATTTGAACATAAATGTGAGTACATGGGACGTTATCATCATTCATATAGTAACGTTCAAATTAGATAATGAAACGCGAAAACAATGGGAGTTAAGCAGTTCTAACGATTTAAGCAACAAGTTGCCCACCTTTGAGGAACTTAAAATATTTATGGAAAGTCGTTTCCGCGCATTAGAATGTATAGAGCCGAGAAAAGCCGTGGCTCACCAGGCCAGTAATAGTTCACAGGTTCATAGTTCGAAAGCAATGCTAGCCACAAAGCCAACCAATATGCGTTGCGAATACTGCTCGGAAGTCCACAAGCTGTGTTTCTGCAAACAATTTGCAAAACAGCCCACAGAAAGTAGACGCGAATTTGTAGCAAAAAATAAAATCTGTTTTAATTGTTTGGGCAGCAATCATAGAGTACACGACTGTAAAAAGCAGACCGTCTGTAAAGTTTGCAACAAGCGCCACCATTCATTGCTGCACCCAAATGGAGAACCTAACGAAGAGAAAGAATGCCGAGATGCTACCGTAAAGCCGGCTATAGATAATACTAGTTCTTCAACTAGTGATAATCCGATAGTCGCATGCTTGTCTACGGGCAAAGTTTCTAAACCCAGACAGGTTTTATTAGCCACAGCATTAATAAAATCCGAGTCTAAGACGGGCGAATTTCAAATAATTCGAGCATTGCTAGACCAAGGTTCACAGGCTTGTTTTATTACAGAGGCCACAGTCCAACTTCTTAGACTAAAGAAAATTCCAGTCAGAGGTCTCGTTTCAGGCTTAGGTGACGATAGAACAACCTTTGCGAAGCATATGGTAAATCTGACAATTGAGTCAACAATTGATCCCGATTTTCAACTTAGAATAAATGCCTACGTTCTAAGTAAAATCACCTCCTACTTGCCTGAGAGAAGTGTAAATACCAGTTCATTGGATTGGATTGCCATCAACGATCTGTGTCTAGCAGATCCTAATTTTAACACACCCAATAGAATAGATATTCTTTTGGGTGCCGATGCTTACTGCTACATTGTAAAGGAAGGTATAGTCAAGAGTCCATCTGGCACTCTCATCGCACAGAGCACTACCTTAGGGTGGGTCCTTTCAGGTGTAGTCAGTCCAAGTAGTGAAAGTTCAAAGCATCACACAAAAAATATAAAGGTACATTGTGCACAGTTCAATGAAGATGATATTTTAAAGAAATTCTGGGAGATCGAAGAACAAAGTAGTACAAGGAAATTACTTAATCCAGAAGAGCAAAGGTGTGAAGAATTCTATATTAAGACTACTAAGAGAGATGATATAGGCAGATACATTGTACGATTGCCATTCCGAGATGAAGAACCCGCTTGTAAGGCCGGACATTCACGTGATATAGCTGAAACAAGATTCAAATCATTAGAAAAAAGACTAAGTAAAGATACAGATTTAAAAGAAAAATATAAAGAGGTAATTAATGAATACTTACAATTAGGACACATGAGACCTGTAAAAGATGAGGACAGTAAAGATGAAGCCGTTTATCTACCACATCACGCGGTGATAAGAAATGACAAGATCACAACTAAGGTTCGTGTTGTTTTTAACGCCTCAGAAAGGAATAAGAAAGGAGTATCCCTAAACGACACTCTAATGGTAGGGCCGACGCTGCAAGCAGATTTAAGACACACTGTTTTGCGATGGAGGATGCATGCTATTGGTATAGTGGCAGACATAATTAAAATGTATCGGCAAGTTAGAATAGCCGATGAAGATGCAGTCTTCCAGCGAATACTCTGGCGAGACGATCCTGCAAAGCCGATCAGAGATTATGAGCTGATAACGGTGACCTTCGGGACAGCGTCTGCACCATACCAAGCAGTCAGATCGCTCCATCAGGTCTCATATGATGAAGGAGACAAATTCCCACTTGCAGCAGATAGAGTTTTAAATTGTTTTTATATGGACGATTTAATGACTGGATGTGACAACATCGAGGAGGGTGTCGAAATCTGTAATCAAATGGTAGAATTATTAGGAAAAGGAGGATTTACATTACAAAAATGGAATAGTAATAACCAGCATTTATTAGATAAAATAGGTTCTATGGGTAGGAATGAAGGAATTCTGCAAGAAGGTCAAAAAAACATAAAAAATGAGGACAATAAGAATAAGGACAAACAGGACATGACAGTAAAGGAAAGGGAAATAAATAATAAGGACAGAGAAATTAAACTAGATACTACTACAAAAATTTTGGGACTCACCTGGAACCGCCACGAAGATTCCTTTCAGTACGCAGTAAATCTCCCACCGCTGACGACGACACCTGTAACAAAAAGATCTATCATATCAGACATAGCTCGATTATTCGACCCACTAGGATGGTTAGCTCCTAGTGTGGTTGTAGCAAAGGTGTTCATCCAGAAGTTATGGCTCGCAGGTGTTAGTTGGGATGAGGAATTAACTGCGGAATTAATAACAGAGTGGAGTACTTACCGCGAAGAGTTAAAATTACTTACCAAGGTTCGGATACCTCGTTGGCTTGGGACTAGTTCAACTGATGATCTGGAATTGCAAGGTTTTAGTGACGCCTCAAAGGCTGCATACTCAGCAGTCGTTTACTTGAGGTTAATTGATACTACAGGCAAGGTTCATGTTTCATTGTTGGTTGCAAAAACAAGAGTTGCTCCAATCAAGCAAGTCAGCATTCCTCGATTGGAGTTATGTGGTGCAGTACTCTTAGCAAAGCTATTGACAGAGTCTGCTGAGGTCTTAAATATACCAAAGGAGAGGATTTCAGCGTGGACTGACTCGACTGTAGTGCTATCATGGCTTAACAGCCACCCTAGCAGGTGGAAGACGTTTGTTGCGAATCGGACTGCTGAAATATTGGGTGCAATGAGTTCATCTCAATGGTTTCACGTGTCGACCAAAGAGAATCCAGCAGACTGCGCTTCAAGGGGAATGCTACCCAGTTCACTGGTTACTAATGAGCTGTGGTTTTCAGGACCGCCATTCCTGAAAAACAAAATAATTGAGTACAAAAGGCCAAATGATCTGAAAATTGATTTAGAACAAACAATAAAGGTTTACGCAGCTGTGACTCCAGAGCACGTAATTCTAGAAAATTATTCTAGTCTACGAAAACTAGTTAGAGTAGTTGCGTATTGCCGACGATTTTTAAAGAAGGACAAATACAATAGTAAATATTTGAAGGATCAAGAAATAGAAGCAGCATTAGATTCCTGTATAAAGAAGACACAAACAGAGATATTTACAACAGAATATACCCAGTTAAAAGAAAAAGGGTATTTAAATATTAAATCTAGTAAACTGAAATCACTTTGCCCGTTCCTTGATAAAAAAGGTATCATGAGAGTTCGAGGACGACTTGCAAAGTCGGAACTGGACGAAGATTCCAAATATCCTATAGTCCTACCACATTCTAGCCATCTGACTCGTCTTATAGTCGCAGATGCGCATGAGAAAACACTGCATGGTGGTCCTCAGTTGCTAGCAAACTTTTTAAGGTCAGCCTATTGGATAATAGGTGCTAGATCTCTAATCCAACAATATGTTCGCAAATGTGTAATTTGTGCAAAACAGAGGGCTAGCGTCAGAAATCAACTGATGGGTGATCTTCCCTCAGTCCGATGTAGACCAGCAAGACCATTCTTGCATAGTGGAGTGGATTATGCTGGACCCATAAGCATAAGGACGACAAAAGGCCGTGGTCATCGATCATACAAGGGATATATATGCCTTTTCGTTTGTATGTCCACCCGTGCTATTCACTTAGAGGTCGCCAGTGATATGAGCACACAGGCATTTTTAGCTGCCTTTCGACGATTTGTGTCGAGACGAGGTCACTGTGCTAAATTGTGGAGCGATAATGGGACCAACTTTGTAGGTGCCTCCAGAGAGTTACAACAGTTGGCCTCTATACAGCCAGCAATAGCAGAACACCTGGAAGCAAACAATACTGAGTGGCATTTTATACCGCCTCATGCTCCCAATTTTGGTGGTCTTTGGGAAGCAGGTGTAAAATCCACCAAGTTTCACCTTAAAAGGGTAATCGGCGACTCTACACTTACGTACGAGGAAATGTCTACACTCCTCAACCAAGTGGAAGCATGCTTAAATTCGCGACCGATAAGCGTTATTAACTTCGCTGATCCTGGTGAACCCCTGCCGCTAACCCCTGGACATTTTCTGATCGGCGAACCGATAGTTAATGTGCCAGATAAAAATTACGAAAGTTCAAATGTAAACTATTTGACTCGGTGGCAATTAGTTCAACGAATGACGCAGTCCTTTTGGAAGCGATGGTCCAAAGAGTATTTGTCAAATCTCATGAACAGATATAAATGGTCTTCCCAAGTGCCGGAGCCCAATATCGGGGACATAGTTTTGATTAAGGAAGATGATTTACCGCCAAGTCGTTGGTTGTTAGGACGGGTTGTGGAGAAACATCCCGGTGATGATAACGTCACCCGTGTGGTTACATTGCGCACTAAATCCTCTACAATTAAGAGACCAACTTCCATATTATGTGTTTTACCAATAGCCCAATGAATTGTTTATTTTTTTTATCAAAGTTTATGTAAAACTTCTGTAGATCAAATCATTGATGTTATTCTTAAGATCAAATGTATATTTACAAACTGTACCATGTTTTATTTTATACATTTTATAGGTTTATTTTTACGTTTTTTACATCTCAATCGCATATTTTAACTATATACTAAGTTTTTACAATTGTTTTAGATATTTTGAACTGTTGAAGACTGTTTATTTTTATTGTTGTTTTTTTTTGGATTTACAAAGTATTTAAGCTGTGTATACAAAGTGCAAATTTTAGACTTAAAGATAATTTAAGAAGGACATTCCGTCACTAAATGTCCTTGGTGGGCGGTATGTTCATGAAGAATCTATATTATTGTAAAAAGTTTGAGTTCAAGCTCGATAGATGGCGTTGGCGTCGAAATAGATCTCACTATGGTTTCGTTACCACGATTTGGTTAGGGCCTCGCAGTTTTATTTAAATATACGAGCTTAGATCAGGACACAATAGTGGTTTTATTTTCAACCTTATTAGTGTTCTCACAAGTACATAAGTCCAACTTATTGCCATCTCGGCAATAAACACGTATATATATGCATATCATGCACAATCGCATGCATTAAATCCTAATGGCTCCTGCAGACACTCGAACATCAATTATATTATTGATGGATTACTTAATAATGAATGGAAATCTTGTATGCAAACGGAGTACATACGGTAAAGTGGAGCTTATGCGGGAGCCATTAAATTGGATCTCAGCAACTATCTGGTACACGTTCCAAGCTTGGTTACTTTGTCAGGGGAAAGAAAAACCTTAGCTTTATCGTTAACTAGCGACCCGCTACTACTTCGCACGTTTTCAACGACTTGAGAAAATATCGAGATTTTTTTAAATATAAGTTTAATAATATATCTAATGTATTATACACATAAACCTTCCGGAATAAATTCTCGAAATGATGGTGAAAAATAATTTAATGTCTTTGTGAAAAACGCATCAAATCTGTTGCTTTGTTTAAAAGACCAACGTGGTCATACAAAATGGTTTGGTGACACAAAATGCGACTTTAATTTATAGTAATAATAATAATAAGTTTATTAATTTTACAAAAAAGGGGTGTGATGTTTAGAGCCTCCTTTTAGGCAAACAATGCCTGTGATTTAATCATTTCATATAGTCTAATTCTATGACAGTTATGATCCGAATACATACACGTATATATACTTTAAAAGTTGACAGCCAATTTGTTAAATAATTAAGATTCTCGACTGTACTATAGGTACAGATCTATATCTAATTAAACAATTAACCATTTCTCTTAGAATGTTTATTACAATCGTATCGATTCTTCAGTTCATCCAATTTAGCAGCGTCATTTCTATTTTTATCTGAAAGTGAAAGATAGAAATATATTTAGAGGGAAACCAACATGCACACTTTCATAGACAAAATTTTTCTATATGATAAGGGTTTCAACGCGTGTGGCTAGTGTTGATGCGGCATTATGTGCATACCATAGCTATGTCTCATCAATTTTGTGTTATGGCATTATAATATGGGGTAATTTTGTAGAACTTAACAGTGTTTCGAGCTCAAAAGAAATGCATTCACTCAATATGTGATGATGTGTGTGTGTGTGGATGTTCTCTGTGAGAATGCCTAAGCCCCTAAAGCATGAAGTCCGCCTTTGTACCTTTTTGTGCGAAAAGTTTAAATAAATAAATACTAAATAAATATGTGAATTATTTATTAAAAATATTACCACACCCAGCACTATATATTTTTGAAATTTGTATTTTTGTGTACCAAAATAAGCATGAATTTTATCTGCATAATGACATTGTATCTAGACCTAGCCGCAAAGTCCACATGATTCGTGTACCTAGACGAAATAATAAACTATTTTCTAATAATGTATTTTGTATGGCGACTAAAGTTTATAATAAACTACCGGATTCTTTTAAAACTCTAAACTTTAGGACATTTAAATCCAAATGATTCAATTTTCTCTTATGTAAATGCTACTACTCGACTAATGATTTTATGAATGAAATAAAAAGTTGACTTAAATATTAGAATAATTATATTCTGTTCTTATTATCTCTTTGACTTATCTTTTTGACATTTCCATTCCTAATATAAAATGACTGATTTGCAGTTTGAACGTTATCCTAATTTATTTAATTCAATAATGTTTGTGCTTACTAATGTTTATTTATTTATTTATTTATTTAATACTTCAAGCACATAAATGTACAGAGGCGGACTTAATGCCATAGGCATTTTCTACCAGTCAACCTTTGGGTGATGCAGAGACAAACAGTGGTAGGTGCAATCATGAAAATTGAGAAATAAATATTTTAAATATAAAGATACGCATAAACCTATTAAAACTATGAATATAATATATATCTAGTTACATATATATATATATATATATATAAGCACAAATAAATATATATAAATACATGAATATACTTACTAAATTATACTAACTCACATATAATTATATAATGAATGTATACAAAAACTTGTAAAACATTTTAAAAGAGTAACGGTGGAGTTTCTTGCCCATTCTTCTCCACACGAAAACTACATTTTGGAATGGGCGACTAGAATCAATTCTATTTTTTAATTTTTAATTTTGACGTTCAAAAGTGCCTTTTAAGTGCCTATTTGAAATAAATGATTTGACTTTGACTTTGACTTTAAAAATAAATTAGACAAACAACAAACAAACAAACCAAAACCCTGAAAATGTATTTGTACGCTGAAAACGGCAGAATATTATGAACTTTTAAAACTATGTAACAATATTCTGACAAATAAATGAACTATGACTAAGCTTATTCAGTTTCAGTAACATTTTATTCTACTAGCAATTTTAGAAAGTTTCAAAACACGACATGATAAGCTGATAACAACATAACTAATGGTTACTACTTACCACTACGGCCTGTTGTAGATACGAAATAAAGCTGGGTCTAATTAAATACTTAGTAGTTCGCTATTGGTACCTATTCTTTAATTAAATTATACTTAATTCAAGTCCAGTTATCGCCATTTTTTTTGGCAAAATATGATTACACTGTACGCTTCTGCATACCCCTTCGGATAATACAGGCGTGATGTTATGAAGTTATGTTTTCACCATTAATATGTTAGGTATAATACATAAGCATAATCAGCCTATAGTGTTCCCACTGCTGGGACACAGGCTTCCTCTCTGTGAGAGGGAGTGAACCGTAACGCGGGCACAGTGCGGGTTGGTAGATGTCACATACCGGATACCTCACAATGTTTACCTTCATTGTTTTGAGAGCAGTGGTCATGAAATAATTTACACAAAGTAAAGCGCCGTCAGGGTTCGAACGTACGACCTTACATAAAACTCGGTAAGTCGCGGCGTTTTCACTGGGCCACTAGATCTCATCTCATCTCATGTTAGATATAGTTACCATATCTCGGTGTACACGAAGAGTAATGTAATTATAACCCTTTACAACCCATATAACACGTATTCGCCTTCATAAGCGGATGTGTGCTAAACTAGGATACGTTCTAATTCAAATATCTTTTAAGTGTGTGTCTGTAAAGCTTTGACTACGACTGCCGTCTTTGAGACTTCAGCGAACTGACAGTTTTTAATGAGTTCCCGTCACAATTAGGCTGTCTTGAATTCCTTGGATACATCATAAACAGTCTGTGCTAGTTTCTACCTTTTAACATTTTCTTTTGATTTTTAATGAGTGTAATTTTTATTAGATTTTTGTTTTATTAATTGATTTTTTTTTAAATTTTTAGGTAAGATATCTTAATAATTAAGTAAGTGTATTTTGAATGTATTTTTGTTGTTAAAATCTAGACATTTTTCGGAAGTTAACATTAGTTATGAGACAATACACATAAACATTATATGACAAGAACACACCTATTAGGCCTTTTTGATTATAAAAAGGCCAGGTGAGTTTATGTCACTATGCTTACTTGTATATTCTTTTGTTGTAGCTCCATAAAAAAAACATTGTAACGTCTTTCACACGACTGATCCGTTATTTTAATGGACCGTTAATTTCAATGTCCGGTTTTATTTGTGGTGTTCGCGTTTTTATTCGTATGGTGAGTTCACACGAACCGACGATATCGGATTCGATAAAATAACATTATTTCATCTGGACTCGTGTTAACTCGTTCACACAAATAAGCGAGCCAAAGACTGTAACATTTAGGCCCGCCGCTGATTGCAATTTTTTGTCGACGTGACTATTTGTCACTTAGTCAAGTGCAATGAAAACTATACTGAGTGCGCTCATTATGGTGACGTGATAATGCGTATAATAGGTGACAGTAATAATAAGTCACGGTGACAAAAATTGCAATCAGCGGTGGGCCTAATGGCACAGTAAAAATAACAGATCGCGGCTGTGTGAACAGACTTTAATATACTTATCAATTGGTTTAAAAGAATAGAATCACAAGACAGAAGTTTAAATTTACAGCACAGACATGATTGTTTTATAGTTTAGACCTTACACCACAGACTACCTGCAGTATTCTCTCCTTCTCCCTTTGCTTGAAAACGTTGTAAAAGCCGATTATTTTTAAAAGAGTAATCGTGAAGTTTGTTGCGGTCTTTGGAACCATTAAATGTATGAAACCAGGAAATGCTTATGTGAAATAAAATATTCTACGTGGCAATGCTGCCAGTCTTCTAGGTACGTTTCCGGATGACAGTGATGCGGACGAGTACTTCGTCGCCTGTGTCCTTCGTTTTTTGTATGTAATTCGTAAGGTGTAAATAATAAAGAATTTTCTATTCTATTCAATTCTTTACTTTTTCAACTTTAGGTAGTCTACCACTAAACTAGTATTCTGTAATTTTATTTTTTCTTCACAATTTCTGGCACGAACAGAATAATGAACGGTGAAATATGTCTGAGCCTGTACCAGGATCGCATGACTGAAGCGAATCCCTCAAAAATGGACGTTTATTACGGAACATCAGATACTCCACCTTATTTATGTTTCTAGATTAACAAATACGCCAGGGATCCAGGTCAGGTATTATAGATTGTTCTATGTTCTAATTTGCATATTGTAAAACTACACGAATTGTGCTTTCTTGAAATAAAAAAAAAATATAGGATTTGAAATAGAAACGCTTAAGTTCGTTATTATTGATATCGCAAATGATTAAAATGTGAATGTTGACTACAGATAAAAGGAGCTATAGTAGCTAACTATAGCTCCTTTTGTTTACTACATGTACCTAGACAAAAGGGGCTACCTAGTGGTTGAAAGTGCGAGTAGGTACTTGGCGTAAAAGTTCTTGATTCGAGATATTTTTCAGTATCAGCCCAGAGTTGTTTCTTACCGATCAACGAGAAAAGTCTCACTCGTTACTTAAGAATTAAACGTAACTGCCGATATCTGGTTACATTATAAACCTCTACCTACCCATCGAGGAATGATGCTTTAATATATTATAACTTAACAAATGAAAGTCGCATTTCCTATATATACATATAGGAAATGCGACCGTGTAGACGCGTTGTTCTACTAAAATACGCATCGGATTTTGATACGGTTTTCACAATCATTTCGATTATTTATTATGGAAGGCTTTTAAAGGTATATGAATATTAACTACCTACGTATAATAAAGAAATCTCGATGTTCATCAAGTGGTAAAAAGCCCCTGCTTTGCATGCTTGTCGATATCTACTAATTATAAAAAAAAATTACAAAAAAAAATTAACCGACTTCCAAAAAAGACACTACAACGTGAAAAATAACTTTAATTTCGTAAATCGGTGTCATTGGGTTCGCATTTTCATTGTTTGCCACTGATTTCCGAAATTAAACTTATTTTTCACTTTGTAGTGTCTTTTTTGGAAGTCAGTTGTTTTTTTTTTTTTGTAGAAAAGTTTGTCTTTTTCACTTTTAAGTTGTACTTACCCCACACAAATTCGTATATCACTTGCTATGTAAAATATCAGTGACAGAAACTCATTATAACACATCAATAAAAACTAAGTGGCAAAAATACGTATTATTGATGCTAACTCAAAAACTACCCAAGCAAAGTTAAGAAAATTTATATAGGACCACTCCTTAAGCATACCATATTCATTAAAAAAATAATTTTTGAAATTGATTTACAATTTCCGGTGATATCGCGCAACAAACATACAAAAAAAAAAAACACAGTCGAATTGAGAACCTCCTTAAATCAGTTAAAAATTCACGTTTTCTTACGATACGAGTGACGGCGCCCGTCCTCGCTCCAGCTGTGACATCTACAGCTAGGTCAGTGATTTATATTGTGAGTGCAGTGTGGTGTTCCGAACTGTATCCGTTAATTGAACACCTGAGAACTACGCTCCATTTCACGCTGGCAAACCTTGAAGTGTTTGCAGGTAACTTTAAGCCTCCTCTATTAGAGAAGTAATTTTCAATTGGATTCTATTATCTCGCTATTAGCTCGTTCGTTCAAAAAGTTCGCGTATTCATTACAAAAAATATATGCCAGGTCTTGCTTTTCCCAACTACATATGTTGGGTACTGGGTAATACGATACGCCTTTTTTTTGTGGATGGGAAATCATCAAATGACCCCTCCCGCTCAGGGTGGAGCAGGAGGGAGTGTCAGACTCTTACTGACTAAAACCCACCCGTGTTCCTGCCTTAGCCCTTTATATTCCGGGGCAGCGGTAACCCTTTCGGACAATCCCGCTACTCCAGTATTTTACATGGAGCGACTCCCTATCTGACCTCCACAACCCAGTTACTGGGTGATACGATACCCCTTGGTAAGACTGGTTGTCAGACTTTCGGGCTTCTGACGACCGGTAACGACTACCAAAGATCTACGAATGACAGCCGGGACCAACGGCTTAACCACACCACAGTCCACGGCACGCGGACCGCGGTCTCCACGTCGTGCTAATAACATAGAATTTAGTTAGTCAAGCAGCAAAGACAGTTTCCATGGTTTTAATAAGCTGAAAATGTGGATGCGCTTAGGTGTAAACGCGCTCCGTAAATCAATAATAGTCACATTCATAAGTACCTATATATCTATCGAGATGAGTATTTTTTTTTTGAGGATGGAATATCATCTCATGACCCCTCCCGCTCTCGGTGGAGCAGAAGGGAGTGTCAGACTCTTACTGACTAAAACCCACCCGTGTTCCTTCCTTAGCCCTTTATGTTCCGGGGCAGCGGTAACCGTTTCGGACAATCCCGCTGCCCCGGCAGGCTACGGTCCTTACCTCATATTGCAGACATCTCTTTGAGGCGCGCGTGGTACACGTACCTATATATCTACCGAGGTGTGTATTGCAAAGCAATTTTAATTAGATCAATTAATTGGAAGTTAATAATACTAATTGGAAATGATAATAAAGCAGGAAGCTGTACCTACATTAACAATCAACTTGATTGAAAACATCAATCAGCAGCGTGCAACTGACGATATGCTCGGAATCTCTCCGAGGCACGGACATGACTGCTATCCGCTACCGTAATGAAGATTTATCGGTGACCTCCGAACGACCCCGCAAATTACCCACCGGCACATAGGAATGCCGTTGTTGTGCCAAAATGAACGAAAAATATACCCACCGCGAAATTAATAGCCTCCACACTCAATTAAGCATCAAACAAGGTCATTAGTAACTGATTTGAACTTATTTCTTGACCTTTACGGAGAAAATCTCGTGTTTTCTTCCCATTTTCCTGTAAATTACAGACTTTTTTCACAGCAGAATTTACGTCGTTTCCTTATTCTAAGTTATCAAACGCCGCCGGTTAGTGTAAAGCTTGGTAGAAAAAGTGGGGTTTTATAGGTAAATATTTGCTCCATTTTCTTGTACTTATTTGTTTTAATCTGACCTTAGACGAGATTTCCTAAATAGAACGGGGAAATTGATAATCATGATAATAGGCTGGAATAATAAATGTAGCGTACAGAACTGCGAGGGTGGGCGTTTCAGCATTTTTTGGTTTTTGCTCATTCGTTGGTACTAGTGCTATTTCTATTCTATTGTGGTATACGGTTATTTTGCCTGCAATAAAACAATATACTTTATTTTTAAAGTTGACTTTCTCAGGTTAATAGTACCTGGAAACTAATCTTACGGGTGTAAACCAAGGAGAGATTGTAAGTTTATTTGTTATCCTATCTACGTTGAAGTAATTTTATCTATTCTTCAGAAAGCTTAGTCTAACTAATATCTAGGTAAATAATGTACAATTAGCTATTAAGCAATTAGCTTACTATGTACCTACGTAAAGTTAAAAGAAATAAAAATACACATAAAAAAGTAAAATATGAAATAGAATCTTCTTACGGGTTCTTCGATGCGCTAGGTAGCCCGTGAAATTCAAATTTTCTTACGTTATTTTGCAATTTGCAGGTCAGTGTCAGATTGTACGTTGAAGAAAGTATGTATTTACATAATTATAATCATTTAAATCATCAATACATTCCTCTAAGTTCATATAATCCTCCATTGGTTGATATTTCATGAAAAAGCTCGCGCTCTTATTTTGTTTAATATTTAATATGACATTAACCTGAAAATTTCAAAAAAATTAAGAAAATTTGAATTTAGCGGGCTACCCTGGGCTTCCCTCTTATCAACTCAGCCTATCGCAGTCCACTGCTGGACGTAGGCCTCTCCCAGGCTGCGCCACAACACCCTGTCCTCCGCCTTCCGCATCCAGTCCATTCCAGCCACTTTCTTTAGGTCGTCCGTCCATCTAGCTGGGTGACGTCCTACACTACGCCTTCCGATACGCGGTCTCCACTCAAGGACTCGTCGTCGACTCGTCGTCCCTCTTATACGAGTAACAAATTCTTCTTTAAGATATAACTTACTTAAAGATTAGAATAAAACAAAATGCGATTAGGTACGTGTGCTTTAATCAATTGTGTTATTAATAATTGTAGTGGGTTTCTATATTCTACTGGTTCGATTAAACTTCGGTTGGGTTTCAAATCCGGCTCAATAACCGCGCGCGCTCTCAAAGGCTGAGGGAACTCCAGTTCGTTTCTCAAAGCCTATTCAATTTAAGCTGTTATCAAATCTCATATCAACGTTTGTGATTGGTTATCAGTGTAGTCAGCCAATCATCATAGCTATTAGGAAAACTGATTTACTGATTACACACAGGGTTATTTTAAATTGGTTAGTTAAACTCCGCAGACGCGATGGGTATAGATATCCAAAAATGATTTATTTGGGAGGTCAACATCCGCTGTTAGTGTTGTTAATTCAAGTATGAATTGAGAAAAACTGTTTTCCTATGTTTTATCGTGTTCAAACATCAATACCTATCATGTCTACGAAGTTAACATAAAAAAAAAAATATTTTTTTAACTTATATTTCAAGTGACTACCACCCATCTTGCACCGGCTGTCACCTGCATACGTGAGGACCTAACGGCCGCGTCAGCGAATGGTATCTGCGTTGCTGAATTTTGGCCCAATCTTTAAAAACCATGTTTCTTTTTCTATTGTTGCCTATGACACTCTTATAAGAAGAAGTGACTACAATAACTTTGGTCGAAGACCCCACAAAATAAAGTATTATATTAATTTATTTTTCGTTTAATCAAGTTTAGATAAGTAGCTAGCCAATTTAATATAACCCTGTAGAGAGTTCGTTCCATCTAGATTATTCTTTTTTCAATATGATATGTTAAAGTGATTCCGTTAACATATTTACAGAATAAAAATTTCATACTTTATCTAGCTTTCAGAATCAAATATCTTAGTTATAACTATATGATAAAGGCAATGACTTCTAACATGTGGCTTCTCTTACAAACATCATAATTTTCATCTCAGAAAGGTAGGGTTTAGCATTAAAAGAAAACAAAAGCGAAATTACCCTGGCCCTGGGGGAAACATAACAAACAGGGCATAGGGGAAGCCCGGTTGTGTATTGACAACTACACTGAACCACCAGCAGAAGATTGGATTCAGCGTAATCAGTGCAAAATTTGGGCGCATCAAGACTGCACTTCTTAGGAGTTGGCAGCTACTTCTGTGATGAATGCGAAGACTGATCGAAACTAATTCTACTTATCCCTCTTGCCCGACTTCACCGGGTAAAAGGGGATAATTGATACTTTTTGTTAATGCTCATAATTATTATAGAAAATGTTTAGGTTTTTGAGTTTTAATGATTATTTTCCAAAGATGATTACCTAAACATAGTACAAATTAAAAGTACAAAGAGTTCTATTGATTATTCGATTGTGGTTTTATTTACACTACCCCTTAACATATTCGTCTTGCCCGGGCTTCCTTATAAAAATCCCACAAACTTTTTCATGATAAAATAAAATAAAAATACTTACCTGCTTTTAAAAACATTTCTTTTAAGGAAAATAAAGGCAGATGATATTTTCATATAGAACATAAATGAAAAAGAAAAAAACTGTGACTTTTACGACGATACGACGCGGAAATTATTTGTCATAAAAATATGACGTTGATGTTACAAAAGGTACTTTCTGAAGAAGTGGGTTTTTTCAGAAAACGAAAGTTTTGCTAGTCTGTTAACTCGACATATGATATTTAGAGGTGTATATAAAACTTATATTCAAGGTTTAGGATATAAGGATGTGTTAACATCCTGAGAGAAAATTGTAATTGAAATTCCAACTGCGCTACTGTTGAGCATGAGGCCCTGGCTTCGATCCCCAGGTCGGGGAAAATGTAAGGCGGATGAATACCTAGACGATGAATGATATTGCACAATGGCCCTGATTCTGTTGTTCACAAACTAAATTAATTTTAAGTTCAGTGCATCTTTTTCTTTCTATTTCATTATGAAAAAGACAGCTTATAAATATTAGTTTAGTCCTATCAAATTAGTCAGTGCCTGACGTAAACTGACGTATTTTTATTTTAAGTACCTAACCAATTTTTTAATCACGTCTAAACTTGTCTATGGGTTATCTAATTTGACAGGACTAAACTAATATTTATCTTCTGTGCTTTTCTTAATGAAATAGAAAGAAAAAGATGCACTGAACTTAAATTTAATTTAGTTTGTGAACAACAGAATCGGGGCCAATATCATGTAATGTGCAATGTTTTTGACCGTCTAGGGTTAATATCGAAGATTGCAAAATGATTAAACAAAAGTTTGAGGGAGTTTAATACATATTGCACAATATTTTTGCATTGGACCGTATAGGATTACTATTGCGAAATATTTTTAAGCCTATCTGGAAGCCAGACATTGTCACGGAACACTAGGTAAGTTTTGCCACGCGAAAACATTGTCTTGTGAGCCGTCAATCGTTTGAGTGCAAGGGGTGATTCAATATTATTGCACAATAAAAGTATTGCACAATGTTATTGTAGGTGTAGGACCCGCCTTATTGGTTTTTTGTTCTAGGAATTTCTCAGTAGCTGAAGCCTGAATTTATGCCCGGTTGATGGCAATAGGCTTGTCCCCTATTACAATATCGTGCAGCGTTATCTCTGCTGTCAAAACCTCACCTCTTAGGTTTAAACCTTTTTTTTCCAAATAGGTAATTACTGTTTGTTTTTAATTTTATTTTTTCAAACGAATTCGTCTTTTTGAACTGACAGTAATTATGTCACAGACTACCTAAAGATACTACGTCTAAGTCATATTTGATTAGGAAAATTTTCTTTGATTGAGTTGCTTGATAATTGTTGACCTGGTTTGACCTGATATATTTTGAAGATTCCAGCCAGCCAATTTAGTAAAAATCTCACCGTGAAAACTTAAGTGAAGTGAGCTGTCAATAGTGTCAATCCCTAGCATCAGGTGGAATGGCAGCTCACTTCACATAAGTTATCACGGTGATCTTTTAACAGAACAGCACCGTGGTAATCTGTTCCCGAATCGCTGATTTTATTCAACCATGCACTGATTCCTACCAGCGTGCAATGTTTAAAGTCTTGATGTCGAGCTCCGGATCATAAGCTGACCATAATGTATGATGTAACGTTTTCTCCTAACCTGGTGTAGACCCAGTGAAAAAGGGTGATTTGGTCTTTTTCCTGGATACCGGATCGTCTACTGCTTTGCGATTCACAAGTTATTGCATACTCCAACCTAGCTGCAGAGTATTCCTGCACTTAAGTCCCGCGCGGCGTTGGCTGCTGAACTTCGTGACTACCTTCGCCTATGTCAACTACGATGGAATACCATTTTTTTCTTGTTAATACTTAGGTAAGCTCCTGACCTTTTTTATCACAAGACAACTTAGCTAATGTAGTTTATAATGAATTATTTTTAAAATCTGCTCTAACGAGCCTAAAACCCGATTTATTCCGGTCTGATCCCCTAAGCCCCCCTCCATCCCCCCCTTGGATACCCCGCTAGATCTTCTTCTATTTTAGACCCGATTTCAAAAAGGTTATTATTATTCGCGATATTCGTAAACACCGGCCAAATGTGTGTCGGACCACGCACAATGAAAGGTTCCGTAGTTGGAATGAATTTATCCCAAGAACTAACTTAACATTGTTGTAGAAAATCATGTTCTCCCTGAATCGAAAAATGATTTTCACAAACCCGGAATATTTTCGAAAGACCGATCCAACTATATCCCACACCACGGGGTAGACGAGAAAAAAAAAATATCCCCAATTTACGTGTACAGAAGGTACCCTAAAATTTTTTTTTTCAAGGTTTTTTTTCACTACTTCGTCGGCGTGATTAATATGTATACCAAATTATAGCTTTCTAGTACTAAGTCTCTGAGCTGGACGGATGGACAGACAGACAGTCATGATGAAACTATGGGTTCCTTTTTGACTACTTAACCCGAAAAATATGCTGAATTTGACAACTCTCCTAATTCCTCTTTTTCTTCTTAATATTTTTGTACCAACAACTATTGTCCAGTAACAAAACCTCCGTTTTATTTATATATAGATTTCTTCTATATATGTTATATCGAAATTAGGGGAAAGTTGCGATCATTGGACTAGTTCTTTCATTGGACCACCAAGGTATTTCCAAAACTGTCCAAGCTAGCAACACCCAAACCAGTAGAAACGAGTCCGTGCCGGCTCAGTTGCACCCCCCTCTTACCTCAGTGACGCTGCGGCACGTGGCGAGGAGTGACACGTGTGGTTGTGTTTGCGGAGGTCAAAATCTTATTATTTGACTCGGAACAATTTGATATAAGTATCATTCTATTCATATTTGTTTGCGTGCACTGTTATGAAATACTAGCTTCTGCCCGCGACTTCGTCCGCGTAAATTTTTTTTGTTTCCCCGATCCACCCCGTCGCAACGTGTCGCCGGCCTGCGCTATTACTTCGTTTTCGCTTGGCGAAAACTTCAGACTTTTCTTCTTTTTGTTCAACTCCTAAGAGTCCTAGCGTCAAGTTTAATAGAATATAGCCTTCCTCAAGAACTGGGCTATCAAACGCAAAAATATTTTTATATATGCGACCAATACTTCCAGAGATTTAGAGCTTTCAAACCGTGTTTCAAACAAACTCTTCAGCTTTATTATTAACTAGCTTCTGTCCGCGACTTCGTCCGCGTAAATTTTTTTTGTTTCCCCGACCCACCCCGTCGCAACGTGTCGCCGGCCTGCGCTATTACTTCGTTTTCGCTTGACGAAAACTTCAGACTTTTTTTCTTTTTGCTCAACTCCTAAGGGTCCTAGCGTCAAGTTTAATAGAATATAGGCTTCCTCAAGAACTGGGCTATCAAACGCCAAAATATTTTTATATATGCGACCAATACTTCCAGAGATTTAGAGCTTTCAAACCGTGTTTCAAACAAACAAACTCTTCAGCTTTATTATTAGTATTATTTTAAAACTATGATATCTCCTAAGATATACATTGAAATCAAATAATGTCAGAGGCAATTTTGTTCAAAATTAAATACATGTGATGAATAACGTATTTATTTCGATAAGGATTAATACCATGTTTATAAAAACACCTTCGCAAATAATGCATTATTTTAGAACAAATTTGGTTAGCATAAAAGAGGTTATAGTGAGCTAACCTTAAAAGATAGACATATGCTGTCGCGGACTTTTTTTTAAAGCTTTTAAAGGGAAACAATTCTGTCATACATGATTTTTGCGAAACTTTAACCGTTTACGCAGCGCACGCAGCGGAAGCTCTCAATAGGAAAAAAATCCCCCGATTTTGAAACATTCTTCATTGGTGCTCCGCTCCTATTGGATTTAGCGTGATGATATATAGCCTATAGCCTTCCTCGATGAATGGGCTATCTAACACTGAAAGAGTTTTTCAAATCGGACCAGTAGTTTCTGAGATTAGCGCGTTCAAACAAACAAACAAACTCTTCAGCTTTATAATATTAGTATAGATTAGACAATTTAATTGTGATTCCATGTGTGTTATTAAATTTTCTCTAATCATGTCCATGTATATTTTAGATTTTCTTTTCTTAACGAGTACCTTGTTGCCATCAATGGACCTCAAGGGAGTTCCACCGTTGGACCGGTCCAATCATAGCAACTTTTTTTTGTATTTTTTTTTTTGTCATAATTATGGGAATAGGCACCGAGTATTTCACTAATTAATATTTAATTATGGAAAAAACCTCTGGATAATGATTAAGTACTTATAAATGTAAAATTTCAGAATGTCGCCGAATAAAAGAAAATACTTTGCATGGAATGAAACAGGTATGAAACCTTGCTTTAGAATCAGTAAGGAAACAAAAAACTGGTTTAAATGAAGCAAGCAGAATATACGGAGTCCCGAAAGCAACACTTAAACGAAGGTTAGATGGAGTAAACCAAAAAGCCAAAGAACACATCTAAGTACCGGATGTAAAATTAAATTAATAACTAAGTATTCCTCTAACTATAGTTTGTTTACTTGTCGTATGTGTATGAGTATTGTTTGTCGTCTGCCATAATTTAATCATATTGATAATTATAATAAGTTTCCTTGATTGGACCTCTAGAACAAATTTCTCGAAGTCCATTGATAGCAACCGGGTGGTTCAATGAAGGTGCCCATGGTCCAAAAAAGGTAACAGCCCAAGATTTAGTTTTCTTCGTTTATACCAAAAAGTGTAAGGCCGAATTGTTTGTGCGTTTGATTATTATAAATAAAAGTCATACAAAATAAAAATAATAAACTGCTTTCATTTTATCACTTATATTTTTTGAGATATGTTGTCGTAAAGTTAAGTGGTCCATTCATAGCAACCTTCCCCTAATTTACAAAAAAATTTTTAAAAAATGACATGTTCATGACTGTTTTTTCATCATTACATAATATTGTTCATTAAAGAATTTATTTCACGCCTCATTTTCTGCAAATGTTTACAGGCTGATAAAATATGGACTAACGAAACTTGAAGGACAATAAGATTAATATTTTTATTCTAAAAACCTTGAAGCCTCACTTGTCTAGTCAAAAGCCACTCCAAACAAAAAGTAAAATTAATATGATCCGTTTATTTTTCGGCTCAGCCTTGCTTTGTGTGCGCGCACTCATTTAAATCACCTTGTTTATCTTTTTTCTTCTTCTTTTATGTTTTTTTATTCTCTCTTATTTACGATAATAACTAATTTACACGATGGCCGGTCCTGGGTATAATATACCTATCGCTTTATAACAAGCCAATCTTTTATAAAGTTAAGTTACCTCAAATCGCGAATTGATTACGTAATTAAGTATGTAATCAATAATGTTAGTACTAACCTAATAATATTTATCCAGTGGACTCCAAAAGTTATTTGATATTTTCCACTTCAGTTGTGACACCACATTTATGATTTAAATATCTAGTGATCCAAATATTTTTACTGCTATAACCTACGAATAATAAAAAGTCAGGAAGCGTAACTATGAACAAAAAAATCAACGAGAAATTCGGCTCTAAACTTCACTACATTGACAAAATACCTCAAGTATTCAAACGAAAGAACACACATGCAAATAAGCCAATCAGCTGCGCTCGCGTAAAGCGTTGTATTCCGGCAAGCGCCGTGATTGGTTCTTGTAAGCGGTGGCCTTTTCGGCAACGCCCACCTCGGTAAACATTTGCGTGGTGCCATTATTACATTATTCGTAGGCTATAACGTTTTTATTGACTAATAATTCAACTACTTAGGAACCTTTCATTTATGATAACAAAATAATCAAGTAATTTCCGTAATAAGGTAACTGATTATTTTTTTTATTTTAAATGATAATAGAAAAATGACTCTCTCACTAAGTTTTGGAGGCCACTGTATGTACCTAATACTGGCACGCTACACTTGGCAGAAAATAGTAGTACCATGACTTATCTTAAGACCAATAATGCACCATAAATTCTGATAAATAAATAATAATGATTATAATTATAGGGCACAGAGAATAAATGATTAGCTTTCTGAAAAACCGCTCAATACCCAGAACAAAAATGTCAATCCCTCAAATCTATCTGTTACAATAATCCTGCTCGTTCAAGAAATCCACATTTGGGACTAAATGTGATGAACAGATCGACGAAATAATCTGGATCGCCGTGTGTATATTTCAATTCGTGCTTTAGAAATCAATTACTTACCATACAAAATACTACTACAGTCTTTTCACATTTAATTTTCACTTCAAAGCTTAGCTCTAGCGCTTTAAAAAATACCTACTTACAGAAATAAACATTTCATTTAATTTCACGGTTTCCTCAAAAAGCGGTGGCCGCATATAACGATGTCATGAAAATGTTGACAGCGGCAAAGATATAAATCGTTAGATTCGCCCAACCGCGTTAAAAGATAGCCGCGTTTTCGTTTTGTTTTGACACCTCCGACACACAATGACACAGTGACTTGACTTGATTGTCATGGAAACACTATTTAATCATTTGTGAGCTCAGAATGGACACTTTTTTCGTGTGACTCTAAGTATGGTGAGGGTAAATCTAGCAATTTAAATCTTTGGGCAGCGGCGTTTGACATTACGGTGTCAAAAACGATCTCTAGGAAAACACACCAACTTACTTTCATACATAACGTTTCAGTGACGTCATTCGCCGGTAAGTTGCAGATGATATCTAATATACAGGGTGGAATCGAAGTCATGGGCATTATTTTAACCTAAGGCACTACTCACGATACTGATTGCATTAGGGCTATTAATACGCAAATCAAAAATATTATTAATGCAAGTAAGGAAAACCTTAAAAATGTAGTAAGTCAAATTGCACAAGGCTTATTATTGCAAATAAACACTTAAAGTAATTAAAACAAAATACTTTGTTAACGCCAATAATTGTTGAAATATCAAAATCTTAAAGCGCAGTTACAGCGCAAAGCGAAATGTAAACAAACATCACCTGCGCGCGCGCGGGTTTTTCCTTACAAGTAATAATAACAATGGGCTACAAGACATTCCGTCCGGCGGGATTCCCTGAACTCTCTCCGTCCCACTCCCTCACTCGCAAAAATACGAATATCACCCCCGCGCGGGGTATGCTTCCCGCCGCAACACGAAGTCACGAACCCGGAACCAGTGTCATAACGACTGCGCAGGTGCATTGACGCGTAATTGATTTATTGATCCCGTGACGTAATCGCCGTACTCGCCGCTCGCGTCATACGGTGCTTGGATTGCAGTGTATTAAGTGTTAGTTTATTAGTTGTGTGTTGTGTGTGTGTTTGTGTACACGATGCCTCGACCGCGTAATGTGCAGGCTAGGTACACCAACCAACAATACCCACAAATGGTTGTAATTTACGATCGCACAAGAAATTTAGTATGAACTCGTGAAATGTTCCATCGGCGCTACCCGAACGACCCTATTCCTTCACGGGGTCTCATTCCACCAGAACCACTCAGAACCTGTTGGATTTTTCGTCTTTTCACGTGCCAGCACATGCAAAAGCTCGTGGAAGAGCACCCGTTTACCCTCTGTCACTTTACCGACAAATAAGGTTTTTTCAAAACAATCCACAAGCTAGGTACGTAAATGTTTTTTTTTTAATGTATGTTAGTTGACGTAGTTTTGACCGTCCTAAGCCGGCAAAGTACGAAGGGAAAATTGGAATTTATTATGAATCAATTCATTGGCAACTTACGAATGTCACGTGAGTCGGGCGGGGTCAAAGAATTCACGCCCAATGACGCGCGTACGGCGTAGTGTACCTACGCATTTGCTATCGAGAAGCGCAACTAATTTGATACTTTGTATGACTTACTACATTTTAAGGTTTTCCATACTTGCATTAATAATATTTTTGATTTGCGTAATAGTAGCCCTAATGCAATTAGTATCATAAGTAGTACCTTAGGTTAAAATAATGCCCATGATATCAAATGCACCCTGTATAAAATTCTCGTGTCGCCGTGTTTGTGGCTAAACTCCTCCGAAACGGCTGGACCGATTTGTATGAAATTTTGTGTGCATATCGGGTAGGTCTGAGAATCGGCTACTATCTATTTTTTTTTTTTTTGCAAAACGACGTTTGCGGGGTCAGCTAGTAGCTATATAATATTACCGTGATATAGCAGCCACAGCTCTTCTAGGAAACCGTAGCTTAACAGAAACAACCCAACAGCAACCTTATTTTGGAGAAAATAAAGATCAATATGATTTTGACAGACTTGTCAGTGCTGCAACCCAAAGAGATTATGTTTTTTTTTGTGTTACAGCCTACACGCTTGAAAAATAGAAACCCATAAATGCCCAACGAGTATACTTACTTTACGACCCAATGGGTCTTGCTTAACAGCAAACGACATCGCGGCAGGTCCAAACGGATATAGTGGGATGAGCATTTAATAAAGATGGGTTGGAACTCTGGACAGAGAGGTGGAAAGAGAGTAGGGAGGCCAGCAGTGGAACATTAAAGGCTAATAAAAAAAGTATACCCAATATGGGCCATTCTACAGGATGATTTTTTACCGGTTCCAAATTTTTACAGGGTGTTCTACCCATGAATATGAACAACTTTCACTATGGGACCAACTCTGAAATAACGTCAAAAATCAGCTGTTTCATACAAAAATTTAATACTTACCTACTTGACCAAAATGTATGAAACAGCTGATTTTTTTTTTCGTGATTTTAGAGTTGGTCCCATACCTAGTGAAAGTTATGAATGATTTACCTATGGAAACCTGCAACGTAATAAATGCGAAAAACTGCTCAAAGGTATTAAAAAGATACTTTACAGATTGCAGTGCGATATAGAAAAAAAAATCTATGTACCTAAGTACCTACCTAATAGTTCGTAAATTAATAATTATGTATTACCACCAAGTTGCCGTGTCTAGCCATACCGCTGTTAAGCCCGCGATGGTTTATGCGGTATGTTTAAAGATTCAACAAATGCATGTAAACTGATTTTTTTTAATAAATAAATAAACCGGTAAAAAAATCATTCTGTATGTAACAATACTATCAGGCAAAATTACCTCGTAAACATTCACATTAATTTCTCTTGAGAAAATCTACGATATTGCGAGCATCAATAACGGTAAATACTAAATTGGTTCAATAACTGCTGGCATATTCCCTTCTCGAAGCAGTCATTATTTACTTTTCTTAGTCACCAATCGCCATTACAGAAATAGAGTCAGCAATTGAAGTTCATATTTAAAACACTGGTACAGCAAGGGACAATGGCAAGTAGAAAAGTGGCAGAAGGCCAACATCTCAAAAAAAAAGTGGAATAGACAATGGAACACAGCCAATTTTTAGGGTTCCTTACCCAAAAAAAGTCGTTTTATGCGGCGTTTTTTGTCTTGTGGCAAAGAACCCTCTGTATGCGAGTCCGACTCGCACTTGGCCTGTTTTTTTTTTTGTAAAAAAGCATTCCTTGTTCCGAAAATAGTAGTCATAAATTCAATTTGTAACTATTATTTGATTCTGACAGCGAATCAACATAATTTATGGTCAACATAAGATCGAACACAATGACAGAAAAGTTTTGAGTTATCACTCCAGCAACTTCTTTGTCAAAGGACCGATGGCCGATGGAGCAGACGAGTCCTTGAGTGGAGACCGCATATCGGCAAGCGTAGTGTAGGACGTCCCCCAGCTAGATGGACGGACGACCTAAAGAAAGTGGCTGGAACGGACTGGATGAGGAAGGCGGAGGACAGGGTGTTGTGGCGCAGCCTGGGCCTATGTCCTGAGGCCTATGTCCAGCAGTGGACTACGATAGGCTGAGTTGATTGACTCCAGCAACTCATTCCAATCTTCCTCTTCATGTCGATGGTGCGAGAATTATTAAATCATAAACGTAATTAGCTTATAGTTGGTTGAGTTAACAGGAATACTAAATTACTAATGCAAGTTATCCTTTTTCAAACGAACTGTTTCCAGCAATTTCGTTTACTATTAGGTACACGCTCACCAAATAGTACCCTTGGTTTGATTTAAAAACGTAATTAGCTTAGCTGGATAAGAATTTATCCTTTTTCAAACGAACTGTGATAACATCAATTTCGTTTCCCGTTTGTGTTTTCTTTTATATTTCACTCGTAATTTTCTTACTGTTTCGTTTACTTGTGATTTTTTATGATAATTATATTGATATAAAAGTTTTTAATAATTTTCTAACATTATGGTAAGTGATGATGCGGTTTACGTTGAGCGCTTGCCTATATACCTAGAAGTTACCTATACATTCGAGGCCAAAAAACTATTTTTCTTTTCTTATTTATTTCCTACAATACTGATGCTCGCTACCAACGACGCAATTCGTCTGTATAAAGTAAACCTTTTAAATTCCTTGTTGTATCCTGGGGAAGTGTAGGGCGCTGTCAGTGGGGGTACTGCTGAGCCGGCCGGCTGTCCCATTCGATAACAATTTGCTTCGGGCGTGATTTATGGCCGTAATACCCGGTGCGGTTACTTAACCGGTGTGGCTGTATTAACTTTTGACTGTATATTGAGAATTTTGTATCGGTGCCGGCTGCCTTCTTAATTGAAGTTATGATTAACTTGGAGGAGAACCTGGTGGATTAATTTAAATCTTTAATTACTTGGTAGGCTTACTTATCTCATTAAAATTAAGAAAGCCAAACTATTTGTAAACAACTTATTATCTTGAAGCATTAAAAATAAGTTATTACTTATGTAAACATAATATTATACGTCACACCTGTAAAAGGGACTCGTGGATAAGTAATAACAGCCGCACGGGTCGATCAATCAGGTTAAGCCACGCTTGCTGCGGTTGGTCCGTGGATGGGTCACCATCTTTACATACCAAGACCCCTCTGTCCCTCGGAAAGCACGTTAAGCAGTTGGTCTCGACAGTCATTCGTGGATCTTTGACAGACGTTACGGGTCGTCAGAAGCCCGAAAGTCTGACAACCGGTCTTACCAAGGGGTTTCGTATTACCCAGTATGTAACTGGGTTGTGGAGTTCAGATAGGGAGTCGCTCCATGTGAAATACTGGTCTTCAGCTGCGTCCGGTTAGACTGGAAGCCGACGCCAACATAGTTGGAAAAAGGCTGGCTAGCTTTATTAAGAAGTTATGCATATAATTCTAGCAATGACTTCCATGTTACGTTCAACTTCTTTTAAAACTATATTTCTTTTAACCTTCTTTTACATAAAAAAATGTAAAAAATATCCCAATGCATATTGCATACATTTTTAAGCTACCTTCGTTCAGTGAACTCCACACAATTTTCCAGCCCGCTCACAAAAAAGTCTTGCAGCACTCTAACCCTACAAAAACCGGTCACTTACAAGCGCAGCATTAGTCATATCCATAGTTGGGAAAGGGCTAGGCAGATGATGGCAGATGATGACGTCACGCATGTGATCCCCGAAATTATGCACAGGTGTTCCTATAGTACCCACATTTCGTCAGTTATGTTCAAGTTCCATGCAATAAGGGGTGAGCCTATTGCCATCAACGGAGCAGGAATCCAGACTACTGACAAATGCCTAATGGAAAAACCCAATAACACTGCCCGACTTGGGAGTACTGGATTACTTTAATCAAATTTATCTCAAACTCAAAGGATTTTTTTCAAACTAGCTGACCCGGCGAACTTCGTTCCGCCTCAGAATATAAAATACCTTAGTTTTTTTTTTCGTGAGATCCAGTTATTCTGCTATTCGGGGCAGAGACAAATAAAACAAATCAAAGATCATAAAAATCGGTCGTTCTTGAATTATAAATGGTGTTACTAACCCTACTTTGTATTTATTTATATAGATAAACCAATAACGGGCACTTTTGAATTGTCAAGGAGTCAGTCAGTCAGTAATATGAAGCTAGTTGCCCATTACAAAGCGTGGGTGGTACCTAAGGAGAAGAACGGGCCGATATTCCACGGACAGTCTTTTATAATTGTTATAAATAATCCAGCACTTACATGTCTGGGCAGCGGGGTTGTCCGAAAGGGTTACCGCTGCCCCGGAACATAAAGGGCTAAGGAAGGAACACGGGTGGGTTTTAGTCAGTAAGAGTCTGACACTCCCTTCTGCTCCACCCAGAGCGGGAGGGCTTATAAATTTGATGATTCCCCATCCTCAAAAAAAAAAGTACTTACATGTCTATAGATTAATTCTCCATAGACTTTATTTTACCCTTTTATAGCGATGCTATTCTTTAACAGCCATTTATTTACCAATTACCGTTAGCCTTATACTCGTTGTTTTTTTGGCTCTGGCGAATTCTCTCTTCAACTCTTTATAGAATAAAAGTACACCAACGTCTCAACACTTTCATGTATCAATAAATACATTACTTATAAAAAAAAAATATTTCATATAATAACACCAATTTTCCTCCCCAACTACCTACTGATGACGTTGCAATTCTCGCCATTCCTTTAGAGCACAATTGCTCATCAATTGCGTTGGAGATCATTAGGGGCCCACATAAATCAGGCGGTTCTTCCGACGCACGATACGATCTCAATGACGTCGCCTTCCGACTTTTTCGCCCCCCATCGCAAATGTAGACTAGCACTGTTGACTGTGTTGTGTTTTTTAAGTTGGTGTACTGGGTAGTGTGTGTAGGGTTGCCAACTTTTTTTAGCAGAAATAAAGTATATCTGATTTTAAAGGAGGTAAATAAAGAGTATGCACTTATAAAAAAGAGTATCATTTATTTTTATCTTTTAAAAAGGTATTTTTTAGTACTTCTTGCGGCACATAACAAATTTTCATTATTTTTAAAGGTATTGAATGAGTCTAAACATTCTAACTCTAAATTTATATATATCAAGAGCTCATTTTTGATTAAATTCAATGAAGCTCTGTTTTTCTCTTCTCGCCACTTCACATTCATGACCGAAACGACTCTTTCTGTAAATGCTGAAGTGGCGGGAACAGAGAGTATATAGCTAATAATTTTTTTTAAACAATCAAAATCTTGAGGACATTTTTTAAAAATATATTGCCATTTTTCAGCGGTGCATTTTTGCATAAAGTCTGTGTTATTAAACAATTCGGCTTGGAGCAATTTTAAAATTGTTACTTCTGAATATAAAGTATCCATGTCTATGTTTAGTCTTTTTAAATTAAGTTTTCCTTCTATAATTTGTTCTAAATGATTAAATTCAACAGTAGTCTTTAAAGATATTGTATTTAGTGAATACAGCCAGTTATCATTACTAAAATCAAACCATTTTTGTAAATAAGTCAAACATTTGTTTATACACAATGAAAAATTAGTGTCTGTGACTTTTTTATTCTGATTAAGGTTTTTGCGTATTATTACAGACGTGCAATAAGAGTATTTTATAAGAGTATTTTAGCGTACTTTATTAGTGTTATAGATTATAGAGTACGACCACATGATATAGAGGACAATACTCTATTTTAGAGTACGGTTGGCAACCCTAAGTGTGTGGTAAATTAGTATTTTCACAACACACGTGTTAGTTTATAAAGTGTAAATGGATGTAAAAAGTCGGTAAAACTATCAGCTTTTTTCCTACAATAGCTTATGATTTACTAGCTTTTGCCAGCGACTTCGTCCGCGTGGAATAAGGACTTCCGGAAATTGAGGCACTAACACTCATAGAGTTTAACCGATGTGCTCTTTCCTCTGCCGATTCTTGAGAACGCGTATTTCTCATTCAACGCGTTTTTCAAGACAATAGCGGGCGCGGCGACCGTTACACAAAAATAATCCTTATAGCATGATTCAGTATTCACGCGCGATGGCTTATTTTATTAGCGTATTTCATGTATAACTTTTGTGTTTCTGTACCAATTTCTATGATTCTTTTTTTATTACTTATGTAATAATGTTAACATTTTTTAATTAGGGATGAGTGAGAGTGTTATAAACGTAAGGGTAGATAAATATAATCAGAAAGCTCCGAACTGCTAAGCTATCGGGAGTTACACGTGTTATTGTGAGTCAACCATAAAAGATAGACATTTGCTGTCGTGGAATATTTTTTATATAATTTTAAGGAGAACATTTCCGTCATACATGATTTGTGTAGCTTTAACTATTAAGGCTGCACACGCGACGAAAGCTTAAAAAATGGAGTAAGTTCTCCTGTTTTCCCAACATTTCCCTTCACTGCTCTGCTCCTATTGATCGTAGCGTGATGAAAAGTATACTATAACCTGCCTAGGAGTATGAAGAACAATTGTGTCAAGTTTCGTTGAAACCCGTCGAGTGGTTTTTGTTTCTATAACGAACATACAGACAGACAGACAGACAGACAGACAAAAATATTACTGATTGCATTTTTGGCGTCAGTATCGATCACTAATCACCCGCTGATAGTTATTTTGGAAATATATTTCATGTACAGAATTGACCTCTCTACAGATTTATTATAAGTATAGATGAGCATTACCCGTTGTTGGTTTTATAATCCATGTGCAAAGTGTTAAATAATATGGTCTAACTATAGGGTTAAAAATTAAAAATAAAAATTAACCCGTAAAACTTTAAGAGGTGCTTTAGATCATCGAACTGAACAACTTTCACTATGGGACCAACTCTGAAATCACGAAAAAAAAAATCAGCTGTTTAATAAATTTTGGTGAAGTAGCTAGGTAGGTATTGAACTTTTGTACTAAACAGCAGATTTTTTTCGGGATTCCAAAGTTGGTCCCATAGTGAAAGTTGTTCAGTTTGATTGTCTCTGAAGCATCTCTTAAAGTTTGTAAGGTTATTTTTTTAACATCTTATATATTAATAAAAAAGCTGAAGAGTTTATATTTGTTTGTATGCCCCAATCTCTGAAACTACCAGTCGGCTTTGAAAAAATATTTTTGCATTTGATAGCTCAATTCTTGAGGAAGGCTATTGGGTATTTTTAAACGTCACTCTAGGACGCGCCACTCAACTGTCCGAAGTCTAAAAGTTACCGCGAGCGAAAAAGCCCGATTGTCCCAACGCCCGACCGAGCAAAATGAAATTGAGCTAGAAAAAACGGTAAGCAAAAACGAAGTAATAGCGCAGGCAGGCGATGCGATGCGACGCAGTGGGTCGTGGGAACAAGAAATTTCACGCGGACGAAGTCGCGGGTAGAAGCTAGTAATATTATAAAGAGAAAAGATTTGATTTTTTGTATATTTGTTAGTTACGCTTTCACGCTAAAACGGCTGAACGGATTTAGATACAATTTAGCACATGGCATGGGTAGACCATGACCTGGATTAGGACATAATATGATACTTTTTATCCCGATATCCCTAAAAATAGAGACTTACGCGGATAAAACCGCGGGGCCCAGCTAAAGTGCAATAAGTGTGTTTGATTTCGGGTACTGCAAACCTTCTTGGAGAACTAACTGCTCTTAGTAGCGCACAGTAAGTTGAAAATACTTAACTTGGTCTTTGCATTATATATTTCGTTGAAAGTATATTGTCTTCACTCAACAGACTTCGCCAGACATCAGAGCTCTCTGAAATGAAATAAACACATACTTTATCATTATGCTAAGTTGTTTTCACAGTAAAATATAAAATGATTTAGCTACAATATGGCTACAATATAAAAATATCTCAGGTCAAAGACTGCTCTTGCAATGCAACGTCTTGGCGACAAAACTCAATCTCACAGCATTTATTTCAATTAAACCAGGCACTTTAAGATTGTCAAAAAGTTGGTCGGTTAGTCAAAACGTAGATCTCTATAAATAAGAACAGGCAAGAAACTCCTAGGACACTCTTTGAAATCAAGATATTGCAAAATTATTCTTGTTGCATCTTTATGTGAGAACAATGTAAAAATAAAAATAAGCCGTTAAAAGATGACTAGTCTCAACCGACAGCGCCCGTTCACGGACATGACGCGTTCAGACTATAAAGTCCAGATTTCCTCACAAAGTTTTCCATACACCGTACTAGACTAAAATTAAATCGATAGGTATTAGGTAAGTAGGGCGGGATGAAGGGTAACTCATCCATAATCTTCTGCTACAAAACTATTCAATAGTGAGGTACTAACCAGGAAAGTTTGCGGTTGCCGACGTAACTATGTGCTGGGAAACTGACTTATGTTTTACATAGGCTGTAGGCATATTACATGGTTTACCTATATTGTAGTGTAGTAGACTCGCCGTGGTATGGCGAGAAAGGATTTTTGTTACATCGTACATTACCGGTATAAAACCGTTTGGAATAAAAAAAATAAAATCATCTGCCGAGCCTTTTCCCAACTATTTTTGGGATCGGCATCCAGACCAGTATTTTACGTGGAGCGACTGCCTATCTGACCTCCACAACCCAGTTACTGGGTAATAAGATACCCCTTAGTAAGACTAGATAGTCAGACTTTCGGGCTTCTGACGATCCGTAAGGGCTGCCAAAGATCCACGAATGACAAACGGGACCGAGGCGCGGGCATGAAATTATATCAATCCTAATGAATCTATCTATATTATAACAAACCTGAACAGTTTGTTTGTTTGAACACACAATCTCTGGAACTACCAGTCAGAGTTAATAAAAATATTTTTGCATTTTTGATAGCTTAGTTCTCAAGGAAGGCTACTTTACATCACACTAGGATTGTTAGTAGCTGAGCAAAAACAAAAAAAGGCAAAAAGAACGCTGAGCGAATACGAAGTAATAGCGCGGACAGGCATTGCGATGCGATGCGACAGTTGTATTGGAGCCCATACATTTCCACGGAAGAAGTGGCGGGCAGAGGCTGGTTGCTAAATAAAATTTCAAGATCCAGAAAATTGAACCTGCCGATCTATTCTGTAAAAATCTCACCGTGATTACTTAGGTGATGCGAGCGTGAAGGGGCAATAGGGGCAATTCCTAACATCAGGTGGAATGACAGCTCACTTTATCCTAGTTTTCACGGTGAGATTTTTACAGAATCGACCGGCGTTCAATTTTGACTGCACAGTCAGTGTGTAGGTACATTTAGCCTCAAAAAGATGTACACATTGACGTTTTTGTGTCTAGTGTTCCATAATACTGTAACAAAGTGTAGCTACAATTAAGTACCCATTCTGCTTTGTGACTACACAGGCTGACTGTACCTACGAGTAATTTTTCGTGTTCCTACTCGAAAGTACTTAATTCGGAAATCACCTTCCCTCATTGCATAAATGGACACTTACCAGAGAATATTTTCTTCCCCCAAAATCCTGGAAAGTAAATAGTGCAAGATTTATCTTTCATTAGAAGATTAGCTTCCATTCTTACTGGTTCCCAGAATTACGATCCCCTTCATGAACGAAAATTGGCAATTTGAACCGAAAAGTTTTGCACCCCAGTAAACGGATGTGAAACTAAAAGAAAAATGGCGAATATTCCCCTATTGTGAACATACTGATACGGAGCCCTCGTCTCGGCTAATTTAATTTTTCTCTGTTACCTCATATACTAGGGGCTTTTCTGTACATTCCCCCGAAACAAAGACGTGCCGAAACACGAAATCTTTGTGGGAAGACGGTTTTGAAACTCCAATTAGGTACGTCTTTGAGGTTCGTCGTGTTTGTCGCATTATTCTTCAAAAATATTAGCTTATTTTTCCGTTTCGTACCTAAACACAATATAAGTTAATTAGTTTATAAACTATTAAGTTAAAGGTTTTTTTAACTGTAGAAAATATTAGTATTACAGTTAAAAAAACAACAACAACAGCAGCCAGTGTGGCTGATTTGTCTGGAGAAATACTATCACTTAGACAAATAAGAGGGAAAACTGCGGGATAATTGCGTACAGTGACACTGCGTTACGTTGTCGAACCAACGAATAGGTACGCCCCGCGGTTTCACTCGCATAAGTCTTGATCTCGTGGGAATATCGAGATAAAAAGTATCCAATATCCTAATCCCGGTCATGGTCTACCCATGTGACAAATTTCATTCAAATCCGTTCTGCCGATTTAGCGAGAAAGCGTAACATACAAACACAATGTTTAGATTGGATTAGCAATTTCGTTCAAAATCTTTCGGATCGTGATTGAAAGTGTGTTACGCAATTAGGGTGCAGGAGTATATAATAAGCCCGAAACTATCAAATTTTCCCAATCAACATTGAACCTTATGATTTAGCGATAAAGTTGAAATCTATTAAAAAATTTTGACAGATTGTAGTAGCCTGATGTGCTGGCGTCTGTAACCACATGAGTTTTATTCAGCGCAATTCTCCGAATGACCTACACAATGCAATGGCTCGTCTGCAACGAGAAAAATCGTTACCTTTTTCATCCAATTAAGATTTAATTCAACGTAACTCACCGTAAGAACGTTTATCTCAATTTTTGTATGTTAAGGCTCGTTAACTCGCTGTTCCTATTCTTAGTTGATAAATCGACATCCTAAGGAAACGCTCGCAACACTCCACAAGATTTATTTGCCGAGTTTTTTCATTTTGTTCTTATTTCTACATTATTTTGTGAAAATTACTTGAAATCTCTGGAGATTTCGATGTAATGCTTATGGTATTATGTAATGTGCGTTTTATTTGTGCAGAATGAACAATTTTTAGTTTAACATCATGGCACTACGTAATGACTAAGTAGGTGGGCACTGATAATCAGTTCCACCACATAACTAATATAACAATGAAAATTACGAAGATTTTTTCTCACAAGAAAAACCACGGTCTGCTAGAAGCTAGTTTATTATAAAACATAAAGTTAGAAGCACCTGACAAGTGAGTACGTGATGAGACGGGAACGTCTGTAAGATGGCAGCAAGGGACCTTTGTATTAATACAGACATGATGTAAACCAACATAATTTTATATAAGCTACCAAAAAAACAGCATGAATGTATCAAATAAATGTGCTAATGATAATTACTGACTTTAGCCCGATGTACAGACAGTAAATTAACTGTTAAGCTAATTGATCACCGACTTTAAATTGCCCGTATATTGAAATCTTAACTGTCATTCTTTGACAGTTGTGTGTAGAGTTTCCCAAAACTGTCACTTTAAATTTTGCTTAGCAATTAACCCATATACGTTGCTTAAAGTTAAGTTGTGATTAGCGACTGCTTAACCATAAATTTTTAACGTTTAAACGTCACTTAACTTTAATTATCGTTTATAAATACACCTCTTATTTCCCTCACTTTGCCTATACGTCGACGTAGATGTGAAGACGTTTTTTTCATTACATATTATCTTATATATTTATTTATAAAATTTTTACTGTAAACTTACCATTAAAGGCCATTTTCACGGTTTGTCTGTGGGAACGCGTCATACTAATATAACATATTAATGGACCTTTGTTCATTTTTGCTGATAAAAAAAATCTACGATCAACGGAAAAACAAAAGAGGTTGAAACGGTAGGTACGAGTTACAAAATTTCTGTTAGGTCAGGATTGGAAAATGTAAAAGCACCATGCAAATGGAGTCATCAGACCTTTTAAGTGTGAATTCCGAATTTTAACCCGAATTTTGTCGGTTTCGACAACCTGTCTTTCACGTTACACTAAATCGGATTTTTTTTATTTCAGTGACATTATGAAGCATGTCTAGTTGTGCGGAAATCGGTTGTCATGGTCATCATGGCCATCATGTGATGCGGAGGTATGAGGAAAACGTCGCGAAGAAAATTTTTGTATGAATGTGGATGGCTATAAGAGTAGGGAAAGACCAAAAGAAACGATGATGGATGGACTGTGTGAAAGATGAAAATAAAAAAATATAAAAAAAGTTTAAAAATAAAAAGTTTTTATTGTTTCTCATACAATTGTTCTACAGCACAAAATTGGCCCAGCCCCGGTAAGCCCGGTATGCCTAGAAAGGCGGTGACTACCGAGATGGCGACTTATAGTGAAGTATGGAAGAAAAAGACATGTTGTACGGACCACAAATAAATTGGGATAAGGGCAGGAGGAACATAATGATAAAGCATTTCTAGATGGATTTAACGGTTGAATTACGCAATAAGAAGAGGATATTTTTTGTAAACTCTCAAACAAAAACGAACATGAAATAGTAGATTGTACAACTAGTGCATAAAAGAAGCCATGGTAAAATTGCTCGTTTATGCCTCCACTCTGCTTTTCACTTCGATTGCGAGAAAATGAAACAGGCATAAAGTAAATAACAGTATTTTCATTGTTCAAAAATGTTGCAAAATTCAAGAAGAGAATAGCTAATTCCCGCCACGAAGCTTTTTAAAGATTTTTTTTTTCAGCATGTGTAATTGGACTTAGGTACTTCATACTGCCAAGTCTTAAAAATAAATGACAAGTTTTTTATCTGGTTTTATTAAATTAACAATAGAAAACACGGAAGTGATATAAATTAAAGCAAATGAAATAAAATAATTACTTTAATCTACGACGTTTTATTTATGCGTGGGTTTGATTACCTACCTTAGTCTCAGAAAAAAAAAAATACTTTATACACTATGGCATGAAAAGCGACTTTATGTCGCCTATGCACAACATAAAGACGAACTTTTATAGCATGAGAAGTGAAACACTTATTATAACTGTAAACACATCTTGGCAGTATGCAAATTCTGTTTTGGGATACTGAGAACGGATAGCAAAAGATATAGGCATATTAGCATAAACGGAACGCGTGAACTCTGCGCAAACAATGTTAGCGTGTTATGTAGTTAGGGGTAAGCAGAATTATGTGTGTTAAATACTCGTCTATATTCCATACATTGTGTTTGCTTAATTGCGTCGGGCTATGTTCCGGCTTTAATTTTCCTGGATGTTTTAGAATCGTCTGCCTGACTTTTGCAAACTTCCAAAATTGTGTTTTGTTTTCCTACTCATGCTATAGGATGCAGAAGACTCGCGCATGGGTCAATCGTCAAAGTTAAGCTACGCTTGCCGAGGCCGGTCCGTGGATGGGTGGCCATCCATAACATACTGAGACCCCCCCGTGCCTCGGAAAGTACGTTAAGCCGTTGGTCCCGGCTGTCATTTGTTTATCTTTGACAGTCGTTACGGGTAGTCAGAAGCCAACCTGTCTTACCAAGGGGTAGGTATCGTGTTACCCAGTAACTGGGTTGTGGAGGCTTATGTGGTGTGTATGGTTTTTATGTATAGTTGGGATAAGGCAGGTATGATGATTCTGAAATCCCCTGCGTTAAAATTCTACGTAGTTTATTAAAAAAAAAGGTAGCTCCATACATTTTGACCGCGCAGTTATTGCACTTTTCTGTGAAACAGAAAAGAGGTTTTTCTTAACTGACGAAAAATTTCTTCGCTAGGGGTCTACAACTATGTGATAAATTCATGATTACAGTTTGTGTGATGTGATGCCACCCTGTATACTATGCAATATTTAAAGTTAATCAAGGATGATTTCACCGTTGAACATTTTCGTAAAGTATAATTTTCTGCAACACAACTCCTTGTTTTATTTACTTCCTTCTCTTTAACCTTCTGGTGAAGGGACCCCACAATTGGGGGGCAAGATGCTTAATTATTCTAAAGCGTTAATGCAACTTTCGTGTTTAAGGACTAATGTCATTAATTAAGACGGTTCCTTTGAACAATTTTCAGGCTAATTATTTGGATAAAAGAGCTCTGTACTTATGCTTTTAAATAGGGTCGGATATGTAACTGAAACTCAAACCATTTATCTATACTAATAATAAAGCTGAAGAGTTTGTTTGTTTGTTTTAACGTGCTAATCTTTGGAACTATCTGTCAGATTTGAAAAAATCTTATTGCTTTTTATAGCCCACTTCTTAAGGAAGGCTACTACACGCTAAGACACTTAGAAGCTGAGCAAAAAGAATATAATAGGGCAGGCAGGTGATGCGATGCGACGGGGTGGGTCGGAGGAACAAGAAATTGTGACGCAGACGAAGTCGCGAGCAGAAGCTAGTTTTAAATAAAACAATTACAGGCACTTTTGAACTGTCAAAGGGTCGGTCAGTCAGAAAGATGAAGCTAGTTGCCCATTCCAAAGCGTAGTACCGAGGAGAAGAACGGGCAAGAAACTCCATGGACACTCTTTTAAATCTAAATATTGTTTCAAAATATTGGTTACAACATTCATGTTGAAATTATACATCTGAGAACAGTGTTGAAATCGGTGTCAATAAAAAAATGTGGAACCAACGACACCGACTTCCGAAATTTAAGTTATTTTTCACTTTGTAGTGTTTTTTTTTGGAAGTCGGTTGTATTTTTTGTAAAAAAAGTATTTTAATCAATTCAAGCAGGTTCTCGTAAATGATCAAAAACGAGCTGGAAAGGCAAAATCCCGAAACAAATCTACATTTTAAATTGTTCTACATGTACATGAACCGACTGGATGTGTGTGATTGTGCCTCGAACCTCTGACCTGATTAGTTTTTTGAATCAGTAGAAACAAATGAGACATATACGTTTCATGCCTTACACCTACAATCAGCTTCCACGTTCTTTATTCTAGGAGATTTGTATTGCACTTTTTGTAAGAAACAACAGATTTTTTTTTAATAACCGACCAAAAATTTCAATTTGATCCAGAATCATGTACTAAAACTATGATAACAGATTGCGCGTCGATATCCCTGACTTAAAGAACAGACCGATTTCTTAATGAAATCTAAAGCCCTATTTACACGATGCAAGTTTCTAGCCTGGGGCATATCATCATCATTTTAACTGAATGACGTCCACTGCTGAACATAGACCCCAGGTATCGCCACTTTGTCCGGCGGTTCTGTGCTTCCCGCATCCAGGGGATTCATGCGGAATTCACAGTCGGGGTCAGTATAGAGGTATGAGGAACAGGTTGTAAAATTCACTCATACTTTATAGAAAAGGGAGGCTCCTCCGACCAGACGGGTGTTGGGTCTGGCGGGCAACTGCCTGATGATCCATGTCGGACCGTTACACGAGTATATATGTTAGTTGCGCGGTAAACTCTGCTTGCGAGATGCAGGATTTCGTGTGACGTCAGTAGGTATGACGCGTAGATCGCATATGGGGTTTGTAGATACCGCTACAAGATCATCAGACCACTGTGGTATACCTAACCTACAATAACATTGAAGGAACAAATGATATTTGCATCGACACTGTTATGACGATCTGACGATGCAACTTTTGTAGTTATTTCAAATTATGGTATGCCGCATCGCACTTTATAATTCAACAATCTTATATCTAAGTTCATGCTTGTGCATACAGGCCTATGGCGGCCCGTACACAGTCAATCTCGATCGCGATCCGCGATCAAAATCAATGATCGCGATCCAGATTGATAATGTACGAATTAGATTGACGGATTGATGCATCTGATTTCAAAATATCTAGATATTTTCGCGATCCGCGATCATTGATTTTGATCGCGGATCGCAATCGAGATTGACTGTTTACGGGCCGCCTATACCAAAACAATGTTAACAGCCATTTCTCTTTACGTAAAGCGCTATTCAAACAATTCACTTCACATAACGTTACATTAAGTATAACATCTGGAGACACTCAACCTTCAAGTACGTTGACACGATCAATCACAGCTTCCCGGGAAATATGTAAATTTGTTTTGAAAAAGTTATGCGGCCAATCTACGGAATCCTTCAGCGGGAGGATTATGAGGGCGCCACAGTACTAGAGGGATTTAAAAAGGCTTTTGTATCAAAATCGCTTGGTCGCTGCTCGCAATCAGCCTTTCATTTATCTTCATCTCGTTCGCTATAATTATAATGTTTATTGCGAAATAATTCACATTTTAATTACAATGGTTTCTTGATTTTTAAATAGTTAATAAGACAAGTCAAGGCGGTGAAGGAAAACATCGTGAGGAAACCGGCATGTCCTAGAACCAAAAATTCGAAGACATGTGACATCTACCAACCCGCACTGGGCCCGCATAGATTATGGTCCACTCCGTCTCTAAGAGAGGAGTGTGAACATTATAGGCTGATTATGAATGAGACGACAGTTTTGACGTTCAAAAGTGCCTTTTTGCTTTGACTTTGGTGGATTAAAAGTACTTTCCGCGTTTCCTCATCGTCATTTTCCTCGTCATTCCTTCTATATCTTCAAGTATCTTCTAGTGTATATGGAACGTTTGCGACCTAGTGACCCAATTATTGAGAAATACCGATACATCCTAAAATAAGACTAGCTGTCAGGCTTTCGAACACGTGTCGGGTATTTATGGTCACGAACGTTAAATCGTCGTCCACTGGAAACTCAAAGATACAGAACAGTGGAGCATCGCTCTCGAGAAATGTAGGTCATACACAGCAATTATCAGCAATACTTTGATATTTGAATAATGACATTGAACCTAAAATATATATCTATACTAATAATAAAGCTGAAGAGGTTGTTTCTTTGTTTGAACGCGCGAATCTCTGAAACTACCAGTCTGATTTATTTTTTATTTTTTTTGTATTTGATGGCTCAGTTCTTGAGAAAGGCTATAGGCTATTTACCATCATGCTATGACACTTAGAAACAGAGCAGAAAAAAATGTCAGAAAAAACGCTAAGCCAAAACGAAGTAATAGTGCGAACAGGCGATGCGAAGCGACGGGGTGGGTCGAGAAAGCCAGAAATTTCATGCGGACGAAATCGCGGGCAGAAGCTATTTACTCATATTATAAAGACTCTTACTCATGTGTGTTCCAAAAGTATCTGATGAAAATGTAAACAAATGGATCAAAAATCGTACCTGTGGATGCTAGTTCTTAAGTGCAACTTACAAATTTAGTGTTTTGATGTGATTTTTTGAAGAAGTAATTAGTGACGAAAAATGGTGAGATTAATAACTCATGTATCATTTTTATTGTCTAAATGGCCCCGATTCTGTGGTTCACAAACTAAACTAAATTTAAGTTCAGTACATCTTTTTTTTCTAATTCATTAAGAAAATGACAGAAGATACATATTAGTTCATTCCTGTCCAATTAGTCAGCGCCTGACGTAAATTGACGTATTTTTAGAAGCCATATTTTTAATCACGTCTAGTCTATGAATTATCTAATTTGACAGGACTAAACTATTATTTATCTTCTGTCCTTTTCATAATGAAATAGAAAGAAAAAGATGCACTGAACTTAAATTTAATTTAGTTTGTGAACAACAGAATCGGGGCCAATAAATAAATAAACTCACCGGTATTATTGAGAAGGTTTCAACTTTATACTAGAATAACGGATGAGTGTGTACCTAAATTTAGTGAGACATTTCATCATTCATCATCATCATTCGCCTGTCCTTATCCCAATTTATTTTGGGACGGGGCAACACAACGTTTTCTTCCATGTTTCTCTATTAATCGTCATCGGTAGTCACCTCTTTCTAACCATATCATCATTCACATATTCCATCCATCGTTTCTTTGGTCTTCCCTACTGTTATAGCCATCGAAATTCATACACAAAACTCTCCTGACGACATTTTCCTCGTTCCTCCGTAACACATGCCCTTACCATGACAACCAATTTCCACACAACTTTTCAGTGACCAGTGCCGAGTGATTGCGTAAAATTGGACAGGGTTTGCTTTTATCAGATAATTTTTCAAAATCAAAATATTTAATTTCACATGAACCTACATCGACACTATGACTGAAGCTGTACCAATTGGTCGTTTCCTATGGAGAAGAGCCGGCAAGAAAATCCACGGTTAGGTGCATACCCTTTTAAAAATAATTATCTTTTTTATAATGTTTTCAAATTACAGTGTTAACAAGAGGAGGGACAGTGTAGACCTGTCAACAAGTACCAGTAACTTAACTAAATAGAAAATGGTCTACAAATCTAGTCTAGAAGGCCTTTTGGAACAGACTGCGCACACTATTTATGTTCTTTGATACAATAGAGTAGAATACATATCTGTATTCTACCCTATATGAAATTTGGTTACCATGTAGTATTAAAACCCATAGTAAATTAAATGCACAATTACTAAAGAAATTTCAAACAAAAGCAGCGTAGAGACTATTCGGTACCTTTTATCGTTAAACGTAACAGTCGAATGGGACCAAATCATTAGCAAGTAGCGACGCAAAGCTGATAATCTGATTGTTTGAAAGTTTAAAGTGCTTCCCACCATAAGGGTTTTTAGTCCTTTTAGCAGTAAATAAACATGCTACCTCGCTTTACGTAATGGTTTTGTGCAAACGGATTTTTACAAGCATTTGTTTCCTTCTTCTTCGGCGTTCCCTCAATGCTGAAAATCGTGATTACATACGACACGTCTCCAAGTTATACGCTCTTCTGCAGTACGGCATGATCAACTTATAATATTCCCACTGCTGGGGCTCTCGATGAGAGGGAGTGGGCCGTAATCCACCACGCTGGCCCAGTCCAGGTTGGTTGGAGATGTCACATGTCTTCGATTTTTTTAGTTCCAAGACTTGCCGATTTTCTCACGATAGTTGTTCATGATAATGAGTAGCTTTAACTGTAAGAAAGAAAGAAAATACATTATTTTAGCACAGAGACACACGATACACCAGATACATACAACAGATAAAAATATATAAAAGATCAAGTAAAAAGTGTAAAGTCTAATGTAAGAAATTAGCAGGAAAATTTGCCTCACGGTTGCGCCAAAAAGGCCCAGTTCAACAAAAATGCTGTTTTCAACTGGGCCTGATGTGTGATTTGACGGATGTAAATCAGATTTATACTGCAACGTGACGTGGTTTTTAACAAAAGATGTTGCAATGTTGCAAAAATGCAATAAATTGGCTTTATCGCATAATATAGTAGGTACAGTTTAAGTTGACTCGAGGACTGAGCGGTCAGGTGTTAATGACTTGGTTCTAAACAAAAAAAAAACTAAAATTACATAAACGACTTTAATTAAGGAAAAATATTCATCAAAGCTACATGATGCCAACTGACGGTACACAAGTTTGGCGCCGTGCCATGTATGGCAGCGACGTGTTGGATATAAGGCCACGACTACACTGTTTAACAAAAGGCTAGGACTCCAACAAGACCCGAAATCTATTTCATCTATCACACACAGTGTTCTAGATATGTACAGTCAGCAAAGGAGATAAGTTTGCAGGGTCGTCGAATATAGTTGATGTTTAGTAAGAAACCGATTGATATTTTCGAATAAAATTTAATGTAATTAATAGAAAACAAATGGTTCATTCATCAAATCAAATTTCATTGGAAAACATCAATCGGTTTCTCAGTAAAATTCAACTATATTCGACCACCCCGCATACTTATCTCCTTTGCTGACTGTCTATGGGTTTTGATTCGGGTCATGGGGGCCGAGTATAATCAGCCTGAAATGTTCCCACTGGGCCGTTATCCACCACGCAGGCCCAGTGCGGGTTGGTGGCCCCGAGTGCGCGTGTCCTTTTTAAGGAAATTTCTCCAGCTGGTCGACACTTCACGTGACCAAAAGGCTGGCTCGTTCCTTGGCAAAAGAATGAGTATTGCCATTCAACGTGGTAATGCTGTCAATACGGACGAGTACTCATTGAAGTACTCGTCCTTAGTGTCCTTTTGTTTTTTTATTTATTTCTATAGTTAGTTATAGTCATTTAATTTAGCACCTAGTGTAAATAGTTACCTGTGTACATAAGCATTTGTTTGTTTGTGTGTGTTTTGTACAGAGGCCAGCACACCAAGCTACCCCAATCTGTAAAATTTCTTTGATAGATTTTTAACTTTACTACAAAGGAATAAAGTTCATATTCAATTGGAAAAATTGGACAGATTGGGGTAGCTTGATGTGCTGGCATGCTTGATGTGGTACATTAGCATTTGTTTATCTTATGCCGTGTCTCCTGTGCGGGTTTTTTCGAAACATTACACAAAAACGTCAAAACAAAGAGGCGTGGCTATATACATTTCTGTATGAAAATACGATATTTTTGTTTTCAGAGGTCCATGGAAAACATCTCCCGTGCGGGTGAAGAGGGGAAGGGTTTGTTTCATTTTCAACCGTCGCGCGCACCGCGCACATCTAGCATTTAGCATTTTGAAAGCTTAATTCCAACTAGGTAATACAGGTTTTGAGGTTTTAATGTCTTGTGAATAGTTGACACGTCTAATCTAAAAATATTTTAATACGCAGGACACGAAAATAAATATTTCTGTGTAAGGTTTTCTTGTAATGTTTCGAAAAAACACTGGTACTGGAAACTGACCTTTACTTACATACATTTCTCTTTCTGCGGAAGAAAAAGCTCTTTGTTTGTAATACTGACTCCAAATAATATTACCAAAGGTAAATATTCAACAGGAGAAAAAGGAATCGTTAGCCAAGTAGGTAGTCGATTTTTATTGCCAACATGGTAAAGCGGCTGAATATCAAACATTTTCATGATTTATTCTCCTGTCATTTGACCTACACAATCTACAACCCAATTACTGACCAATTACTGTTACCCAGGTTAGACCAGCGGGGTAATTGCGTAACACTCATAAAATGTCAATAGATCGCAATGGGTTTCGTTTTGACAGTTCAGCCACGTTCGTTGCGTTATTTACATTGTTGAGCAGACGAATTGTTCAAACCAATGAAGCAATTAGCAATATCCTTGGAACTCTCCGATTGTGATTGAAGGTGTGTTACGCAATTAGGATGCAGTTCTCAGAGATGAAATATCGTATGTACCAATGGGTTTTATTCTCTTTGGTATGTACAGATGCCAACACACCAAGCTACTACAATCTATCAAATTTATTTAAAACATTTTCAACTTTATCGCTTAAGTATAAGGTTCAAAGTTGATTAGGAAAATTTGACAGTTTCGGGTAGCTTGATGTGCTGGCGTCTGTACTCTTCACTTGATAACTGGGATCAAATAATCTAACGTTAGTCACGATAATGGTTCCACATTATTAACTTTGCTTGAGTAGTTTTAGAGTTAGCTTCAATAATACGTATTTTTGCCACTTAGTTTATGTATATTGATGATGTTTTATTGACTTTCTGTCACTGATATTTGCATAGCAAGTAGTATGATACGAATTTGTGTGGTGTAAGTACAATTTAAAAGTTAAAAATAGAAACTTTTTTTACAAAAAAAAAAACAACCAGCTTCCAAAAAAGACACTACTTACATTAAAGTTATTTTTCATTGACACACACAATAATCTGTTACGCAATTACGCCGCAGGTGACGGGGACATGCAGCGAACGACGAAAGGTGAGCCAATGTCTGAGGGGAGATGCCACAACCGGCGCGTACCACATGAGAGTACAATACAATAGAAAATCAATTATGTCTTATTAGCAGGGCTAAACCAATTAACCTATTATGTACCTACGTTAGTCTGATAAAATGATTAAATATTCAAATAACACGAACAAGATTACCATTTGTATTTATCAAAGAGAAGAAGATATATCAAGGACGACGTCCTTTTAAAAAAAATATGAACTAAAACATAAATAATCACTAAAAGAAAGTAAAATTCAGCTGCATCCGGTTAAACTGGAAGCCGACCCCAACGTAGTTGGGTAAGATCTAACAACCGCATTCAGAAGGGTTCATTAAATATTAGTCCTGTACCTAACTAATTAGCATTAAATCCGTGAATCAAAGGTAAATTCTAGAGGCATATCCCATTATTCATAAACGTTGCTGAAAGTTAAGTAGTGATTGGCAACTGTTTAACCATAATTTTTGACGTTTAAACGTCACTTAACTTTAATTATCCCATTTAAGGGTTCGTTAGCTAATGGCCCCGATTCTGTTGTTCACAAACTAAACTAAATTTAAGTTCAGTGAATCTTTTTCTTTCTATTTCAATATGAAAAGGACAGAAGATAAATATTAGTTTAGTCCTGTTAAATTAGTCAGCACCTGACGTAAATTGACGTATTTTTAGTTGCCATTTTTTTAATCACGTCTAAACTTGTCTATGGATTATCAAATTTGACAGGACTAAACTAATATTTATCTTCTGACCTTTTCATAATGAAATAGGAAGAAAAAGATGTACTGAACTTAAATTTCGTTTAGTTTGTGAACAACAGAATCGGGGCCAATCACAGTTTTAAGTATCCATAGGGCGAAGCATTATCAAATCATCGTATCGATTGCATATCAATAAAACCTTGTTATAGCCGCATTTAAAAACTGTTAACATATAACAAAAAATATAATAAACGCGTTGAAAAATAAAAATAATATTGAAAAAAGTTTTTATGTAGTTTTGAGGCCGACGTACTGGCCATGATTATGGTGTCATCATTGTTCCAAATTTGAATTTACGAGGGGCCCGTGGCTAAATAATAACAGACACACAGGTCAATCGATCAGGTTAAGCTACGCTTGCCGCGGTTGGTCTGTGGATGGGTGACCATCTTTACATACCGAGACCCCTCCGTACCTCGGAAAGCACGTTAAGCCGTTGGTCCCGGCTGTCATTCTCTGATCTTTGACAGTCGTTACGGGTAGTCAGGAGCCCGAAAGTCTCACAACCAGTCTAACCAAGGGATATCGTATTACCCAGTAACTGTGTTATGGAGGTCAGATAGGCAGTCGCTCCATGTAAAATACTGGTATTCAGCTGCATCCGGTTAGACTGGAAGCCGACCCCAACATAGTTGAGAAAAGGCTAGGCAGATGATGATGAAGGTCGTAAATGAGATGTAACTTTTTATAAAAAAAGTCACACCTCTAACAAAAAAATGCAGGGTGGCTCTATTGGTGTTCGGGAGTGTATGTTTTTAGCCAAAGCCAAGTTCATTTCTCATGTACTGTATTCATGTAACATCACGACTGAATTTCCCAAAGGAGACAGGGGTAGAAAGGTACACGGCACACCTGATGTGCCTACATTCGTATGTACACCGTTATCGGTTCCTATTAATTGGGGCAAGCCTATACACTGCTCTTTACCGGACATGTTCCCTTGATAAAACCAACGAGATAATTTCCCTTGTTTCAGAATCGAACAAGTAAAAAAACCAACGTGAATAAAAAGCGAGAAAAAAAAGTGAGTGAACGTGAGTGTGTCAAAAATTCAATAAACTTCGAAAATGTAAGACTGTGAATTTCTAAATGAAAATGCACATGACATGGCTACATAAAACATAACTAAGTACAGTCACGAGCATAAATACTTTACACACACGCAAGACACAAAAGAGATAGAATTTAACATAAAACTACAAACAAGTAATAATAAAACAACATCAGAGCCAAAGAAAGTAGCCAATATATTTAACAACTTTTTTGCATCTATCGGTGAGGGAAGTCGAGTACGAACTAACGATGAGTCGAAAAGTATACCCGTGACTTCACAAACCGAAAATACAATGTTCCTCACTCCAGTAGACCCTTACGAAATCAATAGTATGTTAAAAACATTAAAAAATAAAAAAAGCCACGGCATAGACGAACTTCCACCCTGTCTACTCAGAAAATTGCTAAACCAGTCTTACACTACCCTTCTATAAATTGCTAAACCAGTCTTTTGAAGATGGCGTTTTCCCAGACCAGCTGAAAATAGCGTTAGTGAAGCCTCTACACAAGAAAAATTACAAAACAGAGCCAAGTAATTACCGTCCAATAGCTTTACTGCCTACAGCTTCAAAGATCTTTGAGAAAGCAATGTGCAATCGCGTATACACTTTCTGCGAAAAATATCAAATATTTGACGAATGCCAAAACGGCTTTCGAAAAAATCGATCAACAGCGTTAGCAGTTTATAAATTTATACAGGGAGCCCTAAGCATAATAAATAATAAAAAATACGCAGTAGGGTTAATGCTTGACATGACCAAAGCTTATGATAAAGTGCAATATGATATTTTATTAAATAAATTATATAGATTAGGGATCCGCGGTAAAGCATACGAATGGTTCAAATCTTATCTGGAAAATAGAGCACAGCTAGTAGAGATAGAATACTTCAATAACACTATAAACGAACTTCAAAAGTTTCGATCTGACCTAAAGGCGATAAGCGCATCAATACCACAGGGTAGTGTTATTGGATGTCTTCTGTTTCTCATTTACATCAATGATCTCCCAAAATTTATTGCAGAAACCGGACCTTGCGTTTTATTTGCGGACGATATCTCCATTCTCACCCAATGTCATGACAATACGAACTTAAACAGTACCCTTAATGAAATTCTCGGGAAAATAATAACCTGGATGAATGAACACAACCTTGAAATAAACTTCCAAAAGACTAAACTCATAACTTTCCATCCCCACCAAAAAACTCCTCTAAATGTACTCTTTTCCTTCAATAACCATATAATAGAAACAGTTAATGAATTCAAACTATTAGGCATAATCATAGACAAAAATATAAATTGGAAGTTACACATACAAAACATAAAATCAAAACTATCGAAATTTTCATATGCTTTCCGGGAAGTTAAAAAAACCACAAATTTACAGACTGCTCTGGTAACGTACTACGCCTATGCTTATGCATGGCTTAGCTACGGCATCATTATGTGGGGATACAGTACAGATGCCCCAACATTATTCACCGTTCAAAAGAAACTTATCCGTATCCTGGTAAATATACAACAGACAGATAGCTGCAAACCCCATTTTATAGAACAAAATATCTTAACTCTGCCTTGTATGTACATACTTGAAATATGCAAATTTGCTCATAAACACCAAGACTTTTACACTAAACGAGAAGACATACAAACAAGGTATACACTCAGACACAAAACACGACTCAACCTACCATCATCCCGCTTAAAAATACATTCTACAAGTCCTCTGGTAATGTCAGTAAAAACATATAATGTGCTACCAGAATCAATAAGGAAAGAAAAAAAACTCCATTTATTCGTAAATAAATTAAAAAAGTTATTACTAAAAAAATCTTACTATAGTGTCGACGAATATTTAAATGATAAATCTCTAAAACTTGAAAAATAAAGTCTTTTGCAATTTTAATTCTAATCTTAATGTTATGTCTATGTTTTTAGAATAAGTTGAATTATAATAAGATATTTAAATGATAAGTCCTCTCCAAATTTTATTAATTACTAGCTTCTGCCCGCGACTTCGTACGCGGATCCTGTTGATTATGCCAGCGACAACGGGTTCGTCAAAATCGAAGATCTGAAACGTCTGATGTCGAATTCTAAGAGCCCGGGGACGGGAAAACAACGGGATGCGCGAGACGATTCGAGACGTTCCAGATCTTTCATTTTTGTAAGTCAACCAAAAATTCCCATCAGACTAAACAACTTTTGCTAAGACGTCATTCCTATATACACACATCAAAAGTGTCTAGGGATCAAGCATTTTTATGCGGATTTCTTGAGATTGAGATGTGGCTTTGTAATAAATTTATGATTTTATAAATTTATATGGATCCTTTTTGGTGCATTTCATAATTTGAATCAGGAACTGTGAATCAAATTCGAGTAAAAGATGAAAATCAGCTGTCAATATTTTCCCTATAAAAACATACAACGCATTGAAGACATTATTAGTGCTACTGTTTCCCTACTACTGATTAAAACCAACGTTATTATGGAGCGGCGACGTCATTTAAGCAGGGAAGAAATGCTCAGAGCCGTGGGAATGATAGAAGCTGGTTCCCGGCAACGTACTGTGGCTTTAGCTCTGAATACAAGTCAGAGTGTTATCAGTCGACTTTGGACACGTTACCGAAGCACTGGTACCGTGGCTGAGCGCCATGGAGGACGGTATCGCTGCACCACACGGAGACAAGACCGATACATTCAAATCTTAACTCGAAGAGCTCCAACAATAACCGCCATGATGTTAGCCGTGAGGCTTCATCACTCTTCAGGGAACTTAATTAGCGACCAAACAGTCAGAAACCGCTTGCATGAAGTGAACCTTCATTCCCGAAGACCGCTACGGGTACCACCTATAGCAATGCACAATCGTAGGATTCGATATCAATGGGCTCTTGAACACAGAAATTGGGCAGAAGAACAATGGCGTTTCGTGTGCTTTTCTGATGAGTCTCGTTTTGGTATGAGACCGGATACAAGACGTATACGACACTGGAGAACCCCTGGACGCCAACAGCGATTAAAATCCTGCCAGGAAGTCCATCCTTATAGTGGTGGAACCATCATGGTATGGGCGGGTATTTGGATCGGCGGAAGAACTGAGTTGATTTGGATCAGAGGCAACCTCAACGCTCAAATTTATGCTGAGACGATTGTATCAGACGTCATCGTTCCTCTACAAGTGCAAATCGGTCCCTTATTTCAGTTAATGCATGATAATGCACGACCGCACACCGCAAGAGTTGTAAGACAAACTCTCGCCGCAGCTAACATCAATGTCCTGCCCTGGCCTGCTCAGTCGCCAGACTTGAACCCGATTGAGCATGCATGGGATATGCTACAGAGAAGAGCTCTGCCGAATATGGAGGGTATCCAGTCGCAAGAAGACCTTTTTTTGTTGTTGCAACGAACATGGGCGGCCATTCCACAGCGTGATTTGGATGAACTCATTTTGAGTATGCCAAACCGATGTTCTTGTGTTGTTAGTGTTCGCGGTAGAAACACGGATTATTAATTGTTTAAGTTACCCAATAAAATTTTAGAGAAAACTGTTATTTCAGTTTTTTTTTCGAACTTTTGTGTTAGTGGTTCAAATGTCAAAAATCCCTTTATTAGGAAAATGGCAAATTTCTTTATTAATGCAAAGGTGACTTGGTTTATCGTTACTGTGACAAACGAAAACACTTTATTTGATGAATCCTTAAAGAAAATTTTAATTAATATCAATCAGGAGAAAAGTTATTGCAAAAATATATGTTGATCCCTAGACACTTTTGATGTGTGTATGTTGTAGTGTCGCTGGGCTTTGGAGTTCCACAACAGGTGTTCCAGATCTTCAGATTTATTCTCACAGCAGAAAATGCTCTTCACGTGGAATAATTTTTGCTATGGCACCATTTTTATATATATATTTATAGATTCTAAGGCAGATCTAAAACTGTGTACGTAGGGATTTACTTCATGCAACATATTTTGAAGCAGTGAAATCAGACTATTTGTTCAAGTGCGGAAAGTTTTGGTTTCTAATATTTGCCTGATCTTGATAATTGGATACGAAATATATTTGGAGAAACTTGGGGTCATTTTCACACAATAATGAACCAATAAGGTGGTAAACTTGGCCTTGCACTTTGAATGTTGGCATAAATGGGCCTCTTGAAATCTGTTTCGCACCAAAAGATGTCATTTGAAAGGCATTGTATACAGATGTTGTCCAAGAAATGTTTTGACTGTGGATGGTCACCAATTAGCAATATTTAATAATAATAATATTAAATTTTTGATTTTGAAAATTTTTAAAAATTGATTTTGTATTATTTCAATATGTACTTTTCCACCTGAGCAACACATACCGTTTGTTTCTTTTTGCCATTTAACAGCTTCACAAAAAGTACAATTTTGAACCATACCTCCGATGGCGGAATACGTGGCGTAGTCAATCAAGTCATTCATAAGAGTATACGTAAATGCACTTCGTTCCTTATCAACCCAAGGAAGGTTGCCACGTCTTACGGCTATATCTCTGTGTATATTCTTCAGATGATATCGACATTCTGTTCAGAGAATGTCGAAGTCGATCAGAATTCAAACGTTCGTTGCGCTCTTCTTCTGTCTCTTCATGCCGTTCTCCAGCAATTCTTTCTCTCTCACTTTCTAACTGATTATGAATATTATGTTGTGTGTGTGTTCGGGACAATGTATGATAATCTCGATCACCAGTTACTCGCGCATCACGTTCATCACTCGTTTCAAAAGACCTGTTAGTAGATGTGCGAATACGCTGAGAACGCAGGCGTGCTTCGCGATCCGAAGAGGTTTCCACGGAGCGAGTTGCAGCCTGATGTTTTCGAACAGCATCAAGTCTCTCCTGACGCTCTTCGGTAGATTCTTGGGATCTTATGATCCACAATCTTTCAGCTCCTTTGGAACATTGGGAAAGATTTGACCTCTTTCTAGGCATGGTTATAGTTTTATTGTGAATATACCTGATCAATTAAAATCTAAGTGACTGCTCCCCTGCGTTACCGGGTAGGCTACCGTATCACGAAGATAAATGGCAAAGGAAATTAAACACTCAAATAACATAAGCCCGAAGGCATATTTATTGATAAAGTAAAAAAAATAAATGGGAGTTTTGACCAGTAGAGTCAACTTTTCAATGATATACCATCGTCACCGAAAATCAGTCCTAAACTGTTACCGCCTTCACCGCGTGGAGGTACTCCCAGCTTATGTTATTTTATAATTATACACTGAAATTAGTGATAGCTTTGATTTCCACATCAGATGTTTCTGATTTTCGATTTTTATAAGTCAACAGGAAACGCCCATCAGATCGAACAACTTTTGCTAAGACGTCATTCCTATATGTGTTTTGGTGTAGCTGGGCTCTTGGAGTTCCACATTAGGTGTTCCAGATCTTCGATTTTTATAAGTCAACAGAGAGTTCTCATCAGATTGAACAACTTTTGCCAAAACGTCATTCCTATAAATGTGTTATGGTGTAGCTGGGCTCTTGGAGTTCCACAACAGGTGTTCCAGATCTTCGATTTTTATAAGTCAACAGAGAGTTCTCATCAGATTGAACAACTTTTGCTAAAACGTTATTCCTATATGTGTTATGGTGTAGCTGGGCTCTTGGAGTTCCACAACAGGTGTTCCAGATCTTCGATTTTTATAAGTCAACAGAGAGTGCTCATCAGATTGAACAACTTTTGCTAAATCTTCATTCCTATATATGTTATGGTGTAGCTGGGCTCTTGGAGTTCCACATCAGGTTTTCCAGATCTTAAAATTTATTCTCTCAGCAGAAAATGCTCATCACGTGGAACAATTTTTGCTATGGTACCATTATTGTATCTCTTATACTTTAGCTGGTCTGTTGCGGTTCTGCGTCAGGTGTTCCATTTTCCAAAATAAATTATAGCCTATATGTTGCCCAGACTTAATACCTATACAACAAAAAAAAATCATTCAAATCCGTCCAGTAGTTCCGAAGATTAGCGTGTACAAACAAACAGACAAACAGACAAACAGACAATTATTTTTTTTTGGATTCGTGCTCTATTACTGTTTCTGAACCCCCCTCAAGTATTTTTTTTTTAATATATTCAATGTACAGACACAGTTTTTTTACTGTTTTATTATATGTATATAGATATCTTTTGCTGTGCCCGACAGGGTCCACGATTGTTACCTACCAAATAAATGTTTACCACCTAAGCCTACATTGTGGAATGCAATAAAGAATTGAGTATTGAGATTTTCTCCTAAAGTTTTGTTAGATATTAAATGATGTTACGAACATAGTATTAACGAAGTCATACTATTATGACATAAGGGTCCCTATCAATTTCGCAGTGCAAAAACAGAAAATCAGTTTTTTTTAGCGCATTTTTCTCAACAACCTTCAGTTATCTAGTTTCTTTTTTTAAATACACAGTTATTTATCACCTATTTATGTAGTAAGTCTACAAATTTAAATTTTAGTACACGAACGGTCGAATTTAAGTTTATAAAGCATTATTTAGATATTTTACTACAATTAAATAAGTAGTCAAAATAAAAATATAAACATTGATTTTGGTAGATAGGTAAATATCTCAAATTTTAAAATATTTAACACTTATTATTATTTTCAATAAATTCCAGCGCGTAGACAACGGTTTTGCACATGATTTTATTGGGTTTTTTCAGCGTGATCAACATTTTTTTACAAGTACTAAATCTTTAATAACTTTAAAAAACAAAATTGTACACTTACTAATATATTATACGCCCAGTATTTATAATTTTTTACATTGTTATTTGCTACCAGTAAGTTATAAAAGCAATTGAAAAACATGATGTTTCGGGCTTACGTAAAAACGTGTTTTAGATTTTTATTTTTGTAATTTATATTACGTAGTTATCAAAATTTTAAATTGTACACTTACTAGATAAATAGTTGATAAATAACTGTGTATTTAAAAAAAAAAACTAGTTAACATAAGGTTATTGAGAAATTTGCGCTGAAAAAACTTGAATTTTCGGTTTTTAGACCGCGAAATTGATAGGGACTCATAAGTATTTTCTCAAAATTGCAATTGTCATGGAGAGCAATGGTGGTCCAAAGCTAACGGCCGTGACTTATGTGATGTTGGTCGTGGGTTCGAACTCAGGTAGGCGCTTTACTTTGTATTAATCATTTCATCACCCCTGTTATCAAAGCGGCGAAGGAAAACATTGTGAGGAAAAACATGTGACATCTACCAACCCGCACTGGGCCCGTGTGGCTTATTATAGTCCACTCCCTCTCGAAGACTGGAGGCCTGTGTCCCAGCACTGGAAACATTATATGTAGGCTGATTGTGCAATTGTTATTTCAAGATAATAATATTATAAAGAGGAAAGGTTTGTATGTATGTTTGTAACGAATTGGCTCAAAAAGTACTGGACCGATTTTAAAAATTCTTTCACCATTTGAATGTTTCATTATCACTGATTAATATAGGCTTTTTTAATTGAATGAAAAAATAAAATGTTTAAAAAATAAATGTCCACCCGTGCGAAGCCGGGACGGGCCGCTAGTTTCAAGATAAAGACGCTCTAGAACTTTTCCGTAACAGTATGCGCGAGACTGTACATAAATAAATCCCGTTCGTATCGTATAAGACGATTAAAGGATTATTTAAAGATCAACATTCAGTATGTATATGGAATACAAGAAAGCCTTATTCATGTATTTTTCACATGTGATGTAAACCATTGAGTTGCACAGAAAGGGTTCTGATCCAGATCCCTCCATTGTTGTCACGTTCTCAAAAGACGAATGCGATTTAGTTTACACAACTATCGGTAAGACTCACTACAAAAGAATAATTTGGTGTCTATGTAAGGTTTTGCATTCAAAGAGTTTATTTAGAAGTTAGAACTAGCAGCGCCCCGCGGTTTCACCCGCATAAGTGTCGATCCCGTGGGAATATCGGGATAAAAAGTATCCTATGTGTTATTCTGATGTATAAGCTTTATTACTATAAAGTTTCATCAAAATCCGTTCTGTAGTTTTTGCGTGAAAGAGTAACAAACATCCATCCATCCATCCTCACAAACTTTCGCATTTATAATATTAGTAGGATAGGATAGTAGGAAGTAGGATGTTGACAAAAATTCGTCTATCGTTAGTATGAACAAGACCAATTTCCGCATTTAATTAATAACGCTTATAACGTTCCCACTGCTGGCCTCCTCTCAGTGAGATGGAGTGGACCATAATCCACCACGCGGGCCTAGTACGATTTGGTAGTCTTAATCTCACCTCAGAGACAATCAATGTCAAAAACTTGTCAAAAAATTTAGGGTATTTTTGACAGATTGAGACTGAAATTAAAATGCGACCATTTTAAAAAATACCGAAATTACCCCTTATCTAACTAAAGGGTTTAAGTTAGTATACAATTCAAGATTTATATGTATGTAAATACACCCATGAAGTAATCGTCTCTTTACGAATCTTATTAAACTAGAGTTGCACGTTATACCTTGCAACTGTCTTTGTTGTTCAGATTATACCAATCAAAATATAGGCACCTCTATGTTGACAAGTATGTACATTTATTTACCTCTAACCTCGAAAGTACATCAATCCATTAATTAACGTGAATTTATCAGACGTGCTCAAAAGAAGTGGTTCTTCCAGTTAATAGTTAAGGAAGTATGCGCAATGGCCGACCTCTCTTGTGCTCCAAATTGATTCCGTGCTCGAAGTGGCCCTTTGTTATCGACCAATAGGTAATGGAGCAGTGCTTGCACAACGCTCACTATGAATATTCCAGACGTAATTTAATTTTCTGAAGGAACTGCTTGCTACCTATACATTGTTGTCGGACAAAGACCATTTTCAATCTGGATTTCGGACGACGTTCAAGATATAAAGAGGAGGCGGCCATAGTCACGTTAAACTCATGTCATAATTCTGTTTTAAGGGGGTCTTTAAGTATCCCATACCACAGTTAAAGTTTTCACGCATTAAAATTTGGTTAAAGCTAACCCTATCGGATTTATACGATAGGCCAATTAAACTACCAATCAAATCTAAAAATAGAATTCTAACTGCTACTGGCGAAATTCAATCAAAAATTTTACGTGAAATGACCGAACACTGTGGATTTCAATTCGAGGACCGCACAAGCGAATCGTTTTTCAAGATCGGAACCCATTTAAACCACAATACCGGTAATCGGGTGGTGGCCATTCCAGTCAAAATTACGCTCATAGCGGCCGGTCACTCCAACTGAATAGCTTTCTATATTTAAAATTGATTTATTATATTTATATATTTTTTTGACGTTTTGGGGTCGAAATTCGAGTGCGAGTTGACCCAGCAATTAGAGGCACAATGTCAGTTTGACCCAGTATAAATACTTAATAATATTTTCAACACTTGCTCCTAAAGTGACTCCTACATGAACCGCTTTTAGGTCCATAATGCAGTGTATTAAACACGCGTGCTTTTTACCTTATATACGGTGACTGATAATTAGTGACCGATACTTAAACACGTGCTTGTACTCATGATAACAAACAACTTTTACTATGGGACCAAACCTGAAAGTCTGAAAAAAAAATCTGCTGTTCAGTCATATATGTTTGCCTAAGTGGTCAAAATGTAGGTACTGAACAGCAGATTTTTTTTCGCGAATCACTAATTACCAGTCACCCTATATATATCGCACTAGTGCGGTAACGCTACAGATAACTATTTACTAGTCGGAGATGTGCGCTTTTTTTAATCTCATCAAAGAGACTTCATACCCTTATACATATAGGGTTCTTGAAAATGAACTTCAGGAACGTAGCATGGTTTGAACTGTAAGTTTGCACGACTTATAATGCGATATATTTTTTTTTTGCCTTCTTTCTGATACTGTTTCTTATTTACTGCTATTGTTATACTCCTGCTAATACACAGAACCTATTTAATTTATATACAATGGTATAGATAGTTCAATGTAGATTAATCTGTACTTTTCAAAAATTGATTTAATGCAGTGGAAACGAAAATACATCAAAATATTTATAAAAAAATCCCGTCAATCAAGTGCGAAACCTGAAAACATTGTAGATTGCGAAAAAATCAATTAATTAAGTCATTTTTTTTAATAGATGCATTTCACCTATTGGCGGAACCCCATTGAAAATGGATGTTTATTCAAAGTAGTTAATTATAATTAATAAAAAAAATATGTAATAAATAAGTATATCTATGTTTTTTATACGATCAAATGAGCATTATGAGGCGTGTACTCTTGGACTTTCAAATTTTTTCGCATTTATTTTCTTCGAACTTAGTAATTAAATCTCAGACGACCTGAAATCATGTCAACATTTTAAGAGGCATTTTAATTATTATAGCCAATAGGCCATCTATCTACAGATTTTATTAGCAGATAATAAGTAGGTAATGTGTGTTTTTCAACGTGCACTGGGCCCGCGTAATAGATTTACAGCCCATCTCACAGAGAGGAGGCCTGTATCCCAGCAGTGGGAAAATTAGGTATAGGCTGGTTATGCTATGGTACCTATATTTTGTAAATGCTTAAAATACCATAAAGACATTTCGCACCTTCAGAATAGTAGTGACCTAACTCAAAAATCTAAGAATCGAGTTATGATCTATGATCATAACTCGATTTCTTAGATTTTTTTTTTTTAATATTAAAGAAGCGACGTTTTTATGGTGGAATAAAGTCTTTATTCCACCATAAAACCGTCGCTTCTTCGCTTCACTTAAAAGTGCGTACCTTTCAGTGACCCTCTATGATCGTAACGATTCGATTTCTTAGATTTTTGAGTTAGGTCACTACTATTCTGAAGGTGCGATTTCTATAAACCGAATTTGCAATATTGCATAGACTGATTAAGAAATGAAAGAAAACATTTTAAACACAATTGAAAACATATTCCAAAAATGCAATAACGTTATCACACAATTAACGATTAACAACCTACCAACTAACGCTTTAACACAGCTTAAAACTCAATAACCTACGAATACGTATAATCCACCATTACAATAAAGCAACAACCTTAAACCCCTTACACCAGTAAACCAGTTAAAACGCACGGCCGCGGTAAATCGAATAATAAATAAGCTGCAAAAAGATGAAATCTTTTATCTGTATCGGCTAAAAGCTGTCACTGGCTGAACACGATACGGAATTACCGTCGAGGTGGAAAAATCAGGCTGGTCTCGGTTCCACAGCCTTCCTCAAAATAAAATCTCCGTTTCACGCCCCAGTTGCGCGACCGGAAGATTCTCCATTCATTCCGTTCACATGTGTTTACGGTACGAATCCGGATGTATTCGAGCGCGACGATACGCCTGCAATCTTCGCCTTTTAGCCAGATTATTACTGTTACCGTGACCGTTTTTTTACCGGTTTTGGTAATGGGTTTTCGAGTGTGCATTTTAATGCATTTGTGTTTTTTTTTCTGGCAAATGTTATGGTGATCACTTTTCGTCGGTTTTATAAAGAAGATGGGTATCAATGAAATTCCGTTTTGGATGCCTTCGATATCACAATGTTGTTAGTCCATAGCATTGGATTCAGCGGGATAATTACGTAAAACACTAACCTACTCTTAGTGTATTACGCAATTACCCCGCTTAATATTTTTAACAATAATCACCCCGCACACATTTCAAGATTTATATTGAAATACACCCATGACCACCATCCATCCAGATCGGGGTAATTGCGTAACACGCTAACAGTGGTAATGGCTTTCATTTTGACGGTTCAACAACATTCATTGCGTTATTTACGTAGTTGGATAGACAAATTTTTCAAACATATGAAGCAATGGAATAGCAATATCCTTCAAAATTATTCAGATTGTGATTGAAAATGTATTACGCAATTAGGGTGCAGCTCGTTACGTGTTCATAGCTACATGAGAAATATCAGCCAAGACAGCATTGTTGGTAGCGAGACTGACAACCCGGGGTGTGCCCACAGTACATAAGTAAGACCCCCACCAAGTATTCGGCTGTCCCATTTCAAAACCTAGTAAGGGACATTTTTTTTTAAATCGTTTTATTGCATAACTAGCTGCGCCCCGCGGTTTCACCCGCGTAAGTTTTGATCCCGTGGGAATATCGGGATAAAAAGTATCCTATGTGTTATTCTGATGTATAAGCTATATTACTGTAAAGTTTCATCAAAATCCGTTCAGTAGTTTTCGTGTGAAAGAGTAACAAACATCCATACATACAAACTTTCGCATTTATAATATTAGTAGGATCTTGCTAACTTAGTCTAGCTTAGCAAGATTATGCAATAAAGCGATTTAAAAAAAAATGTCCCTTACTAGGTTTTGAAATGGGATAGCCGTATTACCGTCAGGATGACTGGACCAAACGAAATATGTACATGAGACCATGTGTAAAAAATATGTTAAGGTAGCAAATGGGTAGTAAATATTTACATTAACAACGCAGTTAATACAACGCTAAAACTATGAGAACTTGGAAGTGGTCAGCCAACCTGACGTCAGAATGGCTGACCACTTTATTTCATTGATATATTTCTTTATGCAAAGGTAGCAAATATTTCATTATAGGTACTAAATAGTAGCAAATAGTTATTAAACAGTGCACATGGTCTCATGTACAGTTAGCAAAGGAGATAAGTATGCAGGGTCGTCGAATATAGTTAAAATTTACTAGGAAAGCGATTAATTTTTTCGAATGAAATTGAATTTGATAAATGAACTGTTTGTTTTCTATTAATTAAATTAAATTTTATTCGAAACATCAATCAGTTTCTAAACTAAACTTGATGAACCTGCATACTTATCTACTTTGCTGACTGTACTTATTTCGTTTTGTGTAGACATCCTGACGGTAACCCATCAAGCTAGGTCGTTTTTATGGCTCTAATAAGTACCTTTTTTCGCAGTAATTTCCGCTTATAGAGGACTGATGTAAGAATGTTAAAGTGAAATATTTGTTTAGCCAACGAGCTCCATTTGAAGTAAAACGAAAAGAAAGAAAATACTTTTATTTGCAGAATGCGTTGATTTGAGAAAGCTAAGTAGAAAGAAAGAATTAAGTTGAACATCATCATCACGATCTGCCTAGCCTTTTTCCAACTATATTGGGATCGGCATCCAATCTAACCGGATGCAGCTGAATACCAATATTTTACATGGAGCGACTGCCTATCGGACCGCCACACCCAGTTACTGGGTAACACGATACCCTTTGGTATGAATAGTTTTTTTTTTTCAGACGTTTTAACTTCTGACTACCCGTAACGACTGACGATTAAGTAGAAAATTACGGAGAAAAAGTATTTTTGATTGTATACTTCAACTTAGGCTCTACTCGTATTTATAAATACAGGGTCAAATTAAATTAGCTAGCGAAACTCCGCAGATATGATAGGTATAGATATCTAAATAAATATGATCAAACAAAAACGGAAATTAATTTGATGATTTTTTTGTGAGGTCATCGACCGCAGTTAGTCAGTGAAAATATCAGTTTAAAAATTCTGTTTTTTTTCTGTAAACTTTACAGACGTGATAGATATCGATATCTAAACACGATACAACAAAATAATATAGATTTTCTCAACTCATACTTCAAATAACAAAACAAGAAGCGGTCTATGACCTCCAAAAAAAACAGGTCTTATTTTTTTTTATTTTATCATGCTTAGATCCATCACGTCTGCGGAGTTTCGCTAGTTAATTTAATTTGACTCCGTAGATTCTACAACCAAGACTTTGGTATTGTTTTTACGAGCCCGATACTAGTAAGCGTTTTACGACCACCCTTTCCCGCCTAATCGAGCAACTTCAATGGTAATCAGAATCCGATTCATTTACGATCTTATTGTCTTAAGATAAAAGAAGACATGTAATCGAATGGCCGAACATTCTTGAAATAAATTACGTAACATCATTTCACCTAACTATAGTTTTCTATAGAGGTTCAATTATTTGTAGGTAGAATTAGTTTTAGGCAGTCGAACTGTGTCAGCTAATCTCATGATCTGTACAACCGGCTTCCGTTTGGCTTCTATAATATTGTCATCTTTGTTTCCTGTTTTTTTTTTGTGTTGTTGTCATGAAACAACACAAAAAAAAAATTAATAGATTTTTTTATTTTTTTATAGGGTCAGTACTGGCTTCTGCTTACACCGTTTTCACTAACAAAGACGAGAGAATTCCATGATTTGTTGTGTAATCTGTTTTATGACAATATAATTATTACAAATATAATAATAGGTAATTACGGGTTGCGGACACCAGCCCGTATTACCTATTACCACGGAGCCTATTACCTATTATTATATTTATATATTATCTCTAACTATTGAGTGTTAAAAACAAATCAATAGCCCCTTTGCAGAACTAGGGATCATGGGTTTTCACGATCAAAAATGCTAATTCGTAAGCAATTTGATATGCTTCAGGATACCTACGACAGTTTATTACAATCGCAACAATATAGTGCATTTCATTTAGTACATGATAATAACCTGACCACGTAATAATTTGGTGTTGCTAGCAAACCAAACCGTAGTATCGCCTGGTCGACTGCGGAAATTACTAGCCGCGATGGATTCCGCCAACGCCACGTCTGCAACGCAATAAGACCCGAGGATATATGGACGGTAACGGACCACGATATATCCTAAATATCGTATAGGAAACGTTATTAAATGTCGGACTAACATGCTTACTACACAGTGGATTAAAGACGAGAATTTATTTCAGTTTTGAGATATTAATATTTATTTTGGAACACGGTTGTGTGTGAACAGAGGGGCCCGTGGCCAAATTATAACAGACACACAGGTCGATCAATCAGGTTAAGCTACGCTTGCCGCGGTTAGTCTGTGGATGGGTGGCTCGGAAAGCACGTTAAGCCGTTGGTCCCGGCTGTCATTTGTGGATCTTTGACAGTCGTTACAGGTAGTCAGAAGCCCGAAAGTCTGACAACTAGTCTTACCAAGGGGTATCGTATTACCCAGTTACTGGTTTGTGGAGGTCAGACAGGCATTCGCTCCATGTAAAATATTGGTATTCAGCTGCATCCGGTTAGACTGGAAGCCGACCCCAACATAGTTGGGAAAAGGCTAGGCAGATGATGATGGTTGTGTGTGAACTGTCTTCATAAAATACGGTAAAATCATTTTAAGCCACATTTAAGCAACACAGGAAAAAATAAACCAGTGCGCAAACTGTAAGTTCCATGAATTCAACGTATGGTTCTAGACTCTCCCTAGTGCATAATTTTTGTCGTCGGATATCAAAACAAAAAACAGGTGTTCAATAGAAAAGTGCAATACGTTACGCGGTCAAAATGTATGGAACAATTTTTTTTTAAACCAAGGAAAAATTTCTACGCTCAAACTGTTACCATGAATTCTAGACCCCGTCGAATATACTTGAAGTTTACTACGAAACCGCTTAATTTTTTTGAATGAAATTTAATTTATGAAATGAACTGTTTGTAATTAAATTTTATTCGAAAACATCAATCGGTTTCTTACTAAAGTTCAACTATATTCGACGACCCTGCATACTTATTTCCTTTGCTGACTGTACATATTATGTTTAACTGTCCTTATTTACGAGAAGAGCAGTAATAAAATGGCATCGTTAAAAAGTTCATCAACATATGTAGATACATGTAGTATAGCCGACTAAGCTATGATTTTTTTTATCTAAAACGACATCGCTTTTCCGGAAGGTGTCCTACAAATAACAATTCGACGTGATTCAAACTTAACTACCCAAATAAACACTTGGCAAATTCACATAGATCCCTAAACATTAACAAATGAACTAATTAACAAATAAGTATTTTCAGCCGATTAACTTTACATAGTTAATGTGTTTTTACCTACAATACAATGACCTCTTACGAAACTAACGCCCTACTTTATTTACTTTATATAGATTCACTTGCATTATTTGAAATTCAAATAGCTTTATTTGTATCTTATATATACTAGGACACCAGGAATAGGAAATCAGTGTGTGTCCTAGAGTGGTTACAATAAAATAAATTTCAGTGTTTTTACAAGGTAGAAGGTAGGCGATTCTTGATTTATTTATATAGTTAATTTGATACTTATTGCGTAGTAAAAAAGATAATTTTGAAGTGATAGCTCATCTATTTAGTCATATTAAAGTGTACTTCAAAGATAATGACTAGATTTCTGGACACATATCATACGCATTTACTATTTTTTAATCGCAATTCATACCGGGATCAGTTCACTATTTATTTAGAGGAATCAAATAAGCTTTTAGCGGTAAGCCTAGAGCAGAATTTAGTCACTATTATAATAGCACATTTTTTTTTTTTCATCGGCTGAATTTCTTATTCGATCTCGGAATTTTCCACAAAGAATCTGAATTAAAGATATTTAGACTATTTATCCAAAGTTAACTCCTTTTGCTCATGAGATTACAGATTTTCACTATTTTCATTGGAAAACGTTTCATAGCGGTCTTCCTTCGTATTATCTTTAAATTTCCTTAATCTTATCTTTTATTGCGATTCTTGTACGTACTATGCCAAGAAAAGTTAACGAAAACTTGATTCGAAACTCTTAATGAGGTAATCAAATGCATCTGGCGTTCAAACAAGTGCAATTATTAGACTTAACAAGTTTGAACTACCTTGCAATTCATCTACCAAAGCAAAGGCCGTTTAATTTGTTTCGTTAAGTCGAGTATTAAACCATGGTGGATATAGCTAGAGCTAAACTGTCTACTTTTTCTTAGAGATTTGTTCAGAAGAAAAGGTTACAGAGAATTTTATTGAAGAGCCCTGCAATGGTATGAAATAGCCTGTGGAAAATGTCTGCTATTTTCATAAATTCGTCATTCCAACACGATCCCATTGTCATTTTGCTAAAAGTTCGTAATCTGCTAAATTCATAATGGTCGATCATTGGTCGGTCAATGGTCTGAGAAAAACTACTACTATATTTCATGCTAGATTTCATTTAATATATATTTTTACATATTACGTATTAGTGTTTGCAATCTGAAGTAGTAAGAAGTTCGTAAATAGCAATAAACGTTACATTTATTAATTTGTCACTATACGAGATTACCATTTTATGCCGTTTCTTTGAATGGAGTAAAAGAAAAAATGACGAATAAATGATGGAAAGTAATATTGACGCCGATAGATTAGTAGATTGCCAAACTTGTCAAAATCAACAATTATGAAATCAATGATAGACCATTCTGACACCATTGTAATAGCAGACTTGTGGCCCAGGTAGAAGACCGGAAAAACCTAAACAATCTGTAGAACTATATAACTTCAAAGTCTTTAACTTTTTTTTTTTTTTTTTTGTGGATGGGAAATCATCCAATGACCCCTCCCGCTCTGGGTGGAGCAGAAGGGAGTGTCAGACTCTTACTGACTAAAACCCACCCGTGTTCCTTCCTTAGCCCTTTGTGTTCCGGGGTAGCGGTAACCCTTTCGGACAATCCCGCTGCCCCGGCAGGCTTCGGCCCTTTCGGGCCCCTTCCTTGCTGCTGACATCTCTTTGAGGCGCGCGTGGAACACGTATGCGCCGTCCGGCACGGGCCTGGTCCTGATCGGACGGAGAGTTACCCATTACTCTCCGCCCGCAGGCCCGCGCCTACGGTGGCCGGGAGTCGTCTCGCGGCTCCCGACGCCCGGGGCGTCTCCCGCGGCGGCTGGGACGTGAGGCCCTCTCCCTCATCCGTCCCGCCACCTCCTTCGCTAGCATGACTGCTTCGCAGAAGGAGGTGACTGCCTCCCACTCCCTCTCGCCCCGGACCATGGCTTGAACCAGGGCCGGGCGCGAGAGGTCGCCGCCGCTGCCGATCGCCTCTGCGAGAACACGGCGGTGCTCCGCCCAATTGGGGCATACCGCCACCGTATGCTCCACCGTGTCCTCCGGGCGACCCTCGCAGTGGTGACACCCGGGCGTTTCCTCCCGCCCGATAATGTGCAGGAACCTCCCGAAACACCCGTGTCCGGTGAGGACCTGCGTCAGGCGGTAGGTGAGGGCGCCGTGGCGCCTCTCTAGCCACTCCTCAAAGAGGGGTCTTACCGCCGCTATCGCGGCGTGCCCTGCGCTGGGTTGCGACAGTCGCTCTTTCCATGCCGCCATGATATCGCGCCGGAGGTCGGTCCGCTCCGCCGCGATTTGCCGCGGAAGCGGAGTTTCCCCCCGGCGTAGTGCCTCCGCGCGGCACTCGTACAGGCGCGCGAGGACTATCGCCTCCAGATCCCACGGCGGCAGTCCGGCAAGGAGGCTTGCCGCCTCGCCCGAGATCGTGCGGTACCCCCGGATCAGCCTTACGGCTACCACCTTCTGGGGCGCGTTCAAATAGTGGGCGGCTCGCCGCCGCAGTGAACGCGCCCACACCGGGGCCCCGTACAGGGCCATGGACCGCACGACCCCCGCGTAAAGCCTCCGGCAGGAGGCGTTTGGCCCCCTCAGGTTGGGCAAGAGCCGCTTGAAGGCGGCCCCGGCCCGTTCCAGCTTGGGAGCCAAACGTCGGAAGTGCTCGACGAAGTTCCACCGGCTGTCGAGGACGAGACCCAGGTATCTCATCGTTGTCTCGACGCCGATGTGAACCCCTCCTGCCGTTATTTGGGATCCCGAAGGCGGCCCGTTCCGAGGCCCATGAAAAGACATGGCCTCGGACTTGTGCAAAGCCACCTCGAGACCCAACTGCCGGATCCTCTCCACGACTATCGCAACCCCGCGTGTCATCGCGTCGGCCGCCGCCTGATGCGACCTCCCCTGCGCCAGGACTAGCGTGTCGTCAGCGTAGCAAACCACGCTGACTCCATCAGGGAGATCGGCCCGCAGCACCCAGTCGTAACCGATGTCCCACAGGAGCGGCCCCAGAACCGATCCCTGTGGGACACCGCACGACATCTCTCGCCGGTTCCATTCCCCGTTGCGACCGGGGTAGATGACGGCTCTGTCCGTCAGATACGCCCCGACTACTCGACGGAGGTAGGTCGGCACCCGGTGATACCGGAGTGCCTCCCCAATGCAACTCCAGGGCAGGGTGTTAAACGCGTTGGCGATGTCGAGTGACACCGCCACGACCACCCCACCCCGGGACACCGCGTCCCCCGTCGTGAGGGCCCTCACGCGCATGATGGCGTCCACCGTCGAGCGCCCCTTGCGGAAGCCGAACTGGCTGTCCGCAAGATCCGGCCCCGTCCTCACCAGGTGCCCGACGAGGCGGCCCGCAATCACTCTCTCAAAGAGCTTGCCGACCTCGTCGAGCAGCACGATGGGCCGGAATGCGGACGGAGAGTCCGCAGGGCGCCCTGGCTTCTGTAGGTCAGATAACAAATCAGATACACATCTTCCATAACCATTTTAAAATAGTCACAAAAGTCACGCTTCTTTCCAGACCATGCCTCCTCAAGTGGATCCAATCCCCAGTGGAGTAGTCTTCGAGTCGGACACACAGACCTCAGACCTGGGGCTCGCTAAAGACGTCTCAGTACTAAAACATGCAAGTCCGAGGAAACACGAATATGTGTGGTTCAATATCTTCTGGTTCCTCTATCTGCATATTGCATCAGTGTATGGATTGTATCTCGTCTTCACTTCGGCTAAATGGCAGACTAATGTATTTGGTGAGTAGTCTTCCGACTGTTATTATGTTGATCTTTAGAGTTAAATTGTGTTTATTGTACCTAGTAGATACCTACAAACGGGGTGAATAGGTATGCAGGGGTGAATCGGGACGAAACTTTAAAATGGATTTTAACGTTGAAATAATATAGTTTGTTGCCAACAAAGGCACTTAATCGTTAATTATTATAATACAGTAAACACATTAGAGTACTTTTTGGCAACAAACCATATTATTTCAACGTTAAAAGCCCCGTTAAAGTTCACCCCGTTTGACTGCTAATGGATAGAGAGCATTACTCGAGAGAACGAATACAATGTTTACGGTTTTACAACGTTTGAAACGTCCTGTAGATTTATTGGTGGATAAGTATCGTCTGTGACTCGTATACTTTTATTAAGATACGTTTCTACGAGAAAAACAAAATCAACCTGCGCTGTGCAATTCCCCATCTCAACAATATTGTTTGCAGAATCATCAACACCTACCTAAAGAAAGATGTCTACCTAAGGTGAATGCGCAGTGGTAGACCGCGAAATTCAATATTTCTTACGTTATTTTGCAATTAGCAGGTCAGTGTCAGGTTGTGTCTTGATCAAAATATGATTCGCGACTATAACAAGTACGTATTTAAATAATTATAATCATTAGAATCATTAATACATCTTTCTAAGATAGATTTGTACCATAAAAAAGTGCTTATGGTACAAATCTAACTTAAAGATTTATTTTAATGATTTTAATGACTATAATTCTGTAAATACATACCTATTATAATCGCGAATCCTATTTTAATCAAGATCCAACCTGACACTGGCCTGCAATTTGCAAAGAACGCAAGAAAATTTTAATTTCGCGGTAACCACTGCGCATTCACCCTAAACACATTACAAGAACCAATTGCACCAGTTAAAATCAAAAGTATTTTATTGTATGTTGTACTTTGAATTGTATATTTAATAAAGAATTGTATTCCAGCATTCGCCGTCCACCTAATGTGCGCGATCGGAATCGGCGCAGGATCTCATCGTCTATGGACTCACAGAAGCTTCAAGGCACGCACTCCTCTCCGCGTACTCCTCATGTTATGGCAGACCATGGGCTTCCAGGTAAGCAGACGACATCTGTTCATCTTTGCGGTTCTTCTCGTTCGAAGCGTCTCAACCCTTTTTTTTTTTTGGATGGGAATTCATCAAATGACCCCCCCCCCGCTCAGGGTGGAGCAGGAAGGAGTGTCAGACTCTTACTGACTAAAACCCACCCGTGTTCCTTCCTTAGCCCTTTATGTTCCAGGGCAGCGGTAACCCTTTCGGACAATCCCGCGGAAACACAAGTTTAAGTTATTATAAATAGTGCTAGACCCGCTTCAAAAACCGTAAAAATAAAATTTCGTAGGCAGGAATTTTTATTTGATAAAAACAATTAAAACCTTTTTGGACAACAAAAGGTTTTAATTATTTTATTTTCACTCTTGTAGTATTCTCCGAAAGCTTTTTTGTGCCTTTCTAAATGGTTTTTCATGTAGGTACTTACAGCCAGTACAGTAGGCCAGCACATCAAGCTACCCGAAACTAAAATTTTCCCAATCAACTTTGAACCTTATAATTTCGGGATAAAGTTGAAAATCTATTATAGAAATTTGACAGATTGTAGTATTTTGATGTGATGGCGTCTGTACCTTCATTGTTTTTTTCTCAGTCCTCACAGGGTAACTTCATAACAATCTTATGCTATTTAGTTCAATATAAAGTTATATATAACGAGACACAATAATAATTGCTGAAAATGCTAATAGTATTGTCGAACCAGCCTCTCACGTCAAGAGGCGTTTGCCTAAATCATTAGCAGTCTTCATCAAGTCAATTAATGATAAGTATCTACGCTGTTATGTCAAGAACTTGACTGTTTACTTAGTTAATGTGCAAATTGATGAAACAGACCCTGGAAGTGTTGATTAAAGGATCATTAGGGGTTATGTTACAGTATCATTAAAACACGCACATTTACACTATCACTATCGTAAAACAGAAGCTAGTAAGAAGACAGGAAGCTCTCTGTAGCTCCGACACAAGACTAATCGTTTATTAAACAAAAAGGTTTTTTTCTTGTATGTGTACCGTTTATACACATAGGTACAAGAATAAAAACGTGCATGTGGATAACATAAAAAAAATAAGATTCCAACATGTTTGCCGAAAACTATGGCGTGAAAATAGTATGAATAATAAAATTGTGATTGATAACAATTAATTTCAAGTCAATATCATTTCGCGTTTGGACATTTTTATCAATGTTGGTAACCAATTTCCATCAAGCCTTTTTTGTTCCTAATAAATAAATAAAACCTCCAGTCAATATATCATTTCCATGTACCAGGACTCCATATTCGAGTGGGCACGCGATCACCGCACCCACCACAAATACGCGGACACAGACGCTGACCCTCACAATGCAGAGCGAGGCCTCTTCTTCTCTCATATGGGCTGGCTCTGCTGCAAGAAGAGTCCAGAAGTCATCGAAGGTGGAAAGCGCATTGATCTCACTGATTTGTATGCTGATCCTGTTGTAATGTTCCAGAGAAAGTAAGTAAAAAAAGATAATGCTATTATAAGTTACGACAAATAACCATTTTACAAAGAGTCCCAATTTTCTCACGCGTAACAAACAATAACCTTAGTAAAAACTTAGCCCATGTTCGCACGAGTGCGTTTTTCCTGCAGCTTTTTTTTCGCGCACTGGATTTTCAACGCACTGTTTAGCGCCGAAAATTGAAAATCCATTTGTGTTTTTTTGATGCGCTGGAATGCGCTCTGTTGCATTCTCATGACTCGGCTCAACACCGAGAGTTGAAAATCCAGTACGAGATAAAATCCCGCCGCGATATTTTTACGTTTGTGCCTATCCGTATGTGAGCGTGCCGTGTGCATATAACCTGGGTAAATACTTAGTTTTATATTTTTCACCCCGAATAGCTTCTAGCCTGTTTTTTGTATGCACGGCTACACATCAATACTCAATACTTTGTTGCATTTCATAATGTGCACATATAACAGTTGCTATCAAGCTATACCTAACCACTATAAGCTGACTTCTGATTGTACGAAAAACCTATACAATGCGAGATAAGTTAAAACAAGAAAGGTATAGCTTGATATGAAGCTGTGTGTACACATGAATTCAACCAAAAACGTTTCTCAAAACAAATAATCCTATTACAACCCAAGAAATTAAAGGAATCCTACATATGAAATAGTGTCCCTACGAATATAACCCTCTACGATTATCTAAGTAATATCCTTCAGAATTCTGTGTTATAAGTGAAACCATAAGTTCTTGCGAGCAGTTGTCGCCGGTTCTGTCTCCAATATATTTATTCGTACGCTTACAAAACTCTCTGCTGTACTCGGTATTAAAAGGAAAAGCAAAACATATTTTTCCAAGACCTTTGTGTCTTTAACTGTGGGGGTAAAACAAAGAAACACGACGTAGCAACCACCCACGTCCTACCGTCCGTCCGTCGTACCGTCGTTCCTACGTCGCGCGTTCTCTGAAAGATTAGGTCAAATCTTTATCTATAAACTAATAGGTAATATGGCTGAAGTGATTGTTTGAACGCGCTTATCTCTGAAATTGCCAGTCGGATTTGATAAATTCTTTTTGCAATTGATAGTCCAATTTTTGAGGAACTTTATAGGCTATTTAACATCACGCTGCAACCCTTACGAGCCGAACAAAAAGACAAAAAGTTAGAAAGAACGCTATGCGAAAATGAAGTAGGTAATTGCGTGTGAGACCGAGGCGATGCGATGCGACTCGGTGGGCCGGGGAGCAAAACATTTCACGCGGACGAAGTCGCAGGCTGAAGCAAATAACATTCATTCCTATTGAAGTAGAGATTTTCATTTCATCACGTGTAACCCGTATTTTCAGCAAGCGTTAGGCCGAGCGATTATGGAGTGTAAAACAAAGTTGATGTCGACATTAATTTAAAACTTGTTTTTATGTTGAAACGTTGATAGCCTGTGTCTGAGGGAGTAGAAGGTTGCGTGTTTAAAAACGGGGCTGTCGTTATTTTAATGTCGTTGTACTTAAACCTACGTAAAATAGGTATTTATTTTAAATGGATGTATTTAAATATATTTTACGGAGGGTCTACAAAAGTTGTTTTTTACTTAAGTGGATGTGATGTTCTCCTTTTTTTTACCAACTGTTGAAAAGAGGGTCCGGTATTATTCGTCTAGACACTGAGATCTCTAAAAGCTAGCCATTAATTGTTTTATGTCGCATTGCTTTCGAGCAGACTAATCAAAGTAACAATACACATAAACGAACCTTAAGAATAAGGAATGATTAAGGTAGCGTAAAGAAAATAGAGGAAAGATTGTTGCAGAAATACCTATTGAGGCTATTGACGCACTTTACGCCTGTACCATTCCGCTACGGCCCGATATGGCTATTAATACGCGCTCGTCTAATTCACTAAACGAACACTTCCACAAAATAGGCAAAACGGACAGTCCACCATAGAGGGCTTGCATGGAGGCTGAGAAAACAATTGCGCATGTGCTCTTTGAATGCACAGGCGCCACCCAGATTAGGACAGAAACTCTCGGGGCACCCAGAATATACACAGATATTACTTAACAGACCAGATGTCATCAACTTCTGGAGGGAGGTGGGCTGGTTGGAATAACCACCGACGGCCGCCATGGCCCACGCATTATAGACCACCTGAAGAACTAAGTGCGGAAACCAAACCCTCAAAATATCATGCGCTTGAATTTACCAGTAGACACTTTTATCCACAGGCACTACTTGAAAATGATGCCGCTGCTATGTTTCGTGCTGCCCACCGTGGTACCAGTTTACTTCTGGGGTGAGACATGGACGAACGCGTTCTTCATCCCTACCATCTTGAGGTACACCTGCGGGATCAACGTCGTATGGAGCGTCAACAGCTTTGCGCATGTCTTCGGGTACAGGCCTTATGACAAGTAAGTGCGATACAAAAGATTTAATTTTACTAGAAAATTACCTTATGACTAAATCCTCCCTTTAAGAAGTACCTACCTATTTCCATGTGGTCCAGAGATCTCAAGTGTTAAGAGGTAAGTCCCCAAAAAAAAATTGCAAAGTTTAAGAGATCTAATAAGTAATTACGGAGTCCTTACCATAGGTAAATTTAATCACCCCAGATCAGGGGCGTACCTATAGAAAATGGCGCCTAGGGCACGCATTATAGTTGCGCCCCTTAGTAAATTATATTAATATAATAAGCAGATACACTTATATAAACTCATCTATATGTAGGTACCTACTATTATGTCCAAGTACAATCTGCATATAAGTTTGACTACCGACTGATTCTGAAATTGGCATACATACTCGTAGCACTATTATCAGCCTACCTGTGTGAAAACAACAATAGCAAATCAAATCTCTCCATCGAAAAGATTCATAAAAAATTTTAGCAAATAATTAATTAACGGCAGCGCACAACACTCTATAATATTGCAGAAACACCTAAGGGTGACATTATTCCCGATTCCCGCTACAAACTAGGCCAGGCTAAAAATACGCAAAGTTGGATGCTCGAATCAAGTACTAACAATATAATGGATCATGAATTATACATGGCGACCAAGTAGGCAGTCTACTTGTAATTGATTACATTGTTATTATTCTTCGTACTTACCTTCCTAATATTGTTGGTATAGGCTACATCGGTCAGTACTATGTAGGACCGATTACCTTGTCGTTTATGTTTAACGGTTTGGTGACTTGAATTTTGGATAAATAGTTTAGTTTCGGTGAATATGCAAGGCATGCGTTACAATGCCTTTTTTTGTTAGGAATCTTTTTCACGGTGCGCACACAACAACATATCAAAGTTCCATCACAATCAGTTGAGCCATTTTCGAGTTTCTGCGAGACTAAATGGCTATAGATTTTTATATATATGAAAACTGGTTTTAATGATAAACATACTTATAATAAAAATTACAACCAAACACTATGTAAACAAACTTAGCATCTAAATATTTTGCATATACTATGTCAACTTTAACATCTACCTACAAGTTTACAAAAATCAAGTTCACTATTTTATGTTTACCTTCCCTAATTTTGCATTTGCTTTATTTTGTTTGTTTGTATTAGATAAAATCCTTTTGTTGTTATTGAAATAATAATTGTCACAAGTCTGCTACTATAAGTACATTTGCAGAGAACGAGGAAAACTGTTCCATCGTAATACAGTTTAAATTAGTACGGGGAACAGGGTGAATCTGTTCGTGTTAGCAACCAAAATTTAGTACCTACCAATACATACCAAACAAAAATGTTACCTACCTTTACCGCTTATTTGTTACTTTGATGAATTGTGCAAGTTTGTGTTGTTATGATGATTTCCGTAAATAAAGGATTTTTTTTTTTTAATAATTACTAGCTACTTATAAAGATCAGTAAATTGAAACAAAAATATTCGATACAAGACTTACCTAAGTAAAAATAAAATATTCTTTTGTTTTTCTGTTCCAATTTAAATTAAATATTTGGCTCAAAACCTAATTTAGATTCGACATCGTGACGAAATCGGCATGTCCTAGAACCAAAAATTAGAAGACATGTGACATCTGTCAACACGCACTGGGCCCGCGTGGTGGCCCATTCCCTCTCGAAAAGAGGTCTGTCTCCCAGCAGTGGGAACTTTATAGGCTTATGCTATTTTTTTTTTATTTTACTGGGCTTTACGCTAATTAAGATTTAAAAAACTTTAATGTTGTATGTGTGTAGACTTTTCTCGCTGCCTGTACCTACATAAATACTCATTTGGATCGTAGTTTTATCCTAAGTAATTAACTTACTGTTTTCTGGAAAAATAAGTCTATCCCGAGCCAGATAGACCAAGAGAGATTTTTTGAAAGCTTCATAGGCTCTCTACTGGGTCAATTTAAACTAGCTGGCGAAATTCCGCGGACGTGATGGGTATATATCTGAACATGATAAAACAAAAAAGAAATTAATTTGATGATTTTTTGTTGGGGTCATCTACCTCTTTTTATCGGTATCAGTATCGATACCTAAAAAAAAATAAAACACATTTTCTTAACTCATAGGTACATCAAGTAACAACACTACCAGTGATCGCTGATCCCTTAGAAAAAAATATCAAATCCTTTTTATTTTTATTTTATCTTGTTTAGATATATTTGATCTGTAAGTATACCTTTTACTTTATGTTTACTCTCGTTACCTAAGTACTTGGATACTATAAGTAATTAAGTTTTTTGTTTGATAGTTGCTAACCCCAAGGACAAGAAGTTTATCAGTGGGGCAATTGCGTAACACATTATCAATCAGAATCGGTTACATTTTGACAGTTCAACAATATTCATTACATTATTCGGCAGACAAATTTTTTCGAACGTATGAAGCAATGGATTAGCAATTTGCTTCAAAATTATTCAGATTCCGCACCCTAATTGCGTAACACACTATTACTCTCAATTTGAAGCTTATTGCTAATCCATTGCTGCATTTACGTTCTAAAAGTGTGTCTGCTCAACAACGTAAATAACGCAATCAATGTTGTTGAACTGTCAAAATGAAACCCATTGCTACTGATAGTGTGTTACGCAATTAGGGTGCCGGTTGATGGTGTGTTAGGTACAGTAGAGTTCATTAATATATTGGCAGTGACAAAGTTTCAAAATATTATAATCGTTAAATGATGATCATTATAACGCTTATAATATTTTGAAACTTTAAATGTATGTTAATATTTTATTTATATCTAAGTTTGTATAGTTAAAATGTTCTTACAATAAGAACATTTTAACGCTTATAATATTTTGAAATTTTGTCACTGCCAATATATTTTGCCGGTAAAGTACTTGATGTGTGTATAATCAGAAGGTTGGCAAATGAAAGAGCGTGTTCTCGGTTGAAGGTTTACTGAACGACTGAAGTTGTGAACAGAGGTTGAGAGGACTTAGAATTAACTTACGAGCTACGTCATACATTGCCTAAGATTAAAGATGTTTAATATGCCTACGCGCTACAATCCTCCCCCCTTAGATTAAACCATTAAGTTTTAGTTACTCCCTGAAAGAAAATAAAATTATGAAATAAGCTACAAACAAGTTAAGGACTCGTATAAACATTATATTACGTCATTGATTGTGGACAATTGTTTTACTTATAAGTACTAGAGCGTTCACGGTCTTTCGACGGAAATTGTTTACACTACACTTAAGTTTGTTTGAGGTTTGCACTTTGCACTCGCGATATTTGCTTGTAGGTTGACATTCCTAGTGGTACGCCGTTAGCACGTTGTGTGATCGCGCAGCTGATTCTTGATTCGACGGCGGCGGCTTCGATGCGACGCCTGCCATAGCTCCACCCCACGTAGAGTATACATAGGGTTACCGCTGTTGACTAGGATGATTGCGGCTAGTAACATCTTGTAGGTGATGTGATGGTAATGGTTTCCTCTTCCACAAATGTTGGCTGCGCTGTTCTAGTGCGCAACGATGGTCATTTTGTTAGCTGGCTGGCCCATGTTGTTGCTGACTGGTATGAGTGCAGCGATATTGAGCGTTTGTTGACGTCTGACGGTTATGGAAACAGTTGATAACGACGTTGAAGTGGCGGCTCACATGTCGAATCTTACGGTCCTCTTAACGACGCGGCCCGATTTCGTTATAACCGGCGGTGTCGTAGTGCTTGAAGTGTCGTATGAAGTGGTAACGTTCGCCGGATGTGGGACGGTGTCGGGTGGCTTTGTTTGGGTCTCTTGGCGTGGGACCGGCACATTATCAAAGTCTAATAAATAAGCTGGTTTTAGACGATCAACTGATACTGTGACTTGCCTGTTGTTACAGTCTAAAGTGTAAAATTTTGGATGACGTGTTAGTACTTTATATGGGCCTTCGTATGGTGGTACCAAAGAACGCCGTGCTTCGTTCCTAACAAACACATGAGTGTTAATGGATAAGTCTTTATGAATAAATACACTATTGTTATTGTTATGTGAACCTGAATGTGAGAGGTTGGGAACGGATGACAATGAATTGGTTAACTGTTTGATGTAGTCGCTCTCGTTAATGTTGGTTGTAGGCTTTGAAAGAAAAAGGTCACCTGGAAGTCTGAGACTACTGCCGTATAAAAATTGTGATGTACTGTATCCCAGATCTAATTTAACTGCTGAGCGTAACCCTAGGAGTACTAGAGGTAATTCCCGTAACCATTGTGAACTATTTGAACATTTTGCCATGATAGCAGCTTTTAAGGTACGGTGCAGTCTTTCGATCATGCCGTTCGCTTTTGGGTTGTATGCAGTTGTACGAACTCGTTCGATGCCGAGTCTTTTTAATAACTGCCGAAATAAGTCTGATTCGAATTGACGACCTTGATCTGAGGTTATACGTTTTGGACAACCGAAACGAGCAATCCAATGCTCTACGAACACCTTAGCAACCGTTTCAGCTGTTATGTCTTTAACGGGTATAACTTCAGGCCATTTCGTCACCCTGTCGATGATGGTGACGCAATATTTGAAATCCTCTGCCGGTGGCAGTGGTCCTATTATATCTATGTGTACGTGTTCGAAACGATTTCCTGTGTTGTCAAATTCGCCTATCGGTGTTACTGTGTGGCGTTGAATTTTACATTTTTGACAGGGAACACACATTTTCACGTAATTTCTTATGTCAGTATTCATGCTGCTCCAAAAATACCTTGACTTAACTAAGCGTTGGGTAGCTGCGACGCCGGGATGACTCACATTATGTAAAGTTTTGATGGCGAGTTCCCGAAACTGTATAGGTAGGTAAGGACGTACGTCGTTTGTTGATGTTTCGCAGGCTATCTTTATCTCCGAATTGGGCATGGTGATTAATTTAAATTGGAGTTTATCATGTTTACGTAGGTTTTGTAATTCCGAATCGCTTTTTTGTAGTTCGGCTAACTTTTGATAGTCGAATAATGATGGCACAATAATCTCATCAATTCGGGATAATGCGTCGGCGACTGTATTTTTGTCACCTTCTATGTACATGATGTTATAAAAAAATTGAGAAATGAAGTCTAATTGTCTTAATCGCCTAGGTGAGTCTGACGGCGACACCTTTTTCGATAGGGCGAATGTTAATGGCTTGTGGTCTGTTAGGACTGATAGCTTTCTGCCTTCTACCAAATGGCGGAAGTGTTTTATTGCCATGTATATTGCTAAAAGTTCCCTATCATAAGTACTATATCTTGTTTGAGTGTCAGTGAGTTTCTTTGAGTAAAATCCTAGAGGTTCTAATTTATCACTAACTCTCTGATATAAAACTGCACCTACGCAAGTACCGGAAGCATCTGTCATCAATACTAGTGGCACGGTTGCGTCGGGATGTGATAACATCACTGTATTATTGATGATTTGTTTACATCGACTGAATGCTTTTAATGCACTTTCAGTCCACGTAATTTCGGTTTTGTCGCGTTTTTTGGAATTATGTAAATACGCGTTTAGTGGTGCTTGAATTTCTGCAGCTTTTGGGATGTTTAGTCTGTAGAAATTCATCATTCCGAGGAAACGTCGGAGTTCCTCAATTGTTTTGGGTTGTGGATAGTCATTTATAAGTTGCGTTTTTTTTGCGCTCGGTTTTATGCCCTTTGAGTTGATGTGGTAACCGAGGAAGTCCAATTCGGATTTACCAAATTCACATTTATCTGTGTTGATCGTTAAGCCGTAATTATTTAAACGTTCCAAAACTATGTCTAAATGTTTTACATGCATTTCTTTCGATTCTGAAGCTATAATTACGTCATCAAGATAAGGAAATGCAAAATCTAGACTTTTTAATGCATTATTGACTAGTCTTTGAAAATCTTGCGCTGCGTTACGTAACCCAAAGTTCATTCTTGTAAATTCGAATAAACCGAATGGAGTTATGACTGCAGTTTTTGGAATGTCTTCGGGAGCCATTGGTATATTATGGTAAGCTTTCCGAACGTCAATTTTTGAAAATATAGATTTCCCTTTGAGTAAGTATGTGAAATCAAGTAGTCTTGGTAATGGGTAACGGTCGGGAGTAGTTTGTGCGTTGAGTCTACGATAATCTCCGCATGGTCTTATCTCACCGTTTTTTTTAGTAACGCATACAAGTGGATTAGCCCAAGGGCTATTCGAAGGTCTACAAATACCTAATTGCATCATCCTCTCGAATTCTGCTTTGGCAACTTTGTATTTCTCCGGATTAAGCGGTCGTACCTTTTCATGAACCGGAGGTCCAGTAGTATAAATGTGGTGTTGTACATCATGTTTAGGATGTGTTTTGAAGTTTTCCAATTTGGTGATGTCGGGAAATTTTTGTAATATAAGATGGTATTCGTCGTTTACATCGATTGATCGAATACTCGGTTCGTGGCAATTTGTAATATTCGTTGCGCGCGATATTAAAGTGAGTTTGTCTATTAGTTTCCTACCATGTAAATCTACTATTAGTTTGTTAGCAGCAAGGAAGTCAGCCCCTATAATTGAACGTTGAACATCGGCTAGTATGAACTTCCATTGGAATAGGCGACGTAAACCTAAGTTAACCGTAATAGTTTTTTCGCCGTATGTTTTAATTTTTGTGCCATTGGCTGCGTATAATATGTAATCTGACGTGGATGCGTTTTGCCTTTTACCGGCTAAAACCGATACGTCAGCACCAGTGTCGATAAGAAATCGTGCACCAGTTTCATTATCTGTAACACATAAACGATAGGAATTTGCGACACCGGCGACATTGTGTATTTGACCCGGTGTCTGTATTAGTTTTCCGGGTTCTTTCTGCCGCAATTTATTGTGTCGCCGCATTTACGCGCATTGGTACCGTAAGTGAAGTGGTAGAAACACAAGTAATTCGCATCTCCTGGTTTCGCTTTTTGGCTCAGGTATTTTTCCGTACTTTTTTGAGTGTTTTCGCGACTTTTAGAACGTGACCGGGATGTGCTAGAGCCATAACGCTCTCGACTTCGCGAGTTACGGTTTTTATGCGTATATGAACTGTTTAGTTTACTGCGTAACTCCGAAATTTCTAATTTCATTTGTTTCAATTCGCTAACAATGGTTTCGGGGATTGTATGGTCTACACTCGGGGTTGTTTTGGTAACCGGGGCTATTTCTGATGGCCTGGTATTTTCTATGATTTTATCGGCGATATTAGCCAAACTGTCAAGTTTTACCTCACCAGTGTCGCATGCGGTTATTACGGCCCTAATTGAATGTGAAAGACGGCCTGATCACAATAATTTTAGAGTGTCGTCTGGCACTCTATTTTTTCCTAAATCTCGCATACCCCGTAATAATTGTGAAGGTTTTTGGTCTCCGAGTTCGATTTCGTTTAAGAGTTGGTTTAGTTGTTTGGTTTCCGACTCTTCGTAAACCGAAATTAATCTATTTTTGAGAGTTTCAAATTTATTATTTTCAGGCATGTTTTCTAGGATGTCACTTATATCAGGTAATTCGTCAGGTTTCAGCCTAGCTATTAGAAGTTGACTTTTGTGCAGGTCACTTGCCTTTTGGGGATCCACGATGGCATTGAATTGATGGAACCAGAGCCTTGGTCGATCTCGCCAAAAGTCCGGTATCCTCGGTGTGATGGAAACTGCCGTCATTTGCTGCGGTTGTGACTCCTCCGGGGTTGACATAGCTGCGATTTGTTGGAGAGCTGCGGCCTGGTAACGCGGGTCGTTTATTTTTACGCGCGATAAGAGTCTATAGCAGACTCTCGGTTACTGTAATAATTTGGAACTCGATCGCGCGCGGACACGTACGGGTGTCACCACTTTGCCGGTAAGGTACTTGATGTGTGTATAATCAGAAGGTTGGCAAATGAAAGAGCGTGTTCTCGGTTGAAGGTTTACTGAACGACTGAAGTTGTGAACAGAGGTTGAGAGGACTTAGAATTAACTTACGAGCTACGTCATACATTGCCTAAGATTAAAGATGTTTAATATGCCTACGCGCTTCAATATTAATGAACTCGACTGTACGCAATTAGGGTGCAGCCGGTCGATTCTGTAAAAATCTCACCGTGAAAACTTAGGTGAAGTGAGTTTGTTTTTTCTAGGAATTGACACTATTGACAGCTCACTCCACGTTCACTTCACCTAAGTTTTCACGGTGAGATTTTCACAGAATAGCACCGCAGGTTATGAATCAGAGAAGTCTTTTCCTACCTACTTATTTTTAATCACTGAGACTTCGACCTTAGTATATAAGAACTCTCATAGTTAAGTAAATGCCACTCCTCTTAGGTAGAGAGGAAAGTTAAAAGTGTCTCGGACTCCAACTCCTCAATATAAAATGTAAAAAACATGTTTTTCTCTAAGGTCATTGAACCCGCGCGAAAACATTGGAGTATGGCTGATCTGTGTGGAAGGCTTCCACAACTACCACCACACTTTCCCTTGGGACTACCGTGCGACTGAGCTTCCCCTCTACAACATGCTTACACCCACCATCGTGTTCATCGAACTCATGGCGAAGGTATGTATTCATTCAGCCCCTTTTAACAAAGTGTACAGCGGAAAAATAAATAGGCTAACCCTTGCGCGGTCAGCCCGAAATTAGGGTTGCCAGCTTCTAGTAAAAAAAAAACAATTCCTATTTAACTATTCTGAAAGGAAACACAGTGCTTTGAATACGACATTTTTTTTTTAAATATCACTAGCTGAACTTTAAAGTATGGCTGCCCCAATGCCGACATGATTGTGTGCCAGTAATAGCCACTTATTTCCTTGAACTATGCTACTCGCAAAACTTTAACTTGGAGCTGGAAACTTGTTATAAGACTTTATGGGCGGAAGTTTAAATTTTGGCACCGAAACATGAAAACACGTTCTTATGCATTCTCAGTGACTATACTCGGTTATTAATACAAGTAGATAAAAATATTGACACGACTTCAGGCAAAACCGCAGTTCATTTTATACAATTAATAAAAATATTGAGATAATTTTCATGCTAAGGAAATACAAACTGAATGTCATACTCAACAAAGCCCAAATTCCACTGTAACCAAAAACTTATTAGGAACTTTTTGTTACAAAAATGGTCACTCAAAAACCAACTTAGAATACATTTTACTTAAGTAGATAATTGATTAAGTGGCGATGAAATGTAAATTATCTGAGATTATGATCACTGCTATAGACCAGGTGCTGCGGTAGTAAAGTTACAACAGGTACAAAGTTAAACGAGATGATCAGGGAAAAGGGAATAGGGAAAGTTAACGTGTCACTAAGTTATGACAAAGACGTACGAATGTGGTTCATACATAAATGCATTAGAGCGACTCTAGATCTAGAAAGGTCGAAGCTTTGTTTTGTTCATTATATTAGGGAAACAGCACCCTAATTGCGCACACACTATCAATCTTAAAAAAATATCACAAGCTCGAAAAAATTATCTCCTCAACATGTAAATTTGTGTATGTCAGTTTGTGTATGTCAGTTTAATTGTGTGAATTTGTATATGACTGTTTGTGTATGTGAGTTTAAATGTTTGTAAACGCACCCACGATACAGGAGTAATTCCTAGTGCGGGGCAACGTTTTTTAAAAAACAAAAAAAAAATAACGCAATGAATGTTGTTGAACTGTCAAAATGAAAGCTATTGCGACTACCCCGCAGGACCAATAGCAGCTTGCTCTTCGCAGTCTCGCTGATTATTAATTAAACAATTGTGTCGGTATTTTTACAGATTGGACAAGCATACGACTTGAAATACGTGTCCCCTGAAATTATAAAACAGCGTACACACCGTACAGGGGATGGCTCACACCACCTATGGGGATGGGACGACCCTGAATTCAATGAGAAACTCAAAGCAAAATACGGCGCGGTCAGCCACACCGAAGATAGGACACAGGCATAATTTATTTGCTATTCGCATTTACTTTTAATGAAGACTGTAGTAGAAATAAGGGTGTAGAATTTTACAACTCGACCAAATAACATAAGCAAATGTCAAAAAGAAATAAAAAAATATTATTAGTTAAGAAAATCTGACTTTTGTTTTACTTTTGATCTTCTTTTCTCGCAACGGAAGCTGCCTAATTATGCTGCTATCGGAAAACTCCTCATTTTGTTCTCATTAATAAAATACAATAGAATTTGTACCCTATCAGCTCTACACATAAATGAGTAAAATGAAACAAGCTTGAAATCTTTTTCCAATGGGTCGCAGCTGGCGCCGTCGTAAGCGATAAGCGAAAATCGATATTGGCCTCTTCCATTAGCGAGGTATAATTAATGCAATGCAATCGTATGCTCACTACATTGGGAGTCCGCTAGCGACACTTGTGAAATATAAATTATCCACATCATTACCGATGACACGGAAACAGCTGTTCCAGAACTTCCGAATTGATCACACACAATAAAGTAGGCAAGTGAATACTTTCGCGTTTTAAAAATGCCTGAAGCTGAGATACTTTACGAAATGAATCATCATTGATCACATAATAGTTACGGTCAGCAACAAAAGTGGATTAACACATCAGTTTTTTTTTTAATCTGCTTCGTCGGTCTGGTGGTCGCAAGCGCAGCTACTACACGTGAGGTCCTGGATTCGATTCCCGGATCGGGCAAAGTGTTATTGGGTTTTTCCATCTGGAATTTCTCAGTAGTAGGCTGGAGTCGGGATTTGAGCCTGGTTGATTGCAATAGGCTCGCCCCTATTACATGGGACTTCAACATAACTGGTGAAATGTGGGTGTATGGCATACCTCTGCCTAATCCTTCGGGTGATAGAGGCGGAAATGAGTCAAATTACTATTTACTTAATCTACCCCATCTACTTAATTAATTTAATTTTAATGATAAATTATATTTTCGACGTGATAACGTCTTATAAATACAAACTTATGAACACAAAAATCTTATGAACACAGGCTGCACGCACGAAAAGTGTGACGTTCCGCCTGAGCCTGAGCGTGCAAGCGAGAGCGCGGAACAAGTGATAGAGAGGCACGATCGGCCCAAGCGTTGGCTTGTGACACATATTTATTCATTAATGTTTCTATAAGACGTTATCACGTAAAACTATCATCCGTAGACCGACTTTACAGACAACCAATTTTTTTATTTATTTATTTTTAATAATCGACACAGGACGACAAACTGGGATAGACCTCGCAGCGTAAACGAACGAACGAACCACTGCCACCTACATTCTGCATCTAGTCTTTCCCAGCCAGCTGGAATTAGGTACGAGTTTCTGGAATATTAAGCTTTTCAGGTAGCCCGCGAAATTCAAATATTCTTACGTTTTTTGCAATATGCAAGTAAGTATTAGGTTGTATGTTGATCAACATTTGATTCGCCGCCGTAACAAATCGCACGCTGAGAACGAAAGTGACTCAACTCAAAATTGCTAATTTTTAAACACTGATTTCGTCACTTTCATTCGGGCGCGGGGGGAGGGAACGGTTGAGTGACAAAGAGACCGAAATATACCTCTATCCTTTTCTTACCTTTATTGGCCAGTTTTCTAATATAATTATGATAGAATATACTTTTTTAAGTCATTCTGTATACTTAACTCATTTAACCAAAATTTTGAAATCGGTCACTTTCGTTCTCAGCGTGCGAAATATGTGTATACAGAATTATAATCATTACAGTTAACAAAACAACTCTATAAGACCAGGTAATCCTAACTACGACAAATTCCATGATTTTAGTATTACCTGGCTATAAAGAATTGTATTGATTAGAATTCTGTAAATACATCCTTGTTACAGCCGCGAATAAAATTTTGATCACCTTAAAACCTAATACTGACTTGCAAATTGCAAAAAACGTAAGAGACTTTGGATTTCGCGGACTACCTGGAGCATCCACCAGTTACTACACTAAATTCTGATTCTGAACGAATTATAATAAAACTAGCAACACTTAAATCTTAACGTCATTCGGCGTCAGTCTGTCACTGTCACTGTCATAGCAGTTTTCACAACTCGGTAATTGCAAAAAAATCGTTGTATTGTTGTGGTAATTAAATATACTGAGATTAACTAGTTAAAAGGTGACCTACATACTTCTAAACTAAACATTACGAAGAATACGTCCTAAAAAATATTATTTTTGTCGTTAAGCCCAGGTTAAAAAGTTATTGTTATTGAGAGAACGAAACGCAAAAATTCCATAATCTTACCATTATGTTATCTTCATTAATAAAGGAACATCAAGTAAAACAAGCTTCAAAAAGAGTTATACAAGGTAAATATTTAAAGTAAAAAGCATGAATACAATACAATAAGTACTTACCTAGTTTTACAGTAAACAATAACAAACAGAAAAATCACTTTCTCCTTTCAGAACAAAAACGAAAAGAATGCATAGCTGCAGCTAACGATTTGACTCAGGCACTCGTCGACCATCTCAATGTTGGGTTTGTAAATGACTTTGTCAACCCCTTTGTACTCCCTTTGGAAGCTTAAAAAAAATAATTTATACAAGAAATTGGATGTAAACTATTCACTTACAATCCACACTAATTATTTACCATTTGTAAAAACATGCATGTAAAAATTGCCTCTGCATAAACAAGTCCTTGGGCAGGCCAAGGCCCTTCAACAAACAAGAATTTGGGGCCCTTTTGGAAATTAACAAAAAAAGTGAATTACACAAAAACAGAAACAGAAATTAACTAGATAAGTTATTAAATAAAATGCTGCAGGTTTCAATTGGTTATGATGATGATTACTTTTATGGTTACTGTTCCACTAAAGTTTCAAAATGAGAACTGGTGTCCAATGAATATTTTAATTTAGGAATGTTGACGGCCACTATTTGTGAGTTTATACCTAAAAATTTAAAAATGCGCTTTCGAGTGCAAGCATTGTATTGGCGTTCCGGGGCCCTATGAGGTTGGGTCACTGTCCCTGTGTGCCCTTATGGTAAAGACAGTACTATGCATAGGTCAAGCGTTACTCAGATAATCAAATTCAAACGGTGGAAAAGGTAACATGATAATGTAGTAATTAACCATAAATTTACCTTAGGCACTCAAAAGGATAACATTGTGATAGTGATTATAATAACATAAAAACCTATAATTTTCTTTTATACTTCCAGAGTGGCACAGGCATACCTAAATCAAAAGAAGTTGGATGCTGAAGCAAAACTCTTGCATCAGGGAGCTATAAATTTTGCTAAACAGACACAACAATGGCTTGCTCTTGTTGAAAACTTCAGCAGTGCCCTCAAAGAAATTGGGGATGTTGAAAACTGGGCCAGAAGTATTGAAAATGATATGAAGATTGTCACAGATACATTAGAAAGAGCATATGAAATGACACAAGAACAACCAAGCATAAGTAGTGGTGCTAGTAATCAATAAATCCTAAAAGCAGTTATAATTCTTGTTTTATTACTATTTTGATATTATTTTCAAGTAAAAAATTAGACTCATTACATGCAAGGGATCACCAGTTCATGAAAACCACCATTCATTGCTGTGTAAACAGATTTATGAATATTTCTAACTTAATGATATCAAACCATAAGCTTTGTGTAATATCAGTAATTTAACCAAACGTAAGTAGAAGAAAAAACATTTTTCAAAGTAAATTCAACCAAGACGAATACCTAACAGAAATGCGAAGCGATTTCGTTTTGAGCCTATTCATGGATGGCTGGCTGTACCTACTACCCGTGAGTTGTATTGTATTACATAGAACATCATCGCAGTATAATTTGAAAGTCATTACAAACAACTACCTAATATTTCCTTGTTATCAGTCAATCGTCGCACTTCATTCGGCAGGCGAGCGTATTTCCCTTTCCGTGTGCAACTGGCGACATCGGTTTCGCGAAATCCACACGCTTTTGTTTTACTACGGAATCCTACGAGTCCGTGTTCAATTCGCGTCAACTGAGCACGCCTTTGTGATCAAGTGGCGCTGGGTAAGGTTTAACAAAATCGTGTGCAGTTGAACTGAACACTTTTTTGACTTGACTCATAAGACTGTTCGAGACCGATGTCGCCAGTTGAACACGGAAAGGGAAATACGCTTTCGTACCTTTGGCAGCGGGGAACGCCTGACAATGGCGTCTCCGGTTGGTTTAATGCTCTAAGCTTCTGGCACATCGCCGGCCGCTGCCGCGGCACGCTCGCTTCGCTCGCTCGGCTCGTGCATTGTTTGTCATACTCTAACCTAACCTCACTTAACTGTTTCCTTTTACAAAAGCGATTCGCTTCTGGCACATCGCCGGCAGCTGCCGCGGGCCCGCGGCACGCTCGCTTCGCTCGCTCGGCTCGTGCGTTGTTTGTCATACTCTAACCTAACCTAACTGTTTCCTTTTACAAAAGCGATTCGCTTTTGGTACATCGCCGGCCGCTGCCGCGGCACGCTCGCTTCGCTCGTTCGGCTCGTGCGTTGTTTGTCATACTCTAACCTAACCTAACCTATCGTAACCTTAGGCCCGTATTACAGAACGTCACTCAACACTCAAGCATTACTTGAAACTAGTTTCAACCAATCAAATGGTTTGAATCTACTTAAAACTAGATTCAAGCCATTTGATTGGTTGAAACTAGTTTTAAGTAATGCTCGAGTATTGAGTGACGTTCTGTAATACGGGACTTAGACTTCTGTTGTATACTCAAACTCAAACTCAAACTCAAAGCATTTATTTCAATTAAACCATTTCCAGGCACTTTTGAATTGTCAAAATTAACTAGTCGGTCAGTTAGTCAGAAAGTTGAAGCTAGTTGCCCATTCCAAAACGTAGATCTCTTGGAGAAGAACGGGCAAGAAACTCCAAGGACACTCTTTTAAATTAAGATATTACAAAATCCTGAGTACAGTATTCTTGTTGCTTCTATATGTGAGAACAATGTTATGAAGAAACAATTCAAGACAGTTATAAGATTAAAAAGAAGCCCTGGCAGCTAAGAGATGACCAGTCTCAACTGACAGCGCCCGTTCACGAACATGACGCATGGATCAGCACCATCCAGCTCAACCATTTTGAAGGGAACCGAATGATCCAACACACGCGCCACCATCAGTGAGACATTTAAGTGAGCATGACACATTCTCAACTGCCATGCTCTTTCAAGTCAATATAAAAAAATTATAATGAACGGATCCATGGTTCTTACATTTACAAAATTAAAAAAAAAAAAAAAAATGCTTCTAAATTATACAAAACTATCGTTACCAATTTATTTACGAGATGAATAAAATTTTACTAGAAAGAGGTATAAGATATTAAAGTAACAATTAAAACTTGATTGAATTAAAAATACACATTAAATTCGAATGTCAGAAACACTTAAAAAAAAAAAGAAAAGAAAAAAAGGGAAGCATGTCTTCCAAATTAATATTGAAATTTTAACTAGTGAGCCCAAGTGTCTGTGGAGCAGGACCAGCATTTAGCCAAGCATTTTTATCTACGATATAATCATCCAACTTATAGTATGCTTGTCTACATAGTGTGCGTTTAATGCATGTTTTAAATTTCTTCTCATTTAGTTGAAGAATATCGAGTGGTATTTTATTATAACACTCTACACAATAACCCATAAAAGAAGTTTTTACTTTAGACAATCTGAAACGAGGTTGATCTAATTTGTTCCTATTTCTAGTGTTAAAATTATGCCTGTCACATATCTTAATAAAAAGATGTAGATTTTTTCGAACGTACATAATGTTTTCATATATATATTGACAAGGAACCGTCATGATGTTAATTTTTTTAAACAGTTCCCTTAGAGATTCACGTCTGCTGAGGTTGTAGATAGCTCTGATAGCCCTCTTTTGCAGAATGAAGATAGATTCAATATCTGCAGCCCGTCCCCACAACAAAATACCGTAAGACATGATGCTATGAAAGTAACTAAAATAGACCAGTCTCGCGGTATCCACGTCTGTTAATTGACGGATTTTCCAAACAGCGTAAGCGGCTGAACTTAGCCGCCCTGCAAGTGATGTTAAGTGAGGACCCCACTGCAGCTTTGAGTCAAGCGTGATCCCCAGGAAAACCGTATTTTCGACGAATTCAAGTATCTCCTTATTCAATACAACGTGACATTCACTACTTCTAACATTCGGTAAAGTGAATCTAATGCATTTAGTTTTTTTTCTCATTTAATACCAAATTATTTACAGTAAACCAATTATGGACCACAAGCATAGCGTTATTTACGTCGTCAAGCTCCTGTGCACGTCTGCTTACTTTAAAAATCAGTGATGTGTCATCAGCAAATAACACCATTTGTGGTCGGTTTTCCAGTAAATAAGGTAAATCATTTATATATACTAAAAATAAGAACGGCCCCAATATTGAGCCTTGCGGTACACCCATTTTGACTTTTAAACCCAATGAATTTTCACCGTTTATTTGAACTTGCTGAAACCTATCATTTAAATATGATTTTATTAAGCTAAGAGCGAGTTTACCCAGTCCGTAATGCTCAAGTTTCAAAAGCAGTGTTTCGTAATTCACGCAATCAAATGCCTTGGATAGGTCGCAGAAGATGCCTATTGCATCTTGTGCCTCTTCCCATGCGTTAAATATGTGTTTTAATAAGGTTACACCGGCGTCGGTTGTACAACGTCCTTTGGTGAAACCATATTGTTGATCGTGTAGGATGTTATTACGATTAAAATGATTGAGCATCTGATTTAACATTACTTTTTCAAACACCTTGCTGAAAACAGGCAAAACCGATACGGGTCTATAATTATTAGTGTTTTTGCTGTCCCCAGATTTGAAAAGTGGAATAACTTTACTGAACTTCATTAAATCCGGGAATACCCCTTGATCAACACACAAATTAAATATTAAAGCTAAATAGGGTGCAATTGTCTCAATAATGGATTGACAAACTTTAGTAGACAAGCCCCACAGATCTTCGGTCATTTTGATCTTAAGTTGCTTAAATGCCTTTATACTGAAGGGTTTACATGTTTAAATTTAAATTCCACAGGACAGGCTGAGACATTCGCTCTTAATAATTCAATAGCAAGTGCGGGCGAGGAATTTAAAGTTTCTGTGGTTTTAATTGGGATATTGGTAAAGAAAGTTGCAAATTCCTGAGCAACATCGATGTTATCGCTAATAAGGCCACGGGAAGTGTTCAGTGTGTAATCAGTATTATGTTTTTTATTCCTGTTCGTTTCATTGTTAATAATTTTCCAAACTGTCTTTATTTTATTGTCTGCTGATTTAACCTTGTTGCTAATGAAGGAAGCTTTAGCTGTTTTGCAAATATTTTTAAAAGTTTTAGAATATGTAGCAACATACTTATTAAAAGTATCCGTGTTAATATACGGCTTAAGGCCATACAGTTCAAATAATCTTTCCCTACTTTTCCTGATTCCTTTAGTTGCCCAGTCACTGAATAAAAACTTAGGGCAAATAGTTTTAGATTTCTTCTTAAAAGAATTATTGAACTCTGTTTGCACTAACGAAAAGAATTCTTCATACAAAATATTACCACTATTCATATTTAGGCCCTGAGCACGTAACTTATTAATTAAAGTGTTATTAAACTTTTCCAAATTTCCCGATGTTATTGGTCTAAATTGAATCTGCACTTTTTGTATTGGTGTGTTGGACTCAAAAGAAACGGTTTGACCGCTGTGATCGGAAGGGAGATAATTTACAATGGCTTTATCTAAATATTCGCAGCAACAAAAAACATTATCAATACATGTAGCAGTAGCTGTAGTTATTCGCGTTGGTTCCAAGAACACATTTGACAAATTAAATGATTTAAAGAGGCTTAATAATCTACTGCTATTTGAATTATTTTCCAAAATATTAATATTAAAGTCACCACAAACAATTACTGATTTATTACCAGTTGCCAGTTTTCCCAAGACATCTTCCATTACAGACTCAAAAATAAAGTAGTTTTGATAGTTTGGAGGTCTGTATACGCACACTATAAAATGCTTATCCAGCTCAACACAGGACAGTTCGATGCTATGTTCGACCGATAGTTCCACTATGTCTTTACGAGTCTTATATTTTACACAATTTTTAATTAGGATTAATGAACCTCCACGCAGCATAGATTTTCGGTTAAAGCAACTGCCTACACTATAGTTCTCGTAATAAATCAGCATTTCGTATTCTTTCAACCAGTGTTCAGTAATACAAATAATATCAAACATTGTTTTTTCTAAAAACAATTCCATTTCTAATAATTTGGAAGACAAACCTTGAATATTTTGATGAAACAATTTCAAGGAATTCTGCTTAGCCCCTTTTTTACAATTAACTAATTGAGAGCTAGAAGATACCTTGTTGGAGGTGAGATTAACAATACTGTTTTTGGTAACTTCTGTTGTCTTACTGACTAGTTTAAATTATTGTGGCTAACCACCTTAATATTAGTATTATTACTAATTTTTGTGGTGCTAATTACATCAGACTTCGACATAATACTTATGTCTGAGTTAATAATAAAAGCTAATAGCCATGCTATTTGACGTCTAAAACTAATAGGCAGATACGCTGTATCCCTAGTCGATTTTAATTTCTCAACAAAAGTGTTGGTGTCAAAAAATATAAGTTTGTCACTATAGTGATTAGCTAACAACTGCATATGGTTATTTAGCTTATGTATATAATGATTTTGCCTACTTGATAAGTGCTCAAAATATGGGAAAGCACACAATATTATTTTCTGACAATTAATTTTCAAGATTTCAGTGACACTGTCAGTGATGTCATCTATTTTGACATTCACACTATTACCTACAAGTACAGAAATAATGGCATTTGAATTATATTTATTGCTAGTTATTGATGACATTATCTCTTTGTAGGATTTCCTAGGCATACAATAATTAACAGCAGACTGATTCAGGTTGTTACTCAATAATTTACCTAACCCTCTCCCTAAGCTATCTGAAAACATAACAGAACAACAAAATTTACTAGAAGAAGTGACAGCTCTGTAAGTCTCTGTCTGTGCTACTTGAGATGTACAGACGCCAGCAGGTCAACCTACCCCAATCTGTCAAATTTCTTTGATAGATTTTCAACTTTAGTACAAAGGAATAAGGTTCATATTCAATTGGGAAAATCTGACAGATTGGGGAAGCTTGATGTGCTGGCCTCTGTACCTTGTATAGCATGTGGTGTATCTTGATTGGGGATACATTCCCGAGCTCCTCCAGACTGAGACGGGTCCTCCGTTACCTCAAGTTGGATAGCCTCAAGGTTGGATTCCCTTTGACAAGCACATTGATGTGTGCTCAGAGTCATCGGGTCCACTCTACCTGCCTCATCATTACACATTTCTACCAACTCGTTTGCAGCAAGGATGTGTTCCTTTATTTGTTTTTGAGAGCTCACATACTTAATATAATGTAAATGTAGTGACTCTTCAAGTACCTCAATTTCAGACTGTAAACGCTGAGTGTCAATGTAATAAATGTTTTTACTATCTTCTAATTTAATTTCATAGTTTTTTACTTCATCACGTCATTCGTCTAATAGTGGTGAAACTTCTTTTAACGTTGCTTGATCGCAAATGCGTGCTCAGTTGACGCGAATTGATCACGGGCTCGTAGAATTCCGTAGTAAAACAAAAGCGTGTTGATTTCACGAGACCGGTGTCGCCAGTTGAACACGGAAAGGGAAATACGCGGCAGGCGACTTGCTCAGTAAAAGTGTAATACTGGCTCCACCCGCTTGACACAAACTTCGACAATCTAGCACAAATTCAAACGTGTGGATAGGGCAATTGTCTTGTGCTGAGCTTGCAAGGAGGCACAAATCAAAGGAAGCTTATGGCAAGCGTAGCGTGCGATGTATCCACAAGTTTGTGTTCGTTTTGTAGTTACATGAGCGGTAAGCACGGCCCCACCCCATAGAAGACAAAAATGGCGCCCCTCAATGTATGTTGCCATATTGCCATTATTTTACATTGGTTATCACATGCGGTCACATGTAACCACTGACGTACCAATCACATGGAACGAACGAACTGTCAATGTCAAGAGCTGTCATTGAGCATCATGACATGACATTGACGATTGATAAGAATTTATGATTTAAGATGAAAAGAGCACTCTTCATAACGCATCATAGAAGGCTTTCTGAAGTATAATTTATCGTTTATGGCTAGCATGAACATAAGTTGTTTAATTTCGTTCAGTCCCTTGGCGTGTCACGTCGTGTGTGCTCCGCTTATTTGAAAAAGTAACATAAACTTGCACGTACTTTAAAATCAGTTTTGTAAGTGGATATTCTTTAGAATGTGTTCAGATACTACCCCAAGAGTACTGTCAATCCAGAGCCATGTGGTACACGGTTATGTTGGAAATAAAAGTGCTGTTTTTCCACTTCAGGTAACCTTATTATCTTACTAAGAAAATGCTATAAACGTTGAATGTAAATAGTAACGATATTCATTATAATCAGCGAGTTCCTGTTCTATTTTCATATACACAAATATTTTTTTTATAATACATCGCTTTTTTGTAATTAAATTTAATTATCTTGTTAATATGGTTCAGCACCTAACTTGAATGCATTTTTTAAAACCTTGACCCACTGTGGTACAGTCACCAAAAGAGATAGGTAACCAGGGTCGTTGGATATAGTTGACATTTAGTGAGTACTTAATGATAGAAATAAAGTAACTGATTGTTTTCTATTAATTTTATTTTATTTTATTCGAAAACATCGACTTATAACTAATGACTATTATGATGTATGATCGAAAATATGTTGAAACTGGGCTTCATGAAAATTATAATGGTATGGATATTGCCAATATGCATGATGATCAATGCTAATTTCTTTTTTGGATGTAATATGAACAAATGTTATCAATAGGTATACAATTATTTACTTGCATCTTTAATTATTATAAGAAAATAAAATACATAACCACACAATGAATAAATTAATTGTTTCAGGTGCTAGGTTTTGAAGTAGATTCCATAAACACAGTACAGTTCTCAACCCACACCGCATACAAACATATCAAAGGAAACATATTAAAAAATGAAGAATTAGATGAGCTTATAGAAGGATTGGCATTGAATGATGTAGACTATTACACACACTTCCTGACAGGATACTCCAGATCCCCTGACTCTTTGAAAAAGATTGCAGAGCTCCTCAAAAAGTTGAGACAAAAGAATCCGCAGCTGACTTATGGTAAGTGAAAACCATTTGTTTGTTACAAAGAAGAGGAAAATGTACATAAGTAATATTAAATGGAAATCCAAACATGTAATATTATAACTGTGAGTACAACAACCTTGTATGACATAATAAGGAAGCAATTCTAATTAATAATGTGTGACTAGATAAAACCCTCATAGTTACGCTAAACGAAATAAGCACATCTTATTTAAAAACAAAGCAATGCAAGCCATGTTTTGCAAACCAAAATTTATTTTTGGCTCTTGGCTCTTTCCAACAGTTGTAAGTTAGATAAGAGATAGTATACAAACTATAAAATATGTCTTTCATTAGATACTAATAATAATACTCCACCGGATCTCTACTTTTTGCCAGAACAAGTCTAGGCTACCCAAAATAAAGTTTTAAGTGTGTGTGCAAGTTCAATATCTTTTTTACCATATATTGCAACAGTCCTGCACCAACCGGGGATTGTCCTTGGGTACACTTGCAAAATGCATACAGGTATAATTGCTTCATAAAATATAACAACAAAAAATTTTATTCAAAGGGTTCACTTTGATCATGATTTAAACCTAGACTAGAGTCAAGAGCAAACCTATTTCAAATTAAAAAAAAATACTTTTGACTAATCTCAGTCAATATAATGAAGAGCAATAATAAAAATTTATTAAGAAAAAATATATATAAACAATGAACAAGCCAATAAAAACTCGACGTTAATGTATTATGAAATGTTGCGTCACATGACACTATTAAAATTTGATCAGAAGTTATTTTGATTAGTATGACAGCTCATGATCCACTGATAAGCGTGTACTGGAATAGAACAATAAACAATGTCGTGAAAAAATACCAAGGTTTTATTCGACCAATTCTGACCCATCGTTCTAATTAAAGCTATCGCTCGCACGAATATACGATCATCGTGCTCGAGTACAAAATGTCACTCATTTATCCAGAAAACCTAAAGGCGCTCTCTGTCGGCGCGACCACGCTTTCGGGTCCGCTAAACAAAATTAACGCGTCAGTCGCGTGTTCGCGCGACAATCGCTTTGGTTAGACTGCGTTCTAACCGAAAGCGATTGTCGCGCTCTTTTATGTATATGTATGAATATGACTTATGTACTCGGGCTATTAATCAAATCGCGTTTAAACGTTCATTGTATAAACAATCGCGGATTCGCGCGACTGTCTCTTTCGATTAGAACGCGAGGTTAGGATACTGCCTGATAGTGGTATCATTCTATTAGAATTGGTCAAAAATCCTCCAAAGTAAAACACCTTTTTTGTTTGTCATTTATCCCGTTGCACGTTGTTATGTCTGTCTGCCGATTATTTTGGCAATTGTTAACACACACTAGGAAACGCGCAGTTGTAAAAATTTTAAATGTTTACTATAAATATGGAGTCACGATCAAATCTTGTTGATTGCTCGTAAAAGGCAAGATAACAGTTTATAAACTGATTACTTAAGCTATAGAATGATGGAAACATTTTGCAGAATTGTATGTAGATATCTGCGATATCAGATTCAACGCGGATAAAATTCCAAACAATGGAAATAATTAATTAATAACGACGGCTTATGAATCCGATCACCTTGTTAGTTTTAGTACGGTTTTAGCTTCTGATAATAAAGGATTATCCAATTAATTCCATGATTTTGCACGGTCACTCTATATCCTCCAAGAAGGACACATATTTACCTACTTTTTAATTAATCTCATTCGTCATTATCAGGGAAAGGTCGGAGGAGAAAATCTCCAATCTGTTTGAAAATCAAACTAGTTTTACTAGTTAATATGATCGAGGAGCAATCACAAAAACTTTCAAACTCCGAGCTGCTACTGAGAAATTCCAAATGGAAATACTCAATTACACTTTGCTTGACCTGGGAACCGAAACCGAACAAAAGTCGCGCTTGCGTGCACTAGACCAACGGGACAGTTTCTATCCTAAACAATTGACGTAACTCGACGCATTACTTAATTATTAGTATTATCACTTTATCAGGCCAGGCGCACTCCGCAGTTTAGGTACGAAGCTACAAGTACGCGGCAGGCTCGACTTGCCAGGCCAATTCAGTGGGGCTGCCGCGCGTTGGGGCCGGCCGGGTCGCACGTTAGTTCGATACTAACTCACGCGCCGCCGCCGCGTCGCGTCGTCCGTTCGTCGCTTAGGATAAAATGAAAGCAAAAGCTTATTGCATCGTAGTCGGCTGCTTAAATAATAAGAAGGATCCGAACCTCACGTTTTTCTCACTTTCAAAGGACATCGAAAGGTAAAGAATTGCACATCTACATGTACCCAATTAGTAATTAGGTAGGTACCTGCATTTGGTAGATAGACTACTCATAAATACAATAAAAGTATAAAAAATTATGTACCGTATTTTATTTTTCTTTCCGGACAGCCCTAGTACTCGGTCAAGCGAAGCGGCGCACAGTGATCAAGAAATTATTAAATGTTAGCGTCCCCATCTCCCATATTTATTTTTGTTAAATATGTCGATAGTTCGAAAAATCATTTTATTAAGACATGCAGGTAAGTTGTTTATATTATACTAAAACATCAACATTATACAGTCAGTAGATTAATGGCTAAGTATGCCATTTCAAAGTTATCGCGAAACCAAAACTAATAAAGCCTTCGATCAATAATAAATAGCACTAGATTAATGATTAGGAACAAAAATAAGTCGCTAAAGTGGCCACGTTTTCACACACATAAACATTTATATTTCTTACTACGAACTATAGAAAAAGGTTTAATAATATTAACAACTTCAGATTATTATAAACCTTAACATTCTAACATAAAGTTTAATTACGATTGCAAATTATTAGTACTGAAGTCCTTTTGTCATCGGAGAAAGGTTGCTGAATTTTTCTATAATTAGTTTCATTAAACTTATTTTATGATTGTGTTCGTTTTTCCCAGAAAACACATCCTTTTCAATATATGCGTTTAAAACGTTCACACATATAAAGTTTTTATCATATTTGTTTTGTATTGTTTTGCCACCACTCGTGCGAAGACAATAATTGCGTATAACACATTCGGTTTTCATGCATACGTCGAAAATCGTTTGAAGTATAACATAACCCACCCATGTCTCTTAAATCTATTAATTTGTGAAACCATTTATTTTTCTTTAGCCCACATAAATCCCTTTTTACAGTCCTCACAATTATAACAAAAATAACATATAAAAGCACAATACCACTCCATGAATTCCCTGTTCCAAACAGTCGATGTTTGTTAGAATAGGTTGGCGCGTTGAAGCAAACATTGGCCAAACAATCATAATATTCGCTAAGTTATTTATATTTTCTATATAAGTGTGTTATTATTATATGAAAAACATTTAATGATATAAAATTTCCGAAAAAAAGATATTCCTTCCAAAATTTTGGTGTTGCGGTAATTATTTACACAATTTTTGAACGCGCACTGCGGCATTTTGACGTCTTAATGTTGGCTATGATTGGACCATACTAATTTGAAATAAGACCACAATAATATTTGTGCTCTTATTTTTCGGGCCGTTTTTGAAGCGCTCATCGGGCATCTAGTGCTATTATTGATCGAAGATTATAGCAAACAAGACTGATTTATCGTTGTTTTGCGCTCCTATTCAAGTTGGTTATGATGATACCGGTATAACTATGAACTATGAATAATTGTTAAAAATGGTACACATTAAGGAAGGTCTGTACATTTTATTGGTAAAACAACAAAGTGAAAAATAACTTTATTTTCTGAGGTTGTTTTCACTTTTCACACGTTGTCGTTGGTTCCGCAATTTCGTTTTTTGACACCGATTTCCGAAATTAAGTTATTTTTCACTTGTTGCGTTTTTTTGGAAGTAATTTTTTTTTTGTGACAAGTTTTTTTTTACTTTTTAGTTGTACTTACATACCCCACACAAATTCAATTAACACTAGTGCATTGAAGAACTGAAGACACCGACTAGAAGAATCATCAAAATTCGCATAGAAATGCCGGAGATGCAGTACATTTATGCATATAACTTCATATAATAAGAAGAATTATCTAAACTAAAACCTTTCTGAAAGTATGTAGATCACATTAATGAAAGAATATCAAAATTGGCTCATTCGTTTTTGAGAAAATCGCGGACATAATACATACGGGTCGAATATCAAAACTCCTTTTTTGAAGTCGGTTAAAAAGTGTTTTTTTTAGGTGTCGGTGCCTCAAAAAAAAATATTGATTTATTCAATATTTTGTCATTACATCGACCAGTGAAGCCGCTATCAAAGGACAATAAAGATAAACTACTTAGTTACATGTTGGAGACAAAAACATAATGCCAATTGAGATAGTTAATCTTTTACAAGAACCAGATGTTGTGTTAGATGAGGAGTGATGTAACAGAGTACATTAAGTATTAATTACCAAGTCTTAGGGGCCATTCAAGTATTACGTAAGCACTACATGGGGGCGGGGGTCTTTGCTTTGCTTATTTTTGATAACTTGGGGGATGGGGGGGTCTCGATGGTGATGACTTGAGCAGTATTAATTTTTTATTTTTCGGATTTCCTACAAAATTTTGTCGATTTTGGCTTGAACACATACGGCAACCCTACTTGTCTATGCTTGAAAACGAAACACTTATAACTGCTGCTCATGAATCAATAAAGAAACCCGAACACGTTGAAAAATGCATGTACCAATGTTTACGTAAGATTTAAGAGCTTTGCTTACTTTTGCTGACGAGGAGGAGGAGGGGGTTAATAATTGCAAAAAATCTGCATAAGTAATACTTGGACGGCCCCTTAGTATATTTCTGTAAATTAAAATAATAAGTAAGCAAATAACAACTAATACCTAATTGATTAATAAAAATAACAAATTTAAATCCTAACTTAACCAAAACTATATACAAACTAAAATAAGTCAAAAAATTCATCCGCATCGCTGTCGACTGGTAATGTACCCAAGAGACTGGCGGCATTACCACGTTGTATGGCAATGCTTAGCCTCTGACCAAGGTAAAAGTCAGCCCTTGGGTCACGGGAAGTGTCAACAAGTAAATAATAAATGAAATTATTATATTATTATTATTACCAAGTTAAATTATGTGAAAACGATATTTCGATACTATTTAATGTTATAAAAATATTCACAAGTTCGGTATTTAGTAATTTTGTCCCCCCAACTTTTGGAAATTGATCACTGTGCGGTGTAGGTATGTTGCGCACGAGAAAGGACACAAAGTAATAACAACTCTCAAGCGCGGCGATTAAGTGCAATTTAGCTTGCGCGTAGGCGTGGAAGTGATTTTGTAGGCTATTAGGTATAAGAGCGGTTTTCTTCAAGATCAAAGGAGTGCATGATCTTCTGACTACGTTAGTACTATTAGTTATTTTGTGGTATTAGGTATGTTTATTTTCTTTTGAGCAAAGAAACGATGGATGGACTGTGTGAAAGTGGATATGGCTAAAAAGGCGGTGACTACCGAGATGACGACTAATAGAGTATTCTGAAAGAAAAAGACAGGTTACGCCGACCCTAACTAAAATAAAAAATAGACAGAAAAATTATGATATGATTTTCTTTCCAGTATGCGACCCAGTCATGGGTGACAACGGTAAAATGTACGTGCCGGAAGAGATCCTACCCGTCTATCGGGACATCTTGGTCCCCTTAGCCGACGTCGTGACCCCGAATCAGTTCGAAGCTGAGCTGATGACAGGACTTAAAGTCAATGACCTTGACGGCGCCCTGAAAGTCATCCAAGCGCTACACGATAAGGGTGTGAAAACTGTTGTCCTGTCGAGTACTGACCTAGGAGACGACAACCATATGATCGGCATTGCCAGTACAGCGGGTAATATTCCTACTATTTTATATTTTAACTATAGCGATAACGACGTTTGAAAATATCGAGATTTGTGTGATACGTCTAAGTAAAATATAATTTATTTAATTATACATACACCTAAACCTTCCAGATACGCGAAAAAAGAAATCGCATTAAAATCCATTGTGCCTAGATCTTAGACTATAAAATAAAAACAGATTTAATTGATCCAGTCCAGTATACAGAAATCTGAAAAAAGTAACAGGATTTGCTACTTGGTAGGTACCATCGAACCCAGAAAAGCAGCACTCAGGATTGCGACCGCCAGACCAAAATGAGACACTCAAAAACATACCCTTACTTCTGACGTAGTCTAGTAAAAGTTAAATGAAAACTAAGTTCTAATATCAATGATTTATCTAGATTCGAATTAGTAGGTACTGTTTCTTAAACGTCTCTCTGTGTCTAACGTATAACGCATACTTGGTGAAGGCCGCAGAAATCCGCTGGATGCGAGAAGCACACAGAAGCGGTCGTAGTGGCGGTAACTGGGTGAGGCCTAGATGTCCAGTAATTGACGTCTTTCGGCTGAAATGATGATGATGTTAATACCCAGGGACTAATGCTTCTATTTTCTTTTGCAGGGTCGTGTTACCAGATTACAATTCCGAAGGTCGATACCACATTCACCGGAACAGGTGACTTGTTTGCTGCGCTGTTCTTGGCGTGGTGGCATAAAACAAATAACAATTTGAAATTGACGCTGGAAAATACTATTTCAACGCTTCAGAATATTGTGCAAGATACATATCATACAGCTAGAGGTAAGATTTCTTTACATAGGATCAACGCGGATAGACCAGCAAAATGCTGTAGCGTGTTGTTTGAGTGAAAATATGCGCAAGCATACGCGAACACGCTACAGGAAATCATGTCTTGTATGCCATTTTAAACTTTATTTTTGTTGTGATTAAATTCAAGTGCATTATCAACAATGAAAACTTGCTCGTGCATTTTTCTGGTGTCTGAGTTGAGATTAAATTGTGTGCAAATGATTCAATAGAGAAAAATTATACCAAAGTATTTTTTTGAGTCTGCAAGAAAATACAGCGTGTGTCTTTTTTTTCAGCCGTTCAACCATCTGGCAAGATTCCTCCTAAACTGAGAGAACTCAGACTGATTCAGAATAAAAATGTAATTGAGGAACCGAAAATAACCATTGCTGCACTAGAAGTAGTAAAGAAGATATAAATAAGTGAACAAAAATATTAGGATGAATTGTCTCTAAACGTTTTTATGTATTGTGCTTAATTATACAAATGTAATTATTCAATGTGCGCGTGTACAGTCAACAGCAAAAGTAAATGATGAAAATCAGAAATTCAATACTAGTGAACGGAGTTCGCGTCAGAACTGTGTGGCGTCGAAGTAGTAAATATTTGGTATATTTTACAATCACATACTTTTGAATCACTTCGACGCCACACAGTACTGACGCGAACTCCGTTCATTAGTATTGAATTTCTGATTTTCATCATCTGCTTTTGCTGTTGACTGTACAATCGAGGAAACTTACATGTATACGCCGTAAGGATTATTCTTGCTTGCAGCGCTCGGCCGCTATAGTAACGCTTGCTAACAGACGTGGTCATCGTGTGCACGGGATTTTGTTTTCAAATTGGGCAGATGTAAGTTTCCTCGATGGTACCTACTTAAAAGACAATAAAATAATGTTAAGAGGGAAGCGACAGAGTAACCCGCAAATATCAAATTTTCTAACGTTTTTTGCAATTTCCAGGTTAGTGTCAGGTTGTATGGTAAAAAAAATAGAATACAGAATCATAATGATTAAAATCACTAATACAATCTTCTAAGTTCATATGACCCTATTGAATGACTATTTTATGAAATATCAATCAGTAGAGTTGCATGAAATTAGAGGGTTTTTTTTTACTAGTACGCTGTCCGACTACTGGCCTTCATTCCTTCCATCTTTCGCGAGCCCGGGCGTCCTCCTTAGAGGGTTGTCTTTAAAATATCAATCAATAGGGTTATATGAACTCAAAGGGATGATTTTAATGATTATAATTCTGTAAATACATATTTATTACAGTCGCGAATCATATTTTGATCAACATTCAACTTGACATTGACCTGCAAATTGCAACAAAAAACGTAAGAAAATTCTAATTTCGCGGGCTACCCTGGCGCTTCCCCTAAAAGGATATCAAATAAATGTTTATAAATGCTGTTAACTAATGAATAATAAGTGACCATATACCTACATAGAATTATGTAGTCTATTCAAAATTATGCTATATCAAGTTAAACAAATATCAACTCTATTTTAATGATAGTTAAGTTGATTTCAGAGCGACTAGCACTATTGAAAAAGCTGTGAAATATTTGAAGTTGTAGCGTAAACTGAACTTTATTGTTTAGGAATTAAAGTTATTTTTCCATAAACTAATATTTGTTTACATTTTTGGCAAATAAATCGCGAATACAGATTAGGTATGTGTAGAAAACGTTTTTATTCTGTAATGTGATTTCAATACGAACAATGCAATATTGTCAATAAATACAGGGTGGAATCGAAGTCATGGGCATTATTTTAACCTAAGGCACTACTCACGATACTGATTGCATTAGGGCTATTAATACGCAAATCAAAAATATTATTAATGCAAGTAAGGAAAACCTTAAAAATGTAGTAAGTCAAATTGCACAAGGCTTATTATTGCAAATAAACACTTAAAGTAATTAAAACAAAATACTTTGTTAACGCCAATAATTTTTGAAATATCAAAATCTTAAAGCGCAGTTACAGCGCAAAGCGAAATGTAAACAAACATCACCTGCGCGCGCGCGGGTTTTTCCTTACAAGTAATAATAACAATGGGCTACAAGACATTCCGTCCGGCGGGATTCCCTGAACTCTCTCCGTCCCACTCCCTCACTCGCAAAAATACGAATATCACCCCCGCGCGGGGTATGCTTCCCGCCGCAACACGAAGTCACGAACCCGGAACCAGTGTCATAACGACTGCGCATGTGCATTGACGCGTAATTGATTTATTGATCCCGTGACGTAATCGCCGTACTCGCCGCTCGCGTCATACGGTGCTTGGATTGCAGTGTATTAAGTGTTAGTTTATTAGTTGTGTGTTGTGTGTGTGTTTGTGTACACGATGCCTCGACCGCGTAATGTGCAGGCTAGGTACACCAACCAACAATACCCACAAATGGTTGTAATTTACGATCGCACAAGAAATTTAGTATGAACTCGTGAAATGTTCCATCGGCGCTACCCGAACGACCCTATTCCTTCACGGGGTCTCATTCCACCAGAACCACTCAGAACCTGTTGGATTTTTCGTCTTTTCACGTGCCAGCACATGCACAAGCTCGTGGAAGAGCACCCGTTTACCCTCTGTCACTTTACCGACAAATAAGGTTTCAAAACAATCCACAAGCTAGGTACGTAAATGTTTTTTTTTAATGTATGTTAGTTGACGTAGTTTTGACCGTCCTAAGCCGGCAAAGTACGAAGGGAAAATTGGAATTTATTATGAATCAATTCATTGGCAACTTACGAATGTCACGTGAGTCGGGCGGGGTCAAAGAATTCACGCCCAATGACGCGCGTACGGCGTAGTGTACCTACGCATTTGCTATCGAGAAGCGCAACTAATTTGATACTTTGTATGACTTACTACATTTTAAGGTTTTCCATACTTGCATTAATAATATTTTTGATTTGCGTAATAGTAGCCCTAATGCAATTAGTATCATAAGTAGTACCTTAGGTTAAAATAATGCCCATGATATCAAATGCACCCTGTAGATGTTGACCATCTCGAATGTCTTCCATATTAAAATTAAGTTTTTAGATTTACATAGCTGTCTGTGATAAACACATAATAATTGTTATCATTTGTTTTTGTTGACTAAGCACAACTCGTGACTATTGTTATGTGATTTGCCTTGTCGTGCAATATTACGTGCTTTTTATTTTATGTGATTTATAATAGATGTATTATGTAATAAATGTTATTGATTGTGATTTGTTGTTTTATGTAGCATTAGACTATATAAAATAGCCTCCCGACCGATTTCGGTCACGGTGGCCAATCTCAACGAAGAATTAGCCAGGTACGCAGGAGATATGTGCACAAGGTGTGTGCATAATCACTCTCTGTCCCTTTACTGTCATAGTCCGATGCGACGGCAATCCGACACGATCGGGCAGAGATTAGGCGCAGGACCAACGGCTTTACGTGCTTTCTGAGGCACGGGGGTATTAAACCACCAACTTCCAAACTCCAGGCTGTTACTAAGAAATTCCTAATGGAAAACCCAATAACACTGTCCTACCTGGGAATCGAACCCATGGCAGGACCCCAGGCTCAGCAGTCTCTGCAAGTGCAGACTTGCAACCACGAGACCAACCTAATATGGTCCCAACGTAGGGCAAGACAAATGAACTATGGTAATTCGATTTTAGACAGTCGCGTAGTCACAAATTTTCAACTATCAAATCCCCTTAGTATCGGAGACGTAGCATTCTTCCATAAGGGGGACCAATGACCTGGTGAAAACCGCAGGAATCCGCTGGATGCAAGAAGCACAGAACCGGTCGAAGTGGAGGTGCTTGGGGGAGGCCTGTGTCCAACAGTCCAACAGTGGACTTCTTTCAGCTTAAATGATGATGTACCTATAGGTAAGTAGTAGGTATAAAAGTAAGAAATTAAACACAACACTGACTTTCAAAAATATATTTAAATGAAAACACACGGTATGATTTCTACAATTCTTCAGCAGCTGCTCTTCTAGACATGATTCGTTGTTTTTGTACACCCACGGCGCCTAATATTAAAATGATTAAAACCATATGGTACACCCAGTATATAGAATTGTAATACCGAAGTACGACGGCTTTGTCTTTCAGAATTAGGCAGGGTGTGAGGTAAGTCAGGCAGAACAGGCGCATAATTGAGAACCCGATGTTCCATGGCACTTTCAACTGAAATAAATAATGTGAGGTACAGGTACCTACAGTTCGCGTCAAACTTTATACCTAGTGGCTCTGAAGTGCGCTACTCGAGGAGTATGTGTTCTGTGTACTCGCTGCGCAGTACCCCACCCCTCGCCCCCGCTGACATATAAATTTGTTACTGCGCGGGGACTCGCCTCATGTTCCGAGCCGACATAAAGTTTGAATCGAGCTGACAACACAGTTCTTACCTTGGTGGCAGGGACATCGACGCGCAACCTGTGACCATAGATTCTGTACATGATTTTTAACCCCCCCTTTTTTTTTGTCGATAGGAAATCATCAAATGACCCCTCCCGCTCAGGGTGGAGCAGAAGGGAGTGTCAGACTCTTACTGACTGAAACCCACCCATGTTCCTTCCTTAGCCATTTATGTTCCAGGGCAGCGGTAACCCTTTCGGACAATCCCGCTCCCCCGGCAGGCTACGGCCCTTACGGGCCCCTTCCTTATTGCTGATATCTCTTTGAGGCGCGCGTGGAACACGTACTCGCCGTCCAGCACGGGCCTGGTCCTGATCGGATGGAGAGTTACCTATTACTCTCCGCCCGCAGGCCCGCGCCTACGGTGGCCGGGAGTCGTCACGTGGCTCCCGACGCCCGGGGCGTCTCCCGCGGCGGCTGGGACGTGAGGCTCTTTCCCTCAACCGTCCCACCACCTCCTTCGCTAGCATAACTGCTTCGCAGAAGGAGGTGACTGCCTCCCACTCCCTCTCGCCCCGGACCATGGCTTGAACCAGGACCGGGCGCGGGAGGTCGCCACCGCTGCCGATCGCCTCTACGAGAACACGGCGGTGCTCCGCCCACGCGGGGCAAACCTCCACCTTATGCTCCACCGTGTCCTCTGGGCGATCCTCGCAGTGGTGACACCCGGGCGTTTCCTCCCGCCCAATGGTATGCAGGAACCTCCCGAAACATCCGTGTCCGTTGAAGATCTGCGTCAGGCGGTAGGTGAGGGCGCCGTAGCGCCTCTCTAGCCACTCCTGAAAGAGGGGTCTTATCGCCACTATCGTGGCGTGCCCTGCGCTGGGTTGCGACAGTCGCTCTTTCCATGCCGCCATGAGATCGCGGCGGAGCTGACCGACCTCCGGCCGCGGAAGCGGAGTTTCCCCCCGGCGTAGTGCCTCCGCGCGCCACTCGTACAGGCGCGCGAGGACTATCGCCTTGGCGGCAGTCCGGCAAGGAGGCTTGCCGCCTCGCCCGAGATCGTGCGGTACCCCCGGATTAGCCTTACGGCTACCACATTCTGGGGCGTGTTCAAATTGTGGGCGGCTAGCCGCCACAATGAACGCGCCCACATCGGGGCCCCATACAGGGCCATGGACCGCACGACCCCCGCGTAGATCCTCCGGCAGGAGGCGTTTGGCCCCTTCAGGTTGGGCAAGAGCCGCTTGAAGGCAGCCCCGGCCCGTTCCAGTTTGGGAGCGAAACGTCGGAAGTGCACGATGAAGTTCCACCACGAGACCCAGGTATCTCATTGTTGTCTCGACGCCGCTGTGAACCCCTCTCACCGTTAGTTGGGATCCCGAAGGCGGCCCGTTCCGAGGCCCATGAAAAGACACGGCCTCGGACTTGTGCAATGCCACCTCGAGACCCAACTTCCGGATCCTCTCCACGACTATTGCAACACCGCGTGTCATCGCGTCGGCCGTCGCCTGATGCGACCTCCCCTGCGCCAGGACTAGCGTGTCGTCAGCGTAGTAAACCACGCTGACTCCATCAGGGAGATCGGCCCGCAGCACCCAATCGTAACCGATGTACCACAGGAGCAGCCCCAGTACCGATCCCTGTGGGACACCGCACGACATCTCTCGCCGGTTCCACTCCCCGTCGCGACCGGGGTAGATGACGGCTCTGTCCGTCAGATACGCCCCGACTACTCGACGGAGGTAGGTCGGCACCCGGTGAGGTACGGAACCCCTAAAAATGAGTTATTCCGTATATTTTGACCGTGTAGGTAAAATTTCTATAATAAGCGGTCTTAAATCATGTGCTGAATTCTTGGTTTCAGTTTGCGCATGGGTGAGGATGTCCCTGCCATCCTTTAAGTTTGAACGAAAGTGTTTCATCTAATAAAACACCAAGGTATGTTGTTAAGTATTCGCTATTTCATTTTTGGGACAAACACATTGGTTATCTGTGGAAAATGAGCATATGCAATAGCAATGTCGAAGTAGTACCTACTTACCAGTTAATGTTTGCTTGCTCATCGAAAACTTAATGTAATTTGTCTTGTCTGCATTTAGTGTTAGCGAATTATGTTGAAGCCATATTTTATTAACATTAAATCCGTATTACGCAAGGTTGTAGAATTTTTTTCTAAGTCAGTCGAAAAGCAGTTATCTAGATAACTTCTACTACTCGTACATTTAGTCAGATTTGTCTTTAATGTGGTTGCGTTGCGTGTGTGACTACACAAAGGTACCCAGTATCGTCAGTATTGAAATTAAAAATAAGAAAGCATCTAGATGTCAAGGAGAGCAAAACTGTAGGTACCTACCTACATTTTGGTTAAGAAAACTCGCACTATCTTTATCTAATTTGTAAAACAAGTACCTACTTTCAGTTTTCTAGTGCCTGGGGCGTTATGTAAACGTTATCTCTAAACAGGTACATGTTTTATACAATTTAGGTAGGTACGACGTAAGCACTAATAATACGTTTACAACACCGCTGTAGGTTTTGTAGGTACATAGATAACATTTAAATAAGAGCAAACAATCTTCTGGAGTATTCTCTACGTAAATAGATGATTGTGAAATGTTCTATTTTTAAATATTATTAAGTATTGGGTTCCTAGCGTACCTATGTGACCCTATGTGGTTCATGGGCCAATCGACTGTTGGTAAACTGTTTCAGTTTCGTAGGTACTCGTAGATTATTTTCTACCCTACCCACATCGCACAACCAATAGTGATCGTGGTATCGTCGGCGCGTTGGTTAGGACGCTATGTAAGATAGTTTGCAATGGCGGCACTGCTATGTATGGCTTGTAGCGTTTGCAAATTTTGATGATTTTTCGTTATTATCGACTAAATGTCCTTAGTATGGCATCTGTTTCCTCATATTTAGCAGTGTGAGAAAACAAATACTATAACCTACTACATTTTTGTACAAGCCGCAGTAATAAGTACCGCTGAAACTACAAGTTATCGAATCAATAAGCAATTTTTATAAAATATAAAATTCTCGTGTCACAGTGTTAGTTACTGCATACTCCTCCGAAACGGCTGGACCGAATTTTATGACATTTTATATGCATATTCAGTAGGTCTGAGAATCGGCTGTCAGGGGAGACCCCTTTATAGTCTCCCTAGAGACGAGCCCTAACAGTCGTTGCACTGAGGGGGTTCCGGATTGGTCTATTAAGAGGTAACGGGACCCCCTCCATGTGCTGATGGTGATCACCGGGGTGGTTTTAGTGAGGTAAGAATCCCACACTACCTGATCTTTTTCCCCAAAGTCCAGGTGCCTTTGAAGGTTTCCCCCCGAAAACAAAAAAAAAAGGTCTGAGAATCGGCTACTATCTATTTTTTTTTTTTTTGCAAAACGACGTTTGCGGGGTCAGCTAGTTTTTATATATTATTGTGGGTAAGTTGTCACAGGAGCCATTATACGGTGCCGCTGCGCTGGTTTAGATACCTAACACTATTGCAGGCTGCGTGACCAGCACGTGTTGCCATTCTCCTCAGGCAAACCCTATGATCATTACCTACCTTCCTGCCCTTGTCCCATGTTAATTGGGAGTTGGAGCAAAAGCTCTCGGAAAACTTAAAGAAAAAAGTTTAACCTACCGATGAATGAATGCTATAAAATTCGGCGTATTCGCGTTCTAGTTGAAGATGCACCCACATGGTGCTAGACAACACCAGTTGCTGAAGAGTGGGACCGCACCATAAGGACCACACCAGGAAGGATAGCGCGCTTCTGAAAAGTTATCACCGTGAGAAAGTGCGGGGCTTCAGTATTTGGTATCTCTACTCATTCTTTTTCCTGTGAATAATATCTCTTGGTTTTATAAGTATTTATTTCCTAGGACTGAGGAATGTTCTAGTGAAACAGGGCCTAGAGCCACCTTACAAACACTGTCTCAAAAAAAAAAGGGTGGCTTCAACCCACCCGTTATTTAACATCGTCCATAGGTCCTTAGTTAAGCTACTCTCCACTTTGACAGGTCCACTCAAATTTGTGTGGTTCTTTCCTCAAAAGACCATTTCACACACGGATCTACACGGTCCTCACATGATCTGACCAAGATTATGTCTGGATTTTAATAGAGTTGTTTCGCCATTTCTTCTCAGGGTAGTTAGATAGGAAAATTATGCCGATTCCATCTAGTTTAGTTATTTTTTTTTTATATTACGTGTAAAAGCGATTCCGATACCCTATTTAGAGAATGAACAATTTTGTTTCATTTCACTTTCTCGACAGAGACAACCCGCTCTTATGTTTAGGTTACTCTAGGCTAATTTTTCAAGCTATGATAGGTATCAAGATTGTGCTAACAAGCTAGCAAACCAGTCACTCTGATCTTGTGTAAATAGAGCTAATCTCATTGTTAGTGAGAAAGATAGTAAGCCAGTGTGAAAGTTTAATAGGACGGGGTTCTATTTTTGAGCTAGTAGCGGCCTACCACTGATTTTACAATCCTGTCTTTTGTACTAAAGTCTTAGAGCATTAAACCAACCGGAGACGCCATTGTCAAGTGTTCCCCGCTGCCAAAGGTACGAGACCGCCGGTCATATCAGTCATATAAAACTAGTTGCCGCGCGTTCCACGTCATTCAGCAAATCACACTAGCGCGGTACGAACGTAAGAGAATGCCGAATTGCAGTGTTTTTTCGTGTAAAAATAGATCGGAAACATCTAGTAAACAAAAGGATAACCTTACTTTCCACCTATAAGTATTATTTTGTCCTAATAATAACATAAAATGCAATAAATTTGCAAAAAACCAAAAAATATTGTCGGTCAATGAATGTTGCCACTAAATTGTACAAGACCTAATTTAGTGTAATTTTTAAAGTTGTAATTTATAAATATTGACAATTATTTCAAACTTCTATTTCGCATTTGTTATTCTTATTACAGTTTACAACTTATTTTGTTACTTTATAAGATTTTTTTACTAAAGCCTTTAAAAATTGCTATTTATTATCAAATAATTGATTAATGATATCAAACTTATGTTCCACAAATCTCTTACAATTTCCTCATATCGTTATTCTTCATTACTATAAAATATTTACGGGTCAAGTTATCACGAGACTACGCAATTTTTATATTTAAAAACAGGCCACACTGTAGAAAAAGGAGGGCTGTGACTGCATAGAAACAAATATCGATATCGACTTTATGAGTATGTTATTCCAGGGACTGAAAGCGGTTACGGTTAAAGGTTAAGATACCTCAAAAATATAACGGTACCGATTCAAAATAGAGGTTGAGCTATACCGGTACCCATATAAATAAAGGTTAGGATAAATTGTTATTTAACCGTTATACGATTTCGGTACCGAAAAACATGGTGACGGCGCGGCGCGGGTGCACGGGGGTGTCTACAACAACTTGCTGCAACTTGACCTTATGTTTGTTGTACACACGGCTACACATCAAGATATACATTTCCAGTTTTAGCTGACCTCGCATTGTATAAGTTTTTCGTACAATCAGAAGTCAGCTTATACTGGTTATGTATAGCTTGATGTGTAGCCGTGCGTACTAGTGGTAGGCAGTTAGCGCGTGAAGGACATGGAGTGATTTAACAATCGCTAACGACAGAAACAGACAGAGTGGCGAGGCGGTGTGTCAAAGAAACCCTTATTTAAAAAGGTTAAGGTATTGGTACTAATATTATTAAAAAGGTTATGCTACTTCTACTGAAATATACCGGTATGAATTTCGTACCTTAAAATACGGCTACTTTAAAAAATAAGGATATCTTTATATTTCGGTTATCGTTATTTAACGGTATGACGTCATACCCAAATTTAAAGGTACCTTTATTTTTGGGTAATTCAGTCCCTGTGTTATTCTATTAATTTATGAGATTTCCAAAAGATGCAATGACTCGGGATGTTTGGATTTGGGCTTGAGCAAATCATGTTTCGTGGACTCCTAAACGTACTAGTACAATTTGCTCACAGCATTTTGAGGCTTCATGTTCTAGAATACATTCTAATATCAAGAGACTCCGTGCTGCTACTGAGAAATTCCTAATAAGAAAACCAATAACACTGCCCGACCCGGGTATTGAACTCAGAACGTCGTGTTCAGCATTCATCCTTGCGAACACTAGACCATCGAGGCAGCGATGATATTCTGTGAAAATCTTACCGTGAAAACTCAGGTAAAGTGAGCGTGGAGTGAGCTGTCAATAGTGTCAATTCCTAGATAAAACAAACTCACTTCACCTACGTTTTCATGTTGAGATTTTTACAGAATCGACCGGCAGTTCTTGTACCGTGGCAATGAATCCTTATAGACTAACTTTAAAATCTAAATCCTATGTTACCTATTTTAAAAAGAATTGATCTGCATTGAAGATCAATTTGATAAGTAAATATGAAAAAAACAATTAAATAAAGAAGAGCCTTTTTTATCACAACTATTGGCTGAACTCATCGACAACAAAATATCGATAGTGTCAAGCACTTTCATCGCTTACACAAAAATGACGTCATGCCGTATCCTGACAGGGCGTCTCTGTGTGAGTTAGTACATGTGTGCGTATAGTTTATGCTTGTGTTCGATAATTTTTTCGTGTGCGTGAGTAACAACGCGATCGAAAATGCATTAGTGTGTTATCACTATTTGTGTGCGTTGCCTCGTCCCCCGCGATGAAAGTGACAGACTTATTCGCATAGATATTAGTGCTCGTTCCGTCTCCGGTTGGTTTAATGCTCTAAGGGAACAGCACTACATTTACACTCCAAGGCTGAGTAGTCGGATTAATTACTCTACGATGTTAAAGGTATCATAACGAACACAGACCTTACTTCCTTATTCGACTTGACCAGCTCTTTATACATGAATGACCAGAACCAGTAGCGAGTGGACATGTCCCAGCCCCTCAAGGTATCTCTCATTCTTGGCCCCTTTAGCAGCTTCTCGTTTTCAAAAGATCTTAACATGGCGAAATTGTATTCTTGTTCTAACGCCACCTCTTCCGTTGCTGCACTGGAATGTTTTAAAGTTTAAATAATTTATTACAGGCGCAGGATAGCAGTGCAGTGGTGGCCCGTGGTAATGACCGCGACCGCGACTTACGACTTATAGGTCATTAGTTCGAGCCCCGACATGCGCGTTCCTTTGTGTAAATTATTGCATCACCTCTGCTCTCAAAATGGTGAAGGAAAACTTCCTTATGAAACAAACCGGCATGTTCTATAACCAAAAATTGGAAGGCATGTGACATCTACCAACCCGCACATGGGCCCGCGTGGTGGATTAGGTAGGTACGGCCTTTGCAAATTTTTATAAAATCGTCTGCTCGACAATGAAACGTAGCAGCGTAGGGGGGAATTGAACCACAAAACGTTTTTTTTTTCTTTCGTATAAACGTTTTCATCTCATGTTGCATACATACATCCTATATAAACTCACGCCTTTTCTCATTGGGGTTTGCAGAAGTAGCAGCGCATTGAAAACGAAAAGTGCAGTGCGGTCTGCCAGTTGTGTACAATGGTTCGTACAAAATTTAGGATCTGCAGCCCGCTCCCCGGTGAAGAAACGCCTTTAACCGTTCTGCATGCTGCTCGCGCACGGGCCTCGCGCCGCTCGCGTAGCTGTCCCCCGTTCGTCCGCAAATTCTCACACTCACTAATGTTTGCAAACCGGTCTGTAAACCAGACGTTGGCGCGTGGACAGTGAGCTACCAACTAATAAGCGGCGCGTGAACAACAAGGTGTCACCGCACCGGGTGGCGTGCCAGCAGCGAGCGGTCGTCTTGCTCGTCAGCAACCGACGCTTTGTCGACAAGCGGGGGAATTTCATATAAAAAATATCAAAGCCTTGACGGGCGGTTACTGCGCTGGCGCGGTGCGGTTATAATGAGTGATGACCTTTAAGAGCACACGAAGATTCGGTACGTTACTAACATGAGCTCAAGCAAGCTTAATTTTGTAGAGGGTCCATGGCCGGGCAGTGGCTGCGTCTTAGCGGGGTAAATACCGAAGCCAGCCTCAGTGCAAACGCTTGTGCACAACATCATCACAACTTGGTACTGAAGCACGTATGTTAACATCTGGGGAATGTTGTAAAGGTAGCGGAAGTCGGTGCCGTGGCTGTGGTAGAATTCGTTCTCATAATATACCTGAAATCAATTGTGAAAAATTACGGGTTAGTACGGCGAAAAATGGCCTAACTATATATAAAAATATACTAACGAGTAATAGCCTCCCCGACCGATTTCGGTCACGGTGGCCAATCTCAAAGGAGATTAGCCAGGTACGCAGGAGATATTATAGTGCACAAGTGTGCGCGCAGACACAGGTGCACTCCCTCTTCCCTCACTTTCATAGTCCGATGGGACGGCAATCCGACACGACCGGAGAGAGATCAGGCGCAGGACCAACGGCTTAACGTGCTTTTCGAGGCACGGGGGTATCACACCGCCAAATTCCAAACTCCGGGCTGTTACTAAGAAATTCCTAATGGAAAACACTCAAAAACACTGCCCGACCCGGGAATCGAACCCAGGACCCCAAGCTTAGCAGTCGCGCTTGCGACCACGAGACCAACGGGACATCGACACGCAACCTAACAATAAATAACCGACCCAATTTTTTTTAAATTTCTTTTTCGTCCATTTTGGCCACGTAGGTATTACACTTTTCTATGAAACAGCTGATTTCTTTTTTGTTAACCGACGAAATATTTTTACAGTAGGCGGTCTAGAATCATGTGTTCAATTCATTTCATTCACAGGGTGTTTATAAACATAAACACCCTGTATTTTTACTCTGTATCATGCTTTCACCTCCTTTAAGCATTGAATTGTGAAAAATAAAACTACCAGCGAAAGGCCAGTCTCACTCAGCCTAATACTTATGCGTCTTATTTCTTTCTGCCTTGAAAGTTCTATTTTACCTTTTTTTGAAATATATAATGTAATTTATCATACCTGAACAGGAAATTGCAATCTTAACACCATATAAAAAATGCAAAATATGAAAGCCTTTTTTAATTTCTGTTCAGTTATTATTCTACAACTGCCTAGCATACCAAAGGGTGTTTTAAAGTGTTCTTTAAATGATTTCCACCTGTAATAAGGCCCTGAAAAGCAAGAAATTGTGTAAAAAAAACAAACAGTTAAGTAGGTATTCCTTTAAGCTGATTATAGGGCTGTCTTTTCAAGTGCCATTCCCCACGCCTCTGTGCCTGCCTCATCCAGGTTTTACCCGCGATGGATGTCGTCCGCCCATCTCGCCGCCGGAAGCCGGAAGACCGATATTTCGTCTTCCAGTCCTTGGACGCCACTCGGTCACTGCCTTACTTATGCGAGGTGTCCTGCCGAACTCCATTTGAGTTCCATAACTCATTTTCCGATGTCCAAAACCTTCGTACGTCTGCGGATCTCGACGTTTGGAACTCGGTCTATACCTAAGCTTTACGCCAAGCATGGAACACGCCATGGCTCTCAGTGCTACTCTCACTCTGTTCACAGCCTCCTGCATGAGTTTCCATGGCTCCACTATACCTCATGGTGGACAGAATACACTGGTTATAGAGCCGTGACTTCAGACATTGTGAGTAGTAGTAGTACCTAGCAAATAGGTATCTATGGTCAAGTAAATTCAACAAATTAATTTTAAAGACTGGAAAGTACTCTTTAAAATTGTTTTGTAAAGGATGTGTTGAGTTCTGTTGCTAATCATACCAATTCAATCAAACTAATCTTTGTTATAAACGTGTATGTTAACGTTCTAGCAATGTACCTTTGTGCAAGCCAATAAAATAATAGGCATAAGAGATTATATCCGCAGCGCTGGGTTCCTCAGGCTCGGAAGCCAAGTCTCCGTTATTAAATCTAGAAGCTGACTTTTCCGGAGTGAGTTCGTGTTTCGTAGAGAGTTTTAGGTTAGATATTCTGCTTGTCCTTTCTTGATCCCTGGTAATTGCAAGTATTGAATCTGCTAATGTATTTACAGTTTGACGTTTGCATTTCTCAGCCAGGGCTATCTCACATGCTAGTCCTACCAGACGCAATGCTATCACCTGGTGGATCCAAAGCACATAGTTTGTTGTTAGGTCCATGTTATAGTTCATGTATATAAGATAAAGCCATGTGTAAGCTAAGCTTAATTGATGAATATATCTGGAAAGAACAGTCATAGCAAATACTATTATAGTTCAAAGTTGCCATTCCCTAGTCTTTTCCGAGCCCAATAGGTAGGTACCTATTAGTATCCTATATCTAATGGCTTTAGAACATTTATAATAATCATACTTTTACATTTTATCCGTGTATTACATACAGTGATCAGGCAGGGGGGGCATAGTCCATACATAGTTCTAGGTAACCAGTCCACTAAGTATAGCCACCCAAACCCATAGGCCATAGCCCAATATATTTTGTTTCCATGTTCTGCAATAGTCCTGCACCAAACGGGATTGTTCTTGGGTGCACTTGCAGTACATACAGGGATAGTCAGTTGGTGCCTCAAGACTTAAAATTATCTAAGGGGCCTCTGCGAGTTGGCCTCTGCCCATCAAAAGTCCGGGACCCCAGGGCGCATTGACGTTGACTAGGACAACAAGATTAATCATTTGAATTAACTTACCGTTTATTGCAACATTTGATAATGACAATGTTCCCCCAGACCATTAACGCGGAGTGTAGTACGGCCGACCCGCATATCATACAAGTAATGAGTATACCGAGGCCCGTCCCATAAGTGCGTTTCGTAGTAGAATCGTTGAGGTTCCTATAGCATCCACCTAACATTATGCATGTTAGTAGAGATAAACAGTATACTAAGTCAGAGCACGAGACCATTTTATTTTGCATTGCCTAACGGATAACATTTTTGATATTTATTGTGTTTGCTCATTGTTTGTTATTATTGTATAAAATTAAATGACAGTGACAATTGTAAGTATAATTTTTATTTTCTAAATTGTTTCCAAGGTTTCAAGTTTCCTGTTTCCTATTGTTGGATGATTGAGCTATTAAGGCGTTTACAGATTAACGGGGTCTATCTTTCCATTTCCGATTTACCCAGTATGCAATGAACGACGCGTTCTATTTTCGTCAAACTACGTGCATTCTTTCACCACAAAATAAAACTCAGGTTAACTTGGATAAAAAAACAAGCTGGTTTTCTTTGATTTTAGAAACCAGCTTCCTTCTCCGAAATATCCTATAACAAACGTCTCAGGTTGTAGGCAAAACCTGGATTTCCAGGATTTCCTGGTCTAAGTTGCAAGTTGGTTTGCAAGCAATAATAATAAGACGTAGTCGACGGAGCTCTGATTAGCGGGGCCCCTATTTCTGTCTACAGGGTTTAAAGGAACCTAACCTAACCTAAGTCGACACCTAATCTAATATCTTTGTACCTACAGAAGGTGTATTTTGGTTTCAAAACTTCAGTAGGACCAACAGCAATAACATCCTCGTGGACCTACTGGTAAGACAAAATAGTAGGACCACGAGAAAATACGTAATTATATACTCTTTCGCATAATCTTTGGCAGTAATGGAAAATGTGTTCCTTTATGTTTTGTGTAGCAGCAAATGTAACTCACCGTCCTTCGACATGGGCTACATTGTTTTTTTACAGACCAGCCCAGAAAGTTGTAGTGATGACAGAACTTTCCCGAATGTACTCGCGGACAAGTGGAAATTAAAACACCCAAGTGATTAAATAAACAATTTACTACACATAATGTAGGTTCACAATAAAAATATTTACTAACAGAGGTATGTAACAGTTTGTCTGATGCAGACATAGCCGGTGCTATCGACATTACAATTTAAACCTTTGTGTCAGCATAAGTAAGCAATCTATTAGCTCTCAATAAATGGGGCGAACAATATAGTGCGCAGTAAATAAATAAAAAAATTTAAATGCATCATATTTCCACCATTACAATCTAATTTGGCATACCGGAATGTTGATTATCCCCGACTACTTTGGCCTTCAAATTCATAAACGATTTTGCAAATGCAACTGAAGTTTTAGTTTTTTTTGTGCTAACTAAAACTACATCTCATAGCCAATATCTCATGCTTGTTTTCTACAACAATTAAAGATTTTAAAGCGGTATTTCATTACGCGAAGAATAGCAATTAAGCTCGTACTAGATATATTCGTATATGAAGAAAATATACCAGGAGGAAGATTACTACTGTCATAGATACATCTAATCTATGAAAACGTTTGAAACATATCACAATAGAAAGATTTTATCAAGAAAACAACTAACCTATAATACTGTTTAGCTGTAATAGCTATTACATTATACATATAAATTACTTAGTTTCAATAAAATCAATAAATGTAGTAAAATTTATTTGACTAGCATCTAAATTCTAGAACAAAACGAAAAAATATATCCATGGATTATTTGATTAAATATGCATCGTCCGCTTGCTATTTTTTTTTTTTTTTTTTGTAAAAATAAGAAGCAAAGCAATGCTATACTGTGTATATCAACCACATATTACTGTAAAATATTTAAAAAAAAATTCTGAGTAATTCAGTATCGGAAGAGCATTAAAATGAAGACATAAGAGTTGAAATTTACTTCTCACCCTGATAACCATGTTCTATGCTCAGCTTCTTAAATTATGTCAATGTCCGCCATTGACCTATAATGAATATGGAAAATCATAAGATACAATATATACAACGTGGCGCTACAATGGTGACATTAATTTAACAAACATATACGTATTCACATTTTCGTTTCATTTAGAAATTATATTTCTATTAAACGTTATTATTTACGGATTTATTTTAAATTTTAGAAAATAGCATCTTAGAGCAACCTGTATTTAAAGAACTGTCGCACAGCGGTCATTTGCCGGGGTCACGGATCATAACATCGCATCAATGAAATTAAAACGAATAAGCAATACTATTAGGATGAAACAAATGCAAAGAGTACCCAATTGAAGGAAAGAGATAGCCCTTTGTCGGCGAGCGGTGCAGGCGACGCGCGCCCTCCCTTCCACCCGCCGCCGCACCGAACTCGAATTGTTTTTTTGCATTTCTAGTGATAGCCGAACCCGTGTCCTTGATACACTTCTTCAGACTACGGTGTCTAATATTTTTTGCTTTATTTATTTATTTTTGTGTAATTAGATACTGCGATAAAGACGCTTTGCTTTGTTTTCGTTTTCTAATCTAGTAGGTACGTTTACATCTCTTGCGATACGGACGCTTTTATTTGTGTTATTTTATTAACGCTTGTGTAAACTTGTGATCGTGATGGCAAATACACATCCGAACTACACAGCAGCTGAATATGCGGACATGATCCTAATTTTCAAGTCCATCACAGAGCCGTCCATAGGATATTAAAGCGCGAAAAGTGGCACCCATTCAAATTTAGAAAAGTGCATACTCTGTTAGACACTAAGCACCTTCGCTGTAGGTACCACTTGCGTCGCTCGGTTTCTTTGATAATATGCCGTCAAAGAATCGGACCGATCACGAGTAGGTACATACAAGACGCGTTGCGCGATTGTTAGCGCGCGAAACGACGCGTTGCCGCTCCGAGTTAACGTAAGCCAGCAGCTATACTCCCATTTAGAATAAGATTAAGACATTTAAACAAAGCTTTTTTACCGTCTGTTCAATCGATTTTGACTTCTATTTCGTAGGCATAAGGATGGCATTAAAAGCAGCAAACAGTTGTTATTGTAAGCACTTTTTTTGCTTTTAATGCCATCCTTATGCCTACGGAATAGAAGTCAAAATCGGTTGAACAAGCTGTAATAAAGGTTTGTTTAAATTTCTTATCTTATTGTAAATGGAGTATAGGTAAGTAATTTCATGAATGGATTTTTGCAAGGGTGATCCCAATTTTAGTTACTTTTTTATTATTTAGTTTGTTTGAAAACATTTTTTTTTTAATTTACGAATTATTTTAACCTATCAAAATTTATATGATTAATAGGCACTAGCCCTACCCGTGTGTTAAATTAATGTCACCATTGTAGCGCCACGTTGTATACGCCTATAAAAAAATCATGGCAACGAATGTAACACCATCGTGATTATAAAATAAACTAAATCTGCATCAGACTCAAAACAATTAATAACTAAAATTTGCATTGCTATACAATTATTATAAAACATACACAACATACAAATGTCATTGTGGCCAGGCCATAATAAATCGTCTATGGAATAAATACTAACTAAAATGGTTCCCACATAAATTCATGGACATTGAACATGCTTTAATTAATTCTCATCTAAATATTGCGTTTACAACTATTGTTATTAATCACACCTAAATGTTGTTAGAAAAGTATTGCCTCTAAATATTATATAATGAAAAAGAGATTTTTATTAGATCTACTTACATTTTTTTCTATTTATATAAATATAATGTTGAAACTTAATATGAACAGTTGGTTCCGAACACAACAGACAAGTGTTATATTTAAGTACCATTATAATAAATAAAGAAATTGTTCCGTGTTACGTTATATTTAAAGGAACTATTTGTAACTGTTAACTTAGACGACACCGCGTAAGAGAGCAACCGGAGACATCAGCACGTCACCGCGCAGCTCGTAGATCATCTCCACTGTGTGCAATATATTATCAGAGTCGTAACCAAAGTGCTAGAATTTCTAATTACGATATAAATCGATTAATTTGAAGCTTCTATATTATACGCACAACGAACAATCCAATTGCATTAAAATTGTCAAGACTTTCACTAATTTTAATTTTAACCGACTCGACCGATTACTCGTTACGTTTTATTACATTATTTAATATATTTTTGATCTATTGCACAAACACATATAGGTAGTCGCTATGCTTATCTACTCGAATTATAAGTTATTAAATTTTTACAATACCTACCACAGAGTTAAATACAACATCCAGAACGTTATGTTAATAATTACAAAATTCAATCGGTGCAAACGATTACAAAAGTTACTATTTATCCACAATTGAAAATCACTGGAGGTAAACGAAATAATTATATATTTATATATCGTACTTTTTAATTTGATCGGTCCTATCACATTAATTCGTACAACAATAAAATGCGATCAGCATTCATTTTATTAATAATTGGCAGTCCTAAAGAGTCACTAAGAGTTCACCGCGCGCGTGGCGGGTCGCGGCGCGGAGTCGCGTCAACTGTGCGTGCGTGAGCGCTGCGAGCGATGCGAGCGACGCGAGCGAGGCGAGCGGGGAGCGTGCGGGGCGCGCGGCCGAGCGCTCGCTCACTTGATAAGTTGCGCCGCACTCTTGGAGCGGCGGAACATCTTCGCGCCCTTGTTGGGCGCGGGAAGCTCATGCTAGTTGGCCCCGTTGGGCGCGCGCGCCAGCGCGGGCGAGGGCTGCGGCGCGGGCGGCCGCACCAGCGACATGGCGTCCTTGGCGCCGTCCGTGCCGTAGATCTTGCCCGCCTTGCGCGCCATGGACGCCAGCAGCTCCTGCGAGCACTTGTGCGCCGAGCGCAGCGACAGCGCCCACTCCTTGAGCCCGATCTCATCCTGCAAACAAAGTTGAAGTTTAGAAATTATGAAAACCAATTTCCCTCTATACAGAACAAAATACTTCTTCGAACTGCAATATAAAAGTAACATTATCTTCCAAGTTGATTACTGCTGACTTGCTAAAGTGCTGAAATCCAAGTGGACGAAGTCCTTACCAAAAAAGACCTATTTTCCGAATTATACTTTCTTTGCACTCGTTAATAGATCCATTTACTTAGTTATCCTGAAACGGATGGTATAAAATCTTGTAAAATTAAAATAGATAATCCTTACAGTATTAGTGAGCACGACTTTAGTATCGTTCCTGGTCCGCAGCACAATGCACTGTTCGCCCTTGACGGACACGAGGTCTGAGGACACGTCCTCGACTGAGTCCAACAGGATCATCTCGGGCTTGGCGCTGTTCTCGAGGTGAAGCTCCAGCCGATTGGGGTATAGCTTGGCGTAGCGCGTCTGCCATGCGCTTGCGAACGGTCCGCCCAGCTTCTTTATGTACCCGTGCAGTATGCAGTCCGATTCTGTAATGTATGCGTAACGTCAGTAACATAATACATTAACGTAACTATAAAGTCAAGTGCTCATTACAGCCGCAGCGAAATGCATTTTCATAGAAATAGTGCGGCGCTTTTGTTCATAGAAAAAGTGCGGTGCGTTGGTTCATAGAAAATGTACGAAACTGATGAAGGTGGCTTTTTATAATGCGTTGCGTTGCATTACGGTGCGGTTCGCCCTAATTTGCGCTAGCCTTTATGCAGCTAAAATACTAGTTGGTGGTGAATGGCGGGCGTTTTGAGGGCTGAACCTTTGACGTTTATGAAGTTAATTTTCGACGTAATTTGAATCAACAATTTTTTATTTTAATCATCATAATAATGACCTGAAGGTCAATTCTCGTAATTTAAAACACAAGTTCAAACATAATAAAAATATTTGGGATTTCCACGTCCCCTTCCCTTCACTATAATTCACATAATATTTCTTTTTTGTAAATACCCATGACGTAACTTAACATTTGTTTAAAGCCTCGTGACGAAAGTCGAATTATATAAAATATTTACAAAATATGACATTCATTGGGTACTTATTAATAGTGAAAGGATATCATTCATTGCATACCCAAACAGAAAAAAAGTACTGCTGTCTTATGGGAAATAACTCTTGAGCATTTTTTACTATAACAACGAAAATCTTTTTTAATTAACCCCCGGTTGCTATTTGAGATTGAAAATGCCAAAAGTCATATTTTAATAAGAAGTTTATAGTTAAAACATATTCATGATATTAAATTAAATTAAAAGTTTGTATTTTTTTAATGTTACGCTTAAATGCTGGCTCAACGCTGGTCCTGCTCCACAAGCGCAACTAATTGATTAACACTTGAAAATACTTTTAGAGCTGTTGAAGATTGTAAGGCTATCTTTGCATTGTTAAACTTAATTTCCTTTGTATTGTATAATTGCATAGCACAGATGTGAGTTCTATACTATTCTATATACCATAGAGCTACCATTTACAAAGTTATGTGTTCCCTGACCCTGTTGAATGTGCCCTGGCGACTGTTAGTATGTCATGCCCACTCAAATGTCTCGCTGACGGTGGCGTATGTGTTGGATCATTTAGCTCCCTTCAAAATGGTTGAGCTGAATGGTGCTGATCTTTGCGTCATGTTCATGAACGGGCGCCGTCATTTCGGGCTGGTCATCACTTAGCTGCCTCGGCTTATTTTAAATTAAATAATTTTATTTTTGGATTGTTGTGTTTTAGGGTTCCGTACCTCAAAAGGAAAAACGGAACCCATATAAAATTCACTTCGTTGTCCGTCTGTCCATCGGTCAAGACCATTTTTCTCAGGAACGCGTGGAGTTAGCAAGTTGAAATTAATATCAAATACTCAGGGCTGCCATCCCTTGAAGAAGTGAAAAATTCAAACTTCTAAGTCAAAGCAATCAAAAGATACGGGGATTTATGTCACGGAATCAAAACCTATAGGGTACTTCCCGTTGAACTAGAATGATGAAATTTGGCAAGAAGCAAGATCATGTAACACAAGTAAAAGAAAAAACCGAAAACCGCAAATTTGTAGTTACATTACAAAAAAAAACCTGTGATACACACTTACAAATTTACAAATTTGTTTACATACTTACAAATTTGTACGGAACCCTCGGTGCTCCGACTGGTTTTTTACTAATTGCTGTACTCTGGGCGCTTTTAACGTGTACGTCTTTTTTTACATCATTCTCATATATAAATTCAACATTAATGATGTAACTACTTAATTTTTGTAAAAATATAATTTAATAGTGTCCATGGAGTTTCTTGCCCGTTCTTCTTCATTGGTACCTACTACGCTTTGGAATGAGTAACTAGCTTCATATTTTCTGACTGACCGACTTCTGGACATTCAAAAGTGCCTGTAAATGGTTTCATTGAAATAAATGGTTCGAGTTTGAACACTTGTTATAAGAATATGATTTTTGGCATTTTCAATCTCAAATAGCAGCCGAGGGGTTAATTTTAGACTTTCGCTAAAATAGTAAAAAATGCTCAAGATGGGCTATTTTTCCATGGGAAAATAGTACCTTTTTTTTCTGGGCGGCACTTAAATTTTTGGGTATAAAATGTTCGACACTTAAATGATGGTCCTTTGACAATATGAAATTTTATTTTTCAAATTGTTTTTAAAGATTAACCGTGTACCTTCTTGCCGGGCTCTTTTAAATAGGAATCAACCAATTGGAACCGTGCACCTATAGTCGGACTTTAAATTAGCAGCAATAAAATGTCAGCATAACGTCGGCTAAATATTCTAAGCTGCTAACTCCATTTTGGCTAAACTGACTTTCTGGTATCAAATGAAAGAGAAAAATATTTTCTCTTACCAAAAAGTCAGTTTAGCCAAATATGGAGTTAGGAGCTTGTTTGGCTAAACTGACTTTTTGGTTAGAGAAAATATTTTACTCTTTCATTTGATACCAAAAAGTCAGTTTAGCCAAAATGGAGTTAGCAGCTTAGAATATTTAGCCGACGATAAGGTGCAGCGCAGACGGCACACTTTTTGTGCGATCGAGTCTGCGGTGCACAAAAAGTCTGCATGGCGCGCAAAAAGTCGGCCGCGGATTTTTCACAGACTCAACGCACACGACGCACATCTTCGATCATTCTGTCGGCAGAGCTGTAGGGACGTAGACGCTATGGAAATCGTGCAGACATCGCGAAGTATTATTTTGATAATAAATCGCGCCATGATAATAGATCGCGTGCGTTACGTCCACCCCTAGCAAATGCAGATTGCCGACTAAAGTGTGCGCCGTCTGCGTTAGCGCGCGTTGAAGCAAACGTTCCATTTTTTTCACAGACTTTTTGTGCGGAGCGGCGCGGCGCGGCGCGGCGCGGTCTGCCCGAATTACACGGATTTTTTGTGCGCCGGACTTTTTGCGCGTCGTGTGCGTTACTGCATATAATTACATAGGTTCTATTTTCACAGACTAAAAAGTGCGTCACGGATAGTCTGTCGTCTGCGCTGCACCTAAGTGTTACCACTTTTTAACGAGATTTAAATAGTGATGAGATAAAATAATCGATTTATACAAGTAACATTCAGTTCAAAATTGATCCATGTTAAATTTATTTTATAAAAGGATAATATTATTATTAGAGGATGATATTTATAATGAAATTCAGGATAATATAGTTAACAAAAACATACAGCAATGCCTAATTACTGTTTTTTCACCACATCAGTGATCGGATTGGATTTATAAAAAGCATTAATTCTAACCACTAACATATCTTTTTGAATATTCTTATTTTTGCGGTTTTTGGTGTTTTGCTAATAATCCTGTATAGTAAACATTATTCCTAATGAAATCTTTAATTTATTTTTAAAAAATATTTTCTTATATCGACATAATAGGAGTTTTAGAGTAAAAATTTAAACAAAACTATCTTTAGTAGACAATGTATTTACGCTGATTCGAAACTACAACATATATTCTTATCCGATCAATACAAAAAATATTCAAAATTTGTCAATTTCGAATATCTAAATTAAAAAGATGTTTCATTGCGTTTTAATCACATCACTAGCAGAGATAATGTAGCAACATTTTTTAACGAAATGACAGTAAGAAATGTCATTTTACTGCAGCTAATTAAAAGTCGGACTATAGCTTTATTATCCATGTAGGTTTATGTGAAATGATATATATTGAATTTAAATTGAATTTCATGGCGATACGAAAGTGTCCTAGTGCGCAAAAAAACTGCGGCGTAATTGCGCTAACAGTAGCAATGGATTTCATTTTGACAGTTCAACAACATTAAATGCGTTATTTACGTTGTTGAGCAGACAATTTTTTAAATATAATTATGTAGCAATGGGTTAGCAATATCCTTCAAAATTATTCAGATTGGGATTGATAGTAGTGTTGCACCGAATGTGAGTCCTGCCGAATGTCGAATTCAGCCGAATGTTCGGTTTAAATATGTACCGAAGCCGAAGTTCTGCCGAACTTCGGTTACATTTCGCTCGCTTTTGCTCAAGGAACAGCCGATCGATTCTGTAAAAATCTCACCGTGATAACTTAGGTGAAGTGAGCTATCACGGTGAGATTTTTACAGAATAGCACTGCTGGTCAGATCGTGTTCGTTTCTAGTCGTCACTTGTAATTTCAATCACGCGCGCGTCCCGCTCGCCACCGCGGTCACCCAGAATGTTATGTTACCTTGCTGATAGATAATAATATTACAATTGATAATTTTAATAAAGCATATTTTTGATACGTGATGTTGTTTATTTTCTACGGAAATAAAAACAAAAACGAACATCCACGTTACCTATTTACTTACAAATCATCAATTGATCTAGATTTCATTTTAAAATAAATTTCTTTTCACTTTTCCATTTCTTATTTAAATTAATTTAAGCTACCGAATTTCGGCCGACATTCGGCAGATCTAACCGAAATTCGGCCAGAAACGAAGTTCGGTAAAAGCTGCCGAACTTCGGTAATACCGAATGTGGAACGAATTTCGGTGCATCTCTAATTGATAGCATGTTACGCAATTAAGGTGCGGAACTGGTCCAAACCTTTCTCGTCAGCATCGAACTTCTGTTTCTGCTTGGCTTTCTTCTTCTGCTCCATCTTGTCGGCCTCCTGGTTGATGGTCTCGAACACAGTTTCCGCAACCTCGGACTGCCAGCGCTCCGATATCACGAGCGGGAAGTCTTTGTATTGCATCTGATCCGCTTCCGTCAGCTGGAACATGCGAAAAGCATTTTATTGTTTGACGGCTTCGTCTGCGTTCGGAAGTTATCTTACGGGAAACAAATCCAAAACTGTTTAAAGACGTGAAGGTAAAAGACTAAGATCTGAGCAATTAAATAAAATAGAAACAAAAAAAAAATTCTTAATCCGTCAAAAATATTTCGGATTCATCTAGATTTTTGGTAAGTCTTTGACATCGATTGTCACTGACGTGAGATTGCGACTTGATTTTTAACATAATTATTTAATTGCGGGCATTGGCCTTCTGACCCTGTAAATTTCCATAGAGATTTCGTTGGTTTTAATTTAAATTCACCAGTCCAAATAAGAGTTAAAAACCTTGATGCCCTTGGTATCCTCCTCATCAAAGCTGCCGATATCGAAGGCGTCGGCCGCGTTGACTTCGCCGCGCGGAGGGATCAATGGCGGCGTGTACTTCTGATGGTAAACCTGTTGCCAGTCAATGCCCGCGAAGAACACGTGCTCTTTGACTTCATCAGCACTGGAATTGAGTAAAAGAAAAATTAGTTACAAGGATTTAAGAAAGAAATATGAGGGAAGTGTGAATGATACAACACTTTGTCACGCGTATATGTTGATTTGGCGGAGGGGTAACTATATACTTTAAGTTTCTAATCTTTATAAAAAAATGATTCTTCCGACACGATCTAACAATAACATGTAGCATTACTGTATACAAAATATTGTAAATGATTTTAAAAAAGAGGCCTAATTTGAGTCGGACTCGCGAACACGAAGGTTTCCTTACCACAAGGCAAAAAAACGCCGAAAAAAACGTTTCTTTTATGGAGAGAGAGTTTGTTATAGCGGCAATAGAAATACACACTGTGAAAATTCCAACTGTCTACCTACTACGGTTCATGACATACAGCCCGCTGACAGGCCGACGGACGGACGGAAGGACAGCGCAGGCATAGCAATAGGGGCCACATAAGTAGTATTTATAAATACCGCAATTGGTTTACGTTTCGGTATTTCCGCTGTTTTGTGAAGATCCACTTATAACGGTACTGTCTTATCGTTCGTCATTGGTAAGCGAATGACTTTTTCCTTCCGCCATAATACGTATCTTAACTAAACATAGAATGATTGGATTCTGGGAATGTTAAATGTGCGTCAGAGGAAAGGTGAACCGGAAAAAAATAGCAGATCGATGACTTGACTCACGTTTCATAGAAAGTTGTTGCAAAATAGTATAATATTGTCCTTCAGACCTTATTTGGATCATGGCCAATCTCAACGGTGACTAGCCTTCGGCGCGGGAGATATTATTATAGCGCACAAGTGTTGTTTAGACACAGGTGTGCACCTGTGATCACTCTCTCTCGCACTCACTCTCTCTTCGGGATCACTCAAATAGTACTGCTTATGCTTACTACCTTAGAATTAACATTTCGGTGAAGGACCAAAGAAAGAAGTATTTCAAATCAGTGCCAAGCCTAATAATTTCTAATTCTAAGCTATCGCTTAACATTTATTTATGCTATGTATGATTAAATTACTAGTTTTTGGCCGTGGCTTCGCCCTCGTGGTGATCGGATACTATCCCACGGGAATGTACTACCGGAATAGAAAGTCTTAGTCCTCCTATGTCCTAAGCTCGGTATTGGTCTACCAGTGGGCCGTGTGCCAAATTTCATCCAAATTTGTTCAGCCGTTATAAAGGCGTGAAAAGGTAAGAGACAAGAGATACTTTCGCATTAACAATATTAGTATGGATAGTGCACACATACCCCCTTCCCTTGCACCCGAGTCGCTTGTTGATGTCTCTCTGCAGCAACCCTTCGAGCAAGCTCTTCAGGCTGGGACTGAACGACTCCGGCAGCTCCACGTTCTGGAATACATCGTAATTCTATTGCAGACATGATTCCATCTTTTACTTTCAAAATAGAAATTATGACCAATTGACTGGTATTCTGTTTCGGTAGGCTGATCCCATTATAGTTGGGGGAATACTTGTGCATAATCGCATATAGTTTAGCAGCGTTTTTATGAGTGCCAAAGCGCGATTTTTACAAGTAATTTACAAATATTAGCTCCTTAATTAGCATTGATCGAAATCATGGAATTTATTTATTTATAATACTTCAAGCACATAAATGTAGAAAGGTGGACTTAATCGTCATAGACATTTTCTACCAGTCAACCTTTGGGTGATGCAGAGACAAACAGTAGTAGGTAGTGGAATCATGTCTAAAATTTATTAATAATTGCTTCATATACTTAACAGGCATTAAAAAAAACTGAGCACTTTGGTTAATAATGTTAACAAAAGTTTGGTATAGAAATAGCAAAATGAATAGTGTCAGTGTAGAAAGGTGTATAGGTAAACTTGCCCGGGAAGCGATTGGAGCAAAAGATACAGAGATTGCATGTGTTTGTATAGTATGAGTTGAGTATAGTAGAGTTTTACCATGGTTAGCGTCATTCTGTCGATCTCGTGTTTGTCCTTAGTCTTGTGTTGGCGGAATGGTGAGTGGCCCTTGAGAAGCTTGTAGAGCATGCAGCCGAAGCTGAACCAGTCAGCAGATGAGTCGTAGCCGGTACCTTTCGAGAGCACTTCGGGCGCCATGTAGCCGTGAGTGCCCCTGTAAATAAGAACAAACCGGTTATCAAAAAAAAATTGAAAGTTATTAATGATAAATTATTTTATTTCTGTAAGTAGGTTTGTACAAACATTTTTAAACGTCAATCATTTTAAGGCCGGCGTTTCCTATCTGGCTACTCTGAGAAGAAAGGCCGAATCAAACTCCGAGATCACAGTCTCTTTAAAGTTCAGACATAATCTTGGTCAGATACACATTTACATTTTTTTTTAAATATACATTTTACATAGATCATCACCATCATCTGCCTAGCCTTTTCCCAACATGTTGGAGTCGGCTTCCAGTCTAACTGGATGCAGCTGAATACCAGTATTTTACATGAAGCGACTGCCTAGCTGACCTCCACAACCTAGTTACTGGGTAATATACGATACACCTTGGTAAGACTTGTTGTCAAATTTTTGGGATTCTGACGACCCGTAATGCCTGTCAAAGATTCACGATTGACAGCCGGCACCAATGGCTTAACTGGCATTCCGAGGTACGGAGGGGTCTTGATATGTAAAGGTGGTCACCGATCCACCAACCACGGCAAGCATAGCTTACTGCTTAGCTTAACATAACCTGATCGATCGAGCCGCATAGCAGTTATTACTTAGCCAGAAGCCCCCATGGTATCGCTATATTCATTCAAACTTGTGACCACAAACATTTATTAACCTTGTGTTCACAAGTAACAATATGTTAATTTTAGCATCACATTATTTTGTTTAATTTGACGTCAACTATTAATATCCGTAGGTTTATGGGAGTCCCTCAGTTTATACTGACAAATCAAACGCGGAAAAGGAAAATATGAGATACTTCATTTTGAGGCAAAACCTCTACGTCATACAATCATTTGAATTTATTTTATCGCAGGCTTAGCAGGTTCTATTAACTAAACCGGCTATAGCAGCTCGTTCGTTTAGCAGAAGCGTTTTGATGCCCCAGCGCGGTAAACAAGTTCTGAGTTGAGGTACACGATTACTGACAAATTCTTGCACTGACTGGACTGGCCCATTCAAATCTTTGTGGTTCTTACCTCAAAAGACCATTTCAGACATCAATATACATGGTCTTCACATGATCTGACCAGGATTATGTCTGGACTTTAAAAGATACTGTGAACCTCGTGAGTTTGTTTCGGACTCATCTAGCTTATTTTTTTTTTATTTAACTTGTAAAAGTCATTACGATATCCTATTTACAGAATAACATATTTATTTCAAACCAATGATAAGATGATATAGGATCTCTGCCAGACAACAAAAATGAAGTGAATCAATTTTACAACACCACACTCGAAATAACGATTAATATCACTAATCTTATTAAACTTTCTCTATTATACTCTTCCCCATCCTACTTACTACCTACAATCAGAGGAACATCTCCCTGCAGGGTGTCAACTTCCGTGGACCACTTCGAAATCTCTGAACCGTCTCCGGCCACAAGTGGGGAGAACCTGGTAAAGTGGGGCTACCTTGACGAAACGGCAGTAGGGTGTGATTATGGAGCTATGTCACAAACCATGCTCCACCTCCTACCTTGGCCTCTGTGTCCCAAAACATGGAGTCACAGTGACCTCTGCGCTGCCGACAACGCCGTGAAAGTGGCAAAGTTTTGTGAAAACAAGATTTAAAATATAGTCGTGCCAGCGACACGAAAAGAAGAAGATTCTTCTTGATTCTTTTTCTCATTTTTCACAAAGAAGAATCAACAAACAATACTTAATTAAAAAAAGTTAAATAACAAAGCATTTAATTACAAGTCAAGGCAATTGGAATAATTACGATAAGATTGCATAAGAGCGACCAAGTATGCTTATAGGTCCAATTAAAACAATTAGCATATTGCATTACGTTAATTGATTCCTAAACAAGCCCATTACGGTCGTTATGTTGCCTATAAATAGTAATATTATCCTCAATTACTTCGTATCGATATTATGCTGCGGTCACGTGGGGTTCGTTTAAATAATAACAATCTATTGAATAGTCTCTGCTAAAGTGTATACGGTGTTAGGGACATCGACGCGCTTACTGTTACGGTGAATTCAGCATAGGTTTGATTCTAGACAGCGGGTATGGAAGAACAGATTTTTTTTAATTAATTTAAACCCTGCGCTGGTGGGTCTAGACCTAGAATCATATCAGCTTGCGCTTCAATGTCACTTACGGCTTATATTATTTGTTCATATTTCCACGTTAATTTTTCGATTTCGCTGCTCGAAGGACATTAGTGGCAAAACGCGAGAGTCTGCCACATTCGTTGTTTCTATCTATCTATGATAATAAAGCTGAAGAGTTTGTTTATTTGATCGCGCTAATCTCTGGTCAGATTTGAAAAATTCTTTTTGCATTTGATAGCCTAATTCTTGAGGAAAACTATAGGCTATGGCCACGCTAGGACCAATAGGAGCAGAGCAAAACGAAAAAAAAGTCAGAAAGACGAAATAATAGCGACGGAGAGTTGTGTAAAAATGTGGCTGTTATTTTAGTATAGGCATTGTGTATCTTACGAATTCCACGCGAACGAAGTCGCAGGCAGAAGCTAGTTTTTGAATAAAAATGTTGAGAAGGAAATTTTGGATTTTTGGGTTCTTCACTACGCAATACAAATTAAAAATAAGGATACTTACACACTAGCGTGCGGTTTCTTTTTGGAGAAGTCGCAAGCGAGTCCGAGATCCGATATTCTGACGTGTCCATGTTCATCGAGGAGTATGTTCGCCGGCTTCAGATCTCTGTACACTATGTGACGCCTGTGCATGTGTTCCAAACCTTAGGAAAGAAAATTTTAATATGTTAAACGTCAAGGCTGTCGGTAGTTTAGGTTTGTTAATTTAGTTATGTAATGTTGTTTACGTAGCCGAGTTTATTTTTGGCAAATGAATTTATAACATTATGTTTGGTGAAGTAAATTTGTTGGTCGACCCAAACCGTAGTTCATATTAAGGGCTCTTTTAATTTAGACGTTTCGTGTCGGACTGCTGCGGCGCCGCCCGCAGCGATGCGGTTGTCGTACTGCGAACGTCTAGTCGATTTTTTCCATACAACGTATGCACCAAACGCGCAGTGCGGCGCCGGTGCCGCGCACGCACGACAGCAGGGCGGCAACGTTGCAAATTATAACTGCAATAATTGTATGGAAAAAATCGACTTGCCGTTCGCAGTACGACAACCGCACCGTTGCGGTGCCGCAGCAGTCCGACACGAAACGTCTAAATTGAAAGAGCCCTATATCAGATAATTCTTCCGCAAACTACACCTTTATCCACTCACATGACCGCTGTCAAAATCGGTGGTGGCCCAGTCGTAACGGCCGTGACTTACGAGTGATCGAACCCAGTCAGGCGCTTTACTTTGTGTGTCATCACCACTGCTCTCAAAACGATGAAGGTAAGCATCGTGAGGAAACCGGCATTTCATAGAACCGTAAATTCGAAGACATGTGACATCTGCAAACCCGCACTGAGCCCGCGTTGTGGATTAGTATGAGGCCTGTGTGTGTCCCAGAAGTGGAAATATTATTGGCACATTATGTACGCCTTTATAATAACGTTCCTGGCAGCTAATGATTCGATTTCATTTAGTTCATTTTGTAAAAATACATGAAAAAGATTGATAGAAATATTTATATTTCCTCAGATAAACACATACTCAATTAATCACTCAGCATGCAGTATAATAATCGCCTGATTAAAATACATCATTCATATCATTTAGCAATAAAACTAATAATTTATCTATTTACGTCATTTATTTATTTCCTTGCGTCAATTTTTAAATACAATATACTGGTCTAAAATTATATTCTGATGATACTGTAGAGATTATTTATAGGTGCATGTATAATGACTCATGTTGATATACGACTGCAATAACAATATTAACAAATAGGTTTGGCTGGTTTCACTTGTCTGGCCTTCGGATAGTGTAATGTTTCGCAATTGAATCTACATTATGACGTGATAATTCTTTGTTATTATTAAAAGCCTGTGATGTCGAACTTTAGGGCAAAGTCCCGTACTGTTATTCCACTTGTCTCTGTTTAAAACTGCCAAAGACCAGTAGGCCAATTCTCGTAATTTAAAACGGTCAAAATCTAGTCGCAGTCTCATCTCGGCGACAAACAAATGTCAAAAACTTGTCAAAATGTAGGGAAATTTGAAGTATTTTTGACAGATTGAGACAGATCAGACTATGAACGTTCTTAAAAATTACGAGAATTGCCCCTCTGTTCTTTTTGAAGGAGTCCAGCTCATCCCGCCATCTCCGTGTGGGCTTACGATGTCGCTTGCCATTAAGACGGACCCACTGGGTCGTAAGTTTGGCACATTAGCCGTCTAACATGCGGCAGATGTTCTGTGATGTGCATTCTTTATAGTTAGGGGTGAAACCGGTGGAGATATTTTCACCCTATTTAGAGCAACGGTGTTAGAGAAATGGGTCATATGTTGATCCGATTATCGCATCGAAAAAAGAAAACAGTTGCGGATTAGGATTGTATAATGGCATCAACCATTCATAACAGCTCTTCAATAAACACTGTAAATCGTATTCAATGAATGAATGAAGAAAGAGGTCGAGTTAGGCGAAAAATATAGAATGTCCTTAAAGTTTAGAGCTTAATTAGCAACTACAAATACCTACCAATTATAACTAAGAATGAAAGATTAACTACTTACTCCAAATCATACGAAATAACTTTTCTCTTCACCTGTAAACCATTCATGCTTTGAATGGTTTACCTGTGAAAAGTCCGACTACCCACGCTTTAGGATTACCTACAGGGATGGGTAATAAGTTTTTTCTGGCCTAACAATAAACGATATTCTTCTCAAATTACCTAATATAACTTCAGCAGCATAGAACTTCATCTCGGCCTCGTTAAAGACGCCATGTTGTGACAGATGATAATGCAGGTCCCCGCCATTCATTAGGTCCAGGATGAAACACAATTTGTCCGGCGTGTGAAAGGCGTAGGTCATGCACACGATGAATGGGCAGTCGATCTGGGGAATAAAATAAAAACATTAACAAGTACCCATAAAATCATTCAAATGGGACATTGGTCTATAATAGTCTATTCGTAAATTATCTGATAAAAGTGTAAACAAACCCTGTTCAGGTTAATTTCTTACGCAATCATTCACTAAAGGGAATTAGTAAAACATTAATCTGTACTAAGATTTCAATCTTATATCTAACCACTTTTTCCAACAGTTACGTTCTCGTATTGTTTGAATAATATTATTAAATTGACAATCATCGACGTAAATTTAAATTAACCTCAATTGATAAATGAAAAACATCACTAAGGGCGAGTTCCAAAACTTTTTTATACCTAAAATAAGTCCTATTCTAAGAAAAACTTTGAATTTCTTACAGTTTTTCCATACTTAGAACCTGTCAGACGTCAACTTTAATCGACGGATAAAGATATCTGACTTTGGTAAAATCAGCCTTATGATGATTTAAAATTTCGGGTTTAAGTATTCAAATAATCAAATCGAAACACTCAACTTGTAAGTGGCACTACAAATTGGTATCAACAGGTACATTATCAGATCCATTTGTTTACGTTTTAATCAGATACTTTTGGAACAGACGATATGTGGTCGCAGATGCGACTGTTAAACTTGGGATCCTGGGTTCGATCCTCGAATCGAGTTAAGTGTTTTTGGGTTATTTCGTTAGCTAATTGTCAGTAGCAGCTCAGTGTTTTTGTGCTCGGTTAATTTAATAGCAATAGGCCCCTAATAGGGGCCGGAGCTTATAACGTAACTCACAGAGCGTAGTTGTATATAGACCTTTGCCTTCCGAATACAGACGTCACGTTTAGGCAGATGCATTCTATACATACATTTGAACCTAAATAATATTATATACTGTGCACATGCCCACTGTCCAGTAATGCCTCATTATACCAACTAAGCTTGCGGTTGCGATAAGAGTGGGTTTATGTCAAGGATGCGACAGTTGGTAGACTTCCCGATCAGTAGTCCCATTTCATTGGCTTCTCTTTCTTATCAGCGCTTCATATATTCTTTTAATAAGATGTAATGTAGCTACCCCAACAGTGTTACGAGCAGCCACGTACCTGAGGCTCCTGAGAGATACCTTCACGTCGGATAATTTTACTGACAATCAGGTAACAAGTAAATCTTACAAAGTGCCAAGACGTTAGGGCCATCAGAACCTCGCACGACAGCAAGAGATTAAAATCAAATGCAACTCCAAGAAGAGTATCTCGTATTTTTAGAGTATCTTTCTTCGTTCAAATATTCTGATACAGCTTTCGACTTAATTCGGCACTTTAGACTGATGGCGTCACCAACCCTGACGTTGATTGTGCCAATAAGATTAAACCCGGTGAGGTAAGCAATGAAGTTGGAAGGTATTTTGAAATCCAGATCCATGAAGTAATGTTTGATTTATTCATCTGTACTCTTGATTTAGGAATGATATATTGCTAAACACTCCTAGTACTTGAAACGCATTGTTTTGTTTACAACCATAGAAATGGAATGTTTTCCTTAGGCGAATGACGAAGGAAATGATTTTCATGGTTAGCAAAAATAAGCTGCTACATAAAGGAAGGCAAAGGCATCGTAGGGACGTAAGTATTTATTATATTATTTTTTACCATTGCCACTCGAAAAAGGGCATTTTATTCATCGAAAACAGTGAATAAAACTCTCTTTTAGTCACTGAGTGAATAAAAACATTTTGAATTTGGAACAAGCACGAATATACGAATTATATACAAAAATAAATAAAACGTGCTGAAAGTACGTACTGGCTGGCTATACGGAGCTATTCCATAATAAAAAATAAAAAACCCGCCATTTTAGGTTCTTTTCTATCTGTTATCGTTGTTTTAAGTCATTGGAAAATCTAATAACATAAATTATAATAAAATGAGTTCTTCCAGTGACGAAAATGAGACACTAACTCCGGAATCATTTCGAAATAAAGCAGCAATTATAGTAAAATGTGATAAATACTATACTACTATTTATTTTCTCGCAGTCAATGGTAAAAAGTAGAGTACACAACTCGTGAAAAAAATAATTCATCTCGGTCCTTGTATCCCTCGCTCCGCTCAGGATTCAAATCTAGAATACCTCGCTACGCTCGGGATTCTATTCTAGAATCCTTCGCTGCTCTCGGGATCCAACGTAGTCCCTCGAATTAAATTCCCTTTTTTTTCACTTGTTGTATAATCTACTATATTCACACCGTATGACCTTTTAAACACACCAAAAAAACAACCCGCGTGCGACCGCGAGGTAAATTAATAAATAATGCAGTGCACTATAACTGGGACAGGAAATACACAAACTTTTATAAAATTAATTCCACGATTTAGTCAAATTTATTTATACATGCACCTACACAAAACGTAAACAGTAATGGGAAATTGGCATAATCGTTTGAAGGCTGGTGACAAATATAACTTGGGTGTTAGTCTTAGTACTGTTCGTCATACGGAATGTAAAATAAGCATTAAACTACAGCTATAAACCACAGTGGAAATGCCACGATATTATGGCAGACGGAAATATTTAAGAATACACAATGTGATGAATGCACTCCTTTGTTTATCCGGCCCGCTGCGCGGTGGCTGTGCGGTTTCAACGTTCAGAATCGTATTGATTACAGTGGCAAGAAATTAGGTAACAGAATATTTTCTTTATAAGATTATCTCTGTACAAAACATGGTAAGTCGGTCACCATTAACCAGTAAACAACTATTCCCAATGTATATCTAAGTGGGTCTTTAAGTATGCTCCTAAATACATGTAATAAATAACACGGCATCTTCTAAGGTTTCATATATGTATTTTCCTTTAATATCTTGGTCCTGGAATAGAACCAAAAAAGTTGGTAGACTTCTGGTTTGTTTCCAGGCCTCTGAACTGATAATGGTCGCGTTTGCTACTGTTCCCGAGTAACAGGGCGAGACGACCGACGATAGCAGTGCTACGAAGAATTCCGAAACTGTTCGTACAACACGTACAGACGGAGCGGCGCCGCCCCAACACCAGACGAACGCTAATAAATGATAAACTAACCCGTATAAAGTAACATTACCGTGTGGTCTCGCCGAACAGACCACCCGTCACTTACCGCAACTGACGTAAGAGGCGAGTAGGAATTATATCTGTAAGATGAATGGCCAGCAGCATCTATGTACTTACTTATAATATCATTCTGCGAACGGTAACGCTGCCAAAAACATTAATCTTAATACCCTCTGTAAACTGTGCTTATGACGTTTACTGGTAGTGATGACTACGTAACGAAAACTGAAAGGGGCGTGTTCAAATCTCAGTACCTAATTATATCTGAGTGAGCGGCTGACAAAGCCTTCACAGTGCGCCGCCTTTTCCGCGTGAACGCAATTTCGTTCGCTTACATTCATTGGCTCCTCAAAACATACGATGAAAAAAAGAGAAATAAATTCATTAATATTTTTAAGAAACATGATTTTATCGAAGGCCTTATCTTGGTTAAAAATAATTTTCGTGCGCTCTGAAAAGTTAAATAAATCTGACATTTAACTAACGTTTAAATACGTTATTTTAATAGCATTCGCAAACTAGTCCACGAGGAATTATAAAGTTCACGCTTCGTAAATGAATGGTTCACGCTTCGTAAAAACGGCATTACAGTCTTATGACTGTAATGCCGTTTTTGTGTGTTTATGTTTACAAATAAGAAGGAATCGATACTGAGATGGACATATATGATCGTACATCGATAAAATTTGTCATCCAAATCGGTTCGTCCCGTCCTATAAACCAGAGTTTGCTTACTCGTAAACATAAAATAAAAACGTTTTATTACCGCACAGCATAAAGTTTTAAAACAAGGTCACAGTAAAAGAAAATTCATGTCGAAAGTTGACTACATATAAATGTTGTAACAGAACGACTGACAGTTTCTCGTTTTATATAAACTTTGCTTCGGAAACCGACGGCCTTGTTAAACTTCGGGGAAGCCTTTTAGGTCACGAAAAATAAAATTGTACACATGGCGTGTTATATATGTATATATTCAGCCCTGAATGTAAAATGGAAAACACTAATAGTCGGGATGAAACGGCGAAACAAAATGCAGCGGAAGCGGATTGTACTACGACGACAAATTGAGGGCGATCCAATTCGTTTCAGTCCAATTGGCTGGATATCGTTTATGTCCCCGATACCATATCACACATAAAACGTAGGTATATCACTGCTGTATTGCATCGAATCAAAGCAGTTTGCAATCGATAAGCAATCGGTTATTATTTTCATTTATATAGTTGTGCTTAGCGAAAATTATGCGCAAATTTGAGTATATAAAATCTTGTCTCTATGCTCACGAAGAAAGACCATTAAAACGGTTTTGAACACCATCCAGAAGAGCAATGTAATGTCAATAATGGCATAATACCACTTCAAGCAATAACCTGTTCAGGTCAAGTTACTGCATTTTCTTTTATTTTCAAATCAATAGATTCAATAGTATTTTCTCCCTCCCCTTCTATTGGAGGAGTTTGGAGTATATACTGCAAAGTAACTTAGAACTTGTTCAACTAACGTGCCAGCCAATATCGTGCAGGGGTTTAAAGCTCTAAACTGTGTTCTGAAAAGTGACTGCCACAAGCGCTTTAAAATTTTATCCAAATAAGAGGTCACACGTGTCACATAATCGGGTGAAGAGTATATAGAGGTACATATATTATATTTAAAGCAAACGATAATAAGGATAACCTACTCCAACACGGTGGTTACACCAAAGCACTTTCCGACAGTTTGCGCAAAACCACTTCGTTCTTAACTTATTTTGTAGAAGACGTTCGAAACTGTTTCTCGAGAATGAATTGCTCATATCAACTCTACAGATAATATATAGTTATTACGGACGTTGGAAGTCCGCTTTACGAGTTTGTCTATAGTTGGAAAAAAGTCATTTTCTACATACAAAGTTGCCCCGTATACGAGTCAAGTTCAATTTGTAGGATAGCGTAAACTCATCGGCTGATAAAACCGACGCGCGACGGTCTCTTCAAATAAGAATGTGTACTTTGTCATGTTACTGTATGTTGCCTTTGTTTGTAATGATATTCCGTGCCGGCGTGAATAACAAACATAATTTGCATAACTACATGTGAGCATGTGAGGAAGTTGAACAGGTTATTATTTAGAATAAATTAGATCAAAGCGAACACTTTGGTAATGATTTTAATAATTTTTACTAAAATAGCTGGAGAGTTTGATTGAACGCGCTAATCTTTGAAACTACCAGTCGGGGTTTAAAAAATATTTTTGTATTTGATACCTTGCCCAATTCTTGAGTAAGGTTTAAAGAAGGCTATTTAACATCACGCTATGGATCCTTAGGAGCCGAGCAAATATAATAAAATGTCAGAAAGACGTTAAGCGAAAATGAAGTAATAGCGCGGACGGGCGATTCGATGCGACGTAGTGGGTTGGGAGAACAAAATTCACGAGGGCAAAGGCGCGGGCAGAAGCTAGTCTTTAATAAATATTCTTTATTCTTTTATATTGTACTCCAGTTGACACTGCGATGATCACTGCACTGTTTCTGAAACATATCGTTTGTTACCACATCCGTCTATTTTTCTTGCAGATCGCTGTGAGATTACTTACTATTGAAATCACTGTGATGTCTATCCAGCGCACACAATGGCAGCACAGAATAGTTCCAAGCATTGAATTGCGAGTTGCGCAAGAAAGTTGTCCTAGAACGTCATGTGAAAAAGCATTTCCTTAGAAAAGAAAACGCAACAATATACGAGGCCGTTTAAGCGCTTGAACAAAAATGAAAGTTGCTCGAAGTCTACCTGTCTCTGCTGAATAAATATAAGCTCTGATGGATTTCAATATAACAAGTCTAAACGAGTGCAAAACAAAAAAACTACAATTGCAATCATTAGATAGTTTGATGCTATTTGAACTAGTAGCAGATGTTTCAGATTTGTGGAGCTAAACAAGATGGTCGGTTTCACCTGTTCCAAGTATTTTTAAACACGTAACAAACTGTTTTTTGTGGATGATATCATCATCATTAAATGTATTCGCCAGTTTTTCCGTATTGCTAACATAATATTATGTTCTTTTAATTTCCGTGAGAAAGTTGTCGATCGGAACTATTAAACTCGTTTCTTAAATAGTTTGTAAGTAATGTGATATTTTCCTGGAAGAAGGCTAGAGCGGTGGGGACAAAGTAAACGGTAATTATTTGAGTTATTAAATTTTATCGATATAACAAGTAATAGAGTCCAGAACATAGACGATCTGAATCTGTTTTGTAACGTCGATCACATATTATTGATAATTTGTAACACATTAGCCACTGATAACGCTGATCCAATAATAAATCTGCATATAAATCAACTATTTATGACGCCATTAATCTGTAAATACATAACAGGCTATGACGGAGTATTTGAACGTGTTTTTTATGCAGTAACTTGGTGGTGTGATACTAAACCAACGTACGAAGTAATTATGTTTGTCGCGAGTCGGTGATTTCATTAAAATAAACGATCCTCTCGTCGCAGTTCACCATCACACAGAAACAAACAACATCGTTCTGCATGCCATTCAACAACAACGATGGTGAGATCAATAGAAAATTCCGAATCATTGAAATGATTCGTATCTATTTATTACATCACGCGCGTCGATTGCTTTTGATGCGCAACAGAATCATATATTCATCATTTGTACACATCAACTTTAACTCAGCTTTTCGAAGAGAGAATAAACGATAATAATTATTATTATTTATAATTGCCCGAACATTAGATTTCGAGAATACATTTTTATAAATACTTTTGTTATCATTATTTGGGCAACACCCTTACAACAAAGGACTGACCCCGTGACCCATCCCGTTTTATTTCATTACAATGAATAAATTCCTCAAATTTTTTGCTCGCGAGTTGTGGGTAAGAAAGGCAATAATAAAGAAATTTGCCGAATTATCCGGGCTGGGAGGTTAAAACTAATTAAAATTGATACGAGAGTTTGGAGTATTTTGGGGGCGATCGCAATTGACGGAAGTATCTTTGCATGTACGTGGGCGGTGACTATAACAAGCGGATATTAAATTCAGTTTAGTTCGGGAACCCGTTAAATCACATTCACCGCTAACAATGCTTTGTGAGAATTAAACACGTAAAATGTAAATAGGAAACTAGACGTTGTTTGCATATCTGGAGATAGGATTATCTTAGTAGGTAAGTAAAAACGTAACGTATTAGGTATGCGAAAACAGTTCTAAAATAAACATAACTGATATTATTTTCAAACCATCCTTCGACTAAGGCAATTGATTACCTGTGGGATAATTGTGTAACGTACGCATAAAATGACAATTGGTCGCAATTCCTTTCATTTTGACAGTTCAGCCACGTTCATTGCGTCGTTTACTTTGTTGAGCAGACGAATTTTTCAAACCTATGAAGCAATGGATTAGGAATATTCTTCAAAACTCTCGGATTCTGATTAAAAGTGCTACGCAATTAGGGTGCTGATAGATTTAACGAATGAATTCAAGAGAAAATATGTCTCGATGAAACAGTTAGTAATTTGAAAAATTTAAATCAAGAGCTTGGGTGTTTTAATACTACATCTACACGACATTAGCTGACCAATTAATAATTAGAAGAAAGAAAGAAAGAAAAAGTATTTATTGCGACTCGTACTGGAGGATCACAAACTAAATTAAACACAGTCTAAATTAAAATACTAAAATAAAAATTTTAAAAAATTAAAAAAGTAACAAAAAGAAAAATGAAACAAAAAGTCCTATACGAGGCCAATAGGCTCCTATCTCAGCAATTAAATACACAGTCCATGTAGCATGATTGAGATTCTATAGAAACAACACAATTTTATATAAAAAGGTTTCCTTGTCTTGACGTTATTCTATAAACTACAACAAATAATCTACATTCAGTAACAAATCATGTATTAACAGCCGTACTGTTAATATTTACGAATAAACTCCCGCTTTTAGCTTTCCTTATTTTTGTCCGGGCTATTTTCAGGAACAGTTGATTCTACTACTTTTACAATTAACGACTCTTTGATGGGGGGTATAAATATCTCTAGAAAACTCTATAAAGCTATGTGCTTATCTCACAATAGTAAAACATGCACTTTGAACGATTCCAGTATCTAAAAACATCGGACGTAGTTATGAGTGGGCGTTTCTCTGCATAGTATCATACATGCATATAATAATACAGTTATATCTCTAAGCGTTATCATGTTGTTTATCCTTCATGTCGATGTATATGCGGTTTTCTTTCCCCATACTATAATCCTCTTTTCTTCAATAAACTATGGGAACAATGTCAGTTTTAACAATCTTTATCTTTGTTGGAACACGTAGACGGAGACAGTTGACATTGTGGAAAATGACTGTTTGCCGTTCCTCGTGCGGTTATGAGTGCATGAGTATCGCCATTATTATTATGGCGAGGATTTGCTATGTTGTAACTTGTGGTCATAAGAACACATCACATTTTACTGTTGAATATAACTAGCCTGAGAACGGTAGTGTCGTTATGAGCGATAAGTTTGGCTGTGCAAAAGGCCTGCCAAGTGCCCAGTAGCTTATTTTTGGCCAGCTGATCTCTTTAGAAAAGATGTTTCGGTTTATCCCGTAGTAGACTGTGACGACCTAATCGGTACGTGGTAACAGCGTGCTTAGCTACAAGAAAAATATTCCACAAAGGCATTTCAAAGGTGAGCAGTCCACCCACAGCATGATGCGGTTGTTACAATTTGCTGAAACATATTCGTCACACAACTAAACTTCAAGAACACACAAAATCCGACACGCAATAACGTCGAAATGGCGACAAAGTCATAAACAAATACAAATGTAATAAAGTACTTACCCCAGTACTGACTAGAGAGAGCATAATCCTCTCGTTGAGGGCGAGAGTCTCCCCTTGCTTCATTTTTATACGCTTCTTGTCGAGGCACTTCATCGCGTACATTTTGCCCGTATCCGCCTTCCGACACCCATACACCTGTATACAAGATACATGTAAATAAGGTATTTATCTGTTCGCGCCGTGAGCATAACGTAGCGTTGCCAAATTGTACCTACGTGTAGATACTCTTAAAAGGTTGTGTTCGGGATGTCTGGTCGTTACATCATTGGATTGTGTTGTGATATCATCGTGCAAAGTTAATTCTGTTTAAGCGTTGGGAAACCTAATTTTGTCAGAAACAATGATGAGGCTCGGCTTCTGTTCTTAACTTCTGATTCGGAAAATATAGTAAGTATACATACTTACGGAGTTATTAGCGCTTTTTAAACTAGGATCGGAATATATTTCTAAATTCTAGAGCCTTAAGTTTTAATCTATACTAATATTATAAAGAGGAAAGGTTTGTATGTATGTTTGTAACGAATTGGCTCAAAAAGTACTGGACCGATTTTTAAAATTCTTTCACCATTTGAATGCTACATTATCACTGATTATTATAGGCTATTTTAATTGCAAGAAAAAAATAAAATGTTTAAAAAATAAATGTCCACCCGTGCGAAGCCGGGACAGGCTGTTAGTAATATTATATCGCACCTTCGGTGCAACAAAGTCACGAGATTTTTTTTCGCATTTATTGCCTTACTAGCTGCGCCTCATGGTTTCACCTGCATAAGTGTCGATCCCGAAGAAATATCGGGATAAAAAGTATCCTATATGTTAATCTAGGGTGTCAGCTACCTCCATACAAAATTTTGTCAAAATTGGTCAAGCCGTTTGAGCGTGAAGAAGTAACAAACATATAAACACACACACACTCAAAAACTTTCGCCTTTATAATATTAGTGTGATTACTGGATAACTATTTGTAGTAGGTTTGAAATCTTTATAAAATTACTTGTTTATTGCTTTTGCTATAACGCTATAGGTTCAAGTAAAAGGCTTATTTTGAATTATTAAAAAAATCCTAATAACAAGACATAACAAAAAAAGCGTCCTGAATTATGACTTTGTTGCACCGAAGGGGCGATATGTTATCACCTATTTTTGAGATTGCTGGTAAACCTATAATTGGCGAATGTGCAAGTCCGAGACTATAGTTACCTATAGTACTTAAGATATATTATACACAGAGGATGATGGTGTACTTTAATCAATAAATAAATAGGCATTTCCGCACCTAACTAGCACTTAAAAACATCTACAATTAAAACTAATCGATAATCCGTAGAATTTCCCCACATAAAAAGTCCCCTATCGCCTTCAGTGTCGCAAGGGGTAGAAGGGTGACTATAATGACGAAAAAAAAATAACGAACATTTCCAGCTAAGCAAAGTTTAGTGCACTGAATAGGAAGTCGCGTGTGAACTGATTTATGACAAGCACTTCATGTCGCTTCCTGACATAAGTGCTCGAATTGATTCGTACAACACACGAAGACGTGAAGCTACGAGGGGCGGCTGAAAAGTTTTGAGCCTAGGTACCTGAGTCACTATTGACTCCGGCAGCTCATCATTAATTGAGGGTACCCTTAGTAATATAAATTTCAAGTTTAATGTAATTAGCATCATTACGCTATAAGTTATTGAACCGTAAACATCACTGCACGCGTTGTAAAGCGTGCCCTAGCCGAGACAGGATTTGAAGAAATCGACCACCCACCCTACAATCTGGACCTGGCCCCCAGCGATTATTTCCTCTTTTCCAATTAGAAAAAGGATATCCGAGGACGGAGATTTTCCAGCGACGAGGAACTGAAGGAGGGCCATAAATGAACATTTTGAAGCCAAAGACGGTGAATATTTTTTGAACGGGTTAAAAGCCCTTTTTAATAAATGTAAGAAGTGTATTGAAATAGAGGGAGACTACATTGAGAAATAAAATTTTTATACATTTCTATCACCATTTCTTATATCGTGGGCTCAAAACTTTTCAGCCCCCTTGTAGTTTATTTAAAATATTATTTAATCACACATTCGTATTTACGAACTGTAAGAAATAATTGAATATAGGAAACGGTCAGCTTTACTTTCTTCGAAATATAAATATAAGAAAACGATTGTGAAGTGTAAAAACCGGCCAACTGCAAGTCGGGCTCTCACACGAAGGGTTGGGTACCGAAAGAAAAACACGTTCCTAGTATGGAGACCCCGGCAATAGAAATTCACACTGAAAATTTCAACTGTCTACCTTTTACGGTTCATCAGATACAGCCTGCTGACAGACAAATGGACAGACGAACGGACAGACAGCGGAGGCTTAGTAATAGGGCTTCGTTGGCACCCTTTGGGAACGGTACCCTAAAAATTACCTAACGTCGATCAAATAAATCTTAGTGTTCACAACAATGTAGTCAAAGAATTTTATTTACATTTGTGGCAGTTATAAGCCTTTCAAAGTAGGATATTTTGTGAAACGTTTATCTACTACATACATTATATCCAAGTGCAAGTAGATAACCACGGCTGAACGGTAGACCTTTCTCAGACGGCAATGACAACGTACGATATTATCGTTCCCAGATATACTTTGGTTTGGAAGCGGACAACTGAATACAGCTGGTGTTATATTATCTTGTTTAAAGTAATCTGGGAGAGTTTCTGTAATATTTCTGCTTGAATTAAACTTTACGAGTCTTCATTTAAAGCACAAAGGTTTTCATCCGGTCACAAGACCACCCGGTATCTAAGTTGAATACAAAGTAAACTATGTAAAACACAACATATTTGAGTGATCGCGTTAGACTTATAAGTGTAATATTAAAATACAGGCGTTAAAATCCATCACTATTCCAGTGGGGGAACAGGACGGCTTTATTACACGTACGTAGCGGCTTTCCGTTCGTCGAGATGAATATGAATATAGTAAACACGTTCACGTTGCAAGCCCAGAATGCTAATGATATTAGGTTTGGGACTTACATTGAAACTTGCCTAACTAACTTTATACTTTAAGCGTATTTATTTAAGGTTGTAATTTTAATGGTCGCTCTTACCTCGCCGAACCCGCCTCGCCCGATGATGCGGTGCACGCTGAAGTCGTTCATTGTGAGCTGAATGTTTAATTCTAAGTTTTTCCATTGACAAAATCTTGTGTATTTGTCACTGAAACAAAGGAAGGTGTTATAATATTGATAGAACGTGATATAATTAACGTTAAAGAGAATCTAAAGGTTAGTTACCTTTCTAAGAACAATTTAAATGGCTCCCCTCGTAGATGTTGGAAGATTTCCTCAATGTAGGGCTAGAAAACGATGAGATTGTTACCAATTTTATAGATTACCAAAGAACACAACTTTCTTTTTAAAAACTTTAATAACAAAGTTTTAAAGGACATACCTCGAATAGATTCGGTGGAACTTCATGCTTCATTAAATATTTTTGTACATGCGCTACACACTCCTTAGAATAATCCTGAAAAAAAATACACATATGATTTACAAGTGAAATAAACAAATACGGTATCGAGGTTGGATATAAATAAATTATGTTGCTAGGAATGTGTACACATTAGGTACGCATGCTGTGGAATAACGTATGAAACTTAGGTGTATACAATATACATGTTATTCATAAAATAGTAATGCTACAATGGATTTAATTTTTATATGCCTAACTATATAACAGTGGATTTGATTCAGAATATTTTTTGTACTTCGAAAATTGTTTTAAAACCTGTCGTCACTCATGTACTTAGAGGTGTTCACAATAATTTTATCTTTAAGTTATATATGTCTTCGTGTCGTTTTATTTTTTACTGTAATACATTTCGATATAATGTAAAAATTGTTAATGAAATAAATAAAAATGTTTTTTATAAGTTTCCGTTATGATATTTATAAAATACACGAGTATATCATCAAATTTTCATTTGTATTTAGTCAATATGAAAAATTACTTTAGTTATCTATATCTTTAAATTATGGTTAAATCCTATTTGTGTAGTGTTTTCCTTTAGCCTTTTGATATTTTATAAAATACGTATGTCATCAAAGTTTTAATTGCACTCAGTCAATATGAAAAATTAAGTTAGTAACAGTTGGGGATAGCTTTAGGTTACTAATATTTAAACAGTATATACCATGAAACTATGTTTATAAGCTATCACGAAAAACATCGATTTGTAATTACAACCAACTTTTACTCCAAAACGATATCAGATAATCGGATCTACATACATATTTCCAAATAGAGAATTGAGCGGAATCGATCATTGAAACTTTCAGGATCTATACAGTAGTTAAGGAAACTACATATTATTTTATGTGAAATGCCATTTGAGAAACTCGACAGTACTACTAAAATGAGAAGCATACTTTTATGATCCACATTTTACTGGTACAGATACATAATAAACCTATGAAACTGAAAATGGAGAACTTTAGACTCGTCTGCAAGTCCCAACATTATCGTTTGCTGGCAAGTTTTGCCAGTACATGTACGAATACTCAAACGCAATAACCTCAAGTTGATAAAATCCAGTGTATTCTGAAGCAGTTCAAACAGTTTCTCAACTAGTCTTGATTAGAAATCAATAGAGACGCCATGCACTGCTCATGAACTTTATTTGTTTTTATTGTCACCCGCTGAGAATGCGATCTCTAATCGTTGCGCTTTCTTTACTTCTCTTATATCGTACTCGTAAGTAGGAAGGCATCTATTTGAGAAAAATGTCATTGATGGTTCGAAATATTGTGCAGCACAATTTTTCAAGAATGTCACAATTGATGTTATTATTAAGGTAGTATACAGAGTGGCAGCAAACTGAAACCATGAATTCAGCACATGATTGACCGCCTTTTTTTTTTGAGGATGGGAAATCATCAAATGATCCCTCCCGCTCTGGGTGGAGCAGAAGGGAGTGTCAGACTCTTACTGACAAACCCACCCGTGTTCCTTCCTTAGCCCTTTATGTTCCGGGGCAGCGGTAACCCTTTCGGACAATCCCGCTGCCCATGATTGACCCCCCCAGCGTAGAAAAATATTTAGTAGGTTATCAAAAAAAAAATCACATTTTTCATTGAAAAGTACCTACGCAGTCAAAATGTACGGAATAGGTAATTTTTTTTCTTTTAATTACCGACGAAAAGTATTAACTCAGGTGTTCAGAATCATGTACTGAACCTATGGTAAGAGGTTACCCGTCGTTTTCCCTCCCATCCTATATAATAACTGCAAGTTAATGAGATTTCGACCTAAACTGATCCGGCTAGAATTAAGAGTTATTATTTAAAATATGCAGATGATATCGAGTTACGGGGTTAAGGCCCGGTATCCACCAAAGCGGAGAGGAGAGGAGACGAGAGGAGATGTGCTGCGAAACTGGCAGGTTATTTCCACCAAAGCGGAGAGGAGATGCGTAGTGGAGAGATGTGAGCTGTGCGTAGCGGAGATGTGTGATGGGAATCTCTTTCGGATGTGCGAGGTGCGGGGAGAAGGCAGCGGGGAACGGGGCACGCGAGCGCAGGCGCCTCTGGCCGCCCGACTACACACATCTCCGCTCTGCCGCTCTGCTTGCTCGCTGGCGGCACAAAATTCTATAAAAAAATGAGACATCTCTCCTCTCCGCTTGATCCATTTCCACCGAAGCTACGCGGAGAGGAGATGTGGAAATAACGAAATCTGATTGGTTATTCAAAACACATCTCTTCTCGTCTCCTCTCCTCTCCGCTTTGGTGGATACCGGGCCTAAAGGGCAACATTTCAAATAATGAGTGCCCACCAGTAAGCTATTTATCGGAGGTTCACGCGCTTGGACAGCACGCCAACACTCCACTAACGAGGCTCATTATACAAACAAAAGTCATTCTAACCGGATACAACGCTTACGACCTCTTGTTTCACAATTTCTATACTAACTTCATACAGATTGTAACTGGCAACCATTTTATTTTAAATATTTTAATGTTAAACTTACTCGTTGAAATGCAAACCGCAACTTGGGCGCCGAGTAACACAGTACAACTTCTCAACGGAAGCTGTTTTAAACCGACTTCCAAAAAGGAGGAGGTTATATATTCGACTTTATGTATGTTTTTTTTTTTAATGTATGTTCACTGATTTCTCCGTCAATTGTGGACCGATTTTCAAAATTCTTTTCTTATTTGCAAGGGTATGCTCCCGAGGTGGTCCCATTGTCACCAAATCGGAATCTAATGAGGGAATCCCATGGAAATCGAGGGAAACCCTCAAACTTTGTAGGCACACCTATAGCGATTTGGGTTTTTTTATAGTAACTCGTGCATTTGCTCTCAGAAAGCACCATTCGGTGAAGTGGAGCTGATGATGAAGACCACAGATGGCCATCGGAACTACTCAATAATAAATATTTCACGGGTTGCGATTCGATTAGGTACTTTAATGTGGTTTCTAAGCACAATGCGTATCGTGAAGTGAAGCTGATAGTGACTTCTCAATCAGCTCCAGTTCTCCTGGTTCTTACAAGGAGAAGTCCTCAACAATGAACGTCCCTGCATAGGGAAAAGCAATGTTTTGTAAAAGGTGATGAGCAGACTTCCGAAATTAAAGATATTTTTCACTTTGTAGTGTTTTTTGGAAGTCGGTTGTTTTTTTTTTTGTAAAAAAGTTTTTTTTATGTTCATTATAGTTTCATCAAAAACTTTGGCTAAAAAAAATACAGAACATAGTCATGTCGGACGGCGATGTTTGGCAACAAGAAGGCCCAATAACAAAGGCGCTGTCGGCTGATGTATAGAGGGACCCTACAACTTACGTATCAAATACAGAGATGTTAGATTAGAAACTATTTGAAAACGAAAACCGCGACCATTTCGCTATAGGTATATGGACCACGTAGATCGTATCACTTTGTAGTCACTCATTTCATTGGGTTAAAAGCTTTTACATAATTGAAATATGGTTTTAAGACCGCTCGTTGGTCTGAACATCACAGCGCCCAGGTAAAGTAAATTAAATCAATATTTAAAAAAATATTTTAAAGAATTTAGATGTTCTTTCGAGGTTTTATAAGAGAAAGAATACTTAATTTTAATCAATAAAATCAACTACTATGCTAAAAAGTTTTTGGACATTATGAAAGCATAGACTTTTCGCCTATATTGATACAGTAGAGCTTAATAGAAAGATTATTCACAAAAACATCGCAGTTCAATTGCTTCTAGTTATTATTTCTCTATGCAACTGTACCAAATATTTTTTGTAGCTTCGGAATAAATCCACATAACAATATAGTCATATACAAGTGTAGCTGAGTGCAAATCTAGAACAACAGAGATAATCCAAAGAATTAAAACCGAACGGGCGCCGAGCGACGAGACTGTGGGCGAAACGCAGGAGCTCCGTTTTTTAACCTTATCCAGGTTTATGAACTTTATACACTGGATTTTAAGTTTAACATACCAATATAATTCATACTTATTGACATAGAAATATATAAAATACACGTTCGAGACTTTTTGTCGTCTTGTTTGTGGGGTAAAATTATGTATGCAGCAAGGCGTAATATACATTATGCAAATCAACAAGAACCCAGCTATGCAGCATTTCCTTGGCTTCTCTGACACTGGCAGCTACGTACTTTGTATTGGCTCAGCAACCTAGACGCTTATTGCATTGCCTGCTTAAGAAGACAAAAGGACATCACCTAATCTAAACTGCCTGCTGAATAATGCGTTTTCAGATTAAACATGGATCATTAAAAAACAATCTCCTTTACTTACATGTGAATGTGCTAGAAGTTCTTTCATAATAAAATTGTCATAAATATCCCTTGCGATCCGCCGTCTCTCTTCAATACATTCTTGCTTTTCGTATAATTTAATCTGTCAAAGAAAATACGCATGTTATTCATACATAACACCAACAAAATTTAAAATGGAAATGACCATACATCATACATGGTTCATATTTACCTCTTCATAAAATTTTAATTGTGGCACTGGTTCGTCAGAAGTCTGTTCACAAAATTCCTTAAATAATAAATAACCTGAAACAATACAGAAATACGTTAAAATTATGTTTTTGTTTACGTAACACCTCAAAGGTAGGTAGGTAGGTACTTTTAACATGTGTGTATGTAAATTAATCCGCATGATGTCAATTGATTGTGTGGCATCTGCTAATTTAGTCATAAGTGGCGTGCGTAACATGTAATGATCGTTTGGTACGACAGCAGTTCATGTTTTGCGTCAAAATGGTATCACTGCTGTGTAAAAATGTACAAAAGCGGTACCTACATGTATTGGTACGCGTCGTAACATGTGATTGCGTAACGCTGAATGTAAACAGCTCTTCACATTATGTAATTTTTCGAGGTACTGTAACCGTAACTGAGTTAGGTCCCAAGTAAAACTTAATGAAAATCCTTTAGCATAGAGTTCGCTTCGTACATGAAGATAGATTGTGACGTCAGAGAATAGGGAGATTTTCAATTTACCACTATGCAGTCTCAAAAATGGTGGATAACGGCCTACTTCGCTCTCACTAAGAAGAGGCCTGTGTCATGTGTGCCAGTAGTGGGAATATTATAGGCTGATTATGCTTATGATATGCAGTCAAAGATTATTTTTTTAATACAAAATATATATAACAAGCCGTGTGCCCGATGGGATTTCTTATCGGAAAAAAATACGAACTTCCATAAAAACTTTCATCCCCTATTTAACGTCTTCAGGGGGTGAATTTGCATAATAGAATCATAGAACACTTTTTATTATGTACACCATATAAATGACAGAATTTAAATGTAGAAAATTTACATAGGGTGGCACAATGGGCTTCGCTAAAAGCGATCTTTTATAGACTAGCTTTGTATGGGACCTTAGTGCTCACTTTCGATTACGATTTAGGAAGTCTTGTGCATTTTATGCTCCTAGCATTGTCTGTTATTAAATTAATGAAATAATTTAAGATTCTTATTGATTAGATTGAAGAATATATAAAAGATTGAAATATATAAATCTACACCAATATTATAAAGAGGAAAGATTTGTTTGTTTGAATTGAATAGGCTCCGAAACTACTGGACCGAATTGAAAAATTATTTCACCATTAGAATCCTACATTATCCTTGATGAACATAGGCGATATAATATTTTCAAAAAAGTTAGGGATCCGTATGAAAACTTCGATAATGTGTCACACTCACACCCAAGGTGTGAAAAAAATACCAAATAAATCCTTATATCGCGTACACTGCGGAAACTATAGACAATAGAGCAAAGTGATGTACTACAGTTTTATAGAAGACACCAATATCTACAAAAAAGTCCCCGATACCATAAGTCTAATTATTACAGTTATGTCACAGTAACTACTTTTTTTCATGTTAAAATATACAATAGTAACGCCCGGTACAAACTAGGCCACATTATTCTTACTTTGGTTTGGTATTAATCCTTATCTAAATTATATTATTTTATAAACTATTTTTTATGACGCCCCGACACAAAAAGAGGGGTGTTATAAGTTTGACGTGTGGATCTATGTGTCTCTGTGTGTATCTATCTGTGGATTGTTGCGGCATCATAGCTCCCAAACGGATGATTTTTAATGTTTGTTTTGTCAAAAGCAGACTTGATCGAGTGTTCTAAGCATGGAAAGTCTGCCAAGAGTGTGTTATAATTGATTTAATTTTTTTGTTAAATACCAATATCTACCCGTGAGAAACCGGGGCGGGCTGCTAGTAAATAAATATTATTGTGTCAACTCTACAACTCCAGAAGCAATTAATTTTGCTCTCAATTCATCAGGAATTAACAGGTCAACGAATAGACTATCTCCAGCTTTACCATCCAGTAATTTATTTATTAAAATCTCCACTAGAACTATCATTACAGGCGTATGTACCCAATGCGACAGTACGGTAATTTTACCAATCTATACCTAGTTCAAAATTTGACAGACGATAAAGGACACACAAGTTTTATCGTGCTCTGAACGCTCCAAAACCATTCTTAGCATGGAAAACTTGGAAATTATTCTAGTAAATACTTTAATCCACATAAAACCCAAACAGCTATCGTCTACAAGGGAACGAACGACGGCGACGTGCCCCAACAATGTCTAGTCCAGTGCAGTCGATAAAGTTATTTACTGCAAGTCGAAGTGGGGCCACCGTAAATTGTGTTTGTAACTTGTTCCCGGGAGCCTCGCTGCAATATAGCCCTCTCGACCAACTAACTATCAAGACTATCATTGAAATTACTGCAATTTCTAGAAAAGTGTGCGCCTTTGGACAAGTGGGCTTAATGAAAAATAAATTGGCGTGATCATTTCCGCTTGGATTACATTTAAAATGGCTTTTACATTGCAAGCTTAGGTCTCCCTCGTGGCAAAATGTTTGTATTACGTTGTATGATTTGACTAATACTTGTTTGACACGTTATTCTAAACGTGTAAAACGAGTATAATGCATTGTATCACAATACTAGAGACTAAAGGAAGGAAGAATATAATACTCATGCTGACGTACGTTTTAATATCAGGGTATTTTTTTTTTGATTGGCTAAACTTCACAGAAGTTCATTTCACACCGATGCTCATCGCGTCTATGAAGTTTTGTCAATAATAAAACCCGACTACTGAAAAGGATGAAACAAGAAAGTACCTTCCCGTGGTCGCATGCTAGTATGCGTACAGCAGCATGCGACCACGGGAAGGTACTTTCTTGTTTCATCCTTTTCAGCAATCGGGTTTTAGTTTTTAAACTTATTTTTTATTTAAATTATTTTGGAGTTAAGTAATTTCGTGATAAAGTATTTGTAGAGCCGCTTAAATAATTTTTTGTTTAGATTTTATTTTTTTGCATGTACCTAGGTAATATATCAAACTTATACATAAATATGTTTGGCTCAAATCTGAGGTGTGATTTTATAGAAATTATTCCTAACTAGCTTTTGCCAGCGACTTCGTCCGCGTGGAATAATGACTTCCGGAAATTGAGGCACTAACTCTCATAGAGTTTAACCGATGTGCTCTTTCTTCTGCCGATTCTTGAGAACGCGTATTTCTCATTCAACGCGTTTTTCAAGACAATAGCGGGCGGACGCCGGCGTCCGCTTGGGGCTTGAATAACTAAAAATATATAACTACGTCTAATATATAAAATAATATATAATAAAACCTACTTCACTCAAAACTAAATACCTATAACTACTATAATTAATAATACCTATACCTATAATTAATAAAAGTACCTACGCTTTTACCTACTTAATATTAAAAAAAAACTGAACATAAATTAACCAAAACTTACCTACTACTAACTAACTACTACTAAACTATTACTACTTCACCTAAAAAGAAATCCTGTTTTCCCAACATTTCCCTGCTCTGCTCCTATTGATCGTAGCGTGATGAAAAGTATACTATAACCTGCCCAGGAGTATGAAGAACAATTGTACCAAGTTTCGTTGAAATCCGTCGAGTGGTTTTTGTTTCTATAACGAACATACAGACAGACAGACAGACAGACAAAAATTTTACTGATTGCATTTTTGGCGTCAGTAACGATCACTAATCACCCGCTGATAGTTATTTTGGAAATATATTTCATGTACAGAATTGACCTCTCTACAGATTTATTATAAGTATAGATTATCGGGTGTATGCAATGCAAGCAAATCCGTGAGCAACAGGTGACAATTATATATATTTTTGAAACGTGCTAATTAAGCCCTTTCATTTAATACCCATCAATCACGGCATGTTTTTTTTTTTTTTAAGGTCATGACTTTATGTCCGCTAGATGACGCCATATTCAATTTAATGTGACGTCACATAACCTATAACCAGCGGAAGATCAAGACGCTTCCAACAATACCTCATTTGTCAAATTATGACAAGTAGTTTAGAAGTTATGAGGGAACAGATGAACATACGTACATACATACATACCGGTCAAAATCATAACCCTCCTTTTTGCTTCGCCGTAGTCGGGTAAAAAAGGGCTTTTATGATACGCTATTCAAAGACCGATTTCTTCCTGCGTTTCTACATTTCTTTATCACAGATTCACGCGAAGATATTATAGCGTCATAATAATTGCGCTAATGAGGCACCATAAATCACAACCTATATCTACGGGGACTACTTTCATTCACGCCCAGAAAAACAGCTAAGTACATCTATACAAATACAAATAAATAAAATTAAAGTGTCTGTCTGTTTGTAACTTTGTACTGTGAATGCAAATAGTAAAAAGGTGTTATTGGCCCCGATTCTGTTGTTCACAAACTTAACTAAATTTAAGTTCAGTGCATCTTTTTCTTTCTATTTCATTAAGAAAAGGACAGAATATAAATATTAGTTTAGTCCTGTCAAATTAGTCAGCGCTTGACGTAAATTGACGTATTTTTAGTAGCCAATTTTTTTGTCTCGTCTAACTTGTCTATGGATTATCTAATTTGACAGGACTAAACTGATATTTTATCTTCTGTCCTTTTCGTAACGAAATAGAAAGAAAAAGATGCACTGAACTTAAATTTAGTTTAGTTTGTGAACAACAGAATCGGGGCCATTGTTTTTTTTTTTATGTTTTGTCTATCTGTCTGTTTGTTCCAGCTAATCTCCGAAACGGCTGGATCGATTTTGATAAAATTTGGTATGAGGAGACTTTAAGCCCTGGGGAAGGCTGGCTTTTTATCGACATACCACGCGCGCGAAGCCGCAGGCGGAAGATAGACATTACTGTGATTGGTGCGTGTACTGGCGATATCTGCTGTAGTTACTGCATTAAATAGGTAGAAATACAATGAGGATCCCTACATTTAAATGTGAAATTTAGACTAATGTGAAATAATCTAAGTTAAAGCTAAGTTCTAGTTCACCAAACCTAATCTAAAGTGTTCTGAACCAACGCTAAACTTCCAGCAGTACTTTACTGGCATTTTCTAGTAAAATCTTCATTATTTTCTATGTAAGTAAACTCACAACGCAACTGCTCATGTCTGGAGAGTACATAGTCTCCTGGCTTTCAGAAATGCCTCTCAATGGTATTGTCTTTTGATCCGCTGTGGGTCACTGATATATAGGCCAGATAAGGACACTCTCGTATTATCCCCGTGCTCTATCTCCGTAAACGTAACCCCTAATCACCAAGGCTTTCGAAACTCTCAAAAAAGACGAATCTGTTTGTCCTACATTCAATAAGTTATTGACGTACTTACGTGATACAGTGCAATGGATTCAATACAGTACCTATATACACCTACTGATAAAGATTTAGTTCTAGACCTAGTTAGACCATACACTATCCATAAAATTCATAATCAATCAATAAAGCATAAATCATCATCTGCCTAGCCTTTTCGCAACTATGTTGGGGTCGGCTTCCAGTCTAACAGTATGCAGCTAGAATACCAGTATTTTACATGGAGCGACTGCCTACATCTCCACAACCTAGTTACTGGGTAAGGGTCCCTTTACACAGACCGGCTCGGAGAGGAGAGCAGATTCTTATCACATTGAACACAGAGTTTTTAGTATTGTAGTAAGGGTTATTTTTGCATGTGCACTGCTTTAGTCATTAAGAATGCTCGAAAGCGCTTGGTGTGAAATAATAAGAGGAGCTGACCGGCTCCGATCACGTACTTTTTCTCGTTCGCGCAGCCGTTCGGCTCCGATTGCATGCTCTTTCTCGCTCGCGCAGCCGATCGGCTCCGATTGTGTGCTCTTTCTCGCTCGCGCAGCCGATCGGCTCCGATTGCGTGCGCGCCGCCCCATCCCGACCGCCATTTTGATTGCACAATTTAAAACGGAACAGTTGTGTGCACTTGTACGAAAACATGACTGATGAAAAATTAATAATACTCGTGTCAAAAAATATGAGTGTTTATTTGACATAACCAAGCCATTTCTTCATCAGAGCTATCTAAGTCCATGTTCCGAAAAGCACACGTTAACACCGAAAACAAAACTTGGACTGCGTGGAATACTGGTACTGCCTTTGTAGTGTATCCACCCGGCTCCGAGCGAATCCGACCGGCTGCGAGTGCATCCGACCGACTGCGAGCGCATCCGACCGGCTCCGAGCGCATCCGCTTTCAGATCGCTTCCAGCCGGTCTATGTGAAATAGTTGGTGGTTCCGCTCCGACCAACTCCAAGCGTATACGATCCGGTCTGTGTGAAAAGAAAAATACGCGCAGATGCTCTCCGAGCCGGTCTGTGTGAACTGACCTAATGCGACACCCCTTAGTAAGACTGGTTGTCAGACTTTTGGGCTTCTGACGACCCATAACGACTGTCAAATATCCAAGAATGACAACCGGGACCAGCGGCTTAACGTGCTTTCCGAGGCATGGGGAGTCTCGGTATGTAACCATGGACCATGGATCGAACGCGGCAGCGTAGCTTAACCTGGACGATCGACCTGTGCGGCTGTTATTACATAACCACGAGCCCCTCAGCCCCAATAAAGCATAAATGACATACTTAAATATTCTTATAGCTGCTGTTAAGAAGTACACCTTTGACGAAGGCGATGCAGCTGTTTTAACAGGCTTAAAAAGCAATTTTCTCGTTGGGAAAATAATTTGTTGAAGCAATGTCGAGGTAGAAAACTTGTGGCTTGCAATATACACAGAAAATGCACATTTCGCAAACAAGTAATTATCTGGGAGTACCAACCAGCGCCTTAATCTAATACTCGAGTGCTGATTCACGCAAATGTTATGTTTCTGTTGCAAGCGGTAAAAAATAAATTCATTTGATTTATCGTTGAAATGGAATGAATTTAAATAAAACATTACCTGGAGTGAATTACGTTTCGTGTACACGTAACTGCCAGTAAATAGCTTATGTATTTCCATAATTAGTAGTTCAATATACAACGCACACACACACATACACAAAAAACGTACACATTAGGGAGGCTAGTTTTCCAATTACATGTAAAGATACTAGTTGTTCAAATGCGATGCTAGTAAAGGCGGAGACCTGAGTGAGCCATAAACCCACATGTTTTCTCAAGAGAAATCTTCGATATCGAAGTACCCGCGCCCCAGCGGGCCTAGTATACAGCTGCAGTGCAATCTGTATCTAACAGATTGACACTTATGTCAACACCAGGCTCTGCTTTCAGTCAAGCTCCAAATAACTAGAACTGGAACGTATTTCTAATCATCTTCTGCAGGGTAATTGCGTAACACACTATCAGTAGCAATGGGTTTTATTTTGACAGTTCAACAACATTCATTGCGTTATTTACGTTGTTAACCAGACACACTTTTCGAACATATAGAGCAATGGATTAGCAATATGCTTCAAAATGATTCAAATTGAGAGTAATAAGTGTGTTACGCAATTAGGGTGCTGTTTATGTTGTGAATGATGAAACAGATTTTATATCTTGCGCTTGTAAATTTCTATAAAATAGGATAAGCTAGGCCAGACATCTAGCAGAAAGAAAAAGGCACTCGGAAAAACAAAGTCCAGGACTAAGAACATTATCCTTAGCGACATGAGACAACTTCATTAGAGGGAAATACGCAGAGCGGCAATAATCCGGCGTGCGTAGCTGTGTGCGGAACCAACGACGCGGCCTACTCGGCTCGCTTACGTTTAATCTTGTTTACGATACAAATCCCCGCAAGAAAGTTGTTACGAAAGTGAATTTGAATTAAACTTGCCCGGAATACTTAAATCAATGGCGTACTACGGCTGTTTGCGATACATACCGGTTAAAACGGATACGTTTAACAAATGGTATGCACGTTGCACTATTTTTATCTTCGCTGTAGATACAGTAGACTGTGAGAAACCTTTGTTTACAGAGAGCATCCATTATTATGCACGAGAACACAAAGCATGGGCGAAATTTATTAACAATTAGTGTGGTGGTCTAAAGCGTAGGTACTGAAGTTTATCTGAAAAGTAGTTTACCTATACTGTAAACCTGTGCCCACATTTCCTTAATTCTCTCCAGATGGATAGCCTTAAGATATCTTGTGGGTGGATATGTTTTTAACCAAGACAATGGCTAAGAATTTAGTTATTGTCTTGAAGACAATCTACAAAACCTTTTTATGGCATGGCAGTCCTACTTAGGTGTGCACCTGCCGTACCTACTCAATAAATCAACTGCCTATCTGGCGGAATGTGCTGAAGGGTTATCATGGTGAAGACGGTTAAAAAAATTCAAGAAAAAATGCTAAAAACTATGAAAGTGTCATGATATTAAAACCTTATATATCTAAGAAAATGCTTCTCTGTAAACGATGTTAGAGAGGTTGCTTGCCCCTCGAAAGAGCTCCTACATAAAGTTTCCCGTTTGAAAAGCAACCCATTTACTCTGGTTATATTCGACACCAGCCGCCCTCGAAAACTACGAAGTTGACACACACGAAGAAAATTTTGGACATGATTTTGATTTAGACCTTTTACGGACCTTGTCGGTTGTATTTTTTTTTATTTGCCACAAATTCGTGTAAGTACTACTTTATGTTGATACTCAGCAATTTTTTTGATCTTTGTACAATATGTGTACTGTTTGTTACTGAAGAGTTCTATTGTCAGATCTTCACTCTATTAAATGAGACCATCTCGGTCGAAAACTCTTACAAACAAAAAATAGTGTAACATGCGGTCGGATAGGACGAAATTATAAAAGTTCCTTTTTTTGAGCCATTACATGTTCTACGGAACCCTAAAACAGGCGAATTGAGCACTTCTTCGATTTTGAAGTTGGTTATAAAGAAACCTTCAAGAATCCTTCAGTTTTTCTTCTAATTTGAATTCGGTTAAAGAGAACTGAGGAAAAACTTGAGTGAGATGAGACCTCTAGAGAGAAACCCAGAACCAAATATTCTAAAAGCCAGGTCCACAGTCCAGAACAATAACAGTGCTACGTCTCTACGAAACTACTTTCTTTCCAACAATTTCAGAATTTATAATTAAAATTTGTTTATAACTATATGAATGAAGGTCACTCTTCTGCGGAAAATTCCACCACCGCCGAAAAGATTTTGCCAACATTTCACTACCCAAACAAATTTTAGCAATCTTTTTTATACCAATGCAAAGTTTGGAATGCTTTTAGTACGCACATTTTCATTTGGTCAAATTTTTACTTGGCAGAATATTATCAAGGATAATGTCATTTAGGCATTTGGTCTATAACCAAATGATTTATTACAGCAAAAAATCTTTAGATAATAAACGTTTCGTCAAATGATTTGTTATGACAAAAAATATAAACGCAAAGATTTTTTGGGGATTATATAATTAAAAAATGCAATTTTATTTTAACATATTACATTTGATGTCATTTGTGTACTCCTTTGTAAGTTTGTGCTTGAATTTGTCTGAAACAAGGCGAATATATGGTTACTTGTGGAACTACTTAGAGTAGGTTAATTATTTAAAAAAAAAATGCTTAGGTTCGGTTAGGTTAAAACTGTGACGAGGTGCCGCGGCAGCGGCCGGCGAGTGGTTTTTTTGGGAAGTGATAATTTGGCAATTTCTTTTCGATGAAACAAGGGATACCCATTCAGAACACCACATCACTTATTATTTTTAACCCCCGACAAAAACAGAGGGGGGTTATAAGTTTATTTGAAATTCTTTTAGCGCCACTAATCAACCATCTATGGAAAGCGATTTTTGTACATTATAATCATTATCATCACTTTTTTAAATAATACAGCCATAAGTGTCTGTGTTATTTCGTCATAAAGCTAAGCCTTTAAGACGTGATTATTCGCATAATAGTACTATTATCACAATGTTTTCGTTAGTACATCGCGTTAGTAAATCGCGCCAATAGATGTCGTTACGTGTTTCCACATTACGTAATGAAAGTTGTTCTAGAATACTTTAAATTGATTATATCTTTCGATAGAGTGAAGCGATTGCGATGAAACAAAAACTAATCACTACTCCGATTTCCACGCTATATTTTTGAGTATAAAAATTAACCTTAAACCTTAATTTGATACTTTTTACGTTGAACCTGTTCAAATAGATAATCTTTCACGTCCAAACAGACAAACACAAAAATTACAAAAACTGATGAAATGGCATTTGATGGTTATCCTTTAACACCCCAACTTTTTTTGGGAATATTTTCAATTTACAGAAACTCCTTGTCTACATATTTATTATATGTAATAGATAATAGATAGAAGAATAGATATAGAAGAACAGATATAGAAGAACAATAGATATAGATGATAGAATAGTAGATTGAAGAAGATGAATAAGAAAATTTCAGCTTTAAATGTTGGAAACTGCTTTAGTTTTAATTTAAACATGTATTTTGACTAACGGAATTTCTAGGAGTAAAACATTGTTATTTTTATTTAGAACACAAAACAAACATCAAAGAGGAATAACAGCAAACATAGACGTGTGATCAGACGACATAAGTGCTCGTTCAATCTACGAAGCAATTGTAAAAGCGCAGACGTAAATCGCTCGAAAAGAAACGGCTCAAAGGGCCCTCGTGTTTACACAACCTGTTTCTTTTAGCATCGACCAACCAATAATGTTGTCTCTAATCTAAGCCGAACTGCCGAGGGACTTCGGAAGACGTGAAAGATTAAACAAGACAGCACTATTTTCGTTCGATAAAAATTGTAGTGAAATCGGCTTATCATATAATGTAAAGCTTTGAATTGAAAAGGTTTGGGAGTTTTACGTTTCATGTGGATTTGCTCACGCACGCGAGATGCCCGCAAGCGTCTGCAAATCTGCATCCGCAACCCGCGTGTAGCACGCATCATAATAAACACACTTATATTTAGTTTTATTTATGAAAGGGTCACATTATTATGCGGCGCTGAGACCGCATGCGTGAGCAAATCCGCATGACACTAATAAACGCCTTTAAGTTTGGTTAGGAGTTCCAATTTACGCTACGCTAACTACGTTGAAGAAGATTTTGATAATTGTGGCAAAAACACAACCCGCACTGTACGTTCAAAATATATTCCTAAATACAACGCCGTGCGTTAACGTCCATTATAATTAACGTTTTAAGATTTTAAGATACTGCACCCATTGATAAGGCAGCGGCGAACATTAGGCAATGCTATTTGAAGTTGCGTCCATTGGTCCTAACATGGACTGTTAGCTAAACTAATCAAAATAGTACCAAAATAGCATGAGGGGTAATAATTACCCGTTCAATGATCGTGGAAGACGGATACCGCTGATTTAAACATAATAGATGTGACCATATAATCGTGCATTTGTTTTACCGTTTTATACCAGTAGAATACGGAATTTCGATGCACAAAATATCGATAAATGTTAATACGATGCTACAAAAATGCGATGCACGTTACCGCGATAGATCCTCACTGCAATACTACTTGACTTCGATGCACTTTACCGCGAAAGATTTTCACTGCGATACTAGTTGGCTTCGATGCACGAACGCAATAGGTGACGTAGGATGCAAGAGCGAACGAAGGACACCCCGAGGTTAGGTTTGGTTAGGTTACTTCAAACCCTACATACAGAAATAAGAGCCCCGCGAAGCGGGACTCCGTCGACATAGGATGCAAGATCGAGCGAATGAGAATACAAATACCTTTACCGTGCATCGAAGTCAAGTAGTATCGCAGTGAAAATCTTTCGCGGTAATGTGCATCGAAGTGAAGTAGTATCGCAGTGAAGATCTATCGCGGTAATGTGCATCGAAGTGTAGTGGCTTCGCAGAGACGGTCTTTCGCAGTAACGTGCATCACAATTTTGTAGCATCGTATTAGCATTTATCGATATTTTGTGCGTCGAAATTCCGTATTCTACTCGTTTTATACAGTCACAAAGAACGTGCATTGTTTTAACGAATGGCCGTAATTCCTGCTGTAATTGCCCGATTTATTTCTTTTGCTGCATTGGAAAACTTTTTACTGTTTCATCTACAAATTATTTACCTCCAGCTACACTATAAATTTTTAGTGCGCGTTAGCGATTTAAGTACCCATCAATTTTATAATACAGTTAGGAAGTGACGAAATTGGCACATTCTTGACATTTATCTTTCTTCCTCCGTCAGTACGAGCTATATTTTATAATACCGTGCAGCAGCCGCAATATAAAACAATATGTCAGGTTAAAGAAATAACTATACGCCATGATACCTTCAGAAATACGAAATAATGTCAATTGGATCTTCAAAAGTATGGCACTCGTGGGTTGCAGCTGAAAATCAGCGTCAGGTGGCACATCTTGTGTTGTCATCTGACAATATGCTGAGCTGAGGCCCTTTTGGCATTATTATCTTTGTTTTCTGTTTTTATAGTTTTAAGGTGTATTTATTTTGCTGTAATGCCAATAAACGCATTTTTCTTTCTTTTCTTTCTTTCAAACAGTACTCACCTAAGACTTGATTGAATATTTTGTCAAAATTTATTTCATTCTTCTTTTCCATATATTTGTGCATTACACTCCGAACACTGAAACAAAATAATAAAAAGGTTGTTAAACAATGCTAATAGGAAGGGTACAAGAACTTGATTTTCGCCAGTGCTGGCAGATCATTGATCGTGGCATTTCTTGTTGGGGATGATGTTAAGAAGGAAGAGGTCTGCATTACTCTAAGTGTGCTACTAAACTAGGCTACTGAGATCTCCATAATGATAATATCATTTTCTCTTGTAGTCTTTTGCCCATGTTTAGCAGTAACATTAAACGTCATGATTTTTTCGGATATTCACGACTCCAGCAGCCACTAATTTAGTCACAAATTCACCAATAAAATGTATAACAAAACGACGGACTCGCGCTTTAAATAAAATGTTAGTTTATCGTTTTGTTTACCGTGTCGCCACCACCATATTTTTTTGTGTTAAGACGTGCCTTTGAACTTTTTACGAGTCCGTCTGTAACGCGACGGTAAACTTAGTAGAGTGCTTAATTCTAATCTTGCATAGTAATGTTAGCCAGAATATTATTTTGCACGTATCTACGTCTACGCTATCTAGAAGAACGAGTTATCTACTCGTTCTTATTAAAACATCAGTACCTACATACTAAGCGAAACGAAATAAACTCGGCAAAGTTATGCAAAAGAATCTTATCTCCATTTTCCTGGTAAAACAGAAAATTCAGAAGCAAACATTTCATAAATGGATGGTAAGTAGACGCATCGAGATCAGGAATAATCGATGCACGTACATTCGTGAATATTACGATTTTTTATATTATTAGACGAGTCATAGATTGTGCGATTCGTTATTTTTCTCAGAGCCGCAGCTCTGACCGGCAGAAAAGGTTTTTCGCAAAAAAAAACCTTTGCAGTCAGTGGATTGTTAGTATTTTACTATTTAAATACAACAAAGAGGATTACAGTAAATACACACATCAAAAGTGTCTAGGGATCAAGCATTTTTATGCGGATTTCTTGAGATTGAGATGTGGCTTTGTAATAAATTTATGATTTTATAAATTTATATGGATCCTTTTTGGTGCATTTCATAATTTGAATCAGGAATTGTGAATCAAATTCGAGTAAAAGATGAAAATCAGCTGTCAATATTTTCCCTATAAAAACATACAACGCATTGAAGACATTATTAGTGCTACTGTTTCCCTACTACTGATTAAAACCAACGTTATTATGGAGCGGCGACGTCATTTAAGCAGGGAAGAAATGCTCAGAGCCGTGGGAATGATAGAAGCTGGTTCCCGGCAACGTACTGTGGCTTTAGCTCTGAATACAAGTCAGAGTGTTATCAGTCGACTTTGGACACGTTACCGAAGCACTGGTACCGTGGCTGAGCGCCATGGAGGACGGTATCGCTGCACCACACGGAGACAAGACCGATACATTCAAATCTTAACTCGAAGAGCTCCAACAATAACCGCCATGATGTTAGCCGTGAGGCTTCATCACTCTTCAGGGAACTTAATTAGCGACCAAACAGTCAGAACCCGCTTGCATGAAGTGAACCTTCATTCCCGAAGACCGCTACGGGTACCACCTATAGCAATGCACAATCGTAGGATTCGATATCAATGGGCTCTTGAACACAGAAATTGGGCAGAAGAACAATGGCGTTTCGTGTGCTTTTCTGATGAGTCTCGTTTTGGTATGAGACCGGATACAAGACGTATACGACACTGGAGAACCCCTGGACGCCAACAGCGTTTAAAATCCTGCCAGGAAGTCCATCCTTATAGTGGTGGAACCATCATGGTATGGGCGGGTATTTGGATCGGCGGAAGAACTGAGTTGATTTGGATCAGAGGCAACCTCAACGCTCAAATTTATGCTGAGACGATTGTATCAGACGTCATCGTTCCTCTACAAGTGCAAATCGGTCCCTTATTTCAGTTAATGCATGATAATGCACGACCGCACACCGCAAGAGTTGTAAGACAGACTCTCGCCGCAGCTAACATCAATGTCCTGCCCTGGCCTGCTCAGTCGCCAGACTTGAACCCGATTGAGCATGCATGGGATATGCTACAGAGAAGAGCTCTGCCGAATCTGGAGGGTATCCAGTCGCAAGAAGACCTTTTTTTGTTGTTGCAACGAACATGGGCGGCCATTCCACAGCGTGATTTGGATGAACTCATTTTGAGTATGCCAAACCGATGTTCTTGTGTTGTTAGTGTTCGCGGTAGAAACACGGATTATTAATTGTTTAAGTTACCCAATAAAATTTTAGAGAAAACTGTTATTTCAGTCTTTTTTTCGAACTTTTGTGTTAGTGGTTCAAATGTCAAAAATCCCTTTATTAGGAAAATGGCAAATTTCTTTATTAATGCAAAGGTGACTTGGTTTATCGTTACTGTGACAAACGAAAACACTTTATTTGATGAATCCTTAAAGAAAATTTTAATTAATATCAATCAGGAGAAAAGTTATTGCAAAAATATATGTTGATCCCTAGACACTTTTGATGTGTGTATAATGTAATCCGATTGCATGATTTTGGAATCACTTATACAGTCGCCAAGACTCAATAGGCAGACTTTTGCTATTTCGTTCATTTCGTTCTTTACAGAATAATGTATGTTAATGAGAAAGTCTATCTAACAAACCCAAGCAGGGAACGTGATGCCTTCAACAGGCAGATAGATTTGCTAAGACCAGACCAACACGCAGCTTTCCTATTTCATATTTAAATTGCCTGCATAGTACGATTCTCTTTGAATACTTATATCCATCCCGAGGTGAACCGTGGTCTTACATGCCAGTGATATCACTACGGCAGCTTGTATAGAGTAGCAAAGTTAATATAAACGTATCTAACTGTATGAATGATGCACAAGGAATCAAGGCGCCTTTTGAGATTTTTGTGTCCACTAGGGATTTCGAATACCGGTTTTTTTTCAATACCAGTATTAATACCGCATAGAAAATTCCCAATACCTGGATCCCGGGATCCCGGTATTAAGAAGACTATTTTTTTTCCAATATAGTTTTTTTAAAATTAATTCATTAATAAGTTTCACCACAAAACAATTGTTTAAATATAAAATCACTTTTTTAATATAACTATACTAAAAGACCAGTCACCGTAGACACAATAATCGCGTTAGGCCGCAAAAATTGCACTATACTGATTTTTTTGGGATGTTATTAGGATAGATACTAATAGTGTATGTAAGTTTGCAGCTTGGAAACTGTGCTAACTGCGTGGTGCTCGATAAACTTTGAAATTTTCGGAATTTTTTCGGTGTTTCACCCAATATATTTTTAAAGTATACAAAACTATATCTCGAGGTTTATTGGATCTACAGATCTGCGCCTATGGCTGCGCTCAAATTTTGTATATATACTTTAAAATGTATTGGGTCACTTTTCCGTAGGATGCAACGTTTATTCAGCGCGTTGCCCCACCTTCCTTGAAACCTGAGGAATCTCAGGATTGTACTTCTATTGGTCTATGTACCGCCTGCCTTGACCGAGAGGCAAATATAAAGACCACTATTTATTAATCCCATTATTCACCTGCGCAAGTAGTAGAAAAAATAAATAACTGTCTAAATTAACCACGAGATAATTAAAATACGCAGTTTTTAAAACTTACCTAGATAAAAAAAACTAGTTTGTAAATAATGTGCAATAGAAAAAAATTGTGTCACTGTAGTTTCGACTGAAAATAAAATAAAATCACTAACACCGGGATCCCGATATTGGATATTTAAATACCGGTATTGAATAATTATAAAAAAATGTCCGGGATCCCGGTATTGGAAGCCCTAGTGTTCAACTTTAAATCAAATCGTTTATTGTCACTTGTAGTTCTGATGCGAATACATGTGTTTGAGTTTGAAACTTCTCTTAAATATATTGGTTAAAACTTTCAAAGAAGTTTTAGCAAGTTTATTTCGTGCTGTTGTGCTAACACCAAAGATTTTTCTTCACACCTTCGCCTGCGAACTAGGGTTTGGTTCCCGGGACGTCTCGTGTCTCGAAGACCCAGGACTTTTTGTGAATTTAGTTGTCTAGTCGGGTCTCGAGACCTTCGGGTCGAGGCTGAAGACTGTCCAGTGTCAACCACAGCTCACCGTCCCAAAATAAGTTTTTTTTTTTACTTCGTATTAGGGTAACACTGCACTTATTGCGGAAGAACTGATTGTAGAGTTTTTGAAAATACCCCCAAAAATAAAGTTTCCCGTAAATTATGGACGCCGCACCTAGCACCAGTAGTTCTATAGTACACCCGAAATTCTTGCAAAAAATCAAGAGCGAGTGTTTTCTGCATTATTACAAAAAAAAATGTTTTTTACCCGACTGCGGCGAAGCCCAAAAGGAGGATTATGTGTTTGATTTATTGATATATCTGGCCCAAAAACTAACTCGATTCTAAAGTCCCGTGACTTTGATCGTGGGTTGTCTCGTGTCCCCAGGCTTCTCAAGACCCAAACTGCGAACTTATGATATCTAGCAATCGGAGGGAAACGTGATTTCCTCAATAAGTGTGTTCACTTTATGCGCGTTTAAAATGGTCCGCCCAGCTGAGCTATGTTTGCAGCTTTATCAAAAATAATTTATTGCGCGTACGCAAGTTTAAACAAAGCTTTCAGCGATCGTACATATCTTAAATTTTTACGAAAAATAACGTCTGCGTGCCGTTTGTATTATTCGTTTAAGTAATTACTATAAACCAACTTATGGCGATAAGTATAGTTCACAAATCAATATGGACCCTGTAGGGGTTCCTACGGGGGCCCTATTAAATATCGAATTATACGAACGATACGAAGAAGTTATACTTCTTAGCATTTCTATGACAATCTAAATATGGTGCTTCGAGTTTTCCAATAATATTTACGATGGCGAATAACAAAAAAAAAATATTATTAAGTACAAAAGGAGCTTCTGATTAAATCTATACTAATACTAATATTATAACGCTGAAGAGTTTGTTTGTTTTGTTGAACGCGCTAATCTCAAGAATTACTGGTTCGAATTAAAAAGTATTGTTATGTTGGATAGTCAATTTATCGAAGAAGGCTATAGGCTATATAACATCACGCTACGACCAATAGGAGTGGAGCATCAATGAAAAATGTTGCAAAAACGGGAAAAATTATTCGTTTTGAGAGCTTTTGGTTAAAGTTTCGCAAAAATAATGTATGACAGAATTGTTCCCCCTTAAAAGTTCTTAAAAAGTGTGCGCGACAGCATATGTATATCTTTCAATGTTGAATCGCTATACCCTTTTTTATCGTAATCAAATTTGTTCTAAACTAATTCATTATTTGCGAAGGTGTTTTTATAAACATGATAATTATTAATCCTTACCCAAATAAATAAGTACGTAATTCATCACAAGTATTTAATTTTGAACAAAATTGCCCTTGACATCAGTTGATTTCGATGAATATCTTAGGAGATATCATAGTTTTAAAATAATACTAATAATAAAGCTGAAGAAATTGTTTGTTGAAAGCTCTAATCTCTGGAAGTATCGGTCGGATTTACAAAAAACCTTTTTGCATTTGATAGCCCATTTCTTGAGGAAGGCTATAGATTTAAAACATGCATTAAACGCACACTATGTAGACAAGCATACTGTATGTTGGATGATTATATCGTAGATAAAAATGCTTGGCTAAATGCTGGTCCTGCTCCACAGAGGCACAGACACTTGGGCTCACTAGTTAAAATTTCAATATTTGGAAGACATGCTTCCCTTTTTTTTTTCCTTTTCTTTTTTGTGTTTCTGACATTCGAACTTAATGTGTATTTTTAATTCAAACAAGTTTTAATTGTTACTTTAATATCATATACCTCTTTCTAGTAAAATTTTATTCATCTCGTAAATAAATTGGAAACTATAGTTTTGTATAATTTAGAAGCATTTTTTTTTTATTTTGTAAATGTAAGAACCATGGATCCATTTATTATAATTTTTTTATATTGACTTGAAAGAGCGTGGCAGTTGAGAATGTGTCATGCTCACTTAAATGTCTCACTGATGGTGGCGCGTGTGTTGGATCATTCGGTTCCCTTCAAAATGGTTGAGCTGGATGGTGCTGATCCATGCGTCATGTTCGTGAACGGGCGCTGTCAGTTGAGACTGGTCATCTCTTAGCTGCCAAGGCTTCTTTTTAATCTTATACCTATTTTGAATTGTTTCTTCATAACATATTGTTCTCACATATAGAAGCAATAAGAATACTGTACTCAGGATTTTGTAATATCTTAATTCAAAAGTGTCCTTGGAGTTTCTTGCCCGTTCTTCTCCAAGAGATCTACGTTTGAAATGGGCAACTAGCTTCAACTTTCTGACTAACTGACCGACTAGTTAATTTTGACAATTCAAAAGTGCCTGGAAATGGTTTAATTGAAATAAATGCTTTGAGTTTGAGTTTGATTATTAAACATCACGCTAGGACTCTTAGGAGTTGACCAAGAAGTAAAAAAAAGTCAGAAGTTTTCGCTAAGCGAAAACGAAGTAATAGTGCAGGCGGGCGAAGCGATGCGACGGGGTGGGTCGGGGAAACAAAAACTTTCACGCGGACGAAGTAGCGGGCAGATGCTAGTAAAATTATATATCTGGTAAAACTGAAGAACACTGGGAGCTTCTGAGAGCTCATGAAACCTATTCCGTTTCGGCAGGAATACGTCATGAAAGTCAGTTGCAAGACTTTTCCGTGATCTGTTTGATGATTATTATTACTATCAATCGCTCAGAAAAAGATTACGTGGTAAGCCTTACATGATTACTAGGTAGGCTTCACGTCTCACCCATCACGTATTTTAGAAAACTGATACCGACGCTATGAGAGTTAGTTCCGTTTGTTTGGTCTAGATGTACCGAGACATCCGATTCAAACGTTCAAGTTCGATATTTGGTCTGTGGTCGTATTTCATAAGTTTGCTTGCGTTTTTTAGCTTATTCGAAATCGTGAAAGGTACCAAAAGCGACATACTTTTGTACACGAACATCGCGAAATTGATATGTGTGCGAAAATCGGACAGAGCGTGAACCAACTCCGAAAACCTTGGAAAGAATGAACTCGTATCATCCCCCTTTCAATGTTCGGATATGAGTTTTTTAAACAAATAAGAATGTTACTGAATATGTAAGGGCTCTTCCCTTACTAAACATAAGGTTTAGATTCGATATGCAAAATAATGTAGTTTTGAGATTTAGTCGCTTTTCTTCCCTTGGCGTTCAGTGTTCGGGTTTTCTGAGCGACTTTTTGTGGTCGTAAGTACGCACGGCTGCACATCAAGCTATACATAACCAGTATAAGCTGACTTCTAAATGTACGAAAAACCCATACAGTGAGAGGTCAGCAAAAACTGGAAATGTATAGCTTGATGTGTAGCCGTGTGTACAAGAATCTTAAAAAAATTAAACTAGTGAGTCGCAAACGTCGTTTTGCAAAAAAGAAAAAAAAAACGGTCAAGTGCGAGTCGGACTCGCGCACCGAGGGTTCCGTACAAAGTAGGTACGAGTATGTAACGACAAATTTACGATTTTCGGATTTTTTCCTTTACTTGTGCTACATGACCTTGCTTCTTGCCAAATTTCATGATTCTAAGTCAACGGGAAGTACCTTTTAGGTTTTGATTCCCTTACGAGTAGTTGCGAGTTTGAAAATATGCTGCTTAAATTGCTGTTTCTTTTGATTGCGTTGACATAGAAGTTTGATTTTGTTACAGCTTAAAGGTATTATAGATCTGAGTATTTGATATGAATTTCAATTTTTTTTTTTTTTTTAAGTAATACCTTTACGCGTTCATGAGAAAAGAAGTAGTAACTTTAAAATTTTCAAAAATATATTTTATTATATGATGTAACTAAAAATTTACGGTTTTCGCAATTTTATCTGTACTATAAGACGTTACTTCGTACCAAATTTCAAGATTGTTACTTCGTACCGAAGTTCACGGGAAGTACCCTGTAGGTTTTAATTCCCGTGCGAGTTTCGAAAATTTGCGGAAATTTGCGGCATAAACGGCTCTATCTTTTGATTGCTTTGGCTTAGAAGTTTGATTTTTTCACAGCTCCAAGGGACAGTAGACCTGAGTATTGGATATAAATTTCAGTTTGATACCTCCACGCGTTCCTGAGAAAAACGGTCTTGACAGACGGACGGACGGACGGACAACAAAGTGATCCTATAAGGGTTCCGTTTTTTCCTTTTGAGGTACTGAACCCTAAAAATAATAAAAATAGATAGTAGCCGATTCTCAGACCTACCCGATATGCACACAAAATTTCATACAAATCGGTCCAGCCGTTTGGGAGGAGTATGGTAACTAACACTGTGACACGAGAATTTTATATATTAGAAGAATAAATGCATTCAAAATATTATTTGATATTGTGTAATTTTAGTCTGCATAATGTCATTCATACAGACTTGCTGCATAATATTATGTACTTGTCATCAGAGTGCACATGTTAGTGAATGATTATTAATTAGCAACCAGAAAAAAATTATTAGGGCAAGACAAAGAATGAGTATATAAATTTTAACGGTTTGTACAGAAGTTATATTTTTTATGAATACTTTTTTACTGTCTAAAAGTTATATTGGTCATAGAGACCTATGGCTAGGGCTACAGTTTAAGCACTCACCCAATCACTAAAGCAAATAAATTAGCCACAAATCTTTTAGGTTGGGTTAGGTTACTTAATCATAAAAACTAGGGAACATTTTTCTTTTTTGCTAGTAAAACAAGTACATTTCTGGTAAGCATTTAAATACCTGTACCTATACCTGTTAACTTTAATTATTTAACTAGCTTCTGCCCGCGAATTCTTCCGCGTGATTTTTTTTCCCTCGACCCACCACATCGCATCGCATCGCCTGCTATTACTTCGTTTTCGCTTAGCGAAAACTCCTGCCTTTTTTTACTTTTTGGTCAACTACTAAGGGTCCTAGCGTGATGTTTAATAGCCTATAGCCTTCCTCAAGAATTAAGTTAAAAAATGCGAAAAGATTTTCATAAATCCGACCGATACTTCCAGAGAGCTAGAAAAGATAGCTTATTTTAGCTTTCAAACAAACAAACTCTTCAGTTAAGATATTCATTGAAATCAAATGATTTGAATTTGAAAATTTGAATGAAAAATTAAATACTTATGATGAATAACATATTTATTTGGATGAGGATTAATATCATGTTTATAAAAACACCTTCGCAAAAATAATGCATTATTTTAGAACTTAGATTACCTAAAAAAGGGTATAGTGAATCAACATTAAAAGATAGACATATGCTGTCTCGCACTTTTTTTTAAATTTCCTGTTTTAGCAACGTTTTTCATTGATGCTCCGCTCCTATTGGTCGTAGTATGATGTCATATAGCCTATAGCCTTCCTCGATAAATGGACTATCCAATAAAATAAATAATATTTTTTTTATTCGAACCAGTAGTTCCTGACATTAGTGCGTTTAACCAAACAAACTCTTCAGTTTTATAATATTAGTGTAGATGTACAATGTATATTATTATGCTGTTAACATACCTATTTTATATAGGGCTGATTTTTCCAAAGCCAGATACTTAACTTTATCGGAAGAATAATTTTGAATTTATGACAGTTCTTTCATACATAAACTGTCAGACATCAATTTTATTCCATGAATAAGAATTATTGGTTGATTGAAAAAATCAACCCTTAAATAAATAAATAGCATCCAATAAGTAATACACTTTAAAAATGCCGTATTTTAAAACCTTGGCTAGTTGTGAAGTGTATCATCCGAATAATCTAATTAGGCTGACACAAAACATCTGTTTGCAGCCTCAATTCACGAATGAGTCACTTAAATGAATCAGGGGTCATGTAGTCTGTTTACTTGGGGTAACAGAATTGTGAGTAACACTCCAATTGCCACATTCCTTCCTGTTGCAAAATTAGGTGGTCAAAGTAGCCTCCTGAACAGTGTTTACAATTGATTTTTTTTGGCATAGAGCATTGAACTAGTGTTTTGGATTGAATACTCTTTATTATGAACACCATATAAATTACAGGATATAAATGTAGAAATTTTACAAAGGAGGTTTTTGTATTTATTGTAGAAGTGTGTAGGAGATTTTAAATAGCTAATTTTGGTGATAGCACCTCCACCAGATATGCTGAAGTGTGCTACATAGTAATCTCAGAATATAAGACAGAAATTTTAATTTTTAAACTTGCAGGAACTTATTTTTCACAAGAAATGTGCACAATGAAATTATTACACAAGTTTATGCCTAACAATGTTTTTTAGTATGATGTAATCAATCCCTATCCAGCATTTTTATTGTGTCTTTGTTGATGTTTTTCCTTGAAGAAAACCACAAATAAATTATTTTTTAAATTTCTTTGTATTTGATACCTACTTAATATTTTAATAATGTCAAGGATTACTAACAACAAGACAAAAACATAGCAAATGTGTATGTTCTTTATAAGATGTTTTCACTCTAATCATTATAGGAGGACACACATACATTTGCAATTTTTTACATAGCATTAAGGTTTAATGTGATTATATTTCTACAAAAAAAGTGAATAATATTATCATATAGGGAAAACTACAAAAGGCCTTTTTCACTTCCAGAATCAAAAAAATTATCTTCATTTCTATACACTGTAGGTAAAATCAAATGCAAAAGATTATATTAGACATACTCAATAAATTAACATTTATGATAGTTATGAACAACATAGTTGGGAAAAGGCTAGGCAAATGATGAATAGTTATGAAACAAATGAATATCAAAACAGATTTCTGAAACTGATAACATTTGGTCATAACTGAGACAACAGACATGGCCTGAGTGCAATGACCTCAACAAATGTTAATGACCTAAATTTATTTCCATTTTGTTTAATAACACTAAATGAACAAATTATTGCTCTTCCAGATAATAACTTTTATATTTCTTCTTACTAATTCTACTATCTCTACTCAACTTCTTTTATAAATGTATACCTACCTCTAATAACGTCTAAAGCATAGACTTAGATCTGTTTAATTAATCTTTACTAGGAAGTGTAATTTCATGAGATTATCTCATTACATCTCCCATAGATCAAACATAATTCATAATATATGGTGCTAAAATCAATGTTGTAAACAAGTCCAGGAGTCTTTCATTGAATCGTGTAAACATGATCGACCGGGGTGCCATGGCGTAGCTTTACGCCTGGGGACATTACCTTGGGTCTGGCAGAACTATCTTTTTACTAGCTCTTGCTGCAGGAGTGCATTTTGACTTCTCCATAGCCATCAAGTAGCTGACGTCGGCCAGCACAGCCTCGAGGTCCGCCATTTTGAGTATCAATTTATCACCTTCACCAGACAAAAAATAAATAACACTGGTTCGCAACACAAACACTAACTAACTCAAGTTGATTTCAGCTGATAGTCATAACTTTCCTCACATCGCGACTGTTCACCGTTTCACAGAATTTGTTGATGAGTGGTGACACATGCTGATCATTCACATTCGCAGAATATTTTTTTACTAACATAGGACCACGTAACTTATTTACAAATTATCATTAGAGATAAACGTTAAGTTTGTAATTAATTGTAGCCGATATTACACGGAAAGAAGCTATAATAAATAATGATTTACAATCGCTAAAAACGTAATCTATTTCAACACCCGTCACTCCACGACTACGCACACATTCGGGACTCTGTACTCACACTAATGGAATTCATATTGTAAACACGAACAAGTAATACAAGTATACGATGTCCCACACACTCTCAGTATAACGTTTTTGTTGTTCGTTCAGAAACACGATATTGTCTATAGGAAACAGTTAAAAAAATCTATAATTTATCAGTTTAAAAAATCATTTATAATGATTTGTTAGGCCTGAGTAATCGTAAGAACCAAGTAGAACCTCGTGCCACAGCTGAGTGGTCGACAGTAAATAAATAAGGCAACACGGACGGACGGTCGGAACTAAACTATATCTATTATATTATCTGTGATCTTGCCCATTTGCATGAGCTTACAAAGAACAGATATTTAATATTTTTCATTTTCCCGTCTCCAACGGTTTGAAATTCTGAAAAGTAGGCAGTCTACTTTTTAGAATATCACGCCGCATCACACTGCTTAGGGTAACGCCTAACTGGGCGTGATCCAGTCACGTTCTGCTTACTCGTAAACGTAATATGTAAAAACTTATGAACATCCGTTGGAGATATATGCGGGGTTGAGCATACTTTCAGTCCTTACATAAACATTAATCAGCTACTGAAAGCAATCCTAAAAGTTACTTTTAATATCAGTGCTTAGATTTGATTAAGTTCAATAGATTTTTAAACACAAGATTATGGGACGTGGATAAAATTAATGCTAGCGTTCGCAGCGGTGGTTCTTTCCGCGCCCGCGACTGTTTTCTGTACCGTAGTGCGTGCATTTTTGGGGTTTGGCGGTTACCGCACGCGGGACAAGGCAAAAAACCGCCAGTGCGCCTCGGGCTTAAGCCCCCTCAGTTTATAAAAACATTGTGCTGGTGCAATTTAGGCAAAGCTCGATTATGTAAAAACCTTATATTTTTTTTTATGCGATTAAAAAATACTCGGTGGTGCTTTATATTTAAACCTATGATAAATCGCTGCAAATCCTATTTCGCTGCAACAACTTGACTGTTGTTCAAAATAAAGGTTCACTATCTAACACAGGAAACGGTAAATTGCAAAATAATTGCTCAGGTGATTTAGATGCTTTTCTGCAGTTTGATCGTTTGCCATCGTTTGTTGCAGGTGAAGCAAGTGTTTTAATTCGACTGCAATCATTCAATATATTTCTGCATCGCTTTTTAGTCAGCGCAGCAGACTGTCTGGAGTGTTGGATAGGAATAGGACTGCTTTATTTTTGTTGTCTATGTCACCTAAAATGACAAATATGGCTGAATGGTTGCTGATCTGATACTTTGGCTGTATAAAAAATAAACATTCGATGAAATGTCAGTGGATCTGTCAAAATTAGACAGTAGTTTATGGTCAAAATAATTAAATAATTTTCATTGTAGTGATTAAAGGCATTTTGATACGACAATATGAGTTAGCCGGCAGTGTGTTTTGATGAAATTTCAACCTAAAACCGCGTTCTAGACTTAACCGCAATGTAAGTATTATATTTTTGCTGTATACTTTCATGAATTTCGACGATTATTTTTGCGTTGTGATTTCTTTCATATTTTTGCTGCACTATCACTACTGCGCGTAACATGTGCGTAATTTTCTATGATAATGTATATAATTAAAAAAAAAACATAATTTTTTAACAAACAACCCCTGCAATCCACTTACAGTTTAAAATCAACATCATGTTTGTTTTTTCATCCTATCTTTGTGAATGTGTTAGTATAAGTAAAATGTTTGCAGCAAAATGATGGAATATTGCCCCCCTAACGTGACCCTGGGAGAAATTTGGGTGGACCATGGAATATCCCAATGTTTTATGGAGACTATATCCGCTATCTTCATTGGTGGATTCCTGTTAATATTTGGACTGATACAAATTGTAATGTATAAAAGGTATGTGAACAGTGAATGATTTGTTGTCTTATGATTTGAATCAATTTGAAAATACTAGACATTCTATAATTATTGGTAGTTGAAATAGGTACAAGGAAATCTTGTAGGATATTGTTGACCAATCTTAAGTATGCAAGGTAATGTTTTCTCACTCTCCCAATAATGATAACACTGTGTGTATATCTAAGTCTTATCAGCTAATTTGTACAATGCCTAGTTATTTTATTTACCATCTATCATTATCCATGCTTGTATGTAAAGACACCAGCACATCAAGCTACCTGAAACTGTCAAATTTTCCCAATCAATTTTGAACCTTATGCTTTAGTAGTAAAGTTGAAAATCTACTAAAGAAATTTGACAGATTGTAGTAGCATGATGTGCTGGCGTCTGTACTAGGCATGTTGATATTATATAATTGATCATCATTAATTAATAAATGTCAGCATTATATAGTTGTTAATTATTAATTATTGAATCTGATTAAATTTTTATACATTTTATACATTGATAAGAATGGTAATTATTAATGTCAGATCAACCTTGCAATTTTAAATGATCAATTAAAAAGGACCAAAAATTATTTAATTTTTCATCTCTCATAATCTCTTAATGTGTGAACTGTTCATTTATTTAAAACTAGCTGCGCCCCGCGGTTTCACCCGCGTAAGTTTTGATCCCGTGGGAATATCGGGATAAAAAGTATCCTATGTGTTATTCTGATGTATAAACTATATTACTGTAAAGTTTCATGAAAATCCGTTCAGTAGTTTTTGCGTGAAAGAGTAACAAACATCCATCCATCCTCACAAACTTTCGCATTTATAATATTAACTAGCTGCGCCCCGCGGTTTCACCCGCGTAAGTTTTGATCCTGTGGGAATATCGGGATAAAAAGTATCCTATGTGTTATTCTGATGTATAAACTATATTACAGTAAAGTTTCATCAAAATCCGTTCAGTAGTTTTTGTGTGAAAGAGTAACAAACATCCATCCATCCATCCTCACAAACTTTCGCATTTATAATATTAGTAGGAAGGATAGTAGGAAGTAGGAAGTAGGATTAAAGTAGGATTAGTAGGATATTTGATATTTAGAAATTCACACATATTTTTCTTTGAGTCTATGAGAACCACTAAAGTCATACTAACAGGGCTGTGGGCACAGCTGGTTGAAATTGAAATTGTTTATTGAAATAATTGATTTACATAAATTTTTACAAATTAGGGCTTAAACTAGAGGTAGGTAAGAAATAATTGGATTCTACCTGAACTGGGAATAAACCTGTATCTCAGGTATCTCACTCAAGTGCTTATACATAAGTATTATCTAATATTCCTACAAATAGTAAATACCTAATTTATCTAGTGTAATTATGGTTATATTTAAATTGAGCAAAATAGTATGCTACTTTTTTGCATAATTTTTTTTAAATCAATTTTATTTAATTATTTTTGTTTGTTGTTCTATGCAGATTTCATTTTTAACAGCTGGTATTCATGTATCAAATAGCTTTGCTTTTCTAAGAAAACGTTGAAGGGTCACACAATAACAAAAAATAAAAGCGAAAAGAGAAAGTGGCAAGGCCGCCCATTGTATATTTTATAGTTTTTTTGTTTGTTTTTATTATGTATTTTTGTGGTGTACAATAAAGTGTGTACCTATAAATAAAATGGCTATCCAAATACAAAGCGTTCGACACCTTAATGTCAAATACTGGTGAAAATGACAGATGTCCATTATAATATAACAGAACCGCTTTCCTAGGAAACCAAAGCTTGAGAAACTGTTTCTTTTCAGATATGCTACAGAAGTGGTGGATGTAAGAACTTCACGGCTTTTCGCCGTGCAGTTGTTTTTCACGTTGTTTGTACCAGTGCTGGCTGTGATAAGATTTCTGCTACAGGCTTTTGTATTTAAAGGAGGATCTATTTACGGATATATGGTAGGGTTTTTTTTTTCCAAACCCCTTTGTTGTGACACTAATAACTGTATGGTTTTATTTTATGGCACTATTATTATTAGCAGCCCGCTGCTGCAACGACGAAATATCTGAAAAAAGAAAAAGTGTAACCAGAAAAACATGATGCGATTTCGCACACTCCTTTTCTGCTATTTTTTTATTTTATTTTTTTTTATTATTATTATTATTAATTTTTTTCACTTCAGTCCGGCCGTCGACAGAATGCGTTCTTGAGACCCGTCAGTTTCATACAAACGAATACTTACATGATTTTTTCGAATTTGATCTTTATTAGTTACTAGAATTGTCGCACAGACAGGTGTCAGGAATGCATTCTGTCGACGGCCGAACTGTAACCCTCGTACCCACAGAAGATTTTCAATTGCGCACTGGATTTTCACCGCACTGCTTAGCGCCGAGAATTGAAAACCCAACAGTGAATTTCTTTGACGGGCTGGGATTCAACGCTAGGACTTAAAAATCCTGTGTGCGGTGAAAAACCGCCCGTGCGTACCTCGGCTTACACTTCACATAAGTGTCCCTTTAGGTGTCTTTATTATTATTGATCGTAAATAATTTTGTTACAGATTCTAGCGTTAGTGATAACTTTAGTAGTGTTTCCCTTATCGGCCTACCTAGCAGTACTGGAGAGGCGGTTTCTCCTGCCGTCCGTCCCTCCAAAGGGGCACGGATTTGTACTGCTTGTCTTCTGGGCCATGATATTTGTTTCAGAAAATCTTTCCTTCCTAAATCTTAATAAAGAAGGATGGTGGTGGCATTTGAAAAAGTGAGTATAATCTCTCCTATTATTCTAATATATATGCTGAACTACATTCAACGTAGATTGATTTCTAGATTTCTCAGTTATAAGTAAAAGAATATGTTAATCTGCCTAAAGGTGACATGTATACGACTACTTCAGGCAGATACAGTCAGCCAAAATGTTTTCGGTATAAGTTGCGATGACAAGTGAACTATTTTTTTTATTTATCCGTTCAGTTCCATATCTGGGAAAAATCCTCCGGTTTGCACAAAAAGAAAGTGTGCCAGGGAAAAATCGTAACATAAATTGCGATTTGTAAAAAAAATTTTTGGCTGACTCCAAAAGAAATCTACATATTCGTAATCATTCTTATCTTACCTTTCGCTCGAAATATATAACTTCTTAATTGTCTCCAGTCTCCAAGACCGCTTGGAGATGGCCCTGTTTGTGGGACGTTACGTGTCGTGCATGATAATGTTCGTGCTCGGCATGAAGGCTCCCGGCATCATGCACCAGTTTGAGTTCCTCGAGGGCGACGACGACAACCGCAGGAATATACCACCAAGGGTGAGGATTTTATTTTATTTTATTTATTGTTTTAAGCCATTTTATATTTATACTTTCAAGAGACACACTTATCGCGGCTTGTTGCCGGGGTAGCGGGATTGTCCGAAAGGGTTACCGCTACCCCGGAACACAAAGGGCTAAGGAAGGAACACGGGTGGGTTTTAGTCAGTAAGAGTCTGACACTCCCTTCTGCTCCACCCAGGGAGGGGTCATTAGATGATTTCCCATCCACAAAAAAAAAAAAAAAGGGTGAGGATTTTATTTTCTTTTATTTATTGTTTTAAACCATTTTATATTTATACTTTCAAGAGACACACTTATCGCGACACGCGAAATATGCTTGCCTCAATCGCATGTCACCACACTTGCCGTATTAAGTTCGACGCGGTGTAAAGTCGCGTTGTATGAACCGAAAAAAGGCGAATGACGTCTATTTCTCTTTTATTGCATGGAGATAGAACTTTGCCTGACCGGCTCAAGCCGATTCCGCGTCGAGAAGTCACTCCCTAAAGGTCTATCAACCACCAAGGCATCATCAGAGCGCTCCTGTTTCAGGAACAGTTGAAAATATGCATATTATTTTGTATGCACTAGTTCACACAGTGTCCGGAAGGCTCCTGCCCGGAATCCATAAAGCCCTGATAGCTGACAGTACCTATATAATTTTAGAAGAAACCATAAAAGTATTGTGTCAAGGCTTTTGGGGTGATCGGACGCTTCTAGCTTCCTTTGGTGTACTTAATCCCTTAAATATAATCGTCTCTTACGTATTTGCGAGGCAAAGCTGTGATTATTTATTTCTTTGGTGGGAATGGTTAAAAATGATTTAGCATGTCTTAATACATATAATTTTTAAATTATGTTCTTGTGGAGTAGTGTTTTTTTTTCTCTGTGAAGTAACTACTTCTCGGTTGTAGCCGATAGGTTCATCTACAATCATTGTTGAGGACAGAGGACTAACTGGTACCTGTTTAAATGAAAAGGCCCAATTCAATGTGAAACGATACTACCAGATTTATTGTCGTTATCCACAGGTTTAAATTTAGTATAATTAGTTAATTACATACACTGATATTATAGGCAAGGCAAGCATGGCTTAGGTGAGAAAACGTGTCCTTTAACAATACGTGTTTACAAAAATCATAAATACACAATAATTAAATAAAAACTTTTTTTGTGACAAACTTTTTTATTTCCTCTACATTACTTTTGTCATCCGCGTCAATTGTTAATTTTTTTGCTAATTAGGTTAAGATGTCATGTCCATATCAAAATCATTTAACTGTTTCAACAGCCGAAAAGGATATATTTAAATTAAAAAAGGTGATTAAATTATCAAGTGTCTTGTCTGTTACATTATTTGCATATTTTAGAACGGGCATTACGTGATACCATATTTTCAAATAGGGTGAGTACTTACAAGTAAACAGTCTGAAAAATAATGGAGAATAATTAAAATCGGAGTAATAAAACAAACACAAAATTTCACTAAGAACTACGGTACGGTATCCTTTCGCTATCAGCTGGCTACACGTTGATTTAGCTGGGTACACAGCACACGACGTCATATCAAGTTATACATTTCCAGTTTTAGCTGACCTTGCATTTTATAGGCTTTTCGTACAATGAGAAGCCAGCATATACTGGAAATTTATAGCTTGATATGTCATCGTGCGTACAATTTCAATTTTTTTCTTGTTTTAAAAGCAAATCGAAACCATTTCCTCTCATCGCTTCCCTGCAGTTACCTCGGTCACCTACCAACATCTTATTGCTTGTAAATTTCGTTCTATTTACTCCGGATCTTTCCTCATTTAAGATATTTTTCCTGAACAGATGTTTGTTTTCAGACTGTTTAACTGGTTTACTCAACAAACATGAAGGCAATGGATAAATACTTTCACGTCTACAACCCTGTGAGATTATTATATTTTTTATCTTACAACTTCTCGGCTTGGACTACGAACTAAAAGAGTTCGTAGTCAAATACTGATATTTATATCGAGTATGTAGGTAAAATATTTAAATTATGAAATTGTGAAAAAAGTATCCTTTCCTTTGTTGACTTTCGCAACCGATTTCGACGCCAAATTTATCTTTAGTTGATAAATGTGCATATACACAAGCGACACGCGACGACGACAGCGGCAACTACCACGCGTGTCGCTCGTGTGTATGCACACTAAATCTTCTTTCTGTGAGCTTACGTCCTAACTTTTAACGAGTCAAGCAAGGATAAATTACTCTACCAATAGAATTCTTTAATATTTAGAATGAAGCCACTCTATTGGCGGAGGTTTTCCCCGCTCACCGCTCCGCTTCCTCACACAGCTCTGGTCCAGCCAGAAGACAGCTTTAGGAGGCATATAAAATATTTTAACACGTCTTTTTCTCCACAGCCAGATGATAACAGATCGACATTCCGCAATGTGTTTGGCAAACTACGAACGCTGCTGCCCTTCCTATGGCCACGAAAGAGTGCATGCCTACAAATCTACGTACTCATATGCGTGCTCGCGCTCATCGCTGGACGAGCTGTGAACCTTTTCGTGCCTATTTATAGCAAAAAGATAGGTAAGCTGTAGTTTAGTTAGGAATACCTAAACGTTTATGTTGAAAGATACGATTTTTTTTACAGTGTTTAACGAGAGTTTCCGTCTTTGTACCTATTATTTCTTGACTCAAGTCTACCTTACTTGAGTAGGTAGGTAGGTACAGAGGCCAGCACATCAAGCTACCCCAATCTGTCAAATTTCTTTGATAGATTTTCAACTTTTGGTGCAAGGGAATAAGGTTCATATTCAATTGGGAAAATTTGACAGATTGGGGTAGCTTGATGTGCTGGCCTCTATACATCCATGATCCGATAATGGCGTTATTGCTACTAATATTTAGTAGAAAGATCGTAAAAAGATCGATCGTCGCCGTTTTGATTGTCGTTTCGTGTCTTCGAAGACACTTTACATTACACTAACTAGTTAATTGCAAGGTTAATTCATTACCAGAATCGACAGTTAGACATCTTTAGGGTAGGCTCGTCCTATCGTAGAACTCATTCATCGCGTTGCATGAGGGAAGATCAAGGTCATGAGCAGACCCATTCTCGAATAAATAAAATAATTCTCTCTGCCACTAACCAACATGGTACTATATTAAACTACTTTCCTTCCAGTGGATAGTATTTCCATCCCCCCATTCTACTTCCGATGGGACCTGGTTGTGATCTACGTGTTCTTCAAGTTCCTGCAGGGGGGAGGCACTGGTGGGATGGGACTCCTCAACAATATGCGGTCTTTCTTATGGATCAAAGTGCAGCAGTATACCACTAGGGAGTTACAGGTATTTGTCTACGAGAAAAAATAATAATTTTGGCTATTTGTAGACGATCTTGGCTCCTACCGAAAGAACTAAAATACCTAATCATAAAAATTGAGATATTTTTTTCCCAGATCCCATTTACCTACATTAACATGGTTTATTTACGTGGTTAATAGACATAAAAAACAGGCAATTTGTGTAGAATTAAACGTGAAATGTGGGTGTATACTATATTTGGGACAAACTAGCGTGATTTTATGCTGTTATGTAAAAGGAAAAAATGCTAACAAGAAGGTGCAGCGCAGACGGTACACTTTTTGTGCGATCGAGTCTGCGGCGCACAAAAAGTCTGCATGGCGCGCAAAAAGTCGGCCGCGGATTTTTCACAGACTCAACGCACACGACGCACATCTTCGATCATTCTGTCGGCAGAGCTGTAGGGACGTAGACGCTATGGAAATCGTGCAGAGATCGCGAAGTATTATTTTGATAATAAATCGCGCCATGATAATAGATCGTGTGCGTTACGTCCACCCCTAGCAAATGCAGATTGCCGACTAAAGTGTGCGCCGTCTGCGTTAGCGCGCGTTGAAGCAAACGTTCCATTTTTTTTCACACACTTTTTGTGCGGAGCGGTGCGGCGTGGCGCGGCGCGGTCTGCCCGAATTACACGGATTTTTTGTGCGCCGGACTTTTTGCGCGTCGTGTGCGTCGGACTTTTTGCGCGTCGTGTGCGTTACTGCATATAATTGCATAGGTTCTATTTTCACAGACTAAAAAGTGCATCACGGATAGTCTGTCGTCTGCGCTGCACCGAAACATAAAAAAAATGTGTTTGTCCGCGTACAGGCCCGCTAGCGGAGAACAGAAATGTTTAGAAGAGGGAGGCTTTGCCCAGCAGAGGGACAAATGGATAGTAGTTGAATGTTTTATGACCTAGTGACATAATTTAATTAAGATTGTTCTATGAAGCAGATGTTTCATAACAGGTCATACGGGAATTGTGTTTCACTCACAGTCACGGCTCATGATCCAGTGATCGTGACTAATACGCTAATCCATGCAATGAGTTAGACACTTCACATATATGGTGTCTTGAAGCCTTTTTAATAAATATGTCTTAAATGTTATCCTAACTCAGGTGATTTATTTAAATCTCTTGTGAATCACCTAATATGCCATGGCTGTTTTAAGGACATACCAACTGTAACAGCTAACGAAACAGCAATCAATATCGCGTAAGAATCAGCTTCGCTATGAAACGTGGCAATCCTGCCAGCCTTTGGGCACCTTTCCTGTTGACAGCGATACGGAAAAATTTGTTGATACCCTCAAAATTCTTTTCCCTCTTTTTTATATGCATTATTATTATTTTACAGCTAAAGTGACTTTTTACACCAAACGCCTATTCAGATATAGGCGCTATTCGCTGCTGTTTTTGGTAGCGAAAAACACCAAGTGAATTTCGCGGCTAGTGAAGCACTAGAACAGTGGATATTGTCTATATCTAAATAGGCTTCAATAGATTCTCAGCAACGATTGTTTTAATAACTTGTCTGTTTCAGTTAGAATTATTCAGACACCTTCACGACCTGCCCCTGAGGTGGCATCTGTCGCGGAAGACGGGAGAGGTCCTGAGAGTAATGGACCGAGGAACGGACTCCATAGACAATCTACTGTCGTACATACTCTTTTCGATCACACCGACGCTGATAGACATCGTCGTGGCTGTCATATATTTTGTATCGCAGTTCAATGTGTGGTTCGGACTCATCGTGTTTTCAACTATGGTGCTTTATATACGTGAGTATTTTTATAAGCGTTTGTTTAGTCAACTCAAACTCAAAGCATTTATTTCAAATAAACCAATTATAGGCACTTTTGAATTGTCAAGGGTCGGTCAGTCAGAAAGATGAAGCTAGTTGCCCATTCCAAAGCGTAGATCCCTGTGGAGAAGAACGGGCAAGAAACTCCACGCACACTCTTTTAAATCATAAAATTGTTACAAAAATCTTGATTACATCATTCATGTTGAAATTATACATGTGAGAACGATGCAGAAAGACGTGCACGTTAAAGGCGTCCGTACTAAAAAGAACAATTCATAAATTAAAATAAGCCGTGGCGGCTAAGAGATGACCAGTCCCTACTGACGGCGCCCGTTCACGAACATGACGTATGGATCAGCACCATTCAGCTCAACCATTTTGAAGGGAACCCAATGATCCAACACACACGCCACCATCAGCGAGACATTTGAGTGAGCATGACATACTCTCAGCTGCCAGGGCACATTCAAGTCAATGAAAGACGTACCCAGTAAATGGTAGCTTTATAGTTTAGGTACATAGTGCTCACACGTGTGCTGCACTTGTTTGCCATTCTCCTGCCCTTATCCTAATTTATTTGAGGTCGGCGCAACATGTCTTTTTCTTCTATTATTCTCTATTAGGCTAAGAACTCAAGGAGCGATTTTCAGCCACGTCCACCGCGGTTGCGGGCCCGCAGCTTCTGTAGAATGCAGATTTATATGTAAAAAATTAAAGCACAACTCACGACGCGTTTTACGCCCGCGGTGTGCGCAGTTGTTTGCGGTTCCCGCCGTGGTCACCTGCAGCCTCGGCGGGTGGCGCCCGCGCGCTCTGCGATCGGTTGGCGGGCGACCGCGGTGGCCGGCGGGGGCGGGGGGTACAGAATCGTGATCATTTTACTGCCCGTCTTGCAACCGCCCGTCTTGCGGTCATCGCCCGCCACGTCTGCGGGCGATGATCGCAACCGCGACGTCTGTGTAACCGCGCAAATAACCGGTCTCGTAAGTATAGAAATAAAACCGCAGTTCCACCACAGCGGCGGTCGCGGGTGAAAATCGCTCCGTGAGTTCTTAGCTTCAGTCGTCATCTCGGTAGTTCACCCCCTTTCTAACCATATAATCATTCACTCAGTCCATCCATCGTTTCTTTGGTCTTCCCATACTCTTATAGCCATCGACATACATACTCAAAACTTTCCTCACGACATTTTTTGCCTGGCCCCAGTTGTTAGCCTACAACTGGAGCCCGACAAAACGGCTGTCATAGTACGATTTCTTTGGAAATCATTACCCGACTACATTAGATAGAACCAGTTTACAAGTGAAAAAGTCAAAGACTATCGCTATCTCAAGAGGTATTAACTAATTTATAACATTCTCTATCCACGATCCACTGCTGGCATCGTTATCTGGCAACTCATGCCAACAAAATTGACGACCTTGCATTTTAAAGAATAATTTAATTATACATTTACCTTATTTCCTATTGTTATCAAATTAGTGGTTGTTATTTTCAATGTTATCGCAAATGCGGTCGCTAGGAAGTAGCGATCGATTCTAAGGCTTAGCTTAGGCACCTTTCCAACTGCCGGCGATTAACGAGAAGCGAGTAGAGCTAGTAACAAAAGACGACACTTAATAATTAAGCATTACTTAAAACTAGATTCAAGTCATTTGATTGATTGTAACTAATTTTAAGTAATGCTTGAGTATTGAGTGACGTTCTGTAATACGGGACTCAGTAAGCGCTGCCCGCCAAATGAGCGTCGCTGAATGAGTTCTCTCTTCGATGGCTCTTATCGCTGAGACAAACGAGTACTCGCCGGCGTTGTGAACAGTCAGCGATTAAATATCTTCTAATATATAAAATTCTCGTGTCACAGTGTTAGTTACCATACTCCTCCGAAACGGCTGGACCGATTTGTATAAAATTTTGTGTGCATATCGGGTAGGTCTGAGAATCGGCTACTATTTATTTTTTTTTTTGCAAAACGACGTTTGCGGGTCAGCTAGTTATTATATAGATATATCTCTTTTAAACGGAACCTACAACCTTTTGTGTGTTTCTTGAGCGAGAAAATCATAGCTGGTCGCTCTCGTCGGTGGGACAGGTGCCTTACTGCGTGTTATCTAACAATAAGGTCCCATTAACTTGTAAATATCGCGATATTTTTATCGCAATACACGCTCCAATAATGTTTCTTTTTTGGTAAATAAACAGTAGTTTGAATGACTATCTATCTGACTGTTTTATCGTATATCGATTGTCGGTCGCGTGCATATAATTTTTCACCGTTTCTAAGCCTTTGTTGTATTCATTTTAGATACAATCTATTGCAAATCATCGCGTGTAATTTGATTTTTATTAAGAGTCCGTGCACAAAATTCCCTCGCTAGAGTTTAGGTAAATTCATTGCGATGTTATGTTTGTGTGCACCGTTCACGCACACACGCGTAAAGATCGAGCGTAGTGATCGCTTATACAGTTTTGATCCTATAAATGATATTTTTTTATTCATGTATGTACTTACGGTTAAGAAATAAAAGTTGGAATGTTTGTCTAGTATAGTATTCGTGTAGTATAATTACCACAATCAACATAAAAATGGTACAATTTGGTGTTATATACATTTAGGTACCTACATATTTTAGACATTCAATAACATTGAAGCACCGTAATATTATTACAGTATCGTGACTCGGCCCTGTTCTTGAAATAATTGCTTACAGCCGCGCGGTACGTAAACACGCGATAGGGCTGCCCGCCTACAGTATTTTAATTTCATCAACCTACTTGAGTTTATTTCTAGTCTTGTGATTGTATAGGTAAATATTATATTTTAAATAAAAAAAAAAATGAAGTTCGTTATGAATGAAATAGGAAGAGTTCAATAAAAAACATGTTGTATTTTTTGATTAGTAGATTTAATAAAAAAAAACTTTATTCAACAGTAAACAACATAATTATCACCAGTAATTACTGTCTTTTCAGAAATTGCATTGTCATCGACTTTCAATGTACTCGTAAATATTTCTATGCACTTCTAGCGCTGATCAAAAGTAAAAGCTTACAAGTTCTTGAGACGAAGCCGTAGCGATTTGATTTGAATCACGTTTTGTTAGAATCTGTCTGATACGTGCCACGTTTCAGCCTTTTTTTTTGGTGATGCGATTTTTTCTTACGATCCATTATCTAAAACAAATTTCTGTATTAATACCAGTAACTTATAGGCAGTGTTGGGCTCAATAACTAAAACACTCCATCGATTGATTAGTCAAACCAAAGCATTAAAGAACCATTAAAAAAAATATATGTGTGGTCGGGGGACCTCCGTCAGGAACAAGGCTCCTTCTCACATTATTATGATCTAAAACAAAAACAAAAATATCGCAGCCGCCATTTTGGATTTACATTTTGACCTCACATCGACTATAACACCGTCGAAAACTATGAAAACGATACTCATGATGAACAATTTGAGAATTATCGCAGCCGCCATTTTGGATTTACAACGTCACTATCTGCTTTAAAACCCTCGAAATCCATGAAAACGACACTGATGACAAAAAATTAGAAAATTTTCGCAGTCGCCATTTTAGATTTTCAGTTTCACCTCACTATCGACTTTAGCACCCTCGAAAACTATAAAAATGATACATAATATGATGAAAAATTTTCGCAGCCGCCATCTTGGATTTACATTTTAACGCCACTATCGGCTTTAAAACCCTCGAAAATCATGAAAACGACATCAATGACTAAACATTTGAATTTTTTGCAACCGCCATTTTGGATTCATATGTTGACCTCCTGACTTTAGCACCCTCGAAAACTATGAAAACGACACCCATGACGAAAATTTAGAAAATTTTCGCAGCCACCATCTTGGATTTACATTTTGACCTCACCGGCTATCGACTTTAGCAACCTCAAAAACTATAAAAATGACAACAGCGCCAGCCGAGTCCAACTATATAGCTAAGAACCATCCAAATGACACAACACGCGCACACCAGTATTTTATATATATCAAAAGATTTAATGTTCTTCATAAATATAGAAAGTACTTACTTAAAATAAAATTAAGTATTACTTACCGGATCAAAATGTAAATCAAAAGATTTAATGTTCTCCATAAATATACAAAGTACTTACTTAAAATAAAATTAATACTTACCGGATCAAAATATGGTAGTCGGCGTACAATTTCTGAAAATTATGTTTACGTAGAACGCACGCGCCTGCGATACAAAGTGACGCGTCCTCACGCTGGGAAGGCCCGGTCGCTACTGACGGGATCGATTTTGCGCGGTCGATAATATAGTTAATTTTGCCATTTATTTACGAAATGAAGTTATTGTTTATTTATAAAATAAAATTTAGATTCTACTAAATGGTTAGCTTAAGATTAATAGGTAATTTTTAAAATTTCTTAAAAGTATTTCTAAGGAATAGAAAAAAATACTTATTTGTCTAGAACTTTTCCAAAAGTTATGTTATTTCAAAAATTTTTTCTGCTATATTTTGTATTGAAATTGAAAAAAGTGGTTCAGCCACGTGCAAGTAGACCATATAATGATGCTGATGATATTTTTTAATGTTCAAAATCAAAAGTAGTTTCTTGTAAACGGATAATCAAACGTCAGTCTCGCGACATTTTTCGGAAAACTTGTTGCGAAATTTAGTGATTTTCCATGAATATCTAATTTTTTTGAAAAATCCCTTTCAGCCACATGCAAGACAAAGAACTAAACTCTTCAATTCACAAATAATTTTGTTTAAATTTTCTTTTCCTTTCCCACAACGAATGAACAAAATTGATCAAAATCCGCCAATTTCGTGCACGGCCCCTTAAGGTCTCACACAAAAATAGTTTTTTTTTTTTATTTTCGTAATTTGCACGTCAGTAACAGAATTTTGGTAATTTAAAACGTTCAAAATCTAGTCACAGTCTCATGTCGGCGACAAACAAATCTCAAAAACTTGACAAAGTGTAAGGAAATTAGAGGTATTTTTGACAGATTGAGACTGAGATTAGACTGAACGTTCTTAAAATTACGAGAATTGCCCCTCAAGTTGTATGTTGATCTAAATAGAATTTCGCAGGCTACCTTAGCGCCTCCCCCTTAACAATTTTCCCTAACCTTACATCTTCTTCACGATTTCTAAAAGATTAATCATAATATTAACATTTCAGTTGCAACGATAGCTGTCACAGAATGGCGGACCAAGTTCCAGAGGCGGATGAACCTAGCTGACAACGAACAAAAGGCGCGCTCCGTGGACTCGCTGCTTAATTATGAGACAGTGAAGTACTATGGCGCTGAAGTGTACGAGGTCGTGTCTTATAGAGAGGCTATCGTTAATTATCAGGTAATATATAGTTTCTTTGAACCCAAGCAGGCACTTACTTTGTGTATTTAATTTCATCACCACTGCTTTCAAAACGGTGAAGGAAACATCGTGAGGAAACCGGCATGTCCTAGAACCAAAGAGTCGAAGACATGTGATGTCTACCAACCCGCACTGGGCTCGCGTGGTGCATTAAGGCCCACTCCCACAGCTTTTTATGTAGGTCGCAAGAATCTGTTGGATGTCCGGTCGTTGAAGCTATGGTTAATTGAGATCGATATCCAGCGTTGGAAGTTTTTCGGCTAAATGATAATGAAATAAAATTCAGTTTCTTAATTTTTATGGTTCCAGTCCTCAAAAGGAAAAATGGAACCCTTATAGGATCACTTTGTTGTCCGTCTGTCAAGACCCCTTATCTTGGGAACGCGTGGAGGTATCGAGTTGAAATAAAACCAGATACTCAGGTCTACAGTCCCTTGAAGCTGTGAAAAAATCAAACTTCTGAGTTAACGTAAAAAAAAGATACGGCCGTTTATGCCTCAAAAAAGTATATTTCGATATTCTCAAGGGAATCAAAATTTATAGGGCACTTTCTGTTGACCTAGAATCATCAAGAAGTAATTTCATGTAACACAAGTAAAGGAAAAAATCCAAAACTGGTGAATTTGTAGTTCCACTCCTACAAATTTGTACGGAACCCTCGGTGCACGAGTCCGACTCGCACTTGGCCGGTTTTTTTTTTTACTGTGGTCATATATTATTGACTTTCCTAACTGCCTCGTAATTCTTTGCAAGTCAGATAATTTTGGAATCAGTCCATAAGCAAATTACAATTCGGTTTTAACATATAATTTTCACGGCCGGGAGTCCCAGGAATCCGAAGAATATGTGAATAGTAAATTGCAATAGGCCCGCCCTCCTATTACACAGGACTTATATAATCTACCTTGCGAAATGTAGGTGTAAATTCTGCCTACCCCTTTAGGGATACAGGCGTTATTTTATATTAATTATCTCAATTTAAATATTTTCAGACGGAGGAGTTCAAATCTCTGATAACACTGAATATGCTGAATACATTACAAAATGTCATCATTTGTTCTGGTAAGTGTTCAATATTTAATTATTTACTCTATAATTTTTCTTTTCTTAAATTTATATACATACACGTCAATATTTTCTTGATTTATAATAAACGAGCTTCTTATGTCACAAGACGTCGTCTGCGTGAATTTTCGGGCCCGACCTCACCGCGTTGCATTGCATCGCCTGCCCGCGCTATTACTTCGTTTTCGCTTGGCGTTCTTTCTGATTTTTTTTTCTTTTTACCGGCTTCTAAGGGTCGTAGTGTGATGATAATAGCCTATATAACCTGTCTCAAGAATTGGAAAATCATATGCAAAAGGATTTTTCAAAATCCGACTGGTTTTTCCAGATATTAGCGCGTTCGAACAAACAATCAAAAATAAACTAACTAACTTCAGCTTTATAATTCGTTAGTATTATTTATTATATAGATATCGATTTTTGGTGACCTTGACTCTTTTACCTAAGAAACTATACTTGGTTAAAACCTAACAGTACCACAGATAAGCACAAATAATTTAACGTTTTTCCTAGAATAGTAGCGCTTGATTTCCTTAGAAACTGTTTCCATAAACATAACTATGATATTTATTCATCTTATTTACATGTTCAGTATATTTATCGTGAGTTCCTGATGCTACTTTGACATTCTTTAGCCAAACGAATTTTTGCAGCATTGTACTTTTAGATACAGATTTATTAACCATCAACTAGATCTACCCAGGCGTTTATCAGGACTTACAAAATGTTTCCAATTGATTTTATTTCAAGTTAGGTACTATTACTACTTTATTTTAATGGTAATTAAGTTGATTACAGAGTGACTAGCACTATTGAAAAAGTTATAAAAATGTTTGCAGTTGTAGCGTAAATTGAACTTTATTGTGTAGGAATTAAAGTTATTTTCTATAAACTCATATTTGTTTAGATTGTTGGCAATTAAATCGCAAAATTAGGTTAATATAATTGCTATATTCATACTTTCCGTAGCTTAAAGTCATGTGTTCGTACTTTCGTAGCAAGCAACACGAAAACAGAGGGGCAATTCTCGTAATTTTTAATAACGTTCATACACACATCAAAAGTGTCTAGGGATCAACATATATTTTTGCAATAACTTTTCTCCTGATTGATATTAATTAAAATTTTCTTTAAGGATTCATCAAATAAAGTGTTTTCGTTTGTCACAGTAACGATAAACCAAGTCACCTTTGCATTAATAAAGAAATTTGCCATTTTCCTAATAAAGGGATTTTTGACTAACACAAAAGTTCGAAAAAAAGACTGAAATAACAGTTTTCTCTAAAATTTTATTGGGTAACTTAAACAATTAATAATCCGTGTTTCTACCGCGAACACTAACAACACAAGAACATCGGTTTGGCATACTCAAAATGAGTTCATCCAAATCACGCTGTGGAATGGCCGCCCATGTTTGCAACAACAAAAAAAGGTCTTCTTGCGACTGGATACCCTCCATATTCGGCAGAGCTCTTCTCTGTAGCATATCCCATGCATGCTCAATCGGGTTCAAGTCTGGCGACTGAGCAGGCCAGGGCAGGACATTGATGTTAGCTGCGGCGAGAGTCTGTCTTACAACTCTTGCGGTGTGCGGTCGTGCATTATCATGCATTAACTGAAATAAGGGACCGATTTGCACTTGTAGAGGAACGATGACGTCTGATACAATCGTCTCAGCATAAATTTGAGCGTTGAGGTTGCCTCTGATCCAAATCAACTCAGTTCTTCCGCCGATCCAAATACCCGCCCATACCATGATGGTTCCACCACTATAAGGATGGACTTCCTGGCAGGATTTTAATCGCTGTTGGCGTCCAGGGGTTCTCCAGTGTCGTATACGTCTTGTATCCGGTCTCATACCAAAACGAGACTCATCAGAAAAGCACACGAAACGCCATTGTTCTTCTGCCCAATTTCTGTGTTCAAGAGCCCATTGATATCGAATCCTACGATTGTGCATTGCTATAGGTGGTACCCGTAGCGGTCTTCGGGAATGAAGGTTCACTTCATGCAAGCGGTTTCTGACTGTTTGGTCGCTAATTAAGTTCCCTGAAGAGTGATGAAGGCTAACATCATGGCGGTTATTGTTGGAGCTCTTCGAGTTAAGATTTGAATGTATCGGTCTTGTCTCCGTGTGGTGCAGCGATACCGTCCTCCATGGCGCTCAGCCACGGTACCAGTGCTTCGGTAACGTGTCCAAAGTCGACTGATAACACTCTGACTTGTATTCAGAGCTAAAGCCACAGTACGTTGCCGGGAACCAGCTTCTATCATTCCCACGGCTCTGAGCATTTCTTCCCTGCTTAAATGACGTCGCCGCTCCATAATAACGTTGGTTTTAATCAGTAGTAGGGAAACAGTAGCACTAATAATGTCTTCAATGCGTTGTATGTTTTTATAGGGAAAATATTGACAGCTGATTTTCATCTTTTACTCGAATTTGATTCAAAGTTCCTGATTCAAATTATGAAATGCACCAAAAAGGATCCATATAAATTTATAAAATCATAAATTTATTACAAAGCCACATCTCAATCTCAAGAAATCCGCATAAAAATGCTTGATCCCTAGACACTTTTGATGTGTGTAGTTTGGTTGCTACAACAATTTTGCGCAAGTTTTGTTTATTGCGAATACGGGGATTGGACAAAACCTGAGTGAAAAAACGTGACAGAACTTCTCTTTTCATCGAAGAATGTTTAAGGCTCATATTCCCGGACTTCGCTAAAGACTTACGCATTACTTGAAACTAGTTTTAACTGATTAACGAAAATCAACTAAAATGGCTTGAAACTTGAGTAACGCTTGAGTATTCAGCAAGGTTCTGTTATACCAGCACCACATCTAGAGAGGTCGGATACCATCTTCTTTTTACGTAAACTAAATGACTATGTTTAATATTGTTCTCATCAGGTCTACTAGCCGGTTCCTTACTCTGCGTTTCGATGGTGGTGAACACCAACGAGCTGACGGTCGGTGACTACGTGTTGTTCGCTTCCTACATCGTGCAGTTGTATGTGCCGCTCAACTGGTTCGGAACTTACTACAGGTATGTGAACAGCTTGTGCAACAATAATCTTCTAGACACAAGTGAATAGGTTATTTCTAGACAAAGGTATATGTGAAAGAAAATAACAATCTTTTGGCAAAAGCCTTGAAATAAATAGAATAGATTTTCTGGTTAACCAGAAATTTAACAATAAAGGTGTGCTACACTTCACAACGTTTTTTTGAAGTGAAACTTCTTTACGCACGCTTGACTTGGGGAGTAAGCTGGCCAACGCGTGACGTAAGCGTTACGAAAAGTGTGATCGGGCAAGGCGAACGGAAGTTAAGTGGGGGATATAAGCAAGAGACAGCAGTGCGCGCGCACATTTTCTTTCTCTCTTCCTCTCATAGCCAAATACGTTCCGTATATCTAAGCACACTGCAGGCTTATTGTCTGTATCACAGTGTAGGAGCAAGAGAGAGCAGTGCGCGCGCACATTTTCTTTCTCTCTTTCTCTTATAGCTAGTAAATGAAATATATATATATTTCAGTCAGTAGTTCGTTTGCGAGTTTACTAGCGTTACGCTAACGGTGATTCTTTGGTTATTTTTCGTAATTCTATTTCGTTTTGAACAATTTTATGAATTAATATTTTGTTCAATACATTCAATATTCTACGTTTAAAGTGAATAAAACTGTAAATTCATTTTAGAGTTCATGTTTTGTGAATTTTCGGGTAAATAATAACAAATTATGGAAAGAAGTGACACAGACTCTGAGTATGAAAGCGATGCTAGAAAAGGAAAGTAAGAAAGAAAAAAGAAAGAAGTTTCACTTCAGTCGTGTGGTCATAAGCACACTCGTTTTTTTTAATAAGTTTATTAACCTTTATTTATCACCTATAAGATTGGCAATCTTTCTTGTTTATCGCAATCATGCACGTTGGGCAGCGATTTTTATCAAAATTCTCTTTTAAGTAAGTGATAAGATGGATAATGAACTAATATGAAGTGAACATGAGTCGTATACTACTGGAGACTAGCTTTATAACTTAACCACATGGTGATATAATTGGCATGTAGCGACGCCGCTATTTATATCCGCCGCAATATTGCTACCGTTATGATGACACCGCTTTTTAATACCTGGTAACAAGTCTTTAGCGAAGTCCTGGAATATGAGCCTTATACATGCTTCGATGAAAAGAGAAATTCTGTCACGTTTTTTCGCTCAGGTTTTGTCCAATCCCCGTATTCGCAACAAACAAAACTTGAGTCGGCCGGCAAGGTTAAAGGTATATAGGTATAGGGGGACTTAGGTTTCAATACTCAATCATTTATTGCATTTCAGAATGTGTACTTAATTGGTAACTTACAAATTAACGAGATCAATAAGGATGCTGTCGGGCATAGCAAAATAGTTAGGTCTCTCCTACGCTTTTTTTCTCCTTTCGTATTTGGCGTTTTTCGGTTATTGTGTCATAAGAAAAGAGTACTTACACAAATGATTTGAACTACTCTTCCTCTAGCTAGATGAAGAGCTATTTATTAAGCTATCCTTATGTTAATTATAATCGAATACCGAAATCAATGGTATCGACGAGTTCTACGATCTAAACGAAAACTGGCAGTAATTTAAACCTCTCATTCATCTGCACCCTAATTCACAACCATACGACAAGCTATCGTATCGAAAATGACAGATTTCAATAACCTGATTTGCCTTGCCCCCGACAGCAAACAGCTGTCGGAAGAATAGTGACCGTCTATTTGATTTAAACTGATAGAATTTTTGGGTTCTGGACTTGTGAACAGCGTTTAGAGGACTCTTACGATAACATTGATTGATGTTCGATACGGTACGGAAGAGTATCGAGTAGTTGTGAATAGCTATGCTGTTCTATTTACAAAAATAACCCATAAAACTAAAACCTTCGCAGAGCCATCCAAAAGAATTTCGTGGACATGGAGAACATGTTCGACCTGATGCGAGTCGATTCTGACGTGCGCGACGCCATCGGAGCGCCGGACTTGTTGGTACGACGCGGCGCCGTCGAGTTCAAGCATGTGTCGTTCGGGTACGGACCCGAGCGGCTTGTGTTGAATAACATCAGCTTTAAGGTGCCGCCTGGCAGCACTGTCGCCTTGGTAAGTTGAAATGTTTACTAAGTGTTCATATACACGAGCGTCGAGAACATGCCGCTCGTGTATTGTAGCACCATACTCAACAAACCACGAGCGGCACGTTGTCGACGGCAGCCGCAGATGCAAAGGCGGCGGACGTCGACTGTTGTCGAAGGCTGCCGCCGACACTGGTCGTCGGCTGCAGTTCGGCTGTCCCATTTCAAAACTTAGTAAGGGATTTTTTTTTTTTAATATCGTTTTATTGCATAATCTTGCTAACTTAGTCTAGGTTAGCAAGATTATACAATAAAACGATTTAAAAAAAAAATGTCCCTTACTAGGTTTTGAAATGGGACAGCCGAGTTGCTTTTGCTGTTGATGCATCGCTCATGTGTATGCACACTACTAATGTCGCAATTTTTATGCCATGGTCTGTTCCAAATGTATCTGATAAATGTGTAAACAAACCCAGTTCTGGTTAAATCCTTAAGTAATCACTCACTCAAGGGAATTAGTAACACTTTCATATATTGTATTATGAAGATTGAAAATTATATCGTGATATGAATCACGTTATTTAATTGTAACTGAACAATCATCGACGAATGAAAATCTCAATTATTTTTAAGGTGGTAATAATAATAATTAGAATTTCTGGCTTAAGTATTCAAATAAAATATAAAAAAATAAATTTCAATCAATTATCGATTCGATGTATTCTTCTTAATCGAATGCTGACCAAAAAGCACTGTAATTAAATAAAGCTTGTATACAATAGCAATTTTATAAACCCATTTAGTTGTCGTCGTGTAAAGCCGATATCAGACGGTTCACTTTTTGTTTATTTTGACTTTCATTGAACACAAAATTAATCAAAAGTGAAAAATTAATTAATTAGTGAACCGATCCAAAAATGTTGGATATTTCACTTGCCTACCGAATTCTCGAAAAAAAGAAAAATTGAAAGAAGCAGATAATCGTTAATTCCAAAATTTTGTTTCTGCCGTATATAAACACCAACTAACTGTAATATAAACGTGAAATTAAACAAAAATATTCACTCGAGTGGAGGGTGTGATATGGGCTTAATAAAAACTTTATATTGAACACAGGTGGGTCCTAGTGGCGCGGGCAAGTCAACGATCATGCGCCTACTATTCCGGTTCTATGATGTGAACGAAGGCGCGGTGCTGGTCGACGGGCAGGACGTAAGGACGGTCACGCAGGCGTCGCTAAGGGCAAACATAGGCGTCGTGCCGCAGGATACGGTGTTATTCAATAATACTGTCAGGTAAATCGAGAAAAACATGGTCCGACTACGCGGCGAAGCGACTAATTCTATAACAATTGACAGACGATTTTATTTACTACTTACTGGGTGCTTACTCTTGAATTTAATTCCGATAGATCGACATTGGAATTGTGACGTTTCGTACTCTTGAGTTCGATGCTAGCGCCAAATGGTTTTTAAATTGGGTGTCCATTTCGGGGAACTAAATGGAATTAAGATCGGGCTTGGCGTGGGGTAAACGGTACTCTTGAGTCTATTTTGACAGCTGTGTATTGCGTCAATATTGCGTTGGGATAGTTTGTTGATTGTGATTTTTCTAATACCAAATGTGTAACTTTTTAGGAATTATTATGCGTTTTGAAGTGGTTTTCAGTCGATAATATGTATATAATATGGCACGATAAGCAGTAATATATAGTGTTTTACTTAATTCCCATAAAAAACAATTGAAATAAAGACGAGATGAACGTCGGATGATGCGTTTTAGGGACAAAGCGTTTTCTATGAATGAATACGAATTTAAAGCAAATTATAGAATGAGCAAGGATTTTATTCCTCTTTCGTATTACATAACAACATTTATAAATCCTATTTCTATACAATAAAAACTTTTTAGAACAATAACTTACAAAAATTCGGACTTTGGCATGTTTTCATTATGCAAAATTCTTTCTATCTCTAAAACCCGTAAACCAATTTACAAAATTCAAACAGGAATATCAGTTTTAAGCATAATCCTCTCATTTGACACTAAAATTTCGCAAATATTCCAATAAACAAAAAACCTCGTTTTCAAGCTATATAAATATTTTATAATTTTTCATCATACATTAAAATTCTCAAAAACTCTTCGTTAAATATTCCTATCAGATTCTAATACGAAAACTAATAATAAAAACAAGTTAGAAAGCTAATTAGAACAATACAAAACACTTAAAATCTAATTAGAAAATCAAAATCTTACTCAGTAAAACAGTAAATATGGGCCCGGAGTCCCGGAGCACCGATAGGGTTATAACTATCATATTCTAATCACTTTTAAACTTATTATAACTTATTTATCACTTCACTGGTATTTAACTGTTCACTATTCACATGCACGTTCGGCGTTCGTTACAACAACATTAATTTTTATAGAAGTTATCTATCTATTTAAGTACTTACGACTTGTTTAAAACTGTAATATTAGTTAAGTAACATGTCGGACAGTACTCATTTCTTACTAAAAAATAATCAAACGCGAACAATATTGTTAAACAAACTCATAGTTCAAATTCATTGGAGAACTTGTTTGTAAATATAATACGCAGTCTTTTTTTTGTAGTGTAGGCAACGATCTACCGTATGCAGCCAAAGTCATGGTAAATTTTATGATTTTAATCGTTTCCTTACTCCCAAATGAATTAAATACGTTACAAATAATCAATTATACAACTATTTATACCATATTTATTTATTAGCCTTGTTATTTAAAGGATAAAACATTTCAAAGGCATAATACCGGTTTATCGTAATGAGTTGAACCACACTGTTGCAACCCGTCACATAGCTAACTTCACATGTATCAAAATAATGACGGATCAATGTCAATTTAATGTCAATGTTGACAATATTGTTTTCAAGAGTACCGAATCACGTGACTGTAAAATTGACATTGGAATCATATTGGCATTATATTAAAATTAAAATTAGTTTCAAGAGTAAGCCCCCTGCATACAGCTGAAACTTCCGCCGCTCGACGACGACGCTTCGCGCCGCTTTGTGTTTTTATTACATAATGCAAATTTCAGCCGTATGCCATAGTAAATAAGATCGACTTTCAGTTTTCAGGTGAATTAATCGCTTCGTCGTCACTCCGCGCTGACACTAAGGTCATTCCCAACCCAAAAATTCTACCTTATATGCCGTCTTATATATCAAAGCGGCCAATGCACGTCTGGCGAGGCGCAGCAGAGCGCGGTTGACAACCAATTAATTTTCAACTTTATTTCTACTAGTATATAAGTTTGATATAAAACTTCCCAAGCGGTTAGAGGCGCGATGTCGTTCGTTCGCGGTCTGTTCGCATCTCTTGTACACGTGCATTTTTGTATTAGTGCGCGCTGCGAATGTTCGCAGTTTTTTTGCCTGCCAGTCCAAGCAGTAATAGTTTTTTTTTCATTTGTAAAATATTTTATTTAAAATAGATCATTTTATTGTGAATAAAACAGTAATAAAACTAAAGCTATTGTATAATGTAAAATAGATTTTGAAAACAAAATTGTAAAAATACTAGGCTGCCATGTGCACCCGGTTGGAACTCAATTCTGCTCTGACGTCACCCTCCCCACGCATACTGAAAATAATAAAAGAACCTTATAAATCATGCAGATAAGTAACTTACCACGTACACGCTCTTTACACTTCTAAAGTAATCAAAAATATCATGTAAAAAAACAACATAGAATACCTGCTTTTTTGTTTTATTTCAGGTATAATATTCAGTATGGAAGATTGACTGCGCCGGCAGCTGACATTATATCAGCGGCTAAAAATGCTGATATTCACGACAGGATCCTCACATTTCCAGATGCTTATGATACACAGGTAAGAATTGCTACCTATCTTACATGTTACTGAAAGGACTTGGGCGAGCCTTTGGTCCAGCAATGGTACAAGCTACAGACTAACAGACGAACGATGAAACTATGTGCCTTGTGCGAGTTTCTATACCTACTTATTTCGATACCGTTCACGTTAAAGTTCTAAGTCAGGGCGGTTACAAAGCTAAGTGTTCTGACATATACTGGCATAGCACCACTCCAAGTGCGAAAAGAAGTTGCAAGCGCAGTGGAGAAACAAACAGGAATCTGATACTATACACCCACTATCTACAACTACATTTACAAGTACAGTTTCTTAAAATCGAAAGTATCTCTAACAGGAAACCCAGCCGACGCCCGTTGCAAACTGGCAGGATACTTTTCACGCTCCTATATCTAATACCAAAGGAGCATCTCAGTGATGATTTCCAATCCACAAAAAAAAAGGAGCATCTCAGTATAACCTTTCCTGAACCTGGGGAGCTATTCTCTAAGGACACAGCCTTGCGGACAGCGCTGTCGCAACTGTCAAACCCACCGCGACAGCGCTGCCCGCAAGGCTGTATCCTTAGAGAATAGCATGGCTGATCATACGAACGACACTTTGTATCTATCAAAGCAATATGGACACGATTCGTCTGCTTCTTCTAAAAAGATGAACTCGTATACGAGCGTACAAAGGCGTGCTTATATGCCCAGAAAAGAACACCAGTGTGTAAAGCTTTGGTTTCCTAGGCAAGCAGTTGCGTCATATTATAACGGCCTTCATGAAGATCTGTCATTTATACCAGTATCAAATCCCGCTGTTCAAAGATTTAAATCGCTAGATTTACTATCACCATACCAAAAAACTGTCCATGCTAAGAAGAGTCGACCTCGCACATTAGACAGCTTTAATGATTTGTTTGGGTCACGACCCCCATGTGTGCCTCCCCCCACCCCCCCTTCAGACCTGGCCTGGCTCTTGTAACACAGGTTAACTACCTTTATAGCGTTTGCATGATAATCAAATCTAGTCACTGCGTCAGACGTATCAAAACCGTGTTAACCGCTGACCTGACAGTATGCAAGATAACTTTACCTTGACTCATTTGACTATTGCTCACCTTTCAACAACTTCTGGGCGTCGAATCTTTATTTGGTTTTCTTCTCTGAAACAGAAACATAAATGTATTGTCATCAGAAAAACTTATTTCAAAGTTTTAAATGTATGAGTAAGACTGGAGCCACCGCTGCCGGCGCGTTACGGTGCCCGAGCGATGACGCTACGTCATCCTACACACAAACCACAGTGACATGCCACTCGGAGCGTTGCGACGATGTGTGGTAACGCAACGCACGCTCAACGGGCAAGGGGAATAGAGAGACGAAGCCGGGAGGGATGTTGCGGTGCGACGCCGAGCATCGGAGCGGCATTGCAGCAGACCGATTTGAGCCTTTTGATTTAAACCTTCATAAGCTAATCTTCACCGGCGTCGTGGCAATGACACGATATTGAATTAAATTTTGTTGGCCCAAAACTTCGCCACTTCCAGGCAAAGAGAATGTTCATACACTAGTTTTTGTTTGTTTAACAAAAAAAATATAATTAAATATGAATCTTTGAAAGTCACTTCAGATTACCTATTGACACTAATGCTCCATACGTTGTTCATTTGCAGGTCGGAGAAAGAGGTCTACGTCTCAGCGGGGGCGAAAAGCAAAGGATAGCAATCGCGCGGACTATACTCAAGGACCCGGCCATCGTTCTGCTAGACGAAGCTACGTCAGCACTTGACACCAATACAGAAAGAAATATACAGGTAAAAATATCTGTACAGATATAACCTACAGTCCTTTCACACTTATTTTACCTCTGATTTTGCATCACTGTCAACGCCACAGTGATCTTTATTGTCTTTAAAATAAAGTTGCTGTTAGGTTGCTGCTGTCAGAGGTAAAATACTGATCGGACTTGATAACGAACATCCTATAATAGATAATTATAGTATTATACGCTGTGAATGTGTGTATGAAGACGAGTAGCGTCAACACATAACACACGCACACACTTCCGGCTTCGCCATTGTCTCGGGAGCTCCTGCGCTTCGACACACATTCACAGCGTATTTGTACTTTTGGTAACCTCTAGTAAAGCGCACGTTTAAGAGATAAAAATACTATAGGTACCGCAGATGTATGTGTCTCTAGTTCAATTCTATTTTTTAAATTTTAGGCTCGGAACATGAGGATAGTCACTGCATAGTAAAAAAAAATTATGTCAGCGGGGGTGAGAGGTGAGGTACTGCGCAGCCAAAGACTCGTTTGAAACGGGCTGTACAATTACTTGTATGTACTGGTTCAATGCCGTAATTACAGAAAAAATAAATAGCCAATGTAACTCGCGTGGATCCACGTTCCGATGGATTAATCATCTAATTTATGTTTCAGGCGGCTCTGGCGCGAGTATGTGCGAACAGGACAACAATTATAATCGCTCACAGGCTCTCTACCATCATTCACGCCGATGAAATTCTCGTATTGAAAGAAGGAGAAATCATCGAAAGAGGAAAGTGAGTAAAACTCTTACTGCATTGATTTATGTTAGAACTAGCTTCCGCCCACGATTTTGCCCACGTGGTATGTCGTTATATGTCCTTCCCCAGGGTTCAAAGTAACGAACGGCTGGATTTTGAAGACATTTTGGTATGGGACCAAAATGTCTTCAAAATCCAGCCGTTTGAGATTAGCCGCAACAAACAGACAGACAAAAATTTTTAAATGTTGTTTAGATTTTTTGTGTGTCTACATACCGTAAATACATTAATAATATAGTCAATCTCGATCGCGATCCGCGATCAAAATCAATGATCGCGATCCAGATTGATAATGTACGAATTAGATTGACATCTAGATATTTTCGCGATCCGCGATCATTGATTTTGATCGCGGATCGCGATCGAGATTGACTGTGTACAGGCCGCCATACAGCGTTTTTGGGGATTTTCCTTTAAATACCTACTCTTGTGTTTGTGGGTGTACTATAGGTACCCCTCTTTAGTTCCCGTCCGAATATATTTAAGTAATTGAAGTTTTTATGTTAATTTTCAGTCATGAAGCGCTTCTCGCGCAAGGCGGCTTTTACGCATCAATGTGGCAACAGCAACTAGAGAATCGCAATAACAACGAAAGCAATGGCGAGGGCAACAATAACAACGAGCCTCGACCGCCGCCCGGACAACCCAACGGCGCCAACGCGTTCGGACATGGCCACGGACATTAGAAGAGTACAGTCTTAAGTAACGAAGCAGGGTGCTAGTCGGTTCGTGGATCAGTGAATTCGAATATTATCGATTCCTAGTGTCAATTGTTTGGTTCGAGGGCGTTAGATATACGGGACATGACAGATCGCTCAAGAAGAGCATTTGTAACCAAATAATTTTTGTACCGATATCGTGAAATGTATCCTATGTACAGACGCCAGCACATCAAGCTACCCGAAACTATCAAATTTTCCCAATCAACATTGAACCTTATGCTTTAGCGACAAAGTTGAAAATCTATTAAAGAAATTTTACAGATTGTAGTAGCTTGATGAGCTGGCGTCTGTACATTATGCACAAGCATTAGCTCACCGAACAAACGTAACGATGTACAGAAGTTGACATTGTGATGATGTAACTATATTGTACCTAGTAGTATTAAATTGTGATGGGAAATTATATGTGCTATTTCAGTGTTATTAAAACTGTTTTTATTTAAAATTTGCATTTTTATTTACTGACTAGCTGCTTCGTTCGCGTGCTTATTCGATTTCGTGGGTTTTATTTTTTTGTGCGGTACCCTAATTCTTGTTCTAAAATAAAGCCGGCCCCCTAATTGCGTAACACACTATTGCTCTTAATTTGAATATTTTGAAACATATTTCTAATCCATTGCTCCAGTTGTTCGAAAAATGTGTCTGCTCAACAACGCAAATAACGCAATGTATGTTATTGAACTGTCAAAATGAAACCTATTGCTACTGATAGTGTGTTACGCAATTAGGGTGCGGAACAAACAAACAGAATGATGGACAGACAGAAATAAAAATAAAAAGTACCGTATATCACACTAATATTATAAAGGCAAAAGTTTGTCAGTGTGTATGTTTGTCACTCTTTCACGCAAAAATTCCTGCAGATTTGGCACACAGATAGTTTATAACCAGGATTAACACATAGGATGCTTTTTATTCCGATATTCACTCGGGATCGAAACATGCGGGTGAAACCGCGGGGCGCAGCTAGTACTTAATATGCACTTACTCCCTTACTAACAAACAATGATGAATAATTTTATTACACACCGATTTCTCTCTTTCAGTCGACAGTAATTTGACTTTCGAAAGATGAAGACAAAGCGAGTAAGGGGGTTAGTAAAAAGCTGTTATTTGGGCATTAAACCATACACTTTCCTTTTATTTATTTGTATAGATACTCTGAAAAGGGGTAATTGTGCTCATGATTAACAAAACAACAACTTTAGGAGGATTTTTGCGGGACATTGTATCTTCCTACATAACTTTCGGACTTATCTAATATGTAAAATTCTCGTGTCACAGTGTTAGTTACATACTCCTCTGAAACGGCTGGACCGATTTGTATGAAATTTTGTGTGCATATTCAGTAGGTCTTTTTTTTTTAGGTTTCGTAGCCAAATGGCAAAAATGGGAATCCTTATAATTTTGTCATGTCCGACTGTCAGTCTGTCCGTCCGTCCGGATGTTACACGGCCATTTTACTCGTAAGATTATTTGCACTATATCGATGAAAATTGTAAGCACGTGTATTCTGTGCTCCGCAAACAATAGTGTAATGAAATTTAGAGAATAACAATAACAATTAGGGGTTGCTCTCCCTATTCCGTGGCTCCCCCATCGGAGGATGGCAAAAATTTTTGCTTGCAGCGCTCGGCCGCTATAGGTACTATTGCTAACAGATGTGGTTATTTTGTGCACGGGATTTTGTTTTCAAATTCGCCAGATGTAAGTTTCCTCGATGGTACGGTCAGCAACAAAAGTCGATTAACACTTCAGATTTTTTAATCTCTGTTATTGAGCAAAATATTTGTTCAAAATTGCAGCAGAAGTACAGTGCTATTTTGAACAAATATTTTGCTCAATAACTGAGATTAAAAAAAACTGAAGTGTTAATCGACTTTTGTTGTTGACTGTACACAAGCGTTTCGGGTACCTATCGATAAAAAAGATTATGATGTTCCTAAGCGTGTATACACACGAGCGACACGTGTTGACGATAGAGGCAACTGCAACCGACGCGCGTAGCCGATAACATGCCCCTCGTGTTTTGAGATTTGAGCACAGTAATTAAAGCAAATACACGGGGGATATGCGACGGCATCCGCCCGCCGCCCGGCACGCGTTGACAGACACGATTTTACCTCTGTCGGCCACGCGTGTCGCTCGTGTGTATGCACACTTAGTGAATCTTTTTGTGTAAGTCAAAACATTTTTGGACATGGTTTTTTTATTCGAAAATTTCTATTATGTCTGCACGTCCCTCCCATTCGTACTTTACTGTGCGTGGTCCACGCAGTTGGTTTTTTTTGTATAGAAATGCGAATAAGAATTCCTAAACAAAGGTCCACCTACCGTTCTTCTAAAATCTTTATATATCTTTGCCTTTACCCTGCTTTTCTTTGGAAAGCTTCGATAATCTTTCTAGGTTTTCATTATACTCCCGATTCTGCTTCTTGTATTCCTTCACTGATATTGCAGGTCGATGTTTGGCATATTCCAAACTCCTTAAAGATGTCTGTTCCTTTTGTTCGATATGATCGATAGTCTTAACGTAGTCCGACGATATCTTGCGGTAAACTCCTTTCCCATGTTGTAAACCGAGAATATGGTCGATGGATTTATGCTGATCTTGCGGACGACGCATGTGCATTGGGATCGATTGGCGGCGCCGTAAATAAAGTTCACGGGGATCATCGCCTTGGGAAGTTAGGTTTATATATTTTTCCGGAGAATACGTAAGAAAGAGTGTATTCTTTTGCTGTTTTTCCGAAAGTGGTCTGTTAACGAATGAAAAAAAATGCAATTAATATCTAATACACTATTGTAATAAAGTCACGTCATTAGAGACGAGGTCTGAAGCATATAGGTACATTGTGTGGTAAACTGGCAAGATCCTGTGAGTAGTTATGCTTAGGTATAGGTATAGGTAATACGGGCGTCGGGCTGGTGTCCGCAACTCCACGTCAATGTGCGTATTTTGCGTATATATTTTTATTTTACGTATTTTTATACTTACTTATAATCCTTTAAAGTTGGCCCTGCTGGGACCTGGTCAGTAGACATGTCATCCATGAGCCGCGTGAGAACTGACATTCTCCTCTGCTTACTATCGTCAAAATCGCTAACCCGCTTCTCACCATCAAAATCGCTAATCCGTGTCGCGCGAAAATCGCTGCCTGATTTCCATCCAACGGCACCATGATGACTGTTGATACAAATTATACTGATACACTGATACTAACATCTTTATTGTGTATTGTATGAGGAATGACACGAACGAAAAAAAGAGTGAATTATAGCGAGACGGTTGACAGGGTATAATGGAAGATGTTAACGTCTTGCATCGACCCCGAGTACCCAAGGACCACGTTCACACGGACGTAAAATTATCGCGGAGGGATTTCGCGCACTGGATCCCGCAATCAGTGCTTTGCAGCGTAGGTCTTTCGCAACTGCAAACTTGGTTTTACATTATTGGTATCTATCCTAACAATATGCCGAAAAATCAGTAGGTATCTACCTATCTACAGGGCAATTTTTGCGACTTAGCGCGATTTTTGTGTCTACGGTGACTCCATAGTCTAAACGCTGTTCACCAAGTCCAAAATCCGAAAATTTTATCAGTTAAACTAAACCAAATAGATAACCGCTATTCTCTGTTTTCTGTCGGGGGCAAGGCAAATAGGTTATCGAAATGTGTCATTTTCAATAGGATAGCCTGTCAGATGGTTGTGAATAGCCACGGTCGTATCGGATTGCCGTCCCATTCGGACTCTGAGAGTGAGGGAAGAGAGAGAGTGCCACACGTGCACTCTCTCTTCCCTCACCGCGCATAGGTACACTTACGCAATATAATGTTATAACGCTACGCGCGCTTTCGCATTATAACGTTTCCCGCGGCGAAGGTTGATATTGGTCGCCATGGCCGAAATACGGTCTGACTGAAGGACTATATTGTATGGTTGACTGTACTTACCTATCTAATTAAAATGATATCGTTTAACTGGGTAGCTAATAGGCAAAGCAATAACCTTTCTCCTTTTTTTTCTCGTGATTTTCTCTGTCGCCGTTCCTGTCCACCTATGATCCTGGGGACTGTCGTTGAGGTCTCAGCCTTTACAGGGATGTCAAATTGTTCGGACATAAGTCTACAGAAAGAAAATAAAATTTATATTTTAGTTTTAGGTACCTATATTTTGAAATCAGAATCTCAGATAGTAATCAAGTCTTGGGAACACAAAAACTGAATGTCACACCTAGGTACTCTACGGTGGTCTGCCCCACTTGGGCGGAGCACCGCCGTGTTCTCGCAGAGGCGATCGGCAGCGGCAGCGACCTCTCGCGCCCGGCCCCGGTTCAAGCCATGGTCCGGGGCGAGAGGGAGTGGGAGGCAGTCACCTCCTTCTGCGAAGCAGTCATACTCGCGAAGGAGGTGACGGGACGGCTGAGGGAGAGAGCCTCATGTCCCAGCCACCGCGGGAGACGCTCCGGGCGCCGGGAGCCGCGTGACGACTCCCGGCCACCGTAGGCGCGGGCCTGCGGGCGGAGAGTAATGGGTAACCCTCCGTCCGATCAGGACCAGGCCCGTGCCGGACGGCGCGTAGGTACGTGTTCCACGCGCGGCTCAAAGAGATGTCAGCAGCAAGGAAGGGCCCGAAAGGGCCGAAGCCTGCCGGGGCAGCGGGATTGTCCGAAAGGGTTACCGCTACCCCGGAACACAAAGGGCTAAGGAAGGAACACGGGTGGGTTTTAGTCAGTAAGAGTCTGACACTCCCTTCTGCTCCACCCAGAGCGGGAGGGGTCATTTGATGATTTCCCATCCTCAAAAAAAAAAAACACCTAAGTAGGTACTTAGGACAGACTAAAAAAAAAGATTTTAAATAAATAAATTCCATTGCAAACTATATGACTTTTTTATTACAAATGGTCAAATTTTCCCAATTGAATATAAACCTTATTTCTTTGCAGTAAAGTTGAAAATCTATCAAAGAAATCTGAAAGATAGTTACTGGGTACCTTTTGGGTATCAAGTGAAAGTGCTTAATTATCACATTTCAAAAATATATACAACGTGTAACGTTAAATGCGCAAAACCTGAAAATAGTTTGTTCACAATTGACTACTGAATCGATTTCAGTAACTTTTAATATAGGTTTTTATTTAAAAAATGATGTAAATATTTTGCCATACTATCCGCCGATTTAGCCAAAGAAAATTCAGTCTTGTTTTAAGGCAATAAGACTCAATTTTGAATGCATACAGCAATGCTAGGATCAACACGATTTTCTTAATAAAAATAAGTAGTTAGCTTTCGAAAAAATTGTTTTGTTCATTGTGTTATGCTTTTAACTCAATGCTCTAATTGGGGTTTATGAGGTTTTGCGCATTTTATGTCTATGATTTGAGCCAAACATATTATGTATACCTAAGTTTGGTATATTACCTAGGTAGGTAAGTACATGTAAAATAATAAAACACAAAAAAAATTTAGCGGCTCTCCATATACTCTACTCACGATATTATAACCCCAAAATAATTTAAATAAAAAATAAGTTCAAAAATGATAATCCGACTAGGTACTTACTAAAAAATCACGCTCTTAAAATTATTACATCTATAACCAAAAATGTTTTGTCCTTTTTTAGCATGGGGATCCATGGATGCCACCGCTGCAAATACTGACCAATAGTTGTGTAACAGTTTACGATCATTAGGTACTTTCTCATAACTTGACATTGGCACAATTATCGAACGTTACCGATGAAGCCAGAACCTCAAAAAAAATAGGAAAGAGTTAAGGTTATGTAATCACCTTTTGTCAATTTCTTCTCCGATTTTTTCATGTAGCATCTCCTGGATTGTTTCGGCTATAGGATCTTTTTTGTCTTTACGTTCCGGAGGGCCAAAACCCATCTTTGTTTTAAATGAGGTTACTGAGGGTAGTTGGATTGATACTTGTCTAACAAAAAAGATACAAAAAAAATAAGCACATAATAATTTACGCCTGTTCTACCGGAAGTATGTAAGTAAGTATTTAGTTTAAGCTCCATGTATTAGGGGTCGAGCCGATTCGAGCATATATTGCCATCGACCGGGCACGATTTCCAGACTACGGGCATCTACTGAGAAGTTCCTAATGGAAAATTCAATAACACTTTCCCCGACCTTATGCGCAGCAGTAGCGCACATACTTACAAGACTAACACGGCTACTAGTAAACTAAATCCTCGAGTTTTTGGCTCTTATTGTTTTGAGGAGTCCAATAGATTGCACTTGGTGTCCACGGTCTGATGATGGAGCCAGGAGGTGGATAGTGGAACTCTTCAGTGGCTACTAGTAAATCCCTCGAGTTTGGGCTCATCTGATTTGTTTTGACGATTCTAATAGATTGCACTTGGTGTCGAGGGTCTGAAGATAGAGTCAGGGGTGGATAGTGGAACTCATAAGGGGCTACTAGTAAACCCCTTGAGTTTGGGGTCACATATGATCCGTTTTGATAAGTCCAACTTATTCCATTTGCTGTCGAAAGTAGAACCCTTAAAAACCAAGCTACTGTAATGTTCTTAGCGCCGTCACCTAGTATATGGTAGATAATCGTCGCGTTCGTCATCACTTAAATCATCAGAATCATAATCATCTGGTCGTTCGAATTGGCGCATCCTAGTTAAATCTTCCGGGCGCACGAACCCAGTCTGACGTCTAATTATTTCTTTGTGCATGTCAGGATCGGTTGGATCAGGAACAGTGATAGAAACATTTCTAAAAAAAAAAAATAAAAACAGAAAAAAATTAGGTAAGTAAAAATAAAAACAAACAAGTTAGTATTTTTCAACAAGCCTAGTTTATAACCATCACAAGTGCGGTTCTCCAGAAATGACGAAATCCACGAATATCTTGACGTTCCCACTATTCAAACTGAAATTGAAAAGTTCAAAAGGAAATATGCTGATCGGCTCTCGGCTCATCCAAATACCCTGACCAATGATTTCTTAATCCCTTCCTTAACGGTGAAAAGGCTAAAAAGGAAGGATGTGTTCTAAGAAGGCAGACGAGACACTGGTCTCTTGACCTAAACGTCACATTCACTCACTCATCTGCTTATAGTCTTGCGACTGATTGCCGATTACATACCAAAAAAAAAAAAAAAAAAATACGAAAATTTCTTAAAGCTAATGCCAGACGATCTTCAACCAGCCAGTCAGAGGGTCGGTTGAAAACGCGCCGTCGCCTCGGACATGTCAGCTTCACGGTAGGCAACAAGCTCCCGACTTCAGTGTGATTAGAGCTCACGCACCGAAATCACACAAACGGCTCCCCGCTCGTGTGATTTTGGCTTTCACACTTTCTAAATTTAAAAAAGTTGGCATTTTTGTATCTTCTTGTTTTAAGTAAAAAAAGAAAGTGGATCTGATGAAACGTTGGCTAAAAGAACGGCTAATTATTTTATGTCGCTCAAAAATTTAATTACTAGACGACATACGTAACTTGAGGACAAATCCCAGACACGGGAGGTAGGAGTATATGTGTTCTGTGCGGGAGGTCCCTAGACAAGGTGAAAAGAACGGTCACCATTAATATTCAGCACATGATTAATAGACTAGAAATATTTCGTCGGTTATCAAAAAAAAATCTTCTGTTTCATAGAAAAGTGCAATAAGTAGGTCTGTACTCTACACAGTCAAAATGTATGGAATAGCAAATTTATTTTTATCTAGCTGAGCGCGAACTTCGTACTGAAGAATCAATAAATTGGAAAAAGTATGAGTTTTTTTTTCGTTAATTTTTCTATGATTTTAAAGGCTATTGACGACCGTCTGGCACTGGCTTCAGTCTAGTTTCTTCGTTCTTCACTGGAGAATAGTAGGTATACCTACTCTAGGTCGAGACCGAAAATTTATAATATCAATAAATTGTCTTTTAAGGATACCTACCTAAGTACCTACCTACTCACTTAATGATAAACTATAAGTAAGAAGTACGTATACTTACTTGTTAGAAATCACAAATTGAACTTAGCTACTTTTTAAATCGATTTCAATCTTGAATTAAGAATAGATGCCAAATTTCAAGTAAAACTTACTTTTCACGTCCACGTCGGAATAGCTCTTCAGCCATTCTAAAAATCAGAAACATTTAGTACTGAGACAGAATAACCATTAATTCTTTATAATGTAAATACGAAAATCATTGGTAGGTACCTGTATTTTCGCAGGGCCTCGTCGGAAACTAAATCAGACCTGGAAAAAAGACTTAACGTTAAGTTTGAGTTTGGGAACGTAACGAGAATAATATGGAAAGAATCTTACACTTTCTGAGCGTCAAATAAGTTAGTATGTTTGACACTTTTAGCTATGGTCTTTATGACTCCGCCCGCAAAGCTCACACGATCCATATTATTTCTAGAAAAAATCATTACCGTTTTAGCATTATTAATTACTTTTTTACAAACAAAAGAATACCTACAGCATAGCTATTCACAACCACTCGATACGCTTCCGTACCGTATCGAACACTAATCAATGTTATCGTAGGAGTCCTCTTATAGCGCTGTTCACAAGTCCAAAACCAGAATTTTTTGTCAGAATAAACGACCACTATTCTTCCGACAGCTGTTTGCTGTCGGGGGCAAGGCAAATTAGGTTGTTGAAATGTGTCATTTTCGATACGATAGCTTGTCGTATGGTTGTGAGATCTCCCAGCAAAAGTATGCATTTCAACAATACCAATCGTCGCCTATCATCGGAACTACGAACGCGTGATGAAATCTAATATAGAGCGGTTATAACCATGGAAGTACTTATTTATTGCCATGGGTACAAAATTAGAACGGTATTAACAACTCTATGCAATTCCAAAAAGCTTTTCATGACTTTTGAGTACAGATGGCGAGCGATTGGATTGGAGATTAGGTAACCCAACAAAAATAAAGTTTCATACAAACGCGCAATGATAGGTGTACAACCACGAAGCGCGGCAGTAAAAAAATAGAAGCTTCGCCTCTGGTTTCTCTGTGGCTGTTCGCGTTAATTTGTCTAGTTTTTTTGGTCAAGAGGTGGGTACTAAAACTAGGTACACTAGGCCGCACGCAGCAGTGGTAACAGAACCTGCAGTGCTATTCTGTAAAAATCTCAACGTGAAAACTAAGGTGAAGTGAGCTGTCATTCCACCTGACGTTAGGGATTGCCTCCATTTATAGATCACTTCACGCTCACTTCACCTATGTTATCACGGTGAGATTTTTGCAGAATCGATAGGCAGTATTCTAGTGAAACTCCGGTATACGTCACACTGCACAAGGCTAGGTCTAGGTCAAAGGAGATTGAAGATTTTTGTATGGAGCCTGAAATACTAACTATCGCGCCATTAGGTTTTTTTTTTTTGAAAATGGCGTGTTTCAAATAAACACTCGTGAGAAAAATCTATGCAACAATATGTACGCAAATTAAAATGATATGAATGTAACGTGATTCACTTTTATCGTTCAATATCTCGGAACCGTGTTCGGTTCTATTGTTTTCTGGTAATATTGTGTAAGTATAAAAAACTGTTGTAATGCGAATGGAAGGACATTCTTGGTTCGCTGCTCGTGGAAAAATACCCTGAATTGAAGTGCGATATTTTCTTTGTACCTACTCTTTTAAACATTTTCCTGACTTTTCCTATTGTTGTGTATTTGAGTGATATATTGATGCAAATCAATAATATGTCTAACTCCGACAACGACGGCGATGATGCGCCGACATAAGTAAATACCACGCATCTTCAAAGCCCTTTTTCAACCGACGCGCGACGTGCGGTCGATTGTACCCAAATACCTAATTGTACAAACAATGTTATAATTATTAGCTAGATAATACATAAATTAGTTTTTTTTACTGTAGATATTGCTTGATTTGTCTCTCATCTTCAGAATCTAAACTTTTTTCTGTAAATAAAAACAACGTCAGTTAGTATTTTCAAATGGTACCTAGATACCTACGCAATTTACAAGGAAAAAATTTTAGCAACAGTTAATAGTTTACCTGATTCAGAAACTGGAGATTTTATATCAAAAATCTCTGCGAGTATTTCCGAATGGAACAATAATCTGTCCTCATCAGTCCTCTTTTTTATCTTACCAGCTTCTCTGTCTAAATCGCCTTCAAGGCAATAGTCCCCTTGCAGCAATCTGAAGATTAAAATATTTTGTATTAATAACACAATCGATAAACAATATTTATTTATTTATTCAAATCCAACTTACAACTACCATTACAGATCAGCGATCCAATGCGATAGAGAGGACATGCATGCTAAATTCTTAATCTACATCCTATAAAATGACTTACAATATCCTAAATCTTAACCTACATCTAAATAACATATTATATATAGCGTAACTTTTGCGAATTCACTCAAGTTCAAAATCAAAATCAAAAGTCATTTATTCAAACTAGGCTGAGAATCAGCACTTTTCAAACGTCAATTACAAAAGACAGTCCCCCCAAAACGCCCGCCCTTCACCACTTCCTATTGCTTTCGCTGGGGAGAAGAAGTGGCGCAACAAACTCCCCAGCAGCACAGCAGCAGCACAATACATCAACCCTCTCGTGCACCTCGTACACCACACGCATGGCTCTAGTGAGAGGAGTTTTCGCCAGTAGGTTGGTCCTGGCTGCAGGCACAGCAAGCAGGGGCGGGCGCCGCCGCCTCCACACGTACCGGTCTGGCACGCAAAGCTCCAGATGCCGTAGCACATATGTACGTACCTCTACCACAAACCATGCATGCAGAAGCGGACTAGCAGTCTGGCCGCCCTTTGTAAAAGTTTGAAGAACAAGAAAATGAAAAAGTGAGCGGAGCGAGGTCAAAAATTTTGCACCCTACATGTATATTCAGAAAAGTTTATCAATTAAGAAAATGTAGGATGCACGAGCGACCGAAGTAAACTCGAAAATTTTAGAATCTCGCCTCGAATGCGATAGGTTTTCTTTTGTCATACAAAAAAGCTTAAGAGAGTGTATGATGCAAGAGCGAGCTCAAAAATGTTAGCACCCCGCTTTGGACAGGTCAGTTTTTGTCAATTCAAACAGAAATAGGAGTAACTTTGTCAACTTATGCACAAAAACTTAAGTAATATGAGATCGCAGAAGCAAAGATTTTATGATTCCTCGCCTTGGATAGGTCTTTAATATAGTAATTAGGCGTTTTCGGATATTTTTATGTCTGAATGTTTTTATACTTATATTCTATTCTAAGCCAGGGACTGTTTTCAACTAGTTTTTATAAAAGACTTGCGAAAATATGTCGTGTACAAATCATAATACCTACATATTTTGACGTTGTTTCAGTTCACCCATTTAACATTTTTGACCAGATTTTCATACAACTAGTCTTTACAACTTGTAGGTATAAACGATAAATGAAAACAGAAGAATAGATGTTGTATACCTTGGTGTAAAGGTGGGGTAAAATGTAAAGTCAAAAACATTGTGCTCGATTTAACCTAAGTCAAGTTAGCAAAATTATTTACTGAGCTGAGATATTGGCAGTTGCTGGCTCAAGTTGGTCGCCCTAGGCCCGGGCCTCTTTGGCCTTAGAGAAAGACCGCCACTACATGTATTTAACTAATAGGTACGTGCTAATATAGCTACGCAAATAGGTACCCTAATTATGGGACTTATTAAAACAAACCTTTTAAGATCGAATTCGGAGCTAACCTCACCAGGGTAGGGCACGTCTGTTAAAGGAATATAGAATGGCTTCTCCGGCTTGGCGACTAGGCTCTCACTCACCGCCGCAGACACATGCTGATAAGAGTATTCTTCAGGCATGTACTCATATTCTTCTACGTCAAAATCGTTGTTTTCACCCTTTTCAACAGTAACAGGTGATACCGCTTTTCCGCTACGATCACTCCGAGCTTTTTCTATTTGTTTATCTATTTCTTCTTTTTTCCGCATGAATCTGAATAATAGAAAAACGACTGACCTTCATTTATTTATTGCTGTATATCTACTAAATACTTACTTAAGTAGGTATATACACAGAAACACAGCAGAACCCACAATCTTTTAAAAGTCTTCGACACTTCAGGAAGGCTGGAGTTGTCAAACCTCGAGCTTGGACCTCTCCAAGCTAAAGGTTTGCCAGCGAGCCATGGAGCGCAGTATCCGGGCGGTTCGACTTACGGACCGTGTGAGGAACACAATACTGCGCGCCAAAACCAACGTTACGGATGAATTGTATGACCGATTATGGCGAAACGCAGCTTCTTCTTTATTCAGGCAGGCTTACTAGGGATCTATTCAAGTGGTTGTTTCAAAGAAGCACATGTCAAATGTAACGTGCATCTACATAGAATTTTAGCGTATTCACAAACCTTTGTGTTGTACGTAAGTTTTGGGCAGCTTCCTCAGGAGTAACCTCACCTTCACCCGCAATCATTTCAGCTTGTATTCGTTGTAAACTTCTAAATTGGGCCTCTAAAAACACCTTTTCTAGCAACGCCTGAAATGTTCAATGAACATTTAGAAAATGTTTATGTAAATGATTTTGTCTGTAAGTAAGTAGGTAGGTTCTTATGTAAGTTTGTATCTAAATCACCTACTTCGTAAAACATCTCTCCTATGATTATGAGATTTTCAATGTGGCCCTCAATATATTTATTAGTTCCTTTGTTAATTGTAATATCCTGACACTCCAAGTTTAAAATGCCAGCTTTAGCAATGATAATATTCTTTTGCGGTGACTCGTACCACGCCGGTACCTGTTCTATCTTCTTCAGAGTTTCTTCACCGCTAACGAGTTGACCAAAGGCAACATATCTGTATGCCATCCAGTCTTGTGGTTGTAATAAAACGAAGAACTGTGTAGAGCAATCAACATGTCTGAAATTAACAAACCTTTCAGATTAACCCAGATTCTGCGATGGGCCTTTTAAAAGACACAAAAACGCATATTATTGGGCCTATATTGCCTATATGACCCTTATATTACGACGGGCCTTTTACAAGGCTACCTTTTCTTGGCTTTCCTGGAAAAAATAGTTTCAGTAACATCTGGGTTAGCTATGTTTCATCTATCATCAATCTTGTACTTTTTCATAATTGAATTACTTTATATCATTTAAGGGGATGCGCTTAGCCTGCGAAATTCAATTTTTAATGTTTTTTGGCAATTTGCAGGTCAGTTTCATGTTTAATGTTGTTTAAAATATGATTCGCAAGCGTAACAAATATGACTTTGATTATATGAACGTGTCTGCAAACAACACTATATCATGTTTATCCCTTATGAGGTAAATAAGAAATAAAAGTGAACCAAGAATTGAGCCCTGGGGACCCCCATAAACTCCGCTATCCTGGCGATTCCTTCTCCAATTTCTGCAACCAGCGCCTAAACGATCAGTTTAGAGAACGAAGTTGAACGTCGCAGAGCTTGCAGATCATTGCCATTCGAATTCGTATGCCTAAATGAACGTTCCCGTGTTCTGGCCACTGCACTCGAGCCAGTGGTCTGTTTGGCCAAGTGTACCTAAACGAATTAAGAATTGTAATTGTACCTGCCATCATTGGCCATGGCGATAACACCTCGTCTGTCATGTGGTACAATAAAGTTTTCGCAGCTGAGGTCTGTTTCTTTAAGTCCGAATCCTCCACACTGGATCCAGCTGTCTTTCACTATGCGATGTATCGGAGTTCCCGAATAGCCTCCCTTTATCTCCTTACAGAGACGAAGGAAATTTTCGCAAGTACGAGGGACTATGTCAGAATATAGCTGGAAGTAAAGTTACCACTTGATCATGTTGTTTAAGTACCTAGGTATTGTTTGGCGGCTTCGAGTAGGTTATTCCGTTTATCTACCCAATGGATACATGGAAACGCATGTCCGAGAATCCACCCTAAGCCTATAAATTCCGTTTATCCAAGTAGGCCTAGGGTGGAAACTTTTTGGGGTGGATATCGGTATAACCGTTCCGAGCCAATGCCTCTTCCTCAAAAGGCAAAGATACGGCAAACGAAAAAGAAATCTGCGAGCCATTTTTTACAAGTGCAGTGTGCTGTGCCAATGTTGCTGATTAGGCTGTGGGTGATGACTAGGTATGCGCGGTCGCTGCATGCTGATGGTTAGGATACCCGTTAAAGTCGTGGGGTGCTGGCTGGGTGACTCGCCGCTAAAGCTTGCGGTAGTGATGATGACGTCACGCTGTAGGTGCACGAAGGCTGCGCTGACGTTCATGTTCAGAGTCACCAGTATAGAGGTGTGAGGAACAGGGTGTAAAGTTCACTCATCCTCCATAGAAAACGGAGGACCCTCCGACCAGACGGGTGTTGTGTCTGGCGGGCAACTGATTCATCGATTTCCCGATGATTCATGCCGTTGTTTATAAATGCTAGTTGCGCGGTAAACTCTACTTGCGAGATGCAGGATTTTGTGACGTCAGTATGACGCGTTGTTCGTATGACATGTGGCGTTGTAGATACCGCTACAACATATTTGTTACAAAGTACCTACTTACTATGTTTAAGTTTGGTTTATAATATTCTACGCGAGCACGTTGAAAAATAAGTAGGTTGTAGATCTAGTTAAGAAACGCTTGAGCACTGATCATTAAATAGGTACCTTATAATATACCTACTATTTTCTTATACGGGTAGTTTAATCTTACCATAAATATCATCGTCCCAATACTCGTCCCACTGACCATAATTTCAAGATATGCACAAGGTCTCTGAAAAACATAACCAGAGTCAATGATTAATTATATATAAGTAGTATACATAATATTATAATGTTCCCACTGCTGGGACACAGTCGTCTCCTTTGAGAGGAAGTGGGCCGTAATCCGCCACGCGGGCCCAGTGCGGGTTGGTAGATGTCACATCAGTCTTCCAATTTTTGGTTCTAAGGACATGCTGGTTTTCTCACAATAGTTTCCTTCACCGTTTTGAGAGCTGTGGTGATGAAATAAATTACACAAACTAACACGCCTGTCTGGGTTTGAACCCACGACGTACAACTCGTAAGTCGGGGTCGTACAACTGGGCCACCATTGTCCATTGCTCTCATATTATGACCACTTAGTACTTACCTACATTAGCCACATAAGAGGACGCGCTCGTAACGCATATCCGTTGAAAACAGAAAATAGTCGCCGTAGCCGAAATCGGCATAGGAATACACGTATGTATGCTATATCAACCCACATTTTTGCACTACTGGGCTAAGGCCTCCTATTGTACACGTACCTACACTACGTATATAAGTATCATCATCATCATTTCAGCCGAAAGACGTCCACTGTTGGATTTAGAAAGCACCGCCACTTTGACCGGTTCTGTGCTTCCCGCATCCAGCGAACTCCTGCGGCCTTTACAAAGCCATCGGTCCACCTTGTGGGAGGCCTTCCAACGCTACATTTCCGGTATATATAAGTATATCTACATCCAATCAAATTAGTTTCTTCATTGATTAAATTAATTTCACGTTGTCGGTTACAATTGCACCATTTGCATACCTACCGGCAGATCTAAACCCTCACGCGATAGAACCTAATTGCGTAATACACTATCAGTCTCAATCTGAATCATTTTGAAGGATATTGCTAATCCATTGCTTCATATGATCGAAAAATTTGTCTGCACAACAACGTAAATTACGCAATGAATGTTGTTTAACTATATAAATGAAAGCCATTGCTACTGTTAGTGGGTTGTCCTACTATTGAAGTACTGCCCAAGTGCCCAGTGTAGTATTTTAGACATCTGAGTCTAGAGCATCAATTATATGGTGAAGTAGAAAAGGTAAACTTACACCAGTCGACTTTATAAAATTGGAACACAACTCAATAGCCTCAGCATAATAATTTGGTTTTATGTGGTAAATATATTTAGATTCAATCAGTTCTCTCAATTCTTTTTCTCCGCCAAGAAATTTTTCATTTATAATAACAGCGACTTGTGCTTTCAAACAGTAAGCCTCACCACCATACTGAATTTTCAACTCATTCAATGTTTTTGTCCATTCCCCGCTTGTTACAGCTAAAAACAATATTTTTTTGTTAGAGAAAAACAGGCTTTATTTAACCTCAAGATCAAGACGGTTAGTTAGTAGGCCGACTAAGACAATTTGACAACAGGCTGGAATGTGGCCCACCCAGTAGCATTGCGATTCAGGCACCACCAAATATTTGCGGAAAGCATCATCCTGAGTGACAGTTATCTAAGTAATTAATTTGGTGGTAAACCGCAAGACACGAGTAGACGTAACTCTTCAACTACGAAACTTGTAGGTACTTCTAAATTGTTAAAATGGACGCGTGTGTTGTCGCTGCTTCATGTTTATAGGTTTGGAACTTTGAATATCTTATTCATTTTTGTAACGTTGCCCCACAAGTGTAATTTCTCTCACAGGTATCTACATACCTAAAGATTATTCATAGGTACTTAAGGGCCTACACTACCTCAAATGGCTTAGCATGATCCTCCGTTATGTCGAAAATACTGCAGCATTAATTTTGAAATAAATATATGGTAAAGTTGAGGATTAATTTTAGGTCTTATGTTTGACGAAAACACGATTCCATAAAATTTTCTCGATAGAAAAAATTCCAAGTTACCTCCAAACCGAACAACAAACCGCTGGTATTCAAAAAATACTTCAAATTAGATCACGATATTTTGTATACTAACTGAACTAACTATAAAGCAGGTCTTATGTTTTTTATTTTATTTAATTTCCATTATTTTCACCGTAAAAATCTAATACCTAAACTGTTGGCGGTGCCTGCCGCCTAGCACCGCACTGTCTCGTCTCGCTGTCACTCAGTCCGCGAGCAGTAGTAGTCCAATGAGAAAATTTCATTAATGAATTATAAGCAGAAATATATTTTCTTATGAAACAAACTTTTTGCCTGCAGCTTCGCCTCCGTGGAGGTCGGTGATGATCTCACGAGAGCATACTGCCGGGACAAAAAGTATCCTATATCGTGCTTTGCCCTGCCTTTAAAGTTAGGTAAGTATATGTAATCGAAATCCGTTCAGCTGTTAAGACGTGTAGGTATATTTTCCAAGATACGTAATTTCACACATCATTCATTCGCATTTATAATTTAAGTATGGAGTTTTATAAAATGCGGCCGTTACTTTAGTAGGTACGTATATTGTGGTGTCTTACGACTTCCACGCGGACGAAGTCACGGGCAGAAGTTAGTTTTATATCTAACTAGCTGCGCCCCGCGGTTTCACCCGCGTAAGTTTTGATCCCGTGGGAATATCGGGATAAAAAGTATCCTATGTGTTATTCTGATGTATAAACTATATTACCTACTGTAAAGTTTCATCAAAATCCGTTCAGTAGTTTTTGCGTGAAAGAGTAACAAACATCCATCCTCACAAACTTTCGCATTTATAATATTAGTAGGAAGTAGGATTAGTAGGATAGTAGGATGTGTTGTTCTTTTATTACATTTTTCTGGAACAACGGCAGAGTCAGTTTTAAAAAAAATTGACACAGGTTCAAACTTGACAACGTTCAGCGAGACTTAGCGCGATTTACTATTTTCGTGTTTGTTTAAAAAAATCTATTAAGACTATGCCGACCGCACAGTGGCGCCCTGATCGTTTGCACCGTTAACACTACCGTTTCCAATAATATTAACGTATAATCTTGTGAAGCACAACTTAACGTGCTTATTTTCTGCATTTTCATTCTAAATTGTATGAAATAACCAAACAAACGATGAGGGCGCCACTGTGCGGTCGGCATAGTCTTAATCAAAAACATCCAACCGTTAAATTCACCTAATGGTACATGCAATTTTTATATTATTTTGTGATGTAATTCGGATATGAAACCGAAAATGGTTTTATTTTTCGTGTTTTGCTTTTGAACCGTTAATTTTCTTCAAACAAAGGTGTGTAAGATATACAATGTGTTAATGAAATAACCCAAAACCTGAAACTAGTTTGTTTAGAATCGGCAGCAAAATCGAATACAATAATTTTTAATATGGGTTATTTTTTTCCAAAAAATAATTATTTGTCATGCCGTGTCTATTATTTTTTAACGACGCTGTACGCTACTGTCCAACGCAATGAAAACAAACAGCGAGGGTGAGGAGAGGGGGTGCTAGAGCTGGCGCCAAGGCCGGGAGGCGCGCCGGCGGCGATAGAGCTACGAATCTGTAAGAAGTATCGCGACAACAACATTCACAAATATCTTTTACTATAATTTTTGAAAATAAATAATTATATGTCATATCAATTTATTAATATAAAAATCGGTTGGGGTGTCCGAGGTTTTGGGTTATTTCATTAACACTTTGTATATATTTTTTCAGAACCTAAATACACTAATTTGACCATTTAAAATTGATTCTTATACAGGCAAATTCGGATACCTATCCCCCGTTAGGTGTCGTTGATACCTACAGGTGTCCGTACGCAATATACGCGATTGAACTTGGCTCGTCTTTCTACTACTATTACTACTACTACTACCTACAAGCATTATAAAAAGCCTAAAACTTATCTGCCCCCTTACCCATTATGACTGGAGCATCGAAATGTCTCCATCTATACTTATGCAGTCCTTTTACTAGATTCATGCAATAAATAAATTCCTTTTCGGTTCTTGTCCCAATCACAGTGAATTTCACCCGGTTTGAGTTAGGAACTTTGCCTTTCTTGGGTGGTGGATATACTGGGTTCTTCACAGAATTATGAGCATATTTATATGTGCCAGAATAAACGTCTTTTATAGTTTTTTCCCACGGGTGACGTGGAATATTTTTTTCTTTGGGAGGAATCTCAAGTTCAGGATAAAAAAACGACATCTTTGTTTGTAAAAGGTTTGACTGATTTGATAATTTCAATTTATTTTTTTGTAATTTTCATTTCTTATTTGTTGAGTAATGTGGCCAGTTTTAAGTGTAATCATGGAACTATTGATAAGTATTTCTGTATGATAATTGACTATGTATTGGTGATTATGATGAACCTTTAATTTTTAAGATTATTTACATGATTACAAAATAATAAATACAAAAAACATTTTATTCGATGATTTTTTTGTGGTTCTCCATCTAATGGTCCTATTTCTGGACGCAATGTCACTGTCAATTTGTGTGGTCTGTCAACTGTCATTGTCAAACTGACAAGTGACAACACTGAGCGAGTGCTGCTGGCTGCCTATTATTTATTTTCATTTCCATTTTTCCAATAGAAATCTGTTAGGATTTTTCTGAATTTTCCATGTACTTTATGATTTATAAATTAGATTAGGTGGTGTCAAGCAATATTAAGTGGTTAGCTGAGTGATATCCATGCATTAAGTTATAAATTCTGCGAAACAGCTTAGAAATGAATACTACACACTCGCAGAGTTTTTCTGTACTATGCGGAGAACTTTGCAATTTAGTTTACCTGAAAGATTTCAGTAAAGATAAATTCAATAAACTGGTAGACGAATTAAACTCCAAACCTTATAAAGTGGAGTTATTTGTACGGAAACATGTAAGCTTTTTAGGTTATCTTTTTCCTACATTAATACTTTTCTATTTTGATTTCTGTTATAAAATTTAAACATATTACAGGATGCAGCAACTTTAATTACTGCTCTTTGCTTTAATGTTAAGCCTGCCGACGATTTTATAGCGGCGAAAACTTCACATTTAATAAATAGTATTGTTACAAAACAAAACTTACAATTTGATACTGATTATCTGTGGAAGGTGATCTCATGGCACATTGAATGCCTGAAGCAGTGCACGGATATTGTGTTGCCTGATATTCTCCATAGTATGCAATGTATCTTACAATCTAATCCTCAAGCAAGTCATAAGGTAAGCATATAAAATTGATTGTGCAATTTGAAATAATTTATATTGCTATCACACCAATTCAGTCCTTCCTACTGTACTGACTGGCTAATCTTAGTAGGTACTACATTTTAGATATCTAATCTAATATTGCTAATATACCATAGAATGCTATTCAATATGTTTGTCTAGTATTTTTTACTAGCCATTGATGTCCAACTGCTGGGCAAAGGCCTCTGCCATCCTTCCACCTCTCTTTGTCCAGAGCTGCCAAGGACAGTCCAACTCATTTCACTATATCCGTTTGGGCCAGCTGTGATGTCTTTTGTCACCCAATGTTCAGTAATGCAAAACATCAACTGTTTTACAGTTTACTGAAGAGTTAATAGGAACTCGAGGAGTCCTCATAAGGCTTATTGACCCAACGAAGAGTGTGCAGAAAGCCCAAAACAGTTTACAAATACATTTGATGGCTTTAAAATGCATCATATGTATCATATCAACTTCAGATGATAGCAAGAATGATACGAATGTGGCTCCTGAATTAAAGGAGTTGTTATCTGAAATAGTCGTGAAGTTTTTGATGAAAGGATATTCAAAGTCAGAAGATGATTTTTTATATTGTAAGGTATGTACTAATAATTTTACAGTCCAGCTATTGAGAGAATGCATTTCTGACACCTGCCAGTGGGACTATTCTAGTAACTAATAAGGATCAAATTCACAAAACACATATTTGTTTGTATGAAAGTGTTAGATGTCAAGAATGCATTCTCTCAATGGCCGGACTGTAGAGGATAGTAATAAATTCAAACTTTTTATTTCCTTAAATGCATAATTAATTTACTCTTCCTTGATATTGCTTACTCCAAAAGCAACAAATATTAAAGTCTTGTACACTTTTTTCTGTTACAGGTAATAATATCAGCACTAAGGGTACTGTCTCAGTTGTACTTCAATGACCCCAATATAAATATACCCTTGCCTGAGGTGATGGGAATCTGTCGGTATTATATACTCTATGGTCTAGTGATGCAGACTGGCCGGCCAGAAAAGATTATGCCAGCTCAACAGACAATAGCCATGGTGCCTGTTGTGCATACTCCTAACCCAAAGGGTGGAAAGGTAAACCTATTTTATACTTCTGGCTTAAGAATCAAAGTAGCAATGCATACTTCCTATGCTTTTTTTGCTGTTTATACTTTTATATCAGAAGTCTTATGTTTGTTTTTAAAGAATTTTAATGGTATGGTCATCATTTATCATGATTCTCAGGAGCCATCCCCAAATAAATTGGGATAAGGGCAAGCCCATATACCAATTTATTTGGGGTTGGTGCAACGTGTCTTTTTCTTCGATATTTCTCGTCATCTTATTAACAGTATTCTACAAATATCAAAACAAACCACTGACTCAACACATAAACAGTAAGCCTGTAATTCTGTTTATATGATGTTCTTTTTATCTCCCTCTGCCTAACCATTTCGTTAGGCAGAGGTAGGTAAAAAGAACTTCATTTAATAGAACATTCTATATTATAAAAGATGTTTTATATAATACTAGCTGACCCCGCAAACGTCGTTTTGCAAAAAAAAAGCAGCCGATTCTCAGACCTACCCGATATGCACACAAAATTTCATACAAATCGGTCCAGCCGTTTTGGAGGAGTATGGTAACTAACAGTGTGACACGAGAATTTTATATATTAGATTTCTTTACCATAAAATCCATTATGATAACTTATTATTTATTTTCTTTCATTACAGAAACAAAAACTACGAAAGCAAAGAAATAATGCAATAGAGAGCTTGAAGAAAGAAATCCCAGTGTCGGACCGCAGTCTTATGAAAGATGTTGATAATTTTGAGAACAACTCTGCATACAAGCCAGCCAGTCGAAACTACTTGGAGCCTCAAAAAGCCAAAAACTATTGGGCATTGACCAGTGATTCTGATATATCAGATGTGGAAAATAGTAAAGAAGTAAAACTGATTGCTTTGAAGTCCAGAGTGAGACAGAGTGCTTCAAACCTGCTTTTGGTTTTGGTTAAAGTAAGTATTGAAGTCTTTTTTTTTACCTGACCACGGCAGAGCCAATAGGGGGAAGGAATAAAGTCAATGTTAAGTTGGGAGTGAGATATAATATAAGCTAATGGACAATTCTTACAGAGTTCATGGGCAACTTATTTGGCTTATAGTTTGGTGGCTACAGTAAAAGTCCTGTGGTGGTTCTTTCCCTGTAAAGAGTCGCCAAAGGCTTTTAAGGGACCTGTCCAAGACAGCCAAAGATAAGGGTGGCACAATTTCATTATATTTACGTAATTATAAATCAAGAGCACTGTCTTCAAGGAAGTAAAGTGTGCCAGAAGGCCATTTTATCGATATTTAATTTTCCCTGGTTCTTATTTTCAGGTGAAACAAAAACGAGAGATATTTGGTTACTGGTGGGCCCTCTTACCGGATTCGCCGGATGCTGCCAACTGGGCTGCAGGGGAATCGGCTAAGAAGACCCTTGCGTACTGCGCAGTCACTGACCCTATTGCCAGTAGTCGGGCGAGTGTCCTCAGTGTCATTCTGGCTTTATTGTCCAGGTCCAGGATGTATTTGTCTCAGGCTGAAACCAGGTGAGCAGATTACGTTCTTTATTTGAGTACTTCTTTTTTCCCGCGGTTTCGCCCGCGTGAAAGTCGGAATTACCTACCCCACGAGAACGTATCGTCGACGTAACATTAGCCGTTAAGGCGTGAAAATGTAACAGACAGAATTATTTACGCATTTAAAATATTAAGTATGAATAATTTTGTGTGATATCTTTCAGAGTGTATGCTAAAAGGAATTAGCAACTGTCCTATGGGTGGCCTGACTTGTGCATGAAGTTGTCAATATTATAGTAAAACATAGGTGTGGCAACATCAATCATTTGTTGCATTACCTTTTTGTGTAAATAATAAATTTATTTGTCAATAGCTAGTACCAAATATCACCATCTCGACATGGGTTGGCGCAAAAAAATATTTTTGTTTTCATCATTCTCATGTATTTGACCATTAATTGGCCAGATCATCCTTACACATACTGAAAGACTTATTATTACCTAAGCCTTACTTAGTTCTCGAATATTTTTTTTTTTTTTACAGTAAAAAGGAAAGCACCTCATTCATTCCGTTCTCGGAATCCCTCGGCTACATGATCACATGTTTGCACAAGGTCCTGAACAGTATCTTAGAGAGCGAGAGAAGCCATGCCGTCATCATTGTAGCTCTGAAGTGCTGCGCCGCGCTCGTGCAGGCGACGCCTTATCATAAGATGAAGGAAGGCCTTATCAGTGAGCTGGTTATGTCCAACAGGAAGTTTTTGGTGCACAGAGGTAAGGTTGAAAGAGGTTTAGTGCATAGAGAGAAGGTTGATAGAGGTAATGGTGAAAAGTTCGTGTATAAGTCAAGTTCTCTAGTTTTAGGTTAGGTTGACCATAATTGGCGGATGGAGCCCTCCATCCAGAGTACATGATTCTCGACCCTTCTGCGTTGATATTTTTCGTTGGTTAAAAGAAAAGTGCAATAACACGCGGTCAAAATGTAAGGAACAGCTATTTTTAGGGTTCCGCACCTCAAAAGGAAAAACGGAATCTTTATGAGATCACTTCGTTGTCCGTCTGTCAAGACCCTTTTTCTTAGGAACGCGTGGAGTTATTAAGTTAAAATTAATATCAAATACTCAGAGCTGCAATCCCACGAAGCAGTGAAAAAAATCAAACTTCTAAGTCAACGCAATCAAAAGATACTGGCGTTTATGTTCCATCTATGCAGCATATTTTGACACTTGCAAGGGAATCAAAACCTATAGGGTACTTCCCGTTGACCTAGAATCATGAAATTTGGCAAGAAGTAATGTCATGTAGCACAAGTAAAGGAAAAATCCGAAAACCGTAAATTTGTAATTACATACCTACAAATTTGTACGGAACCCCCGGTGCGCGAGTCCGACTCGCACTTGACCGTTTTTTTTTTACAATAACCGACGATAAATTTCAACGCACGGGGGTCCAGAATCATTTACTGAATACGTAGTAACCGGTTGTGCGACGATGTCCTTGCAATCCTGAATAATAATAAACGTTTATTTTTACCAACAAAGGATCATGTTAGGAACAAATGAAATTTAAAACATATCAGAAGGCCAATTCTCTTAATTTAATACGTTCAAATGTAGTCGCAGTCACATCTCAGCGACAAACAAATGTTAAAAACTTGTCAAAATGTGGGGAAATTAGAAGTATTTTTTGACAGATTGAGACTGATTCTGAGATCAGACTGTGAATGTTCTTAAAATTACGAGAATTGCCCCTCGGATTTCACACCCACATACAACAAACTTCGCTTCGCTTTTGCTGTCTACCTGTGGATACTTTCGGCTGATATGCTGAATAATGTAATGTTCTCTTGGTACCTGCTAATTACCTATGCATACAGGATCATTGCAATGCAAAAGCAATGATTTATTATCCTTAATATAATATTATAAATGCGAAAGTAAGTTTGTTACGCTTTCACGCTAAAACGGCTGAACAGATTTGGATGTAAAGCAACACAGATAGACCATGACCTGGGTCATAGGCTACTTTTTATCCTGGATCCCAGACGAAGTCGCGGGCAACAACTAGTTTCATAATTCGGTTCCTTTTTTTAACACTATACCAAATGAACACGTTTCAGATGTAACACTACAAGTTGGTGCCTTAATCACAATGGGATGCGTTCTCTCCGTCGATCATAATGTTGATGAAGTTCTAAAAGCAATAGAGAAAGATGCAGTGCCTTCTAAAATATCTACCTCTATGAGTTCTTCCAAAATAGTTTTTACTACCCACAAAGTTGATGCCGAAGAATGTGATGACTTTGAAGAGGGGTACTCGGATGATGAAATGTTCACCGCCGTTGATCACCTGACTTATGAAAGTAGTGATAAAGAAATAGAGAAAGGCCATTATTTCAGGAGTTGGATTTTGGATATTTGTTTCAAGAATATGGGTTGGATTTTTAGGGGAAGTGAAGTTGTGGTAAGTCTATTTTTGATTTACTTGATGGGCACATTTGCGGGGTGCTTCGGTTTCTTCACAAACGTCAAATCCCAAAAGCATTGATATTTGGTTTTGCTCACTGAATTGAAATGAGTGCGCGATACAGTCACATTTCTTAGTTACATGGCTCACATTGATAATATTATCCGATTGCCTACATTTCGTGCGTTAACTTTTATTGTGAACTGAACTTTGTTATCAACACGTTCTTGTTCAAACTAGATTCCAGTATTGTAAATCCGGATTTTTTACTTCATTCCAGTTTTTTTTTATCACACACTGGATATAGCTGGATAAATATCTGTGAAAATACTCCGGTTAATGTAAATATTTTTTGTTTTTTAATTCAAACAAATAGTAGTTTGGTGTGCAAACCAGGTAAAAAGATCAAATAGAATAGAATAGAATAGAATAGAATACTCTTTATTATGTACACCATTATAAATTACAGACATAAATATAGAACTTTTTTTTTTTCTTTTTAGAAATCAACAAGAAATAAGTTTGTTAACCTCGGGCAAAATGTTATTGGGTTATTTCTATCTGGAATTCCTTAGTAGCAGCCCGGAGTCTAGATGTGAGCCCGTTTGATGGCAATAGGCTCGCCGCCCGTTACATGGGATTTAAACATAACTGGCGAAATGTGGGTATACTATGGGTACACCACTGCCCAACCCATCGGGGGAAGAAGCCGTGATATTATGTTACTTTCATTAGCTTTTTGCTACTTCGTTCCTTGTTTCCCAAGAGTTACAATAAAAACATGGTAAAATGTCTTTAAGGGCTGATTTCTCCAAAGCCAGATATCTTAATCGGAGGAATAATTTTGAACTTTTGACAGTTCTTCCATACAAAAACTGTCGATATCAGTTTTATTCCACGAATAAAAAGTATCGTTCGATTGAAAAATTAGACCTAAAACAAATCAAGACTATGGATGTTATTCTAAAAATAGCATCGCAACATTAAATATTGAACACAACACTCTAATTGTAAGCTATTAGGTGACGATGGACCACTTAAAGCAAATGATTGATTTATTACCAAGTGATAGCGGGCCCGACCGCAACGTCTGAATGTATTGGACTTTGTTTAACGCGCAATAGTCTTAATTGAACTGTTTCTTAATTGACATTGTACATTATTAAAGGGAATTGGTCAGTTCGTAAACAGCTTGTTCGATTTAAGGCAATTTTAGTGCAAAAATGCACATCTACTACTCGCACGATTTAACTTTCGGGATCGAAAGATTAAAAAAAAAATTGCTGTTCCATACATTTTGACCGCGCAGGTATTGAAAAGAAAAGAAAAAGAAAGAAAAGAAAAGAAAAAATAGTTTATTTGGACACATTTCGTGAAACGCAAAACACAAAAACTAAATAAAAATAATGTTGCAAGTTTAGTGTGCCTCACGGCTGCGCCAAAAAGATTCATTTCAGCATTAATGCCAGACAGATGCTGTCTGACACTGGTTTTCTAATGAATCTTTGGGGACAAGTGACGGGGAGATTGATGATTGATTGATTGATTGCAAGTGATTGCACTTGGGTGCAAGTCGATGTTCCTTTCTTTTTTGTCACCCTGTATATTTCGTCATTACCCTACAGTTTTGAGGGTACAATACTTTCAACAAGCCCGGACTGTACCGGGTAAAACCATGACCGATTAAATGATAGTCAGTATGCCCATTTAAAAAAAAACTTTTTTTTAAAATTTCCTCTCATTGTCAAACCGTAGGTAAGAGTTTAGGTGAAATACATGACACACTCAATAATTATTCCAGAGGATCAAGCCATCAGCGATTCCAATAATCCTGGAGTCCTTACAAGTGTTATCTGCAGTAGCGTTCCACCACCTTCAAGATCTGTTGCATGGTCACATCACACTCCTCGGAGACATTCTGAGCGAGATGCTACAGCATGAACATCAGGATGTGGTGGTACAGACTGCCAGTACTATCAGTATCCTTGGAGATGGGATACAGAAACTTGGTAAGTCTGGGTAGGCTGTTTTTGTTCACGGCTACAGTTAGGGTTTTTAGAGTGTATAACCGTTTTCGCAAATTAATTATTAGCTAGACGTGGATGAGACTGTGAGAGCTGATATCATACAGCAATTTTATTTTTTTACTCAGCTTTAGTAATGCATTTTGATTAAGAATAATGGAAGACTAAATGGAAGTCCTTTTAAACCGGTTGAATGCCGTAATTACAGAAACAAAAAGCCATTGTGTCTCGCGTGGATCCACGTTCCGTACTAAGGGTTAAAGATGATACGGCAGACATACGCCACTGGCATTTCTAATGAGCTGATAGCTCATTTTCATTCTACCGCATTATTAAAATAATATCATGACAGAAACCTGTACAACCTGTTTCTTCCCATCTCTGCAGAGCAAATAGACCGAGCACCACCACTGAATCACTGCGTGTATATGTGGGGGAAGCTGGTAACACAATTGTCTACCGTTCTGCAATGCTACGACACCTCGCCCGCCAGGGCAGTGGTCTGTGACTGCATTGCCAATATAGGAGAGAGGACCTTCAAAGAATTACCGGTAAGTGTGATTTCCAGCTATAAATAGGGTAAAAGTCTGATCAAGACGCTGATTTGATTGGTTGACTAATGCCTCTTCTGAGCTCCTCAGAAAAACTTTGATTCGATTCTTCGAATTACTATCTTTGAATTATAGTATGAGCGCAGCCCGCGCGCTGTCTTGTCAATCGACTTATAATAACATTCGCGGCACGCTACAACAATGCTATCGACATCGTGGGCAACAGTCGGCGTGTCGAATACTGCAGCAGTTGCTTCTGTCGACAGGAGCAGTTGCCTCTGTCGACAGCTGAAGTTGGCTCTGTCCTCAGCTGAAGTTGGCTTTGTCGACAGCTGAAGTTGGCTCTGTCGACAGCAAAGTGCTGCTCGTCTGTTTGGCGCCTTATAACAATATCTAATAGATAAACTCTGATTAAAAATACTCCACCACCCACTCCACTTAAGCTGTTGTTGATAACAGCTCATGTGGAGTCCGGAGAGATGACAACGTCACTATTTTTATTGCAACAACTGGCAACAGAGCCCTTAGACGTAGGCATACTGTCAAAAGTGGACTTCGACCGTGACTCAATTATTAAAGCCCGTAAACCCAAAAGCGATTAAACCTTTATCAAAGATACTCCGTCTTATTACGAGACAAGTTTTTTTTTAAACCATGGACTCATGGACTTATTTTAGAATCAAAAAACCTTATTACAACTACGGTAAAGTTATTAACATACAACTAACGGACGAACGGACTAACTTTTTAATTTTGTATAAAGAATTGTATTCCAATCACAGTTCTTATCGGTATTATTTTGTAATTAGACCGACTTTGTCCAACCGGACTATGACCGTCTTAAAGCGGAGTTATGCAGATATCTCAGGTTCAAAGTTAACATAGTACAATCCCACTATGTTAAATTACCATTGACATCATAATCATAATTATTATAAGAGTAGGACTGACGTATTGAACAATTGCCATGGTTGCAGTAATAACATAACATTATTGTGTAATGTCATCAGTAGTAATTGGAATCACTGTTCATCACCGCTACATTTACTATGAATCCGTGAAGTAGTCACAATATGAAAGATAATATACAAGGTGTAACATAATTAACGCAAGACCTCATACACCCCAATTAGAGTATTGAGTTAAAAGCATAATACCACCACATACCAGAACTATTTTTTTTAAAGCTTGCTATTTTTATTAAGAATATCATTTTGACACTAGCATCACTTTATGCATTTAAAATTCAGTCTTATTGCCTTGAAATAAAATTTAATTTTATTTGGCTCAATCAGCGGTTAGTATGAAAAAATACATAATAATAAAAAATCCTATATTGAAACTGAAATCGATTCAGTAGTTAATTATGAACAAACTACTTTCAGGACTTGCGTTTATTCTATTACACCTTGTATATCTAAACTCAATAAGATAAAAATAGCGTTTTTTAACAACGATACTTGGGTGTATGTTGTTGGCTATTTAGGGCCATCCCCCAAATATAGACGGTATGTTACTTCGATCAACCATAACGCTAGATTATGGATTAGGATCAAAAACACATCTTTCAAGTGGCCGTAATTGCATATAACTTGATTATAAACCTTAACTTTCAAACATGAAGTTTATTATCGTTTGCAATATCAAACTACTTTGGATAAAAATATTTATGGAAAATAAAACACGATTTCTAAAAAAATCTATGTTGTAACCGTTATGGTATGTCCCGGCTGTTTTTGATGCGCTCGTCGAAATTTCCTATTCTAATACAAAAATAAATAGAATTATAACTTGTGGTTCAATCAATTTTTTGCTTTTTATTTAGACATCATCATAAATAATTGCTAAAATAAAATCTAAATTTATACCAATTTTCTCTTTCCATAGCGACACCTTCAGGTGCTATGTTGCACGCTTCTGATTGGTTCATGCAGTGACGAAGAAGCGACGGTGCGCGCGGCTGCTGTGCGTGCATTGGCTATGCTTGTTATGTACCGGACTTTAAGAGAAGTAAGTAATATTTTCATTGTATATTAATGAACCAGCCTATCGATTCTGTAAAAATCTCACCGTGATAATATGGATGAGGTGAGCGTGAAGTGAACTATCAATGGAGGCAATCCCTAACATCAGGTAGAGTGATAGCTCACTTCACCTTAGTTTTCACGGTGAGATTTTTACAGAATAGCACTGTTGGTCCGGATTCTCTGATGTCTCTCTCTGGTCGATTGGGACACGACAGCAGATGACCTGGCATGACTTGGCTGTGATTTGTCACGATTCTACAGGGTGGTAGGGGGGACATCGACGCGCAAACTGCTACCATGGATTTATCGTGTTTTCATGATTCTGAAACACATCAGTTGAAATTTTTCTTCGTTGTCCGTTTTTCCATCGATCAAGACCTTTTTTTTCCAGGAACGCGTGAAGTTATCAAGTTAAAATTAATAACAAATACTCAAAGCTGCAATCTCTTGAAGCAGTGAAAAAAATAAAACTTCTAAGGGTCTCCCCATATTTATCGACGCGGAATCGGCTAACACCGGTCAAAAAAGCCTTTATGTCTACGTAATAAGGGTGTTACTAATACCATTCGCATCGGCTTGGCTCGGACGACGCGTCGCGACGCCGGCCGACGGCGAAACGAGCCGTTTGTCGAGTAGTGTGGTGATACGCACTCGGCTTAACCCGATTCCGCGTCGATAAATGTGGGGAACGCAATCAAAAGATACGGGCGTTTATGTACCGGAATCAAAACCTATAGGGTATTTCCCGTTGACCTAGAATCATGAAATTTGGCAAGCAGCAATGTCATGTAGCACAATTAAAGGAAAAAATCCGAAAACCATAAATTTGTAGTTACATTACAATTTTTTTTCCCCGTGTTAAACTATTTACATACCTACAAATTTGCGGGAACCCTCGGTGCGCGAGTCCGACTTGCACTTGACCGGTATTTTTTTAAATTGATAACTGACTAAAAATTTCTATTGTCCGAAAGGGTTACCGCTACCCCGGAACATAAAGGGCTAAGGAAGGAACACGGGTGGGTTTTAGTCAGTAAGAGTCTGACACTCCTTCTGCTCCACCCAAAGCGGGAGGGGTCATTTGATGATTTCCCATCCTCAAAAAATAAAAAGGGGTCTAGAATCTGACCTGAGTTCGTGGTTACAGTTTGCGCGTCGATTTCACTGCCACCTACAGGGTGGCATTATTATCATCTAGAGGTAAAGTTAAAACAGTGTAGGTACCGATTTATTTGTAAAAATATAAACAAATATGAGTTTATGGAAAAATAACTTTAAATCTTCTGCTACAACTTCAAACATTTTTATAACTGTTTCAATAGTGCTAGACACTCTGAAATCAACTTAATAACCATTAAAATAAAGTTGATATTTGTTACTTGAAATAATATTACTTTGAAACAAGTTTAAATAGAATTTACAGTAATCGGCTTCTCCTAAAGTTATCTTTGCGTCTCCTAAATACTGGTTTATTTAAAGAAAACAGATTATGTTTTCTCCTGCGTTTTTGATAACTTATTCCTGACCGAAGGTGTGTTCTAACAAACAAAATTGAAACTGTCAGTCTATGTGTCAAACATATTATTTTTACAAGCACTTAATGACTTATCAGTGTTAGGATAAGGGTCTATCACGTAAACAAACAACTCATCGACACGAAATTAGGTCGATTGGCCAATTGATCCGCTGTGACTCCGTGACACGTTCCAACCACTATCTGCAACTCATGAACAGTCTCCATTTTAACCGACTTCAAACAAAGGAGAGAGTTATGCATTCTGCGAGTTTTTTATGAATCTACTAATTCTGCAAACTACGTTTTTAATTACCAGATCATATCAACCTTCCATACATTGTAAGAAAGTCCAAAATAAATACATTTAACCATGCTTCTGCCTGCATTGATACTGTTGCCAGACTAATGAACTAGTACATAGATTATACACACTATTACATTAATTTTACATAATTTGTTAATTTTGTGTTTCACTGTGTCCAATTTTTTTTTTCTTTATTTTTAATACGTTCTGCCAAAACATTACGCTATTCTTTTGTTTTAGGACATCGGTTTCGTGAGTGACTGCGGGGAGAACATTCTGCGCGCGTTAGCTGAACCTACGTTGGTTGTAAGAACTAAAGCGGCCTGGGCTCTTGGCAACCTTTGCGACGCTCTCGTGTTGAATGTGTGAGTTTTGTTACTAAGGCCTGCTTTCGCCATATATCGTTTAATACGTTTCCCGCTTAACGTATTAAAAGCATCGCTCTGTTTAAAGAAAAGAAAGAAAGAAAAAGTATTTCTGTCAATCGTTTGAAGATGAAAGAGACAGAATTATGTTATAAATATGTTTTCCACTAAATTAATTTACTGATTTGTAGTGCAAACGGCCCTAAATAGTTGTTACGAAAAGTCCAGATAAGTACACGGACTCAAATTAAAACAAAGTGTTAAATCCGCAACATTATGTATGTGAGAGAGGTTATGGCAGTTAGGTTGTTTAAAAAAAAACTCATTTCCGAATTCTACGATTTTGTTAGCTTTTTATATTCATTATGGGATATTTTCTTTAATGAGGTTGAGTATATGAACGACTATGGACAAAAATAAATATGTATGTACCTATGTATTCCTCACATATACTTACCGTACTTGGCAACATAATGGAAACCGCCAAATAAATGTCATAGTTGATCTATGACATTTATTTGGCACAAATGAGCGAAGCATAAAAAGTTATCATCATCTTGTATGACGTGTATATTATATTTACACACGATTCTTTTGCATCATTTATCGCTGTAACCCAAAACATCTTGGAGTAGTACGAAAGTTTCTGGATTGTTGCAACCTTAACCAATGGAGCTAGCGAAACTTTGTAAACCTAGACTTAGTTTAATGATACGAAGGAAAAAGAGTATGTAACGATCGTAGCAAATGGCATTCTGTAGTTTCTGCAAATCCGCATGACAAATAGGCTGGGGCGTTTATGTATCTATGTTACTCTAAGAAATTTGTTTGCTTTTATCAGTTAGATAAGTTAACAGGAAGTTTTCTTTAGGTGGTGAAATACGTCCACTGCTGGACGTGCTAAAGCTTTGGATTCCTAAGAAATCGGACAACTGTCAGACTATAACGGCTGTACAAATACACAGCGAATTTGTCACCTTAACACTTTACGGGACACTAAATGCCCCCAGACGTAATAACAATAAAGAAGTTGCATTTGAAGCACAAAAGAGATGCCTCAGAGCCATTTTTAAGTTGAAAACCACTGATAGTTGTAACCCCTATTGTACTCTTTATAGAATTTTGAGATTGGCATCATTTTATATTTTGGAAACAGTAATGTTTGTTAGAAAAAAAAAAACAATTTATTTTCGCGAATGGCAGAAAATTTTTCCAGAAACAGGTGTAATCAAAGTCAGCTCTGTCTGTATAGGAGTAGGACGGTACTTGTGCCCAAAAGTGTTACATGGCTCCCATCTATACTAAATTATAAAGAGGAAAGATTTGTATGTATGTTTGTAACGAATTGGCTCAAAAAGTACTGAACCGATTTTAAAAATTCTTTCACTATTTGAATGCTACATTATCACTGATTAATATAGGCTTTTTTTATTTTTTTTCCCACCCGTGCGAAGCCGGGACGGGCCGCTAGTTATTTATAATTTAAGTTACCCAAAAGTTGGATAGAGCTTAATAATGTATACATTTGAAGAATCAACTAAAGTCATAATATCTAATTGATAAAGCTTACTATAATAAATTAATTAATTTCTGACAGAAGTATTTGATATTACAATACGACAACAATTGAAAACACCGACAATACTAATGCTGATTATTTTGAAACGAACAAATAAATCATACATCGAAATTTGAAAAGTTACTTTTTTGGACAAACTAAATAATAGTGATGGGCCGACTATGGGTTTTGCTAATCTTTGACTAGCGATAGTGACTAATCTATTGGATATAAATTTTGTTGAATTTTTGTATGCAGATTGAGAACGTCATAAGATATACGAAGTTCAACTTATTGTCGTATACTCGTCTACCTTATAGTATTATACTTAAACCGTTTTCCCAGGAGACCCTAGCTTTAACCATTAGAATTCAAATAACTATTTGATATTTTTTAACAGTGAGGATCCAGACTGCGACGACTTAGACGATGTCCTGTTGGTTCGACTGCTAGAGGTCAGCATTCAGTGCGCGGCCGACAATGATAAGGTAACCCTAACGACGTAATATTTGGCGCAACAATTAAGTTTGTCAATTGTCTTATCTCAAAATAGTCTGACGTCTGTCTTGCGCACGAAAGTGGTCCATTCATGTTTTGAATGATAGTTTGTAAAAAAAAACATGAAATCACGCGCATGATTCATGATTGTTTAGGCTGGGGTGTCGTCTTAAACCTGAACGGTTAAGGGTCAGACTTATTTACATACTAATGTATCTTTAGCCTGGCGCTATGAATGCGTGCTTGATTGTAGATAAATGTCACATAGATTTTGGGTTGTCCCTAGTTCAATCACAATTAAGAGGCAGAGATTTAGTGCAAGAGCACTCCTTTATTGAGATGACCAAGAAGTCCAATGAAATGGTGGATGGACTGTGTGAATGATGATATGGTTAGAAAGGAGTGACGACCGAGATGATGACTAAGAGACTAACCACGCTTATTCAGTTCTGTTCAGCTTTTGTCCTTAAAAAACAACGATTTTGTATGGAGTCCTTTCAGCTTTCCGAAACCAAAAACTGTCCTCGGCAAGCATAGCTTAACCTTCTATTGACCCGTGCGGCTGTTATTATTTAGCCACGAGCCAACTAGCAGCATTAGTAACTTTTCTATAAATACACTCAATATGCACGGGTCACTAAACCAACACGAGGTCCCTAGCTCTTCGCACGTGGACATACGCTATCAGTTTGTGCCTTACGTTAAAATATTCCTTATCTCTAAGTTAATGGAAAGATTCACTGGACCGTTATCCATACAGGATGTGTTAACTAAAACAAGCACAAATGTGTGTGAGTAGAGCTGAACCCAATAAAAAGATAGGTAATCTAATCAGATTGATTACTGATGTATGAGAGAAGTTTGTTGGTCAAGGTTCAATTATTTTCAGGCCTTGAATAAAGGATCAATGAACATCCAGGGGTTCGGTTTAGGTTTCTTTCAATTAAATTTTATTTATCCGATATATTCATAGTGGTTACACATATGGGAAACGTAACATAAACAAGGAACAACAAGGCGAATTTGTATCAGCATATGTAACATACACACGCTGATACAAATTCGCCTTGTTGCCGTGTTACAATAATTCATGTTGCATTGTATATTACAGTTTAACTTTAAACTTGACCAATCTATAGAATTTGCTTCTAAAAGTGTTTTATTTTTAATTCAAAATATAATTAAGTATCAAATTATCCCATCAGCACATTCTCATATTATGACAATTGGCAGTAATCATTTTCATAATAAAAAAATGAGTCGGTAATTTCAAAACTGTCGACTAACCATTACTATTTTGCTACATAGGTAAAAATGAGTGCGACTCGCGGGCTTGGAAATCAGCTACGCTTGATAAAAAACGAGAATCTTCTCAGGAACACGCAATTGAAGACCTTATGCGAGACGGCAATAGGGAAGCTTTTGGATTGCGCGTGTAAGGTGAACAATATGAAGGTGCGGTGGAACGCTTGCTACGCGATGGGCAATGCTATGAAGAATGAGCAGTTGTTCATTTGTTTTAATGGATGGCAGGTGAGATATTTAAGGAGGTTCACTAATGAATGCCTTTGTTGTCAATCTTTGGAATCTTAAAAACCAAGGAAGCGATGGTAAAAGTAAGGTTTTAGGCGAGGGTGTGTGCAGGACTTGAATGTCTAATAAACGAGAAACGTTCTACTGGTCAATGATCTCGACTGTATTTCCAATTTCAAACCCTGGGCCAATAGTTTAGTACATCTACGAACATGCACTGAGCTCGTGATGTGGCTAACGGCCTACTCCCACAAGGAACAAGGCAGAATCCTAGCAGTGGGAACTTTTTAGGCTAACTATGTGTAATTCGGATTTCTAACGTTCTTTAGTTTCTTTCTACTCTCATGAAAAAATGGAATTATTTTATGTGTTATTTCTCGTCTTATTCCTCCCCAGAACCAAGTCTACTCCAGCCTGTGTACTCTAACCAAAGAGTGCAAGAACTTAAAGGTTCGTATCAACGCGGCGACGGCGTTGCGTGCGCCGTCTGCGCGTACGCACTACGCCGAACACTACGCGTTAGTGTGGAGGGGGGTACTGGCTGCCATGGAGAATGCGGCTGATGTTGATGACTTTAATGAATACAAACATAAAGATAATCTTATTGAACAGGTGAGGTTTTGACAGAAGTTTTGACGCCCATTGGTTTTAAATCCTTGAACTATCGAATTGTTATGTTTGTGCACTGCTACCCTGTTTCTGAAAGGCAACTGAAATATGAGCTATGCTTGGCTGACTAAAATAATAACAGCCAATCAAAAAAATGCAAAATTGACATGATTTTAATTTTGTCACGTTTTTTTATTATTTTGATTAGTCATTCAGAAACCGGGTGTTACGATGGCACATGACACGTGATTGATAGCATTTCCGATGATTGATCTTGAGTTAACGAAACCCTGACTACTTCGTTTGGTACAGACTGAAACAATTACTCTGCTAGACTGCCCAAATATGGAACCCATATACAAAAATGTTCTCTATTGTTTCAGTTATGCGTAACTTTAGCCCACCTATGTTGCCTCCTTATTCAAGCGGACTTAACAGACATCCTGGACCCTCTCGTCTTCCACTACGACTGCGCTAAGGCTACCTTCACACAAGTCTGTCACAAATTACCTCCAGAAAACGCGTCCTGTCTGAGAATCCTTCAGGCAGCTAAATACGTCACCGTCGATTTGACTGCGACCAATGACACGCAGATGCAAGCGTTGAGTATGTTACAAGATATATTTATTTGGGACATGTAGATGTAGAATCAAGGCGAAGTTGGAGGGATGAGTTTGACTCCTACAGAAAGTACTGGTTTTCTGATGGCGCCAAACTTAGAGTCGATTTCTGGGCCGAGTGCATTTAAAAGGCCATCGACAAGCTAAGAAGAAGTACTGGCTTACATCACCAGCAAACGGAAATGTAAAGAGAAGCGAGAGGGAGGCTTTTTGCTCAACAACGGGGCATTAAAGCTAGTAATAGTAATACACTACTTACAGAATATTCAAGTCTAACTATAATAGTGAGTCATGTTTGATAAAATCTCAGGCTAATCTCATTAAGGATTATAAATTAATGCGGTCAAGACAGTGTTAATATTTAAAAGTGGGTATCTGTATCAGAAATTAAGAGACTTTTTTTAATTACTGAGACTATTATTTTTATGTATCATGTACTCATTACTAATACCGGCTATAATTTTCCACTAAAATAAGGTTTAACATAAACCAATACTTGAGATTTATTTATGTAACACGTAAGAGTAAGTGGTTTAGGTTTTTTAATATTCCGATCTCATTTTTGAAACTGGCAACAAATTGATGTGATGTTGCCATTAAAAAAAAAATTGTGAAAAATTAATATCACGCTTTCTTTTAAAGGAATTAAAATATTAGTAAAACGCATGTTTTCGTTAAAAGTGATGTTAATTAGTTTTTACTATTTGCACATAAATTTTATTTATAAATGCGTCCCAATTTTAATAGCACCTTGTTATAAATTGATAACACGAGTGAACTTAGTTTATTTTTGTAACTTTCAAATACATATCTGAGAATAATACTTTGTTTATTATAACGATGCCAATTTTGGTAATTAAACCAGTGCTAATAATATAAAAAGTACTTGCATGAAATTGGAGTTCAGGGGTTAGAAGCGTTATGACTACCTCTCGATAAGACTAAATAGCAGATATGACTAGTTCGCTATAGGACTTAATCTCGATATGACTAGATCTTGTTAGGACTATATCGTGTTTGGACTAGATCGCAATAAGGCCAGATAGCGTAATGACCATATTTTCGTTTGTTTTTTGGAGTACAGTTATCGAGTTATAGCATTAAGTTTTTTTCATTGTAACATAATTATTTATTTATTTAAACTTACGCTTTAAATCGCTATCGTTTTTTAAAAAAAGATAGGAGCGTAATCTCCTTCGTCTCAAGTTTATTTAATTCTCTTTGATACTTGCGATTAAATAATATGGTGTTTCTTCTTTTGTTGTTCGGTTCAAACAGAGAATTTTCATTTTTATCTTGAAAATGTGCCTCTTTTTTAAATAAATAAAAATTGTAACAATGTTGGTTTGTGCTGCATGCGCACATTAAGACGGCGATGGCCTCTAATCTATTATTGGTTCTGTGCTTTTGTTTTGCACAGGAAATAAGCAAAGGATTCTTTAGCCATTGCCTGCAAAAGTAGCTTGCGAATGCATTCATTTCAGGTGATTGCGTTGAACATTCCACAATAGCAGACCATCCGTCTTGTATAAGATGAAGGCAAGAGCGGCAAATTAGCAGTAATTCTAGTGATGTATTTTGCCATGGTCTTGCTCACACTTGTGCGGACTCTTTCTGATTATAATGGTATTTTCTTGATTTAGTGTGAGAGAAGCACTACACTCTTGTCTCTTGTAGCAACGCCAAAACGATGTTCCGCTTGAATTGTTGGGCACAAAATTGTATCGGTAGCCATCATGAAGAAGTGCTTCCTTATTCTTTTTATTTTTAATAAAATGATTTTTTTCATTATCCTGCATTTTAAATAACAATATAATATGCCATGCAAGATAAAAATTCGAAGTGACAATGACAACTATTGTTTCAATTTATTTTTAATAGTGGAATCATAGATAAAGTGGAAGTTCATAGTGTACCTATTCACACTTTAGTAAAGCTAAGTAGGTACTCCATGAAGTTCCTATACTAATGCCACTTTTAGATACGATTGTACGTCATATCGATAATGAGTCATTTTGATAACAGGACTTATGCTACTGACTACATATAGTCAAACAGCTAATTAGTTTTACAGCGATCTAGTCATATCGAGATTAAGTCCTATAGCGAACTAGTCATATCTGCTATTTAGTCTTATCGAGAGGACTTATTAAAGACTTATTAAATGCTGCTCGTTATCAATGTGAACAAATAAATAAAATAAAGCTTCGTTCAAACAGATTGTATGACACTACTTTTTAATGTGCCAGACAAAATTAATTATCTCCTAATTCCTTAAAGAGCTACAATTTAGATTATTTTTACTGCTCACACTATGAAATATACTAGAATAATTATACTACTCTAGGACTAAGTCCAACTTTATGCCATGGTCAAAAGTACGAAAAGCAACGCGCACCGCGCGATGGTGGTTTCTTTTGACGGACATCTTCGATCTTGTATGAAACGCTTCGTATAAAAGTTTTTCAATTGCAAATTTTTAAAAGAACCCTATCAACACATACCATAGGCGGATCACTCAGTACAACGCGCCACACAACGGGGCGCAGATAACACGCCCCCGCGAGTGATTATTTACATACAAATTCAATAAAAACGCGCTTCCGCGCGGGGTCCGTTTCCGGCGTCCCATTGCGTGTCGTGTTATATTGTGTGATCCGCTTTACACACTATGTAATTTTTACCTTTAAAAAAATATAATATCTGCCTTTGATGTGAAGCTGCCAAAACATTTCAGCAACGATCATGAGTTAGGTCGCCTTAAGTTTGATTGTAGTTTCTTGTCAACTATTGGTCCTCATAAATCACCAGCACCCTAATTGCGTAACAATCACAATCTGAATAATTTTGAATGATATTGCTAATCCATTGCTTCATATGTTCGAAAACTTTGTCTCTTCAATAACGTAAATAACGCAATGAATGTTGTTGAACTGTCGAAATGAAAGCCATTGGTACTATTAGTAATTAGTTACGCAACCCCGCAGATCAGAAAAAAACATTCTTCGTGTAGCTTTTTATTTTCATATAAAAAGAAAAAAAATACGAACCAAAAGGATTTTTTTAGAGATTGGTATGTTTGTCAGCCATATGTTAGTTCTCATTACCGAAGATGATTGCCTGTGACTGGGATAGTCGTATTCCATCAATTTGTTTTTTCATGTAGGTAATAACAGCGTAGGTACTGTAATACGCCCCACAAATTGAAGCACTTGCTATATAAACGTATGCATTATTCACTTTGCTTTGATTATGATTTATGATCTGCAATTTATAACACTTAAACATGTATTTAAATGAATTTATGCTTTATTTAAATTAAATTAGAAAATTATTTATATTGTTTTTTGTAGGTACCTTTTATTTAACAGTAAAATAAATTTCCTTTAACAAGTTATGTTTCATTTTTATTTCTGTCAATAACATGAGAACATGTCTCTCATCGAATTCGAAATTCATAACATAACATCACGCCTGTAATCCATGAAGGGTTATTCAGCGCCTATAGTACAACCTATTTCGCCAGTTTTGTACAAGTTACATTTAATAGAGGGGCGCGCCATTGCCATTAATCGGGTACAAATTCATACTCCGGGCTGCCACAGAAGTTCCAGATGGAAAAATCCAAAAACACTGCCTGACTCGGGAATCTAACCCAGAACTTCTTTCTCAGAAGTAGCGCTTGCGACTACTAGACCAAGAAGGCATAAAAAAATCAATAACAAGAAATTTATTTATAAGCAATATTTGCTAAAATACTTACAGTGAGCAAACACATAGACATGAATGCTACAAAGTAATGGATTGTTCCAGTAACAAGTACATAAGCAAACACTTCAAATACAAGGTCGGTTACAGGAAAGCAAGCAAACTTATTCGAAAGACGACAAGAAACCTATTAACGTTACTACGACCCAATATTTGGACAAAGCCAAAGAAATGCTCCTTAAAATTTTCCCTTGTGGTTTCCGTTAGGAATAATTTGACATGCATCTACGAGATAGAAGCTATCTATCTTCTTAGTGTCGGGAAAAAACCTAATCGAATAAAATTACTATTGATTCTTTTAATTCGGGAAAACTGTTACACAAATAATAATAGCCTCCCCGACCGTTTTCGGTCACGATGGCCAATCTCAACGGAGATTAGCCAGCTACGCAGGAGATATTATAGTGCACAAGTGTGCGCGCAGACACATGGTGCACTCCATCTTCCCTCACTCTCATAATCCGATGGGACGGCAATTCGATACGAACGGAGATCAGACAAAGAGATGACACAAATATTATCTCACTAAACCGGTAAACCGATAGTGAGAAAAAAAACTGATTATTATGTGTGTGTAGCGACGTTATCCATAAATTAATTAAATACTACATCATTGTTAAGAAACCTACTATTTGCACACGAGTGAAACTTAAAAGGTAAAAATCTAAGAAAATTCTTAAATTAAAAGAAAAGAGCAAAAATACATTATTTTTTAAACAATAATAAAGAAAGAACAAATCAAAACAACTAGGTAATAAATCTGAGTCACTAATTAATTTTAACTATTCTGCACTATCTACAAATCGATGACCTATCTGTGTAAAACGATATGGCATGACAGATAAGATAATGAATCGTGCCAGGGTTATCTATCTACCAACTGTTGTATTAGATTATAGACAAAGCCACGAAAAGAGTAAAGATAGTAACGAAGTCTATCGACACTGTCAGATTTACTTATCATCAAGATTGATAAAATGATTCGATAAACTGCTTTTCCGCATTTCATGTCTTCCGTTTTCTTTTTATAATTATTTCGCTCAGTAATTAACGTAGACAGGTACCTAATTAACATCTAAAAAACTGAAGTATGAATCGAATATCTTTGCTGACCATACCATAATCTTCATTTCAAGATGCTGTCTGCGAAGCGTCGGTAAAAACAGCAAAAACATCTATGATTGACTTGAGGCGAAATCTTTACTAGGCTTCCACCTAATAGGCTAGTTTCCACCATAAATATTTTTTTTTTCTTCTTTCTATTTGCAATCGGTCGTCGGACCATAAGCGAATTCGTTCTAACAGACAAATGAACCAGCAATAAATTGAAAATCTATTTAGTGCGTCAGCAAGAGTATTGGAAAATAATGGACACATATTTTTGTTTTTGTAAATCAATGAATATTGACAAAGATAAAACGCATCAAAACTCGGGAGTGGGGGCTCGTGACACGTGACGTCAGAACGCACTAAAAATTATACCAAGGTGTGACGTATTGAGAATTTTAAAAGCGTCGTATCTTCGTCAATTTTGGTTTACATAACAAAAGAAAAAATACGGGTCAATTATTTTTTGATAATCTAACTGACGGACTAATTAGATTTTTTTCAGTTGACAAGCCTATTCTAAATATGTAGATACTACCAACGGAGACATTCCATAAACTGAATCGTTGATCATTTGTTAAATTTTTGGGTTCCGTACAACAGGAAAACGAAACCCTTATAAGATCACTTCGTTGTCCGTCTGTTTGTCCGTCTGTCAAGACCCTTTTTCTCAGGAATGCGTGGAGTTATCAAGTTAAAATTAATATTTATAATATTAATACTCAGGGCTACAAATGTGCAATTCCTTGAAGCAGTGAAAAAATCAAACTTCTACGTCAATGCAATCAAAAGAGACAGGTGTTTATGTTCCGTTTATGCCGCATATTTGACACTCGCAAGGGAATCAAAACCTATAGGGTACCTACTTCCCGTTGACCTAGAATCATGTATTTTGGCAAGAAGCAATGTCATGTAGCAATAGTAAAGGAAAAAATCCAAAAATCGTAAATTTATAGTTAGATACCTACAAATTTGTACGGAACCCTCTTTGCGAGAGTCCGATTAGCACTTGACCGGTTTTTTGCAGTAGGGGAGTATATTCCCGAAACTGCCTTCACTCTTTCCGACACTTTAAACTGTTGCAAAAATCTAGGAACTGTCATAAAGACCGACAGACGGCAACTGGCGGCGTAAAACAAATTCCTGACAATCTATCAGACTTGAGGTCTTTTCAGACTTGAGTAGGTTTTCCATGAAGAAAAACGAAGTAACTACCTGGGAACCTACTGTAAATGTTGTCTGCAAAAGACGAACTTATGTCGTTCATAGTTCCATTCGATCACACAAGCGAATTTTTGAATTAGCTTTCAAAATCATTTATTTGGTTCTTTTTTCGAAATAACAAGGGTGTTATAACTTGCTACTAAGTAATCTATGCCTGTGATATAGTATATTAGGCGGGGAGAAGTGAACACGTTTTCTTGAAATAAACGGAGAAAATATATTATTTATTATTTAACGCTCCCATTGCTCTACTTTTAGCACTTCTCCAGTGCTGACAGTACCTATACCCACGTATAGGTAAGTGAAACTCTACGAAAGCACGTGTTTCGTACTGTTGTTTACGATTCCAAAGATCTCGTTGTATAAACACGATGTGAGCATTAAATCAAAAATCAAAATGGGCATCTATTCAAAACAAAATTTACTTTCAAATTAGATCAAAGTCTTCTATAGGTTAATATTTATGATCTGTTTTGTTTTCAGAATAAGTACCTACTAGAAAAGTACCTACTTTGGAAAAGTTTAAGATGTTTAATAATAAATCTAGCAAGTTTTTTCAAGCAAATCCTATAAGAACGACTAAACATTGTCACTGTTGGAAGACCTCTCACAAGGAGGACCGATGACCTAGTGAAGGCTGCAGTAATCCGCTGGATGCGAGAAGCACAAAACCGTTCGAAGTGGTGATGCTTGAGGGATCCATTTCGAGCCGCCCGCCGCACCGTTGTCTAGCAGTGCACGTCTTTCGACTGAAATTATGATAATGATAAATGAATGTCATTGTTGTTGGGAAAGTATATAATGGACGTATCTATATACTTACTTAGCTATTTATTTTATGTAAACAGCTGCAGTACAGTTACATAAATGCATTCATTAGTGAGTTCTAGTGCATTTGTACGAACTAGAATGTAATACATCTAATAATCATGCTTTCACAATAAACTTACCTAATGGAATATATATGTTTAATACACTAGTGACTAGCGGGTTTGAAACTGAAATTACAAAAAAGTGAGTTGACAAACTATTTATAAAATACATTTACCTACTTTTTAATCTACTAAGGTTAACCCAGTTATTTTTAGCAAATAGGTAGGTACTAGGTACCTACCTATTTTCAATCATTGACCTCAATTGATTTCCAACTTTCTATCTAGATAAGCCAGACTATCGTCGCCACAATTTCAAATGGGTTGGGTTCGATCGCCGCTGAAGCCGTACATCGCTCTGTATAGATTAGGTACCTAAAAACCGCCCACGCTTAATGTTTGGTTCAAACTAAATGTGCAAAGTAAACCAATTATTACAAATTATCAATAATGTGTGAACTTGATAACATCCGCCTTTACTTAATTAAGACGTTTCAGAGGTCATTGACGTAAATATAAATATCCAGATAGTAGGTAGGTACTGCTTACACCTTTTGATACAGGGGTTATGTTGCAGTGGCGAAGGGTGAATTTATGACAGACGTAAACCGGAGCAAGAAAAAAATGTCAATAAACCATTTCATTATAAATTCCAATGATGAATTGACTATAGAGTGGTTGTGTTCTGAATAATCGAAGGGAAGCCGGCGGGAATTGAGTTGTATGGTACCTTCGCCACTGTTATGTTGTGTCCATGAGTTATAATTAGAATTTGAATAAATTCGAATATAAATTTTGCAACATTTAATCAGTTTGGCTCTATCTGAACTAATATTATAAAGAAAAAAGATTAGCCGCTATGCAGGTTGGTACGGAATAAACTTATTAATACGTCCACATACCGCTCCGTCTCAGAATATCATATTCTCAAAATAGCACGTTCTCAAAATATGATATTCGCAAAATAGCATATTCTCAAAATAGCCGAATTTTTACATTTAACTCGAAAAGTGCATTTTAAAAACGTGATGATGTTATGGAGATGGATTTAGAAATTATTCTTTTTCCATTTTGAAAACATCATACTGTTATAAACTTATAACCTCATCTAACCCAAATGATTCACCAACAATAGAGGGGATCTGGCGCTCGGCGGCCACTGCCGCGGCACGCTCCGCTCGCCTTCGCGCGTTAATGGTCACTGTTCTAACCTAACCAAACCTAACGAAATTGGCAGGCGTTTAAAATTGGTCACTGGTCTAACCTAACCTATGAAATTATATCAATAATTCATTGTATCATTTCATCGTTATATTAAACAAAAGTATATTAAATGAAATTAGGTCATAATAATCATTTATTGTTCTATTTATTAGTTTTTTTTTTGTATAAATATTGTAAAATAAAAAAGGCAAAATAAAGTCTTGGCTTTATTTGTTTTGAGTGCTTGATTGTACTTCGGCTATTTTGAGAATATAATATTTAGCGAATGTAATATTTTGAGAATGTGCTATTTTGAGAATATGATATATTGCGAATAAAGGCCATACACTGCTGAGCTTGCCCGCCTGTTGGCTGTGGGTGAATGGGAGTCGGACCTCTGGCTTCAGACGCCTATCCTGCAGCAAGAGCGCTAGTCGGATGGCACGGCACGCCAACATTAACGACATCATCCGTCGGACTCTACCACGTTAGACGGCAATGCAATCAGCTTTGCCGTCTAACATGGTAATGCTGCCAGCCTTTTGGGCAATTATCCTATTGACAGCGATGAGGACGATTTTTACAATAAAGTGCCTTCACTATCCACTACTCTCCACCGATACCTTATACCTATTTACGCACTCTTGGTCAGTCCCTCTACCAACCTCGCAGACAGGCCAATCTTTTCACCACAGCATCACTTATTTTCGTATAGTTCGTGCCGACACAAATAATGGCAACTATGGATACAAGTAGATGCCTAATTCATGCCACCCCAGAATGGTCTGATGCCCACCCCAGGATGTTTGGAGACCTATTCGAAATTCTAAGCTGAATACTTACATAATACCTAAAACTTCACACATAAGCAATCAAATAAATAATCTACCACAAAGACCTACACAAACTTCTACATAATACATTCTATTTAGTTACTTTTGAAATCACCTCCTTCTGCGAAGCAGTCATGCTAGCGAAGGAGGTGGCGGGACGGCTGAGGGAAAGAGCCACACGTTCCAGCCGCCGCGGGAGACGCTCTGGGCGTCGGGAGCCGCGTGACGACTCCCGGCCACCGTAGGCGCGGGCCTGCGGACGGAGAGTAATGGGTAACGCTTCAAAGAGATGTCAGCAACAAGGAAGGGGCTTATAAGGGCTGAAGCCTGCCGGGGCAGCGGAATTGTCCGAAAGGGTTACCGCTACCCCGGAACATAAAGGGCTAAGGAAGGAACACGGGTGGGTTTTAGTCAGTAAGAGTCTGACACTCCCTTCTGGTCCACCCAGAGCGGGAGGAATCATTTGATGATTTCCTATCCACAAAAAAAAGAGCCCGGAGCCTGGAATTGTGCCCGGTTTATGGCAATAAGCTGGCCCCCTATTACCTAGGACTTAAATATAATATAACCGGTCGAAGTGGAGGTGCTTGGGGAGCCTATATCCAGCAGTGAACGTCTTTCGGCTGAGATGATGATGATGAAACATAACTAGTGATCTGCCTATCCTTTTGGTGATTACAGCCGTGTGTTAATATGGATTAATTGAAATAGGAGACAGGAGCTGTCTCAAAACTAAATCGAGACTTCTAGAGATTGGAAGTTGACTTCACCGTGCTCTCGAAACTACAGGAAGATGATAACATAGTTGAAATAGCTAGATAGGTACCTAAATAAGCGACTGCAAAGGAACGCATCACTCCAGTTTAATTATTTGGCAAAAAAAAAATATGGAAAAATACTGAACTTAGTCTGTAACAATAATGACCCAAAAGTTTAAATAGAGGTCGACTGTGCCGCACTGTGAATTCGATATCGATTGTGATGAATGTGAGATAGTTGTAGGTTTGTAGCTCGTAGGTGCATTCGATCGATCCGCAGCCTTGCTTTACATATTTAACGTTCTCGAAACCCAAGAATGAGCGTATATGACTCATTGTAGGAGAAAGGTGCTTATATTCAGCCAGTAATAATCGTAGTCTACGATGCTTAGGCTGGCACTTGCAGGTAGCGCCTGGAACCTAGCGAGTCAACTTGTAAGTAGCAAAGTGAAACGACCGTTTCAGAATCTTCGCAACCGGCCGCACAGTGCGCTTGGCGCCTTCGCTAGTCGCCTAGCATGTATGTAAGGATGTTAAGTCACTAGGCTCTACTTGGCGCTAGGCAAGCTACCTGTCTGTGCGTACGTAGCCTTTCAGTCAATGTGTCGGTCGCTTCAAGTCAGAGTCCATCTGTTTGCTTCCCATCGCAACGTTCGTTTGTCGTCATGGTCAGCTTATAAGCTCCCTGGCAATAACTGAAGTGTCACCAGATTGTCTGTTTAACAAGAAATCAGATTTTGATTCTTCAGGAGCATGGGCGCCTCGCCTTATGGGGTTCTGCCCTGAAGCCATAAGATGGAAAGAGCGAGATTATTGTTATTTACAATATTAGCATAAGAACAATGTAGAGGTATGAGGAACAGGGTGTAAAGTTCACTCATCTTCCATAGAAAAGGGAGGATCCTCCGACCGGATGGGTTGTGTATGGCGGGCAGCTGCCAAATGATTCATGTCGGGCTGTTGTGTATATTCTAGTTGTACGGTAAACTCTGCTTGCGACATGCAGTATTTTGTGTGACGTCAGTACCTATGACGTGTAGTTCGCATGTGGCATTTGTAGATACCGGTACAACAAATCGTCGGCTTATTGCACGAAGTCATTATGTGACATTCACTATTCTGAGATAAAAGATATTGTATTTCGAATTAGTTAGTGGTTATATTGCCCATATTATCCTAAATATGTATAATTACGGTGGTGAAAAATTAAATGTTTTCAATTAGCTTAATGTGTCAAAAGGAGTCCATTATAGATAAAAACGTATTTACTATTTAGTGATTTTTTACAGTTAATGAGTTCTTGCAATAAGCCGACGAAATGAACGATCGCAGCGCTCCTGAATATTCGAAACCTTCAGTTGGTTTAAAATGTTTATAAGATACAGATGTATCTAAGGGAAGTCCGAGAGGCAAGGAAAAATATGAGAATATTAGTCAGAGGTTATCGAGATACAAACAAAGTTCCGGGTTATTATTTAGGCAGATAAAGTATTGCAGAGCTTGATGAAAAATAAACAATGGAAACTTACAACTGATTGGATCTACTTCTTTAAGTAGGTATATAAAACTAACAATATGTATTTATTTCCGAGTTATTTACATACATATTTATTAAAAATAACCCTTTATAAAAATAACTTTGAAGATCTCACTTCACCTTGGATTACGAGACAGATATTCAGAAGAATTAAAGGATGTTTTTAGATTGAGTAGGTCCCTCGAAGAACCCTGGCCAGTTGAACACACTATACCCTATTTCGTATGTATAATGCCCTCTTTCTCTCTGTCTAGACTTTGTAACTACCTACGTAGGTTAAAGCTTGGCTGTGATTCATTCCAAATAGCTGCAGCTGAATAACGGCTTCAAACTATGTACATATTTAGAAGAAGCTCGGGCGTGGGTAATTAGGTGGCAAATTATCATTGAAAGCTCTATCTTATCAGGCTTTCTTAGATTAATGAAGACAGTCATGAGGACAGACTTTTTTATTGTTATATCTTGTATGATAGCTTATCAGTGGTTATGTTATGGGCTAAGTGATTAATCGGGCATTATTCATAATGTCCGTGCAATATGAGTAATGCCCAATAAGAGCGGGCAATGTGTTTAGAACCAATCAATTTATCACATTGCCCGGGCATTATGAATACCTAATGCCCAGTGCCTATTGGGCAGAGTGATGTAAAGCATGTTTAATACTTTCAAATGAATACTTAGTTAGATAGACTGAGCATTACAAGTATTGAAATCAATTATCGGGTAGAGTAAGGGTAGTATTTAAACGCAAATCAGAAAATATACTTTTTCTATGCAATAAGATTCCGAATTCCCATCAAAATTACTGATTGCACAGCAAAATATCACTAAACACACTACAATTTATTTTCGCAGCGTACAGCGATTTTTACGTCAGGTCGACGGAGCCCCGCTGCCCTGACGTCGTTTAGTATTATGCGAATTAAATTGAAATTTGAAATACTACTAGGTATAATAGTTTCCGGCGCTAGAAAACTTAACAATTTCAAATTAAAAAAACTAATCACATTGCCCGATCATCATGTAGCCATATTCATAATGCCCGGGCAATGTGATAAATAGGTGAGTTTAGATTGTGATTAATCACTTGGCCCGATATGGCTGGGCATTATTCATACTGCCCGGGCATTATGAATACTGCCCGCATTAATCACTTGGCCCATAACAGTTACACTGATGCCGCGCACGCATTATATTGGCGTGGTAAGACAGCTATTTAATGGTCTACAATACCTACATAGTAGCAGGGGTATAGTCTCTTCGAACTTAATCCACAGTTTTTGCCGGAAGTTTTCTACTCCGTATCACCTACGGGCATAAGACCACTTCGGGGCTCGAACAAAGAATGAATACAATACGATTTGACAGTTGTCCTTACTCCCGATGGGTTTTTGCAACCGAAAAATACTTAACGCGTTGTTGACGAGAATCTATTTTTTTTTTAAGATTGACTTTTGATCAATGCGCACGATGAGATAATTTATAAGAAAAAAACGATTTATTTGGTCGCTATGCCAGTTATCTATCACTAGTGGGTCACGTGCATATTTCAACTAGATTTTAAAAAGACTCTTCTGACATGTTCCGTTGCTTATCTTTATCTTTCCCAATCTGAATTAAATTAACAGTTGTTGTGGAACGGTCATTACGAAAGCACAATAGGTATAAAGAAAAAAGTGCAACTTTTTTTGAATTTCCCTGATTTGAAATACAATCTAATCCAAACATGATATTACTATGTGCACTTTTTCTTTGGCATGTTCTTGTGCGACGCATGCGTCGCTCGAGGTCGCAGCATTGTTGATGTTACATTTGCGATTGAATAATTTATAGTGCGGGAAAGTGGTGGGTGTTGGCACATGCCTCCATATCACTAAATTCAGAAGTTGGCACTAGTACCGTATAGCTTGTTGTTTCTACGTTTCATTCTGGAATACATTACGTTACTAGTGGAGGGAGTGCACATGGAACAGGAAGAAAATCATTTGCACAATTCAATCCAATTATAGGACGATCTACATCGAAGAACATGCCAAAGAAAATGTACACACATCACGAAGACGTAGCGTTGGAAGGCCTCCCATAAGCTGGACCAATGACCAGGTTATGGCCGCAGGAATCTCCTATCTCCTGTTGGTAACTGGTAACTCTCGCCTCTGGACATCTGCTGGTCTATTCCGTAAAATTTCAGCGTGAAAACTTCAGTGAAGCGAGCTTGAACTGAGCTATCCACTAAACTATTGACAGATCACTTCACCTAAGTGATCAGTCATTTTTACTAGAATAGCACAACTGATCTACAATACCAGAGGCTTGACATTTTTTTTCTAGCGATAAAACTGAAATGTCTCATGTGCCTGTAAGTTTCTATTCTGTGACAGTACGCAGTTTTTTAACATGTCGTTCGCCCTGCGCTTACACGCTACTTAGTCCGCGTCAAATTTCTGGTTCCTCTGATCCACTCAGTCGCATCGCATCGCCTGCCCGAGCTATTACTTCGTTTTCACTAAGCATTCTTCCTGGCTTCTTTGCGTTTTGCTCGGCTCCTTAGGACCGTCCTTGTCTGATGTTAAGTAGCCTTCCTCAAGAATTGGGCTATCAAATGCAAGGAAGTTCCAGAGATTAGCGCGTTCAAACAAAAAAACAGACTGGATTTATTTTTCCCAGGTTATTACAACTGCCCAGTACAACCGATAAAGAAATGCTGAATACCACACACATTTCTAGTTATAGCATGAAACATAAACGTCGTATGCTTCGGCTGTATGGTCATAAACTTTACTCACCATAAATCCGATTGGTCGTTATGTTGTGAACTTACACTATTCAATTTAGCGTAGTTTATGTGAAGATATACTTAGTGCATTCGGAATCTAACTACGTTAAGGCCTCGCCCCTCATGCATGGCTGTGAAATCAATTCCGGGCAAGTACTAAGATGAATTTTTAAGTTCGTAATATGTACTGTCTGAGTTTATCTTGTACATTAAGTACTGACTATGGTCCCGGCCACTGTAGGCGCGGGCTTGCGGACGGTGAGCAATGGGCAGCTCGCAGTCCGGGAAGGACAAGGCCCGGGTCGACGGCACGTTGTGTTCCACGCGCGCCTCAAATATGTCAGCAATAACTGACGGGGTCCGCTAGGGCCGATGCCTGTCAGGATCGCGGGTTGTTCGAAAGAGATACCATGGCTCCTGGCACAGGCAACTGAAGGAACACGGGTGGGTTTTAGTCAGTAATAGTCTGACACGCCCTCCCGCTCCGCCCAGAGCGGGAGAAATTTCCCACCCAAAAAAAAATTCTGACTATAGTGAAGGAAAATACCGTCAGGAAACCTGGACTTATAGTAAATTATCAACATCATTCTCCTGCGCTTATCCCAATGTATGTCTCTTTCTTCCATACTTTTATATTAGTCGTCATATCGGTAGTCACGTCTTTTCTAATTATATCATCATAATCGTTTCTTTGGTCTTCTTCTACTCCTAAAACCATCGACATTCACACTCAAAACTGGACTTATTTAATATACGGGATGAATTTTTGGAACAAGTTCACTCTGTATAAAAATCTCGTGTCACAGTGTTTTTTATCGAACTCCGCCGAATATAAGTCTGAAATGGCCAACCCGTCTTGAGTAAGCATGGTGATCAATGCTTGTGCCTTTGTATGAAAAGAGGCCTTTGTCTCATGGGACAGTAGAAGGCTGGAAACTCGATAATGTTAGAGAAACACCTCTTCCTTTCTGAATGTTTTGAAGGCGAAGATGAACGATAACATAAATAGGATGGACAGCACCACAGATACAGATACACCTAGATAACGCAAGAGAAACTACTTCGCGTGCCCAGCTTGCGTACAAAAATCGTAAGGCGCCACTTTCGCGCTTAGTCCTGTTAATTTGCCCTTCGGTGGCTGTGCCGTTGGGTAGTTAAACTAATAGTAATTTAACTCACGGCCGTCACAGCCTTGAGCGCTGGTGTAGCTGTACGCAACTTAGTGAATATTAAACTTGTGTCACTGCTGCGGCAGCGCTGCCGACAAGGCTGGTGAGCGTGAGCGCTGGCGCTAGGCACCGGGGGTGGGGCGAGACGGTTGCCGCACGCAGCGGCGTCTTTGAATCGATTTCATTATCCCATCACTAAAGAGTGCTTGTGACGTCATAGTAGGTAGCCAAAAATGGCACGCTTGGTTTTCATACAGATCGTGATTCGTGATACTTGCGTTATCTAGGTCTATCTTTATCTGTGGGCAGCACGTATCTTTTTTCTAGAAACAAAAGACTGCAATAGTGAAGCGTTGTTATTCGTTGTGTATTCGTTATTCTTATTACAGACACTAAGGATAGACTTGTTTTTGGTATGTTCTATTTTTATTGGGAAAATTGTTTTGTGTGGACCGTAAATACGTTTTTTTGTTTATTTACCCATTCCTTGTATCGGCCGTTGAAACACCGTAGGGTTTGTTTATAAACGTTGCTTAAGGTTAAGTAATGATTGTCGACTGTTTAACCATACATTTCTGAGGTCTCTTATCTTAAAGCGACGTTTATAAATAAAGGGGCGTATGTTCAACACAGAAGTGCTGAAAAGCCTTTTAAACAGGGATTTACATATAAGAATAGCGGCGGTGATATGCCACTGTAACTGTTGTATCAATATGTTGTTCCAAAATGAGGTAAATGGAGTAAATATTATTGATGTCAAATTAATCTGGAGCTGTGTTCACTTGACTGCGGAAGTGAATTAATAATATTGATGCAGTATGCTTAGCTTGCTAGTGCATGGGCCATTGTGTAACATTATCACTTCAGTGTTAACATACTTTACATGGATCTTCTGCCTGGCTATTTCGTGAAAAGTTATACCTAATCGAAATAAATTCACTCCATTGTATCTGCACTGTGAACTGTCAGAATCAGCCGGTTGCGAATACAAAAAAATGAGAGATCGATGTTGAGTTTTATTACAGAACTAGCTGACCCGACAGACGTTGTCCCTTTATGGTATATATGTTCTGTACGTTGTCCTGTCCAAACTCCCGTAAAAGAAAGGACGATTAATTCCGACTATTACGAACATATTAAAACAAAAAGTAGCCAAATCGGTTCAGTCGTTCTCAAGTGGTTGACCGGTTGGACTTCAAAGGGCCATGGACCGCTATATCTGCCTTAGTATGTATTTACATAGCTACCTATTATAAGTGAGATGGTTATGAGAGTCGATATACAGGGTGAAATTGAAAACATGCGACACATCGAAATGGGAAGATTGTACCTACTCATCATTATGAACAACTTTTACTATGGGAACAAACCTGAAATCACGAAAAAAAAAATCAACTGTTCCCTACATTTTGACAAGTTATGCGGACATAGATATAAGGAATAGCTGATTTTTTTTTCGCGATTTCGTCTGTGGTCCCTTAGTAAAAGTTGTTCATAATGATAAGTACAATCTCCCATTTCGGTTTGTCGCATGTTTTCATTTTCAACCTGTATAAGTGGTCCCTTAGTGACCTAGTGGCTAGAACCTCACTTGGGCGGAGCACCGCCGTGTTCTCGTAGAGGCGATCGGCAGCGGCGGCGACCTCTCGCGCCTGGCCCTGGTTCAAGTCATGGTCCGGGGCGAGAGGGAGTGGGAGGCAGTCACCTCCTTCTGCGAAGCAGTCATGCTAGCAAAGGAGGTGGCGGGACGGCTGAGGGAGAGAGCCTCACGTCCCAGCCGCGGGAGACGCTCCGGGCGTCGGGCGGGAGCCGCGTGACGACTCCCGGCCACCGTAGGCGCGGACCTGCGGGCGGAGAGTAATCGTCCGATCAGGACCAGGCCCGTGCTGGACATCTCTTTGAGGCGCGCGTAGAACACGTACGCACCGTACGTGTTCTACGCGCGCCTCAAAGAGATGTCAGCTTTAAGGGAGGGGCCCGTAAGGGCCGAAGCCTGCCGGGGCAGCGGGATTGTCCTAAAGGGTTACCGCTACCCTGGAACACAAAGGGCTAAGGAAGGAACACGGGTGGGTTTTAGTCAGTAAGAGTCTGACACTGCCTTCTGCTCCACTCAGAGCGGGAGGGGTCATTTGATGATTTCCCATCCTCAAAAAAAAAAGTCGCTAGAACCTACGAGTTTTCTATGTATACCTATATACTTAGAGAGAATTAAGTTTATAGCTACATGGAGTGCTTGTAATCAGCATTTTTCCCTGATGCGTGTCACGAGTCAACGGTTCTACAGGTAGGTATCACGCAAGGAGCACGCAGCCATCACGCTATTTGCACCATCACTTTGTCACTGTGCACTGGAATATTTTCAGAGAGTCACCGGCACAAACCCGATGAGAACCGGTAAAAGGATTTGTACAAGAAGGTAATTTACCAAACACGATCGTCTCTCTATGCCTTTTAAATTATCGTCGTTTTAATAACTGTTTTATATATTAGAGCTGTGGATCTAATGGGAAAAGGTGTCATTTTTATATATTTATTCCAAATATTCGTCAGTAGGTACCTAAGTACCTACATACATACCACTAATTGACTCGCCGACCAATGTTGATCCCTTTCCTTTTCAAATTGCAGATTTCAAAAAAGCAAGTCCTGGTCTTGCCTCATCATCAATATTAATCATTCTACCTTTTCCCAACTAAGTTGGGGTGGGTTAAAATGTTGAACTTTTGAAGGATACCTAATCTACTTCAAAAGTTCATAATTTCCCTTCCAGTCTAACCAGATTATTATTATTGTTATTGCTGATTATCAGTATTGTACATGGTGCGAGTGCGACTGCCTATCTGACCACCACAACCCAGTTACTGGGTAATATGATACCCCATGGTAAGACTAGTTGTCAGACATTCGGGCTTCTGATATAACGACTGTCAAATCAAAGATCCACGAATGACAGCCGGGATCAACGGCTTTTAACGTGCTTTCTGAGGCACGAAGGGATCTTGGTATATAAAGACGGTCTGGTCACCCATCCACGGACCAACCGTGGCAAGTGTAGCTTAACCCAATCGATTGACCCGTGCGGCTGTTATCATTAAGTAAGCCACAAGACCCTCTCCTCATCGCTTATCTCTGTAGGCCAATTAGGTAATTCTAATTAACGGCTTTTCCTTATGCACAGAAAAACCCATTTATATTATGAATAGATATTTACCTAATGATAATGAAGAATATTTCTATTTTAAGACAAAAAAGTTTTACCTGCTATGCAGAAAAGTAGATTAAATACTTCTTAATGGTTGATAGATACTGCTTATTGATACCCGTAGAATTTAGTCATTATTTGCTTGAGAGCCTCGTGCCGGACTAATTGCTTACCGCGTGTTCATCATCGCAGCGGTGACTATTCTCATCATATCGATACTTCTATATGTCTCATTATCTATACATAATAATGTCTCATTGAAGCAGTGGTGGCCCAGTGGTTAATGGCCGCGACTTACGAGTTGTAAATCGTGGGTTCGATCCGTGACAAGCGCTTTACTGTGTGTACATTATTTCGTCACCACTGCTCTCAAAACGGTGAAAGAAAACATCGTCAGGAAACCGGCATATCCTAGAACCAAAAATTGAAAACATTTGACAACTAACCAACCCGCATTGGGCCCGCGTTGTAGATTACGGCCCACTCCCTCTCACAGAAAAGAGGCCTGTCCTGTGCCCCAGCGATGGGAACATTATATACATAAAGACATTAAATTATTTACTTATAATTATGCTAATTATACCTTCTTACTATAAGTATGTCTCATTAGACTGTCATTAAAACATTCATGAACTTTGCCAGACTGAAACTGATATCTGAATTTCTCATTTGATGGGTTCCGGCAGTCAGCTGATGTCATTGTCTGGTCGAACCGCATTAAAATACCAATTAGCAGCCCATGAAGACTTAGCAAATGAATAGGTATTATACAAAAGATGGATATACATTTTATAAACATGAGATTATCCGTGTCAAAAATATAGTAGAATAGAATAAATAGAACGTAGTTTATCCAAGTAGATAAGTAAGTAATTTCAATTGGAATAATTGATTGACATACTAATATCGTATCTGCATATAACCGGTTTGTAATACAAGTAATTGTATAAATATTGACATAGATACTACGTAGTTACTTACAAAGTAACGTATAGAACAACGAGCTACAGACACCACCACGTGCAGTTTTCTAGAAAACGTGATTTTCTGTAATGATCTTACATGATAAAGCAACGACAGATGCTTTAGAAGACAACAGTCCTGGATCAGACACATGATTCATGGTGGAAACAATATCTTTGAAATGGAAACAAGGAACAGTAACTCATTTTAACTTTCCACAGCACCTACAAGATATACCGACCCGTATCTAATATAAATTATGTAATAACTAGCGACCCGCCCCGGCTTTGCACGGGTGCAATGCTGATACTAAATACACTACATATAAACCTTCCTCTTCAATCACTCTATCTATTAAAAAAAACCGCATCAAAATCCGTTGCGTAGTTTTAAAGATTTAGGTGCAGCGCAGACGACAGACTATCCGTGACGCACTTTTTAGTCTGTGAAAATAGAACCTATGCAATTATATGCAGTAAGCAGTAACGCACACGACGCGCAAAAAGTCCGGCGCACAAAAAATCCGTGTAATTCGGGCAGACCGCGCCGCGCCGCGCCGCGCCGCTCCGCACAAAAAGTCTGTGAAAAAAATGGAACGTTTGCTTCAACGCGCGCTAACGCAGACGGCGCACACTTTAGTCGGCAATCTGCATTTGCTAGGGGTGGACGTAACGCACGCGATCTATTATCATGGCGTGATTTATTATCAAAATAATACTTTGCGATCTCTGCACGACTTCCATAGCGTCTACGTCCCTACAGCTCTGCCGACAGAATGATCGAAGATGTGCGTCGTGTGCGTTGAGTCTGGGAAAAATCCGCGGCCGACTTTTTGCGCGCCATGCAGACTTTTTGTGCGCCGCAGACTCGATCGCACAAAAAGTGTGCCGTCTGCGCTGTACCTTAAGCATTCATAGGGACAGAGAAAGCGACTTTGTTTTATACTATGTAGTGATATGCAACTGTATAATATGCATGGAAGGCATTTCCCATTTGCGTGATTGTTTATTTAGATATGTACTAACTGCGCCCCGCGGTTTCACCCGCGTAAGTTTTGATCCCGTGGGAATATCGGGACAAAAAGTATCCTATGTGTTATTCTGATGTATAAACTATATTACTGTAAAGTTTCATCAAAATCCGTTCAGTAGTTTTTGCGTGAAAGAGTAACAAACATCCATCCTCACAAACTTTCGCATTTATAATATTATAGTAGGAGTAGGATTTCCATGAGAAAAGTCCAATTTTGTTAAGTAGTTCAGTCATTTGATACTGAGAACTTCTTGTATACGTAATCGATATTTCTAGTAGGCGTGTTGATAGATTGTTTTTCGGTATCTTGCCGTTGTTTCTATGAATCTGAGCCTGAGATTGCGATCATTCGCTGATTGTGGACAACAACCATGTTTGTAAAACATTGTCTTCTAAGAATCGAGTGGGTGTCAGTTTATAATCTGAGTGGTCGGCATACATAGCGACGACATGTAGGTACTGCCGCGGCCGCCCGTAACGTGATCTCCTCGATTGAAGACAGCCCTCCAATACGAAACAATAACATGTCAACTTTTATACCATTACCTATATTTACGAAGACTTTCTCATCATGCTTTTCATCATCATCATCATCATCATTTTTCAGCCAAAAGACATAAAATCCTGGATATTATAGCTCCTAGCATGGCACATTGACAGATCTGTGCTTACCCGTTACCGTATCCAGTGGATCAACCGCTTTTCGGTAAAACTACTTATGGAGAATGTCCGGATGTAACTTTTGTATCTTCAAGGCTTTATAAATATTAAAATTACAATCGATAAGCATAAAATAATACAATTAGGTGAATGAAATGGTTCTGGGCTCGCCTCGGAACTGCAGTGCTATTCTGTAAAAATCTCACCGTGAAAACTAAGGTGAAGTGAGCTGTCATTCCATCTGATGCTACAGATTGCCCCTATTGATAACTTACTTCACGCTCACTTCACCTAAGTTATCACGATGAGATTTTTGCAGAATCGATCGGGGAAATAGTCATCGTGAGGAAACCGGTACCTATGTCCTAGAACCAAACATTCTAAGACATGTGACATCTACCAACCTGCACTAGGCCCGCGTGGTGGATTACGGCCTCTCCCTCTCACAGAGAGGCTTGTGTCCCAGCAGTGGGAACAATAAAGGCTGATTATGCTATGCTATGCCATAACGGCATAACTGAGAAATTGCTTAAACTAACAATATCTCAACATCTGTGTTAAAAACAGCTTAGGTAAGTCATCATCTGCCTAGCCTTTTCCCAACTATGTTGGGGTCGGCTTCCAGTCTAACCGGATGCAGCTGAATACCAGTATTTTACATGGAGTGACTGCCTATCTGACCTCCACAACCCAGTTACTGGGTAATACGATACCCCTTGGTAAGACTGGTCGTCAGACTTTCGGGCTTCTGACTACCCGTAACGACTTTTAAAGATCCACGAATGACAGCCGAGACCAACAGCGGTAAGTATTGGTTCGAATAGATATGTCTATTTTCATGTTTTGTTATTTTTAAATTCTTTTGAATTAAGCTTTTTTATTTTAGAAAATGTATTACATAATTATTTACAGCAGTCCATTTAATTACGAAGATGACGAAACAATTAATATCGCACGGAAGCATCTCGAAGCATTTCAAGAAATTCTATATTTATATGATTGGTGCAATGTTTAAGGAAGACACAATGGCAGCCGACGAGTTACAATTAAAGAGACATAGCTTACATTGACGACAATAATGTTTACTATTCTGTTTGGCAGATTACAGTTTCTTTAATTACTTTAACGTGTAATTTTTGCATTCTGTTATGTATATTTGTCAAGTCCAAAGGTAGTGATGACTTAGTGCTGACTGTGCACGTGTCTGTGAAATGCATGATTTTATCTTCTGTGTTTATTTTGGTTACTATCTAAAGCTGTGTCTGGATTTCAATGATAAGCTCTGTAGACTCAAATTATTATCTTATCTTTGTTTCCGCATGAATTTGCTTCATCTAATTTGTAAAGGATTCGTGAAAGATAATTTAGAACACTAGGTATATACTTTGTTACGGTGAAATAGTTTTGTAATCAAGTAAGTAATCTTTTCTTGGAATTATTTACTTAATTACTGTCAATAAGCGTAAAGTTATCTATTTACATTCTGCAGATTTGTTTGAACAAGAAATGCATGAGTACCAATATGGCGTAGTCGGAACACCGTAACGAATAGAATTCACAACTGCAGTTTACCTTGAACTCGAGTGTGTGACGTTGGTGTATGCCTTTTATCGATTTATTTTGATTTGTTCCACCTATTGTACGTAGCCCATTTCAGGTGACAATTCTTTATGTAAGCTCTGATGTTTACCGTTTCTATAGTTCAGTTAAATGGTCTCGATTTATGGATAGCGAGACATTATGTATAGAAATATTAGCAATGAACACCTTCGGTCGATGTGATGATGAAAATCATGATGATAATTATTGCTTATAGTGAGGGGTTCATGGCTAAATAATAACAGCCGAACAGTACCCTAATCGCGTAACACACGATCAATGACAATCTGTTTCACTTTGACAGTTCAACAACATTCATTGCGTTACTTACGTTGTTGAGCAGAAATTTTCCGAACATATGCAGCAATGGATTAGCAATCTGTTTCAAAATGATTCAGATTATGATTAATCGTACGTTACGCAATTAGGGTGCTGGTTAATCGATCAAGTTAGGCTATGCATGCCGTGGTTGGTTTGTGGATGGGTCTTTACATACCGAGACCCTTCCGTCGTTGGTTGCGGCTGCCATTCGTGGATCTTTAACAGTCGTTATGGGAAGTTAGAAGCCCGAAAGTCTGACAACCAGTCTTACCAAGGGGTATCGTATTACCCAGTGCCTGGGTTGTGGAGGTCAGATAGGCAGTCGCACATGTAATATACTTTTATTCAGCTGCATCCTGTTAAACTGGAAGCCGACCTCAATACATAGTTGGGTAAAGGCTCGGCAGATGCTGATGAATTATTGCTGAATGAATGAATGTCGTATCAAAAACGACCGTAACAAAGCGAATACTTACATAAGATTTGAATTGCTATCTCAGAGAGTCTGTGATTGGTTTGATGAACAGATTTTTTGTAAGGAGTGTATTAATCACCTACAAAAGCAATAATTGTCCTCTATTTTAATTCGATGATAAAAATAGTCTTGTCTATTACAAGAATAGCTTCGTCTTCCTGCAAGCTTGTGGAGACAGTCACCAAGGCATCGTGCACGTGCCTCATGCTTGACTACAGATTTAGCCCCGTGCATTAGTTAGTTGGTATTCTTCAGTTTTCATCGAGTTATATTAAGTTTGTTTTGATTGATGAATATTTTTAGCCTTATTTATAAGCGTGATTGGGGCATGGTCATTATTTCACGATTCACGTCACGTGTTTGTTAGACAAGCATTTACTGATTAGCTGATTCATTTACTGCGGTAGACACTCTATAATATTCTAATTAGTTTTTTCTAGCAATTACTGTGACACTGTGACGAGATACTTCATCATTAAGTATTTCTTTTTTTACGGAATCCCCTTTGTTGACTCGTTCAAAAGTTTGAATAAAGTGGTTACCTGTTGGTCAACGTGCCAAACTTTTCGGGTGTGGATACCCCGCCTTCGCAGTTTCGCACTGAAAAGGGGACAGTGACGTCGACCTCGACGTATTCAGACGTATCGGTACCTTCGACGCATGCGTAACTGTTTGTCGATGTGTGCGTAAAGTGTCTGGTGGAGCACGCGGTCGGAGCGTGCTCCTCTTTCTGTCTCGCTTGAACCACATATCTGCATCCCCTTCGGCTGCGCGCGGCGGGGCCGGGGAGCACCAGTAAGTTTAAAATACCACCGTAGCGAGGGTTAGCGCTCAGTGGTGATCAAGCTGCGCTTCTGTACAGTCGAAAGCCTTGCACCGTGTGACGTTCGCTGAAACTGTTGTGACTACTTTTTTGTATAGTAGACTTGTGGAGGCTGTTAGCTAAATTGAAGCCTTGAGTACCCGTCAACTACAGCTGTTGCGAAATTTATATTGAGACTAGGTAAGTAAAAAAATATTTGGAATGCATGAATTTTACCGAATGTGTAAAGAGGAAAAGTAAAGGATTATGACCAAATAAGGATAGCAGAAGTTGATAACATGTTATACTTAGTGGAGAACATTCTGGTTTAACTAACGGTTAACAGGCAGCAAATGGCCGACTTGTTCATCGGCGGGCGCTTTCTCTCTCGACGGGCTCGCTGCCGCTGGAATAGCTACGTCGGACTAAACTAAATCACTTTCCATTACACAACTATTCCTTTTGGTGGCGCCTATTATTTATATGGCGCCTACTTTGTCTACATTATTTTTTCCATAGTCTTTTAAAGTTTAGATTTGACCAAATGTGTTGGAAAAATCAAAAAATAAACATTTGTGTGGTCTTCCTTGAAAACAATGTTATTTTACTTTTTAAATATCTTTTAAATTGGTCCAATATTGTATCGCTAAAAGCATGTTTCCAAATTTTAATTACAAACCTCATCCACATAGTTACTGAAGAATGTCTTACTTACTAAAAATGTTACGCATAGCTGACCATTTGTAATCGCTATGATCCTTTGAATCGTGTCGCTTTTGGAGAGGCGAGGGTTTTTTTTTGTACCGTAAAATGACAATCGACGAACAGGTTATCCTCCGAAATAAGGATTGTATCTTTATCAACGTCCAAGAGCGTTACGACACAGCATAGCAACAATAAAATTATGAACTCATGTAAATACAATTGCAGCTACAGAAAAATCATGAATTCAGTAATATGAAATTCTGCGACAACATATTTGCAATTTGATAAATTCGGGATCCCCCTACTATTTGCACTGTTTATAAATATAGTGGGACAGGTGAATCACCTTCCTTTCATCCATTCTGTCGATGGAAATTTTCCACAAATTGAAATGGCTTGCTGCCCTTCTGACGTTCTCTCGAATTCGGCTGATCAAATAATCTGAACGTCACGAGACCTTACCTTATGTTTGTTCATACGAGGAAGCAATATACTAGCTCAACTGTCACTAATGTGAGACACAGTTACCTTTTCTATTGTTACCGATCTTTAGATTTCTTGACAGTAATACCACACATATGGTCTAAAAATATCAACCATTCACAATGATAACTGGGATTCATAAAAATTGGCCATCAAAACACAACATAAGAATTGCTGTGGGAGATAAATCAAACTGCAGAATCTGGGCCAACGCTGTCGGATAGTTTGCGCAAAAAATAATGAAGAAGCTATCATAAATAATATCAACAATCTGGAAGGCACGAAATAAAAAATGAACAAGTAGAGAAAACGTTTGTATCGTAAAACATTTGCGAACAATAAATAGTTTTACAAAACACGTCAACGTACGTCAAATCTATTACCCAACGCAGCGGCTCGTTATGAAATAGTCGTGAACTCGGATAGCGGTAGAACGATTGGGAATGAGGAAACCAATGCACTCAATGAATTTTTTTTTTGTTTCCAAATCCAACCATAGTACCTACCTAATCCCGCATAAAATATACTATCTCATAAATTACATATCTTCATACGATGCGAAGACTTTCTTGAAGAGTCTTTAGACTTTTTTCATCAACTTACAAGTTGCTGAAAAAAGTCTAAAGACCCTTCAAAAGTTATTATATTCTTGATAAATTATTCTATTTCGAGTTGAATAAGACGAAGTCAAAACGAAAATTGAAGTAAATTCGGTTTTACGCACTTTGGTTGAGGTCTGCCAAGGCTTTGATGATTGTACCTTTGTGTCCTTTTTATTTATAGTATGAGACCAACAGAGGTCAAGAGATATTGATCTACTGTTGAATAACAATCGGACCACTTATCTGTTATTATTACTCCTAGCTGTCGTCTAGGTCAAGGATGACAATAGGAATGTCGCGATTTCTAAAACAACTGCCTAAATTAAGAAAGAAGAATGTTAGGAATCTAGATGGCCTAGACAAAGTGACATTCTATCAGCGAGAACGATGTTGGAAAAGTGAATTGACTTATGCTACCGAAAAGCTTATGTCAATCCTGTAGAAAGTCGTTTTAGAAATACGAAACGCTTTGAAAGCGATTGTCAATTGTCCAGGCACACAGGTTAACGGAAAACAAATGAATAATTTAACATTTTCTTTGACAGATTTGTTAAATATTGAAAGAGGATAAGATGCTCGCCAGCCCAGCTATGGAAATGCAATCGGAGGCTCCTTTGGCCCTGCAGCGCCTGTGGAACCTGACCCGCGCGCGTCTCGCTGGTACATCCACCGCTCTTGATGAGGAACCAGCTTTCGGCGAATCTTTGCCACCTGCTCAGGTAAATAAAATGCCAGATTTCAGATGAATATCGCGTTTAAATTTCCGTATGAGTTATAAAAGAGAATGTCCCAACTAAAATGTTCTGTCTTGCTTGTTGTAACAATTTAGTTTTAAAATTGCAATCTTAAAATCTCTATTTTAAAATATAAATAGTAAACAGAGGTTTCAGTAACAGAGTCAATAAATTGATTTAACACATGTGTATTGAAACAACCTTGTCACATAATCATGACTTACAACTGAAATCAGTTACATAATGGCCATACTTGTTAAAATAACATACGTAAATCTAATAAATGTCAGTAATGCAGATACAAATTCAAAGCATAACTATCTGTTTTTTAAAGACGGAAAACTCCTAGATTCCTCACAAATTAATCATGGTATACATAGATACATTTTATATAATTAAAATGTGACACATATATTATGTACAATCGCGCAGTAAGTCAAGGGCTACTGTTCTGTCCTCTTTTCTTATCAGTGATATACAAACAAACGTTCTTCTCCATAATTCAGTTAAGATAATTCCTATATCTTATAGCTAGTCATACAGTAAATAAATTAATCATGGAATATTATATGGGTCTTATTTTACTGTCAGGAGTTTGAGGGTACACCGAAAGCCTCGTTCCCTGCTCCAAGCGACTATGAAAGCGATGGTGAAGAAGCATTCCCGGAACTAGAAATTCCCGTAAGTATACAAAAACTTTTTTTTTCAAGTCCTGAGCCAAATGGTAAAGCTTGGTGTTTAGCAAAAAAATCTTGGCAAGATAATTAGGGCGTGGCCTGACGGAAGAGTTTATACGTACAAGTTACAACACAAACGACGTCGAATTTATAAATAGTGATTCGGTTTTCATTAAACCCAAATCAATGAGAATATACGCTTTTTTATGTTTGGTAAATAAAATAGCGGATGGCAGTATTCACAATAATTTTTGGAATTTCGCCATTTACAACAGATTTGTTAGTCAGATGTTTACTAATTTTGTAAAGTATGTCACACGTTTCTCAGTAGTCACGTTTATCGCTTTATCAACGTAGTAAGACGTCACAGCGACTCCCCCGCGTCTAGACACCGGTATAATGGGTATAATGAAGTAATCATAATTGATAACACCTCTCTGAGAGAACAACGTCATAAAATTAGTCGTAGACAACATTCTCTACATTTGACTGTCTTCGAATTGATTTGGCATTTATCACGCTTCGCCGGCTCGCTACTCATGCGGTGGATAAGGTCGATAACATAAACTTACTAGGTTTCCGACGACATTAAATTTTAGGAGGTCATAGCCTTCATCAATTAATAAAGACGCGGGCTTCAATAAGAAGTTCTATCGTTTCCCGTACCAGACAATCGCGTAGGCGCAGCGGAATTCGCAGCGATCACCACTGATAGCCGAAATAGCTCGGAGGAGAGGTCTCTAAAAATAACTTGTACATTATCCACGGACGAATGGACTTTGATCCTAGTTGGTATTTGCGATCAACAAATCAATTTGCTTTTGATTGCAGACGTACAAACCATTACTTATATGGCATGACTTGATATTGTCCACCCCATGTCGCACTAATGGCATTCAATGAGTTTCAATCATGGTTTCAATTCGAATACAATGATGTCGTTGAGAGTATATGTGTATATTTCCATACCTATTTAAATGGTGATTTTTATTCACCGACTTGCTTTTACTGTATCTCTGGAAGCAGTGGCAGTTTTCACAATTATAGGTCTTTCGTTATTTTGAATGTTATGAAACTAGACAACGTTTCATGATTGTCACGGTCCGAAATGAAAAGTGGACAACAACTACGACGTAATTTTTCATAATTACACGCTATTGGCAACAGTACATGAAGAAACATCACACGGGCGCCTAAGCTTTGCCAACTAAACTAGGTGCAGGTATAGCTTATGTTTAGACTTACTTTGTTTATTCTTTCATCTGACGGCCGATAGGTCGGTCATTGTACTAATTTTGACGAAGTACAAAAAATTCTAATTGTTAAATAAACGGTTTTATAATGCTTGCAGTCAAAGTGCATTATGATGACTGCGAAAGTTTTGAAGAAGTTTACGAAGATCCACACTGGATTGATGTACGAATCTGAGTTAAATAAAGTGACATGAATGTGTCGTATATTCTATATGTAAATGGCTTTGTAGAACGTTGTAATAATGTGGCGCGAATTTTGTAGGAGGCAACCGATGTCCCCAGCAAGGGCTTCTGGTCTGAGAGTGTGTACAATAAGGAGGTCCTGTTGGACGCGAGCACGCTGGGCGATGTCCCCGCCGTGTACCGCGTGCCGCAGCCCGCACCTCATCAGATGCCCGTCATTGGCGTGTACATCGACCCCCGCGTCAGAACCGGCTTTCGTTACAAAGTCAGACCGATGCAGGTGAGACTAGTAATTTAATTTATGTCTAAACACTGTCACAAATACATACTAGATCGCCGATCTGTGGGAAATTGTCTCATTTATACCAAAGAAGTGTTGGTGATTGCGTTAATTAACCAGATACACGCAATCCTCCACATTTCAAAGCTTATAAAAAAGAGGCTTAAGTAAATATCAAACTATGAAATGATGACCATTCCTCACCTGACCATATTGAATGTTGCTTTTAACCATCGACAAATCTGTAATGTGAATCACTCTGGAATCACTTTTGTACCTACATCAATGTCGAGCTCCCCTTGGGAAACAAACAGAAAAACGACGAAGATCCATAAAATCGGGCAAAATTATTTGAAACTGGACTGCGAAAGAAACGACTATGTCGATGAAAGATATATGAGTTGAATATGGATAGTCGTAACAGCTGACTTTTGACCTTTTTATTTTGTTTAAAAATAAGACTTTTTTCAAAATAAAAATAGGTATAAAACTTTTATCCTATCCTTAAGATTCATGAATTCCTTTCAATTTTGCGAATCAAGTCAAATAAATCGGTTGTGGTTAGATTAGAACATTTTTGCAAGAATAATCCTTTTCAGAATCAAGAGGATGGTGAGTTTCTTCAAGTCTTACAAAAATGTTCATGGAATAAACGAAAATTCTTGATGACAAATTGGCTACTTTATCATGCATTTTACTTAAAATTTTAAGGTTAATGTCGTACCTCATTTATATTAGAATCTTCGCAACGTTCCATCGTACGTAACCACAATCGATAATTTAGAAACTTATTATTAATTAGTAAGTTGTCTTTTAATAACTTTTGAACTCGCGCGCGATACATAAGGTTGCCATAGAAATGCTTGATGCACAAACACTAAAAATCGTACCTACTCAAAGTTACTGCGTCTTTTATATTTTTGTCTTCAAATCCTTTTTATTTAAAGTTAAATAAAAATATTCAGTTAAATACACTATTTTAACTTGTAATGGATTCTTTGTATTAATGTTTTAATTTTCTTGAATGTTGTAATGGCAACCTTATACCCTGATGTCTAAAGAAGCTGTTATGGGATCTTATTGTTGATTGACGACCTATCTTTTTGCAAATCGAATTCTGGAACATTCACTAGTCAGTTTCAGCAGTCCAGGGGAATTTGGAAAAGTAGAATAGTGGGGAGTTAGTTCAGTGAGTAACGGTGTCCGTTGCTGATATTTCTAGGATTAAAATATCATCAACGATCAACACTGTTGACTTGCGTGATTTGCCACTGGTTGTGTGCACCGTTGTAGGCGATGGTATGTGGATCGTCCAGTTTTTCAGACCCTCGCCCAGAGCGGCGTTGACATACAAACTCCAAGAAACCGGCAGAGACCCGACAGGTCGAAAGTGACATACTGGCTGGCAGCATGTTATGTCCATAATAGGTAAACCATAAGTATCATTCATAAGGGCGTTTCGCCATTGTTAATCATATCAATGTTCTATTTCAAAAACTTACTTTTTGGTGGTCTTGATATGATTATTTTTTCATTTCATCGTGAATGCTATTATGAGAAATATCAGATTATTTGATTAATCATTAGATTAATTACAATTTCGCTTATATTTTATCACAATCCCTTGTAGTGCCAAAACAATGATGACTCGGAAAAATAGTCGTAACTGATCACGAACTTGATTTTGAGAAGCAATAAATAAATGTACCAGTTGTTAAATTTCGTAATGTCAGTAATTTTCTTCTCTAATTAATAACTAAAATAAATAATTTTAAATCTCAATTGAATTACAATTAAGAAGTAAAGTTGATATACTATGTATACTTATATATATCGTTAGTCACTTTAAGTGACACGATGAGTAATGTAGACCATAATTTTCCAGGCTCTAGATGCTCCTTCCCTATCAGTGAAGCCGAGGTACTTGTTTGGAGGCAAGGCCCTTACCCTGCAATCAATTGGCCGTGGATATGCCCGCCGCCTAACATTCGAACCTGTGGGATCCAAACTCAATGAGAATGACAACTTCTTCTGGACTGACTCCAGGCCTGAAGGATTTTTGTTTGAGATCGAGGCCGTTTCCGTTGGGGACAAGTTCACGATCTACGATGCTAACCATGAACCGCAGGGGATTTTGGAAGTGGTCCAGCAGCAGGTAACGAACGATTTTGTTGTTTTGCATAATAAATAATTGATTCTCGACTTCATTTGTAAGGTTCTAACCAACTGTTTCAATTTTTTCGCAGAAAAATCAAATTGAAATTGAGCAGAAGATTCATGACAATGGATCTATTGATAAGAAAATTAAAATCAACACCCTTTGCAAAGTTGAATGGTATGAAAATGATGGTGCTACTAAATTGGTACCCGTGACTGGTGTGGCCATCTTGAAGAAGGGCAGAGGAAACGCAACCGTGTCCAGGGTGCTTAACGTCGCCATCGGCATTAAGCAGCTGAGGAAAGGTTACGAACTCAAGCCTGGCATTGAATCTTCTTCCAGAAGGGTTACCGTCAACGGTGGTGATATTAAAGACATTCCTTGCCAGTATTGCATTGTTGGCTTAGAGAAATATGAACTGCCCGTTATTGGTAATTATTATTTCTATACTTTCTCTTAATGACTTTTTAGCTGTTGCATGACATTTCTAAATTATTTGATCATTTCAGGAACCTACGTGGATCCTCGCATCATTCCTGGTTTCTACTACCGCGTCAAGCCGGCCGGTAGCAAGCGGCATCTCTTCGAAGGTCGCAGCATGTTGCTACAGTCCATCGGTATGGGATACGGAAAGCGCATCACCTTCAAACCTGACACTCTCAATGAGCCAGAGAACTATTTTTGGTCGGATTCGCATCCTGAAGGTCTGGGTTTCGAAACTCGAGCCATCCATCCGGGCATGAAATTCTCAATCACAGGAAATGGGGTTAGTAGTACTAACATCTTGTTTACTAATAATAACTGTTGGTACGATCTCTGTGATGTTGTGCAATGAAGTCGCATTTCATCTAATACGTGTTTGACACGACAGAATGATACATCAATAACAAAAGCCGGCAACACCCCCTTGGCGAGTGGCCATGATAACATGGTCGTGTTCAAAGACATTTTTATCGTATGATCATACGATAAAACTTCTTTCAGACAGATTTGTTTACTTCTTTCTATTTATACTGGAGTCAAAGTTCAAGATACTTTGGCATAAGGACAATTTCTAATTACATTTTACTTTGGCTTCCTGCCAAGAATATGGGAGTTGATTAAATAACCTTGACGGATATTTTAGGATACGTTTCTATTTATACTTATGTTTTTTGTTTGCTTTGCAGGGTCTATTGGGAGAAGCTAGCGTATTCCGTGCGGATTTGCCCCAGGCTGAGGAAAAGACAGACTATGTGGATGTACCAGGGAAGCGAGGACAGGCAGTTGAGAAATATGTCCATGTGGACGTCACATGCCACGTGAAGCTAGCCACCACAGGTGGTGGGTCCGTGGACTCGGAGGTACATCTCATGAAGGTGTCGGGAGTGGCCCTGGTGCGCAAGGAGCCGGGTCAGGCCGTCGCCAAACTAGTGAAGGTCTTCAACGTCGGCTTGGACTCACAATTGAACCTGCTGTTTGCGCACTCACAGACCGAGCTTACCTTCCATCCACTGCCTTAAATAAATAACAAGGCCCGAATGGTGTTGCAATACCCGTGACGCTAGTCGTCACACATTGAGGTATTGTAATACTAAAAACCTACCTGGCGCGACATAGGTTTCGTCAAATGCCAACCGATTGGTTTCGAGTCTGCAACCGAGAAATGGTCCGAATGTTAGACCGATGCTGCTTGCGATTCGGTTGTATACTCATTTCAGCTGTTTGCTGAAAAGTATACTTACGAGCTGCTCGTCATCAAGCTCACGTCTACCATCACCGCTGCGAAGACTGCTATATATAGTAACGACACAAAGAAAGGCTGCTATCATAAATGTGACGCTCGACAGTGAAGTTTCTTGGTGGAGTCTACTGCCTTCTACTAAACCTTAAGGCATTTTGTGTTGGTAATTGAAGTTACTATTAGTACTTTCCAAAAGCAAGGATTGATCAGTATTTTAATTTTATTCATTCGTAATTTGTTAATTTGTAATACAATCGCAATCAAATTGGAATTTTAAAGTTTAGAACCGGAGAGAGTAGTAAAAGACTAGATTAGAGTGAGTATTTTACCTTATCGGGACATAATTTAATTTTGTTTTTTCTCCTCGAATATTGTAATACGTTAATCAATAAATCAGCCTATTTGATTAAATTATGTTTTTATTTTGCTTCTCCGAGAAACCCATGAAATCCTAACCTAGATCCTGAACCTTACCTACGGCCAAATCAAAATAAGAGCGTCAAATAAGGTGAAGTAACGCGGTTTTTCATCGAATCAAATGGCAGATTTACGCTCATATTGAAAATATATATATATTTATATAGTTATAGATGCAAGTATCTAGACATCTCTCGAAGTTGAAAGGAACTACTCCTATATGTTCTGCTTAAGCTTCATAATTAATGATCTATACACTAGATGGCGCTGTAACCGCTGTCGTAGGTACTCGTGTCGCCTCCTGTTCTAAATTCAGCACGTTTTCGCCAGATGGCGCTGTTAAAAAAGTTGACAAAGTTTATGAGTTCAGTTGCCTCTACCACGAGCGTACCTCGCAAGCGTCGAGGCGTGTAGAACAAGTTATGACTACGCAGAGACACAGATACGAACTGAGTTTAGCGGGAATACTCTGCCTGACTCGGCCGGCGGACGGCAACCGCGCTGGGGGTCTTGACGTCGCACGACGCAACTATACGAAAGTCGCGATGTGCCAAATAATAACTGGAAGACAGTGAATTGGTGCGATAACACGATTTATAACACGAATACATAACGAACGGTGAACACCATGGCTGAAGTTAGGTGCACTAGTGTTTTATTTATGTGCATTTTATATAGTGCCACAAGTTTTAATCTAGAACCGAGGATCCCTGTGATAAAGTTCGGAGAGCCAGGCTCTTATTTTGGATTTTCTGTTGCGGAGCACCTCACCGTCAACGGAGATGGATCAAACATAAGTTGGTGAGTACTGATCATCATAAGCGCAACTTATCTTACAGTAATGAGACGTTATGATGTCATATGTGAAGGTCGCCGCCTTCCATATGCTCTATCGGTCTGTTGATCTTGCTTCTTTGAGTGTAGTGTACGAAAACTTATGTTAAAGTGTGATATGAAAATTATCAGAAATGCTTATCAAGAATTTATGAAGCCATTGTAATTTGCAGTATACCTATACGCTGAGCTCGACGCATGTTAATAATGCTAAGTAAACTTGTTTAATGAGTTACATTTTATGTAACTTGTGGCTAGTTGGTACTTTGTTTATAAAACAGTCTAGACCGAGAAGTGCATCACGTGGAGATTTTCTTACGAGTACTTTAGTCAAAAAGCACTTGTCGAAGTTGACACAATACCCTTAAAAAATACCAATGGTACAATGGTCCAGTATTCCTGTAAGGGCTTAAACTTGAGCGGAACCGATAAACAAAAAGGTGTCTCCTGGCGTAAGCCCTGCCCCTACCTGCAGTGGGCGCATTTCAAAGGAGTCAGAAAAAGTACTTACCTGAGAAGTTTGGGTCAAACAAAAACATTTCCATATTCATTAAATAACCCTTAGGGAGAAAAAGGAGTTAATACCATAATAGTGTTTAGATTCAAGATATATCATGAGAAGGTAGAGTACGGTCTGCAAAATAGTGAAAGATTTTGGCAATTTTAAAATAGTTGGCAACATTATAAAAAGGCCTTATTTTTTCTTGCAAAAAGGCCCGGTTATTTCCCTCGCAATTCTTCCGTATTCTCTATCTGCCTCATGAATGGATACGTAGGAATATGAACTGCGGAATATATAATGAATGAGCGGAATACATCTCGATACGAGAGCAGGGCTGTGACCTAGTGCGGAGCGGCGCCAGGCCGAGCGTTGCACTCAGCTGGCGGAGCTAATTCTGCATCATCACGTGCGTACACTTCGAGAGATGTCACTGAACATCACTGCTGCGAACTGTTCCTGAGATAGTGTAAGAGTATATTAAGACTTGCTGTCGGACGCAGCAATGAAAATAGATTGCGAAATTAATTTTCAATTTCTTTGGTAACCCAAATTTCTTTCGGTAGTAATTCAATTTCTTTGGGTAGGAAGAATTCTTTCTGAAAAATAAACTTTTACATGCGTTGAATTTTTCCGAACAAATTAACATGATTGTGTTGAAAATGCTAAGAGTACGGGGTCCTTTTATGTTCTATTATAAGAATGGCTTTTTCTAGATATTAGCGAGTCAGCAAAGCTTGTGTGGGGAATGCTTGGAACTTGTAGTCAAGAAGTAGCAAGCTCAAAGTGAAGAATATTTTGCTGTATCGGTAGCATTGATTCACGATAAGTTAGACCTCTTCTCAACTCTACATAATATGTTTTTTAAACAAGAGCAGAATCTCAACTGTGAATTGTCTAGTCTAGATCAAAACCATCGCTGTCATCATTGCAAGTGATTAGGGCGCCGCCAAAGGAATTGTTCCAGTTGCCAGGACGGAAATGCACTTGGCACACGAAACAAGCTCATGCATATGCTACGTGAACTCAAATCGAAGATTATTTGCCATTGATAGAAAATACTACTTTCACTGGATAAGTAGCACTTGCAACGTTTCTGCTATTGTTTTTAGTTTGACTCATTTAGCTGTTCAAATATTTATTTCCGTTAGGAAGTTAACATTTCATTGGGAGATTAGCGCAAATTAGCGAGAATTCCTAGAATTTGCTGTCTCATAGCACAATGACACATCATGTTTCATAGGTACTCGATTTTGATGAATCGACAAGGAAAATATTAACGCAAAACATGAGCATGGATTGAATGTGATTCTGTTAGCAGATCGGATACTGACCTACTAAAGGAGGGGCGCCGGGCCGAAGATGATGAGATTTGCTCAAAAAGTACATTGTACAAATATTTCCTGATTACTGACGTCAGTCATACGAGAGTGGCTTTTGGCAAGTAATAACTACCGCACGGGTCGATCGATCAGGTTGAGATGCGCTTGCTGCGGTTGGTCCGTAGATGGGTGACCATTTTTACATACCACCTCCGTGCCCTGGACAGCACCCCGGCTGTCATTCGTAGATCTTTGATAGTCGTTACTGGCTGTCAGAAGCCCGAAAGTTGGATAACCAGTCTTACCGAGGGGTATCGTATTACCCAGTAACTGGGTTGTGGAGGTCAGATAGGCAGTCGCTGCATGTAAAATACTGGTATTGAGCTGCATCCGGTTAAACTGGAAGCCGACCCCAATATTTTTTGGGTAAACTGGAAGCCGACCCCAATATTAGTTGGTAAAAGGCTAGGCAGATTTTTCTGACGTAAGTCATACAATCGATGTGATGAAAATATCGGCGAATTAGCAGTTGCACATAGTAATCTAAAAGTCTTATCACTGGGCACTGAATCAGTAGATAGCTATTTGATCTGTATGCGCCGACACAGTAAATATTTAATCAATCTTAGGGCGAATTTCACCTAACATTTATACCTAGAATAAGTCTTATCGTGAATAAATTTTGATTTTTTGACAGTTTAACTATCAGACGTCAATTTTATTCCACGGATAAAAGATATCTGACTTTGGTAAAATCAACCCTTAGCGCTAACGGTTGTTTTAGCTGAGTCAGTGTAAATTGCTGCTGATTTTAGACGCAAATAATAGGTTCTTACTTTAAAGAAAATATATTGTACTAATTTCATAAGGGGTAAATTTAGTTTGAACTTTAACAGTTCAAAGACCTTTTCAATAGCAGATCTTACCGAAAAGGAAATTAAGGAATGCAAGTCAGCATGAGTCACAATTTCAGTCTCGTTTACTTTTCACTAGACTAGCTCGAGTGTGTCTGAAGCTGGAAGAGATCCAACGTCTCCCCGCGGGTGGCGGTGGCAATATATCCTCGACCCACTCTTTATTTATATCCTGACCGAGATGTCACTGCGCTTGAATTCGCCAAATATTTTATACGACATATTCTTTCACTCTGTACTTAACGTTCAAAATTGTTTAGCAAAAGTTGGGAGTCGTTTTATAGTCACAAAACTCATTATGTCTTGGTTTCGCCAATTGGCGTTATCTATCTGATTGTTCTAAGATCTTGTCGCGATAGTTTTTTTTAGATGTCGGTGTTGTTTTCGTTTTAAACGGATGTCAACGAACAAAAATGTTTCTACGAATATGTTCTATGAGAACCTAATGTTTTAATTGAGACGCACATGGACGACTCATTAAGGATTATGTATTTTGGTTTTATTACTTTGTTATAGAGTTCACGCTCATGTGTTTCACAAAAGAACTTTGGATTGATAAAAAACAAAGTTATTGTTACCAGCTGAAACAATATTCTTCCGAAATTGTGCGACTTTTGAAACTTTATTCTATGAAATCTGTAAAATACGACCTATTGATAAAGCTTAGATATCGAGAGGCGACACGACGCAAGACAAAATATTTGTATTTTCTTATCAACAACCACTTTTATTGACGACATCGCGTTTACATTACAATATAGACATTCACGTTGTATAAATTACGTTATCAGATCACGTATTATCATCTCTGTATATATTTAGATCGTAAAGTGCAAACATTATGTCTGACACAGCACTCTATGTAAATACTGGATTACTAGATCATAGGCTCTGCAAAGTCCCGATAAGTAGATAGTTCGATTACTTACGGACCACAACCAGTAGTTTAAAAGCCTCGCTTTTATGTAATTTTACCCACAGTTAGTATTACCGGCCGTTATCGAAGCTATATTATGTGTACACGCCGTTATTTTACAAATAAATTATAAGTTATGTCAGTAAGTTTATGAATACGAAATAACACCGACTGAATTAAATATCTGACGGTTTTTATTTTTTACTTACATGTGTAAAGAAGTTTTATCCAAATAGGTTTACATATCGATTACGAGATTATTTTCGTTAACGACACGTACTTTGTGGTCTCTATAGAGTAAGCTCAGACTATCCTGTATTCTCACATTCCATGAAAGTTCCTTGCACATTCATCAATCTTTATGTATGCCAACACCATAAATAAAGGTTAGAATACATCTCAGTTCTATTCACCGTACTTTATAGTTGTGAATGTAAATGCACGTACTTCGAATATGGCCTCAACTTCCAAAGCTTTTGAACTAATACCTTGTACGTGGGAGTAATACGCAACTTTAGTAGTTTACACACAAATAGAGACATTTTCTCCACCGTTCGACGTGATATTGTAATGTGTTTGTTTATGAAAATACGTGTTTTTGTGCCCTTTCAAATGTATACAGATTTTTATTGTGTTTGGATGAAAAATAGCTGCTCTGTACTCCCCAGTTTGAATGTGAGAAGGTAATAAAAGTTTCTAGTCTGTTTGACACTCAATTTACGTTTTATATCGTGTAAATAAATACGTTTTTATTTTGTGTATGTAAATAGTGGTTAATGACGTGCGTCTCGTTTCAATAATCTTGTGTCTATGATTGGGGCAGGGGGCTGCAGTCCCCCCCGGTCATCCAATTAAATTGTTCACACGTCGGGCTCAGCGGGGAGCAACTAACGACGCCACTCTGATGAGTGTCTTTGGGGCAATGCGGGAAATTCAATAACATAAATATTTAAGAAATGATCTGTTACCATTTAAATGTATTTGTATGCGGTTTGGTTTGTTATTTAAAAGTTTTGAACTTTAAATGGGAATCGGATCTTTTGTTGTGCTTCATGAAGCAGATATTTTGATAGATACCTAAACTGGAACTATGGGATTATTATGAAAGATGTCAGGCACACAATGGTAGGGCCAAGCAAAGTTATAGCAGCAAATACAATGATTTATGTATTTCACAGACTTGATCTAAGGTTTAAAGACGCTTGTATGATTATTATTGGTTATTGCCTATTACAGCTATAGACACGATTACACAAAAAACTTGAGCAGCTACCGCATTCCTGATTATCGTCTGAGGGCTTGAATTAACGTGAAGCTCCAATTATGGCGGTTACTCATGATTTACGAGATGTTGGAGGTAAACTATTTGTCCATAGTGTTACCTACGTAATCGCTCTAACATCCTCATAATGGCGCCTGTAATAGGCTGTAACAGCCTGCAACTCCAACTCCAGAAACTGTGTTCCAATTATTTATCAGAAGCAAAGCAACGACTACTTCTTGTTTATTTATCGACGGTATTTATAAGCTTGTTGTTAACAGCCCGGCACGACCGGCGACTGTCAAAAATAAAATGTCCAAACAAACTGGAGTCAGGTGTGGAATTTATTGGTTATTTGAAATGTCTCCAGGATCTTATGTGTAACAGATGATCCTTTATCCTGTTCTTATGTAAATATGTATTTGTATAATATTATGTATGTATGCGTCGTCACGGTTTCTCGTAACGGGATAGACAGAATACGAAGTGAGGAAACTCAGCAGGTTTATGTCGTAGATCGGTGCGCTCGGTAATAAGATGTCGGCTTTGAGATCGTAACGTTGCTTGAAGTGACAACTTGGTGGTCTGTCGCCGGAGACCACGATTGCCATCCGTTTGTCTGTCGATTCTCACAACTTTACTAAGCATTGATCGTAAGAGTCTAGCGACGAACTAACATTATTTTATATATTTTGTAGAACAAACATGATGTTTTGAAGAGCGAAGAGACAGGCAACGGGTGAAATGACTTAATGAATTGTTAAAGATAGCGTGAATTGTGCATAAGAAGAAAAATACATGAAAATAAAAATGTTAAAACTTTTTTCTTTTATTTAAAGTAAGTAGTATAATAAGAAATAAGAAATTAACCGAAGCCGACCACAACATATTTGGGAAAAGGCTAGATAGATAAATAGACTACTTTTATTGTGTGTGAAGCACAAGGACCACCTACCTTTTCTCGAAGCCTCATATTTTGACTAAGGTATAGAGTTTGTGAACTTAGGGCTTGTAGAGTTAGGGCGTGTAGAGTTAGAAGCTTGGCTCTACATGATATCTGAAAACTTTTTGATAGTGCGAGCCATATGATCTCGTCTTGGCAACATTTTACATGAAAATGTTCTTGGTGGGTACAAATTAATTACAGATATGAATGATCATATGATAAGAGATTAATTAGACATCAATACATTTAATTTAAATGCGCAGTGAAAAAAATAAGATCACAAACCTGAAAATCGTGATACAAAATTTCCTGAGAATATGATGTAAAATAGCTTGCAGGTCGTTCCAGTAAGTACTAAAGATAGCGCAAGCGCATAGTATTTTAGTCAGCTACACTACAAGTAATCATGCTATGCAAATTTGCACTCACTAGATAAATAGCGGCATGCACTCCCATTGATATTTAAATTGTTCTATAAATTACCGTTAGATAATTGCTGGCACCGACTCCATTCTGTTACCCAATAGTACCAATTATTGGATCAAATGCAATTAAAACTAGGATTAGCTAATGTTGCGGTTACAATCGTAGATATTATCAATGTGACAGATCTTATTCATAATTATTATGTACAGTGTACCAATTTTCTCGGTAATGTTAAGATACTGATCAGTATCACAGTACCCTTGGGTATTATTTATATTTGTTGGTGCCTAATCGATAATCTAGACTCTAGATTGTATCTGAATTTGATGAGAGTAAAAAAAACACACCATAAATTCAGATTTTCCAAAAGTTCGAATGATGATTTTCTTTTCATGCGGATAATATTGGACTGCTGTGAAAACGAGGGTGATCGTTTTGAAAGTTCAAAATCGTGTGCGGTAGAGCTTAGCCTTTTTCTGTTTCATCATAATGATAAGTACTTCACATCAGCCCCATGTTCTAGAAACAAAAGGGGAATCAAGACCCTTATCCTACCCTATGGATCTATAAGAATATAAATACTCAACTGGAACAATACTGCTAGCTGCTTTGAATAAAGTTAGTGACTATGAAATATATGGTATACGAAAATAATTAGTAGTGGTAGCAAAAAAAAAAAACTATTGCGACATAACTAACTGTTTTATCCCATTCCATTGATAGTTTTCAAAATTGAAACTAATCTGCCAAACAAGTATTACAATTTGTAAGATTTAACTCTTTGATTCACTGACCGATACAAAAGTCACAGCCTAATCAACTGAAGACGGTTAAAAAAACGAAAATCGATCTCTTAAGTGATGAAAAGAAAATGGTATTTTTAACCGACTTCAAAAAGGAGGAGGTTATCAATTCGGTTGTATTTTTTTTTTTTTTATGTTTGTTACCTCAGTACGCCGTCATTTATGAACCGATTTGGATTTTTTTTTTTATTTGAAAGGATATGCTTTCAGATTGGTCCCATTTGTGTCAAAATCCAGTTCTGATGATGGGATCCATGAGGAATTGAGGGAACTCCTCAAATATTATAGGCATACATATAGCAATTTTGGTATTTTCATCAACATGTCAAGCATTTGCATTCAAAAAGTATAATTTGGTGAAGTGGAACTGATGAAGGAGACCACAGATAGCCACAGGAACTCTTCAATGATAATAAGTATTTCACGGGTGGCGATAAGATATCTCGATTAAGATAGTTAAGCGACTATGACGAAGCAAATTTAAATAAATGGTTCTGACGAAAATGGTACCATCAAACCGATCTGATGATGAAGCTGGAAGGTAGGTACCGGAACTTCGTAATAAAACCATGTATTCTAGCCGTGTTTGGGCTTATTGGAATTGTCATGAGATGCACTCTGACTATAAAAAGTAAAAAATAAAAACTTTTTAACAAAAAAAACAACCGACTTCAAAAAAAAAAACACTACAAAGTGTAAAATAACTTTAATTTTAATTTTGGAAGTCGGTGGCAAAAACGTAAATACAAAAACAAAGACACCGACTTCCAAAATTAAAATTCAAGTTATTTTACACTTTGTAGTGTTTTTTTTTTGAAGTCGGTTGTTTTTTTTTTTCATTAGACTATCTCTCAGGACAACTTTGGAGGTTGTCGACTACATAAGCGGGCTATCCTGTGGATGCCTTATAATTAAGGCCTTTAGTCAGGGCATATGAAAATAGGGGTGATTAAGGTTATATCAGAAATATATGGACAAGGTTGCGGCCAATAACTAGTATGCAGGATATAATGTTAAAGATACCTTAGATGTATCAGATCTTTTTTTTTTTGAGGATGGGAAATCATCAAAATGACCTCCCGCTCTGGGTGGAGCAGAAGGGAGTGTCAGACTATTACTGACTAAAACCCACCCGTGTTCCTTCCTTAGCCCTTTATGTTCCAGGGTAGCGGTAACCCTTTCGGACAAGCCTGCCGGGGGGGCAGGCTTCGGCCCTTACTTATAGCTGACATCTGAGAATATAATCTGAGATCTAAGAATATAACGTAAATCGGTGCACATATATTGTTAATAGGGCGCGTGTTTCTGCGCATTGTGAATAGAGCGAACACATTCAGTCGCGATTCGACTCGTATTGTTTATTGCAGATATGGAAGATAACATTTAGATTCCATTTGAGATTGCAGCCTTGGTATACGTGCTTATCAGGGTATGTAACTGTTGCATGTAAGAAGTTGAGTGGAGTGTGTTACTTGTTAGTTGCGATTGTTATTTTCTGATTTTGGATCATGAAATTCAGCGGACGATGATTTGGGTTTGTTACGATTTTTTTACTATAAATTGTCTTCATAATATTCCAAATAAATTGGGATAAGGGTAGGAGAATGAAGATGAAATTATCTTCGTAACGGTAGAGGTGGTCCAGTCTGAATTAAATTATTTATGTTCTTCTTTTATGCCTGTGTGGCGATGCAGTCAGCGTATTTTGACCTAACTTAAGTACTATAAAGTTTTACGAATACTCTACTTAAATCAGTTTTGATTGAGATGTAACCGCTACAATAAAACATACACCTGTAAATTCTTGTAGATTTGTTCCTTACAATCCAAACTGAAGGAATGTCTGACAGTCGACGGACAGTGACTAGCCGGCTGTAATGAACACAGCCGACTATAAAATGAAATGACGAATACGCGACATAAGCAGTAAACATTTCAAGATCAAGTAAGTGCATGGGCCAGTACGTCCGCCCACCTTGCGTAGGCGCCGGCCCGACAACTGCGCACTCAACCAGTCCTCGAACCTGCACTAACCTCACACGAACAGCTCAACATCGACTTTATTCAAATTAACGACCGACAACGTCAAGTAGAGCAATGATCACTGGTCTCAAAATGTCGCAATCTCCGGGTAATTATCACTGTATATGGTTATTATCGCCTTAATAACCGCCTCTGACATTCTACCTGTGTACCGTAATTGATGGTTAAGACATATTTTATTTCAGTAAAGTAAGTTAACGCTGCGCGCATGCGGGAAGCGTTATAAATACCGGTTAGTGGATAATCAAATTTAATTGAAATGTGTTAACTGTACTGTTGACTTTTGAGTTGATTGTGGTAGTCATGAATGTAAACAGCACTTCAAGAGGGAATAAAATACATTGAATGTAAAATAACATACCAACTAAATACCGGTTAGTGGATAATCAAATTTAATTGAAATGTGTTAACTGTACTGTTGACTTTTGAGTTGATTGTGGTAGTCATGAATGTAAACAGCACTTCAAGAGGGAATAAAATACATTGAATGTAAAATAAGAAATTTATGGACCTTTTCTTCAAGTTTTTACTATTTTTAACTAATTCCCCTTTAAGTCTCAATTTGTTTCACATTTAAAAAATGGGCCCTTAGTCCAGATGTAAGTACATGAGGTGTACCTATTACATCCACATTTCACCTTTCGCATTTTTGCCGAGCCATATTACCACCAGCCGGCTCCGCAAATCCCAACTCTGGGTTGCTACTAAGAAATTCTAGATAGAAAAACCTATATCACTTTTCCCGACCTGGGAATTGAACTCTGCACCTTATGCTCGGCAGTAGCGACTTTCGACCACTAAACCAATGAGGCAGTCCCATTGAAAATACTGCGTAAGAAAATTCTGTAGTAGCAAATGCGGCGAGCGACATAGGATGAATGCAAAAATAGATTTTGTACAATTTTGTCTTTTAAATATGAAAGACTAGCTGCGCCCCGCGGTTTCACCCGCGTAAGTTTCGATCCCGTGGGAATATCGGCATGAAAATTTAATCCTGGTTATAAAGTATCTGTGTGCCAAATTTCATCCAAATCCGTTTAGTAGTTTTTGCGTGAAAGAGTAACAAACATCCATCCATCCATCCTCACAAACTTTCGCATTTATAATATTAGTAGGAAGTAGGATAGTAGGATATGACTATAAAGGCTATAGATTTTATTGCACAGATGCAGGCGAGTGAGTTGCCGCCAAAGTCCGCGTTTCATTGGAAGCAATTGATATGCAGAATGCGACTCAATCACACGGCAGCTGCCTCCATTGAATTAATCAATCACTTCGATTATTACACTTTATGAATAAAGCTCTCTGGGCTCCTGAGAGGGTAAACATCGTTCTTGGGCTCATAACTTAATAACTCACTTCGTTAGAAGTCGGGGTATAAGATTGTGCATGCCGTTTTCATTGAGAAATATAAGTGTCCTCATCATTTGGTCTTACCTACTCTTAAACACCAAATGAGTTCCAAATTATAAAATTATCACTGTTGGAACACAGGGCTCCTCTCTGTGAGAGGGAGTGGGCCATAATCTACCACGCGGCCCTAGTGGATGGGGGTTGAATATCACAGTCATGTCTTCAAAATTTTTGGTTCTAAGGCATGCTGGTTTCCTCACGATATCTTCCTTCACCGTTTTTAGAGCAGTGGTGATGAAATAATTTACATAAAGTAAAATTGCCTGCCTAGGTTCGATCTCGCGACATACACCTCGTTGAATTTGTTCAAAACTGTTCGCGACGGAGGTATGATACCTGCTTCAAAGATGATTTGTAACGAAAAGCTTTAACTATTGATGACAGAAGCTCCTGAAACAGAAAAAATAACATAATACATCTTCATAACAATAGAAAAAGCTGATAAATAAACCTAATAAGGTCACAGAGTTCAAGCAACAGACAAAAGTAATGTCCCTACTTTCACAGGATATCTGGAATTATATTGACTCGTCGATTGTGAGTACCGATATAGATTTCTTCTCGATCACTATTCACGTGACCTGCGACCCCAGTTACTGGTCGTTTACAAGCTACTGATAGGCATTAGTAGCTAAGATACCGTGAGCTTACAGAAGTGATTCAACTTTGTTGTTTGTTATTTTGTTATTACTGTGCTTATTTTAGTTTGTATTAATAGATTATTTTTATTTTATATCGGTACTATCCGTACTGAGTAGCAAGTTTCAGCCTATAGTTTGAATAAATGATTTTTTATTTTATATAAAGCTTTAAGTGTAGACCTATGTAATACCGGAAATTCTTTTCATTTTCTGGGGGATTTAAAACATTTTTAAATTAAAGTAGAGAAGGAAGTAAAACATATTTGGAACAGCCTACTTCGGACTGCATTTTATCACGTAGGTAAGCTGCGAGAAAACGTACAAAAAACGATACCAGTATCCGTATAAAGGCAGTTACAGATCATTAAAGTAAAAAAAATATGGTTCCGGATTGTGTGAACTGTTAAAGTGTGATTCAGATTGAATGTCTGATTCGCGCAATAGCTCGATAGCGTTATCGAAGTAACCCAATTCGGGCACATCTGTCCCTATTATAATAGATAGCGCCGTGATACGTTACTATCTCTGAAATGTTGTTGCCAAAGCAGAAAACTATTTGTGAATTCTTGTATGAAACCTACTGAAATTATTTTGGCTGTTTATGACAGGAAGTGTTTTGATTTTATTATATTCCAAATAAAAAAATGTCTTCATAATATTCCAAATAAATTGGGATAAGGGTAGGAGAATGAAGATGAAATTATCTTCGTAACGGTAGAGGTGGTCCAGTCTGAATTAAATTATTTATGTTCTTCTTTTATGCCTGTGTGGCGATGCAGTCAGCGTATTTTGACCTAACTTAAGTACTATAAAGTTTTACGAATACTCTACTTAAATCAGTTTTGATTGAGATGTAACCGCTAAAATAAAACATACACCTGTAAATTCTTGTAGATTTGTTCCTTACAATCCAAACTGAAGGAATGTCTGACAGTCGACGGACAGTGACTAGCCGGCTGTAATGAACACAGCCGACTATAAAATGAAATGACGAATACGCGACATAAGCAGTAAACATTTCAAGATCAAGTAAGTGCATGGGCCAGTACGTCCGCCCACCTTGCGTAGGCGCCGGCCCGACAACTGCGCACTCAACCAGTCCTCGAACCTGCACTAACCTCACACGAACAGCTCAACATCGACTTTATTCAAATTAACGACCGACAACGTCAAGTAGAGCAATGATCACTGGTCTCAAAATGTCGCAATCTCCGGGTAATTATCACTGTATATGGTTATTATCGCCTTAATAACCGCCTCTGACATTCTACCTGTGTACCGTAATTGATGGTTAAGACATATTTTATTTCAGTAAAGTAAGTTAACGCTGCGCGCATGCGGGAAGCGTTATAAATACCGGTTAGTGGATAATCAAATTTAATTGAAATGTGTTAACTGTACTGTTGACTTTTGAGTTGATTGTGGTAGTCATGAATGTAAACAGCACTTCAAGAGGGAATAAAATACATTGAATGTAAAATAACATACCAACAGTCCTTATTATCCCGAAGGGTTAGGCAGAACAGTTGGGCTTAAGAAATTTATGGACCTTTTCTTCAAGTTTTTACTATTTTTAACTAATTCCCCTTTAAGTCTCAATTTGTTTCACATTTAAAAAATGGGCCCTTAGTCCAGATGTAAGTACATGAGGTGTACCTATTACATCCACATTTCACCTTTCGCATTTTTGCCGAGCCATATTACCACCAGCCGGCTCCGCAAATCCCAACTCTGGGTTGCTACTAAGAAATTCTAGATAGAAAAACCTATATCACTTTTCCCGACCTGGGAATTGAACTCTGCACCTTATGCTCGGCAGTAGCGACTTTCGACCACTAAACCAATGAGGCAGTCCCATTGAAAATACTGCGTAAGAAAATTCTGTAGTAGCAAATGCGGCGAGCGACATAGGATGAATGCAAAAATAGATTTTGTACAATTTTGTCTTTTAAATATGAAAGACTAGCTGCGCCCCGCGGTTTCACCCGCGTAAGTTTCGATCCCGTGGGAATATCGGCATGAAAATTTAATCCTGGTTATAAAGTATCTGTGTGCCAAATTTCATCCAAATCCGTTTAGTAGTTTTTGCGTGAAAGAGTAACAAACATCCATCCATCCATCCTCACAAACTTTCGCATTTATAATATTAGTAGGAAGTAGGATAGTAGGATATGACTATAAAGGCTATAGATTTTATTGCACAGATGCAGGCGAGTGAGTTGCCGCCAAAGTCCGCGTTTCATTGGAAGCAATTGATATGCAGAATGCGACTCAATCACACGGCAGCTGCCTCCATTGAATTAATCAATCACTTCGATTATTACACTTTATGAATAAAGCTCTCTGGGCTCCTGAGAGGGTAAACATCGTTCTTGGGCTCATAACTTAATAACTCACTTCGTTAGAAGTCGGGGTATAAGATTGTGCATGCCGTTTTCATTGAGAAATATAAGTGTCCTCATCATTTGGTCTTACCTACTCTTAAACACCAAATGAGTTCCAAATTATAAAATTATCACTGTTGGAACACAGGGCTCCTCTCTGTGAGAGGGAGTGGGCCATAATCTACCACGCGGCCCTAGTGGATGGGGGTTGAATATCACAGTCATGTCTTCAAAATTTTTGGTTCTAAGGCATGCTGGTTTCCTCACGATATCTTCCTTCACCGTTTTTAGAGCAGTGGTGATGAAATAATTTACATAAAGTAAAATTGCCTGCCTAGGTTCGATCTCGCGACATACACCTCGTTGAATTTGTTCAAAACTGTTCGCGACGGAGGTATGATACCTGCTTCAAAGATGATTTGTAACGAAAAGCTTTAACTATTGATGACAGAAGCTCCTGAAACAGAAAAAATAACATAATACATCTTCATAACAATAGAAAAAGCTGATAAATAAACCTAATAAGGTCACAGAGTTCAAGCAACAGACAAAAGTAATGTCCCTACTTTCACAGGATATCTGGAATTATATTGACTCGTCGATTGTGAGTACCGATATAGATTTCTTCTCGATCACTATTCACGTGACCTGCGACCCCAGTTACTGGTCGTTTACAAGCTACTGATAGGCATTAGTAGCTAAGATACCGTGAGCTTACAGAAGTGATTCAACTTTGTTGTTTGTTATTTTGTTATTACTGTGCTTATTTTAGTTTGTATTAATAGATTATTTTTATTTTATATCGGTACTATCCGTACTGAGTAGCAAGTTTCAGCCTATAGTTTGAATAAATGATTTTTTATTTTATATAAAGCTTTAAGTGTAGACCTATGTAATACCGGAAATTCTTTTCATTTTCTGGGGGATTTAAAACATTTTTAAATTAAAGTAGAGAAGGAAGTAAAACATATTTGGAACAGCCTACTTCGGACTGCATTTTATCACGTAGGTAAGCTGCGAGAAAACGTACAAAAAACGATACCAGTATCCGTATAAAGGCAGTTACAGATCATTAAAGTAAAAAAAATATGGTTCCGGATTGTGTGAACTGTTAAAGTGTGATTCAGATTGAATGTCTGATTCGCGCAATAGCTCGATAGCGTTATCGAAGTAACCCAATTCGGGCACATCTGTCCCTATTATAATAGATAGCGCCGTGATACGTTACTATCTCTGAAATGTTGTTGCCAAAGCAGAAAACTATTTGTGAATTCTTGTATGAAACCTACTGAAATTATTTTGGCTGTTTATGACAGGAAGTGTTTTGATTTTATTACAGCATCGTAATTGCGTAACACAGTTTTCAATCACAATCCGGGAATTTTGAAGGATATTTCTAATCCATTACTTCATAGGTTTAATAAATTTGTCTGCCCAAAAAACGTAAATAACGCAATGACGTGGGTGAACTGTCAAAATGAACTGCTATCAATTGTCATTTTATGTGCGTTACGCAATTACCCCGCAATTAAGCCGTGTATTAAGATTACTATGAAAAAAATTCATAAAATAAAAATGGATAGTTGTAAATACATTCCACACAATTACGGTATATAGGAAGGTTAATAGTTGAACAAAACTGATTGACTCTAATAATAATTAAGTTTAATTCATCTCAACTGTCCGGGCTGTCAGCAAGACAAGTAAAGGTTTTTGTCATAATATACTCAGCTCTTTGTTCCAAAGCGAAAACTTAGAGTTGAAATAATTTCGAGCGGCACGCTCACGTTCCGAACATCGCCGGTTTCTTTTATTAGTTTATTTTTTGTGGCAGGTCTTTACGCGGGGAACTTATTTCTTTTTGTTGGGGTCCAGCCTTGTACGGCCTGTAGCCTTCGTTAGCGCGTGCAAGGTTATAGCCATTTGCTCTCTCATTGGAAATAACATCTTTCAACTTTTTGTAGACCAACAGAACCGAACCAGTAAAATTTTGAGGCCAACTTAAGCCATTCCCCAAGAATCCATAACTTTAATTTAGTTAATTCATCTTGATCGTTACAGAAACCGGTCTTGCAGTAATTAAATAATTTACAAGGCGATAAAATAAAAAGCTTGTAAAACCCTATAGGTTTATGGGCAAAGAAAACGATGACGATAGTGGTACACGCATTATTGCTTCATTATACGATGAATTATTAATTATATTCAATCTTAATAACCGGCGCGGCAGTTGCTGATGATAACGATATAAAAACGTGGAGTTTTCGTTACTTTATCTGTTATCGTAGAGAGATTAGTAGTGATAATCCGACTGATATCATGTAGCCATGGTCGCCCCTTGTTTGTTTAACTCAAGGTAAAATGTAGGTATGACGTTATCGCGAACCTTTGGGCATGCAGATTGTAAAAAAAGCAATATTACCTAATTATTTGAAAATATTAGTTAATATCACTACAAACATATCTCCCTTAGTTACAAGGTATGACGTTAATGAAGAACTTACTTACTCAATTAAGTGCATACAAATAATTAAAGAAAGATCAATTGGAAGTTTGTACCCCTTGGAAAGAATCAAAGATAATTGAGTAAATGGTCTGTTTTGTCATGTTCTTTCATTTTTGTAAGCTGCGTTTAACATTTTTAAATCTTTTGGCTGTCAACTTGTCACACATTTCTTTGCCCATAATTACTTGTTATAATTACTCTTTCTGTTATAAAACGCCGCCGCATTTCTCTCTCGCAACACCAACTGTGAACTAATTACAGGGATTCATCTTCACTTCATATTTGTTCATGACGCGTCGCCAACGAAGTCCCATTTAAAAAGCGATTTAGCGAGGCGAACGACAACATGATATTTTCTCCTCAAATGAGCTGAGTTCCCAGGCTATTGTCGACAAGCCGCCTTTTAAGGAGAGCCCGCGGTATAGCCGCTACAGGCGGATCTCAAACCAGATTCTTACGTTTAATCTCACCCGTTTTTCGGAACTCTGATAACTTTATATCGCAGTTATTTCATGTAAAGTTTTCCTTTTTGGACGACACTGTAATTATAATGGGCAGACACTGAAATTGGGAAAAAACATAACTATAGGTAATAATAAAATGTACCTGCTTATAATTATTTATAATTTCGGAAAAACGTGATATTTTACCAACTAGAGCTACAACGACCACTTTCTGCCAAAACGTGATTTGCATGCATTACCCGAGTATGTAATATCGAGGAGATATGAGCGTAAATCGCATATGATGATGCATTATTCGTGAATTGAGAATAGCTGTCTACAGAGCCTTATAATCTCGAACGAAGAGCTAGTGCCTAGAGAGGCAATAAAGTGTGGGAGTGAGGTATAAATCGCAACTCCCTGTGTGTGCCTCCCGAAGGGCGCAGGCGCACATTCCCTCTAATTGGACGTCTGCGCAGCGTCGCCCAGTATGGTATCGGACCTCTGTACGACAGTGACCACTTTCGCTAACTCTCATACTTCGGCTTCTTTCGCGAAATATAACTGGTTTTTTACTGACCCATAAAAACAATATTTATTTTAATTTATCCTAACTTAAATAAACATTTAATATAAAAACTCACCTGAATTAAGAGTCCCTATCAATTTCGCGGGGTGAAAACAGAAAATTAGTTTTTTTTAGCACAATTTTCTCAACAACCTTAAGTTATCTACATTCTTTTTTTAAATACACAGTTATTTATCACCTATTTATCTAGTAAGTCTAAGAATTTCAATTTTAGTAAACGAACGATCGAATTTAAGTTTATAAGGCATCATTTAGATATTTTACTACAATTAAATAAGTAGTCAAAATAAAAATGTAAACATTGATTTTGGTAGATAAATACCTTAAATTTTAAAATATTTAACACTTATTATTATTTTCAATAAATTTTTACGCGTAGACAAGGGTTTTGCACATGATTTAATTGGGTTTTTTCAGCGTGATTAAAATTTTTTTACAAGTACTATATCATTAAACTTTAAAAAACAAAATTGTACACTTACTAATATAATATATGCCCAGTATTTATAATTTTTTTTTTAGATTGTTATTTGATGCCAGTAAGTTATAAAAGTAATTGAAAAACATGGTGATTCGTGCTTACGTAAAAACATGTGTTAGATTTTTATTTTTTGTAATTTATATTAAGTAGTGATCAAAATTTAAAATTGTACACTTACTAGATAAATAGTTGATAAATAACTGTGTATTTAAAAAAAAACTAGTTAACTTAAGGTTATTGAGAAATTTGCGCTGAAAAAACTTGAATTTTCTGTTTTTAGACCGCGAAATTGATATACCCTTAAGTACTTTTAGGCAATTTTATTGCCCTAAAAGTATTAATATTAAAATCTCACATCTAATTTTCTCATTCGAAATGATTATCCCACTGTGTGTTTTAATTTGAGATATGAGAGGAATGCTATAAAATGTTGATAGAAAACGTTAGGATGTCATAACTTATTCCGAATTTCCGAAACTATTGATTTTAGTGTTGTTGCTTTGTATCTTTAGGATTATAACTCAAAACAACGACCCTAAAAATAATAGATTTTGAGTAAGTTATTTAATTCTTTTACGTTTTTCGGTACCTAATAATGTAGTGGTAAAAATTCTTCGAAATATTTTAAGGCAATAAATTCTTTAGTTCTGTTCATGTTTCGGCTGTTAATTTTTATTTTATTTGAAGCAGTTCGTGATTGAAGCGGAGTTAGAAACAATAGTAGGTAACTAGGTAAGTTATTGTAACAACTTGAAGGAGCCAGTAACCCGCGGTTTTATTGTCAAGAGTTTTGTATCGACGCGATCTCGATATGTACCCGTATTAGTTCAAGGTTGGTCGACAAGTCATTGACTTTTTAAACACTTCAGAAGCTTATTGACTAAGTTTATGTAAAGAATCCAACTAAAACTCAAAGCATTTATTTCAATTAAGCCATTTACGGGCAGTTTTGCATTGTCAAGAATTCGGTCAGTCAGAAAATATGAAGCTAGTTGCCCATTCCAAAGCGTAGTAGGTATCTATGGAGAAGAACGGGTAAGAAACTCCATGAACACTCTTTTAAATTATATTTTTACAAAAATATTGGTTACATCATTAATGTTGAATTTATATGTGAGAACGATTTACACATTTAAAGACTCCAGAGTACCGTACAGCAAACAAAAATAATAAAAAAATAGAAATAAGCTGTGGCAGGTAATACAAATATAATAAGAGCAGTGGTGGCCCAGTGGTAACGGCCGCGACTTACGAGTTGTAAGTCGTAGGTTCCAACCCCGTCAGGCGCTTTACTTTGTGTAAATTATTTCATCACGGTGAAGGAAAACATCGTGAGGAAACCGGCATGTCCTAGAACCAAAAATTCGAAGACATGTGACATCTACCAACCCGCACTGGGCTTGCGTGGTGGATTACGGCCCACGGCCCACCCCCTCTCATAGAGAGGAGGCTTGTGTCCCAGCAGCGGGAACACTATAGGCTGATTATGTAGGTAATACATGACCAGTGCCAACTGAACAGTACGAACATTACGAATAGTGAGAAACCGTAGTTAGCAGCTATGAATTGGTCAGTCAATAAATAGAAATCAGAGTAAGATCACATCGTAAATACTATTTACGAACTCACAATCGGGAACAATAAAACCCAAGCGAGCGACCAACGTAACATAAGATTTCTAGTCCGCGATACAAAGGGGCCTACATATCGTATCAGCTCATTTTACACCTAGTTAAGCCCGCTTCTCCTACCATCGGCGGCCATTGTGTATATCCCCCCTTGTTATGGTAAATAGTTGGCCTCGGGCCTCCGCAGGCCTCTTCCTTGTGATTGCGGCCACTAAGACTTGTTAGTGTTTTCAATGGAATTATTATTGTGGCGATTGTTAGGCCGGGCTTGAGCTTGAGAATTTATTATGAGCTTTGTGAAGAAGTCTGTTTGGTTAGTTCGTGGCTGTTATTGATAGCTTTAGAAAGGATGAGTCAGTTGATTTAAGTTGTATCTAACGTTTGTCATAATTATGGTCAAGTAGCAGTAATATAATTGATTCATTGCCGACTTCCTATAAATATGCTACTCTGGTAGTTTGTATCTTAGCAAGCATGACGAATATTACGATTGGATTGTCATTGCAAGTTTTAGAAGGGACTCCACATTTCAAGAATATTATCTTTATTTTCAATCGACTAGAAGTTCAAAGTGATAGTTACATGACTTCTCGGAATATCTCCCAATTTTCGAGTAACACCCTGTCGAACACAATAGGGTCAGGTAGATCTCTAACAAGGTGTACCACAATTTGGGGATCGAAATATACACACTGTCTCGAGTAAGTTGTGATGTCGACAATTTTTGAACAAACTCTTGTTCAAAAACTCTTGCGGGTTTTCATATTTTTGGTAATCCCTGCGTACTTGCATTGCTGATTTGTAGTTAGATGCTGTTGATTTTCTTAAATCTTTGCTAAAGTTGAGTGCTGTTTTGCTTTTTAGTATTATTGTAATAATAAATATCTAAACATAAATAGACCGTGAATGTGACACAAAGTACATTGGTGCAAAAACCTACCAGATAGAGCGTTTTACATACAATTTACTGCTGAATTTGCTTGCTGATTGTCTATTATTAGAACTCCTTAGTTATTCGGTCAAATAATTTAACAAGACTTCAAAGTAAATGAATGCAACAACATCCAGACAATGTTTTGTTTCCAAGTCAAAACCAACACAAATCACTTTGTTGACTGGCTTACTGCGAAATTATTCCGCCATACTTTTGATTTATAGAATCACTTCACAGAATTTACAATCTCTTAAATTATATATTATTGCTTATTAGTTTACAAGGGCATTCATTATTACATATTTTATAATGAATGCCCTTGTAAATTAAAAAGGTACAGTAAAATAACATGATGATAACTTGAATCAGTGTTGTTATTAGATAAGTATCAGATATTCCTTATAGTAAAATGAGTGTTTGCCCACACGGTGGATGACGCCAGCGCAGTGTGCATGTATGTTTGTATGTACGTTTCTTTGTGTGTGAGTGTGTTCCATTGTGTGTGAGCACAGGAAGTGAGGATGCGTTTATTTATTCATCTGCTATAAATTTTCGTTAATAATTCCTCGTTGTTGACTCATTGATAAGCTTGTTTATCCATAGCTACATGAGGCATTCCAACATTTGCCCTCAAGTTTTCAGCGATAATGTGGATTTCCCTAACTTAATTAAACTCATTATTATTCTTGATTACAAGTCAAGTCAGAATCAAGTTAGCTCATAAAAGTATACAGTATCCACTCACGAGTTAAATATGAGTTTATTACTGTCACTGGCTTTTCAGTTAAAGGTTTTATAATTGGAGCTTTACCTCCAACAAATTAAGGTCTAATAGCCCTTTAAATGTTCCCTAGATAATTTTCTAAGTTTCTAGCTGTATATACAAGGAGAGTTGTCAATCAGCAACGCAATTATTCATCTTACATGATTAACAGCGGATGTTAATTCATCAGCTGTCGTTGCCGGTTGTCAAAGATAAGTTAAGAATCTTGTTATGTCGGTAACTAGACTGCTTTCGTAAGACAGTTGGCTTTGATGGACCGTGTGTGAGGATGAATACGAAATATAGAGCGCCGGCGCTGACATTGGTTCTTTATAAGTAGCGTGTATGTTGATCTAGGTAAGATAAAGCTTAGTCCTAGTCTTAGATACTAATTTGATAGAGAGCTTATTGCCACTTAGAGATACGCTGATTGATTGATGTATTTTACAAAAGGTAGCTTCACAGCTGACACTGAATGTTGAATGAAGGAAAACTTAATGGTCACCATGCGGTTAGAGCAATAAGCAGACCCTTTATCATGAAAGTCAATCGACCCCAGTATACCATTTTCCATATGCCCATTTTCAGTAAAACTACGAGAAACCTACATGAACGCTTTTATTTAGTAAATGGCTATCTTCAGCTATCCTTATAAAATATCTTATAAATTTTATTTATACTCTAAGGCCCTATACTTCGTCACATTTACTCGTAATTGGGCGAAGTATTCTGTATTCTATATAACCTTTTAAGGCTTGAGTGATCATGGTTAGCGGAGTCAGAATCATCCATTATGCGCCTGACCTTAAGCGCACTCTGCTAGATGGTACTATAGTGTCATTTAAAATAATCCTATGTTAATCAAATGCTGATCCAAAGACCATTAGTAACGCAGACTAGTCTGATGAGGAGTTATAAACGTACTTACAAGTGGCAGTAATGTGTGACACATTGCTGGAATTCTTTTAACATCTACGTAATTAACATTTGCATTGCTAATTGCGGTGTTCAATTGTACATCATTGTTATCTATACTACATTATAAATATATATATACTTATAAAGTAGGAGGGGGAGAGGGAGGGAAGATTTGTAAGTTTGTATGTAGGGGGTAATCTCCGGAACTATCAGTCGGATTTGAATAATTCTTTTTGCATTTGATAGCCTAATTCTTGAGGAAGGTAAGAGGATATTAAACATTACGCTATGACCCTCAGGAGCCGAGAAAAATAAAAAAGGCCAGAAAGCACGCTAAGTGAAAATGAAGTAGTAGCACGGGCGAGCGATGTGATGCGACGCGATGGACCGCGGCCAAAATTTCACGCGGGCAAAGTCGCGAGGAGAAGTTAGTACCTTATTATATCAGTTTTTATTATTTTAACTTTGAGCCTTTGCCACGAGATGGGTCACAATCGTTAAAACTTTCTTAAAGTTTAGTTTAACTCGAAGATATTTAACGTGAAATCCCTTTTGGTGGCGTATACTTAGAATAGAGTCATCTACAATCACTACATAGTATAAAACAAAGTCGATTTCTCTGTCCCTTTGAACGCTTAGATCTTTAAAACTACGCAACGGATTTTGATGCGGTTTTTTTAATAGATAGAGTGATTCAAGAAGAAGGTTTATAATTATATATAATTCATGCATGCATGTGATGTCGTAAATAAACACATTTTTTTGCGTTTACTTTTCAAACGCTGGCTGAACCCTACGAGATAGGTCAAAATAATGTACTACAGTATTGTACACCTTAAAAAGGTCTACAAAAAAGTCCGCAATGGTAATGTCTATCTCTTAGGGATAACCCACAATAATAATTTTTTATCCTTTACTTTTTACGAGAAATAATGGCTTATTTACGAAGCGATTTTAAGCAATACAGCATTAATCCTTATCCAATTAAGTACCTTAAATACATTGTGCATTTAATATAGATAAATATGGCCCTTTACAGCATGTAATTTAAATGAATATTTTCGAAGATATTACAGATTTAAAATGCAGGGACATAGCGGTTGCTGCGGCGCGTGCTGATTATTAGATGATATGATAGATTCTTGAAATACCTGTACTTAGTATCAGTATTGCACCCGTGCGAAGCCGGGGCGGGTCGCTAGTATAATAATAAAATAATATGGTTTTTATATTAAAACATGTTTATTTTTCGAGCATGACACATCTTTGTGATATTTCTAAGAATACCTTTCAAGGCTGATGATTCGCTAAGGTTAAAGTCTTCTTTTGACCCTGTGAGAAATCAAGTTTCATTATGGTATTAATTATTGAAACCGGCGATCTCTAGGTGTAGAAATAACATTTTATTAGTCACGAAGCTTCCAAGCTCATCGTATATGATAGATAAAGAAAAAATCGCAGCTAATTTGTAAATCAAAAAAAGATAAGTGGATTAAGACAGGTTTCATTTACATTCACATACGCAGGTGCCGTTACATAGAGACATAGTATAATAATAATAATAACCCCGCGTAAGCCTTGATCCCGAGGGAATATCGGCATAAAAGTATTCTATGTGTCAATCCTGGTTACAAACTATCTGTGTGCCAGCTTTTTTTTGCAGATTATGCGTGATTGGGTAAGAAACATCCAAACATCTTCACAAACTTTCACATTAATATTGTTATAGTAGGAAATAGGATACAGTAGGATTGTAGGATAGAAAGTTAAGTTAATAATTCCTTCTTTAATAATAATAAGCTACAACCAACTGGTATTCTAATACGCTACCGTCGCGCCTAAGCGCGTGTAATATAGCGTCGCAAGCGCACGTCAGTGCGGAGCCCTTGTGCTGTCGTTCGGCAAAATACCTTGTAGCAGGGGTAAATAACACTTGGTCGGTAACCGGACTGGTTATACCGCGCGCGGTAATACCCCACTAGTTTACCTTAATGTCGGAATTCGCTTTTAATTGAACAAGAGAATAAAGTAGACAGGCTGCATCTGCGCAGGCCGGCGGTAAATGCATGGATGCGTTTGCTAATCTGATATGCTTACGGTGTGTTGTTTGCATAGGATTGGCTGTGACGGGTTAGCTGCCTCAGAGGATTGCTTTAAGATTAAGTGTAAATCTGTATTGTTAATAACTAGCTGTACCGACCGCGTCCACTTACGCATTCACCGATATGCAAAATGCTTATGCTTTTATATCCTTCTCCAAACACCTTCTGCCAAAATTGATTGTGTAGTTTGGCCGTTCATCATCATCAGCCGGAAGACGTCCACTGCTGAACAAAGGCCTCCCCCTTAGACCGCCGAACGACAATCCGCCACTTGCATCCATCGGTTGCCCGCGACTCTCACGATTTCGTCGGTCCACCTAGTGGGAGAACTTTTCTTCCCCATCGGGTATCAGTTCTGAGAGCGATGTGGCATGCCCGTTGCCAATTCAACTTGCAAATTTTAAGAGCTTTGTCAGTGATTCTGGTTCTTCGTCGAATATCCTCGTTCCGGATTTTATCGCGCAAAGAAACTCCGAGCATAGCTCTTTCCATTTAGGATTAATCCGTTGAGGATTTAGTGCCCTAACGTCGAGTCCCACCACATGGAGTCGCTGCCACGTCTACTTCTAAATCTCCCGCTCTTAGTCTCTGAATTTCGCATTTTTCGAATGTATACCTACTGCTAGAACTGTCATACTTTGCGTTATCGCGATTTGCTAATCATACCACGAAGTGACAAGTACGTAAGTAGGTACTGAATATCCTCCTGACATAATTCATTATCAGCTCTTACAACACCCATGGGAAGTGATGACCTGTGAGTGTGAAGGCCGCGACCGATATTATGTCATGGGCACCAATTAATTAGGTCTTTGTTAAAAAATAAAGTTTGCGCAGAACCGGCAGAACAATGTTGATTGTATACGCGTGTCTCTCACCATAGATGAGGTTCTCGCTTTGGCAAATCCAGATCTTAATTTTGATCTTTGTTGAGACTAAGTAATAAATGGGTTGACTGTTGAAAAAACCCAGCTTTATTCCACTAGGCTCGAACGAAGCAAAGCTATATGGGTCTGGCAAGGTAATTGCGTAATACACTATCAGTAGCAATTTCTTTCATTTAGAGACAGTTCAACAACAATCATTGCGTTATATACGTTGTACAGCAGACAATTTTTTTGAGCATATGAAGCAATGGATTAGTAATATCCTTCAAAATGATTCAGATTGAGATTGATAGTGCATTACGCAATTAGGGTGCAGAAAATGCCCAGAAACATTTAAGGAATAATCATTTCTTATTACTAGTTTTACCATCCTTTTAGGTTTTATAGCCAAAAACAATGAGTTTATAGATCTTAGGAACCGCCCCTAGACCTACGTACTTACTTTTCTTAGCAATATACAGAATGTTTTTTTTACCGGTTCCAAATTTCAAAAGTTCAATACCTACTTAACCAAAATGTTCTGAACATTTTGGTTAAGTAGGTATTGAACTTTTGTATGAAACAGCTGACTTTTTTTTTCATGATTTCAGAGTTGGTCCCATAGTGAAAGTTGTTCATATTCATGGGTAGAACACGCTGTAAAAATTTGGAACCGGTAAAAAACTTAGCCTGTATATTCTCTATCTTCCAACTTCCCTGCAGATTTTTATCTTACTTTGTCCGATATTTCAACCAGCAGAATAATCCTCCTTGGACCTCATGCCATAGATATCACTACTTAAAGCATTATCCACTTCATATTTGCAAGTAAATAGCTAATCATCCACGATGTTTATCAAGTATGTAGGTTGATGTGCTGAGCAAAAGTATGGCGGTTCAATTAAGTTGTCAGTTCATCTAAGGATGCCCAGTGACCGGTGTCAATATAACTTGTCCACATTATGTACTGTTAGATGGCGCTAACGGTGCTCAAGCGCATCTAGGACCTACCCATCTTCTTGAAATTATTGAGGAAGGGTATTAGGTACATGAGGGGTAATTTATCTAATCACCATATTTTAGAATCGATCTAGCTAATATAGCTGGATAAAATTGTGTTTAGGTATCATTTCAGGTTCACAATAAGCTACGGATTGTAACTTGCTTCAAAATGTTAGGTGTCTGCTGAATCTATAGGGACTCAATTGGTCTTTTAAAATTAGGAACTTATTTGAAGGGTTGATGATCGTATTTGTAATAGGGCTAGTTTCTTTAACCTGCATTGGCGGCATGGCGGCAACAAAAGAGTTGGACATCCTATAAACATAACTTATTATAAATGTTCCGTTCTCATTATAATGTAACAAGATCGTATGTAATGTTAGGGCTCTGTATTGACACAGGTGGTCCGCTCACCTTGACTTACAAAAACACATTTACGTAATAAAAACTTAGAAAGTAATCCGCCTATCACATCGCATTCGATTCAGTCGCCCTCGCTCATCGCCTGGCATAACCCGACTAGTTTTTCCAATCCATTGAGGGCCCGCGTCAATCCGTTATTCCACGACTAGTTTTTAACTTTTTACCACATTTGTACAATGTTATTCGTTTTATATAACTGTGCTTCTAATGGGTGTTAGTTTTTCCTGGCCGGTATCGAGGGCGCATCTATAATTGATCACATGTTGTTCGGATAACATGAAGATTGCTCTTGTACCGTAACGTTTTGAACGTTTTTTTGTTCGATTATCGTCGTGTTTGATTCATCATTGATTGTGTAGTGATTGTGTGGCCTTGGTACGATAGCAATAAAATTATTTGTATTAACTTTGTTATCTTACTGTTACTGTTAGCCTGCATCATCCCACTGCTGAACAAAGGCCCATGACTTCCAGCTAAAGTGGAACTGGTCATTTGTTTTCTCCAGCTCGACCCGCCATCTTCTACGGGGTCTGCAGCGACGCCTTCTAGCTGTGTCAGGGCTCCACGTAGTGGTTATATTAGCCCACAGCATTGGGCATACGGCCAGCCTAGTCCCACTTTAGCTTAGCGGATTTTTGAGCAACATCAGTAATCTGTGTTTTGGAGCGCAGTGTGGTGTTGCGAATATGGTGACGCCTAGAATACTGCGCTCCATTGCACGGTGGCATACCTTGTATTTGTTATCATACTGTAATTTCCTATCTATTATAATGTAACTTCAAACAAACTCTTTAAGTACTTATCGAGTTCATAAAATGACGTTTCATCATCATTTGCGGAGGTTCATCATTATTTAGTTGAGTCGGTTTATAGAGGTATCAAATAAATCATGGTAGCCTCAAGGTAGCCGCGGCTGCAACATTAGTTTGGTCGGCGTAAGTGCAAGATTAGTATGCGTTAGTGTGTCTCATTACTCATAATGATGTACGTATGATATCATTTTATGGAGGCAGACTTGATGAACCGCAATAATCTAAGCGCAGAGACGAGAAAATCTACCGGTAAGTTTGTAGACGCTTCGTCTGTGTCGGATTTCCTGGGAAAAGTTTTCAAGAAGAAAATAGGTAGCTTTGTGTTGTTTGGTAAACAAAGTGCTTGGAAAATCTTTGTCTAGCCACACTTTTCCACAAAGAGAATAAACATGGATTTTTCATTACGTATTGTCTCAGTCTGGCTGTTGCAACATGGAATATTTTCTTTTGGTATTATCTGTCTTTTCCACTCATAACTACTTCATAAAACTTAAACATTGATTTGGAATGATAAGATAATTGGAAGAACCTTATATCGACATCACTATCTCTCTTCGTAAATTAAAATACGTAATGCACGCAATGTAGCGCCATACTTCTCCGAAAATAAATTTGTTTTCTGAGGCTATCAGCTCTCGTATTTATTGCCAGGACACGCTTCATAAAGGAATGCTGCAATTAAAAAGACCGGTTGCCCGATTGCGATTGCGTCATCCTGGACCCTCGGTTATATTTTTGGCAGTTTTTATCAAAGAGCCTTACGAACTTGCGAGCAACATGGACCGTCTTTGTGAAGAACATGATTGTGTTTTGTTCATTCATTATTGTTATAACGAGGGATATCGTCATGTTTTGTTGTTGTTCAAGTTCAAAGGTAGTCTGATAAGAATCTTGGCTAGACTAACAATAGGCCATCGTTTTTAATAGGGGTTGAAAGACCTGAGAGGCATTTTTTTTAAGAATTACCTAATCATTTAATTTATTGAAGACTATATTACATAATATATAAGCTAACATACTTACTTAAAATAATATTAATAATACATATCTACATGTATATTGTATATAAAAAAGAGGGAAGAGAATCACAGGGCATTAAAGTGGCCAAAAGGCAGGCATGCATCATTTAATGCAGTCTGTTTGACTAATAATTACTATGCAACATTACAGTAATAAGGAATCTGGGGATCAAAGGGTCGATCATTTTATGACTATTTTTCATCATGCATGAATAAAGTTAATAATTAGCCTATTATTTTGCGTCAGCCATTGTACAGTCAGTTAGCTATAGCAATTAGCTGACCCACCTTAGCATAAATGGTTGAGATTTTTTAGAATACGTAAAAAAAATCTTTTATTTACTATTGAACTCAAGTGCGAATCTCCATCAACAAATTCAACAATCTCCTAAATTATATTAATATTACAGTTAGTGTAGTATGTATAGTTTCTCTTTCTTAATAATATTGCTAAGAGATAATTAATAATTTATTTATTTTGACTTCAAGACACACGTCACTGTAGCCCTCTTGTACAAGGAGTTCCTGTAGGTATCACAAGAGCAAAAAAAAAGCTAAGTTGTTTTTTGTTGTTATGTAGCAAAGTTTGTTGTAAGACGTAATCTCTGGAAATACTGTTTCGATTTAAAATCAATTATTTCACTGATAGAAAGCTCTACTATTGTCGAGGGCATAAGGATATGTTTTATGATATAGTTGAATTCCTCGCGGATAAAGTCGCGGGCAGAAGCTAGTAGGTATTATAATAATTTTAATAATGATAACTTACGACCATATTACCGGCGTATTTCTTCACTATCGCTGTTAAAACTAACCCGAAGTAATCTACAGTCATTTTATAATCCCATATAGCGTCGAAATGTAACACTCTATCATGTGATACGCTTGCATAACTTTTGGGATTACGGTAATAATATCTTTTACAATGCTCAACATCACTTGGTATCTTTTACGAGCTCCATGCACTAAAAGTTTACACCTTAGCATTACTCTTTTCACGTTATCATTGACAATAACTCCTGTTATTGCAGTCTTAATGCTTTCATATAAAGATATGTGACGTCAGAGTCGTATCCATTACCTTTTGTAACTGTGATAAACCTTTTGAGCCATGTATCTTAAAACTGAAACGCAAAGTATGCTTATATACAGAGTGCCCCTGGAAGTATGGATCAAATCGAATAGGGGCGTGGGCAAGGTCATTTCCAAATTTTTTGATCCTGAAAATGATTTACGGTTCAAAAGTTGTGACCAAAGAAAAAAAATCAATAAAAAAACCTATCAGGGCTGTCTAAAAAACTTAAATTGACAGTTCCTGGTAGTTTTTTTTAAATGATTTTGTTCTTTGAGCACTATGCAAAGTGATTGAAAATAACAAAAGTTGGTCATAACTTTTGAACCGTAAAAAAATTCACCAACATTCTCAGGTTACAAAAGTTTGGAAATGACTTTGAACACGCCCCTATTTGATTTGATCCATACTTCCAGGGACATCCTGTATAAGGAGCCTAGTTTATAAATATGGTTTGAAGCAATCTAAAACAATAACGGAAGAACCCTGACCTTAGTAGTTTACTTCACATTTTTGCTGAACTGGCCTTTTTGGCGTAGCCGTGAGGCACACTTTCCTGCTAATTTTTTACATCGGACTTTACACTTTTTTAATTTTTCTTATTTTTTATGTGACTATATCTCTATGTCTCTGGTGTACCTACTGTGTCTTTTGGTCTGTGCTAAATAAATGTATTTTCTTTCTTTTTCACTTTAGACAGCTGAAGATTTTGTACGTGCAAAACGCTAAGAAGCTGTTCTAGACGGTAAAATATATGGCTAAGGCAAGGGACATCGTGGCAGGCCCAGACGGAGATGGCGGGGTGAGCTGGATTCCTTCAACAAGAACTGTTTCTTAGCAGGTTCAAACAGAGAGAAGTGAAAAAAAAAATAGGGAGGCCTTTGCCCTACAGTAGGACATCATAGGCTTTTTATAATAAGGCAAGAAAACCAATAATTTAGGAGCTGATATAAAAACATGAGATTCTGATAACTGAGTCCAACAATGTAGGAAGAGGGGTATTTATTTCTAAAGGGGAGGTAATATCACTCAATAACAATAAATTGACTCATACATAATGTATTTCTTGGTTATAGAAACTAATAAATATCGTTGACGAGTGCCTACGTGAATTTTATTACAGGATTCACTCTCGGAAAAGAAGATTAGGCATGATCTTACGGAAATAGGAATGAGATGAGATCACTATTTATTATGTGCTTTTAATTCCGAATGATTCACTCATAATATTACAAGTAAAATTACCCTGTTAATTAAAATTTATATTTAGTTTTGATCGGCAACGGAAACTGGTAATGAAATTATTTGCATTAAATATAATTATTCAAACGCAGGACTATTAAAATGTTTATTGTTGATAGCGGTCAATCAATTAGTTTTGTAACTTGCCGTTAAATTATTAATTGAATAATAAAATTATAATAGGAATTTAATTAATATTGAAGCTGTATAAAGTTAAAGCTGAAGGCCGTGTGTTTACTGTTTTTCATGAGAATCATTTCAGGCGATGTTAACTGAACAGTCAGACCATACGAGTCAATAACTCATTTCAACAAGGTTACTATAATTTTTATAGATAAGGCATGCTTATGGTTGTGTGTCATACTGTAGTGTTTTCTAGTCATACCTACTAATATGTATTTGGGAGCACGTAGAATACAGGGTCAAATTAAATTAGCTAGCGAAACTTCGCAGTCGTGATGGCTGTCGATATCTAAACAAGATAAATTAATTTGATGAATAAAATTTTTGTAATCAACGACAATGTTAGTGTAGTTACCTACTTGAAATATCAGTTTAAACATCAGTTTTTTTTTGTCTAAACTTTACAGTCATGAAGGGTAACACGACAAAACGAAAAGAAACTTATTTTTACCGACTTCAAAAAATCGGAATCTGGTGAGGGAATCCCATGGAAATCGATGGAAACCCTCAAATTTTGTAGGCACACCTATACCGATTTGGGTATTTTTTATAGTAACTCATGCATTTGCTCTCAGAAAGCACCATTCGGTGAAGTGGAACTGATGATGAAGACCACAGATGGCCATCGGAACTACTCAATAATAAATATTTCACGGTTTGCGATTTGATTAAGTACTTTAATGTGGTTGCTAAGCACAATGCGTATCGTGAAGTGGAGCTGATGGTGACTTCTCAATTAGCTCCAGTTCTCCTGGTTCCAATTAACTTCCCTGCATCGGGAAAAGCAATATTTTGTAAAAGGTGATACGCACTTGACATTAGGCTATTGTAATTTAGATAAGTTACAAAACTGGCCCATTAAAAGTGAAAAATAAAAAACTTTTTACAAAAAAACAACCGACTTCCAAAAAACACTACCTACCAAGTGAAAAATAACTTTAATTTCAGAAGTCGGTGTCAATAAAAGAAAATGCGGAATCAACGACACTGACTTCCGAAATTAAAGTTATTTTTCACTTCGTAGTGTTTTTTTGGAAATCGGTTGTTTTTTTTTGTAAAAAAGTTTATTTCTTAATTCATATTTCAAGTATCTACTACACTCATCAAATCTTTTTTGACCAACGTCAGCGGAGTTTTTCCAGCTAATTTAATTTCACTCTGTATATTATGTTACTCACTACTTCGTAACACATTAACCTATTTTTCATGGCGTAGTGAAAAATTCAAAACATGAAAGCGAGCACTCCCGTTCTGTATATGTTATCTATATTATAGTTATGGGATGTTTGTCCTAATCTCGAATTTGTGGATGAATCAGCGAGCTCGAGTTCATTCACCCCGCGGTACATAAGTGTCAGCTGTTATTTATGTGCATAAATGTATTAGCATAATACATTTCAATTATGTTGCACGTCAAGTTGGCGCAAGGCGATTTGAATATCGACCTCACGACTGTCTCTTCTGGGGAATAAAACGAAATGATGTTTATTTTATATCTATTTTTTAAAAACTAATAATAAAGCCGAAGAAATTGTTTGTTTTTTTTTTTTGTTTGAACGCGCTAATCTGCGCAACTATCAATCGGATTAAACATTTTTTTTTTGCATTTGATAGCCTAATTCTTGAGGAAGGCTATAGGCTATTTAGCATCACGCTGTGACCCTTAGGAGCCGAGCAAAAAGAAAGGACGCTATGTGAAAACGAAGTCATAGCGTGGGCAGGTAATGTGATGCAACGGGGTGGGTCAGGGAACAAAAAATTTAACGCGGACGAAGTCGCGGGCAGAAGCTAATAAAGTGTAAAATAAACATCTTTTATATAGGGCTACAGGTTAAGTCGACCTAGATCCTATAAGAGGTTGTAGTTTCCATCATTCCTGAGTCCTGACTGATTTGACTATGAAACGCAGCACCCCAAACTTAACCATTTTCAAGATAATATGGGACTTTGAAGTTTTTTTTGCAATTTTAGTGTAGAGAATAATAAAGCAACTTATCTACTACACAAAAATCGCAAACACAAATAAATTACAGGCAAAACACAAAAAAAAAATAGGTCAATAGACAAAAAACCATTTTTTTTTAATCTTCAGGGTCTTCAAAGTCATATATAAAAAATGGTTAAGTTTGGGGTACGGTGTTTCGTATCAAATCAATCAGGAATGATGGAAACTACAACCTCTTAAAGGATCTAGGTCGACTTAACCTGTAGCCCTATATCAACATATAAATAAATATTATTAGGTACATTATCATATCAATAAATATTAGGTGTAACTTCACTATAGCTGGCCCTTTGTCGCCCACTCTCGAAAGTTTTGAAGAAACTTGAACACAAACTTTCACCTATCGGGTTTCGTTTGCACAGTGATGGTTATCATAATAAGTGTATCCGTTTCTGTGCTAATTTTATTCACTTCAGCAAAATTATTAAACAGTAGCACAAAATTTATTTTATATTTGGAATCATTTTCTCCGTGTCAGGTAACGAATGACGTGTTTTTTAAATAAAACACGATCTCATAATAAATTAAGATTTCTTTCAGCATGTCCGAGTGGTACCCCGCGGCTTTTCTAGTTTGATTTATTAATCTCTTTGATCATTTGATGGATTACTCACAAACATAATAACATCACGCCTTGTTTTCGCGAAGGGTTGGGCGGAGGTGTAAGTACCTATGTTACACCCACATTTCGCAAGTTATGTTTATGTCCCTTATAATAGTTGTAATAGAGGGCGAGCCCATTGCCATCAATCGGACAAAAGTCCAGACTCTTAGTTGCTATTCAGAAATTCCAGATGAAAAAACCCAATAACACTTTGCCCGACCCGGGCATCGAACCCAGGACCTCATGCTTATCGTGTAATTCCCACAATACTCATAGTTTACGTAGCCATTTTAAAATAAACACATTTATTTTTATAAATTGAAAGTAAAATGTTACGAAGTGACCGTGTCATACCGACATGTCTCTTGCTCATAAAGGTAATATGCCTTATAAAAACGTCGTTGGTGCCGATAATACGCGTGTGGTTAGCACTTAAAGTGCTGCTATTAGGGCAGGTGCATTATTTCTGCAGCATCTTGGCACCTCGGCACTGCAAACTGTGCCCTGCCAGGAATTTGCGTGGGAGATATACCCGTTTGCTGTCGCCATGTTTTTCTGACGCCTCGTTCTATTCGAAGTTCGAATTTTCTCTTTTCGATTGAATAACTCGAGCCCTTTTGTTGTGACGCCGTCGAGTATCTTTATAACTGGCCAGATGCAAATTGAAATCGTTGACTGTAATAAAATGCTTTAATTTAATTTAATTTTAGTTTGAGCTCGTGCGGTGTTCTTTTAAGAATGACAATACGTTTAAATAAGAGGTTTAATTTAATTTTGATTTGAAATTAAAATATTTTTTCCTTAATATATTCGTAGATTGAAGAGTTGGTAGAATTTAAGCCGACCCAGTTGGGTAAACGCTAGGCAGATGATGATAAGATGCTAAAGGTCTCATAGAGTCAGTAAAGTTTTCTAACCAAGTAGTAAGTCTTACGCAAAATAAACGTTAGTGAAACCGCATTGTACACTTTCAAAATACAGAGATCGATCATGTCTTCAAATTACAGCGAAAACGCGAGACGATTTCTGCAAAGCCCAGAATTATCGTTAAGTAAAGTTCATACAAAATGAATGGTATTAATCCCACGCATTATTAGGTGCAGTAATGTCTGCCTACAGACAGCCAGCTATGATTTGACCGTTGCTTGTAATTACGTGTCGTAAATCGGCTGTATCAACGTTTGCGGGAATCACTATCGAATGCGGTTCCGATTATTACACGCCTTAGCACCTCCTACGTATCGTATCATTATATTTACCGATTTCTGTTTAATTTTATCATCGTGATATCTGTATCTATGAAATGTTATTCGATATCTTTTATGAATTGCTTTGGACTGTACCCTATTCCTAATATTGTTGAGAATTGCAGCATTTTAAGGACGGTGACAAGACATAACATAACCTTCTACAAACTTGAGAGTTTTATTTAAGTACCAATAACTTTAATAAGCAGTAAAGCACTGTTCATTTTGCAAGAAAAAAGCTTAAACGAGCTTAAACGTGAACCATCATAAACATTAAGTCCGCCCATGTACCAACACGCCAAAAGTGTTATCTCCAACATTACGTTCCTTGTACCGCTTAATGATTAAATGTTCGCCGCAAAAAGTGACAACGATGCTTTCGGAATCCCCATTAAGACGCTCCTCGATCCTGATGGTGGCTGCAATAATAATCGATTGTCGAAGAAGCGCGCACACCACATCAGGTAATTAATCATGCACTTATAAGGCCTTCACTACAAAATTACCATCCTTAATAAGCTGTGGACAGCGATTTATTACTGAAACAACATGTGAAATATCGCTCTCAGTACACAAGAAAGCTTTTTCTTCCACCAAAAGCCGTAAAAATTGCAATTGTGATGATAATATTAAACATTCACGGCTGGATCGCATTCATAATAATTAAACATCTCTGTTTTTGTCTGACATGCCAATGTTTTCAAGGAAATTCGTACAAACTGCATGCTGATTTCTTTTATGTTAAATCAATGTGTAGGATTGAGAGATGACTTCGAGCGGCAGTTATTTATTATAATAAATTATGATCTTTATCGATTTTTTCTTATGCCAATGTGCAATCAAAATGTTTTGATTGTCGCTGAGATGAGATTGCGACTAGATTTTGAACGTTTTAATTACGGGAATTGGCCTTCATATATCGTGCAAAGTTACCTAAAATGATTGGTAGTTTGTTACAATTAAGCTGTAGACCATTATAGCCCATGGGACTAAAACAACAAGTGGTTTTACTGTTATCGTTTTTCCATTACCAACAACAGCTTCAGGAGTAATTCGAGATATCCTCGGTAGCGGCGAGTTAAATATAAAAGTAAATTAACTGAGTTAATGTGCGTCCCGGCACAATTTATCCTCGTGAAATAATTGAACTTGTACTGTATTAAAATAGCCGAGGAAGCCGCAGCTACATTTACTTATGTTTATTCTCCGTATTAGTGTTGTCGACCACTGTAATCGCGTCATTATTTTGTTAAATTCGTTTTTTGTTGGTCTGGTTTGTTTACAAGCCTTTAATACCATCGTATTATCCCTGGCATTTCTGATCCCTTCACTAAAGCATTCAAATTGAGAACGCCGCAGATTTTTATTTCAACATGATATTCCATAGCCGACTGTCATTCGTGGGTCTTTGACAGTCGTTACGGGTCGTCAGAAGCCCGAAAGTCTGACAAGCAGTCTTACCAAGGGGTATCGTATTATCCAGTAACTAGGCTGTGGAGGTCAGAAAGGTATTCAGCTGCATCCGTTTAGACTTGAAGCCAACTCCAACATAGTTGGAAAAAGGCTATAGGCAGATAATGATTCTATAGCCGTTATTGCCGGTCGATACAATTGCGCTAGCCAATATTAAAAACCTATATAATTTACTACTTTTTTTATTGCAGAAAAGTAATTTATTAATATCTTTGTTGTAACGTAACTTTTACAACTACTTTGATGTCGCAAGACGCTAGCGTGTGTGCAATTCATCAGAATTTTATTGTCAGCTTTACGACTTTCCATAATTCGATACAAAGTCTTGATGCTTTGACATTCTTGAAATATTTATGCACATTGTTTACATATAATCTAATACGTCTCATAATGTATGAGCACCGACATCCTAGGATCATGTGTATCAAGAATTTCAGTAAAAAACCACAAAACTATTTCTGACTTCAACGGGGAATGTTTAGTCCTCAAAGAATGCTTCGATAAAGGGATTTACGTAGAAACGCATTCCATTTACAAAGAAGGTGTTGTTTTTTTATCGGTACGCATTTGTATCTGGGTCCGTTTCGTCCACGACATTGTTCTCGTCACAGCTCATAGCCACGGTGAGCTACGAGAATGTCTGTCTCACTAATTTACTACGGCCACGGGCAAGGACCGGGTTATTCCCGGTCTACAATGATCCGACAATCTCTCCGAGAGATATACCGGCGCTTGATCATTAATTAGTGTAAAAGCTTCTTAATAAAGCGATTTAAAACCTATGAAACGGCAGCCCTTTATGAGTTTAATTTAGATAAGAAGATTTATTGATGGTGCATCGCTCCTGGTGCGATACTTAATTCAAGTTTGAGTAACGAATGGATGTTTATTGGACAAGTTTAGATAGTTTCTCGAGTGCTTTATGCTTGAGTGTTGTTGCTCTCTTTCGGTCGAGTCTTTGCGGAGTAGGATAAACTTCGCACTGGAATAAATCGTAGGGTTCTGCTGCAAAAACAAATTTCGTCTATCTTCTGATCTATCTACTTCTACTTATTATAATATAAGATCACGCCTGTTATTTCCCAAGGGATTAAGCAGAGGTGCACTCTCATTCCAGTTATGTTTTTGTCCCATGTATAATAGGGGGCAAGCCTATTGCTATCAACCGGACACAAATCTCGGACTGCTACTAGGAAATTCCAGATGGAAAAATCCAATAACGCTGTAATAATAATAAGACTGTAGATCCACATAACTGTACTTGTTTTATGCGCGGAAATTAAAACCAAGTAGTACCTAGGCAGAACTTTTTATTTGAAAACATAATTACTTTTCAAAATCAATGACGAACAACGAACTACAATAATTTTTCCCATGTTTATAGTGTTCATTTGTTTTTTTTTTCAATAAACAGCTTTCTATTTGCAAGCCAGTTCGAAATTTATATAAAACCTTTGATAAGTCACCTCATTGGTTGCCATGTTACGGAGTAAAAGATCGTTCCATTTTTAAATTACACGACAGATATGAGTTTACTATGTACAGTCGAGTTCATTAATATATTAGCAGTGACAATGTTTCAAAATATTGTAAGCTTTAAAATAATCATATAATTCTATACAAACTTACATCAATAAAATGTTATCATATAAACTGTTCATAAGGTCTAAGTTTTTATAGAATTATATGATTATTATAATTCTTACAATATTTTGAAACATTATCGCTGCTAATATGTATATTAATGAACTCGACTGTACAATAATTTATTTGGCCGCTAAACTACGACAGATATGGATTTTCATACAACTTTTGCCGGCCGCTATTCCCATGTATTTGGCCAGTAGGTACAGCAATTTCGATTTATCTCGAAGAAGGTTGTCAAAATAATGCTCTTTTCAAGCAAATTTGACAAAATATATATTTTTTTACTTTTGCATGCCCTAAGGTAGTGTTGGAACCGCTTTTACAAAGTTTACATCTTATTTTGTGCCCACATTCATTGCAAAATATTATTTCTAAAACGCTTTGCTCGACCTGGGAATCAAACACAGGAACTCATGCTCAGCAGTTGCTGCGCACTTGAGACCACTAATCCAATCAGGCAGTTCTACTTATATCTGACTTCAAATAAGCCGTCTCATTTCACATTTCACTTTATGTGTATACTCGCCATCAAATAAATAACAAAAGCTCCATTAAATCAGTACGGACAATGTCTCCCCGGCTTGGATTCCCCCAGTCACGTCCTAGTGACTGGCGTGAAGAGCAGCACAATAGCTCTTCGGGGTGGTCACATCAAATAAATTAACGTCACACTGACAGAAAACGAAAGAGAATTTAATCATTTCATTCCATTTCACCCCCGGTCGCAGATTCGATTACGAAAACTATTTAACCTTTTTGTTTATGCTAGAACCACGTTCATTGTATAAACTGTAGTTTATTATGGAATATATGTATTGTGTGGTTATATAAAGTCCATTTCCTTTGTTTTAGGTAAGTTGTCTGCATCAACAGTTTCAATTCATCCTTGAGCTGGCAACCCACGTGGCGAGTATTAATATTCATGATTATAATTTATTCGTCTGATCAAGATACAGTCATGGTAAGTACGTATGTCGGCATGTTTATCCCGTAGGCTGCGGTACGTATCTACCTACGGACTGGAACAAGTCCGATGTTGTTCCGTTTTGTTTAGACGACGGAACACAGCCCGCTTTGTTCCTATTATAAGAAATTTAGACTAGCACCTGGATCTCTGAGGTCACTAGACGGCTGATATTTGAAACCTGGGGACATTGCCCAGTATGCTTACAGGTTTTTGATCATATACCTACTATTATATAAAATCAAGTTTTTAACCGACTTCAAAAAGGAGGAGGTTATCAATTCGGTTGTATTTTTTTTTATGTTTGTTACCTCAGTACGCCGTCATTTATGAACCGATTTAGAATTTTTTTTTTATTTGAAAGGATATGCTTCCAGATTGGTCCCATTCTTGTCAAAATCCAGTTCTGATGATGGGATCCATGAGGAATTGAGGGAACTCCTCAAATATTATAGGCATACATATAGCAATTTTGGTATTTTCATCAACATGTCAAGCATTTGCATTCAAAAAGTATAATTTAGTGAAGTGGAACTGATGAAGGAGACCACAGATAGCCACAGGAACTCTTCAATGATAATAAATATTTCACGGGTGGCGATAAAATATCTCGATTAAGATAGTTAAGCGACTACGACGAAGCAAATTTAAATAAATGGTTCTGACGAAAATGGTACCATCAAACCGATCTGATGATGAAGCTGGAAGGTAGGTACCGGAACTTCGTAATAAAACCATGTATTCTAGCCGTGTTTGGGCTTATTGGAATTGTCATGAGATGCACTCTGACTATAAAAAGTAAAAAATAAAAACTTTTTAACAAAAAAAAAAAACAACCGACTTCAAAAAAAAAAAAAAAACACTACAAAGTGTAAAATAACTTTAATTTTAATTTTGGAAGTCGGTGGCAAAAACGTAAATACAAAACCAAAGACACCGACTTCCGAAATTAAAATTAAAGTTATTTTACACTTTGTAGTGTTTTTTTTTTGAAGTCGATTGTTTTTTTTTGTTAAAAAGTTTTTTTCTAACTAAACAGACAGCTGTGCTGTTGTGGCGTTTGTTGCGCTACTTCTTCTTCTCAGCTAAAACGCTAGGAAGTGGTAAAGAGCGTTTTGGAGGACTGTCTTATGAGTACCTAATTTTAACGTTTGAAAAGTGCACATTCTCAGCCTAGTTTGAATAAATTATTTTGGCTTAAATTTAGATACTTTCTGCTGATATCGGTTACGATTAAGCACTCGTAAGTATAAAGGGCATAACCTTTGGCTATTGCAGTAACAAAAAAACCATTTTACTTAGAACAATTGTAATCATAGCAGCCTCAGCGGTCACCACTCTCAAAGGGATACTTACTATTCTAGCTGGGAAGATTGTATGAATACAAACTCAAACTGTTCACTTAGTTTTAATAAGTTTAGTACAAAACAACTATGTTATACTTATTGTTATTATTACATTTTTCTTTGGAACCGATTCTAATCGAATGTCGCGATCGATGGTCCAGGAGCGAATGTCGTCCGCGCACCCGCTCCTAGCCCACGAACCCCCAACATGCCCGCGGCAAATCCCGCTCTCCAGTTGGCCCACGACATCGGGCGATACCAATGTCATGTCGATAACCAATCGCAGAGCGACCTATGCACCAATCAATGTTAAATCAAAAGTTGACATTCCCAAACAATAGAAATGAATCGTTTACACAACATTCCTTTGGTAATATTTAAAACATATATTTATATAAAACAAAAATCCTAACTGAATTAACTCATTTTAGCAATTATCTTTAAAAACTATTTATTAAAAAGGAACAAAACCTAACAATCGTCCGTCCTGACATCGTGTGCGTCCCTGCACACGACTCCAGGTGGAAACCTAACAATCGGATTTTGACCAGTTGCTTGAACTTATTACAATAATAATTAATAACAACATACTACTACTGCTACTTATTAATTACTTTTAATGAACTAACAACAATCAAACAAAGTAGTGAAGACAAAATGGCCTTACCGATGATACAACTGTAGAAAATATGTTTTTTTTTTTTTTTATGTAAACATTGTAACACAGGAAAGGTTTAACGATATCCATGCAATTCATCAATCAGCATCAGGTATTCAGCTGCATCCTGCTAGACTGGAAGCCAACCCCAACCTCGTTGCTCGTTGCTCGTGGCTACGCAGACGATGATCCATCAGCAATCGATTTGCCGGATCGAAGCATGGTGAACCCAAACGATCGATTAATTGGGTCACGAAATATCTAAGAGTAAGTCCACGACCGATCGATTATGTCGTGAAACAAACTAGATCCCTGAACGATCGATTAATCAGGGTGCCCTAATATCCTGAACGATCAATTAATCAGGATGCCTAGCGACGCCCTCACGAGCCGATCGATTTATGCTCGTGATGGCAGTCGTAGGACTTACTTGTGCACGTTTTGCATCAAGCCTCTAATCAGGTTGCCTAGCGGCGCCCTCACGAGCCGATCGATTTATGCTCGTGATGGCAGCCGATAGGACTTGCTTGTGCAGGTTATGCATCAAGCCTCGAATCAGTTTGCCTAGCGGCGCCCTCACGAGCCGATCGATTTATGCTCGTGATGGCAGCCGATAGGACTTGCTTTTGCACTTTTTCCATCAAGCCACGAACCAATCGATTCTCGCGTACTTGATCTGAAACAACAAATAATATTCTGTACATAATATAGTCTTCATTTCAACACAACCCAATAAGTAAGGTGCTCATATTCTAACTCTAATTATTGCCAATATTACTGTCGTCACTATAGCAGCTATCATCAACATCATCTTTGTCGATCTCTAGAGCGCTCAACTGGATCCACGGTTTCATGCGGTCCGCAGCGACAGTTGTTGGGCGTCTGTTTCCTGTATCGAGTAGTCCCGGTATCGGTGCTACAACATAACGGTCCATACCTAGAACCTTACTAACACGGTATGGTCCTACGAAAGAAGGCATTAGTTTTTTTTTTTTTTACTCTGTCCGTTGTTACTAAAACAAGTCTTTGTCATTTTAACAAGCTCACCTTCACTGTAGGTGCGCGCGAGTTTTCTATTTCTATCATACCTATCCATTTGTTTTGCCTGCTCTCTATTTATACTATCCTTAACTTCGTTGCGTATATCCGATAAACCATCCCTATTGCAAGTTACTACTGTGACAACATTAAGCATGGGATTAATCTCACTGCTCATACAGGTTCCGAACATTACCTCTGAAGGTGTTCTTCCTGTGGTTTTTTTTTAATGTTATTGTTGAGCCCCCATTGAATTTTACCCAAATGATGGCTGTCCCAGCTCTTTTCACCACGTCTAGCGCTTAACGCGTTCAGGAAATCGAGAATGGTGCGGTTGTAACGCTCGACCGTCCGCAACCACGAATAGGTGAATAAAACCTCTATTTGACTTCACAAAGGGCCCAAAGTGGTCCACATGAAGCGTGTGGAATGGAATCTCTAACTTTGTGATGGGGTGCAGTAACCCTTCGTGAGTGCTTGTGTTGTTTTTTTTTTATATGCGCACTGATTGCAAGCGCCCACATACTTCTTGACGAACCTGGATATTTTGAGGAACCAATAATTTTTTTTTTTTATCCTCTTCAAAATCTTCTCAATGCCGAAATGTCCAATGTCGTCGTGATTGAGCTTAAATACTTGCCACCTTGCCTCTTTTGGTACTACCCATTTGACCTTTTCCTCATCACTGTCTAAATAGCGAAATAATCTATTGTATCTAATGACATAATTCTGTTTAATGTATAATAGGCCTTTTTCGTCTAGATTACTATTCAAAATATCCATTATCTGATGCAGCTCAGAGTCGCCTAATTGAAGCGTACAAAGCCAATCTTCGTTACTAATTCTCATTATCGTCGGAAACGGATCCTCGAAAGATTCCGACGGACCGACAGGATTTCGAGACAATGCTTCAACCTGACTCATTTTTACTCCAGCCCTATATTCGACAGTACAGTTAAATTTCTGTAGTGTCAGCTACCACCGTGCTATCTTTGAGATTAAGTCCCGGTTTGAGAATGTAGAAAGCAATGCGCTGCAATCGGTGATAACCTTTCTTTGACAGTCACTGAATTCAACATACGAAAATCTACACACAATCTTGCGGAACCATCCTTTTTACATACGAGTAGAATTGGGCTAGCATACTCGGAAACAGATTCTCGTATCACGCCAACATCTAACATATCTCCAACCATAGAACGCACCTTTTCCCTCTCGTGATGCGACAACCTGTATGGGCGATAAACAACTAGACGCTGACTGTTAAGTTCTGTGCTCATCTCGGTGATGCTGGTACATCCTAAGTCCTTCAAGCACGAGGGGAAATAACGGTGATATTTCTCAAGTATCTGTATAAGAGTTTGGCTTACATTTTCAGATACACCTTCACCTACACGCAGCTGACTTTCATCGAATCACTGCCCAACTATTGACTCAATTGCCGGTTCATTTACAACTCGATTCACAACGTCGACTCTCTCAGCACGACAAAAGATTAGTTTAGATGAAATTCTGCGAAAACCTAAACAGGGTACAACCAATACGTTAATACGCCCATTGATCGAATGATGAAGTCCTCCAACGATGAAATACTGATCGTTATGCTTTCCCGCTACGCTATTTTTCAAAAGAACATCTCCATCGAACGCAAGTTGAGACGGCTCAGGCGCAAAACGTCACTCCACTTCAACTGGTGCAGGACCATAGATATCAATTGTACTAGATGCTGAAAACCTCAACAAGTATCACTGTCATCAGCAAGTTCATAACAAGGCAATTTATTCCCAATATTATAGAATTGCAATTTGTTTCTATCTTTATATACCGATATGCGAGATTGCTCCGTGAACGTTTGTCCCGTAAGTACAGGGACCTCTAATAAATGGTCGGCCACAGCTTTGCAAGTAACTCTAGCCTCTACTCATCGACACTCATTTCAAGAGTCAGATTTCTTAGCGACTGGACCACGCTATTACCAAATCCTTCCATTAGTGTGGGGACATTATCGTGAGATACACCTAGTTTCCTGGCAACTGATTCCCTAATCTAGGTAACGTCGCTCCCGAAATCTTTAAAAGATCTAAGTACATAATATTCATCTATATTAATCTATATTAATTTTTAATTATAATATTATAAAGAGGAAAGATTTGTATGTAAGTATGTTTGTAACGAATTGGCTCAAAAAGTACTAGACCGATTTTAAAAATGCTTTCACCGTTTGAACGCTACATTATCACTGATTAATATAGGTTTTTTTTTTTAATTGCAAAAAAAATAAAATGTTTAGAAAAAATAAATGTCCACCCATGCGAAGCCGGGACGGGCCGCTAGTTGTTTATAAAATCAATTCTCATAGTTTTCTGCGCTGCACCACTAGTGTTTGTTACTTTGTTATCTGACTTACTAAAACACTTTTCCGCGGTGTGTCCGACCTTATTATACGCGTGCACTTCACCAACGGCTTAGCGCAGTGCAAGAAACTATGTCCCCTTTCCTTACAATTGTAGCAAACCCTGACGAGACTCGGTCAGGCGCTAGGTCTAGCGCTCGCTGTATTGGAAACATGAGAATCACTCGTATCAAAATTCCTATTCTTAGCGTGAAAATGTTCTGGACCAGGTTGATTATAGTCCCTTTTACTGAATAAATACTGTAACAGCTGATCGGGATGGGTACAACGCTGTGCTAAAGCTCCTGATTTAAGTGTCTTATCTGTGATGCAATATATTTTGCATTCTGCTGCGCGGGTACCTACTATATCGCATTGATTCACTAGACTTAATTTTTCATAGTAATACACCTCTATGGATTCGTTATATTCGCTTTTTCTTTTAATCATATCTTCCAAGGTCTGGCCGTAGTTCTGTTCGCAAGTAAACGCGTTCAATTGCTTCTCTTGCCATTCTTGCCAAGTAAATAGACAATATAATAATATTAACGGCATTTAGACTTTCGTACCACGTCTTGGCCAGACCTTGCAACTTTTGCATAGCGAAATGAGTTGTGGATCTTTCATCCCAACCGTATACCGAAGCGCACTCATTCACCTTTTTTTAACCACACGTCCATTCGCTGATTTTTGGACGACGGATCAAAGTTTGGCAATATATTTTTATGATCAATTCTCTGTAGTGGCTGTGGTGAGCTTTGGTTTACATGTGGTAATGAATGAGAGACCATCCCTAAGGTTCCTAATGATATCAATAAAATCTCTTTTCGAAAAAGAATGGCTACGTGACCTTCCAATCCGTTCTGCACGGTCGTGCTGTCGTGGTCCACGCTCCACGCATTGCTCTGCTCGTCGCTCGGCGCCCCGGCGCCGTGCTGACGTGGAAACGCTGCGTAGACGGCTATCCGCTCGCGGCTCGTCACTGCGACGCGACGCGTGGTGCAGGTTTTCGGCGGCGCGCACGCGGTCGCGCTCCCGCCGTACTTCATTCTCCAGCATTCGAAGCCGGTCACGGCTCAGCTCGATGTCCGGCTCGGGGCTTCGACTTCGCAGCTGACTTCGGCTCCGCGTGGCAGCGTGGGGCTCCCTGCGACCCGGAGTCACGACCCTCCGTTGACGCGGTGATTTTAAAATTGACTGAAATCTCACGATAAACGAATTTGAGAACTGGATAAAGTTGTAACCTATTGAGACGTTAGTGATTACAGACAGACACCAACTCCAAGCGTCCGTTTAATCTTTCTATAAATACCATTGGACAACAGAATAGGGTACAGATATATCGTTTTAGTTGAGCATTATACATTTTTTTTTTTTTTTGGGGAATAAAGATTGGTATTTCTTATACAAACACAGAAATCTAACTCATCCTGTTCTAAAAATAAAACATAGACACCTTTGTTCCAAGTAAGAACACTTAACTCCCAAAAGCGATAAATGCGGTATGCGGCGTCAAGTGCTTAGCTCGCATCGGTTCTACATATCGTGGGAGGTGTCGGGTGACGCGCTGCTTGGTAAGCGTCGTCTCAACCCAATAATGCTAAACTTTAAAAGATCTACATTAAAAACTACAGAAAAAACTTTAAATATTTGATTATATTACATTTGTTTTAAAGGGGTTTCCCGACATCCACCTCAACCATTTGATTCCAAACTTGCGATTTGGCTACTGACTGGAATTCGAACCCGGACCACAATATGTTAATTCAACTGTTTATTAGCCGTCCCGTTACGTCTTCCATGGTAGTAGTAACACGGAATAGTGTAAAAGGGTATACACTAACTAAAATTGACACGCTAATATGGGTCAACAGACCCACAAAAATTAATAACATTAATTATAAACAAAATGTGATTATAAGACTTCAACAGAATAACTTTCAGCAGTACTAAAGATGACAAAATCTAGAAACGAGAGCGTATTGATACGAAATTTACGCAATATCCTAAAATTGCTCTTAGGTCTCAAGTTAATATTATAATCACATCAACAAAATAGAGATAAAATTTGGGCGTGTACTTACGTTTTGGGTGCATTTCACTTCTGAAGTGTAATCATAGCAGCCTCAGCGGTCACCACTCTCAAAGGGATACTTACTATTCTAGCTGGGAAGATTGTATGAATACAAACTCAAACTGTTCACTTAGTTTTAATAAGTTTAGTACAAAACAACTATGTTATACTTATTGTTATTATTACATTTTTCTTTGGAACCGATTCTAATCGAATGTCGCGATCGATGGTCCAGGAGCGAATGTCGTCCGCGCACCCGCTCCTAGCCCACGAACCCCCAACATGCCCGCGGCAAATCCCGCTCTCCAGTTGGCCCACGACATCGGGCGATACCAATGTCATGTCGATAACCAATCGCAGAGCGACCTATGCACCAATCAATGTTAAATCAAAAGTTGACATTCCCAAACAATAGAAATGAATCGTTTACACAACATTCCTTTGGTAATATTTAAAACATATATTTATATAAAACAAAAATCCTAACTGAATTAACTCATTTTAGCAATTATCTTTAAAAACTATTTATTAAAAAGGAACAAAACCTAACACAATAAAGTAAGAGAAATAATTAAAGTTACTTGTTCATCAAGAACAATTAACCCGCTTTCTAAATATATGCATTGGTAGGTTCCAAGTAACATAGTAAAATATAGCTCTGTGGAAAACACGAAATAAACTATACTTACACAAATAGAAGCCATATATATCGCTTCAAGAGGAAGACGAATTAGTTGAGTAAATACGTCGGCAGACTTTATCTGTTAACTTATTTATGTAGCCGATAAGTTCACGGTAAAATATGAGAAAGTTCCAAATAAAGTATAGGTACTTAGTTATCAGCTTTCAGTATGAAACACGACATGTTTGTATATCAAATTACTTTACTGTACGGTGTTCGGACCCAAATGCTCGATGGTCGTGCACTTTGTAATTCCACTGTAATGTATGGGGGATCGAACAAAAGATTTGCGAACATCTCCGAATGAAGGTATTTCTATGGGAGTCCTTGAATATTGTCATTTGGGCTATTGTGATTTGAATGAGCGATTCTACAATGCGTTGTTGTGCGGAAAGAACCTTCAAATTGCAGGAATAGGAAGAATAATACTGGCTAATCTATACTAACTAATATTATAAAGAGGAAAGATTTGTATGTATGTTTGTAACGAATTGGCTCAAAAAGTACAGGACCGATTTTAAAAATTCTTTCACCATTTGAATGCTACATTATCACTGATTAATTTAGGTCTTTTTAATTGCAGTAAAAAATAAATTGTTTAAAAAATAAAGGTCCACCCGTGCGAAGCCGGGACGGGCCGCTAGTAGATGATAAAATTCTGACATTTATTATTTATTTATTTATTTAATACTTCAAGCACATAAATGTACAGAGGCGGACTTAATGCCATAGGCATTAAGTCACACACACACACATTATTATTGACACATTACACATTACACACACATTATTATTATTGTTCATTTTAAATTATATGGAATTGAACTATAGCAGTGTTCATAATCTCAGATTATTTAAATTTCATCTCCATTTAATCAGTTATCTACTTTAGTGAAATGTATTCCCAGTTGATTTTTGAGTGACATTTGCAACAAAAAGGTCCTAAGAAGTTTTTGGTTGCAATGGGATTTGAACTTTGTTGTGTATGATATTCAGTTTGTTGTTCCTTAACTTGAAAATTATCTCAAATTCTTAATTCAAATATACAAATTCATTAAATGTATTCTATGAACTAAATAGGTTTGGCTTGCACAGTTTAATCATCTCAGTTCTCATAGTTCCAAATACAAAAAACAAAAAAGTTTTTCCCTCCACCAAAACAAATCACACACGCATCATAAAAATAACTTTCGTCCAATTTGGCACTTTCTCCGACCCTATTGGTGGGTCGGCCATCACTCCATCAATATAATGTGTACAAAGAGATTGTTTCGCATCACTGCACTTCCCTGAACGGTACCGGCGAGGCGTTAATACATGTAACCCATCGAGGTTTGGAAACAAATTGTCTCACAAGTATACACTTACAGAGATATTGTTGCTTTACGAAGCTTAACTCTTTCCAAAACTCTGTGCCATATTATCGGCCGATTTATGTATTTAGTAAGTCGGGAAACACGGGCGTTTTGTTTTCGTGTACTGGTTTTTCAACGCTCTCCTTAGCTCCGCCCGAGAGTTAAAAATCCAAGTGTTTTTTTGTCGTACTTTTTTTTAAACTTTTTTTTTTTTGAAGTAGTACACCTACCAAATACTTTGTTGTCCATTAACTGTAGTGTATATCTTTTGTTAGAGATCCTTAAATAAATAAAAATAAAACTGACTGTCACGCAGGTAGGCACTGACCGACACGGGTGCTTTTTACCGACTTCACAAAAAGGAGGAGGTACTATGTTTGTATGTTTTTTTTTTTTTTGTATGTTTGTTCATCGAATACTCCGCCAATTGTCGACGGATTTTCAAAATTCTTTTTTTGTTCGAAAGTAGATAGTTCTGAGGTGGTCCCATTGTCACCAAGTTAGGATCTGATGATGGGATCTTAGAGAAATCGAGGGCAACCCTCAAATTTTATAGGCTCACTTATTGTTTTTCGCATATTTTATGAAGTATCTTGTGTATTTGCGTATGGTTGTCACCATCTCAGGTAGCTGAGCTGATGATGGAAGGTACAACTCCTTAACAGCAAGAAGTTACTCGAACAGACAAGGACAGTTTTAGTAAATTGTTTTGATGTTTGATAGGGCATTTGCCACATTTGGTTTCATGATCATCAAGTCATGACCTGATGCTGCAGTCAGGATAGTCTGCAGAGTACCTAACTACTCGACAACTAACAGCAGATATATCGTGTTTAGGCTCATTGAAAAGGGCTCGATGTGTGGATAAACATACTGTTAATGAGAAACACCGAAGTATCTACACAGAGACTTGATGCTGATGCCAGGAGCATCAGAAAAAGTACAAACCTTGAAATTACAGCACCGTAGTCGTGTTTGGGCTCATTTTAAACAGGACTAAATTTTAAGTTCAATGCAATGTTGACATAAGTCTGGCCTGATGCTGCCAGGATTATCAGCGGGATCCTGGAGAAATCGAAGGAACTCTTCAAATATTATAGGCACACCTATAGCGAATCGGGTATTATTTATACTAACTCGTGCATTTGCTTTCGGAAAGCAAAATTTAGTGAAGTAAAACTGATGATGAAGACCACAGATGGCCACCGGGACTACTCAATAATAAGTATTTCACAGGTTGCGATTCGACTACTTACTTTAATATGGTTGCTAAGCAATTTATGCTCGTCACAATGCGAATGGTGAAATGGAGCTGATGGTGGAGTACCAGGAGAACTCCTCAACAATTAACGTCCCTGTATCGGGAAAAGTAATATTTTGTAAAAGGCGATGAGCTTGATGCATTATAAACAGTCCCACTAAAAAGCGAGAAATAAAAACTTTTTAACAAAAAAAAAAAAACCGACTTCCATAAAAAACACTACAAAGTGAAAAATAACTTTGATTTCGGAAGTCGGTGGCAATAAACTAAAATACAGATCCAAAGACACCGACTTCCGAAATCAAAGTTATTTTTCACTTTGTAGTGTTTTTTATGGAAGTCGGTTTTTTTTTTGTTAAAAAGTTTTTTGAAAATTAATGATAGGCATTTTTACAGAATAGCGCTTCTATGCAAACAAAATGACCCGTGTCCCGTATTGTTGAACGCGCTGAAAAAGCGTATCAGTTTTGTCAAAGACAAAGACGACGCTCTACACTGCCGATCTTTTTCCATAACTCGCTGTGATGTATGTAAGTGTAAAGATATTATTGTTCCACGTCACTGCACTTCCCTACGATACTGGCGGCGTTAATACGACGCATTTAGCTTTCAATCACAATTTGAATGATTCGAGTATTGCTAATCCATTGCTTCAAATGTTCGACTAATTTTTCTGCTGAACAACGTAAGCAACGCAATGAATGCTGATAAACTGTCTGTGTAACTGTGTTACGCAATTACCCCGCATATCTACCAAAGAACCTATGTTGTAGAAGTTTTTCCAATACCTGTACGATGTGATATATCTAATACGCCTAAGTAAGTGTAAAGAGATTGTTCCGCCTCAGTGCACTTCCTTGTAACTTTTCGAGTTCTCGCCTGCCAGGACCGAACCGGCCTACTTTCCGCTCCGATGCATCTGTGTGACCACGTGCCGCCACTTGAAGGGACGCGTGCATCCAATGGTGCTTGAGAGATATATATTAATGTCTGATTGGCTGATTCCTTGATTGAGATGGATGGTTCCTTTCACAGTTACGGTTTCACAGGACATTTGTTTTTACTAACTGGAGTTGTGTCTTATTTTTGATTGGATTTTGGGAGAGCAGTGGTGGCCCAGTGGTAACGGCCGCGACTTACGAGTTGTAGGTCGTAGGTTCGAACCCAGACAGGCGGTTTATTTTGTGTAAATTATTTATTTAATCACCACTGCTCTCAAAACGATGAAGGAAAACATCGTGAGGAAACCGGCATATCCTAGAACTAAAAATTCGAAGACATGTGACATCTACCAACCCGCAGGGCCCGCGTGGTGGATTACGGCCCACTCCCTCTCACCGAGAGGAGGCCTGTGTCCCAGCAATGGGAACATTATAGGCTGATTATGTTATGTTTGGGAGATAAAAGGAGTGAATGTCATTCAAAATGAATGTGAAACGTAGATTATATCATTCGGAATCGTGTAATAATCCAGATTTTTTAATTATGTATGGATATGAAATGATCCGTTAAAAAAAAAGTTTCTTTACGAACGTTTGGAGTTTGGTATTTTCCAACAAATAAACAAACGGTATAGACAATAAACATTCTAGCTGTGCCTTTGAAGAATAAATGATTTTAAAAACGTTTAGAAAGATTTAGTTATGAGGTAACTACGTAACATACATAACTTCAGCAATGCGTGCGAAAAACACATCCATATATTTACGGCGATATTCAAACTCGCGACATGACACGTTATAGAATAACATATCATAGACAGAGCAATAACCGCCTGTACTGGAATAATGTAACATTCATAAAATTTTATGTACCTACTTCATAGTTTCACAAGTTGCGGCCAGAGCTGGCCAGTGTTCTTCTGAACCCATTCATCCGTTTATTCATATATTTAACGTATGTAACGTACATAGCGTGTGTATATTCACTTGTCAACACATAGCTGTGTCTTCATCTCGGAATAAAATGTTTGCTAATAGTGAATAGAGTAGCTATTCGGAACGGTGCGAAGTTTGCAGTGTAAACAATATTCAGAAACTTTCAGGCCATTCATACTATGTTTACGTTTTTCAGTTTCTGACTGTTTTATATAGGTACGTTTAGTGTAAGTAGTTGGACGGGTTTATAACTGAAACGGTCGTTCTATTTTTTATTGGCAATGATCTTTGTTTTTACATGCTTTAGAGTAGGTAATGGATCGACGTGAAAAGTCGTGTGAAGATTTTATTCTTTACCTTGAAATCGAATCGGTATTCAAAATGCGTTGCACCTAACCTACGATAATTTTGCGACACATTATTCCGCAATATGATTGATCATGATCAGCCTTTACTCTCAAACGATACATTATTTTCACGCAATAACATTGACGGCCCATAAAAGCTTCAATGTTTTCGCCTGAAGAAGACAAGCGCAATACTTATCTTACTCGATGCAATTAAAATATGGTGTAAAAAAAATTGTCGCTCAATCTTTTGTTTAATATTAACCCTCGGTCAAAATTATTGCGCAATTCGATCGTTTGGGGCTTTAATTAAAAGAAAAACGTTTTTTTTAAGTAAACTATTTCTATTTTAGTATGCCTACAGACGTAACTAACAAGATAACTCTAAACTTATAGCAATGACCGCTGAAAGATTTAATTGTAATGAAACGAGGCGCTAGTAGGCCATACGTTTACTTATAACTTGACATGAATGTGAGTTTTAAGAGCAAAAGTTATTGCCGCACCGGTACCGAGATACTTAGCGTTATCCACAGAACCACCTGTAGGGAAACGTGACTGCCCATACTTATACAAATTACTAACAGTAATAAGTAGGTACCTAACCCTTATTTGTGTGAAGATACCTTTATTTGTGTGAAGATAATGTTGCGAACGTACAAAATAAAGACGAATGCTAATCTGAGTTTACCGTTACGTACAGAAATGTAAAACACGAGATGAGTGGTGCCGATGTACTCGTAAGCCGAGAAACACCGAAGTCTGCTAACACTATAATATGTAGACAAACAATGATCGGGGCGGTCCCCAAGTTTTATCGCTTCGCGTTACCTACCCGCTGCTGTCTTGCAATTCCGCGGCGTTCGTCGCTGTGTTTAATTTCACTTAGTGATCGCTTCTCTTGTTATTGTGGCCTAGATGCCGTGGAAAGCGGGCCCTGCCCATTATGTACGGCTCCCTAACACGACAAACTTGTACTTTCAATCTGTTTCGACGCGGTACGGCGCGGTGCGACGCGATGCCAAGTCATAATTCCCTTGTCCGTCTCGCATAACATCCTGAAAATGAGGCTCACGATTCTCGTGTAGGGATTTTTTTTTTTTTTTTTTGTGGATGGGAAATCATCCAATGACCCCTCCCGCTCTGGGTGGAGCAGAAGGGAGTGTCAGACGCTTACCCATTACTCTCCGCCCGCAGGCCCGCGCCTACGGTGGCCGGGAGTCGTCTTGTGTCGTCTTGTATTTTCAATCTGTTTCGACGCGGTACGGCGCGGTGCGACGCGATGCCAAGTCATAATTCCCTTGTCCGTCTCGCATAACATCCTGAAAATGAGGCTCACAATTCTCGTGTAGGGATTAGATAGTTATCTGTTTTGTTATCGCTTTAATAGAATATGGTCGTTCATGTCGACAGATTATAATTTGATGGCAGTTTAAACGGTTTATGAGGTCTTACAAATACGTCATCGTGCAATGATTTTCAATGCACTGAATTTCAGTTTATGTTTATATGTTGTTATCACAATATCTTCTGTATCATTTGGGTTTTATTAGAACAAAGCTAAAGAGTTTGTTTGTTTGGACGCGCTAATCTTGAGTCGTGAAAAAATGAAAAAATATTTTTTGCAATTTAGGGCCCAATTCTTGAGGAAGGCTATCATCACACAACAACCTTTAGGAGCAAATCAAAAAGAAAAAATCGGAAAGAACGCTATGCGAAAACGAAGTAATAGCACGGGCTGGCGATGCGATGCGACGGGGTGGGTCGGAGGTACAAGAAATTTCACGCGGACAAAGTCGCGGGCGCAAGAAGCTAGTAAATAAATAAACAATCAACGCCAAGAAAACGTGAGTTAGAAGGATGGTATGCGCCTCTTTTTACAATAATGTATCATCAGTTTCGGTGACCATTTTGTTTATGACCCAGCACGAGGGTACCTACTTCGTTATGTCACGTCGGTGACACCGAATAAGCTTAAAGTAAACAATCATTAATATTGCATGAGACATATTAATTTTTCAGACTAATATATAAGCTAATTCAATTAAGTTTAATTGAAAACGTTGATGCATTACCTGGTATGGTCCTAATTGCACCCCATTAGTCTAGCTAGGTGAGGTGTAATAGATTCGATACTCGGGAAATTATCCACTGCTATCTTTTTGCTTTGAAAAAGATGAAGCCTGAAATTGTCTTCTATGTAAGGGTAGTCGCGTTTAGACGGGCTCCATCGGTACTGTAGATTGTAGAACTATTGTTAGTTGGATATTATTTTGTAAATAGTTAAGCAACTAAAGCCGAATAAGCATTCGGCGTGTTAAGTTATTGTTATTTAATTTAGTCAATCTTGTACAAATAAATAAGATTTAAGTGCTTGTTTGCAATGTTGAAGTAACAGCTTTTTATTTAATGCGGTACTTGTAACAAAAAAAAATGTTTTTAACATTTTTGTCTGGTTTGTTTCGGAACGGTAATCTAATGTAATCTTAGAAACGGCTGGACCGATTTTTATAGGACTTTTAATGGCTGCTGTTCAACGACTGCTGTTCTAATTTTAGAAAAATAATTACTTAATAAAGAGACATTATTGTTTCCGACATCCACGCGAACTAAGTCGCGGGCACAGCTATACAGTAAATAATAAATTGTCGTTACGTAGTGAGCGACCGTCCATCTTACTTACTATTACTACGATTAGGTACTTCTTACATAATGGTTGTTTATCTTCTCTACCAGCTCAATCCACGTGTTAATCCAAGAAATGTTATGCTAGTAGTTATGAGTCAGTAAAAGCAGATGTCCCACCGTACCGGGCTATCGCTGACATGTGCGATGTATTTGTACATGACACAGCCTCACCGCGCCGCCTGCGCCGATCGACATGCGTTCATGCTTGCGGAAAATAAATTATGTGTCATCCTCAATGCGAATTTATTATTCATCTGTAATTGGACCCACCACTGCGATTACTTTTTAATTTCACAGTTTTTCTAAAGTGAGTTGTGTGGCATATCCATTTACGATCAGTGTCAAAATATTTTATTGACTCTTTTTAATTTCTTTCAGCATATTTGGTATTGTTATGGTAAAACTGTCTGCGATCACAAAGGTACAAAGGGCCTGGTACACAACTTTTTTATACGGTATGAAACTATGAAACCACAGTTTCCTATGTAGGGCGACAACAAAATAAAGTCATGAAAACAAAGGATAAAAAAGAAAAAAAAAAACACTCATCATAATGTTCGAAATTTGAATACAAGCGTTGGGGCGTGAATGCACTCTAATTGTGCGCGCCTCAATTTTGAATTTTGATTGCGTGTTCCTTTATTGTTTTACACGCTTTTGTCTATGCCTTTGTTGTAGCACAACATTCGACTATGATTGCTTTGACTCCACTATTTCAATGAATACATAATGTCAAACGATTGTTTGCAGCAGAAGTGGAACTTTTAATTTATGAAGGACGAAAATCTGAATCAATTGAAACATAAACAATGCCATTTAAACTTACTTAATAAGTTATCAATAAACCAAGTACATTCATATGCCTCGTCAATTAAATGATAGCACAGGAAAAATATATTAAAAGTAATAATTATATTACTTTACGATCAGACCTTTTAGAGTAGCAAGGATTATATTACGGAAATTGCAAGTTACGTGCGTCCAGTACTTTACATCAAGTAGACCACTCAGCTACTTCCCGGTCGATATTTAGGAGCGGCAGTAAACTGGCAACAATGCATCGCAGCACTCGACGCCTACTGTTACAGCGCTTTCATGGCTTTATTGCCTAATGCACGTCGTATATCATGCTTTATAGCACGTCTCATGAATTCAGTTACAGGTTTTCCTGGAAGAATTTTATGTTAATGCTGAGGTTCGAAGGTTCATGAACAAATGTGATTCTGGAAAATGCAGAATACGGTTAAATTTATCAGTTTTCATTTGGCACTCGATGCGGATTCTGGCTACCTATTGACTTGTTTTTTTTTACGAAAATCTGCCTTCACAATAATAATAACTATAAAATAATCGTTGAAAAAAAAAGATATTCCTCAGTCAAACTTATTGAAAACAATGGGTATTTCTGGATTTTCCAGCTCTAAGCAAGCCTATAAACGTTGACAGCTTTTCGATGGAACATTTATCACCGAAATGACTATGCGATTTGCATGCGCGATACGGAATGGCGCTTGATTGTCATTGTCACTCGCACATAACGTTGCCAATATTTTAGAAACGTGACCGGACGACGCGTGAGGTCTCTGTTCCTATGGGCTATTGTCGATGGCTTTCGGAAGACTATCTAGCTAAGGCTAGGCTTACACTAGCTTAAGTCCGCGTTTAAGAACGAAGTTCCTTATTGCACGTTATACTCTGCACACTTGGCGAAATAGACTAGAGACAGACCGAAAAACGTGAAACATTTTAACTGACACGACAATTTTGTTATAAGTAGCATTCCTTTTAATTTCTCTCAAACGTTGTGAAGTTATTTCATTGTGACTGTTATTTACTAACAGGCACAATAAATTTTTTGTCCCAAAAAAAAAATTGTAGGTATAAAATAAATCCTTCTTCATTGGACAGGTTGTTAACCTATGCAAAATTTCAAGGTCTTCCATAGTAATGTGGCGCCGCGAAAGTGGGACAACCTCACTTTCTTATTTATAATATTAGCAAGGATTAGTAGTTAGGTAGGTATTCTTTCTACTCACTGAATGGGAGTCACGATCTGTGCCAATCGGGAAAGAATACGAGGCGAGTTAATTTGGTTAGGTTTGCTCAGTCTGTCTAGTCGAAGTATGTACTATTACTTTCTAGTTTTACTAGACGATAAAAGGATTCTAGGTAATTGTGTTATGTAAAAGTTACAACGAAGTTAGGGACACTACGGAATATTGGCTTGTTTGTAACTTTGTATAGTGCCGAGTCTTACACGTGAAGTCTATGATACATAGTACCTATGTTTTTATGACTAGAAGATAAGATAAGATTTATACAATCACAGGAATTATATAAATCTTATCGCAAGCTGCTTCATACTGTTCACTGTTAACGCCAGATTGCAATAGGTAGGTAACTGTGAATGATAAATAAAATTGACTATCAAGGCTATCAAAAAATAAAACAAATGAAGGTCACATAGTTTTTCGATATTGGAAACTAATCTTTTAAACAAAGCAAGTTGTTCTATTCCAAGTTAGTCTCAATTCCGATGGATATGCGTACTGGTCTCTCCATATACGGACGGTACGCTTGTCAGCGCTAGTTGCAGCTCGAATTATTAATTAAACTAAGCCCTATGTAGGCCAGTCGGTAATTGCGGCGGGTGCTAATGTCACTGGCTAACACCCGGCTAATTTAAACTGCCAGTCAACAGGTTCACGAGGTAACCTACACTATACATATTTAGTTCTGGGTGTATGTATTGGCGTGAAACGTCCCACGTTTGGTACCGTACGTGGTATGGTTTGCCAAAACTTTGTGTGTAGGCAATTGTTTGAGCGCATTTATTTGTAAACATGTGATAATAGGATTTATGAACATTTTCTATGTATTTTTGAAAACGAGCGGGAAGTGCTTCCAAGACGTTAGTGCGATTCCTGGGTTAAAGTGTTATTAGGTTTTTCATCTGGAATTTCTCAGCTTGGAGCCTGGATTTGTGACCGGTTGATGGCCTCGCCCCCTATGACATAGGACCTAAACAGAACCAGCAAAATGTGGGTGTAAGGTACACCTCTGTACGAAGGGTTGCCCTTCGGGGAAACAAGGCGATATGTTATGTTTATTAATTAATTCTGTAAATAGTATTTAAAACCCTCTTTTTTTAGTGATAATTGTAAATATTTTAGAACTAGCTGTCATCGACTCTACCTATAAGGAAGAAAAACTGCCGACATCACTAAGTAATAAGCTGGCTAAACATCCTTAGCTGACTGTACCAGTAGACTACTGATTGCCTGCTTATTGATAGACAACTCATACATTTATGGAGCATGTTTACGAATAGGACAATAAATTGTTTTATGTTTTTCGGGCCAGTGTGTTCGGGCATGATAATAGGCGCCTACAATTATATGTAGGTATGGTAGGTACAACGGATATAGTGACATACCGCGGTATGGGGCGTTAATGTAAGTGCCTGTGGCATTGGATCTATTATGTGCGTAATAACTAATAGGTATTGTATATCATGGAGTATCGTGTACGCAGTTAATAGGAAAAATCGTGACGCACACGTTGTTTTACTATTGTTAATTGAGTTGCTGTTTTTGTAAAAAATCAGCTTATCTAAACGCTATCATCACCATCATTTCAGCTGAAAAACGTCCACTGCTGGACGTAGGCCTCCCTTAAGCAACGCCGCTTCAACCAGTTCTGTGCTTTTCGCATCCTGCAGCCTTCACCAGGTCATCGGCCCACCTTGCAGGAGGCCTTCCAACGCTATGTCTTCCGGGACGCGGTCGCCACTACAGAACCTTTTGGCCTCATCAGCCATCTGTTCTGCGAGTAAAACACGCCAACCTATACGCCTGGTATTTTACAATTAAAAAGTATAATATTATGGGAAAATACAATTAATAGCCTTACATAAATTAAATATTTACATAAATAATCAAACACAAATGTTCTTATTTGGCAGCTAAAAGTAAAACAGTTTTTAAATTACATAAGTACCTTTGGTATAACAGTAAATGCCTTAAGGGGCCGGCATAGCATGCGTAGTTCATACAAACAGAAAGAAAGAAAGAAAGAAAAATAGTTTTATTTGTCACAGAAAGACGTGCAAACAAAAAGATAATTAATTCTAATGACATCATATATATGAAAACAAAAAAAAAAAATATATATATATATATATATATATATATCTTTATACATGAGCACAAAGCATAGATAGTCAGCGGCTGCACGTCATGACTGTGACAAGAAGGCTTCCACTCAGCATGATGCTGTGCTATAAGCTGTGGGTCCCACAGCACAGCGCTGATTTACAAACGTAATGCCAAAATAATTTGTAAACCAAACATATTCATAAGGTGGTGTGTATTAATTCCGATTGGATTACAGTGTATGTTTGTGTGTGTTTTAAATATGTATTTTGAAAGGACAAGTTTGTATGAACTACGCATGAAAACAAAATCAGCCAGTTAATAAGTAACGCGAGTTAACGTTGTGGTTAAATGCATTTAAATGGTTGTTTCAGCCCTGGGTACAAAATTTACCCAATTTGAGGGTCGGGTTAAAGCCCCTTTCTTGAACATTTGCAGTACCTAATAGCGCTCAATTATTTATGTAGACATTACATTTAAGAAACTTTACGACTAAGTAAATGCGTAAGTGGCTTTTAAAGTAAATTAGCTAAATAAAACGAGAATATAAACATATTTATGCTTATTTTATGACTTCGAAATGTCTATAATAGCTTGTAATATACCTTTTCAATTAACCTCGAAGTTGTAAAAATGGGAACAGGTAGGTAATGTGTTTTCACGTTTTCCCTAATTAAAATGCGAAGTGCATCCAATCAGATATGCGTTACAAACGCATAAGACTGCAAAACCTGACTGTAAATAGTAGTAAGTATTAATAAAATAATCGATAAAATTTGCGAGGAATGTAAACAAATTCTGCCGATCGATTCTGTGAAAATCTCACCTTGAAAAGTTAGGTGAAGTGAGCTTAGAGTGAGCTGTCAAGAGTACCAATCCCTAGCATCAGGATGACACTGACAGCTCACTCCACGCTCACTTCACCTAAGTTTTCACGGTGAGATGGTTACAGAATCGCACTGCAGTATAATAACCGAAGTGATAAAGGATAACACTATACAGTGCTTCATTTTTAATTCTCTTACCTATTGTGGCATAGTAGTTTTATTCTAGGTGTATCGTCTTCACATATAATTATATAATTATTGTAGAAAAAATATTATAAAACATTTTAAAAGCGTAACGGTGCTGGTTTCTTGCCCATTCTTCTCCATACGAAAGTACTTTTTCGAAGGGGCGATCACTAGATTCAATTCTATGTATTTTATTGCTCTATGACGGTGATTAACGTTCAAATAGGCCTTATAAGTGCCTATTTAATAAATGCTTTGACTTTGATAGTGTGCGTGAAATTTCTCTTTAGTGTAATTAAATGTACATAGCTTCATATTTTATATTACAGTTTTCACTCAGCAAATGAAATCGCGTGTTTCAAGGACCAAAAGCTATTTCGCACACCCTTTGTTGTCCAGGCTGTATAGGCTGTTTAACATTGTCTCTGTAAGCTGCTGCAGGGCGCGACTCTAAGGCTTGGCGCACGCGACGCCATGCCACATCGTAATGGTGCTTTTGATTTATAGTCCAATTTAACTACTCTGTGTGGCTGTGAAAAATTACGCACGATGAGCTTTGTTTTTTAATAGGGCAGAAAGGATTTAAATGAAATTGCCTGCGAACAACGGTATTCAGGTTCTCTAGGGACAATTTCATAAATAATAAATAGGTTGGTAGATATAAAATAGCTAACTCGACATCAGAATCAATTAGTACTTTAAAAGCTTGCCACTTTCCAAAATATTTACGTAATTTTCTCGAATTAGGTTAATTTGAAATGCAATGTTTTCTACCTACTAAAATTAATTCAATTAGGTAATATTGCTCGATTAATTTATTAGGATATCCTGTTTGGACATATCTGCATGATTAAACGGTAACTTAATTTAAGTGTTAATTTTTACTTTATAGTAACATAGAACCAAAAATTCGAAGACTTGTGACATCTACCAACCCGCACTGGGTCCGCGTGGTGAATTACGGCCCACTCCGGCCACAGCCTCTCACCGAGAGGAGGCCTGTGCCCCAGCATTGGGAACATTTTAGACTGATTATACTATAGTAACGTAGACTCGGTATGTTTTGTAAAAAAAAACATTCAAGCAAGAGCACATTAAATGGCCGTCAAATGAAATAAATGTTCCCGTCCGTTAATAACTTCTAAATAATAATTAATGTTCTGAGCTTTGAAGAATTTATAAGTCTATGTTTTTTGCTCATAGGCAAATAACTGGTCTGTATATTTGTCTGTACTTTGCGTAATTCTGTGATCTTTTAACTAGGCAAGCTATTGCTGTGCGTGGCTCGGGGCGGTATCATATCAATTCATCTTGTGGTGTGCTCAGATTCGCTCACCTTGGAGAGAATAATTTTGTTCCCACATTTCTGTTTTTTTTTTACGGTGACTGTAGTTTCCTCAACATACACAATATCATGACTGTATTTTCCAACGGGTTCGGCAGAGGCGTAGGTATACCTAATGAGAAATCTGTAGCGATAAAATTGGAAAAAATAACACTTTACCTACAGCAAACATTTTTGTACTTTTTTCCGCCTAGTCCTTCTAGCTTGAAGATCATTAAAACTGTTTAATAACGAGATTACACCAGTATACTTCATCTTGGATTTAATCCGTCAGTCAGTTCACTCACAGGATGTTTGCTTCACTTTTTATTATCAGAGCAAACAAACTTAATAACTTAAAGATGTTAATATAAGCTATATAAGATATTAGATATAGCTGCTTCTGAGAGCTTCTGATATTATTTAAACGATGTGACAATGTCAGTGGGCAGGATGTGTCCGTCAACAACTGTCTCAAGAGGATTGTTTGTACTAATAAATAAACATTACAATACTTTGTGGCCACCGACCAAAGATACCAGCATTAAAATTTTAAATCGTACTGCTTTGTAAGAAATCTTGATACTCGGCCGTGGTTCGCATTAAACTGAAGAATGGACCAAGATTATGAATGAATTGTATTTCCTTCATGAATTTTGTTTTCGATGTAATTTATGACTATATTTGTGCGTATGTGTGTGTTGAGTGTCACAGATGATAAAAGGACAGATTATAACGTCGGAGAACATGTGTGTGTCGGATGAGCGGGGGCAATGACCTCTGGTAGGTATTCGAGATGTTATTACACACGCAAACGCGTCATTAAACATCTGTATAAGTAATCTGCATTCTTGAGATGAGATGCATGTTATCGCCGGTTAAAATTTTTCGCTTTGAGTTAAATATTATTACAAACTTTTTGCAGTTTTTAAAAACAAATGACTGTGGGTTATGATAATGTGGTAGAGGGTTCGCTCCTTAACAAATTGCTACTAGAAAAATGAGGGGTTTATTCTGCGGTCATTAAACTATACTTATATCGAATTTCCATAACGACCTCATTTTCTTTTATGAAAATAATATGCATGTCAAGTCAGGAATTTTTTTAAAGAAAATTGACTACTTACTAACTTACTCAAATTGTCCGTATATTCAAACCGCAACTGGTACTCTATGACAGTTGTATGAAATGGTTAGCATAATTAGCTATAACGTTCCCACTGCTGGGGCATAGGTCTCCTCTCTGTGAGAGGAAGTGGACCGTACCTACCCGTAATCCACCACGCGGGCCCAGTGCGGGTTGATACATGTCACATGTCATCGAAATTTTGGTTCTAGGTCATGCCAGTTTCCTCACGATGTCTTCCTTCACCGTTTTGAGAGCAGTGGTGATGAAATTATTTACACAAAGTAAAGCGCCTGCCTGGATTCGAACCCCCGATTTATAATAACTCGTAAGTCTCCCATTACCACTGGGCTAAAAGTGCTAAAATACGTAAAATTGGCGTACCTAGTGTGTAAAATTTATCAAATAATTTCCCTGAATGTAAGTACGTTTACAATCCATGTTTACCTACTGAACTTTTAGTAAGTGTGAGAAGTTCTCAAAATCTCACGATATAAGTAAATAACGCTTACTTTCAAATCGTGCGTGCCTCATTAGTTGGTGTCGTAATGATAATGTGTGCCAATCTGTTTAAATAAACATAGACTATGAGAGGTTACTACACTCGTCAATAGTAATCATGGTGGCCCTGAGGTGTACAGGTTTTGATGGTAAAACATAACATAATTAAGTGGAATAACCGTAAAGTACCTACTTATAGTTAAATACAGTGTGGCATCGCAAACTGTAACCATGAATTGAGCACATAATTCTAGACCACTAGCAAAGAGATTTTTCCAGGGTAATCTGATATTTCATAGAAAAGTACAATACCTACGCGGTCAAAAACGCTGGCAAAAGTTTCAACGCCCCCTGCGTTGTCTATGATGTGTTGAATTCATGCTTACAGTTTGCACGTCGATGTGTGATGTATCAATAAAACTACAAAAACTCCATAAATGATGGAGAGGGAGAGGTAGAATAAAGAATATAAGGATGGATTGTGTAAGGAATGATATGAAAGAGAAGGGAGTGAATAATAGCGTGACGGTTGACAGGGCGATTGGAAGAAGAAAATGGCAAGAAGATGATGATGAAAAACTCCATCTTGTAAGTTAAGCGAAAGCAGCCCAAAACATAACACTTCAATTCAGCGTTTAATCTATCTATTTAGGAACAAGTTTGAAATACATCCTTCCCCATGTTATTTTCTGTTCAGCATCAGTGTAATTGCATAACATTAAGAGTCACAAAGGCTTTAATTTTGACAATTCTGCAACATTCATTGCGTTATTTACGTTGTTAAGCGGACAATTTTTTTGAACATACGAAGCAATGGATTAGCAATATCCTTCAAGTGTGTTACGAAATTAGGGTGCTGGTTTGTAATACATCCTTCTCCGTGTCATTTTCTCAGTTCAGCATCAACCAGTTACTAAACAACAGGTGTGTGGACGTATGCGTCGAGACATTTTCTTTACTTTAGGCACCATTGTTACACAAGAACAATGCTTCGTAATTTAATTAACTTACCCACAGATAAAACCTGACTCTCTCTCTCACATAAACAAACTTTAATTTAAAGTAATTAATACGCATGATAAATAACACATTTGGTAAAAGATTCTGTGTACAGATAATCATAATTACATTTTTCAACACACCAGTATTTGGATTCTATCAAAGGTTTCCAATTTCATCTATCTATTAAATTACCTAGTTACCTATAGGTAATAATACTATACAAATAAATAAAATTGAAGTGTCTGTTTGTAATGTTTTTTTTACTAAATGAAATTATATAGGTACGGTACTTATAACAAAAAACAACTTTTAATTTTGTTGCCTATTTACAAATCTCCGAAACGGCTGGACAGACTTTGACGAAATTTTCACTGGCAGATAGCTGATGTTATAAGGAGTAACTAAAAATATTCCATGTCCGCATGAAATGAAAAATCCATGTTTATTCTCTTTGCGGAAAAGTGTAGTGGCTAGATATAGGTTTCTAATCACTTTGTTTACCAGACTAAGAGAAGTCGCGGGCACAGCTAGTTATGAATATTACGTTAATAACAGTTAATCGAAAAGTTATTTGCTTATTGTATAAACTCATGTATAACAAATTGTTTTCAAAAGCCCAGCAGTCGTGCTCCATCAGTACCGGTTGGCCGCGCGCCATCAATTTCTGATTTCAAGGTTAAAAGGTTCAATAACACTCGATTAAATTATAAATCATCGATGCCCAAATTGCATCGATACAATTGATGAGTTGGAATCAACAGGTTATTTTATATGAATGGCCCTCAATAGGTGTATGAAATTGTGAGGTCCATGAGGTATGTAATTATTGAGGGCAGCGATCCGCGAAATGGTTCGTACGGCCGCGCCGCGCCGGCGCAGGCACGCGCAGCCGTCACTATACTTTATAATGGTCGACACGCACGGTTGGACGCAACTTTTTAAATAGCTGTGAAATAGGTAAATTTGAAAAAAGCGTTGTTGCTAGCACGACTCTCTTTTCTTCCATTTTTGAGCTTGACCAAGTCAAATGACAAAGAAAGTGTGCAAGCTCTGAATTCAAAAGTGGCAAACAAAGGAACATCAACAGTTACCTACTTAATTATTTTGCTTTCTCAGTGTTTTTGTTTAAAACCCAAGCCACAGACAAACAACAAAAGCGAATTAAATTGCATAGTTATTTCGTTTACATGAATATGAAATGTCAGCGTAAACGCTCGAAGCCATACTTGAGTAAATTAAGACTGACTGTCTGATCAAAGATTTATTGACCACGCAAATGGTTTGATCACATGCATATTAACATTAAGCTGCAGACATATTTATTAAGTCGTGTTTTAAAATAAATCAACGGAGCCCTTTTATTATTATATTATTAATAAATATAAGCATACATTACGTATGGGCGCGGCTAGTATGAAACCTCCGGGCGGTGTAAGCACGCCCAGTGAAATTACTTCTACTTGTGTGGTCAGTTGCAATTACCTGTGTAAACGTACATCCACACATATAACCTTCATTAATAAGTACCTACGGAAACTGTACACTATAATTTTAATTCAATAATTTCTCCTCTAGTAAATGTTTTATAGTATCGTGATTGTGATAATTGTTACAAACGTGCAGGCTGGTGCTATTTATTCCCAATTGTATCGTTTAAAGTGTTCGTGACCAAGATACAGATATGTCCCGCATGTAGGTACTTAAGTTTTTCATTGGCGGAAAAACATGCCAAAATGTGGTAACCCTAACTTGTAATAATTACCTAAAAGCCATACATCCTCATGAGGTTAGGAGCAGCCAACAGCAACAGCTTTTGAACAACTGAAGACCAATTCTCGTCATTTAAAACGTTCAAAATCTAGTCGCAACCTACCTAATCTCAGCGACGATCAATGTCAAAAACTAGTAAAAAATTTAGGGAAATTATAGGCATTTTTGACAGATTGAGACTGAGATCAGACTGTGAAAGTTCTTAAAATTATGAGAATTGCCCCTCTGATATATTATGTAAAATCTCATCGTGAAAACTAAGGTGAAGTGTACTGTCATTCCACCTGCTGGGTAATTGCGTTACACACTATCAGTAGCGTAGATAGAGAATCAGTAGCGATGGGTTTCATTTTGACAGTTCAGCACATTTATTGCGTTATTTACTTTATTGAGCAGACACATTTTTTAAACAATGAAGCAATGGATTAGATATATCCTTCAAAATGATTTAGATTGAGTTTGATAGTGTGTTACGCAATTGGGGTGCTGATGCACACTATTGACAGCTCACTTCACCTAAGTTTCACAGCGAGTTTTTAACAGAATAGATCGGTAATTATTATCGGTCTGTAGTCGAGATTTCAAATTTTATCTTTAAAACAGCTCCTCGCAAGCATGGCCTAGCCTTAAGAATGGATTAAATCATTCAAATCTATGGTCAAAGCCGACTATTCAAAGGACGTAAGGAGCATAAAGCTTAAATGTCACAATATGACGTCTATAAAATAAGATATTGATCTCACGTATCTTACGATCATCGTAGAATAACAATAGGCGATGCTTGAGTATTCTATTTGTGCGCCTATAATCAGATTAGTGCGAAGTCAGACGGATAGACACCGTTGAATAGACGCGGCCTGTTTTACAGCCTACGTCAGGGATGGCGAACCAATGGCACGCGTGCCATTGATGGCACGTAACAAAATAATTTGGGCACGACATAATTTCAGAAATTTAGGTCCTTAAGTTATCTTACATAGATAACTTTGTTTGCAACAGCAGAAATTGCGCTGATTTGTCAATTCATTTAATTAAATAAAAACTGTTAACATTAACATTCGTCCTACCCCGACCGGGGTTGTCCTTAGGTGCACTTGCATATTGCGGCCATAATCCTCGGTTGGTGTCTCATTTCATTAAGCACGTCTAACGGGCTTCTGTAAGTTGATTTCGGCCCCTCATATGCCTTCCAATGTTCCGGGACCCCAGGGCCCCGAGAAATGTCAAGAGAGATTTCAAATAATAATAACAATGCGAAAGTATATATGTAGTACTAGCAGTTCTCCCGCGACTTCGTCTGCGTGTATTCGTGTCAAATTTCAAGTTACACAATTTTTTTACAAAATTAACTCAAGTAATAAGATTTTTCATACAAACAAAATCTTCCCTTTTCACCCCCTTAAAGGTCGAATTTCCAAAAACCCCTTCTTAGTGCTCCCCTACATAATAAAAGGAAGCCGTATGCAAAATTTCACGTTCCTAGCCCTTGCAGTTTCGGCTGTGCGTTGATATGTCAGTCAGTCAGTCAGTTTCTCCTTTTATATATATAGATAGATATAGATTGTTTATTGGCACGTCATGGTCGCATTACATAGTTATTTGGAAAAAATGACACGTAGATGTACAGAGGTTCGCCATCCCTGGCCTACGTAAATCGTAACCTATAGCTGCACCTTTGCTTTGGATTTATGGATGCTTTCCGTCTTAAACTGCAAACAGTTTCATCATATTGGCCCATAAATGTCCACTGGTGAACGTGGGCTCTGCCTATTAAGCTACTATACGACTGGGTCTCCAAGGATCGTCATAAAACGGCAATGAGTACACAGGTGGCACATGGATGTTGGATACCGCTGTCAGTTTCTTTGGAAAATTTACACATCGATGCATTGGTCCAGTTGGACCATAGAACGATTACTAAATTACAATAGGTAGATATTCATTCCCTTATTAATTCGTCAGACCAACTCGACGTCCATAAACTTCAAACAAACCAAAGAAATTTAAGATACTTAAGTACAATAATTTAATGTCTTTGGATCAAACGAAGCTCCCAGTGATACCCGCAGCTTATTTCACTGAACTGCTCATTATGATGTCATGTGCAGCACACAATGTCATATGCGTAAGTTATACATTACGCGCAGCTATTTTGAAAGGCACAGTAATTAAAATCCCAGACTAGCCTTGGTAGTTTCTGCGAATCACGAATCACGAATCATTAACTACGACAAAGCTGGCAGTATTGTCCAGGGATACGAAATTACAGTGGCGTACTAGCGTATCTCCTAATTTAATCGTATCATGATTGAAAAGGAAATTATCCTTCATGAGTCATATCGGTTCCACTGAAATCATGACTTAATAAGTGGAAAGGAAATGTACATTCGTTGAATTAATTAATTAAAATAAATTGTAATGCATTAAGCGGACTAAAAAGTAAATGGGGTATAATAAGTTACGTGCGCTTAATTCCTACTGTAGGTACGTGGGTATGACAGAGATCTCACTCCAATCTCTGACAGTTGCTAAATGAGAGAAAAGAGAGTGGGCGATGTTACTCCACAGATTGATGTTTCTATTACAAAGATAATCCAGTGATATTAACTAAATCAAGATAAATGACGAACAAGTAGCCTATAACTATGCAGATAGTTAATAACACTGTAATAAAATGAAGAAAATATACATAATTTTGGCAACCAATGTAGAATAAACATCCCGAAGTGGGTTCAGAGTTTGTACTAACAGGAAAGCTTGGAGTGTTTGCGTGCAAATCGGAACTACACGAAATAATGATGTCTGGAGTTGAGCTCATCGATTCGAAATAGAACTTTAAATCTTGGGGAATGTGGGTGATTTTCATAAAGTTCTTTTTATGGGGTACGGTTTGTTTTGACTGCGAATTTTACTGAAGTTTTACAGGCGGGAGGTCGATGACCGATGACGTCACCGGGAGTTACTCAGCCCCATTTCATCTTATATCAGGTGGAGTTGTAAGAACGCTGTGGCGATTTATTTATGAACAGCGTTTTACAAGCTACGTTTGCGTTTGAAACAGATCAGAATAATACCAATTCTCATAGTAAACTTCTTTATTTACGTTTTGTATCGAAACATTGATTGTGTTAGTTTTATTCAAAAATAATTAATATGAGTCATATTTAGGATTTTACTTACAACTTAAATTATTTACTCTTAACGCCAGATCGTCATATTTCGTCAATGTACTACGCCTTTGACCCTTTTCTACATTCAAATATTTCCGTCTACAATATGAAAGCCAAAGAATAAAGATAATAACCGAATAGTGTGCCACCTTTGTTCTCAATAGCACTCATCTTTCTGCTTATCGCAACCGATGCGTTTGTAAGGCGACCTACCATCTTGTATGTCTAATAACCGTTCATGCTAATTCCCACATCACATATTTGACAAGAAAGTTCTCACGAATGTTATATCTCTAGAAGCATTTGTTATTTGCTCAAATCTAATGGGTAAATATTTAAATTAACTTCAATATAAACAACATCGTGTTACCCTCCATAGCTGCGGTAACACGACACCCGCAGATCATGAATGCTGTCTTTCATCTTACTTGCCGCATTACCGATGGGTGCAGCCAAGAAAGAACATCGTTTTTTTGAAGTTGATTAAAAAAGGACCAACGGATGCACGGCAGCCTCGGTTATTGAAGGACAATTTAATAACGCAGAGCTACCGTAATATGATACTTTGATTATCCTTCAAAAGATACAACAAACCAAACGTGTTTTTATGTCTCGTAAATTCAAGTATTTATGGTCAGGACAATGGTTGTGGTTCCATTTTATCTATAGGTAAAGTATACGTAGGTAACACGGGATGCAGAGAAACCACATAAAATTCACTTTAAAATCGGTTACTCATTAACTATCTATGAACCTTCCTCTTTAATATCCTTGCCTATTATAAATTAAGAACCTGCCATAACATGAGATTAAATTCTATTAACTATAAACTACTTATGCTATAAGGAGACTATAGCTTTAAAAATTATTAGATATATATGTACCTACTAGTTTAATAAGCACTATCAATTTGATTATTTATGTACAGAGTTATCTTTTTAAATTCGTCATCATTCTCCTGCTCTTATCCCAATTTATTTGGAGACGGCGCAACATGTATTTTTCTTACATACTTCTCTATTAACCGTCATCTTGGCAGTCACTGCCTTTCTAGCCATGTCATCGTTCACACGGTCTATCCATCGTTACTTTTGTCTTTTCCTACTCTTTTACCCATCCATATTCACACTCAAAATTACCTTTAAAACTACTAACTTATCTTTTTAGATTATCACCTTTTATTTGTAAGCATGTGATCTTTATCGATTCAATATTTAACCATTGTTTACTAGTATCGTCAGAAAAAATAATAAGCAAGATAGGATCGGTGCCCGTCGAAGATGGGATAATAAGGCTTATAACACACAACTTGTATAGAAAGCGCTTCAATTACTTACGCTGTTTACAAACTATCGAAATCTCTTGATTGGATCTCGCGACAACCCTACTATTATGATATTTAAATCAATTACTGTAATTATATTTGTGTTGGTGCAAGTACATAAGTACTGGTGGGCGTCCGACTCCATTCAGCTGTAATTAATGGGTCTGTGATAAGCGGTAAAACACTTAGATTAAAATAGAAGGGCTTATTATACGCACAGATATTACTCTTCCTAAGACATGCTTTAGTCAATCAAACGCCTTAGTTACGACATGGAACATTTTTCTTCTCCTACGCAAAAATGTAATTGATTTCTGTTGTCATTCTTTCGTGTTATTGAAAATGTTTGGCGGCAGCAACGTAATGCGTCTCATTCAGTCTCAAAATATTCTTTCAAGATTGACTACAAGGAGGTGAATCGCGATTCGGTCTTAATGTATGAAGAACACTAGCAGCGTAGTTCACACACGCAAGATTTGTAGTTTCTTGTTATAAAAAATATATATTACGAATTGCACGTACAGTAGCCTGCAGAAAATATAGATAGAGATTTATGGAACAACACATAACCTCACTCCTCTATTCTCAACACAACTGCAACCAATATTTAAATAAAACATTGGTGCCGAAAAATGAATAAGTACATAGCTTTCCGAATAGTCTGCAACGAGTCGAATACTTTACAGTGAGTCAGACAATGCTGTAGGTACACAGCAAAGTTGAAGAGTGATAGCCAAGTAGCTAACTATTTCGATAACCTAAGCCCTTCTGACACAATTGCGAGAGAGGACATTTAATTAAACAGCACTAAACCTAATTGCAACGAGGTCAATAGCATTGTTCAAGAGTATAAGGCGACTGTAAGTACTACCGTCGCTAATTAACGCGAGCCTATTATTCGTTTATCGAAGAATTTCTACAATTGTGTTAACTATATTGGCAGTACTTGCATCATAAGGTTGAATTAACTGGAGCTAAATAGCTGTTTATTAGATAGATCGCAACTGTAATAATTGTTAGGTGTTTGTGGGAATGTTTATAAAGGCTTTACCTTTAATAATAATTAAGAGAATTGTAGGAAAAAGTTTAGGACCACAACCATTATATTATTTAACTTCGTTATGATCCCATCTTTGTTTTTGTAGCAATTTTTAAACAATGTATCTAATAAACTTTTATTTTATTTTTCAGGTAAGTCCAAAGCTCCATTTCGAGAATCGATCAAGAAAGGTGTCAAAGGTAAATACAATCAAACGCTGTATCTTAGTTCGGAATGTGCGTAGGCGCAAGTTGCGTACGAAGAACTTGCACAACTGCTCAAGTATCGAATCAAGATCAAGAGCAACGCAACACAAACATTCTCAATCAAAGAATTTGAAAGTAATCTTCATCTTTTAGTAAAACCTCAAGTCATGCAAGACGTAATTCACTCTTCGGAACGCACACAATAAGTTATTGTTGCCGTGAAAGCAACAGATTGTGAAGGCGTACCCAAAACAGTAAATTGACCAAAATAATGCTGAGGCACGGAAATAAGCGATCATCTTCAGTCAAACTATGATGCAGCAATAATTTACTGAATTAAATTGAAAAGGTAAACCAGTCAACGGATTAATTAATCATTGATTTATATTGAGTCTCTTTAGAAATCTTAAATTCACTTATGTACTAATGCAAACAAGATTTTTTTTTAATTTTTTAATTTCTCTAAATATTTTTTTTGTTTTTTTATTTCTTTAATAATAATAATAATATAATAAAAATGTATATTTTTTTCCACAAATAACACTTATTAACAAAACTTAAAAAATGGAAAAATAATAATTATGATGAAGGACAATGTTCATTTGTGGGAGACTGGTGCCTAAACTAAGCCATGACTTGTATTTCAGGACACCAGGGATAAGACAGATAAGATTGAAACATCATCGTAGAACACTGTTGCTAGTACTGCAAGAATTTGCTTAAACGCAATTTCTAATGCAATTTGCCGCACATTTGAAGCCTTACATCCGCATTTCATCTCAAATTGCATTTATGATTCGTCACCCGGCGCGGTAATGTGAAGCGTCCAACAACTTGGTGCATCATTAGTTGTTGGCGCCACATTTCTAAGGAGTCTATCGCTACGTAATGAGATATTAGATACATGCATAACGTAATTTATGTATGTAGACGAGATGCCCGCAGAGCCTTGAATCATGTTATTGCTATCTGCTATTAGTTCTGCTGACTAGAGAGATACTCTACATATTTATGTTACCTGGGACCGGTATGAAATCAAGTTATATTTAGATCTTGCGTGTACGAGTATATGCTTCATGTAGAAGCTATATTTAGTCAAGAATTTTAATATCTAGAGGTTGATCTAAGATTTAACTTCATAATATGCAAAGTGGGGATGACAATACAACAATAAATTAAACTTCGATCACCTAATGACGTTCCCAGTCTGCATACAAAAATTCAATCAAATATATCCAATAGTTTAATCACTGGACATTATTTTTCATTTCTAAATTTCTGTTAAGTTATACATTTCATTAAAGTTTACCAACTAAGATTTCTGAAAACCAATCTATATAAACTTACTTTGCAGTATTTGAACTTAACGATGATGATAAAGAAGTAAACGCATCGTTTCTGGACCCCACGATTCCCAGATCGATATTACTTTAAATTAAATTTGAGAATATGGTTGTATCTTATTGAAATTCTGTGCAAAACTGTCCCGATACCGGATCACTGTGAGAACAAGTCTATAAACGTTGCGGTTCAGTTTACGACTTCTTGTTATTTTACACGACCAACCGCCACCGCGTGCAGGGCACTACGTTGCGAACGTGTTGCCTTACACGTCATCCATTGCTTTCAGGATTATAGTATTAATGTGTTAGTGTCCGGTACAACCAGCATCATATCATGCGCTTCTTTAGATTGTGTCACTGCTTTTCTTAGTATCGGTTGTTCGATGTGAAGTCTATTAAAGAGGCTTGTGTTCAGTAATAAATGTTTACAGACTGCTGTAGCCTGTAACATTGCTTTTAAGAATTGGAAGTAGTCGTTTTTCCTCATAATAGGCTTTACTGAAGATGCTTAAAAAATCTTTAGAAGTATGTACAGAGGCCAGCACATCAAGCTACCCCAATCTGTCAGATTTTCCCAATTGAATATGAACCTTATTCCTTTGAACTAAAGTTGAAAATCTATCAAAGAAATTTGACAGATTGGGGTAGGTTGATCTGCTGGCGTCTGTACTTTCATAGCGTACTGTTTGACGATTCTCTATCTTCTTCTTGCTAACGCGAAAACATTATCTTCAGTATCAATGAGATCACTGCGTAATCATCGCGGTGCGTTTATATTTACTCTTTTAATATTGAATTTACCATCCACACATCCGGCATGAATTTATAAAGAGATACTTTATCATCCTATATAATTATAAATATTTAAAGAAATCAATCAGTAAGTAGGGTCATCTGGCTATCCTTCATCCTTGCTGCATCAGACATCTTAAGATCCTTTATGTTTTTCGTTTCAAGTGGTAAGATCAAATAACTTGGGCTGATGGAATCTATTTGAGGTGTCGGAGTAATCTGAAGTAGGGCTGGTATCGGTATCGGCTACCAGACCTCAAGTGCTTCCGGTCAAGTGGGTCGGGTCTATGAATAGGGATTTTGAACTCGTACTTATGCCTTTGTTATGAATTTTACTTGGCTATTCTCGAGATTTTAATATGTAAATAATAATTTTATTCAGTTGGCGCAGAATATTATGAAATCTCTAATGAGCTCCTTAAAGCATTGTCAACGATCTTGGAGATTAAAGGATATAAATTAATTTTAAAAATGTTACTGATTGAACCATCTTTTTCTATCCATAGTCGCCGATAAAGGAGTCTTCATCGCGCGGGCTAACAAATAATTTGACAACGAGAAAAAGAAACTACGCCCGAAAGTTACACTCAACACAGCTATTTATTGATATATTTAATACTACAACTATGCATTCTATCACGACGGTAATCGACCACCCACTTGAGTATCAAGATACAGTTTCCGTGTTCACGGGATGAAATAAACAATACCATTGTGTGCTGTTGTGATTAGAACCGTCTATTTGTTCGTCGTACGCTATTCATATCCGTTCCATGTGTATGTGGATTTGTACGCTCTAATCTGGACTTCGAATGTGGTACACGAAACAACCGCGGCTCCACCAAGTTACGGAAGAAAGAATCTTCGCCTTTGTTTGCGCTCCATTACTTCCTTTCTTTGGTACTATCTGGAGATCTTGATTTTTTTCTGGAACTGGCAAGCAATGTATTGTACTTTCTTTAAATATTGCGTAGCGTGTGCTGAGATTATCTTGACCTAATAAGTTCACACGCTTACGTATGTAAGACTAGCTGCGCCCCGCGGTTTCACCCGCGTAAGTTTCGATCCCGTGGGAATATCGGGATAAAAAGTATCCTATGTGTTAATCCTGGTTATCTATACTTATAATAAATCTGTAGAGAGGTCAATTCTGTACATGAAATATATTTCCAAAATAACTATCAGCGGGTGATTAGTGATCGATACTGACGCCAAAAATGCAATCAGTAAATCTTTTGTCTGTCTGTCTGTCTGTCTGTATGTTCGTTATAGAAACAAAAACCACTCGACGGATTTCAACGAAACTTGGTACAATTGTTCTTCATACTCCTGGGCAGGTTATAGTATACTTTTCATCACGCTACGATCAGTAGGAGCAGAGCAGTGAAGGGAAATGTTGGGGAAACAGGAGAACTTATTCCATTTTCTTAAACTTTCGTCGCGTGTGCAGCCTTAATGGTTAAAGCTACACAGAAATCATGTATGACGGAAATGTTCTTCACTGACAGCAAATGTCTATCTTTTATGGTTGACTCACAATAACACGTGTAACTCCCGATAGCTTAGCAGTTCGGAGCTTTCTGATTATATTTATCTACCCTTACGTTTATAACACTCTCACTCATCCCTATTAAAAAATGATAACATTATTACATAAATAATAAAAAAAGAATCATAGAAATTGGTACAGAAACACCAAAGTTATACATGAAATACGCTAATAAGCCATCGCGCGTGAATACTGAATCATGCTATAAGGATTATTTTTGTGTAACGGTCGCCGCGCCCGCTATTGTCTTGAAAAACGCGTTGAATGAGAAATACGCGTTCTCAAGAATCGGCAGAGGAAAGAGCACATCGGTTAAACTCTATGAGAGTTAGTGCCTCAATTTCCGGAAGTCATTATTCCACGCGGACGAAGTCGCTGGCAAAAGCTAGTAAACTTTAAGTGTGCCAGACGTCATCCAAATCCATTCGGTAGTTTTTGCGTGAAAGAGTAACAAACATCCATCCATCCATCCTCACAAACTTTTGCATTTATAATATTATTATAGTAGGAAGGATAGTAGGAAATAATAGTAGGAAGTAGGATGTTAGCGGTTTCTTTTTTGTTGAAATATTTTACTAGAGCTGAATGGATAAACTAAAGTTTTATTTCAAATGCCAATAAAATCAGTGTTACCTTCTTTTGGCTATGTTGTATTATGAAAGTAACTAATTAACTATAGGTAACTTACTTCTTTTCCGTATCAGTACCTACACAAAATTATATGTGTGGATATTTATAATGGAAGCAAGAGGATTTCTCTTGCTTCCATCATAAATATCCACACTGTTCTTCATCGCGGAATAACTCGCTAATTTGGTTTCAAGTTTGTCATCTGTTTTATTTTTCAAAAACGGTTTAATTCGTCGTGGAATTGAAATTATGATTGAAAATATATTTGCACGTAAACCACTGAGGAGAAAATATTATCTGCTGTCTCCTATTAAGACCATAATTATTATTTATCTAACGGTTAAACCACGTACCTAAGCGCCTTTAATGTATTAACAACATGAACAAGTTTCGCTAAGAAATTAATTAGTAATCAATCTCAAGGAGCCGGTTTCACGTTCATTCGCTTATCTCATAAACTGGTAAAAGTATGCATTTGGTAATGCGAAGCTTATCTATTAAATAACCATTAATCTGGAATCTTATCTACGAGGTGTTAATCAATCGATCACATCACGCTTATTAGGTAGAATTACATCAGATATTCATTTTATGAATGTTTATTTATTTATTTATATATACTTTATTGTACACATCAAAATTTTATCATCATCATCTGTCTAGCCGTTTCCCAACTATTTTAGAGTCGGCTTTCATTCTAACCGGATGCAGCTGAATACCAGTAATTTACATGGGGCGACCTATCTGATCTCCACAACCCAGTTACTGGGTAATACGATACCTCTTGGTAAGACTGGTTGTCGGACTTTCGGGCTTCTGACGACCCGTAACAGACTGTCAAAGATCCCTCAAAAATACCATCAAACACTTCAAAATAATATACAATGGGCGGCCTTATGCATCTCTTCCAGGAAACCTTGGAATCGACATTTACCTCGACATAAAATGGGGCCATCATCCCCAAATGGGTTCCTCATTATCATTCTCTTGCCTCATCCCAATTTACTTGGGGTCGTCGCAACATTTCTTTTTCTTCCATACTTCTCTATAAGTCATCATCTCGGTAGACACCCCTTTTCTAGCCATATCATCTTTCACACTGTCCATCCATCGTTTCATATTCTATGAATGTTACAGACGCAAATATCTTAAGTTTATGTTTCATAAGTACTGCAACTGTTGTAATTTTAGAAGTAAATTGTGCGCATATCGGAGTATGTTTGACTTCCCTGAAATTCTCAGTCGTAATGTACGGTGTTTAATGCAGTGGCCCGCCACCCTCGACGCATGTGATATACCGCTTCCCCCCGCCATGACTCATGTGCGGCAATAATGAGAGTAATTGCCTCTTTTCTCACATCGTGATTCATTATTGAAGAAACGAGACCCGACACAGCACTTAACTTTATTTGTTATGCTCCTTTTAATTTAACTGTGAGTCAAGAGATCCTCAACAGCCGCTGCATAAGTGATTAATTGCCCCACAATTGCAAGAGTTTTTAAACATCCCGACCTCATTATACATTCCGACCGACCTAAACAACGCATCAAACTTATAACGTTACGTACGGACGGGAAATTGGAACGGACGCCAATGAACGGTCGGGTAAAATTTTTAACACGGAACTGACATGGTTTTTCTTCATAACTCGTGTTATGACTGGGGCTAATGGTAGCCATAATAAGCTATTTATATGACATCAAAACAAAGAGTTACTGGCGGCGATATTAATACGACCATAATGAGTAGTAGTCCGCGATTAACATCTGTAAACCAGATGCATGAGTACAACGTAATCCGGCATGGTTGGCGCTCCGCGGCGCGGACGCAGGTCGGAGGTCGCCGAGTCCCACTACCGACGATCTAACAGTTTTATAATTCAAATGTCGAATCCATTTCATTAGGAGGCCCGGCGCGATGTGTCGACGTGATTATGTCGTTTGCTTCTTTAATTTCGATAAGATTTCATTTTTATATCATTTATCTTTTGGCGTGTCATTGAAGAAAACATTTTACTGTATGCTGTCGTATTTTTAATACTCATTCTACTCAACTCATCTTTTGTTTCAACAAGTCCAATAAAAATGTTATAAGAACTGTACGTAGTTGCGGTTTATGGCTAATTTAGTCCCGTTATACTTCGAAGCCAAATTGGCACTTAATCTCTATGAGATCATTGCTCGCTGGTGAATCTCGCACTCGGCGTGATGACTGAGATTACTTTGCATATGGAAATTGCGCCAAAGTTGAAGTTGAAACTGTAGATGAAATCTGAGCAGGAACAGATGCGTCCGCGCAAGATTTATTGAAACATGGAATGTGCACATGACATTATCAGTATGCAGGCAATTGAGTGTTACCTTACGAACACATATCATTCATAAGTACATATTTTATTTATTTAAACTGATAATGCAATCATGAAAAACCTTTGCTTGCATATTATTTAGTTAGTGAATAACAAACTATTACCAAGAAATAGTAGGTAAATGAAGATTTTAGGTCATTTAATGCGTCATGCTGAATAATTTTACAGCTTCGAATATTTTCATGAATCACAATACTTAAACACCAAAAATAACACTAAGTACTAGCTGTTTTCATTAATTAAATATGATATAATAATATTGTGGTTTACAAATTTCATTCTTATTGTTATTTGAATACCTAGGTATATGTAATTCAGAAACCACTTTGTTATTCATAAATAGGTTAAACCACATTTTTTCCTTAATTTGTTTAAATTACATGCCTACCATTTTGAATAGTGTTTCCGACAGAGGCGACATTTGAATTCATAGAAGTAGGTAAGTCCCCTAAATAGCAGGCAGCGTGGCATTTGTATCAAAGGTCGGTTCCAAAAGGAGTCGGTCTTTGTGAATGAAGTTCAACGCTGGCACTGTTTCCATACTACCGTGATTTTGGAATTTATTGACATAGGTACCTACATCCAATTATCCTGCTTCAGTTTCTATTTCTTTGGATATCCTTGAACATCATCACCATCGTTTATATACAAGCTTTTAATCTCCTCAGTCAATTCAGTGTTCATCTTTTAACTTTCCTCCTGGAAGCTATTTGTAGTTTTACACACATTTTCTGAAGATTAGGTACCTACTTACCTATGTCTATTTAACTTTTGTCCTTATTCTTAATATTTGCTACTAGCTTCCGCCTGCAACTTCGCCCGCATAGTATGTCGGCATAGTATGTACCCTATGTCCTTCTCCAGGGCGTAAAATATCCCCATACCAAATTTCATTTAAATCCGTTCAGCCGTTTCGGAGATTAACCGGTACAAACAGACAGACAATTTAATAAAAAATATGCATTTAGTAAAAGTTGATATTTTGACATTACAAACAGATACTTCAATTTAACATTACAAACAGACACTTAGTTGTATAGATATTTATACATCTAGATAGATTTCTGTAATGCACACAAAATAATAAATAACCCATCAAGCTCCATCAATGAATTCATGATTCTAATTGATAAAATTGTTTTTGTATACTCTTTTGTATTGACATGCCCCATGTTTAATTCTGGGCACAAGTTCATAAGTGTCGCGATTGTATGCAAATATTCTGTGCATTATCATTGATATGTTCTAATATATGGACTCATCTATTAAAAGCTCTGTGTTATTTTGTGACATCTCATTTGAATATTGAATTTTGAATGCTGAAACAATTAACGGAAACCTGTACTTTCCTGTACTGGCCACCATTGTCCATACAAAATTAAGTGCGAGTGAGTCATACATTTTGTTTAGTTTCATGACCAAATTCTTCTAACTAATTTTGTGTAGGTTCTGTTACTTTAACAATAACTATAAATAACTGAGGACGTCATTTATTTCGAAGATTTATTTATGAAGTTTTCCTCAGAATTGTTCGTTCTAATTCTGATGTCATTTAACTAAAAATAATTGACCGCAGCAATCGGTAGTGACGAGTTACGACTTAAAGTTACTAATTAAGAAGTCGGGTCCGCTCAGCATTCATTAGTAATGATTATGTCCTAATTAATTGTTATAAATTAAGGGCGGTACTTATCAGAATCTGTGTAGGATGTCCGAATAAGGCTTTGAAGTTCATCAGATATCTACCTAATAATAAAACTGAAGAGTTTTTTTGATCGCGCTTATCTCTAGAACTACCAGTCGGTTCTGAAAAAATCTTATTGCATTCGATAGCCCAATTCTTGAGGTAGGCTATAGGCTATTTAACATCATCAAAAAAGTCAGAAATAACGCAAAGTGAAAATGAGGTAGGAAATAGTGCGGGCAGGCGATGCGATGCGAAGGGGTGGGTTGGGGGACCAAGAAATTTCACGCGGACGAAGTCGTGAGCAGAAGCTAGTAAATAATATTTCCGTTATAAACATGTTCTTTGGTGTTCGACAAGTTGTCAACTGCATGTCTGATGTGTACTGGCTTGTTAAAACCTGTATGAACGCTGCATTAATGTCTATGAGAACATTAATCCGGAAAAAGGAAGGAGATTATATTTTTATCGACAGTTTATTACATCGTTTGTTCTAACCGGTGCCTTGGATTACATAACAGTTTCGTTACTGCAAGGTACTATCTATGTTACTGGTTAGCTAACTGCAACAAAGTTACTAAAACTTTTCACTTCACAATTAACTTCTAGTGGCATCTCCCGCTTATAGAACACCAGAGATGATTTATTGTACGAAAGTGCAAATTTTCAGAATGGCTCTACTTTTCTGGCCCCTGCAGACAGCAAATTTTTCAGCCTTTACAGCGGAGTAATTTCGTAACACACTATCAGTAGCAATGGCTTTCATATTGACAGTTCAACAACATTCATTCACGATTTTGAGCAGACAAATTGTTCGAACATATGAAGCAATGTATTAACAATATCCTGTAATTCATATTGTGTGTGATATACAATGTATTACGCAACTAGGTACTTGTTAGACTACAACTAAGTTACTAGATAAAACATTTCACTTCACAATTAATTTCTTGGGTTATCTCCTGTTTATAGCAAACTGGGGGGTTTGAATTCATGTGTTTGAATGCATCAAAGTGCATCAGAATGTCTAAACGTTTTTGTAGCTCCTCACAGGTCCTAACAGGTTCTCGTACAAAAATAAAAGTCTAACTAACTAGGAATGTGTTTAGCAAGATATAAACAAGCATGCAAACTGACCGCCCGATTAGGTTGCAACACTGCGTTACATGGTTACGTCAGAGAAGATGATCGTACGCTGATGTGGGCCGCGCTGGCATCTGCTTTGTTTACATGCCCAGCAGACACTCAATCCATTCACTATTTATTGATAGTCTTTGATTCTGTTACACTGGATACGAATATGCAGTTTGGGCGAAGATATGGAATTAGCAACTTGCAGTTAGATTCCTTTGCATGAACAGATGTGGATTCAATACAAGAAGCTTCCATTATTAATTATCTTATTTTAGTATTTGGTTTTAATTTTATAAGAAAACACAGTTCTCATTCAAGTTTGGAACTTTTACAACCAAGACATTTTTTAGCTGAATACGAACCGGAACTAAAGTTTTATATTTCTGTGTTCATAACAAAAATAGCACCAACTCATCGCCAGTTCCTTCCAGTATAGTTCAGTTCCGTAGTTCCCCGACAGCATTAACCTAGATATAAGTGGGAAAGCGGCCCTTCGGTTATTTATGACTTTCTATTTTTCGATAGCGAAGTCGATTCGAAATTCGGACGTGGGCGAGCGCGTTTCGTAACTAACGGCAACGCAGGGAGATAAAGACATCTGGTTAGGAAATAGGGAACGATCATGAACAACAGAACATTAGAGTAGAAAACTTTTATTTCAGACAGGAGTTCATAGGGTTAGTAACAATTTTACTTAATGGGGATGCATTAGGTAGCTCGCGAAATTCAAATTTTCTAACGTTTTTTATATATTTTAAGCGCAACAAATATGACTTTACAGAATTATAATCATTAAAATCATCAATGCAACCCTCTATGTTTTTATAATCCTATCGATTTATATTTCATAAAATAGTCACCCTCAATATTAATCAACATAAAAGCCTGCAGTAATCTCAGTGCATTACTATATTGAACGCGTCACTGTATGCCAGGACTGTCAGTAAGTTTTGAAAATCGTTACTTTAACTGGTTTTAACTGACATTTAAACCGCGGTTTGCATAACTATACAATATTTAGTTAATTAGCACAATCTTGTGGTTAGTGTTTAGTTAGACCGTAAACAATGTGGCAGTTGCCGGTTAAAATTAAAGGTGAGTTCCGATTTAGTTGTGGCGTACGCGCAAGCCAATAAATCGTGTCCAATTAGCGAGCGCGCCGCGTTATCGCGACAAAGCGAAGCCGGGCACTTAGCGCGCGCCACTCCACACGTACCACGTAATGCAGATACATCACGATAAAAATACGATGATACGATTATTAGCTTTCCGATTAAACAACTCTTTCTCCGAAATTTTTCACAACCGACACTTTTAACGATGCACGCGATCGAATTTTCGCTTTCTTATTTTTATGTTGTTTTCCTTTTTCGGAATGCCAACACACAAAAGCCAACACTTTGTGTGTATCCGGTCACATTTGACGTCGTAACTTTTAATAGCTTCAGCCGTACAACGTATCGGTTCAACAGCATAGGGTCAAGGGATGATATTTACGATTATGAAGCGAGGGAACAATAGCTAAACAATGAAGAACACGATACACAACCCATCTATTTAATTTCGAGTAGACACCTTTGTCGTGTGTTTTTGTTTGCGGTCATTTCCATAAATTATAGAGGAGGGTCGGCGATGTTACCTTCTTGTAAAATGTACCTGCTATTGTTATGGTAAGCAGCATCGTGACGAACAAGCCCTGCCTGAGATTTGGTAACCGAAGTTTGCCTTGAACTTACCGGGGTGATGGATGGGAGTCTATGAGCTATTCCTTAAAATTATGTAGAATTTCCGCAATATTGTGAACAATGTTTTCTATGTTTCTACATAGTCAGTGTTAAGTGTTGGCTCATAATATTTTGTGTCCTACGGATCCACAGGACTAATAATTCATTAATGACTATCAGAATGAACCTGCATAGCTTTTCATAATCAGTTGACAGGCTACCGAGTCGAAAATGGCACATTTTCGGCACAGATTACTAAATAGTTACTTGTTTTCGGTTACCCGACTTTCCTAGTCCCCGATAGAAAATAATCGTCGGAAAAATAGTGGTCGTTTAAATTGGTTTAAGCTGTCGGTTTTGGATTTGTAAACAGCGTATAGAGGACTCTTTCAATAACATTGATTGATGTTTGATTCGGCACGGAGCGTATCGAATAATTGTGAATAATGCTGATTTGCTATCAGATCCACTTTGACCGTCACTTTCAAAGAAAAGTTCTCTCTGCCACTTGTGATTAAATAAGTCCCCCACCCCATAAAGCACACATGGGCGCTAAAGAAACAATCCTCTTACACTTTAGGCATAATTAATTAAGAACTTTCGTCGAAATACCGAGATATCCAAGTTAGGACCCAATTAGTGGCGAGCGTATAAGGGTTAATTCCGTGCTTACTCCTTACTTATGTTTTGTGGTGCTTAGTGTATTGTCCAGTCTTGTTTCCCACCAATCAGTTTAAATTTCACCCAATAAGGATGCGCCGTATAAGGCAACCTGCTGTATTATCTCGATACCGTGCACAAAACCTCTGCTAATTGGCTGAAATGTCATCATATTGAGATGATAAATGATGCTGGATGATCTTACGGGCCGCTCGTTTTTATGAAGGGTAATAAGCACGTAAGTTATGAAGAACTTTCAGAAGCTGTAACGGTATATCTTCGAGAGTAATATGATAGGTGGCAGGGATATTGATGCGCAATGATTAAGTACATGATCCTGAACCCATATCAAAAATTTAACATCGGTTATTAAAAAAAAAAAAAATTACTGCATACATTTTCACCGCGTAGCTACATATAATAGTATTTTTCTATGCAATAGCCGATTATTTTTTGATAACAGACGAAAAATTTCTATGTTTGGGAGTTCAGAATCATGTGTTGAATAGTTGAATTCATGGTTATAGTTTGCTCGTCGATCTCAGAGTGCCACCTTTTATAGTCTGTTGATGTCATGAGAGTGTTATGTAGGTATTTCTAGTCTAGCTGACTACTATGAAATCTAATTATCCTGTTTCCTTCATTAAAATTTTATAAGTGGCGCAGTTATGAATTATTCGTAGTTGCTAACTCTAAGATTTTCTGTGGTAGGTATAGCACATTCCAGTACCATACGGCGCTGGAAAGTGATTTTGTCATATCTCGAAAAATTTAACTTTACACCAGAGACAAAAATCATTTTCAAAAATGAAAAACTTTATTTCTTATATTATACTTACCAAGGTTTTTCTACATTGTGGTTTTCTATCTTGAATAGAAGGGTCACCGCTTTTTAGTTATAAAGTTCAAGTACACTGTATGCTCAGTAATAATAGCAGGACTCTTCATTGAACTTGTCTAAGTAGAGGTGGTAACTGCCATTCCGAGATCTCGAAAAATATTAACATCATGTTTACAAAACCGCGATCGATATCCTTATGACATTCTCCGTGATCTAGCGGGGTCATTGACTTACCCACTGGCCTAATTCACACGTGATCAGACCATTGAACGTTTCAGATCCGCGCTCGCCGACTCATTCGCTCAATTGCCTCTTCCTGTTAGTGACAATGTTGCCAGCACAAGGCCGATTATTTCTATACTTTTTATATCACTAGACTGTGGTCTGTGCTCTGTGCTCTTGACCGATTTTTTTGCGCTTAATTTGGTAGTGTCACTAATAAAGTTTTGCGCTTCTCCTAATACGATTTATGAGTCATTGAGCCGCTATGAAAATAATAAATGACAGTATTGCGTAAAGAATAATAAAGAGGAATATTCCTTGGTTTATGCGCAGTGTAGGTATATTAATCATGCTGTTTATTTATTGAGATCACCGCACAATCCGCAGATGTTACCAAGCACCACATTTTAGATGCAGGATTAAAGTGAATTCTTTGATTGAAATAGATCAAAACATTGCCCAAAAGATGATGTTTTAATACTCGTTTCAAATTAACATAAATCTGTTAAGTAAGCAAATGGTTTGGTTTCTTGCACGTTGCACGTGTAAAATGCAAGTCGTATGCGTTGTATGCGTATGCGCCGGCCTGAATCGCGAGTGCTCTCGTGCACCTCTCTATTTATATCTCGGAGGGATGACGTTAGAACAGGGAGGTATTTTTGTAACTGCATTCGAGTTGTACACGAAGTAAATTAGTTGTATTGCGAATTCATGTTAGGCAGACAAGTTTACGTTTTATTGTCATTACCTGTGGCGCGGGCATTTTAATTAATAGTAATGATGATTACTGATATAACATCCTTTTTGAATTTCGCAGAATCGAATCTTGCAGCTAGTTGAGGTACAGTATTTGTTTTGGCCCCTTATCAAAACTATCTCGTAGTGTGTACCTATAACCATTCTGGCTTCCAACCTCAAAAGAAAATAAACTTAAAAACGATACATGACGTCTACCACTCATTATCACACACTCGAAATTGTTACATAAACAATATTTTGGACTATTGACTTTCACTGATCGCTGTGTCCCGCGCCGCATCGCGCCGTGAGAAAGCCTCGGCCTGGGTAAATATTGTCCCGGGCATACCGCGACCGACTCCCACTGCCCACAGTCCACAGTCCACCGGTACATTTCGTTACGTTAAATGTGCCTTGTGTTAGAGGCCAGTGCTAATCGATAGCGTTTAGCAAACGCTAAGATTTGCCGTCTGCCGGCCAATGCTTGCACAAACGTTTTGCGGAGAGAATTGCGCGTATAGCCCTGATTGCATCTATTGTGGTAACTGTTGGGCTATTTCTATGTTTAGATCCGTTTATGTTAGAAATGGTAACTGGAAATGACCTGTATCAACTGTACAGTATCAAATCTTAGCTGCATTTATGGCGTTAGAGTTGTACGTATTAAACTCTAGTAAAAGTTAAGAGCAGTATACCGGGTATAAATCCTACTATCCTACTATAATATTATAAATGCGAAAGTTTGTGAGGATGGATGTTTGTTACTCTTTCACGCAAAAACTACTGAACGGATTTTGATGAAACTTTACAGTAATATAGTTTATACATCAGAATAACACATAGGATACTTTTTATCCCGATATTCCCACGGGATCAAAACTTACGCGGGTGAAACCGCGGGGCGCAGCTAGTATGAACAATAAATTCGGAGATATCTAAGGCTGCAAACATTTTGTATTCATATTTGACGGCTAGAACACCTTTAAACTCAGATCAAGAGTTACATCTACACAAATCAATAAAATTCACAAACATAAATCAATAAAATTGAATTGTCCTGTAATGTCAAAATAACAGTTTTTAAATAAATGCTTAGGCAAGTGTATTTATTGCATACTTTGTTTTTTCTTATAAATAAAGTACCGTATACTTACAATAAAAAGTATAGCATTTTTGTCAGTCTGTTTGTTCTGGCTAATCTCCGAAGCGGCTGGACCGATTCGACTGATCCGACTTTTATTTTACAAAAAGAATTAGGGTTCTGCGCAAAAAAATTAAAACCCATGAAATCCAATTTGTTTTCCGACATGCACGGGAACGAAGTCGCGGGCACAGCTAGTAGAAAATAAACACAATGACAGCCCGTTATCCATAATGGACAATAATTTAAAGTCTAAAAGAGAAATTACCGCGTTTACTACAAATACGACTGTGCTGTTGATATGAAATAGCTTCTAACAGTTCTAACATGCCGTTTAATATGAGCGGTGTTCTATTTTACGATATCCCACACAGTTGTGAACCGCGACTCTGCCCACAGTTTTCTTAATGTTATTTTACTACACATTAATTTGTTTTAATGTCCCTCTTTGGAAACAAATAGAATGTCCAGGCTCCGTACAACTAACAATTAATGTGTGTGTGTTCCGGCTCTTCTGTTCACTTTATCTCTGTATAGGTGTAAATGTTAGTGGGCACTGTGTATTTACAATGGCGACCAGTTTTATGTACACCACTCGTGAGCAAAACAATCGGCTCTGGCGCATGTTGGTCGTAGCAGCTTATAAAATATTTTACGAGGGAATTAAACATTTGACGATCATAAAATAAACTGCATTGAATATAATATTTCATGGAATAATAAGTTAATTTGAGTTAGCTGTCAACGATTTTGTATTTTGCAGAGAATATACTTGAAGTTGCAATCAAGAGAGGTGAGTCAGGGTGACAATGTGTTCAGAAAACAATGAAGAGGAAAACGGAGACGTTTAAGTAAATAAAAAGGAGTTTGTTTGAATGTTATGATATTACTAGCTTTAGCCCGCGACTTCACCCGCGTGGATGTCGGAAAATATCCCACGGGGACAATATCAGAATCAAAAGTAGGTACCTTAAGTGTTAATCAAGGCTCTATCTGTGTGCTAAATTGCATCCAAATCCGTTGAGCCGTTTTTGCGTCAATCAAGAACATACATCTAGAGTCTAGACCAACAGATAAGCGGACAAAAATGTTTCGTTACTATTTTAATATAGGTATGAATAGATACCTAAGTGTTAGTGTTGTGGTTTTCTTTATTGCAAACACTAGAAACAAGCTCATGACTAACTACTTAAGTAATCATTAACTACTATAGATGCCTTGTTGCTTGTTGAGAACAAAATACAGTTGGATCTTCCTGCAATCAGGACCAGAATGCCGTATGCACGTCATTTAAAGTAAGCAAACTAAATATTATACAAAGTACAGTAATTCTAGTTCGATTAGTCTAGCTTATTTACAGAGCTGGAGTGCTGGCCGCCCACGCTCCTGTAACTAATGCACACCATCGGCTATTACTTACCCTCCGTCTAAATACATGGAGTAGGAAGCGAATGGAGGGATTATGTGCGAGAAAACGGAATGACTCTCTAACGGTGACAATATCGCCCCAATTGCTGCTAACTTGTATTATAAGTACGAAGTACGTCTGTGTTTGGCAATAGCCAACGACGCTATTGCCAAACACAGACGTACTTCGTACTTATTTAATTATTTCACAAATTATTTGTGAGCCCAAGAATTATTAATCGGATTTCATATTTTATCATAATACATATCAACGCCTACCTTATGTTGTTTCTTCCCAACTTCGCTTTTTCTCCATAATGGCCACGTTTGAGTTGACTTTTGGTTTGCCAAAATGCGGCTGAAATCAAATTAATTTCCGCATAGCGTTCACATGAAGGGATAAATCAAAAACATTGGATACGAAAAAAATAAAACGCACTCCATTTACTTAATACTCCTTGGTAAACAGGTTCGCAATAATCAGCGCGATGCTGCCTCTGCGTGCAGCTTTGTACCCTATCATGATTTATAGTTTTACATAATTCTGTCGCGAAGCAGTTCCGCGGATAATCCAGTATTGTTTGTTTCTTCGAGCACCACCAGCTCTATGTGTCAAGGGAACAAAAGATTAATAACACTGGCAACTCGTGAAGGGCAACTGTTTATGCATTCTGCTGCAAACTTCATGTTGACACCTATTTGAATGTGTATGAAACTATCTCTTCGACGTTTCACTGCTTATAGAAATCTAAAACTTATTGTTTTGTCCTACATCTTTGTTTTACTAACCGTTGATTGCATATCTAGATTTTGTGAGAAGATCTGATGTGTATCTTCGTTTTAAAAGAGCTAAAAGTTAAACAAACACCAAACCAGTAAGCAGACGGTCGCGTGCGAAAGTCGAAGTAAATGTTGTACATACGTATAGAAGAGACGGTCACCGACCGCCTGGACAGTAGAGCCTTAGATACAACTCTCATTGCATCGAGTGCAACAATAATTAAATAGGTATTATTTAACAAACTTAAGCTAAAGTTTACAGGGTGTAAAAAAATTCTGCTGTTTGCCCCTAATTTTTACAAAAGGCCAATACGAAACGCCTATTTTTTTTTATAGGTAACCAATGAAAAATTTCAACACATTGGGGTTCAGAACCATGTATAGACGCCAGCACATCAAGCTACCTGAAAATGTCAAATTTTCCCAATCAAGCATAAACATTATGCTTCAGCGATTAAGTTGAAAATACACACATCAAAAGTGTCTAGGGATCAAGCATTTTTATGCGGATTTCTTGAGATTGAGATGTGGCTTTGTAATAAATTTATGATTTTATAAATTTATATGGATCCTTTTTGGTGCATTTCATAATTTGAATCAGGAACTTTGAATCAAATTCGAGTAAAAGATGAAAATCAGCTGTCAATATTTTCCCTATAAAAACATACAACGCATTGAAGACATTATTAGTGCTACTGTTTCCCTACTACTGATTAAAACCAACGTTATTATGGAGCGGCGACGTCATTTAAGCAGGGAAGAAATGCTCAGAGCCGTGGGAATGATAGAAGCTGGTTCCCGGCAACGTACTGTGGCTTTAGCTCTGAATACAAGTCAGAGTGTTATCAGTCGACTTTGGACACGTTACCGAAGCACTGGTACCGTGGCTGAGCGCCATGGAGGACGGTATCGCTGCACCACACGGAGACAAGACCGATACATTCAAATCTTAACTCGAAGAGCTCCAACAATAACCGCCATGATGTTAGCCGTGAGGCTTTATCACTCTTCAGGGAACTTAATTAGCGACCAAACAGTCAGAAACCGCTTGCATGAAGTGAACCTTCATTCCCGAAGACCGCTACGGGTACCACCTATAGCAATGCACAATCGTAGGATTCGATATCAATGGGCTCTTGAACACAGAAATTGGGCAGAAGAACATGGCGTTTCGTGTGCTTTTCTGATGAGTCTCGTTTTGGTATGAGACCGGATACAAGACGTATACGACACTGGAGAACCCCTGGACGCCAACAGCGATTAAAATCCTGCCAGGAAGTCCATCCTTATAGTGGTGGAACCATCATGGTATGGGCGGGTATTTGGATCGGCGGAAGAACTGAGTTGATTTGGATCAGAGGCAACCTCAACGCTCAAATTTATGCTGAGACGATTGTATCAGACGTCATCGTTCCTCTACAAGTTAATGCATGATAATGCACGACCGCACACCGCAAGAGTTGTAAGACAGACTCTCGCCGCAGCTAACATCAATGTCCTGCCCTGGCCTGCTCAGTCGCCAGACTTGAACCCGATTGAGCATGCATGGGATATGCTACAGAGAAGAGCTCTGCCGAATATGGAGGGTATCCAGTCGCAAGAAGACCTTTTTTTGTTGTTGCAACGAACATGGGCGGCCATTCCACAGCGTGATTTGGATGAACTCATTTTGAGTATGCCAAACCGATGTTCTTGTGTTGTTAGTGTTCGCGGTAGAAACACGGATTATTAATTGTTTAAGTTACCCAATAAAATTTTAGAGAAAACTGTTATTTCAGTCTTTTTTTCGAACTTTTGTGTTAGTGGTTCAAATGTCAAAAATCCCTGTATTAGGAAAATGGCAAATTTCTTTATTAATGCAAAGGTGACTTGGTTTATCGTTACTGTGACAAACGAAAACACTTTATTTGATGAATCCTTAAAGAAAATTTTAATTAATATCAATCAGGAGAAAAGTTATTGCAAAAATATATGTTGATCCCTAGACACTTTTGATGTGTGTATATTAAAGAAATTTGACAGATTGTAGTAGCTTGATGTGCTGGCGTCTGTACTTACTGAATCCATGATAACAGGTTGTGTGGCGATGTCCCACCATCCTGTATACCGTTAGCACCCTCCTAATATCAATATACAAAATTAATAAAATGAAAATTAAAATATTTTTAAATATCTGATGGCTGGAACCAGTGACTCATAGTTTGATCCAAGAATAGATCGCCAAATTAGTTTCCGTTGGTGACAGATATTATATTGGGAGGGCATGGTGCTTGCACCTGGAAATTAATTAACTTACATTCCAGAATTGATTGTTCAGTTAGGGCATAAGCAAATTATCGGTGATTCTCACTACCAAACACCATTAGAAAAAAACTGCAAGTCCAAAAAAAGGATTAATATTTACTAGGTACTTACTTAGTTTAAGCTGTCACAGCATCTCTTAAAAGCATCTAAATAAAAATGCCATTTTCTAGATCTTTCATTATCTAAATTCCCAGAAACTCCCTTCATTGCTTCTCAGAATATTGTCTTGACACCATCACTGAGTAATACAAAGCCAATTTTGCCCATTGTTCAAAACGTTCAAAATCTAGTCGCAATCTCATCTCAGCGACAATCAATGTCAAAATATTGTCAAAAATTTGATTTTTGGTTATAAAGGTATTTTTGACAGATTGAGACTGAGATACTGGGAACGTCCTTATATTTACGAGAATTCACCATCACTTTCTCACGTGCACGTAGTCCTATTGTACATGATTACAACATTGATGGTATGCCGATGGTAAGGGTTACAGAGGTTAGGGACTTAGGAGTTAGTCTTAACGCGGGGCTGGCGTTTCGTGATCATATAGTCAAGTGCTGTAAAAAGGCCTTCTTCTGCTCCTCTGATTGTTACAGACGTCTTTTTCAGCAGCACATGTCAACGAACATAACAGAAAAAATAAAAGAAGGATTTACTACTTCCACAGACTTCGCAAACTGCGCATAACTTCAGGAGTATAGCCAGCTAACCATGTTTATTTTGTTTTGTTTCCCCAGTACTGGGAACAGATTCAATTCCCTTTGAACAACTTTGTTATTATTTATCTCTGCTTAGTGAAAGGCAAATGGTTATGTTCACCATTAGTAAGGCGCATTAAGTGCGCTGTGTTATGTTAAACGTCTGAATAACTTAGAATGATGTTGTAGCTTAAGGTGCAGTGATTCTTTTAATTACTTCTTTTATGAAGAAAGATTGCTATCATTACTTGTAAAGGTTCATTTCACAAGTTTTAACAATGCAACAGGGTGATAAACGAGACCTCTTTCGCACTACGTCCAAAATTATCGTGCAAGCAGATACTCTGCTGCCCTATAAAGTGGCATAACAAATCTTCTACTAATAATCTAGAGAAAACATTCTTATATCACAATCAGCCTATAATGTTTCCACTGCTGGGTCATTGGCTTACATCACGCGGGCCTAGTGCGGGTTGGTAGATGTCATGTCTTCGAATTTTTGGTTCTAGGACATGCCGGTTTCCTCACAAAGTTTACCTTTATTCATATTCTGAGTGATTTTTTTCCATACAGAAAATACTTTAGACTTGACATACAAGCTGCAGTTAAAACTTAAAACAAAAGAACAGCTAAGCAATAAAGCTAGTGGTACAAGTTTGTAGTCAAATTGTGGGACAGGGGCGATAAATCGTTGGTAGACACCGTTGCCACAGATTACCTACATACTTATACTTAATATTGTTAGTTATTCGTTACTCTGTGGCTGCGACCGGTGTAGATGTTCAGATACGGTGACTTACTAGTACGTGCGCGTGAGCATGCTTGTGATGTCTTCATTAACTATGTGTGTTAATAGATTTAAGTTTATGTTGTTATGTTGAAATCGATAATTGATGACTCTTGTTTTGTGAACGAAGGTTTAGCTTGAGTTAGTTAGTAAGTCAGCATATAATAGGTTTACGGATTAATATCTAATCATCATTATCATCTGCCTAGCCTTTTCTCAACTATGGATGACTATAGACTATGGGGTCGGCTTCCAGTCTAACCGGATGCAGCTGACTACAAGTATTTTACATGGAGCGACTGGCTATCCGATCTCCACAGCCTAGTAACTGGGTAATATGATACCCCTTGGTAAGACTGGTTGTCAGACTTTCGGGCTTCTGACTACACGTAACGACTGTCAAAGATCCACACATGAGAGCCGGGATCAACGGCTTAACATCTTTCCGAGGCACGGAGGGGTCTCGGTATGTAAAAATGGTCAACCATCCACTTACCAATCATGGCAAGGGTAGCTTAACCTGATCAATCGACCTGTGCGGCTGTTATTATTTAGCCACGGGCCCCTCACGAATTAATATCTAATATGATAATAAATAATCAACATTGGAGAAATACAGAATACTATAACAATTTGGTAGATATTTGCTATAGCGGTAACAAAACAACAACAAACCACAAAGAAAAACCATAAAGCAACTTTGTTTAGAAAATTAATAACTTCTCGTCGTTGCAACTGCGAGAAAGCGGGTCAAAGGCCTCCTATTGAGGCGTGCATGATATATGAACGATTATAAAACATGGCTGTGACACTTAGAGCAGCCAGTAACGAAGAACACGGCTCAGTCACGAACCACGACGGGTATCGGCGACCAGCGCTAATGAGCGATCTCGCCACCCGATACCGACGCGACCAGGCGACCAGACCGCCACTTCTTCGCAAGAAATATGTTATTTTTATGCCCTCTCACATCCTCTGGTTAATTGATTTTATTGAATAGACAATATTTTTTAATTGGCGTAGGTTAGCAGTAAATAGGTTGTATTCATTTATTAAAAACTTGCACGGTATATCGTCAGCTGCAGAGCATTGTCTTGCCAGCCAGCATTTTTATAACCGATTTTAATTTTTTCCGTAACCTATAAGTACTGGCTGGATGTCTTCTTTTTTTAAAATCTTTATTTAAAATAAATGTTTTAGTCATTCCTTTGTTTTTTATAGTACCTATTGATAATCTTACTACCTACGTTAGTGGTTATGTAGCTATTCTTAGTGTTCATTAGCTGCTAAAATAATTCTTGTTTAGACATAATATTTTGTTACCGTGTGAAAGGTGTTCAAAGCTACAAGTACGATCAAAGTTAGTGACAAAGACAAACAAGTAACTCAGTGCGTAGGTACCTCACAGTAAGTAACGACGGCGTCGCGTCGTGACATTGCAATCTAAGCACTTTCATACTTTCTTGTGTTTCGTCATAGTTGCTCAGTACTCAGGTAGACCTCCTCCATCACTAAGACAACGGTAATAAATTCAAAATGTCAACGAAGATGATGCATAATGGATTCTGCGCTGCGAGGTGTCACTTCGGGCACGATCAAACAAATTGGGGCCTAAGGGATTATGTGAAAAGGTTTGATTTTGTTCAATAAGTAGTTAGATAGTGTAAAATTCACATAGAGTGACACAATGGGCGGTCTTATCGCTAAAAGTGATCTTTTACAGACAAACTTTGGATGGATTAAAGGGAGAAGGAGAGTCAACACGGCGGCAGTCAGGGGTGTACAATTTACATATACAATAATTACATACATACATAAAGTAAAGTAAGTAAGTAAAGTAATATTGTAGTTACTATTTTGAAATGAAATTTTCTTAAGTGCGCAAGATTAATTCAGTAATATGATAAAGTAGAAGATAATAGAGAACAGACACAGAGAGCTGACACTCCATTGAAATGTAATCATTACAGATAGCAACAGCCCCGTACTTAATTTATACAGGGTTACTTTTCAATGACCAGCCAAATTTGTACAGACCATCAAACTAAACAACTTTCTCCATGGGACCAACATCGTAATCGCGAAAAATTTATCAACTGTCCCATAGAAAACTTCAATACCTACTCGACCTAAACGTATGGGACGGCTGAATTTTTATTCGCGATTACGATGTTGGTCCCATTGAGAAAGTTGTTTAGCTTGATGGTCTGTACGACATCCTTAAATTTGGCTGGTCATTGAAAAGTAACCCTGTATAAGTATACCTAGCTTATATTATGTATGTCAGCTTTCTTAATTATCACAACATTAAAGTAAGAAATAATACACTCTAACATTCACCATAAAATATCCAGCTAAAGTCTTTGTAACATAGTCAGGTAATTTTACGTCCGCAGTTAATTAAGAGGTTTCGCGGCACATCGGTGCACCGTGCGAGCAATCGGGAAAGCGGCTGAACAACATTACAGAGAGCCAATAAAAATATTGTTTATAAAGTTCCTTTCATCGGGAGTAGGTTACACTGAAGTATAGAACTACTTTCGGACGGGCACGTATCTTCGTTAACGGACAGGGAGAGTAGGCTGCTGTCCCAGCCACCTTTTTAAATGTGGTGTGCCAAACGTCACGCTTGTCTAAACGCTCTAGGACTCTACGTATAAAGAATTTTAATGATCACTTGGTATTTTAACATTGTCACCCCATTGGGTCGCTCCCTAATTGTTAATGCAGGCATAACCTATTTGTAAATCCTCTAGGGAGTCTCAGTCGGACATCAAAGTAAATATAGGGGATGATAATAGCTTTGTAGCAATTTGTTTGTCTGCTGGTCAGTGAACAAATCTCATAGCACTAGTCCGCTTATTTCCATACAATTTGCGCCACACACCGCGCGGCGCGTGCTCACTCCTTTTGCGAACAATTCCAAACCAAAGCCGGTTACTTTAGTACTTTAAATGTTCTGCGTTTTTATGATCTCTGTTAAAATGTCCACTTAAGTAATGGTCCGAAAATTAAAGACTTGCCCACTGATTTTTTTAAAGCAATATATTTGGACCATTCAATAATATTTACTGGCATTTTTAAGTTCGAAATATCAGAATCACAAAGAATATTGATTCATGGGTAAAATGGCACCATTCTATTCTTTCACAGCTTTTAATACCCACTAAATAACTGTTTGTCGTGAAGGGTCGATCATACAAGAGATAGAGGAGCGACCTCATGTAGGCACTTATGACAATAAAGTTTGGACAATGGAGGCGGGTTGTGTTTGCGGTGGACCACCGGCGGCGGCCACTCCGAGCCCAGACTGTCACCACGCGTGTCTCATGCTACACGCACAAATCCAACAAAAAACCCAAAGGAACCAAAAATATCCAGGAACGCAGTTGAACTTGCTACAAAATAAGTTTGCATTCCTTCATTTATTTTATCCTTTTTCACTTCGATTTAAAAATGCTAGAATGATAGGCCTTTTCATACAATTACTCAGTATCTTTAAAGGTATTATTGAGCTATGTTGATTAAACTTCAACGGAGAAAGAATGCCTGAGCAATTTTAAATAAACTATGTGCCTGAATTTTTGTCATTCACCGAGAACATAATATTCAGTCGCTGACTCAAATAAATAAATGAACAATTTATTCCGGTTCCACATTTATTTTTTGCCTCCATGTTCGTCTGGTCGAAAGTATGTATTTTTTAATGTGAAGATATATCCTGTTTCATACCGCATGAACCACATAACCAAGACACTTTTGATGATTCGTTTTAACCACGACAATATCAATTTCTAATAATTTATGTTGTGGTAGAATAGAGTTTATTACAACGTCAGCTTAGAAAGGGCTCAGGGTATTTTCGAAATCAAAGCCTGACCCAAGAATATTATTATGCCATGCTTTTTGAAAAATGATTTCTCATTGCCGTAACCCACTATAGTACGACCACAAATAGACAGTTTACGGTAACTAAATGACTAATTGTCTATAATTTGTTTTTGATTCCAAAATGTGCACCTTGTGTCATCTAAATAGATGATTCAAAGTCCCCATAATACCGTTGGCGCATGTGGTCACGTAAGGCTACACATACGCACGTAATATGCGTGTAGGCATTCCATTCAGCGCTATGAAGTTCCATTCAGTGATATCACATCATCTGAGGCCCGACCGCCGCTCTTTGACCTCCACAATTGACTTAATCGAATACTACTCACTATAGATCAAAGTTTTATCGAGTTCCTGCAGACTCATGAATTCATTGCCATTCAACTGTTTAGAATTAATTTGGACATACGGTCAATAGACCAGCATGTTTCATGATTATACGTTAATAAGTTATGAGGGATTGTTTTCCAAATCTCATTTTTATTGTATAGGTTATCATCATCAAATAGTTCGTTCATTTTATCAACAACCACATAGTCTATTTAACTATTTCGTGACGCGGACACACCTACAAATTCGTCGTCGACGCTAATTTTAGTATCTGGTCCCCCAAATATCATCAACTTGACATTAAAACATTCTTTACAAGTCAAGAACCGTAAAGCTCTCAAAGAAAGATTGATGGCCACCCACGGAATGCATTTTTATTGTAATGGCTATCTAAATGGTTGTGCAATATGGTGGCATTATCGGTCGATGTCAAGGATAGATAGGTTGTTGATGGGAATTTATCGCCCTTCACAGTGCTGGGCGCGGCCCAAGGATACGAAACACGAGACACTAACTAGGAGCGGTCTTCGATAGACGTTGACGTTGTTTACATTTTAACGGTTAATGGAAGCCGCGGGTTAAGTTCGCAAACATATTGTCTTACAATATATTTAATTTAACTATTGTATAAAGTAATAAACACAGCGTAGGCGCACTCTGCGGGTAACCCCAATGAGGGCACGATCGATCGCCACGATGTGGGCGCGGAACACCGTATCACCATAAATGAGCCCTTTGTGCTGTAAATTAATCATGAGGGCCTGAACGATCGCCTTTTGCAATAGTAAAAACTAATCATCTTCTATTTGATACCCACGCGGAAGTATTCTGGAGCTTTTAGCGCCGTGCACGTCGCAGGCGCAGCGGCGGCGTGCAGGGCGGTGCACCAGTGCTATTTGTTCAACTCAAATTTAGAACGCGGGGCTTTCTCGCTCCTAAAGAAATATTTAGATAGGGAAATGTCGCAACATCAAGCAAAACAATGAGCTGTTAATTGTTGAGAGCTTTCCTTTATTCCTTACTTATGGGTGCGTCGACCCTTACAACGCGTGGGTGGAATAATGTACAGATTGTTATAAAATTAAAAAACCTGAGAGTTTGGATTACTTTACTATTTTCATAAGAACAGCAAGCTTAGAATCTGGAGACTGAATTGAAGATAAATGCTTAACTTATGCATTTTTAACCGACTTCAAAAAGGAGATGGTTCTCAATTCGACTGTATTTTTTTTTTGTATGTATGTTACACGATAATTATCTCCGGCAATTGTAATCCGATTAAAAAAAAAAAATTGTGGGCCCATATAGGTGGTCCCATATAAATTTATTAACTTTGCTTCGGTAGTTTTTAAATTAGCTTCATAATAATACGTATGTTTGCCACTTAGTTTATACTAGCTGTGCCCGCGACTTCGTTCGCGTGGATGTCGGAAAACAATAATGTGTCGCTTAGGAAAGTGTAAATACCACTCCTTCATTGAAAAGGAAAAATCTTCCGATCTTGCCTGGTAACGCTTCCGTTACCTGGAGTTCTCTACCACAGCCCTTTCGACTGCAGTCACTGCGTCTTCAGGGTTCTTATTGACAATGCGACAAAGTGTCACTTTGATTTTTTAAAAATAAATAAAAATGAAGGCGCCTGCTCGATGCTGATTATCTGACCAAACAGCCATCATTTTTCACTTTGCCGTGTCTTTTTCGGAAATTGGTTGTTTTTATTTTGTAAAAAAGTTTTTGATGAATCAAATCACTCATTAAAGTTACGTTCCCTTATTAGCCACGAAAGTAGCTTGTTAATACGGTCAAGTAAGAGGCGACACGCGACGGGTTTAGTAATGATTTATGTTCATTTAAATGCATAAGGGCATGTAGTAGACGAAGCTACGTATGTATAATCACAGAGGCCGCTGCCCGTGACCAATGCTAAATTGAATACGAATCGGTTATTTGCTATCGAGTGATCGAACACGGCGCGCGCTCCGAATCGATTCGTTTCGAGATGATCGATGGATCGGCTGCCTTTTAGCCTGCATTATTTATTTATAATTTCGTAACTGCTCATCTTAAAAGCATGTTGACATCTGAAGATTAATTAATTATTATAGAAACATAAAGCAATGGAGATATCCAGAGATATCAATTTCTAAAAACGTTCAACTACCTATGCGTATTCGAATAAGTTATGACCACTTTAGCGGTGTGATGAAATCGAATATCTACTGGTGACTAGATGCATTAGAGTGCAGGACCGTTGCAATGTTAACCAGCCTTATCGGGAAAACAATGAATGTTCCACAAGCATTACCATGCAAATGTACGGGCTCTAATTAAGCCATGACTGGCTTCGGGAGGGAAGGATCGAACGAACCTATAATTATTTACGCTAATTTAGTCTTGTGCATCTCATGTTTATTTACAGCTTTATTTTATGCGTTCTAGAGCTGGTTGCTGACTGTATATGCATTTTAATTTTATATTGATTACTACAATATTGTTGTTAGGAGTTGTAATATATGCAGTTTAATATTAAACTTAGTCAATAGTTATTCATTTCATGTTAACAAGATTTATTAAACTGGTACGATTTCCGCATGTCGGTCAATTTTCATAGTAAATAGTAGGCAGTTACCTACTTACTCGGTTTTTAGTAAATACTAGTGAACGTTCATTAGTACAATAAATATTGATTCACACACTAAACTCTATTGTTTTGCCTCCGAATATGGTATTTGAGTGTTCATGCTCAATTACTCCCGGCCGACTTATACCGGTTACCGAAATACAATAATGATTTAAGTTTGGGAACCGTAGGTAATAAAATATAATAAATATTTTTTTTCACACGTTACTCAACTTTTGTTATAACCATTAGGGACATTAATTACGTTACACTGCGTTAACCCGTTACTTCCTTATCGAGGATCATGTAAACATGGTAATCTGTGATCTCTGCATAATTACGACGGAGCACCGTTTGTCGTCGCGTACGCACCGTGTGTCCCGTCATTATGGACATAATGACGTAATGAAAGCTCACAAACGCACCGCAATCATACCTCGTTATACCAATTCAATGGACAGTGACGGTTTTATTCAACTATATTCCTTTTGATTCATGAATGGGAAGATAATTTAATGATAGTGTTCACTCATCATCAGAATTATAGTTTTTATTACTTCCTCCCGAATAGAGATGCAACGAAGGCAGTCATTTATCAATTTTTCATTTTATTTTATCTGTTTCTTAGTGATATCGTAATCGAGACATAAATTATTACTTATAATACCAACAGTTATTATCTAAGATGACCTATTTATTGCTTGTTTGTAATTCTCATCTAGATTCAGCTGCAATTAGTATAATTCATGAATTAAACATTGTACTTAGTTAATGTTATCTAATTTCGAACATTAAATGTTATGATGGGCTCATTCGTTTCCGCTAGGTTTACTACATCATTAATAGTTGTATTATTATGATGTTAGTAATTATCCACTACTGTAGATGGATCAAGGCCGCTACGCTACGCGACTACGAGTTGTAATTCATGAATTTATCATGGTAGCGCTCGCTTTCTGTTGAAACAATGCCTCTGTAATCTAATATCTATGTTACATAAGTTTAGGTATCTAATCTGCCTGCTTGCCCTTTTCTCTGACTCCTTTTTCTATTCGTTCAATTCTGTATTTTGCCAGGCTTTTCGGTAGGAGTTAAGCACGTCCAGCCATCTTCGCCTTGGCCTGCCGTCGTGTCTTGCGTTAGATGGGACCCACTTGGTGGTTCTCTTAATCCATTTCACATCTAACATGTGGCACACATATACCGCCCAGTCCCACTTAAGCGAAGCTAAGCAAAGTCGCTAGTTTGTGGCTTTGTTTAAGTTTACAGTACTAACTTTAATTCATTTAATAACTCGTGTTTTCTTTTTCTTTGTCACAGGTTGCTGGTTGGCGCTCCACTGGGTCAGAATCTTCAACCGAACACGACCAAGTCGGGCGCGCTATGGAAGTGTAGCGTGACCTCAGCTCCCACAGACTGCATACAAATCATCACTGATGGGAAAAGGAGTGAGTAAACTGTGAATATAGGCATTTGTTGTGAGGATACTTCGCAGAAAAACATTAGAAAGCTCGTCTCTACGTATTGAACCTTTCGTCAACATCGTCAGCCTTCAGAATATCTGAATATCGATTCATTGCATTTGACATCTGATCTCCATCATACCTATTCCTTTTTTCAGACAATTTTCAAAGAATATATGTAGTTGTACATACTACGTACTATGCAGGATAAAGGTTTACTCACAAATCAAGTGTTATAAATTAAGTTTTAGAATAAGTGAGTTAGTTAAAACAATAGTCCTAGTTCTCACACTGTGTTTTGTTTTTAAAATCACTATAGAAAAACTTGTCAAATACACACATAGATGACTTACGTAGATAATTGTGTAGTTAGGGCTCGCAAAACACTAGCTAAGTAGTCGCTAGCGTATTCTCACAGTCTAGATACAAACGAAGGAATCGCTGGAACGTCCATCGATACCGAAGAATCAATGTAATCGATTAAAATATCGATATAAGTTTTAACTAAAATGTTGTCTTTTGTCGGTGGTGCCCCAAACAGCGAAGTACGGCAAGATAGACACGAGTAAGTGAGCTGTGGTCTCAACCTCCTTTTATTCTTAATCATTTGCTCTTCGACTAATCGACTAATCGCTGTAATGTACTTTTTGATTTACTAATTGTCAACTCTTGCTCAAGTTCCAGCTGGACCGTCATTATGATACTGCAACGCATGACATCACTAACTTAGTGGTTTGAATTTTATTTTGCAAAACATCACATTCACGTCTTTACGTATTCAGGTTGCATTTTCTGTAATAGAAAACCTTTTAATTGTTTACAGGGGAATTTCTCAACTTTTTTCTATACTACGTCAGCCTTCAATTCAAATGAATACCTACTTAAAAATGGCTGAATATCTATAAAAATACCTCAGAGAACTTATTGACAACTAAATGATACCTAAGGAAAATTCATGGACAGAAAATGCATCCTCCTTACGGTAATATAAAGCACTAACTGCTTGCAACAGCACCAAAATCACATGCTTGAGCTACACAGCACTTTAGATAGTACAATATATTTAATATTTATACGTATAATAAGTACCGATCGTTATCTGGAGTATATTCAGTTCAATATGCTGAACGTGGAAGAAACTCAAACGAAAACGTATCTAGTGTAGACTCCGACGAATTTAGACCTAGAGCTTGATAGACGTGTAAGATAGAGCTTTGCAATATGGTAGGCCTTAAAATCTTAATCTACCGTTTAATCTCACGAACATCTTAATAGGTGAAAATTCACATTACCGTCTTAACTCGTAACATGAAACTAAGGGTGACTGGCTATAATATCTAAAACATTAGTTATTAACGAATCACACATTCGGACTAAATGTGCGGAGAACATTGCACTTACAAAATTCTAATTACATAATAATATGGTCAAAACCAATCTATGTCTGGTTTTGAGTAATAATAAGTTAACAAGAGACTACAAAGTAACGCTGGGCCGAATAACTTACATATTAATTAATAAATTAACATACGTAGTCTTCGATAACGTCCATTAACCCGAGACCACAAGTTTGAGCCGTATCTTCACGTTGTTATCACCTTGATTCATTACAGGTTGCCGGAGTATATCGTCACCTTAGCAAACACACCTTGATCACTTATACTGACACTTTTAATATCGATAAAAACATATTAAAACCACTAAACGATAGATAATATCAATTCGACTAATTACACAATAAGTCACTGTCTGTCCACGGTAAAAATAACGTATGTATGTAGCTCCCATAATATGATTTTAATTAAAGCACGTTTTAGAGTGGTTTTGTTTGTACCGATATTAAAAGTACCTACCAAATAATAAAGAGTTTTATCACTTTAGTTTGATGACCTTATAAATCAGGTTTTTTATCGAGTAGGGGATGCATGTTTATACGAAATGCTATGTTCTATCAAATGCACGATGTTTGTGCAACGTGATACTGAAAGTATCATTTTCTGATGCATTTGCAAGATTCCTTTGCTGTTAGTTGAGAACTTTGTTCTTGCATTACACGCCTGGTTGCAATGCTTTGCATTTGCCGAGATTATCACCGATTCAATTTCTTATTGGGATTGAATCTCAAACTTCTGTTTTGTAAGCAAACGCAACAATCCATCAATTTCGATAAAGTTGCTTTTGTTTAACGCATCTCTAATAAATATATTCCTTTGCAGTTATGATTCATTTTTAATTTACTTTGGGTTGAGTTTTTATAACATGGTGTTCTAGAATTGCGTAAAAGCTAAGAAATTATACCCTAATTCTGTTTTTGTGTCTAATTGAGCTTTTTAAAATTAAGAGGCCTTGTGCTAAACACCTTAATTACACATAATCCATATGAAATAACATATGTGATTAATTTTATTGGAATAATTTTTAATTTAATTTTGCTATGATTTATAAATCGATGCTTCATAACAGACGACTTCTTTTTGTTGATTGGCACGTACTGATAATTTGTTAATGTGCAGATTTGGATTCTGATCACCTGACTGCCCCTTATTCGGATGAGATCAAGGAGGGGCAGTGGCTGGGAGTGTCTGTGAGGAGTCAGGGTCCTGGGAAGAAGGCTGCCGTCTGCGCACACAGGTTTGTATGATTTGGTCGATTTGAAAGACTGTTGAAACATAACTGACGAAATATCTTGAAACACAAAATTCATATTTGAATGATACATATTGAAATATGCAGTACGATGATAGAAAACAATGTAGGTAAGTGATGATTATTGCTGAAATGTGTGCCACAAAAATCCTTCATTTATAATTTTATTTACACGCGCGACAAATGCTAATAAACACGTTTATTTTAGCAAATGCACAGTAAAATAATGTTTGCGACCTAGATCCAAGATTTTCGCGTGATTTATGATCTGTGAATTAACTTAGTAATAATATGCATTCATATTTTTTCAGATATATTCGAAAGCAGGGAGAGCTGCAATTCGGTCAAGGTCTATGTTATACACTGAGCAACGAATTAGAATTAGTGGATGTCATGGAGCCTTGCAGAGGAAGATCTGTCGTTAGGTATGAACCTTTATATCTGTTGGCCTCAATTTTTTTCTTATGAAAAAGTTACTATGTTAAGAATAAAGGCTCGTGGCTAAGCAATAACAGCCGCAAGGGTCGATCATCAAGGTTCAGGAACACTTGCTAAGGTCAGAACTTAGATGAGACCCCTGCGAGACCCCTCCGTGCCTCAGAAAGAATGTTATGCCGGTGATCCCGGCTGTGATTCGTAGATCTTAGACAGTCGTTATGGGTAATCAGAAGCCCAACATCGTCAGTCTGATAACCAGTCTTACCAAGGCGTACCGTGTTTTCCAGCAACCGGGTTGTGGAGGACGGATACGTAGTCGCTCCATGTAAAATATTGGTATTCAGCTGCATCCAGTTATACTGGAAGCCCACCCCAATATAGTTGGAAAAAGGCTAGGCAGATGAATAAACCACTATGTACCCCCATAAATCCTGATTTTAAATAACACTATAAATTAATCACATTAGCATACTTATAATCACTAATAATTTATGTCCTATAATTTTAGGGCATGATATGGGCTATAATTAGGTATCTCGGTCTAGATATTTTGTAGACAGTCAGTAACTTATCGTCACTGCCGTTGCCTAGTATTTCGTTTTGTTATAAATCACAAAAAACAGCAAGTCTTTTTGTTTATCGCTTGTATATCCATATAATATTATGACTGCGAAAGTAACTCTGCCTGTTTGTCTGTTAACTTGTCTCACCTTAACGGCTGAACGGATTTCGATGATATTTTGACACATAGGTAGACCATGACACAGACACAGTATAAAGAATATATTTTATCCCGGCAATACTTTCCCGAGGGATAATTTCTGAACTCAACGCGGGCGAAGCGCGATTAAAAGCTTTCCATATGACGAAAATGTTTGGTATAATCTTCCAGAGAACACGAGGAATACGGATTCTGTCAAGTAGGAACAAGCAGTTCTCTTCTGGACGACGACACGTTGCTGATGGGCAGTCCAGGTCCTTACACCTGGAGAGGCACCATCTTCGCCCAGGACACCAGGGATGATGTGCTGGAGAGAGACAACGTTGTGTATATGGCGCCAGTGCAGGACGGCGCTAGTCCTGTTGAGAAGTATAGTTACTTAGGTGGGTTTAATTCATATTTCATAATGATGAGAAACAGCGCGATGCTTCGTAGACTTCATTTTTCTGCCCGGTTGTGTATGAAATTCGGTCCGAAATAGAGATATATTAGATAGCTTACCTAGGTAACTATTGGTATGCAACCGTCCATGCGAAGTGTTACTTCTTTTTTTAAGGCTAAAGCCTCAAATCTCTGTTGACACTTCATGTACAAAAGTATTTTCAGTAGCTCATACATTTACAAACAAAAATATTTTAATTCCAGGCATGTCAGTATCTAGTGGCAACTTCTTTGGTGGCGACAAAGCCTCATACGTAGCTGGGGCACCACGTTCCCACGGAACCGGTCAAGTGGTCATCTTCAGCAAACTCGCAACTGAAGACTGGGGCAGAACTGATCTGAACATACTGAACTTTACCCTACTGCTGAAAGGAGAGCAGTTCGGCTCTAACTTCGGATATGAAGTGGCCAGTGCAGATGTTAATGGAGATGGGTATGTTGGTCTATTTCGTGATTTTGCTAGGTCATCAAATTGGCGAAAGTCAAAAATGATGATCTCAGAGATAAGATTCGTGAACTATTTGGTGCCGTTACTGTAGTTTGTGAGAGAGATCCAATTAGATACGAATTAGATAGTGATATACGACCTGTTATACGATTTCAGCATGTTTCACGCACTGCAATAATCCATTTTGTTAAGTGCAACATTTCGGAGCATTTATGAGTACCTAGTATTGATAATAATATAACAAGTACTTCAAGACTAACAAGTATTAATCAATAAGTCATCAATTTATGATATATGATGAGGTACTTCACATAATCTTAGCGTATCCCTAATACTGAATGCTTATGGGTTCCAGATTACCAGACTTATTAGTCGGTGCTCCGTTCTACTTCTCCCGAGACGTGGGCGGTGCAGTATACTTGTATCTGAACATCAACTCAAGTCTACACCAAGAATACAACGTCAAGTTGACGGGCAAACAAGAATCCCAGTTCGGCATTGCCATCGCAAATGCTGGAGACTTGAACAAAGATGGATGCCAAGATGTAGCTGTAGGAAGTCCCTACGAAGGCAATGGTGTGGTATATATCTACATGGGCGATAGAGAAAAGGGTTTGAACTCGAAACCTGATCAAATGATTACTGCGGAAGCATTACCGGTTCTGATGAAGACTTTCGGCTATGCGTTGTCCGGAGGAGTTGATTTGGATGCCAATGGATATCCTGATTTGTTAGTTGGCGCATATGAAAATGTAAGTTCAAATGATTTGTGGTTTATTATGATCATTCTTAATGTATATCCAGAATAGAGTTTGTTAATGGCCATAATTTAATATGGAATGGTTAGACTGTCATATAATATTGTTTGTTGATTATTTTTGATAGTTAGTAAAACACCTATAGATTTTTAGGGCATTGTTCAATTACTCTTCTTATATTATTTATTTTATTTATATATACTTTATTGTACACCAGAAATTACATAACAAAACAAAAATAAATGTAACACTACAAAACATGAATGTGTTCTTGTTTAACTAAACATTATATGCTCCCGTTCCAGAGCAGCGTTGCCTTAATACGAACACGACCGATCATCGACATCAAGACCTCAATCCGTCCATCGAACACCATAATCAACATTGACCCCACGACCCACGGCTGCGAGCGCGACCCCGGCTCCAACTACACTTGCTTCCACTTCCAAGCCTGTTGCACCATCGAGTCTTTAGTTAAGACCACTCAGTCCACCATCCATAAACTCAACTACGTCATCGAAGCTGAGACCTTCCCCGGTGGAAGGAAATATTCGAGAGTCTTCTTTGATTCGGATAAGAGTAATATCGTCAATAAGACAATTATGCTCGGAAGAGATGTTGAAGATTGCAGAGAACATATCGTGTATTTGAAAAATAATACGAGGGATATACAGACTCCGATTAAGGTAATTTTGAATATACTTTATTTTCTTGGTGGAACTGTGTGACCAGCTGAATTATAGATTAATCGTCACTTCATTGACCTACCTAAACCTATGTAAATATTTAGACTACTTACGAATGAGAGGTTGATGATAAAATTACACTATGTAATTTTTTTTTCCTCTCATTAATAATGACTTAAAATGCTATATGCAAACTTCTGAAAAACCGGAAAATAAATATGGATGTTAAGGTTCACTGTAACTTTCTCCATAAGGACGTGTCAATTCACACTTTCAGTTGTCACAACTACGAAAACGATACCAATATCAGTGTTTTCTCCATCTCCTTACTCTTTACCATTTTTATTCTATTTTTGTGTCTATTTTAAAATTTTCTTTTTCTTAACAATCATCTCTTTATCCACAGTTCCAGTTGAACTACCTCCTCGTTCACGCAGAGCCTCGGTACTCTCCTACCGGTACCCTTCCCGATGTGGACCAGTACCCGGTACTGAACGCCACTGCCAGTTCTATGTTCACTGCCAACTTCCTCAATGACTGCGGAGCGGATGCTGTCTGTATCAGTGACCTGGTTGTGGACCCTAAGCTGTTATTGCCGCTGAGTAAGTATTGTAGAATTTATTTTCGCCTGATTATTTGTACTCTTACGTTTCAGTCCTTAGTGGTTAATTTTTGTCATATTACGTTTTGATAATCTTAATTAATACATAACATCTATCGTCTTTAAGTGAATCCGCGAGCTCTTGGCGCATACGACCCGGTAAAAGATAATAGTAAAAGCTGATCGTCACGGGCAAAATACAAAGGAAGAGAGCACCTTTATTTGTTGTAGCTACTTGAGTAGTTTTGGCATCTAAATAACTAAGTCCAATTTAACATCCGTATTAATGTTTAAACTTTGTCATTTCAGCAAAGGACAACAAGTCTTACGCGCTAACTCTGGGACAGGAAGAAGAAATCAAGCTATCTATAGCGGTTGACAACTACGGGGAGTCCGCTTACGAAGCGCAGCTGTTCGTCAATCATCCTCCAAGTCTGCATTATATTGCAGTCAATATTAGCGTAAGTTTCTAAAAATCATACTAATATTATAAAGGCGAAAGTTTGTGAGTGTATGAGGGTGTGTGAGGGTGTGTTTATATGTTTGTTACTTCTTTACGCTCAAACGGCCCGACCAATTTTGATAAAATTTTCTAAGGAGGTAGCTGACACCCTGGATTAACATATAGGCTACTTTTTATCCCGATATTCCCACGGGATCGACATTTACGCGGGTGAAACCGCGAGTCGCAGCTAGTACACTATAATTATATACAAGGGTGCCTACATTTTAGGATGAGATCAAGTCTGTTTTTAGAGTACATCAACTATCAGTCCTGGTTTTTTCATTAGCGTGGGAGTGATGATACATAATATTTTTACAATTAAATATAAGAGCTACTAGACTAGCTTCTAATCATTGTAAACAGGTCGAGCCCATAAAATATAACAGTCATGGCCGCATGCGAACTTACGACTTCTTTAGGACCGGTCCCGCCATCTATCTTAACAAACTGTTATTATCTACACAATACACACGCATGGTGTGTTACTGTGTTAAATATTTGGCTCAAAAACAAGCAGATAACTATTCATATATTTATTTATTGAACTTTTTCTATACATCGACATATACAAATAAATAAAATTGAAGAGTCCGTTTGAAGTGTAAAAATAACAGCTTTTTACAAAATTTATATGAAAGTATAGACGGTACTTATAACAATAAAAGCATATTAAAAACATTTATTAAATGTTTGTTTAGCTGCCTGTCTCTCTGTTTGTTCCGGCTAATCTCTGAAACAGCTGGACCTATTTTGACGGGACTTTCACTGGGATAGCTGATGTTAAAACACTTAGGCTACTTAGGCTTTTATTTGAGAAAAAGAATTAGGTTTCTGCGCAAAAAAATTAAAACCAATGAAATCCAAATGTTTTCCAACATCACAGCTGCGGACAATAAAGATACAACTTTAGGTATTTTCTAAAATTCAACCAAGGTTGATAGAGAAATAACATGGCAGGTGCATTAACGTATTTCAATTTTTTTTTTTATATTTCAGGACAAACACGTTATCTGTACAAGCCTAAACAAGACCACAGTAACCTGCATGCTGGAGAACCCCTTCAAAAAGCAAGCGGACGGCTCTCCACCAATCACGATGCGTTTTGACGCGCGTGCGTTAGAAGACAACGACCAATCAGTGGTGTTCACCGTGTGGGCTAACTCCACGTCTAAGGAACTGCACGCTGGGAAGAAACCTGTGGAGGTTGAGGCACTGGTTATTAAGAATGCCGAATTGCTTATTAAGGGGTAAGAGCATTTTGATGTAGTCTTTTTAATTTAATTTCAGTCTTGAACTTACTTACTCTCTGTGGAAGCCATTTAATTATCAGGATTTCAGGATGTCAGGATTATGATTAGTTAGCAAACCCCAACACGTCTTGAGCAAGCGTGGTGATCAATGATCGTGCCTTCTTTGCGTAAGAAGAGGCCTTTTGCCCTATAATTGGTCAATAATAGGCTGCTTATTATTATACAGGTTGAAATTGAAAGCATGCGACAAACCGAAATGGGAGATTGTCCTCATCATTATGAACAACTTTTACTAAGGGACCAAAGCTACAATCGCGAAAAAAAAACAGCTGTCCCGTACATTTTGACGATTATGCGAACATAAATGTGGGGAACAGCAAATTTTTTTTTCGCGATTTCAGGTTTGTTCCCATAGTAAAAGTTGTTCTTAATGATGAATTGATGACCACAATCTCCCATTTCGATTTGTCGCATGTTTTCAATTTCACCCTGTATAGTTAGCTATTAAAGGGTGTCTTACTTGTCTGATGTTGAAATTTTATTTCAAGTGGAAATATTTGTTTTTTATTTACGAATTTTTAAAGTCGCAGCGCAGCGCAGGACCTGCCATTGGACCGATTCGATGCTTTTGGAAGGCATATATCCAGCAGTACTCGATTTGCGCTGATTCGATGTTATTGATGCTTATCTAGGATTGTCATGTTTACAGTGTGGCGCGTCCAGAGCAAGTGTTCTACGGCGGCGGAATAAAGGGAGAGTCTGCTATGACGTACTTTGATGACATCGGGACCAGGGTGGTGCATACTTATCAGGTAAGTTTGAATAAAATGGCATATATAGTATTTCAACACGTGTTCAAAGTTAGATTGTCTGGAAGTTTCGGAAATTAAAACCCTAATTACCAAAGCCTCCACTATACTTATCCGACTTGAACGATGGATGTATTTTGAATGTATTAAACAATTGATGAGGATATGATTTTTACATCTTTTCAGCCATAACCACCCATTTCACTCGGCTCTTACAAACTCAACAGAAATGCATCAATATCTTAATTTCTTTCTTCCCAGGTGTTCAACGAGGGTCCATGGCATGTGTCATCGGTTCAGGTCGTGATACAATGGCCTCATCAGCTCGCGTCCGACTCGTCGCAGGGGAAGTGGCTTCTCTATCCAGAAGATGTGCCCACTGTTGATGGAGAAGCTGGTCAGTACCTATAGCTCAAATTCACATTTACATCCTTTTTTTATGTAAAGAAGGTGAGAAAAGCCTAAGTTTTCTGACACGGAGTATTATAAAACTAATGTCTATTAGCCTCACGAAATAATTTGGTGAAGTATAACTTAGGTTATCATATTTTTTTACAACATCCAATTGTTAGTAATTTATGTAGACTCGAATCAAATGCAGCTGATTCTTTATTTATGAATCTTAGATTGAACTAAAGATTAAAACATAGAATATTTTATTTATTACGGCCACACTGCAAACCTTCAACACAGTCTTGTACAGGAGGACCATAACATACCATCACCGTCTATGTAAAATAATAAAAGTAACCTTACACTTAAACATTTCAGATCAAAACGGAGAATGTTTCGCCCGAGAAACCAACCCCCTAAACCTAACCAGTAGACCAGGAGCTACAGAACCTCTTGAGAACTTAGAAATTAATCCATTCCTAACGACCGGCAAACTAAGCGTCAGCTCAAGCGAGAAATCCCACAACGAAACGAGAAGAAAGTTTTTGGAGTACTCAAGTTCTAGCTCTTATAGCAGTAGTAATAACAAAGTGAGACGGAAGAGAGATGAAGATGCTGTGAAGGCTGAGGCCTATACTGATAGGAAACATGTTATCAATTTGGTAAGTAAATAACTTTAGTCATATCTCTGCAACAACGCAGTCGTTCAAGCATTTAAAATATAGAGGTATGAGGAACAGGGTGTAACGTTCACTCATACTCTATAGAAAAGGGAGGACCCTCTAATATGCTAGTTGCGCGGTGAACTCTTCTTGCGAGATGCAGGATTTTGCGTGACGTCACTATGACGCGTAGTTCGCATGTGGCGTTGTAGATACCGCTACAAAAACAAGCAATATTATGAAAAGGGAAAAATGGGTGGAGATATCATATCATATCATATCCCAACCTGATGAAGTTTAACTCGTGATTAGCTGTAAGGGCAGATTTTGATTATAATAAGTTACAATTGACAATTTGTGATTTCATTTATTCATCATGTGCTAACACTGCAAACTTGACTCTGTCAATTGTATCTTAACAATTTTAATTGCCCTGTTAACTTTTTCTCTGAAGTACAAGGTAAGGGTCTTACTCACACTCGGGAAGAGTTTGCGGTCAGCAAGTTCAGTAGTGGCCGTCCAGAGAGGGACAGCACCCTAAATTTGTAACTCACTATCAATCGGAATCTGAATCATCTTGAAACAAATTGCTAATCCATTGCTTTATAAGTTCGAAAAATTTGTTTACTCAACACGTAAAAATAACGCAATGAATGTTGTTGAACTGTCAAAATGAAACCGATTCTCATTGATAATGTGTTACGCAATTGCCCTGCAGGCCCAAGAAGGCCTCAAAAACAAAAACAATAATAAAGCCATTATCGTAATTTTTTTGGCTTTTGCAATCCTAAAGTCTAAAGCTCTAATTACATTTAATTCAATTCCAGAACTGCCAACAAAAAACAGCGAAATGCATTCAGTTCCAATGCGTGATCTACAAGCTGGGTCGCATGAAGACCAGCACCATCACCGTGCGCGCGCGACTGTGGAACGTGACTCTTGTGGAGGAGTACGCGCGAGCTGCCAGAGTTAATATAGCTTCTACCGCGTATATTAGTATACCGACGCATTTTAATATTCATCAGAATAAACATACTGATGATAAAACTACGGTGAGTTGAAGCTTTATATAAATATGCATGTGTTTAGAGGTCATAAAACAAATTATTCAGTAACACAAAAAAAACATGGCAAGATACTGAAATGTAAAGCCGTGAAAGAATTAATGGTCCTAATGGATTTCCACATGGACCAATGTTTTTGGTTGTATCAACCATAGGTAGGTCAGTACGTGTTTAATTAAATTCATAATGCATTGATTACTGACTGAGCCTTTGGGCTATAAAATCCAGATTAAAATTCAACAATCTCAAAATATACTCGTGTGAATTTTAGGGAACATTTTGCGAGAATTATCCACCATTGTATTGTATTTATTAAGCTATTTTGGGTAATTTTCTACAGATTATTCTATTTAGATTATTAATATACTTACGAGATCTATGTCGGTAAGCAGACAGCTGGTTGTAACTTGTTAGCAGAATTGTAAGGAATCCTAGTTATGAAATGAATAATCATGTTCTTTTCTCCCCAAACAGGTGGATACGGTCGCATATCCAGACTTGAAGATAAGCGAGCCTACAGAAGTGCCATTGTGGGTGATTATTATCTCAGTGATAGTGGGGCTCATAGTGCTAATCCTACTAATCATCGCGCTATGGAAACTGGGCTTCTTCAAGCGAAGCAGACCAGACCCAACACTCTCTGGGAACCTGGAGAAGAACAACCATGAAGCAAGTCCCTTCATAGGAAGGGACAGGAACAGTGTTCGATAGCCCAAACTTGGAACATTTCAAGTGATCAGAACGTTATACAGCTCCAAAGCTGCCTCCCAAGTGTAAATAACAACGACTTATGTGCACAAGTATTTAGTATGTAATATCTCTGACTGTGATGTCTTCTTAGAGGAATTTGTGTGTATGTGATGCTCTAAAGTTATGTTCTGTTTTGTTGATGATGACGCACGATAGGTATACAGGGTCAAATGAAACTAGCTAGCGAAACTCTGCAGATGTTACCGATATCTACATGATGACACAAAAAATAAATGTGTGATGATTTTTTTTAGGTCATATCGACCGTATTTTGTGTAGTCTGTACTGTACTCGAAATATCAGTGTAAAAAATCTGTTTTTTAGGTAAACTTCACCACCACCGTGATTAGTATCGATACCTAATTACGATAAAATAAAAGTAACAACATTAACAGCGGTCGTTGACCCTTAAAAATACTTCAATGTTTTTTTTTTTTTTTATCATGTTTAGTTATACCTATCACGCCTGCAGTTTTGCTAGCTAGTTTAATTTGACCCTGTATTTGTTTTATTGCATTTCTGTAGCGTAATGTGAACATGTTTCAGATTGTTTGTTTATATATTCTGATGAATTATGTATTATTACTACATTTTTTTCTGTAAATACGTACTTCCCTTTATTATTTATGAATAGTTTAAATGTCTACTTAATTTGACTAGATTTTTCACTAGTCACAAATTGTAATAATGTTATAGTTTATGTGTAGGAAATAGTGATATATTGTCCTTTGTGTAAGTGAAATCGGTCACAATTGATTTTGGACACTAAAACTACTAAAAGATGTTCAAAAGAGCTTTTTAAAAGTCCTGGTAGGTAGGTACTTAAATATTTAATGACGTTTTTTTTTTACAATTTATATTATAATGAGTTCCACACATTTCACTATTATCAAGCGTGTATTATTGTGTAAAGTGCTAGATTGAATTTGTTATATCAACTAGGGTTCATAATTATAATAAGTATTATATTGTAAATATTATTGTTTTCATGTCATTAGATTTTTTACAAAATTTTCTATTGCAAGTAGAGGCATACATTTTACACGTTTTTTATAAAATCGCCCAGTAACACTGCCAACTATCCCATCACCTAGTACTTTATATACCTGTAATAAAATTTTGACTACCTAAATAACACTGGTTGTGATTATTTCTGTTATGAACTACATACCTACTTAATAGTGCATTTTAGATTGAATAAAATTGTGCCATTTTGACTTCTTGTTTTATTTTTACATAAAACACAGATAGACAAAGTAACAAATGTATTATAGATCTACTCTAGAGGTCATAATAATAACTAGACATGCTTACACGGCTATATGCAAAGGCTTCCTTAAAGATATATAAAAACCTACACAAAACCAGGGCCTCAAGTCTGCTATTACAATAGTGTCAGAATGGTCTATCATTGATTTCATAATTGTTGATTTTGACAAGTTTGGTAATCTACTAATATAATGGCGTCATTATGAATTTCCAATGGTGAACCACTGACACTCCATTGAAAGAAATGGCATAAAATGGTAATCTCGTACATAAAATGACAAATTAATAAATATACCTAATGTTTATTATGCTATTTACGAACTTCTTACCTCTTACTACTTCAGATTGCAGACACGAATACGTAATATGTAAATATATATATATATATATATATATTTTTTTTTACAGTATAAATATTTATTATTATTATCAACAAAAAAATAACAAAATTAAATCTCTTGGGTACATTACCAGTCGACAGCGATGCGGATGAATTTTTCGACGCTATATTTTAGTTTGTTTTTTGGTTTAGTTAAGTTAGGATTTAAAAAATATATTAAATGAAATCTAGCATACTTTTTCTCAGATCATTGACCGACCAATGATCGACCATTATGAATTTAGCAGATTTTGAACTTTTATCAAAATGACAATGGGATCGTGTTGGAATGACGAATTTATAAAAATAGCAGACTTGGGCCCCTGGTCTGAATCACCAACCTAGGCCGATAAAATTGGTTGCTTTAGCCCATCCATTAGTGACATAATGCCATCATTTACAATCACCAGCTGGATAACTGCATAACACACTAACAGAAGTAATGGCTTTCATTTTGACAGTTCAACAACATTCATTTCGTTATTTACCTTGTTGAGCAGAAAAATTTTTCGAACATATGAAGCAATGGATTAGCAATATACTTCAAAATGATGAGTGTTTTACGCAATTAGGTGCAGGACCAAACGAGAGCCATGACATATTCTGTGAAAGATTCGAGTGCTAGTACCTCGGTATACTTGGTATCCTGACTTGAGAAACGTAGCCTGGGACAATGGGCATTAGTGATATTTACATGATGCCAGATAATTTTAAGCCGCTATTATCTAGTTGTAGTTGCGGTCAGAAAAACAAAACGTGCAGTCACTGAACACTAGCCAATCGAATACTAGCTTCGCCGGCCACATGAAGCTAGTACACAAGCCAAGATAGTAAAATCATTGGTGAGGGTGTTCCAAATTAAAAAAATAGAACTCCATCCTATTAGACTATTCGTGCTTGAAAAGCTAGCTAAATGAAGCTAGTTTTGTGTAGGTTCAAGAAACCAGAGTTACCTACTAGCTCTAGCTTACTAGGTATCCTGGCTTGATAAACTAGCCCCGTGTAGTTATCTCGAGCATTAGATTAGGAAATACATAGGCGAGACGTAGGCGCTTTGGGATCCCAAGATCTGGAGTCAATCAGTGACGAGATTATCGTCGATACGTCGTACGATCTCTGTAACGAAATTGACTCTAAGTTTTGAGTTTATTTATTTATTTTTGTTTTTCTTTAATGGCCAATCAACAATTGCTTACACTGTTACAATAATTTTAAAATAATATGTTGACTAAATCTAAGATTACTGTAACTTCATAAAGGTTAGCACCGCATGCCCCATAAACGTAATAATTTTACCACAAGCACTGTAGGTACTATAAACTTAATAACTAAGTAGGGAAAACAAAAGGAACAAGTTAAAATTACATTTAAATTCAAATAAAATTAAATTGCAATTTTATTATAAAAACTACATAGACTAGACCGAGATATTTACTTATCTAAATTTACAGACAAATATACAAAACTATCTGACAAAAGTAGGTACATTGTTACAATAGAAATCAAGGCGCACATGACAATATTAAGATAAAAATTAGTTCTGAAAAAACTTCAATACATTTATGGATCCATTAACATTAACTTTGAGTAGGTACTTACTTACTTTATTAATAAAATACCTATGTTAGTATTTATCACTTCATCAAACAACAGTAAACCATACGGATAGTTAATTAAAAAGATACTTTAATTAAGATTGCACAAAGCATTGGCAATAACAATAAAATAAGTTATAAATGCATTTCACGTAAAGCTATTAATTTATTGTGGGACTAGGCTGGAGTCTAGACTGAAAGTGCAGTCAACGCGGAGACTTGTAGTAACTGATTTGTGGTGTGTGCGGTTTCTGGAATAAACACGAAATTATAGATATATGAATGCAGGGTGGTAAAGATATCGATGCGGAAACTGAAACCTTGAATTCAGCACCCCCTAGCATAGAAATTTTTTGTAGGCTATCAAAAACAAATCTGCTATTTCATTGAAAAATGGTGCCAACGCAGTCAAAATGTATGAACAGCATATTTATTTTTTTGTAACCGACGGTAAATTTCAATGTAGGAATAGAGTTTAGAATCATGTATTGAATCCATGGTAAACAGATTGCGGTTGAATTATTAGTAGTATATGAAATCCGAAATCCATGTAAAATGCTGACACCAGCTGACACCCAGCGTTATATTTTTTTGCTGTCTATTCTGTTCAGGATCAATCTTTCAGTTGTGGTTCAGTACACTCACGGGATAAGAAAGAGAGGTTTAATTGTCATCGTTTAAAAATATTATGAGCTTGAAAGATTTTGTTGTATAGTTTAACGTCTTGGTCCAGTGGTCGAAAGCGCTACTGCTGAGCATGAAGTCTTGGCTTCGATTCCTAGTTCGGACAAAGTGCTATTGGATTTTCTATCTGAAATTTCTCAGTAGCAGCCTGGAGTTTGTATTCGTGCCCGGTTGATGGCAATAGGTTCGCCGACATGGTACTTAAACATACCTGGTGAACTTTGGGTGTACTACAGAAACCTACACTTTTTTTTTGAGGGTGTGAAATTCAAACAATCAATGACTTCTCCCGGTCGGGGGGGAGCGGGAGGGCGTGTCAGATTTTTACTGACTAAAACTCACCCGTGTTCCTTCAGTTGCCTGTGCCAGGGGCCACGGTATCTCTTTCGAATAACCCGCGACCCTGGCAGGCATCGGCCCTACTGGACCCCGTCAGTTAGTGCTGACATCTCTATGAGGCGGGCGTGGAACACAACGCGCCGTCGACCCGGGCCTGCCTATCGATTCTGTAAAAATCTCACCGTGATAACACAGGTGAAGTGAGCGTGAAGTGAACTATCAATGGAGGCAATCCCGAACATCAGGTGGAATGACAGCTCACTTCACCTTAGTTTTCACGGTGAAATTTTTACAGAATAGCACTGCTGGTCCTTATCGGACGGCGAGCTGCCCATTGCTCGCCGTCCGCAAGCCCGCGCCTACGGAGGCCGGTAATCGGCTGTCTATTCCCGAGGCCCAGGGCGTCTCCTGCGGCGACTAGGGGCGTGAGGGCGCAAAGATTGCCTCTCCCTCACGCGCTCCGCCTCCTCCTTCGCGAGCATTACTGCTTCACAGAACATTACTGCGCAAAGGTACCTACACCTAAACTTCGTGGAAACAAGGCATGATTTTATGCTATGGTAAGTTGAATAGTTTACAAATAACATGATTGCATTCCACCTGAGTCAGTTTACCAGCTAGCCAAGTAGGTATCTACTTCCTACTATCCTTACTAATATTATAAATGCGAAAGTTTGTGAGGATGGATGTTTGTTACTCTTTCACGCAAAAACTACTGAACGGATTATGATAACACTTTACAGTAATATAGTTTATACATCAGGATAACACATAGGATACTTTTTATTCCGATATTCCCACGGAATCAAAAGTTACGCGGGTGAAACCGCGGGGCGCAGCTAGTAGGTCATATTTTCTGTGAGAAAATCGTGATATAATAATAATAATTTATTTATAATAATAGTATTTATAGTTATTATAATTATATAAAGTATAATTATTTGGGTTATAGGATAGTTATTTGTATTTACCCATGTGGTATTTAATCAATGTTTTTACGTTAATTATTTTAAGCGGGGCTTAAAATAGTTCTACAAAAAGTAATGATTTTTTTTCTGGAGATCTGTTTTAATACTTACGTCTTTTTTAACGGCCGACCAGCAAAAAGTACACAGTGATTTATCTTGGTCGCTTACGTCATTCTTCTGTAAACAGGGCTGTTCCAAATCCCCTGAAAACATGAGATAAAAAACCATTCATTATTTGGAAAATACTGCGCTCTATGACATAAATCACAGACGCACCCAAAAAGCAACTAAGCTCAAATGGGACCCTGCCGGGGCAGCGGGATTGTCCGAAAGGGTTACCGCTACCCCGGAACACAAAGGGCTAAGGAAGAAACACGGGTGGGTTTTAGTCAGTAAGAGTCTGACACTCCCTTCTGCTCCACCCAGAGCGGGAGGGGTCATTGGATGATTTCCCATCCACAAAAAAAAAAAAAAAAAGCTCAAATGGGACTGGGTCTGACATTTGCTACATGTCAGATGCATTGTGGGCTAAGACCACCACGGCATGGGTTCCTGAAAACACCCAACGGCATCGCAGAAGACCCATATTATGTCGATGGGACGAACTTGACGCCAATATAAGGAATTGGTCCTTAATGACTCAGGATAGAGTTGAGTGGAAAAAGGAAAGAGTGGTCTTTGCCCTGTAGTGGTGTTCCACTACAGGGTAAAGACCACTCTTTCCTTTTTTTTTAGTCAAAAAAGGAGGATGTTCTCAATTCGGATGTTAATATAATTTTTTAAAATTTATGTTCGGACATTAATCCGTCATATAAAAATGGATATGCAAGAGGTTTATTCTGAAATGGTCCCTTATCAATTTTATTAATTTTGCTTGGGTAGTTTTTGAGTTAGCTTCTTAACAGGGTAAAAAGTAAAAAATAAAAACTTTTTACAAAAAAAAAACTTTTTTACAAAAAAAAAACACAATCCACTTCCAAAAAAACACTACAAAGTGAAAAATAACTTTAATTTCGGAAGTCGGTGTCAAAAACGAAAATGCGAAACCAACGACACCGACTTCCGAAATTAAAGCTACTATTCACTTTGTAGTGTTTTTTTTTTTATTTGAACATTATATCGAAAACTTAGTTGGTTTAGTTTAAAAGAACCTTGTCTTCAAATACTTAAACACTCGGTACGGAAAATCGTACCTGTCTACTTAATTGGATAATGAGCTATAAGAGCAAACATGATCCAAATCAATATAAGAACCAGGAAATCGACTAATATGGAGTACGAATAATGGAATTTGCTATACATACATTATACCAAAGTAAGGCCACATCAATTCTTTGAGACTGAACACAAACCGCGCTTATTGCATCAGATTACAATTAGCCTCGGCCCACCTATTTCTTAGGTAAGTACTTTAAAAATATTGAAGTTCTTGAGAGCCGGATCTGCAAGTTGTTATTAGGGTATAGTGGACTTTACGTTACCGGTATAGAGTTGATTGTCGAGGTGCGTGATATAGCTGCTAGCTAGGCGAAGGATCTCGATCTTGCTTAGCTTCCTGTCGGGTGGTTCCGTGGGGATGAGCAGGCGCAGCGTGTTGAACGCTATGTTCACGCTGCTTGAAAACACAAATCTTTTGATAACAATTCTATTAAAACAAGCACGGGATAATCATAAGGCATACAAATACCTGTGACTGTATTCAGTGAATAATTGTAAATAAAACTAATTTTTTCAATCCCTTTCATACAAGTTGATTTGTGGAAGAAATTGGCAGGGACTTGTTTCCTCGAAAACAAGCACGATATTGTAAAATAAGTAAGAGACCTGAGTATGTCAACTTTATATATCTCGTTTCTTCTTCTCTTTTTTTTCTCTTTTTTGTCTTTTTTATTAGCTAGATAGATCCCTAGTTTCAGAAGGTAGGTATTATTCAAACTATGCAAAAGCAAAAAAAAAAAAATGAATGATGGTGGGGCAAAAGTAATGTCGTTGTGTGAATGTGCCTTAATTTTTGCTAATTACCCGACTAAGGCGAAGCAAAAAGAAGGGTTATGATTTTTACCGGTATGTATGTATGTTCATCTGTATTCTGTTCCCTCATAACTTCTAAACTTCTTGTCATAATTTGACAAATGAGGAATCGTTGGAAGCGTCTTGATTGTTCGTTGGTTATAGGCTATGTGCCAAACTCAAACTCAAACTCAAAGCATTTATTTCAAATAAACCAATTATAGGCACTTTTGAATTGTCAAGGGTCGGTCAGTCAGAAAGATGAAGCTAGTTGCCCATTCCAAAGCGTAGATCCCTGTGGAGAAGAACGGGCAAGAAACTCCACGGACACTCTTTTAAATCATAAAATTGTTACAAAAATCTTGATTACATCATTCATGTTGAAATTATACATGTGAGAACGATTCAGAAAGACGTGCACGTTAAAGGCGTCCGTACTAAAAAGAACAATTCATAAATTAAAATAAGCCGTGGCGGCTAAGAGATGACCAGTCCCTACTGACGGCGCCCGTTCACGAACATGACGTATGGATCAGCACCATTCAGCTCAACCATTTTGAAGGGAACCCAATGATCCAACACACACGCCACCATCAGCGAGACATTTGAGTGAGCATGACATACTCTCAGCTGCCAGGGCACATTCAAGTCAATTAAAGACGTACCCAGTAAATGGTAGCTTTATAGTTTAGGTACATAGTGCTCACACGTGTGCTATGCAATTATACAATACTAAGAGATTGAATTTATACAATGCAAAGATAGTTTTTCAATCTTCAGCAGCTCCAACTATAATTTCGAATGCTAATTAATTAGTTTATGCGCCCTTGTGGAGCAGGACCAGCGTTCAGCCAAGCATTTTTGTCAGCGATGTAATCCCCCAACTTATAATATGCTTGGCTGCATAGTGTGCGTTTTATGCAAGATTTGAATTTCGTTTCATTGAGTTGGAGTATGTGGGGGGGTATTTTATTGTAACATTTTAAACAGTACCCCATGAAGGATGAGTCTACTTTAGCCAATCTGAAACCTGGTTGAACTAATTGGTCCCTATTTCTAGTCCCATAGGTGTGTCTTTCACCTCTTTTACTGAAAAGATTTAAATTTTTCCTTACGTACGTGCCGTTACATTAAATTGAATATGGCGCCCTCTAGCGAACAAAAAGTCATTACTAAAATAAAAAATTGTCAGCTGTTGCACACGGCTTTGCTTGCATAGGTACACCCGATAATTAGGAATAATTTCAATAAAATCACGCCTCAAATTTGAGCCAAACATATTTATGTATAAGTTGGGTATATTACCTAGGTACATGTGGTCTTGGTGGTAAATAGTTGGCAAAGCAATGGAGCGATACACACAGTCACACAGCTCATGTAACGATGGAGATTTTGAAATACCAATTTCGGGGCCGTGTGGTCTCCCGTTTTGGAGATTTGAACTAGTCGACCAGATCGCCAGATCTGACGGCGGCAGACTTCTTACTTTAGGGCTTTTTGAAATCTCGCATTCACCACAACTACAGATAGGGCAATCCACGAAGACGCGCCCCATTCTTTTTCCGAATGCTTACAGCACAAGTGAGCAACATTCCGCTAGTGTTTTAGTTTTGTCGATACACACAAATTTATTATTAGTGGCTAATTAGTGTGTATCGAAAAAACTGAAAAACTCGCGGAATTGACTATGGCTAACCGCTAACGATTAGGAAGAAGAGTGGGGCGCGTCTTCGGGGATTGCACTATCTGTAACCACAAACCTTGCAAGTCATAAAAGCAAACATTGAAAAAGAAATCACCAATTTGGAGGATGTTTTGAGAGCAACAATTCAAAATGCCGTAAAATGAGCACAAATGCGTATCTATCAACTCAGGAGGTGGACGTTTGACCGATTATATCATGTTTTTGTCTTAATGTCATAAATTTTACTCCTTTAACATAAACATTCCGTGAAAACAGAGCCCATTTTTCTAACCAAATGGAAGCCAATTCACCACTGTGATATTACTTTTACCCCATCTTGTGTTATGAGAATAATCCTCGCCTCGTTAAAGAACTAAATCGTAAAGACAAATCTATACAAAAAAAAAAAAATATCTAGCAAATCATGTAACTAATTGCCACTTGCAACATTATTATGTTAGTTCTAAACTTTTAAATACAGTAGTTTTTAAGTCCAGTATTTTGCAGGCGCCAAATGAGAGGAGTCTGATCTTATCTTGACAAACGATACCTTACTGTAGCAATCATTATAACCTTGTCAATTAAATAGCATAATTTATTTTTTATAAGTTCTACTATATGAAAGTGATAGCTTGAAGAATCGAGTAATAAATAAGAGGATAATATCATTGCACAAAGTACCTATACTTTCGTAGACGCTATGCGTTAGAAAAACTTTAATATTAAAGTGGCACTAAATCAGTTGCAATAAGTGTCGAAGTATGTAATACAGAAATATTGCCCAGTCAAATATCATCTGGGTACTAAAGTACTAACGGCAAATTAAGAAATTCACGTGTGCCAATGAAAAGCTTTGCAAAAAATATATATATATGAAAAAGCAAATTATAAAACATACAGTTTACGTGAGTCATTCTTATGAGAGTTTAAAACCCAGACTTTAGCTACAAGAAAGTATAGTAAAAGTCCTGGAAGTGAAACCGATAAAGTAACTTCCACATGCAATATACTAACTTTTGCGTCCGGTCCCTCTCACGCGCATTGGCCTGGCACCTCTGCTTCGCCGCTGGTTGCGTGCCCGCATGTTGATACGAACTGACCGAGAACATATGTTGTTCCCATGTTTCTTCTGCACACTGGTAATTTAGGAAATTCTCCATTGGAGAAAAATTGACGGCTACGAAACTTGGTAGTTTAACAACTACGATAAAAATCTATATACTACGCCAATTTGCGTGTTCCGGTGATAGTATATCTTCGGTTGCAGGATACGTACTAATCTGGGAACGCATGGGGGCTCACTAATAAGTATCCCGCTGGATATCGCTCATGAAGGAGTCATTTAGGAAGAACAGCGCGCGCCACTGACTCGCTCTTAACCGATAATTGTATAAACAGATGGCTGCCGATGTCGCAGGGACGCACTCGGGACTTGAGAAAGTTTCTTTTTTTGTTCATTGTTATTTCAATATAAAACTAATACGTTATTAATTGTCATTGTTTCACAAGAAACAATTTTTTGTTTTATTTGTTGAAACTATAGAAATTCATCATGTTACAGAATCTTTTGAAAAGATAATCAAAGATAGCATTGGCAGAATAATACAGTAAGTGAAAATAAAGTTATTTTACCTTGTAAAGAACGTAAGTATCTTGTCAAAGTGTAACCTTACATAAATACACTTTTCATGGAAGGGAATCGGTTCATCCCAGCCCAGTCCGTCCCTGGTGTGGCGAATGGGTGACTTGTCATCAAGAATGTAAAACGCGTCTCCCCCGAGCTTTGTCTGTTGCTTTAAGCTAACTACCGCAATAAATATTTTTAATGACCCCGATGATTCCTCAAACTGAATCTCTTCTTTAATTTGTTACTTGATATATACGTCATGCTTAGGTACTTGATGTACATACACTTATACGTTAGATTTCATCATGTGATTGATCATGTTATGGGCAGTTTTCTAGATGAAGTTATTTCAAAGCCCCGGGATGGTAATCACTCATATCGAAATAATTATTACCTTGCCAAGGGAACTTCGCCTTAATTCCCTTTCAACTGGTAGTGAATTATTATTACACTACTAAGTACATGCTTATAAATCATGATTAATCAATTGTTTTCCTATATCTCATTGGGCCATACCTCACGTTTCTTTCATTGAGCTATTCGTTAAATTCATTCAACATGTTTCGCGTATGTTCACGTCTCGAGGGGATGCGAGGAGTTCCGTGGGAACATCGGCTAATTGGTTAAATTATACGATATGTCGACCGCTGCGTTCATTCGTATTCATTTACAACAGTTACGGAGTTCACATGAAAAAACAATAGACGACACCAAAGACTACAAATTCGTTTTATGAAGACTGTATGCGTTCGCAAGCTTACACGCTCGAGTATGAAGTTTATACGGCTACTGCATTTATTTAAATATTTATCAACATGATCTTTGTTCTGATGTTACCAATATTTCATCATTCATTTACAGAACATTTATCAAATTCCGCCAGCCTTTTGGTAAAATAATAATAGTTTGATTGATTTGTTGATCATATGTTAAGCTGCCAAAATATTTCAAACTGCAGGTAGGTTTCATAACAACATACAAAGTTGCTATCACACACCTCATTAGCTGTTCATCACAACGCAACCAACAATGACTTGCGTGAGACGTGAAGCAATCGGTGGTGATGCTCAGGTGGCTGTTGGTTTAGCGTCGACGTCACGACCCCCCCACGTCGCGGCGCTGTCGGCCAACCGACGCGGCGCACCACGGCCGAGACTTTCTCCTCGCGACACCTCTGCCGGTGAAACGAGCGTCGCCGCGAGTCGCAGACGCAGCCGCGCGCGAGTCGACCGCCTTCGACGCTGGCGCGACACCACCGACCACTACCCACACTTCCGCGTACAAACATAAACCGCTTTCGCTCCGTAAACAATTTTCGTGTGAACTATATTGTGTTAGTACATTAACAACATCCTACCGGAGACAGTGCATAGCGTGTCGTGACTGAAACAAACTACTGAGTTTGTACACCAAAGTGATGCTTTTTCGTAATTAAGAGGTGAGTGTTGTTACCTTTCTACTATCCGTGGTCCATTCTACGTTAGACGATGACATTAGATGATAAGGTGGGCGCAAACGTTAGTAGTGAACGCAAGGACGTGATCAGACTGGACGTCGGAGTCACCGTCCACCGGCCATCGTCCTAATTCATTTGTCTACTAGAAACACACGTTTTTCGTCGCAAGAGAAAAGAAACTATAATTAGCATATTACTTGAAAACTTTATAACAATACTTGTAGTTGTCCTCCTTACGTTAGCTCCACACCTACAGTATTTGTCTGAACAGTTACATTAGATGAACAGTTAAACACGGACCGGTCTGGATATGGCCGGCGTCGAGATCAGCTGGTCTGACAAAGCAAGATAAAACTGATACGGATCAAGTCATCCTGTCAAAATGTGTAAAGGCCGAACAAACCGCATGACGCATTATTAAATACATAAAACTTACAACATTTAAATAATGCTGAAGGATTTGATGTTTAATGCTCTTTTGTGTTAATTAAACGCTTTACTCATCAGTCTTCAGCAGTAATGAATATTATTTAGCAAATACATATAAACCATATGTATGTATATAAACTACTCTAGCAAACGTTGGTTGTTTGTTCTAATTCGGTGTACCCAAAAGTGATTCCGTCTTACCGCGAGTAGAAACAAAGGAACGTGGTAACGTGACAAATCGCAAGTAAGTCAACACAAGGTGATAGTTGTGCAACTTTGCTTGACTTCCTGTGCTGAGTGAATGGAGCCCTCTTTTCCTCAATAGGAAAGTTTTATCAATTTAACAGATCGGGCTTGCATTTTACTCCTGTCCTTATTACTTGGAGTCATTTATACCTGCCGTATTTGGCAATATATGGATTTCCGTATTAGATACACCTTTAATCCAATAAAGCCTTAATTATATTTATTTTCAGGATAAAACGTATTGTGTCGTTGTATAAACATGAATTAACCACATCATCGTTATCCTCCTGGCTTATCCTATTCCTAATATATTCGCTGTAGGCGCATGTCTTCTTCTTCTATAAGGGTCCATAGGTACTTAAACGACCATCTGCTGGGTACATCTCTTGTCTTCTCAGTATTCGCCCCTTTCCGGCCGTATCATCTTCCACACTATCCAGCCATCGTTTGTTTGATCTTCTCTGACATGCTCAAACTTTGCTCACATGTTACTACATGGTAAACAAGAATGGATGTAGGTACTCTATGAAGACGGAACTTTTAAGGAGCACTCATCAGCCTTACGTTAGATTATCGAGACGTTAGTATCCGTGTAGTTTCCGCTTGAGTACACTGAAGAGCCTTCGTTTTTTCCCGAACGCCACCGACTGTGTTCGACGAATCGAAATCCGCGTGAATCACTGAGGTGACAGGATCCTCTTTGACATCCTGCCAATGACCTATTACAATACGCCACCGCATGCGGTGGCCGGAGGTCGTACAGTGCATCCTACTAATATTATAAATGCGAAAGTTTGTATGTATGGATGTATGGATGTTTGTTACTCTTTCACGCGAAAACTACTGAACGGATTTTGATGAAACTTTACAGTAATATAGCTTATACATCAGAATAACACATAGGATACTTTTTATCCCGATATTCCCACGGGATCAAAACTTACGCGGGTGAAACCGCGGGGCGCAGCTAGTAAATAATAAATGCAACACCTCTAGACAGTTATATCTTATGTCACACTTCGACGTTTTTAAACACGATATCGTAGTAGACACGAACGTTTTTCTTCTAGTGACACACTTGTTCATTATTGATTTTTTGCGATAGAGCTTTGTTATTAAGTCTTTATAACTGTAATAACATTGCGAGGATGGAGGAACAAACTTAGTAAAGGATAATTATTATCCTGTAATAATATGCTTTTACCGTTTTAATAATTCTAGTCTTTTATCAGACGATACAAATTAACGATTTTGGTAAATTGGTGAATTTTCTGTTCTATTTCTTTCCAAAGTTGAATTCGCTCGTTAATATCTTATTTGCATAAACACGTCTAGCGAACAAGTCTTTGAAATTTATTAATATTCCTTGTACGGTATTAAATTTTCAATAAATGGATACTCGTACATAATGTTTTAATAGATCGCCATATACATAATGGTTTTAGATTTTTTTTTTTGTGATAAAAGGCCATATAGGGTAAACATCACGGATTTGACGTCTGATATGTGACATATATGAATTACTAGCTGCGCCCCGCGGTTTCACCCGCGTAAGTTTCGATCCCGTAGGAATATCGGGATAAAAAGTATCCTATGTGTTATTCTAATGTATAAGCTATATTACTGTAAAGTTTCATCAAAATCCGTTCAGTACTTTTTGCGTGAAAGAGTAACAAACATCCATCCATCCATCCTCACAAACTTTCGCATTTATAATATTAGTAGGAGTAGGATTAGTAGGAAGTAGGATTGGTCAGCATTCCGATCGCTGGTATCTTCTACTTCAGCTTCATATTCTTATATTTTAATGTGATACGTCTTTCTTGGTTGTCAAACATAACTTCAATACTTCATTCAGTCCAGATGAACATTAAAAAAAAATAACTTAATCAATAAATAAAAAAATAACTTTTTATAATCAAAAAGCTCAAACTGGACTAGATAGTCCAGTTTGGGCTTTTTGAATTTTTAAAGTTCCCTGATAGTTGTAATGATATACACTCTTACATTTTGATCGTTTTAATCCATAAAAGGGATCATTATACTCATCATTATGAATAATTCTTACTATGGGACCAACCCCGAAATCGTGAAGTAAAATCACTTGATCCACCCCTTTTAAGGATTAAAACGATCAAAATGTAACAGTGTATAGGGCGCCAGGGACATTGACGCACAACCTCCTGCGTTTAAATTATTATTCGGTAATCAAACAAATCCTCTGTTTCATAGAAAAGTACCGCTTAGGTATAGGACCTACGTGGTCAAAACGTATGGAGAACAATAACCACTGACGAACAATTTCAACGCTTGTGGTTTCAGAATCATGATGGTAGCAGATTGTGTGTCGATGTCCTTGCCTCCCTGTATGTATACCTATTCATATCGATCTATTGATTTTTGTTGTAGGTACACTACAGATTCGGCTAGCCATCCTTACTGAGCCACAATTAAAAGGAATTTGCGAACTAAACTACCGTTAAGAAACACAAAGAGCATCATAGATATCTGATGCGGCAGAAGATATAGTTGCACTATAAGCACAATGCTAGCTGATGGTTTGGCAAGTCGGCCTTGTCTGTAAATGGGTCAAATTCACGCGCCGCTTGCCCAAGCGCAATTATACATGACCGACCATTATTTTATTTAATAATTCAAACACTTATCGGACCATCATGAGAAAAAACTAACGTCTATGATACGTAATGGTTTTTGTTGTAATTACTGTACTTGGCCAAAACACATCGTTTAAGACTATTCAAGGAATGTCATTGTTCCGCCCAACCTCATGTAATCTATTAATAAAGCCAGCAATATTGTTGCGTCTAGGTTCACCATGTTCAGCCAGCTCTTGAACTTCAAGTTGGGGAATACCTAAATCTATGCTCTGTGTGGAATGCTAATTGATCGAACCTTTCTGCTTAGTATTCAGGTAGCGTCCGTCCTTTCTGTAATAGGTCTTAAATATCATCACTCACGATTTCATTTTGTGTTTTTAGTTTTTATTCGAGACGTGTTTTATCTGTGGACAAAGTTGGTTTCACGTAAAACCTTCGTGTGCCTTTACTTACGTTACTGGATGCGAGTGAATCTGCTATTGCACAAGACTGTATGATAATGTAGGCCAGACATCTCGGCGTACATCTTTCTGAGTGAGGCATGAGGTGACGTCCTTGTGATATCTTGTCATTATAAAAGCTAATGAGATCGATACATGGTTGTTGTCAATATAAAAAGCCTTTTGGCTCAATCGTACACTTGTCAGTTGGAGCCAGTTTGTCCCTTCTAAATTCTATGTATATGCGATAGATTATGTCGGTATCATAGGTGCACGACGTTTGTTAGAATATACTTAAGCTTGATCGATGCACTTGATATAGGTACAGTCACCAGCAAAAGTCGCTTAACACTTCAGTTTTTTTAATCTCAGTTATTGAGCAAAATATTAACACTTCAGTTTTTTTAATTAATCTCAGTTATTGAGCAAAATATTTGTTTAAAATTGTATAGTACTTCTGCTGCAATTTTGAACAAATATTTTGTCAAAAACTGACATTAAAAAACTGAAATGTTAATCGACTTTTGATGCTGACCGTACTTGATACATTTCGAACCTAACTTATTAAAAGTTCATATTGTTTCGATCGAGTAGTTGCTTGTTCATATATGACTTACCGTAGTATATAAAAAGTGCGAGTTGTAGTTAAAAAATAATTTGGTAAAGCTACAGCTTTTAAATCCCAATTTGACATTTAATATGCGTTGCTTCGATTCAAACGTACTTTAAATGTTATTAATTGTTGTGTGTAATAAGCTAATGCATATACATAAGCTCATTAATAAGCGAAACATTCACGTGATTTTTATAATATTAAACCAGTTCGAATGCAAAAAAGTATATTGATTCCTCATCATCGAGTCCTTGACATAAGTAGGTACTGAAACACTTCCTTATACCATGTAAGTTTTTATTCTTTTTAAACCTAATTTACAGGTGCAACTACAATAGGTATGTATATAATGAAAAAAAACGATAATGGTCAAGAGGTATGAAAATAAACGCAATAAAATACAGGAGAGATATCCAAAAGCGATTGGCGCAAAAGGTCAGTTTTAACGACAGTTAATAACGTCTTTAGAAATATAACACTTTGTATGTAGGTATATAACTTTATCTAATATATAAAATTCTCATGTCACAGTGTTAGTTACCATTCTCCTCCGAAACGGCTGGACCGATTTGTATGAAATTTTATATGCATATTCAGTAGGTCTGAGAATCGGCTATTGTCTATATATTTTTTTTTTTGCAAAACGACGTTTGCGGGGTCAGCTAGTCTAATATATAAAATTCTCGTGTCACAGTGTTAGTTACCATACCTACTCCTCCGAAACGGCTGGACCGATTTGTATGAAGTTTTGTGTGCATATCGGGTAGGTCTGAGAATCGGCTACTATCTATTTTTCATACCCCTATTTTTTTTTTGCAAAACGACGTTTGCGGGGTCAGCTAGTATATATATATAACACGAGGTATTATCCACTATAAAGTTCTATTTATGAATACTATATACATATACAGGGCTACAGGTTAAGTCGACCTAGATCCTTTAAGAGGTTGTAGTTTCCATAATTCCTGATTGATTTGACTATGAAACACCGTACCCGAAATTTAACCAATTTCTAGATATTGGACTTTGAAGTTTAAAAAAAAATTGTTTTTTGTCTATTGACCTATTTTTTTTTTTTGGTGTTTCGCCTCTAATTTATTTGTGTTTGCAATTTTTGTGTAATAGATAAGTTGCATTATTATTCTCTACAGTAAAATTGCAAAAAAAACTAAAGTCCCATAAGTATCTTGAAAACGGTTAAGTTTGGGGTGCGGTGTTTCATAGTCAAATCAGTCAGGAATGATGGAAACTACAACCTCTTAAAGGATCTAGGTCGACTTAGCCTGTAGCCTTGTATACATAAGTAATTGGTAATACGGGCTGGTGTCCGCAATTCGCAAATGCGCGTATTTTGCGTATACGTAAAAGAACAGACCTATATAATAAATACATATTACAAATTAAAGTCGCTTATCGTTTCTCTCTGTGCGACAGCACTGTTCTTCTTAACTACGCAACAGAGTTTTTACCATCATTTCGATAATTTATTCCGGAAGGTTTATGAGTCATTCATCTTCATCACCTGCCTAGCCTTTTCGCAACAATATTTGGACCGGCTTCCAGTCTAACCGGATGCAGCTGAATACCAGTATTTTACATGGAGCGACTGCGTATCTGACCTCCATAACCCAGTTACTGGGTAATACGATACCCCTTGGTAAGACTGGTTGTCAGACTTTCAGGCTTCTGAGGACCCGTAACGACTGTCAAAGATCCACGAATGACAGCCGGGACCAGCGGCTTAACGTGCCTTTGAAAGCACGGAGGGGTCTCGGTATGTAAAGACGGTCACCCATCCACAGACCAACGGCGGCAAGCGTAGCTTTACCTGGACGATCAACTTGTGCGGCTGTTATAATTTAGCCACGGGCCCCTCAAGTCATTCATCTTAAATATAATAAATACTTAAAACCGCGCGAAGCAGGGGCTATACTATATAGTATTACTAGCGAGGCGCCCCTGCTTCGCGCGGTTTTTATGACAGGAGAAAACATTGAGATTTAAGTATTTATTATATTTAAGATGAATGACTTGAGGGGCCCGTGGCTAAATTATAACAGCCGCACAAGTTGATCGTCCAGGTAAAGCTACGCTTGCCGCCGTTGGTCTGTGGATGGGTGACCGTCTTTACATACCGAGACCCCTCCGTGCTTTCAAAGGCACGTTAAGCCGTTGGTCCCGGCTGTCATTCGTGGATCTTTGACAGTCGTTACGGGTCCTCAGAAGCCTGAAAGTCTGACAACCAGTCTTACCAAGGGGTATCGTATTACCCAGTAACTGGGTTATGGAGGTCAGATACGCAATATAGGTATGATTTGTAACACTATAGCACATTGTATATAAATCCACAATAAAGGTCGATTTACACATCGTAAAATTATCCATTTGATGTGTCCTGAGGTCGTAAGAATGTCACTATTTATATTTACTCGACGGTTTCTCACTATTGCGGTATTAATAAATACTGCATGTTAATTTTCCACATTCATACTTCTTTAAGGTTACATTCTACCTTTTCTTTGATATTTTGCCTAACCTGAAAATTTATTTTCGTAATTTTTTAAAATTAAGAATTGTTTGTTAGTCGGTTGAGAGATTTTTCCTTCCAAATATGGGTGACTTGTCGAATTAATTTTGTCACAGATAACGGCCAGAGTATTTTTCATCTTGGAATTTTAAGCCTTATAAATTTCTGTATTTTTATATTGAAATTAATTATTTAAAATATTTAATTATGTGTTGCTGGTGATTTTTTAGATTTGCGGTTCCTCGTTAAAGTCAGCGAGTTAAGACTTTCAAGGGCACAATAAACTCTGTTCGTCTTTGTATTTCTGGTATAGTACCCGAACATTTTGCAAGCCGATTCATTCGGCTCCACCCTCCCAGGCTTCTGCAATATTACATCTGACTGTTTTCCTTGTGGAAGCAGACAGAACAGAACTTACCAGCATAAAACATGAAGTGTTCTTCTTCAAGGACTCCGTGAAAACAGTCGCCACGTCTTTCCATCCTAGTTGCGATGACTATCTAACAGATTTAAATTTTTTTTTTTACTCCTAATGTAGTTAGTTTATTTTTTTTATTAAGTACATCACTACGATTCGTATTATAATTTCGATCTTTAAAAAATACAGCGGGTTCTATTTCTTGTTTTATGCGGTCTATTTTATTCACGTGGACGTAGTTAATGTTTTGGTTGCAACTAAAATTTAAACTAGTTGCGTTGCGAAATTAAGGCAATATATTTTATTAAAAACCTAAAGTATTTCCCGATTCCATAATTTATGTTTAGTGTGACATGTTTCTTCAAGTCTTTTTATATTGTATTTTTCTACCTTTTAATATCTAATTTTGAAAATTTTTTTTGTGTACCTAGTGAAGAATCTTTTTTCGTTTCCTTTCTTTCGCTACACTACTCGTATGCATTGTTTGTATTTTGGAACAAGTAACTTCTTCACCATAAGCATTGTCGTATATATACTAATAAAATAATATAATTACTAAAATTAAAAAGAGAAAGACATAATTTTGTGAGTTTGTGTATATGTGGAGGGTAATTAATTATTGCAAATGGACATAGACATTTATTATATAAATATATACAAAAAGAAATACTTAATAATACTAATGAAATACTAAGCATCTTGAATTCATGCAAGCCTAGTAATATTATAAAGAGGTAAAATTTACGTGTTACCCTACATGGAATCTTCGGTACTACTGACCGGATTACGAAAATTCATAGGATATATGTATATGTTATGTTAAAACCATAATTTTCACGTGGACGAAGTCGCCGACAGAACCTAGTTATTTATATGTAAAAGCCCCATTACCGTCTGTAGCTTCGTAATTACTTGTATAAACGTTTTAATCGCAGCGAGGTGTGAATCGGCCTCAAGTTTTATTAATATTCATGTCTCGAAAGGCAAGTGAACGTCCGTGCTTAGATACAACCTCTACTATTACGAGCAAACCTGGTAAATATGAGATTTACACACTGCTTTTAAGACATTGCGTGGTCGTTCTAATAAAATTCGTTGTTTATTATTAGTAAATAAGCGTTGTATATTATCTTGTTTTAGAATTTACGACTCGCGTAGGATTAGACCTTAATGTAATAAGACAACAGTAGCTATATACATAACAGATATTACAGCAATTTAAAACGGACGTCTATATTGCTTTAAAACCTGCTAATATTTGTATTAATAAACAACGGTATATTATATACTAAAAATACAACAGATATTACAGCAATTTAAAACGGACGCCTATATTGCTTTAAAACCTGCTAATATTTAAATAAATAAAATAAAATAAATAAAATAGTTTATTTCTGTAACTTTCTTATACAATATTATTCTGTGGCTAGAACCTCCCAGTAAGCATGTAGTAATGCTTGTATTGGGTGGTTCTGCTCCTCCCTCGGATCAACATATTTTTAGGTAACTAGATACTAAACTATTTTAAGTAAATTACAAACAAATACACAATGAATGAAATTTAGAGTTACTGGAATGACTTCTCTTTATGTGAGGGTGCGTGCATGTGTGTGTGGTGTGTGTGTGTGTGGTGAGGGTGTTAGGGTGTGTGTGTGTGTGTGTGAGAGGGTGTGTGTGTGTTTGCCTTAATGATAGAATATACTATTTCTCTTAGAGGCTGTGTGAATTTGACTCCTAATTAGGAAACTTCTAGCCCTACGATGTAATATCTTGGGATCGGGAAGTACCACTAGAAGTCACGAAATATAGTCTAGTGTTCGTATTTAAATAATAAGTTCTCTATATCACAGTACCCAAGCCGCTCGAGCTCATGAACGATTGTTTTTTTACATTCATGGAATTGAAGGTTGTATATTGTATATTTGTTGTGAAGCTTATTATATACACACATCAAAAGTGTCTAGGGATCAAGCATTTTTATGCGGATTTCTTGAGATTGAGATGTGGCTTTGTAATAAATTTATGATTTTATAAATTTATATGGATCCCTTTTGGTGCATTTCATAATTTGAATCAGGAACTGTGAATCAAATTCGAGTAAAAGATGAAAATCAGCTGTCAATATTTTCCCTATAAAAACATACAACGCATTGAAGACATTATTAGTGCTACTGTTTCCCTACTACTGATTAAAACCATCGTTATTATGGAGCGGCGACGTCATTTAAGCAGGGAAGAAATTCTCAGAGCCGTGGGAATGATAGAAGCTGGTTCCCGGCAACGTACTGTGGCTTTAGCTCTGAATACAAGTCAGAGTGTTATCAGTCGACTTTGGACACGTTACCGAAGCACTGGTACCGTGGCTGAGCGCCATGGAGGACGGTATCGCTGCACCACACGGAGACAAGACCGATACATTCAAATCTTAACTCGAAGAGCTCCAACAATAACCGCCATGATGTTAGCCGTGAGGCTTCATCACTCTTCAGGGAACTTAATTAGCGACCAAACAGTCAGAAACCGCTTGCATGAAGTGAACCTTCATTCCCGAAGACCGCTACGGGTACCACCTATAGCAATGCACAATCGTAGGATTCGATATCAATGGGCTCTTGAACACAGAAATTGGGCAGAAGAACAATGGCGTTTCGTGTGCTTTTCTGATGAGTCTCGTTTTGGTATGAGACCGGATACAAGACGTATACGACACTGGAGAACCCCTGGACGCCAACAGCGATTAAAATCCTGCCAGGAAGTCCATCCTTATAGTGGTGGAACCATCATGGTATGGGCGGGTATTTGGATCGGCGGAAGAACTGAGTTGATTTGGATCAGAGGCAACCTCAACGCTCAAATTTATGCTGAGACGATTGTATCAGACGTCATCGTTCCTCTACAAGTGCAAATCGGTCCCTTATTTCAGTTAATGCATGATAATGCACGACCGCACACCGCAAGAGTTGTAAGACAGACTCTCGCCGCAGCTAACATCAATGTCCTGCCCTGGCCTGCTCAGTCGCCAGACTTGAACCCGATTGAGCATGCATGGGATATGCTACAGAGAAGAGCTCTGCCGAATATGGAGGGTATCCAGTCGCAAGAAGACCTTTTTTTGTTGTTGCAACGAACATGGGCGGCCATTCCACAGCGTGATTTGGATGAACTCATTTTGAGTATGCCAAACCGATGTTCTTGTGTTGTTAGTGTTCGCGGTAGAAACACGGATTATTAATTGTTTAAGTTACCCAATAAAATTTTAGAGAAAACTGTTATTTCAGTCTTTTTTTCGAACTTTTGTGTTAGTGGTTCAAATGTCAAAAATCCCTTTATTAGGAAAATGGCAAATTTCTTTATTAATGCAAAGGTGACTTGGTTTATCGTTACTGTGACAAACGAAAACACTTTATTTGATGAATCCTTAAAGAAAATTTTAATTAATATCAATCAGGAGAAAAGTTATTGCAAAAATATATGTTGATCCCTAGACACTTTTGATGTGTGTAGATAGGCAGAGTGGGCTTGGAATTGACGCCTGGCAAAAAGAGTTCTACAGCGAGGAGCAGTGGCCACATTACATTTTCTTCTACCTGTTTGAGATATATAAACGTAAGGTAATGTTTTATGTATTTTAAGTACTGAGTTGATAATATAAAGTTTTCGATGTGACAATATTTTATGATTTAGATATAGTTCGTCAGTAGGAAATCTGAATGGCTTAAAGAATATTGTTTTTATCAAGCATCTTTGGGCTCTTTCTGCTTCAAGGAATTTAATTTTAGTGGCACCACCCCAGATAGGTATACAATAACACATAACTGTTTGTGCCAATGCAATATAAATACGCTTTAGGAGGTCTTGAGAGGTGACATGTCTCAACTTTTTAAAGACCCATATGAGTTTACGGATCCTATCATTTATAGCTTCAATTTGAGGGTGCCAAGAAAGTCGGTAGTCCAGGATTACTCCAAGGTATTTAGTGGATTTAACACATCCAATCTCTTCGCACCCACATTGCGTAGTATAAGTAAAGTCACAAGTATGAATCCTCAGTACCAAGTTTGGGGGGGGGAGTGTACGCTTATTTATAGCAAAGCAAATGTAGTTTGTTTTGGCGATATTTAGTGTAAGAAGGGCAGACTTGAGCCAGTTTGCAACTTTATGGACACCATGCTCAGCAGCTTGAAAAACGGAGTTCCAGGAAGTACCATTAAATACAATAGCAGTGTCATCCGCATATGAGAATACTTGCCCTCTCTCAATTTCGAGATTAGTTAATTCGTTAAGGTATATCAAGAATAAGGTGGGGCCTAAGACGCTTCCCTGGGGCACGCCGTACTCAATTTTAGTGTCGGAACTGGTGAAACTGTCAATTTTTACGCATTGGGAACGGTCTTTTAGGTAATCAGTTAGGATATTTAGAGGCATACCCCTAATGCCCATATACTCCATCTTTTTTACAAGAATGGGGACAGAAACAGTGTCGAATGCCTTTTTTAGATCTAAGAAGACTGTCAGACACTTTTCTCCACGGTCTAGACACTGAGTTACCAATGAGGACAATCCTGAGACGGCATCTTCTGTAGATTTTGCTTTTCTAAATCCGAATTGTGAACTGGATAGAATATTAAATTTTTCGAGATAAGTAATTAGGCGTGAGTTGATTAACCTTTCAATATTTTTAGAGATAACTGACAATACTGAGATAGGTCGATAATTATTGATATCTCTTTTATCACCACCCTTGTAGACGGGTGTAACAATAGATTTTTTAAGTAAGATCGGGAATATACCTTTTCTGAAGCAAAGGTTAGCAAGATGGCTAATAATGGGAGCAACGAGCAGTTTAACCATTTTTATGAATTTAGTCTGGATACCGTCCCAGCCGGGGGCACTGTCAGTTTTCAGGTTTGATATAACACTGTCAACTTCCATTGGGTCAGTCTCCAGAAGTACGAAAGAAGATGGTTGTGTTTTTGGAGTAGGTATTAGACCTCCAGCTGGCTGCGTGGATCCACTGAGGATGTTTTCTGCGAGCCGCTTGCCAACACATGCGAAAAAACTATTAACATAATTTACCGACACTATAGGAGAGCTTCGAGTATTGAGTAATTCATAGCTTCCAATTTTAGATGTGTTAAGATGCGCTATTTGCTTGATATATTTCCATAGGGCTTTAGAGTTTTTAATATTAGTTTTTAGTAGTTCAGATTCATATTTACGTTTCAATTTTTTAATTAATTTGTTACAATAATTACGGTATCTAGTAAATGTTATTTTTAATATTACATTATACGGATCGGACCTTAATTTTAGCTGCATTCTGTTCCTATTCCTGATACAGCGTAATAGACCATTGGTGATCCAAGGCTTAATAATGCGTTGTTTGCTGGAGATCCTCATCACCACTTTCATCTAAGGATGATTTAAGTTTATTAATTAAATGTTCAATTACAAAGTTAGGGTCATCACTAAATAATAAGTTGGATAGGTTTTTGTTTATTAGCTTTTCTGCAGCTGCTTCAAAATCAATGACGGTCTTAATAGTTGGAGAACGGTAGTTAGTTTTTATTTTAGATATGCTCATGAAGACCGTGGCATGATCGGTTATAGTAGTGTTTAGTACTGCAATACTCGCCAATAGCTTGGTTTTGTCAATCTTTAAAATGAAATTGGTCAAGACAGCTATTTTCTCGCGTAGGAATTATGTGTCCTGGTAGAAGACCATGAGAGGACAGCATGTTAAGGTAAGAGGCCCGATTACTACATTCGTAAGATGATTCATTCAGTTTTATAGATAGGTTAATATTTATATCACCAGAAATTATAATATTTCGATTGCATTTTATTGTGTCTAATAAAGTATTAAGCGAGGTAATAAAATTAGACGCATTTTGATGTGATGGTGACCGGTATATTCCCAGTATAGTACTCCCACAAATTTTTAATTGTACGCACGACGCGTTATCCAGGTTATGTTCAATAAAAACTGGATTTAGCTTCGCTTTAGCGTAAATAACTACTCCATCATTTTGATTACAATTGTGCGTAGTAGCGTAATGAATATAGTTTATTAAAGAGGGGACGGGTTTGTTTGTGTTGAGACGACATTCGGTAAGTATTATAACGTCAATTTCTGAATTAAGATCCGAGAGTGTGGCTTCAAAGTTATCAAAGTTGCAATAGAAACTTCTTATATTTTGTTGGATTAATGTTAGATCATTATTGTTATATTTTATATGTTTGTTTAAATCCACCAAGTCGCATGTTACCGACTTTGCAACCACGATGTCGTCCAATTCATTTAAGTTTCTGAGGTTATCTGTCATTTATTTTTAGTGATCCTGGTTGAGTTTCATTTAGCGGGGAGTTGTCACTTGCAGCAAAAGTAAATAAGAGCGCTTAAAGTGAAAAGTAGAGTAAGTTTTGTTTAGGGCTAAAGTGTATTTATAGTAAGTGTTAGAAGTGTATGTTGTGTATGTGAATGGGTAGAAGTGTATGAGTGTATTTATGGTAGAATTATTTACAAAATTACACAATACATGAAACAGAGAGACCAGTATTAAGGAACAAAAAACATGAGCACTAATATTACTACAGTCCAAAAATAAATCTAGTCATACAGTGTTGAAAAGCTGTTTGACTTGAGCTTCATTTGTGATAGTTATTTTTGGAGAGTTCTCATCCTTTTTAACGTATACATTTCCGTAGGCCGTCCAACAGAAGGTAAAAGCAGTGGATTTTATAAGATCCCGCGCAAGAAAATATAATCGTGAGGCCTTGGGTGTCAATTGCTCAGAGACGAAGACAGCGGTCTCTTCGTTAACAACGAATCCCAGGTGTTTAGCGCGAAGTTTTGCTTTGTTCCTTGTGTTAAAGGCCTTACATTTCTGCAATATATCGGACTTTAGTAAGGTTGAAGTCAATTCTACAACGATAGGTGTATTAGAGACAGTCCCATTTTTCACTCGAACTCTGTATATGTCCTTAATGTCCAGTTTCGTTATGCTCGCACCAACGGTGGTGGATAGGCTGGTAGCATATTTAATCAGGTCATCTTGAGTCTCCTTTTCTAATTTTGGTACATTTTTAATTTCAATGTTAGCTTTTCTATAGGTTTTTTGCATGAGTTCAATTTTATCTTCAAGGGTGAAGATATATTTCACATCTTCTTTTTTCTGTTGTTCTAATTTCTCAATCTTCTTTTTCAATTCTGCGTTCTCATTTTGCAAGTATTCAATAGAAGTTTCAATCTTGGCATTGGTTTCTTGAATTTTCTTCAACGTGGGGTTTATATTATTAAATTCTTGTCGCTGGGCGGCAAGTAAAGACGAAAACATCTCCCGCATTTCTTCCTTGAATGCGTAAAAATCATTCAAACCAGTGCTGGGTGTAGACAGCCTTAGGTCAGCAGGACTATCCTGTTCTTTCCTCTTTTTAGCACGACCAAAGACAAAGTTTGGTGGGGTAACATTTGGTTCACTTATTGATTGGTCGTTCAAGTTTGATTCGGACAAGGACTTATTCATATTTACTAGTACCAGGAGACCACAGAGAGGTAGGAGTAAATACGGTACGGTCACTGTACTATATAACTTAGTTACTCTTACGATTATAAAAACTGTGGTTGCAATACGCTGTCCACAAGTACTAGGAGGACATAGGTTCGTAGTAGTAAATTAGCTTGACAACACTAGCAAAATAGTGGCTGAGTGAATGATGTCTCCGTAGAACCTGCAATGCTATTCTGTAAAAATCTCACCGTGAAAACTAAGGTGAAGTGAGCTGTCATTCCACCTGATGTTAGGGATTGCCTCCATTGATAGTTCACTTCACGCTCACTTCACCTATGTTATCACGGTGAGATTTTTACAGAATCGATAGGCAGTAGTGGATTTGTAGGTGGCGCGAAATTCAAATAGGTTTCAAATTTTAGGTTGTTAAAACTGTATTCAGGTACCAGGTGAGCACAGGTCATAGAAGAACTTATCAACGCACAGTTCCCGGCAGAGTGAATGATGTCACAGAGAGTATTGTGACATACAGATTGAGATACCAGGATCGCATAAACGCGTAGCAGTTTAGGTGGTGGCACGTAATTAAAATAGTTTTCAAATTTTGGCCTGTAATAATCTGTCCTTTTGTACCAGGAGATTACGGTGCGTCGTAGTTAATATAATCGAAAACAATCAACCATTGAATAACGTCCCAATAATGCTTGTTTAAAAATTATGAAATGTGGTACCAGTGTCCCATAAGCTTGTAGAGGTATAACGGTGGCGCAAGAATTCAGGTATTGACAGCTGGAGGCAATCCTTGTCAAATAGTTCTTCTATATACTGCGGCCAGATGGCAGAATGGTTTTCTTTCTGTACTAGAACAACTGCAGATTCACTGTTGCAAGTACCAGGAACGCATAGTCATGCGTTCCTGGTACTTGCAACAGTGAATCTGCAGTTGAACAAACAACAACAACAACAATCAGCCACAACAATATTTTATAACAACCACTACAGACTTGTAGTGGTTGTTATAAAATATTATGTTATTGACGAAGATCATGCGTTGGCGCAAGCGACGATGAAGATCACTCCACGAAGCACTGTCTAGGTTTCCAAAATCAAATCAGCAGTACAAGGACCGCATGAGTTGGTGTTGTTGGTTCGGTCAGCGTGTCATGGGCAGATTGGCTAATGTGTGAACGGCCGAGCGAAGCGGGTAGATCGTTCGTTTTTGCTCGCACCTAGATCTTATGCACTCCTATTATTCGCACCGATTTTATGAGTTTAAATAATTATAAATTAGGTACTATTAAGAAATAATCAAACGTGAGCTCGGATACGTCTACTCGCAGTCGAGGTCCGGAGGGAAGGATTTTGTATTAAAAAAGTCGGTATTTTATACCGACTTTATTAATAATAATAATGTATAATAATAATAATGTATATAATCTCTTTTCGCTGGTTTCAAATATGTTTATAACTCATTTTCGACCGTACGCAAAATACGCGCATTGACGTGGAGTTGCCCGTTTTACCTATTTTTTTTTAACTCATTTTCGACCAAAGTGTCGCTCCACGTGTTTTTCCTTTCCACCATCGATATGTAATTTACGGAATTTAAATACTGAATAGTCTGATGAACGGCCTATCTATTAAACTACTGATCTGCCAGTCTCTTCTTAAACCTTCTCACTATGAAAGTTCTCTTTCGTCGACTTTTGGTGATATTTTAAATATTTTACTAACGTCATCCGCAGCCTCACATGTCAATCGAAGGTTAAGCTACACTTGCCACGGTCGGGTCGTGAATGGGTGACCATCCTTTGCATAGTGAGACCTCTCCGGGCTTCGGAAAGCGCCGTGGTCCCGTATGTCATTCGTAGATCTTTGACAATCGTAGTCAGAAGGCCTAAAGTCTGACGAGTCTTACCAAGGGCTATCGTATTACCCAGTAACTGGGTTGTGAGGTCAGATAGGCAGTCGCTCCATGTAAAATACTGGTATTCTGCTGCATCTGATTAGACTGGAAGCCAACCCCAATATAGTAAGGAAAAGGCTAAAAAATTAGTCTAAGTTAGTTCAGCTTCAGATATTGACGTAATTTTACTTATTGTAAATTCCGTTTCTTAATAAAATTATTTATTTCTAAATTTTAGTAGCCAACTTAGCAATGTGGGCTTATACAGTTAAGAAACATAGTCGTTTATCCACAGAACATAAGGTTTCGATCTAGATTAAGATATCGTGTCTCTGCTATACTCATTTAAGTAACTTACAAGACTTTTGATATGTAAATCTCGTATAGAGGCCACATTTTATGGGATATTACATCGTGTAATGTAATTAGGTTAACTGTTTATTGCTAATATTATACCTGCAAGCTTCATCTTTAACACAAGGCCTACATAACATACGTATTTTGCTCTTACAACCTTTTAAGGTTTTAAGAGCAAAATACGAAGGTATAATATATCTAATGTTAAAACCTACACTGTAAAATTTCATTGATAAATGTATATTATATGTAGCTACATTTATTAACATATTAAGGAACTCAAAACTTTACATTTATTTCTTTTTGAAAAAAGAATAGTTGCTTACGAGGTGTAGGAACGAGTCCGAATATACGGGCTGTGGCGTAAATAATGGATAACCCTGAAACTGTTGACTGGCCAGATTATCATGTATCATTTACCCCAGTTATATCACCATATGCCCATATTCGATACAGGGGCCCAACAATCCATAATTCCCTAGAAAACATGTTAAAAGAGAATAAGTATTTTTTGTGAAGTTATCTTAGATTATAACAAAAAATGGTCTGATGACACAAATATTCAGGAGTAACATAACAAAAACAGAACGAGAAAATTTTGCCAATTGTAGAAATGGCAGCTGATTATGTATGAGTAAGTACGATTTTTATTTAAAATATCAATAATTTGGTCATCCATGGGCATATGGTGATGTAAGTGGGGTAAATGATAGATGATAAATCTGGCCACTCGACCGTTTCAGGGTTATCCATTATTTACGCCACACCCTGTATAGTTTTTCTAATTTTTGTCCGTTTTTCTTTTTTTTTAATGATGGAAAATCATCAAATGACCCCTCCCGCTCTGGGTGGAGCAGAAGGGAGTGTCAGACTCTTACTGACTAAAACCCACCCGTGTTCCTTCCTCAGCCCTTTATGTTCCGGGGTAGCGGTGACCCTTTCGGACAATCCCGCTTGTCCGTTTGTCTGGATCTAGATTCTGGATTGGTGCAATAGCGGCTGAACGTATTTGAATGAAATTGGCAAGCAGATAGATTATAACCTGGATTATTGGTAGTACGTTCCCGTGGGATATTTTCCGACATCCACGCGGGCGAAGCCGCTGCCAAAAGCTAGTAAATAATAAAGTATAATATAACAACCTCAATAAATTCCACACTAAGGAAGCTTAACATACCTTTGAGAACGTTAATCATTTCTGAAATGTTGGCACAGGTAGAAATGTCAGTTAAATGATTAACTCAGAAAATTACAGTAGGCACAAGGTTCGTTGTGTGAACTTCCGCGAAAAACAAGTGACACCTCGCGAACTTATACAGTTTATTGACCTTTTAGATAAAATGTTACGGTGCGGGTTTAAGGTTGTTCAATTCGGTAAAAAATTAAATAGACATCTCTTATAATCTTCAAAATGTCGATCCAAAACTTTAAATAAAATATTCGTCATAAACGTACAAATACAACACATAAAAGCAGCCAGTAGGTATCTTAAAAAGAAAACATCGATATTAGAAATTATTGTTTTTTCTTCTTTTGGCTTCGCACAATTTTTGTTTTTGTGCTCTATGCCTAGTTTGAAATAAGAATTATAATTTGGCGTCATTTATAGTTCAAATGTTGTCATTTATTTTAATAGCTCACAATTTAGCAGTATTTTTAACTTTCGATTGATTGAACATAGGTAATCTAAAAATATCTTATTTTATTTGTTTGTAGGTAATTTGTGGGTTTTTAATGATAGTGGTATAAAATAAACATGACTAGAGGAAACTCCTGACGAACGAATAAGCCAAGGTTGGTCTCTCATATTTAGTACTAGCTTTTGCCAGCGACTTCGTCCGCGTGGAATAATGACTTCCGGAAATTGAGGCACTAACTCTCATAGAGTTTAACCGATGTACTCTTTCTTCTGCCGATTCTTGAGAACGCGTATTTCTCATTCAACGCTTTTTTCAAGCCAATAGCGGGCGGACACCGGCGTCCGCTTGGGGCTTGAATAACTAAAAATATATAACTACGTCTAATATATAAAATAATATATAATAAAACCTACTTCACTTAAAACTAAATACCTATAACTACTATAATTAATAATACCTATACCTATAATTAATAAAAGTACCTACGCTTTTACCTACTTAATATTAAAAAAAACTGAACATAAATTAACCAAAACTTACCTACTACTAACTAACTACTACTAACCTATTACTACTTCACCTAAAAAGAAATCCTGTTTTCCCAACATTTCCCTTCACTGCTCTGCAAGGTTCAAGAAACCAGAATTACCTACTAGCTCTAGCTTACTAGGTATCCTGGCTTGATAAACTAGCCTCGAGTAGTTATCTCGAGCATTAGATTAGGAAATACATAGGCGAGACGTAGGCGCTTTGGGATCCCAAGATCTGGAGTCAATCAGTGACGAGATTATCGTCGATACGATCTCTGTAACGAAATTGACTCTAAGTTTTGAGTTTATTTATTTATTTTTGTTTTTCTTTAATGGCCAACCAACAATTGCTTACACTGTTACAATAATTTTAAAATAATATGTTGACTAAATCTAAGATTACTGTAACTTCATAAAGGTTAGCACCGCATGCCCCATAAACGTAATAATTTTACCACAAGCACTGTACTATAAACTTAATAACTAAGTAGGGAAACAAAAGAAACAAGTTAAAATTACATTTAAATTCAAATAAAATTAAATTGCAATTTTATTATAAAAACTACATAGACTAGACCGAGATATTTACTTATCTAAATTTACAGACAAATATGTCTAGATACATAATTATACAAAACTATCTGGCAAAAGTAGGTACATTGTTACAATAGAAATCAAGGCGCACATGACAATATTAAGATAAAAATTAGTTTTGAAAAAACTTCAATACATTTATGGATTCATTAACATTAACTTTGAGTAGGTACTTACTTACTTTATTAATAAAATACCTATGTTAGTATATAACACTTCATCAAACAACAGTAAACCATACAGATAGTTAATTAAAAAGATACTTTAATTAAGATTGCACAAAGCATTGGCAATAACAATAAAATAAGTTATAAATGCATTTCACGTAAAGCTATTAATTTATTGTTGGACTAGGCTGGAGTCTAGACTGAAAGTGCAGTCAACGCGGAGACTTGTAGTAACTGATTTGTGGTGTGTGCGGTTTCTGGAATAAACACGAAATTATACAGGGTGGAATCGAAGTCATGGGCATTATTTTAACCTAAGGCACTACTCACGATACTGATTGCATTAGGGCTATTAATACGCAAATCAAAAATATTATTAATGCAAGTAAGGAAAACCTTAAAAATGTAGTAAGTCAAACCTACCCGATATGCACAAGGCTTATTATTGCAAATAAACACTTAAAGTAATTAAAACAAAATACTTCGTTAACGCCAATAATTGTTGAAATATCAAAATCTTAAAGCGCAATACAGCGCAAAGCGAAATGTAAACAAACATCACCTGCGCGCGCGCGGGTTTTTCCTTACAAGTAATAATAACAATGGGCTACAAGACATTCCGTCCGGCGGGATTCCCTGAACTCTCTCCGTCCCACTCCCTCACTCGCAAAAATACGAATATCACCCCCGCGCGGGGTATGCTTCCCGCCGCAACACGAAGTCACGAACCCGGAACCAGTGTCATAACGACTGCGCAGGTGCATTGACGCGTAATTGATTTATTGATCCCGTGACGTAATCGCCGTACTCGCCGCTCGCGGCATACGGTGCTTGGATTGCAGTGTATTAAGTGTTAGTGTAGTAGTTGTGTGTTGTGTGTGTGTTTGTGTACACGATGCCTCGACCGCGTAATGTGCAGGCTAGGTACACCAACCAACAATACCCACAAATGGTTGTAATTTACGATCGCGCAAGAAATTTAGTATGAACTCGTGAAATGTTCCATCGGCGCTACCCGAACGACCCTATTCCTTCACGGGGTCTCATTCCACCAGAAACACTCAGAACCTGTTGGATTTTTCGTCTTTTCACGTGCCAGCACATGCACAAGCTCGTGGAAGAGCACCCGTTTACCCTCTGTCACTTTACCGACAAATAAGGTTTTTTCAAAACAATCCACAAGCTAGGTACGTAAATGTTTTTTTTTAATGTATGTTAGTTGACGTAGTTTTGACCGTCCTGAGCCGGCAAAGTACGAAGGGAAAATTGGAATTTATTATGAATCAATTCATTGGCAACTTACGAATGTCACGTGAGTCGGGCGGGGTCAAAGAATTCACGCCCAATGACGCGCGTACGGCGTAGTGTACCTACGCATTTGCTATCGAGAAGCGCAACTAATTTGATACTTTGTATGACTTACTACATTTTAAGGTTTTCCATACTTGCATTAATAATATTTTTGATTTGCGTAATAGTAGCCCTAATGCAATTAGTATCATAAGTAGTACCTTAGGTTAAAATAATGCCCATGATATCAAATGCACCCTGTAGATACATGAATGCAGGGTGGTAAAGATATCGATGCGGAAACTGAAACCTTGAATTCAGCACCCCCTAGCATAGAAATTTTTCGTAGGCTATCAAATACAAATCTGCCATTTCATAGAAAAATGGTGCTTACGCAGTCAAAATGTATGAACAACATATTTATTTTTTAACTAGCTTTTGCCAGCGACTTCGTCCGCGTGGAATAATGACTTCCGGAAATTGAGGCACTAACTCTCATAGAGTTTAACCGATGTGCTCTTTCTTCTGCCGATTCTTGAGAACGCGTATTTCTCATTCAACGCGTTTTTCAAGACAATAGCGGGCGGACGCCGGCGTCCGCTTGGGGCTTGAATAACTAAAAATATATAACTACGTCTAATATATAAAATAATATATAATAAAACCTACTTCACTTAAAACTAAATACCTATAACTACTATAATTAATAATACCTATACCTATAATTAATAAAAGTACCTACGCTTTTACCTACTTAATATTAAAAAAAACTGAACATAAATTAACCAAAACTTACCTACTACTAACTAACTACTACTAACCTATTACTACTTCACCTAAAAAGAAATCCTGTTTTTCCAACATTTCCCTTCACTGCTCTGCTCCTATTGATCGTAGCGTGATGAAAAGTATACTATAACCTGCCCAGGAGTATGAAGAACAATTGTACCAAGTTTCGTTGAAATCCGTCGAGTGGTTTTTGTTTCTATAACGAACATACAGACAGACAGACAGACAAAAATTTTACTGATTGCATTTTTGGCGTCAGTAACGATCACTAATCACCCGCTGATAGTTATTTTGGAAATATATTCCATGTACAGAATTGACCTCTCTACAGATTTATTATAAGTATAGATAGATAATGAAATTCTAAAAGCTAGATAAATTATAAAGATTTTATTAAAAAAATTTATTAACCGAATGACCTACTATTTACATGAAATAAGCTAAAAATTAAAATAAAGTGATTATTAAATGCATTCGTTTATTATATAGGCTTTGTTAGGGAGCCGAACAATGAATAGGTATCTAACTATTATATGTATACTTTAGTAAAAATACTACCGGTACTTATACCTTGCTTTGCCCAGTAACAAGTAAGTCGTACAGACAGTTAAAGATTTTGTATCAGTTTAAATATAACCATATTGGGCACCGACGTTTTATGAAAGGCAGGCTGTCTTCAAATCTGTCGCGATATTACAAAGAGCTTCGTACATGGTACGTTATTACATACCACCTACTATTTTATCTCATAGTTCGTGTTGTATGTTTAAGTTTACCATTCTATATTTAAGACGGTGTGTTATTTTAGTCAACGGAAACATACCTATATGAATTTCTACCAATTATAATACTTATTGTTCATTTTTTTAAGTGTATTTGCATTTAGCGTTTACTCAATAGGTATTCGACTGACGTATCCACTGCGTAGGCTCAGCGCTGGTATCGCGTAGCGACGACGTAACTATCGCGTAGCAGCCACACGAAAGCTAGCGCATAATACTCTGCGCTTATAAATACTAAGATAAAAAGTGGACCTTACGATTTAAGGGAATGCAGTCACCACACTTTATGAAAATGATTTCATAATTCGTATTAGGATCTGAGCCACAAGACACAAGCGGAGTCAGCTTAGTTTGTGGCTCACCAGATTTGGCTAAATTATACCTAAATCGCTCAAAAATCACGGTTTTCAGTTGTTTTTTTTTTTTTGTTTCAGGTTCTAAGCAAACAAGATGGCCGCGCCGGATACTGTACGGAGTCGGACTTGGCTCCTACTGATGCTGGTTTCGGCACTGCAGATTATTACAATAGCCTTCTGCGAGCCTGGTAAGTTTTTAATACACACATCAAAAGTGTCTAGGGATCAACATATATTTTTGCAATAACTTTTCTCCTGATTGATATTAATTAAAATTTTCTTTAAGGATTCATCAAATAAAGTGTTTTCGTTTGTCACAGTAACGATAAACCAAGTCACCTTTGCATTAATAAAGAAATTTGCCATTTTCCTAATAAAGGGATTTTTGACATTTGAACCACTAACACAAAAGTTCGAAAAAAAGACTGAAATAACAGTTTTCTCTAAAATTTTATTGGGTAACTTAAACAATTAATAATCCGTGTTTCTACCGCGAACACTAACAACACAAGAACATCGGTTTGGCATACTCAAAATGAGTTCATCCAAATCACGCTGTGGAATGGTCGCCCATGTTCGTTGCAACAACAAAAAAAGGTCTTCTTGCGACTGGATACCCTCCATATTCGGCAGAGCTCTTCTCTGTAGCATATCCCATGCATGCTCAATCGGGTTCAAGTCTGGCGACTGAGCAGGCCAGGGCAGGACATTGATGTTAGCTGCGGCGAGAGTCTGTCTTACAACTCTTGCGGTGTGCGGTCGTGCATTATCATGCATTAACTGAAATAAGGGACCGATTTGCACTTGTAGAGGAACGATGACGTCTGATACAATCGTCTCAGCATAAATTTGAGCGTTGAGGTTGCCTCTGATCCAAATCAACTCAGTTCTTCCGCCGATCCAAATACCCGCCCATACCATGATGGTTCTACCACTATAAGGATGGACTTCCTGGCAGGATTTTAATCGCTGTTGGCGTCCAGGGGTTCTCCAGTGTCGTATACGTCTTGTATCCGGTCTCATACCAAAACGAGACTCATCAGAAAAGCACACGAAACGCCATTGTTCTTCTGCCCAATTTCTGTGTTCAAGAGCCCATTGATATCGAATCCTACGATTGTGCATTGCTATAGGTGGTACCCGTAGCGGTCTTCGGGAATGAAGGTTCACTTCATGCAAGCGGTTTCTGACTGCTTGGTCGCTAATTAAGTTCCCTGAAGAGTGATGAAGCCTCACGGCTAACATCATGGCGGTTATTGTTGGAGCTCTTCGAGTTAAGATTTGAATGTATCGGTCTTGTCTCCGTGTGGTGCAGCGATACCGTCCTCCATGGCGCTCAGCCACGGTACCAGTGCTTCGGTAACGTGTCCAAAGTCGACTGATAACACTCTGACTTGTATTCAGAGCTAAAGCCACAGTACGTTGCCGGGAACCAGCTTCTATCATTCCCACGGCTCTGAGAATTTCTTCCCTGCTTAAATGACGTCGCCGCTCCATAATAACGTTGGTTTTAATCAGTAGTAGGGAAACAGTAGCACTAATAATGTCTTCAATGCGTTGTATGTTTTTATAGGGAAAATATTGACAGCTGATTTTCATCTTTTACTCGAATTTGATTCACAGTTCCTGATTCAAATTATGAAATGCACCAAAAAGGATCCATATAAATTTATAAAATCATAAATTTATTACAAAGCCACATCTCAATCTCAAGAAATCCGCATAAAAATGCTTGATCCCTAGACACTTTTGATGTGTGTATATATATATATAAATGAATTATCTAGTATTTGCCTCTTTTGCAACAGTAGGTACATATCTATGAGGTAGGTATTCGATTACTTTAATATTAAGTTTATTATAGGATAATGCATAATTCGTGTTTTTCATCTTGAAAATGCGAAAATTATTTTCTTAAATTTCACCTGTAGCTGAAAATATCATAAATAGCTACGCACATAAAAACAGTAAGTTTACAATATACGAGTAATGTGTCAGAAATTAAGTTTTCATTGTAAAATATTAAGTAATTGTTTACAAGAAAAGCGTTTACCTCCAGCTTCAAATAATATAATAGTAGTAATTATCGTGAAATATACGACTATAAAATATTTCTATGACCATTTAATGAATTCAACAAAAAGTATATACAGGGTTATTTGAAAAACACAAGCAAGCTCATTTTACTCATCATTATGAACAATTTTTACGATGGGACCAAACCTGAAATCGCGAAATAAAAATCAACTGTTCCCTACATTTATATTCGTCTATCTCGTCAAAATGTAGGGAACAGCTGATTTTTTTTCGCGATTTCAGGTTTGGTCCCATAGTAAAAGTTGTTCATAATGATGACTACAATAACCTCTTAAGAGGTTGCTGGTGTTTTTCAAATAACCTGGTATAAATAATCATATAAAAAATCTATTCTGTGGCGTTTTCTAATGAGAACATAGATTTCTAACGTAAAAATAATATAAAGTTGAAATCCGCACCAAACTGATTCTAAGCTATTTTTAATAATATTTTTTCATATAACATCGTCCTCTTACTAATTTTATTTGACAGAATTTTTCGTTATTTACATAGAACAATTTTAAATTGAGAGTTAAAGGTGGGTACCTACTTGACAACCACAAATTGCATTAGCCTACCCACTTAACGTTGCACATATTATTGCGATGCGATTCTCGTATTGATTTCAAACCTTGAAAAGTAATTGAAAAAAAAAATATCTCACAGATTATAGTTTATGACCTTATTTATCATTTTGCGATTTTTGATTAGGAAAGTTTTTTTTAATAAAAACAACTAACCAAAGCCATGTTATAATTAATATGTTGTTTTACATAAACTTTAATTGATTCCAGTTAGTGAAGGAAACGATAATATTATTGCTTAAGACACTACAGGCGGATGTATAAAACACGCGTGGAAACACAGAGTTGGCAACATGATTTATGCTATCATATTTGTACAAAGGATTCTGGTCCTATGGGCACATAAATGCCTATGGTCTTTATTACCATACACGTAAGAACCTGGTGTATCTTTGCAACTAGGATGTGTATTGGTTACTGTGTTTTTGTTGTCACCAAGTACATCCCGCGTGTGGATCAGTCACGAATTGTGATTACGAGTACCATATACATAGCGTTAACGTTCATAGAACATGAACAGGATTCACAGTATTGACATAAAATCTAAACTTTGCCTGCTTGTCAGCAACGGACTATTTGAAGATTACGCCGCCTTATTCATTATGCCTCGTTGGTCTAGTGGTTACAAGTGCTACTGGTAAGCATGGGTTCGACTCCCAGGTCGGGCAAAGTGATATAGGGTTTTTTCATCTGTAATTTCTCAGTATCAGCCCGCACGGGATCTTGATTTGTGCCAGGTTGATGGCAACAGGCTCGCCCCCTGTTTCATGGTGTGTGTAGATACTATAGGTACACCTCTGCTTAACCCTTCGAGGAATACAGGCGTGATGTTATGTTATTTATTTACAAAATTCTCTGATAGTTAATACCTTTCTAGCTTTAACTTTTCTTCAAATTACATCCTGTTGATCAAGGAAAAAGATAAGCTTATTGCATTGCTCATTACTTAAAGATCCTTGTGATGCATTTCACAACAGCCGTGCGCGATGCCCTGTGGCTTAGGTACATGAATCACGGAGTGCTGTTTAAAAGATGACTTAGTAGACACAATAAAAAATCATTAGTTAAATTTATTATTTTCAGTATTTTTTTAATGAAGCGAGATTGTATATTTACCAGGGTTTGGATAAATATCAAGAAATATATCCACTGATATATCATGTCGTGGATATATATGTATATCATGATATACCTATATATCCACTCAATATATAATATATATTCAATTATAATTTTTTTTTGTTTTCATTTCATACAAAATAATTCGACAAAGTCTAAAACACCCTTACGTGAAATATGACAACGTCACATTTTCTTAGCTTAAAATTTCAATGATTGGCTTGAATGAAAATTAATTATAGGTACGTATACAGAAATGAAACTCAGTTATATATGATATCTTAGAAACTATGCATTTTTGGACCACATATTCTAGGACTTTTTTTATTATTTTTGCTTCTGACTGACCGACCCCTTGACAATTCAAAAGTGCCTGTAATTGGTTTACTTGAAATAAATGCTTTGAGTTTGAGTTTGAGTATAGAATATAACCCTAGAGTTATGGCATATAAAAAAATACGTTGTATAATAATACTAATATTACGTTTAATCTGAACCAAATAGCGATCACCAAATAGAAATACACGGAAACATAACCTGTAGCGTGTAGGCGTTAGTAACGGCTCCACTTTAAAGTGTAACATTTTGATATCTCGATCATTAGCGCGTGAACTCATTGTAGTGACGTCGAAATCTTGACATTTTAGGCGCGTGCGCAGTGCAGCAGTCACGACACCCGCCAACATTTCCCCGCGACCTTGACTGCACTTCCGCTTCCTACGGGTCAAGGTTGAATCATTTTACGTTTTTGAGAATTATTGATTATCTCTCGGTTTAATACGGTTAATTGAATTTATGTTTCGTCATTTTTATTAAAAGTTCTTGCTTCTCAATGATACGAAGTTCGACGAGCTTCTCCAACACATTTGGTTTTTTTTTCATATACTTACTCACCTAGATAAATAGGTATCTTTTAAGGTACATAATTTTTCTTGCATTTTGTAAATCAGTGAAATTATACAGTGAGAGTTCCACGAGACTATTCGATAATTATGAGCATGACACATTAAAACCATGTTCATGTAAGCAAAATGAGCAAACATTGGTAAGTAATATCAAATTATATTTTTACAAAATAAAGTGCAACGAATCGGTGTACACCTACATATATTAAAACCTGTAAATATTTTTAAAGAAACAATTAAGCCCGCTTTCGAATCCTCCAAGACAAGGTTAAGGCTGGCTAAATGACGTGACGTAAGTTATAATTTGATCATTGCAGCCAGAGCCCTTGACTCACGCTGAACTTGCGTAAAAACTTAACCTCACACATGCACATATATACCTAAGTATATTAACTACCCATACTTCTGGGGAAGAATTTGGTCCCAAGGAGCAAAACTTTGAGCACTTTTTACAAGTGCTCACGACTCAAAAAAGTTTACATCATCTAGCATAAACGCTGGGTAAATCCAAGTAATATGCTAAGTTGTAATATGGCCAATAATGGTTTTTGGGTATTAGTATAACCGATGCAGTGATGTTATTTGACATCCGGTAAATCTTGAAATATAAATTGGAATATAAAAAAAATATCCTAGCTATAATTTGCAAATACACTAGTACTACATACAGTAAATGATAGCAATTACATCAAAAATCGAGTGCCTATTATCCTATTTATTTAATTTAAAAATCATTGCTTATAAGATCTATAAACTGGATCACTCTTAAAGTCAATGACAAAGGAAATGGTTGCTCACAATGCTCGCTAATAAGCATCTATTTACATAGTTCCTGATCTAGGCTGACCTTGGCCAAATGCCAAGTTAGAGTCTGAGGGTAAAGATGCATTGAGTTGAGACCCTATCAACCAAAGATTAAGTATTTTCGAACCACACACCAGCCACCGAGAAAATGGCGGTGAAAATGTTTCGCTGAATTTTCGTACATGTTACTGTAGGTACCCCTATTACCCTTAAGTTAATAAAAACTATTCGAACTTTAAGAGGAAACAAATTAAAGAGAGTGACAAAAGGTTCTTGAATCATATTACCTGACATATAAATCTTGCCCGTCTCAGCTAATACAGCATTTGTTTAATTCCGGGACAATTTTTGACATTTAAATGTCAATGCACACCACAACAACTAATGATAATTGCTAACCTAGCTTCATATATTATGAAAACTGATATTTCCATGTGGGTACTGTACCTACCGAGTTTTTGCACTATTGGCAGTATACTTCTAAGTTTTAAACTTTCTCGAAAATGACGGAAAATCTGAAATGGTGTGTGCTTAGAATCTTAGATAGAAATAAACGCAAATTCATAACTAACTCATATAAAATATCATTAGTATTGATGCCTTAATTGTGTGTGAAAATAAAACTCTCCCACAACTTTGGGGATCTCAAGAGTCTCGATTATTATCAAATTGAAGATGAAAACAGTTCAAATTAACCTGAGATCGCGCCGAGCGAATGCAGCGCGCGTCGCGTCGTCGCTTCGTCGCGTCGTCTACATGTCGCGATAGTGAAAGCTGAAGGCCGCTGACTAACGTAACTCCTCCGACAACAACCGCTATTTAGATAATCACTCTACAACGCACGCTCAAAGAGTTTCCCGTTTACTATCAACTAATTATTCACTAGTAAAGATAACTGCCACTCATGTTACATGTAAATCACGTGGAGGGTTAGCTTAACCACGAGGAGTTTCGACGCAAATACCTACATAGCCGATGACGGTTACATCCAAACAATAGTGAGCGAGCCATAGCTATTTATCGAATTCTAACACGAGGATTGTAATTGAGGATTTCCCAATCGAAAAACTCCATAGTTGTTATACCAGATAATCAAACAGGATCTTACGCCTACCAGCTGCGCTTGGAATCTTAGTGTTAATAAACCGGTCATAAACTGAGCTACATTAAAACGAAAATTCCATTCATGTTTTCAAATTTGTCTCTTCCTCGTGTTCAATTTTTGACCATGACATTAATCGATTATTTGACCCTGAGGACAACGATCATGCAACCAAGGTTTACTTGCCATACTTACATTTAAACTCAAGATGCTGAATGGAATCTGTGTGGTCCGCTTATAGAATCCTCACATTATGACAAAGTAAAATCTCCTAAGCCTTTCGACTTCGGCTAACAACATTATCTTGATTATTATAAACACTATTTTAAATTCAGCAATATTTTTGTTTTGAATACCATTAGGTAACCAAAATGAAGTCTGATTTCCTAATAAGGTAAAAGGAAGCAAAACTCTATTCAATAAGTCGCACGTACAATTCTAGACAAATAATGATACATCGTGTCGTGTCAAATTCACAATATGTGCAAAAACGAACACATGCAATAACTTTATCTCGTAGTGGGCGTATCGTTAGAGAATACGCGGACATCTTTGAATAACAGAATACATACAATAAATAACCAACACTTGTTTTGTAATCCTTTATGTGACATAAGAAGATAATGACTTTTTCATACCACTTGCTCAAAAAAGTGACATTCTATGCCACAAAAAGCGAACATAACAATAGTCATTTTTAATTGAAAGAAAATTGTAATGAATTTCATGATGATTTGAATTTGAATGTGATTTAAATTTGGAATACCTACCGAAATTTATACTGAACTACATCTGTGTTTACACCACTGAGTTTGTATCTATAGCATTATACATCTTTTTGAAAAAGGAATACGCATTTATTATGCAAGTATGATTATTAAATAAAATTACGAAAACTGACGAGGCCGTATGAGCTTGATGCGTTTGCTATTCCGACAAAAAATATTAGTCTAGGAATTTGCCGCGTTTTTGTTTTCTTCAAATACTTAAACGTTAAGTTTATTTTAATTTATTTTTAATTGTCATTATTTTTATTAAATGCTTATCTCATATTATTATTGTGTTAATTTTTTCGCAAATGGTACGAAAAGTAGTGAATTTTCCTCGGTGATAAAGCTGTCTTAGTCTTGGGTGAACTTAAATCCCTCGCTGCACTCAGGACTCGTCTTAAATCCCTCGCTTCGCTCGTGATTTAAGTTTTTAACATCCTCGCTACGCTCGGGAGTAAACCTCGAGTCCTTCATTACGCTCGCGATTTAAATCGTCATCCGCGACAGTAGACACTGCTTTATCCCCTTGGTTAATAATCTACTATATATAATCATTGAATTGTTGCAGGACTATGTAAATAGACGCATCTTACATACTTGTGATAAGTAAAGGCACTGAACATTCCGTGCTTAAATAAATAAATAAATAATTTTGAAATGGTAATTACACAAGTTATTAGTACAATTACAAGGTATGTGCTCATACTTGTTGCTGATTATATTATTAATTAATGTGTGGATTACTTCCTAGTTATATTTATTGAAATAGCCATAAAAGTGGTCACATGCACATCACATAACCGGTTGTAACTAAGTAAACATAAGCTTATACTTAAAGTTATTTTTAATTGACTCCTCCATATGCGTCTACTCATAACACCTAAGTACTCTTAAATGCTTCATAACTTTTTAGAGCTCACGAAGTCACGAGCAAGTTTAAGAGTAGGTACCCTATAAGTGTTAAATATTTGAACAAAAGGAAACAATATTTAGGTACCAATTTATTCGTTTACAGTTCAAGCTTGGGGCTAATTACGTAACACGCTACCAGTAGAAATGGCTTTCATTTTGACAGCTCAACACCATTCATTCCGTTATTTACGTTTTTCAGAATTTTTTTCGAACATATGACGCAATGATTAGCAACAACATTGAAAATGATTCAGATTCTGATTGATAGCGTATTACGCAATTATGGTGCTGGCTACTAAAAACAAAATTCAAAGAACATTAATTTTGTTTTTCATTGAAGTTTATTTTGTATTTTTTACATTGCGTTTCTTCATAACCGTATCCGCAAAACAATCAAATGAATTCACAGATTTCTTCGACAAAGTACGTATACTCAGTCAATTTGAGATACCAATATTAGTTATTGGCTGTAAAAAATAAGTTATTGTGATGAGCTGATGTGTTCCATGATCTCATTTCATTGTAAAAAACTTTTATTAGTGCAAAAACATGGTACATGAAACTATTATATTAATTATCCTGCTGTGTACCGGATTTACTTTTTGTGATTAAGCGGAACCTACGGTCATCACGAATTGCAAATTGTTAGTTTTTGTGCTAATATCAGCTAATAGGACTATTAGACGGTAATGAACTGTTCTGGCACAAATATTATTAAGTGGATATTACTTGCTTTATGACATAAAAAAAATCTAAGTAATACATAATTATTATGTTATGACAACCATTTACCGCTAGAATACGAGCAGTGCAAACAAACACCACCACAATTAGCAAAAAATTTTGTACCTAATGTTGAGACATGAGTATTTTGTTTTAACTAGCCGTTTGCTGAGAAATAATATAGGTAGTTGGAGCAGAAATAATATTAAAACCTGTTTTTCTAAATATTATAATTATCTATGTCAAAGCTCTAATATTTAGATAGATCAAATATTATAACCGTTATTTAGTACACACAAAAGCCACTTCAGACAGTGAGATTAATAAGAGGTTCCGACCCCACATGTAATATATGCATACAATATATACAGACATAAATAAAATAAAAAGTAGGTTTAAGAGAATTCAACGAGTCACGTTTTTTTTGATACACGATTATTTTAACTGCGAGACTACCTATACAAGTCACGGAGCAACTCTTTAAACTGAAGGTACCTCGAAAATGTTAAATAAGACATTAAAGCAAAACCTGGAATCCTGGAATACATTCAGTACCTACAACTAAATCAGAGCAATTTATTATCCCCTTGTTTAGCATAATTTCCTTTAATAAACATAAATGTACATACATGTATAACATACATGGTTCTAACTAACCTACTTAGATCAGCTGTCAGCGGTCGAGACTAGCTAAACGAGCCTGTTACCATAAATTACTATGTCCCACATGATTATGAATAAAGTCCTTATTTCACGTATAATTTATGTTACAATATTAATATTTCTTAGAACAAAAACAACTGGTTTAAACTAGCTTAGATTGAATGGGCGGGGTTAATAATAACGGTGCAATACTTATACTGCGAGGTTAGAATTTAGATATCTAGTTGAAAACGCACCCAATTCAACTTACTTAAGCTTTCAATTTCTTCTGCAATTTGTGACTGAAGGAGGCTGAACTTTTCATCATAGCAACGACTTCTAGATAGATAGGTATTAACCTACAACGAATCTATGTAGATTCGATCGGTCTACATACCTAAATATGTATGTACTAGTAATACAAGGTGGGGCAAAAGTAATAACGTATTGTGAATTGTATGCCATTTGGTTGGAGATGAAAACAATTGAGCTGTTTTCACGGAAAGTTTGTATAAAGGTGTAAAATTTTATGAAATTAAAGGCTGATTTTTCAATCGACAGATAATTCTTGTTTGTGGAAATTGATGTCTGACAAATTATGTATGGAAGAACTGTCAAAAATTTAAAATTATTCCCCGGATAAAATTATCTGGCGTTAGAAAAATCAGCCCTAAATAAAAAAAAAATTATATTGATCAAACTACCACCTCCTGAGTTGAAGAAAATGTGTGCTCGTTTTACGGCTTTTTGAATTTTTGCTCACGTAACATCCTCCAAATTGGTGATTACTTCTTCGATGATGGCTTTCAAGACTTGCAAGGTCTGTGGTTTGTTGTGGTAAACGTGTGATTTCAAAAAGTCCCAAAGAAAAAGTCTGGCGCCGTCAGATCTGGCGATCTGGCCGACCAGTTCAAAATGCCAAAACGGGAGATCACACGGCCCCAAAATTGGTGTTTCAAAATGTCCATCGCTGCATGATCTGTGTGACTGTGTGTATTGCTCCGTTGCGTTGTCATATAATTCTCTATATTTTGTCTACAACATATGTATCAAATCACAATGACATTACTTTTGCCCCACCTTGTTATATGCTTTATTATTACTTTCGAAACCTCGATTTTGCGATTACAATCGATTTTATTCGACGATGCTAATAAAATCAAAGACTTATTTCCGGCACTCGATATTTGATCGATCAATGTCATCACCAACCGGTCTGAAAAGAAACGACATACCTATGCTGCTTACACTTGTCCACACTCTCTATCAAGCTTTCAACATGACAGCACTGTTGACATGGCCTGCGTTTGATTGTTACGCCGCACTCCCGATACATGTTACGAAACTACGAGTATAAATCGTCTACGAGTATAAATAGAGATCTTTGATTTTTATGTCACACCCACTGCCTATCAAAAACTGCCACTGACAGCCTCGTTTACATTTATCTTAATTATCTACCTCCTCTTTTGTGTGCAGCCTTTCGCTGTCCAGATCTTAGCTCGATAACAATAATTTATATGCACGAATTAGAATTTAACCAACTATGAATATGTTTTATGAACACGTGCACGTGTGCGATATAAAACCATTGGCTTATCAAATGTTTTTTAAATCTTTAATTAAACCTGATGTGTCTTACAAAGTTGTACGTAAATCGATCTCAATTAATCATGCACTTGATTTTGCTTTTCTAATCACACACCCATATTTATACTAAGTATATTTATTGCCATGCAACTAAACATTTTATGGAATAAATATGTATATTCTATATTTTTTTAGTTTATAATGTTCAATGCTCATGAATAATATGGCTGAAAGAAGACTTCACCTTTCGTCTGACCAGCACATCTATTCTATTCAAATCTCACCGTGAAAACTTAAGTGAAGTGAGCTGTCATACCACCTGATGCTAGGGATTAACATTATTGACTACATACTTGAAACTCACTCCACCTACATTTTCACGGCAAGATTTTTACAGAATAGCACCGCCATTTACTTTTACCGAATATTACCTTTTTCTTTGAATGCTTCACCGATCACTAGCTACTTGCGGGTTTATCTTATTTATCAAAGTTATCTTTATTTTTTTCACACCACCTGCTCGCTAACGTCAAATTATATGACATGTAAACCTAACCCAAAACAAGTCTTTATTGATTTAAGCCCTAGGCTCTAGCATTAATATTATACTGAATTATTTCTGAATTTAATAATGACCCGCTGGTCATTAATGTGATTTGAATTTGGAACGTCAACTGAGGAAACATTACCCAAAAAAAAAGCTTTTTTATGAATGTTCAGTTTGACCAAAGAGTTCTCACTTCATAGGTTTTAGTTGCCGCCGACGAACAAAATGATCGGATGCCGTGGCGCGTATACCCCCACGTTAGAATGTTGGATTTTGGCTGACGTTCCATTGGCGATATGTTTTATTGTGTTTTTGATGAAAATGCATGAGGTTATATCGAAAAATTGAAAAAACCCGACAGGAAGTACGTAGGTATGTTATTTTAGTAGAAAGTCACAGATTTGATGCCTTATCAATTGCATCAGACTGCTTAAAAGTGAGCCAGTTTTGAATCATAGTTGCAGTTGGGACTTGATTTGTCTTTTTTTTAATTTTAGTGTTCTAACACTCTACACTACAAGTATTAAATTTTTTGGAATCGTCTCCTCAAGCCCTTTATGTTGACCCCATCACATACTTAGTAATGGTACTAATTTAATTTTTCAAGACCTTAGGTACTTGTTGTGGTCTAAAACCGCCGTTTTGGTTTTATAAAAACAAAACCCTAGCCTATAACCTTCACGCGAACCAAAAGAGTCGACCGACACTGCTTTATCCCCTTAGAGCTATCTTCTATTATTTTCGTGACTGATTGGCATGATGTTGGCAAATCTTTATAACCTATTATATTTACTTGGCAAACCCAATCTCAATCTACTTGTCTCTCTTATTACGACATGCAGTCAATACAATAATAGATAAGGGAAATGTTAGTATCTTAGTATCGATCTCCTAACTCTGCGTAATCTAAAACGTGCTTCCATAAAACAACTAATTATCCTAAAACAGGGCTTCCTCTCTCCTACCCTTTTGCTGTGCCCCACAGGGTCCATAATGATCCAAATGTATAGCTACTACTTAAGAACACAGCAATAAAGATATTCAGTCCTTAACTTGTAATCAACATCAAATATAAAATGCACATCCAGTAACTAGTGAGTCATTAATACAAATGTCAGCACCAAACACCAATTTGCGTTATTAATACCAGTACAAATTATGATAATTAGAAGCCTAATATATCAAGCTACGGTACATGTAAACTTACTAATACGCCCCAGGTTGCAGGTAAGTAGGTAACTTACTTTTCTTATACTGTGGTCCAACCATATAGTCGGTCTACCATATTAACAGTGATGAATTATTAGCTCATAGTAAACTATGTCATGTCGCAATACTAATAAGTAATGTCATAGTTATTCTATTGACATTTTATAACAATTTTTCAATCGATTATTGCGACCATAATTACTCATGAAACATACATATGGTAAAAAATGCGCACACGCAGGTGTCCCGGCAACAAGCGGTCTGTACCTATATCCGTTTCTATAAGCAATAATTAAATAGGTACGAGTTTATTTATTTATTGGTTATCGCTTGAGTACCTAAATAGAAATACTCTGACTGTCAAAATGCACGAAACGTAATTACCGCTGACTATGGCTTCGGACTTAACAACACAGAATTAAAAGTCTTAAAAATTCAAATCCTACAATACAAAAGCTGGAATAATAAAGCATGTTCAATAATTTGATTTAAATAATTAAACAATAACTATGGTATTACGGAAGATTGTTAAGAAATGACTTCCTAGGTAGCCCAGTGGATGCAAGAGTCCTGGGTTCAATACCCAGGTCGAGCAAAGTGTTATTGGGTTTTACGCAGTAGTCTCAGTTGTCTGGATTTATGCCCGATTAATAGTAATAGGTTCGCACCACATAACTGGCAAAATATGAATGTACCTACCATAAGTACATGTTAATTAATGAATAGTCAAATGAAAACGGATCTAATAATCTGAAATAAATGTTCAATAATAAAAACATAACGTCGTGTAAGCGGATTACCCATTAATTTTCCGAATGTCTCGTAGGTGTAATGGCGGCATGTCCTCGCAGCAGCTCTAGATTTAATAAGATAATGTATCTCCTTGCGACAGCCTGCAGTAATTTATAATGTCAACCTGCTATAATTTATGAAATCCTTATAATTTTATTGAGCATTTTATAGCGCATCACAGCTGGTAGTCATTTTAACTATCGACTTAGCGTTATTAATTCTAACCTGAGCCTATTCAAATTCATAATAACAATTTTAGCAATTGCATATTATTGTCTGCAGACTAAACACAATCCACAATTGGAATAAAACTGGCAGTGACTTATCGTTTTAAGAAAATGATAAATTGTAACAAACGTAAAAAAATAACGCGTTCATTCTAAAGATATTAGTTTTTTAACCTTGCCAGTTGGGTATTTGATATATATTGGGACTAGCAGCGCCACGCGATTTCACCCGCATAAGTGTCGACACCATGGGAATATCGGAATAAAAACGATCCTATGTCCTTTCTCGGGACTCAAACTATCTCTATACCAAATTTCATCTAAATCGGTTCAGCGGTTTAAGCGTCAAGAGGTAACAGACAGATAGACAGACACACTTTCATCGCATCGCGTTTATAATATTAGTGTGGATTGGTTTAGTTTGAGATCTTATTTAAGTCACAGTAAACATTTTCTCAATACATATTATAGTATCTACGCAAGCCCATCCAAATGTAACATTAGCAATTAGCACAATGAAATAAATAATTTACTAAACAGCTGTTAATAGGAGGTAGGTAGGTACATCAAAGAGTTATTACTGCACGATTCATGTATTACTTTGAGGGCCACATCTCTTAAATAGTGATATATTGACTATAAATAAAGGCAATTACATTGTTAATTACAAAATCGTCCACATTCAAGTCAATTACATCTATGAATAGACTCTAGCAGGACTACAGGAGCTTATTTATTATTCCGAATGATATTACGAGTTTAATAGTCTACTCTGCATCTATTTTAGACAACATAATTGAAAATAATTTACTTGAAAACCATTAGTGAAAAATACCGTTTTGTCACTGATCGCCAAGTCATATGCATCTTTTTCTAGTATATAAAAAGATGAATATAAAACGTATCTTTTTGCAATTTGTCTTAAAAACATTACTTCTTTCGGTTTAACAAGCAAATAGGAAAAATAACCGCCTAATACAATAAAAATTTAAAAACTATAGCTGAACCAAAACAATCATAAATTGATGACCATATTTACGTCAATAATTGACGTAAATGAATTTATGAATTATAGTTAAATGAATTATTCATTTGCAACTTTTAAGCTCAATAAATGCGTAACGAGGAGCTCATTGCGATGCATCTCGGTTAGCGGACAGAGCAAGGCCTCGATAGGAACGGTCGAGCACGCATCTAGCACGGCGTACTATCCGCAAAAACATGCCGACTTTGTACCTGCGCCTGATTCAATGCGTGTTGATTAACTATGCTTACCAATAAACATTCTACGCTATTCATTCTACGGTTTTGGTTAACCACACAGGTTGATGTTAAGTAGCTTGTAATTAAGAGATCGAACTGACATCTTTATGATTAAATGGAATGACTTTGATAGAAATATATTATGATAACGTCTTTGAATGAAAAAAAAAAAAACTCCAAAGTGAAAAATAACTTTAATTTCAGAAGTCGGTGTCGTTGGTTCCGCATTATCTTTTATTGACACCGACTTCCGAAATTAAAGTTATTTTTCACTTTGGAGTTTTTTTTTTAGAAGTCAGTTGTTTTTTTTGTAAAAAGTTTTTTTTTTTTTACTTTTAGTGGGCCAGTTTGTAACTTATCTAAGTTACAATAGCCTAATGTCAACTGCTCATCACCTTTTACAAAATATTGCTTTTCCCGATGCAGGGATGTTAATTGTACAGGAGTTCTCCTTGTAAAAACCAGGAGAACTGGAGCTGATTGAGAAGTCACCATCAGCTCCACTTCACGATACTCATTGTGCTTAGCAACCATATTAAAATACCTAATCGAATCGCAACCCGTGAAATACTTATTATTGAGTAGTTCCGATGGACATCTGTGGTCGTCATCATCAGTTCCACTTCACCGAATGGTGCTTTCTGAGAGCTAATGCACGAGTTACTATAAAAAAAACCCAAATCGCTGTGGGTGTGCCTACAAAGTTTGAGGGTTTCCCTCGATTTCCATGGAATTCCCTCATCAGATTCCAATTTGGTAACAATGAGACCACCTCGGGAGCATAAACTTTCAATTAAAAAAACAATTTTGAAAATCGGTCCATAATTGACGGAGAAATCAGTGAACATACATAAAAAAAAATAGATAAAGTCGAACATATAACCTCCTCCTTTTTGGAAGTCGATTAAAAAGTTGTTGTTGTGTACTTGAAAACTACTCTACGTAATCACGTTACTTGCGTAAATAAAAAGACAGTAATTAAATCTTTTTGTCCTTTTTCAGAGGTGTACTATGAGAAGCAGCGCTACGATGGCTGGTTCAACAACAGAGCTTACCCAGACTGGGGATCGGTTGGTGAGTACCACAAGTTATTAATAAAAATAAGTACCATCACGTAACTGTTGTAGCAGAAACTTTGCAATTCAAAAATCTCAACATCTGTTATAATTATGACCGTGAGCCTAGAGACACGGATGTCCCTTAACTTAAATTATTAGAACATGACTAATATATTCGGCGTCGTTTATTGTGTTGTGAATGATGATGGATGAATCGTGGTGTTTTGTTAATTATAACTTCTGGGTATAATACAGCAATTAACCAGCATAATTATGAATAATTTAGTCTCAATAAAAAAACATATATAAGTCACTCACAACAGACAAAAAGGCATGCAAAACAGTAATCAAATTGAAGTTAAATATCAAACAATGCAAGTATACATGGAAACTCGAGTAGTGTTGTAACACACTGTCAAGCAATCCACACGGTCAAATTCAACCTCTTTGTCAGCTGACATTGTTTGAATTGACGTTAATCAAATACGATTTGCTTTATCTGTTTGATTTATCGAGTTGACCTTGCTCTAATCTCTATGCCACATGGATAATTTGTCGTTATACGTAGGCCCACCTTAATTCTATTTTAAATTCTGTTGAGTCGTGAGGTAGGTGCATTGATTCTTATTTGAGATTTCAGGTCTTCTGCAGTGTAATGGCCGTATTTTTCAATCACTTCATCATCCTCTCTTAAATTAAGATAGATAGGATTAGACACTGCTCCCAAAGCAGTTTTGCTATCGGATCTAAATTGCTAGTACAAAAAATACATACGTATGCAAAATATTGGATTTCAGGATCTGCACTTTGATTTCTTTATATGAATACTAGCTTTTATTTTTTTTTTTTGTGGATGGGAAATCATCAAATGACCCCTCCCGCTCAGTGTAGAGCAGAAGGGAGTGTCAGACTCTTACTGACTAAAACCCACCCGAGTTCCTACCTTAGCCTTTTATGTTCCTGGGCAGCGGTAACCCTTTCGGACAATCTCGCTCCCCCGGCAGGCTGCGGCCCCTACGGGCCCCTTCCGATGGCCGGGAGTCGTCACGCGGCTCCCGACGCCCGGGGCGTCTCTCGCGGCCGCTGGGACGTCAGGCTCTTTCCCTCAGCCGTCCCGCCACCTTCTTCGCTAGCATAACTGCTTCGCAGAAGGAGGTGACTGCCTCCCACTTCCTCTCGCTCCGGACCATGGTTTGAACCAGGGCCGGGCGCGAGAGGTCGCCGCCACTGTCGATCGCCTCTACGAGAACACGGCGGTGCTCCGCCCACGCGGGGCAGACCTCCACCGTATGCTCCACCGTGTCCTGTGGGCGATCTTCGCAGTGGTGACACCCGGGCGTTTCCTCCCGCCCGATGGTATGCAGGAACCTCCCGAAACATCCGTGTCCGATGAGGACCTGCGTCAGGCGGTAGGTGAGGGCGCCGTGGCTACTACTACGTGGATACTAGCTGACCCGGCGAACTTCTTCCCGTCTCAAATATTTTTTTCCCATGTTTTATAGTTATTCAGGGCGGAGACAAATCCAACAAATCAAAGATTATAAAAATCGGTCCAGCCGTTCTTGAGTTTTAAATGGTCTAATCAACCCGACTTTATTTTATTTATAAAGATAACACAAGAATTAAGAAAGGAACCGATTTATTGGAATGCAATTAAGAAACCTTTAATGCTTTACTGATCAGATATAAAGTTAACAGCAATACCTTATCTTTTGGGCTCTCGCTCAATATTTATAATACTCTCAATTTATGTCCTTTGTGTACATTTAGCACTTAAGTATAGTTATTATTGAATATTATGATGTCGGCCCACATTTCTCTGGGCTTAATACAGGTATTAAGCACATTTTATTACTTGCAGCTTTTTATTCAGAGTGATCTTATAGCTGAATGTTTCGCATATTCTTTAAATAAATGTAATGCTAATGATAAAGCTGGAATAAAAAATATGATTCCATACGAATGATCATCGTTAAATTTTATATTGAGTTTAGTTTTAGTTGCATTCGCATTGAAACATCTGTCTCTGTAATATATTGCATCAGTTGTAGATGATAATGATAGTTTAACAATAATCAATAATTACAGCTAGGAAGCAGACATCATTCAGATAAAAATATAATGCGCTTGATCATTTTGAAGTTCATGTTGACTGTTTTAGCTTTTGCATAAAAATCCAATTCCGATTCACCGATTCGATTCGATTTTCCGATTTACCGTTCAAGACCCAGGGAGGCTCTTTGCTGTGTGTAAGGCCCATAGCACATGGCGTATTTTAAACGCGCAGACGACGCGCGTTTTGGAAACGTGCGTCGACGTCGCGCTTTTATCCTACAGAAAGTCTACAGGCTGCGTCTGACTCGCGTGCATATTCGCGTCTGTATCGCAACAAACGCGCGTCGTCTACGCGTTTAAATGACGCCATGTGCTATGTCACCACTGCTTCAGAGCAGTGGTGAAATAGTTTTCCGGTTTTCTCATGATGTTTTCCTTCACCACTTCTCACGATGTTTTCAGAAACATCGTGAGAAGTGGTGAAGGAAAACATCACGAGGAAACCGGCATGTCCTAGAACCAAAATTCGAAGAATATTACATCTTCCAACCCGCACTGGGCCCGCGTGGTAGATTACAGTACACACCCTTTAGAAAGAGGAGGCCTGTTCCTACCAGTGGGAACATTATAGACTATTACACTAGGTACTCTTCATGATATCTAGCTCCCTCAATCAGTTATTTTTAAGCAATTACACAACGATTAAATGAGTAAATTATCCAATTTATTTACAAGCCGATGACTGTTTATCAGATGACAGTAGCTGTTTTGTGGTCCCTGAACCACTTTCGATATGATCATATTTGTAACAAAACTTATGGAAACTTGTCTTCAATGTGAGTGGGAACTGCTTTATATTTTTTGTGTGTCAATAATGGAGCAGAATTACGTAAATGGTACGCGCCATTATTGTTGAGTATGACTTCAATATTTATTAACTACCTTTTGGAATACACGGGCGACGTACGTTAAGTATGAATAAGGTATTTTTTGACACATTTATCCCTTCATGATAGTGTCAGTAACTTACAAATGAATAAGTAATGAAACATAAATAAATCAATTTGCTGTTTTAAACATACGTAATGCTCATTCCTTACTAGTATTCTTGTCCCAACGTTTTGCAAATTGCAATCATATATGGGATCATACAAAGTTTACCGTAGCAACGATATACGAGTACCTTGTAACCTACCCTTGATTTTTGGTTTAAAAATTGCAAAATGCAGCGATAAATTAGCAACCTCCCTCTTACATAAACAACGTTGAAGATTGAGTTATGGTATATATTTTAAGTAAAAAATACCACTGAATGGATGTTTATGATAAAAACACTTCAAAATTGTAATGTTCGAATATCTGATGCACAATCCGATTCATTAAAGTTTCCATATAGAGTCAAGTACGACATTCGTCCGGCGGAACGCACGACGAATGGTAAATTAATTAAGTGCAAAATAAAAAATATAATTTATAACCATATTTATAAATCGACCGTTAAAACAGTCTTTGGGTGGTAGGTATTAATAAGATTGATAATTATTCTAATTAGATTGTCAAATATATATTTTTTTATTATTATTTCAGATTGAGATAATATAATTATTATAAAAGTTTGTTTCTCATTCGCCATAAAGCGAACTAATAAAAAAAAAACTAAATTCATTTGTTTATTACTTTGAAGTTACTCAGCGAAGCGATGAAGCAGATGACAGTCATCCATCAAATAACTTGTCCGACGAATAATACCAATTATATCTAGCCACTGTCTTTCACGTCCATGCTCATACATAATCAATTCAGTGTAAGAATCAATACGTCTTTGAGCTTAGCGAACAGATTGTATCTTTTCAATTTATTTTACATTGAATAGAGATTTTGTAAGATTTATTATAGCTCTGTGTTTGTGTGTGTGTGTTTTCTGTGTCTGTATTTATTATACAATTCAGGTTTATGATAATTGTATATTTATTTCACATCCAGTTTAATCGCTTTAAGTAAATTCAATGAAATAAATAATTCAAAATTAAGTGTTTTAATGAAATTGCTATGAAGTTGAAAGCTCTCTAGTAAAAGATATCAACGCGCGGTTTATCAGATATGTATATTGTAAGTTTGTTGGTAAAAGATAAATAACCGAAACTATAAATTTTAATGTTTCCGAAACATATCTTTCATACGTACAAGATTACCTCACCAATTCCTATATTAATTGAACCATTTTATCGAGTCATCATAAATCGTGACTGGTGCTAAGATTGACGTTGCTTTATTATTAGCTCTTCTAAAGCTTACAGTTATAAACACAAATGATGTTGAAATAATAAAACACCTGAATATTGATTAAGGTAAGTTCCCAAAAAAGGGGAATATATAAACGCACTTCAAAAATAATGTCTCACACTTTAAAATGTTTAGCTTTAAAATTAATTGAATGAACTATAAAAACAATGGTTTTTACAAGCGATCTCGGGACTTGGGGCACCCCGACTTAGGTTAGGTTAGATTCCTTTAAACCCTGTAGTCAGAAGCGGGGCTCTGTCGACTACGTCTTATTATTATTGCTAAACCAACTTAGACCCGGCACGTGGTGTTCCCCACGGGGCGGAGTCTAGTGAGTGGACTCAGACTCAGGATAGAATTTAAAAAATATTGAAAAAAAGGCAGTTTATTGAATCGCAGACATGTCATTAAATACATTTCACTTGCTGGAGCTTTATTTTAAAAAGGAAAAATTAGGTTCTATGCAGATTGAAAAACGTTTAGATTAGTGGTTGACCTACTGAAACTGTAAAGGAGGTCGCGTAAAGTCACGATGATCAGTAGCTGCTGCGGTGACCTCTTGCGTAACGCGGTCAACTCGTGAATCTACTAACATCGAGATAGCGCTCGATAGAGGTCTTATTAATTTGTCATCCAGTGTTGAGAAACTGATGATGGTAAGTTTTTTTTTTCTGTAAATGGTATATGGCATAAAACTTATAAACTAAGCAACTACACTCTAAGGCATCCCCTGTGAGGATACAAAAATCATGTTAGGGAGTCACTGACGGGTACTGATAAGACAAACTGATATATAAGGGAAGACATATCTTGATAGAAGATTGAAAGGGTGGTTAAGCCGGGTAAATTTTAGACATTCATATGAAAGCTTTCATAGTTACCCAAAAATTATATCTCCCACCTCCCTGCTGGAACGTGTAAAAAGGCACGTAGGTACCAAACTTGTCATTCGTTTAGCCGCTGAGGAGTCGTTGATTTGCTGACTCACAGATTAAACTATCAGTACTTTCCAATTTAAAAAATGTACCCTACTTATCATGCTTAACGTGATGTCAAGAAGTATTTCATCACTAATTAAAACTACTTAACAGCCTGGTGATCATATGTCTGTACGTACGTAGACACGGTAGATATAAAATTCTGATTGATTTGTCATCCGAAGTTTCGCAACTGCGATGTTTATCGACAGGACACACTGGCGGACTCACTTGTATCTATATCATACATCGATGGCTCGACATATTGCCTTTCATTTTAATTAAAATTAATTATGCGCCGCAAGACAATAAATTAAATGAGATCGTTAATCTATCAGTCTATTTCTATGTCTATTTGGATTAGTTTATTCATTTGTTCTGTCTATATATCTAGATTAACCCCGCAAGGCACAGATATTACTTGCCTATACAATAACTATGAATTTAAATATTGTGCAGGTGTGCGTTTAAAATATCACCTGATTCAATACCTGGTTGCGTAAAATGCATAACGAAAAAATGCGACGATTCTTATCAGATTGTCAGTGATTTAAGATTACGTTTGCTCAGTTCACACGCTTTCCTTCCACCACACCTTTTATGAGAATAGGTAAATGTTTTATTAAAACAGCAACACGTACATAAACAGGATAATAAAAAAGTAGAATTGATTTAAAGCATAAAAAAATAATCTTTATGACTAAATTATAGTAAATCACTAATAATAAATAATAATAATAATAAGCCTTTTATTCGGACAATAGATATACAATTTTTTTTTTTTTTTTTACACTACTGAAATGTTACATATTTTTACACAATTAAAAATTTTCGCGTATTTGGTGCTTCTTAACTTTCTGTAAGTCCGTTTGCCAGTTGGCAAAGGCCTCCTCCAACCTATTCCATTCTGATCTCACTCTGGCTACTCTACTCCATGCTATGCCTGCAACCTGCTTGATATCATCGTCCCATCTTTTCTGTTGCCTACCTCTTTTCCTTTTACCTTCCCTTGGGTACCATTGTGTAACTATTTTGCTCCATTTTTCCTTTCCTCTGATCATGTGTCCCACCACTTCCATTTTAGCCTTTTTATTTTTAGGGTTACGTCCTGTATCTTTGTCTGTTTCCTAATGTTGATGTTTCTTATTCTATCCCCCCTCTTTACTCCAAGCATGCTTCTCTCCATTGCTCGTTGGCAAATGGCAATTCTATTGGTTGTATTTTTTGTTATGGCCCATGTTTGGCTTCCATACATTAAGATTGGTAGAATGCAGACATTGAATAATTTGCTCTTTGTTGATATGTGCAGGTTTTTGTCTTTCATTACTTCCCTTAGACCCCAATACCTTTTCCAACTGTTTGCTATCCTTCTTTCGATTTCTTTGTTTATGTTATCTTTAGGTGATATCAACTGACCGAGATATATGTATTCTTCAACATATCTAATTTGTGATTCGCCTACATTTATGCTGCTTTTGTTTCCATTGGTCATTACTTTTGTTTTTTCGGGATTTAATTTTAGTCCTACTTTTTCACTCTCTGATGCAAGTTCGTTTAACATTCTATTTAGGTCTTCTGGCGTTTTTGCGAATAACACAATATCATCGGCAAATCTTAAGTGTGTTAGTGTGCGGCCGTCGATATTTAAACCCAGGTTTTCCCATTCAAAGCTTCTGAAGATCATTTCCAAAACAGCGGAGAAAAGTTTCGGAGAGAGAGGATCTCCTTGTCTTACTCCTTTTTGTATATTAAATGTATTTCCTTTCTTTTCTAGCTGAATGCACGCCGAGCTGTTTTTGTATACATTTCTAATCAATCTTATATATTTTTGTTCTATCCCTTGTTCTTTTAACGCCTCCCAGATGTTTGTATGTATTAGCGAGTCGAACGCCTTGCTATAATCGACAAATGCTAGATAGTATATGAGTTGATATTCGGCATATTTCTCAATGATTTGCCTAACAGCATGGATATGATCAAGTACTGAGTAGTCTCTTCTAAAACCTGCCTGTTCTATTGGCTGTTGTTCATCGAGTTTTCCTTCCATTCGCTTGAGTACGATCCTTGCAAATATTTTGTACAGGTTGGACATCAAACTTATGGGCCGGTAGTTTCCGATATCGTACTGATCACCTTTTTTGTACAGAAGGATTATATTAGATTTTGTCCATTGCTGTGGAATCGTTTCTGTGTTGATGATATCATTGAAGATTTCTTTGAGAATAGGTGTTATTGCCTGTTTCGCTTGTTTTAGTACTTCGTTGCTTATTCCGTCGGGTCCTGGAGCTTTATCGTCTCTTTGGGTTTCTATAGCAAATTCTATATCTTCCTGCATGATGTTGGGTACGGATGAGATTTCTAACAATTCTATTTCATTTTCTGCTATGTTACTTTCATATAGTTTCTTGTAGTATGATGTAGCAATTCCTAATATTCCTTGTCTTCGATTCTCCTTCATTCTATTATTGTCTTTCATCTGTACGATCCAGTCTTTTTTGTTATTTAACTCCTTATATGCCTTTTTTATTCCTCCTGTCTGTAAAATGTGTCGCTCTATTGTTTCCGTTCTTCTCTGAATTCTATCTTTTCTAATACTTTCTTTTATTTCTTTGCTGAATTTTGCTATTTGCTTTCGACTGTAGTTAGTATTTATTCCATTGATTAGGTCAGCTCTTTCGTTAAGAAGGTTGATGGTTTTGGCAGTCATCCACTTGTTAGATAGATCTTTGCTAACAGTCCCTTGTTGAATAGATGTTTTGATTGTTCCTTCTATCCAGTTGTATTTTTCTTGCACCCCCATGTTTGTTGTCTCTTTATTGTAATCCAAAAGTTTTGTCGTTATGGAATTGGCTATTTGAGCTGTTTGGTACTTCGTAGGTTTTGTGTTCATCATATTATTTCTAGGTCTTGGGTTTTTTGGCGGGGTCGTCATCAGTTCTGCTCGAATCATTCGATGGTTGGTATTGAAGTTGAAATGGCTTATGACTTTCATGTTTGAGGAATATCTGCTTTTATTAGTCATTATGAAATCTATTTCATTTTTTGTTTTCCCGTCCGGTGATACCCAGGTCCACATCTTACTTTCTTTCTTCTTGAAAATTGTGTTTAAGACTCTCAAGCCATTCTCCTGTGCAAAGTTTACAAGCTTCTCTCCGTTTCTGCTTCTGGTCTTTTTTCCGTATACAAATGGTCCCAGGACTGTGTTTTCTTCTGGTTGTCGTTCTCCAATTTGACCATTGAAGTCTCCTATCACAACAAGGTTTTTGTGAGCATGGTCTTGGACTGTTTTATTTAGCTCTAGGTAGAATGAGTCTATTGATTCTGTATCGGATTGTTCCGTAGGCGAGTATACTTGTATGATGGACCATGAATCTTTGTACCCCGGTAGCTTAAGATTCATCACTGCTATGCGTTCGGATACTCCTATAAAGCTCTCCACATAATTTGTGAGGTGTTTTTTGATAATAAAACCAACACCATGATGACCTGGGGTCGTTCCTATATGGTATAGAAGGAAGTCTGGATGGGAAATAATTCTTTCTCCCATTCTCCTTACTTCACTCAGGCCAACGATGTCCCATTTGATCTGTTTTAATGCATATGTTAGTTCTGCAAGGTTTTCATCGTTTTTCAGTGTAAGTACATTTAGGGCTGCAACATAAATTTTTGATTTTCTGTGACTGTTTTCGCAATTTTTTTCCTGTGTTGTTGGAGGGTTGTGGTCTCTATCCCCCACGAGGACCAGTCGGCTTGGGGGAGATTGTGTTATTTCTTTTGTTTGGTTTTCGTTATTTGGTTGGATGATCCGTTTGCCGGTTGTTAATTGCTATTGGTTTTTATTTGTGGGGCTGTCAGTGAGAGAGTTTGTTCGGGTTCTCATCAAATCGAAGGCGTTCGTCTTGTTATTTTTAATAGAACTTATCGTTTGCTGCTTTTTTGGTTTGGTGGTTGACGGCGACTGTGGTGAAGTAGATAGTTCTCTTTTCCTTTTCTCCGTATTGGGTCCTTTAACTACTAGTTTATCATATTTCAGAAAAGCAGTATTTCCCTTTTTCTTCTCTTCTAGTAGCTGTGGTATCAAAGCCTTTCTCTTTTCTATAACTTCCTTAGAAAAGTCCTCCGATATATAGATTCCCTTTAAACTCTTTTTATGCTTTATAATTTGGTCTTTTTTCCACCCGTTTGTAAATGAGAATAGCACAGGTCTATGCTTGTTTTCGACTTTATTTTTTCCTAGACGGTATAGTTTGTTCACTTCATTTTCTTCCACTGATAAATTTAAGTCTCTTTTAAAGATCTCCTTAACGGTTTGAAATAGCTCTAATATTGTTTTTTCGCTCTCTTCTAATCCATAAATAACTATATTGTTACTTTTCTTTTCTTTTTTTAAATATTCAATCTCATTCTCCAGGTTACAAATTTTTTGTTTTAATTTTTCATTTTCTTCAATCATAGGAGTAAGTTTTTCATCTATGCGATCCATTATATTCTTCGTAAGAGATTCTTTTAGATCATTTGTCTGTTTCTGCATTTCTAGCCTCATTTTATCGAATAATAATTGAAATTGCTCATCCATGTTGTCGAATGAAACTGTGCAAAACGGAACGTAAATGCGAATTGGTAGAAAATATTTGTTTGTGATGGCAACACTCAAGTTAGTTGTCCCCCTAGCTGACTGACTGACAGTTCGGGTAATTGTTGTTTATTTTACCGGCTATCGAGTTGACGTTGAATGTTGTCTATTTGAATGATGATATTCTAACCTCAATATTTGTGGATGTAAATTTGAGCTTCGCTTCTAACGAGTGGTTCTTGAAAATATCCAAGGATTATTTCTTCTATGTCTTCCGATGTTGTTTTGCTGATGTTTTTAGCACTACAGTTCCCAAAGTGTAACTATAACTATTTTTAATAAGTGTTTTATTGACAACGAACAGCACAGATTTGTTGACACTTCAACCACCGGAAACGGAAAAAAGTAAATCACTACGCTGCTTCAAATAATTTCATCTCAATTAAACATTTTGATAAAAACTATTATCTAAGATGATTATAGGATTTCAAGTCATAATCAAATAGCCCTCTCATTGCCCATTATTATAGTATCGTGAGCAATTTATATTATCGTCTATCGATTATCGAGCGATAATGACTATGATGACCAAAGTTTGCGAAGGTTCGCTGTAATTTGTGTGCGAGTCGAAATCTCCTCGTCCCTAATTCGTGGTTCATGCAAATAGACGCGAAGTTGCGCCACCTAGCGTCACGCGCGCATTCAATCCCTCGTGCGACCAGTTTCTCGCATTCTTATAGTATCGTTATTGTTCCCAGCGATTATCGCTTGTTTGTAGAAATAAAGAAATGAAATGTCTAAACGTGTCACGCCTTCGAAATACACACATCAAAAGTGTCTAGGGATCAACATATATTTTTGCAATAACTTTTCTCCTGATTGATATTAATTAAAATTTTCTTTAAGGATTCATCAAATAAAGTGTTTTCGTTTGTCACAGTAACGATAAACCAAGTCACCTTTGCATTAATAAAGAAATTTGCCATTTTCCTAATAAAGTGATTTTTGACATTTGAACCACTAACACAAAAGTTCGAAAAAAAGACTGAAATAACAGTTTTCTCTAAAATTTTATTGGGTAACTTAAACAATTAATAATCCGTGTTTCTACCGCGAACACTAACAACACAAGAACATCGGTTTGGCATACTCAAAATGAGTTCATCCAAATCACGCTGTGGAATGGCCGCCCATGTTCGTTGCAACAACAAAAAAAGGTCTTCTTGCGACTGGATACCCTCCATATTCGGCAGAGCTCTTCTCTGTAGCATATCCCATGCATGCTCAATCGGGTTCAAGTCTGGCGACTGAGCAGGACAGGGCAGGACATTGATGTTAGCTGCGGCGAGAGTCTGTCTTACAACTCTTGCGGTGTGCGGTCGTGCATTATCATGCATTAACTGAAATAAGGGACCGATTTGCACTTGTAGAGGAACGATGACGTCTGATACAATCGTCTCAGCATAAATTTGAGCGTTGAGGTTGCCTCTGATCCAAATCAACTCAGTTCTTCCGCCGATCCAAATACCCGCCCATACCATGATGGTTCCACCACTATAAGGATGGACTTCCTGGCAGGATTTTAATCGCTGTTGGCGTCCAGGGGTTCTCCAGTGTCGTATACGTCTTGTATCCGGTCTCATACCAAAACGAGACTCATCAGAAAAGCACACGAAACGCCATTGTTCTTCTGCCCAATTTCTGTGTTCAAGAGCCCATTGATATCGAATCCTACGATTGTGCATTGCTATAGGTGGTACCCGTAGCGGTCTTCGGGAATGAAGGTTCACTTCATGCAAGCGGTTTCTGACTGTTTGGTCGCTAATTAAGTTCCCTGAAGAGTGATGAAGCCTCACGGCTAACATCATGGCGGTTATTGTTGGAGCTCTTCGAGTTAAGATTTGAATGTATCGGTCTTGTCTCCGTGTGGTGCAGCGATACCGTCCTCCATGGCGCTCAGCCACGGTACCAGTGCTTCAGTAACGTGTCCAAAGTCGACTGATAACACTCTGACTTGTATTCAGAGCTAAAGCCACAGTACGTTGCCGGGAACCAGCTTCTATCATTCCCACGGCTCTGAGCATTTCTTCCCTGCTTAAATGACGTCGCCGCTCCATAATAACGTTGGTTTTAATCAGTAGTAGGGAAACAGTAGCACTAATAATGTCTTCAATGCGTTGTATGTTTTTATAGGGAAAATATTGACAGCTGATTTTCATCTTTTACTCGAATTTGATTCACAGTTCCTGATTCAAATTATGAAATGCACCAAAAAGGATCCATATAAATTTATAAAATCATAAATTTATTACAAAGCCACATCTCAATCTCAAGAAATCCGCATAAAAATGCTTGATCCCTAGACACTTTTGATGTGTGTATATCAAAATAAGATAAAAACCATGTTTATGTGGAGAAGGAAAACTTTTCACACATTCCGAAAAAAATCTTTAAAGACATTTTAACAAAGAGCGTAGAGTTGAATTATTGTAATTATAACCTATGACAAAACTTAAGTATTTATCTTTATAAATGCTTTTTATTATACAAATCATAATATACATTGAAATTAATAACGATGAACGTCGTATAAAACAACTTAAAACACTTTCGATTTCAAAGTATGTGCAAGTTTACATAAATGAATTTAAATAATGACATAAATTTTACGCGATTTTAATTTTACGATTGTATTTTAATTACCCTATCAAACCACAGGCTTGATAGCTATTAAATGTGAAGGAATCAATATTAACAATAAACATATATTATGTACAAATATGAACATTGGCTAAATCGCGCGTTGGTGCAAGCTCTTCGATTTCTCTCTTTTAGTATTCTGTAAATTTTCATGTCTTCCATGAAGGTAATCAGCACATAAACAGCTCCTTTGAAGATATAAACAAAGAACGCCTTCCAAAGATTTGGTGATGAGCATGGTTTTTAAGGCGTCCAATACCCAGTTTTAAACAAAATGCTTAATTTACCTAATTCTGGATATTTTCGATCGCCACAAAAATAAATCAAGGCAAAAATATTCTAAAGATCTTTAGTAGATATTGGTTAAGTACCTAGCTAATTATATACTTCATAAACAACTAGAGCGCCCATTGTTTTGTAACTTTCTAAGTTTCCAATTGTCATTTATATGGTGTCCAATAAAGATTACTGTATCTAGGTGTCTAACCAGTAGTATAATGATGCACTTTGTAGTTTCGCTACTGTATTCATTCGGTATGTAAAAAACTATTTGCACCCCGCGGTTTCACCCGCATAAATCATGAACCTGTGGGAATACCGGTATTTTATGACCTAATCCAGGTCATGGTCTATCCATGTGCTAATTATCATCCAGTAAGTTGAGTCGTTTTAGCGTGAAATCGTAAAAAACAAGCGTAAAAAATCAAATCTTTTCTCTTTATAATATTAGTTTAGATTACATACATAGGTACACCTGTAATGTACCCAGCTGTATCCATATCCTCATAACTAGATACGTAATCTAACATGAATTTATCAAACCACTAATTAATTAAGATTAACATGCACATAATAATTTTGTTCTAATTAATTTCACGCCTCATCTGATCGAAATGTCTTGTCAATAAACGTTTACACGTAATAATGAAATTCACATTGGCAGTTCGTAAATTATTGATGCAAAACAACTAACTTTATTTTAATGACGTAAAGTGAAAATTAGAAAGATATTGATTAGCTCGTCAGCTATTTTTCTAATCAATCAAAAATATTCATAAATATTTACGATTTATTTACATATTTTCCGGTATTTAAATTATTATTTTCAAGTTATGCCACAGATGGGTGGGTAACATTTAACATTATCAAAATTATTTATTAGCTGGGTTTTTTGAAAAATATATATCACTACTTAGCGAATTTTCCTGGTTGGTTGGTATCAAATGTTTCTGTCGTATTATTTATACCTCAATATATTGTCCGAAACAAAATATAATGACAGAAGTAATTCCAGCTCAAATCGTGACCGTTCATATAATTTATATAAAAATATGTGAGAGACCAAAAATGATGTGTTAATTGCTACCTACCAAGTAGCTCGTGTAAAGGCAAATCAGAAAGACAGCACATGAACATAAATCGGAGCAAAAATAAAAGCGTCGTTTTCAATGACCTGCCAAACAAGACACACTTGATTTTGGCCAATTTTAATAGTTATCATTAATTTAAATATCACGTGTCTTGCTTTTTTCAATTATTTTTGAGTAAACAGCAAGCTTATTGACTTGAAATAATGATGAAGTCGGTCATAAATTCGATACATTGAATTTCAAAAAGAGCTCCTAGCTTTAGAAGATGATTGTCATAGCGGTAGGACTGACAGAGGCGACGACGCTATATAAGTTGGAGACAACAATAGTTATAACTGCGTATACATGTCTTATGACGTTCCCAGTCTGCATACAAAAATTCAATTAAAAATATTAAATATTTTAGTCACTAACTAGACAGATCGGCAAAACTATAGTCGGCCAAACTAGTTTATTTGTAAACGACTATTTTATAATTTCCATGCTAGGATTGATTTGATAGTTCCAAAATACTCCTATCCATTAGTATTACCAGTATTTTCATTTATTGTCGTACCAGGTTTTGCCCGCTGTTTCGTTCGCGTTTTTCTGTTCCTCGGGGACAGTACTTTTTTTCTAAATGAAAGGTACCCTATGTATTTTTCTGCGCCCCTGACAACGTGTACGTGACTATGCAAAATTTCATGATGATTGATTGAGTAGTTACGACGTGAAAGCATAACAAAAAAATAAACAAAATCGCATTTTTAATATTAGTTAGGATTAGGATTTTAGTCTCTGCATTGTATAGAGCCGAACTTTTCCAATACTCGCTGTCCTATATTTACAGCTGGGTATACCTAAGTTTACACGTGAATGTTTCATGCATTCGAAACTGTAATTCTCCTTATTTGTCTCCAATAACTGTATTGAGCTGGAGCGTAATGTGATACAAACGAGGAAAGGCAGTAAACACTATATTATACAGAATGATTAATGCAACCCACAATCGATTCGAAAATGTGAAAATATATTGACTTTAGAATAGAAATAAACATTGTGCTAAGCGACATGTTACTTTATAAATATATATGTAGCGTTCTAGACACTTATTGAAAAAGGTACCATAACCAACCCCAAAACTATAATTCTACTCACAATTAGGTAAGTAATGTAGTAATAAATCATCTACTTAAAATATAGTGACTAGATTACTAAATATGCAAAAAATGCAAAAGACGCAATTAAAATAAGGAAATACGCGGTAAATGTCAATGAAGACGTTATATCTACGGAAATCATGCTACATTTACTTCATTCATATATAGATATTGCTAGTAACTACTCCATGTTATAACCATATTTGTAGATTTGAGATCTCTTCTGTCACTTTCCATTGTATGCTCCAGTCACATTAAATATCGACTCGAAGCTCGACTAAGTACATACTATCAGCAATCGACTGACGACACTTTTATAGATGCTTACATTTCAATACATCCAAATATCTATCCGTCTATCGAATATGCAAATAAGGTTTTATGATTTACGGGCCAATTTAAGTATGCAAATTATTTTCGTTGTATAATGGAGATGATTTTATATTAATAGTCTAGAAAAACTAAATGCTCTTATTGAGGTTTTTTTATCAAAAATATTACACAGGTTAAAATACGGTAGATACTTGTAAAGGAAAATCTGTTCAAATCAGTGTCATAATGTAGTCGACATTACGAGGGCAACACTGAAAGTTTTTAGAACTGGCCACTTGTAAACGATATAATAAAAAAATCAGTTCAAATTTTGAAAATGAAACTCTTTGCCAATATTATTGTGTATTTATTTTATTCATTTGTCATTTGTTTACGATTTAGCGGCAATTTCAAAATTGTCTGCGTCACGTCAGCATGAATTCAACGCGAGAAAATGTTCGTACAATGATTGTTTATGACTTTCGGTGTCATTTAAGTCAACAAGAAAATTAAGATAGACTTCGATTGGTCTTTCACGATGAAGCCCCATCTCGTGCCACTGTTTACAAGACAAGTGGCAAACAATTGCTTGCTTGAGAAGCAATTGTTTGCCACTTGTCTTAGAAAAAGTTTTGGAAAAACGACCTCGCAGTAGGACCCTCCTTCACCACGACAACGCCTCATCGCACACCGCCAAGCAAACAATCGACTACTTGGCGACGTCAGACGTGGAATTACTGGGTCACCCGCCCTATAGCCCCGACCTCGTACCTTGCGATTTTTATATATTTCCGAAAATAAAAGAAAAACTTTGAGGAAAACGTTTTATGGACTCCGAGGAAGCAGTGGCTGCGTTTCAAAATGCCGTCGAAGAGACCCCTAAGGACGAGTGGGCAAAGTGCTTTTCTCAGTGGTTCCAGCGGATGCAGTGATGTATTGATGTAAATGGACACTATTTTGAAAAGATATAATAAAACTAATAACTTGCTAGTTTGTTCAGTTTTTGATTTTCTAAGAACTTTCAGCGTCACCCTCGTACCAACAAGGTACCTTATGATAGTTTTAGATAAAAATAACGAACTAAATAAGTAGATATAGATACTTGTCCCTTACAGAAAGATATGAATCTTTAAACCCACCATAAATTGAGAAACAATTGTGATAAAATCGATAAATTATGTGCAAGAACAATGCAAAGGCCAGATAAATACATCTACAGTGAATGTTCACAGGAATAAAACAGCGAGGATATTGCCCAATACTGAGCATTCTCCGAGAGCTTTGATTTTACGAGAGTGAACGGCTACATTCACTTCTGGTAGCTATGAGTCTGTCCAATTATGGAGTTTATCTGAAACCGCCCCACTTAACTTTCCAAGTAATCTCCAGTTTCTTTAACGTAACTATCAATTTTAGCAATTCGACAAATAACATTCTTGTATAGCCACCAGTAGCATACTGTTCCATATTTATCTAAAACCTAATTACAATCACACACGCAATAAATAATTCTTGAGTACAACTCCAAGACAACTCGCAAACAAACTCGGCACTGCCTTTTTCGACAGCTAAGAGAACTCGTGTTTTTGCACTATCAAATCTTTCAAATAAATTAATGTCCACCGAATGTTTAAAATTTGATATATTGTAAACAAGTTTCGTTGTTGTAAACAAGTTTCATTTTGACAGACGTAGTTTTTAAAACGAATTAATGTTTTAATAAGCGAGAGTGAAATATCTAAATGTTTAGTTTAATGTGGTCTTATCAAGATTTAGTTTAAAAAACTTTAACACACGTTTTGTCTCGAAAAGCTTACCACTCATACGTGTGCGCTACAAGCAACAACGATCATCTTTATTAATGATTATTATTTTATTACTCACATGTATTAAATACTCTTAATTGCCGCAATTACGAGTAACTACAGTAGTAAAATAAAATTTATACTACCAGTTTCACATTACTGTTCAAATTCCGGTAACATTTTCGGAAGGACAATGTCTAGCTAGAAAAATAGGAACTATTCTATAACTCTTATATAGAATGGTTCCTATCTTTTTAGCTCTGAAATACTCTATCTAAAACAATTATTTTCAAACCCAGTTTAAGGATCCCACTTATTTTCCCCAGAGTAACCACATATTTTTCGAGGTTTAGGTATCTCAAATCTTATTTCGCTATATAATAAGGGGGCAGTAACTATATACGGAGCACAAAAATCTTTAAATGCAAGAATATGTGACATAGTTGGTGCAGTCAGTCTGTCAAGATAAAAAATGCTCTAAACCCTGGTGTTGTCGTAATTTCATATAGCTAGCTAACTCAAACTCAAACTCAAAGCATTTATTTCAAATAAACCAATTATAGGCACTTTTGAATTGTCAAGGGTCGGTCAGTCAGAAAGATGAAGCTAGTTTTCCATTCCAAAGCGTAGGTACCTGTGGAGAAGAACGGGCAAGAAACTCCACGGACACTCTTTTAAATCATAAAATTGTTACAAAAATCTTGGTTACATCATTCATGTTGAAATTATACATGTGAGAACGATGCAAAAAGACGTGCACGTTAAAGGCGTTCGTACTAAAAAGAACAATTCATAAATTAAAATAAGCCGTGGCGGCTAAGAGATGACCAGCCCCTACTGACGGCGCCCGTTCACGAACATGACGTATGGATCAGCACCATTCAGCTCAACCATTTTGAAGGGAACCCAATGATCCAACACACACCTTAACATTACGTAACCTTACGTAAGCCGATCATCATCAAGCTGGACCAAGCTAAGCACAGCACCAGGATATATGGAAGAAAGGAAAGGAGGCCCCATACCCAGCAGTGGGTGGTACTAGGCAGAAATGATGATGATGAAGCCGAAAGCTCAATACCTAAGTCCTTTGCAGAGGCAAATTCCTGTAACTCCACGAGCACACCAATACTTTTCAAATCATGCGTCTTTATGTCATTCATGCCACAATAACACATTCCTTTATCCACAGGTAGCCGTCTCACGCGCAAGACGCCGGCGTCATACGCTGATGGGGTCTATATGATGGCAGGCGTCGATCGGCCTGGCGCCAGGACACTATCGAAACTCTTCATGAGAGGGCAAGATGGACTACCTTCGCTGGCCAACAGGACTGCTTTGCTGGCCTTCTTTGGTAAGACAACATTGGAAGCAACTCACAATCTTTGGACTGTATGAATATTGAGAGGCATCTACGGTGTCAAATTTACGTACACAGGCTTTTCCTATGAATAAAAAAAAAATGTTTTGCGATTTCAAAATTCCTTTATCAATCTACTGAGCCTATAAATATAAGTTAAACCCAAAGAGAAAATGGGTTTTATAAAGTTAGACTATGCTGGCGCCGTTCCATAAAGGGATTAATGCTTGACTGCGCTATATTAATTTTGTTTCACAAGCACAACATATGCATGTTTCTTTAATCAGATAACTTATTTCAGGTCAGGTCGTAACCGGTGAGATTGTGATGGCGTCCGAGTCCGGCTGTCCTATCGAGCACCATCGCATACCAGTGGATAAATGCGACCATATGTACGACCCTGAGTGCAACGGTGCCAAATACATGCCGTTTCTTAGAGCAGCGTATGACCGGAATACTGGACAGAGTCCTAATAGTCCTAGAGAACAGGTAATGTACACCTCATTTTTTTTTGTATTCATGGGGAGGGTGGTGCCGTGGGTGCCGGGTGGCACGGACTTCGACGCGCAAGCTGTAACCATGGATTCAGTACTAATTAAAAATCCCCCTGCGTTGAAATTTTTCATCGGTTATTAAAAAAAAAACGAGTGTGCTTATGACCACACGACTGAAGTGAAACTTCTTTCGCTCCATCTGTATGTATATATATATATATGTGTGTACAATATATACATGTATACACATATACATATAACTTTAAACGTAGAATATTGAATGTATTGAACAAAATATTAATTCATAAAATTGTTCAAAACGAAATAGAATTACGAAATTTCATTTACTAGCTATAAGAGAAAGAGAGAAAGAAAATGTGCGCGCGCACTGCTCTCTCTTGCTCCTACACTGTGATACAGACAATAAGCCTGCAGTGTGCTTAGATATACGGAACGTATTTGGCTATGAGAGGAAGAGAGAAAGAAAATGTGCGCGCGCACTGCTGTCTCTTGCTTATATCCCCCACTTAACTTCCGTTCGCCTTGCCCGATCACACTTTTCGTAACGCTTACGTCACGCGTTCGCCAGCTTACTCCCCAAGTCAAGCGTGCGTAAAGAAGTTTCACTTCAAAAAATAATGCTCAATCTGTAACCATTAACAGGTTGCTCTTTATCCCTGCCTCCTTGTAAGATAGACAGAAATTATCTTAAGTCATCACACTCCGGACTTAAGAGTCGCTGCATGTGCATTGCCATCAATGTAGGATAGTGGTCAATAGGTTCAAAAAGTCTATAAAAGAGGAATAAAGACAAAGATGAGTGCCCTAAACATGGTATGAAGGTACTTAATACATATACAGGGTTACTTTTCAATCAAACTGAATAGCTGTCTCCATGGGACCAACATCGTAATCGCGAATAAAAATTCAGCCGTCCCATACGTTTAGGTCGAGTAGGTATGAAGTTTTCTATGGGACAGTTGATAAATATTTTCGATTACGATATTGGTCCCATGGAGAAAGTTGTTCGGTTTGATGGTCTGTACCAGACCCTTATATTTGGCTGGTCATTGAAAAGTAACCCTGTATACCTAACCTACAACGTATGTACCTGTGAGTACGTTAAGTGTAATGAGTGACGGTCTGCCTTTTTAGAATCTCTGATTAAGTAATTTGTGTCATGACAGCATTTAAAATATGTAGTTCCAATTATAGCTAGATCAGTTTTTTTAATCGTTGCCCCACACTGTGAATAAAACTCATGAATGATGTAGCTATAGCAGATTTTAGAAGCTTCACTTTTTGTTAATTTTTGTCTTTCATTCGGCATCTTTCACTCAATGGATTAAAAGTGTAAAATGAATTCGTTACTAAAAGAATCCAAACATGTTTGGTTTCGACACTGACGTTGCGCGTCAAATTTTTCACTAGCTTACCGAAAAATCGAATAATTATAACAAAACAAGTAAATGAATTCTTAAGTAATTTAGTCCGTCTCGTGTGTACGTGAAATGAAACAAAAACAAACATTCACTGAGCGTCTGATATCAGAGGGGCAATTCTCGTAATTTATAAGAACGTTCACAGTCTGATCTCAGTCTCAAATCTGTCAAAAATACTTCAAATTTTTTGACAAGTTTTTGACATTTATTTGTCGCCGAGATGAGACTGCGATTAGATTTTGAACGTTTTAAATTACGAGAATTGGCCTACAGTTTTAAGAAATTTTCATCGACCAGAGGCTCGTTATTTACCAACGTGTAATACTTATTAGAATAACAGTAGTAGGTTCAATAGTTACAAAGCGATGACCACATAGAACCTGTCTAAATGTACCGAAATCGTGATGTCAGTATGTTCAGTTATGCCATTAGTATTCAGTGGTAATCGATAGTATTGATCGCTACATCATCGTTACATTAGAGTACGACCACCTACACATGACGAGTTTTGCTCAAGCTTTCAACTCTACTAATGTCATCAAATATTATTGATTACTTGTGTGTTTCGTAGTTTTATGTGTAAATAATATAAAGAGATTGTCATGTTATAATTATTCATCATAATAAAATGAACAAAAAAATTAAAAAGAAATGCTTAAGTAGTATTGTATTGTTTTTTATTAATCATGCAGAATATAAGTTAAGATAACACTGCGATTACTCGTTTATTTGCATACAAACAACTAAGCTCACCGATTCCAAGCATTGTTTTTAAATCAAACATTTACACTGTTTGCACACAAATTCTAATTACGAAATCACACATTTTTCGTGTACTTAATGTAAACTCGGTCTAACCTCCGACGGACCGTGCTCATCGAAGGCCAAATTCCAGGCAATAAAATTTAATGGCAGTATAACCCAGATACACCCATCACATGAATGCAGCGGCAGCCTACAAATATGTCCCTACGAGCGAACCTTACCTTAAATCTACAAGCCGCATTAGGAATGTTAATTGGCGTTTAATTGCAGCCAGTTTGATCAGCTATACACAAGTAATCACAAATATCTAATTCAGTAGAGATTGCATGATATCCCGAAGACATTAGCTTACATAATAAGCTTAATTCGGATCGAGAGCTATTTTAGTTGAACCACAAATTGCATCGATGAATAAATTAGCAGTAACCCCATACCTGTTGCATTATTCAGCTGTCAGTTCTGTGCACTACACTTTTAAATGAATGCAGCTCACTGGAATTTTAAGTATAAGACATCATTCTATGCAGTAGATCTAGGCCGTGAGCACTAGTACATTAATATGTCAATATACCTCTGGACATCAATTAATTAAAATAATTTGAATAATCTGTATGTCAAACAGAACATGTGGCTAACAAAGTAAAGATATTTGACCTAATTACTTGATACAAAATAATATGTATTAGTTACTTAGACACGACTCAATCACTTCGAAAACTGCAAACATGCTGCGTGCGACCCTGAATTAAAGTATGACATTTTATTTGTTGTTGCAGATAAACCAAATGACTGCGTGGATAGACGGCAGCTTCGTGTACAGTACCAGCGAGGCGTGGGTGAATGCAATGAGGTCATTTCAGGTGCCACCAGCAGCCACGCCTGCCTCTTTACGTACTTTCCTATAACTACATATGCTATCATATACCTACTCTCATCTACATATCTAAGTGCGTTTACAACAGCAACTTTCACATTATCAGCCCGTATACTTTCGCTGGAACATATGTATATACCTTAGAAATCGAAATAATATAGCTAATGAACTGCCTTGTCTCATGACAATAACATTACATAAACGAAAGTATATACGCCATGCCTTTGATTCTTCAAGAAGTAGAAGCGTGAGGTGCGATGATGATGGTGGTGTTGATGATTGGTTTGAAGCAAATATTGATTTGTGCATATTCAATGCGGTGTTGGCAATGAAAATCTATCGATAATTTACATAGCTTGGCAATAAAATCAAGGACCTCCCTTCGTCAGTCAATCAGTCTAATAAATCCGTTTCAGTGTAATTAATATGTTTATCATCATATAGATATTTCAATATATTCTCATTTGCACCCATAAGTTCTAACTTTAAACCACCGAATAATTTACCATATTGCACAATATAATTGAAACAAGTATTTGTACGCGATCAGTCATGTTTCTTCATTTAACATGGAGCTAGGCTATATGCCAAAGGTCACGTAACTCATGTATGTAATACGTACACTGAACACATTTTAAGCTTCATTGATTAATTAGCGTTCTTAATTTATTTATCCTTAGTCAAGTGTATGAGAAATAGGTAATAGGTTAAAATTTCGAAAAAATCTTTACTTCTGTCCTTTTTTTGGTAACCCTCATTTTTTGTTATTGATATAAGAATCTCACTCACATATTTTTAAACAAAACTTATTTTCCATTTTCCTCCATAACAAAAAAAAAATATTTAATAACTGACACAGTGCGGAAATCCAGTTCAGCATGGAGTGCATGAAGATTGGTTCCCAATAATTATATTACTTCCAATTTATTTGAATATACGAATGCCCAAACAATACCGCAAAACTTTTATCTTGGCTTACAAAATATTCATATTACCACACAATGCAATGAAAAATAAATACATTCAGATTCAGACCCTCAAGCCACATTACAACTAAATTTACATCATTGCTCGCACAGAACGGGAGCCTTGCGAGTGAAGGAGACATGCCCCTGCGCAACACCAAGCGAGTCCCTCTCTTCAACAACCCCGTGCCGCACTATATGAGGATGCTCAGTCCTGAAAGACTATTCTGTGAGTTTTATTGTTTAGTTTATTTATTTATTTATATTTACTTTATTGTACACCATAACAAAAATTACGACTATTACTACAAAACATACAATGAGCGGCGTTATCGCTTTTTGCGATCTCTTCCAGGCAACCTTGGGATGGACAGTGATTGCGTGGACATAAAAAAATGGGATTGTCATTGGTGTAAAATATAATAGATATATATAATATGCTGTATAATAGATACATAATTATAAACAACGAAAATAAATGACGACTACAGATTTATTGCAGCTACAAAAAAAAGATCACAACAACAAGTAATGTTCCTTCACGAGTCTCTTAAACACAGCTAACGACTGCGCGGTTTTATTTGAATTGGCAATGCATTCCATAAACAAGCGGGCTGGATAGAAAAAGATTTATCGAAAAATGTTTTCTCAACTATGTTGGGGTAAACTTCCAGTCTAACCGGATGCAGCTGAATATCAAAATCTTACATGGATCGACTGCCTGTCTGACCTCCATAACCCAGTTATTGGCAATTAACACATTACCCTTTGGTAAGACTAGTTGTCAGACTGACAAAGTTCTACGAATGACAGCCGGGATTAACGGCTTAATTGCGAGGCACGGAGGAGTTTCGAAACGTAATGGATGGTCACCCATCCACATTATCTAAAAATAAGTGTTAATACAACTTGTAGACACCAAGTGCCATTTGCTTTTTGTTGTTTAGAGTCTGTTCAGGTTTATGGCCCAAATTAAATATTTTAGAATTAGCCATTGCTCCTCTCTCAAATTGCGCTACATCCAATTCTCCGCTTTCCGCATCTAGTCTATTCCAGAAGTCTTTTGAAGATCATAAGGGCTACTACTGATATTACTCAGAAGTTATGGGGTTTTTGTAGATTTTAAACCATGTAATACCACATTTCTATAATAACTTCCCATTTCTTTCCTAGTATTGGGTGATCCACGCACGAATCAGAACCCAGCAATGGTAACATTCGGTATGCTACTTCTCCGTTGGCACAACGTGGTCGCAGCTCGGGTGCACCGACAGCATCCTGAGTGGAGCGACGAGCAGCTGTTCCAGCGAGCTAGGAGAATTGTTATCGCTAGCTTACAGGTGAATTAAATGTGTTCTGTCTTTAATGGGATTTTTTCGGCTTATCTCATAGATGTAGTCGCCTTTTTGAAACAGGCAAGTAAGCAAAGTAAAAACAATCAATCGCCTTCGATGTTGACTTATGAAATTATTGATTACTTCAATCAACAAAACATCCATGGAATGCATACTGGGTCTCTGGATCAGCCTAATAAACTGACCTCAGGAATTAAATCTCTGCGTTGCCTAAATACGGTTCTTGAACAGACTCTCCACTCTCTGACAACTAGCTAAATAATTATTAACGTCATAATTTGTGTTTTCCAGAACATAATACTCAACGAGTACGTCCCCGCCTTCCTTGGCATCCCCTTACCTCCATACAAAGGCTACCGCGCTGACATCGCGCCCGGCGTCACGCACTCCTTCGCCGTGGCCGCCTTCCGCTTCGGCCACACGCTGGTGCCGCCCGCCATACTGCTGAGAGACAGACACTGTAAATATGGACGCGCGCCAGGAGGACATGACGCGATCAGACTGTGTCAGACTTGGTGGGATGGAAATGTGAGTAAGAAGAGTTGAATAGTGGACCTATGCAGCAGGCACTGCACTTACACTAATATCAGAGTCATATTTTTAAACCATGGCACATTTTTCTACTCGCTAGCATCAGTAACTGCTCTAATCTGCTTGATATTCATGACCATATCTACATAGTGCTTCAATAGGACTTTTTTTGTGGATGCGAAATCATCAAATGACCCCTCCTGCTCAGGGTGGAGCAGGAGGGAGTGTCAGACTCTTACTGACTAAAACCCACCCGTGTTCCTTCCTTAGCCCTTTATGTTCCGGGGTAGTGGTAACCCTTTCAGACAATCCTGCTGCCCTTCAATAGGATTTCAAACAGAATGTGTTGTTTCAGTACCTGCGGATGTATGCCATCCACGAGTTCTGCCGCGACGCCTTCTGGCTATATTCAATGTATTTATTACATACTTCTAATCCATAGCTGATGCAGCAAACGTTTGTTGAATTGATCTAATACATGGTAAAAATGTTTTCAGGACGTGATGTCTCAAGTACCAATCGAAGAAGTCCTCCTAGGAATGGCATCACAAGTGTCAGAGCGAGAGGACGCATTGCTCTGTTCTGATGTTCGAGACAACTTGTTTGGACCCATGGAGTTCTCACGAAGAGATCTTGGTGCACTCAATATTATGCGAGGAAGAGATAACGGCCTCCCCGACTATAATACTGCCAGGTAATGCGACATAAGATGGTGACCAGCCTAAAATAAATAGAGGTTTTACCAGTTAACACGTAAAGTAAGCAAATCTTGCTCCGATTCCTGTGGCTCAAGCGTGGACTTCATAAATCGAAGTTCACATGCAATCAAGCGGCTCACTTAATAATATAATATAGTATAATTTATTTAGATTCAAGGTTTTGTAGTACACGAGGGACTTAAAAGTATGCATTATTAAATTACATGTTGTAAGGTACAGACGCCAGTATATCAAGTTACCCGAAACTGTCAAATTTTCCCAATCAACTTTGGACCTTATACTTTAGCAATAAAGTTGAAAATGTATTAAAGAAATTTGACAGATTGTAGTAGCTTGATGTGACCCAACAATTCGCTGAACAGACTGGCGTCTGTTCAGCGAATTGTTGGGTCACTGAGTAATTTGTAGACAGACAGTTTCGACTGTACGAACATAAAATTAAATATAACAATAATCTTATATTTATACTAGACCTTCATGAACAGAAAAGTAATTTATTACAGAGAATATTTTGGACTGAAGAAATTAAAAACTTTCAACGAAATCAACCCTGACCTATTTGAGGGCAACCCGGATCTCTTGCAGAAATTAATCCAAGCTTACAACGGAAGACTTGACAACATTGATGTTTACATCGGTAAGTTAAGCAAAGCACTGTATACTATTGAAGTACATACCTACCTATTAAGAATGGGGATAATATAATAAATTAATGTTGATTCTAGGTGGTATGTTGGAATCTACTGGTCATCCTGGAGAACTGTTCAGAGCTATCATTATAGACCAGTTTACAAGGATACGAGACGCCGATAGATTTTGGTTTGAAAATGAACAGAATGGGTGAGTCCACCATTATTATATATCTTGTCCCAAATATTTTTTCTTTCTATTAGCTATTGCCTTCTCATTCAAAAACAATGTCTTGAAGACACCTCCTTTTGGTTCAACTTACATTAATCTCCGTAGGTATGTTTTTATTTAGCACTTAAAGGAGACTGAAGGAACTGAAGGAAGTCTTTTTATTTTTCTAGAATCTTTACCAAAGACGAGATCGCCGAACTACGTCAGATCACGATGTGGGACATCATAGTGAACAGTACATCTTTAGGACCTCGAGACTTACAGCGCGACGTGTTCCACTGGCGCGCCGGCGACCCGTGCCCGCAGCCCTACCAGCTCAACGCGTCCAAACTGCCGCCCTGCAAGTATCTCAGAGGATATGACTACTTTGAGGTAACTAAATACCCGATACCGTACGGATAAAGTATATATAGCATTGATTCAGCTGAAGCAGATACAAGCTCCTCATTTGATGCTATCCATACAATATACTAGAACCTGATTATGTGTAATAACTTTCTTTATAATCATCATCATATTTGCCGTATCATATTCACTGCTGGACCTCGCCCCTAGATTTCCTCAAAGATCCATTCTGGGCCTCTTGCAACCGCTTGACCATTGACTCCACCTGGGCAACGTTCCTTTTTCCATTTGTCATCATTTCGGCACCCTTGTGTTCACCCCTTTACGAAACACTAACATCATTACTAAACCATTTTTTTCTTATATTTCAGGGCAACGAATTCGCATACATCTACACCTGCCTGATATTAGGTTTTGTTCCCATACTTTGCGCGGGCGCAGGGTATGGAGTGGTGAAGTTGCAGAACAGTCGCCGAAGGAAACTCAAGATCCAACAAGAGCATCTGAAGAATGCACAGTATAAAGGTGAGAGTTTGACTTTTGTATTTAAATCTGCAAATCGGCAATTCTCATAATTTTAAGAACGATCACATTCTGATGTCAATCTCAATCTGCCAAAAATACCTCTAAAATCCCTACATTTTTTATAAGTTTTTGAGATTGATTGTCGCTGAGGCGAGATTACGACTAGACATGGGACCTTTTTTAATTACGGGAATCGACCTTCTGGTCAGGCTGAGCACCCATCAGATCATACAGAGCTATGTTTATGGTATGAACATTAAATAATATGTTCAGCAAATAATTGTAATAGGGACGATAAAAAGATAAATAAACTTTACCACTCTTTGTTGTTTTTCTTAAGGTTCGGTTGACAAAATGGTGTGTCGTGAATGGGTGCATGCATCTCACAAACGTATAGTGAAGTTGCGTTTGGGTCCAGAACCAACACTTCACGTGACCGACCGCAAAGGAGACAAACTACGAACACTTCCACTGGACCATACAGATCAACTCACAGTTCTTGAAAGTCAGGTAAATATCATTATCTGTGTAAATAGTTTTTGCTTTGGTGATGGTAAACTCAACGGTTCTGATATACTACACTGTGGGACTCCTAAGTCGATAAGATATTTTCTTATGTGTAGGTACACTATCTCTGTATTTACTTATCAGATTGTAAGTAGATTTTGGATAAAAACATCAAATAAATAAAACACATTTGTTAAAACTGAAGATAATAGGTACTTACATAATGTACACAATGATAAAGTCTCCACTGTTCGTCTCTGCATCACCCAAAGGTTGACTGATAGAAAATGCATACGGCATTAAGTCCGCCTCTGTACATGTATGTGCTTGAAGTATAAATAAATAAAGTAAATATATTTATCCTTTCAGGAAAGTAGAACCAACAAGCGTCCTCTAGTCTTGATCCGTGCACCGCGGGAACACGACCTGGTTCTTGAAATGGACTCCGCTGCTTCACGGCGCAAGTTTCTCGTCAAACTGGACACGTTCCTAGCAAACCATAAGAAAGCACTGAATTTAACCCAGGTAAGATATTAAAGGTACATTCTTAATTAGCATTCACTTTACGGAAAATATGGAAATGATCATGTAAGTAGTTCTGGTGAGATAACAATTTGGAAATTCTCCTCGCCATTTCCTTCAAACAATCCGTTTGTAAAATTGGTATACTAGACTTCAAAGAAAAGAAATATCTGGCGTACTAGATATTTATTTTCTTCGAAATGGGCACATATTATTATCCTTGCAAAGCTATGCCCATCATTTCGAAGTTTCAAAATTTTCAACTCCTTGTAGGGTCATCGTGAACAAATTCTAGCTACAGCAGAAACAAGAGAACGTCGTCAACGAAAATTGGAACATTTCTTCAGAGAAGCTTACGCCATCACATTTGGTTTAGCTCCCGGCGAGAAAAGGCACCGGAGAAATGAAGATGCAGATCCTGAAGTAAGTAACTATCCACTATCATAAAGTGTTCTACTAACTATGTAGAACACTTTATGATACTTCTATGATTTTGGAAGAGATCAAAAATATTAATAAATTTTTGTTTCAGTCTATTGTAATGAGGACCTCACTATCAAAAAGTGAATTTGCCAGCGCTCTTGGAATGAAGGCAGATGCTGTATTCGTGAAAAAAATGTTTAACATTGTCGACAAAGACGGAGATGGCAGGATCTCTTTCCAGGTAACATTCACGACTTTCGATATCAACTAACTTTATAATTTTCATGAGTGCACTTCAATCATCGTTTTTGTGGAAGTACAAGCATAGCATGACGAATTTACAAATTTTCAAATACAGCTTCTTTAATTCTCAATGACTATCCATCGCTCCTATATAATTAAAACATTTGGCTACTAATGTGCTCTTCAAGACACTATTAGTACTGGCAATTCCTCAAATATATTTTATCCTGCAGGAATTTTTGGACACGGTAGTCCTATTCTCTCGAGGCGCGACAGAAGACAAGCTGCGCATTATCTTCGACATGTGCGACGACGATCGTAACGGCGTCATCGACAAGGGCGAGCTCAGTGAGATGCTGCGCTCGCTCGTCGAGATCGCCAGGACCACGTCGTTGAGAGACGAGCATGTTACTGAACTTATTGATGGAATGTTTTCTGTAAGTATTATAAATTGTGTATTTGAAAGTTTTCAAAGATAATAATATATTGTGTCTCAATAAGTGCGTCAAAGTATTGCCGTTTTGGATTTCATGACCGATGCAAAACGAAACGTTATAATATACATTTTCTGACACAATCCGGAACTGGCACTAGAAAATAAATCTGAATATGACAATAATATGTATTTTGGGAGTAGTGTAGGATGACAATAAAAATAATGTTTATTTTGTGTTTTAGGATGCCGGTCTCCAACACAAAGATCACCTCACATATTCAGACTTCAAGGTCATGATGAAGGAATACAAAGGTGAATTCGTAGCCATCGGCTTGGACTGCAAGGGTGCTAAACAAAACTTCCTCGATACTTCCACAAACGTCGCGAGGATGACTAGCTTCCATATTGAACCTTCTATGGAGCAGTCCAGGTATGGAAAATAATATGTCTTATTTAAGATCAAAACCGAAAAAACCACATCTACAGTTAATACTTTCAAGGTCGAGAGGTTTAAATATTTATCCTAACTACGGTGGTCCTTAAATTGGTTCAGAGATATTATATGTGTGAGTATTATTATTATACAGGTATGAGGAACAGGGTGTCAACGTTTACTGATCCTCTATAGAAAAGCGAGGATCCTCCGACCAGACGGGTGTTGTGTCTGGTGGGCAACAACTTGACGATTAAAGTCGGGATATTTTATATATGCTAGTAACGCAGTAAACTCTGCTTGCGCGATGCAGGATTTTTTATGAAGTCAGTATGATGCGTAGTTCGCATGTGGAGATGTAGAGGCCGCCACATTAAAATCCTTATTTTATCTTCGACTTCTTTCGTAACCATAATATTATCTTTCACTAAAACGTTTTTTGTAACATTATTTTTATCATCTTCAGACATTGCATCCTACTAAAATGGGACTACCTAACAACCTTCCTAGAGGAGAACAGACAGAACATATTCTATCTCTTCGTCTTCTACGTGGTGACCATCGGACTGTTCGTGGAAAGATTCGCGCACTACTCCTTCATGTCGGAACACCTGGACCTGAGGCATATCATGGGCGTCGGTATCGCCATCACCAGAGGTTCCGCTGCTTCTTTGTCTTTCTGCTACAGTCTGTTGTTGTTGACCATGTCGAGGAATCTGTTGACCAAATTAAAAGTAAGTACATGTTCTTTACTTAAAATATCTAAAGTTCTATTGTAGATACAATAGAACTTTTTTATTGACTTTTATTATGTAAGGCTTTTAATAATAATCTAAGTTTATTTTTTAACCTGTTGTCATTTCGAAATTCAGTGGAACATGCAAATGTTCCACTGAATTGCAATACAATTTTTTTTTTGTTTGTCTAGTTAGTTTTCGTAAAAATCTACCTTTAAGTAACTTTAGCAGACCAGTGGTGACCCAGTAGTAACGGTCCTGTCTTACGAGTGATTTCGAACCCAGTCAGGTGCTTTACTTTGTGTAAATAATTATATAATCACTGCTCTCAAATCGGTGAAGGAAAACATATTGAGGAAATCGGCATATCCTAACACTAAAAATTCAAAGACAAGTTACATCTACCAACCCGCACTGGGCCCACGTGGTGGATGCCTGTGTCTCAGCAGTGGGGACATTATAGGCTGATTATGTAGCTAGGTAACTTCGGTCTACTGTTCCATCTTGTATACGATTACTTTACACAACTTACATTTACGGTTATTTTACAGGAATTCAGCATCCAACAATACATACCACTAGACTCAAGCATCCAATTCCACAAAATTGTAGCGTGCACCGCATTATTCTTCTCCCTACTACACACGGCCGGCCATATGGTGAATTTCTACCACGTGTCAACGCAGCCTGTTGAGAATCTACGCTGTCTCACTAAGGAGGTTCACTTTACTTCGGACTTCAGACCTGGCATCACTTATTGGGTGTTCCAGACTGTTACAGGTACGGACACAGAGTGTTATTATTGATAACTTTAGCTCTCATTTTTTTAAGTGCAAGACCGAACTTATATTTATATTACTTATATATATTTTTTTTGTTAAAATATATAAATAAAGCAATTGCCCGCGTCTTCACCCGCGTGTATACTGGAAAATATCACACGGGATCGTACTACAGGGATAAAAATTATAATAAAGTGTGCCCAATATCATCTAAGCCGTTTTTGCGTTATTGAATAACAAAAATACAAATTCTCTCGTTTATTAGGATTATACAGTAGATTTAATATATTAATCCCATACTCATTATTGCGATTATTTGCGTCCATTATTGCCATTTCGGTGATTCCGCGACGCACATAATCGATTCGGATATTCCTCAGTAGTCGAGTTACGATGATTTTTGCTTTACGACGTGTTATTTTGATCAGTCTGAACTTTTATAATATTAGTGTAGACTAGCTGACCCCGCAAACGTAGTTTTGCAAAAAAAAAATAGATAGTAGCCGATTCTCAGACCTACTGAATATGCATATAAAATTTCATAAAAATCAGTCAAACCGTTTCGGAGGAGTATAGTAACTAACACTGTGACACGAGAATTTTATATATTAGATTATATTATTATTTTATTATATTTTACGTATTTTTTTTATTTTTTTTTATTTTACCTATTAGTTATTTTGTTTCTCAGGTGTAACCGGCGTGCTCCTCTTCGTGATAATGTGCATAATCTTCGTGTTCGCTCACCCGGTGATCCGCAAGCGCGCATACCCGTGGTTCTGGCGCGCGCACTCCCTGCACGTGCTCCTCTACGCGCTGTGTCTCGTGCATGGACTGGCCAGGCTGACCGGGGCCCCTAGGTTCTGGATCTTCTTCCTAGGACCTGCCATCATTTATACTCTTGATAAGGTAAGATATTTTAAGATTATTTACAGCCAGTTTGACTAGCAGCTGGCAGACAAAATCTTCAAATTCTGTTTCAATTTTAAAAGTATCTGCTGAATGGTGCCAATCCGAAGATTGTGAATCGGAAGATTGATCGGCATTTTATTCATAAATTTCGCTCTTAGTGATAAGACCGCCCATTGCGTCACCCTTTGTAAAATTTCTATATTTATGTCTGTAGTTTATATGGTGTACCTAATAAAGAGTAATCTATTCTATTCTTTGGATACCCAACCCATTGTGGACATAATAGTTACAAGTATTTTAATTACATGTATATTTTCCTCAGGTGGTATCACTACGAACGAAGTACCTAGCCCTGGATGTATTGGAAACGGAAATGTTACCATCGGACGTAATCAAAATTAAGTTCTACAGGCCACCTAATCTAAAATACTTATCAGGTAATTAACAAAGTCATTTAAAAATAATTTATATCTTGTATTCAGAAAGTAATTTTCTTATAAGGAAGACATTTACATTGTTTGAAAATGGATTTACATTTAATTTTTTACTCAAAATTGTTTCTAATGGAAAACTGACTGATATTCTGGTTTCTGGAGAATAATCATGTTTTTTCCCCTAGGTCAATGGGTACGCTTATCATGTACGGCGTTCAAAAAAGAGGAGTTCCACTCTTTCACGTTAACATCAGCACCCCACGAGAACTTCTTGTCATGTCACATCAAGGCACAGGGACCCTGGACGTGGAAGCTCAGGAACTACTTCGATCCCTGCAATTATAATACTGAGGATCGTCCTAAAATTAGGTACGAAACTAATCAAAAACACGATCTGGCAAAGTAGATCATTTAATAAAGAAACTAATTGATCAAATATTTTTCTTTGTAGGTATGGTGTACATCATGTTATTTCGTACTAATAAACTTACTTTTCAGGGAGATACCACTAATTTATCAAAATGGAAAAAAAGGATCCTCCACCTTCACACTTCTTTCAAAGGGGTTGTTTAGCACGCCGTTAGCAAGCCGTTTCTCTACTTTTGGATCGTTATGCAAGAGTCGAGAAACGGCTGTGGCTAAAGGATATTTCATCATTTTTCCTTCGGCAAAAACGATGAAATATAAGACACTTTTAGGTTACCGAAGGATATCCTCTATTGCAGGTCGCATATATGTATGCACTGGCTTGTGTGAATAATCTTATTTACACATGCCTGTCACCTATTTAAAATAAGCATACTTACGGTTGTTTATGTTTTGTACATTTGTCACGTGTGTGTAAAATATTGACCACGAATGAATATAGTAACTATCACCACTGCTGCTCTTATTATTACTACTGTTTTTCAATAATCTCACTGCGATACATCGCGGACTATTTAGAGGTTTACCTCAAAGCCTGCCATGTGCCTGAGTGTGTATTAGCATGCTTTTGTTTTACATGGAGGTGACATCGAGGTAGCGAGCTAAACCACGATCGCGAGGTATCGCAGTGAAGCATCTTTGGCATGTAATAACCCTTACAAGTCAAAAAGTACTGTTTACAACAACACTTTTTCTACAGAGAGTTTTAAAATCACCATTTCCTACCTAGGATCCAGGGTCCGTTCGGCGGCGGCAACCAGGACTGGTACAAGTTTGAGGTGGCCGTCATGGTGGGCGGCGGCATCGGCGTCACGCCCTACGCCTCCATCCTCAACGACCTCGTGTTCGGCACCTCCACCAACCGATACTCCGGGGTCGCCTGCAAGAAGGTAAACTACACCTCCACCCTTAACACTCACAATTTTGAAGGATATTACTAATCCATTGCTTCATATGCTCGAAAAATGTGTCTGCTCAACAATATAAATAACGCAATGAATGTTTTTGTTCTGTCAAAATGAAAGCCATTGCTACTGACAGTAGGTATGTTACGCAATTACCCCGCTTGTTGTGTAGCCTATTTTCGTTTTATATTTTAAAACTACGAGCAGCGCACAAGAATTGGGCTATCAACTGCAAAAAAAAAATCAAATCCGTTCAAATAAACAAACAAACTCTTTAGCTTTATTAGGCCTCCCGATACACTCCCTCCCGCATAAGTAGGATTCGCCGACCGAGGCATACTCTCACCCTCCCAGACGACCCTCCTACAGGAGAGTAGTAAGACCACAAGTACGCTTTATTATTAGCACCTATTTGTCGAGTAGTCATCAAAATGACAAATGTAAATGTTGCTTTAATTTGCTACTAAATTTTAGATGACAGAACTGGAGCATGTAATATTATGGAAGAGAAGTAAAGTAACCACCATTTCAAGAATTGATTCTGTAATTTTGATTTACAATTTAATCTCAACAGCCAACGAAATCCTTTTGTCAAAAGTAAAACTGTGAAATAACAAGTAATGATTGTTTAACTTAACAATAAAATCATTGTTATTATTTCTGACAACGATGACAAACAAATGATTATTTTCTTAATGAATTCTCGATTTCGTCAAATAGAAAATTATTCTTTGGAATTGGGAACTATTGACACTTACTCACGACTTACCGTGACTTAGCACAACATTGACCAATGACCTACAAAAGACCGTTTAGTTCTTATATAAAGTGATGACATAGACTAACTAAATAGGGATTTGTGGCTTTTGTGTAATACGTTAATACATCGTGATGAAATAAGCGCATTCAGGTAGTACCTAGCGACGTATAACGAAATACGCAAACAGAAAAGTATTTTTTTTTAATTAATGATGTAGGATGATTTTTATCATATAGTCACTATACTAAAGTGTGTGTGCTGTGCCCGCGTGCATAGGTTTTATTTTTTTTGCGCGGAACCCGAATTCTTTTTCTAAAATTATTTTTCTAATTAGCCTAAGTAACTTATAGTTAGGGAGGCGAGGTAGCTAAATGGCGTAATTCAACGGCGCCGTCGAGACCTATCAAAATCGAAAGATAAAATGATTTCGAAAAGAAAAGCTCTTATGGTAAAAACCATTTTAGCGGTGGGTTTGGCGTGTACGGTTTTTCAAAAATGTTAAAAAAAACAGTTACTTGGGCATTCTCTAGCGCGTCAGATATTCATACTACGTTTGCCCCAAGTGCCTCTGATAACAACGGTATACTAATCTGCCGGTTTGTATGGTGGGGGTAGGCATATAAAGTAGTAAAAAATGCAAAAAAAAAAAATTTACTCGAGCGCGTCAGATTTTCGGAAGGGGTGTTAAGTAGGCCCCAAGGAAGCTCCCTTTAAAAAAACTGACGATTTCGGCGTGACGATAAGCTGCGATGAATTTTTGAAAATGCAAAAAAAAAAAGTTTTTTTGAAATACTCGAGCGCGTCAGATTTTCATAGGGGAGGTTTATCTCGGTATCCTGAAAGCATATTTCCTTAATCTGACAAAAATGTTGGTGGGTTCTCTTAATCTGATCGAAAAAGGTTTTTTGGTTTCTTTTTTTTCCTTTCTTTCTCCTTGATAAAACGGGGAATTTAAGAATGACAATAAAGCGATAGATACAACCAACGTAAATGTAGATGAAATGTAGTACGAATTGTATTATTTATTGTATAAAAAAAATGAAATGAAATACAAATTGTATTATAATTGTATTGTTATAATAATACCTTTACATTTTTGCTCAATACAATTCATCAAAGTTTCCAGCACATTCGAGGAATATACCGTCGGGTCTTTTCTCTCTCTTCAATCGTCGTTATACTGTTGGCACATAGGTCTACGGTAGGGGACCATAAACATATATATATATATATTAGGGTGTACCGAAAATTCCCTTCTACCGCTTCTTTCCCCACCATCAATGTTGCGAAATAAAGGAAAAATACTGGTAGGACCGATATTTCCGCGAAGCGCTCAGTCTGTATTACATGTTTATGGCAAATTCCTCTTTTTTGCTTCAATTCTTCACTTCGTTTTGCTTACGGTACGTCCAAAAAACAATTTGAGGATCAACAGGCTATTGAATAATATATATGAAACTGTACATGTTAATAATACTTTTGTATACAGATACGCGTAGCTTTTTCCGAGTCCACGAAAATTGTCGAGAAGCTTTAGAAAAAAAAAAATTCACATAATTTAATTATCGTTATTTCATATCAATTTTTTTAACACCCTCAGTTTTCAAGATATACTCAAAAAACCGGGAGTTTGAGTTTTTATGATGCTTCAAGTCAAAAAGTTTTAACTTTGGACAAAAATGTAAAGAGACCTTTTTTGTGTAAAATAAAATTACCTTTTTTGTTTATTTAAACTTTTTTTTGTAAGATGAATCGTTCGCGACTTATATGCCGCAACGCGTTTTTCGGAAGACGAAATGGCTCCTCCACACTTCTGGTCATGCGGAAACCGGCAGATTTTGTATTTTTAGTGAGTTTTAGATTATATTCTTCAAAATAAAAAATAAAAAAATCGCGCTCGAGAATGCCGGATTAACGTTTTTTTTTTACAAGTTCGCGACCCTATAACTCGGCGGCGTCAAGGACTTATCGTCAGATTAGTTAAATTTAGTCTTAAAACACTAAAATCAACCCCCAATATCTTAATCTGACGCGCTCGAGTATTTCAGACTATCGATTTTTTTTTACTAATCTGATCGTCTATGCTAGGCGCGCGTCACTACATATAGAGCTAAATACTTTACAAGGTTGTTCTATTAGGTCTAAGGTATCTCTCATATCTCAAACTGCCACGCTCGAGTATTACCGAAAATTCCCCTATTCGCCTCCCTAACTATTATGCTAATCCGTATAACATCAGCTATATGTCAGTGAAAGTCCCGTCAAAATCAGTCCAGCAGGCAAACAAAAATTTTAAAAATTATTTTTTCTTATTATTAGAAAAAACTGTTATTTTAACGATATAAACAGACACCTCAAGTTTATTTATTTGTATAGATGTAGCATGGCTTCGGCATTTCTTATCCCTAAAGTTTACCTAATAGCCAAGGAAACTTGCAAGTGTCAATACGAGTTTCCTTAAGTGCACTTTGATGTAAACTGCATAAAGAGATTACGAAATATCCGCTTTCTGTGCCTCGAACTTAAGAATGTTAGGGCAGGTTGCGTCACCTTGTAAACCTTAATAACAGCACTGACTTATGTGCAAGATGCTTTAAAGAAACCTTATTTCGTTGTAAAATCATGCTGGCACAACATTAGGATAGTACTATCTAACCATTTAGCATTTGCACGGCATCCATATTTGAATTAAGAATTTGAGATAATTTTAAAGTTATGGAATAACAAATTGAAGCAAAGTTCAAATTCCATTTCAACCAAAAACTTATAAGGACATTTTTGTTTGCAAATGGTCACTTAAAAATCAACTTAGAATACATTTCATTAAAGTAGATAACTGATTAAGTGGCGATGGAATGTAGATTACCTCATTTTAGGAACCTACTGCACCTTGCCTTTTTACTTCTGCCAACCGGTACCTTTTTAGTTGCATAAAGTTTATTGTAGGTATACATACATTTTATAAATTAAAGTACTTTTCATGTCTGTCTGTGTGACCGCGATGTTTATTTATTATTTATTTATATATACTTCTTGATTTTCTTCTAAACTTACATAGAATAAAGAAATCTCTATGTTTTGCCAAGTCGTGAATCTTTTATATCTGATATTTACGCAGGTGTACTTCCTCTGGATATGCCCGTCGCACAAGCACTTCGAGTGGTTCATCGATGTCCTGCGCGACGTGGAGCGCAAGGACGTCACCAACGTGCTCGAGATACACATTTTCATCACGCAGTTCTTCCACAAGTTCGATCTCAGGACCACCATGCTGGTAAGTAAATAGAATATACTTTTATCACTAAATATTATACAGAGAAGTTTTCAACCACTCATTTTATCCTCTCATATTATAATATGTCTCTCAAGCAACGCTATATTTTTCTCTACAGTACATCTGCGAAAACCACTTCCAGCGCCTATCGCGCACGTCGATGTTCACCGGTTTGAAGGCGGTGAATCACTTCGGAAGGCCTGACATGTCTTCCTTCCTCAAGTTCGTGCAAAAGAAACATAGTTATGTAAGTAACATGGGTTTTGCGTAGACTAAATTTGAATACATATTACATAATGACGACGAAAAGTCTTTGTCTTTCAAAGTTTCATATATTTTATTAGGTTTGGATTTAATGTGATGATGTGTGTAATGTCAAAATGAAAATCTTTCCGTGCAAGTGTTGAAGGGGTTTACGGGGTTAAGGTAAAATTATACCCCTAACTTATTCATTCTTACACTGCGTATAAAATTACCATGATCTAGTTTATTTTCATATCATATTTAATTTTGTAGTAAAGATGTACAGTCACGAGCACTAATATATCAACTCTTGTCAACTTTCAATTGCGATTTTTTTGTGAAATAACGAATGCAACGTTGAAATACGACACTTTACATAAACCTATGGGTTGGAAAATGCTATGTTCATAATAACATAAAATTTAATTTAAAAAAAAAGGAGAAAATCGCCTTTGAATAAAGCCAAGTGTATACATACTTATGCTCGTGACTGTACTACTCTTTTTATCATACTGTCATTTTCTTAATTTCAGTTTATCAACCTATACATTTTTTTAATAATATTATATCCCCCAGGTATCTAAAATCGGCGTGTTCTCATGCGGTCCTCGGCCACTAACCAAATCTGTGATGTCAGCGTGTGAGCAAGTGAACAGGACGAGACGTCTGCCGTACTTCATACACCACTTCGAGAACTTCGGATAAATGTACTCCTTCACCCTTTATTATGTACTTAATTTTTTTTTTTTAGAGATGGCTTTATCAGAGCCATTGGCGAAATGTAGGTCGAAATAGACAAATCGTTGCATCGTACTTATACGACCAAATTATTGTTATTTTTCATGGAACCATCACCTAGGTTAACCAAAATAGTTACAGCTGAACCAAAAGTTATCACTTTATATTTATTATTGTAATTTAATCTGAATATTTTATTATCAATTTCTGTCACTGAGCCATGATGTAATCCATGAGCCCAATAAAATCCAGTTTCAAACCATGGAAACATTTTCAAAAAACCATAATTTATTTACGCAAACCTGTCATTATTTTTTCCAAAAGCAGTTTTAAAGCGTTTATTTATGTAACGTTTAATAACATGCGTTTGAGTCAAGGGAGAGTCAATCAATTAATTGGCTGTTTCGTCCTACATTGTTTTAAATACAAAACTTCTTGTGAAACTTTTAATCCGAGTTTGCAAATACATTCCTGTTGATTACAAATAGAATATCGCTATTAGTTAACCAATAGAAATGCTAGCAAACACGGTTAATTAGACATTCCTGTATAACTTATATTAACGTAACTTATTTATTTTTAGTTTTTTATGCTTTTATAAATCAGTTAACAATGATGTAGTACAAAAACATCAATCGCGCATTTCAATGTACAAAAGATCATTAAATATTAGTAACTTTAGAATTTATAATACTCATTGCGATCTAAATTGTATTATTTATACGACGGTGCTCCGAAGAGCTGTATTGTAAATAATGTATAAATTGTATTGGCTTTAGTCTAATTGTATTTTTACGTTGAATCGATTGTAAATAAATATTTAAATACAGATACGTTTTGCATTTAATTTTTTTCCTGATTGGTTTTCTGTAAGTCTCTCAACATTAAATTCAACGAAAGAATTCACAGATTATTTTTAATTTAACATAGATGTGGTTTTACATACTTAAATTGAAAGCCGAATAACACTTCAGTTTTTATTGAACAAATCTCTCGGCAACTGAAAAGCAGTTTATCGAGTCCTGCTTATCAGTATATCTTTCAAAAATAATTAGGTTCAAGTAATTGCAACTATGAATTGCAAATCCACTTTAAAGTAGTTAGCAAACTGCAAATTATCATGAATATCAAAAGCATTAACTAAAATAGCGCCGAACAGTTAATGCTTGACTGAACAGTAGTGCGTTACAATATTTAATAACAGTTCCACTGTATGATTACCCCCAGACCTTAAGAGTCGTTCTTGGATTATTTATGGATTGTAATTCGAGGCTCCTCGCTCTTAATTCAAAGTAAAAGGTGCAGACAATAGCCTTGCGGGCTCGTGACACACGACCGCGCCGAACACTGATCGTGCACTAGTTTTGATTGAACCAGTACACGCTATCAAAATTTAAATTGACATCTTCGATTACCTAATTACGTGTCGGAAGCAAGTTTTTTTTTTTTGTTCTTTTCGATGATCTGCATCGACTCGAAAAGAATCAGATACTTCTTCTGATTCTTTTCGAGTCGATGGTACCGACGCCAGCACATCAAGCTGCTACAATCTGTCAAATTTCTTTAATAGATTATCAACTTTATCGCTAAAGTATAAGGTTCTAAGTTGATTGGGAAAGTTTGACAGTTTCGGGTAGCTTCATGTGCTGGCGTCTGTACATTATTAAATGAGTTGGGCCCACACCAATCGCGGCGTCTGCGGCGTTTTAAGTCCTTAGAAGTGCAGGTGTATGGACACGCACATGCCAACATATGGGGTTTTTTTGGTCAGGAGCACCGCATTTGCACTACGGGTGGGTCAATAATCCCCCATTTCGATAGATTGTGCTTGCAGTGGCCGGGTACTACTATGATATTACATTAAAAAATAATAGATAGAGATATTTTATTTTTGTTTAATTATTCCCATTAATTGACGTTGTCGATCAGACTTTTACGCCAATGACTGAAAGTAGTTATTTGCTGGTCAGCGAATCACATTTGGCAACCTACACACAAACTGGCAATATTAAATCACAGGTTTCCGTCTATCCTTTTTTTTCCTTGGGTAAATCCTCATGGTTAACTCTGTCTTGAGAAATCCTCATGTTTGTTTACCCTCCGTCTGGGGAGAACGGAGGGTTATGTCGGACTCCTATAGACTAAAGCCCCACTGTTCCTTTTACTACCACGAGTCGGGGGCCCGGGAGATACATGTACCTACATTCGCTGCACCCCGACTGGTATCAGCCCGCCATGCCTAGCGGTCTCCTACATTGCTAACTATTCGAGACTGCGCAAAGCTCATAATAAAAGCTTATTTATGTCCAACATGTGTCCTCAAGTTGTCCATTAAACAAATCTGTGTGTGCTCTGTTATGGAACGGCGCGTGCGAACAAATCACTGAGGTCCGGCAATTAAGGCCGTAACTTAGTGTATAATATTATATTGCACACATTCTGACTGATCGAGTTTAGCTCAGCCGGGCTTACAAACGCGCGTGGTAAAGTTTTGTCCCTGTATTGTCTCGCACAGAAGCAAGACATGACTATGTGTGAACATAGAACTTCTATTTATATTTATTTATTTATATTTTTATTTATTTATATTTCTTATTTTTGCATTTTTAACCGGCTTCAAAAAAGGAGCAGAGTCTCATTTCGGATGTTTATATATTTTTCTTAATGTCTGTTTGGGACTTCGGGCATAACTCCGTCATATATAGACGGATTTGCAAAATTATTCGAAAGAGGTGTATTCGGAAATAGACCCATTTAAATTTTGTAAAGATCTGATGATGGAGACAGACAACGAAACTCTTCAATAAATGCCAGAAATCAACCACGATTGCTGCTATCACATAATATGTATGCATTGTTTACGCAATCACACAACATAACATCACGCCTGTACCCTCAAAAGCAGACGTGTTCAATAATAGGATTTTTTTCACTTAGTTTATATTGTTGATGTTTTAATAGTCCTGTCACTGGTATTTACATAGCAAGTAGTGTTATATGAATTTGTGTGGGGTAGATACAACTAAAAAGTAAACAATAAAAACATTTTTACAAAAAAAAAACAACCGACTTCCAAAAAGTCGGTGTCAATAAACGAAAATGCGGTACCAACGACACCGACTTCCGAAAATTAAAGTTATTTTTCACTTTGTAGTATTTTTTAGAAGTCGGTTATTTTTTTAAAAAGTTTTTAGCAATAAGTTCGACCTCAGTTGGTTAATGTCCGTATATGCCAGTTAGTATTTTGTTTTATTTAAAAAAAAAAAGTTGATTATATCAACCCTAGACGACGTTAAATTAAAAGAAAACTATGCTCTATACCTAATCAAATCACATACCTATGTCATCGACCTTGTGACATGGATGTGTGCATGCAATTATAAACCTTAAGGTGCGACAGTAAACTTCGTCTCTTTTCGGCACGAGGTGATGGGATGACAGGCTTCTGTCGCCCTATCATATGCATGTTAAGCTGGCTGATCGCAGTATTGCTCCACACAGTAACACTGCCCGATGTCCTTCACTCCCTTCGTTCACTGCAGCCTGCACTTCACTTAAAAGCAAAATAAAGTAGTTCTTAAATTATCGTAAGTGGAATAAAGTTCTGAATTGCTGTCATCAAAATAAAGTGGCAATCATCATCACCTATTTGAACTAGTTATAATTTAAAATGTGTCTATTGTGGATCCTAAATTGTAGGTTCTGTATATTTACCTGAGTTATAGTATTGCTGCACCTGTTTTATTGTGGTTTCACAGTTGGTTCAGTTACTAAGGTATTTCGAAACAAAAATAGATGAGGTAATGCGTTATATTTCACTTATGTTACCAAGAAACTGGAGTGATTTTAGTATAGCAATAAATTATTTGTGGTTTTTGCCAATCACATTACACAGCTTCCTAATTTTCTCTTTCAGTCGGGTGTATCGTGTCTGTTCTGTTTGCTTTTATGTCTCATATTTTCTGACTGCGCACTCTTCCGTGCTTTTGTTTCATGCGAATGGAACAACGCCAATAAATATCTATATTGCTATTATTATAATAACTTGAACGAAATATGCATGAGCGTTGTACTCGCATCATGTCATATTGTGTTTACGGGTGTTACGGCACACGCGATATACCTATGTAATTTTAAATCCATATAGTAATAAAATCTAGCAGATTTAATATTGATACATAATAATAGATATAATTTAGTATGGAGTGTGTTGTATGTCGATATTTACATAACAATATTAGTATATACAGTTTATGTTATCCAATACAGAACTACATAGTACAGAGTGGTTACTCTGTAAGCACTTAATCACGAATTACACTATATTTTACTACCACGACCATATTCATCTTGTCGTCCATCTTGCCAGGAAGCGCTTAGTTGTCATATTTCTTGATACACAAATAAAAATGTGCTTCATTTTTGTTACAACATAATTTAACTTTACTTCCCGAGTAATTGGCATTCTAAAGCCAACATTAGGGTTATTGCACATAAGAAAAATATATGTAACGACTCTTTTAAAATGATTAACGATTTAAAACTGGGTTAAAACAAAAACTAAAAGTTGAATAGCACAGTCAAGTGGATAATAAGTAAATATTCACTACATCGGTCGCACGTCTGAGCGTCTCAACTTCCGTACAATAGAGTTCAACGCGCAAAGGTCTTCGGACGAAGATTTCTCTTTCCAAATCTCAAGAACACAGAATATTAACTTGGTAAATTAACATGACATGCACAATTTCATTCTCATTGCTTCATTATTTATGGCTGTGGAGGTTGTCAGCGGTGCGTTATGCAGACGATATCTACATAATTGTTGTTAATTACGGTCGGAGTCACGTAGTGCGCGCTCCAGCAGTTACCTAACCTCCACGCTGGCACAGCGTACCATAAGCCTGACAGCACACCTAGAGGGGCTCACTAACTCAATCTATCACAACCACAATTATGATTGGTGCATGAATTAACTTACTTTCACAGCCTACGGCTTCTTACACAAAAGGTTAGTAATGAAACTAATCAAACACAAGGTTCTTGATCTTAACAATAAACAGCTTGACCCCTAACCTATTAAAATGCACGTTTTGTATACAAACAGAACATGTTGCCAATAATTGGAACTGTCAGTCACCATCGACGTGAACATCCGAATGTTACAGGCAGCTGAGACAGCTACATCCACGAGTCTTCATATTTCTTACAAAGAACAAAAACGAACGAAAGAACGATGGTTGGTTTAATATATCAATGCCAAAGTACAGTTTCCCAACGTACTTTACTATTTGTTTGAGTAAGCTAGTTTCACATCAATCATAATAATATACTGAACACGTAAATTTGCAACGGATTGCGCCATACGTGAACGAGAGCAAACAAATAAAAGACGAGGATAATACATTGTACGAAAACCGAAAACATGTTTCCCTTTCACGTTTTCCTTTGTCTGAATTTTGCTACACCATTTAATTCATTTGTTGGGCACTTTAACTTGATTGATACATTAAATCTTGACACAGGCGATCGATCTGCTGATTAAACTTTAATTTATCTTTTCTTTCATTGGGATAAGATGTGTTAATGGCAGACTGGACGTAAACTTCCCCAAAAAACTCTCTCAATTCGACACAATTTCACAACGTATTCTTTTATGCAGAAGTAATAAATTCAGCCACTTCATCACCTCACTTTTATACTCGGGATCAGGCTGAGGTACAATTTACTCGGTTAATGTAATGTTCAAACAAAGTCAACGGTCCGTATCTTCTCATAAGCCACACGCTCTGTTTCCATTTACATTCATACTTATATAATTTAGTCTCATTTGTGACCAAAGTAATGCAAATTAATACGGGTCAATTAATAAGTGGCCTTTGACAAAATAAGAATTATGATTTTGGATACTTTTTTTGTTTCTGTAATTAATACTTTAATGTTTTATTTCTTCATGAAATAAAGGTAATGTGTTGGCGACGTGATGAAACCAACTCGTATTTTTCCATTTCTTTCTATAGTGTTAGTAACCGCTTAACCCATGCCCACATAAAATCAAATTATCTTATTTTTTATAATTGAAATGAAGTCTCATTTCAATTATATAAAAAAGTCAAACAAGAATATTAAAATGACATAATCTACATTTAATATTTTATTTACATAACCAGCACAGTGTTACAATATTAGAAGACTGAAGTCTGACATCCGCAACCCGTTACGTGTGGTGAAAAGTTGGCGGAAAATCAACGCGCGTTACGCACGGGTGCGCGTGCGCTGATAAACCTCGCCTGTTTCCTGATTATACGCTCTCTCACGAGGAAGCTAATTGAAAATTACCGATTACAGTTTACTGGAGAGTTATTAATGCTTCCAGTGAATATGTTCTGAAGGAAAGTTATTTGAAATTTTTTTTTTTTTTTTTTGCTGAAACCTTTTAACAGACACAGGATTGGACACTATATGAGTATTTTTTGTTGTTTCTAATAAATTTAATAATCGGTTTCCTTAATTTAAATGTTAGTTTTAAAAAACGTGTTTAACCAGCTTGCAGGTGCTCGCTGGCTCATTGGCTATGATCCATCAATATGAAAGCTGCTATTTATTTATCGATGCCCGACTAAAACGAAAGAAATGACTATTCGTCCCTTTCTAACGCGCTTTCGTCTCTGCGGCGACGGCGGCGCGGCGAGCTGCGCGATAGTGTGCGCGGGTTTAGTTTTCAGTGATCGCGCGGCGACGGCGCTCTCTGCCGGCGACCTCCGAAGTTTCGCAACTCGACACATTTCCTAGTGCTAGTGATGTGCTAAACTTATCCGGTCGGAAGTCCATATAACGTGTGTCGCAGTGACGTCACTGGGAGACTCCGCAAGGGCATCGGTTCGCCGATCTCGGCAGGTGAATACGATCAATTAAAACTGTGGATGGAGCCTGCGACCGCAGTCGCACGCCACGGCCCCAGCTCGACATCCTTGTCCTCAATTAAAACAATTTACGGCAGTTCTTGTTTGAATTTTACAATTGTTGTCTCGATTCATATTATTGTGGCAATAAGCTTGTAATTTACGATTACTTATACTTGAAGCGAGTTACAATTATTTTTGATCCATTGCATTGCACTGAAATCTATAAAAGGAGATAATTATAGTAATTGTGAAGTGCTTGAGAACATTCGTTAAGCTTGTGAACGAGGCGATTTGGAATTAAGTGGATTATATACCTATGAATATCCAATTGACTAAAGGTCTATGTGCCTTATTAGGACAAAGAGAATATGTTTAATAATTTTAATTAGTAGAATTAGCGCATACTCCACATATAAACGACGCGCGACGATACGCAAAGTAGGTACCTAATGAAAATTATGTTCCGATCAAACAAATTCAATTCAACATAAAAATAGTGATACTTGCGAAGGTACAAGTAAATAAATCAATCAATCAAGAATTGCGCATGATGTGAGGCGACATCTCATTTATTTCGCATCAGCACCGTGTCAGCCCGAACTCACCGCAACCGAAGCTAATATGATTTAATCGAAGTGTAATGTTGTAACATAGGCTACGGACTCAAGATTAGATCGACTCGGTGGTTTGTTTTGTAAGAATGCTATCAGTTCGACACTGTCGTAACTGGGCCTACAGGCAGTATACGGGCTGCAGTAAGTACGAAACGGTAAAGTTTGTCAGGGAGAAATGCGTACAAGCGCTAACACCGACAGTCAGACATTGTATTTAATTAGAACGCTGAATTTTGCAAGTAGCGAAACTTATCGTAGAATATAGCTGGATATATACCTACTAAAGTGTCTACTAAGCTGTAAGAACACACGATACCATTGATGTTTTCTATTCCAACTAATTCTTCAAATCGTTGACTTCATTTACAGGTGATATTTTGCCAACTAGGTTAGTTATTGATAAAACAGGAAATACTTTTGAACCAGGCACATAACTCACAATGTATAATAGTTCCTATAAGTTCAACAAAGCTGCTAAAACTCTAAGATTAGTTCACGGAAAGTGATTTGCTGTATCACTTAAAATATTTTGGCTAGAAAAAGCGAGGACAACCGATAGTAGTCTAGTATGTAGTTATGTCTACACAGTTCAACTTTAAATATCATGCTCTATGTCTACTTATTGAAATTGATCAACTGCGCTAGGCCAAACGTGATTCCAAGATTATTTTATTGCAATTTTCAACTTTTTGTGAAAACACCGCGTGTTTAGAAAATAAATTGTTGGTAATTAAACCTACGTTTGTATTCCAAGTTATAAGAGATAAAGAAGCTAGTTTTCAAAGAAAGACTTGAATGAATGAAGAAAGAAGATTAGGTTTAGCTTGTGTTATGTTTCTCAATACTAGCTACTAGGTTAGTGGTTTAGTCTTCCGATGCTTAAGTACCTAGATGCTAACTCATGTTTTCAGAAATCATTACGAGTTCGTTACTCAAATCTTTAAAAAAAAGGATAGACCTAACAATAATTATTATGAGTTCAGTAGATGCCAAAGACTTTTAAAACATTTGAGAATTCACTCCTTGAAACTGAAATAGTCCTAAAAATAATTATGAGTTCAGTAGCTGCCAAAGACTTTCAAAACATTGGATGGAGATTTCACTCCTTAAAACTAGAAAAACTCTTTATTCGTCAGACAGCACGAGCGTGATTGTGAGGTATATATACCTGCTTCATGTTTTCAATTTAAGTAATGATGGGAGGATAAAAGATAAGGAACATTTCAGAAGTTCATAGCCCATTAGATTACCCAATGCACCTTGGAACAACTAATTGTAGATAACATATAAATGTCAGTCGTAACGAACGATGTGAAGACATCATTCTACACATGAAAATTTCATGGAAAAATTTACCTACATATTTTGCCTATGTTCCAATAATTTTACGGTATTTTCTTTTATATAAGACAAAATCAGTATAGTAGGTACGTTTGTGAAAAAATATGTTTGTATACAATGGGTCGGAACTGAATGACCTAAGTATACAAAGCGGCAAGGACATCGATGCGCATCCTCTTACCATGGATTCACTACATGATTCTGGACCCCGCACTTTTGTATGAAACAATTGATTTATTTTTTGATAACTGACGAAAAATTTCTACGCTAAGTGGTTAGAATCATTCATGATTACAGTTATATAGAAGAAAACTGTTTCTTACGGCTTGGTAGTGTCTTTGAATTCTTACATACACTTCAATTACGACTTTCTTGATGAAAATTTTATCACTACTACATAACAGGTTAAAAAATTATGTGAATCGAAAGAAAAGTATTGTATCCCAAAGCCTTTCAGTTAAATGATGATAATTATGAAAGAAAAAGCATCCTCCGTTTGCGAATTATCATGATTACGACTGTGCGTAATCACCATGTCTATAATCATCAGCGGTAAGTACCAATATGAAGATTACGTTCAGCAATATTGTAATAATAAAGAATAGAGTAAACATAGCAAAATACATAGGTACACATTTTATAACATTGCTTGCTTCTCCCCGCGACTTCTCCCTCCAAAAATTTCTTGTAGGTACGGTCAGCAACAAAAATCGATTAACACTTCAGTTTTTTTTAATCTCAGTTGTTGAGCAAAATATTTGTTCAAAATTGCAGCAGAAGTACAATGCAATTAGAACAAATATTTAGCTCAATAACTGAGATTAAAAAAACTGAAGTGTTATATTTTGCTCAGTAACTAAGATTTAAAAAACTGAAGTGTTAATCGACTTTTGTTGCTGACTACACCCCGACCTACCCCATCGCATCGCATCGCCTACCCGCGCTATTACTTTGTTTTCGCTCAGCGTTCTTTCTGCCTTTTAAAAGAAAAGAGACTTGCCTGCGAAAAGAAAAGAGAGAGAAAAGAGGCCCCGGAGTCACGCTATGACCGCGTGATGTTAGCCTTAATTACCCTAACCATCCTCAATAATTAGGTTATCGAATGCAAAAGATTTTTTTCATCCCATCTATTCGAAAAGAGCCGAAGGGTTCCTCGATAAGTGCGAGCAAAATGGGTCATTCCGGCACACTTAATAACAGTGACGAAATGACTTTTGAATTCCTGTAAAAATCTCACCCTGAAAACTAAGGTTGAAGTGAGCTGTCATTCCACCTGATATTAGGGATTGCCCCTATTGGCCTCACTTCACGCTCATTTCACCTAAGTTATCACGGTGAGATTTTTACAGAATCGATCTGCTGAACACTATTTAATTAAAACGTTTGAACGCAATTCGCTTCGGTAAAGTGTGATAAAGTTCTGGACGGAAACAAAAAAAGCGTGCCTGCCGAAGCATTGTTTAACCAAAAGAAAAAAAAAATAAGCGGGAACTTCTATTTGATTTTTGATTACTTTTTATCAAAATATTACAGACAATTTGATTCACACAAATTTAATAAAAGATGAGTTCTAGCAGTGAAAGTGAAATATTAACACCAGAAAGTGTAACATTAAACGCACAATCTGTCATAATAGTAGATTATACAACAAGTGAAAAAAAAGGGAATTTAATTCGAGGGACTACGTTGGATCCCGAGAGCAGCGAAGGATCCTAGAATAGAATCCCGAGCGTAGCGAGGTATTCTAGATTTGAATCCTGAGCGGAGCGAGGGATACAAGGACCGAGATGAATTATTTTTTTCACGAGTTGTGTACTCTACTTTTTACCATTGACTGCGAGAAAATAAATAGTAGTATAGTATTTATCACATTTTACTATAATTGCTGCTTTATTTCGAAATGATTCCGGAGTTAGTGTCTCATTTTCGTCACTGGAAGAACTCATTTTATTATAATTTATGTTATTAGATTTTCCAATGACTTAAAACAACGATAACAGATAGAAAAGAACCTAAAATGGCGGTTTTTTTTTTATTATGGAATAGCTCCGTATAGCCAGCCAGTACGTACTTTCAGCACGTTTTATTTATTTTTGTATATAATTCGTATATTCGTGCTTGTTCCAAATTCAAAATGTTTTTATTCACTCAGTGACTAAAAGAGAGTTTTATTCACTGTTTTCGATGAATAAAATGCCCTTTTTCGAGTGGCAATGGTAAAAACAATTTATTACCAAACAAATCGAGAGAAAATATAAATATTCATCACTACTAAAAGCATCTCTTAGGTATTTATTTTTCTCATAGAAGGGGATGAAAAGCAGAGTGTGCCACACGGTACCAAAATTATTTAACCTCGAGCAACGTACTTTAAATCCCTCGCTACGCTTAGGATTCTACTCTAGAATCGGCGCTACGCTCTGGATTCAAACAATCGCTCTCGCCCTCAATACATTATTTTGGTCCCTTATGACACAATCTACTATTTTAATCCAAGTGGTAGTTCCAAAGATTAGTAGTGCGTTCAAACAAATTCTTCAGCTTTATTATTAGTAAGTACCTAGTACAAGTTTCAATGGAATAGTAAATAATATGTTGATGACCTAGTTAATTATACAATTTAGTTATGTCTAACAAAATATTTGTTTCTAATACCGACATACGGGCTATTATTATGCAGAAGTACCTACATAGCAAGCTACAACGACTATTCTGAGAGCTGCACTCTGTTGAGCACCATTCAGTTCACTATCGATGAAATTCATGGGGCCCTCAAGGCTCTGGACCCCTCAAAAGGGCCGGGACCGGATGGACTGCCGGTACATTTTATTAAGCAGACTGCTGATAATCTCTGCATACCCTTGCATATTATCTTCAATTCGTCACTTTCGCAAGGGATCTTTCCACTTGCATGGAAACTGGCCAACATAACCCCTGTTTATAAATCAGGACCTAAAGAGGATGTTGAGAACTATCGTCCGATTTCAATACTGTCGACCTTGTCAAAGGTCTTCGAGAGACTAGTACATAATAAAGTATATCCAATTCTGCATAATATTATAATTCAGCAACAGCATGGTTTCGTCAAAAGAAGATCAACCACAACGAACCTAGTTACTTTTGTAGACTACTTATTTAACAACATGGACTCTCGTATCCAAGTAGACTCTATATACACTGATTTTAAGAAGGCCTTTGACAAGGTTGACCACGAACTGCTTTTGAATAAAATTGCGTTCAATGGCATACGTGGTGATCTTTTAAGATGGTTCTCGTCTTATATTTCAAATAGAACACAGAGAGTTGTGATAAATGGGTTTAACTCTAACACTTTGACTGTTACTTCTGGGGTGCCCCAGGGCTCTATATTAGGGCCACTTTTATTCATTATTTTTATAAATGATATTAATACATGTTTTCTAAATTCAAAAATATTGCTCTATGCAGATGACCTCAAAATTTATAGACCAGTTAAAAATTTAAAGGACTGCCTTCTGCTGCAGCAAGTCTTGGACAGATTTTCTGAATATTGTTTGCATAATAAACTCCAACTAAGTATATCCAAGTGTTGCTGTATAACTTTTACCAAAAACAAAAATGTTTTAACCCATTCTTACACTTTAAATAACGTGAACCTAACAAGAGAGACATTGGTCCGGGATCTTGGAGTATTGCTAGATGATAAACTGCACCTTGACGCCCATATTAATAAAATAGTGAACAATGCCTTCAGGATGTATGGTTTTGTAATGAGGTCGTCCAATGAATTTAAACGCCCATATACATATTTGTACCTTTACAAATCATTAATCAGGTCTCAGTTGGAGTACGCTGTTGCGGTGTGGAATCCCTTCTATGCTAAGTATTCAGATGCGATTGAAAAGGTACAGATTAAATTTTTGAAGGCCATGTTTTTCCGTTGTTTTCGTAGCCAAGCATCTTACAGTGACCTTCTAGAGAGGTATAAGCTATTAAACTTAAAGGCCAGACGAACTATTTTAGAGACAATGTTTTTATTTGACCTATGCAACCATTCATATGACTGTATTGATATTAGTAATAAGATTTGTTACGTAGTACCTAGAACTACCATAAGCCGTGGAGTGCGCGCGAGACCACTATTTGCTATAACATCAACTCGTACGAATGCTGGCTTGCGCGCACCCTTACGTCGCCTTACTGCTCAATTTAATAATATTTTTAACAATATTGATATCTTCGCTGTGCATACTTGTAAATTCCGAAATCTAATCAACAAAAAAATTTCAGAAATTCAAATTTAATGATTTGTTTTTATTAACATAATGATGATGTTTCTTTCTTTTTCTTCTTTGTATTTGTATTTGCATGCCTATTTAGTTTTAGTTACATATTTTAGCACATTATTTACGATAATATTATATAAGTATTCATTGCAATCGCACTACGTACATTAAAAATTCCTTTTTCTTATAATCCGTGGAAAATGTCGTGGGTTATACACTTGCTCCCTCTGTATGAATTGTTTGTATATTACTGTAGTGTGTAACTGTTTATTTTCCTAAATAAATAAAATAAAAAATAAAATAAATAAATATACGGGGTGAAACATGCGACAAATCGAAATGGGATATTGTACTCATCATTAAGAACAATATTTACTATGGGACCAAACCTGAAATCGCGAAAATAAATCATCTGCTCTAGTCAAAAAGTAGGGAACAGCTCAATTTTTTTTCGTGATTGTAGCTTTGGTCCTTTAGTAAAACTTGTTCCTACCGATGAGTACAATCTCCCATTTCGGCTTGTCGCATGTTTTCAATTTCAACCTGTATAATTAAACAAATACAGATAAATCGTTTTGATTTTGAAGTAGAAGTGTCATAAAAACTGGGTGCACAAACGGTTTAAGAATTACAAAGACGATCACTACCGATTTCAAAAGTTCTTAGCACATCTTAATCACAGGTCGCTTCATATAACTCTTATATAGCATGGACAAACAGTATATTTATATTAAAATTATATAACAACACGTAACAGTAATAACACAAAAACCGTTATTGAAGCAAGTGAGCCGTTTACGTGGCGTTTCTTCACGCAACTGATATTTGTGACGGATAATGGATACTAGACACGTATAAAATGTAAACATTGCTAAAACGTACGAAACATTGTTTACTAAATTGTATTCGTGTACAGGATATGTGCATATTTTTTCACGTGTGAAAGTTTTTGTCTTATGCTAAGTAACGAATGTACAAAATGTCCTCGTCTTTATAACCTCGACGACGATGGCACCTGGGCCCTATTTCACTATGACCACTTAATGATTCCTTACACTGAACACACTTCTTCACAATGAACGAAACCGCGTGAAATTAACGCGAAGTTGACGTGTTTTGAAATGTCAAAATACCACGCTTGACAACCGTACGTGGTTTGCACAAGGTAAGATTACGCGGGGAATAATAATTACCATACTCATACAAAATTGGGGCCCTAAGGGTAAAGTATATCTATACACGCCAACCTATTCCCACACTTACCATAATGTTTTTTTATGAGGACAGGAACTACTAAAAACGGTGCTACGAATGCTACGATCCTTCCAAAAAGTGTTATTTGCAAAACGAATATTTTGCAACTAATACGCTTTCGTGTATGGAAAGCTTAATAGTGGACGGCTCAATTGAGTTTGATTCTAATAGGTTTTCCGGGTCTCTTTATAATGCTTACACCATACTAAAGTCAGGAGTGTCACAAGAGGTATAGTAAAAATCTTTGTTACACCAACAATCGTCTTCTACGATGGCCTTCTCACCGGTTTCATTCACTCTTCTTTCTTTGTCCAGGCAATCTTTCATTGGAATGCGCTCCCTCTGATCATCAGAGTGGCAACCAATCGGTTATCATTTAAATTGAAGGCACGTAAACATGACTATGTTTACGTGCATGAAGAAGTTGTCAGAATCATTCCAGCGCTGAATTGCTGAATTTGTTTTCTCCTCTATATAGTATAGCATAGCAAAATCAGCCTATAATGTTCCCACTGCTGGGACACAGGCCTCCTCTCTTCAAAAAAAGCGCCTACCTGGGTTCGGACACACGACCTACGACTCATAAGTCGGGGCCGATACCACTGGGCCACCATACCTCTACCTACTTATCGTTATTTCTCATAACAATATTTATTTTTGTTAGGTATATGTATGTATTATTTTATTTATCATTTTTGCACCTGACATGTTTTTCTCTGCATCACCTTAAGATTGACTAGTAGAACATGACTCGGGCATTAAATCCGCCTTTGTACATTATTGTTTTTATTTGTGCACAAAGTTTTCATAAATAAATAAGAGGCACGGTATAAAAGTTTGCTTAGCAGTAAACTAAGATAAGCTGAAGTCATACATCATAATGATAGTCCACCGCAAGTTCCCTAACGTCTTTTATACTCTACGTGCAGATTAATAAAAAAACTTCGCTTTATACCTACCACATTTTATGCAAATAAACAAATTTGATTTGATTTGAACTTTGTTTGATAAAAACACAATCGAACACTATTCATATCACAGTCCAAAGCAGTAGCGGGCTCATTGTGAAGTTACAAATTTAATCATAGGTACCATAGCGCTGTTTATGTAACCAAAACAGATTCACGATCACACGTGAAAAATCTTGCGCGAATCCGTAACTAAATCATGTTTATAATCATATTCGCACAAGTTTTTTCACGTGTGAAAGTTGATCTTAAGCTATCATTAACTGCGTCCACCTTTCTATACGACTAAGTTGAAAATCATCATGACTATTGGTAGCTTACCTTTCTATCAATCAATCACCGACCGAGATAACGTGGGAAGAACTATATAATGCTTAGTTACAGTATTCTATGGTAATTTTGTTGTGATAGCAAATGATACCGCAATGATGCTATTGGCTAAATCCTCGGGCGTGATCATTTGCGAGCTATAGAAGATTTCTCTTCTAGGTATGTCGTCTCCGTCTTCAATGAAGAACATTCAAATGAAGGAAGTCAAATAGGGCTACTCAACATTACCTGATTGTTCACAAAACTATACAGGGTCAAATTTAATCAGCTAACGAAACTTCGCAAACTTGATCGATATCTGAACATATTAGCACAAAAAAAAAATATTATCATTTTTTTTTTGTGGGAGCGTTGACCGCAGTTAGTGAATCCACAAAAATCTGTATTTTTTTTTGTAATCTTTACACGTCGTTCGTGATTAGTATCAAACACGATAAAACAAAACAGGTTCTCAAATCATACTTGTCTTGTCGTAACAAAAAAAAACATCAAAACTTTTTTATTTTTATTATATCGTGTTTAGATGGTTTAGTCCCATCATTCCTTTTAGTAGGTATATAAACACATAGGGGAAGAGATGGGAAGGGGAAAAGATGGGACTAAGCCGTTTAGATATCGATACCTATCACGGCTGCAGAGTTTCGATAGCTAATTTAATTTGACCCTGTATTTTTGCCGGATACTGGTACGCTCAAGTTAATAATATAACATCATCATCACCCCTGTTTTTCCTGAAGGTTACATAGGTAGGTACACCCGCGTTCCCCCAGTTATGTTTAAGTCCCATGTAGGTAATATGAGTCGAGCCTACTGACATCTGCCCCGTTGGTCGCGTAGTCGCAAGCGCGACTGCTGAGCGTCCGGTCCGGGGTTCGATTCCCGGGTCAGGCAAAGTGTTTTTGAGTTTTTCCATTAGGAATTTGTTAGTAACAGCCCGGAGTTTGGAATTGACGGTGTGATACCTCCGTGCCTCGGAAAGCACGTTAAGCCGTTGGTCCTGCGCCTGATCTCTCTCCGGTCGTGTCGGATTGCCGTCCCATCAGATTATGAGAGTGAGGGAAGAGGAAGTGCACCTGTGTCTACCCGCACATTTGTGCACTATAATATCTCCCGCACTGAAGGCTAGTCTCCATTAAGATTGACCGCCGTGGCCGAAATACGGTCTGAAGGACTTCATTTATTGCCATCAACCGAGCTAATCCAGACTTTGAGCTGTTACTGAGAAATTCCTGATGGAAAAACCTCAATAAAACTTTTTCTGAACTGGAAATCGATCTCAAATGATTAACAGTAATGCTTGCTGAACTTAACTTTAAGTTTAATGTTGTCACTTTAAACTGTAAGTATTGTAGACTTCGGTTTAGGAACCTAAAACCACCATTGTCTACAAACGTTGTCTGCGGCTTGTGTCAATGCTTCTGTATTGAATGGCACCGCTTAGTATTCTACGTACAGGCTCACACCATATAAAAGAAATAACCATAACAATAAATAAGTAACACGTTGCTATGACAAGTGCCCTTGGTAATATAATGCTATATTCTCTAAACTTTCTCTACCATCATCCTTTTTAGGGTTGTGTACCCAAAGGGTGTCAACCACAGATATAGATAGACCTTGATAACGCATGTATCACGATCTGTATGAAAACCAAGCGTGCCATTTTTTAACTACCTATTATGACGTCACAAGCACTATTTAGTGATGGGAAAATCAAATCGATTGAAAGACGATGCCGCGTGCGGCAGCCGTCTCGCTCCACCCCCGGGGCCTCGCACTTGACCGATTTTGTTTTTTTTGCGTTTTTAAAATGTATTAATTTATTTATTTTATTAATACTAGCAATACAAACAAATGTCTTACTAATATAACATACAGTAGGTATACTGAACATAATCAGCCTATAATGTTCCCACTGCTAGGACACAGGGCTCCTCTCTGTGAGAGGAAGTGGGCCGTTATCCACCACGCGAATGCGGGTAAGATACTCAACTTCAAAAACCAAAACATCTACAATTGCAGTGCGGGTTAGTAGATGTCACATGTCTTCGAATTTTTGGTTCAAGGACATGCCGGTTTTCTCACGATACTTTCCTTCACCGTTTTGAGAACAGTGGTGGTGATATTTATTTCCATAAAATAAAACGCCTGTCTGGGTTCGAACGTACTATAATGTTCGGTGGTATGGAACCATTCGTGTGCAACTTGCACTTGGCCACTTTTTTTACTTACGGTATCATTTCTTACTTATTCTAATATCTAATCTTCTACTTAAGTACCAACTTGCCTTCCTTATCACCAATCGACTATTTCTGTGCAAGCGTTGCTGGGTCCATTAAACATTTCATAATACAATCGTTCTAAGAATTTATGAACGCCCACACACTTATTAATAGATAAACATTTTTAAAACTCTTTGGTGACTTGACAAATCAACTGTCCGCCTACTGCTCGTGGCGGTACCAATGCAAAACGTTCTAAAAATCTTTTTGTTCTTGTAATGGTATCCATTAACAAGTTAAATCCCGCACGACGGGTTTTGTTTTAGTAATGTCCTACGATTTTCTTTGGCGAAGGTCTTAGGTAAAACATCAAACTATTTCTTGGTACAACTTGGTAATGCCGACAGTCTCTTGGGTACATTAAAAGTCGACATTGATGCGGATGAATTTTTCAACGCTATATTTTAGTTTGTGAATAGTTTTAGTTAAGTTAGGATATAATTTTGATATTTTCAATAATTAATTCGATATTAATTGTTATTTACGTACTGTTAATAACTTATAATGATTTGCAAAGGTGAATTGTTGTTGTTGTTTTTTTGACGATCAGCAGTGGGCAGTGAATATTGAGTGGAGCTTAGCTATCTAGTCACGGAACCAATATTTTATATGCCTGCGGATAAATTGTTCCTTATCTGAATGTTTGTGATCTTAGATTTACGCAACGCAACCATAAAATAAAATAAAAACATATGCAAGACAAGAAAAAGGGTTACTTTTTTAATTTGTAAAACAGTTACTTTTAAAACACAGTTTATTTATAGAGCGCGGTTCATTGCAATGTGTTAGTATGGAAAAGTCTGAAACTATTAGATATTATATTATTTTAGATGTTAAATTATTACGTTAACGAATAAATTAAGGTTCTAAATGTTCGTTATCAAAACTTGTTTTCTCAGCTCTACAAAAAGTATAAGAACCCAAATGGAGGTCATGTTTTAATAACGCGGACGTAGTCACGGGGCACGCCAGTCGCATCTAACTAACTATACATAGACGTCCTCGACAGCTGATTGTAAATTGTTTTTATGATCAAATCTCCTTAACAATAGTGTGGAGAGTAGCGCGTGACTCGAGCGAGCTATTGTGCAGGCGCAGGCACAGACTGACTATTCACACAGAACCTCCGCATACACACATAGACACCTACCTACTTAGTTTTATACACATTGTGGTACAGTTTCACACGTACGCGTTCGACTAGCGACGAATATCTACGAAGGTACCTGAGTCATTTACATTATAGGTAGTTGTGGCGCAAATCCAATTGTTTTTATTCACCCACGTGTCTACATTATCATCACGATTGAAATAAAAGACTGTAGACGAAACTAATTAACACTATCCACAATGTTGGCAAAATATTCGGCTGTTATGAAATAAACTAAACCTTTGTCAGTGCTATTGCATCAACATAAACATAATGTAGAAGCGGTTCTACACATTATAAAACAATTTTGTTTCAAGAAAAAGCAAAAGATAACATATATATAAAGGGTGGCATCACGATGGAACATATTGTTGAAAAATAATGTCGGTTATTAAAAAAAAATTGCCATTTGCACTTTTCTAAAAACAGCTGTTTTTGTTTGATAACCGGCGAAGGGGTCAATCATGTGCTGAATTCATTTAGTTTGCACGTCGATATTGTCGTTCCAGTAACTGGGTTGTGGAGGTCAGACAGGCAGTCGCTCCATGTAAAATATGGTATTCAGCGGCATCCGGTTAGACTGGAAGCCGATCCCAACATAGTTGGGAAAAGTAGTAAAGTTACTTGACTGTCTAGTCCTAAAAAAGATTGATAGATACTATACACGACTCCTAAACCGAGCCACAGTGCAGTACTATGAAAAATATAACAGCCCTAAAACATCAAAATATGTCTTAAAGAAAAAGTTTTTATGCAGTTTTGAAGCTGACATAAGTACTGGCTATCATTTTGGTGTTATCGTTGTTCCGAATTTGAATTCACGACCATTATAAAATTTACAGTTCTTTCACAGATGATTTACCTCTGATTTTGCATGACTGTCTAAAGCACTGTGATCTTTATTTTCATTGCTATTAGGTTGCTATTGGGTTGCTGCTGTCAAAGCCTCAGAGGTAAAATAGCTGTGAAAGGAAATAGGTGAGTGGCTCGATATAGGAGTCCGCGAGTGGAATTGAATTTAAATAAATTTTATTTAATTTGATCTAAATAATTTAAATCTCACTACTGGAAAATTACCAAAAAGGTACTTATACGCCATAAAAATTAGACAAGACGTTCATTCAGTTTGACCTACTAACCTGGAAGCTATTCATTAGAATTGCAACCAAAATACAAGAACAAAAGATTGTATACATCAAAATACTGCACGTTAAAATAATAATCATTGTAAGGATGCACAGACAATGTCATCGGTCGAGGTCGGGTTTTTGCATAGAGTCAATGTATTCATACGTCTTCTTATAATACTATACATCGCGTAACTACGTCATGTGAATAGTATCGTCAGTCTGCGTGACGTTATCAAATTTTCCAAATGAGTGAACACGTCCGTATTATAAATACTTACTATTCTTCGAAATCATATCAGAAATTAACATAATATAGAGATTCGGAAACAAGTTATTTTTTAATCGTTGTCCTACACCTTGAATTTGTCATATTTTTTGGAACAAGTTTTTAGCATGGTAAAAGTTGCCCTGCCGGTCAGATGGGCTGCCTACTTTTAATGCGAAAATAATTGAATGGAAGTGGTACACCGCAAATTTTCTTACGTTTTTTGCAATTTGCAGATCAGTGTCAGGTTGTATCTTGATCAAAATTTGATTCGCGACTATAACAGGTACGTATTTACAGAATTATAATCATAGGAAACATTCTGCGCAATCAACTTAAACAAAAGCACAACCTACCCAAATATAATATTAGTACGTGCCATAACACTTAAACAACCCCTTAATGACGAGACTATTAACATACGTACTCTATGGAATGTGGTTTTACTTCAATAGAGCCTACTGCCTAATGGAAAGGGTGACGCCAGCAGTCAAAGAAGAATTTCGGGCAAGGTCGCCTGATGGATGTTTGTGACCACTCTTGCGCAAATATCTCGCGTAGCGTTGTGCGGGCGTAGCAGAGATGTCACTGTCACTATGTTTTCATTTTCATTTTCCTTATATTTACATTAAATACATGTTAATTTGAACGTCCTTCTCCGCACAGAGCGTGTTTAAAGTAAGTGATCCCACTTAAAATGTTATGCAGTTAGGTGTTTCGAAAGATTAATAATTTATTCAGCAGTCGTCAGCTCCATAAATGTTTATCTCAAGTAAAACTTAGAATTTGACTAAAAGTCGTAACTCAAGGATTAGGTTTTGGACATTTTGGTGTTAAGAAATTGTTTTTATTTTCATTCAGTGAAGGGCGGGTGGTTTTGGGGGACTGTCTTAAGTAATTTTGACGTTCGATAAGTGCTGATTCTCAGCCTAATTTGAATAATTGACTTTTGATTTCGATTTTGATTACGAACCTTTCGATTTTCCCTATCTTATTTCAAACCAATTTTGAAAGTATCATATTATTCGTTGGTTAGATCAAATACAGTTGCTTCGTATTCAACAACATTAATAAGCCTTTTTGCAGCAGACGTTGTTTATACATTTACCATCCAAAGAGCTACATTAAATCATACAGACAGACGGCACATAGCAATTTATTCCGAAGCTATTACTGCAATTTACTGGCTCGCATAACATAATTTAGAAATATAATTTACCAGGTCACTTAGAAACGGCGCTAAGGCTTTTAGATCTCTTTCAGTCATAAAATTACATCATTTAGATAGTACAGAGTTTCTTTTCTAGATAACTAGCTTATGACAGTAATAAAACCTATATACCTATAGAATGCAATTGTAATAATAGCGAAAATGCTTTAACTGCCTTTCATTATGCCTTTATAAAAGAGCCGTTTCAAAGTGTCAGTTAACGTGACTATTCTTCGATCTTATAGAGTCTACTAACAATGTATGGGCTATCAAATATTTTCGTCCAAACGCTTTAGCCTGGGGTCTGACTGACAGAAGGCCCATTCCCGTAATTAAAAACGTTCAAAATCTAGTCGTAATCTCGTCTCGACAATCTAAAAATGTAGGTAAATTAGAGGTATTTTTGAGAGATTAAGACACAAATCAGACTGTGAACGTTCTTAAAATTACGAGAACTTCAGCAGACACCTACCGTCTTATTACAAAACGAAATCTAATTTTAGTTCTAGCCTAAACCTTTGCCTAAATAGAAATAAAGTTTGAAGTACAAATACTACTGGATTTGTATTTCAAACTTAATTTCGATTTCGGCAAAGTTCTTAATACTAAAATGACCACTTAACACCGAACTAAGCTGCCATTTTTGTATAAAGAACTGCATTTCCATAACATCATCATCATCATCATCATCTGCCTAGCCTTTTCCCAACTATGTTGGGGTCGGCTTCCAGTCTAACTGGATGCAGCTGAATATTAGTATTTTACATGGAGCGACTGCCTATCTGATCTCCGCAACCCAGTTACTGGGTAATACGATACCCCTTGGTAAGACTGGTTGTCAGACTTTCGAGCTTCTGACTACCCGTAACGACTGTCAAAGATCCACGAATGACAGCCGGGACGGCTTAACGTGCTTTCCGAGGCACGGAGGTCTCGGTATGTGAAGTTGGTCACCCATCCACAGACCAACCGCGGCAAGCGTAGTTTAACCTGATCGATCGACCTGTGTGGCTGTTATTATTTATCCACTGGCCCCTCATGCATTTCCATAACAATAAGGAACTTAATTCAATAACTGGCGGTATTTTAAACCTGAGGGGCTATTCTACTAATTTTCAAGAACGTTCGCAGTCTGATCTCAGTCTCAATCTGTCAAAAATACTTCAAATTTCCCTACATTTTGACAAGTTTTTGACATTTGTTTGTCGCCAAGATGAGACTGCGACCAGATTTTGAACGTTTTAAATTAGTAGAATTGGCCTACTGATCTAAAGAAAAAACTTATTTTGTAATAAGCGCCCCCTTATTACAAAATAAGCTTTTTCTTTTTTGTAATAAGTGTTCTTTAGGTACCAAATAAGTTACACATTTTCAAAGTGACTTATGTACGTTTCTTTATGCTTTTTGAACCATTCCCTATAGGTGTAGTACCTACAACAGCGACAATCTATCATGATCATTGTGTCCCACATATCGCAAACATAAATCAAGATTCCCGTACAAACGCAGGTTCCCTCGGTAAATCACGTGTAGACTTGTAGAGTGATGACGACTCGCTCGTGTGATCGAATCGTGACAAAGCACATAATGCCTCGATCGAACATCCATTAGTGTAATGAGTAATTATAGATATCGAGTGATTGTCCACAACAGGACCCGAACCGAAGGCCGACGCGACGCTTGCAACACCGCAGATAACATTTGAGCTATAAATAACACCGGCAATTAGGATAAAGGATATATCTAGGTACGCGTCAAGGATTAGAACGTAAAATACGTAAAATACTGACACTCTGTTTGGTTAATTATTTTATTAATTGGTGCTGTACTATAAAATTTATACGACGGATTTATTTAAGTAGCGATAAATATTGTATTTTATTATGCACATGTAACGGGAGAATTATGTGAGAGGATCTGTTAATTGCAAGTACAAAAGGAACTATGGATAGTTAGACCTTCAATCGCAGCAAATTTATAATTATTCAAAGTCATACACGTGATGTGGGCAGTGATGGCACAGCGGTATCGGCTCCGACTTACGAGTCATAGGTGGTGAGTTCGAACTCAGGCAAGCATTTTACTTTGTGTAGGCATTTCATTACAACTGCTCTCAAAACGGTGGATGGAATCTGATCTGAGCAGGCCTGTAAGTTTCCTCACGATGATTCCCTTCACCGTTTCCCGGACCTGTCCTAGAACCAAAAATTCGAAGATATGTGACATCCACCACCCCGCACTGGGCCCGCGTGGTGGTTTATGGCCCACTCCCTCTCACACAGAAGAGGCCTGTGTACCAGCAGTGAGGACGTTATAGTCAAAACAAACGTTATCTATAGTTTCGTGATATATTGCATTAAATTCTATGTCATTAAATGAAACTGCTTGTTATATTTTACCGTATTATTCAATTGCTTTTATCTTCCTTCGTGTACGATTTGTAAGATATTTTCTAAAACTAAAGCTACAAAGAATGTCTGTTGTCTATGAAACAATGCGACAAGCACACATTTCTCACGATCCAGTCTCGAACGTCAGCGGCGACATGTTTTGCTCGTCGTGATCTAGAATGATCGATAAAAAGTTCCGAACAGGCATAAAACAGGCTCCCGACCGATTTCGGTCACTGGTGGCCAATCTCAACGGAGAAACAAGCTAAACTACAATGGGTAGGTAGTTACAGAACTATCTAAGGAGTAAAATTACAAGAACATAGATATCGGATGTCCTAAATATCAGCAGCATGAATTTTAGGGTTCCGTACCCAAAGGGTGCCAACGGGACCCTGTTACTAAGGCTCCGCTATCCGTCTGTCCGTCCGTCTGTCACATAAATTGAAATTTTCCCAGTGTGTACTACCATGGCCACTAAAACAAAAAATTATAAAATAAAGCTAAAAAAGGGACCCCATACAAAAAAAAAACGAAAATTCTAAAGTGCACGACTCATAATGCTCATTTGATCGTATAGAAAACCTTACATATAGATATTATACTACTTAGTTTTTTATTAATTATAATTAAACTACTTTGAATAAAAGATCCTGCGGGTGAGACCATTCTATTAAAAAAAAATACTCAATTAATTTATTTTTTCGCAAACTACAATGCTTTCAGATTTCACACTAGATTGACGGGATTTTTTATAGAAATATTTTGATGTCTTTTCGTTTCAACTGCATTAAATAAATTTTTGAATAGTACATAATTAATCTCCATTAAATTATCTATACAAATATATATAAATTAAGCAGGTTCTGTGTACTAGCAGGAGTATAACAATAAAAACAGTTGCAGAAAGGAAGCAAAAAAATTTCGATCGTAAAGCACTCTCTAATACTTCGCATTATGAGTCGTGCAAAAGTGTTTTTTTTTTTTTGTTTAACTAAAGTATTTTTTTAATATGTAGATGGTACGGATCCCTTCGTGTGCGAGTCCGACTGGCACTTGGCCGCTTTTTTCCAACCCCGTTACATGTTTATAATATCGGATCAAATGTGAAGGACACCACAGCCTGCAGGCCTGCTTGAATGATCCGATTTAAACTCGTGTTGTTCTTCTTTTTAACACAAGTTTGATTAATGAGCAATGAAGCTATTATTTGATTTTATAATGTTAAGTTAATTATACAGAACACTCTCGCAATTTATCACCCTTCTAAATAAATAATAGGAGTCGGTTGCGAAAAATTAAGCCATTGCAAAATGCACGACAATGATCTACGTTAACAACCTCTCGAATACCTTAATGTAATACAATATAATAAGATAGGTAATCGATTAATTTGCTATCCGATAGCAATCGATCAATCTGATAGTGTACGAGTTGATGGAGACATGTCATCAGACATAATAATAGTTCCAAACTGCATAAGCATACGATTTCGAAATTAGACCATTATATAAACTAAATTTTAGATTCAACATCATTCTAGAACTACGGATTTATGATAATCACCTTTAACTGAATCGTATGTCTAGTCTAAACTATTGAATTATGTCTAAGTTTGTAACCGAAGATAATGTTCTAAGAAAACCGTCTATGTACGATATTACCCAACCACTTCATACGTGACAACGTTATGTTGCGCTATCAGCAATAATATCATAGAAGACGCCATTAAATAGACAAATTTTAGATGTTTCACCAAAACTGTTGCCCACACTTTCGCGTGCCGACTCCTACAGCCTAACATAACAAAATATTCACGCGTCACTAATATCCAATATCATTGTTGCAGGTCGCAGAGTCATGGGACTGGAAAAAATAATGAATCTGACAAAGTGATAATAAGCAGTGTTTATGTAATGAACTTTAAAGTGTGTGCCGTGAGTGTTGTGACATGAACAGTGAAACGCGCCCACATCTCTGAACAAACACGTGGAAATGAAAAGAGAAAAGTACAAGAACACAATTCCGGAACACGGGTAAGTTCAACATTAACACATTCTAACACGAGGTTACAACACAGACATTCCTAAAGTTCTCTCTATAACTAGGAACTCATATTAACTTACGTCGAACTTACATTTTATTGTTATATTCTAGGTCACAACGCTGCCAGACAATTTAAAAGAAAACCTAATGTGCGTAGTATTCAGTGAATCAAAATTTATTATGTTTCATGTTTAAAGTCTATAACGTAATGGATTTGTGTTGTGACGTAACGGCTATAGGAGCTTACGATATAGTCCACGACAAGAAGTAACGCACGACTAGGTAAAGAGAAACCGCGAAAAAACAATGGTTCTGTAGACCTGTAGCCGCGCAATACAAACATCTGTGTGCGTAATCAACATTACGGTATTGAAATATGTTCAGCAAACTTTACTATTGTTTTGCGCATATTGCTCAAATATTTTTAAATGCTAAAAGCCCTTTAGACTGACCGTGACCAGAGCCGCTCATGGTCTTAAGAAGAATAGGATATTTAAGATTCATTAACGATAAAATATTGAAAATTATTATATTCGTTTATACTTTGAACAACCATTAAAGAATTCTGTAATTACTTATGTCAAGTCGGCCGGCAAATAACTTGAAATAACAAACGCAAATGGTAAGGTTATCGTAGAGGGGGCACATGTTCGCGTGAATGTCATAACATATTACAGTTCTAGGTTACGGACTTAGAAAAATGTATTTTACCTATATAAATGTATTAGAACAGATTTTGATCACCGTTCAAATGTTTTACCAAACAATTTACTCTGCATGACTTCAATGAAATGTCTCATAAACAACATTGCGTGCAAAAATTCATTGCAATGAATGAACACAAAAATACATAGTGACATAATAAGAACTTTAAAAAATGGAGAGCTATATAATTTCAAGCAGATTGTGAACCAGTTTTCATTCAAGGAAACTTAAAACAGAACATTACTTTAGATAGCATGTAATTCATAAATAAAAATCCCTCATATCTTAATTTGTTGAATAACTAATTAATCGCTTGGTAATTAAATTGTAGATAGATATAGAAAAGACTACCTACTTAGTTTTCATTCTCTTTGGTGGTGACTTAATACATGATTCATAATGAAATCCCCTCGTCAATATTGCATACGTACGTGAGAATGAAAACGTAATTGAAAATGTAAATCGCTTTCCTATTCATTATGAAACCTAACGACCGATAACGAGCATCGCAACTCTCCAAAATACAATAACTAAACAAAAAGTGAGACTTGGGTTCAAAGCCCAGTGTGCCACTGTGCCACTTACTCAGCAGCTGATTTCGTGATGATATAATTGCGCCGGCGCAGCGGTGACGTAAATTCTGGTAAAGCCCGGAGTGAGGTGAAAGTGTAAATAGCCGCGGACCGCCACCTCGGAACCCTGACACCGCGGCGATCGCACTCGACTTCATATTATATTACTGCGCTTGCACATACCCTTTAAGGTCAACATTCGATCAAAAGCGAGCTAGATTGCGAGAGAGTTTAATCGCCAACGATACCGACCGCGACGCGGAAGTTTATAGTCGGAGGTTTCAAAGTGAGTCAGACATGACCTTTTGGAGCTACATCGAAAAACAAATTGCCATTTTTGACACGCCGATAAGTCCTTGCTATGAACGTGAAAGAAAGTGTGCTTTCTAGTGAAGTAGTGTTGCACAACCGCACGACGGCGACGCTGCTTCACGGCTCTCCGTGGCACGGCTGCGGGCGACAAGGTCGTCATTGTTGATGCACCTTTGTTTTATTTTTGCCGTGAATTGCGCGAAGCCGCAGCCGAGTGGTCATGACCATAACTAAATTATACTTCAACCTCAAACTATGAATTTAGAAATACGAATATTTTATTTAATGCAAAGCAAATTGAAGACGCTGCTGTTTTTTAATACTATGATAAAAATTTACATACTAATTAATCAAGTGTTATATAATATCTAGACTGTAATCCGAAAGCAGATAGAAATAATGATTCGAAAGTGAACTTTAGCAGTGATTTGCACCGGAGCCGCATCAGTCGTGACCGTTTTAATCACTCAACGGAACGCACTATAGCCTTACCAATATCATTCGATATAAACTAGAGGAAAATACTTACACAGGTACATCGAAGATGGTTTTACCACCTCTATTCTTTAAGTTTATCCTGTTCACAACCGGGTTCATGGAAAACAATATGAAAAACTTTACGGAACAATTACATCTTTATTTGATCCGTCCTCAGTCGAAATGAGGCTCATTATTGTTAGTTGGGTTTTGCCTGCCGGATCCGGAAGAGTGATCATTAGGCGTGCTTCACACGAGCGCTGCGGCCGTGGGCGCTGCGTGCGCGCCGGCCTCCTTGGGAGGTGCGCCTCGATGCGCAGTGAGGCGCCGCCGCGTGCGCCGCGCCGCCTCACTCCGCTCAGGAAGCAATCACAGATAATCATCGAGCTGCTTACTGACATTAACATTCATCAACGAACACGGACGCACAAGCAAAATAATTGAACATCCTGCGACCACCCCATAATCACTGACACCTATTATGTTGGAGGTTACATGGTGTCGTTCCATTGTTGAGATTTGTTGAACATATCAGTTATATATGAAAACAACCATCGGATAGGTACATTAAGATGTAAAGTGTGTGTATTATGTTCACCGCGCACTGGATAGATGGAAAGCAACACATGAAGTAATTTTTTCACTCCGTTGGTGTAATTGCTGAATGGCGTTCCAGTGTGAGGATAAATAAATAATAATAAATGTATTAAGGCTTGATGTCTTTGCATTACCGATGGCAATTCCATTTGATGATTTTATGTCGCAAGACATTTAATAATGTTATTCATCATGTAAATTGTTGTATACAAATGTAAGGTACATTGAAGAGGTCAATTAGTTATGGGATTATATATTTTTTGCTGTGGAAATCCAACCTCTGATGAGTTCCCCTGAGCCTCTAAATAAAGATGCAGGTCACCTTTGGTGTTTGAATCTCAGCACCAAAATGTCATACAAAGTTTGACAAACGTTATTTATTATAATGTCGTAAACACAACATTATTATAATTCGTCGACATCTGCAAAACCGACCATACCCACCATCCATCCATCCATCCATCCATTCGTGCATCTGTAACTTTTTGTGAAGTATTCTGGATTAGGCAGTTTGAAGTGAAGGCCTATTAAAACCGGGAAGGAACTTCGTAAAGTATTTCATTGTAGACTAGACTACATTGTTCAAAATACTATTTAAACAATATAGTTGTATGATTTTACTTTCTAAGTCATGTAAGAGACATCATACATCAAACCCTTAAACTTAATGGCACAATTTTCTCTTATGACTATAGAAAAAAAAAATTATAAACTGCATAACAAACATCCTGAAAACTTTGTTAGTAAAACATAGGATGACTTGCAATTTGACGTATTCCTTCGAGGACGTGATAGTGTGACCCATTTGCAACAATTAAGCACCTCATAAAGCCTAGGTGAAAATTCATGAGATTCGAGAAAACCCAATTTTTATGTATTTTTGAGGATTTCTCAGAATTCGTCACTGAAATCACTTTTCCCTAAACTCTCAAATTGAATAACCTTAATTGCGATCCCACTGGGTACCTAATACCTACTTTAAAAACCTTTCAATGTAACCAAATTTTCTAAAACAGCAAACAAGTTAAAGGAACAGAATTGTCGCCTAGACTTCACAAATGCGTCCCACTATCCTGGAAGAAATACGTCAAATTATAAGTTACCCTGTATACAGATAGTATCGACCAAAATCATTACAAATTACAATATAGGTATGCTGTGGCAAGTTAATGCCCACTCAGTATTGGCCATACGTACCACAGCTCGGAATGTCGCCGGCAGTCGGCACCCTCACGTTTATGTAATGAGGTATTTACGAAGAAAGTGTTGTCAACGTACCGACTCGTAAGTCGTATGGTTACCGCCAACGACATGCCGACTGACATTACATGATGCCTTCATTTAGAATAGATACTCGTATCATACTGAGCAGAAAATGGGAGAAGAAAGCAACGTACATCGTTCTAACGTCTCTCCACTTAGCACCTGAGGGGCAATTCTCGTAATTTTAAGAACGTTCACAGTCTTAAGACTGTGCCGACCCTACAGTGGCGCCCTCATCGTTTGTTTGGTTATTTCATACAATTTAGAATGAAAATGCAGAAAACAAGCACGTTAAGTTGTGCTTTACAAGATTATACGTTAATATTATTAGAAGCGGTAGTTATATATTGTTTAGTTTTATCATAATCCTTAAAACGGAATATAGTGGCCACTTTTATCCGTTTTAAGGATCATAATGAAACTAAACAATATAAAACTACCTTTTATAATAATATTAACGTATAATCTTGTGAAGCACAACTTATCGTGCTTATTTTCTGCATTTTCATTCTAAATTGTATGAAATAACCAAACAAACGATGAGGGCGCCACTGTAGGGTCGGCACAGTCTTAATCTGTCAAAAATACCTCTAATTTCCCTACATTTTTGACAAGTTTTTGACATTGATTGTCGCTGAGATGAGGTTGCGACTAGATTTTGAACGATTTTAATAACGCGAATTGGCCTTCAGGTGTTCGTCGTAACACAAGTTCTCTATTTTTTTGTATGAATACTTTTTGCCAACATTTCATGTTTTTTTATAAATTGACAAAAATATGTAACGACAACAATAATATGTCTTTTTGTACGATATTGATTAGCTCATTATCTATCTTCTTGCTTTGAAAATATCCTGTTCGCGTATAATGGCGAAATACTAAAATAGTTTTAATCGAAATTCCGAAACAAGTTTTTATATTTACTTGAAACTTTCTTATAGACACAAAATTATTCTACAAATCAAGTACAGAAACGTAGAAAGTATAAAACATAGCGTTATCTTATATAATCCATGACACTTGCAATAATGTTCAGAATGAACATCGATTAACCTGCGAAGAACGCGTACACAATCAACAACGCACATTCCTGCGCGTGAGCAATCGATCTTGTGTTTTAAACAGCGATTGGTTCCAATCTCTTCGTAATTGATTTATGTACATATCCTACTAATATTATAAATGCGAAAGTTTGTATGTATGGATGTATGGATGTTTGTTACTCTTTCACGCGAAAACTACTGAACGGATTTTGATGAAACTTTACAGTAATATAGCTTATACATCAGAATAACACATAGGATACTTTTTATCCCGATATTCCTACGGGATCAAAACTTACGCGGGTGAAAGCGCGGGGCGCAGCTAGTTTTTTAATAATTTATCGTTTTCTTAGGAAATCATATATTCTTTGCATACAAGCTTGGTCACGATTTTTCCTTATGTACTTTACAATGGGTTACTCCAATCTCTCTATCTATTCACATTGTTACAAATATAGTTAGTGATGTGCACATCCACGTAGCACTTTATCCGAAAATTTTGAAACAGTCACGCTCTCGTGACTTCAGATTAGAATGTGTAGGTACTATAAAGCGAAGGATTCCAACGAAAGCCAAACTATAAACTGCAGCTACATTTAACTACCTACTTAAATTTTATTGCAGCAGGATATTTTTATATAGGTTTCAGGAGTTCATTCACCTTATCACAATTGCTTCGTGATGGAAGGCTGTAAAAATAGGAATAAAACACATATTACCCCCTTAATTTACCAACTCGTAAGGAAGGGGTTAGGTATGAGCAGTGGTTGCCCAGTGGTACCAGCCCCGACTTACGAGTTGTAGGTCGTGGGTTCGAACCTAGGCCGGCGATTTACTTTGTGTAAATAATTTCATCACCACTGCTCTCAAAACGGTGAAGGAAAACATCGTGAGGAAACCGGCATGTCCTAGAACCAAAAATTCGAAGACATGCGACATCGGCCCACCCGCACTGGGCCCGCGTAGTGGATTACAGCCCAATCCCTCTCGAAAAGAGGAGGCCTGGGTCCCAGCAGTGAGAACATTATCTGCTGATTATGCTAAAGAATGGTACTGAGTTGGACAAAAACTATTTAGGTACGTTTTCTTCTTATGCTTGGATGAAAATTATTTTTTTTGGGTTTTTTTTTTTCACTCAGAAACTTTCCGTAACTGATCAAAATTCACAAGTTCATTTTTTTTTCGTACCGTGTTTAATTGATTATTTGCAATAGTTAGTAATGACAGTCTACGGCGGCTTGCTCAATGCCGTCGATCAACTTAAGTTATGCATTTCCTCCGATTGACTTTTAAAACCAGATCAAGATAAATCGCTGCGGAGATATGGTCTGATTTCATTATTTCTTATTAAAACGTATGTTGTGATTCGCCACAAGATAATCCAATTTCTGTAACAAGTCTTTGAAACTTGCTATTTGAGGTGAACAACGCCAGTCATTACAACTTACGACATTCTAGTGGATTCATTAGATCTTCTGCACAACATTAACCTACTTTTAAAGATCCTTATAGTTTAAATATGTTTGGCATTGATTGCGTGACAAAACCCCTTAGCAATGCGGCTTATCCTACAAGTTTACTGAATGCATAACTATAGAACATACAAAGCTACACCCACGCGCCAACAGCAAGATCAGCGAGATTATTAAACGCGTACTTAATAAATTATATTATTATACATATATGCGGCTTCGCTCAGCCAGTTAATGTGCGGACCTGTTTAGTCAAAGGTCAGCTGTAATACCGACTACCGTCTTAAAGACACCTCACAGTGAATGAGTAATGTGACAGCTAATCCAAAGATCAGGTGATATTTATTATGTCACCACCATAATATTTTACAATATCGATTATTTATGCAGCATCCACCTTTTTAACCAAAACGTTTTAAAACCGGATTTATAATGTCTCAGTAGATATACCGTAAAGTGTCTTTGGGAATCCCCAAACCATCGTGGTGAGAAGATTGACCGAATTCTGGACGAAGTTTATTTAAAACATATAAACGGCATCATCGATACGACGAAAAAGTAATAGTAGATTAGCTTTTAGACACACTCAAACGATCACTCTAAGAACAGTCTTGGAGTGATCGTTTCGCACCAACCATCATGTTCCATACCACAGGAACCGAAATCCTTTTCGCATAGGTATAACGAATCCCATTGCAAATTTTTTCACTAGTCGATTGTAATCACCTTTGTATCCGGAAGAAATTCTCTAAACCACTGATTCAATGTCTTTACCTATAGACAATCTTCCTTACATATTAAGTCTCAAGGCTTTCTTATTTCCTACCAATAACAGAAATTCCGCTACTGTACATCAATATGTAGTGAGTAATATACCGAAGACTAAGTTGAAAGAATGCCAAGCTAAATTTCGACACGTTAGGTACTTGCTATATCCAAAAAAAAATTACATGTGAGATCATTTTCGAAGGGTTTTTCTTATGCATATTTGAATTGTGACTCAGCAATCAGCATGAACGCCATTGGGAGGAAATTGTACAAATATTGAACGGGTTTGAATGTTATTACGTCATCGCCATCAAAATAGAATACAAGACCAAAAGTTTCTCTCTTCTTACCTTAGCCAATTTTGTTTTGGACCTAACTTCCTAACATAGACTATATTAAGATATTAAGATAAGCTACTTTATTTTCGCATTACTCTTCATTCTTTCGTTATGTAAATCATATTGAGATGTTTTCAAAGCAACGTAATGATCTGAATACAGTTATTTAGAGAACAAACAAGTAATATACATCTACACCACGTGATTACTTGGTAGTCTGCGAATCTGGCGCTGATCGGAGAAACTCGCGTAAGTACTTGCGCAAGCGCGGCTCGTACATTTGATTGTTGCACTTTCTTTATGCAGACGCTAGGAATTAAATACCTAAAAGGCTGCAGTCTAATAAATTGGCATTTCCACTAGTTAGGTTACGGAGGTCATGACAGTTGGTCCTCGTTATAAGATACCAATGTTTAGCCACATCTTGTTGGCTACTAAAAGCCAAAGCACTTGGGATAAGACTAATCATCATCTGCCTTGCCTTTTCCCAACTATGTTGGGGTCGGCTTCCAGTCTAACCGGATGCAGCTGACCACCTGTATTTTACATGGGGCTTGCCAATCTGACCTCCATAAACCAGTTACTGGGTACCCCTAAAACAAGACTAATATGACAACAAATCGTATAAGCGTGTATCCTAATTTATATCCTGTGTGTGATAAAAGCAACGACTTTATAAACACTGTTTTACATTTTCACTTACATAATATCCACCCTGATTATATCGAGACCGCAATTCAAGAAAAATCACGCAAGAACCTGTGAGGCTTTGAGTGCCAATTTAATGACTTTTTAATTTCCAGTTGTCACAAAGATTGTATGACACCTACCAGTATGCCATACAAATTTATCAAGTAATTAAATAATTACGGTGAGTACAACTTGGTTGATTCTGGGACAACCATACATGAATGAACTGAATTTTCCCACATCTATTTTTGATCGTTTATGCACTCATTGTCTTCTTTTACGTAACGTTCAAGTAATTTTGACCATATACGTAAGACTGCAGACGGAGGCACCGCTTAGGTTAGGCTTGTGGCAGAAGGGGGTTAAAGATCATGTCTTTGCGTATCTAGACAGTCGAAGGCGACTGGCGCATGGGCAATGTGTACCGTGAAAATATATAGCCATGCAATGCATATCGTGCAATATGCACCGTAGAAAGTCAACCAAAAAAATCATATAGTACTAGGTAAGTATTTGGGTGAATTTCCCAAATGACTTATTTTTTTGTCTTCGGTGAAATTAGTATTTGAAAAAAGGAATATTGTTCTGTATTATTTTTTTTAGTATTCAATAGGTAGTTATTGGGTTGTGGCAAAAATATAATTTGCCTAGGACTAATAACAAAGGTAGAAATAAATGCATAAATCTCTATTTTTTTCAAATCGGTGCTGTCCCTCTACTTTTTTTACAAACAAAAAAGCTTATACACTAATAAAAATAAGTAAGTTAAGTATATAACTTATTCTATATCATAGAATATTAGTTTTGTTATTAATATATAGGATATTTTATTACATAATTAACGATTATTATTACTGAGAGGCACAAACGTACTTGTCCTGCAAAATGTTCTCATATCGCTGGACAAAAGTAATTTAAACCTAACTTTACATCGACGAGTCTGACAGCGTCTCCACCCCAATTGTATTTCCCCTGTTATTGTGTGCTAGTGAGCAGTCAGGATGGATATGCGCCAAATCGCTGCATATTCCCGCCAATAACGTAAGTACGCCATTATAGTTGCTCCCGGACAATTATTTTATATTATCGGTGGTTGCATTTTTCTAGTGTAATGAGTAGTTTTATTATTGTTGTTTGGTTCTAACAGAGGTAGTAAGTGAATTAGTTTCATTGACTGTTATTGAATTTATCCTAGATATTATGCATTTTTTAAAATTTTCTAAAAAGTGTGTTATTTCCCACGTCGCTGTTCTCATATCGCTGTAATCGGTGGTCTTTATTACCACCGATGTGATAATTTACACCGAAATGATAAGAAAAAATCAATCGGTGTCTTATTTCTAATATCGGTGTTTTGATTCATGATCAACGCACAGTTTTGTCACATCGGTGGATTGCTTTATCATATCGGTAGATCATTTTATCATCTCGGTGAGTCGTTTTATCATATCGGTAGATCCCGTGGCATTTCGTTAAGTATACAAAGAAACAATGGAACATACAAACATACATACAAACACATACAATATATACATACATATATACCTACATACAAACATTCATACATACTTACCTACATAGACTGCCAAAATCATTACCATGATACCACTGGTAGTACATGTATAAATGTAATATTTAGGGGAGGTCTGTATTCGGTAATGTACGTCTATAGGCTGAGATGATAGTAAATTGAATCAAATAGAGTAATTTAGAAGTGAGACAAATCCCGATTAAGCCAAATAATATAGAACTGCAAAAACGTATCCGTAAGATTGTCGTTCAGTTTTTTGAGGATGGTGACAATTCAAATCTTTGCCCAGGTAAAAAGGATACTGTTACACAAAATAGAGTAAAAAAAAAGAAAAGGCTGATGAAAGACATAATTAAAAAATTTGATGTTTAAAGGTGGATAGATTATCATATCGCTGCATATGTACATCATTTCGGTGGATAAACTTATCATATCGGTGTACAGAAAAAACAATCGGTGCCGGTTTGTCATATCGGTGGAAGCCAGAATTCAAACTGAATTTTCTCCTTAGTCTTAAATGATACGTTGATGATATTAAATTTGGGGATATTTAATATCCTAAAGATTACATAAAACCTGAAAAATATACAAAAAAACCATAAATGAAAAAGTTCACCGATATGATAAAAAAAATGGCATTTGTTGAAATTCACCCATTTCTGAAAAAGAACTATTGGAAGTTGTTTCTAAAAGTTATTTTTTTTTGTGCTTAGGGGTTTATTTAACGGTGATTAAAGTTAACGTTTAAACGTTGAGAATGTATGGTTAAAGAGTCGCTAATAGCTACTTAACTTAAAGCAACGTTTATGAATAAAGTGGTAATTGTGTAGTACCTAAAAGCCTACCCTTTAATTAGGTACATATAATTTATGCACATAATATTATTTTTCATTTATCACAACATTAATTTATGACTGTTTAATTAAGTCGACAGCGCGAGCTTTAAAACAATATAACACCATATTTCACAATAATGTCATGTCAGTGTCGTAACATGAAAGTTTCGTAAACGAAAGCTTGAATGACTCTCCTATGAATCACATATATGTAAATAATGTTTCCTAACACGCCCTTTGACAGCAAAAACCTGTAAATATTTCATAATAAATTGTTATCAATACTGTTTATAGTTAAGATATTCTAATTAAATTATTCAATAAAATCACCTTACTTTGTTACAAGAAACTTCACAGTGCTATGAAAAAAGCTTGAATAATAAATTATGGGAGTTGAAATTATATTTTATATTTAGATTTTTTTTTAAATGATTGAGAAATAAAAATAATTGGAAGATTAATTAAAAGAGCTAAAATTAGCCTTTAATTCGTCAATAAACCTACGATTGATTTCTATTTTATGAATAATCCCTGGATTTTCTAAAGTTGGGCCCCGTTGTTTACGTCATCAGTGACTCAAAAGTTCAGATATCCAGACACTTGGGAGACTCCTGCTAGTGGGACATAGTCTGTTCATTTCCTTGGCAAACCATGCCCTTTAAAAAGATTTTCCTCGCGATATCGGCGATGTCTCGAACTCCAAGGCACGGGCATCATCTCTTATAATCAATCACTGCTGGTACCTCTAACTCCTATTAGACAACTGACTATCGTGATCGCAGTCACGAATGGCATTTGAATCAGGAAAATATTCTTCTTATTAGTGATGATCATGATATTATCGGCTGCCAGTTAAATTCACCCTTGTGCGATGATATCATAGTGCATGACCGGACAATGACGGACGAAGCTGAAGGAGTTCGAAGAAATACTATCAAATAAAAAGTGAGATTTATCTTATAACGTTCGATAACGATTGTACTATTCTAGGAATAGTATCGTAGGATTTATTATGTGACCTTATCTTTTCTTTAATGCGTATTTTGTTCAAGTTTATTTGTAGCTCGATATTATGTTTGTTCTTTACTGTTATTTTTTAGTGTTTAAGGAAATACAATTCACCGTTTTAATTATGTAATTTCTTAATGACTGTGTATAATTTGAGGCAGTATTTCAATATTTTAAACTAATGAACGAAAACAAACGGTGCTTTTACTGTTAAGAACTTTAGCCCTCGTAAAACCCACAATTTGGTATTAATTATTTTAATCAACAACTGGGCAAGATTCTCAAGAGGTCAAGTAAATTTTTTATGATTTATGTAAAGGAATAAAATCTCAAATATTTGCTAAGATGACAGCTAGAGTAAAGTATCTCATAAACTCAAGGAAAAAGTAAATAACTAAACACATTAGTGACGGTCGTTAGACAAAATATTTCAGGTATACGGAAGCGTATATACATTTTCCTGTATATTATGGTGTGTGAGGTCACAGCGGTCGCGCGGAGGCCGCCCTGCGCCCGTGCACTCAAGGCAAACGATCTAGGACAGGGATGGTGAACCTAAGGCACGCGACAGAAAATTCTGGACAGGGATTGAAGTTTGAAATTAAAGTGCTTTTTGCTGTAATCAATTATATCGATACTTTTTTTTTTTATACAATCTATTTTTTTTATTTTAGAAATTGCCTTTCATAGAGGTATAACATTTTTGTTTTAATTTTACCTCTCCTATCTCAAATTCGGTATCTAAGAGCAAGTTTTGGGCAAAAAAAATGTAATTTATAATGAATATACGAAAAGGTTGGCCATCCCTGAACTAGGTTATCATTATGTTCTAACAATGTCTAGCGTGTTACATTTTCACAGAGATAAATGTTACATCCATGTATGTGATGTATGGTCAATTTAGTAAGTTTCGCGTTACGTCACATAATATGCATGGTATTGTAACTTGCAGCTTGCAGCATTATTTTGATGATGTCAGTTGACATGTGTCAAAAATTCTTGCTTGTCCCTATGACCTTTATATTTTATATTACATGTTGCAAATGTATAATTTATAAATGTCAACCGGACGCAGCACATTGCTTTCTTGGATAATTACACCTACGCGTGACAATTATAAAATAATCTTAACTAAGTTCATTATATGCGATTGATATGTCCTGCTTTTTTTATTGAATAACTAATGAGCTGTAACTATGGGAATACGTTATTACCATTGAGCTATATAACTAGAGAAGCAAACCTCAATAAAATGTGTCAAAAAAGTGTAGCCACTTTAAAAACGCGACGACGTAGCTTTGAAACCACTAAACATTTAAAAGTAAACATATATCTGTCTCACTTACACACGACGTAAGAATAATACCGTCGCTTAGATTAGACAAAGACCGCAATATAAATATGCAATGACGGGATGGGGTTGCCTACCCATGCGAAATTTTACCCAACATTTTAAGCCATAAAAAGCGTTATAGATTAAGTTAAATTATTTTTTAAATATTTGAATTATGTATTTCTTATTAGATGTGTAATAGAAGTTTATAAATAATGAAAATAATTAAGACATTTTCTTTTTTAATATTTTTTCTTTATTATTAATGAAATTGAATGATTTAGTAGGTAGCCAGTCAGTCTCTTTTCTCAGCAATCGGATTATTTCCACCCATTTTTCACGGCATGCTGCATCTTTAGGCACCCTGCTACGTTGTTATTATTAAAAAATATTTAAAATCACTTATTCCATAAATTAAAAACTCCCATTAATGTGGGAAACTAAAACTACGTTTTTAGTGGTAACACTGAACCTAATTTACAAAATTCTACATTTTATTGCGTTTTTACGTTGATATAAACACAGAAACAATTAATTTACGTGTGGAAAGTAATTCCGGTTAATTTATTATGTTTTTGTGATCTTGAATCGCACTCTTTCGCGATATTTTTTGTCGCATGTCACTCGGTTGACTTCGGTTGGCGTCACACAGAGCACTGAACTGACGTTAGCTACTCTGATGGCTGTGGCCATCAGCCTAGTGGCAACGCCTTGGTGCGGTAATTGCTAATCTAGTGTAACATATATATCAATGGTTATTACTTTGCTTGCAATGTCGTAATCCTTTAGTGATTCTGTCCATTTATCGCTTCTAGTTAACAGTTTTTTTTTCTCCTAGCCTGCTCTGTCCAGCAAAGCCTCCCTCTACTTCCATATTTGGCGATCCCGCGCGTCCTCCTGTCAGTTTTGGCGGTACTTATCCAGCTCGTCTTGCCATCTTCTACGTAGTCTGCCGTAACCCCATCTTACTATCTCAGGACACCAGTCTCTGTGCTATTTGTGCCCACAGTGTGTCCCTGCATACGGCAGACATACCCTGCCCAATACCTACTATTTAAGTTGGATAACCTTTTAAGCCACGTCAGCTATATTAGTTTTGGAGCGCAGTATTGTGTTTTGAACACTCGTTCATTTAACGCCTAGTATAGTGTGTTCCATTACTCTTTGGCAAACCTTGAGTTTTTGCTTCTGGAAGTTAGTCAAAGACCAAGTCTGTGCACCAAAAGTTAAGACGAGTATTGCAGAAAATATTAACAGAATCTTGAAGTTCATTCTTTTTATGAAAATAATATGTAAAGGAATAAAAATGCATAATAACCATAAATTACCTACCAACAATGGCCAATTTAAACTATAAAATTGTCGTGTATGTGTCGATTTTTTTTCCCTGTTCATATTTCCGTCATAGTGTTACGAAAATCCTGTTTAGTAAGGATACATTTATACTAAATGCCATTGTATTTATTGTCCTTATTAAGAGAAAAGATTGGAAATTATTATGGAATGTTGGCATTTCAAGGTAATCCTGCAATTCTGCAATCCCTCGATAATTAATACAAAACTATGTGTGTAAATGTAGAATCGCCATAAAAATTCTAACGACATTTTTACCGTGACGAAGTTCTTAGTAGGTACTTGGTGAAGATTAGCATTATAACACACATCATAAATAGCAACTCGTACCTTGTAAATAGGCTTAACATTTACTTCATCATCAACATCATCTGACTAACCTTTTCCCAACTATATTGGGGTGGGCTTCCAGTCTAACTGGATGCAGCTGAATACCAGTATTTTACATGGAGCGACTGCCTATCTGATCTCCACAATTCAGTTACTGGGTAATACGATACCCCTTGGTAAGAGTGGTTGCCAGACTTTTTGCGCTTCTGACTACCTACCCGTATCGACTGTCAAAGATCCACGAATGACAGCCGAGACCAACGGCTTAACGTACTTTCCGAGGCACGGAGGGATCTCGGTATGTAAAGATGGCCACGCATCTACAGACCAACCGCGGCAAGCGTAGCTTAACCTGATCGATCGACCTGTGCGGCTGTTATTATTTAGCCACGGGCCCCTCTCTTAACATTTACTTCGTCTGTCAATATACGCGTTTCGTACAAATTGCAAAATGTATTGATATCGTGACATATGTCATAGGCTTGATGTCATGTATTGACAAATATCAAGAATACAGTTGCAGTATCGTCAGTATCGTGTAGGTATGCTGTCAAAAAATTGGCAATCAATCTTCAGATTGAGCTTACATCGATTATAACATCGGTATTGTATTTAAATTCGCAGACAACATGCTCGCAGTGAAATATTGGACTTCTATACTTAGCTAAATTCGCTTCAACAGAAGAAAATAAATAATTAATTTTATTTAAAGACATTGTAGTGATACAATATCTTTAAATAAAACTCGGTGCTGACACCGAGCAATCCATCCAAGTGTAATAAAAATTGAGTTACAAAATTCCAAAGGTACCTTAGAAAAATAAAATACGTCCTCATTACGCCTCATTTATATAATAAATGATAGTGTTTAATCATAGTCTTGTGGCTATTCAAATAAACTTGTGCAAGAATATCAATTTACAACGTATCAAATTATCAAACTATCTTTACTGTTACGATCGAACAACTAATGGAGTATCTCTTTACTTTGAGACGGTAATTAATGTTGTGGTCGGAAAAAAAAAAATTAAACTCACAAGCCTTTTTTTCTAGAAGGGCAGGCAGTGGCACATTAGAGGTGGTCTAAGTACATACTATAATATATAAGAAATTAGCCCAAATGTCATAGCCATTGACATTACAAATCCAGACTTCTATTGAGAAGTTAATCTTGGAAAAATCCCAACAACACTTTGCCATCCAGTGAAGCCCACTACATCCACTTTTACTGCCTGTAAAATCAAAATTAAAAGCAATATAACAACATTGTTGACGAGGAGCTATTTACTGCTACTCAATATATTTTAATGCACACGTATTAACTTATTTTTAGCTAGAGGCTGAGTTTACTGAGCGAGGTTTCACAACAGCAACCTCGGTGAGTCGGTGCAGTGAGTCAACTCAACGACATGCACTTTTAATACTCGATTGTTCAACGCCTTCCGATATGCGGGAACTTTGTAATGCATTTCATTCAGTTTTACGTTTTAAGGGCGATACAATGTGGTTATATAAGTATTGACTTAGTTTTCGATGACGCAATTTGGCTCCTTAGCAGGAAGAAACACGAATATTTAAGCCGGAATTATTCATAATTTAGTCATTTGGGTATTTTTTAGTTAACATAATATATAAGCCGTCTTAAAATAATAATATGTACATGTATATATAAAAAGGAGAGGAAAGAATCATAGGGCATCAAAAAATTAGTCCACATCGCTCTCAAAAGGAAACGTGTCTCAAAGGCTGACAGCAACTGCCACGTTGTATAGCAATGCTGATTCTTTTCCAAAAAAAGAAGTTTTCAGCAATTCATTTTCTAATTAAATGCTACTGTTATGTTACTGCGGAATGAAAAAAAACGTCAGAGACACTATTATTTTTATAACCGCACGGACTTTATCATTTCCTTTTCTATGACACGTTTTACAGTGTTTAAGTCAATTCTATGGAGGCTTAAGTTACTATGGAAGTACTTACGTAATGACACTCAAAGTACTTTGCTCGTCGGAGTAAAGTACCGCGGGATCCTTCAAACTAATTGGTCTATTACTTGCAAGTACTTGCAACTTATGCGACACGAGCAGAATAAAAACAAAAGACGAGTGAATACCTTGATGATGGACTAAGTATTTTATAATTGCGAATTCATATAATTGTAATGTATTTTACACATAGTGACTGTGAGGCCATTATTATGAGCAATCGAGCATTCAATGAAAATATCATTTGAATCGGTTAATGTTCGGTTTGGCCTCCGATGTTTTTATGCGCAGGCGATCATAAGACGTTTATAGGTTTATCCGTCTAAAGACTAGTGTTTAGTAACACGTATAATTTTAAATCAACAACTTTTGAATACCGTGAGACTGGGAATACAGAACACTTGAGATAACCGTGAGATTACTTATACTATTACTTACAAAGCGAACGTTTCAATCACTTTGGGACTGCGGTTCAACAGGATCGACTTTTAACTCTAAACCGCTACGTTTAACTAGTATATTAGAGTTAGTACCTCTAGGGTCAACATTTTTTTACGTGTTGATTTTTAACCGACACTGTTCCTAACATGATAACCAAGGTTTAACTTTATAACACCTTTACAACACCTGAGATAACCGTGAGATTACTTAAACTATTATTTACAAAGCGAACGATTCAATTTATTTTCAATCGCAAGTAAGTTACGCTCCAGTAAATGTATTGCTATTAATCTATCAATAGAATTCCAGTAAATTCAGTTAATTTAGCATTGACAATGATCGATCCTCGCATTCTATTTCAGGCTTAGTTCCCTACTATCGGAATCTGGAACGACAGGTCAACACTGACATTCTTGGACGTTAGTGACGCTGCGCAATCACACACATGTGGACTAAACCGGCCTGAAGACTGGATTCGAAGACCAAATGCAACACCAACATCTAACGGTATCGCGATTGAAATGAAATAACTTTCGTAACTTTGACATTCCAATAAAAAAAAAATGCAAACCGACCGCTCTAGTTTTTGCGGATTCAATGGTTTATGATATTTTACGTTAATACATTATTATTATTCAACAAATTTCCGGAAAGGTAGGTAAAGTTACTTTTCAATTTGCACCACAACCACAAATTTTTGTGTTTGAAATAAATTATTTTGAGTTTGAATTTAAACTCATTTTCAACTCAGCCTGTGTGTTCTGCGTTCCTAGGTCCGCAGGTCTTGCGATGATTCATACACGGAATGCTTGACCGTAGCCTGTGTGTTCAAAAGCTGCTTATTGCCATCCCTTAGTGCTTAATATATGAACATCAAAAATCAGAATCGTTAGATTGGCCCCAACCGTACTAATGGCTGATTTCACCAAAGTCAGATATCTTTTATCCGTGGATTAAAATTGATGACTGACAGTTCTAGTAAGGAAAAATGACAAAAATTCAAAATTCTGTATGTCAGAGATGTAAAAACGAATCAGATACGAGGCCATCTTTTGACGTAGTCGAAATTCGCCTTGCAATTTCGACTACGATTGAAATCTTAGGTGAAAATAAAATAAATAGCGTGTAGAAATTATGAAATCATAACATAATATTGTTAGCAGCAGGCTCAAGTAGGCTACCATTAGGAGAACGCGTAACAATTCACACCGTAACTGGGACGCTAAATTGAATTAGACATAGTGGATGTGACACAGTACGAAATATTATTTGTACCTGCATTATATAAACAAATTTTCATTACGAGGTAAGACAGCAAAGAAGTTTATTGTACAGGTTGTCAATGAAGATTTTGTGCACTGCAATGTCTGCAATAACAGTCATTAAGAACATTATGACGATAAGGAAAATTATAACTATGAAGCAGCGTCTAGCAGTTGTGTCAAATAAAAATATAAAATTTTTGAAAGGAGTACATTTAGGTACATAATCATTCCTATTGCATTCCCACTGCTGGAACACAGGCGTCCTCTCTGTCAGAGGAAGTGGGCTGTAATCCACCGGGTCCAGTGCGATTTGGTAGCTGTCACACGTCGTCGAATTTTTGGTTATAGGACATGCCGGTATCCTTCACCGTTTTGAGAGTTGTGGTGAATAAATTCGTCGGCTGGTTTTGCACTTACGACCTTCAATTTGTAAGTCGGGACCTTTACCACTGCACACTGGGCCACCAAGCCACCACTGCTCCCATAATAAGATACATTTTTAAGAATTTCCTTGACCTTTGTTCTGACAATAGTCCACATTCGTAACGCATGTCTAATTCCATTGCCAACTTTTTTTATTTTGCCTACCATACCCGCAAAACATTCGAATATTATGCAAAACTAAGAGCGACTAACAAAGAGCATCGCGATGCTTGGAGTCAGCATGTTTGTTAATATAAATTTCAAAAGAATATCTCTCATATTACCATCACAATACCGCGTCTAATTTCATTACAAGACATGGCGAATGACACATGTATCACAGTTTCAACATACTCATTTATCCTTTATTGTACCGGGAGTAATTTAATATTTGCTAAGACAAGGTATTCTTTTATGGAATTTGTTATTAAATGCCTTGATAACCTACTGACTATAAATTACTTTTAACTGACTGGTGACCCCCTTTTTCCTATCTGTTATCGGGTCGAATTTTATAAGAATTACACACTGACCAGGCTGGACAGTCTCCTTGTTTGCGTTTCGACGGTACATCAATGTTGCTTATACTATTTGGACCCAGCAGATGGCCGCATTTATCATATACATATCACATATCACGCGTCAGAGGCATTGTTGAAATCATCCAGGGTGCAGGAGAACGGATAATTAGGACATTCTAGCAGATGGGACATAGTCTGTTTAGGAGCACCGCACTCGCACTGAATGTTGGATGAATCGGTAATGCCCCATTTCTTCAGTACTCAATCGATTTAGTGCTTTCGAGACCGGGAGGCAGGTGTTCTTGGGGGTTTGCGAAGTCTTGAGATGGTGGATACCTTTCTTCCCGCAATATTAGGTTGTACTGTGGTGAGAATGAGTACCCTTGGTGCGGTTCTGACCGTTTTAGAAATAAATTAGGAAGCCTTGGAGGCTTCCTAGCAAATGATAGAAGCATCCTAAAACGTAGTTTGCCAATACTGCAAATCTATTCCAAGTCAACATTATTTGCTAACATTTCCATTAACAAGTACTTAAAACGATTAGTTTTAAATATAGAAACGGAACCAAAGTAAGCAAATTATTCTTACTAATAGCTCTCGTCATTATCTGTGAACACATCTACATATTTTGTTCCCCTATTAATAAATACAAACTAATACATAGAGGAAATATACAAAGTAACCTTGTGCGAGTAGGAAGTCAATTCTGATTCCTATTTACTTCTTTACAAGTCGCTATTGAATATGCCAAATAGAAAGGTCAACCAGCCAGTTATAATTCATTTCCGATACTTGCTATCTTAAATCTACTACCTGCTTATTATCTCATCATCATAATCAATAGATATAATGACGTATTATTTAATGTATCTAGAAAACAATATTGACTGAACGTAGTAACAGCAAATATTCTACTACGAGTATTCAACATCTGTATTGAGTTATAAGTTTGTTATCATTTTAATATTAACCTCCTAATTTTGTAAGAGTACTCACGATGTGACAAGAGTCACAGTATAATATTTACTTAGAAACTTCTTTACCGACATCATATTTCCGCGTAGTCGCCACCCTTATTTTTTCGTAGCATTTGTCTACGTCCCTCTACGCGCTACGGTCTACGGGCTACGAGATGCTACGAAAAAGGGATAGAATTAAAATAGTTTCCTACTAATGAAATTTTATAAAAACTTGTCATAGAAGCCTTTATTATAGAAAAACCAATTGTTTTGGTTGTTTCTAGTACGTACAATAACACTGATTCATATGACTGTAGTACTATTAATAGATTTTCAACTTTATCGCTAAAGCATGACGTTCAAAGTTGATTGGGACAATTTGACAGTCTCGGGTAGGTTGATGTGCTGGCGTCTGTACATATTCTACTTTTTTGGTTATTTAACATTCTGTTACATTTAACTTTGTTATCAGTTTAAAACGCATAAACGAGTGTTCTAAAATAATCTAATTCGATATGTATATACCTAAACATTCCTAACTCGTCACAAATTAAACCTCAACCACCTTTGTGTTTATAACTTCGGTTTAGTCTTATTAAACCGAAGTCATAAACACAAAGGTCTTTAAACAGAAGTCAGAAACACAAGGATCTGTAAATCTGACATTGAATTATTGCATTTCAGCATGTTATTGAGAATTGTTAAAATAGAGGTAAGTTAGTGCCTCGGTGGTCAAGTGGCCGTAAGCATGACTGCTGAGCATGTGGTCTTTAGTTCGATCCCCAGGTCGTGCAACATTATTGGGTTTTTCCATCAGGAATTTCTCAGCAGCAGCCCGGAGTCTGGATTTGTGCCCATTTGATAGCAATAGGCTCGACCCATACTGACTTAAGCATAACCTTCGGGGAAAAAGGCACGATGGTAGGAATATCTTATGATTAATATTTTAAATGAATACATAACCGCTGCTCAATAAGAGGAGTTCATTCAAAATATTTCAATAAAAAGAATAATTTTGCAGTGGTTTACGATAATGGACGCTCAAAGATCATTACAACTTCAAGATTTAGGAGCTCTAAGATGTAAATATCACAGAATCGCGGCAACCGGTCAGAACAGCTTTTTGGCTCTCTTCAACCCACATGGGCTGGAAAAGATCAAAGACCCCATCTTGATCTCCTGTCACGTCACGAAACAGTCGTTTTCCAAAACAGTGCAACGTGAAGATTCCGCCACGATACGTGAACGTAACGAGACGCGAACGAGCGAGTCGTGAGCGACATAGGCGACGGCAGATAAGCGTCGCTACGTGCTGCTTGCGCCTGCGCCGGCCGCGGCCGGAACCTTGAATACAGCCGCGCTCCTTGCCGCGATATAATAATAAACTGCTCAGTCCGGCCCGAGCCTTTAACGATACAACACGACCGATATCTGTGACAAGTTGTCCAACACAACTTCACACGACGCGATCTCACGATCCCTAGTGACGTAGTTTACCCAGTGCACCCCCGTCCGGTTAGTGACACGACTAGTATACGAATAGTGTATATTGTGATGTTTTGTGCCAATGCTCCTTGTGCCATATTAGGAGGTGTTAATTGTGTTCACAAGTGCAGTTATATTAGGTGAGTGGGTAGCTGTAAGCAAGATGTGCTGTCGTTTTGAGTGATAGCTGCATCTTTGCTTAGATCTAAGTTTACTTTATCTGATGAGGCTGGTATAGTTAACATGTGTTATGTTTTATCGTTCGTACATGTGTGTTTACAATTTCTGGTAAAGTATTATTTATGTATTTAGAACACTACCACGCCACACACTAACACTAACACAACACATGTCATAAGTTGCACGTTGAGTAATTATTTTTCTCTGATATTACCATTTGTATTTTCGACAAGGAAGCTCAGGTGTTTATCGTTTTAATAACGTCTGTACACAAAAGTAAACTACAGTTATCTCAATACCTCTCCGTGTTATAAAACTAAATCATCTAAAAACATAAAACATTGTTTTTCCAATACTTGCATCGCTATTGACAAGAAGGTGCGAAAATATTCCTATTGTAAGTGTTTGTGTATCGTCGGGCACACATTGTATCGGGACCACATACACGGTTTATACTTCTTTGATGTAGCGAAGAACAAACAAAGCTCGTTGAATCATTCAACAAGTCGCACAATAGCAATACAGGTCTGTGTTTCTACTGATGTAGTACCAATGCATAATTGCATAAAGAATAAAATCACGGTGATGCACTTTTCATTTTTTACTTTTCTTTTGCAAATAGTACCAAATGTATGAGGGTTTTCCTCAGACATAGTTACATTTTACCCTTTACCTACTTTGGTAATTTAGTTTTTGGTCTTTGACTTACCTTTATTGAAAAGACGCGCTGAGGTATGAAGTAGTTATCGTGTCTTTTATTCCTAATACAGACTTGAACTGTGTTTATATCTTTTTTAAATAAAAAAAATCAAAGGAAACACATTCAGGCTACCGAGCGTTTGTTGTGGCAGTGCTATTTCTTCTCTTTCTGTAGCTTAAATGACATAACATAACCATTACACCAGAATTTCAAACATTGAAATGTATATGACACACCCACAGTACGCTGACACACCCGTCAGTGACGCCAATATTATGTTTCATTTGGCAGGGGGTGGAACATTGCCTCATGTGGGCACTATTCCAGGTCAATGACAAAGAAATTTTACAAAATATAAACACAATCCACCTTTGGCCCATCCTATAAAAGAATGTGCCGGAAGACACAAACATAACTACTTAGTTACTATTGTTTATTTCGTAACCAGTCAATGAGACGACAATATTGATGACAATAATAGTGTCCACAACCTACTCAAAATTCTGTAGATACGCATGACAATTTATCATAACGTGCAATATTTTCATAAATTATGTAACTCTAATCAACTATTTGGATTTCGTAATGAGCAGCCTTAAGATTTATTCTACGTGTGATTAATCATGTCCCATGAGGAAACATATGCTTGTACTTCTTATTTATGTTTAAGTGGTGATACCATATCTAATTAACACTTTTCTTTTCAAACGGCTTATCCTTAAAAGTTGACTGCCCCGCTGGTCAGATGGTTACAAGCGCGCTCCTGTGTCGTCCATTTTCCAAATCAGGCAAATCCCCGTTCCCACTAACACTAGGCGACACCTAAATCAATGCCTCAATAATAGCACGCTGTTAGATTTTTAACTTTCGGTGCTGACCCGAGCGGTAAAAATACAATACCTACGCGCTTTCACTTAGGCATTTAAATGTCTAGTATTAGTGAAAACGGGCAAACGTGTCATTAAACAATCAGTACAAGACATGATTCTAGATATTTTGTGCCTCTTTAATCGCAATAGGCTCGCCCCTTATTATATAGGATTTTGTAGCGGTATCTACAGCGCCAATGCGAACAACGCGTCATATTGACGTCACAAAATCCTGCATCTCGCAAGCAGAGTTTACCGCGCAACTAGCATATACAACAATTGCCTGCCAGACACAACACCCGTCTGGTCGGAGTATCCTCCTTAATCTATTGAAGATGAGTGAACTTTACACCCTGTTCCTCATACCTCTATAAGATAAACATAACGGCGAAATGCAGTCGCTACCTGCTAATCACCTGTAACTAACCTTTCAAGAATACAAGCGTGGTGTTTCATATACCTAGTTTGCAAAATATTTGGCAAATATTTCATTGCCTTAATTGTTAATACTTTGTCCGTAGCTATCTTTAAGCAACGCATATTTAATTTAGTTTAAAAAAATTGCTGAATACCTACGTGTCATTTAATTCCGCAACGTTGTATTAACTTACTTTATTATTCGGTGGTATTAAGGTCAACAGTTGGCATAATTAAGTAAGATTTGCTAAACGTTTATAATTTTTTACAATATCTCCTGCATTTTGACGTTGTAATACTGCACTACTTATTTTTGAAAAATGCGCCTATGATTTATTTGTATAACTAAGGTTTTCTTCGCAAGAAGGTTCTTTGAGAACTATAAATTCTAAGCAAAGCTTCATTATTTCATTTTTTTAAATCCGCAAGGCACCACATGCTTGCGCTTCTGACTGAACTTTAAATTATAAACTCAACGATACCCTTGCATATAAGTGTCGTCTCATTTATGACTATTCATAATCGCCTATTTCATTTTCGTGCAGTGAAACTCGTTTGCTATGCCTGCTAAAACCTTTAATTGTCTTCCCAAATTAGTATTAAAATAGCATTAAAATTATTTCAGAAAAACACAATTTTACACTTCGACACATTAACACTTAACCTATTGAATGTTTATCTGTTTTGTCAATTTTCTTCCTCATATCTTAACAACTAAATCAAAATTTTACACTTGGGGAAACAATTTGAATGTCAAAATTGAAGTTATTGGTTGTTTGATAAGCTTATCGCTCAGGTTTCCACAATTTACTGGCGTAATAAAACTGGTCTGTTGATAAAACATGAAAGTGCACGGTAATTCCGGATTGTTTCCAAACCGAACTATTATTACAAGCGGGCTGGGCAGTGGGCTCCACTGGGCAGGCATTCCACCGCTCCCACCGATCGACGATTTACACGAATTGCTAACATGAACAATTATCCAAACATTGTGACCAACTCGAGTAACTTCGTGATAACCCACGCAAAGCTGACGCAATCTCTTTTTTTTACTTAGAGAAAGTAAATCGGTTAGATTAAGTACTTACGATTTTGATTAACTAAAATGAAAAGGTCATGGATTTTTTAAGTAGGTATCATATATTTATTATATGTTTTCATCTTTCAGTCTTTTTTTCCGTTCTCTTTTATACAGTAAACTATACTCAAGAGATTTAATATTGATAACAAAATATAATATATACAGGGTGTCCCTGGAAGTATGGATCAAATCGAATAGGGGCGTGGTCAAGGTCATTTCCAAACTTTTTGACCCTAAGAATGATTGATGATGGAGAATTATTTTATGGTTCAAAAGTTGTGACCAATTTTTTTCAATCGTTTCGCATAGTGCTCAAAAAAAAATCATTAAAAAAAACTATTAGGGCTGTCTAAAAAACTTAAATTGACAGTTCCTGGTAGTTTTTTTTTATGATTTTGTTCTTTGAGCACTATGCAAAGTGATTGAAATTAACAAAAGTTGGTCATAACTTTTGAACCGTCAAAAAATTCACCAACATTCTCAGGATCAAAAAGTTTGGAAATGACTTTGCCCACGCCCCTATTTGCTTTGATCCATACTTCCAGGGATACCCTGTATAAATAAGTTCCGGTTTGCACCGGGAAATACACAGTTAGGAGGATTTCGAGGACTTCCGGCTTTACTTCTTGAGATAGATCTAATATTGTAACCAATAGATAAATTCGTATTTATGCTAAAACCTCATTAAATCAAAAAACAAATTGAGATTTGAATGAATATTACACAAGTATTACCTATTTAGTCACGTTATCTTATTACTTGGCATAATAAAGTGTTTATCTTTACATAATCCGAATATTATAACTGACATACTTGTATGCTAATTATAAGTGGAGACTCAAGACTTAGCTACTAAGTTCTATAGTCACTGATCATGTTCTCTTTCTCAAAAGTAATATTTGTTTTCTTAGGTACTTAGAATAATTCTTTTCAGTTTCTTGTACTTAATTTTCTGTTTATACACGTTAGCATATTATTTTTATTCATATTCTTATTATTGTACATCCTAAAGCAGGTGTCACCTAATGGCGGACCGACCTATTTTGTGCGAACGTTAGCGGCAACTTAGCGGTAAACAAATTAATACACAATCTAGAAATGTTAAAATAAAAATTTCGAGTAATTTAGCCCGCGCTTTTTTTCTGCCGTCGACAGGAGAACTTTACTCTCCAACCTTCAGAAACCTCAAAATAAAAAAAAAATACATTTTTCACATTAATATAATTTATTTTCTTTGTTATTTTTATTGATTGCGTTATATTTGTTTATTACTTAATAATAAATATTCGGGTCCGTGAGAGTCATTATTTATTTTTAAAAGGAACCCCAATGAAACTAACGGCCCTAGATGTATGTTGTAGAGATACTTTTTTTTAATTTTGACCAACTTTATTTGTTGACCGTATCTAGTCAATAAAGTTGGCTACAATATATTCTGTTCTCTGAAAAATCTTCATCAGCTAAAAATATTTAGTGCAAAAGTAAATAAGTAAATATTTAGCAAAAGTGTTAGTCATGCCTTCTGTTATCTTTAAAACTTTCTCTAATCCTCACTCATTCACGATTTAGATCGGTAATTATAATACATTTATCAGTAACAAGCAATCTTCATTACGTGCTCACAGTCACAACACAGCCCATTCCCAACCATTGTTCTTAATCTTGCGACAGCTCTTCCTACTAATTCGAGTGTCCCTTCGAATTGTACTAAAAACATCAACTTTACATCAAATTCACACAGAACTATAAACAAGTAGATTCGCCGAGGTACTCGTACTTGTGATTGCGTCAAATCTAATTACTCAAGCCAACTTACATTTAGTGGTTTCATGTTAATTCCAAAGAGTTTTCGTGTGATCAAATCTCAATTAGAGCTACTTTTTTCACTTTGCTGTTAATTTAACTTTACTTAAGGGCTAATGAATAGAGATGTCAGCAATAGGGAAGGGGTCCGTAAGGGCCGAAGCCTGCCGAGGCAGCGGGATTGTCCGAAAGGGTTACCGCTACCCTAGAACATAAAGGGCTAAGGAAGGAACATGGGTGGATTTTAGTCAGTAAGAGTTTGACACTCCCTTCCGCTCATTTGATAATATCCCATCCTCAAAAAGGGCTAGTGAACGATGAAATCAATTTCCCTTTATAGTACAGATTTCGACACTGATACGCTAACATTTAAGAAATCGTTAAAGTATTTTAGAAATAATAAAAGGTTTGAAATACCATCTTTGAAATGAAAACTATTAAACCCTGGTTTTAAAAAGTTATATACCTAATCATGCTAAGCAATTTACAAAATGTGTCCAATCGAATGTAGGAAATTGATGATTGGTAGGTATCACGATCTATCTCGGTCCAAAAAACAAAATGTTATACAGTATAATAATATTAATAACCGCAATGGAATTCGACATTTACCTATGAAATTAAACAAAAAACTTGACGAGGATCCCGAAACCTGCGGACTTATGTACCTACCTTTTTTATTCGTCTGTCATATGATTGACAGGTCCACCAGCGGATATCATTCTTGATTGAATCGCAATTAGAAATACAATGTAGGTACGTATAACAACATATCGAGCTATATGTTCCGAGTATAAGCTGGTTTCTCATTGAACGAAAATCCTATTATACAATACGAGGTCAGCTAAAACTGGAAATGTATAGATTGACGTGCCGTCGTCCGTACAAACAAAAACTTCTGACAAATTGGAGTCAAATTCACACTTCTATACAGTTCCGTAAAAACTTTTTACTTATACAAGATGAGTAAGTTCCAGGAATATCACCAAAAATATTCTACTAGTGAGTCATTTTCTCGTCTGATATCTAAACTTTATAGACTTTTTTACTCATTAAAATAAAAAGCCCAGCCATATTTAAATGTTTTATTACGTCCAAATTATTTCTGAGAAGACACAGGTACCTAGTTTTTTTGCCCTTGCAATAAAATTGGGATGTTGATTGACGTAATAGGTACTACACCTCACGACCAAAAAAACTTTATTAATTGCAAAATCAACGCAAACTGAGGCTAATGTTCGTACCTAATTGATCATTAGCAAGAAGCATTGAACCCGGTTTAAATTATGTTTAATTTGCAGACGTCTCGACGAGCTTCATACAGTTTATATTCAATTATCGGCGTGATAGATGACTTAGTTAATAATTCAGTGCTTTGTCATTTGAGAAAATGAGGCTCATCTATTGTGTGGGTGTCAACTCGTTGTAGTGCAGTGACTAGTCTCGTTAAAATATGTGACGATGACTATTGTTCATTAACGTGTAGATGAGCACGAGTACCTACAACAGATACGAGTATTAAAAAGCTCTGCTTTATATTAATTGGTGTTCCTGCTCTTTAAAATAAACCACTTATTGTAAACATTTCTTTATATATTAGAGCCGTTCCACACAGTGCGATGCGGCGCCGCACCGCACCGTGTGGACCGGCTCTTACTGACTCAAACCGCATAAATAACTATTACAGATATTACTCTCCTTATGTTCGAATGGCTCCTCATCATCATCAGCCTAGCCTTTTCCCAACTATGTTGGGGTCGGATTCCAGTCTAACCGGATGCAGCTGAATACCAGTATTTACATGGAGCGACTGCCTATCTGACCTCAGTTACTATGATAATGTCAGTTACTATGTCCTTGGTAAGACTTTGTCAGACTTTCGGGTTTCTGACGACCCGTAACGACTGTCATAATTATATCCACGAATGACATCTGGGACCAACGTTCCGAAGCACTAAGGGGTCTCGGTATGTAAAGATACTTACCCATCCTTGGACCAACCGTGGCAAGCTTTGCTTAACCTGATCGATCGACCCGTGCGGCTGTTATTTCTTAGCCACGAGCGAATACTTCCTCATAACTACATAAATGAAAATAAGGCAACAATATTGATTCAGTATTACTTAGAGTTGTAATTTTCTGACGCTAAACTTACGCAATGTTTGCTATTTGCATAGACATAACTACAACTTCCTAATTAATAACAAACATACACAAGTTTACTTTTACATCGAGGAATTCGCTTCACAATCATGTTGAAATGAATTTTGTGATTTTAAGGTATAAATGTGTCGTTATTTGAATTTATTACGCTACAATAATGTCTTTTGTGGTATCTAATGTTGCCATATTCATCATACTTAGCTAGATGAACTAATTTATGATCTGTGTTTTTATTAGCAAAGAAAGAAAGGAAATCCATTTACTTTGTGTTTTTTTATTTTGTGTTTGTGTTTTTTCTTTGCGGCTTGTGTACCACACAAGCACACAAGACTGCTGTCAAAAGTTTACATGTCCTTGTAGTCGACAATTTGGAGCTGTGAACAAAAAAATAGACACCCTTTTCATCCTTTATCGAAAACGACATAACCCCGATAACATAGCCATTAAAACGATCACAAATTAGGAAACCGCCCTAGGTCACTTGCAAAGAGATATTTAGGTCAGCTAAATATAACTTGCAAAACACATCCCATGAGCATATAATATTATTTTATTATTAACTTAATGACGAGATATCCCACAAGTTGCCAAAACACAAGAACATTAAGCTCGCCAGAACTAACATTTACTACAAACGGATACATAAAAAACTTCGTAAAACTAATCGTTATGCATTTATTGTGGGAATATGAAATAACTGTTACGAGCGTTATGTCATGAAGAAAAAAAAGAATATTATTATGTAGAACTCCTATATAAGATAACATAACAAGACAATGGTCAGTTAGCGTAGGAATATGCAAATCTTTATAGATTAGTGAAGCACCGCACGACCTCCCCGCGACCTCGGCAAACATGACGCAGCATCACACTTTACAATCTTGACCAAGTAGGAAGAGGAAAATTATCTAGCCATCACATTTTAACTATGCATGCTTCAAAACAAACTCAAGATTTGCCAACGTGCAATGGAGCGCAGCATAATAGGTGTAGGTGGAACTCGATCTGTAAGCTACACCCATCACCTACAAGTGATGGGTGTAGCTTACAGATCGAGTTAGAAACACCACACTGTGCTCCATAACACAAGGAGCGGATGTTGAAGAAAAAAACAGCTATGCTGCAGTGGGAGTGGTCCGGACACGCACACGAATGCACCCGGAGAGACGGGCAAAGATCGTCACGTCATCATCGTCATCGCCGTCGAGATAGACCACAGTAAAAGCGGTGTGACGATCTGATAACGTTTACAGGGTTAACATGGCCAGAGATCGCACAAGACATCCCAGGTTTCGAAGGGAAAATGGAAGGCCTTTGATCAACAGTGAGACACAACATAGGCTAACCAAAAAAATTCTATAAATACCACATTCCTCTACATGCTACTTAGAAATAAGCACTTAATTAAGCAATAAGGCCGCCCATTGTATATTTTGTAGTGTTTGATATATCTTTACTTGTTGTATTTTTTGGTGTACAATAAAGTATATATAAATAAATAAATAATTTGCTTACATGCATTAAGAAAGACTTTCATTTTCTTGCTGATAATTGAGGCCAGCTGTCATAACGTTCCATGTTTTCTCGGAAATCTCATAATATTCGTCAAACAGTCGTGCTCGTTGTCTAGGAAGAAGAAGCCATTTGCATAATATCTTTAACAGTTTGATTATATCCTAAACGTAATAAACATAATTGGAGCGCGGTTGTAAAACAAGAATGTATAATTCCTACATAAAATTAAATAACAACAAAGGAATTAGTCGGTTTACATTGTTCCTCGCAGTTTCATTGGACATGGCTGCCTCACTGCTCATGACTCCGATGGACGGATGAGATAAAAATAATAATTTCCCACGTTAATTGAGTGCACCACGGCCGCATGCGTGTCGCAATCACTTTATTGTTTCGGATCAACAGACAACGCCCGGTAAACTATCTACAACTTACCTCAACCTCGAATTATACAATGAATATACAATTATACAATTGTTAATATCGAATTCATAGCGATATCAATCAGCAGGATGCCTGCCACTAAAAGTTTAATTAAACATTAATTCAACGGTTTTGTATTGTAGTAACAAAAACAAAGAGGTATGCGGGTATACGTATAATAATAAAACACTGATATTAATCCTGTCATTAAGCTGCGGCCTTTACCATTCATTGTAATGAGTAACTGTCTGAGGTTCCTTCACAATCCGCACAATGCTGTTCACGCGGCGTGTGCGCTCACGCATCTCGCTAATAGCACCCTGCGCCGCACAATATTAATTATTATACCCAGCGAAGCTTTACCTTCTCGTCAGCGGAATTGTCTTAATTCTCTTAGTACAGCTATCTACCAATATATCTCATTACAGGACCTTGGCTCGAATACCAACTGTCCGTTGTTTTTATACGCCGCTGTCATTTGAGAAGGTTGTACCGGAGCACTCAATGCAAACATGTTAAGGTGTTGTTCGATGCACGCGACTCATGTTCGCACCCGTCACTTGAAAAATTACTCTCAGCGGGTAGATGAACTATTTAAGTCTCTGCACATAATAAATCAAAATTAATGGATTCAGATATCTACTTGTCCGGGTAATTTATCATCAGGTCTTAAACGCCCAAGCACCTTGAAAATTTTTTTGATCGTACATACAATTGGCTGATAATTTATTATGTAGCATTGATCTTTGATCTAGATACCTACAAAAAGCAATGAATTGTTATTCAGCAGCAGCATGTTAAAAAATTATTGTTGCATTTGTTTTTAACTACGTGCGAAATATAATGTATCGCGCATTAGATGTCGGTTGAGGCCGCCAGACGTTGCAACTCACTATTAAGTAGTAACTACTTACGTCACGTTTACGCAAATAGCTAAATAACGAAAACACGCTGATTGAGAAGCAAATAGTATCATAGTGAGCAGAAGCCGCCTACTCTATTATACTTAAAATGTAGACAAGAGGCAAATTAACACCAGATTCTAGCGGTCTAAGCGACGTCGCTGAGTCGTTGTCAAGGTTGGCAAACATTGGCATCACGAACTAATTTATTCGACAAACGTCGATTTCAGTTCAACCCATAACCAAACTCCGAAAATTGAAGGCATTCGGTTCTTTACCTCCGAAAATGTAAACGATTAACCTCTTGCACTTCTTGTTTGATGTTCAAATTAACAGCTTTTATCTGGGGCTACAAAGCATAACGACGCTATTTTTGCGTGTGTTTGCAGGCCGATTGTGCAATCCACAAAGCTATATAGTTTAAACATTCCTATGCCCTGAGCCATATTCTATGAACCAAATGTGACAAGGCTTAGCTCAGCTGCATATATTCTCGTTCATCTTCTTGAGATCATGAACCTTAAATTGTAGCAGATTGCTTACTTAGAAAAACCCTGGGTAAACCGTTTTTATAATACCAGGGGCCTATTGAATAAAAACCGATAGGCGACGCGGTACCCAGGTGTCCAAAGTTCCTTTCATACATTTTCTGCTTTACAGCACCTGTCGTGTTTTTTTTTAATTTTTTGACTAATCCTATGTCGCATTGCCAGTTACTTTAAATTAGGCCCAGAGCAAAATAGAATCCCCTTAAGACTACACTCTAACAGAGTCTTAAACTTGCCTTCTAAATCCACCACAGTGTAAAAAAAACCTATTTAACACAAGTGTGTAGATCGTAGTGATGGGCAGTAAATTGTTTGTGGAACAAGTCAAGGTCAAGTTCCGAGCACTTGGCTCTGGCCAGTGGCCACACGTCGGGTTATGTAACCACAGCAACCGGTCGCACTCACGTACTAACAACCGTTGATTGATCTACTTTTAACCGACAATAAGTACAAAAAACTACTGCAGACTGGCCACTGTATCTTGGCAGACGGTTAAAAAGTTATGCATAAAATATGTACTGAATTTCAAATTCTTGCTTTGCAAGTGGCGCCTCCATAAAGGGTCAAGTTAAACTAGTGATCGTCTGTTGCTATTATTTTCACTCTCTGTGTACACAAGACGGACAGCAATAATAATATTATGATCACAAAGGGAATAATTTTGAACATTAATATAACACAAGATTACTTGGTAATTTATTTGGTTTTGTCTCTAAAGGGATACGACAAAACAATGAAAGAGAAAAGAAGGTTTTTGTTTAAGTAATTGTGATATAGGTATTTAAAAGAATAAGTAAGCATCGCTTCATAGGGCACGCCGCGATAGCGGCGTTAAGACCCCTCTTTGAGGAGTGGCTAGAGAGGCGCCACGGCGCCCTCACCTACCGCCTGACGCAGGTCCTCACCGGACACGGGTGTTTCGGGAGGTTCCTGCACATTATCGGGCGGGAGGATACGCCCGGGTGTCACCACTGCGAGGGTCGCCCGGAGGACACGGTGGAGCATACGGTGGCGGTATGCCCCAATTGGGCGGAGCACCGCCGTGTTCTCGCAGAGGCGATCGGCAGCGGCGGCGACCTCTCGCGCCCGGCCCTGGTTCAAGCCATGGTCCGGGGCGAGAGGGAGTGGGAGGCAGTCACCTCCTTCTGCGAAGCAGTCATGCTAGCGAAGGAGGTGGCGGGACGGTTGAGGGAGAGGGCCTCACGTCCCAGCCGCCGCGGGAGACGCCCCGGGCGTCGGGAGCCGCGAGACGACTCCCGGCCACCGTAGGTGCGGGCCTGCGGGCGGAGAGTAATGGGTAACTCTCCGTCCGATCAGGACCAGGCCCGTGCCGGACGGCGCGTACGTGTTCCACGCGCGCCTCAAAGAGATGTCAGCATAAGGAAGGGGCCCGAAAGGGCCGAAGCCTGCCGGGGCAGCGGGATTGTCCGAAAGGGTTACCGCTACCCCGGAACACAAAGGGCTAAGGAAGGAACACGGGTGGGTTTTAGTCAGTAAGAGTCTGACACTCCCTTCTGCTGCACCCAGAGCGGGAGGGGTCATTGGATGATTTCCCATCCACAAAAAAAAAAAAAAAAAAAAAAAAAAGCATCGCTTCATCTCATTTGAAGAATATTATCACACGTCCCTAAAGAACTACAGAAATCATGTTTGTTTGTGGTTTTTAGCGAACTTGCAAAAGCATGCACTGTTACTGTCATATCGTAAAGATGCTTATTTGGCCAGCTCACTGCTGGAAAAATTACCAAGCAAAAATGATTTAGAACCGCAGTATACCTATCTCGAAGTAATAACCACTTCCTGACAATTAGTAAAAAAAAAGCATATACCTTTGACCACCATAAAAAAACTGTTACATTATTCACAAATTTTGCATACAATATTTTGAGTGGACGATTCTATCAATTTTGACAGACACTTGGTTACAGTGTACTCCAAAAGATATATAATTAGGTAAAACCAAAAAAACCAGCCAAGTGCGAGTCAGACTCGCACACGAAGCGTTCCGTGCCACCGTATATATTTGAAAACTACATATTTAAAAAAAAAAACGTTTCTTATATGGTTTCTCATTCATTTTAACTTGTTTTGTTTTTGTTGTTATAACACATTCTGTGAAAAATTTAACTGTCTACCTCTTACTGTTCATGAGGTACAGCCCATTGACAGATAGATGGACGGACGGACAGGGGAGGCTGTAATAGGATCCATTGGCACCCTTTGGAATCCTAAAAAAAAACTACCTACCGACTTCCAAAAAACACAAAAAAGTGAAAAATAACTTTATTTTCGGAAGTCGGTGTCGTTGGTTCCGCATTTTCTTTTATTGTCACCGACTTCCGAAATTTAAAGTTATTTTTTACTTTGTAGTGTTTTTGTAAGTCGGTAGTTTTTTTTTTGTTTTTTATTTTTCACTTTTTACTGGGCCAATTTGTAACTTATCTAAGTTACAAATAGCCTAATGTCAACTGCTCATCACCTTTTACAAAATATTGCTTTTCCCGACGCAGGGACGTTAATTGTTGAGGAGTTCTCCTTGTAAGAACCAGGAAAACTGGAGCTGATTGAGAAGTCACTATCAGCTCCACTTCACGATACGCATTGTGCTTAGCAACCACATTAAAGTACCTAATCGAATCGCAAACCGTGAAATATTTATTATTGAGTAGTTCCGATGGCCATCTGTAGACCACAGATGGCCATTATCAGTTTCACTTCACGGAATGGTGCTTTCTGAGAGCAAATGCATGAGTTACTATAAAAAATACCCAAATCGCTATAGGTGTGCCTACAAAATTTGAAGGTTTCCCTCGATTTCCATGGGATTCCCTCATCAGATTCTGATTTGGTGACAAAAAGACCACCTCGGGAACATACCCTTTCAAACAAAAAAAGGATTTTGAAAATCCGTCGACAATTGGCGGAGTATTCGATGAACAAACATACAAAAAAAAAAACATACAATCATTCGAACATAGTACTTCCTCCTTTTTGTGAAGTCGGTAAAAAATGGTTTAAAACCGTAGTATATCTCGAAGTAAAAACCACTCTCTGAGTTAGTCACTGCAAAAACAAGCAAAACTACATTTCTATGACCCCAAAAAACCATACACCATATTGCACACCCACTATGTTTTGAGTGGGCGATTCTGCCAATTTTGGCACTTATATAAAGTGTAGGCAAAAAAGATAAGTACTACATACTTAGGGAAAACAAAAAATGAAGCTCTTGACTTTGACTTTTGAAAATATAAGTTCATAACGAATCACGAATCAATCAAACAGTTGGTATATGACAGCCACTATTTACTTATTGTTAGTAAATACTTTTCAAAGGCTAAGTTAGTCGAAGTTAGATGACATTATGAATTTTCAAATACCGTTCAAAATATAGCAGCAGTCATAGCAGTCTTTTGTCTTGACTATGTGGAAGATGAAATTAGCTGCAGTAAAGGTTCGAGATAGCGCGGGAGAAGAGTACCTGGAAAGACTTGGTCTTTTGCCTAGCCTTTGCCTAGCAGTGGGTCAGTAGCCACTACTGAGTTAAAAAAAAATCTCAGGAATACATATTTAGACCTGCATTCTACCTAACAGTGGTCTGGTAGAATCCCATAATGAAGATGAATGAATCAAAGTTTGTCAATATATCACCATCCTCTTTGATTTTACGATCTGTAAAACATACGTGATTAAAATCATGCGATTTATTTCACATTTTGTGCAATATTTCCTTAAACGTTCCAAACCAAATAGTCAAAGTATGACACATTTTAAATGGGTACTTATTACGAAACATTTTGAGGATGTGCCGTCATAATAATTGTGCCGATCAAAGGGCCATGCGTGCGCGCCGATCTTCCGAGCGTGCCAAAAGTCACACATGCGTGCTGAGCCTGCGGTCACGTACACTGACAGACTAATTCACGTACATAGAACACACCTACGGCGGTTTGGCTTAAAGCCATAAATAGATAATAGTATTACATATAATAAGAATTAATATTAAAACAGTTGTGAAATAACAATACTCCTAATTGCCTCTAAGGACCCTGATTCGATCTACAGAACATGTTCTGGTAAGAAATAATTTTCCCTGGCCTTTTTAATTGGGCTTTACCTACCATCTTTGCATTTTTCTACCGTTATACCGGTAAAATCAATATATTATTTGATTTTACCCGAAGCGGCTATCTATCCTCAAATCTCTCTAAAGAAGTATCTTAAACCTATCGGAAATCAGTAGGTAGGTACTTAGCACACAAAAGGGTCTAATTATAAACGATGATTAAAGTTAAGTAGCGTTCAAACGTAAAAAATGTATGTATGTTAAATAGTCGCTAATCACTACTTAATTTTAACAACTTTTATGAACAAATGTGTAAGTATGAAACCAGAACACATTGTTCCATTATAAACCGTTTAAACCTTCAAACTGCAGATCAAAGTTGAACCACAACAAAATTAAGTGCCAGTTCGTTCTGCCGGTAAATATTTTATTCGCAAGGACGAACATCCGACATTACAGCAGTACATTGTGCCCGTATATTTTTTTATAGTCGCCGAGAACACGTCGATAACACTATAATTACGCTGCAAGTACAAATTACTGTAGTTATTAACTGCAGACATGCATAATACCGTCTAGTGCAGTAATACTGGTAATGCAGAACGATAGGTAATCTTTAAACTTAAAAAATACTACCTACTCATCTATACCTACACTAGCTTCTGCCCGCGACTTCGGCCGCGTGAAATGTCACCCTCTTAGGGGTGGAATTTCGAAAATCCCTTTCTTAGTGGATATCTACTGTTCACAAAGAACACACCCCCCAAATATCATGTATGTAGGACCAGCGGTTTAGGCTGTGCGTTGTTATAACAGTCAGTCAGGACTTTCAATTTTTTACTTAATATAGATGGAGTGGCTAATAGTTCAACTTAACAGGCCAACCTACGTCGGCTTGGCCGGAGCAAATGATTCTACATACACGAGACGGTGAAAAGATTTGTAGACCGTATCTTCCGCCCAGCGTTAACGGCCGCGACTTACCAATTGTAAGTCGTGGGTTCGAACCCAAGCAGGCACATTACTTTGTGTAAATTATTTCATCACCACTGCTCTCAAAACGGTGAAGGAAAACATCGTGAGGAAACCGCCGTGTCCTAGAACCAAAGGCACTGGGCCCGCGTAGTGGATTATGGGTATGGCCCACTCCCTCTCACAGATAGGAGGCCTATGTCCGAGCAGTGGGAACATTACAGGCTGATAATGTATCTTTCACACGTAGTACAGTTTTTAAAGACGGGATTGCGAACTTAAGGGAGTCTTAAAGTTTCAACAGGTCATTCAATCCTACCGATAAGTCTATGAATCTCCTACAGTAGGTAGATATATCTTTGTTCCACCAGCAGCCTGTTTTGCCTAATAGGAAATGTTAACTGGCTACTGATAATGATCTGCGACTTTTCGAAAACAATGCCCATTTAGAAGCTGAAAGGAGCTGATCGCGTGTTCTCTTGAGCCAAGTACATTTTCTTATGCTAAGTAGTGGTTAATTAAAAGTGGAACGATGGAAATAAGAGAATATTTAAGAATTATTTAAGTCCTCTTCTAAGTAACCAGTGATCACTTTACTATTTTCCAAATGTGTTGAGTTGTCCTAATTATCATACAATTGTACGAAAACGGAGTGATGATCGTAGCTCATTGTTCTTACTTAGGCCTTATAAAAGAACCATAGTCAAATTAAATAGAGTTAGAGTTAGATATAGAGTTAGAATATCGTATGCTGATGATACCGTACTCCTGTTCTCCGCAAATACATTACATGAAGTTTGGTTATGTGCACAGCAAGGTTTCAATATACACACATCAAAAGTGTCTAGGGATCAAGCATTTTTATGCGGATTTCTTGAGATTGAGATGTGGCTTTGTAATAAATTTATGATTTTATAAATTTATATGGATCCTTTTTGGTGCATTTCATAATTTGAATCAGGAACTGTGAATCAAATTCGAGTAAAAGATGAAAATCAGCTGTCAATATTTTCCCTATAAAAACATACAACGCATTGAAGACATTATTAGTGCTACTGTTTCCCTACTACTGATTAAAACCAACGTTATTATGGAGCGGCGTCGTCATTTAAGCAGGGAAGAAATGCTCAGAGCCGTGGGAATGATAGAAGCTGGTTCCCGGCAACGTACTGTGGCTTTAGCTCTGAATACAAGTCAGAGTGTTATCAGTCGACTTTGGACACGTTACCGAAGCACTGGTACCGTGGCTGAGCGCCATGGAGGACGGTATCGCTGCACCACACGGAGACAAGACCGATACATTCAAATCTTAACTCGAAGAGCTCCAACAATAACCGCCATGATGTTAGCCGTGAGGCTTCATCACTCTTCAGGGAACTTAATTAGCGACCAAACAGTCAGAAACCGCTTGCATGAAGTGAACCTTCATTCCCGAAGACCGCTACGGGTACCACCTATAGCAATGCACAATCGTAGGATTCGATATCAATGGGCTCTTGAACACAGAAATTGGGCAGAAGAACAATGGCGTTTCGTGTGCTTTTCTGATGAGTCTCGTTTTGGTATGAGACCGGATACAAGACGTATACGACACTGGAGAACCCCTGGACGCCAACAGCGATTAAAATCCTGCCAGGAAGTCCATCCTTATAGTGGTGGAACCATCATGGTATGGGCGGGTATTTGGATCGGCGGAAGAACTGAGTTGATTTGGATCAGAGGCAACCTCAACGCTCAAATTTATGCTGAGACGATTGTATCAGACGTCATCGTTCCTCTACAAGTGCAAATCGGTCCCTTATTTCAGTTAATGCATGATAATGCACGACCGCACACCGCAAGAGTTGTAAGACAGACTCTCGCCGCAGCTAACATCAATGTCCTGCCCTGGCCTGCTCAGTCGCCAGACTTGAACCCGATTGAGCATGCATGGGATATGCTACAGAGAAGAGCTCTGCCGAATATGGAGGGTATCCAGTCGCAAGAAGACCTTTTTTTGTTGTTGCAACGAACATGGGCGGCCATTCCACAGCGTGATTTGGATGAACTCATTTTGAGTATGCCAAACCGATGTTCTTGTGTTGTTAGTGTTCGCGGTAGAAACACGGATTATTAATTGTTTAAGTTACCCAATAAAATTTTAGAGAAAACTGTTATTTCAGTCTTTTTTTCGAACTTTTGTGTTAGTGGTTCAAATGTCAAAAATCCCTTTATTAGGAAAATGGCAAATTTCTTTATTAATGCAAAGGTGACTTGGTTTATCGTTACTGTGACAAACGAAAACACTTTATTTGATGAATCCTTAAAGAAAATTTTAATTAATATCAATCAGGAGAAAAGTTATTGCAAAAATATATGTTGATCCCTAGACACTTTTGATGTGTGTAGTTAATAGATGGTTACAGCATAACTTATTGACATTAAATGCTGACAAAACTAAATACATACGCTTTTCTTTACGCAATTCAAAGCCATCTATAATAATTCCAGATATTCATGCACATGTTTGTAACAAAGTTGCAAATTCAAAATGTAATTGCCCCGTAATCCTAAATACGAAAACTATAAAATATCTTGGAGTAATTATTGATGCTACTCTTACATTTAAAAATCACATAGACCTATTATGCAGTAGAGTCCGTAAATTGATGTTCATTTTCAAGAAAATTCGTCCGTTTGCCGACTCTAAAGTGATAAAACAGGTATACTATGCCTTGTGTCAATCGATAATTACATATTGTATTACGGCATGGGGAGGAGCGGCTAAAACAGTTTTACTCCCACTGGAGCGCGCTCAAAGAGCTGTATTGAAAGTATCCACATTCCGGCCTATCCTGTTCCCGACCCAACTTTTATATAATTCTTGCAATGTTCTGACAGTGCGGCAGTTATTTATTATGTATGCTTTATTAAAACAGCACTCTAAACTGCCGTGCGACAGAGTTGTCACTGATAAAAGACGAAAAGACATCTGTATGGATAACTATAGATTAAGGCATTCGTTTATGTATAGATTTTTTGTATTTTTAGGCCCATTTCTGTATAATAAAGTAAACGCAATTTTGTCTATCTCTGCATTAAACACGGTACATTGCAAAAATGTTATTACAACATGGTTACAAAATTTGTCTTATGATGACACAGAAAAGTTACTGGTTGTCTTAAGTTAAATATTATTTTTAATTTAGTATTGTCCTATCATTAGTTGGTTAAGTTACTATTTATGTTTATCTTCAATCTTAAGAATATTAATGTAATAAGCTAATTTGCACGTATGATACCTGAGATACAGGTTTATCCTAGTTCAGGTAGATCCCATTATTAATACCTACCACTCTAGTTTAAGACTTAATATTGTAAATATGCAGTATTTCATAAATAAAAATAAATAAAATAAAATAAAATTCCCTATATTATGCTTATCATATATAAGCTCACGCCTTTTTTTCATGGGAATAGGCAGAAATGGAGAACCACATGGTTTGTTGATAACCCATGGTTTGTCCTTTGACTTCGTCTACGTTGGTAAGGTATATTAAATGATACACCTTTATAGAACATTTAATACCTACATATTTTATTTATGACTACGCATTTGTAAACACACGTCACATATTTTAAAATAATACTCAAGTGTAACTAAGTACCGCTCATTATTATATTATCACTAAACAATTCTTTAGCATAAAGAATGCGTTATGACACTGTCGCTATGCCCCCGCTTGTACAGCAGTTTGTGTAAGCTATTTGCCCATCCATTATAGTTTTACATAGAATATTGGTAAAGAGCAATTAGCTGACAGTGCAATCAAGTTATCAAGTGTCGTCGCAAGGTTATCACTTCGTAACTTAACTACGTATTTGGCACATGAAGCTCTCTACTTGGCTCATATGCCCGTTTCATTGTGGTATGTATTGAGTTGTAAGTAGGTGTAAAAAATTAATGAATGAATATAATAGGAAGTGATAAAGATCGAGGAGATAATTATTTATAAGAGCCCTTGAAATAAAAAATATTTGTTAAGTGATGCCAAGTCCAATAATGGACTATAAAACTGTAGTTGAAAAACCCACCACTTCCACGTGAACTACATTTCTCAACACCTGAAATGTCAAAATAACAATGAATGCGAGTTGAACGACTTGCCTCTGCCCTTTATTGCCACAATAATAACTAACATCACACATTTCGCAAGCCCGTAATAAATTCTACGACAGAACACATTAAAATGTTTAATGTTTCACATTAAGGTACTCAAAAAACGGTCATCAGGAGGGTCAACGACTGCATTGACAAAAACCATGAATAGGCGATGCCCTGAAACCACATTATATAAAACTGAGCACAGACGTAGAGAACGACACAAATTAAATAGTTGCATCGGACAAATACGATCATTTCCGATCTATTGCGGCTTGAATTTAAGCAAACACGAAGAAATTTGTAGTCTTTAAAATTTAAGACAGTTAGGTAAATAAATAAATTATTTATTATTTTTAGAGTAGGTACCTACCTAGTTATATTTCAGGAGGCAGTTAGGTACTTCTTCCATTTAGGTTGAAGAAAAAAAGAAGCATGTTTTATGCATCAAAGTTATAACATTATATTATTTAAAAATTAAGTTTGATAACAAAAAAATTAAGCAATAATAAAGACAAGTTTAAAAATAAAATCAGAAAAAAACCATTAAATACAATCGTGAGTGGAGCTAAATCAGCGATTGGGTAGTTTGGGTCGTTCGATTAAGAGCATCGAAGAAAACTTTAACTTATATTGTACTATACTTACATACCTTTGTCATAATAATATGACGCTACGTGACACGCATCTGTTATGGGCTCATAATCTTCCAAAGGAGCAAGGCTGAGTCACTGATGGAGGCAAGGTGCTTCGTCCCCGGTGCCCTCGACTTCGAACGACCGTGACAGGTCCATGACCACACTTGGAAGTCATCTGATATGGACAAAGAGGCATTTTCCTGATCTGAGAGCAGGAGATTAATGCGACGTACACGTACTGTTCGTTGATTTGGTTTATTCCAAGGAAAATTAAGTTTTTATTTAAATTAGAAACACTACATAATTAATCGTTTAAAACAACACAATGTATGTCGTTTTATGCATTTATTGTAGCTATGGGCAAGGTAACTCTTTTTCCTTTTTGATTTTTTCTGATTTAGGCGCGTTTAAATACAAGTTTAACAGCTAAAAATCAAATCACTAGGTATACGCAATATTATATAGACGAATAGGTGCCGTGAAAAAAACAACCACAAATGGTGTTATTTGCTGACGATACTTCATTAATTTTTAAGATAAGTAGACGTGCTCCAAATCTTGACGACGTAAATAACGCCATACTGCAGGTGCATAATTGGTTCACTGCTAATAATTTAGTATTAAATGGGAAAAAAACTAAATGCATACGATTTTCTTTACCGAATGTTAAAAGTAGTGATTGTGACATAGTATTGAATAAAGAGATACTAGAATTCGTCGATAAAACTGTTTTCCTGGGGATCACGCTCGACTCAAGGCTGCAATGGGGTCCTCATTTAACATCTCTTGCAGGACGGCTTAGTTCAGCAGCATATGCTGTAAGAAAAATCCGTCAATTTACTAATGTAGATACCGCGAGGCTAGTCTATTTCAGTTACTTTCATAGTATCATGTCTTACGGTATTTTATTATGGGGACGGGCTGCAGATATCGAGTCTATTTTTATTCTGCAGAAAAGAGCCATCAGAGCAATATATGGCCTCCGCTGGCGCGATTCTCTAAGGGAACTGTTTAAAGACATTAATATCATGACAGTACCTTGTCAATACATCTATGAAAACATCATGTACGTAAGGAAAAATTTAAATCTTTTCAGTAAAAGAGGTGAAAGACACACCTACGGGACTAGAAATAGGGACCAATTAGTTCAACCAGGTTTCAGATTGGCTAAAGTAGACTCATCCTTCATGGGGTACTGTTTAAAATGTTACAATAAAATACCCCCCCACATACTCCAACTCAATGAAACGAAATTCAAATCTTGCATAAAACGCACACTATGCAGCCAAGCATATTATAAGTTGGGGGATTACATCGCTGACAAAAATGCTTGGCTGAACGCTGGTCCTGCTCCACAAGGGCGCATAAACTAATTAATTAGCATTCGAAATTATAGTTGGAGCTGCTGAAGATTGAAAAACTATCTTTGCATTGTATAAATTCAATCTCTTAGTATTGTATAATTGCATAGCACACGTGTGAGCACTATGTACCTAAACTATAAAGCTACCATTTACTGGGTACGTCTTTAATTGACTTGAATGTGCCCTGGCAGCTGAGAGTATGTCATGCTCACTCAAATGTCTCGCTGATGGTGGCGTGTGTGTTGGATCATTGGGTTCCCTTCAAAATGGTTGAGCTGAATGGTGCTGATCCATACGTCATGTTCGTGAACGGGCGCCGTCAGTAGGGACTGGTCATCTCTTAGCCGCCACGGCTTATTTTAATTTATGAATTGTTCTTTTTAGTACGGACGCCTTTAACGTGCACGTCTTTCTGCATCGTTCTCACATGTATAATTTCAACATGAATGATGTAATCAAGATTTTTGTAACAATTTTATGTTTTAAAAGAGTGTCCGTGGAGTTTCTTGCCCGTTCTTCTCCACAGGGATCTACGCTTTGGAATGGGCAACTAGCTTCATCTTTCTGACTGACCGACCCTTGACAATTCAAAAGTGCCTATAATTGGTTTATTTGAAATAAATGCTTTGAGTTTGAGTTTGAGTGACCTAACGATTGAAAATAAATCAATTGGTCGCAAACTTCGCAATCTTAGAAATAACCCAACATAGGCTCGGCAAAATAAACAAATTAGCGGTTCTATATCATACATACATTAATTGTATGTTGTAGGATCACAAATTTAACATAACATCTACGTTCGCGTAATCTGACGGTTGTGATCGCCCTTGCTATCACCGATGGACATACAAGGTTATTGGGGCGGCCTTCCTCCGAGCACAATGACCCAAGCTTGGCTTCCGGGAGCTACAGGGCAAGGTTTCTTAATAGGAGCTTAATTCTTTATAAATTGGTGTTGCTAATGATGCTGTTTGTGTGTGATGTAGGCGGACAAGTGACGTTTATACGTTTGTCTATAGATAATTGAACACTATTATTTTGCCTGTCCGATGGATATTATTTTCTTAATTGCTACCCAGATAAAACCTGAAAGGCAATCGCTCAATTCTCATTTAAATATTTTTACTGCCCAGTCTAAATATTATTTTTTCGAGTTCGATTCTCATATTAATATGGAAAAGTTTCAAATAAACGGCAAAATGTTCAAGTGTAGACACACTTCTCACGCAGAGGTCTTTTGGTTTATTTACCGGACGGGCACTTTGCCCGCGACTTCGTCTGCGTGTATTCGTGCCAAATTTCAAGTTTATTAACTCAAGCAATAAGATTTTTTATATTAACAAAATTCCCCCTTTTCACCCCCTCAAAGGTCGAATTTCCGAAAACCCCTTCTTAGTGCTCCCCTACATAATAAAAGGAAGCCGTATGCAAAATTTCACGTTCCTAGTCCTTGCAGTTTCGGCTGTGCGTTGATATGTCAGTCAGTCAGTTTCTCCTTTTATATAATATAGATTTACCACATAAAAATAGAAAAGGAAAAAAAAGGATTAAGAGGTTCTGCATCATTCGCTCGTACTCGAGTACCTGAAAATCGTACATCACTCGACTATACAAAGAGATTGCCAAGCCACAATACATTGTGGCTGTTGGCAACATCATTACAACAATATTTTTGAAACAGTCCACATTATACACACAAACTGCTGTATTTAATCACTATAGCAAAGATAAAGAAATTGCTATTTGTAGAATAATAAACTTGAAACTACGTAACCATTGTTTAAACATACAAAACGAATTATATGCATAATCTTAGTACAATTATCTGCTGATGCGGTACAGAGCTTTTTATATACAAGAACATTATTATCACATTTATAGGCTAACGGGTTATTAACAAGAATTAAGTGACAATTTATATTAAATGAGCAAAAGCTAAATAATGTATGTAATTTACTGTTCAAGCGTTCACCCTTGAACTTTGCAAACCACCTTTATTATTAACTTAATAGCACCGGTATGCACATACATACTGACAGAACAGTGTATGAAACATAAGATATTGCATGTTGACTTTTTCTTATTTTTTGTGTTCCTTTAGAAACATGGAAAAACCGCAACATTTGAATCAATGCCGTATGATCGAACCGGGATTTCTATGACGGACCACACTGCCGAAGTGATGATCACGGATTTTCCAACAAAAATTCTAGCCCGTCTGTGAACTCAATAGTTTATTCCGGTTCAGAAAGTCAATTTTTTTTAATGTAAAAATGAGGTCTTTTTCTTGTTTAACCGACTTCATTAAAAGTCTGTGTCTGTGTGTCTGTTACCTCAGAAGTCCGTTATTTATAAGCCGGTTTTCAAAATCCTTTTTTTATTTGAAAATATATACTTTCAGATTGGTCCCATAGAAATTTCATCAAAATCGGTTTAGTAGTTTGGTTTTTAAACCAAAATTACTGGTAAAAATTCAAGTAAACGAAATTGTTTTTGTATTATGTTACGCGATATCTCCAGCAATTTGGATATCGATTTCCAAAATTTTTTTTTTAATGGATAGGGTAGGTATGCTTCAGGGGTGGTCCTATATAAATTTTTATTAACTTTATTAGCAAGGAGGTAGTAATTTTTATTAGCAAGTAGTGTTATACGAATTTTTAAGTACGACTTAAATGTGAAAAACAAAAACTTTTCTACAAAAAAAAGCAACCGACTTCCAAAAAAGACACTGCAAAGTGAAAAATAACTTTCATTTCAGAAGTCGGTGACAAACAACAAAAATGCGAACCCAACGACACCGACTTCCGAAATTAAAGTAATTTTTCAGTATGCAGTGTCTTTTTTGGAAGTCGGTTGTTTTTTTTTTTTTTTGTAAAAAATTTTTTTCTTGATCTTTTCTTTCATGCTTTCATCATCATTACAATTATTTTCTTTGCTCCTGTTTCATGATTATCTATACTAATATTATAAAGAGGAAAGATTTGTATGTATGTTTGTAACGAATTGGCTCAAAAGTACTGGACCGATTTTAAAAATTCTTTCACCATTTGAATGTTACATTATCACTTATAGGCTATTTTTTTTTCTTTTTTTTCCACCCGTGCGAAGCCGGGACGGACCGCTAGTTATATATATAGATTAGCAGTGGCGAATGCTGAATTTACGACAGAGGTAAGCCGGAGCAAGAAAAAAAATGTCAATAAACCGTTTCATTATATTTCAATGATGAATTGACTATAGAGTGGTTGGGTTCTAAATTTTCGAAGGGAAGCCGGCGGGAATCGAGTTGTATGGCACCTTCGCCACTGTAGATTAGTATAATATACTTTAAGTACCTATGTATCTATTTATTGTAAATTGTATACAACAACCTACCTACATTATTGTCTCTCCTTCCCATTTTTAATCCATCCAAAGCTAGTCTTTAAAATGTCGCTCTTAGCGGTAAGACCGCCCATTGTGTAGGTAACCATTTTTAAAATGCCTACATTTATATCTGTAAGTTATATGAACATAGTAGGTAAAGAGTATTTTAATCTACTCTTAATTTTAAAACGACGAAAACCGATATTGCTAGCCGATATTCTGCTACAAATAAAACCTGAACGAATCAATTAACATAAACCTATAGTAAACTTGTACTAAATAATAGTTCATTCGTATTCGTCCTCGTTTTGTGAACAAACTGCCACAGATAACTAATTTAAGCATTGAAACAAAACAATACAGTTCCGCTATGCATTTGTTAATACTAAGTGACCATCGACACATAACTAAAATAAGTTTCAAAGTCTTTAAAAATTTACATAATAAGAAATAACCATCATATTACTGTAACTGTGTGTTTTAAATTATTTATTTATTTAAGGAAAAACAAACAGTAGCAATAAGAAATAGTCATAATTTTAAAACAATTATGCTACCCACTACGTTCTCCACAGTATTATTATTTAAAGTATTTGAAACTAGCTAGTAACACAGATATACAATATACCTATACAACAGTCATTGTCCTAGAACTCATATCTGGATTAAATAAGTTTTTCATCAGGCATGAAGGTCCCCTCAAATGGTTCTAAAAGAAATAAACATATCTAACACAAAGTAGTTAAATTATATTCACAGAGCACGAAGTAAATAGTATCGTGTTTAATTCGTACTTGAACTTATTTATTTTCCGTTAAAAATAACGTTTCAATCTTGAGATTGTATATCTGTTTGTTCATGTATGAATCAGGATAGATGGACTATTAATCACCTGTAACTAAAATAAATTCGTTGTACTGTAAGGCCTCTATAGACTCGAATATAATTTCACATTGCTTAAGTATGTATCAGAGAAGTTGGCAAATAGGGCCTTAATCGTAACCAGTTCTCCTCTACGAAGGTTAAATATGATCTGTAAATAAGAAGTGAACCAACCTCGATGGAATACTTTGGAGACATTTCTTCCGGTACGCACCCACTGGCGAGTTCTTATCATCGGGCACCACAACACTTCCGACAAACCACTCCACGTACCATAATTTATGTCAAGAACTTTATCTCCATAGAGGTCAATAGTTTGTTATTGATTGAACATTTGATTGTATTCACTTTTAAGCTATTTTTATTAAATATCAATTAAATTTTCGAGAATTTTCCGACACCTACGTTAAGTTCAAGGGTAGCTGAAGACCTTCAAGGTGCAATGGCTGGCTTATGTCTGTCAGTATTAATGGCTTTATTTATAGAACTTAATGTTAAAATAAGAAAGAATGAATGAATGTAGGTGTGTATTCCGTCGGCCTCTATAAGACGAGTAGAACTTGAGTAGTAATATTACTAGATGTCATTCAACCCGTAGAAATAGCAAGCGGATCCAAGCAGCCTCAATGAGAGATACCTAAGTGTATTCGTTGATAGTTTTAAGTTTGTAGGTACCATTATTGCTTGCTGAGGATTAATAGTGGCCTAATGCAATGCTAACGGCCGCAACTTACGAGTTGTAGATCGTGGTTTCGAATCCGAGCAGACACTTTAATTTGTGTAAATTATTTCATCACCACTGCTCTCAAAACCGTGATGGAAAACATCGTGAGAAAACCAATATGTCCTAGAACTAAAAATTCGAAGACATGTGACATCTACCAACCCGCACTGGGCCCGCATGGTAGATTATAGTCCACTCCCTACCACCGAGAAGAGGCCTGTGTCCCAGAAGCGGGAACATTATAAGCTGATTATACTAATTATTGCTTATAAATTAAACGGCATTGAGAAGTTTCTTAATTCTCTTCTAATTTCGCACCATTGTTGTCACCTACCTAAGCGTTACTTTAACTTTTGACAACTGTAGACAGGAAGGAAAAATCCAAATTGTTCCTTGATGCAACTGTTTAACAAAATGCAGATACACTGCTGCAACGGCTATCTGCATGCGAATCACACAATCGTAGTCCTTGCAGCTTTTACTAAATGCGATTTGCTCCGTATTTCACACTCAGTGGGTTTGTTACGCAAGGCATACAATCTCTGAGTATCGCTAGCAGTTTATTATTTAATTAGTGGCTGAACTGAGTGCACCATAAGGCGTAAGGCAACTACATCCGTTTCCCGAAGGCGAAGCGTCGCGGGAGTGTTTCGCAACTCCTGCGCATGCTGGCCGGGTCGCGGCGCCGAGATACGATAATCTTTGCGACACTGTGTATTGTTTTCTGAATTATAAAAAGGTTTTTCTTTTATTACCGACTTCACAAAAAGGAGGAGGTACTATGTTCGGATGTTTGTATGTTTTTTTTTTTGTATGTTTGTTCATCGAATACTCCGCCAATTGTCGACGGATTTTCAAAATTATATTTTTGTCCAAAAGTAGATAGTTCTGAGGTGGTCCCATTGTCACCAAGTTACGATCTGATGATGGGATCTTAGAGAAATCGAGGGCAACCCTAAAATTTTATAGGCTCACTTATTGTTTTTCGCATATTTTACGAAGTATCTTGTGTATTTGCGTATGGTTGTCACCATCTCAGGTAGTTGAGCTGATGATGGAAGGTACAACTCCTTAACAGTAAGAAGTTACTCGAACAGACAAGGACTGTTTTAGTAAATTGTTTTGATGTTTGATAGGGCATTTGCCACATTTGGTCTCATGATCATCAAGTCATGACCTGATGCAGTCAGGATAGTCTGCAGAGTACCTAACTCCTAGACAACTAACAGCAGATATATCGTGTTTAGGCTCATTGAAAAGGGCTCGATGTGTGGATAAACGTACTGTTAATGAGAAACACCGAAGTAAATAGAGACTTGATGCGGAAGCCAGGAGCATCAGAAAAAGTACAAACCTTGAAATTACAGCACCGTAGTCGTGTTTGGGCTCATTTTAAACAGGACTAAATTTTAAGTTCAATGCAATGTTGACATAAGTCTGGCCCGATGCTGCCAGGATTATCAGCGGGATCCTGGAGAAATCGAAGCAACTCTTCAAATATTATAGGCACACCTATAGCGATTCGGGTATTATTTATAGTAACTCGTGCATTTGCTTTCGGAAAGCAAAATTTAGGGAAGTAAAACTGATGATGAACACCACAGATGGCCACCGGGACTACTCAATAATAAGTATTTCACAGGTTGCGATTCGATTACTTTAATATGGTTGCTAAGCAATTTATGCTCGTCACAATGCGAATGGTGAAATGGAGCTGATGATGGAGTACCAGGAGAACTCCTCAAGAATTAACGTCCCTGTATCGGGAAAAGTAATATTTTGTAAAAGGCGATGAGTTTGATGCATTATAAACAGTCCCACTAAAAAGCGAGAAATAAAAACTTTTTAACAAAAAAAAACCGATTTCGATAAAAAAAAACTACAAAGTGAAAAATAACTTTAATTTCAGAAGTCGGTGGCAATAAACTAAAATACAACGACAACCAAAGACAAAGACACCGATTTCCGAAATTAAAGTTATTTTTCACTTTATAGTGTTTTTTTATCGAAGTCGGTTTTTTTTTTGTTATTTGACTTTAGTGTTACTAGGAACTGCTGTTAATATTTTGTTGTAACTAGCTTTAAATTCTTATACCCAATTAATTAAACTGGAAATCAATGGTTTATATGCTGCTATCCATCTCTAATTATTTTCTACCAAAAAGACCGAGTTGGCTACATTATAATTCCATGGCCTTAATCACAACACCTGTTAAACGCATTAGTAGTCACAGATTGTACCTACCTACATAATGCTGTTTATTAATCATTAGCTGTAGTCACAGCTGTACCTTTAGCATCTACATAGATGGATGCTATCCATCTCATAAATCTTGCGAAAAGTCCCATCACTAAAATGGGTAGTGGTGTGCTAGTCTACCCAATTTAGCCTGGTACAGCCATAACGTTAATTTTATTAGAAACTAGCTACGCTCTGCGGTTTCAGTCGCATAGGTCTCGATCCCTTGAGAATATCGAGATAAAAAGCATCCTATGTCCTAAACCAGCCGATCTATCTAGTCTGGTAAACATTTCACTGTGAAATCTTATGTGAAATGACTTTGCAATGAGCTGTCAATAGTGTCAATCCCCAGCATCAGCATTGCTATTCTGTAAAAATCTCACCGTGAAAACTAAGGTGAAGTGAGCTGTCATTCCACCTGATGTTAGGGATTGCCCCTATTGATAGCTCACTTCACGCTCACTTCATCTAAGTTATCACGTTGTGATTTTTATAGAAAAGACAGCCAGGTCATTTATTTGTTTATTTATACGGCACTTCAACGACTTACTAAGACATACACAAACAAAAATCCCATTCAATTTTAGGAATTGTGAATTCGTCACTTACAGAAGTGCACGGCACTAGCAGAGAAATTAATAGTAAGTACGTACAAGATATCGTAAGCTGAATTACATATCACTACATAGTATAAAACAAAGTCGCTTTCTCTGTCCCTTTGAATGCTTAAATCTTTAAAACTACGCAACGGATTTTGATGCGGTTTTTTTTTTTATAGATAGAGTGATTGAAGAGGAAGGTTTATATGTAGTGTATTTAGTATCAGCATTGCACCCGTGCAAAGCCGGGGCGGGTCGCTAGTAATTTATAAAATAAAGTAGAATTAAAATTAAAATGAGCAATGTTCACAAATACGATCGATAATACAAACATATTAAAAACAAAAAAAAGAAGGCTGGCAAAGAAGGGAAAGGAAGTAAATATAATTATTAACGGGTGGATCGTGTCGCACAGACGACTCGAGACTCATGTCATGAACCATGGGCTACCCATGTGCCAAATTTCATCCAACTCCGTTCACCATTTTGGCGTGAAAGCGTAACAAACATACAGAAAATCAAATATTTTCTCTTTATAATATTAGTTTATGCATATATACAACCAAAGTCATTTACGTATAAAGTTAAATTATGGTATAAACATTTACAACAGCATCACATAAATCTGATGCACTGAATATTCGTGTCAAGTAGGTACGAAACTCGTCTTATTAACATAGTCTGTGGTAGGACCGACGTCCGACACCGACCAATTCGTACCTACCCTTAACTTGTCTGTACGTTGTATCCATGGATATTTGCATAGTTATTATTTACATTAGCATGATCATGAAGCCTAATGCCTATAATCTGAATACTAATATACCTATGTATGGAATGTACTAAAATGCCGACTAATACTGGTAACCGCTTCGTAGCTTATGTTTGATTTTAATTACTACATTCCATTAGTACTTGCGTAAGCAATTTATAAATTAGATAAGCTAATTAAAATCGGATATCGAATTTACCTTATTTAATTAGGATTCCGTTAAGCCTATAAGTAGATCTCGTTTCGATTACTTTCAGTTCCATGTCTACAAGTGACTTAAGTACATTGAATCATACATTCTTGCCCCATACACATTATTAGGTATCTTAATTATAATAATAAAACGTCTATTCAAGAACGGCTGAAATTGTCACACAAGCTCCAAAACTTATGTTCAAATTGTACAGCGAATGCCAAACACAAACAACAACAAAAAAAATCTGAAGTAGGTGTTTCAGAATTTCTGAAGTAGGTATTTCGTCAGGTTTCATCAAAGTTCGTTAATAAAAATACTCAGCCGGAACAGTTTTAGCAACTTTTAATATTTATGATGACTTGTATGTAACAGTTACAATGCTCTGCTTATATTTTTATGAAACCAAGGATAATAAAAGTGATGTGTGTAATTTAGTTAAAACCTAATTGCCTTCTTTCTCATCATTTGTGTTAGCAAAGCGTCGTAACGAGGCTCATTACTTATGATAATATGTGGCTCATATAGTAAGCCTTCAATGGGATCCAAGGTTAGAATCCAAACTAACTGGAATTTTTTTGGTTCATGAAGAAAACTTGCCATTCTAGATTTGAGTGTCCTTTTGCGATTTTTGCTTAAAACTTAAGAAGTTTGTTTGGGCGATAACTGTAGGCTCGCCCTCTATTCTATGGGACTTAAACATAACAGCGAAATGTGGTTGCCACTACAACCTCTGCCGAACTCGTCGAGAAACCCAGGCGTGATGTTGTGTTACAAAGATTCCACCTCCCTTGTTCCAGGCTGGGTGAGCGATGAAGGGGTGGTTTGACGCGTTCCGCGAGGAAGGCGGGCCGACTCTCTACGCGTACCACAACCGCACGGCAGTCGCGGCCGACGTGCCTGCGCTTGCGCTGCTCATCGCGGCGCTTACGCTCTACGTCGCCTTCCTCGCTGTCTTCCCCGGCATCAGGAAAGAGGTTGTACACTTCATATGATGTTTTACGTATAAAATAAAGGTTTAGTTTACTTACCAATAGACGGAACCAAAAGGCTACTAAAGGTGCCAATAAATTGGCTCGATTTTGACGATTGTTAGTGTCAAAAACTTCTTACACATTTGCAGAAAAAAATACGATTTCAATCGTCTGTTGCTTTAGACTAACACCGTCGGGCACTCGACAGACAAAGCATTTACTTCTTACTTAGACATACCCTTGGTCATTAAAGATACTTAGTTCCTGTGCAAGGTTACATCACCTCTGCAGTTTATAGTGACTACGGTCTAAGAATCAATTGAACACCAAAAATGTCAAACCTTCACCTTCCCGAAGATTGACATTATGATAGTCTTTTCTTACATACCTTAAGATACAATTTAATGATAGCAATATGATGTAATACTCGTAGCAATACACTCGAGAGTAATGAATTAGGGTCACATAAAGATACCTGATATTCTCGGAAACAAAGAATGCTAGTTTAATTAAATAAATTGTGTTTAATAGACAATCCCCAATGTCCCAAATCAATGTTCCATAAATAAAAGTAATAAAATGTATGTGTGTATTATATTCAGAAAATTACATTTATAAACAAAAAAATAACCAATCTCATCTTATAAAAAAAATAGAAAAGCAATTTTTTTCTCTACTAGGTACTTTAAAATTTTCTTGAGTTTTAGTACTTTGTATTACCCCCACGTGCTGTCATCACTGCCGTTATGCGGTTTGGCATGCTGTACATCAAGTTTCTTACATGATGTTGGGGAATATTCTCCCATTCCTCTACAAGTGCAACTTTGAGCTCTTGAAGCGTGATCAGGGAAGGGTTTCGGTGTTTCACACATCGTCCGAGCTCGTCCCAAGCATGCGGTCCGGGCTGCGTGTTGACCACTCCATACAGTTAATGTTCACCTCTTGAAGGTAGTCATTCACAATTTCACCAGTATGAGGCCGGGCATTGTCTTGAATAAGGATAGCATCCTCTCCCAAATTGACTGGACCAACGTATTCTTTTAGGATTTCTATAGATAACGAACGATCGTTTTCTTTCATCTTTCGCTAGTTATAATGCCGTTTTCTATAACCACCAGACGGACACCGGACGGTACGGATCCACCGCCATAGGCCACTTTCTCTTCGATGTTTGCTTGCTTGAATCGCTCCCTTGGTCTTCTATACCCTCTCGTTCATCCATCGTTCTTATAGAACATAAATCTTGATTTATCTGGCGGCATAACTCTTGACCAATCTTCATTACTCCAATTTAAGTGGTTCCGAGCATAATGTTAATCTCGAAATACGATGCCCACCCTCAAGGTATCAAAATACTCATGTGATATTGTATCACATGAGTGTTTTAATACCTAATTATGTACGGTTGCATACAAGACTTTATCTACACCCATGATATGAGTCCTCAATTAGATAAAAGGTTCTGAAACCATAAGGTGTTGTACGAATTCTATGTAAATTCATTGGAAAGTTTAATTGCTGAGTATCAAAGCTTGAATCACTCATTTTTGTAAACAACAAAATAATACATTTTTGAAATAATAATATCGAACAAAAATGGCGGGATACGACGTGAATTCGAATAACCTATAAGTATTTTTTTTTAATTATGGCGTGTGTTAGTGAAACGCGCGTGAATGACAATGTTCTTTTTTTGAAATTCATACTGTTACCACAAATTGAGTAGTGAGAATGTGGCTGTTTGATGAGTAAGGAAGGGATCGAAAAAGCAAAGGAGTTGTATAATGAAATTTATTTAAATATATACATTGATATATATGTTACACTAGATTAGTAATTACCGCACCAAGGCGTTGCCACTAGACTGATGGCCACAGCCATCAGCCTAGCCTAACGTCAGTTCAGTGCTCTGTGTGACGCCAACCGAAGTCAACCGAGTGACATGCGACAAAAAATATCGCGAAAGAGTGCGATTCAAGATCACAAAAACATAATAAATTAACCGGAATTACTTTCCACACGTAAATTAATTGTCTCTGTGTTTATATCAACGTAAAAACGCAATAAAATGTAGAATTTTGTAAATTAGGTTCAGTGTTACCACTAAAAACTTAGTTTTAGTTTCCTACATTTGTGAGAGTTTTTAATGGAGTGTATTACGTGACTTAGAAAAGTGTAACATCGATTATCACGTCCCCGTAAGTTAACTAATACGAAACACATAACAACGAATGCACGCTACCATGAAAAACTTAACGCCGTAGCCATGCGATCTCGAATAACCAAATCTCTAATTCACCTATTCGAAATACTTAACAACGAATGCACGCCACCACGAAAAACTTAGCGCCGTAGCCATGCGATCTAGAATAACCAAACTTCGAAAACCAAACGAAAAGACATCAATGGGGGTTCTTAATAAAAATCCAATTTTTTTAATAAAAAGTACTGTATTTGCATGATAGTGCTGTATAACACGTGTTCTTACAATACATACATACACATACACACACACTCGCACATAATTATGACATATTTTGTTTTTTTTTCTCAAATGTCTGATTTGGTTGATTGTTAAATAAATATATAATAACTTTTTATTAAAAAATTGGATTTTATTAGGATGTCTTGATTGATGTCTTTTCATTTGGTTTTCGAGGTTTGGTTATTCGAGATCGCATGGCTACGGCGCTAAGTTTTTCGTGGTAGCGTGCATTCGTTGTTAAGTATTTCGAATAGGTGAATTAGAGATTCGGTTGTTCGAGATCGCATGGCTACGGCGTTAAGTTTTTCGTGGTAGCGTGCATTCATTAAATTTCGTTGTTATGTGTTTCGTATTAGTAAACTTACGGGGACGTGATAATCGATGTTACACTTTTCTAAGTCACATAATACACTCTTTTTAATGTATGGAATAAGTGATTTGAAATATTTTTTTAATAATAACAACGTAGCAGGGTGCTTAAAGATGCAGCACGCCGTGAAAAATGGATGGAAATAATCCGATTGCTGAGAAAAGAGACTGACTGGCAACCTGGCTGGTTAATAATAAAGAAAAAATATTAAAATAGAAAATGTCTTAGTTATTTTCATTATTCATAAACTTCTATTACACATCCAATAAAAAAAAAATCGACGGGTTGCACTCCGGGAGTGCCGGCAGAAGTGAAAACTTAAATATTAATGTTCTGCATTTTTGATATTTTGGAATGGTTAGAGAATAATTTTGTACGAATTGCTTTCGTTATCAGTATAAAAGTATTATTATTTATGTGGTAGGATACAATATTTATTCATTGCGCTATCGTACACAAACATGACAATTATCGAACATTCGCGCAAGCGCCTTGCGCCGCCTGCCCTCTCTCCATCCGTCTTACGAATTCTCGATCAGGTCACGTGTCCTGACGCGAGTTTAGAGATTTTTACCCATTCCAAAAAAAATACGCAGCGCCGCTAAAGAAGTTTTCACTTCAACATTCGCGCAAGCGCCTTGCGCCGCCTGCCCTCTCTCCATCCGTCTTACGAATTCTCGATCAGGTCACGTGTCCTGACGCGAGTTTAGAGATTTTTACACATTCCAAAAAAAATACGCAGCGCCGCTAAAGAAGTTTTCACTTCAAAAATACATAATTCAAATATTTAAAAATAATTTAACTTAACTTAAAACGCTTTTTATGGCTTAAAATGTTGGGTAAAATTTCGCATGGGTAGGCAACCCCATCCCGTCATTGCATGTTTATATTGCTGTCTTTGTCTAATCTAAGCGACGATATTAATCTTACGACGTGTGTAAGTGAGACAGATATATGTTTACTTTTAAATGATTAGTGGTTTCAAAGCTACGTCGTCGCGTTTAAAAAGTGGTTACACTTTTTTGACACATTTTATTGAGGTTTGCTTCTCTAGTTATTTAACTCAATGTATATATATGTATTATTGTCACTATGGCGCTGGTTGTTTTAATGTTGGCAATAAACTAACTGTTTCAGAACATTTTATTGAGAATTTATAGCATGGGTGTAGATAAACACAATTTATTTCATTAAGCTAGCATTCTTAGTTTCCGAGACATTCAGGTATCTTTAAATGACCCTAATTCATTGCTCTCGAGTGTATTTCAACCGTACTAAAGATTATGTAGCTCTACGGAACTTTATAGGCAAGACATACACTGGGTACGCAGTAATTAAAGAGTTTCAATTATCATTTAATACGGCTATAAACATAAGAATTTCTTATCACTGCATACTTCTTCAAATGGACAATCAAAATAATATGTACGAGTAATTATAGTTTGATGGCTTCATAAACATAAACATTCCACTACACCTTTCATCGTACAGTCTGCTTTGGTAGCTGACCTCAAATAATAAAGCCTTATTACCTCACTATATCTATATAAACATTCTTGACAATCGAATGGCCATTGTTTTGTTTAATATAACACCTAACATAATATTATCTTCACCTGATTGTAATACAGTGCATTATTTACGAAACGTCTTCAGCCATCACGATAATGACTAAGATATAACTCATAACAGCTACATTAAGACCTATCCATTGTTTGTTACAGAGATTCTCAACGTTCACGATAGTCACACTTAGTCTTTTCGTCGGCACCGTCATTCTAGGTAAGCATTATGGAATATCCAACTTTCCACTTTCTTTGTTCATAATTAGTGAAACGTAACCGCACAATATTTGCAGTTTAGTTCTACAATTTTAACACTGCATTTAAAACGTCAATCTTTGCAGCAGACGTGACAGCCTTGGCAACGCTTTTAACGACTTAATTACTCTCATTTGCCATGAAAATCCTAATGGGCACTTAATTAAAATGCAAGTAGGTACGTTGCTTAAAAACAACAAGAAACAAGATTAAATTTATTAAATTAAGTAAAGTTTTATTCACTAAGATAAAACTAAACGTATTGTTTCGTAAACGTCTACGAAACGGTGAGGAAATATAAATTATCGTACGATTTATAGAGACCTACTATAGATGACGAAAATAATTGTTGATAGATACTTTACAATAATTGACAACATGATTGAGATGCTTATTTCTAAATCTTGCTTGACGTGCGTTAAAAAAGAATATGTACACTTCAACAGCAGTGCAACTGTCTCCTGTAGATATAAATATGCTTAGTTAATTTTTACACAATCATATTATTATTATGTATTTTTGGCAAAGTGAAATGCAAATATTTAAAAACATCATCATCTGCCTAGCCTTTTCCTAGCTATTTTTGGGGTCGGTTCCAGTTTAACCGGATGCAGTTGTTACCAGTATTTTACGTGGAGCGACTGCCTATCTGACATCCAACCCAGATAATGGGTATCACGATACCCTTTAAGACTACTAAGTAAGACTGGTTGTCAGAGTTTCAGGCTTCTGACGACCCGTAACGACTGTCAAAGATCCACGAATGACAGCTGGGACCAACGGTTTAATGTGTTTTACGAAATACGGAGGGGTCTCGTAAAGAAGGTCACCCATCCGCGGCAAGCGTAGCCTAACCTGATCGATCAAAACTTGCGGCAGTTATTAGCCTGGAAGTAAGGATATTTTAGGAATATTAATAGGTGGCCTTTATCCAACATCTTACACTGATGATGATGATAAAAATAAGACCCGAAGAAAAATGAAATAAGATGAACCGTAGCGCTTAATTTAATGAGAAAAACCAATATCTAGTTAAACTGGAAGCCAACCATAACGACTCCACTAAGAGAAGGTTAATGATGTATGATGATGAGGTAAAAATTACCAAGGCAAAGACTTAAAAAAAACGTAGGTACGTAGCTAGACTGGAAATCATATTGGGCGGAGCTCTTAATTTTTTTATGTCTTGTCCATAATCAAGTTAAAATTTTGTTTAGTTCATGATTTTGTAAATTTTTCGTAATGAATCTGCCATTGTTTCGGGTGGCCGCTCGAGTGGTGAAATCAACTTGCCTTTTGCCATTGACCGCGATTTTCGTGTGTCAAAAGTAATTTTGGCGCGCACCTCGTGCGTACACGTTTTCATCTCTCTTGTCGACGGTCATGTGGACACACCCAAGATATCAAATAAGCTCATGAAATGTTATTTCACTGTTCCAGGTTACGCTTACTGATAGGTACTCATACCGACATGATTCATTATAAATTCAATGCAAGTTCTGATATTCCGGTTGCGATAATTTTAATAACGGTACAAAGCAAAACCGAGTTGTATGCAAAGTTTACAAATGCCGTTACTGGGACTGAACTGAATATTATCGCTGGAAAGTTTCGATTGTCTGCACACTGTAATACAAACCCCAACAAGTTCTTTCTCATAGTTCTATATATAGATCTGTAGTTACGCGTTTTAAGTTTAAGTCAAAGATCAAGATACGGCACTTTTTCTTCTAAACATTATAATTTATTTCAGGCTATTATTATCAGCTTTTTTGTCATCGAGGCTTACAGTTCTTACCAATGTTTTGTTGTGTTGGTTCCAGTTTGTAAGCATGGCTCGTCGTGGCACGTGTCGGGGGCGCGCGTGGCTCGCGCCGCCTACCGCGCCTTTTCCGCCGAGCGCCTGGACTGCTGGCTCGCCGTGCACGTTGGACTTGGACATGTCAACGTCACGCTCACAGGTATGATACTTACGTCACGGTAATATTATATACAGTATTCCAACTTCATACAAACGGACGAAGCGCGAGCTATGCCTAGGCGCCTCGATCTCGGCCTGCGCTCGGCACTCAGACAGTCGCGACTGTGCCGAAGTTACGAACGGACGGTGTGTTGTTTTTTTAACAATAACCGCGCGGTTTTTCACTAAAAATAAGTTCAAGTACATATTTAATATGACGAGTAGAATATATTGTGCTGTTTTTGGTTGCATGAATTTGTCAATAACGAACCCAGAGATAACTTTTTTTAGATTACCTGGAAACTCTGAAAGGTAAGACTATAAAATAATTTTACTTACTAGTAGGTAGGTACATAATGTGTGTCTTTTTAATGGATAAGTATTTTCTTTTATCTCCCGAAAAAAAGATGTCTGGATTAATAAATAAAGTAAATAGAGTAAAGGAAAGTGATTGAACACACGCTTGTGTTAAAACCTCGGGGCATGTGTGTTTTGTTTTGTTAGTTTGTATAATTCAAAGTAAAGACGTGGTATTTTATTATTAATAATAGTTGTTTATTGTACTGTGGGTATGAATAATACTAGAAAAAATAAATTTGACCGTCTGTCACGATTGCCGTGTGTCTAGATAGTTGACATTTTCTCAGAATATATATTACTGCTGCTTCTATAACAACATATACCACTAAAAACCATTTTTTTTTCTCGGTATTAATAACAACAACAGCTAGACTCATGAAATATTCACAGAATATTTAGATGTTTACAATCACAAAACTTACAATCACAAAAAAGTATATATATAATCATAAAACCAAATGGAAACACAAAGTAGGCAAATGTAATTAAAATGCTGGAGGCGGGCAGCCCTATCGCATGTTTATGTACCGCGCGGCTGTAGGCATTTATTTTTATGATACGGCCGAGTTACAATACTGTATATAATATTACCGTGCTTACGTGCTACTTAATAATAATAATACCAGCCTATTATTGTCCTAGGGCAAAGGCCTCTTAGTGTCCGTTTCAATGGCGCGGCCACGAAGTTTTTTTTTTCACACTCTTTTCATGCAGGCCTTTTTTCTTTTTTTGCACGAGCATTGATCTACGCTAATAATATGATAATAACGCGCAAAGTGTGTGTAGTGTCTGTGATATTAATAATGTAATACTAGTTAATAAAGTTAGACTTTTTGTGGTCTTAATAGCTGATTTATATATGGAACCTAGCCAGGATTCGGAAAATCAAGTAGCTGCAGTTTATTAACCGCACTCGCTTCTTAATGTTCTACTTAGCCATTTATTTTTGTTACTTATATCGCCCTACCTACTGCGGGGCAGTTTTACTATCCCTATTTCCTCTTACCCCTGTCTAGAGTTTACTCCCTGTCTGAGAACTACTATCTGAGAATAAAAACTCAGTCATACACTCATAGGTACCATAATAAAAACGAAATTCTTAAGATATGAATAACACTGATAGAAGATCCAGCAACACAAAAGCACTCTTGTAAGAACTTTTAAATTGTGTGTTTTAAATTTCCCTGATTCCAGCCCTATCATGGGGCAACACGAGCGTGGGCGACCCAGGCGTGGACTACAACGAGCAGTTCCGCTGGGAGGAAGCCGGCGCGATCCAGGAGTTCTACCACGACGGCCTGGCGCGGGGTCTACCCTTCCCTCTGCTGTCAGTCGCGGAACATTTCGCTGTGCAACATGAGGGCTTCGACTGGGGGGCTAAGTACCGCGCCGCGGGATACACCACATCTACGCTGTTATGGTATGGACACCATTAGGTTATTTCCATTTATTCCCATCTGCCCCCTTCGAGCTTGCTACCGGGGTGGTGGCTGGCACTAACTAGTGGCGTTTTCCACCCCGGTGGTCAATGGTACTTATTTAGTGTAATCTGCCCCCTTCCTAATTATGGTAAGGTGGTCGATTCTCATTAGGTAAGTACTTACTGGACATTATCAATAGAAATTGATTGTGAGTTTTTGAAGTTTGCTAGCGTTTGCCTCAAGGTTTGGTCTGAAGTGTTGTGGATATACTGAGGGGCACGAAGGTACACTATGTATTTTGTGGATCTTACCATGGTGTATCCTCAGCCCCCGTTCGCCTTTAAAAAAGCGTGCCGTGATCAATACGGGCATCTCACCAGCTGGATATCGAGCGATATGACAGGTCGCTGATATCTAGCGATGTTTTATTTGTTACCCTACATTATGAGAACCGTCTTTTTTTTACGATCCATTTTAGGTCCTTACCTATGAAATTGCCGATTTTTGATACTGGCTATTGTGAAGATCGATATCTTTAATTCTATGTAGAATTCCAAATTCAAATTAATTTTATAATATAGCATGACATTTTGTTTTTCAAAATCAGTCGTTCATTTCTTTTTCCGCCGTTATTTTTTTTTTAATATCGCTTTTTCTGTAACCATGGAAAACTCGAAATCGCGCGTTATTATCGAATACGAGTACCTTCGTGGCACCAGTGCAGCACAGACAGCACGCAATGCTAAAGACGTGTATGGACATGGCCGATTGGCCGCATGTGAACGCACGGTCCGTTTTTGGTTTGATCGCTTCTGTTCTGAAAATTTTGATCTCAACAATGACGTGGCCGACTAGAGACGAAAGTCGATAACGATGAATTGAAAGCATAGTGGAAGCAGATTCATCTCAAACCACGTTGGAACTTGCAGCAGTCTTCAACGACCATGATAATTTGATACTGATCCATTTAAAATTAAAATCGGAAAGATAAAAAAAGCTCGGAAAGTGGGCATCTTATGGACTAACTGAACAACAACAACAAAATCGCATCGAAGCACCGCACAACGGACCGTCTTAAAACTACAGGAGTTACCACTGGTAATTCTTCGTCACCCACCATACTCACTAGACCTTGCTCTAACTAATTTCCACTTTTATTCGGAACCTGGATAACTTTTTACAGTGGAAAAATCAAATCCAACGAGGCGGTGGTGAAAAACGCCTCTAATGAGTTCATCGATTCCCGTCCCCAGGATTTTCATAGCAGAGCCATCAATGAACTTTCACAAAAATGGCTAATAATACTTCGATTAGTTTAATACATAATTTTTTTTTAATGGTTTTTGTTATACAGGGACACCCGTCCCTGGAAGTATGGATCAAATCAAATAGGGGCGTGGGCAAGGTCATTTCGAAACTTTTGATCCTGAGAATGATTGATGATTGTGAATTATTTTACGGTTTAAAAGTTGTGACCAATTTTTTTCAATCGTTTCGCATAGTGCTCAAAGAAAAAGACCATTAAAAAAAACTATCAGGACTGTCTAAAAAACTTAAATTGACAGTTCCTGGTAGTTTTTTTTAAATGATTTTGTTCTTTGAGCAGCAAAGTGATTGAAAATAACAAAAGTTGGTCATAACTTTTGAACCGTAAAAAAAATTACCAACATTCTCAGGATCAAAAAGTTTGGAATGACTTTGCCCACGCCCCTATTTGATTTGATCCTTACTTCCAGGGACACTCCGTATAAAACGGCAATTTCATAGCTAAGGACCTAATACATATTTTCGGTTCTCGGTCCAAGACCAAATTTAACATAATTTAAGAAGAGAATAACACGACATATCATTTCATTTCATTTACACTACACACACATCAAGATTACGGAAACATAATAACATCTACACCGTTCATTGTTGTTTATATCATGTTTGAATAATTAATTGGCCGAACACTGTCTCTTAGAATACAGGCTGTCCTAGTCTAAGGGACAGGGTTATATACATTTTGTACAGATTTTACAACTTGCAATTGAATTGTAATGTAATGTACGGAGGACAGCACATCGAGCTGCCCCAGTCTGTCAGATTTTCCCAATTGAATATGAACCTTATGCCTTTGCATTAAAGTTGAAAATCTATCAAAGAAATTTGACAGACTGGGATAGGTTGACCTGCTGGCGTCTGTACATTATAATTGTGTTTCTGTATTTTTGTGAATAAACCATTATTATTATTATTATAGAATAAGGTTAATAATCAGTCTCGTCCGAGATTTATCTAAAAATCACCTTTTTTTTACAAATTACCTAGCTAATAAACAGGATTAAAACTAGTTAGTAATCGTGTTCCAGGACGGCGCTAGCTCTGTGGTTACTGATGAACCTGCTACTGGTGGTGGTGCCGCGATACGGCGCGTACGCTATGGCCACGCTGGGAGTGGTGCTGTGCGCAGCCGCGGGGGGCTACTGGGCGTCGCTACCACACGCCCCTCTAGTCGTGCGCCTCGACGGAGCCATGCTATTCTTCTCGCTAGGATGGTGTTTCTGGCTTGTTTTGATAGCAGGTAAGGTTTGTGAAGCTGTATTATTGTACTGACTACCGTATTGATAAATAAATAATTGAACAAACCAACCGGCCCGCTGGGATATTCATTTCTTAAGGCGTAATTAGATATTCTTTTATCATACATAATGACGTAGTGTGTATAGAGAAGTATGAGAAACGGTGTAAAATTCACTCATCCTCTTTAGAAAAGGTAAGATCCTCCGACCCGACGGGTGTTGTGTCTGGTACCTAGGCAATTGCCTACCAGACACAACACCAGTCTGAACCCGAAGACTGATTTCGAGACGTTGTCTAGATGCTAGTTACGTCTGCTTGCGCGATACAGCAGTGCTATTCTGTAAAAATCTCACCGTGAAAACTAAGGTGAAGCGAGCTGTCATTCCACGTGATGTTAGGGATTGCCTTCATTAATAGCTCACTTCACGCTCACTTCACCTAAGTTATCACGGTGAGATTTTTACAGAATCGATTGGCTGGATTTTGCGTGACGTCAGTGTGACGCGTAGTTCGCATGTAGTGTATATGTAGATCATACGAACACGAAATCTAGTGCATTCCGAAAAACAAATATCAATCACAGTAAAAAAATAGTGGTGCATGGCCATTTCAATAATGCTACACCGCGTCAATGATTCCGCTGTTCCTTGTATCCTAGATGACAGACACTTCATTTTGTTGCATTTATTATATACTTATGATATTGTCATTTGTTCCAGGCTGTGTTTGCGTAGCAGTGGGTTTAATAATCGCAATCCTAGACCTGGTCTGGCCTCACCGGTTCTCCACAGTGCTGGAAGTGGACTACGACACGCCGTACGACCGACACGTGCTCATCGTTGACAGTCGACAGCGCGCCAGACCGCAGATACAAGCTTCATTACCTACTAGGATACTAAGGTGGGTTTAAGCCCCATTTACACTATGCAACATTCTTGCCTGTGGCATACAACAAAATTAAAACAACAAATGACTTACATCGTCTAGTTGAGATGGTGCAACGTTTATTGTTGCTAAAATTTATGTGTACCAGGCAGTTAATCGCACAGTGTATATCAGGCTTTATAATTGCAGCTACGCCATCCGTATTCTTAGATGCGCAATGGCATTGTTTTATAGCAGGTTAGTTAGAGGCGAGAAGTCAATTAATACATTGTTACTTGAAGTTTCAGTGTACCTACTTGGTACTTGGCCGCCCATTCATTGTATGTTTTGTATTGATAATCTTATTTTTTTGTTATGTATTTTCTAGTAACCCCAAGTACCCCCAGAATCTGATCGGATAATTATCCACTCCGTTGATCTAATGGTGATCGTGAACTAATTTCGTTTTCGACTAATCAAACAATGTATTTTTCAGTTTGGAAACTTCAGCTTCAAACAAAATTTTCAGTGTCCAGTAGTACTTAATTACACTGTACCTAACATGTTTTTACGTGGCACTCTTAACGTAGCCTTCTACGTACCTAGATGTAGGACGTAGGTAGACGATAAAACACCGCTACCTGCATAAAAAACTTAGTTTTTCTGTCCCTAATTGGTAGCGCTTCTGAACATTGCAGAAGACTGTCATCTAAGACCCGTGAGGAGGGGCAGGTCTCAATGACAGTTGTTAGCGAGAACGAGAGGGGTCGAGACAATCCCGCATACCAACATGAGCAGAGGAAGCCAAACTCACCGTGGAGGTACCCACTCTTCAGGAGACAGATTGACAGGTAAATGAGAGAACAATAGATAGGGTTATTGTATGGAATAACACATCGGACAAACGCCTGAACACGCTCCAGAACACTGAAAGTCCGTAAACGTTATGACCATTAAGCTGATGTCTCTTCGTATGAGGTGGTAAACATGATGATCCTACAATGGTTTTGAGCGATGCAGTAAGATTTTTGCGGAATCTTACTAAGAATTATTCAGCCTATGTACATTAAAATTAAAATAAAAAAATTGTAAATTATAATTATAATTTGTAAATTATATTAAAAATATTTAATTCAAATCTTGCGTAAATTTTGGGACACCCGTTATAAAAGGACTAGATACCATATGTAGAGGATGGATATCGGTAGTTAGTCCTTTCAGTGAAATGAAATAAAAAGTATTGCTTGCATTTCAGAGGCACCCTACTTATTTCAAAATGTTCGATGTTTCAGAGCGGACTCGGCGTCAAGTCTGGGGTCAAGCATAAACGGTAACAGTTCCGGTATCAAGATGTCGCCACTGGCCACAGGGGCTCTCCCGGCGTCGCCGCCTTCCATCCCTCCGCATAGGTACATTACGAGTACTTCTCAGTCTTGTCGCTATGTTAAATAACTGCTGCTTGCTGACATTACTTTGTAAAGTGAGTATCGATGCAAACATGCAAATTCACCCGTTGTGAATCGAGAGCGTCGCCATTGTGACAAAGTGTTACTGTTAAATTGACGTATAGGTATATGTAGAGGTATCATTATAACAGTTAACTTATATGAAAAGAACTCTACTTACCATAATTCATTAGTTAATAAAAAAACTATTTATTTTTGCTGTCTAATATTTCTGCGAATAGCGGACAGAGGGCATAGTTAACATGTGATTTTTTTTTTCCAGGTACCGACCTCAAGTACCAGCTGCGGAGCGAGTGAAGGACATGTGGTGATTAGTGTAATACTTACTAGCATAATTACACGCAAATAATAATAGGTGTTGTTGGCGGTACGTCATCTAAAGTTATTGATCTCTATGGACCTTCAATACACGGTGAACAGACAAACCCACGAGTTAAATGAAGTCGGTTTAAAAAATAGTGATATAGACGTAGGAAATAATGTAGAAACTCCACAAATACAATCAGAAGGACAATTCTCGTAATTTTAAGAACGTTCACAGTCTGATCTCGGTCCCAATCTGTCAAAAATAACTCTGATTGCCCTACATTTTTGACAAATCTTTGACATTGACTGTCGTTGAAATGAGATTGCGACCAGATTTTGAACGTTTTTAATTACGATATTATTGGCCTTCAGATAAGGAAAGTAACATACTTATTGTGCCTAAGAATTGGTTACAGGCTACTATGAAAATATGAAACGTCTCGTGAAAAGTTTTTAAGCTAATAAACTAAATGCCTTATTCAAAACTTCATGTTTCATATTTTTAAAGGAAACCAACAACTTTGAAGTCAATTGACAATACTGTTTAAAATAAAATTAAATTGTAAATATGTAAATTATAGTTAGGTATCAAAATTATGTATAACGAATCCGTCCAGTGTCATAAATTAAATGCCTAGAAGATAATGTTGTGTACCTCTTGTAAGATATGAGTGAAGTAAATGTATGACTGCATCGACACAAGTGAATGCTTTGTGCCATGTAACGAAACAAAACACGAGAAGTGTGAATTAAGTAAACATTTATAAGGAGGAAGATAATATATAAAAAAAGGGCATTTAAGGTCCGCGGCATACTTACCTGTCCGCCATTTTGTTTTTATTTTAATTGCAGCCACGCATGAAACCTATATGCTTAAGCTTTACGGGGTTTGTCCCTATTATGTTTTCTGCTTGCATTGATGACAATAGACAATTTTGAAAAAATATCAATATGGCGAACAGGTAGGTATGCCAGGCTCTATATAAAAATCTTCAATCCCCTTTAATATTCTCGGAATGTCGAAGCTAAAATTACTTGACATGACATTGAGTTGAAATTAATAGAAAAAATCGACAACTATTACAGATATGAACGTAGAGGTTAATAGCGACATATCAATTGAAATAAATGACATCGAATCAATTAAAATAATTCGGTATTCTATTACTAGAACGAAGTCATTTAGCTGTACGTTTAGTTTTAAGTTATTTATTTCTTATTTTCAGTTCTAGTTGGATGCGTGAATGTGGGATGTAACCATTTGTAATAACAATCACAATTATTTCTACGTCACTTTAGTCCTAACTACCTACATCACGAAACATGTTCAATGTTGTGAAGATGTGTTTGCAACAGTGAATGTATTGTACCTATGATATTATGTGTTTTAATTGTAACTATAGTGAGAATACAGAATAGAGTGAATGATTTAAATCGTATTTATTGTGATCGAAAAAATAATTATACAAATTCGGAACAAGGACGCTGTGTATTTATTTGTGAAATATAATTAATAATATATATCCTTCCTAAAATTCCTATAAAAGGTAAGAGTAAAAAAAAATAGTGAATGCTTCACGATTTCAGTGAATTATCAAACGTATCTAAGCTAAGTCTGAAATCTCCAACCCGTCTTAAAAGTAAGCGTGGTGATCAATGCCAACTCTGTATGAGAAAAGGCCTTTTGCCCTACAGTGGGACAATAATAGGCTGGTATTATTATCATCAATTCGGTAATTAATTCGGTAGTCAAAATTAATTCAGGTCAAAATCAAACAAAGTCAGGTTACGAATAAAAAAGAATCACAAAATACAATATACAGGGTGGAATTGAAGTCATGGGCATTATTTTAACCTAAGGCACTACTCACGATACTGATTGCATTAGGGCTATACGCAAATCAAAAATATTATTAATGCAATTAAGGAAAACCTTAAAAATCTAGTAAGTCAAATTGCACAAGGGTTATTATTGCAAATAAACACTTAAAGTAATTAAAACAAAATACTTCGTTAACGCCAATAAATGTTGAAGTATCAAAATCTTAAAGCGCAGTACAGCGCAAAGCGAAATGTAAACAAACATCACCTGCGCGCGCGCGGGTTTTTCCTTACAAGTAATAATAACAATGGGCTAAAAGACATGCCGTCCGGCGGGATTCCCTGGACTCTCTCCGTCCCACTCCCTCACTCGCAAAAATACGAATATCACCCCCGCGCGGGGTCTGCTTCCCGCCGCAACATGAACCCGGAACCAGTGTCATAACGACTGCGCAGGTGCATTGACGCGTAATTGATTTATTGATCCCGTGATGTAATCGCCGTACTCGCCGCTCGCGTCATACGGTGCTTGGATTGCAGTGTATTAAGTGTTAGTGTAGTATTTGTGTGTTGTGTGTGTGTTTGTGTACACGATGCCTCGATCGCGTAATGTGCAGGCTAGGTACACCAACCAACAATACCCACAAATGGTTGTAATTTACGATCGCACAAGAAATTTAGTATGAACTCGTGAAATGTTCCATCGCCGCAACCCAAACGACCCTATTCCTTCACGGGGTCTCTTTCCACCAGAACCACTAAGAACCTGTTGGATTTTTCGTCTTTTCACGTGCTGGCACATGCACAAGCTCGTGGAAGAGCACCCGTTTACCCTCTGTCACTTTACCGACAAATAAGGATTTTTCAAAACAATCCACAAGCTAGGTACGTAAATGTTTTTTTTTTAATGTATGTTAGTTGACGTAGTTTTGACCGTCCTAAGCCGGCAAAGTACGAAGGGAAAGTTGGAATTTATTATGAATCAATTCATTGGCAACTTACGAATGTCACGTGAGTCGGGCGGGGTCAAAGAATTCACGCCCAATGACGCGTACGGCGTAATGTACCTACGCATTTGCTATCGAGAAGCGCAAAGTGTTTGATACTTTCTATGACTTACTACATTTTAAGGTTTTCCATACTTGCATTAATAATATTTTTGATTTGCGTAATAGTAGCCCTAATGCAATTAGTATCATGAGTAGTGCCTTAGGTTAAAATAATGCCCATGACTTCAATTGCACCCTGTATATTCACACACAATAAAACATCATCACACAGAATTGTTGAAATAAAGCAAACAGTATTCCGAAACATTTGACTTTGATCAAAGAATCTACGTAGATCATGTGGCAGTTCTCTCATATTGCTAGTCCTTTATTAATAAAGTACCTACAGTAGTTAAGAGGTCAGCTACACTGTCACATAAAATCATAAAATTTTTTTGTTCAGTAATTAAGATTTCAAAAACTGAATTCTTAATCGACTTTTGCTGTTGACCGTACCGTACCAAATCTTTGCTTACAAAGTTACATATTTTGGCTATATCTACATTAATCACAATAATTCTACATTAATTTGCAACAAATTAAGGACTATAAAATGTCTGTAGCTATTCCAAGCTTAACAGGTTTCACGGAAGCACTATGTATTTTGATTTTTAAATAACTGATGTTACTCTGTTGCCTCCGAGTATTAATTAACCTTTTGTAATTGCCGCAGACAATAGCAAAGAAACAGATTTTGAAATAATGTAATTAGGTATATTTGAAGAATATACTACCTAAATAAAGGCAATTGACGTGAACCACTGACTAAGTACGCTGGACTAAATATAGGTAGGTACCTACTACACGAAAATTTCGTCAAAACAACTGTCATTTAATGACAGTTGTTTTTTGTGCTGATTCAAAGCGCCTCGCTCGAGCGTCTCAGGAACTAAAATTTACACATTGCCGAAAATGGCCGTCGTTGTTTTGGTGCGTCTCTGATGATTTAGGTCTAAATCGTGGAATAAGTTTTTTTGTGTGTTTTGTGTTTATTACGAGATATTCAGAACATTTTTATCACGAGAGTATGCGCATCTTGTAAAACTCGCTATCAAAAATATTAGTTCCACAGACGCTCACGTTGATGTCAGCGCCAAAATGAAGAAAATCAAATGTCTTAATTTTGTCATCGATAATATCAAGTCCAGCGTACCTACTTGTCTATTATAGGTCAATAACGTGAACGTTTACAGGAGCTTCTAAACAGGCAATATTTTACTGCAATATATGGCTGCAACACAGTGGCCGGCAACATTGCCAGCAATACCAGCCAGACTATGCAATATTGTAGTATTTAGCCACATGTTTGATATGGCTTGGTATGGGCCAATGCATTTTCCATAGGTTGCCGGACGATCGATGAGCGATCGAAAATACTGCAATATTGCCCGGCTAGTTCTATTGTTGTTTCAGCCACTCTCTAATTCTCTATTGTTGTGGCATAGTGCATCTTTTTCTACCACGAAATGAAGTTTAGTGTGAGTGACGCTACGATTAGTTGCTATATTGTTGTTGTTTTGTAGGTATACAATAATAATTTTTTAAAAATATGAATAAGTACTTGGACTAATAATTACTAATTACATAAATACTTCTTAGCTGCTGCCACAAGAGTGATTTCGTCAGTCATTGTTGCCTGATTATAAAGCCCTTTTACGAGTGTGAATCATGGGTCATACCTACTGTTCCAGATATATTGCAACACATGACCCAGCCATACTTTACTCAGCCGTAAGCTTTAATAAAAAGTTTTTGTGATGGCCGAGCAATGGTTGCCAATAGTACAGCTACACATTGCCAAGAAAGTATAGCCCGCTTAAAAGGCTTTTATCAGCATTTATTTGGATAAATATGAGTAAGTATATCTACTATTTCTGCCTATCCCCACTGAAGAACAGTACTATTTATATCCTAGATATGGTGACATCAGGAAATCCTTCAAATTTGACTAGGTAATTATCCAAATTGGAAGGACTTTTTGGTATCCAAATGAGATCAGGCCGTTTGTTCCTTGACGAGGTGATCGAGATTCAGCTGACATAGGAACGCGCTCCAGTTTACGAAGCCGACGTGAATCTCCAACTCTGCGTCACCCCACAGCTTACACTATATAATATCAAAGCATTAGTAGGTAAACAAGACCCGACGCAATAGCACTTTCACCAGATGATTCTAGATAAGATTTTTTTTATCGGATATGAAAATAATCTGCTGTTTCATACAAAAGGGCTATACCTGTATGGTCAAAATGCGTGGAAAAGCAGGTTTTTTTTTAAATAGCCGTCTTAAATTTTTTATGCTGAAAAGTCTAGAATCGTGTGCTGAATTCATGGTAAAAGTTTGAAGTCGATGTTCCCATTTACACCACTCTGTATAACTTACTTCTTCCTCTATTGCATTAGCACGAATCTTACAAAGAAAGGAAAGGCGAAAGATCACTGGCATATCACCCTGCAATTCTTCTTTGTAATCAGTCTGATAATTAAGTATCCTTCATGGACCACTAAAATGATCTTTCTTAATAGAACGATTCAATATAACACATGGTTCAGAAGTACCTGTTTCTACCTTCCTTCGAACCTAATCCTCACGACGTAGAGATTTTCCTTAGTCGTTAGGTATTTTTTCTCTCCTCATAAGGAATTGTTTAAAAGATCAAGTATGTGCAGCCAAAACCAATGGTAAAGGTGCACTATGATAGTTTGGGACGTAAGCACTAAAACCTACTCACTTATGTGGGGGGTAATAAAAGAGATGGGTGCCGGACGACGGTTTGACGAAAAGCTCTCGTTTACTGATTGCCAGGAGTAACACAGAAGGACAGGTATCACAATAAAAGCATGCACTTCGGGAATGATCATCTAGCTTTGGAAACAAGAGCGCGCGATAATGAGATCTAATATAGAGATGTTACAACCATGAAATTTTCAAGGTATTTTCCTATTTTATATCATGATTATAAAATTATACATTAACAACTCTATGCAATTCCAAAAAATTTTCAAAACTTTTCAGTCACAGATGACGATCTGTTATCAGGGAATGTAACCGAAAAGAGTGAAAACTTAATACAAACGCGTAATGATAGGTGCAATACTACAAAGCGTGGTTGTAACTAACTTCAAAGCTTTGCCTCTGTGGGGGGTTACCTACTTGGTGGCTCTGCGTTCGCGTTAATCCAGAAATACGAAAACTACCGAAGTGCATACCTTTTCTGGTTTAACTGTAACTTGGCTGGGCTAAAACCTTACCTCAGTGTCCTTAACGGGCGGTGCATGACGCACGACCTTGTCGTAGTCTGTCAGGAACATCATCAAGTCCTCGTAGTGGATATTGCAGTTCTCGTCTTTGTGCAACCTGTCACAAAAATAGAATAGGTGCCACCAATGTTAAGACTTTAATTGACTCGGGTCAATTAAAAATCGTGCCATGATAATTATGACAGCTACATATGTATAACTAAGTCATAAAGAAGCATAGGTAGATAGACCTACACGTGCTCAAAAACCCTCGAAGCAAGAAAATCAGATTGTCGCAGTCCGCTGTTGGACAACTATGTATCTCAAGAATGTTCTTGTTCCACAAAGGACGCATTATTTTACAACATGTCTCGGAATTAACGCACACCACTGAACAACCCAATTAAGAAAATATTTTCTAATCATAATACATACACAGATTTTTTATTATTATGTATAAAATAATGTATTTTTACAAAATTGTGGTCACATTACAAATCTACGCATGCACACAGTCGCACACGTTTAAGGGTCTAGTGTAGTAGGTACTTCATCCATTTTGGTTTATTTTGTCAGTATAGCGGAAGTGTTACAGTAATTTACGTAGCTTGAATTATTTTTGAGATAAAAAATTACCTATATCAAAAATTACAGATATCGAATCAGTAAATGAACAAACTACTCTCTATGGTTCAACTTCTACTTTTGAGATTACAGCCATGCAGTACATCACTCACACATTCAGCATGCAGTCCAGGAGGTCGGTGTTGATCGGCAGGCGGTGCGCACGCAGTAGTTGACGCATACGCTCTATTGACAGCACGCCCGAGCCAGAAGCGTCAGCGTGCATCAGACCCTCGCGAAGACGCTCCCGGTCATCCCACAAACCACGCGTCAGCTCCGTGAAGACAAGGGACCTAGTTATCAACCATTGTGCATGATACATGGTGTAAAGAATCCATCACATAGCCGCTATCTACGCATTATGCATCAAACTAAGTCCCTAACATTGAGCAAAAATGCTGGGAAACTACTTTTAATTTGGTGTGAAAAATCGTTGTTTACGGCAGCGCATAATATAACGCACGTAAAACATTGTGAATATGAGTGTTACCAATGAGTTATCCTATTTAAAGTTAAGTTGAAACATTTAAAACTTGTGTTGGGAATCGAACCCAACACAACACTTTGCGCGCGGCCTGCACGGGCAGCGTGATCAGCGCCGCGCTGATCGCTTCGCGCTTCCACGGACTCCACCGCAACGGACGATATTAACTGTTTGTCCGGTAGTTATGTTGTAATCAAGTAAGAACGGCATAGGGCACGCCGCGATAGCGGCGGTAAGACCCCTCTTTGAGGAGTGGCTAGAGAGGCGCCACGGCGCCCTCACCTACCGCCTGACGCAGGTCCTCACCGGACACGGGTGTTTCGGGAGGTTCCTGCACATCATCGGGCGGGAGGAAACGCCCGGGTGTCACCACTGCGAGGGTCGCCCGGAGGACACGGTGGAGCATACGGTGGCGGTATGCCCCAATTGGGCGGAGCACCGCCGTGTTCTCGCAGAGGCGATCGGCAGCGGCGGCGACCTCTCGCGCCCGGCCCTGGTTCAAGCCATGGTCCGGGGCGAGAGGGAGTGGGAGGCAGTCACCTCCTTCTGCGAAGCAGTCATGCTAGCGAAGGAGGTGGCGGGACGGCTGAGGGAGAGGGCCTCACGTCCCAGCCGCCGCGGGAGACGCCCCGGGCGTCGGGAGCCGCGAGACGACTCCCGGCCACCGTAGGCGCGGGCCTGCGGGCGGAGAGTAATGGGTAACTCTCCGTCCGATCAGGACCAGGCCCGTGCCGGACGGCGCGTACGTGTTCCACGCGCACCTCAAAGAGATGTCAACATAAGGAAGGAGCCCGAAAGGGCCGAAGCCTGCCGGGGCAGCGGGATTGTCCGAAAGGGTTACCGCTACCCCGGAACACAAAGGGCTAAGGAAGGAACACGGGTGGGTTTTAGTCAGTAAGAGTCTGACACTCCCTTCTGCTCCACCCAGAGCGGGAGGGGTCATTGGATGATTTCCCATCCACAAAAAAAAAAAAAAAAAGTAAGAACGGCATTAAACCATTGCCTAAAATACAGTCCACTCCGTCATTACTCCCCGCGCTAACAACTTGACTTCGTGAAAAAAAAAAATAGAAATTTGACCGTTAACATCTCCGCAACGAGAAAGTTTCCAGGTATGGTTCGGTACAAAAAAAAATATCACAATGATGAGAAGAACAAGTGACTGTCGGCTTTGTTAAGCACAGTTGATAAGTGTCTTTTTACACCCGTTAATTATCATGACTGGCTCTAAGCTCTCTGGCTATAAGTTTTTGTATTAGTAGATCATACTATGACGAACGTACCTGATCATCTCCCTTCGCGGAGACAGTTCTTTCCCAGGGTCACCTCGAAAGAATCTTATCAAAGTCACAAACTCGTGCTCGCTCATCTTTTCGCACATTATTTCTTTCAACGCTTGTCTGCAATAATAAATTTCCGTTTACCGTATAGCCCACTAGCTGTTGCTTGCGGTTTCACAAGCATCCCTAGAGAACTATGTACTTCGTATACTCGAATAACGAACTCGTGTGTTAATCCAGGACATGGGTTGTCCGTGAGTCTCTCGAGTCTTTATTCAAAAGTGTTAAGCTATTTATGCGAAATGGAGGAATAATAATTATATTTTAGCAATCTTAAGGGGCCTTTATTATGTAAGCAAATAAATACATGGATAAATAAACCGACGACAGCCCACCTGATGTTAAATAATACTAATGCTTCTGGACATTTGCAATACTAGAGACATTCCAGAGACAAAGCTAAACCATAGCCTTCAAACCTAAACACACCAACACTACTTGACTACTTGACAACAAAGAAATAAGTACCGTGTATTGTAATATTGTAGCAGCAAGCTATATTATTTCAACGCTTAAATCCCTTTTAAAGTTTCTTTCTTAATCACCTCTGCATCCCTATTCACATCTTTTTACTATTGTCACAGAATACTTAATAGTACAGTCTGTTGTCAACATTATCTGACCCACCCTAAAAACAAACGAATTTGGACCCTCTGCCTGTAACATTACGGTTTATTCAATTTATATGAGCTTATCAGACAAGTGCTCGAGGACTCGATGAACAAATTTAATACAATAACAATACAGACACGCAAATTTGATCTTTAACACGTAACGTTAAGGTAAACCCACCCAACATTGTCGGTGCCACCGGCATTATATATCATGTTGTTAAGCTATTTTAATCATTATCTCGTTCACATTAAAGTAAAAAGCTTATAAGTCACACTACATAATTAAAACCGAATCTTTAATTTCGCATATTCCCAACAAGTTCTTGTGGCTTAGAGGTTTGACGCTGGATTGGCGACGAACAACATGTGGGTTCGAAAGCACACTCCACCTAATCAGTTTCTTTTTTAATTTGTTTTCATTTCTACAATTATCTTACATTATTAAAGAACGACCAATATGATTTACGCCTAATAACTTATCTTGTAAACAGGTGGGTAAATTAAAAAACTAAGTTCACAGAATTTATATTTACCAAGAATGGTTGGATACGAAGTAAAACATATATTAGCTTCGTGAGGTAGATAATAAATTCATCTAAGTGACAAAAGTTACACTACGCCTAATAGCGGTGACTGCGCACACACATTTGTAAATCGTTTCACATATCTCGTTAAGTATTTTTAAGCAATTTGGTGTAAAAACGCATCATGTCGCAACTTAATGACTATACCAAACATAAAATCATATTTTTACATGAGCAGAATGTTGGAATTAGAGAGATTGGTCGTCGACTTAATAAAGCAGTAAGTGTTTTTTTTATTCCTATTTTATTTGATTGATTGTGATTAATGAACGTGTAGTTGGCTATTTTACCATTACATTCACTCCTTACAAGTTACCTAAACGGTTCCACAATTTTTTTTTTTTTGTTTTAGAGAAATACGGTCAGACCATGGCTAAGACGTTATGGAAACGATGGAAATATTCAGCGGATTCGTCCAGGAGCAAAAGCCATCAAGTATAAGTCCCGGATTGGAGATTATGTGTGACATCATGCGGCCGACTGTGCGAATTGCCTATCCAACATCACATATTTATTTCATGCACGATAACTGCTCCATTCACCGTGCAGGTATTGTGCAGGATTGGTTAGCTGCTCAAGAAGGTGTGACAGTTATTAATTGGCCATCTAAAAGTCCTGATTTGAACCCTATAGAAAAGCTATGGGGTCAAATGGTTTTAAATTGGGACACAACGGAAGTCCGAAACAAACACAACTTGGTTGAGATTGTGACATCGACTTAGGAGCACATGAGAGGCAAAGATATGTATTGGAATATGGTGCGCGGTATGCGAAGCCGCTTACAGCAAGTTATAGCAGGGGACGGTGCGCCACTCCGCTACTAATTAATCTAGTATATTTTTAAACACACCATGTAAGTAAATGCTCAATGGATTGATTGTTGAACCATCAAAATGTTGCAGATTATGTGGTGATGTTATTGTTATAAATACTTAGATTTTTCTATTTAAATAACATCACTTCACACAGCATTTCACAGATGAATTCATTTTCTCGATAACAAACTTTTAAGCATAAGCATGCCTTTTTTAATGTTTATAAATGGTTAGAATTGATTATGGCATACTAATATAAAATGTATACCTATTAATTTGGAAATATATGAGCATTTACTTACTTTATCTTACCTAAGTGTTTTAATGAAATAATAAACATTTTAAACTTGCAGTTGTTTAGTTTTATTTCTTTACAAACGAATATTTATTTTACAACTACCCACTTATTACAAGTTATGCGAAAATATTACCATTTTAGATAGTTTTTATTTGAAGATTATCCGTCTATAGTTCTTTAAAATAATACAAGAAATACTTTTGCAATAAATTCTAAATTGAAAGCAAAACAACATCTTTGCCGCAGGATTTGATCTCGCAACTTGTTTTTCTCAGTCTTATACACAGACCACGAGACCAGAATCACTTGAACGCAATTATTAAAATAAGCTATTACACTAATTACATTATAACAAGTAGTTATAACATATTACCTATAACCTAATTCTAACGTTATAAAGATCAAATTGGCGTGTCTGTATTATTATTTTATTTGTTCATCGAGTCCTCGAGCACTTGTCTACTAAGCTCATATAAATTGAATAAACCTTAATGTTACAGGTAGAGGGTCCAAATTAGTTTGTTTTTAGGGTGGGTCAGATAATGTTGACAACAGACTGTACCTATGGTAGTAGACGGTAGATAGACTTAACTAGTTCTTTCACAAAGTGCTGTACCACTATACAAAGAAGGCTGTTCAGTAAAATTCGACAGGCTATAAGATAAGAAGCTGAACTTACTTGAAACACCTAACAGACATAAGATCTTTCTTGTCCGGCACAACCGCTTCCATATATTTTGCTACAAAGTTCTTATAGCCATTTTCTTGAGATGCCAGTGTGCGACGAATCTTGTCCATTATCAAAGCTATGTTCGCCATTGGGTACTAATGGACATAAGCAATAAGATTACAAAAAAAAAACCCTTGTTTATTATGCTTATTAAGTACCTAAGGTAGGTTCTTATGTTTAGATTTATGCGTGCCTAAATGAGCACAGCACCCTTATTGTGTAACACACTATCAATCATAATTTGAATCATTTTGAAGGATATCGCTAATCCATAGCTTCATAAATGTTCGAAAAATTTGTCTGCTCACAACGTAATTAACGCAATGAATGTTGTTGAACTGTCAAAATTAAAGCTATTCCTACTGTTAGCGTATTACGCAACTACCCCGATGAGGTTTAATAGCATTCACAAAAATTAACTTTGTCATTTTCCCAGTTTGTACTGGTCGAATTATATGGAAGATTATTTTATAATAAGTAATGAATAATAAAAAACTATTACTTAATAAGGTTTCCTAAAACCTAAAACGGATTTACCTACTCACAAAAATAATTTTGAAGCATTATAGGTACTTAGCATATTATAATTTGCGGCTCACCTGTGCAGCGTTAAGCTCCATGTACCGCAGAGCATATTCATCAGAGCCGACGAGTCGGAACCGATGCTTGTTGATGACCAGCTCGTTACCGATCCACATGTCTTTATCCGTGTAAGCTGGGGGCTCTTTAGGCACAAAGAAATTCACGTCTGGAAGATACATTTTATCGCGCCTGAAGAATGTGCCACCCTGTTGAAAAATGCCCATGACTATAAATATAGTTTGCTTAAAAATTAGTAATAAACAAATACTAACGCAGAAATCGCCTAACTATTATTTCATTACCTAAATTAAGCTTTTATTTCATTAGCTAATTAAATTATGTCTGGTCAACATTATAGTATCGTAGCTCTAAGCGTCAATCCAGCTTAGGCGCGGCTAACAGCCGCTTAGGAAAGCGTAACAGCTACGTAGCAGCCGCATAGGACCCGCGTAGCAGCTGCGTAGCATCCGCGTTCGTAGGACGTTTTTAGCAGCCGCGTAGGCGCTCGTAGAATCCGCTGAGACGGTTGTAGATGCCACGTAATAGCGGGAATCCTGCGCTACAGCAGCGCCTAATGCGTATTAGGCCGCAATAATTCCCATAATCATATCTTACCAGATAACCAGAATTACGCTCGCCGAGTTCAAAAACGCCAATAGTATCATCACACAAGAAATATTTGATGATGAAATACCGCCGAAAATCGTCGGGGTTGTCGGTAATCAGACGAGCTGCAAAACGCAACACGTGCGAATCAAATCCAACCCTGCGAAAAGTCGTTAATTGTTTAGAACCAGTGTTTAACTTTTAGCTATCTACTTAACGTATTCTGAAAAAAGCTACCTTCACAATTCGTATGTAGCATTTAGCTCAGTCTAACGCCTTCGTGCACTCTAACGTGACGTCAACTAATGTCAAATGCGAAAGCGTACGGACGGACATTTAAATCCTACCTGTCCTTATTTAGGAATTTGATAAAGTCTCTGTGTGGTGCTTTAGGTTCCACAGTGCGACAGTTTTCAGCTGAGTCTTCATAGCTACCGTATCCGTTCCAGGGCGGCAGCTCACGGTCAGACATCTGAGCACTGATACATTCCTTGCTTTCGTCACGGGGTGGTGCCAGCGTGGTGAACGTATCTAAAAATATACTTACGAGTCATAATCACTACATAGTATAAAACAAAGTTGCTTTCTCTGTCCCTATATCCCTATGTATGATCTTTAAAACTACGCAACGGATTTTTATGCTGTTTTTTTAATAGATAAAGTGATTCAAGAGAAAGGTTTATATGTATAATACATGTATAATATAGTAGAAAAACACTGATCATTTTAGAGGTTTCTAATGTGATGTCGTAAATAAACCCTTTTTTTTGCGCTTACATTGCAAGCGCTGGCTGAACCCTATGAGATACATCAAAATAATGTACTACAGTATTGTACACCTTAAAAATGTGTACAAAAAAGTCCGCGATGGTATATGTCTATCTCTTAGGGATAACCCACAATAATCATTTTTTTTTCCTTTACTTTTTACGAGAAATGATGGCTTATTTACGAAGCGATTTTAAGCAATACAGCATTAATCGTTATCCAATTAAGTACCTTAAATACATTGTGCATTTAATATAGATCAATATGGCCCTTTACAGCATGTTATTTAAATTAATATTTTCGAAGATATTACAGATTTAGATTTATTCTTCGTTCGTCCCGAAGTTTTGTCCCACATTCCAAAAAATTCTTAGTTTGTCCCATATCACAACTGAAGTTGTGTTTCGTCCCGAATTACAAGTACTTTATAGGTACAGTCGACAAAAAAAAGTACTTGTTTGTGAAACAATAATTAATCTGTCTATATCTATACAGGGTTACTTTTCAATGACCAGCCAAATTTAAGGATGTGGTACAGACCATCAAACTAAACAACTTTCTCCATGGGACCAACATCGTAATCGCGAATAAAAATTCAGCCGTCCCTTACGTTTAGGTCGAGTAGGTATTGAAGTTTTCTATGGGACAGTTGATAAATTTTTCGCGATTACGATGTTGGTCTTATGGAGAAAGTTGTTTAGTTTGTTGGTCTGTACCACATCCTTAAATTTGGCTGGTCATTGAAAAGTAACCCTATATATAAATATAAAAGATGGAACTGACTGACTGACATATCAACACACAGCCGAAACTACTCGGACTAGGAATGTGAAATTTTGCACACTGCTTCCTTTTATAATGTAGGGGAGCACTAAGAAGGGATTTTTGGAAATTCAACCTTTAATGGAGTGAAAAGGGGGATTTTATGTGTATGAAAAATCTTATTCCTTGAGTTAATAAAATAGGCACGAATCTAAGTAAATTATTAATTTTCGCATTTTTTGTTTTTCTAAACTAGGGTAGTTGGGATGTGCCACAGGCAAGCGCGGTTAAGCAGACGATGACAACCTCATAGGTTGAACTGCGAGATATCAAATATAAAAAAAAATGCGTGCTCAGTACCGAAATGTAAGAGTGCTCTTAATAATACGTAACCGGTAACCCTTTTGTTGCCGATTGTACAAAAAAGTAAGTTTAACATATACAAAAAAAATATGGGCCGTAGAAGGAATATAAAATAGGACGAAGCAAGAATAAAATATTTAAAATTATATTTCGGGACGAAGGAAGCATATTGTTTGGGACGAACCAGGAATTTTTTATGTAGGACAAAACTAAGTGGGCCGAACGAAGAATAAATCCAGATTTAAAATGCAGGGACATAGCGGTTGCTGCGGTATCGGCGGCAGGGGCTGGCGGCAAGTTAAAAAAAAACATTAAATTAAAATTATTAATTACTTAACTAAATTTATTAAATTGCATTGCACCCGTGCGAAGCCAGGGCGGGTCGCTAGTTATTGATATGACCAAAAGTGTAGGTAATGATGAATTAGCATTGCTTACTTGCTATAGGTACCATTCTCGCTCTTAAGATTGTAAATAGAAAAAAATAACGTTGTTGGAAATAGTAGATACATAGAATATGCTTCATTGTTTCTACACCAAAATACCATAAGCATATGCATTAAGGGGCCGTCTCCACGAACGAGAGAATCACGGCAACATTATCGTCGTGCCATCAAAGTCAATAGAAACTCAATGAATCAATCTCCATACGACAATATCATCGCGACGATAATTTGATGGCGCCACATGATTACCGCTGTGATTCTCTCGCTCATGGAGACGACCCCTTAAAACAAAAACACAAAATTATTTGTACTGTGTAGATTTCCCATAACAAACTGGACTTCTTCGATAACTGATACTTAGTAGCCCTAGACAAAGAGAACTGGAAGGAGATTAGGGAAGCCTAAATGCCCTGTAGTAGGACATTACTTATGTAATACTAATAACATCAAACTTACCAAACCCATACGTAACACGGTAATACTCCTTAGTATATGGATCACAGTCAGTGAGGACCACGTTACGTCCGAACACATTGAGGATGGCTCCAATGCTCAGATCTGCGGGACTGTACGACGGTATCGGCGGACCGCCAGTCATTTCTATCTTGGTTGGTTGTTTCTAGAATGTCGTCAAAATAAACTAGAGAATAAGCACCTAAAGTAACTAGGTACTCAAACTAAATAAATTGAATGATTTTAGGTAGATTCCTTGTGTTATTATGACACGGATAGAAAATATCAAAAGTCTGCAAAAATGTAGAATTGGAAAGTATACTTTGAATAAAATTTGTATGTGACCACTGCTATCCAACTCGCAGAAAAGGAACGCTCAGATACGCTAGTAGGATCGTCTACTAAAGTATAGCCGCCCTTTCCCAAAAACCTATGTGACTTACGCGAGGCAGACGCATTCTCTTTAAAAACATCGGTCCGGCCTCCATGCCAGAATTAGAACCTAACTTTTCTTTGATCTCAATAGTATCGTCTGCCAAAAAATAGTGTATCTCCAGGTGATGCAATGTACCAAATTCTGTATCACGATCATCCCAGTAACCATAAAACCTAGAACAGACGCAATTTAAAATAATTTAATACATGGAACATAGCTAAACCGGGGTAAATGTTAGAAAAGATATTATAACCCCTTCTTAATTTTCCGTTTATTTACTCAGCCCCCAAACATATACGTAAAGAAGTAGATAAATATGTCTTTACCTACCTCAAAACTTGTCTATCAAATTCCAAAAATTGTTTGAATGGTCTGCGTTTTGGTGGCTTTCTGTGATCCGGTGTTCTCTACAACATTATATTTCATTGTAATACAGCGTGCATAAGAAATGTGTGGTCATATTTTAGGGCGTGTGCTAGAGACCCAAGCTGGGCAACTTTCTCACATGAGACCAACATCGTAACCGCGAAAAAATAATCAGCAGTGCTATTCTGTAAAAATCTCACCGTGAAAACTAAGGTGAAGTGAGCTGTCATTCCACCTGATGCTAGAGATTACCCCTATTGATAGCTCACTTCACGCTCACTTGACCTAAGTTATCACGGTGAGATTTTTACAGAATCGATCAGCTGCTGTACCATACAAAACTTCAGTACCTACTCGATCTGCTGCTCGATATGCTGGTCCCATGGAGAAAGTTGTTCAGTTTGATACGCCTGTGTGTTCTTAAATATGACCACGTATTAGATGCACGTTGTAAGTTTAGGTAGATACACGTCATGTTTCATTCATAGACATGAATAGATACGTAAAGACTGGGAAAGGAGTTGTGTCGAAGTAATAACAGCCGCACGGGTTGATCGATCAAGTTAAGCCACACTTGCCACGGTTGATCCGTGGATGGGTGACCATCTTTACATGCCACTCCGTGTCTCGGAAAGCACGTTAAGCCGTTGGTCCCGGCTGTCATTCGTGGATCTTTAATAGTTGTTACGGGTCGTCAGAAGCCTGAAAATCTGACAATCAGTCTTACCAAGGGGTATCGTATGGGTTGTGGAGGTCAGATTGGCCTCGCTCTATGTAAAGTACTGGTATTCAGCTGCATCCGGTTAGATTGGAAGCCGACCCCAACATAGTTGGGAAAAGGCTAGGCAGATGAGATCTGTAAAGACTACTTACTTCAATAGCATCTGGATATGGTATAGGATCCGGCACATTGATACCCAGGCGATTTAAAAACACTCTCGTAAAGTTGTCACAATTTAAAATCTGCAGAAGAAGCCATATTTATTACGTTAGAAAAGATGAATCATGAAAACTATTTATTGAAGAGAAGTAACTTTACCTTAAAGTTTTTTCCAAAGAATGTTACTTCCCGCCCAATATTGAGATCCATTACATCGTAATACAAATCAGAGGTATACGGGAGCCGAATTCTTTGACGACTGATCAGTGTTCCTGAACAAAATAGCCACTTGTTTTAATTTAATTACAATTTTTTTTCCTACAGTCAATGTGGTAGGTGTTGTACCTATTGAATAACTCTCATTTTTGTGGGGGTCAGTAACTGAGGTTTGATTGAAAGAGTATAAAACTTTTACTTGGGAGTGCGGAACAGAAAAGTTTGGTTCAGTGTCAGTTTTTCTGATCCACACTCCCAAGTAAAAATTGAATATTCTTTCAATCCAACTCCAGTTACCATGCCCCCGAAGGCGAGGGTTATTCAGGTATGATATATGGCAAATGGGAATATTCCACTCTGCTACACTAAATATTACCAGTTGTAGGACAAACTGGAACGTCAAAAGTTTTGATGTACTTTGTCTCACTTATCGATTTATTATACTAGAATAATCCGAGAAACGCACATAAATAGGTTAAACCTAATATATGTCTCTTACACAATTTGGTCAGAAAATTTTAAAGTTTAAAGAGAAATAGTTACCTTGTGACAATCCACTGTTTTCTGTCTTCGGCTCCATCACCTTGATTGTACCATCTTCAAGATAGAAAAAGATCTCAACTTTCCGCAATATGCTAGAGCCAGAACGGAATTCGTGCAACGTTTGTTGGAAAAAACCTTGGAAGCGTAGAATCTAATCATACAAAAAATATTTAGATAACATTTTAAGGGATGGGAAGTGGAAACATTTAATGTGAAGAACTTAACTTTTGGGGACATCGACAATTTGATGATTTTTGGCTTCCCCAACTTTAACTTATCCTACAGTCAATCTGCTCTTTTATAAATACTACTTCTGCCCGAGACTTCGTCCGCGTGAAATTTCACCTTCCCTCCATTTACCCTCTTAGGGGTGAAATTTCGAAAAACCCTTTCTTAGTGGATACCTACTCTTCATAAAGAACAAAGGGTGTGTAAACCTACACATATACAGCCTAAACTGTTGTGCGTTGATATACCTACATATAGTCAGTCAGGACTTTGAATTTTATATAAATAGATTTATTTTTAAAAATAAACTTGAACAGCGGGGTAATTGCAGTAACAATAGGTTTCATTTTGACAGTAATTCAACAACATTCCTTGCGTTATTTACGTTGTTGAACAGACAAATTTTTAGAACATATGAAGCAATGGATTAGCAATATCCTTCAAAATAATTCAGATTGTGATTGAAAGTGTGTTACGCAATTAGTGTGCTGATGGGTCAATCATAATAAAACTTACACCTCCAACTCGTCAAGTGGATCGTCATCAGTGATAATATGTAAGGTGCTTCAGATAAATATCCGTCATCACTTACGACCTGACTTTACCCACAGCTGCCTACTCAGTATAGGCCTCTCTTCCATTGTCTCCGCGAACTTGCGCGTCTCATTCAGGTTAGGCCAGTCATTGCAAAAAAAAACTATTTCCATGGCGGTCTCGCTTCCGGATGACCGACATTAAATTCCTAATTCCAGTTTTTAGACGCCACTCTTTTAAAAGTCTTCTTTTACCTAAATATCTTACCCAAAAATAATTGCTAGGTACCTTTCTGAAAGCAAAACTTTTGAAGGCATTAGATATCTTACGTGCTTATCATAAATGATCCAGGTCGGTAGATCTGGCGCTTGCTTGCGACAATACAACGAAGGCACTCTGCTGCCCTCCTCCGCTTTATCAACCAACATGTTGACTTTATCGACTGTCGTGAATACAGGCCGAACTCCAAAGTTCGTCTTCCCTATCTAAAATGGAAATTATATCATAGAAAAGGAACGCATCCAAGACAGAGAGATTAGACGCATGAGGATGGACATCTTAACCCAAATATCTCTACCCCATGTAAATGCTGGTGAATTCTTGAACATCAATTTGCACATGCAAGTGACCACCATTTTATTTTTTAGTCATACATAAACTATCAGTATTTTGCTTCAAAAAAAATTAGTAAGTAAAATAAGTTAGGCAGAGTGTTTTTTAATTATTATTATTTTTTAATTTGTTACAAGTAGATACCTAGATATGCCCACACATATGCCGCATGTAAGTTCAAGAAATACGGTAGGAAGGTAGTTAGAAATAAAACTTTAAGCCATCTGTCATCTAATTCAGGGTTTTGCAATAACTGCGATTGCGACCAATAAACCAAAGCAATGCAGAATGGACAGTGATAATAAATGAGAATGGAATATATATGTGTCAGTCAACGAACATAATATTATTTTGTAACGTCTAAGGTCGCCGGTCGTGCTAATTATGTACCTAAGTTCATTGTAAAAGCTAACAAATAATATCCCATTGAAGAGAACTTAATGTGCTGTCGGTACATAAAATTTTTGTAAAATTCTGACAATTTGGGAACAATGCCATGAGATACCAACTTATTTACTTACTCACCATTGGGTTTGTAGCATAGCCAGGCAAAAGCGGTAGCGTAGGATTTCGAATCGACATGATATAAGCTTAAATCAAAGCAACAAATCTAAATAAAACGATAATGCAATTATTTATTTAAAACCTCAGCACAAGTACTTCAAAATAAAACCAATTTAAATTAACAACAAAGAGTTTATTAACATTCTAACAACAATGTATCGCTACTATGGTAACGCATTTCTGTTCTCACAGAACCAGTACCTAATAAAAAATTAAAGATGCAGTCTCATTATTTTAAATTTATATTATTTAAAAGTCTTATTCACATTTACGACGTCGTTTTTTCTTAAATAATAAACAAATGAATAGAAAATACATGATATTACAATTTTTTTTTTTATTATTATTTTTACCATTTTTATCATTTTTTTTATCATTTTTTCTTAAATAATAAACAAATGAATAGAAAATAGGAATGGAGCTACATGATATTACAACATTTTTTTTTTTATTATTATTTTTACTTTCTAATCCGAAACGCAACGCTGTTGCTAATCTGTGGCTCTAATCTGCTATTTGTCAATGACATTGACAGGTTTGACTTTGACAAGTTTGACAATTAGTTGTCAATGCTCCTTATATTTTTTATTTTGTATAGTACAAAATTAAATGATAAATACTTTGAGGACTTCTTCAACATTCTATACAATGATTGATGCAAAAGCTAAAATTAATTCTTTCTTTATCTTTAACTCAAGTTTTGGCCCCAGGGAAGGCGATGTAAGTATTGTTTATCTTCATTCCCTACTCCCTACGCCTGTAATATTTTACCATCAAAAGCGATGGAAACTTAACTTCCTATTTGCTTGTTGTAGGTAATGCTTATTACTGTTTGAATCGGTCTTAATTTTTCTGTTTTTCCTTCGTTACCTATTGAAAGAAATTCTTCAAACTATTACTATATAATATAAATAGGTACCTAAACCTTGTCCATCGAACTTATAGTTCATTTTTAGCTGGAGAATTTAGTTGAACATCCTGCAAAGAAGTTATCTTAATATTACTTGTTATGGTTACTCTTATAACCGAGTAAAAGAATCTTCAGCTATCTTGTTATCATCTGTTGCTTTTTGTTTGTGAGTGTGTATGATTAAATATCTATGTTTTGACATTTTCAGGAACTACAAAGGATATTATTCTATCATCCTAGTCAAACAAGTGCTGATGCCCAGAAAATGCAAGTTGGCTTATGTGAAGCTGTTGTCAAATTCATGTCGTAAGTTTGACTGTAAATGTTTTTATCTTAATATTAATATTCTACATCTTAAATACAATCTAACACTGCGCCTCGCGGTTGCCTCCGCGTAAGGGTCGATCCCTTGGGAATATTGAGATAAAAAGTATCCTATGTGTTAATCTTAGTTATAAAGTATCTGTGTGCCAACATCCAAATCCATTCAGTAGTTCTTCCATGAAAGAGTAACAAACATCCATCCGGATGGATGTTTGTTACTCCCATCAAACAAGATCCATCCCCACAAACTTTCACATTTATAATATTACAAGTTTGATTAGTAGGATTATAGTAGGAAGTAGGATTAGTAGGATATTAGTAGGAAGTAGGATAGGATAGTAGGATTAGTAGGATAGTAGGATATTAGTAGGATTTAGGGACAACAAACAGCAGTGTAATAATAAGTAACATCTAGGACTTAATAATAGAGGTAACAAATACACTACACACAAAGTTATCCACATAATATTACTAAACAGATCTACTAGTTGTTAGAAAGAATGATTTATAAATAAACAGAATATAAGTAAACATTACTTAATTATTAAGGTTCTGATCACTTAAAACAGTAACAATTTAAATATATATAAATACTAGCAGCGCCCTGCAGTTTCACCCGTTTAAGTGTCGATCCCGGAAGAATATCGGGATAAAAAGTATCCTATATGTTATTCTAATGAATAAGCTATATTACTGTAAAGTTTCATCAAAATCTGTTCAGTGGTTTTTGCATGAAAGAGTATCAAACATCCATCCATCCTCACAAACTTTTGCATTTATAATATTACTAGCTGCGCCCCGCGGTTTCACCCGCGTAAGTTTTGATCCCGTGGGAATATCGGGATAAAAAGTATCCTATGTGTTATTCTGATGTATAAACTATATTACTGTAAAGTTTCATCAAAATCCGTTCAGTAGTTTTTGCGTGAAAGAGTAACAAACATCCATCCATCCATCCTCACAAACTTTCGCATTTATAATATTAGTAGGATAGTAGGAAGTAGGATAGGATGTACAAGTTACAAAGGAAGATCTTGATTGATAATCAAAAAATATGTCTTCATTTATTAATAAGCATGTTAAAAATTAATATTTACTTATATAACTAGTCAGAAATGTTCCATATAAAAATCTAAACCCTTACTTCCTAATAATGAAATATTCCAGGTTGTCTTTTACATAATAACAGTGTTCAGCATTGTGTATCTTATTTTATATCTCTATTTTCATGGTAAACAACTTTGTTCCTTCTTTTCCAGAACATTCTCGTCAGAACCATGTGAAGCTTTACAAACACAGACAAAAAGATATATTTTCTATCAACCAGAAAAAGGATATTGGATGGTATTGGTAATATGACTTTATAATTGGCCTTAACTTCTATTAGAATTCAAAGAGGTTTTTCATAAATAAGATCAACTGCTATGTAAACCTAGTCTTAAAATTAAAGTAAAGTTTTCCAAACCAAATTTTGCCCATGATAATCAATTTCAGAGACCAGCATTCAGCACGGGAGATATTATAATGCACAAGTATGTATAGACACACCTGCTGTACTCCCTCTTCGTTGACTCTCATTGTCTGATGGGACTGTCCCATTGGTCTCGTGTTCTCAAGCGTCACTGCTGAGCGTGGGGTCCTTGGTTCGATTCCTGGGTCGGACAGTGTTATTGGGTTTTTCCATTGGGTATTTCTAGCATGTTAAGCCGTTGGCCCTGCGCCTGATCTCTCTCTAGTTATGTCAGATTAATAAATTAATATCATTCTTAATAAAGCATCCAACACTACTTACAAGTACAACATAGAAAACATCCTTAAATGCTACTAACTAATTATGGACTATGGTTTTCATCCTCAGATTATGTGAGACTCCTGTTGCCCACAAGCTCAAGTAATATTTTAATGTATTCTTGATTTTTCAGGTTGTCAGAATACCATACACAACAAAAGCATTGTCAGCTATTGGAGAAAGTCGAGGAGCTGCAGATGTGGTAAGTACCAAGAATATACAGGGTGCATTTGAAATCATGGGCATTATTTTAACCTAAGGTACTACTTATGATACTAATTGCATTAGGGCTACTATTACGCAAATCAAAAATATTATTAATGCAAGTATGGAAAACCTTAAAATGTAGTAAGTCATACAAAGTATCAAATTAGTTGCGCTTCTCGATAGCAAATGCGTAGGTACACTACGCCGTACGCGCGTCATTGGGCGTGAATTCTTTGACCCCGCCCGACTCACGTGACATTCGTAAGTTGCCAATGAATTGATTCATAATAAATTCCAATTTTCCCTTCGTACTTTGCCGGCTTAGGACGGTCAAAACTACGTCAACTAACATACATTAAAAAAAAAACATTTACGTACCTAGCTTGTGGATTGTTTTGAAAAAACCTTATTTGTCGGTAAAGTGACAGAGGGTAAACGGGTGCTCTTCCACGAGCTTGTGCATGTGCTGGCACGTGAAAAGACGAAAAATCCAACAGGTTCTGAGTGGTTCTGGTGGAATGAGACCCCGTGAAGGAATAGGGTCGTTCGGGTAGCGCCGATGGAACATTTCACGAGTTCATACTAAATTTCTTGTGCGATCGTAAATTACAACCATTTGTGGGTATTGTTGGTTGGTGTACCTAGCCTGCACATTACGCGGTCGAGGCATCGTGTACACAAACACACAACTACTACACTAACACTTAATACACTGCAATCCAAGCACCGTATGACGCGAGCGGCGAGTACGGCGATTACGTCACGGGATCAATAAATCAATTACGCGTCAATGCACCTGCGCAGTCGTTATGACACTGGTTCCGGGTTCGTGACTTCGTGTTGCGGCGGGAAGCATACCCCGCGCGGGGGTGATATTCGTATTTTTGCGAGTGAGGGAGTGGGACGGAGAGAGTTCAGGGAATCCCGCCGGACGGAATGTCTTGTAGCCCATTGTTATTATTACTTGTAAGGAAAAACCCGCGCGCGCGCAGGTGATGTTTGTTTACATTTCGCTTTGCGCTGTACTGCGCTTTAAGATTTTGATATTTCAACAATTATTGGCGTTAACGAAGTATTTTGTTTTAATTACTTTAAGTGTTTATTTGCAATAATAAGCCTTGTGCAATTTGATTTACTACATTTTTAAGGTTTTCCTTACTTGCATTAATAATATTTTTGATTTGCGTATTAATAGCCCTAATGCAATCAGTATCGTGAGTAGTGCCTTAGGTTAAAATAATGCCCATGACTTCGATTCCACCCTGTATTTTATTTACATTTATTCTTTAACTTGATTTATTGTTACAAAAAAACTAAAAAACAAACATCATAATGCCTGTTTCTGTTTATAGTTAAGTGTTTTTTTTTCAGCCGAAAACGAAATTCGACGTGGTTTGTATTTTCGGCCGAAAACCGAAAACGAAATTCGGTCGGACTCCACTGTTACTGCCAGATAAAGCCATAGTCACTATTATAGTATTTTTATCTCACGAAGCGACGCGCGCTTTACTTGTTGTAACCAAGTGTAGGTACACACAGATAATGTGTGCGTGAAGGCAATTAGCGTCAGCACATAACATACACACGGACACACACACACCCAACTTCGCCCGTGTCTCGGACGGTACCGAGAGCTCCTGCGCTTACACACACTCGGTAACCACAAAGCGTTACTTCGTGGGATTAAAATACTGGAAGTATAATACCTCATTTTATTGCTGTTTCATTTTAGAAATCTGTATTTCCAGATAAATCCATCTGTGATGTATGATTTATTAAAGTCAGCTTACAAGATGTTCCGTATGTTCAGAGGACCATTCAAAAACTACCCTAAAGAAGAAATATACACAATATGTGACCAGTTCTACACACCTGTAAGATTTTTTTATCTATATTTCTTTATGTATTAAGTAATAGAGGTATGAGGAACAGGGTGTAAAGTTCACTCATACTCTATAGAAAACGGAGGATCCTCCGGCCGGTAGGGTGTTGTGTCTGGTGGCCAACTACCCGACGGTTGATGTCGGGACGTTGTGTATAATTATGCTAGTTTCGCGGCAACTCCGCTAACGGGATGCAGAATTTTGCGTGACGTCAGTGTGAGGCGTAGTTGGCATGTAGCGATGCGGATGCCGCCAGAAATTTCAGGAACAAATTAACTCATTTAATCTAATCATCTAATAATTACCTACTTTTCAGTACATATCTTCGAGGAATCTCTCAAATGATATAACAGATGTTATACAAGGGATCAACTATTTGCCACTGGATAAGAATTCGTTCTTCAAAGTGCTATGTTTCATTGACGTATTAGAAGTCAACTACCCACATTTCAAGTGTATTTCTTTTATCTACAATGAACAACTTATTTGGTAAGTTTTCAAAGACTTTGTAATATTACTTGAAGTATTGACTGCGTAAGCAGTAGCGCTTGAGACCACAAGCACAGCATGATGTTCTGGTTTTGATTTCCAGATTGGGCAGTGTTATTGGGTTTTACCATCAGGAATTTCTCAGTAGCAGCCCGGAGTCTGGATTTGTGCCCATTTGATGGCAATAGCCCCGATTCTGTTGTTCACAAACTAAATTAAAATTAAGTTCAGTGCATCTCTTTCTTTCTATTTCATTATGAAAAGGAAAGAAGATAAATATTAGTTTAGTCCTGTCAAATTAGATAATCCATAGACAAGTTTAGACGTGATTAAAAATTGGCTACTAAAAATACGTCAATTCACGTCAGGCGCTAACTTGACAGGACTAAACTAATATTTATCTTCTGTCCTTTTCTTAATGAAATAGAAAGAAAAAGATGCACTGAACTTAAATTTAGTTTAGTTTGTGAACAACAGAATCGGGGCCAATAGACTCGCCCCCTATAACATAGGGCTTAAAATTAAAATTTGTCATATTAATCCGAATGGGACGAACAATAAGTTAAACTAACTGGCTATTACTATAACTGGCGAAATTTTGGTGAACTATAGGTAAAACCTCTGCCTAATCTTCGGAGTTTACAGGCGTTATGTTATGCTATGTATGTTTAATAAACTATTATCAGTTTTTGATAAAAAATAATATGTCATAAAATAACCTTGTGTTCCTCCACAGGAATAGCCTCTGTACTCATGACATGTTAACATTGTACCAATATTTGGTACAGTCACTGCTACCGAAACAAGTAGAAAAGGAGATCCAAGGTGGTGCCGTGGCAGCCGCCCAGAGACACGGGCGCTTCATCCATCCCCCTGACGGCATCCATAACCAGGGCGACTTACAAAGACTTGTGAAAGTACACCTCATGAGGGAGGATGACTTGGAAACTAAACAGTATTATTTAGTTGTATATAGAACTATGAGTGCCACGGTCTGTTTCACTGTTGATGGTAAGTTAAGTGTTAAGGGGGAAGTGCTACGGTAGCCCGTGAAATTCAATTTTCTTAAGTTTTTTTCGATTTGCAGATCAGTGTCAGGTTTTGTGTTGAAGAAAATATGATTCGCGTCGGTAAATGTGAACAAAAATGCACAATGTTACAAATGTGTATTTACATAATTATAATCATTAAAATATCATAAATCCTTAAGTAAAATCGTGACGTAATCAGTCTATAATGTTCCCACTGTTGCGACACAGGCCTCCTCTCTGTGAGAGGGAGTGTGCCGGAATCAACCACGTGGGCCCAGTGCGGGTAGGTGGATTTCACATATCTTCGAATTTTTTGGTTCTAGGACATGCCGGTTTCCTCACGATGTTTTCCTTCACCGTTTTGCGAGCAGTGGTGACGAAATTAAATACACAAAGTAAAGTGCCTGTCTGGGTTTGAACTCAAGACATACAACTCGTAAGTCGGGGCCGATACCAGTGGGCCACCACTGTTCATGCATTCATGAAATGTCACGATTTCACGAAATAGTAATTCTATAGGGTTTGAACTTAAGAGTAAACTAGTCGCGAGCTCGGAACTCACTGGTGGTCATGGCCAAAAAGCACGCTGTCTCGCCTGGCTTCGTGTCTAACAGCGCTAGTATCAGTGATGAGCAGTTAGACGCTAGTCTACACGAATAACGTCTAGTTCTCACGCACAGAAACACCGTTCCGAATTGAAAGGCGCGTAAAAAAATTCGAAAAGTGCTTTGGATTTTGGAAGATCGAGTTTTATGAAAAAACCACTGCATAAATCAATTATAAATAAAGTTTATTGATCTCTTCGATAACTGATTGTCGGTACGGACTTGATTTTGAAGATTTTACGGTTCTTTAATTACTTATTTACACCCAAAGTTACGTTAAAAATAGCAAGAAAAACGAATCTTTGTTGGCTCATAACTTTTTAATGGATTTTTATTTTATTATTCGGTTTCCGTACAGATACAATTAATACTAAGTATAAACTATATCATGTTTAACTTTTGATGCACAATGTCAAACAATGGAGTAATATTCTCCCGAAATTTGTATTGAAAAAATATCGAAAATTTTGATGTAATAAACTAGATAACTAGGATATGGAAGTAAAAAACGTTGTTTGCACAGAGAAGATTTTTATAATCAAGTATTTTTCCAAAAGAATGACACAAGTCAATATAAAAACACACACATGTTCGAATATCAATTTGAAAACATGTTGTCAACTAAAAAGTTACAACAGATTTTAATGATTATAATCCTGTTTACGAATCAATCGATCAATGTTTTGATTAATATACAACCTGACACTGATCTACAAATCGCAAAAAACGTAAGAAAATTTGAATTTCGCGGGCTACCCTGGCGTTAAGGTACTTTACCACAGAGCACGAAGACGCCTGCGCGGCAGCTGGCTCGCCGATTCCCTGCTCTGTGTTCTCCACCAACTCGATCGTATTAAACACCTAACTGACTCCAAACTAATATTTTAAATGCGAAAGTAACTTGGAATCCGAGTTAGATGACTTCACCTTGAATAGCAAATATCTGCGATAGTGTAATTAATTTTAAACAAAATTTCCCTTGACATTTTAATAATGAGGAATTTCAAATTTCTATAGAAAACTTATTTTTCTCATAACTCGTCTTTAAATCAGTGTCCATTGAAAATATATATATTTGGGAACCTACAAATTCTGTAATCCAATCGGGATAAATACACACTACCTAAGAATATGTTAGATTTACAAATTATTTTGGTATTACGTTTGTATGAACTACGCAATACTACGCATGCTTCGCCGGCCCCTTAATGGCTGAACGGATTTCGATGAATTTTGGCATACAGGTAGACCATGACTTCACGACATAATGTTACTTATCCCGGTATAATATTACCGTGGTAAAATATCCGCCATTCACGCGGGCGTAACCGTGGTAGTACGGCTGTAAAGATGGTTTTGCTACATATTACGTTACAAATTGAAATCTTTTTTGTTACAGTTAATGTGGAACTACAGTTCGAGATGTTCAGATCACTAGACGCATTTATTGGTCCTCAACTATCTGCGATAGCTTCGGCAATCAGTGAGCAATGCACATTGCATGCACTGCATACTGCACAGCTAGCCGCATCTGAACACAAATTTGTGTACTTCAATAGATTGAATTTAGCATTTAAAACCTCTGTAAGTAACAGGATTTTATTTTTAAAAGTGTAATAATTATATTTAAAAAAAAAATGTGAGTGGTGGCCCAGTGGTAACGGCCCCGACTTACGAGTAGGTCGTGGGTTCGAACCCAGGCAGGTGCTTTACTTTGTGTAAATCAATTATTTACCTCTGCTCTCAAAACGGTGAAGGCAAACATGGAGAGGAAACCGGCATATCCTAGAACCAAAGATACTATGACGTGACATCTACCAACCCGTACTGGGCCCGCGTGGTAGATTTATAGCCCACTCTCTCTCACAGAGAGGTGACCTGCCGATCGATTCTGTAAAAATCTCACCGTGATAACTTAGGTGAAGTGAGCTATCAATAGGGATAATCCCTAACATCAGGTGGAGTGACAGCTCACTTCACCTAAGTTTTCACGGTGAGATTTTTACAGAATAGCATTCCTGTGTCCCAACAGTAGAAACATTATAGGCTGACTGTGTAACTAAGAAATGTATGAGAGAGTGATGTTTTCTAATGGTTTCTGTTGCAGCCAACAATTAACAAATTGCACCCATCTACCACTATAAAGCCTGAAGTTCTAAGTATAATAGCAAACATACATTCCGATAAGAAAAGGTAAGAGTAACTTTAAATACATTATTGCAAAATAATCGCAAAACAGTGTAGTTCATTTATCTAATATGACATACTTATCTGTTTTTCTATCAGCAGCCTTGGAAACTATGGTGAAATTATAATAAAAACACCTGATGAATACTGGATTACAGGGAAGTCTTCCAATGAAAGAGAGTTCTATGTTATCATTCAAGAGAAAAATGCCAATCTCAAAGAAATAGCAGGTATGTTTTAATAGTTCGTACCTATTTCCTTTACATCCTTTCTATTTCATTCAGCTGCATCCGGTTAGACTGGAAGCCGACCCCAATATGGTTCGGAAAAGGCTAGATAGATGACCTATTTCCTTTACATTCGAAGATTAATATGTAGGTTACAAGTACGAAGTCAAGTGTCTTTTTGTGGGCGTGCCTGTATGTTGGCGGGGCGGTTTTCATGCCGCATGTCCTTTATACACTTACCGATATCAGCGCGGCTGCTACATTATTTCCTGTTGCCTGTCGGCTTTCCAATGAGTAGAATATTCCAATATTTTAATTTTAGCCTAATTTGTTCACTGTATGGCAAAGGCCTTCCTTTCTCCTTTCCACTTGTCTGTCTCGAGCTAGTGTATTAAGGCCTGCGCAAACGAGGGACAATTTGTACGCGGACAAATTGTCCGCAACGATAGAACGTATGGAAATCTATGCAATAACGCACACGAAGTACAAATATACTGCTGGGATTTCCATACATTCTATCGCTGTCGACAATTTGTCCGCGGACAAAAGTCCCTCGTCTGCGCAGGCCTATAAAGATAATTTATTTTTGAAAATGATCTGAGGGGCAATTCTCGTAATTTTTAAGAACGTTCACTCTGATCTCAGGCTCAATCTGTCAAAAATACTTAAAATTTCCCTACATTTTGACAAGTTTTTGACATTTGTTTGTCGCCGGAATGAGACTGCGACTATATTTTGAACGTTTTAAATTAGCAGAATTTGCTTGCTGGTGTGTACATGTATAGACGCCAGCACATCAAGCTACCCGAAACTGTAAAATTTTCCCAATCAACATTGAACCTTATGCTTTAGCCATAAAGTAGAAAACCTATTAAAGAAATTTGACAGATTGTAGTAGCTTGATGTGCTGGCGTCTGTACAAACGTGATAAGAAAATTAACGTAAAATTACGTGTCGCGGCTGGAGTATTTTTGAAGCGACATGCGCTTTATTTGTGTTAAATAACCAAATGTATAAACACACTGAATGAGCGCGTGAAGACGAGTAGCACACTTCAGACTTTGCCATTGTCGGTAGGGATGTGAAAAAATAATCGATTATACAAAAAATCTATTTTTTTCCCGAAAAAATCGATCATTTTTTCACATCCCTAATTGTCGGTACCGAGAGCTCCTGCGCTACGCACACATTCACAGCGTTTATAAAATTGGTAACCACAAGTAAAGCGCGTGTCGCTTCGCGAGACAAAAAGTACTGTGACTAACGATGATATACGATGATATTACGGTGATGGCGCTCAAAGAGTTAACTATTTTTTTTGTTCTCAGATGAAGTAAGACGGATATGTGAAGCCCAAATGAAGGGAATCTTTTTTTATCCAATGTAAACATTGGAATATTACTATATAGTTGGAAACCAATTAATGAATCATGCAATTATCTCAATCATCTGGCAACGGCGCGGGGGCGAGGACACATACTGACTAAACAAATGCTATGTATAGAATGTTATCTTGTTACATAAATGTTATAAAAATAAAACAACTCTATGTCATATTATAACATGTCTATATTATTTTATTTACTTACTTATAACACTGGCAATGAATACTCATAAAAGCTTAACAATAATCGAATGCTAATCAAGAGAAACTTTGTCTTCTTTATTCCAAACTTTTTTATACACTTTAACAACAAGTTCTCTATTTTCGTATCCCCACGCTAGTAGGACACAAAATAACGATATAGCTCCAATGAATATGTGGAGGATTACAGAATCTCGAGATATTTTGTTTTCTGAAACTTTACAAACGCAACCAGCAATAAATAGAGTCAACAAAAAGAATTTACCAACATATAGCCCATCCAGAGGCTTGTAATCTGTGTCCTTGTATTTATCGCGGATAAAATGAACACTATGAATTATCCTAGCAAACATATTAATACAATTTGATATAATAAAACCAACTGGTCCAAAAATATATGTTAAAAAGTATGATAATAAAAGAAAACTTATTGAAAATAGTACCATCAAATAATTGTAACTGTCTAACTGGGCACTAGTCATTGTGGCAAAAGCGTAACATTCAGTAACTCCATTAATGGCTAACAAAACAATAGCTAAACAATGGCTTCTCAATAACTGTACTGGCAACCCACTTGCAACAAATATCTCCCCGCCATACAGTAAAAGTAAAGTTCTTGCGTAGCTTTGTCCAAATACTAGAACTATTAAACCAATAGAACTGACTGTTTTACAAACGTGTGACAGTACTGTACATGATTCTTGAATTTTATTTTGATCTTGTTTTTGAAGGGGTAATTCTCTGCTCACCATTTGGGTGAAATAGAAGTAGCTACTGTCTTCAATGGGCCTGAACACAAACCTTGCTGCCAGACTACCCAAGTTGTTGACAACGTCATAAGTGGCTTGTTCGCTGAAGGTCATCACAGGGCTGACTGACATCACATATTTTTCTCCCTCTGTTAGAAGTTGTTTAACAACACCTTGTTTAGCAAAACTAAGTGTGAGAGTGCTTAATTTTTTACTGAAATTTGTGTTTACTGGTCCAACATACATTGGTAAGAAATCTCTTAGTGATGTAAATTGAAAGTCATCCATGTTATCATATAGACTATAAAAAACTGAGTCAGGAATTATTCTACTTTTAAGAGCTCCTTTTGCATAGAGTGGCTTATTTTTAATATACCAATAAAAGAATATGTAGTAAAAAACCACTATAGTTGCTATGCTACCCACTTGTGCCACAGAGAATGCAATGAGTGCGAGAGACCTATCATATATTACAATAGACAAGAATAATAAAGTTCTTACAAAAATATGCAGAGTATCTAGGGCAACTTTTAATTTGATGAAACAGTATAGTTGTGCTACTAATGCAACATTAGCAGAACATAATTCTAACATACATGATATGGCCACACTCCAGCAACCAAATCTGTATTGAAATGCATGTTCCGGATAACCCAGAGGTAGCCAGTTTAGCCAAATATAGACAAAAACAATGGATAGAAAAGTACACACGGGTACTGAAAGCCAGATTTGGTTTATTTTTTGCCTCCAGCTGAACTCATCTTTTTGTCCCAGACAAGCTCTGTTGAATGGTTCTCGGCTGAGGAATAGTATAGAACTCTCCAAGAGCAGCAACCGCACATTCATAATACCAAGGACTTCATGTCCAACATTCCTGATAACCCATGCATTAATCACAAATGTTACACATCTAAATATAATTTGAAATATAATGTTAAATGATGCATTCTCAAGGCTACTCATTAACAAGTTTCGACCCATGGTGGTTTATTTCAGTCTCAAACATTTACTGCATTCCCTTCACTTATGTTCTGTTGTATACTGCGCTTCACCACATAAATCTTCTTATTGGAAAGGCATATTACAAACCAATGGTCATCGTATGTTATTGATATTTTCTTAAACTGCTCATTCGGACCAAAAGCTAATGGGTCAACCCTGAAAATAAGAGAACAAGTTAATCGCAAAATAATATAACCACGTCGCGACTTATTGCTGTGAATGAGTCAGGACGGACAAATCACACGTAATTAAAATGTGCTTACTTGTTCGATAAGGAAATGAGATCAGTTATTATTGTAGCAACACGTTCGTCGTTTTCTAATTCTCCGCCAGATTCAAGGACAGCCCCGTCCTCTGTTAAAACCAAGTAACCGATCTGATCAGGAATTTTTTCCATTATCACTGCAATATCAATACATACAATTTTGATAACAATAACTAAATATTTTATAAAGATGACTTGGAAACGTTTTTACCTCACACATCTAGTGGGGGATAGTTTAGATAAAATTGACATTGACACATGACTGACAGTGACATTGATGTCTGCACTGCAGAGTTGTTACACCAAAATACTTATTTTGTACTGAAAAAAAAAAAGGCGGGAAACTGTAAAAGTGTGAAGGCGCGTTTTTCAAACAAATTTACTTTAAAAAATAATTTATTGTATTATAAACATTTTTCTTGTAAATATTTATATTAAATAGGCTATTCTGAAGTTACAAAATCCATTAGCACCCCGAAATGGGGAAAAAAAGACGGAGGAAGGATGAAACATCCTATCCTGACCCGCAGCAGCAACAGTTAGTTGAATCTTCGGACTCTGATTCAGGGCAGTCTGAACAGACAATAGTTAGCTGCAAACAAACCAACAACAACAACAATGAAAAGGATAAGTACGCCATATATAAGGTAAAAGCGTATACACGTAAATATCCAGAGGATACCAAGCAAACCGACCTTGTTGTATTTTTAACGCATACGGAAGAAAATACCACATTTAGCGATAGGGATCGTATGGCCCTATCAAAAGGTTTACGGGAGCATGGCGTTTCAGGCGTCATGCATCTACGTACTATTAACAAGTACAAAGTCGGCATAACATTTGACTTACCAAATAACGCCAATATGTTTCTACAAAACAAAAAGTTATTGGATCAGTTGTCTCTTAAGGCATCCATACCGGCTGGAGATACCGAAATAACGGGAGTCCTTACTTCGGTTCCCGTAGAAATGTCCAATAAACAAATTTTTTCATTGATTGGTAGTTCCAAAAATGTGATTCAGGTTAGGCGCTTCATGCGCAGGGTCAGAAGTGACGCTGGCGTAGCTTTCGTCCCTACACAGGCTGTTGCGGTAACCTTCGCCTCCACTATTCTTCCTCAGTATATTTACTTGGACTCATGGCGTCACGAAGTGAGTAAATACATACCACCAGTAAAACAATGCCTTAAGTGTCTGCGATATGGACATATTGCTAAATTCTGTCGTAATACTGAGGTATGTTCAATTTGTACATTAGACCATAGTTTTAAGAATTGTCAGGTTGACCCCAAGGATGCTAAATGCGCAAACTGCAAAGGTAATCACATAGCTATCTCCTCATCATGCCCAATTAAAAAACAAAAAGTTGAAGAAAATAAAATTAAGTCACGAACTGTCACATACTCTGATCTTTTCGACGTTAACGCATTTCCAGCTCTATCTGCTCGAACTTTAGATGTACAAATTAATAATCTAATGAAATCCGATAAATTTATAAGTATTTTAGTAGAAACGATTACAAAAATAGTCACCACTAAAGATGTACCTATTAACTCATCATCAATTAAAGAGGTTTTAAAAACAACTCTAAGTAAGAAATTTCCTTCATCCTCATAATGGATCTGTCAAACTTAAATATAGTTCAATGGAATGCACAAAGTCCTAATAGCAATAAACATATATTTATTAATTTCCTCTATGCACAAAATATACATATAGCAATAATTTTTTTTATTTATTTTTTCTTCAATTTCTGAAACATGGTTTAGATCTGAACAATCTTTTAGAATAAAAAATTACAATATAGAAAGAAATGATTGTGGTAATAAACACAATGGAGTTGCAATTATAATTCATGAAAGCATTACTTATACTAAAATTAACACCTATTTTGATAATTCTTTACAAAACATTTGTGTAAAAATTACAGTTAATAATAAAGAAATAAGTATAGTCAGTTTTTATAGTCCTCTTAACTCTAATCCAGCTTTTAATAAAGGTGATTTTGATTTATTGGTGAAGTCTATTCCTGGTTCTCTTATATTTGCTGGGGACTTTAATGCCCATCACACTTCCTGGGGATGTATTTCTGACTCTCCAAGAGGTAGAGAAATCTTAGAAGTCATTGACGAAAATAATTTGGTACTGCTTAATGATGGTCAAGCAACAACAGTTGGTTCTCTAACGTGGCGTCCCAATGCACTGGATTTATCCTTTGTCTCACCATCGTTGGCACTTAATTGTGAATGGTCTGTACATGATAGTCCTCTCGGTAGTAGTTACCACATCCCTGTAATCATAAAAGTAATGGTTAGCAGAAACAAAAATAATGTTTTATATGGGAATTGTTTGAATGCTAAACATTTGCCCATCTATCCAAATTATAAACTCGTGGATTGGCAAATGTATAGCAATTGTGTGGAAGAATTGTTACTTGATTTTCAAATAGATAATAAAAGTCTTCTTAATTCATATTTCCAATTTTGTACTATTTTGCGCACAGCAGCTGCAAATTCCAAAATAAATTCCAATAATTTGAATTGTTATGTCAACACAAATACCACCAAACACACATGCCAAAGAAATAAGACTAAAAGACCTTCCCTTCCTTGGTGGAATCAAAAGTGTACAGAGGCTGTACTAAACTTCAAAACAGCTTATATTAATTTTAAAGATAATCCAACAGAAGAAACCTATCTTCAATTTAAAAAGCTCCGGGCAGTTAAAAAACTCATTTTAAAAACAGAAAGACAAAAAAGTTGGTTTTCTCTTTGTGAAACTTTTAATAGATGCACACCTTTATCTGCTATATGGAAATTTATGCGCAAATACAATAAGACATATAACTTTAATATCGATGAAAATGATGAATGGGTTTTAGATTTTTTAAAGAAATACACTCCAGACTTTGTGCCACATACTCCAAAAACTCTGACTGATAATATTAATTCCGAAAATAGTTTTCTACTTAATCCTTTTACAATTAATGAATTAATATCTACCATCTCCTCTCGAAGAGATACTGCTTATGGTCTTGATGGAATACCATATATCTTATTTAAAAAACTAAACATTGCAGGTTTAGAAACATTTCTAAAAATACTTAATTTACTTTGGGAAAATAATATTATACCTCAAGATTGGAAAGTGGACTGTCTTGTACCAATTTTAAAACCAGATAAGCCAAAGTTATGTTCTGATTCTTATCGTCCCATAGCACTTACTTCCTGTGTGGGAAAATTATTTGAACAATTGTTGAAGCAACGTTTAGAGTTTTACGTAGAACAAAACAATATCTTACCTTCTAATCAATTTGGTTTTCGTAGGAATCGGTCTGCTAGGGAAAGTGTTTGTCAATTGCAGCTTGATATTCATAATTCTTTATTGGCAAAAAAAAATTTGGTTGGAGTTTTCTTTGATATCGCAGGAGCTTTCAATAGTGTAAATATAGATATTCTTTGTTACGAATTATCGTTAATAGGGATTCCTGTAAAAATTATAAATTGGATTAAAAGTTTTTTGAGCAATAGGGAAGTATTTACTAAATTTAATAGACATCTCTATGGTCCTAGACTCTCGTCAAAAGGAGTTTGTCAAGGCGGTATACTATCACCCTTAATATTTATATTATACAGGGTGGAATTGAAGTCATGGGCATTATTTTAACCTAAGGCACTACTCACGATACTGATTGCATTAGGGCTATTAATACGCAAATCAAAAATATATTAATGCAAGTAAGGAAAACCTTAAAAATGTAGTAATCAATTCATTGGCAACTTACGAATGTCACGTGAGTCGGGCGGGGTCAAAGAATTCACGCCCAATGACGCGTACGGCGTAGTGTACCTACGCATTTGCTATCGAGAAGCGCAACTATTTGATACTTTGTATGACAAAAATAAAAAAAAATACTTTGTATGACGCAAATCAAAAATATTATTAAAGCAAGTATGGAAAATCTTAAAATGTAGTAATTTAAGATTTTCCATACTTGCTTTAATAATATTTTTGATTTGCGTAATAGTAGCCCTAATGCAATTAGTATCATGAGTAGTGCCTTAGGTTAAAATAATGCCCATGATTTCAATTACACCCTGTATATACGTAGATTAAATCTTATTTTAGGGTCTCAGGTCAAAAATCTACAGTTTGCAGATGATTTGGTTGTGTATACATCTGGAAACAATTTATCACAAACAGTCCAAATAGTCAATGATGCATTGGTAAATCTTTATGAATATTTTTCTTACCTCGATCTAAATGTTAATCAGTCCAAGTCCAAAGTTGTTATTTTTGGTAAACAGTGTTATAATATGCCCAATGTGCAATATAATAAAAGTGCATTACCCATTTCACTTGAGGTTAAATTTCTGGGGGTTCTTTTTTCATATAATTTAACCTGGAATAATTACATAAAACATATAATTAGTAAAGCAAATAAAGCTTATAATGTACTGAAATCTCTGTCTGGCTCATATTGGGGTGCAGACCCAAAAATTTTGTTACTGTTGTACAAATCATTAGTTCGTAGTCATTTTGAATATGGTTTCTTTTGCTTCGCTGCAGATGTTAAAATTGTAAATAGTCTAGATGTTCTTCAAAATAAATGTTTGCGTGTAATAACTGGGGCATTCAGAAGTACTCCTATAAATGCAATGCAGATTGATTGTAATGTTCCACCATTAAGCATTCGATTTAATTACTTAAAAGAAAGATTTATACTAAAACTTTATAGTGTATCTAGTAACAGTCTTTTGGTAAATTTGTTACATTCAATTACTCCTTCAGTTTCTAAACCAATTTTTATGCTACAAGCTCTTCAAAGTTTCGTAAATCTTATTCAAAATTTGAATATCCATCAATCCAAACATATTTTGCCTTGCTATGAAGGAACTTTTATTGGTAAATTTCCTGCTATTAATATAATTTTAAAGAAAAAAAAGGACTTGTCCACAAAAGAGGAAGTAAATGTAATGTTATCAGAGTGGTCAGATCATAAATTTGTTTATACAGATGGTTCGAAGAATGATAGGGCTGTGTCTTTTGCCATATATGAGCCCACTTCAAATATAGGCATTGGTCGAAAAATTGACAAAAATTCAAGTATTTTTACAGCTGAAGCTGTTGCTATTTTCAGTGCTTTGAAACATATTGAAAATTATAATTCAGGACATAATAAATGGATTGTCGTAAGTGATAGCATGAGTGTTCTGGAAAACTTGGCAAACAACAAATTAAATGCTAACACTAATTATATAATTTATTTAATAAAACAATTATGGGTGGAATTATATCAATCAAATATAGTAGTTAGTTTTGTGTGGGTGCCTTCACACATTGGTGTTGTAGGGAACGAAAAGGTAGACTATTTGGCCAAAAAAATTGTTGATTTAGAGGAATTAATTCCCAATCCTGACCCCGATATGGATGTTTCTATACCACCTACAGATGCAGTTAGTCTTTTAAGACAGCGCATGTGTCAAGAGTGGGGAAGACATTCATACCGGTGCACTCAAGTTGGAAATAAAGGTACTTGGTTTGCTACCTTAGATGTTCAAATAAACTCCATACCTTGGTTCTGCAAGAATGACAAATTCATAAATAGAAAATTCTATTCAATTGTCAGTCGTATGCGTTTTGGTCATTGTCGTTTAAATTATCATCTTCATCGCCTTAGAATGGTCAATTCTCCTAACTGTGAGTATTGTCAATCACAAAAAGTTCAGTCACTACATCATATCTTCTTTGAGTGCTCGTCTTTCAACATTCAGCGCCTTGTGTTGTCGGATGAGCTGCTTAAAATTTATAAGAAGCCTGACAAGGTCCCGCAATGCATTCAGGAGCTACTTATGAATGTCTCAACTTATTTATACTTGTACAAATTTATAGTAGAGACTGTAAATGATATTTAGTTACGTATTGGATTTTTGTGTATTCATTTTCATTTTTATTAGGTATTTGTTATAAATAGTAATAGGTAGGTACTTACTAAGTTTAGGTATAATTCATGAAAAATGTAAATAAAATAAATAACTAGGTACATGAGGAGATAGCTCGAAAATACTGGAAATGGAAGAATAAAATGAATGACGAAAACATGCAAAATGTTTTACAGTGTTCAAGTATAACTAGCTTGACATTGACACTAAATGACGTATAATCTGGATTTGACCTAAGACAAAAATAAAATGACTAATTATAAAAATACGGAATAACTACGAAAGACATAATAAATGAAATAAATAATATAATGAGTATATAAACGGAAGACATTATTGTTTACACTTACCACGTAAGAAATTCTACACGAAAGACGAGGCGGTATGGTCGAAAGACTTTAGCCTGCCCATTGGGCGAATTAAAAAAAAAAAAAAAAAAAAATTATTTTGTACTTTGTCTGTGTTTCTGACCAGGGACTTGAAACGTTACTCAAAATAACGTTACGCGTAGTTCCGGTACCGATAATTTGTACCGTTCCCCCTCCTGCTCAGGGTGGAGCAGGAGGGAATGTCAGACTCTTACTGACTAAAACCCACCCGTGTTCCTTCCTTAGCCCTTTATGTTCCGGTGCAGCGGTAATCCTTTCGGACAATCCCGCTGCCCCGGCAGGCTTCGGCCCTTACGGGGCCCTTCCTTATTGCTGACATCTCTTAGAGGCGCGCGTGGAATACGTACGCGTCGTCCAGCACGGGCCTGGTCCTGATCGGACGGAGAGTTACCCATTACTCTCCGCCCGCAGGCCTGCGCCTACGGTGGCCGGGAGTCGTCACGCGGCTCCCGACGCCTGGAGCGTCTCCCGCGGCGGCTGGGACATGAGGCTCTTTCCCTCAGCCGTCCCACCACCTCCTTCGGTAGCATGACTGCTTCGCAGAATGAGGTGACTGCCTCCCACTCCCTCTCACCCCGGACTGTGACTTGAACCAGGGCCGGGCGTGAGAGGTCGCCGCCGCTGCCGATCGCCTCTACGAGAACACGGCGGTGCTCCACCCACGCGGGGCAGACCTCCACCGTATGCTCCACCGTGTCCTCTGGGTGATCCTCGCATTGGTGACACCCGGGCGTTTCCTCCCGCCCGATGATGTGCAGGAACCTCTCGAAACATCCGTGTCCGGTGAGAACCTGCGTCAGGCGGTAGGTGAGGGCGACGTGGCGCCTCTCTAGCCACTCCTCAAAAACTCACTCGTGACTCGACCCATTCGCTAAAAATATAAGAGAATCACTATAGGCTGACTTCTGATTTTATGAAAAACCTATATAATGCGAGCTCAGCTAAAACTGGAAATGTATAACTTGATGTGTAGCCCTACGTACTGTGTACACTCAACCACGAGCACGACTCAACTAGCAAACAAATCCGGCCCGGCCGGCGGCCGGGACATACGGCCAACATACGGCCTTCAATAGCATCACTATTTTAGTTCAAAAACATCATTCTCATTCATTTCACTCATGTATTGAACTATTGATGTAAAAATGAATGAATAAAATAATAGAATTACACACCACCACAACTTGCAAAGAGAAAATTCCTATTTATTTCTGTGTTATCATTTTTCTCGAAGTGTTTTTGGAAAAAAAATTAAAACAATAGAATCACACTAACACAGGCAAGTACTCTTGTAATTTTTAGTAAATAAGCAGTCTGGGTAATTCAATTAAGATGGGCAGAATTTGTTACGTACGTAAACATATGCGCTGTAAAGTAATATTTTGTAGCTGTAGGATGCTAGGATGCATTCACTGCAATATTCATTATTTGATAGCATCGATGCAACGGAGTTTTTTATTTTAGGGTACGTTATTGAAGACATTGGCTAACACTTTCCTTTTTTCAAGTGTGATGTACCTTTCTCAAGAAATTTTACTAATTAAACCTATCTGTAATTCCTTACCTAGTTTTTTAATGTAAATGAAGGAATTCGTGTATATAAACATTAATTCCTTAATTTCTATTCCAATCGACCCTGTGGTGAAATGGGCCTCCATAGAATATTGTTTATTTACATATCATAGGGTAAGTACCTAAGATAAGTGAAACATTACAACAAATAGGTAATAACATTATCACCATCATTGATGGCTAATATTAATTAGTTCAGTGGCTCAGTGATTGGCTTTTGTGCTATAGTTTGTGATTTCAATATGTGATTGAACAAAAATAGTTATTCCTAAAAAAATAATTCCTTGTGTGGAGCAAATGTTTTCTCAAATAAAATTGGGCTGAGCTATCATTGTGCTGATAGTCGTGACAGCCAATGGATTAAGAGCCTCAACCAACACCTGAGGAAGCTCTCATTGGGCAACTCGATCAAGGGCCTGATTTAGAAAGTGGAAATTCTGGACATGGTCCGCATTGTTAATGCGATTTTTTCTCTGGAGCCCTGACCGCTGGTAGTTTGGACCCTGTTCCAATCGTTATAACCTGGGCTACTATTTTTTATATTTTTAGATGTTCTCTAATATTTAAAAGTATTTATAATTTGATATTCTAATATTTAAAAATATAATTTATATGTAAGTATATAATGAAAAAAGGATAAAAATGATAGTTAATAACATGTTTTATTATATTACTTATAAATAGATAAATAATAATAACAGCCTATTAGTGTCACACTGCAGATAATCAATAGTTAGAGCAATATGGAAACTACTACCTATGGTATAAAATAAAACCGAATCAATCATGCATTTTTTAAATAAATAATATTGATGATTCATATATGTATAACTACACATACACAGCATTTTATTGCTTACATGGATTTGATATCAAATTGATTACCTACTGCTGTTTGTTTAACCTAAAATACTTATGAAAAAACTGTTCTTTTAACATTGTATGTGTACATAATTGTTTAAAATTTCAGATTGCTCCTTTTTAATATTGAGTTTTTAACTGTTCTCATACTAAAATCAAAATATCAATTTATATAATAATAATAATTTATTTTAAAAGCTAGGAAATATATTTTTTTCTCCTTCAAATATTTCATGTAAACTGCACATAAAACAAAAATGCTTGTGACCACTGTCAGTAGGCAATGAGGTTATTGTACGAAATTCTTCCTGCTCCGCAACCAGACTTTATCATGAAAGTCTTTTAGCCAGAATGCAAAATATTGTTGCTCAGTATCATGCTGAGTGGAAGCCTTCTTGTCACAGTCATGACATGCAACTGTCAGCTATTTCTATTTTGTGCTTGTTATTATAGTTCTAGTTTGTTTTTCTTTTTTATTAGAGTTAATTATCTTTTTCTATGCACATTTTTCTGTGACAAATAAACCTATTTAACTTGTACTGCTGTTGTAATGTTTCTTTAATTATAAATAACCCTGCTACCAGAGTCAATAGCAACCAACTTATCATATTCAATTATTCATTGAACATTGAAACAATGGATTCATTGAAATATTTGTTAGTGCAACAATTTCTTGAGCTACACCAATGCAATATTAATTAACAGATTTAACTATTGAACTTACATTTATTAACAAAATTATGGACCTAGTCTGAAATGAAAGTTTTATTTATTTATTGATTGTCATTGTGTCTTATCTTCTCACTTGTTTTGATTATAGGATAATCTGTAGTCATAAAAACCGCAGAATGAAATAACAAAAAAAAAAATTGTGCACCTCAGTAGTAAAAGTTGAATTACGAAAACTGCCCTTACTGCTACTGAAATAAAGGCGCTTTCAAATTCAAGACTATTTCTTGCATAGGTACTCTTTTGTTTGTAAATATGTCCCATGATCATGCTTTCTGGCCTTTTTTGTTTTAGACACAAACAGAGGAAGCAGAATAAAATCAATTACTTGTGTTTTTGTTATCTTAACAGGAAAAATGTTAAGGTTTCGTCCCAAACTTGGGAGCGAGCGCAACAGCGAATGGCGCTGTTGCTTTTGTCTCCACGTGCGCACTGGGACCATTCTGCTGGGAACATGGCACCTTGTGAGTATGATGACATGTATTTGTTATTTTATTTAGCTAGCCATACCTAGACACAATAGAACCCTGCTGAGATTGAAGAAACAGCATTATCTATACTAATATTATAAAGAGGAAAGATTTGTATGTACGTTTGTAACGAATTGGCTCAAAAAGTACTGGACAGATTTTAAAAATTCTTCACCATTTGAATGCTACATTATCACTGATTAATATAGGTTTTTTTGATTGCAAGAAAAAAAAAATGTCCACCCGTGCGAAGCCGGGACACTAGTGTGGTATATAGTTTAAACCACATACGTAGGTACCTCCGGTTCAATGAAGATAATAAGATTTAAAGATTTTCCTTGTTTTTATGCAAAAAATTGGCATAGCTGGTTTATTAAAATAATTAGGTACTTTTTCATGGTCTCCTACCATGACAATCGTAATTATTATTCATTTACGTAATGTTTATGTAAATTGGTTTAAATTTTAATCCAACCACCGTGACGAAAAAACAAAATTTGCATGTTCCATGATAAATGTCATGAGATGGCAAATACGCGCATTTTACCCATGGGAGTAGGCAAATATCTACTACATCCTTATGCTATAGCTATGTACTTTATATTACACACACACCAACTCTTAAGAAGATACTACGCACACGACCATTACCACATTGTGGTAGGTATGTGACTAAAATATATGTTACAGACAGGTATTATGCTTACCTAAGCTGCCTACTTCAAACATAAAATATTGTAATTTTTATAATAATTACACAATTTGTTTTCCGAAGGTGTGGCGGGCATAATAACTATGTAGCGACTTGCAGTCGTACCCTATATTGGTCGATGATTGAGCTGTCCATTAGTCATTAATTAACTGGGCATGAATCACGAAAATTACGTTAAGAAAAGACCACACGCTCATGAACCGTAAGTTTGAGATTCCAAGACGATTGACTTAAGATAACATTCTCTGTAGATGCTGCACCTCATTGCGTTAGGCTTCCTGGCAGCTATCGTTCGTGATCCCCGACTACTCGACGAATTGGAACGCGATTCTGCCCCCGTCCCGAACTGGAGTGACGTGGCTCGTGGCAACGAAGCGATCCCCACGCCTCTGTCCAACGTGGAGCCGCCGCCGAGCTCGTTCCCGCAACATGTCGGACAGCCAAGAGATCGAGATCATAGTCTGATTTATCGTAAGTATATCTTCAAACAGAGCAGAAAGTAAACAGAGTGCGCAGGCGGCTGAAAGCTCGCTTTCTTTTCTAGAATTTTAGAGACTAGAAGTCACACTCCACAAAAACAACAGCAGAATAAACATATAATAAGACTCCCTTTGCTTACTACTTGGTGCTTTCTCTTATACGGGTATTGATTTTGGCGTGTTTGCCAAATACTTCTTTCACACTTACATCACACACTATTCATATAGGGCGGTACTCATAAAAATTGTTTGGAGGTGACCGAGATGTTCGACTTATGATAGCCCGCCGCCAATTGTGTAGAACAGCAGCTGTGACCTTGCAGGAAATACACAATGTAATAATGTATGCAAAGTTGCATGCCTCTTTTAACAGAACATCAATAATATAATTACTTGCTTAGCCGCATTATTTATAATGAAATATGAAACATGCCTAAGAACAGAAAATAATACACAAAGACGTAAATACAAAGATATTTGTCCTACATACTACATAAGTATAGAGAAATGTTATCAACGTATTTCCAATACTCATCATTTTCATTTTGCTTCATCGTAAAAAAAAACAATTGAATTACAATACCTGACTACACACAACTTTTGAACTATTATAGTTAATAATAGCTCATAGCTGCATCATTATCACGTATAATTTGCTTGAAATTACCATCACGAAAACACCGGAAACGGGTCACAAAATGAATGAACAATATTCTAATAGATTTCAACCGTGTGTGTGTACTAGATGATGTGGATGTGGGTGCACTGGTTACAGTGTGCACCCTGGCCATCACGTTCATGCTGATCTACGGAGCCGCGCTCGGCAAGCCTGCCCACTTATTGCCATTCTTCTGCCTCCAGATATTCGACTTTGCGATCACAGTGTAAGTTTTATCCTACCTACATTTATCTTCCTTACCGCACCTTATTAGTGATTCAGACTCGCAACCGGCATGCGTGTATGACCAGATGAATGAAAGGAATATTTATAAAGATCGTAGCAGGTGGCGTTGTGTAGTTTCTGCCTGACCCCATGGGAAGAAGACGTTTGCGTATGTGTCAAATCACTACAAGCTGGCTGCATCGCAGGTCTTGTGGTGGGTTCGATCCCCAGGTTGGTCAGTGTCAATTTTCCATTAAGAAATTCTCAGTAGCATCATAGTCTGAATTTGTGAGTTAATAAATCTGCCTTATTGGTATTTTATCAAAACAAGCCTTACTTTGGACACGATTACTTTTTGTATCATGTGGCATCGGACTTTTTTTACGATTTAAACTCAGATGAGATTAATCGCAAGTGACGTCCACAATCTGATGATTAATTCATCGAAACATGTGTGTCTCATTCATACGCCAACTGTTTGTATATTGTTTGTATTGTATTCGTATGTTGTCTGTGTATTTGCTTGATGTGAAGATATCATACTGAAAGAAAAGCCCGATTAACTAATCTGCATGGTCCTCATTTGGCTTGAGTCGGCCTGACCAAGATTATGTCTGGACTTTAAAACAGACTGTGACCTCTGAGTTTCTTTCGGTATTTCTTCTCAGATTAATCGGTTATGAAACTCCAAACCCATCTAGTTTTAAAACATAATATAACTATTTCTGACGTGTCGTAAGTGTTTTGTCTAAGTGTTTTTTTTTTAAACAATTCTCAAAAATAAAGATCGTTTAGCATTTAAAGTTTTGTTAGAAAGTTCCACTTGAAATGTGTGGTACTAGGTCAAATCATTCATACGTACTAACTAATATTATAAATGCGAAAGTAACTCTATCTGTATGTTACCTTTTCACGCCTAAACCACAGAACCGAGCGTTTTGAAATTAGACAGGTTGGTAGCCTGGGACCTGGATAACGATATAGGCGACTTTCACTCCTGGGTATTAACGGTGATGAAATACATAATACACGCTAACGAAGTCGCGGAAAACGAAAATTCTGTCTTGTATTGTGTTCTAGGTACGTATTTATATTCTGAGTACCTACCGTCTCAGTAGCCTTGAACGTCTTACGTCGCGCGCGACCTTATAATACAAGATCAGAAACTGACACTCGATTTAGTTCTCAAAGACTAACTAGTTTTTTTTTGACGATTAAGTATACTTTTTGAAACCGTGTGTTAAAACTCAAACTCAAAACATAATTATTTCTAATAAACCAATTACAGGCACTGTTGAATTGTCAAGAGGTCGGTCAGTCAGAAAGATGAAGCTAGTTGCCCATTCCAAAGCGTAGTACCTATGGAGAAGAACGGGCAAGAAACTCCATGGACACTCTTATCATAAAATTGTTATAAAATATTGGTTACATCATTCATGTTAAAATTATAAATGTGAGAACGATGCGATGTAGAAAGACGTGCACGTTAAAAAATATAAAAACAAAAAAAAAAACAATTTAGAAATGAAAATAAATTAAAATAAGTCGCGGCGGCTAAGAGATGACCAGCCCCTACTGACGGCGCCCGTTCACGAACATGACGTATGGACCAGCACCATTTAGCTCAACCATTTTGAAGGAAATTTAATGATGCAACACACACGCTACCACCACCGAGACATTTGAGTGAGCATGACATACTCTCAATCGCCATGGCACATTAAGGTCAATGAAATACGTACCCAGTAAATGACAGCTTTATATAGTTTAGGTACATAGTGGTCACACGTGTGCTATGCAATTATACAATACTAACAGATTGCATTTATACAGTACAAAGATAGTTTTTACAATCTTCAGCAGCTCCAACTATATTTTCGAATGCTAAATTCGTAGGATATCGAGATTCTTATTAAAAGAGGACGCTCCTAAATGGTTCAGCCCCCTAATTGCGTAACTGTTTCAATCACAATCCGTTTGAAAAATCCGTCACTTTTTTTTACTGAACTGTCAAAATGAAAGGCGATCAATTTTCATTTTATTTGCCTTACGCAATTAGCTCGCTGGGCCCACATTAATGCTTTCATGATACAATTATCCTTTCCCCATCAGTCTGACCGCAACCGGGTACCTATGCTATCTGCGCTCGATCCACCGGCTGGTCGCGGAGACCCGCCGTGTGCCGTGGCGAGCTCAGCTGCTACAGCTGCCGGCACCTGCCTTGGCGCTCGTCGTACTTTCAGCATTCCTAATCGCCGTACTACTAAAGGTAACGTATCACAACAAAAATGACTTTTTATGGGGGAAACCGACCTTGACACTAATTCTAACAAAATCAGGAAAAACGAAAATTTTGTCTGCCTAGGGTGTTATAGATCAGTCACATTTGGTGCCGAGACCAGGATATACCGAAAATACTGTTCTGTTTAGATAAGTTTTTTTTTTAATAGTAGACGGTTATTCAGCACTTTTTGAAAGGCAGAGGTTAGAAAAGACAGCCCACCCTTCAGGCCATTTTCTAACGTTTAAGCTGGGAGGAAGTTCTTTTTTTTCTTCATTGTTTTAACCTGCGATCGGTTATTGCAACCATAACCTTAAGGTAGTTTTTGCACATATCATTAGGTGGTTCTTCATTAAGAATCATCCCACATGTATTCCCGGTTCAGAATCTCTTTCCGATAAGATATGACGACGCAAACAGCCCCTCAGCAACACAAGTATGTCCGATGATGCAATGGCTAAATTGTTCCGAAATTAACTACCTCTACCATTTCCCGTACGCAAAATACGCGCATTGACGTGGAGTTGCGGACACCAACCCGTTTTACATATTACCTCTACCATTTTAATAAATACGATAGACGTCTCTACCAGATTGGGTAGCGACACTAGCCTGCGCGTATGTGCTTGTTTTCATGATTATTTTTACCTCATATTTATGTGCGTATCTGTTCCCGATTCTGTTGTTCACAAACTAAACTAAATTTAAGTTCAGTGCATCTATTTCTTTAAATTTCATTAAGAAAAGGACAAAAGATAAATATTAGTTTAGTCCTGTCAAATTAGTCAGTGCCTGACGTAAATAGACGTATTTTTAGTTGCCAATTTTTTAATCACGTCTAAACTTGTCTATGGATTATCTAATTTGACAGGACTAAACTAATATTTATCTTCTGCCCTTTTCTTATTGAAATAGAAAGAAAAAGATGCACTCAACTTAAATTTAGTTTAGTTTGTGAACAACAGAATCGGGGCCATTGTGTGACCTTTTAAACAAAATTGCCTGTTGTGAGTATTGATACTTGATAGGGTATTGTAGTGCTTTCTTGAGTTCAAGTATAACTAACTACCTACATGAGTTCTGCTTTAGTTTCTGTACGAATTTCTAACAAAACGCAGTAAACAGGTTTAATTAGGTACTAATAAAACTTCAATTTTGTTTTTAATTTACTAAATAGAAATACTGCTAATATTATAATTATAATGTAAACATCATTGTAGTAGTCATCATTGTTTTAAGGTTTAAATGAACGTCTCGCCAGCACACATAAACCCTAGCCGTCTTATTACAAAACGAAATCTAACTTTAGTTCTAGCTTAAACCCTTGGGCCAATATTTGTATTTCGAACTTTATTTCGTTTTTGGCAAAGTTCTTATTACTAAAAAAAAAACTACCGACTTCCAAAAAACACTACAAAGTGAAAAATAACTTTAATTTCGGAAGTCGGTGTCAATAAAAGAAAATGCGGAACCAACGACACCGACTTCCGAAATTAAAGTTATTTTTCACTTTGTACTGTTTTTTGGAAGTTGGTAGTTTTTTTTATAAAAAAGTTTTATTTCAAATGTTCAAGAATATCACACAGTTACACTTATAGATAGCAGATGGCGCTAGTAGTATGTAGACATGAGTATGTAGTTTGTTTTGATAATTATTTAACAAATAATCATTTGAACCCATCCGACAGCTACTGCATCAGTGTAGTATGGTGCTGTTATTAGAAACTGGCGACACTGACGATGCGCGCGCACGCATTACAAACTCCGTTCGTGATCTCGACCGCCTCGTTTGTCTAGTGGGCGCAAACGCTTCTGCTGAGCATGAGGTCCTGGATTCGATTCCTAATTCGGGCAAAATGTAATTGGGTTTTTCCACCTGGAATATCTCAGTAATAGGCCGGAGACTGCATTTGGGCCCAATTGATGGCAATAGGCCCATCCCCTATTCCATGAGACTTAAACATAACTGGCAAAATGTAAGTGATCTGATAGGTATACCTCTGTCTAACTCTTCGGGGATTACAGGTGTGATGTTACAAAATTAATGAATCGCAGTAAACAGATTTAATACAATTAGATTTAATTTAATTCTAGGAGGGACCCGTGGCTAAATAATAACAGCCGCACAGGTCGATCGATCAGGTTAAGCTACGCTTGCCGCGGTTGGTCTGTGGTTGGGTGACCATCTTTTCATACCGAGACCCCTCCGTGCCTCGGAAAGCACGCTAAGCCGTTGGTCCTGGCTGTCATTCGTGGATCTTTGACAGTCGTTACGGGTAGTCAGCAGCCCGAAAGTCTGACAAACAGTCCTACCAAGGCGTATCGTATTTCCCAGTAACTGGGTTGTGGAGGTCAGATAGGCAGTTGCTCCATGTAAAATACTGGTATTCAGCTGCATCCGGTAAGACTGGAAGCCGACCCCAACATAGTTGGGAAAAGGCTAGGCAGATGATGAGTAAACAGATTTAATTACTAACACAGCTTTAATTTTGTTTTTAATTTACTCAATTAACTTCAATCCACCCGCAGGGCTACTGTATCAGCGTAGTATGGCGCTGCTATAAGTACCTGACGATGCGCGCGCACGCACTACAGACTCCGTTCGTGATTTCGAGCGATGACGTCGTGTCGTCCGGCCAGCTGGCGCCGTACGCGGCCGCGCCGGCACCGGACTACTCCAGCTTGCTGCCGGATTACGAAGAGGCCGTGAAGCAGACACCGCCGCCGTCCTACCGCGCGGCCACGCTCATGGCTGCTGCCGATCCCTCGCTTACAACCGTTGTGAGTATTGTTACTTGATAGAGTATTTGACAGTTTTTTTTTATTATTATGATCCTCTCTCGAAATCTAGAACAAAAATAAGCCACAGTAAAAAAAGAAATCGTTTAAAAAATATCGATGTTTAATCCAGGACATGTTCTGCTTGAGTGCCAAAGTTCATCTAAATCTGCTTAGACGTGAAAGAGCGATTGAGTAACAAACAATGACGTTGAAGGGGGCGCTGTTGGTAAAGATCTGACAATTATTTTGTTATAAACAAGATGGCGGCGTTAGTTCCTATTTTGGTCACGCGCCAAAAGAACCGTGTAGCGCTATAACAATCGTCATAATTTCACTGTTCAAAACATGCAACTTATGTAAATAATTTCAACATTAACTGACGAAGTTCTTGTAACATTCAACAGCAGGAGAGGGCACAGAACGAGCAAGCACCACCGCAGCCGCAGCCAACTAACACAATGGTCGTCCTACCGCAGAACGGCACGCAGGCACGCGTCTGAATCTCACAACTAACTGACAGCACCGAGGATTCTACTCACCATATAAGGGCACTCCTCATTTAAGAGATTGTTTGAAACTTCCTTTACGCCTCTGTGGCGCTACTACCACACTTTAATGTAACTGAGTAAATTATCTAAATACCTTGTGGGAATCTGTTATGAAAGCAGCGCAGTATTTACTCATTCGCAAACGTATGCGCTGCATAAACGTGACGTTAGTTCCCTATAGTTCTCGACGTGACGCGAGCGCAGCGTTTACGCGACTTTAACCAACGCCAAATGCAAAAGCACCCTAAATCGCTCTGTCATTGTGCAACCGCTTGAATTGTAGAGCGCCCTTATTCTACACTAATCATCTTGAACGCTCAATACGGAAGTAACTGCACTTAGTCTGTGTGTCTAAAACTAAAGTAGATATCTTCCAAAGAGCTTTTAAATATATACAAGTGCAAGGAAAACGGTCCTCATTATTATAATTAAGTTCATAATCCTCGTTGCTATCATGTAAAAAAATGTGTCTAAAATTATTTCTAAACTCTTCGTGTTTCACTTTCACATAGTTGTATTTATTTTTAGACAAGTGATTTTCGTATTATTTAACGTTTATTTTGTAAAAATAAATACTGTTGTTATTGTAATTCTTGTGCTTGACTCTTTGTGGACTAGTTAGATTAGAGCCGATAAGTTCGTCTCGTCGTAAATGCCACAGATTTAAATCTAGATTTGTCATACCATGAGTATAGTGCCATTGCGTTGATTGTAATAAATTTTATTTTTGTACTTCATGAAATCATTAGAATTATATTCCCTATCCAATCATAAAATACACTATTAAGTACACGTTTCGAGGCACCTAACGAGGTCTCTCATTTGCGTAAAAACTTTGCTGTACTTAGCTTATTTTATTACGCTGATTTTTTTGTGATGATTTTATTTTAACAACGCCTTCTTGATATCTGACTCGATATCAAGAGTATGCAGATGGACGGATATTAACATACGGAGCATATTACTAACATTCCTGAGTAGGTATTGTATTCTAAAATCTTTTAAAACTACGTTTGGCGTCAATTTGCGACAATACGCCGACCATAATGATTTGACGGTAGTGGCCTCAAATCCTGACATTGACATATTAAATTGTAAAAATCACTAACACAATATTGATAAGCAGCTGTCAGCTAATTTACAGCTGTAGTATACTGTAGTTAAATACTTTATCTATTTCATAGCGATCATTAAAATTAAATACATAAAAGTTACTTGTATTGAAGTAGGTAGAAAAAGATACACCAGTTTACCTATACTTGAGAATAATAGCAGATACTTATATACGTGGTTTGTAACTCAGGGTTAATAGTAATTTGAGCTTGCAATAGCCTTCCTCATGAGAACTATAATTATATCTAATTAATATAATACGAGAGTACATTCATATGTAATAGTTATTCACGTTGTGTAATTTTTTAAAACTTTGTATCTGACGCGTGTTCGTTGAATAAAAACTTAGGCAGAAAAAAATGCATACCACTCATTGGTGCCTTATCATATCGTTGGCGAATATGTTTGTAGTACCTAATCTTCTTAACGATCATTCTAAATAAATTAGGTGCAAACTACCTATTAAACGTATCTGTAGTACCTAGATAGGGTTCGGTGTGACGTCATAGGTTGCTATTCTCGTCGTTGTTTTACGTGGTAACTTGGTAAGACACCGTAAGTAGTTTCATATTGGCCTAAATTGTAAAAAAATGTCGTCAGTGTCTCCTATTATTTTGCTTTTATTTATGTCCTTTCGTTATTTGAGTCTCGCCCACTACTGAATGCTGTAAACAAAAAGTACCGTGTATAAAATAATTACGTGGCGTATGTAAAAAAGTGAATTAAATTTAAAAAAAAAAACGTTTCAAGGCGAGATAATCAAAGAATAAATTGATCGGTGATCATTTTCTCATTTTTGAACTTGGTTTGTTTTTGAAATTGTAAGTTATTTTGTCTATGTTTAGTACCTAAGTGATTTGCAAATGCACTAACGATAAATTGACGTGTATAACTTATTACTTACTAAATTATACTTAATGTAAAATATTCTTGAAATAAATCATACTTAAAATGGAGTTAAAATATTTTTATTTTTATGAAAACAATCCTTAGTGTTAAATGTTTAAAAAGGTCTCCTGGAATCAAGTAAGGAACACTAAACACATGGGCGTATTATCAATAAAACATCCATTCTGTCTTGTTGTGTCCTTCAACCTACTAAAGTTTTAGAATTTGGATTTTTCGGATTGTCAAGAGTGATTTACACCGGTTTCTGGAACGAAAATCTACACAAACTAGGTAAAATGGTCAAATGCGGGCCAACTGTTGTAATTGGTTGACGAAATCTGAATTATGAACACACAGCCAATTAGATCACTTGACACGAGTTTAATTTTGACACGTTAATTTTCGTTCCAGAAAACAGGCGCTAACTTTCAAAGTTCATACTAGTATTATTCTGTATGTTTCAATAAAAGCGGTTTGCCATTTGACCCAATTTTTGCACTATCAATGTGTACATAGCTAGACGCGACGCACCGGTTGTTACTGCTTGAAACCCAGTATCGTAAAGAATTTGATTGATTAAAAGATACACGTATAAAGATAGCCTAACCTAACCAGCAACAGAGCGATATTGGCCCGGATTCTGTTGTTCATAAACTAAACTAAATTTAAGTTCAGTGCATCTTTTTCTTTCTATTTCATTACAAAAAGGACAAAAGCTAAAAATATTAGTTTGGTCCTGTCAAATTAGATAATCCATAGACAAGTTAGACGAGATTAAAAAATTGGCTACTAAAAATACGTCAAGCGCTAACTAATTTGACAGGACTAAACTAATATTATCTTCTGTCCTTTTCATAAAGAAATAGAAAGAAAAAGATGCACTGAAATTAAATTGAATTTAGTTTGTGAACAACAGAATCGGGGCTATTATACAGGGTTATTGGAAAAACATTAACAACCTCTTAAGAGGTCATTATACTCATCATTATGAACAACATTTACTATGGGACCAAACCTGAAATCGCGAAAAAAAAATCAGCTGTTCCCTACATCGTTTTGACGAATTATATGAACACAAATGTAAGGAACAGCTGATTTTTTTTTTTTTGCGATTTCAGGTTTGGTTTGGGTCAGTGCATGTAATATATGGTGTTGAGATAAATAAAGATTTATGATTATAGCAAAAGGATCGACAGGTCCATCGACACTGATTGTACTCCAACCATCCTGTCCATGCGAGGAACCGTCGCTTGTTTCATGAAACAAAACATGGAATCCATACAGTTTACCTTAGCTTCTAAGTTTTCCCAGATTGATAACCTGGTTTGTCAACCTATATCTAAGCGTTGCTTCCAAACAGAGATGCTGATTTGATTCTATAATTCAATGTTACGTAAGAACAAGGATAGATCCTCGAAACTTCCTCGGAAGCTTTAAAGGTCACGTTGAGGGACAAACATGATTTACAAACAATGGGCTGCATCTGCGCGCGCAGCACGCCGCTGCGCGCCGCCGGCATGGCGGCAGGCTCAGTGATAGCGAGGGTCGCGCTCGGACGACGCCGGCCGTCGGGACGCGCGCCGTCGCCTGCATTCTCTATTTATATCGACGATTCACCCCCCGCCTCACTTCGCGCCTGCGCAAAACGCATTTGAAAACTACGAAAGTGAAAATTGTACATCATGATAGCGTCCGGTGCACCGCGCCACTCAGGACTATTGCAGCAAGCGATCTGCTAATTAGTGAGTTGAGGACACGGAGCGAGGCGGCGTGTAGTGCGCCGCGAGGATGGCCGCGAGGCGCACGGCGACGGACCTCAGCAGCACTGCGGCACTTCTGCGTCACTTGTCAGCTGTTTCGCCGGCGAGGGGTGCGCGCTCGTGACGTTTCTGGCGAGTCGCGTGCCGCAGGCCGGCGGCGCGATGGCGTCCACCATGCAGCTCGAGTTCACGCAGGCGATGACCGACTTTAAGACGATGTTCCCGGATATGGACGACGATGTTATTGAAGCCGTACTACGCGCTAACCAGGGCGCGGTTGACGCGACCATTGACCAACTTCTAGCTATGAGTACTGATAACCAGAATGAACGTTTGCGGCTCGAAATGGAGCGCGTGGAAGGCAGCACACCATCCCGTCGCAAAGATCGGCGGTTGGGCTGCAGAACTACAGACAACGGCGATGACAACGACACTACAGCACTTGTGTAAGTAGATCCATATCTAAAGTAACTAACTACAAAGGTACGGTTAAACAATTATATCGTCCGAAAGATAATATGGAAACGAATGCACAGTAAGCACAGAACAATAGACCCTCTCCTCGCTGCGACACAAACAAACCGCATCAAGTTATTGTGTGTCCGTCAAAACGATTACGTCTTCCGTTCGTAGCAGTGATGTTGTCATCTACAATTCTACACCGGTAGGTCAACTGACAATTGTGGCAACAGGTTAGCATGACTAGCAGAAATGTTCAACAAGAGTATGATATCAGTGCGACACAGGCCTGCAAGGAAAAACATCGTAATTAATTTTTAGTAAATTTTCAGAAGAGCGCGTCTAAGATTTTAAAAAAATCTCTCAGGTTTCGGTGAAGTCGTAATGTCAACCAACCTTGAAAATTTGAGGCAACGAGGGAATGGCCATAAGAAAAAGTATAAGTTTAAGTTTGACGCGCTCTCCTGAAAATTTACTAAAAATGAGTTACGATGTTTTTCCTTGCAGGTGTCGGGCGCAAGGTGCTCTATATTTCGTAAGTATTAATATTAAAAGGCATTAAGTCCGCCTCTGTACCTTTTTGTGTGCGAAAAGATTAAATAAATAAATAAAACATAGAGCACGTTTATGTACCCTTGCGTTATGCATACCCATACATACAACCCTACCATACCATACTCCCTGATTGGAGTCCCTGATCATACAATGTAGCCGTAATCCTTAAATGATTTTAAAATAATAACTTATAGTTTTATATAGTTACATTTTTTGTATAAATAAACAAATGGTTACATAAAATATCGTTGTAACGTTACTTGTATCGACTATCGGAAGAAAAAGTATGCAGCCTGTAGGCTGCCTAGTTCTAATTTTCTATGGGTAACTACTTAGGTAGATACATTTGTGATTATATCTTTCTCTCCATCTTACCATTCCATTTGTCTCATTGCCAAGTCGAACTTTATTTAGGAGGTCAGTATGCTAGGGCCAAAATTTCATCCCTTGAGCTGCTGCAATCAAACCTCCGTAATTCTGTAGAAATCCAGATATCGAGAGTCATACAGGCATTAGCTGATACTGATAAATTGTGATATATTATTATTTTTTCATTGTATTTTATTATGAATGTACTTATTATTTATTTATTGACTTCACCTATTGCTATATCTACTCGTACACGCAATCTTGTATCATTCTCACTGAGGTTCCTCCCACAATTAGCAACGATGGACGTCATTTAATCCATGGTACCTACTTCTAAAATGAGTTTCTCAGTAGCAGCCTGGTGCTCGGTTATGGCAACAGGCTCGCCCCCTATTACATAAGGTACCTAAACATGACTTTTACATGATTAGCCTGTTAGGTAGATACACCTCTGCTTAACCCTTGGGGAATTACAGTTGTTATGTTATATTTGTCTACTTCTAAGTTCTACGACATAAAATCTGCTATAAACTAGATATCCTACCCTTAATTATTTAATATTACAGAGACGTTGATGACGAATCAATTCCTTTAGCTGTAAGAAGAAAATGGGTGCCAAGAATGTTGGGGCCTTTACCTCCGATGTTTCTACGAATACCGCCCGGGACAGACGCACGAATAGATCTGAGTCTAGAGATGGATGATGACCGCATCGCCACCTTCCTTCAGAACGAGGAATTTATGGCGGAGCTGCGGTGGAACCAAGAGTTCATGGCAGCACTAGACAGCGAGCAGGGGCAGAAGACAAAGAGCCATGATGATGAGGCTGCGTTCAAGGAGAGACTGAAGAATATGGGCAAATGTGAGTAACCTTTACACCTTTAAGAAACGCATGAATTATCATCGACAGATTTGCAGTTGAATGCAATTTTCAAGGCAGTTTTTGACAAATGGGAAATATACAATGTGTTAATGAAATAACCCAAAACCTGAAACTAGTTTGTTTAGAATCGGCAGCAAAATCGAATACAATAATTTTTAATATGGGTTATTTTTTTGCCAAAAAATAATTATTTGTCATGCCGTGTCTAATATTTTTAAACGACGCTGTACGCTACTGTCCAACGCAATGAAAACAAACAGCGCGGGCGAGGGTGAGAAGAGGGGGTGCTAGAGCTGACGCCAAGGCCGGGAAGCGCGCCGGCGGCGATAGAGCTACGAATCTGTAAGACAACAACATTTACAAATGTCTTTTACTATAATTTTTGAAAATAAATAATTATATGTCATATCAATTTAGTAATATAAAAATCGGTTGGGGTGTCCGAGGTTTTGGGTTATTTCATTAACACTTTGTATTTAGCCTATTTAGGTAGGTAGACGTGAAGTTAGTCTTCTAAACAAGGCTTAGGCTAACATCAAAAATGTTTAGAAAACGGCGTGGTGAAAACAAACTATTTCGCTTTTTAACCGACTTCAAAAAAGGAGGAGGTTCTCAATTCGACGGTATGTTTTTTTTTTTTTGTGTGTGTTTGTTACGCGATTACTCCGCCAATTGTGGACCGATTTTCAAAATTCTTTTTTTATTTGAAATGGTATGCTCCCGAGGTGGTCCCATTGTCACCAAATCGGAATCTGATGAGGGAATCCCATGGAAATCGAGGGAAATCCTCAAATTTTGTAGGCACACCTATAACGATTCGGGTATTTTTTATAGTAACTCGGGCATTTGCTCTAAGAAAGCACCATTCGGTGAAGTGGAACTGATGATGGAGACCACAGATGGCCATCGGAACTACTCAATAATAAATTTTTCACGGGTTGCGATTCGATTAGGTACTTTAATGTGGTTGCTAAGCACAATGCGTATCGTGAAATGGAGCTGATGGTGACTTCTCAATCAGCTACAGCTCTCCTGGTTCTTACAAGGAGAACTCCTCAACAATTAACGTCCCTGTATCGGGAAAAGAAATATTTTGTAAGAGGTGATGAGCAGTTGACATTAGGCTATTGTAACTTAGATTTTTTTTTTAAACTTTATTCGTGACCATGGATACAAGTCCTTCAGCCGTAATCACTAAACATACTACTCTTTGTAACTTAGATAAGTTACACACTGGCCCACTAAAAAGAGAAAAATAAAAAACTTTTTTACAAAAAAAACAACCGACTTCCAAAAAAACTACAAAGTGAAAAATAACTTTAATTTCGGAAGTCGGTGTCATTGGTTCCGCATTTTCGTTTATTGACACCGACTTCCGAAATTAAAGTTATTTTTCACTTTGTAGTTTTTTTGGAAGTCGGTTGTTTTTTTTTTTTTTGTAAAAAGTTTTTTTGTTATATTAAATAAGCGAGAGTCCGTAACGATGAACTAAATAATTTGAAATTTTGTCTAAATCCTTTTTGTCAAAAAAGCGAACATTAGAAGCGATGCAATTGTTACCCGTATGAGGCAATACGAATACCAACTAGAGACAAATACAAGAGCCACTCTTTTATAATGCACAATCACACGCTTTCAACTATTTAATTAGGTGGTCATTCCTATTATAAACCTCCGAGGTAAATGGAGGTAAATTAATTAAGAAATTTACTTAAAGCTAGGGCTATAGTGGCTACATGGATTTACCATCAAATTGACCGAACCCGGCAACCAACGGTGGTATAGTGCAAAAAACAACTCGAAGTTTTTTAAAATCTCTGATTAGTTCAGCTTCCTTATGGCGTACGGGAATGAAAGAGTAAATGAACTCGAGTTATTCATCGTTAAAATGAGACCTAAAGCTATATTCACTTCATATTTTATTTACAGCAAATTCTAAGTACTTACTTTGAATTTTTATGACTTTTCTATACCTACACCAAAATTTATGGGTGCACTTATGTTTTCTAGTGGTCGCAAGCACGACTGCTGAGCCGGAGCTGGGCCTTGGAATCAGTTCCCTTGTTGGACAAAATGCTCTTGGCTTCTCCATTACTAGCATGCCAGAACCTGCACCCTAATTGCGAAACACACTATCGATCTCAATATGAATCATTTTGAAGCTTAATGCTAATCCAGTGCTTCATATGTTGGAAAAATGTGTCTGCTCAACAATGTAAAAAACGCAATGAACGTTGTTGATCTGTCAAACTGAAACCCATTGTTACTAATAGTGTGTTACGCAATTACCCCGCTGGATTGGATGTCTGCCCGATTGACGGCAATAGACTCAGCGCTTATTGACTGTGGCTGACTGCCCACTTACCTGCGGTGTGTTGGACCGTGGACGTACATTTAAGTACCGCCACTCATGGAAGCTATTTTATTCAATTTTAACGCTATTAAGATTACATTCTAATATCGAAATCCCTTCGCAGTGTCCCGCAAAAAGTTTGCCCAGCTATCGAGGATGTTCAGTCGGGGAGGGTCGCGCCGCTCGGGTAGCGCTCGGGCCCCACCACGAGGCCCCCCTGACAGCCTGCTCCTCCAGGAGGAGCACAGCGATGATGACGACCGCCCACAACACCACGTCAAAATATAACCACACCCTGTACTGTACTACCTGCGAGGTACAGCTTTAAATGAAGAGAGAGCCTTAAAGGAAGTTACAAGGTTACGGATAAGACTGGGTCTGTTTTGTATATTTAGGAAAAGGAATACGATTGATATTTTTATGTATTTAAAGCACTTTACGATCAGCCAGCACTAACAGTTCACGTCTTTCAAGGATAGGATGTCGTCGAAGTAAAGTGGCGCCAATGTTGTTACAATTGCAATAATTATGTAAAATATTAGGTCGGGGCAAAAGTATTTTCGTATTTTTCATACAATTTTTTTTTTCCTTTTAGGTTTAATTTTTTATTTATTTATAATATGTATGTGCCGTTTTGATCGATGACTTGTTGCCATCTTGTGGGCAATGCCATGATCCCATTGCTATAGAAGTTTTGAGATTTTTTATCAAAACAATCTGACAGGTAGTTTTTACAGTGTTCTTTTGAGGTTAACTTTATGCTTCCTAAAGAGTTCTGAAGTGACCGAAACAGGTGAAAATCTGATGGAGCAAGATCAGGGCTATACGGAAGATGCGTCAACACATCCCAGCCAAGCTCTCTTAATTTTTGCTGAGTGGCTATAGATGAGTGCGGTCTGGCGTTGTCGTGATGAAACACCACGCCCTTCCTATTCACCAGCTCCGGCCGGTTTTTCTCAATAGCTTCTTTTAACCTCATCAGTTGTTGACAGTAGAGGTCAGAATCGATAGTTTTACCCGGCGGCAAAAGCTCATAGTGGACGATTTTTTTCCAATCCCACCAAACACACAGCATCACTTTGTTCCGAGTCAGGTCGGGCTTTGCCACGGTCTGTGGGGCTTGTCCATGCTTCGACCACGATCTTTTTCGGACATTCTTATCGTAAGTGATCCATTTTTCATCACCCGTAATCAACTGTTTAAGAAATGGGTCGGAATTATTACGTTTCAACAAAGAATCGCAAATGGAAACAGTTTCTCTCAGTGAGATCATGTGGTACCCAAATATCAAGTTTTTTCTTGTACCCAGACTTTTGTAAATGCCGTAAAACTGTTTTGTGATCAACATCCAGTCCTTCAGCAATATCATAACTACTAATATGTCGATCTTGCTCCACTTTTTCAAAAATGCCACTGATTTTATCCGTGACAGAGCGAGCCAGTCCAGAGCGAGCTTCATCCTTCACACTAAAATTTCCTGACTTGAAACACTTGAACCACATTTGTGCTACTCGTATTGATACCGCATTAGGTCCGTAAACCGCACAAATTTTATTCGCGGCGTTCGTCGCATTTTTACCTTTTTTGTAATAAAATTTTAAAATGTACCGAATTTCTTCGTCACATACGTTCATGTTGCTTGCTTGAAAAACAATTGAGAAATGGCGGGAACTATTTTTTTTTAATTTATTGCATCTTTAGAATGTCAACATTAAATAGTATTAAAACTAGCCAGTTACATTCAGTACTGCCAAAGAGGTTTGATTACTAACAATAGATTCAAAATACGAAAATATTTTTGCCCCGACCTATTCTATGTAAGTAGTTCATGGCTTTTACTGCGTCAGTCAAAATTGTAAATAAGACTTGGAGTTCGCTTGGATAAAAGGGCCGTCTTTTCTCATATTATAAGCCAAGGCTGGAAAGCAGATTTTCGATTAAATTCTCGTTAAATGTAGCTTTTGTTAGATACATTACATAAATTCTGCACTCCAAAGTATCTACAGCAGAATGCACGGAAAGCATCTGTATTGGGCATGATACACGAAGTTCCGTACCTGGCTATAGGTTAAAGACGGCTCTGGCCTTTGTCAGACAGGTTTATAGAAATAGTATTCTAATGGCATCTCTCCTATACTAAGAACTAAAATATTTTCACATACATCTTCCAATAGTTCCATGAAAGTCATTTATGAATAATGGTATAGACATGGCATTCTTATACAAGTACTTATACGAAGTCATATCTAGAACATTATAGAGAGTCAATTTGCATAGAGATGGTGACAGAGTGCTCGACTCTTCGATAACTTAATTGTGCATAAACACATGTGTGGAAGGACCTTATCAATAATACTGGGCATGGTTACGTTTTCAAAGAAAGGCTGATAAAAGAAACAAATCGCCTCTTTGCTTCAATAACGTGATAAGCCCGACAGTTAATTTTTTTTAATTTAATAGTTTAAACAGCCGTGACCGATTTTATTTTTCCAAAAAACGTGGTTTCTTTTGTGGGTGTAATAGGGAATCTATGAGTGCGAGGCAGGTGCTCTCAAATTTTAGTGAAAACGTGACATATTCACGACGATATCACTCTTTAAAGTTTCAAGATAACACATTATTGAAGCAAAGAAGCGAAATGGTAAGTAAATAATAAACGAACCACTTCATAGCTAGGTAATGTAAATAACTGTTCTAATAGATAAGTAGTCTGCTTCGTTTCGATCCACGAATTTTAGTGCCGTTAGTTGCTCATTTTGTTTAGGTCATCTCCTTGATCGAAATCTATAAGATGATAGGTCGTTAGATTATGCACTGACTGTACTTTTGCCTGCACGATTGACCATGGCAATGCAGCTTTACTGGAACCTAAATAATAGGTGCCTATACTGCGCATTCATTCTATTGAAGCGAGCTTTACATTCTGCCATCTTTAGGGAATGTCTGGGTCAAGTCGTGTGTGCAGAAAAAGAGGTAAATCAAATAACGTAATATTACATCTAAGCCTAAGTTATGTAGCTTTTGTAGTGACCAAGTAGTGACCTCCAGACTAGACTTCCTCTGGATAGTTGTGACATGTCGTAATTTAATTTCCACATTTTCTCACGAATCTACACCGACACAACTATTATATTCTGTGTACCACTAAAATAAAATAATTATATCGTCACAAAATAGACTCTTACAAAACAAAAGTAGGTATTTCGAAACGCCGTTTATTACGATCTCCTGACTTTTACTTTATGTTAACTGCATGCATTTTCACTCCTAACCAAGGTATTTTTGACTGAGCTGCCGTTTTGTATGTGGTTTCCTTAATAATTTGAATAATACCAAGGCACCTACACGTTTGGAATGTTTGGATAGGCAAGAAGAATTCTTGGCAGAATTTGTCTAGTTTAAATTACTCAATAGTTTTCTAAAGTCAGTAAAATAATTATTTGCGGTTTAATTTCTATGACATCATTAAATATTTTTTAAATCTACATTTATATGCATTAATTTCAGTTGTAAAATAATAAGTATAGGTTTCAAGTATTGAAATTAAAAAAAATCGCTGCAGTCATTTTCCTTTTAAAATATGGTAGGTACGTATGCATGAAATGCAGTAAGTAGGTACCACGGGTACTACCTATTTACAATATTTAAAACCAGTCCAAAAACTCTTCTACTTAGCTAGACTGTTTAATGGTATTTGCAGTTTTTAATGTAAATTAGTTGTTGAAATACTTGTACCTATAATTTTTCGTGCAATTATATTTAAATGCTCTTAAATAACAGCACTACTAGACTGCGACCTGCTGGGAAACTACTTACACAGGGTCACATTGAATGAGTTAGCGAAACCCCGCCTGACGTGATGGGTTTCGATGTCTAAATATGTAAAAAAAAAAAAAAATTGATGATATTTTTTTGGTGTTAACGACCGGAGATTTCTACCTCCTTATTTGAATTGAAATAACACTTTAAAAAAACTTTTTTTTTTGTGTAAACTTCACAGACGATATCTTTAAACGATAAAACGATTGTTGAAGATTTTCTCAACTCATATTTCAAGTCGTTGATACAAAAAAATTTTTTTTTTTTTTGTTTTTAGATATCGATGGGGAGATCAAGCTATAACATTTCAAGTTATAGCTGAACTCGCATTGGTTGTTCGTACCATCAGAAGTCAGTTTATACTGGTTATGTATAGCTTGATGTGTAGCCGTGCAGAGTTCCGCTAGCTAATTTAATTATACCATGTTTATTATAATTATAGTGTACCAACTATTTGTGCGGGAACAGCAAATAAAAATGTATTCTAATCAATACAAACTACAAAACGCACTTTGTTTACAAGAATAGTAAATAACTCTTAGTCTCTACATTCTACATGATAGAGTTTTGGTGTCTACGAGAATAACAAGAGTTGGGAAAGTGCAGTTGCTCTACGTATCTATTGCTGCCTTTATGTACTTTTCTGACGACAATGCTGTAATTGATTTCTTATACTTACATAGGTACTTTAAATGAAATAAATTATTTATGAAATTGAATTTGTGCTGAAACTTTATTTCAATCACTCACGCTATGTCAGATATCTTTAAATATGGGTAGCCATTGCAATAAAGTTTAGAGCTACTGTTATTATCCATATCCTAATAAGTAGACGCGAAATAATAAACCCTCCACCTTACGTTGTCGGCTACGAGCACTAAAAACAAAAACGAAACTTACTTGATATTAATCTAGATAGTGCCTACAGATAACCTCTCTATTATGTGTACCTAGATAGATCATTTTTTTTTAAGAGGTTGGGAAATTAAAACCCACCAATGTTCCTTCAGTTGCCTGTGCCAAGGGCCACGGTATCTATACCTTGTTGACTTGTCTAATAGGTGACGGGATTTTTCATAACGATCATGGCTACGGTTAGATTTACTTTTATGATCTGTAGTGTTCCCCTATGTGAATGATGGCGGTCTGCCTGCTCTCAGTGGTTGCAACTTCGAGTTATAGCGCTTGTACAAGAGGCTTCATTGTTGCGAAAAAATAACGATCAGAGAAAGAATGGTCAGTTCAAAGTATGGCGTCTCCGCAGATGAAACAAGTTGGTCTGCCGGCTCTCAGTGGTTGTATTCCAGAGCTTTGTTATACGCAAGGCGCAAGAAAAAAATCAAAATATTAATCTGTGATTTTACACAAAGATGATTGGATTATGTAAGTTCAATTAATAAATATTGGATTTGTTCGATTTAATTCTTTATTTTATTGATTACCGTTAAGTTGAATTTTTCTATAACTAAGCGCCTTGCGTATAACAAAGCTCTGAAATACAATCACTGAAAGCCGGGCAGACCAACTCGTTTCACCTGTGGACACCATACTTCGAATAGGTACTAAAACTGACCATTTCTCGCATCGTTTTTTTTCCCAACAACTTGCCCGCATCATAACTCTGAAATACAACCACTGAGAGCCGGCAGACCAACTTGTTTCATCTGCGGAGACGCCATACTTTGAATATGTACTAAAACTGACCATTTCACTGATCGATTTTTTCACAACAATGAAGCCTCTTGTAAGCGCTGTTCTCCAAGTTGCAACAACTAAGAGCAGGCAGACCGACATCATTTACATTAGGGGACTACTCTACAAACCATAAAAGTAAATCTAACCGTATCCATGATCGTTATGAAAAATCCTGTCACCTCTGTCTATAACGACAGCAACGGGTATCTTGCGGATATAGGTTGGCGCCACAAATAATCCGTAGAATGTTGTAAATAATTGAAGGTCTAGGAAGCTATAAGAGACTCTGAGCACATTATACAAGGTGTAACAGAATAAACGTAAGTCCTGAAAGTAGTTTGTTCATAATTGACTACTGAATCGATTTCAGTTACTTTTAATATAGATATTTTTTCATATTAACCGCCTATTGAGCCAAATAAAATTAAATCTTATTTCAAGGCAATAAGACTCAATTTTAAATGCATAAAGTAATGCTAGTGCCAACACGATTTTCTTAAGACTGTGCCGACCCTACAGTGGCGCCCTCATCGTTTGTTTGGTTATTTCATACAATTTAGAATGAAAATGCAGAAAATAAGCACGTTAAGTTGTGCTTCACAAGATTATACGTTAATATTATTATAAAAGGTAGTTTTATATTGTTTAGTTTCATTATAATCCTTAAAACGGATAAAAGCGGCCACTATATTCCGTTTTAAGGATTATGATAAAACTAAACAATATAAAACTACCGCTTCTAATAATATTAACGTATAATCTTGTGAAGCACAACTGAACGTGCTTGTTTTCTGCATTTTCATTCTAAATTGTATGAAATAACCAAACAAACGATGAGGGCGCCACTGTAGGGTCGGCACAGTCTTAATAAAAATAGCAAGCTTTAAAAAAATAAGTTTTGGTCATTGTATTAAGCTTTTAACTCAATACTCTAATTGGGGTGTATGAGATCTTGCGTTAATTATGTTACACCTTGTTTATGTATCTATACTAATATTATAAAGCTGAAGAGTTTGTTTGTTTGTTTGTTTGTTTGAACGCGCTAATCTCAGGAACTACTGGTCCGATTTGAAAAACTCTTTCAGTGTTAGACAACCCATTCATCGAGGAAGGCTATAGGCTATATATCATCACGCTAAAACCAACAGGAGCGGAGCACCAATGAAGAATGTTTCAAAATCGGGGGATTTTTTTCCTATTGAGAGCTTCCGCTGCGTGCGCTGCGTAAACGGTTAAAGTTTCGCAAAAATCATATAAGTATGACAGAATTGTTCCCCTTTAAAAGCTATAAAAAAAGTCCGCGACAGCATATGTCTATCTTTTAAGGTTAGCTCACTATAACCTCTTTTATGCTAACCAAATTTGTTGTAAAATAATACATTATTTGCGAAAGTGTTTTTATAAACATGGTGTTAATCCTTATCCAAATAAATACGTTATTCATCACATGTATTTAATTTTGAACAAAATTGCCTCTGACATCATTTGATTTCAATGTATATCTTAGGAGTTATCATAGTTTTAAAATAATACTAATAATAAAGCTGAAGAGTTTGTTTGTTTGAAACACGGTTTGAAAGCTCTAAATCTCTGGAAGTATTGGTTACATATATAAAAATATTTTTGCGTTTGATAGCCCAGTTCTTGAGGAAGGCTATATTCTATTAAACTTGACGCTAGGACCCTTAGGAGTTGAGCAAAAAGAAAAAAAGTCTGAAGTTTTCGCCAAGCGAAAACGAAGTAATAGGCGCAGGCCGGCGACACGTTGCGGCGGGGTGGATCGGGAAAACAAAAAAAATTTACGCGGACGAAGTCGCGGGCAGAAGCTAGTATATAATACAAAGAGTGACACATCTTGATCGCAAACAAAGCAAATTGAATAAAAATTATTCATTAAAGCCCTATACAGGGTGCAAGCTTCTAGCGATATAAAATAAAATTGAAGCCACAAATCAATTGCTTCGTCTAAACACTGTTTAGATGGTGCAACACTGCAACTTTTATATTGTGTGCTTCAACTTCTGGTGTAGGTACCTCAAGCAATTAAATCGCACGGTGTAAATTTGTCTTAAAAAACAGGCGCTGGGACTTGTTAAGTTCCTTATTGAATAATGGTAATGATATGCCTTTTCAGCTAACGGTTAAATGTGCCTTTGATTGAGCATTGAGCCGATGGAGCTAATAGTCCTCATTCTCCATCCTGTAATATCTGTTAGAAAACAGGTTATACTTATGCTAACTAAGCATCCATTATTAATTCACAATAATTTCTATGCGTACATGGCATAAGGAGGCATAACGAATCATGGCGCGGTTTACACACGATCGCCGATCGACGCCGGTGCATATCAACAGTCATCAAATAGTTCGACGAAGCAGAACGGGAAAGTCGTAAGCATTGAGACGATTGAACGACGTGCATGCGACGGACAGAAACGATAAAAATGGCGAAATTAATAATATTAAGTTTCACTTGCTAAATTAATTGGTCGGACCTAAATTGGACTACCGCTGAGATGAAAGCAGTGAAGGTGAAATGAATCAAATGGTTTCATTTCCTTAAGAATTTAGATACGAACTGTTTTTGCTGTTTCATTTTAAAATACTTAAAAAACATAATGTGTTGGTTTGATGTTTATACAAGTAAAATGAAAATACAATTGTTAAGATGATATAATTACAGATCATTTTTCATCTGCACATTCATCCCAACGTTTCATGTTATAATTATGTGCCTCACTGTACCCACCTTATTCATCCTCTACCTATTAATATTCATTCACCTAAACTTATATTTGGCACTTGAAACATCAGTAGGTACCTACGATGTTCCAAGTGCAAAATATAAGTTTCTGGATAAACCTAGGTATATTGTTGCCAATCAAGGTAGCCGAATCATCTAGTAATGAAATATTATATTGTTTGCCTCTCCTCAAAAATCAAGTTTCACTCACTAATTTTAATAAATTACCTACTAAAATGCCATTCACTCCCCGGAGGCATGAAACCTATAGGTAGGTATCTACAGAGCGTGGCATAGTTTCCTACATGGATTACTCTTGCAAGGCCAATAATAATACATACTTCTAAACATAAACTTACTTTAACTTCCCTATCTGAAGCCTGAACCTGAAAAGAAGCACATTGCCGTGGACAAAATTCGGACCTCGCAAGGCACCTTTCTGAGACCTCTGATGATTTGGAATGTAAGTTGTAGTAGTGTAATCAGAATTTGCTGACTGTGGGTAACATTGTATGTAGGTATACACATAATATACACACCATTGAAATTTAAAAAATAAGGGCAGAGTTCCAGAAGTTTATAAAATATTACTCTGGAGTCAACGACCGAGGAAAGGGTAAGCAATGACTCAAGTTGGGAAAAACCATGGTACGTAAAATGTAGGTAGGCGTACGTGTCCCGACATTCACCATGGTCCAACTACCCGGGCCGTTACTAAAAGTATTGTCATAAGAAATGTGCAACCTAATGATCTCTAGGCCACTGGTCAGCCTATTATAACCAACATTTTTGTAGGTATTCATGAGACTCATTAACTTAACAAATGAGTACTCTGCCTGCTCAGTTAACTCAAATACTTTTAAACATCCGTGGAATTCTTGTTGATTGTTAAGTTTTCCACTAGGATTCGGAACATTTCGTCAAGCAGGCTCTGAGTTAGTTTTAATAAGTATTAAATACAATTATCTACTATTACAATTACTTTCAAATGATCTTGTAACATGCTAAAGAAAGTCACATTACTCATACGTAGATGTCTCCAGCATACATTTTCCATTTTAATGGTTGGCAAAGTGAATGAATGTCGAGGTACTTTGTTAAATAATTCTCATATACACACACAGGGTGTAATTAAAAATATTACAAGAGTTTCTCATCCGGAAAATACTGAGCGAAACTCGGAATACATATAGACTTTCATGAAATAATACAGTTGCCATGAATAAAACATACCCGTCTGTTAGTTGGCGATACGGTAGTCAGGTTCGTTTTAGACCCTAAATGCTCATTCCGCAAGTAGAAGTTACAGTAGCGGATTATCTCGTTTATTTATTCACATCTCATGAGTTCATGGCGCAACTTATAAGCTTATCGTCAGTTGTCGTCAAAATAAGCGTCAAAACGCCGAAACGTCTAAGGCCCGGACTTCACCAAAGCGGAGATGTGCGGAGCGGAGCGGAGAGGTGCAGGAATCGACCAATCACAATGGTTGAAATCCTCATCGCGTCACTCGTCTCGTTTGTGATTGGACGATTTCTGCACGTCTCCGCTCCGCTCCGCACATCTCCGCTTTGGTGGAGTCCGGGTCTTATGACGGCAACACGAGCTATAGAGCTACCTGTCCGACCACTTGATTAGGGAACGTACACAAACTTCATGCCGTGAGGAACGACCGCGCGACGCACGCGCATGCAAGCAAAACACTATCAGTGAACAGCTAAAACAATAAAAAAATAAGCTCCTTTTTTTTGAAGTCGGTAATAAGTTGAATTCCTTCTAAAACGATGGCAGCTCTTACTGCTGTGAATTAATTAGTAATTCGTTTCTTTCGTATGTCATACGAAATGAAATCATCAGTACGCCCGCAGCATGTCGCCCTGCGCGCCTTTGCACAAGACACAGTGTATAGCCTCCGGTAAAGATGCGTCTGCGCATCGAGCACGTGCACCCGTCACGCATCACGGACACCCAGAAATTCGCTTAGTTTGTCCTGAGACTCCATGCCACTCGCACGCATGGAGGCCCGGTGCTTTTCCCGCGCAAGTGACTATGAAAAAGCAACCTGATATTTATGACGTGGGCCTGGCCGTTGTGTTCTCGATAGCAGATCTAATAATAGGTAGCAGCACTGAAGAAATATTTTCGTGAGTATCTTCTTTTTTAAGGGCCGGTTAGGGCTTTGACCGTCGCCGGCACATCGGCTCCTCGGGGCTAAGAGACATGAGTCGATCTATACTGAACCTGTTGTTCACCTTGTTAAGATCGACGAACTTCTTTTGCTGGAATAGTTTGCACTTCGAATTTTTTGTCCGTTAGCTATGTTGTCTGAACTTAATAACAATGTTACGTCCCATCGTCTCTATTAGGAAACTTAGATTTATCGTTAGTTGTTTTTAAAGTAATTTCATTAGTCCTCAATTATTTCATGTGTGATTGTAAAACTACTTTTTTGTAATCGCTAACTCACAATTAGTGCCTGCCAAGGCGAAACAGTTTTTAACAACCAGCTACATAACATAAACAAATACTGAATTAAATAGGTAGACAGAAACATTTATGGGCATAAATGTTTCTGATCGGAACGAGTTCTACTGGATGTTATTTATCGTGAACATGCAAGATACTTTTTTCGTGTCGTACTTTATTATTTTGATAGACCAGAATGCTTTCGTCTGGACGAGCTCATTTTGCTTTATGGGCCCACAATTACGGCCTGCATTAAACATCGCCAATTGATTCAAGGTAAAACTTTTATAAAAACGTAGCGTGGAAAGAAGGATCATTATATACATATTTGCATTATGTATGCAATCGACATTATCCTGGCCCGAGCCGGTGGTGCATCCGTTGTCCATATACGCATACCTAGTTGCTAGCTGAACAACTTTACTTTCATTTACATAATGCGAACTATTAAATATATTATCGGATTGTGAGCTATATATTTTATGATGCGTGCAAAAATTGCGCTATGAAAATGAACGAGGGAAAAAACGATTAAAAGCTTCATCTCATCTTATGTATATGCTTGACATAATTTAGTAAGGACTGACTCCAAAAATGAATGATACTAGGTATATTGTTGACGTAAGGTGAAAAGTTTAAACCAACTTAGCGTGTAGTTTTACAGAAAAATTCCAATACATATAGTTGCGTTAATTACGTTAAGGCACGGGCGCTCATAAGAGTCATATGCCATATATCAATATAAGGTAGATCAGATCAGAATCCTACCAACTGTAGGAAGCCAACCCCCTAAGGGATTGCTGAGCTGATGATGGTTTCTGGATATCAAAACAATGTTTTACCAACAATAAAAGAGTAAAGTTAATTCAGTTGTAGGAGTTAATTCAAGATAATGATCCCTCAATAAGCTTGGCTAACTCAATGTTAAAATATTTCCAACGGTAGTTGTTTGCTACTTTCATTATGTAAGACGATTAACTAGTTCACATACAAATTACAAAACATTACCTACTTACTTGATGTAATCTTGATAAACTTAATTTATGCTTTTACTCTACTTGTTTCCTTGCTTCAGTTAAATCTTTATCGGTGATTTTTTTTATTTTTATTTATTTATTTTTATTTATAAGTAAAATAATATCTATATGTATCTGTATACTCATTGTCCTCTTTCTACCATCACTTACCACTTACCCAGGTGTGCTGTCGTCCGTATTGTCTGAACTCCACAATCCAAAATTCACAACTCGAAATCAATGTCATATAAAGACGCTTGTGTGCTTTTCCTTATAAAAAACTTTCTTCATCCAGTATGTCAGTTTGTGGACCGGAACCTATCGTGCCCATCCCATTCAACCATCTACGCAGGTGGCTACAGGAGCACACCCAAACACAAGCAGAAAGCTGGTGGACGTCGTCACCAGACTGCAGGCAGTCCAAGGAAGCTATGCCATCATTAGATGGCAAGCTAACCAGACGTTTATTACAACTGGACAGGAAAGGCCTCCGCCTAGTGACGGGGACCATCATGGGACACTGCTCGCTAAATAAACACTTCCACACAATAGGCATAACGGCCAGTCCCCTGTGCAGAGCATGCATGGAGATGATGATTGATGAAACCGTTGCGCAATGTGCTCTTTGAGTGCACAGGGGTCATCCAAATTAGGTCGAAATCCTCAGGACACCCAGATCGTACATAAATCAGCTTCTGAAGGGAGGTGGGCTGGTTTGAATAACCACCGACGGCTGCCATGGCCCACGCACAATGGTCCATTTAAAGGACTAAGTGCGGTTGGTTTCCGCACTTAGTCCTTTAAACGGACCATTGACCCATAACATAGAACATTCCTTCATATCGCGTTTTTCTTAAGTAAATATTAATTGATGAATGAATGTAGTTGACATACCTAATTGCAAAACTGCACACACCATTGGGATCAGCTAGCGAACTCACATTTATATGTCTGATGCCCCGGTCTTTATGTCATTGCTTCTGCATCCTTATGTAATTATTTCTCGTCACGCTTTTTTTATTTACGTACAGAGAGGAAATCAAAATGATATAAAAACCAGCTACGTCTGCCAGCCATTCGAACGCAAAGCATTAATCTCGATAGGTTGTTAAACCCATCGCAGCGAAGTGACTTAAAGTGATCATTAATTCTTATTCGCAACTCAATAGTAAGGCCCAGGACAGCATGTAAATTATCTCCATCTGGTAGTTACATAAATTGCGTTAGAAATCATATATTATGGGGTCACAACCTCTGTACAACAAAGCATATCTACTAAAACTTCCTTGTCCGCAAAACAATCTCGTAATAGCGCTCGCAAAGGCTCTGGGCAATGAAAATCGAAATAAATGTCCAGCCACAAAATAGCTCAGCAGACATAAATCAAAGTGTTTACGACGACGCGACACCTCGCCTTGTAATCCTGCGGGATGGCCGACGGGCCGGGAGCCTCGAGACACGCAAAATGTGCCTTCTATAATAGGAAAAATAATGCCCTCTTGGAGCAATAAATCATCGTAATTTAGAGCATACTTACATTACCTATAGGCTATAACTCTTAGATAGAATACAGCCAACGCAAACATTCATAGAAATTGAACTAGTCATTTGTGGAGTTTGAGTAATAATAATTCAGACGTTAATTAATCATGGAAATACAAAGACCACGTGGAGGTTTAATTCAGTGCGAGGAAGGCACCTTAACTTCGAGGAACAAAAAAAAAGAGCGAGAATGTAGTGTTTTTTTTTGGAAGTCGGTTGTTTTTTTTTTTTTGTAAAAAAGTTTTTATTTTTCACTTTTTAGTTGTATCTACCTCACACAAATTCATATAACACTTCTTGCAACAAGGAAATGAGGGTGTATAACGCTAGTGTTTACATACTCTTTGTGAGGGTGTACCATGGTATACTGAACACATCTGCGTACCCCTTTAAAGAGTACAGGCGCAATGTTATGTTGTGTGATTGCGTAAACAATGGAAACATATGCGATAGCAGCAATCGCGGTTGATTTGCTGGCATTTATTGAAGAGTACCGTTGTCTGTCTCCGAAACTCATCATCAGATCTTTACAAAATTTAAATGGGACCATTTCGGAATACACATCTTTCAAACAAAAAAAGAATTTTGCAAATCTATCTATAAATGACGGAGTTATGCCCGAACCCGTGAACCCGTGAAATACTTATTATTGAGTAGTTCCGATGGCCATCTGTGGTTTTCATCATCAGTTCCACTTCACCAAATGGTGCTTTCCGAGAGCAAATGCACGAGTTACTATAAAAAATACTCAAATCGCTGTAGGTGTGCCTATAAATTTTGAGGGTTTCCCTCGATTTCTATGGGATCCCCTCATCAAATTCCGACTTGGTGACAATGGGGCCACCTCGGGAGTATACCCTTTCAAACGAAAAAAGAATTTTGAAAATCGGTCCACAATTGGCGGAGTAATCGCGTAACAAACACAAAAAAAAAACACCGTCGAATTGAGAACCTCCTCCTTTTTGGAAGTCGGTTAAAAATCGCTTAATTTATTATTGTAGAAGAGAAAACGACTAAAGAAAACTATCTTTACCAATTAATTGCTATTTGTACCAATAACGAATAGTATTCAATTTAAACGAGGCAATCATGCATTTCCGCGCATTTTTGTAAAAGGCCTCTTAAGCTCTATTAAGCCTAGCAGTTTTGGATAATTGTTTTAGAGGTTTATTAAAATTAAGTAGAATCGAGTTGTATAATCACTGTCCCGGGAATTGTTAGGTTGCCATTTTGATAGCAACCTTAGGTTTATCACATCTTTTATAAATCAAATCTTCTGTCAGTATCTGGTATATTGGCTGATAAATTATGAGGAATTCAAGTTCAATGGAAGTGTTATAATAAAGTCTCACTTTCATATATTTTACTGCCGTACAATAAAGCATTAAATTGATTTAGTTAGCTTCACCGCTCGCTCTTTTCAAGCTCCATACCAAACGTGAGTATGGTCACAGCAATCACGAAAATGTCGGCAGGTTACTATCTTCATTTGAACATGCGTTAATCACAGTATCGAGGTGTCACAATATATTGAGGTGTGCATGCACTCTTTTAATAACGAACTGTCACGAAATACTTGAAAGAGAAAACCATAGTGTGTTCACATTACCTACGTGTTTTGAATTCTGGGCTCGGAAATATATTTTACTTCTACAGTAATTTATAGATGTCTACAATACAAAGAATTCGAAGAGATAGCGAAACGGTGTACACAAGGTAGAAAAATAACTGCTGTTGTCGACTTCTAATATCCTCCTCCTCCTCTTTTAGCCATCCTTAATGCTGTGGGTGATCCACGTACCAATAGCAGGTTTTTCAGTCCTCTCACCACAAGTAGTTGCCTACATCCGATAAAGTAAGTACTTTGATCTCCATAATTATGTGTTGAACAAAATGGGGCACAGAATGCAGCCCTGGAGCACTGCTTTTTCAAAACGCAGAGGTTTATGTCAACATTTTCAACCCTAACAAGTTCTTCGCTGTTGAGATAAATGGCTCTAGAATAAGGAGATCTACATTCTCTGGCACTTGCACTTCAGTTTAGGTCCTTCACAAACAGTTCCTTCGAGTAATCTATAAAGCACTATTAAAATAGAGTAGTGTTCAAGCATTGTATTCGAACGCCTTTTCCACAGCACTCCGATTAAGATCTACTCAAGTTTTAACTACTTTGCTGACAAAACCCGAAGGAACTTGATTCAAACTCTATTTTCCTTAACCCCCTCTCTAACATCTTATAATAATAAATCAGCGAATCTGAGACAAGACTAAAATACAAAAAAAAAGGGATGCCCTGCTCACCTTGAATGCTCAGACACGCTATTTTTCTTAGCCCAATGATTTTAAAAACACTGATGCAAAACAAAACGGGAAGAGTATTAGTTAGTTTCAGGATCGTTCTAGTAAATATGGAACAAAATATTGCAAAATAGAGACAACGGCTAACGTCTATTAGATGTCACTAAAAATAACATAATCACATGAAGGCCGCCTCGACTTTTCTTCAACGGCTATTAAATTAGTTTAATCATAATGCTAAGTAAAGCGGGTCGTTGACTAATGAAACACATCGTGGACGATCGTGGTATCATCTTGATGCCTAAAAGTACGCCTCTTATTCCGTGGCACATAAATCACCATCATCATTATCGTATCAGCAACAATTACTGCTCCATTAATAGTGTGAATTTGAATTCTGCCCACCTGCTGGATAGTCTGCAGTAGGCAGAGATCACGTCAGAGTCACCAGCTACGTTCAGACCTCCATGTCACACCTTGTATCCCTGGCTCATCTTACCTATTTACAGGACTCGCCTACACCCAAGTCAAGTCTTATGTGAACGAGAAGATTACGGCAATCTTTCGCCAACGTATTCGCAGGCGAATTTCCAGCAGAAGACGCTAATAGAGACTGAATAATTAGAAATATTCAATGATAAAATCACTGCAATAGAGCATCACTCATATTTTATTGACAGGTAAAGGTATATACTTAGTGCGTACCTATTACCTATGTACTTACATTTCAATCATTGTATGCACGCACTGCAACTGCAACGGTTTCTGCTCTTCAATTTCACCCAGAATGTAGACAGATAGGTACCTCCCTCATGCCTGCACATCGTTACAATGCGCTCACATTTATTGCAGATACGTGCTTAACAAAATTCTTATGCCGTAATTTAAGGTTACTGTACAATTACGTTTCATGTAAGTAATTGAAAGATAATAGCAGACAGAAAGTGCTCATGACACGAAAAACAAAGTAATTACCATCCGTAGCTTGTAATTCATAAAAACTACAATAAAGTGTATAGTCAATCAATTAGATCGAAATACAGGTACGTTGTAGGAATGTACGCAGAAATGTTTTTCAATTCCACAAAGTGTTTTAATCACGCTTGTAATATCGTATCGGTTTCTTGTGATTTACTAGCATACATGAAGTTTCAATGACATATGTCTTGAATGTCCATATGGCGTGTTTATCAGGACTTCTATGAAAAAGGTTGACAAGAGTAATCAAACAAGACAACTCATAATCTACCGCTGTATGCTGAACATGGGCCATAGAACTCATCCAAAATAGAGCTCTATAATCGCCGCAATGAACAAGTGGGTTACACTTGCAGGTATCTGGTGACCGTGACGTTTATCTACGTCTAACTTGCTGACAATTTTGATAATGAAGATACTACGTCTTCTTCAATAAAATTGCTTAAACCAAACAAAATGCCAAGTTTAGCAACTTAACACTTCAAGAAGGTGTTAGGTGTTAAGCTAATAGGTATGCGTTGTATCATCCACTCATCACATTCACAATGAATGAGCGATGCAAGTGAAATATCAGTTAAATAATTGTCTGTAACGGAGGAATGTGACGTCGCAGATGCGAGCACCACTCAGCAGTGTTGGTGTCTCCGCCACACAATCAGTTCAGGCGAGTTTCACTCCGAGTATTCGTGCTGTTACTTTTACAACGCGCTGGCGCACACGAACAACGCTCTGTTTCCCTAAGTCTCATTGTTTCTACTTTGCGCACTGTCAAAGGAAAACTTTGACTTTCCACTGTGTCACCAAACAGCGATGATACAATTTAGCCAATTTACATTGTTACTTACTCGTGATCTACGAATAATATAAGTCCTCGTGATGTAATTACTTTGGAAGCTGGAACGTGGAGTGTACGTGTAAATATTGTGTTACGTACCTAAATAAACAAAAGAACAATGCAGAGCTAACAAATAGGTTAGTGTTTTCTTTAAACATCAAATATGTTACAAGATGCACTATTTTTAAACACTGCAGTATCTTCGCTGTAAGTTTAGTCTATGCCGCTAATACGCTCGTTTAGGTGCCTATCTATATTAATTGAGGAGATAGATCGATTACGAAAGCGCTCGCGGCACGTTCACATTGGCTGAATAAAACAAAGTATCAGGCAATCATTGGATACGGTTCGCGCAGAGATTTGGAGGTGATTTAAGATAACACTACTCAGTCCCGTTGGCTGCAGAGATCGTTTGCTCCTACGATTGTCGGATGGGCCGAGAGCCGAGTCCACACACCGTTACTTTCGCACCAAATCTGCCTACAATACGTTGTTCAGTGTACTTTGATTCGGATAATAAGTTTAAAGTCACGATCCGGTCCGTGAAGCTGTCTAGGTAATCTCTCGGCTGAATTAGAGGCTTCCTTGTAAGGAGAGATGCATATTTTATATTGAAGCTATCGCGGAGATGAATTGCGGTCACCGTGGATTTATTTTGTTAGAGTAATGTTAGAGATAATACTGTTATTGTAGTTTCAGATCATGGAGCTATTGTTTACTTTGAGATTTATAACGAGATAGCGTCTGAAGTTAAGCTAAATCTGTTCAGTTCTGACTTTCAGAGCCTGATTTAGCTTCAACTTCAACTTACCTACTTGGATTACCTGGATTTAGCAGATTAGAGGACGATGAAGACAAATTAATTTCTTATCTCTTGTTGAGATTCTAAGATATGAGCATTTCCAGCCAAGTGCGGTAGACGACCATAGGTTAAGGAGAAGCTATATTTTAAATAAGTACACTTTTAGAATCAAGTTACTAGGTACTTATTGCTTTATTCTGGTAACGTAAGCAAAATTTTAATTTGCTGTTGTCGTATTCATTTTATTTGCCATTTTGAATACAGATTTTCATGCTTAACACATACCGATAAATTCTACAACATTAATCGTTCACGCTTTCGCTGCCACTGGGAGCTCGTCTCTACGCTAGTAGAGACGAGCTCCCAGTGGCAGCTAAGACAATAGACTTTACTGACACATGATAATGCTCAGTAAAGACACAGTAATAAAGTATTACATTTAATTTTATATTGCCTCAAATAAGTGATACCCGAATATTATATAACCTGCCTATTTTCTAGGAACAACGAAAAAGTCTATGAAACTAACAATAATTGCAAAAGTAGAAAAAAATTACTATATATAACCGATGACATGATATGTCAAATAGGTTTTTTTTTTTTAATTTTCTGCTACTAACGGTGTTTTTCCATCCTGTAGCTGATTTTAAATAAATTATACAATAAAAACTTTATCATTAAAATAACTTTAATTTGGGAAATCGGTGTCGTTGGTTCCGCATTTTCATTTTTTGACACCAACTTCCGAAATTAAAGTTACATTTATTACTTTACTAACGACCCACCCCGGCTTCGCACGGGTGCAATACTGAAGTACAGGTATTTCAAGAATGCCAGCACGCCGCGGCGGGTACCGCAGCAACCGCCATGTCCCTGCATTTTAAATCTGTAATATCTTCGAAAATATTCATTTAAATTACATGCTGTAAAGGGCCATATCTATCTATATTAAATGCACAATGTATTTAAGGTACTTAATTGGTTAAGGATTAATGCTGTATTGCTTAAAATCGCTTCGTAAATAAGCCATTATTTCTCGTAAAAAGTAAAGGATAAAAAATGATTATTGTGGGTTATCCCTAAGAGATAGACATATACCATCGCGGACTTTTTTGTAGACCTTTTTAATGTACAATACTGTAGTACATTATTTTGACCTATCTCGTAGGGTTCAGCCAGCGTTTGAAAAGTAAGCGCAAAAAAATGCGTTTATTTACGACATCACATGCATGCATGTATTATATATATAAACCTTCCTCTTGAATCACTCTATCTATTAAAAAAAACCGCATCAAAATCCGTTGCGTAGTTTTAAAGATCTAAGCGTTCAAAGGGACAGAGAAAGCGACTTTGTTTTATACTATGTAGTGACTATGTAGTGATAGTGCTTTTTTTTTAAGTCGGTTCTTTTTTTTTGTAAAAAAGTTTTTATATTCCAATTTTTAGTTTTACCTACCCCACACAAATTAAATTAACACTTGAAGACACCGACTAGAAGAATTATCAAAATTCGCATAGAAATGCCGGAGATGCAGTACATCTATCTACAGGGTGCATTTGATATCATGGGCATTATTTTAACCTAAGGTACTACTTATGATACTCATTGCATTAGGGCTACTATTACGCAAATCAAAAATATTATTAATGCAAGTATGGAAAACCTTAAAATGTAGTAAGTCATACAAAGTATCAAATTAGTTGCGCTTCTCGATAGCAAATGCGTAGGTACACTACGCCGTACGCGCGTCATTGGGCGTGAATTCTTTGACCCCGCCCGACTCACGTGACATTCGTAAGTTGCCAATGAATTGATTCATAATAAATTCCAATTTTCCCTTCGTACTTTGCCGGCTTAGGACGGTCAAAACTACGTCAACTAACATACATTAAAAAAAAACATTTACGTACCTAGCTTGTGGATTGTTTTGAAAAAACCTTATTTGTCGGTAAAGTGACAGAGGGTAAACGGGTGCTCTTCCACGAGCTTGTGCATGTGCTGGCACGTGAAAAGACGAAAAATCCAACAGGTTCTGAGTGGTTCTGGTGGAATGAGACCCCGTGAAGGAATAGGGTCGTTCGGGTAGTGCCGATGGAACATTTCACGAGTTCATACTAAATTTCTTGCGCGATCGTAAATTACAACCATTTGTGGGTATTGTTGGTTGGTGTACCTAGCCTGCACATTACGCGGTCGAGGCATCGTGTACACAAACACACACACAACACACAACTACTACACTAACACTTAATACACTGCAATCCAAGCACCGTATGCCGCGAGCGGCGAGTACGGCGATTACGTCACGGGATCAATAAATCAATTACGCGTCAATGCACCTGCGCAGTCGTTATGACACTGGTTCCGGGTTCGTGACTTCGTGTTGCGGCGGGAAGCATACCCCGCGCGGGGGTGATATTCGTATTTTTGCGAGTGAGGGAGTGGGACGGAGAGAGTTCAGGGAATCCCGCCGGACGGAATGTCTTGTAGCCCATTGTTATTATTACTTGTAAGGAAAAACCCGCGCGCGCGCAGGTGATGTTTGTTTACATTTCGCTTTGCGCTGTACTGCGCTTTAAGATTTTGATATTTCAACAATTATTGGCGTTAACGAAGTATTTTGTTTTAATTACTTTAAGTGTTTATTTGCAATAATAAGCCTTGTGCAATTTGACTTACTACATTTTTAAGGTTTTCCTTACTTGCATTAATAATATTTTTGATTTGCGTATTAATAGCCCTAATGCAATCAGTATCGTGAGTAGTGCCTTAGGTTAAAATAATGCCCATGACTTCGATTCCACCCTGTATATTATACTTCCTATATTATAAAGCTGAAGTGTTTATTTGTTTGGTTGAACGCGCTAATCTCAGGAACTACTGATTCGAATCCAAAAAATATTTTTATGTTGGTTAGTCCATTTATCGAGGAAGGCTTTAAGCTATATAACATCACGCTACAACCAATAGAAGCGGAGCATCAATGAAAAATGTTGCAAAAACGGTAAAAGTTATTCCTTTTGAGAGCTTGCGTTGCGTACGCTGCGTAAAGCTAAAACCATGTATGCCGAATTTGTTCCCCTGTAAAAATTCTAAAAAAAAGTCCGCGATAGCATAAATGTCTATCTTTTAAGGTTGACTCACTATAACCTTTTTCATGGTAGTACATTTTTTTCTAAAATAATGCATTATTTGCGAAAGTGTTTTTTTAAACATGATATTAATCCTTATCCAAATAAATACGTTATTCATCACAGGTGTTTAATTTTGAACAAAACTGCCCTTGACATCATTTGATTTCAATGAATATCCTAAGAAATATCATAGTTTTAAAACAATACTGATAATAGCTGAAGAGTTTGTTTGAAAGCTCTAATCTCTGAAAGTATCAGTCGTATTTATAATTATTTTTTTTGCATTTGATAGCCCAATTCTTGAGGAAGGCTATAGGCTATTAAACATCATGCTATGACCCTTAGGACATGAGCAAAAAGAAAAAAAAGTCAGAAGTTTTCGCTACGCGAAAACAAAGTAATAGCGCAGGCAGGCGATGTGATGCGACGGGGTAGGTCGGGGGAACAAAAAATTTCACGAGGACGAAATCGCAGGCAGAAGCTAGTTTACGCAAATAACTTCGTACATAAGACTAATTACCTAATGTATTATCTATATATATAAAAGGAACAACTGACTGACTGACATATCAACGCACAGCCAAAACTGCAAGGACTAGGAACGTGAAATTTTGCATACGGCTTCCTTTTATTATGTAGGGGAGCACTATGCGAACCCAACGACACCGACTTCCGAAATTAATGTTATTTTTCACTTTCTTTGTACCTAGTGTATTTTTTGGAAGTCGGTTTTTTTTTTTACTTATATAAATAATGATATATCTAAGTATTTATTTATTTTATTTTATGTATGTATTTATGATATATGTAAATGGAACACCAGACTATACCCGCAGTAGTCTCTCCGTATCCCTATAATCCGTCCAAAGGTATTCTTTAAAAGATCGCTTTTATCACCCTATGTAAAATTACTACATTTATATTTGTAATATTTATGGTGTAAGTACGCAAAATACACGCTTGGACGTGGAGTTGCGGATACCAGCCCTTTACTACTATGGTGTACCTACTTAATAAAGAGAGTATTCTAACTATTTATCTGTCCTAACATATCCGAGGCGGTAGCCAAAAATTTCAATCCTTCCGGCATCCATAGAAGTGTATGTACTCTGTCCACCTACATAACACTGCCTACCATTTTGGGGCAGGTGATAGGTAGGTATAACTTTTAAATGTTTTCTCGTTAAACTATTGATTTGATCCCTTCCTTTGTAAAATAGTACGTACATAAACTTGGTTGAAAAGGTTCACATAAATATAATGCATGTCCAACACATAATGCAAAAGTTCTTTTGAAATATAGGTAATAAAAAGCGCACATAAAGTTGCCTTGCTTTGAACTAAAACAGAACAATAACATAATAAGGGTCTAGACATTCGTGATCACGTTCTCCCTGTATATGTAAGTGGGCATTCAGAAAGTTACGTCGGCTTTTTCAATCTTAACGACCTAAAATAAAACGACAAAGAATACTAAATCGGTTAAGTTAGGGCTCCTAGGAGGTGCAAGGCGACTGTCAAACCGGTTTGGCCGAGAGATTCTTTGTTTGGTTATCTCAGAGTCGAAACGTCGCGTCGCGACTCGAGTCGACGAATACATCGCAGTGTGACTGACGCCGCATTTATCTGTTGCAGAGATAAGAGGACGAGAGCGGATGTGTCTGCAGCGAGACTCGGGCAGCTGAGGGCCCCGGCGGCCTGATGGCAAGCGGAGCGGCGCGCGCGCTGCTTGTCGCGGCGGCGCTGGCGACGTTCGCAGGGGCCCACGCGGCGCGCTTCGGAGACCGCCTCGCGCCGCGCGTGCCAGCTGCTTACTCGCCGCGCAACGCCCCCTCCGCACACCACTACGTCGAAAATGAATATGACGACGTCTACGAGCAGGACTACGAGGAACAGAACCTCTCCGTCGAGGAAGAGGAGACGCCGGAGCCGGCCCCTCCCCCGCGCCGCCCCGCGCGCACTGAAGCTCATCGACTAGAAATGAGCACTGAATACTTCGTCATACCGGAACGACTTTCATCGCCACCGCCACCTTCGACATCTACAATTGTCACACCAGAACCACAACCGAATTTGACTATCGTATCAGCACCGACCCCGCAACTTTTGGGCGCACTGCGACCAGAGTCTTGGGCAGTCCCTATATTAGCTCTCGCTTGTGTTAGTATGGTGACCCTCGGCGGGTTTGAAGCGTTTGTGATATGGGGAGCGAGTCGCAAGGCGCCAAGCCATCGCCACCTGCTTCTTGGACAGACGCTACTGTTCGGGCTGTTCTCATGCGCCGCTACAGCTGCATTGTTTGCAACTACGCCGACTGCGTTCACATGTGGTGCAGTCCGATTCGGAACAGGTGTCGCGTATGTAATCGTATTTGCTTCACTCCTAGTGAAGTGTGTTTTTTTGCTTAGTTTGAATGGTGGAGTATACTTACCTGCAGCGTACCAAGGACTCCTATTGTTTTTCGCTGTAATGATACAAGTAGCGATCGGTGCACAGTGGCTCGGCGGCTCTCCTCCGCGCGTGGTGAGCGGCGGCGGCCGGTGCGACGTGCACATGTCAGACATGCTGCTGTCGCTGTGCTACGCCGCCTTCCTAATCGCCGTGGTGTGCGGAGTGGCGTTGCGGTCGCGCGGCATCCGCGACAACTACCGCGAAGCGACGCACATCGCGGGCGCAGGAGGCGCCACAGCCGCCGTGTGGGTGTGCTGGGTGGCAGCGGCGCTGGGTGCACCCGAGCGGCACCGCGACGCGTGCGTGGCGGCAGGCCTGCTCGCTACGTGCGCGGTGGTGTTTGCGCTCATGTTCGCGCCGAAGGGCCGGCGCCTGGCGGCACTGGGCCGCGAGGGCCGCTGGGATGCGGACCGTGATGAGGGCCTCAGTTCATTGGGGGCCGGCGGCTCCGGCTACTCACCCTCGTTCTTCCACTTCAAGCCGGTCAAGTATGGCATGGTGTCGGCGGCGGCGCCGGTGCCCGTGCCGCCCCCGGTGCTGGACCGTAAGGAGCCGCCCGCTCAGCCAGCCGGTTAGTTAAGTATCTAAAGTGCGCTACTAGTGAGGATTAGCGCTTCCACGCACAGTTTGACCGCAGATCGCGATGTTCTTTTCGCAGATCCGTACGGAGGCCTGTTCGCGAACTCGCAGCACCCGCACTCTCGCGTCCTGTACACTCCGCCGCACTACACCATGCACCCCCTCATGCTAAACTATCACTACAATTACCCGCCCTATCCTTACTTGCTGCCGCCAGGTAACTACTCATATGCCTACACTCGCTTGTAATTAAATGCACTCTAGTCTCACTTCACACCTATTCTTTCACTGACAAACAAGAGAAAGTTCAGTTAGATAAGAGTATTTCGATTTTCTTCAGTGATCACTTTCATGTTTACGGTTCAGCCCGGATTCAGGTCCTCATGTACGAGATGACACTTGCAATTACTGCTGAAGGTAAGCTAAGCATACTGATTGTAGCGTGTTGTGTGCAGGCGTGATGGTGCGTGGGGAGGAGGGCAGCGTGTACACGAGCGTGGAGCCCACCTTCAGCAGCAACCCCAACGTGTACTTCCAGCGCACGGAGCCGTTGCACGTCGGCATGATGTACTGAGCCCCTGTCAAACCACAAGTTCCAAAGCGAACACTGGGATTTGCAGCGCGACGCCATTGTCACTTGCCAACCGGCAATCTGTGACACACCTACGAATATTGTGACGACACGTTCCCATTGCTGCGTAAAGCACTCCTGCGCATATTTCAAATAGCCCACAGCATTATATAATTTAATTAGTTAAATTATTTCAAAATTCATAATGACACAATCTTAAGCAGATTATTAGTTAATGAAGGAACTGGTTGCATTCGTTTTTATGCCCCAATAATTATGTTCTAGTCAAACAATCAGATAAAAATATGTAATGCGTAGTGAACCAATTACTACTATTCTTCATTCAACATTTTAACTTGTATGTGCTTTATACAACAGTGGTAACAACTGATATGTGACATTATGGACTATGTGAGGACTTTTATGAAATTTGTGTGGAACAAAAGCTGTTTGTGATTTTAAACTATACTAAACCCACCCTGGAGAATATGAAGAACAGCTGTTAGAATAACTTTAGATAACTTACTACTAAGAATAGAGAAAAACCATATAATTGTAAGTTTTCCTTATGCAAATTTGTAAATAAAACTAAAGACTGTTTTCTGTTATTTTATTATTTTTAAATTATAAAATTATTCTATATTTATTCAATGTAAACACATAAATAACTGCAAAGTTTAGTACACATGCCTCATCAAAACAGAGGCAGTCATGCTTAACTTTTGTAACAATTTCACTCATTCACAATGTTGCCACTTTCAGTTCTTCAGACTAAACTAGATGTAGTTCATTTTGTTCTGTTGGCAACACTATTCACAGGCAATTCATTACTTGGTTCCGGTGGAAAGCAGGGCCAGGAGTCCTGAGGCAACCGAGAGTGACACAATGTAGTTTCTGTGACCAGAGAGTTAAAGAATCTTTTTGGACAAAACACATAATTATTATAAATATTGAACTATCAGAAACGAATTTCAACCATTCTTCTGACAACAAAAGTATTGAATGCATATCTTAATGACATAACTCACTGTTAAATTAAATTAACAATTTCATTTCAGTGCTGTTACCACTAGAAACAATCAATTTTGACCAATTTTATTTGTCAACCATCTACGGCAACAACGAATTTGTGCCAAATAGTCAACAGCTGAATTTATGCTTTCTGAAAAAGGAAGTTAAACATGACGAATTTGAAGGAGTATGATGATTTTCATCATAGTCAACCGGTTTGTAGTTGTATATTGTTTGTAAAAGGATACACAGTGGGTGTGAAAGAGCGCAGAATGTAGAAACTGCTGAGGATGACGATGGTCAGGAACAGAGCATTGTTGTAGAAGATGGAGTAGGTGGTTGCCTCGTAGTCAGCCACTTCATTCTTTTTCCATAGGATCCTGAAATTATAATAAATAGTTTTGTTTAGTAAGACCTCTCCCAGTTACTCTTCATCTTCAATTTTAGAGCTGGTAAATATTATTCTGATAAAGTAAGTTTTCTCATACAATGTTACAACCAGTAAACCTGGTAAGCAGGCTGAAGAGAATATGGGAGAGACAACCATGGTTGTTACTTAGTATTTACCCTATAACTGTCATAATATGATTATGAAATTAAAAACCCTAATAAGAATCAATTATGATTATTTACATTGATTATTATTACACTCATTACATTCCAACCAGAATAAAAAAAAGGTGATCAAATTAAAGTTGCTTCTTCAACATATTGTACCTGGGTTGATGTGTTAGCAAGCAAAAATAATAATTTTACTACTGATAAGAGATCTTACTACTAGACTAACCCAAAGATCAGTAGTTAATAGAAGTTGTGGGTTCAAACAAGAACTTAATGTCACCCACACTTCCAACTGATGAGTTTCAGTAAGTAAACTTCCTAAAGAATAGCAAAAGTATTTTACCTCTCGTCCTTCTCCTTCCTGCTCATCTTCTTGTCGTCAGCCAGCTTGCGAGCCATCTCACGCGCGACGGCGTCTTCTCTACGAACCGCCACACGGTGCTTCAGCTGGAACTTAGTGTTCCTGTAGGCCAGGGCCAGCAGCCAGGTGCTCGCTGTCGTTACCATCGCGAACCACGCCAGGGACGAGCTCACCTCCAGGGCATGCACCCTCCAGAACAACCCTGCAAGAGTGACACATGGAAAAGTCGAACGGTACTTTCACTACACCGCAACCTAGTATTTATGAATAAAACCACAGATTTTAATAACTTAGCATTGTCGGAAAAGTATTATGGTAATACTCACATATGGGAATTGCAGATACGATGAAAGCATTCCCGTAAAAGAGGGCTGAAGATTTCGTCGACACATTCCGGCTGAAATCTTGAAGCAGTAATTCTTCCTCTTTAGTAAAAGCTTTGTTTGCCTTGCCCGACATGATTGCTTATTTAATATTGATCTTAAATTCACTAATATTTAGCACGGACTAAGTGTAGCAAAAATATAAAGATAGCTCGATATTATGCCACCACTTCAGCTGGCCTAGCTTGTGCGCTGGCGAGCGAAAGTCAAACGTCAAATGACATGTAAGCAACGTGTCAAAAATATTGCCATGTTTAAAAAATATTGTGATATATAGTTGAATATTTCAAGCATTTATGTAAATCAAACTACGATGTTTAGGTGTGTGTGATAGATAGGATGAAATCTCTGGAAGAAATGCAAGGAAGGGATGAAATATTTCCGAAGATCAATAGGGTCAGCCATGGATTAAAATAAAAAAATAAAGTTGTATGTTCGTACTCAAAGAGAATGTAAACACTAACTACTATTCAAAACAAGGTAAAATTATCAGTTCCGTTCCGTTCATTTTATTATCTAGATATAAATGAACTCAAATGTATGAATATTGGAATCGAAATAATTATCTGCGATGCGATTAAACTGGTTATCTCCTATTTAAATAACAGAGTTGGGGCAAAACGGTAAGCAAAATTCACAAAGAGTTTTGTTTTATATAAATTCCATTGATCAACTTTCAAACTGATTTTTAATTTAGAATGTAATTTTTCTAGTCGAGAAAAGTTACTTTCCACAGTTCCATGTAGTAGTTTGTGATTATCTCGTAAATATAAATAGGTACCGACGTATAAATTGGGAATTCTTGGTTTTGGGTTTATACACACATCAAAAGTGTCTAGGGATCAAGCATTTTTATGCGGATTTCTTGAGATTGAGATGTGGCTTTGTAATAAATTTATGATTTTATAAATTTATATGGATCCTTTTTGGTGCATTTCATAATTTGAATCAGGAACTGTGAATCAAATTCGAGTAAAAGATGAAAATCAGCTGTCAATATTTTCCCTATAAAAACATACAACGCATTGAAGACATTATTAGTGCTACTGTTTCCCTACTACTGATTAAAACCAACGTTATTATGGAGCGGCGACGTCATTTAAGCAGGGAAGAAATGCTCAGAGCCGTGGGAATGATAGAAGCTGGTTCCCGGCAACGTACTGTGGCTTTAGCTCTGAATACAAGTCAGAGTGTTATCAGTCGACTTTGGACACGTTACCGAAGCACTGGTACCGTGGCTGAGCGCCATGGAGGACGGTATCGCTGCACCACACGGAGACAAGACCGATACATTCAAATCTTAACTCGAAGAGCTCCAACAATAACCGCCATGATGTTAGCCGTGAGGCTTCATCACTCTTCAGGGAACTTAATTAGCGACCAAACAGTCAGAAACCGCTTGCATGAAGTGAACCTTCATTCCCGAAGACCGCTACGGGTACCACCTATAGCAATGCACAATCGTAGGATTCGATATCAATGGGCTCTTGAACACAGAAATTGGGCAGAAGAACAATGGCGTTTCGTGTGCTTTTCTGATGAGTCTCGTTTTGGTATGAGACCGGATACAAGACGTATACGACACTGGAGAACCCCTGGACGCCAACAGCGATTAAAATCCTGCCAGGAAGTCCATCCTTATAGTGGTGGAACCATCATGGTATGGGCGGGTATTTGGATCGGCGGAAGAACTGAGTTGATTTGGATCAGAGGCAACCTCAACGCTCAAATTTATGCTGAGACGATTGTATCAGACGTCATCGTTCCTCTACAAGTGCAAATCGGTCCCTTATTTCAGTTAATGCATGATAATGCACGACCGCACACCGCAAGAGTTGTAAGACAGACTCTCGCCGCAGCTAACATCAATGTCCTGCCCTGGCCTGCTCAGTCGCCAGACTTGAACCCGATTGAGCATGCATGGGATATGCTACAGAGAAGAGCTCTGCCGAATATGGAGGGTATCCAGTCGCAAGAAGACCTTTTTTTGTTGTTGCAACGAACATGGGCGGCCATTCCACAGCGTGATTTGGATGAACTCATTTTGAGTATGCCAAACCGATGTTCTTGTGTTGTTAGTGTTCGCGGTAGAAACACGGATTATTAATTGTTTAAGTTACTCAATAAAATTTTAGAGAAAACTGTTATTTCAGTCTTTTTTTCGAACTTTTGTGTTAGTGGTTCAAATGTCAAAAATCCCTTTATTAGGAAAATGGCAAATTTCTTTATTAATGCAAAGGTGACTTGGTTTATCGTTACTGTGACAAACGAAAACACTTTATTTGATGAATACTTAAAGAAAATTTTAATTAATATCAATCAGGAGAAAAGTTATTGCAAAAATATATGTTGATCCCTAGACACTTTTGATGTGTGTAGTTCAAAACATTCATTCAACCTTTTTTTTCCCAATTATTGCAGAATGAATTATTTGTTTGTTTGACAGACGGTGCTGTCGATAAGGTCGAGACGATGTCAAATTTAAAAAATAAACGTTTCTTGCGGCTTGCCGCCGTCCGCTTGATTTGATTATTGTGGAAAATGTGGAAATAAAACTTTTATTCTCTATCCCTAGATATTTCTTCGAATGGAGAAAGAATTATTGATCTGATACAAAATGAGCTACTTTGAATTTGCTATACCTCTACAGAAGGACGAATTACTAGAATCTCACGCAGGACAATATCATGTTGAAGACGTCGTACAACCCCGCGTACTTTTGTCCAAATTACAAGGTAATATTATATTGTCTATATACAAATCGATTTGCTTATCCGTACATACTCGAAAACAACTAATAAAGCTTCCTATCTACAGATGCCGCGCGAGCTTTTAATTCTGAAGGAGTGGAATACATATTGGAACACTTTGATACTTACTTTTCCATCATAATACATGGAAACAAACTTGAATGGAATGTTATAAACAAAGGTAAACTTATCTTAACGGTTAATTACATTATTTATTATTTACAACTTCATTTTATTTAATAATCAATTATCAGCAAACTGTTTACTTATCAAGTTTCAAACAACTTTAGGTTTTGAACACATCATACGAGCGAGCAAAAGTCTCTGCAACCACCTAGAGCCTATAGTACAGGAGCAACAGATAGATTCTGAGGCCAGAACCAAAAATTTGAACATTTTGAAAATGATGATGTATCTGTTCACTCAGATTATGAAGACCAAGGACACTAAACTTGCTGCTGATGTGAGTAGAATTATGTTTTACAGCCTCAAGCCATGTTATTTGTTACTGAATAAATCAATTATACAAGAGAAATATTTGGGTGCCCAGGTCTGGCAGATTGACTTGCCTTGTCTAACATAGGACTACCTCTTTTGTTATTTCGATTTCTTCATGTTAGGAAAAAGCATTGTGTGACTAAAACCTGTGCAGGTTTAGGTCAGAATGCTATAAAGATTTTTTTAAGTCACACTTTTCTGTGACTTCCATTTTTACACAGAAAAGTGTAACTTAACCCTTTAACCACCCAACTTTATATCAATTGTCGTGCCCCCGGCCACAGCGCCCCATACAGTGATTCGATTTTTTTTTATTTTTGAATAACCTGATAGAATAAAGCGTAATTAATAAAAAAACAGTAAATGAGCTGTGGTATTTGGTCATAAATATACGACCCTGGCGAAATGGGCACGAAAATATTTGTCGGATTAATTCAACATAGGCGGTTAAAAAGTTAAGTATGTGTTTAGGTCACACGAGTTATAAAATAGTATACAATACAATGTGACTTAAGTAGTTGACGTCTAATTAGTCGACGCCTAATTAGCAGAAACAATAGAAATTTAATTGCTATCCAGTACACATGGTGTACACTTGATGTGTGAAGAGTTAATGCACAGCAATAGCACTAAGATCACACTACTTAAGTCACACATATTTGACATATCATAATATAATATTAACATAAAAGTTTAGCTAACTTTTAATATTTTTAACAGAACTCCACAAAGCTAACACTAGGCAAAAAGGGCAAGAAGGCAACAGATGATGAAGAGTTTTGTGGTTGGACCGAGTCAGACAAACAGGCTGCCTTGGTGACACTCAACTTGGTGCTTCAGCAACCCTTGTCTAAGCTATGGGACCCGCCCTTGGCTGAAGATAACTTTGTTTCGTAAGTCATTTCATACAGTAGTTACAGTGTGCATTTCGCCTCATCTAATATAAAAAAATACTGGTCAAGTGCGAGTCGGACTCGCGCACTGAGGGTTCCGTACAAATTTATAGGTATGTAAACAGTTCATAAACGCCCATATCTTTGAAGTTTGGTTTTTCACTGCTTCAAGGAATTACAGCCCTTAGTATTTGATATTAATTTCAACTTCATAATTCCACTCATTTTTGAGAAAAAGAGTATTGACTGGCCGACAGACAGACGGATAACGCAGTGATTTTATTAGGGTTCCGTTTTTCCGTTTGTGGTATGGAACCCTAACAAAAAAAGGATTACACAATTCATTTAATTTGCCTGCTAGATTTTAGTTTCTCTATTTTTGTGCCTTCAAAATATTTAAAACCTGCAAGAGTTAACTTGAGACCCAACCGGCCCCTCTCAACCCCTATGCTGTTATCACGCTCGCCATCAACGCCTCAGTACCCCGCGCTTACGTCATCCGAGCGATGTCTCAAGTTAACTCTTGCGGGCTTATATGTATGATCTATATTGGTGGATTGAATAATCGATTTTCCCACCCGTACGTAAAATACGCGCATTGACGTGGAGTTGCGGACACCAGCCCGTATTACCTATGATCTATATTGCAGCTGACAGAATAAGAATACTCTCAAGATTATCTAGTTTAAATTTCCCAGTTAGATTTAATTTGTTTTGGTCAATCGCAAATAAGTTCTTTAATTTATTTCCAGAATGGTTGCTGAACCCTGCTATAAGGCTTTAGAAGAACAAATAATAAAAAACAAATCTGTCCGAGAGACTGTGTTTCAAGTGCTTGGTGTGCTGATCAAGAAATACAACCATGGCACCTCCTGCCTAATAAAGTTGGTTCAGGTAATCATTGATATAAATATTTTTTTTTTTTATTATACAACTAGCTACTGCCCGTGACTTCGTCTGTGTGAAATTTCTTGATTGTATGCAAAAATGTTTTTTCCAATATGACTGGTAATTCCAGAGATTAGTGCTTTCAAACATACAAACAAACTCTTCAGCTTTATTATTAGTATACTAGACATACTAGCTTCAAATTGCTATTCCCCGACCCACCCTGTCACATTGCATCTCCTGCGATTCGATTTTGCTTAGCGTTTTTTATGACTTTTTTGTTTTTGCTTAACTAGGGTTCTAGGGTGATTTGAAGTGGTTTATAGCCATCCTCAATAATTGTCCTAGCAAATGCCAAAAGTATTTTTTAAAATTTGACTGATAATTTTAGAGATTAGCGCTTTCAAACAAACAAACACAACTCTTCTTCATTATTAGTATATACACTTCGTGCAAAAATACCGAACCACCCCATGCTCTCCATTGAGACACGAAATCTCAAAAATCGTAATGAGTATAATTTATTATTTTATATTGTGTGAAGGTAGGTAAGGTACAGTTTATTTGAACATACACTATATTTTGATAAAAGCAATATTCTTGACAAGATCGACACATAAGAGAAAGAATAAATCTCAACAGTGACAGTTTTGAACCTATAAGTTCACACTCACATATTGTGTTCCTTCACCTCTTATCCTCGGTTCCTATAAACAAAAACTAATCGTTTTGCTTATTAATCGTAACATTTTTTTATGCCAAACTGGGCATATAAGTAGATTCGTAAGCTAATTTTACATGTGGTAGCTACTTTACTTACTAGGGGTTTACTATGCAAAGCATGATGTATTTTTTTTATGATGTATTTTTTGTCTTAATTTGAACCAATAATGGCCTGTAAATTATAATAATCTGCCATTAGTCAAACATGCCAGTGCAGACAGATACACTGGCATGTTTGACTAATATAGTGTGATGTGCAGTTTTATTACGTCATCTTTTTTTCAGGTCCTACAAATGGTGGAACATTCAGTGTCGCCAATATGTGCAGGTGTGGTGCAGCTGACCAAAGAATTTTCACTTGGAACATTTGGACCACAAATGGTATTTCATACATTCTGTTTTTTTTTTCGATCATTTTCTGCACGTTAAATTGAATGTCATTGATTTTAATAACAAATTATAATTCATATTTTTAGGTGCGTGAAATAGCAGAAGCACTAGCTTCATCTGAGGATGAGAATACCGGTGCTGGCACCGAGCAGGGAGCTGCGAGGAACTGTGGCGCATTCCTACTGGAGCTCACTAAGGAACTGCCCAAAGAGATGACTAACGCTATTGCAACCATACAGCCATATCTGGAGAGTGATGAGGTATAATTTTGTCCTATTTATTACGCTTAGAGTCCACACCCTCAATTAGGTTCATTGCGATTTTAAACTTTATAAACTAGGCAATAATGTTCAAATTTCTCTAATTCTTATAACAGCAGAAATGGGACGCATTTCGATTTTCAGGCCTTTATTAATTGGTAGCCATTGCTGAAAATGTTTATCATATTATAGTGTTTTTAAATGATGTAATTGTTCAAGAGAAGTGATGATTACTATTTTAGTCTTACACGCTCCGCATCAGCGTTCTGGGCATGATGTGCGAGGTGCTAAGCGTGGAGCTGCGTGGCGAGGGCCTGACGGACGCGCAGCGCATGCAGCGGGACGACTTCCTCGACGACCTGTTCGAGCACCTGCACGACTTGTCCGCGTATGTGCGACACAAGGTACGACATATATGCATACTCACGGCTTCTTTATTACCATTTATTTATTTACCATTTATGAATACACATATATAAACAGACGAAAAAAAAAACAGAACCAGAAAAATAGGTACAAAGGTGATGCTTATTTCATAAGAAATCTCTTCCAGCATACCTGCGATAGGACAATAAATACAGAGATGTAGACAGCGTGTGAAAGAATAAAGGAGACAAAAAAAAATACATAAAATCATAAACACTAAACAAATATTCCATGGGATAGGCAGAAAAAACTACAGAACGCCACCTGCAACAAACCTTACATACTTCTTTTGCTTCGTTTACGTTCATAGTGTTCGTACATACATCAGGGGCCAAATTCTGCTATTTTTATAAATTCGTCATTCCAACACGACATTTTGCTAAAAGTTCGTAATCTGCTAAATTCATAATGCTCGATCATTGATCGGAAAATGGTCTGAGAACAACTACTACTAAATTTCATGCTAGATTTAATTTAATATATATTTTTACATATTACGTGTTAGTGTTTGCAATCTGAAGTATTAAGAAGTTCGTAAATAGCAATAAACATTACATTTATTCATTTGTCATTATGTACAGACGCCAGCAGGTCAACCTACCGCAATCTGTCAAATTTCTTTGATAGATTTTCAACTTTAGTGCAAAGGAATAAGGTTCATATTTAATTGGGAAAATCTGACAGATTGGGGTAGCTCGATGTGCTGGCCTCTGTACGAGATTACCTTTTCATGCCATTTCTTTCAATGAAGTGTCAGTGGTTGACTATTGGAAAGTCATAATGACGCCATTGTATTAGTAGATTACCAAACTTGTCAAAATCAACAATTATGAAATCAATGATAGACCATTCTGACACTATTGTAATAGCAGACTTGAGGACCTGGTCATACACGCACGCCGGTTGCGAGTACGCATCTGACCTTTCTGAAGTACATCACCAATAAGGTCACTTGGTCATAAGGTACTTGTTTATACCTATGACTGCCTATAACTTGTTTAGCATCTGTATCGCGTATGCCCACCGTGTCGCTCCGTTCGACACTGATAGTCGTTGATAACTGTTACCACCTCTTCACGTCGATATTCTCGATACTGATCGTCGTAATTTTTATTTTGGTCTGACAGTGGAACATTGTCTGAGTCTGTTTTCCAGCAGCATGTATCGCTTTTTATTATGGCTAGCGTTACCGCGACACGATTTAACTGATGTCAGTGACATTTATTTTTTTATTATCATGTGGCGGCACCATACATTGAAAAACGCGAGAAGCACGGACTTATAAATGGGGCATCATTTACATGATGCAAGTTTCTTGCCTGTAGCATACAATAACATTGGACCAAGAAATTATTTGCGTCGTCTAAACACTGTATAGATAGTGCAGCAATGCAACTTTTATTGTTGCTTCAACTTATAGTATGCCACAGGCAATTAAATCGCACCGGGTATATCAGGATTTAGACCCTTACACATATTCTGGTACTTAAACTAATGTAACATTAAAACAGGTGCTTCAGTTCTGGTGTCGACTTCAGAGAGAGAACTGTGTGCCGGTTAGTCGGCAGCGCACTGTGCTTGAGCGATCCATCGGACGCCTCAGGGATAAGGCTGCGCTCGTCAGGAAAGCCGCCATACAACTGCTTAAGGTATAGTCACAAATTAACTGTCAGCCATTTTCCTCAACCTAGCTTGAGTCCTACCATATAAGTACCCTAACCTAGCGTCATAGTATAGGATACCCTGCTATTAGACTATAGACCACCACTATTGCTACAATCATCTTCATTATTCTCTAGCCTTTATGCCAAAATTGGCATGTTTTTTTCTTCCATACTTCTCTATTAGTCATCCCGGTGGTCACCCCCTTTCTGTTGCTACAGCCAATCACAGTAAAAAAAAGAACAATCGGAAATGGTGCGTATCCTTATAGACCGACAACGACGTTAGGACATTCAAATTCAAACTTAAATACTCGGCCTTCCGTTTAGGCTATCAAATACAATAAAACAACAAATTCAATAAATCCATATTTTTCGTTCCATTCCTCTCATAAGATAACATCACGCCTGTAGTCCCCGAAGGGTTAGGCACAGGTGTATCTGTAATACACCCACATTTCAAGTCTCAAGTAATAGGGAGCGGTTCTCTATTTAATATTCACATTACTTTCTAGATATTCTTGGAATGCAATCCATTTTCTGCACAACTGAAACTAGAAGCGCTGGAAGAACAATTAAAAACTGAAACAGAAATCTTAGAAGATCTACAAAAGAAGTTGAATCCAGGCCCCGACCCTGAATTGGTCAAAAAGTGGGAGAGTATAGAGGGTGACGTCATTACTACTATAAAGAAAGGAATGAATATACTCACACAAGATGAGCCAGAATTATCCCAAGCGTCGCTGGAGAACCTGTATGACGCGATCCGCAAACATTTACGTGAAAAGAACTATTACAAGGCGTACCTAGTTGTAAAGCACACGGAGAGACAATATCCTGATGCTAAATTACTTCGATGTGACATGGAGAAAAATGATCAGGTAAGAACTACAGAAATATTAATATGGAATATTTATTTGTAGAAGCACTTCCTGGTGGACTGAAACCTAATCAGTGGCAAGCTTGCAAATACGTAATGTATAAAAATTATTTATTAAAATAGTTATGTATGTTATGTTATGTAAATAGTACACCATGGACATTCTGCATATCGTTTCTCCTTCTAATCAAGCCCATCCAAAGGTTGTCTGTAAAACGAAAACATCGATTTTAGCGATAAAATACCGCCCATTGTAAAACCGTATGTAACTCTTAAAAGCTCCTTAACCCGACCCCTCTTCCCCTCTTATTCGTAAGAAGGGTTAGGTAATGCAGAGCACTGACCATACAATAAGGAGTTTGTCCCTAAAAATTAAATTACTTAACAACTCTTTACAGATTGCATACTTCGTAGCGTTACTTCGCAACATATTCATAATACCAGACCGAACCATATCTCTAACACAGCAATGTGAACAAGAACTTGCCATGTACAAACGATTAGAAGAAAAAGAAAATATAGTAGCTTTCCTTCAAGAGTCCGTTTACTTCAGCCGCATGGTCTCCGAAGCGGTGCCGCTGATAAACTCCTTGCTGATGTCGAAGCAAGCCGGTGACGTCAGTGAGGCGATAGATTTCTTTACGACGGCGCATCATTTTAATATTGAGTCTGCAAAAATGGGCGTCGCGAATATGTTGCTGCTTGTGTGGTCTCCCGATCAGGTAAGCTTGTTTAGTTGTTTGTTAAATGAATAGCAACATAAACGAAAAAAACGGAAGTGAAAAAACGAGTTTGTTTTTCAATCCGGAATTGAAAATTCATAGACCGTGTCACATGAGTGAAGCCGCGGACAGCCTGGCACACCTTTGAGACGGAACCCTCAAGGCGCAAGTCCTACTCGCTCTTGTCCAGTTTTTTTTTAATATTCTCTAGTTATAGTTGTAATTTTTGGTAGCGGATAACTGCAAAGACTTACATCATCCGCTTGAAAATATTCAGGAAAAACGCGAGGCGGTAGAGCGTGCGTACCGCGACATGTACCTGGAGTGTGACACGAAGGCCGAGCGCGCTCGGTGCTTCGCCATCGCTAAGAAGCTGGTGACGCTGATGACGCACATCGACCGCGGCAGCGCGCTCGCGCTCGAACATCTTGTGGATAAGTGGGTAAACAAGGGAGACATCAGTCCCGGTATTATACAGGTACGCACATATATATTTATCAGAAACATAAGGCATGCCACAGCGAATAAAATGTTCGGCTTTGTGGTCTCTGTCAATCATGTGACAGTCTCTGTCTAAAGGTCGATGTGTCATAAATCGTCGGGTACTTAGCTTACTGTACATGTTTTTGAACTTTTTTATATTCTACTAAGTATTTTTATCTCACGAAGCGACGTGCTTTACGTGTAGTTACCAATTGAACAAGCACGCTGTGTGCGTGAAAACTAGTAGCGTCACATATAACACACACACAGACACACTTCAGATTTCGCCATTGTCTTTGACGGTACCAAGAGCTCCTACGCTTATAAACACATTCAGCGTGTTTGTTCACTTGATCCACAAGTAAAGCGCGCATCGCTTCGTGACAAAAAAATGCTGTATTACCAGTTTAATGATTTTGCTAGTTTCATTAACTTGACTTTTCATAACAAATCTAGTGTTATGTTTGGGTAGATACAACACTCTGCAGGGTAATTGCGTAATACACTATCAGTAGCAATGGGTTTCATTTTGACAGTTCAACAACATTCATTGCGTTATTCACGTTGTTGAGCAGACACACTATTCGAACATATGGAGCAATGGATTAGCAATATGCTTCAAAATGATTCAAATTGAGAGTAATAGTGTGTTACGCAATTAGGGTGCTGGTCTCAAATAAAACCTTATTATATTCATTCACAGGTATTTTGGGAGATGTTCCTAAAGAAAATTGATGGAACTACAGACATGGACAGCTACGCCGCACTCACACTTCTAGTGATGGTCGCCAAGGCGAAGCCCTCCGTAGCAGTCGCGAACCTCGACGTCATTCAATCGCACGGGTTAACTGCAGACTACAACTCAAGGAACTTGAGCATTCAACTATTAATACCATTAACGAAAAAGAGTCAAAGATACCCTGTCGAACACGCGATTTTCACCTCTATTTTCGATAGTCTGATGGAAACATTCTCCAAGTTCGATAGATTCACTGCCTTTGCTGCTAACTCCATAGATCTCATTTACGCGATCTGTGATACCCCGGAAATTGTAAGTGGGAAGATTCTTGCGGAGATGTACAGAAGGGTTGAAGAGACGATCGTGAGCGATAGTGGCAATGAGGAGGAGGTCAGCTTGCCTGTGGAGCTGTTGACGCGCTTCGTGTTCGTGCTGGGACAAGTAGCGCTACAGCAGCTCATATACCTTGATATAAACGTGTACAGCGAGCTCAGAAGGAGGAATCAGGTAATTATTTGTTTTTACAGACTAAAAAAAAAATTCTCACTCCATTTTCATAGAAAAACACATAAAAATGGCAGTCTCGTACATTAAAAAAAAAACGTTGCAGGAATACTTTGAATATGTATGAAATTTTATCGATTCACAATTCAGGGATTTGTTGGCATCAGGTCCGCGAAGATCGCAAGGTGGAAGAGAAACGCAAGAAGAAAGCGGGCGCTTTCGCGACGCCGGGCAAGCGCGGGCGCATGGAGGACCTGCGCCGACAGACGCTCATGAACGCCAGCAACGCCAGCGCCTCCTCGCGCCAGCAGCGGTCTGCGAGCGTCACCTCCAACAAGGGACCATCGGTACGAGCATGTTGTTAGCAAGGATGTTTTTATTGAATAGTTTTTCTTTTAATATGTAATTAAATTATATGTATATATATGGTGAGGTTTTTCGATGGAATTGCAGAGTGAAGTGAAAATAGAGACAAAAACTCGATTTAGATTTTGTTTTATTACTTCCGAAGGATATATAATTCCTTATTCTAAATAGTACATATTGGTGCGAACAGGTGAACACAACGATGACAGAGGAAGAAACAGGTCTCGAAGGCGCCGTAGCAGACGATGCCGACGCAGAATACGTGCGCGGAGTATGCGAGCGAGACATTGTGGGCGCCGGCACTAGCCTGGCGCGCTACGTGCCGCTGCTGCGCTGGCTACTGTCCAACCCCGCGCGCACCACGCCGCCACTGCAGGCAGCCGCCGCGCTCAGCTTCACTAGGTAATGTAAGCGACCAGGACGGGTATGGTGTGCGAGCGAGACATTTGGGCGCCGGCACTAGCCTGGCGCGCTACGTGCCGCTGCTGCGCTGGCTATTATACTGTCCAACCCTGCGCGTGCCACGCCGCCGCGCTCAGCATAACACACATAAAGACCTATTATAATCTGCCTATATTACCTTTTTAACCGACTTCCAAAAAGGAGGAGGTTCTCAATTCGACGGTATGTTTTTTTTTGTGGACCGATTTTCAAAATTCTTTTTTCGTTTGAAAGGGTATACTCCAGAGGTGGTCCCATTGTCACCAAATTGGAATCTGATGCGGGAATCCCATGGAAATCGAGGGAAACCCTCAAATTTTGTAGGCACATCATAACGATTTGGGTATTTTTTATAGTAACTCGTGCATTTGCTCTCAAAAATCACCATTCGGTGAAGTGGAACTGATGATGAAGACCACATATGGCCATCGGAACTACTCAATAATAAATATTTCACGGGTTGCGATTCGATTAGGTACTTTAATGTGGTTGCTAAGCACAATGCGTATCGTGAAGTGGAGCTGATGGTGACTTTTCAATCAGCTCAAGTTCTCTTGGTTCTTACAAGGAGAACTCCTCAACAATTAACGTCCCTGCATCGGGAAAAGCAATATTTTGTAAAAGGTGATGAGCAGTTGAAATTAGGCTATTGTAACTTAGATAAGTTAGAAACTGGCCCACTAAAAAGTGTAAAATAAAAAACTTTTTACAAAAAAAAAAACAACCGACTTCCAAAAAAACACTACAAAGTGAAAAATAACTTTAATTTCGGAAGTCGGTGTCAATAAAAGAAAATGCGGAACCAACGACACCGACTTCCGAAGTTGGTTGTTTTTTTTTTTTTGTCAAAAGTTTTTCATATGTAGTGAGCAGACTGGTTGTCACAGAAGTAGTTATTTTAATGCTGCCACTGGTTAGTCCGTCATATTCTCTTAATGTTTGTCACCATTTAATCTCGTGTTCCATCTTCTAATATAACTGCTTTGTTGTAAATTATAGGTTTATGTTGGTTTCCAACGCGGTTTGCGAAGACGGTCTTCAGCTGATGGTGACAGTCCTCAAGAAGTCCAAGAATGTGTCCCTTAGAACCAACTTGACTATCGCTTTCGCTGACCTTACCTTGCGATTCCCCAATCTTACACAACCCTGGACTCATCATATTTATCACATGTGAGTATAAATATTGTTGAAACCATAAAAAAGTCTCGTATTAATTTGCACAGAGGGCCAGTAGTAAGAGCATTAGGTCACCGTGAAATCGGCCCTTAAAGTCTTATTATTAACACCTATCTATAACATTTCAGACTAAGTGACGAAGAGTTAGAAGTACGACAATGCGCAGTTAAAATGCTCTCCTTCTTGGTTCTCCACGAGATGGTTCGAGTGAAAGGACAGATTGCCGACATGGCGCTATGTTGTGCGGACAAAGATGCAAGAGTCGCTTCCATGACGAAGCTATTCTTCAAGCAACTGTCGCAGAAAGGCAACGCACTGTATAACGTCATGCCAGACATTATATCGAGGCTCAGCGACCCCGAGTTAAATGTCGCTGAAGAACAATACAGAGTTATTATGAAGTGAGTATTGCTTGTTCAGTAAAATGTTCAAGTTCAAGTAATATGTTACAAGTGCTTCAATTTTTTTTTTCTTTTTCTAAGTATAGAAAGTGGAGATGACAATACAACAATAAATTAAACTTCATATACCTAATGACGTTCCCAGTCGGCATACAAAAACTAAATCAAATATATGTCCAATTGAGTCATGGATATTATTTTCCATTTTTAAAATTTTCTACATGATGTATGTGTTAACAAGCCAGCACCGACAGGTTAAAGACATCTGCAGTTAAACACAACAATATGTTGTCAGCTCGCTAGTTCAATAACTTTTACCAAAGTTCTTAAATTTTATTTCCCGGTGCGAACTAATGCATATTATGCCTTATGCTTGAGACATAAGAGTCATGCATGCGGAAGTTATTACTTACTACAAATATTTTTTTTTTATAAACCTGTAAAAAAGGGGTGCCCGGCACACTGACTTATACCATTTTTCAGGTTTCGGCCATTTGTTTGATGGGTGAATAATACCTCGCTGTTGCCGAAATATTTAAAGTGTGTATTTTTTTGTTTATACTTTTATGCTATTTAATATGTTTGCAAAAAACACTTTTTAATTTTAACGTTAGGATTTATTTGATGGTTCCTAAATACTCCTATGCATTAGTATTGTTAGTGTTTTCATTTATTGTAGTATTGTCATCTCCACTTTGTATAACATCGCTCGTACAAAAAGACCGAAAAATGGAAGCCTTAGTAGCTTTCCTTTAGCATACCAAATTTTTTTTTTCTTTTTCTAGGTATATAACATCGCTCATACAAAAAGACCGACAAATGGAAGCCTTGGTAGAGAAGCTATGCCAAAGATTCAAGTTATCGACCGAAGAGCGACAGTGGCGCGATCTTGCGTACTGTCTGTCCCTATTCACGTACAACGAAAGGTCTCTACGGAAGCTCATCGAGAACCTCGACTGTTATAAAGATAAACTGCACTGTAATGGAGTCATGGACTGTTTCAACACTATAATGAATAACACATCTAAAATGGCCAAAAATGAAATTAAGGTAAGTCAAATAGAAAAATTTATCGAAGTTTCTATAACCTATCGATTTATGGTTAAATATAAATAAGGGGTGGTGTAGGTGGTTGTGAGTGAATGGTGGAGGTGGTTATATATATTTATATCTATACTAATATTATAAAGAGGAAAGATTTGTATGTATGTTTGTAACGAATTGGCTCAAAAAGTACTGGACCGATTTTAAAAATTCTTTCACCATTTGAATGCTACATTATCACTGATTATTATAGGCTTTTTTTTATTATTATTAGGCTATTTTTTTCTTTTTTTTCCACCCGTGCGAAGCCGGGACGGACCACTAGTCATTTTATATATTAACAAAACTTTTACAGACTCTTGTTACGGAGTTGGGCGACAAGATAGAAGAGTGTTTCGCCGTTCGAGAGGGTGAGGAAGGTAACACGGAGGAGAATAGTGAGGGCGGCGCTGCGAGTGCCTCCCCGCCGCGACGGACCGAGCCCGTGCGAGCCACACCGCGACGCAAGCCCGCGGCTAGGCGGAATAGAAGACGATCCTCTTCCAGCCCTGACGAGGTAAAGTAGTGCTTGTAGAGTATCTTTTGTCAAAACTTAAAGCATATTTTTAAGGTTGATTGGTAAGAAATTTCCGCTTCTCAACATCCTACTAAAGTAACTTGCAGTACGAATACCTCTAATAAATAAAGTTAATAATAATATTTTAAATATGTTTGTACTTTTTAGGAGAATGAACCGCCGAGCAACGAAAAGACCCCACAAAGTGTGAGAAAATCGAATCGTAGAGCGGCGACGAGGAACAACAAAACATCAGCGAATGCTTCGGATGATTCTGGTAAAGTTAAATAAAATTTTTAGATAAAATAATCAGAAAATAGACCAAATATAAACCATGAACTACCAAATTAAAATAGCTGTAGAATCTCTTGATAACTTCATTGTATTATGTAATTCATTTTCTTACAGATGAAGACTTTCAGAAAAAGGATGATGAAGAAGTATTTAAAAAACCTACAGTTAAGAAAACAACACGAAGAAGAAAATGATAATAGTAATTAATGATTACAATGTGTAAATGCTAACACTAGTTTTGAAATATAAGACTTGAAATACATTTATTTTTATTTTAATGCCTACATTGCAACGTCAGGTAAGTCTAGGGATCAAAAACGTTTTTGCTACTTACTAAAAATCTGTTTTATTTTTAAATATTTTTTGTAACTATACTTAGGCGGAGGGTTAGAAAAACAAGGTGGTTTCGTAGGTAAACCCGTTTAGGAAATACATATTTAGTTTTACCCTGAAGGTTATTTTTTTTATTAAATCATGTTTTATGTAGGCTTTTAAAAATTTCCAAACATTTTGCTATTAATACCTGTAACATTTTTTTTACATGTGTCTGAAGTTTATTGACCCCGATTCTGTTGTTCACTAACTAAACTAAATTTAAGTTCAGTGCATCTTTTTCTTTCTATTTCACTAAGAAAAGGACAGGAGATAAATATTCGAAAGAAAAAGCAATGGTAGATGAAAAAAAGAACTGAATAATTAGTTCTGAGCTCAAAGTAAAAGGAACAAACAAAAACTCAATAAGCACAACTTTAAACTGCCAACTAAAATAAAATAAGAGAGGGAACTAGGAGTCAAAATGCTTTTAAAAAGTTCTGTAGTTATTGGTCATAATAAATTCAGTCTACACTACTACTGTCACTAACATAGGGGTAAGGAATATATTTTTTACTAACACAACTAAGTCATGGTATTTGAGGAATAATGATATTATTATTATAACTGCTTTAATATATTATTATTTTAACGTCACAACGGAGCTTTGTATTATTCTAAGTAATACAAAGCTCTCTAAATTTGTAAAATAAAATATAACTTAGGATAAAATGAAACCGAATATTCCCGCGGGGTAATTGCGTAACACACTAATTGTAGGAATCGCTTTCATTTGACAGTTCAACAACATTCATTGCGCTATTTATGTTTTGAAACAAAAAAAAAAATTACGAACATAAGAGGCAATGCATTAGAAAATATCATTCAATATGATTCAGATTGTGATTGATAGTGGGTTACGCAATTAGGGTGCCGATCAGTAACACCTTGTGGACGATCGGGACTAAAAAAAATTCATTCACCCACTTGTATTTCCATTTTCCGATACAAGCGCGACATCTTTGTCAGATTTTTATGTAGTTATATAAATGTATGCAAAGTATAGCATGCATAGCATAGCATGCATAGCACAGCATGCATATCATCAGCCATCAATCAGCCTTTTGGGAATCACGGTTCAAAAGGTTAGGTTGCATTAGGTTTGGCGCCCAAGTTGTTGGGCGCTGCTGGGGCGCTATCAACGCTACTTCCCAATCTGGGGAGCCCGAGCGTCGTTTGTAGACGGCTCTACGTGGGCATCGTACGATCGATGGCCCTGTATGGGGCCCCGATCTGGGCGACTGACCTGACGGCCGATAACATTGCAGTTCTGCGAAAGCCACAGAGAGCGATGGCCGTCAGAGTCGTCAGGGGGTATCGCACGATCTCCTACGAGGCGGCTTGCGTATTGGCCGGATCCCCGCCCTGGGACCTGGAGGCGAAAGTACTCGCGTACCGGTGGCGTGAAGAAGCGCAGGCGCGAGGCGAGCAGCCGATGCAGCGTCACATGGAGCTGCGTCAGTCTAAGCTTCGCGAGGTCCTGGTGGCTGGAGGAATGGTGGGACAGGCTTTCACGCCCTACCGCCGGCCTCGACACCATCGAGGCGGTCCGGCCGGTACTCGAGCGCTGGCTCGGAAGGAGGCATGGCTCCCTGTCGTTCGGATGACGCAGGTTGCTTAGGGAAGAACCTGTGTCGCATAAACAGGGAGCCGGACGCCCGGTGTCACCACTGCGTCGACTGCCGGGAGGACACGGCGTGGCATACGCTGGCAGTGTGCCGCTTGGGAGGAGCAGCGCCGTGCTCTCATCTTAGAAGTAGGCAGTGACCTCTCGCTGCCGGCCGTAGTCGAGTCGATGGTCGGCAGCGAAGAGTCCTGGGACGAGGTGGTTTCCTTCTGCGAAACATTGTCTCGCAGGCTGCGGAAAGGGAGAGGGAGACCTCGTCCACTCAGCCTGCCCGCTGCAGGCGCACCGGGCGTCGGCGGAGGGCGGATACCGCCCACTTCCAGCCCCCCTAAATGGGTCCAGGGGCAACGGACTCGGGACGTCCGTCTCCCACCACACATCAGGACCCGAGGTAGCGGCGCGTAGTGTTCCACGTGCGCCTCGCTTAGACGTTGCGGAGGGAGTCAAACACCTCACTCCCTTTTTTTTTTTTAACGTGGAGAAATGCTCATGCATACTGCACTACCACGGGGAGATAGTGCAGTTATGTGGGACTGTTACCCACTAAAACTCCACGGCGTCCTCCTCCGCCGCTTATGGCGGGAACACGGGCACGCGTTAGCACTCATCCGTGAACCCGCCGCGGCTGTCCGTCACCGGACCCTCCTCTGGGGCAGTGCTCCCCATCACCGGCGCACCAGAACACATAGCACGCCGTGACCACCCCAGGGACCAAACCAGCACATAGGCGCTAAGGCGCCAGACGACCCCGTGTCTGGGCACCCTTGGTCCTCTTGCGGCGGGTTAGGTCGTTGGCCCCGCCACCTGCCAATTTGAAAAACCAATTTGAGAAACTGATTGTGTACGCGTAGACTGATGGAATGATGGTCCAGAATGATGGTTATTTAAATTTTTGTCAGTCTGGTCAGACTGATGCCTGATTGAACGTGTGTTTATTAGCTATCAGTCTGATGTCAGTCACCGCTTAGACAGCGATGGAGTCGCCCGACATGTCGCCGCCTGCGCCGTCTCCCTCGCCGCCCCTCACGTCCCCCTCTCAACCGTTAGCCCCGGAGAAAGAATTTATTCTCTTAGAAGAAACATTACATATTCTATGGAATAAAAGGCATCCCCATTATTTTAATAAATAATAGGAGAAATGAGGTGTTGAAGAATTTTTTTTTTCTACGATTCCTCCTAAACAGGGCTAATATCACAAAACACAGAGAGTATGTACAGAAGGCAATCACATGTATGTACTTCACTTTTCATACCTACGCTCGGCGGTCGCGCTAGGGTTGTCAACTTTGGTATATGAACAAAAAACTATCGTGGTAGTGGCACTCGTATCTAGTTGTTTGATTTATTGTTGAGAATGAAACAGGAAGAAAGGAAATAATAAACAAATAATAACTAAAAAGATGCCGATTCTCTTGTCACAAATGCGTCTAAACTAGACTAAAAATCACCAAAATTTAGTTTTTTCCTGTCAAACGACGATTTCCCATTCTGAAAAAAATTAACTATATTTTAGATTGACAGCACTAAGATGGCACTGAGATATTAGTTTACTGAAAATGGGAATTTGACGTTTTTCACCTAAAATTTAGCTTTTCTAACTAAATCTGACTATTTTTAATCGCGACTAAAAAGGTGTGGAATAAAATTACTTGGCATGAACTAAAACTCACACCAACACCTCGATTTCAGGTGCAAAAAACAGTAGGTACTGTTTTCTTTATTTTCTTTTCTATTGCTTATATCTCTAAAACGGTGTGTCCTATGTCCTATCGCAAAAATAATGAAAATTTCAACCCCCTTTAGGAAACCCGTTAACCCTTAAAACTCAACACGTTGGTAATAATTTTTCATATTTTCCATACAAAAGTGAAAAATTCCATAAAAAAGACATCGAGGCTGCCCCACTGCGCATCTTCGGCTCAAAAAAGAAACACGGGGTAGGGCTTAGATTATATACCTCTAGATGTAGCCAGTGGCTACATCTAGAGGTGGCTACTAGCCACCTCGTGGCCGCACATGAGACAGCACTATAAAACTTCAATGTTGCTATTACGGAAACTTTTCCCTAAATATAACCAAAAACGTGAGGGTGTTTCGTTGTAACAACTACTAACTAAATTAATGTACTAATATGAATCGCATAACGTCATTCATATGAAGAGTGCAAAATTATTTGTATTATTTAACATATAAAAATTGTCAAAAGGATTCTAATGATATTAACAGTAATATTTTAGTAAAACAATCTTGGAACATGATACTTTCTTATTTAAATACTTACGTAACTATTTTTACAAAGCAGAATTAAAAGTTTGATGGTTTGTTTGATTGAACAAATTAATAACAGAAACTCGAGAGGTCTACTTTATGAAATATTTTTGCCTCATTGTTTGCACATTGAATTGAAGATATAGGCTAAAACATATTTCAGTTTGAAGGAGATGAAATAGTTTAGGTAGGTAACTAATATACTCATATTTATATTTATAATCAGCCAATTGTGCAAAACTAGGAAACGATCAGTTACATTTCATACCTAATAAAAATGCAGATGCAAACGATCTCAATTCTGCGCATCTCTGCCACAAGATGTATTCTACACCCGCTGAGTACCTTTTTTTTTTTTTTTTTTTTTAACGTGGAGAAATGCTCATGCATACTGCACTACCACGGGGAGATAGTGCAGTTATGTGGGACTCTTACCCACTAAAACTCCACGGTGTCCTCCTCCGCCGCTTATGGCGGGAACACGGGCACGCGTTAGCACTCATCCGTGAACCCGCCGCGGCTGTCCGTCACCGGACCCTCCTCTGGGGAGTGCTCCCCAACACCGGCGCACCAGAACACATAGCACGCCGTGACCACCCCAGGGACCAAACCAGCACATGGGCGCCAGGCGACCCCGTGTCTGGGCACCCTTGGTCCCCTTGCGGCGGGACAGGTCGTTGGCCCCGCCGCCTGCCAATTTTCGGCCGCAGAGGATAGGGAGAGTGGCCAACGTAATACCAACACTCCTCCTCCCCTGCGGCCCCACCGCGTCCGCCATCAACGGTGGCGACCCCGTCAAGGCAAGGGGAGAGCGGCGCACCGCAATACCGGCACTCCTCTCCCGCCGCGGCCTCCAACCTTCAGCCGCGATGCCTCCCTCACATACGACATCGCGGCCCGCCTCAGTTGCGATGTCGCCCAAGCGGCACCGCAACCTACTTGTTGGCCGCTACGTCGTCGGCTTACAGGCAAAAGCCCTGACGAGCGGCCCCTCCTCGGGTTCCTCTTCGCTTCACCGTGGGTGACCAAGCCACGGCTACTGAGCCCCCCCGCCTCGACAATGCGGGAACCCACCGGGGGGGACCCGCTGAGTACCTACTACTTCATAAAATCAGGTCAGGTCTCTCAGAGTTGATATTTGTGTATTGTCATACGAAATATATTTATTTATTGAAAAAATAAAACCCACAAAAAGTTAATAAAGTTTTATTGATCATTATTATTAGACTAGAATGCGCTACTCCGGATGAGGTGGATGGTACTACACTTATTGTTTCCATCTGGTCTGATGAAACAACAGGAGCCTGTAAAGAAATTTAAAATATTATAAACTTATATCATTATTGTTTCTATGTGTTTTTTGACATATTATTAATTAAAAACTAATTTCAATATGTCTATTGTGTAAAAGAAACTAGTAAAAACGACAATAATAATTGAGCATTTATTTACTTATATGAACATGTTTTACAAGGATGGCTTTAGGGTTTATTCTTTTCACTTTGTTTACAATACCAATTTCATCATTATTGAAATGAATGGAGCAAATTTTTCAAGATTTGTGGGGCTACCAATTCTGCCTACCAATTCTGCTTTAATCCAAACTTGTCTTAAATTGATATCCTTAGGAAACCTAAAATCATATTTTACAAAGAAAGTCAAACTTATCAGAGGTAAGTATTGATAAAAAGTAACCTCAGAAACAGTGAAATTGTAGTTTCAAATATATATAATATATCGTAAATATATGTTTTTATATTTAGACATCAACTCTTATGTAACAGGAGCAGACTCAAAATCCGGGCTATGTAATATAATGAATACATTTTGTCGCACTTGATTTTAGTATGCTAATGAGAACGGCTACTTTATAGTAAACTAGCTGACTCGGCAAACATAGTTCTACCAGAAAAAAAATATCAAAGAGCAAATGGTGGGTGGGAGGGTAAAAAATAGTAAACTATTCTCAGACCTACTGAATATACGAAAAAAATTTCATAAGAATCGGTCAAGCTGTTTCGGAGGAGTTTTGTTTCAAACACTGACACGAGAATTTTATATATTAGAATAATATGAATTTTACTATATAATTCAAATTAATCTGGTGAACAAACTATTTATTTAATTCAATTTGATTTATGTAAGTACTTGCTGTTTTTATTACAGAGTTATGGGAAAAATAGATGACAAGGTATGGCAACACAATGAATAACAAGTTATAGGTTATGTGGAAATAAAAATAAACGATATCGCTAGAATTACGCCTAATTTTCATCGAAAGGCATGTCATTACATAAACACAAATGTATTTCTTCAATCAGTGCACAATAATTATTAACATTTGCATACTTACGACTGAAAAGTAACATTGTCGACTTCCTTACTTTCTGTGCGGCTTTTGCAGCCTAAAATACTGCATCCTCCCATTATATAGCATACAAAATGCACTAAACACTTAATTGGACGTAGTTATGCAAAAAGGAACCAACCCACAATATGACCGAAAATGAGTTAAGTATACCAAACTGCTCGTCAAGGTCTATTTTTCGTCAAGGTTTTTGCAGCGGGATTGTCCGAAAGGGTTACCGCTACCCCGGAACACAAAGGGCTAAGGAAGGAACACGGGTGGGTTTTAGTCAGTAAGAGTCTGACACTCCCTTCTGCTCCACCCAGAGCGGGAGGGGTCATTGGATGATTTCCCATCCACAAAAAAAAAAAAAAAAAAAAGGTCTATATTTTCGGTTAGCAAAAACGATCCAAGTAAAATACGAATTTTTAATGTCAAAATATTCGTATTTTACTTGGATTGTTTTTGATAATCGAAAATATAGACCTTGACAAGCAGTTTGATTTACTTAACTCATTTTCGGTCATGTTGTGGGTTGGTTCCTTTTTGCATAACTACGTCCAATTATTGGAGTTTATTTCTCATACATACACTAAAACTATTACTTTAATTGCCGAAATTATTCTAAAAACATAAAAACTGACTCGAGTCGTCCTCTCAGTGACAGTGACAGGCCTTTGTTTGGCTAACTTTTCAAAGTTCGCCAAGCAAAAAACCGGCACGTCATATGAGACAGAGCATTTTATGTTCTGTCTCAATTTTCTTACTTATTTCGTATATATGTTTCTCACTTCCACACTTCCCTACAGTCTCATGGCTACATCTAGAGGTATTTAATCTAAGGGGTAGGGCAAGTAAGTAGCTACTTATCACGTGGAGTCGCCATTGTCAAATTCTATTTGTTTGTGTCAAAATTATTTTTTTAGACATATTTTTTTGCAGAATAGCTTTAGGATTCTCATAGCCAAAAGTAAGGAATTTTAGTGATAGTTTAGTTTAGTTCGGTGTACAAGAGAATCGGCACCAATATTTTAATTTTAATGTTATTGTTAAGTATTACAAATTTTTTCACAAAGTGCCACAAAGCCATGTTTGCTTTTACGGCGCCGGGCCGGAGGACGGGACACTTACCTACCTACCTAACTACTGTATTACGTTAAAACAAACCATCGAAACACAAGCAAATAGGTAAGTGTACACAAGTAAATAGGTGTGTGTAAGTGTGTGTGTTGTCTCTCTGAAACAACTGGTAGCTTAAAAAAAACGACAATTCACCGTTGGCTTTCTGGTGACTATAGTTTCTTTTTTTTATGTTTTTAGTAGCTGTAAGTCCTCCATGTACTAAATAAATAAATAAATAAACTGCATTCGATTCGTTTTCAATCTACGTAAAAATGTCTCTGCGCATCGGTCGCTTCTAAAGTGGTTGCCCATTCGCCAGCGCAGAGAGCTAAGGGCGCTGACTACCTTATTTTCATTTCTTGATTCTCCCTCTTCCCCTGGTTATCTAGCCCCCCACTTTCAGTACATTTGCGCCAACCACAATAGAAATCTACGTTCATCACACAATCGTCTTCTCCAATGTCCCACTCGTCGCACAGACTTTATTCACTCTTCCTTCTTCATTCAGTCTATCTCTCTGTGGAATGCGCTCCCCGAGGAAATCAGGATGGCAACCAACCGATTATCCTTTAAAGTTAAGGTTCGCGAGCACTTTCGCAAGAAGCTGGCAGTATCATCACAACGCTAATATTTTCTCATTGTTTGTCTTATTTCTTTTATTATGTATATTTATTTGTGCTTATATTTATATTTAATTAGGTATATATTATATTTATAGTTTAAATAGGTTTCTGCGTATCTTTATATTTAAAATATTTATTCCTGTAATGATTGCACCTACTACTGTTTGTCTCTGCATCACCCAAAGGTTGACTGGTAGAAAATGCCTATGGCATTAAGTCCGCCTCTGCACATGTTTGTGCTTGAAGTATTAAATAAATAAATGTTGAATATTTATACAACCGTCTAAACAGTTATAATACCAGTAACATTTTTTTTTGCTCCATTTTTGCACTTTACAGACGCGTGTCTCAAGCGGATGGCACTCGTGCTCGCACAAGCCCCAACCAGTCCGAGATATCGTGTCCGTGAGCGGTGTCTACGTGTGCGTTGCTCGAGCGCACTTTGTATGTAGATTGCCTTCTGTACTCTCTGTGTTTTGTGCTAATATTATAGCAACACAAGCTTTTCTTGTTAGAATCCATACATAATGCGTAGGTATGCGTATTATCACGTATAAGTTTTCGGTTGGACTGATCGTCAGTCTGGGGGTCTACTCCCTAAGCACGAAGTCCGTCGTTTCGGCCTTCGTTACGGGCGTTTCCTACTCCCTATCACCTACGGACGGATGATTCGTTCGGGGCCCGAACGAAGAATGAATGCCACACCGATTTGACAGTTGACCCTACTCCCGATGTGTTTTTGCCCGTCCGAACAGTTGAACTTGACAATGGTTTCGACGGATAGTTATGTCAGTTGATACGACATCAAAATAGTTCTCGTGCTGTAGACGAAAGTTACCAGTTTATAAGATCCTAACTATGGCTGCTTGTTTAATTATTGAAGAAGCTTTACAGGAAGAGTTAAGGCAACGTCGATATTATTTACGCCTAAATTTTAGATTGTTTTTCAGGTAAAATTGTCATTGCCTGCTGTGTTTTACACAATATATCGGGCGGGCTTAGAAGCACCTATCCTCAGCGAGGAAGACCTGCAATTAGAGCGCAATAGACAGGGAGATGTGTCTACCTCTATAGCTATGGCGATATCCTCTTCTCAAGCTCATCAGCAAAGGCCAAGAGCTAGAGACATTAGTGCAATTGCTGGAAAAAAATAGGAACTTATGCAGTCTCACAAGAAAACTTTCCAAATAAAACATAAAATGCATAGGATATTTTTTTTTATATTATTGATTAGGGTATTTATTTTGTGATTTTTTTTTATTTTCCTTACAGGACTTAATGGATGTTGGGACTGGTGGAAAACAGACATACATAAGTACATAAATATACGCTGATAAACACATTACCCTCCTTTGCATCGCGCAGTCGGGTAAAAAGAGACAATGTTTCGGGATTTTACCATTAGAGTTTAGTACATACTAGGTTTTGCCAATAACGGTTGATATATATTGGATTTTTTTGGAATAAAACAATTAATTATCTTTAATCATTTATTTCAATTACCTATCAGTCAAAACATTACATATTTAAAATTATTCTCATTTTATTATCATTTCCTCAGTGGATGTAGAGGCTTGCTCCTGGGAAAGTGGGTCAGCAGGTGTAGCAGCATGGGTGGGTGAGGTGGCCACTGGCTCTCTTACAGGTGGAAGCTGTACAACAAAAACTGAATGTCATTGAGGGATACAACAAAAAATATATACTTAATTGTGCACTTATCCGTAATTTAATATTATTTAATAAAAAAAAAAGGCACGGGAAAGACTCCATACACATAATTATAAATACAATGTTGCTTTTAGTTCTTTACCTCTGAAACAAGCTTACTATCATAAATTATAAATGTAATTCTTACCAATTGAAAAGCTGGTACTCTTGATTCGGTTTGCGGCTCTCCGAAACCCTCTCCCATTATCGGTAGTATCTTCAATTCCACTTGGGAGAGGGTTGGTGCTACCAATGGGCCTCCACCTGTAACACTTGCTGACCTTCTGGCAGCTCCAGCCGCTTTTTTAGCAAGATGTTTTTTGTCAGACCACACCTAAAATTTGAATATTTGATTAATTTTATAAAGCAATATATAAACCACTATACTCGTAAGTACTCCTACAGATAAGTATTTGGAGGATGACTGATTATCATTGTATTCACTTTACTGATGACAAATATTGACGAGTAATGTATTAAACTCACCCTTTGCCACTGCTCGACGGACTAGTGCAACTTCCCATTGAGGTAAGGGAGTTGCACAGGTTTTCTCACAGCCGTTTTGAGTGAACTCTCCCGTCGTCGGCACCCCTCAATAATCCGCGAGCCAATTCTTGGTTCTCACCCATAAAATCGAGAAGGGCCTCAATTTGCCCATGTGTCGCTGCAACGGTTGGGGCCGTTTTACACAACAAAAAAGCTAATAAATATGAATATTGAAAATAATAAAACTTCTCGGCTAACAATTTGACATTTCATTTGAAAATTCCCTTCAAAAAGTAAACAGGCAAAGGTATCAACAGGATGATGCCGGTTTCCGAACAAAAATGGCAAAAATAATTCAATTCTATATTTAAAAACATAATAAAAAGCATATTTTTATAAATGTGGTCTTTTTCTAACGACAAAAGTATTAATTTTTGTTTACTAAGCTAGAAAACTACAAAATAAGTAAACCGGTAATCGACCGGTAAAATAGCGCAACTCTATCGCCATACGTCTTTCGTTCACGAATATTGTCTATGATTCCGTTTGAAACTGATGAATCCGAAATCGTTAGGGAGTAGGGTTCATTCCGACGTATCGGACTACTGTCGGACGGGCCCGTTACCTCGTTGACGGACTTAGGGAGCAGACCCCCTGACTTACCGTCTAAACCGCCCGTCAGTCCATCATTCAGCCATCAGTCTATACGTGATCAAGGTCACAGACTGAACTGATGCCAAACTGAACGTGTAACCTCCGCCTAAGGCCTAACGCAACGCAACGCATGTGAGATGATGTATTATGGAGCGATTACAGCTAATTCGGAATGCGGCCTGACTGACAGTTGTCAATTGTCATGTCAGTGTTGTCACTACAGGTTGTCACTGTGTTGACAGTTAGGGTTGTTTATAAAATTGCTAAAAAGCATGAGAAATTATGAAAATAATATAGTTGTATTCACAGATAGTAGAATAAGAACATTTTTCATAATACTCACAAGTGTTTTAATGATTCGATCTAGCGTTATTATGATAACCACTCACGTTAAATGTCGAGGAGGGTTATACCCCCGTTCTAACATTGAAAGATTCCCTGTGCCTGATGAGAAGGTCAGCTGGTCTTCAGAATATAAGGAATATCAACCACATAATCATACTGCATCATCAAAATTAACATACATTTTTAAAGCACTACGTGATGTAGCAGACAAACATACCATAAAGATAGTATATGAGGCTTTGGCGCAATCAATCCTATCCTATTGCATCACTACCTGGGGAGGAGCTTGTAAAACAAAAATGATAACCCTTGAAAGAGCGCAAAGAATGATACTGAAAGTAAGCCTATCAAAACCTCGGCTATTTCCTACTTCTAAACTTTACGAAGAAGCGCAAGTCCTCACTGTGCGTCAGCTTTACATTATGCTATCTATACTTCATAAGATGAGTGACTTACCAGAGGACAGAAGAAAGCGCATAGCACAAACTAGAAGAAAGTACGCGGTATGTGAGTCGATTGCTGTAAACACCTCATTTGCTCGAAGATTTTTTCCATACCGAGGAGCTATGCTGCTCAATAAAGTAAACAAAATAGTTCCGTTCTCCAACCATTATAATAAAGAATGCAAAAGTATAATATATAAATGGATACAGACTCTTAGTTACTCCGAAACAGAAAAGATCCTAGAGGTAACAACATAAATTGAGGTGTACTATATATACTATATATATAATACATACATCTATAACACTACGTTTTATATATCACATTAGGTATTAGATTACATATCACATTTAATCACAATTATTATGTTATACACTTAATTATAATTATTATTTATTTATCTACATACTACCCACAATACTTAGGAACCCTATAACTTAATAAATATGTTAAAATATGCAAAATTGTTATTTGACAAAGTTACATAACCTTTGACCACACACACACTAACACCCCCTCACACACACACACCCTAACACACACACACACACACACACCCCAACCACTCCCACACTCAAAGTTATCATTATTATTATACACTAAAACATGTTTCCCGTTGACTCATTCACTACACTCACATTCGCTTCTCACATGTTGGCAATCCATAAAATGTTATGTAATGGGGGGCCTGGAGATCTATAGCACAAGCCTCGGCTTAGTTTAGACTCCAGATCTCCCACAAATTACAAAACTTCTTGTAAAGATTTCCTGTCAGCTGTATAATGGTATAACTTGATGTAATTTGTGGAGATGAAATAAACATTTATTATTATTATTATCCATACATGGACAGCCATGGGCAGATCCTAATATTGGTAACAAATTATATGTTGAAATTACATACGCCTTATTTTAAATCAGATTCTTACATATATAGGAAAAGCTTTTATAATTTATTCATACGTGTTCAGGAGACCCTGGTTTCAAACCACAATGGAACAGTGTGGATGGTAAAGTGAGCAGAATCAGCTATATGGGTCAGTACAAAATAGAGAATGGATACCCTCTAAATCCCATAGGAAGAACAGGTATGTCTGGTCGAGGTGTTCTTGGGAGATGGGGACCAAACCATGCTGCTGACCCAGTTGTTACTCGCTGGAAGAGATTTGAGAATGGTGAAATTGAAAAGGACAAATCTAGTAATAAGTAAACTTCTTTACTAATGTGATGATTAATTTTTGCTCAACTATTAGATACCTACTTGCTTTACAAGAAATTTTTATTTCAGGCCTATTCTGCAATGTGTTGCTGTGAAAAGAAGGGACACTGGAGAATGGGCACTGCCAGGTGGAATGGTAGATCCTGGTGAGAAAGTAAGTGCAACAGCAGTCAGGGAGTTTCAGGAAGAAGCCATGAACTCTTTAGTATTGGATGAAGGTAAGCTATTGTAATACAATATACCTAATATGAGGGAAATCAAAATGTATAGTACCTATTTATTATTTATTGAAACTGTGTACACAATAAAGAAAATTCTATCCATTTCCAGATCAAAAACAAGCTTGGTTCCAAAGATTTGAAAAGTTCTTCAATGAGGGAGATGTAGTGTATAAGGGATACATTGACGATCATCGCAATACAGACAATGCTTGGATGGAGAGTATAGCATACAATTTTCATGACAACAATGGCTCCATTGTCGGTGCTTTAAAATTACATGCCGGTGATGATGCGGTTGGAGTTCGCTGGGTGGACATTACTCCAGATTTAAATTTATATGCAAGTCACAAAGATATTGTGATGGCAGTGTTTGATAAATGTTTGTCCACCTTTTCGTAATCAAACCAATAAAATGATTTGTTTCACTTCATGAGAGTGTGATCCATTGCTTCTGTTGCACTGGCTTAATGTTGGTATCTGATAATAATGTGATATAGGAAATAATGAATAAAACTGTGATTTATCAAAACAACTAGATTTTCTTTATTTTTCTTGTCAATAAGCATACAGAAATAATAAGGTTTGTATTACCCTCTAACCTCACATACTATTATTTTAGCATTATCACACACACAACCTATTGCACCCCCAAGTAACTAAAACTTAAATGCAATAAAAATTTACGAATTGTTTACTCGTTTACTTCAGACAGCATTTACAAATTGAAAATAGCCAGTTATATTTTTAATATACACAGCTAAGCTGGTAATTGTTGTAATTTAAAAACTCTCACAGGAAATTGCCTTTACAATACAGGGTGTAAAAAGATCTGTCATATAGCCATTATCTATACATTCTGTACATCAAACTAGGTGACATAACACAGAGCAAAAATTATTGCTGGGAAACTACTTTTAATTATGGTGTGATAAATTGCTGAGTATTATCGCACGAAAAACATCGTGCGTTACTCAGCGATTTTGCATGCAATGGTACAGTTGTGGGGAATTTATTTTTTTATAAAGTTTATAACATTTAAAACTTATATTCGTCAAAAAAGTTGCAACTTTAACCTTGCAATATCTCAAATTCAGCAAAATTATTACCAGGGCAGAGAGTGACTCTCGGCTTGGTCAAACATCTTTTTACACTCCGTCATACATTGTAAGTTTTGCCTCATAAAGTATAACATAACATTATACCCGTTTTCCCTGAAGGGTTAGGCAGAGCTGTAACAATAAGACACCCACAGTTTGTTAACTCCCCATCAAGCATTTAGGGGCGGGCCTATTGCCATCAACCAGGCACAATTCCAGAGTCCGGGCAGTTACTCGACAATTCCCAATAACACTGCCCGATCTGAGAATCGAACCCTGGACCTCATGCTCAACATAAGCACTTGCAACCAGGGCCGTCTTTAACCTGCTGGAGGCCCTGGGCACATAAGGATCACGGGGCCCCTGTGTAGATAAGCAAAATTCTAAAATTATTCAACAATTGTTTTTATTTCTTTATAATCACATGATAATTGTAATAATTATGATTTGAAAAATTAACTCTTAGCATACACATGTTGATGCGCTTAAAATTCGCACTGCAAATAAATTATTTTGTCATTGAATCGTGTACTAATAATGCGTAGAATGGAACTTCGGCTGCAAAGAATGATTTTTATTAGGGCAGGCCGGGGGCCCCAGTCCTTCACGGGGCCCTGGGCACTTGCCCAGAGTGCCCAGTGGGAAAGAGGGGCCTGCTTACAATCACAAGACCAATGAGGCAAATTGCTGGAGTACAATATAATCAAAATTGAATATTGGTATTGTAATATTTAAATAAGGTAAGTAGTTTAAAATTTTTATGCATCTACCACTTTTCAAATGAACCTACACCATGCCTCTACATACAAATTCTTTCCAATGACTAGTTTCACTATCTGCGAAAATCGCATCGTGCTGATACAATATCTAATTTTATAAATGCAGATAAATGATTTCTTTTCTAGAATCACATCGCAAATACGATTCTAGTTTGACCAGGCATTATAAAATAAGAATAGGTGTTATGATATATAGAAATAAACTCGAATGAATAATTGAATATTTATGTACAGTCTTATATGCCAAATTCGGTCAAGAACTTGATTTGATTTAGTAAAATTAGTAAACTACTACCTAGTGATAAAAACTTAACATACAAACTACATTTATGTACTTATTAATAGTTCTAAATGAAGGATTGGTCATCCACTACACTAGCTAAAAATTAGGAAGTGTCCTAAAACTACCAAAAAAAAAAACATACCAACATACATAGAAGTATAAAAAAAAGTCGAACGGATTAATAAAAACTGTGTCACTCGGAGTCAACCAGCTCGCTGTAAGTACAGGCCGGCACGAACACATTCACATATTAGCCAACCATTACGACAAAATCATTTACGTAATAACATTTCACTTCTTATGCAAAAAACATTAACGAATACAACACTTAAAACTTTTCAATCTACCCGCAAAACAAATAATTATCGTGGTCGGAAATATTCATAGTAGTTATGGAATGCGAACCCGGTGCCACAATAAAGCAAATACGTATCTTGTTTACATAATTATAACCAGAATCATCAATACATCTCTCTAAGTTGGATAATGGCCCCGATTCTGTTGTTCACAAACTAAACTAAATTTAAGTTCAGTGCATCTTTTTCTTTCTATTTCATTATGAAAAGGACAGAAGATAAATATTAGTTTAGTCCTGTCAAATTAGTCAGCGGCTGACGTAAATTGACGTATTTTTAGTAGCCAAGTTTTTAACCTTTTAACCGCCCGGCTTCATAACAGTTGTCGTGCCCCCAGCGCCCGGCACAGTGATTCGATTTTTTTTTTCGAATAACCTGATAGAGTACAGCGTAATTAATAAAAAAAAACAGAGTAAACGAGCTGTGGTTCGTAAATATACGAGTCTGGCGAAATGGACACGAAAATATTTGTCGCATTAATCCGACGTAAACGGTTAAAGGGTTAATCATGTCTAAACTTGTCTATGGATTATCTAATTTGACAGGACTAAACTGATATTTATCTTCTGTCCTTTTCTTAATTGAAATAGAAAGAAAAAGATGCACTGAACTTAAATTTAGTTTAGTTTGTGAACAACAGAATTGGGGCCAATGGCTCTAGATTCTGTTATTCACAAACTAAACTAAATGATCAAATTAGATAATCCATAGACAAGTTTAGACGTGATTAAAAAATTGGCTACTAAAAATACGTCAATTTACGTCAGGCGCTGACTAATTTTACATGACTAAACTAATATTTATCTTCTGTCCTTTTCATAATGAAATAGAAAGAAAAAGATGCACTGAACTTAAATTTAGTTTAGTTTGTGAACAACAGAATCGGGGCCATTATTTGCGCGAATCATGTTTTGATCAACATAAACCTGACACTGACCTGCAAATTGCAAAAAAAACGTCAGAAAATTTTAATTTCGCGGGCTATCATAACGCATCCACCTTAACCTTTTCAAATGACACGGTAAAATTGTGCCTAAATTTCCAAGAAACATGTCTGCCGACCTATATTTGTCTTTATCTATACTAATATTATAAAGAGGAAAGATTGGCTCAAAAAGTACTGGACCGATTTTAAAAATTCTTTCACCGTTTGAATGCTACATTATCTCTGATTAATATAGGCTTTTTTAATAGCAAGAAAAAAAAATTAAATGTTTAAAAAATAAATGTCCACCTGTGCGAAGCTGGGACGGGCTGCTAGTATAAAATAAATTCACTCACACAATAAACAGACGGCGCCATACGGGACACAGTTATGTTATAGCGGAAGTTCCGTCCGACTATTTTTATACGTATAAGCAAACATAATAAAATATGTTCTTCCAGTTCGAAGCACCGAATCATTGCTCGTCAAATATAAAGAAGGCAACATAACATAAGCAACAATTACAGACTAGCCTATCAGATACTAAGATTTCCCATTTCCCTCTACCCTATAACCAAACAATATATTATTTACATCGGAAAATGAAGCAACTCATACAGTTATTTCTACACTACATCAGTACAAAAATATTATTACTTATCCCGGTCATTTACATATGCACAAAGATTTGTAGACATCAAATATGGGAAAACTTTACATTCCATAGTTTTCTATTATAAATGACCACCCTATTCGGATAGTTTTCACAAAGTATGCAAATATGCTCATAAACATCTGTGATAGCGGATTTGCATATTCATACTGTCACGAGCATAAATATATTACTATAGTTTGCCAATAATATCTGATTTCATGATACATTCCCGGTGGTGGATTTACCAACAGGCTGAGTAGGTTGGAGCCTAGGGCGGCAGAGAATGTTCATTATTGTGTAAGTAGTAGATATTAAGGCGCCGCCTTATAAGGTACTTAGTACATAATTCGAGTTTTTATGAGCTCAGAAATATAGATAGGAACCCAAAAAATAGGAGGGGGCCGTGGATAATAAAAACAGCCGATCAGGTTAAGCTACGCTCGCCGCGGTTGGTCTGTGGATGGGTGACCGTCTTTACATACCGAGACCCCTCCGTGCCTCGGAAAGCACGTTAAGGCATTGCTCCCGGCTGTCATTCATGAATCTTTGACAGTCGTTACGGGTAGTCAGAAGCCTGAAATCTGACAAGCAGTCTTGCCATGTGCTATCGTATTACCCAGTCACTGGGTTGTGGAGGTCAGATAGGCAGTCGCTCCATGTAAAATACAGGTACTCAGCTGCATCCGGTTAGACTGGAAGCCGACCTCAACATAGTTGGGAAAAGGCTAGGCAGATAATGATGACCCAAAAACTATTTCTTGTGCAATCAACATCGTTGGATTTTAAGTATTGGGCGGCTAAATTTAAATAGCCTACTAGCGGCAAATGTGTAAATCCGCCACTGTATATTCCTAAATATCTGTTCTCAAGAAGGCAGCTAATCTAAGTGATCATCTGAGGAAGGCAGATCATCATCAGATCTATACAATAGCGGCACAAATATTATATGACATTGAAGAAAGACCAAAACTATCTGACGAGACAAATGACGCCAAAATACATATATGGATATGGATACCGTATGGGCTTTAAAAGGATGTGTCACCCCTCAGAATGCATAAATATCGGACATGTCTTGCGTTTTAAATATCTGCTTACTCGATTCAGTTCAGAAGAATGTGATACCACATTGTGAGCATAAAAACCTGACAGCATAATGTACCGAGTTATCCTTTATAACGCAATCAGTGCCGCTTATATTGCAAAAAATATGACAACCCACAGACAGCATAAATATCTGAAATCGCTTTGGCAGCATAAATATCTGACAGATAAAAGATCTTGTCTAGACGTAAATAAAAGGAAATCTTGAATTTTCGCCTTATTAATTACATTAAATATTTATTACATTTTGACATTTCTAGGGACCTTTAATTATTTTATATAGTTTTGGTGTTTCAGTGCCACATATTTGTGCTGCTACTTGTTACTACAACAACGTTCAAAAAGTATTACCACTATTATAATTAAATGGACCGAGCAAACGGAACATACGAGGGACTTTCAATGTATTCTCGGTATCAGGGTGATTTACTAATGATGTGGATAATTTTACTAATTAATTACATTATTTATATGGTATGACATTATACTCTATTTATAGCCTACAAATCTGTCAAATTTTACCTTTAGGTAAAATTTCATAAAGTTGTGATCAGTAGTTTGCTAGTTATCCTTAGTCAACGACAACTGGAATGGCTAACGTGACAATGTTGAAGAAAATCGAGCACCGCGCTGTTATTAAATTCCTTAACAAACAAGGAAAAAATCAAAAAACTATTCATGGTGGCTGTTTACGAAGATTCTGCACCTTCGTTATCTACGGTTCAAAAGTGGTCAAGTGAATTTAAAGGGCCAGAGAGAGTATTGAAGACGACACTCGCTCGGGCGGCCCGGTTACTGCCTCTACGGAAGAAAACGTGAAAAAGTTGAGAAGCTTATACTGGAGGATGCCCGAATGAAGATCAAAATGATAGCAGAGATGATCCACCTGTCTGTTGGTTCAGTGCGCACTATTCTTCATGACCTTCTTACCTTTCAAAAGTCAGTGCAAGATGGGTGCCGGTAATGCTCTCGGCGCCTCAAAAGCAAGTGCGAATCGAGTGCTGTAGAGAGTTTTTAGAGCTCTGTGGTGAAGTTCCATCAAGTATTTTCGATCGAATTGTTACTGGAGATGAAACGTGAATTCATCATTATGACCCTGAAAGTAAGCAAGAGCCCATGCAGTGGCACAAGAAGGGTACTGCGCTCTCTAACTGCGCTCGGTAACTCAAAGTCGTTCCGTCTGCCGGAAAAATCATGGTCACAGTGTTATGGGACTCAAAGGGAATTTTTCTGATTGAGTGCCTACACAAAAAAGGTGAAACCATAAACACAGCATCCTACGCATCCACTTTACGAAAGTTACGGGAAGCAATTAAAGAAAGAAGACGTGGTAAACTGACCACCGCACCGGTGTGTTACTTTATCACAACGCCCCGGGGTCCACACGGCGCGTATTTCCAAGGCTGCTGTGCGAGATTATGGTTTCGAAGAAATTAACAACCCACCCTATAACCCGGATCTAGCCCCGAGTGATTATTATCTGTTCCCTAATTTGCAAAAAGACCTGCGTGGGAAACGATTTTCCAACAATGAAGAGCTCATGGCGGCAATAAATGCGTATTTTTCAGAGAAAGAGGAAAGTTTTTACAGGGTATTGAAAAGTTAATTTCGAGACGTAATAAATGCATTGGGGTGATAGGGGATTACATTGAAAAATAAAAATTATTTTAATTGAATTTACGTATTTTTTCGTGCCGCCGAATACATGGAACGCCCCTCGTACATTCCGCATATGGAAATGCTAATATGATAAGCTTTTCTCTCATTTTCTTGTAAAAAATTCGGGTCAAAGCTAGTTCGATGTCGAATCAAATACTTCCAACTGGAGGCACTTTTCAATATGATTATAATTTTGATTGCCAATATGTCTTGAAACACCATAAAATAATTATTTCATGCTTTAAATAATGTCTGGACTGAACATTCAAATTGACGTTCTCACAGCTTTGACCTTCGTAATGTTTAACGTTCTCAACTTCTCACTCTTGAAATATTATTTGACGAAGTAACTTCGAGTCATTTCCATTATTTCATTTTATCCACTATTTACTGTGCAAATGTACGTATAGCTACAAATGTATAAGTTAGTTATCACAAGTGGTCCAATATCACAGAGGCACGTGATAGTCACGCAGATGCTAGGAGGCCATCCCCACAGGTGCCAGCGAACTGTAGGCGCGGTAACAGTTCACGTCGTTCATCAGGCGCTGGATGTTCTGCGTGAAGGTTGGTAAGTCCTGTAAACAATTATTGCTGTATAAATAAATATATATATAATTATATTCTTGTAGCGATACTGCTATGGGCCCGCATTGGCCCGTCTTGGGTGTTCAGCTGGTGGTTTATTTAAAATATGTGTAAGTTGTGTTTAAATGTAATTAATTTTCACAACAATGACCAATCATTAATTCTAAAAATTTACCGGACTTATTTATTTTATTGGCGAAACAGACTTGATAGTTGATAGCTATGAAGTCAGGCATTATTACCGTGTCTGGCGGGAACTGTGCCAGAAGGTGTTGGTGCTCCGGGGCGAGGCCGGGTAGCGAGGCCAGGAAGTGCGGCAGGAAGGCGGCGCGGAAGGCGGTGAAGTCCACCAGCGCCATGGCGTGCACGGCCGACGTCACCTCGTCGCGCGCCAGCGCCCGCCAGCCGCCCTCCGCCAGCCCCAGCAGCAGCACGGACAAGAACTCGCCCAGGAACTCATTGCGGAACATCACCTGAACCACAGTACAAATATTAGTATTAACATACTACTTCATTTAAGAACGAACGGTCGGACTCGGCTCACCCACACATACAAACATGTTTACGCGAATTCCAAGCATGACAGTAATGGGGAAACCTAATAAAAGTCATTCGTTCACAAATAATGAATATATAAATATCTAACGGATTGATGGATCCGTTTGGCAAATATAACGAATTTCATTGAAATTACTCAAAAGTGGACATAATTTTGGGTTCTCTCTAAATCAACGAATCAAATTGATTTGATTGCTATTTAAATTTGTAGTTGACGTTTTTGTCAAGATTTGTCAGTATACAGAAATTATACAATATCAAACACTTGATAGTAATGATTAAAAGTTATGTAGCAAAATTAGAACATTGTCAGACTACACCATAAACAGGGTTACCGCTACGAAATAAAGAAGCTATGTGGCTCCCCACACTTGAATAATTCACCTTGTGATACAGTTTGCACTTGGTGTTGAGCGTGTCGAGCGTGTCTATGTTGAGCCTCAACAGCTCGATGTCGGGCTGCAGCAGCGCGCGACCCAGTGCGGCGAGCGCACCGCGCAGCTCGTCTGTACGAGCATTACTTTCTGATTCTTCGCATTTGTTCGGAAAGAAGTACCGCCAACGATGAATTAGCACGCTGTAACGTAAAGTTCGGTTTGGTCAGTTTTGATGGTCACTAAGAGCTGCCGTATACTAGCAAATCGAACAGTAATCACAAAAACGGACCGCTCTAACAATCTTTAACAATTTCTCTAGGTATCCCTTTTATTTATTTATTATAACTTTATGCAAAAGTTAAAAAAGAATGTACATGGCACACTTAATGCCTGGGGCATTTTATACCAGTCAACCTTAGGTGATGACAAAACATGGCAGGTGCAACACAAGGGATAGATAACTCGAAAATACAAGAATAAATAAAGAACAAAATAATTTTGTCACAAGAAATAATTATAGGTTGACGAGAAAATGAATCCAGCAAATAGCGCTGGGATGTTTTCAACTGCTTGAGCAGTAGACAAGTGGTCGGGCGCTGTGCTTACCTGGCGAGGAGCCGGTAGGCAGCGCGCGCCAGGTCGGGCGCGTCGGGCGCGGCGCGCGGCAGCACGTGGCGCGTCAGCAGCGCCAGCACGGCGCGCACCAGCATGCCGCCGCCGCCCGCCTCCACGCCCAGCCGCACGCACTCCACCAGCCGCTCCAGGCCGCTCTCACCGCCGCCCCTGCACATATCGCCAATTCGGCTTACACTATGGACAGGTCGGCAATAATGTCAGATTTCATGATTCACTCGTTAATATCTGTTCCCAAGAAAACTGCAAATATATGTGATCATCAGTGGACTTGGCACAAATATGTGACATCGAAGGAACACCAAAACTATTTGAAGAGACACGCAATGCCAAAATATAGGATGCCACATCACCTTCAAAAACGTGTCACTTCTCAAAATGCATAAATATCTGTACTCTGGAGTTTGGTGCGCCAATTCTTCTTCCGAGCAAAATCACTAGGAAGTGGTGAAGGGCAGGCGTTTTGGGGGACTGTCTACTGACCAGACGGGTAATTTACCGACGGTTAAGAATAATGGGCAAGAAACCCCACTGTTACTCTTTTAAAATATTTTACATTATTTTGTATATACGATAATTATGTGTCAAGACGATACACCTAGAATAAAATTAGTAGACTACAATACTGCCCTCATAACAGCAAATGCAGTACTTGCAAAATGGCGGTTTCGAGAAAAACGCGTTTAAGTGTTTTTTTTAAATCTCTACTTTAACTGATATAAAACTCATATGTTTTGTTACGAAAAAGGTACATAAAAATACAAAGTCTCCCCATGCTTGAAGTCTCCCCATGTCATTTTTGACAAAAACGGAAAATCGTAAAAATGTCGATTACTGCATTTGCTGTTACGAGGGCAGAATAAGTAACATAAGGAATTAAAATTAAGACATGACAGATAAATTAATTATGTGATAGATAAATGGTGCTCACATATTTACAAACATTGTAAAAGTAGACGATTTTCCTAAAAACTTGAACAAGTAATAAGTCAGTGTATGAGTTAAAGTAATCATAGAATGTAAATCAATGTCATAAAAATAAGAAATGACTTTGATTTAATATATGGGTCTTAAATACAAATACCGTACCGCAAGGCTACAAATCTGGCTACTTAGTTCAGTTCAAAGGAATAGGGATACCTTGTGATCAAAAACACCTGAAAACATAAAAATCTTAAAGTATAATGTTTCGAGCCGTTGTAATTTCGCAATAAGTGCCGCTTATTTTACAAATAAAATTACATCCCACTAGCAGCAAAAATATCTGACATCATTTTCGCAGCATACCTTTCTGAAAATGTTTCGAGCAGTAAAGCCGTTTTATTCTATATAGCAATAAGTGCCGCTCATATTAAAAATAAAAAGTTACATGCCAGTGGCAGCATAAATATCTGACATCACATTGGCGGCATACATTTCTGACAGTTAATGTTTGTAGCCGTTTTATCCTATATCGCAATCAGTGCCGCTCATATTACAAAAATAAGTGACATCCTACTAGCAATCTTTCATTTATATTTAAAGGGAGAAATACGTACCTCTGCGCAACTTCCAAGAACACGTCGATGGCGTTGTAGGCAAAGTTGCCGAGCTGCGGCAGAAGCGCGGTGAACAAGGCGAGGAAGAAGTCTGTGATCTCCGCTTCAGCTGACGCGAAGGAAGGCTCGCATAGCATTCGTAACGCAGTCTCTGCCGAGCTCTGAATACCTTCCGCTATTGCCTGGTGAACGAGTGTTAATTTAAGCTATGTCATAAGGCTATTTGTGACCCTTAATTACATATTTCAGGCACTTTAATCATCCTTCTGTCCTATAACAAATTATTTGGGTTCCATGCAGCATGTCTTCTTCCATTCAGCTCTATTAACCCCCATATCAGTAGTCACCCCTTTTTAGTCATACAATTTTTCACACAATTCATCTATGGTGATGGATGATTTACTCAAACACATATTTTATACTGAATGCACTTCTTATGACATGTTCCTCATTCCTCTGCATTACATAACAGCGATGAACATCTACTTAATACAAATTTTGGATTTTGAAATATTTGATTCACTGACAGGCAACGCGTAGCCTAAACTGCTGGGTCTAGAAGCATGGAATTTTGCACGAAAGTTCCTTATTTACCGAAGGTGAGCACTAAGTAAGTATTTTTGATAATTCGTCCCCTAAAGGAGTTAAATAGGGGATTAAAGTTTGTCATTTATTTCGATGGAAAATCCCATCGAGCACACGGCTAGTTATGTATAAGTACCCCAGTCCAGCGCGATTCAACAGTGAGCACATACCTTCTTGGCCTGCGTAGGCGCGTCAGAGAAGGCGTGCAGCAGCGCCGTGAGCGGCGGCAGCGCGTGCGCCGGGCCGCCCGCGCCCAGCGCGCCGCCCCACGCCGCCAGCAGCGCGCCCGCCGCGCCGCCCGCGCCCCCCGCGCCGCCCGCGCCCCCCGCGCCGCCCGCGCCCCCTGCGCCCGCGCGCAGCGCCAGCGACAGCAGCGCCTCGCGCACCACCGCCGCCGTCTGCCGCGCAATGTGCCTCGTTACAACGACGATAATAACGCAGACTTATCGCAATCAGCGATCTCTGCCAGACGACCTCAGCTACGTTACGCTGCTACGTTATCAGCGGTGACGGCTGATGCACCAATTGAATGCTTTCAACGACATAGTTACTTTACTTCCAACGGTTGTCTTCCTTATCATTCCGTTTTGTCATTGTCTGTCGTTTTTATTAGACAGGGTTATTGGAAAAACATTAACAACCTCTTAAGTGGTTATTGTATTCATCATTATGAACAACTTTTACTAAGGGACCAAACCTGAAATGCCGAAAAAAAAAATCAGCTTTTCCCTACATTTTGACGAGTTATACGAACATAAAATAATGTAACCGCTGATTTTTTTTTTCGCGATTTCAGATGATTAGAAATTGGATGTTTTAGTTTATAATGACTTTATAATTACTAGTTCTCTAGAATTTGTTGAGTTATTGATCCGACTTTAGTTAGACAATTAATTTGTTCCTTAGTGGTCGGTTTCAAAATAAATAGGAGACGTAGGAGCTGATTAATAAAATGTTAGTTTTGCATTATGCATACAATTTATTTTATTTTGGATAAACGGACAGTAAATCATGAAATTGTGAAATTTTTAAGTCTTAGATTTAAAAAAACGTGTAGACCAGTGGCGAAGGCTGAATTTATGACAGAGGTAAGCCGGAGCAAGAAAAAAATGTCAATAAACCGTTTCATTATATTCCAATGATGAATTGACTATAGTGGTTGTGTTCTGAATTTTCGAAGGGAAGCCGACGGGAATCGTGTTGTATGGTACCTTCGCCACTGATACCTACAAATACGAACGTCGAAAGAAGTAATTGTTTTCCGCGCAATGTACTTATTGTTTAATTATCTGTGCATGATATTGGTTGATTCTGAATTTTCCTTCCTACCTAACCTAGATGATGATGATAAGGGAAAATAAGTACCTACTTTTTGGCTGAATGCACAACCCGTGCGAAGCCAAACAAACAAAAAAAAAGTACCTACTTACCACGTGGAGTCGCGTTTGTCAAATTCGATTTGGTTGTGTCAAAATTATTTTTATATTTAGAGATATTTTCATGCAGAATAGCTCTAAGATTCTCATAGCCAAAAGTAAGGAATTTTAGTGATAGTTTAGTTAGTTTAGTTCGGTGTACAAGAGAATCGGCACCAATATCGAATTGAACTATCAAAACCTACCTACCTAAAGTACTAGGTACCTACGTAATAAAAATTATGATTGTTCAGGTACCTACGCGAGAATACTTACCTACGTATAATTTTTCATTGTATATATTTAAAAGGCATGATTTTTGTTTTTTCTGCTTTATATCTATACTAATATTATAAAGAGGAAAGATTTGTATCTATGTTTGTAACGAATTGGCTCAAAAAGTACTGAACCGATTTTAAAAATTCTTTCACCATTATCACTGATTAATATAGGCTATTTTAATTGCAAGAAAAAAAGTAAAATGTTTAAAAAATAAATGTCCACCCGTGCGAAGCCGGGACAGGCCGCTAGTTTTGAATACGCAAAATTCAACAAACGAGCGCGGAGCGTCAACTTCACCCAAGCGAGTAACAAACAGCCACGTGTGACGTAAATTACCGCGACGCCGCCGAGATCGTGCAACTTATTCTGTCTCTTTCATTCAGATTAATCAGCAATATTTTATAGATTAACCTTAATAGTATACAGGTTAACCCGTATAAAGGTTAATCAAATATACGTCTTAAATGTCTAACCGGTTAACCTTTAATCTGATTAATGGGTCCTCGTTATAAACAAAAAATGTTTGGACGATTTTGTGGTGGTAATGGATACAGAGTATAAGTATAGAATATAATCAAATGTTTCCACACTCAATCTTGTGTACTCATAAAACTTATCCGGATATTTTCTGTAATCTTCGTAAAGGTCACGAAATTCGCCATTTAAATATCGATCTTTATTCAGTTCGTGCTGCCCTCGTAACAGCAAATGCAGTAATCGACATTTTTACGATTTTCCGTTTTGTCAAAAACGACATGGGGAGACTTCAAGCATGAGGAGACTTTGTATTTTTATGTACCTTTTTCGTAAGAAAACATATGAGTTTTATATCAGTTAAAGTAGAGATAAAAAAAAAAACACTTAAACGCGTTTTTCTCGAAACCGCCATTTTGCAAGTACTGCATTTGCTGTTATGAGGGCAGCGTGCACTCCTTCTCTCATATTAAAAATATCTTGTTTTAAAAATATACTGGTTTCTAAACACAGAAGGGATAATTTTGTGCATGTTCTGACTACCTAAATACGTCCACCTCGGCCGCTGCCGCTAGCCGCTACTGAGGGTACGTGGCATGTAAACCGCACCGCTTGCCGCCGCCGCACCGCCTGTCGCGCCGCTCGCCGCTAAGACCGAAGTCGTGAATGGGCCGTAACGGGGTGTCCTTGAGCTTTCGCAGAACAAACACAGTTTTTTTTACAGTGTCGAACTCGCACTAACCACTTTTTCCTTTAATTCTGTAACACTTGTTATTTCGTCTGTGTACACTAGTATTTTAATGTCTCCCCACAAATAAAAGTCCAGGGGCATTAAATCCGGAAAACGGGGAGGCCAGGCCACAGGTCTACCGCGGCCACTCCCCTGGTTGCCGAACCTTTCGGTAACCGGAGGCACCATCCTGGTGATACTACAAGTTGCGATGTAGTACCAGGAGAACGTCATCGAGCATTTCCTCGACGACTTGTCGTAGCAGCTCCAGGTAAGTAGTGCTGGTAAGGTAACCTTCGATGAAACAGGGTCCAAACACGTGGTATTATGCCAGTCCACACATTTAGGCTAAACGGCACTTGGAACGAATCCCGTTTGGTCAGCGCGGGCCGGGAAATCGCGAAAGACGTGCTCACGACGGCGACATCAATCACACTAGTTACTAGTGCGGGCGCGCAGGGGTAGAAAAAATTATGGTATCGTTTATACGGCCGCGTTTGTAGGTCAGTTAGAGTGCGGTATCACACAGGCAGCGTTTTAACAGGCGTGTCCCACACATGCCGATTTCCGAAAATTATTTGCAAAAAAAATAGATAGTAGCCGATTCTCAGACCTACTGAATATGCATATAAAATTTCATAAAAATCGGTGAAGCCGTTTCAGAGGAGTACCTATGGTAACTAACACTGTGACACGAGAATTTTATATATTAGAAGATAGATAAAAAAAATTACCTACTTATTTTATTAATGATTCGTTTAGAGAATCATTAGCATAGTTACGTCCTTGAATTTGACCAGGTTGCAAAGCAACATCTTGTATATTTATATATATGTTGCAGTCAAAACTCTTAACCAGTCAAAAGTACTATTGACTAGCAAAATCAGTCACAAGTACTTTTGACTGAACAGGTTGGTCAAAAGTGGTTTTGACTGAAAATTATTGGTTATTAGTACTTTTGACTGCAAATTTGCGGTTAAAAGTACTTTTGACTGACGCTCTTCGTCAAAAGTAGTTTTAACTGCAATAAAGCATCAGTCAAGAGTACAAGAGTAGAATACGTCAAAAGTGGTTTTGACTGATCGTATCAGTCAAAACCAGTCAAAAGTACTATTGACTAGCAAAATCAGTCAAAAGTACTTTTAACCGTATGCTTTAGTCAATAATACTTTTGACGAAATCACTTAGTCAAAAGTACTTTTAACCAGCTCCATTGGGCAAAAGTACTTTTAACTGTTATTTTAGTCAAAAGTATTATTGACTAAAGCATACGGTTAAAAGTACTTTTGACTGATTTTGCTAGTCAATAGTACTTTTGACTGGTTAAGAGTTTTGACTGCAACATATATAATAAAATAAATAAATATATTTATTCAAAAATTCTAAAGCATGAAATGTATTAAACAGCTGATATTTTTTCGTGATTTCAGAGTTGGTCCCATAGTGAAAGTTGTTCAGTTCGATGGTCTAAAGCACCTCTTAAAGTATGTTAGTGTAATTTTTTAACACTTTGTATATTTTTTTTTAAATAGTAAATGCAGCTGAAACTAAATGACGGTCCAAAGCGATTAGGAAGAATTCTAACGAGATTAAAGAAGATATTTTCTGAGATAATCCTACCTTAGACGGGAGGTACTGCAGAGATCTTTGTGCATGCTCATACAAGTCTCCGGTGAGCACGACAGGATCGCAGTTAAATTTCACGTTTTTTGCGAGACTCAAGAGAAGATGCGCTGCGGCATGGCACAATAACGGCGGTTCCTACAAAAAAGACACGATAAATAATCATACATCCAAACTTAATCGTATTGAAAGAAAATTAGGATTCAAATGAACAAAAAGTCGAAACTAACCGGTATTTCGTGTGGGAGTAAGAAGGGTACCGCAGAAGAGAACAGTCCTTCCATCGTTTGGACTGGGACGCCGCACTCGTTCGCATAGCAACACCAGGCGCCCATGCACGCGAACATCTCCGCATGCCTGTGGAACATACTGCACGTGAGAACTAACAAGTAACTACCAGCAGTGCGATTCTGTAACCATCTCACCGTGAAAATTTAGGTGAAATGAGCGTGGAGTGAGCTGTCAGTGTCATTCTGATGCTAGGGATTGATACTCTTGGCAGCTCACTCTATGCTCACTTCTCCTAACTTTTCACGGTGAGATTTTTACAGAATCGATCGGCAGTGCTCTGTTAGCGTCGGGCCCAGCGCCCAGTGAACACTTAGGTGAAGTGAGCTATCATTCCAACTGATGCGTTTAACAAGGTGTTGGGATTGACACTATTGACAGCTCATTTCACCTAGCCAACCTAGGACAGCGCGCCCGGTATGCGCTTCACTAGCGTCGCGCGGCTGTACGGTACTGCGCGTGTGTACTTACACTTGCAAGAGTGCGTGTGTACTTACAGCTGCACGTGCGCGTGTGTACTTACACCTGCACGAGTGCGTGTGTACTTACACCTGCACGTGCGTGTGTGTACTTACACCTGCACGTGCGCGTGTGTACTTACACCTTCACGAGTGCGTGTGTACTTACACCTGCACGAGTGCGTGTGTACTTACACCTGCACGTGCGCGCGTGTACTTACACCTGCACGAGTGCGTGTGTACTTACACCTGCACGTGCGCGTGTGTACTTACACCTGCACGAGTGCGTGTGTACTTATACCTGCACGCGCGCGTGTGTACTTACACATGCACGAGTGCGTGTGTACTTACACCTGCACGTGCGCGTGCGCGAGGTGCGCGAGCGGCGCGGCGCGGTGCGGGCGGGTGAGCGCGGCGCCGGCCAGCGCGCCCGCCATGCGCTCCACTAGCGTCGCGCCCAGCGCCCAGCCCGTCGCGCGCCTACTGCTTTCCGTCTCTGAAAAAAAAAATAATTTGATTTCTAAAATAAAACGTATTTTATTATTTTCAAACTACCCTCAATTAGAGAAATTGCTTACAATAAAAAAAAAAATCGAATTGTTGTATAAATAAGTGAGATACCGGCAAGTAAGGCAGGAGCGAGGCGCCCCAGCACGCGTGTGAGCGTGGCCAGGTCCAGCAGCGCGGCCAGCAGTCGCTCGCCCTCGCCGCCGCGTGTGGCCGCGCGAGCGTGCACGCCCGCCAGGCACTGCCAGCGCTCCAGCTGCGAATATTCAAGCCTAGTTTACAAACTTCCATACATTGAAGCCTCGTTTATACGATATTTTTTCTTACAATTTGCTCAATTTTAGTAATTTGTAAATACGAGTTGTCCACACAAACAACTCGCACTTAATCGAAAAATATTATGCCATATTTTTTTCATTTGTTGTCTACTTACCACTGCAGTGAACACGTCAAGCGGCGCTAGCTCCGCGACGCGAGCTATGCATTCTATACAATGTTTCAGGAATGTGTGCCACTCTGTATGGCCCTGAAATACATTCAAAAATATTAAGTTTATCTAATGATCCAATCAAGGCAGCTATTTGAAGATCCTTAAGAAGCAATATATCTGACAATACTTAAATGGCACGGCATCCTTTATGTTAGATCATTATCACCAACTATAAGATAATAAGAATATCCACTAACGTCATCATCTCGAATGTCGTTGTCGAGGTGTTGTAATTGCGCTTTATTGTGTTGGAACTGTATTTTATTCAACACTCCATTCACGAGTGCCTGTAACGCTTCCCAATATCTGAAATATCACAAGACATGTTACATATAAATACTGATATGCCTGCCAATTTCATTTCAAATCGAAACGTTAATATTTACGTACTTTGGAGTGTCTTCTGGCTTCAAAATATCGATAAATTGTATCCATATATCTAAACAGTTTACAAAAATAGCACACGTGGGCACCTGAAAACATTATTTGATTAGATCAACATTATAACACGAAATTACTGAACATTTTCATACATAGCTTTTGAGAATAAAACATACCTGGAATGTATATTGGAATAGATATGACAAGAATTCGATGGCATCAAACTCTGCCTCCGCCTCCAACCTCTTGAAATGCAATGATACAAACAGTTTTAGGAACTCTGCTAACTTGTTAAGGTAACTGAAATGGACACAATGTTCAATGATCACTAATGAGAATTTGTAATGTTGATTAGTGACAGAAATATTGTCGGTTTAGGGCGTTCCAAAAGCTTTCAAAAGTGCAGTCTGGGCTTGAGACGACTCCGTTACATGTTTCCTATCTCCATTTCTTTCTGACACTTCGTCATTCGCGAAAGCGAGAAGTCCGCTCGCAATCATCCCATCTCATTTCATTCGAATCGAAAGCCCTTTTATGTGCGAATGGACTTCTCGCTCTAGTAATTTACTACTTACACTTCTATGAAACAAAATGGAATATAATACGGGTAAATACTGATTTCTGCGTGAAAATTCATGTCACTGTTATGGGTAATGTTTCAAGAGTGTTATAAATGCAAAGATGCTGTAGGGACAAAAATTACTAAACACGTGTTTTGCAATAAGATTAAAATTAAAACTTTCTCTCTCCTACTATTTTGCTGTGCCCGACAGGCCCCATAATGATCTCGTTAAAGTTAACATTTAAGAACACTTTGTGGAACGCCATAAATTATTCAGTATTGAGTATTCAAGATGGGCAAAGATCGTCACTTACTGAACGCCTGAGGGACATCGCTGTTGAGGTAGACCGCGGCGAAGTTGGTGTGTCGATCTGAATAAGTTTGCGCGGCCAACATGGTTTGGAAGAAAAAAAGGGATGGCCTTTGCCCAGCAGAGAGAAAGTGTAGACAAAAAAATTGTGTATGTAAGTACTAACTCGTGGTGAGCATGCATGATGGCGTGCTGCGTGTGCGTGAGGTGCCGCAGCAGGCGCAGCGCGCAGTGCTGCAGGCGCAGCGCCGTGGCCGCGGACGACGGCGGCGCGTACCGCCGGTACAGCAGCTCGCACACGCCGCCCAGCCCGCACAGCGCCGCCTCCACGCTCTGCACACACACACCTTCATCCTTACGACCTTATCTATCTCTCTATTTTGCAGGTCAGTGTCAGTTTATACGTTGATTAAATTATTCGCGACCTTAAAAAATATGTAGGTATTTAACCTTTTAACTGCTTGTAATCCGACAAATATTTTCGTGTCGATTTCGCCAGGATCGTATATTTACGACCAAATACCACAGCTCGTTTACTCTGTTTTTTTTTTATTAATTACGCTGTATTCTATCAGTTTATTCGAAAAAACGCACGACAACTGATATAAAGTCGGCAGGTTAAAAGATTAAAGAATCATAATAATTAGAATCATCAATACAACTCTTTATGTTAGAAATGACCTCAAATATCATGATTTCATGCAATAGTAATTCAATAGGGTAGGTACTTTGATCATATTATAGTAGTATTGAATTTTGCGGGCTACCTTAGCACATCCCACTTAAAATGACTCTGCATTACATGAGACTGCAGAGTTAATCCTAGTTTAACTTTTTATAATTTTGGATAAGGTGATCTAACAACATGACATACCTGTGATTGTGTTGCTATGCTGCCCCAATAGAACACTGTGGTGACTAATGATGGCGGCACGTGAGAAGATAATGGTAACCACGAGAATAGATGTTGAAGAGTCATAAGACACTTTACCACTATCTCCATATTCAGAGCCCTGAAACAAGAAGCATAAAGTTGATAATACAAATTGTGTGTATTTATTTGACTTTTGCGTCAGTAGCTTAAAGTTTAAATTGCAATGTATGGCACATGGTCGCGAAATGCAAAATAATATAGAGATCTTAGTAAAATACTTATTTTACTAAGATCTCTACCATAACATTTTCACAGTTATTACATGAAGCTCTGAAGAATCTCTCAAGAATCTGTCAGGTGTGAAGTCTGCAGGATTTCTATGGATAGTTTGGAGGTATGTAATATTTTTAAAATTAAATTTTTTACTTACTTATCTGTAGTACTGACATCATGTGCATTTGCCAAAAGGTCTGGTAGTGCAGATGTTTGTGGAACACCATTTGTTGGTGATGGAGGCGGATTGGACTGTCCTTCCTTCTGGGCATTCTTTTCCAAAATATCTGAAAGAAATATGGGTGCAGATTATGTAGAAAGGGATACTGAAGAAAACAGTTGTAGTCACTAGGCTGTTACAATCAGTGCTACAATAAAAACAAATCAAATTAAGATCATTATATTTAAAAAATGTATTCCTCGATTTTCATGATTGCACCTACTACTTAACCTACCGTTTTTCTCTACATCACCCAAAGGTTGACTGGTAGAAAATGTCTATGGCATTAAGTTCGCCTCTGTACATTTATGTGCTTGAAGTATTAAATAAATAAATAAGATCTAAAACATTACTTGTGATATGATATGTGGTAAGATTAGTCTTACAATTAGATCTGTATTGGTCATCTTACCACTAAGAGCATTTAACAGCTGCGGCATTCCCTTCAGCATGAGACGCTCAAGCTGGTTCCTACGCGAGGATGGCAATAGGACGCCAGTGTCACGCGCCGCCCCTAGCTCTTCGCTGGCGGCCTGCGCTAGGACCAGGCCCAATAGACAACGCGGCCCATCACTTCTGATCAACTGCAAAACCAAGGAATGGCATTCTTATTTTTTTTATTAAATAGGAACAACAAATATCGACAAACATAACTTAAGTAATAATGTAGCCCACAGCGCTGTTCACAGATTACCATTAATAAATAAATCTTGTCTTATGTTTACATATATTTTATGCAGCTCCAGCTGGCAATGAGCTGTGTACTAAATGGATTTGATTCTTAATAAGAACCAAGATTACTACAGTTTAACCTGGTTAAGTGGCCGCTGGAGATCTGGTCCCAACACTTTTGCATTGAAGTACCTACCTCAGTTACTGGGAATAATTAAACCTTTATAACTGAGAATACATTTGTAGGGTTTTTTCGATATTAAGACTTTTGTAGTTCAATAACCTGTATAAGTAAGACAACTAATAATAATTTATCATTTTGAATAATATGCATTTTTAATGAACATTTTCAACAAATGAAAAATAATACATTTGAACCAGTCTTAGCGGGGGGCCTTTGTAAATAATGCAACTGTCATTTTAAACCTGACTATTTGGGAAACTGGGTAAATGCCTTTTTAAGTGATAAATAATCCTAGTTCCCTTGAGATCCCACTGATCCAGGTTACACTGTAGTAGGTAAAGCTCCATATTCATGGTAAACAAAATGCAGCAAGTTGTGGCTTGCATTCTTGCATGCAGCGTGCATGTTAAACATATTTCCAGCAGCACAATTTGCTGCAACAATGCAGCAAAACTTTTTTTACCATAAATATGGCCTTTTAATCACTAGGCTTACCTAGTGATTGAGATAGGTATATGAAAGCCATTTTTCTTAAAAGGGTACAATAATAATACTTTTTTTTCTCCTTTTGTGCTACATTTGTTGATTTTAATTTGCTTGGAACTGATGAGAACAGAGTTCACTATGGCATAGGTCGCAGCCAACTAGGTAAATTAGCCGTTTAGTTAACTGCCTGGCCTTTGGAAGTAGTGAACAACCGCCGTTTAGTTAAAAGGCTAGGCGGTTAACTAAGCCTGAAGGCTTTTATTTAGGTAGTAAGTTTTTGTTTATATTTCTAATTTTGATTTATTATTTTATTTGCTTGAATATGTATAGTTTTTATTGTATTTGTTGGTTTATCGCGTGGCTAGCTGACACATGGCAAATAATTTAATTGAATGTTCTGTGTCCTGTAATGTTAATTACTTTGCATACCTAGTATTGTATACAATCAAGTATTTTCTAACTGAAGACAGCTGTGCTGCTGGGGAATTTATTGCGCCACTTCTTCTCCCCAGCGAAAGCACTAGGAAGTGGTGAAGAGCAGACATTTTGGGGGACTGTCTTTTGTAATTTTGACATTTGAAAAGTTCTGATTCTCAGCCTAGTTTGAATAAATGAATTTTGATTTTGAAACGGCAAATTAAACCAGTTGGCTGCGACATACATAATTATAAGGATATAAGTTATTTTTAAATATTTAGAAGAACTTTCCTCCTTTAATTATAGTAATTGAAGTTGTGGATCTACATTTCCATTAAAAATTGTTTTTTGAACGAACCTATTAGTTAGATAAGTTACCTCAACAATGTTACTGAAGAAGTCATCATACACGTGAGGCCAGTCATAGCGGGCAATAGACACCATTAAGGCTGCAAGCTTGTTTCTGATAAAATACACCATAACTTCATGTTTGGCCAACAATTCATTCCATAATGTCAGTCTAACTTCTGTTTTTTCATTGTCTGACAGACTGATCCACTGCCGGTTGATAATATTCTACAAGATATTTACACATTATAAGTCCAGAGTTATATTTGCTACATTGGCATTGAGGGGGCTTATGGCTAACCAATAAAAGCTGAATAGATGAATGATCGGGCTAAACTATGCTTCCTGTGGTTGGTCCGTGGATGGGTCACCATCTTTACATACCAAGACCCCTTTCTGCCTCAGAAAGTACATTAAGGCGTTGGTCCCGGCTGTCATTTATGGATCTTTGACAGTTGTTACAGGTCATCAGAGGCCCGAAAGTCTGACAACTAGACTTACCAAGGGTATAGTATTACCCAGTAACTGGGTTCTGGTCAGAAAGGCAGTTGCTCGATGTAAAGCCGACCCCAACATAGTTGGCAAAGGATAGGTAGGTGATGATGACTTATATTTGCTACATCAATAATATTCATAAAAATTAAACTCCCTCAAAGTTATTCAAATTATGTCGACATATATCTAACAATTTTGAGGAAACTAATTAATGTAAGTTATGGACACTTTTGTTTGCCACATTATATTATTATTCAATAAGTATGAGTGTGAAATGTAAACTTAACATTACCTCTAATGTAGTCAATGTGAACATCAAAACATACTGATTTTGTGATTTTTGTAGGAACAACAGACAATGTTTCCAGGAATCACTTCGATTAGAGAAATTCTCAAGCATACTCTCAATCTCTCTTTTTCTGAAGTTACTTGTAGCTGGTGCAAAGAACTCAGACATAAGTGCATCTAATGAGGCTAAGGCCTCATCTACCTCATGATCAGCCTGCAAATAAACACTCAGTTAGATTAAGTACTAAGTGATACAGTTAAGGTTGTTACAACTGTTGATCATGAATTTTGTGCTTTATTTGGTTCCACTCACCATCATTTTGTAAATAATTAGGTTTTTTTTACATAATATTTCAATAATAACCTTTACATTTAAAAATTACTTAAGCATTATTTTATGGGAATGAATAATACTTAGTTAGCACAATAGTTAGAGAATTCTATCAATAAATATTGTACCAAATGTAATTCCAGTTTTATGACAAAAAATATTGAACATATGACATTTCTGATAACCACTCTTTCGTAATTGACATTTCGGCGGGCTGATTGTGATTGTTTGTTGAATTGGTTGTGATTTAAGCATCGGCAACAATTTCATTGAATAATCTGTGGTAGAGACTAATTATGAACTATAAGGTGGAGTTTACACGATCAGTTTGGCATCAGTTCAGTCTGTGGTCTATGACCTTGATCATGTATAGACTGATGGCTGAATGATGGAAAAGATAAAAAAGCGTGGGGTGCTCGATATTGATTGTTGTAATTATATAATTAGTAGTTATTTGTAAATATAGAAATATGATATATAAAGCACCACACGCTTTTTTACAATGAAATTAATTTTCTTAACTTTATTTATATTTTAGAATTTTTGAAAATTATTGAAACATATTGAGTTAGTATACATTTTATAATAAATGAATAAAATATAAACATAAAAGATATTTTCTGATTTTTAGTTCGATTTGCTATTAAAGCGTGTTTTTTTAGTTTTTTTAAAACTATATTTTAGTTTTCACTTTTAGTTCTATTTGCTGTAAAACCTTTTTTATTATGTAAAGATGTGTTAAAAGTTGCATCTCGATCGAAAACATATTCAAGGATTTCTATGTTGCCAACATAAACAGCGAGACATAGTGGTGTAACTTTATTTGCGAACTAGCATTGCCCCGCGGTTTCACCCGCGTTAAGTTGAGGAAAAAACCTACTACTTAAACTACTAAAATATATTCCACTACTTTTTTTACGATTATTAGTTAGTACCTACGCACGACTATTCAAGCTATTTCCCAGTAAAAGCTAGGGGGCTAGCGAAGAGCCCGTGGCTAAATAGGTTAAAGAAGAAGTTACTTTTCAATCGTGATTTTTAACCTAATTATTGGCACGAAACTTCAAGAAAAAGTACGCAAGATTTGTCTAATTACAAACCGTTATTTGCCATCAATTAACAAATTCCATAGCATTGTGTTTATTTTGCGGGGCCCGTGGCTAAATAATAACAGCCGCACAGGTCGATCGATCAGGTTAAGCTACGCTTGCCGCGGTTGGTCTGTGGATGGGTGACCATCTTTACATACCGAGACCCCTCAGTGGCTCGGAAGGCTCGTTAAGCCGTTGGTCCCGGCTGTCATTCGTGGATCTTTGACAGTCGTTACGGGTAGTGAGAAGCCCGAAAGTCTGACAACCAGTCTTACCAAGTGGTATCGTATTACCCAGTAACTGGGTTGTGGAGGTCAGATAGGCAGTCGCTCCATGTAAAACACTGGTATTCAGCTGCATCCGGTTAAACTGGAAGCCGACCCCAACATAGTTGGGAAAAGGCTAGGCAGATGATGATAAGCTGACTTCTGATTGTACAGAGGCCAGCACATCAAGCTACCCCAATCTGTCAGATTTTCCCAATTGAATATGAACCTTATTCCTTTGTGCTAAAGTTGAAATCTATCAAATAAATTTGACAGATTGGGGTAGGTTGACCTACTGGCGTCTGTACGACAAACCTATACAATGCGAGGTCACCTAAAACTGCAGATGTATAGCTTGATGTGTAGCCGTGTGTACAGAAGCCAGCACATCAAGCTACCCGAAACTGTCAAATTTTCCCAATCACTTTGAACCTTATGCTTTTAGCAATAAATTTGAAAATCTATTAAAGAAATTTGACAGATTGTGGTAGCTTGATGTGCTGGCGTCGGTACATTACTCTAAGAAGCTATTTTAGGTACAGACGCCAGCAGGTCAACCTACCCCAATCTGTCAAATTTCTTTGATAGATTTTCAACTTTGGTGCAAAGGAATAAGGTTCATATTCAATTGGGAAAATCTGACAGATTGGGGTAGCTTGATGTGCTGGCCTCTGTACATCGCGCTATGATCAGTAAGAGTGGAACTATAATAGCTAAGCCTCGCACAGCTAACGGCACACGACAGCCGTGCGGATTTATTTTAAAACTATGATATCTCCTAAGATATTTTTTGAAATCAAAAAATGTCAAGAGCAATTTTATTCAAAATTAAATACTTGGGATGAATAACGTATTTATTTGGTTAAGGATTAATATCGTGTTTCTATAACACCTTTGCATGAAGTAATGCATTATTTTAGAACAAATATGTTTATCAATAAAACGGTTATAGTGAGTCAACCTTAAAGGATAGATGTATGCTGTCCCGGACTTTTTTTTAGAACTTTTAAGGAGGATCAATTCCGTCATACATTATTTTTGCGTAACTTTAACAGTTTACGCAGCGCACGCAACGGAAGCTCTCAAAAGGAATAATTTCTCCGTGAGCCTAAATAAATGACTGCATGATCAACATCCTAATCAGGATAATGAGATAAGCTTATCAAAATATTGTATTGTCGTCGGTCGTTGATAAGAGTACAGTCGAGTTCATTAATATATTGGCAGTGAAAAAGTTTCAAAATAACATAAGCGTTAAAATGATGATCATTTTAAAGGTTATAATATTTTGAAACTTTAAATGTATGTTAACATTTTATTTATGTCTAAGTTTGTATAGAACTATATGATCATTTTAACGCTTATAATATTTTGAAAATTTGTCACTTCTAATATATTAATGAACTCGACTGTACAACGCTTAAAGTAAATCTGATCTCTTAAAATTGGGCAAAATCGAGCCCAAACGCGTCAATTACATACATACAAACAAACAAACATACAGGTGAAAGCGTGTTAAAAAAAAATACCCGAATCGCTATAGGTGTGCCTACAAAATTTGAGGGTTTCCCTCGATTTCCATGGGATTCCCTCATCAGATTCCGATTTGGTGACAATGGGACCACCTCGGGAGCATACCCTTTCAAATAAAAAAAAGAATTTTGAAAATCGGTCCACAACTGACGGAGAAATCAGTGAACATACATAAAAAAAAAACACACATAAAGTCGAACATATAACCTCCTCCTTTTTTGAAGTTGGTTAAAAAGTACCACTGCACGGTCGCTGAATGATGAAGTACGGACGATGTGTGTGTCACAGGCGTCTCCCCCACGGCCCCACCCCTTTCCTTGATGTCGGTCAGTCCATGCGCGGTCCGGGGGGGGGGGGGGGGTTGGGGGGGTCATGACCCCCCCAAAAACATTGAAGCTGTCGAGAGCCTGAATAATTGACTTGTCTTACTAACTTGTGCCACGGAGACCTCGACGGGCATGTACAAAAACATTAAGAACTTAAGCAGACATGGGGACTGCCACAGAAGTAAAAACTTAAAACTATGAAATGACAGTGGGTTTTTTAACACGCGTAAAAAAGTTTTTACTTCAAAAAGCCTGTTGTAAAATATACTGTATGAAATTGAATAGGTTCGCCAAATTAAAACATCTAATTCAACGTGATATAAAGAAAATTTAGAGCATGTCATTAAGGAAAGGGATGCACATGATACGTGCGCTTATGCAAGCGGTTTGGCAACGTCGTCGTCGCGCGTCCTTTTTTTCGTTGGTACGGTCAAAATGAGGTAAGTAGGTACTACTAGTTCAACGTGTTGCCAATTTGATTCATGTTGTGAACTTGTGATTTTTGCGATGACTAGATTGCTTATCGGACGCGCACAAAAATTTACACTTTAATTTTCTTATTTGTTTTGATAATTTAGAAAAAAAAATCCGTAGGTAAGTATCGACGTTTATTCGTATCTACTTGAAGGCAATAACTTAGTTTGCACTATCTAAGACGATAATATTACACGTCTTTTTTTCAAGAATTTTGATTTGGGACATGACAATTTATAATGATTATGTAATAGTTACTGGACCTCTTATTTCGTTTTGGCGCAAGTTTTCAATTTCATCCTGTAGAATCTAGGATGCAAGAGCGAGTGAAGCAAAGTCGGGATATTGGGCACCGCGTTCGTAAGGCCAGATTCCAAAGCCTAAACTGTTGTAATACGAGTGCATTTCGTCTTAATTCGATAAATTAAGTTGTTTTTCTGGATAATGGTAAAAAGAAAACGAGGGTGCTAAAATTTTCAGGCTCGCTTCACTCGCTCTTGCAATCTGCATTCTGTTGATTTTTTTTTCTTCATAAGTCGGCAAAGCAAGTAATTCCTAGTTCTTTTAGAATGAAAAAAAAATCGAGCCTATCCGAGAAAGCGCAAAAATTTCGAGCTCACTTCGCTCGCTCTTGCAATCTAAATTCTTATAGTTGTTTGGACTTGCCTGCATAAATCGACAATGTAACTCCTATTTCAGCATAAAAATATCAAACAAAACCTTACCAAACCGAGGCGGGTTGTTAAAATTTTTGAACTCGCTTCGCTCACTCTTGCAATCTAAATTCTCATAGTTGCTTAGACTTACCTGCATAAATCGACAATGTAACTCCTATTTCAGCATAAAAATATCAAACAAAACCTTACCAAACCGAGGCGGGTTGTTAAAATTTTCGAGCTCACTTCGCTCGCTCTTGTAATCTAAATTCTCATAGTTGCTTAGACTTGCCTGCATAAATCGACAATCTAACTCCTATTTCAGCATAAAAATATCAAACAAAACCTAACCAAACAGAGGCGGGTTGTTAAAATTTTCGAGCTCGCTTTGCTCGCTCTTCTCACCCTACATAATAATCTACCGTTCTTATACATACGACCAATTATCCGGCATTATTAAATAACCCCAAGAGATCGCAGAAAGCGATAAGGCCGCCCATTGTATGTTTTGTAGTAATAATTGTTTTTTTTTTGTTAAGTATTTTCTGGTGTACAATAAAGTATATATAAATAAATAAACCCCCTCCCCCCCACTAAGCTGCGTCCCTGAACAGCATAAGTAATGTGGAACTGGAGATGTACATTAACATAACACCACGCCTTTAATCCCCGGAGCGTTAGGCGGATGTGTACCTTCTAGTACTTACACCCACATTTCGCCAGTTATGTTGAAGTCACATGTTGCGAGCCTACTGCAATCAACCAGGCACAAGTCCATACCGGGCTGTTTCTGAGAAATTTCTGATGGAAAAACCTAATAACACTTTACCCGACCTAGGAATCGAACCTAGGACCTCATGCTCAGCAGTCACTACGCTAACGAAGAGATGTACCCTTGAAATATTCCTCGGCACCCATGGTGACCCCCCCCAAAATCTTGGGCTGCGACTGCGCCTGGGTCAGTCACATAGTGTACGCACGTTTCCAGCGCGTTTGTGGCTCGTTGGCACGCGTGCAACGCGCGTTTTACTTTGTAACATTGATATATGTTACAATGCTTTGCAAGGAGAGTTGCTCACGCACGTCTGTAGCTGTTTAGCAGCGCCGACAACGCCCGTCAACGGCGTGCCGAAAAAAACGTGATGTGTAAGAGGTCTAAAACTTTTCAAATATCTTTTCGGAGTTCTCTCCTCTCATCCTTCCTCACCTACTCAGTCATCAACTTTTCGCCCTGCTTAGGCTTGCTCAAAAAATGATGTTCAAAATGAACCCGTGCAGTCGCAGTGTACGATCATAGGTGTTTGAGGTGATTGCGCAGTGATTACCGCGAAATTCAAATTTTCTTACGTTTTTTGCAATTTGCAGGTCAGTGTCAGGTTGTATCTTGATCAAAATATGATTCGCGACTATAACAGGTACTTATTCACAGAATTAGAATCATTAATACATCTTCCTAAGTTAGATTTGTACCACAAGAAGAAATCTCATAGGGAAGTGTTTATGGTACAAATCTCACTTATAAAGATGTATGAATACTTCTAATGATTATAATTCTGTAAATACGTACCTGTTATAGTCGCGAATCACATTTTGATCAAGATACAACCTGCACCCTAATTGCGTAACACACTATTACTCTCAATTTGAATCATTTTGAAGCATATTGCTAATCCATTGCTCCATATGTTCGAAACGTGTGTCAGCTCAACAACGCAAATAACGCAATGAATGTTATTGAACTGTCAAAATGAAACCTATTGCTACTAATAGTGTTTTTATCGTTGGTTTTAGTTTTGAGTTTTGTTTGTCGAACTGTCATGTCTCATGTTCTGACATTAACAGTCAGTCACTCACTTTTGTTGTTTTGTATATAGAGTACTTTGTATAAACGTTTAGTGTTTCGCTTACATCCAGCATTAAAACCAACGTTGGTTTAATGCTCTAAGCTTACATCTATGTATGCGACTGAAAGACTAGTTTCTATGGTCATGAATAAAAATTATTTAAAAAAAAAATTAGTGTTTCGCGCGTTTTCGTTTCGTGTCACCGAACTCACCGTCACCGATGTCACGCGGGTACAATAATCGTAAATTCGCTGCTTGTTTTACATTTAATATGTATTTTAGTTTTCTAAGACTTTTCTCTCGTGCTTAAGTTTTACTTGTAAGTATGGTGCACACGTTTTTAAATACCTATTGTAAGAAGATTCCCATTCTCGATATGGGTTGGCAATTTGGATAGCTTTGGTTTCTTAGAATGCTTGGCTGTTGTTGTTATACATTATGTATCAACACTGCTTAGTGCCTAACGTTGTATTATCACAGCTCGCTTACACGAAATTACTAAATGAAATCTTCACATCCTTCAGTGTATGCTAAGTTGGAAACGTTTTACATTTCAGTTATTTTATCGTTTGGGTCAAGCTGAATATGAATGCAATAACCTCTAAAAGAAGTTGGCCTGGTGATATGGATGAACCTCGAGATAGTGGGTATAATTTCTACCATACTTGAGTTTATATTCAGAAAAGTTGTGAAACTTCAAAATCTATTATTTGAACTTTCTAAGGCTTAGAACATTTTGGTTTATTCTGTATTTTAGTTAGATTGACAATCATTACATTTTCTTATACCAGCTAAGTTTAAGACTTTCACATGCAGAAAAGATCACTGTTTATTTTATTGTTTCAGATGGTAAATCCTCAAAAGCAAAAACAAGTGGTAGCAGGGAGAATTCAAACAGCAGGAAAAAGTCAAAACCAAACAATAAGAATGACACAGATACTAAAACATGGTATTAATATTATTTTTTATTTTTAAAGCACTAAAGGAGTAGGGATTTCCTTTAGTTTTTTGAGTAATCTCATATTTGCTAGGATGTTTAGTAAAACTATTTCTTGAAAACATAACATTTTCCTACAAATATTTTAGAGAATTGTTGATAGTTTCTATGATTAATAATCTGCTATACACTGCTGCATATTATGATATTTCAACATCTAATGCAAAGGTACAAATTTACAAAAGACAATGCAAAACTAGTACTCTCAACTAGAGTTGTTGCTGATGCAGGTTTTTACTGTATCTGCAGATGCTGATGCTGATTCTTTCAGATCAATATTGATTAATGAATTACTTAAATAAAACATCCTACTACAAAATTATTAGCAAATGTGGTATATTATTATGGTTATAGAGAAATTATACAAAAAATATTGCATTTTTCATTGGAAGAGGCATTATGAATTTGAATATGGTTTATAGATTACTTATTTTTGTTATTATTACACTACGCATGACACACATTCACTAGCATCCAAACAATTTATGCTGACAAAACAATTGAATGATGGAACAAGTGACAGCTTTTTTTTGTTTCCCATTAAGCACTTTACAATATCTATACCAAGTGTCAATAAGTTCATAACATAATATTTTGTTTGTTTTATATCCAGCCCACCTAGAAAACCATTAGAATTGGAAACGGACCCTCTCATACTACAGAGACGACAAAAACAGATTGATTATGGAAAAAACACAGTGGGATATCACAACTATATAGGCCATGTGAAGATGTAAGTTTTGGTTTGTTTTTCGTTTCTTAATTTTAACCTTTTCGCCCTCAGGGGGCGGTTATCGCGCGTTCTGTAAATCCTTGGTGATGCCTCAGGGCAACGGCAATGTGGGCATTGCTATCGCCTGGAGGCATCACCAAGGCTTCACGGAGCGCGCGGTGGTGCAGTGACAGAAGCGGTATTTCACGGAGTTTCGCGCGTATTTTAACAGTCATATGCTGTAAAGGGCCATATAGATCTATATTAAATCAAAAATGTATTTAAGGTATTTAATTGGATAAGGATTAATGCTTTATTGGTTAAAATCGCTTCGAAAATTACCTAGCCATTATTTGTCGTAAAAAATAAATGACAAAAAAATGTTATTGTGGGATATCCATAAGAGATAGACATATACCATCGCGGAGTTTTGTGTAGACCTTTTCAATGTGTACAATACTTAGTACATTATTTTGATAAATCTCGTAGGGTTCAGCCTGCAGACAAAAAAATGTAATTATTGACGAAATCACATTAGAAACCTCAAAAATTTCATTAATTTCCTCAAGTATTTCACCACTATATAATGGATGTTGTTATACATATAAACCTTCCTCTTCAATCACTCTATCTAATAAAAAAAACCGCATCAAAATCCGTTGCGTAGTTTTAAAGATTTAAGCATACATAGGGATATAGGGACAGAGAAAGCGACTTTGTTTTATACTATGTAGTGATAATTTTTTGAATAACTCTTACAGTGAAGAACGTACAAAAGACCATCCAAAAACACCAGATAAGTTTGCCAAATACAGCAGAAGATCATGGGATACTCTTATTAGACTGTGGAGGAAAAAACTACATGAGTATGACGCTAATGCCACTTCTGATGATGATAATGAAGATGCAGAAGATAGCGACAATAGACTGGAAAATCTTTTGTCAGAATTTGACTAAACTATAAGACAAGAAAAGTAGCTTTGACTAGTATAAACATTTATTATAGTATTAAAGTAGCTGTAAGTGTAAAAGCTTTGAATTCTAATAATGTTTGATGTTAGATGATTTCAATTAAAATATTATGGCTATAGATAATGGCCCCGATTCTGTTGTTCACAAACTAAACTAAATTTAAGTTCAGTGCATCTTTTTCTTTCTATTTCACTAAGAAAAGGACAGAAGATAAATATTACTATAGTCCTGTCAAATTCGTCGACGCCTGACGTAATTGACGTATTTTTAGTAGCCAATTTTTTAATCACGTCTAAACTTGTCTATGGATTATCTAATTTGACAGGACTATACTAATATTTATCTTCTGTCCTTCTCATAATGAAATAGAAACAAAAAGATGCACTAAACTTAAATTTAATTCAGTTTGTGAACAACAGAATCGGGGCCATTTAATTTAGTTATGAAACTGATTCCCATGAATAATAAGATAGGTTTAGTAGTCTTATGTACACAGATTACTAAAGCACTTATTTAATTATAAATACAATCATAGTATAGTGAGTTGGAGTGTATGATCTTGACCACTTGTATTTCTGCTATAAGAATTGTTAATTATTAAATTGTTTCAGTATAGTGTTATTGTCAATAAAAGGTCAAATTAGCAGTTAGCTAGCGAAACTCCGCAGACGTGTTAGATATCAATATCTAAAAAGGAATATGAAACGGTTTTATCTTTTTTTTTCGTTTTTAAGTTTACAAAATAGAAAATGTACTTTTAATTTAAATTTTAATTAAAAAAATGTCATCAGTGTAATTTTTTTGACCCTGTAGACGATTCTTATATTGAGATCATGATCATTTTGAGGTACAAAAAAAATTGTTTGTGTGCACAATGCATGTACAGAGGCCAACACATCAAGCTACCCCATTTGTCAAATTTCTTTGATAGATTTTCAATTTTACTGCAAAGGAATAAAGTTCTTAATCAATTGGGAACATTTGACAGATTGGGGTAGCTTGATGTGCTGGCCTCTGTACATTTTGCACTTAGATGGTGCTACATAGACGTGCACGCGGGTAAGCTTTGTCGCCTGCGCGAACTATTTGCTAATGCACAAGCATGACGTACGGTTATTGCTTCGACTGAACAAGGACCTAGTTTTTTTTTTTGCATCTTATTGCTCTTGTCATTGTCAGCGCTGTAAAGTGCTATTCTTTATGTATTGTTTTCTACTCTAAATACAGCAATATCTAGACATATATTTATGTAATTAGATTTTACTATTCTATCTCTCATACTGTAAAGACAATATGCTATCTCTTAACTACAATCACTTTTTAGTATGAATAAAAGAACAAATTATTATGACTACACTTGATTTATTTCAAATATTCAAATGCATCCTGAATACACACTTGACACTTGGATCGCTGGTCGACAATGCTGCACTAACCACGGCTCGGGCCAAAGGACACGAGATATTGTCAAATGTTAGCAGTAAAACAACTTTTTTATAAAAAAAAAAATATCCGACTTCCAAAAAAAAAACACTTCAAAGTGAAAAATAACTTTGATTTTGGAAGTCGGTGTCGTAAAAAGTACATCACTTTGCTGATCTGTGCTGGTAAAATTAGTTGATTGGCAATTCAATCTTATTGAGAATGTCTCGAGCTTGTTTCACTACTGCACTGTTTTTGCCCTCAGCTGCTAGACCTTGCAATTTTTCCAAGTATTCCTCAATGTTCTGCTCTGTCGCTCCAGTCGGCCCACCTATGTAAAAATTAATAATAATATCAGTATATGTATTTCTATCGTCTTAACCCGTCGAACGTGGATCCACGCGAGACACCCCTTTGACAGAGTGTGCCAGCAATGGGAACATTATAGGTTGATTATGTTAGATAGTCAAATGGCGTAGATTTAGTGATAGGGTCATGTTTTTGCACAGAACCCAAAAAAAAATTGTATTTACTTATACATTGAATTCATTTAGTTTCTTATTAGGCATACTGCGCTACCGTAAGTGCCAGTGATTAGGGATCTATTCTCTTTGCGGGAGATTGATAAAAGCTCTAATATAAAGGGAGCAACAGATACATCTGCGACTGTACGTTTGGTCGCGATAGCAAAATGGCGAAGAGATCGTGCGTTGGCACTATTTCGAGCTTCCGTAAATATATTAAATTGCTGATGCTAAAATTATGTAGTATTTAGAGCTCAGCAGCTTCGCAACTTCTAAACAAAAAAAACAAACGACTTTCAAAAAAAAACACTACAAAGTGAAAAATAACTTTAATTTCGGAAGTCGGTGGCAAGAAACTAAAATACAGATCCAAAGACACCGACTTCCGAAATTAAAGTTATTTTTCACTTTTTAACCGACTTCAAAAAAGGAGGAGGTTATCAATTCGACGGTATGTTTTTTTTTTTGTGTGTTTGTTACGCGATTACTCCATCAATTGTGGACCGATTTTCAAAATTATTTTTTCGTTTGAAAGGGTATACTCCCGAGGTGGTCCCATTGTCACCAAGTCGGAATCTGATGAGGGAATCCCATGGAAATCGAGGGAAACCCTCAAATTTTATAGGCACACCTATAGCGATTTGGGTATTTTTTATAGTAACTCGTGCATTTGCTCTCGGAAAGCACCATTTGGTGAAGTGGAACTGATGATGAAGACCACAGATGGCCATCGGAACTACTCAAGTATTTCACGGGTTCGGGCATAACTCCGTCATTTATAGATGGATTTGCAAAATTCTTTTTTTGTTTGAAAGATGTGTAATCCGAAATGGTCCCATTTAAATTTTGTAAAGATCTGATGATGAGTTTCGGAGACAGACAACGGTACTCTTCAATAAATGCCAGCAAATCAACCGCGATTGCTGCTATCGCATATGTTTCCATTGTTTACGCAATCACACGACATAACATCGCGCCTGTACCCTTTAAAGGGGTACGCAGATGTGTTCAGTGTACCATGGTAAACCCTCACAAAGAGGATGTAAACACGTGTGCGTACGCGCAGCGGAATGTTGTTGAATTTAAAGATTTTAATTATGCAGATATTTAGTGTATGACGTCGTATAATTGTGTATGGTAAAAAAAAAATTGTGCACGCAACCATTGTGGAGAAATTCACCAAAAACTGATTCCGCTGGGCGAACGTTGTCCTGGCGGAACTTTTTTTAATCCATAGACTTTAGAAGAAAAGAGATGTGTCCAAAAATTAGTGTGTATTTGTGTGTAATTGTGTATGTATGAATAAAACTAGTGCATGCATAAACTTCGGAGAAATTCAAGTTTCCGCTACGCGAACGTTTGGCCATTAGCTAGTTTTCATTTAAAGCGCTTACATAGAGAACTGTAGATTTTTACATACGTTGTTTTGAATTTGTTTATATTTGTTTAAAAAACAGATTTAGAAAAAATCGTAGGGCTTAAAATATAAACGTAAAATACGCTTATTAGGTCTTACTTCTTAAAGTATGCACTTTGGGGTCTAGGTTTTCACGTTTATACAAACCTTGTAAGTGTCTGCAACATGTTGCCAAGTATCAATGATGTTCCGTTAGTAATTAAAGAGTTATAGGACAAATTTACCATGAATAGATCACTGTTTACAAAGCAGTCAAATATCACGACGTTCTAAATGAATTGCATGGTAAAATGTATGCCAATAATTAGTGTATTCATTCAACTATTCACATGCAAAATTTCATGTCATTAAATTCAGTAATTAAAGAAAAACAATTATAATACTGACGAAGCATCGAAAACCTACATAACCCGACCAAGTTCGGATGGCTACCAAAAAGCGGCCGTGCCATATATCTAAGAAACGTTCTTAACCTTCCAATATAGTATTTATTAATATGGTACAGTTGCGTACACAAGCGTTAGGAAAAAATAAAACAATTGTATTTCTTGAATGAAAAAATTTTTTTTGTGTAATAAGCTACAGTATGATAAATATTTACCTAAACAGTAGTACATACTTACATGTGGTAAATATTTAATTTCCCTAAGGGGTCTATAGTTAGAATCCTGATCCGTGAAATCTTCAATAGAAATTAGCTGTATGAATTTTATTTGTCTTAAATAATATATTTAGATTATATCTCAAGTCTCAAGCGCATACTTAAATAAAGTACCTACGTAAATAGTACCTACTTTCTGTCATAGTCAAATACATTTAAAAAAGTAGATGTACAAAAATAAATGACCTATAAATTATATCGAAACAACAATTGTGTTATCACCTATACCAATTCAATACCGGTATTATACTGTAAATTTTGGGATGTTACCTAAATATATTGCACGGCCGCTTTTTTGTAGCCATCCGAACTTGGTCGGGTTATGTAGGTTTTCGATGCTTCGTCAGTATTATAATTGTTTTTCTTTAATTACTGAATTTAATGACATGAAATTTTGCATAAGAATAGTTGAATGAATACACTAATTATTGACATACATTTTACCATGCAATTCCTTCAGAACGTCGTGATATTTGACTGCTTTGTAAACAGTGATCTGTTCATGGTAAATTTGTCCTATAACTCTTTAGTTACTAACGGAACATCATTGATACTTGGCAACATGTTGCAGACACTTACAAGGTTTGTATAAACGTGAAAATCTAGACCCCAAAGTGCATACTTTAAGAACTAAGACTTATTAAGCGTATTTTACGTTTATATTTTTATCTTTTAAGCCCTACGATTATTTCTAAATCTGTTTTTTAAACAAATATAAACAAATTCAAAACAACGTATGTAAAAATCTACAGCTCTCTATGTAAGCGCTTTATATGAAAACTAGCTATTGGCCAAACGTTCGCGTAGCGGAAACTTGAATTTTTCCGAAGATTATGCATGCACTAGTTTTATTCATACATACACGATTACACACAAATACACACTAATTTTTGGACACATCTCTTTTCTTCTAAAGTCTATGGATTAAAAAAAGTTCCGCCAGGACAACGTTCGCCCAGCGGAATCAGTTTTTGGTGAATTTCTCCACAATGGTTGCGTGCACAAATTTTTTTTTACCATACACAATTATACGACGTCATACACTAAATATCTGCATAATTAAAATCTTTAAATTCAACAACATTCCGCTGCGCGTACGCACACTGTAAACACTAGCGTTATACACCCTCATTTCCCTGTTGCAAGTAGTGTTATATGAATTTGTGTGAGGTAGGTACAACTAAAAAGTGAAAAATAAAAACTTTTTTACAAAAAAAAAAAACAACCGACTTCCAAAAAAAAAAACATTAAAAAGTGAAAAATAACTTTAATTTCGGAAGTCGGTGTCAAAAAACGACAATGCGCAAACAGCGACACCGACTTCCGAAACTAAAGTTATTTTTCACTTTGTACTTAGTGTTTTTTTTTTGGAAGTCGGTTGTTTTTTTTTTTTGTAAAAAAGATTTTAGTGTTTTTTTTTTAGAAGTCGTTTGTTTTTTTGTTACTACTATGACGACCGCACAGTGGCGCCCTCGTCGTTTGTTTGGTTATTTCAAACAATTTAGAATGAAAATGCAGAAAAGAAGCACGTTAAGTTGTGCTTCACAAGATTATACGTTAATATTATTAGAAACGGTAGTTTTACATTGTTTAGTTTTATTATAATCCTTAAAACAGAATATAGTGGCCACTGTTATCCGTTTTAAGGATTATAATAAAACTAAACAATATAAAACTACCACTTCTAATAATAATAACGTATAATCTTGTGAAGCACAACTTAAGGTGCTTATTTTCTGCATTTTCATTTTATATTGTATGAAATAACCAAACAAACGATGAGGGCGCCACTGTGCGGTCGGCATAGTCATAGATAGTTTTTATTTCTCGCTTTTTAGTGGGTCTGTTTATAATGTATCTAAGTTACAATAGCCTAATGACAACCTGCTCCTCGCCTGTTACAAAATATTACTTTACCCGATGCAGGGACGTTAATTGTTGAGGAGTTCTCCTGGTACTCCACCATCAGCTCCATTTCACCATTCGTATTGAGACGAGCATAAATTGCTTAGCAACCATATTAAAGTAATCGAATCGCAACCCGTGAAATACTTATGAGTAGTTCTGGTGGCCATCTATGGTCTTCATCATCAGTTCCACTTCACCAAAAGGTGCTTTCCGAGAGCAAATGCACGAGTTACTATAAATAATACCCAAATCGCTATAGGTGTACCGTACGACGAAGAGTTCCTTCGATTTCTCCAGGATCCCACCATAACTGCATTTTGACAAAAATGGGACCAATCTGGAAGTATATCCTTTAAAATAAAAAAATAATTTTCCAATCGTCTTTACATGACGGCGTACTGATGTAACATAAAAAAAAAAATACAACCGAATGCTAGTAGTAGCATGTCTGCTATGCTCCTTATTTAAGGCTAGTTAGGGCTTATTTTTCAGTATTATACACAAAATCTGATAATTGCAAAATGAGCTCTTAGTCAAACTATTTCTTACAAACCTATGAAAAATCCTCTCGGAAATAATGTAAATTTTGCTAACATTTCATTCACGATTTTCGGTTATGGCCGAAACTAGTAGAAAGACCAGGGGGCTTACTCTTGAAAGTAATTTTAATTCCTATGTAATGCCAATATGATTCCAATGTTAATTTTACAGTCTCGTGATTCGGTACTCTTGAAAACAATATTGTCAAGATTGAAATTAAATTGACATTGCTCCGCTATCATTTTGATACACGTGAAGTTAGCTATGTTACGGACCGCAATAGTGTTGTTCAACTCATTACGATAGAGCTTTAAAATTGTTCATCCTTTAAATAACAAGGCTAATAAATAAATATGATAGAAATAGTTGTATAATTGATTATTTGAAACGTATTAAATTTATTTGGGCATAAGAAACGATTCAAATCATAAAATTAATTATGACTTTGGCTGCATGCGATAGGATCGTTGCCTACACTACAAAAAAAAAAAAAACTGCGTATTATATTTACAAACAAGTTTTTCAATGAATTAAAACTATGAGTTTGTCTAACAATATTGTTCGCGATTGGTTCTTTTTTAGTAAGAAATAATTACTGACCGATAAGTTACTTATCTAATATTACAGTTTTATACAAGTAGTAAGTAAATAGATAGATAACTTCTTCATAAATTAATGTTTTTGTAACGAACGCCGTACGTGCATGTGAATTAGTGAACATGACTGAGTTAAATATCATACCAGTGAAGTGATAATAAGTTATAAACTTATAATAAGTGTAAAAGTAGGATAGCTAAGACCCTATCCGCGCTCCGGGAGTCGTTAAACGGACTATTACTGTTTACTGAGTAATATTTTGATTTTCTAATTAGATTTTAAGTGTTTTGTATTGCTCTAATTAGCTTTCTAACTTGTTTTTATTATTAACTAGCGACACGCCCCGGCTTCGCACGGGTGCAATACTGATACTAGGTACAGGTATTTCAAGAATGCCAGCACGCGCCGCCGCGGCCGGTACCGCAGCAACCGCTATGTCCCTGCATTTTAAATCTGTAATATCTTCGAAAATATTAATTTAAATTACATGCTGTAAAGGGCCATATTTATCTATATTAAATGCAAAATGTATTTAAGGTACTTAATTGGATAAGGATTAATGCTGTATTGCTTAAAATCGCTTCGTAAATAAGCCGTTATTTCTCGTAAAAGTAAAGGATAAAAAATGATTATTGTGGGTTATCCCTAAGAGATAGACATATACCATCGCGGACTTTTTTTTAGACCTTTTTAAGGTGTATAATACTGTAGTACATTATTTTGACCTATCTCGTAGGGTTCAGCCAGCGTTTGAAAAGTAAGCGCAAATAAATGTGTTTATTTACGACATCACATGCATGCATGTATTATATATATAAACCTTCCTCTTCTATTCACTCTATCTATTAAAAAAAACCGCATCAAAATCCGTTGCGCAGTTTTAAAGATCTAAGCGTTCAAAGGGACAGAGAAAGCGACTTTTATACTATGTAGTGATTTTCGAATTAGAATCTGATAGGAATATTTAATAAAGAATTTTTGAGAATTTTAATGTATGAAGAAAAATGATAGAATAATTACGTAACTTGAAAACGAGGTTTTTTGTTTATAGGAATATTTGCGTGGTTTTAGTGTCCAATGAGAGGATTATGTTTATAACTGATATTACCGTTTGAATTAAAAAAAATTGGTTCACGGGTTTTAGAGATAGAAAGAATTTTGCATAATGAAAACATGCTAAAGTCCGATTTCAATAAGTTATTGTTCTAAAAAGTTTGTATTGTATAAAGATAGAATTTATAAATGTTGTTATGTAATACGAAAGAGGAATAAAATTCTTGCTCACTCTATAATTTGCTTTAAATTCGTATTTATTCATAGAAAACGCTTTGTCCCTAAAACGCATCATCCGACGCTCATCTCGTCTCTAATTCAATAGTTTTTTTTATGAGAATTAAGTAAAACATTCCATATTGCTGCTTATCGTGCCATATTATACACATATTACTGACTGAAAACCACGTCTAAACGCAAAACAATTTCTAAAAAGTTACACATTTGTTATTGGAAAAATCACAATCAACAAAGTATCCCAACGCAATATTGACGCAATACACAGCTGTCAAAATACACTCAAGAGTACCGTTTACCCACGCCAAGCCCGATCTCAATTCCACTTAGTTGGCCAAAATGGATACCCAATTTAAAAATTATTTGGCGCTAGCATCGAACTCAAGAGTACGAAATGTCACAATTTCAATGTCGATCTATCGGAATTAAATTCAAGAGTAAGCACCCTGAATATTCAGTTACGGTCTCGTTTTCGGTCGGACACTAGTTAACTATAGTGCAAGTGGGCCTAAGAATATAATTCTTACAAAATATATTAATTCCTCATTATTATATTTTTTATGTTCGTCCTGCTTTCATGCATGAACTGCCGATCGATTTTGTAAAAATCCCACCGTGAAAAGTTGGGTGAAGTGAGCTTAGAGTGAGCTGTCAAGAGTATCAATCCCTAGCATCAGGATGACACTGACAGCTCACTCCACGCTCACTTCACCTATGTCTTCACGGTGAGATGGTTACAGAATCGCACTGCAGATACAGATAGTGCAATCCACGAAGACGCGCCCCACTCTTTTTCCTAATGCTTACAACACAAGTGTGCAACATGCCACTAGTGTTTTAGTTTTGTTCATACTCACTAATTATTATTAGTGGGCAATTAGTGTGTATCGAAAAAACTAAAACACTAGCGGAATTAACTAGCGATAACCACTAACGATTCGGGAAAAGAGTGGGGCGCGTCTTCGTGAATAGCACTGTCTGTACTGAGAGTTTGTAACAAAGACTAGATAAAAAAACAAACGAGAGTGTGTTAGTGCGACACCCGGTTGGAACAAAGTGCACACTTGGCAACACTTCACATAACTTGCGATAAGGAACTTCGTTCCAAAACTCGTGATGGGAGCAACACTGATAAGCTAACATAAGAATCAAAGAGTAAACTGTGGTACCTGGAATAGCTAGTAACTGCAATGCCTGTACTAGTGCTGCAACAAGTGTGCGACGATGCGTTAAAAGAGCAGCGGTGCGTTCTGCGGCGGCCGCGGTTTCAACACGAAGTTTCGACGTAGCACCACTGACTTCTTCAGCATGTCTTTGCAGTATTGCATTCTGAAAAATATATAATACATATTTCAGTTATTCAATAATTTTGTTCATGCTCATGTATATGTATCAAAAAAAAAAAACAATATTGGCCCCGATTCTGATATTCACAAACTAAACTAAATTTAAGTTCAGTGCATCTTTTTCTTTCTATTTCACTAAGAAAAGGACAGAAGATAAATATTAGTTTAGTCCTGTCAAATTAGTCAGCGCCTGACGTAAATTGACGTATTTTTAGTAGCCAATTTTTTAATCTCGTCTAACTTGTCTATGGATTATCTAATTTGACAGGACTAAACCAATATTTTATCTTCTGTCCTTTTCATAATGAAATAGAAATAAAAAGATGCACTGAACTTAAATTTAATTTAGTTTGTGAACAACAGAATCGGGGCCAAGAACTGTGAACTGCTTTCTTAATTTTTTCAATAAATTCCTTTATGTAATGCAATTTACAAACCTGCTGCTCATAATCCGAATTTGCTTTCCGTAGCTGCCTTAGTTCAGATTCTCTTAGTTTATTATGTTGAAGAAACTGATCAGTGAATATTGGTATATCTGTGTCTCCAGCTGTCAACTCTTCACCCTTTAGACAAAATATATGTATCAGATAATAATTATAAAATAACACTAGAGTAATAAATACAAAATTTGTCTTTACTGGTGCCGATTCTCTTGTCACAAATGCGTCTAAACTAGACTAAAAATTACCAAAATTTAGTTTATTCCTGTCAAACGACAATTTGCCATTCTGAAATTAACTAAAGTGACACAACTTAACTAAATTTTAGTATGACAGCAATAAGATTGCACTGAGATATTAGTTTAGTGAAAATAGTAATTTTGCTATCTGAATTTGAGGTTTTTCACCTTAAATTTAGATTTTTTTAACTAAATCTGACTATTTTTAATAGCGACTAAAAAGGTGTGGAATATGACTAGTTGGCATGAACTAAAATTCACACCAACACCTCGACTTCAGATGCAAAAACAGTACTGTTTTTTTTATTTTCTTTTGCTTATATCTCGAAAACGGTGTGTCCTATCGCAAAAATAATGAAAATTTCGACCTCCTATATAAAACCCGTAAACCCCTAAAACTCAACACGCTGGTAATAATTTTTCATATTTTCCATACAAAAGTGACAAATTCCTTATAAAAGAGGTCGAGGTTGCCTCACTGCGCGTGCGCGTGCGACGTGTCTGCCTTTTTGTATTCAGCCCATTCTCTGATGTGTCTTAAAAAAATTAAAATAACAACTTTAATATAAATGATTTAACAGGTATAATATAAACATCATTATATTACACACTAGCAGTGCCCCACAGCGCGCGCACCTTCGGCTCAAAAAAAAACACGGGGAGGGGCCAGTGGCTAAATAATAACAGCCGCACAGGTCGATCGATCAGGTTAAGCTACGCTTGCCGCGGTTGGTCTGTGTGATCATGGGTCACCATCTTTACATACCGAGACCCCTCCGTGCCTAGGAAAGCACGTTAAGCCGTTGGTCCAGGCTGTCATTCGTGGATCTTTGACAGTCGTTACGGGTAGTTAGAAGCCCGAAAGTCTGACAACTAGTCTTACCAAGGGGTATCGTATTACCAAGTAACTGGGTTGTGGAGGGGAGGTCAGATAGGCAGTCGCTCCATGTAAAACACTGGTATTCAGCTGCATCCGGTTAGACTGGAAGCCGACCCCAACATAGTTGGGAAAAGGCTAGACAGATGATGATGATGAGGGCAAATATGTACCTACCTACTTTTTGGCTTTTTTTTTTTGTGGATGGGAAATCATCGAATGACCCCCTCCCGCTCTGGGTGGAGCAGAAGGGAGTGTCAGACTCTTACTGACTAAAACCCACCCCTGTTCCTTCCTTAGCCCTTTGTGTTCCGGGGTAGCGGTAACCCTTTCGGACAATCCCGCTGCCCCGGCAGGCTTCGGCCCTTACGGGCCCCTTCCGTAATGCTGACATCTCTTTGAGGCGCGCGTGGAACACGTACGCGCCGTCCGGCACGGGCCTGGTCCTGATCGGACGGAGGGTTACCCATTACTCTCCGCCCGCAGGCCCGCGCCTACGGTGGCCGGGAGTCGTCGACGCCCGGGGCATCTCCCGCGGCGGCTGGGACGTGAGGCCCTCTCCCTCAGCCGTCCCGCCACCTCCTTCGCTAGCATGACTGCTTCGCAGAAGGAGGTGACTGCCTCCCACTCCTTCTCGCCCCGGACCATGGCTCGAACCAGGGCCGGGCGCGAGAGGTCGCCGCCGCTGCCGATCGCCTCTTCGAGAACACGGCGGTGCTCCGTCCAATTGGGGCATACCGCCACCGTATGCTCCACCGTGTCCTCCGGGCGACCCTCGCAGTGGTGACACCCGGGCGTTTCGCCTAATAAATACCTACCTACTTTTTGGCTGAATGCACAAACCGTGCGAAGCCAAACAAAAAAAAAAAAAAGTACCTACTTACCACGTGGAGTCGCGATTGTCAAATTCGATTTGATTGTGCCAAAATTATTTTTAAATTTAGAGATATTAAGGATAACATTATATGTAATTAGCTTTAGAAAATAAGTTGTTATTTTTGGTTTGCTTCACTATTGCATTGGGTTGTACCTGTAATGATAGTTGTAAGTGATTATATAAATAAATAAATAAATAAATAATATTTTAATGCAGAATAGCTCTAAGATTCTCATAGCCAAAAGTAAGGAATTTTAGTGATAGTTTAGTTAGTTTAATTCGGTGTACAAGAGAATCGGCACCATTGACTGTAAAATCAACAAACTTACTGAAGCTGGTGTTATGCAAGGTCTGGGACGTGGTGGGGTAGGCTGTCGTACATTCACAGGCATAGGGGTCACAGGACTATTTGTATTCGCCGTAGCATTTTGATCTGTAGTAACTTGTGCAGTCCCTGCTAATGTATAAAATTTTGCTTATCAAAATTTATCCTTTCAGGCAATGAGTATTGATTTTTAGTGTAATACATAGGTAGTATACTGATGGAGGAAATCTCTATTAGAAATAGAACTATATTTTACAAGTTTTAAGACTTCACCTGGCACTTTTTTAAGACTATGCCGACCGTACAGTGGCGCCCTCATCGTTTGTTTGGTTATTTCATACAATTTAGAATGAAAATGCAGAAAATAAGCACGTTAAGTTGTGCTTCACAAGATTATATGTTGATATTATTAGGAACGGTAGTTTTACATTGTTTAATTTTATTATAATCCTTAAAACGGAATATAGTGGTCACTGTTATCCGTTTTAAGGAATATAATAAAACTAAACAATATAAAACTACAGTTTCTAATAATATTAACGTATAATCTTGTGAAGTACAACTTAACGTGCTTATTTTCTGCGTTTTCATTCTAAATTGTATGAAATAACCAAAAAAACGATGAGGGCGCCACTGTGCGGTCGGCATAGTCTTAATTTTATTATAGTACTGTCAACTTTATAAATCAGTATAGTCTTTTCTTATAAAAAGTCATTCATATTAACCTTTGCTTATGATAAGCTCTTATTTTATTATTTGTACACAGAACTTTAATGTTAATTACCTGCAGGGACAGAATTTTCTGATGGATTATGTTTCACTTTTTTTGACAAGATTGCATCCTTTTGCTCCATCTGTTGTTTCCTGAATTCTTTATATGCATCTGTCTTTTTGTATTCAGCCCATTCTCTGATGTATCTTAAAAAAAATAAAATAACAACTTTAATATAAATGATTTAACAGGTATAAACATCATACCACAAAATCATTTCATTTAAATGTTGCCAAGACGAGACCATGTAGCTCGCACTGTCAAAAAGTAATCAGATCTCATGTAGAGCCAAGCTTCTAACTTGACTAAGGTGTAGTTTGCAAGATTAGGCCTTGTAGAGTTAGGGCGTGTAGTTTGATATTTGAAGCTTGGCTCTACATGAGATCTGATTACTTTTTGACAGTGCGAGCTACATGGTCTCGTATTGGCAACATTTAACATGAAATGTTTTTGTGGGATTTCATTTCTTTTTGTAAGTTGCTATTTATACGAGTATTTTTTCTGTTGTTCATTTTTTCTTTCTTTTTTGGGGTGTATTTCTTGTACATCAGAGGTGCCTTTTTTCATAGCCCATTCTCTATCTTTGCCTTTATTCTTTGTTGGCTAGCCCATTCATAGCCCATTCTCTATAATGTTTTCGTTAAACAATGACCTACATAATACTTAGTAACCTACTAATTACAAATACCTACCTACTCAATCTTTGAATTTATTAATTAAATTTATAAGAAAATAGCAAACGTAATCCTAAGCTAAACTTTTATCAATGAGTATTAAAACACTAATAAAGCTTCACCTACTAAAGTATTAACAATTAAAAATTAGGCAAAAAATGTTTTTTTTCTCCGCAACAGCTAACATTTAAATCACCAAAATATTCCGAAAAATTTTCATTCAACGAGACAACCGTCAACGACGTCTGCCCTCACGCGTTTGACCGCGTTCGGGTAGCGCGCTCGCTGACCAGGGTGCTTACTCTTGAATTTAATTCCGATAGATCGACATTGGAATTGTGACGTTTCGTACTCTTGAGTTCGATGCTAGCGCCAAATAAATTTTAAATTGGGTGTCCATTTTGGGCAACTAAGTGGAAATGAGATCGGGCTTGGCGTGGGGTAAACACTACTCTTGAGTGTGTTTTGACAGCTGTGTATTGCGTCAATAATGCGTTGGGATACTTTGTTGATTGTGATTTTTCCAATAACAAACGTGTAACTTTTTAGAAATTGTTTTGCGTTTAGAAGTGGTTTTCAGTCGGTAATATGTGTATAATATGGCACGATATGTAGTAATATATAGTGTTTTACTTAATTCCCATAAAAAACTATTGAATTAGAAACGAGATGAGCGTCGGATGATGCGTTTTAGGGACAAAGCGTTTTCTATGAATAAATACGAATTTAAAGCAAATTGTAGAGTGAGCAAGGATTTTATTCCTCTTTCATATTACTTAACAACATTTATAAATCCTATATCTAAACAATACAAACTTTTTAGAACATTAACTTACTAACATCGGACTTTGGCATGTTTTCATTATAGAAAATTCTTTCTATCTTTAAAACCCGTGAACCGATTTACATAATTCAAACGGTAATATTATCAGTTTTAAACATAATCCTCTCATTTGACACTAAAACCAAGCAAATATTTCTATAAACAAAAAACATCTCAAGTTACGTAATTATTCTATCATTTTTCTTCATAAATTAAAATTCTCAAAAATTATTAGTTAAATATTCCTATCAGATTCTAATGAGAAAATGAATAATAAAAACAAGTTAGAAAGCTAATTAGAGCAATACAAAACACTTAAAATCTAATTAGAAAATCAAAATCTTACTCAATAAAACAGTAATAGTCCGTTTAACGACTTCCGGAGCGCGGATAGGGTCTTAGCTATCCTATCCTATCACTTTTACACTTATTATAACTTATTATCACTTGACTGGTATGGTATTTAACTCAGTCATGTTCACTATTCACATGCACGTACGGCGTTCGTTATAAAAACATTAATTTAAAAAGAAGTTTTCTATTTTCTTACCACTTGTATAAAACTGTAATGTTAGTAACTTAATTAACGGACAGTAATTATTTCTTACTAAAAAAGAACCAAAAGCGAAAAATATTGTTAAACAAACTCATAGTTGAAATCGTAGACAGAGAATAATATAGACGCCTGCAAAGCGTGTCGCAGAAAGGGACAAAACAAAAATACGTCACATATTTAGGGTTACCTTGTGAGGAAAAATTTACCCCACAATTTGATAAAGTGGGAAATAAGAGAAAGCCTGAAAGTGACACTGATAAATCGATTATCATCGGTGTAGGCATGTGATGTATGGAAGAAGACATTCTCCTGAATTCAAATAAATTGCGTTAAGAGCAAGAGAAAGTGATGATGATGATATGTTTTTAAATACCTTGCATTTCTTAGATAATAGTAGTATCTGGCTTTGTGAGTAAATAATACAACAAGTTTATTTTTAATTAGCTTTTATTCACGTTAAACAAAACAAGTTTCGTATGAATGTTTCTAATTTTTTGCTTGGGTTCAAAACCTTTTGTTGCGTGATGGACACGCAGTTCAAAACAGTGCATGGAGATTGCCCTAATAAGTAAAACTTTGTGGTTTCCAATAAAAGGTTGACTTTCAAAATGATTGGTCGTAAATACATGCTGGCACCGTTTTTTTTGATTCTGTATTATCTTGTCAATATTATCTTACATTATTTATCTAATGACTATTGTATGAATCGTTGTCACACTTTAAATTGAATTTGAATCTAGGTTTTACAAAATATTATAATAAGATTTGTGACGGACAAATTGCACGACCCGATACTAGCAACACTGAATTTTAGCTTATGTTAAAAACATTACATTGAATCGCGATTTTAAGTCTTTTAACCACTCTTAATATGACAAAAACTGATACTGTGTTACTTAAATAAAACAGTTAACACACAGTACATTGTTCTATTAACCAAAATATTTAAGAAAACTTGAAACTGACTTATCAAAGGACAATCCTGGTATTTTCCGCTCACTATCGCTTTTACAGTTAAGTACACTACACCGCATTGTACTATAGGTTTATCTCGGCTTTAAAACAATTTATGCAACCAAATATATTAATAAATGATGTAGAAAAATGCCAAAATAAAGTTCACAATTTCACAAAGACGTAAAATCTGTCAAAGTTTGTTTAGCTACATAAGTCGCTGGCCTTGAAAAAACCGACACGCACTGAGAGACGGAAATAGTATAGCTTTGTCCTTTTCTGTTACATATAATAACTCAATACTGTATCCCTTTCTTGTGGGAATGAAATGGAGTTACCCGTCTATAGTATTCTCTGTCTACGGTTCAAATTCATTGAAGAACTTGTTGCATAAATATAATACGCAGTTTTTTTTTTGTAGAGTAGGCAACGATCCTACCGCATGCAGCCAAAGTCATAATTAATTTTATGATTTCAATCGTTTCTTACGCCCAAATGAATTTAATACGTTTCAAATAATCAATTATACAACTATTTATATCATATTTATTTATTAGCGTTGCTATGTAAAGGATAAACAATTGTAAAGCTTTATCGTAGGTTTATCGTAATGAGTTGAACAACACTATAGGACTTTTTGTTTCATTTTTCTTTTTGTTACTTTTTTAATTTTTTTAGTTTTTATTTTAGTATTTTAATGTAGACTGTGTTTAATTTAGTTTGTGATCCTCCTGTACGAGTCGCAATAAATACTTTTTCTTTCTTTCTTATTGCGGTCCGTAGCATAGCTAACTTCACGTGTATCAAATTGATAGCGGAGCAATGTCAATTTAATTTCAATGTTGACAATATTGTTTTCAAGAGTACCGAATCACGTGACTGTAAAATTAACATTGGAATCAATTGGCATTAAAATTAGTTTGAAGAGTAAGCCCCCAGGCCGTTTATTTTTAGCTACTGCGCGGGGACAAGGGGGCAGGAGGCGTTCGCGCGTACTATACTTATTACGTTCATAAAGTATAGGTTGATAGGTAGGTGATTAATAAACACTTATCGAAGTATACAAGTGTATTAATATTATTCGTAAGTACTTATCAATATTATTCGTTAGTACTTATAGGTAATACAAGTATAATAATGTAGTGAAGAATAGAATCTGAAACCATAATACACTTTTATCCCGTAATGCAAGGGTTTGAGGGATGTTTTTTTTTAAATTATGTTTTGTAAGAAGAATGTACTCGAATAATTTTCAGATCTCAAGCATGAAATTAAATTTGTATCGGAAAACCGAAACAAGTCATTCCTTAATTTAAAGGATAGGGGATGATTTACTAAAAATCTTGAAATACATATCTTATTATTTATAACAAGGACCCCCTATATAAATTTTCAGACCTCTAGCATCAAAATTTACGGAAGTCTCATACAAACTTTCACCCCTAGTTTAAGGGGTTGGGGGGGGGGGGGGGGGTATAAGTTTCAAGTTTTAAGATTTTTTTGTTGTTTGTTTACTATTACTAGCTTACATACCAAATTTCAGCTTTATAGGACTTCAGGAAATACCCTAAGTGTTTTGATGATCATCAGTGAGTCAGTGAATCAGTGCCGAAATCGGGGTATTTTAGATATCAATAAAATCTAAAGTATAAGAGCTATGCAATTGAAATTTTATAGGTTTAATATGTCAACCACTGACATCATATCCCGAAAATTTTGTTTATCTGGTATACCTAATTCAAACCCAAGTTATACGACGAAGTGCTTCGAGAAAAGGTAGATAGTGCATGCCCTTGCGCATCGCTTGGCTCGTCTTGGCGGGGGCACTACCGTGCCCCCAGATTATATTACACACTAGCAGTGCCCCGCGGTTTCACCCGCATAGCCGTGTGTACAGACGCCAGCACATCAAGCTACCCGAAACTGTAAAATTTTCCTAATCAACTTTACGAAGCTATTTTAGGTACAGACGCCAGCAGGTCAACCTAACCCAATCTGTCAAAATTCTGTGATAGATTTTCAACTTTAGTACAAAGGAATAAGGTTCATATTCAATTGGGAAAATCTGACAGATTGGGGTAGCTTGATGTGCTGGCCTCTGTACATCACGTTAGGATCAGTAAGAGTGGAACTATAGTACCGAAGCCTCGCACAGCTAACGGCACGCGGCGACCGTGCGGATTTATTTTATAACTATGATATTTCCTAAGATATTTAATATATATATTTATATTAAGTATATTTTATTATATACTAGCGACCCGCCCCGGCTTCGCACGGGTGCAATACTAATGCTAAGTATACTTCAAGAATGTCAGCACGCGCCGCCGTCCCCCGGCCGCGGCCGGTACCGCAGCAACCGCTATGTCCCTGCATTTTAAATCTGTAATATCTTCGAAAATATTCTTTTAAATTACATGCTGTAAAGGGCTATATTTATCTATATTAAATGCACAATGTATTTAAGGTACTTAATTGGTTAAGGATTAATGCTGTATTGCTTAAAATCGCTTCGTAAATAAGCCATTATTTCTCGTAAAAAGTAAAGGATAAAAAATGATTATTGTGGGTTATCCCTAAGAGATAGACATATACCATCGCGGACTTTTTTGTAGACCTTTTTAAAGTGTACAATACTGTAGTACATTATTTTGACCTATCTCGTAGGGTTCAGCCAGCGTTTGAAAAGTAAGCGCAAAAAAATGTGTTTATTTACGACATCACATTAGAAACCTCAAATTATCAGTGTTTCTCTACTGTACATGCATGCATGTATTATATATATAAACCTTCCTCTTGAATCACTCTATCTATTAAAAAAAACCGCATCAAAATCCGTTGCGTAGTTTTAAAGATCTAAACGTACATAGGGACAGAGAAAGCGACTTTGTTTTATACTATGTAGTGTTTATATTTTATTATATATTTATATTTTACTCGCTTTTGCCCGCGACTTCGTCCGCGTGGGTTTCGTACTTTCCGCAAATAAATTTAAACTACCTAAGATGTTTCAAATAAACTATCCTCCCTTTTCATCACGACAGGGCTTGTTTTTATTAAAAAAGCATTTCCTACGTTTCCATTTTTATGACATAAAGATTATTTATACCCATTTTCGTGTTAACGAAAGTTGGAGTTTCTACTCCTTAAACTTGATTACCCTTTTCCACCCCAGATGGAGTCGAATAAGTAAAACCCTAAAACTCATACTTTTTTATTTTAAGTAAGTGAGTAGTAAAACCCTAAAAGTGACAATCTTTATTATTTACTGATGCAAATGTTGAAAAGTTTTAAGTTTCTTAACCAAAGGAATAAGACCGCCTTTTCACGTTCACAGTTTTTATCCCCATATGGGCGAAATATTGAAAACACGTTTGGGACGTTTCCATATTTGTATAACAAAGATTATTTATACCAATTTCCCATTGAATCAAGGCACGCCATAAAATACTCCTCTGTGAAATGGACTACCCCCGTTCACCCCGTTAGAGTTAGATTTTTGAAAAACCTAGTTACACTTTATTATTTATTTTGGTCATAAGTATACATACTGAGTTTCGAGTTTATATTATTGGACCACGCGATAAAATTCTTCCATACAAACTGACACCCTCAATCTCCCTTTAGAGCAGAAAAACATAAAATGACAAACTATAATTTACTTAGATAAGTATTAATGCCAAGTTTTAAGCTTAAATTTATTTATACCATTTTTTGGAGTAAATCAAGCTACGCACTATAATACCGGCCTTAAAAATAGAATTACCACTTTTTTACCCGTCAGGGGTCTACTTTGGGCAGCGGGATTGTCCGAAAGGGTTACCGCTGCCCCGGAACATAAAGGGTTAAGAAGGGTGTTCCTTCCTTTTATGTTCCGTGTTTTAGCCAGTAAGAGTCTGACACTCCCTTCTGCTCCACCCAGAGCGGGAGGGCTCATTTGATGATTTCCCATCCTCAAAAAAAAAAAAGATCTACTTCCGAAAGACCCATTTCTTATTACTTACTTAGGCAAATATTACTTTCAGGTTTCAAGTTTACTAACCAAATGAATAAGATTTTTCATATAAAGTTTTCCCTCTTTCCACCCCCACACAGGAGGAATTTTGAAAAAACGTTTGGGATGTGTTCATAACTTGACTCAAAGATTATGTCCAACCATTTTCGAGTTAATCAAGCCACGCAGTAAAATGGAAAATTAACTACTCCGTTTTACCCCGTCAGGGGTGGATTTTCGCAAAACCCTGATACATTTTATTCTTTACTTTTGGTCTTAAGTATAAATACTGAGTTTCGACTTAATCGGAGACCGCACGTTAAAATTCTTCCATACAAATGTTTACTTAGATAAGTATTCATGCCAAGTTTCAAGTTTAATAACCAAATGAATAAGATTTTTCATATAAGCTCTATCCCCACTTTTCACCCCCACAGGGGTAGAATTTTGAAAAATCGTTTGGAATGTGTTCATTACTTGACTCACAGATTATTTATACGAATTTTTGAGTTTATTAAGCCAGGCAGTAAAATCCTGCCCTGTAAAATTAACTACCCTTTTTCTCCCCATTAGGAGTAGATTTTCGAAAAACCCTGATACACGTAATTCTTTATTTTTGGTATTAAGTATAAATACAGAATTTTGAGTTAATCGGACCGCGCGTTAAAATTCTTCCATGCAAATTTTGACACCCCCCAATCCCCTGTTAGGGGGTAGTTTAGAAAAACACAAAATGACAAACCATATAATTTACTTAGATAATTATTCGTGCCAAGTTTCAAGTTATTTAAATGCCAAACTTTATAAATTACTTAGATAAGTATTCGTGCTAAGTTTCAAGTTTATTAACCCAAGGAATAAGATTTTTCATACAAACTTTCATCCCCTATTTAACTCCCTTAGGGGTTGAATTTCAAAAATTCCTTCCTTATTCCTCGTCTACATTATGAAGGGAACCTTTGTGCAAAATTTCAGCTTTCTAGGTCCAAGGGTTTAGGCTGGGCGTTGATGAGTCAGTCAGTCAGTCAGTCAGGACTTCTCTTTTTATATATATAGATTTAAAATATTTTTTGTTTTAGTTAGGATTAAATTTTGTTATTTTTTATTAAATATTAGGTTAATTGAATTTATTTAATTACCAGTTAAATAAAGTAGATATTTATTGATATCAAAAGATGTCAAGGGCAATTTTGTTCAAAATTAAATACTTGTGATGAATAATGTATTTATTTGGTTATGGGTTAATATTTATTTATTTATTTAAGGATTAGGAACGAGATACATTACAATTATTGACGTTTTTAAAAATATGATTGACGTGTAAAAGTGTTTGTACAAACCTACTTACAGAAATAAAATCATTTATCATTATCTATTATCATTACAGAATTTGTATTATACATTATCCTGTAATGCACACTCAATTATAGGTAACCACAGCTTACACTTGTTACACATACACAACTTACACAATACCATGTTCATAAAAACACCATCGCAAGTAATGCATTATTTTAGAACAAATTTGATTATCATAAAAAAGGTTATAGTGAGTCAACCTTAAAACATAGACATATGCTGTCGCGGACGGGAAAAATTCCGTCATACATTATTTTTGTGTAACTTTAACCATTTACGAGCGCACGCAACGGAAGCTCTTTAGAAGGAATAATTTTTCCCGTTTTTACAACATTTTTCATTGGTGCGAAGCTCCTATTGATTGTAGCGTAATGTTATATAGCCTATTATAGCATTCCTCGATAAATGGACTATCCAACACAAAAATAATTTTTCAAATCGGTCCAGTAATTCCACAGCCTATTCATTTCAAACAAATAAACAAATCTTTCCTCTTTATAATAATATCAGTGTAGATGTAGAAAACAATATCTAAAAAAAAGTCCGCGATACCTTAAATGATAAATTATTTATTTTCTGTAAGTACGTTTGTACGCAAGGCTACACATCCTACCACAAAGTGCAAAGTCGACGGCCCGCCATCGCGCTGCCGTCTATACGCGATACTGGCAGAATAGTCGACATCGGCTCAATTGCCAAAGAAGGGAAAAAAAAAATCTTTCGTCTTTATAATATTATTGTACACTAGCAGTCCGCCCCGGCTTCGCACGGGTAAGATATAAGGATTAAAAAGTTGTTATTGTGACAAAACTGTAATAGACATTTGGTATCGCAAACTTTTTTGTAGATATTGATGTCCTTTATAGAACTGTAGTACATCAATTCGCTCTATTGTCAATAGTTTCCACAGTGTACGCGATTTAAGGATTTTTTGGTGTTACTATTGCATATTTTAACATGAAAAAGTAGTTATTGTGACATAACTATTTTATCTATAATAGTTAGACATGGTATCTCGGACTTTATTGTAGATATTGATGTTCTCTATAAAACTGTAGTGCATCACTTTACTCTATTGTCAATAGTTTCCACAGCATTCACAATATACCTAAGGATTTTTTTGTTCACACCTTGGGTTACATTATCAAAGTTTTCATATGGATCCCTAACTTTTTCGAAAATATTATATCGCCTATGTTCATCAGGGATAATGTAGGATTCTAATGGTGGACGAATTTTTCAAATTGGTCCAGTAGATTCGAAGCCTATTCAATTCAAACAAACAAACAAATCTTTCCTCTTTATAATAAAAATAATAGTGTAGATGTAATTATTACACAATACATATTCCACATTGTGTTATTGTATTTTGTTCAATTCTTTGTTTTTATTCTAGTTGAAAAAGACAAAGGAGTAGTTATGGAAGATTCTATTTTATTATTGTGTGTATTTTTATTTCTTTTAACTTTAGGCAAGTACCTACATAGTTTTTAATTTGTGGAAGCTTGTAGCAACTTTAAGAACTAATTATTTATCTAGATATTAAATTGAAGCTTTCTGAAGAATAAATAAATAACTATATTTTTAATGAAATTATTATCTACAGTAAAGTATGGTGTATACCTTTCTTTATCTTGGTCTGCAGCATCCAAGTATTGTTTCTTCTCTTCATGTGGCAGCTTGCTCCACTCACTAGCTAGCTGGCGTGTTAGCTCTGCAAACCCCAGATCTGGTTGTTCAGCACGGAGTTGATCTCGTCGCTCATTCAAGTATCGGACATACCCTACAAATTGTTTAAATAGGTTCATGAGAGATAAAACTTAGGACTAAGTTGTTTGATGTAGGAAGAAATAATATTAGGAGCATTACAACATGGCCTTTCCATAGACTAGTATACATGTCATAATCTGTGAGAATGTAGGTAATAAAGTCACATATTATCTCTTATTAGATTTAGGGGATCAGTCCTAATTTTGCTAGTTGTTTTCTCAGATTCAAGTAAAATAAGTATTACCGGTCAGGGGTTGCCGAGGTGCTGTTACATCGCGAGGAACTTTGGGTTTCCTTTTTTTGGGTTTTTTGGAGTTGGACTTCTGTGCGTCCTTTATTATCGAAGGAACAGGCGGACCAGCTAAATCGCCAGAACTCGCTGCGATAGGTGCTGCAGCATTAGTACTAGTATTTAAGAGGTCTTTGTTTGGTTCCTCCTCATTCTGGGTTGACGGCGATTCTGTTGTTGCTTCAGTTGGTGGTGGTTCAGACTCCATACTTACTGGGAGACACGATCAAAACAACCGTAAATCCGCCCCAAAATACACAATTTGCGGCCTTTCCCGTTACCTCTCAAAACCGTGCACAATCTGTGTGCCGAAGTAATCAAATTAGACATTTTTTTGACACCTACCTCTTTTTTTTTTTTTCCTTTTGTTCCTTGTGGAACAGGCTAAGGTCAGGGACCATGCTGCCTAGTCATCAGTTAGTTCGTATTTTTTTTGGAAAATTCAGTTTAAACAACTGTAAGCCTAATTAGTATAAGTACGTCTGATTAATATTATTTTATGTATCCTGGAATTATTATACCTCTAAAAGATGTTGTATTGACTCTATTAAGTAGCAACACTGGAACAGTTAGGCAGATGTTAAAGTTTAAAACATTTTTTAATTTATTTATAGTGAAATATATTGCATTATGAATCTAAATAATAATAATTAAATGTACTATTAATTATCAACTAATTGTAGATGAATAATCGTTTGTGAATAGCCATTATGTTAATTTAAGATAGTGTATTTACAACGTCATAACGTTTTAAGTACAACTGACAGTCGTTGTGATCGGCAGACATCGCGCAACCGTTGTACAGAAAAGAGGAGTGTTTAAAAGTGCTTGTAGAATTTTGTGATTAAAGTGCTGTGGAGATATTACTGGATTTTATTTCTGCAATACTTCTGAGGCTATCCCGATACAACATAGTGCATTATGCATTAAAACCTTCACGGTTTAACACTAAGTGATAGTTGATGATAATGTATGACGTGATGATGGTATGTTATGAGTTATGACTTTTATTATTATTATTATTATGAGCCTGTTAAGTCCAACTGCAGGGCAAAGGCCTCCCTTCGTCTTTCCATATTCTCCTGTCTCTTGCTACATCTGGCCAATCCTTTAAATAGGCGTCCAATTCGTCACGCCGATTCACCTTAACGTGGAAAAAATTTACTGATGAATTTAAATTCAGGCCTTTGCCCTGCAGTGGGACTTAACAGGCTCATAATAATAATAATAATAAACCCGCAGGGCAGCATGTGGCGAGCTGTTGGGCAGTAGCGACCCCACGGACCCTATCTCCCGGGAGTAGTCTTGTTCCTCACCTCTGGCTTGCCTTAATTGGCTGGCTGGAGTGAACACTGATGAGGAACAGAGCTCCCACCTCATTCTTGCCTTTATTGGCCGGCTTGAGTGGAGATTCGCAAGAGCAAACGTGCTCGGGGGAAGGAAGTATTCCAGTAAGTGCTCGTAGGGATCTTGACCATCTTCCGGGCTCTGGGATTGTTCTGAAAGCCGTGGAATACCTCTCCACTCCTCAAGCACCTCAGGACATGTTGCCCCCTTGTCACTACGTCACTATGTGCTAGCGACAGTTTCCGGGGGCCCATTATTGAGTGTGCAAGTCACCCCCTGCCATTTTATCCATGTATATATAAAACATTGATCAGGCAGGGGCTAAAGTTCTTCCATAGTTCTTGGTAACCAATCCACTTTAACCTCAAAAATCCATAGTACAACTTTTTATTTTTCCAATACTGCAAGTCCTACACCAACCGAGGGTTATCCTTGGGTGCACTTTCATAGTGCATATAGGGATAATCGTCGGTTAGTGCCACATTTCATTAAAATTTTCTAAGGGGCCTCTGCGAGTTGGCTTCGGCCCCTCGTACGCCTTCCAAAGGACCGGGACCCCATGGTCCCGAGATATATAAAATAAAACAATAATAATAATAATAACCCCATCGTCGTATCTCTACGTTGACGTCGTGGTGGGGCTTGCGCGCTCCGAACTCTAGGCCTGTGCCAGAAGAGTTTACTTTGCCGGAACAGGTCTAAGATGAGGAGCCAGACCAAGAGAGATACAGAAACCCGCAGGGCAGCATGTGGCGAGCTGTTGGGCAGTAGCGACCCCACGGACCCTATCTCCCGGGAGTAGTCTTGTTCCTAACCTCTGGCTTGCCTTAATTGGCTGGCTGGAGTGAACACTGATGAGGAACACAGCTCCCACCTCATTCTTGCCTTTATTGGCCGGCTTTTTTTTTTTGTGGATGGGAAATCATCCAATGACCCCTCCCGCTCTGGGTGGAGCAGAAGGGAGTGTCAGACTCTTACTGACTAAAACCCACCCGTGTTCCTTCCTTAGCCCTTTGTGTTCCGGGGTAGCGGTAACCCTTTCGGACAATCCCGCTGCTTATTGGCCGGCTTGAGTGGAGATTCGCAAGAGCAAACGTGCTCGGGGGAAGGAAGTATTCCAGTAAGTGCTCGTAGGGATCTTGACCATCTTCCAGGCTCTGGGATTGTTCTGAAAGCCGTGGAATACCTCTCCACTCCTCAAGCACCTCAGGACATGTTGCCCCCTTGTCACTACGTCACTATGTGCTAGCGACAGTTCCCGGGGGCCCATTATTGAGTGTGCAAGTCACCCCCTGCCATTTTATCCGTGTATATATAAAACATTGATCAGGCAGGGGCCATAGTTCTTCCATAGTTCTTGGTAACCAATCCACTTTAACCTCGAAAACCCATAGTACAACTTTTTATTTTTCCAATACTGCAATAGTCCTACACCACCCGAGGGTTGTCCTTGGGTGCACTTTCATAGTGCATAAAGGGATAATCGTCGGTTGGTGCCACATTTCATTAAAATTTTCTAAGGGGCCTCTGCGAGTTGGCTTCGGCCCCTCGTACGCCTTCCAAAGGACCGGGACCCCATGGTCCCGAGATATATAAAATAAATCAAAAATAATAATAATAATAAAAGTCATAACTCTTAACATACCATCATCACGTCATACATTATCATCAACTATCACTTAGTGTTAAACCATGAAGGTTTTAATGCAGTTTAGATAAGTCATTGCTTAGCAACTATTATGTTATGTTCTGTTCGGTCATCTTCAAGATTAATTATAAATTCTAAAAACCTCTTTTAAATAACAGGTTATGGGTAAGGCCACGAAAAATGTTCATTTCAAAAATAAAACGTGGACCGTACTAAAATTTGGAAAAAAAAAACGGTATCATTATTTCTAATACCATTTACAGTTTTATCAATATTTAGAGCATTCCTGCCCAGCATGGCGTAATTTAAATCCAAAAATATCTTATCTGTTTATGTAAATTTTCGATTAATATTAAGTTGATTACAGCTTCCATACAAAATCAAAATGTCCCTCGTCTATGTAGCACCAAACTTTTGTTTTTTTTTTTCTCTTATCATGTTAATATCTTAAATATGCTATATTGTACCCATTTTATACTGTTAGGGCCTTGTAATAAAACAAATAAATAAACGTTATCTGCCTATTATTAAAAAAAAAACCCGGTTAAAAATATGGGCCGAATTTGATTCCCGTGTGTGACATAACACGAAATACACTATTAGCTTTTAATTTTAAAATCATATCAACACTAAAAGTATTTTTTTATGCCGGCAAAACTACCTAAGAATATAGAGAAATGTCAAACATCTGTCAACCATTTTAGTGTGGAAGAAATTCGTGATGTTGTTGGGTGCGGAAATTTTGGTCACCTAGTTTTTCCCAGTTATTTAATGTGATTTGACAAGGTAAGTGTTGAAATTTAATCCGATAATGTCAAAATTGCTGTATAGAATGTTGTTGTTTGGGAAATCGGCTAGTTTTCTGTGCATTTAGACTATATTTAAAAGTTTTATGCTCAGAAAAACGTTATATTTTCACGTGTGTTTGTTCCCGCATGTTACGTGTGTTATGTTTTGTGTTACGTAACACACGAGAAGATACGTTAAGCCTAGTTCACATTGAAAGATAGTTGAAACATATTTTAAATATGCAGCTGAATGGTGAAACGAGTGAACCGTTTGCATGATGGTGAACATCGCGCTTATACATAACAAATTTGTATTTGCTAAGCTTTGCCGGTGAAGGGTACAATTTACTTTTTTTTCAGATGCCAATGACGCAAGCTGAAAGGCAGAAGTTGTACAGGGAAAGGCTCAAACAAAGGGACCCTGACCAATTTACTAGTATATTTTGTTGCTTTTTAAATTTCTAAACGCGCCACTTTCAAGCGTCTCAAAATAATACACTCCATCGTACACTGTAATTAAATTTTTTTGTCCCTATATTTGTTACTGATGAGAGCACTACGAATCTTAGTTTTTATAACTATTAAGTTCTAATAAAGATTTTTAATATGTGTTTGTGTTTTTTTTAGTATGTACATTTTATTTTAGAATCTTACGGGCAAAGCCGCGAATATAACTAGTTTTATTATTTTATCAATTATGTGCACTAGGCTTTACTGTTTTCCAGTGTGTTATATTATTTCAAGTGTGTTATTGTGTGTTACAATTTCAAGTGTGTTATTGAACAATATTTCGTGGCCTTACCCTTATGGGCCCAGATGTGATGTGTAATATTTGAGCAAATTATAAGTATCTCAAATTTCGAATATGGAACAAGCTGTTGTAAAGAGTATTGAGAGATTGGCAGGCCAAGCCAATTATATTACGAGTTGTGTAAACTCGATTTAAACAATATTGAAAACGCGATCTCAAAATTCAGTGGTTTTTTATTTGACAAAACAAATTAACAACACTATCAACAAGACAGTTTCTATGGTGACACACATTGCACTCAAAGAAGTTTGCATACTTCAATTATATTACAGGTCGCATGCATTAACTTTAACACCTTCTCTCAATGTAGTCCCATAATATCCACAAGCTTACGAAGCCTAGGTCTGGGCAACGGCTTGGTGAGAAGATCCGCTAATTGAAGCTCGCTTGTAACCTTCTTTATTAGCAGCTCTCCATTAGTCACAAGCTCTCTTACGAAGAAGTGACGTGTACGGATATGTTTGGTGCGTCGGTGAAACTCTGGATTCTCAGCTAACTTTATTGCTGCTTCGTTATCCACTAGTAACGTAGGAAGACCCTTAAGTTGTACGAGACTTCCTATGAGCCGAGTCAACCATACACATTCTCTGGCAGCTTCGCTTGCAGCAATTACTTCAGCTTCCGTTGTCGAAATAGCGACACTTTGCTGCCTCTGACTCATCCAGGAGACTGGTCCTCCGGCATACAGGCAAAGTACTCCAGAAGTCGATCTTCCAGTTCCAATATCGCCTGCGTGGTCAGCATCACTGTATGATTCTATAATTCCAATTTTATAGTTCTTTTTATACATAATGCTGAGATCAATTGTGTACTGTAGGTATCTCATGATACGTTTTACTCTAACACAATCCGCTTGAGTCGGTTTCTCCAGACTCCTTGACACTACACTGACTGCGTATGCAATATCAGGTCTTGTTCCGACCATTACATATGCAAGTGCTCCAACTACTTGCCTGTAGTTTTTCAGAACGTACTCAACGTTCTCGTTTTGTGAGACTATATTCTCCTTGGTTATTGGTGTAGTCACAGGTTTGCAGTCCTGCATTCCAAACCTGTTCAAAACTTTCTTAATGTAAGATGTTTGATGTATTACTACTCCAATACCTTCTCTGGTTGAAATCTCTATACCTAGAAAATAGGTAGCTGGTTTGGTTCTAATCTTGAACCTTTCTTCAACTCTTCAATAAATTCATCAATGAGTTCTTGATCTGTTCCAGCTACTAGCCCATCATCAACGTAGAGAACCACAATCAGTTTCCGGTGGCCTTTCTCTCTTACAAATAAACAGGTATCGGCTTCACTGACTTTAAAGCCCGCTTCCTTGCAGAAATTAAGAATTCTCTAATTCCAACATCTCGGGGCTTGCTTTAACCCATAAAGACTTTTCTTCAGTAAGCACTCCCTCCCAGAACCATCATCATAGCCTTCGGGTTGCTTAACATAAATTTCTTCTTCCGAGAGCGTTCCATATAAAAATGCCGTCGATACGTCAAATTGACACATCTTCATACCTTCGCTTGCTGCGATGCTAATCACAGTTCGGACCGTGGTCATTTTCGCAACAGGACTGAACGTCTGATCATAGTCTTCTCCTTTCATCTGGCGAAAACCCTTAGCAATATATTGCTTTTCTGTTTTTTGGTAACTTTTTAAGAACCCACGTTTCATTCTCGTTGAGAGAATTTATCTCGCTGTCCATTGCTTTCTTCCAAAGTTCACTTTCGTTACAGGAGACTGCGTCTTTGTAACATGTTGGTTCGAAAAATCCATTTGTAACCATGACATAATCATTGAACCTTGCCGGACGTTTGATCAATGATCGATCTCGCAGTATTCGATCACTCTGTGCGTTAATCAATTCCTCAAGATTATCTTCATCTTCATTAACGTCATCATTTCCAACCATCTGCTCCAAATCATCATTATCAACATCGTCATTTTCTCCCCTTGGTTCAATTGATTCTTCCTGAGTCGATACAGCATCATCGAAATTGTCTTCTTCAATAACAGCACCCTAATTGCGTAACACACTATTACTCTCAATTTGAATCATTTTGAAGCTTATTGCTAATCCATTGCTCCATATGTTCGAAGATGTGTCTGCTCAACAACGCAAATAACGCAATGAATGTTGTTGAACTGTCAAAATGAAACCCATTGCTACTGATAGTGTGTTACGCAATTACCCTGCAGGTGATGATGAAGACCACAGATGGCCACCGGGACTACTCAATAATAAGTATTTCACAGGTTGCGATTCGATTACTTTAATATGGCTGCTAAGCACAATTTATGCTCGTCACAATGCGAATGGTGAAATGGGGCTGATGGTGGAGTACCAGGAGAACTCCTCAACAATTAACGTCCCTGCATCGGGAAAAGCAATATTTTGTAAAAGGCGATGAGTAAATTGACAATAGGCTATTGTAACTTAAATACTTTATAAACAGACCCACTAAAAAGCGAGAAATAAAAACTTTTTAGCAAAAAAAAAACCGACTTCCAAAAAAACACTAATACAAAGTGAAAAATAACTTTAATTTCGTAAGTCGGTGGCAATAAACTAAAATACAGATCCAAAGACACCGACTTCCGAAATTAAAGTTATTGTTAAAAAGTTTTACATTTATTACTTAACTATTATAATATTATTTTTATTTCATTACGAACCCGACTAATTAGATAAACAATCAAACTAGTCCTTTCTAGCGTCGTCGTCGTTCCCGCCATTTTTTTATGTACGTTTGCCCCGCTCGGCCCCGCTGAATTTGCGATTTAGGTGTGCACCAATGCAATGTACTCGCCTCTAGGAGTATATGTACCGGTTTCTTTTTCAATGTACCTCTGTACTTTTGAAGAAATATGCATAAAAAGGGGGCCGTGCCAACCAAACGTTTTCAGCACGGCCCCCGTGTAACTTGAAAAATATAAAGCGTATTAAAAAGGTTCCTAAACTCAAGGAATGTACTCTATTAACACGTTATATGTACCGTAACAGATATTGTGAATTCGTAATAACAAATAATATATAGATGTGGAAAGGGGGCCGTGCTGGAAAAAAAAATATAAGAAAATATCTAAAAAAGACAAAATAACCTTAGCCAAAAACTATTAAAATATAAGTGATGTTTGGCAAGTAACATATGTACCGCATTGGTTTCTCATACAACTTGCAAAATTTAAAAAATAAACCAATTTTAGTTTATTCAGCACGGCCCTCTATAGTTGCCTATATCTTTTTAAATATGACATGTTTGTTTACAAAATTCGACTTCCTAAATTATCTATAGGAGTACATTCGTTCCCAATAAATTGCGATTCTGCTGTATTAGTACTTTAAAAGATAAATTGGATCAAAAATATCATATAATACAACTGATAGGGTGACGATGGTTCCATATATTAGGTACATATATTCTAAGGCCGCCCATTGTAGGTTTTGTAGTAATAAGTGTTTTTTTTGTTATGTATTTTCTGGTGTACAATAAAGTATATATAAATAAATAAATAATTAAATTATGTGACTACATTGAAATAAACAGTCTTTTTTTACAATTTGTTTTTTTTTTTTTAAATTAATATTAGCGATGACATCTTTTAAGGGAATTAAATCAGTTAAAACTTGTCCTGTGCGGTCGCTATTAGTTCACTGACGCTACCGTGATTTTTGAAGTGGCGCTGGTGTCGCGGTTACTTCATGTTGCGCAGTTGCGCTCGAGTGTTTATTGATCAGTCACATCTTTACGCGCACAATATACCTACAGCAGTAAATGTAAACGATGTTGTATGAGAAACCAATGCGGTACATATGTTACTTGCCAAACATCACTTATATTTTAATAGTTTTTGGCTAAGGTTATTTTGTCTTTTTTAGATATTTTCTTATATTTTTTTTTCCAACACGGCCCCCTTTCCACATCTATATATTATTTGTTATTACAAATTCACAATATCTGTTACGGTACATATAACGTGTTAATAGAGTACATTCCTTGAGTTTAGGAACCTTTTTAATACGCTTTATATTTTTCAAGTTACACGGGGGCCGTGCTGAAAACGTTTGGCTGGCACGGCCCCCTTTTTATGCATATTTCTTCAAAAATACAGAGGTACATTGAAAAAGAAACCGGTACATATACTCCTAGAGGCGAGTACATTGCATTGGTGCACACCTAAATCGCAAATTCAGCGGGGCCGTGCGGGGCAAACGTACCTACATATTTTTTTTACGCTCCGCACGACAACCAACCCTACTAGAGTTTACGCACACATTTGCACGTGTACTAACGTCATTTGGCTATGTAGTAGTAGTAGGTAATTATTTTGCGCGCGTTGTACGGAGTGTCCGGGGTGTGGTGCCGGTTAGCGTTTACTTAAATGCGAGTCAAACTCTAACATTGACCCAATTTATTGAATTGACAAATTGCTAGAGAACTCTATTGGTCGAAGAGGTAATATTGAGAGCTTATTTATCAGCACACGTGGTGAACCCAAACCCGCTACCCGCACCATCATAGGGGGCTGGATTAAGTCATTGTTAAAACAAGCTGGAATAAACACTAGTCCAGGGGCCCAAGTCTGCTATTTTTATAAATTCCTCATTCCAACACGATCCCATTGTCATTTTGCTAAAAGTTCGTAATCTGCTGAATTCATAATGGTCTAGACTATACATCATATGAACCCGAAATGTTTGACTATAGAAAAACACAGTTTTACAAATATGAGGCTTATCGACGCCCTATACCTAATGGTAATCCTTCATTCCTAGCGTCACTAAAATACCTATTTGCGGCCGGTCGCCATTTTATCCTCTCCCTGTTTGGTACCATGCCATACAATCTTAGTACTTTACACCCTGCAACACAGCATCGTGATAACCCAACTTCTTACTTATCATAATGGCGTCATTATGACTTTCCAATTTTTTTCAACTTTCCATTTCTTTCAATGGACTGTCAGTGGTTGACCATTGGAAAGTCATAATGACGGCATTATGTTAGTAGATTACCAAACTTGTCAAAATCAACAATTAAACTATCAAAGTTTAGAATTAATAAATAACTTTGTAGATCACATTGGCGTTCTAATTTAGTCCCAATCCAGCAGTCGATAACAAACACGTCTCAATTTATGGCTTAGAGAAAGGTAGGTACAGTCAAGCTTAATAGAACAATTTTACCTAAAAATAAAATTGATATTAAGCATACTTACCTTTCTCTAAACCAATTTATATTTCTGACTGCTGCTTTTAATTATAAAGGTATGTGATTGATACCCTTATCAATCACAATAAATTGAGCTTCAATGAGTTTCATGGATATCGTCATGCACTGCGCAAACGTATCCCCACTACCTACCGGATTGGGGCGGATATGACGCTGCGGGGCATAGCGATTCACCACCGTACCGGAACCGGATACGCCTATCTCAATTTATGGTTTAGAGAAAGATAAGTATGCTCAATATCAATTTTATTTTTAGGTATAATTGTTCTATTAAAACATATTAAACACAAAAATGATGAATGTTGTGAATGGATAATAGTAAGTGACAGCATGAGTGTTCTTGAAAATCTCAAAAATAATAGGCTGAGTGCTAATACAAACTATCTAATTTCAGTAATAAAAGAGTCTTGGTTCTATTTGTCTTCTCTTCAAACTCAAACTCAAAGCATTTATTTCAATTAAACCATTTACAGGCACTTTTGAATTGTCAAGAAGTCGGTCAGTCAGGAAAAAATGAAGCTAGTTGCCCATTCCAAAGCGTAGTAGGTACCTATGGAGAAGAACGGGCAAGAAACTCCATGGACACTCTTTTTAAATAATATTTTTACAAAATTATTAGTTACATCATATGTTGAATTTATAAATATGTGAGAACGATGTAGAAAATAAATAAAAATCAAGTACGCGTTAAAAGTGTCCAGAGTACAGCAATTAGTAACAAAATAACAATCCAAAAATAAAATAATTAAAAATAAGCCGTGGCAGCTAAAAGATGACCAGCCCCAACTGACGGCGCCCGTTCACGAACATGACGCATGGATCAGCACCATCCAGCTCAACCATTTTGTAGGGAACCGAATGATCCAACACACACGCCACCGTCAGCGAGACACTTGCTTGAGCGAGCATGACATACTATCAGCCGCCAGGGCACATTCTAGTCAATGAAAAGCATATTACCCGGTAAATGGTAGCTCAATAGTACATAGAACTCACATCTGTGCTATGCAGTTATACAATACAAAGGAAATTGAGTTTATACAATGCAAAGATAGTCTTACAATCTTCAGCAGCTCCAACAGGTATTTTCAAGTGTTAATCAATTAGTTGTGGTTGTGGAGCAGGACCAGCATTGAGCCAGGCATTTTTATCAGCGATGTAATCTTCTAACTTAAAATATGCCTGCCTACATAGTGTGCGTTTTATACATGACTTGAATTTTGTCTCATTCAGTTGAAGAATGTGGGGAGGTATTTTATTATAACATTTTAAACAGTACCCCATAAAAGATGAGTCTACTTTTGCTAATCTGAAACCTGGTTGAACTAATAGGTCCCTATTTCTAGTACTATAATTATGTCTTTCACCTCTTTTGCTAAAAAGATGTAAATTTTTCCTTACATACATGATGTTTTCGTAGATATATTGACAAGGCACCGTCATGATGTTAATATCCTTAAACAGTTCCCGTAGAGAATCGCGCTTGCGGAGATTATATATGGCTCTGATGGCTCTTTTCTGCAGAATAAAAATAGAATCGATGTCTGCAGCCCGTCCCCAAAGTAAAATACCGTAAGACATGATACTATGAAAATAACTAAAATAGACTAGTCTCGCGGTACCTACATCAGTAAATTGACGGATTTTTCTGACAGCATAAGCTGCCGAACTGAGCCGTCCTGCAAGAGATGTTAAATGAGGACCCCATTGTAGCCTTGAGTCGAGCGTGATCCCTAGGAAAACTGTTTTTTCGACGAATTCAAGTTTCTCCTGATTCAATATTATCTCACAATCACTACCCTTGACATTTGGTAAAGAAAATCTTATGCACTTAGTTTTTTTCCCGTTTAATACTAAATTATTAGCAGTGAACCAATTTTGGACCTGCCTCTTAACCTTTTATCCGCCCGACTTGATATTATCAATTGTCGTGAAGCGCCCGGCACAGTGATTCGAAAAATAAATATTTTTATAAGATAAATACAGCATAATAAGTAAAAAAAAAACCGGCCAAGTGCGAGTCGTACTCGCGCACGAAGGGTTCCGTATAAAAACGGCAAAAAAAATCATGTCTGTTGTATGGGAGCCCCCCTTAAATATTTGTTTTATTTTAATTATTTATTTTTAAAGTGAATATATGACTAAATATTCGGTGAATACATATTTCAAGCGTCTACCTGTTGCCGTTATCAATATCGAGCAATAAAATCACGTTTGTTGTATGGGAGCACCCTTTTTTTAGTATTTGTTGTTGTAGCGGCAACAGAAATAGGTACAACATCTGTGTAAATTTCAACTGTCTAACTATCACGGTTCATGAGATACAGCCTGGTGAGAGACGGACTGACAGCGGAGTCTTAGAAATAGGGTCCCGTTTTACCCTTTGGGTACGGAACCCTAAAAAGCACAGTAAACAACCCGTGGTATTTGGTCGTAAATATACGACCCTGGCAAAATAGACACGATAATATTTGTCGGATTAATCCGACGTAAGCACTTAAAAGGTTAGACTAACCGATTAAATTTATAAGGTTCGTCGCACATCTAACGGAAGATGCGTTGGGCGTAATTAGTTCTCAGACTCATTATTTTATTACAGACACGTTACTCGACCACACCCCGGACACTCCGTACAACGCGCGCAAAATAATTACCTACTACTACTACATAGACAAATGACGTTTGTACACGTGCAAATGTGTGCGTAAAATCTAGTAGGGTTGGCTGTAGAGATGGGCGGGTGGGTAAAAATTGGAAGGAAAGGTAAAAAAAGGTAAAAATGAAAAAATAACCTTTTTTAAAGTGAAACTTTTATTACATCGTCTCAAACTTTTTCGTCTGTGTGTTGCATGTCGCGTGACGGTCGGCCGCGGAGTAGGGATAAAGTGAAATTTTTAGTTATATGTCTATAATATGAAAAAAAGTTTCACTTTTACCGTGTTTTCATAAAACCACACAATCCTTTTTTATCCGGTATTAATAATAAATACCGGGTAAAAAATGATTACTGTCTTTAAATTATTTAAATGGCTGCGTCATCAATACTACGATTTACCATGTTAATATTGACCTTAAGCATTGAAGATAAAATATTGATTTTAAATAAAACGAAGTTAAATATCTTTTAAATCTTTAATCAACATATATTTTCAAATAAACTGTTTAGAATTCATCTCATCTGCCTAGTCTTTTCCCAAATATGTTGGGGCCGGCTTCCAGTCCAACTGGATGCAGCTGAATACCAGTATTTTACCTAGAGCGACTGCCTATCTGATCTCCACAATCGTGCTGGTAATTGAAATAATAGTTGTAGATCTTTAAAAAAGTCTATCCACAATATACCTACGGTGACTGGTAATTAGTGACCGATACTTAAACACGTGAGTGAAAAAAACTGCTGTTCAGTCATTTATGTTCGCCTAACTGGTCAAAATGTAGGTACTGAACAGCAGATTTTTTTTTCGCGAATTCAGGTTTAGTCCCATAGTAAAAGTTGTTTGTTAACATGAGTACAATCACGTGTTTAGGTATCGGTCACTAATTACCAGTCACCCTATATATGTTCCACTAGGCTCCGAGAGCTTCTCCACAATCGTCGGTTTCAGGTCCACTTTCTCTCGAAAAGAAGTCGTTGGAGAGCGCAGAAAAACGGCCTACCTCAAGGTAGTGTCCTGGCACCGCTTCTTTTTAATATCTACACCAACGACCAACCGTCCAACCCTAACACGTGCCGCTTTCTCTATGCAGACGACCTTGCTCTCACGTCCCAAGCCACCACCTTTGAGGAGGTTGAGGCCCACTTGTCAGACGCTCTTGGTGACTTAGCCACATATTATTTCGCTTACTCATTCAAGCCCAATCCGAGCAAAACCCAGTCTTGCATATTTCATCTCCGCAATAGATAGGCGGGCCGTAAACTTAACATCGTTTGGGGTAGGGTGTCCATCGGGCACAGACACTTCTCTAAATATCTTGGTGTTACCCTAGACAGGTCTCAAACATTCAGCAAAAACTGCAAGATTATCAAGCAGAAGGTGCAAACTCGCAACAGTCTTCTTCGTCGACTGGTCTCATCGAAGTGGGGTGCTTCGCCTGACGTTATGCGGAATACTGGTCTAGCGCTATCTTTTCTGCGGGAGAATTCGCGTGCCCCGTGTGGAGTCGTTCTGGTCATGCTAAGCTGGTGGATACAGCTTTGAATGAAACGTGGCGGATCATCACTGATTGCCTAAAACCGACCCCGGTACAAATGCTGTATCCACTAGCAGGAATCCACTACTGGTGGCGCAGTAGTTCGCAGAGCGGTGGCAAGCTCAAGCGAAAGAGCCTAAATAGTCTACGTCACACGACACCCTTTGCGTGACAACTTCCTTGTGCGACAAAGGCTGAAAAGCCGAAACAGTTTTTTAAAGTGTGTCGTCCCACTCACTGGGAAACCATCACAAGAAAAACTGAAGTTGTGGCGAGACAGTGCTTCCTTACCCAAACCGTTCGTTCCACCCGCTGAAGACCTCCCACCTGGACATGAGTTACCTTGGGTAACCTGGAAGTCTTTAAGCAGACACCGGACCTAGGTTGGCCGAAGCTAGGAAAACCTGTTCAGGTGGAGATTCATAGACGACTCCGCCTTGGAGTGTAAATGTGGTGCTGTTCCACAAACGATGGGACGCTTAATATCGTGTCCTGCGTGTCCTGTCAGCTGTATGTTACAGGAACTGGTGGACGCTGATGTGGCGCCAAACATGTAGCTGAATTCTGGACCGAGTCCATTTAGATTGCTATCGACACGCTAAGAAGAAGATCAGGCTCAAAGCTGATCCAGAAATGAATACTGCCTTTGCTAATTTTACTGTCAGCCTTTCGATTTCTTCCTCTTCCTTTGATTGCCTTTTGTGATGACGACGATGGCTGATTCAGATTGTGATTATTCTGAATCCAGCGAACCAACATGGGGCGCTGGGTGCGAGGATGTCGTTGTTATAATAGGAGCGTTAGTAGTATTGGTGATATTTACGTCAGTTTGATTCTTCAGGTTATTTATAGCAACAGAGATATTTTTTTTAGACACTAATTATTACATTTAACTAGGTAAATGACCTCCCATTTTGTTGACATTTGCTATTTTAAATTTATGATCACAATACTTGCAAATACGATAATGTTTCCAAATTTCATCTCGTTTATTTCTGCCTTTTCCCATTATCTAAACAAAAAATAGTGAATTTAATGAAGTTAATAATAAGTGCAAAACACATTTAACATATTATATTTAGCTTTTGACACAGTATTTCTTGACGGTTGTTAGTTCGATCCCGAATACCGATGTAAAAAAATCAAAATCAAATAAAAAAGACGTTAGAAAATAACACGTGGGCCAAGTTCTTCTAGACTTATAAGTCCAAAATTGATTATAATTAGTATTAGAACCAACTTTAGCGATATTGAAAATCTATTACAGAAATTTGACACATTGTAGTAGCTTGATGTACTGGCGCGTCTGTACTATGAATTAAAATTGACATACCTTCTTTTATAGTATTCTAAGAACAAAACTTCACACAATTCCGTTGAAAAAACTGAATATAAATCGAATCTATTAAAAAATACAATAATTAGTTTTAATTAAACTGATTTTAATTTTTACCCGGTACTTATAAATTAAAAATGGGAAGGTAAAAATGGGTATAAATGGGTATTTACCCATTTATACCGGGTATATTCCCATCTCTGGTTGGCTGTCGTGCGTAGCGTAAGGGTCAGTTCACACCGAGACGCGACGCGACGCGACGATACTGGAAGAGGCCAGATTTCGCGCTGCGCAGCGCGAGCGCGCCGCTCTCGCACGCCGCGCGTACCGGCGAAGTACCGCTGCGTCGCGATGCGTCGCTCTACGCCGCGAGGCGTCACGAGGCGCAGCGCTGCACGGCGCAACGTATTCTGAACTCTCACAATGCAATGTGTACCTTTTCGTGTAGAAAATAAAGTATATTTTGAGTCACTTTTTTAACGTGTGCGCGCAGCGTCGCGTCGCGTCGTCTCGGTGTGAACTGACCCTAAAAAAAAATGGCGGGAACGACGACGACGGCGACGCGACTAGAAAGAATAAGTGACCCTGTACGAACGGCGCGGGCATTTGACTGTTTATCTAGTAAGTCGGGTTCGTAATGAAATAATAATAATATTACAATAGTTAGGTAATAGGTATGTAAAACTTTTTAACAATAACTTTAATTTCGGAAATCGGTGTCTGGATCTGTATTTTAGTTTACTGCCACCGACTTCCGAAATGAAGTTATTTTTCACTTTTTAGTGTTTTTTTGGGAAGTCGGTTTTTTTTTGCTAAAAAGTTTTTATTTCTTGCTTTTTAGTGGGTCTGTTTATAATGTATCTAAGTTACAATAGCCTAATGTCAACTCATCACCTTTCACAAAATATTGCTTTTCCCGATGCAGGGACGTTAATTGATGAGGAGTTCTCCTGGTACTCCACCATCAGCTCCATTTCACCATTCGCATTGTGACGAGCATAAATTGTGTTTAGCAACCATATTAAAGTAATCGAATCGCAACCTGTGAAATACTTATTATTGAATAGTTCCGGTGGCCATCTGTGGTCTTCATCAGTTACACTTCACTAAATGTTGCTTTCCAAGAGCAAATGCACGAGTTACTTTAAATAATACCCGAATCGCTATAGGTGTGCCTATAATATTTGAAGAGTTCCTTCGATTTCTCCAGGATCCCGTCATCAGAACTAGATTTTGACCACAATGGGACCACTCTGGAAGTATATCGTTTGAAATAAAAAAATAATTTTCCAAATCGGTTTACAAATGACGGCGTGCTGAGGTAACAAACATAAAAAATACAACCGAAATGAGAACCTCCTCCTTTTTTAAAGTCGGCTTAAAAGAGGTTTATCTATTCAATCAATAATGCCAAACTAAGGTACCTAACTAAATATTGCTTACACTAAAATATTTTCGTTTAAATGACCTACTTAACTATAAATAATCGGTTATTAAATCGCTTACAAACATTTATGTAAATACAAATTCGGAAAAGCATCACAATATCGGGGACAGGCCGCTATTACACATCTTCATGACTTACAAGTAACACAAAATAAAGCAATCAAAACTCTGTTTAATTACAATTACTTAACACCTACAAAAGAACTTTACACTAAAACTAAACTATTTAACCTAAAAACATTATATACATACCACACATGCATACTAATAAAGACAATTCTAACTAACAAAATACACTCACAAATTACTTTCAAGCGCAAAATTTACCACTACCACGCTAGGAATAGGGATAGTATAGAACTGCCTTCAGTAAGAACTTTGTACGGAAGGAGAACCATACAGTTTGAGGGAGCGCAGCTTTATAATAAATTACCTAAAGAAATAAGAGACTCCTCATCAATGAACATTTTTAAAAATAGATTAAAGTTGTATTTGGCATGTGCATTTGGATTGAGTGATCTTTTTTTATTTCGTGACAAAATCTGATTGTACATTTAGTCAAAAATAGTCAAAACTCATAGCCCAAAGTAAAAAATTTGTCACTCTCAAGGGTCTTCAGTTATTGCCCAAAATGTGGATCACTCAAATCAGACATTTTGCAAAAACGGCTATGAGCTAAGTCTCAACAAAAACTTACTCTACTGACTAAGTTTATACCTCAAAAATTTGTTAACAAATTGTCACAATATTTTTTAAAACCATGAAGGCATTTGAAGCTACTTCCAGGTATTTAAGACAGTATCATTGGATCACTCAGTAAAGACACCATTTTGTCTGAGAGATCGTTGTAATAAGGTTTAGGTTGACTTTTTCTATACATCTTTTTTTTTAATCCTAAAATGTACGTTCCGAATATATTTGTACAATAAATATCATAACACAAATACCTTTTGTTAAAAAGTTATGAGTAATTAAATGTTTTCAAATTTGCTGAACTGAGTGATCCTTATGAATACTTATAGGTAACTACCTGTTTCGTATTGATTTACACAACTTACGATTAACTTTTGTACAACTTTATGACTAAAGTTTTACATAAAAATTATTTTCATAGACAGCTTAGTTTACGAGATATTAGATTTTTAATTTTTTAAAGAAATTACGTCTTGTAGGGTACATATGATTTTAACTTTTAATGTATATATTTAAATGTTTCATATTTTATTGTTATTTGCTTAGTCGCACATTTCATTTAGTTTTGTACGACATTTAGTGCACATAGGTGAGCTTACGTGATAGTGACAGTATCAGTGATTTTCCTGTTTTATGCAAGAACAATGTAAGTACCGAACGTATTTATTTAGGGTCCGACGTCTCAAAATTTGCCAAAGATGTAAACAACAATAGCCGCTCGAAATTGTAATTTATTCGTGTGACGCAGCAAATAACAATAAAATATGAAACATTTAAATATATACATTAAAAGTTAAAATCATATGTACCCTACAAGACGTAATTTCTTTAAAAAATTAAAAATCTAATATCTCGTAAACTAAGCTGTCTATGAAAATAATTTTTATGTAAAACTTTAGTCATAAAGTTGTACAAAAATTAATCGTAAGTTGTGTAAATCAATACGAAACAGGTAATTACCTATAAGTATTCATAAGGATCACTCAGTTCAGCAAATTTAAAAACATTTAATTACTCATAACTTTTTAACAAACGGTATTTGTGTTATGATATTTATTGTACAAATATATTCGGAACGTACATTTTAGGATTAATAAAAAAGATGTATAGAAAAAGTCAACCTAAGCCTCATTACAACGATCTCTCAGACAAAATGGTGTCTGTACTGAGTGATCCAATGATACTGTCATAGATACCTGGAAGTAGCTTTAAATGGTTTGATGGTTTTAAAAAATATTGTGACAATTTGTTAACAAATTTTTGAGGTATAAATTTAGTCAGTAGAGTAAGTTTTTGTTGAGATTTAGCTCATAGCCGTTTTTGCAAAATGTCTGATTTGAGTGATCCACATTTTGGGTAATAACTGAAGACCCTTGAGAGTGACAAATTTTTTACTTTCGGCTATGAGTTTTGACTATTTTTGACTAAATGTACAATCAGATTTTGTCACGAAATAAAAAAAGATCACTCAATCCAAATGCACATGTATTTGGCCAACCAACAATAATAAACGACTACCACTGTATGTACGATAGATCGAACGACAACTATGTTTATTAGAAGTAATAATATTTTATTTTCGTTAAGTTTCTCATATTTAAGTGAACTATGTATGTTCTTTTTGAGAAATAAACTTCTTTAAACCGAATATCCAACCATCGCTGCATCGTGATTAAAACTCAAATAAAACTTTTAAATCGCAAAATTGTGTGTTCGTGTCAGCAGTACAGTGCTGCGGTTCTTTGTGTGAGCGCCTGGCGAATGACGCGATGTGCGGGGTGAGGTGCGGTATCTGATGTCAGCGCGGGGAAGGGAGTGGCCATTCTGTACGAAGTACTATTAGGTATTCTGTGACTCGACCGAACATTACGCGACGTATCTTCTGTCATGCAGTTTTGCGACCACCTTAATACTACATAAAAACTTTTTTACAAAAAAAAAAAACAACCGACTTCCAAAAAAAAAACACTACAAAGTGAAAAATAACTTTAATTTCGGAAGTCGGTGTCAAAAAACGACAATGCGCAAACAGTGACACCGACTTCCGAAATTAAAGTTATTTTTCACTTTGTAGTGTTTTTTTTTGGAAGTCGGATGTTTTTTTTTTTTGAAAAAAGTTTTTATTTTTCACTTTTTAGTTGTATCTACCTCACACAAATTCATATAACACTACTTGCAACAGGGAAATGAGGGTGTATAACGCTAGTGTTTACATCCTCTTTGTGAGGGTTTACCATGGTACACTGAACACATCTGCGTACCCCTTTAAAGGGTACAGGCGCGATGTTATGTTGTGTGATTGCGTAAACAATGGAAACATATGCGATAGCAGCAATCGCGGTTGATTTGCTGGCATTTATTGAAGAGTACCGTTGTCTGTCTCCGAAACTCTTCATCAGATCTTTACAAAATTTAAATGGGACCATTTCGGAATACACATCTTTCAAACAAAAAAAGAATTTTGCAAATCCATCTATAAATGACGGAGTTATGCCCGAACCCGTGAAATACTTGAGTAGTTCCGATGGCCATCTGTGGTCTTCATCATCAGTTCCACTTCACGAAATGCTTTCCGAGAGCAAATGCACGAGTTACTATAAAAAATACCCAAATCGCTATAGGTTTGCCTATAAAATTTGAGGGTTTCCCTCGATTTCCATGGGATTCCCTCATCAGATTCCGACTTGGTGACAATGGGACCACCTCGGAAGTATACCCTTTCAAACGAAAAATAATTTTGAAAATCGGTCCACAATTGGCGGAGTAATCGCGTAACAAACACACAAAAAAAAAAAAACATACCGTCGAATTGATAACCTCCTCCTTTTTGAAGTCGGTTAAAAAGCTACGCTTTCCCTCCGCAAATTGAGCGTTTCAAGATTCACCCAGTAGGTTTGTAGGGTATTTTAATGTAATTTGTAGGTAATAAAACAGCTCCTTTTACTTCCAATTGTTTTTAATATATTGTACTATTTGATGCAAACCTTCTTTCCCTGCGTTGCCACCAAGATGTTCTATTTCAAGTAAAATATTGTTTTCTTTCTTTACTAATTTAAGAAAGGCATGTACTAAGGGTTGATTTTTACTGGTATTTGCACAACCATCTAAATGTTCATCATGATTGTTTTCATATAATTCTTGACTGCTAACACTGACGTCAACTTTTGGTGACAGTGGTACATCTGCGCTATTTGATACACTGTCTACTTGATCGCCGTTGGCTGAAATGCTCACAGTGATATCTTTTTCTGGATCCAATTTAGGTACTTTGAGATGACCCTCGCTTCTTTTTTGCAGTCTTCTTTTACGTCTTTGATTAGACCAAGTATTCCTATTTGCAACTATATCAAGTGTTACGTTCTTACCTCGCTTATCAAGTAGTTTATGAGTGATACATAGCTTATCAAGCATCTCTTTTATCTTGCTTAGTGCTACTTCCATTGTAATATCACAATTTGCTAATTCAGGTAACAAGTATATTGTTGGTGTATGTTTTTTCCTTGGTTTGTCTCTTGGAGGTACTGTAACAATTTACTATAATTAACTAAATTGTTGTAATTAACTAAATTATCATTACTTACAACAATCTAGTTTGTTTATGTAATTCCCATTGACGCGCAAAATATTAGTTGGTTAAAAACTTTTGATTTTTTTTTTAAACTTGCCCTTTTGTATGAAAAACCTACTCTCTGGGGGGACTAGAATTAAGTACTTACTGAATTCATGGTAACATTTTGCGTGTCAATGTTCCTTACACCGTGTATACACATTACAATCTATCTATATAATTATGTATATTAATAAGTATTTTAACATACACACAAAGATATAATTATAAACAATAGGGTTTGGGGCGAAGATAAAAGTCGCAAAAATTATTGTACCCTTTTTGTCAAAAAAAAAAAACAAAGGTGCGCGCCGAATGGGAAGCTTCTAGAATATTCTAGAAGCTTCGACTCGCTCTCATTGGCCGGGCGGGAATGAGAGGCGTTTCGGACAGAAGCGCTTGGATTGTGGCGGGCGCGGTTAGACATGGGTTTAAAGTTTGCGTTACATTAATTATCTTGACAAAAAAACAAGAATTACGTGTTTTTTGATTTCTTGAAATTCAAGAACTAACAGGAATTATCGGAAAAATAAAATTTTAAAGGGAGAATTTGATTGCTTATTTCGATTAACCCAAATACAGGTACAAACAAATAACTCAGTGTAGAAATTTGGCACTAATACTTATCTAGATAAATACTAAAGATCATAATGATTATTTTATTTATAAACTACTATTTATAGGGACTAGAGCTAGAGTTGAAGTTCGAAGAGGAAAATATAAAATCCACGCGGAAGAAATAGCAGGCGAAGAGCTAGTACTGCCCACCTGAGCCTAAAGTGCAGTAATAGGCATTTTGGTCGGTTTTGAGTTAAATATATATTCTGAATCCCCATTTTATTAGCTACTAGCTTCTGCCCGCGACTTCGTCCGCGTAAATTTTTTTTGTTTCCCCGACCCACCCCGTCGCAACGTGTCGCCGGCCTGCGCTATTACTTCGTTTTCGCTTGGCGAAAACTTCAGACTTTTTTTCTTTTTGCTCAACTCCTAAGGGTCCTAGCATCAAGTTTAATAGAATATAGCCTTCCTCAAGAACTGGGCTATCAAACGCAAAAACATTTTTATATATGCGACCAATACTTCCAGAGATTTAGAGCTTTCAAACCGTGTTTCAAACAAACAAACTCTTCAGCTTTATTATTAGTATTATTTTAAAACTATGATATCTCCTAAGATATACATTGAAATCAAATGATGTCAGAGGCAATTTTGTTCAAAATTAAATACATGTGATGAATAACGTATTTATTTGGATAAGGATTAATACCATGTTTATAAAAACACCTTCGCAAATAATGCATTATTTTAGAACAAATTTGGTTAGCATAAAAGAGGTTATTGTGAGCTAACCTTAAAAGATAGACATATGCTGTCGCGGATTTTTTTTTAAAGCTTTTAAAGGGGAACAATTCTGTCATATATGATTTTTGCGAAACTTTAACCGTTTACGCAGCGCACGCAGCGGAAGCTCTCAATAGGAAAAAAATCCCCCGATTTTGAAACATTCTTCATTGGTGCTCCGCTCCTATTGGTTTTAGCGTGATGATATATAGCCTATAGCCTTCCTCGATGAATGGACTATCTAACACTGAAAGAGTTTTTCAAATCGGACCAGTAGTTCCTGAGATTAGCGCGTTCAAACAAACAAACAAACAAACTCTTCAGCTTTATAATATTAGTATAGATCAGCCGATTTTTCTTTCTTTTTTGTATCTCCAATGAATTATTTTATTTTAATTTATTTCGGATGCAGTAACAGGAAAATTATCACAGATCTATTAAAATATTAAATGTTTACCAGCTAAACCGCAGTAAAATGAATACTGCATCAGATTTTTCTCTGTTTCCTAACTAAACTATTTTTTTTATTTTATGATATTTTGTGACACTTAAAATAGTAATTTGTTCTAAAAGATTAAAGAAAAAACTTACTAAAGTGCAGTATAATTCGATGCATACACATTTATTATACTGCAAAAGTGAAGACAATATATTTTTTATTCAAATTCCTAATTAAAGTGCAGTATTAACATTACATACTGCACATTAACTTGTTGGGAATTTTGTAATTTCTTGTGAAAAACCAAAAGACATACAGTATTTATAACTTTACTGCAGTTTAACTTGTAGGATGTTTTATAGTTATTTGTGAAAAACCATATAATTTACAGTGATTATAATAATTTTACTGCCTATTAGTTAGTTTAATCCATCCAATTCATATTACCTAAAATACCTAAAGTCAAGTAATATTCCCCAATAATGCGTTTTACTTGATAAGATTATTAAAATATTAAAACCGAGCACGCACGATTGCTAACTACACATACTTATTCAAATTATAAATAGTTGTGACATCGGTGCCACACAGATTGTGCTTAAATATTTTGAACCAGGGCACACGTTCATATCAGCCGATTCTTTTCACCACTTTGTGGAACAATCTTTGCGAAAGAAAGGCAAGGTTTATGATTTTAGGGATTTTGTCAACGCAGTTACGGAGTCACTCAAGTCGGGGAAGGTAGTATCTAAAATGATGGAGGTTACAGATTTCCACAACTTCAAATCACACGTCGCACAAAAAAAAAATAATTATAACGAGGGGTACAGGGTTTACTTAAGAGACATAGTTGAAGTTTTAGTCAAAAGAGGAAAAGTACTGCCTTTTCTACAAAAAATATTTTCACGAAACTGACTATAAGCAGGTTTTTTTGCTTAAAATAAAAAACTTTGCCAATCTTTATTCAAAAAACGGGCCCTAAAGGTATCGATTTAAGAAGGAAGCAAAATATAATAAAACAATTAGGTTCCTTAATGCCTGAAAATAGGTTGTTACTTTGGAAAAATCTCCCTATTTCCAAAAACGGTACAAACGAAGTAGGTAGGTAGGTACCTACTTAAATTTGATGTAGACGAGTAAAATAAAGTACTTCATTCATACAATCAATGAAGACTGATTATTTTTATTTTTTATCCTATTATATTACTTAATAATACTTATTAATTAGTTTGTCTCGTTTTTTTAAATCTTAATTCTATTGCTACACTTTATCTCCTTTTTTTTCCCGTATACTAAAACTAGACAATGATTTCAATTTTACTTATAGGAAGGAGTGTTAAAAGTTATGTTCAGAAGAAAGACTTTATGTTGATTTATGCATGAGAAATACACGTGATTTACGTTTTATGGTGCATTTACTAGTAAAGATTATAAATATCTTGTAAATACTGATAATATTTTTGATATTATTGTTGTTTAAAACAATTTGCACTGTTAGGTTGTAATAAGGTACAATGTTTTGATAAATAGTTGGCATAGTCATAAATGCATGTCAAGTAAACTTGATTTCCACACATTTTTATTTAAATTAAAGGTAATTTTATTTTACTATAAGTGTGCAAATTCATTTTTTTTTCAAAAACAGATTAAATAGCAGTATTTTCACAATATTACTGCACTTTAGTTAGTAACAATAGTGAAAAAAAAATCTAAAATGCAGTAATAACAGGATTTACTGCATTTAAATGAGTTTTTAAAAAGATTTTGTAAAAAAAACTGTGTGCAGTAATAGGGGCTAAAAAATAAAAATGGCCATAATTATAGTTTTTATAAATAAAACTAACGTTACAATGTTTAGTATTTTAGTTTTGTACATATCCTTTCACTATGCATTCAAAGTTTTAGCTAAAAGTCTCTCTAAGATATATTTTTATGAATTCTAAACTTTAAGCGCGTTTTTCTCGAATTCGTGTTTTTGCTGTTACTGCACTTTAGGTTCGGGAGGGCAGAGTAGGTATTATAAAGATTAGGCAAAAACTGTCCTATCCCGTGTTAAGGACTCCGCCCCAGGGGTGGATGGTTTCCCTTACTCCTTTATCGTCAAAGCTGGACCAAAAACCCACCAATACTACTTGGACTTGGCTAATTTTTGCTTTACTTCCGGATATATTCCCTCAGAATGGAAGGTTCAAGTTGTCATTCCGATATTAAAACCTGGCAAAGATCCTAGTGATCATTGTTCATATAGACCCATCGCTTTATCATTCATACTAATTAAACTCTTAGAACACCTAGTCAAGAATCGTCTAGAGTGGTTGGTGGAGAATGGGAGACTGCTTCCGGCGACTCAGTTCGGCTTCAGGAAAGGTCTGGGCACAGCTGATAGTGTAGGCATCCTCACGTCAGCGGTCCGGCTGGCCCTCAGCAGGAATGAGTCTGTGGTGGCCTTTTTCCTGGATATATCAGCTGCTTATGATTCGGTCCTCCTCCCTATTCTCAGGCACAAGCTGCACGAGCTGAGAATCCCGGCTAGGATATCTCGTATCATTGGTAGCATCTTTGCCAATCGCGTCATCCAATTAAGAATCCCTGGGGCCGACTCTGAACAAAGAACAGTATGGAGAGGGTTACCCCAAGGATCTGTTCTGAGTCCCCCACTATACAACATATATACAGCGAATTTGTCCTCATCTCTAAATTATGACTGCAAAATTCTTCAGTATGCTGAAGATATTGTATTACTGGTCACTGGCAATTCCATACAAGATGCCGCTCTATCAATGTCTCTCTGTCCTCACTAAACCAATGGCTCCTTGATCACGGGTTATCTTTAAGTGCTCCAAAGAGTACAGCGGTCATTTTTACCCGCAGGCGTTTTGTTCCACAAGTAGATATTAATATTGATGGACAAATCATTCCAGTCAAGGATAAGACTAGGTTCCTGGGAATAACGTTAGACTCGAAATTGTCTGGGATTGACCATATTAATAACACGGTCAAAAAGTGTGAACGTTCCGTGTCCTTAAGGCTTTGGCCGGGGTGTGGTAGGGAGCTCACCCCTACACCCTTAAACTGGTCTACAACGCGTTAATCAGGAGCGCTTTGGATTATTGTTGCTTCCTAATTGAGCCTTGCAACAAAGAAGCGCTCAAGAAATTAGACAGCATCCAGGCCAAATGCCTGAGAATAGTTGTTGGAGCTATGAGATCCTCTCCCATAAATGCGCTTCAAGTCGAATGTGCAGAACCGCCCTTGTACCTAAGAAGACAGTATTTGGCAGAACGCTTCCTGTCTAAAGTATTCCCCCTTTCATCCCATCCTTTACTCCCAATTTTAGAGCAAATCGACCTCTCCTTCAATAACTCTCCTTATTGGAACAATAAAGTAGTTCCTCTATTGATAAATAGGTAGGGGAGACTGAGGACACTTGATCCCCCCTTTTGTTTTTTTGCCATTATTTCGTAAATATTGATTTGATTTGAAATATCTTAGTACTGAAATACGTGGAATTTCATTGGCTATGCTAAGTATAATTGCTTATGATATCGTTATATAAATTTAGTAACCAGCCCATGAAAACTTCGTAGGAATGATATCATGTGTCCCATATATATGTCTGACTTGATCCCCCCCTCTGGAACACTTGATCCTGGGGGGAACAAGTCTCCCACATTTAGGGTGATATGATACCAATATAGAAGAAAATGAAAAAACCTATGTTATTTTTTTTTTAATCGATTTATTAGCATAGTAGGTAAACTAGAAATAACAACAACGTATCCACTGTTTTAGTAAATCACATATACCTAAGTTTTCAGCAAACATCACTTAATGTTCTTATTATCACAGAATCTTCTGATTGAACTAAATTAACGAGAAATTATAAAATAAATTTTGCGTTTAGCACAACAAAACAAAATACCTTTGGTGAAAATAATATTAAAGTTAAGTTTTTTTTTTTCTTATATTTTCTCTTTTCAGTTTTTATTTCTTAATAATTTTCTTAATAATTAAATTTTAAAAATTAAATTTTCTTAATAATTTTCTTAATATTAATTTTCTTAAATTTCTTAATAATTTTCTTAATGTTTTTTTCTTAAAAATTAAATTTTCTTAATAATTTTGGAAACTCAAAACTAACGACTCTCTTATATGATGATTGATGATTTCACTTTTGGAACTGGTAGTTTTTTCACTACTTGACATTTAGCAATTGAACAAATATCCTCGTTAACAGGCCACTTGAACATTTTATCATTAATTATTTCAGCGAATTTAATGTTATATCCACATTCATCAAACGCACTTAAAAATGTTTCTGGCGATGGCGGTAATTCTTCATCCTCTGACGTAACAACCAACTCCAAGATTTCCTTGTCGATCGGTATTCTTTTTTTTTGCACCTTCTTTTGTTTTATATACTCTAGGCATATTGAATCCTGAAATTATTAAAAAATAAACATTAGGGGACACTTGATCCGGCGGGATCATATCTCCCATAAGAAAGTGTACCATGTGTACCCTAGCTATGACGAGGTTATAAAAAACTATTGTAAAAAAACCTACTACTATTAACACTTTTCTATGACACAGGTGTATAAACACATATATAGTGACTAGTTTAAAAGTGATACTTACCCAAATAAGTTTAATAACCAATTATTTAATCAAAATAAATACTTACGAAAAATATTTTCCTTCAACATGAAACACATAATCATCCGCCATCTGTTCAACTGTCAAATTTGAATGGATTAACAACTTTATAAAGTTAGAACTTACCGTAGACTACAAATGTTGCTACTCTAATATTATGTAGTGTTCACAGAAGCTCTGTAAGTCCACTGTACCTAGTCTCCCGTAAGGATCAAGTGTCCTCAGTCTCCCCTATAGAGAGCTTAAACACCTCTCTTCGCCTGTTTGTAAATATCCAATCCTCCCCGTCTTTTCCACTGCATATGAAACGATTCACTTTGAACCAAAAGCCGTTTTGGGACTAGGTATTTCAAAGAATTCCCAAAACGCAAGACGAGACTTCGAGTTAGCCGTCAAACGATATTGGGAAGGTTGGAACTATTTCTTCACTGATGCATCAAAACTATCAGAAACAGAATGTACAGGAGTAGCAGTATATTTCCAAAATTCCAAAATTGCCCTACTTTTTCAATGTCCACCAGAAGCATCAGTTTTTACAGGAGAGTGCATTGGCATTTTAGAAGCCATACATTATTGTATAAAATCACATAAAATAGCCAAAGCAGTAATTTTTTCAGATTCGCGTAGTAGTATTCAGGCCCTAAAACAAAATCAACTTCATAGTAAAATCCATAGTAATATCATAGTAGAAATTAAGAGCCTGTTATTTGACTGTTCCCAAAACGGCTTGGACATCGAGATAGCCTGGATTCCTGGTCACTCGGATATTGTTGGCAATGAGTGCGCTGATTCGTTAGCAAAGTATGCCACGTCAAACCCGGCTGATCGAAAGCACTACGTAGCTCATAACTACGATTTGCGAAATGGTGCCAAAGGCAAATTGTTCGTCTCGTGGACAAAAAAGTGGAACGAGACCTCAAAAACCAAGGGAGTCTACTATGCAGCTATACAGCCCGACATCCAACGGAAACCTTGTATACCTTTACCTTTTTCTTACCTTTTATTGGTTTTTTAAATACCCGAAATTGGCCAAAAGAACTGTTTCTACGCTTTGCAGATTGAGACTTGGACACTGTTGTAGCCCAGTGTTTCTGAATAAGATCCATGTTAGGGATAATTCTCTTTGTGAATGCGGTCTTACGGATGGTACTTTGGACCATATATTTTTCTCCTGCTCCTTGAACACCAAATCCTTCGACCTTTATAACAAAATTTCTAAATGTAACATTCCCCTCCCAACTAACTTTCATATCCTCTTAAGCCACTTCTGTCCCAAAATTATTAATATTTTAACAACTTTTATAAAAGAAAATGACATAAAATTGTAATGGTGCGCAATTGTGTAAATAATCACTACATAGTATAAAACAAAGTCGCTTTCTCTGTCCCTTTGAACGCTTAGATCTTTAAAACTACGCAACGGATTTTGATGCGGTTTTTTTTAATAGATAGAGTGATTCAAGAGGAAGGTTTATATATATAATACATGCATGCATGTGATGTCGTAAATAAACACATTTTTTTGCGCTTACTTTTCAAACGCTGGCTGAACTCTACGAGATAGGTCAAAATAATGTACTACAGTATTGTACACCTTAAAAAGGTCTACAAAAAAGTCCGCGATGGTATATGTCTATCTCTTAGGGATAACCCACAATAATCATTTTTTATGCTTTACTTTTTACGAGAAATAATGGCTTATTTACGAAGCGATTTTAAGCAATACAGCATTAATCCTTATCCAATTAAGTACATACCTTAAATACATTGTGCATTTAATATAGATAAATATGGCCCTTTACAGCATGTAATTTAAATTAATATTTTCGAAAATATTACAGATTTAAAATGCAGGGACATAGCGGTTGCTGCGGTACCGGCCGCGGCGGCGCGTGCTGGCATTCTTGAAATACCTGTACTTAGTATCAGTATTGCACCCGTGCGAAGCCGGGGCGGGTCGCTAGTATGTAATAAAATAATATCTTTGTGCTGTACCCTACTTTAGAATATTTATGTTCCACTAACCCTTGTCCTCGTCTTTTCAGCGACTAACAAAAACTGTAGACCTACCACAAAGTGCAAAGTCGACGGCCCGCCATCGCGCTGCCGTCTATACGCGACACTGGCAGAATAGTCGACATCGGCTCAATTGCCAAAGAAGGAAAAAAAAAAAAATCGGTATTTAAACATAATGAATTCAACAGTAAGTACTCAACTGAACTCCCAAATACTACACGTAGTTAGTGGCAATTTGTATTAATTATTAAGCCATTTCTTTTTCTAAAATAAAATAAGAACAGTGCCACCATACCTAGATTATACACATCATAATCTTTGTAAGTCCATGCCAGTCCCCACCTCGTAACACGACCTTGGCAAAACTCAGTGTGAGTGTGTTTAATTTCCTCCGATTTTAAGTCTTGTAATAAAACATTTAAATTATATTTATGGCCTACCATAGTGGTAAATATTCTGAAAAAATAAAACAAATGATTGAATTATAGTATAAAAAGTGTTGTAGTAGAATGGTTTTGGTAATTGAGAAACAAACACTTACAGCACATTATCTCTGTGCTCTTTGCTCTCTCTAATGAGTTGTCTACAAAATTCCAGCTCGCCACCTTCAGTGATCAGCTCCTGTGGTGACCCTGTAAAACCATTCTTTGGTGGTAGCCTGAAAAGTAATGTAATGAAATTAACTACACTGAACATTTTACACTAATCTGTACTAATAATAAAGCTGAACAGTTTTTTTTGGTTGAATGCGCTATCTCTGGAACTAGTAACTACCAGTTGGATTTTAAATATTAGTTTTTCATTTGATAGGCTAATTCTTGGGGAAGGCTAATTAACATCACGCTAGGACCCTTAGGAGACGATCAAAATGAAAAATGCCAGAAAGAATGCTAAGCGAAAACAAAGTAAGGCAGGCGATGCAATGCCACGGGGTTGCAAGAAATTTCATGCGGTCGAAGTCGCAGGCAGAAGCTAGTATTATAATAATGCCACAGAAAAAAATATTACATTTTTTTAAATCATTATTTTAGCAGGGACATACCTGGCTGGGCTCCTTGATTCACACAATTCCTGTAAGGTGCTGTAGAAAGGCGGGTTACACATACAGAAATCAAAATCTTGCTTGTCATCATATTGAAATACATGTGAAATTATAGATTTTGTGGAGTTTTTTCTCACTGAAATAAAAAATTAAATTCAATAGTAGCAAAAATATACAGCTGTAATATGAGTGCATAGCAATAACTTATTCCTTTAAAAATGATATTATGTTCTCACATTGAATAAGTTCTTGTAGGCTATTTGTTTGTACATTTTCTTCAGCCTTGGAAAAGCTTTCAGAATCAGTTTCTGTTCCCACAAAATTCCATTTATTTTTTACCGCCGCTAATAACGGGTAAATGGCACAAGCTCCTGTTCCTAAAAAAATATGTAATTTATCATTAAACTTAATATTCGTCAAATTAAGCTCAAAATTTCCTCCATTTGATTTACATGGGCAGATTATATTTGGAACTACTTACCAATATCTAATCCCCATACTTTATCTTTTCTTTGAACTGCATCCAGTAAATCTTCCAACCATAATATGTAATTAAGCCTTAAAGGAAGGGTTGGAACTAATCTGTCTTTAGGAATGTCTACTTCAAGATTGAAATCAGATTTAAGAAGACACTTTGTGAGAACCCTCAGTGCATGTGGATCTTTGAAGTCAATTGTGATTTTGCCTGTGACATCCTGAAAAATTAAATAGAAGAGGAGATAAGAATATGAGACCATTTTCGTATGAGTCCACTACAAAATGACCTTTTAAATGGGGAAGAATGGGCAAGAAAATCCATTCACATAAACTTTTAGGGGATATTGTTAAACACTGGTTGTCCAGCAGACATCAGTAGGTATACTAAACGGCTTATCTGCTACTGTAACTACCCCACTACCTGTGACTGTCCCAAAAAGACACAAGGTCTCACATAATTCACCGCAACGATAAAAAAAATTACGACGTTCCTTTTGCAACTAGGTCAGCTTTGCAGTGATCTAAACAATATCAACTTACCACTTTCACTATGGCAGAAAACTCAGAAAATATCTTTGATAGATTTCCGAAATCAGGCGGTGTTCTGTAAATGTTACGAGGATGCATATATTTATTCAGAGCCATTGCATCCGAGTAAGTTCTATTATGAATAAAAAACCAAAGTTCCTAGTTCTAAAACCCTAGTGTATACTTCAATAAATTGATTTCGACCATATTTCGACCAAAACAGACCAAAATAATAACAATGTGAATGCGCACACCGCAAAACAAAAAGGCAATCTTTAACTTTGAGGCAATCACCAATCAGGGGGTGGCAGACACAGAACATATATACTCTATGGAGGTAGCAGATTTGCCATTTATAAGATGGTCACACTGCCCCTGACAGGGGCAGTGTGGCCATCTTATACCCCTGACAGGGTGTATAAATGGCAAATCTGCCACTGACTGGGCAAAAAATCTGCAATACTTGACGACAAATACAAAATACACAACGAACTCAATGAAATTTCTGTAATCTACAAAAATATTTAACAAATTTTCATGCATTATTATACATATACACTAATAAAGTAATCCAAATTTTCGTCACTTTCGGTGTACAATACTTAGATTTTGACATCTTTTTGATATATCAATCCCCGTTTAGTTTGCCATGCCATGAAACAGAAGATGCCAGTTCGATAAAATCATTTGTAATCTAAAACCTAATATAATTACTTTAAAAAAATATGAATTCATAGTGTGAATTTTCTTGAAATATTTTAAATCTGCCGAAATTTGCCACTTTTGTAAATCGTCAGCATGATCTGCCACAGACAAAATTTTGAAGTAAAATCTGCCAAAATGGCAGAAATCTGCCACAGATGGTCACACTGATCAGAGGGGAGACACTACATCGCGAAGTAAAGAAAGTCCCGTATTACAGAACATCACTCAATACTCAAGCATTACTTAAAACTAGTTTCAACCAATCAAATGGCTTGAATCTAGTTTTAAGTAATGCTTGAGTATTGAGTGACGTTCTGTAATACGGGCCAAAGAGTTGCCATCTAGGTGTTGGCCCAAGCAGGGACCGAAAACCTGTATAAATTACGGTACCGGTATCGAAGAATTTCGGTTACCTCTACGATTAAGGTAACCGCTATCTGGGTAACCCCAAGAAGAAAAAATATGTTACCTTTATTTAGGTTACCGTTTTAATACCGGTTACCTAAAAATGACCTTGACTACGAGAAAGAAACAGAATATCGCAATGCCGACAATTTGTTGGCATTAGAAAATACATTACTAGGGAGATCGTCGTGCGTGCTGTACCTGTACTGTTTATATTTATTTAGTTCGCCTTTTTAGATCAAATACTCCTCGTATTTGATTTAAAGTAAAAAAAGGAAATGAACAAAGGTAATTAAGATAATATTACATTGTAAGTTGGTAAAATACCATTTGTTTATCTTTTTTTCTCATCATTATAGATGGGCAATCCACCGTGTTTAAACCAAGGTAAACACCCAGAAAATTGGGTGCTTAGGTACTTGATTTGACGAAATTGCATTAGTGATGTTAAAAAATATATGTGATTTTGATTCATCTTACATCATTTTAGACAATATTAGTGGAATCAGGGAGCGTAAAATTAATTGGTATGAGATAAAAACGAAGTTTGAAAAATCACATTTTCTATTATTGAATAGCTTGTGTGGTCACACACAAGTCTGCAAAGGGATTACTTAGCATTGAAGACTCGAGCATTAGCGTGTTAGTTGTCATTTTCTTCATTTGTAAGTTGATTTAATTGATACCCCTTCATCATAATCATCATCATTTCAGCCGAAAGACGTCCACTGCTGGACATAGGCCTTCCTCAAGCACCTCCACTTCGACTGGTTCTGTGCTTCTCGCATTCAACGTGTTCCTGCGGCCTTCACAAAGTCGCCAGTCTACCTTGTGGGAGACCTTCCAACGCTACTTCTTCCGGTACGCGGTCGCCACTCCCGAACCTTTAGGCCCCATCGGCCATCTGTTCTGCGAGCGATTTGTCCTGCCCACTGCCACTTAAGTTTGGCAATTCTTCGGGCTATGTCGGTTACTTTGGTGCTCCTGCGGATCTCTTCATTTCTAATTAGATCACGCAGGGAAACTCCAAGCATAGCCCTCTCCATTTCCCTTTGGGTGACATTTAACCTTTTACGTTTCCGTGTCATAGGCCATTACTGGCAAGTTGCCAGTGGCAACACGCACTGGTCAAAGACTTTCGTCTTGAGACACAGCCGTATGTGGGACGAGAAGATATTGCGTAGCTTCCCGAACGCTGCCCAGCCGAGTCGCATTCGACGATTGACCTCTTTTTCGAAGTTCGACCTACCCAACAGGACAGTTGGTCCTAGGTAAACATATTCGTTCACGATTTCGAGTGTAGCGTCTCCGATCTTCATGAGAGTGGGCGTTACATGGGCATTTGACATGACCTTCGTTTTGTCCATGTTCATTTTAAAACCCACTCTTTTAGAGGCTCTACTGAGGTCATCGATCATTGTACGGAGGTCCTCCATAGTCTCAGCCATGACTACGATATGGTCGGCAAACCGAAGGTGAGTTATTTACTCGCCATTGATGTTAATGCCAGCCCCTTTCTAGTCCAGAACCTTGAAGGCATCCTCCAGTACAGCGCTGAACAGTTACGGAGAGATAACATCTCCCTGTCTCTCTCAGAAGGATAGATTTCGAGGTCTGGTCCTGGAGTCGGACTGATATAGTGGCATTTTTGTACAGACACTTCAGCACCTCGATGTACTGATAGTCGATCTGGGTCCGTTGAAGAGACTGCAGTACAGCCCATATCTCGATCGAATCAAAGGCTGTCTCGTAGTCCACAAACGCTAAGCAGAGAAGCAGGTTATACTCTTCGGTCTTCCGTATAACCAGTCGTTGCGTATGTATGTGGTCTACGGTGCTAAACATTTTACGGAATCCGGCTTATTCGGGACGCTGGAAGTCGTAAAACCTGCGCGCGAGACGGTTCGTGATGACCCTTGAAAACAGCTTGTAGATATGGCTCGGAAGTAAGATGGGCCTATAATTCTTAAGACGGGCATTGTCGTCTTTCTTAAAGAAAAGTATCACCACCTCTGTTCCATGCCAGTGGTGTTTCACCCTTGAGTATGACTGAACCACGCAGCTTCTGAAGGGCCTTAAGCACGGGTTTTCCGACGGCCTTTAGGAGTTCGGCCGTAATTCCATCATCACTCGGCGACTTGTTATTTTTGAGCTGCTTCAGAGCCATCCTAATCTCATACAGGCTGACGTCCGGGATGTCTTCGGTATAGTGTCGGGTAAGTCTAGCTCTCGGGTCATTTGCCAGATTCGTAACGGGGTTTCTCTTTCTCTTTAACAGCTGAGGTTTGGCAGATACGATCCTGCCATTATCGGTATTCAGTTTCGTAAGCTGACTCTGCCCTATAGTCAGATGTCTAGCAAAGACCTTGGAGCCTTTATTCTGCTCTATCGCGTCCTTAATAAGGTTTGTATTAAAGCGGCGAAGGTCGCTTTTCAAGGACTTAGAGATCCATCTATTGAGCTGCTGGTACAGACGCACATCAAGCTACCCGAAACTGTCAAATTTTTCCAATCAACCTTGAACCTTATACTATAACGATAAAGTTGAAAATCTATTAAAGAAATTTGACAGATTGTAGCAGATTGACGTGCTGGTGCTGGCGTCTGTACTTGAGCGTATCATCTGAAGACTGCAGAATCATCTCGCGCCTCTCCTTCATGAGCTGTAAAGTAGGATCAGAGAGCCTCTTTTTTGTATTCGTACGACGGGTCTTGAAGATCTTAGATCCAACCGTGTGGACAGTTTCTACGAACCCATCGTTATACTTGTCCACAAAGCTCCCTAGGCACTCGAAACGATTCTGAAGTTCAAGCTGAAAGTTCTCGGTGTTTTAGACTTGGATCGGTGCTGAGCGGAGTGTAGACTTTATCAGTCGAGATCTTTCCAGCTTGATGTGCCTCTTACCATGCGGTGATCACGTCCGGTTTTCACCGCGTTGGTCACAGAGACATCATTGAATACTTGCTTCTTCGTCGAAATAATGACGTCAATCTCATTTTTAGTTGCATCATCCAGGCTCTGCCAGGTCCACTTTCTGTGCTCACGTTTTCTGAAGAAGGAATTCGTCATAAAGAGACCTTCCTTTTCCATAAAACTGGCCAGGAGATGGCCCCGCGGGTTCCGGCGTCCAACTCCAAATTGCCCCACTCGGAGCTCATCATCGTTTCGTTTGCACAGTTTCGCGTATAAGTCCCCCATGAGAACGAAGTGAGTTTTAGAGCCATGCATGGCTCTATAAATATCCTCATACATGGTCTTCAGCTCATCGTCGGGGCGTGAACCTGTACGACCTTCAGCGCATATTCTGAGTACTAGGCACGCCACCCTGGTCGACACACTGTCGATCTTCACCACGTTGCTCAGAAGGGACTTATGGACGATAAGCCCGACACCACCTTGGGACTGCTGGTCGCCCTCCCGGAAATAGAGCAAGTTTCCAAATTTGAGGATTATCGAGTCCTCCCCTTCTCTTCGGACTTCAGATAACCCCACTATACTCCATCGTAACCTGCTCAATTCTTTCTCGAGTTCGGTGATCACCTCGTTGGCGTCGGTCCGGAGTGCACGCGTGTTGTATGTCGCTAGATCCAGTTTTCGGTGATTGTGGTAGCCAAATCTCTTCCGGGGGTTCTTAGCACCCTTTCCCTTACCGTGGCCTTGGCCGCTACCGTAGCCAAGAGTAGGCGGGCCGCTGGGTACTAGGGGCCAAGTGTTTTTGTGCTTCTCATTCTCGGGAGGGTTTTCCATAATCGCCACGGTTGGCAGGCGGGTTGGTGATCGCAGTATGGTGGTAAAATGTCTAGAGAACGCTGCTGCCCTTTCTCCGGTACCTACGTCCCTTAGTCGTCTTTTACGACACCCACAGGAAGTAGGGTGTTGCTATTCTTTAAGTCCGGCACCACGCATCACACAAAACTGATACCCCTTAGCTTCCTGTAAATACTTTAAGATTTGTTCATAACATTTGGTGCGCACATGGCTTAATATACTTACTTAAGTTCCTTTGCTACAAATTTTCCGAATAGCTTATTTCTTTTGTCTTCTCCCTCTCCATAAAAAGCACATTTTGAACAATTCTTCTTAACTGCAATATCTTTTCTTTCCTTCTTTTTATACCCGTGGAGACAGAAAGGCTTGACTTTAGTATAGTGCCGCAGAAGTTGCGGGCTAAAAAGGGTCAAAGCTGGTAGGGCTTGAGTCCCCGATTATAACGCTACCACTCTTATTACAAGGTAATTCATATTTTTCGAGAAATTAATAAAAATTGTTTCTAACCTCATTCAGATAAAAAGGGAAAACGAAACGTTATTATGGGCGATTGACAACCAAATCTGTACAGTATGTCCAGTATATTGTCTGAACGTAAAAAAAAAAACTACGCCACTTGCGTCATGTCACTATATGTCCCAAAACCGAATCGGGGCACCCCGACTCCACGTAGTCTTTTAGCTGTTACCCCTAGAGTGTTTATAAAAAACCGGAGGCGCGGAGAAAACCGGAAGCCGAAGCTGCGTAGGTGAGCATGGGTGCCTATCCTTTGTTACGTAAGGGCGAAGGGGCTGCACTTCCCGCAGCGCTGGAGACGTTGCAGAAACAACTTTGTTTTGACAACAAGTGTTTTGAGGTTAAGTTACAATAATAAATTTTTCTTAAGAATGGTGCTTTACCTTTTCATGGGAATGGTACCAGGGGAAAGGGGGCAACGCCCCACTTCCCCCCTCCTACTCCCTACCCCCTTCTCGTGCCCTTTTAAGCAATTTTTGAGTGTTGAGGGTAGGTTACAAAAGATCGTTTTTCTCGGAAACGGTGAGTTACCTTTTCATGGGAGTGGTGCCAGGTGGGAGGGGTCAACCCCCCCTCCCTCCCCTCAAGTACCAACTTCCCCCTCCTGCGGCACTATTCTAAAGTTATACCGACAGAAATAATAGATGGGGAACTTGGTTTGGGTAGCTTTCTTGGTGACGGTAAATCATCTGAACATTGTGTCTCACTATCTGAATTTTTTTTCTACCGGCTCCGAGAGCAAAGTCTGTTCTTTTTGTCTCCTACGATTACTTGATAAAAAAATAATTAGATGGGCTATAATACCTATCTACGTAATATTTATTTATTTATTATTATTGTTTTACCATTTATGTAAGCACACCATATATACAGACAAAAAAAAACACACACAGAAAAATAGTTACAAAGGTGACGCTTATTTCATAAGAAATCTCTTCCAGCGAACTTGCGATGGGACAATAAATAGAAAGATGTAGACAGCGTGTGAAAGAGTAAAGGAGACAAAAAAATTGGTTGTCTGTATTTAGGTTTAAGGACGATAGTTTTACGTGATAACGTCATCGTCTCAAAGAAACATTGATGAATAAATGTGTCACAAGCCAACGCTTGGGCCGATCGTGCCTCTCTATCGCTTGTTCCGCGCTCTCGCTTGCACGATCAGGCTCAGGCGGAACATGACACTTTTTCGTGCGTGCAGCCGGTGTTCATCGATTTATAAGACGTTATCACGTCAAAAAAATTCATAAAATCGTTAACAATCCACTTAATAAAAATAAATAAATCTTATGAGAATATACTTACATTCAAATAAACATACATACATACTTACTTCTAAAATAAATATCACTAGAATGTTAATATGTAATTATATCGTAATCAAAATAATAAATACATACACAACTATGATGAAGTGGAAAGATACGAGTTCTTTTACTCTTTTTTAAAATCTGCAATCTATAGGTACACAACTCATCATAGAAATCAACTCGGTAGTTTTGACACATAGGTACACAGGCGATGCGCGCCCTTTAACTAATGTCGGCGGCACGTGTAAGATAGAGGTAATTTTTATTTCGGTAACCGGTATGAATACCGGTTGTATTCAATAGTTAAGAATTAAGGTAACCACCTGTAAAATACCGGTAAATCAATAAAGGTTGTAACCGAAAAATACCGGTATTGATCGTACCGGTTTCGGTCCCTGGGCCCAAGTACCTACTATTTACTTTCTAGCAGGTACGTTAAATTATCAACTAGACTCGTAAATGAAATACAATTTGTTAAGACTATGCCGACCGCACAGTGGCGCCCTCATCGTTTGTTTGGTTACTTCATCCAATTTAGAATGTGAATGCAGAAAAGAAGCACGTTAAGTTGTGCTTCACAAGATTATACGTTAATATTATTACAAGCGGTAGTTTTATATTGTTTAGTTTTATTATAATCCATAAAATGGATAACAGTGGCCACTATATTCCGTTTTAAGGATTATGATTTTTTTTGACAGTGACTATAATGGCAATCCTTCATTCCTAGCGTCACTAAAATACCTATTTGCGGCCGGTCGCCATTTTATCCTCTCACTGTTTGGTACCAAAGTTGGGTACGTCAACTGTCAAATGCTCTTGAGCTGTGGATATAATTTATGAATTTTGGAGTAATTTGCTGTGTTATTGTGTTTGAACTCGGTTCTATAGTGGAAGTCGTCAGTAGCAAGATGCCTAATTGCAATATGTGTGGATGTGGCATCAAAAGAAGCAGAAATCACCCGAAAACAACCAGCACCAGTATGTGTACTTAATTTCAGCTGAAATATCATTAGATTTAGATGATAAACAAAAGATTCTGCGTTCGTTGAAGAGTTTCAACAGCAAAGCATTCATATTTTCCCTTTTCTCTATATTTTCAAGTTGTATTTCATGAAATCATTTTCTTTGTTATTGTAGGGATAGAGTAGTGCATTTGACATTATTATATTTATCGATAATGCTATTTTATGGTTCTTTATTGGTTGGAAACAATCGGTGTTGAAAATTTAGAGATGTCAACAAAAACAATTTATATTTGTTCTCTTCACTTTGAAGAATCTAGTTTCAACCGGACACTGAATAAAGTAATTGAGACAGAGTGGGAGATATCTCTCGCTTGTCTTCAATATCTATTAAAGCTTACTTATATTTTATTTGTTTCAGATTTATTAAGAGAATTAAAGGACAAATGTCAAAAACAGCCCAATAAGATATAGAGACATAACGAGAAAATTTTAATACAGACGAAAATATTATGGAAAGAAATCTCCTGAAAGAATATCACATCGAAATTATCTGATCAAAATTGTATAGTTCAGAAATAAATGAGAGTGATTTGTTTGTTGTTGTTTTTTCCTGTTTGAATATAATTATATACTTAATTATAATTTATTGTTGACTTTTAATTAAAGCCCACTATCATCTGCATATTAGAAAAGGTAGGTGTTGGAAACTTAAGATCTAAATTACAAAAATATTAATTATGTTAGTTCCATCATTATATCCCGTGAAATTCAAATTTTCACACATTTTTTTCCAAATTGCAGTTCTGTTACATTTTTTTTTATTATTATTCAAATTATTATCAATTATCATCAGCGGTCCATTGACGGTAACACCTCTTACGGCTTAGCTGTGAAAGATGGACGAACCTACAAATTAGTATAAGTTAGAAAATTTGGGGTATTTTTCCCCGTAGATATTGTACCGTGAGTCCGTGACACTAAGAAAATTTTCTCACAATCTTTTATCGATGTTATTTTATAGAAATATCGATTAGGGGCTGCTCTATTAGCCGCCATTTTATCCTCTCAGTAAAGTGTAGGTATGCACGTTTTTCTTGTAGGTATGCCGGGTCCATGTGATTGGTACGACAGTGGTGTGACTTTTTCTTTGTCTTCTCTTGTCCTTCCAATGTGACCATTTGTGACAGATTTCTGCCATTTTGGCAGAATCACTTTAAAATTTTGTTTGTGGCTAGTGTTGGGCAATGATAATAATCCGGTTAATATCATTTGGTTAATAATAATTTCCCTTCATAGTTTTCAGGCTTAGGACTGTCAGATTAGACTTCATTTTCATCATCTTTCTTTGTAGTAAATAAATGATTTAAAACTAATCTGGCCCATTTAAAAAATTTCAATCAGCTATTTACATTGATTTTTGATAATTAATTTTTTTATGTACAGATGCCAGCACATCAAGCTACCCCAATCTGTCAGATTTTCCCAATTGAATATGAACCTTATTCCTTTGTGCTAAAGATGAAAATCTATCAAAGAAATTTGACAGATTGGGGTAGGTTGACCTGCTGGCGTCTGTACTTAGTTTTTCTTTTTATTCATAATCAGTCATTTATTTGGGTTTTTTTTCATTTTCGCTTTTAGTTATTTTTTTTTTTGTTTGTTGCTCAAAACAAAAAAATACATCAGCTTGAGTACTAAAGGTCCTTTCCGTAGCTGATGACGTGTAAGGAGCTAATAAAATAGCAACTGCAATTTTATGAAGTTTAGTAGAACTGCAAATACCCTTCCACCAGCTAAGGGCGTCTGTTTCTTTGACTTGAGACCAAATAAAGCGATTCTTCCAAAAGTTATCTTTGCTTTGTAATCGGCGGGGGTGCGGGGATGCATATTACCTACTAACCGCTCGGGTATTTTCCATTGTTTATAATTTACGATGAGAATCTTAGAGCTATTCTGCATTAAAATATCTCTAAATTTAAAAATAATTTTCACACAACCAAATCGAATTTGACAATCGCGACTCCACGTGGTAAGCACGTACTTTTTTTTTTGTTTGGTTTCGCACGGTTTCCGCATTCAGCCAAAAAGGAGGTACTTATTTGCCCTCATCATCATCATCTGATAAGCCTTTTCCAAACTATGTCCAGATGCAGCTGAATACCAGTGTTTTACATGGAGCGACTGCCTATCTGACCTCCACAACCCAGTTACTGGGTAATACGATTCCCCTTGGTAAGACTGGTTGTCAAACTTTCGGGCTTCTGACTACCCGTAACGGCTGTCAAAGACACATGAATTACAGCCGGGACCAACGGCTAAATGTCTCGGTATGTAAAGATGGTCACCCATCCACAGACCAACCGTGGCAAGCGTAGCTTACCCTGATCGATCGACCTGTGCGGCTGTTATTGTTTGGCCACGGGCCCCTCCCCGTGTATTTTTTTGAGCCGTAGGTGCGCAGTGGGGCAACCTTGACCTCTTCTTTACGGAATTTTTCACTTTTGTATGGAAAATATGAAAAATTATTACTTACGTGAAGAGTTTTAGGGGTTTACGGGCTTTGTAAAGGGGGTCGAAATTTTCATTATTTTTGCGATAGTACAGACGCCAGCAGGTCAACCTACCCCAATCTGTCAAATTTCTTTGATAGATTTTCAACTTTAGCACAAAGGAATAAGGTTCATATTCAATTGGGAAAATCTGACAGATTGGGGTTTGTAGGTGTCGCTTTGTTAAATCAAGTAAATAATTAGTTTAGATGGTTAAATCACAAAGCGATGCGTCAATACTAATTATGGTTCTTATAGTATTTGACCTCTAAAAAAAACTGAATTTCCCGAAAAATGTGTATTTATTTTATTATTAACACTTTCATATACAAAAAGTGAAAATAAATAAAAATAATAACAATACATTGAATCACACTGCGTACACACACCCATTTTATGTTCACACCCACAGATTTTTTTACAATAAAACAAAAAAAAAGCATTTATTGTTTTAACAAAACATTGATAGCAGGGTTATCATCCATTGCAAGGCTATTAATGGACACTTATGGATTATAGTTGATAATAACTCAAAGCATCCGGCTATTTACTCAACACTATTTGTGGCAGATCATGCTGACGCTTAAATCTGCCGAAATCTGCCACTTTTGTAAATACAAAAGTGGCAGATTTCGGCAGATTTAAAATATTTCAAGAAAATTCACATTATGAATTCATCTTTTTTTAAAGTAATTTCATTAGGTTTTAGATTACAAATGATTTTATCGAACTGTGCATCTTCTGTTTCATGGCATGGCAAACTAGACGGGGATTTTTCCAAGTGAATACTTATAAACAAAACAAAAAAAATAAGGAATTGGTTACTAAACCAACATGTGTCAGCTTTAATTACAACAAAAGAGGGATTCAGGAACACGGAGACTGTGTCTCCTTATTCCTGACATCTTTTTGACCACTTATAAACATGGTCAAAAAGATGTCAGAATCTAAGTATTGACCGAAAGTGACGAAAAGTTACTTGGAGTACTTAATTAGTGTATAGGTATAATAATGCATGAAAATTTTTAAATATTTTTGTTGATTACAGTTTTATTGAGTTTGTTGTGTATTTTGTATTTGTCGCCAAGTATGGCAGATTTTTTGCCCAGTCTGTAGCAGATTTGCTATTTATAAGATGGTCACACTGTCTCCTTCTGTTCTTTTTCACTGTGACATCGACGCGCGCTTGCAGAAATAGAAAGGGGAAAATAATACAATAATATTATTTGAAAGATTCTCTTTACATAACTTTTCCATGATGGTTGACCAAATTGAAATGGCTTTAGACGATATTATAAAAGCAAACAAGAAAACACCAAGGGGTGGAGGAGGTGCTGGACGAAAATTCAATACCACCAGAAAACCTGGTGGCGGCCGTGGAGGAGCTGGTGGTGGGTTTAGAAATGGTCGCACGGGGGGCGTTTTACGTGGAAGAAACCGTGGCGGTGTATCTAAATCAGCAAATTACACAAGGGTAAATTATTACTTAGATGGTTATACAAATTACAAATGGCGGACAAACGTGGTGAAATGACGCATCTTGTTATACTCAAATCAAAGGAAGATCAAGTTGCAATAATGACTCAGCTATCTCTTTGGCCATTTTGTATGTAGCAGCAGGGTTAAACACTGCATCGTATTTTCACTCTTGCTAACCTAGATCTTAAGATCTAAATTTGGCTTCCAGAAAGCACTCCAATGTTAAATACGCGTTTGTCATATTCTACAATGTCTAAACTGGAATATTTTCGCCTGAAAATAAATGTCCAGATGTTTGGCATCAACAGCTATCGAAATGCATCAAACAATTACAACACTTCAGATGTCACGTATTTGGGATCACTGCGATTCAACCTAAGTATTCAGTGATTTAGTGGAAGTGCCAGGATATCCTGGTGGGAATATGTCACCATGTTGTCTTCACGATGGAGTCATTTAAGGGTCTGGGCTGCAGGCATGGGAGACAAGGAAGTCTGCTGTGGTGTTCATTCCTGACTTGATCTATTTGCAAGATGCAGTACTAAAATCAACGCGAGTGTGTGCCCGTCAGTGCTAAAATAAGAACTTCATTGAAATGTGGGACAAATTAATCCAGTTGTAACACTTTAAGCAATTTAAAAAATTCTTTTTACTTGTTTGTCAATATTGTTTTGTAATTAGCATTGTAAAATTTTATATTGTTACATAAAATGTAGCCATGTATGTAACTAATTTGTATGCCACACTATTACACTTGGGTGTAATCATGTTCAATGAGGCATTGAGCGGTCAATCGGCAAGCTCTTTGAAGGACCACCTATTTCAGGGCGATGTTAACAGCGCATGGAAACATGACATGTTCAATGACTTTGGTGAAAGGAAGATTCAGAGAAATGCCATGCAGGCTATCACAACTGGTCCAACTAAGTTGTTAGTATCCAATCTGGATTTTGGAGTCTCTGATTCAGATATCCAGGAGCTGTTTTCAGAATTTGGTACTCTGAAAAGTGCTGCCGTACATTATGATAGATCTGGAAGGTCTTTAGGTAAGCAAAGCTTGTTAAATGTGTGTCTGTTTTATTCAAGTGACTATATACCAACCAGTAATTACAACCATGTTGTAACTTCTCTCTTAGGTACTGCTGATGTAGTGTTTGATAGAAGAGCTGATGCTTTGAAAGCCATGAAACAATATAACGGGGTGCCTTTAGATGGGAGAGCTATGAACATACAACTAGCAACATCTGAAATCAGCACCTTCAGAACTGAAGAAAGAAGTCGTATTGGCGGTGGCGGCAGTGGAGGTGGTGGTGGACCAGTTCGGAGAAACATTAATAGAGGTATTTATCATTAGTTTGTGTCATTGATGCAGCATTAATTATGTTTAGGTTTTTTGGAAATCTCTAATGTTGTTTGTTATGGTGAAGAGATCAATTATCTTTTTGGTGTGCGGTATCTTTCTATTGGTTAGACTTTTGATTTGATGTGCTATATAACTATCAGGCAAGTAAAGTAAAACTGCATGATAGCACATGACAGGGTGTTTATGGTTCAGTTGGATGCAGAAGACTGATAAAAATTAAATCTATGATTTTCTATGGTAAAAAAAAAATAAGTTTAAAACCTAAAAACAAACTACTGCAAAGGATGAAACAAGAAAGTAAGTTACAGCGGCATGAGACCACGGGAAGGTACTTTCTTGTTTCATTCTTTTCAGTAGTCAGGTTCTAGTTTTTAATTTTTTTTTTCTTACCTTTTAGAGAGTGATTTTTCAGTAGTCAGATTTTATTTTTTGGAATTTTTTTTATTTAAATTATTTTGGCGTTATAAGTTTGTGATAAAGTATATGCAGAGCCGCTTTAGTTTAGGCACACCCCGGACACTCCGTACAACGCGCGCAAAATAATTACCTACTACTACTACATAGCCAAATGACGTTGGTACACGTGCAAATGTGTGCGTAAACTCTAGTAGGGTTGGTTGTCGTGCGGAGCGTAAAAAAAATGGCGGGAACGACGACGACGCGACTAGAAAGGACTAGTTTAATTGTTTATCTAATTAGTCGGGTTCGTAATGAAATAAAAATAATATTATAATAGTTGAGTAATAAATGTAAAACTTTTTAACAATAACTTTAATTTCGGAAGTCGGTGTCTTTGGATCTGTATTTTAGTTTATTGCCACTGACTTACGAAATTAAAGTTATTTTTCACTTTGTACTTAGTGTTTTTTTGGAAGTCAGTTTTTTTTTGCTAAAAAGTTTTTATTTCTCGCTTTTTAGTGGGTCTGTTTATAAAGTATCTAAGTTACAATAGCCTAATGTCAACTTGCTCATCGCCTTTTACAAAATATTGCTTTTCCCGATGCAGGGACGTTAATTGTTGAGGAGTTCTCTTGGTACTCCATCATCAGCTCCATTTCACCATTCGCATTGTGACGAGCATAAATTGTGCTTAGCAAACATATTATAGTAATCGAATCGCAACCTGTGAAACACTTATTATTGAGTAGTCCCGGTGGCCATCTGTGGTCTTCATCATCAGTTCCACTTCACTAAATGTTGCTATCCCAGAGCAAATACCCATGCAAATAAGGTACTTAGCTAAATATTGCTTACACTAAAATATTTTCGTTTAAATGACCTACTTAACTATAAATAATCGGTTATTATATCGCATGGTATTAAAATGCGATATCTCACAAACATTTATGTAAATACAAATTCGGAAAAGCATCATCACAATATCGAACCATCGTGATTAAAACTCAGATAAAACTTTTAAATCGCAAAATTGTGTGTTCGTGTCAGCAGTACAGTGCTGCGGTTCTTTGTGAGCGCCCCGAGCTAATGAACCGCCGATAATGTCGCGGGTGTGCGGGGTGAGGTGCGGTATCTGATGTCAGTGCGGGGTAGGGAGTGGCCATTCTGTACGAAGTACTATTAGGTATTCTGTGGTTTAGGTTTTATTGTTTTACATTTACCTAGGTAATATACCAAACACATACATAAATATGTTTGGCTCAAATCTGAGGTGTGATTTTATAGAAATTATTCCTAATTATCGGGTGTATGCAAGCAAAGCCGTGAGCAAGAGCTGACAATATACAGGGTTATTTGAAAAACACTAGCAACCTCTTAAGAGGTCATTGTACTCATCATTATAAACAACTTTTACTATGGGACCAAACCTGATATCGCAAAATAAAAATCAGCTGTTCCCTACATTTATCTTCGTCTATCTCGTCTCGTCGTCGTCGGCTGAATTTTTATTCGCGATTACGATGTTGGTCCCATGGAGAAAGTTGTTTAGTGATGATTTGATGGTCTGTACTGTACCACATCCTTAAATTTGGCTGGTCATTGAAAAGTAACCCTGTATAGCAGTATAACCTGCGGACAATCAAGACACTTTCAATTATACCTCATTTATCAAATAATGACATGTAGTTTAGAAGTTATGAGGGAACAGACGAACAAAACTCCTTTTTGCTTCGCCGTAGTCGGGTAAATATGTCTCATACACAACACTTAAACACCTATTTGTTTACACAGGTGGAGTAAACAGAAATCAAGGTGGAGGTGGATCACGTGGCAGTGCACGCCGCGGTGGGGGCCGTGGAGGAGCCGGAGCAGGCCGTGGCAAGCGTCCTGCGCCCACTGCTGAACAATTGGATGCAGAGCTTGATGCTTATGTCAAAGAAATCAAGTGAAAAATTAATATAAGTGTAGTGCAAAAGACACTAATTTAAATAAGTTTAGAATATTAATGGACTCTTCAAGATTGACAACAGATATTTTATAGTCGGACACAAAAACAGCTAACTGTTAACTATAAAATTGAAGAATTGTTATTTTGATTCAATGTTAAACAATTTAATAAACATATGACTCTGGTACATTAATAAATTGTTAATTTAAGTCCATCATTTACCCTAATTTGTAATCATCTTGAGAGAGATTTTTCAAAAGTACTACAATTTAATGAATATCATTTTGATGACAAAGTAATACCAAGAACTTGAAGATGTTAGCAGTAAGCCTGCTGTTGACCTTAGTCAATTTTATCAACTTCTTACAAAGTTCCATCTGCCTAAACTAGAATTAATCACCGTTTTACTCATAAAGGGTCATTGTACTCATCATTATGAACCACTTTTACTATGGGACAAAACCTGAAATTGTGAAAAAAAAATCTGCTGTTCCCTACATTTATGTTCGTATAAAATGCAGGGAACAGATGATTTTTTTTTTCGCGATTTTATGTTTATTATAATACTAGCGACCCGCCCCGGCTTCGCACGGGTGCAATGCTGATACTAAATACACTACATTATACATATAAACCTTCCTCTTGAATCACTCTATCTATTAAAAAAAACCGCATCAAAATCCGTTGTGTAGTTTTAAAGATTTAAGCATTCTTATGGACAGAGAAAGTGACTTTGTTTTTAACCGACTTCAAAAAGGAGGAGGTTATCAATTCGGTTTTTTTTTTTTTTTTTTCTTTATGTTTGTTACCTCAGTACGCCGTCATTTATGAACCGATTTGGAATTTTTTTTTATTTGAAAGGATATGCTTCCAGATTGGTCCCATTTTTGTCAAAATCCAGTTCTGATGATGGGATTCATGAGGAATTGAGGGAACTCCTCAAATATTATAGGCATACATATAGCAATTTTGGTATTTTCATCAACATGTCAAGCATTTGCATTCAAAAAGTATAATTTGGTGAAGTGGAACTGATGAAGGAGACCACAGATAGCCACAGGAACTCTTCAATGATAATAAGTATTTCACGGGTGGCGATAAGATATCTCGATTAAGATAGTTAAGCGACTATGACGAAGCAAATTTAAATAAATGGTTCTGACGAAAATGGTACCATCAAACCGATCTGATGATGAAGCTGGAAGGTAGGTACCGGAACTTCGTAATAAAACCATGTATTCTAGCCGTGTTTGGGCTTATTGGAATTGTCATGAGATGCACTCTGACTATAAAAAGTAAAAAATAAAAACTTTTTAACAAAAAAAAAACAACCGACTTCAAAAAAAAAAAACTACAAAGTGTAAAATAACTTTAATTTTAATTTTGGAAGTCGGTGGCAAAAACGTAAATACAAAATCAAAGACACCGACTTCCGAAATTAAAATTAAGGTTATTTTACACTTTGTAGTGTTTTTTTTTTGAAGTCGGTTGTTTTTTTTTGAAAAGTTTTATAATATGTACATGCACATAAAATGGCAGGGGTGACTTGCACACTCAAAAATGGGCCACCAGTCTGGAAACCGTTGCTAGCACATTGTGGCAACATGTCCTGAGGTGTTTGAAGAGTGGAGAGGTATTCCACACAGCTATCAGAACAATACTGCAGGTACGGAGCAGGCACATTTTTCGAACGGAGCAATGGATTAACAATATGCTTCAAAATGATTAAAATTAAGAGCAATAGTGTGTAGTGTGTACCGCCAACTTAAAGGTCTCTGCACACAGCGGGCGCGGCGCTACGAAGTACTATTAGGCATTGATATATAGCTCAATGCTATTAGGTATTCTGTGGCGGCGCGGCGTGACGGGACGGCGACGCGACGCTGAGCAGTTGTTGTAATGGTGTGCGTATGAACTGAGGGACCACACTGGGAATACGCGAAATGAAAATCCTAGGATTTAGTAGTAGACTTAAAACAATATTGTAGAATGAATCTGGGAATTTGTAAACGAATATATTAAAAACTACGACCCATAAAATGTGGTCCCTCAGTTCTCACAGACGATCAGCCAGATCTCTGAAAGTATCATATGAACAAAGAGTACTTTGTATAAACTGCTTAAAAAAGAAGGTTTTGTGAATACAGACATTTATTAACACGTTCAATGCCGGGAGCCCTCCTGGAGGGCTCACTCATGTCGCATATGGGATGCCGGGAGCCCTCGCGGAGGGCTCATTATAAACTATAAAAATAAAATAAGTTTTATATTTTAACAAGATTTATTAATGTACGCCTTGGTTTTGAAATCCAAGCAAATTTATTTTCAAAAAAAATTGGGGTCTAGAAGCATGAATTTCAGGGGTGAAAAACCATTTTCACGGTTACAAAATATAAATACCTATTCACATTTTTTTTTTGAGATTAGTAAACATAATTTTTACAATGAAGGCTTTTCAGGGTTCCGTATCAAAATGGCAAAAATAACACTTGTGGTGACTTCGTTTATCAGTCCGTTCGTCTGTCACAGCTACTTTTTTCAGGAACTTACTAATGCTTATAGACTTGACATTTGGATTCATAATAATATAAATAATGCTTGTCCATCTGTATAACATGTGTTTTTTTGTAATATTGTTAGTCTAATTGTAACTGGGTCCTAAATGGGGGTTTCATTTTAAAGTGACGTAAATAGGTCAAATGGGATATAAAATGGTAGAATTAAGTAATTAGGTACGCAAAATGCACAACAAACTTTTCACTCTAAAATAAGTGTACCTACCTAGTGGAGGCTTCGTTATCGATCAATCTACGGTAATTACGTTTTTTTTAAACGTAAAATATTGTTTTTAATTAATAAACTAGCTTTTTTAAACCAGTACCTAACATCAAAATCTGCAAGTGACTTATCTCATTTAGATAACTGACTTGAGTGTATACGGTCGACAGTCTATGGGATTTAATTTGGATTTAGAAATTAAATACTTTCCGAACTAAGAAAAAGTATAAACATTTCTAGCAACAAAAGAATTTATTTATTTATTTAAACTTTTCGCACAAAAAGGTGCAAAGGCGGACTTAATGCCTTCTCTACCAGTCAACCAAGGGTGGTGAAGAGGTTGGATGGCAGAATTACGGATGCTTTAAGAAATAAGATATATTATCGTTCTGATAGGAAGTTGTATTTTTGAAGACTATTTTCAACTAGCTGCGCCCCGCGGTTTCACTTGCGTAAGTTTTGATCCCGTGGGAATATCGGGATAAAAAGTATCCTATGTGTTATTCTGATGTATAAACTATATTACTGTAAAGTTTCATCAAAATCCGTCCAGTAGTTTTTGCGTGAAAGAGTAACAACCATCCATCCATCATCACAAACTTTCGCGTTTATAATATTAGTAGGAATTAGTAGGATTATATCCCCCGGTTTTAAAAATAAATTCCGAATCCGATGGTTATACTAACAATGTAGGTAGGTAAGTAATTAATATTGGTAATTGTCTCATCTCGGTAACAAATCCTGTTTTTTTTTTTTCGTCCAAAATGGCCATCGATAAAGCGAAAATTCTGAAAAAATCTAGTTGGGAGGTTTGTGTGTAAATGTTTCACGAAAAATTAAACGATATCGTTTTTTACTAGCCGTTTGTAAAGGATTTTTGCAGATTTTTATAGATTTAGCATTTTTATAAGCAATCGCATAAGGTTAAAATTTTGTAATGAAAATTTCAAAATATTTTTCCTACCAATCTGTAACAAAATAATTACGAGTGGGTAGTATAATAATGTTAAAAAAAATGCATGATGTATTTAAGCCATTCACATTAAAAAATAAAATTATTACATTGCATGAGAATTTTAGAAGAGGTTGGATACCCCTGTCCTGGGATCAGAAAAGCGATTGTACTTTTTCATCATTTTTGTATTTTTTATTATTTCACGTCTCCACCCCACTAGTACATGTAAATACCCACAGGGATACTAAGTATAGCAACAAAACGGTCTGAAAACACTATTTTACTTCTTTTTACAGTGTTTTAAAATACGGTGTCAAACCTAATGCCGACGACCCTCCTCGAGGGTTTACTTTAGCTCACACTGCCCTTATATTAAAAGTACTCTGTGGCTCACACCACAGAATACCTAACAGTACTTCGTACAGAATGGCCACTCCCTACCTCGCGCTGACATCTGATACCGCACCTCACCCCGCACACCGCGAATTCGTCGGCGGCTCATTAGCTCGGGGCGCTCACAAAGAACCGCAGCACTGTACTGCTGACACGAACACACAATTTTGCGATTTAAAAGTTTTATCTGAGTTTTAATCACGATGGTTCGATATTGTGATGCTTTTCCGAATTTGTATTTACATAAATGTTTGTAAGATATCGCATTTTAACATGCGATATAATAACCGATTATTTATAGTTAAGTAGGTCATTTAAACGAAAATATTTTAGTGTAAGCAATATTTAGATAAGAACTTTATTGGCATGGGCATTTGCTCTGGGATAGCAACATTTAGTGAAATGGAACTGATGATGAAGAGCACAGATGGCCATCGGGACTACTCAATAATAAGTATTTCACAGGTTGCGATTCGATTACTTTAATATGTTTGCTAAGCACAATTTATGCTCGTCACAATGCGAATGGTGAAATGGAGCTGATGGTGGAGTACCAAGAGAACTCCTCAACAATTAACGTCCCTGCATCGGGAAAAGCAATATTTCGTAAAAGGCGATGAGCAAGTTGACATTAGGCTATTGTAACTTAGATACTTTATAAACAGACCCACTAAAAAGCGAGAAATAAAAACTTTTTAGCAAAAAAAAAAACCGACTTCCAACAAAACAATGTCATTCAGGCTGGCTGGACAAATCTTCAAAATAGCTCGCATTTAACTAGGTCAATAGCGCATTTTATGTGACGGCTAAACACCCTTATTTCAGAATTTGTGACGCTACAGAATCTTAGATAATCGATCGAAAACGTGTCCAGCCATCTTGAAAAACCACTTTTCGCTGGTCTCTCAATATCGGTAACGGAAGTGATTTTGACGATTTTTTGCATATCAACGGGCGTCACATAAATTTGTGACAGGCATCGAGCTAAAAGTTTTGTGATACGACCAGCGGTTTAGTAGAAAAATGCAAAAATCTGTGTCCAGCCATCTTGAATTTACGTATAAAACTTTTGGCTGGCACTTCTGAATCTCAATAACGGGAGCGTTTTCGAATATGGTTCCTTTACTAACATTTAGTGACGCAATTTATGACAGTAATAACGTTCGATTTATGGCGTCACATGTAAGGGTTTACGAGAAATCAGTAAAAACTTACATGTCCAAATAACCTGCGTTCAAGCTGGCTGGACACATGTATCTCCGCTGCCTGATGATCTACGGCCTTCGAAATATATTCAAATTTTTGTGACGGGGACGATAATGATTTACTGAATTTGTGACGGAGAAACTTTAAGTAGTTTCAAAGATATTGATCATTTAAATTTTCCCATACAAACACTGCAGTAGGGTTACCAATATTGTAGGTTTTATGTAGGACTAAGTATATTTTAAGGTGTTTTCTTTAATGGACGAAAATCCGTGTTTTGGTGATAGTAGTTGACAGAATTATAATCATTACAACAATCAGTAATACAACTTGTTAAGTTAGTATAATCCCCAAATGTGAAAATTTCATGAAATAGTCATTCTTGGGGATTACTTTGGTCTTAGAGAGTTGTGTTGATGAATTTATAGATTATAATTCTGTAAATACATATTTGTTACGGCCGCGAATCATATTTTAATCAACGTAAAACTTAATACTGCCAGAAAATTGCAAAAAACGTTAAAAAAAAATGAATTTCGCGGGCTACCCTAGCGCTTTCGCCTTAAATCGACGATGATGAGAAGTGAGGAGGGGGGGGGGGGTAATTTTTTGATGTTATTGATTATTTACGTGCAGATACCTACTCTTTTTAGTAGGTAGGTATTGGTGTTTTTCATGGTAAGTACATAGGTAGGTATTGGTGCCGATTCTCTTGTCACAAATGCGTCTAAACTAGACTACAACTCACCAAAATTTAGTTTATTCCTGTCAAATGATGATTTCCCATTCTGAAATTAACTAAAGTGACACAACTTAACTAAATTTTAGTTTGACAGCACTAAGAATGCACTGAGTTAATAGTTTAGAGAAAATAGTAATTTTGCTATTCTGAATTTGAGGTTTTCCACCTAAAATTTAGATTCTCTAACTAAATCTGACTATTTTTAATCGCGACTTAAAAGGTGTGGAATAAAATTTGTTGGCATGAGCTAAAATTCACACCAACACCTCGACTTTGGATGCAAAAACAGTACTGTTTTTTTATTTTCTTTTCTTTTGCTTATATCTAGAAAATGGTGTGTCCTATCGCAAAAATAATGAAAATTTCGATCCCCTTTTAGAAACCCGCATACCCTTAAAACTCAACACGTTGGTAATAATTTTTAATATTTTCCATACAAAAGTGAAAAATTCCATAAAAAGGAGGTCGAGGTTGCCCCACTATGCCCCTTCGGCTAAAAAAAAACACGGGGAGGGGCCCGTTGCTAAATAATAACAGCCGCACAGGTCGATCGATCAGGTTAAGTTACGCTTGCCGCGGTTGGTCTGTGGATGGGTGACCAACTTTACATACCGAGACCCCTCCGTGCCTCGGAAAGCATCCTGGCTGTCATTCGTGGATCTTTGACAGCCGCTACGGGTAGTCAGAAGCCCGAAAGTCTGACAACCAGTCTTACCAAGGGGTATCGTATTACCCAGTAACTGGGTTGTGGAGGTCAGATAGGCAGTCGCTCCATGTAAAACACTGGTATTCAGCTGCATCCGGTTAGACTGGAAGCCGACCTCAACATAGTTGGGAAAAGGCTAGGCAGATGATGATGATGAGGGCAAATAAGTAGCTAATTTTTGGCTGAATTCACAAACCGTGCGAAGCCAAACAAACAAAAAAAATACCTACTTACCACGTGGAGTCGCGATTGTCAAATTCAATGCAGAATAGCTCTAAGATTCTCATAGCCAAAAGTAAGTAATTTTAGTCATAGTTTAGTTCGGTAAGTATCGGCATCACTTTTAAACGTCGGACATAATAAAAATAAAAAAAAACCAGATGAAATCGACACTTTCTATCTCAATACCATTATTAAAAATTATGGTCACCTCACAATATTAATGGATGTTTGTATGGGAAAACTTAAATGATCAATATCTTTGAAACTACTCAAAGTTTCTCCGTCACAAATTCAGTAAATCATAATTGTCCTCGTCACAAAAATTTGAATATATTTCGAAGGCCGTAGATCATCAGGCATCGGAGATACATGTGTCCAGCCAGCTTGAACGCAGGTTATTTGGACTTGTAAGTTTTTACTGATTTCTCGTAAACCCTTACATGTGACGCCATAAATCGAACGTTATTACTGTCACAAATTGCGTCACTAAATGTTAGTAAAGGAACCATATTCGAAAACGCTCCCGTTATTGAGATTCAGAAGTGCCAGCCAAAAGTTTTATACGTAAATTCAAGATGGCTGGACACAGATTTTTGCATTTTTCTACTAAACCGCTGGTCGTATCACAAAACTTTTAGCTCGATGCCTGTCACAAATTTATGTGACGCCCGTTGATATGCAAAAAGTAAAGCAAAAAGTCGTCAAAATCACTTCCGTTACCGATATTGAGAGACCAGCGAAAAGTGGTTTTTCAAGATGGCTGGACACGTTTTCGATCGATTATCTAAGATTCTGTAGCGTCACAAATTCTGAAATAAGGGTGTTTAGCCGTCACATAAAATGCGCTATTGACCTAGTTAAATGAGAGCTATTTTGAAGATTTGTCCAGCCAGCCTGAATGACATACAAAACACTACAAAGTGAAAAATAACTTTAATTTCGTAAGTCGGTGGCAATAAACTAAAATACAGATCCAAAGACACCGACTTCCGAAATTAAAGTTATTGTTAAAAAGTTTTACATTTATTACTTAGCTATTATAATATTATTTTTATTTCATTACGAACCCGACTAATTAGATAAACAATCAAACGCCGCTCGTACAAGGTCACTTATTCTTTCTAGTCGCGTCGTCGTCATTGATATATATGTTACACTAGATTAGCAATTACCGCACCAAGGCGTTGCCACTAGGCTGATGGCTACAGCCATCAGCGTAGCTAACGTCAGTTCAGTGCTCTGTGTGACGCCAACCGAAGTCAACCAAGTGACATGCGACAAAAAATATCGCGAAAGAGTGCGATTCAAGATCACAAAAACATAATAAATTAACCGGAATTACTTTCCACACGTAAATTAATTGTCTCTGTGTTTATATTAACGTAAAAACGCAATAAAATGTAGAATTTTGTAAATTGGATTCAGTGTTACCACTAAAAACTTAGTTTTAGTTTCCCACATTAGTGGGAGTTTTTAATTTATGGAATAAGTGATTTTAAATATTTTTTAATAGAACCAACGTAGCAGGGTGCCTAGAGATGCAGCACGCCGTGAAAAATGGGTGGAAATAATCCGATTGCTGAGAAAAGAGACTGACTGGCTACCTACTAAATCATTCAATTTCATTAATAATAAAGAAAAAATATTCAAAAAGAAAATGTCTTAGTTATTTTCATTATTTATAAACTTCTATTACACATCCATTATGAAATACATAATTCAAATATTTTAAAAATAATTTAACTTAACCTAAAACGCTTTTTATGGCTTAAAATGTTGGGTAAAATTTCGCATGGGTAGGCAACCCCATCCCGTCATTGCATGTTTATATTGTGGTCTTTGTCTAATCTAAGCGACGGTAGTATTCTTACGACACGTGTAAGTGAGACAGATATATGTTTACTTTTAAATGTTTAGTACTTTCAAAGCTACGTCGTCGCGTTTATAAAGTGGCTACACTTTTTTGACACATTATATTGAGGTTTGCTTCTCTAGTTAATAGCTCAATGGTCGTCGTCGTTCCCGCCATTTTTTTTACGCTCCGCACGACAACCAACCCTACTAGAGTTTACGCACACATTTGCACGTTTACCAACGTCATTTGGCTATGTAGTAGTAGTAGGTAATTATTTTGCGCGCGTTGTACGGAGTGTCCGGGGTGTGCTCACACGTAATGCCGGTGACCCTCCTAGAGGGTCCACTTGCAATATGTATGGCGGCATGGCATATGAGGTCTATGAAAAGTGGGTGGGGTCGAAAGTAAGAATTTGTAAAAATCTTTAATATATAACAGACCACAAAGCAATAAAGATAAAAAAAATATAACGACAGAACTGTGGTCCCTCAGTCCACTTACCAAAGACAATTATTTTAGTGAATAGTAAATAAAAAAAAAAACGTTCTTTTTCTACAGAAAGTTTTAGTATGTCTTAAAACATTTTGTAAAAAAGAAATGGAGCAAAAATATCGAAGCATTTTGAAGATAGCGATGATTGAAACTGGTCCCTCAATCCTCTCCTCCACTGACATTTATGTCCGTGTGCTAGCTGCTAGACGAGAGGAATATCAGAAAGTCTAGTATACATAACTTTTAGTAATAAGTTTCTACTAAATAATATGTAGGTATCTAAAATTGTGTATTTCTTACTAATACATACACAGTTCGGTACAAGAAAGTCTGTGCAAATAAAATAATTTCACATGGCAACACCACAGATAAAAAAAAAAATATTTATTACTTGGTTTTTTCGTAGTATTGTATTGTATTGTTTATCAGAAAGTATACAGCTAAATACACAATTACATTAATTAAACTGTTCATGGATCCAAAACAGTGTTCTCAGAGGTTTAATTCCTATTTGCCGGCGGGTTATTATTACGTTTCTACCTTGGTTTCTACGTATTAATTAATCAGCTCGTGTATTATTTATCTGAAATTCTGAACCAAGGCTGAACATGAGTCTTTCAGGTAAGTTTACTACACCTTTTACAGTATGAATTGGTTGCTGTTGACATTTGTATAATTTGTCACTTTGTTCTATTGTTATTGTCGGCTTTTAACCTCAAAAATAAATAACATCTCTCATGTATCTTACAACTTATTTATTTATTACGGTGTACAAGTAACATTTATGCATTATCTATTGTTTATCACCATTTTCCCGCATTGTAGTCCGATATTTTCCTACGGGATCGTTTTTGGTCTACCTGTGCACCAAATTCATCGTAATCCGTTTAACCGTTATGACGTGAAAAGGTCAGACAGCTAATTACTTTCGCATAATAAATTAATAAGTAGGTAGTTATAGATTTATTTTGTATTGGTAATGGATTTTTTTATTTTACTTAAGTATCTGTGTCTGCTTTTGAATAAACTTTCTATTAGAACAAAAGATTGTGTTTTAGTTTCATTACGATCTTTTTTGTTCCATGTAAATTTACTTTTCTACTTACTTTTTCTTTTTTATATTGTCATTCGTGTTGTCAACGAGAATAATAAACGAAAAATATAAGTTACTAGCATTGACAACATCAATGTTGTTGCTGTTAAGGCTGAGGATATAAATATCTTTAGTATTTATATTGCACACCCACAAATTGAAGATCTTATTATAATCAAAAGTTTGCTGAGTAGTATACAAAGTCCATTACGTATTATGGGTGATTTTAATGGCCATCACTATAGATGGGGATCAGAAAACTGCGACAACTTGGGTACAGGCCTCAACTTATGTGTGATCAATGATGGCAGTTCCACACGTAGGTCTGCGCCAGGACAGAATAACAGCTGCGTTGATTTGACATTCTGCTCATCTAATATAGCCAACCTTTTTAATTGGAGTCGCTTGAATTTGACTTATGGGAGTGATCACTATCCCATCATGGTTGAAATCCCTTCAAAGACTATCCCTGATAAAACATCCCCTCCTTTGTTAAAATACCAGTTGAATTCAGTAGATTGGGACCTCTACTCTAAAATTTTAGACCTACGTGTCTCTTCTCTTCCATCCATTAATGTTGAGTCCATGCAGGAATGCTTTTCGTCATTCTCCCACACAATATCCTCTACAGCAGATGATTGCTTCCCTTCAAAAAAAGCACCAACCGGCAAAATCCCATCCCCTCCATGGTGGGATAAGGAATGCTCCGCCGTGATCAGGGCCAGGAATGAGTCCGTAATGAACTTCAACTCCGACATGAACCTGGATAACATCATTGCCTTTCAACATATCTTGGCTAAGTCCAAAAATATACTTAAGAATAAAAAGAGAGAAGGTTGGCGAAAATATTGTAGCTCGCTGAGTCCATCCACTCCAGCGTCGGCAGTGTGGCGTAAGCTGAAATCGTTCAGGAGTAGTTTGAGACCCCCCTCCGGGACCATATTATCTCAGGAACTGGGTAACCAGTTTCTCTCTAAACTGGCCCCAGTGTATGTTCCTAGTTTGGATGAGTGTGTCGCTACGGGCTCCCGGCTATCATCAGATGACCCTCTGGTTAAGCCACTTACTTTGGAGGAGCTTAAATCGGTCCTTGCCCATGTAAAGGATTCTGCTCCTGGAATGGATGGATTCCCTTACTCCTTCATTACAAAAGCGGGTGATAAGACCGATCAATATTATTTGGACCTAGCCAATTATTGTTTTTCTTCCGGTTATATTCCTCCTGATTGGAAGGTTCAAGTTGTCATTCCTATATTAAAACACGGTAAAGATCCTAGTGATCATTGTCCTTACAGGCCGATTGCTCTATCGTCCATATTTATTAAGCTCCTAGAACACTTGATTAAAAACCGTCTAGAATGGTTTGTAGAAAGCAGGAAGCTGCTGCCGGCGGCTCAATTCGGCTTCAGGAAAGGTCTGGGTACAGCTGATAGTGTGGGGACCCTCACATCAGCGATCCGACTGGCCCTTAGCAGGAATGAGTCTGTGGCAGCTGTTTTCTTAGATATCTCAGCTGCCTATGATTCTGTCCTCCTCCCAGTTCTCAGGCAGAAGATGCAAGAGCTGAGTATCCCGGCTAGGATTTGCCAAATCATAGGCAGCATTTTTTTAGAACGTCGTGTTAAACTCGGGATTCCCGGGGAGAACTCTGAGCCGAGGTCGGTTTGGAGAGGTCTACCTCAGGGATCCGTGCTTAGTCCCCCCTTATGTAACATTTATACATCTGATCTTCCTTCTTGTTTAAATTTTGACTGTAATATTCTTCAGTATGCTGACGATATTGCACTATTGGTCTCTGGCACTTCCATTCAGGATGCCGCTCAGTCCATTAATATATCTTTGTCCTCGTTAAACCAATGGCTTTTAGATCACGGGTTATCTTTAAGTGCTCCAAAAAGTTCAGCAGTTGTCTTCACTCGTAAACGCCTTATCCCCCAAGTCGACATTAATATTGACGGCCAAGCTATCCCAATCAAGGAGAAGGCCAGGTTCCTGGGGGTTACCTTGGATTCCAAATTGTCGGGAGTGGATCACATTAGTAATACGGTTAAAAAATGTGAACGCTCGGTCTCGGTCCTTAAGGCTTTGGCAGGTGTCTGGTGGGGTGCTCACCCATACACCTTAAAACTGGTCTACAATGCACTGGTTAGAAGCGTGCTAGATTACTGCAGTTACTTAATTGAGCCATGTAACAAAGATGCTCTGCGTAGACTGGATTCTGTCCAGGCCAAATGTCTGAGGACCGTGACTGGTGCCATGAAATCCTCCCCCATAAACGCTCTCCAGGTAGAATGTGCAGAACCTCCTCTTAACCTTCGTAGACAATACTTAGCAGATCGTTTCTTGTTCGTTTCTTATTCTAGAACAAATCTACCTCTCTCTTGACACGTCTTCCTACTGGAATAATAAATCTATTCCATTGATGAATAGGTACAGAGAGCTTAAACACCTCTCCTCACCTGTTTGTCAATACCCCACTCTTCCGGTCTTTTCTTCCGCATATGAGGTGGTCCATTTCAGGCCAAAGGTTGTCCTGGAACTTGGTATCTCCAAAAACTCCCAGGATGTAAAAGGCGACTTCGATCGGGTCATTATAAGATACTGGGAGGTTTGGAATTTATTTTATACGGACGCATCCAAATTGTCTTCAACAGGATGTACAGGTGTTTCTACATATTTTCAAAATTCAAAAATAGCTCTCTTATTCCAATGTCCACCATAGGCCTCAGTATTTACAGGGAATGCATCGGCATCCTAGAAGCCATCAATTTCATTTTAACTCATAATATTAAAAATTCAGTCATTTTCTCAGACTTGCGCAGTAGTATACAAGCTTTAGCTCAAAACCAACTTAAATCTAAAATTCATAGTAAAATCATCTTTGATATCCTAAATTTACTATCTACTTGTTCGAACAACGGTTTAAACATTGAAATAGCTTAGGTTCCCGGTCACTCGGGTATAGGTGGCAACGAGTGTGCCGACTCACTAGCAAAATTTGCTACATCCAACCCGGTGGATCGGAAGCACTACGCAGTGCATAGCTACGACTTACGAACTGACACCAAACTTAAGCTGTACAACTCGTGGTCAGCAGTTTGGCAGGTAAGTTCGAAGCTCAAGGAGGCGTACTACGCCAGTATTCAACCCGACATCCAGCGGAAACCTTGTTTTTTTAAATGTCCAAAATTATCCAGAAGAACTGTTGCAACCTTGTGTAGACTGAGACTTGGTCACTGCTGCAGTCTAGTATTCTTAAATAAGATCCGTGTTCGTGACAATTCGGTATGTAAAGAAAAAAAAATCCTACGCTGATTCCCAAACCATTTCGAGATTTAAGGTTTCTTAACTTAATTTTTCTATTTTTAGCGCTTAAAATTATAAGACGGAGTCCCGTATTACAGAACGTCACTCAGTACTCAAGCATTACTTAAAACTAGTTTCAACCAATCAAATGGCTTGAATCTAGTTTTAAGTAATGCTTGAGTATTGAGTGACGTTCTGTAATACGGGTCGGAGTTTATTTTAACATAAACACTTAATACCACTTGACTTTCATTTGACCTCCAAATGACGTCACAAGTAAGCAGATTGAGAATACTTTCGGTGCCTCCTCTCATATGATAAAAAGTTAAAGTCATATAATGTCAATAGGGATGACCATAATAATATATGTAATGCAGTCGTGCGAAAATTTCGGCCTTTGAATCGATTCAAATCAAACATTGAAAATCTATTCACACAAAAAATCTAAATCCCGAATTCTGAATTACTGTTAATCGATCATTATAATGATAGCTTAAATAAAATGCATTCCCTTTAAATAATAATATTAAGTATAAAATCATTCGAACTATTTTGTAACCACAAATGGTGTTGGAAACTTGCAAATATAACTAGGTACTGTAGCTGCTTGTTATTGGTTTGATTTTGATAATGACATATTAATAATACCTATTATTTAATTTAATTATTAATTATTAGTAATTTCTGTCCCACTGCAGGGCAAAGGCCTCCCTTCCCTCCTTCCACCTATCCCTATACAAAATTAATAACTGTATTAAATAAATGTTCAATCGATTATGTCGATCATTCCCACCTCTAAAACTGTCTAGTGTCATGCTTGAAGTTTCTGATGTCAAGCAAAAAACGTCAAATTTAGGATTTTTATTATTGTGTTATACCTGGCATAGATATTGAACTCTTCAGCCTACTTTTGAAGCAGAATTTAGAAAATTTATTTAAAATTAATGGCTGCTTAGAAAACCAAAATTTTGAAATTAGTTGCATAAAATAACTAAATATATAAATTAAAAATATAAAAAAAATACCTGAAAAAAACTTTACGTACCCAAGAATGCGGTCTTGATGATGGTACTCTAGACCACATCTTTTTCTCTTGTCCTTTAAACTCCCAATCTTTTAACTTGTATCACAAACTCTCCAAAATTAAAATCCCTCTTCCTACTAACTTCCATTCCCTCTTGACCAACTTTTCTCCTAAACTTATCCAAACCTTGTCAAATTTTTTAAACCTAAATAAAATTAAATTGTAGTTTGGTATGTAGTGACAATAGCTTTGTAAATATAATAAGTAGATTTGTGGTGTTTTATATGTTTTTAGTTTTATATATATATTTTTTATACTTAACTAACAAAAATTGTCTCGTCCTTTTAGCAACTAACACTCATAACTAGTAAACTATCACGGAGTGCAAAGTTCGACGGCTCAACTCGCTGTATTGCCGTCACCACATGGTACTGGCAGAATAGTCGACATCGGCTCAGTTGCCAAAGAAGAAAAAAAAAAAAAAAAAGTTACTAGCAGTCCGTCCCGGCTTCGCACGGGTGAAAAAAAAAAGAAAAAAAAAATAGCCTATAATAATCAGTGATAATGTAACATTCAAATGGTGAAAGAATTTTTAAAATCGGTCCAGTACTTTTTGAGCCAATTCGTTACAAACATACATACAAACCTTCCCTCTTTATAATATTAGATATTATTAAATATTAATTATTAATATTATTAATTAATAACTTAGCTTTTATTTAACTACCATTTTTTCATCATCCCTGCATTCTGCATTATTTTATTATAAGCACTCTGCACGCTAATGAGACTTGTGTAGACCTACTAACACTTTCTTTATATTTTTCTTTATTCTTCATATTCAAACAATAAAGCACAGTTACCAAATCCTTTTTTTATCAAAATAGTTGGTTTTATTAAATTTTATTGATGTTTAACAGACCCTTCTGATGATGACAGCAGCAGTGATGAGAGTATAACTATACCGGCCAAGCGTAATAGAACTGACACATATGGTGCATCATCTACCACCTCACATGGCTCTGGTGAGTACCAAACATTAAACAGAAACACACTTTGTGTCCTTTCACACATAACGCTGAACTACAATTTTAATGTGGTTCCTAAGTCAGGTAAAGAGGTAAGGTCTAATGCAGTTGTGATTGACTATATTTACTTACATTGGATACCAAAATGATACAGACAACTAATTAGTCAAATTTAATAAGATGAAGGCAAGGCTCGAAATTACAGTATGCCAAATACTCTATAGTCAATAATTGTTCAAAATATGCTCTACTATTTGAGCAACTACCAGTGCCCCGCGGTTTCACCCGCTTAAGTGATCCCGTAGGAATATCGGAATAAAACTATCCTATGTGTGTGCCAAATTTCATCACAAATCCATTCAGTAGTTTTTGCTTGAAAGAGTAACAAACATCCATCCAACTTTACAAACTTTCGCATTTATAATATTACTAGCTTCTGCCCGCGACATCGTCCGCGTGAAATTTTTTATTCCCCCGACTCACCCTGTCGCATCGCATCGCCTGCCTGCGCTATTACTTCATTTTCTGACTTTTTGTCTTCTTGTTCAACTTCTAAGGGTTCTAGCGTGATGTTTAATATCCTATAGCCTTCCTCAAGAATTGAAAGAAAGAAAAATGCGTTTATTGGTATGCGTTAATTGGACTATCAAATGCAAAAAGATTTTTATAAATCCGATCGATACTTCCAAAGATTCTAGCTTTCAAACAAACTTCAGCTTTATTATTAGTAAGTATTATTTGAAAACTATGATATAAGATATTTATTGAATTCTAATGATGTAAAGGGCAATTTCGTTCAAAATTAAATACTTGTGATGAATAACGTTTTATTTTTGGATAAGGATTAATATCATGTTTATAAAATCACCTTCGCAAATAATGCATTATTTTATAATAAAATTCAACCTTAACAGATAGACTTAATTATGCTGTCCCGAACTTTGTCTTAGAACTTTTAAGGGGGAAAAATTCCATTATACATTATTTTTGCGTAACTTTAACCGTTTACGCAGTGCCCGTAACGGAAGCTCAAAAAATGACAAACTTCATAATTTACTTAGATAAGTATTCGTGCCAAGTTTCAAGTTTATTAACGAAATGAATAAGATTTTTCATATAAACTGTATCCCCGCTTTTCACCCCCACAGGGGTGGAATTTCGAAAAATCGTTTGGAATGTGTTCATTACTTGACTCACAGATTATTTATACCAATTTTCGAGTTAATTAAGCCAGGCAGTAAAATCCTGCCCTGTAAAATTAACTACCCTTTTTCTCCCCGTTAGGAGTAGATAAGGAGTAGATTCGAGAAACCCTGATACACGTCATTCTTTATTTTTGGTATTAAGTATAAATACTGAGTTTTGAATTAATCGGACCGCGCGTTAAAATTCTTCCATACAAATTTTGACACCCCCCAATCCCCTGTTAGGGGGTAGTTTAGAAAAACAAAAAATGCCAAACTTTATAATTTAGTTAGATAAGTATTCATGCCAAGTTTCAAGTTTATTAACCCAAGGAATAAGATTTTTCATACAAACTTTCATCCCCTATTTAACTCCCTTAGGGGTTGAATTTCAAAAATTCCTTCCTTATTCTTCGTCTACATTATAAAGGGAACCTCTGTGCAAAATTTCAGCTTTCTAGGTTGGACCTAGAAAGCTGAAATTTTGCACAGAGGTTATGAAAAATTCGATTGTATGAGTATTTATGGACCGATTTTAAAATTTTTTTTTTGTTTGAAAGGGTAGGTACCCCCAAGGTAGTCCCACTGCCATAAAGTCAGGTCTCCGGTATCCAGGATCCTGGAGAAATGAAAGTAAAATCTCAAAAATAAGCTCTTTTTTTCAATTAAGGTAATTTTTAATATATTACATTTATTTTGTTCAATCAACGATCAAGTGACGATTATCTCCTTATCGATCTGATTATGAAAACGTGAGAATAACTCAACAATAAGTTCATTTTTAACCGACTTCAAAAAGGAGGAGGTTATCAATTCGGTTTTTTTTTTTTTTTTTTTTATGTTTGTTACCTCAGTACGCCGTCATTTATGAACCGATTTGGAATTTTTTTTTTATTTGAAAGGATATGCTTCCAGATTGGTCCCATTTTTGTCAAAATCCAGTTCTGATGATGGGATCCATGAGGAATTGAGGGAACTCCTCAAATATTATAGGCATACATATAGCAATTTTGGTATGTTCATCAACATGTCAAGCATTTGCATTCAAAAAGTATAATTTGGTGAAGTGGAACTGATGAAGGAGACCACAGATAGCCACAGGAACTCTTCAATGATAATAAGTATTTCACGGGTGGCGATAAGATATCTCGATTAAGATAGTTAAGCGACTATGACGAAGCAAATTTAAATAAATGGTTCTGACGAAAATGGTACCATCAAACCGATCTGATGATGAAGCTGGAAGGTAGGCACCGGAACTTCGTAATAAAACCATGTATTCTAGCCGTGTTTGGGCTTATTGGAATTGTCATGAGATGCACTGAGTATGAGATGCAATAAGTAATACGAGTGCTTAAACCTCGCGACAAGCTTTTATATCTTATAAATTGTAGGTGGATGGATATTTGTTACTCAATCACGTCAGAACGGCTGAACGGATCTTGGTGAAATTTGGCACAGTGGTAGATTGTAGTCTGAAATAACACATAGGATACACTTTTTATCCCGGGAGTATGTTCCCTTGGGATAATATTTTTTTATATTCATGCGAGCGGAGTCGCGGGCGGCAGATAGTAATAAAAATAAATTATCACTAAAAGGTCATCATCTGCCTAGCCTTTTCCCATCTATGTTGGGGTTGGCTTCCAGTCTAACCGGATGCAGCTGAATACCAGTGTTTTACATGGAGCGACTGCCTATCTGACCTCCACAACCCATTTACTGGGTAATATGATCCCCCTTGGTAAGAGTGGTTGTCAGACTTTCGGGCTTCTGACTACCCGTAACGACTGTCAAAGATCCACGAATGACAGCCGAGACCAACGGCTTAACGTGCTTTCCGAGGCACGGAGGGATCCCGGTATGTAAAGATGGTCACCCATCCACGGACCAACCGCGGGAAGCGTAGCTTAACCTGATCGATCGACCTGGGGCCCAAGTCTGCTATTTTTATAAATTCGTCTTTCCAACACGATCCCATTGTCATTTTGCTAAAAGTTCGTAATCTGCTAAATTGCTAAATTCATAATGGTCGATCATTGGTCGGACAATAGTCTGAGAAAAACTAAGTACTAAATTTCATTCTAGATTTCATTTAATATATATTTTTACATATTACGTCTTAGTTTGCAATCTAAGTAGTAAGAAGTTCGTAAATAGCAATAAACATTACATTTATTCAGTCAGTATGTACGAGATTACCATTTTATGCCATTTCTTTCAATGGAGTGTCAATGGTTGACCATTGGAAAGTCATAATGGCGCCATTATGTTAGTAGATTACCCAACTTGTAAAAATCAACAATTAGGAAATCAATGATAGACCATTCTGACACTATTGTAATAGCAGACTTGAGCAACAGTGCGGCTGTTATTATTTAGATCACTAAAAGGTATGAAAAAAAAATTATTAAACATTTTAAAAAACACGCCTGCCTTGTCAAAAAGTGAATTAAAAAATTGGACTAAAAAAATTAAAAACATTTTAATTATTTTAGTCTTGAATGGGCACATGGTAAGTAGGGAAAGATTTGTTTGTTTTAATAGAATAGGCTCCGAAACTACTGGACCGATTTGAAAAATTCTTTCACCATTAGAATCCTACATTACCCCTAATGGACATAGGCGATAGAATATTTTCAAAAAGTTAGGGATCCGTATGAAATCTTCGAAAATGTAACCCAAGGTGTGAAAAAAATACCAAAAAAATCCTTATATCGCGTACGCTGCGGAAAATATTGACAATAGAGCAAAGTGATGTACTACAGTTTTATAGAAGACTAGCAGTGCCCCGCGGTTTCACCCGCGTTAAATTGAGGAAAAAACCTACTATACTACTAAAATATATTCCATTACTTAAGATTATTACGTAGTACGCACGGCTAGAAATCAAGCTATATAACCAGTATAAGCTGACTACTGATTTTACGAAAAACCTATACAATGCGAGGTCAGCTAAAACTGGAAATGTATAGCTTTATGTGGAGCCTTGTGTACATTACTTTAAGAAGCGATTTTAGGTACATCACGCTATGATCAGTAAGAATGGAACTATAGTAAACATCGCACAGCTACCGGCGCGCGGCGGCCGTGCCGATTTATTTAAAACTATGATATCTCCTAAGATATTAATTGAAATAAAAAAACGTAAACAACAATTTTGTTCTAAATTAAAAACTTATGATAAATAACGTATTTATTTGGATAAGGATAAATATCATGTTTATAAAAACACCTTCGCAAATAATGCATTATTTTAGAACAAAGGAGATGTTCCAAAATGTATGGAGCAGGGACCGAAAACCTGTATAAATTACGGTACCGGTATCGAAGAATTTCGGTTACCTCTACGATTAAGGTAACCGCTATCTGGGTAACCCCAAGAAGAAAAAATATGTTACCTTTATTTAGGTTACCGTTTTAATACCGGTTACCTAAAAATGACGTTGACTACGAGAAAGAAACAGATGCCGACAATTTGTTGGCATTAGAAAATACATTACTAGGGAGATCGTCGTGCGTGCTGTACCTGTACTGTTTATATTTATTTAGTTCGCCTTTTTGAGGAGTATTTGATTTAAAGTAAAAAAAGGAAATGAAAAAAGGTAATTAAGATAATATTACATTGTAAATTGGTAAAATACCATTTGTTTATCTTTTTTTCTCATCATTATAGATGGGCAATCCACCGTGTTTAAACCAAGGTAAACACCCAGAAAATTGGGTGCTTAGGTACTTGATTTGACGAAATTGCATTAGTGATGTTAAAAAATATATGTGATTTTGATTCATCTTACATCATTTTAGACAATATTAGTGGAATCTGGGAGGGTAAAATTAATTGGTATGAGATAAAAACGAAGTTTGAAAAATCACATTTTCTATTATTGAATAGCTTGTGTGGTCACAAGTCTGCAAAGGGATTACTTAGCATTGAAGACTCGAGCATTAGCGTGTTAGTTGTCATTTTCTTCATTTGTAAGTTGATTTAATTGATACCCCTTCATCATAATCATCATCATTTCAGCCGAAAGACGTCCACTGCTGGACATAGGCCTTCCTCAAGCACCTCCACTTCGACTGGTTCTGTGCTTCTCGCATTCAACGTGTTCCTGCGGCCTTCACAAAGTCGCCAGTCTACCTTGTGGGAGGCCTTCCAACGCTACTTCTTCCGGTACGCGGTCGCCACTCCCGAACCTTTAGGCCCCATCGGCCATCTGTTCTGCGAGCGATTTGTCCTGCCCACTGCCACTTAAGTTTGGCAATTCTTCGGGCTATATCGGTTACTTTGGTGCTCCTGCGGATCTCTTCATTTCTAATTAGATCACGCAGGGAAACTCCAAGCATAGCCCTCTCCATTTCCCTTTGGGTGACATTTAGCCTTTTACGTTTCCGTGTCATAGGCCATTACTGGCAAGTTGCCAGTGGCAACACGCACTGGTCAAAGACTTTCGTCTTGAGACACAGCCGTATGTGGGACGAGAAGATATTGCGTAGCTTCCCGAACGCTGCCCAGCCGAGTCGGATTCGACGATTGACCTCTTTTTCGAAGTTCGACCTACCCAACAGGACAGTTGGTCCTAGGTAAACATGTTCGTTCACGATTTCGAGTGTAGCGTCTCCGATCTTCATGAGAGTGGGCGTTACATGGGCATTTGACATGACTCAAACTCAAACTCAAAGCATTTATTTCAATTAAACCATTTACAGGAACTTTTGAATTGTCAAGAAGTCGGTCAGTCAGGAAAAAATGAAGCTAGTTGCCCATTCCAAAGCGTAGTAGGTACCTATGGAGAAGAACGGGCAAGAAACTCCATGGACACTCTTTTTAAATAATATTTTTACAAAATTATTAGTTACATCATATGTTGAATTTATAAATATGTGAGAACGATGTAAAAAATAAATAAAAATCAAGTACGCGTTAAAAGTGTCCAGAGTACAGCAATTAGTAACAAAATAACAATCCAAAAATAAAATAATTAAAAATAAGCCGTGGCAGCTAAAAGATGACCAGCCCCAACTGACGGCGCCCGTTCACGAACATGACGCATGGATCAGCACCATCCAGCTCAACCATTTTGTAGGGAACCGAATGATCCAACACACACGCCACCGTCAGCGAGACACTTGCTTGAGCGAGCATGACATACTATCAGCCGCCAGGGCACATTCTAGTCAATGAAAAACATATTACCCGGTAAATGGTAGCTCAATAGTACATAGAACTCACATCTGTGCTATGCAGTTATACAATACAAAGGAAATTGAGTTTATACAATGCAAAGATAGTCTTACAATCTTCAGCAGCTCCAACAGTATTTTCAAGTGTTAATCAATTAGTTGTGGTTGTGGAGCAGGACCAGCATTGCGCCAGGCATTTTTATCAGCGATGTAATCTCCTAACTTATAATATGCCTGCCTACATAGTGTGCGTTTTATACATGACTTGAATTTTGTCTCATTCAGTTGAAGAATGTGGGGAGGTATTTTATTATAACATTTTAAACAGTACCCCATAAAAGATGAGTCTACTTTTGCTAGTCTGAAACCTGGTTGAACTAATAGGTCCCTATTTCTAGTACTATAATTATGTCTTTCACCTCTTTTGCTAAAAAGATGTAAATTTTTCCTTACATACATGATGTTTTCGTAGATATATTGACAAGGCACCGTCATGATGTTAATATCCTTAAACAGTTCCCTTAGAGAATCGCGCTTGCGGAGATTATATATGGCTCTGATGGCTCTTTTCTGCAGAATAAAAATAGAATCGATGTCTGCAGCCCGTCCCCAAAGTAAAATACCGTAAGACATGATACTATGAAAGTAACTAAAATAGACTAGTCTCGCGGTACCTACATCAGTAAATTGACGGATTTTTCTTACAGCATAAGCTGCCGAACTGAGCCGTCCTGCAAGAGATGTTAAATGAGGACCCCATTGTAGCCTTGAGTCGAGCGTGATCCCTAGGAAAACTGTTTTTTCGACGAATTCAAGTTTCTCCTGATTCAATATTATCTCACAATCACTACTCTTGACATTTGGTAAAGAAAATCTTATGCACTTAGTTTTTTTCCCATTTAATACTAAATTATTAGCAGTGAACCAATTTTGGACCTGCAGTAGGGCGTTATTTACGTCGTCAAAATTTGTAGCACGTCTATTTACCTTAAAAATTAAGGAAGTGTCATCAGCAAATAACACCATTTGTGGTTGATTTTTTAATAAATGGAGTAGATCATTAATATACACTAAAAAGAGGAAAGGACCCAATATCGAGCCTTGTGGCACACCCATTTTTACTGTTAAACCAAGTGAATTGACACCATTTATTTGAACTTGCTGTTGTCTATCATTTAAATAAGAACTAACTAAACTGAGCGCAAGTTTTCCAAGTCCGTAATGTTCAAGTTTCAAAAGCAAGGTTTCGTGATCGACGCAATCAAATGCCTTGGAGAGGTCACAAAAAATTCCTATGGCGTCTTGCGACTCTTCCCATGTGTTAAAAATGTGTTTTAATAATGTTACACCGGCGTCGGTCGTACAACGTCCTTTGGTGAAACCATACTGTTGATCGTGAAGGATTTTATTCGTGTTAAAATGATTGAGCATTTGATTAAGCATTATCTTTTCAAACACCTTGCTGAACACCGGTAACACGGATACGGGTCTATAATTGTTAGTGTCTTTACTGTCCCCAGATTTGTAAAGTGGTATTACCTTACTGTATTTCATTAAATCGGGGTAGACTCCTTGATCCACACACGAATTAAATACTAAGGCTAAATAAGGCGCAATAGTCTCAATTATGGAGGTACAGACTTTAATGGACATTCCCCAAAGATCTTCGGTCAATTTGATCTTTATTTGCTTAAAAGCTTTTATTACTGTTACGGGGTTAATATGCCTAAAGTTAAATTCAATCGGGCAGGCTGAAACATTCGCCGTTACTAAATTAAAAGCGAGCGAGGGCGAGGAATTTAAGGTTTCAGTTGTTTTGAGTGGGATACTACATAGTAAAGAAATTTACAAATTCTTGAGCAATTTCTTTGTAATCGCAAATGAGACCACGTGACGTCTGTAGGGTGTAATCAGAATTATGCTTTTTGTTCCTGTTTGTTTCATTATTGATAATTTTCCAAACCGTCTTTATTTTATTGTCTGCTGATTTAACCTTATTGCTAATGTATAAGGCTTTAGCAGCCTTACAAGCGTTCTTAAATGTTCTAGAGTAAGTAGCAACATACTTATTAAAAGTTTCCGTGTTGATATAAGGCTTAAGGCCATACAGCTCGAAAAGTCTTTCCCTACTTTTCCTAAGTCCTTTAGTGGCCCAGTCACAAAATAAAAACTTAGGGCTGATACTTTTAGTTTTCTTTTTATAATAATTATTGAATTCGGTTTGGACTACCGAAAATAATTCTTTATACAAAATATTAAAATTGTCCATTGTAAGGTTCTTTTTACTTAATTTACAAACTAAAGTGCTATTGAATTTATCTAAATTAGCAGATGTTATTGGTCTGGATTGGATCTGCACTTTTTGAATTGGCATGTTGGACTCAAAAGTTACAGTTTGACCGCTGTGATCAGAAGGGAGATAATTAACAATTGCTTTATCTAAATAGTCGCAGCAACAAAAAACATTATCGATACACGTTGAAGTAGTCGTAGTTATTCGAGTTGGTTCTATAAACAAATTTGACAAATTGAATGATTTAAACAAATTTAGAAATCTACTGGTATCTAAATTATTTTCTAAAATATTAATATTAAAATCACCACAGATAATTACTGACTTATTACCAGTTGCAAGTTTTGCCAAAACATCTTCCATTACTGACTCAAATATACAATAATTTTGATAATTTGGGGGTCTGTAAAGTGAGAGTCAAAATGGCGGGTGTACCATAGCGAATTAAATTATACCAATTACCAAAAAAATCTACCTAAAATGTACTATTCAGTACCTAGGTCTAAAAAATCTGTACCTCTTTCACAACGAAATTATTTAGAAAGTAAGGTACACCCGCCATATTGACATCAAGATGGCGGGTGTACTATAATATTTTATTATTTAACCATTACTCATAAAATATAATTACACCAAAAAATTGTACCTAAAAAGTACCTCCATTAAAAGAAAACGTACACTTGAACAGTTGGATAGTTCCTGAGAAATAAAACAACCGTATCTCGTTTACTATGTTATTATTATAATTAATTATTGATCTAGGTGCATATTTTTATATATTCTAGGGATAATTGAAGTATACATCATGAATGAAAATTACGCGTCAAAATTATTAGATACCTCTTTATTTTTGTCCATACATAATGCAATTAGCGATAAGTGAATTCGGAGTTTTGGTTATAAAATTATTAAGATCATCAAAACATTTCCATTCAGCATTACGACGACAATGAGCTCGATAGTGGCCAATATTGTGGATGTCTGTAACATCGCCGTCGGATGGTAAAAACTCAATTAATCCAAGAATTTCGTATTTTCTATTATTTAATGTTATTTCCATAGGTATGTCTTTAAGACAAATAACATCTGTTTGATTCAGCTCAAAAGCTATTGTATTACTTAGTTCGTAATTTAATGTTCGTATGCCATTGCAGTCATTACGTCTACATTGTACAATGTTATTATCTTCACATAACATAGACTCTGCCGATTGGTTGAGCATTGATATATTTGACATGTCAAAATTAAGTGGCAAAAAAGCAATTTTTCTTTCGACTTTGTTAATGACACATTCAGTATTCGTACATGATTCTTTTACAGAGACAATGATAATTAAGTTATCTCCGTATTGCAAGCTATGAAGCTCGTATGATTAATCAGGAAACACAGTGTAAATCGCAATTTTTTATCAACTACCCGCATCATACTTGATCAAAAATGTGCATTTACGAAGCTAGTTGTTAGTTGCGGAAAATTGCTAATAACAAAAATACCTATATAGATAATACTATATATTTTATTGCTATGGTCTATCGGTTTAGGTGATTAACTAAAGGTAAACAATCTTGGTATGTCTTATATTAAAGAGGTCGTATATAATATACACAAAGATTATTTAAATTTAGTTTATTAGCTAACATCGATTTAGGTAAATACCTAGTCGCAAAGATTTTTATATACAATTTATAGACAACTTTTAGATAAAAAGACAAGCCAAGATTGTTTACATTTAGTTAACTACCTAAACCGACCGAATATAGTAACTATTAATAATTATTATCGTGCATATAATTCATAATTTAAAAATATCCTTTAAATATAAATGTCATCATCTGCCTAGCCTTTTCCCAACTATATTAGGGTCGGTTTCCAGTCTAACCTGATGCAGCTCAACACCAGTATTTTACATGGAGCGACTGCCTGTCTGACCTCCAAAAACTAGTTATTGGAAAACACGTGTACATGTAGATACCCCCATGGTAAGACTGGTTGTCAGACTTCGGGCAATAAAATAAATAAAAATATAAATGCATAATTTAGCATTAGCATTATTGGCCTTATAATGTTCCCACTGCTGGGACTCAGGCCTCCTTTCTTGGAGAGGGAATGGGCCATAATCCACCGCGCGGGCCCATTGCGGATTGGTGGATGTCACATGTCTTCGAATTTATGATTCTAGGACATGCTCACGATGTTTTTCTTCACCGTTTTGAGAGCAGTGGTGATGAAATAAATTACACAAAGTAATGCGCCTGACACGGTTTGAATCCGCGACCTACAACTTGCAAGTCGGGGCAGTTACCACTGGGCTGCAATGCAATGTACATCTATATATATAAAAAGACAAGTCCTGACTGACTGACTGACTGACTGACTGACTGACTGATTGACTGACTCATCAACGCCCAGCCTAAACCCCTCGACCTAGAAAGCTGAAATTTTGCACAGAGGTTCCTTTTATAATGTAGACGAGGAATAAGGAAGGAATTTTCGAAATTCAACCCCTAAAGGAGTTAAATGGGGGATGAAAGTTTGTATGGAAAATCTTATTCCTTGAGTTAATAAACTTGAAACTTGGCATGAATACTTACCTAAGTAAATTATGAAAATCGGTCTTTTTTGTTTTTCTAAACTACCTTCTAAAGGGGGATGAAGGGGTGTCAAAATTTGTATGGAAGAATTTTAATGCACGGTCCGATTAACTCAAAACTCAGTATTTATACTTAGTACCAAAAATAAAGAATTACGTGTATCAGGGTTTTTCGAAAATCTACCCCTAACGGGGAGAAAAGGGGTAGTTAATTTTACAGGGCAAATTTTACTGCCTGGCTTAATTAACTCAAAAATTGGTATAAATAATCTGTGAGTCAAGTAATGAACACATTCCAAACGATTTTTCAAAATTCCACCCCTGTGGGGGTGAAAAGTGGGGATACAGCTTATATGAAAAATCTTATTTGTTCACGTAAATATTCCTTCATTGGAAAATTAGTTTACTTATTCGTCAATAGATGGCGTTGTTAGTTGAGCGCCGATTTGTGAATCGCGGTGTTAAGATTCTCCGGCGCTTGACTAGGTCAAAAATTGTAAAAGTATTTTGTGTGAGCTGCAAGTACTGTGATTATTTATATTATACGCGCTTAATATATAGTCCAGTCTTTGATTGACCACCCTCTCCTAGTCGACCTTCGTTCATGGTCCTTCGAGTCGGATTGGTTCGGGAGTGTTTGTGGTTGTTCCGGTGGTGGTAGAATTAGACCACCCTTCGCGTCATTACTGGGCAGTGGATCGCTGTCCAGAGCAGACCCCCTTAAAACCGGGGTATACCAGGTGAGAGGTATCCTGGAGCTGGTGGTGGAACCTGCTGGAGCTGGCAGCAGCCTGGAGCTAGGAGCGGTCAGTGGAGCGTGGTGCAGCACTACTGGCAGCTACAACCAGAGAACGACGCGAAGGAGGTGACGTGCGGCAGAGGGCGCCACTAGTGGTGCAGTACAGCGCGCCGATACGGTGCAGCAGTGTGTGTGAGTGAAGTGTGGGTGAAAAAACCGTGAGTACATTTACAACCTTATTTGTTAGGAAGAATTCAACTGCAAGTTTTCAAGAAAGTGTATTGGAATCTGAACTTTAAATCCAGTAGAAAATAAACTTTGTCGGTTGTAACAATAATTTGGACTTGTACTAATTTAAGTGAAAATTGGATCCGACGGGGAATCTATACCCGATTTCGGACGAAATAATTTGTGCAAAACACTTGTGAATATTTTACAACCATTTATTTTATAACTTGTTGCTTGCGTTTGTTTTTGTGTTTATTTTAAAATATTTGTGCCAAAATGGAAAATTTGTTTAACATCCAAGATGACATTAGCTCAAAAATGTGTAAGGCTAAGACTAATTTAAAGAAGGCTCCTAAGGAGAGACTAACCCACGCATATTTAGAGACGCGTCTTGAGAATTTAGAACAATTGTGGAAAACGTTCACGGTCACACACACTGAGATTTTAAGTAAAGTTAAAAAGGTTGAATTGTCTAACTCGAGCTATGTAAAAGATTGTATTTATGATGAAGTTGAGGAATTTTACGTAGATTTTAAAAGCGAGTTAAAAGATTTATTGGATAAAGGTCATACAACTACGCTAAATGTCGATTCGAAGTCTATTTGTCAGGACCAAAAGAGTAGAGTCAAGTTGCCAGAAATTAAAATTCCCTCATTTTCGGGGAAATATTCAGAATGGCAAACCTTTAGAGATTTGTTTGTCGGATTAGTGCATGAGAATTCGTCTCTTGATGAGGCGCAGCGATTTTTTTATTTGAAGGCTCATTTAAGTGGGGAGGCTGAGCAACTTTTAAGAAATATAACTGTAACATCAGATAACTATAAAATTGCATGGTCTAAATTAGATAAGATGTACAACAATAAAAAGTTCCTCGCAAACGGTATTATGAAAAGATTACTTAGTCAGAAGATGTTGTCCTATGAATCGGCAAACGAAATAAAGAGGCTTATTACAACTACCTCTGAATGTTTGGAATCGTTAAGTAATTTAGGAGTGCAGGTTTCTTCCTGGGATCTGATTATAATACACATAATTAGCGGTAAATTAGACAAAGAGACCAGAAAATATTGGGAACTCAAAATAGCTTCAGATTCAAGTAATGAGTTACCAACATTTATACAGTTTTCAGAATTTTTAACCAGTCGCTATAGAGGTTTGGAAAATTTAGATAAATCAGAAAACAGGGAAAAACCTACACATCAAAAGGGAACTCACTCATTCCATGTTTTAAAAGACAAAAAGTCAGTATCATGCGATTTTTGCTCAGCCGACCACAAGATTACGTCCTGTCCAAAATTTTGTAAAGAGACAAGTGAAGTTAGGCGTAGGTTTGCTATTGAACATAGTTTGTGTTTTGTATGCCTTTATAACAACCACTCTGCCAGACACTGTAAAAACACTCTCAGATGCCAGGTGTGCAAACGCCGCCACCACTCTTTATTACACCCATCAGGTGTTTCTGGGTTGGTAATTGGTGAGGGTAATAGCGCGGCTCACGCGGAAGCTTCATCAGCCGTTGCAACGTTGGTGAAGGAAGATATTAAAATGGATAATAGGGAAATAGCCGCGCAAGCGGAGGGGTCAAGTAAGCCACTAGTCTCATGTTTCTCGTCGGGAACTGGTCGCAAAACGGTTTTATTGACTACAGCGTTAGTCAAAGCGAGGTCGAGAGATGGGAACTATCGATTAGTAAGGGCTTTACTTGATCAAGGATCGCAAGGTACGTTTGTTACGGAGTCCACGGTCCAATTTTTGGGATTACGTAAAACGCCATCCAGGCAGACTGTGATAGGCGTAGGCGGCGAAAAAAGTGCGACGGCTAAGTCAACCGTTGTACTTCAACTGAGGTCTAGAATAGATCCGACGGTCCAAGTAAATGTGAATGCGTTCGTGCTGAAGTCAGTAACTGCGCTTCTCCCAGCGACGAAAGTAACTCGGGTAGAATGGTTAGATTTGGGCGATGATGACTTGGCTGATCCAGAATACGACAGGCCTAATAAAATAGATGTTTTATTAGGTGCTGAAGTGTACAGTCAAGTTATTCAGGAGGGCATTAAAAGGAATCTTGGTGGCACCCTTTTAGCGCAAGACACCAAGTTCGGTTGGATACTGTCAGGAACATTTGAAGTGGAACAAGCCAGTAATCCGCCACACATAACCGTGATGCATTTAAGCCTGGAGACAGATAATCTGCTCACAAGATTCTGGGAACTAGAAGCGGAACCATCTAAGGAAAAAATGTTAACGGAGGAAGAAAGTAAATGCGAAGCGTTATACACAGCTACTACTGAACGTAATGAGAGTGGTCGTTATATAGTAAGACTACCACTGCGTGATGTAGACCCGGTCAGCATGGTTGGTGATTCGAAGGGAATCGCTGAGAAAAGATTAAGATCGCTGGAAGGTAAATTCCGAAAAAACAGCAAATTCAAGGAAGATTATACGAGAGTTCTTGAAGAATATTTGGAGCTGAAACACATGAGAAAGGTTGCAGATGAAACCAACACTCAACAAGCGATCTACTTACCTCACCATGCCGTTATTCGGGAGGATAAAGAGACGTCTAAGGTTCGTGTCGTATTTGATGCTTCCTGTAAGGGAACCAATGGCAAGTCACTTAATGATAATATGTTAACTGGACCTACGTTGCAGCCGGAATTGAGGCACACTATTATGCGTTGGAGAACCCATCGAATATGTCTTGTAGCGGACATTGTCAAGATGTACCGGCAAGTGTTGGTAAATAGCAAGGATGTTATGTTACAAAGGATCCTCTGGAGAGACAATGCTGAAAAAGAAATAGAAGTGTATGAGTTGGATACAGTTACTTTTGGCACAGCAGCGGCACCATATCTAGCTGTAAGGTCGCTTCAACAGTTAGCACAGGATGAGTGCCAGGATCAACCTGAAATAGCAAAGGTTATTTTAAACGATTTCTACATGGATGACTTAATGACTGGAGCTGAAAACGAAGAAACTTGTTTTAAAATATATACAGAGTTGTCAAAGGTGCTGGCCAAAGGAGGGTTTCCGTTACAGAAATGGAGGAGCAACAGCCAAGAATTATTAAATAGTATTAGGGATGGAAATGATGAAGCATTAAAGATAAAATTAGATGATGTATCAAAAATATTAGGACTAACCTGGAACTCACGCGACGATTGTTTCCAATACTCGCTGGAACTTAAGCCGGTGTCAGGACCTGTAACAAAAAGAAAGATAATATCCGATATTGCACGACTGTTTGACCCGTTGGGATGGTTAGCACCAAGCATAATCATAGCAAAGGTGTTGATTCAAAAGCTGTGGTTAGCAGGGTTGCAATGGGACGAAGAAGTTCCAAAGAATTTATTAAAAGAATGGTATACTTACCGTAATAATTTGGCTTTTATCACATCCCTCAAAATTCCGCGATGGCTGACCATGCGTTCCAATAATGTGACGACTGAGCTGCACGGGTTTTCAGATGCCTCAAGAGTGGCATATGCAGCAGTTATATATGTGAGAGTTGTAGATAACTTCGGTAATGTCCATGTGTCGTTAGTAACGGCAAAAACGAAGGTTGCCCCCATAAAGCAGGTATGCATTCCACGTTTGGAGCTTTGTGGTGCGGTGCTCTTAAGTAGCTTGATGGTTGAAGTCGGCAAGATTATGGATATACCAAAAAGTGACTGGCACATGTGGACGGATAGTGAAGTGGTCTTGGCGTGGCTTAACAGTCACCCAAGCCGTTGGAAAACCTTCATTGCCAACAGAGTCTCCCACATTTTGACCATCACAGAAGCCCAACATTGGTGTCATGTACCATCAAAGCAGAACCCCGCCGATTGTGCTTCTCGCGGTGTTTCTCCTACAGATGTGGTCACCACATCTATATGGTGGGATGGTCCAGAGCTTTTAAGACAACAAGTAGTGGAATATAAGAAGCCAAAGTGTAACACTACTCATCTGGAAGAAGCAAAGGTGCACACATCTACTATTGAAGTTGGGTTCTGGAATAACTATTCGACATTATTTAAGCTAGTGCGAGTAGTTGCTTACTGCCGTCGATTTTTAACACTTTTAAAGGAACGATCAGCTAGGTATAAAACAAAATATTTAGGCAAACAAGAAATCGAGGAAGCTCTTACAATTTGTGTAAGGAGATGTCAAGAAGAAGAGTTTTCTGAAGAAATGAAGAATTTAAGAAATAATATGCCATTAAAGAACAAGAAAATTAACTTAAAATCATTAAACGTATTCCTCGATTCCAATGGGATAATAAGAGTTGGAGGCAGATTAGAGATGTCGCAACTTGGTTACGATCGTGTGCATCCTATTCTTATTCCAAGGGATTCATTTTTGACAAACCTTTTAGTATCTGATGCGCATAGTAAAACAATGCATGGTGGGCCGCAGCTTATGGTGACATACTTGCGTTCAAAATATTGGGTAATTGGAATTAAGTTGATTGCAAAAAGGTATGTTAGGAATTGCGTCAGATGCATTCGCTACGCGGCCACCCCCAAGTCGCAACTAATGGGTCAGTTGCCAACCGCACGCGTTACTCCGAATAAACCATTTTTAAATAGCGGTGTAGATTATGCCGGTCCTATAAGTATTAGAATGTCAAAGGGTCGCGGTAATAAAGCCTACAAGGGCTACATAGCATTGTTTGTTTGTATGGCCACTAGGGCGGTACATTTAGAAGCAGTAAGCGAATTAAGTACGAAGGGTTTCTTAGCTGCTTTCAAGCGTTTTGTTGCCAGGCGGGGTCGATGTGCGCAACTATTCAGCGACAACGGAACAAATTTTGTAGGGGCAGCACGAGAGTTACTTCATTTGTTCAATGAAGAAAAGTCAGAAATAAATCCTGAATTAGCAGAGGAGTTAGGTAATAATGGCACGGAGTGGCATTTTATCCCCCCTCAGTCTCCCAATTTTGGAGGTCTTTGGGAAGCAGGGATAAAATCCACAAAGCATCACCTTAAAAGGGTGATTGGTAATTCAACTCTGACATTTGAGGAGATTACAACAGTATTGTCTCAAATTGAGGCATGCCTCAATTCGAGACCACTGTCATATTTGGAGGATCAAGATAAATTAATCATATTGACTCCTGGCCACTTTTTAGTAGGGGAACCTCTTGTTTTGCCCCCCGACTCAAATTATGAAAAGGCAAATGTTGGTAGCTTAAGGCGATGGCAACTGCAACAACGTATGATGCAAGAGTTTTGGCGTCGATGGTCGCGCGATTATCTTCACCAATTTTTGCAACGTCATAAATGGCAAAATAAAATTCCGGAACCATCTGTCGGTGACGTAGTGTTAATTAAAGAGGATAATTTACCTCCTGGCAGGTGGTTGTTAGGCAAGATAACTTCAAAACATCCCGGATCTGATGGCGTTACCCGAGTGGTAACACTTCGGACTTCATCGTCCACAATAAAGAGGCCTATTTCGAAATTAATTTTGTTGCCTGTAACAGAATGAATATAATTGTTATTTTTAGATGTACACAATTTATGTGATGTGATTTATATGGTTGCTAGTTTTAGTTAGTTTTACGAAATACCGTGGTTAGTTATAAGTCTCTATGCAATTGTCAAAGGGTGCTTTAAAATTGTTAGTAATAAGTTCAGTGTATTTCGTAAGTTGTTTAAAATTGTTAGTAATAAGTTCAGTATTTCATAAGTTGTTTAAAATTGTCATTAAGTCTGTACACAACTCAACATAGTGTACGGAGTCAGTTTGAAGGACATTCGTCATAATGTCCTTGGTGGGCGGAATGTTCACGTAAATATTCCTTCATTGGAAAATTAGTTTACTTATTCGTCAATAGATGGCGTTGTTAGTTGAGCGCCGATTTGTGAATCGCGGTGTTAAGATTCTCCGGCGCTTGACTAGGTCAAAAATTGTAAAAGTATTTTGTGTGAGCTGCAAGTACTGTGATTATTTATATTATACGCGCTTAATATATAGTCCAGTCTTTGATTGACCACCCTCTCCTAGTCGACCTTCGTTCATTATTCCTTGGATTAATAAACTTGAAACTTGGCACGAATACTTATCTAAGTAAATCATTAAGTTTGGCATTTGTTGTTTTTCTAAACTACCCCCTAACAGGGGATTGGGGGGTGTCAAAATAAGTGTGGAAGAATTTTAACGCGCTGTCCGATTGACTCAAAATTCAGTATTTATACTTAATACCAAAAATAAAGACGTCTATCAGGGTTTTTCGAAAATCTACCCCTAACGGGGAGAAAAGGGGTAGTTAAATTTACAGCGCAAATTTTACTGCTTGGCTTAATTAACTCGAAAATTGGTATAAATAATCTGTGAGTCAAGTAATGAACACATTCCAAACGATTTTTCAAAATTCCACCCCTGTGTGGGCGAAAAGTGGGGATACAGCTTATATGAAAAATCATTAATTTACTTGAATTGTTAATATACTTGAAACTTGGCATGAATACTTATCTTGGCATTTTTTCCTTTTCTAAACTACCCCCTAAAGGGCGATTAGGGGGTGTCAACATTTGTATGGAAGAATTTTAACGTGCGGTCCGATTAAGTTGAAACTCAGTATTTACCTATACTTAAGACCAAAAGTAAAGAATAACATGTATCAGGGTTTTGCGAAAATCTACCTCTGACGGGGTGAAAAGGAGTAGTTATTTTTCCATTTTACTGCGTGGCTTGATTAACTCGAACATTGTTGGAAATAATCTTTGAGTCAAGTTATGAACACATCCCAAACATTTTTTTAAAATTCCTCCTGTGTGGGGTGAAAAGTGGGGAAAAACTTTATACGAAAAATCTTATTCATTTGGTTAATAAACTTGAAACTTGGAAGGAATATTTGTCTAAGTAAGTAATAAGAAATGGGTCTTTCGAAAGTAGATCCCTGACGGGTAAAAAAGTGGTAATTCGATTTTTAAGGCCGGTATTATAGTGCGTAGCTTGATTTACTCAAAAAAAAAAATGGTATGGATAAATTTAAGCTTCAAACTTGGCACAAATTACTTATCTAAGTAAATTATAGTTTGTCATTTTATGTTTTTCTGCTCTAAAGGGAGATTGAGGGTGTCAGTTTGTATGGAAGAATTTTATCGCGCGGTCCAATAATATAAACTCGGAACTCAGTATGTATACTTAAGACCAAAATAAATAAAAAAGTGTGACTGTGTTTTTCGAAAATCTAACCCTAACGGGGTGAACGGGGGTAGTCCATTTCACAGAGGAGTATTTTATTGCGTGGCTTGATTCAATGGGAAATTGGTATAAATAATCTTTGAGTCAAGATATGGAAACGTCCCATACATGTTTTCAATATTTCGCCCCTATGGGGATAAAAACTGTGAAGGTGAAAATGTGGTCTTATTCCTTTGGTTAGGAAACTTGAAACTATTCAACATTTGCCTCAGTAAATAATAAAGATTGTCACTTTTAGGGGTTTACTACTTACTTACTTTAAATAAAAAAGTGTGAGTTTTAGGGTTTTACTTATTCTACTCCTACCGGGGTAGAAAAGGGTAATAAAGTTTAAGGAGTATAAACTCCAACTTCCATTAACACGAAAATGGGTAGGTACTTATAAATAATCTTTATATCATAAAAATGGAAACGTACCAAATGCAAAAACAAGCCCTGGCGTGATGAAAAGGGAGGATAGTTTATTTGAAACATCTTAGGTAGTTTAACTAAAATATTGGCCCGAATACTTATTTCTTTAAATAAAGATCGTAATCAATAATTTTCGAAATACCTTTCAGGGGGAGGTGGAGAGGGTGTTAAATTTATTTGAGGAAAGTACGAAACCCACGCGGACGAAGTCGCGGGCAAAAGCTAGTATAATATATGTAACTATATCAATAATATTATTATAATTAAGTATCGTGTTTAGTTTTACACAAAACACGGTTGTTTTATTTCTAAGAAACTATCCAACTGTTCAAGTGTACGTTTTCTTTTAATGGAGGTACTTTTTAGGTACAATTTTTTGGTATAATTTTATTTTATGAGTAATGGTTAAATAATAAAATATTATAGTACACCCGCCATCTTGATGTCAATATGGCGGGTGTACCTTACTTTCTAAATAATTTCGTTGTGAAAGAGGTACAGATTTTTTAGACCTAGGTACTGAATAGTACATTTTAGGTAGATTTTTTTGGTAATTGGTATAATTTAATTCGCTATGGTACACCCGCCATTTTGACTCTCACTCTGTAAACGCACACTATAAAATGCTTATCTAGCTCAACACAAGACAGTTCAATGCTATGTTCAACCGATAGTTCAACTATGTCTTTACGAGGTTTGAATTTAATACAACTTTTCATTAGGATTAGTGAACCACCACGCAGCATTGATTTTCGATTAAAACAACTGGCCACACTATAATTGTCATAGTTAATTAGCATTTCAGAATCTTTTAACCAATGCTCTGTTATACAAATAATGTCAAACATTGTTTTTTCTAAAAACAACTCAATCTCCAATTGTTTGGAAGAAAAACCTTGAATATTTTGATGAAATAATTTCAAGGATTTCTGCTTAGCCCCTTTTCTACAGTTCACTGTTTTAGTGCTAGAAAATACCTTTTTGTTATTAAGTGTAACTAAACTGCTAGTGGTACCTTCTGTTGTCTTACTAACTAGTTTAAAATATTTGAGCTAACCACCTTAACATTAGTACTATTACTAATTGTGGTGCTAATTATGGATGACTTCGACATACTAATTATGTCTGGGTTAATATTAACTGCTAATAGCCTAGCTATTTGACGTCTAAAACTAATGGGCAGATACACAGTATCCCTAGTCGACCTTAGCTTATCAACAAAAATGTTGGTATCAAAAAATATTAATTTGTCACCATAGTGACTAACTATGAAATGCATGTAATTATTTAACATGTGAATGTAGTGGTTTTGTCTGTTTGACAAGTGCTCAAAATAAGGAAAAGCACACAAAATTATTTTCTTGCAATTTAACTTCAATAGGTTGGTGACACTATCAGAGATACCATCTTTTTTGACATTCAAACTATTACCTATAAATACAGTAATAATGGCATTGGGATCATATTCATTTCTAGTTATTGAAGACATTATTTGTTTGTAGGAAGTCTCAGGCATGCAAAAGTTTTGAGAGGAATGACTCAGGTTGTTGCTAAGTAATTTACCTAACCCTTTTCCAAAACTATCAGAAAACATAATGGAGGAGTAACAAACTTTACTTCTACAAGGGAGAGAAATAGCTTCTGTCTGAACTACTTGTTCCATATCTGGTGTTTCTTGATGTGGAGTAGAGACCTGAGCACTTCCTGACTGGGACGAGTCCTCCGTTGCCTCAGTCTGGAGAGTGCCAAGATTGGATTTCCTTTGCAATGAACAATGAGGGCTGCTGAGAGTCAGCGGGTCCACTCTACCTGCATTGGAGTTGCACATGTCCACTAACTCATTTGCTGCTAGAATATGCTCCTGAATTTGTTTTTCAGACCGCACATACTTAGTATAAAGTGAATGTATTGACTCTTCTAGTACCTGAATTTCAGACTGTAGCCGTTGAGTGTCAATCTCATAAATGTTCTTACTGTCTTCTAATTTAATTTGATAGTTTTTTAATTTATTTATAAGAAAAACACGTTCTTTTCTTAGTTTAATATTATTATAACTGTGTTTTTGTTGATTCCTAAATTTATTGCATTTATTTATGATTTTGTTTAGTTTTGCATATTTTTTAATTTTATTTTGACTTACTTTATAACTACTATTATTATGTTTCAAAATGGAATCTTCAGTAAGGTCTATTGTTATGAGGGATGTTGAATGAGGGTTGCAATTTGTGTTTAATAATTCAACAAACAAGTTATTGGATTCCTCCTTAGCCTGAGTACATTCTTTTTGTTTCTGTAATTTATTAATTCGACCTTCGTTTTGTCCATGTTCATTTTAAAACCCACTCTTTCAGAGGCTCTACTGAGGTCATCGATCATTGTACTGAGGTCCTCCATAGTCTCAGCCATGACTACGATATGGTCGGCAAACCGAAGGTGAGTTATTTACTCGCCATTGATGTTAATGCCAGCCCCTTTCTAGTCCAGAACCTTGAAGGCATCCTCCAGTACAGCGCTGAACAGTTTCGGAGAGATAACATCTCCCTGTCTCTCTCAGAAGGATAGATTTCGAGGTCTGGTCCTGGAGTCGGACTGACATAGTGGCATTTTCGTACAGACACTTCAGCACCTCGATGTACTGATAGTCGATCTGGGTCCGTTGAAGAGACTGCAGTACAGCCCATGTCTCGATCGAATCTAAGGCTGTCTCGTAGTCCACAAACGCTAAGCAGAGAAGCAGGTTATACTCTTCGGTCTTCCGTATAACCAGTCGTTGCGTATGTATGTGGTCTACGGTGCTAAACATTTTACGGAATCCGGCTTATTCGGGACGCTGGAAGTCGTGAAACCTGCGCGCGAGACGGTTCGTGATGACCCTTGAAAACAGCTTGTAGATATGGCTCGGAAGTAAGATGGGCCTATAATTCTTAAGAAGGGCATTGTCGTCTTTCTTAAAGAAAAGTATCACCACCTCTGTTCCATGCCAGTGGTGTTTCACCCTCGAGTATGACTGAACCACGCAGCTTCTGAAGGGCCTTAAGCACGGGTTTTCCGACGGCCTTTAGGAGCTCGGCCGTAATTCCATCATCACTCGGCGACTTGTTATTTTTGAGCTGCTTCAGAGCCATCCTAATCTCATACAGGCTGACGTCCGGGATGTCTTCGGTATAGTGTCGGGTAAGTCTAGCTCTCGGGTCGTTTGCCAGATTCGTAACGGGGTTACTTGTTGACGTGTATAACTGTCCTTAGAACCTTTCGATTTCTCTTTAACAGCTGAGGTTTGGCAGATACGATCCTGCCATTATCGGTATTCAGTTTCGTAAGCTGACTCTGCCCTATAGTCAGATGTCTAGCAAAGACCTTGGAGCCTTTATTCTGCTCTATCGCGTCCTTAATAAGGTTTGTATTAAAGCGGCGAAGGTCGCTTTTCAAGGACTTAGAGATCCATCTATTGAGCTGCTGGTACAGACGCCAGCACATCAAGCTACCCGAAACTGTCAAATTTTTCCAATCAACCTTGAACCTTATACTATAACGATAAAGTTGAAAATCTATTAAAGAAATTTGACAGATTGTAGCAGCTTGACGTGCTGGTGCTGGCGTCTGTACTTGAGCGTATCATCTGAAGACTGCAGAATCATCTCGCGCCTCTCCTTCATGAGCTGTAAAGTAGGATCAGAGAGCCTCTTTTTTGTATTCGTACGACGGGTCTTGAAGATCTTAGACTCGACCGTGTGGACAGTTTCTACGAACCCATCGTTATACTTGTCCACAAAGCTCCCTAGGCACTCGAAACGATTCTGAAGTTCAAGCTGAAAGTTCTCGGTGTTTTAGGATATGTTTTGACAACAAGTGTTTTGAGGTTAAGTTACAATAATCAATTTTTCTTAAGAATGGTGCTTTACCTTTTCATGGGAATGGTACCAGGGGAAAGGGGGCAACGCCCCACTTCCCCCCTCCTACTCCCTACTCCATTCTCGTGCCCTTTTAAGCAATTTTTGAGTGTTGAGGGTAGGTTACAAAAGATCGTTTTTCTCGGAAACGGTGAGTTACCTTTTCATGGGAGTGGTGCCAGGTGGGAGGGGTCAACCTCCCCTCCCCTCAAGTACCAACTTCCCCCTCCTGCGGCACTATTCTAAAGTTATACCGACAGAAATAATAGATGGGGAACTTGGTCTGGGTAGCTTTCTTGGTGACGGTAAATCATCTGAACATTGTGTCTCACTATCTAAATTTTTTTTCTACCGGCTCCGAGAGCAAAGTCTGTTCTTTTTCTCTCCTACGATTACTTAATAAAAAAATAATTAGATGGGCTATAATACCTATCTACGTAATATTTATTTATTTATTATTATTGTTTTACCATTTATGTAAGCACACCATATATACAGACAAAAAAAAAACACAGAAAAATAGTTACAAAGGTGACGCTTATTTCATAAGAAATCTCTTCCAGCGAAATTGCGATAGGACAATAAATAGAAAGATGTAGACAGCGTGTCAAAGAGTAAAGGAGACAAAAAAATTGGTTGTCTGTAAAGTCGGTTTAAGGACGATAGTTTTACGTGATAACGTCATCGTCTCAAAAAAACATTGATGAATAAATGTGTCACAAGCCAACGCTTGGGCCGATCGTGCCTCTCTATCGCTTGTTCCGCGCTCTCGCTTGCACGATCAGGCTCAGGCGGAACGTGAAACTTTTTCGTGCGTGCAGCCGGTGTTCATCGATTTATAAGACGTAATCACGTCAAAAAAATTCATAAAATCGTTAACAATCCACTTAATAAAAATAAATAAATCTTATGAGAATATACTTACATTCAAATAAACATACATACATACTTACTTCTAAAATAAATATCACTAGAATGTTAATATGTAATTATATCGTAATCAAAATAATAAATACATACACAACTATGATGAAGTGGAAAGATACGAGTTCTTTTACTCTTTTTTTAAAATCTGCAATCTATAGGTACCTACTCATCATAGAAATCAACTCGGTAGTTTTGACACATACACAGGCGATGCGCGCCCTTTAACTAATGTCGGCGGCACGTGTAAGATAGAGGTAATTTTTATTTCGGTAACCGGTATGAATACCGGTTGTATTCAATAGTTAAGAATTAAGGTAACCACCTGTAAAATACCGGTAAATCAATAAAGGTTGTAACCGAAAAATACCGGTATTGATCGTACCGGTTTCGGTCCCTGGTATGGAGCCTGGGCCAGGTCCTTGTACACTATACTTAAAAACAGGGAAATTCATTTAAAACAATTCTCAACTGTCCAATTGCTTTAAAATAGCTTGGTTTTCTGGTAAACAGAAGAGATTACACTTGAAATTGCAACACACAAAAAACAACCCCTCATGGCGGTAAGCTGTCATTTTGATTGATTAATGACGTTTGACATGTTTTTGTTTATTTCGACGCTAGATGAAAGTGACTGAAGTGACACTGTTGTGACAACTGACAGCTCTCTTTTTACGATCAATTTATGGTTTACTGTCATTGTTTTTAAGCACAGAGTAACTAAATCTGTGAGACGCCATGTTGAAAGTCGATAAAATTAATTGATAAATATGAGTTCACTACCACAACAGTACATTTAATTGAATTATCTGTATTTTTCCCGAATTCTACGGATTTTTCTCTTTTTTTTTTGAGATATTGTACATAGACCTGGCCCATTTTGAAAAATCTCCTTTCATTATCATAAAAAAGGTTATATTGAGTCAACCTTAAAACATAGACATATGCTGTCGCGGACTTTTTTTTTGAACTTTTAAGGGGAAATAATTCCGTCATACATTATTTTTGCGTAATTCAGCGCACGCAACGGAAGCTCTTAAAAGCAATATTTTTTCCCGTTTTTTTGCAACAGTTTTCATTGGTGCGACGCCGCCGACGCTCCTATTGGTTGTAGCGTGATATTATATAGCCTTTAAAGCATTCCTCGATAAATGGACTATCCAACACAAAAATATTTTTTCAAATTGGTCCAGTAGTTTCGGAGCCTATTCATTTCAAACAAACAAACAAACAAACAAACAAATCTTTCCTCTTTATATTATCAGTGTAGATGTAGAAAACAATATTTACAAAAAAGTCCGCAATACCTTAAATGATAAATTATTTATTTTCTGTAAGTACGTTTGTACGCACGGCTACACACCAAGCTATACATAACCAGTGTAAGCTAATAATACAGTATAAGCTAATAATAATAATAATAACCCGCCGTATCTCTACGTTGACGTCGTGGTGGGGCTTGCGCGCTCCAAACTCTGGGCCTGTGTCGGTAGACTTTACCTTGCCGGAACAGGTCTCGGGTGAGGAGCCAGACTAAGAGAGATACAGAAACCCGCAGGGCAGCATGTGGCGAGCTGTTGGGCAGTAGCGACCCCATGGACCCTATCTCCCGGGAGTAGCCTTGTTCCTCACCTCTGGCTTGCCTTAATTGGCCGGCTGAAGTGAACACTGACGAGGAACAGAGCTCCCACCTCATTCTTGCTTTTATTGGCCGGCTTGAGTGGAGATTCGTAAGAGCAACCGTGCTCGGGGGAAGGAAGTATTCCAGTAAGTGCTCGTAGGGATCTTGACCATCTTCCGGGCTCTGTGATTATTCTGAAAGCCGTGTAATATGTCTCCACTCCTCAAGCACCTCAGGACATGTTGCCCCCTTGTCACTACGTCACTATGTGCTAGCGACAGTTTCCGGGACCCATTATTGAGTGTGCAAGTCACCCCCTGTCATTTTATTCGTGTATATATAAAACATTGATCAGGCAGGGGCCATAGTTCTTCCATAGTTCTTGTTAATCAATCCTCTTTAACCAAGCAAACCTATAGTACAACTTTTTATTTTTCCAATACTGCAATAGTCCTGCACCAACCGGGGGGTATCCTTGGGTGCACTTGCATAGTGCATACAGGGTCATAATCGTCGGTTGGTGCCGCATTTCATAAAAAATTCCTAAAGGGCCTCTGCGAGTTGGCTTCGACCCCTCGTACGCCTTCAAAAGAACCGGAACCCCATGGTCCCGAGATATGTAAAAACATAAATATAATAACAATATAAAAGTGTAGCCGTGTGTACAAGCACACGTCAATCTTATATATATTTTTTTAAACTAGATGAGGTCGGCGTTTCCTATCGGACTATTCTGAGAAGAAAGGCCGAAACAAACTCAGAGGTCACAGTCTCTTTTAAAGTCCAGACAAAATCTTGGTAAGATCATGTGAAGACCATGTAGATTGATGTCTGAAATGGTCTTTTGATGATTCTTTCCTCACACAGATTGAGCGGACCTGTTCAGTCAGTGCACTTATTTGTCAAAAATCGTGCAGCTCAACTTGAGGAGCTCAACGATTCGACGAACAATACCAAAGATTGAACATTTGGGTAGGCCGCGTAAATTACTCAAACTGCCAGATCATGGTTAAAACTAACTAAGAAGGAAAACAGAAAAAAAGAAAGAAATGACCCACATAGTCCTCAAATTCTCAATAGTTAATTAAAAAAGAAAGAAAAAATAACTTTACAAAGTAAACATGCATGTGTATACATATATAAAATTCACCTATATCAATGTTTAATATAAAAATCCGAACATAATACTTGAGGACCATGTAGATTGGTGTCTGAAATGGTCTTTTGAGGAAAGAACCACACAGATTGAGTGGATCTGTCCAATCAGTGCACACATTTGTCAGTAACCGTGCAGCTCAACTCAGAACTTATGTCTAACTATTACAATGTCACAATAACTACTTTTTGATTGTTTGTTTGGTCAAAAGCAGACTTGATCGAGTGTTCTAAGCATGGAAAGTCTGCCAAGAGTGTGTTAAAATTAATTAATATTTTTTTTTGTTAAATACCAATATCTACCCGTGCAAAGCCGAGGCGGGCCCATAGTAGATTATAATTTCTACTGTGCGATTAAACCGCCATTGTGCCCAAAAGTGGAAAACTGAAAACCAATCTTTTCTTTGCAGTCAGGGGACGGTTCCTTGGAACAGTTCTTTACAGGACCCCGACTTTGCTGAAAATATTGGTTTTCAGTTTTCCAGTTTTGCGCACAATGGCGATTTAATTGCACAGTAGATAATGGCCCCGATTCTGTTGCTCACAAACTAAATTAATTTAAGTTCAGTGCATCTTTTTCTTTCTATTTCACTAAGAAAAGGACAGAAGATAAATATTAATTTAGTCCTGTCAAATTAGATAATCCATAGACAAGTTTAGACGTGAATAAAAAATTGGCTACTAAAAATACGTCAATTTTCGTCAGGCGCTGACTAATTTGACAGGACTAAACTAATATTTATCTTCTGTCCTTTTCATATTGAAATAGAAAGAAAAAGATGCACTGAACTTAAATTTAGTTTAGTTTGTGAACAACAAAATCGTGGCCAATTTAGCTTGTTTTTAATTTTTTAGTTAAATTTTTTAATTCACTTTTTGCAACATTTTTCATAGATGCTCCGCTCCTATTGGTCGTGGCGTCATGTTATAGTCTATACTATAGCCTTCCTCGATAAATGGACTTACCAGCACAAAAAATAAATCAATTTGAACCAGTAGTTTCTGAGATTAGTGCGTTCAGCCCACAGATATAGATACACCTAGATAACGCAAGAGCAACTACTTCGCCTGCCCAAAAATCGCACCAACTTACATTCAAAAATCGTAAGCCGCCACTTTCGCGCTCAGTCCTGTGTACTGCTGGCTGGGTGAGCGTGAGTGAGAAAGAGCGCTTGTGACGTCATAGTAGGTAGTCAAAAAAATGGGACGCTTGGTTTTCATTCAGATCGTGATACTTGCGTTATCTAGGTCTGTCTATATCTGTGGTTCAACCAAACAAACAAACTCTTCAACTTTATAATAAATATAGTGTAAATGAGCAAACAAAGATCTAAATTGCTTTAATAATAATTTTATAAAATGATGTACTATTATTTATTTAGCACTGCAAGAATCAGATAAAGACAGCCCAGACACTCCAATTACTGATAATTATGGAGGTGATTTTCAACAGCCAGGAAAAGTAAGACAAAGCTATGGAGATCAAAGTCCTGAAGAGAACATTAGGTTAAGCAGAAGTAGTTTAAGTGAGAATTGTTCCTCACCCAATGATCAATATGATGATTATCGGCCAGTGTTTGATGAACCAGAAGATGGAGAAGGTGCTGGACGTCCCAGCTTCCAAGAATCAGGAGACACATTTTATAACAAAAATCCTGAACAAAACAAAAACTTGGAGGAAACATATAGTGGGGAATATTCAGAAAAATCCAAACGGATGATGATGAACATGGGTTTTAAACCAGGAAAAGGATTAGGTAAATTTAACCATGGTAGAACACAACCTGTCGAGGCATCTGCACAAAAAGGTCGCAGAGGATTGGGAGCTAAACCCTCAGCAGTGGGAGCTTTACCTCATGATATTATGGAAATCGCTGAGGAAGCAAAGCCTGAAGCAAGGGAGGAAGTAGTAAGTTGTTTAATTATACATACAATAGTTGTGTAATAGTAACTATCACATCAATATAATCAGATACATTGTTCTGTCAAGCTAGGAAACATTCATTCTATTTTTTAAACATAAGTAATCAACCGAAGAATGCCAACCAAGACATTGGTAAACTTTAGCTGATTTTGTAAGATTATGAGTATCACAGTAACTCACTGTAATATACTGTTTGATTGGCTAACTTTTCTCATTGCAGTTATGGCTTGATCCTGCACCAGAGGAACCACTATCTGGTGATGTTTTGGAGAAATGGTTACGAAGAGGCCCAAAAAAATCGACTATTGATGATGAAACACATTTCGTTGATCCAGCAATATTAAAAGGCGTGTTAGAATCCAAAGTGAGTATTTATATCCCTAATCTTTGAAAAAAATCATCAGACTGGTAACAACAAAAAAAAAACAACAACACACAATTGGCGGTGTTAGGGAGCGTAATTTACGCTGTACAAAGTAAGTCGCCAAAGTTGCGTTGCATTCGGTTTCAATACAATCTGATTGAAATTAAATTCGACGACACATTTTGCCTTACAAAATTACGCCGGGTTTTTTTGCCCCCAACTTTTGGACACTTTTAATATTTAACTATGTGTTATGAATTGCAAAAAGATACTTATTATTTTGCAGACAATTTTCGATAGTTTGGATGATGAGGATTTACGACATGCGCGATTTCGTAGTAATCCCTATGAAACTATTGGTTCAGTGATATTCCTGAACAGAGCGGCCGTGAAGATGGCCAATATAGACGCTGTATTCGACTTTAATTTCACAAAGCCTAAGAAACAAAATGGCGAAGATGCTGTAGATAACAAAGAAATATTGTATTTTGCTGATGTATGTGCTGGTCCTGGGGGCTTTTCGGAATATGTGTTATATCGCAAGGGTTGGAGGGCAAAAGGTAATAGTTTATAATTCTTGTGAATTCGGGAAAACTACTTTAATCTTTTTACATATTGTTTTAAGGAAAAATGTCAATTTGAAACGAGATTTTTCATAGACTTTGTTTATTTGCCGGTAGTTTGTGTTGCATGTCTATGAGAACTTACTTGATCTTTATACAATATGCACACTTGTGAACTATAATATCTGCTGCATAGGTACTTGGCTAATCCTCGTTGAGATTGGCCGCCGTAACCGAAATTCGGTCGGGAGAATGTCTCACTGTGGGGTAAAAGCCACTTCTCATACAAAGAAGGCAAGCTTACTCAACATACGACAGGTTGGCGATTTCAGACATACATATATTAAAAGTTCATATTTCTTCGAGATTCACCAATGTCGGTAAAGCCAGCCATATGAATTGAAAAAGTCACATTGGTCATGCCCAGATTTGAACCCACAACTTTGTGCATGAGAAGCGGGGCTATCATGTATAATATTATTATAATATGGTGGGTTAATTGTTTTAGGTTTTGGCTTCACTTTAAAAGGACCTAACGATTTTAAATTATCTGATTTTTATGCTGGATCTGCTGAAACCTTCAATCCATTTTATGGAGTGAAAGACGATGGAAATATCTTTAATCCTGCAAATCTGACATCATTAAAAGAGCATGTACTAAAACAAACAGAGGATAAAGGTGTACATTTTCTTATGGCTGATGGTGTAAGTATTTATTTTCTCTTCATATACCTAACTAGCTTTTGCCCGCGACTTCGTCCGCGTGTGTTTCGTACTTTCTTTAAATAAATTTAACACCCTCTCCACCTCCTTGAAAGGTAGTTATTTCGAAAATTATTGATTACGATCTTTATACTTTATTTAAAGAAATAAGTATTCGGGCCAATATTTTATTTAAACTACCTAAGATGTTTCAAATAAACTATCCTCCCTTTTCATCACGACAGGTCTTGTGTTTATTAAAAAAACATTTGGTACGTTTCCATTTTTATGACATAAAGATTATTTATACCCATTTTTGTGTTAATGGAAGTTGGAGTTTCTACTCCTTAAGAGTCCGTGCACAAAATTCTCTCGCTAGAGTTTAAGTAAATTCATTGCGATGCTATGTTTTTGTGCACCATTCACGCACACACGCCTAAAGATCGAGCGTAGTGATCGCTTATACAGTTTTGATCCTATAAATGATATTTTTTTATTCATATATGTATGGTTAAGAAATAAAAGTTGGAATGTTTGTCTAGTATAGTATCCGTGTAGTATAATTACCACAATCAACATAAAAATGGTACAATTTGGTGTTATATGCAACCTACATATTTTAGACATTCAATAACATTGAGGCACGGTAATATTATTACAGTATTGTGACTCGGCCCTGTTCTAGAAATAATTACTTATAGCCGCCCGGTACGTAAACACGCGATAGGGCTGCCCGCCTACAGTATTTTAATTTCATCAACCTACTTGAGTTTATTTCTAGTCTTGTGATTGTATAGGTAAATATTATATTTTTAATAAAATAAAAATGAAGTTCGTTATGAATTAAATAGGAAGAGTTCAATAAAAAACATGTTGTATTTTTTGATTAGTAGATTTAATAAAAAAAAAAACTTTATTCAACAGTAAACAACATATCACCAGTAATTACTGTCTTTTCAGAAATTGCATTGTCATCGATTTTCAATGTACTCGTAAATACTTCTATGCACTTCCAGCGCTGATCAAAAGTAAAAGTTTACAAGTTCTTGAGACGAAGCCGTAGCGATTTGATTTGAATCACGTTTTGTTAGAATCTGTTTGATACGTGCCACGTTTTGGCCTTTTTTTTTTGGTGATGCGATTCTTTCTTTCGACCCATTATCTAAAACAAATTTCTGCATTAATACCAGTAACTTATAGGCAGTGTTGGGCTCAATAACTAAAACACTCCATCGATTGATTAGTCAAACCAAAGCATTAAAGAACCATTAAAAAAAAATTGTGTGTGGTCGAGGGACCTCCGTCAGGTACAAGGCTCCTTCTCACGTATGATTTAAAACAAAAACAAAAATTTCGCAGCCGCCATTTTGGATTTACATTTTGACCTCAAATCGACTATAACACCCTCGAAAACTATTAAAACGATACTCATGATGAAAAATTTGAGAATTTTCGCAGCCGCCATTTTGGATTTACACTCACTATCTGCTTTAAAACCCCCGAAAATCATGAAAACGACATCAATGACTAAACATTTGAATTTTTTCGCAACCGCCATTTTGGATTCATATTTTGACCTCACTACTGACTTTAGCACCCTCGAAAACTATGAAAAATCCATGACGAAAATTTAGAAAATTTTCGTAGCCACCATCTTGGATTTACATTTTGACCTCACCGGCTATCGACTTTAGTAGCAACCTCAAAAACTATAAAAATGACAACAGCGCCAGCCGAGTCCAACTATATAGCTAAGAACCATCCAAGTGACACAACACGCGCACACCAGTATTTTATACTAGCTTTTGCCAGCGACTTCGTCCGCGTGGAATAATGACTTCCGGAAATTGAGGCACTAACTCTCATAGAGTTTAACCGATGTGCTCTTTCTTCTGCCGATTCTTGAGAACGCGTATTTCTCATTCAACGCGTTTTTCAAGACAATAGCGGGCGGACGCCGGCGTCCGCTTGGGGCTTGAATAACTAAAAATATATAACTACGTCTAATATATAAAATAATATATAATAAAACCTACTTCACTTAAAACTAAATACCTATAACTACTATAATTAATAATACCTATACCTATAATTAATAAAAGTACCTACGCTTTTAGCTACTTAATATTAAAAAAAACTGAACATGAATTAACCAAAACTTACCTACTACTAACTAACTACTACTAACCTATTACTACTTCACCTAAAAAGAAATCCTGTTTTCCCAACATTTCCCTTCACTGCTCTACTCCTATTGATCGTAGCGTGATGAAAAGTATACTATAACCTGCCCAGGAGTATGATGAACAATTGTACCAAGTTTCGTTGAAATCCGTCGAGTGGTTTTTGTTTCTATAACGAACATATAGACAGACAGACAGACAGACAGACAAAAATTTTACTGATTGCATTTTTGGCGTCAGTATCGATCACTAATCACCCGCTGATAGTTATTTTGGAAATATATTTCATGTACAGAATTGACCTCTCTCCAGATTTATTATAAGTATAGAATAGAAATGAAGTTATTGTTTATTTATAAAATAAAATTTAGATTCTATTAAATGGTTATCTTAAGATTAATAGGTAATTTTTATAATTTCTTAAAAGTATTTCTAAGGAATAGAAAAAAATACTTATTTGTCTAGAACTTTTCCAAAAATTATGTTATTTCAACATTTTTTCCTGCTATATTTTGTATTGAAGTTGAAAAAAGTGGTTCAGCCACGTGCAAGTAGACCATATAATGATGCTGATGATATTTTTTAATGTTCAAAATCAAAAGTAGTTTCTTGTAAACGGATAATCAAACGTCAGTCTCGCATCGTTTTTCGGAAAACTTGTTGCGAAATTTAGTGATTTTCCATGAATACTTAAGTTTTTTGAAAAATCCCTTTCAGCCACATGCAAGACAAAGAACTAAACTCTTCAATTCACAAATAATTTTGTTTAAATTTTCTTTCCCTTTCCCACAACGAATGAACAAAATTGATCATAATCCGCCAATTTCGTGCACGGCCCCTTAAACTTTATTACCCTTTTCCACCACGGTAGGAGTCGAATAAGTAAAACCCTAAAACTCATACTTTTTTATATTAAGTAAGTAGTAAAACCCTAAAACTAAAAGTGACAATATTTATTATTTACTGAGACAAATGTTGAAAAGTTTCAAGTTTCTTAAGACGCTGACAAGACCGAAATAGGCTTGTCGCAAACAATTTTTTAGCCAAATCTGTACAGTTTGTAACGGCGAAAAAAAAAATATGTTAATCTTGAACATATTTCTGAGAACCTTGTTGTATTCAAAACACGTTTTTGAAAAGTTTTCTCAAAAAAAATAGTAAACTAACCTCTTAAAATGATCTTCTAACAAAAATATCTGTATTACTCATCAACGTACGTTGGTAAAATGTATAACAATAACGCATCATATTTAAATACATAACTTGGTTGTTTTTTATTTTTGAATACTCAAGTTATATAAAAGTAATTAATTATTTTATGATATGTATAAAGTTAGGAGCGTCGCGTCATCGCGCTTCTCTTTCTTATGTATGCAGTTCGACAGTGATCGCATAGACGCGCTGCTAGACGGACGTATGTCGCTTTACCCCGCAGCCCCGCTATCCGTTCGTTTAATATTTTGTTGTTTGACAACTTATTTCATTATGTTTTTATAACTACAATACATTGTAAAAATATTGGCACGTAAAGATATTTGTATAGGATATTTTATAAGTTGCACATAATTATAGTTCTAAGTTGTGTAAATATTTTCTGTGCAAAATGGGAAGCAAACAAAAATGCCGAGGCCAGCAAAAAAGCGCTTTTAAGCTAATAAACAGAAATATCTCATGGAAGTAGTAAAATAAGTAATTTTTTATAATGTAATATTGACAAAACAAGTACACGAACAAAAATGAAATTATAATTAAATAGGTACTTTAAAGGCTATTTTGTACAACCCATAGCGTAAATTCATCTACAACGATAACGCATGGTTGGTCTAGTGGTATTAGCATGGGTTCTGGTGAACTAGTTTAGAGTTCGTAACCAAGTCAAGTCTTAGCTAATTAGAATAGGATCCATTTTTTTATTTTGTAATTTTAGGAAATTTTCATTGTTTTATTTTTATATAAAAAAAAATATTTATTCAGTAAAAAGAGACGTTTTGTGAACAGTTCAGAAGCAGGTGAAGCTTCGGAAATTGTTTTTCACCAGTAAGTTTGTAATAAGTACAGATACCAGCACATCAAGCTACCCGAAAGTGTCAAATTTTCCCAATCAACTTTGAACCTTATGCTTTAGTGATAAGGTTCTAAATCTATTAAATAAATTTGACAGATTTTAGTAGCTTGATGTGCTGGCTTCTGTACATACTTATATATACTCCATTTTCAATAAGACATTTAAACAAACCTTTTTTACAGCTTGTTCAACCGATTTTGACTTATATTCCGTTGGCATAAGGATGGCAATAAAAGCAAAAAAAATGCTAACAATAACAACTGTTTACTGCTTTTTATGCCATCCTTATGCCTACGGAATAGAAGTCAAAATCGATTGAACAGACGGTAAAAAAGACTTGTTTAAATGTCTATCTTATTGTAAATGGAGTATAGATAACAATTTTATTACTTAGATCATAGAAAGAAAGTCACAAATAAGTCCAGTGCGAAACATCGAATTTACATAGACCTATTCATGACTCATATTAGAACTGGACTTATAGGAAAATACTCGTAGGTTTGTCCATTGTTTCTTGTCACTCTATACAAGGTGTCCCTGGAAGTATGGATTTTTTGGAAGTTTAGCATTTTTTGTTTTTCTAAACTACCTCCTAAAGAGGGATGGGGGGTGTCAAGATTTGTATGGAAGAATTTTAAGTTTAACGCCCATCCGATTAGCTCCAAACTTAGTACTTATATTTAAAACCAAAAATAAAAAACGTTTATATAATAAAAAATAAAAATCGTTTATATTGTTTTTAAATTCAGTGTAAACAGTGTTTTAAAATAATGTAAAAAGGGGTCAAAATATTCATTTGTTTTTTTAATCGCCTTGTCTAATTTGTTTTTAGCACTTCATACAGAACAATAAATATACAAAGTGTTAATGAAATAACCCAAAACCTCGGACACCCCAACCGATTTTTATATTAATAAATTGATATGACATATAATTATTTATTTTCAAAAATTATAGTAAAAGATATTTGTAAATGTTGTTGTCGCGCTACTTCTTACAGATTCGTAGCTCTATCGCCGCCGGCGCGCTTCCCGGCCTTGGCGCCAGCTCTAGCACAGGGGGTGCTCCTCACCCTCGCCCGCGCTGGTTGTTTTCATTGCGTTGGACAGTAGCGTACAGCGTCGTTAAAAAATATTAGACACTGCATGACAAATAATTATTTTTTGGAAAAAAATAACCCATATTAAAAATTATTGTATTCGATTTTGCTGCCGATTCTAAACAAACTAGTTTCAGGTTTTGGGTTATTTCATTAACACATTGTATAAGAGCGCCATCTATTGGTTCATTGGTAATTATTATTGACCGCGTCACTTTGTTTCATCCTTCGTAGTTCGCTGTATCACCGCCTTTTAAGAATGGCGCTAGGATATCGGAGAAATAGTGGGCGTGGCTAAAAATACGCAAAACTTCGGAGCTCAATAGCGGTTTTCAGCGTCTTAACCAAAGGAATAAGACCGCCTTTTTACCTTCACAGTTTTTATCCCCATAGGGGCGAAATATTGAAAACACGTTTGGGAAGTTTCCATATCTTGACTCAAAGATTATTTATACCAATTTTCCATTGAATCAAGCCACGCAATAAAATACTCCTCTGTGAAATGGACTACCCCCGTTCACCCCGTTAGGGTTAGATTTTCGAAAAACCCTGTTACACTTTATTATTTATTTTGGTCTTAAGTATACATACTGAGTTTCGAGTTTATATTATGGGACCGCGCGATAAAATTCTTCCATACAAACTTTGACACCCCCAATCTTCCTTTGGAGCAGAAAAACATAAAATGACAAAGCATAATTTACTTAGATAAGTATTTGTGCCAAGTTTTTAGCTTAAATTTATTCATAAGTACCATTTTGTTGGAGTAAATCGAGCTACGCACTATAATACCGGCCTTAAAATCGAATTACCACTTTTTACCCGTCAGGGGTCTACTAATAGTGGCGTTAAGACAATTTATAAGTATCTAATTTTCTACGTTGTACTTTTCTAACTTGAGAGGGTAGGTTGAATATGGATTTATAAATAATTGGTAGGTAGTTGGTATAAATAAAACTTAGATCGAAGAGTTATGACTATGCTCAATTGATCGTTCGCTAAGTTCATTTCGATTACCTCGTTCGAGTGCCTTTTGTTCAGTTTTTACTTATAATCAGGTGAATTACTTATTTTACCAAAATGAGTACGCGTTGTAATATTGATTTCGTTACAAGAACTCAAATAATTGCTTTGCATAATCAAGGCAAAAACTTATCAGAAATAGCCAAAGAGACCGATGTAAACGTAAGTAGTTTTATTTTTACACTTTCATATTAAACACTTTTTTTTTTTAGTTACTATAATATACTACATAATAATCATTATTGGGTATTATATATTTCTGTTTTATTGTTGCAGAGAAAAACAGTTGTTCTAGCAACACCATCAAAGAACTGGTAGACCACGACTTATAAACACATTGCAGCGTCAAACCATGATAAGGGAGTATGAAGAAAATGGATTTCTGCCGAAGAATCACTATGCTGGTTTATTTGACACAAGTGTTGACACTGTCCGTCGTGCTCTTCATAGTGAAGGGCTGCATTATCGGAGGCATGCTGTGAAACCCTTGCTCACGGAAAACCATAAAAGGGCAAGATTACAGTTCACTTTGGATCACATAAACTTCGATTGGTGTAATGTTATCTTTACAGATGAAAAAACTTTTAAGTCTAGTGAACACGGACGCTTATGTTTGTGGCGTCGAAATAATACGCGATACACAAGTGATCACGTAGTGCCCAATATGCAATCTGGTCATATAACAGTGAACATGTGGGGATGGATGAGTGCAGCCGGTCCGGGAGAACTAGTCAGACTACCAAGTCGATCAAATAGTGCAAATTATATAGAAGTGCTGGAGGAGACCATGTTGCCTACCGTTCGAAATGTGTATCCAAGAGAAGAATTACCACAGATCAAATTTGTGCAGGATAATTGTCCGATACATCGTTCGCACAGTGTGCAGGCGTGGTTTCGTCATCATAATGATATTAGCGTTATACCTTGGCCTGCTGGATCACCGGATTTAAATCCTATTGAAAACGTATGGCGTATTATCGTTCAACGGTGGAATAATCAAAATGAGCGTACCCCAGATGCATTAGAGGCTCATTGTTTACAAATATGGGAGAGTATTCGTGGTTCAGATTTATGTAGAAATTTAATTAATTCAATGCGTTCCCACATGCAAGCTGTTATCGACCAGAATGGTGGTTACACGAGCTATTGATAAATAATTTAATATTATTTTACCTAGTACTTATTATTTACATTAACTGGAGACTTGAATAGTGTGTATAACCTATTACTTACGTATTTTTAATAACTGATAAAGTTATGAACACTTCTTAAAGTTCAAACACAACATAATTTTTAGTTTTGTATGCTACCTACTAACCATTTGATGTTTTTGTGCATTTTTGTAGTTTTATCGCATCTATTTAATCTGTTTGATAAAATAATCTGGTCTCTTGTTTGTTTTTATTGAGGTTACATAAGCTTCAATCCTCTTTCCGATTTTGGAAATGAATACTTAAGCTATGGCCTCAATAAGAAATTATACATAATGTAATACGATATTTTGTATAATAAACTGTAAGAAATAAACGTCTATATTTTTTTATAGTGTCTTTTTATTTATTTACTTAGTAATTTTGATGGGAATTCGGAATCTTATTGCATAGAAAAAGGATATTTTTTAATTTGCGTTTAAATACTACCCATTTTTAACTGTTTATTTTTTAACTAATATGTTCAATAGTTTATTTTTTGTTAACTTTTCATGGGTTTTTATTTATTTTATAACTTTCACCAATATGTGTCGTGAATTATTAATAATTACTACTAAAAGTAATAAATTTCGATCGTTTATTCACATTTACCAAAACATGTGGTTATTATTAATAATTTTGTAAAAATATTAATAATTTTCAATTAATCAGATTTACCGTAACATATATATAGATAGATAGATAGATATAGATATTTGCAACATACATCAATCAATTTTTTTTTTGTTTGTCCCATATTTTTTTACATATTTTCATAATTTTCATGGGTATTTCAGGGTTTCTCTGTAGAAGGTCAAGAAAACATACAAGAGATTTTGTCAAAACAGCTGTACCTATGTCAATGTCTTGCTGCTTTGATGCTTGTGAGGACTGGCGGCCATTTTGTTGTCAAACTCTTTGATGTCTTCACACTGTTTAGTGTTGGCTTGATTTACATCCTGTACAGATGTTTTGATAAAGGTAAAATAAATAGTTATTATTATTATGATACATACGGCAATTTTCTTTACTTCAGTCTCTTGTGTTTGGACTTATTCCGACTGCCGTTTTATGTTTCAGTTTGTATTCACAAGCCAGTGACTTCGAGACCCGCTAATTCTGAGCGATACCTCATATGTTTGTGGAAGAGGCTAGGGACTGAACCAGCAGAACAACACCTCGCTTCAGTAAACTCAATACTATGGAGTGATGTCGACCGCGGCGGAGACGTCACACAACTTGTACCTTTAAAAGTCATAGAAGAAGATAAAAACTTTTTTGAATATGTTTATAAAAGCAACTGCCTGTATGTTTGCAGTCATGATAACTTATTGTATGGCCTGTTTCACATTGCCCGGATAGTCGCAATTTACTTGATAAATTAAGAAATGGAATGAAATCTTTTCTTGCAGATAAGTTAACTGAAACTTATCTGCGGGTGGTGACGCAGGCCATTAATCTCTAAAACATAAAATAAAACAAAAATAAATACTTTTACATTGCAATCAAATTTTCAGACTTGGAGAGAGGCAAATTCAAAATTTACTAAAAATAGCTAGGTTCAGCAAAGATAAAAATCTAAAGGACACTACACAAGCAGAAATGAAAGAGCAGTGTTTAGCTTTGTGGAAAGTAAGTTATAAATTTTATGTTATTTTGCTCATCTGGATGTCATGAGATACGGGTAAACTGTATTATTCCACCATTCGCTATTTTTTCATACATTTTGGCATACTTAATTTTTTGGCCTAGTGCGAGTTGTCCATAGTAAAATTTACCTGTTTTTTTACGCTCCAATCGATCATCATGAAACTTAGCAAATATGTTCTTGGAAAAGGTTTTCAGCGGTTACAGCTTACAGCTTTCTGCGGGTTGCAGATCAAGAGCTAAGCTAAGTTAGTTTTAGCTTAGCTTGAGTAGCTGAAGCAGTTTTTCATACTTGTGTGCAGACTGCAAACTAGTTAGAAATATGAAAAAATACCTCAGCTATGCAAGCTAAGCTAGATTAACTTAGCTCTCGGTCCGCAACCGGAATTATTCCGACGTCGACGCGGGCGAAACTGAGCTAAAAAATATATAATATGTTTCTCTGGTAATTCGAAAGAACTTAACTAATTAGTAAAATATTTTTAGTTACCTGATGCAGTGAGAACACAGCCAGAACGTCGAGGACATGACGATACATTATCGTCTATCAGATCCATGATAAAGAAGCCGGCATCAGATGCAGACAGCTTGTTTTCTTTTAAATCTAATATATTGAACAAACCGCCCAATTACTTGGAGAAGTGCTCCGATCTTAAGGTGTATTTTAGAAATGTATTAGACTGGAATTTCATGTTTTTAAGCAGTGGGAAAAATAGCCCGGACTTAAGAATATTCATAGGTAACAATGTTTGGTATTTACTTACGCTTGGTTTATGGTGGTGCTAATATTTTTTTTGCTTGTGGTGTTTAAAGAAACCATCACTAATCCATTTCGATTATTGTTACCCGACTGGCGTGGAAAAGAACTGAAGAATAGAAGTAGATGGCAATGATGTTTCGCAACTCATAAAATTCTGATCAGATTTTGATAAACAAGGGCCTGCGGGCGGAGAGTAATGGGTAACTCTCCGTCCGATCAGGACCAGGCCCGTGCCGGACGGCGCGTGCGTGTTCCACGCGCGCCTCAAAGAGATGTCAGCATAAGAAAGGGGCCCGTAAGGGCCGAAGCCTGCCGGGGCAGCGGGATTGTCCGAAAGGGTTACCGCTACCCCGGAACACAAAGAGCTAAGGAAGGAACACGGGTGGGTTTTAGTCAGTAAGAGTCTGACACTCCCTTCTGCTCCACCCAGAGCGGGAGAGGTCATTTGATGATTTCCCATCCACAAAAAAAAAGGTGTTGATTTTTTTATTAGTTAAAGGGTCTCATGCCATTTTTTATCGTTTAAGGTTGTGGAGGCAAGCAAGTTTTTAAATTGGAATCGAATTCTTGGAGACAAGTCCTAGATTTACACCTTACGTTGCCGGCTAAAACACTGATATACGGAGAGGTATCCACAATTAAACTTACCAATATTATAATAATTTATTGTATTTTTCTAATATTTGTTTTTCTTTTATGTGTGCACCATCGCTTAAACGCAGTGGTAGATTTGCTACAAAGAAACCACGAGGGAAACGTTAATTGAGTCAATTACTTTTTTTAGGTTGTAAAAGAATATCGTGGACAGGGGAACAATCAAATCTATAGTAAGGCGTTACACATTATAGACGCTTTGATGTTGGGTGGCGTTGATATCTCTGGCTATTCCCTGAGCGACAGGTTGGTATTTTTATCCTAGACTATTATTATGTCCTGAAGTCAAATAGAACTAACAAGGTTTGACTGGCCCCGCTACGCCGGGGGTATATTATGTACTTCATTTATTTGCGTTCCACAAGGTTCCGAAACAAGATGTTATGGCGAGGTTTTCCGGGCCTGTAGGTCTGTCAAGCGCTACCTCCGGCTTCACCAAATGCAGCGCGACGTATTTACTTACGATGCGTCGCAGACCATTTCGTGGAAAATCCATGCCACAGTATAAACACATTTGCAGTTGATCAACTGAATCAGTTTTTCTTAGATTCGAATTTTCTCAATAAGTTTAAATTATTTAACTAAAATGATTACTTAAAATTTCCTGTGTAGGTACCTTATGGGCGTTTTTACCGATACTGATATGTCGGTATCGACTCGATACCGATATATTATTCAGATGATATCGGTGAATATCGACGTCTCGAAGTCAGCAGTGCGAAAAGTGGGTTCACTGTATCCTCGCCGGTAGACATCGTACCGATATCGGTGTCGGTCGCTGTCTGCGATGTTAAAGGTGACAATAACAACACAATGAATATAGAAAAGCGTTTATGGTACTAAACGTCGGCGATTATCTGACCGCCAATATCGTTTCGGTGTCGGGTCGGTTATGTTACCGGCTAATGTGCTGTCTTGTAACCATCAATTAGTTTTATTAATGGCATAAAAGCAGATATATATTTTCACACGAAACAAGCTTTTTGTCTGTAAGGAAACAGAATAGTAAAATAAAAAGACATAGCCAACAAAGATTCGTTTTTCTTGCTATTTTTAACGTAACTTTGAGTGTAAATAAATAATAAAAGAACTGTAAAATCTTCAAAACCAACTCCGTACCTACCGACAAAGCTGAGTTATCGAAGAGTTCAATAAACTCTATTTGTAATTGATTTATGCAGTGGTTTTTTCATAAAACTCGATTTTCCGAAGCACTTTTCGAATTTTTTTACGCGCTTATCAGTTCGGAATCGGAACTGTGTTTCTGTGCGTGAGAACTAGACGTTGTTCGTGTAGACTAGCGTCTAACTGCTCATCACTGATACTAGCACTGTCGGACACGAAGCCAGGTGAGACAGCGTGCTTTTTGGCCATGACCATCAGTGAGTTCGAGCTCGCGACTAGTATACTCTTAAAACGTGAAATGTAACAAGCAGACAAATATACAGAGTTAGTTTCACACATCATTAATTCGCATTTCGCATTATGGAGTATATTAAGTATTGCTACTATTATATTATTATTGGCTGCGGGTTTCGACCTCAGGACGAGCTGGTTCTCACACGGACAACTCATATGTCGTTAATGTCGTTTGCTATCGCGTCAACAGTCCTAACCTCTATAAATTTTGGCTACTGAGACCAAATCTGCAAACGTACAAGTGTACAGGGAAGTCTTATAAAACGCGGCTGTTACTTTACTATATTGTGTTGTCTTACGACTTTCACGCGAACGAAGTCGCGGGCAGAAGCTAGTTACATATAAACATGGTTTTGCGGTAGTAAGGTGAAAATTTAAAATTACAATGGTTCCGTTACTATTGGGTATCCCAAAAAACCACAAAATGTAATTTGATAGAAAATACCAAAGTTCTAATTTTGTTCGTTATAAAAGGAAATCTTGTGCAAAATGGCATGCTTCTAAACCCAGAGACTGTGCGTTGTCTGTCAATGAATTTAAGAATATTATCAAGTAAACAAGCCGTATGCCCGATGGTATTTCCCAACTTTTGTGCCCTATACCTACCCCTATAAGAGCCGATTTCAAAAATCCTGTACGTCATCGACGAACTTGCTCTGGAACATAGGCAACGATTTATACGGTTACCGCCTAACCAGGCTACGTTCACACGGCGCTATTTTTCAAATATAAAGGAGTTGATATTTTATCGTATAAAGTAGTGACTTTTTGTATTCAAAACTGAAAGTTCACACAGAGCCAACACTATAAAATCAGGAACTCGAGAAAAAAATCTTTTGCTGTCGGCTATTCGATAAATATTATTACGATTTTTATCGTGTTCCATACATTTGGTCGTGTTAGTAGGTACTTATGTATAGCACTTTTGTTTGAAACAGCATTTTTTTTAATATAATTTTAGTTTTTGTTGTCAGAGTGCATTGAGTTAAATAACTAGAGAAGCAAACCTCAATAAAATGTGTCAAAAAAGTGTACTCACTTTTTAAACGCGACGACGTAGCTTTGAAACCACTAAACATTTAAAAGTAAAAATATATCTGTCTCACTTACACACGTCGTAAGAATAATACCGTCGCTTAGATTAGACAAAGACCGCAATATAAACATGTAATGACGGGATGGGGTTGCCTACCCATGCGAAATTTTACCCAACATTTTAAGCCATAAAAAGCGTTATACGTTAAGTTAAATTATTTTTTAAATATTTGAATTATGTATTTCTTATTGGATGTGTAATAGAAGTTTATAAATAATGAAAATAACGAAGATATTTTCTTTTTGAATATTTTTTGTTTATTATTAATGAATTTGAATGATTTAGTAGGTAGCCAGTTAGTCTCTTTTCTCAGCAATCGGATTATTTCCACACATTTTTCACGGCGTGCTGCATCTTTAGGCACCCTGCTACGTTGTTATTATTAAAAAATATTTAAAATCACTTATTCCATAAATTAAAAACTCCCACAAATGTGGGAAACTAAAACTCAGTTTTTAGTGGTAACACTGAACCTAATTTACAACATTCTACATTTTATTGGGTTTTTCGTTGATATAAACACAGAGACAATTAATTTACGTGTGGAAAGTGATTCCGGTTAATTTATTGTTTTTGTGATCTTGAATCGCACTCTTTCGCGATATTTTTTGTCGTATGTCACTCGCTTCACTTCGGTTGGCGTCACACAGAGCTGATGGCTGTGGCCATCAGTCTAGTGGCAACGTCTTGGTGCGGTAATTACTAATCTAGTGTAACATATATATCAATGTCAGAGTGTAAGTTTTTTTTAATATTATTAGTATACAATAGACAACCGAACCCATTGTGTAATATATGACAGTAGCGAAGACAGTTTGATGGAGAGTGAAACTTTTTCATAAACGACGATAAAAAATGATAAACGACTCGCACTCCTGCAATAACAACAAACTCAAGTTATTCAGCAAAAGTTGAAGTGGTTGTCCTCGTTCTTGGAAAAGTTGTTGTTTTCCGGTTCACTGATAATCTATAATTATCATAATCTCTTTTCATTAAATTTTTAATGGAATAAGCCTGTAATTTTATAAATAACTAGCTTTTGCCCGCGACTTCGTCCGCGTGGGTTTCGTACTTTCCTCAAATAAATTTAACACCCTCTCCACCTCCCCCTTAAAGGTATTTCGAAAATTATTGATTGCAATCTTTATACTTACTTTATATAAAGAAATAAGTATTCGGGCCAATATTTTAGTTAAACTACCTAAGATGTTTCAAATAAACTATCCTCCCTTTTCATCACGACAGGGCTTGTTTTTGCATTTGGTACGTTTCCATTTTTATGATATAAAGATTATTTATACCCATTTTCGTGTTAATGGAAGTTGAAGTTTCTACTCCTTAAACGTTATTACCCTTTTCCACCCCGATAGGAGTCGAATAAGTAAAACCCTAAAACTCATACTTTTTTATTTTAAGTAAGTAAGTAGTAAACCCCTAAAAGTGACAATCTTTATTATTTACTGAGGCAAATGTTGAAAGTTTCAAGTTTCTTAACCAAAGCAATAAGACCACCTTTTCACCTTCACAGTTTTTATCCCCATAGGGGCGAAATATTGAAAACATGTTTGGGACGTTTCCATATCTTGACTCAAAGATTATTTATACCAATTTCCCATTGAATCAAGCCACGCAATAAAATACTCCTCTGTGATATGGACTACCCCCGTTCACCCCGTTAGGGTTAGATTTTCGAAAAACCCAGACACACTTTTTTTATTTATTTTGGTCTTAAGTATACATACTGAGTTCCGAGTTTATATTATTGGACCGCGCGATAAAATTCTTCCATACAAACTGACACCCTCAATCTCCCTTTAGAGCAGAAAAACTTAAAATGACAAACTATAATTTACTTAGATAAGTATTTGTGCCAAGTTTGAAGCTTAAATTTATTCATACCATTTTTTTGGAGTAAATCAAGCTACGCACTATAATACCGGCCTTAAAAATCGAATTACCACTTTTTTACCCGTCAGGGGTCTACTTTCGAAAGACCCATTTCTTATTACTTACTTAGGCAAATATTCCTTCCAAGTTTCAAGTTTATTAACCAAATGAATAAGATTTTTCGTATAATGTTTTTCCCCACTTTTCACCCCACACAGGAGGAATTTTGAAGAATGTTTGGGATGTGTTCATAACTTGACTCAAAGATTATGTCCAACAATTTTCGAGTTAATCAAGCCACGCAGTAAAATGGCAAATTAACTACTCCTTTTCACCCCGTCAGAGGTAGATTTTCGCAAAACCTTGATACATGTTATTCTTTACTTTTGGTCTTAAGTATAAATACTGAGTTTCGACTTAATCGGAGACCGCACGTTAAAATTCTTCCATACAAATGTTGACAGCCCTTAATCGCCCTTTAGGGGGTAGTTTAGAAAAGCCAAAAAATGCCAAAATTCATAATTTACTTAGATAAGTATTCATGCCAAGTTTCAAGTATATTAACCAAATGAATAAGATTTTTCATATAAGCTGTATTCCCACTTTTCACCCCCACAGGGGTGGAATTTTTAAAAATCGTTTGGAATGTGTTCATTACTTGACTCACAGATCATTTATACCAATTTTCGAGTTAATTAAGCGAGGCAGTAAAATTTGCCCTGTAAAATTAGCCCTGTAAAATTAACTACCCCTTTTCTCCCCGTTAGGGGTAGATTTTCGAAAAACCCTGATAAACTTAATTCTTTATTTTTGGTATTAAGTATAAATACTGAGTTTTGAGTTAATCGGACCGCGCGTTAAAATTCTTCCACACAAATTTTGACACCCCCCAATCCCCTGTTAGGGGGTAGTTTAGAAAAACAACAAATGCCAAACTTTATAATTTACTTAGATAAGTATTCGTGCCAAGTTTCAAGTTTATTAACCCAAGGAATAAGATTTTTCATATAAGCTGTATCCCCACTTTTCACCCCCACAGGGGTGGAATTTTGAAAAATCGTTTGGAATGTGTTCATTACTTGACTCACAGATTATTTATACCAATTTTTGAGTTAATTAAGCCAGGCAGTAAAATTTGCCCTGTAAAATTAACTACCCCTTTTCTCCCCGTTAGGGGTAGATTTTCGAAAAACACTGATACACGTAATTCTTTATTTTTGGTATTAAGTATAAATACTGAGTTTTGAGTTAATCGGACCGTGCATTAAAATTCTTCCATACAAATTTTGACACCCCCCATACCCCTTTAGAAGGTAGTTTAGAAAAACAAAAAAGACCAATTTTCATAATTTACTTAGATAAGTATTCGTGCTAAGTTTCAAGTTTATTAACCCAAGGAATAAGAGTTTTCATACAAACTTTCATCTCCTATTTAACTCCCTTAGGGGTTGAATTTCGAAAATTCCTTCCTTATTCCTCGTCTACATTATAAAGAAAACATCTGTGCAAAATTTCAGCTTTCTAGGTCCAAGGGTTTAGGCTGGGCGTTGATGAGTCAGTCAGTCAGTCAGGACTTCTCTTTTTATATATATAGATAGACTAGCAGCGCCCCACAGTGTATTATTTTGCCTTAGTTGCGGACATGCCAGTTTTTTTTTTTTTTTTATAGATTTAACCTTAATAAACCATTCTAAAAAAACCCCGTTTTGAAATTTCACTTCATTTAGGAGATACCTACAAATATTTTTAGTGAAAGGTCACCGACCTTCTTGAAAAAGTTATTCGTCTGTATTTCTTGAATAAAGCAAATTTCAGTGACTTATAAACATCGATCACTAATAAAGAACTAGATACACAATCAGCGTCAAAAAATGTCCTCACCAAATGACCGCCCACTTGAACATTTGGGCGGTCTTTTCATCTAGTAGCATTAGAACGCTCCGACGGGAAACATGCCTCAGTGCTCGTTTAAAAATTGTAAAAATCACACGTTTAAGACGCTAAAAAAGGATGGAGTTTCATATTTTTGGTAAGTATTAATATCTATACTTATAATAAATCTGTAGAGAGGTCAATTCTGTACATGAAATATATTTCCAAAATAACTATCAGCGGGTGATTAGTGATCGATACTGACGCCAAAAATGCAATCAGTAAAATTTTTGTCTGTCTGTCTGTCTGTATGTTCGTTATAGAAACAAAAACCACTCGACGGATTTCAACGAAACTTGGTACAATTGTTCTTCATACTCCTGGGCAGGTTATAGTATACTTTTCATCACGCTACGATCAATAGGAGCAGAGCAGTGAAGGGAAATGTTGGGAAAACAGTCGCGTGTGCAGCCTTAATGGTTAAAGCTACACAGAAATCATGTATGTCGGAAATGTTCTCCTTAAAATTATATAAAAAATATTCCACGACAGCAAATGTCTATCTTTTATGGTTCACTCACAATAACACGTGTAACTCCCGATAGCTTAGCAGTTCGGAGCTTTCTGATTATATTTGTCTACTCTAACGTTTATAACACTCTCACTCATCCCTAATTAAAAAATGTTAACATTATTACCTATTTAATAAAAAAAGAATCATAGAAATCGGTACAGAAACCCCAAAGTTATACATGAAATACGCTAATAAGCCGTCGCGCGTGAATACTGAATCATGCTATAAGGATTATTTTTGTGAAACGGTCGCCGCGCTCGACGTGGCTCGCGGCGGGAGGTATAAAAGGGCGGGGGATCCAAACGCGAACTTCACTTAGTCCGGAAAAAAAAAAGTTGGCTGTTGATGCGAGTAGACGAGTTCCGAGCATTCGACCTTATTGACAGACAATATTATTTATCAGCGCGATTAATAGTTTACATTTTATTTCTTTTTATCCTCAATATAGTCTTTAACAGTAGAAAAGGCTTTCTGGCATAGTTTCCGCTTTATAGAAGATTTGAATTTATTAAGGCTTAGATCTTGAATGTGGCTAGGAAGTTTATTATAATAAAAACGTATACATTGGCATGATAGCTGATGTCATAAGGAGTATTATAGGCTATTATTTTAGAAAAATAATTAGTAAAGATACACATTATTGTTTTCCGAAATCCACGCGAATGAAGTTGCGGGCACAACTAGTTATCATTATATAATTGTTAACACTGTATTGTAAATACTGATATTTTGTCAAGAAATCATCGTAAAAACTTTTACTAAACGTATTAACACAGTATAATTATATACAGTATTCCATCTTCATACAAACGGACGATGCGCGAGCTACGCCTACGCGCCTCGATCTCGGCATTCGCTCGGCAGGCAGACAGTTGCGACTGTGCCGCAGTGACGAACGGTCGGTGTGTTGTTTTTTTAAAAATAACCGCGCGATTTTTTCACTAAAAATAAGTTCAAGTACATATTTAATATGACGAGTAGGATATATTGTGCTGTTTTTGGTTGCATGAATTCGTCAATAACGCATCCAGGGATAACTTTTTTTAGATTACCTGGAAACTGCAAGGGAAGACTATAAAATAATTTTACATACTAGTAGGTTGTGTCTTTTTAATGGATAAGTATTTCCTTTTATCTCCCGAAAAAAACGATGTCTGGATTAATAAAGTGAATAGAGTAAAGGAAAGTGATTGACAAGAGTGAAATAGGTAGTTATAGACGGTTCATGAGTCATGATACGGTAGGTACTTACGCGTGTATTTTGTTTTGTTAGTTTGTATAATTCAAAGTAAAGACGTGGTATTTTATTATTAATAATAGTTGTTTATTGTACTGTGGGTATGAATAATACTAGAAAAAAATAAATTTGACCGTCTGTCTGTCACTAGATAGTTGAAATTTTCTCAGATTAAGTATTTCTGCTGCTACTATAACAACAATTATACCACTAAAAACCGTTTTTTTTTTCTCGGTATTAATAACGACAACAACAGCTAGACTCATGAGATATTCACAGAATATTTAGATATTTGAGAGGGTTGTGATTTTAAAACATTCGTAGCCAGCTGTTCAGCTTGGCATTGGTGACCAAAGAATTTTTGTTTTGAGTTGTAGCGAGTTGTAGGTATCTAATTTATAGAGACGTTAATAAGCTGAGATAAAAAGTTATTAAAATTACTCGTCAGCTGTTTCTTGCATTGTAGTTGAGTAGGTAGGTGTTGAAGTTTGTAAAGATTGGAGTTCTCCACCTTGTCCATGTTTCCCAAAACAATTTTTAATTAAGCTTTATATTAGAATGCGGATTTTTTATACTTTAAAATTTAATAATAAAGCGCTTCGTACGTCTCAGTCAAGGCGCAAATATTTTTCGGTCGCAAATTTATAAGACCGATTTGTTATTCAAACATAAACATGGTTTTTTAATTAAATCTACCAATCAAAAAACAACATGCATTTTTATTGAACACTTCCTATTCAATTCACAAAGTACTTATTTTATTTTTTTATATAAAATAAAGTATATTTACAATCACAAAACTAAATGGAAACACAAGTAGGCAAATGTAATTCAACTGCTGGAGGCGGGCAGCCCTATCGTATGTTTACGTACCGCGCGGCTGTAGGCATTTATGTCCAAGATACGGCCGAGTTACAATACTGTATTTATAATTATACCGTGGTATTAATCATACTGTCGCATGCCTACCTAAATTGTTTGGGTTATGCGCGTTGACTCTGTTCCATTTGTTGGAGACGCTTTTTAATATTGTTCTTATTTTTTTTTTATTATGCGAGATTTAGAACTTTTGTTTTTTATTTACTTGACTGCACGATGCAAGGGAGGGTAATGTGTTTATCAGCCTTTGTATGTAGGTATAATTGAACTTAAATAACTGCCACCCACTGCATCAGACTGCTTGAAAAGTGAATTGTTTGGAACTTTTTTATCAGTCGGGTTTTTTGATATTGTTTAAATATTTTTTTGAAGTTTTTAGTCGGGATTTTTGAAAATAGGTATTCAATTTTTTTTTAGCTTTTCTCGTGATCCAGTGAGGTGTGGAGAATCTAATTGCAAAACACACTATCGATCTCAATTTGAATCATTTTGAAGCATATTGCTAATCCATTGCTTCATTATGTTGGAATAATGTGTCTGCTCAACAATGTAAAAAACGCAATGAACGTTGTTGATCTGTCAAAATTAAACCCATTGCTACTAATAGTGTGTTACGCAATTACCCCGCAGTTACAGCACGTCAAAGATGTGAAGAATTTTTCGATCCGTCTTCAAGTTATACAAACATAAAAAACATATATACATACAAAAATACGCGATGAATTGAGTAACCTCCTCCTTTTTTGAAATCTGTTAAAAATACCATTTTTAATATTACAGTACAAACAAAAAATATTGTTCTGGTTCGTCTCCACTCATTTCCTTGTCCTAGCGGCGAGCTTCGGTCGTAAAATTTTATTACTTTTTTTGGCTCTTAGTAATTCTGACTTTAAAGCATGCGTATAAGGTTGAAGTTGTTTTGATGTATGTTGAGTAGTGAGTACCGGGCGTAAAATTTTATTGCTTTTTGTAATAGCTTTGTGAATACGACTTTAAATATTGCAGTTAAGGTTGAAATTACATTAATGTATATTTATTTTAACTACACACACACACAACACAATTGGCGACATTTTTAAAAAAAACTTTTGTATGAGATTGTGTATCTAGTTCTATATTAGTGATCGATGCTTATAAACTACCACTTAATTTTTGGTTTGAAATGTATAAATTGAAAAATTTGCAAGTCTCTAACGTAACAGGAACGAGAATAAAAAAATATTTTATCAATAAACGAAAAAAAATATAAAATTAGCTATTTACGGCTTCGATCAATATTTATGATCGAAGATTTACGGGTCGCATTTTTTTTTTATTTTCATAATATACTTATGTAAAGTACCTTCAACTGGAGAAAATTCTAAATATGTGTCTAGCGAGATCTCGGAAATATTGCGTTTCTAAGTTTTTATTAAATTTCTATGGAATTAGGGTTGTCACAAAGTAGTAAATTTTTAAATTGATTAGTTCAATCGACTAAATCAAATGCTAGCCAATGTTGTAAACGCTTATTTATGATATATCCTCGCTATCGGATTATGATTTCGTCAGTCGTCAGTGTACCTAATATTATTTTCTTCGAATTCTAAAAATTATAGTGAACATTATCTGTTGTGACGCATAGGAGTTGAAGCACTGATTTCGATAATGGCAAAGGTTTTTTATGTTTATGACGTTTACTAAGTGTTAATGAGGATATATACGGTGACTGATAATTAGTGACCGATACTTAAACACGTGCTTGTACTCATGATAACAAACAACTTTTATTATGGGACCAAACCTGAAATTGTCAAAAAAAAATCTGCTGTTCAGTCATTTATGTTCGCTTAACTGGTCAAAATGTAGGTACTGAACAGCAGATTTTTTTTTCGCGAATTCAGGTTTGGTCCCATAGTAAAAGTTGTTTGTTATCATGAGTACAATCAATCGAATAGGAAACATAACATTTTCGAAAATAATTTTATTAATTAAAATTAAAACTATAATATAAAAATCCGAGATATTTTTGCGGAGCTGCCGTAATTTTATATCTAATGCGCTGGTCTTTTATTTGATTTTTGTGGAATAACGGCAGGGAGAGCAAATTTTTAAAAATTTTGACACTGGTCCCGCAGGACTCTTGAGCGCGAGCCGATTTAGCCCGATTTACTAATTTTGGAACTAGTGGTATACTTAGATATTTTGATATTTCACATTATGTCGGCCGTTTCATATCCCATTTTTTACGACCGTTTTTATGGCATAAGTTTTATTTTTCAAAGCCTAATATAACTGAAATGAAATAAGAAGTAGATCATAATTTAGATTTGTCTTAGCGATTTAATTGGATGCAGTAAAGTTTAAGTAATCGTGTATCGCACGGCCGAAATATCTAGATTGAAGTGTGAAATAGGTAATATATTTTTTTCAACATTTAAATCCGTGCTATCTACGAATAAAACACAATACAAAACGATGATTATTCGGGTAACCCCGCCTTAACAAAAGGCTTAGAGCTAAGAGCCGTTGTAGATCCTGTCAGGGCACAGCAAAAAATATTGTTTGACATATTATGTAGAAAATCTAAATCGTAGAAACTAATATTATACATGAAAACTGAATAGTTTTTTACTTAAATGGTTGTTTAAAAATGCTTTACTTTTTCTTTATATTTTCCAGAATTAATCAGTGTAATTTGTTTTGTTCCGCACTGAACAAACCCTTTGATAATCAAGCTCTTCCAATAAGAACCAAGAGATTGTACAATATGGAACAATTCGAATCGGCTGCTAGCAATTTAGAATATCGCGCCATGAAACGAGTGAAGACTGCGGTGACAATTAATACTCCAGATAGGATTAACAGAAACGATATGTTCTATGTTGTTGGATCCGTTCTATTTTTGAAAGGAATAAAAGGTAACAATATAATTTTGCACAGACTGTATTTTAGAATTTTCGCCTCCAGATCATCTCAGTACTTGTATTTCGGCATACATAAAACAAACATAACTTTAATCTGGACATAAGCCAAGTTCACAATAACCGCATCACTGAACGTTTTTTTAATTGTGCATCTTTCAGATCCTTGGATCTCGGCTATATCAAAGAGCAGTGGACGGAAATATTTCTTCAGCATGGGCAAGGATGGAAAACCTAATAGCGAGTATCATATTCCAGAAGACGCCATAATGGATACGTTAAGCGCACACACACGTCGCGTCATGTGGCCCTGGGAGCCTAGAGCTAGTGCTATATTTGACAGCCAAACGAGAGAAAGTGTAACGCGAGCAGATATGGAAAAATATATAGCAAGTGTGATTAGTAAATAGTCGTTTTAAACTCATAATCCTACTGTAAATACTTACTTGATAAATTAAGGATAATAAAGACTAGGCTAAATGTAAACTCAAAAAATTAAATGTATTTTAAATAAAATTTCCATTTGACTGTTGTAAATATTAGATAAACAACGAATTCCTACCTAAATAATTATATTATGTACAGACGCCAGTACTTCAAGCTACCCGAAACTGTCAAATTTTCCCAATCAACCTTGAACCTTATTCTGTAGCGATAAGGTTAAAAATCTAATAAAGAAATTTGGCAGATTGTAGTAGCTTGATGCGCTGGCATCTGTACCTATCAATGTTATTATTGAAGAGACCCGTGATGATAAGTTATTATTTGAAAACCAAGTAAATCTGGAAAAAAGTTGCCTTTTATCACAGAATACCTAATAATAGTACTTCGTACAGAATGGCCACTCCCTACCCCGCGCTGACATCAGATACCGCACCTCACCCCGCACACCCGCGACATTATCGGCGGTTCTTTAGCTCGGGGCGCTCACAAAGAACCGCAGCACTGTACTGCTGACACGAACACACAATTTTGCGATTTAAAAGTTTTATCTGAGTTTTAATCACGATGGTTCGATATTGTGATGCTTTTCCGAATTTGTATTTACATAAATGTTTGTAAGATATCGCATTTTAATACCATGCGATATAATAACCGATTATTTATAGTTAAGTAGGTCATTTAAACGAAAATATTTTAGTGTAAGCAATATTTAGCTAAGTACCTTATTTGCATGGGTATTTGCTCTGGGATAGCAACATTTAGTGAAATGGAACTGATGATGAAGACCACATATGGCCACCGGGACTACTCAATAATAAGTATTTCACAGATTGCGATTCGATTACTTTAATATGTTTGCTAAGCACAATTTATGCTCGTCACAATGCGAATGGTGAAATGCAGCTGATGATGGAGTACCAAGAGAACTCCTCAACAATTAACGTCCCTGCATCGGGAAAAGCAATATTTTGTACAAGGCGATGAGCAAGTCTACATTAGGCTATTATAACTTAGATACTTTATAAACAGACCCACTAAAAAGCGAGAAATAAAAACTTATTAGCAAAAAAAAAAACCGACTTCCAAAAAAACACTAAGTACAAAGTGAAAAATAACTTTAATTTCGTAAGTCGGTGGCAATAAACTAAAATACAGATCCAAAGACACCGACTTCCGAAATTAAAGTTATTGTTAAAAAGCTTTAGGTACATTTATTACTTAACTATTATAATATTATTTTTATTTCATTACGAACCCGACTAATTAGATAAATAATCAAACTAGTCCTTTCTAGTCGCGTCGTCGTCGTTCCCGCCATTTTTTTTACGCACCGCACGACAACCAACCCTACTAGAGTTTACGCACACATTTGCACGTGTACCGACGTCATTTGGCTATGTAGTAGCAGACTTGGGCAAAATGTAATCAGATTAATGATTAAAGATTACGATTACAATTTGTAATCTTCAATCATGATTACAGATTAACAAAATTAATCAAGAAAGTAATCTTATTCGGTGATTAATGATTATTAGTCTGTAATCGTAATCTTGATTACTTTTCCTGATTGATATAAAAAATCCGAATAAATAAAAGACATATTTATACAGGGTGTCCCTGGAAGTATGGATCAAATCGAATAGGGGCGTGGGCAAGGTCATTTCCAAACTTTTTGATCCTGAGAGTTATTGATGATTGAGAATTATTTTACGGTTCAAAAGTTGTGACCAATTTTTTTCAATCGTTTCGCATAGTGCTCAAAGAGAAAAAATCATTGAAAAAAACTATCAGGGCTGTCTAAAAAACTTAAATTGACAGTTCCTGGTACTTTTTTTTAAAATGATTCTGTTCTTTGAGCAATATGCAGTGATTGAAAATAACAAAAGTTGGTCATAACTTTTGAACCGTAAAAAAATTCACCAACATTCACAGGATCAAAAAGTTTGGAAATGACTTTGCCCACGCCAATTCTTTTTCAAATTCACTTAAGATTAAACATTTAAATTTAAGTTATTTTTATATTTTTTTTATAAATCTTGCGATATATTATTTATGTGAATTGTGATGGTACTGGTGCCGATTCTCTTGTACACCGAACTAAACTAACTAAACTATCACTAAAATTCATTACTTTTGGCTATGAGAATTTTAGAGCTATTCTGCATTAAAATATCTCTAAATTTAAAAATTATTTTGACACAACCATATCGAATTTGACAATCACGACTCCACGTGGTAAGTAGCTACTTTTTTTTTGGTTCTTTGGCTTCGCACGGTTTGTGCATTCAGCCAAAAAGTAGGTAAGTACTTATTTGCCCTCATCATCATCATCTGCCTAGCCTTTTCCAAACCATGTTGGGGTCGGCTTCCAGTCTAACCGGATGCAGCTGAATACCAGTGTTTTACATGGAGCGACTGCCTATCTGATCTCCACAACTCAGTTACTGGGTAATACGATACCCCTTGGTAAGACTGGTTGTCACACTTTCGGGCTTCTGACTACCCGTGACGACTGTCAAAGATCCACGAATGACAGCCGGGACCAACGTCTTAACGTGCTTTCCGAGGAACGGAGGGGTCTCGGTATGTAAAGATGGTCACCCATTCACAGACCAACCGCGGCAAGCGTAGCTTAACCTGATCGATCGACCTGTGCGGCTGTTATTATTTAGCCACGGGCCCCTCCCCGTGTTTTTTTTTGAGCCGAAGGTGCGCAGTGGGGCTACCTTGACTTCTTTTGTATGGAATTTTTCACTTTTGTATGGAAAATATGAAAAATTATTACCAACGTGTTGAGTTTTAGTGGTTTACGGGTCTTTAAAAGGGGGGGTCGAAATTTTCATTATTTTTGCGATAGGACACACCGTTTTCGAGATATAAGCAAAAGAAAAGAAAATAAAAAAACAGTACTGTGTTTGAATCTGAAGTCGAGGTGTTCCGTGTTGGTGTGAATTTTAATTCATGCCAACTAATTTTATTCCACACCTTTTTAGTCGCGATTAAAAATACTCAGATTTAGTTAGAAAATCAAAATTTTAGATGAAAAACGTCAAATTCAGAATAGCAAAATTACTATTTTCACTAAACTAATATCTCAGTACAATCTTAGTGCTGTCAAATTAAATTTAGTTAAGTTGTGTCATTTTACTTAATTTCAGAATGGGAAATCGTCGTTTGACAGGAATTAACTAAATTTTGGTGATTTTTAGTCTAGACGCATTAGAGACAAGAGAACCGGCACCACTATCCAAAATATTAAACTAAAGAATCCTTACTAATAATAGAAATGCGAAAGTGAGTTTGTATATTTGTTACGCTTTCACACCTTAATTATTCAAACTGATCATCATCAAATTCTGCATACACGTTGTCAGAGTAAAAAAAGGTCATAGGGTATTAACGCGAGCGAAGTCACGGGCAAAAGCTAGTCAAGTAACACTAAATTCATATATGAATTATGTCAAACTCTATCAAACGCAATCATGTAATTTTGATTACTGGTTACTTTAATCAAAATTAATGATTACATGTAGTCTTGATTGAATGTAATCAAAGATTACAAGTAATCATGATTGATTTAATCATGATTACTTTTAATCAGATTATTAATCTGATTACAAAAGTAATCGATCACGCCCAACTCTGTGTAGTAGTAGTAGGTAATTATTTTGCGCGCGTTGTACGGAGTGTCCGGGACCGTGTAAAAGGTCCCAAGTTATTGCGCACGGGAAATACCTACCCATAATGGATGTGTTTATTCTAGAGTGTGCCGGCAACTTTAAATTTTATGTCAAAATAAAAACACTTTAATCGGTGTTTTTTTTTGCTTGGATATCTTTGGTTAGACATACTGAGCGCTGTGTTAAAATTTGTCCATCTATTTTAATTGGACCTTATATACAGTATTGTAACTCGGCCGTATCTTAGACATAAATGCCTACAGCCGCGCGGTACATAAACATGCGATAGGGCTGCCCGCCTCCAGCATTTGAATTACATTTGCCTACTTTGTGTTTCCATTTAGTTTTGTAATTGTAAATATACTTTATTTTATATAAAAAAAATAAAATAAGTACTTTGTGAATTGAATAGGGAGTGTTCAATAAAAATGCATGTTGTTTTTTGATTGGTAGATTTAATTAAAAAACCATGTTTATGTTTGAATAACAAATCGGTCTTATAAATTTGCGACCGAAAAATATTTGCGCCTTGACTGAGACGTACGAAGCGCTTTATTATTAAATTTTAAAGTATAAAAAATCCGCATTCTAATATAAAGCTTAATTAAAAATTGTTTTGGGAAACATGGACAAGGTGGAGAACTCCAATCTTTACAAACTTCAACACCTAGGTACCTACTCAACTACAATGCAAGAAACAGCTGACGAGTAATTTTAATAACTTTTTATCTCAGCTTATTAACGTCTCTATAAATTAGATACCTACAACTCGCAACAACTCAAAACAAAAATTCTTTGGTCACCAATGCCAAGCTGAACAGCTGGCTACGAATGTTTTAAAATCACAACCGTCTCAAATATCTAAATATTCTGTGAATATCTCATGAGTCTAGCTGTTTTTGTCGTTATTAATATCGAGAAAAAAAAAAACTGTTTTTAGTGGTATAATAATTACACCACTAAAAACTTTTTTTTTTTTGCTGCTATAACAACAATTATTGTTGTTATAGCAGCAGCAGAAATACTTAATCTGAGAAAATTTCAACTATCTAGTGACAGACAGACGCGAGACGGTCAAATTTATTTTTTCTAGTATTATTCATACAATAATCAACTATTATTAATAATAAAATACCACGTCTTTACTTTGAATTATACAAACTAACAAAACAAAACACACATGCCCCGAGGTTTTTAACACAAGCGTAAGTACCTACCGTATCATGATTCATGAACCGCCTTTATCTACCTATTTCACTCTTGTCAATCACTTTCCTTTACTCTATTCACTTTACACCAGACATCGTTTTTTTCGGGAGATAAAAGGAAATACTTATCCATTAAAAAGACACATTATGTACCTACCTACTAGTAAGTAAAATTATTTTAGTCTTACCTTTCAGAGTTTCCAGGTAATCTAAAAAAAGTTATCCCTGGATGCGTTATTGACGAATTCATGCAACCAAAAAACAGCACAATATATCCTACTCGTCATATTAAATATGTACTTAAACTTATTTTTAGTGAAAAAATCGCGTGTTTATTGTTAAAAAAACAACACACCGACCGTTCGTCACTGCTGCACAGTCGCGACTGTCTGCCTGCCGAGCGAATGCCGAGATCGACGCGCGTAGGCATAGCTCGCGCATCGTCCGTTTGTATGAAGATGGAATACTGTATATAATTATACCGTGACGTGGTAGAGGTACTCAATACACGTAAGCGCTGGCGGGTGGATTTACACAAGAAAAATTTCTTCAAACAAAAAATTCAAAGAATTGAAATCACGTCGGAATGCTAGTACAACTAGATAAAATCATTGTCGGATAATTACTATAATGCTCATAAAATGTGTTTAGACTAAAATTTTAAGCGTAAATCGGAAGATATCAGCACTTAAATAAACAGAGGTGAGATGGTGATGACGGCTGTGGTATGGCGATGATTTATACATGGATGGTGATGATTTCGAGTGTATGGTGATGACACAAGGGAATTTCCAATAAAATACGACAAAATTTAAGGAAATCAACTTTATTAATGATTAATCAATTAATCAACAACAAATAAATCAACGGTCTATAAACTATATAAAGGATTATAATAATAGTCTTACAATTTTTTTTCTTGCATATACTTATCATATTAGGTCGGGGCAAAAGTATTTTCGTATTTTTCATACAAAAAAAAATTTTATTTTAGGTTTAATTTTTTATTTATTTATAATACCTATGTATGTGCCGTTTTGATCGATGACTTGTTGCCATCTTGTGGGCAATGCCATGATCCCATTGCTGTAGAAGTTTTGAGATTTGTTATCAAAAAAATCTGACAGGTAGTTTTCACAGTGTTCTTTTGAGGTTAACTTTATGCTTCATAAAGAGTTCTGAAGTGACCGAAACAGGTGAAAATCTGATGGAGCAAGATCAGGGCTATACGGAGGATGCATCAACACATCCCAGCCAAGCTCTCTCAATTTTGGCTGAGTGACTATAGATGAGTGCGGTCTGGCGTTGTCGTGATGAAACAACGCCCTTCCTATTCACCAGCTCCGGCCGGTTTTTCTCAATAGCTTCTTTTAACCTCATCAGTTGTTGACAGTAGAGGTCAGAATCGATAGTTTTACCCGGCGGCATAAGCTCATAGTGGACGATTCCTTTCCAATCCCACCAAACACAGCATCACTTTGTTCCGAGTCAGGCCGGGCTTTGCCACGGTCTGCGGGGCTGGCCCATGCTTCGACCAAGATCTTTTTCGGACATTCTTATCGTACCTACCTAAGTGATCCATTTTTCATCACCCGTAATCAACCGTTTAAGAAATGGGTCGGAATTATTACGTTTCAACAAAGAATCGCAAATGGAAACACGTTGCACTCAGTGAGATCATGTGGTACCCAAATATCAAGTTTTTTCTTGTATCCAGACTTTTGTAAATGCCGTAAAACTGTTTTGTGATCAACATCCAGTTCTTCAGCAATATCATAACTACTAATATGTCGATCTTGCTCCACTTTTTCAAAAATGGCACTGATTTTATCCGTGACAGGGCGTCCAGAGCGAGCTTCATCCTTCACACTAAAATTTCCTGACTTGAAACGCTTGAACCACATTTGTGCTACTCGTATTGATACCGCATTAGGTCCGTAAACCGCACAAATTTTATTCGCGGCGTTCGTCGCATTTTTACCTTTTCTATCTATACTTCCAAAAATGCAATCAGTAAAATTTTTGTCTGTCTGTCTGTCTGTATGTTCGTTATAGAAACAAAAACCACTCTACGGATTTCAACGAAACTTGGTACAATTGTTCTTCATACTCCTGGGCAGATTATAGTATCTTTTCATCACGCTACGATCAATAGGAGCAGAGCAGTGAAGGGAAATGTTGGGAAAACAGGAGAACTTACTCCATTTTTTAAGCTTCCGTCGCGTGTGCAGCCTTAATGGTTAAAGCTACACAGAAATCATGTATGACGGAAATGTTTTCCTTAAAATTATATAAAAAATATTCCACGACAGCAAATGTCTATCTTTTATGGTTGACTCACAATAACACGTGTAACTCCCGATTAGAGATGGGCAGTGGGAAAAAACCCAACGGGAATAAACCCAGGTTTTTTCCCATTTGGGAAAAAACCGGGTATTTATGTGGGAAAAAACCCAATTGACGGGTGTTTTCATTATTTAATGTAATTATCACGATCTTAAAAAATTAACATTTTTTTTTTATTTTTAGAACAAATGCAGCGAAATATAGGTACTTTGCGATGCGCACATACTTTGCGCCAGCGTATATAGGGCACTAGCTGTTGTCTGTTGTTCGAAACGTCAAAATTCAGGAACTAAAATAAAACCAGCAGTTTATTATAACAACAAAAAGACGTCATCTTGTTTTATCATAAGATTTTTTCTGCGCATTGTGATGGAATGTTACTTAATTGCAGAAAGAACGTCTATTGAAACTTTTAAGAATCTTTGACCAAAAAAAAATAAAACAACGATAGGATACTTACTAACAATTATCTAGTACACTATACAAAAGTGAAGTAAGTAATATCTTTGAAGGCCATATAAACTTCATTTATGTGTATTCTATTGCCTTCAAGTTTAAAAATTTTATCTGTTATAGCATTATATTATCTGTGGTTATAGGTTCCAGTAGTTTTATACAATTTTCTACCATGGTCCAGAAATTTAAATCCAATAAATTTGATTTTATTTGGTCTGAAATAGTGGCATCTTCGTGAACAGCTAATGTCTGTAATGCAACTTTGGATTTTTTTTTTACTTTTTAACGCAGTGCAGTAACTGCCCCAGCGGGTTTTCCCTGGCTATTTTAATGTTTCACCTGAACCTTTTTCTTTTACAATCTGAGCTAATAAAGCGTTCATACTTTGGTTTCTTTTTATTGCTTCTATCTTATCTGTGGCAATCGATATAAACTCATTAATAGGTTCTAGTTATAATCTTTGCATAGCAAATTCAATGTATGTGCTACACATCTCAGCGGTATTATATGTGCATACGAATTTTTAACTATCTGAAATGCTCTTTGAATATTATTTGCGTTATCTCCGATAAGAGTTACTTTTAACAAAAACAGGCTCGGGTTTTATAATAATGAAGTTGATGATACCTTTATTTTGTTATGTAAATGAGGAATATTGCAAACATAATTTGCTACAATTGAATGTCTCTAAATGTTTTCAAATGACCTTCTCGCGCCAGAAGTCTATAGTAAAATCAATCTATAGTCTCAATCGACTAACTTTGAGCAAGGTTGACAGCATTAGGGATTTAGGTGTTATACAGGATAGTAAATTACTATTTGATCAACACATTGACAGTATCGTGGGCAGGGCCTCGAAAGCACTAGGATTTGTTATCAGAGCCTCGGCCTGCTTCCGTTCTCTGAAGCCGATCAAGGTTTTATATTGTTCGTTCGTGCGCAGTCACTTGGAATATGCATCGCAAGTCTGGAACCCTCAATATGGGATCTACAATTCTCGCATTGAGGGCATCCAGAAGAAGTTTCTGAGATATCTTGATTATAAAGCACACCAAATATCCATAGATTACAGTCACCGTTGCAAGAGGTACCATTTTCTGCCATTGGATCGTAGGCGACTAATTAATGATGTGTGTTTTTTGATTAAATTAGCGAATGGCTCGATTGACTGCCCTGAACTATTAGCAAAGTTGGCTTTTCGCACTAACAATATCGGATTACGTAAAAGGCCGCTTCTAGGTGTGCCTTCCGCTAGTACTAATTATAGGCGTAATGCTTTTCTTATAAGAAGCGCTCGAAGCTTCAATGACGTATCTTCTGAACATGATGTAGACTTATTTTGCACTAAGATAAGCACAATGAGGACGCTCTTAGCCAATTCATTTTTTTTGTGAATGATGCGCCGCCTAGTGGTTCTTAAACTCATATGTAGCAACTTAAATAAATAAAACTAACCTAACTATTTACACAATGTACTTTAATTGCTTGACTTTAGGTAATCGATATGTTATATATCTGTGGAGGCTTGTTATTAGCAACTTGATAATATGTTGTTGTTACCTACTATTTGTAATTAGTCTGTAAGCCTTCTTAAAACTAATAAAAAAAAATAAAAAATTTGAATCATTTTGAAGCATATTGCTAATCCATTGCTCCATAAGTTCGAAAAGTGTGTCTGCTGAACAACGTAAATAACGCAATGAATGTTGTTGAATTGTCAAAATGAAACCCATTACTACTGATAGTGCGCTACGCAATTACCGTGCGGGTCGACTTTCAACATAGTTTACCCGGAAGCTTTGCGCTGAGTAATTTTCGTTGTATAGGTACTTAAGGCTCATGTGAACGTGATCTAAACAATATTACCAATACATTAACTTAATAACACACAAGGAATTACACACTGACGGAGTTGCGGGCACAGCTATCTATATCTATATCTCAGAATACAGAACAAACCAGAAACCGCCAACGCGCTTCAGGCTGAAGCAACTAAAACCACTCTTAACTAGAGTGGTATGACGTTCCTGCGATTAGTCGCTCTTTTGCGCGTGGCGTGTCGTGACATTGATGAGTATCAATTTTAATTTTATAATGCTGTCTTGTGTTGTGTTGTTCCTACGTGTAAAAATGCGGCTGGAATTACAAAAAAACAGGATGGGATCACATTTCATCTGTAAATAGTGACTTTAAAAGTATATTTATTTAATTATTGAATTTGTTCAAATAATGTGATCGACTTAGAAAATGACGTGTCCATTTTGTGAGTGTTGCCATTTATGCCGAAAATTTTACCCACTTTTTTATTTATTGCGGGTACTATTTTCGTCCATTATAGGACCTTTGTCATTTTAATTTCCCTGCTGAAGAACAGAGAAAATCGGACTGGATGAAAATTATACAAAGAGCACGGTTAAATGAAACGGATAAAACTCTTCAAATCAGTTCAGTCTAAAAGGCAGTATTATAAAAAGCTAAACCAGCAAAAGGGAACGTAATAAAACCTTTACTTACCTTATTGAACCTGTGTTTTATTTATAGTGCATAGTAGGTGTAACTAACATTGAATACCTCTTTAGTCATCAGATTATATAGTAACTGCATGAAATGTGTGAATAATAGTTGCGTAGTTGTGTATAACGCTAGTTTACTACTCTATTCCCATAAACCCAAAAACAAGGAAATTGCTCCAGGGCTAGCAACATTACGTGGGTGGGAAGTGGGGCTGGCGGGGGACAGACGTAATGTTTTTGGACACAATACGGGATATGCAACTATCATTGAATGCGGTTTCTGGTTTGTTCTGTATTCTGAGATCTATATATATAAAACTCTTCCGTTACTGAGTGACCGACAGACAACGCACAGCCGAAACTACTGGCAGTAGAGAGCTGAAATTTGGCATGTGTGTTTGTTGGGAGGAGTAGGCTACCACTAAGAGAGGATTTTTGGAAATTCCCTCCCAACGGGGAGAAAAGAGGGATAAATTGTTTTTTTCCGGAAGTCATTATTCCACGCGGACGAAGTCGCGGGCAAAAGCTAGTTTGTAATAAAATTTTAAAATGTACCGAATTTCTTCGTCACATACGTTCATGTTGCTTGCTTGAAAAACAATTGAGAAAAGGCGGGAACTAGTTTTTTTTAAAATTTATTGCATCTTTAGAATGTCAACATTTAATAGTATTAAAACCAGCCAGTTACATTCAGTCATTGATGATGCATTCAGTACTGCCAAAGAGGTTTGATTACTAACAATAGATTCAAAATACGAAAATCTTTTTGCCCCGACCTATTATTTTTATATTAATTGAGATTTAGTTAGATTTTTTTTTGGTAATTAGTCTTATTGAGGTAAAATTGTACTTCATTTTTTTAACTTCCCGTAATCAGGTATTTTACTCTTAATAATTATCACATAATCATCACATTTGCTTAATTTTTTTTCTTTTCCCGGTATCTTTTAGCTGCTTCATGCCATTTCTTGCGCTGTACTCTCTGCTTTCTTGGACTTTTTTCATTTATTGATAGGAACTGACCTAATGTCTCTTTTCTATATTTATACCTTTTCTTTTCTTTTTCTTTCATAATGTTGTATAATTCAGGATCCTGCTTAATGGTGGCATATTTTGCGCGTTTTTTAATAGCTATATTCTGTTTTGCTAACTGAACTTCTCCTATGCTTCGTTTTCTTTTACTCATAGTTGTGATCTGAAAGTAAACAGTTCTATTAATAATAGACCGTACAATTCCAAGAGTAGGGTACAACATGAAGGGACTGTTACGACTGGTGTCTGTCTATTACTAATAAATTAGTTTCTTATGTATAATCTTCTAATATATAAAATTCTCGTGTCACAGTGTTATTTACCATACTCCTCCGAAACGCTGGACCGATTTGTATGAAATTTTGTGTGCATATCGGCAGGGTAATTGCGTAACACACTATCAGTAGCAATGGGTTTCATTTTGACAGTTCAACAACATTCATTGCGTTATTTGCGTTGTTGAGCAGACACATCTTCGAACATATGGAGCAATGGATTAGCAATAAGCTTCAAAATGATTCAAATTGAGAGTAATAGTGTGTTACGCAATTAGGGTGTGGGTAGGTCTGAGAATCAGCTACTATTTTTCATACCCCTATTTTGTTTTTTCAAAACGAAGTTTGCGGGTTCAGCTAGTAAACTTAGAATATGTTGAACTCTATTCCCGGTTTGAAATAGAAAAGGACTTAGATACATACACCGTTGTAATTAAGTCAAACACAAGAATAGAGAAAACTTGTAGCACATGAAATTGTCTTTCAAAGATGTTAAGGCCAGGTGTTCCTGTTTTTGCTTGTTTTAGAATTCATTTTCGATAGGCAAATTATAATATTTAGAATCTGAAATAAATATATATTTTAGATACATTCTTTCTCCTTACCATGTACCCGTTCAATACACGATACAGTACAATTTTCTCGATAGAAAAAAATACCGAACTAACTTCGATTTGCAGTTTTTTTACAACCAAAATCTCATTTTCATCAAGTACTAATACTCCTTTTTTTCTATAATTAATATGAAAATATAGATAATTCATTTTAGAATCGATTCTACCCGATCGTTTTTTTTTTTCCTTACAAAAAATTATTGATCATTCAAATTTAAGTGATTTTCGATCCGCGCGTCGGCTGCCAGTGTCCCGCGGGACGTTACCGAGGTGAGACCTATGACAAATTTTTGCGCGCGCGCTTCTCTTCTGCTTCGTAAATAATATTAATAGGAAATAAAATAATTACTGTACTTATATAGACCACAGTTAAGGTTTTGCTTAAGTGATTATTTCTCATTGTGTAAATATCTTGTATGCAACTTTTAAGACAATATATTTATGATTGTTTTGTGAAAATGGCAAATAAAAGAAATAAAATTAGGACTAAATCACGGTTGAAGGCAAAAAAAATTGCGAAAGAAATATGGTAAGTTATATTTAATTTATTCCTATTGACCACAGTCCCAGTATTACAAATGTATTATTTCTCTACAGTATTAGTGAACCGCTTTTGATGTCGGGCGACACCGCCCGCGCCGCCCGTGTACAGATGGCTTATGAAGCTACCCGAAACTGTCAAATTTTCCCAATCAACTTTGAACCTAATTCTGATAGCATTAAAGTTGAAAATCTATTAAATAAATTTGACAGATTGTAGTAGCTTGATGTGCTGGCGTCTGTACTTACGCTTAGGTAAAGTTATCCCCAATCTTTTTTAATACCATAACTTATTGTTTCAGATCAAAAATGAATCCAAATAAGAAAGGCTTATTTGTTCGAAAAAACAGCAGAGAAGAACTAGAATACTTAGTCGAAAGTACCTATACTCCATTTAGAATAATATTAGATATTTAAACAAACCTTTTTTACCGTCTGTTCAATCGATTTTGACTTCTAATTCGTAGGCATAAGGATGGCATTAAAAGCGGTAAACAGTTGTTATTATAAGCACTTTTTTTGCTTTTAATGCCATCCTTATGCCTACGGAATAGAAGTCAAAATCGGTTGAACAAACTGTAATAAAAGTTTGTTTAAATTTCTAATCTTCTTGTAAATGGAGTATACTATACTAGTGTACAGAAAAATCACTCCGAACAATATATTATGGTATTTATAGTTGTTTGTTTTTTGTCATTTTTGTGCTCCCATACTGCTGTTATAAAATGTTTACTAACATTACCTAATATGAAATTTTTTCTGATTTCTGAAAACCGATTTTTGAGCCGAAGGTGCGGCGCAGTGGGGCAACTTCGACCTCTTTTTTTTTATGGAATTTTTCACTTTTGTATGGAAAATATGAAAAAATATTACCAACGTGTTGAGTTTTAGGGGTTTACGGGTTCCTGAAAGGGGGTCGAAATTTTCATTATTTTTGCGATAGGACACACCGTTTTCGAGATATAAGCCAAAGAAAAGAAAATCAAAAAACTACTGTTTTTGCATCTGAAGTCAAGGTGTTGTTGTGAATTTTAATTCATGCCAACTAATTTTATTCCACACCTTTTTAGTCGCGATTAACAATACTCAAATTTAGTTAGAAAATCTAAATTTTAGATGATAAACGTCAAATTCAGAATAGCAAAATTACTATTTTCACTAAACTAATATCTCAGTGCAATCTTAGTGCTGTCAAACTAAAATTTAGTTAAGTTGTGTCACTTTAGTTAATTCCAGAATGGGAAATCGTCGTTTGACAGGAATAAACCAAATTTTGGTGATTTTTAGTCTAGTTTAGACGAAAACTTTTCACCAAACTAAATTTTGGTGATTTTTAATCTAGTTTAGACGAAAACTTTTCACCAAAATTTAGTTCACCAAACTAAATTTTGGTGAAAAGTTTTCGTCTAAACTAATTTTAATAAGCCGACTAATTTTATTCCATACCTTTTTAGTCGCGATTAAAAATAATCAGGCTTAGTTAGAAAATCTAAATTTTAGGTGAAAAACGTCAAATTCGGTATAGCAAAATTACTATTTTCACTAAACTAATATCTCAGTGCAATCTTAGTGCCGTCAAACTAAAATTTAGTTAAGTTGTGCCACTTCAATTAATTTCAGAATGGGAAATCGTCGTTTGACAGGAATAAACTAAATTTTGGTGATTTTTAGTCTAGTTTAGACGAAAACTTTTCACCAAAATTTAGTTTGGTGAACTAAATTTTGGTGAAAAGTTTTCGTCTAAACTAGACTAAAAATCACCAAAATTTAGTTCACCAAACTAAATTTTGGTGAAAAGTATTATGCAACATTAAAAAGGCTCAAAGTTCAATGCATCCTGCGCGGTGACTACTTAACCACGATCAAAGACCACGTGGTAGTTATCTCTGTCACTTTCTTGCAGATGTTTTATGTGCTAAAATGCACCTTACGTCGAAACCGGTTCTTATAGGCTGATTAACCCTATAATACGGGTTAACCTTTACTGTGGGTTGGCTTTATTGTGGGTGGGTGGGTTGTGTAACCTAATCCTAAAAATTAACCCGGTTAAAACCCTCATACGGGTTAACCTTTCGGTCCCTGCTATTTTATTCTTGCAACTGTTTACATTTCATTGGGTACATATTATTGTCTCCAAACCGGTCTAACGGCCTGCCCACTGAAAATTCACTCCGCGCGAATAATAAAAAAACCACACTAATTCATTCAAGTTGATCTTCTGCATTGCTCTATTTTGTGACGCAACTTAGTACCTACTCGAGTTCATGAACTCTGAGCGGTGCGCTCGGCGCGCGCGTCTCCGGGCATCGTAATTTTTTACGTATCGCTACTCATGGCGGGGGCTGAGGTAAACGTTCAATACCTACGGCGCTCGGGTCATCCCCGCCTTAATAACTTGCAACCCATTTTAATAATTTGGCAATCTCATGATACATTCTTCCGATGATGCGTTTCGTTACTTCATAAAATAAATGTAACAAAAAGAAATTATCCTAAAAATATATTGATTATTATCTTATTTTTGTACTCAAAAAGTTTTTTGCCTTCTTATGACATTATTTTTGTGAAACAACAACAGCGAATAATAATGAAAAAAAATGCATTTATTTTTTCAGATAATTGCATGGGTTTGGTTAGCTTTCTGAAAGGCCAAAAGACTGTGCTCCAAGGCCGATAATTATCTATTTTTTTATTATTTGTTGTTACATAGCAATAATGTCAACATTCCGTTTCTGTTCATTGCATATGTTCGTTGGTTTCCCGTCTCTTGCTTGGAGTGCTATTTCGTGTGTGATTTCTTATTTGTTGAGTTGGCCATTCTTCCCAGGACTTTCAATTGATTTCTTCCATCTTGACGACCTGGCTAATCCATTTAGACTTGACACTGTGATTTGGCTGCGATCGTACTTTCGTTGGATTTCGACAACTTTGCTATTATACTCTGGACTCTGATTAGACGGACTTTTCACAGTTTTTTCCTTATGAAGTTTGAAATAAACTACTTAAATGTTTAATATCTAAACGGCAGGTGGAATGTTGATGAACACAGCCCTTGAATATAAATAAGTAGATACTTAATCGTAGGTTGAAGGAAACGAGATGTATTCCATTCCACTTTTATATATTACTGGCTCCCTAGATCGACGGTGAAATGTATTCGCAGAATTTCGCTGAGGACAGGACCTAAAATATTTTGACAAATTAAATGGTTTGACAGCTGTCACTGCTGTTAAGAAAGTTTCGTTGAACGTAGTTACTATTTGAGGTAGTGATTTTTTATATTCTTTTATTTCTTAATCTATCAAATATTGGAGGATTTTAAATACTGCTGATAACACAATTTATTGCAAGGAATTTTACTTGTAATTTGTACCTCGGTACAAGTTTGGCCGAAAAAAAAACACATCCTTTCTTTGCTAAATTTTCAACTTTAGCACAAGGTTAGTATTTAATTGGGAAAATCTGACAGATTGGGGTAGCTTGATGTGCTGGCCTCTGTATCTAACACTAATGATACCTACTCTAATTCTATAAAATAACTATTTTAAGAGAGCAAATTAATAAAGTTTGATCTCCTAGTGTAAATTTTAAGCAAATTATAGCACAAATTAAGAAAATCGTCATCACCATACGCATGTTTTCATCACCGCTCATTAATTGTAAACGGTAATGATGCGTATGGTGATGACGATTAAGACGTTACATCGATTTTTCTATTATAGTAATAATAATAGTAAGATACCGCTATTTTCTTTAGCATCTTCACTTATAACTAAATTTTTATAAAATTTATCGTAAAGTTATTCTTATTAGTACTTACCTTGAATAAAAAGCTTGACGGAAATGACGTAACTTTGTCTAAACAGAACTTTTTTGGACACTCACTCAAATTTTTTTGTTTCGGAGCGCGTTTCTGCGGAGTTGCGGCTCCTTACAAAGTTTGCTCAGAACTGAGCATGCCATACAATCTTAGTACTTTACACCCTGCAACACAGCATCGTGATAACCCAACTTATTACAGATGACAGTACATAAGATATATTTCCAGCTAGTTAACAGCTTTACAATTTTGTAGTATTTTAATCTACTAGTTTAATATTGTAAATCCAGAGGCGCTGGTGTAGCGTATAATGTAAGAAAATAAAAAATACTCAAAACTTAATACTGCACTAAGGTTTACAATGCTCTCCTTAAATAAATGGTATAATATTAGTAGTACTATTAAAAATGTGTTGCTATAAGTAATTAATTATTTGCTAAATAGGAGTTTGAAAGTTGTAATGGAGATAAAGACACACATTTGTTTATTGTAAATATAGGGTTTGTTAGAATAAATTAAATATAAAAGTACGTGTCCATGATGATAAGTCATTTTTGCTGAAAAAAATGTCGAAACAAAAATACCTACTTGGTAAGAATTTAGAAATATTTAAATATATGCCCTGGCAGCACTGGCAGCTGGCAAGTAATAACAGGGTTACCAGACTGGGTATTTTTTTCGCAATTTCGGGCAAAAATTTGGCTCCTGGAGAAATGGTAAAGGAATTTTTAGATGATAAATCGATCGGAAAATAAAAAAGAAATGATTCTTTATACTATTCACCAATGATTCTGTTAAGATATTTATTAAATATATTTAATCTAATATAATAGAAAATTTAATAAAATATAAATTCCCAGATAAATGATAACATATTCTAATAATAATGACGATAAAAAAAAATTAATAACAGTACCTGACTTAATTTATCAATACCTACACACGGACATAATAATAATAATTATACATAATTGATTTAAATGAATATATAATTTTAATAATGATGACGATAAAAATAAATACCTGACAAAAGTTACCTAACCTACTATACAAAACATAATAATAATATACATACATACATTAATTGCTATAATAATAATTTGACAATAAAAATAAATAAAATATCTGACATAATTTACAAATTCTTTTAAAATAGTTATGATATTAATAATAATGACGATAAAAAGTTAATAAAAATACCTGACTTAATTTATCAATACTTACTTACACACGGACATAATAATAATAATTATACATAATTGATTTAAATGAATATATAAATAATGATGACGATAAGAATAAATACCTGACAAAAGCTGCCTAACCTGCTTATAAAAACATAGTAATAATATACATACATAAATTAATTTAATTAATAACAATTTGACGATAAAATAAATAAAATATCTAACATAATTTACAAATTCTTATGCAATAGTCATAATATTATAATAACATGCATACACAATAAATTAAAAAATCACAATACAAAAATAAATTAAAAATCGGACACAATCTACCAATACTTATACACGTATATATACATCTATTAGATCTACCTACAATAATTAATTCCGTGAATTGTTTTTTTTGGCGCCATCCTTTCTCCTACCTTTGCTGTGCCCGACAGGGTCCATATTGATCTTGACAATATTTCATACCATCTATGTACATAATATGGAATGCAATAAAGAATTGAGTATTGAGTATTGAAATATTTGGAGAAATGTTTGGAAAGAGGAAAAAAATCATGGAGAATTTTGGGTATTTTTAATATTATAATTATTCGATGCTAATCGATGAGAGTAATCGACATATTTTATCAAGCCATACATTTCCAGTATGACTTCTTATTGTACGACAAGCCTATACAATGTGAGCTCAGCTAAAACCGGAAATGTATAGCTTGATATTATTTCGTCGTGTGTACCTCTAGAGACACCAAAGAAAAAAACGATGTGCATCATTGTAAGCTATTTTAGTAAGTAGAAGCTTGAAGTTCAAACTATTTGCATAGATAACTGGAAATAATTTGCTTGATGGTTAAGTAATAAAATCTACTTACTACATTACTGATGTCCATTTAGTTTCAATCAAAGAGCGTGCAATGCTTTTTTATGATTATGTCGATGTTGTGTTCAGTTAGGTTAGTCTACCTTATTTTTGTCATTAAAAATTGTTTCCTAATGGTTACAATTGCTTAACCTTTTAAGCGCTTAGGTACGTCGGATTAATTCGCAAATATTTTCGTGTCCATTTCGCCAGGGTCGTATATTAACGACCAAATACCAGAGCTCGTTTACTCTGGGTTTTTTTATTAATTATACTGTTTTTTTTTTCAAATCACTGTGCCGGGCGCTGGGGGCACGACAACTGTTAAGAAGTCGGACGGTTTTTTTTCTACTACAAAGTTTTTGCCTTTGGGTAAAACTAAAAAAAAAATTATCATTTTGGAGAAAAAATATTTCAAATTTGGGGAAAAATAAAAAAACACATCTGGCAGCCCTGAGTAATAAACTAAAATGGTTGCTGATGTTTCGATGTCGTTCTCCTGTAATGTGTAATCGTTCTTCGTTGTCCGCTACTAAGTTAAATCTATGTGTGTTGTGTGAGGTGCAGAGAATATTCTGGGCGTGGTTCGTTGTGTTACCCAAATGAAAGTTCTAACTATCTATTTTCACAAATTCAGGACATGTGCCATATAATCAGTGAGATTTCTAAACGATCTTATTGCAATGATGTAAATAAAGTTATAAGTAGAAAAAGAAAAAAGACAATAATAATGTTCTTTAGAGTATGGCTGAAATATACTACAATAAATTTTACAAAAAGAAATGAAAGTGTCAATATTGTTTTATTTCCCATTTATTTAGATTAATGTACCTAATTCAAATAATATCTAAATATTCTTGTAACAGGGTTATCTGTTACAAGAATATTTAGATAAAAACAACATTAGGGATGGTTATAGGTCGCGCGAATAAAATACTGCCGACACGGATGTAGTTTAGTATTTTCATCGCAGAGGGCGCTTTTTATTCTGTTATCATCCAAATCTCGCGAGATGGCCCTCTATTTCAGTTTATACAAAGTACTCTTTGGAACTGAGGAAGAGGGCCGGGGTATCGCGGGCCGCGCAAATGCTACACATACGGAACTACTTCCACTTTGATATTTCCTTGACGGTGTTGACGAAATTCGGTGCTAATTTTTTAAGAATTTATTTATTATTTATTTTACGAAGAAATTATTATTTACTTTTTTTTAAGTCTCTTTATCTTCTTGGGCTGTTTTTGACATTTTTCCTTTAATTCTCTTAATAAATCTGAAACAAATAAAATATAAGTAAGCTTTAATAGATATTGAAGACAAGCGAGAGATATCTCCCACTCTGTCTGTCTGAATTACTTTATTCAGTGTCCGGTTGAAACTAGATTCTTCAAAGTGAAGAGAACAAATATGAATTGTTTTTGTTGACATCTCTAAATTTTCAACACCGATTGTTTCCAACCAATAAAGAACAATAAAATAGCATTATCGATAAATATAGGTAATAATGTCAAATGCACTACTCTATCCCTACAATAACAAAGAAAATGATTTCATGAAATACAACTTGAAAATATAGAGAAAAGGGAAAATATGAATGCTTTGCTGTTGAAACTCTTCAACGAACGCAGAATCTTTTGTTTATCATCTAAATCTAATGATATTTCAGCTGAAATTAAGTACACATACTGGTGCTGGTTGTTTTCGGGTGATTTCTGCTTCTTTTGATGCCACATCCGATTATATTGCAATTGGGTATCTTGCTACTGACGACTTCTACTATAGAACCGAGTTCAAAGTAAATAACACAGCAAATTACTCCAAAATTCACAAATTATATCCACAGCTCAAGAGCATTTGACAGTTGACGTACCCAACTTTAGTACCAAACAGTGAGAGGAGAGGATACAAAAGTACTCTGTGGGAGAGGATAACATGGCGACCGGCCGCAAATAGGTATTTTAGTGACGCTAGGAATGAAGGATTGCCATTATAGTCACTGTCAAAAACACTATTATCCTTTTTCACATTGCAAAATTAAGAAAGTTAAAACGGGATGGCAATATTTTTATGATTCTGGCGTCGATATGCCTCATATTTGCTTTTCGGGTCCATATGATTTCTATAGTCTAAGATGTAGAGTCCCTCCCCTGCCCCCTGCTGCTCTCAAGTCTCGCTGTTATTTGTCAGTTTCTTGTCGATTGGCGAGTTTCAAATTTGTAAATTAATATTATTTTGTAAGAGGAATTGGAGTTTTAAATAATTTAATTTACGACTGATTCACCAGTTAGTGCATAATAGATACATAGTTTAGAATGACTGTGGGCGAAGTGAGCAAAAATCTACCATGGTTAGTTACCCGGTGTTTATAACCCCAAATTTTGATTTTGATGCTTCTGATAAACAAACAGTCCAAACAGACTTTCTTCCACCAACCCTCCCCTAAGGTGACCCTCGGATCATTTTGGATTTATTTATTTACTCAACAGACAACATCAACCAACAGCATAATAATTATTCATTAAACATATTATGCTCACAATCATAATAGTACCTATTTAAGAACCTACACCTGTAACCTGTACCTACCTATTGAAGAAGAGAGATGTTACTGCTAAACTATATAAACATGTTTTAACTTTCAGGGTCGAAAAATATCGTCCTTCAAAGTTAGAAGAATTAATTTCTCATGACGATATAATTAAAACAAGTAGGTAACTTTTCATTCTAAGATTTAATAACAATATTTGTAATTTACAGAAGGTGTGTTTTATATATGTAACTAATTAATTTGTGATCATTGTAGTAAACCAGTTTATGCAGCAGAACCAATTGCCTCACTTGCTATTTTATGGGCCTCCTGGAACTGGCAAAACATCAACAATATTAGCTTGTGCAAGACAAATGTACACACCACAACAGTTCAACTCAATGGTAAGTCATTACTTACATATATGAATTTGCTCCCCTTCCCATGGAGGAAGAAACTACAAAACGCCACCGGCTACACTGCCCTCGTAACAGCAAATTTAGTACTTGCAAAATGGCGGTTTCGAGAAAAACGTGTTTAAGTGTTTTTTTTAATCTCTACTTTAAGTGATATAAAACTCATATGTTTTGTTACGAAAAAGGTACATAAAAATACAAAGTCTCCCCATGTCATTTTTGACAAAAACGGAAAATCGTAAAAATGTCGATTACTGCATTTGCTGTTACGAGGGCAGTACAATCGTTACCTACTTACTTTTGCCTCGTTTATGTTCATACATCTGATCATACGCTCTGTTGCGAGTACTAAGCATGCTTTTCTGAAGAATATCACCAATAAGGTCACTATATGACCTGGTGGCCTCCCATAAGGTGGACTGTTCTGATGACCACAGAAATCCACTGGATACGAGAAGCATAGAGCCAGTTGAAGTGGAGGTGCTTGGGGGAGGGCTGTGGATGTCTTTCGGTTGCAATGGTGATGAAACAATGTAAAGTCTATTCAAATTTATGTTTCAAATTAATGTTATTTCAACTAAAACAAATATCAACTTTATTGTACTGGTAATTATGTTGATGTCATAGTGACTAGCACTATTGAAAAAGTTATAAAAATGTTTGAAGTTGTAATCTACATTGCACTTTATCGTGTAGGAAATAAAGTTACTTTTCCATAAACTCTATTTGCTTATATTTTTGGGAAATAAGTTTCTAATGCTGATTATATTACTTATACAAATTGTTATTGCTAACTAATTGATTGTATTCAAGGTAGTAGGTAGGTACATTGATGTGCAAACTGTAAACATAAATTCAGCACATTATTCAAGACCCCCTTGTTATTATAGAAAAGTATAATACCATGGTCAAACAGCAATTTTTTTTAAATAACTTTCTAAAATTTTCTTAGGGCGGTTCAGAATCATGTAGGTACTGAATCCATAGTAACAGATTGCACATCAATGTCTCTGGCAGCCTGTGTAACTATGTTCCTTCTTACTTTTGTTATTGATTTTAATTCCTCAGGTCTTAGAATTAAATGCATCTGATGATAGAGGGATAGGCATTGTAAGAGGTCAGATACTCAGCTTTGCATCAACAAGAACAATATTCAAAGCAGGACCTAAGCTGATTATATTAGATGAGGCGGATGCTATGACAAATGATGCACAGAATGCTCTCAGAAGAAGTAAGTCATGTTAATAGTTAATGTGATTGATATTTGGGACTTAGCGTGTTTGCATGTTTATTACTCAGTCATGCTGTAATGGCTGAACAATGCGGTGCAACATGGCGCAGGTACGTTAGGTATAGGTAGAGTTGCATTATGGAATGGCTAAATAATGTCCTAATTTTCAGTCTGCATATAATAGTTGCAGAAAATATTGACGGTGACAGACAGACATACACTTGATTAAAGCTGTGTTTGTTTAAGGGTTCCATAGTAAGACAATGAACAATATTTAATCCGCCCCTAAGACGACCCACTGACCCAATATTTAGTTACGCCAAGTCAGTTTGTCTGGGACTCGGCGGTATAACTCGGAGACCCTTTAGCTTTATTTGGTTATACATAGTAATCAGACCTTCAAAGTTGTAAACAAAAATATTGAAAAAAAAAAATACCTCCATTACCATCCCAACTACGGAACCCTGCACTGTGCGTGGTCCGAACGCACTTGGCTGGCTTTTTGTTTACAATGTTGTCACGGAATTTTGAATGACACTTTTCGGCGACCTACGGTATAATATATTTTTTATTATATTAATAACGAGCCTTAAGTTATATGATTGTTATTTTTGGTATTCAGTCACTAAACGTTCGCTGCCGTCCTAAGTATTTGAACGTACCTATTAAGTTGCCATGGTTATTTAATGAAAACAAATGCTTCTGAAATCATGGCATCATGGTGAATTTCATAATAATGTTGAACCTTGGTTTTAAGAATTTATCACATTTGATGATGTTAGACAACTGTGACCTTTTAATTCGGAAAATGCGTTCAAAACTTTAAATGGGCCGATGACAAGTTTTTTACGATGCACTACAGTGAAGACGACGTAGTTGAGACCAGGACCATTCATATTGCGGTTCTTGGTGAGCCTAAAACTGGGAAGGTAAGTGTTATTTTGCAATCAATTTACACCCTTTTTACAGATGTCCATTTCAATCGCGCGGACAACTCATAAAATTTGATAAAACTTTGCCAGAAATTAGTGGTAATTTGTTACTATACACAACTCATTTCCTGAATTTGTTGCAAAAAAACTAAGATACTATGACCAAAAATAGTTGGCCGCTAGAACCGCCACTTGCCGTAGTCATCCCCTGTGATTACACAGAAACTGAATAACGCATTTAGGCGATTGATGCATCAAAAGAAAGGTCATAATTTGTTGTATTTGTTGCAAAAATAAAAAACGTCAAATCGCAAATAAACAAAAAGTTACGCAATATTTAGTTTCCGGGTTATAGGTAGGTAGGTATCTCACCATAGATATCAAATTAATAGAGGCTTATATGTATTGACAATAGTTACTGATTTGTTGCAGCGAATAAGCAAAAAAAACATACTAGAAAATAGGGCCCATAATTTGTTATAAGTCGATTTTAGTTGGCCGCTCGGACGGCAATATAAATACAATGGCATTTATTTTGTTATTAAAAATTGGTTCAAGCGTAAAATTAAAGTACTAATCAACATGTGGCGAAAATAACGGTGAAATTCATATTTTAGGAGATATTCACTAAATAGTAGTTCGAAACTGTATTACAGTAGGGTGACCATAAATTTTCACAATGAAGTAAGACTGAATCGTGATTATTGGAATGTTCGATAGTTATATCTTATTTTTTTTAGCGCGAGTGCTTATTATAAAATACACTTACGGCATTCTATAGCATACTTTATAAAAGTCAGTCACAAATCGATTAAAATTTCTTTATTCAAAATTAACACAAAGCCAAAAATCAAGTAAGTAATAAAAGTCAACAAGATAAATACAAAATATTTATAAACTAACATTTATAACTTAACTTTATAAATTAACTGACACGAATATTGTAACAGATCTACTGGCCTAGTAAAATAAAAAAGGGTAGAAAGTAGATCTGAACAATATAATTTATAAATAAAAAATACAGTAAGGATTTTAAAAAATACCAATGACACTCTCAGAACAAAGAAGGACAGAGGTTTGTTAGATGGATCCGCTTTTCAGTTTTAAAGTGCGAAGCCACAGGTCACAGTCGAGATAGATAGCGGAGAACAATGATATTATCTTTATAATTGTAAGTTAAGATACAGTTATTCAATAAACAGTCACAATTATTTTTATAATTGTAAGTTAAGATACAGTTATTCAATAAACAGTCACAATTGTCTATAAAATACAATATTTGAGTCGAAGTTTGACGAAGTCGCGGGCAGAAGCTAGTAATACCTACATAATTATAATAAGCAAACAAAAGATACAAAAATTGTGTTGATAAAATGATTAATATAGATGTAAATATAGGTAGCTATTTTAAACTAATATAGATAAAGATAAAGATAATTTTATTTGTCAAACATGCGTATACATGCAAATTAAGCATGCAGGATGTCACAATATTGATATTTCGTACATACATGTTTCACCGTAAGGCGTACAAATTTATAGTGCTTACAAAAAAATAAAATAAAAAAGTAAATAAAAAGTTATAACCATTGATAAGTCAGTAAAATAAATGAATCATAAAATGTCACAAAACTGAACTACTAATAAAATAAAATTAAATTAAAAAAAAAAAAAATGTCAAAACGTGTCATTAAAAAAAATATTTGTATTATAATAACACTTATCTGTTAATAAATCTCTAATCTTTTTTTTAAACAAATTTACCGGCAGTGCTTTATATGACTGTGGTATTTTATTATAAATTTTAGGAGCCATACAGAAAACGCTTTTTCCCATTAATGCAGTCTTTGATTTATGCGAACACAGTTGATTATTGTCACGTCTGTTACGGGGGAAGGTGTCAGCTAATCGTGGAAATAGACATTGATTTACCCTAACAAATACCGCAACCTCAAAAATATACAGAGATGGTAGAGTTAATAATTTGTGTTGTTTAAATAATGGCATACAGCTGTCGGTTGACTTCAAATTGAACATAGCACGAATGCATCTCTTTTGGGCCTTAAATGCAATTGCTTTATCCGTGGAATTCCCCCAGAATAAAATACCATAGCGCAATAACGATGCTACTAGACCATGATAAGCTGTTACTAAGGCGTCTGTGTTTACTTCTGGGGCCAGTTTATATAGGGCGTACGCAGAGGAGCTCAGCCGTTTACTTAAGTATTCGATATGTGCCTTCCAGTTCAATTTAGCGTCAATAATAATTCCTAGAAATTTTGTTGTGTCGACTTTATTAAGTACAGTGTCCATGTAAATTGCGTTAGGGTCACATATAGGTTGTGTCCTTTGCCTAAAATGCATAATAGTTGTCTTATCTAGATTTATTTTTAGGTTGTTCCTGTTTAACCATGATATTATTGATGTCAAAGATTCATTTATGTCACTTTCATATATGTCCTTATTTTTACATGCTATAGTCATCGTGCTGTCGTCGGCAAAGAGAGTCATGGGGTGGTCAACAGCCCTAGGCAGGTCATTGATATATATTATGAATAGTAAAGATCCGAGTACGCTGCCTTGAGGAACACCGTACGTAGGTGTACGTTCGCTTGATACATAAATTTCCTCTTTTTTTGTCTTAACATTAATTCTATCAATTTCTGTGTATTGTTTTCTATTAGTAAGGTATGACTGAATAAGGTTTAGTATGTTTCCCCTTATGCCGTAAGCTTCTAATTTCTGCAGCAAGATGCTATGGTCAACATAGTCGAAAGCTTGTGTCATGTCGCAGTATATAGCACACACCGCGATTCTCCTGTCCATATTCGTCATAACGGTATATAAAAAGTCATAAATGGCCATACTGGTTGACATTTTTTGTCTAAACCCCTTTTGCTCTTCACTAAATATATTTTTCTTTTCAAAGTATAAGTACAGTTGTTTATAAACGTATTTTTCAAAAATTTTGGACATTATAGGAATTAAGGCAATTGGGTATGTAAAGTTTTTTTCAGGTATTTTTTTTATATTTTTAATTTATAGATTTAGTTATTTTATGCAACTAATTTCAAAATTTTGGTTTTCTAAGCAGCCATTAATTTTAAATAAATTTTCTAAATTCTGCTTCAAAAGTAGGCTGAAGAGTTCAATATCTATGCCACGTATAACACAATAATAAAAATCCTAAATTTGACGTTTTTTGCTTGACATCAGAAACTTCAAGCATGACACTAGACAGTTTTAGAGATGGGAATGATCGACATAATCGATTGAACATTTACTTAATACAGTTATTAATTTTGTATAGGGATAGGTGGAAGGAGGGAAGGGAGGCCTTTGCCCTGCAGTGGGACAGAAATGACTAATAATTAATAATTAAATTAAATAATAGGTATTATTAATATGTCACTATCAAAATCAAACCAATAACAAGCAGCAACAGTACCTAGTTATATTTGCAAGTTTCCAACACCATTTGTGGTTACAAAATAGTTCGAATGATTTTATACTTAATATTATTATTTAAAGGGAATGCATTTTATTTAAGCTATCATTATAATGATCGATTAACAATAATTCAGAATTCGGGATTTAGATTTTTTGTGTGAATAGATTTTCAATGTTTGATTTGAATCGATTCAAAGGCCGAAATCGCACGACTACATTACATATATTATTATGGTCATCCCTATAGTTGACATTATATGACTAACTTTTTATCATATGATGAGAGGAGGCACCGAAAGTATTCTCAATCTGCTTACTTGTGACGTCATTTGGAGGTCAAATGAAAGTCAAGTGGTATTAAGTGTTTATGTTAAAATAAACTCCATCTTATAATTTAAGCGCTAAAAATAGAAAAATTAAGTTAAGAAACCTTAAATCTCGAAATGGTTTTGGAATCAGCGTAGGATTTTTTTTTCTTTTCATACCGAATTGGTCTATAGTTACTTTAATAGGTACTTTATATGTAAATAGGATACCTTTCTACTTGTTATATTTTAAAAATATGCCTTCGTACTTATGTAATCATGGTCACTCTACTCTCTTACAGTTTCATACTACTGTTTTTTTTTTTTTTGTAAATATCTTCTAAAATATGAACGCTGCAGTAATATTCGCCACATTTATCCAAACTAGGTTACCTTACCTGTCGATTAGTACAGTCAACAGCAAAAGTAGATGATGAAAATCAGAAATTCAATACTAAAGAACGGAGTTCGCGTCAGAACTGTGTGGCGTCGAAGTGATTCAAAAGTATGTGATTGTAAATTATACCAAACATTTACTACTAGTACAGCTGCCATATATTCGTGATCAGTTTTGACTCCAAAAGTTATAAACTCAATTCGCATCAGAACTAAGAAGTGATTTTTTTTTTCAAAACTAGTGAACAGTTAAGTTCATAAATTAAATGATGATACTGAGGCCACGTAATCATGAGGCAAATAATTCATCCTTAGTTATTTTTTAATTATCCCAGTAATTAAATTTGTTATGTTTTACGGAAAAACAGCTGAATTGGATAAAAATTTGCATATTCAATATATGCCGAATTTCATCCAATTGAACCTCAGAAAAAGCATATAATGTTCACTAAAAATCATATAGGTAATTGAAAAACTTTACTATTTTAATTGTTTTTCTTATTTTTTTGTAACTTCTGTCAAATGTTCAGAAGTAGCTGATGCGATATAAAATCATAACTTAATTACCTATGGCTTTTGCCCAGTCGGCCACAATATATTAAAACCGGAAGGTAGATTGATATTTTTATCTTTAGGGCATTATGTATATTGAATTGTTGCGCTTTTGTCACACTGTTAGCGTTGAGTGCGTCTGTTATCTATTGCATTGATTTATTGTATCCAAGAACTAATAGATTAAAAATATGACGCACCATATAACAGAGCATGAACGACATAGAATTATATCTTTGCATGAAGACGGATTGAGTGTTAGTGATATAATGAGAACCTACTTGGTAACTGTTTGGCACTGCTCCTTTCCATGGCCAGACGTGGCGCTTACAAATATATCTAAATATACTAATAGTTTTTAAACTAAGAAAAATAGTTATTCTAATTATAGGATATACTAACTCTGCCTTCTCTTTATATTTTAGAAAGTATTTTGTTTGTTCGCAAAAACTTAGGACTTTTCAAAATAAGAAGCGATTTCCATAATATAAATACCCGTAGTAAAAATTAAATTGTGATACCTAAATTTAGATTAACAAAAACTAGCAAGTCTTTTCATATAAATAGCATCCGTTTTTATAACAAGTTGCCAAAGCCGGTTACAGAACTTAGCGATGGAAAGTTCAAAACCCTCATCAAACGTGTCCTTATCAAAAAAGCATATTATAAGATTAAAGACTACGTTGAAGACAAGGTAGTTTGGCAATAATTGCTTCTGCACATGTGGCTTCCCTGGCATCTCATTAACGGCATAACAACATAAATGTCTATTAACTGCTCTCAAATTACGATTTTTATTTAATTTTTACATACTTCTTTGACATAATCTTCTTATTATTTGACATTATATAAATAAATAAATAAATAAATAAATTATATAAGTAGAGACAATTCTAATCCTCCAACTCTTTTAGTGGTTGTAATGGAAATTATGATCACTTGGTTTTAATAGGTTTTTATATTTTATTTATCTTTTTTTGAGATTTTGATTTTGTAAATGTGAGGACTTTGTAGGCCCTGTAGATTTTAGATCTGTAGATCATTTTTATTTTATCAAGTACCTGGCACTTGATGACAGGCCTACGCTGTTCTCCCATACCTACTGTAATTAGAAAACATTGTAAAAGCCAATTATTTTTAAAAGTAACCGTGGAGTTTCTTGCCGGTTCTTTTCCATAGGAAACGACCAATTGGAACCGTGCACCTAGCTTCTGACGTTTCATAAGTGAAGGGCACTTATGAAACGTAGGCTTATGTGAAATTAAATATATTTAGATTTTGATTTTGATAGGTTTAATCTAGACTAGTGGACTAAACTGATAGGTTTAAATTAAAAGTATCTTCACTTTTTTCCAATCACCAAATGTTAGGAGATATTCCAATAAAGAAGTAATGAATGCTTGCTTACCGTGACACCTACTCTTCTCATTATATCACTAACACTCAATCCGTCTTCATGCAAAGATATAATTCTATGTCGTTCATGCTCTGTTATATGGTGCGTCATATTTTTAATCTATTAGTTCTTGGATACAATAAATCAATGCAATAGATAACAGACGCACTCAACGCTAACAGTGTGACAAAAGCGCAACAATTCAATATACATAATGCCCTAAAGATAAAAATTTCAATCTACCTTCCGGTTTTAATATATTGTGGCCGACTGGGCAAAAGCCATAGGTAATTAAGTTATGATTTTATATCGCATCAGCTACTTCTGAAAATTTGACAGAAGTTACAAAAAAATAAGAAAAACAATTAAAATAGTAAAGTTTTTCAATTACCTATATGATTTTTAGTGAACATTATATGCTTTTTCTGGGGTTCAATTGGATAAAATTGGGCATATATTGAATATGCAAATTTTTATCCAATTCAGCTGTTTTTCCGTAAAACATAACAAATTTAATTACTGGGATAATTAAAAAATAACTAAGGATGAATTATTTGCCTCATGATTACGTGGCCTCAGTTTCATCATTTAATTTATGAACACTAGTTTTGAAAAAAAAATCACTTCTTAGTTCTGATGCGAATTGAGTTTATAACTTTTGAAGTCAAAACTGATCACGAATATATGGCAGCTGTACTAGTAGTAAATGTTTGGTATAATTTACAATCACATACTTTTGAATCACTTCGACACCACACAGTTCTGACGCGAACTCCGTTCATTAGTATTGAATTTCTGATCTTCATCATCTACTTTTGCTGTTGACTGTACTATAACTAAGCTTGAGCCTATTTTGAATAAGGAAATAAACACCATTGTATTTTAGACATATTGCCGTCCGAGCGGCCAACTAAAATCGAATTATAACAAATTATGGAACCTATTTTCTAGTATTTTTCTTGTTTATTTGCTGCAACAAATTAGCAACTTATTGTCAATACATATAAGCCTCTATTAATTTGATATTTATGGTGAGTTACCTACCTACCCATAACCTAGAAACTAAATATTGCATAACTTTTTGTTCATTTACATTAAGACGTTTTTTATTATTGCAACAAATACAACAAATTAGGACCTTTCTTTTGATGCATCATTCGCCTTTATGCGTTATTCAGTTTCTGTGTAATCACAGGCGACGACTACGGCAAGTGGCGGTTCTAGCGGCCAACTATTTTTGGTCATAGTATCTTAGTTTTTTTTTTTTTGCAACAAATTCAGGAAAAGAGTTGTGTATAGTAACAAATTAACACTAATTCCTGGCAAAGTTTCATCAAATTTTATGACTTGGCCGCGCGGTTGAAATGGTCATTTTCACGGTTCCAGATATGTAGGTACCCATGTAATTTTGTTGATGCACATCTCCGAATCTTAACGAGATCAGTAAGGAATTTCATCTTCACGCTTTATTATGTAGCCAGTAATGGATAACCTTGGTTGGATGTATGACAAACAAATATGATTGATCCAAAAGTAATTTCAACTCAGCATTAGGTACCTTAAAATCAGTCTATTCCCCTTATTCCAATTTATTTGGAGTCGTCGCAACATCTCTTTTTCTATCATACTTCTCTATTAGTCGTCATCTCGGTAGTCGGTTAGGTATATCGCGGTGTAAGAACCAGAGGAACGTATCTACATACGTATTTTTTTGTAGATACGTTCATCTGGTTATAAGAACCAGATGAACGTATCTACAAAAAAAATACCGCGATATGTACTATCGAAGAAACTTACATCTACACACCGTAAGGGCTATTCTTGCTTGCAGCGCTCGGTCGCTATAGTAACGCTTGCTAACAGACGTGGTCATCGTATGCACGGGATCATGTTTTCAAATAGGGCAATGTAAGTTTCCTCGATGGTAAGTAATTATGGAAATAGCTAAGAGCTCTCTCAAGTTGTGCTACAACACCTTTTGCATACAGTCCCAGCCGCCTTTTAGTAAATTCGGCAATAAGTGGCGATGGGTCACCCATGTAGGTTGAAAAACTGATACCGCATAACAGAAAGCATCGTGGGGCGATATGATTTTCTAGAACCTTATAATTTCTAGTAACTGCACTACCAGCGGCCGTTGACCCCGTAGTCAGCGGTAGGTATATAAATCATTATCTAAAGATATCGATACCCTTCACGTCTACGTAGTTGCGCTAGTTAAATTATTTAGATTCTTTATAGTCAATTTATGTACTTAGGTAATGTTTTTGTAGAGCTGTCTTTGCCATCGGTACCTGGGAGGGAACAGCATGGCGCCGGTGGGCGGCACGCAAGGCGCCGAAGTGATGGCCGGCCAGTGCATTGGGCTACGCCCCGCCACCGCCGTGCCCCTGCAGCTCTGTGACGTCGCCGGCAACGCGCTGGAGACGCACATGCTCGCTAATTATCTGTATGGTTCTGACGTAAGTTAAAAAGGGTTGGTTGTGTTCTATGAGTGCTGTAATAAACACTCGAAAATCGAACACTCACAAGGTCACAATAATGTCTGCAGCAGCATTGCCATATATAACGGCAATCCAGTCTGTTGGCGATCATCGCCAGGGCGGTGTTGGCGCTGCCCCACTCTCTCTCTCTCTCTCTCTCACTCACTCTCACTCATATAGTCACCGTTTGACAAGACGTATCATACAGAAGTTGTTAAAAGTCCCATGTGAACTTTAGGTACCTAAAGTTAAATAGAGCAGAATACGTAAGGGTTAAAGGGTAGTCCTAAAACTATGCGTTGGAGGCATTGATGTTAAAATCATTCGTCTGTTCCAGATTATATTGTTCGTTTATGACCTCACGAATCTGCAAAGTTTCGATAAACTTACCGAATGGATTCGGAAAGTGAAGGAGATATTTGAAAATGAATTGACGAAACCCTTGATGGCTCTGTTTGGCAACAAGTCTGATTTGGAACACCAGAGGGCAGTCAGACTGTCTTGTGTACAAAAATTTGCGTCCGAACATTTTTTGGAGACCTTCAAGGGTTCAGCAAGGACAGGGGAGATGGTAAGGTTGGTTTTTTTTAAACTTTTACTAGAAACTTGTATGATCTGTAGGTATATTAATTTTGCAATTGCCACGCTTGCTTCCTAAGAAATAGCTATAATACGGTATAAGACATAGCTCAGCTTCTTAGTGGCTAGCGGCCCACCACCTGCGCCCGTTAAAGCTGTTTTTTTTTTTCTAAATTACAACATGGTAACATTTATATCTATACTGTTGGTGTACCTTAATAAATACATAAATATACTGGCTGGTAGGGACATCAACGCGTAAAGTGAAACCATGAATTCAGCACATGGTTCTAGCTAGAGCCCCGTTGCGCGTATAATGTGAATGTATATTTAAAGTCTAATCAAACTTATGTTTCAAGAACGTTTCAAATTAATATTATTTCAAGTCGAACAAATATCAACTTTATTTTAATGGGAATTAAGTTGATTCCAGGGTGACTAGCACTATTGAAAAAGTTGTAAAAATGTTTGAAGTTGTAGCGTAAACTGATCTTTATTGTGTAAGATTTAAATTAATTTTTCCATAAACTCATATTTGTTTACATTTTTGGCAAATAAATCGCGAATGCAGTTTAGATGAAAGTAGGATAGCGCTCCGTCTCAGAATATCATATTTCTGATCTAACCTAACCTATGAAATTATATCAATAATTCATTACCTACCTATATCATTTCATCGTTATATTAAACAAAAGTATATTAAATGAAATTAGGTCAAATGATCATTAAAAAACAATTTTTTGGTTTTTTTATATATTTTTTTGTGTGTAAATATTGTAAAATAAAAAAGGTACTTAAAACTAAGTCTTGAATTTATTTATTATGTGTGTTCGTCTATTTTGAGAATATAATAGTTAGCGAATGTAATTTTTTGAGAATGGGCTATTTTGAGAATATGATTTAATGCGAATAAAGTTTCTTAAAAATATATTTCCCTGTTTGTATAAATTACTGTTTTGATTGCGTGATCAATGTGTTTAATTTCAGGTGAGCAACACTTTCACAAGCCTAGTGGCCCGCGTGTTAGGGGTGAAGGTGCATCGCTTGCCGCCGGCCATCGTGGACGGCCGGTCTGTGTTGCCCAAGGACCCACAACTGAACGGCCACGTGCCCTCGCAGTCGGAACCTATGCAATCACTTATCATGAATAGAAAAGCTCTGAGGAGAGAACAACGAAAAGCATCATCAGCTATATGTAGCGTACAATAATAAAAAGTCTGTTTTAATACTCGGGTTTTATTTATTAGTAGCTTTTGCCCGCGGCTTCGACCGCGTAGAGGTCGGAAATTATCACACGGGAACATACTATCGGGATAAAAAGTATCCTATGCCCTTAAAGAAGTTCAGGTCATGGTCTACCAATGTGCTAAAATTAATCCAAATTCGTTCAGCCGTTTAACCCTTTAACCGCCATCGCCGTAATATTACGTGTTGTAAGAATGTTACCTCACACGCCACGTCGGAATATTACGCAAAAGTCCTGTCATTTAAAAAATGTACAATAAATGATGTACATTTGCCCCGCACGGCCCCGCTGAATTTGCGATTTAGGTGTGCACCAATGGAATGTACTCGCCTCTAGGAGTATATGTACCGGTTTCTTTTTCAATGTACCTCTGTACTTTTGAAGAAATATGCATAAAAAGGGGGCCGTGCCAGCCAAACGTTTTCAGCACGGCCCCCGTGTAACTTGAAAAATATAAAGCGTATTAAAAAGGTTCATATACTCAAGGAATGTACTCTATTAACACGTTATATGTACCGTAACAGATATTGTGAATTCGTAATAACAAATAATATATAGATGTGGAAAGGGGGCCGTGCTGAAAAAAAAACATATAAGAAAATATCTAAAAAAGACAAAACAACCTTAGCCAAAAACTATTAAAATATAATTGATGTTTGGCAAGTAACATATGTACCGCATTGGTTTCTCATACAACTAGCAAAATTTAAAATATAAACCAATTTTAGTTTATTCAGCACGGCCCTCTATAGTTGCCTATATCTTTTTAAATATGACATGTTTGTTTACAAAATTCGACTTCCTAAATTATGTATAGGAGTACATTCGTTCCCAATAAATTGCGATTCTGCTGTATTAGTACTTTAAAAGATAAATTGGATCAAAAATATCATATAATACAACTGACAGGGTGACCATGGTTCCATATATTAGGTACATAATTATATTCTAAGGCCGCCCATTGTATGTTTTGTAGTAATAAGTGTTTTTTTTTGTTATGTATTTTCTGGTGTACAATAAAGTATATATAAATAAATAAATAATAATAAATAATTAAATTATGTGACTACATTGAAATAAACATTCTTTTTGTACATTTTTTTTTTCTTGAAAATTAATATTAGCGTATTTAATATCAGTTAAAACTTGTCCTGTGCGGTCGCTATTAGTCCACTGACGCTACCGTGATTTTTGAAGTAGCGCTGATGGTGTCGCGGTTACTTCATGTTGCGCAGTTGCGCTCGAGTGTTTATTGATCAGTCACATCTTTACGCGCACAATATACCTACAGCAGTAAATGTAAACATTGCTCCATTAATTTCAGTATTCACGTGTTTTCTACGTGTCGTTGAGCAGTGAATTCTATTTCAAGCACGGAAATGGAATGTTAATAAACAGGTAGTTGAAAGTAATCATATAATTTATTTGTACTTAAGAAACGGATTTGATATGTACTAAAATCAATTTACTTAAGTACTAGGTTTATTTAATAAAATTTAAAAATATCAAAAGGTATGAAGCACCCGCTCACGGCACAGTGAAGTGTAAGCGAGAGTGTGCTAAGTCTTACACCCGTATACAATAGAAGTAATTGCTTGTTGCGTAATCATTTCTTGATTAAGTCTAAGGTTAGAATTCTTAAGTCACAAAACCTAACTTTATAGGCGTATACCTACCATAGGTATATTAGACGTTTATAAAATTAGACGTTACTTATGAGTATGACGTTACTTATGGGTATTTGCTTCAGTGTAGCCCGCGAAATACAAATTTTCATACGATTTTTTTGCAATTGCAGGTCAGCGTCAGGTTGTATGTTAATCTAAATATGATTCGCGAGTGATCTTTGATGTTTTATAATTATGTAAAAATAATAACAATATTCTAATTATTACAGTTGCTTGAAACACTACTGTGATTACGTAGGTTGAATTAGTTGCCTGTGATTATTCCAAATAATATTAATGTGATTAATGTAAGTAATATTATTGTAATATAGGTACTTCAATCGATGTGAATTGTTGGAAACGTATCTGTGATTTTTCAAAGCCTTTTAAGCTCTGTAGTGTTAGTGACACATAGTTATAGTTTTCTGTGATTATTCTATAGGTAAACGTAACTAATCTGTGAAATGTAATGAATCTGTAATTTTATTGTAATGTACGGTTCAATCCGTGTGATTTATTGGAAATATATCTATGATTTTTTTAAGCCTTTTGAGCGAAACTTGTTGATTTGCGACCTATTACTTACTACTATTATGGGCATTTTCGTTTAAACTGCTACCTATCTTTGAAAATAGCTTACTGAAATTGTTTTGGATATTTTAGCTAATTCTTGGTTTAGTCGAATGATAAATCTTACAAATTTTGTTATGTATGTATTTTTTTTTATTATAAGGCGCTTATTTCAAATAATATATGTAAATAAATAGTAACTTAGATACGTTTTGGTCATGACCGTTACCAGGTAATAAAAAAGTCCGGAAAAAGGCCGTTACCGGTCGAACTCGAGTGTCCACTGAAGACAGATCAAAACCGACACTTCAAAAAGGCTGCTGGTGTTAACATATTTGATTTGGTGTTGTTATTTAAATAAAAAATCGGCGAGTAGTAGAAAAAAATCAGTACTAAAATGGATTCAATTTACGGTCACGGTGCAAGGACATGTCCACTTAACACATACCAAGGGGACAGAATATAAATTTTAAAATGTTATTAAATACTTGTATTATAATATTATAGAGTTTAACATGATTGAAAGCTACAAATTGATAACAAAAACTAAAATATGTGGAGTATGTAATAAGAAGCAAATAGCGAAGAAATAGTTTAACATAGGTCACATCTAAACGAGGACAGTACTGCAAGACGTAAGATGCCACAATTCTGGATTTAATTTTGTTATTTGTTTTAAGTTTCTGTTAACAATTTAAGTAAAAAAAGAAAACTTTAGTCTTTTGCATCTATTCAATAATTAATCGATACTTCCATGTCATAAAAATGTTAGTTATTTGCAACTTGTATGTATGGGACATCCCATAAGAGGGTTGGTAGCTATTTTGACGAAAATGCCCTTATAGTTATCGTTAATACAGATTACGATATTTTTGATTTTACTAAAGATTTACTCAAATTATGCAGAAGTTTTTTATCCATTCTCACGTGGAATCACGAATCATAGGAAAACATCGTGAGGAAACCGGCATGTCCTAGAACCAAAAATTCTAAGACATGTGACATCTACCAAACCGCACTAGGCCCGCGTGGTGGATTACGGCTACCTCTCACAGAGAGGAGGCCTGTGTCCCAGCAGTTGGAATTATAGGCTGATTATGTATGTATGTGTACGTGGAATCATGGTCACCCTATCGGTTGTATTATATGATATTTTTGATTCAATTTATCTTTTAAAGTACTAATACAGCAGAATCGCAATTTATTGGGAACGAATGTACTCCTATACATAATTTAGGAAGTCGAATTTTGTAAACAAACATGTCATATTTAAAAAGATATAGGCAACTATAGAGGGCCGTGCTGAATAAACAAAAATTGGTTTATTTTTTAAATTTTGCAAGTTGTATGAGAAACTAATGCGGTACATATGTTACTTGCCAAACATCAATTATATTTTAATAGTTTTTGGCTAAGGTTGTTTTGTCTTTTTTAGATATTTTCTTATATGTTTTTTTTTTTCAGCACGGCCCCCTTTCCACATCTATATATTATTTGTTATTACGAATTCACAATATCTGTTACGGTACATATAACGTGTTAATAGAGTACATTCCTTGAGTATATGAACCTTTTTAATACGCTTTATATTTTTCAAGTTACACGGGGGCCGTGCTGAAAACGTTTGGCTGGCACGGCCCCCTTTTTATGCATATTTCTTCAAAAGTACAGAGGTACATTGAAAAAGAAACCGGTACATATACTCCTAGAGGCGAGTACATTGCATTGGTGCACACCTAAATCGCAAATTCAGCGGGGCCGTGCGGGGCAAACGTACATAATAAATGTTGAATTTGCTTACTAAATCTTAGTATATTTCAAAGTCAAAAAGTCAAAGTCAAAAGTCAAAGTATTTATTAGTGTGCTTTTTGGTGATACAGCAGGTCTTACAGTTAATTTATGGTAACTCAAAAAGCTGCCTGTTGGGCATACACTATTTAACAATATAAAAATTTTAAATTTATATAAGTACAAAAATAAAAATGTCAAGATTTAGATTACATAAATGTCATACAAAATAAAAATGTCAAAATTTAGATTACAGAAATGTCATACAAAAATAAAAATGTCAAGATTTAGATTATACTAGTAACATACAAAAAATAAAAATGTCAAGATTTAAATTACAATTTCAATTTCGTGTAATTACTTTATTTTTGACAGTACTAGATACATATTTTAGCTAATTGAATGAAATAATTAATGATTCGCAGTTGTGATACGTCTAAATATCAACCTACTTCGCCGAACCCGTGATTTCACGTAGACTAGTGTTGTACCACATATGAAACTCCTGATGCTAAATTAATAAAAAAGATCCTGTTTTTTTAGCAATCTATCAACTACACATTCATTAAAATTTCATAGTTTATTAACGACTAGCGGTCCGTCCCGGGTTCGCACGGGTGGACATTCATTTAAAAAAATTTTTTTTTTCTTGCAATTAAAAAAATCTATATTAATCAGTGATAATGTAGCATTCAAATGGTGAAAGAATTTTTAAAATCGGTTGAGTACTTTTTGAGTCAATTCGTTACAAACATACATACTAACCTTTCCTCTTTATAATATTAGTAAGAAGAGATTTAATTATTTATTCAAAACCCAATAAGCTTTAGTGAAATAATATGTAGAAATCAACAAAGAGATATAAATTATCGACTTATTCCAGAACGTCACTAGTACAGGCTATCCGCGAACGCCGTCGCCGTAATTTTACGTGCGGCTCAAGGTCAACTTAAGTCATATTTTGAATAAACGTCAGTTGCGCTAGCGCCATCGCCGTGATAACACGTGCTCTCTTTATTATTAGTTCTAAGCTAGTATCGAGAAGTTGTCGATGATGTTATACGACGACGAAGAACTATTAAATATATTGCAGCAATCGAACAATGATATTTGTAGTAGTGGCAGTTCAACGGATAGCGATAATGAATCGGTAAATCACTCTTTTGTTTTTCAAGTCTGTATATTTATCCTACAGTCAAAAAGACAGCTAGATAATAATAATAAAGAAAAATTAAAGTAATTTAGTTATTTTATTTGTTGTTAATTAATATTATTTGTATCCCAATATTTTAACACTCAATACATTAATCATATTAAACAAATCAAATTTAAATGGCCTGCGCAGACGACGGATTTTTGTCCGCGGACTTTTTTGTCCGCTAAAATAGATCGCTTACAACTGTATCGAGTAACGCAAACGAGGGATTAAAAGTACCGCGTACAAAAAGTCCCCCTAATAACCGAGGACATGCGGGGAGCGGACCGGACAAAAGTACGGGGGAGTCCACGAAAAAAATAGAACTCGTGTGACTAGGCGAAGCAACGCACATGGCGGACTTTAATCCGCGTTGCGCGTGATGAGTACGTATGCCCGTATTTCCGGGGAATAAATGCTCGCACACCGTGTGCGTTGAGTTCGCGGTAAATCCGCGGAGGACTTTTTATTCGCGGGGCGTACTTTTTTTCTCCGCCGCGGAGAAAAGTCCGTCGTCTGCGCAGGCCATTAGACTTAACAAAAAATCAAGGGACTTTCAGCCCGTGTCCTTCTCCAGAATATTAATTTTTTATGAAGAATTAACAGAATATTAGTTTTTTATGACTAATTACCTAACGTACATTTGAAGACTGATTAACGTAGGATGTTTGAAGACTGATTTATGTGCGGTACTACTTCAAAAAGAAAACCTTTGATTAAAAATGTTTAAGTTTTATTTATTTCATTAGTTTATCGATAACTATATTTTACAACACTATGCAAAATTGTACCTAAACGTTGCTGGCGCTAGATGCACTCCACGCGAATTATGACATGGCGGTTAAAGTGTTAAGCGTGAAAGCGTAACAAACAAACTCACTTTCGCATATATAATATTAACTAGTTTATAAATATAACATGCCACAGACCTGATAATTAATCATTAATGTATTATTTATATAATTCTTCGTCTTTTTCTGCATCATTACAATCTGCCTAGCCTTTTCCCAATTATGTTGGGGTCGGCTTCCAGTCTAACCGGATGCACCTGAATACTAGTATTTTACATGGATAGACTACCTATCTGACCTCCACAACCCATTTACGACTGGTTGTCAGACTTCCAGGCTTCTGACGACCCGTAACGACTGTCAAAGATCCAAGAATGACAGTCGGGACCAACGGCTTAACGTGCTTTCCGAGCCACGGAGGGAGGGGTCTCGGTATGTAAAGGTGGTCACGCATCCACGGACCGACCGTGGCAAGCGTAGCTTTACCTGATCGATCGACTCTTGCGGCTGTTATTACTTAGCCACGAGCCCCCTTTTCTGCATCATTATTTACATAAATATTCAGTAAGTATGTTTCTCAAACCGCTTGTTTCAGTTATAGAAAAGTATACGGAAAATGTGAGGTTCTGCATAATTTGCAACTATTTGGGCAAAATAATACCAGCGCTGCAATCAAGATGTACGCGATTCCGCTTTGCACCTTTGCAACAGACTCAGATAATACCGCGACTACGGGAAGTCGCTACCGCTGAAGGGTACGTTCGCTTTTTATAATATCTGTAAACTGAGTGTATCTTCCGAAAGTAAAATTTGTTAAAGAAATAAGGTGAAAATCACAATCACCATCTACGGAAAATCGGTTATTCAGGCTGGATTGTTTAACGTTTTCGCCTGCAGTCTGTTGTTTGGGTTAGATGCAAGTTGCAGGTTTGCCTTTGTTGTTCTTGCCTTGAAAAAGGAAATTATAATAAACGTTAAAACGACCAACGAAGTATACTAAGCAGGCACAAATTTAAAAAAAATACAATAAAAAAATACACTTCTCACAAACATTACAAACTTTGATTGTTCATGCCCAGTACGTGACCCATACAGCAATGGTTCAGGTATATCAGGAGAAATAACTCTTGTACGATCTGAAATTCAATTCCCTTAACCCAAGAATGTAATCTTGATTTACAGGGTAAAGATATCCGAAGACGGTATCAAAGCCTTGCTGGCTCTGTCGGGCGGCGACATGCGGAAGGTACTGAACACCTTGCAGAGCACGTGGCTGGCGTACCGTGACGTCACCGAAGATAATGTGTACACGTGTGTAGGACATCCGCTGCGCTCCGATATCAGCAACATACTCAACTGGCTGCTCAATGAAAACGACTTCGCTGTGTGCTTCAAGCGTATCCTTTTTTAAATGTTTGTTTCAATGAGCTTGAATAATCGTGTATTGTTTTTTTTCCTCTTATTTTATTATGAATTATGATTAAGCATCCTAAGGGCTGATTTGAACTTTTTGAATTCTAGACAGTTTTTCTACACAAAAACGCTCAGGCGTCAATTTTACTCACGGATAAAAGATATCTGACGTTGGGAATATGCTCTAAGTATACTATACAAATATTATCTCCTTAACAACGTCACACAGGCATTCAAGATCTCAAACTTACAAAAGGGTTGGCACTCGGCGATATTTTGACTGAAGTTCACACGATCATACAAAGAGGTACTTGGAACCTACTTACATTATAAAACTCCTGTCTATCTATAGTATATTGCATAGGGATTTAGTGCTTTCAAGGAGAATGTATTCCTTTGCCGACACTGCGTCTTCAGTGTCCACCCGTATAGGACATCCGTATAAAATCTTTCGCGCAGCTTACTATTATCTAGTTGCTTTGCTCTGTTGAGGTTTATCCTATATAATTATGGCGTAGATAGCCGATATTCACAGCCCTGTTTACCTACTTAATTCAAGAAATCTAAGTGTTTTAATTCAAGAAATCTAAGTGTTGTCGCCACTGGGTAGAATATTTAGATACCCTCGATGTACCAAAACCATTGTAAGTCATTGCAAATATTGCAGTGCAACTCTTATCTATGTCAAGAAAGGTATAAATTAGAATGATCTCCGAAATTTTTTTTTTTATCGAACTCATGTCAATCATCTTATTTTATACTTTACTAGCTGACCCGGCGAATTGGTACCGCCTTTTTTTTTGAGTGTGGGAAATAATCAAATAACTTCTCCCGCTGTATGTATCAGACTTTTACTGACTAAAACCCACCCGTGTTCCTACAATTGCCTGTGCCAGGGGCCATGGTATCTCTTTCGAAACTTCGTACCACCTCAGAATCAATAAGAACGAATGTATGAGAAAATGAATTATCTTCATTTTCTTTTTGTGAATTTTTCTCATTTTTTAATAGTTATTCTGCTTTTCGGGGCGGAGACAAAATAAAAAAATAAAACATAAAAATCGGTTCACCCGTTTCTGAGTTATATTTACCTAAATGGTGTAACTAACCCGACTTTGTTTTATTTATATAGATTACAATGAGATAAGAGTAACATTGCAATGACTTACTGAATGTCCTATCTTAACGTTACGGAAACCCAAATGTCTCAAAATAAATGGACCAATAACTATTGAAATTATTGCGTTACAGTGAAACTTCCTCCCGAAGTTCTGATATCGTTGCTCATAAAGATGGCAGACGCCGAGGCGCGCCTGGCAACGGGTTGTAGTGAACGTATCGAGCTCGCGGCACTCATCGCAGCCTTCCAAGTCGCCAGGGACCAAGTCAGAGTCGATGCAACAGAGGCTTAGGGCAAGAGTCAAACGCCCAGATTCTAAGTGTGTTCCTCTGTGGCCGGACCACAATTTAGTACTCAGATGCTATAGTTCGAAATAATACCTACCTAAAGTCTACTTTCATCGGAATATATATATATTTTTAGTACCTCAAGAGATATCTTTTTATGTAACAATTTATGTGGTCCGGCCAGCAGGCAGTGCTCTCTGGCCGCGCCACCTCAAATTAAATGCGAGTATAATCACAGGTATAATGAACTATTAATAAATCAATATCCCGAAAAAAACTACCTAAGGAGTACCTTGCATACGACAAATATGGTCCAATAAACCCCTTTAATTAAGGAGTTATTGGCCGTAGGGAGTGGTCCGGCTGGAAGGTATACTCTGTAGCAAGTCAATTTTGTAATATTTAATATTAACTATCCATAAATGAATTTATATAATAGTACCTTTTCTCTACTCTTCGTTGATACTTTTTTCTCTCAAGAAACTATTCATTTTGATTAATTAATCTTTAAAGTATGTGGCGCGGCTGGGGAGGATTACTTTCAGCAAATATAACGAAATATGCTTTATTTCTTTATGTCAACGAAAACTGCATAATAAGTACTTTATATAAAGACCTGGACTTCATCTTTAAACTTTTATTTTTATTACCAACAATGATTTTGAAAAAGGCGCACTTTTTGGTTTTTGTTTACCTATCTACCTAAGAATAGGTAGTTAATTTGACGAAGTAAGTGAAAATTTTGGTTTAAAATAAACAATAAGTATACGAATAACAAATATATTTTCATAATCAAAAATAAGCAACTAGCTTTTGCCCGCGAGTTCTTCCGCGTGGGTTTCGTACTTTCCTCAAATAAATTTAATACCCTCTCCACCTCCCCTTGAAAGGTAGTTATTTCGAAAATTATTGTTTAAGATCTATACTTTATTTAAAGAAACTTACTTAACTTTATTTAAAGAAATAAGTATTCGGGCCAATATTTTAGTTAAACTACCTAAGATGTTTCAAATAAACTATCCTCCCTTTTCATCGCGACAGGACTTGTTTTTATTAAAAAAAAGCATTTGGTACGTTTGCATTTTTATGACATAAAGATTATTTATACCTATTTTTGTGTTAATGGAAGTTGGAGTTTCTACCCCTTAAACTTTATTACCCTTTTATACCACGGTAGGAGTCGAATAAGTAAAACCCAAAAACTCATACTTTTTTATTTTAAGTAAGTGAGTAGTAAAACCCTAAAAGTGACAATCTTTATTATTTACTGAGGCAAATGTTGAAAGTTTCAAGTTTCTTAACCAAAGGAATAATACCGCCTTTTCACCTTCACAGTTTTTATCCCCATAGGGGCAAAATATTGAAAACACGTTTGGGACGTTTCTATATCTTGACTCAAAGATTATTTATACCAATTTTCCATTTAATCAAGCTACGCAATAAAATAATCCTCTGTAAAATGGACTACCCCCGTTCACCCTGTTAGGGTTAGATTTTCGAAAAACCCTGTTACACTTTATTATTTATTTTGGTCTTTGTATGTATATACTGAGTTTCGAGTTGATATTATTGGACCGCGCGATAAAATTCTTCCATACAAACTTTGACACCCACAATCTCCGTTTAGAGTAGAAAAACATAAAATGACCAACTATAATTTACTTAGATAAGTATTTGTGCCAAGTTTTTAGCTTAAATTTATTTATACCATTTATTTTGGAGTAAATCGAGCTACGCACTATAATACCGGCCTTAAAATCGAATTACCACTTTTTTACCCGTCAGGGGTCTACTTTCGAAAGACCCATTTCTTATTACTTACTTAGGCAAATATTCCTTCCAAGTTTCAAGTTTATTAACCCAATGAATAAGATTTTTCATATAAAGTTTTTCCCCACTTTTCATCCCCACACAGGAGGAATTTTGAAAAAACGTTTGGGATGTGTTCATAACTTGATTCAAAGATTATATACAACAATTAAAAAAAAATGAATAAAAAGTGCACCTTTTTCAAAATCATTGTTGGTAATAAAAATAAAAGTTTAAATATGAAGTTCAGGTCTTTTTATAAAGTACTTATTATGCAGTTTTCGTTGGCATAAAGAAATAAAGTATATTTCCTTATATTTGCTGAAAGTAATCCTCCCTAGCCGCGCCACATACTTTAAAGATTAATTAATCAAAATGAATAGTTTCTTGAGAGAAAAAAGTATCAACGAAGAGTAGAGAAAAGGTATTGTTATATAAATTGATTTATGGATAGTTAACATTAAATATTGCAAAATTGACTTGCTGCAGAGTATACCTTCCAGCCGGACCACTCCCTATGAACCTCCCTACAAACTCTTAAAAAGTTAGAGTTATACAGTCTGTATAACTCTAACTTTTTAAGAGTTTCTTAGAGTTTGTCACAGATAGCGTTGTTTTAAAGATGACAATGTATCTAACTCATTTATGATTGATTTGAATTCGGTCACTTTAATACTAAGCAAGCGATATATATATTTTTAGTACCTCAAACTCTTAAAAAGTTAGAGTTATACAGTCTGTATAACTCTAACTTTTAAGAGTTTCTTAGAGTTTGTCACAGATAGCGTTGTTTTAAAGAAGACAATGTATCTAACTCATATAAGATTGATTTTGAATTCGGTCACTTTAATAATAAGCAAGCGATATATTCCGATGAAAGTAGACTTTAGGTAGGTATTATTTCGAACTATAGCATCAGAGTACTAAATTGTTGTCCGGCCACAGAGGAACACACAGATTCTGAAACGAAATTATCGATGCGTCAAAATTTAACGCAAGTATATTCCTGCGATTGGCTATTTATAATGATTCAACCAAATATTGCAATTTTGCGATAATTTTCGTTTGTGAAACTGGCCCATAGACAGACTCTTTGACTTTACTTTGCTTACCTACTAACAAGTAAGCGTCCAGAATATGAACTTTATTTTTATAACCTTAATTTGAATAAATCGCTTACTTAGCAAATCAAAGTCAAAGAATGGTGTATGTATCTTTCTATTAGATGCGATCCGATGTGTGACCTTTAAACTCGTGTCATTGACCTCAGTGTAGTGTTATGTTACTGTGGACCGAGGTGTTTGTGTGTTGTAATGATTAACTAAGCATGTTCAATTCTTGTTATGTTTAATTCAACTTGTGGATTTATATTAACATTCCAGGTTGATCAACGTTTTTATATTAAAATTACACGAGTCTTATGTTATAATGTGAAAAAAAAAAAACAAATAAACAACACTTGTATGTAATAAATTAGTTTTTATTTTAACGTTAAAGCGTCTATGTAATCTTATCAACTAATGTATATTTACAAACTCCTTAAAAATATTTTGATCTTTTTGTAAGAGATCTTTGCTTTTTGGGATCGAGAGCCCTGCGATACGTACTATTGGCATTACTCCATAATTTGGTATTTCTTGAGTATACTTTTTACTTAAGAGTATAAATAAATGCGGAAGTATATCTTTTTATTATACAATACGGCTATTTTACTGCATAGTCGTATTTTCTTTAAATATTCGATTAACTTTCATTGTTATCACATGAACACAACAGAATCTGAACATTTACTTAATCAAGTAATAATTTCACAAATATTTACTTATACTTAATATTACTGAGTACTACTGATAAATTAGTCTTAGTATATACTTAGCTGAAAATATGAATCAACATTTTCATTAAATAGCTTCTTCTAATATTTTATGAGTTCATTTCTATGTTAGGAATTTTCAGAATCTAAGTATACCTACTTATTTTCATTTCTACGTCTATCTCACAGATTTATTTTTTCAGTGGAAGTTCTGTATCAACTAATAATTGTAAAGTGAACACCTGTGGAACCCTGTATTTATTATCTACTCATAAGTAATTGATTGTACAGCTGCGTCAATCGAATCTCCCAGCGAACAAAGGTTTGGGCCTGTATTATGTCTTGTTAGAACCATCTTCATTCCAGTGCGAGAGAGATGGAGTTAAACAGGGCCTCAAGTCTGCTATTACAATAGTGTCAGAATGGTCTATCATTGATTTCATAATTGTTGATTTTGACAAGTTTGGTAATCTACTAATATAATGGCGTTATTATGACATTCCAATGATCAACCACTGACACTCCATTGAAGGAAATGGCAAAAATGGTAATCTCGAACATAATGACAAATGAATAAATGTGTTTATTGCTATTTACGAACTTCTTACTACTTCAGATTGCAAACACTAATACGTAATATGTAAAAATATATATTAAATGAAATCTAGCATGAAATTTAGTAGTAGTTTTTCTCAGACCATTGACTGAACAATGATCGACCATTATGAATTCAGCAGATTACGAAATCAGGATGAATGTCATCATCTCTTTGGCACTGGGGTCACCGATTGGTTTAGCAATTCATAATCGGCGCTTGCTCAATTACTTTATTGGTTCAGTTTATCCGAAGATGTTAGAGACGATAGTATTGAAGGAGTTGGTGAGCGAGGCAAAGATACCGGGCGGGGCGGGCGGGGATAGCGGGGCGCGAGGGGGCAGCGCCACCGGTCGGTAGTACGGCCCGCCGTCTATGCGCTGAAACATCACAACGTCACACGTTATACCACTGACCCATGTGTAAAACTATCACAATTTTATTAGAGGTTAAAAGGGCTTTGTAGGTTTGTGGCGTACCTACCTGTCCGCCATTTTGATATTCTTTCCAAAATGGCGGCCACGCATGAAACCTATATACTTACCTATAATTATGTATCTCGGAAACGTGACGCTGACGCTTTACGGGGTTTTGCCCTATTATATTTTCTGTTTGCATTGATGTCAGCTATCGTTTTATATAGGTATCAAGCGTGGTCGCCTTTTTCAAAAAAATTAAAAGGGCGCGACAGTACGTATGCCAGGCTCCATATAAAAATCTTAAATTCCCTTTACAAGCAAGCAGTTTGTTATAAGCAGGAACGCTCGAGAAAAGAAATGTTTACCCTATTTTTAAACACATTTCTTACAAGCATACTAGTTCTCATGCATGTTAAAATTGACAATATTGTGATTAACGTTTGAATCAAAACGTTAAGAACATTCATGTCAATTTAGAGGGTACTAAATAATTATATCATACAATCAATTATTTTTTACAAGGTGAATTTCGCATTTTAAACAATACTCTGCAGTTTTAGTTAAAGATATAGTTAAAATACATTTTTAATTACTCACCGTGCTCAAGATATCTTAAAAATAGGTTAAGGATTTATGTACAAGAATAATAATGGATAATTAGGTAATATAATTTAGGTACTTTTCAATGACACACAATATTAAACACACACATTTGTACTTAAGTAATTGGAATAACACTAAATACTAAGCAGGCAAGTTTACGGTACATAAAACACTCCTCTATAAAAATAATAGCTATATTTGATTACATTACAGGTACTTCGCGACTAATAAATCAGTTGCATTTTTATGCCGCTTGCACACCAGCAAAATAACTCCGCGCTGCGAGGCTATTCAGTAATAGAAGTCTAACGACACAACCCTGAATTAACCCTCCGTGTACCCCTTATAGACCCGAGAAAACCCCACTGAAAAATGGCGGTTACAGAACAACAAGAAAATCGGGATGGTTAAAAAAACCCCTACGGTGGCAAGCGGTGTTTCCAACAAAATATTGTAAATAATTTAAAGTGAGTGATTTTTTTTCATTTATAAAGGAATCATTCGGAATCAGTCTTCGGGGAACACAATAGCAGCATCATTATAGGGGGCAGAAGTAGCTGTGGTAGGTGCTGTAGGTAGGGAGGTAGTCTTCACAGTGGCCGCCAGCCGAGCACCAGCCGCCTTCGGGATGTAACCCTAGGCACATAAACTAATTGTAACCACACCATTAGTGCAACTATAAACAAGCAAGTGAATTATGTGGTTACATAATAATTATTATAATAACTAAACGTATTCTATTTCTGAGATACTTATGTATGGTCAAAAGAACTTGTTTAAAATACCTAAAGATCGTTTCACACATTTTTGTAATAACTTATAAACGAAATCTGTTCCCGCCGCCGTTTGATTGGACGCAGTCAAGGTTGGAAGGAGAAAAAACACTACATCATGCAACCATCACTTACTGAGGATGGACGATTCTGGACGTCCTCCGCAAGCTTATAAAAAGGCGCCACCCGCGAGCACAGACAGTCTACATCTAACCGTCAGCTAATTAATAGTTCGCCATTCGCAGAGTAATTCGCGATTACCAAAAATTAAACCAGTTCTTCGGGGGGGCTCTAAATCATCAAATATCGACGCAGAAGCACATAATGAGGTGAGTGGATTCATAATTCCTTCCTTTAATTGTGTCATATCAGCTGGCCATCTTTCATTACCTTTATGTACTCCAGTTCCACAGTAATTTCAATATAACCGGTCATAGAGTTCTCCGTAATTTCATGCATAAAAAAAAAATTAAGTAATTTCTCCGTATTTTCAAATTAAAAATAATTACCCGCATTTATAGTCCATCGCCCGACCAAAATCCATAAAGGACAATTCACCTACTGTTTATTCAACTACAATTAATTTTAACCTTTTTTGTCGTGGAGAAATGCTCATGCATTCTGCACTACCACGAGGAGATAGTGCAGTTATGTGGGCGTCTAACTCACTAAAACTCCCCGATGTCCTCCTCTGTCGCTTATGGCGGGAACACGGGCTTGAGTTAACATTCATCTGTGAACCCGCCGCGGCTGTCCGTTACCGGACCCTCCTCTGGGGAGTACTCCCCATCACCGGCGCACTAGAACACATAGCACACCGTGACCCCCGTGTCTGGGCACCCTTGGGGCCCCTGCGACGGGTCAGGTCATTAGCCCCGCCGCCTGCCAATTTTCGGCCGCAGAGGATAAGGATACGCCATACCAACACTCCTCACCTGGGGCTCCGCCGCGTCCGCCATCAGACGGTGGCAACCCTGTCAAGGCCGCGGAAGGTAGGGAGAGCGGCGCACCGGCACCCCTCCCACCGCGGCCTCCAACCCTCAGCCGCGATGCCTCCCATACGACATCGCGACCCGCCTCAGATGTGTGGGGGACGACGGACGTCCCCGAGTCCGTCGCCCCTGGATCGATTCAGGGAGGCTGGAAGAGGGCGTTATCCGCCCTCCGCCGACGCCCGGTGTGCCTGCTGCGGGCCGGGTGAGCGGACAAGATCTCCCTCCCCTTTCCGCAGCCTCCTTCTGCGAGACGACTGTTTCGCAGAAGGAAACCACCGCGTCCCAGGACTCATCGCTGCCGACCATCGACTTGAACACGGCCGGCAGCGACAGGCCACTGCCTACTTCTGAGATGAGGGCACGGCGTGGCTCCTCCCAAGCGGCACACTCTGCCAGCGTACGCCACGCCGTGTCCTCCCGGCAGTCGACGCAGTGGTGACACCGGGCGTCCGGCTCCCTGTTCATGCGACACAGGTACTTCCCGAAGCAACCATGCCCTGAGAGCAACTGCGTTACCCGAAACGACAGGGAGCCGTGCCTCCTCCCGAGCCAGCGCTCGAGCAACGGCCGGACCGCCTCGGTGGTGACGAGGCCCGGCGGTAGGGCTTGAAAGCCTGTCCTACCATTCCGCCACCAGGACCTCGCGAAGCTGAGACCGACGCAGCTTCATGTCTCGTTGCATCGGTTGGTCACCCCGCGCCCTCGCTTCCTCGCGCCACCGATACAATGACGCGAGTACTTTCGCCTCCAGGTCCCAGGGCGGGGATCCGGCCAGTACGCAAGCCGCCTCGTAGGAGATCGTGCGATACCCCCGGACGAATCTGACCGCCATCGGTCACGGCGATGCTACCGGCCGTCAGGTCAGTCGCCCTGATCGGGGCCCCATACAGGGCCATCGATCGCACGATCCCCACGTAGAGCCGCCTACAGGCGACACTAGGACCTCCAGATTGGGAAGCAGAGTTGCGAGCGCGCCAGCCGCGCCTAGCAACTTGGGCGCCATCCGTCGAAAGTGAGTCGACTCGACAGCGATCCAAGCCCCCCCCGACCACGATGTGTGAGCCGGATGGCGCGGCGGCGCCCGCCGGGGGCCATGAAATTCCATGGCCTCCGACTTTCTGAGGGCCACCTTCAGGCCTAACAATTAATTAACCTAAGCTAAGGTTGATAGATGTAACGGACGATTCACCTACCTGTTGATTTATTGATTATTCTAGATGTCTACCAATTTGTTTGTCTACAACTGGGGGACAGCGAAACAATTTTGAAAAATTATTCTCGCTGTCCACTACTGGGGGACTCTTCATGGTTTGAATAGTTCGAATCTGTTCCAAAACCTAATTGGGGCATCCCCGACTTCACGTAGTCTTTTGGCTGCTACCCCTAGAGTGTATATAAAAACCGGAGGATCGAAGGTAGAGCATCCGTCATCCGCATCGTCCAATAGGTATTTCATACATAATTGAAATATCCAATATCTAAAAAAATAATTAGATGAATCGTTCATTAGTGCGTTTAATTTCAGTTTAATCAAAATTAAGTAAGTAAAACCGTAGTCGGTACTTGAGTCGACCAATATGCGTTATGAACATTGTGAATCAATCGTAATCATTCGTAACTAGCGGCCCGCCCCGGCTTCACACGGGTAGGCTTCACACGGCCTAATTTGATAGGACTAAACTAATATTTTATCTTCTGTCCTTTTCGTAATGAAATAGAAAGAAAAAGATGCACTGAACTTAAATTTAGTTTAGTTTGTGAAATCAGAATCGGGGCCAATGGCCCCGATTCTGATTCCCGATTTTTCTTTCTATTTCATTATGAAAAGGTCAGAAGTTCTAAATTAGTTTAGTCCTGTCAAGTTAGATAATCCATAGACAAGTTTAGACGTGATTAAAAAATTGGCTACTATAAATACGTCAATTATATTATACGTCAGGCGCTGATTAATTTGGCAGGACTAAACTAATATTTATCTATTCTTTTCTTAATGAAATAGAAAGAAAAAGATGCACTGAACTTAAATTTAGTTTAGTTTGTGAACAGCAGAATCGGGGCCATTGTCACGAAAAATACAACCGAATTGATAACCTCCTCCTTTTTTGAAGTCGGTTAAAAATAGAATATAACGCTAGTGTTTACATTCTCTTTGTAGAATACGTTTAGTTACTAAAATATGTAACCTAAAATTATGGATATATTTACAGTTTTATAATTATAGATATTGTAGGGTATTTTTTACAGTGGGAAATTTTTAAGGAGACGTCAGCGTACAAGAGATAATGTACAGACGCCAGCAGGTCAACCTACCCCAATCTGTCAAATTTCTTTGATAGATTTTCAACTTTAGTACAAAGGAATAAGGTTCATATTCAATTAGGAAAATCTGACAGATTGGGGTAGCTTGATGTGCTGGCCTCTGTACACTTGTACAGTCAGGGACTGATTTTTAAGGTGAATGCGCAGTGGTAGAAGACCACGAAATTAAAATTTTCTTACGTTTTTTTGCAATTTGCAGGTCAGTGTCAGGTTGTATCTTGATCATAATATGATTGGCGATTCTAATAGATATGTATTTATAGAATTATAGTCATTAGATTAGATTCACTCAAGGCATAGACAAGTAATGAGGTTACGTCTGGCGCGGATATATTTTATTTGATAATATTTTACGTAATCTATGTTATTTATTTATTTCTTTTATTATTTTTTTATTTCTGTAACTGCCCGTGACATCACAGCGGTCCCTATCAGAATACCAGCGCTGCGATATTTATTTTTAAATATCGCAGCATCATGCTGAGATAGGAGCCTTTTGGCCTCGTATAGGACTTTCTGTTTCATTTTTCTTTTTGTTACTTTTTAAATTTTTTTTTAGTTTTTATTTTGGTATTTTAATTTAGACTGTGTTTAGTTTAGTTTGTGAACCTCCTGTACGAGTCGCAATAAATACTTTTTCTTTCTTTCTTTTCATTAGAATCATTCATTATGTATCTTTAAGTTAGATTTGTTCCATAAGCACTTTTCCAGAGATTTGTTCTTCTTATGGTACAAATCTAACATAGAAAGATGTAGGTATTAATGATTCTAATGATTATAATTCTGTAAATAAGTACCTTTTATAGTTGCGAATCAACTTTTGATCAAGGTACAACCTGACACTGACCTAAAAATTGCAAAAAACGTAAGAAAAATTGTATTTCGCGGGCTACAATTGCGCATTCACCTTAAGCTGATTGCCGTCTAATAGCCATTTTTTTAGATTGATAAAAAAATTACAGTTGTGATTGTAATCTATGTAAAATTTTAGTTGATAGTCTATCAGCTTAACAATCAAGTTCTTTGAATTTATAATGTAGGTATAGTTTATAAATTCAGTTGGTAATCAACTACTCACCTTTGCTGAATGTAGAGTAACATTCAATAGAGTGGGATGGCTTTCTATTACAATGAACTCTACTTCTTGCGGCAGATATCCTTCCGCTGATACCTGCAAACGGATACGGACAAGTTAACATGAAACTTTTGGTAACTATAAAATGCCAAAACCTTTCTGACAGGCTTTTCTATCAGGCTGCTTATTAAGCTGTCACGAAAAATGTCATTAGCAAACTCGACTAGGGGATATTTAGGACCAAAAATATATACCTAAGGGATTAACCACACTTATTCAGCTCTGTTCAGCTTTTGTCCATAGAAAACAACGATTTTGTATGGAGTCCGTTCAGTGTTCCGCGGCTGTATGAGATGCGTACGCATCCAGCGTACGCATCTCATACAAAATCTTTGTTTTGTATGAACAAAAGCTGAACAGAGCTGAATAAGTGTGGGTAGTCCCTAATGCTTCTTAATGTCCAAGATTTTGAATTTGACATAATCTACGACAATTAAGTAGGTCGGTAAGCTCCTAGATCCATCTAACAATCACTCAGGCTGTTACTCCTCGGCAGTTACATGAGGCTTATAATTATACCTACGCTCCTAGAGATAGAAGTTTTAATGGTGCATGGACTTGTAAGCGTTGAGAAGTGTTACGTGATGAAGTAGCCATTAGATGAAAATCAAGTCATCATCTGCCTAGCCTTTTCCCAACTATGTTGGGGTCGGCTTCCAGTCTAACCGGATGCAGCTGAATACCAGTATTTTACATGGAGCGACTGCCTACCTGACCTCCGCAACCCAGTGACTGGGTAATACGATACCCCTTGGTAAGACTGGTTGTCAGATTTTCGGGCTTCTGACTACCCGTATCGACTGCCAAAGATCCACGAATGACAGCCGGGCGGGACCAACAGCTTAACGTGCTTTCCGAGGCACGGAGGGGTCTCGTTATGTAAAGATGGTCATCCATACACAGACCAACCGTGGCAAGCGTAGCTTAACCTGATCGATCGACCAGGGCCTCAAGTCTGCTATTACAATAGTGTCAGAATGGTCTTCATTGATTTCATAATTGTTGATTTTGACAAGTTTGGTAATCTACTAATATACCTAATGGCGTCATTATGACTTTCCAATGGTCTACCACTGACACTCCATTGAAAGAAATGGCTTTTAATGGTAATCTCGTACATAATGACAAATGAATAAACGTAATTTTTATTGCTATTTACGAACTTCTTACTACTTCAGATTGCAAACACTAATACGTAATATGTAAAAATATATATTAAATAAAATCTAGCATGAAATTTAGTAGGTACTTAGTAGTTTTTCTCAGACCATTGTCCGACCAATGATCGACCATTATGAATTTAGCAGATTACGAACTTTTAGCAAAATGACAATGGGATCGTGTTGGAATGACGAATTTATAAAAATAGCAGACTTGGGCCCCTGTGCGGCTGTTTTTATTTACCCACGGGCCCCTCACACACAGATGAAAATCAAGTAACGGCATCATAAAGGTAAAGATGAGTTATAATGAAGGCCAAGTACGATTAAATAATTCATTTTGGACCCCAGCAAGACACGGTTACTCCTTGCTTTTACGTTTATGAGAAATCCATTCCGTTTGAGTTCTGAGGTTTTCTCAAAAATCATAAAACGGTTCAGCCAGCTATGTTATAATACACCTGCTAACGCTTTACAAAAAGTATGTATCTACTGTCAGAGAAACTTATTCTCTAGCTCACAGTATAATAAAATAAGCCTGGCTGTCTTAATCCCTTACCTTACGTAAGTAGGTAAAATGATATTCATTGTCATTCTTACATCAATCCTGTAGGTTCCAGGCAGCAGTATGCGCCAGAACTCTCCGTACTTGGTGGTGTGGTATGTGACGTCACGGCTCTTCACTTTGACGGTGGCGCGCTCCACCGGGTTGCCATTCTCGTCCATCACGAAGCCATGCGCTCCACGGTGTGCTTCTGCCAAGTATTTGATGAGGGACTGCAAACAAAAATATCTTTGGTAAGTACTTCAAGAATATTAATGAAATAGCCGTTCCTATGCTATGCGAGCTAGATACATAATATGTCTCAGACACAAAAATTTATTTATCAAGTATTTACATATAACCAGTAGATAGGTAGGTGCGTACCTACATATCTAGGTTAGTAGGCATTTTTAAATAAATTAGTACTATCCTTATTTGCTGGGCAATCATGCCTCTCATAGTTTCATCTCTCTCTCTCTCTGTCCACTGCCTTCTTCTATTAAAGCATTCCTTGTAAAAGAGCCGACTAAACGCTCGTTGCCTTTCGATTTTTATAACATCTGCGCGTCATCTGCTAGAGCGGAGAAAAGGTTGGCGTTAATCGGTAGTCATTTCATCAGTCCATCTTTGGCTCATGCCCGTCCTCAAGCAGCTCCTTGCAGTCCTTCCTTTATATGTATTAGGTCCTTACATATGAAATTAGCGTTTTGTCGTACTGACCACTTTGATCTGAAATATTTCCTCTTTGGTTAAGAATTCCAAATTCAAATTTATAAATTCATTTAGCTGGTTGAAACATTTGAGTTTTGAAAACAGTCATTCATTTGTTTTTTCATCATTATTTTTTCTTTGGCATCGCTTATTACCGCACAATGGAAAACATACAATGGCTGAACCCTGGAGAACCAGCCAAATCCTGCCCTAAACGAAATTTGGCTCAGAAAAAGTTACTTGTGGGTGTTTGGTGGACTAGCGCCGGTGTCGTTCACTACAGCTTTCTAAAATCTGGCCAAACGATTACGGCAGATATCTATTGTCAGCAACTGTAAACCATGAAGGAAGAACTAGCTGCTAAACAACCGAGATTGGTCAATCGCTCTAGGCCACTGCTGCTTTACGACAACGCAAGACCACACACTGCACAACAAACAACCACTAAGTTAGATGAGCTAGAATTGGAATGTCTGCAACATCCACCGTACTCCCCGGACCTTGCTCCAACAGATTACTATTTTTTCCGGAATTTGGACAACTTCTTACAAGGAAAAAAATTCAACTCCGATGCGGCAGTCCAAACCGCCTTCAAAGAGTTCATTGATTCTCGTCCCCATGGTTTTTTTAGTAAAGGGATCAATGAACTACCTATGAGATAGCAAAAGTGCATAGATAACAACGGTGCATACTTTGATCAATTAAATATATTTTACAAAAAAAAAAAATTGACTTTATATTCCTCCCGTACAAAACGCCAATTTCATATGTAAGGACCTAATATTAATATGGTCTTGTGGTTGTGGTACAAATAGGTGAAGCGGCAATGTGGCATTGATGATTAGGGCTTTCAAGGGACAGTACAATGTAGAGTGTTAATCTCTGTAGAGTCTACACAGTCTGTAGAGTGTACACAGAGCCTCGAATTACGGGTTTTTGGCAAAAGTCCCTAGCTTTTACCTTAATTGCTTACTTCTACTTCTTTTAGAGTGGTCGTGCGATTAAAAATTGGCCATTCTCCATCATCATAATATTTTCAAATTCTGAATATGCCATGGCAAGATTGTACAGAATGTACAGCACTTTATATCCATGTACCTATTTAATTAGAGTAGGTACCCGATGATATCTTATCTTTATCAGTATTTTACTTGATAACCACATCGCTTTTTACATTACCTTTCGTTTGAAGTCAAGCAAAGATCTTTTGTTTGGAGCACACGTTTGTTTTTACATCGCGATGTTTTTCCGTTTTTTTTATTTTGTCGCTATCTTTGTTGTCACCAATGTTAACGGTGAAGCTAGATCTGCTATAGCACAACTAGTATCGCAGACTGTGACCGGGAGTATCGTGTTCACTGAGACAACAGATGGGCTTCGAGTCACTGGAAACATTGCTGGTTTAGGCGCCGGCTCCTACGGGTTCCATGTACACGAACTTGGCGACACGAAGTCTTGCGATTCGTCAGGCCCGCACTTCAACCCTGATGGCAACACACATGGCGGCAGAGATCACCAAGTGCGTCATGTTGGTGACCTCGGAAATGTTGTGTTTGTAGGAAATGGCGTTGCTCTCGCTGATGTAGACTTCGTGGATAGCATTATTTCACTTCGAGGCCGTAACAGCATCTTGGGGCGTACTCTGGTTCTCCACCAGCAGATGGACGACCTGGGTCAGGGAGGAGACGAGGGTTCCTTGCTAACCGGTAACGCGGGCCCGCGAGTCGCGTGCGGTGTGATTGGAATCCGATCTCCTGGTGACCCTTGGAACTCCGCTGCTTCTACGACTCCGTCGGTGCTTCTATTTCTTGTAGCAACAGCATTTGTTTTCCGATCAGTTTAAATATTAAATAAATCTTTGTGTTAATAAGTGAGTTTTGTACAATCCGGATATAAGTGGCTTAGGTATGTAATTATAAGATACAAATAAAATTTAGATACTGACCGCTATCAGAGTTTTATTACATTCCTACGGACGGATTACGTGCATTATCTAAATCCTAATTAATCGTTTGCTCGCATATAATCATATAAAAAATAAAAATCCTATGTTTGCTCTGTGTTTGTTCTCAAGTTATCACTGAAACCGCTGCCAAGTGCCATTCACCTAAGTATAACGGAATTAAATAAGCCGATTGTTAAGGACTCATTATCATTCATATAAGAAATATTGAATGATTTAGTTACCTGTTTGTTGTCTTGCCAATACTTCGCTAGTTCATGCGCAGGGGGATACTTGCAGCAAGAGATCTCTAATGTTATCTCCATACATCCGTGCCACAGATAGTTGTAGTCTTGCATCCCGCCTGGAATTGGACATCATTGCATTTGAGTAGGAACATTCAGTTTCAAAATGCATGCCAATTGCCACTGCGTCTTTCGACGTATTACGTCACTAACATCTTTGACATCAATACAAAGCAACTTTTACGCAATGACCTACTGTAAATTGCAATTTTATATATAGGTTTGTGTCTTTTAAAATGGTAGGTTATTTAACAATACCTGTGAGAGGATACCAAGCCGCGCCATTAGTGATTCCTTTCTCGAACCTGGGCGAGCCTGACTTGCAGGACACGCCGCGCGACATCTTGGCGTGGTTGTTGGAGTATACCAGTGACAGGTGACGGAACACGTCGTCATCGGGGGCTATCGACGGCGAGTGCGCATAGCTCTGGAATACTGCGTTCAGGCCACATGTTGGACGAAAACAAATATTATTAATTTTATTGGTATTTCTGTTAGAAGGTAAAATTGACGTGATACCTCACCGGAACACAGAACTGATGATCTGCATATTCCTGATTTGCGTGAAAACAAAAAAGAAACATTTCTGTCACTGCTGTCTTTCTCAAAAACATATTCCTACTCTTGTTTACTACCTACTTATTTTACGTCCAAATGCTCTCAATATTAGCTTTATGAAAAACACTAAAATGCAAGCATGAGGAAAATTAACATAAAATGTCCATGAAACTCAATCATAATCGGTATGTAAGTGCAATGATCAAATTCCGGCAGTTGCGGCTATGGGCTATTAGTATGACATGTGACCGGAAGCGCGTGACGAAACTGACTATTGACCATGGTTAGAGAACAATAAAAGTGTTATTGACAGTTACTGGCACTGGGTGTGTTGTCGAAAGGGTACGACGCCACGAGAGCGCCGCCGTGCAGTGAACCGGACAGCACGAACTGAATCTTGCTTATCCATTCCTTTATGGCTTCCGTTTCTGGCTGTGGCTGCTTCGTGTTAGCCTTGAAGAAGTCGGGGAAGTTCCTGTTCAGGTCGTAACGACGAGCGTTGTGCCTGCAAATTAATAAGTGCCACTTGTAGTATTGGTGTTAATTTGTTCATCATAAAGATTGATTGAAAATCGAAAAAATACGAATGTGGCAATACGGCATTGAAAATGTACAGTTATGCGTTATGCAAAAAGTTACTGCTCTTGGTAACAAATTTATACGAAATACCAGTGAGATTTATTACTCATTTGCAATTCCATTGAAGCTATCCTTGCTAGTCAGGCTAATGAATATGTAGGTTATTCGCTCAATTTACAGTTTAGTTATTTGTCGGTTTTTCATATAACGTTATAATGACTATTATTGTAGTTTAGCAATGACGTTACAATGATGTAATACCTTTAACACAAACAATAGTATCTAGATATCCCGTACCTGCCATATGTGTTGTCACACTGTCCTTCTTTTGAGATAGCGAAACCGTCTGGGTTCATAGAGGGCATTAAATGGATCCTAGTGTTGTCCAGCAACCATTTTATGTAGGGATCAGTGTCATATGACGTCACGAGGTGCTGAAAATATTGAAAAGGGTGGTTTTTATACATTAGGTCAGATTAAAAGGTACCTTGACGAGGACATTCAATTTTGGACTTCAAATTGAAACATCTTTTTTGTTCCCTCCTTCACTAGGCTCAAAAACCGGTGTCAGTGAAGTTATTGATCGTCCTCTTTAGTTTATAATAATATGTTATGATAAGAATAAATAATAGATAAGTAACACTATTTATCTTACTAGAAAACGAGATATATGTAAAAAGTTTGTTTAATACGATACGACGTAGCTAACAATCTATGTAAACAGGTAGTCGCTGATTATGACAAGGAAGTGCTCATTGCAGCTAAGCACCGGTTGTGGCAACTAACTTGAATGAGGTGCAGAAGTAGCTCGCGACCGACGGCTTCGTTTCCGTGAATGTTGCCGACGTACTTCACGTCGGGCTTGCCGATCATATGCTCGTACGGCGACGCTGATACCACCATCACCCATAAATCTCGGCCTGGGGGACGAAAATCTCTTTAGTAGGGTCGAGGAAGGGCGCTTTATCAAAAATGTTAAACACTTTGTGCATAACCATTGATAACCTTGAAAACTCATCACACATGATCACACTGAGATATCAATCTGAACAGACGGATCTCCGCTAGATCGGTCTAACGGTGTGTATGTAACTATGTACCTACATAATATATACGAAACGGTCAGCCTGCTTAGTTTCAAAGCCTCGAATGGCTCCGACCGCCACGACCGTTGTCGTGGGCGATCAATCTAAGGTCGTAACAGCCACACACGGTCCACGTTACTGATTTCGGTCAGATCATAATGAATCTGAAGGTAAGACGGGCCATGTATGTTAATCTAGCAAATGCAATTTTTTCTTACCTTGTACAGATTTCCCGACGGAGTAGAGGGCAGTCAAGGCCGGATACTTCGCAGACACAGATCGCAAGTATCTAGTCATTTGATCATGGTCGTGGTACCGGAACTCCAGATCTGGGCCGTTTTCCCTGGATTCGATTTCGCCTAAGTTCGTAGATACCTCATCTGTATAACATGATGCAATAATTGAAATTAGGAAGATGATAAATTAGCTGGTGATTTTTAAAGAAATAAGTAACAGGAAAAAACTTTGTGTTGGAGAAACACCAAATTTGTAGGTATGGAGACATCTTCAAAAGAAATAATATAACCAATGTCCTCGTGCAGCCGGTTTATTATGTTAGGTATATTTAGAAACCCAATTGAATTGAGTCAGCATCAATAATCCAAAACTGAGATAAGTCCAGCCTGAGGCATATACGTTGACTCGTTGCGTTGATTGATTTCATAACTATGCATACAGACTCAGTCGAGAAGATGAGTGTGTTCAGTGTTGCATAATCAAAATGACAGTACATACTTTTGCGGTGGTGATGGTACATAATTGTTTTAGATGTTCTGCAATATGTTGTATGATTTCAACAAAAATAAGTTTATTAAGTTTTTCTTGATGAATGCTCACTGTACCTGGATTGTAAGTGGGATATGTGAGTGACTGCGCACGCGTCGCCCCCAGAAAGGTCAGCAAAAGGAAAATGCGAGCTATACTCGCTTTCGCGCTGCCAGCCATCTGCAAAATAATAAAGTAGGTATTCTAAATACTAACGTTGATTTTCCTTGTAAATAGGTTCCTGTTCAATACTGGTTTGTTTGTTCACACACTGATTAAATAACGAACAACTTAGTTATATTATTTTTAAAACGATTGTAGGTATTAATTACCCATACCTACATACTTAGTAAACATTTAGACTATTTTAGACTGATGGTGTCACAGCAAAAGATCATAATTTTAATTATGGTGAACGTTGCATAAAGCGTTCTACGGGCAAGTTCTCAAATCATTTTGTTTTATAGAGAAAACTTATGCCCTATAAGGTGCTCGTACTTGGTAGGTAGGTACCTACTACAAGTATAAAGTGGGTACTAGGTACGCAACGACGGTTGTCAATGTGAAAGTTTTTAACTTTAATAATACAAAAGTATTCTTGTTTATATAGGTACTATAGTGTATCAATTTTTGGTACGTATAGGTAGAAATCAAACTGGTTTGGGCTAAGACTAGCTTTGCTTGGCGATTCAATTCATGAACTGTATTGTTCACAGTATAGTGTTGTGATGGGTTGTCAGTAGGTGTGTGGAGCTTTCTTTTGAATATTATTAATGTTTGGGCGAGCGCACCAGTTATGCGGCGCGCGGCGTAACCGGTCGCTGGTTCAAGGTCACTGGGTTAGTGGACCGACCTTATACACAGCAAGCCACCATCTTTTGATTTAGTCAGGTGTACTCGACGAGTTCTTCGTATCTAACTAACATCAATACTTTTGCAACTGAACTTTGAATCGCCCTTGAAAACTAAAATTGATTATAAAGTTCATAAAATATTTAGAAACCTTATATAGTACCCTAACTAGGTAGTAGTAGCTATTAAAAAAGTGCGATGTGATATAATAATATGAATCCACCTACTTATAATAAATAGGTAGGTACTACTGGTATTCAGCTGCATTTGGTTAGACTGGAAGCCGACCCCAACATAGTTGGGAAAAGGCTAGGCAGATGAATATTCCACCTACTCACTCATTACTTTTTACCTACTGTACGCGCGTGTGTCTAAGAAATACCTACCTACATAATAATATTAAATAGGTACCTACTGTTACCTACACTACCTACTAACAAACGCTTGATTGATAGAAAATTGATAACGAACCAACACCTATCCGTCCTACGAGTTTGGTTCTAAACTGTGCAAAATATATTATAAATTCCGGTCTATAATAGTTTTAAGGCAAAATACGCGCTTTGACGTGGAGTTGCGGGCACCAGCTCGTATTACCTAACGTCTCGGGTCTCTGCTCTATTTTATATGCAGTCCCTGTAACACTTGCCGCCCGCCCCGTGACGCAGTGCCCGCCCTAGGCAAAGAACTAGGTACCTACCTGTATTACGTGCTATATATGAGGAAGATCTCAAATTGTGTTGGATATTGTAGGTACAGATGTACAGACGCCAGCACATCAAGCTACTACAATCTGTCAATTTTTTGTAATAGACTTTCAACTTTATCTCTACGCTACGCGCTGACAGTTTCGGGTAGCTTGATGTGCTGGCATCTGTACAATAAAAAAGATTGGTAACCTACAAAAAAATATTTAGGTAATTCATCATGGTTGTAGGCAATTAATGCCGGTTTCTATAACCTCAACCTACGTAGGTACACTAATAAGTGCGCTACACATTATGTCATAATTAATCCCACCAAAAACAGTTTTATGTAAAATGTTGCCAAGATGAGACCACATATGGCTCGAACTGTCAAAAAGTTATCATCTTCTGCAGAGCCAAGCTTCTACCTCTACACGCCCTAACTCTACAACCCCTAAGAAGTTAGGTTTTTTAGAGTTAGAGTTTGGCCCTACAGGAGATCAGATAACTTTTTCACGTTGCGAGCCATATGTGGTCTCGTCTTGGCAACATTTTACATGAAAATGTTTTTGGTGGGATATCACTTCTTTGTGTAAGAGAGCTTATGCTATCTTACACAAAGAAGTGTTATCCCTATATATCCTAATAGAGAAAAAAAAAATATTTTAGTCTTTTTTTTTGGCTGATTTACTAAAAATCCTGAAATTATGTATTTTATTATTTATAACAAGGATTCCCTATAGGTATCAATTTACAGACCTCTAGCATCATGCGGGAGTCTCATACAAACTTAAAGTTCTAAGTTTTAATTTTTTTATGTTATTTTTTTACTAATACTAGCTTGCCTACATACCAAATTTCAGCTTTCTAGGACTTCAGGAAGTACCTACCCTAAATATTTTGATGATCATCATCAGTGAGCCAGTGACGAAATCGGGGTTTTTTAGATATCAATAAAATCTAAAGTATAAAAAAAAAGCTATGCAAATTATTTGAAACTTTGTATGTTTAATAAGTCCACTATTGAAATCACATCCCGAGAATTTTGTTTATTTGATATAATCCAAACCCAAGTTATGAGGGTTCAAAAAAACGATGACGTGCTTCGAGAAAAAAGTAGGTAGTGCCCTTGCGCTTCGCTTGGCTCGTCTGGGCCGGCTTTACCCGTACCCCCAGATGACATCTGAGGCTACCTAATAGGGTTTTGGGCACCCATTGGGCCGGTAAACGGAATCCATAAAAATAAACTAAATGCACAAAAAGTTAAAAACCATGTACCTACCTACCGTTGATTAAAGATGCTAAAAACTTTATTTAGGCCTGAGTTCACCAACATTCAAACCACCGGTTAGACCGTATTTAAACAGTTGGTTTATGAGAAGTTTCTTAAGGAAATTATATAGAACTGATTAAATATTTAATCAGTTAATTTAAATATTGGTGAGAAGTAAAAGTGTAGGTTACTGAGACTACTTCAGTACTTTTACATTACTGTGGCTAACTGCTGCAAAATATCTGCAAACATTACAAGCGTTGCGTCGCTTGGTATTTAACAACTTTCTTTTATTTATTTACTCAAAGCGTGACTTGGGTATTTTGTATTAGTCATGTCATGGCGCGGTCATGTCCACACGTTATTTGACCCTACTGTGTGGAGTAGGTGATCCGTGATCATTGAAATCGCCATAATATCACGTTCACGTACGTACGAGATCGCCTAGTTTATTCGCACGACAGAATTCAGGAACAGTGGTTTTCCGACATTGTTACACGTAGGTATCTTGTGATCTCCATGTTCCGGCGTTTGTAGTAAGTATTTATGTATAGTATATCTCTGTTTGGTTCCATAACCTTACATAAAATGTCACCTTCACAAGAAGGTGACATTTTATCGCACAAAATCGGCGGGGGGTAAGGCATAAAATTAACAATGCCTCTTGCCTCTCGTCCATTCGAGTACATACCTATACAATACCTAATCTCAACCGAATGTCAAAAAATTAAATCATTCTGCACCTCTTGTAAAAGTAACAATTCATCACCCACTTCGACAGGTAACAATGATTGCTTACACGCACGATCAGGGCCTCAAGTCTGCTATTACAATAGTGTCAAAATGGTCTATCATTGATTTCATAATTGTTGATTTTGACAAGTTTGGTAATCTACTAATATACCTAATGGCGTCATTATGACTTTCCAATGGTCAACTACTGACACTCCATTGAAAGAAATGGCATATAATGTAAATGACAAATGAATAAATGTAATGTTTATTGCTATTTACGAAAGTCTTACTACTTCAGATTGCAAACACTAATACTTAATATGTAAAAATATAAATATATAATGAAATCTAGCATGAAATTTAAGTAGTGACCATTGACCGACCAATGGTCGACCATTTTGAATTTAGATTATGAACTTTTAACAAAATGACAATGGGATCGTGTTGGAATGACGAATTTATAAAAATAGCAGACTTGAGCACCAGGCACGGGGCTCTAGAGAAATCGCATTGTATTTATAATTTAATCAGTAAATGGCCATTGAGAAACTAAACACAATCCGTTAAATTGTATTAATTTAATCATTACTTATGCATAGTTTACGCATAAGTACACCCGTACCCTATGTAGGTACCTTTAATGGTTTGTGGTATTAGACTATTTCACTCCCATCACGTTTATTACAGTTCGTTGCTGGATTATGGGTCATTTTTCTTCTTAGCCTTTTCCCAACATGTTAAGGGTCAGCTTCCAGTCTTACCTACTAGATGCAACTGAATACCAGTTAGTATTTTACATAATTGTGTAATTGGTAAACTTTTTATTCATATTCTCCAATGATATTATAAGTGTAAAAAGGTGATATTTTCTAATACTTAATTAGAAACTTTTCCTTTTCTATAACAAAGCTATTATTGAAATATATTTCCTGTTACTGGCTTTAAAACGTTTTATGGAATTTTCTTGTTGACTGAATGTAGGTATCTACCTAACTATTTTTTTTGGAAAATTTAATTTATTACCTAAATTTTCCAATCAGCTGCTCTACCACCTCACGGACTTGTAATATTTTTACAGGGCATGAGAGTTTATGTCGATGCGATTCACCAGGCTATATTATTAAAATGACAACGTGTCACTATGTAGAACCTATCTGAAATGCTCACGCGATCTTTAAAGAAAAGTGGGATTTATAGTGATCGCGTGCAAGCAATCCAAGTATTAGCTTGGTTAATAACTTAAGCTAAGTGCATATACCTACCTAAGCATGTCTCAGCCGTGGATCAACGCCGGGAGAGTATTACTCTACCACGTCTATGTTTACCGCGTTGCTCGAATTTTAGATAAGTGTAATAAGGGCGTGCCCTTTTGGTATCATGATTTGGCTCGTCACCATGTGTGCTCATGCTCATGACAACACTTTTTGTCAGCTTTCCTTCCGTCACCATTGGCACATTAACCCTGTTGTCGTAGTCCCGCTAAATGAAAGAAAAAACTTTCGTTTTCCAAAGACTGTAACTATCTCAAGATGATGTTTTCCATGTTATAATATTTACTACGCTAACATACAGTGATGAGTCGAATTAACATAAGTTGAACTTAGTCGGTGGGTTAGGTATCTCTAAAACTGGGATACGAGTTATGCATAGTTGAAGACTCGACAAGCTCAATTACCTTGGCCCAATTAAAGTCAAAGCAATAAGTATCATCTAGTAAGTTTACTGTAGTTTCGCATGCCTTCTATAGATATTATTAATTTAGCATATTGCTTACATTCTTTTGCGACAAGTCTTCTCCTTGCGGTACTTCGTGCCACTTAGTAAACCAGATTGTTTTTTTTAGAAATAAACCAATAAGTTCAATATATCACCAACATCACAGACAAAAGTTTGTAACAATAACTAATTAATTAAATATCTCCGTTCTTTTCACTTTTAAAACTGATTTTATAAAATGTGAAACTTCATTGATACACCATGCATCGTTAATCAACAAACAATGCAGCATACTTTTTTTGTTATGTGAAAGTTTGAATCTAGTTCGATTTGAATAGGCATAGCCGTATGAGACATCTTGATAAGAATAATAATTGATTAACGTTTAATTATTAAAATCGCTTTTTATAAAAGCATGTAACAGCAAAATGAAAAATTTCATTCTTTGACACTTTTGAATACCTCGATATCTTCATACATTTCTATTCGCATCCTAACAGTTTTAAATTATTATCAGCTACTTATATAAAATAAATAAATCAGAGCATCATCATTTCATCAAATAGAAAATCAAGACCATATTTTTTCTAATAACCGGTTATTGCAAGCCAATCCATTTCTTGTAAAACTATACAATTTTGTTTTGATAACAGAACATAGATGCCAAGTTAATTAAGTTTTTGCTATAGTTTCAATAACTTACAATTAATCAAAGTTGTGTAAAAATGTTTCCACAAAAGCACAACATCACACAATAATTTTGAAAACACCTACCTTGTAACACACTGCGTTATTGTTGTGTTTGCTATCTGGTTGTCATTTATTTGGTTTCTACTTGGTACACGGTAACTTAGTACTCGCGGAAAACAGAATGTTATGTAGAGAGGTCACGTTCTAGTCTTAGCAGACGAGCGGACTCCGCTCGACTGGCAAGTACTGAACTGGCAACCGTTGGTGGGTTGGTAACTCGGCGTGTCACGCCGTCATCTGCGTCATCCAACACGACACACAACCGGAAAGTGCTTTCTCTCATAACAATATTTGTAAAACTGCTTCTAATTCCCCGCAATAAAGTCTAATTTGTGTCCATCGGAGCCGCAAATGTGTTCAGCACGACTAGAAGTTGTACTTTCCACTCTAGTGGTCACAGTATAGAAGCGAGTTTATAAAAGTTAGTTCGGCCTATCCGTGACGTAGTTTGAGTATTCCCAACTCTCGTCTCATCTGGCACTTTTCCCGCGGATAGAATTTCTATCTACCCGATATTTAATATTTTAACTTATTTAGCGAGAAAATTCCTAGAGAAATTCAATATTATCGATAATGTAATTATAACAAAGTAACATTCTAAGGTTATGGAAGGCTTACTAAGCTTACGGTAGGGTTTAATCCCCTAGGCATTCATATATTTACTCGTATTCTCCAATTATATATCACCTTATTAATCGGGTTTGTTAAAACTCTAACACAGTTTAACGCAAATAGATTCTCATAATGGGTAGGTATTATTGTATTGGTATCTATCTATAATACCTTACTAACAATTTTATTTGTCTAGCAAAATGACCTAGATATACCTCCCAAACTGCAGCTGCTGGTCTGCTGCTACTATGAATTGGATTTTAAATTCCAACATTTGGTTGGACGACCTAAATTCTATTAGTTCTAAGTTTGGTTATCGACTTTGAGAGGGATTATTAATTAGCTATTAATAACTCAAACGTCTCAAATAAGTTTAGTCTAGTTTACTGACGCCACCGCGACTACAACCTAATTAGGCTTTTCTCAAATATTAGCCTTTTGGGAAATTATTCGGTTCTCGGAGATCCGATCCCACGGCCATGACCTTTCAAAATGATAAATTGATCCCTATTCCAAATATAGATCGGAGTTAGTGGAGTATGAAGATGAATCCTATCAATCTATCATGTTCATTACTGTGGTTCATCTTCAATTCGTACCTTTTCTTGACATAGCTCTCTCAATTCTATTCGGAGAATTTTAAAGTCACCAAATTTGTTGATTATTAATTCATATTATAGTTAGTTACCTACTTGTTGTATTCAGTTTGAGAATTATTAGAAACTACTGGATGGACAAAAGCATCTTCAACAATTTTTATATGGAGGTAGCAGTCGCTGTTTCATTCAAAGAGTGCTCTGCTAGAAACATTATAAAAATGACTATTAATATTACACTTGCGTTGTTGGTTGTTGGGTTATAGCCAAGTTGTTTGAAAGGTAGTAGAGAATACAGAAGCTGGCAGAAGCATCCAACCACATGGCGGTGAGCATAATTAATCTAGAGCGTTGAGTGCGACTTATCGGAATTTCTACAAAATGGGGATAGCACACCCTACCCATCGGACTATGAGAGTGAAGGAAAAGGGAGTGCACTTGTGTTTGCGCACTCACTTGTGTTCTATAACATCTCTTGCGTAGATTGGCTAATCTCCGCTGGGGCCGAAAGTCGGTCCGGAGGAAGATACTATTAACACGCGGATGCACGTCTGAAAATCAGGTAATAGGAGTAGTTATTAGGTCGTGTAGTACCTCCTGTACTGTGTAGAATACCGACAGGTAGGCAACGTTTCGCCGAAGTACTGGGCTGGGCAACTTGTGGAACTTGACCACACGCGACTAGTAGACTACGAACCATTTTTATAAACTAAACTCTTTTCCTTTCTTTTGTTGGACTCAACTGTCTCTGATAGATATGACATGCCTTTCCTTAGAATTAAACCAGCAACCGGCCCTATGTGCGATGCAGCATGATTGTAGCGGGACTCAAGGAAGTTCCTTTGTAAATAATTACTGTATGTAATCGGCGGTCAAGTAGTTGCTATGAGTCGTTTACAAGTAAATATAATATCATCGTAGTTTCTAGCGCTTCACGGTAGGCTGAAAATCGGCTTTCATACTTAGACTTAGGGATTTCAATTTGCAGGTGCCGGATTTTTTGCCGGATATCCCTTCTAACTAATAGAAGCGATTACTAACTATATTCAAAAATGACACCCGAGTTAATTCTGCACAAAAACGAAGGAATTATATATTTTTTACGAAAAATTTGTATGAAGCTAGTATGAAAAAGTTAATTATCTCGTAAACAGCAAGGAAAACCGTAATATTCTTACAGGTGGTCATAGTACTAATTATTTACGATTTTTTGACATATGTCATATAACGGTTATCGCTGCTAATTTTGTTTAAAAAATCGTCAAAATATTTTTATTTATTTTTACCTATGAAACGGTTCCTTTTAGTGACTAAATTAAGAACATTGTTAATTATGAAGAATGTTATTGACCCAATTATTAAGAATATATAAAACAAGAAAAATATACAAAAAAATAGAAAAAATTAAACCAAATATTAAACATTTTCTTATCTCTGTCGTTGTCGGACTCCAATTTCTGAGTCAGAATCCAGATTGGATATATCTAAAAACTCGAACTCACTTTCCTGAAACTGAATTAAGTTGAGAGTTTCAGCAAAAAAGCTCAGCTTTCTCGTGGCATCTAACTTAGGCCTTTGTGTACTTAGGAAAGGATCGGAAGGATAACTTGATTAGAATCTTGCCTGCTTCTTTTCCGCGAATTATGTTCCCGGAACCTCCTAAAATCTTTGTTTCGAGACTCTGAGGCTTCTTCCGAGAGAGTCCCAATCGGCACAATATAATTTTTCTCGATTATGTCAACCCCGTGTATCTATTAATAATTTATGTACGGTTGGTGACATGTCGTACAATTCCACGTACTTTTCCGCTGTTTTGCGGGCAAAATGTTTAAATTTTATTACGTCGATCTTCTCGCCAGATGTTATCGCTTGCAAAATCCCAGCAAATCTTTTAATAAGATCTTCGTCCAACCCGGTCATAGCTGCAGTTTTATTGGGAATCTCGAAAAACTTTCTCGCGGTATTCCCGTCATTGGTAGTTCCCGAGCCTTGTTTCACAATATCAATCAAGAGATTGAGCAGATCTTTGAATTTATTTTGAATACATTTTTTTCTGTTCTGCAACATTTCTTTGTCCTCATTACTTCTCGCTGCCCACCGTTTGAAGTCGAACCTGTATGCAATATGTAACAGACATTCCTTAAAATTTATGCGTGTGTGTAGGGATGACAAGCCAAATTTGTATATGTCAGCACACACAGTCTTTGATGTTACAACATCTAAGCGGTTCATATCCGTAGGTTTTGCTAAGCACAGGTAGCATGATGCATTTGATCTGGCCTCAGAAAGGTACGTGCAGACTTTGGCGTCGATCATTGTCATCATTAGTTGATGAGTCACCATGTTATTATTACTGCACTCTGTGGGGATAAGGGCCTGAAATTCATCATCCATTTGTCTTTTGAGACCAATGACAACTGCTTCGCTCTCCTTTACAAAAGTAAACTGAATTGGACGACAATACAAAGTTGAGCATGGTTTTGGGTTCGTCCATACAGTATTATCTCTATCTGTCAAGGAGGTCATGAAAATGCTTGCATCATCTTGCTCACCCTCCATTTTCTGCTTGTATCGGCTTTGGTTGGAAGCACCATCAAATCCCCACTTGGATATCAGCTTTAGCTGCTTATTTTGCACATCGGCATAGTGAGAAAGACTTTGAAGGATCCTCGTCACCGTGATGTCAAGTAAAGCTTGAAGTGTAATCCTAGCCGAGGAATCCGTAACTGACACTGTTTGCTTCGGAGGGTAGCAATCAAGCTTAGTTTGTTGCACTTTATAGTAGGATGGATAAATATCCTTAGCACCTTCCCGAATGGCAGCCTCTCGCAAAGTAATATATTGCCACTTAACAGTTTTAGTGAAAGAAGCAATCCAAGCGCTTTCTCTGGTGTAAATATGACTGTTTTCACTGGTTTCATAAGCGTTTCTTTAATTTTAACGGCTGCTTCAGGATTTTTCATCATGTATTTGATCACAGATGCGTATCCTCGTGCCCTTCTTCTTTTAAACGCACTGCAGCTGCATATGCCAATTCACTGGAGTCTTCGTCTGTATGATCATCAGATCTTCTCTTTTTCTGTTTACTTCCCAAATCTTCGAATGGTTTTCAGGACCTTTTTGTCATTGTTCCAACGGACGATGATGGCGACGACGACGGCTCTTGAGAGTCTGATTGTGCTCTTGGTATCTCATCAACAGTTTATTCTTGATTAGCTAAAGTTTGCACACAACTTGCCAATCAATATTTGCTTGCAGCCAATTTCCGTACAGTCTTCTGAAGTGATCAAGGAATCGGTTGGATTTCTGCCACCTCTGTAAAGCAGCTCCCGTGAATTTCCGACAAAATTCTTTGAGAGTTACTCGATCTTCGGCAGAAAGGCAATCGCCTATGCGGGATACGACTGTACCAAACAATACTTCATGATTAAATGAAGTACTCTCACTTTTTAGAAGAACAAACAAGTCTAAATTGGTGATTAAACTTTCCATTTTTAGATTTTATAGTCGCAGAGTAAAAAATTTGTGTTAGAAGTTACACAGTTGTGAACAATCTAAATTATAAAGCAAAATTTTAGCCCTGTTATTGCAAAACGTCCTCATTAGAGTTTTAAAAGATGTGCTAATGAAAATTTATAATCGTCAAAAACATTTCTTAGAACTCATAGCACAACTAATCAACAAATTAGCTTACTTATCAGAAATCATTAACAATCATTTAATCAGACTAAAAAATTTGTTATTTGATATTTTGGTTCTATGTAAAGTTTTAAAAGTCATTTTGTATTGATAAATATCTAGCTCAAACAGAGTTGTCTAAGTGTGGATGTATTATAAACCTCTGACTACTCCTTGGGGAATATAGGGATGATGCAATTTTATGTTACGTGTTGTTAAAAACGGTTCCTTTTAGTGTGTAAGTTGAGACACACTAAAAGGAACCGTTTCATGTGTAAAAATAAATAAAAATATTTGGACGATTTTTAAAAAAAAATTAGCAGGGATAACCGTTATATGACATAATTATGTCAAAAAATCATAAATAATTAGTACTATAACCACCTGTAAGGATATTACGGTTTTCCTTGCTGTTTACGAGATAATTAACTTTTTCATACTAGCTTCATACAAATTTTTCGTAAAAAAATGATATTTAGATTCCTTCGTTTTTGTGCAGAATTGACTCGGGTATCATTTTTTAATATAGTAAGAACTAATAGAAGCGATATCCGGCAAAAAATCCAGCACTTGCAAATTGAAATCCCTAAGTCTATGAAAGCCGATTTTCAGCCTACCGTGCGCTTGTAGGTGTGACACTGACGCTTGAATGCAATTTATTTAAATGAGTATAAAATAAAAAATAATAAAATGTGTCTTTACACACGTTTTGCACAGAGTCAATCCATTAACCCTAGCCAGATTTTCCTTCTTTTTTAGTACCTTTCGAAACGGCCTCGTGGTATATAGATAGGTAATATGTATAGGTATGCATTGTTTTCGTATAATACAGCTGTAAAGTACCATCAAAATTGCTGCTAAATTAGACAGCATTCAATAGTTCTTATAATTTTTTGTCAGCCTATTGTAATTTGCTCTCTCAGGCGTCCAGTGATTGACGATATCTTTGCCCAACTGTCCGGGCCTCAAGTCTGCTATTACAATAGTGTCAGAATGGTATATCATTGATTTCCTAATTGTTGAATTTAGTAATCTACTAATATAATGGCGTCATTATGACTTTCCAATGATCAACCACTGAGTGTCAGTGGTTTCATTGAAAGAAATGGCATAAAATGGTAATCTCGTACATAATGACAAATGAATAAATGTAATGTTTATTGCTATTTACGAACTTCTTACTACTTCAGATTGCAAACACTAATAGCTACGTAATATGTAAAAATATCTAGTAAATGAAATCTAGCATGAAATTTAGTACTTTTTCTCAGACCATTAACCGACCAATGATCGACCATTATGAATTTAGCGGGGTGCATTTGGGCGAAATATCCAACCCCAGTCCTACTTGATTCTGACTTGTTTTTTTTTCAATATCATCCTTTTGATTATAGAGCGCAGAGCTTTTCCTAATGTGAATAACGATTAGAGTTACCATTTCGAAATTCGAAAAGTCCTGACAAAAAGCCGGATATTTAAAAAAAAACGTTCGGACATTTCCAATATACTTAGTCTATTTTGTCAGAATTCATTAAAAAAAACCTTATACTACCTTATTATACAAAACAAGGTTTAACTTTAGACCCAGGTTATGTCGAAAAGGCCAAAAAGTTGTATTGCCCCTCTTATCGTTGAATTTTGGGACACGTTGTATATGTAGCAAATAATAATAATATCCTCCTGTCCAAGTTTCGGTCACGGCGACCAATATGACGATTAGTCACATGAGTACGCAAGAGATGAACAGAGGCCAGCACATCAACCTACCCCAATCTGTCAAATTTCTGAATAAGGTTCATATTCAACTGGGATGTGTGTGGTATATACAAGAGTGTGTGCGCAAACACTGGTGCATTCCCTCTTCTCTCAGCCTCATAAATAGTCCGATGAGTGAGACGGCTATGCGATATGACCTGCACCTTAATTGCGTAACACATTAGCAACCACAATCCAAATCATTTTGAAGAATATTGCTAATCCATTGCTTCATATGTCCGTAAAAAATGTCTGCTCTACAACGTAAATACCGCAATGAATACTGTTGAATTGTCGAAATAAAAGCCATTGCTACTGTTAGTATGTTACGCAATTACCTACCCCGCGGGGCGAGGTCAGGCGCTAGACCAACGACAACGAATAATTATGTGCTTTCCTAGGCACGTGAGACGGGGGTGCCACATGTGGTGAGTTTTCATTCAAACTTCCAAACTCCGGGTTGCTACTGAAAATTTCTAATAAGTAGGACCAACGTTGTCTGACCTGAGAATCCAACCCAAGACTTCGCGCTCATCACTCGTTCTTGCGACCGTGAAGCGGGTTGCAGACCAAAAGCTAAGCTAAGTTAGTCCTTAGCTCGCATAGCCGAGGTAATTTTTTTCATACATCTGTTCATAGTTTGCGGTCTGTACACAAGTATGAAAAACTACATCAGCTATGCGAGCTAAGCTAGACTAACGTTGCTGAGCTCTTGGTCTGCAACCCGCTTGAGACTAACGTGGCAGTCAAGTAGCCGCAAGCACGACTGAAGAGCATGGAGTCCTGGGTTCGATCCCCGGGTTAGTCTAAAATCGGGTTGCCCGGGGATGGCCGGTAAATGACAATAGGCTCTGGAAGTTACATGTTACAAAATTCACATATAAAAACCCTTATCAGTACATCCTACGCATAATAAAAACTATTATTCGTAGGTATCATCAATGGTTCTGTTCCTGACGTCTTCAATCTGATTCCGTGAAGTTGCAGAACCGCTCTTAAAATTAAAAAGGTTTATCTTTCATGTTTGTTAGCTAAGTCTTACGTTGACCTCATTTTCATTGATATTTTGCGACCGTCATGTCACTTCAACTGCCCTATATAAGATACCTACCCCTGGCTTTGATCGTTCATCCAAGGCCGTAAATATTATTTGTCACGGGTTTCAATCAACTTTAGGAAATTTAAGAGTCACAGCATAGTACGTAGGTAGATAACTAATCTAACCTAACAGTAATAACTGTGTGAGTTGTGCCGACTCTGTTACTTGCAATCATGGCAGCCATCAATTCTGCAATCTAATCAGATAGAGCTATCTGATTAGATTGCAGAATTAACTTAATTCATTAAGTACGAGTACGAGTAGATGACAACAATGCCGATAATACCGATTTTAGTATGGAAGGTGGCGACTTTTTGTTTTCCCGCGACCATCAACCAAAAAGAAACTTATTTGACATGCATATCTAAACTCAGTCTGAAATGAGATGTAAGTGTTAGAAGTTTGTATGTGTTTATTAGCTTTGTACGAGTAGGCAATTTTTGAGTCCTAGGTGCAAGTTTAGTGATATGTTACCACAAAATAGATAGCCGCTAAATGTTTTTGGACATTTGAATATGCGGTATACCCCTCCCGTGCGTTATGCAGTCCTCAACAATTATCCATTGTCAGGACGGAGGGAGTCTGATGCAATTTTTCTTACTTTTGAAACTACAAAATGTCCCAAAGCATTTAGCAGATATCTCGTCGCACTTGCCCGGTTTTCATTTGGGTCTCAAACGCGGAGACCCCAAAGTGCGGAGCCTGTAGTACGAATATTTAGCTATTTAATACGTGGCTAATCCGGCCCGGTATTAGTACAGAATTTAATATGTAGTTGAACCTTGTAAAACGTACAAGCAAAATATACCCAATCATTGAAATTAATTCGATAGGTATCCCATATCATTCCGGTATTCTACCTACCTGGGTAAAAAATCGAAATTCCGAAATTCGTGGGAGATGGGTCCAACAGGCAGAGGAATTTAATTTTAAAATATTAATGTGATATAATATCACACTGGAACCCAAAATACGGGTGGGTTCTGAATGAGGTTATGCTCAATCCATTTAAACCATAAAATATCCTTAAATTAAGAAGAGCGGTTTTAGTTCTATTGTTCATTCTGTACATATCAAACATTGAGCAAAACAGTATTGCTGGGAAACGACTTTTATTTTTGGTGAGTAAAATCGCTGTACATAGAGCGCAAATCAGCGCAATGTAGGCACGCAGAAGATTGTGCTTACGGATGTCAGAAACGGTTCAAGGGTATTGGGGGTAGGTACCCGTACCTATCTAAAGTTTTGTTATAAGTACTTGTTTTCGTAAAAAAAGTTATGGTCCAGTTCAAAAAAATTCTGTAAATGACAGGTAAGGTAGAATTTGTTTACATTTAGTTGACTTAGTGCTCTCGGCGTGTTTTTTACCCGCTAGTCTACTTATTTCAATAGGCATTTTATCTAGCCTGCTATAATTAGGGGATCTATATAATTATTTTTGCATGTTTCGAACATTTCGAACGGCATTCGTCGAGTTTGCTGATGGAATTATATAACAAAAATATAGTAACTTCAAATATGTAAACATTCAAATCAACCTAATAGGATTATAATTATTTAAGTTTAAAAGCTGCTCAGTAGTGCATTTGCTTCTAGTGTACTTGATCTATTTTGATTTAGTTTTCTCCATCATTTAGTAATAGTTAGTAAATATTATGTAGGCCATTTAAAAAATATAGTGACGTACACGACCTTGAATTCGAATAGAGCAGGTACAATGCCAATACTTGTGCATCTGGGGCAGTAAAGATCGAGCGAGCTTGAAGTAGATAGAGCTTAGTGGGCGAGGGCGGTGGCGGCGCAGGCGCGTTGTGCCGAGGAGGGTGTATCGATCGTTGGCTGCAAGTTGCCGCCAGTGCGCGCGCAGGAGACGGGCTTCGTGTGCCGTGTGTGGCCAACGAGGGATTGAGGTTTTCCCGCGCAGTGAAATAGCGCATAGCTGCGCGCAAGGCCAAACAAAGGGGCGAAGAGAGGGGTGTCCTCCGAGGGCGCGAGCTCGGCCCGGGACCCTCACATTACGTAACATTAAACGCACAGGACGGCGCACAAACAATGTGATTTTATTTTATCTTAAAATTTTCTACTGTTTTTGATCACTTATACAATTTTTAGGATTAGTATCGTGATATTATGTTAACTTGCGGGCAAATAATTGAGTTCATTTCAACATATTATAGGTTAATCACTGTTATATCGTGCAGATCTACTTTAGACCTAATATCTTGCGAAAATAATAAAATCAGATTTTTTTTAAAATAATGTTTTGGTGAAATGACAGTGAAAATTTTCGGGACAGTGACAACCGAGTTTATTAAAACAAAAATACCTAAATCGATAGTTTTAGGAATATTAAATACGTTAATATTAATATAAGTAGTAATAATAAGGATAATGAAAACGTTTTCAAAACAAATGAATAGTATTGTACTAAATGTGGCAATACGAAATTATTCATTTTATTGACAAAGAAGTATTTTCACAACAGTCTTAGATGCCGCGCTGAAATTGTCAAGATGACTATGGGTAAGTTTTCCATTAAATTATTCTTCTAGGAAAGTGAAAGCCCTTTATTGATAACGTTCCTTTCTATTCTTTTACGATGGATATAAAGATTGATTGGATTTAGACTCAAGTTTGCGAAAATTTGTCGTAGGGCCACATTTACTGATACTTACTTACAAATTTATCGATTCTCCCTGGTACCTATTAGTAAAAGTAGACTGGACTAGACCAGGTAGATTAAAGTAGACTGTAGATAAATATGGATTGATATAAGTATGAAACTTTATTTCAAATCTAATTTCAATCCCATTATAATACCCAAGAAGATTCTCGCGTAAAGGTAGACGAAGGTTCCGAGGGTTGACTTGTGTATTACTCTACCGATTGACAAGACGTAGGTAGGACAAAGGTACATTTCAATGGAAATTATATCATATTATGTCTGCCCTGATAATGGTAAGCCAATCTAGAGTCACGAAAAAGAGTTAGCTGCAGTTATAGCTACAAACATGACACATTATTATAATGATAATAAAGAGCACTGTGATTTGGACAGTGATTCAAAATCAGAGGTAAAAAAGGGAGGAGGCTTTAGTCAGCAGTGGGTGGAACAAGGCTATTAATGGTGATCAAAGACATTAAATTATTTATGGTGATGATGAGGATTGCTACAAATAATCATCTTTTTGCTACTGTTATTTATTATATCAGAATACTAGCTTCTGCCCGCGACTTCGTCCGCGTAATTTTTTTTGTTTCCCCGACCCACCCCGTCGCAGCGCGTCGCCGGCCTGCGCTATTACTTCGTTTTTGCTTAGCGAAAACTTCAAACTTTTTTTCTTTTTGCTCAACTCCTAAGGGTCCTAGCGTCAAGTTTAATAGCATATAGCCTTCCTCAAGAATTGGGCTATCAAACGCAAAAATATTTTTATAAATCCGACCAATACTTCCAGAGATTTAGAGCTTTCAAACAAACAAACCCTTCAGCTTTATTATTAGTATTATTTTAAAACTCTGATATCTCCTAAGATATTCATTGAAATCAAATGATGTCAAGGGCAATTTTGTTTAAAATTAAATACTTGTGATGAATAACGTATTTATTTGGATAAGGATTAATACCATGTTTATAAAAATATCTTCGCAAATAATGCATTATTATAGAACAAATTTGGTTAGCATAAAAAAGGTTATAGTGAGTTAACCTTAAAAGATAGACATATGCTGTCCCGGACTTTCTTTTTAACTTTTGAAGGGGAACAATTCTGTCATACTTACTGTTATGTATGTGTCCAAGGGCGCCCCCGCGCGCCCTCTATTGTACAGTGAGTCCCAACTCTCGAATAAACCAGTGCGTTGCTAGCCAGCGATCGTTTCAGTTGCGTACACCCGTCCCGCACCCGCGTACTTAACAGTGGCGACGAGAATTAATTTACCTACCACGTGTTGAAAATGTCTACTTCTGTGCAATTTGGAATTCTACATACGTTCGACCATAACACACAGACATGGAAAACGTACAAAGGGCGTATAGCGCAATATTTCGTGGCAAATGGCGTCAACGAGAAGACGGATCCCGCGGGTGAAAAACGAAAGGCCATCTTGCTCAGCGCACTCACTGAGGGTACCTATAAGCTAACAACAGATTTAGTTTTACCTAAAGCCGTTGAAGACGTACCCTACGAAGACCTTTTATCACTACTGGACAACCATTTTACCCCCAAATGTGTCGGGTTTGGTGAGCGTCACAACTTCTACGCGGCGTCTCAACAAGCCGGGGAAACTCATTCACAATGGGCAGCGAGATTGCGAGGGCTGACTGAAAAATGCGCCTTTCTCAACGTGGAGGAGGCCCTCCGCGACAAGTTCATTATGGGGATGCAGCCAGGACGAGAGAAGGAGAAGCTGTATTCGAAAGACCTGGCCGACCTCACGCTGGCCAAGGTCGTGGAGATGGCAGAAAACCTCCGATGTTCGCGCGCTGCGGCCGCGGCCAGTGCGGGAGCGCTGGCACAGGCGTCTGTGGCAGACCAGCAGCTTTTCAAGATAGCGGATAAAGAAAAAAGTGGTAGTAGTGTAGTGAAGGTGAAATGTAGTGTATGTGGTTATACGAATCATAAATCGGCGGACTGTAAATTCGCAAATTATCTTTGTAAAAAGTGTCACGTAAAAGGCCACCTGCGTAAAATGTGTCCAAAAGTGAATTACGTCCAGGTGGATGGCGGTGACAAGGGTGAGGATGACGATGACGGTAAGCTGTATTATATCCGTTCATTCAGGGGAGAACCCATGGTAGAAACTGTTTGGATTGATAACGTGCCATTCAAATTCGAAATTGATAGCGGGTCCGCGGTAACCGTTGTTTCGGAGGCGTTTTACAAAAGTAATTTCATAAAGGTGCCATTATCGAGTACATGTAAACAGCTCGTAACGTATAACGGCGGGAAAATTGTGTGCCTAGGTACATTGCGTCTACCGATACGCTACGCGGATCAAACGAATGTAATGTACTTATATGTGGTCCGCGACGGCGGGCCGCCCATCCTGGGTCGAGATTTTTTATCATTGTTTCGCTTACAGTTAACACCGGTCAACTTTTGCAAAACTTCTGAATCTGAATTGCAACTGCAATACCAGAAGTTATTTTCGGATGAACTAGGAAAATTTAATAAGTACAAAATAAAACTATCGTTGAAAGAAGGAGCAAAACCGGTTTTTTGTAAAGCGCGCCCGGTAGCGTTTGCGTTGCGTGCAATGGTCGATAAAGAAATCGACAGACTGGTCGGTTTAGGTATTCTTGAATCCGTAGAATATTCGGAATACGCTTCACCGATAGTTCCTGTTCTAAAGCGAAACGGGACAGTCAGACTGTGTGCCGACTATTCAGTTAGTATAAATAAACAGTTACTAGTAGAACAGTATCCGCTTCCCACAACTAATGAACTGTTTTCAAAGATCCACGGGGGCCAACAGTTTAGCAAACTCGACCTATCTATGGCCTATAACCAGTTAGTTTTGGATGATGAGTCAAAAAACCTAACCTGCATAAACACAAACCGCGGGCTTTATAGATTTACACGTTTAGTGTTTGGGTTAGCCAGCGCGCCGTCTATTTTCCAGCGTGCTATCGAGGGCTTGCTGTCCGGTATAGACGGAGTGTTGTGCCTACTAGACGATATTTTAATAACAGGAAAGGATAGGCAGGAGCATTTACAAAAACTGAATTTCGTTTTGAAACGCTTAGAAGAAGCAGGGTTAACTTTACAAAAAGGAAAATGTAGTTTTTTTCAAGACGAAATCAGTTATCTAGGTTATGTTATCACTAAGGATGGCCTAAAAAAAGCGCCGGGAAAAATTAAAGCAATGTTGGAAGCACCGGTGCCCACAAATGTTAATCAGCTTCAATCGTTTTTAGGGTTAATTAACTATTACAGGAATTTCGTACCTAACGCATCCACAATCCTCAGCCCGTTATACGATCTGCTAAAAAAGGGTTGTGAGTGGTCATGGACGGATATTCATGACTCGGCTTTTAGGTCAATAAAAGAGTCCATGACATCGGAACAGGTTCTCGCACATTTTGACCCGAACGCGACGATAATATTAACGGTAGACGCTTCCCCAAGTGGGTTGGGAGCAGTGCTCTCACAAGTAGGCTCAGACGGTTTGGAAAGACCTATTTCATTTGTTTCGCGTACTTTAAACTCTGCTGAAAAGCGATATGCTCAGATCCAAAAGGAGGCAACTGCCATTATTTACGGCGTCCGTCGGTTTCATCAATACTTGTATGGCAGATCGGAACCGTTTATTCTTCGTACGGATCACAAGCCCTTATTGGCAATTTTTGGCCCCCATAAAGGTATACCAGAAATATCAGCAAATAGGCTACAGCGGTACGCCTTGTTCTTAAGTAGCTATAACTATAAGATAGAGTATGTTCGCAGCGCTGATAACAGCGCAGACTATTTTTCCCGCGCGAGCTTGCCGCGCGCGGTTCACGAGTGCGCGTGCACCGAACAATGTAAGTGCTGTGACTGCGAAGTATCATATGACCGAGCGACTTAAATATGTTTGTTTTGTATTAGACGGAAGTATGCCCGTGACATTAGATAAGTTGCGCGAGGAGACAAGTAGTGACGTAGTTTTAAGGCTAGTAAAAGACTTTATTTTAAATGGTTGGCCACCGAAGATAAACGATATAAGGGTAAAACCGTACTACTTATGCAGATCACAATTATCCTATGAGAATGGTTGTGTCATGAGAGGCCATAAAGTGGTTATTCCTTCGAGCTTATACAAAGTAATTCTTAAAGAATTACATTCTTCCCATCTAGGCATAGTAAAAACTAAGGCCGAAGCACGATCAAGATTTTGGTTCCCGGGAATTGACCAGGCTATAGAAACAACGATAGGTTCATGCGATGTTTGTATTCAGTTGCGCCCCTCACCGCCGCTCGCGCCGCCTTCTCACTGGGAATTTCCACCTAGTCCCTTTTACAGAATACACATAGACTTCCTAGGTCCGATTAAAGGCTGCGTTTATTTGGTGGCGGTAGATGCACATACCAAATGGGTAGAAGTTTACAACATGAACACAGCTACTTCTTCGGTCGCGGTGATTGAGAAGCTATGTGATTTCATGTCAAGGTTCGGAGTTCCGAAAACAGTAGTAAGTGATAATGGCACAGCTTTCTGTTCGCGGGAATTTGAATTATTTTGTGTAGCAAACGGGATTACGCATATGACGTCACCGGTCTATCACCCGCCTAGTAACGGCCAGGCCGAAAGTTTCGTTAAGGTAATTAAAAAGGGAATAAAGTCTTGTATTATGTCGTCTCATAGCCTGAAAGAAACAGGGGTGAAATTATTAAAATATCTTATGGATTATCGTAATTCAGTTCACTCTGCTACTGGGTTGTCCCCTGCGCAATTGGTGTTTGGGCACAAGTTAAGATCACGATTGGATCTGATGAATCCAAAGTCATCGGCACCCTTGTCCCCGTCTGTATCAGCTAATGTTGTAAAAAATCAACAGTGTATGCAAACTAAGCAACAAGGGAAAAATAAAACAAAATATTTAAAAAAAAACGATATTGTATTATACAAAAAGTTTGTTAATAAAGCAAGTTATACATGGTGTAAGGGCATCATACTTAAAAGAATTGGAAAAGTATTGTATTTAGTAAAAGACAGTCATAGTTCAGAAAGTTACAAAAGGCACATAAATCAGCTGATGCCGTATAAAGGAACAAGTAACAATAATGAGGATAATGTACAAAATTCTATAGAGAACATACCTGGGTCATCTTGTCCTCCTGCACCGCAACCATCACCGCTACACTCGCCGTCGTCGTCGCCTCCGTCATCACCGTCGCCTTCCCCGTCGCCAGCTACTCCTGAAACGCACGTACTCCAGCCGGAACCTTACTTACCAGATCCCTTGCCGGGTAGTTCGGCCAGAGGGAGGACAGCAGAATTGTGCGCACGAAATGCTTCTTCGTCGTCAAAAGAGGACGAGACGGAGAAGGACTCACAACAGGCCCATCACGATGAACATCAAGCTGGTACGAACGACGTCGATGTTGAAAAAACAGAGAGAGATTCGACCTCCGAGGATGTTAGTCACAAAGCAGGAACTAATCTCGATACCCAGACCTCACAACGCGATGAGTCAAAGACTGTTACACCAAAGAGATCGTTACGTAATCGCCCCGTTATTTGTTATAAAAAGTATTTCTAGCGTAAGATGTATAATAGTATGTAAGATGTGTGTCATGTAGGACTAGAGTTACACTATGTTGATGGATACATAATAAGGATGTTAATTTGTATTCGGTGTTTTTGGACTAGAGGGAGGAATTGTTATGTATGTGTCCAAGGGCGCCCCCGCGCGCCCTCTATTGTACAGTGAGTCCCAACTCTCGAATAAACCAGTGCGTTGCTAGCCAGCGATCGTTTCAGTTGCGTACACCCGTCCCGCACCCGCGTACTTAACACTTACATGATTTTTGCGAAACTTTAACCGTTTACGCAGCGCACGCAGCGGAAGCTCTCAATAGGTAAAAAATCCCCCGATTTTGAAACATTCTCCATTGGTGCTCCGTTCCTATTGGTCTTAGCGTTAGCCTTCCTCGATAAATGGGCTATCTAACACTGAAATAATTTTTCAAATCGGACCAGTAGTTCCTGAGATTAGCGCGTTCAAGCAAACAAACTCTTCAGCTTTATAATATTAGTAGGTATAGATTGATGTCGAGCACATGCACAACAGGGATTACTAAGAGACAGTATTTTTGAAGATCCGATCCTTCTTATGCCTGAGGGTCTCACATACTATTGCAGTAAAACTACCGTTTCCTAAAAGAGCGCCGCCCGCCATATAACGACGCAGTGACGACTATCATGAAAATGATGGCAGCAGGCTTTGACTTTAAGGTGTCAAAAAACGCTCTAGGAAAACATACATCTTAAATAACGTTTCAGTGATTTCATTCATCTGTAAATTGCGGACACTAATTGGCGGCCAGTCGGCCACCGCTCTTCTAGGTAACCGCAGCTGAAGCGTATGTACTTATAGCAAAGATGCAACTCGTGTGTTTATAATACTAGCCCACTAAACGATGCAATTCCAAGCAGACACAACAATACAAGATGCGTTGCGTCACCGGATGAGTCGCGGCTAAATCGCAACGTTTCATTCAGATAGTACCTACCTATGAAAGTAGAGTGTCACTATGAGAACATGCTCGCACCTGGCCTATGAATAAAAGTCATTAAGAGACGAGGGATATTACGTTATTTTTTATTATTATACAAAAGGTACATAAATATCAGCTTACATAATATATAAATATTATTTTCTTTTCCTATTTATATACAACATTATTTTTAGTACTTATATGCGAAACTTGAATATAGTTTGTTCAGAATAAGTAACTGAATCGATTCCAATATTTTTACACCATGTCACCTATAGGTATGTATTAGGTCCTTAGTTCCATATATATGAAATTGGCGTTTTGTACGGGAGGAATATAAAGTCAATTTTTTTTTTTTGTAAAATATATTTAATTAATCAAAGTATGCACTGTTGTTATCCATGCACTTTTGCCATCTCATAGGTAGTTCATTGATCCCTTTACTAAAAAAAACCATGGGGGCGAGAATCAATGAACTCTTTGAAGGCGGTTTGGACTGCCGCATCGGAGTTGAATTTTTTTCCTTGAACTTCTTAAAGTTGTCCAAATTCCGGAAAAAATGGTAATCTGTTCGAGCAAGGTCCGGGGAGTACCTACGGTGAATGTTGCAGACATTCCAATTGTAGCTCATCTAACTTAGTGGTTGTTTGTTGTGCAGTGTGTGGTCTTGCGTTGTCGTGAAACAGCAGTGGCCAAGAGCGATCTCGGTTGTTTAGCAGCTAGTTCTTCCTACGTGGTTTGCAGTTGCTGACAATAGATATCTGCCGTAATCGTTTGGCCAGATTTTAGAAAGCTGTAGTGAACGACACCGGCGCTAATCCACCAAACACTCACAAGTAAATTTTTCTGAGTAAATTTTCGTTTAGGGCAGAATTTGGCTGGTTTTCCAGGGTTCAGCCATTGCGACGAGCGCTTCCGATTATCGTACAGTATGCACTTTTCATCACAAGTAATGATTCGATTTAAAATCCCTTCATTATTGTGTCGGTTGAGCAAAGTAACACAGCAGTCTACGCGTGTTTGCAAGTTCGATTCACTCAATTCATGAGGTACCCATCGTTCAAGTTTTTTTACTTTCCCGATTTGCTTCAAGTGGATTAATACAGTTTTATCACTTATCCCGAAGCCTGCAGCTATCTCTGAAGTGCTTTGTGATGGATCCGCTTCCACAATAGCCTTTAATTCTTCATTTTCCACTTTGGTCTCCGGCCGTCCACGGGGTTTGTTCTGAAGGTCGAAATTTCCAGAACGAAAATGTTGAAACCAAAAACATTGAGAAATTCCTAAATAATGTTTTGTCATCACATCAGTGATCGGATTGGATTTACAAAAAGCATTAATTCTAATCATAAACATATCTATTAAATATTCTTATTTTTGAGGTTTTTGTGTTTTGTAGATAATCCTGTAAGTATAGTAAACGTTATTTTATTTTAATGAAAACTTTATTTTAAGTATTTAAAAAAAATGATTTATTAGATCGATATAGCAGGAGTTTTAGAGTAATAATTGAACAAAATTATTTTTTTACCATTGCCACTCGAAAAAGGGCATTTTATTCATCGAAAACAGTGAATAAAACTCTCTTTTAGTCACTGAGTGAATAAAAACATTTTGAATTTGGAACAAGCACGAATATACGAATTATATACAAAAATAAATAAAACGTGCTGAAAGTACGTACTGGCTGGCTATACGGAGCTATTCCATAATAAAAAAAAAAAACCCGCCATTTTAGGTTCTTTTCTATCTGTTATCGTTGTTTTAAGTCATTGGAAAATCTAATAACATAAATTATAATAAAATGAGTTCTTCCAGTGACGAAAATGAGACACTAACTCCGGAATCATTTCGAAATAAAGCAGCAATTATAGTAAAATGTGATAAATACTATACTACTATTTATTTTCTCGCAGTCAATGGTAAAAAGTAGAGTACACAACTCGTGAAAAAAATAATTCATCTCGGTCCTTGTATCCCTCGCTCCGCTCAGGATTCAAATCTAGAATACCTCGCTACGCTCGGGATTCTATTCTAGAATCCTTCGCTGCTCTCGGGATCCAACGTAGTCCCTCGAATTAAATTCCCTTTTTTTTCACTTGTTGTATAATCTACTATTATTTACGCTGATTTGAAACTACAACATATATTTTTATCCGAACAATACAATGAATCTTTGATCAAAATTGGTCAATTTCGAATATATAAATTAAAACGATGTTTCACTGCGTTCTAATCACATCACTAGTAGAGATAGTGTTGCAACATTTTTTAACGAAATGACGTATAATAGTGTCATTTTACTGCAGATAATTGGACGTAGTTATGCGAAAACGTTCCAATCCACAATGACTACAATTTGAGAAAAACGCAATTTAGTGTTTCAGTGGTACACTTTTTGCTGTAACTACATAGTACAGGCGAACACTAAGACTTAAAACTTGAAACCTTTTTGCTAATGTGACGCTGTGTGTCATAAAAGGTAGTTTGATCACATTATCTCGATTTTGGGTGACTTGTGGGTTGGAACGTTTCTGCATAACTACGTCCAATTAAAAGTCGGACTATAGGTAAATAGGTATTGCTCTACTGGACATGTAGATGGAGGCTGTCCTTAACTTTTGAGTAGGTAATGCTAACCGTATTCGCAGATTTTGGAGAAATGGTATAATCAGCTAGAAAAACGTTAATTCTCACGATTTTTTTTTTTGTTTTTGTATGGTGTAAATATAAATTTCATTTATGAATTAAAGTAATCTTCTGGACCAACTAAGGTTTGAGTACCTACCTTCTAATTCACATGATTAAAGATTTTTCAATAATCAACATTTTTAGTTGGAGTGAAAAAACAGTTTTTATTAAAATTCTTTTAACTTTTACCAATAAACTTCAAAATTGACTCGAATACTTATCTTAATAAATAATAAAGAGCGTAATCATTAATTTTCGAAAAATAATTAAAGGAGGGAAGCGGGTATTCCTTTTTTTAAAGGAAAATATGAAACCGACGCGGATGAGACGAAATTCTACTAATAAAATTATCATGTATGGTGGTAAGATTTATCTCTGTACTTACCAAAAGAGAATAAATGTCTTCAAATAAAATTGTTCTCAGCTTTTCAGTTAGGTACCGTTAAGTAAGTTGGCGCCACACCCTGCGGGGGTAAAATAAAACTGCGCTACACACACTTTTCGTTACACTATCAGTACCAAAGGGTTTCATTTTGACAGTTCAACAACATTCATTGCGTTATTTACGTTGTTGAGCAGACCCATTTTTCGAACATATGAAGCAATAAATTAGCAATATCCTTCAAAATGATTCAGATTGAGATCGATAGTTTGTTACGCAATTAGGGTGCTGGTATATATTTGGTACACTTACACCTATGACTTACACGTAAGTACGTACTTACTTTAAACTAAGTAAGGCAAGGTAAGTTACGTAGTTACCTATTTTTTGGCAAGTTTATTTTATCCTTGGTTGGTACTTGGCACCTACTCTTGGTAGGTAGGAATATGTACCTACCTACATAATTTATTAGATTTAATTAGATATTTTTTCCCACGAGCTCATTCCGTACCTAGGTACTTTACTATATTTTCCAGCAAACACAATTTTCACTTGGAGTGCCTATTTTCCTCTTGTAATGGATGAGAATAAGACGCTCAAAATTACCTATAGGGAATTAAGTATACTCGTACAAAGTTGACCAAATTTTAACAGGTCGCTTAATTTAGAACGTTAATTAGTTACGCAATTTTGACGTCCCATCTAACCGCCTGAATCTGAGGGTCAGTTTGTTTAGCGGCGCGCGCAGTGCGAACGTGCGCTCCGCAGCGGAACTGTGCGCGTGAGTCGCGCCGCCGCGCCTTCCTGCGCCCGCGAATGTCCAGTTTCCACGGTTGTTCCTCAACTACTCCATGTCCTCGCTTTACGACGTGCGCCGATTGACACCATCACCGTAACATAATACACACGCTCCAATTGAAACTCAACGTACGTGACGAAAATTCCCGCGTTTTTCTCACAATTGACAAAGCCGAGAAACCAACCATTGAAAGATACAACACAAAACTTAAAATTAAAAGTTCATAAACAAATTTATTATGGAAAAAACAGACTCATTTGCTATTTTGGACATCAACATTGCCGATAAGAAAGATGGCGACACGGAGAAAGCTAATAATCATGATGTTGCCGTGAAAAAGAAGCCCTTTACCACTGTTATAAAAATTCGTAAGTTTTCCACTTAAGTTTCACCCTTGAAAAAGAAACAGAGTAAAGTCGAATGCAAAAGAAAGGATTATTATTTTGTACCAAAATTAGAAAAAGCAGTAGGTATGTTATACTTAGGTACCTTATTTTTTAATTAGGCGCAATGACATAATTTTAATTAAAGCTCTTAATTATTACAAGAGCATGTTCTAATCCGTACCTACCTACCTACTTCTGATTGTACTCTGCTAATGCAACTGAATACCCTGTCGTTTCTTCAACAACTTGTGATTATTTACTCGCAATTCTTTTATCATCATTAATAGATAACAATAGTGTTTGGTTTTATGTTCACACAGTAGGTACCTATACTTGACAATCTTGCAAGAAAAAATGTCTGTTGGAGGTAATCAACGCTTTTCATTGTTTAACTGTAAGATCGTGGGAGGAACCTAGATCGCAGAGCTGAGCGGTATACCTAGTAAAAAAACTTTTTTACAAAAAAAACTACCGACTTCCAAAAAACACTACAAAGTGAAAAATAACTTTAATTTCGGAAGTCGGTGTCGTTGGTTCCGCATTTTCTTTTATTGACACCGACTTCCGAAATCGCCTTCCGAAATTAAAGTTATTTTTCACTGTGTTTTTTGGAAGTCGGTAGTTTTTTTTGTAAAAAAGTTTTTTATTTTTCACTTTTTAGTGGGCCTGTTTGTAACTTATCTAAGTTACAATAACCTAATGTCAACTGCTCATCACCTTTTACAAAATATTGCTTTTCCCGATGCAGGGACGTTAATTGTAGAGGAGTTCTCCTTGTAAGAACCAGGATTGAGAAGTCACTATCAGCTCCACTTCGCGATACGCATTGTGCTTATCAACCACATTAAAGTACGTAATCGAATCGCAAACCGTGAAATATTTATTATTGAGTAGTTCCGATGGCCATCTGTGGTCTTCATCATCAGTTCCACTTCACCGAATAGTGCTTTCTGAGAGCAAATGCACGAGTTATGGTGAAAAATACCCAAATCGCTATAGGTATGCCTACAAAATTTGAGGGTTTCCCTCGATTTCCATGGGATTCCCTCATCAGATTCCGATTTAGTGACAATGGGACCACTTCGGGAGCATACCCTTTCAAATAAAAAAAGAATTTTGGAAATCCGTCGACAATTGGCGGAGTATTCGATGAACAAACATAGAAAAAAAAACATACAAACATCCGAACATAGTACCTACCTCCTCCTTTTTGTGAAGTCGGTAAAAACATATTCAAGTACCTATGTTCTCAATAGTCTGTAATCGTATAGTTATAATTAATAGGATTTAAAATGAAAAAAGTTGATAATTAGGTAGGTCATGCATGCGGTGCCTTTAGTTTCTCTTCATAGTAGATAAGAAAAAGAGTTTGTGTGTGTGTATTGTAGCTGAGTGGCACGTTTGTCGCTTCCGCTAGTCGTCCTTATTGTCCTCAATATCGGGTGGCACGCGCCTCGTCCCTGGACGGCGCGGCGCGCGGCCCACGGCCAGGCTCCGAGGGAACCAGTCATGTTCCACTCCGCTGCGCGCGCGATGCAATGCCCTGCTTCCTATAAGCTAAACAGACTTAGTTTAATCGTAGGCACACAAAGAGAATAATAAACGGCCTACTGTTGTAACTAATTAATGTTAATCGCATAACTTCCGTAATTAATAGTGTGTCAAGCTTGTCAGCCATTCATATCTTCTGCCCGCACCTATCATCAAAGATCCATGTCAACTCATGTTAGGTAATGGCAGATTGGGATTTTTTTTTTTTTGATGACATGAACCTGACAATTTTGCAACATTTTCTAAGAGGTACCACGCACCGATTAGGTAAATTAGTGATCACTAATCAATCTATAGACGATAAGTGTACAGGAAACTGTTCGCAAACTTAAACCAATGCTATGACGGTATCGTATCGATTACTGCATAACTGATGAATGAAAAAACCGGCCAAGAGCGAGTCGGGCTGGTACAATTAGGGTTCCGAACCAAACTATACTGAGCATAATGCTCAGTTCAGGTTACTTTTATGGCCGTAATTACTGTATTGCAAATGTCTCATAAAGCTGCGCTAACTCCTAAAATATACATAATGTGATATAAATGAGAGTGTAAAGTAACGGAAAAAATAAACTGCATTATATGTTTCAGCAAACTAACGATTATTAATACTACATAGGGCAAAAACCCTTCGTAAGTAGGCTCCTACTTTTGGATTTAAGAGGCTATAATTTTCATATTCGTGCTGTATAGGTTCCGATTTTCGTTTCCGGTCTGAACCCTAAAAATTGAACGTTCCAAGTTCTTACTTTGATTGACCGTGTAATGTTGATATTGTAGAAAAGAAGTAATAAATCAGGATTTCCGACAATATTACAAAACTACGCCTACACGATCTATTATTTAGACTCCACTACTAATTCAATATAGTCATTCGTAAATAACTAACACTGTGGATTAGACGGAATTGATGTTTTTATAACCATGAATAACATAGAGCATTTAATTTGGTTGACAGAACGTGATCGTGGTGAGCGTGACTACATAGGGTTCGCGACGCTCCCCGAGCAAGTGCACCGCAAGTCGGTGAAGAGAGGTTTCGATTTCACACTCATGGTAGTCGGTGAGTCAGGGCTGGGCAAGTCGACACTCATCAACAGCTTATTCTTAGGAGACCTTTACAGGAACAGGAAAATACCTGACGCTCAAGGTAAGTTAAAAGGAGGGTTATCAGTAGGACAGAATTCTATTAGACTGCAATCACTGAGGATGCTTCAATATTTATTTTTCACATTGCAGATAGAATAGAAAAAACAACAACTGTTGAAAAGAAAACAATGGAAATCGAAGAACGGGGGGTAAAATTGAGGTTGACAATAGTAGACACACCCGGGTTTGGAGATGCCATTAACTGCGAAGACTCATGGAGGGTTTGTTCTGCGTACATCGACGAACAATTCAGACAATATTTCACAGATGAAAGTGGATTGAATCGGCGTCACATGCAAGACAATCGAGTGCATTGCTGCCTCTACTTCGTTCCGCCCTGGGCTCATAGGTAACACATTTTATGTAGGGTGTTTGGTAGCTGGATGCAAAGCCTTAAGGGTGTGATAGTTGACACCATTTAGAGCATTTTGAGCCATATATGTCTTAGACGAAGTATGTTTTTTATTTTTTACCCAGTTAAAGTTGGTATGTTTATTTTTGACTAAAAGTTTGCAGTAAAAAATTAAAAAAACATACTTCGTCTAAGACATGTGTTGCTGAAAATGCTCTAAATGGTGTCAACTGTCGCCCCCTTAAAAGGCTTTGCATCCAGCTACCAAACACCCTGTATTACAATACACGACATTTTAACCACTCTTAGATAACTTTCTCTTTTGTTCTTTGTGCTTGCGTTGTTTTAGATGCTATTGTGTTGTCAAACAAATTCCTCCACATACCTCCACTTGAAAATTATAGTGTACGAATACCGTGTGTAATGAGGCGAATAATTTGACCAATTTGCCGTGGCGTAGGTACCTACTTTACTTGTCCAAGACTTTCTGTTTATGGAGAAAACATACATTGATCCAATTCCGCTACATAAATAGATTCCATCTTATTTATAATTATACTATCTCCCATGTGCAGTATACGACTGTACGTGTCCGGGGGAGAGTATTATTTTTATTGGGTCAATTATGGTCAGGGCCATAGAGATAGGAGCACTGATGCGGATGCAGAAGCACACGTGCCGTTAATGTTATACGTACTAGAGGAGCTAAAACAATCTTAAGTACCTATTCGAAATAACGTCCTCATTATATTATTACAATATCATATGTGGTTAGATACCTTACCTATCAATATTCATACATTTATTTTCATAATATCTAATTGGCCACCCATAGCAGGAAGCTAAATAACGCTTGTATTAGGTATTTAAATAATTAATATATTCAACACCATACAGAGCGAATACTTATCACAGGTTAATTATTCAAAAACCCCATAATCTGCATAAAATTCCTATGGATGGACATTGGATGATAATAATGGTAATTGCATATCGTCAACAACTGGCATGATTTATTCAGCGCATCATAAACATCAGTAACTTCACTTTATTTGATAGCTAGCAATAAACAGATCAATAACAACTCGATGGAGTATGGCTATTAAAACTCTTATGATGTTAGTGCCAGCCATTTCCCCACGGAGATATTTCTCAACAAGCATTGACATCCAATCATGGCCGTTAAAAAAATCCATTGAATGAATTTTGGTTTAATAACGTCTGACACTTTCTGTTAAAGCTTCCATTGATTGGTATAAATGTAACAAATTCATTTTTAGTAAACTGAAAGGTCTCAGCTAGTAAGTAGTAAATAGGCAATGCTTGTTTTATCTCTCATGAAATTAATATATAGGGTGACTGGTAATTAGTGACCGATACCTAAACACGTGATTGTACTCATGATAACAAACAACTTTTACTATGGGACCAAACCTGAATTCGCGAAAAAAAATCTGCAATCACGTGTTTAGGTATCAGTCACTAATTACCAGTCACCCTATATATATATGGGATACATAGCCTACATCCTCGACTAACGTTCATCATCCTCAAACAAATTAGGTTATTTTTATAGCGATCTGAATCATAATGAAGTTGAGAAGATGCATCGTATATATGCTCTACATTTACATAGGCAGAGGCATAGACAGCAGAATGTTTAGAATAACTAGATACAGTATTTATCGCGTTACGGACACCATCTCCATTAGTCGAGCTACAGTGATGTATGCAATATTAATATAACGGCTCATTGCAGCTTACGTCACGTGGACTTGGAAATGATGAGACGATTGCACCGTAAAGTGAACATCGTCGTAGTGATAGCGAAAGCGGACTCACTCACAGCTGCCGAGGTGAAGCAGCTCAAAACGCGCATACTCAACGATTTGGAAGAGCATCAAATACAAGTACGAACAATTTATTCGTACTAACTCTTCATAAGATAGTTTTTCTTAGTAACGGAAATGCTGAAATAAATTGTGTGAATTCTTTATCAGGTTTATCAGTTCCCTGAATGCGATAGCGACGAGGATGAGGAGTTCAAGCAACAAGACCGTGAGTTGAAAGCGGCGGCTCCCTTCGCTGTGGTCGCTTCAGATGTGGTACTAGAGGTGGGAGGCAAGCGAGTCCGCGGGCGGCAGTACCCTTGGGGAATCGTCGATGGTAAGTTTGTTACATAATTAAACTTCCTTTTGTCTTCTGTCACTTGAAGTAAAATATTTCTTAAAATCGTTGACCTACCTTAATCGTAGAAAAACCAACAAGTGCATTTTTATATCAAAGAATAATGGAAAACGAAGGAAACCTTTCTTCACCAATATTTTTACCTATCGATAGATGCGTTCCAGTTTTCAATCAGAGGTTCAGTATATACTGTTGGTAATGGTACCACAGATGCCTTCACTCATGCAAATCAAGTGCGTTATTACTTATGTTACTACTTACTTACACCTACCTACCTACCTACTTACTTATGTTTTTAAACTTGTACATAGTTCGTGGGTAAAGACATGACCCACACAAATCTCGCGACGTAGTCTTTTCATTAAACAATGACAGTGGTACCTACGTAGTGTCGAGAGTTAGTAAACACTAACTGCATTCTAAAACAAGAATCAAATAATAAATCGCATTCACATCCGACGACCGTGATCTAGTGAACAATCTACAGGTTAGAAACACAACAACTGATTACTCATCGGGGACAGTAATATGTTTAAAAATGATGCAGCAAGCAACAAATAAACATCAATTAACTTATCCATTTCCCAGTCTACTAGAAAATTATTCAATTCAATTCAATTCAATTCGTTTATTGCATTCCACAATGTATATTAATAGGTGGTAGTAAAAAATTTTGTTGACACAATTGTGGACCCTGTAGGGCACAGCAAAATACATTATATTATAGGATAAAAATGACTTATAGACTAACATATCCCAATTATACAATTTCATTAAACATTCATTATATTATTTTAAACATTCATTACATTAAATTAAACATTAAACATTCATTATATTATTTTAAACATACATTACATTAAATTAAACATTCATTAAATTATTTAAAACATACATTACATTAAATTAAACATTAATTATATTCTATTAAACATTTAAATTATAATACAATCTTTGTTATTGTTTATATTTTATCTTATTTTTCGAGCTGTATAAATTTGTCATTTAAATATTCATTTATGTTGTAATAGCATTTACTTAGTAATAGTTTTTTTAATTTATTTGTAAAAACAGCAATCTTTTTTTCCTTTCTTATTAGCTCGGGTAATTTATTATAAATTTTTATCGACATTACAAGTGGGCCAGATGAATGCATTTTCAAGCGAGATGTTGGTAGGTTTAGACGTGTTTTGTGTCGGAGTGTGATTCTTGACTGAATGTCTTCTCGTTTGGTATAAAAGTCTTGGTGAGTGTGCGCAAATTTACAGATTTCCAATATGTAAATACAAGGTAGTGTTAAAATTTTTAGCTTTTCGAAATGAAGTTTGCAGCTGTCAGTTTGTTCAATATTAACCAAAATACGGATTAACTTTTTTTGAGTTGTAAACAGTGTAGGCGCGTCGGTGCTATTGCCCCACATTATAACACCATAACTGAGCCATGCATGAGCATATGCGTAGTAGGTAGCCAGAGCAGTCTCTAAGTTAGTGGTCTTTTTAATTTCGCGAAAAGCGTACAAAAAAGTTGAAAGTTTTGTTTTTATTTTCTGAATGTGCGATTTCCAATTAATGTTTGTATCTATGGTTAAACCTAATAATGAAAACTCGTTTACTAATTCTAATTTATGGTTGTTGAAAGAGAAATTTATATCTAGATGACTTCTTTGGTGTGGGTGGAATGATATAAGTTTAGTTTTTTTTAAATTAATTTCTAAATTATGATCATTTAACCAGGATATTGTTTTAGTGAGAATATTATTGAGGTTAATGTTTAAGTTTTCGATATCATGGCAGGGGGTAAGGATAGAAATGTCATCCGCAAACAAGACGCATGGTCCGGAATCTTGAATTGTTTTTGGAAGATCGTTTATGTAAATGAGAAAAAGAAGACATCCAATTACACTCCCTTGCGGTATTGAGGCAGTTATTGCCTTGCTGTCTGATCGGAACTTTTGCAGCTCGTTAGTTCTATTATTAAAGAATTCAATTTCGACTAATTGCTTTCTGTTTGTCAAATAGGACTTAAACCATTCATAGGATTTGCCACGGATTCCCACTCCATATAATTTGTTTAGTAATATTCTATATTGCTCTTTATCATAGGCTTTGCTCATGTCTAGTAGTGTACCAATTGCGTATTTTTTACTATTTATTATATTAAGAGCTTCCTGTATAAATTTGTAAACAGCTAAAGTTGTAGATTTATTTTTACGAAAGCCATTTTGGCATTCGTCGAATACTTTATATTTCTCGCAGAAGGCGTACACCCGATTACACATTGCTTTCTCAATGATTTTTGAAGCTGTTGGCAGAAGAGCTATTGGACGATAATTGCTTGGATCTTTTTTATCGCCTTTTTTGTGTAAAGGTTTCACAAGTGCAATTTTTAGCTGGTCAGGGAATGCGCCCTCTTCAAAAGACTGGTTTATCAATTTATAGAATGGTAGAGTGAGTTCGTCTGCACATTGTTTGAATAAACTTGGTGGGAGTTCGTCTATTCCGTAACTATTTTTGTTTTTTAGGTTTTTGATCGAAAAATTTACTTCATATGGGTCTACAGGGATAAGAAACATTGTGTTTTGGGTAGGAGAGAGCACAGGGGAACCTTCGGGCTTACTTGTTCGTGAAGAGCTTTCCTCGCCGATTGACGCAAAAAAGTTGTTGAAGATATCTGCAACTTCCTTGGGTTCAAGTGTAATACTATTGTTGTTTGTTTGCAGTTCTATGTTGTTTTTTCCTTTTTTTATTGTTTTATTAGTTCGCTCATTTATAATTCTCCACATGGTTTTGACTTTATTTGTTGATTTTTTAATTTTGTTAATGTATTGTAATTTTTTTGCTGTGGTAACTAAATTTTTTAATAATTTCTCATATTTTTTGTAATATTTTGTTAATATTGGGTTATTAGTTTTTAGCGTAAGTATTTTTAATAATCTTTTATTTTTACAGGAGATTTTTATACCTTTGGTTAACCAATATTTCTTGTAATTCGTTTTTATTTTTATTTTACGTAATGGTATGCATTTGTTCAGGATGTTGGTTAACGTATCATGAAAAGATTTATAGTTTTCATTCATATTCTGGTTAGTTAAAATTATAGAGTTCCAATCAATAGTTTTTAGTGTAGATTTAAATTTAAATATATTTTCTTTATTAAATAATCTCTTAATTGTGTACCAAGTTGTTTGTTTAATGGGTGTATTTGGTATGGTGATATGTATTTCTGTTGCGCAATGATCCGAGAAGCCTAATTCTTCAACTTTAGTGAAAAATTTATTAGTATTTAGGTTTGTAAATATCAGGTCCAAGCAAGTAGATGTAGTTTGAGTAATTCGTGTAGGTTCCTTTATCTGTTGAGTAAGTTTGTATTCTAACATTAGATCTAGAAGTTGATGAGACTTTCTGTTATTCTCCAAAATATTAACATTGAGATCCCCACCCATAATAACATTTAATTTTGAATACTTATCGTTTATATAATTCAAAATTCGTTTTAAATGACAGTAGAAAATATCTTCTTCCCTCTTATTCCAATAAATGGTTAATAATAAAAAATTTTGTATGGGTAATTCTACTGCACATACTTCTACGATATATTCTATGGACATGTCTGAGATATCTTTTCTGTCTATACAATCGATATGATTTTGCAGCAGGATGCAGACGCCACCACCTCCGCGCCTACTACGGCAATAAGACGCTGCCATTTTATAACCGCTGAATTGGATCATATTTAGTTTTTCGTTTGATAGCCATGTCTCTGATATGCATACTGCGTTATAAATGGGGTTTTCTTCCAAAAATGCTTCTAATACATATTGCTTGTTATAAATACTTTGGATATTTTGGAACAGGATTTTAAATTGATTTTTAAATTCATGGGCTTTAGTCCCGAAAGGAATGGTTAACGGTAGAATGTATATCTCTAGTTGTTTGTGAATCAATAGTATAGAATAGATTTTGTGTTTCCGTATCTGTTAAAGAATTTTGCTGTTGTTTTTGGAAATTATCAACTTCTATATGAACAGCATTTAGTACCGTTAAGTCATGAATGAGGTCTTTTAAGTCTGACATTATTATTTCTTGACCTTTGTAATTTAAAGGCCCAAAATGCTTGCTGTACGTATCGCTAGTAAAGGGTAAATTTAAATTAGTATCTAAAATAAAGGCATACTTATAGGTCTCGGCGTCCATATAGAGTAAGTTATTAAAAGCTTCCACTCGGCTATTAAACATAACATTAGTGTTAATCATATATTTAAATGTTGGTAAACAAATTATAAAGTTGGTGTGAGTAAAAGGTATTAGGTATTCATGGATGGACATTACCAGTTTTCTATAATTCTGTGTCCTCCGAAAATCTTTCTCACCAATATAAATAACACAATAATCAGATTTAGTCAAATCACGAACTTTTCCATTAATATTGCTTAGGATATATTCTATTCCACAATTAGGTGTACGGTAGTGACAGACTTCATAATTACATAAAAGTGTCCTTTCTATTAAAGTGTTTAGTCTGTTTGAGGCTTCACTACTTACGAGACATATTTTTTGCTTCGTTGACGCTATCGAAGCCGGCGATGAGGTATCGGGAATTATAGTATGGCAAATCTTTTGAGTGCAGACCGATTTGTTTGTGTAGTCGCTATCTTGACTTACGGGTTGGATATTAAATGTTGGTGTGCTTTTCGATTTGCTATTATTCTTTTCCGTGTTCTTCTTTGGCGTAGCTTTGTGTTTTACAGGAGTACAGGCAATTTTTTTAAACATTTCGTTCTTCTTCATTAAGTCTTCATTTATTTGCTTTAGTTTATTATTTTCTAATGATAAATTTTCAATTTCATTGTGAGCGCTATTTAGTTGTGATGTTAATTCTTCAATCTTATCCTTCTTTTTTTTTTTAATTAGGCCCTTGAACTGTTTTAACATTTGTTAATCTATAGTTGAACCCCAAAATATAGGAGAGTAGTGTTGCTAATAGGGGAAAAAAGTAAAACTGGATCCAAGATGGTTCCCTGTCGCACGCAGCAGTGATTCCGCGTGGTTCAATGCGTAAACCGTTAGTTAGTAGTAAAACGTTACGTATTGACGTAACGTTTTACTTTGTATTGATAAGCAATATAGCGCCCACCCATTGCACCTCACGTATATAAGCTTACATAAAGGATTTCCAATGGTTGTAAACGTGTCGACATCTCAATCAAATTTCCTGAGTATGCAGTCTGAAAACATTCCAATAAATCTTTGTGATTTGAACAGTGGAAAACCCTCGGCATTCGGACTTCACGAAGCTGCGAACGATGCTGATCTCGACGCACATGCAGGACCTGAAGGACGTGACGCAGGATGTGCACTATGAGAACTTCAGAGCGCAGTGCATCTCGCAGATATCGCAACACGCCATGCGGGAGAGAGGGTTTGTAAATATTACCTTTTTTCTTTCTCTCTTTATCATCACCATCATCGCCATTTTAGTTACTTAATCTTTATGTCCAGAGTTGACAATATTGATTTCTTATAATACTCTTCAACTAGTGAACATAAGGAGCCCAGCTAAATCCTCTCTGACCGTATTTCATATAGCCACTAAGTCCTTAGGTGTTTCATAAGACCGTGTTCTTATCAATTTCATCATAAATTAGGGAGGAGTAAGAGCCCGAACCGCCTACAATACTTATTAAATAGTAACGGTCACGTTGACCTGGCTAACTAAGCTAAATTGCCCGTGCTAAATAAAAGAGGGTTCACCTCAATAGACCATGAGTCGGGTACTGAACACGCGAGCTACTACTATCGTTAAATTAGTGTACCTACTAGATAGAATTAAAGACGTCGTAAGTCTAACAGTTTTGGAATATAGATATACACACATCAAAAGTGTCTAGGGATCAAGCATTTTTATGCGGATTTCTTGAGATTGAGATGTGGCTTTGTAATAAATTTATGATTTTATAAATTTATATGGATCCTTTTTGGTGCATTTCATAATTTGAATCAGGAACTGTGAATCAAATTCGAGTAAAAGATGAAAATCAGCTGTCAATATTTTCCCTATAAAAACATACAACGCATTGAAGACATTATTAGTGCTACTGTTTCCCTACTACTGATTAAAACCAACGTTATTATGGAGCGGCGACGTCATTTAAGCAGGGAAGAAATGCTCAGAGCCGTGGGAATGATAGAAGCTGGTTCCCGGCAACGTACTGTGGCTTTAGCTCTGAATACAAGTCAGAGTGTTATCAGTCGACTTTGGACACGTTACCGAAGCACTGGTACCGTGGCTGAGCGCCATGGAGGACGGTATCGCTGCACCACACGGAGACAAGACCGATACATTCAAATCTTAACTCGAAGAGCTCCAACAATAACCGCCATGATGTTAGCCGTGAGGCATCATCACTCTTCAGGGAACTTAATTAGCGACCAAACAGTCAGAAACCGCTTGCATGAAGTGAACCTTCATTCCCGAAGACCGCTACGGGTACCACCTATAGCAATGCACAATCGTAGGATTCGATATCAATGGGCTCTTGAACACAGAAATTGGGCAGAAGAACAATGGCGTTTCGTGTGCTTTTCTGATGAGTCTCGTTTTGGTATGAGACCGGATACAAGACGTATACGACACTGGAGAACCCCTGGACGCCAACAGCGATTAAAATCCTGCCAGGAAGTCCATCCTTATAGTGGTGGAACCATCATGGTATGGGCGGGTATTTGGATCGGCGGAAGAACTGAGTTGATTTGGATCAGAGGCAACCTCAACGCTCAAATTTATGCTGAGACGATTGTATCAGACGTCATCGTTCCTCTACAAGTGCAAATCGGTCCCTTATTTCAGTTAATGCATGATAATGCACGACCGCACACCGCAAGAGTTGTAAGACAGACTCTCGCCGCAGCTAACATCAATGTCCTGCCCTGGCCTGCTCAGTCGCCAGACTTGAACCCGATTGAGCATGCATGGGATATGCTACAGAGAAGAGCTCTGCCGAATATGGAGGGTATCCAGTCGCAAGAAGACCTTTTTTTGTTGTTGCAACGAACATGGGCGGCCATTCCACAGCGTGATTTGGATGAACTCATTTTGAGTATGCCAATCCGATGTTCTTGTGTTGTTAGTGTTCGCGGTAGAAACACGGATTATTAATTGTTTAAGTTACCCAATAAAATTTTAGAGAAAACTGTTATTTCAGTCTTTTTTTCGAACTTTTGTGTTAGTGGTTCAAATGTCAAAAATCCCTTTATTAGGAAAATGGCAAATTTCTTTATTAATGCAAAGGTGACTTGGTTTATCGTTACTGTGACAAACGAAAACACTTTATTTGATGAATCCTTAAAGAAAATTTTAATTAATATCAATCAGGAGAAAAGTTATTGCAAAAATATATGTTGATCCCTAGACACTTTTGATGTGTGTATTTAGCTCAACAGAATTTATTAAAAGATGAGGTTAATTATTGTGCTTAGAACATACTTGTACCGGCTAGAAATAGAACAATTTACATAAGTGTATATAGGATCAAGGCTTTACTTAAGTGTAGGTATATAGGCTGAGCCATACTCAGCAGCCTAGGATTCTAAGCGAAGTGTTACACTTAGGTGCAGCGCAGACGACAGACTTTTTGTGCGATCGAGTCTGCGGCGCACAAAAAGTCTGCATGGCGCGCAAAAAGTCGGTCGCGGATTTTTCACAGACTCAACGCACACGACGCACATCTTCGATCATTCTGTCGGCAGAGCTGTAGGGACGTAGACGCTATGGAAATCGTGCAGAGATCGCGAAGTATTATTTTGATAATAAATCGCGCCATGATAATAGATCGCGTGCGTTACGTCCACCCCTAGCAAATGCAGATTGCCGACTAAAGTGTGCGTCGTCTGCGTTAGCGCGCGTTGAATCAAACGTTCCATTTTTTTCACAGACTTTTGTGCGGAGTGGCGCGGCGCGGCGCGGCGCGGCGCGGCGCGGTCTGCCCGAATTACACGGATTTTTTGTGCGCCGGACTTTTTGCGCGTCGTGTGCGTTACTGCATATAATTGCATAGGTTCTATTTTCACAGACTAAAAAGTGCGTCACGGATAGTCTGTCGTCTGCGTTGCACCTTACAATAGCTAGGCTTAAAAGCGGTTTGTTTGTAGCGATTTTTTGGTGGTTCCATTTCACGTTCACAAGCTTTTTACATATTTTAAACTAATGTTTACAGAAAACTGAAGAGAGACTCAATGGGGAACAACAACGACGTAGTTATCACGGATACCGACCGCCTGTTGCTGCAGAAAGACGAAGAGGTAAGTAACATTCGTACTTTTTATTCTATCCGACTAACGAATGCCACCTTCCATAGACCATTTCATACAATCAGTGGCGTAATAATAGGGTGGCATTAGGGGCAAATGAATATAAGAAAAAAAACTATATTTTTGCCATCGACACGCTAAGAAGAAGGGGCAAAATGCCACGGGCCCCCAGCCGGAGGGGCCCCCGGCCCGAGAGGAGACCGGAGGATCCTAACGTAATTAAAATTATAGAAACGCAAACTTATTTTCAAAATGTGCAACAAAGGATATCATTCACGTTTCGAACATTTTGTTCTACTACCTAAAAATTAAAATAGCCAAATTTTATATAAAGTAGTCATTTCCTCTGATGGCAAAGGTTGCGATCTTCTATGATGTTGTGTTATCACCCTTTTGTTCGTCTATGCTCCCGTCAAAAAAGTGAAGTTAAAACGCACATTTGCACCATTGGCCATTAATGACAAGAGGAACACAGATAGCAATGCGACGTAGAGACCGCGCGTTCCGTAAATTTAAAAGGGACTACCTACTACTGATACTGGACACTATTTAAAGCTGCAAGGAATAGATGTAATCTGGCGATAGACAATGGTAACAACCGCGCGCCGCCACATTCTAGATACTATCAATTCTTCCTCTTCTGCCGATATTTGGAATTTTTTTGGAACTCTTGGTATTGGCAAACTGCGACATTTAGACCTTCCTAATTTAATTGACTTGGGACAATCTCAACCGTCATTTCTCGTGTGTTCCTCTGTGGCCGGACCACAGTTTAGTACTCAGATGCTATAGTTCGAAATAATACCTACCTAAAGTCTACTTTCATCGGAATATATATATATTTTTAGTACCTTAAGAGATATATTTTTAATTAACAATGTATGTGGTCTGGCCGCCAGGCAGTGCTCTCTGGCCGCGCCACCTCAAATTAAATAGAGTATAATGAACTATTAATAAATTTGTGGTTTACTGTTTCACTGTTTCTATCTACCATGAATCGTCTGACCAAGCAACAAACTCTGTCCCTAATTTCTGGTTTAACGCGTCCTCATATTAATCCTTCCAGTTTCGTTCCAGTTTAAACTGGATAGAGCAAAAAGATCATTCTATCTATTAAATCAAAAGCGGTGGGATCTGGCACTATCACCCGTGGTATGATCATAACTATTCTGTGTCATTTGCTGCCCGCGATTACTCACATTGTAAAAAAAAACCCTATAAACCTGAATATTCCCTTCCCTGAGGCGCAAAGCCAAGTTCGTCTACTACCTGAGGTTTCTTATCCCTCTCTTCCTACCCACTTACACCACATTTATATCCTTCCCTTCCTATCCAAAGTGCTCGACGCCTGTGTCCACAACCAATTCTCCATTTTTATTCATCGTAACTCACAGGGAAGAGGGCTACTCTTCAATTTGGGTTCAGGCCCGTGCACAGTACGTTTACGCCCGCCTAAAAATTACTGGCGATATAAGGGCAGGACTGCAAGACACCAAAGTTATTGCACTAGTATTGGTCGATTTTTCGAATGCCTTTATTACTGTCAGTCACGAGTTCACGACATCCTGTTAGCCATTCTGGCATATGTTATGATCTCTGCCGAGGCACTGGAATGGTTCTCCTCATACTTACAGAAACGTCAGCAGTCCTTTCATGTTGCAGATTCTTCATCATGCTGGTGTGATTTGGAAACTAGCGTTCCTCGAGGCGGTATTCTTTCTCAAATTAAATAGGGACTTGATAGTTATAAAAATCTGGTATGATAGATTTGGGGTAACGGTAAACCCTAATAAATGCCAGGCGATCAATATCGGTAATTCACTGGAGTATGAGTAAGGTGGATGGATGATACAACCTTGCCACCAGCAGTGCGATTCTGTAACCATCTCACCGTGAAAACTTAGGTGAAGTGAGCGTGGAGTGAGCTGTCAGTGTCATCCTGATGCTAGGGATTGATACTCTTGACAGCTCACTTCACCTAACTTTTCAAGGTGAGATTTTTATAGAATCGACCGGCTGTTCTCTTCAATAGTATGATCGTTCCATTTAGTACTGATGTGAAAGACCTAGGGTTACACATTGATAGTACCTTGAACTGTCGTAGTTAGCCAGAAGGTTTACTGGAACGATGCGGGCTCTGTACCGACTGAAAAAAATATTACCAATGAGTACGAAAACAATGCTTGTGCAGTCCTTAATTTTCGAATAAGTTGATGTGTGCTAAGTACTATCACCTGAATTCAGATATTCTCGATAAATTTGACCGTCTCCAATCACTGCATGGGATTTGTTTTTAATATGCGTTAATTATGATCATCATCTGATCTCTGCGCATCGGTCGCTTCTAAAATGTGGTTACCATACACCAGAGCGAAGAACAAAGGGCGTTGACCACCTTGTTTTCATTTCTTGACTCTCCCACTTGTCTTGGTTATCTAGCCCCCTACCTTTTTTTTTTTGTGGATGGGAAATCATCAAATGACCCCTCCCGCTCTGGGTGGAGCAGAAGGGAGTGTCAGACTCTTACTGACTAAAACCCACCCGTGTTCCTTCCTTAGCCCTTTGTGTTCCGGGGTAGCGGTAACCCTTTCGGACAAATCCCGCTGCCCCGGCAGGCTTCGGCCCTTACGGGCCCCTTCCTTTATGTTGACATCTCTTTGAGGCGCGCGTGGAACACGTACGCGCCGTCCGGCACGGGCCTGGTCCTGATCGGACGGAGGGTTACCCATTACTCACCGCCCGCAAGCCCGCGCTTACGGTGGCCGGGAGTCGTCGCGCGGCTCCCGACGCCCGGAGCGTCTCCCGCGGCGGCTGGGACGTGAGGCTCTCTCCCTCAGCCGTCCCGCCACCTCCTTCGCTAGCATGACTGCTTCGCAGAAGGAGGTGACTGCCTCCCACTCCCTTTCTCCCCGGACCATGGCTTGAACCAGGGCCGGGTGCGAGAGGTCGCCGCCGCTGCCGATCGCCTCTTCGAGAACACGGCGGTGCTCCGCCCAAGTGGGGCATACCGCCACCGTATGCTCCACCGTGTCCTCCGGGTGACCCTCGCAGTGGTGACACCCGGGCGTTTCCTCCCGCCCGATGGTGTGCAGGAACCTCCCGAAACACCCGTGTCCGGTGAGGACCTGCGTCAGGCGGTAGGTGAGGGCGCCGTGGCGCCTCTCTAGCCACTCCTCAAAGAGGGGTCTTACCGCCGCTATCGTGGCGTGCCCTGCGCTGGGTTGCGACAGTCGCTCTTTCTATGCCGCCATGAGATCGCGCCGGAGGTCAGTCCGCACCGCCGCAATTTGCAGTGGAAGTGGAGTTTCTTCCCGGCGTAGTGCCTCCGCGCGCCACTCCTACGGGCGCGCGAGGACTATCGCCTCCAAATCCCATGGGCCGCCATGGGATCTGGAGGTGATAGTCTGGGGTACCGCACGATCTAGGGCGAGGCGGTAAGCCTCCTTGCCGGACTCGGCAGTCCGGCAAGGAGGCTTGCCGCCTCGTCCGAGATCGTGCGGTACCCCCGGATTAGCCTTACGGCTACCACCTTCTGGGGCGCGTTCAGGTAGTGGGCGGCTCGCCGCCGCAGTGAACGCGCCCACACCGGGGCCCCATACAGAGCCATGGACAGCACGACCCCCGCGTAAAGCCTCCGGCAGGAAGCGTTTGGCCCCCTCAGGTTAGGCAAGAGCCGCTTGAAGGCGGCCCCGGCCCGTTCCAGCTTGGGAGCCAAACATCGGAAGTGCTCGACGAAGTTCCGCCGGCTGTCGAGGACGAGACCCAGGTATCTCATCGTTGTCTCGACGCCGATGTGAACCCCTCCTGCCATCAGTTGGGATCCCGAGGGCGGCCCGTTCCGAGGCCCATGAAAAGACATGGCCTCGGACTTGTGCAATGCCACCTCGAGACCCAACCGCCGGATCCTCTCCACGACTATCGCAACCCCGCGTGTCATCGCGTCGGCCGCCGCCTGATGCGACCTCCCCTGCGCCAGGACTAGCGTGTCGTCAGCGTAGCAAACCACGCTGACTCCATCAGGGAGATCGGCCCGCAGCACCCAATCGTAACCGATGTCCCACAAGAGCGGCCCCAGAACCGATCCCTGTGGGACACCGCACGACATCTCTCGCCGGTTCCATTCCCCGTTGCGATCGGGGTAGATGACGGCTCTGTCCGTCAGATACGCCCCGACTACTCGACGGAGGTAGGTCGGCACCCGGTGATACCGGAGTGCCTCCCCAATGCAACTCCAGGGCAGGGTGTTAAAAGCGTTGGCGATGTCGAGTGACCGCCACAACGACCCCACCCCGGGACACCGCGTCCCCCGTCGTGAGGGCCCTCACGCGCATGATGGCGTCCACCGTCGAGCGCCCCTTGCAGAAGCCGAACTGGCAGTCCGCAAGATCCGGCCCCGTCCTCACCAGGTGCCCGACGAGGCGACCCGCAATCACTCTCTCAAAGAGCACTCCAGCGCAGGGTGTTAAAAGCGTTGGCGATGTCGAGTGACCGCCACAACGACCCCACCCCGGGACACCGCGTCCCCCGTCGTGAGGGCCCTCACGCGCATGATGGCGTCCACCGTCGAGCGCCCCTTGCAGAAGCCGAACTGGCAGTCAGCAAGATCCGGCCCCGTCCTCACCAGGTGCCCGACGAGGCGACCCGCAATCACTCTCTCAAAGAGCTTGCAGCCTCGTCGAGCAGCACGATGGGCCGGATAGCCCCCTACCTTTAGTACATTTGTGCCAACCACAAAAAATTCAATTGTTCATAAAATAATCGCCTTCTTCAATGAAATCAGGGCAGCAACCAACCGATGATCCTTTAAACTAAAAGTTCACGAGCACATTCGTAAGAATCTAGCAGTATCATCACAACGTTAATTATTTGTCTAATTTTTTGGACAGGACCTCATGCTCAGCAGTAGCGTTTGCGACAACTAGACCAACGAAGCAGTCAGGTGATAAATTTTGTAGGGGAAAATATGAAATCGACGCGGAAGATACCGCGGGAGAAGTGACAGTAAAAAAAATACTATAACATTCAATGATATTATAAGTGTAAAAAGGTGATAACATTAGTTGAGCTTTAGATTGAGGGAGGGCCCCATCCCTTGAATTTGCCACGGGCCCCAAACGGTATAGTTACGCCACTGCCGATCGATTCTGTAAAAATCTCACCGTGAAAAGTTAGGTGAAGTGAGCTTAGAGTGAGCTGTCAAGAGTATCAATAGCTAGCATCAGGATGACACTGACAGCTCACTCTACGCTCACTTCATCTATGTTATCACGGTGAGATAGTTACAGAATCCTGTATACAATTATTCCGAATTCACAGTTGGATATCAATCACATGAATGGGGATAGAAACTGCATACAGAATACCTAACTCGGACACTTGTCAAAGAAATAAATAGACTATTAGATAATAAATTCAAAGCGTGTTGTATACGATTGCTAAAACCGATACGGCCGTAAGTTACCAAAACAATGCTTATATCATTTTGAGTAGAACATTTTACTACATTTGCATCCACTTATTCTTATTCACAATTAGATTTTTAGTAAATTCGGTGACTTATTTAGTGAGCTAATTTTTATTTTTTTTACAGATCCGACGTATGCAAGACATGTTGACTCAAATGCAAGAAAAACTCAAAGCTTCCGATAAAAAACATGACAGTATTATAGATGTATAAAAATAGACTGCAATGTATGTACCTAGGTAGTGTAGCATTAAAAATTACCTACTCACATAGATATATTAAAATGAGAACCTCTTTAGAAAATTCAAATGAATTTAGATTTTTATAAATATAATAGTTAAATATATTGTGGAATAATTTTACACCTAATTTCAAAGAAAACTTGACTTATTTTATAAAGGTAGTTGTTTACTAGGAATGTCTCGTTTGTAAATGGCTACCAATTTTGTGGCTGTGGAGCGAGGTACGGTAGGCCGTATGTCAGGGGTAACAAAACCTATAGGTATAAGCTGGCTTCTTAAAGGTATTATTGAAACTCTGTACACCGCTACGCCAGCTCAAGGTCAACCTGTTACCAATGCCGTGCGGCCTACTGTACATGACACAAAGTAGTATGCAATGAAGATTTTATGGAGTTCCTCGCTCCAAACCCGAAGCGAGCCGGTAGCCGAGGCCCGAGGCCGACCGTAGTGCGATGAGGAAACAGCAGTTGCGTCCGATGTGCCATGGCATGTCTAATATTGATGTGCACTAAATTGGAACGCGCGATAGTAGACGCCCACGCCGATGTTACTTCCGGAACGCACGGGGCCAGTTTGCGTAGAAGAAAATCTTTGACTTTTTTTTTTGCCTCGTTCGTTAATCGAACTATCTTTCTATCTATCAATAATTAGGTACAATTTAAACAAAAATATAATGTCTTATTATGTAACCTATGGTCAGAAGTAGGTAACTGAGTATATTTTTATTCCTGCATAAGATTACAACACATAGACTAAGTAGACATGTTGTTAGTCCTAAAATCAATTCGTTCTATGTTTTGTATAGTTGCTATCTATTTATGTATTTTTTACGCTCAAATTTTATGTGGAATCTTTACGAAAGAGCCCTCTTAAATGAGACAACAACAATATCACAATATTTCAAATTTACAATATTAATTTGTCTAACCAGTAAAGGGGTAAAAAGATTATAAGGCCTGAAACAATATTAATATAAATATTGTTTCTTAAATCGTTAGGCCAAAAACCCTTTAAAAAAATTAAGTACCTTCTTTGTAAATTCTGTAACATAGGTATACATATGATGCACACTTATACCTAACTATAAGAAAAATAAATGCAACAAAAACGTACCAAAAATATTTTTTGTAGCTAACAATTAAAAATCACAACGACACTCAACACTTTACAAGGCAATTATTAGTTTTTGTACGATTATTTTTATTACTTAAAAACTTTGTACGCACGGCTACACATCAAACTATACATAATCAGTATTAGCTGACTTCTGATTGTACGAAAAACCTATACAATGCGAGGTCAGCTAAAACTGGAAATGTATAGCTTAATGTGTAGCCGTGTGTACTATGAATTAACATTAAGTATAACTACCCGTTAAAACCACCAAACTACTGTCACTGTCTAGGCATACCAAAGTGTTTAATGTAATATAGGCCTTAATATGAATTTTGTATCGATTATTGAAATTAAACAGTAAATTGATACTTTACCTATATTTACCTTTTATTGTAGAACTGACCCCGTCCCGACTTCGCTCGATCTAATAATAAATAAAAAATTAAGTAGAGATCGTCTAATTTAAAATTGCACGACCCTCTACTAAAATGTATAGACACATTTGAAATGTGTGCAACAAGCAATATATGGCGTGCAATTTTAAATTAGACGTTCACTCACCTTTGTAAATAAGTACCTAAGTACTTATGCCCTTAACCTTCCCTGAGGAATCATGGCAAAAATTTGTTAGGTACCTACTTTGAAAACTGTACGAACGAGCGATTTCATAATAAAAAATATTTATATCGACGCTTGAAAGTCAAAATTGAATAAGCGAGATAACTTTACAGGAGAACTACCTAATCATAATATACAATGTGTATTAAAAAGTATTTATTTTGCGAATTTCCAACACAGGATGTATCCAATAACGTCTTTTCGTGTTACGTCTTTTCCACGTCAAGTACAGGCACACAATTACTATGTCCATACTATGTTCGAGCTAGCCATGCTATTCTCTAAGGATACAGCCTTGCGGGCAGCGCTGTCGCAGCGGCGAAAACTGCTCAGGCTGTTTCAGCGCTGCGACAGCGCTGCCCGCAAGGCTGTATCCTTAGAGAATAGCTCCTTATGAACAACAACTGCAGCAGCTCGACAATATTTTATCATCTCAATTTATATGATTTTTTTTTTCTGAAAAGTTCTCCTGTAAAGTTAGCCCTATGTCGCTTAATCAATTCTGCTTTTCAAGCGTCGATATAATATGATCATTAAAAAAATCATTAAATCGGTCCAGTCGTTTTGAGTTTTAAATGGTGTAACACACCCACTGTGTTTTATTTATATAGATGTGCCGTATAGGTACCTTAAGATCCATCCAATCCAATCCGATACCGATAGGTATAATCCAAAAATAACGAACATCTATACAAACTTTCAACCCCTATTTCACCTCTTTAAGAGATGAATTTTGCACAAGAGTTCATAATAAAATGAACTCTTGTGCAAAATTCATCTCTTCAAAATCCAAAGAGAGTACTTTCGATAAACAAACACCCTGACGTAACACAAGCTCGCTGCTTCGGATCCGCTTGTTGATGTTGAACTCTGACGGCTTGGAGGTGAGTAGCTGTAAGGGAAGGCCTTTTTCAGTTTTTCTGCATTATGTTAATGGAACTCTTGTGCAAAATTTCAAGCTTTTAGACTCGGCAATTTCTATAGACTGAGCGTTGTCTGTCAATGGATGAAAATTTAAGACTTTATTATGTAGAAGATTTATAATGCAGTAAAACTCTAAAGTCAGTTTGAGCTGAGCTAAACGACTTTATACAGGCTGATTTTTGATAGCGAAATCCGAAACTAAGGGTTATACTTAGAGTAAAGTGGTGAAAGAAACCCCATGACCGATTTTGTAGGAAAATAAAAGTACGTTTACTGAAAAATATTTTATTTGCGTCAGGAATCGAACCCCAGCAACGATATCGTCGGCTTAGAGTGTACATAATCAGCCTATAATGTTCCCACTGCTACACAGGCCTCCTCTCTATGAGAGGGAATGGGCCGTAATTCACCACGCCAGCCCAGTGCGGGTTGGTAGATTTTTAGATTTTGGTTCTAGGACATGCCGGTTTCCTCACGATGTTTTCCTTCACTGTTTTTAAGAGCAATGGTGATGAAATAATTTACACAAAGTAAAGCGCCTGACGGGGTTCGAACCTACGACCTACAGCTCGTAAGTCGCGGCCGTTACCACTGGGCCACCAATGCTCTCTCGGCTTAGAGTGTAAACCTGCCAAATCCATTTTTTTGACTTTATGACGTTATTCATACCATTCGAAAGTGTGAAAAGAAAATTTTCGAATGGTATGAATAACGTCATAAAGTCAAAAAATGGATTTGGCAGGTTTACACCCTAAGCCGACGATATCACCACCCTGCATTGAGTCCCATATGCCCTCACGAGTACAGGTGACAGGGGCATGCGACGCAAGATGAAAGGTGGGCAATAGTCTGCGGGGAAAAGCCGCAACCTCAATCAATGATTCAAATTGATGTTATTTCAAGTTATACAAATATAAACTTTATTTTAATGAAAATTAAGATGATTTCAGAGCGACTAGCACTGTTGAAAAAGTTATAAGGTCAGTTAGTGTAAGAGGAACACAGGTGAAAGAGGAACACTAGATCGTAACTCATAAACTATAGGGTCTATCACTATGGTATATCAGTCGATAAAACAGTACAGTAAAAAAATTCGAACGGCTGTTAACAGATGTCGCTAGGATGTTCTGCAGCCGAGAAAAAAAAACAAACAAATTGGCAGTTGAAAAATCTAAGAACACGAGTTGGCTGCATGACTTTTGTTCCCGCTAAAATTGTGAAAATTGTAGTGTTACAGATAATTTCAATGAAAAAATACTAAGACATAACGGTAAGCTTTATTTTCTGTTTGATATTTTAGACCAAAACCCACAAATAATATAACTTTCATCGAATTCAAAGGAAACCTTAACTTCAAAAAACTTTGTTAGGTTAGGTTAGAAACAGTATTTACAGGAAAAGAGAAACAGTATGTTCCTCTTCGACGATATCAGGGGTGATGAACATTATGATGTATTAATAGTTTTTAATAACGTAATAACAAAATTACCCCTATTGTGTTTTATTTTGATTTGACTCGTAAGAAAATTGCCGATGAACGCAGAGGTACAGACGCCAGCAGGTCAACCTACCCCAATCTGTCAAATTTCTTTGATAGATTTTCGACTTTAGCGCATAGGAATAAGGTTCATATTCATTTGGGAAAATCTGATAGATTGGGGTAGCTTGATGTGCTGGCCTCTGTACTATCAGTGGACATTTTAGTATTTCTTTGATGTGCGAAAAGGCACTGATTTGAGTCAGAACTTTAGAATACCAACTAGCTATTGTGTCATCTAAGTACTATTTCTGTTTTTTTTTTTCAGGAAAACTATGAAACATGCGAAAACCTATATAAGAAAACCTAATAGAGGAACTGTCTATACGCAAGAACAATTAAAATATGCTGTTGAGACAGTAAAAATGGCACAATATCTGCTTATGCCGCTTGGTACAATAGAAGCGTTTTACCTACCAATAAAACGCATATTAATTTACTTACCTTATTCGAAGCTTATTTAATTTGAGATAGGCACTACGTTTCCCGCCATCTATATCCGTTTCTTTCTTTCCTGTATCCTTCTCTTTCTTACCCCACCACCTGGCAGAGCGGGGCGCACTGAGTGAGCCGCTGTCTTTATACCTCATTGAGTCGAAAATCACCAGGCAGACTTTAAAACATAAGCTTCGAATAAGGTAAGTAAATTAATATGCGTTTTATTGGTAGGTAAAACGCTTCTATTAATTTGACTTGACCGTTATTCGAAGCTTATTTAATTTGAGACCTGTTTGTTATCGCCTGGTGGTGGTGACATGGACGCCAATGTGAATGACTTGTTAGTAAAATAAAATATTACTGGATATATTGACCACTTGAATGAAACAATTGCATCTTGATTTTTTTCCTTTTTATTAAAGAAAAATAATAAATTACATAATTATGTGAATATGATTTTGGTTTAATTAAGTAATTGTTTCAACTTGGTTAATCACAATGTTAGAATCAACATTATATCAATCAACAGGATTAAATAACATAGTTATAGAGGTACTTGAAGATGAGGGTAGAACTGGGCGCTTATAGAATTTACAAAAAGTATTTTGGGACTTCCAATTTCCTCTCGCAAGAATATCCTCTAATGGGAAATTATCTAGCCAGTTTTTTGAGGCAACAGCAGAGCGGAAACTCCCAGGCGTTGCAGTTATACACGCATCCATAAGTAGAGTTTTAATCCACCCAGATATGATTGTCTTTGAAGCGGCTTTTGCTTCACCTCTGGTAGAAATGAACAGATTATGGATCTTAGCCGAATCTCTGCGAATTTTTAACAATTCAATTGTTCTATTAATCCAATAGACTGGATCCAAATTATTGCTATCCAGATTAGTAAACAATTTCCAGCCCGATTGCCTGTGATCCGAAGAATCAGTCTTTGAACCAAAAACAGGCCACAAGGTGATAGAGTTACTACTTTTAATACAATGTTCCGAATCAGTTCTTAGTAAAGTCAAATTGTGAATTCTTCGACCTGAGCATAAGAGTAATAATGTTGCAGTGTGTCTTTGCACTTGGAAAATATTGTCGCGTGTAAAATTATAACTATTTATGTATGCAGCTAGGCTATCTATGTTCCAAATCGGTGGTTTCGATTTAACTGGTTTCTCTAAAGCTATGGATTTTAAAACCTGTTTTACTAAAATATGAGAGCTAACTTGGCCAGCAATGTCTGGATTGCAAAGAGTGGAAATTACAGATTTGTGCAACAGAATCGTATTATATGATAAATTATTAACCAGATGAAGGTCCGACAGGAATCTGGCTACTTCTCTACCGTTAGGATTATGAGGATTAATTTGGTGTTGCTCAGACCGATTAGCCACTTTTTCCAAGCAACATCATAAGTCTTTAGTGTGGAAGGCCGCCAAGACTTCCTCAATAGTTTTCTTTGGCTATCATTCCAATCTTTTAGAGTCTCTGCCCACCCCCACATTTCCATACCTCGAGAATCATGTCCTGTGTCCTCGGAGGTGGGAGTCCCGTCGACACGTCTATTAAGACTTGATCGAGATTCCGAAGTGTGAATGGGGCTGCCAATGCTCGGGACTTCAGATCTGCCCGCCAATATACTCGATCCCAATGTGGAACTACTAGCAAGTATATCCCATGAGCATTGTTCAGATGGGATAGTACTTTGGGGATCAAGTACGGTGGCGGGAAAATCCACGCCAGTTGAAAATTCCACTGTCGGGAGAACGCATCGTGAAACAATGCTTGGTGATCGTTCAGATTCAGGGACGCATAATTCACTACGACATGTGCTCGATTGGAGGCAAAGAGGTCTATCAGGGGAATGCCCCATTTGGCAAACACTGTCTCTGTGGCTCTGGCCAAGAGATGCCATTCCGGATTGACCCGAAGTCTCGACAAATGGTCTGCATGACCGTTGTACATCCCGGGAATATGAAAAATACTCACGTGAATTTGGTATTCTTCCAGAATTTGAAAAACTTGGTATGTTAGATTCATCAGTGATGTAGATCTCGTGCCCCTTCGTGTCGGAGATATGCGATAACAGTTTTGTTGTCGCATTGAATTAGTACTGTACTCCGGTGTAGGAGCTGACAATGAGCTTGTAACACCTTTAGGATAGCGAGCATTTCTTTCTGGTTGCAGTGTAATTGTTTTTCGTGATCTTCCCACAACCCTGTCAACGACATATTGTCTAATCGAGCTCCCCATGCTATATCGGAGGCATCCATTGTTAGGTAATGGGTTGGCGGATGTACATGAATGGCTGAAGGGCGTTTGCAGTTCTGAAGCCACCATATTATGTTGTCCCTGGCTTTGACAGGAATTAAATGCCATTTCTGGTCTGATCTCAACATTTTGTTGAGCAGGTCCAATAAAGCCCGATAATTGAGTCGGCCTCTTGGGACGGTAAAACTCTCAAAATTCAGAAGTCCGACTAGACTCTGGACCTCCTTGAGATTTGTATGTTCCTTGTCTAGCATTTTTGACAGCTTGACAATGAGCGACGTCAGCTTCTCCTTGGGGAGTTGCTTCTGATTTGTCCAGGCGTTACACTGAACGCCCAGATACGCCAATGTTTTTGACGGAGTCAACACAAATTTCTCGTAATTTATGATCCAGCCTAACGTCTCGAGAGTCTGTATGACAATATTTACATGTTCCTTTAGGCTTTTCTCGTGTTGAGGAGCAATCAGGAAGTCGTCCAAATACACCAGTATTCGTATTCCTCGTTTTCTGAGCATTTGGGCAATCCAATTTGTCACTGATGCGAAAGTCTTGGGTGCAGTACTTAGACCAAAGAGTAAACGTGTCATTTCCAGTAGCTCCTTTCGATAGACTAGGCGTAGGAATCTTCTGTGGCTGCGATCTACTCGAACGTGAAAGTACGCTTGTGAGAGATCTATTTTGCACAGCCAGTCTCTTTGCTGTAGGAAGTTTGGCACACGAAAAACATTCACTAATTTGAATTTTGTGGTTATTACGTATTGATTGAGGCCCCTCAGGTTGAAAATGGGCCGAGCAGAGCCGTCGCTCTTGAGTACTAAAAACATTGATGACAGGAAACTTGGAGACAGATGTGCTCGTTCGAGGACTCCTTGATCCTTCATTTTGTTGATGACTGTGGTCATCTCTACTGAGTAAGGAACAAACATACCCTTTTTTATGTTCCCTGGATGGATCATTGGAGGCCTTTGACGAAAGGGTATGCGATACCTCGATATCATTCTGAGAATGACATTTGGAGCACCCAATTGTTCCCACGGAGTTAAAAAATTTGCTAGACGGCCTGCTTTGAACTGCATCATGTCAATATTTTCGACATTTGACGTCTCTATTGTTGTTGGGCGGAGACGGCGCTCGTTTCTGCCCCGATTTGGATTGATTTCGGTGCTTGGGGTGATTTCTCGAAGAACCACGAGGTTCTTCGAGAAATCACCCCAAGCACCGAAACAACCACGAAAAAGCCCCCGATTATTCGGTGCGACCGAATGAGAGCCATGTCCATGATAGTGCGAGTTATAATCACCCTGCGGGGGTGGTGCAGTTTGACAACCGCTTTGCACATAGCATGACCCATGTTGACAACCCTGCGAGGGTCTTTTTCGGTTCGCGTACTCCTGCGAGGAGACGCTAGTTTTGCGTGTCTCTATCTGCGAGATAGAGTTGTTAGACTTCTTTAGCGGCCAGAAACATTTTCGCACTCCACCCGCTTTTTCCAAAGCGGCTGTGAATTTTTCTGCGTTGAATAAATTTGTGTGTGTAGGAGGAATCTTCCTAAGCGTAGATTTCACTAATGGCTCCTTTACCTGTTTGATAACAGAGTCCCGGCGCATTTGCAATATCTCTGCGCGGTGGCCACAAACAAGCTGTAACAAATCTGAGGAGGTTGTTTGGAAATCACCGCAATTTATAAGTTCTGTCAACTTATTATAATAACTTCAAAATCTGGGGTTAATTCTTTAGACCACTGGCCAAAATCAAGACCTTCTGAAGCGACTCCTTCTGCTTTAAAATGCACATTGTCAAGGCAGCAAAGGCTTTATCGGCGTATATCAAATGGCGAGGAGACTGGAAGGCTGCAATTTCTTCATTCAACTCAATACCCGTAAAACCCGGGTTGTGATTATTCGCCTTTTGAGTTTCGGAATATCTGATTTCATTCCAATTACTAGTATCCCAATGTTGAAGATCACATAGCAGTTTCAAATGGAGTTCAGAACTCTTGGGCATAGAAGGTTCTTTTAATTTTGTTTGGATATTAAAAATAACTTCATTAGGCGCGTCGATAATCGATGCATTATCACCTAATTCTTCGTAAAGATTACGACTAACACCAGAATTAACAGACATGGAATCGTAATAATAGTGATCACTAGTTTGAACTTGACGCTCATTATCACGAGCATACAAAGATTTACGAAGATCACGTACCTCCTTTGATAATTTTCGATACTCCTGTTTTGAATGTCTTCGTTTCTTCCCCCCCCCTCCTTTTTTCATGATGACTACGTCGACGCCTTGGGGAGGGTGATGAAGACGAAGATGAAGAACTGCTCTGGGAATTATCACTGCTTGAACTTGAACTCCTGGACCGTAACTTACGCTGCATAGCAGATGGCCCTGGTACTGGTTCAGTCACTTCCTTTTGTACATAATTATTACTATCATCCATTCTAAAACAGGAAAAGGGCTTTAGAACAACATTAACGGTAAAAACCGCTAAAATAAAAGTTCAAATAAAATGTGTATTCTAAAAAGCCGATGAAAACCTTTAAAATTAAATATATACGAACGGAAAAACAAACCGTTAATAAAAATCATGCGACTACACGCTGAGTACAGACACACAATTTATCTCGTATAAGACTACACAGCCTTAAATATAGGTACTTAGTTGTAAACCAAAGATCTTAGGCAAAATATCACTGTGTTTTAATATCAATATGAAATTACTCACGTGTAGTTTTGTGGGTATTTTTACCAGCAGGTTTCTCTAAAATTTTATATTTAAACTAAATTTGAATATTGTGGTAACGTTATTGTTAACACTACCGTACGCGGCGGGAAACAAGACGCCAATGAGGTATAAAGACAGCGGCTCACTCAGTGCGCCCCGCTCTGCCAGGTGTGGTAAGAAAGAGAAGGATACAGGAAAGAAAGAGACGGACATAGATGGCGGGAAACGTAGTGCCTAACTCAAATTAAATAAGCTTCGAATAACGGTCAAGTCAAATTAATATTGAGTTTATTAACGACGACGTTTGTTTAGTTTTTTTGTTTGCGTTTTTTATAGGAGACTGTTTTATTTTATAATAATTAAGACTGATACTAAAGTACTTACATGTGCTATAGATTGATCTCATAAGGACACGTACCTGTCATAAAGTTTATGTTTTAGATTATACTAATAATTAAGTCTTAATCATAATGTTGTTTGTTAAAAGTTTTTGATGTGTGCAGTGGATAAAAGTTAATAAGAAAGTTTTAGTAAGAATAAAACTATAATTTGAAATACAAACGATTACTTTTTTATAGTTTGTCACCCCTGAATGCCCCTGATCTGAACCTATCTCCTGAACCTCTTACCCCGAATTCGATATTTTTCTTTTTTCTTTGAAACTGTACCTTATTTTTTACCGACTTCACAAAAAGGAGGAGGTACTATGTTCGGATGTTTGTATGTTTTTTTTTTTTTTTTTTTGTATGTTTGTTCATCGAATACTCCGCCAATTGTCGACGGATTTTCAAAATTCTTTTTTTATTCGAAAGTAGATAGTTCTGAGGTGGTCCCATTGTCACCAAGTTAGGATCTGATGATGGGATCTTAGAGAAATCGAGGGCAACCCTCAAATTTTATAGGCTCACTTATTGTTTTTCGCATATTTTATGAAGTATCTTGTGTATTTGCGTATGGTTGTCACCATCTCAGGTAGCTGAGCTGATGATGGAAGGTACAACTCCTTAACAGTAAGAAGTTACTCGAACAGACAAGGACAGTTTTAGTAAATTGTTTTGATGTTTGATAGGGCATTTGCCACATTTGGTCTCATGATCATCAAGTCATGACCTGATGCTGCAGTCAGGATAGTCTGCAGAGTACCTAACTCCTCGACAACTAACAGCAGATATATCGTGTTTAGGCTCATTGAAAAGGGCTCGATGTGTGGATCAACGTACTGTTAATGAGAAACACCGAAGTACATAGAGACTTGATGCTGAAGCCAGGAGCATCAGAAAAAGTACAAACCTTGAAATTACAGCACCGTAGTAGTGTTTGGGCTCATTTTAAACAGGATTAAATTTTAAGTTCAATGCAATGTTGACATAAGTCTGGCCTGATGCTGCCAGGATTATCAGCGGGATCCTGGAGAAATCGAAGGAACTCTTCAAATATTATAGGCGCACCTAACTATAGTGATTCGGGTATTATTTATACTAACTCGTGCATTTGCTTTCGGAAAGCAAAATTTAGTGAAGTAAAACTGATGATGAAGACCACAGATGGCCACCGGGACTACTCAATAATAAGTATTTCACAGGTTGCGATTCGATTACTTTAATATGGTTGCTAAGCAATTTATGCTCGTCACAATGCGAATGGTGAAATGGAGCTGATGGTGGAGTACCAGGAGAACTCCTCAACAATTAACGTCCCTGTATCGGGAAAAGTAATATTTTGTAAAAGGCGATGAGCTTGATGCATTATAAACAGTCCCACTAAAAAGCGGGAAATAAAAACTTTTTAACAAAAAAAAAAACCGACTTCCATAAAAAACACTACAAAGTGAAAAATAACTTTGATTTCGGAAGTCGGTGGCAATAAACTAAAATACAGATCCAAAGACACCGACTTCCGAAATCAAAGTTATTTTTCACTTTGTAGTGTTTTTTATGGAAGTCGGTTTTTTTTTTTGTTAATAATTATATTATGACTGAATTCGATTGAATTAGTGTTACTTAAAAAGTAGCAACAGCTATATCTAAATAAACATGACATTCTTAGGAGATACGACGAGTGTTCCTCTTATCCCAGATGAGGGGGAAGAGAAACGTTTGCACAATACAGGGTGCATTTGATATCATGGGCATTATTTTAACCTAAGGTACTACTTATGATACTAATTGCATTAGGGCTACTATTACGCAAATCAAAAATATTATTAATGCAAGTATGGAAAACCTTAAAATGTAGTAAGTCATACAAAGTATCAAATTAGTTGCGCTTCTCGATAGCAAATGCGTAGGTACACTACGCCGTACGCGCGTCATTGGGCGTGAATTCTTTGACCCCGCCCGACTCACGTGACATTCGTAAGTTGCCAATGAATTGATTCATAATAAATTCCAATTTTCCCTTCGTACTTTGCCGGCTTAGGACGGTCAAAACTACGTCAACTAACATACATTAAAAAAAAACATTTACGTACCTAGCTTGTGGATTGTTTTGAAAAAACCTTATTTGTCGGTAAAGTGACAGAGGGTAAACGGGTGCTCTTCCACGAGCTTGTGCATGTGCTGGCACGTGAAAAGACGAAAAATCCAACAGGTTCTGAGTGGTTCTGGTGGAATGAGACCCCGTGAAGGAATAGGGTCGTTCGGGTAGCGCCGATGGAACATTTCACGAGTTCATACTAAATTTCTTGCGCGATCGTAAATTACAACCATTTGTGGGTATTGTTGGTTGGTGTACCTAGCCTGCACATTACGCGGTCGAGGCATCGTGTACACAAACACACACACAACACACAACTACTACACTAACACTTAATACACTGCAATCCAAGCACCGTATGCCGCGAGCGGCGAGTACGGCGATTACGTCACGGGATCAATAAATCAATTACGCGTCAATGCACCTGCGCAGTCGTTATGACACTGGTTCCGGGTTCGTGACTTCGTGTTGCGGCGGGAAGCATACCCCGCGCGGGGGTGATATTCGTATTTTTGCGAGTGAGGGAGTGGGACGGAGAAAGTTCAGGGAATCCCGCCGGACGGAATGTCTTGTAGCCCATTGTTATTATTACTTGTAAGGAAAAACCCGCGCGCGCGCAGGTGATGTTTGTTTACATTTCGCTTTGCGCTGTACTGCGCTTTAAGATTTTGATATTTCAACAATTATTGGCGTTAACGAAGTATTTTGTTTTAATTACTTTAAGTGTTTATTTGCAATAATAAGCCTTGTGCAATTTGACTTACTACATTTTTAAGGTTTTCCTTACTTGCATTAATAATATTTTTGATTTGCGTATTAATAGCCCTAATGCAATCAGTATCGTGAGTAGTGCCTTAGGTTAAAATAATGCCCATGACTTCGATTCCACCCTGTATAAATGATTTTGGCCGATACTGGCGTAAGTATTCAAATTAGCGTTATGATTCTTAAAACATGGAAAGCTGATAAACAAAGGCAAGTTTAGTGTATCTCAAAATTATCATAAAACATTATCTGTTCCTCCTAGAGCTCAAAACATTTGGCTCAAAATAAAGTATGTTCTTACCCTAACTGACCTTAAATATGTTTGAAGTTGTAGCGTAAACTACACTTTATTGTGTAGGAATTAAAGTTACTTTTCCATAAACTCATGTTTCTTTACATTTTTGGCAAATAAGTCGCGAATGCAGATCTGAGAAATTCCACCTGTGGAGATTGTCGTTACTGTGGTTAATACGGAGTCTGTTTAAAGTTTTATAAGTCAGTCAGTCTTCCGTACCGTATCGAACATCAATCTAAGTTACCGTAGGAGTCCTCTACTAGACCCTGTTATCAAGCCCAAAATCAGAAATTTTTGCTAGTTTAAAATCAAATAGAAGACCACTATTCTTCCGACAGCTGTTTGCTGTAGGTGGCAAGGCAAATAATAGGTAGGATATTGAAATGTATCATTTTCGATACGATAGGTTGTGAATTAGGGTGCAGGAGTAGTGTTAGGTAAATAGCCGGATGCTTTTAGTTATTATCGATTATAATTCATAAGTGTCCATTAAAGCCTTGCAATGGATAACCCTGCTATTAATGTATTGTTAAAAAAATAAATGCTTTTTTTTTGTTTTATTGTAAAATTTGTGGGTGTGAACATAAATTGGGTGCGTGTACGCAGTGTGATTCAATGTATTGTTATTTTTTTTATTTATTTTCACTTTTTGTATGGGAAAAAGTGTTAATAATAAAATAAATACTTACACATTTTTCGGGAAATTCAATTTTGTTAATTTATAGGCCCAATACTATAAAAACCATAATTACTATTGACGCATCGCTTTGTGATTAACCATCCTAATTAATTACTTGATTTAACAAAGCGAGCTAAATATGTAGGTGTATGTACACCTACAAATAAATTTTAACCGATACGTAAAAATGTAAGGTACAATGAGTAAGTTACCTAATAGATCTTTTCTGTGAATACGACGTAGGTAAATTATAAACAATGGAAAATACCCGAGCGCTTAGTAGGTAACATGCATCCCCGCATCCCCGCCGATTACAAAGCAAAAGATAACTTTTGGAAGAATCGCTTTATTTGGTCTCAAGTCGAAGAAACAGACGCCCTTAGCTGGTGGAAGGGTATTTGCAGTTCTACTAAGCTTCATAATATTACAGTTTCTATTTTATCAGCTCCTTACACGTCAGCAGCTACGGAAAGGATCTTTAGTACTCAACCTGATGTATTTTTTTGTTTTGAGCAACAAACAAAAAAAATACAACTAAAAATGAAAACAAAAAAAAACCCAAAAAAAATCCCAAATAAATGACTGATTAAGAATTTAAAAAAAAAACTAAGTACAGACGCCAGCAGGTCAACCTACCCGAATCTGTCAAATTTCTTTGATAGATTTTCAACTTTAGCACAAAGGTATAAGGTTCATATTCAATTGGGAAAATCTGACAGATTGGGGTAGCTTGATGTGCTGGTCTCTGTAGATAAAAAATCAAATTATCAAAAATTAATGTAAATAGCTGGTTGGAAATTTTTAAATGAGCGAGATTAGTTTTAAATTGCACCTTTATTTAAGTACTACAAATAAAGATGATGAAAGTGAATCTAACTAATCTGACAGTCCTAAGCCCGAAAACTATGAAGGGAAATTTTCAATCACTAAAATAACATTAACAGCAGGGTTATCATCCATAATTGCTATTAATGGCTATTAACTGCTTTTAATCGATTATTAGCCAAATTATATTAACCGGATTATTATCATTGCCCAACACTATGCAGGAGGGATGCACTAAGGTAGCCCGCGAAATTCAAGTTTTCGTACTTTTTTGCAATTTGCATGTCAGTCAGTAGGTATCAGATTGTACTTAGGTTGATCAAAATATTATTATAATAATATCCTTTTTTTATAGATACAACTTCACAATAGTTGACTTTCCCAATAACTTTTGTAAGCTTAGGGCGAAAGCGCCAGTGTAGCCCGCGATTTTCTCAAAAACTCATGAACCAATTTTGATAATTCATTCTTGTGATCTACTTTCTGGGAGGTTTTAGTATATAATACATTAGGTAATTATTCTTATGTACGAAGTTATATGCATAAATGTACTGCATCTCCGGCATTTCTGTGCGAATTTTGATGATTCTTCTAGTCGGTGTCTTCAATTCTTCAATACACTAATGTTAGGTAATTGAATTTGTGTGGGGTATGTAGGCCAGCTCATCAAGCTACCCCAATCTGTCAGATTTTCCCAATTGAATATGACCCTTATTCCTTTGTTCTAAAGTTGAAAATCTATCAAAGAAATTTGACAAATTGGGATAGGTTGACCTGCACCCTAATTGCGTAGCACACGATCAATCACAATCTGTTTCAGCTTGACAGTTCAACAACATTCATTGCGTTATTTACGTTGTGGAGCAGAAATTTTCCGAACATATGCAGCAATGGATTAGCAATCTGTTTCAAAATGATTCAGATTATGATTAATCGTGCGTTACGCAATTAGGGTGCTGCTGGCGTCTGTACAATTAAAAAGTGAAAAATAAAAACTCTTTAAAAAAAAACAACCGACTTCCAAAAAAACGCAATAAAGTGTAAAATAACTTTATTTTTGAATGCACCGACATTTAATTACCTAACAAAGATTTGCCACGGCATCAACTATGATAATAACATAAATTTCACAGTACAGTCGCTCCGTAGATAATTTTCAAATTGGCTTCAGATGCTTTAATCTGTGATTTTTCATAAAAAAAAACTAAAAATTTTACTAACTCAAAAACTACTGAATTTCGGTAGAACATTTGGTGGCTTATTTTGTTGCATTTTCACCCTACTATGACTTCCTGCAAGGAATACGTCGAGTTACCAGTAACCCTGTATGGCGGCACATTCACGATTCGTATATTATCAATCTGGATCGCGATCATTGATTTTGACCGCGGATCGCGATCGAGATTGACTGTGTACGGGCCGCCGTAAAAACGCATTAGAATGTAGAATTTTGTAGATTAGGTTCAGTGTTACCACTAAAAACTTAGTTTTAGTTTCCCACATTTGTGGGAGTTTTTAATTTATGGAATAAGTGGTTTTAAATATTTTTTAATAATAACAACGTAGCAGGGTGCCTAAAGATGCAGCACGCCGTGAAAAATGGGTGGAAATAATCCGATTGCTGAGAAAAGAGACTGGCTGCTACCTACTAAATCATTCAATTTCATTGATAATAAAGAAAAAATATTAAAAAGAAAATGTCTTAGTTATTTTCATTATTTATAAACTTCTATTACACATCCAATAAGAAATACATAATTAAAATATTTAAAAAATAATTTAACTTAACCTATAGCGCTTTTTATGGCTTAAAATGTTGGGTAAAATTTCGCATGGGTAGGCAGCCCCATCCCGTCATTGCATGTTTATATTGCGGTCTTTGTCTAATCTAAGCGACGGTATTATTCTTACGACGTGTGTAAGTGAGACAGATATATGTTTACTTTTAAATGTTTAGTGGTTTCAAAGCTACGTCGTCGCGTTTAAAAAGTGGGTACACTTTTTTGACACATTTTATTGAGGTTTGCTTCTCTAGTTATTTAAGGTGAATGGGAAGTGGTAGACCGCGATATTCAAATTTTATTAGTTTTTTTGCAATGGGGATTGTGTAAAATTTCTAACCATTAGATTTTATTTTATTTTTTGAAATTTTAGAGCATTTTGAGAAACTAATTTGAATATTTTGGGGCTGGCTCAATACTTATTAAAAAAAAAGATTTAATATTTAAAATTTTTAAGGCAGGTGACGTCATCAGTGGCACAAAACATTAAGTGCCGTTGCCTCACTAGTACATAAATAAAAAAAATACAATCTGTAAACAGGTCACATCTGTCAGTATCAATAGACGTCATCTAAAATCGAATCCTATCATAACGTTTCTAACAAACCGTATGTGCCGATCCTCCTTATTAACGAAAAGTGGTTTTTGAAGGTGTAAGTACATAAGTCACTAATAACCGACGCAGCGACATTATTAATTGTTCGTTTTCCTGAACTACAAACACGACTACAAATGACCACAATGAGCGATACTTTTGTTAAAGCTGACTCCTGAAACCTGCATAAAGTTGAGACCGTTATGATAATAGAGTATATTTCTACTAGCAGTGAGATTTTACGAGATTATGAGGCAAGTCGCAGGAATAATATATTGTAAAAACTTAAACTGTAATTATGTTTACATTTTTGCATTGCATTTTTTTACAATTTGACACTTGACAGATTAGACAATACTTGCTACTTATTTTTTAATTTCTGAGGTAACGATACAAAACTATACGGCCAAACTGACGTGTTTTGAAGGGCAAAGAAGGTCAATCGTATTTTATCATAATTAACAATAAAATATGAATGTTTTTCATGATTAATTAGTCCGTAATGACCAGTAACGCTATTCCTCGAAATGGTTTTTCAATTACAACCTATAAAAAAAATCTGGACAGTGCCCATTTGCATGTCAGTATCAGCAGGATAATTGCGTAACACACTATTAGTAGCAATGGGTTTCATTTTGACAGTTCAATAACATTCATTGCGTTATTTGCGTTGTTGAGCTGACACACGTTTCGAACATACGGAGCAATGGATTAGCAATATGCTTCAAAATGATTCAAAGTGAGAGTAATAGTGTGTTACGCAATTAGGGTGCAGGTTGTATCTTGATCAAAATTTGATTCGCGACTATGACAGGTACGTATCTAAAGAATTATAATCATTAGAATCATTACATCTTCCTAAGTGAGATTTGTACCACAAACACTTTTCCATGAGAGATTTCTTCTTGTGGTACAAATCTAAGTTAGGAAGATGTATTAATGATTCTAATGATTATAATTCTTTAGATACGTACCTGTTAGAGTCGCGAATCAAATTTTGATCAAGATACAACCTGACACTGACCTGCAAATAGCAAAAAACGTAAGAAAATTTGAAATTCGCGGTCTACCACTTCCCATTCACCTTAACTCAATGATGTCTTCAAGGTGAGATGGTTACAGAATCGCATTGCGTTTGTGATCAACGTTTACACATTAGAACTTTTATATTCATGTAAAATTTCTGTAACAATAGTCTGACAAATAATTGATGTTCGATTCAGCTCGGAAGCGTATCGAAAGGTTATAAAAATGCTGTGCAAAATTATTGCAGTGTTTGCTGACGAATAGACGCTCTCTGTCTGAAAAGACTAGATAACGAGGTACTCAAAAAAAATAACTCATTTGTCTCTCCTGTGTCTGTCATGGAGATGTCGGAGTTGTCAAAATAAATTGTCAAAATGATGAATTATTAGCGATTCTATGAATTGATTGCTGCGGGTGAAAAATTAAACATCTATAGTTTTACAATTTTAATAAGTGTAAAGTTGAGTCCATTAGAATAGAGCATGCGATAGTATTTTTTGTAATCAAATAGGAATTCAAAATGGGTGACAGAGACCTTTCTATGGGTCCCCGGCAAGGTGTAACCTATCCACTAAAGGTTCAGTATTGTGGTAATTGTTCTATGCCGATAGAATATTGTGAATACTACCCAGAATACGATAAATGCAAGCAATGGCTTGAAAAAAACCTGCCAACAGAATTTGAAAAAGTGAAAATCGGTGAGTTCTTTGTGAGAATCTTGACGAATCTTGAAGTTTATCCATGAAATTGTGTTGATTTTTTGTATTTATTAAACAATTATACATGAAAAAACTGTTGTTTACATACTCCTCCGAAACGGCTTGACCGAATTTTATGAAATTTTTGCATATTCAGTAGGCCTGAGAATCGGCTACTATCTATTAACGACGTTTGCGGCGTCAGTAGTAATAAGTAAAGATCTATCGAAATTGACAAAACAGTAAATGGAATATAGTAACAAAGAACCACTATGTAAAAAAACATTAAATTATTTATTCACAACTTATTTTATAACTCATTCCAGATGAAGAAGAAAATGCGGGTGGTGAAGAAGAAAAGAAGCGCCAGAAGCGTGGGGGCAAAGGCATGTTGAAGTCAAAGAAAAAGGAAGATGTTCCCAAGCTAGTGCAAGTGTCTAGAGCCCCTCGAGGCAAAAAGAAATCTGTCACTGTGGTGTCTGGTCTGAGTACTTTCGGTATGTAGAAGTGATCATTTTGGTATTCTTTAAAAACAATAAACCTTTATTTGCCAATTAACCTTCACATCTTGCATCATCCCTTGAGTTTTATGTTATTATCTATATTTGCATCCTATCTTTCAAATCTAATTCAAGTAACATATACTAATAATAAGAAATATGGGAACACACAGTCACATTCATTAAAATCACAGATTGACTGTTAGTTAAAGTAAAAGCAACCAGAGAAGCTATAGCCAAGAAAAATAACATCCATCTTAACATGAACCATTGACATTCACTGAAAGTCATGAGCTCAAATTCACTGGTGGTCATGGCCAAAAAGCACACTGTCTCACCTAGCTTTGTGTCTGACAGCGCTAATATCAGTGATGAGCAGTTAGACGCTAGTCTACACGAACAACATCAAATTCTCGCACACAGAAACACTGTTACGAACTGATAGGCGCATAAAAAATTCGAAAAGTGCTTCGGAAAATCGAGTTTTATGAAAAAACCACTGCATAAATCAATTACAAATAGAGTTTATTGAACTCTTCGATAAATGAGCTTTGTCGGTACAGACTTGGTTTTGAAAATTCTACAGTTCTTTTATTACTTGTTTACACCCAAAGTTACATTAAAAATAGCAAGAAAAACGAATCTTTGTTGGCTCATAACTTTTTAATACCTACCTGAAGACCTATCACAAAGTGCAAAGTCGACGGCCCGCCATTGTGCTGCCGTCTATACGCGACACTGGCAGAATAGTCGGCATTGGCTAAATAATGGCTTTATATTTTACTATTCTGTTTCCGTACAGACATAATTAATAATAAGTCAGAACAATATCATGTTTAACTTTGGATGTACAATGTCAAACAGTGGAGTAATATTCTCCCGAAATTTTTATAGAAAAAATATCGACAAGTGGCGCTTTAAGACATTCTTATGGGTTAATTTGTCATGGACAATAATGACTAAAGAGTGTCCTTGGAGTTTCTTGCCCATTCTTCTCCATAGAGATTGTTTCGGAATGGGCAACTAGCTTCACGTTTCTGACTAAGTGCCTGTAAATAGTTTAATTGAAATAAATGCTTTGAGTTGAGTTTAAACTATAAAAAGTTTTTGTTTTCAGATATTGATTTAAAGGTGGCAGCAAAATTCTTTGGTACAAAGTTCGCTTGTGGATCTTCAGTTACTGGCGATGATGAGATTGTAATTCAGGGAGATGTGAAAGATGATCTTTTTGATATTATTCCAGAAAAGTGGCCTGAGGTAAAAATCTCACATTATTGAAATATGAGACTAGTCCCCTATAATTAAACTATCATGACTCCTATACAATCATAATTTTATATTTATTAAGCAAAGTCATACATACGACTTGGCAACTTAACAAATAATTCCTATACAATTAAAAGTAATTTATTTATCTAAATATGTACATTTCTAATCGACTTTCTTTTTTCCAGATTGATGAAGATAGTATTGAAGACTTGGGAGATCAAAAAAGATAGTCACAACTCTAGTGAATTTATATTAATTGATAATACTTTATTTCTTAACTGTTTTTTAAATGATCATTTTAAATTTTGAAGGCAAAACGATTTCTCAGTTTTAAATATTATAATAATTGGTTAAGTACATTATTAGCTAATTCTCTCACTAACTTTTTTCACTCTAAAATTGTTAAGAATTAAAGCACTACCTATCAAAATTTTCTTATTTATTTTATGAGCTTCATAATTTGAATAAAGATGTGGAATGATTGTTGTAATTTGTATTTCATCATTGTCTACCAATGACAAGAAAATCTTGATTAAAAGATTACTACTGGTCTCCTATTTAAATTTTATTGATATATTTTTTTAGGAAAACTTCAATCTATGCCAGAGGTGTTCCCAGACAATTTTTTTAAAGTGAAGATTAGATATAACTATGGTTTGCATTGCGGCTGAGGTCCAACCACGAATTAATAGTTTAAAAAAAAAAAAGTGAGAATTGATTGGTTAAATAATTAATTGATTGTGCTGAGTGGATGACAAAAAAAAGTGATTCCATCCAACTTTAATTTTTTGACATCTACTCACAGCACAAGGAACCAATCAATTCTTGCTTATTTCATTTATAAAACTCCCCATTCGAAGTGGTAAAAAGAAAAATATTTGGTACCTAGGTACCTATATCTTTTTATGTTGTGTTTTTTCAAATATGTAATTATTACACTATTAATTATTATTCTTATCATACCCCTGCTTACGAATTGTGAACCCCCTTTTTTTGTCACGCCAACGTAGACCCCCGTCGAGTGTCCCGTAGACCCCTGGGGCTCCCCCGCTGGACCACTTTGTGAACTAATGATCTATGCTCTACAGCCATCGGCAAAGCGCACAACCATAGGTGTCAAGTCAACCAAGAGCACATAATATGATAAAACAAGTTTAGGGAGACCTATCAAATGGAATGAAAGAAACAGGGTTTTAAAGTTAAAAGTCTTATTTGGTAGTGCCAATCCTGACTTGCTAAATAAAATCCCAACTCTGACACTTTTCAAAATCGCTTTCCTGAATCCTTATTAGAAATTAGTTGTAATCGTATAATAATAATAACTAATACCAGCCTATTATTTTCCCACCACAGGGCAAACGCCAGGCCTCTACTCATACAGAAAAGGTAGGTAAAGGCTGTGCTGTGTATTATCGCATACAGTAATCAAAGTAGTAAACAGTTTTTACTCATTTAGTGAATATATTATTCATAAATGTTTGTAATCTGAAAATATTAATACAAAAAAAGGCGATTTTTTTTTTGTAAAATTGAATGTCACAGGTCAATCTAGGACTAGGAGGTTATCGGATGCTTAACCGGCCTATCATCATGTGGATATCTGATAAATTAAGGCGTCCATCCAGATCATAATGGCGATTAGCGATCATTCGGGCTTCGATCATTTTGTACCCAAAAATTGTACGGAACCTGGAACGTGGTCCGAATCGCACTTCGCCACTTTTTTTCTAAGCTTTTTTACTTGTTGAGGCACAGATAATGTAATAATCGAATGTCATAATGAAATGGTAGGATTTCAACATAAAATCTTGCAACATTGCTGTAAACGTGCTTAAAAATCGTTTTATTTACACGTTTGGTTCAAAAGGTTTTGGCAAGTAGTTTATGTTACCAGCATAGCTGACAGATAAGTTTCCTTATCGAATCAAACATCAATCAATGTTATCGAAGGAGTTCTTTAGGCGCTGTTCACAAATCCAAAACTCAAAATGTTGGGGGCAAGGCAAATCATGTTATCGAAATGTATCTTATTTAACACGATAGCTTGTTGAATAGTTGTGAATAGTTATTCAAGCCCAGATTAGCCATGTAGCAGATGCCATAGACCCCGCGCTTTGACATACAAAAGAAACAAGTCATGGCCTCTGTACATTAGAGGCCAGCACATCAAGCAACCCCAATCTGTCAATTTTTTCCAATTGAATATGAACCTTATTTCTTTGCAGTAAAGTTGAAAATCTATCAAAGAAAGTCAGATTGGGGTAGCTTGATGTGCTGGCCTCTGTACCTATACCACCAGTAGATCCAATGTAATATGTGTGACTTGTGAATAGTCGAAGTAAATGTAACATCTCAGGCGCAATGAAATTTCGAGCTCGTGTCGCTGCTCTTGCATTTTAGTTTCTCCAAATTCATCAGGAGTAAAAAAAAAACTTATCCGAGGTGCTAAAAGGATTTTTCTTAGAGAAAATTGAATGTAAGAGCTAGGGAAGCGAGCTTGAAAATCCAACTTTTTCACCATTACATAAATCACTGCTGCGCAAATAATCAACCTTGAAGGTTTTTACAAAAAATATTGTTTGAATCAAGTCATTTGAATAAAGTAACTTGAGCATTTAAAAACACGACGAAAATAAACGTATAACCAGTGGTCGGAGTGGGTAGAGCTGTTTGGGGTGAATGACCGCAAACATTGATATTAACATGGATATGCCTCTGAAATCCCGGGATTTTGAAATTGTCGATTGATTTAAGTGAGTTAATATGGGTAAGTGGGCAGTTATGAGCAGGTAGTGGGTGAGCACCCAAACAGTATATACTTACTTATATACACACACAGTGATCCTGGAATGTTGTTAGAGGTAGCTTCGTCAAATATGAATTAATTAAGTACTGTTAGAAACAATACTAAAACTCCTATAAAAACTACACAATGTTTTTTTAATTCCGAGAATTCCCGGGCTTCCGGGAAATATTAGGCATATCCATGTTATGTCCGCATGTCACAAGTAGCAAAAACAGCCCTACCTACTCCGACCACTGGTTATAACGAGAAATTCTATTTGTATTTTGTAAAAAGTACCTCCTGACTTATTTTATCTCATAAACTTTAGAACCAAAAAAAAAATTCAGCTACAGGCCCCGCACTAGCTTTAATCAACTACTGAGTTATACCAGCTATAATATTTTCAAGATGAAGTGGAAATAATCATGGCTTGATGAGCGGCCGTTCACAGCTCTCACGGCGCTGTATACAATATTTTGCTGTACATACGCCGACATATCAAGCTATACATTTCCAGTTTTAACTAACCTCGTATTGCATAGGTTTTTCGTACAATGAGATATCAGTTATTACTGACTCGTACATAAATAAAATACACACATCAAAAGTGTCTAGGGATCAACATATATTTTTGCAATAACTTTTCTCCTGATTGATATTAATTAAAATTTTCTTTAAGGATTCATCAAATAAAGTGTTTTCGTTTGTCACAGTAACGATAAACCAAGTCACCTTTGCATTAATAAAGAAATTTGCCATTTTCCTAATAAAGGGATTTTTGACATTTGAACCACTAACACAAAAGTTCGAAAAAAAGACTGAAATAACAGTTTTCTCTAAAATTTTATTGGGTAACTTAAACAATTAATAATCCGTGTTTCTACCGCGAACACTAACAACACAAGAACATCGGTTTGGCATACTCAAAATGAGTTCATCCAAATCACGCTGTGGAATGGCCGCCCATGTTCGTTGCAACAACAAAAAAAGGTCTTCTTGCGACTGGATACCCTCCATATTCGGCAGAGCTCTTCTCTGTAGCATATCCCATGCATGCTCAATCGGGTTCAAGTCTGGCGACTGAGCAGGCCAGGGCAGGACATTGATGTTAGCTGCGGCGAGAGTCTGTCTTACAACTCTTGCGGTGTGCGGTCGTGCATTATCATGCATTAACTGAAATAAGGGACCGATTTGCACTTGTAGAGGAACGATGACGTCTGATACAATCGTCTCAGCATAAATTTGAGCGTTGAGGTTGCCTCTGATCCAAATCAACTCAGTTCTTCCGCCGATCCAAATACCCGCCCATACCATGATGGTTCCACCACTATAAGGATGGACTTCCTGGCAGGATTTTAATCGCTGTTGGCGTCCAGGGGTTCTCCAGTGTCGTATACGTCTTGTATCCGGTCTCATACCAAAACGAGACTCATCAGAAAAGCACACGAAACTCCATTGTTCTTCTGCCCAATTTCTGTGTTCAAGAGCCCATTGATATCGAATCCTACGATTGTGCATTGCTATAGGTGGTACCCGTAGCGGTCTTCGGGAATGAAGGTTCACTTCATGCAAGCGGTTTCTGACTGTTTGGTCGCTAATTAAGTTCCCTGAAGAGTGATGAAGCCTCACGGCTAACATCATGGCGGTTATTGTTGGAGCTCTTCGAGTTAAGATTTGAATGTATCGGTCTTGTCTCCGTGTGGTGCAGCGATACCGTCCTCCATGGCGCTCAGCCACGGTACCAGTGCTTCGGTAACGTGTCCAAAGTTGACTGATAACACTCTGACTTGTATTCAGAGCTAAAGCCACAGTACGTTGCCGGGAACCAGCTTCTATCATTCCCACGGCTCTGAGCATTTCTTCCCTGCTTAAATGACGTCGCCGCTCCATAATAACGTTGGTTTTAATCAGTAGTAGGGAAACAGTAGCACTAATAATGTCTTCAATGCGTTGTATGTTTTTATAGGGAAAATATTGACAGCTGATTTTCATCTTTTACTCGAATTTGATTCACAGTTCCTGATTCAAATTATGAAATGCACCAAAAAGGATCCATATAAATTTATAAAATCATAAATTTATTACAAAGCCACATCTCAATCTCAAGAAATCCGCATAAAAATGGTTGATCCCTAGACACTTTTGATGTGTGTATTATGATCAAGGGATCTTCAATTACCATTATATAATTTATAGGTAACATTATACAATTTATAGGTAACATCCGCAATTTTAAATAAAACAAGATTTTTTTTTTTATTTTAGATAATTTAATTTTTCACTAAAATCATGTAAAATCGTACAAATAAAATATAATTTTATAACAACAAAAATTATTTCGTGGAATTGTGAAACAAAGAACTTTCCTGTTCGTGGTAGATTTTGTATTCACATAGTGGGCAACATCATCTTCTACTTCGCAAAACAACACAAAATTGACAAAATAAAATCACTTTACTCATTTTGCATTCGTTGTGTGTTGTGTTTTGATATAACAATAATGATGATACGTTAGTGTAATACAAACTTACAAAGTGAAATTATTACTTTTAATGGAAGCATGGAAGTGATTAGCAGCTAGTTGTGATCATAATGTAGCGCTCAGTCAAGTTCCGAAATCCATTAGCCATAAAAGTTATTGATCTTTTTATTGTACGAGACTGTAAATAAATATAAACTTTATGAAACATGTCTGTGGTCAAGGGAAAACTTGTGAAAATGGAAGTCATCCAAGTTGGTGAATATGAATTCACCAAACAAGACATTATAGGGCACGGAGCCTTCGCTATGGTATACAAAGGAAGGAAGAGAAAGGTATGTGTATGATCTCAATCTGAAGTTCCATGTCGCGCTTTTGTTCTAACTTGCCTATACTATTGCTAATGTGGTTAGTCTTGAACCTAACAGAATTCTGATTGCGAAAAACACCATGTTTCTCTTGTTCGACGTAACTATTGTATTGATCTGTTTCAATCGTGGGTGGTGGCATTTCGTCGTATTTATGTTCCACATTCAGCACTAATTTCGTAATTCACACACAATATTGCAATGTCTGCGTTTAGTAAACCAATGTTGATATAAATAAATTATAAGATAACAAATATTTAAATAATAAATATTTAGTCTGGACTGAGTGTGTGAAAATAATCAGCTGATATTAAATAACCTATAAATCTTGTAAACATTATTATCTTTACATACCTACTTTGTAAATTGACATCCTTGTCATTGTATTTGATTGATTTGTTTCCAAATATTTTATCCAAGATACAATGAACTCCACAAATAGATCTTCATCAAAATTAGCAAGACTTTACACTTCTGTTTGACTAGCATTTATTATTATGATTTTTACGTCTTTTGATATTTTTCGGGACCCTGGGGTCCTGGACCTTTAGAAGGCGTACGAGGAGACGAAGCTGACTCGCAGAGGCCCGTTAGACGTTTTCAATTAAATGAGGCACCAACCGACGAATATCCCTATTCGCACTAAGCAAGTGCACTCAAGGACAATCCCCGGTTGGTGTAGGACTATTGCAAGACATGGAAACAAAATTATTGGATTATAGGTTTTGGTAGCTAAACTGAACTGGTTATCTAGGACTATGGAGAAACTATAGTCCCTGCCTGACTGATGTTCTTTATAAATTACACAAATAAAATGGCAGGGGGTCACTTGCAAACTCAATAATGGACCCCCAAAAACGGATGCTTGCACATAGTGTTGTAGCGACAAGGGGGCAACATGTCCTGAGGTGCTTCTGAGGAGTGGAGCGGTATTCAAGACAATCTCGGCAGTACGGTCAAGATCCCTACCAGCATCTTACTGGAATACTTCCTTCCTCCAAGCACGTTTGCTCTTGCGAATCTCCACTCAAGCCGGCCAATACAGGCAAGAATGAGGTGAGAGCTCTGTTCCTAGTCATTGTTCACTCCCGCCGGCCAATACAGGCAAGCCAGAGGTGAGGAACAAGACTTCTCCCGGGAGATAGGGTCTGTGGAGTCGCTACTGCCCAAAAGCTCGCCACATGCTGCCCTGCGGGTTTCTGTATCTCTCTTAGTCTGGCTCCTGACCCTAAGACCTGTTCCGTCAAAGTAAACTCTTCCAGCACAGACCTAGAGTAACGTCTCTACGTTGACGTCGTGGTGGGGCCCCACAGTGGGGTAATTTTTTGGGTTTGGGTTTATTATTAATAACCAACTATCATTATCTACATCTATGACAGTTACAATTCAAGCTATCTATTAACAAATAGAGTAAGAAATAAATTAATGAACTTACTTTGCATTATTTATTTCTTTTCATATAATTTATTCGTTTGTGATACTTGAATGAACATGCTAAATCACTGCAGACTGCTTTGCTCTTATTTAAAACTGATGAGATGGTATTGATTCAGTAACTAATGAATATGAAAGTTCAAATTCATCATAATAAAAAAGTTACAAGATTGAGGCTAAAATATAGAACAGCTATTAACAACTATGTAGTAAAAGTACAAATGCAGCATTCTGAAATTAAAAAAAAAACAGCTAAGAGTGAGTTGGGCTCACACAATACTGATATTGAACCAAACTACACATGGTCTATAGTTTGGTCGCTGGTATGCAGTAATTACTGTAATGAGCATAGTAAATAAAGCTTAATAGCTCCAAAACTAAACATCTAAATTACATAGTGCCATGCGGCTAGCTTTTGTTTTTACCCAACAACTATGAAGGGTATATGATTTTAAACATAATTATGTAAGTATGTATGTTCATCTGCTCTCTCATAACTTCAAAAGTTGTTATAATAATTTGACAAATGACGTATCGTTAGAAGCATCTTGACCGTTCGCTGAGGCTATGTGACGTCACACTAAATTAAATATGGCACCCTCTACAGGACATATGAATTTAAAAATAAATATTTTGGGATGATGCCTTATTGGGTATCAAATGAAAGGGCTTATCACATTTCAAAAATAAAGATATTACTGAAATAAGCCCCAAAATAATTAAATAAAAATAAGTTTAAAAACTAAAGCCCAACTACTGAAAAGGATGAAACAAGAAAGTACCTTCTCGTGGTCGCATGCTACCGTAGCTTCAACTAAGTTAGTATAGCGGCATACGACCATAATCGTATCCACGTATATAATCTAATATATAAAATTCTCGTGTCACAGTGTTAGTTACCATACTCCTCCGAAACGGCTTGACCGATTTTTATGAAATTTTATATGCACATTCAGTAGGTCTGAGAATCGGCTACTATCTATTTTTTTTTGAAAAACGACGTTTGCGGGATCAGCTAGTAATATATAATAAATATGCAATGCTTATTAAATGAGTATTTATTTTTTTTTGGGAGTGCCTTCTCAAATAGTTTTATTTTTTGTAATTTCAATGTGTGACACAGAATACACCTTCGTTCCGATTTTTGTCAATATAGTAGTAGTAGTCTCTGAATAAAATAGTTGTTTAACATCCAGACGGACAGACAGACATAACGAAATTATAATGGTTCCGTTTTTGCCATTTAGCTATGGAACCCTAAAAATACTTCCCATCTGTGTCTGGTGTTACATTGCGAATGTGAAAGTTTTTGAAAAAGCTTCTGCCTGTGACAGGGCCTGGAATTTGTTACAAACGGAACCAACTGTCGCAACATGTTTCCAGCTTCAGTGGTTTAGGCTCTGCATTGATGAATCTATCAGTCAGGATCTCTTTATAGTATAATAGATTTTTTACAAAAGTGGGTAGTCAGCTTTTCTGGATAAGATGAGGCGAGACTAATAGCTTCTCTCTGTGACATCTTGGCGTCATCTCTCATATCGCGGGGAACCTAGGCAGCTGCTCGACTATTCCGGTTTCTGTTTGAAGCTGGCTTAACTAGGTTACTTTGCACGTGTGCGTACTTAAAAATACAGCCCGTAAGTATAGGTAGTAAACATTTATGTATTATATGTGGTTGTTGTATTTATGTATTGTATGTTGTTGTGTGTGTGTGTTATGTGTGTGTGTGTGTAGGAGAGGTATCGCAACCCCGCTATTTCAAAGATAACGATCAGTAGAGTCAGTGTGGTTTAAATGTCTTTGTTATGTTTCCATAGCTTATTTTATTAATTTTAGCAGCAATCGTTTCCTCAGTACCTTTCCTGAGCTAGACCTTATTCTTTATTTTTGCAAAAACATTTGAGTTTGACTTCCAGCTTAACAAGTAGTTGTACCTGCAGTTGACTCCTTTAAAAAGCGGTGTGACCTGATCTGACGTCATGGACGAGCCTACCGGTTAAGTTCTATGTTGTGCGGTCCGAGCGTTAGGTTTCTCGTCTTTGTTTTAAGCCACCGGACAATAGATCTTCGCACAATGCGACACGCAACGTGCGCACCGTGCCTACGCCTCAAGGGCGTTACACTAGGCACGTGCATACACTCACAGGATATCTAAAACCATCTAAATAAACTGTAATGACTTCCTTCGTAGGTCTTCTACAGGAAATTTGCTGAACCGTCCTGTATTTATTAGCGTGCAAAAATTTTGAAAGAAATAATTACAAGGGGCGTTCAATGTATTCTCGGTATCAGGGTCATTTACTAATGATGTGGGTAATTTGACAAATTAATTAATTAATTATACTATCTACCTTTATACCCTAAAGGTAAAATTTCATATACATAGTTGTGATCATTAGTTTGCTAGATATCCTTAGTCAACGACAACTGGAATGGCTAACGTGACAATGTTGAAGAAAATCGAGCACCGCGCTGTTTTAAATTCCTTACCAAACAAGGAAAAAGTCAAAAAACTATTCACGAAGAGATGGTGGCTGTACTAGCTGTTTACCAAGATTCTGCACCATCATTATCTACGGTTCAAAAGTGGTCAAGTGAATATAAAAGGGGCAGAGAAAGTATTGAAGACGAAACTCGCTCGGGCGGCCCGGTTACTGCCTCTACAGAAGAAAACGTGAAAAAAGTTGAGGAGCTTATACTGGAGGATGGCCGAATGAAGATCAAAATGCTAGCAGAGATGAATCACCTCTCTGTTGATTCCGTGCGCACTATTCTTCATGACCTTCTTTACCTTTAAAAAGTCAGTGCAAGATGAGTGCCGAGAATGCTCACGGCGCCTCAAAAGCAAGTGCGAATAGAGAGCTGCAGAGAGTTTTTAGAGCTCTGTGGTGAAGTTCCATCAAGTATTTTCGATCGAATTGTTACTGGATATGAAATGTGGGTTCATCATTATGACCCTGAAAGCAAGCAGGAGTCCATGCAGTGGCACAAGAAGGGTACTGCGCCCCCTAAGAAATTCAAAGTCGTTCCGTCTGCCGGAAAAATCATGGCCACAGTGTTTTGGGACTCCAAAGGGAATTTTGCTGATTGAGTGCACAAAAAAATGTGAAACCATAAACGCAACATCCTACGCATCCACTTTACGAAATTTACGGGAAGCAATACGGGGTAAACTGACCACCCCTGTGTTGCTTCTTCACGACAACGCCGTCCACAGGGCGGGTTTTGCCAAGGCTGCTGTGCGAGATTGTGTTTTCCTATAGCCCATACCTAGCCCTACTGATTATTATTTGTTCCCTAATTTAAAAAATGACCTTCGGAAACGATTTTCCAACTATGAAGAGCTCAAGGCGGCAATAAATGCGCATTTTCCAGAGAAAGAGAACAGTTATTTTTTTACAAGGTATTGAAATGTTAATTTCGAGGTGTCATAAATGCATTGCGGTAATAGGGAAATACATTGAAAAATTAAAATTATTTTAATTGACTTTACGTCTTTTTTCATGCCGATAGCGAGAATACATTGAACGCCCCGCGTATCAGTATTTACCACGAGCGTAAGGTAAGGTAAAACGGGCTGGCGTCCGCAACTCCACGTCAATGCACGTATTTTGCGTACGGGTGGGAAAATCGTTTATTCGATCCACCCCAGCTCCTCGAGGAAGGCCAGCAACGCCTTGATGTTACTGACCGTCTCACGTAGGGTACCTGGGTTACCGAAGTACTTTGCCCTATATGTGGCGACCATCGGGCAGTTTAGTAGCACATGTGCCGCTGTCTCATCGTCCTCCATGCAGGCCCTGCACCGCGGACTGTCTGTTACTCCTATGACAAAGAGGTGTTTATTAAATGACCCGTGGCCAGTTAAAGCTGCAGTAACTATACGCAGCTTCTGTTTAGTTAGACGGAGAACCTGTTTTGAGATGCGGCCATCCAATGTGGGAAGTGCTTCCCTAGCCTGCCTGCAATCACCTTGGTCCGTCCATAGTTTCCCATGTCGGTCTCTAGTGCGTTTCCTTACCAGAGTGCGTAAATACCCGAAGGGGAGTGGCACGATAGGCTCAGGTCCCACTGGTGCCATGCTCGACCCTCTTCTGGCAAGCTCGTCGGCGGCATCGTTGCCTAGCGAACCGCTGTGTCCTTTGATCCATTGAATGGTTATATTATTGAGGTTACCCACCTGGTTGAGGCGCTGGTGACACTCGTGTATTAGCCCAGAGTCAACTGTGTAACTGTTCAGCGCTTGCAGAACAGCCATGCTGTCTGAGAGTATGCGGATTGAGTGGTCCTTAACTTCCCTAGCCATAATGGCCGAAGCGGCCAGAGTAATACCCATACATTCGGCCTGGAACACTGTGTTATGGACCCCCAAAGGTGTAGCTATATGTATGTTGAAGTCCTCCGAGAAGATTCCAGCACCTGTGCCACTACCTGTTTTGGATCCATCTGTGAAGATGCGTAGCTCTGCCGGGCGTAACCCCTCGCATCGGCGATCTTCGTGAAGCTGGATCTTGTATTTTTTATCAAAGATAAATTGTTTTGGTACCCGTACCACGAGCGTAATGCTTTTGTCAATGGAATATGTCTGTGGGAAAACTTGCAGGCCAGCAAAGAGGATAATGAGTTAGTGGCCTCATCTTTCATAATAATTATTATATTGTTGCACTCATAAGTATATGAACTTTCCAACTAGTCAAGTACGAGTACCTATGAGCCATATTTGTGAAATCAGTCTTCCGTAAAGGGTTGTAAATTGTAAAATCGGACGTTTAGAAATACAGTTGTCCATTGTCTAGCCATTTTTGGCCTATTCTGGACAAACATATTTTGAACAAATCCTGCTTTAGACATTAAATTAATAAGTATATTGATAATTTCATCATCATCATATTTTTTTTAAAACAACTGAATTTTTAGAATTGTATGTTGTTTTATATTATACTTGTAGGTACTTGTAAGAAACCTTTGTTTGCATGAAATGTAACGTAAATATAAACGATGTTACAGATATCTTAGCGCAGGACATATTGCGCCTTACAATAAACGTTTGCGTATGCGCGATATTACCATTTCTATACGCCACTTTCAATTAATTTCTAATGGATTTTCGACTAATCGCTAGGGTGAACTAGTATAATTTTCTTGACATGATGTAACAACGTAATTGCATTGGCAAACGAATGACGTTGGCAAGTGAGAAGTGCACCACGGATGGTGACCGTGACCGCACTTCAGACACGTATCAATACCTACGTTCTAGTGTAGCCGTGTAGGTGTGGCATATTGTAATTAACTCTATTTTATTATTACAATAATTTATAATCGCATGTTTAATTATCATTTTATTAACAATAAAATCCCTCCAATCATCTTAACCGATGTACTTGCGTGTTGTTGCCTTATAAGCTGCAACTACGATGGATTTGGTGTAACTACGATCTCGCACGGGCCTCGTGATGAAATCAGGCCAAATTGTAATCGCTCCACGAGCCTACGGAATGTAGGGCGGGCTAATGTTAGAACTGCGCCGGAGCACCACCCTCTGGATAAAAGCAAAATTAAACCAAATCGCACTGAAGGCTTAAAATAATTCCTTGCATGGATTGTGGAATAAACAAACACTAAAATATCATACGCCCAGATGCTGACCCAGAGTGGCTAACATTTTGATTTGCAACAAGACCACCATGTTGCCAAAATATATATTGCCATTATTTTGGCAACATGGTGGTCTTGTTGTTGTACAGACGCCAGCAGGTCAACCTACCCCAATCTGTCAAAATTCTTTGATAGATTTTCAACTTTAGCACAACGGAATAAAGTTCATATTCAATTGGGAAAATCTGACAGATTGGGGTAGCTTGATGTGCTGGCCACCGTACATAGATTTCTGTAGGTATTATTAACAATCAACAACACTATTCTTATTTACTTACATCATCCATACGTTAGGTAGGTACTTAACAATGCCACAGATGAAAGCGTGCATTTAAAACAGTTGATAATTTTGTTATCTAAAGGATCAATCAGCATGAGCAGCGACATGAACGCATCTAGGTATAGTCGATAACAGAAAAAACAAAACATCCGACTTGTTTTTGGAAATAGGTTGGACTTCCAAAAATAAGTCGGTTGTTTTGGTTTTTTATTTTTTAGTTGTGCTGTCCCACAAAAATTCTTGCCATTGGCCCCGATTCTGTTGCTCACAAACTAAAGTAAATTTAAGTTCAGTGCATCTTTTTTTTCTATTTCAATATGAAAAGGACAGAAGATAAATATTAGTTTAGTCCTGTCAAATTAGATAATCCATAGACATAGTTTAGACGTGATTAAAAAATTGGCTACTAAAAATACGTCAATTTACGTGAGGCGCTGACTAATTTGACAGGACTAAACTAATATTTATCTTCTGTCCTTTTCTTAATGAAATAAAAAGAAAAAGATGCACTGAACTTAAATTTAGTTTAGTTTATGAATAACAGAATCGGGGCCTATGTCTATTTTTATCCGACTGCGGCGAAGAAAAAAGGAGGGTTATGATTTTGACCGGTATGTACTTTTGTATGTATGTTCATCTGTTCCCTCATAACTTCTTAACTCCTATCATAATTTTATTTGACAAATAAGGTTGGAAGCGTCTTGGTCGTCCGCTGGTTATAGGCTACTAGAGACCCGCCCCGGCTTCGCACAGGTGCAATGCAATTTAATAAATTTAATTAAATAATTAATAATTTTAATATAATGTTTTTTTTTTTAACTTGCCGCCAGCCCCTGCCGCCGATACCGCAGCAACCGCTATGTCCCTGCATTTTAAATCAATAATATCTTCGATAATATTAATTTAAATAACATACTGTAAAGGGCCATATTAAATGCGTATTAAATGCACAATGTATTTAAGGTACTTAATTGGATAAGGATTAATGCTGTATTGCTTAAAATCGCTTCGTAAATAAGCCATCATTTCTCGTAAAAAGTAAAGGAAAAAAATGGTTATTGTGGGTTATCCCTAAAAGATAGACATATACCCATCGCGGACTCTTTTGTAGACCTTTTTAAGATGTACAATACTGTAGTACATTATTTTGATGTATCTCATAGGGTTCAGCCAGCGTTTGCAATGCGCAAAAAAAAGGGTTTATTTACGACACTACATTAGAAACCTCTAAAATTATCAGTGTTTCTCTATTATATTATACATGTATTATACTATATATAAACCTTCCTCTTGAGTACTTTATCTATTAAAAAACCGCATCAAAATCCATTACGTAGTTTTAAAGATTTAAGATAGAAGGACAGAGAAAGCGACTTTGTTTTATACTACACTAGCGACCCGCTCCGGCTTCGCACGGGTGCAATGCTGATACCACACCCCGGACACTCCGTACAACGCGCGCAAAATAATTACCTACTACTACTACATAGCCAAATGACGTTGGTACACGTGCAAATGTGTGCGTAAACTCTAGTAGGGTTGGTTGTCGTGCGGAGCGTAAAAAAAATGGCGGGAACGACGACGACGCGACTAGAAAGAATAAGTGACTTTGTACGAGCGGCGTTTGATTGTTTATCTAATTAGTCGGGTTCGTAATAAAATAAAAATAATATTATAATAGTTAAGTAATAAATGTAAAACTTTTTAACAATAACTTTAATTTCGGAAGTCGGTGTCTTTGGATCTGTATTTTAGTTTATTGCCACCGACTTACGAAATTAAAGTTATTTTTCACTTTGTATTTAGTGTTTTTTTGGAAGTCGGTTTTTTTTTTGCTAAAAAGTTTTTATTTCTCGCTTTTTAGTGGGTCTGTTTATAAAGTATCTAAGTTACAATAGCTAACTTGATCTTGATCTTGATAATAGTTAACTTGATCTTCGCCTTGTACAAAATATTGCTTTTCCCGATGCAGGCACGTTAATTGTTGAGGAGTTCTCTTGGTACTCCATCATCAGCTCCATTTCACCATTCGCATTGTGACGAGCATAAATTGTGCTTAGCAAACATATTAAAGTAATCGAATCGCAACCTGTGAAATACTTATTATTGAGTAGTCCCGGTGGCCATCTGTGGTCTTCATCATCAGTTCCACTTCACTAAATGTTGCTATCCCAGAGCAAATACCCATGCAAAGAAGGTACTTAGCTAAATATTGCTTACACTAAAATATTTTTGTTTAAATGACCTACTTAACTATAAATAATCGGTTATTATATCGCATGGTATTAAAATGCGATATCTTACAAACATTTATGTAAATACAAATTCGGAAAAGCATCACAATATCAAACCATCGTGATTAAAACTCAGATAAAACTTTTAAATCGCAAAATTGTGTGTTCGTGTCAGCAGTATAGTACTGTGGTTCTTTGTGAGCGCCCCGAGCTAATGAACCGCCGATAATGTCGCGGTGTGCGGAGTGAGGTGCGGTATCTGATGTCAGCGCGGGGTAGGGAGTGGCCATTCTGTACGAAGTACTATTAGGTATTCTTTGCTGGTACTAAGTATAGATACTTCAAGAATGTCAGCGCGCCGCCGGCCCCCCAGCCGCGGCGCGTACCGCAGCAACCGCTATGTCCCTGCATTTTAAATCTGTAATATCTTCGAAAATATTCATTAAAATTACATGCTGTAAAGGGCCATATTTATCTATATTAAATTCAGAATGTATTTAATATACTTAATTGGATAATTAATGCTGTATTGCTTAAAATCGCTTCGTAAATAAGCCATTATTTCTCGTAAAAAGTAAAGGATAAAAAATGATTATTGTGGGTTGTCCCTAAGAGATAGACATATACCATCGCGGACTTTTTTGTAGAACTTTTTAAGGTGTACAATACTGTAGTACATTATTTTGACCTATCTCGTAGGGTTCAGCCAGCGTTTGAAAAGTAAGCGCAAAAAATGTGTTTATTTACGACATCACATTAGAAACCTCTAAAATTATCAGTGTTTCTCTACTATACATACATGCATGTATTATATATATAAACCTTTGAATCTCTTGAATCACTCTATCTATTAAAAAAAACCGCATCAAAATCCGTTGCGTAGTTTTAAAGATCTAAGCGTACATAGGGACAGAGAAAGCGACTTTATTTTATACTATGTAGTGATGCATGTATTATATATATAAACCTTCCTCATGAATCACTCTATCTATTAAAAAAACCGCATCAAAATCCGTTGCGTAGTTTTAAAGATCTAAGCGTACATAGGGACAGAGAAAGCGTCTTTATTTTATACTATGTAGTGATGTGACGTCACATTCAATTGAATGTGGCGCCCTCTAGCAAATATAAAGTCATGACCTAAATAAAAATATTTTTAATCATGCCGTGTTGGGTATCAAATGAAAGGGCTTAATTAGCATATTTCAAATATATATATATATTGTTAGCTCACGGCTTTGCTTGCATACACACTATAATTAGGAATAATTTCTATAAAACCACGCCTCAGATTTGAGCCAAACACAATTATTTATGTATAAGTTTGGTATATTATTTTTTTTAGGTTTTATTGTTTTACATGTACCTACAGTCAGCAAAAGAGTTAAGTATGCAGAGTCGTCAAATATACATAGTTGAAGTTTAGTAAGAAACCGATTGATGTTTTCGAATAAAATTTAATTTAATTAATAGAAAACAAACAGTTCATTATTCAAATTAAATTTCATTCGAAAACATCAATCGGTTTCTTAGTAAACTTCAACTATATTCGACGACCCTGCATACTTATCTCCTTTGCTGACTGTACCTAACACGTAAAACAATAAAACCTAAACAAAACAAAAAAATAAGTGGTTCTGCAAATACTTTATCACGAAATTATAACCCTAAAATAATTTAAATAAAAAATAAGTTCAAAAACCAAAACTTGACTACTGAAAAGGATGAAACAAGAAAGTAACTTCCCGTGGTCGTATGCTACCATGGCTTATAGTTATAAGTATGTTAGTACAGCGGCATGCGAGATGCGACCACGGAAAGGTACTTTCTTGTTTCATCCTTTTCAGTAGTCGGGTTTTACTTTTTAAACTTGTACATTGCAAGAAGTGGTTTAACATCTAGAATTCTAGACGAAGTAGCTTAAATACGTATTATCGTAGCTAACTAAAAACTGCTCATAATTAAATACCAAATCTATGTATATGGGACCACCCCTAAGGTACCCTCTTTCTTATAAAGAATCATCGATATCGATTGTAGTGGTAAAGAATAATCACTGAATTTATATAAAAACTCCTTTTTTATTAGAAATCTGATAAAAATGACGTTTACTTCTTGCTTCGATTGATATTCAGCTACGTTCGCTATCGCTGTGTTATTATTATACAGTACGCGCCGCACGTCAGTGTTCACTCACTTTATCACTTTGACTGACCTAGCATAGTATAGAGTTTCTATAGAATAACAAGCCAGCTTATAGGTACTGGTTTAGGCACGCACGGCTATACATCAAGCTATACATAACAGTATAAGTTGACTTCTGATTCTACGAAATGCGAGGTCAGCTAAATTAAAACTGGAAAAGTTTGATGTGTAGCCGTGTGTACCATGCGGCCTACCGAAATGCGACAAAACTGGAACTAATCCGTGTAGATGTGACTAGTAAATCTAGATTACCGCTTATTATGCACAGTATAAAATGTAATATATTGTATTACTAGCTGTGCCCGCGACTTCGTTCGTGTGAGTGCATGAAAACAAATTGGATTTCATGGGTTTAATTTTTTTTTTTGCAAGACTTACTATTTTTCTAAAATATAAGTACCCTTTAGTAGCCAAGTTACTCTTTATAAAATCATCAGCTGTGCCAGTGCAAGTTCTGTCAAAATCGGTCCAGCCGTTTCGGAGATTAGCCGGTACAGACAGACAGCCTGACAAAAATTGTTTTTTTTTGTAATTAACTCATATACTTTCATATGTATTGAGTAAAAAGCTGCAGAAACTTCAATTTTATTTATTTTGTATAGATGTAAATATAGATTAATACCTGAGCACTCATAATCTGCCACAATACTTGGTTCTTGGCATTCGTATCCAACCCAATGTCAGTATTGTATATGAAAATCATAATTAGAAGTATTCACACACGTGGCCGGGCGACGGGCGTTCGCAGTCAAGTAAGTACCCTAATTGCCACAGAGACAATCTATGCAAGCCTTGGTGCACGCATGAGACTCGCCCACCTGCAACGCGACGTCCTTATACACGGCTCACTGCACTTGCGTTAACTATCATTTTACAGAATAACTCTTAATTAGAACTGCTAATTTCGAGATGTCCTTCATCAATCATAGATTTATTATAATAGTATCAGAGGTTGATCATTTAGTTAGACTTTAGAAGGCCAATTCTCGTAATTTAAAACGTTCAAAATCTAGTCGCAGTCTCATCTCGGCGACAAACAAATGTCAAAAGCTTGTCAAAATGTAGGGAAATTACAGATATTTTTGACAGATTGAGACAGATCAGACTGTGAACGTTCTTAAAATTACGAGAATTGCCCCTCTGGAATGGACAACCTTAAAAAGTGTTTATTGCCCTTATTGGTAATTACACAATTAAGTTTCCGAAAAGAAGGAATTACATTTTTTGTTAAGCCAGCACTAAAGTCGAAGATGCTTCCTTCGGGTGTATGATTATTTCTTTATAAGTATTTAGACATCAGATAGTTTTTATTCACTACTTAAATCTCTTACTGGCACTGACTATAGAGAGAGTTAGACCTATTTGTAATGCAGACTGTGCCTCCCTACTACCTACTGAAATGCAAAATGTTAATTAATAAAATAATATTATGCTCCAATAACCTAATAACAATGCACAATGTAATCAACTACTGTTCAGAATGCACCATTCACTATACATTTTTTTTTTTGTTACAGAATCCGTCACAATCGGTAGCTGTAAAAGTGGTAACGAAGAAAGGTATACAAAAAGCTTCAGAGATTCTGGTGAAGGAGATAAAGATCCTTCGTGAACTCACTGCCCTTCACCACACCAACTTGGTCGCCATGCACGACTGTATGGACAGCCCTGCCTACGTCTATGTCGTCATGGAGGTGAGTTAATGATAAAAATTATAATATGGTAATATAAATTATATAATTTACTGAGCCAGCTGCGACGTTGTCCTTATCAGACAAAAAAAAATGAACAAGCAAAAACAAACTAACTACCTACCTTTTTACAGTTTAAATCTGCTTCAATCATGTATTTGTGTGCTCGAGTTGTTATTCAATGTGACTCATCCGGTAAAGTTTATTGCCGTTTGATCAGTCAGACATTTGGGCCTTGGGGTAAACGACAGCCTCGCAATGGTTGTTCGTTTTCAAACCTTTCTACGTATTGAATGCAGACGTTCGCGTGATCGCAGTAGGTAATTATTTATCAAATACTAGCGGCCTGTCCCGGCTTCGCAAGGGTTGGAATTTTTTTTTTTAAACATTTTTTTTTTTTTTGCAATTAAAATAGCCTATATTAATCAGTGATAATGTAGCATTCAAATGGTGAAAGAATTTTTAAAATCGGTCCAGTACTTTTTGAGCCAATTTGTTACAAACATACAATCAAATCTTTCCTCTTTAAAATATTAGTATAGATTGCCATTTGCCATTACAAACAATAATCTCGAAGCGATATTTCTCAAACAGTGGCTAAAATAACTACCGTCAGAGAACAGTACCGTTGCAGAAGTGTTTCTATTTTCAAACACGCGTTTCGGCTTCCATTCGGGGCGAAGAAATAAATTGAAAAAGTTTCCTCACCCAAATGCTCATCATTTTAATTTCCGAAATGGATGAACGATTTACTAGTCGGTAAACAAAATACGATGAATCCTACGTAGGTACTAGGTACCTATGAATTAATGGCCGATATAACCATAAACTGACTTCGCTATCGCAACGAAATGATCGGATATTGTCCCCTTCGATCATTCATAATGTAATGCTTAAAGTGTTTATATTGGTGCATTTGACTGCGTTAACCACGACACCTTGCTCTTAAAACTTGAGCATTACGGATTAGGTAAACTTGCGCTCAGTTTAGTAAAATCGTATTTAAATGATAGACAACAAAAAGTGCAAATAAATGGTGTCAATTCACTTGGTCTAAAAGTAGAAATGGGTGTTCCTCAAGGCTCGATATTAGGTCCTTTCCTCTTTTTAGTATACATTAATGATTTACCCCATTTATTAAAAAAACAACCACAAATGGTGTTATTTGCTGACGATACTTCATTAATTTTTAAGATAAGTAGACGTGCTCCAAATCTTGACGACGTAAATAACGCCCTACTGCAGGTGCATAATTGGTTCACTGCTAATAATTTAGTATTAAATGGGAAAAAAACTAAATGCATAAGATTTTCTTTAGCGAATGTTAAAAGTACTGATTGTGACATAGTATTGAATAAAGAGATACTAGAATTCGTCGATAAAACTGTTTTCCTGGGGATCACGCTCGACTCAAGGCTGCAATGGGGTCCTCATTTAACATCTCTTGCAGGACGGCTTAGTTCAGCAGCATCTGCTGTAAGAAAAATCTGTCAATTTACTAATGTAGATACCGCGAGGCTAGTCTATTTCAGTTACTTTCATAGTATCATGTCTTACGGTATTTTACTATGGGGACGGGCTGCAGATATCGAGTCTATTTTTATTCTGCAGAAAAGAGCCATCAGAGCAATATATGGCCTCCGCAGGCGCGATTCTCTAAGGGAACTGTTTAAAGATATTAATATCATGACTGTACCTTGTCAATACATCTATGAAAACATCATTTACGTAAGGAAAAATTTAAATCTTTTCAGTAAAAGAGGTGAAAGACACACCTATGGGACTAGAAATAGGGACCAATTGGTTCAACCAGGTTTCAGATTGGCTAAAGTAGACTCATCCTTCATGGGGTACTGTTTAAAATGTTACAATAAAATACCCCTCACATACTCCCAACTCAATGAAACGAAATTCAAATCTTGCATAAAACGCATACTATGCAGCCAAGCATATTGTAAGTTGGCGGATTACATCGCTGACAAAAATGCTTGGCTGAACGCTGGTCCTGCTCCACAAGGGCGCATAAACTAATTAATTAGCATTCGAAAATATAGTTGGACCTGCTGAAGATTGAAAAAACTATCTTTGCATCGTATTAATTCAATCTCTTAGTACTGTATAATTGCATAGCACACGTGTGAGCACTATGTACCTAAACTATAAAGCTACCATTTACTGGGTACGTCTTTCATTGACTTGAATGTGCCCTGGCAGCTGAGAGTATGTCATGCTCACTCAAATGTCTCGCTGATGGTGGCGTGTGTGTTGGATCATTGGGTTCCCTGCAAAATGGTTGAGCTGAATGGTGCTGATCCATACGTCATGTTCGCGAACGGGCGCCGTCAGTAGGGACTGGTCATCTCTTAGCCGCCACGGCTTATTTTAATTTATGAATTTTTCTTTTTAGTACGGATGCCTTTAACGTGCACGTCTTTCTGCATCGTTCTCACATGTATAATTTCAACATGAATGATGTAACCAAGATTTTTGTAACAATTTTATGATTTAAAAGAGTGTCCGTGGAGTTTCTTGCCCGTTCTTCTCCACAGGTATCTACGCTTTGGAATGGGCAACTAGCTTCATCTTTCTGACTGACCGACCCTTGACAATTCAAAAGTGCCTATAATTGATTTATTTGAAATAAATGCTTTGAGTTTGAGTTTTGGGCTCAGTATTTTGTGTTTTTATGTAGGTTGTTAAATAAATAATCAATTCTAAAGTTTTGAAGACTGAATGTCCTATAAAATTTAAATAAACGTGGCATAAAACGTAATCAAAGGCGAGTTGCTTGACATTTTTATTGTATATGGATTAAGGACAAGGTAACTAGGTTACGGACAATAATGTAGCCATTTTATTTAATAATATCCTGATATGTAATCGTCGCAGAAAAGCGATGTAGATCAAATATGTCAAAACGATGCATTGTATGGTAATGAAGTAATAATTTAATGATTCCGGAATTGCGCAAAAAGAAAAAAAGTACTTAATTGTGTTTTGCTTTATTTCTTTTGTATTTGCTTTAAAAATGTGGATTTCTTATACAGAGTATAATAATTTTATGTATAAACATAAATTCATAATTAACACATTAAGTACTTAAAAATATCGTGTGGTTTATGTTCGTTTACTATAAGTACAAAAATGAAATGTTTATTTTATTTTATTTATTATAGGATCTCCAACAAAAGATACACTAAAAATTATAATACTAGTTAATGGACGACAATCAACGATGACATGCGACGATGGATATTATATAGTAATCTTCGGTCTCTGGCATACCAAGTCTAAATTTTAATATTTGACTATCAAATGGATAAGACATGGAAGATATAATTATGTAGTTTAGAATCACATATTATCGAAGTGAATTTTTTATTGGTGTTTCGACATCCATGCCGGCTTCCGCATGACATGCGCGCATGTGGATTCGCATCAAGGTCACTACGCATTAGATAAATAATAGTCGGCATCGGCATCACCACGCAGGCAGGGCGTGCCGCACGCTGTCCGTTGTCGTCGCAGATTACCTAAATTCATTGGATCTGTTGCTCCGAATACGGTTCTTTTATGTATTGCGCAGTTTGCAACCGTAAAAGGTCAAATCAAAATTATACAGAAAATAATTAAACAATGTAGCGTATTCTAATATTCTTATTTGAGTCAGAACTTAGAAGCGGGCACCATAGCAACGTGCTATCGGGTTCGACCGATGCCACTGCGTTGCCCTACTAACCTATTTATCTATTATCCTTATTTAAACATTCAAAATTACTGCCATGTAAAGTACCTATAAACAAAAGAATATTGATAAACAAATAGTTATCTGTTTAATTTACTATAATTAGATGGTTTCCGGAACTAATACCTAGTTTTATTCATTACCAAAATTAAGCATCGTGTGTATAATAATTCAAATTTCATGTGTGGTTGGTCACATACTCACGTCGTCACGTAAAAAAGATCTAGATTGTTTACCTCTACCTATAGTATACCTACATGACAAATTTTATTCAACGTGGAAATTCCTAAGAAAATGAATACAGTGAAATTCTCATTTTCCGGATAAAACTCCTATTAATCAATAATTATAACCTTTTGCATTTGTGCATCAGCATTTTACAAATTGTTCTTAATTCCGTCTCTAATATTAATTATTTAATTAAGTATAGAATGTTGATTAAGAGAAAGATGACGACTAATGGCGACATAATGTCTGTTAGGATCCCACACGTGTCGCCTCTGTACGTGTCTCTGCCTCGTGGCGAGATACCTACATGTGTATAAATACAACTATATTGTCTACCGTTCTTTACTGATAAATAGATTATTGCGCAGAAATGACGTTCGTCATCGCCAACAACGTCGATACATAGGTAATGCTTAAGCCTAAGCGTTATGTAGATTAACAAAGACAAACAAAATACAACAGTAAATGTGTCATAGGTCATAACTGCATAAATTAAAGTTATTATAGGAGCACTCTGTTTATGTATAAAGGATTGAACTTGGCTTGACATGCTGCCTCGTGTCTAGATAAATAGCTGAATATTATTATAAAAAAAATATAACATGCAGTTGCAGTTTATGAGAGTATTTTAGAGACCAATAACATTGTCAGCAACATTCTTGTATGTTTTTACATGCGGCATGAAAAGAATAAACACACTATATTTCGTTGCATAATGGCTCTATTAGAAATATTCTACAGTACTCTACATTTCAGTGCATCAAATTCAACGTTTGCCAAAAGATATATCGGATTCTGTTCGAATTCTATAACATTATTAGTATCTACGTCTTGCTAACCGTCAACCAGATACTTGCCCAGTTAGATTATCCTCACGATGTTAATGAACTTTATTTATTTTATAGTATTTTTCCGTAATTATTGTGTGTGTCGTTAATTTTTCTGACAGACATAGGTTGAGCTTGCTTCTCTTCTTTATGCTTGTAGTTTCTAGTTAACATTATCTTTGCAATTTATTGCCTTTGTATTGCGTTATTTGTCGTCTTTGTTGGTGGAGTTGGCGAGGAGCATAGAATTATTTTTGTTTCTTTCCAAATGTATTTGTAATTATAAAAATAAACTTCAAGGGCACACGAGTCAAATGGACTCAGCAGGTCACAACCGACGTAAAGCCAAGTACCTGCGACGCTATACTTGTATAATATTACGTACACTTGTTTTCATTACGTAAAAAAACTAAAACAGCAATGCCCTCATCGCGATACAAAGCCAAACTCAAGTTCATTGGCACGATTTCCTTTTAGTCGAGGTACGTGGATAGTCGCCATGGCTGCTGTGAACCATGACTCTACTAATTGGCAACGTCAACGTTTTGGATGTTTATTTATAACTTCTCTTTAAAATCTTCATTAAGTAACTGAATATACAACAGTAACGTCAACAAATTAAATTGTTGACTAAGAAAATATTATTATGATTTATTACTTAATTAAGTAAGTATTAATTTGTCACTATTAATTTTTATACTTTCCGATAAAATAAGTAGATTTAGAACAAAATCAACCGTTCACTAATATTTAATTTTAAACAGAAATCCAACGGGGTACATTGTTACACATAAATTATTTGCTAAGTCACAATTTGACCACATTTAGAATGATCACACTCGTCGTCATCCACCAGTTAGTATTAGCAAAGTAAAAAAAGCAACCCGGAAGGACCAAAATTGTAACTACTGCGTCGTATTTATTCTGGCTTGCCATTGTGATAAAATACAAATGAGTGTATCAATATCAACCTCCTAGCCAGAGAGTTAGAAAAAGTTCGGAAGCAGGGGGGCGATTCTACTAATTTGCAACGTTACACGTTCAATTGTGTTTTAATAACAGTTCGATTTCGATCGCCGTTCGATAGTTACTTATAAAGTCATTCTACTATTTCCTATGCAAACTGGAAACTAAACCTATGCTGAATCGCAACTGAATGGTAGCGGGAACGTAACAGCGGGTAAACTGTATTACCAACATGCCAAATAGTATGTTTTAATAATACCACAGAAAAAAAGTTAAACCTAAAAATGTTACGTACATGTCACCGAAAGTATTTTCGAATACAAAATTTTATTTAGACCATTCGATTCTAACAAATGTCAAAATAACAGTAGAATGTGACTAAACGTCACGCTCATGTTCGATTTTGTTAGCAGAATATATTTTGAAATTATTTCGATCGATCGTTGGCTTAAACTAAAACGTAACCGCAGTTGAATCGTTGTTCATTATGAGAATATGAAAACGCTTAACAGCCGTGATTCAGCTGTGGTTCCATTGCGATTATTGAACAATTTTGTTAGTAGAATCGGCCCCCAGGTAAGGTTAGGTAGGAGGTTCTTACGTATAAGATCACACATTTATAAGAAATTGGTAACTACTGCTTTGTTGAAGTCATTAAAAAGAAGCTAATGCTTAGTTTTGCAGTGTACTGTGTAATGTTGATTTTCATATCTCAAACTAGCACCTCATTATCTAGACACGGTCTGCAGACTGTACGTACAAACACACGACACACAGTATGTACTTGCCACCCAATTTAAACTGGTCACGTGCTGACGTCGAGATTGGGACAGAACACGTGTGGCTTGTCGTGTAAACTCTTAACACTTTACGAGTACCTACACTATTCTATTCATCCTTCCTTATGTTTATGTCATCGATGAAACGTGTATTATTCCATATGTTCCATAATATAATGTAATAATAATACTTTTTGTCATTTTAATCAGTATCGTCGTATCATTTCTAAATATGAGTCTCTCAAGGACTCGGAGAGGCCTGACGCGGAACTACTACTACGCTTTGCACTTTTGTATAGTGATTTATATCTAAGTATCACATTATTTTCGTTGATTTTATGAGAAAAATGAATGCTGCTGCAGTTTCCTTACACTTTGACCACAAAAATTCTATAGATTTTGTTGCACTGAATACATAACCAGATGATGATGAAGGGTGATGCCGTTAGAGTAGTTGTGAAACTGTCTTCAAGCTATTGCGAAAAAAGCACATTCACTGCGCACAGTGTGCACGCAGAATTAACAATGTACTAAGGTCATCTGCCGATCAAATGCATTGCATGCACGTCTGATTTCATGCCGGATGGAACTGAATCACAACACACTTAACATTATGTATGAAACAGATAATGTTAACAGTGTTTAGATTTTAGCTTTCATTTTACATCAACACCAGACTCAGAGGTTCTGCTGCATACGGACCAGCTTTTAGAACGCTTTCTTTTGGTGTGATTTATAAAAAGTGACTTCCTATTCTGTCAAGAGAAAGAACAACACCGTACTATTTTTGCGCGACTTATAGTATTACCAACACTTGCGGCTGCTGTTCTGTTTGCTAAGCGTGCCGTGGTGATGATGGCAATAGCATTTTCCTGTCGCACTCATTTCATGCCGGTTGAATATACAGGATGTCCCTGGAAGTATGGATCAAATTTAATCAAATAGGGGCATGCGGCGTGGGAAAATTCATTTCCAAACTTTTTGATCCTGAGAATGTTGGTGAATTTTTTTACGGTTCAAAAGTTATGACCAACTTTTATTATTTTTAATCACTTTGCATAGTGCTCAAAGAACAAAATCATTTAAAAAAACTACCAGGAACTGTCAATTTAAGTATTTTAGACAGCCCTGATAGTTTTTTTAAATGATTTTTTTTCTTTGAGCACTATGCGAAACGATTGAAAATAACTGGTCAGAACTTTTGAACCGTAAAATAATTCTCAATCATCAATCATTCTCAGGATCAAAAAGTTTGGAAATGACCTTGCCCACGCCCCTATTCGATTTGATCCATACTTCCAGGGACATCCTGTATAACCTCAAGTTCTATTTTATTCAGCAATTTCCACATTCAGAACCCATTATTACGTAACGTTTGTACGTCAGCTGCACCCTAATTGCGTAACACACTATTACTCTCAATTTGAATAATTTTGAAGCATATTGCTAATCCATTGCTCCATATGTTCGAAAAGTGTGTTTGCTCAACAACGTAAATAACTCAATGAATGTTGTTGAACTGTCAAAATGAAACCCATTGCTACTGATAGTGTGTTACGCAATTAGGGTGCTGGCTTTAGATCGTTTCCGCTTCTGCATTACGTACGTTTGATGAATGACGACTAACATGAGTGCGCATGAAGCCCATTTATTTTGAATTTTATCCGAAATTGCATGACTAGGAATGAATACATAGAACACTTTCAGATATATTATTACTGTCTCAACTTTCACAATCAGAAATAAAGAGCAAAATCTGTTACTTGGGCGCGATGTAAGTACATCACTCACAATTTTGTAGAAGTGTTGATATCGAGATTGTATTGGCTAAAAATCGCAGATGACTCATTTATATACCTACTGACACATAAAAATACATGTCTCTCTCTTCTCTTAGCGGTTGTGATTTCACAATAAGATCGGGTTCGTACAATGAACTGTGATCACTTTGAACAAAGACTGCGCTGCCTACAATGATAATGCTCGTTTAGTTGTTCGTTCTTACGATACACACGTGAACTTGTATTTCATCATTTTTCTTATAAGTACTTATTCAACAGGTATTTAAATGTTTTGTAAGGTTATCAGTGTCTATTCGAATCTCGTTATATCTCAATTAGTTTTTTCTCCAGTTATCTACTATAAAAATACTTACTTAATGATTTTTGTTAAGTAAATCCATAATAATCATCATAAAATTCAGATTGTTTCTTCGGAATTAAATGGAATAAAACGTCACATCTACAGTTAGCAACACAAGTTTTAAAGAGCAACTCGTAATAGGAGCATTAGTTAGTTCATATCTCAATTAAACTTACAGAATAGGTATGATGTATGAATAATATAGCAAGGATAATATAAACACAAAGAGATGTATGAGATGTATCGTTAGTCAAGTGGTGACCTCGTGGTCGCATTAATGTACAACTGGTTGTCGTGGGCCCTAGATCTCGCACGTGGCCGGTTGCTGGCTACACTGGGCACAATGGGCCACCTTGGGCCTTCTCTCAACAGCGCTTTGATAGTTACTGAGTGATTTTAGTTCTCGTTATATCTTTGACGTTGTACTTAAAGATTGTTATAATTATATTAAATGTATTGCTGCAGTATGAAAATGTATAACTACGATGGTATTCTATTCATCTTATCCTATATTTTTGAAAATAGAGTAAGTAAAGAGTAGAGTAGTGATTGGTGTTTATTTCTTATTCACACTAGAACACCAGTAACTAACCTTTCATATTTTAGATGGGTAGGTAAGAATAGGGTAGAACATTATTTTCTGAGAGTCGATCATTTTTGAATAATAAAAGACTACACATGAATAATTAAACTACTCAATTAATATTTGCCTTTTTCCTTGCTAATTACATTATTACTTTCCACTACGACGTAAACTCCTCGTACTTTTAGTCAACTCAAGTGTGTGTATACTATTATTATCTTCAAAAATCTGTCTCTTCACATATGTCAAAGTTAGTGAAATATTCAAATTGTCCATAGATTAAGAGTAGGTAAGTGTTTTATTGGTCAGCTAATAATAATATGAGTTAAAATCATGTTGCATGCATGCTGTCACGATCACTGGTCTAGACAAAGCCGCATGCTCGATTGCGTCAGACTGGTTTCTCTCAGCGCTGCAACGCCCCGGCAAGAGCTGGAAAGTGTCGTGCCGGAAACTACAGCTTTCTATCTATACGCTTAATGCTCTTGTCATTTAAAATACTACCACTAAACACTTTCGGTCGTCATGAAGTAATAGTTTTCAGCCGCAGTCTGTCCTCGTTACTGCACCAAATCGCACCTTCGGTGCAACAAAGTCACGACAGCTCATTTTTAATTTTACAGGAGAGGACTTTTCAGATAACTATTTGTAGTAGGTTTGAAATCTTTACAAAATTAATTGTTTATTGCTTTTGCTATAATGCTATAGGTTCAAATAAAAGGCTTATTTTGAATTATTAAAAAAATCTTAATAAAAGACATAACAAAAAAAGCGTCCTGAATTATGACTTTGTTGCACCGAAGGGGCGAAATGTTTTTACTTTCTTTTGTAATGCCGTTGCTTATTCATATAAAATACTGCAGTACCTATGTAACATTTTATAATTATGCTGTTATAGGCAACAACAGTTCTTATACGTACGAGTATATTGCGCTTTAAAGTTAGCGTTTTGATGTCCCAAATCGAGTGTTGATGATGAAATTGCTTTATAAAGTAGACCGGTTTGTTTAAGAACACACACCTACGCTCTTGTTATACATGAATTTACATTATACAAAGACAAGGTCTAGCGATCTCATGTAGTTCCCACTTCCCGTCGCGTCTTACGGTGTCTGGACTGATTAGTATGTAATTTCTTTGTTTAGAAACTGTACTAGCAAACCACATCGTACGGTGTGCTCGTTCCAGTCCATTCAAAGACACCAAACTATGCACATATGCACAAAGCAGTTCCTATCTAAAATTGAATGCTGTTTGACATTCTACTTATTTGCAAAGAGCATTATTGGATCTTCTTATAACGTCCGAGGAGAACTCATATGAATCTGTTTTATTAAAAACAACCAGAACTCAATCATTAAAACATCTAAAAAGGTATAAATAAACGAAATACTTTTAAGTAAATTAAACAGGGTCAATGATTTTCCAGAATTGTTGAACACAAATATTTTATGAAACGAACGAGGGCACTGCACTTGAGTCATAACTTGAAAATTGTTCGTATACCTACTAAAATATAAATCTTACAGGCATAATCTTGCGTGTCGTTGATCAAAACGCGGACGTTGGTAGATTTAACACGTGTACACTGTACATGTATGCCGCATGGCATAGTTATACTGAGCCCGCTGTTTTACGCAGCTTGTATGTTATTTTTGCACCAAGCTCAGACATACAGACCCACAAAGTAAATAGTGTACTGACCTTACGATGCGCCGTTGAATGTCAACGACCCTCCTAATTAACTAAAGTGGTTTCTTTATAAATAATGTTTCTTTTAAAGAAAATGAATACCGTAGAACCAGTTGATGGTACTTATCTGGGGGCACGTAGTGCTCCCGCCAAGACGAACCAAGAGAAGCACACAGGCACTTCCTACCTTTTCTCGAAACGCTTCGTCGTTTTTCTGAACCCTGATAACTTGGGTTTGGATTATACCAGATAAACAAAATTCTCGGGATATTTTGTCAATAGTAGACTTATTAAACGTTTAAAGTTTCAAGTTTAAGTTTACCATCACATGGACGTAAGGTGAAAAATGAATTCACTGTTCATTACTTTTCTGTTAGACAATAGTTCTTGTAGTAACGAAACGGCCAAGTCTCATATTTTGACTAAGGAGTAGAGTTGGTGAAGTTAAGGCGTGTAGAGTTAGAAGCTTGGCTCTACATGAGATCTGATAACTTTTTGACTTGGCAACATTTTACATGAAAATGTTTTTAGTGGGCTACTTACATGTTTCAAAAGAATAAAGCACACGCCATTATTAAGTATTGTTGTTCTATAACGGAGTGTAACGGGACATAGTATAGTACAGGTTGTCGGTCAGGTGAGCAGGCAGTCAGCCGCACATCCGCCTGCGTTGCGTCTTGTGCCGACTGCCACGACCCGCTCTTTAATGTCGCATTTCTTTTCACATCAACTTTCATCTACAATTCCATTGTTGTTCTGCGTGTGTGACCCGAGTAGCCGACCTTAAACCGACCTGAGAATGAAACTTATATTTTTATTATTTTGCGGATTTTCGCTTCTCATGGAAATTATACCAATAAAAAAAAAACGAGTGTGCTTATTACCACACTACTGAAGTGAAACTTCTTTCGCTCCATCTGTATGTATATTTCATTTACTAGCTATAAGAGAAAGAGAGAAAGAAAATGTGCGCGCGCACTGCTCTCTCTTGCTCCTACACTGTGATACAGACAATAAGCCTGCAGTGTGCTTAGATATACGGAACGTATTTGGCTATGAGAGGAAGAGAGAAAGAAAATGTGCGCGCGCACTGCTGTCTCTTGCTTATATCCCCCACTTAGCTTCCGTTCGCCTTGCCCGATCACACTTTTCGTAACGCTTACGTCACGCGTTCGCCAGCTTACTCCCCAAGTCAAGCGTGCGTAAAGAAGTTTCACTTCAAAAAAACCTTTCAGTTAGTTTATCAAAACAAAGTTTTATCTATTTCGTCAGAATTTCGTTAAAATGCGCAACTGAATTTTCACTAAATAAACAAATAAATAATTGAACTACGCAACAGTTTTATCGTTCATTATGTTAACGTGGAAAACATGTTTTCCAGAAATGCCTACGTAGTAGTGATCAATGAAATGTGACGTCTCTGAAAATAAAAGCCAATCAAAGAGACGTATACCTAATGTTATTATTATGTTACTGATAGAAAATGTTCATAGGAACGCACGGCTACACCTCAAGCTATACATAACCAGTATAAGCTGACTTCTGATTGTACGAAAAACCTACCTATACAACGCGAGGTCAGCTAAAACTGGAAATGTATAGCTTGATGTGTAGCCGTGTGTACTTAGTATGTTTTACGGGTTTCAGGTTATTGTATGTGTAAGTCTACGGCATGACAGTCCGCGTAACATGCGATCTAATCACTAGCTGACCCCGCAAACGTCGTTTTGCAAAAAAAAAAAATAGATAGTAGCCGATTCTCAGACCTACCCGATAAGCACACAAAATTTCATACAAATCGGTCCAGCCGTTTCGGAGGAGTATGGTAACTAACACTGACATGAGAATTTTATATATTAGATTAGAAGATTACTGCTTGCAAATTGAGAAATGAATAAGTTCACTAAGTATCTCTGTCTCAAGGTCATTTATTTATAAAGTTGCTATACCAGACTATGTTGACGTAGAATTTGGAAAACAACACAACGACCACCATATTATACCAATAAAGCTGTGCTCTGGGGGGCACTGTGTGCGTGGATCTCGACATCTTGCATTGACTGTACTTACTAATCGACAATATACACCAAAATAAAGATCGACTAATTAAAAGTTTCACGCCCCTCCACCAAAATATAATAATACAAACATTTAGTTACAGAGGCCAGCACATCAAGCTACCCCAATCTGTCAGATTTTCCCAATTGAATATGAACCTTATTCCGTTGTTCTAAAGTTGAAAATCTATCAAAGAAATTTGACAGATTGGGGTAGGTTGACCTTTTTTTTTTTTTTTTTTTTTTAACGTGGAGAAATGCTCATGCATACTGCACTACCACGGGGAGATAGTGCAGCTATGTGGGACTCTTACCCACTAAAACTCCACGGTGTTCTCCTCCGCCGCTTATGGCGGGAACACGGGCACGCGTTAGCACTCATCCGTGAACCCGCCGCGGCTGTCCGTCACCGGACCCTCCTCTGGGGAGTGCTCCCCATCACCGGCGCACCAGAACACATAGCACGCCGTGACCACCCCAGGGACCAAACCAGCACATGGGCGCCAGACGACCCCGTGTCTGGGCACCCTTGGTCCCCTTGCGGCGGGACAGGTCGTTGGCCCCGCCGCCTGCCAATTTTCGGCCGCAGAGGATAGGGAGAGTGGCCAACGTAATACCAACACTCCTCCTCCCCTGCGGCCCCACCGCGTCCGCCATCAACGGTGGCGACCCCGTCAAGGCCGCGGAAGGTAGGGAGAGCGGCGCACCGTAATACCGGCACTCCTCTCCCGCCGCGGCCTCCAACCTTCAGCCGCGATGCCTCCCTCACATACGACATCGCGGCCCGCCTCAGTTGCGATGTCGCCCAAGCGGCACCGCAACCTACTTGTTGGCCGCTACGTCGTCGGCTTACAGGCAAAAGCCCTGACGAGCGGCCCCTCCTCGGGTTCCTCTTCGCTTCACCGTGGGTGACCAAGCCACGGCTACTGAGCCCCCCCGCCTCGACAATGCGGGAACCCACCGGGGGGGGGGGGGGGTAGGTTGACCTGCTGGCGTCTGTACAACAATTTGAAATGTGTATGTAACAAGCAGTGGAGCAGGTGGCGTGCAATTATATATTAGACTATCTCAACCAGAATTTATAAAAAAAAATAACTGTTTCTGTGTTACAATCGACTTATTTTATGGCCTTACTACCAACGCACTCTATTGTAAATAAAATAAGATCACCGATCATAATTATTTGACAAAGGAAATTTGAATCGATCTAAGAATATTAATTACTTCTTCTTCTACCTTCTGCCCGCGACTTCGTCTGAGTTAAATTTCGGCCCTAACTTACCGCGTCGCATCGCATCGCCCGCCCACGATATTACTACGGTTTCGCTTAGCGTTATTTCTACCTTTTTAGTTTTGCTTCTTTGGTTAACGAATGTCGAATGTTAAGGGGAAATGCGATCGGAGAGACTTTTGAAAAAGCCTAAGTAAAAACTTTTTAACAAAAAAAAAAAACACTACAAAGTGTAAAATAACTTTAATTTTAATTTCGGAAGTCGGTGTCTTTGGTTTTGTATTTACGTTTTTGCCACCGACTTCCAAAATTAAAATTAAAGTTATTTTACACTTTGTAGTGTTTTTTTTTGAAGTCGGTTTTTTTTTTTTTGTTAATTTTTTTTTACTTTTTATAGTCAGAGTGCATCTCATGACAATTCCAATAAGCCCAAACACGGCTAGAATACATGGTTTTATTACGAAGTTCCGGTACCTACCTTCCAGCTTCATCATCAGATCGGTTTGATGGTACCATTTTCGTCAGAACCATTTATTTAAATTTGCTTCGTCATAGTCGCTTAACTATCTTGATCGAGATATCTTATCGCCACCCGTGAAATACTTATTATAATTGAAGAGTTCCTGTGGCTATCTGTGGTCTCCTTCATCAGTTCCACTTCACCAAATTATACTTTTTGAATGCAAATGCTTGACATGTTGATGAAAATACCAAAATTGCTATATGTATGCCTATAATATTTGAGGAGTTCCCTCAATTCCTCATGGATCCCATCATCAGAACTGGATTTTGACAAGAATGGGACCAATCTGGAAGCATATCCTTTCAAATAAAAAAAAAAATCCAAATCGGTTCATAAATGACGGCGTACTGAGGTAACAAACATAAAAAAAAAAAATACAACCGAATTGATAACCTCCTCCTTTTTGAAGTCGGTTAAAAAGATATAATTCGAGGCTTGCCTCTCGCCTATTTCCTCCTCTAATATTAGACCAATTTAAAAGATATTTCATAAACTGAATACGAAGAATATATACTTACTATGTCTCTATGTTTTTCTTTTTACCCGACTACGGCGAAGCAAAACGGAGGGTTATGATTTTGACCGGTATGTATGTATGTCTGTTCATATGTTCTCTCATCACTACATAGTATAAAACAAAGTCGCTTTCTCTGTCCCTATGAACGCTTAGATCTTTAAAACTGCGCAACGGATTTTGATGCGGTTTATTTTTAATAGATAGAGTGATTTAAGAGGAAGGTTTATATATATAATACATGCATGAATGTATAGTAGAGAAACATTGATAATTTTAGAGGTTTCTAATGTGATGTCGTAAATAAACACAATTTTTTGCGCTTACTTTTCAAACGCTGGCTGAACCCTACGAGATAGGTCAAAATAATGTACTACAGTATTGTACACCTTAAAAAGGTCTACAAAAAAGTCCGCGATGGTATATCTCTATCTCTTAGTGATAACCCACAATAATCATTTTTTATCCTTTACTTTTTACGAGAAATAATGGCTTATTTACGAAGCGATTTTAAGCAATACAGCATTAATCCTTATCCAACTAAGTACCTTAAATACATTGTGCATTTAATATAGATAAATATGGCCTTTTACAGCATGTAATTTAAACGAATATTTTCGAAGATATAGATTTAAAATGCAGGGACATAGCGGTTGCAGCGGTACCGGCCGCGGCACGTACTGACATTCTTGAAGTAACTATACTTAGTATCAGCATTGCACCCGTGCGAAGCCGGGGCGGGTCGCTAGTAACTTCTAAACTACTTGTCATAATTTGATAAATGAGGTATCGTTGGAAGCGTCTTGATCCTCCGCTGGTGATAGCCTATGTGACGTCACATTAAATTGAATATGGCGCACTCTATAGACAAAAAGAAACGACCTAAAAAAAAATTTAATCCTATCGTGTTGGGTATCAAATGAAAGGGCTTAATTAGCAAATTTCAAAAATATATATCTATTGTCAGCTGTTGCTCACGGCTTTGCTTGCATAAACTCGATAATTAGAAATAATTTCTATAAAATCATTTTAGTGCGTGATTTTTCAGTAGTCGGGTTTTAGTTTTTGAACTTTTTTTTTTTCATTAATATGTGTCAAATTTCTACACTAGACCTCTGTTGACAGCGGTTTAAAGTGGCATCTTTTGAGGGTTCTAGTGCTTATAAAAATAATGTATCATCAAAAAAGAAAATATAGGGGCATACAAGTAGTTAATAGTTATTAATACGTAAAAATCATTGTTTTATGGTCATTAACCAGAAAGAAAAGAGGCGACAGAAGCGTTTCTATAGAGAAAAGACCACCCACACTTCCTCTTAAGAACAACATTTAACTAATACTAACGCCATCTAGAAGCGATGAAGTAAATTATAATTCTGCAAAGACCAAATAGATCATGCGCCGTGCATGTCTAGGTTTGAATAGGAGTCTACCACAGTATAATAAAGTATACCACATAAGTATAGTAAAGTATCTCGGAACCTACTCAACCAGTTGAGAAGAAACCTGCCACAGTTTTTGAGTTAGGTTAACAGATACGACAGTTTCATTAAAATCGGTCTAGCCGTTTGCACGCACCTAGTGTTGGGTAAATAGACGGATGCTTTCAGCTTTGAGTTATTATCGATTATAATCCATAAGTGTCCATTAATAGCCTTGCAATGGATGATAAGTTGATAACCCTGCTATTAATGTTTTGTTAAAAAAATAAATGCTTTTTTTTTGTTTTATTGTAAAATCTGGGGATGTGAACATAAATTGGGTGCGTGTACGCAGTGCGATTCAATGTATTGTTATTATTTTTATTTATTTTCACTTTTTGTATGTGAAAAAGTGTTAATAATAAAATAAATACACATTTTTCTGGAAATTCAGTTTTATTAATTTAGAGGTCCAATACTATAAAAACCATAATTACTATTGACGCATCGCTTTGTGATTTAACCATCTACCTAATTAATTACTTGATTTAACAAAGCGAGCTAAATATGTAGGTGTATGTACACCTACAAATAAATTTTAACCGATACGTAAAAATGTAAGGTACAATGAGTAAGTTACTTATTGGTGCCGATTCTCTTGTCACAAATGCGTCTAAACTAGACTAAAAATTACCAAAATTTAGTTTATTCCTGTCAAACGACGATTTCCCATTCTGAAATTAACTAAAGTGACACAACTTAACTAAATTTTAGTTTGACAACACTAAGATTGCACTGAGATATTAGTTTAGTGAAAATAGTAGTTTTGCTATTCTGAATTTGACGTTTTTCATCTAAAATTTAGATTTTCTAACTCAATCTGAGTATTTTTAATCGCGACTAAAAAGGTGTGGAATAAAATTAGTTGGCATGAATAAAATTCACATCAACACCTCGACTTCAGATGCTGTTTTAACCTTTTTTTTTTATTTTCTTTTGCTTATATCTCGAAAACGTTGTGTCCTATCGCAAAAATAATGAAAATTTTGACCCCCTTTATAAAGCCCGTAAACCCCTAAAACTCAACACGTTGGTAATAATTTTTCATATTTTCCATAAAAAAGAGGTCAAGATTGCCCCACTGCGCACCTACGACTTAAAAAAAAACACGGGGAGGGGCTCGTGGCTAAATAATAACAGCCTTACAGGTCGATCGATCAGGTTAAGCTACGCTTGCCGCGGTTGGTCTGTGGATGGGTGACCATCTTTACATACCGAGACCCTCCGTGCCTCGGAAAGTACGTTAAGCCGTTGGCCCCGGCTGTCATTCGTGGGTCTTTGACAGTCGTTACGGGTAGTCAGAAGCCCGAAAATCTGACAACCAGTCTTATCAAGGGGTATCGTATTACCCAGTAACTGGGTTGTGGAGGTCAGATAGGCAGTCGCTCCATATAAAACACTGGTATTCAGCTGCATCTGGTTAGACTGGAAGCCGACCCCAACATAGTTGGGAAAAGGCTAGACAGATGATGATGATGAGGGCTAATAAATACCTACCTACTTTTTGGCTGAATGCACAAACCGTGCGAAGCCAAACAAACAAAAAAAAAAGTACCTACTTACCACGTGGAGTCGCGATTGTCAAATTCGATTGGTTGTGTCAAAATTATTTTTAAATTTAGAGATATTTTAATGCAGAATAGCTCTAAGATTCTCATAGCTAAAAGTAAGGAATTTTAGTAATAGTTTAGTTAGTTTAGTTCGGTGTACAGAGGCCAGCACATCAAGCTACCCCAATCTGTCAGATTTTCCCAATTGAATATGAACCTTATTCCTTTGAGCTAAAGTTGAAAATCTATAAAAGAAATTTGACAGATTGGGGTAGGTTGACCTGCTGGCGTCTGTACAAGAGAATCGGCACCATTAGCTCTTTTCTGTGAATACGACGTAGGTAAATTATAAACAATGGAAAATACCCGAGCGGTTAGTAGGTAATATGCATCCCCGCACCCCCGCCGATTACAAAGCAAAGATAACTTTTGGAAGAATCGCTTTATTTGGTCTCAAGTCAAAGAAACAGACGCCCTTAGCTGGTGGAAGGGTATTTGCAGTTCTACTAAGCTTCATAAAATTGCAGTTGCTATTTTATCAGCTCCTTACACGTCAGCAGCTACGGAAAGAACCTTTAGTACTTAAGCTGATGTGTTTTTTTGTTTTGAGCAAAAAACAAAAAAAAAACAACTAAAAGCGAAAGTAAAAAAACCCCAAATAAATGACTGATTAAGAATAAAAAAAAAACTAAGTACATAAAAAATCTAATTGTGAAAATGAAAATTTTTAAATGGGCCAGATTAGTTTTAAATTGCACATTTATTTACTAAAAAGAAAGATAATGAAAATAAGTCTAATCTGACAGTCCTAAGCCTGAAAACTATGAAGGGAAATTTTCAATCACTAAAATAACATTAACAGCAGGGTTATCATCCATAATTGCTATTAATGGCTACTAACTGCTTTTAATCGATTATTAGCCAAATGATATTAACCGGATTATTATCATTGGCCAACACTACACGCACCTAATGCTGAAAATATAAATTCTTAAAATATTTCCAATTTATAGACTTTAAAAAAACGAAACCGTAGTCAGCTACCAAAACCAAAAACAGTTCCCCAAAAACGATAAATTATTTTTTATGACTAATCTTTCGCCACTAAATACTGCGGTCACGTGCTATAATTAATAATTATGCTTACCCGAGAACGATTTACTAAATATAAAGTGTAGTTAAACAAGTCAGTTTGCTAATTAGTTTACTAAAAAAACACCGGTATTTGTAACAACTAGTTGTAATTGGAAATAAATTAGTTCCGCATATTAATGAAAAGAAGTTTTAAATAAACACCTTGTTTATTGCGAAATTATACTTAATTATGTCAAAGTAAAAAACAAGTTATGCATGCTGCTTTCGTAATGTTATGATATTAAATTATTTACAAAAATACTGCGACATCTACAAAACTTAATCTATGTCCATATCATATTATTACTTAAAACACTAATTCATTCACACATTTTGGCCTGGTAAAGGATGGCATTAACTTTGATTTTCGTCAATAAATTATAACATTCAGATCGAAACAAATCATATCTCAACATAACTATACCACATACAGAACTAATATTTTTAGTTTACACAGGAGATTTATCCTGGAGCGGGACTTCTTCAGGCGTGGTTCCATTTGCAGTAACGCTTGTACGTTCATTTACGGTTCTTGGAGTTGAACTAAACCGATTTTTGATAGAACTCCAATTTTTCTTAATGGTAATACCAGCTACCACAAGAACCATTCCAGCTACAATCATTCCAATAATGCTTTTATCGACACCTCCAGTTTTTGTTTCTGCAGTGGTGGCTCCTACTACTTCATTTTCTGACTTATCAGTAGCTGCACTAGAAGACTCTGCGTCTATTGGCTTAGGTTCCACCGCTGCTTTTATAATGGCAGAATGAAGTGAGAAATCTCCAGCTGCTTTCTTGGTGTCATCATTAGCCAAAGTTGCTGTCTCGGTGGTTTCCACATTTTCCGCTGACGGCGTTTGTTCATTTTTCTGTGTATCACTCTCTGCTTCCACACCGGGCAGAGGATTTACGGCTGGGTCGACTTCATCCTCGGTTGCAGATCCTAATGCAATAAGTCCTGGTAATGCGAAATCTAATAGTCCATCCTCCGTATCTTGTGGTTGCGGCGCTTCTGGGCATTCAAAAGATTTTGCGCTACATGTTCCTGTACATACAGTTGCCAAAGATGCCTTTAATGATGTACATAAATCTTCCGCCAGACTAGCTGCAGCTGTAGGCAACGTAATTGAACGCAGAGCTTTGAAGTTAGAGAAGGATTCCGGTTTTAGATCCTGAAAATAATTTTATATTTAAATTGCATTTTGTTTATTAAGCTTTTTATTCCGTTTATATTGCTTTCTATGGACAGATTCTAAAGATCCTGTTAGTATCAGTTTTAAAGAATATAGCGATTATTAAGATCCACAAAAACATTTCATGTTAAATGTTGCCAAGACGAGCCCATGTAGCTCGCACTGTCAAAAAGTAATCAGATCTCATGTAGGCCAAGCTTCTAACTTTACACGCCCTAACTACAAGACCTAACTTCGCAAACTACACCTTAGTCAAAATATATGGCTTGGCCATTTCGTTACTACAAGAACCATTGTATAACAGTATGAGAGTTTTCACCTTACGTTCATGTGAATGTTCAAAAATACGACGAAGTGCTTCGAGAAAAGGCAGGTAGTGCCCCTGCGCTTCGCTTGGCTCGTCTTGGCGGGGGCACTCCCGTGCCCCCAGATAAATTAAACTACTTTTTTAATACAAGGCATTATATAATGTAATCAGTGTAGTTTTCAGATAGACACTATGCTACAAATTATGTACTTACCGTTCTCATATCATTGCCTCCCAGATCAAGTTCTTCTAACTTAGTAAGGCCGAAAGCATTTTTTAAATCTTGCGGATACTCTATAAGACGGTTGTTTCCGAGCTTTAAGCTTACCAGTTCAGGCAGTTCACTTATGGACTGAAATGAAAATAGAAATTCGTTAGTTTTCATTGGGGTATTAGCGTATTTACTTCATGGCCCATTGTATCGCGGTCTTTGTGTCTGTTGCAGTATAGCATAAATTCGCTAAAATTAAAAATTATAAATCGTCTGTGCCAGTTGATCCTTATGATGGGTGGCGTCGGCGTCGTTGTCGGAAGTGGGTTAAACTGGTTATGGATGTGGTTTTTTGGACTGAGCCAATATTGACACACAAAGCCGACATGGTTCAGCTAATACAAAGTCTCAACGCACACTTTGCGGTTTCTTATTTATACCTTTCGACATATTATTTGGAACGCTCTTTAGTTACATATATAATTTTATTGGCATAATTCAAATAATGTCATAGTTACTTGTCCGAGTTATTTTAAATAATATGTTATTAATATTAATTACTTACACCGGAAACGATCTTCATGATTTCATTGTTGTTAACATCCAATACTTTTAAATCCTTTAATAAAGATATTTCTTTTGGTATTTCAGTTAACTTGTTATTCTGTAATTTGAGCTCAGTAGTTTTAGGATCCAACGGCTTTGGCAGTTCTGTTAATTCGTATCCAGAGCAATCTACAATGTATTTGTTTGAATCTCCCTCTATATTACAAACGCACGGATTAGGACAGGAATGTTCTTCAGCCGCGACAGTGGATACGTTATCTGTTAAGGCAGTTAATTTCACGTTCTCAAGGAATGGTGCCGCTGGTGCTTCAGTTTCAGTGGCCGCTTCAAGTGGCTCGTCTATGAAGTCTGCTCCGCTGCCCTCTATTACGCTCCCATCAGATTCAGGATGATTGTCAGGTGGAAATTGATTGTCATTTTCCACAGGAAAGTGTAATTCATCATCGTTTTGAGCCAATGCAATCCTGGAAATTGATATTAATGCAGTAATGACATGTGACTATCGAATTTATCGTACGGTGAGTGGTGACGCAAAATTGTTATAAATAAGTAGGTGATAAAAATCGCGATAAGTGGATGTATTACAAGGGCGTAACTAGCACTGTCTTAAGTTTTGATTGATAGAACAAAAATATACGTAGATTTATATACGAAAGTTAGATATTACTGGTACAGTAGTTAAACACTTTTTTTCACTTCTTTTAAACGATATTTTTGGTAAACACTTGAACCTTTTTCAAGCTCACTGATACCATATAATATATACACTTGCCATGCCCATGGTATTACCACATTACCAAAGGTTATTGTTTTACTTTAGTTATTTATCGCTATTAATTAACGTTAATTGCATTAGGTACCTTTACACTGTCGCATTGCTAGTTATTAAAGTAAATAGAACTACCTACACTTTATTTCAAATGCTCGTGCTTCTATGCACTTCCTGGCATTACATACGTTCAAAAAATATGTATTAACAACCAAATAACTGAAACTAAATTATGAAACACTTTCTAAAACTATATTTAAATTTAAAAAAAAATGACGGCTATTACAATTTATTGCAATTCGACTGTGCACTCACGTATATAATGATTAGTAGTTGATAGATAAGAATGTGACTTTCTGTTGGTAAGTACCTACATAAAAATAAGATTACCAGCTACGGTTAAATAAAACAAATAAAGCTTGTGTACTTACGCAAATAGTGCCAACAATAGCACGAAAAGATGTTTCGACGTCATGGTCACTCTCATATGCGAACACTACTTGGTAGAGATGTGCCAACTGACTTCAGGAGTTACCTGTCGTGGTACAAGTACCAGCGTAGCGTACAACGCATAACTCACTGACACTTATAACTATTATCACTCAATGATAAGATTACTAACGGCATGGCAGCTTATCGCAAATCAACCACGATAACGACGCTCTGCATAAACGAGACAATATTAGGTGGCCGATTTTCAATATCACCTACGACCAACAAATAGCACGCAATGTATGAAGTGTACGGTTTTATTTACACAGATATATGTGTAAATGATCGGGGCCGATACGCCACGATGGTCTTCATTAACTGCCAGTTGCTAATTCTACAAATACACAAAACCACCTATGTTAATTATATATTGGTTTGTCGTTAGTTGCACCAAAATCCTGCTAGTCCTTTATATAATACTATAAGTGGCACAAGCAAATCGATTTTTATTTTAAGAATAATGATTCATAACATTAACGGAAATAAAAAGCAAAAACAAAAATGATCGAACTTCACTAGAAAACGCACACGCACGCTATGGTATCTCTCCTTCACTGATGTTACTGGTACTTGGATGATGCTTCATGTCTATAAATCGCTTTATTCTGTAAAGTTTAATGTTATACAACACAGCTGTTGGTTTTGCTTATGTGATGTGTAAACCACAAATATGGCAAGATGCTAACGTTGGTTTTCAAGTAATTACTTACACTTTGATTTAAATCGTTATTGTTCTGGTTGAGTTAAAATAATATCTATGCCATTCTGTTAAATTCATATTTTACGATCTAGTCAAGGTCGATCCGTTAATAGATTGCCCTATTTCTACTAATCCACGCCTGACGGTAAAAAGTTTACCGGAGAACACAGAATCGTGTATTGGTCGGTGGTGTGCTTACCACGCAGCCGTGAACCTGAAGGTGCACTTGCTGCATCATCATCATTCTCTTGCCCTTAATTCAATTTATTTGGGGTCAGCAGAACATGTCTTATTCTCTATTAATCGTCATCTCGGTAGAATGAAAATTTCTCAAAAATCACTCCATATTTTCCATAGGTACGACTTTTGTTTAGGTCCATGAAGATACATACGTAGTACGTATCAAGTTATTTATAATTACGAAATTTCGAGCTTATTTAACATCAATAAACTGCGCAGTACTTTCTTCTGAATAAATATTATTTTTCTCCTTTGACGTCCATTGACGTAGTTAAAAAATAGTTCCTGGATTCTGTCCAATGGCTCTATTAGCCAAAAAACAACTAAAGGTGAATGTTTGTTTTATTTGTTCAGTACTGCAACGGGGGCGACTTAGCGGACTATTTGCAAGCGAACCGTCTGCTCAGCGAAAGCACTATTCGGCTGTTCCTGAGGCAGTTGGCCGAGGCGATGCGAGCTATCCACGCTAAGGGCATCGTACATAGGGACCTGAAGCCGCAGAACATCCTCCTCACGCACAACGTAGCACCGCCCCGCACGCCGCATGCCTCTGAAATAACACTCAAAATTGGTTCGTATTTCCCTTCATACTAACAAATTTCCGACGTAGTAAAAAGTACCTGATTGTGTCTATCGGATGATATAAATATGTCGTTATCATATCCGTCGTCTTGTTGATCCAATGCACCTGACTCATCCAATTTCAACGAAAACTTTGAATACTTACGGTAATCATAGGTCAATATTTAGAATCCAATACATTCCTATCAGAAGTCAAGACCTAGCGAATTTAAATCATCCTCAAAGTTACTTCGTAGTATCATGTCAAACTTAATGTTTAATTAATTTATTTTTTTCGTGCAGCTGACTTTGGCTTCGCAAGGTTCCTCGAAGAAGGAAACATGGCCGTCACGCTCTGCGGCTCTCCGATGTATATGGTAATATTACTTCCATATTAATAAATTATTAAGATTAAGACTTAATGTCTGACTTTCATATAATTTTTTCCGATAAAAAAGAATGTACTGTTGACAGGTGTTAAAAAATTAATCAACATTCACTATTTTCATTTCGAATTATAATAGAAAATGACAGAAAATCTAGTGTAGAAGCTAGAAATAGGTTAGATCTATATTTCCAGCCTCTACACTAACTAAATTGTCTATATTTGAGAATAATTAGATTTGATTATTAACATTACAATAATTGTATAGGCACCAGAGGTGATAATGTCACTGAAGTACGACGCTAAAGCAGATCTATGGAGTCTGGGCACGATAGTGTACCAGTGCCTCACAGGCAAGGCGCCTTTCCAGGCCACCACGCCACACGAACTGAAGGCATTCTATGAGAACAGCGTCGACTTGCAACCCAAGTGAGTAGTTACTATTTATACACTAGCCCAATATTATACATCACATTCAATTCAATTTAAATCTGAAAGAAGGTAAATTCAAGTTCAGTCGTGCAAAAGAAATATCTGGAACTATTCAATTCACATCTTAACTCGGACAGTTTTTGTGACTAGTTTTTTTTTACTAACTCCCAAACAGTCGGCTCTAGCGTTCAAGGTCTAAGATACACGAATGCATTTGGCTCTGTGACAATTTTGTGACATATTAGCTCTTCGGTGTTACTATTAAATACGTACGGAAGGCGTCCGAAGCCGCCCAATATTTGTAAACAGTTAAGACTCAATGCTATCTGCATATTCTACATATTGAGGGTATTTTTAAATTCGGTCCTATCTCAATGTTTATCTCAGAGACCAAGCAGGTCGTAATGTTTAAATTTAACTAATCTTCTGCCTGAGAAGTGAATGAAAAGTGATTCCACCATTTTACTTTTGAAATAAATCCAAGACAATTGATTTGTTTTAATTAGTGTGAGGTTGATAGTGTGTCATAGTGTTATGATTATTTGAAGCCCATGTTGTCCCATTGTAGGTAAATATGCCTTTCCAAATAATAAATGGCTTTCCATTCCGTTTCCACTTTTACTCGCTAGTCTCCTGCAACGTGCAACAAATGATTTCAAAATTCAAAGATCCACCTACCATATAGGAGAGTTCACTGTGCGTACATATTATGAACTTTTCTACATAGTAGGTTAGGTTAGTCGTACACTTTCCAAGCTGCGCTGGAGTTATTTTGTTATCGTCCGTCGTGGTTAGAGGGATATTTCCTTCAAATTGTAACACTGTCCGGAATGTAGCAAATAAATGTAAATTGATATGTTTCAGAATGCCAGCAGGGACAAGTCCCGAACTGTGTAGCTTGCTCATTGGGCTGCTGCGACGAAACCCTCGCGAACGCATGCCCTTCGAAGCTTTCTTCAACCATCCGTTCCTACAGCGTCCGAGAACGACCTCCATCAACAGTAAGTACAAAATAAATACTAATTATATTAATATACCGTACTAACATAACAGCCTTTTCCACGCCTATTACATCTGTCAAAATCGCACATAAATTACTAAACTATATTGTACAAAATACATATTATATTATAGAATCCAATTAAGACAGTTAAGATCGGTTTTGTGAATTAAACACACTGAATCATTAACAAGAATACAAAGTACCTAACATTGAACGCTAAATACATGAAACTCTAATCAGAATGAGTGACTAATCATCGCTGACCCGTTCCATTGTTTATAACCTTTCGAAATCCTCTACGCGCTTCACCTGTTTAAAATGCCCTACTACTTCCATTGCTATTTATAAACATTAATATATGCACTAAATACAATTTTAGTTTTACTTTGTTGAAATAAATAAAAAAAGATTGTGTTGTAAAAAAAAACAATTAATTGACAGACTCACTATGCAACATTTTAGTTTCAGTATCATTCTGCAATATTCCACACAATCCAGCTATTAAAAAATATAACATGTACTCAAGACATTAATTGTATTGAAATAATTGTTTTATCACTATTAATAACACAGTAACTCATTTATTTATAAGTTAAAACATTTTTTAACGATATAATTTATAACTACAATATTATCTAAATCATTAAATTGATCTAGTTCACTGTATCAAACTCATTATGTCGAAGTTAATATACTCTCAACAAACATCGTTAGAATTATCACCTCTTCATTCAGTTTTATTTATATTAACGTTATCTAGCTTCTAGTCCATGAATTTTTGAACTATTTATGTATTATACATGTACATACATACACATTAAGCTATTAGCTACACTACAGTGCCCTCAGTCACGGTATATGAAGTTATGCATATTGTTCAGGTTTGGACTCGGATCTGCCCGACATTTTGGAGAGCGATCTCGAGGGTCGGCCAGATACTAACTGTTACCTAGAGGAGTCATGGGACAGTCAGGGTACATCCTCACTTATTAAATCCGCTTTGGTTGTGCATGGGGTGGGAGTGGCGCATATTTTTGTAATCCGATCATGTATAACTGTGTCGGATCAGGTTGTGTCGTCAATAGTTCTCTAAACAAACACCGATCCCACTTACAAGCCACTGAAATCGAACAAAAAGAATTTTGCACGTACAACTCATTACTGTGAGCATCACAAGAGGACTACTGGCGACTGGCGACCATTGACAGACGCCCGGCAGAGTTCAAAAATTCCAAGGACTACGATTTCACTCGCAATCAATCATCTCATCGCTTGCTACTTATTATTTATCGCTTGCGTTTTATATTATTACTCAATCGATATAAATGAAAACTGTGCACAGTTTTGCATGAGTTGAGTTTTGGGTGTGTATGTAGTACTGTTTTTAAATGTGGTGTGTGTTAACAGGAGCGAGTGTAAATCCTTCTTCCGTGGCGGTCGCGGGCGGGTCCGGCGGGGCGGCCGCGCGGCCGGCGTCGGCACCGCGCAGCACCAACCCGCCGCCGCCGGCGCTGCCCACGCTGCAGGCCTACAAGAAGTCACAGCCGACATCCTCCGGTAAGCATCAACCGAGCGGTACATTTGGGACTTTTACACACGGCTGTGCCGCTGTTTTATTGCGGCTCCATGTGTAACAACGTGACGGACCATTTTGTATCTGTATTGATACAACGTTACACATTATAGTATCTTATGGATATGACCATGATGTCCTAGCTAAATAATTAAGTGTCGACAAAATAATGAACTGTTTGTGTTACCAATACATACAGGGTTACTTTTCAATGACCAGCCAAATTTAAGGATGTGGTACAGACCATCAAACTAAACGACTTTCTCCATGGGACCAACATCAAAAAAGGAAAAAAAAATGCTATTGTTTGCATAAAATACTGAATAATGAAATTACCGATATTTTAATGCTTATGTACAGACTAGACTAGCACATCAAGCTACCCGAAACTGTCAAATTTTCCCAAACAACTTTGAACCTTATACTTTAGCGATAAAGATCAAAATCTATTAAATAAATTTGACATATTGTGGTAGGTTGATGTACTGGCGTCGGTTCATAACATTTTAACGCCTTACTAACTTTGACACGAGAGAGTTAGGTTCATGTAGCAACCAATTTCATAATATAGTAAGTGTTAGAGTGTGGACTGTAGTTTTTAGAGTTTGTAGGTCTTTTATAGTGAAACACTGCAAGTAATTACCACAAGAACTATTTATTATAATAATTTGCACGGAATACAATGCTTGCACACAGTAATGGTAGACGGAAGTGAATTAAGACCGAATGAACAATTGAGTAAGTATAAAAATGGCAGTATTGCCAGTTAATATTGTAGGATTCCTACATTAAAAGCACTTGCTAGGTTTACTTATTGTTTATGGAACATGAAACTTAGTATATCACATTGACGAAAGCCATTTTTAGGATTCCTTACCAAAATGGTAAAAAGGATTATGGTACAACTCAGTCTGTCTGTCAGAGTTGCATATCTCAAGAACTACTAATGCTGTCAACTTGAAATTTGGATAGTTTTAAATGACGTTTGCCCAACTATTTTGCAAATAACAAAAAAAAAAAAATTGCAAAAGGGAATGAAAAATTGGAAGTGGGTCTACTAGGGCATTTGGGGTATCATATGAAAGAACGCTTTTTGCGCATTCTCAAATAATTTTTCCTTTTTTTAGGCCGCATAGTTTTCAACTTTTGATAAAAATGTTTAAAAAAAATACCGTTCCCGCCCTTTATCTCCGAAGTTTGCTTAAAGAAAAATCGGAAATTATCTCTTTAAATAGCACACTTTTCAGAAATCATTAAAAAAATTACATTAGTCCCACTATCGGTAAAGAGATGTCGCTGACCTAAAACTACAATGTGCTATACCGCAGCTCGCAGTGTTAAAATTCGCTGACGAATATAGGCCTCGCCGATGAAAATTTAAAAACATTTCACGATTCCACAACCAAAATATCAGCAGGTTGCTTTGAGTGAAGCACAGTTGTAGTTTTTTCTGGGCACTGAACTATTTAGGTACCTATACGAATGAAACTCCTAATAGGCTCCCGGTAATAAATTAATAAATATAATATAATAAATAAATATGGTACTGATAGAACGCGTGCAGCTGCTTTTATGCGCGATAGTCTGGTTTATATAGGATGAGTATTAATGAACCCTCAATAATTTAGCTAGGGGTTGATTAGTTTTTGGAAAAATATTAATAAAAAAACATTATTATTTTCTGTATTTTTTTTAACTTATCAGGGGTGTTTACTTAGACTTCCCCTAGCTGAATTCGTGACGGTTCATTAAAACCCACCCTACACTTATAGTATAGTATATTATAAACAGTCATCTAAAGGTTCATTTGTATATGATAGTACGGAACCCTCTGTGCACGAGTCCGACTCGCTCTTGCCAGTTTTTTTTTTTTTTTTTTAAATCACGGCCCCGCTTGGAGCTTAGGTAAATCGATGGCTAACATCAATGCAAACAGAAATTATAATAGGACCAAACACCGAAATCACGTTGTTCGATAATTTTGAAACATTCAGTAATTATTTCAAACATAATAAGCAACAAGATGTAAGCAAGTAAAAAAAAAATTGATGTCACGTGATCAACTTTCAACGTTAATATTTCGGAAACGTGACGCTTTACGGCGTCTGGTCCAAGTATATTTTCTGTTTGCGAATGATGACAGCTACCGATTTAAATAGGCTTCATGCGTGGCCGCCATATTGAAAAAAAATGCCGGACAGGTAGGTGTGCCACGGACCTTAAGAGCTCTTTAGTAACTATTTATCTGGCCAGATGCTTATCCTATTCACGATGCAGCGGGGTAATTGCGTAACACACTATCAGTAGCAATGGGTTTCATTTTGACAGATCAGCAACATTCATTGCATTATTTACGTTGTTGTTCAAACTCATTTTTCGAACATATTGAGCAATGGATTAGCAAAATGATTCAAATTGAGAGTAATAGTGTGTTACGCAATTAGGGTGCAGATGTATGTGCATAGATATTGTGTCGTCTATCGATACGATTTAGCGCTATAACCCGCTACAAACATTGATGTGCAGCTCAATTAATTCAAAAAGTACTTCACTATTAGATATTTTTATAATTATGTGTTAGTACATAACACGGTTATCGCATATGGGAAGCGCAATAGGTACAATACATCACGTTATCGTGATATTTCGCCTTCACCCAACAGGGTTAACAATTGCGGAAAAGAAGGAACAATTGTGAATAAATTATAATACTTACATTTTATTAGGGTAATACTTGATATTATGTAGGCTAAAGTAAATAGGTAGGTACATCTGATAAGGAAGTACTTACACGCATGTCGTTTCCTATGAAGTGTAATTATTTATTATTATCAATGAGTGTACTTACTTACATCGAGTGCTCAATGTTTTCAGAATTTATATTCATTATGATTCAGGCTACTTCGAGATAATAGATTAAGGTACTGAATTATCACGAATGCGGTATTGTTTAATTTGGAAATATTTAAAAACAAGCTGCACAGATACAGAGACAGTATTTTAAAAGTTTAGAATAGGTCTTTTTTAATTTATTCAGATGTAAAATTATTTTTCCTTTATTTCAATAAATACACATAAATTATATTTTTTAAATATTAGAATATAAAAACATTTAAAAATATAAAAAAAATAGTAGCCCACCGAACAGGGTCCAAGCTACCGGCGGTCAGGGCACTAAAGAGAGGAACCTCCTGACTAGCGAGCCGTGTCCAGAAGTACCGCTTTCTGAATCAAGCCCTTGATACAGCTGCCCAACGAGAGCCTCTTCGGTGTTGGCCGATGCTCTTGGCAATTAACCCATTGGCTGTCACGACTATCGGCACAATGATTGCTGAGTCGACATGCCACATGTCGACAACCTCGCGAGCCAAGTCAAGATACTTCATTTCTTTATCTTTCTCGACTTTCACGAGGTTCTCATCGTGCGGGACGGTTATATCAACAATCATTGCGCGGCGCTCTGATCGATCCATCACCACTTTAATACCAGGATTATTGGCAACAAGTCCTATCAGTGATGATGTACAATTATTATTATAACCGTTCGCATACAAATACACCTTCGAATTAGAAATAAGTAACAAAAATATTTCGGGATTTATATGTATTATTGTCACTGACGTAAATTGGTATGTCAAATTTGAAATATTTTTGAAACTTTAGTATAATATTACCTACTAGCTGACCCCGCAAACGTCTTTTGCAAAAAAAAAATAGGTATGGGTATGAAAAATAGATAGTAGCCGATTCTCAGACCTACCCGATATGCACACAAACTTTCATAAAAATCGGTCCAGCCGTTTCGGAGGAGTATGGTAACTAACACTGTGACACGAGAATTTTATATATTAGATATTAGTTAGGTATTCTACATTTAATCGATGGAAAATGCCTTTCTATTCATTTTACCTACTTCGAAGCAAACAAAGGTTGTTTGTGAAAATTAATGCTTTGAAGAACATTCCATTCATTAGGACGTATCGTTATCATAGTGTCACCTCACTAATGATTACATTATATTGAAGGTGATCGTTTATCAACACGATTTCGCTACTGGGCGCTTGTTGATATGTGGCGACGTCATACGTGTATTATTTGCACACATTCATAAAACAACTCATGACATTTATGTAACACGAGTTATCCTAAAAGTCACGTGGCGACCCACCCATAGTAGCAATGATATAACGACAGACGCTTGTGAAAGAACAGGGCAATCACACTTGATCAAATGCTAAAACATACTCAGAAAACAGTTCAACAATGGTTCAAAAATTAATAAAATATGTCATTGTTCTCAGAGTAAACAAATTCGATAACCCCTACTAACCTGCCCTTGGGCACCTACAGCTGGTATCAAGTTTATTGTTGTAAACTGCAATAATTTATTGTCTGTTCCGCCATTTATATGAGAGTTAACGCACCCATTTACGTGTTGCTACCATGCTGCAAATACCAATCGTCCCACATTCAGAATGCTAACGGTTTATTTTATTTTGGCTCATCTAGAATTTGGGTATTTGAAATTAATATAAAGGTAAAACAAGATTAGTCACCTGACATCTTATTAAAATGACCAAAAACTGCGACTTGTTTTTCGAAGACCAATTTGAGTGGAGTATATATAGTCTGCTATACCCTGCAGTTTTAACGATAATTATCATCAACAGATTAGTAATAAGTAATATACTCACGGGGCCAGTAGTTCGCGTAAATAACAACGAGGTTAGTAGTTCACTGGGCTAAACTAGCTTCTAATTAAACCTAGGCTAGGCGAAGTCCGGGTCTTTATGAGTGACACATGGTTCTTTAATGAGTTATAATTTTATTGTGTGATTAAAGAAACGTATGAACAAACGGACTTTGTCAGGTCTAGGTGAGACAGAAAGTATAGGTAACTAACTAACGTTATAAAATAAGTTTGGAATACCGTTACTGATTGCACCATATGAGTTTATTCTCCTGGTTCTCGTTGTAGTGTTTTTTTTTTTATAAATAAAATAATGATAAACTGTCCCCACGAAATAAGAAAAAAACGTCTTTTATTGACCCGAATAGGGTCAATAAAAGACCTTTGGAATTCTAAGAAGCGTGGTTGTAATACAAATGGATAGAATTAGAAATGAGTAGGTAGGTATATAAAAGGAAGTCTAAAAATGGCACTGGTAACAAAAAAGTTGCAGTGGAACGAGGGAAATGTCGTGAGGACCGTTTTGAGTATGAATGTCCAATGAAACGATGAATGGACCGTATGAAAGATGATATGGCTAGAAAGGGGGTGACTACCGAGGTGACGACTAATAGAGAAGTAGGTATCGCAGGAAAAATACATGTTGCGCTGACCGGCCCCAAATAAATAGGCATAAGGACAAGAGAATGATGATGATGACAAGATTGGCATTTTCGCAGCCTCGTCGTCGGACACGACGTGGGCGGGCGAGGACGACTTCGTGCTGGTGGAGGCGACGGAGAGCGGCTCGGCGGAGTGCTCGGGCGCGTCGTCCGGCTCCGAGGCGGCGCCGCGCCCGCGCTCGCTGGCGCTGCCGCCCGCGCCGCCCGCGCAGCACCACGCGCCCGTGCCGCTCACCGTCAACAGGGTGAGGCTCTTGTATCTATGTACACGACGTGCTGGTAGGCGACGGAGAGCAGCTCGGCGGAGTGTGAGGGCGCGTCGTCCGGCTCCGAGGCGGCGCCGCGCCCGCGCTCGCTGGCGCTGCCGCCCGCGCCGCCCGCGCAGCACCACGCGCCCGTGCTGCTCACCGTCAACAGGGTGAGGCTCTTGTATCTATGTACACGACGTGCTGGTAGGCGACGGAGAGCAGCTCGGCGGAGTGTGAGGGCGCGTCCTCCGGCTCCGACGCGGCGGTTTATGTATAATACACACATCAAAAGTGTCTAGGGATCAAGCATTTTTATGCGGATTTCTTGAGATTGAGATGTGGCTTTGTAATAAATTTATGATTTTATAAATTTATATGGATCCTTTTTGGTGCATTTCATAATTTGAATCAGGAACTGTGAATCAAATTCGAGTAAAAGATGAAAATCAGCTGTCAATATTTTCCCTATAAAAACATACAACGCATTGAAGACATTATTAGTGCTACTGTTTCCCTACTACTGATTAAAACCAACGTTATTATGGAGCGGCGACGTCATTTAAGCAGGGAAGAAATGCTCAGAGCCGTGGGAATGATAGAAGCTGGTTCCCGGCAACGTACTGTGGCTTTAGCTCTGAATACAAGTCAGAGTGTTATCAGTCGACTTTGGACACGTTACCGAAGCACTGGTACCGTGGCTGAGCGCCATGGAGGACGGTATCGCTGCACCACACGGAGACAAGACCGATACATTCAAATCTTAACTCGAAGAGCTCCAACAATAACCGCCATGATGTTAGCCGTGAGGCTTCATCACTCTTCAGGGAACTTAATTAGCGACCAAACAGTCAGAAACCGCTTGCATGAAGTGAACCTTCATTCCCGAAGACCGCTACGGGTACCACCTATAGCAATGCACAATCGTAGGATTCGATATCAATGGGCTCTTGAACACAGAAATTGGGCAGAAGAACAATGGCGTTTCGTGTGCTTTTCTGATGAGTCTCGTTTTGGTATGAGACCGGATACAAGACGTATACGACACTGGAGAACCCCTGGACGCCAACAGCGATTAAAATCCTGCCAGGAAGTCCATCCTTATAGTGGTGGAACCATCATGGTATGGGCGGGTATTTGGATCGGCGGAAGAACTGAGTTGATTTGGATCAGAGGCAACCTCAACGCTCAAATTTATGCTGAGACGATTGTATCAGACGTCATCGTTCCTCTACAAGTGCAAATCGGTCCCTTATTTCAGTTAATGCATGATAATGCACGACCGCACACCGCAAGAGTTGTAAGACAGACTCTCGCCGCAGCTAACATCAATGTCCTGCCCTGGCCTGCTCAGTCGCCAGACTTGAACCCGATTGAGCATGCATGGGATATGCTACAGAGAAGAGCTCTGCCGAATATGGAGGGTATCCAGTCGCAAGAAGACCTTTTTTTGTTGTTGCAACGAACATGGGCGGCCATTCCACAGCGTGATTTGGATGAACTCATTTTGAGTATGCCAAACCGATGTTCTTGTGTTGTTAGTGTTCGCGGTAGAAACACGGATTATTAATTGTTTAAGTTACCCAATAAAATTTTAGAGAAAACTGTTATTTCAGTCTTTTTTTCGAACTTTTGTGTTAGTGGTTCAAATGTCAAAAATCCCTTTATTAGGAAAATGGCAAATTTCTTTATTAATGCAAAGTGACTTGGTTTATCGTTACTGTGACAAACGAAAACACTTTATTTGATGAATCCTTAAAGAAAATTTTAATTAATATCAATCAGGAGAAAAGTTATTGCAAAAATATATGTTGATCCCTAGACACTTTTGATGTGTGTATATTCATATTAAACTTAAGCACATATAATAAAGAAATCTCGATGCTTTATCAAGTCATACAAACCGTGTGAACCAAGGGCGGGTCGCAAACAAACGCACTTGATCCATTGTTTTGTCATTTAGCATCCGTTAAATTCCATAATGTATATATTTTCTTGGGGAGTTTTTCGTACATAACTGTGACTCACATACGTGTTCATTGCAGAACCCACTCGCCGTAACATCTAACAATAACGTACCACGATCACAACCCATCGACGTGCTCCGATCGAATTACAGCCGTAACGCCACCAACATCGGCTCCCTATCGCCACCGACCGTAAGTATACCTACCCATACGCTTCTCTTAATGCATCTAATTCCGTGTTCAGATACCACACACCCAAGCCAAATTAGTTATTATACTCACGAATGTTAACTGCCCAAAACAGATATACAATTTAATATTGGACCACGGACTGCGCCTTGTTACAACCGATTTAAAAAAGGAAAATATCTGTTTGAGTTCCGTTTTTTTTTTAATGATATCTCCGATTTTTCTGGGCCAATTTCCTTTGTTGCCTTCATCAACAAAAGGTAGTTTTGTGAACAGACGACAGGTACTCATTTGACATCAATGTCATACTGATAGCTATAACGATCTTCGGACTGTTAAAAAAAATGAACAGGGGTATATGTGTGCTAGATTTTATTTACTAATAATAACAATTTCATAATGCTTTAGACGCGTGCAGGCTATTAAGAGCAATAGTAACATCCGCGTCGCGTTATCTTTTGTCCCAAGTTCACGCCATTACGTAATGCTCTTACATATTACAGCTACAATCATTATAACACGTGTTGGTACTAACGTATGAGACAGTAACTCAACTTGTAGGTATGCATTCAAGTGCTTTAATATGTTTAATGTCTAAAGTAAATATCTTGTCAATTGCCATTTGCATCCAGTTTTGCATAAATAAAATACTATTATATGCAAAACCCGAAATCCAAAAAAATAACCGGTACGCCGGTGGTTCAGGGGAAATGAATCCTTAGGCCCACTTACATCGTAATCACTTAATAGGTACAGACGCCAGCACATCAAGCTACCCGAAACTGTAAAATTTTCCCAATCAACGTTGAATCTAATGCTTAAAGTTGAAATCTATTAAAGGAATTTGACAGATTATACTAGTAGCTTGATGTACTGGCGTCTGTACATTTAACGATAAACGAATTTAAAATATCGTTCTATTTCTGTCAACGGTTTGAAGTCGACAATGTTCTTTTGGCTATAGGGGTACTAAATCAGGCTCAATAGAATGAGAGATAGTCATGCCATTATATAAACAGATCAGCCGAACCGAGACTGTTGCACTCATGATTATCTGTCTCGGTGTTCGGGCTCACGTTTTTTGACTTGCGAGCCGTTTCCAACAGTTTTTAGCGGATTATTCTACGTTCTTTCTGCTTAGCAGAGTACAAAAATATTGACGGTTTCGCACCCTTTGAACAATACCAGCTAATTTTTCTGATAGATAATTTCATGAAAATTACATTGTACTTATAATAATAATACCAGCCTATTATCGTCCCACTGCAAGGCAAAGGAGAATGAGAAGAGCTCACAGATAAGGAACGAGCATTGATCATCACGCTTGTTCAAAATGGGTTGGAAATTTCAGACTTATATTAACAGACTATAATTCCAGGTTTCCTCACAATGTTTTGCCTTCACTAATGTCAGTAATATCCAAGATAAACTTAGAAAGTACATCATCATCTGCCTAGCCTCTTCCCAACTGATGAGTCCCAACTGATGACTACTGTTGTGGGGGTAGGCTTCCAGTCTAACCGGATGCAGCTGAATACCATTATTTTACATGGAGTGACTGCCTATCTGACCTTCACAACCCAGTTACTGGGTAATACGATACCCCTTTGTAAGACTAGTTGTCAGACTTTCGGGCTTCTGACTACCCGTAACGCCTGTCAATGATCTACGAATGACAGCCGGTACCAACGGCTTTCCGAGGCACGGAAAAAAGAAACTGAGAAAGTACATATGCATTGCAAAAGTTACCTTAATGCTTGCCCGGATTTGAAGTCACAAGCTCGTGCGTGAGAGGCGAGGTCTTAACCACTGAGCCACCACGAATTGGAAACACAAAACAGTCCGTTAGTAAATACTTAATATAATGTTGTCCCGCCAGGTCCCGTTCACGATGACGCCGCCGTCCACGCGGCGCCGCAGCAGCAACTCTGGCAGCTCGCCGCCGCCCTCGCTGTGGCAGGTGTCGCCCACCAACGCCAGCCCGCTGCGCAGATCAGGTTACTGCGGTTTTTATTATTCTCCAAAGGAATACACAAAAAAAAAATTGTTTTATTAAGTTTAGATATCGATACTCCATCACGTCTGCGGAGTTTCGCAAGCTAAATTAATTCGACCCTGTATTGTGCAGTCGGGAATTGTTTTGTTAAAGTCTGCGCGGAACTAGTTGGCCGCGCCTTAGGTATGTGAGCGGTGTGACGGAGGGGCGGGGGCGCACTACTCAGTGCGTGCGTTGCGAACCGCCGCCTCACCCCTTTCCCCACCACAGCGGCCAACTATAGTCGGACTTTTAATTAGCTGCAGTAAAATGACAGCTTATTTGTTACCACTTTTTAACGAAGTTTAAATAGTAATATTACAAAATAATCGATTCATTCAAGTAACATTTAGTTCAAAATCGATCCATGTTAAAATAAGTTTACAAAAATATCATTGAGCAATGCATAATTACTGTTTTGTCATCACATCAGTGATCGGATTGGATTTATTCTTGTGATTAGAATTAATGTTTTTTATAAATCCATATCATATACATATCTTTTAAATATGATTATTTTTGAAGTTTTTGGTATTTTGAAAATAATCCTGTATAGTAAACGTTATTTTATTCGTAATGAAAACTTTATTCTATTTTTTTAAATGTTTTCTTAGATCGATATAGTAGGAGTTTTAGAGTAATAATTGAACAAAATTATGTTTAGTAGACTATGTATTTACGCTGATTTGAAACTACAACATATATTTGTATCCGATCAATACAAAGAATATTTGATTGTTTTCGGTTAAATCAAAATTGGTTAATTTCGACTATCGAAATTTAAAACGTTGTTTCATTGCGTTTTAATCTCATGACTAGTAGAGATAGTGTGGCAACATTTTTTAACGAAATGACAGTAAGAAGTGTCATTTTACTGCAGCTAATTAAAAGTCAGACTATAGTTCCGTGCGGACTTTAGTTAGCGTTACGGAGGTTCGGTTGAACGTGTGAATATCAATAAGGTGTTCCTCCAGGGTCGTCTCCGCCGGTGTCGCTGGCGCTGAAGGCGAGCGGCGAGCTGGGCGGCGGCGCGGGCTCGCCCAAGCGCGCGCTGCCCGACGCGCTGCTGCGCGGCATGAAGCTGCACGCGCCCGAGCCGCCCGTGTACATCCCCAACCTGCAGGAGGAGACCATCCTCGCGGTCAGTTACACAACACACACCTACTTACACTACCAGAAACAAAAAAAAATACAATTAAATTAGAGTTGGGCCGAAATTCGGTTCACATTCGGTTTAACCGAACTTCGGCGGTTTGAACCGAACTTCGGTCCAAATGCCAAACATTCAATACAAGAAAATAATTTAAAAAAGAGACCTGTGTTCCAGCTGTGGGAACAGTATAGGCTGATATGTTTTGACAAAAATAATAATAATGAAACCAGTAAAAAGCTTTTTCCAAAAAAAAGTAAAGTAAAGTTTGTAGTGTCAAAGTGAAAACAAATTAACTTTAATTTCGGAAGTTAATGTCGTTGGTTCCGCGTTTTCGGGTTACCTATCCACACAAATTCATGTAACACTACTTGCTATGTAAATATCATTGACAGGAAGTGATTAAAACATCATCAATATAAACTAAGTGGAAAAAAATCGTATTATTGAAGCTAACTCAAAAACTGCCAAAGCCAAGTTAATAAAATTTATATGGGACCACCCCTGACTTTATACATTAAAAAAATAATTTTGCATATCGGCTTATAAATAACAGAGTTCTGACAAAACAAACATTTAAAGAAAAAATCAACCAAATTGAGAACCTCCTCCTTTTTTTTAAGAAAAATATAATCCCTTTAATACAGTCGTTGTATTGTTTGCAGGAGGAGCACAGCAAGGTGTTCTCTCAGCTGAACTTCGTGTTGATGCTGGCGGAGCTGCTGTCGGACCTGGCCGTGTCGTGCGGCGCGCCCATTGCCGCGCTCATGGACGTTTCCGATGGTACGTACCACTTCCGTGCGCCATATATACTTGAACATTCTATCGTATCCAATAACTTAACAGAAGCAAAATTTATTTATTCAATTCGGTTGAGAATCAACAATTTTTGAACGTCAAAATACATAAGATAGTTCCCCAAAACGCCCACTCTTTACGACTTAGTAGTAGGGCCCAAAAAATTCCCCAGCACAGCATAGGTATTAAAACTATCGTGTTAGGTTGTTTGCATTGATGTCTGCTATCGATTTATATATTTTTCATGCGTGGCCACCATTTTGAAAAATAATCAAAATAATCAAACAGGACAGGTGGGTATGCCACGGACCTTCAAAGCCCTTTGGAAGTACGTCATTTTTGTCGATGGGAAATGCCATCGGGCAGCTTGTAATAAATACGTAATGTTGTTGTTTGATAGGAACCCTTTTTGGCCTCGCGCAGGACATATTTTTTTTTGTTTGTTTTATAAACTCTTTTTATTGTTTGTATTACCAGTGCGTGTCCCAAATAAAATATTTTTCTTTTTAACAGAGCGCTGCAACGACAGCGTGCGACTGGGTCTGCTGGTGCAGGCCATGCAGGCGCTGGCGGCCGGCCTGCGCCTCGCGGCCGCGCACTACCGCGAGCGCACGCTGCAGCCCACGCCGCAAGTGCGCAACGGTGAGACCCGCCCGCACACACACACACACCATACTTAGGAAATGCAATCTCGAGTCGAAAGTGGCAACTCGAGATCTCGCTTGCGAAGTTTGGTGTCGAGATTGGCCTTTCGAGATCTCACCCGCCAATCTGGCGAGATGTCATTTTCCAGATTTCGCCAATTTTTTTAAATAATGCGTTTTTTTGTTAAGTTAAACTTTCTTAAATTTCATTCAAATTAAAACTACACCTACTAGGGTAATTGTTATATTTTGTAAATAAAACACGATTATACGAATCATAACGCAACAAATCAGCACACATTTGTCAAGCACACTATAAATCTATTAATTATTTAATTGAGAATGAACAAGATGACTAATTACGAGAGCTCAGTCTCAAAATCTCGTTCAAGATTTCAAGAACACCTGTTTATAATTTATTTATTTTGTTCTAGTTGTTTCCCTGATGAATGGAAAGTACAAGTGGATTGTAAACGAGTCGAGGAGGCTACATGAAGCCGGCGTCACTCCTGCAGTCTGCGACAAAATCCTCTACGAGCATGCTATTGAACTGGTACGTACTTTCATTATTACTAAATCGTTAGAGGCGCTTAACGATATTAGGATTATAATATGCAAACTCTTGGCTTTTCAATGTCTCATGATTATAGTTCACCGCCACTCGAATAAAAAATGTATATAATATTAATATACATTTCTACATACTCCTTTTGCTTCGTCCAGGTTAATATATCATGCATATTTTACATTTAAATCAATATAAATGACATCATGTTTCGTTACAGTGTCAAATGGCGGCCATTGAAGAGTTGTTCGGCGACATGAAGGAATGCGAGCGACGCTACATGTCGGCCCAAGTGTTGCTGCACTCGCTGGTGCAACGGCACCCGCTTCACCCGCAGCACCGCACCACGCTCTCCAAATGTGAGTATATACGACATTATTACAAACTGTGCTCACAATGTATGTGACTCCGGAAAAGTGCATTTAAGAGTAAACTAGTCGCGAGCTCGAACTCACTGATCTGATGGTCATGGCCAAAAAGCAGGCTGTCTCACCTGGCTTCGTGTCCGACAGCGCTAGTATCAGTGATGAGCAGTTAGACGCTAGTCTACACGAACTACGTCTAGTTCTCACGCACAGAAACACCGTTCCGAACTGATAGACGCGTAAAAAAAATCTAAAAGTGCTTCGGAAAATCGAGTTTTATGAAAAAACCATTGCATACATCAATTACAAATAGAGTTTATTGAACTCTGCGATAACTCAACTTTGTCGGTACGGACTTGGTTTTGAAGATTTTACAGTTCTTTTATTACTTATTTACACCCAAAGTTACGTTAAAAATAGCAAGAAAAACGAATCTTTGTTGGCTCGTAACTTTTTAATGGCTTTTTATTTTACTATTCTGTTTCCGTACAGACAAAATTAATAATAAGTCAAAACGATATTATGTTTAACTTTGGATGCATAATGTCAAACAGTGGAGTAATATTCTCCAGAATTTTTTTATAGAAAAAATATCAACAAGTGGCACCTTATTAACTACACATACACGTTTAAGTTTCCACTGTAGCATTAATGATATTTATGATTATGACCTTTATCAGCTTATATACACACGAGTAAAGTTCATATTTGCTTGTTCTGCTTACTATATCTACTGACTTTGTTTTCAGACCGAGACGCAGTGCAACGACGGCTCAACTGCCTCAAAGGGCCGCGCAAAATAATGGATGTAAAACTAGAGGCCGGGATCTCATAATGCAATATGCAACCACAGCCACGTAGGAGTAAGTGGACTTGATGCAACATGAAAAGTGATTTTATTTTGTTCTCAAAAAAATGACTTGGTGAGACACAAAATACTCTAAAATCTAAAAATGTATAAAAATATGAAGTGAATGATATCAATTAAAATCATTGTATAAAATCGTTTAGCAATGAATAAAAATGCAGAACACAAGAAATTGCAATAGTGAATTATATTTTTTTATATTCAGTACATTACGAAAAGAAGTTTTTAGTAGATATTCATAGAATTATATTCTATACCTTATTTAGCGAAGCAGTCTGTTTAATTGAATGTAACAAACAAATATCCAGTTTGAATAATTATTTTGTTAGGACATGTCTTTTGCTTACCTGAATGAGGTATATAGTATATTATAATGCTGAACTAAACTCAGTACCCGCTTTGAAATGAATATAAATATAATATAGTATAATAGATGTGTGTCTAGAAATCCTTCTAAATAAAAATGGTTGTATCATTTAGTGAGGTTTGAAATTTTAGTATTAAGCACATTTTCACTTGAATTAGCAAACTGTTCTATACATATTATGAATAATAAGATTAAGAAATAATAAATATACGAGTTATTTTTTCCAGTCATCTACATTTTAGTGAAATAAATAGGCAAAAAGTACTAAAACATAGGATAGAAAACGTAGTATTGTTTCAAAGTAAGTCTCACTAACATTTTATTATTACCAACTTGTAGTTGATCATGTAAATGAAAATTATGAAGTAATAAATAATGTCTCAGTATAAATATAATGCTATAGAGATCTCATTGACGACCAATAACATTATTATGGCATTTTTAGGATAAGCTGTGAAATATGATTTTAAAGTATTTTCCTTGAAAAAGATGATTGTATGATTAAATGAATTTTAGTTAATTTTTCTCTCATCAAACTTACTTTGCCTACATTGTGATCCTGAAATATGTGTTTTCTCCTTTGAAAATGTCTGCTGCTTTACTGAAATAAGAATAAAGACTGTTGTATTATAAAATTATTTTGTTTTGTTTTAATAAATACTTATTTGTAACACCACTACCTATTATTATTATTTCTACTATATATTGAACTTTGTAGTCTTACAAGAGAATGTTAGAGGCGTTGAAAGAAACAATACACATTTATAAAACCTTTATTATTTTAAACAATCAATACTGAACAAAAACTCCAGTGCCTTGTTTGAGAAATTTGTAGGGCTTTACTCTGTTACGCCCGCGCACTGGACAAAACATTACTTTATCTGGTGGAAACTCTGAAGAGCCAGTTGTCTCCAGGAGTACATCCAAACAAGTTAGCAATTTTGTTATCTGTACAGAAAGGGTGTACTGTTTGTTATCTTCTGAACCCCAGTCCGTATTGATGACTCTTTCTATATCTCTGATATCATTATTGATACCTGCATGGTGTGTTCCATTCCAATGCAGAGTTAGTGAAAACATAGGCGCCTTTCTAGGATAGTCACTGCGAAGAGCTACCAACGCAACTAACTTGGCGGACTGACGCGTTATTATCGCCCTGTATAACATGTCATTAGGATTAACCAATCCCTCCGATATTAAAAATGAAGTTGAAGGTGACTGGCTATATTCCGGCCACCCAATTGACTGCCACTGTGTCAATGATCCTGACAGCCTTACTGGACACGACAAGTCTCCTTTAACGGGTAGTATCTTTCCAGATTCCAAATCCTGCAACTCTTTCATTAACTCAACTCTAGACTTCAACCTCTTTTTTAAAGTCAAAATAAAGTTTTCAACTGTGCTGACACTTAGACTAGGGCAGAGGTGGACATTTTTATTGAACTTCTGATCTTCTGTTATTGTAGCCATAAAATCTAAACCACACATTCTCTGAGCCCATATGTAAGGCTTTCCAAGTTCTGAAATGAATTGCTGGAAGTCTTCAGTGATGCCAGCAGCATTCAATAAGTAAGAAGTGGCTGGGTGTGGAGAGTCACTTCCCGTGTCTCCTGGGTACAACTCATTCAATATACAATGGCCATTCAACACATCTGCTGCTGACACACCTATTATAGGTTTTGGCAATGAAACAGTAAATTTGACCACAATTATTTTCAAATGAAGGAGATATGAGAATATCAAATTCAAAGCAGTTCCATCTTGTACTTTCACAGATGCTTGCACACTTAGTGGATGTTTTTTTAAAACTTCCTTCTTCTTAGCTTCCGCCTTTTCTTCCTTGGATACCTTTGCATTTCTATGGTGACGCTTCTTTTTCTCTCTCTGATCATCATCATTATTTTCTTGGTCAGAATCCGAATCATTAGATGCAACTAGATCCACACTACTGAGTTGTTCCAATCTTCTTGCTTCATCTTCATCACCAGATATACCTGTAAAATTATAATTTAATAAGTATTCTCTATTTGTAAGGATTTAATAAGATTTAGTAAATGGGAGATTCTAAGTATGAGTGAAATAGTAGATACAGATACTTACTAACTGAAATAGTCTTAGCACCAAGTGCATCAGAATATGCACTAGCATTTGCAAACAGAAGAAATAATGGTGACGGCAGTAGAGAAGCAGCCTTAGCTTCCTCTCTTTTATCATCAAGTCTGAGAGCCAAACATTCTTGCAATGGTTTTGTAGATTTGAGTACATCTCTTAGATGTGGTACCAATGCGTCGAGTCTGGAGCGCGCGGCCGCTATAGCCGCGGCAACGCGCTCTTTGGACGAGACCAGCTCATTACAGGCTGATGACAACTCACGACGCTGGCGCAGTTCCCACTCTAATCTCGCCAATTGAAGTTGGTGATCGTCTTTTTTGGTCAGTTCCTGAAATCACAATTAATTGTTTTATCTTCTATTTCTGCAGATGAATTAGAAAGTCTATTTCATCATTTCACTGTCAAGGAGTTAACAATTTTTTAGTCAAAATTGTCGAATGGTAATCTTAACTTACTAAATTCTCTCATGAGAAAAAGGCTATAAATAGGCTATGTGGCACATCTGATTTTAAAGGTAATAGGGCAAAAATGTATGCGGCTTTGTCCAAATGACCACCATAAACAATATTAGACACTCTTAAAAATGTGATTGAGAAGTTATTTCCAAATAAAAATAGTTTTTTCAATCATTTGAGCCAAATGATTGTCTTAGACATAATGATTTGGTACTATTAGATTTGTCTTGACCACACAAGTGAGACAAACTATATTAATTTTGAGAAAAAAAGCTTGGCAGATTTTAGCCACCATTGAGTGCAGTCGTATTTTGGTGGGTTTTTTTGCATTATTTTATAGCATAAACATAGCATAGCGTTTCCACTGCTGGTACACAGGCCTACTCTCTTTAACCTTTGAGTTATATTTTTATTTTGGAATTATTTTTTGATCTCTTTATTTTGATTTCACACAACCTAAAAATACAAGGTACTTATAACAATAAAAGCAAGTCCTGAAAGTAGTTTGTTCATAATTGACTACTGAATCGATTTAAGTAACTTTTAGGTACCTATATTTTTTTAAATTATGTATTTTTTCATACTAACTGCTGATTGAGCCAAATAAAATTAAATCTTATTTCAAGGCAACAAGACTCAATTTTAAATACATAAAGTAATGCTAATGTCAACACGATTTTCATAAGACTATGCCGATCGCACAGTGGCGCCCTCATCGTTTCTTTGGTTATTTCATACAATTTAGAATGAAAATGCAGAAATTAAGCACATTAAGTTGTACTTCACAAGATGATACATTAAATATTATTAGAAGCGGTAGTTTTATATTGTTTAGTTTTATTATAAGCCTTAAAACGGATTACAGTGGACACTATATTCCATTTTAAGGATATACTTTAAACTCACTACTCTAATTGGGGTGTATGAGGTCTTGCATCAATTATGTTACGCCTTGTATATGACTACACTTAACGGTTGTGCTGTTTATGCTAAAATTATTGTATTTTTCTATTTACCTTTAACTGTTTAGTAACAATTTTTTTTTAATGTGAGTCTGAATTAAAATGAATCCTTGTTTCATAGATTATTCAGTTGCATGCAGTTATTGGTGGACACTAGAACCACTTTTGGCCATTGTCTTTTAAACCTCAAGTAATCAAATGTATGTGTACACTCACCGGTCGAGATATTTCAGCAGGTGCATCTGTGTAAAAGTCTTCAAGTGGCACAAGTTCTATTTCTTCATCTTTAGACTTGAACTGCAAGCACTTTGTTACTTCTTTATTGAGATGATCAGCTTCATACAATAAGTTTTGCAAGAGCAAGTGAGTTGAGTCAACTCTCTGCTTTTCCTTATGTAATGCATCACGTCCAGCTCTTGTACGAACTTTCTCAAGGCGGTTTAGTTTTTTTAAAGCAACCAAGTTCAATGAAGCCTCTATTCGCTTTGCATTAAGTTTTTCTCTGGCCTAAAATGAAATCAAAACTTATCATCATAATAATATACCTAGCCTTCTGCCAGCTATAGTTGAGATTGACGTCCAGTATAAATGGATGCAGTTAGCTGAATACCAGTATTTAACATGGAGCATGTATTTATACCAACATCCATTTTTAATTTAGAATTTCAATAAAACACCACTCCTGTGGTCTAGAGCTCCTAACAAAATCAATAAAATATTAATTACTTAGTAGGTAGAGACTAAAACACATACCTCTTCAGTATCTTTAGCTTTTAGTTCAGCTATTTCAGCAAACAATAGTCTAATATCTTGACAAATCTTCTTGAAGAAAGTGGCATCTTTCTCAGCTGGACGTAGTTGGGCTTCTGACTCTTCGAATTCCACTACACGCTGTACACAAAAATAGTTTAAATGCCAGTACTGTGACCTCCTCAAGTGCGCATGCAATCAAAAGAGGAAAGCAGTTTCATTACTTTTTAACGACAATGTTTTCTATTAATGGCATTGAATAAAATTAAACTTCTGTTCAGATACTTTTTCACCAGGCTGGTGCAGTGGACTGAATTGATATCAGTTGAGCCCCAGATTATATTTAATAAGGATGATTTTGATTCTAGGAAAGATGAAGTTAACAGTTTTTGAAATTTAATTTGAATGGACATTCATTACGGCTTTTTGCTATTGCGGTACAAAAATAAACAAATAAAATCCTAACCTTATAAACATCTACTGGCACTTGTTTGGAAGTTTCACTTGCTGTGCTGGTATTTATCTTACGGCGTTTTTTTGCGGACACATCTTCTTTTCCCATATTTCTGATTTATATTCCTTGGAAACGTATTAAGTTTACTTATAATTTTTTATTGAAAGTATCTCTGAAACACAAACCAAGTAGCTCTGATGAATGAATAGCTAGTTGGGTGGGGGGCACAGAGTACTTTTGCTGTGGGGAGTTCTCCGTCATGTTATTTTACTCTTTGGTGAATAACTTTAAGGTGAATGCGAAGTGGTAGACCGCGAAATTCAAATTTTCTTACGTTTTTTGCAATTTGCAGGTCAGTGTCAGGTTGTATCTTGATCAAAATTTGATTCGCGACTATAACAGGTACGTATTTACAGAATTATAATCATTATAAATATTCATACATCTTTATAAGTGAGATTTGTACCACAAACACTTTTCCCTAGGAGATTTCTTCTTGTGGTACAAATCTAACTTAGGAAGATGTATTAATGATTCTAATGACTATAATTCTATGAATAAGTACCTGTTATAGTCGCGAATCATATTTTGATCAAGATACAACCTGACACTGACCTGCAAATTGCAAAAAACGTAAGAAAATTTGAATTTCGCGGTAATCACTGCGCAATCACCTTAACTTTGGTGAGTTTATGTATTTGGGGGAGATAAAGAATTGCCAACAGTGAAATTATGAATGAAGCAAAGAGTAAAATATTAAATAAGAATGAAGTCTGTCACTTTGAAGTAGCAAATCCTTGAGCAAATCATCACCGACGTATGATTTCTATAGTTTATGGTGATCGCGCAGTGATTACCGCGAAATTCAAATTTTCTTAAGTTTTTTGCAATTAGCAGGTCAGTGTCAGGTTGTATCTTGATCAAAATATGATTCGCGACTATAACAGATACTTATTCACAGAATTATAGTCATTAGAATCATTAATACATCTTCCTAAGTTAGATTTGTACCACAAGAAGAAATCTCCTAGGGAAAAGTGTTTATGGTACAAATCTCACTTATAAAGATGTATGAATGTTTCCTATGATTATAATTCTGTAAATACGTACCTGTTATAGTCGCGAATGAAATTTTGATCAAGATACAACCTGACACTGACCTGCAAATTGCAAAAAACGTAAGAAAATTTGAAATTCGCGGTCTACCACTTCTCATTCGCCTTAAGGCAAATCATTGACCAATAGACCATCAACATTTTTTTTCTTTTGTTCCTTGTGGATCAGGCTAAAGTTAGGGATCATGCTGCCTAGTCATCAGTTAGTTCGTATTTTTTTGGGAGACCATAAACTATTGGGTTACCCCGACCAACATACACTAGAGCTAGACAGTGGATTAAAGACTAGACCTAGAAAGAAAAAGTATTATAGTAGTAAAAAGATAAGTTTAGGACTCAGTGGTTGCCTACAATACAACCAAGATTCTCTGCGCTTGAATTTATTATCTAATATATAAAATTCCCGTGTCACAGTGTTAGTTACCATACTCCTCCGAAATCGCTTGTCCGATTTTTATAAAATTTTTTAAGCATATTCAGTAGGTCTGAGAATCGGCTACTATCCATTTTTTTTTTTTTTTTTTTGAAAAACGACGTTTGCGGGTTCAGCTAGTAATATAGAATCTGTGCTGTGCTCGAGTCAGTCAAAAACCGTCAAAAACAAGAAACGTCTAGCAGCTGTCAGTGTCAAATCGCAGCCAATAAAATATTAAATAAAACTAAAATTTATTTTTGGCTAACACTCCTCTGAAAATTATTTATCATAATGGTACGAGTGACTCAGGTTCTTGCTCGAATTCCCGTTATTAAATTTCGTAAGGGCGGGTTAGGTTCAGGCGGAGCCCCCTCCCCGGCTCCAGCGGCTGCTCCTCCGCCAGCTGCTGCTGCTGCTGCTTCCGCAGTACGTAATACTTACACCTGATATTTTGTTTACCGATTCATTTCTATATTTTAATAGTATTTACGTAACTATATTTTCAATGTAATTTTCACTCCCGTCACATGTCAGAATCGAGAAAAATGCTATTGACATTCGAGATGAATTGAGCGCACTTATTATTTTGACCCTATTTCATAAATCCATTTATTTTGTAAGTAATTTGTACTTTAAACTTATCCTCATATTTATGTACGTTTGCCCCGCACGGCCCCCCAGAATTTGCGATTTAGGTGAGCACCAATGCAATGTACTCGCCTCTAGAAGTATATGTACCGGTTTCTTTTTTAATGTACCTCTGTACTTGTGGAGAAATATGCATAAAAAGGGGGCCGTGCCAGCCAAACGTTTTCAGCACGGCCCCCGTGTAACTTGAAAAATATAAAGCATATTAAAAAGGTTCCTAAGCTCAAGGAATGTACTCTATTAATACGTTATATGTACCTTAACAGATATTGTGAATTCGTAATAACAAATGATATATAGATATGGATAGGGGGCCGTGCTGGAAAAAAATATATAAGAAAATATCTAAAAAAGACAAAACAACCTTAGCCAAAAACTATTAAAAAATAATTGATGTTTGGCAAGTAACATATGTACCGCATTGGTTTCTCATACAACTTGCAAAATTTTAACCGATTCGTTGCGGATGGCACGTTTCAGTGCCATCACTTCTTTTTAAGTGTGGCGTCAGGCACGGATATGTGTCATTTTGAAATCGATGATAACTCCTTCAATTAAGTTTTATGGAAGTTTTACCTGAAACCAAACTATCTTCATTTTTCACGTATATTAAGCTCGTAGCCTTCGTTTCTGGATACTGTAATATTTTTAAAAAAATAGGGGGCACCAACCTTTTTGGAAGTTGAAGTATTTGATATTAAATCATCATATGATAATAAATTATAAATGTATTACAGTAAAGCAGTTAACTGAACAAGCCCGTGCGTGTTACCGCTAGCGGGTCCCGCGCGTGCCCCCGCGCGGGTATCCGTCGCACGGAAACGGTTAAAAATAAACCAATTTTAGTTTATTCAGCACGGCCCTCTATAGTTGCCTATATCTTTTTAAATATGACATGTTTGATTACAAAATTTGACTTCCTAAATTATGTATAGGAGTACATTCGTTCCAAATAAATTGCGATTCTGCTGTATTAGTACTTTAAAAGATAAAATGGATCAAAAATATCATATAATACAACTGATAGGGTGACCATGGTTCCTTATATTAGGTACATAATATTCTATACCTATATTAATTAAATTATGTGACTACATTGAAATAAACATTCTTTTTTTACAATTTGTTTTTTTTTTTCTTCAAAATTAATATTAGCGATGACATCTTATAAGGGAATTAAATTAGTTAAAACTTGTCGTGTGCGGTAACTATTAGTTCACTGACGCTACCGTGATTTGTGAAGTGGCGCTGGTGTCACGGTTACTTCATGTTGCGCAGTTGCGCTCGAGTGTTTATTGATCAGTCACAATATACAGCAGTAAATGTAAATACTGCTCCAATAATTTCAGTATTCACGTGTTTTCTACGTGTCGTTGAGCAGTGAATTCTATTTCAAGCACGGAAATGGATTGTTAACAAAGTAATAATATAATTATTTATTTGTACTTAAGAAACGGATTTGATATAGATAGGTTTATGTAGGTACTGAACTTGATCTTATAGGAGATTGCGTTAATTATGTTGCACGTTGTATACACATAGCATTAACATTCATAATGCAAAGCATATAAAATCAGTTTACTTACTAGGTTTATTTAATGTAATTTAAAAATATCAAAATGTATGAAACACCCGCTCACGGCACAGTGAAGTGTAAGCGAGACGTGTGCTAAGTCTTACACCCGTATAATAAAATAGAAGTAATTGCTTGTTGCGTAATAATTTCTTGATGAAGTCTAAGGTTAGAATTCTTAAATCACAAAACCTAATTTTATAGGCGTATACCTACCATAGGTATATTAGACGTATATAAAATTAGACGTTACTTATTAGTATTTGCACATGTATGGGGGTACCTTCAGTGTAGCCCGCGAAATACAAATTTTCATACGTTTTTTGCAATTGCAGGTCAGCGTCAGGTTGTATGATTTAAATATGATTCGCGAGTGATCTTTGATGCTTTATAATTATGTAAAAATAAAAACATTATTCTAATTATTACAGTCGCTTGAAACACTACTGTGATTACGTAGGTTAAATTAGTTGCCTGTGATTATTCCAAATAATATTAATGTGATTAATGTAAGTAATATTATTGTAATATAGGTACTTCAATCAATGTGAATTGTTGGAAACGTGTCTGTGAGTTTTCAAAGCCTTTTAAGCTCTGTACTAATCTGTGAAATGTAATGAATCTGTAATTTTATTGTAATGTACGGTTCAATCGGTGTGATTTTTTGGAAATATATGTGTGATTTTTTTAAGCCTTTTGAGCTATTTAGTCTTAGCGAAACTTGTTGATTTGCTCGATTTGCGACCTACTACTTACTACTATTATAGTTATCGTTAGTACAGATTACGATATTTTTGATTTTATTAAAGATTTACTCAATGTATGCAGAAGTTTTTTATCCATTCTCACGTGGAATCCTGGTCACCCCATCAGTTGTATTATATGATATTTTTGATCCGATTTATCTTTTAAAGTACTAATACAGCAGAATCGCAATTTATTTGGAACGAATGTACTCCTATACCTACATAATTTAGGAAGTCGAATTTTGTAATCAAACATGTCATATTTAAAAAGATATAGGCAACTATAGAGGGCCGTGCTGAATAAACTAAAATTGGTTTATTTTTTAAATTTTGCAAGTTGTATGAGAAACCAATGCGGTACATATGTTACTTGCCAAACATCAATTATTTTTAATAGTTTTTGGCTAAGGTTGTTTTGTCTTTTTTAGATATTTTCTTATACTTATATTTTTTTCCAGCACGGCCCCCTATCCATATCTATATATCATTTGTTATTACGAATTCACAATATCTGTTACGGTACCGTGTTAATAGAGTACATTCCTTGAGTTTACGAACCTTTTTAATACGCTATATATTTTTCAAGTTACACGGGGGCCGTGCTGAAAACGTTTGGCTGGCACGGCCCCCTTTTTATACATATTTCTCCAAAAGTACAGAGGTACATTGAAAAAGAAACCGGTACATATACTCCTAGAGGCGAGTACATTGCATTGGTGCACACCTAAATCGCAAATTCTGGGGGGCCGAGCGGGGCAAACGTACATTCATATTTAGCATTGCGTCAACTGGTCTGATGTACAGCAGTTGTGGTAGGCTGGACATGGTGGCAATGAAACATCGTCTGTTCTCAGTCAGCATTCACAATGCTATCAGGTCATACATGAGCCTGCTGGAGTTAAAAAGTCTGTGACGGATAATACCTACATGTTTTTTCAGCCAGTTCAAGTGCAGGCAGCTTCACCAATGAGTACATCTACCATCCCTGACATTGATCTACCACTGCGCTACAAAAGAGCACCTCTCTCAGAAGAAGAAATTGAACACATCAATGGCGGTGGAATTGTTTAGTCCCTCAACTTACAATATAGTAGATGCAGTTTTCAAAAGTAGATCTTGGTTATTAATATAGTTAGTATAATTATTATATTTAGATAGGTAATGATAGTTCTTTGTTTTATGAAGTTGTTATTTTAAATATTTTGCCTGGCATTTGATAATATTATAATGCTCTGTAATAATGTAGATCATAATATTATATCATAGATGCACTGCAAACTACAAAATGCAAAGTCTGAAGTATGTATCAATCTAATACCACCACTACACTTATTGAAACAAGATTCTGATTCAACAACACAACTGAATTGTCAAAGTAGTGTTGTTAAATGAGAATTTTGTTCTCTCTCTACTCAACCACTGCTGTACTCCAACACAAATAAATTAAAACACACATTCAGGAGTAACACAATGTCCTGGTAGGTACTATAGACATGGTGTGTTGAAGATTAGAATGCCCGTAATTAAAAATGTTCAAAATCTAGTCATAATCTTATATCAGCAACAATCAATGTCAAAAAGTGGGGAAATTAGTGGTATTTTTTAACTGAGATTTATTTATTTGTTACTGAGATCAGACTGAAAATTCTTATAATTTCGAAAATTGCCTCAGTTGATCAACTGTTTTGAATTTGCATTTTATTTAGTAAGAATACAGTCAACATTCAACACTTAATAATTAGTGCATCCTAATGAAATACAAATAAAATATTGTTATTATTGATTTATATTTTTTGGGTCTCTATCGGAAAGATCTTTTTTACATAATAACCTATATTAACACATTTCATCCACGTTGCAGATAGAACCTTCCCAATCCCGGTCTCCAGGGTCACCACCAGTAACTATGGGAGTAATAAAAGTACCGCATGGTGTCCTGATTGATTGTGGCAACAAGAAAAAAGAAGTAGTATCTTTAAATATTGTGTTACAAAGATGTCAAAAAAAGTGAGAGCACCTAATTAAAAGTTAAATTGTAACTGGGTAACATGTAATGTAGTAAATCAACTTAACTAAAAGTATAATTTAATGAATTTAACAATACTAAAATAAAATTTTTAAAAATGTTATCATAAGTTTTATTTTTTCTTAATTCTTTATTTAGGAGTGTAGTCAGTATATAAAATATAAATGATATACAGTAACGAAATTATGAGACATGCTCTAATAATACCGAACATTGAGTTTTTCGTTCTGGATGGCCCACATCTGTGTAACCGGCCCATCGTAAGCGACATCACTGTTGATCTCGAACTTAATTATGCCAAATTTAGCAAATCTACTTTTCCACTGTAGAGTCTGAGGTAGGTTGAGTAGTGCATTTGATATCGCCTTTTTTGTCTCGGCTGAAACGAAGTAACGTAAATTTTAATTATATACAGGATGGGACATGGCGCCGTGTGGATTAAGATAAACCAGTGAAGGAGCAACGCTGAACGCAACAGTCGCTATCGCACAGTTTTGAACGCACGTCGCGTCGGGGGGTAACACTGAAACTATTTGAGACGCTAGGCCTGCTAAGGTCAGGTCAAAACGTTAAGGTAGCCTGGCGTCACACATAGTTTTAGGAGAATATGAGGCCAGTTTATTTGTTACCACTCATGTGCGGTCATTTGCGCTGCTCCAGTGATGTAGTTAGGGATAGGTACAGTCAACTGCACGTGCATGGTAACAATTTGACTTACCTCTTAACTTAGCATTTACTACAATAGGGTACGGCGGCAAACGACCCAATGTTTCCAAGGTTATGATATCTTTACCACCATCGTACATAAATTTTTTTGTATAAAGAAGAGTAGTAGAATCAACTGCGGCCCATTCTGCTTGTTTAGATAGCACCATCTGAGCTGCCGCTAAATGTGATCCAGCTCCTGAAATAAAGATTATGTAAATGAGCGTGCAATGTGTGCACCAACCAGTTGCTGCCCGCGGTCTCACACGTCTAAACTTTCAAATGTAATATAATAAATCACAGTACTTAGCAGAGATCCAAAGAAAGATGCGTTTTCACCCTTTTCTTTTAAGGTTTTCAAAACAATTTTGCTTCCACTTAGAGATTCCTCTTCACTGTATGCAAATGTACAGCCGCGGAGATCAAGTAAAGTATTCACGTTATGAGCTCTGCAATTAAACAACTTTATTACATTATCATGTACCTATAATTCGATAAAATAATATTAACAGTCTGGAAGCTAATTGTAGAATAATAGAGGACTCTTTCTTATCACGAGTCAATGACATGTTGATAACATTTTTATCTATTGTGTGTGTATTTATTACATTGGAAACTTAGTTCGTAAACTTACATCGAGATCGTTTTTTATTAGGTACTTACTTAATTTATTTTATATTTAGAGCTTGCCTCAGCTTGCTTGATTTAAATCATCAAATGGCCATTATATTAATATTATTCGAATGAAACGTAAGTAGAGTAAGACCTATCTATAACATTATAGTGTTGTAGATAAGTAGGTACAGTCAAGAGCATCTAAATAGGTACCTAATTATAATAAGGACAGTTTGAGCTGTGGTTTGAGTCAGTTTGACGATAATTTCATGAATGTACGTATCAACCGCGCGGCCAAGTCATAAAATTTGACGAAACTTTGCCAGGAATTAGTGGTAATATAGGTACCTACACAACTCTTTTCCTGAATTTGTTGCAAAAAAAAACAAAGATACTATGACCAAAAATAGTTGGCCGCTAGAACAGCCACTTGCCGTAGTCATCGCCTGTGATTACACAGAAACTAAATAACGCATAAAGGCGAATGATGCATCAAAAGAAATGCCTTAATTTGTTGTATTTGTTGCAAAAATAAAAAACGTCAAAACGCAAATAAACAAAAAGTTATGCAATATTTAGTTTCCGGGTTATGGGTAGGTAGGTATCTCACCATAAATATCAACGTAATAGAGGCTTATATGTATTGACAATTAGTTGCTGATTTGTTGCAGCGAATAAACAAGAAAAATACTAGAAAATAGGTTCCATAATTTGTTACAAGTCGATTTTAGTTGGCCGCTCGGACGGCAATATGCCGTAAATACAATGGCGTTTATTTCGTTATTAAAAACAGGTTCAAGCTTAGTTAAAGTACTAATCGACAGGTAACGTAACCTAGTTTGGATAAATATGGCCGATATTACTGCAGCGTTCATAATTTAGAAGATACACACATCAAAAGTGTCTAGGGATCAACATATATTTTTGCAATAACTTTTCTCCTGATTGATATTAATTAAAATTTTCTTTAAGGATTCATCAAATAAAGTGTTTTCGTTTGTCACAGTAACGATAAACCAAGTCACCTTTGCATTAATAAAGAAATTTGCCATTTTCCTAATAAAGGGATTTTTGACATTTGAACCACTAACACAAAAGTTCGAAAAAAAGACTGAAATAACAGTTTTCTCTAAAATTTTATTGGGTGACTTAAACAATTAATAATCCGTGTTTCTACCGCGAACACTAACAACACAAGAACATCGGTTTGGCATACTCAAAATGAGTTCATCCAAATCACGCTGTGGAATGGCCGCCCATGTTCGTTGCAACAACAAAAAAAGGTCTTCTTGCGACTGGATACCCTCCATATTCGGCAGAGCTCTTCTCTGTAGCATATCCCATGCATGCTCAATCGGGTTCAAGTCTGGCGACTGAGCAGGCCAGGGCAGGACATTGATGTTAGCTGCGGCGAGAGTCTGTCTTACAACTCTTGCGGTGTGCGGTCGTGCATTATCATGCATTAACTGAAATAAGGGACCGATTTGCACTTGTAGAGGAACGATGACGTCTGATACAATCGTCTCAGCATAAATTTGAGCGTTGAGGTTGCCTCTGATCCAAATCAACTCAGTTCTTCCGCCGATCCAAATACCCGCCCATACCATGATGGTTCCACCACTATAAGGATGGACTTCCTGGCAGGATTTTAATCGCTGTTGGCGTCCAGGGGTTCTCCAGTGTCGTATACGTCTTGTATCCGGTCTCATACCAAAACGAGACTCATCAGAAAAGCACACGAAACGCCATTGTTCTTCTGCCCAATTTCTGTGTTCAAGAGCCCATTGATATCGAATCCTACGATTGTGCATTGCTATAGGTGGTACCCGTAGCGGTCTTCGGGAATGAAGGTTCACTTCATGCAAGCGGTTTCTGACTGTTTGGTCGCTAATTAAGTTCCCTGAAGAGTGATGAAGCCTCACAGCTAACATCATGGCGGTTATTGTTGGAGCTCTTCGAGTTAAGATTTGAATGTATCGGTCTTGTCTCCGTGTGGTGCAGCGATACCGTCCTCCATGGCGCTCAGCCACGGTACCAGTGCTTCGGTAACGTGTCCAAAGTCGACTGATAACACTCTGACTTGTATTCAGAGCTAAAGCCACAGTACGTTGCCGGGAACCAGCTTCTATCATTCCCACGGCTCTGAGCATTTCTTCCCTGCTTAAATGACGTCGCCGCTCCATAATAACGTTGGTTTTAATCAGTAGTAGGGAAACAGTAGCACTAATAATGTCTTCAATGCGTTGTATGTTTTTATAGGGAAAATATTGACAGCTGATTTTCATCTTTTACTCGAATTTGACTCACAGTTCCTGATTCAAATTATGAAATGCACCAAAAAGGATCCATATAAATTTATAAAATCATAAATTTATTACAAAGCCACATCTCAATCTCAAGAAATCCGCATAAAAATGCTTGATCCCTAGACACTTTTGATGTGTGTATTTACAAAAAAACAGCAGTATGAAACTGTAAGAGAGTAGAGTGACCATGATTACATAAGTACGAAGGCATGTTTTTAAAATATAGTAGGTAGGTAGAAAGGTATCTATTTGCATATAAAGTACCTATATTAGTTTAAAATAGCTACATATATTTACATCTAGGTATATTAATCAATTTTTCAACACAATTTTTGTATCTTTTGTTTGCTTATTATAATTACGTAGGTATTACTAGCTTCTGCTCGCGACTTCGTCCGCGTGAATATTTTTTGTTCCCCCTACCCACCCCGTCGCATCGCATCGCCTGCCTGCGCTAATACTTCGTTTACGTTTAGCGAAAACTTCTGACTTTTTTTTCTTTTTGCTCAACTCCTAAAGGTCCTAAAGTGATGTTTAATAGCCTATAGCCTTCTTCAAGAATTGGGCTATCAAATGCAAAAAGATGTATAGGTATAAGAGAGTAGAGCTTTCAAACAAAAAAACTAGCTATTATTAGTAATATTTTAAAACTATGATATCTCCCAAGATATTCATTAAAATCAAATGATGTCAAGGGCAATTTTGTTCAAAATGAAATACTTGTGATGAATAACGTATTTATTTGGATTTATTTGGATAAGGATTAATATATATACAGGGTGCAATTGAAATCATGGGCATTATTTTAACCTAAGGTACTACTTATGATACTAATTGCATTAGGGCTACTATTACGCAAATCAAAAATATTATTAATGCAAGTATGGAAAACCTTAAAATGTAGTAAGTCATACAAAGTATCAAATTAGTTGCGCTTCTCGATAGCAAATGCGTAGGTACACTACGCCGTACGCGCGTCATTGGGCGTGAATTCTTTGACCCCGCCCGACTCACGTGACATTCGTAAGTTGCCAATGAATTGATTCATAATAAATTCCAATTTTCCCTTCGTACTTTGCCGGCTTAGGACGGTCAAAACTACGTCAACTAACATACATTAAAAAAAAAAACATTTACGTACCTAGCTTGTGGATTGTTTTGAAAAAACCTTATTTGTCGGTACAGTGACAGAGGGTAAACGGGTGCTCTTCCACGAGCTTGTGCATGTGCTGGCACGTGAAAAGACGAAAAATCCAACAGGTTCTGAGTGGTTCTGGTGGAATGAGACCCCGTGAAAGAATAGGGTCGTTCGGGTAGCGCCGATGGAACATTTCACGAGTTCATACTAAATTTCTTGTGCGATCGTAAATTACAACCATTTGTGGGTATTGTTGGTTGGTGTACCTAGCCTGCACATTACGCGGTCGAGGCATCGTGTACACAAACACACACACAACTACTACACTAACACTTAATACACTGCAATCCAAGCACCGTATGACGCGAGCGGCGAGTACGGCGATTACGTCACGGGATCAATAAATCAATTACGCGTCAATGCACCTGCGCAGTCGTTATGACACTGGTTCCGGGTTCGTGACTTCGTGTTGCGGCGGGAAGCATACCCCGCGCGGGGGTGATATTCGTATTTTTGCGAGTGAGGGAGTGGGACGGAGAGAGTTCAGGGAATCCCGCCGGACGGAATGTCTTGTAGCCCATTGTTATTATTACTTGTAAGGAAAAACCCGCGCGCGCGCAGGTGATGTTTGTTTACATTTCGCTTTGCGCTATACTGCGCTTTAAGATTTTGATATTTCAACAATTATTGGCGTTAACGAAGTATTTTGTTTTAATTACTTTAAGTGTTTATTTGCAATAATAAGCCTTGTGCAATTTGACTTACTACATTTTTAAGGTTTTCCTTACTTGCATTAATAATATTTTTGATTTGCGTATTAATAGCCCTAATGCAATCAGTATCGTGAGTAGTGCCTTAGGTTAAAATAATGCCCATGACTTCGATTCAACCCTGTATACAAAGTGTAACGAAAAGGGTATATATATAGAGAAGGCCCGGCTTCTTTGGATGATATCAAACGATATAGGAAGGGTTTTTTAATCCTATCGCTACATGTTCGGAAGTTATGAGATTTTTTAATACATTGATACCAGAAACCGAACTTTTCAAATTGAAATAAACACATCACTAGCACTAAAACAGCTGATCGGTGTCACCGACCTATTTGTAAGTAAAGATAAACCTCCTACTCCTGGTATTTCTGAATAAACGGTTTCGCATGTTTATTTTTTATTCACAAAATATTATTAAGTACTGACTTTTCCTAAACTTTGATTATGTTTGTGAACTAGCTACCTACAATACAATTAATTGGTCTAGGTATCAAAAGTTAACGAAATATTTAGATACCTGCTTGAATTGTCACGTATCATTTACACACTTGTTGGTTTTTTACGTAGTTGTCCTTTTGTAGAAGATTACTTTGTAGATAATTATTATCTACCTCGTAGTAATCTTCCACCCGCCACCCACCTTTCCATCATACCTACAACACAGTAAATACCTAATTCAAAAACAATATTCCTGTAAATTTCCTAACATTATTTCTAACCTTTTATTTTGGTGGCCATAAAGATGAACGATTTTTTGCTTTAAATCGATTTTTCATTCGATTCACAGATCGAATCTCGTGCTCTTCTTACATCGATCTTCTAAAAATTCATTCAAAAATCGTAATTAAAAAATTTTAAACAACATTTAACACACCTCTATTTTGTGACATATTTACAGTTGCCAGTCAGGTAGGTACGTCAATAATATTTGATAACCTTTCCGGCGTAATTCAAATGGATGATTAATATGTTTCAATCTTCGGACAAGTTAAAAAGTGTCGGCATACTTATGTAATTGATCTTGTTTGAAATAGATAAACCTACCTATTCGCTGTTTATGATTGTCAGCACAATGCTTTGGGCAAATATGAACTTGAACTATTAAGAGCCTTTATTTACACATACGATCCAAGAGATTCGATTCACGTTACTATTGAATCGATTTGCTTGAAGATCGCATTAAAACGATTTTTTCGAAAAATCGACAGCTTGTACAACCATTGAATTGATCATAAAAATCGAATCCTTACGTGCATCCTACCGGGAATTAATTGCTTAAATAAACATTATTATTTGCCATTAGTACTTAGAATAGAAAAAGGATTTAGAAACCATTTTTTTGTCCAACTGAACCCAAAACATCATTTCAATTCACCTCTTCGCAACTTATTCTTCTCCTAGTACAAATAAAATCACAGTGGGTTCCGTTCATAATTTTTAAAATAAGGTTATTTTTTTACTAAATAAGACGTAAACTATTAGCAACAAGTTAATCGTTTTTTTTTATTACAAAATAATACCACGCACGCATAATTTTTGTGTGTAGGACTAACCGAAAGAATTATCGGAGTTCACGGTCTGTCGGTGCTGTTTGAGTGGTACATAGGTTTTATTAGTTTGAGCACGTTTAGTCTTTGTTATTATAATTCAAATAAAAAAATGTCGCAAAATTGCATGTAACTGTCGAAAGAAATTAATAAAAGTACTAGAAGCGCATGAGTAACAGGAATTGTTATTTCCGAATTGAATATCGTTTGCTCACAGAACCCTGATTACGTCGCTACACACACAATGTAACATCGATGTGTGTGTAAACCTAATGACTTAGGGTTTTAAGGTACGTGAACCAATTGCAGTCCGTGTAGTTTCAATTACTCCTGGTAAATACAATTTTTATTTCAGACTTATAACGAGATAACGCGAACCCATATTATGATCTTTAATGGATTGAAATGAATGATTTTCCTGAGTTTTGGGAATTTCCGGGATTGCGGGAATATTCTAACGAGATAACCCGGAATGCAAGGGCAACTGAAGGAACAGGGTGGTATTTAGTCGGTAAGAGTCTAACACTTCCTTCAGCTTTCCGCCCCACCCAGGGCGGCAGCTGAGTCATTGATGATTTTCCCACCCAAAAAAAATGAATGATTTTTCAATTTTGAATTCGTAATTAGTTTGCTCGGTTGTGTTAGATTTACTTAAAAGTTTAACGGAGTTTAGTTGAAATTATTATTAGTATGTAAAATAATCTTGAAATCTTGAATAATATTTTTAACAGTAGTGGACACTAATAGGGACAGCTACCCTATAGGTATCAAATTTAACGAAATAATATTTAGGTACCAGGATAGCAGGGAATAGGAGTTTCATTTTGGGCATTATTGTTATTGCTTTGCTCGTCGCCGTCAGTCGACGTCTGTCCTGCGTCTAGTACATTCGTTTTTATCCCTATGATAATTATGCGCATCAGTAATTTGCGAGCTGCCCGAGAACTGTACCGTCACCGTTTTATTGAGGGTAGACCAGATGCTGAGCGTTGATAGATGCCTTCGTCAGCATGTTTTAGTTTGATCTCGGATGGTACATCGGCTTGGTGCCTCTAACCATAGGTAATCAGGTACCTATGGCGAGCGCTGCGCAACGACGGTCAGCACCCATGTGCGTGTGTAGTGTACGCAGTGCAGTGTGATACAAATTAAAGTGCGGATTGAGGCCGCTTTCAGGACAATAACACCAGACATGCTACGTAATGTGTGTCCATGAACAAGTGAGCGGCCTTGTGCATACAATACCAAGGTCACCACATCGAACCCCATCTTTAAAAATGTAAGTCAATTTACTAAATTAAGCAAAGCTTTAAGATTTTACTGTTTACTCGGTATAAAGTAATAATAAGGGATGAAACTAGTTAACCTAGGTACCTACCTAAACTTTGTTTCGATTGTTTACGTAAGTTTTGTTATTCCAGTTTTTACGTGCAATTTCTAGCTTAATAACGAGTAAACTGTAAATCAATAATTAGAATTACACATTAATTTTTACATCACGGTAAAGTACGTATGGCTTATTGCGCGCGCGCGCGGCGGCGGCGGAATATTCCGTCAGTTGGCGCCGACAAAGAACACCGCCTCGCGCCTGCGCAGTAGGCTACGGTACTAGGCGCGCAGAGTTACGGAAGAGATTTATCGTGATATTAGCAAGTAACTTAAAAAGTTATTGACCTACGTAGTGCGGTGACACGTTTGTTATGATTTGAATTTAAGAAACCAATGAAACCGAAAATTTGGTATCAATTCTTAGAGTATTTTATTTTGAGTTGAAACTATGTATAGTGACTCTATACCAGCTGTTATGTTTAATGCTTAACGATAACTACAGGGTATAAATTACACCCTGTATATACCATGTTTATAAAAACACTTTCGCAAATAATACATTATTTTAGAACAAAATTGATTACCTTACACCAGGCACAAAAATAGGCCACTATAAATGTCATTTTTTAAATAAAAATACATATTCTTATTACGACGACAATTCTTTTAAAATTGATATAAGTACCTATAAAAAAATATGTTTAGATTTTGTGTCTTATATTATAGTATCTACGTACTACAGACATTTTACTTCATTAGACTTACACTTTACATCCATTGACATTTATTCATCATACTCTTTTATCAGGTTTGCATCGTATTTTAAAATAATAATAATATCATTTATTTCAGGTACCACATAACCCATATCAGACAACATCTTTAAAATTACAATTATTAATCGGCCTAAAACGATTCATTTCCTCTTAAAATTTCCATGATAAATATTTCTATAGTTTTCAATGTTATGACACTTACGTCAGGCTGTCAAACTGCCATTACTTTTTCTGTTAATTTTCTCATAGAGTTTCTTACTGGCTTAGTCTATGAAGCTCACTTTTGATTTATATAATTTAAATTATTTTTACCAATATGTTAGCTCAAATATTGTATTTTATAGATAATTGTGACTGTTTATTGAATAACTGTATCCTAACTTACAATTATAAAAATAATTGACATGCTCTCAGTATTCATCGAAGAGGTTTGTAAACGAATATTTCTGGCCGCTTCGAGCTTGTGATAGTTGCATATTTTTATGAACGAAAACTTCAATTTTGGAAAGAATTGAAAAAAAGAAGATAAGAAAAAAAAAGGTGGGAGACTTATATAAAAGGATTTCTGTCACATTCAGTTGGTTCGGCTCTGGATTCTCTGAAAGAATCATCTCCCGCAACAGTCCACGTCCAGTTGTTGAAGGAAAAGTACGACGGAAGTGAAGCCTTGACTGAAGTTGACCAAGGAACTTCCTTGAGTTCATATCTAGACAGTTTCTACACTGATGTCAAGAGGATCATCTTCTCCTCACTTATGATATAATTGTTCTCCGCTATCTATCTCGACTGTGACCTGTGGCTTCGCACTTTAAAACTGGAAAGCGGATGCATCTAACAAACCTCTGTCCTTCTTTCTTCTGAGAGTGTCATTGGTATTTTTTTTAATCCTTACTGTATTTTTTATTTCTAAATTATATTGTTCAGATCTACTTTCTACCCTTTTTTATTTTATTAGGCCAGTAGATCTGTTACAATATTCGTGTCAGTTAATTTATAAATGTTAGTTTATAAATATTTTGTATTATCTTGTTGACTTTTACTACTTAATTGATTTTTTGCCTTTGTGTTGATTTTGAATAAAGACATTTTAATCGATTTGTGACTTTGACTTTTATAAAGTACCTATGCTATAGAATGCCTTAAAGTGTATTTTATAATAAGCACTCGCCCTAAAAAAATAAGATATGTCTATAGAACATTCCAATAATCACGATTCAGTCTCACTTCATTGTGAAAATTCATGGTCACCCTACTCTAATACAGTTTCATACTACTATATTTTAGTTAATATCTCCTAAAATATTAATTTCACCGTTATTTTCGCCACATTTGAGCACACTAGGTTACGTTACCTGTCGATTAGTAGGTACCTACTTTAATTACGCTTGACCCAATTTTTAATAACGAAATAAACGCCATTGTATTGACGGCATATTGCCGTCCGAGCGGCCAACTAAAATCGACTTGTAACAATTTATGGAACCTATTTTCCAGGATTTTTTTGGTTTATTCGCTGCAACAAATCAGTAAATAATTGTCAATACATATAAGCCTCTATTAATTTGATATTTATGGTGAGATACATACCTACCATAACCCGGAAACTAAATATTGCATAACTTTTTGTTTATTTGCGTTTTGACGTTTTTTATTTTTGCAACAAATTAAGACCTTTCTTTTGATGCATCATTCGCCTATATGCGATTAGTTTCTGTGTAATCACAGGTGATGACTACGGCAAGTGGCGGTTCTAGCGGCCAACTATTTTTGGTCATAGTATCTTTGATTTTTGTGCAACAAATTCAGGAAAAGAGTTGTGTATAGTAACAAATTACCACTAATTCCTGGCAAAGTTTCGTCAAATTTTATGACTTGGCCGCGCGGTTGAAACGTACATATTTCATGATTCGTCCATGAATATAATATTTATGGCGGAAAATAAAATATGATCATTTGTGGAAGGCATAATAAACAACTGGAATCACAATTATGTGACATCGAAGGAACACCAAATAAATCTGGCGAGACAACCGGTGCCAAAATAAAGGGTGCATAACGGCTTCAAATATGTGTCAATGCAATATTAACGGACATTTTTTGCATCTTTTATGGCCGATATTCAATTAAATTCTGAAGAATGTGATAGGTAGGTACCTCGTTGAGTTTATATTATCTAAGGCAATGATATTATAAAACTATATATAATATATAATACCTACGTCATTGATCTAAGCTCGTTGCGTGCTATCCAAAATATCAGACATCACTTTGGCAGCATAAAAATCACAATAGGTGCTACGGCGTATTGATTAAATAAATACCTACGTAAATCTTGCTGCATGCACCTTGGTAGGTACCTACCTACTCTACATTTTTACTAATTGAAGGGTTCTTACTTTTTATCACTGTGAATGATAATATCTGAGAAATATCCTGGCTTATTTTCCACGTTCATTTGATGAGCAAAAATAGGTGTTACCGGAAGTAGATCAATATAGGTATTTTTCTTTCCGCGTAGTTTCAGATATGCAGAAGCTGACATGAACGCTGGAAGGTAAAAAATACATAGGTAAATAAAATCACTCTAGAATGTAGGTACCTACCTACTTAAGTAAGTAAGTATATAGAAATAGTTTAAATTACAATCACACTTGTATATTATACAAGGTGTAACAGAATAAACGCAAGTCCTGAAAGTACTTTGTTCATAATTGACTACTGAATCGATTTCAGTAAATAGTAGAGGTATTTTTTCTAAAATTTTGTATTTGTTCATACTAACCGCCGATTACGCCTAATAAAATTAAACCTTATCTCAAAGCTATAAGACTCAATTTTAAATGCATAAAGTATTGCTAGTGTCAACACGATTTTCTTAATAAAAATAGCAAGCTTTAAAAAAAATATGTTTTGGTCATTGTACGAGCACAAAATACCGAGAGCACAGAATACCTAATAGTACTTCGTACAGAATGGCCTTTCCCTACCCCGTGCTGACATCAGATACCGCGCCTCACCCCGCAAACCGCGAATTCGTCGGCGGCTCATTAGCTCGGGGCGCTCACAAAGAACCGCAGCACTGTACCTACTGCTGACACGAACACACAATTTTGCGATTTAAAAGTTTTATCTGAGTTTTAATCACGATGGTTCGATATTGTGATGCTTTTCCGAATTTGTATTTACATAAATGTTTGTAAGATATCGCATTTTAATACCATGCGATATAATAACCGATATTATTTATAGTTAAGTAGGTCATTTAAACGAAAATATTTTAGTGTACCTAAGCAATATTTAGCTAAGTAGGTACCTTATTTGCATGGGCATTTGCTCTGGGATAGCAACATTTACTGAAGTGGAACTGATGATGAAGACCACAGATGGCCCCGGGACTACTCAATAATAAGTATTTCACAGGTTGCGATTCGATTTATGCTCGTCACAATGCGAATGGTGAAATGGAGCTGATGGCGGAGTACCAAGAGAACTCCTCAACAATTAACGTCCCTGCATCGGGAAAAGCAATATTTTGTAAAAGGCGATGAGCAAGTTGACATTAGGCTATTGAAACTTAGATACTTTATAAATAGACCCACTAAAAAGCGAGAAATAAAAACTTTTTAACAAAAAAAAACCGACTTCCAAAAAAACACTACAAAGTGAAAAATAACTTTAATTTCGTAAGTCGGTGGCAATAAACTAAAATACAGATCCAAAGACACCGACTTCCGAAATTAAAGTTACCAACGTCATTTGGCTATAAAGTAGTAGGTACCTAGTAGGTAATTATTTTGCGCGCGTTGTACGGAGTGTCCGGGGTGTGAAAGGAGAGGATCATCGGTAGGTATAGTTGAAGTTTAATAAGAAACCGATGAATGTTTTCGAATAAAATTTAATTTTAATTTAAAGAAAACTAACAGTTAATTTATCACATTAAATAAAATTTCATTCGAAAATATCCATCGGTTTCTTACTAAACTTCAAATGTATTGATGACCCCTGCAGGCTTAGCATGACGCATTCTATTTCTACGTAGAATATACACAGCTCTTTCTATTTAAAGTGACATTTCGTTTCTCCACTTTTGACATCGCACCGTAGAAATCCTTCTACAATCTGTCATTTTGTCTTTCGTTTCTAACGATCTTTGTCTAGGTCTTTTTTTATGTAGACTATTTCAGAAGAAAGTTTTCTATCCCAACTGTCAAAATGACGTTGACGGCTGACAGTTGTAGGGAGATTTTAAACTTTCTACACGACGGCCACAAAGTATATACGGTTATCTACAAAATCATGAAATAACTACAATATTTTTTTGTTCCAAAATACGGTACTTCGACACTGAGAACAATTGTTGTAGTTGTCTTTATATACGTGATTTATTATCAGTAAAAAAAACGAATAAAAATCCTATGACAAAACAGAATTTTGAGTCGAATTATGTAAAAGAGCATTGATATATATGTTAGACTAGATTAGCAATTACCGCACCAAGGTGTTGCCACTAGGCTGATGGCCACAGCCATCAGCGTAGCTAACGTCAGTTCAGTGCTCTGTGTGACGCCAACCGAAGTCAACCGAGTGACATACGACAAAAAATATCGCGAAAGAGTGCGATTCAAGATCACAAAAACATAATAAATTAACCGGAATTACTTTCCACACGTAAATTAATTATCTCTGTGTTTATATCAACGTAAAAACGCAATAAAATGTAGAATTTTGTAAATTAGGTTCAGTGTTACCACTAAAAACTTAGTTTTAGTTTCCCACATTAGTGGGAGTTTTTAATTTATGGAATAAGTGATTTTAAATATTTTTTAATAATAACAACGTAGCAGGGTGCCTAAAGATGCAGCACGCCGTGAAAAATGGGTGGAAATAATCCGATTGCTGAGAAAAGAGACTGACTGGCTACCTACTAAATCATTCAATTTCATTAATAATAAAGAAAAAATATTCAAAAAGAAAATGTCTTAATTATTTTCATTATTTATAAACTTCTATTACACATCCAATAAGAAATACATAATTCAAATATTTAAAAAATAATTTAACTTAACCTAAAACGCTTTTTATGGCTTAAAATGTTGGGTAAAATTTCGCATGGGTAGGTAACCCCATCCCGTCATTGCATGTTTATATTGCGGTCTTTGTCTAATGTAAGCGACGGTATTATTCTTACGACGTGTGTAAGTGAGACAGATATATGTTTACTTTTAAATGTTCAGTGGTTTCAAAGCTACGTCGTCGCGTTTATAAAGTGGCTACACTTTTTTAACACATTTTATTGAGGTTTGCTTCTCTACTTATATAGCTCAATGTAAAAGAGTATGTATTTCGTAAAAGTGCAGTTGTCTCTTTCTACTTTGCTGCCGTCGTACTGTCTACAAGGAACGTCATCTTTGTCTACTCTTCCGTCGACAAAACGGTGCTCATGCTACGCCTGCTGTAGTGCTATTCTGTAAAAATCTCACCGTGAAAACTTAGGTGAAGTGAGCTGTCACTCCACCTGATGTTAGGGATTCCCACTATTGATAGCTCACTTCACTTTATCACGGTGAGATTTTTACAGAATCGACCGGCTGGTTACTTATCTCTTTTTAACCGACTTCAAAAAGGAGGAGGTTATCAATTCGGTTGTATTTTTTTTTTTTTATGTTTGTTACCTCAGTACGCCGTCATTTATGAACCGATTTGGATTTTTTTTTTTTATTTGAAAGGATATGCTTCCAGATTGGTCCCATTTTTGTCAAAATCCAGTTCTGATGATGGGATCCATGAGGAATTGAGGGAACTCCTCAAATATTATAGGCATACATAGGTATAGCAATTTTGGTATTTTCATCAACATGTCAAGCATTTGCATTCAAAAAGTATAATTTGGTGAAGTGGAACTGATGAAGGAGACCACAGATAGCCACAGGAACTCTTCAATGATAATAAGTATTTCACGGGTGGCGATAAGATATCTCGATTAAGATAGTTAAGCGACTATGACGAAGCAAATTTAAATAAATGGTTCTGACGAAAATGGTACCATCAAACCGATCTGATGATGAAGCTGGAAGGTAGGTACCGGAACTTCGTAATAAAACCATGTATTCTAGCCGTGTTTGGGCTTATTGGAATTGTCATGAGATGCACTCTGACTATAAAAAGTAAAAAATAAAAACTTTTTAACAAAAAAAACAACCGACTTCAAAAAAAAACACTAGGTACAAAGTGTAAAATAACTTTAATTTTAATTTTGGAAGTCGGTGGCAAAAACGTAAATACAAAAACAAAGACACCGACTTCCAAAATTAAAATTAAAGTTATTTTACACTTTGTAGTGTTTTTTTTTAAGTCGGTTGTTTTTTTTGGTGACTGTATTTATTTCATGCTGCTGCTGCATTATGGAGCTACACAATTACGTTGGTACAGATTAATGCATATTTACTAAGTCAACATCATTCACAAAATATTTAGAAGGGCTTATAGAAAATGGAAATGGAGGTAGTTGTATCTACTTAAATAAAAGTTATTTCTTACCCAAATCGGCCTTGTTAGTCGAAAAAAGATCAGGACGATCCGATAATGGTCCTGGGCTTCTGCTTTCATATTGTAAAGTTGCATAGCAACCCAAGGCATCTTCTAATAACTCCAGTATCAACTCGTATAACTGTACCGGATGAGATGGACACATATAAGTCACAATACGAAGGTCTTCTTTGTTTTGAGCCATAGTTGAAAGTAGTATTCGAAACCAATGTGATACATAAACTGAGCACTGTTTTACTCATGCAGCTTAATAATGCGATTATAATGAGCTCATTTTGTTAACGCTTTGTTTACTATCGTCAAAACACGATAAACGCTGCACGCGTCGATCATGTACAGGACCTATGTACTGTCTATTATAGATTCTTTGGTAAACCGGCTACGGTATGACGTAACGTGACGTAACGTCACAAGCACGCAAGGGGCGCGTGTTTGCAGGTTATTTGAATAGACAAAATGATAGAAAATTAACCCGACAAACTATAAGAGGTGCTTTTTTAGACCATCGTCGAACTGTTTCACTATGGGACCAAATTTCAAATCACGAAAAAAAGATCAGCTGTAGGTATACTTAATACATTTTGGTCAGGTAGGTATTAAACTTTTGTATTAAACAGCAGATTTTTTTACGTGATGCCTACTGATAAAGTACAGGCGGTCCGTACTTTTGTGTAGACCGTATACGTACACACGGCTAGACATCAAGCTATAGGTACCGTTCCAGTTTTAGCTGACCGCGCACTGTATAGGTTTTTCGTACAATCAGAAGTCAGCAGTGCTTTTCTGTAAAAGTCTCACAAGAAAAATTGTTTTCATGGGTTTTCATGACTTACGTGAAAAACAAAACAGTGAAATGACATAAGTTACGAGTACAAACATTGTATGTCTGAGTTACAATTTAGTTTTTTTGTAGTTTAATTTATTTTTGTGGTCAGATAATTGTAACTCCAAGGTGTTAAGTTACATAAAATGTTTATATTTTAGAAACGAAAGGGAATAGAATTACAATGATAGTACCTACAGAAAAAATGCATTTTTTTACATACTTAACAATGCCGTTGTAACTCAATTTTTGGAAAAAAGTGAGTTACCTACGATGTTATTGCATGGAGGTGTCGATTTCTAGCCGGGGCCCGTGGCTAAATAAGAACAGCCGCACAGGTTGATCGTCCAGGTTAAGCTACGCTTGCCGCGATTTGTCTGTGGATGGGTGACCATCTTTACATACCGGGAACCCTCCGTGCCTCGGAAAGCACGTTAAGCCGTTAGTCCCGGGTGTCATTCGTGGATCTTTTGAGTCGTTACGGGTAGTCAGAAACCCGAAAGTCTGACAACCAGTCTTACCAAGGGGTATCGTATTTATACCCAATAACTGGGTTGTGGAGGTCAGATAGGCAGTCGCTCCATCTAAAATACTGGTATTCAGCTGAATCGGGTTAGACTGGACGGAAGCCGACCCCAACATAGTTGGGAAAAGGCTAGGCCGCTAGGTAGATGATGATGATGTTTAGCCATGTGTAGTATCTACCTAATTTGTAAGGGGTTTGCCATAGGTGTGATGGTACTTTCCTCAGACAAGTTTGTTGTAGGTACAGACGCCAGCACATCAAGCTACCTGAAACTAAAATCAACCTAATCAACCTTGAACCTGCATGCCGATAAGTTGAAAATCTAATAAAGTGACAGATTCACCGCGTCACCGCTTGTAATATACTATTTCGTGAGACTTAAAAAAAGTAATAAAAAATCGACTTCAAAAAGAAATTATCTCAAAATTATGAAATAAATTTAATTTCAGAAGTCGGTGGCACAAAACTAAAATTAAAATACAGACCCCAAGACACCGACATCCGAAATTAAAGTTATTTCATAATTTTGAGTTAGTTTCTTTTTGAAGTCGATTTTTTTTTAATTCACGCTTGCTGTTTATACATTCACAAGACCGCAGCATTTTTCATAATATTATGAAAAAAAAATTGTAGCCGACTACATAACCATAATTTAGTTCTATTTTCAAAATTCATTCCCGCCGCGTAGAGAGGGAAGCAATTACTAGGTATGAGTCTTTGCCGCCTAAAGGTGGGAAGCATAGACTACTATTATATACGTGGGAAGCAGCGTCTTCCACCCGCTATTCGGATCAAACAAACACTACTTTCCGAGTATGAGAAATGAAAAATTATTTCTGTGGCTGGTGCTAAAAGGGCCAAAGTCCGTTTTTGTCAAAAGTGTTAACTGCGTCTGCATCCACCCCCGTTGATGATAATGCCAGCCATCTTCTTTAGCATTTCAAGTCTGGGCCCATATAACGGTTTTGTTAACATGTCAGCTATCTGTCTGGTTGCTGGCACATGGCTGATTGCCATGCTTCCATCTTGTAAGTATTCTCTGACGAAGAAAGATCTTATCCTGATGTGTTTTGTCTTCTGGTGAAATTCTGTAGGTTTTTTCGCCAGCTTTATTGCACTTTCATTGTCAACACTTGACGTCGCATGACAGTTAGCACCAGTAAGATCTTTTAATATCTTCTGTAACCATATAATTTATTTGGGGGTTTCGCTGGCTGCTACAATTTCCGCCTCTGTCGAGGATATTGCAACGGTGCTCTGCCGTTTGCTATACCAGGAAACAGCACCTCCAGCGTACATACAGAGAATGCCTGATGTAGATCGCGCAGTTTCCATATCACCACCATGATCTGCATCGCTATAACATTCCAAACTATGAACATTATCTGTCCTGTAACGTATACCTTCATCCATAGTTCCTTTTAGGTATCGCATAATTCTTTTTACATTCAGGATGTTCTCTTTTGTCGGTTTCTCCAAATTTCGCGACGCAACGCTTACTGCATAGGCAATATCAGGCCTTGTGCTTGTCATCAAATAAGACAAGGCACCAACAGCTTCACGGTAGGGAAATGTCTTCGTATTAGGTTCCGCAACCTGAGTATTATTTGCCTTTAAAATTGGTGTTGTCACTGGCTTGCATTCGTCCATGCCAAATCTCTCCAACAAGCGAGTGACGTATGATTTCTGATACAGAAAAATGGAACCATCAGAGTACCTTTTTATTATCTCTATTCCTAGAAAGTAGCTTGCGGGTTTTACTGTTATCTTAAAATGTGCTTTCAAATCATTCAAGAAACAGTTAGCCATTTTCTCGCTGGTATACGCCAATAGACCGTCGTCAACATACAGGGCCAGAATAATTTTCTCCTTTCCTTGTCTTCTTATAAACGAACAGGAGTCAGAATTACTCTGCTTGAATCCTGCATTTACGATATAGTCTGTGATACATCTGTTCCAACAGAGTGGGGCTTGCTTTAGTCCATACAAGCTCATTTTTAATTTGAAGACATACCTACCTCTCGTCAGCATAACCTTCAGGCGGTTTCATATAAATCTCCTCGTCTAACGTGCCATAAAGGAAGGCTGTAGACACATCGAATTGTGATAACTTGAGTTTTTCCCTTGCAGCTACGCTCAAGACGGCTCTTATCGTGCTGCTTCTAACAACTGGACTAAAAGTTTCGTGGAAATCAATATCTTTCTTCTGCGAATATCCCTTTATAACTAACCGAGCCTTGTATTTATCAATAAATCGTCGTCAACATACAGGGCCAGAATAATTTTCTCCTTTCCTTGTCTTCTTATAAACAAACAGGGGTCAGAATAAGAAGTATGATTTTACTGCCAAAATTTTGTTTGAATATAATAATATATGAAATGTGTGCTAAATGGGCCTAAGAGAAACGACAATAATTTTATTTTTTAAATTAATATTGTCGTTACACTTAGGCCCTTTTAGCACACATTTAATAAAGAATCATAATTATACAAACAAAATATTCACCAAAACGGACTTCGGCCCTTTTAGCACCAGACCACAGATTTGTAACTATAGAACCTAACTGTAAAAAAAATGTATGTACTACCAAAAAATACCCCCTAGGGTACCCATTTTACTCTAATTGCCTATTAATTACAAATATTGAAATTGGTTGTCATAACTTTTAGGGAGATCAAGTTCGGGCTCTACGACAGAGATATTTTTTACTGCAAATAACCCCAACTATCCCCCTGTTTCGTTTGATCTACGATGTTTTACCGACCCTGAGTTTCACCCACAGCTTTGCACTGCATGCATGTATAGAATTTATTAATAATTGGTGTAAAATGACAACCTAAAATATTTAAAGATTTTAGCTTCTCTGTAGCTATTGCCTAACAGGAATCTCGATAAAATAAGCACTCAAATGCAATAACATCATCATTTATTGAACTTACGCATTGATATTAATTAATATTAAAACATAAAAATAAATCTTAAAATTTAAATAAATAGCATCATACATTCGACACTAATACATACACTACAGCCAGTAATCTCTTATAAATAAGGTACTTTTTTGAAAAAATGTGCTGTAATTTGCTCATCTTGTTACATTATGTATATCACTACAGAGGATTAAAATGCTGTATAACATTCAAAGAGCATATACATTTCAGCCATTGCGTTCGATAGCAACTACGTGTTCTTTGTTGAATATGCTCTTTTACGTCTTTGTACATTTAAACAGGCTTGCGGAAGTTCTTGCCGGCGTACTTAGCGCCAGCGCCGAGTTCCTCTTCAATGCGGAGGATCTGGTTGTACTTGGCGAGACGCTCGGAGCGGCACGGCGCGCCGGTCTTGATCTGACCAGTCGACAAACCCACGACAAGGTCAGCAATGAACGTGTCTTCAGTCTCCCCGGACCTGGTCATAAAAAAACCCATTATAATATCAATCAACCAACACTGGTGTATATAAAACAGATGTTTTTTTTTTTTCAAATGGTTATTATTTTTTATACAAATAATAAAATACCTGTGAGAAACCATGGTGCCCCATCCATTCTTCTTGGCCAGCAAGTGAGCATCAATGGATTCAGTAACACTTCCGATTTGGTTTACTTTCAAGAGCAAGCAGTTGCAAGCTTTCTTCTCAACAGCTGTGGTAATGCGCTTGGGGTTTGTTACCTAGGAACCACAAAATTATCTTAATATAGATTGATGTATCTTGAATCATTTGAAGGATGGGTGGTTGGCCTCTGTTTCCAGTTATCTTTTAAAATGGTTTTTTTATTCTTCCGATGTTTGGGAATTTATTTTGGGTTGGCACAGCACCTCATTGTTCATTGAGGTGCTCTGCCAACCCAAAATAAATTTGGTAGGCGGAAGGAGGTAATGATGGGGTGAGGCGACAGGCGTTTGGTGGTGACCTTGTGTTTTCTTCTGACATCATGCTGAGCTGAGGCCTTTTTGGCATTAAAAGCATTGTTTCTGTTGTTTATAGTTTTAAGGTTTTTTTTTTTGCTGTAATGTCAATAAACGCATTTTCTTTCTTTATTTCATTTACAGCTCTAGTCTAAAACCTGCTAGGTGCAAGTACTTACTGTAAGATCATCTCCGACGATCTGGATGGGTGTGCGGGAGGTGAGGTTGGCCCATGCGGCCCAGTCGTCCTGGTCGAAGGGATCCTCAATGGATACCATAGGGAAGTCTTTGATGAAGTCCAGGTACACCTCTGCCAGCTTCTCGGAAGATAGGTAATCAGCGGGGTTAGACTTAGGGTTCTTGAAGTCAAGGTCATATGTGCCATTCTTGAAGAATTCAGACGCCGCAACGTCCATGCCAATTTCAATCTAAAACAAAAATTTACTTTCGAAGCTACGGTTGTTATTATAATTTAACATTTACTGAGCTGTGATTATATTTTTATACAAAAGCGCGAGTGTATATAGTGTGAGTCATACACATTGAATATCACTTTCTGTGATTGATCTATTCAAGGTGATCGTGTAAGAGAAGGTCCAACAAATATAAACAATGATAATAAGCAATATAAACAGGGACTTGAAATGTTACTCGAAATAACGTTACACATAGTACGGTACCGATAATTTGTAATTTGTTCCACCAGGATCGTAACAAAATTAATTCCTTTGTTATAAAGATATTGGCAAGCGGACCTAAATCCTAAACTGTTCAGTAACAATATTAGAAATATATTGTTATTAATATAACAATATAATAACGTTATTCATTTCGATACTCAACATTGCCACAGTTGCCAGCTCAATAACTTATAAGATGATATATGAAAAAGCAAGAAGAATAACATTAAAAATGATATTACAAGCAGATAAGCTTAACCTATAACTTTATTTTTTGTAATGTTATTGATATTTTTAGGTTTTAGTACCGTTACAAACTTTGGAACGTTATACAATAACATTAGTGGTAGGTAACAGACAGGGCCGTCTTAACCATATTGGGCGCCGGGGTGCGAAAATCAGCCTGCGCCCCCTTGCCAACAAAAAAAACAACATTTTTGTTTTTACACGTCTGCCCAAAAAAAGAGTGTTATGTTTTCAGGGTTTATGTACGTTTCTTCATTCCACCATAACTTCTAAACGGTTTTACTAAATATCAATGTATGTAGTATTGTTAGAAGCGTTGCGTAATCCCGCGTAATATTAGCAGAAAATTAAAAAAAAATATAATGAGGGTTAAGAAAAACACAACTTTTTCAACTTTTTGCATCGCTATATCTCCGAAATAGTGATTGTTATGAAAAAAAAGTGTAAGAACAATTTTTGTAGATAATTGTATGATGAACAATTTTGTTTGACCTGTTTTTATGATAAAACTTACCGTTTAGCTGAAAAATGCAAAAAACCGATTTTTGCAATATTTGACCTTGAATAAAAATTTTTGAACGCTTCGGATCGATGGGACTTTTGAAAATTTATTTTTAATTGCGTTCCCAACCTTCATACCAATTTTCAGCTTTATGCGAATTAATATAAACCTTGAATGTCTATTTTGACCACCGGACTATCACCAGGATATGCAGACATTTGAACCTGAAATGGTCCATTTTCTGTTATAAATAATCAAGTAATATTTGTGGCCACACGATATCTTCAGAAAATCGTGCATCCGATGACTGACGCCAGCACATTAAGCTGCTAAAATCTGTCAAATTTCTTTAAAAGATTTTCAACTTTATCACTGCAGCCAAGCCAGTCCAAGGTTGATTAGAAAAATTTTAAGTTTGTTGCGTCTGTACATCTCCAGCTGCACATTAATTATGTTATTCAAGGGACGTAGCCCTTACATGTAAGGGCTACCTAGACATGTCTGGGGTTATTATTTTAATGCTGCCAAATTGGTTTTATGTAACAGAACAGTAAAGTATGTAGGGTGGGGAGAGCGAGCGGAGCGAGCTCAAAATTTTTAACAACCCGTCTCGGTTTGATCAGGTTTTGTTTTATATTTTCAAACAGAAATAGGAGTTACTTTGTCTACTTATGCAGGCAAGCCCAAAAAGCAACTAGCAGAATGTAGAGTAAGAGCGAGCGTAGCTAGCTTGAAAATTTTGCACACTCGGATAGGTACGATTTTCTTTCGATCATTCCAAAAGGACTAGGAATTCATTGTTTAGTCGAATTATAAAGAAAAGCTCAAGAATCTACAGAATGTAAATCGCAAGAGCGAGCGAAGCGAGCCTAAAAATTTTAGCACCCCACCTTGAATAGTCTCTGTTTGCTCTTAACCATCATATAGAAAGAGAACTTACCTTATCGAATTATGAAGAAAAGCTTAAACATGTTTTAAAGCAGTTTAGGTTTGGAATCTGGCCATAATCTAAGTCTTTCAAACCCTAGGTACGAGCGGGGTGCCCAATATCCCGAATTTGCTTCGCTCGCTCCTGCATCCTAGATTCTATATTTTATAACAGGCTTTTTAAAGTAAATATTTTTTAGACGCGTTAAAAACCCACTGTCACTTCATAGTTTTAAGTTTTTACTTGTCAACAATTGCCCATCGGGGTTTTCGTGACTATTTTTTTTATAGGTTGTTTTATATAGGTAGACAGGTATTTTTTTTTATTCTGGTAAAGTTTTTTGCAACAGGTCATGATTTTTGTTAAAAAATTATTAAGTACTTACTTTGTGCAGTGCATTTTTACCGCATAACTTAAAAAAATAAACCTAGCACATCCCCCATGCGTTAGGTAGCACGCGAAATTCAAATTTTCTTACGTTTTATGTAATTTTCAGGTCTGTGTCAGGATAATGTTGTAAGTACAAAATATCTATGATTCGCGAGCGTAACAAGTACTCGTATATATTTAAAGAATTATAATCTTCAATACAACCCTCTAAATTCATATACTCCTATTGATTGATATTTCATGAAATAGTAATTGTTTCGCGGCCTTCCCTGGCGCTTCATCCTCAAAATTTTTAAATTGAAAAAAAAAAAACTTGTCTTACCTACCTTGACAACGTAAAATCAATTTCCAAAAAACAACAATTTTACACTCCTTGCACACAATTAGCATTTCATTACACGTAAAAATAAATTATAATAATTTTTTCATTACAAAATAAGTAGAATGCCAAACGATACCTATGGTCACTTAGGTACTATATTATTGGCTCATGGCTGTCGCAATTTTAATGGTAGTTGTAGACTGAAACTTTTGTTGACACAATTTGTATCAAATTGGTTACTAGATACTACCATAAGCGGGCGGTGATATCTCAAAAGGCTGGCGTCGCGTGTCAAAGGGCGCGCGCGCACTCACTTGTAGCCGCAAGCTCTCTTTGAATTTGCCGCGTGTGTTTGTTGGAATATAAATTTAATTATTGTATTATTAAGATCTAAATTGGCTTGCACATTGCAAGTCAGCAAATGAATAATTAATATTTGTTAAGTAGTTGTTAAAACTGATTTTGATTACGCATCACGCATGGTTTGAGTAGGTACCTATAAGGGGAGCGGCTAGCGCCTCCCAAGACCCTGCGCCGGGGTGCCACGCACCCCTTGCACCCCCGGGTAAAGACGGCCCTGGTAACAGAAACTTGAAAACAAAATGTAACGGAAACTTGAAAACGAAATTCATTTTGATTTGAATTTGAAGTCCCTGAATATAAATAAGAAAATTACAGTATCCTAATACTAACCTTGCCAGTGTAACCAGCCTGCTGGATGGCATCTTGAATGAGGAATAGAGCGTCCTTGTTGTTCTGGATATTGGGAGCAAATCCACCCTCATCACCGACAGCGGTGGAGTCCAGACCAAACTTCTCCTTGATGATCTTCTTCAAGTGGTGGTAAACCTCGGAACCCATGCGCATCGCCTCGCTGAATGTAGTAGCACCTATATAAAAGATTAAATGTTTTTAAGTGTTAATTAATGTAGCTTTTAAACTTTTGTGAATTTATTTTGTGGATATTGAAGACTTTGCTATAGTGTGTGCTATTCTGGCGAATGGTTTTGTTACTCCAAAATATAATTTGGATTTCCAATTTAGTATTAGGCTTCGCCTCTCATGCAAGACGTTGTGAAATCAAATTGAGGCAAGTGCCAATATGACTTTTAGATTAATATTATTTAACCGAGTTTATCTTAGACATTTCTGACATTGGTGAAGGAGAAACACTGTAAGAAAACCTGCAGTGCTATTCTGTAAAAATCTCACCATGAAAACTAAGGTGAAGTGAGCTGTCATTTCACTTGATGTTAGGGATTGCCTCCATTGATAGTTCACTTCACGCTCACTTCACCTATGTTAACACAGTGAGATTTTTACAGAATCGATAGGCTGGACTTATCTATATCAATAAAAATGAAATGCTCTTTGTTGGTATTGGTAAGCCTATCACTTGAGAACGGCTGGACCGATTTGTTTATTTTAAAATATTTGTTACAAACCAAATAAGGTTTTACAAGGAAAAAAAAAAAATTTGGAAGTATCCAGGAAAGTTTTCAAATTCGGGAAAAACTGATTGAAAATTGGACAGGACAATGTCTGTTGCCTTTGCCCTGCAGTGGGACAATAATAGGCCGATATTATTATTATTAAAGCATTTCACATGATCCTTCCGACTTTCCAGGGACAGGAAGGGGAGGGAGGGATCCTACTATTATTATAAACGCGAAAGTTTGTGAGGATGGATGGATGGATGGATGTTTGTTACTCTTTCACACAAAAACTACTGAACCATTTTGATGAAACTTTACAGTAATGTAGCTCAGAATAGCATCAGAATAACACATAGGATACTTTTTATCCCGATATTTCCACAGGATCGTCACTTATGCGGGTGAAACCGCGGGGCGCTGCTAGTATACAATAATAATAACCTGTAGGCAGGATCATGAACTCTTGCATGGCCAACTTGTTGCCGGCGTGGGAGCCACCGTTGATGACGTTGAAGGCAGGTACTGGCAGCACGATTTCGGCGTTGCCAGCCAGGTCAGCCAAGTGCTTGTACAGAGGCACGCCCTTCTTAGCAGCGCCGGCCTTGGCGACGGCCAAAGACACGCCGAGGATGGCATTAGCGCCCAATTTTGACTTGTTTTCAGTGCCATCCAAGTTCAACATGAACTGGTCAATCTGTTAACATACCATTTATTTTTATTTCTTTTATATTTTTTATAAGATCTAAGACAACCCACTGACCGATATGGTACAAAGGTGGATCGAATCATGTGTGGAATATACATAATTATGTGTCATAGAAGGTAAGTATGAGATAGGTTATAATTTTTTTTTTGTTGATGTTTGCTTTTTTCTGAGATTTTTATGTATCAATTATATAAATAGTCACTTAAGTTTGTTAGCAACAAACATATTTGATAAATTGAGTACCTAATCATAATATTTTCAGTTTTTACTGATTACTCATATTTCTGGTTTATCATGGATTTATTATAAAGCCTCATTAAGATGCAAAATTTAAAAAAAAATTGTTTGTTTGAACAGTAACTGTTACAATCTTAATACTGGTAATATCTTACAAGATTATTTTCTGGTAAATGTAGTCTATTTAAATGCTTGTTTCCAATTGATGTTACTTCCACTTAAACAAATAACAACTTTATGCTACCATAAATTGAGTAGAATACGGAATTTCGACGCACAAAATATCGGTAAATGCTAATACGATGCTACAAAAGTGCGATGCACGTTACTGCGAAAGATCTTCACTGCAATACTTCACTTCGATGCACGTTACCGCGAAAGATTTTCACTGCGATACTACTTGACATCGATGCACGGTAAAGGTATTTGTATTCTCATTAGCTCGCTCTTGCTCCTATTTCTGTATAAAGGGTTTAAAGTAACCTAACCAAATCTAACCTCGGGGTGCCCTTCGTTCGGTCTTGCATCCTACGTCACCTATTGCGTTTGTGCATCGAAGCCAACTAGTATCGCAGTGAAAATCTTTCGCGGTAACGTGCATCGAAGTCAAGTAGTATTGCAGTGAAGATCTATCGCGGTAACGTGCATCGAAGTGTTGTGGCTTCGCAGAGACGGTCTTTCGCAGTAACGTGCATCGCATTTTTGTAACATCGTATTAGCATTTATCGCTATTTTGTGCATCGAAATTCCGTATTCTACTGCTATAAATTAAGTTGATTTCAGAATGACTAGTACTTTTGAAAAAGCCATGAAAATGTTAGAAGTTGTAGTGCAATCTGAACTGTAAGGGTCAGCGCAGAGAGGAGCGCAGCGGAGAGCATTTTATTAAGCCACTCGAAAATCAAGTTTAAAATTATTGAAATAAAGTGCAAAATGCATATATGCTTGAACCTGACAAAAAATGCTCGCGCGTCCTCGAAGATACGCGAGAAACCACGCGTGCGCGGGGCGTCGTCTGTCAGAAAATGCCCGAGACCGCGCGAGAATTATTCCTCTCTGTCTGCGCTGACCCTAAGTGTGGCCAGTAAAATTGTTTTTCAACCGAAACCTAATCGCGAACATGGGTACAGGGTGTCCCTGGAAGTATGGATCAAATCGAATAGGGGCGTGGGCAAGGTCATTTCCAAACTTTTTAACCCCAAGAATGTCGGTGATTTTATTTACAGTTCAAAAGTTATGATCAATTTTAGTTTTTTTTTTTTTAATTACTTTGCATAATGTTCAAAGAAAAAAATCATTTAAAAAATCTACAGGGCTGTCAATTTTTTTTTTAGATAGCCCTGAAATTTTTTATGTTTTTTTTCCTTAAGCACTAAGCAAAGTGATTAAAACAAAAATTGGTCAAAATTTTTGAACCGTAAAAAAAATCACCAAAATTCTCAGGGTACAAAAGTTTGGAAATGACCTTGCCCACGCCCCTATTCGATTTGATCCATACTTCCAGGTGTCCCTGGATATGGTAGGTAGTGGTATGTAAAATAAATAAACCACATGGCTTGTTCCGTGGCCCGAAATAAACATACATACCTTGGCAAACTTTAAAATAACAAAAAATAAAAAATGATGACCTTCAAAAAATTTTATTATAAAAAAGTTACAAGTATCTACCCCAAACAAATACAGAGAAAACCTTCAGCTTTTATGAAGTAGCCTTGAATGGTTCCAATTTCAATATTGGGGGCAAGCCTTTTATGAAAACATGCTCAAAAAAGAAAAATTAAGATCCAATCAATTCTCATTAATTTACAACGATATAATTCCACTAATAGCAATTCATAAATGAGCAACAGAAGAACTTGAAAAAAAAGGTCTTGAACTCATTAAGGTCAAAGTGAAGGTTACAATAATCTTATCCTTATCACAAGTCACAACATACCTCTTTCTGCTGGGTGACTTCAAGGTTCTGTTTGAGCAGCTCAGGAGCAATGCTTTCATTGATGTTCTTGATTGCAGTGAGGACACCCTTTCCATGGTACTGGCCCTTGATATTGTCTCTCAGCTCCAGAGCCTCGTGGACACCAGTAGAGGCACCAGATGGGACAGCCGCACGGAAGAGGCCCAACTCGGTTACCTATATTAAATATAATACAATGAATCCCAGAAAATTTTGTTTGCCTTAGGCTAAAAACTACGTTTTTCGTCTGATGGTTACTAGTAGGAGGTTATTCTGAATAAAATTATTTCCCAATTAAAGCAGATAAGTTTGTTTTCATAATAGAATAATCACAATATTTGTCGTTTAAAGGTAATAGGTAATACGGGCTGGTGTCCGCAACTCCACGTCAATGCGCGTATTTTGCGTACCTACTTGTGGTTTAAAATTGTGATATGTTATTTTATACATAGGAAGGAAACAAAATTATATTCTATAACCTAAGGAAAAGCGAGGCTGTAAACATGATTATACATACCAGGTCAACTTCTACAGTGGGGTTACCACGGGAGTCGAAGATCTGACGAGCTTTGATGGACTTAATCGGCATTCTGGACATGAAAACAAACAAGTTTCTGATTAAAGTATAAATTTATTGTTAACGTAGCGAAGTAACATTAAGCCATTACCTACCCCAATATTTTATTCATGAATACTTGAATAGGTGGCAAGGTCAACTAGAGGTTGAAGGTCATAAGGTCGTAAAATCTCGAAAGTCGCACAGATTCAGTATAAAAATATAAAATATCAAGTGATTATTATGATATTAATTAACATCGTAAAAGTAACTATACAAAATGATAAATTATTAAATAGTTAACTAAAACAACTGACTTATGCAAAAAGGTTACTTAAAAATGTGCATTTTCATTATTTTTTTACAGAAAACACTGCCTTATCTTAGAATGATATCAAAACTAAGGCCATTACTATTCTTCTTAGTATGAAAATGGTTACTTACTTGATGATGATTCCGTAACGTCAGCGCACAAATGAAATTGTAAATGCACAAAATTTGCCGGATCCGCCGGAAAGTATCCACAGTACAAGTGAGTTTGTCCTTCACAAGGTGAAACTAGAGGATGAATTTGAAAACCGGAACTTTCCCGAAAAAAACATTAAAGGTGAGACGAAACGTCTCGTCATAAAATGCGAAATTGCAATCATGAATCTTCACAAACACGATAAGATTGTGTACTTACCTATTTTTTTTAGGCAACATTGAGGGCATTATCATTCACAATAATCTACTATTTCGATCAAATTCATCAAATAAAAAAATCGTACTTGAAAACAAGGTCTAAATCCAATAAATTAATCTACTGGGTAAGAAGACTAATCTACCAATATTCCATACACTATTTATATTGACGGTTAAAAAAGAAAAAACGGGGACTGTGGGCAATAATTTTTACTTATTTTATTCAACTATATTTAACGGGGACAGTGTACGGGGACAACGAGAAGTATTTTTAAATATTTAATTGAAGTACCGCTATCCCCGTAAGACGGGGACACCGGGAATAAACCGGGCATGTGATGAGAAGGGACGAAGCGCATGTGACTAAAAGAGTGATGAATATACATGTTGATGGATGGAGAGGGAGAGGGAGGCCGAAGAAAAGATAGATGGACTGTGTGAGGAATGAAATGAAAGAGAAGGGACGGTTGACAGGGGAGAATGGAAGAAGAAAACGTGTTGCACCGACCCCAAGTAACATGGGATAAGGGCAGGAAGATGATGATGTATGTGTACATAGGTTACTTTTTTTACCGTTCATACAAAATTATAGGCCAGCGGCGGTGGTAGGGTTAAGGCGTTAGTCCCGGGCTCCCGGCAGTCATTCGTGAATCTTTGGCAGTCGTTACAAGTCATCAGAAGCCCGAAAGTCTGACATCCAGTCTTACCAAGGGGTATCGTATTACGCAGTGACTAGGCTTTGGAGGTCAGATAGGCACCCGCTCCACGTTATTTATGCCAATTTCAACCACAGTTGGAGAAAGGACAGGCACATGATGTTGATAGAATTACAGACATAGTAGTTACGGGGCAACAGGATAAAAGATAAGCAGTGCTTGCATCAGGAAAATAAGGAACCACTGCACTGGCCACACCACCCCGCCCATAGTACAAATACGCCAGTGGCCCCGATTCTGTTGTTCACAAACTAAACTTTCAAGTACAGTGCATCTTTTTCTTTCTATTTCATGAAAAGGACAGAAGATTATTATTCGTTTAGTCCTGTCAAATTAGTCAGCGCCTGGCGTAAATTGACGTATTTTTAGTAGGTAGCCAATTTTTTAATCTCGTCTAACTTGTCTATGAATTAACTGATTTGACAGGACTAAACTAATATTTTATCTTCTGTCCTTTTCGTAATGAAATAGAAAGAAAAAGATGCCCTGAACTTAAATTTAGTTTAGTTTGTAAACAACAGAATCGGGGCCAATGTCTGTGTGAGTGGTTAGTGTAACGTGTAACCGTAGGGTTGGCACTTACAAAAAAAAAATGAATTCGTCTGAATGAATTAGTCTGTGGTAAGGCCTAACCATAGGGTGAATGCGAAGTGGTAGACCGCGAAATTCAAATTTTCTTACGTTTTTTGCAATTTGCAGGTCAGGGTCAGGTTGTATCTTGATCAAAATTTGATTCGCGACTATAACAGGTACGTATTTACAGAATAATAATCATTAGAAACATTAAATACATCTTTCTAAGTGAGATTTGTACCATAAGCACTTTTCCCTAGGAGATTTATTCTTGTGATACAAATCTAACTTAGAAAGGTGTATTAATGATTCTAGTGACTATTTCGTGAATAAGTACCTGTTATAGTCGCGAATCATATTTTGATCAAGATAAAACCTGACACTGACCTTCAAATTGCAAAAAACGTAAGAAAATTTTAATTTCGCGGTAACCACTGCGCAATCACCTTAAAACTATGTTCATAATAAAGTTAGTTTTAAGCACTTTTTAAGACATTTCACCGCAACGCCTCGCAAAGCACTTTTTTACAAATATAAATACGGGCACAGATATTAAAATACTCGATTTGTAAAAACGCATTTCGATTGCCTCCATAGACAGTCGCAATAATTATAAATCACTGAGACCCAAGAACCAAATAATTATAGACTTGGCAAAAAGGTCCCAGCAACCAGTCCAATACAAAAATATGTTTAAAAAAAAAAAAAAAGACATCTAGACACTTGACAAGTGACCAAAAAAAAAGGCCGAATTCTGAATTTTTTATACTGTTTAGGACGGTTCTCGCTCGGGACATCGATAACGCGCCGGCACGTTCAAATCGATTACATCCCAACTCGGAACGCACGGAAAAGTAAACTCTTTGCGGAAAGTTGTCAAATGCCAATGTCATTGACAGAACAGGACGTGTTGTTTTTATTTTTGAATGTCTTTCATTGTTGTGTTCGATTTAATCCTGATCCAAAAATGAGTGACACAGAATGCAAATCGGAGAAGAAGCCCATAGTGATTAGAAATGCCACTGATTTACAAAGACTAAAATTACAAAAACTGATGAAAAATCCAGTGAGTACGAACTAGTCCAAAACACGGAATGAGAACCAAATGTTACGAATACTGTTTTAAGAATGCTCACATTTATGTATTTAATTTTCAGGATAAGCCAGTGGTGATCCCAGAACCGCCAAAATCTAAATCATTAGCTGCGCCACCTGACTTTGTACGCAATGTTATGGGCTCGAGTGCTGGCGCTGGGTCCGGAGAATTTCATGTCTACCGTCATCTCAGGCGAAAAGAATACGCGAGGCAGAAGTTCATTCAAGAGAAAAGTGAAAAGGTGAATGAGTCATAGTCATAGCCAATTTATCTTAATCCCTCTCACAGAGAGGAGGCCTGTATCCCAGCATTGGGTTATAGGTTGATTATGCAATTTTATTATGATTTAGGCAAAAGATTTTGTGTGAACTTAGACCTATTGTGGTGTAGAATGATGTCCAGCAAAGAGGTCAAAGTCTTATTTTTCTTTTTCACACTGGGCCCATGTTTATTACATATTTTTGTGCCTTTTTAAATAATTCCATAACTAACATTTTGTTCAATTGGTCCAACCAAAGATATGAGCAGTTATCTTTAATATTCTCTCATTTTGGAACTGTTTTAGGAAAAACTTGAAGATGAATATCATAACAGGATAGAACAAAATCGGCAAGCAGCTGCCGAGAGGACAGCAAAGAAACGAGCCAAGAGGCTAAAGAAAAAGAAAAATGCTAAATTAAAAGGAAAGAAGCCAAAGTTAGAAAATAAGCAGAATGTATCATCACAGTCAGACTCTAGCTGTGAAGATGATGACACGGAAGATAAGGAGAAAAATAAAGAAATTACTTCAGCAGCTGAAGAAAGCACTTCATAAATCATGGATACAAGATATTCTTAAAAATAATAGTTTTAAATAGGTAAGGAAATAAAGTATTTATAAACTTTACAAAGCTTTTTAATTAAATAATGAATTTAAGTAAGTAGGTACTAATTTTAAATAACATGGGCACAACTTAGTACTTGAATAATCTTATAAAACAAAACATACACACATTGAGGCATTATATGTCATTCTGGCTGGCTGGACAAATCTTCAAAATAGCTCACATTTAACTAGGTCAATAGGGTATTTTACGTGACGGCTAAACACCCTTATTTCAGAATTTGTGATGCTACAGATCTTAGATAATCGATTGAAATCGTGTCCAGCCATCTTGAAAAACCACTTTTCGCTGGTCTCTCAATCTCTGTAACGGAAGTGATTTTGATGACTTTTTGCCTTAGAGCATTAAACCAACCGGAGACGCTACGAGCACTAATATCTATGCGAATAAGTCTGTCACTTTCATCGCGGGGGACGAGGCAATGCACACAAATAGTGACAACACACTAATGCATTTTCGATCGCGTTGTTACTCACGCACACGAAAAAATTATCGAACACAACCATAAACTATACGCACACATGTACTAACTCACACAGAGACGCCCTGTCAGTGTACGGGATGACGTCATTTTTGTGTAAGCGATGAAAGTGCTTGACACTATCGATATTTTGCTGTCGATGAGTTCAGCCAATAGTTGTGATAAAAAAGGCTCTTCTTTATTTAATTGTTTTTTCATATTTACTTATCAAATTGATCTTCAATGCAGATCAATTCTTTTTAAATAGGTAACATAGGATTTAGATTTTAAAGTTAGTCTATAAGGATTCATTGCCACAGTACAAGAACTGCCGGTCGATTCTGTAAAAATCTCACCATGAAAGCTTAGGTGAAGTGAGTTTGTTTTATCTAGGAATTGACACTATTGACAGCTCACTCCATGCTCACTTCACCTGAGTTTTCACAGTAAGATTTTCACAGAATAGTATCGCTGCCTCAATGTTTTAGTGTTTGCAAGGATGAATGCTGAACACGACGTTCTGAGTTCAATACCCGGGTCTGGCAATGTTATTGGTTTTCTTATTAGGAATTTCTCAGTAGCAGCACGGAGTCTCTTGTTATTAGATTGTATTCTAGAACATGAAGCTTCAAAATACTGTGAGCAAATTGTACTAGTACGTTTAGGAGTCCACGAAACATGATTTGCTCAAGCCCAAGTCCAAACATCCTGAGTCATTGCATCTTTTGGAAATCTGAAAAATTAATAGAATAACACAGGGACTGAATTACCCAAATATGTACCTTTAAATTTGGGTATGACGTCATACCGTTAAATAACGATAACCGAAATATAAGATATCATTATTTTTTAAAGTAGCCGTATTTTAAGGTACGAAATTCATACCGGTATACTTCAGTAGAAATACCATAACCTTTTTAATAATATCAGTACCTACCAATACCTTAACCTTTCTAAATAAGGGTTTTCTTTGACACACCGCCTCGCCACTCTGTCTGTTTCTGTCATTAGCGATTGTTAAATCACTCCATGTCCTTCACGCGCTAACTGCCTACCACTGGTACAACAAACATAAGGTCAAGTTGCAGCAAGTTGTTGTAGACACCCCCGTGCACCCGCGCCGCGCCGTCACCATGTTTTTCGGTACCGAAATCGTATAACGGTTAAATAACAATTTATCCTAACCTTTATTTATATGGGTACCGGTATAGCTCAACCTCTATTTTGAATCGGTACCGTTATATTTTGAGGGACTGAAAGCGGTTGGGTCAATCCGCGGAAATCCATTAACGGCGAATATATGCTAATAATAAATTAAATATTATAGCTTCATTTTTTTTTTACTTTACATGACATTTCTTACATGTATTTACGTAAGGCGCCGCTATCTAAAAAAGTATACCACCTTTATTTATTGTATTATTTCAAACAACACGCATCAAACGTCATTACCATTTGTGAATAAAATTTGAATAATAAACTTCCATATTTATTTTCCAAAAATTGTCAATGCACTTTCCGTTTTTTTTTTCATACATCGAAACATTGAGCTATATAACTAGAGAAGCAAACCTCAATAAAATGTGTCAAAAAAGTGTAGCCACTTTATAAACGCGACGACGTAGCTTTGAAACCACTAAACATTTAAAAGTAAACATATATCTGTCTCACTTACACACGTCGTAAGAATAATACCGTCGCTTACATTAGACAAAGACCGCATTATAAACATGCAATGACGGGATGGGGTTGCCTACCCATGTGAAATTTTACCCAACATTTTAAGCCATAAAAAGCGTTTTAGATTAAGTTAAATTTATTTTTTAAATATTTGAATTATGTATTTCTTATTTGATGTGTAATAGAAGTTTATAAATAATGAAAATAACTAAGACATTTTCTTTTTGAATAATTTTTCTTTATTATTAATGAAATTGAATGATTTAGTAGATAGCCAGTCAGTCTCTTTTCTCAGCAATCGGATTATTTCCACCCATTTTTCACGGTGTGCTGCATCTTTAAGCACCCTGCTACGTTGTTATTATTAAAAAATATTTAAAATCACTTATTCCATAAATTAAAAACTCCCACTAATGTGGGAAACTAAAACTAAGTTTTTAGTGGTAACACTGAACCTAATTTACAAAATTCTACATTTTATTGCGTTTTTACGTTGATATAAACACAGAGACAATTAATTTACGTGTGGAAAATAATTCCGGTTAATTTATTATGTTTTTGTGATCTTGAATCGCACTCTTTCGCGATATTTTTTGTCGCATGTCACTCGGTTGACTTCGGTTGGCGTCACACAGAGCACTGAACTGACGTTAGCTACGCTGATGGCTGTGGCCATCAGCCTAGTGGCAACGCCTTGGTGCGGTAATTGCTAATCTAGTGTAACATATATATCAATGCATCGAAAGTACATATCTAGAATAACATAATAAGTCATAAAGTTATTTGATAACAAAAAACATATAATAATAAATAAAATAATTTTTGTCACGGAAATTCGTCAACACCGTCGCGGCACCGTCAAACTTATATTTTTCGAAAATTCTAACTACTTAACGCGATCGAGAAGCCACCCCGTCTTTCTTTCCTCAATCTCTCTTACGAAGCGGAGCGGAGCGCACGTTAATTTTATTCACACAGGTGTCTCAAATTTTTCGACTTACATTAGCTTGTGAACAGTTTGTCAAATATTTACATCATCACCATTAACAGAGAAAATCAGGCAAGCACCAATACTAGAATTTTTTTAAATATCCACGCGTGTGTATTTTATGTACGTACCATAAACATGGCTGCTTAATGCTAGTTGCAGCGTGGTATTTAGTTAAAAAAATCATATGAAGTCATATAAGTCATAACCATCATCATCATTACCATTTGTTCTGTGTTAATGGTAATGATAATATGTGAATGGTAGGTAATGACATACTGTGTTTTTATCTCATATAAATTCCGATTATAAGTGATTGTTTGCTTTAAAAAATATTCAAATTGTTAGTTTAAGTCTGATGGCGATACAACTGTAATGAAAAAAGCAGCTATGACCAGTTTATGCGTGTGTGCCGAGAAAATATAAAAATTAATGTGACCATAATTGATGTAGGTACCCGAAGAAAGCATTAGTGAGATAGAGAAGAAAATCCCAGAGAACTTGCAGCCATTCAGAGGAACTCTAGAAGTTCATCAAGTGTTGTGGAAAAAGGAAATCCCGAATTTAACACTTCCAAATGCAAGCTGCTTCAAATGTGACTGCGGAATCACATGTGCTCACGGGAAACACCTTGGTTTTTTGAATACCACCAAGTTTGAGCTCGTCTCCTATTCCCGATACTGAAGTAATACCCCTCATAGCTACAAATATTATTAACACCATGCAGGCGTCCACGTCAATTGTAGAAAATGTTTCTGTTGCTGGACCTTCTAATTTAAAGATTTTATCTAATAAAAGAATTATGATAAAAAAGTCTGAAAACTAATATTAATGTAAGTATTTCAAATTAGATCTCAATAATAATATTGATTATTGAAGAATAGTTAACTACAATTTAGCTAATTTTGTTTAGGCTACTTTTGTATTTTTTTAAATTCCATAAATTAATGTAAGCTATAACAAAACAAATATTTTACTAGAAATGTTTAAATAAACTAGTAGTACGAATAACTTAATTACCAAATAATTATCCAAAAATAATTTCATCAATGAAGAATTACATTGTTAGATTTTTTAAACCATTCGGTTGTCATTGTTATTGTTTAGAACATCTATTTATAACTATATATTATAACATTTATTTATGTATATGTATTTGTGCTTATATTTATATGTAATTAGGTATATATTATATTTATAGTTTAAATAGTAGTAATAAATGATTGCACCTACTACTGTTTGTCTCTGCATCACCCAATGGTTGACTGGTAGAAAATCCCTATGGCATTAAGTCCGCCTCTGTACATGTATGTGCTTGAAGTATTAAATAAATAAATAAATAAACGTCTTTACTTCGGTATGAATCGTTGATTTGTGATAGGTATTTTATTACGATTATAGTGATTCAAAGCAAATACATGTGTTATTTACTCTTTCTCATCATTCCCATTAACTTATTGTCATTACCGTTAAAGAAAAGTCATTACCATGCTATAAACGTCAGTACCATTTAAATTAAATAACTTTGAAAATCGATAACTTCCGATTCTCGCGTTGGATTTTAGTGCCTTCAGTAGTTTTGTAAACGTTATTAAAAAACCTTTAAATTTATTGTGTTTAGCACGCATTCCCACCAGTTTTTAAAAAATGATCAAAATAAATAAGAAAGAATCAAAACGGTGGATCCACCCGGTTACGGTTAAAGAACCGTAACCGCTTTCAGTCCCTGGAATAACATACTCATAAAGTCGATATCGATATTTGTTTCTATGCTGTCACAGCCCTCATTTTGCTACAGTGTGGCCTATTTTTAAATATAAAAATTGCATATTTTGGGGATAACTTGACCCGCAAATATTTTATAGTAATGAAGAATAACGATATGAGAAAATTGTAAGAGATTTATGGAACATATGTTTGATATCATTAATCAATTATTTGATAATAAATAGCAATTTTTTAAAGGCTTTAGTAAAAAAATCTTATAAAGTAACAAAATAAGTTGTAAACAGTAATAAGAATAACAAATGCGAAATAGAAGTTCGAAATAATTGTCAATATTTATAAATTACAACTTTAAAAATTACACTAAATTAGGTCTTGTACGATTTAGTGGCAACATTTATTGAGCGACAATATTTTTTGGTTGTTTGCAAATTTGTTGCATTTTATGTTATTATCTCAGACCAACAAAAAAAGATAGACAGCGCGCCGCGAACATTAAAACTATTTAAAACTGAAGCCACCTTTTTATCTGTGTGTATAGAAGGGTTGCCATTTGTTAAATTTTTTCCCTATAATTTGGGGATATTTGTGTGGGTAGGAACTAGTATAACATTGTATGTACGAGTAAGATATTGGCCCCGATTCTGTTGTTCACAAACTAAACTAAATTTAAGTTCAGTGCATCTTTTTCTTTCTGTTTCATTAAGAAAAGGACAGAAGATAAATATTAGTTTCTTTAGAACAAAAAATATTCCCTTTTAAAAACCTTATTGTAGAGTAAATTTTTTAAATTGCTGCCTTTTAGATTTTATTTTTTGTGAAATTGTTTTTAGTTTGGCAACTATATACATAAAAAAAGAAAATAGGTACTAAAACTCGAATTAAGAAATCATATTATATTAATCGAATGGGGAAATTTTAAATCGTATTATGGCAGCCCCAGCACTTTATGTCACTGCTGTCGTTCGTTGAGGTTTTTTGTTCCAAGTAACCTAAAATTCATAGTTTAATAATAACGAAACGATGTTATTTCAAGTAGTTACAAGTGAAAAGTGATTCCGTGAGACTTTTTATGTTATTTGCTGTTGTTTTTGCAACCTTTCACTACACAGAAAGGCATAATTATATTTTTTAAATCTATGTTAACTCGACGACGACTTGTGACGTACTAAGACTAGCGATGAGCATGGTTTTAGTGTAGGTGTGTGCGTGAGCGTGTATGTTTACTTGCAGGAGCACTGTTTTATGGCTTCACTTTTGATGTTCACGATGCGCTGTCTATCTTTTTTTGTTGGTCTGAGGTTATTATTAAGACAAAATAATACTTATAGATGGAAAGTAAGGTTATCCTTTTGTTTACTAGATGTTTCCGATCTATTTTTACACGAAAAAACACTGCAATTCGGCATTTTTCTCTTACGTTCGTTCCGCGCTAGTGTGATTTGCTGAATGACGTGGAACGCGCGGCAACTAGTTTTATATGACTGATATGACCGGCGGTCTCGTACCTTTGGCAGCGGGGAACGCCTGACAATGGCGTCTCCGGTTGATTTAATGCTCTAAGCTTTTTGCATATCAACGGGCGTCACATAAATTTGTGACAGGCATCGAGCTAAAATTTTTGTGATACGAACAGCGGTTTAGTAGAAAAATGCAAAAATCTGTGTCCAGCCAGCTTGAATTTACGTATAAAACTTTTGGCTGGCACTTCTGAATCTCAATAACGGGAGCGTTTTCGAATATGGTTCCTTTACTAACATTTAGTGACGCAATTTGTGACAGTAATAACGTTTGATTTATAGCGTCACATGTAAGGGTTTACGAGAAATCAGTAAAAACTTACATGTCCAACCAACCTGCGTTCAAGCTGGCTGGACACATGTATCTCCGTTGCCTGATGATCTACGGCCTTCGAAATATATTCAAATTTTTGTGACGGGGACGATAATGATTTACTGAATTTGTGACGGAGAAACTTTGAGCAGTTTCAAAGATATATTTTTTTTTTTGAGTTATTATTTTCCCATACAAACACTGCAGTAGGGTTACCAATATTGTAGGTTTTATGTAGGACTAAGTATATTTTAAGGTGTTTTCTTTAATGGACGAAAATCCGTGTTTTGGTGATAGTAGTTGACAGAATTATAATCATTACAATCAGTAACACAACTTGTTAAGTTAGTATAATCCCCAAATATGAAGATTTCATGAAATAGTCATTTTTGGGGATTACTTGGTCTTAGAGCTTAGAGCATTAAACCAACCGGAGACGCCATTGTCAGGCGTTCCCCGCTGCCAAAGGTACGAGACCGCCGGTCATAGCAGTCATATAAAACTAGTTGCCGCGCGTTCCACGTCATTCAGCAAATCACACTAGCGCGGAACGAACGTAAGAGAAAAATGCCGAATTGCAGTGTTTTTTCGTGTAAAAATAGATCGGAAACATCTAGTAAACAAAAGGATAACCTTACTTTCCATATATAAGTATTATTTTGTCTTAATAATAACATAAAATGCAATAAATTTGCAAAAAACCAAAAAATATTGTCGGTCAATAAATGTTGCCACTAAATCGTACAAGACATAATTACGTGTAATTTTTAAAGTTGTAATTTATAAATATTGACAATTATTTCAAACTTCTATTTCGCATTTGTTATTCTTATTACTGTTTACAACTTATTTTGTTACTTTAAAAGATTTTTTTACTAAAGCCTTTAAAAAATTGCTATTTATTATCAAATAATTGATTAATGATATCAAACTTATGTTCCACAAATCTCTTACAATTTTCTCATATCGTTATTCTTCATTACTATAAAATATTTGCGGGTCAAGTTATCCCCAAAATACGCAATTTTTATATTTAAAAATAGGCCACACTGTAACAAAATGAGGGCTGTGACAGCATAGAAACAAATATCGATATCGACTTTATGAGTATGTTATTCATATTTATTTATTTGCATACCATAATGTGAATAAGGTGTTACAATAGGCTTAGAGCTAAGATGCAGTTATGGACCCTGTAAGGGCACAGCAACGTAACTAACAAATGTTTAATAATTAAATTAAAATTAAACATTAAAATCAAATAAATATTAAAATTAAACAATAGCATTTAACATTAATAATTCCTATATATATTAAGTGTATTATATTATTATATGATTAAGCAATATTTATTGTTTTATTTTATATGCGTCAATGTAATAGGCATTATATAAGTAATCTCAGTTAAATAATTAAAATTTATTGTAATTCCAGTCACAGTTTATCATTCATGTATTCATTTATATTATAGTAGCTTTTGTTTATTAGAAATAGCTTTAATTTATTACTAAATATATTATATTTACTTATATTCTTAAGATGTTCCGGTAGCTTATTATATATTTTTATTGACATTACATATGTACTTGATGAATGCATTTTAAGTCGTGATGTTGGAATGTTTAGTCTGTTTTTATGTCTTAGAGTAAATCTATTCTGTATGTCTTCTCTTTTGGTGTATAATTCGGGATATTTGCGTACAAATTTACAAATTTCGAATATATAAAGGCAAGGCAAGGTCAAAATCTTTAGTTCCCTAAAGTGAGGCTTACAACTGTCAGTTTCGTCTATGTTAATCAGATTCCAGGGACTGAAAGCGGTTACGGTTAAAGGTTAAGATACCTCAAAAATATAACGGTACCGATTCAAAATAGAGGTTGAGCTATACCGGTACCCATATAAATAAAGGTTAGGATAAATTGTTATTTAACCGTTATACGATTTCGGTACCGAAAAACATGGTGACGGCGCGGCGCGGGTGCACGGGGGTGTCTACAACAACTTGCTGCAACTTGACCTTATGTTTGTTGTACTAGCGGTAGGCAGTTAGCGCGTGAAGGACATGGAGTGATTTAACAATCGCTAATGACAGAAACAGACAGAGTGGCGAGGCGGTGTGTCAAAGAAAACCCTTATTTAGAAAGGTTAAGGTATTGGTACTGATATTATTAAAAAGGTTATGGTACTTCTACTGAAATATACCGGTATGAATTTCGTACCTTAAAATACGGCTACTTTAAAAAATAACGATATCTTATATTTCGGTTATCGTTATTTAACGGTATGACGTCATACCCAAATTTAAAGGTACATTTTCGGGTAATTCAGTCGCGGTAATTTAGTCGCGGTAATTCAGTGTGTTATTCTATTAATCTTTCAGATTTCCAAAAGATGCAATGACTCAGAATGTTTGGATTTGAGCTTGAGCAAATCATGTTTTGTGGACTCATAAACGTACTAGTACAATTTGCTCACAGCATTTTCAAGCTTCATGTTCTAGAATACAATCTAATATCAAGAGACTCCGTGCTGCTACTGAGAAATTCCTAATAAGAAAACCAATAACATTGCCCGACCCGGGTATTGAACTCAGAACGTCGTGTTCAGCATTCATCCTTGCGAACACTAGACCATTGAGGCAGCGATGCTATTCTGTGAAAATCTTACCGTGAAAACTCAGGTGAAGTGAGCATGGAGTGAGCTGTCAATAGTGTCAATTCCTAGATAAAACAAACTCACTTCACCTAAGTTTTCATGGTGAGATTACATTATATTAGATACAGAATCGACCGGCAGTTCTTGTACCGTGGCAATGAATCCTTATAGACTAACTTTAAAATCTAAATCCTATGTTACCTATTTAAAAAGAATTGATCTGCATTGAAGATCAATTTGATAAGTAAATATAAAAAAAAACAATTAAATAAAGAAGAGCCTTTTTTTTCACAACTATTGGCTGAACTCATCGACAGCAAAATATCGATAGTGTCAAGCACTTTCATCGTTTACACAAAAATGACGTCATCCCGTATCCTGACAGGGCGCGTCACTGTGTGAGTTAGTACATGTGTGCGTATAGTTTATGGTTGTGTTCGATAATTTTTTCGTGTGCGTGAGTAACAACGCGATCGAAAATGCATTAGCGTGTTATCACTATTTGTGTGCGTTGCCTCGTCCCCCGCGATGAAAGTGACAGACTTATTCGCATAGATATTAGTGCTCGTTGCGTCTCCGGTTGGTTTAATGCTATATTATCTTCCATTTCACCAAATTTCATGTTTCTAAATCTACGGGAAGAACGTAAGATATCTTATAAGTGTTTGATTCCCTCGATTATACCTACATGAAATAATATGTGACGAAAAATCTTTTTGTTATAATTTTATTTCAATTATTAAACTATTTAATAACTAAAACTCATTCCATCCATCGATTAATAAATATTCGTCCATCGCACAGTGTTTTTTTTACCCCAAAAATCGGACATGCCCTTTTTATTCCCATAATAGATGCTGTAACATGTTTGGAATGCGAGAGTAGAACACCCAGAGTTCAATTATATTTAGAACCAAAGCTATAGTCGATTTTATTATTTTTCTATGGAAACCAGAAAAACCACAAAAGTATTAATATAAAAAAAACTATTAAATAATTCTAATATATTTATGTAGGGTATTATAAAACACCATTTTGTCTTTATTTTAAGATAATACTTGTAATTTTAACTGCATTTAAATGGGAGTTATCGATTTTTTAGCTTCACGTCGTAATTTATTTTTAATTTTTATATCTTAGTGAATATGGATTTTATTTCTTAATGTAGTTATTAATTATATCTTTATCCATTTAAATTCAAAATACCTAATCCATATCTAGTGGGATCTCGAAGCTATCGGATTTTGAAAATGACGACCTAGGGTTGACACAAATGAAAATTGACAGAATATTTTCCCAAAAAATACCTAATTGTGAAGAGGTGATCGTAATAAGTAATAATAACGTTTTGCGTTTTTAATATAAGTTAATTAAAATACAAGTAATTTTTAAAATATTGTTCTTTTTTTTGGAGGTAGTAGTAACCAATAAGAAATAACCTATTCTTGTAATAGGCACGTGCAATATGGTTTCAATATTAACCTAAAATGTCAATGATTAAATTTAATTAACTTTTTCTCTGCATCATCCAAAATTTTACTAGCAGAAAATTACTTATATGTATGACTTATTTTATATTATTAGAATTTAAGCATAGGTTCCTTTTTCATAATAAATCGGAATAAAAAAATATTAACTACGTAAAACTTTTACAAAATGTTCACATTAAAAGTGATTTTAATCTGATGAAGGAGATTATTTGGTAAAGGGAAGGGGTCCGCCTTCGTTAGGTTTTAACTAAAGCCCTTTACTGTTAAATAATCTCTGGAGGAACGGGGGTGAGGCACCATGGAGCCGTTAAAGACCCATGGTACCACTTCGCCTCAACAGGAGTTGACTCAACCTGTTGAGGGATGTCTGTCCGGGCTCCGACCGGCTGACTTAATGCAAGGAGGGCAAGAGGGCGCCAACCCTCTTGTTAGTCAGCGAGTGGCAAATGAAGCTGTGGATAACGCCACAGCCGGTGCTCTTCAGTCTACGAGAGTATCCGCAAATGCGCAAGGAGAACCTCTAACAACTAATTTTACCAAATTAAAAGCGTACCAAATACTTGTTGGCGCTGCTAAGAAACTTGGAAAAAATGTCCGACCCACTGATTTAGATATAAGTGATCGTATTTCAATTATTTTAGAAGCTCTGTCATTACCCTTAACTCAACAAACCAATAAGGTCTTACATAATTGAATAATTAAATTTACCTCTAAATGTGAAACATTATACAAAAAATGTAATTATAATTATAATATTTTTATAAGAAAACACAAAAAGTGGCTAAATGAAGATTTTTCTAAAAAGTGGTCTTGTCTTGTAGCCGAACCTCTTCTTAGTAATTCTATTCTTGAACCTGCTCCCAGTTCAGTCCCAGATTACACTCCAAGCTTTGATTTATGTCCTGTTTCTGAACCTAGTCCCTCAGTCGTCCTTGACCTTTCATCTCAGTCAATTCCCAATTATAACTATCCTATCCCCGAACCTGGTCTCAGTCACATCGCTGATTCATATCCTACCTCCATTTCCATCCCCTCTACTGATTCATCATTGATTGCCGGTTTTGTACCGATGAGTAGATATGATGATACTATTCTTGAACCTGCTCCCAGTTCAGTCCCAGATTACACTCCAAGCTTTGATTTATGTCCTGTTTCTGAACCTAGTCCCTCAGTCGTCCTTGACCTTTCATCTCAGTCAATTCCCAATTATAACTATCCTATCCCCGAACCTGGTCTCAGTCACATCGCTGATTCATATCCTACCTCCATTTCCATCCCCTCTACTGATTCATCATTGATTGCCGGTTCTGTACCGATGAGTAGATATGATGATACTATTCTTGAACCTAATCCCAGTTCTGTCCCAGATTACATTCCATGTTTTGATTTATGTCCTGTTTCTGAACCTAGTCCCTTAGTCGTCCTTGACTTAGACCTTTCATCTCAATCAATTCCCAGTTCGAACTATCCTATCCCTGAATCTGGTCCCAGTCACATCGATGATTCATATCCTGTCGCCATTTCCATCCCCCATACTGATTCATCATTGACTCCTAGTTCTGTACCAATAAGTAGATATGATGATCTTTCCATAAGACAGAAACACAGAGCTCGAAAACGCTTGCAGGATTATTTAGAAAAAGAGTCCCCTAGGAAAATAATATCAGTCTTTGCGAGCACTGTTGAGGTAGGTGGTAAAAAACTAAAAAAAAGCGTTTCCAAAGACCTAGAATTTATTTTTGATTCATGTATACAGACTCCGACAAGACCGACAAAAATTGCTTCAAAAATTAGAAGGCAACCGACACCTTATTCAGCAGATGAAGCACTAGCTATTTATATTGACAGAAAGTTTTCAGTGGAGACATACAAATTTTTACAACAAGATTTAAAAGCTCGTGGATTTAACGCCTTCCCTCCATACAGCCAAGTGCTCGAAGCCAAAAAACAATGCTACCCGTTACATCCAGTCCATGTATCTGATAAAGAAAGCTATTATACCAGTTTCCAGCCTGGTATCTCATTCTTTCGAAAGACTAGTTCAATCTTATGACGCAACTTTCACGGACTACTGTAATCGAAAAGATACCAATAAATTAAATTGTATTTTTGAAGCATCTTGGGGATTTGACGGTAGTACAGGCCAATCACTGTATAAACAGAACTTTTCCCAAAATGAACATGACGAGAGTTGCCTTTTTGCAACTACTTTTATACCGTTGCAGATCAAAACAACCTGTGGACAAGTTCTGTGGCGTAACCCTACTCCACAATCGTATAGATATTGTCGCCCAATTCACATTCAATATAAAAAAGAAACGTCTGATTTAATAATTGCTGAAAAACTATTAATACAAAATCAAATTGACCAATTAGACAGATTTGATACTAAAACTTTAAGTGGTCAAAGTATATCTACAGAGTTTAAACTATATTTGACAATAATAGATGGTAAAGTCTTAAATATTATTACTAATACAATGTCTCAACTTCGGTGCCCTTTTTGTAAAGCGACTTCTAAAGAATTTAATAATTTAGAGTTTGTGTATTTAATACCTGTCGATCAAAACCTTTTAAGATATGGCATAAGTCCGTTGCACGCCTGGATTCGTGTTTTGGAATTTTTGTTACATTTAGGTTATAAAATTATTGTAAAAAAATGGAGAGTACCTAAAAGTTCCACGGAAGCCGTTCTTGTCAATGAGAATAAAAAAAAAATTCAGGACGAAATCCGTACTAAGTTAGGGCTGCTCGTAGATGTGGTTAAGCCTAATACGGGTACGACTAATGACGGAAATACTGCAAGGATGGCTCTGTCTAATAAGTGTCGTACAGTATTTGCTGAAATTTTAGGACTACAACAATGGCTTTTGGATGACTTACATGTCATACTAGTAGTTTTATCAAGTGGATTACCTGTTAATGCAGATAAATTTGATGAATTTTGTAAATTATTGGCCAAAAGATACGTAGAAGAGTATTCCTGGTACCCAATGACCGTAACTCTACATAAAATACTTGTGCACGGCAAAGATATCATAAAAAACTCTGCACTACCCATAGGATTGTTATCTGAGCAAGCTGGGGAAGCGCGTAATAAATTTTGGAGGCACGACCGCGAACACCACACAAGAAAATCAGATAGAGAAAAAACAATTCTAGACCTTTTCCATCGAGCACTTGAAACCTCTGACCCCTTTATATCGAATATAAGGCTTAATAAAAGACTAAATAAGCTTAAGCGTCAACCTCTTCCACCTCAAGCCCTCATATTGTTAGAGCCTTTTGAAGTTCCAACGGACGAAGAAGACGCTGATCCTGAGGAAAATATAACCACTATGGAGAATGAGCTCCCAGATAATTTAGAAATGTTATCTGAAGATGTGGATTTTGATGATTCGTAGAGACTTCTGGGTTCTCTGATACTGTATAAGAATTAGATACTTACACTTATTTTTTTACACCTTTATGTATCTCAGACAACATCTATTGCATTGATCTAGAAATATAATTCTTAAAATACAAATAATAATTATTTAATAGAAAAAAACTTAACAAAAAGTAAAACCGCCTTCTAAACCCATAAAATAAACGTATAATAGATACTGTTCAGGAAGTCGGTGCCAGTTTTTCTTCAATTAAACTATAATAATTTATTTTATGGGTTTTTGAAGACGGTTTTACTTTTTTGTTAAAAGTTTTATTAGTTCTTAATTTTTAGTGCCGTAAAGAAATTAATCTTCGATTTACAACAATCATAATTTTTACACACAAAATGCAGATGTAACAATAATACAGCACCTACATCCTTACTGTATTATTGTTACATCTGCTTACCCATTTACAATGTGCAGGCGTAATGTTATTTTATAATCAAAATTAATCAAATCCGGAATGGGTGTAATCAAAGCCGAAATTCTTAATCAGATCTTTACGAAATTTGTATGGGACCATTTCGGAGTAAACTTTCAAACCAAAAAAGAATTTTGCAAATCCATCTACAAATGACGGAGTTATACCCGAACACATAAAAAATTATACATACTTATTGAGAACATCCTCCTTTTTTGAAGTCGGTAAATAATAAATTGGTAGACCCACAGTAGAAAACGTAACAATCAATAAATTAGGGTAGCCGCTATGCAATCCGAATTTCTAAAAATATTTATACAAAGTTTATTTTCAATTACCTACATCTAAGAGAGGCAACCCTAAAACCATAGAAATTCTATGAGAACTTTAGAAGCATGTTTCTCCGAGATCCTACTGCATATGGATACGGTTATTTTTTTGGGGTTTTATTGTGTCATAGGTAATGTAATGAGCTGGAAATAAAATCCATATTCTTTTGGATATAGCATAAAAAAAAACTTAAATTAAAAAAAAAAAACCTGATACTCGCTTCCCTTGCAGATTTAAAGTTTGTAAATATAGTCAAAAATTGCGTAAAATACACCGTTAATTGTATATTGTGACAGAAATAAGAAAAACTTTTCCTGAGACGAGATATTTTGAGATTTATCAAAATACCTAAAAAAATAAAAATGGCTCTAACTTTGGTTCTAGGTATATTTGAATTCCGGGTGTTCTACTCTCGCATTTGAAACAGTTTCCAGCATCTATTAATGAAATAAAAAGGGCATGTCCGATTTTTAGGGTAAAAAAACACTGTGCATCGATTAATAAATATTCGATGAATCGTTCAGTCGAAGTAGCGTTTGGCGATAAAAGGTTGTTTCGCAATAAATTTCATTCGAACAATCGTTCAGTCGACTTTTCATTAATCGAACATATGACTCTCGAAGTTAAGTTAAAGACCCCATCCCATGTACCATATAATGGACATTACATGCGAACCTGAGGTCCGTTTCCCGATTATACATGAGCAATAGTGACCCAATATTGCATCCAGCCCTTGTGTATCTTGCCTTTCCAGTCTTTCTACGAGTATATACACGTAATATGTCCGTCTAGATGAATGTCTGGATTGAATCCTGCCTCTGCCACGGATCAATCCAGTTATAGGTTTCCGCCGAAAAATCATTAATATTGGGTTCTCTGCATACTTCAATCACATATGAACCGTCACTTTTTACATGTTCTCCGTAGTAGCTACGGGCTTGTTGTACTTGATACGTTCCAAGTGCATAGAGAATTAAATCATCTTCACTTAAAATAGGAAAGTCATCCAGCCCAGGAACTTCAGCATTCATAGATTCAAAATCAGCCCTTCTTCTATTCAGATTATTCGCAATGACATACTCGCCTAGTTGATTGCCATATCTACCTATGTGCCATATCTACCTTTTTATTGTATATTATAATATCATTGGATGTATCGCATCTCGGCCACCCATTGATGCGACATAATATATATATGTATATAATAGTTACGTAAGTACTAAATAAATCAATAATTTGTTAATTGCTATTTTATTTATGTACTTCAAACTATAGTTATAGATTTAGAGGATTCAGTCATGAGTTCTTTTAAAAAGACTGAGTCTTTGAGTTCTTTTTGGCAGGACTCGAGTCTTTTTACAAAAGACTCCAAATTCTAAAGGACTTGAGGTTCAAAAATAGCTCAAGTCTTATTAAATGAGACTCCAAGACTTGAGTTTCTTACAACACTACATTGTACCTAGTAATTAAATTATTTTTTGACCCTACTTACTCAAACATCAGGAACGTGAAGGCAATTAACACAATCGCAATAATAAGAAACCACAGAGAAAAATCCGTCATTTTAAATAATTTATTTCATAGTGTACGTAACGACAATTCTTTTACAAATTATACGACAGATTATTACTTAGGAACAGATAGGTAGATAGCAAGTTAATTATTCTTTACTTACTCACTTTTATTGGTTTTTCGTGTAGAACGTCAGTTATACAGGGTGGAATCGAAGTCATGGGCATTATTTTAACCTAAGGCACTACTCACGATACTGATTGCATTAGGGCTATTAATACGCAAATCAAAAATATTATTAATGCAAGTAAGGAAAACCTTAAAAATGTAGTAAGTCAAATTGCACAAGGCTTATTATTGCAAATAAACACTTAAAGTAATTAAAACAAAATACTTCGTTAACGCCAATAATTGTTGAAATATCAAAATCTTAAAGCGCAGTACAGCGCAAAGCGAAATGTAAACAAACATCACCTGCGCGCGCGCGGGTTTTTCCTTACAAGTAATAATAACAATGGGCTACAAGACATTCCGTCCGGCGGGATTCCCTGAACTCTCTCCGTCCCACTCCCTCACTCGCAAAAATACGAATATCACCCCCGCGCGGGGTATGCTTCCCGCCGCAACACGAAGTCACGAACCCGGAACCAGTGTCATAACGACTGCGCAGGTGCATTGACGCGTAATTGATTTATTGATCCCGTGACGTAATCGCCGTACTCGCCGCTCGCGGCATACGGTGCTTGGATTGCAGTGTATTAAGTGTTAGTGTAGTAGTTGTGTGTTGTGTGTGTGTTTGTGTACACGATGCCTCGACCGCGTAATGTGCAGGCTAGGTACACCAACCAACAATACCCACAAATGGTTGTAATTTACGATCGCGCAAGAAATTTAGTATGAACTCGTGAAATGTTCCATCGGCGCTACCCGAACGACCCTATTCCTTCACGGGGTCTCATTCCACCAGAACCACTCAGAACCTGTTGGATTTTTCGTCTTTTCACGTGCCAGCACATGCACAAGCTCGTGGAAGAGCACCCGTTTACCCTCTGTCACTTTACCGACAAATAAGGTTTTTTCAAAACAATCCACAAGCTAGGTACGTAAATGTTTTTTTTTAATGTATGTTAGTTGACGTAGTTTTGACCGTCCTAAGCCGGCAAAGTACGAAGGGAAAATTGGAATTTATTATGAATCAATTCATTGGCAACTTACGAATGTCACGTGAGTCGGGCGGGGTCAAAGAATTCACGCCCAATGACGCGCGTACGGCGTAGTGTACCTACGCATTTGCTATCGAGAAGCGCAACTAATTTGATACTTTGTATGACTTACTACATTTTAAGGTTTTCCATACTTGCATTAATAATATTTTTGATTTGCGTAATAGTAGCCCTAATGCAATTAGTATCATAAGTAGTACCTTAGGTTAAAATAATGCCCATGATATCAAATGCACCCTGTATAGAAACCTTGCTGTATAAAATACGATTTTTAAAGTATTAGTTAGTAGGATGAACTCATCGGTATCGGGAGTACCTAATTAGAACGCGCTCTATGTGTTCTTGCTTTATCGAAATCCCGCATAATCCGAAATCTATGATTCTGTGAAATCTGAGAAGATACTCATTATAAACGCTGTTTCGCTGGTTTAGTGGTCGCAAGTAAGCGCCACTGCTGATCATGTGAATCCTCGGTTGGTTGGTCCTTGCTTTTGTGAATCAAAGTCGTCTTGCAAAGCGTACCTGCTTGTGTTTGGCCATTAGAAGTTTATCTATTAAATGGGACTACTTAAATCAACATTAGGTACCATAACTGGTGAAATCACGATGTTTGCATTTATCGTTTTAAGAACAGTGGTAGATAAGTAATTAGGTAGGTATATAAATTCCAATAAGTAAACTGCACGTCTTGGTCTGCCTGGGTTCGAACCTACGACATTGATCCGTAAATCGGAGCCGCTACCTAGCACAATCAACCTGAAAAATTTGCAAAACATCGCGTGGTGCAAAACTACGTTTATAATAGTAGATTTTGTAACCTATTTTTACGTTCGCAGAATAAAATTTCTGATCTTCGTCGTGTCGATGATGTCATTTACAAAATTTGGCCAACTCTGCAGCATTAGCAATGCCTCGCAGAAGCGTTCCATAATGCAGGTGTTATTGCACAGAGAGCATTTTTTATAACAGCCAAGTGCGGGTCGTATTCACTGACTGATAGTTTCGTACCATGCTTTAACTAAAAGCCAAACATGACTACCTACCTAATTTGACTTCCTATACAAATCCTCAACTGATCCGACCAAATACAATAATTGGTCGACTATTACTCGTAAACTCGTAAAGCCCACTTAAGTGTGATAGTTTTCCTGTAGACTTCATTATATATAGGTACTACTGCCGTGACATTTGAATTTCTAACTACAACCATTTAGTTGGTAGTGGGGGGACACTTTGGTATTTTAAAGCTTGATAAGCCACGAACGGTTTACTTAATCATGAAAACGGTCTTCCCAAACCCCTAATATTTTAAAGACCTATTTAATGATATCCCACACTATGGGAAGGATGAAAAAAATAAGGGAGGTACCGTAATTGTTTTTTTCAAAATTTTATTTTACCACTTTTTCGGCGTCATTAACATGTATACTCATGCCAAATTACAACTTTCTAGTACCAATAGTTTTTGAGCTAAACCGCGGACGGACACACAGACAGACGGACATGGCGAAACTATAAGGGTTCCTTGTTGACTACGGAACCCTAAAAAAACAGCATAATAGGCTTAGAAATCGAATATGCAATTCTTAGGGTTTATAGTCGTTTTTATACGACTCAGGCGGAATGGGCCCAAAATTTTTTGTCGGATAAATCCGACTTGGGCGGTTAAAAGGTCAAATTATTGCACTTTTTGACCCAAAGTGATACGGGTATGGTAATGGGTGGAAAACTGGAGACCTTAATTAATTAAATCACACTTGGAATAAAATTGTTCTCACAATTTTATTAGAATTGAAATGAATACAGATAAATGTTAGTTAAATCTAAGAATTAATAGCTAGTTTTATTGAACAGAAGCCATAACGCTATCCTCATTCTTCTTGAGTATGACGAATCCTTCCATGACAGGTGATAGGGGGATATACTCGTCGGTAGCAAGTTCAGCGCGCTCGCCGAACGATAGTAGGACGGGTGTCGTATGCGTGTGGGAACCAGCGATTGTTTTTGGCGTTCCTGCCTTACCGATAACATCGACAGCCTGCGAAATAATGAAAATATGTAAATCTGAACTAACGATGACAGCCAACACCAACAAAATCGAGAAGAACAGACTGTTCTCACTCAAAGTGATTTGAATTAGAATTACTTATATTAACATTAACTTAATTTCAATGGCATGAAATTCTTGTCATGACTTCAAAAAAGAAGGAGGTCTTGTTCATCATCATTTCAGCCGTTAGACGTCCACTGCTGGACTTTCTCCAAGCATCTCCACTTAGACCGGTTTTGATAACATGAGTTTTTATTTATTTGAATTTACGTATTTACACCGAATTTATTCAATCAAAATCGACGAGCTGATTTGGCGTGACGGATAATTTTACAAAATTGCGTAGCCTAATATTTGTTTCCATTCCAAGCTGTTTTGTTTTCTTACCTGTCCGACGCGCACGCTGACGTTCAAGGGCTGCAGATTCTCGTCGAGGGTGACAAGCCAACGAGGCTGCATCGCCGTCGCCAGTACGTACAGCAAGTAGTGAGACTTGCCGAGGATTACTGTAACAGAAGGCTTTGTTTAAGAGACGCAGGAAACTATTATTTGGAACTCGAACAAGATAAATTAGATAACTGGCAGTCACACCTTCCGAACATATTTCGGGTACGGATGCATTGGAAAAAAAACCTAAATTCTACTTGATGCTTTGTGTAATAAGCGGAATAAATGTTCGATATCATTTAAAAAAAAAGAAAAGCTGGGCTAAGCCTCTTCTGCATGCGGATTTGACAAGCGCGCGTAACTACTACGCCACATTAATTTTGCAATAATTTTCGTTAGGGAAACTGGCCCTATAACTAATAAAAACAGCTTATCGTTTCTAATAAAACTTTTACAACAAAACTAGAAGTGTACTTACTGTTCTTACAATCCAAGAAGGCAGTTAGCACAACCAGCAAGCCGGCGAGTGCAGGCTGATTGATGAGGCGTCGGTCGGCGTGCGTGGGACACAGCGTCACCGTGCCCTTGCCGGCGTGGCACAGACCCTGCGCCAGTCGCACCATGAATAGGTGCACCGGAGACTTGCCGTGGTACAGCGCTAGTGCGCGCAGCATTGTCGCCAACCTAATAATAATGTTTATTTGAGACACACACAGTCGCTAAAATTGTTATATAGCATATACAACGTGTACGTTAAATGCGCAAAACCTCATACACCCCAATTAGAGCATTGAGTTAAAAGCATAATACAATGACCAAAACTTTTTTTTTTTAAGCTAACTATTATTATTAAGAAAATCGTGTTGATCCTAGCATTACTTTATGCATTCAAAATTGAGTCTTATTGCATTTTCTTTGGCTCAATCGGCGGATACTATGGCAAAAAACATAATTTTTGAAAAAAAAACCTATACTAAAAATTATTGAAATCGATTCAGTAGTCAATTATGAACAAACTATTTTCAGGTTTTGCGCATTTAACGTTACACGTGGTATAATATACAGGGTTATTTTGGTATATTGTACTCACTTAAATATCAGTTTAAAAAATCTGTTTTTTTTTCTGCAAACTTCATAGACGTGATGGGTATCGATATCTGAATATGATAAAAAATAAAAAGATTTGATGTTTTTTTAGGCCCACCGCGTCTGAAAAGTTTACCTAGCGAATTTAAAATAACCCTGTATATAATGTAAAATGTAATAGTAAGAAAGCTTACCTGGCGTTGTTTGTACCAGCTCCAACCAGTCCCATGGCGAAGATGGCGTTGTAGGCGACGTCGTTATCAGAGTCGTGTGAGTATTTGTTGAGTACGTCGATGACGGCCAGCTGCGGGTTGGAGATGGAACACAGCGCGATGGCCAGGGGTACCGCCCGCCGCACTGCCGGCTCGCCGTAACGACCCTGATTTGTAATAAATATAGTATATTTCATTACAAGTGCGGAAAGGTTGTCATTGCAAAGAGTTCCGACAAATGTCTACCCGAGCCGAGGTGCAGCCGAAGGCGAGGGTTGACAGTCGGAACAAGTTGCAATGACGGTTTCGCATGTGTACTGAACGACTATTTTTAATACAGTTGCGAAAAAATGAAGCAATTTAATAAAATAAGGTGGTGTTAATTCAAAAAAACTAGGGTCGAAATTACTCATTTTGTGCAACAAACAACTAAAACTCACAAAGAAAATTTCTGAAAAATGGCGCCAACCGTAGAATATAAGCAGAGATTTTTTTTCTTCACCCATTCTGGTAGGCAAAGGGATCTATGCCCATACAGCCAAGTCTTCAGTAGAATTTTTTTATTGATATGAAATGAAAATGAAATTTAATGAGATGAAATGAAATGATATCTAACCTAACTTATTCAATCAAATCATTAAATCTGATATTGAAACAAATTAGTAGCTTCTTTTTATAAATATACGTATTTGCATGAATCATAAAAACTTCTATGAATTTTTTTAGTAAAAACTTCATGGTTGGTTTTTCTTTTTAATAGACATTATTTTGACAGTTGGGAAAGAGAACGCACGAGTTCGGGAAAGGTAAAAAAAAAGCACGAATATGTAATAGCCCACATCCCGAACGCTATACGTCCCTGCAATACGCCACTTTTTGAGCAACTGTATTAAAAAATTATTTGTAATACTCTTATTGCTCTTAAAATTGACATTATTACTAATTGTCTGTGGTGCTATATTGTGTTCTTATGATTTTTATTAGTGATGGGCCGAAATTAGGTTCAAATGCGTTCTGCATTTGAACTGAGTTTCGGCCCATCGATAGAAGAAAATATTAAAATAATAGTTGCGTTATTTTAATATTTTCTTTTATGAAATGTCTGCATTCAAGTCATTTGTTGCTTAAATTTTATTGTATGCCACAGACAAGAAACCTGCATCATGTAAATAGAGTTTTTATTGAGTTTTAAGGTGAGTGCGTCAACTCACCAGCTGTCCAAATATCCTGGTGCACATCTCGGCGCCGGTCTCCTCGCCGAGCGCGATGACGGCGACTCCTAGCGTAGCGACCGCTTGAACGGACGACAGCTCCTTGTTAGCCTCTTTCTCCTTTTCTTTCTCCTTGTTCTTGCTATCCTTTGATGACTTGCCTGGTGAAAACGACAGAATATTTAGTAGGAACGCTTGCATGAATTTATCGTATTTCGTTTGTAATCTGGAGGTTACCTTTTGTGCTCTTATCGTCCTTTGAACTGCTGGCTGAGCTTGAGCTGGTAGCAGTGCCTTCCTTGGAATCTTTCTTGTCTTGCTTCTTGAATGCAGTGTCCTCGGTTGACGATTGTTCATTCTAAAATACGTATAATTTAATATTACGCAAATTAAGTAGATACAGTTGTCTATGAAATGTGGTGCAGCTATGGAGTGCTAATTCTTCCTATAACTTAAGTTCAATCTATACTGATATAATAATGCTGATGAGTTTGTTTGTGTGTTTGAACGGGCTAATCTTTGGTACTACCAGTCGGATTTGAAACATTCTTTTTGCATTTGATAGCCCAATTCTTGAATGTCATCACGACCCTAAGGAGCCGAGCAAGAAAAAAAATAAAGAACGCTAAGCTAAAACGAAGTAATAGCGCGGGAGGGAAATCGGCTGTTATTTTAGAATATTTTTGTGTCTTACGACTTCCACGCGACCGAAGTCGCGGGCAGAAGCTAGTGTTTTATAAGTGCAGTCGAAGAGGGCATAATATTGTGTGTTAATGTTAGCAGTGATTCACATGTTTTAAGTACTCCATTATTTAATTACTCCGTGTTCTAAACTCAATAACAAAGTACACGGTAGCAAATACGATTCATCCAGCTGTAGATAGAGTGAGATACGAGATTAGATACGAGTGAGTGATAGAGACGATTGCTCTCTCTAAAAAGCCGAACTTTTTCGGAAACTATATGTTCCACTTACGACCGGGTATATGTGGATGGATTTGGATTGGTGTGAAGGATAAGGATATTTATGACAGCGTAATCATTGACAGAGGAGAATGGAAGAGGAAAACTTGTTGTCCCGACCCAAAGAACATGGCACAAGGGCGGCACGATGATGATAATGTGCAGTGATGTATCCTTACATCAGTCTCATAATGTTTGGAGCAGATGTGCAGCATCTGTTGCACGACCAACACGTCGCCGGTGCCTGCGTACGCGCACATCGACAGCGTGGTCTGACACAGCGACTGCTGAGGCTCCGGTAATACTTCCAACGCCGCCATTGTGGCTTCTGTGCGCTCCTTGCAACCTGAACAATAGAGACAAAAATGAATACAGGGTCCACTGTAATTTAGCCAGCGAAACTCTGCAAATGTGATGGGTATCGATATCTAAAAACAATAAAAAAATATTATTTGATGGTTTTGTTGTTTTGGTGTCAATGGCTGGTATTGTACTTACTTGAAATATTTAGAAAACCATTATCTTTTTGGTACCTTCACTTATCTGATGGGTATCAATATCTAAACACGAAAACTTTTTACAAAAAAAAAAACAACCGATTTCCGAAAAATAGTTATTTTTCACTTTGTCTCTTTTTTGGACGTCGGTTGTTTATATAATTATGACAGAGTTATGCCCGAACATACATAAAAAAAATATAAACAACCGAATTGAGAACCTCTTCCTTTTTTTAAGTTGATTAATAAAAGACTGGATTTTCAACTGCTGTTGATGACTCGAAACAAAATCACCAAATCATTTTTATCCGTTTTATCATGTTTAGATGTCAATACCCAAGACAATTGTAAGCTAATTTTCGTTAGCTAATTTAATGCTCTGTCTATAGGGAAAACAACTAAAATCATGTCTACATCTCTGCCTGCCCTTTTGTTGAATACAGGCCTGATGTTATGTACACTTAAGTAAATATGAATTAAAAAATTTTACCCAAGAAGCACAGTCCCAGTCCCAAATGCAAGAATCTAGCGTAAGTAGATGAATGTAAGTCCTTGTTGTCATCAATCAGACGTTGAATGATAGCGCATGTGACCTGTGAACAAGCATTTTGGTTGAAATTTCTTTTTTTTATAATACCGATAGGGATCAACTTATTAATCACTACAGATTCATTACATGTATAGATTACTGTTCGTAAATAGAACATAACCATTAATAAAAATGTATGTTAAGTATGTATACATATTTTCGTGTTATTGAGTTGCTTACATTATGCTAGAATTTTCGATCATTATTCAAAAATAGGCACTGGAAACAGCTTGATTATAAATGCTTACATCGCCATTACAGGAGCCGACAGCTATCAATCCGCAGGACACAGCAGCAAGCGCACAGATTTCTGCGGGCGCGGCCGTGTCGCTAAGTACGGGTAACAGGTGCGATAGTACGTCCTCGCGTTGAGTTCCCGCGTATGCGATACCCAAGCCTGTGGGTAAATATTACTTTGGTTAGAAAAGAGTTACTGTTTAAGAGTATTTACGATTTAGTTTAGTTTTATAGACAGTTAAAACATTAATATATTGTAGCTTGTTTAATCATAAGAGCCACATGGCCGACTATTTTAACTACATGATCGATCAATCAATGTTGATTGATGAAATCATATTTTTTTTATAAACTGTATTAAAACAAAATGCTTACCCAAAACACTTCCAATCCTAAGATTAGAGCTTGAATGTAGCACATAGTCTGACAAGAGCGCAAGCGCCGGGTCACACTCGTTGCGTACGCCGCAGTTGACCAATCCTAGGGCGAGTAATGCACCAGCCTTGATGTGTTCGTCAGCAGTGTATAGGTACTTGTCGATGGGTGTTAGACCACCATCCACATCCCATAAGTGGATCATACCCAGAGACGCAGCTGCAGATAACATGCCTGGAAAATAAAAAGGTGATATTTATTTATAGATGATTATTATTATGTTATTGTTTAGGTAATTCAACTAGTAACTTGAAAATATTACAAAAGATATATATATATATAGATATTTAGATAGAATAGTCTTTATTGAAATGTGCACCATCACAAATAAGAACTTGGTGTAAAATAAATGGAACTGCCCATTTATTTTACACCCTAGTGTCCCCCGCTCAATGTTATTACTATGTAACATCATACCATGATCTTTGTTCTTGTACATCCACTTATTGCCATCTTCAGTGGTGACAAGCTTGTCTCGTCCAAAGCCAGCGTTTACAAAGGCGTTCACAAATGTAGCAGATAAGTTCTGTCTGGCCGAGTCGACTGGGTGCTCAGTCAAAAGAGACGGGCGCAGAGCTGATCCAGCAGACTCTAGCCACGTCTTGTACACCTCCTCTGGAGTTTTGGGCTCCATGATGTCGAGCTAATAAACAAAGACAAACATTTGTGGAAATATTAATATTTATGTAAAGGCTTTGGATTTAGACGATATCTAATTATTTTTACGCTACTCACGCATTACGCTAATCACACGTGTTTGTATTTGAATTATCTGTGATGTAATGAGGGAATGCAATTTCGAGTCTTTTTCGAGACTCAATCTCGTTCATTAAATCTAGTTCGAGATTTCGACCTCGTAGGTTGAGATCTCAGTGTTGTTTTCAATTTAATTAAGTTTAAGAATTTTAGATAAATAAAGCATTATTTCAAAAAGTAGGGAAATCTTGATCACAATAATCTCGACATCAGATTTAACACGCGACATCTCGAGGTTGTTTAAAACAGAAAAAGACCTACCTCTCTTGCCAGGCTAAGAAAGTGATCATTGATGTGTGCATTGAGGAGAATTGTGCGCAGGTCTTCATCATCTACTTCCAAGGGTATGTATTGGCGCGCCAGCATGTAGCACAGCTGTTTCTTAACCAAACTGTATGAACAAGTATTATAATAAGTAATGAGATTGTTCATGTCATAAATGTGAAACTTCTTGGAGATGCCACACAAAAAAATAAATAATTTATATACAAAATAAGTAATTTGAAGTGATTTGTTGTCTTAATCACTATATATTTTTTGCAAACTTACGGATCTGTTGCAGAATTGAAGACTTCTTCGCATTTGGCCTTGTCATGCAGCTGCATAGACACAAGCAGGGCCCGGGGGTATTCACCAAAACGTATGTATGTGTCTAAAACTCCTTGTAGGATCTGAGTGGACTCAGGCTCAACAACATAGCTAGCACAACTGAAATAAATATGATTTGTAATGCACTAAAACAGAAATAACTTAGATATATATAATACAGGACAAGTCCTAGTTTGGGTGTCAGGAGTTACAAATAACGAGCCTGTACTTAGCCTCTTAATACACACATCAAAAGTGTCTAGGGATCAACATATATTTTTGCAATAACTTTTCTCCTGATTGATATTAATTAAAATTTTCTTTAAGGATTCATCAAATAAAGTGTTTTCGTTTGTCACAGTAACGATAAACCAAGTCACCTTTGCATTAATAAAGAAATTTGCCATTTTCCTAATAAAGGGATTTTTGACATTTGAACCACTAACACAAAAGTTCGAAAAAAAGACTGAAATAACAGTTTTCTCTAAAATTTTATTGGGTAACTTAAACAATTAATAATCCGTGTTTCTACCGCGAACACTAACAACAAAAGAACATCGGTTTGGCATACTCAAAATGAGTTCATCCAAATCACGCTGTGGAATGGCCGCCCATGTTCGTTGCAACAACAAAAAAAGGTCTTCTTGCGACTGGATACCCTCCATATTCGGCAGAGCTCTTCTCTGTAGCATATCCCATGCATGCTCAATCGGGTTCAAGTCTGGCGACTGAGCAGGCCAGGGCAGGACATTGATGTTAGCTGCGGCGAGAGTCTGTCTTACAACTCTTGCGGTGTGCGGTCGTGCATTATCATGCATTAACTGAAATAAGGGACCGATTTGCACTTGTAGAGGATGATGACGTCTGATACAATCGTCTCAGCATAAATTTGAGCGTTGAGGTTGCCTCTGATCCAAATCAACTCAGTTCTTCCGCCGATCCAAATACCCGCCCATACCATGATGGTTCCACCACTATAAGGATGGACTTCCTGGCAGGATTTTAATCGCTGTTGGCGTCCAGGGGTTCTCCAGTGTCGTATACGTCTTGTATCCGGTCTCATACCAAAACGAGACTCATCAGAAAAGCACACGAAACGCCATTGTTCTTCTGCCCAATTTCTGTGTTCAAGAGCCCATTGATATCGAATCCTACGATTGTGCATTGCTATAGGTGGTACCCGTAGCGGTCTTCGGGAATGAAGGTTCACTTCATGCAAGCGGTTTCTGACTGTTTGGTCGCTAATTAAGTTCCCTGAAGAGTGATGAAGCCTCACGGCTAACATCATGGCGGTTATTGTTGGAGCTCTTCGAGTTAAGATTTGAATGTATCGGTCTTGTCTCCGTGTGGTGCAGCGATACCGTCCTCCATGGCGCTCAGCCACGGTACCAGTGCTTCGGTAACGTGTCCAAAGTCGACTGATAACACTCTGACTTGTATTCAGAGCTAAAGCCACAGTACGTTGCCGGGAACCAGCTTCTATCATTCCCACGGCTCTGAGCATTTCTTTCCTGCTTAAATGACGTCGCCGCTCCATAATAACGTTGGTTTTAATCAGTAGTAGGGAAACAGTAGCACTAATAATGTCTTCAATGCGTTGTATGTTTTTATAGGGAAAATATTGACAGCTGATTTTCATCTTTTACTCGAATTTGATTCACAGTTCCTGATTCAAATTATGAAATGCACCAAAAAGGATCCATATAAATTTATAAAATCATAAATTTATTACAAAGCCACATCTCAATCTCAAGAAATCCGCATAAAAATGCTTGATCCCTAGACACTTTTGATGTGTGTATAAGGATAGTACATTGTTAACTGTTTTTCTCTTCTTATTTTACTAGGCTTATAGACTTATGAAATAAATTAAAAATGTGTTAAGAATTTTATTGATTAATTATGTTATGAATAATAACTTCATTGTGTTCTTTATGCTTCTGCAGTTTTGCCTACCACTTCAGGGAATACAGGCACAAGGTTGGTAATGTAAATAAATAGACTTTGGTTTTTACTTACCCAATCAAATATAAGCATACTCTGGGATAGTTGCTCTGATCCATGTGTTGAGTCAGCAGGTCCAGTCGGTCTATCTCCATCAGTAAGTCACAGGCCTGAATCTCAGCAGAGTGCTTCATGTCAAAGGAGATCACATCTCTTACAAGGTTTAACAGGGAATCCATATTCTCTATGTTCCACTCTTCAGCTATTTCACCTTCCAGTTGTCTGTTTCACAAAACAAATATTTTTTATAAAAAAGAATTAAAATGTTTGTGTAAACAGTTGTACTTAACTTTAAGCAATGTTTATGAATAAAGGTGTTATCAATATCAGTTTGATGTTTGTGATTGAACTATTTGTAACCATACCTAACATATTCATGTCCCCAGTCACCTACATTAGACATAGTTCCAAGAAGGCAGTATTTGAGACATTCTCTTTTCTCAGCAGCATCCTGTCAATCATAATTTAATTTCCATTAATTGATTCTTTAATTACAAACCAAAACAAAGAAAGATGGAATAAAAAGTTTATACTCACAGTGGAACCACTGACACCCATAGCAAGGACTGAGACAACATCAGCACAGAACTTCTTTGTCTGAGCATCTTGAATTTTTTCATAAACTACTTTCAGTGAAGGATAGTGTTCCCTCAGGAACTTCAAGGGTTTTGGGACTGATGTCATTGAAGTTGTCGATGTCCTAATAAGTTTACTCAACATTTGCAGAGCCGGTAAATATAAATCAACATCTTCTCCCTGTAGATGAAATACGAAATTAGGTTAGAAGTGTTTGATTCTCACCAGTCATGTTCATTTTTTCACGAATTATTCTATATTTACATACCAGCAGTTTCTCAACCAACATATTGAGTTCCTCTTGCAAACGTTTGTCTTCTTCAGACTGTAAAAACAACCAAACAATGAATTCTTAGTCATTTCTAGATGGGACGATTGATTTTATTTTCTTTTAATAAATTACATACCAAGTCATCATTGGGAGCGGCTGCTGGTTCGGCCTTCTCTTTTTTCGGATCCTCGATTTTATTCTTCACCGTCATTTTGTGTTTATTTTGGTTTATTTCTTCAGAAATTAAACGATCTCTCTGTGAATCTCAACTTTCGGTGATTTTACAAATTTTGACAAGTCACCATAGCATCGGGATACCTAGCAAAATAAATCGATTTCTACTATGAATGAGGAATTTATTAGTAATATTCTACTATTGTTCTTTTTTTTTACTTTCCATGGAGGAAATGATAAAATACAAATTTTAATCTACTAATATAACTTTTAAAAAACTACTCAAATAGCACATCATAAAAAAAACATATTCCCTACAATAATTTCAAGCTTCATCCAGCTACGCATAACTGTGCTAGACGGAAACTTATTTACTTTTATTTTTATATTTGATGTTTGAGCCCATGTATCAAGTGAACATTGAGTTAGTTTTTTTTTTCTTCCCACAGTAATGATTATATCTGTACAAATGTCTAGTTTTTGTCTAACGCTCAACAATGGCCCCGATTCTGTTATTCACAAACTAAATTAAATTTATGTTCAGTGCATCTTTTTCTTTCAATTTAATTATGAAAAAGGACAGAAGATAAATAATAGTTTAGTCCTGTCAAATTGAATAATCCATAGTCAAGTTTAGACGTGGTTAAAAAATTGGCTACTAAAAATATGTAAATTTACGTCAGGCGCTTATTATATTTATCTTCTGTCCTTTTCTTAGCGAAAATAGAAAGAAAAAGATGCACAGTTTGTGAATAACAGAATCGGGGCCATCGACTTTATAATAATATGTTATTAGCAGCGCCCCGCGGTTTCACCCGCAGGAGTTTCGATCCCGTGGGAATATCAGGATAAAAACTATTCTATGTCCTTTCCCGGGACTCAAACTATCTCTACCAAATTTCATCTAAGTCAGCCGATCGATTCTGTAAAAATCTCACCGTGATAACTTAGGTGAAGTGAGCTATCAATAGTGGCAGTCCCTAACATCAGGTGGAGTGACAGCTCTTCACCCTAGTGCTAGCACATCACCTTAGTGTTCACTGCAAAATGTTGGCAGTGGCACACAATTATACAAATAATGAAGCGACAGCGTGCAGCGAAACAGCTGAATAGCACAGTTCAACAATAATATAGGCTAAATAATATTACATTATATAGATCATATTTCAAATCGTCATGATTCAGTAATGCATAGATTATAAAATGAATTAGTTGCCGTAACATGATGCGAAAGGTAGTAACAGTAATGTGAAACTACAACACAACAGCTATAAATCTTAAACCTTACAGAGCGGCTTAATATTTCATTCAAATTTTATATTGCCACACATACATAATTCACAAAAAATTACCAATTCAATGATGAGATTTTCCTGGAACAACAGCAAGATCAGGTAGCGGTCTCAAATTGAGAATTTTAATTCAGTTTGTTTGGAGAAGTAGCCAGATCAAGATCTGGATTGAGCGATAGATTTTTAAATACATGTGACTGTGTTTACTGTTTTAAAGAACGTTTTGATTCAAATAGTTTTAATAAAATTACTTCAACGACATCAACGAGAAGGTCAGTAATCGTTCTTTGCAACTTGTAAAAGTATTTTAGCGGTATTTTGAGGATATTTTATAATACTAGAATCAGTGAAAGGCAACAAGGGTCACTTGCCTAGAGAGTCGGTGACCGCAACTAGTGGCGACTGTGCAGGCGAGACAGCAGTGCATTTGTACAAGTGTGACAGACATAAAGATAATGACCTCTACACGTCTCGTATAATGTACCTAGGTACTTACGTGCAGCGCCCATGTTAGCCAAATTTATCTTACATAAACATAGCATTCGAATTCTAAATAGCAACTGTAGTAAAACCAGTGATAGCGGAGGCTAAGGCTTAGTCATTTTTCTTTCGTTTTGGCTGCCGTATGACCTGCGTCGGCCCACTCTAGTGGTTTACAGCCTGCAGCACAGTCTGACGAGCGTACAAATAGCTAAAAGTTATAGCAGTGTTTCAGATGATCTGACAGTGCATATCGTTTTACCTTCAATACCGTTGTCATATGTAGTTTCAGATTCCACAATAGTAGGTATGTTATTTTTGCGAATGGTCTGTTTGGGTTTATTTAGTCAAAAAACATTTTTTTCAGGTACTATGTATCGCAACCAAGGTGTACCTTTTTTGAAAATTCTAAAATTTAACAAGTTTTTGTCACTTGATACCTCGAAAACACCTTTGTCTATTGAACATATGCCTCGTCCAAAATCACTGCCTCTTCTCGGGACAAAGTTAGACTTTATTGCGGCAGGCAGCGGAACAAAGTAAGGCACTATCTTATTTTTTATTATAAGACTAGAGGAAATTGTGTTTACGAAGCCGAAGGAGCAAACATGATCGATGAGTGTGGATCGAGAATACCTAATTATGTACGTCGGTAAGATATTAATTAATTTTGTTTTTACGTTACAGGTTACACGAATATGCCGATTCTCGACATAAACAGCTAGGTCCCATATATTGTGAGATGTTAGGTGGTAACACAGAACTGGTATTTGTTAGTGATCCTATGCTAATAAGAACATTATTACTGAATCTTGAAGGAAAGTATCCAGTTCATATTTTGCCAGAGCCTTGGGAATTATACGAAAAACTGTATGGGTCTCAAAGGGGTTTATTTTTTATGAACGGTGATGAGTGGTTAGAAAATCGAAGAGTTATGAACAAGTACTTACTAAAAGAAAATTCTGAAACTTGCTTCGAAATACCAGTAAGAAGGACTGTAAATAATTTAATACAAAAGTGGAAAATTGAAATGGAGAAAGGCACATTTGTGCCGAATTTAGAGTCTGAATTTTACAGACTTTCTATAGACGGTATGTTTCGAAAATAACTCAACCTTTTATTTAGTAGGTACTTAATAATTGAAGAGATGACTTCGGTCGACCTATAAAATAAAATTTTCGCATGTTTGTATTTTTGCTAGTTTATAGACAAGTTCAGAATGAAACTCCAAAATCCAGTAATCCTGCCAATGTAAGTCAATGTTTCGAGTAATATGACAAAAAAAATAATTTCATGGGTCACCCGATGCATCCAGCTAAGTGGTGATAATTTGTCTGAATGAGCGTATCCATATTTTGATCTATCCCTTACCTACTTACATTATACCATGTATTTATTACTTTTCACAGTTATAATAGCAGTAATGTTAGGGAGCTCTTCATCACTCAAACCGGATCAACATTATGAGACACTGTTGACCATGTTTTCTGAAGCAGTCAAGAAGATTTTTCAAACCACTACAAAGTTGTACGGGTTGCCAGTTATTATGTGTCAAAAATTAAATTTAAATGTATGGAGAGATTTTAAAGAATCCGTTGACATATCTCTATCATTAGGTAATTATTTATGGCTTATGCATAAGGTACCTACATAATTATTGTATGTTAAACTAAACGTTGGATTTAATCCTTTTTAGCTCATAAAATTGTCAGAGAAATGTTATTATATAGCAAAGACAGTAACGGATTGATAAATGCTCTGGTTGAAGAAAATGTTAAGCCCGAAGATATTAAAAGAATAATCGGTGATTTCGTTATTGCGGCTGGAGACACGGTATCTAATGTTTGTAATATCGATGTATGTACTCGTAACTACTTTTCTATAAGTTGTATTTATGTTAGTTACATTTCAGACTTCTTATACATCTATATGGACATTATTTCTGCTTTCAAGAAATGAAAGTGCAAAACAAGAATTACATTTAAGAAATTCTTATATAAATTATGTGATCAAGGAATCTATGAGGCTGTTTCCTGTGGCTCCATTTTTAACAAGGATTTTGCCCAGAGAGTGCATTTTTGGGCCATACAGACTCGACAAAGGCGTAAGTATAAGCTTGCAATTTTTCTAATCTTGTTATGATATAGGTAAACTAACAACTTTCTATTTATTTATTTTTTGTAACTTCAGAAGGTATTCAATTTAATTTAATAGAGTTAAAGGTGGAACTAGTCGCGTGCTCGAACTGACTGGTGGTCATGGCCAAAAAGCTCGGCGTCTCACCTGGCTTCATGTCCGACAGAGATAGTATCTGTGGTGAGCAGATAGACGCTAGTCTACATGCACACCCATACATGCTCTGTGCGCACACCGTCTAGTTCTCACGCACAGAAACACCGTTCCGAACTAAAAGGCGCGTCAAAAAATTCGAAGTGCTTTGGAAAGTCAAGTTTTATGAAAAAAACGCGGCATAAATCAATTACAAATGAAGTTTATTGAACTCTTCGATAACTGAGCTTTGTCGTTACTGACTTTGATTTGAAGATTTTAAAGTTCTTTCATTACTTATTTACACACAAAGTTACGTTAAAAATAGCAAGAAACACGAATTTTTGTTGGCTCATAACTTTTTAATGGCTTTTTATTTACTATTCTGTTTTCTTAGAGACAAAATTAATAATAAGAAAAAACGACACCATGTATAAATTTTGTTAGACAATGTCAAACAGTGTGGTAATACTATCCCGAAATTTGTATGGAAAAAATATCGACTAGTGGCACCGTAAAGGGATTTCCTTATTTAAAAATCGACGGACTAACGAATGTCAGTCGTTAGTCCGTCGATTGTGACTAACTTTGTTATATTAACTCATTGATTTATACATTAATTACGTACAGACGCCAGCAGGTCAACCTACCCCAATCTGTCAAATTTCTTAGATAGATTTTCAACTTTAGAGCAAAGGAATAAGGTTCATATTCAATTGGGAAAATCTGACAGATTGGGGTAACTTGATGTGCTGGCCTCTGTACATACACTATCTAATGTTCTTTCGTGTATGTATATAAAAACTACTAAAACTTTACTAATATTATTATTTGGTAACAACATTGATGTTCTCGTTCATTCTTACAGTATCATGAATAAAAATTATTAAAAAAAAAATCTTGTTCATTCGGTCAGTGGGTCATACAGTAGGACATACTTATTCCATGTGGTAGGACAACTAAACTATACCAAATACTACTAACCGTATAGTATTATAGTTTATTATCTGTGGGAATTATTTGCATTTGACAATGTCAAGTTTGTGTGTGAACTGTGACATTAGATTGACATAAGAAAAAGAAAATAAGTAGATTGTACAACGCTTGAATTTATTTAGAATTACTGTGAAATCTGTGAATTACACAATAATTCCCGTCAAAATGCTAATCTACAAACATATTACTAAGTTAAAAATGAACTCTACAATTAAAAACTATCGTACTTTCAGTGCAATTTGTTGTAACCATACTGATAAAGGAAATAACGAAAAAAAAGTGTTTATAAATAGTATACTAAATCAAAATAAGTTTAAATCGATGAATAGCCATCTAAAAAGATGTATATCAATGGAAGGATTCGTCAAATGGCAAGAACAAACGTACGCAAGCATATCAAGTAGCACTCCTGTGCAATTTATGCAGGATGGGTTACTTCACTTTCACGACGGAACCGGCATGACCTGGTGGGCCACAATTGTTACAGCCACGGTACTTATAAGATCGCTCATGACTCTACCACTGTCAATTTATCAGAACTACATATTAGCTAAAGTCGAAAACATCAGCTTAGAACTCAAGGACCTGGTAAATGAATTAAAAAAGGAAACAACAATAGCAAAGAAAACTTACAAGTTAACAGACAAACAAGCTGCTATATTGTACAAGAGATCATTGAAAAAACAATGGAACAATTTAATAGTAAGAGATAACTGCCACCCTTTCAAAGCCAGCCTACTAATATGGTTTCAACTTCCAGTGTGGGTGTGTATGTCATTTGCACTGAGGAACCTAGTTTACATGGCTGACGCTGACCCTGCAGCATTAGTGACGTTTATGGAGTTATCTGCTGGGGGTGTAGGATGGATTCCTAATTTAACTGAGCCAGACCACTCCTGGATACTGCCAGTGGCATTTGGATTGACAAACTTATCAATTATTGAAATACAAAGGTTATCAAAGCTGAGACAACCTTCTAAGCTGTACAATGTTTTCACAAATGTTTTTAGAGTATTTACAATAATCATGATACCTGTTGCTGCCAATGTACCTTCATGTATGTGTCTGTACTGGATGACTTCGAGTAGTATAGGCTTGGTCCACAACTTGGTATTACTGTCCCCATCATTGAGAAGGAAACTGAAGATACCATTGGCTCCAAGTGAACTAGAAGAACCCTACAGACACATAAAAGAAGAATTGAAACACTCCTATTCAAGAATTTTTAAAAGAAATATACCTAAAGAATCATAGTTTTTTTTTTATTTCTCCATATATTCCATCAATTATATCCAAACCTTTTTCTTTAAATAATTAGTATTGAAAGAAAAGTGTTTGACAGTAAAATTTTGTTTTAAAATATTAAAACAATTCTGCTCACTAGTCTAGACTAACAAAGATTTATTATATTGTTTTGAGAAGAAATGGAAATAACTTTATGCATAAATGATTACAGACTCCAATAATAGCTTCAATATACACATCAGGAAGAGATGAACAGAACTTTAGTAAAGCTGATGAATATCTTCCTTACCGCTGGGACCGCAATGACACAAGAAGGAAAGATCTGGTGAACCATGTGTCCTCTGCATCATTGCCTTTCGCGCTTGGCGCCAGATCTTGCATAGGCAAAAAGTTAGCAATGCTACAGATGACAGAGCTTATAAGTCAGGTAAACATTCAATTTATATGCAAGTTATTCTGGGTTGGGATTTCATGTTTTAATTTATTAATACTTGTGTATTAATAAAATAAAACACGAAATCCCAAAGAGTACCCAAAAAGGATCACAAGAATCCAAATTCTTGTGATCCTTTTTGGGTACTCTGATTCACTTTGTTGATCGAAGTTGATTCATGATCCTTAGTTGCTTTTTCTTTTTATGTTAATGTGTTTATTTTTTGTTACAGATTGTCCTAAACTTTGAATTTGAGTGTTTAAATAAAGATGAGATAAATGCAAACACTTCACAGGTTCTTGTGCCTAACAAAGATATTAAGTTGGCATTTTCATTGCGAAAACCAGAAATTAGCCATTAGGCCGCATATAAACAAAAGTGCTTTTATACTTATACTGAACTACGAAATAGCTGTGAATTGGCCAGGATTCGCCATGTTATTAGTAATATTGTAATGAGTTTGCTTTCATTGTTTTTCGTTATTGATATTATATGGTCTAAGGAAAAAAATTGTAAGGTTGGGAGAGCTATTGATACACAATACATTGAAGTGAATATAAGTTTAATTAAATTAAGACTGTTTTTATACCTGTATATAAAACAAAACTATTATTTACACTCTCACTGAGAAAAATACATTTTTAGTTGCAAATTCATTATTATATTTTTTTTTAGTGTGATGGATTGCCCAAAAAAAACGAATGAAGGGAATTTTATGACATAAAATCACAAAATATTTACTAAGACTTTTTAGATAGTTAAATCATTAAATAAATGCAATATTCTTGAATAAAAACCTTAAAACTATATAAATACATCACATTATAAAACATTGCTATAAATGGCAGTTTTTAAATAACATTTTATTATTCAAGCAATTAAAGCACAATGAAAAATGATTAGCGTAATTCATAATTACGCAAATCAATCACTTCTCGCTACCTAAATAATATCACTTCACCAACTGTCTCAGTATCATAGATTTGATATCTTCAAGCCATTGTTCCTTATACTCTAGGTTGAGTATGTTTCTAAAAGCAGTCGTGCGATCTGATTCGTCCATTTTACCCGTTAGCAAGTAAGCAACTGATTCCACGCATAAGAAACCCATGCCTTCGCTTAGTGACCATACATATATTTTATCGGCAGAGTCTGGATTCAATTGAAACTGTAGGATAGCACTGCTCAGCAAGCCTTTCAGTTTATCAAATAAAAATCTATCTGCTAACAAAAGGACTTCTAAATTAGTTTCTAGTTTCTCAGCCATTGGGAAGACTTGGACGTCGCATCTGGTGTTATTCAATCCAAAGTGCAATAAAGTAAATAGGTATTCTAATGCAGGTTTGGTCACATTCTTTAACCTGACACATTTTTCTACAGACTCCTTGAAACACCCCATTAACATGGCGCTGAAAACTTCGGAGTTTTGACACAGAAATACTCTGTTGGCTTTAACTGTTGTCAAATCATCTAGTTCAAAAGTGACTATTTCGTCAAGGGATAAGTTATCAAGTATAGGATCGTAGCTAACAAATATTTGGCCCGTAAATCTATTTTCAAGTACTTTAGGATCTTTTATGTGGACATTATTGGCTAGTTTTGCTAAAGCAGTGACGCAGTCTTGTATGTCTTCTTTAGACTCGCCTATTATTGCAAACAGCGAGTTCAGTGCACTGCAGTCTATCAAATATTTCTTGAGCGGTTTTTCGGTTCTGTGAACATTCCAAGTCGTTAGAATTATGAAGGTAAACTGTAATTTTAATTAACTGTAATTGGCTTTACCTCACGATGTATGGTAATGTCAGTGACAGTGTTTGTTTCATGGACGAGCTGCCTTTCAGCAGTTGATAGCTAATTTCACCAATTCCATAACTAGATTCTGCTAATATTGTTAGTTGGCTCAATAACTTTGAACTCAGCTTTAAAATCTGTAAAGGATAAAAATGTTGTAAGTTTACAAGCGCGAGAGGATAGTTTCAATTTGAGTGTTATATTCATACTCATAAGTGCGACATTACAAAAGCTCACAAAAATAAAGATAAGGTTGGACTCACTTGTTTGCACTGCTGGCATTTCGTAGGCGGATGCTTAGAACTAACGGACATATTATGTAATCTAAGAGCTAATCTATGTTTCAATATACTCATTAGGCAGAGAGCATTGCTGAAAATAAAACATTTATTTATTAGTTATGGAGTTAAAAGAAATAAAATAAAAATTACATTAAGGGTCTGCTCATGTTAACGCGACAAAACGCGTCTTGTTCACAGCGTCACCGTTACGTGGACTCCCATAAAGTGTAAGTGATGGCTTGGTATTGGTCCGTCTCTGGTGGGTTGTACAGTAGGTCCGTGATCTGCTCGACATCTTGTCGCTCGAGCTGTGCAATGACCATCTGTGCGAGCTGGCTTTGGCTTTTCTTGAGGTCGTTGGTTGCTGCCTCGAAGCTGATGAACCAGAGTCGTGGTCGGTCACGCCAGAAAGGTGGAATGCGCAGGGTAAGAGATATTCCGGCAGCTTCCGCCTTCGGGACTGGGTGCGATGTTGAGCTGGATTGTTCTTCCGTTTGGCAGGGATTCGGCATCTTGATTTGTAATGGCTGAGCTTCGGTGATCTTGATTTCTTCAGTGTTTTGCACGGGGTCACCACTTTGGAGGTTCTTGAGTTATCAGAAGGTTGAAGAAATACTCGTTGATGTATGTATGTAGAATATATTTTAGGCAAAATAGCGCATCTTATATACTATTTACAATATATGACTTAGCCAATAAAAACGTGTACATTAAATTTAATAAAATATTCACAAAAAATTGTCGAATAAAAATGACCTATTTTTGACCAATCACACGACAGAGCACTGTTGACAAATGGTTTCCGCACGGTGTCGCCTGTGTGTTCGTAAGCGCGGCGCGGCGTGCGCGCCGAAAGCATAAATATGGGTGCCTAGGAAACCGTGCTTCCATTTCGAGGTGGCCACCGTCGTGTGAAGATCAGTGTTAGTGAACTTGCCAGGCGCGGCGATAGAAGATAGAAGGTGCCGCGAACTGAAGCTGGAGAACACGATGACGGCGTGTGGCATCTGCAGTCCTGATACTCCTGTTTCTTTAGCGAGTTGTCAAAACGTTGTGTTAGTTCTTTTCAGAACTGTTTGCTTCCGTGTTTCTTTATGAGACGTCAAAACGTTGCGTCAGTTTTTTTCAGAACTGTTTGCTTCCTTGTTTCTTTATGAGATGTCAAACGCGGTAATGAAGGTAGCTACAGATTTTTAATGGGAACTGGGCTAATTTGTTATTAAAAACTTTTTTTAAATACCTCAGTACTCTGGCAAGAATGCGGGCGGCTCGTCCTAGAGGCCGCTTACACCTTTCTACATAATCCAACAATGCGTTCAGGCACTCGCGTCCCGTCAACAGCTCAAGTGTCTGGTTCGGCACTGGCTCCTCACGTAAGGCGCCGAACGAGTTGCAAGCTCCATGGGATACTCGGAATAATAGGACTAACACGCATGCTATGCGCGATGATTTGGTATTCGTGACGAGCTTGGAAACATCTGAAAAGTATAGCGTTATTCTTTAATATACTACTTTGTAGCAATTCATGTCGAAGGGCTGTGCCCATAGGTGTAAGTCATTCAAATCAGACAATGACGATGAAAATGTAATAGTTACATGGATTCTATTATAAAATACCATATCATTGCCACGTCGCCGGTCACATTAAACTCTTGCAGACATCAGAAGGCAATAATTAATTAATAATATCAGCGTTTTACCTGAAATAAAACGCTTATTAAACTACTTACCTTATTCGAAGCATAATTAAACAATTGAGATAGGCTGAACCTTGTTTCCTGTGCCATTTTTCCTTACGTTTCTAGCGATATAGCTCTGTCTCGCTCTCGTGACGTCACCAGGTCAGAGAGGGGTGCGCACTTTTGAGCGCGCGCGACTCGTCTTGTTCATTGGATGATTGACTTTGTTACCAGGCAGAAATTACTATTATGCTTCGAATAAGGTAAGTAGTTTAATAAGCGTTTTATTTCAGGTAAAACGCTGATATTAAACCACTTGACCGTTATTCGAAGCATAATTAAACAATTGAGATGTGTCTGTTATCGCCTGGTGACGCTCATGACGAACGCCAATGTGTAGGGAAAGTTAACAGAAAGATTTTGTTGAAAGATGTTAACATAAAGAATTGCAATTTGTTTTTTTTTTTTTGTTACAAAACATAAGAGAATAAACAAAATTAATCAGGTTTTATTATACTCTTAATTAAAACAACTATATCAAACATTTAAATCTAGTTAAAATTAATTATAAGACAGGGTTAAAGAGAGCAGTAATGCTGTTACTCCTAGAAGAACCTGTCGTTTATAAAATCGAATAAAAGTGTTTGAGGACCTCCAATTTCCTCGAGCCATAATATCTTCCATGGGGAAGTTGTCTATCCAATTTTTGGAAGCAACAGCAGAACGGACACTTCCAGGAGTAGCAACAATACCTGCCTGACGCATCAGAGTTTTAATCCAGCCTGCAATAACAGTCCGTGAGGCCGCACGAGCTGTACCTCTCGTAGTGATAAACAAGTTAGGACATTTAGCTTTCTGACGTCTAGTGGAAAGCAGTGATACGGTCTGTTCAACCCAGTATACGGGGTCCAAGTTCCTATTATCATTATTTTTGAATAATCTCCATCCTGATTGCCTATGGTCAGATGAATCAGTCTTAGACCCAAAGGCTGGCCACAAAGTTATACAATTAAGATCTGAAGATTTAATATAATTATCGTTATCAGTCATAAGGAGTGTCAAGTCATGAATACGCCTGCCAGAACAGAGTACTAGGAGGGCAGCAGCTTGACTCGATACCTCAAAAATATTGTCATGATTTATCGTTCTATCGCCAAGAAAACATACAAAATCATCAATATTCCACACGGGTAACTTAGATGTAGTTGGTTTTTTAATTGAAATCGATTTCAAAATGTGTTTTACTAAAATATGGTTACTTAGAACACCTGAATCATTTACATTACAAAGGGTGGAGACTACAGACTTATGTAACAATATCGTATTATAAGACAGTTTATGTTTTATATGCAGATCAGCCAGAAAACGAGCTAGGTCAGATCCTGAGGGGTTTTTAGGGTTAATATTACTAGTTTGACACCACGAGACCCAGCGGTCCCATGCAGGTTTATAAGTTTTTAGGGTGGAAGCGCGCCAAGAATTTTTCAAAATATTTATCTGAGAATTATTCCAATTACCTAAATGATGTGTCCACCCCCACATTTCCATACTTCCAACACTAGATCCTGGACGCGAGGAGGTGGCAGTCCCGTTGTCACATCGATCAATACTTTGTTCAGGTTCTGTATTGTGAACGGTGGGTCTAGAGCCCGGGCTTTGAGATTTCCGCGCCAAAAGACTCTCTCCCATTTTGGTGCTACTATCAAGTAAATTCCCGATGCCTGGTTAAGGTAGCTTAAAACTCGGGGTATCAGAAATGGGGGCGGGAACACCCATGCCAGATCGAATTTCCAGGCAATCGAGAATGCGTCGTGGGCTACAGCTTGTTTGTCGTTCTGATCTTTCGACACGTAACGAGGGACTACGTGAGCGTTGCTGGAGGCAAACAGGTCCACTTGGGGGAATCCCCATTTCAGGAATATTATCCTGGTTATTTCGGGCATCAGATGCCATTCGGGAACCTGGCGAAACCGTGATAGGTGGTCGGCATGGTTGTTGTACCTCCCCGGAATGTAGTACACGTTGATATGAATTTGGTACTGATCTATCAACCAAAACAGGTCATATGTTATGTCCATCAATCGCGAGGATTTGGTTCCCCCTTCGTGACGCAGATACGCTACTACCGTGCGATTGTCGCATTGTATGGTGACCGTAGATTGACTCAGATAGACAGCATGACTTTGAAAGACCTTCAATATTGCCAACATTTCTTTTACGTTGCAGTGACAATTCTTCTCGTTCCGGGACCAGGTTCCCCATAGGGACTGGTTGTCCATCTGGGCACCCCAGCCTAAGTCGGAGGCGTCCGTCGTGATGAAATGCGTCGCTGGTGCTTGGTGTAAACTTGACGGATGTTGCAAATTGTGGCTCCACCACTGTAGGTCGCCTATTGCATCTATAGGTACAGTATATACCTTGACAGAATTGTCCAATTGTAGTGTGTTTAGAAATTTTAATAGAGCTCGATAATGCAATCTCCCTCTTTGGACCACAAAACTCGCAAAGTTTAGTGCGCCTATTACACTCTGCAACTTCTTTAGGTCTGTCTTCCCTAAATCTATGATTTCGCGTATCTTCACTAGTAATGAGGTTACTTTTTCCGCTGGCAGACTTTTGAGGTTTAGCCAAGGATCCCACAGTACTCCTAGGTAAACCAGGGATGTCTTTGGTGTTAGGAGAGATTTTTCGAAATGTATTTGCCAACTCAGATACGAAATGACTCACCTGGCCTGCAAGAACTATTGGGTCTTGGTGAGCCAGAAGAAAATCGTCGAGGAATACCAATATTCTCACACCTTGGCTTCTCATTACTTGGGCAATCCAATTTGTCAAACTGGCAAAAGTTTTTGGAGCTGTGCTGAGACCGAAAGGTAGGCAGGTCATTTGAAAAAGCTGTTTTTCGTAAATAAGGCGTAAGAAACGCCTGTGAGACTTTGCTATTTTTAGATGGAAGTAAGCCTGTGAGATGTCCAGCTTGCACATCCAATCTTGGGGCTGAATGAAATCTGGGACTCTGAACACATTTATTAGACTGAAAGGGGTGGTCAGTACGAATTCGTTTAAAGCCTTTAAATTGAAAATCGGTCGGACTGACCCATCGCTCTTTGGTACTAGAAAGAGGGTAGATAAGAAACTTGGTATAGGGCTTGCAATTTCCAGAATTCCTTGATTCAACATTTTTTGGATGACTAAGGTCATTTCCGGTGACACAGGTGTGTGAAACGCCTTGTTGTCTAATCTGGGCATGATTAAGGGAGGTTTTTGTTGAAAAGGTATACGGTACCCTTGAATTATTTGAATAAGGAAATCTGGTGCTTGCATTTCCTTCCAATGATCGACAAAATTCGATAACTGACCGGCTTGAAATATTTTCATGTCAATATTTACTCCTCTTGGCATTGAAGCCTGAAGGTGATGACCTTCGCTTATTTCCACCTCGTTTGTGAGCATTGTACCTTTGGTTTTGTCTAGCCCCGCGGGAGCGAAAGGAACCTCTATCTACAGTGCCACTACCCTGTTGAGGATAGTTGTAATAAGCATGTACCGGTCCTTGCGAAGGACACTGTATATTATGCTGCAAAAAGCCACCCTGCGAGGGGACGTTATAGTTTTGACAGCCTTGTGAAGGCATGCTTTTTTTTTTTTTTTTTGTGGATGGGAAATCATCCACGCATGCTTGAGTTATAGTTCTTACCCTGCGAGGGTGGAACTGGATATTGCCCTTTCGAGGGACGTATGAGCCATTTTCCAACTTGCGAAGTTGAGGTGTTACCATAAGCCGTTTTTGTAGATGTACCAGCTACTCCGGATGCAGGCCAGAAAGCCTTTTTGATACCACCAGCTTTTTCTAATGCCACAAGTAACTGATCGGAATTAAATAAATTAACCTCAGATGGAGGTATTTTCCTAATAGCTGCTTTAATTAAGGGATCGCGAACTGCATTAGTTATGCTATCTCTGCGCATCTGTATGGTTTCAGCCCTATGGCCACAAATCATTTGCAATAGGTCTGCAGAGACCTTGCTGAATTCACGAGAAGTGAAGATATCATTAAGTTTTTGATTTATAGCCTCGAAGCTAATTTCTTCCTTCTGGTCTCGGATCCATGTCAAAAAAGCACAAAGTTCCAACTTTAAGGACTCTTTTTGTTTCAAAATACCATAGGTTAACGAAGCATAGGCCCTCTCAGAATAACTTAAATGTTTTACTGTGTCATAGGGTCTGATTTCCTCGTTTACCTCGAGTTCGACGAAACCCGGGCTATGGTTATACAGTTTTTGTGTTTCCGCGTAACGTACTTCACTCCAATCCGGTTTATTAAAAAAACTGAATATCTTTTAAAATGTTAAGGTATCGCGCGTCTGTCTTTGGAACAGCCGGTTCCTTAAGCTTAGTTTCCACGTCTAAATTATTTAAAAAATTACTACATTCCAGTTCGAAATCATCCTCAGCGAAGAGGGAAAGGGCGTCATCGGCCACCGGTATACTGTTATTTAAAGTATGTTTAACTTTACGCTTCGAGCGGCGACGCTTGCACTTGCCCCCCTTTTTTTTGTGACGGCGGCGTCGCGCATTTTTATGTTTAGACTTATGGTCAGAAGAACTAATTGAACTAGAACTGGAATCGCTAATTTCAGAGCTACTACTATTGCTAGGCTGTGAACGCATCCGTTTGGCACTAGATGCTTCATTATTCGCAGTATTCGAAGGTCCTGCGACCGGTTAATTTTGCGAAATCAACGTTATTTCTTTATCCATTACGTATCACTTATTATACTTAAAACAATTGAACACCTATACACTGGAAAGAAAGAAACACTCGAACGGAAAACCGTTAATTTTATTAAATATCGAAAATTGGTAAGCCAAGTTTCGATCGAAAGGAAAAATATAAACGGTTGCGAAAAAGAAGTTTAAAAAAAACTCACCTTTTAGCAGCAACCGTCACCGGCAAGGAAAAGAACGCCAATGAACAAGACGAGTCGCGCGCGCTCAAAAGTGCGCACCCCTCTCTGACCTGGTGACGTCACGAGAGCGAGACAGAGCTATATCGCTAGAAACGTAAGGAAAAATGGCACAGGAAACAAGGTTCAGCCTATCTCAATTGTTTAATTATGCTTCGAATAACGGTCAAGTGGTTTAATAATAATAATAATCTCGTAATTTAAAACGTTCAAAATCTAGTCGCAGTCTCATCTCAGTGACAAATAAATGTCAAAAACTTGTCAATATGTAGGGAAATTAGAGGTATTTTTGACAGATTGAGACTGAGATCAGGCTGTGAACGTTCTTAAAATTACGAGAATTGCCCTCCTGGTATAGGTAATTGAAGCCGCCGCCGACTGCCTGGTTGGTCTTGTGGTCATAAGAGCTACTGCTGAACATGAGTTCCTGGGTTCGATTCCCAACATAACTGGCGACATGTGGTTGTATTATAGTTACAGCTCTGATTAACCCTTCGGGATTACTGGCATGATTTTAAGAACAATATTTTATCAAAGGTTTTACCTTCCAAAGGCGCTTCTTCTTCGACACTCTCGTCGTCTTCCATGATCAGTTCATCGAGGTCGTGCACCATTTGCGCCGCGTCCAGCTCTACGGCCGCACTGTTCACTCCAGCCAGGTCTACCGCCTCACCCTCGTTGTCACTACACACGGGCGAGTAACGACCCGAAATTTCAGAGTCGGAACTGTCTGCAATTGAAATCGTAAGCTGTTGTACTGTAAAATCAACATTATTTTTAAAACCATAAGATATTAAATTGATTAACTGACAACTAAATGGTACATAAAATGTCAACTGACCGTTGACCGTCCATACTTACTTCCCTTCTACATACTAAGATCATCATCTGCCTTGCCTTTTCCCAACTATGTTGGGGTCGGCTTCCATTCTAATCGGATGCAGCTGAATAGGTACCAGTATTTTACATGAAGCGACTGCATATCTGACCTCCATAACCCAGTGATTGGGTAATACGATACCCCTTGGTTGTCAGATTTTCGGGCTTCTGACTACCCGTAACAGTCGGTCAAAGATTCATGAATGACAGCCGGGACCAACGGCTTAGAGTGCTTTCCGAGGCACTCCATAGTAAGATATGAATGCGAAAAGAACTCTGTCTGTTCATCTGTTACCTTAATGGCTGAACGCTGAATGGATTTATATGGCACACAGGGAGACATGAAAGCTATTCACACGTTCACAACCACTCAACAGGTCGTCGAATCGAAAATTACATATTTTCAATGACTAATTTGACTTGCATCCGACAGCAAACGGCTATTGGAAGAATGGCGGTCGTCTATATGATTTAGTCTATTAGATTTGAGAAACATTTCGGGTTTGGATTTGTGAATAGCCATTAGATGACTGTTTTGATAACATTGATTGATGTTCTTTTCGACATGGAATCGTATCGTACGGTTGTGAATAGCTATGCTGATGCTGGGTTAGTAGGACATAGGATATTTATTTTTTTTTTTTATATTAGGATAGTTTTTATTCCCGTAGTACGTTCCAATAAGATAATTGCCGACCTCCAAGCGGGCAAAGCCGCAGGTAAAAGTAGTGTAAATATAAATGTTCTTGCCTTCTTTAATGCTAAATGGTGAAGTAGGTCCACCAGAACTGCTTGGACTCCATTGATAGTCTGTCCAATAGGGAGACATTGAACTAGCTTCTCCTGAACTGACGCCCGATTCAGGACTCCAATCCCATCTAACCCGTTTATTGGTCGAAAACCCTCTATACTCTGGACTAAAACCAGACTGATAGCCATCTGAATATGGAGATAATGGACCATGGTCCCCTCTATCTGGACTCATAGAAACGCGAGATCCTGATGCTTGAGGGTTTGTAGGCCATTCAGGACTTTTAGGTTCCCAATAAACACCAGCTGACCAGTCTTTGCTTGCCATTTTGATAAGTTGAGATTTCTAAAAAAGAAAAAAAAAAACATATTAGGTATTGCTTCTTAAGTATTAGGTAGGTACTTGTCATATTACAGGGCGCCATCGCAAAGCACTGCGTGACTCTCTCATCCATGGAGATGGCGCCTAAAATAGCTAAATGATTACCTTTTTGATAGCCTTTGGGCTTTGAGATCGGGCTCTTTTGAGGCACTTACGTCGAAGTGGCGCTGACTCGTCTTCACTCTGACTGTCATCAGTCGCATCGCTGTCGACGGCATCAACAAATCCGACGATCATGTTGTCTCTTTCTATCACCACCTTTAATTCATCTTCATTTTGAGAAGACAGGGGGCCTTTACGACGTGCAAACAAGCTAACTTTACCTTCAGCGTTACTTGAGCCTTCATTGGATTGCAATTCAGCATCAGGTTTTATGTCTTTTGGACTTTCCTTGACTTTTTCTACAGCCTCACATAACATTGATGTGTGTTCCAGGTTAGTATGTTCATAATTCATAGTAGTCAGATATGTGGTCAGTTCATCAGTAAGTAAGCTTACAAGACCTTCATTGACTAAAATCTGAAATGCTGTGGGTGAATGCATAGGAAATTGAATATGAAAACATGTTATATAAATCATATTGTATCTTTAATGGTAACATTTTATTTAAGCTGAGCCCAGTTGACACGAGGATAAAAAACTTCATGCTTAAAAGATATCTCGTTTTGCCTCTTCTACGGTCCGAGCCAGCCGTCGACAAAGAACGAGGAATTCCGGCGCGGTAGAGATCGGACAATTGTTTAGAATCAATTATTTAATTATTCATATAAAAACACTCACATGTATCATCAAAAACATATTGTAGAAGAGCGTGCATAGCGTGGGGGTTTACTCGTGCGGCCGATACTAACAAGGGAAGGCCGCCACAATGACGTAAGCGCGATCGGTTTACCGACTCGCCGCTCAGCTGCGCCAAAGCATGAGCGGTGCCTTCCGGCCACAGGATAACATCTGTAATTCAAAAATAAAGTAGTGTAGTATTTATACAATCTCGCGCCGGAGTTATGCATCATAAATCATATTCATGTCCCGTTTTAGCGCAATATGATGTGACGAGAAGTATGGGACAGGCAGTGAGCTTAAAGGAAACCAAAAAAAAGCCTTTCCATGACCCTAAAGTTTAGTTTCCCTTTGATATGGTTAAATTTTGGGGATCATATCCAAATAGTGAAGTAATGTCTTGTGCCGAAATTTAAAATGTAATAAAAAAGTCCTAATACCTGTAACTTTCTGCAGTATGCTCACCAAGCACTCCACAAATCCCGCAATGCCTAGAAGAGGGCGACAGCTGGACAAGTAGCACAGGTTCATGAGACACTTCAATGCAAGAGATTCGAATTTCTTTGTTAGAGCTACAAGGCATTGATAACCCCTACCATCTCCTTGAATCTGAAAAATAAATAAGATATGATGAGGCAGTATGGATGTGTTGGGAGTTGGTTGTCAGGAAATTGTAGTCAGAAACGACACACTGTGAGCCACATCATGGATTTTACTGTATACTTTATCACCATTACCATTCAAAATGTTATACTTATCAACATTATGTACATTTTAAGTAGTTGATTGGAGATAATAAAATGATCTTGGTGTCATTTTATTCAACAAAGTATTTGTTTAGAAGATTCAACCAATGAGTTAAGAATTCTATCAGACATATATTTTGGAGGCTAACCTGTTCAGCACATTGTGCAGTAGAATGTGTAGTAAAGTATCCCAAGCACTTCAGTATGCCAGTAATCAGTTCTTCCTGACTTTTCCTCAGGCCTTCAGTTTCACGGCCTGGAGTGGTTGATTTGATAATGCCAGCTGTTTCACATTCTGTTGTCAATAATATTGCTATGTAACGCACTGAGTTCAAGCTAAGCATCTCATCTCTTTTCTCTGTTACCATCCACAGCTGCCTAGAGAAAGAAAATGTTTTTTTTTAAACATAACATTGGTGCCGATTATGTTGTTCAAAAACTAAACTAAATTTTAGTTCTACTAAGTTGAACTGGTAAACTAAGGTACAGGCGCTGATTAATTTGACCGGACTAAACTAAAATTTATCTTCTATCATTTTCTTAATGAAATAGAAAGATCTATTTGTTTGTGAACAAGGGATTCTGCACCATTATCTGAATAATCTTGTAATGCAAAACAAAAATCAAGTTATACTTTGAAGTGTGAGAGTAATGTTTTAATAACTCCACCACATACATATAAGTTACAGGAGCAATAGGGATTTTGGATCTGCACAATTATCCAGTAAAACTGAGTTCATCTTCACTTGCTTCCCTGAAATTATTATATACTCTATATTCTTTATATTATTATAAAAAGAATATATAGTAGTAAAATATTAGTTTAAAATTACCTGATGGCCCGCACAGCCATTGTGAGAGTAGGATAAGATGTATTCTTGTCTCTGTTTTCAATTAGTGTTACCAACGCAGTCACTGCTCCATGATTGTGTAAACCATCTGCATTTGAATTCTTTTGTGCCAGATTGCCTATCACACGGCATGCTCTACCTACTATGCTATCACGGCATACTGTTTTTATTATGTTCACTAATGGTCCAAAGATGTATAATTTACCAACCTGAAACGATTTGTTGTCAACAAAACTTTAATAATACTCAAATATTATTACATAAAAAGTATGTAGGACAGTCAACCGCATAACAATGATATCAATTTTACATTGAAAGCACCTTTATGTCGTAGCAGAAAGGATGTTTTCGTAGTGCAAGTGTTACCACTGATGTGTGGTTGACTGTTTATATTTTTTAATAATGAGTAATTCCTTTAGTAAATGTTGAATATCACATACCGCTAAGCTGCTTTCTTCTTCGAGACAGCAATTCCCAAGTATGCTTAACGTAACATCAAGTATTCTTTCATTCGGTTTGCGCAAATGTGGCAATAAACATTCTAAGCCACCACATTCGCGAAAAAGCTTTATTCCAATGTCGTTGATAATGATTTTGCTTCTTATTTTCAGCAGGGTTTCTTGAACACGACTAGAAGATGAAGATTTCAGCCCTTCAATAATGGATTTGACATAATTTGGATCCATTTTCTTGCAAATTACGATTTTATTTAATTTTAATAACAAAGTTTTGACATTTTCATTCTCCAGTCCAGCTGATTTTGTCTATGATAGTTCATTTTTTTTTTGAGCCAGTTCCATTGATTAGAAATGGCAGAAATTCTCCATCGGGCTACTGAATTTAAAGAACGAAAATGTCTATGTTTGTTGATGATGTATTGAAGTTTTCATGACATCTGTGTTCTTCGTACATCTGTGGTAAATAAAAATGAAGAATTTGCAATGCGATGACAGAATTTGTTATACATTTTTTACACTGATAAAATTACAATATTAATTATATTTGATTGTGTTGTAACATAAATTTGACATGACATCGTTTTCTAAGAGATGAGTGTCTTCGGAGATTTTCAACGCGTGTGGGTGCAACGTTTTCCAGAGAGTGCATTACCAGCAGCTTGGGAAGAAGATGTCAGGGCCAATTTGGCTAAACACAAACAAAAAGTTGCTATATTGAGAGAAGAATTGGAGAAAGAAGAGTTTTACGTGGAGTATTTAGAAACATTGCTGTCAGATGTGGAGAAACATAAAGCTGCCGCAGAAGGCATCCGGACGGCTCCGCCCTCGGGGGGTGACGTGAACGATCCCGACGATAAGGCTTCTGATAGCAAGCAGGTAAATCTTTATGATCATATTAACTTAATACCTACAGTTCAGTAATTTACACACAAAATAGGAGTATTATTTATTTTTTAATATTTCCCCCAAATACTTAATTGTCATAAAATATCTAATCGGTTCTACCTTACTAATGTTATCGTAACCAAATCTAACACTATTCACCAAATTAATAATGGAAATTTTATTTTAATTCTAAAACAAAACATGTGTAAACAGATAAGTTATTATATGTACCTAATTAATTTAACGACTCTCATGGAATCCCATATTATACTGATAATGTTAATTACCATTTATTGTAAGACAATGAAATATAAAAGTCATTTTATTCTATTTGTTTTTTCCTCTTAAACTTAATTTATGTACTTGGGATAATTCATGAATAAAGCCTTGGGTGGTTGAATCATTACTCATGTTCCTGTTTTAAAACATCACTCATTATAATAAACCTACATTGTAGACAAAAGTTTAGTTATATGTTAATTAATTCAACCTTGTTCCTTGTGACGTAATTGTTACTCTCTCTATTATGTGGGCAGATCATTATCTTATTAATTGATACATAGATTCTCCTGTATGAATGATAAATTAATTATGTAAATAAGAAACTTTCTAATAAGTTTAAATAAAATTGCTTCTGTAAGATGTGAAATAAATATATGTATATTGTATATGTATTTTTGCAAGACTTCTTTGATACAAAAACACTAGTCTATTATTACCAATATGCCTACAATATCAGATTGCATATTATTTCATTTTTCCTGAACAACCAATATTGATTGACATAATTTCAAAGATGATCAACAATGGAGGAGAAATAGCATAGCAATTAACCTAAATATGAAATACAATATAAATAACTTTTAATTTTGTTTATTATATTTTCATGAATAAATTTAACAATACAAAACTAAGTTATTTAAACTTCAGGTATAAACCTCCTAAGCTATGAGTGCTAGTAATAATAGTTCATATATTTATTTGCATTCTATGATGTTGTAGCGGTGTTACAATGGCTTAAAGCTAAGGTACAATTATGGACCCAGTAGAGCACAGCAAAAAGTATAAAATTAATTCTTAAAATAAAAATAAATTTAGGACACAAATTAACAATAAGCAATTTTTAAAATATGTTATTAAGTAAATATAACATTTTATTTTATTGAGATTGTCAAATTGTTGATTATTGTTGTTTGAAGGGGTTGGTCAGTCAGAAAGATGAAGCAGTAAGTATCTATGGAGAAAAAGGGCAAGAAACTCCACATACACCCTTATAAACCATAAAATTGTTACAAAATATTGGTTACATCATTCATATTGAAATTGTACATGTGAGAACCATGTAGAAAGACATTATATCATAATATTATATTAGTCATGGAAAGATTATTGTGTTATTTGCCATAACTTGTAGTAAAATGTATTCATAACTATGCAGTATTCATAACTGTGAGATAAATATTAATGTTATGGAAAAATTATCCACACATGAGTGCCAATTAATTAATATTTAATGCTAACTGTTAATTGATTTGTGAAGCGTGTGAAAGTAACAGTATGTTTGACCTGCTTCATTGCTTAATATCATGCAATATAAGAGTGTCTTCAAATGGTTATACAACTACACCAAGGTGTGATGAATCATCAATGAGGATGTAAATAAGATGGCTGATATAAGGCTCTGAATACAAATAAGTTCCTATACTTATACATGCATACACTGAGGTGTTCAATACATCTCATGATTTATGCTAGTGTTATTGTTGTCAATATGCTCAACCACTGAACTGAACCACTGAAAGACTTCAAGCAAACTACTATTTATTTGTATAAATAAAAGTTACTCATTCAAACATATCTTTTGTGTGCTTTGTTGCATCATGAACTAATTTAGAGGAATAGGCATAACACTGTTTATTAGGAGAGTATGAGGTAAATGGGCACATTGGCATTCATAAAACTTAATTAAGTACCTAGTTATTACAGCTATTTAGATTGGTGTAACATCCTCTTAGTTAAAAAGCAAAACATTACTACACTTAACATTATTACATTTGTTTTTTCTTTTGGTATGAAAGCATTACTTTTCAAGGCTGCATTATGTTTTATCCAGCATTCCATTATTTTTAATTGAAGTTTGTTTAAATTAGATGTATTTTTTAGGGTTCCAACACTGATTTGTTACTGCAGACAAGTGAAGTAAGTTTAAACAGCAATAAAAGTGAAGACTCCACACCTGAAAAGGTTGAATGTGAACCAGTGCAGCTCAGAAATAAGCCAATCCGTATAACTGAGAGGAGCTCAGTGAACCAATGCATCAATGAATTATCAAACCTTGCTGCAGAGGCAGCACGGAGAAGATGTAATAGTGAAATAGTCCAGAGAACTGACATCAATCATGATCATGATAATGGTAATATTCTCTTGTTATTATGATAAAGATTTTTGTATATGATGGGTTTAGGATAAATTCTAGTAGTAGTTGATTAACATGACTGAAAATTCAAACAAATCCTATTGTCTGGACTGTTAAGTTCTCAATTTGTAACTGTTAACTGTATAGTGTGTTTACTGTATTAACCCTTTAACCGCCATCGCCGTAATATTACGTGTTGTAAGAATACTACCTCACACGCCACGTCGGAACATTGCGTAAAAGTCCTGTCATTTAAAAATGTACAATAAATGTTGAATTTGCTTACTAAATCTTATTATATTTCGTGTAATTACTTTATTTTTAACAGTACTAGATACATATTTTAGCTAATTGAATGAAATAATTAATGGTTCGCAGTTCGTGATACGTCTAAATATCAACCTACTTCGCCGAACCCGTGATTTCACGCAGACTAGTGTTGTACCACATATGAAACTCCTGATGCTAAATTAATAAAAAAGATCCTGTTTTTATCAAACTATCAACTAAACATTCATTAAAATTTCATAGGATATTAACGACTAGCGGTCCATCCCGGCTTCGCACGGGTGGACATTAATTTTTTTAACATTTTATTTTTTTCTTGCAATTAAAAGAGTCTATATTAATCAGTGATAATGTAGCATTCAAATGGTGAAAGAATTTTTAAAATCGGTTCAGTACTTTTTGAGTCAATTCGTTACAAACATACATACAAACCTTTCTTCTTTATAATATTAGTATAGATTTAATTATTTATTCAAAACCCAATAAGCTTTAGTGAAATAATATGTAGAAATCAACAGAGATATAAATTATCGACTTATTCCAGAACGTCACTAGTACAGGCTATCCGCGAACGCCGTCGCCGTAATTTTACGTGCGGCTCAAGGTCAACTAAAGTCATATTTTGAATAAACGTCAGTTGCGCTAGCGCCATCGCCGTGATAACACGTGCTCTCTTTATTATTAGTTCTAAGCTAGTATCGAGAAGTTGTCGATAATGTTATACGACGACGAAGAACTATTAAATATATTGCAGCAATCAAACAATGATATTTGTAGTAGTGGCAGTTCAAGGGATAGCGATAATGAATCGGTAAATCACTCTTTTGTTTTTCAAGTCTGTATATTTATCCTACAGTCAAAAAGACAGCTAGATAATAATAATAAAGAAAAATTAAAGTAATTTAGTTATTTTATTTGTTCTTAATTAATATTATTTGTATCCCAATATTTTAACACTCAATACATTAATCGTATAAACAAATCAAATTTAAATGGCCTGTGCAGACGACGGATTTTTTTCCGCGGACTTTTTTGTCCGCTAAAATAGATCACTTACAACTGTATCGAGTAATGCAAACGAGGGATTAAAAGTACCGCGTATAAAAAGTCCTCCGAATAACCAAGGACATGCGGGGAGCGGACCGGACAAAAGTACGGGGGAGTCCGCGAAAAAAATAGACCTCGTGTGACTAGGCGAAGACACGCACATGGCGGACTTTAGTCCGCGTTGCGCGTGATGTAAGTATGCCCGTATTTCCGGGGAACAAATGATCGCACACCGTGTGCGTTGAGTTCGCGGTAAATCCGCGGCGGAATTTTTATTCGCGGAGCGTACTTTTTTCTCCGCCGCGCAGAAAAGTCCGTCGTCTGCGCAGGCCATTAGACTTAACAAAAAATCAAGGCACTTTCAGCCCGTGTCCTTCTCCAGAATATTATTTTTTTATGAAGAATTAACAATGGAGACTAATTATCTAACGTATATTTGAAGACTGATTAACGTAGGATGTTTGAAGACTGATTTATGTGCGGTACTACTTAATAAAGAAATAAACCTTTGATTAAAAATGTTTAAGTTTTATTTATTTCATTAGTTTATCGATAACTATATTTTACAACACTATGCAAAATTGTACCTAAACGTTGCTGGCGCTAGATGCACTCCACGCGAATTATGACATGGCGGTTAAAGGGTTAAATATTACACCCAAATCCTTAAAGGGGTGAAATGAGGTGTTGAAGTTTTGTGGGAAAATTCCATGATCCATATGGATGAAGTTGTGGCCAAAGTGCTAGTAATATTATAAACTATAAAGTGATCCCATTATTGCAGTAGCAGTAGAACAAACAAGTCCAAATCAAGCCAAAAACCGTCCAACGTCACAAACTGGTGATTTTGTAACAGTCATCGAAGTAAATGGTCTGAAATTAGCAGAAGCTTCCAAGAAGTCGGAAGAGTCCCAGCAGTCATCAGAAGGCAGTCCTGTTGATCCTGTGGCGGTTGCTAAGAAGAAAGTCCCACCTAAGTAAGTTATTTTTAATCATGGGTTATTTGGAGAAGGTGTTGCAATTGCTATCTATAGCTCAACCCCATTATATTCATCCTCATCTTTATTTCTTTCTGTTTTGATTGCTAAATGATGAATCTCCCATAATGTTTTTGTTAAGTTCCTTCAAATAGTAATATTGTTTTCTTTGATTCATGTCCAGGCCTCCACCAAAAGTGTTCAGTAAGCGTGGTGCTTCGTTACCGGAGACCGGGCTAGCAGAAGACAGTCCACCCTCCTCACTGGGGCGTAGAATCCGCAACGCGGAATCACGCGAGTCCATTGCTAGTAGAGCGTCGACGCCCTCCATTAGTGAGAGAGTAAGTATTACCATAAAATTATTAATCCTACGTCTAACAAAGTTTTATTTCATTAGAAAATATCATTTAATGTATTGTATGGCATGAGGATGCTGAAGTGTTGAGAAATAGGATAATGTACAGGGTATCTAGTTGATGTTGTACTCTTAAAGGGCATACTCTGCTCATGTACTGAGGACGATAGTAACCACTATCGTTTCCACTTTGGTTGCTGGTTACGCTAAGCATAACACTACTCGATAATACTGGTAATTTTATAAGTCGCAACAATGTAGGAACTTCTGGACTTCTCACTATATACAGGGTGTCCCTGGAAGTATGGATCAAATCAAATAGGGCCGTGGGCAAAGTCATTTCCAAACTTTTTGATCCTGAGACTGTTGGTGAAGTTTTTTATGGTTCAAAAGTTATGACCAAATTTTGTTATTTTCAATCACTTTGCATAGTGCTAAAAGAACAAAATCATTTAAAAAAAACTACCAGGATCTGTCAATTTAAGTTTTTTAGACAGCCCTGATAGTTTTTTAGTGATTTTTTTTCTTTGAGCACTATGCGAAACAATGAAAAAAATTGGTCACTAGTTTTGAACCGTAAAATAATTCTCAGTCATCGTTCATTCTCAGGATCAAAAAGTTTGGAAATGACCTTGCCCACGCCCCTATTCGATTTGATCCATACTTCCAGGGACACTCTGTATATTAAATTCAATGACAGACTTGGAAATTTGCACAATAGTTCCTTATGTAACAATGGTGAGCACTGAGAAGGATTTTTGAAAATGCATCCCCTAAAGGGGTAAATAGGGAGGAAAGTTTATCATTTTTGCCGATGAGAAATCCAATCGGACGCTCGGCTCATTTCTACTAAAAGTGGTTCTTGTTTCAAAACGTTATAACTTATAATAAATGAACCTGAACGTCATGCGCTGTGCCATCAAATTCAACAGAAACTACGAATCAATCTCCATACGGAGATATCATTGCGGATAGAATTTGATGGCACGGCGAGAGGCGCGCGAAACTCTCGCCCATGGAGATGGCGCCTTATGTATTCTTCTATTTTTTTTTTCAGGTAAAAAGTTATGAATCGATCAACTCCCTATCTTCGGAGCGCAAGCGTTCTGGCGGAGCGGCGACACCTCGGTCCATCGATGAGGAAGGCACATCCACAACGCCGGACTTGGGTGACGCCACTGACGCTGATAAGTCGGCGCCTATATCTTTAGAAAGCATACCGGCTGCCGTGCCCGGCTCTGAAGACGAGCCGTACTACGATCAAGTGCCCGTTGACATAAATGATGGCGAATACGTTTATATACAAGCAGGTGAGCAATAGTACCACAAACACGACATAAAATACGTCAAAAATAGAATTTTGTTATAAATTCCCATGTGTGTACCTAATTTGGTTATGACAAAATACAACTGCGTCAAAATAGGTTATTAATGGTAAACCGAGAATGTATTGTAATAAATAAGTATGTGAGGAAAATCTTAAAAGTAATCATGTGTCATGAAAGTTATAATTAGAATAATAAAGTTGATGTTGTCAAGAGCTGTGGCGGGCCTGTGGTAACGGCTAACGAGTAGGTAGGCCAGCACTTTATTTCATCACCACTGCTTTTTAAAACGGTGAAGGAAAACTTCTTAGGAAAAGCATGTCCTTTATGTACCAAAAACTCGAAAGGCATGTGACAGCCGACACTAGGCCGGCGTGGATTATTAATACGGTTTGCTCCCTCTTAAAGAGAGGAGTTCGATATCCTATCAGAGGGAAGTTATAGGCTGTGTTGTGTTCACAAGGTGGTACGGGCTCAAGTACAGAGGACGGGTCGAGCGGCACGAGCACACTGCCGCTGGGCCCGCCCGCGCCCGCCGCGCCCGCGCCGCCCTCCGCGCCGCGTGCGCCTGACTCGCCGCCCTGCGCCACCGCGCCCAACTACGTCAACATACACTACTTTCTGCAGTAAGTTACCTACTGTACTCGACCGTTAATAATAATAATAATCATTTTATTTCGGACAACTATAAGATCCATAGATTGTTAGTAACAGTAATTGCACTTAAAATACTATTTTTAGTAACTTAAACTAAAGACGAAAGAATGCGAAGATCACAACAAACAACAACTAGACAGCCAGAAACTATGGAATAAGTCTTCGCACAAATTGACCTATTATGGCGGAGGAAATATCTGTTGCTACAGCCTTTAAGATGCTATTGTGACTGCCTCTTATTCTGCTCAGGAGTGAGGCCGTTTTTTTGCGGATGATGGCGTGAAATCCATCGGTATGGTTTACCGCGAACATTTCTGAGGCACTCCAAAAACAAGGCAGCCGAGGCTTAAAACATTATTATATTGGACGCGCAGGGCATCTAGCGACCTTTTCGAGTAGTTGACCCAAAGACTACCGGTGTAAAAACTCTGACAATAAGCTTTAAAAAGCGTAATCTTTACTTGGTCTGTACACCGAGCAAATCTTCGTGCCAACATATTTCCCCTGACCGCTAGAGCCCTGCGTTCCCTCTCAATGTCACCATGGTCACTGAGGTCGTCGGTAAGAAAATGCCCAAGGTATTTAAACTTTGTGACTCTACGTATTGGCGTACCGTTTATGACAAGTTCGAGGGCATTTTCCCGGCGCTTACCAACGACTCCAAAGACCATATATTCACATTTTTTGGCATTATAGACCAATCCATGAGCAGAAGCGTAGGTCTCACATACTTTGAGCATCTCTACGATCGTCCCCGGTGACGGGCCCAGCAACACCATATCGTCCGCATAACTGATGTTATTACAATTAACACCATTAACCCTGCATCCGACACGCATGCTGCTGAGCTCGGCAATGAGGTCATTAACATATAGATTGAAGAGCCGGGGAGACGACAACCCACCCTGCCTCACCCCGCACTCCAACCCATACGGTTCTGAGAGCGCATTTGACCATCTGACACAGTTCATCTGGCTTCGATACCAGAACTGCAATACACTGAGCAGTTCCTACGGTATACCCCTACTCCTCAATTTACTCCAAAGCACATCATACGACACAAGATCGAAAGCCTTGGAGAGATCAAGGAAGCAGGCGTACACCGGCGTCTTACGGTCAGTGTACAATTTGACAGTATGCTTGACACCTAGGATAGCACTTTCGGTAGATAGCCCAGAACAAAACCCAAACTGAGCATCGTGCAACTTTATATACTTTGCCAAATAAGAGTCAAGCATACTGTCCAACACCTTAGCCGCAACAGTTGCAAGAGAGATCGGACGATAATTGCCTATGTCCGAGATGTCTCCTGTCCTATTCTTCACGATGGGTACAACAATGGTCTTGATTAGGTCTGCCGGTAAATATGAATGGCTGAGACACATCGTATAGAACAAGGACAGGACCCTCGGCATATGCATGCCCGCATATTTAAGATGTTCTATGCTAAGCCCACCATGCCCTGGGGATTTGCCCCTATTCATACTATTTATCACCGACCTTGCTTCGTGGTGAAGCGCAGTAGCGGCTCATCCTCCGGTTCATTAGACACAAAACCAATTCCCGACACAGAGGGGCCAAGTGGAGACCTTACTGTAAAATGGTTCCTAAAAAGATTAGCAATTACCCTGTGCTCGGTAACCCCTCCTACATCCGCCGGGAGACCAGGCTTAGCCTCCAACTTACCTGTGGACTTCCAAAATGCACCGAAATTGTGATTTGCTCGTTGTTCAGCTAATACGTCCATCTTAATTTGATCTTGCCTAAACTGAAAGTACTTTAGCCGGCTTTTGAAAATTTTACGCGTCTCATACATTTGATCGTAAACATTACCAGAGGTTGGTCGAAAGAGAGTTTGGTTAGAATAGAATAGAATAGAATAGAACATTTATTTGCCAGAAACATGGTGTTTACAAAGGTGTTCATAACATTGCATAGTGCTGCATGTCTCACCATTTCAACGGTATGCAAACTAATTAACAATTAAATGCAGTTCTCTTACAACATTTTCAAATTAAATACATTATTTACATTACTCTTTAAAATATTATTAACATTATTATACACACATCAAAAGTGTCTAGGGATCAACATATATTTTTGCAATAACTTTTCTCCTGATTGATATTAATTAAAATTTTCTTTAAGGATTCATCAAATAAAGTGTTTTCGTTTGTCACAGTAACGATAAACCAAGTCACCTTTGCATTAATAAAGAAATTTGCCATTTTCCTAATAAAGGGATTTTTGACATTTGAACCACTAACACAAAAGTTCGAAAAAAAGACTGAAATAACAGTTTTCTCTAAAATTTTATTGGGTAACTTAAACAATTAATAATCCGTGTTTCTACCGCGAACACTAACAACACAAGAACATCGGTTTGGCATACTCAAAATGAGTTCATCCAAATCACGCTGTGGAATGGCCGCCCATGTTCGTTGCAACAACAAAAAAAGGTCTTCTTGCGACTGGATACCCTCCATATTCGGCAGAGCTCTTCCCTGTAGCATATCCCATGCATGCTCAATCGGGTTCAAGTCTGGCGACTGAGCAGGCCAGGGCAGGACATTGATGTTAGCTGCGGCGAGAGTCTGTCTTACAACTCTTGCGGTGTGCGGTCGTGCATTATCATGCATTAACTGAAATAAGGGACCGATTTGCACTTGTAGAGGAACGATGACGTCTGATACAATCGTCTCAGCATAAATTTGAGCGTTGAGGTTGCCTCTGATCCAAATCAACTCAGTTCTTCCGCCGATCCAAATACCCGCCCATACCATGATGGTTCCACCACTATAAGGATGGACTTCCTGGCAGGATTTTAATCGCTGTTGGCGTCCAGGGGTTCTCCAGTGTCGTATACGTCTTGTATCCGGTCTCATACCAAAACGAGACTCATCAGAAAAGCACACGAAACGCCATTGTTCTTCTGCCCAATTTCTGTGTTCAAGAGCCCATTGATATCGAATCCTACGATTGTGCATTGCTATAGGTGGTACCCGTAGCGGTTTTCGGGAATGAAGGTTCACTTCATGCAAGCGGTTTCTGACTGTTTGGTCGCTAATTAAGTTCCCTGAAGAGTGATGAAGCCTCACGGCTAACATCATGGCGGTTATTGTTGGAGCTCTTCGAGTTAAGATTTGAATGTATCGGTCTTGTCTCCGTGTGGTGCAGCGATACCGTCCTCCATGGCGCTCAGCCACGGTACCAGTGCTTCGGTAACGTGTCCAAAGTCGACTGATAACACTCTGACTTGTATTCAGAGCTAAAGCCACAGTACGTTGCCGGGAACCAGCTTCTATCATTCCCACGGCTCTGAGCATTTCTTCCCTGCTTAAATGACGTCGCCGCTCCATAATAACGTTGGTTTTAATCAGTAGTAGGGAAACAGTAGCACTAATAATGTCTTCAATGCGTTGTATGTTTTTATAGGGAAAATATTGACAGCTGATTTTCATCTTTTACTCGAATTTGATTCACAGTTCCTGATTCAAATTATGAAATGCACCAAAAAGGATCCATATAAATTTATAAAATCATAAATTTATTACAAAGCCACATCTCAATCTCAAGAAATCCGCATAAAAATGCTTGATCCCTAGACACTTTTGATGTGTGTATTATATACCTGTTTAATACAAATTACATTTTACCTATTATTAAATAAAACGATACATTTAAAAAATAATATTATCGCTTAAATCGCTTAAATATGCCTGAATTTTGATGCCAGATCAAGAGAAAAAAATTTACAGGGACATTTTACAAAAAACTCGTTGATTGAATAAAAACATTCCTGCAACAACCACTTCCGAAGTGCCGAGCAAAATTTTTTGAACGGTAGTTGGGTAATTGACTTCGGCAAAGCATTATAAATTAGAGGAGCCATGTAGATACAACTCTTTCGGAAAAGTTGCAACTTGGGAACAGGTATCTCGAAATCTAAATGTGCAGCTTTCCTCTTATTTGTATTATCCCTTCGTTCGAATAGTGCAAGATTGGATCTCAGAAACTTGGCGACAAAAAGGCGTTAAAAGGGCAAATACAGTTTTACACAATAATTGACACACGCCTATGAGTGATAGACAGCCGAGTGCTGTAAATATTACTTTCGACGGCTGTCCATCACGTCTCCAAGAACGACATGACATTGCGATACATTCATTACCTGAAGACCGGGTGTCTACCGAACGTCTGCATGTGACGGCTATTGTCATCTCGGTCACGAGATTGTTACTGTTCATCTGCCGGAGATAGTGACGGGCCGGTTGTAACTACACCCGAGATTGCTGTTGCACCGTTTTTGTTTTATTTTGGATTCACCGAAAAACCGCAGATATCGCTTACAGTATTAGTAGTAGTTATAATGTCTTTTCCTTTTAAAGAAAAGGAGGTGATGGTACTGAAATAAGCGACACGGTGTCCGAGTTGGCAGATTCGAGCGACACTCCCCTTCTCCTGAGGACCATATCTTCGGACACAGAAGCCAGTGCCACACCGCCGGCGCTGAGGAAACTGCACACTCAGGTAAGATCATCATCCACATCCCTTCACCCACTGCTGGGCACATAGTTCTCTCTTTGATAGTACCATTTTCCAAACTCCTGAACCAGTCTCATCCAGGCAAAAATATACTACAGCAAAACCGTGACCTCATCATCTTTCTATAGATACCTAGTATAAAAATTAAAAACAAAACCACCCGACTACGACGAGAACGCCAACTAAAAAGGTTCGAAATACGACGAAAAGTTTTGGAGTTATCTTATGAGGGAACAGACTAACATATAGATATATACAGATGATTGAAAAATACCCTAAGTCGACTGTTGTCATATAATGGTCTTATTTCCTACGAAATTTATGAGAATTTTTTTTTGCGGTTTTTGACATTTCTAGTACTCAAACCTGTTAGTCATAAGAATTTTTAAATCCTTACAAGAAATAGGATTGATTGGCATAAAAAAGGTATTTGTAGAAATTGCCCATTTCCTTGCTTAATGTACATTTTTTTAAAATCTGTGAATGCTGATCAGAATATTACAAAAAGTTAAGGATGTTCTCCTAATACCGTTTTTCTGTAGCGACAACGGTTAAGGTACCTGCCCTTATTACCCCATCTCAAAAATCCATCCTACTTATGTCATGATTGCCTGCTTAGAAAGAAAGAAAATACGTTTATTTGCGGTAAATATAATGTAAAAAAGAACAGCCCAAAAAATAAAATAAATAAAAGGTACGAGAAACATGCGTCACATCCACGCAAAACGGCTATCGCTCAGCATTATGCTACTACGCTATGCAAGACAGAGCCCCAGCGCTGGTTTTCAGCGACAGCCAGCGCTGACGTAATGGCGTCGTCCGGTGGCAGCAAACACTTATTAGGACACTACCGGTACAGCGTACTTAAAGAAAAATAATATAATTAGCTTCATAAAAGTGTGGCGTGATAATAATCATTAAAAAAAACCGTGTTCAATGCGAGTCGAACTCGCGCATCGAGGGTAAGTAGGTATTTAACAAAAAATTTACGGTTTTCAGATTTTTTCCTTTACATGTGCTACATGACCTTGCTTTTTGCCAAATTTCATGATTCTAAGGTCCGTATTACAGAAGGAAACTCAAGCATTGATCTCTGTTTAAAACTAGTTTTGAGTCAAGTTTTAATTTTAGAACGATCCTCAAGCATAGATTCATTGATCATAGTTCAGCCGAGTTTGACTTTATTCTAGATCGTTACTCAGTTCGTGAATCGAACCCAAGCAGTGATTAGATCTGTAATCACCCAAGTGTGGTCGAGACCGCGCTTGAGCATAGATTGTCATGGGAAATTTTGTTCTTTTTTAAGTTTATTTGCGTTTTCGAGTTTATAATTATTGTGGAATTGAAGATTACTATCAAAATTGATACTTATATCTGGAGAAGTAGATTATTATTAGGTTTAATCCTAATGATTCATAGAATTTATATTACATAACAGCTTTTCTCCCAATAGACTGATATATTTTTTTCGTCTTGCATTTATAGTGACAATCTGGAATTAGCTGATCGATTCAATATGATTGCGTGCTTCGAGCTAATGTTCCTAATATCGAATTGTGCCTTAGTAGATATGGATTTCGACAACCTTCTAGGGATTTCAGAACATTGAAGAAGAATAAAAAAAAAACCTCAGCGGGAAGTGACGGACTATTGCATATTCGTCATTCGGAGTAGGTACACATGATGAAAGGATTTATAGGGAAAGCTCAGTAGGTGCTCAGGAGGTTTGAAGAGAATAATTGCTCATAACATATAGTGATTATTCAATGTAGTTTCTTATGACAACAGTTCTAAGGCCCAGAACGAAAGAGCCACGTTGTGGCATTCACATACAAATAACAAGAGACATTTTGTAGAAACAATTTATTTTGATACGTAATTTCATCATTTTTGTTATAAATTCTTTATTTTTGTTTTCCAATATTCTTCCTCCAGACGTGGGTGCCGTTGAATAGTATCTAAGTATTGGTGCTAGGTGATAGTGGCTTTCATAGCAGTATTCAAAAATGCACCTGTAAACAAGTATTATAATTTATTGTTATTAAAAACACTGAAACCCGTTACAAAATCAATAGGAAGTAATATAATATAGACACCAGTACCTACATAAATTTTTAAAACTGAAAATTCAATAAAAATACATACCTATTAGCGGCTACTGCTTTCAACATTAATTTGGTCAGTTTTTATTAGTAAGTATATATACATTCAGAGATAAATACTTTTTCTTGTTTACTCCAATTATTGGAGTTTATTATTTTCATTGCTATAATCGCAAACACAAAGAAATAGACATATTAAAAATTATTATCAAATTAAATTTTTATAATGAAATTGACGATTGTCAAAACACGACCACAGAGCACTTTAGTCACCACAGATACAAAAATTTGTGGAATGAAATAGTACAAAATGACTCCAAACAGTTTAACTTCAATAAATCTGTATTTGTACTATTCGCAGCTAACAAAATAACGCTCACTTCCTAAATATTTGGGTTCATAAGGTACATTTTAATATTTCTAATCCTGTGAATATCAGAACATAGTTGGTAAATAAAATAAATAGTAAACGAAAACAGGCTGATGCATAGACAATACACATCTCTGCTTGAGGCTCGATTTGATTCTCGCTTCAGCTGATTATAGTTTGATTACCGTTCTGGAATAAGAACAATGCTCAAGTACTGATTCTATACTTAAACAATGATCAACTGATTGACGATCAAACTAGACTTGAGGAATGTTCTGTAATACGGACCTAAGTCAACGGGAAGTACCCTATACATTTTGATTCCCTTGAGAGTGTCGAAATATACGTTTTTTGCGGCATTAACGGCCGTATCTTTTTTTACATTAACTTAGAGAGTTTGATTTTTTCACAGCTTCAAGGGACGCAGACCTGAATATATGGTTTTAATTTCAACTCGATACCTCTGCGCGTTCCCGAGATAAAGGGCCTTGACAGACAGACGGACGGGCGTACGGACAACAAAGTGATCCTTTAAGGGTTCCGTTTTTTCCTTTTGAGGTACGGAACCCTAAAAATTAAATCGGAAACTATCTGCAATATTCTAACGTTTTGGTGTGACTTTTTACAATACGAACAAATTGCAATATTGCTTATCCCCCATAGGGAATAGCATGATAATTTATAGCCTACAGACTGACCAGACTCATATCTAAATTTAAATTTACCTTTTTGTGTTTAGTTTCAACTACTTGAGAACGCTGTAAGAATTTAGTAATTATGTAAACTGGAAGGGAACTGTCTCCTGAGATACAGGCTAACAACCTAGTTCGGGAGGCAGTGCGCTTATGTAACTGTGTACCTACTTACTTTGTTTTCAATAAAGCATTATTATTATTATTATTATTATCTATGCAAAATTTAAACAAAATCTATCCGGTACTATTTGCGTGATGCTGGAACATACACATTCAGACAAACAAACAAGAAATCCAAAACACTATATTTTCTGCATTAGAATCGTTCCTCTTACAATTCTCTCACCTTGTTACAATTCCTTTTTTCAAAAATATTCAAATTACAGATTTGACTTCGCTACGATTTTATTATATGTATGTGATAGCAGAATATAGCAGAAGAAACTCGTTGTATTGACATGTCGCCACATAAGTAAATTTTATCCGTACGAAGCAAGGGCAGGTCGCTTGTTTTTAATATAGAAAATTTTATTAATTTACATTCCGCCAACCAGGTTTAAACTATGGACTAGCTTAGGCTGCCGAGCTCATAGCTAACATGGTTGCTGGAAACAACACTTTTAAATTCATTATTGCAAATGATTATGTAAAATGAGTTGACTTAGCTAGGGATGTGATGTTCGGATGATTGTATGTTTTTTTTTTGTATGTTTGTTCATCGAATACTCCGCCAATTGTCGACGGATTTTCAAAATTATTTTTTTATTTGAAAGGGTATGCTCCCGAGGTAGTCCCAATGTCACCAAATTGGAATCTGATGAGGGAATCTCATGGAAATCGAGGGAAACCCTCAAATTTTGTAGGCACACCTATAGCGATTCGGGTATTTTTTATAGTAACTCGTGCATTTGCACTCAGAAAGCAGCATTCGGTGAAGTGGAACTGATGATAAAGACCACAGATGGCCATCGGAACTACTCAATAAGAAATATTTCACGGGTTGCGATTCGGTTAGGTACTTTAATGTGGTTGCTAAACACTATGCGTATCGTGAAGTGGTACTGATGATGACTTCTCAATCAGCTCCAGTTCTCCTGGTTCTTACAAGGAGAACTCCTCAACAATTAACGTCCCTGCATTGGGAAAAGCAATATTTTGTAAAAGGTGATGAGCAGTTGACATTAGGCTATTGTAACTTAGATAGGTTACAAACAGGCCCACTAAAAAGTGAAAAATGAAAAACTTTTATACAAAAAAAACAACCGACTTCCAAAAAAAAAAAAACACTACTAAGTGAAAAATAACTTTAATTTCGGAAGTCGGTGTCAATAAAACAAAACGCGGAACGTTATTTTAAAAGTTATTTTTCACTTTGTAGTGTTTTTTTGGAAATCGGTTGTTTTTTTTTGTAAAAAAGTTTTTTATGTTTTGTGAAATTGTTCTAGCACGATGAGCCCAAGGCTTGTCTTTGCTTGTCTGTCGCTGTCGTTAGTTGTTCGTGAGCCAACATACTTGTAACTTATATGCAGTTTTCCCTAATATACATATACATGACAGGATATAGTCCGTTTAAAATCAGAGAAATTATCTGTCTATTTATTCAAATCACAACTGCCATTCTTTATTAGCTGTGTGAAATAGCACGCAAAATTGACGTGTGTTAATTTACTTAGCAATTAATTTCCCTGGCTGTACATATAAAACAACAATAATATTTTTTAAACTTTGAATTCTAACAAGGAAAGGAGAAATAAAAAAATACGTTTCATTATCTTAATTTAATAAAAGATACACGAATGATATTAGTGAATTAAGATTAGTTCTCTGTGCCATGTATTGTGGATATTACAGATTAAATACACAAAACATATAAAAATAAATTATGTTGTAATTATGCAACGATTACTAAGGATTTTAATAATTAACATAGCTGAATTAATCTGCGTAACTGGGTATGTCTTAATGATAATAATCTTCATGTTTTAACACTCAAGTTAAAACAAACACAATATAAGAATGACTTAACTAACCTTACGTCCCTTATCTAGAAATGATACTTAAGATAAGAAACCTTCGTAGAATTTTCACATACTTCGCCTTCCCGTCGGTTGTGATAATCGCAGGCATTCCTTTTTCTGTTTTGTACGATTCGACGACCAAGTCTGTTTATTACTGGGAAGTTATTCATTGTTTTTCACATGACATAGTGCACTCCAAAGGAGTACAGATAACAATATTTTTAAAAGAACTATTTATGTTTTATTGATACATAATTCTGGTCTCTAGCAAGAGACAGGAGAATATGGAAAGACGGAAGGGAGGCCTTTGCCCTGCAGTGGGACATAACAGGCTCATAATAATAATAATAATTCTGGTCAGTTCTTGGTTTATTTAGACCTGCAAAAGATAACAAAAAACATTAAAAAACACACGATACCTCTCTCATGCCGCACAATAAAATTTACATTGTGTCTCGCATAGATCTACGTTCCGGAGTTCGGTATTAGGTAAAGAGTGGGTAAAGGACAACTACGAATGTTGTTTAAATATTGCAAGACAGTAAAAAAATACAATAAGAATACTTTCCAAAGGCCTGTTTGACAAACCCCTAAACGCACTCTCTTATTTATGTTAAAATGGGGCAGAATTAAGTATTTATCAACCAAACAGTCGGTCATGTTCGCTGGAACTTATCAAGTGGGTAAGCCGGCCATAAAGTTTTAAGATTAGGCTAGTATTTTCGATTATAGCGACATCGTTCAAGTAACTAGAAATGAGATGAAGGCTAGTAATAATGTAATGTTTAGGAAGTGAAGATTATATGAAAATTGAAATGGTCTAAGTACCTATGCATTATAACTGCTCGAAATATAATAATAATATCGTCAAAAAAGTGTAAAAATATTCAACATCAATTAAAAAAACAAAAAGTTACTGTGTTGTCAAAGTAACGTTTTTTTTAATCTGCAATATTGTCAACAAGATACAATATACTAATTATTATCATTTTTGTTCTTGAAAATGTTAATAATAGTAGGTACCTACTCTTCCAAGTTCTCAATAGTAAGATTGTGCCTTTTATAACTTCAAGTATTTTTATGACTGGGTAGTATTTTGTTCTATATTAATAGATACTAGTTTAAATTATTGAAAATATGCACGATCGAGTAGATTTTAGGTAAAATGTACAAATGCATATTTTATATGATGCATTTGTATAAAAGTCTAAAAAATAACAAATTGTTTCACAGAATACAACCGGCAAGAGAATGCAGCACAAAATGACCTTATAGCTCACCTGGCTTTTATAAATAGTCGGATCTTCTTTGTTTCCAGAATGTTCTTTCAGGTTTAGTTTGTTTACAGTTGACGATAGAGCTGCTTCTAGTTGTAGAGGATGCTCTTCAACTGTCGAGTTATTGCCATTTTCTTGAGTGTTATTGCCCAAAGAAGTTTCACTATATGTTTCTGTAGATTTACTCGGTATGATCCCTTTTGGTGTCTCTGTTGTCTTTCTCACTGTGTGTTCATCAGAATCAGTTATGATATTATATTCTCTGCATTCTCCTTTAAAATTTGTATCGTAAATATTACAGGTAATGTTCCTACATTGGGTCTTATCACATTTCATTGTATTACAAGTTTGATCGTTACACCAAATTGTAACATTGTGGCTTCTAATGTCTACAACGTCGTTAGGGTTGTTCGTCGTGGATCCTAAAAGTTGACCAGTCACAGGTTGTTCTGTTTCCCCTGAACTCCACCATGAAAAAGGATATGTTATCCAGTCCCATATATAGGTCCCGATCCCGCGGCCCTCTGTTACCTCATCTGCAAGCAACATTGTCAGTATATAAAAATGAAGTGGCATTTTTAAACAGTAACACTTTATCTACACTAATATTATAAAGAGGAGGAGGAGAGGAGGTAAAGAATCACGAATAGAAAAATGTAGGTAGTTGTTCTAACTCAAATCGACTAAAAATGAGATACGACTGTTAGTCATGCGAGCGACGATACTATGTATTAAAAAAAAATCTTAAAACCTATCGAGTGGGATATCAAAATAAAGGGTTTTAAAAGGTGATTACAAAAATATATACAACTTATATGGTTAAAAGTAATTCGAAGTAACAAATCGTAAAAAACATAATCCTCCTTCTTGATTTAAAAGAGTGTCCGTGGAGTTTCTTGCCCGTTCTTCTCCACAGGTACCAACGCTTTGGAATGCACAACTAGCTTCATCTTTCTGACTGACCGACCCTTGACAGTTCAAAAGTGCCTATAATAGGTTTATCTATACTTATAATAAATCTGTAGAGAGGTCAATTCTGTACAAGAAATATATTTCCAAAATAACTATCAGCGGGTGATTAGTGATCTTACTGACGCCAAAAATGCAATCAGTAAAATTTTTGTCTGTCTGTCTGTCTGTCTGTATGTTCGTTATAGAAACAAAAACCACTCGACGGATTTCAACGAAACTTGGTACAATTGTTCTTCATACTCCTGGGCAGGTTATAGTATACTTTTCATCACGCTACGATCAATAGGAGCAGAGCAGTGAAGGGAAATGTTGGGAAAACAGGATTTCTTTTTAGGTGAAGTAGTAATAGGTTAGTAGTAGTTAGTTAGTAGTAGGTAAGTTTTGGTTAATTTATGTTCAGTTTTTTTTAATATTAAGTAGGTAAAAGCGTAGGTACTTTTATTAATTATAGGTATAGGTATTATTAATTATAGTAGTTATAGGTATTTAGTTTTAAGTGAAGTAGGTTTTATTATATATTATTTTATATATTAGACGTAGTTATATATTTTTAGTTATTCAAGCCCCAAGCGGACGCCGGCGTCCGCCCGCTATTGTCTTGAAAAACGCGTTGAATGAGAAATACGCGTTCTCAAGAATCGGCAGAAGAAAGAGCACATCGGTTAAACTCTATGAGAGTTAGTGCCTCAATTTCCGGAAGTCATTATTCCACGCGGACGAAGTCGCTGGCAAAAGCTAGTTTGAAATAAATGCTTTGAGTTTGAGTTGAGTTTGAGTTTGGCGCAGTCGGATAAAAACACGGACTAAATCGTCTGCGAAATCTGTCACATTTGTAAACTAAAAAGCTGGAAACAAAAACAATGTAATTTAAAAAACTAAAAAATGCGACTGCGGTAAAAAACTTAAGTTCAAAAAAACGGAAAAGCTAAACGCAAGCCCATTTTAAATTAAATAAAAGTTGGAAGCAGGCGGGACCCAATCCATTTTTTAACCGACATTAAAAAGAAGGTTTTCAATTCGGATGTTTTCAATTCGGATGTATACAAGGTGTAACGTTAAATGCGCAAAACCTCATACACCCCAATTAGAGGATTGAGTTAAAAGCATATATTAATACAATGAACAAAGCTATTTTTTTTAAAGCTAACTATTTTTAGTAAGAAAATTGTGTTGATCCTAGCATTGCTTTATGCATTTAAAATTGAAGACTTAATTTTCTTTGGCTCAATCGGCGGATAGTATGGCAAAATACATCATTTTTGAAAAAAAAAAACATATTAAAAGTTACTGAAATCGATTCAGTAGTCAATTATGAACTAACTATATTCAGGTTTTGCGCATTTGACGTTACACGTTGTATATTTTTTTTTATGTATCTTCGTGCATAACTCCGTCATATTATAGAGGTATTTGCAAAATTATTTTTTTGTGGAAAGATGTGTATTTTGAAATGGTCCATTTAAATTTTGTAAAGATCTGATGATGAGTTTCTGAGACAGACAACGGAACTCTTCAATAAATGCTAGCAAATGAACCGCGATTGCTGCTATCGCATATGTATGCATTTTTTACTCAATCACACAACATACCCTCTAAAGGGGTACGCAGATGTGTTCAATAATAGGATTTTTTTCCACTTAGTTGGTTTATATTGATAATGTATTAATAGCTTCCTGTCACTGTTCACTTTTCACTACTTCATATTTACATAGCAAGTAGTGTTATATGAATTTGTGTGGGGTAGGTACATACAACTAAAAAGTAAAAAAAAAACTTTTTTAAATACAAAAAAAAAAAACAACCGACTTCCAAAAAAAACTGCAAAGTGAAAAATTACTTTAATTTCGGAAGTCGGTGTCAAAAAACGAAAATGCGGGACCAACGACACCGACTTCCGAAATTAAAGTTATTTCTCACTTTGCAGTTTTTTTTTGTCGGTTGTTTTTTTTTTGTAAAAGAATTTTATAGTTTTCAAACTCAATTGGGTCCCGCTTGCTTCGAACTTTTATTTAATTTAAAATGGGATGTTTAATTAGCTTTCAGTTTTTTTTTACCGCAGTCGATGCAACGGGATGGGTCGGGGGAACAAGAAATTTCACGCGACGAAGTCGCGGGCAGAAGCTGCCTTATTATTTTATTTGAAAAAAAAAAGAGTTCCTTGTTTTCTTTATGAGGTACGGAACCCTAGAAAAAACATTAAATAAATAAAGGTTATTGAGCTTTACTTACTTCCTGTGGCTGGTTTGCTCAAGCAATTATGCACGAAACACAAGAAAAAAAACACGACAAATGTTTTAGAAACTAGCATGGCGGCAGCTAGTACGGATATTCTTAACGGGAATAATTGTTTAAACATTCCCGTCTCGCCTTTTATACTTGCTTCAACTAGTACTTTATTATCTTCGAGATAAGACCCTGTAGGGAATGTTTACTTAATGAGCGAGGAACGACCATACTTAAAGCCTTCAAACTTCACCATAGTTTAAGTAAGTGTGTAGGATGTAAATAAAATTAAATAACATTTGAATTAATATTTTTATATACAGGGTGCAATTGAAGTCATGGGCATTATTTTAACCTAAGGCACTACTCATGATACTAATTGCATTAGGGCTACTATTACGCAAATCAAAAATATTATTAATGCAAGTATGGAAAACCTTAAAATGTAGTAAGTCATAGAAAGTATGAAACACTTTGCGCTTCTCGATAGCAAATGCGTAGGTACATTACGCCGTACGCGTCATTGGGCGTGAATTCTTTGACCCCGCCCGACTCACGTGACATTCGTAAGTTGCCAATGAATTGATTCATAATAAATTCCAACTTTCCCTTCGTACTTTGCCGGCTTAGGACGGTCAAAACTACGTCAACTAACATACATTAAAAAAAACATTTACGTTCCTAGCTTGTGGATTGTTTTGAAAAAAACCTTATTTGTCGGTAAAGTGACAGAGGGTAAACGGGTGCTCTTCCACGGGCTTGTGCATGTGCTGGCACGTGAAAAGACGAAAAATCCAACAGGTTCTTAGTGGTTCTGGTGGAATGAGACCCCGTGAAGGAATAGGGTCGTTTGGGTTGCGGCGATGGAACATTTCACGAGTTCATACAACCATTTGTGGGTATTGTTGGTTGGTGTACATAGCCTGCACATTACGCGGTCGAGGCATCGTGTACACAAACACACACACAACACACAAATACTACACTAACACTTAATACACTGCAATCCAAGCACCGTATGACGCGAGCGGCGAGTACGGCGATTACATCACGGGATCAATAAATCAATTACGCGTCAATGCACCTGCGCAGTCGTTATGACACTGGTTCCGGGTTCACGTTGCGGCGGGAAGCAGACCCCGCGCGGGGGTGATATTCGTATTTTTGCGAGTGAGGGAGTGAGACGGAGAGAGTTCAGGGAATCCCGCCGGACGGCATGTCTTTTAGCCCATTGTTATTATTACTTGTAAGGAAAAACCCGCGCGCGCGCAGGTGATGTTTGTTTACATTTCGCTTTGCGCTGTACTGCGCTTTAAAATTTTGATACTTCAACATTTATTGGCGTTAACGAAGTATTTTGTTTTAATTACTTTAAGTGTTTATTTGCAATAATAAGCCTTGTGCAATTTGACTTACTACATTTTTAAGGTTTTCCTTAATTGCATTAATAATATTTTTGATTTGCGTATTAATAGCCCTAATGCAATCAGTATCGTGAGTAGTGCCTTAGGTTAAAATAATGCCCATGACTTCAATTCCACCCTGTATAATTAAACTTTTAAATGCAGACCTAGAAGTCCATAGTGTGAATGATGAAGTGTGTGTTTATAGACTGCCGAATTTTTTTTCACTACTTTGTCAGAAAGGATGTGTCATACCATTCACAATGCGTAGTGTTTCCATCATTATGCTCACGTATGTTAACTTCACATAGAATACAATTTAGTTTAACATTTGGGCATGCCAAAAATCTACATATAGATCCAGTTTTATTGCACCGGGTTAGAACTTTCAATCTCGTCTTCTTTTTTTTTGCTACCATACGGCGAATTTCCTTGACAAGACCATCTATGATTATAACACTATTCGAATGCCCCTTTTTCACATGTTCCCGTAAATGTGTAAAAGGACTTAAAATGTGAACTTTCGAAATGTCCTTTAATTTTACGTCACCATTCGAATCAAATTCCACAACTTTCGGATTTAACTTGTTTCTTGTTCTCCAGGGATTCAAATACTTTTCTTCATCTATCTATTACATACAAATACAATTAAACATAGAAATAGTTGTCATACAAAATACATATATCATTTTCCAAGAATAGGCATTTTATGCAACAGTAAAATATCATTCATATAATCTAAGCAATATATGTATATTTTGTTTGCAAATTAGATCATATGCCACTTTCTATATACAGTGGTCTTTGTTGATGGCTCCCACAGCAATGGTGACTATAGATACTTACTGGTTCGCGAGAAGTTCACACTAGGTGTTAGGCGGAGGTTACACGTTCAATTTGGCATCTGCCTATCGATTCTGTAAAAATCTCACCGTGATAACATAGGTGAAGTGAGCGTGAAGTGAATTGTCAATGGAGGCAATCCCAAACATCAGGTGAAATGACAGCTCACTTCTCCTTAGTTTTCACGGTGAGATTTTTACAGAATAGCACTGCAGTTTAGGCTGTGACCTTGATCACGTATAGACTGATGGCTTAATGATGGACTGACGGGCGGTTTAGACGGTAAGTCAGACTGACGATCAGTCTAACCGAAAACATGTCGGGCGAGTCCATCGCGGTCTAAGCGGTGACTGACATCAGACTGCTAGCTAATAAACACACGTTCAATCAGGCATCAGTCTGATTAGACTGACTAAAATTTAAATAACCATCATTCTGGACCATCATTCCATCAGTCTACGCGTACACAATCAGTTTCCCGTCATTCTGACATCAATCACAGATTGAACTGACGCCAAACTGAACGTGTGACCTCCGCCTTAGAATATTCCGTATGAGAATTAGGAGCATTATATTAACCGCGAGTCCGTTTTAAATACCGAATTGAATATGATTAAAGTTAGCTGTTCTAATAGTGTAAGAACACATCATTATACAAAAAATTACACACACAAAACTTTATCGAGATAAAAAACTATTAATATTTACCGGAAAAGCAACAGCCGAATTTAATATTAATAATATTGACGGAATCGTAACTCGAAGCAAAATATTCAATTGTAAAATCAATCTTAGCACCATTTTGTTGAAATGTATGAGAACGAATAAAAGTCGTCCAACGTCCAACTACTTACTTATCAAAGGAATCAAGTATAGGTAAACGCGTGCATTTTCTAAATAAACGATTCTTCAAATCGATTTATTTATTAAACATAAGAACTTACATAACTTTTAACGGCCATAACGTTCGAACAATGCCCTGCTGTGTTTAACTCCTTGATAGAACATCGAGATTTCGCAAAGTTCTTTTCAGCGATGAGCGTGATACATTTGGCATTAATCCAAGACGTTGCTTTTCCAAATATTTTCCGCAACATTTTGTGTATATTGTTAATGCGACATTAGAAGGCAAATTCATGATTCACTCTATCGATGCTCCACTATCTAAAACAAACAGGCATATATATAATCAATAATATAATCTACGTAAAAATGTTAGGTAGGTACTCACTAGAATTTTTTTATAAATGGTTTGTAAGATTTAATATCTGTACGGTTGGTCCCGGCACAATGTCCTCTGTTATTCAATCTATCTAAGGGAACACACACTAAGCAGCCATGTCTTATTTGCACAGTTCATCGAGAGGCAAACTTTCTGAGATCAAAATGTCAAAACTCCACGAATGTATTTATCCACAAAAGACAATGAAAGCTGGCGCGACTGTGGCGACATCGTCCCAATCAACGCCACCAAATATAGCCTGTTCTAGTACTTTGGTATGATTACGTGAGTGAATTAAGATTAGTTCTCTCTGCCATATTTGTGGATACGAACAAGTTAATATTACACAAATGTATAATTCAATAAATATTTTTTTAAATTATGCAACGATTAATAAGTTTTTCGTACGACTTGCTCAAAAAAGTGACATTCTATGCCACAAAAAGCGAACATAACAATAGTCATTTTTAATCTGTTAAAAACAGGGAAAGAAAATTGTACTGAATTTCATTCATCCTCTGGGGGAGAATGTGATTTAAATTTGGAACACTTACCGAAATTTGTACTGAACTACATCTGTGTTTACACCATTGAGTTTGTATGTAAAGCATTATACATCTTTTTGAAAAAGGAATACGCATTAAGCAGTCAAATTAACAAAAATATAAAACTTAATCCATCAGAGCCACAACCTCAACTTCCGGCATCTTATCTTCGTCCGTAACTCACGATGCACCACCACCACTATCTCCGACGTATACTATCTACAATGAAACGCAAGTTCTTCAGACGCAAGAACAGAGAAATACTCAAATCAACTCATCAACAATAAATGTACCAAACAAAAATGTAACTCTCTCTATCAATAATTGGACCAATGTTTCGAATGTTAACTTTTACTTTTAATTGTCATTATTTTTAATAAATGCTTATCTCATATAATTTTTTCGCAAATGGTACGAAAAGTAGAGTATTTTCCTCGGTGATAAAGCTGTCTTAGTCTTGGGTGAACTTAAATCCCTCGCTACACTCAGGACTCGTCTTAAATCCCTCGCTTCGCTCGTGATTTAAGTTTTTAACACCCTCGCTACGCTCGGGAGTAAACCTCGAGTTCTTCGTTACGCTCGCGATTTAAATCGTCATCCGCGACAGAAGACACTGCTTTATGCCCTTGTTAATAATCTACTATTTTTTAATAATGAATGTAGGTAATTTATGGAATCTGCATAGCCGGGTATGTCTTAATGATATTATTATCTTCATGCTCTAACACTCAAGTTAAAACAAACACAATATAATAGTGACTTAACTAAGCTTACGTCCCTTATCTGGAACTGACACAGATGATAAGAAAGCCTCGTAGAATTTAACGATTCGACGACCAAGTCCATTTTATTTATTACTGGAAAGTTATTCATTGTTTTGCACATTACATAGTGCACCCCAAAGAAGTACAGATAAAAACATTTTTAAAAGAACTATTTATGGGTTATTAATTGTTATAACGTTGTAACAAAATCAGCAAACAAAAAAAAATATATTGAATACTTTCCAAGGATCGGTTTGCAAATAGCCGTAAACAGACTTTCTTAGAGTAAAAAATGGGACAGAATTTGTCAGCCAAAGAGCTAGTCATGTTTGCCGGAACTTATCAAGTGGGTAATTCGGCCATAAATTTTGAAGATAACGCTAGTATTTTCGATTATAATGACATCTTTCCCGTAACTAGAAATTAGATGAAGGCTGCTATTTAATAATCTAATGTTGATGCCATGATAATATGTAATGATAGTGGTAAGGGAGATTTTGATAAATAAATAAATGAGGATTATAAAAAAAATAAACTTGAAATTGTCTAAAAATGCATTATAACTGCTCGAAATATGCAACAAAAAAAAAGTGCAAAAATATGCAACATTAATACAATAAAACAACGTTTTTTTTTAATATGCAATTATCTCAACAAGATACAATATACTTATAACTAGCGGCTCGCCCCAGCTTCGCACGGGTGTATTTTTTTTTTCAATTTTGCGGATTTTTTTTTCATACAAACCTTGTCCTGGCAATATTCGCAATAAAATAATATTGCGATTATAAATTGAGATATAAACTACCTATCTTTCAAGTTGGATGAAACTGCACACAGTGTGCAAAATTTTAGTAAAATTCAGTAGTTTAGGAGTCCATTGCGGACAAACGTGACACGTAATTTATACAGCGTGAAATTGAAGACAAGCGACAAATCGAAATAGGAGATTGTACTCATCATTATGAACAACTTTTACTCAAACCTGAAATCGCGAAAAAAAAAATCATCTGTTCCCTACATTTATGTTCGTATAACTCGTCAAAATGTAGGGAACTGCTGATTTTTTTTTCGCGATTGCAGGTTTGTTCCCTTAGTAAAAGTTGTTCATAATGATGAGTACAATCTCCCATTTCGGTTTGTCGCATGTTTTCAATTTCACACTGTATATATTAAAATCAGCATTTTTGTTCCTAAATGTTAATAATAGTACCTACTGTTCCAATTATCAATAGTACGGTTGTGTCTTTTATTTTATTTTAGTATTTTGATAATAAGGCAATATTTAGGTGCTACACTTGTAGGTATCAAATAAGAAATGTAGGTATGTATACGTATTCAATTATGTTAATTTACATTTTTATATTTTCGTAGATAGATATCAGTTTAAGTCATAGAAATTATGGACATTCAGTAGATTTAGGTAAGGCATATAATTATGATGCATTTGTATAAAACCGGTCTCTATTTATAACAAATTGTTTCACAGAATACAACCACCAAAAGAATGCAGCATAAAGTGATCTTATTATTGCTCACCTGGGTTTTATGAATAGTCGGATCTTCTTTGCTTTCAGAATATTCTTCCAGGTTTAGTTTGTTAACAGTTGACGATAGAGCTGCTTCTACATAGTTGTAGAGGATGCTCTTCAACCGTTGAGTTATTGTCATTTTCTTGAGTGTTATCACCCAAAGAAGTAACGTTTTATACTTCTGTAGGTTTACTCGGTATAATCTCTTTTGGTGTCGTCTCTGTTATCTTTCGTATTGTGAGTTCTTTAGAATTAGTTATGATATTATATTCTCAGCATTCTCCTCTATTTGAATCGTAAATATTACAGGTAATGTTCCTACTTCCTACATTGGGTCTTATTGCATTTCATTGTATTGCAAGTTTGATCGTTACACCAAGTCGTCACATTGTAGCTTCTAATGTATACAATGTCGTTAGGGTTGTTCGTCGTGGATCCAAAAAGTGGTCCAGTCACAGGTTGTTCTGTTTCCCCTGAATTCCACCAAGAAAAAAGATATGTTATCCAGTCCCATATTGTCCCGATCCCGCGACTCTCTGTTACCTCATCTGCAAGTAACATTGTAATTTTTTGTTCCTCCAGTTATTCAACTGAACCGAGCGCTCGGCGCATCCTGGACAGTCACACCCAACACCTTATTTGACTGGCCAATTCTTTCCTTGCGGTGGTAGAGTTAACATCCGCTTGGACCACTTCCGACCACCCTCTCACCGGAGTCCGGCGTCAAGCCTGCTCTGTTTCGTCGATGCGTGGGAGTTCCAGTGCCTTAGGCATCTTCTGGGCACGCTCGTTCCATCATTGACCTTATCCATCGCTTTCCATCAGGCGTGATCGAGGTCAAGAGCGGGTCCATTCAGCAATAAAAAAAATAGTTAAAATGTATTCTCATTTTTAAACAGTAACACTTCATCTATATACTAATAATAAAGCTGATGAGTTTATTTGTTTGAACCCGCTAATCTCTGGAACTACTAGTAGGATTTGAAAAATTGTTTTTGCATTTGTTAGCCCAATTTTTGCGGAAGTATATAGGGTGACTGGTAGTTAGTGACCGATACCTAAACACGTGATTGTACTCATGATAACAAACAACTTTTACTATGGGACCAAACCTGAAACCTATGGGAAAAAAATCTGCTGTTCAGTACCTACATTTTCACCAGTTAGGCGAACATAAATGACTGAACAGCAGATTTTTTTTTCACAATTTCAGGTTTGGTCCCATAGTAAAAGTTGTTTGTTATCATGAGTACAAGCACGTGTTTAAGTATCGGTCACTAATTATCAGTCACCGTATATAGGCTACTTAGCATCACGCTAGGACCATTTAGACCCGAGCAAGAACAAAAAAGTCAGAAAGAACTCTAAACGAAAACTAAGTAATAGCGCGGGCAGACGTTGCGATGCAACGGGATAGGTCGGGGGAACAATAAATTTCACGCCGACGAAGTCGCGGGCAAAAGCTACTTTATTATTTTACTAGCTGCGCCCCGCGGTTTCACCCGCGTAAGTTTTGATCCCGTGGGAATATCGGGATAAAAAGTATCCTATGTGTTATTCTGATGTATAAGCTATATTACTGTAAAGTTTCATCAAAATCCGTTCAGTAGTTTTCGCGTGAAAGAGTAACAAACATCCATACATCCATACATACAAACTTTCGCATTTATAATATTAGTAGGATTTGTACAAAAATTGAGTTCCTTGTTTTCTTTATGAGATAAGGAACCCTAGAAAAAAACATTAAATTAATAAAGTTTATTGAGCTTTACTTACTTCCTGTGGCTCGAAACACAAGAAAAAAAAAATACGACAAATGTTTTAGAAACTAGCATGACGGCAGCTAGTACGGATATTCTTAACGGGAATAATTTTTTAACAGTCATCAGCCTTTTTATCCTTACTTCAACTAAGTACTTTATTATCTTCAAGATAAGACCATGTAGGAAATCTTTAATTAATGAGCGGTACGGTGAAGGTGCCTCCTTCACCGTAGTTTGACTAAGGGTATAAGGGTGTAAATAAAATTAAATACCATCTGAATTAATATTTTATAGACTGGTGAAATTTTTGTAACGAAGTTCTTTAACGGAGCTTGCGGTATGAGTAAACTTAGAGAAATCATCACAACGAAAAAGCGTTATATCCCTTTCATGAGACTTTTATTACAAACTAGCTGCACCCCGCGGCTTCACCCGCATAAATTTCGATCCCGTGGGAATATCGGGATAAAAAGTAGCCTATGTGTTAATCCAGGGTGTCAGCTACCTCCATACAAAATTTTATCTAAATTGGTCCAGCTGTTTGAGCATGAAGAAGTAACAAACATATAAACACACACACACTCAAAAACTTTCGCCTAATATTAGTGTGATAAAAAAGAGAGTCAGAGAGAGAAAGCGATAGTTTTCATGATTTTCAAGGGAGCCGAAGCTGATAGTGAGGTCAAAATTAAAATCCAAAAAGGCGGCAGCAATAATTTGAAAATTTTTGTCATGGGTATCGTTTTCATGGTTGCCCCGACCTCACACTTTTTTTCACTACTTTGTTAGATAGGATGTGTCATATTTTTCGCAGTGCGTAGTGTTTCCATCATTATGCTTACCTGTGTTAACTTCACATAGAATTATACAATTTATTTTAACATTTGGGCATGCCAAAAATCTACATATTGTTCCAGTTTCATTGCACCGGGTTAGAACTTTCAATCTGTTTCCTTGATAAGACCATCTATGATTATAACACTATTCGAATGCCCCGTAAATGTGTAAAAGGATTTAAAATGAGAACTTTCGAAATGTCCTTTAATTTTACGTCACCATTGGTTCTCCAAGGATTCAAATAAGTTTCTTCATCAATCTATTACATACAGACACCATTAAACAGAAATAGGTAGTTGTCATACAAAAAATGTATTTTCATACATATGAACATGACATAATGTCGTTCAAAAAATACATAATCTGAAGATTTGCAAGCAAAATAGCTATTGTTTAGAATCTAAACAATAGCTATTTTGCTTGCAAATCTTCGTCGATGACTCCACACTCCACAGCAATGGTGAGTCACTATTGCTGTGGAGCCATCGACAAAGATTTGCAATAGTCACTATTGGTGACTATTGTTATTGGTTCGCGATAAGTTCACACTAGGTGTTATTATAATATTTCTTATAAGAATTAGGTGCATTATATTAACAGCGAATCCGTTGTTATAATTATGCCAGTTTTAAATACCGAATTTAATATGATTAAAGTTAGCTGTTCTAATAATGTAAGAACGTCTCATAATAAAAAAACTACACACTAAAACTTTCTCAAGATAAGAAAATATTAATATTTAGCGGAAAAGCAACAGCCGAATTGAATATTGAAAATATTGTCGGATTTGTAACCCGAAACAAAATATTCAATTGCAACATCAAACTTAGCACCATTTTGTTGAAAAATATGCGAACGAATAAAAGTCGACCAACATCCTACTACTTACTTATCAAACACTAAACTATAGGAAAGCGCGTGCATTTTCTAAACAAAAGATTCTTAAGATCGATTTATTTATTAAACATAAGAACTTAAATAACTTTAACGGCCTTAACATTCGAACAATGGCCAGCGGTGTTTAACTCCTTGATAGAACATCGAGATTTCGCAAAGTTCTTTTTAGATGTGACGGTCGTGATACATTTGACATTAATGCAAAAAGTTGCTTTTCCAAATATTTTCCCCAACATTTTGTTTTGCAAGATATCTACGATTTCAAATGCAACATTAGAAGGCAAATCCATGATTGACTCCATCGATGCCACGCTATCTGTAAAAAGAACAGGGAAATAATCAATAAAACCATATCTACGTAAAAATGTTAAGTCTTAAAAAATATATATGTTGCAGTCAAAACTCTTAACCAGTCAAAACCACTTTTGACGGAATTACTTACTTAGTCAAAAGTACTTTTAACCAGCTCCATTGGGCAAAAGTACTTTTAACTGTTATTTTAGTCAAAAGTATTATTGACTAAAGCATACGGTTAAAAGTACTTTTGACTGATTCTGCTAGTCAATAGTACTATTGAGTGGTTAAGAGTTTTGACTGCAATATATATATAAATCAATTGTAAGATTTAATACCTGTACTGTTGGTCCCGGCACAATGTCCTCTGTTATTCCATCTATCTAAGGGAACACACACTCTATGCAGACATGTCTTATTTGCACAGTTCATCGAGTGGCAAACTTTCTGAGAGCAAAATGTCAAAACTCCACGAATGTATTTGCCTACAAAAGACATGAAAGCTGGCGCAACCGTGGCGACATCGTCCCAATTAACGTCACCAAATATAGCCTGCTCTAGTACTCTGGTATGATTTTGACGAATTGTATCTTTACTCATGTTTAACTTTGTCTTCTTGTGTTCATTTTCCAGTATCATAGTTGTGATATTTTTAGATTTAACATCTTTGTTTCTAGTTACATTTGGCCAATACAACAACTCTACATCACTTAGTAGGTTTTTGTCAGCTTTTTTTCCGAAATTTCTTTCTTTAGTCATATTGGTAATTGCTGGCTGTAAAGCTTTCGGCGCCGAATGACTTTTATTAGTGGTTACATTAACATTGGATACATCGCGTTTTTTGCGAATTGCAGTAGTTACGTTAGTGATCTTTCTCGGTGAATCAGTTTCGATGCTATTTTCAATTTTGTGTGTATCTTCTGTTCCATTATAAGAATTATTTGTAATATTGACCATCAAATAAAGACTTTCTTCGGTCTGGGTTTCGTTTAAAATATCGTCAGTTTTATTAATCATGGCATTAATTTCAAATTGCAATACATTTGGAGGTGAGGAGGTATCATTAGATACATTATTGTTAATTTCGTTCTTAAATGTATTGCTGATGTTGTCACTAAAGTGATTCGGGTACAATGGTTGCTGTTCTGCCTTTGAATTGTGGAAAGTTATAACTTTCTTTCGATGTTTCTTATTATTGTTGTTATTCCTAAACTTCTTTTTTTTATGGATTGTTATTTTGTGTAATGGGGTAGAATCATCTTTACTGTACTTTGCGGTTTTTTTATATCCAATAATTTCCATGGGAACAGGGAAATTGAAATATGGAAATGGTAAATTTATCCCTGTTGTTAGCTCTTTAGATACTGCGTCATCCTGTTCAAACATTCTATCGCGATTGTGAACTTGATGATATTTTCCCATAATAACTTGTGGTTTTGGTAATTCAAGATCAATTTTAATGCGGATGTTTAACATATTGTCGAGTAACATTTCTTTCATTTTATCATCAACTAAGTGTTCCGATTTTTTAATAACATTTTCATATGGTGAAGAATATTGCAATACGTTCTTTTTTTGGTCATCTATTGAACTTTGTTCCATATGGTCATGCCACATTGGCTCAAAACGTACTAAGCACTGCTTGCAGCCACAATCGCAAGGCATGTGATTGTTTTTACAATAGCACGATGATTTCATCGGCTCGAAAGACGGTTTATGCATAACAGGTGATAAGTCCACTGTTTTTTTTTCATTGAACATAAAGTTTTCAAGTGGTAGAATTTCTTCAAGATTTCGTTTTGGGAGTGTTGACGTGTCTGGTTTATTCATATATTTTCCTTTCGAATTAACGGGTATAAATACGTCTAAAGGACTAACGTACGATGTTGATGGGAATTTATATGCACCGGTATTGTAGAAGCCGTTAGCATACAAGTATTCGCCATGTTTAAAATCTACACCACCAGATTTAGCCTTTGTATATTGATCGTGGCGTGGTAGAAGTGGTACTTTGTTTTTTGTTTTAGATTTTTCTATGTAATTATTTCTCTGTTTGTGTGCTTTTTCCAAGTAATGCTGATATTCAGAGAGCAAATTTTCAATGGCTTCATCACTTTGGCTCTCGCTGTTCGATATGCTCCCGAACATATCAAACGGTGAAACCTGTAAACATTACAAATACATTTCCAAAACGTATATCGATATTATCACCGCAAAATAATTATAGGTACATTAATACTTACACCATTGTTTCCAAATTCATTTATTATATCAGCGATATCACTGTAGATAATAGTATCGTAAAATGGACTCACTTCGATTCGATTAGATTCGGAACCTAGAAGTAAACGAGATTTATTCAAGTTAATCAATCCTTTTAATAACATTATTTGTCATAAAGCAATTGACTTACTCTGTGATTCATAGCAGTAAATCGCACCTAACAGAAACACAAAACTGGAAACTAATATAATTTTCATGATTCGTATGCAATGGAGAAATCCAAAAGAATGATTGAAAACGAACTGGTACTGGTGGTAATCGTTTTAATGTTTACCTTTTTAAATGGAATGTTACTCAAAGCAAAAGTTTAAATGGCTATTGTGTACTGTTGCGAAAGTAGTTATACAACTTACCTGATTACGCTTTAAATTGCTATTTAGGTATTTTTGGATTTGAATAATTTATTTAATTATTTTCAGGAGTCGACTGGCAACAATGCGGAAGCGGAGCGTCTGACTATGCACCGTTGTATAATAACGAGTATCATTGAGAGTGAAACCGTTTATGTTGAATGTCTTTACGTTATGGAGAAGGTAATATCATTTGAAATTGTTTTACTATTTTTCTATTCTAATGATTTTGTCCTAATCTGTTACAGTCAACCAGTGAGTCATCTCTTCAGTAATATAGTAAATACATTTTGTGAAGTAGAAAAACCTGTGGGACATTTTAAAATACCCTCATTTTTTCGAACCACGTAACGGATTAAAATAAATATTGTGATGGTAAAATTTAAGTTTGTATGCAATGATATTATAAGTAAAAAAGAGGGGGATAGGTTACCTACCCAACACCATATTATTAGATGATACGTGAAAGTAGAACGGCGTATCGTAATAATCGGGAGCGAAAAGAGACAAGACGAGACGTAACTAGGTTAATTAGCCATATTTTGACGTGTCACTTGCGGAGCGTGTATAACCAATCTACCTCTTTTTATTTATAATATCATTGTTGTTATGTGTATCATCCGGACGGACGGGCATGACGAAAAGTGTTTCGTTTTTGCCATTTGGCTATGGAACCCTTAAAAGTATTCAACTTTAGAAAAAAAGATAACACCTTTTTTTTTAATGTAAGTTCAAAATCAGTAATAAATAAAATATATACTTACAGTGTATGGAAATCAAGTGTTAATACTAGAACAGAACATGATACGATACAAAGCATGAATTTTACTAGCAAAGTATAGATCTACGTTACTCCGTAACGCCATGAATTGCAGTTCGCTGCATTTTTATATCATCGTCGATAGCCTTGTCCCACTTACTGCTGAGTATAGACCTCCTCCCTTTTCTGCCACGCTTTCTTGGTCTGTGCAAGTCTCAACCAGAGAGGCAATTCTCGTAATTTTAAGATCGCTCAAAGTCTGATCTCAGTCTTAATAAAAAAAAACACAACACAAAAATACCTCAATTTTCCTACATTTTTGAAATTTTAACATTTATTGTCGCCGAGATGAGATTACGACTACATTTTGAACGTTTTTAATTACGCGAATTGGCCTTCAGGCCTTACCTGCGATCTGCTGAATGCCATCTGGCTGTTTGCTCTGCCAACACTCCTACCGACTCTCGGCAACTTTTTATTGAGGGCTCTATTCCACCACGTCTAGCCAAGTGTCCTGCCAAACTCCATTTCAGAGCCGTTACGCGTATTCCGACATCTTGCGCTTTAATCCTACGTCGGATTTCTGAGTTACGCACTCGCGGCCTTTCAATGATAAGCTTTTCATAGCGCGCTCCGTAGCCCCGTTGTGCAATCTTGATTTTTTACACAGTGTCAGTCTGTGAATGTCATGATAGGCAAAACACATTGTTCACAAAGTTTGGTTTTCAGGCATAGTGACATCTTTCGGCCCCAAAATTTGTATTTTCATGTAGGTACCTAAATTTACTAGTCAGGAAGGGTCTCTGATTACTGAAAATACTTTCAAAATGTAACATAAAGCTGGTCTTCAAATGTATTTATTGTCCTTACAGTATATGAACGCAATAAAAGCGACGCTATCGACATCGCAGCCGGTTATAACTGAAGAAGAATTTAATACAATTTTCTACAAAATATCTGAACTACACGAGTTACACAAAAACTTCCTCGAGGGATTGAAAGCAGCTGTCGCTAGTTGGGAAGAGCCTCTATCTGTAGGGATACATTTCAAGAAAATGGTAAGAAGCACATTATGTCCTAGTAATTACCCCCCAAATCTGAACTGTAAAATACTAACTGTAGATTCAAATAACCTACTACTAAGTTCTGAATCGTTGTTGTACCGCTTTATGAAGAACTAAATGGTAAAATTGCTCTATAACAGTAATTTATTTATGTAAACATTATATTATTTATTATTAACAACATATATATATTCAAATAACATTCAAGTACCAATTGTGGCACATTGAGTTTCGGAAAAATGTCTGTTTCGTTGAGACTCTTTCTAAAGCCCGATGTATTATATGATTAACCCTGGGTACTATAATTATACATAACATAATAAAAAAAATATATTTATGTGTAAATATAATATCTTTAATGTGCACCATAAAAAATAAACAGTGTTTTCCTTATGTTTATTTATTTATTATTTTTATTTACTTATTTGTTTTTTTTTACTTACCTACTTGTTTTTTTTTTCTTATGTTTGTTGTGTTTTAGGCTGAGAACATAAACATCTACGGCGCGTTCCTACACAACTACGGGCGCGCCACGGACGCAGTGCGACGCCGCTGTTCGACATCGCAGAGCTTTGCGCACCTCACGCGGCAGATCGCGTGCCACGGACAGCCTATGTCGCTCGACGATCTGCTGCACAAACCCGTCGCGAGGGTCCAGAAAAACGCCCTAGTCCTGCATGTCAGTCAATTTATTATTGAAAAAAAAAAGAGTTCTTTAAACGATTGCTTTGAGGTCCCGAAGTTTTATCGGTTTTAGTTACGCCACCGTTTGCTAACTTTGTTGACGTGAAATTTTAATCTAGTGACAAATGTTTCATTGGAAACTGTACGTAATTTATCTTTCAGGATCTTATAAAATATACTCCAGCCAGCCATCCCGATCACGCTATGTTGACGGAAGCACTGAACATGACACAGCATTTCCTTGACGAGTTCAATATTATACAAACAAAATCCATGTTTCCGGTAAGTATAATTAAGGGCATTTAAATAATAGTATGAATTAAAGTTTGTATGTCAATAATTTTTTACATCTCCGTAGAATGCTGACCGCGCTCAAAGAAGACTTGTTAAGAATTCATTTATCGTGGAACTCTCAGATGGACACAGAAAACTAAGGCATCTCTTCCTCTTCAACGACGTCATTGCCTGTGCCAAGTATAAGGTAACTACGGTAATACGAGTTTGTATTTTTTTACACAGAGTAGTAGTAATCACATGAAGTGCCAGCCAACGCGTGCAAAGATTCTATTCGTATTTGTAACCCGGCGCTTCGGAAGTTCGAATGCCAGTTGCCGCCGCGGTTAACACTCCATTTGTGTACTACTCCGTGTTTTTTTTTAATAAATTAAGGCTTTTTGATTATTAATATGTGTTTTGAATATTGGTACAGGCATCTGGGCGCGACAAGTTCACGTTCGAGTTGAAATGGTTCATCCCTCTGCCGGACATCGTGGTGGTAGAGGACGAGAGCGTGGGCGCGGGCGCGGGAGACGCGCGCGAGGCGTCGCCTGCCAACATCGTGGCGCTCAAGTCGCAGGCCTCCACCGTGCGCGACCAGATACTCGCTGAGGAACGAGCCGCTGCTGATGATAAGGTTTAATTGATATCCTTTCAGAGTGTGCAAGTACTCATCAATATAAGGTGTTAAAAAATTAACTGTATGAAAGGAGAATGCTCAAAAAAAAACCAGAGCGAACAGATACAGGATGTAGTTCAGAATTTTAATGATATTTAGTGATAACATTATGTAAATATTTCACTATAAGATTCGATGGCTAAATGATATTGTGCTATTTGTTTTTCATCCGGATTTTTTTTTCTCTAAGATGTCTTCGTATTGGGTGTACCCGACGATATAAATACACTAGCTGCTGCGCGCGACTTCGTCCGCGTGAAATTTTTGTTGCCCGACCCACCCCGTCGCATCGCATCGTCTGCCTGCGCTATTACTTCGTTTTCGCTTAGCGAAAACTTCAGAATTTTTTCTTCTTGCTCAAATCCTAAGGGTCCTAGCTCGATGTTTAATTATTATCCTATAGCCTTCCTCGATAAATGAACTATCTAAATCAAAAATATTTTTTCAATTCGAACCAGTAGTTCCTGAGTTTAGCGCTTTCAACCAAACAAACTATTCAGCTTTATAATATTAGTATAGATACATACATACATACATACAGTATGTTAATTAACGAAGGGCGGTCCCGATAACCCGCCATAGTATAGCGTCCGTGCTAAAAAATATTACTATTCAAAAATTTGCGAAGTAAAAATCAGCTATTCCCTACATTTTGACGAGTTATGTGAACATAAATTAGGGAACAGCAAATGCAATTAAATAAATAAATGTAAAAAAAATCAGCTGTTCCTTTCATTTAATGTTCGCATAATTCATCAAAATGCAGGGAACAGCTGATTTTTTTTTGCGATTTCATTTTTGGTCCCATAGTAAAAGTTGTTCATAATTATGAGTACAATGACCCCTTAAGAGGAAAACTGATTCAAATTTCAACATGTATATTATACAGGGTGTCCTTGGAAGTATGGATGAAATCAAATAGGGGCGTGGGCAAAGTCATTTCCAAACTTTTTGATCCTGAGAATTTTGGTGAATTTTTTTACGGTTCAAAAGTTATGACCAACTTTTGTTGTTTTCAATCACTTTGCATAGTGCTCAAAGAACAAAATCATTTAAAAAAAAACTACCAGGAACTGTCAATTTATGTTTTTTAGACAGCCCTGATAGTTTTTTTTAATGAATTTTTTTCTTTGGGCACTGCGAAACGATTGAAAAAAATTGGTCACAACTTTTGAACCGTAAAATAATTCTCAATCATCAATCATTCTCAGGATCAAAAAGTTTGGAAATGACCTTGCCCACGACCCTATTTGATTTGATCCATACTTCCAGGGACACCCTGTATATATATTGTGTTGATTTATTTAAACCGTGTGGTGACGGTTACTAATAGCACCAACATTTTCTTCTCGGCTTGTCGTAAAAGTTGACTAATAGACTTAGATGAGACTTGACATTCAAAGGGCGCCGATAGAGTTCACCACTCATCACGCTGGGTCTCGCAGAAAAGCGGCGAAACGTGGGCTATGGATAGCTGATTTTGACAATTTGCAGTCTATCCCTACTCCTCTGGGATTATGGGCATGAGTATGAAAATATCTTAAACAAAAATAATAATGACTACTGATAAAAAACAAATAGCAACAACATTTTTCGACAAATCCTTCTCTGTTCAGGCCGCTCGTTTATGGAATGCATTGCCAGTTCAAATAAAACGCGCGCAATCGTTAGCTGTGTTTAAGAGACTGGTGAAGGAGCATTACTTGTTGTTGTGATCTTATTTTCGTAACGCAATAATCTGTAGTCGTCATTTATTTTCGTTGTTTGTATGTATATTTAGTATGTATTTATTTATGTATCTATTATATAGCTTATATGTATATATATATATTATATTATCTATGTATTTATTATAGTATCTATATTATGTTGCACCACTGACAACCCCATTTTTAAATATCCACGTAATCACTGTCCATTCCAAGGTTGCCTGGAAGAGATCGCAGAAAGCGATAAGGCCGCCCATTGTATATTTTGTAGTAATAATTGTTTTTTTTTTTTTTTTGTTATGTATTTTCTGGTGTACAATAAAGTATATATAAATAAATATAAATAAATAAAATAGCACAATATCACACAATTAGCCATCGAATCTAATATTGAAATACTTACCGAATCATATCACTAAATATCACAAAAATTCTGAGCTACATTCTGTATCTGTTTGCTCTGGGTTTTTTTTCCCATACTTGATGAGCATTCTCCTTTATGTAGTTGTTTAAAATGACATTTAAAACATAACCATGAAAAAATATTTATACAGGGTGTCCCTGGAAGTATGGATCAAATCAAATAGGGGCGTGGGCAAAGTCATTTCCAAACTTTTTGATCCTGAGAATGTTGGTGAATGTTGGTGTTTTTTACGGTTCAAAAGTTATGAATAACTTTTGTTATTTTCAATCACTTTGCATAGTGCTCAAAGAAGAAAAAAAAGTTTTTTTTAAAATGATTTTGTCATTTAAAAAAAAACTACCAGGAACTGTCAATTTGGACTGGTAATTTATCGAACTTACCTACAAATAGCTTATTTTGGCTTATTCCACAAATCCCCTTAGATAATCCGCTGCCGAGCATCGCATTGCCGCGGCAGGGGATTTTTGGACTCAAGTCTATAAATTAATTGTCGCGAAATTATATGTAATCCGCCCTCCGAAAAAATGCCAAAGAGTTTAGTCGGATATGAAATAAATGCTGAGTTTAGACATTTTCCTTGAATTTAAGAGCGCTAACACACTGGAACGCCATGGCGACGTCGCCGGTTACGTATCCAAATAATTCGTATTGAAATGTGTGACAGTTAATTCACTTGGCTACGGTCTGGCGACGTCGCCAATTTAAAGCGTACCCCGACCGACCGGCCTCTACGTGGAGGATACCCTGGCGACCGGGCGATGCGTAGCCAAGTCGCCTGTATTTTGTTTGTATAACAAGTAAGTTACACCTCGCTCACCCAGTGGCCAACTGACCGCCAGGACTAAGAGACTTGTTAAAATCTACAACCGGGTTAATAAATCTATCTCTATTTATAAGCTTACGTTATATAATGTAAAACAGATTTTAAGACCTTGGCTTCAGTCCTTAAGTTATGACGACACTGAAAAATTAATTTTATCACTACCATAGAGAAGTGAATAATTATTTGCAAAAAACTGTAGGATACTCACATACACACTCATGTACACTCACTTGCGGTCCCTCACCATCACACATACACACACCCACCCTCTCGCACACACCCTCACACCCTCTCACACACACACACGCAATCACACGCTCGCTTTGTTTATTTTCCTTTTTGTTTAGTTTTTACTCTTTCAATACCTACTAATGTTCTTATTTTTTTGTATTTTATTACATAAAAATTGTAATGTGTGTTGATGTAAGGCGAAGGACACTGATTCCTGTAACACAGGTTCACCTAGCACAGGAGTCAGGGGCTTCACATGTTGGTTGTAATATTTTTATGTCAATAAATTATTATTATTATTATTATGTGGTAAGTATACATTTTTGTATCTCGGCTGATCAGCCGGTTTTATAGGGTAACACGGGCCAAAGCCAAGTGCTACCCCTGAGAGTACTAACCTAAGTGATAGTTGATGATAATGTATGACGTGATGATGGTATGTTATGAGTTATGACTTTGTGTTGCAATGGTGGATGATGTTTGAGCATATGACATTTGTGTGTCATTGTCGTTCTGCAGGAATTTTCGGACAATTCTGCAAGTATTCAGGATAGCAGCTTTCTGTAGGGTTTGGTAGGTAGAGGGAGCTAAATCTAGCGTTTTTAAAGATAAGTGCAGCTGTTTGGGAATGACACCTGTGGTTGAGAGCACTATAGGGACAATGGCAGTGCCTCTTAAACGCCACATTCGGCTAATTTCTATTTTTAAGTCTGTGTATTTTGACAGCTTTTCTGCAATAGTGTTTTGTAGGTTGTGTGTGTTTGGTACTGCTATATCAATAATTTGCGCGGTTTTATTAATTTTATCTAGTAAAGTTATGTCTGGTCTATTGTAATGTGTTGTTCTGTCTGTGAGGATGGCTCGATCAAAGTATAACTTGTGTGTTGTGTTTTCAAGAACAGATTCTGGATTATATTTGTAGTAAGGTACTTGGGGTGTAGTAATCAATTTATATTTTATGGCAAGTTTTTGATGTATTATGTTGGCTATCTGATCGTGCCTATGTTTATAGTCAGTTTGAACTATTGCTTTACAAGCTCCAGTGATGTGTTGAATATTTTCAGAAGAACTATGACATCGCCTACAAATATCCGTTGAAAGAGGGACTCGCATGATGTGCTTTTGGTAGTTACGGGTTTCAATAACTTGGTCTTGGATTGCTGTCATGAACCCTTCAGTCTCAGGGAATAAATCTCCGCGCCTAAGCCATTCGTTCGACGCTAATTTGTCGACGTTAGGTTGGCAAAGGTCTTGTCGATGTCTTCCATGAAGTGACTTCTGGGTCCATTCCAATATTTTTGTCTGTCTGTCAGTCTGTTTCTCGTTTATTTGAGTAGTTTGATCAGCCATGTTCAGTGGGGTTAGTTTTCGGTCGTTATAAACTATTGCTTTGTGTAGGATAGTGGTTGTGCTTTTTGTGTGAAAGTATTTTCTAAGAGTGCTGATTTGTTTATTGTGTAGGTTCGTAATATCTATAATGCCTCGTCCTCCCTCCTTCCTTGGTAGTGTTAGTCGCTGTACACATGATCTTGGATGGTGTTTTCTATGTTTGGTCAACGAGGTGTTTATGATGCGTTGTAGACTTTTAAGTTCCATTTTGGTCCAGCTTATTACACCAAAGGAATAAGTAAGGACAGGAATCGCATAAGTATTGATAGCTTTAGTGGTATGTCTAGAGTAAAGTTGAGTATTAAAAATGGATTTTAATCTACACACATCAAAAGTGTCTAGGGATCAACATATATTTTTGCAATAACTTTTCTCCTGATTGATATTAATTAAAATTTTCTTTAAGGATTCATCAAATAAAGTGTTTTCGTTTGTCACAGTAACGATAAACCAAGTCACCTTTGCATTAATAAAGAAATTTGCCATTTTCCTAATAAAGGGATTTTTGACATTTGAACCACTAACACAAAAGTTCGAAAAAAAGACTGAAATAACAGTTTTCTCTAAAATTTTATTGGGTAACTTAAACAATTAATAATCCGTGTTTCTACCGCGAACACTAACAACACAAGAACATCGGTTTGGCATACTCAAAATGAGTTCATCCAAATCACGCTGTGGAATGGCCGCCCATGTTCGTTGCAACAACAAAAAAAGGACTTCTTGCGACTGGATACCCTCCATATTCGGCAGAGCTCTTCTCTGTAGCATATCCCATGCATGCTCAATCGGGTTCAAGTCTGGCGACTGAGCAGGCCAGGGCAGGACATTGATGTTAGCTGCGGCGAGAGTCTGTCTTACAACTCTTGCGGTGTGCGGTCGTGCATTATCATGCATTAACTGAAATAAGGGACCGATTTGCACTTGTAGAGGAACGATGACGTCTGATACAATCGTCTCAGCATAAATTTGAGCGTTGAGGTTGCCTCTGATCCAAATCAACTCAGTTCTTCCGCCGATCCAAATACCCGCCCATACCATGATGGTTCCACCACTATAAGGATGGACTTCCTGGCAGGATTTTAATCGCTGTTGGCGTCCAGGGGTTCTCCAGTGTCGTATACGTCTTGTATCCGGTCTCATACCAAAACGAGACTCATCAGAAAAGCACACGAAACGCCATTGTTCTTCTGCCCAATTTCTGTGTTCAAGAGCCCATTGATATCGAATCCTACGATTGTGCATTGCTATAGGTGGTACCCGTAGCGGTCTTCGGGAATGAAGGTTCACTTCATGCAAGCGGTTTCTGACTGTTTGGTCGCTAATTAAGTTCCCTGAAGAGTGATGAAGCCTCACGGCTAACATCATGGCGGTTATTGTTGGAGCTCTTCGAGTTAAGATTTGAATGTATCGGTCTTGTCTCCGTGTGGTGCAGCGATACCGTCCTCCGGCGCTCAGCCACGGTACCAGTGCTTCGGTAACGTGTCCAAAGTCGACTGATAACACTCTGACTTGTATTCAGAGCTAAAGCCACAGTACGTTGCCGGGAACCAGCTTCTATCATTCCCACGGCTCTGAGTATTTCTTCCCTGCTTAAATGACGTCGCCGCTCCATAATAACGTTGGTTTTAATCAGTAGTAGGGAAACAGTAGCACTAATAATGTCTTCAATGCGTTGTATGTTTTTATAGAGAAAATATTGACAGCTGATTTTCATCTTTTACTCGAATTTGATTCACAGTTCCTGATTCAAATTATGAAATGCACCAAAAAGGATCCATATAAATTTATAAAATCATAAATTTATTACAAAGCCACATCTCAATCTCAAGAAATCCGCATAAAAATGCTTGATCCCTAGACACTTTTGATGTGTGTATGTTTAAATTGTTGAGTAAGTTTATTTTTTATTTCTTTTTGTTTAATTTGCTTAGCTTGAATGTATCCTAAATATTTGTATGTTCCATTTTCATCTAAGGAATCTATTGTTTCACCTGTCTGTAACGTATATGTATGTTCGTAAGTTTGGCCAGCCTTAACTGAATTAATTTTGCACTTATCAATTCCAAACTCCATTCCAATATCACTCGAAATTTGGTCTGTAGTTTCTGCGAGTTGATACAAGTCATCTGATGTAGAAGCGTACAACTTAATGTCGTCCATATACAAAAGGTTGTTAATTTTACAGTTTTGTCTATCAGTCTGTATGTCATCTGCTATGTCATTATCATTATACTGTAAGTTATATCCTGGCAATAGGGAGTTTAATTTGTTTGATAAGGGATTTAAGGCAAGACAGAACCACAGTGGGCTAAGTGAGTCACCTTGAAATATGCCTCGTTGGATCTTAATAGGTTCTGTCTCAAGGGTTCCTGTAGATGATGTTAGATGCAAGCGTGTAGTCCATTGTGTCATGGTGTTATTTAAAAAGGTAATAATTTGAGGATCTATCTTGTAAATTTTTAAAACTTCAAGTAACCACGTATGTGGTACCGAATCGTACGCTTTTTTATAGTCTATATACATAGTGTATAGATCTTTTTTCTTTCGCTGTACCTGTTTGAGAATGACCGAGTCTATTGTTAGTTGTTCTTTACAGCCCTGACTAAATTTTCGACAGCCTTTTTGTTCTTCGGATAATATTGTATTTTTTTCAAGATGTTTGTAAATGATTTGTGTGATACATGCTGTTATTATTTTATAAATTGTTTGTAGGCAAGTTATTGGTCTATACTTTGCTGGGTTGGTGCTGTCGTTGCAATCTTTTGGTATCATATATGTAATTCCTTCCGCTATGTATGTAGGCATCGATGTTGGATTTTGAATGAAGTTGTTGATGTAATTATAGAGGTATGGGTGAATGTGTGTAAATTTTTTATACCAAAAGTTATGTATGTAGTCAAAACCTGGTGCTTTCCAGTTGTGTAATTTCTGAAGGACGTCGTGGAAAGTATCTATTGAAACTTGTTCAAACTCCATTTGTTCTGTGTTTCTATAGTTTTCTGACTCTATTTTAATCCACTCAGCATCTGCGTTATGACATATCGGCCTCTCCCAAATTCTTGACCAAAATTGTTGAAGTTCATCTACCGACGGTAAACTATGGTTACAGTTATTTTCATTATTGTTAGGCAATGTTTGGTTGGTGGTAGAATTTTTTAATGTTCTATAAAACTGTTTTTCGTTGTTCCTAAATTTATTATTTTGAAATTTACGAAGTGTGCATTTATTATATCTGTCTAATCTGCTGTTAATTAGAGTAAGTTTCTGTTTTAGCGTATCTAAGAATTGTGCAAGTTGTGTGTTTGGTTCCTCATGAATTGAGTGTATTCTATAGTTTTCTAAAATTGTGTGTACCTCTCTTACAAGCCTCCAGCCTCTGTTTCCTTGCATATATGCTGTAAGCCTTCCGATTTTTGTTCTTAAATCTTTAAACCTTAATTCTAATCTTTTCCGCCATTTTGGTTTCTTATTTTTCTGATTCATGTTGTTGTTAGATGTGATATGTGAAAGTTTACTTCCATTTGTTTTTGCAGCTGACCAAGCAGCACTATATATAACTGTCTGTAGAGTTTCAAAATCTGTATCTGCATTAACGTATTTTGGTAAGATTTCGTTATTAATATAACTTACTATTTGTGCAAATTTTTTTGATTGTTTTTGTTTTGGTATATAATTTCTTTTTGTGGGATGAATATTTGTGAAATGCTGTAGTGTATGTGAGAATGTTTCGTTTAGTTCTTGACCTATTTCGACGTTTATGGTATTATGTTCTGTATTTTTTATAATGGTGGATGTCAAGGATCCAACGTCAATGCTATTTAAAAAATTGGGCTCGCTTTCTACTTCAGGGTCTTGTGTATGTGTTTGATTGTTAATGTATGTAGTTTCTGTGTTATTGTTTGTGGATGCTTGTGTTGAGGTATTGTCTGGATCTATAAGTAAATTGTGATATTCTGTTTGTCTATAAGGATTCGCTTGGTTTAGTGTATTCTCTGCATACTTTTTCAGGTCTTGAAGTCGTGCTTCTGTTATCATTTTGTTATTTAGAACGACCCTTTTTTGATCTGATATTCTCTGCTCAGATAAATGTGATAATTGTGGATAGAACTCAATGAACATTTCTCTTAATTTTTTCCTCCAGACAGTCATATCTGTTTCCATTTTCGTAGTGATGAAATAGCATTTTATTAGAGTTTCGTTCATTTCGTTAGACCACCTCATTCTACTTTTTGATCCCAATTGTAAATGTATGTTGCTTTGATCTGTATTTAACTGCGATAGTGTCCTAACGTGTATATCTAAGTTAGTAGAGTCTTTTTGTAGTTCCCTGCTTACCTCTAATCTAATTTTTTCAAGTGCAGTGGCAGAAAGTATTTTTTTCTGAACTATTGCTCTTCGTTGATCTCCAACTCTTTGCTTCGAGACGTTCATTTGCGGAAATCTGTTAATGAATTGTTGGTGCAATGATGTAAGATATGAATTTGTCTCAGTCTCTAAATTGGTGAGAATTAAATAAGTACGCCAAATGAATTCGTTCATGTCTTTGTTCCATTTTTTACGCGTATTTGTTGTGACAGTAGCGGGTGAAGGGTTTATGGCAGTAATAGCCTCCGACACAACGTCTACTGACATTGGTGACGATGATGATGATCTTAATGAGCGTGAATAATATGAGGGTGGTGATGATACAATTGATGAAAAGATGGACCTCGGAGAGGATGATGATGAAACCGGTGATGTTTCATCACCTGCTTTAGGCTGATTTGCCTGAGTTAGTTTTTTTGTTTTAGACCTTGTTATCATAATATTTCCCACGAGAAGCTAGGGACACAAAAAGTCGACCACAGCAGAGCCCTGCGTTCACTGTGGCAAGGGTGAATAAAACTGGAGGTCCCCTATTTTCCAGAGTTGGCACACTAACGACTAGCGCTCTCTCCTAGCCATGCAGCCCTCGGCATGTGCGACCTTGGCTTGGATTGTATCTCTCTTGGTCTGGCTCCTCATCCTAGATCTGTCTCGGCACAGTAAACTCTACCGGCACAGACCTAGGGCTTATGGAGCACGCAAGCCCCACCACGACGTCAACGTAGAGATACGGCGGTGGGGTTATTATTATTATTATTATTGTTTGGCATCCTCATTTGGCTACGGCAGGTAGCCATGGCTACGTAGCCAGCGACGTCGCCATGGCGTCAATTCTCAATTCTCAATTCTTTATTGCGTACCATAATGTATATATTTAGTAGAGAAATAATTATATTAGTCACAATTATGGACCCTGTCGGGCACAGCATAGATAGTAGGAGAGAGGAGGAAGAACACTGGGTGTTTATTATGATAAATTTTAATATTAGTTAAGTATTTAGTAAGTTATATTGTTTTTTGAATTTACGAATTTTAATTATTGTTTTATAAATTATACACATTTATTTATTTAGTAACATTGTAAAAACATTTTTTTATTTATTTATTTATTTTTTAATTAATTATTCATTATTGTTTTATTTACTTATTATTATTATTTTTGCGTCCCAGTGTGTTAGCGCTCTTATAATCAGCCATTTTGTTATTGTATTCTATTCCCTGCAGAAAATGCGTATCGGCGGGCGTGGCGCAGCAGAGAAACAACGCAAGAAACTGGCGGAACTAGAAGCCCAGTTAGTTCTAGCGTCGCCCAACCTCGTGTTCCGTGTGGGAGCGCGCGCGCCGGGCTCGTCCACTGCGCTACAGAGGCAGCACATCTTCTTCCTGAGTTCGGAGTATGAGCGCACGCAGTGGATCGACTCTATACATGCTTTGCAGGTTGGTGTTCTGTTGCAGAATATTTTTATGATGCTGTGGGCCTGATTTAGCGTTATGATAGACATCATCTGCCTAGCCTTTTCCCAACTATGTTGGGGTCGGCTTCCAGTCTAACCGGATGCAGCTGAATACCAGTATTTTACATGGAACGACTGCCTATCTGACCTCCACATCCCAGTTACTGGGTAATAGGTACTGTACTCCTTGGCAAGACTGTTTGACAGACTTTTGGGCTTACCCGTAACGACTGTCAAAGATCGAATGAGAGCCGGGACCAACGGCTTAACAAGCTTTCAGAGGCACGGAGGGGTCTCGGTATGTAAAGATGGTCATCCATCCACAGACCAACCGCGGCAAGCGTAGGTTAACCTGATTGATCGACCTGTGCGGCTGTTATACAATGTGGAGATGACAATATGACTTTAAATGAAAACACTGGCAATACTGGTCTACAGAAACATTTTTTAAACTGTGAAATATATCCGAACATCGAAATTAAAAAAAACTAATTTTTCTAACAAACTAAATAGCTTAAAACTGCAAACAAAATAAAACACCATTTATAAAATTGGTACACTGACCTGCGGTAAGAATGGCAACGCAGCGTGGTTTCATTCATGATAAAGCGCGGGGTTGCGCAGCGACGCCGACGACGGCCGACGCAGCGACGTAATGCGGCCGTCGGCCGTCGTCGGCGTCGCTGTCGCCGTCAAATCACAGATTATTAACCAAATAGTCGAGCATCTTTCACCCGCGAGTTATTCACTAACCAATTTATTATTTACAATCACTTAGTTATGTGCATTACGCAGACTGGACGTCGAATTGCAATCATAATAATTAATAACTCTTTCGTCTGGAATCACATTTGCACGTGAAGGAGTACCGTCTACGTGCGGGATCAAGGATTGTTTTTCCCGTATCCTCTGGCTGGACAGCTTGTACAATACTGTATAAAAATAATACGTTGTGTCCTGTCACAATTAAAACAAAGGGTCAAATTTCGCACAACACAACAACAAAGATACAATAACACTCGCGCGGCGACTTCAAACGGGCGCGGGCGCATCCGAAATTCCAGAGCGGAACAAAGCGCACCACAGACAGGAAGGACGTCCGATGACAAACGGCCGCGTGCGCGTAATTCCTGGTACCTGGTAATTCCAGCGAGTAATTTTTTCATTGCGGGTTTCGACAAGTAAGCAAAGTGGAAACAAGCAAACTTACCTATCTCTTTCGCACATACATATTTTGCGATTGACATGAGTGCGTAACAGGAAGTTATTAACTTTCGCATGCATTTTTTTTTATCTAGTTGTGATGACACACTTTATGACTCTTTAGGCTCAGACATAAAGTATATTTTGCATTGAGAAAATAAATTTTAAAGAAAAGGCGTAGGTTTTTGAAGTATCGAGCTGGCAACGTGTGTCGTTAACCTGTCGCGTGCTCTCCTGTTTACAAACACATCATGTAGAAAATATTTAAAATGAAAAATAATGTCCTGTGGCTAAACTACTGGATATATAATTTTTTTTTTTGTGTGCAGGTTGGGAATATCATGAATTATACGAAGTTTCATTTATGATCGTATTGTCCTCTCCACATTGTATATTAGCCACGGGCCCCTTTTTTTATTTAGCGTTATGATAGACAGCTATTCAATATTCATCTTATATTATTATAATTCTATTATATTATCTCTTTAGGAATTATTATTAAGTGTAGACCAAAATAAAGTGTACGTTATATATTGACTGAATTGAAAATATTGATATTACTGACCCAGTTACCAATTTATTTGAATCGGTTAAACACTCAGCACTCAATCAAGAATGATATTTTTTTTCTTGATTTGTTTACATCAAGTTACAAATTACTTGAAGCGATATTCTGCAAAACTCGCCAGGCATCATCAGCCCCCCCAGCGGGTTCGAGTTCGATTTCGATGCTGGAGCTGCAGGCGTGGGTGACGGCGTGCCGCAGCTACCTGCAGACGGACATGGGCTCGTACCTGCTGCGCAGCGGGCGCGACGACTCGCTGCTGCTGGGCGACCTGCAGCTGCACGTCGGCGGCATGACCGCGCCGCTCGATACTGCCGCCGGTAAGTTGCCCTTAATAAATATTTTTACAAAATAAAAAGTAACCAATATTTTGTGTAAATATTTCAAATTTAAAAAAGCATTAGAGTTTCTAACACGGTCTTCTCCATAGGAAAATACTACTCTCTGTAATGGGCAAATAGCTTCATGTTTCTGACTGGCCAACTCATTGACAATTCAAAGTATGTATACCTGTAAATGGTTTGATTAAATTACACGCTCTGATTTATTTTTGAGTTTTGAGAATTGAGAATAACCCATGCCGCTTTGAAAATACCCCCCAGCCCAGCAAAGCAGCGACACTTACTGCCCAGGGAACAGGGTGCGTCCGACGTACATTTAAGTGAAAGTATTAGCGTTACTTGCAGAATAAGCCCGAAAAAGGGGCCGAGTCCTGCCCTTTTCCAGTCCCATATAAAACCAACGAAGAAACTGTTTCATCGCAGATTACTACATAGTGGTGGAGGTAGACTCGTACGGGCACTACTTCCGCAAGGCGAAGTCGAAGCTCGTGTGTCGCAGCGCACAGCCGCGGTGGAACGAGAGCTTCACTTTAGACCTGGAGGGCTCACAGAACTTACGACTGCTTTTGTATGAAGATGCGGCTAGACCTGTGCTACGAGGAAAATGTACTATCAAGGTAAATACAGTTTTGTTCATTGTATGACATCGATGCTAGAAGTGGTTTGAATCTGTTCGGCATTTAAATAATAATTAGATACTTTTGTGCCTAGCTGACCTGGCTAATACGATTGGCATTTAGTTTAATTATTTAATTAAAAACTTTGATTTATTGTGCGGATATCTGTTTTATTTGTTTTATACAAAACAGACATAGGCACAATGAATCTTATTCTTTTTCCCTTTCTTTACTCAATCATTTGATGCAATAGTGTTATTTTTTGCAAAACAAATCGAACTTTCAAATAACTAAAAATTCAGTTTAAATTTTCGACAAAATCAAGCATGACTGATTTATATATTTCAATTTGACCCTAGCGAGTCCGTGTTTCGTGGAAGTCGGGCGTACCATAACTGTATATACCTTCTCACTTTTTTACCATCTGGACAAAAACAGGGTACAAAAGGTGAACGGAGTAGAAAGCCTATGGCACATAAATCTATATTATTCAAAAACCTAAAAATAACCTTGAAATTAACCTTTCAATAAATACCATTACTTACGTTACTTTCATACTAAAATAAAAAAACTTTAATAATACTATATAATAATTATAATACAGGGTGGAATCGAAGTCATGGGCATTATTTTAACCTAAGGCACTACTCACGATACTGATTGCATTAGGGCTATTAATACGCAAATCAAAAATATTATTAATGCAAGTAAGGAAAACCTTAAAAATGTAGTAAGTCAAATTGCACAAGGCTTATTATTGCAAATAAACACTTAAATTAATTAAAACAAAATACTTTGTTAACGCCAATAATTGTTGAAATATCAAAATCTTAAAGCGCAGTTACAGCGCAAAGCGAAATGTAAACAAACATCACCTGCGCGCGCGCGGGTTTTTCCTTACAAGTAATAATAACAATGGGCTACAAGACATTCCGTCCGGCGGGATTCCCTGAACTCTCTCCGTCCCACTCCCTCACTCGCAAAAATACGAATATCACCCCCGCGCGGGGTATGCTTCCCGCCGCAACACGAAGTCACGAACCCGGAACCAGTGTCATAACGACTGCGCAGGTGCATTGACGCGTAATTGATTTATTGATCCCGTGACGTAATCGCCGTACTCGCCGCTCGCGTCATACGGTGCTTGGATTGCAGTGTATTAAGTGTTAGTTTATTAGTTGTGTGTTGTGTGTGTGTTTGTGTACACGATGCCTCGACCGCGTAATGTGCAGGCTAGGTACACCAACCAACAATACCCACAAATGGTTGTAATTTACGATCGCACAAGAAATTTAGTATGAACTCGTGAAATGTTCCATCGGCGCTACCCGAACGACCCTATTCCTTCACGGGGTCTCATTCCACCAGAACCACTCAGAACCTGTTGGATTTTTCGTCTTTTCACGTGCCAGCACATGCACAAGCTCGTGGAAGAGCACCCGTTTACCCTCTGTCACTTTACCGACAAATAAGGTTTTTTCAAAACAATCCACAAGCTAGGTACGTAAATGTTTTTTTTTAATGTATGTTAGTTGACGTAGTTTTGACCGTCCTAAGCCGGCAAAGTACGAAGGGAAAATTGGAATTTATTATGAATCAATTCATTGGCAACTTACGAATGTCACGTGAGTCGGGCGGGGTCAAAGAATTCACGCCCAATGACGCGCGTACGGCGTAGTGTACCTACGCATTTGCTATCGAGAAGCGCAACTAATTTGATACTTTGTATGACTTACTACATTTTAAGGTTTTCCATACTTGCATTAATAATATTTTTGATTTGCGTAATAGTAGCCCTAATGCAATTAGTATCATAAGTAGTACCTTAGGTTAAAATAATGCCCATGATATCAAATGCACCCTGTATACTACGACAATTACTATAGTAAAAATTCAACTTATAAGCACACTACCCTACGTGCGGAAATTATCAATGAATTCGTATCGACATTCAATCTTTTGATTGAAGCCATCGGCCCGCTTCAAACAAAGGATTGAATGTAAAAAAGAGATTTTATTTCTTGTGAAAAAAATGAGATTTTTGTGCCATAGGCTTCTACTCCGTTCACCTTTTATTTTATACCCTTTTTTGTCCAGACGGTAAACGGAACGAGGTATAGGAGGGTTTTTTGGCGTTTTTCGGTCAGTGTATCGAGTTGCTTCTTTCGGGTTTTTTTTTACATGATTGTAGACATTAGAGCATAACTAAGGTCGTGTCCCCTCGCAGCTGTCGCGCGAGTGGGTGGCGGAGAGCGCGGGCGGCGGCGTGGGGCGCACGGTGTGCGTGGGCGGCGGCTCGCTGACGCTGCGCCTGCGCCTGCTGCCGCCCGAGCGCTCGGCGCGCCGCGTGCCGTCCGCCAAGCCCGGCGCGCTCTTCGGCAACAAGATCACTCACGTCGCCAAGTGAGCACCGCTTACTTAACAATCTACACTACACTTGTACTTTAAACTATGCCCCACAATACTGTTTTCACGGTTACCACCCGTGCAAATTAACTGGGCACCTCGGTGGAATACGGCCATTCTCGCGCTTCCCCGCGCGGTACTCCGCGTTCAGTAGCGATAACATCTTTGTGACGTGACGTCATGTCGCCAGGTACCTAGTTACCTCACACGGCTCGTATATCATAGCGTAACTACTAACATTGGTCTGTCGCCCGTGCATTTGAGACGAAAGAAATGTCTTAATTTATTACCAAGAGCAATGGCGACATGTCAAAACATCGGTATGTCTGTGCTATTTCTCAGTTGAATAATAACGTACTTAAACACACAATTCTTCTGGAATAATGGAATAATGCTCTAAAATCTAAATGATGGTGAAAATACATCAAAATTCATCGTGTTATTTAGAAGATCTAAGCACACACAGACAGACACAAAAAGCTACTTTTTTTATACTATTGTATAGTCATTTAGTCATTTATTCATAAACAAGTAACTTGTATCTGAATTTACACACAAAATTACACAGTAAAATAAACATATACAGTAGGTATATACACTAAAATAAATGACCTACATTTGAATTACATAAAATACATCATCAATTTAAAAATAATAAATTAACATTTCTTCAATAATACTTCGACATATATAGATATCTTCGTATAGATAGATCATAATATTATTTCTAACAACAAAAACTCAAAACCCAAGCGTTTTCATTAGCCGTCCACAAATCAAACAAATGAGGCTTTTATCCAACAATAATGAATGTATGCTAGTGTAGAAAACATAGCTGCTGCTGTTAACTTCGAATTTTCTTTAGCCGTTCGCCGACGCGAGGACGCTTGGATCAAAATATTTCCTATAACTTATATTAAACTAAAGGGCCAATATATATTATTATTTTAGTTTATAGAGGTTTTTGTTTGAGTCTGGGGTATTATAGTGTTGGATCATTAGGTTCCCTTCAAAATGGTTGAGCTGAATGGTGCTGATCGTCATGTTCGTGAACGGGCGCCGTCAGTAGGCACTGGTCATCTCTTCGCCGCCATGGCTTATTTTAATTTATGAATTGTTCTTTTTATACGGACGCCTTTAAGGTGCACGTCTTTCTGCATCGTTCTCACATGTATAATTTCAACATGAATGATGTAACCTAGATTTTTGTAACAATTTTATGATTTAAAAGAGTGTCCGTGGAGTTTCTTGCCCGTTCTTCTCCACATGTACCTACGCTTTGGAATGGGCAACTAGCTTCATCTTTCTGACTGACCGACCCTTGAAAATTCATAATTGGTTTATTTGAAATAAATGCTTTGAGTTTGAGTTTTGAGTTTGAGTTTTAAATTTTAAATTTACCTTTTATTTCTTGCTTTTTAGGGTTCCGTACCTCAAAAGGAAATACCGGAACCCTTATAGGATCACTTTGTTGTCGTCTGTCTGTCTGTCAAGACCCTTTTATCTCGGGAACGCGTGGAAGTATCGAGTTGAAATTAAAACCATATACTCAGGTCTACAATCCCTTGAAGCTGTAAAAAAATCAAACTTCTAAGTTACCTAAAAAAAAAGATGCGGCCGTTTATGCCGCAAAAATCGGTTCAGCCGTTTGGGAGCTACGATGGCATAGAAAAACACACAGATACACACGTCAAACTTATAAGATCCCTCTGTTTTTGTCGGGGGTTAAAAAATACCAACTTTTAATTGAATTTAACATCCTGAATACGTGAACTATAAAAATAAAAAATATTTAAAAACTAAAACCCGACTACTGAAAAGGATGAAACAAGACAGTACCTTCCCGTGGTCGCATGCCGCTGTACTAACATACTTATAAGCTATGGCAACATGCGGCGACTACGGGAAGGTACTTTCTTGTTTCATCCTTTTCAGTAGTCGGGTTTTAGTTTTTAAATTAATTTTTTATTAATTATTTTGGGGCTTATTTCAGTAATATTTATATTTTTAAATGTGCTAATTAAGCCCTTTCATTTAATACCAAACAAGGCACCATCCCAAAATATTTATGTTTAAATTCATTACTTTATGTCCTCTAGAGGGCGCCATATTGAATTTTAATTTTAAAGCAGTGTGACGTCACATAGCCTATACCAGCAGATGGTCAAGACGCTTCTAACGATACCTCACTTGTCAAATTAGTATAAGTACTTACTTTTGAACTTATGAGGGAACAGATGAACATACATACACAGTACACCGGTTAAAATCATATACCCTACGTAGTCAGGTAAACTTATTATTAAAATATGATTTTTATCATTTTCGATCTCAAATAGCAGCCTGGGGCTAATGGTAGACTTTCGTTGTAATAGTAAAAAATGGTATAAGTATTTTCTGGTGTACAATAAAGTACTTGTATATAAATAAATAAACAATAAAAAATGTTCAAGAGGTCATTTACCATAAGACAGTGCTTTCGTTTTAATTTTTGGATACGAAAAAATGCATCTTGGAATACATAATCTTCATTTTCGACATGAATATCCCAAAGGACCATGTAGTCTAAATTCATGATTACCTACACAATATGATTGTTCAATTTATTATTTGTACAGACGTGAGAAGCGCAACATCCCGTTTATAATAAGCGCGTGCGTACGCGAGGTGGAGCGGCGCGGCATCCACGAGGTGGGCGTGTACCGCGTGTCGGGCAGCGCCTCCGACCTTAACAGACTCAAGAAAAGCTTTGAAACCAGTGAGTATCTATTTATTTAATAAACCTTTATTAATATACCACCGTGAATCCATGCACTAGTGTTAGGAAATAAAACTTAAAACTAATATTAGTATCCAAATAATAATCCTTTGTTAGGTTAAGTCTGTATCAGAACCTTACGCTATCCACGTATTATGTAGAACGTACTGATAGACGTGTGAAGTCCGAGCCAGAGACGCACCGTTGGACAATCTCACTTACCGCACAATATGCTCAAGATGCTGTGGGAACTGGCACGCATTCTGCGGAGGATCCAAACACTACTTTCAAATGATTTAATTAAAGCCATCATTCTCAAGCTGCTTGTACATATCAGGCTACTGAGGCCCATACCCTTCATGTAGACCTGTAATTTCAAACGCGTTACGTGCGCAGTGTTATACGTAAAAATGAAAAAACAGCTCAAAATACATCTCACTAAACATCACTTGGTTAACGTAAGTTTCGCAAAAGGAGAAAAACTAAGTTTGTCAGATATCCTGTCTTTCCATTCTATACAAGGCCAGAACGCAGCCATAGGAAACTGCTCGCGTACACTTTGTATTGATATTTTTAAATCTGCTATTGCAATGTAAGTATACACGAATTTTGCGTACAGCAGCGTGTATAGTTTGTAACGTGTACGCGCGCGTCCTGGTTCCAAACTATACTACATCATTTACGCCTGACAAGAGTTGAGATATAGTTTAATAAAATAATATTTCGTTCTGGCTCCTCGCTCCGCACGTCGAGCTCACTCTCGCTTCGCTCGCAATTGAATTGTCTCTCATTTTCTGTCAGCCATGTCGCCGCTCGCGCTACCTTGCGCTTGCTCCTTTGTATCAGCTAGGTTCTTGATACACTGGGTGGCCCCTTGCTTACGCTCAGGCTTAATTTGCTTTGCAGTCAGTATTTATGATATGATTGTCGTATTTTTTATGTAAAAAGTATATAAATGGTGAAAATAAATTATTGATAGGTGATTATTTATTTGATGTGCAATTAATAATATCCCGTTTACTTTTACCGCAAAAAATACTAAGAAATTAGATTATGTTTGATATGACTTTTACGAAGGTTATATACGGAGTAGATAATATAATATATTGATTGATGAAAATGGCGAGCATGCAACTGCTCGCGAATAGATAGATATACACGATTAGTCCGTATGCGTACTGGCACTGTATGTTATGGAATAGGGTAGTTAGGTCACTACGAAGTATACCCGAGTATTTGCGTACTACTCTTGTATAGATTGGAAGACCGTAGTAAAAAAGTGATTTCCAGTCCATACACGATTAGTTTCACATCCTTATGTTCTGGCCTTGTATAGAATGGAAATACACAGTGCCTACTATGCTAATTACATATTGTGTTATTCTATACATATTATTTTTGCCCAGATGCCTACGAAGCGGAGCAGTTACTGAAAGAGGTGGACATACACTCGGTCACCGGTGTCTTGAAGTTGTACTTGCGGGAACTGCCAGAGGCTCTGTTTACGGACGCACTCTACCCCGAACTACTGAAGGCGTGGGGTGCTACACAAGTACGTATACAATATTCCAACAAAAATCTTTGCGAGTATAATAGCAGGGCTGCTTGTACAGAGTACTTGTATATTATGTGTATGTAAGTCATGCAACAATGTAAAATTAAAATATTTATTTTGAACAATGAAGGGCGCGGGTACGTCTGTGGACTCTGGTCCGGCTCACACTAGACGCCACGCGCTGCTGAAATGTTACGCGCAGCTGCCGGACCTCAACAAGAATTGTATCGACTTTCTGTTAAACCATTTCGTCAAGTAAGTGTAATTTTATTTATACTTACAGAATATATCAAATTGAAAAAAAAATGTTTTTTCTTATGCTCCTTAGAGCACGAAACGAAACGACTTAATACTATTTACAATGCATGGCCTTTTATTACTTTAATGTAAGCATTAAAGTAATAAAAGGCCATGTTCAATAAAGTATATAAATAAATAAATATCTTCTTTTTGGGCTCAGTCCTGACTTGTTTTGAGACTCGATTGACACGTTTCGATGTATACAGAGTGAACCAACACGAGAGCGAGAACAAGATGTCGATGCACAACCTGGCGACTGTGTTCGGGCCGACGCTACTGCGGCCCAGCAGCGCAGGCGCGGGCAACAAGCAGCGCACCGACCTGCTGGCGGCCGGCACCGTGGACGCCATGGCGCAGGCCGGCATCCTGTACTGCCTGCTGCAGCAGCGCCAGCTGGCCGCGCAGCTGTCCAGTCACCATCGCGCGCCGCACTCGCTGCTGGACTAGCCCACTGCAGCGAGACGGTCACTGGACACTCATTTGTGTAAGTATTTAAACTTGAATTAAGAATCTTAGATAATTTACATTTATTTTAATTCATATTGATTTTTGAGTGACCATTTATATTAAGAGCTCTCATATAAATTTTAGTTGCAACGAAATTTGAACTTTGTCATTTATGTCATTGAGTTTGTTTTTCCAAAACTTGATAATAATTATCCAAGATTCTAAATTCAAGGTTAAAGCGTTGCTGTCACAATGACAACATTTTTTTCTTATCGATAATGTCTATTACATTACTGCAACTCGTAATTGTTTTAACAGTTAAAGTACGACTTCTGTATCGCGGTATCAGTTCAGATTACGGGTCATACGTAGACGCACTAAATAGCTTGTCTTGTGCATTTTAAGGCTCTACTACTAAAAGTACCCCGTCGCCCGCCTATATATTTTTTCATTTTGTCCGCTGTTATAATTATTATCCCTGCGCCTATTACATGAATAAAAGTACTGTTGGGAATTCCTTCCAACAAGAACCATGAGGTGTTATACTCGGGAGTTTCCTTATATGTCTTATGAGCATTTTTAAACTCGAAATTATGATGCCGGTCCAAACAGATTGGTGAAATGCAATTAGTTGTTTACCTTATTTATCCCAAAATGTATTGAATTAAATTAATAATTATTATTATTATGTTATAGTATTACTACACGTGACCCACACACGCATTATGTACACCTCTGCCTAACCCTTCGAGGAATACAGGCGTGATGATAAGTCGTGTAGTATTTAAACGACAAATAAAGTACGTAGGAACAGAGTTCGAGATGAGTTATGCTGTTATGCCGCTCATTGATGCAATTTTCCCGTTTCAATAGACAATGTACTTATTTATACAACAGCCGATTTATTCAACTGAATACATTCCATTAATTACGACAACAGACTGATCATAGATGTATCATAGAAGATATAACATTTACAAAAATTAGCGTCTATTTAATATGATGAAGTGGATGTATGTAGATAACACTGAAAAACGGCTTTATCAGATGCCGTTTGTTATGTGGTTCAAATGGAAAATGTAAAGTTAGAACACGGTTGTGACGTGTGCAGCTAACACCGGCGCAGGGGCCGTGCGGCTTGTTCAGCTCATGAAAATGGAGTTATGATTGATTCAGAAAGATTAATGGTTTTAAGCAAGTATTATGAAGAGGGACCGAAATAAATTTAATAATTTATGGTATTAAAATCATTAGCATAAATTGAAACAGACTGATACTAATAAAAATGTGAGCGGTAGTGTTTATTTTCAGCATTGAAAGACATTTTGGATTTAAACTAGTTTTTTTTTTTAATCAATTTGCTATGATATTTTTAATATATTGGGAATTTATAACATCATACAGTTATTGTACTAAAAAAATAAATGGATGATGAATACTTGCATGTTTACTTTAAAACTCAGAGAAAGATAATTCATTTTAAAAGAGTGACTCCATACTCGAATAGTGGGATGATAAATAGTTCAAAATCAGCATCACAATCGTTTAATTGACGTATTTATTTAGTCACTTTTTGACCTGGCAGACAACACATTTTTATGTATTTGATAGCACATTGATCTCGGGTTGTATGATTTCTGAGTCATATTGAATACAAAATTAATAATATGGACGTAGTAACTGTTGGTGCACTTATAGCATTTTACATGCTAGTCGTGTGTATGTTATTATTTAGAAGCTTTGTTATATCAGCACCACTTTCTAGTACTTTTGTAAGTTCCCTGCAACCGTAGGTGTCGCATAAAATCGATTACGATGACTAGTTTAAATAATGTAGGCGTTCTATTTCACAAATAGGCTTAGATGAAGGGTGTTATATTAGTACTTAAATGGAAATTTTACCAAAAATAAAAATTCTTAGAACAATATTAATTTCATTTTTATTAATTTGTGTTTATTTTGTTGAGAGACATTAATTAACATTTAATTTACGATAATTTATGTTGTTGAGTAATATATTCAAGACTTAAGTTAAGTGACTCCACGTTTTTGTTTTTGTCAATTTGGAATAGGTACAATGTTTATTCTTCGCCAAAGACCACTGTTTATCACATAATTTCTTCAAATAACATGAATCGCAGTTCACAAATGTTTCCTTTTTAGTTTTCGTAAGAACTGAAGATATAGCTTGTCCTTTTATTTATCATAGTGATTGTCACGAACTACTAACATTGTATTATACTCCTATCTTTACTTTGTATTGAAAGTATACATTTATACACTGTATTCTATAGTCTTATCATTTGTGATAACTTTGATGCACACAATATAACTGAGTGTTTTTTTTAAAGTACTTATTACTTTTCCAATATTATTTTTATTATATTGTTTGTATAAGTACTTCTTTAAGTTGAGATTGTTTGTTGATACTTAAAATAATGATGATTGATGTTAGTCAGCAGGTTTTGTCTTTTTTTTACACTATATACATAAGATGTAATAATAACATTATGCAATTATCAGTTGCTTTATTCATCACGTCATCAGAGAACACTGTTTATATGAACAAATAAGCACTGCACATTGATTTGTCAGTCAGTCATTATAATATTTTATTATTCTTAAGAATTATCTTTTTGTCAGACTGAGAATGTATACCTGTGCTTGCTGTTGCCAAATTAACTGTTGCCAATTTTTATTCTTGATAATGATAGAGTAACAATTAAATATTCCCTCACAATCGATAGTTAATAGTTGGTCTCAAATACATGTGGTTGTAATGACTTGACCTTCTTCACAGAGTGCAGTCAATGTTAGTTAGCTGCTAATGTAAGACATGTGAATTTATACCTTAGTTTAATACATGTTACCTTGTAGCCTGTTTTAAATATAAGTTTGCTATTTAATTACTTTACACTATAGTTATTATTACCAACCTACATAATTGTTTATGGATTAGGGATTTTACATATAATCTAAGGTGAATACTGGGGCAAAGATATTGTTATTACCTGTACTACACTTAATTTAACTCTACCTGGCCTATTTTAATATTTTGCTCTATTTGCCTTCCAGTTTGTGTGATAAATCTCTGCACCAGCAGCTGTATTATATAGTATTTCACAACTTGGTTATAATACCTAAACTTTGTATTTAATTTTTGTATATAAATGACACTAAAATGTAGTTACATAAATTTTGCAATAAAATGTATTTTTAATACACCTTTTCTAAGCATTTTATTTGTCACATACAAACTCACAAACTGTATCACTTTTAACTCAATACAGAACAAAACCAATATACTATACATGATAATTGTTTACACACACTCACGTCAGCATCTGCCTAGCCTTTTCCCAACTGAGTTGGAGTCGGCTTCCAGTCTAACTGGACGCATCACCTGAATACCAGTATTTTACAGGGAGCGACTGCCTATCTGACCTCCACAACCACGGAATAGAGAAAAACAGTGGAAGTGCCACGCAGCTATCGCGCGTGTGTCACAGTTATGCGGAGCTCCGCAACACCGGCTCAGTCGCGATTAGCTACTTGCTGCGATACGACGTCTCAAACGTAACGAAAAATATTACAAACAGGCCTTATTGTGCAATTTTTACATGCAAAAATGATAGCAGGACAAAGAATGTATCTTGCGGAGGTGTATCGTATCACCAGTAACTATAAAACTATGATTTATTTCAATATAATTGTTTTTATTGACAAAAGCATATTTATTACTTTGTTGCGAACTAAAAACTACCTTATGTCCATTGATCAAAGTCTAAATCAACTTGCTCGCTGTCTTGAATATCATCGTATACATTCTAGAAACTTCGACGCTACTCGATTAGGGATGCGACACATTCAAATAGTTCGGTATCGATAAAATAATAAAATATGTATTTTTAAACTAATTTTACTGTACTTAAATAAATAAAAGTACGAGAAATGTGTATCAAATTATGCGTAAATGATACGAGGTCCAAAGTCGAATATAGTGAAACCTTATACCTTACAATGACATATTATGTACTCGTTGTCGTTCTTCTCGATTAATTGAAATAAATGGTTCGATTTTGAGTTCGGCTCCAGTTAGCCCGCGAAATCCAAATTTTCTTATTTTCTTTTGCAATGTGCAAGTGAGTATTAGGTTATATGGTGATCAAAATTTGATTCGCGGCCGTAACAAGGATGTATTTACAGAATTATAATCATTAAATTCATCAATACAACTCTTTAAGACCAGATAATCCTAACATCATGAAATTGTCGTATTTAGGATTACCTGCTCTTAAAGAGTTGTATAGATGACTTTAATGATCATAATTCTGTAAACACATACTTGTTACGGCCGCGAATCAAATCTTGATCAACATACCTACATCCTAATACTTACTTGCAAGTTGCAAAAAACGTAAGAATATTTGAATTTCGCGGGCTACCTGAAGCATTCTCCCTAACCATTTTACCTTTCATACTTAATGGACTTTGGTCCACTACATATGATAAAAGATTTTAATTATTACATTGTACAAATATCGACATTCAATTTATTATCGATATCTTGACCTCATCCCTTGCTGGGTAGAAAAATAGATAACAGGTGCATACGAATATGACAACTATTTCAATGATGTTAGCGTGCTAAATAGAGTAAATTGGTTACAGCGCCCTCTAGCGTTGAGTAGCTGAACTTGTTGTTGATTGCTCGAATTTGATTGTTAGATGGGAAAACGGTCTTCATTGATTTTGACATGTAAAATAAAAACAACCTTCAGAGGTTGTAATAAGACTTAATTTTGAACAACAATAAATAAACTTTTCGCCAAAGTTGCATTTATAATTTGTAACCAATTAAATCACCGTTTTCTGTGTATTGCAATGTACATTTTAATTTGCAAATGTGTGAATTTGGCGACACTGGTTCCCGTATTAAGGAAGTCTAAGGGCACTTCCACTGTTTTTTCTATTCCGTGTCCACAACCCAGTTACTGGGTAATAAGATACCCCTTGGTTGTCAGACTTTCGGACTTCTGAGTACCCGTAACGACTGTCAAAGATCCACGAATGCCAGCCAGGACTAATGGCTTAACGTGCTTTCCGAGGCACGGAGGGGTCTCGGCACAGATATAGATACACCTAGATAACGCAAGAGCACCTACTTCGCGTGCCAAAAATCGCACCAACTTACGTTCAAAATTCGTAAGCCGCCACTTTCGCGCTCAGTCCTGTCACCTGTGTACTGCTGGCCGGGTGAGCGTGAGTGAGTCATAGTAGGTAGTAAAAAAAATGGCACACTTGGTTTTCATACAGATCGTGATACTTGCGTTATCTAGGTCTATCTATATCTGTGAGTCTCGGTATGTAAAGATGGTCTCCCATCCACAGATCAACCGCGGCAAGCGTAACGTAACCTGATCGATCGACCTGTGCGGCTGTTATTATTGTGTGCGTTACCGCTGCAAAATAATGTCGAAAATAGTCATTTAAATCTTGTAGATAATTAGTAGCCCAGCTCCTGTAATTGTTGCGCTCATTTTTAAATTTGTTGCACTTATAGTTTTTTAGTTATTTCACAAAAACATTTCCTGCTGGGGTAACGTTTAAAACATTACCCCAGCCAGACATTTTTTTTTTAATGGGAATATTGAAACAAATATTAGTTATATAATTAGTTGTCTAGACGAGGTAAATGTTGCACCTTATTTTGTATTTGTACTTTCTTCGGCTGCGAAGATAAGCGAGATCCTGCTGGAGTAACGTTTGCGGTTTTGCTGGATCTCTGAAACGCTTAAGCGGATTCTTATCATCTTTTGTACATAACTTCTTAGGAATTAGTTGTAATTTGTTGTGCAATAAAAAAACCAAAATAATGCACCGTTTAAAGGTTATTTAATTAAATATAAAAACGCTTCGATAGGTCCTAACACTCTAAATAAGAGGTCTTAAGACTTACTTAAACGTTATTTTGTAATTTGTAACTGCCTTCAAATGTGTGTGAAGTTTCATTAGTATCTTGTAAGTAACTAACAAATTATGATGATATTCAGTTCTTCACGTTCACGGTCAAAATGCGCGCGGAGTTATTTGGCCACCGATAAACCTGTATGTGGATATATGAACTGAATTTTATATCAATAATTAGTTGCTTAGTTTAGTTTTATACCTGTAAAATTTCAGCGTAGTACAGTGAGAATCACGATGTGGGTACCCCCCTTGAAAGCACCTACGTTCGAACCCGTGATGGCCGCATCTATCAGTTTTGTATTTTATTGTAATATTTTGTCAAATATTTTATATGTAAACAACAATGCACAAAAAATACATGCAATATTTCAATAGCGATGGTAACAGTTTAGTTGGTCTGAAGGTTGAGGATGTGACATATGAATCCGCTGATTCAAGTTCAATTCTGGCAGTCTGATGTAATTAGGTTTTTGTTGTCGTCAAATTTTATTTTTCTCTAAGTCAGAATTATTTATGCAACTTTTTCTTTTATATATTGTTATAACCAGTAGGACTATATTAAAATAAAAGAAATATAATTTATTTTAGTAAAATTTATTATAAATTGAAAACCTTAACTTTATACCTAACTAATAGTATAGATAACTAACTGTAACTTTAAAAAAGTTTGTATCGCTTCACAGCAAAATAATCAACTTACAACAACTAGTTATAATGGTTGACAATTTGCCTTTCAAACTAGTAGAATAATAAAGAACTAAATCTTTGTTCTCAAGAAATTATCTATCATTTTATTTTTTTTTAACACAAACACGTATCGTATGCAAAAGGAGAATCAAAACTAGACTCATCAGACGGTATCTTCATTAGAGATTAGTAAAATGTATGCATAACCCTCAATTAACAAACTATGCATTATCTGCGAGCTCATCTAAATCGATTAGACAGAGACAGAATTATAACGCTAAGTAGATTGTTAATTCATTGCATTACTAACTACCTAACTGGTTCAGTTTGTAAGAGCTCGCGGTAATCAATGGATAACCTATGATTCGATGGTTCGAATCTCGTTCGGCATATGAATACTTTTTGTGTTATTCTTAAGGATGTATACGTTTGAATTGCAAAGTTGAAGCAAAGTTAATTTTAATACAACTGGGGTACCCAATTGATGCAGCCCACTGTACATACAATAATTAACGAGATAATAAAATAAAAGTCATTAGGAAGCGCAAGACCATGGTAACCCGACCAAGTTTAGGTGGTGACAAAAAAGCGACCGCGTAGTACATTATGCTATCTTTAATGATAAATGATTTTATTTCTGTAAGTAGCTTTGTACAAACACTTTTACACGTCAATCATATTTTTTTAAAACGAGATGATGTCGGCGTTTCCTATCTGACTACTCTGAGAAGAAAGGCCGAAACAAACTCAGAGGTCACAGTCTCTTTTAAAGTCCAGACATAATCATGGTGAGATCATGTGGAGACCATGTAGATTGGTGTCTGAAATGGTCTTTTGAGGAAAGAACCACAAAGATTGAGTGGACCCGTCCAGTCAGTGCACGCATTTGTCAGTAATCATGCAGCTCAACTCAAACTTAGGGAGCTCAACGATTCGACGAACAATACCAAAGAAAGGACATTTGGGTAGGTCGCATAAATTACTCAAACTGCCAGACCATGACTAAAACTATCTGAGAAAAAAACAAAGGCAAACTAAAATTAAGCCACATAGTCTTCACATTCACAGTCATTAAAAATAATATAATACTTTACAAAGTAAATATTCATGTCACTGTATATGTAAAATTTATCAATGTCAATGTGTATATAAAAATCCAGAAATAGTCTTGGTCAGATCATTTTGAGGACCATGTAGATTGGTGTCTGAAATGGTCTTTTGAGGAAAGAACCACACAGATTGAGCGGACCTGTCCAGTCAGTGCTCCCATTTGTCAAAAAAATGTGCCGCTCAACTCAGAACTTGAGGAGCTCAACGATTCGACAAACAATACCAAAGAATGGACATTTAGGTAGGCCGCGTAAATTACTCAAACTGCCAGATCATGAATAAAACTAACTAAGAAGGAAAACATAAAAAAAAAGATAGAAAAGACCCACATAGTTCTCACTTTCACGACAATTAAAATAATATTATACTTTACAAAGTAAATATTCACGTCTATCTTTATAGACGGTTTTGGTTTTTTTTTGCTTATTATTTATTTTATTTTCTCTCTTTAGAGAAAATAAAATAAATAATAAGCAAAAAAAAACCAAACAAGATTCACTGTGTAAATTTATTGGAGCAGCTCAATCCCAAGCATGTTTATCCTCACTAAAGTCTTTAACAGAATAAAAGGCTTTCTGGCATAGTTTCCGCTTTATAGAAGATTTGAATTTATTAAGGCTTAGATCTTGAATGTGGCTAGGAAGTTTATTATAAAAACGTATACATTGGCATCTAAACGAGCCACTTATTTTCTTAAGCCTGGTTGTAGGAACAACGAATTTGTGTTTGTTCTTTTATAATGTTTAGTATAATACACCTTACAAGTTCGGTACAGATGCGTACACTGTTAAATACATACAAACAATATTATAATATCTGTAGGTACTATGAAAACATTATTCATTGGCAAGAACTTCTCTTGGACTGCTCAGCTGCAGGAAGTTAGCCGCAAGCTATTTGCATCCGCTGCATCTTTAAAGAGACTGCGTAATTTTCTACCAACTGCCACCAAAATTGCGCTTCCACAATCATTTCTTCTACCCATTCTAGATTATGCTGATGCCAGCTATCTTGACCTTACCCAAAACCAACTCGATAAACTTGAGCGGCTTCAAAATGTCTGTAGGTATAAGGTTCATATTTGGTTTGCGCAAATATGACCATGTTTCCGAATTTCGTGTGAAGCTCAAGTGGTTACCAATTCGCCTTCGCCGGAATGCTCATATTCTTTCCCTATTGTATAATGTGCTCTTTTCCCCTTCCACCCCTCTCTATCTTAAAAACCGTTTTCAGTATCTTTGCGACTCCCACACGAAGTTTTATAGCTTTTCCAAACTATGTTGGGGTCGGCTTCCAGTCTAACCGGATGCAGTTGAATACCAGTGTTTTACATGGAGTGACTGTCTATCTGACCTTCACAACCCAGTTACTGGGTAATACGATACCCCTTGGTAAGACTGGTTGTCAGACTTTCGGGCTTCGACTCCCCGTAATGACTGTCAAAGATCCACGAATGACAGCCGGGACCAACGGCTTAACGTGCTTTCCGAGGCACGGAGGGGTCTCGGTATGTAAAGATGGTCACCCATCCACAGACCAACCGCGGCAAGCGTAGCTTAACCTGATCGATTGACCTGTGCGGCTGTTATTATTTAGCCACGGGCCCGTCCCCGTGTTTTTTTTGGGCCGAAGGTGCGCAGTGGGGCAACTTCGACCTCTTTTTTCATGGAATTTTTCACTTTTGTATGGAAAATATGAAAAAATATTACCAACGTGTTGAGTTTAGGGGTTTACGGGTTACCTAAAGGGGGTCGAAATTTTCATTATTTTTGCGATAGAACACACCGTTTTCGAGATATAAGCAAAAGAAAAGAAAATAAAAAAAAACAGTACTGTTTTTGCATCTGAAGTCGAGGTGTTGGTGTGAATTTTAATTCATGCCAACTAATTTTATTCCACACCTTTTTAATCGCGATTAAAAATACTCAGATTTAGTTAGAAAATCTAACTTTTAGATGTTAAACGTCAAATTCAGAATAGCAAAATTACTATTTTTACTAAACTAATATCTCAATGCAATCTTAGTGCTGTCAAACTAAAATTTAGTTAAATTGTGTCACTTTAGTTAATTTCAGAATGGGAAATCGTCGTTTGACAGGAATAAACTAAATTTTGGTGATTTTTAGTTTAGTTTAGATGCATTTGTGACTAGAGAATCGGCACCAATAAGTGTGTAGGTAGGTACTTAGTTATTTTATAATTAACTAGCTTCTGCCCGCGACTTCGTCCGCGTAAATTTTTTTTGTTTCCCCGATCCACCCCATCGCAACGTGTCGTCGGCCTGCGCTATTACCTACTTCGTTTTCGCTTGGCGAAAACTTCAGACTTTTTTTCTTTTTGCTCAACTCCTAAGGGTCCTAGCGTCAAGTTTAATAGAATATAGCCTTCCTCGAGAACTGGGCTATCAATCGCAAAAATATTTTTATATATGTGACCAATACTTCCAGAGATTTAGAGCTTTCAAACCGTGTTTCAAACAAACAAACTCTTCAGCTTTATTATTAGTATTATTTTAAAACTATGATATCTCCTAAGATATACACACATCAAAAGTGTCTAGGGATCAACATATATTTTTGCAATAACTTTTCTCCTGATTGATATTAATTAAAATTTTCTTTAAGGATTCATCAAATAAAGTGTTTTCGTTTGTCACAGTAACGATAAACCAAGTCACCTTTGCATTAATAAAGAAATTTGCCATTTTCCTAATAAAGGGATTTTTGACATTTGAACCACTAACACAAAAGTTCGAAAAAAAGACTGAAATAACAGTTTTCTCTAAAATTTTATTGGGTAACTTAAACAATTAATAATCCGTGTTTCTACCGCGAACACTAACAACACAAGAACATCGGTTTGGCATACTCAAAATGAGTTCATCCAAATCACGCTGTGGAATGGCCGCCCATGTTCGTTGCAACAACAAAAAAAGGACTTCTTGCGACTGGATACCCTCCATATTCGGCAGAGCTCTTCTCTGTAGCATATCCCATGCATGCTCAATCGGGTTCAAGTCTGGCGACTGAGCAGGCCAGGGCAGGACATTGATGTTAGCTGCGGCGAGAGTCTGTCTTACAACTCTTGCGGTGTGCGGTCGTGCATTATCATGCATTAACTGAAATAAGGGACCGATTTGCACTTGTAGAGGAACGATGACGTCTGATACAATCGTCTCAGCATAAATTTGAGCGTTGAGGTTGCCTCTGATCCAAATCAACTCAGTTCTTCCGCCGATCCAAATACCCGCCCATACCATGATGGTTCCACCACTATAAGGATGGACTTCCTGGCAGGATTTTAATCGCTGTTGGCGTCCAGGGGTTCTCCAGTGTCGTATACGTCTTGTATCCGGTCTCATACCAAAACGAGACTCATCAGAAAAGCACACGAAACGCCATTGTTCTTCTGCCCAATTTCTGTGTTCAAGAGCCCATTGATATCGAATCCTACGATTGTGCATTGCTATAGGTGGTACCCGTAGCGGTCTTCGGGAATGAAGGTTCACTTCATGCAAGCGGTTTCTGACTGTTTGGTCGCTAATTAAGTTCCCTGAAGAGTGATGAAGCCTCACGGCTAACATCATGGCGGTTATTGTTGGAGCTCTTCGAGTTAAGATTTGAATGTATCGGTCTTGTCTCCGTGTGGTGCAGCGATACCGTCCTCTATGGCGCTCAGCCACGGTACCAGTGCTTCGGTAACGTGTCCAAAGTCGACTGATAACACTCTGACTTGTATTCAGAGCTAAAGCCACAGTACGTTGCCGTGAACCAGCTTCTATCATTCCCACGGCTCTGAGCATTTCTTCCCTGCTTAAATGACGTCGCCGCTCCATAATAACGTTGGTTTTAATCAGTAGTAGGGAAACAGTAGCACTAATAATGTCTTCAATGCGTTGTATGTTTTTATAGGGAAAATATTGACAGCTGATTTTCATCTTTTACTCGAATTTGATTCACAGTTCCTGATTCAAATTATGAAATGCACCAAAAAGGATCCATATAAATTTATAAAATCATAAATTTATTACAAAGCCACATCTCAATCTCAAGAAATCCGCATAAAAATGCTTGATCCCTAGACACTTTTGATGTGTGTACATTGAAATCAAATGATGTCAAAGGCAATTTTGTTCAAAATTAAATACATGTGATGAATAACGTATTTATTTGGATAAGGATTAATACCATGTTTATAAAAACACTTTCGCAAATAATGCATTATTTTAGAACAAATTTGGTTAGCATAAAAGAGGTTATAATGAGCTAACCTTAAAAGATAGACATATGCTGTCGCGGACTTTTTTATAAAGCTTTTAAAGGGGAACAATTCTGTCATATATGATTTTTGCGAAACTTTAACCGTTTACGCAGCGCACGCAGCGGAAGCTCTCAATAGGAAAAAAATCCCCCGATTTTGAAACATTCTTCATTGGTGCTCCGCTCCTGTTGGTTTTAGCGTGATGATATATATCCTATAGCCTTCCTCGATGAATGGGCTATCTAACACTGAAAGAGTTTTTCAAATCGGACCAGTGGTTCCTGAGATTAGCGCGTTCAAACAAACAAACAAACAAACTCTTCAGCTTTATAATATTAAGTATAGATGTGGACTGCTCCTCTTGAGGACCATAATTATTGTGTATGTGGCTTGATGAATTCACGAACAAGGTAAGCTTGCATAATGTATCTACACAGAAATACTTGCAATATTATTATTATTCGTATATTTTGATAGGTAGGTACCTATCTAAAATTGTAATTTTTTTTAATGGCATAAACTACTAAATATTGAATTTTAAGTACACACGGCTACAGATCAAGCTATACATTTTCAGTACCTATATGCTGATCTCGCATTGTATAGGATTTCCCTAAAATGAGAAGTCAGCGTAAACTGTATAAATAATTAATATTTTAAAAATTAAAAATTTAATTTTTAATGAAATAGTGTACCTACTTTAATGAAATCATTCATTTAAAAAATAATGGAAAATGCCTTAAGTAAAAGCAAAATTACTGTCTGTGATTGTTTTAAAGTTTAATTATTATTTTAAAAGTTCATTTGAAATGATTATTTTACCTGTAAATAAAAATTATTTAAGAAACATGTAGTTTTTTTTAACACTTCTGTACACATCTGCACTAAACTTGTAACACTATCCTACATATTTTAAAAGATAGCATAGTGTACTACGCGGTCGCTTTTTTGTAACCACCTAGGTCGGGTTACCACGGTCTTGCGCTTCATAATGACTTTTATTTTATTATCTCGTTAATTATTGTATATACTACGCTGAATTTTTACAGGTATAAAACTAAACTAAGCAACTAATTATTGATATAAAATTCATTTCATATATCCACTTAGAGGTTTATCGGTGGCCAAATAACTCCGCGCGCATTTAGACCGTGAACGTGGAGAACTGAATATCATCATAATTTGTAAGTTACTTACAGGATACTAATGAAACTTCACACACATTTGAAGGCAGTTACAAGCTACAAAATAACGTTTAAAGTAAGTCATAGGACCTCTTATTTAGAGGGTTAGGACCTATCGAAGCGTTTTTATATTTAATTAAATAACCTTTAAACGGTGCATCATTTTGTTTTTTTTAAAGAAGTTATGTACAGACGCCAGCAGGTCTACCTACCCCAATCTGTCAAATTTCTTTGATAGATTTTCAACTTTAGCACAAAGGAACAAGGTTCATATTCAATTGGGAAAATCTGACAGATTGGGGTAGCTTGATGTGCTGCCCTCTGTACAAAAGATGATAAGAATCCGCTTAACCGTTTCAGAGATCCAGCAAAACCGCAAACGTTACTCCAGCAGGATCTCGAATAACTTCGCAGCCGAAGAAAGAACAAATACAAAATAAAGTGCAACATTTACCTCGTCTAGACAACTAAATATATATAGCTAATATTTGTTTCAATATTCCCATTAAAAAAAAAATGTCAAAAGGAAATGTTTTTGTGAAATAACTAAACAACTATAAGTGCAACAAATTTAAAAATGAGCGCAACAATTAGGCCGCTGCCTCGAATTTTGCGGGCAGCGGGGCGGCGGCGGCGGCGGCGCGGGAGCAGCGCGGGCAACGCAGACCAGTTCTCGAAACCAGCGGGCAGATCGCGCGGCGCTATAGCGGCGTAGTGTTGTGTTTGTGGTTGTGTCGTCGAGATATTTGTTTTTATTCGCGAATGAAATGTCTGACCAACGGCTACAACATCTTCAACGCTCGATTTATAATACCTACTACAAGGCAAAGAAAATAAAAGGCGATTTTTTTAGAAATTACAATGAACAGCAGTGCTATTCTGTAAAAATCTCACCGTGAAAACTAAGGTGAAGTGTGCTGTCATTCCACCTGATGTAAGGGATTGCCTCCATTGATTCCACCACCACTCCACTTCACTTCACGCTCACTTCACCTATGTTATCACGGTGAGATTTTTACAGAATCGATAGGCATAGGCAATGTCCCGAAAAATTCTACGGCTACACCAGAATTAGTGTAGAAACTTTTGACTATATTCTTGAAGCTATCAAAGGCGATTTAGAGTCTGAAATTAATCCAAAACTATACAGAGGTATATCTCCAGCAGAAAAATTATACTTGACGCTAAGGTAAGTATAACAATTTGCTCTTGCACGTTCGAGGACATTTCCATACGTCACAAAAATAAATAGCACAACACTGCAAAGCAGTTAGCAGACGCGCGGGCGGTCGCCGCTTGACTGGAGTGCACCGCTCGTTGCCCGCTCCCCCGCCGCTCCCGCGCCGCTGTGTTTGAGAACCGGTCCATTTAAATGTACGCATAAGATCCTGCCGCTCCCGCGCCGCCGCCGCTGCCGCCCCGTTGCCCGCAAGATTCGAGGCAGAGGCCTTACAGGAGCTGGGCAACTAATGACTATTTTCGACATTATTTTGCTGGGGTAACGCACACGTTATTATTTAGTCACAGGCCCCTCACTATATTTATATAATTTATATCCTATTGTGTATCCACAATTATAACATCTTTACTTATTCACCTTCAATGACTATATGTGTTGGAGTATAGCAAAAACAAATCGATCCTATTTCAACACTATTGTCTTTCTCATTCTAACTCCTAAATTATTATTTATATATCCGCCCTTAGCACTTGACTGAAATCATTAGTTTCGCTTAGTGACTGTACTATAGACAATCACAGATGTAAAACAAAACATCGACACCTCTATGCAATTACATCAACTCACTTTTTTCCAAAAATTTGGGTAAAATTTAGTATCCTTTGGCAGGCGGAGAGGGGTGGAGGGGGGAGTACCCCTTCCCTCCTGGCACCACTCCCATGAAAAGGCAATGCACAATTCCTGAGAAAAACCAATTAATGTAACCTACCCTCAAAACTTTTTAGATGCGCTTAAAAACCGTAGTCCGGTAAAACTTTTGCATGAGGAGGGCGGGGGGAGGTGCCCCCTATGCCCTGGCACCACTTTAATGTAAAGACGACGCACGACTTCCGGGCGGGAAATCAAATTGCGCGGGTGCATAAAAAATTTCTCCTACTTAAAAATTTGTAATTTTCGTGTATATTTGTTAAATAGTTTATTATAATCTCAAGTGTATATAGTAAAATGGGAACGGAAAGCGATGGGGGCGATGCCCCCATCGATAAAGAGCCAAAAAAGCGAAAATTGGCTCACATGGATTCGACACAGCCTGCAGCTTACAAAATCTTCATGAAACCAAATTACAAGAGACAATTTCCCGAATGCCATAGTGGTGATTGTGTAGTCTTTGTAGAAGCAATAGATAATGAAAAACTGGGCAACAAAAACCCAATTGGACTTACTAAATTATTTACTGAGAATGTAAAAGGCATCATAGGTGTACACCGCGTAAATGCCTACAAAGTTGGGATAACTTTTAAAAAACCTGCACCGGCGAATAGCTTTCTCAAAATGGACCATTTCTTAGGAAAAAATAAATTAAAAGCCTTTGTTCCTGCACATATGACGGAGACCACAGGCGTTATCCGTTATGTACCGAAAACCATGTCTAACGAAGAAGTCTATAAAAACATACAAAGTGATGTTGAAGTCATCTCTATCAAAAGATTTATGAGGAAAGTTGATGGAAAACTTACGCCATTGGGTACCATAGCAGTTACATTTGCCGCAACAGCATTGCCCCAGTACGCATATATTCAAATGTTTAGGTACCCTGTACATATTTATATACCACCTTTGCTGCAGTGCTATAAATGCCTAAAATTTAACCACTCTGCAAGAGCTTGTCGTGGTGAACAAATGTGCTCTTCTTGTGCTGGTCGGCACTCATACAAAGAATGTGATGTTGAGGAAATTATTTGTATAAACTGCAGTGGCAACCACCTAGCAATTTCAAGGGAATGCCCCATTAAGAAACAAAAAATGGAAGAAAAGAAGAAGAAGTTCCTCAATAGAAACCAGTCATATGCCAGTGCGGTGAGTACACCTCCTCCAACTATGTCCGATACAAATGTTTTCCCAGCTCTCAAAAAACCAAATGAAAGAACTTTGGGTGAGAACTCAAAGTCATTTGCTGAAGAAATTGTAAATAATGAAATAATTATAAATGCCATTGTAAAATCCCTAATTGGTCTAGGTAATAATAAAGATAATATTCCAATAACAAATAAAAGAATAAAAGAAATTTTATTAGCAAATTTAATTATTAATTGATGGATACATTTATAAATATAGCACAATTCAATGTACAAAGCTTACAGAGTAAGAAGGCCTTATTAAACACATTTCTCTCTGAACAAAAAATAGATATATGCCTGTTGAATGAGACTTGGCTTAAAAGTAGTAGTGTAATTCCTCATTTTACATCATACAACTTTATATATAAAAATTCTGTTAATGCACACAATGGAGTAGGTATTTTGATAAAACAAAATTTTGCTTATAATGTTATAGAAACAACTTTTTATGAGTCAGTCCAAAATATATGTATTTCCATAGAAACATCCATGGGTAGATTACATATTCTATGTGTTTATTGTCCTCCCAATAGCAACAGATTTGATACTAATAAAATGAGGAAAGTGCTTCTTGAAATTCCCAAGCCATGTCTTATCATGGGCGATTTTAATGCACACCATATATTGTTTGGATGTCATACAAATAATAATAGGGGTAACAGTTTATATAATCTCATTGATGAATTTGACATGTGCATTTTAAATGATGGTAGGGCAACCACTATGCAGTACCCAAACAGGAATGCATCAGCTATTGATCTAGCTCTGGTAAGTTCAGCATTAGCTCCTCTTTGTGAATGGCAGGTTCATGATGATCCTATGGGCAGTTATCACTACCCAACCCAGGTAGTTTTAAATGTGAAGCCATCAACATATGAAGTCCGGCCTGTGGAAGAAAAATATATTTATAGTAAAGCAGATTGGTCTAAATATTATGAATTATCAGAAACCTGTTTCTCACATTTAGACATAGATAATATGGAACCTCTTAATATGTATGATAACTTTGTAAATACTTTAGATGATATAAGAATAAATACAGTCCCAAAACAAAAATCAAATCAAACTATGCAAATTTTAAGAAAACCAGCTCCTTGGTGGAACCAAACCTGTAATGAGGCAGTTCAAAAATCTAAGGAAGCTCTGTTAGAATATAGAACATCACCAAATATCCCAAATTTCATAAAATACAAAAAGCTTGATGCTCAAAAGAAAAGAACATTAAAAGAGGAGAGTATCAATTCATGGCATGACTTATGTAGTAGTTTTAATAGAATGACACCTATTGCAAGAATATGGGGATATATTAAAAAGTTTAAACGGATAGGCTCTTCTTCTAACAAATATTTAAATGATGATTGGGTACCTGAATTCTTAGAAAATCTATCCGACTCAACACTATTGAATGAAAATAACATAAATGAATTTTTAAAAGAGTCTGTTGAATCTGAGACTAACTGCTTTCTTAATAATCCATTAACAATAAATGAATTGCACATAGCACTTAAGAGTAGAAAAGATACAACCCCAGGTCTGGATAACATACCATACATCTTAATAAAAAAGTTACACCCTAATGCCTTACAAATTTTATTAAATGTTTATAATAAACTTTGGAATAGTCTACTTATACCAGAATTATGGAAAACTCAATGTGTCATTCCAATTTTAAAGCCCAATAAATCTGTAAATAGTCCTTCGTCCTATAGACCTATATCTTTATCATCTTGCTTAGGTAAGCTATTTGAAAACATGCTTAAGTTACGGTTGGATTACTTTGCTGAAACTCAAGACAAGTTACCAGATATACAGTATGGATTCAGAAAGGGCAGAAGTTGCTCTGAAAGCTTTGTATCATTCATATCAGACCTTAAAAAGGCTAAACTCAGTCATTCTAATGTCATATGTGTTTTTTTAGATGTCAAAGGTGCTTTTGACAATGTTAATATTGAATGTCTAATTCGTGTTTTACATGAATTGGGCTTACCAAGTAAGATCTTGAATTTGATTTTTAAATTTTTGTATCAGAGAACTTTGTATGTTAAATTTAATAATAAGCTACATGGCCCTAGGTTGGTTAGTAAAGGCACAATGCAGGGAGCAATACTTTCACCCCTGTTGTATAACTTGTATACATCCCAGATTCTTAAATATGTGAATACTTCTCAGGTCAAAATATTACAATTTGCTGATGACTTGCTTTTATACACAATAAATCAAAATTTAAATATGGCTGTTGACAGTATGAATACTGCATTGGCTCAATTACAATATTATTATAGTAATACTTTAAAACTAGATATAAGTCCTGAAAAAAGCTCATTGTTATTAATTAGTAAAGATTCATTCGCACAGTCCACTGTAAATATTGTATATAATAACAATGTGATTCCTATTGTTCATCATCATAAATTTTTAGGTGTTATAATAGATGATAAACTGAAATTTGATAAGCACATTGACTACATCTGTCAAAACGCCATGAAGAGTGTTAATGTCCTTAGGAGTTTAGCAGGAACATTTTGGGGATCTGACCCAAAAACACTTAACATGTTGTATAAAAGCATAGTCAGAAGTCATTTTGATTATAGTTGCTTAGCTTATATGAATGCAACTACTACTTTGTTAAGAAAACTGGATGTGATACAAAATATGGCTTTAAGAATAATTAGTGGAGCAATGCGCACCACCCCTATAAATTCTATGGAAATTGAAAATGTTATACCTCCCTTATCCCTGCGACGTTTACAGCTGGCTGAGAGATTTTGTCTCAAAGAGTTATCCTGCAATAATGGTACGGTTCTTGATAATATTGACTATCCTCTAGAGGTCACACAGTCAGCTATAACATCCTCCATCTCAGCAAATACTTTTATTTCTGGTTCTCTGCCTGAAATTTCAACCATTCTAGTTAAAGTAAAGAACCTGACAAGAGACATGTACATCAGAAATAAGTGGCCAGTATATGAATTCCCATATAATAATTTATTAGCTTATTTTGATATTAAGTGTTTTTTAGATACTGTTAAAAATAAATATGATTTCTTAGAATTTTTAAATGACAAATCACATTTCTATATCATCTACACAGATGGATCTAAAACCGATGAATATGTTAAAGCAGCTTATTATGATCCACAAAGGAGAATAACCAAATGCTTTAAAATGCCAAATAATTGTAGTATATTCACTTCAGAAGGTTGGGCTATACTAGCTGCTTTAACATATGTAAATAGTATTGTAAATATCAATGATCATAGTGTAAGCAAAAATGTAAATGATATATTAATTGTAAGTGATTCTAAGAGCGTTTTATCTAGTTTAAGTAATTGTAACCTCAGTTATAAACAAAATTATATTGTACATAAAATTAAATACACTCTACAAAAGCTGGGAAAACATGTAGAATTTCTGTGGGTTCCATCTCACAGTGGCATAGCTGGTAATGAGGTTGTAGATCTGGCGACTCGTCAGGATCATGACGAAGATCTTACAGAATCTTTTAAGGTCCCTTTCACGGATTATTATCATCAATTTAAAATATTATTTAAGAAGATATGGAAGGATTATTGGGACGCAACGACAGAAACAAAAGGAAAATGGTATGCAGAATTACAGCAAGACTTACCAACAACGCCATGGTATAATAAATTCAAATACTCCAGCAGAAAGTTCATAACCGTCATTAATCGCTTGCGTTTTGGCCATTGTTTAGTCCCAGCACATCTCTACAGGATGAGAATCATCAGTGAAACCAAATGTACCTTTTGCTCTGAGGAAAATGCGGATGTAAAACACGTTTTATTTGACTGTAAATCGTTTGCCATACAAAGATTAATACTTGTCAGTGAAATTAGTGACATTGCAGAACAAAACTCTTTATGTGTTCCCCGCCACGTTCAGGAATTACTTTCCAAAACTGTTTATTTTAATCCATTATTTAGATATATAATGAATACTATAGAAAAAATTTAATCGTTTTTGTTTTTTTTTGTTATTTACTTTTATATTTACTTACTTAATTTTTTGTTATTAATAATAATTTCATTGTCACTGAGATGTACTTAGCTCGTATTCAGAGCGGTAAAAACAATTGATGAACTTGTATGCATACTTGTTATTGTTATACGTTAGATAAGAGTAGTATGTTTAATGATTACGGCTGAAGGACTTGTATCCATGGTCATGAATAAAGTTTTAAAAAAAAAAAAAAAAAGACGACGCACCGTTCTTGAGAAAAACCAATTATTGTAACCTAACCTCAAAACACTCAACGTAGCACAGTCGAGGGAGGACCGGTCGACGGAGCCCCGCTTTGCGGGGCGCCTAATCTGGGTGGTTTATAAAAATGCATGGAGGTGTCGACATGTTTGTATGTAAATAAAGCACAGTTTTTCTTAAAGCTATTTTATTATACTCACTATATTACAGATGACAATGTAATTGCAAGAAAAGATCAGGTAAGCTGAGAATTAATCTTAATTTTAAAAAGATTTTACACAGACATGCCTATACCATTATGGGACAAGATATTTACATTATTTTCTGTAATTAGGTACACACGGCTACACATCAAGCTATACATAACCAGTATAAGCTGACTTCTGATTGTATGAAAAACCTATACAATGCGAGCTCAGCAAAAACTGGAAATGTATAGCTTGATGTGTAGCCGTGTGTACAAAAAAGGTGAAGCGTTAGTCTTATCATCTTTGCACAATGGGCACAGGCACAGCTAGTAGTGTTTATCATAATATCATCTGTACAACTGGTTGCAAAAATACTTGGGATATACTTATACTATTTAACTAACATTTGCATGTAATGTTTGCAAGACTGCAAAAGAACATCAATTGTAGTCATTTTCAAATTTCTCTCAGAGAAATATATCAATAGTGCTGTAGCTAATACTACAATTGAAGCTACTGATCTTGAGGTATGGGATATATAAAATGTTATAATGAGCAAGCCAACATACAATGCTATTCTTTTGTAAGTATTTGTTAAAATATTTTGTTTCAGTTCACTGTCAACACACATGCCAAACCACAGTACGTTAGTTGACTCACATGATGTACAGTTAGAGGATCCCTCACCTATACAAGTTTTGCAGGATGATTCACATTCATTACAACTATAGGAACCTTCTATATTGCTACAATATTGATGAAGCTCACAAACTGTTGATGCACATTCATCTATGTCTACACACAGACCAGTTTGTAACTTCCAGCCTGAGTTGCAAGCTTCACAAGCAGCTGCACCATCACCGCTACATCCATCGCAAGCTTTGTGGCATATTTTACAAGAACCTACACTTGTTTTGTAAAAGTGCTTAGCACATTCATCACACAGTCTTCCTGTGTAACCCTTTTTACAGATACATGTACCATTTCCTTTACGAGTGCCGGCACCATCACATTGGCCATGTCCAGCACAGACTTTACTGTCCCCATCCTGAGGACAGGCAGTACATGCATCGCCGTAATGATTACTGGGACAACAATGTTGAAGAGTGTCAATGCACAGCCATGTGTACAAATCTAAAGAAACTGAATCTTTGTTGAACCACCACTGTTCTAGAACTTGCTCAGATTCTTCTGCAATAGCATAACATGTATCTTGATGTGTTTTCAACTCTGAACACAGACCTTCTTGTATTTCCACCAAACGAATCTCACTGCGTGAGTATGATTTTAATTTAGCTTCCTCCCAAGCTGCATCTCCACCTTCATACTTTCCTCTGGAGGTTTGATCAAGCCAGTAATTAAAAGACTCCGTTAATATTTTACAGCGTCGACATTCAGTCAGTTTGTGAGCCCCATTGAAATCTCGAGAGGTTATTCTTTTACTACCTATTAATTCACAAAATAAAAACAATAATAGAAAAGATATCTTTGGGATCCCAAAACTCTCCATATTTATAGTATAACTTTTATAAACAAAATGTGATTTCAATGTAACTGGATGTGAGCTATTTTAGAGTCATAATTAAATAAATCTTAACCTAGTAGAAATAAAAGAGACGATAAATAAACGTCAAGGAGATAATGAGAATCTGGAGCCGATAGGAGTAAAAGTGTTCTGTACTTCAGTGATCTGGAGATCACAGAACATAGATACTCTAGGCTGGAGATTCTGGAGAATTGACATTTGGCAACGAATAAGGCCGCATTCCGAATTAGCTATAATCGCTCACAGCAGACCCAATCACATGGACCCGGCATACCTACAAGAAAAACGTGCATACCTACACTTTACTGAGAGGATAAAATGGCGGCTAATAGAGCAGCCCCTAATCGATATTTCTATAAGATAACATCGATAAAAGATGTTGAGAATGTTTTCTTAGTGTCACGGACTCACGGTACAATATCTACGGGTTAAAGCTTACTTATATTTTATTTGTTTCAGATTTATTAAGAGAATTAAGGGACAAATGTCAAAAACAGCCCAAGAAGATAAAGAGACTTAACCAGTCACATGAACGGCTATCAGATTTCGTAAATCGCATACAAGAAATTTTGAATACAGACGAAAATATTATGGGAAGAAATCTCCTGAAAGAATATCGCATCAAAATTATCTGATCAAAATTGTATAGTTCAGAAATGAATGAGATTGATTTGTGACTACTCGTAACAAATGACATAAATGTGACAACCGTATAGGTATCTGTACCTACTCTCGGATAATACCAGTAGTACTTATGTATGTTTAAAAGTTTATATTTTAAAACGTCAACTTCCATCTCTAAGGAGCAAATACTTTTAGTACGAATGGTCCTAATGCTGTTCACCACATTAGAGTCGGCATTCAGTGCAAGAAGTCAGCACTTAGGACTCAGAACATAACTCAGCGAGACATTTATCTATGTCTTGAAACAGCTGATGTGAGATGTAGTATCGGATATGTGCACGCTGTGATAAATGTGGGAAAGATAGGACCCGAATATGGCTGAGTTTAGAAAAAAGTGAAGATTTTTAATACATAAAAACCTTGTTTTTGATCATTATTGCTTGGCAAGAGTCGAAAAACCTAAGAAATTCACTTTCAATATTGTTTTGCAGCTAAGTTATGATTTTAGGTCATTAATAATCTGTAATTTATTTAAGAACAAAATAATGTGATATAAAATAACATAATACTAGGCATAAAATGACACGTGCTTACACAGGTTAACCTGGGACGCGTATTTGAGTACGTGTTTGGGCACCTGTGTACAAACGTGCTTACAGTCGGCCATCCAAGCAAATTGTAAGTACGTCCCCGTACTTAGCTGCAAATCAAGCAAGTAATAACAAGATGGAAGACAATTCAGTACAATAACAATGTATACAGTAGAATAACAGTACAATATTATATAACAAAAATTAGATTTGACCGCATTGGTCTTTATCAATAAATTTGACCCATTGGTCTAAAAGTATTGACCCCATTGGTCTAAATTGTTGACCCCATTGGTCTTAAAGTATTGACCCCATTGGTCTTAAAGTATTGACCCCATTGGTCTAAAAGTATTGACCCCATTGGTCTAAAAGTATTGAACCCATTGGTCTAAAAGTATTGACCCCATTGGTCTAAAAGTATTGACCCCATTGGTCTAAAAGTATTGACCCCATTGGTCTAAAAGTATTGACCCCATTGGTCTAAAAGTATTGACCCCATTGGTCTAAAAGTATTGACCCCATTGGTCTAAATAGTATTGACCCCATTGGTCTAAAAGTATTGACCCCATTGGTCTAAAAGTATTGACCCCATTGGTCTGTATAATTACATAGCTATAATAAAAAAACAAAAAAAATATTAAATCAATTAGAATTTCCGTAATCAGAGTTTTCGCTTAAGACGTCATCATGTGGTCTATTGAAACAAATCCATGGCTTTAACTTATCTACAGCAATTATATTAGAGTACTTTTTATTTCCCTTTCTTGTAAGAGGCGTGTCCTCTACTTGGTAACGGTCATGATCGAAAACATGAGTAATTTTGTAAGGGCCCTGATACTTTGGGATTAACTTTTTACTACCACCCGTGGAGGGAATATGCCGCTCAACCCTTACTAAATCCCCAATATTATATTTAATAGACTTGCAACGAGATTTATCAAATGTTGCGTTTTGAGTCTCTTGTGTGGATTCGATATGAGAAGAAATCTCAGTACGAATTTCTTGGAGACTTTTGTTTATCGAAGTGATATCGTCATCAATTGCAGAAATCACTCTACTATCACTTGGGCCCTGTGGCCTTATCCCAAAAAGAGCCTCTGCAGGCGTCTTCTTGATACCTTTGTTGAAGGTATTATTGATACCCCACTGGACATCGGGCAGGTGGTCTTCCCATTTGCTTTCAGATGTGCCAACACATTTGGCTGTTAATGAGTCAACAATAACTTTATTATATCTTTCCACCTGACCATTGGCCCGTGGAGTAGCAACTGCATTTAATACGTGTTTGATGCCCTTATCTAATACAAATTTTTTGAAGAGATCACTAGTAAATGACGTGCCTCGGTCAGATATAATTCGTTTAGGAACGCCAAAAATACTAATAAACTCGCGCAAAATTCTAATAGTAGTGTTTGATTTTGTATTTTTCACCGGTTTCAAATAGATGTATTTGGTAAAAGCGTCAATTAAAACGAGAATATACACATTACCCCTACTACTACGTACAAATGGACCAGTATGATCCATGTGTATAGTATCAAACGGCACGTCTACTTTATGGATTGGGTGCAAAAACCCAGGTCTTTTCCCACCAGGTGCTTTACTATACGCGCACTCTAGACACGAGGATACGTATTTTGTAACAAACGCACGCATATTTGGGAACCAATAGTGAGTTTTTATTTTTTCCAACGTTTTGTCTAAAGCGAAATGGCCGATATCGTCATGATTCTGTTTGACAATTTGCCATCGAACGCCTTTAGGTACAACCCATCTATCTCCATCAGTTGTGATTCTAAAAAGCTTACCATTTTTAATTATATATTTTTCTTTTATTTCTAAAATATCGTTAAATTCAGAGTTACTTAAAATCCCAATAATTCGTTGCAGTTCAGAATCAGAATTTTGTACTGTTGAAAGCCAGTCTGTTTCTGTTATAGAATTAACCATTTTTTTTGAGTGATCACTACTGATAGATGGGTTGCGACTCAAAGCGTCCACATGAGCCATAGAAGACCCCGCTTTGTACTCGATTTCAAAATCAAATTCTTGCATTTAGGTCCACCATCTGGCTACCCGGGGAATCATATCGCGTTTCATGAAAGTGGATCTTAACGAATTACAATCGGTCACGATCTTAAAATGTATCCCTACTAAATATACCCGAAATTTTTGTAATGAGGCTACTACTGCCAAGGTTTCCAGGTCATAAGAGCAATAATTTTGCTCTTCAGGGCTAGTTTGTCTGCTGAAATAAGCTACGGGTTTTAAAATATTTTGTTCATTTCTTTGGAATAGTATACCACCGATACCAATTTTGCAAGCGTCGGTGTGCAACTCTGTTATTGATTTTGAATTATATAGGGCTAATATCGGTTTTTGAATTAAAATTGTTTTTAAGGTATCAAATGCATTTTGTTGCTCGGACCCCCATACCCAAATAGCACTTTTTCTGAGCAACTGTGTCAATGGCTTTCCAATAATCGAGAACCCCTTCACGAACCTACGGAAAAAGCTCGCTAGCCCTAAAAACTGCCTTACGTTGTGTTGGTCTTTTGGTACGGGAAATTTTTCTACTGCCTCTATTTTAGCAGACCCTGGTTGGATACCTTCGTTTGAAATATGAAACCCCAAGTAACTTATTGAACGGCCGAAGAAAACGCATTTTGACAAATTGAGAGTAAGACCTGCTTCCGAAAGCAAAATTAATACCGTTTCTAATTGTCTCATACCCTCTTGAATTGATTTTGATGGTATGATTATGTCATCTAAGTAAGCTAGTGCGTCTTTATGACGTAAATTGCCCAGAACTTGATGCATCATTCGTTGGAACGTTGCTGGAGCATTTGCCAAACCGAAAGGTATTCGGTTAAATTCAAAATGGCCTTCCGGTGTGACAAACCCCGTTTTGTGCCTATCCTGCTCTCTGATAGAAATCTGGTAGTATCCAGATGCCAAATCAAGAGTCGTGAAGTATGTGTTACCAGCTAACGTATCAATCTGGTCATCTATAAGTGGCATTGGGTAATTTTCGCGTACAGTATTTTTATTCAAGGCTCTATAATCAATGCAAAGGCGGTAGCCGCCAGTTTTTTTTCGTACGAGTACAATAGGACTAGCAAAAGGGGAAACTGAAGGGCGTACTATACCGTTTTGAACTAGTTCATCTACCATATCCCTGACTATTTCCTTCTCTTTCATTGCCAGCCTGTAAGGCCTATAAACTACAGGTGTGTCACAGTGCAGGTCAATGCTCATTTCACAAACCGAGGAATGACCCAACTCAGAAAGTGTAAACGCAAAACAATGCCGATAGTTATTTAGCAAGCAAAGCAGGTCTGCAGTTACCTTTTGACTTAACTCACCAGAAATGTTTAGGTCTGTAGAACAAATTAAACTCATTTGTTGATCTTGTAGATTGGAACAGCCTATACGGAGAATTTTATTCTCATTTTCTTGTTTAGCAATGATACCACGTGCAATTAAAGTATTGTCTTCTAAACATTGAGGCTCGAAGCTATTTACGACAATTTGTCCGTAACCATCATTGTTAAATTGATAAATTCCAGTCAGAACAAAATAGAAACAGTTGCTTTTATTACGCAAATTTCCCTCAATATAAAGGTTACCAGTGAATTTGGGTTCTGTATAGACTTCTAAAATTGTTAAACCTGACAATTTCATATTTTTAAGGTTAAAAATTTTTACCTTTTGGCATTGGATATTATCAATCTGATTTTGTAAAATTTCAAGATGTTCACTTGATTTTTGGATCACAACATGAGGTTGTTCAGTAAAGGTTTGTCCTATCATAAGGGGAACCTGCATAGCACAATCTGGGACTATTAATATTTCGACTTCGGCCTTGACGCCGTCAATTTCAACTAGAGTATTGACCTTACCCAATGCCTGCACAACAGAATTACCAAACCCTCTGAGTATAGGCAGATCTCTAGTTTTTATTTCTATATTCCCCAGTTTGGATAATTCGGATTGTTTAAGCATCGAGCATTCACTACCAAGATCAATAAAGGAATTCATTTCTATGTCGTTAATACGTACGGTTTTAAAATATTTATCTGAAATTGTACCATTGATGTCTACCCTGTTAACAGATTTTTGGGTCGGAATTATTTTCGAAAAACAGTTTTCCGCCTCATGACCAATTCTCATACATTTAGTACACTTTTTGATTGGTCGAGTACATTGACCTACAAAATGACCTTCCTGTTTACAGTTATTGCAACGAAGGACTCTGTCTTTGACGCTTGGGTTATTTGCTTTGTTATCCGAAGAGTTAACGGGTTGATTTTTAATATTAGATTTACGGTCAGAATTTTGTTTCAGACTTTTTGAATTTCTTAAATAAGTGAGCAATTTATCCAAGTCCTCATACTGAGCCGCTTCGGCACCTAATCTAACAGCGCGATCATCTATCCCGTGTAGAACACATTCTACTGCTCGTTTTCCACTTATACTACATCGGTTAATAAGAGTAATTTTGTCATAAAAATAATCTTCAAGAGAGTCTCCGTAGCGTGCACGCCTAGCTAACATGTCTGCTAACATTTGACCATAGTTCTCTTCAGAGGGAAAAGCCGTTATTAATTTCGTCTGCCATTCATCCCAAGAAAAGAGCACCGATGGTAATCCTTCATACCAACGTTTTGCTATGCCTTGAAGTTTAGGAAGTGCATAATGCACGATTTGTTTTTCATTCCATGAATAAATGACAGCACACTCATTCACTTTGTGCAACCACATACTCATTGTTTGCTCTTTTCTTGTAGGGTCAAACTCGGGTATAGTATTATTGAAAGAACCTATGTTTTCATGACTAGGGGCAAGAGACTTCAATGCTTGTACTAAAATATTTAAATCACAACTGCCTCCGTTAGAAGCAGCAGTGTACCTGTAGTTCCTTGTGATCCCGCGGGAAGACATTGCATGTTGCGATTCATGCCGCGCCGCGGGCTGCTGCACCGCGGGCTGCTGCCCCACGGGCTCTTGCGCCGCGGGCTGCTGCGCCGCAGGCTGCTGTTCCGCGGGCTGCTGCGCCGCTGGCTGTTGTGCCGCTGGCTGCTGCGCCGCTGGCTGCTGCGCCGCTGGCTGCTGCGCCGCTGGCTGCTGCGCCGCTGGCTGCTGCGCCGCTGGCTGCTGCGCCGCTGGCTGCTGGGCCGCTGGCTGCTGCGCCGCTGGCTGCTGCGCCGCTGGCTGCTGCGCCGCTGGCTGCTGCGCCGCTGGCTGCTGCGCCGCTGGCTGCTGGGCCGCGGGCTGCTCAGCCGCGGGCTGCTGCGCCGCGGGCTGCTGCGCCGCGGGCTGCTGCGCCGCGGGCTGCTGCGCCGCGGGCTGCCGCGCCGCGGGCTGCCGCGCCGCGGGCTGCCACGCAGCTGGCTGCCACGCAGCTGGCCGCCACGCAGCTGGCCGCCACGCAGCTGGCTGCTACGTAAAGGGCTGCGTGATCGACCGTTTCTTAGTAGATGGTCAATCACGCGGCTTCGTGTCTGCTGCGAACTAAGTCGTGACTGCCGCTCCAAGGAGTGATGGTGTCTGTGGTCATCTGCACTTTCGATTGGTTTCGCTTGAACACTTCCCAAAATCGGAGAGACAAGCACTCGATGTTCATCCATGTTTCTCGACCGAAAAAGGAAAAAAAAAAACACATTAGCATAAGCTACTTATCCCACTTCTGAATTGTAAAAATAAAAGAGTGGACCATATAAATTGTTTTATTTATTATAAAAATAAAAATTCATAGTCCTCATTGAAAGTAAATTTACAATAATTTACTTATGACAATATATTAGATATTTATCAGGATCACCATACATTTATAAAATTAAATATCCTCAAAATAAATATTAACTACAGATTCAACTTACCAATATCGAGAGATGATAACTTTACGAACGTAGCACACAAACTGCGCCCGCAATGATGGCGGCACCTAATCTATGGGCGGCACGCTCTTTTATACAGTAACTAAAGTGGGGATGGCGCCATGATTGCGGGCTTGACAGTTAAAATTGTTTAAATATTGTTTTGCAGCTAAGTTATGATTTTAGGTCATTAATAATCTGTAATTTATGAACAAAATAATGTGATATAAAATAACATAATACTAGGCATAAAATGACACGTGCTTACACAGGTTAACCTGGGACGCGTATTTGAGTACGTGTTTGGGCACCTGTGTACAAACGTGCTTACATTTGTTTGTTGTTGTTTTTTCCTGTTTGAATATAATTAAATACTTAATTATATTTTATTGTTGACTTTTAATTAAATCCCACTATCATCTGCATGTTAGAAAAGGTAGGTGCTGGAAGCTTAACATCTAAATTTCAAAAATATTAATTACTTATGTTAGTTCCGTCATTATATCCCGTGAAATTCAAATTTTCACAATTTTTTTTTCAAATTGCAGTTTTGTTACAATTTTTTTATTATTATTCAAATTATTATCAATTATCATCAGCGGTCCATTGACGGTAACAGTACGTCTTACGGCTTAGCTGTGAAAGATGGGCGAACTTACAAATAACTTAAATGAAAGACCTAACTTAGAAAACTTAGGGTATTTTTACCCGTAGATATTGTACCGTGAGTCCGTGACACTAAGAAAACATTCTCACAATGATCACAATTTTATCGATGTTATTTTATACAAATGTCGATTAGGGGCTGCTCTATTAGCCGCCATTTTATCCTCTCGGTAAAGTGTAGGTATGCACGTTTTTTTTTGTAGGTATGACGGGTCCATGTGATTGGTATGTCAGTGTCCGATTTAGATATTACAATTATGACAGCTGAGAGCTGTCAACAATTCGGAACGCTCGTAAACCAATGACTAAATAATATGTAGAGGACATAAACAAAAAGATACTAACGCGTGCCAAAACAGAAACTAAAATGGCGTAGGCTCCGCCCACTACCTAGTGCGGTCCTTATCTGCTCATTCGTTGCAATGCTATTGTTAATCGTATTGATTACAAATCGATTAATCGAAATTACATACATTAAAATAATGTTTTTGATTTTAAGAAGGGATTCGAATCAATGTATGGCTCATTTTGCAAGCCACCACCAAATTCAAAATCTAATTACTTACGCGAAATGAGGCTAAGTAGTTTGAAATGAATAGTGATGGTTTAACGAGGGACGTATTGAAGTAGGATGTTATTCGATCCCCGTTCTAAGACGTCGCAGTAGGGATTAGGTATAAAAAGTCTGATGTTGCGCAATCTGTCCGTACAAAATTAAAAATTGCAAAAATCTTCAAACTTAGCGATCAAATTGGTGGTTAATTTAAAATTAATTTTATACTTGATAGTTTGAGCAATAATACTACTGCGCATTTATTATATGATTAAAAGTTTCTCTAGAGCAAAATATTAAATGAAACTGGAATTACAAGGAATTCAAAACTACACAGATTTATTGACAAAATAAAACAACAGAAATCGATAATAATATGCATTTATTGGAAGAACGGTTTTATTTTAAAAAATGGTTAAATAATTTTATTTCCATACAATTTCTGTTTGCCCAAATGTCAATCATTTGGCCACAGCATTGACAGCATTTGGCAGTCTCTGATGGTCTCTGACCACTGACCTATTTATAGTTATCTGTGTTTGGCAGTATGAGTAATGTAAAGGCTCGCATCCACTAGGCTCGCTGAGCCGAGTCGAATCGAATCGCAAAAAGTCGCCTCCTTTACTTAGAATACGAAACTGCGTCCTTAAGTGACGAACCGCGGCGCGCCGAATCGAATAGATTGCGCGCATTGCTTAACAAGCGAATTTCTTCGCCGACGCGATTCGATTCGACTCGACGCGGGAAAGCGGATGCGCGCCGCCAGCATATTTTTTATGTAGGTATCGTTAAAAACTCATGAAAGTCTTTGTTTAAAAATGAATGAAGAACTATTGACATCACTGGTCCAACAATATTTCTATACAGAATTGTATGATCATGAAGATTTTTTTATACTCTCCTCTTCTTCATCAAAAGTCTTCATCCGAGTTGTACAGACGCCAGCAGGTCAACCTACAGCCTCTGTACAGAGGCCAGCACATCAAGCTATCCCAATCTGTCAGATTTTCCCAATTGAATATGAACCTTATTCCTTTGTACTAAAGTTGAAAATCTATCAAAGAAATTTGACAGATTGGGGTAGGTTGACCTGCTGGCGTCTGTACATGACGCAAAAACGACCTACTTTGATGAAGAGTTGCGAAGTTGCGATGAATGAACAATTCGATTCTTTCGTCTGAGATGGACGCACAATGAATAAATTAATGCGGCTCGACTCGATTCTCTTCGAATCGACGTATTTCTGCTGGTTGACGCCATTATTTTACTCGTTGCGCCAGGCTTATTATTGTAAAAACGTACAAAGATATATCCATTAGTTACATTTCACTAGACAAAACAATCATCAGAGGTGTACCTCCACACGCCACAGTCGGCAAGACACGACAGCTAGTGATGGGTAAGGTAAATTATATTTCAAATTTATTATTATTATTAGCCTGTGACGTCCCACTGCAGGGCAAAGGCCTCCCTACTCTCTTTTCACTTCTCTCAAATATACAGGATGTCCCTGGAAGTATGGATCAAATCGAATAGGGGCGTGGGCAAGGTCATTTCCAAACTTTTTGATCCTGAGAATGATTGATGATTGAGAATTATTTTACGGTTCAAAAGTTGTGATCATTTTTTTTTTCAATCGTTTCGCATAGTGCTTAAAGAAAAAAAATCATTAAAAAAAACTATCAGGGCTGTCTAAAAAACTTAAATTGACAGTTCCTGGTAGTTTTTTTTAGTGATTTTGTTCTTTGAGCACTATGCAAAGTGATTGAAAATAACAAAAGTTGGTCATAACTTTTGAACCGTAAAAAAAATCACCAAAATTCTCAGGATCAAAAAGTTTGGAAATGACTTTGCCCACGCCCCTATTTGATTTTATCCATACTTCCAGGGACACCCTGTATAAAGCATAATCAGCCTATAATGTTCCCACTGCTGGGACACAGGCCTCCCCTATGTGAGAGGGAGTGGCCCGTAATCCACCACGCGGTCCCAGTGCGGTTTGGTAGAAGCCACGTCTTCGAATTTTTTAGTTCTAGGACATGCCGGTATCCTCACGATGGTTTCCTTCACCATTTTGAGAGTCACTCAAAAATCAATAAAATATACAAATTATTTGTCGGGATATGGATTTACCACCTTAATCTTTTGACCGCCAGAGTAAACGCATCAGCGTCCCTCCCACGCCAAGCCACAAATTCAGCGCAAATACCTACAAACAAAATAGGGATTCCAAAATCTTATCGATAACCAATTAATCATTGCTTTTTGTCCCATATTTTTTAAATAAAATACTACTCGTAACATCATTCTTTTATTTAATTTGACCTTATTTTGTATTATTAATGTCATTAAACAGCAGTTTCAAAGTTTTAAGCAACGTAAAAGCAAACATTAGAACTACAAAAGAATAGATCAAATAATAATAAGGTACGGTGGCCAGCACATCAACAAAAGCTACCCCAATCTGTCAGATTTTCCCAATTGAATATGAACTTTATTCCTTTGTGCTAAAGTTGAAAATCTATCAAAGAATTTTGACAGATTGGGGTAGGTTTACCTGCTGGCGTCTGTACATCACTAATCTCGTTCGTGACGTCATCCGCTGTCGGGAGGAGACGACTCTGTCACGGTAATATTATATACATTATTGTAACTTGGCCGTATCATAAAAATAAATGCCTACAGCCGCGCGGTACGTAAACATGCGATAGGGCTGCCCACCTCCAGCATTTTAATTACATTTGCCTACTTTGTGTTTCCATTTGGTTTTATGATTGTAAATATACTTTTTTGTGATTGTAAACATCTAAATATTCTGTGAAATATTTCATGAGTCTAGCTGTTGTTGTTGTTATTAATACCGAGAAAAAAAAACGGTTTTTAGTGGTATATGTTGTTATAGCAGCAGCAGAAATACATATTCTGAGAAAATGTCAACTATCTAGTGACAGACAGACGGTCAAATTTATTTTTTCTAGTATTATTCATACTTACAGTACAATAAACAACTATTATTAATAATAAAATACCACGTCTTTACTTTGAATTATACAAACTAGAACTAACAAAACAAAACGCACATGCCCCGAGTTTTTAACACAAGCGAAGTACCTACCGTATCATTCATGATTCATAAACCACCTATAACTACCTATTTCACTCGTGTCAATCACTTTCCTTTACTCTATTGACTTTATTTATTAATAATCCAGACACCTTTTTTTCGGGAGATAAAAGGAAATACTTATCCATTAAAAAGACACACATTATGTACCTACCTACTAGTAAGTAAAATTATTTTATAGTCTTACCTTTCAGAATTTCCAGGTAATCTAAAAAAAGTTTTCTCTGGGTTCGTCATTGACGAATTGGTGCAACCAAAAACAGCATAATATATCCTACTCGTCATATTAAATATGTAAAATATGTACTTGAACTTATTTTTAGTCAAAAACCGCGCGGTTATTGTTAAAAAAAAACAACACTCCGTTCGTTCGTCACTGCGGCACAGTCGCGATTGTCTCCGTGCCGAGCGCAGGCCGAGATCGAGGCGCGTAGGCATAGCTCGCGCTTCGTCCGTTTGTATGAAGTTGGAATACCGTATATAATATTACCGTGCCTCTGTACATTAAAAATTATATCTCAAATAGCTAATATTCAAGCAAGCGAAAACAATTCGAAAAAAAAAAGAGTGAAGGAAATGGAATGTCATAAAAAAAGTACTCTGTGGTCATTTGCAGTGTTGCCAACTTTGGGGTTTTCCCCCTAAATTTAGGGGGAAGAAGTGTTAAAAGGGGGATTTTTAGGGACAGAAATTTTTTGGAGATATTTTTAGGGGCTTCAAAAAACATGTGCAATTTTAATCGAACAATAGTAGGAATAGAATGATATCACCGCACCGCGATTTAGTTCTCGAATGAATGAAACGAACGTGGCCTGTGCGTGGAATGGAACCAACTGCGCTGCTGTGTCAATCCAAAATCAAGTTAGTGAGTTTCTATATGTCTGTTTAGTACCCCTGACCAACAATTTTTGACGTGATAACGTCTTATAAATCGATGAACACCGGCTGCACGCACGCACGAAAAAGTGTCAAGTTCCGCTTGAGCCTGAGCGTGCAAGCGAGAGCGCGGAATGAGCGATAGAGAGGCACGATAGGCCCAAGCGTTGGCTTGTGTCACATTTATTCATCAATGTTTCTATATGACGTGATCACGTAAAAACGTCGTCCTAAACCGACTTTAAAGACAACCAATTTTTTTCATTTCAATATATATTTTGCAAGATATGGCAAGCTAAAAAACACTGGACTACGTTCAAATGAAGGTTTAAACATGCTGGAGAACTATATATAGTCATAAATCTCTTTAGTTTTCAAAATTTACACTGTATTGGATTGCTAGGGCAGTTGCGAGCTTCGATCTTTTCATATTCATTTTCATTCATTTATTTATCCGTATCTTTCCGTAACTCAATGCCTTTTGTACCGCAGATATCATTCTCTATCTACGGTTTGCACCTCAGACCTCAGTCTGAGAGGTTTGCACCTCTGTTTTGTGATTTATTTGCTCAATCCTTCGCTCCGTGACGTCTGACAGGTGACAACTGACAACCTGACGTAATGACGTTTGTTTATGTTTTCGTTTGTTATTGTGGAGGTCTCTTGCCTATGCGTTTTGTTTTATGAGTTACGAACGAGTTAGGGAGCACTACATGAAAGAAAAACGTGATATAATTAGGGTTTTTTAGGGGGATTTTTAAAAAATCTTGGGGTTAAATTTTTGTATAGGTTGGTAACACTGGTCATTTGTGCATTTGTAACAACGAGGCACGAAAAACTGAAAATAAGTTATCGTACGCAATATTATTATTAATATATCAATTATAACTGTAATAAACTTAATTTTTCTTCCACAAGTAACTCAGCAAAAAGGTGGAGGATTGTGACAAATGGACTAACCTTAGACTCGCTTCGATTTATTTCTATGATCCTAACCAGCATTCACGTTGAAAATGGCAGATAAAATAAAGTAAGTTTGCTTGATATATACGTGAATTAATTTTATAGTTACATAATTGGTAACTTTGTCTTTTGTACCTAAAAACTAAATCAAATGTCGTTTAGGTACCCTACTTGATCGTCAGTAATCGTTATCAAAGGGCAATCGTCCCAATAAGCTGTAGATTTTTTTTATTTTTGCTTTTGTGATACGCTTCAGCTATATGTTCTTAATATGAAGTGTACTTATACAGAACCAAAGTAAAAATAAAAAATGTAGCTGCCAACTGTGCATTTTATTGCCCCTAAGATGACCATCTGATCATTTGGTCATATTCATAATTGATTCCTTGTTGCAGAGTCAAGTCCAATTTTGATAAGAAAGGTAACTATGAACCTTCAGATTCAGAAGATGAATATACACCAAATGAAAAAAGATTACTTGAAAAGGTGCGTAAGAGAAAACACAATGATTCAGAGAGTGAAGAAGAAATGTATGCTTTCTCTGAGTCAGGTGACTCGGAAAATGGAAAAGAAGATTTAGGCATTGCCGACAGTGATGTAGAAGGTCAAGAACAGTCAGATGATGAGTTACCAGATTCTAAGGCCTGGGGTAAAAAGAAAAGATCATATTATGCAACTGATTATGTGGATGAAGACTATGGAGGCTTTGGCAATGATGAAGAAATTGCACTTTTGGAAGAAAAAGAAGCAAAAGACATTCAGAAAAGGCTTTTAGAGCAGCTTGGAGAAGAAGATTTTACTCTTGATTTTTTGTCAAAACAGGTTGTGGATGTTGAAGAAAAAGAAAATGTGATAAAAACTGATTTAAGTCAGATGTCAAAAAGGCAGAAGTTACAGCTACTTGAAAAAGAAAGTCCAGAATTTGCAGGCCTAATTGATGACTTTAAAACAAAATTAACAGTTGCAAAAGATGATTTACATCCTGTCCTAGAGCTTGTCAAAGATGGAAAACTTCCTACATGCCCCGCCTCAAAATTTGTTAAAACAAATTATGATCTTATTTTGAATTACTGTACGAATATTAGTTTTTATTTACTTCTTAAAAGTCAAAGAATCAACATTCATAATCATCCTGTTATAAAAAGGTTGTATCAGTACAGACAAATGTTAAACAAAATGGAGCCAATTTACTTGGAAGTTGTAAAACCTCAAATAGACAAAATATTACTAGCACTGAGAAATAATTTGGAGCTGCATGTAACTGAAATGAAAGAATTAAAGAAAGATAAGAAACGCAAATCAGAAAGACAGTCACCTGAATCAACACCCAAGAAGTTAAAACTTATTAATGCAATGGAAAAAGATGAAGGAGAAGATACTGGCGTTTCCGATGATGATGATGAATATGAAGGCAATGACTTCTTCAAGCCTGACAGTGGAATTGATGTTCAAAGAAACAATGATGAATCTGAAGAGAGTGGATTCTCAGATAATGATACTGCTCCCAATGATATTGAGATTGAAGACAATAAACCTTCTACCTCATCACAGAATATTGTTTCAGAGGATGTCGGCGAAAAACGTCAGATTACTTATCAAATTGCTAAAAATAAGGGCTTGACTCCTCATAGAAAGAAGGATCAAAGAAATCCAAGAGTTAAACATAAACTCAAATACAGGAAGGCTAAGATCAGGAGGAAGGGTGCTGTCCGTGAACCTAGAACCGAAATGACTAGATATGCTGGAGAAGCATCAGGAATAAAGGCTAATGTCAAAAAGAGCATTAAAATTAAGTGAAACTCATTTATTAATTTTTACAAAAATATTGTAACAGGTTATTCTGTAATAAAGTTGTATTTCACTGGAGAATACTTGTCATCATTTAGTGTTGCCATCTGAAACAATAATTTAAAATAAGTGTGAACGAAAATTACAATATTTATCTGTTGGGTTAAAATACAAACTTACAATTTCAAAACTTTGTCTTTTCCCCCTGAAGCTACATAAGCTCCATCTGGTGCCCAATCTACAGCAAAAACTTCATCAGCATGACCTGGTAAATCCAGTTCTAGTTTCTTAATTTTCATATTCCAAACTGAAAAAGAATAACATTTAAATATTTATACTTTAGTCTAGCGGGCTAAAGCCTTAGATGGCGAAACTAAAGGCCCATCCTGCTCTACAGAAAAAAAAATTAGTATCCCTCCATGGAAAGGTGAGGTTTCCTGCTGAAATAGGAGATTCTGTCGAGTTACTTAGAAAAGCGAGAATGAAAGGCGAGCTCGAAAAAAAAATCAACTTCGCCTATCATAAGGGATGAGATTTGGAGGCCTGGGGCGGACAGCACCTGAATTAGGATGGGTTTCCATTGAGGCGGAGACAAGCAGAGCGGAGAGATGTTCAGGAATCATGTCACTCAGGCTGGCTGGACAAATCTTCAAAATAACTCGCATTTAACTAGGTCAATAGGGCATTTTATGTGACGGCTAAACACCCTTATTTCAGAATTTGTGACATGTGAAAACGTGTCCAGTCATCTTGAAAAACCACTTTTCGCTGGTCTCTCAATCTCGGTAACGGAAGTGATTTTGACGACTTTGTGCATATCAACGGGCGTCACATAAATTTGTGACAGGCATGGAGCTAAAAGTTTTGTGATACGTACAGCGGTTTAGTAGAAAAATGCAAAAATCTGTGTCTATCCAACTTGAATTTATGTATAAAACTTTTGGCTGGCACTTCCGGATCTCAATAACGGGAGCGTTTTCGATTAAGGTTCCTATAATAACATTTAGTAACGCAATTTGTGACAGTAATAACGTTTGATTTATGGCGTTACATAAGGTTTTACGTAAGGGTTACGAGAAATAAAAAAAAACTTAATGTCCAACCAACCTGAATTCAAGCTGGCTGGACACATGTATCTCCGCTGCCTGATGATCTACGGCCTTCGAAATATGTTCAAATTTTTGTGACTGGGACGATAATGATTTACTGAATTTGTGACGGAGAAACTTTGAGTAGTTTCAAAGATATTGATCATTTAAGTTTTCCCACACAAACATCCATTAATATTGTGAGGTGACCATATTTTTTACATAAATAAGGGATATTTTTTCTAATAGACTAATCGGCCGGTACGGAAACACCTTAAAATATACTTAGTCCTACATAAAACCTACAATATTGGTAACCCTACTGCAGTGTTTGTATGGGAAAATAATAACTCAAAAAAAAAAATATATCTTTGAAACTACTCAAAGTTTCTCCGTCACAAATTCAGTAAATTATTATCGTCCCCGTCACAAAAATTTGAACATATTTCGAAGGCCTGATGATCTACATCAGGCAGCGGAGATACATGTGTCCAGCCAGCTTGAATTCAGGTTGGCTGGACATTAAGTTTTTTTTATTTCTCGTACATGTGACGCCAAAAAAATAAATCAAACGTTATTACTGTCACAAATTGCGTCACTAAATGTTAGTAAAGGAACCATATTCGAAAACGCTCCCGTTATTGAGATTCGGAAGTGCCAGCCAAAAGTTTTATACGTAAATTCAAGTTGGCTGGACACAGATTTTTGCATTTTTCTACTAAACCGCTGTTCGTATCACAAAACTTTTAGCTCCATGCCTGTCACAAATTTATGTGACGCCCGTTGATATGCACAAAGTCGTCAAAATCACTTCCGTTACCGAGATTGAGAGACCAGCGAAAAGTGGTTTTTCAAGATGACTGGACACGTTTTCACACGTCACAAATTCTGAAATAAGGGTGTTTAGCCGTCACATAAAATGCCCTATTGACCTAGTTAAATGCGAGCTATTTTGAAGATTTGTCCAGTCAGCCTGAGTGACATCAGGAATCGACCAATCATGTGATTGGTTGATTCCTGCATGTCTCTGCCCCGCTCCGCTCGTCTTCGACTCAGTGGCTACTCGGAAACGCATGCCCGAGAATCCACCATAGGGTGGATAAAAGTAATAACGCGAAACGCGCCCATAGACCGCCAGTGTGTATAGATCAATTAGGTAATACGGGCTGGTGTCCGCAACTCCTCCTTTTGCGTACAAATTAGATCAATTATTATGTATCAATTCAAAATTGAATGCCAATTAAATAATTGGTCAATAATTCATAACAAACCTTTCAAGGTAGAATCTGCACTGGAGCTCAATAGAAGCCTGGAATCAGCTGACCAGGCCACCATGTACACTGCCTGTACATGTCCCCTGAGAGTGGTTATGAATTTGCCTGTAGCTGCATCCCACAGTTTTACTGATTTGTCAAATGAAGCTGATGCTATAATTCTGTGAAAAAAGAGATAAGCGAAAGATAGAATAATGAAGGGTAAAACGTTGGCTAATGGATGGTGTAGCATTAATTTTTTTCTACTACCTATAATCTTTGTTTCCGTCCGTTCTGTTACAGTCAACAGCAAAAGTAGATGATGAAAATCGGAAATTCAATACTAATAAACAGAGTTCGCGTCAGAACTGTGTGGCGTCGAAGTAGTAAATGTTTGATATAATTTACAATCACATACTTTTGAATCACTTCGACGCCACACAGCTACAGTTCTGACGCGAACTCCGTTCATTAGTATTGAATTTCTGATTTTCATCATCTACTTTTGCTGTTGACTGTACATTGTAGCACCCCATCGCCATCAGTTAAATAAAGAAACCGGTTAAGAGCGAGTCGGACTCACGAACTGAGGGTTCCGTATTGTGAAACGTAAAATGTTTTAAAATTTTCATCGGCGAGACCTATAATCGTCAGAGAATTTTAAGACTGTGCCGACCCTACAGTGGCGCCCTCATCGTTTGTTTGGTTATTACATACAATTTAGAATGAAAATGCAGAAAACAAGCACGTTAAGTTGTGCTTCACAAGATTATACGTTAATATTATTAGAAGCGATAGTTTTATATTGTTTAGTTTTATCATAATCCTTAAAACGGAATATAGTGGCCACTTTTATCCGTTTTAAGGATTATAATGAAACTAAACAATATAAAACTACCTTTTATAATAATATTAACGTATAATCTTGTGAAGCACAACTTAACGTGCTTATTTTCTGCATTTTCATTCTAAATTGTATGAAATAACCAAACAAACGATGAGGGCGCCACTGTAGGGTCGGCACAGTCTTAACAGTGCGGTGTAAAATATTGCAGTTTTAGGTCAGAGCCATCTCTTGACTGATAGTAGAACTAATGTAATTTTTGTTGATGATTTCTAAAAAAATGTGTTATCTAGACATCGTTTTATTTTTCCTGTAATCTTTACATAAACTTCTATCACATACAATAATTTCAGATTTTTCTCTATGCAAACTTCGGAGATGGGGAGGGTGGGGGACGGTATTTTTTTTTAATTTTTCATCAAAAGTCGAAAAGTGTATTTTTGTGGTGTACAATAAAGTATATACAATGTGTTAATGAAATAACCCAAAACCTGAAACTAGTTTGTTTAGAATCGGCAGCAAAATCGAATACAATAATTTTTAATATGGGTTATTTTTTTTCCAAAAAATAATTATTTGTCATGCCGTGTCTAATATTTTTTAACGACGCTGTACGCTACTGTCCAACGCAATGAAAACAAACAGCGCGGGTGAGGGTGAGGAGAGGGGGTGCTAGAGCTGGCGCCAAGGCCGGGAAGCGCGCCGGCGCCGATAGAGCTACGAATCTGTAAGACAACAACATTTACAAATATCTTTTACTATAATTTTTGAAAATAAATAATTATATGTCATATCAATTTAGTAATATAAAAATCGGTTGGGGTGTCCGAGGTTTTGGGTTATTTCATTAACACTTTGTATAAATAAATAATAAAAGTATGCGGCCTAAAAAGAAAAACACAGCGCTCTTTCATATGATACCCTAGGGCATCGGTATCATATGAAAGAGCGCTGTGTTTTGTAGCCCCACTTCGAATTTTTAAGACCCCTTTCAGTCCGTTGCCAAAAAAAAATTTCTTTCTTATTTGCAAAATAGTTGGGCAAACATCATTTAAAACTATTGCAAATTTCAAGTTGATAGCATTAGTAGTTCTCGAGATATCCAGCTGTGACAGACAGACATACAGACTGAGTCGCACCATAAGGGTTCCTTTTTACCGTTTTGGTACGGAACCCTAAAAAGGGATAAGACTTAGTTGTTTGAACAGATACAGTACCTTGTGTCTGGAGAAAATTTGACATCATTTATGAGCTGCTGATGGCCCGTCATTCGGGCTAAAGGACGTTTCTCCTTCTCAGGCAGCCAAAGAAACAAAGTGAAATCGTCTGATCCTGATACGAGACGTTCCTCGCTTTTTTCGCATACTGCTTCATACCTTTCTAAAGCCCGCTGTTGTAGAACATTTTCTGAAAAAAAAAACCATGATGGTTCATGATTGATATTTTTTTATTTTTATCGTGGAGATTTATGCTCATGCATTCTGCACTACCACGGGGAGATAGTGCAGTTATGTGGGACTCTTACCAACTAAAACTCCACGGTGTCCTCCTCTGCCGCTTACGGCGGGAACACGGGCACGCATCAGCACTCATCCGTGAACCCGCCGCGGCTGTCCGACACCGGACTCTCCTCTGGGGAGTACTCCCCATAACCGGCGCACCAGAACACATAGCACACCGTGATCACCCCAGGGACCAACCAGCACATGAGCGCCAGACGACCCCGTGTCTGGACACCCTTGGTCCCCTTGCGACAAGTCAGGTCATTAGCCCCGCCACCTACCAATTTTCAGTCGCAGAAGATAGGAAGAGCGGCCAACGCCATACTAACACTCCTCCTCCCCTGCGGCCCCACCGCATCCGCCATCAGACGGTGGCGACCCCGTCAAGGCCGCGGAAGGTAGGGAGAAGAAGGTAGGGCCGCGATGCCTCCCATACGACATCGCGGCCCGCCTCTGTTGCGACGTCGCCCAAGCGGCACCGCAACCTACTTGTTGGCCGCTACGTCGTCGGCTTACCGACAAAAGTCCTGACGAGCGGCCCCTCCTCGGGTTCCTCTTCGCTTCACCGTGGGTGACCAAGCCACGGCTACTGAGGTCCCCCGCCTCGATAGTGCGGGAACCCACCGGGGCGTCATGATTGATCCCTGAGAGGTCAAATAGTAATAAACTCAAATAGTTCTCTATATCTGAATTATTTGAACTTAGTACTGTTTTTTTTACAGCAATGCTAAAAGTTAATAAAATTTTAAACCATAAATTTACTCACTATCATTGATGATGGATTGTTGGTCAGTGATTGGATGAAAAGGTCCAGTTCTGAGAACATAATCTGTGCTTAACGCCAATGTGTTGACCCAGTGTGCGTGTCCTTCTAAAGTCCTGCAGAGGATGCCATCGTCAGCTCTCCATACCTTGAAAATAAAAATTCTTTACATTATAGTTAAAGTGTAGGGATGTTTCAAAAATTTTTACTTTTGGCACCTTTTGTGAAATACCTCAAGTATGCAGATCAAACAAACCTTTATTGTTCTGTCTTGAGAAGATGTGTAGATAAGTCCATTGCCACCCCATTTCACAGATGTGACTGCTTTTGCATGACCTGTTAGACTTAAGACTGTGAGGCATGTGACTGTGTCCCATATTCTGACATCACCATCTTTAGATGAACTGGCCAGTTTTCTGCACTCTGGGTTCCTAGAACATTATAAACACTTGATGAGAGATAAGTTCATTAGGCTCCATACCAATCAAAAATTATTCTGTAGTATATTTTTACAAAGGGTTAATTTTAATTTTACCCTATTCATTATGGCATTACCCCTTTATTTGAAAAGTTACATATTGTGGAAGAATTTCTGCAGTTGGATATGCTGCAAAACACAATTTTTACGTCTCTGCGTCCGAAACAACACTGGGATGACCAAAAGAAACGCTCCGCGCACACTGTGGTGTACGAGTCTCATGTGCGGCGACAAGGTCACGCGCCTTTACGACTTCTATTGCCTTATTATTTAGATTTCTGTGAGGTGTGCCTATAATATTTGAAGAGTTCCTTCGATTTCTCCAGGATCCCGTCATCAGAACTAAATTTTGACCACAATGGGACCAATCTGGAAGTATATCCTTTGAAATAAAAAAAATATTTTCCAAATCGGTTTACAAATGACGGCGTGCTGAGGTAACAAACAAAAAATACAACCGAATTGAGAACCTCTTCCTTTTTAAAGTCGGTTTAAAAGAGGTTTATCTATCTATTCAATCAATATTGCAAAAATAAGGTAGGTACCTACTTTGCTTACACTAAAATAATAACTATAAATAATCGGTTATTAAATCGCATGGTATTAAATTGCGATATCTTACAAACATTTATGTAAATACACATTCGGAAAAGCATCACAATCCAACCATCGTGATTAAAACTATATATAGTACTAGCGACCCGCCCCGGCTTCGCACGGGTGCAATACAGATACTAAGTACAGGTATTTCAAGAATGCCAGCACGCGCCGCCGCAGCCGGTACCGCAGCAACCGCTATGTCCCTGCATTTTAAATCTGTAATATCTTCGAAAATATTCATTTAAATTACATGCTGTAAAGGGCCATATTTATCTATATTAAATGCACAATGTATTTAAGGTACTTAATTGGATAAGGATTAATGCTGTATTGCTTAAAATCGCTTCGTAAATAAGCCATTATTTCTCGTAAAAAGTATAGGATAAAAAATGATTATTGTGGGTTATCCCTAAGAGATAGACATATATCGCGGACTTTTTTGTAGACCTTTTTAAGGTGTACAATACTGTAGTACATTATTTTGACCTATCACGTAGGGTTCAGCCAGCGTTTGACAAGTAAGCGCAAAAAAATGTGTTTATTTACGACATCACATGCATGCATGTATTATATATATAAACCTTCCTCTTGAATCACTCTATCTATTAAAAAAACCGCATCAAAATCCGTTGCGTAGTTTCAAAGATAAGCGTTCAAAGGGACAGAGAAAGCGACTTTCGTTTTATACTATGTAGTGATTCTGTGACTAAAGTAAACAAAGCAGCTAATATTGTTTCGTATTTAATAATAATAAATACAGACATAAAAAATAAAGAAACTGCACCGTTTTTTATTCAATAGCAAAAATAGGTAATCAATAGGTAGGTACTATAAACAAATGAAAGTTTGAATAATTGAAATGTTATGTTGCTGCAATCACTAGTTTCCATCTGTCAAAAAACGGTTTACCTAATTGACAGGGTATAACATTCAAACTTGGTATTTCCAAAAATACAAATGTTTACAAATACATCAAGTGCAGTGTCAGCACCAGACATTACTGTAGTACAGACACCAGCACATCAAGCTACGACAATCTGTCAAAATTTATTAGATTTTCACCTTTATTGTTTAAAGTTGATTGGAAAAATTTGACAGTTTCAGGTAGCTTGATGTGCTGGTCCTGTACATGAGTACAACATACCTGTGATAAGGTTCCCAAGCAAGTGCTGTGACCCACTGCTTGTGCCCTATCATTGTTTTTCCTATTTGATTCCCTGTGATTGGGTCCCATATCATTACTCTGCCTTGTTTGCATGCTGAAGCCAATTTTAAACCATCAGGTGACCAACTTATGCAAAGAACCCAATTGGCATGACCTGAAAAAAAAATAAGAATAAGTACATAATAGAGGATTTATGTTTTCATTGAATGCATAAAATTAATTTATGGAATGACTAGCTGCGCCCCGCGGTTTCACCCGCGTAAGTTTCGATCCCGTGGGAATATCGGGATAAAAAGTATCCTATGTGTTATTCTGATGTATAAGCTATATTACTGTAAAGTTTCATCAAAATCCGTTCAGTAGTTTTCGCGTGAAAGAGTAACAAACATCCATACATCCATACATACAAACTTTCGCATTTATAATATTAGTAGGATTTAATTTGCTTTACCTTTACATACATGTAATGGTGTTTGTGTGCTTAGGTCCCAAAATCTTACAGTGGTATCTCCCGAACCACTAGCTAATTGTTTCCCAGACGGACTGAAGCTTGTTGATATTACTGCTTCTGCATGGCCTGGTATTGAACTAAAACATTATAATAGATTCAAATACTTGTTTTTTCTTGCTAAAATTAGATTCCTAGATTTCTAATACTGACCTGGTACATCTGGTAACTGGTCTTACTCTAAAGACAGCTTGTTGCTGGTATATGATTTCAACAACTTCTTCCGAGTTCAAACTTTTTATATCAAGGGCATCTTTCAGGCTATTCGTTATTTCAACATCTTTGACAAAAAATAGAAACGGCTTGTCTTCCTAAAATAATATTTAATAACATAAATAAGCAGTAGAGACAAACCTAAAATATAGTGGGGCAACTTTTCTCAAATATTTAACAATAAAAATAATATTTTCAGTTGATTTTAACTGAGAGCAGGACTCATAAAACCAGCAACTAACAGAACAGAAAGGACAGGAGGAATAACATGACTAGCTGCTATAAGTTCTCTTAATAAGAAGAATTCTAACAAGAAGAATTTCTATTAGAGAAGTTAAAGTTCCGTAGTTTCTACCTGCCCGCATGAGAAGATAGCGTAAGTTTATGTACTGTGTAAGTAATTATTCATTTAAATAAATACAACAGTTCTTTAATCAATTATAGGCATAAAAACTGATCGCCCCTCTAAGTTGACTATCTGACCTCAATGGTAAATAAATGGCCATTAACAAATAATTACTAAGTAATAATCAGCTTACTTCTTGTAAAAGAGCATTGCATATTAGCTGAAGTTGATCTCTAGTTATGTTTAGCGGTAGATCTAAAGGGCTTCCTGTCTGTTCTCCCGTGTCCGATTTGAGTCTAGCTTGGACACAACTAGGCAAGTCCACTTCCATTTTTGATGGTCTAAACTTTGAGTTAATGAAAATTCAAGAACTTAAACACATCATAAACATGCACATAACCTCAAAATACCACCTGAGCTGACTTGAGTGAGGCTAGTAGGGTTGCCAACCCTACTATATTATATAATATAGTATCCTACTGTCCCCGACTACTATATTTCTGAAGAAAGTAATTTAATAGGTGAAACTACTATAGTATTAATCATCAAACCCTCTAATTATTAATATTCGTTTCAAAACGTGTAAACGTTAAACGAAACGTAAATATCTATTTTTGAACGATTCTGTGTACAGTTTGTGTTTTGGAAACAGGTACTTACTTTTGAAGTTATTTTTCCGGTTCTCAAATATTAATATATTAGTAAAAATTTTGTATTTCCAAAATCAAACCGTGGTAATAATAATAATTTATCTTTATTTCAGACATACGTCCATACCTTTTTACAAAGAAATCGTTAGTAGGGTTATTATTAAGTAGTACACAAAAAAAAAAAATAATAATAATGATAATGGTGAAACTATGAAAGCTGGCTCTATAACGCCGCCACGGAAAAATACGAATTGGCTGCAAACGTTTAAAACCAAATGTGAGTCCAAGATTGGTTAATTCGCGTTCCCGTTAAAATTTACAATGGGAAATGCACGATTTCTGGGATAGTTTTCTCTATTAGTAAAAGTGGAGTTGCACAAGTGATGAAGCATTTCATAAAAGTAAAAAATTATTAATAAAGGCGCAAAGTACCAAAAACAAATTAAAAAAAAAAGTTTTGAAACCTACTATATTTTTTTTCAATTTTCGCTCTATATTTTTTGGCCAATTATTTTTTTTTTTTTTTTTTTTTTTTTTTTTTCTGTTTGGCTTCGCACGGTGTGTGCATTCAGCCAATGTCATGTTTTATTAGTTATTACAAAGGAAGCAAAGGTAAGGAAACGAAAATATTATTATTCAAATTATAACGGGGTATAGGGATAAATCTATAGGATCAGTATTTATAAGGGATAGAATAATGAGCTAAATACAATGACGAAACATTATAACTTAATATTATTTAGAGTAATGAATGAGACTATACATTTATATACAGAAAAGCTATTTGTACAAAGTAAAGAAAGTATTGAGGTAGGAAAAGGAGTACTGAGGGACAAGAGGTTACTAAGAAAGGATGAACGATCATATAAGGGACAGGAGAAAAAAATGTGGTTTAAATCGCCTACGTCTGTGCCACACAAGCAAATAGGGTCATCGATGATATGAAGTTTGGCAAGATGGGCTGGAGAGCAGACATGACCCAGTCTCATCCGTATTATAACGGAGGTCTCCATCTTACCAAACTTTGCCCTGCCAAACCACGGTTTTTCCGGAACGTCGGGTTGAATAAGAGAAAAATAGCGACCCTTCGATTTGCTTCCGATATCCCAAGCTACCTTCCAGGTGTCCCGAAGATATGTTTTTGGTAACGTCGCGAGGTCATAGCAAAAGTTTATATATGGAACTAAGTCCCCAGATTGCACCGCATCACCGGCAAGTGAATCCGCCATTTCATTCCCATGGATTCCAGCATGGGCGGGAATCCACACAAATTGCAAAGTATTACCCTCAGAGATGGTTCTGAATGCAAATTCTCTTATTAAATAAATTATAGGAAACTGTGATTTATGTTCAAAAGGGGATTTATTGATGGCTAGAAGAGCACTTTGAGAATCAGTAAAAATTATGGTATTTTTAAGCTTTAGAACACGAATATATTCAATGGCTTTTAAGATGCCGAAACATTCTCCCGTAAAAACAGAAGTCTCAGGAGGTAGTTTTATTTTTTGTACAATGTTGTATTGAGAATGGTAAGTACTTATACCAACACAACCCGTCGGAGATTGCTTGGCAGCATCCGTATATATATGGTGGTACTCTAAGTGTTCAGCCAAAAAATGATTAAAAATTGAATGGCAATCGGGATCCAATTTATTTACACAGTTATATTTTATGATGGGACTGAATTGTAAACTCTCATAACTACTGCTAAATAGAGGAAGTTTATTGGAACGGTGAATAGGGGAAGAAAGTGAAAGGAATTTTTTATAACTTACAACTAAACAGGGAGCACGTTTATGGGACCAGTAATCTGAAGATTCAATCAGCATCACTAAAGAGTCCAGTTTAGGAATGAGAGGATGAGTTGAGATCTGAAGAATCCGGAACAAGTATTTGTCAGATAAGAATTGTCTTCTAAGATATAAAGGAGCTTCCCCGCATTCAACTTGGAGTGCATTAATGGGACTAGACTTCATGGCACCCGAAATAATGCGTAAAGCCTTAGACTGGATGCGATCCAACTTTTTAAAAGCCATGACACTACCAGGTTCCAGAACGAACAATCCATAATCCAGAGTGCTTCTGATGATTGCGTTGTAAACGAGTTTCAAGGAAAAGGGGTGTGCACCCCACCACACACCAGAAAGGCACCTAAGCATATTTAAGTGATTTTCACATTTGTTAACAATATAATCACAATGAGGAACACTACTTAATTTGCAGTCAAGTATTATACCTAGATATCTAAATTTATCTTTCACTGGAATAGGTATTTCCTTATAAAAGAGATTTACTAAGGGAATATTTCTCTTCCGGGTGAATAAAACAGCTGCGCTTTTAGACGTGGATAAATCCAAACCATTTAGATGTAACCATGACTCCAAAGAAGCTAAAGCAGAATTAATAGCATAGCTAGCTTGATCAACAGATTGACTTGAGGAATATAATAATAAATCGTCGGCATATTGAAGAACCTTAACATTGTTAGCTAAGGACGAGTCTAAATCAAAAGTGTAAATATTGTAAAGAATGGGACTGAGCACAGAACCCTGTGGGAGACCTCTCCATACAAGGCGAGATACCTCATGTTCTCCTATTAGCATATTAACAGAGCGTTCAGACAGGATATTAATAATGAAATTTGATAAATTTAAAGGGACTTGTAAGGATTTTAATTTATTTTGTAAAACTGATAATACGACATTATCATAGGCTGCGTTTATATCAAGGAAAACTGCAACGGTGGATTGGTTGTTAGAGAAGGATAACCGAATATCGGATGTTAAAATACTTAAACAGTCAGTTGTACTTTTACCTTTTCTAAAGCCATATTGTGACTCTGCCAAAAGACCCTTACTTTCAACATACCATTCTAGGCGATTTTTAATTAAGTGTTCCGCTAATTTCATCAGAATTGAAGACAAAACTATGGGGCGGTATGAAGAAGCTTCAGAGGGAATTTTATTTGGTTTAAGGAATGGCAACACCCTTTGACGTTTCCATTCAACAGGGATGTTTCCTGTATTCTTAATAGAATTAATAAGCTCTAAATAATAACTGAGGACGTCGTCATTTAAATTAGCAAAGAATGAATACGGAATGCCGTCAATACCTGGTGCAGAATCCTTAGTTTTATGAATAACACCCTTTAGTTCAGTGAGAATGAATGGAAGATCTAGAGTTGTACGAGTGTCTTGGTTATTGGAAACGAGAGGGAGGTTAAGATTGATATTCTCAGGAACAAAAGGAGGAGCTAATTTATTTAAAAATTCACTGGCTAAAGAGTCAGGAATAGGAGAAGGGTTGTTATAAATGGACCTAAATCTACGAATATTGCGCCAGACAATTGAAGGGTGAGTATTTGGTGAAATTGATGAGCAAAACTTACGCCAAGATTCAAATTTTTTCTTCTTAAAAAGTTTAGAAGTTTCATTTATTAAGTTAGTAACGGTTTCAAAATTAATATCAGACATATCAAGGTTATAGTTGTATTCTGCCTCTTTACGTTTGTTAATCAATTCTGTGCACTCAGAGTCCCACCACGGAGGGGAGGGAATGGTATTAATATTGTTATTTTTTACAGGAAAAACTTCATCTGCCGCTGCAATTAATATGAGTGCTAAAGCTTCAGCGCAACTATTTTCATTGCCATCAGAAATAGCGGGCAAGGAGCAAAGCTTTCTGTCAACAATGTTTCTAAATTTATCCCAGTCATTATTATTTCTATTAGGAAGTCTATGTTTTAAGTTTGATCTCCTTAATGGTGCATTTGGTTTGGAAAGTGGATACGAAATAACTATTGGAAAGTGGTCACTACCATAAGTAGAGGTTAAAGTATGCCAAGTTAATGAAGATGCTAAGTTTGGAGAACAAATAGAAAGATCAATTGCGCTTTGGTTCTGATTGGGATCAGAACGGCGTGTGGCAGCACCTGAGTTCAAGATGCATAAATTATGTAAGTCTATTATATCTAGTAATTCATCGCCATAACAATTAGAAGTTGAACAACCCCATGATTGGTGATGGCAATTAAAGTCCCCCAATATTAAGAATGGCTTAGGAAGACAAGAAAAGAGATTATTAATCTCTTGAAGAACAGAAGAAGAAGGGTGAGGGATGTAAATAGAAACAAGACAAGTATGATGTACTTTAATAGCTACTATTGAAATTTCCTCACTGTGAGGAGGTAAGGAAATAATAGAGAAAGGAATAGAATTCTTGATGAGTATAGCTACTCCACCATACCCATCAGGTCTATCCTCTCTAATTGTTAAATAACTGTTAATTTTAAAAGTATAATTAGATTTGAGCCAAGTCTCTGCTAAAGCAAAGGCAAATGGCTCATATTTGTTTATAAGATAAATAACTTCACTCTTTTTGTTTACTAGACTGCGGCAGTTCCACTGGATTATTTTGGATGTGTTGTCCATCATGTGTGGATTGAGAAACATTGAAAGAAGGGGCAACGTTGGACGGTGAAATGTTGAACTGAGATAGAAGATTGTGTAATGCAGAAAGAAAATCGTTTATGGATAAAATTGTGTCTTTTTTTTCGTTATGTTTATTGGTAAAGGCACAACCATTTGATGGTTGGGGAATGTCAAAATCTTTGATAATGTCATTGTGAGCCTCTTTATTATAACCTTGAACAGCTTTGGGAGGGGAGCGTGGTTTGAGAAAGACTGTCTTTTTATAGCTACTTGAAGCAGGCATTCTATTAGAGACAGAGATTGCTGGAGTATCTGCAAAATTTTTGGAGGGAGAGGATAAAAGTGTATCAGCATATGATTTAGATACTGGAGGATATACTTTCGCCGCTTCAGCATAAGATACTGAACTTTGTGCCATGTATGTTTTAATTAATTTTTGCCTAGAAAATTCTGGGCATGACTTATTAGTAGCATAGTGAAAACCAGAGCAAAGGCAGCAAGATGCACTTTCTTGTTCTCTTTCACAACTGTCTCCAGTGTGGCCATGGCCACATTTATAGCAACGAGGCTTGGACCTGCACTGAATTTTAGTGTGACCAAAACGACAGCAGTTGAAACACTGTACCGTAGGAAAAATATATAAATCTACAGGTAGTGCATTGTAGCACATAAAAATTCTTTTTGGTAGTACCTGTCCATCAAAAGTAACCACTATGGATTGGGAAGGTTTCCAAATGGTTGTACCATCAACAATAGTTTTGAAATTGAGGCGTCTGACTTTTAAAATTGGACCGCAACCAATTGGTACCGTTATATTATCAATAACTTCCTCCGGAGACCATTCCGCAGGAACACCACGCACTAAACCCATTCTAGTCACATTAAAAGTAGGTATGAAAGCTTTGTAATGATATGTCGCAAGACTGTTATTCGAAATAAATGAATTTGCATCCAGGAAATTTGAAAAAGATAAAGAGATTTTATTACGGCCAATTTTTTTGACACTACCATTTATTATATTCTGGAATGCGTTGTGTTTTAAGAATTTTCCAAATGTGATAGGGTGCATTGTCGTTCCATCATCTGGTGAAGTTATATTTTTTTGTACATGAATAATAAAAGGCGCGACGTCAGTTTTGTCGTAGGTCTTTCTACCAATCTGAGTGGGAACAACTAAGGATGGAGCAGGATTATCGGGTTTTGTATTATTATTACTAGGCATATTATTAGAAATAATTATTTCAGTACACTTAGGCTCCGATGCAGTAGCTAGTATATCCGTGCAACCACAACCCGAAGACTCGGAACCGTGGTTTTTGCGGGTGCGACGGCGTTTGTTGCAATGCTTGCAAACATGCACACGGCTTCTTTTTAAATTCCGGGCCGAAGACGACCCATCGGTATCCATGCCCGATTCATTGGAAATAGTGACGAAGTTGCCTGCCGGGGGCACAAAGTCCCCCGGGTCAGGCGGGTCATTCATTTTACACTATATACAAAAAAAAAACTTACCACTACCGAAGAAAATAAACTAAACTAAAATTAAATTATGTAAGAAAGAAAATAAAACACTAAAACTACTACTACTGATCGTATAAAACAATGTTTTAAAAAAATTATCAAAAAAGACGCGTCCACCTAGTTCAACGTTTCCCGCGCTTTCTCGGCCAATTATTTTAGAACTCCTATTTTTGACTGAAAAATAGTTGGCAACCCTCCGCTGGGCTCACGTCACGTTTTTTTCGTTTGGGAAATGGCAATATAATGACCTGGCTATCAGGCCCTTTAAGACTATGCCGACCACACAGTGGCGCCCTCATCGTTTGTTTGGTTATTTCATACAATTTAGAATGAAAATGCAGAAAATAAGCACGTTAAGTTGTGCTTCACAAGATTGTACGTTAATAATATTAGAAACGGTAGTTTTATATTGTTTAGTTTCATTATAATCCTTAAAATTTTAATTCTTTACACTTATACAACATCAGAATAGTATAAAGTTTTCTTTTTTCATTATTGTCCATGAGGTTCCCCAGTTCCGAAAGTGACGTTTCAAATCTCATGAAGTAAAATATTTTGTATGATAGCAACATTATTCCATAGATGTCCGACATCGGCATTTCACATACGTGTTATGTTTATTTTATTTGTACTTTAATTGGTCATAAGAAGTTAATTGCTGCATAAAAATGAAATATTTGTATTTATTGTTTATTTTTTGGACTATAGTTAACTGTGACGAACATACTCATACATATAAAGATGGAGAACAAGTTGTGCTGTGGATGAATACAGTCGGTCCGTACCACAATCGCCAAGAAACGTATGCATACTTTTCATTACCTTTCTGCGTAGGTACTAAAGTGACTATTGGACATTACCATGAGACTTTATCTGAAGCTCTCCAGGGAGTCGAACTAGAATTCAGTGGTCTCGATATCACCTACCGGGATAATGTACCGGCGCAGCAATTTTGTGCCATTGAACTGAATGACCAATCCTACAAAGCACTTGTGTACGCCGTGAAGAATCACTACTGGTATCAAATGTACATAGATGACCTACCAATATGGGGAACAGTAGGTGAAATCGATGGGGATCATTATTACATTTGGACTCACAAGAAATTCGACATTGGATACAATGGGAACAGAATTGTGGAAGTAAACCTTACAGCTGAGAATAAGGAGCGACTGTCATCCGATGCTAAAATTCCATTCACTTATGAAGTAAATTGGAAGAAAAGCGATATCCACTTTGAAGATCGATTTGATAAATATTTAGACCCAAATTTCTTCCAGCACCGGATTCATTGGTTCAGTATCTTCAACAGTTTCATGATGGTGATATTTTTAGTGGGACTTGTTTCCATGATCCTTATGAGAACACTCCGTAAGGATTATGCAAGATATTCTAAGGATGATGATCTTGATGATTTAGAAAAAGACTTGGGAGATGAATATGGGTGGAAACAAGTTCATGGTGATGTTTTCCGACCAGTTCCTCACTTGCCAGTATTCTCAGCACTGATTGGAGCTGGGTACCAGCTTACTGTAGTGACATTGGCAGTTATAATATTTACCATCTTTGGTGAACTTTACACTGAAAGGGGATCGTTACTGTCCACAGCAATATTTATCTATGCCGCCACATCCCCAGTCAATGGATACTTTGGTGGTTCTCTTTATGCCAGGATGGGTGGTAAGCTCTGGATAAAACAGATGTTACTTTCAGCATTTTTACTACCTGTACTTGTTTGTGGTACAGCATTCTTTATCAACTTCATTGCTATGTATTACCATGCATCAAGAGCCATTCCCTTTGGTAGTATGATAGCTGTCATGTCCATTTGTACTTTTGTGATATTGCCCCTAACCTTAGTAGGAACAGTACTTGGTCGCAATTTAGCAGGTCAGCCTGACTACCCTTGTCGCATTAATGCAGTTCCTAGACCTATTCCAGAAAAGAAATGGTTTATGGAACCTTTTATAATAATTATAGTTGGAGGAATATTACCATTTGGTTCTATATTTATTGAAATGTATTTCATTTTTACATCTTTCTGGGCATACAAAATTTACTATGTGTACGGATTTATGCTATTGGTATTTTTGATCTTGATGATTGTAACCATCTGTGTGACTATTGTTTGCACTTATTTCTTGCTGAATGCTGAAGACTACCGTTGGCAATGGACCAGTTTTCTTTCTGCAGGCAGCACAGCCATTTATGTGTACTTGTACTCTTTCTATTACTTCCTTTTCAAAACGAAGATGTATGGCCTGTTTCAGACTACCTTTTATTTCGGCTACATGGCATTATTCAGCTTAGCTCTGGGTATTATTTGTGGAACTGTTGGATACATTGGTACTAGCATATTTGTCAGGAAAATTTATTCAACAGTAAAGATTGATTGAAATGTTGTGATTTGTGTTATTGATGATTATGTAATTTAATTTTGTTAGAGAAGATTGCATAGTTTCAAATTATTGGAAATATAATGACTTATAGCAATCTGATTTATTGTCAAATAGCATTTACTATTGGTTCAAACATGTCTAAATCTAAGTTAAACATACTTTTGTAAAAGTGGAGAAAACATTCCTTAAAAAAAAGTATGTGCTACACAGCATTTAGATGACGTAATTATTAGACACATTATCACCGTTTACAAATGAGTGTAAATTAATTATAATAAGAATTACTATTCTTCTAATACTTTGGAAAATATTGTAAATTTTAGATCTCACCCTCAAGCAGCTAAGCTCATTTAGCACTGCCATTTTATGTATGTTTTTTTTTCCTCATAATTTCATATTTTACTTTCACTTCATTATAAAAGTTTAAATGAATCAGTCATGTTAATTAAAATATGATGAAAGTATTAACAACTAAGAGTTAGAAAAAAGGTGCATGAGACATTTCAAGTAAGTACAATACTTACTTGAAATTTATGTCTCGTGCAAGTTGTAAGTTTTAGTTATAACATGCTGACATAAACACTATTATGTAGATTAATTTAGAACCTCTGGCCAATCTGTTTGTTATGCTATATATTTTTATTATTGTTAGTCACATACTGTAATTATTATATCCCTAACTTACTTTCATGCTATTCTAATGGTATGTAAATATTTCCCCAGTCTTTCTAGTGTTAATTAATGTAATACCTTAAGTGTTACTGTACAATCAACAACAAAAGTAAATAAACACCATCTAAAGATTTGGAAGAGATTAGTTATGAATTTTAAACTTGCTAAATTAGTGCTTGTTTGTAACATATTATTGAAAACTAGAGGATATTTTGGAGACTAGTATTATGATCTTTTTGTAGCAATAATTAAGTTTATAGTCATATTATTTAATCAACATTCTAAAATCACTTTTGTGGTTGACTGTACCAAACTCACTGATAGTGCAATGACTGGTGATCATTGCTCTAAACTATAAGTTTGTATGTTTAGGTGTGAAATATAATTAAAATATTTCTTTATTTTATAAACAGATTAAAATAAAGGTCACATAACGAAAATTTGACTTTTTCGTAAAAATGTCGTTCACCATGCCACGTTATGTCGAGATCTAACTGTCAAACTTTGTAAATACTAGGGCGTTAATATAATATGAGCAAGTCCAGAGACATTACATATTTACATTGTAGCTCACGTTTCTATTAATTTGTGATGCAGATAAATTTATAATAATGTATGCCATCCATCACTCTTGTAACTATTTTGGCATAAAAATAAAGGCGGATAACGATATTCAACATTGTTTAATTTATTTAAAAAAAAATCCTGGCAGCGAAACGCCTCCTACTAGATCCTTTAGGAGGTTGTAGTTTCCATCATTCCTGACTGATTTCACTATGAAACACTGCTCCCCAACTTAACCGTTTTCAAGATTTTTTTTTTTGCAATTTTAGTGTACAGAATAATAAAGCAACTTATCTAGAAAATGGTTAAGTTTGGGGTATAGTGTTTCATAGACAAATCAATCAGGAATGATGGAAACTACAACCTCATAAAGGATCTAGGTCGAATTAATCTGTAGCCCTGTATATTTAAAAGAAAGTCTGGTAGGCAGCATAATAATTATTTATTTATTTACATATCATTATTATCGCCTTCAACAAACTTCTCGACGTCAACCGCACCTTTTCTAGATTTTTTACCTCCTGGAGTTTGTGCATTAAATGTTTGAGCAGTTCTTTTTCTTAACATACTGATGTCTTCCGTATCATCACTTTGTTCTGCCCACTCTAACACTAATCTCCTGCCGTAAAGATGCGTAGATTGACACAGAGCTACAAACGCAGACTGTAACAATAAAAAATTAATGATTAATTCGTTTATGAAGATTCCAATATGAGGATTGCGCAATGGTAGACCGCGAAATTAAAATTTTCTTACGTTTTTTGAAATTTGCAGGTCAGTGTCAGCTTTTATCTTGATCAAAATATGATCGTGACTATAAAAGGTACGTATTTACACAGTTATAATCATTAGAATCATAATATTTGTACCACCAGAAGAGATCTCGTAAATAAAAGTGCATATGTTACAAATCTAATTTAGAAAGATGTATTAATGATTCTAGTGATTATAATTCTGTAAATACGTATCTGTTATAGTCGCGATCATATTTTGATCAAGATAAAACCTGACACTGACCTGCAAATTGCAAAAAACTTGAGAAAATTTTAATTTCGCGGTCTACCACTGCGCATTCACCGTAAGATAAATACCTTTGCGTCTGCCTTGGAATGGTAGTCTACAAACGCAAAACCACGATGTTGATTTGCTCCAAGGGATAGTTTGATAGGTAATCTCAAAGTCTTAATTTCGCCAAAAGCCCTGTAAAATAGTAAAACACTTTAAACAATGTTATTTAATCCATTGTTTTCAACAGATAAGAAATTTAAATTGTGTTTAATCTAACATTGGATACGATAGCGCATTAATTACCAGTAACTCCGTATCAGTTCATTAACATTACAACAACGAACTTTAAAGTGAGTTGCGGCCTTCGTATTTGCATTATGTGAATTTTCTGCTTATTAGAAAAATATTTTCATTCACGTTTATACAATGTCTAGCTTTAAAAATGTTTTGGTGGTATGGAGGTCACAAATACGTAACGTAAAGAAGAGTTTACGCCTGCGACTGGAAGGATAAGCATAGTAGGTATGTAGGTAATCACTAGCAATCACGGCTCAACTCTTATTAAACAAATGAAATCACCACTAACATCGGAAAATTATTTTCTCATAGAAAACTAATTACACGCTGCTTGAATAAATTATGTTTATGAAACTGAAAATGTCATCGGCGCGCATGCGTCCGCTAGGCCAAATAGTAGATCTAGAAAAGGCGTAACACGAAAAAAAAATAGTAGGTACTTTCAATTCAAAGTAATACTTATTTCTTTGGCTTAAATACTTTACCTAAATATTTCGTGTAATTCGTCCCTGTTCGCTTGGAACGGTACATTTCGAACGAGAATTTTGGTTCCGTTTTGCGTCGTTTCTTTATTGGACTTCTTCGATGTTCTTACTTCATTTCTGAAAAAAAAAAAAGTTTTTAGTAGTTTAAGACGCTGAAAACCAATATTGAGCTCCGTGTTTAGGTATTTTTAGCCACGCCCACTATTTCTCCGATATCCTAGCGCCATTCTTAAAAGGATGTGATACAGCGAACTACCAAGAATGAAACAAAGTGACGCGGTCAATAATAATTACCAATGAACCAATAGAGGGCGCTCTTATATATTTATTGTTCTGTATGAAGTGCTAAAATCAAATTAGACAAGGCGATTAAAAAAACAAATGAATATTTTTACCCCTTTTTTAAAATTATTTTAAGTATTTACACTGATTTTTTTAAACTATTTACACTGAATTAGACGCTGACAAGAACCAAATAGGCTTGTCTCAAACAATTTTTTAGCCAAATCTATACAGTTTGTGACGGCGAAAAAAATATATGTTAATCTTGAACATATTTCTGAGAACCTTGTTGTATTCAAAACAGGTTTTTGAAAAGTTTTCTCGATACAATAAAATGGTAAACTAACCTCTTAAAATGATCTTTTAACAAAAATATCTCTATTAATTATCAACGTACATTGGTAAAATTTATAACAATAACGTATCATATTTAAATACAGAACTTGGTTGTTTTTTATTTTTGACTACTCAACCTATTTTTGAGTAATTAATTATGTTTTGGTTTGTATAAAGTTACGAGCGTCGCGTCATCGCGCTTCTCTTTCTTATGTATGCAATCCGACAGTGATCGCATAGACGCGCGGCTAGACGGACATATGTCGCTTTGCCCCGCTATCCGTTCATTTCATATTTTGTTTTTTGAGAACTTATTTTATTTTGTTCTTTTAGCTACAATAAATTGTAAAAATATTAGCATTAGCACGTAGACATTTGTATAGGTGATTTTATAAGTTGTACAGGTACATATTGTATAAGTTATTTTATAAGTTGTACAGGTACAGACGCCAGCAGGTCAACCTACCCCAATCTGTCAAAATTCTTTGATAGATTTTCAACTTTAATAAAAAGGAATAAGGTTCATATTCAATTGGGAAAATCTGACAGATTGGGGTAGCTTGATGTGCCGGCCTCTGTACATATAGTTCTAAGTTGTGTAAATATTTTCTGTGTAAAATGACGGAGGCCAGCAAAAAAGCGCTTCTATAAAAATAAACAAAAACATCTCATGGAAGTAGTAAAGTAAGTAATTTTTATAATGTAATATCACAGTATAATTATATACAGTATTGTAACTCGGCCGTATCTTGGACATAAATGCCTACAGCCGCGCGGTACGTAAACATGCGATAGGGCTGCCCGCCTCCAGCATTTGAATTACATTTGCCTACTTTGCGTTTCCATTTAGTTTTGTGATTGTAATATACTTTATTTTATATAAAAAAATAAAATAAGTACTTTGTGAATTGAATAGGAAGTGTTCAACAAAAAATGCATGTTGTTTTTTGATTGGTAGATTTAATTAAAAAACCATGTTTATGTTTGAATAACAAATCGGTCTTCTAAATTTGCGACCGAAAAATATTTGCGCCTTGACTGAGACGTACGAAACGCTTTATTATCAAATTTTAAAGTATAAAAAATCCGCATTCTAATATAAAGCTTAATTAAAAATTGTTTTGGGAAACATGGACAAGGTGGGGAACTCCAATCTTTACAAACTTCAACACCTACCTACTCAACTACAATGCAAGAAACAGCTGACGAGTAATTTTAATAACTTTTTTATCTCAGCTTATTAACGTCTCTATAAATTAGGTACCTACAACTCGCAACAACTCAAAACAAAAATTCTTTGGTGACCAATGCCAAGCTGAACAGCTGGCTACGAATGTTTTAAAATCACAACCCTCTCAAACATCTAAATATTCTGTGAATATCTCATGAGTCTAGCTGTTGTTGTCGTTATTAATACCGAGAAAAAAAAAAACGGTTTTTTGTGGTATAATTGTTGTTATAGCAGCAGCAGAAATGCTTAATCTGAGAAAATTTCAACTATTTAGTGACAGACAGACGGTCAAATTAATTTTTTTGTAGTATTATTCATATACACAGTACAATAAACAACTATTATTAATAATTAAATACCACGTCTTTACTTTGAATTATACAAACTAACAAAACAAAACACACATGCTCCGAGGTTTCTAACACAAGCGTAAGTACCTACCGTATCATGATTCATGAACCGCCTATAACTACCTATTTCACTCTTGTCAATCACTTTCCTTTACTCGATTCACTTTACACCAGACATCGTTTTTTTCGGGAGATAAAAGGAAATACTTATCCATTAAAAAGTCACATTATGTACCTACCTACTAGTAAGTTGTTGCAAGCTGACTTGGATAGATTAGTTGTGTGGTGCAAAGAAAATAGGATGAGCTTAAACTTACAAAAATGTTTACATATAAAATTTTGTCGCAATAAAAAAGTTTTTGATACAAAACACTCTATTTCGGGCGAGACACTCAACGAAGTTAATAGCATCCGGGACCTGGGAATCTTGATAGATAGCAAAATGACCTACAATGACCACTAGATAAAATAATATCAAACGCAAACAAAATGTTAGGTTTTGTATTAAGGACCTCCAAGCCATTCAACAACTCTAAAACTAAAATTATTCTTTACGAGACGTTGGTTCGCAGTAATTTGGAATACTGTTCACAGGTATGGTCACCCCGTTATAACGTTCATAAGCAGCGTATTGAACGAGTTCAAAAGAGATTCTTGTATCATCTATCCTTAAAAAGCAAAAATGCGATACAATTAAATTCCTATAAAGAGCGTGTTCAGCACTTTAAATTCCAAAGTCTCACCATTCGTAGAAAAGTTCTAGATCTTTGTTTCCTACACAAGTTAGTGACATCTAAACTAAACACTGAACTACTATCCAAAATATCTTTTAATGTTCCTCGCAGGTTACCACGGTCACATACCTACAATCTTTTTAGACAACCTTTGCACAAAACCAACTTAGGTGACAACTCTCCCCTTACGAGGGCTACTAAATTGTAGGTACAATGATATATGCCGCAAAGCTGGAATTGATATAAATCATGACAGTCTTATTACTTTTAAACGTAAACTATATCACCACTTTCGTTTGGAGGATATTTGATCTATCATTCTAATAATTAAATTATTTATAATTTATATTTATACTAAGATACTTATGATTGTTAATTCCTATAAAAAAAAATGATCTGTTTTATTGTATTTTGTAAATGTAATTTTTAATCTTTTAAAGCATGTTACTCTCTTATCAGCATTTTATTGTTTTTTATTATATTTATAATTCATTTATGTATTCAGAGCATGTGTACTCGATAATGTGTAAGCTGTGGTTACCTGTAATTGAGTGTGCATTACAGGATAATGTATAATACAAGTTCTTTAGTGATAAAAGATAATTGTAATGTATCTCGTTGGTAATCCTTAAATAAATAAGTAAAATTATTTTATAGTCTTACCTTTCAAAGTTTCCAGGTAATCTAAAAAAAGTTATCCCTGGACGAATTCATGCAACCAAAAACAGCACAATATATCCTACTCGTCATATTAAATATGTACTTGAACTTATTTTTAGTGAAAAAATCGCGCGGTTATTGTTAAAAAAACAACACACCGACCGTTCGTCACTGCGGCACAGTCGCGACTGTCTGCCTGCCGAGCGAATGCCGAGATCGAGGCGCGTAGGCATAGCTCGCGCATCGTCCGTTTGTATGAAGATAGAATACTGCATATAATTATACCGTGGTAATATTGACAAAATAGGTACGAGAACAAAAATTAAATTTTTGTACAACCCATAGCGTAAATTCGACTATATTGATAACGCTAGGTTGGTCTAGCGGTATTAGCTTAGGTTCTAAAGAGCGAGTTCCGAGATCGTAGCCAGCAGAATTTTTAGCAAATTTGAAATGGTTTCTTTTTTTTATTTATTTGTAATTTTGAGGAAATTTTCATTTTTTTATATTTATTTTTATATAAAAAAAATATATATATACATACCTATAAATATTTTAATTATTAATTTTCTTTACATTAAAAAGAGACGTTTGGCGAACAGTTTAGAAGCAGGTGAAGCTTCGGAAATTGTTTTTCACCAGTAAGTTTGTAATAATTACAGACGCCAGCACATCAAGCTACCTGAAAGTGTCAAATTTTTCCAATCAACTTTGAACCTTATGCTTTAGTGATAAGGTTCTAAATCTATTAAATAAATTTTACAGATTATAGTAGCTTGATGAGCTGGCGTCTGTACATACTTATACAGGTTGAAATTGAAAACATGTGACTAAACGAAATGGGAGATTGTACTACTCAACATTATGAACAACTTTAGTAAAGGGACGAAAACTGCAGTCGCGAATAAAAAAATCAAGTGTTCCTTACATTTTGACGAGTTATGCAAACATAAATGTAATGTAATAGATTTAGAACCTTATCACTAAAGCATACGGTTCAAAGTTGATTGGGAAAATTTGACACTGTCGGGTAGCTTGATGTGCTGGCATCTGTACTTATTACAAACTTACTGGTGAAAAACAATTTCCGAAGCTTCACCTACTTCTGAACTGTTCACCAAACGTCTCTTTTTACTGAATAAATAAATATTTTTTTAAAATATTTAAATAATACAATGAAAATTTCCTGAAATTACAAAATAAAAAATGTATCCTATGCAAATTCTGTATGACTTGGGTTGGTTACGAACTCTAAACTAGTTCGTCAGAACCTATGCTAATACCACTAGACCAACCATGCGTTTTCGTTGTTGATGAATTTGCGCTATGGGTTGTACAAAATAGCCTTTAAAGTACCTATTTAATTATAATTTCATTTTTGTTCGTGTACTTGTTTTTTCAATATTACATTATAAAAAATTACTTATTTTACTACTTCCATGAGATATTTTTGTTTATTAGCTTAAAAGCGCTTTTTTTGCTGGCCTCAGCATTTTTGTTTGCTTCCCATTTTGCACAGAAAATATTTACACAACTTAGACCTATAATTATGTGCAACTTATAAAATATCCTATACAAATATCTTTACGTGCCAATATTTTTACAATGTATTGTAGTTATAAAAACATAATAAAATAAGTTGTCAAACAACAAAATATTAAACGAACGGATAGCGGGACTGCGGGGCAAAGCGACATACGTCCGTCTAGCAGCGCGTCTATGCGATCACTGTCGAACTGCATACATAAGAAAGAGAAGCGCGATGACGCGACGCTCCTAACTTTATACATATCATAAAATAATTAATTACTTTTATATAAGTTGAGTATTCAAAAATAAAAAACAACCAAGTTCTGTATTTAAATATGATACGTTATTGTTATAAATTTTACCAACGTACGTTGATGAGTAATACAGATATTTTTGTTAGAAGATCATTTTAAGAGGTTAGTTTACTATTTTTTTGTATCGAGAAAACTTTTCAAAAACGTGTTTTGAATACAACAAGGTTCTCAGAAATATGTTCAAGATTAACATATATTTTTTTCGCCGTTACAAACTGTACAGATTTGGCTAAAAAATTGTTTGAGACAAGCCTATTTCGGTCTTGTCAGCGTCTTAATAAGGAAGTGCAGAAACAGAAAATAAAATAAACGTAACGTAAAGGCTCGCTCTCTATTACATGGTACTTATATATAACTGGCGAAATGTGGGTTTACTAGTAGGTACACCTCTGTCTCTAACTCTTTGGGGAAATGTTATGTTATAATAATATGTTGAAACTAACGTATTTCCTCTTTCCGATCTTTTTAATTCTAATGACTTTCCATCAAGAGTAGTAACTTGCAGATTCTTGAGAGCTTCGTTGGCATGCTCCTTCTTATAATATTGCACAAAGCCGTAACCCATTGAAAGAAGTTGACCAGGATTTTTCGGGTCTTTTTTTCTTGCAATTGACACACTGTGTACTTTGCCAGCTGCAGAGAAATGCTGTAACAAAAACAATTATTAGCTTATTGAGCTGATAGAAAGGTAATATAATAAATTCCGAGTTCACGTATTTACGCACCGATTTAAGACTAGCTTCAGTTGTTTTGAAATTAAGATTTTTAACAAACAATGTCGTATCGTTTTCGGGATCCTCCAGCTCCGCGTCATCGTCTTCCTTGACATCTTCCTTACTGTTCTCAGGTTCACGAGTTACAGCAGATGTCTTCGGTTCAACTTTATTTACAATTACATTTGATTCTTCTTCAATTGTAATGTTATCCGATTCAGTTCTCTCAGCAGATTTTACAAATACATTTTCCGGTGCCCATTCTAAGTACAGTGGCGCACTCTTGAATTGCGAATATGCCAATTTAGTAAATGCTTTTTTGGCTTCGAATGGTTCAATAAAGTCAACAAGGGCAGTTATTCCATGTTGTGGCATTAAGAATCTCGCTATTTGGCCATGTTTTGCAAACAATGTCTTTAGTTCTTCTTTCTCCGTATTCGCTGGCAAATTTTTGACGAGTATGCATGTCTTTGATCTCTTTGTTGCAGGCTGTAAGTGAATTTTGCATTAAAAATATTGGTAAAAAGATTTTTGCTAGTCAAGAAGACGATTTTTTTACTAATAAGTATCACTCACTTTGTTAAATGCATCCAAATATACTCCGTTTCCTTCAAGGAAACTTTTAGTTTCGGCAACTAGCTGCGTTTCACCAAGTGCCAGTCTCACAGCAGCGCTTGTATCTGTTTCATTTCAAAGGAGATTTAGTTTTCGTCAATATAAACTTTACTTCACACACACAGGATATCACCCATAAGTGCATTATAACTAAGATATACATTTTAAGCATTGTGCAAAAGCTGATGTTAGGTATATACAAATTGTACAAAAGTAGGTAGGTACAATGCAGTAATCATAAAGTTGTACTTACTTTTATTATTATCATTGAGCAGCTGTTCCTTCGTGGTGCTATACGTAGACGCGATGACGTCAGCGACCGCGTTGGTGCCCAGGAACAACACGTTCCAGTTGTGGGAGGACTTCGCTTGCGCTTTCAGCTTCTTTGCTTTCTTCTCTTTGAATGTTAGATCCTCTGCAATGGTAATATTATATTAGTTTCCACATAGAAGTTGAATCTAATAGTTGATTTCTACATAATAATAAATCTAAGATTAAAATTATGATTGTATCTCTCGCCTCTAAGATATTTTTTTTTCAATAATTTATTTTATTGGATTGCAAACACGCAGGCCCGCCCACCTTATGGTAGGTAGGTACATACAACATAGTATTTTTCAAATGGGGTGGTAGTGGTTTCGTTTCGCCATTTAGCAAGCACACCTCGCATTCGAATATACCTCAAGCAAACAGCATTCGTTTCAAACCGGTGAATTGGGTAAGTAAATACCCAAACACACAAATTAACGGTTAGTAGGAGTGCATAAAAATGTCTGAACTCTGTGGCTGTCGTTAATTTGTATTACGTATTCCGTTAAATAAAAACCTGTAGATATGTAGTCATGTAGCAATAATTATAGGTATCAACAAGTTTTATATACCCATGAACTCGACGAACCTATGAACGGCACTTACTATATTTTCTTAACTTTCTGTTAACATGGATTCAGTACAGTGAGCGAGGTGCTTTGAAATTTTAAGTACGTTAATTAAAAAAAAAATAGCTGTCCATACCTTTCGACCGCGTAGGTATTGCACTTTTCTATGAAACAGCATTTTTTTATAACCTACGAAAAACTTCTATTTTTAAGTCTAGAATCATGTGCTGAATTCATGGTTACAGTTTTCGCATCGATGTCACTGCCACTATGTATTTACCTATAGATACACTATGGTTTGAAATAATTAATTTGACTTGTATTCGATGGAATGACAATATGATGATATCGTAAATATGCGGGTCACATATCCAGACAAAATTGTGTGGTCGTATATAAAATTGCATTTAGTGATAAGACCGCCTTTTGTGCCGTTCTTTTGTAACTATGATCTTTCATATTATATCAGTAACTAGCGGACACGACAGACGTTGTCCTGCCTGAACGCAGCTACTGGGTTCAATTGTGAATCTAAACCATCCAGGGATCCACTCAAACACACACATTTTTTTTTACCAAAATCGATCCAGCCGTTTAGAACCAGTTTAGTGACATACAGAAGAAATATTTATAATTATACTTATTTAAGATAATACATACCGTCGTCGTCATCATTTTCCAGCTTCTCAGTTTTGGCGGGTAACAAATGGAGCATTCTGCCGCAGAAGGCGGTACCGTCCAGCTCAGTATACGCTTTCACAGCATGTTCGGGCATCACGAAGGTTATTGTGGCGAATCCCTTCGGCAGGCGTGAGATTGGATCTATCGGCACGTTTACTTCAGCTAGTGGTCCTGTGAAATACATTACGAGATACACCAATTTTGTAAGGAATGCAACACGTATTAAAGTAAAAAAAAAATAGGAAAAGATAATAATATTTTCAGCGGATTCCCGCGCCTTTTCATGGTTCGGTCGGCCTTATGCGGGGCCTTTTACTCTGCGCTTTCCGGTAAGCTAGATGCTAAGCTTCGAGAAACTGATCGGTCCGATGCTTCTCGATCAATTTGTCGAAGTTTTAGGAGAGGTATTGTATGTGCAGCAGTGGATATTAAGAGATCTTCAAGGTGTGGAATTTCGGCTGAATCAACGATAATCACTGGATATTATTTTTAAAAATCCCCCGCCGCGTACGTCTGTCTATCTGAACACACTAATCTGGAATTAAACGTCGGATTTGAAAATTTATTTTTGCATAAGACAGCCCAAATCTTGAGGAAGGTATTTAACACCAGTCGACCCGTAGGAGCAGAGCAAATACTCAGAAAGATTGCTACGCGAAAATGAAGTGATAGAACGGGCAGGCGATGTGCAGCGACGCGGTATGTCGGTTTCCGAGACTTACGCGGACGAAGTCGTGGTTAGCTGGCGGGTTAGTGAATAATAATATTAAAATTCGTTTAAGCTACGTACCATACTTTTCAAATAAGGTTGTAATTTCTTCCTCGGACACCACGTACGCTAAGTTCCGTACAAATATACTTCCACTTTCACCTATGTTTTCTTCATTATGGGATGTCTGAAAATTAATGGTGCTGTAGATTCTTTATGGCAAAATCTATTCAATTGTATATCTATTTTATTGCCAGCATGTCTATTATGTATAACATAGTTAGGTCAGGGAATCAAAATCAAGGTTACAAGTAAGGAAGTTATTATAGAAATACGAATCACTTAGGTTTCAGTTACGAATACATCATCAACAGAACTTTATTTTTTTTAATACGAGTGGACTTTGTTTGAGAAACTGAGACAGTATACAATTTTCTGAAGGAGTACTAAAAAAAGCTCTGAATTTTAGCTAATACTTAAGTTTTATAGCACTTAGCACATAGTTAAAATTATCTATGTGTTGTTATCACTATCAATTTTCATTAACAGGCACAATTGACGAGGAATGATAAGCAAGCCCATTTATGGAATTTCAATTAAAATTATTTGTTACAAAGCAGATATAAATCATTGATGTATAATCTATAAATTCTGAGAACACAGGGCTGTATGCGATAGGACAGGTAGAGAAACATACTGCTCTGTAGTAAATCTAAAATTTTTACTTCAAGCTCAAAAGCTAAAATTATTTTCGGTTATAAATCCCCCTGTAAATACAGAACCTCCTTTTTTTGAAGACGGTTAAAAAGACACATCACGTGTTAAGCATTCTGTACACCAAACTAAGTAAAATTGCACAAAAATAATTGCTGGGAAATGACTTGTATTTTTAACCGATTATCAAAAAAGAGGAGGTTCTCAATTCGACTATATGTTGTTTTTTTTTTACGCGATATCTCCGGCAATTGTAAATCAATTTCAAAAATTCTTTTTTTAATTGAGAGGATATGCCTCAGGAGTGGTCTTATATAAATTTTATTAACTTTGCTTGGGTAGTTTTTGAGTTAGCTTCAGTATTTTTGCCACTTAGTTTATATTGATAATGTTATAATGACTTCCAGTCACTAATATATTTCCATAGCAAGTAGTGTTATATACGAATTGTTTGGGGTAAGTACAACTTAAAAGTGAAAAATAAAAATTAAAAAAAAAACCGACTTCCATAAAAGACAGTGTCGTTGGGTTCGCATTTTTTTTTGTTTGCCACTGACTTCCAAAATTAAAGTTATTTTTCACTTTGTTTTTTTTTCACTTTCTTTTTTGGAAGTCGGTTGTTGGTGTGAAAATTTGCTGTTTGCGGTAGTGCACAATGTAACGCACGCAAAACATTGTGCTTATTGGTGCATGCGCAGTTCGTGCGTGTATTTAAAGTATTGTTATAAACTTATAACATTAAAAACTAGTTTTCGTGAAAAAACTTCAGTAAGAGTTGGGATTTTGACCTTCATCAATATGTCCGTAACCAGGAGGTCCACAGGTATGGTCCAGTACAAAAAAAAAAAAATACAATGACAGGGAGTACAAGTGACTCCGGGCTTCGTTAAGTGTTTTTTTACATCCGTTAGGTAGTACTCGTATCTACAAGTTGAGGCTTACTTTACAATGAAAAGGAGTTCCACATAAAGTGCGGTCTCTATAGCTTTTCGTTCTAAATAAAGCTTCAGTCATGGTAATCAACACAAAAGTACATAAAACCGTACCGCGCGTAGTTTATTGAGCTCCTAAAGAGTGTTCCAGCAAAGACTGTAGCCGTTATAACATGGATCTATTTTATCTTGACGTATTTGTGACATGCAGGTCTCGTGTTTAGCAAGTATGGAATGCATCAAAATAGCGTCACCTACGCGTCACACGATAACGGTGAGTCGGTGACTATACTATTTTAATAGAAGTTTATGCTCCGGGTACAATTCGTATCAAATATACTGTTGGACTTTACCGGATGCGCGATAGAGGTCTGCAGACTGCATACTTCATGATACCTTTTGGCGGGCAAACTGTATTTGAATTCAGACTCTGGGATAAATATTACGTTTTTTAATTTAGCACTTTAAAAAAAAAGAAAGATTGATTGTAAGGTAAAAAAATGGCGCTGCTGTCACGTAAAGTTCTACTCCGCCTAAGTAAATCATTTTAAATAGTTAAAAGCTTATTTTAAGGAAGCTATCATGCGGAATTTTTTATTCTAGAAGCAGTGAACCAGCACAAGTGCAGTCAATATTTTTTTTTCTCAATTCTTCATATTTTGCAACCAAAACAATTGAGTGCTGTGATTGCAAACAAACAAAGTGATACAAAAACCATTTTTAATAATCATTTTATAAAATACCTACGTCTTCAAACACAATTCCTGAACATTCAACCCATACCTATAAATTTCAAAAACGAAGTGAATTACTGTGAATTTCATGTATTTATTTTCTCATCGTGTCGCTGAGGACGCGACGCCAGTTCGATGTCTCCAGGCAACGGTTGCCAGGGCTGCGCCAAAATGCATCGGCAGCGCGGCGCCCTAGGCCGCCTACTTGACTGCGTCGGTCCCGTCACAGCTACCGTCGTTGTCATCCGTTTTGTCATCGGTGTCACATAGACGTTTTAGTGTTTTTTATTTGTGGTTTTATTTTATTTTCATTCGTTTTATTAGTTTTAATATTATATAAGTACAATTCATATATATATAAATGCTGAGTGGAAGCAGCGATGTGGTGGATAACAGTGCTTGTCAACCTTCAACATCGCTGAGCATCCTGGAGAGATGTCCGCTATGTACCCAGGCACGGTTTTTTAAAGGTAAGCGGGGTTTGAATGTGCACATTGGAAAGGTGCACAGACCATCAAATGCACTCATCTCAGACCCTGTCTCAACAGCTACACCTACAACTCCAGCTACATCCTCTTTTGACCCGTTTTGGAAAACCCTGTCCAAATTCAAAACCTCTGTTCCTGTTTTGAAGCGAGTTCCCCGCGGCGCTAGACCTCTAGTGGCACAACACCTAGCAGGTTGCGTTCGTCTTGCGGTCCGCGAGAACTCGCTAAGTGCTTGGGAACAACTACTCACCTTCCCTTACAGAATTCTAAATGTACAAAAAAATTTGGCAACCAAAAAGACTTTAACTGCACAAATTAAAGAAAACTGTAATATTTCGGCTCATAATTTAGATTCAAAATTGCAGACACAGAGATATACCTCATCAAGAGGTATATCCCATCTGGTAGAATCTAAGTTAGGGGAAGGTGACATTAGCGGAGCAGCCAGGATTCTTTTTAGTAGCGATGTGGTGGCACCATGTTCTCCAGAAACACTCGCAGCTCTGGAGAGCAAACACCCAGCCGCAGCGGATGGCCTTTCTTTTCCCGATCCTCCTGATTCTGATAACCACTCCCTCACCATTACAGGTCGAGAGTTGGTCACAGCCGTTTGCTCCTTCCGGAGCGGCTCCGCTGGCGGCCTCGACGGCCTGAGTCCTCAGCACCTTAAGGATCTTATTTGTTCAGGCGCCGGGGCAGCTGGTGAGTTCCTCTTGAAGGAGCTTACGGCTTTGATTAACCTTATGCTCTCTGGCAAGGTGAATGAGGCCGTCATCGACGTTCTGTACGGGGCCAATTTATGCGCCCTGCGTAAGAAGGATGGCGGCATTCGGCCCATTGCCGTAGGCACTACTTACCGCCGTACGGCAGCCAAAATTTGTTGTAAATTTTTTGGTGATTTTGTTTCGGAAAAATTTCAGCCCCTGCAGCTAGGTTATGGCTCCAAGGGGGGCTGTGAGGCTGCCGTACACGCCTTGTCGACCTACCTACATTCTGAAAAAGGAGAGGTCATCCTGAAGGTTGACATAAAGAATGCCTTCAATTCTGTTAATAGGGACACCTTGCTGGCAGTAACTAGAAAAGAAATTCCCCAAATTTATAGTTTCATTTGGCAATGTTACAGACACCCTTCTAAATTACTCTATCGGGACAACCTTTTGGAATCTGCTGTTGGCTGTCAACAAGGTGACCCTCTTGGGCCTGTGCTTTTTAGTTTAGCCATTCACCCTATTATTCGTCAGCTAAATTCCAAATTTAACGTTTGGTATCTCGATGATGGAACCTTGGGAGGCGATGCAGAAACTGTATTAGAGGACCTTAAATTTTTAAAAAATGAATTTCATTCCATCGGCCTTGATCTCAATCTTTCGAAATGTGAATTATACTTAACGGATAATTCTGACAGACATCTGACACTTCCTAAATTTAAAGCAATAGCTCCAGAAATCAAAATTATTGAAAAAAGCTCTCTTCGCCTCCTTGGGTGTCCAATCTTTGACAATTCCTTTCCCGTTTTTATTGAGGAAAAAATCCAAAATTTCAATGACGTTTCGGATAGATTGTTCCAAATTAATATGCATTCGGCCATAACTTTAATCCGCTACTGCTGTTTTGGCCCTAAATTAATATATTTCCTTCGTGCTTCACATTTATGGAAGCACACTCACCTTTTAGATAAAATTGACCAAATTATCAGGCATACATTAACTTCTATTTTAAATGTGGCATTGGACGACCGAGCTTGGGCACAAGCTACTCTTCCCATTCGTATGGGAGGACTCGGCGTCCGCAAAATTTCTAGTATTAGTTTACCGGCTTTCATATCCTCGGTCCACGGCACTGATAAGTTAATCAGGAAAATTCTAGCATCCACACTGATTGATTTTGATGTGCCGTGTTTCACCGAGGCTATGGATGCCTGGAGACTCGTTTGCCCGAATACAGATCTACCCGACAATCCATCTTCCCAAAAACGGTGGGATGAGCCGCTCTGCAGAGTAGTACAGAACAATTTACTTGAATCGTCTGCTACTTCTGCGGAGCATGCGCGCCTGCTGGCTGTGGGTAGGTGGGAGTCGGGTCTTTGGCTTCTTGCACTACCTTCGTCGAACATAGGCACTTTGTTCGACGACACTACTTTTCGCCTCGCTGCTTCTCTTCGGCTAGGCACTTCTTGCTGTTCTCCTCATCGCTGTCACTGTGGCGAAGATGTCAACAGCCTCGGACACCACGGCCTTTCTTGCAGCCGAAGTGCGGGTCGTTTAGCGCGGCACGCGAACATTAATGACATCATCCGACGAGCTCTTGTCACCGTCGGCGTTCCAGCTGTATTAGAACCCAATGGCTTGGCACGCGATGATGGCAAGAGACCGGACGGTATGTCTTTATTTCCATGGAAGTTGGGTAGGCCTTTAGTGTGGGACGCAACGTGTGTCGATACTCTTGCGCCATCCCATCTTCCTGGCTCGGCATGCTGTGCTGGCGCTGCTGCTGCGGCTGCGGAAAACCTCAAGCGGCGAAAATATAATAACCTTAGCGGAAGTTATATTTTCGAGCCGTTTGGGGTTGAAACCCTCGGGCCGTGGGGTCCGAATGCTCATGTTCTTTTTAAGGAAATTTCAAAACGACTGGTTGACACTTCCCATGACCCAAGGGCTGGCTTATACCTTGGCCAGAGGCTAAGCATTGCTATTCAACGTGGTAATGCCGCCAGTCTCTTGGGTACTTTACCAGTCGACAGCGATGCGGATGAATTTTTCGACGCTATATTTTAGTTTTTTTTTTGTTTTATTAAGTTAGGATTTAATTTTGTTATTTTTTTTGTTGATAATATAAATTAGCTTTTTGTTCTTACTTTAATACTTAACTCATAATAATATATTAATTAACTAACTAAGTACCTATGTTCAAGCCTATTAATGATCATTTAGCACTTTTTTATAATAAATGTTCACTCAATAATCACCTTATATTACAAGACCCTAAAGTAAATAGTTAAGTAAGTAGGCGATGGAATGCAAATTATCTGAGACTAGCTAATGCGTTGCAATGCTTTTTCATGTTTTTTTTTGTTAGACACCTTCTCCGGCACGCACAGAACAACTTATCAAAGTTTCATGACAATCGGTCGAGCCATTTTCGAGTTCTTACGAGACTGACGACTGGCAATTGATTTTTATAACAGAAGATTTTGAACTGAAGTATAGTCAATTGATATCCGCGTCGTTTTAATCGCCGCAAGTGCAACTGTGAGACCTAGGTTCCATGCTCAGTTGACGTGTCGGGCAGTGCTTTTGTTTTTTTGTCAAAAATATCTCAGTAATAGCCTGGAGTGATTTGTGCCCGGTAATGTTAAAGTAATAGACTCCACCTACTATTACATATAACTTAATTACCCCCTTTAGGGATTACAGACGTGATATTTTGTTACATTTACCAGTTTAAAAAATACATAAATACCTCTTCCCTCCTTTTTTTACTAGTCTGTTCCTCTTCCTGCGCAGCCATCTTTGATTTATCCTCATATTGATGTATGTGAACACGATGATTGCCTAGTAATAAAATTAATTACTTAATGGATTTTTTTAAAAGTACAGTACAAGTTTATAAATTATCAGGCCTACTTGCACCAAAAATGACTAAACACATTTAACGCTTAACGAATTTAAAAAATAATTCTGGTACTCTCAATTGGGTATGTAAAGTTTTTTTCAGGTATTTTTTTTATATTTTTAATTTATAGATTTAGTTATTTTATGCAACTAATTTCAAAATTTTGGTTTTCTAAGCAGTCATTAATTTTAAATAAATTTTCTAAATTCTGTTTCAAAAGTAGGCTGAAGAGTTCAATATCTATGCCACGTATAACACAATAATAAAAATCCTAAATTTGACGTTTTTTGCTTGACATCAGAAACTTCAAGCATGACACTAGACAGTTTTAGAGGTGGGAATGATCGACATAATCGATTGAACATTTATTTAATACAGTTATTAATGTTGTATAGGGATAAGTGGAAGGAGGGAAGGGAGGCCTTTGCCCTGCAGTGGGACAGAAATGACTAATAATATATAATTAAATTAAATAATAGGTATTATTAATATGTCACTATCAAAATCAAACCAATAACAAGCAGCTACAGTACCTAGTTATATTTGCAAGTTTCCAACACCATATTTTGTGGTTACAAAATAGTTCGAATGATTTTATACTTAATATTATAATTTAAAGGGAATGCATTTTATTTAAGCTATCATTATAATGATCGATTAACAATAATTCAGAATTCAGGATTTAGATTTTTTGTGTGAATAGATTTTCAATGTTTGATTTGAATCGATTCAAAGGCCGAAATTTTCGCACGACTGCATTACATATAGTTATTATTATGGTCATCCCTATACTTGACATTATATGACTTTAACTTTTTATCATATGATGAGAGGAGGCACCGAAAGTATTCTCAATCTGCTTACTTGTGACGTCATTTGGAGGTCAAATGAAAGTCAAGTGGTATTAAGTGTTTATGTTAAAATAAACTCCATCTTATAATTTTAAGCGCTAAAAATAGAAAAATTAAGTTAAGAAACCTTAAATCTCGAAATGGTTTTGGAATCAGCGTAGGATTTTTTTTCTTTACATACCGAATTGATTGAAGATGACCGAGACAATGATGTTTTAAATATCGTTAGCGTTAAACGTAGTTAGTGATTTGAAGTGCAAGTGGGCCGTGTCATAGTAGAAAGCGATTGTAGCATGAATAGGCGACTTTCGCATTTTTTTGAGACCAGACCTTTGTACACGGCACGGTTTCTTTACGGTACGGCGTATAAACTGAGCCGTAAAAAACTAAAACCCGACTACTGAAAAGGACTAAACAAGAAAGTACCTTCCCGTGATCGCATGCTGCCATAGCTTATATGTATGTTAGTACAGCGGCATGCGACCCCCATGATCTTTCTTGTTTCATCCTTTTCTGTAGTCAGGTTTTAGTTTTTAAACTTTTTTTATTTCATTACTAGCTGACCCCGCAATCGCCATTTTTCAAAAAAAAAATAGGGGTATCCTACCCGATATGCACACAAAATTTCATAAAAATTGGTCCAGCCGTTTCGGAGGAGTATGGTAATTAACACAGTGACACGAGAATTTTATATATTAGATTTTGGAGCTTATTTCAAAAATGTTTATATTTTTGAAATGTGCTAATTAATCCCTTTCATTTGATACCCCGCAAGGCACCATTCCAAAATATATATTTTTAAATATTAAATTTAGTGTGACGTTACGTAGCCTATAACAGAGGACGGTCAAGGCACTTCTAACGATACCTCAGTTGTCAAATTATTATAAGCAAGGACCCATTAATCGGATTAAAGGTTAACCGGTTAGACATTTAAGCCCTATATTTGATTAACCTTTATACGGGTTAACCTGTATACTATTAAGGTTAATCTATAAAATATTGCTGATGAATATGAATGAAAGAGGCAGAATATGTTGCACGATCTCGGCGGCGTCGCGGTAATTTACGTCACACGTGGCTGTTTGTTACTCGCTCGGGTGTAGTTGTCGCTCCGCGCTCCTTTGTTGAATTTTGCGCTTATGGTGAATGCGCAGTGGTTGACCGCGAAATTCAAATTTTATTACGTTTTTTGCAATTTGCAGTTCAGTATCAGGTTGTATCTTGATAAAAAATTGATTCGCGACTATAACAGGTACGTATCTAAAGAATTATAGTCATTAGAATCTTAATACATCTTCCTAAGTGAGATTTGTACACTTTTCCATAAGAGATTTCTTCTTGTGGTACAAATCTTAGTTAGGAAGATGTATTAATGATTCTAATGATTATAATTCTTTAGATACGTACCTGTTATAGTCGCGAATCAAATTTTGATCAAGATACAACCTAAAACAGACATGCAAATTGCAAAAAACGTAAAAAAAATTGAATTTCGCGGTAACCTCTGCGCATTCATCTTATTCAAAACTAGCGGCCTGTCCCGGCTTCGCACGGGTTGGACATTTATTTTTTAAACATTTTATTTTTTTCATGCAATTAAAATAGCCTATATTAATCAGTTATAATGTAGCATTCAAATGGTGAAAGAATTTTTAAAATCTGTTCAGTACTTTTTGAGCCAATTCGTTACAAACATACATACAAATCTCTCCTCTTTATAATATTAGTATAGATATAAATCAGACAAAAGAAAACAAAAATCATGCCTTTTAAATATAAACAATGAAAAATTATACGTAGGTAAGTATTCTCGCGTAGGTACCTGAACAATCATAATTTTTATTACGTAGGTACCTAGTACCTTAGGTAGGTAGGTTTTGATAGTTCAGTTCGATGGTGCCGATTCTCTTGTACACCGAACTAAACTAACTAAACTATCACTAAAATTCCTTACTTTTGGCTATGAGAATTTGAGAGCTATTCTGCACTAAAATATCTCAAAATTTAAAAATTATTTTGACACAACCAAATCGAATTTGACAAACTACTACTGGTATTTTATTTTGTGTTTGGCTTCGCACGGGTTGTGCATTCAGCCAAAAAGTAGGTACTTATTTTCCCTCATCATCATCATCTGCTTAGCCTTTTCCAAACTATGTTGGGGTCGGCTTCCAGTCTAACCGGATGACGCTGAATACCAGTGTTTTACATGGAGCGACTGCCTATCTGACCTCGACAACCCAGTTACTGGGTAATACGATACCCCTTGGTAAGACTGGTTGTCAGACTTTCGGGCTTCTGACTACCCGTAATGACTGTCAAAGATCCACGAATGACAGCCGGGATCAACGGCTTAACGTGCTTTCCGAGGCACGGAGGGGTCTCGGTATGTAAAGATGGTCACCCATCCACAGACCAACCGCGGCAAGCTTAACCTGATCGATTGACCTGTGCGGCTGTTATTATTTAGCCACGGGCCCCTCCCTGTGTTTTTTTTGAGCCGAAGGTGGGCAGTGGGGCGACTTCGACCTCTTTTTTTATGGAATTGTTCACTTTTGTATGGAAAATATGAAAAAATATTGCCAACGTGTTGAGTTTTAGGGGTTTATGGGTAACCTAAAGGGGGTCGAAATTTTCATTATTTTTGCGATAGGACACACGGTTTTCGAGATATAAGGAAAAGAAAAGAAAATAAAAAAAAAACAGTACTGTTTTTGCATCTGAAGTCGAGGTGTTGGTGTGAATTTTAATTCATGCCAACTAATTTTAGTCCACACCTTTTTAGTCGCGATTAAAAATACTCAGATTTAGTTATTTTAGATGATAAACGTCAAATTCAGAATAGCAAAATTACTATTTTCACTAAACTAATATCTCAGTGCAATCTTAGTGCTGTCAAACTAAAATTTAGTTAAGGTGTGTCACTTTAGTTAATTCCAGAATAGAAAATCGTCGTTTGACAGAAATAAACTAAATTTTGGTGATTTTTAGTCTAGTTTAGACGCATTTGTGACAAGAGAATCGGCACCATTCTCCTACAAAGCAAAGAAAGTACCTACCTACTTAACTTTATTTTAACACTGCATAAATTACATCTATCTATCTATTTATATAAATAAAAAGAGACGTCCTGACTGACTAACTCATCAATGCGCTGCCCAAACCCTTGGACCTATAAAGTTGAAATTTTGCACAGAGGTTTCCTTTATAATTTAGACAAGGAATATGGAAGGAATTTTTGAAATTCAACCCCTAAGGGAGTTAAATAGGGGATGAAAGTTTGTATGGAAAATCTTATTCCTTTAGTCAAAAGTTGTATGGAAGAATTTTAACGCGCAGTTCGATTAATTCGGAATTCAGTATTTATACTTAAGACCAAAAATAAAGAATAACATGTATCAGGGTTTTGCGAAAATCTACTCAGGGGTAGATTTTCGGAGTGAAAAGGGGTAGTTAATTTTCAATTTTACTGCATGGCTTGATTAACTGGAAAATTGGTATAAATAATCTTTGAATCAAGTTATGGTAACCATCCCAAACGTGTTTTCAAAATTTTACCCCTATATGGATAAAAACTGTGAAGGTGAAAAGGCGGGATACAGTTAATATGAAAAATCTTATTTCTTTGGTTAAGAAACTTGAAACTTTTCAACACTTGCCCGAGTAAATAATAAAGAGTGTCACTTAAAGTTTTCAAAAAACCCCTCACAGAGAATTTAGAGGGGAGAAAGTTAATAGATAAGAATAAAATAACCCGCTGTCGGATTAACTCGAAACTCGGTACTAATACTTATTAAAACAAAAAAGCACGTGTTTTAGGGTTTTTCAAAAATCGACTCCTACCGGACGGAAAAGGGTAATAAAGTTTAAGGGGTAGAAACTCCAACTTCCATTAACTCGAAAATGGGTATAAATAATCTTTAAGTCATAAAAATGGAAACGTACCAAACGCTTTTTTTTAGTAAAAACTCAAAAGGGAGGACAGTTTATTTGAAACATCATAGGTAGTTTAACGAAAAAATTGGCCCGAATACTTACTTATTTCTCTAAATAAAGTAAAAAGATCGTAAATTTCACTAACGGGAGGTGAAGAGGGCGTTAAATTTATTTGAGGAAAGTACGTAACCCACGCGGACGAAGTCACGCGCAAAAGCTAGTTTACTATAATTCGTTTCCTAGTCGAATGTAAAATATCGGTGAATAACATCCTTCTTAGTTTTTGGCATATCTAATCAGATCACTCTATAAATTCACGTATAAAAGTAAAAACAGGTTGGTAATTACGAGTATGCTACTCATGAATGTGCTAATTGTGAGATCAAACCAACGTAAAGCTGTACTAAGTACCTACGATAAACGACGACGTACAAAAAAACACACTCACAATTAAACAAATATTGGTGCTGATTCTCTTGTCACAAATGCGTCTAACCTAGACTAAAAATCACCAAAATTTAGTTTATTCCTGTCAAACGAAGATTTCCCATTCTGAAATTAATTAAAGTGGCACAACTTAACTAAATTTTAGTTTGACAGCACTAAGATTGCACTGAGATATTAGTTTAGTCAAAATAGTAATTTTGCTATTCTGAATTTGACGTTTATCATCTAAAATAACTAAATCTGAGTATTTTTAATCGCGACTAAAAAGGTGTGGAATAAAATTAGTTGGCATGAATTAAAATTCACACCAACACCTCGACTTCAGATGCAAAAACAGTACTTATTTTCTTTTCATTTGCTTATATCTCGAAAACGGTGTGTCCTATCGCAAAAATAATGAAAATTTCGACCCCCTTTATAAAAACCCGTAAACCCCTAAAACTCAACACGTTGGTAATAATTTTCCATACAAAAGTGAAAAATTCTCTATAAAAGATGTCGAGGTTGCCCCACTGCGCACCTTCGGCTCAAAAAAAAAAAACACGGGGTAGGGCAAATAAGTACCTACTTTTTGGCTGAATGCACAAACCGTGCGAAGCCAAACAAAAAAAAATGTACCTACTTACCACGTGGAGTCGCGATTGTCAAATTCGATTTGGTTGTGTCAAAATTATTTTTAAATTTATAGATATTTTAATGCAGAATAGCTTTAAAATTCTCATAAACAAATGTAAGGAATTCTAGTGATAGTTTAGTTACTTTAGTTCGGTGTACGTACAAGAGAATCGGCACCACTGTTAGTGAAATGCGCTAGAATAGAAATAATATTTTAAATATTATTAGCGTCGAATATTTGTCAATATTAAAAACAGTATTATGCAACATTAATAAGGCTCAAAGTTCAATGCATCCTGCGCGGTGACTACTTAGAGTCACATCGGAACACGTTCAAAGACCGTGTGGTAGTTATCTCTGTCACTTTTTTGCAGATGTTTTATGTGCTAAAATGCACCTTACGCCGAAACCGGTTCTTATAGGCTGATTAACCCTATAATACGGGTTAACCTTTATTGTGGGTTTTCTAACCTAATCCTAAAAATTAACCCGGTTAAAACCCTCATACGGGTTAACCTTTCGGTCCCTGATTATAAGAACATTTGAAGTTATGAGGGAACAGATGGGCATACATCATAACCCAAAATCAAAATCATAACCCTCCGTTTTGCTTCGCCGTAGTTGGGTAAAAAAAAATGTCAACAAGCTTCCATACAACACAGATGACCATGCCCACACACGGCAAATAAACCGTTTTTTTTTCACAGCAATAAAAACGTGTGTGTACAAAGGGCTTGGTCCACAGTGTCCAAAGGGATTACTTAAAATAGTCAAAAATAAAATAAATACCTAAAAATAATTTGTCTTTCGCTAATGCCTTTTTCAGCTCTTTCTCAGTTCTAAATCCGACATAGCAGAAGCCAGTGACTTTTTTTCCTTTTCCGAAGGGTAGTCTTATTGAAAATGGAACTAATGGCCTGAAGAACTCTTTTATATCTTTTTTCTTACATTTGTATGGAAGACCCATTATCTGAAACAGAAAATATACAATTTTTGTATGATGAATATGATGATGAATGGGATTAAAAGAATAATAATTGAAAGAAACCATTCAATAGTAATTAAATTCTTGTTTATTTTATTAAATAACTAGCTGACCCGGAGAACTTCGTACTGAAATCAGTCAATCCATTGTAGAGATATCAAAAACACCGTTCCATACATAATGTATGAGAAAATGAATAATCTCTATGTTGTAATAGTTATTCTTCTATTTGGGGCAGAGACAAATCCAACAAATCAAAGACTATAAAAATCGGTTCAGCTGTTCTTGAGATATAAAATGATGTAACTAACCCGACTCAACTTTATTTATACAGGGTTATTTGAAAATCACCAGCAACCTCTTAAGAGGTCATTGTACTCATCATTATGAACAACTTTTGACGAGATAGACGAACATAAATGTAGGGAATAGCAGATTTTTTTTTTCGATTCAGGTTTGGTCCCATAGTAAAAGTTGTTCATAATGATGAGTACAATGACCTCTTAAGAGGTTGCTGGTGTTTTACAAATAACCCTGTATAAGATATTAGAGACATGCTGACTATGTTCATCTATGAAATGTGATAAAAGTTTTTGCCACTATTCATCCTTTCTGCAGTAATGAATGGCAGACAAAAACTTTTCAAAAGATGAGAAACAGAAACAGCCCTACCCAACCCATCCCAACAGTTGAAGGATATACCCTAAAAAGTAATACTGTTTCTTCTCATTAATCATTGACCATCATTTATAAGTACCTAAATTCGAGTTTTGTTATTACTTGAATACTCACTTTAACATGAAACAAGGGTCTATTTCTGATTTTCTTTGGCTGTTGTTCCTCCTCTGCAATTTCACTTTTTTCTTCTGTTTTGTTTTCACTGGGGAGATCTCCTACTTTCTTCATTAGTAATTTCATGTACTGTAATAATGAGAAAATATTTTACACACATAGTAATAATTTGTTGTAGCATTATCCATGGGCATTCTCATTCACTACTTAGTGTTTTTATTTTTGGTGGTAGATGTAAGATTAGAGTTAATAAATCCAAAACCATAACATAACATCACACCTGTATTCTCCGAAGGGTTAGGTAGAGGTGAATCTATACAGGGTTACTTGTAATTCGACGTATATGCGTCAGGAGCTGATAGGGGGGCCAAAGTGCAACAAATTAAACCCATATGTATGGCCGAAATTCAATAGTTTTCGAGATATTTGAATTTTAAGGGTTTTTCGATAGAATTCCAAATAACCCTTCGTATACCGGGAACGTAGATCTACGCGAGACACAATGCTTTTTAATTGTTTCTATAATTACGGCATCCAACCGGATAAACAAAAAACTACATATTGAATGGGTACCATTAAAAAAAGATATTGTGGCTGGCCATTCAATTAAGCTATGAACATAATTATAAGTATTTAATTCCACAAAATAATTAAAATTATGAGTCATTTAAGAATAATATAAATTTGTTGCATTTTGGCCCCCCCCGATGGATATATGTCGAATTACAAGTAATCCTGTATGTATACCCCTACCTAACCTTTTGGGGTTTATATTTAAGTCCCATGTAATAGGAAGTAAGCTATTGCCATCAACCTGGTACAAATCAAGTCCCCAGGCTTCTACTTCGACAAATTGTTATTGAGTTTTTCCCATCTGTAGGGAAAACCTCAATAACACTTTAACACTTTGTGTGATTCAGTAAATGAACCAAACAATAACATCCTACTTTAATAGTAAAAATGCGAAAGTTTGTGAGGATGGATGGATGGATGTTTATTACTCTTTCACACAAAAGCTACTGAATAGATTTTGATGCAACTTTACAGTAATATAGCATATAATGATATAAGTATACCAGAATAACACATAGGATACTTTTTATTCCAATATTCCCACGGGATCAACTTATGCGGGTGACACTATGGGGCGCTGCTAGTTCATAAATATGCTTATTACCCCTTTTTCATTGATTTAAAAAATTACTACATACCTCTAAATCACTGATAGGTTTATTAGCTACTTTTTTATCTTTGTTCTCCTTTACTTTAGCTACTTTTTCATTCTCAGTATTGTGATCTTTTTCTAGTGGAGCTTCATCTTTCTCTAGGTTTTCCTTGTGGACTTCGTTTGTTTCTTTGTCATCATCATCATCATCATCACTTTTAGATGCAGACTCTAGAGCTTCTTTAATCCAGGTTGTGTTATCATTGACATGGGCTTCAATGAACTCTGCAAATAGTGGATCATCTTTATGCTGAAATAAGATGTGAATAATATGGTATGATAAGTATTGTGTAAAATATTATACATTATTAAATAGTCTTTACAAAAATTACTTTTTTAAGCAGCTCCTTAATTTTATTTTTATTTTTCTCAATTTTCTTCTCTTTCTTTTCAGATTTCCTTTTATCTTCTATTTCATCTTTATGAAGCTTCTTGTAAGCAGTACTGTCTGGAGCATATTTGCTCCATGCTTTAGGTTTCTTCTCATCTCCCAGATTTGCACATGTTTGCACTTGTATTTGCATAGAATTTATGCATGTGCCATCAAAATACTCTCGCGCTTGTGTTGCTTGTTCCTCTGTCCGATATCCGATGAAGCCAAAGTTCCTGAATTTTCCATCTTTAGTGTATTTTAACTGTACATCAGTTACTTCACCCTTTTCGCCAAATACATCTTTTAGTTTTTCAACAGTTACCTAAACGATAAATTAGATATTATTATCATGATGATGAGTTTTACTTCTAAAAGATTCAAAGGAAATAGAACAGCCCTGGTGTAACATTTTTGATGTTTATGATTTACCTAAGGTTGCAGATTTCTCCCTACAAGGTAAGGTTAAGGTTCTGCAGTAGGTAGAAATCTGTGCGGGAGTAGGTTTCAGCACTAATATTATAATCGTACAACAGTAATGAACAACCCTTGTTCATTGTCTTCCAACAGCCATTTAATAAGCAGTTAAATCTAAGCCAGTGTAAACCTGCTTAAAAGACGCGTAAATACGTTTTAAACATTTTAGACATACGCACCTTATTTGGTAAATTCTTTACTATAAGCCGTGACATTTTGCAGAGTAATTATATCATTTTAATTTATTTGTAAATAATATATCCGTAGCACGTGCAATGCACATTTCATTAGGATTTTGACTTCTTTATATAGAATTGACAATGACAGTTTGAGTTTTGACTGACTAGCCCTTGCTAAAAATTGGTTGTGTTGTAATTGTGACGTTCTTTATTTACCGAAGACTACTCACTAAACTATAAAAAGGTTGATGTCAAAATAAGATAATCATGTTTGATTTTTCCTAAAATGCTCCACTTGTATGTAGTTTTTAGTTATAATTTCTATACGTGGCGGAAAGATAAATAAAATATTTTTTTACCGAAAGCTGCATCTTTCTGTAGTCTGTGATATTGACTAGCTGTCAGCTGTAAGTGTCAAGACTGTCAAGCTGTCAATCAGCTGTTTCCCAAGTAGTTACAATTTTACAAAATAAAATTAACGAGAATCTAAAAAAAAATATTTACAGAAAGCCCGCCTATAATTTCAGTGCTTTTGCCTTAGCACTGTTTTCAAATAAGAGATTTCCTGTAATACTTAAAAATGTCGACTATGACATTTGGACAAAAACAGTTTATACCAACTCCACCTGATAAGGGCAGCTTTCCTTTGGATCACGACGGAGTTTGTAAGGTCAGCATGAGGAAATACATGAAGTGCTTATTAAACCAAAACGGCAATAATTCCATGTGCCGAGATGAAGCTAAAGAATACCTAGGTTGCAGAATGGAAAATAACCTTATGGCTAAAGAAGATTGGAATAAATTAGGTTTTAAAACTGAAGTTCCAGTTGAAACTAAGAAATGATAGTCTGTTTATTGTTATAGGTAAGAAAATTGTTAATAATATTGTTGTATTTAATAAATTTTAGAAATAGCACTGCACTGTTTTGTTCATTGCGGCCCTACTAAAAGTAAAGTTGTTATACCTATTGTGTATCTAGCTTTCATACCATTAGCAACCAACAATACCACCAATATTTTCAATAAGAGATAGGTAAAGAAATGTTATGAAAAATGATATTCTTTGTAAGTAGCACTACTATTATTAATAGAGCCTAAGCTACCAGGACCTAATACTTATTCTTATATACATTTGTCACAAGTCCAGAACACCTCTTTCTTTATCAAGTCTAGATCTCAGTTGATTAATGAAACAATTTTTAGGGGTCTTTGCTATTATTATAATCAAGACATTTCAGTTATAGTAGTTGAGTTTTTTGTGAAGGAGTTTATCTGCAGAAGTACTTACTACCACCATATATGTTTATGTTGGTAGGTATGTTTCAAGTGTGATCACAGGCTCGTTGAACATTTCAGTTGCCTCGGCAAAACATAGTGATTCCATAAGCAATCTGTCTAGAGCCATCTTAAAGTCGGTTCAACCATCACTTCATAAGCACAAACTGCAGCCAGGAAGCTGGGCATCCTAAAGAAGGGGAGGCAATACTTCAAATCTTGACAGCTTTTAAGTTTGTACAAAGCACAGGTTTGTGTATGTCCTGTATGAATTACTGCAGCCACTTAAGGGATGGCTTAGCAAAATACCCGGGTGCTGTACTTGATTCGGTGGGACGCAGAGCAAAAAGGCTTATAGGTGACGATGGTGGCTAGGCTGCACAGGCTGGCGCATCTCCTGTACACAGTCATTCTATCACAGACCTCATTCATTGCTGTCTATCAGGCGTGATTGTGGTCAACAGCAGGCGCATGTTGTGTCGTAGTTTCTCTTCTAATCTTTTACTACTTTCATAATGCATCTTACTTAATCATTTCTTTTTGTGCAAAAAAAAAATAAGCTGATTTAGGAATTGAACCCAGCATATACAATCAGCATAGTTGCTTTTGCAATCACTCAGGTCAAATAAGTAGTTAAATTGAGTTTTGAGGTAGATAATAATGATGAACAAAATATCATAGAAATTTTCTTTATTAAACATATAATGTTACTTATAAGATATTACATTATACTAAAATTATCCATTGAGTAATTATTTTAGAAAGACTTTAGAAATTTTTATTCCTTTTTATCGCCAGTATTTAATGGCATTTTTTATAAAAGTAAATATCACAGTTATTATTAAAATGTATTTGTGACCAAAGAAAAAATAAAAGTCTAATGTAGCCTATATTACACTAAATTTTTGAGTGGCTCGAGAGGTATAACATTGTTTTATGTACAAGTCACTCTAGCTTATGGACCACTTGTCAGTAATTATTCTAACTCCTTCAACATGAACAATTGAACATACTGCTGATTGCACAAGATTGTGTACCTAGGTACTGTAATTGTTTCACATATATTTCTGTTTTAAGGAATTACAGGGACAAGGAGAGGTATATCATTGACTTTTATGGTAAACATTGATTCAAGATACAACAGCAACATACAAAAATATCCAAAGAGAATTTATTCTGTACAATGACTAACTATAATAAGCACCATTTTCATTCTACCAAGTTTTACTTTTCTTTCCCACATTGGCAACACAATCAGATTATACAATTCATAATACATCATCTTCCTTTGCTTTTTCACAGTACACATAAGGCCATTTGTTAAAAAATACATGTACATATCTTAAGATAAAATGTATAGGTATAATTAGCATTGATTAATAATGGCATCTATAATATTTACTTAACCATTATTTAATTCACTTAGTTAAATAATTTACAAATTACAGTTAAAGTGTACCTCTTTTAACCAGCATAAGAGATATTATAAATAATTTACTCAGCTATTATATAGATGACATACATATAATAAGTGATAAAGTAAATGAGTACAATTTTTACAACATTAATCTACAAATGCATATTCTTTTAAGATGAGATAACTAAGGCAGTATGTGTTGTTGGTACCTGGTACCTATGACACAAAGTATTTCTTACATAAATACTGTAGTACATAGGTACATCGTCATTATCTCTGATTTCCACGATATCAATTAAACATCGAAATACATACAATACAAACTGTACAGAAGCTAAATGGATGGTGTTTCATACCTTACATGACATTAACAAACCAAGCACACGATCGTTATGAGATCAAAATGTACAAATATAATAGAAATAATAATTCTTATCAATACTTAGTATTTAATTATATTATAATTATATTTAAATAATAATAGTATAGTATTGTAGATAATATTTTGTTAATACTACACACAGGCAGTGACATTTTGCGCAATAGTTACTAAGTCTAGTTTTTAATTCAGACGTTTCCGATATGTACTTGGTATCCGACGTGGGTACGCGTCTGTGTACATAAGTATTATCAGTTAATGTTATAATTATATTAATAATTTATTTAGATTGTGGAACTCAACAGCTTTATTATGACCGGTTCATTTGTAATAAGTTACCTATTTGTTTCCTTGCAGTGGTGCAAAAATATATAAAGCTGTTAGTGGGTAGAAATAAGTAGGTAAAGTCAAGCTTTTATACGTAGGTACCTACATTACCTAGGTAGGTAACCTATCTAATATATTAGCTATACCGTCGGTAACTAGAAGGCCAATTCCCGTAATTACAAAATTATCAAAATCTTGTCGCTATCTCGTCTTACGGTGAATGCGCAGTGGTAGACCGCGAAATTCAAATTTTCTTACCTACGTTTTTTGCAATTTGCAGGTCAGTGTCAGGTTGTATCTTGATCAAAATATGATTCACGACTATAACAGGTACGTATTTACAGAATTATAATCATTAGAATCATTAATACATCTTCCTAAGTTAGAATTGTACCATAACAACAAATCTCTTATGGAAAGTGCTAATGGTACAAATCTAAATTAGAAAGATGTATTAATGTTTCTAATGATTATAATTCTGTAAATAAGTACCTGTTATAATCGCGAATCAAATTTTGAGCAAACAACAACCATAAAGAGACCTGCAAATTGTATTGCGCATTCACAGACAATCAATGTCAAACGTTCGTCAAAAATGTAGGGAATTTAGACGTAGGTACTTTTGACAGATTGAGACAGATTAGAATGCGAACGTTCTTAAAATACCCCCTCAAATTACCCCTCAGATTAAAGCCCCAACACTTTAAACTTAGTATACATACTTCTCTTATAGAAATGTATACCCAACATTCCATATACATAGTTTAGTAGTATGCATGCTAAGTTTTTGACCCAAAACTCCTTTCTTTTAATATGCTGCAGTCATAGAAATAAATTACGTAAGGTTAAAATATAATTAACAGTACCTAAAATAAGTTGTCAATAATAAAAGTGTAGAGTATAAGAATGGTATTAAATTGATAGTAATAGTAGTTGCAGCACTTGGTGAGCGTAGTGTTGAGCCGGGCGCGGGCGGCGTCTTGTAGCCAGCGCGGCGTCCCGTGCGCTCCGTGGCGCAACCCATCCAGAACGTAGCCGATGAAAACTGCTTTTCATTTTCAACGCGCATCTGGAGGTCGTTGAACTTCCAAAAACCTTTGCCTTTGAAGAAGTATGTTTTACCTGGATAAGTTAAAAATAATATAAGTTTATTTCATTCATAAATAAATTTAGGAGGGTTTTGTTTCTTTTTCTTGGTGTAAAATGTTGAAAGTGGTCGATCTTTACCATCTTTCCATTGGAACACGCTGTCGATATGGTATCCCACGCCTTTCCACATAGCCATGTTGCGAGGGTAATCGTAGTCAACGCGACCTTTTTCTTCATCATACCTGAAACATCAAACAATTTAATTGTTTTAATTTGCTGTGATTACAAACTTAAAGTACAGCTCAGAGTCTGGATTTATGCCCAGTCATCATCTGCTTAGCCTTTTCTCAACTATGTTGGGGTCGGCTTCCAGTCTAACCGGATGCAGCTGAATCTAGTATTTTACATGGAGCGACTGCCTATCTGACCTCCACAACCCAGTTACTGGGTACCCCTTGGTAAGACTGGTTGTCAGACTTTCGGGCTTCTGACTACCTGTAACGACTGTCAAAGATCCACGAATGATAGCCGGGACCAACAGTTTAACGTGCTTTCCGAGGCACGGAGGATTTACGTGATGAAGGTTTATTTATTTATGGATTTATGCCCAGTAAATGGAACTTAAGCATAGGTGTCTAACTTGCAAAATGTTGGGCGACCTACTATACCTACAACGTATGCTTTCGGGGAATACAGGAGTGATGATGTTACTTCACAATCAGCCTATAAGCGTTCCAACTGTTGAGACAAGGCCTCACCTGGGTGAGAGGGACTGGGCCGTAATCCACCTCGCAGGCCAAGCGCGGGTTGGTGGATGTTACATGTCTTCGAATTTTTGGGATCTAGGACATACCGGTTACTGATGCCGGGATGATTTTAATTAAAACAATAAAATTAACTCACTTCCAATACATAGTGCCACTGTAAAAATAGGTATTGCCGTTGTGACCCCAAACCATGGCAGCGTCTAGTTTGTCCAAACTTTCAGGCAGACCAAATTTTGATAATGGTTTCGGGTATCCCGGCAGCAAATTTTGTGTTTCGAACAAGTACAGCTCTTTACCTGAAATTAATAATAAGTTAAACCTTAGTTTATATAAGGTGTTAAAAAATGAACCCTTCAAACTTAAAGAGGTGCTTTAGACCATCAAACTGAACAACTTTCACTATGGGACAAAATCACAAAAAAAAAATCAGCTGTCCAGCACATTTTTTTCGTGATTTCAGATTTGGTCCCATAGTGAAAGTTGTTCAGTTCGATGGTCTAAAGCACCTCTTAAAGTTTGTCGGGTTAATTTTTTAACATTTTGTATATATATCATAGTATAGTGGAGGTTTGATCAGATTTATTTAATCGAGACCTAAAACTATTGAAAGATTAAATTTTCATGTGTCGTACCTATGAAAATAGCTATTTTCCGATCCGGTCTTTCATAAACTGCGTCGACGTGTGTAAGGTTCTTTGGTAAACTAGCCCACATCCTTGTTATTTCCATAGGATATCCAACGTAAAGCCCTTGAGCTCCTATCCTCCAATGGTACTGAAAAATAAATTGGAAATTTAGATAGTGCAGCATTTTAATGCCTGGCAATTGACCGTTAATTGTAGCGGTCTATGAGGATCCAAAGAACATGATGCAAATAATAAGTACTTACTCTATTTTTAAATATGAAGAGTTCGTTACGTATGAGCGCGACTGCGTCGTAACTCGTATCACACGTGTCAGGTTTGTCCGCAGGAGTCGTGGTCGTCGTTCGCTGTGTCGTTTTCTCTGGGTAGTGCGGCTTCCTCGGGTTGTCTTGTCTCGGATCATTCGGATAATGAGTTCTAGGATTACTCGGATACTCGGGGTGCACGTGAGGGTAGCGCGGCCGGTACGTGGTGGGGTGGGGGGTGCTTTCAGTGGGGCGGTACGTGTGATGATGATTGGTGCGACGGGGATGATCTTCGCTCGTGTTGAGATGACGGCGGTCGGGGTAGTTTGATCGGTCGGGGTAGTGTGGTCGATCGGGGTAATAGCTGGGTCTGTCGACGGGATAGTGAGGGTATTTAGCGGGAGGACGCGGATAGGAGGGGGTGTATCCCCGGCTGGGGGCCCGTTCTGGATGTCTGTTGTGGTGATTATGGAGGACCGGCCGTCTGGTGGTCGTGGTGGTAGTAGTTGTGGTGGTCGTCGTGGTAGTAGGTGGTGGTACTACTGGGCGGTAATATGGTATTTTGGCCCACTTTGTGCTCTTTTTAGGTCCTGAAAAGTAAGCATTAAAAGATTAGTTTAAAAAAAGTCCTATAATGACGAGAATTTGAATGTAATTTAAATTCAGTAGTGTAGTGATAATAATGTTGATGACTGCTGGGCTAATAAGATGCTTACCATACATTTGTTGAATGCCATTGCGGTCGTCCTCGGGTAGTACAAAGTTTGGTTGAATGCCTTGATACCACGGAAACATAAGCGCACCCTTCACAGAGCTATGACTGAGACCTAATGAATGGCCAAACTCGTGTGCAGCCACCGCAAAAAGTGAAGTTCCTGAAAAGTAAAATAAAATTTTGTTAAACTAGGTACGTTAGTGACCATTAATTGATGAGGCTTACGCTAGAAATTTCCCGACAAAAGCCGATTTTTACGCAGTTAAAATCGTCATGCTATCATCGGTTAGCAAGGCAATCTATATTCTATGCACCTGTGGGTTCAGTTGAATAAAGGTGGATATTTACACATGGCTAGCCGAATACAATTCGAAGTGGCGTTGTAACCGTCCGTTGTCCGTGTAAATTATCACGTGTGCACAGTGCGGAGCTGCGCGGTAATCGCAGCGGCGTCCTCGCCGCGCTGCGGTCGCCACCTATCGGCTGCTGCCGTGTTTACACTATACATGCGACGACCACACTTGGCTCGCTTCGCAATGTTCCCTATAGCATGTGCATTAATTTTGTGACGTAATTCTGATAGCTCTATGAAGTTCCGTAAAGCTGCAAGAATTGCCAAAAGCCGCAATTGCCTATAGTTGATCTATGTAACTCCTTCAATGTTTTGAATATGCATTAGGTCGGATTCAAAGATGACTTCAGGAAAGCTAGTAGGTAGGTGAACAAAAGGTTGTGAAAAAAACTTGTTGAATCAAATGGGCCACAAAAAATCCTATCCTTTAATTGGAAGCAACCTAGCACCGTTATCATACTTATAGAGATATAATATTCCAATGGCAAGTTATTTAAGCTTGACAGCTGTAAATCAGGAATAGTATCCTCGTTAAGCGTCCATTTAACACTGAGCCTACAAAACACAAAACGTGGGCGTGTGTAACAACGAAAGTGAACAGCGTATTCCGGCGCTTTCGACATTTGCATGTCAAAACATGGCTGACCGCAACGTGCTCATTTCCGAGCTACACGTGAACTTTTCACGGAAGCTCTGCAAATTCAACGGGAATCTATTAATACGTACCTATGTACTCATTTATATTATTCTACGTACCTACCTATATTCTTTTATTAGAATTACTGAACAAACACAACATTAATTTAATTCATGTGGAAATAGGTAGGTACAAAGTATACTGTTCAATGATATTATATACAATAAAGAGGTAGATAGGGCACTAGCGCGCGCAAATTGTTGCAGTCAAATTCAGACAATTGTCGTAATTTCGTTTAGTCGACATACTTCAAGCGCAACACACTACAGATAGCTATCTCTTTCTATGTCATACGTTCCGTATTATCTGTCGCAGTCGTAGTTGAAAACCACTATCTCAACAAAACAAAACGTCGCTCAGTATGAACGTAGTATATCTTTCCTTTATAATATCATTGATACTGTTTCAGTGGTAACACTTGCACTACGAAAACCACCCTCAGTGCTACGACTTAAAGGTGATATCAGTGTTAAATTGTTGCCATTGATGTGCGGTTGACTAACCAATGTGCCCCCCATCTACACAATAAATCCGAAACTAAGGAAAGTAAGAAATTACTACCTAAGTTCGAAAGTATGTAAATAGGTAATACCTAACAAAGCCAATCAAATACATTCTTGGCCCATGCACCCTAAATGAGATAATAACGTCAATGTTCTGATTTCCTGAACATGGGAATAAGTGCAACTTTTTACCTTCTTCATCGTCGTCTCTTGGTTGCAGCAGCCATAACTCATCATCGTCGAAGTGTGCGTCTCCACCGCGACCAGTGCCAGGGAAGAACGCGTGCGCAAGGATCGAGCCCCGGCCGTCAAACGGATAAGCGTCGTCATGGTAACGCCTGTTCAAACAAAAACAAAAGGGTTTAAGCAAAGATAAAATGTTACATAAACATGACAAAGTTGCATTAAGCTTTTACTGTTGATGAAAACAGTCATACCGAAGTAATGTATTCATCTCGCAACAAACAACAATGAATGGAGTGGATGGAGTCTGCAGAGCAATCAAACTTGCGTCCCGGGGGTCCTACGCTCGGCTTCTACCCAGTACCCACCTAATCATTTTTCGTGCCAACAAAACACAACGGAAAGACCTCACCCATGCATATTTCACGCGATATTAGCTGACCGTTGCGTTATTGAGTTTCCATGTGAAAGTTCTGCCACTAACCGATATGGGCGGGGTGCGCTAATAGGGAAAATATTCCTATCCTTAGTACGGCTATTATTATGCTCGCTCGGTTTCTGAGTCGCTTAAGTAATAAGAGCCGCAGTGGAATATTCCCGGAGCGATTTTACCGCCGCCCGCCGTACCTATTGGTAGCATCGGGAGGCCACATAATTTTTTTTTTGTATTTACCTTTTCTGTAAAGATTTGAAAAGCGATAGAAAAACGCAATCTGTGTTTTGAAATCTACATTATCTTGTTCGTAATGACAGCACTTTTATTGAGTGCTTTCACAAAGGTAAGGTAGTGGAATGAGGAAGTGTCTCGCTGACATACGCCGTCAAATATAATGGGTTCGGAATGGAAAGTTTCCGAGTTTGGGGGATGATTTATAGCCGTGTTGGTATCTACCCTTAGCAACCGCGCCTGAACCCAATGTGTGCGGATATGAAACGGGTCAATGTATGTCATATTTCAAATATCCTTTCTTTTTTATAAAGATGCAATAAAGTAAAACTTACAGGCATAAAGCCAAATATAAAAGAAATATAAGTTCTTCACTTGAAATTGGTCCATAAAATATACATTACATGTCTAAATGCATGAGAACTAAAGTATTGTAGGTATATAAGCGTATGATAGCAGCCAGTGATTGCACTTATATCATTCGTGAGTTGGAGAACGCAGTTAAGTTGTACGTATCCTTTATTACTTGGGCAATATTACAGTTTATGAGTGTAATAAATCTGGTAGACGCATAGTGTAGGGTACTGCGCTATGTGCAATCACTCTCAGCGTTCCAGCCAAATGAAGTGATGATAGAATCGTTTCATATTACATAATAAAATATCGCACGGAATTCCTATCAACTACATGTTTATGTTATGTATCGTTATTTGCTGTAGTCACTGTAGAGCTATGAAAACAGAAGTTTTTCACGCAAGCCATTATATTTATTGATTTTGGTACCTCTGTATGCGTAGGTAGGTACCTATGTGATGAGGTTGATTTTATTTGAATAATATGGAAATAGCGTTAGATAAAATAGAATCTGTCTATAAATAAATTAATTTGAATATTTTTCTTAACTGTGTTTTCTGCCTCTAATAATATTTAGGTAACCGTTTTAGATAGATAGAATACTTGTTATTATGTACAATTGTACACCATATGAATTACAGATATAAATGTAGAAATTTTGCATAATTATGGTGACACAAACAGCGGTATTATCGATAAAAGCGATATTTTAAAGGGAACCTTTGGATGGATTAAAGGGAGGAGACACAATACCTATTTCGGGTAGTCTGTGGAGTATTTACCATTTACCTACATTCAGTCAGACATTCAGTTTTTCCTATTATTTATTTTTACCTAAGTAGATCTGTCTAAAATAAATGATAATTCAATAATAATAATAACCCCACCGCTGTATCTCTACGTTAGAAAGAAAGAAAAATAGGTTTATTTGTCACAGAAACACGTGCAAACAAAAAATAATTAATTGTAATAAAAATATTGATAAAAACAAAATATATCTATAATCTCACGAGCACAAAGCAGAAGTAGTTAATGTCGTAGTGTCTTGCGCGCTCCAAACTCTGCGACTGTGTCGGTAGAGTTTACCCTGCCGGAACTGCGGAACAGGTCTATGGTGAGGAGCCAGAGAGATACAAAAACCCGCAGGGCGGTACGTGGCGAGCTGTTGGGCAGTAGTGTCCCCACGGACCCTATCTCCCGGGAGTAAACTTGTTCCTCACCTCTGGCTTGTTTTAATTCGCCGGCTGGAGTGAACGCTGACGAAGAACAGAGCTCCCACCTATTTCTTGCCTTTATTGGCCGGCTTGAGTGGAGATTCGCAAGAGCAAACATGCTCGGGGAAGGAAGTATTCCAGTAAGTGCTTGTAGGGATCTTAACCATCTTCCGGGCTTTGGGATTGTTCTGAAAGCCGTGGAATACCTCTTCACTCCTCAACCATCTCAGTACATGTTGCCCCCTTGTCGCTACGTCACTAAGTGCTAGCGACCTTTTCCAGGGGGCCATTATTTAGTGTGCAAGTCACTCCCTGCCATTGTATCTGTGTAATTTATATAAAACATTGGTCAGGCAGCGGCTATAGACTTTCCATATTCACTTTATCCAGCCAAACCCATAATTCAATATATTTGTTTCCATATCCTGCAATAGTCCTACATCAACCGGGGGTTGTCTTTGGGTGCACTTGCATAGTGCGAACAGGGAATTCGTCGGTCGGTGTCTCATTTAATTAAAAACGTCTAACGGGCCTCTGCGAGTTGGCTTCAGCCTCTCGTACGACTTTCAAAGGTCCGGGACCCCAGGGTCCCGTGAAAGATCAACGTAAAAATAATAATAACCTATTATATATATTAAGTATTATGTATTATATTTTTTTTGTGATTGTTGTTTTTAGTATAATTTGACATAACAGATAATTATTGACATTACCAGATTATATAAATTAAAAACCTAATAATAATTATTGTGACAGCTGTTACTGTTTTCGAATATTTTGACATTAAGCTTTTTGACATTACACATTACGACTATTCTTCATTATATGAGTTGCGAGAGATTTATATTTTATTCATTAATTATTTTATTTGATCAGTAACTACATATTAAATTCGACTATAGATGATAATAATCGTAGCAGCTGCATCTATAATTATAACGATTTAACTCAAACCTAATATTTTGCAAAATGTATCGGGACAAATAATTAAATATTCCAACTTATATGTATACCTACATTATCTGCAAATAAATGATTTCTTTCTTTCTTTCTATGCTAGCATTTGAAATGTTTTTTTCCTATTCAACATTGACTGAAAATCCGTCGCATTGTGTGGGAACTCCTTCGTCGTAACTGACAATCGTCAGTGCCTGTACCTACCTATACTTACTTGATCGTCAAATAAATAAAACAAAGTCGGGTTAGTTACACAATTTATAAGTCAAGAACGGCCGGACCGATTTGTATGATCTTTGATTTGTTGGATATTTCTCCGCTCCGAATAGCAGAATACCTATTAAAACACCGAAAAGAAATAAAAAGAGAATTCATTTTCTCATACATTTTGTATGATAGATACGGCTTTTTGTGATTATATCTCGAGAACGGATTGACTGATTTCGATGGCGTTACGGAGTCCGCCGGGTAAGCTAGTAGGTTATAAAAGTCAAGAAAACCCCCATTTACTTGGATTCAGAGAGTCATCTCATCATCTCAAAAAAAAAAAACAATTCATTAGGTAGGTAGGTGAACATAATTACTCTTTTGAACAACATCTCTTCTATATCAACTATCAGGTACCAACCTAAAAGTATCGTTATATCGGTTTCTATATCATTGGAAGACAACTTTGCTGTAGATAAAGTAGGAAACGAAAGACTTATATAGAGTGTAATATAAGTTAACGGCACGCATAAAATCCGAGACAGGTACTTACGGCGTAGCATTTGATATTCTATCTATCGTAGAGACGACTTTAATAATTTAAAGTCTAATGCGTTAATATAAACCTATATTATTTACATCTGTTGTAGGTAACTTATTTCTGAAGTAAAACAATAATTACTAAGCGAGGGAAACGCGTGGAACTTAATTTCAAATACACCTTACCTACCTGAAACGTTCCAAGTAAAACTTAAAACAGCAAACTGAAATGTATACAGAATGTATCGCAAGTCGAAAAGCATTATCGAATAATATATCGGAAGTCGTGAGCAAACTTCTTATTGATTCGACAGCAAGTAATAAAAGTGAGCTCGTGATGTGACCACGCCAGCACGGCAGCCTCAACTCACAAAATGAGACGCTCCCGGAACACGGAGAAAAAAGAAAATTTTATGCAGAGTGCGGTGAAGTTGTCGGCTGCCGCTGCAAGTTTGCAGCGTTCACCGCAATATGGTGGTCGCAATAAGTCCAGTGTTGAGGTTTTTGTCGCCGCTCCTTTCTCATATCGTCGTTTACGGTGATCTAATAAGTGAAACTTCGCCCTACTCTCATTCAATATGAGGCTCCTGTCGGAAACTTTGCGTCGTTTGTCAGGGTTAGCTTCGTTCGTCGCCGTCGTATCTGTTTACATGCTTTTGTTATTAGGTCATATAAAATTGTTCTGAACTTCTGAAATAGTATCGTTTCAGTGTATCGTAGCCATGAAATAATCTAACATAAGAAAATTTATAGCATATTTTTAAGGTACGAGATTATAACATTTCTGGCATACCTATAGTTCTCAATAAACTCAAACTAATTTTCGTCGGGTAAAACTGCATAGAAATGCATTTAGCGTCACGTCGCCTTTGAATGAAAGCGAGTTATGATCGGGGCTTCATACCTACTCTTATGTGAGCAAACGTTCTGAATTTAACTTGTAACTTGTCGTACATCTATCGGAATGATTGAAAACACTTCTTCAGAATGTTATTGAGCAGGTAGTAAGAAAGTATTAACTACCTTTACGAATACGATTTTGAAATGATCTTTTCTGGTTAGTCTGTTTTTAACAAAAAACCTTATTTTTCAAATCTTAAAATTTTCTTCTATCAGAATCTTATTTGATTTTAAGAAAAACGGGTTTGCTCATTGTATACTGTAGTTATTTTATACGTTATGTGCACGCTATAGTGTTCAGATCGGCTTGAGCAGTGTCCGACCCTATTCTTATGCCATGCACGAGGAGATCGCAAATCCCCTTAAAATGGATAGGACGTTTCTGTAAATCCCCAGTTGATTATTATTTATTATCAACACAATAAATCAAGCTTGGGGATATTTAAAGAAGTCTGCCAATTTTGTTTGCTGCGAAGAGAGATATTTCCTCTGTATGCAAAAAAGGACCTTGAGGACTGCCTACGTACATGTGCTAAAATCAACACCATCACTCAATACATTTGCCTTCTTTTGATTTACACATTGTTGTGATGGCAACTGTATTGAGTTTTGTTAAAATTCATCGTTAGTTTTCTGTAAGTAGGTACCTATACCTAGTTAGTGAATTCAAGTCTCCTGAATTATCCGACACTCTTAATATTTACAATTTGTAACGTTTAACATCTTCATTAAGTGGATTCCACTACCACAAAAGCTTTATTAAAATATTGTACGTGACAGGTCCACCTAGCTACGGGATAATCTTCCTCCAGAACTTATCATGTTGCAAGGATGTTGGACTAACTAACGGTCATTGTTTAAAGTCATAATGTCTTTTGACTTACCTGGCAAAGGAAACAACGATGTCAGCCTCATCGGAGTTGACTTCTGTGAAGGTTAGGCGCGATGCTTGGGCCCAGACCTCGAGCGCTCGTGACAGCACGGCTCGAGTCATGTACGGGTCCAGCTGTGATGGCCGCCGCGCCGAAGACAAGCTGAAGACAAAATATCATGACATTAAATAACCGAACATGTGAAAAGAAACACAAACAGGCACTTATTATAAAGAACACACCGTGTTATTTCAATTCATTACTTACTATAAAATTCGCCATAATTTGGAGTAAAAGTCACGAAACAAAAGAATGCGTTTAAGCGAAATGTCTTTGTATCAGTAATTCAGTATATCCAGGGCCTCAAGTCTGCTATTACAATAGTGTCAGAATGGTCTATCATTGGTTTCATAATTGTTGATTTTAACAGGTTTGGTAATCTACTAATATAATGGCGTCATTATGACTTTCCAATGGTCAACCACTGACACTCCATTGAAAGAAATGGCATAAAATGGTAATCTCGTACATAATGACAAATGAATAAATGTAATGTTTATTGCTATTTACGAACTTCTTACTACTTCAGATTGCAAACACTAATACGTAATATGTAAAAATAAATATTAAATGAAATCTAGCATATTTAGTAGTAGTTTTTCTCAGACCATTGACCGACCAATGATCGAACATTATGAATTTAGCAGATTACGAACTTTTAGCAAAATGACAATGGGATCGTGTTGGAATGACGAATTTATAAAAATAGCAGACTTGGGCCCCAGATCGACTGCTGAAGTCTAAGATCGCAAAAGCGGCTGCAAAACTTGTGGTTCCGTTTTCGGATCAGGCAATGTAACTGGGTTATTTCATGGGGCTGTATTATCTTTAGGAAAACGTGATATATACGTCTTTTAATTAATTTAGGTATATAGCTATGTATATGTTTCGAGTTCAATATTATTCCTGAAGTCATTACTTGCTTTAACGTTATTCAAATCTTATAAGTATGTTCTCTTAATTTTAACTGTTTTCTCAAAATCTATAAACACGTTAACTACTAGATTATGTACCTAAAACTCTTTATGATTTATAACCAATGAATCTTGAACGCAAAAAGAAACTGCTATTTATTTACATGTCTAACTGTAAAAGTTACTGAAAAGTAATAGGTACACGCAACTTTGGACACGAAAACCACACCAATGCATTGCTCAACAATCGTTGTCATCCATTGTTGTTTATACAAGTTTTAGCATTCTAGAAGTCTGTAAGTCCTAATAATAAAATAGTGAGCCTTTGCTTAATAGTAGTTGACGAGAGTGGTCATTACGTAAAGGGACGTGGCGTTACGTAGGTATTGTACTCGTGTGTGAGTGGCATGGGGCTGGACGTACCCCATTTCAGAGCTATGTTGTGTGTGCTGCGGCTGGACAGCTTTCGAGTAATGGAATAATCGCATTGTGGACAATTTGAGTGACTCGACTCTATTTAACGCTCGCTGCGTTCATTACACGGGATTTATGCGTTGTCATGTACAACACAGAGACCTCATTAGGTCCGCACAGGTTTTAATTAGAGATCTAGTCCGAGCATAATACCACTAAGCGGATATTTGTCGCGAGGTTATTAAAACCGTAATGGATGAGCTGTAGCGGCTCGCATTATTCAGATGTATCGGCAAGTATACCAAACCGCCAGTGTCGTGGTCAGCTTTCAGTCTATATTTGTACAACACATTTTGCCGGATAAAATATGGTATCCGCGGGTAATTCAAATTAACCAACGCGGCTGCCGCCCGCAGCTCCTGTTGTTAACAATTATTTTAATATGATTATTTAGGAACACTGGGGAAATTAGGGAGATAAAGCAGTAAGGACCGTACTAATGTTTCGAAGTCAGCGTTATTCAGTTGAGCGGCGGTATGCACGTCTCTAGGCAGCAGCGACGTACAGCAGTAATGAAATGATATGTGCAAAATAATTTATCGAGTCTTTTTAATGTGCCGGCTACCCCAGGACAGTCGGGCGGCGGCGGATGGAAAGCGCTCGAAATTTATTATTGCCATATTAACATGGGCCGCCGCTCGTGCACGCACTATATCAGCCAACTAGTTAATTGCAAGCCTTGGATGAAACTCGCAACCGCATTTCGAAGTTAATGTTGTTATGTCAGCCCAAAATAATGAGTGTGGTCAAACTGCATGAGGGAATTTAACGTATCAGTGCTGATATAGATTAATATAATCTTGGTGACAACATCCAAAGTTGGATAACGTTTGATATTAATTTGATAGTTAGTCGAAATGTTCATCTGTATCCAGTCAATGTTCGGATAGTACGGTTTGTGTAACATCGGTTATCGACGCGGCCTCCTGGAGCGGTCACGTCACGCGTGTCATGTATCTTTACACCCCATTACACTAATTATCTGATAATCAAATCTACACACGTCCGCAGCTACGTATGTTAGGGGACAGCAAGCTTTACACACAGACCTCGTGTACGCACATTTTAATTAACTTTGTGCCTAGCCAAGTAACTAAGTAGTATTGATTATTTTATTTCTGTAGGTACTAAACATTCGAATGTTTAATATTAATGAGGTTAAGCTTGCTCCTTGTTGCTGGATTAAGAATTGTACAGTCTTCATTCGGTACCAAAGTTCTCGAGGATGAAACCAACAAATGCTCAATTTTTTTACGAAACGAGGTCAGCGCCGTAATAATTTTCATTTAAATGAAACACGTGAGTACGCAAATAAGTTTGTAGTGGTTTTGAAGGACTTCGCGGCACGTTGCTTATTGGTGGGTCAGTTTGAAGGAGTTGAGAGTAAACAGAAGCCTACAGTCTGACTCGAGGGGTGAACTGTGGACACGTGAGCAGGCGGGAGCTGGCGAGGACACGTGATCACGTGCTCGCCTTCACATTACAATGCCCTGGGTCACGCCTACGCCTTTACACTCTCGCAGCACTTTTTCATAACCTTGCCGGGGAAATTCCAGCTTTCTTTGCTGGAAAAATCCCATATTTTTATACTTGCTTTATTAGCAATATGAAATACAAAATCTACGGTTTTTAGAAATCGATCTTTTTCAATGAGGTAACTTTATCAATAAGTAACGGATTTTATAGATGAAATATTTTTATATTAGATCTGAAGCGATGTTCAACACAATGAATGATAAAAGCAGGTATTTATTATTGCAAATAACTATATATATCAGATAGTACCTAATCCTACAGTTATCATTTCGAATATATCAATGAAAAACTTACAATGAAAGCATTTTGTTATCATACTCGTTTATCGAATGCACGTATCTATATAGGAGATTGACACCCGCATGAGTTCATGAAATCTTTATTCCCTATAAATAAGTTCCATTGTTATATTTATTGGTAATAAACTGTCATGATGCGCGTTCGATATTCACATTAAAATGTTTCTGTATAATTTAGCAGAGGCAGGCGGCGCGGCGTGGCAGCGACTCTGCGTTTATTGCGTGAAATAATAAAACATGCGATATTGTGACGACATGGCGACGCGAGACGTCTTCACTGCGAAACGGACATAATCTCGTTACGATGTCATAACAAACAGATTTGTAAGCACAAATTTTATGGGCTGTGTCCAACGAGCTAAAATTTAATTTTCTGAAATAATCTGTCAGCGAGCTATTAAAATTATTCGTCCGTGTACAGCCCTACAGACGTTACACTTTATTGCTGCAAAAGATGTTACAAACAGGACAAAGCGAGTAACTTTGTTGGCCGAGTATTGCTTTATTACCGCGTATATTTTCTGTTGTATCATATTAGACGTCTTTACTATCAGAATGTGTACCAGCAGTCTTTTGTGATCTTCACAATAAAAATCTACCTAAGAAGTTGTTCTACGACGGCGTCATAAAGTTCTACGGAAATGTGCACGAAGTTGTCTCAGTGCGTTTTTAGTGCGTCAGTCAGTCATATTTAACTGTCCTTTTCTTTCTGATTTCTTGAAACATAATCTTAATCGTGCCTTCAGATTTTAGAATACTACTTCGTCATGAGCGGCAGATGTAGGTACTAAAGAAAACACGTGTCGATCGTCAAAAATCGAAAAAGTATATAGGTTTACCTTTAAGGTTAAGTTTAAGACTGTTTAAACTGACATAACAGAGTTTATAATTTAAGAATAAATTATGAATAATGCAAAATTGCTCGTACATAAAGAGGACCGATGTATATCACGGCGGAATATTTCAACAATGACAGAGATGCCAAATTACTTTTTATTTTACTGTTCGAAAGGGGGAATTAGCATAAAAATAATAAAACGTCAATGGGATAAGGTCCCCCGTGGCGTGCCTGGCGCGCCATGCCACCGTCTGTCTGTCACAACGATTGTCAGCTCACCTCCGACAGCGAGACATGGAGTCGCTATCTCGATTATTGTTGATAAATAGAAAATATCGCAAAATTGAACGCTATCGTTATGCGATCATAAACGTAATAGCCGGTAGAGTCGATAAACACAAAGCTAAACGAGGCCCGCATCTTTGACAGCAAGTCTTGATTGGGCCTTTGAATTCCACGTCTCGATGATAAACGTACTAACGGAGTCATGACATTAGTCAATTGTTTTTATTGGTACGAACAGATGACTTAAATAAAGCATCAGTACTCCACGTTCAGAAATGTTAATCGTGGCTGCCGATTGCTTTAATTGTTCACCCGATGCAGTAAGGCACTCCTTTGAAATGTCTTCCCCTCCGTGCCGCGCTGCCTGCGCCTTCAGCTCTCGTGCCGTACATTGTAGATAAGCGACGTGGCAATAGGCATTGATGCTCACTGGGGATTTCAATAGCAGTCTACCGCTTGAATTCTTTGATGTATAAAGGGATTTAAAGAGACTCTACAACGTGAGGAAATTTCAATTTAAAGTCGATGCGTTTCAGTTTTGCGTTTTTCTGGTCGTAACTATAATTAAATTTTAATAGGTAAGTAAGTACCTAGTTATAGCTAAAGTGTAAAAAGTGTCGAAAAGTGCTATTTTCCCGTTTTATTACGCAAGAGGACATTTTTCAGTAATCAATTTTATTAGCGCCTGAATAACGGACTGTCTAGTGCGATCCATCGACGCTACAATGACGTCGATTGCTAATTGACCTCTATCGGCGTATTCCTTTAATAATAGCTCCTTTGAATGTCGGCTGTCGGCCGGCAGCTCTCACGTGCGCCATTGTGGAGGAAGCATTGACGCTCCTTAGGGATTTCAGAGGATTTCTAGACAACGCTTTACCGTCTCTCTACAGATGTCAGTTTAAACGCTAGTTCTGGCTCCATTGTGTAGACGTTTACTTGTTTACAAAAGATTATAATGCCTGTCTTAGAGACTAAATTTCCGTTTACATTGTGTTAGGCTTCTAGAAGTTGTGTGGGCTATAAACAAACATCTGTTGTGTTCGATAAGCGCTTAGATTGGGTTTTGACGGTGGGCGGTGCGCATAGAGAAATTAGTGAAGCCGGCCGGCCGGTAGAGCGCCGGGAGCGGAATTAAGTCGAGAGTAACGTTGTTATGATGGTAATGGCATATTACTGTTCGCTTCGTGTGGACATTTTCAGCACGAGTACAGATACAAAATTGAAACGATTTTTCAGTGGTACGATTGCATCTGTTATCAGTGAGCGTGAACTTCACAATTCACGTTGAATATAGATGATGTGACTCCGAAGTCCGTGGGATCGCTTTCAATCTTTTTACAGATTTATTTTGACAACATGTAGATCTTTGTAATGAAGGAGGAAGGTTCAGAAACAATTTCAATGAAAAGAAAATTGGTTCTCAGTGTGTTGTTTTAAATGAAAGTTCTTCTAGAGGCGCAGTTCTAGTTTTAGGTACCTACATAAATATCTAAGTTCATCGCTCATACTAGTATGATTAAAGTCATAACAGTGGCTAAACTAAGACCTAGTTAAGAACACGCGTTGTTAGAACTTTTATATGAGTTAGCTAAACTGGGAGAGATGTAATTGGAAAGTTGAGACGGCTTGCAATACCACCGCTGTACTGGTGTAGTTACGACCTTAATTTTGGCTATAAAAGCGCAGTTTTTCTAGAGATAATCGTTTCATTCAGTTTTGAAGAGCTGAAACTACATGGCACAGCAATTTTTGCTTGCCTTTGGTGCCTAAACATCGTGCGGTACTTAATTATTAGGTATAATGGAAGTGAGTTAGAAAACAAAATTGTTATTGTGTGCTAAAAAACGTGAGGCAGTCTTTGAAAAAACTTGCGAACTGTTTCTAAAGCGAAGTAATTTACAAGGTTTCCTCGCAGAAGAAAAACTCTGCTGTTTAATTTGGTTTTCACAATAATATAATAGGTTGCGAAACGTCGAGTTGTGTTTTATTGTTGTACAAACTCATAGTTCGCAAGCTCTAATCCTACCCTTTGTTTTTTTAAATTATTTATTTATTTATAAAGGTATAACAGCTTCTGTATATATATGCACTTAGTTAACAATAGCCTCGGACGTACGCAGTCGCCATTTGCAAGGAAAGAAAACGTTTGGTCTTTTAAATTTTTAAATGAGAAATAAAAGGATGTTAAAGAAACATGTGAAAGTGTAATTTTCTCGTATCTCTTTCGATATAGTGTTTGTGGCGGCGCGGCGGCGGTGCGCGTCGTCGTTCCGCCCGATAACGGACGGATGTGAACGGGCTTTATGAATATTCCCGCAAGCTTTCTGAAGCTCCGGTGCTCCGGGACTCGGTGAGATTAGAGGGCACTGCGCACGGATGCCGAATGTGCATGCCAACCCAGATGCTTTTTTAAGTAACGCATGTTTAGGTATTGGTATCGTAATTTTGTAATAAATAGTCTCGTAGGATGGGACTTTCAGGGTTTTATTTGATTTTATCTATAGGTAGCCCATGTTACCCAATGATGGCGAGATTAGCAATTAGTGTGGCGTGTTTATGCCAGAAAATTAACATCTTCTTTCAGCATTGACTGAAATTAAGCAGCAGGGGCAAAGCTTAGGGCAATAAAAAACCTGTTAGTAAATAGATAAAAGGACGGTCAAATTATATTCAAGCTTAAAATTGTTCTCTATTTTCAATATTGTTCTTAAGTTTCACGAGATAAGACTAGCACTTCAGCCATCTATGTTCGAAGATGTGTGTCTAAGTGAGTCTCGGTTTATCTATCCAATAATACCATCGGCTAAAATAACGGGTGCTATTTGATGTTCTAACTCCATGCTCTCAGAGCAGCAAGTGTCTCAAGTTATTTTTACCGTCCCCTCACCTTAGTGCACTAAAAGCGTTTGTCCTGAATTTTTAAAAGTATCAATTGAACTTTTACGGGTAGCGTACTAAAGCGCGAGTTAACTTAGCAATACAAAAGTTCAATGCTAAAATATGGACTGTCTAATTACGAAAGTACCAGATACAACAAAGTTTATTTTTGTTTGTATCGGAAAATGAATTGGGCTCACGGTGTTAGTTTTGTGATACGTCTATCTAGAGAACGGTATGAGGATTTGATAAGCAAATTTAATCTCCCCAGTGTTGTAAACAAAGGACAAATATCAAGTATTCAAAACGGCGTCGCGGCGGTCGATTGCGGAAATGACAAACCGATTAGTTGCAGGTCTCTGCATCCTGGGAGAGATATATCCGGCGGAACTGAGCGAAATTACTTCCCCCGTAGCTCCCAATGCACCGCAACAATGTCCAACCAAACTGCGCAATTCGATTTAAGAACGACCCACCAGCGAAAAGTCCCCTCTACGTCCACTTGTAAAGTTCCAACTTGCTCGCTTCATTAGAATCGAAATTCCCACGGTTCATTAGGATTCCCCAGAATTCTCGGCGTTCGTTAGAAATACTCTGGCGGCAGTGGACCCCGGACGTAAATAAGTGATTAACGCAGTTGGGATTGTTTTCCGACGCTCCGGAGCCGGCGCAGCACTACATAGTTGGAGTGAACTCTTGATACATTTACAATGAGTCGCCGACTTCGGCCGCCTCCCGTCAACTGTACGCGCTAATGTTTCATGAGATTACTTACGATCTCTTTCAACTGACATTGTCTTCTCTTTAAATATTGCCGACATTGCCGATAGCAATTTCAATTCGTAAGATCTTGTAAGATTTACCTAAGCACAGACAGATGATCGCACCCAGCTTTAAAATATTTTCATATTCTAAAAGGAATATATACTAAAGCTGCGATCAACGGTTTGTAGACAGGTACGTAATAGGTATTTTTAAGCTGAATTTTATTACGTCGCCATGAAAGAGGGTAAAACGTAATCCCAGGTATCAATGTAGATTCTGAACTACATTTCGTTGGAAGTTAATATTACATCCTTACTTTGTACAGGCGGCTCTGTCACTTTTTATATTGTTCGCGTAGATAATTACTGATACATTTTTAAAAGTGGTCGACTTTGTAGTCGTTTGGTTGTCAGCAGGAATTTCCCTGGGTTTTTCTTTAATGTTAAATTGTCCAGCTGTCATAAATCATAAAATCATAATGGTCCGTTTTTAAGTTGAAGTGGTAATTTGGAAACTTGTTTGTTTTTACTGAAGTTTTAAATTGTTTCACACGCTGCGCCGTCTAAAGTCATCAATTAATTTACTAACGATTTGGGCATCCAGATTTTCTTTTAGCTTTTCATTTCACAGAAATTATTAACATTCGTCACGAATCCATTTCCTCTTTCCCCTCAAATGAGATTGAGAAGACAAATTCGTTTCGTGATATTGTATTACCTATGTCTGTAACGCCGAAGCTTAGAAGTGCGTAGGTACAGTAGAGCTCACGTATGGGCTAGGGCGAGGTGACCCTTTTCGTGCGTGTGTAACTCTATTTACCGTAAGCAAGGGAGGATAACCGGTTGAATTCAGTTTTAAAAAGTGTGTTCCGGATATTAATGACTTTGGAAAAACCCAGGGCCGAAGCGTCAACCCTCTAGTCTCACAAGACTCACATGTGTATGAATAAATCGGTACGTAATTCTGATGTTATGTTCAACTAAGATAATTTTATAATTATAATCTTTGTTGGTTATTGGTGCTTGTTCAGAAGTTAGAAGTTGGTTTAGGGACTAAACGGACCCGCACGTTCGGACAAACATCGCGGGAATTTGCAACTCAAACAAGTTTAAGCAAATTTATAACTTCCGGATTGGAAGCAGGCTGTTGCCTTCTTGCGCTCCCATGCCACCGTATCTACTAACATATCTAACGACTACATTAAACCAAATTACACGGGAGAGTTAAAAGAGTCATAATTAACTTGTTAATAACTCAAAAGTACCCTCTTATTAAAATAAATAATTCGTTACAAAATGCTTCGGGTGACAGATCTCGGCGATAAGTGTAAGTCCAGGGATGTGTGGCCGGCTTTGAGTTTCATCTCGATGGGTCTCTTGAACGCAAAGAATATCGCAGAGAGTTTTGCGGTAGACATCAGAAAGAATTTCAGATTTATCTCGTGAGAACCCTTCGATGTTAATCGAGACTACGCACAGAGCCGGTTTTATTAGTGGACTTTGGATTGCAAAATAAATGTAATAAAGGGACAAAGCTCGTGTTAAACATAGTTGTAGTGCTTTGTTTACCCTGCACATTAATAATCAAGGTACTGATTTAATTTCATCGCGTTATAATATAATTTGAATTCCTTAAAAACACGCAGGAAAAGTAAAATTCAATAAACACATTTTATCGTTGAAATATTTTCATTCTTGTTATGAATACGAAAGCAGTTCAAACAGCAATTGCTGTAATTCAAAAGTGAGCGGAAACTTTCCTAATGATAAAGCACGGAGAAATGATATGAAAATAGTTTCCTTATACCGGTCGATGCGCTCTTGAGAGGAAATAAGGAGATGGAGTATTGTACGAGTGAAGAGTCGAAGACCGCGAGGTCGTGGCACTCACATGCGACACAATGCAGCAGCTTACGGAAATATGTTGCATCCCTCATTAGTTTCGCGACCGATTTACGGAAGGCTCTTAGAACCATGAATATGGTTTATGCAGATTTCCATTCCAATATATATTTGAAGAAAATAGGCCTATTATTAAGAATATAATCATTTCTAAATAATAAAACACTAACATCGGTATTATAAAATAGTATTTGTTTAAAAGGAGCTATGAACCTTTTATTGTTTTATGGAGCTGTTAGAAAACGAACAAAGTTACGTAAAAGTGCATTATCTTAAACAGAGTATCATAGAGATACAGCGAGAGGGTGCAAGGTCCTCGAGGGCGGCGCCCTACGGGGTGCATGCCCGCACTAGCACCTTTTGTCTTCAGTCTTACGTCAAGCAGGTGACCGCGTATCTCTGAATCATGCCAGTAAGCCAAACCACATAATGGATGGGAACAGGAATACGTAAACAACTTGTCAAATGAACCTTAAAAAGAATGCTTCAGCAATTTCAGTTATATTATATGTTTGTAGTTGACACACATCATCATATTTTACTGTTTTAGAAGAAAATGCAGCGCAATGTTTTATTTGCAGGTCTTTTATGTTGTAAGCCGAAAATACTGAAAATGATTTAGCTATAGGAAGGAAGCTTTTGAAAATGTGTGAATTATTTTCCTAGTGCTGAATATAGAGAATCGTGTACCGTACCTACTTTATGTACCGTGGAAATTCGATTTTGAAAATAGTAGTTTTACAATATGAAAAATGTGGGGGATACCTGAACTGCTTTCAATTCTTGTTCCCACTTGAGTGTAAGTGTGTTGTATTCTGTAGTATATTGCATCACTGCAATATAATTTTATTTGAGAAGCCGTCGACCGCGAGGTTACTGAACATGTTCAGAGTTCAACCGCTCCTGGGGTTCGGAGGTCGGAGTCCGCATGAAGTGTCTTTGTTACGTAACGCGAGTATGTGAACTGGCTTTTCTAACTACGGAATCATTATGTATTTTCAGATCACATTTTTATTTATGAAGTTAAGTGTATAAATTAAATGGTTAATTTCGTGATGGGATCGGTGTACAAATTAGAGTTTAACATACATTATTATTTGTGTCACGAAATAATTTGATGATCAGTTTTTTCTTCTTAGTTGAAAAGTTAGTAAGAAAAGCTTACCTTTTTTCCCGCTGGTGTTGCAGTGGGGTACTTTCAAATTAACCATTTGGTATGTATCTAAGTAGCCAACTGCTTGGTTTTGTTTTTGTTACTTAACTTATTTTGTGTCTGATATAAAAAATATAGTTTAAAAAAACGAAAAAAAAAACGCTTTAATAGCAAATCAAACTAAAAATCAGAAAAATAACTTTTATATTTATATTTTATTCAACTGTTATAAAAAGTATACTAACTCGATATGTTTCAATAATTTTCAAAAATTGTAAAATATAAATAAAGTTATGAAAAGAATATTAATTTCATTGTAAAAAAGCGTGGGGTGCTCGATATTGATTGTTGTAAATATATAATTAGTAGTTATTTGTAAACATAGAGTTAATATAGAAATATGATATAAAAAGCACCCCACGCTTTTTAACCGACTTCAAAAAGGAGGAGGTTATCAATTCGGTTGTATTTTTTTTTTATGTTTGTTACCTCAGTACGCCGTCATATATGAACCGATTTGCAATTTTTTTTTTTATTTTAAAGGATATGCTTCCAGATTGGTCCCATTCTTGTCAAAATCCAGTTCTGATGATGGGATCCATGAGGAATTGAGGGAACTCCTCAAATATTATAGGCATACATATAGCAATTTTGGTATTTTCATCAACATGTCAAGCATTTGCATTCAAAAAGTATAATTTGGTGAAGTGGAACTGATGAAGGAGACCACAAATAGCCACAGGCACTCTTCAATGATAATAAGTATTTCACGGGTGGCGATAAGATATCTCGATTAAGATAGTTAAGCGACTATGACGAAGCTTCTGACGAAAATGGTACCATCAAACCGATCTGATGATGAAGCTGGAAGGTAGGTACCGGAACTTCGTAATAAAACCATGTATTCTAGCCGTGTTTGGGCTTATTGGAATTGTCATGAGATGCACTCTGACTATAAAAAGTAAAAAATAAAAACTTTTTAACAAAAAAAACAACCGACTTCAAAAAAAATCAATCTTTTTTTGTTAAAAAGTTTTTTTTACAATGAAATTAATTTTCTTTTCATAACTTTATTTATATTATAGAATTTTTGAAAATTTTTGAAACATATTGAGTTAGTATACTTTTTATAACAGTTGAATAAAATATAAATATAAAAGTTATTTTCTGATTTTTAGTTCGATTTGCTATTAAAGCGTGTTTTTTTAGTTTTTTTAAACTCTATTTTATTTTTCACTTTTTAGTTCTATGTGCTATAAAACCGTTTTTAGTATGTACAGATGTGTTAACAGTTGCATCTCGATAGAAAACATATTCAAGGATTTCTATCTTGCCAACATAAACAGCGAGACATAGTGGTGTAACTTTATTTGCAAACTAGCATTGCCCCGCGGTTTCACCCGCGTTAAGTTGAGGAAAAAACCTACTACTTAAACTACTAAAATATATTCCACTACTTTAAGATTATTACTTAGTACCTACGCACGACTACACATCAAGCTATTACCCAGTAAAAGGTAGGGGCTAGCGAGGGGCCCGTGGCTAAATAATACAGCCGCACAGGTCGATCGATCAGGTTAAGCTACGCTTGCCGCGGTTGGTCTGTGGATGGGTGATCATCTTTACATACCGAGACTCCTCAGTGCCTCGGAAGGCTCGTCAAGCTGTTGGTCCCGGTTGTCATTCTTGGATCTTTGACAGTCGTTACGGGTAGTGAGAAGCCCGAAAGTCTGACAACCAGTCTTACCAAGTGGTATCGTTTTACCCAGTAACTGGGTTGTGGAGGTCAGATAGGCAGTCGCTCCATGTAAAAAAAACTTTTTAACAAAAAAAACAACCGACTTAAAAAAAATCACTACAAAGTGTAAAATAACTTTAATTTTAATATCGGAAGTCGGTGTCTTTGGTTTTGTGTTTACGTTTTTGCCACCGACTTCCAAAATTAAAATTAAAGTTATTTTACACTTTGTAGTGATTTTTTTTGAAGTCGGTTGTTGTCATTGAAGAGTTCCTGTGGCTATCTGTGGTCTCCTTCATCAATTCCACTTCACCAAATTATACTTTTTGAATGCAAATGTTTGACATGTTGATGAAAATACCAAAATTGCTATATGTATGCCTATAATATTTGAGGAGTTCCCTCAATTCCTCATGGATCCCATCATCAGAACTGGATTTTGACAAGAATGGGACCAATCTGGAAGCATATCCTTTCATATAAAAAAAAAAATCCAAATCGGTTCATAAATGACGGCGTACTGAGGTAACAAACATAAAAAAAAAAAAAATACAACCGAATTGATAACCTCCTCCTTTTTGAAGTCGGTTAAAAACTGTTATTCAGCTGCATCCGGTTAGACTGGAAGCTGACCCCAACATAGGTAGTTGGGAAAAGGCTAGGCAGATGATGATAAGCTGACTTCTGATTGTACGAAAAACCTATACAATGCGAGGTCAGCTAAAACAGGAAACGTATAGCTTGATGTGTAGCCGTGTGTACAGACGCCAGCACATCAAGCTACCCGAAACTGTCAAATTTTCCCAATCAACTTTTAACCTTATGCTTTAGCAATAAAGTTGAAAAAAAAAGAAATTTGACAGATTGTGGTAGCTTGATGTGCTGGCGTCGGTACATTACTCTAAGAAGCTATTTTAGGTACATCACGCTATGATCAGTAAGAGTCGAACTATAGTAGCTAAAGCCTCGCACAGCTAACAGCACACTGCGGCCGTGCGGATTTATTTTAAAACTATGACTATGATATCTCCTAAGATATTTATTGAAATCAAAAGATGTCAAGGGCAATTTTGTTCAAAATTAAATACTTGTGATGAATAACGTATTTATTTGGATAAGGATTAATATCATGTTTATAAAACACCTTACCACCACCTTACCAGGATCTTCTGATCCTGGTAAGGTGGTGGTAAGGTGTTTTAACCAGACCCATCCAACTGCTTAGGGGGGTGAGACAGGGGAATGTAGTATCCCCTAAGTTGTTCACAAATGCGTTGGAGGACGTCTTCAAGACGCTGGACTGGACTGGACAGGGTATCAATATGAACGGCGAGTACATTTCACATCTTCGATTTGCCGATGACATCGTCATAATGGCAGAGACGCTGGAACAGCTAGATCAAATGCTGCGCAGCCTAAATGGAGTCTCTAGGCGGGTTGGCCTCGGCACGAATTTGGACAAGACGAAAGTCATGTACAATTCACACGTCTTGCCGAGTCCAATCCACAACGAAGGGTCGCTTCTCAAAGTTGTGAAGGATTATGTCTACCTAGGGCAAGTAATCCAGCTCGGTAGACACAACTTTGAGAAAGAATAGCCGACAGAAGGATCCGGTTGGGTTGGGCAGCATTTGGAAAACTTCGTCAAGTCTTCTCGTCGCCTATCCCGCAGTGTTTGAAGACTAAGGTCTTCAACCAGTGCTTCCTGCCCGTCATGACATATGGTGTTGAAACGTGGACACTGACGGTCGGGCTGGTCCACAAATTCAAGGTCGCTCAGCGCGCTATGGAACGAACTATGCTCGGAGTCTCTTTGAAGGATAAAATTAGGAATGAAATTGCCCGGAAAAGAACCGGAGTTATCGACATAGCTTGCAGAATAAGCAAACTGAAGTGGCAGTGGGCTGGCCATGTTTGTCGAAGGACCGATGGCTGGTGGAGCAGACGAGTCCTTGAGTGGAGACCGCGTATCGGCAAGCGTAGTGTAGGACGTCCCCCAGCTAGATGGACGGACGACCTAAAGAAAGTGGCTGGAATGGACTGGATGAGGAAGGCGAAGGACAGGGTGTTGTGGCGCAGCCTGGGAGAGGCCTATGTCCAGCAGTGGACTGCGATAGGCTGAGTTGATTATAAAACACCTTTGCAAGTAGTGCATTATTTTAGAACAAATTTGATTATCATTAAAACGGTTATAGTGAGTCAACCTTAAAAGACGGATATATGCTGTCGCGGACTTTTTTTTAGAACTTTTAAGGAGGACCAATTCCGTCATACATTATTTTTGCGTAATATTAACCGTTTACGCAGCGCACGCAACGGAAGCTCTCAAAAGGAATAATTTCTCCGTGAGTCTAAATAAATGACTGCATGATCAACATCCTAATCAGGATAATGAGATAAGCTTATCAAAATATTGTATTGACGTCGGTCGTTGATAAGTCTACAACGTTTAAAGTAAATCTGATCGCTTAAAGTTGGGCAAAATCTAGCCCAACCGAGTCAGTTACATACATACAAACAAACATACAGGTGAAACTAATAAAAGCGTGTTAAAAAGGTAAGGTAACTATATCTACGTATACATAAAATTTTGCTAAAGCAATATAAAAGTCTGCACTGCATGGTACTGTTGTTGCTCTGAGCAATAAAATAATTCAACTTATGATAATACTTTTCATGAATAATGTCTTGTAGACTTCGAAAGGTTCTAGTGTTGGCACCTAAGCTTTAAATCATTTGGGCTGTCTACGAATAGTAGTTCGTGGAAACTAGTTTTCGTGTTCCAGTGAAGGTGAAGCCCGTTTGTATAGCAGAGGAACATTGAGATAATCTCTGTCTGCCATCGGGTCGCTCGTATATCAAGACGCAGGAGTTTATCATGCTCCTTAGAATAAATGGAACATGTATGTAATATGAAAATTTAACCATTGTGTGCTTATGTACGGTTTCGTTACTAAGTATTTGTTGTTTTTGAAAACACGTTTACGTTCACACCTAACAGGTTTTTGCGATTGCCTATTAATGAAACTAAACCAATTGTTGCGTAATTACCCACCTGTTTCAGTTCAGTTGGCCTGAAACGTTATTTAAATTAAGTCCCATATTACAAAGCGAACCTCATTTGCGTTTACAAAAGTGCAGATCATATTTTTTCTTCTGTGTGTTCGAATTGAAAGCGGTGTAATATTCTTTTTTGTCTGGCAGCGGGCGCCGCGCGCGCCGCGCACAAAGCCTGCCTGGTTTTGTATTCGCTCCCTCACTCACCTGGAAACGAAAGAAAAGAAAATGTTAATTAAGAGCCACTGAACAAAATTGATATCGTCGGGAATGAAGCTTTCGCTGTTATTGTAAACGGATGCCAACAGATCGTTATAGCTATCAAGAGAAATATTCTTTTATTTTATCCAAAAGCCACAATGTTTGCCTCTTTATCGGGAGAAAAATCACAGTTTACGAACAATAAAACTAAAGGGGAGCGTAATATGAAGTGGCATAACGGTAGATATTTAGGTAATGTGGCACGGGCGACGGCGGCGGCTCCGCGCAATGCCAAACGAGGCTGAAACGTACGTCTCATTAACACGTAGCGGTGGCGATATTTAGGGAGCGGTCGCGCGCGGTGAGCCGCGAACTAGCATTTGGCAATGCACGCGCTCGTACACAGCCGGCTCTGTAAACTAAACAACTCGTAAAAGTGTAAAAGTCGTAACGATAGCGGCGGAGAGACCGCCTAATATGAGCGGCGGCTGGAGCCGCGCCAGTCGCGCTCATTATCAGATGGGACGTTCCGGCGCAACCCTTTCGTTTTACGATTGGCCTCTAATTACAGCAGCGCTCAAGGCGGCGAGTTTTTTCAGTTGATACGAGCATGGAGTGGGCGCGCATTGCCAAATGGATATATTTATCGGCACAAGCCAAATCGTTTACGCGGTTCGACTGCCGCGTCCCGGTCGTCGGTTAGCGTTACAATCGGCAGCCGTTTTGCGATATGAAAAAAGTCTCGGGAAATGTCGCAACCGAGCTGCAATAACAGACGGCGTTGGTTTACGAGAGGCTGCTGATAAAGCCTGCGCGGCTCGCACTGTGCGGGTCGCCTTCACGACGTGTTGCCAATTTATGTTATACGATAAGCTGAGTTTGTTTAGCCTGAGGCTGAGACGACTTAAGAGTGCTGAATCACGTCAAGCCATAACGCTCCAGGCTTCAAGCTAGGGTGGATAACTTTGTAGATAGGAAAAATATTATAGAGCTATTAACTTACAAAGAACTCAATGCGTTTAATGGTTGAGCGTAATAAAAACCAAAGGGTTTTGTGGGTCCATGGATTTTTTTTTATAGATTTTCGTTTTCGATTTCGTTATAGAGCAGACGGTATTGATTGTGATTGTTTGTAAGCTAATGAATGGCCTGCATTAGTAGATGAGTTAAATGTGAACGTTTACATGCAGCTGTGATTACGTGACTGCACAGATTTGAGTATCGGCATTTCGGAGGCATCCGACAGAGCGCTCGGTAGGTTCTAGTAACATATTCAAGATACTGGCTGGCGCACAATCGGAGGCGAAGTACCGACTGGAATTACATGGAATCGCTCACAGAGAATATTAGTATGCCAGGAGTGATCGCCGCTGGAATGAGTCGACGTGACGTAGCCGGCATCTTCCTCGTTGCTACGTCGAAGTGCAATAACAGGAATATCTTAAACTAGGAGAAAAGGCGGTGTATAATGCAGTAAATATTCTAAAACGCTGCATATTCATGAAGTGCCAACGAGGTGTCTGGCTTTATAACGATATATTTTATTGATAGCTTGATAAAATTGCATTTGAAGAAATGCGCCTTATTTAAATAAACAATCCGGTAATCGAGCTTGATGTTCTCTTAAGACAACGTGATAGGAGCTCTTTGAGAAGACGGCAATTTATTTAAATACGCCTTTACACAATATAATATACCCGAAGCCCTTATATGGTTTCTAAATAATGATCGAGTATTATTTGGAGGGCCGTAAAGCTATTTGGAAAGAAATCGCGCGATGAAAGATGAGGCGTTTTTGTCGGTTACTCAAAACATAGCGCGTGACGTGCATGGACTATGTGGGAGTGTTCGGTCGTAATCCCGATGTCTTGACGGGGACATGACGCGCATCTCATGCCGACTAAATGCTGGGAAAGTAGATGTAGCTACTAACGACATCCTTCTCATTGTGCTTTGAAGTCATCGAAAGAATTGGGATGAGATGTCTAATTAATATTTGAATAAGCACATAGGTAATTAATGGGTTGCCATATCAGTGTATATGAATTCAAAGTAATAACTACCTGCGTATGTCAATCAATCCGCAATATTTAAAAAGGTTTTAGGGTCCCTACCTAGTTACTTATTTTGATTTAAACACAGCTTAGTTTAAGATAATGTAAAGGCTGTATGTAAATGTGATGTTGTGCGATGAGAGACGTAGATGTCGGGTGTCGGCGCGTCGCGGTGTCGTGTCGTTACCGTCGCGCCGGCAGTCGCCTCGCCGGGCCGGCGGCGTCCCGCCCGCTCGCCGTGGGGACCGTCAACTCAATCTTGCCCCATTACGCGCGACAAATTGGAAAAATATTCAATTACATCTCGCTAAATATTGAATTATATCACAGCAAATTACAATTTTGCATCGGGGTAACACTATACTCTGTGCGAATCATCAAAATTTATGTTAGAAACGACGTTCAGATAGATTATGAAATATGTGGCGTATTATACTAATTTTTTTACCTTTTAGGTAAGTTTATTAAGGGAAAGGGAATAATCGGAAAGTTAGGCTGCGGTTTAAAACTATGCCTGTTAGAAATAGACCAAAATCCCTGAATGATTTTCAGGTGGCAACTAGGACCTATTATTGAGCATTACTGTAACACAAAACCAAAACCCCGATTCAATATTGATTGTTCCTATGCAATTACAAAAATATTGATTACTCGCGCCTTAAGTGTTTGATTGTATTTTGTTCGCAGCACACACGATCAATTTATTTACTCGATGGAAAAATAATATGCGAGCTTAGCTCGGCGACAAGTGGGCGCGGGAATTACTCGCCAGTTGGAGTAATTGCCAATTAATCACCAGCCGTTTTCTATTTCAGCAGGCGACGGCTATACGTGCCGCCGCTAACGAAATTGAGACTGCACCGTATGGACTGTTATGACAGCACTCTTCATTGCTTCGCTAGTTCTTATAACACTAATAAACGAGAAAATTTAAGCTGTTCAGAGGATCACGTATGATCGATCGTCTTCAGGTTAAATAAAATGTTTATCAAAAAAGGTGGATTGTTGTACCTACTTACTTAGTCGTATTTGCATCTGAAATGTAGCGAACAAGGTCTCGTTTGTGACGAAAGCAATAAATAATAAAACGGAGCAAGTCGCAGTCTGAAGCCGCGGCGATGAGATACCTACCAATTGTCTGTCGGTCCAGACGATTATTTCCTCGGCTTTCGGCGCTCCGTTTTATTCAGATCAGTGTCTTTATAACATAATTAAGTAAATTTAGAAGTCGTCGCGCTCCATCACCGAAATAATAAGAGTGAGAGCTTAGATAACCCGCGATTTAATACAATTTTCTCTTATTTTGCTATCTCCCGTAATTAGGAATTTCGTTGTGACTAACGAAATCACGCTACGTATCACGTTTTCCGTGAAATATTATGATTCCGGGCGTTTTGACGAATTACTTATTTAACGGTGCTCTTTGCAAACGCTGAATCCAATTGGTATTAATCGATTCTGAACTTTGAGTTAATTAATTTTATAAAGTTTAAGACTTTCTATAAATTTTTAATTGTGTGAATACTAAAAAATAAAAAAGTAAGATCTCTACTTTATAAAGCAATACGTATTTGACAAATTACTTTATCATTTGATTACTTAAACAAGTTGTATAATAATATAACTTTTCGCGATCAGGTAAATGTTTGTCATAAACAACGCTACAACTTTCTGGAGTTAAGTGGGGACAAACAAAACAGATATGCAAAACGTTTTCGACGTTACCATTCAATTGAACAACATCAATAGAGATGCTTTCACAATATTGTCACCGTGAGTGGCGTCGCCGGTACCGGTATCGGTCTCGGTACTGCGAGACGTTGTTTAAACACATGTCCAGCTAGGTAAATGGGTCGAGCAACTTATTTCCTCAGAGTGATTTATACCCAGGTTATTCTAGGTTGGGTATTTGTATCGGCTGTGATCAGTGAGTGGATTGCGCGGCGACACCTTTCAAATAAATTGTCTTGAGACCGGCCGGAGACGGTAAACAACTCTACCCTATGCAGATGTTCTCAAACCAAACACCTTCAATTTCCTAGAGAGGTAGTGTCGGCCCTAAAATTGCACTCGACTCTCGTTTCTTCTCGCCGTAAGTGACTTAAGGGGCTTTTTTATTTAAACTGCAAAGTGAAATTGTTTTGGCTTGTTTAAAGAGCACTATCTTGTATAAACGTCTAGAATAACGGCAGAATTTTATCAAAAGATAGAAAGGTTTTTCTTCACTAAGGTTAAAGCTCTGTGCGTCGAGTACAAAAGTTTTATTTGCAATAAATATGTATGACGGACGTCGGCAAAGTTTGTCAATTAGCGGCACCTTGCAGCGCGCAGTGATAACCCTCAATCGCTACTAAACAAGTTGATTAATTATTGGACAGCGAGTGCTGCTAACAAAGTTCCATTGTCAAGAGTAGAATTATACAGAGTCACGTGCAAATTATATTGTTAGCTGGCTGGCGGCAGGTACATAACTAACGAATGTTCAACTTGACTGTCTCAGCTTAAAGGAAAGCATTGACAGTATGTGGGAAAGTTGATTCGTGTTTGTGGTGCTACATTTTTATCCATCACTTTTATAATTCGAGGGTTGATGGTTGCTGAATTGAAGATTGAGATGCCTACAAAAGTATTTTTATAACAAAAAGCAGGTAGGTATAACCGCACAGTCGTAATTAGTTTCAGACCATATAAAGACTTTAGCGAAGGTTTCCTTGTTATTGCCAATTTTTATTTCCAAGAGTATCGCTTGCTATTGATAATGTGTGCGTACAGACTGCAGTACAGTCGATATTAGCGTGTATAATAAAAGCAATTCCAGCTACACGTTGTCGGTATGAAATTGGTGTTGCAATAGACACGATGTCGCCGCTGCCAAATTACCGGCGTGTGTGGAACCGCCCTAACAATTACACCACTGGCCTTTAATGTTTCGTCGTTGTAATAACCTGATGTTTTTGTATTAACTTTTATTGTTATTACTGACAATGCTCTTGTACCAATAGAAGAGGTTTACTTGTAATGCTTGTCTGTATTGTACTTTACATTTTTATTAATTTCTCTATACTGGTATAATTAGCTGCCAAGTATGTGTATCTTTACAATTTCATTATAATTACCATAGTGTTTTATTTAGATAATCGTGTTATGTGAAACACTTGTTCTCACATTTCCTTAACAGTTTATGCAGGTTTGTTACATGTTTTCGATTAGCATTACCTACCGCATAAAGCAATCATCTATATTACACACAAAGGTACATCAAGCAAATAGTGCAATAAATATACGATAAATTACTAACGGAGTAATGAAAGTGTAATTCTCGTAGTTGGCTACGCTGCGTCGGCGTAGTACGCGACGACAGCTGATATCGGCTTAGGCGCGTAGGCCTGTTAGTTGGCAACTGCTATGAATGCGCGAGCTGCCAGCGCCTAACGGATAAGCCCACCAGTTACACACAAGGCAAGACACGACTACCTATATACGAGCACATACGCAAATTGTAAGGTACATTCGACTTACACCAAACGTACGATCAAGCTGATACAGTAGATAGGCGGAAAATTATTTTATGAACCATAAAACACTGTACGCATGCATTACAAGGTGATTATAATAAATGTATCAGCGGTTTGGATTATAAAAACAGATGGGATGTTAGAAATGTAAGCATGCGTTGAAGTTTTTCGGAAACAATAACTGAAACTTTTTATCAAACATATAAGAATTACAATCATCATTCAATATGAAATGAGTAATTAGTAAATATTAATGTTTGCCCGACATATACGCTCATTATATGTCTAATTATGTCGCTTCATGTTTGTGTCAAGACGTGTAATATAACAGATGGCAGATGCAATCCGACAGGTGTAAAGCGAATACAATTGGTGTCTAAGTGTGAAACATTGCATGGCTAATCAGGCGCACAGTAAGCGCATATCAATGCGGCCAGGTGTAACAGCCAGATAATGGCGGCTAACTATTGCGTACTTGATGACTGTACATGACTGTACCGCTTGATATGGCAAGCACTGCCATAACAATACTATAAGAGGTATTCAAGTTATTAGAGATTGTGCGGAAACTAGCGGCTGTGCGATACCTACACATGATGGCTCATATCTATACCCATGTTTTGATTACCTACATTAAACATGGTGAGGAAACCGGCATGTCCTAGAACCAAAAATTCGAAGACATGTGACATCTACCAACCCGCGCTGGGCCCGCGTGGTAGATTACGGCCCGCTCCCTCTCATAGAGGAGGAGGCCTGTGTCCCAGCAGTGGGAACATTATAGCCTGATTGTGTTATGTTAAATAATTCAGTTCCCTCTACATCAACATGAGCGGTAAAGAACCGGCTCCATACATGTAAAATGAATGCACTTAAACTTTACTGAAAAATGCTTTATCTAGATGATTGCGAAAAGCATACGAAATTCTTTACAGCAATTTCTGAGATGTTCCAAAGTTTCAAACATACCGAAAGAGAGAAATGGTTCAAGTACCTAATTTGTAAAATATTTAGTGACTTTTTCAAGCTTTATTCCCAAGGGAAAAAGATCGAGTAAATACCTACAAAGATTTGTATTTAGTTTCCAGAATAATATCTAGTTTGTAGTTATTTCGCTAAGCGGTTTGTACTCAACAATAACTGCGCCAAATTGAATAGAGGAAAGGATAAAAGCCCTACTTGACGTAAACAGAGTACGCCTCTTGGGTGACGATGTTTGAGAATCTTCTTTAACGCGAGCACAATGCTTTGTAGGTGCATTGTGTGACCTGATCTGCAATATATTATTATCTATCCTTCATTTGACACAACCGTCTTGTACTCTACTTATCTGAAACGTATGTCGTAAACCGCCAAATCGGTAGCCAATAACGCATAAATCACGTGATCGATGCGCGCCTGTTTTCTGTATGTTCGTGAAGCTATTTTCGCCGACCGGCAGGCCAAACGTTTTTCTATGAAAATTTCGACAAGATGCGTATCGATACACCTCATTGATTTTACTACAGGCCGCTAGCGCTATACTAATGTATCTATGTTGCAACGGTTACTTAATATCCAAATATAGACATGAGAAGGTGTAAGCATATTAAAAATTAACATTCTGTAATCAAGAACACATAAAAGTCTATTATACTTTGAATTATACAAATAGGTACGTCCTTTGATGTGATCAGTAACATATTGTCATCAAGCAAAACAAAAGAGAGCCAATTAAAGATTTCGTTGAGCTTGTACGTAACGTCATTTGTTGAGCTTGATGTCGAATCTTCTCTGGAGCTGTTGTATGTATCATCCACGGTCGCTCACTCAAGGAGGTTGTGATGGGCCGAGCAACGAGTGCACACATCACACCCAGGTTGAGTGAGTAACCGGGAACGAGGGTAAGAGGTCTTCTGATCTTCTTTAACTGGATATACTGGCTTCTTTCTTGAGGTTGGGTTAGTTGTTAACTTACACATAGATAAGAACGCATTAAAAGACGAAGACAAGGTGACGACAATTTTTGAACAATTTGCAGAAGAGTAAATATAGATTGGCACAATAATCTTTGTAGCACACATTTCAGGAATAGAATAAGCTGAACGAAACGAACCTGTTACAAGAAAACTCCCTTCTAAATATTTTTTGTCCAAAAATCCGACACCACAACAAGAATTATGTTCAAATCATTGTATAAATCTATAAGAGCGATATTGACGCTTGTTTGATGGAGCGCCCAAAATAGCACGCTGTAAAGCCCCCCGCTTGTAAACCGATCGAACGTCTTACTCCGACTATTTCGGCCTCAATGCAAGGAACATGGTGTTTTCACAATAAACACTCTTATAGCTTTCACCTTCGATTCTTTACCGCTACTTGCTATTAATTAGCTACACATTAATTTATTATTTTCTGTTACGTATACCCCTTTTCTTAACGCCTTACTTCGGCAAGCTAGTTAATTTTATACAAAAGTAAAGCTTCAGAAGAAAGACAAACTGAAACATGTGTATTTGTAAAATAAAGATATAAAATACATGGCTTTGGTTATAACATCTTTGTTCGGCAATAAAACACAAACAGTTTTATGTAACACAGCGACAGATTCGATTTATTTATTAACTACGTAAGTAATGCCACACGCGGCCAACGTTTTATACGGCAAATAAAATTGTATTGTAAAGGGGTGCGGTTCGAAGGCAACGCCATCTATTATTTACAGTACAGTACTGTGCCCGGCCTACCCTCGTTTACATCACAATTAATTTAATTTGCTTTTTCACAGGCTTCTTCCATTCCCTCATTGTGACGTGGAGAGCTGAGGGCGTGAATTTTCTCGTGATTTGGTAACGGAGGCGGTAATTAGAGCAATTGTGAGGTTTCTCCATTTGTTTTTAACTGTTTATTACCGCACGCGGTTATTTTGAATGTTCCTAGAATTAGCTTAATGTTTGATGTCGCTGTAACTTTGTATTAACACTTTGTTTTTGAGAGAACGCGTGGTTGGAGATGACAAGATTTACCGTTTCCTTTTGATACTTTAGTATGATATTGATTAGTTAGCGGTGTTTCGCGGTAGGTCCGCTACAAGTAAGGCAAGCCGACTGAGTGGAACCCGAGCCATGCGGCCAGCCGGCTTGCTGTCGTCGTATCGAGTGTCGCCGGACATGCGCGCGCGACGCCGGAAGCCTCCCACGAGCGCACTTCCGTCCGCAATACATCCGTCTGACATATGACATCGCACTGATATGATAAGGCTTCCTGGACAAAAGATTATGCCCGAGTTAAATATAATTAATTAATATTATTTAATTTTTAGTTCATAGTCACTAACATAACATTCAATAACATAGACGCAATCTTAAGTTGTGATGGAAATATAAAGCAACATCTTAAAATATAATTTCTAATGAGATGTTATCATGAAGCTCCAACCTATGCACCCACTCGTAATATTTTCATGAAATTGGCTCTTGAAACCTACGCAGAGATATAATTGACTCCTGTATCAATGCACGACCTTCGATAAGTAGTCTATTTCATGTATATTCAAGTAAAAGAAAATGAAATCTATTGGAAATTAGTTTTATGTTTAGCATATGCGTAGCTATAATAGTTATGTGAGTGTTTAAACTAAAACACGCTGTGTGACATAGTGGCAGGCAGCTAGGCGTCGAGAGCAGTGCAAAGTTGGTGTAAATCTTGGTCTAAGTGAGCCGGGATACAGTTTAAGCACGCGCTCGCGTCGCCGCGTCGTCGCCTTCAATCTAAGTTTGGCCGACAGTCGCCTGTCCGCTACACCCCTGCATAATGAAATGGGGACTGTCCTACAATTCACAAAGTTATTCGATACTCAATAATTACATCCATGTTCCATGCTCCTTCATGTCAAAGTTCAATATTCTGCGTATTAAAATGTTAAAATGTTTAGTGCAGTTTTTACACGAAATTTTCCCGACCTTTTTATGCGCTCCGCCCTTATCTAATGCGTCGTAACATTTATCTAGTATCTGTCACTTAAAGCCTTTGCTCTCGTGTAAACGGGCGACCTTATTTTTTGTCGAAGGGCCGGAGCTATCAGTTGGTCCCGCGACACAATATTACCCTGCACGGCGATGTATCGCGCTGGAATCACGTCATCGTTCACTTGCTGCCAGGGCGTGGCTGCTCAACGTGAGCTTGCGGGAAGTGAGCACAAAGTTACCGATAGATATGTGCTGTTACCGTCGTCGTTGTTCACACCGCTATCATATCATCACAAAACTTTATAACTGTACCTTACAACATTTTGAAATACCTTGGAATTGTAGGTACTCTTTGTAACTTCAAAGGTTATTTTTAAGCGAGGAACTTATTATAATAATGCCAAAAAGGTAAAACTAAGGCAAAAAAGGTGTTAGGGAAGTAGATGATTAAATTACATAGGCATGTGTTACGAGTATTTTCCTGATCAAATATTTACAGTTCAGACCGTCTTATGTGTGTACTAGACTAAAATATACATATGCAATACAATAACCAACCGTAACCCAAATTAATACCTACTAGCAGTGTCGCCAACTAAGCCGAGTGCACACTAGTATGTATTATATCATAGCGAACATATTATAACGCGTCTGTTATAAACGTACAAGGGACATTTGTACGGAGCCTTATGAATCCAGAGGTTGATGGATGGATCGGTCTGAGCAGAACCATGCATAGTCGATTATATGTCGTTTCAACCAATCTATGTCCTTGTATATTAAAGTTGAAACATTCACAATGATATTAATAATAGATATACCTATTATTATGCAGCTACGAAAAGTTACAAAGGATCTCTAAAACATTATCGAAAATTACATTGAATAGAAACTCTAACCAATTAGATATTCAGCTGAAAACTTTGAAAGCATTTGTAAATTAAACGTACCAGTGGAGTAATTTGTCGAACGTTTCGGCTCACCCTTTTGCGTTGAATGACCTAGAAAAATAAGCTCTATCTCTCCCTGAATGGCCGCGAAATGAAGTAAAGTTTTAAGACAAGCTGTCAGTTTCACGTAAACCTGACGTAGAGTTGGAAATGTTCAGAAAAATCATATTTTATTATGTTTAATTTGAAATTCCTTCCAATTTATTGGCATATTCGACGGCAGCCTTCTGAATTTTGCTAGATAGTAAAGTGTTTAAGAGTAATAAAGGAAGGTAACAAAAAGCAACCATAATCATAAACATAATGCACAATGAATAACAACCTACAAATAAAACACGAGTATCCACAACAATGTACCTAGAAAATCCTAAAACTTGACTCCTTATACTGTTCACGTTTACATAATTTTAGATATCGTGTTGTCAACGAGGAGGAAATGAGCCAGTTGATTATAATGCTGCGATGGCACGCCACGAGAGGAAAATTTAGATGCTCGCCTTTAGCAGATTGTATCGACAAGAAGGCAGGTTAATGATGAGGTCGATCACCTATCGTTTATTCACCTGTGAAGGGACAATGTGGCGATATGAATATATAAAAAGATTACCCAGCAAACCCGCTTGGTCGTGTATCAGTAAATAAATGTAAGATGTATCTAGTTGTTACATTACGTACGTATACTTTCTGCGTGTATCTAATGGTCTCACATACGTGTATGGTATAGGTGCGTACATATAGGCGACACCACGACAGAGCACTTAGCGGAGCCGCGCTGAGGCGGGGTCGCATCAATCACAACACAATTTTATATCAAATGTCGCTCTCAATCAATTTGTGCCAGGATCGTATTCCCCACTACACTACCAACTAGTGACGTTCACCTTCCCTCTATACGTTTTGTGAAAGGGGGTGATACTGCCACGAATCCAGGTATAACTAATGTCTTGTTTACATAGCAGTATTGGGAAAAAATTGATGACGGCGGAAAATGGTATATGGTGATAATAAAATACTTTGGAATATAATAAATAGGTCGGGGACAAAGTTTTTTTCGTATATTTTATACAAATTCAAGAGATTTTTTTTCTTAGTTTAATTAAATTTGATTATAATCTATATGCGCCATTTTGTTTATTTTCTGTTGAAATTTTGGGATTACTGATTAAAAAACTGCGGTAAGTTGTTTTGACAGTCCTCTCTTGATGTTAACCTAACACTACCTAAAGAATTCTGAAGAGACCAATACAGGTGGAAATCTGAGGGTGCAAGGTCAGGCCTATATGGTGGATGCATTAACACTTCCCAACCAAGCACTCGTAACGACCGTTTTTTCTCAATTTCTTGCTTGAGTCTCATCAGCTGTTAGCAGTAGAGATCCGAATCGATGGTTTTGCCCGGCGGTAAAAGCTTATAATGAACGATGCCCTTACTCACCATACACTCAGCATCACCTTATTGCGTGTTAATCCGGGTTTCGCTATAGTCTGTGGAGCTTGACAGCCCTTTGACCATGATCTTTTTCGCACATTCTTGTCGTAGGTGATCCACTTTTCATCACCAGTGATCAATCTTTTCAAAAATGGTTCGGTTTCTTTACGTTTAAAATCGCACATGAGTACACGATTCATTAAGTTTCTTTCAGTGAGCTCGTGTGGCACCCAAATATCGAGCTTTTTTGCGTACCCAGACCTTTTCAAATAGTCTGTTTTGTATAGATGAAGAGTTCTTCAGCTATATCGTAACTACTAATACGCCGATTTTCTTCGACTTTTCCATAAAAGGGCGACCAGAGCAAGCTACATCTCTATCATCAAAATTCCCAGGCTGAAAACGCTTGAACCAACTTTGTGCTGACACTACGTTAAGCCCATAAATATCATATATTTTTTTCGCGGCTTGTGTCCCATTTTTTCCTTTTTTGTAATCGAACTTCAAAATGTATCGAATTTCTTTTTTGGCGGATCGAAAAATATGTCAAAAGTGGCGGGAAATCGTTTTTACTTTTTATTTTTCTACTAACAGTACAGCCAAAGAGATTTTACTACAACTTTATACACACATCAAAAGTGTCTAGGGATCAAGCATTTTTATGCGGATTTCTTGAGATTGAGATGTGGCTTTGTAATAAATTTATGATTTTATAAATTTATATGGATCCTTTTTGGTGCATTTCATAATTTGAATCAGGAACTGTGAATCAAATTCGAGTAAAAGATGAAAATCAGCTGTCAATATTTTCCCTATAAAAACATACAACGCATTGAAGACATTATTAGTGCTACTGTTTCCCTACTACTGATTAAAACCAACGTTATTATGGAGCGGCGACGTCATTTAAGCAGGGAAGAAATGCTCTGAGCCGTGGGAATGATAGAAGCTGGTTCCCGGCAACGTACTGTGGCTTTAGCTCTGAATACAAGTCAGAGTGTTATCAGTCGACTTTGGACACGTTACCGAAGCACTGGTACCGTGGCTGAGCGCCATGGAGGACGGTATCGCTGCACCACACGGAGACAAGACCGATACATTCAAATCTTAACTCGAAGAGCTCCAACAATAACCGCCATGATGTTAGCCGTGAGGCTTCATCACTCTTCAGGGAACTTAATTAGCGACCAAACAGTCAGAAACCGCTTACATGAAGTGAACCTTCATTCCCGAAGACCGCTACGGGTACCACCTATAGCAATGCACAATCGTAGGATTCGATATCAATGGGCTCTTGAACACAGAAATTGGGCAGAAGAACAATGGCGTTTCGTGTGCTTTTCTGATGAGTCTCGTTTTGGTATGAGACCGGATACAAGACGTATACGACACTGGAGAACCCCTGGACGCCAACAGCGATTAAAATCCTGCCAGGAAGTCCATCCTTATAGTGGTGGAACCATCATGGTATGGGCGGGTATTTGGATCGGCGGAAGAACTGAGTTGATTTGGATCAGAGGCAACCTCAACGCTCAAATTTATGCTGAGACGATTGTATCAGACGTCATCGTTCCTCTACAAGTGCAAATCGGTCCCTTATTTCAGTTAATGCATGATAATGCACGACCGCACACCGCAAGAGTTGTAAGACAGACTCTCGCCGCAGCTAACATCAATGTCCTGCCCTGGCCTGCTCAGTCGCCAGACTTGAACCCGATTGAGCATGCATGGGATATGCTACAGAGAAGAGCTCTGCCGAATATTGAGGGTATCCAGTCGCAAGAAGACCTTTTTTTGTTGTTGCAACGAACATGGGCGGCCATTCCACAGCGTGATTTGGATGAACTCATTTTGAGTATGCCAAACCGATGTTCTTGTGTTGTTAGTGTTCGCGGTAGAAACACGGATTATTAATTGTTTAAGTTACCCAATAAAATTTTAGAGAAAACTGTTATTTCAGTCTTTTTTTCGAACTTTTGTGTTAGTGGTTCAAATGTCAAAAATCCCTTTATTAGGAAAATGGCAAATTTCTTTATTAATGCAAAGGTGACTTGGTTTATCGTTACTGTGACAAACGAAAACACTATATTTGATGAATCCTTAAAGAAAATTTTAATTAATATCAATCAGGAGAAAAGTTATTGCAAAAATATATGTTGATCCCTAGACACTTTTGATGTGTGTACTTAAAATACGAAACAACTTTTTCCCCGACCACATTTCACGAAAACCATTTTAGAATACAAGTACCTGTCAAATTAGTCAGCGCCTGCCGTAAATTGACGTATTTTTAGTAGCCAATTTTTTAATCACGTCTGATCATGTCTATGGATTATCTAATATGACAGGACTAAACTAATATTTATCTTCTGTCCTTTTCAGAATGAAATAGAAAGAAAAAGGTGCACTGAACTTAAATTTAATTTAGTTTGTGAACAACAGAAATAAGGGCCAATATTCTACGAAGCAGTTTAGTTTAAAAAAATAAAAGATGAAACAGCAGTTAATGTCAAAAGTTATTCTATAATTTAGTTTATTCCTGTCAAACGACGATTTCCCATTCTGAAATTAACTAAAGTGACACAACTTAACTAAATTTTAGTTTGACAGCACTAAGATTGCAGTGAGATATTAGTTTAGTGAAAATAGTAATTTTGTTATTCTGGATTTGACGTTTATCATCTAAAATTTAGATTTTCTAACTAAGTAAATCTGAGAATTTTTAATCGCGACTAAAAAGGTGTGGAATATAATTAGTTGGCATGAATTAAATTCACACCAACACCTCGACTTCAGATGCAAAAACAGTAGGTACTGTTTTTTTATTTTCTTTTCTTTTGCTTATATCTCGAAAACTGTGTGTCCTATCGCAAAAATAATGAAATTTTCGACCCCCTTTATAAGACCCGAAAACCCTTAAAACTCAACACGTTGGTAGTAATTTTTCATATTTTCCATACAAAAGTGAAAAATTCGGTAAAAAAGAGGTCGAGGTTGCGCACCTTCAGCTCAAAAAAAAAAAACACGGGGAGGGGCCCGTGGCTAAATAATAACAGCCACACAGGTCGATCGGTCAGGTTAAGCTACGCTTGCCGCGGTTGGTCTGTGGATGGGTGACCATCTTTACATACCGAGACCCTTCCGTGCCTCGGAAAGCACGTTAAGCCGTTGGTCCCGGCTGTCATTCGTGGATCTTTGACAGTCGTTACGGGTAGTCAGAAGCCCGAAAGTCTAACAACCAGTCTTACCAAGGAGTATCGTATTACCCAGTAACTGGGTTGTGGAGGTCAGATAGGCAGTCTCTCCATGTAAAACACTGGTATTCAGCTGCATCCGGTTAGACTGGAAGCCGACCCCAACATAGTTTGGAAAAGGCTAAGCAAATGATGATGATGAGGGCAAATAAATACCACTTTTTGGCTGAATCCACAAACCGTGCGAAGTCAAACAAACAAAAAAAAAGTACCTACTTACCACGTGGAGTCGCGATTGTCAAATTCGATTTGGTTGTGTCAAAATTATTTTTAAATTTAGAGATATTTTATTGCAGAATAGCTCTAAGATTCTCATAGACAAAAGTAAGGAATTTTAGTGATAGTTTAGTTAGTTTAGTTCGGTGTACAAGAGATTTGGCACCACTATGTAATCTAATATATAAAATTCTCGTGTCATAGTGTTAGTTACCATACTCCTCCGAAACGGCTTGACCGATTTTTATGAAATTTTATATGCATATTCAGTAGGCCTGAGAATCGGCTACTACAAAACGACGTTTCCCGCAAACGTCGTTTTGCTAGCTAGTAATATTATAAATCTGAAGAGTTTGTTTGTTTGTTTGGTTGAACGCGTTAATCTCAGGGACTATATACTGGATCAAATTGAAATAATCTTCTCCTGTTGGATAGTCCATTTATTGAGGAAGGCTATAAGGCTATATAACATCACGCTACGGTCAATAGGAGCGGAGCATCAATGAAAAATTATTCCATTTGAGAGCTTCCGTTCCGTACGCTGCGTAAACGGTTACCTAAGTTACGCAAAAATCATGTACCACATGTATGTACATATGACGGAATTGTTTCGCATAGTTTGTAAGGCCTGTCTGGGGGCCTTAAAGTAATTTTTGGCCACCACAGGATAGTCCGGTTAAGCAGTATGGCAACCTCCTTGAGTTGCACAACTGCGAGTGGTCATACATAAAAAAAAAAACCTTTAAAAGTTCTAAAAAAAGTTCGCAACAGCATATGTCTATCTTATATGGTTTACTCACTATAAACTTTTTATGGTAATCAAATTTGTTCTAAAAGAATGTTCTACTGTAATGTTTATAAAGATGATATTAATCCTTATCCAAATAAATACACAATTAAAGACATCATTTGATTTCAATGAATGTTATAGGAAATATCATAATTTTAAAATAATACTAATAATAAAGCTGAAGAGTTTGTTTGTAAGCTTTAATCTCTGGAAGTATCGGTCGGATTTATAAAAAAACATATTGCATTTGATAGCCAAATTTTTGAGGAAGGCTACTTCGTCCGCGTGAAAAATTTCACGCGGACAAGTAGCGGGCAGAAGCTAGTTCTATAATATAGGCCCAGCGGTTGTGTTAGATTTGTCCTTTTTGCTATCGTACCTATCGGTAACGAGTGAGTAACCAATCCTAGCGTCACACAAATGTGAATGTTTTCGCCCGATATTCTATTCTGTGTTGTATTTTCCTCAACATGCTCAGATGACTAATATCGAATGACGTTGTAACGTGGCCTGAGGTGTTCTGTTGGCCACGGACTAACTTTCCTAATGGATGGCGTAGTTTTGAGGAAACCACTAGAGATAATTAGAGAGTTAGCCGCTCGCATGACTGTTCTTAACTGATCGAGACATTCATACGTCACAACAATTCTACATGGCAAATTATGTTCCGCCTTTCTTTTGATTAAGCTACGGCAGGAATATTATAAAGGCAACATTTTGAACAATTTGAAATTCAAATGTGTTTCTATTTCTTGCGTTGAATCATACTTGTTTCCAGAGTGTAATAATAAGAAATTACAATTCCTTACGATATGAGTAGATCGAGTAAGTTATGGGTAAGTATGAGTGTGACCACAAAGGCGCTTGTTTAAAACAAAACAGTCGCGTTTCTTGGTCTTGCAATACCGTGTATTGAGAGACTATGAAAATAATGGTCTATTAAAGAGCTAGGCAGCTCCTTTTGCCTAGTGCTCTATTGTTCTGTAGTCGTCATTGCACTCACGTGCAGTATGAAACATCTACCAGGAAAATAGCGGGTAATGATTCCGCTACATACTGATTGTTTACAATTTTTTTTGAATATCGGTCCGTAGTTACGTGTTTCGAATTAATTTGTTGAAGTCGGCTTGAGAATTTAGAGTAGGTAGGTACCCGAGTGCTTATGAACTTTGCAATAAAAGTTCATCACTTAAGATGATTATAAATTCTATGGAATTGTATTTGTGATGTTTATATTTCAACCGCTTTTAATTAATTTTCGAGTCTATTGCCAGATTATAATAACGACTATTACGACTCTTTATTTTTTTATTCACTTCGGCTCAATACACGTCTCCATTAAATAAGAATGCATGTATTCACAATCATTCTTCTCTTAGGTAATAAGGGCAGTTAAATCTCATTTATAAATTTTTTATGGTTCTATAAAGCCGTAACAACCATAAATGCTTGTAATGTGCGCCTTATTTACATACGCCTTTTTCTTCTAAACTCCTATATCTTTTTTAGAGCTACAATGTTCAGATTATAGGAGCGTTGCTCAGTTGCTTGTATTGAGCATCTTCACTAAGCGCTATGGCTTTTTTTTTATATCAGGGTGAGAGTGACAGGCAGGTGGCGGGCCGGACGAGATAAAGTATCTTATCATCTGCTATCTAGCCAAAGGGAAGTCGCTCAATCGATAACTGAATGAAATAGGTACTTGTGTATTATGGGAACATAATGCGAGGAGCTATCAGGATTGTTCGAGGTAATAATCGATTTTTATGAAATGAAGTTATGACCAGATATTGTATAGGTTCAGTGAACTGTCAAGTTAAAACGCGTGTCAATCCTAAATCATGTAGATTTATGTGAAGATTATTGTACAAAAGCACACATAATTGTGTAGATTAGTGATACATCCGAGAATAGAAATTTATTGTACGCTTACTGTCGCTTTTTGTGACAAGTTTAAACGGTCTAATGGAATGGATGTTGTCATTGATTGGTTCACAATGCGCGTGAGTGGAGAGTGCTCAGGATCACAAGTCAAATTGTTGTTACTTACAGATTTGTATGTACGTAATTGTAATGGTATGTTACAGTTAAGAGCCTACACTACCTCAGCTAAAATTCACTCTTTATCTCGCTCGCACGATACTGCTCGGGGACTGAGTGAGAGCGAGACAGAGTGCGGCAGTAGGCAGCGCCAATAGTTTAGGTATTTGCTTTTTACTGTGAAAATAATGGTAAATTAAAAAAAGTAAATAACATAAGACCTGCTTTATAGTTAGTTCGGTTAGTATACAAAGTTTCATGATCTAATTTGAAGTATTTTTGAATACCAGCGGTTTATTGTTCGGTTTGGAGGTAACTTTGGAATTTTTTTCTATCGAGAAAATTTTATGAAATCGTGTTTTCGTCTAACATAAGACCTAACATTAATCCTCAACTTTACCATATATTTATTTCAAAATGAATGCTGCAGTATTTTCGACATAACGGAGGATCATGCTAAGCCATTTGAGGTAGTATAGGCCCTTAACGGTTTGAAATTGCTTCATGTTTATTTCTCTTTTCACAAATTAAGTTTCAGATTGACATAGTTTCTCAACTGTTTTGATGTAGGTACTGCATACCTACTTAGTAAGAAATATAAGAAAACTTAAATATATTGAAAAGAAATTAAAATACTTGAACAAAAAAAAAACTGAGTAAGTATCAAAACGGAAGTAAAAATGAATCAAATAATTTAGAAATGCTCCAACTCACCATTTCATAGCCGGCCTCCATTTTCACTTACGCACAAAACCAATAAAAACAAGAATAACAACGTAAAAAATAATACAGTCCGAGCTGCTCGAGTGCAATTGCATTAGGAGATGCGAAATAAAAACGAAAATAAAAGACGGAGTAATAAAACGACGCGCGTTATCGCCGCGAGACGTGCAATTAATGGAATGTTTGATTTGAATTGTTTTGCTTGCTCGTGGCACCAAGAGTGCGTCCGCGGCCCGCGGAGGTTGGATGTGATATGGCACGAGTGGAACGTTCGTGCAGTGACGTGGGCACGACGCGGGCGGCACGCGCGTGCTGTGCTCGGCCCGACACAGGGCCTGCGCCGTGCCGGGCGGGCGGTTATAAGCGAGGACAGCGGGGCGGCGTCGATAAATTATACGATAATATCACATTACATACCTATTAAAAGCTGCACTTTACAATACTTTACATAACTATTAACTGATAAATAATAACATGTGTTTAAGGACTTATCAGTTCTCTCTCACAAAATTGTTTTTGGGTATTTCGTAATATCGACACCTGCAATTTAAAACATTGTAACTCATTTTTCACTACTTTTCAGGATAGCGATTTAAACATTCAACATATTCTCACTTTGTTCCTATAAAGTCCTAGCGTCTTCCAATTTTGTAAATATAAGTAAAAAGGGATTATCTACTTTGCTGTATGACTAATATGTTGTTTACTTATGTATTTTATATGTTTTGAATTACAATGATTTTTCATTAAAAAGCGAGTTACAATGTTTTAAATTGCAGGTGTCGATATTATCCTTGTGGCCCAGTGCGGTGTATACCTAAACTATAATTTTATTTTATTATAGCTGTTAATTTAAAAAATATGGACTTGGTTGTTGGAAAAGGTAGTGCTAGAATTATTCGTGACTAATTCTAGCATTACCTAGCCTGGAAATGAAGTTCGTCTACGACATTCGCTAAAGAATAACCAATCACAAACAATATAGAAGCAAGTAAAACGCCGATATGATAATCCTATAACGTATAAGGTAATAAATGTGTGAGTCAGTATCGAGTAAGGGCGTCACAAGGCTTCGGTATAAGTAGCGCCGAATTGTGGCTTCATGTCCGAGCGACGATAATCTAATGATTGTGGTGGGATATACCCGATATCTAATTATACTTGTAAATGGATACGTAGCTTTAAATACGTTTAGTTTTTGATATTTCGGGATAGTTAAATTACTTAGCGGAAAATTTAAATGACTGAATCAGATGGACTTACTTACCTAATTTATTGATGTTTGTTGGATGATTCAAAACTTACTGTTTAAGAAGTTAAATCAGTTTTATAGGATTGAGTAGGATACCTAATAATATGAGTAATCAAGTATTTATCAGTAGGTAAGTATAATAGGATGTGGATATTAGTTATTTTCAAAAAGTGACTTATTTTGGCTAAAAACATACTTATTTGTAGTGAATTATGTAAATCACACGTTTTCATATGTACTACCTCACAAAATAAGGAGAGCATTGAGTTACGTATCCGTCATATAAACAGGCGTCGCTTAAATTGTAATTTCACGGCTCGACGGAAATTTTCATTGGCGATTAATTCGTGATTTTAGTTCGTGGAGTAGACGCCTCTGGCGGAGGGCGCTCTTAGCATGTCGCTTACGACGTTATTCAGCTCTCCGATGTCAACTGTATCATAACAATTAATTTGTTTTTGTTTCCCTTCTGTGAGCTCGTAGCTTTATTTAAATCCTACGCGTTCGCTTTTTGTTTCGCGCCCTCGTTAAAAGCAAGGGTTGTGCGTTTTTGATTTTCTCATACCACAATTATTTTATCGTAGTAGGTAGTATTTTACGAAAAAAAACTCCAATTGAAATATTTATTTATCTTTTCTGTTACTCGGCTATTATTAGGATCCAGCTGTTGCTATACTTATTTTTATTTCTAACCACAGAGTCATTAATTAAATCCTGGTTTTAACTTAGAACTTCACACTCTGCGGTGAAATTGACTATAAATAGAGCGAAATATAATTCAGATTAACAATGCATGGTTACTAGGCATGTAAAGCAATATTTCTCATTGCTTCATTTTTTTATTCATATTAGCGACTTATAATTACTGCTTTATACTTGGATCTTTGGATTTGTATACAGAGCTTTCTCATAAGGCAACTGACAATGGTCATTAGTTTGCAGGACAAATTCGATTGTGTCCTACCACGATTTGCAAACCGTTGTAACTTATCACAGGCGTATTAAGGGTTGGAATATGGAACTGTTACGATACTGCCCGCATTCAAAAAACAAAGAGCCGACGGCATTTTCGGCGCTGCCGCAAATTGTGACAAATTGTGTTATTGAAATTTATGTCCGGCAGTTTTGAGACATAATTGGATGCGGAGAGCCGGCATCCATGTTCCCAGAGTGACGTCACGTGCTCTAATGACATTTATTACGGACAGTTCATTGGCGCCGCTCGTCTCCACAACGTAGTGCTATTTCACATTTGGAAATTAATTTTCGCGGCATTCTGCAGGCCAACGCCCGGCGAGGATGCAATGTCCCGACATTGCTGCCGGAGCGGAGCTTAGCTTCGAAATTAAGTTTGAGTTTTGTTTTTCTAGTAGCTAACTGGATTAGTGTTTTATGGCTTTTGGTTAACTTTTCTAAAGTTCAGACTTATTTGGCGTTCAATTAAACTTACTGTTGGTGTTGTTCATAACTGTCAGAAGCTTAATTACCTGTAACAAAAACGATGAAAGTTAATTGGTTACATATTATAGACAAAACTGTAGAAAAGAGTTCTGTTAAATATTACAATGTTATTCTAATACAAATTAAAGGCTGATACAACTTGAGGTGGACAAAAAGGGCGGTATTCACGTCAGCGTAAATCCGTTCCCAATAAAAGTAATAAATCGTGAAGCGTCGCTACACAGGTGGTGATTTTTTCTCCACAGCAAGAATGTGAAGATTGCGTCTATAAATAACTGCAGTAGTGAGATGGGACAGGACATCCACTCTGCTCGAAGGCTATTGACTGATTGCCTGGAAAGCAAGGAGCGGCCGATAGGTGGCGTTGATTAAATAATTAATCAAGTTGGTAATTCTTATCAAATAGTGTGGACAGATATATATTTTATATTAGGGATTGTCTTGATACATGAGAATGTTATAAAGGGGATAAAAAAGTGTTTTTCAATAATATGGAAACGATTTTATTACACACTTGAAGCATTACATTACGTCTGTAATCCCCGGAGGGTTAGGCAGAGGTGTACACCCACATTTCGCCAGTTATGTTTAAGTCCCATGTACTTGAAACATTGACCTACAGAGCAAAGCCAAATTTCTCTGAGTACAGCCCTTCCAACTTCCATATTTTGATTGAAATTATTTTTAAGAATGTAAAGCACGATTTTTCTTGTAAGTGTGAAGCTGAAATCACGTAAAAAAGGCTTTATCTTTTCAGTAAAATCTCCTCTTTGCGCCATTACGAATCAACGATGTTTTTCAATCATCAATATATCACATATGTGGGTGGAGAGGATGAGGATCAAGCCGAAAACATTGGCGAGGAGGAGTCGCTTTCAAACCTGTCAAATGTGACAGGAAAAAGGGCGGGAAAATGTCACTATAATTGATGTGTCACCAGCATCGTAGCATAACGCGACCCGTTGGCATGCACAGCCTCAGATACACTCCCTGTGGATTAAGTAATACCAGATTTGATGAAAATTTTAATACCTACGGGTAACAAACAACCGCAGATGGAAAACGGGGTTGTACCGCCTGCCTAGCTGACAGTTGTTTTATTTAGAACAAAACAAATAAGTCGGGGTTTTTCAGCACAGATAACATCAACTTTCATTTGTAATTTAAAATCCGTATTGACTTTTAAATCGAAACCGACGATACGTTTTCTACGGGACGAATAGAATAAGTTTTTGTTTGTGTAATAAATTCATACTTTTCTTCAATTTTAACTTTAGTAAGGATATGGGTAATCTTATTCCGACAACAACATATTAATTACTTTTTTTTAGTTGAAAGCTGAACTTATTCCCCACAGTAAAAATCAAAATGCAGGTATGGTAGGTATGTTGAGGCAATGTTCTCCTGTAATCAAAATAATGAATGCGATGGCTCAGTGCGATAGTCAATAAATACGGTTAGGAAAATATGTCCAGAAATGATGGATGATGGAAGCGAAATGTGATGAAAGATGAAGATAGATGTCTGTTAATAGTCTTGTACAGTCTATGAATATTGAGAATTTAAAATAAACAGTGAGATTTTTATATTTCAATTTTTATTTACAATTATTAATTTTTCAGTTCACACCTACTTTACCTATACCCTGATTTTCACTAACACTTTGATTATATGTAAGTTGAAGTTTGGAAAATGCTAAAATATATTGCTTCTCGGATTCAAATCGAATAAGTGTCGTGCCAATTTTATATATAAGATTTTGATAGGTATTTTCCAAAGTTTTATACTTACCTAAACTTATATCATATCAATATCTTTATAGACAAAGGAATAAGAAATAAAATCTCGAAAACTACTACTTGCAGCTCGTTCCTAACTTGAATAATTACGTTTGACGCATCTAAGTCCCGTATTACAGAACGTCACTCAATACTCAAGCATTATTTAAAACTAGTTTCAACCAATCAAATGGCTTGAATCTAGTTTTAAGTAATGCTTGAGTATTGAGTGACGTTCTGTAATACGGGCCTAAGAGTGGAATTTTATATATTCATAACAATTTTCCTGAAAATTTGGACATGAACACTGAAATTCACCGAGGTACATCAGTTGATATCATCGAGTTGACATTTACCAACGGCCATATTGGTCGTTATCTGTCACCGCCCCCTACGATCCGTTTCACTTGCAACCCGATAGGGGGCGACACCGGGCGGCGCGACTACTCGCTCCATAATGGCTACCACGGTCCCTTTTTTATTACTGACCCGCTAGTAAACAGATCATTCGGGTTTGTGGTGTTATAAAAACGAAATTAACTCTGGCCGGTAGATGTCCAGACATCCTCAGTGCTTACTGCCCTACTATTAACATAAAATCGCGTGTCACGCACATTCCGCAGTTTAAAGCGTCTCAAAGACATTAACCGCTCGTGTATTGCCTAATAATAACGTCCGAAAAGTACATCAACTCGGTAATACTCGCATATTTCCGATAAACCCGGCTATCATTCGGATTCTCAGGTGCGTTCAGAAGCTCGGCGCTTGGGTCAATATAAAATCTTTTGGAATAAGCTAACTTATGAATTCATTAGCTAAAATGCCAATGCTAGACATTCATTTTTCGTTAACTAGTTAGTTACTAACATACCTACATACAATTATCAACAAGAGCACGCGCTCATAATAATAAAACTGTTTAGGCATGTGTGGCTGATATGATTAAATGATTCACATTGCTATCATTTCCTATGCGCCATCCGCCCGATGTTCATTATACCTAAGTACATAATATGAGTGAACTGCGGGCACTAGCCAGTAGGCACGTATGCCCGACCACCGCGAGTGGAGCCATTGTGCACTCCGATATTGTGTTAATAGATTAATCCAATCAAAATATTAATTCCACAACGCAGCTCGTTCGTACCTATTTACATTTCAATCGCACGATTTATTCGTTGGATTTGAGATATTCATCGACAATGTTGAGAGTCGATTCTATTGGGAGACATAAATACGCTTATATAAAGTATGTTGTAATCCCCACTCGGGATGTGTTGGAACTGTAAGGGCTGAAAACATTTCTGAAATATATAGAAACAGGTGGAATGTCTTTTAGATAATCAGATTGCGCGATGCTTGCTACATAGAAATCTTGGACTCCAAATATCGAGTGTAATAGAAAAAACTCCAATATGAAAGTCTATAGATATCATTTTATTGGAAGCAGATCGGCGCCGCAACTCGAGTCGTACGCAACGTGAGCCTCTCGAGGGCTGCCTTGGGACCCATGAAGGCCGCTGTTTATATAAGGGTCTAACTGTAAGGACTGCTCGAAATAGCACTTTGTAACACCATCGCTTGACTAGAGAACATTCAACTTATGCTTGAGGGTAATAATAACTGGAGACCGTATCGAAGGTGCAGTATTATGAGAAACTGTAACTACTAAGAATTTGTAAAAAAGAAATAAAAGATAGCGTTAAAGCCTTTCCCCTAAAATAATGATACCGATTTAGGTTTAATCATTTTCATAGTGGTATTGAGAGAATTTCTAAATATAAACGCAAATTGTAAATTATCCAGAGGAAGTGTGGCGGCGCGTGCTCGCCCCGACCCGCCCTGGATTAGAGTCCCAGTTGTGCGTTTGTGCTGTTATTCCAGTATTCACGTATAATATCCCTCTATTGTTTCTACTAGAAAAACCTTTTGATATTCGTTTCAAAGCTCGCTGAAAATGAAAAATACTAAAATCTGAACACAATGGCTTTTAATTACTAAAAGCTGGTGTCGATTGTCACATTCACATTTTGCAATTCAGGCTATTAACACGGAACAGTCGATCAAAAAAGTTGCTAAAGACATTTTAAGCGGTTATTGGGCTCTGCCACAAGACAATTGAGTCCATATGGGACGGCGATAACAGGGGTTAGCTTAGATGAAATGAGTCGGGGTCAGTGCGTGCTCTCAGGACTCAATATTTGCGCTGCAATACAACCTTTATTGTGAGGATCAACACGCCCGGCCAACATAGGCGTGGAAACCCCCCGCACCGTAACCTTTTAATGAATAGGCATCAAATCACGTAAAACGTTAGAAGCTTATGTGAATTTAGCAATTTCAACAAATTGTGTTCTTGAAGAACGTTCGTGAGCTGTGTAGATACTGTCCACAGTGTCAACACAGCGCACGAACTTTCTTGCAGCAAACGAGACAACATTTTTCTAGTGTCATTTGTTGGAGTCGCGTAGGAGTGGATGATATTACGTCTGTGTGACGAAGACGAGCATGTAGCGGAGCACTTCGCAACTGCACCGACGACAGCTGCTCCTCTTTATTTGATTTCCAACTGCACGAAGGAGCATTCAAGTTTTATGTCAACATTGCGACACATTCCAACATTTGGAACGAATATCTTCTCTAATGAGGTTTCAGATTTCTAGTTAGAATTCGATTTTATACCTATCCACATGTGGCTTTCTCATATCTGCATTTTTATCCTCGTGCTGCCTTTATAGTTTTCACCCATATCGCAAGTAAACGTCGTGAGTGCGTTCACATAAAGTTTCTCCCAGAACCCATTTCGTATTTGTTTGCTCTAGAATATTGGTGCAGGGACATTGCGTAAAAATCTGTTTTGCTAGTTTTCCTGCTTCGCCACTATTATCGTGATTATGTACTTGTTGAACACTTATGGCTTACTCAAAGGTCCACTGATAGTTCAGGAAATAGTTCCGAGATAGGTATAAACATTAAAACCTTTGTTGAACAAACGTGGGTCGCGAATATCGTGCGTGAGCAATATCGTTTGGGACAGATGTCGAAGGGCGGGTATGTTTGCGTCTGTGCCTCGGACGGTCAACAGCGGCAGCAAACACGCGTGCGAACACTCATGTGTCGAACGAACGGCACGCTTGTTGCTATTTTGTATCAATAGAACTTGTGACGCGTTCAACGCGTTCAATTTGCGTGCTGTACGTTTTGCTATAATGCGGCGCTTTGAAGTGGTTTTCACCTGATTCATGTTTGTGAATGCTTTGCAATGCCGCTTTGTGCAAGCCTACTTTAACATGTTATAGCTAACATTTGTTTTAGTAATTGGTTCGTAGATGCGAACTGAAGCAACGTAATGAGTAATGGCTGGTCCGGAGGTGGTTAAGTTAAACTAATTTTCATGGTTTTTCTAAGGCGTTGTAATTTCCTATTGGTTTTCCTATTGCTATCCTTAGATCCAACTTGTTATTTAATGCGAGTTTATGTTCCTACCTAGATTTGGGTATACTTAGTGCTCTAAACTAAACTAAATGCCTCATAATATTAGAAAGCTTTAGTAGCAAAATCTGTAATATAGCTGCACTAAGTAAAATAGAATATTTCCAAGGTTTAAGATAAATTCATGTAAGCCGCATACTAGTTGATAACCAGCACATAAGCGCCTCCATCGGAGCGCATTTATCACCGTGGGTTCAAAGTTCCAATACAATAACCTTGTTAGTTACATGAGTGACACTTTTTGTGTCGCCGCCCCAGCGAACGGGAAAATACTGATAATACTTAGATACGTCGGTTTTGTACGTCGTATATCATACTTTATAAGTTAGGGATAACATTTTAAGGATGTAATTATTGGGAATTTTCTCACGAAAAGCTATATTTGAGGCAATGTCACGTTGTAAGGTTACGGTACGAGAATTCCATATTTTCACATATTATAACGTAAAAGAATTCACAAGCGGACATGCCAACATTTGGATGCAAAATACCAAGTTCATAGAGCAGGGAGCAGATAACAGTAATTCCTTTTTCAAATTGCAGCGCCACGACGCGCTGATGGAGATTCATTGAAGCAGCGCATCATTTATCAAGCCAACATTTCTTACTCACTTTTATATCGCACAACCCTAGATTTAAACTTTATTCCACTCACTCGTTAAAGCGCTGCATACTATGATTGCAGTCTTATTTTTTGGAGCTTTTTGTGTACCGCACACAAAACAACGAATGAGTTTTTTTGGTTGTTGACTTTTCAATTTAAGTCTTGGATTTTTGCGTATTCAAACCAAAATATTAAAAGAGTGTTTCAAGTGTTGTTTTTCGCTGGGCGGAGTAGTGATGTCTCGGGGGTAACGGAGGTCCGCTATCTAAATGGATTTCGGTGGCAATCTGAGCTACAGTTTCGCGGGAAATAATCAATAGTAGACGCGATGGTGTGGTGGCGGAGGAGTTGCCGCTGATCACAGTTGTTTGTTTTATTTTCGCAGGCTCGTTTAGTCCCGCACTAGAAAAAAGTTGGCGTATATACGTCGTCATTTGATCAAATTGACTTTTGGAGTGACAGCTGCCAAAATCTCCGCGTGCAACAAAGTACAAAGGAAATATTCAGTCCATGAGCCCTCTGCTATACGTACTTACAAAAGAATCTTATAATTTGTTCCAAGTAGGTACAAGGATTCCAAGGCTGAACTCGCTGTCTTGATTTTTTATGAAGACCCGAACAATGTATTGTGGCAAACATCTTTTATTTTTCACAGAAGGTACGGTAAGGTTACTTCATTCGCTTCGTCAGTATCTTTACTTTATATTATTCTTGTTTGGAGCTTATTATGACATTACAAATCTTATAAGTTCGGTATTCTCCATAAGTTTTATAAGATTTATTACACAATAAGAAACAACCGCGGAAACTTTCGTATTTGAGTTTTGTTCCCTCAACAATATTAAAACAGCGATATACAACTGAGAAGTATTGAAAAATCTGAGGCGGAAACATCAGTTCACGAAACACAAAACCGGCACACGAAGAAGTTGTCCGTCGTAGCCGCGGGCCCCGGGGCCACCAGTGCTACAACTTCGCGCTACCAACTGCTACGCGCGTAGTCTCGTAGACCCGCCGTCGCGCGTAGCCATGTTAAACTTTCAGCTACTTAGTTTTATTTCACACCCAATTTATTTCCGAGTACCAATCTAAAAGCGATAAACGTAGTTCGTTCTTGCTCTTTTACTACCTACCTGTGGGGTTACTAACTCACCATAAACGTTTGTTCAATTTAATCCGATCTAAATCTTGAATCTTAAAAGTGCAAGTTGTTCATTTAAGAACTGGCTAATTCAAAAGTTTCAACTACTGTAAATTCCATTGTAATTACTTACTATATCTTTTCTAGCTTTCGTGGAGCGGTTGTTATATGCGTAAAAGTAATGCAATGCAAGGCAAAGTAAAGTAAAGCAATGTCGTAAAGCATAAAAAACATAAAGACGCAATATTGGTTTAAACATAAAACCGCGGTTGATGTCTAAAAAACCCTTAAAAGTAGTATCTGTCCAATTTCCCTATTGGAGTACAGTGTCACCGCATAAAATAAAAATACCTACATAACAGTCACCCCTTACCCGTGCGGGTAGAGGCAGGGGGTACGCGGGGAGCGCGGGTGGTACTTGTAATACAAATTCGTTAATACTTTATTTACTGTATTAGTACACGATCGAGTTTTTACGCTTCATATGAACCGATCAATAACCCTATGCGTCTTCAACTATTTATTAGATTTGTGCTTCGCTTTTCCTTCACGGAACCAGCAAGGCTTTCAACGGAAACGTGACGTCGGATATATGGGGAAGGTCAAAATAACATGACTATAATTTATGAAGCTGGTTAAAGGTAAGCAAGTGATTTAAATAAGTATTTTATTACTCGTTTCAGAAAATGAAAAAATCTTACCCGAACAGACAGCTTAATTACGTTTTAATATTCAAAATAAAGATCCTTTACAAGCAAGATTAGGCGGGTTTAATAGCATTAGGGGTTCAGCAAACAATGCAGGCGATTATCTAGTGAATGGTTGTCAGCAGCATCGGTCTCGGAGTTATTGTAATATGTAAACGAGTCCCGCTCCCGTCCGGCCGGCCGCACTTAATTGTCCACGTCAATATTAAACTTATATGTTTGTCATCCCGGCCATTTGTATAGTTAGTGACCTGATAGTGGGGGATTATAAAGGTATTTCCCTTAATAAAGGAGTTACAAACATACTGGTAATTAAATGTGATGTCTACTTAGGTTTACATCGATGTTTTTATATCTAAACTAGCAGTCTCCGAGAAAGCAGTAAACAGAAGTAGGTATTTTGGTCATAGAGTCTATTCTATTGCAAGCTACTTGGTTTGTCAAATGAAGTTTTATTAATTTTTAATTTTTGAATAAAACAACTTTTTAATTAAATGTCAGGTATACAAAAAGTAATTAGAGCATTGAAAATGTATATAATATCTAGATACAGAATAAATTGCGGCATGATATAAGTATACTTCGTAATAGACGATCAGCACTTCGATAGTTTCTAATAGAGGCATAGAGTTCATTCAACTTAATTGCCTCGTTAGATGGCTCAGACTGAAAATTTCCACGACAGTTATTTTTCATTTTCAATAATTTTACAGACCTTTCGAATTACTGACTAATGGCGCGGTAATATTTCAAGGAGATATAAAATAAAGCAATCTGTTAGATTCGTGTCCTAAAATGTGGTTCTTATTAGAATCAGCATTGCCATACAACGTGGCATTGATTATTTCTCTACCTTTTTATATACTTGTACATATTATTATTTTAAGACTTACTTTTTTAAATATAATGTTGGTATTCTTATTAGTCATATTGTTTAATATGTAAACGGACTTTAACGATGTAAGTAGTAGAAAATCCATGAATGAAACATTTGGATTATTTTGTTGGGTTGGACTGTTTGGGCTAGTTACATGAGCGGCACACCGCAGGTGTCTGGCAGCAGGTGAGCACTAAGAATGCATCCATGACTCAGCGTGTTGTGCCAAACTACTTACTGAATATATTTTCTACCAACCTCACGTCAAATTGTTTGCGTTTCTCTTTTCTACGACTGATGACATATAACTTTTATTTTGCCTTTTGAATGCAAGTTTTAGTGCAGCCTCAAAATTTAATAACTTGTTTGCGGACCACCAAAAAAAACCCGCCATTAATGTAGGTACTTAATTTGACAATTAAAATTTAATTTGATGGTGTCTGCGCGGCCTGCGGGCACGGCTACACCTGCAGGTCCAAGTAAAATGAAGTAATTCGAGTCGTTGCGGCACGTCCCCGGCATTACTTACCATCTAGCAACAATTTGTTTTTTCCCACCCTCGAGAGAAACTCGAGCAAGCGCGCCCTGCTTTTTAGTCCCAATTTATTCTTCCAATAAACTTTTCCTCTTTGCTTTTTGCACGGAAAATGTGCCTAAAATATTTAAACAGTTTATGTTTTCGTTCACATTCTTATGTTACTGCTTATGAGCTCAGTATTACTCGATGATACCATTCGCAAACTCTTAATGCCGTTCGTGCCTATCTAAGTTACGTAACCAGAATCACGAAACAGTATGTAAATAATCTGAAAAGTTTGTTTGCAAAACCAACCCACAAAAATGTTGCTATTTCATTTGATTGTTTTGGAGCGTCTGTCATAAAAGTACTCATACAAATTTTAAGCTGACGGAGAAATTGGAGACGTTTTCAACCACTCAGAATTTGAAAAAAAGGAAGACGACAATCTATGACAGTCCGTATTTGAGGGTACCTATGCGGAGAACGGCTGTACGCCCAGTGGCTCGCGACTCTAACGGGCCGTGACAATCGCTTCCATGCTAAATGTCATGGTGGCCATTGTTCTACACCGCCTCCCTCACCCCTTGAGTTGCCCGCGCCACCCTAACTTTCCCTACTGAAGCACTGGCATTTATTCCCCACACCCTTACCTCTGTTAATGAAAAATGTAGGGCTCGGGATATTGATTATAGTTTTTACTCGTGTTTGCTACGGTGAAATATTTCAGAGTAAAACTGACGCAATACAGGTAAAGTTTCGCAATTAAAACTTGAATAAGTGTTAGTAGCTCACATTGGGATCAAAGCAGAAAAAAGCTCAAGTGTGCAATATGTTCACATAATAATCTTCCTTGGGGCGCATTCCACCAAACTTTTATACATAGAATAAGTCTTATGCTGAGAATAAATTTAGAATTTTTGACAGTTTTTCCATAGATAATCAAAACATATTTGATTTCGGTAAATTCAGCCCTTAGTAATGTTTTGTTTTTTTTTTTTGACGTTTTATAGCGTCTGTATAGTTACACAACGCTTTTTTCGAAAGTCCTGACGACTGAAAGAGAGAAATCGTTGTGTAACTATTCATCTGACTTTTATTAGTAAGAGGTTAATCTTTAAACGTCGAACAAAGTTGGCTGCTTAATTGCACGTCTCAGACAGTCAGGCATATTAAAGGATTCAGTAAGTTTTCGTACTAAAAATATAATGGTAGGTCTGAACTCACGTTAATCAGGTCTCATCACCTTTATTGCTACCTTAAGTAAATTATGACAATGAAATAGTGAATTTAGTGAGTTGAAGTGAAGTAAAAGTGGGGGTGGGGGATGTTAACTTAATATGGCGGGGGCATCACGGCAATTTGTTCGAGCCGAACCTCCAGTCTGCCTGAGTGCCGGCAATATCAGGGTTGCCGCCTATTATGATAACCTTTTAGTGTTGTCATGATACAGGGATTTGGTGCACTCGTAAACCAATTTTTATCTACTTTTTCGCTAAGATTTTTTTAAATCTTTCTTTTCGGCATCCCGTGTAATATTAATAGCCCAGCGAAGTTATAAAAATCAGGATGTTGTATAATTCATATTAAAAAGCGACAAAAAAAAATTCTTTATTTTTGTATTAGGTACAGGAAAAATATTTTTTGTGCAAGCTAGATTTACCTACTAATGGTAAAAAAGTTTTGCGTTTGCCAGCCATACAATCTTCATCAAGTCTACGCTTGCGTTATCGAAGGAAATCGTGCGTATAGTAATTATAGATAGGTAAGACCTTTAGCTTAAAACCTGCACTTACTCCGAGACCGATAATATGGTGAACACACACCGACACGGTCTGTGTTGGCGTCATTCACGCACACACCGAGGGGCCGACAACTTCATTAGGAAGCCATAAGTTGGCGTGAAGAGGCATCACACGATAGACTTATGTACATAGTGAATTGTTGACTCTACTAAGTTATGTACACGATGAAACTAATTATTTTGCCTTCTTCGCTGCATCTGCATTAGAAACAGTAAGGTGTGTACCAATTCAATTTTGTGTACCCAGTTTATTTTACTTTAATAAAACGTAAGTCACTGCACAATGGACAATTATTATAATACATAATGTGTCATTTTATACGCTTGCAGATAACATATGGTATTCATAATTAATTGTGACAATATTGTTACAGTTTCACATCTCATTACACGTTATATAAAATGGAGCGCACAATTACCATGAACGTTTACTGCCGCCTCATTATTTATTCATTTATGAAACAAAAACATTTGACTGCATTTGCGGGCTGACTGTGTCGACATGAATATTTTTTGCTCGAGAGTATTCTTTGCATTGTATTTTATGCGATCTCGTCTGTCCATAAAAATCATAAAACGTAGTAAGGGCGGCCCCCATTTGTTCCACTATTTGCATACGATACAAACGAGTGAAGACAACGATGTCCTTTACAAAGATCGTTGGCCGTCGACAATAAAAGTGTATTTGCGAAGAAATTTAATAAAGCGGAAGTGGACTGCTATTAGGGCGCGCCTCTGAGAGTCCGTGGTACTTCGAACATAGTAGTAGGTGTACGGAGCCGACCTTGTTATGCCAGTAATGGTAATTCATATTTATTTAGTTTCGACGCTGAACCGACGGTCGGCACTGAGAACACGTGTTGGATATCGGCGTTAAGATAAATATTGTCAGCGGAAACGTTATTGTTTTATTGTACTTTATTTCATTTGTAAAATATGGTAACTAGATAACGGATTAAATACAATAACTACGTTTTGTTTGCTGATAAGCGACAGTGAGTCACGCTGTGCAGGGTTATCAAACTTATGAATTGATGACAGTTATTTACCTCGTATTATAAATTCGCGGAATTTGTCTCTTTACATGTATCGATGGCGTCTCGAATGAACGAGCTCGTGCTCTAATATTATAAATCCTGGGAAATATTATTTTTTTAACTTAAGGAATTGAATAATATATTAAGGAGATTTTCCTGGCTTTTAAAGGAACTCTGCCTATGTTTAGTTTATATTATAGCATAATGTGAGACGGCAAAATAATGAAAACGAGGATAGATCCTATTTTCTATTAAAGTAATGTTGTTTTCGTTTATTTGGAATATTCCACAACGTCGAGTTCCAAAACATTCCACGTTTCGATATATTACGTTTCGATATATTTTGAAAATAAATAAAATATATTGAATGAAATATATTTAAGTACTATTTTAAGATTAAAAATTCTAGTTTGTGTCGTATATAATACTGTTTACATGAACCTTTTCCTTCTATAAGCAACTTTCGTAGCACCTTCGTAGCAATTTCGTAGCGTCGTAGCACTCGTAGCACCTTGCAATCACAGGTCAATTCGGCTGTCCCATTTCAAAACCTAGTAAGGGACATTTTTAAAAAAATCTTTTTATTGCATAATCTTGCTAACTTATATAGGTTAGCAAGATTATGCAATAAAACGATTTAAAAAAAAAAACGTCCCTTACTAGGTTTTGAAACGGGACAGCCGAATTGTCTTTGAATCAAAACTTACTGTACTAATATCCAAGGCCAAAAAATTTAATCAAGAAATGTCAAATCATGTCAAACCAATAATTTCTAACTGTTTGAATTATATAATGAACATTATTGATATTGTAAACTGTGGCCATAATACCGCAATTTCTGTAGATATTTCCAAGTAGGTATATCTTCTTCTAAAGAGTTTTCTAGGTTATTTGAATTTCCTTCAACGTTATTCACGAAGGTAGGCTCACTAATTCCAATATGTGATGGCGCCGACGCGTCGCCCTACTTGTTGCGCACCACACCGCTCAGTATTTACGTTCCAACCAAACAATATCGACTCTTTCACTAAGCACACTCAATTGTTATGTCTCTATCTACATATTAGATATAATGTCGTTAAACACGTCTCTACCATTCGTTTTCGGAAGTATTTCTCTTATAAATATGGCAGGGGAGAAGGCTTGGGGCAGTATGCCTTTAGTTTTTCATAAGATTAAGTTAGTAAAGCCAAATGTTGATACTTTTTCTTAATTTTGCAGCATGTGATTCTGATAGCAACAATTTATAAGTAGAGGTCTGCAGAAATCTTAAAAGTCATAAACAATTAAGAGTTTCAACGAATGTATGTTTTCCAAACTCTACTTACTTCGTAAGTAAGTGTACTGCAGTAAATTTCCGCGGTCCACCCGTAAACGAACTACTCGAATATTCGAGAAAGCACGTTAAGGGTAATAAAAGACGGTCGCTCGTGTGTAATTTGCGCCTTTGCGCAGCTCATCACGACCAGATTGAAATTCCTTTCGTAGCCCCACGTCGGCGGCTGGCTGGCGCCTCTACTTGTTGCGTTGTGAAACGTCATAACTACCCTTACGTGAGGATATTATGCGATAGTTTGTTTTATTTACGTCCGACTTATCAAGGACTATCTACATAATAGATACGGGGATCCCTTAGTGAAGAAAAAACAATAATTTATGTCGTAATGTTGACATTCACGCAGTTACAAATGATAAGTTGTTTTTAACTTAAGGTTCCTGTGCATTCAGTGGACAGATACGTATTGTGACAAAAAGTTATGTTTGAGTTTGATACGGAATCAGACTAACGTGCTTCAAATGTGAAATACGATAAATAAGATAGTAGTAGCATCGTACTCGCTTTGAAAGTTTAACTTCATAACTAAGTTTAAGAACAATCGTGCAAATGAAATTTCAGATTCTTCGAGTAACTGCATGGCGCTGGATGCATGGATGTCTTACTGATTCATGATTAAGACTATGTTTATCATTGAGTTTCGTAAACAACTGGTTAGAAAAAGGATTGCCGCATAAATAAATAGCTAAACAATCGACCAGTTGCTTTGTGTAAACTAAGACGGATTTCCAAAGTAATTACAAAGTTCGGAGGTACTCAATATATTGTTAAAGTTCGCTATTTTAATGATATTTTATCGTTGTCACTGTGAAGGACTTTTTGAATGACATAAGTACTGATACATTAGTCATGTTGAAAAGCGTCTGCGCTATAGAGAAAAAGCTCAAAGCTTTTTAAACTCAATAAGGCAAGTCGAGTCGTGAAGCCGTTCGATGCTCCTATGTGAAGGAGCAAGTAAATGAACTACAAGTCAAGTAAATAAAACCAATTTGCGTCACCGAAGCTCCAATCAGTTTCTTAGAAGTGCGCTGTGCGTCCGTGCGCCTCGCGACAAACGTGACCGTTCTGATTAATGGCGAAATGTTCACATGTTATTAATTAATTAGTTGCTACAAATTAATATTGTGAGGCTTGCAGTTGACGTGAGGCTGCAGCCCGTCGCCGTCGCCGACATGCGTCACCGCGTGCCGTGATTGCGCTTTGCGTCACTGCACTACCGTTTAATTAAAGAAGACTTACAGTTCGGCTATGCACATGTAACTAATAGCGAGGCGATGGCGGCGCCGCCGGAGAGTGAATCCTCAGAACTGTACCGTTTGACAGCGATACGTTCAGTACGTGGGCGTGAATAATTACTTGCTTAACTAGTTTTCTATGTGATTTCAATCAGCAAGTATCGTAATTTACGTAAATATAGTTATAAATATATATGAATGCAACCTTTGATGTTTGAATTAAAATACTTCAAGTGAAAACTATTGAAAGTTTTTCGCCCAAAATATTTAAAAGTTAATATCGAAATGCAGCAAAAACGCTAAAAGTACAAAAGAAAAAAATAAAATTCTTTATGATACTCAAGATGGAAATCTCAGTGTGTATGAAAGAAAAACAGACATTCTTGAGGGCAACGGAGCCCCGAGCGGGCACTTAGCTTCGGCTATTAAGGGCGCTGTGACCGCCAGCGAGACGAAACGACGAAAACTATAAAACCGTTAAAGCAACGTTTCAGCAGCCGTAAAGAGCGTCGCAAGATCTGTTGACAATGTCGCCCCAACCCGCCATAAACCGTATGCACCCGGCGAAGCAGTAAAACTTAATAGCACTCTGATTAAACTTATCTCTGGGGCTGGCAAATCACGACATCTAATAAGCGCTCATTCACAAAATCCTGCACTTTTTAGTAGTTGTATAGTCTTAAAACGCTATAAGCCGAGGATTCCGGCAGAATATGTCAAGTGTGGAGCTATGGCGTCTTGGCGCGGCGCCCGCCGGCAGCCCGACATTGGTTTGTTGTCCTAATACGTTTACATGTGCATCGTACAAATAGCAACACTAAATGCTTTAGGACGCTCTATAAATTGTGCGGTTTGTGCCCAACTACTATATTGTATCGTTTTATTAATTGATTCATTAGCATGCTATTTGGAAATCAACTTGCTTAAATATAATTTGTATTTGTTCTGTTTCAGACTTACAGATGTATAGGAAAAGGTTTAAGTTCCACCAACAAATATAAAGTAACAAGTGCCCGGCTACAGTCAAAGATAAGATCTCCTTCTAAGCGGGTAGACTAACGAGGCGTAACTTTAAAATACTTTCATTTATAGCGAGCGCTCGCGATATCCAGTACAGACGTCTTTATGTAAAAACTTGTCTACTTAGCGACGGCTGTATGATCACACTGAGACACCAAAAAAGTGGAGATAGTGCGGGGTAATGCGAGGTCGCATAAAACGACGAAGACTCTCAAAACGCTTTACAAGTGCTGGAAGGATGTTATAAAGGTTTTACGATCGCGTTCCGTCAGTGAACGTTGCATTGGCCTTAATGGACGACCTAAGTGCATAGAGACATTCATGACAGCGGTAAAGCTGTAAGAAAACGCTTGCAATACGAATGGTTATACCACTAACGGTTCATTACAGAGAAATAAACGTGACCGCAGTTGCCGGAATGTTTGTAACGCTCACAATGATGACCGCCACGGCCCGCGACGACTCTTCTCATTGATACTATTGTCACTTTTGTTGGGACACGGAAAACGAGATACTGAGGCCAGCACCTAAAAGTATTTTGATAAATTACTGCACGAAGTGTCGGTGACTAATATTACTGCTTGCTAATTTTTTATAGGCTCGTTCGTATTTACTACACTACATTAGTTATAGCTGAAAAGTTACATTAAATTAGATGAGTCGGGATTTTGTAAACAAAAACGAACGATTAACGTTCGCTTAACATGTACATTATGAACGGAAATAAAATGCTAAATAAATAGTATGTGAAATAAAAGCTTTCGACGCGTTGCTCTCGACTCGACATTTGATTTACTTTGTGTTGAAACGTTTATCTAGAGTGATTCATCACATTGGACAATAATGAGGGAGATTCAGTTCGGAAGTAAAACAAATCCACGTCATCGATTAGTAATTCGAGACTTTTGGGGTTTATTCCATTTTTCCATTTACTGACGGTAAATGAGAATCAAATAGTTATGAAGCACGATCATGTTTCCATTAATTGATTTTCACTGTAAAATGAATGATTCCACGATTTTAGATTTTAATAAACTAACTTTGTTCGCTCGTATTCATATATTCTAAAGGTGCCATTAATTACTATAACAGTTAACATATCCCTTACCATTGCTGTAAAATGTGAGGGAATTGCAAGACGACAATCCACTTCTATTCTGACTGTCAAATACCTAAAAGACCCTTTTTTACGTCGAAATGAAAATGCTAATGAAACCCTAACTAATATTCCCTAAGCTAAATCAAATAGTCGAGTGATTTAATTCTCACAAGCTTTTATTTAAACAATAGTGAATAACTATTGAATCTGAACGTAACTACTCAACCGAGTCCACTCGTAACTCTGCCCTTTCCAATCCAATTCCATAAAACACAAGCTATTTGAAGTTTCAATCAACATGTCCCGGAATCGTTTTACTGGGTCATTGTACCAGGAACACAGAGAGTCACAGGTGATGTAGGCTTTGTATAGGGTGTGCTAGGCAATGGCTAGACAGACGTTGGCGTCGAGCTTGTTTTAGCGGCTGATCGATACGCCCGGCCCACCGCGCCCTACTTTGCTGCTGCCCACAACTCTATTTTCTTTTGCCCTTTATTTGAATACAACGATGAATGTATTATGAACAAACCTATTGCAATTACGAAGCTCAACCTATTGCGAAGCGAAGAATTTTGTGTAGTTGAAACAAATAGTAATGCTAGATATAATGTCCAATAAATAATTCAACGTTTGCAAAAGGAATAGGAATCGCCCGATAAAATTCCAATGTACATTCTGAAAATAGGAGTAAAAGAAATTGAGCGTCGAAGAAATGTTGATGTATGTATAATTCTTCCTTTCTACGCGTTCTATGAGGTTTTTTACGTTGGGTTTCGTCTTGATTTAAAAAAAAAAGAATAAACACAACGGAAAGTAGAAAAAAGGGAAACCGACCACAATTTTATACGCCAAAAAACAAAGTGACAGAAGTCAGCGCTGTAATGCCGAGCTCTACAGCTAATTACAAAGAATAGTACCAACGTTTGTCGCGGACATTATTAAATAGGTACTATGAACCCTCCGCTTTGTAAACTGGCAAGTAGGTAGGAATCACCCGCATTTTTGGCATACTTGCGACAACCAGTCTAGAAAGTGTCGTTCGAGAATTTATGGTAAAATGTAAGACCCTGACAAATGAACTTTACGCAGTTCGACGGGACGTGATGCCAAAGTCAATGTGAATGTAAAATAGATTCAACAACATAAATTCTGGTTGTAAGCTACGCAAATGGAAAATTGACTTCCTGAAAAGCAACAGACAAAATATATGAAACACTTTATATTTATTTTAAAATAGTTTTCAGTTATTTCTTTCTGTTTTGTTATTACTTACCTGGGTTAAGCTACAAAATTGAGTACAAAAATAGCGTTTAAGAATAATATTTTTCTAAACTAGAATTGCATTGTGTCGTGAGCGAGTTTAGTAATAGAATCATAAGTCCGTGGTTTCTCCCCGGGTTGTGTGCAGTGTTTCTCCGCAACTTGTAAAAGCTTTCCTTTACGAGAAAAACTTTTATAATTAAAGGACATCAAAGAACCACCGCGATGGGGTTACACTTTGGATCGTTATTCAAAGCGGCTGTAACCGAGATAAGGGATCTTTTGGCGCCTTTTCAATGGAAGTTTATTTTATGAACTGTGACAAGGAGATAAAGTTTCTAAATATGTATAAATAAAATTTAAAATTATTTGTGTAATTATGAAATATTTTTGGTGCATGGCCCTAATTTACCAGTGTAGATAAAATTGTTGACACGATCATGATGGAACAAATTCTAATGAAGGAGGGCAAGCTACGGGAAGGGTTTATTCCATAATGAATAAAAGCTACCAGTGACAATCAGTGCAGTAGCTTGGATTCGTAGGTAAAATACTCCGTTATTTTATTTTTACTAATAGTAACGAATAAAGTCAACTTAAATCAATAAAAAGGTATTTGTATCATTTCCTTATCGATTACATTTCGTGATACAAATAGCATCAGATAAATACGTGCCCTACTACTGAATGGCGTACATTGATAATCTACACTCGTATGCGAAACAGCCGCCCGATGAATACTAAAGACGTAATCGCAATGATACCCGTACACTGATGCGTTTGGACAATATCGTTAAGTCTACATCAGCAGTGGAGCAGTAATCAACTCCCCACTGGCGACTGCAGAGTAATTGATTGGTCTCAGACGCAGACAACAAAAGATAATACCGAGTCTCGTGGTAAATGGATTTGTCAACCGCTGCGCTAGTAATTAAATAAATACACTGTTTGTTTCTTTTCTCGTATACGGTTACTTTACATGCTGACAAGTTTTATCAGCGGTCGCATGGCTTTTGTCGAGGGAAGTAATTTGCGAGTTCTAATTGTTAGGAGAAGGTAATTATAGTGTAGTAAACTCTGTAGTATGGACGACTGGTTAACAAGACTAAAAATTCTTGTACATATCTATACATATAATAAAATAGTAACAAAGAATTTTTTTCTGTTTTTTCTGAATGTATGTTCCGGATTGGCTAAAAAACGGTTGACCAGATTTGTATGAAATTTGGCACACAGATAGTTTATAACCTGGATTAACATATACATGATATATACTTTATGACGGTGGAATGTTCCCGTGTGATATTATCAGATATCCACGCGGGCAAAGCCGCGGGCAAAAGCTAGTTTCAAATACAAGCTCACCTACACCTGTTCTGTATTCTGAGCCTACACCTTAAGCCAGGAAGGTTACGTTCAAATCTTCCAACTTATAATACTCGTAGTTACTTATGTAACTTCAAATTGCTACGCTGCATTTATTAAGTATATTTCTGAAACCAAAGTAACCGCATTTATTGTCTTCGGTGTGGTATTTACAAACGGCCTCCTTCGTTGAAAACTGGAGATTAATAACCTATTCCCTCAATATTTACAGTAAAGAGCAGGAAAACGTATAAAACTTATTATACTTTTGCTCTCTCGTCACCAAATCACGTTTGAGAACATTTATTAGATTTTGATACGATTAAAACGTTACATACCTACCTAAAATACAAAAATCTTTTCGGCGTTACGTGCTCACGTATATTTGTGCGGCGTATATTATAGTTGGTTAGTCAGGGGAGAAGGGGGAAGGACATCAATCACTGAAACCTTTTTGTCAAGTTGCCACTTCGACACGTTTCCCCAATGTTATGGTTAATTCAAGTTGGCGTAGTTCGAGCTTTTGATGTTAAAAGGGTTGAACTGATATATTTGTTAAGATAATAGGTATTCATTTTTATTAGATTTGTGGATTCTACGATAAAATATACCACATCAGAGTTTATGAACCAAGTATTGGCGGGCGACTTTAAATTTATTCCAAGTATTTTAAACGATATTAACCACAAGAGGGTTTATAAAATTAGACGAACTGTAACGATAAAACCGATTAACTTTAACGTGGCGGTTTAATAGTTTACGCAAAAAAGCGTGATAATGCAGCGGGCCGACACCAGCGCTCGGCACCGGCACCCGACGCCCTCCTGATCCTTTTACATGCTCTCTCAACCTTTAACTTTTTAAAAGACCTTCTCTGTCTACCGACAAACAATTTAACAGTATAACTTCGTCGAATAGACTTTTCGGAGGAGATTTGTTATTCACTCAAAAGTTTTAAGTGGCTGTGAAACATCGTTGTCATAGAATTAAATAACTACTCGCTTTAAACGATTTGATGCTTTAAAGTGGTAACGTAGGGTGTATAATTGCTTGTAGTTTGTTCGCGAACAGTTGTTAGTCGACACGTCGATCTCGGAAGTTTCGCCGTCAGGTTGTGGTGAATCGAGTGTATTTCACTTGACGGAATGTGGATGTTTGTACTTGTCGCAGCTCGGGTTAAACTAACTTTAATAGAATTAGGACGCCCTTCCTCTACAGAAAAGAAAGTTGTAGACACTATTGCCATAAGTTTTGATTTGATTCGAACTTTTGACCCGATGTTACTTGGAGTTCTCTTGGTAAATTAGATAGCAATGGCAAACAACTGCAGAATAACTAGTAGCAATACCTATTTCGGTGCGAACCGCTGAAAATTATATTAAAAAACTAGCGGCCCGTCCCGGCTTCGCACGGGTGAAAAAAAAAAAAAGAAAAAAGAAGCCTATATTAATCATTCATCATTTATAAAATATTATTAAGCATTCAAATGGTGAAAAAAATTTTAAAATTGGTCCAGTACTTTTTGAGCCAATTCGTTACAAACATACATACAATCTTTCCTCTTTAAAATATTAGTATAGATTACTCACGTTAAAGTTCAACACTCATCGGAGATATTAGACGGACTAGTTCTATCAGACGGACTCAGCTTTAATCTATTAAAGCTCGGATTAAGACTTCTACCAACAGTTATAAGTCCCGTCTGGGGCAAAAAGTCCGAGAATCTTTTCGAAAATTGTATCCTAACGTGTGTTAGAGAGAAGGCTTAATTTTTTGTTATTAAGAAAGTCGATGTTCGATAAAAGGCGTGGGTAATAGCCCCCCGGCGCGCTGCCGACCCCTCCATTAGCGAGCGTGTTGGCTGCGGAACCCTGCGACGCTCAGCGTGGCGCCGCACACTACCCACGACTTCAACCACTCTCTTTTTCAAAGACAGTCATCGCAAATTAATATAATCAGTTCCCCAAGGAAGCATCATTTTATATTACCTCGAAATAAATGGCTAAATAGTATACGAGTAATACTCCGAAGTGCGTCCCAATGGTTCTAAGAATTTTGCATTATGAAACACATGATGAAAATGATAACTGGTTAGTCTTTGACACAATCTGGAAAGCTAATAACAGTCATCGTAAAATTACAAAAAAGGGGCCAGTGACCGAGTGTTGGTGAAACTCGTTAGTTTCCACGGACATGGGATAATTGTGATAACCGCATTTATTCGCGTCCGGAACACTTGAATGTTAAACTTAATTGAGTTATTTTCTCCGGCGGCCTGCGCGTCCAGACATGTGTATACTAGTACCTGCAACGATCTAATACTGAATATGAAAAAGTGAAAAAAGAACTGTCGAACTGTGTTTACAGTTACAGATAAAGTAAGTAATTGAATTACGATTTCAGTTGCCTTGATCGTTATTGTCAATGTGACTGACAGGAACTGACAAGAGTATTTCTCTCATTCTATATTTGAACTACGTTTGATAAAATTCTAGTGATGTAACTATAGAGATAAACATGAAAATTCCATCTCTCATATGGCTGATTTTTCAATCATCTTTATTCGAGGAGTAATTTTGAAATTTTGACAGTTATTTCATACAAAAACTGTCAAACGTCAATTTTATTACTCGAATAAAAATTATCTGGCGATGGAAAAATCAGTCCTCAGTAACGTTATCAATATTTTTATTTTAGGTAATAATTCTATCATACCTAGATACTATTTATAGCTCTAGGAAAATTACCGAAGAAAAAGAATCGGTGTCAAGTCACGGTTTCAATGGCGTGTAGCCTAGGAGGCGGACCATAAGAAGATGGATTGTCATGCTCAAAGAATTTCACTCACAACGTACCCAGTGTCTGCTAGATTAAGAACTTTACTGCGACGAATAAAGTTTGGAATAGAACTCATTTTGAATTTTAATCGCATAATATTGGGTCGGGTCCTAAAAAGCTTTTTGTTGGCAGTAATGGCTTACACAGAAATTTTAATACTGGTGGTATTATTTTCGCTGATTTATTACTTTAACAACAAACTGAGTCCCCGCAGATTCTTTAGGAATATGAATTGAACTTCACACGCACTTTTTATTTGCATTCATAATCAACACAACGAACCAAAAAATTTTGTGATTTCAAAATTGAACACTAAAATCATAATGAGAGGCTCTGTAAATTTCTAGCGCACATATAAGATCCACGAGTTTCTGTTTCCAACTGTGTGGCGTCTAATTACAAATGTTGAATGGAACTTTTTGTTCGGCCAGATTGTCGTGCCACCGAGTTATACTCACTTCAAATTGAATATTAAATTTCCATTGCAATACGAGGAATTTTTAAATTCGTTAGCTGCACAGTTGTTTGGATTTTTTTACTGCACGCTCTAATTTTACAGCGAGGTTTCTGCGTACCTGTCCCGGACAGAATATAAATGCACAGAATGTAATGAAAACTACCTATGCTTGTAATTCAATTTGCAGTGTATGCGATCTTGTTGGACGTATCATATAACGTAGGTACATAATATTAATGTGTTCAACACACGTACAGCTGCAGCTATTTCGGCAATACGACTGCATAATCCGCAGCATCCTATTTTGTAGCGGCTGCATAGCGTAATAATCTCAGCTATTCGGTGGGCTTCGTCAGCGCTCGGCTCTCGAGGCACTCGAGGCGGCTCGAGTCTCGAGCTCAAGGCTCGAGGTGGCTCGAGCCCCGCGGCCTGAGAGTGCTGGCGCGGCGGAAGCGCACCCTTACGTGCTCGTCGTCACGACGCCGCCTTTGTCCACCCACTAGGCTTATTTGCTGAACAATGAAAAAGACGAAAGCCTCCGACATATTTCTGCAAAGCTTCTGCGATGACTTGAAGGAAAAAGTATTTATCGCGTAAAAAATATGCCATGATTCGAAAATAATAGAGGCCGCTCCTTGTCAGTTTCAAATTCATTGTATTGATTGATGAAAAGGCTATTATGAGATTCCACCAGATTTTGCGAATTTTTCGTTTAAACGCTACTTTGCAATAAATCGATTTCGGGTCCAATTTATCAAGCTTTCTAAATACTCGTCTTAGGCGATTCGTGTCTGTGAAATTGAGAGGAACATCGAAATGGGCTAAAATAATTTTAACATTCCTACCATGTCGTTCTAGAAGCGTGCGACAATTAAATTCAGAGGGTGTGAGCTTTAAGTGGATACGTGTTCCTTTAAAATTATATTAAGGAGGTATCCTGATTTGATTCTGAAGACTACAGCGCTAGCATACACCTAGCTTTATGATTTACTATAAGGGGCGTACATTTGAAACGATCAGCACTGATATTGGCGAGGTTTTTGTGATTAGATACGCGTTTCAATTTCTCAATTCAGTCGGTCCGTCGGAGCGCGTGAGCGATGTGCACGTCAAACTAGCGTGACAGCTGCCCCCTTGTGGCTAATACAAACGGCTCCCTAACTCCGAGTGTCGTGTATTTTGGATACTTACATTGTCTATATGTAACAAAAAAAAGTCTGAGTTTTAAAAGGCGTGGATTTACTTAATATCGTTTTGCGCTGGATATAATCATACCCTGATTCACACACTTCATGTGAAATCCCAAAAGGATTACCTAGTTTCCAGTAAACCGGGCAACTACTAAGTACAATATTGATTTAGATGTCTTGTAGTGATTCGATATTCAACCTTAGTGATTTGTTGGGTAAATCTTTCGCGGAAAAATCCCCATGTTCAGTCAGATTTCTTTTCTACGAATCAATAATGTATATACGTTACCTTCTTGTTGAGATTATTTTTTGAAGTTTCAATGCAGTACCTAACTATTACCGTGCTCACATCAAAGGAGCTGTCATGAATTTATGAAAATAATAGCACGCGATCAAGTCGGTTCTCAACCTCTGTCATCGTGGAATAACCACAGACACGGAACAAACATCGGTATTGAAATGTTAGTAATATATGATTTGACTACGAACTGCATTGAACTTTCGGTATATTTTTTGAAAGCGTAAGGGTGTTCGTACCTGTACCTTGATATCGGCATTTAAAATCATGTCAAATCAAGCGATTTTAATACGGAGGATCGCGGAGGAGAGTACTTGAAGCGGTCGAAGGGTCCGGAGTGTACTTATGGCGAGCCCGTCACATTATTCGACCTACTTAGCGGCAACAGACGAGACGAGCCCGAGGTGTCGCCCGTAGCCGCCTACTTGATATTGTCGTGCTTACGGACGACTCCCTGTTGAGACCTACGAGTATTTTTATGAGCGATCCTTTTGTGAGCGCCACGAAAGTATAAAAAATCCTGATAGCCGTTCTAAAGTTCTTCAACTTCAATTGAAAAGTGATGACTCTTTGTGTTATTTTATTCCCTTATTTTCACATTTTCCCATCTACAACGTCAGAATAAAGAATGCGGTAAAAGAAAGTGCCTAATAAACGTAAGTCACGATACAAGTTATAAAATGTTCGCCTTATACACAAGCAAACTCTATCTACATGTATACGGAGGGTATAATATTAAACGTAAGAAAATAAGGCTTCAACGAAAACGAATTGAAAAATTCAGTCGAGTGAATTACGGGATAGCTCCTAATGCCAAGATTAAGCAGGATTGCCTCTGCTTGAATATTTCCCTCCTTCTGTAAATAAAACGCCCACATCTATTGGGTTGGTAAATTGAGAGCTCAGCAAGACAATTTACTTTTGTAATTTTCTTTTTATATCAAAATCTGGTCAAGTATATTGCGTTAGATGATACGAGCGGTTCGATATCGGTCGCCGATCGGCGAGTGACAGCGGCCGCCATATTGGTCGCATAAATCAAGCGGGGCGGCGAAGTGACACCGCGCGCCGTAAGCGATCGAGTGTCACCCGTCTACAAATAAAAGCAAGAAAATTTTTCACTAGTTGAGTGGTTTACTCTGAGGCATGCGGTGAAATTTGTCTCGTCTGCTACCCACTAACTTGTTGTTTATGTTTTGTCTTCTAATTTGGAGACTCGGTTACTTAACAACTTGCTACGTTGTTTATCTGCGTTTGTGCAAAATATTTAATGTTGTATTTTAGTTACGTAATCTTCTTCACTCCTGCGTTCTCCGAGTACCGCCTAGCAACGAAATCTGTTTGGTTTTAAGGCTTTAGTTACGCCATGATTATGCCTTACGGTAAACGGCTTATTGTTCAACTTTAATAATTTTTTTACATGAGTATTTTTGCGACTTCAGCATTACGCAAGAGTTATTTACACAGTTTATTTTAAAACAAAAACGTTTGTAAGGCTTCTACGTAACAGTTTGAAGTCCTAAAAGTTATTAAATTGTTTTTCTTACTTCCAATTTAAATAAAAAAATAAATCCATCACTTGCGCAACGTTCTCTCAATATAAACAAGAGTTTACACAAACCTGCTACAGTAAAATGTGTACAAGTATACAGACAGGCACTTAGTTTTATTATATTAGTGTAGATTACTAAATCAAGTCTAGCTGCATTAGCGATGGGAAAGGATATCGATACGCGGGCCGGCGTCGAGTTTCGCGCGGTTTTATGTTAGCCGCAAGTTATGCATTCCCAGTACCTATCTCCATATTACTGTTACAAATCAACATACACGGGAATTTGTCGCTACTTATACATGTATGTAGTTAATACCTTTGATGTCTGTCTCTTATTGTCTTCTTCATTAGAGATAGGTACGATTTACCACGGGAAGTAAGAAAATGTCTTTCAGTTACATCATTACTAGAGAAGATTTAGTGAAAACTTAGAGAACCCGACGACAAGCATAATAAGAAAGTATGGATTTGTTCCAGTTAACCTATGATTTGGTCCTGGCATCTTTAGGAAGTTATACGAAGGCAAGTAGGACTGTCTGATTCTCTCAAGGAGATCTTGCTATGGTATATTTGCTAATAAGTAATGTTAATTGCGTTGCATAATGTGACAAACAATATTGCAATGGGGAGATATTAGTTTAGAGTAAAGGGCGCCCGATGTCACCACAATATACCTGTGTGTTTGCAAATGTTTCATGCATTTCACTCACGCGACTGGAGTGGCTCGCACAGGACTTTACTGACAATTAATGGATCCTTTCTATGGTTAATAATATTCCTAAGTACATGCTTTGTTATTTTAACATAATTATTAATTGCGTTGGATTTTAAGTCTTGTCTGTTCACTGCTTATTTCACAAAGTATGGAAATATATTGAGACAACTGGATTAGGAAGGCTTGTTCATGATTTATTGTATAAAGTAGTTTTAGTCTGTTGTAATTAAAATAAATTGTTAGAGGGTTTCCTTTCGTTTATCACGTTTTAACTTGTTTAACTATTCGGCAAATTGACTGTTCGTATTTAATTCATGTTTGCTAAACGGACAAATATTTATAGACAAAACGTCATCCGCTCAAAGTGTTTATCCGTGACAGGTAAACGTTGTCTTGTAAACTAAAGCAATGGGAAATAAAAAAAAGCATTTCATATCACACTTCGGAGGCGTGACCAAATTTTCCGTTCTCTGTGACAGTCAATATTACCTACCCTCTCTTTTTCTTTTATGTTAAACCAATTTCGTTCAGGGTAAAAATCAAAATAAACTCAATGTGTCTTTTATACATAGTTTGGTCGACCGAACCAAGAACTCGGCAAACTTTTGAATAATAAAAACAACTCTACCGTACTTGATATCCAATATTTCAATAAAGCTCCAAGTTTTGGGTATGAGAAAATGGAGAGGCGAAAAATTACATTACGAAGGTCTGGGAGATATTGAGGCTCTCTTATCAGACGAACATATACCTAGTAGGTAGGTACACATGAAATGTCGTACGGTGCGGCCAGATGGAGTTATTACATGAATAAAATCGCTCGTAAGACTTTCATTTCGACATCTCTTCTACAAATTGTGATATAGTGGACGTATATACGTTTTAAGATGTATCCGTACTTTGAGCTCTAGGTGTACCGTGAAACAGAGTGCTTTGGGTGTGTTTATTCATGTAACTATTATTCAGGCTTAAACAAACATTGAAAAGTTTTAACTATTAATCGAAAGCTGGGCTAGCTTTCGATTAAAAAATTCGATTCAACGGCAACGATTAAAATATTAAATAAATATATACAACGTGTAACGTTATCTGCGCAAAACCTCATACACCCCAATTAGAACATTGAGTTAAAAGCATAATACAATGACCAAAACTATTGTTTTTTAAAGCTTAAAAAAAATAGCTAGCCTATTTTTATTAAATCGTGTTGATCATGGCATTAGTTTATGCATTCAAAATTAATTAATTATTAATTAAGTCTTATTGCCTTAAAATAATACTTAATTTTCTTTGGCTCAATAGGCGGACAGTATGGCAAAATACATAATTTTTGAAAAAAAAAACCTATAAAAATTACTGAAATCGATTCAGTAGTCAATTATGAACAAACTATTTTCAGGTTTTGCGCATTTAACGTTGCACGTTGTATAAAAAGCATGTATCACAGTCGATGTTGCTTTATTCTCGAATCAGTAATGACGCCCTAAAAGATCGTATTCAATCAAATCAAAGTCAAAATCTGTCGTAGTCAATCATAAAAGAATCAAGAGGACACGTGTAGTCGCTTTATTACTTAATCATAAACATATATGTTGATGAAGACTCTTTCCATCTATTAACTTATTGAATATTGTAAAAGCCCTCGCGTAATTCGTAAAATATTCCACTCGCAGTTCCCTGAACGTTTAATATTGGATAAAATACACCCTAACGTTCCTCCGTATTCCCCCGTTGTTCATATCGGCATGTTATTCAGATTATACACGAATATTTCAATGCTTTCTACTAAATTACAGCTCACGAAACTCTTTTACTTAATGTCGTACGTTGGCTGGAGCGTACCCGCGTGCACATCATGCTACAAGCTATAGCGATACCATGATAAATAATGTGGATTACTATACAACTTACTGAAAGAGGTAATTTATCGATAAATTGTTTAATTCTACTCTTATCGAACAGAATACTCTATTTCAATTTATAAGTAAGTATTTTTTAGTAAAGAAACCATTTAGGAAAAGTAGAATCACGATTTAAGATAATGACAGGCACCTAATGGTTTCTCAGGGCCGTGTTTTCTTCTTAACCACGGAGTCCGTATACAATTTGCATACTGTTATTATATAGACGAAAAATTGCAACACATTAGGCGGCTCCGTCTTAAATTATAAGAGAATGGATTTCCTTGAGCAAATACGCCCGTTTCATTATTCTAAACAACGAATAAATTTACCGAGGGAAAACAAAACAATTGTATTCGTTTTGAGCGACTGCGGTTGCTGCATTACTTGATCAAATTATTCATTCCTACTTTTCTTTTCATTTTACTTCTTACATTATTTTTATTGAACATTAAAAGAATATGAACCACAGAACAACCCACCAAAAACAAACCAATTAACCTTCTGATTGGTCTTGCTATATAAAATAGAAATCGCGTCAAATGGCAACTGTCAGCATTTTGGACGAAACGGTGCCCTTTAATTAGATTCGAACCGGGCATAACCGGCTTATTCCAGCTTAGGCCGATTCCGCGTAAACACAGCCGTGCCACTGCAAAAATGACCAACTAATTGGCTTAGAACATTGTGTTACGCAGTTTTCGTATCCAATATTCTGTGGATGGGTGCTTTGTAAAAAAGAGCAATTTTTTCTTGTTAGTCCGATTTAGATAGGCGCGGACTGGTTTATCTGGGGCATTACGGGGTCCCTTTTGGAATGACGATTTCAGGCTTTTATCCGTATTAAAATAGTACTCGGTAAATACTTTTTAACGTTGTCCCTAAAGTCCATTAAATGCCAACGGTTTGTGGTGAATACGGCAAGATGGCGTGTTGGCGTGATTGTCGCGGTGAGTCGGCTTCCGTTTGCGGGTGCTTGTGTACCGGATGCGTTACGTCTCCCGCGTCTACCGGCTGTTTCCAACTCATCTTGTTTCTTTGTATGTACACTTGCCATGACACAGCGAAATTTTAGGGTTAAGTATTTTGTGCTCGCTATAGGTACGAAGGGAGGTAGTGGTTTGTTATAACCACATCTGCCTTTGAGTACATTTTTAAGAAGAGAAAATTGCTTGAAACAATTTTAATCCGCGCTCAGTGAATAATAAAAGTAGCTCACAACCATAGAAGTGTTACAAAAAGTCAAAGCTCAACGAGCCTAAGTGGGTCTCAAAGAACCTCTATTCGGTGGGTATGTTAATTTAACGAGCGTTTATTAAACAAATAGCCGAGAGTTGTGTAACGTAAATGAAAGTGTTAGGTCGTTTCGAGCTGAGCTCGGGCCGCGGCAGCGCGGGAGTGCGGGAGTGCGGGAGTGCGGGATGCGCACGTTATGTTGTTCACACTTGGCTGGGCGTCGCAGCCACCTTTAGGTTCAAATACTTTTCATATGTGTAAACAATACGGTTCTTACGGGACAAAATTTACAACCCTTGATTTCCTTTCAATTAAATGCTTATAAACTCTTTGACATACTCATGAAACTTCACACTCCAGTGACCCTTAAAGAATGTGTATTTTATAATATTACGGAATCGGTAAAGTTATTTTTAGATGTCTATTATAAGATCATAATCCTACATTTAGCTCAATAAAAATTAGTTTTCTTTTTGTAGATTGCGATTGACGCCAATGCCCAGATATATAATTGCGTTTTCTTAATTGGTGAGTAGAACATAAATAAAAATACGTATTAGCTAACAAAAGAAATTAAAAAAATAACAGAGCGCTATATCAGCGCTCTGTTATTTTGTATCTGTATCTGTTATTCTGAATTACTGAAACATTTATAGTTACAGCTAGCGCAATACAAAGTTTAACTTCAGAGTGTACTATCAAGTTATCAACGTTAGTAAAGAGTAAAGCTTCATCTCCACAACATCATTGTTTCAAGCACGTTGGAAAAACGTAGGAACACGGAAAGTGTCCCAGTTCTCTCGACGCTACAGTTTCAACCGCAACTAGACACGAACTTGCTTTAGTCGAGTCACCTCAAGAAAGGTTTCGCGTGTATTAAGCCTATAACAAACTGTGAACTTCCACTACACAGCCTCTGCAGTAAATTTCGGGGTTTTATTGAGCCGTTTTTTCAGCCGGGTTTATATGGAGACAACGTATGTTCAGGGACAGCACAATAAATTCGAATTTAAATAAAAATCCTTTTCGTTATACGCGAATTTAACAGCCCAATAAGAAACTTCATGTTGTACAGGTTTTAGCTAGCATTTTGTTGGATATAATCAAAATTGCTTACTAATAATGCCTCCACAATCAACGTAATTTGCGTGGCTCTCCCACGTTTACTACAGATAATGGTTTTAATGTATCTTAAGTGAATTAATTGAAACCGGGCGGCGAAAAGCCTTAGCAACTAGCTCCGCGCGGTACAGTCAGTAAAAAAGTGAGGTTCCTAATCTTACTGAGGTCGTAGATACACAGGCTCGTGTATGAAATACAGTACAACGTGTATAGCGCTGTAGTAGCTATTCAAGTGAAGTTTGATATATGGGGTAGCGTCATAGCCATCCGGTGTACTTGTCCACGATACGAACGACTTTAACTATTGTTTCTCGATGAAGAGTGAATTAGTCAGATAGTGATTTAGATTTTTTTTTAAATTTTGGAAATCATACGACTTCAATAAATAGGTATCTCTCGTATAGGTTCTCACCGAAACTCTTTTACTTATAACATTTCCATACGGTATCACTGTATTCCTTTTTACTTTTCACGAAGTTTAATAAAAATTCCTGTCACCTCCTTTTCTTCGATGACATAACAAATGTCGGTCTCCGCCATAATTACGTACTTTAAAATGTAAGCGTTTCCCGGTAGCGACACACGACGTTGACAAGTGACGCGTATTACAAGTATCATTCATTCGAGTATTCCTAGTAGTTTGTTGTTTAAATAGAACGCAAAGCACGCCAGGCTAGCGCACCAGTCGCGCCGGCGCCTTGCGCTTTAAATCTTTAATTACTACACGTTTATATGACCGGAACTGTTACCCGCTGACGATAGTTGAAACACATTTTGCTTGTAAGTTGTATCGCGATATGAAACATATGGGGTCGGAAGAGTTTTTTCGAAAGGGTAAACTCAGGGTATATTTATATAATGTGTATGCTCTAATACCTATTAAAAAGCAGTTATGTGTAATTTGTTGCAATAAACACATTCCTAGGTAAGTACTTTAAATTACCCACTATAGATAGTATTTGGATAGTTGTAATTTGTTAAAAAATGGAATTGCTTCTAGGTCAATGTTAATGTTAATTGTTACTAAGTACATAAATTAGGAGAACAAGTATGCCCAATAAATAGTAAATACTACTTACTCGTTTTATTCGTTCGACTATTTTCCGATGAGTTTTACCGTTGCCTCGTTCCTTTTCATAGAATACTTTGCAATTATGTAACATTTGGATTCCTCGAATTCATTTAAAAGCTTTGAAATGTCGCATCTACCTGATAATTATAGTTGAATTATTTACAAGTATTGTATCAAACCGCAGCAGTTATTTAACGCTCGATATGCACGGAGTATCAATTTAATATACCTCATAGTGTACCCTGCTAATGTCGAAGTTCAAATTGTAGCAGAAATGTGGTCGTAATGTCAGTTTGCTCGGGCACTGGGCAGGCCGGCGGGGGCATGCCGACGAGGGCAGGCAGGGAGCGTATCGCTACCACAATAATTTACTCGATTACCCGCGTCGCGTGCCCGCTACCACTACAAATAATTCATACGACCCGTCTAGTAATGGCCTTTTAGCTGCCCGTCTAACTTCAAATGTAGTTACGTAGATGTGGTTACCAACTATTGCTATTATAGTAGCCACTAAAACCTTAAATTTGTGTGTCACATGTTGCTATTGGCAGTTGAGAAACAATTGATAAATTAACAGGGGTTTTGTTCCATAGGATTTTTACATTGCGTCTCACATACTCGTATTTTTAAAGAGTCGCAGACGACGCGTCCACGTTCCATTTTCATCGAGGGAAGTATTTACCTATAATGTACACTCTGTTTGAAGGGCTAGCATATCTCTTAAGTAAAGCGAAGTCTGGTATTAGACTGGGAAAACTTAAGATGAAAAAAAAACTTTATACTAATAAAAAGGAGTGGAGGACGCAAAAGATGTGTGCAAAGATTCGGAGCAGGCGGCGCGACGCAAGGTTTTTTGTCTTTGCAAAGGATCTTTTATTAAGATATGTGTTTGTACGAAACATAGGACAAAAAGCTTATTTTAATACAAGTTAAAAGAGAACTTTGTGCGAGGGTCTATTTAATATACGATAAAAAGCCTTTGAGTAATTCACGAACAATTTATTATATCTACGTCAGGAATTCATTCACAATATTTTAGAATCGTCCATATTTCAGTGAGGTGGTTTGTCCCACTAGGCGCACCGGCGCATGCTACACCATCATAACTTAAAGCTATCAATTATTAATGTTAACGTTGTCGGTCGGAGGGCTCAACAATAATTTTAGTGTGGCATTGTAATTTACCCGAGACTAGTCGTCAAGTTGGGACATGTTTAACTTCATTAAGCATAATACGAGCGCACAACATACTCGTTTAAGTCCAATCTAAGTTGTGTGAGAGGACGAGTTTACATGTGAATAAATTATTATCTTGCAGTCGGCAGAGTTGGTGTGAAACCTCGGGAACACTATAAACTCGATGCACGGAATGTCTCTGAATTTGTGTTGCTAGTTTAGATGGGTACGTATTTAGCACAATATCGTAACTGAGGCAAGCGGTGGATTTGGTTAGCAGAGGCAATTTTCAATTAGGCTTTAGTGATATTCAGCAAACGCAGACTTAGTAGTTTAATATGAGTAGCAAGTTCAGGAAATAGTGTCAAGAAACCTCTGTTTCGACAAAGGAAAACTTTAAGTATTAAAACATATTTATCCTACCCAAAGTTACGGTAGCTGTTAAAAGAAATTCGCTAGAGTCTGTTTAGGTATTCGCTAACCCTTTCAAGACAGATCCTTAAAGAATATAGATTATTTAACATGCGTATATGTTTTATTAGGACTGTTACAAACTTATCAGTAACAGTACATAATATGACGACTAATACTCAGAGATGTTAATCGATAGATTTATTTAATATTCCCGATTTCATAATTGCCAATTCAAACTGTGTTATCTTATCTGTTTGAAAGCAGCCCCTATATTGTCTATAGGACACTTCATACGGGCACAGAGGCAAGGAGTTACTGCATAGGAAACCTATGTGTTTGACATATTGAATTAATATCTAAAATACACATTCATTAAATATAAAAAAAAACACATAGGTATTTTCCCAAGGGATAGGTGCAAATCTTCCTACTAATGTAAGTAATCTCCTCAACATAACGGTCAGGTTTAATAAGCAAATTGTAATAAGATATGGTCTGCAACGATTTATCAAATAATAAGGAATACCGAGTTATTCCGGTCAGATACTTACATAATTACTTCTATAATTAAGTAGATAATAATCGCTTCCTATATTCGACAATACCAAATCTTGCATAATCATCATCCATATCTCAAAAGTCGGATCAACATAAACCACTCGAGGAATACGGACAAGTTCACTAATACAGCAATAACTTAAGTACGTAGTCGTAAGTAGACCCAGGCAATATGTTCCAAAAAGTAATGAAAATGCGAATAAGTGCGCAATATCAGCATGGCACATACGCGTACCCGTTGTGCACGAAGTTTGTCCGCCACTGAATAATTAACTCGCTAATAAACTCCGAATTATTGCACTCAAACTTGCCCCGCGTTAGAACTGAAACACGACCACGTTTAACGAACTAACACTTTTTAAACTACTTTCAGTAATATGGTGCCATATTGGCCCCTACATTAATGTTTACCCAAGGTATATTCAAATAAACTCAAGGTCTACGCAAACAAGCGCGCGCGTAGCATACTGCTACGCCGTAGCACACATGAGGATAAAATAAAGACTGTCATGTAGAATTATTAATGAAATATTTATGGTTATAATAAATATTATTATAAAATATTATACGGAGCCATATATTTTGTCAAGCAAGAAGCAAGTTTGTACAGCGATTGTCACGGTTCGCTGCGTAAACCATCTACGAAATAGTATTTTCTGTAAGCGGAGCGAAATTGGAACATGTTTTATTTTTTAAATGCTGTCTCTGTGAAAATATTTTAAATGTTGAAAGCCTTCTTGTAAGGTTGCTTTTTGAAGAAGCTGTCTACTTCCTCTCAGTATTCGCCTGCTATGCTAAAAGTAAAATGTTTGTCTGCTCGTTAGGATGCTACGAAAAGTAAAAAAATATGGCAAGAGTCTCCTAAGCCATCTTTATCAGAAACAGTGTAAAGTTTTTACTTTCGGTACCTATTCTAATATTATTAATGCGATTGTTTGAAGTTACATGGAGAAATTAACCAATGCATTTAAAATCCAATTATATTTGAAACTTATGGTTCCAACGATTTTCATTGCAAGCTACATATACGTTTGGTTAATATTTGTTGGCAACTAGTTATCGTGAAAAATGACATGCGTAATAGGAAAGTTATTAAAACCGAGATATTATGAGTATTTTGACTTATTTATTATCCATTGCTCGTGAAAAATGCTACGATATTTGCTAAACGCATTGATGTTCACGCGTGAGATGCAATCTGCGTGCATATTGTCCAGCTATAGCCCCGCAGTGAGGGCAGTGTTCCAATATTATCGTATAATACCTTCAATTGAGATTGTTCTACCGCACACGATTTACATAAACTGTGTTCCCGGGAGCACGTGCCACTAAAATTGCACTGATTGCCGTGTACTAGTAACCGATAAAACTTTTATTTTAAACGCCAATTGTACGGATATGTTTTATACTTTTTTATGGTTTCTTCTTCCATTGTAAAGTAAGCGATTTTATGGAGCGACTTAAGTTGTTTTAGAGGAAAACTTACAATCGGTTTCAGGATCGCTGACGACATTTATACTAAAGTTATTGCAATCTTTATATCTACAGGGTTATTTGTAAAACACCAGCAACCTCTTAAGAGGTCATTGTACTCATCATTATGAACAACTTTTACTATGGGACCAAACCTGAAATCGCGAAAAAAAAAATCTGCTATTCCCTACCTTTTGACGAGTTACACGAACATAAATGTAGGGAACAGCTGATTTTTTTTTGCGATTTCAGGTTTGGTCCCATAGTAAAAGTTGTTCATAATGATGAGTACAATGACCTCTTAAGAAATTGCTGGTGTTTTACAAATAACCCTGTATAGGTTTATTTTATTATGAAAGTTCACTGAGCTATACCGACGAAATTCTCGCCTCTATTTTAGGATAAATTTCTGGTTATTGATAAGGTAAAACCGGCAAAACTCCCAAACGGGATGGCAATAGGATTTCGTGAAATCTCGAAGCAAATGTCACACACGAGAGGGCACGCTACTCGTATTTACGTGATTTCTGCATTCAACTGTAAACTAATATGGTTTATAGGCATCTTTTAATTATGTTAACGATCGCTGCACGTTCATGCATCCACCTACTCCATTTCAAATGATCAAATACAAAATGTCTTGTCGCGGCAGGTAGGTGGTACGACTATGGTTTTGTTCGGCGCGCGTTCTAATTAAACAATCTAATTGGGTTAGTCGTATACTTCCCTATAAAACACTGAACCCATACGTTATCTACCAAGTGGCTGACGTTTGCGGAATTGTCCATTAATATTAACTTTAAAAATGTATGTATATCCCTTCAGCTTAATTTATTTTATAGAAAATACTTTACTTTTGCAACGACAAAACTTTTTAATAATTTATGAGTTTAAATTTTTAATAAAAAATATTTGTATTTGTTGGTCTCCAAACTTAAAAATGTTGTAGACGTCGAGACGAGCGTCAGGTCGTATACGAAATCTCCGCCTGTGGTCGTGGGTAATGGCCCAAGTTCGGCTAAGCCCCGGGAAGCCCCCGGACGTGTGAGGAATGCGTCCCGGCCCCGCCTTATTACATACGTGATTCTTATTTATATTATATTTGTGGCGAGAGAACGCGTTTCCGATATCGCTAGTCGGATTAACGCATTGCCGCCTTTTAGTGCTCTTAGTACTCCACAACTTTGTAAGAACCTTACAGAGTTACGTGAACATTGCCGGGAAGCACTTTTACGGTTATAAGTTTGTTTTATAATGTATTTGATAGCTCTAAAATTTTATATCAACACTAAGTACCAGATTTACGATGCATATCGTAAAAATAATATATTTTAGTTGTATCAAACGTACATACATTCAGAGTACCTACATTTGGAACGGAGGACCAGTATCGTTTTATTTACTTTAAAATATTACCTTTTTATATTTCCTCTTACATTTTATCCCCATTCATGGAGCACAAATCGATATAAAACATCCGGTAACAATATATCAAGTGGGAGAGGGACCTTTATAAAGTATTTTCGGTAGTGTCCTGCGGGCATGTTGGAGTTGTAAGAAAATCCGGGCGTCCCTGAGGGCCGGATGCACTGTTTCCGCCCGACCCGATGGTGACAACTGTTTCTATATTTCTTTGTACCAGTTATCTTACACTAGATTAGGATTAATAGTGCATATAAAAAGTAAGTTCTAGTGAGCTCGATTTTTGAGGCCCGTTTTCAGACAGTGTCATCTAAGTATAGAAACTAGGACTTTTTGTAAATACTAGTGCATTTAAATCCAAGCTATGGTTTCTCCAGTAATTTTACTCATTTTTGTAATTATTTGTAAAAAGACAGAACCATATTTTATAAACCAAATTGTTTAAAACGAACGGAATAATATGGACAAATTGCCCTCGTAGATCCCTCGGTAGATATCAATGAAGCGTATGTCAATGGTTAACAAAGTCTGATCCTCATTCCCTGGATATCGGCCGCCATTTTCGGGGACTGTACCGTGCCACTGTGTAGCCGCTCAAAGGATTAATTATATCCTTACATTGATCGCTTTTTATCATGTCGTAATAAACAATGAAATACTATCCGAAATTTTATACGTTTTCATTAAACGGTTTTTATACTCTACCCTAACAGTTGTTTATTCAACTCCCATAATTAGGTTCTCTTTAAAAAAGGTTTTGGTAGATGAATAAATCCTGAAAATGATTGTATCGACAGTAAAATATTTTGCTTACCAGATCAGCAGACTGTTAAAAGCGGAAACAAGTACGTACCTGAAAATGAAAATGCTTTGTTAAAAACCTTTTTCGATATTATCCACAACTTATCTAAATTAAGAGGAACAATTTACATTAATTTATAAATAAGCCGGATTTCCATAGAGAAACGAATTCCGCGTTAATATATCAAAATAATAATTATAAATTGCGCTACCCTATTCATTTTCATATCCATACATCATAATATTACTCGCGTTTATACCAATTAAGGCAGACGAAGATACATGTGGTTAGAAAAGTATAAAAAACAACAAATATAATTTAAGCTGCGTAATATCTGTCTAAATTATAACGGAGCGCAATTACTCAAAAATAATGGTGAAATTAATACTTTGACCGCTGTGTTAATTAAGAGCTTTATATTTACTGGTGAATTTGTAACGCTGATGTTTTAATTACATTTATATAGCTAGAAATATGAAATACAGTGTTCATAGACCCGCGAAATACGATACTTTCCACAGGAAGCCGAATGTACTCCTAATGAAATATAGGGAAACACATCGAGAGCCCAGATTTTATCTGATCACATTTCAACATGGACACATTTAAATAACATTATGGATTTAATTTATTATGAGCGCAGCCAGGTTTAAATCGACTTTTCCGTTACGTTATTAAAGAACTTTGAAAGAAAATAAGCATTCCGTAAGCTACGCGGTAATAGAATAACAACAAGTGAAAGCTCTCTCTATTCGGAAATCTGTTCATCGACTCGCTTCACAGTTGATATTATTTTCCTTCTCGGAATATCTTTATAGGAGACTGCCCGTTAATAGGTACCTGGAGTGAATGCGGAAAAAGTTGCCTTTTGCATTACCGCGGAGTTACGAACCGAAATATTCCGGGCGTGTATTACAATTTACATAAACTCCAACGTCATTCGAGATGTGTTAAGGAGAATGACATTTTATGCTTTGATATGCGGTGGCGATGCAACCGAGTCGTGTGTACTGAATAAAATAGAATGGTGTGGAATATGCCATTATTCCTGTTTTGTGTGTAGTATTACGCGTGAAGCTGCTTTACGTTTCGTAGTAGGAAAATATCAAATGTATTATCTCATGTATTAAAAACGGTTTTGTATTGTAAGTTAAGAGATTTTTTTTGAATTAGTATTAATGAATAAAGCGAGAATTGATAGCATACCGAGAATTATTGTGGCGCCTGAATATCTGCGCTGGAATTATTAAGGGAAACTTTTTGAAATGTTATCTTTTCTCAAGTAAGCCAGAAGTTTAACATTAAATTATTAGAATATTAATTATGAAATTTTTGGATAATAACAGATATTTAAGAACAGCTGTTTTTAATATATTATGGTAAACATGATAGAATTACAGTTTGTTGTGTAGGATCTATCGTGCATGACGAACATCAAACAAACCGCAGCCTTTTGAGTCCGGTAATGCGATAGTTTCTTTGACATGATAACGACTCGCCTTCCCAGCTCATATCAACCGAATACATTATATTCTATTGACGTGCACCCTCACTGCCACTGTTCAGGCAAGCATGAAATATTGAAAATATAAAGCTCACTTAGTCAAACAATCGAAAGTACCCGTGTTACAATGTTCATTACAGCGACGAAAAGATCAACAATACAGCGTCAGAGGTCAGTAAATAAAATGTGAAAATAAAATTAAAACAAAATGTAATCCGAGTCAATTCGGCCGCTGGCTTCAAACCGAGCCTAAGCTTTACGAGAGATAAAAAACTTTTAATTGGAATTTTTTGTAGATTAAAACAATTATTACTGAGGAGTTTGTCAAAAAGTAACGTTGAAGGAAAATATGTTGAATTCGAAATATCTCTCTTCTGTAGGTAAATCAATTAATGTTTCATAAATTGTTTACAGGTCGATCAGAGACAGCAAAGTTCGTAATGATAAAACTCTTGCCTAACCTAATAAATTCAGCACAATACGGCACTTTTCATTTCCTGTTTTTCAGTCGATTATCGATATCAATGAGCTTTTGAGCGACGGATTTAATTATATCCGAATATCGATTTGGGATTTAAACTATGTGCGCAATCCTGTCGCTGGAGGATCGCTATTGTCTTTCAGAATTGGTGAATTCTACCAACAATGAACACTTTGTCGTGGCGCAGCGGTGCGTACATCGCTACGATTCATTCAGCGTACATTTTGTTGAGCGCGTTACGTCACTGTCAACACAGAGTACATTTTTATGCAATGCGATTTTGAAGGTTTTTGGACATCATTCGAAATGCATTTTGATTACCTACTAAGGTGTGTGTGAAACTGAAATTATGATTATGACGTATTCTCACTGAAGATTATTTGTCGTGGTTTTACCCGTAATCACAGAGAACTGTTTGCAGAAGTTGGGTTACTGGTTGGAAAGCGATCTTATTACAATGTTGATTTAAAGTCGACACTTAGCAGATAGCGAGAATGGAATTCGCTCGATAAAATGCTTTAATGTTTGCATTTTATATACTTATGACGTAAATTTAATGCGAACAAAGTAATTTAAAAAAGAGACGACGAGGTAAAATCTAATTTACAGCGAGCGAATCCTTAATCCTTAACCAAACATCGCGGAGGGGGGAACTGGCGCATTAGCCGCGTCAGTCATCAGCAGAATGAATCATTACTTGAAGAGTGCGCCAGTGGCTCGTGTCAAAGAGCCTGTAGCTCAAAGGTCCTCGTGCCCTGCCCCGCTCCCCGCGCGGCACCGCGGATGCCGCGCGCCCCGCGCACGCCCGCAAGGAAGGGCTGATTGAAGGGCCACTCTAAAACCTCGACCACCCGCTCGTTCGCTCGTATTCAAGGGTCGAATCTGGATTATAGGGCGCCAAAGTCTGCACCTTCATCAGATATGTATAAATTTGTTTGCAAATCGGCAATTGAGGCGCCGAAAATTGTAGACTGTCTGTAATTTCGCTCCATTCAATGTCTAAAATAAAACGGTTCTATGAGATTAAACTACCTTATCATAAGGCTGGTTGTGAGGGTGCTCGATGTAACATGCTGGCATGATTGAAACGTCAACGACCTTTTTTTTTATCGTTTTCAAAAAAGCGCAGTAGAAATCGAAATGACATGCCATCATGTATTAGACGGCATTCAGGAGTCCAGGAGGGCGTGGTGGGCTGTTCCCTGTCGCGCCATGTGTGTCGGCACACATCGATACCTTAAGGCGTAGTTGCCGTGTAAGTTATTATAAGAGAGGTGCGCCGAGGGAAATGAATGTCGAGTAGGGCGACCCGTTGTCATTCATATTAGCTGCGACGGCTTAAATTTGTAATCACACTGCGCCAATTCATGGCTGTTGCGTGGCATAACTGTCATGAAAATAGGAAAAAGTAAGCGCTGCCAGTAAAAAGTAAATACAGACGTTGATAAAATTGAGCTCGAAGTGAGAAGAAAGCGATGTGCTATACTGCGGGTCGTTACTTCAGAATAAAATTGGTATCCATTATGTCCCAACGTTTTGATGGGACAATATTATTTCTGAAGGGATTATCGGTCTGATGCCGAGACTGAAACCCGATTCCAGTTTTCAGAGGGGCGGGCGATCGCGAAAAACAACTATATCTGTTGAAGATTCTGATTTTTGTTTCTGTTGTGTGTGAAGTGCTAGATTATAGGCGAAGTTCGTCCAAAAAAGCATGGATTCGGGTTTTTTATTTGAGGGGCAATTCTTGTAATTTTAAGAACGTTCACAGTCTGATCTCAGTCTCAATCTGTCAAAAATACCTCTAATTTCCTTACATTTTTGACAAGTTTTTGACATTGATTGTCGCTGAGATGAGATTGCGACTAGATTTTGAAAGTTTTTAATTACGTTTTTTTATGAAGATTTATAATGATACGACTTAGGACTCGGATATTGTCCGTGAAAAATCATTTCTTTACAAGAAACCGGAGGAACAAGACATAAAAAAAGGAGACAAAGATATGACATGTTTTTAAACTCTTCAAATCGCGAAGCATAAAGCTCAGCGGCGGAAGGACAGGCGCGCCTTAATAACACTCACGGATGACGAAGTCCGTCGTAACACAAAATGATTACACACATAAAGAACCTTATCTCTTTACATTCTACACTGGCATAAACCGGTTACAGTCGGGAGTAACCGTTCCGCAACCGCTCGAATGTTTACGCCAGTTTTACGCACCAATCTCGCCACTGATGTTCCCGCTAGAAATTGAAAACGGAATTATGATGAAATAAAAATGGCACACAAAATGTTCCCGTGCCGTGGTCGAGCGGCCGCTGGCGTGGGGGCGCGGTGCAGTCATCTGCTGACTAGACAGCAGGAAATGTACCATGTGCCACCGGATATCGGCGAATGTGTTCGAATTTTAAGTGAGCCGACGAAAATTGATTCTGCTCAATTTTACTTAAACATGACGAGTGGATGCATTGATTGAACTAAATCCGGATTGCATTCGCACCCCGTCCGCACGTCGTAGCCCCCGGCTGCGAGCCCGGCTCACGAATACAGATCGTCTCCGAGCCCAATACGATGTCAGTTGTAAACAGCGCACATTTACGAATTCGTAGCACCAAAATAGCAGAGGAAGCATTTAATTATACTACATGCTTGACTTTCAATATGCACCGCAGTACCTGCGCATGGAATGCGGTAGAAATATTCAGAATCTCTGCGTAGCCTCAATCACGACCCCGAATCACGGGAAAGCATAACTTGTACGTTGCGGAATATGTATCTATTTGTAAGTGCAGGTAGGTTCTGTAAACAGACGAATAACACGTTACCTACTATGTGCGGAAACATTTAGGGAGTAAATGCTTTACAGAATTACTTTTAAGTGAACAAAATAATATTTTAATATACGCGATCGTGACCACAATGTTTGAAAATGTCAGCTCAGCCAAATAAGTTATGTCGTAAATGTAACAAGAACCTACTTAAACATCGAACCGGGAAGCGAGTAAAACCTAAATGAATATAGTATATGAATATTGTGACCTTTAAGCGCGACGCGATAAAAGACGATGATGTTTCATGAAACAAATTGCATGTAAAGCTCCGATATAAATGTGTTTTTAATTATCACGGAGCGGATGAAAATGAATGTAATTTGATCTGCAAACGGAGCATTTTAGCCTTTATGTCAGCTCTCTGTATTTAAATAGAACAATTAAAAGCGGTCAAGCGTTCTACGTAAACATTTTTACGTCCGCCTGTTCACTGTTGTTGGGGCGACGGTGAATTTGCATTTTGCACCGCGTCGCGTCCGCTTGCATCTGATTCCGCACTTCATTGCAACCTGGCAATTAGCAAGGAATCAGTCGTCTGGATTTATTGATATACGACCTATCTTAATTAACGCTGCTTTTTAAACAACATTTGTTTTGAAATAATAGCCATTTAGGTAGAGCGTGAAAATGGTACCTAATGATTCGTTTTGTTACGGGTGTTTTCATCTGTATTTCGCTGTTTGTTTTCTTTTATTTATTTACTTCATTATTGGAGTGCTTTATATTACGGAATACCTAGTGGTCGAACGTAGTCAGTTTACGTATGTGTAAAAGTCATATCCCTGAATGGCCCTAGCTGCTAAAAGTTTCGCTAGTTTCAATTCCCGTGCGGTCAGCAAAAAATTCTCTCAGTCCGCTGTGTATGTAACGTGCTCGTCTTTTTGTGAACCGACAGCTTCTACCTGACTAGAGGCTACGAAATACCACTCTCTTCAAATACTTGTATTTTTTTGCTCCGAAAACAATGGATTTACAGGCAGAATCTGTCACTGGAGTTTATTTGTCGTACTATAGAAAACTATTGGTATTAACGACTTTGTATGAAACTAATTCTGATTCCATAGGTAAATCATCAGTCGTTTAGGAGCGGGTCCGTTACATAAAGAATACCTACGTTTTCTCAAGAGATTAAGGGAAAGGTAAAAGACATGTCAAATGGAACAAATACCCATGTAACCCACGTCTTTCATTGAACACTCTTTTAGCTCGTTAGAGAAAGGTCGCGAGACACGTAATTCTATTACCAAATCACTTATACCTATAAAATGTCACGTTTGCATTAACATTAAACTCAATTGCGCTAAAGTGAGGTGCACTCACTCGCCAGCGTGGATGTGTGGTAGGGGCTGGAATATTGAGCTAGCTCACTGCTCACTGCTCAGTCCGTAGGTAAACATTTTTGATTGAGCCAGTACCAGCAACATTTTCTTCGGAATCGTTGAAAGAATTCCTCCGCATTTGCATTTAAGCACCTCTGCTACGAAAAATAAAGTTGAATCGATTGTATATTTTTGGAGGGGCCTATGAGCACCGCGCCCTGTATATGACACATGGATCGCTGGATGTGTGTTTAGATACCTCCTGTCTTATTGCGTTCGTCTCATGGGGAACGCAAAATCGTTTAGGGAATTGATGTGATTATTCATCGGTACGAAACGGTACCTAATATGAGGGTAAAAGTGCTTTTCTAAGAAGCCGGTATATTGATTGTTTGTTTAGTTGTATCAATTGTGTATCTATTTACCGTTTGACTGAATCAATTTTAGGCAAGATGTCGTCAAATAGCGATGTATGATTAAACTGACAGGTTTTATCCATTATCATGAAAAGACTAGGTTGATGATTAGAAACAGTGAAGAACTTTAATTTGAAAATATCCGAAGTACCTACTTGTAACTATGCGTTCCCTTTTATATACAACATAAGAGATTCATGTTAAAGTTCAAATTGTATATTTTTATCAGAAACTCAGTTTTAAAAATATAAAGATCTGAACTGGGTTTAATTTAGAGATTCGTATCAAATTACAAACCGTATGATATACGCAGAAACATAATATATTGTTTTCAAATTATATTATTGTACAATTAAGTACATCTGCATTGCATTAGCTTTAAATACACATAATGTTAATAGACAATTCCCAGCAAAAACAAAATCACACTTTTATAACAATACACAATTTTCATGAAAGGAAAACCGTTTCCATTAGTTATTTAGAAATAGCGGTCCGTGATTTTGTACAGCTTTAATACTTAAATATTAAATTGTTAGCCGCAGTCGTTACAACAAATTGACAGTCGGAATGAACGACACCGTAGTTCGCGTTCAATTAAAATTGATACCCTACAAATTACATTGTATTCGATTTACTAAAAACTTTACGTTCCTTCAAACGACGTACTCGTACATCTGTTTAAGATAATTCGCGAACGTCAACGAAATTCAGTATCAAAGTGACAATTAAATAGAACATTAAAAGTGAAACGGAACCTCCACCTTTAATTACGGCGGCTGCTTTCTTTCCTTATCGCAATTTTATTACAATGACAATACGCAGGGGCACGCCTATTAAATTATTTGTGCGCGTCTGAAGCTGTGCGGCGGTAAACCAGAATTACTTATTGTACAAAAAACATCGTCGGTGAATGGTGTCACATCATCCTTGTTTACCGGAGCCGGCGGTCCGGGCGGGTGCCGCATAAATCATAATATTCGTAACGAGTGTAAGACTCTGCAAGGGTACTGACGGCTTGCCAACGTTTCCTCTATAATTCAAATGCGGCCTCCTCCGTTCTCAGCGGAAAAGTTGAGTTTTCCGCACATTTTAAAATGTGGCGGATACATCACGTATGTGTAGCGTACTGTCCTCATATATCCAAACATATACAACGCTTATAATATTTCGAGCTTCGAATTTTTATCTGGCTGTTTTTTAACAGAAAACCCTTACATTTTTATGTTTCGTATGAAATATTCTCGGAATACAATACTTTTACCGCTACTGGGATTAATTAAGGTAAGCCCAGGATAGCTGATTCAAACCATGAAAGTTTCGTCCCATTCATAATGTTATCTACATTAGGACCTACTAACTTTACAATCCCCGTAGCAATAAAATACTTAGTTGTGAAAATAACTGTTAACATTTCCCCGAGTAACTTGTACGCGCCGCTATATTTTCGGGCTCAAGGTACAAAACAGTCGGATTATGAATAATAGCGGAGTATGAGCCCACTCGGCACGTGATATACAGTACTTTTATGTACACCTACATATATTGTCCTTGGTTACACGTATCTAAAATTCATGCTCTAAATACAGAGCCGCGCGGTTCAGTACACACTTGCTGGTCTTTTATTGCTAACCACACGAAAGCAATCTTGAACACGGTGTGTACCACCATTTTTTAGTTTTTTCGAGTTCCTTTTCCAAAAATGTACGTTAAAATATCAAATGCCAAGTATCGCTCATGCAGTTTGAATTTAAGCTGAAGTGTTATGTTTTTAGATTTTCTTTTTAAGTTTCCCTTATATTTTCGTGCATCTGCTCTTATATTTTTTCTGTGTATTTTTTATAGAGTTGCACTTTAAATCATAAAGTAAAAAAATGTGATTCGATATAATAACTTATTATAACCCCTTTAATACGACACCCGAGAACTGACGCGTAAAATGAGTTGAAAACTTTTCCGAAACAGAGCGATAAGCCTAATCAGAAGACAGGAGCGACTAATTCATTAATGGCTCAGTTTAACGAATAAGTGTTTAAGTGGAAATAAGATCGTTCGGAACAGACGCGAGACGTTTTTAAACAATGCGCATCATTCAAAAATCCCATTAAATCGTGCGATTTAGCTCCGAAGAGCGGGTTCGGGTAAATTAAGCAAATTAAGAGCTCGCTCCTGAGACAGTAATTACTGCGCGTCTGTACTTGGCCACCGACCAAGTACCCTGCCTACTTATACTACATCCTGCTCGATTTATGAACGACTCGATTTTCCCGATTTTCGAACGTAACTCGATTGGTTCAAACCCCATGGGCTCGCTATGGATTATGAATGTTATCGTACGCGACCGCACCGGCGCTCAACAATTTGTCTCGACTACGGCTTAGATTTCAGGATTTTAAATGAGATTAAACCTTTAATGAAGAGATTATCCCAACGAAGCAGTGAACTGCAACGATTGAAGGTTCTGAAAATAAGTTTAGCATTAAATACTTGTTCTTTTACCGACGGTTGCGGTCGCGTCTTAATCGATTATATTATTTATAAACTCAAATATCGATTGTAACTTATGTGACAAAACTTATACAACGTAACATACAAACAAACGCTAGTATTATAGACTTTGTCTAAACTAATTTCCTGCAAAAAGACAACTTAACAAGTTTGAATTCGGTCTAATTTAAAAGTTTGTTAACGTTCTTGAGTATTTCCTGGAACCTGGAACTATGATCAACATTCCGTCGAATGTCTTTGATGTTCGTAACGCTCCGAAGTGTTGAAAGCTACGTCAAAGTAAAAAGTGACAAAATGCCACGTTATCAAGTGAAACAGCTGTAGTGCAGGCGCGTGGGCGGGCGGGCGGCGCGCCGTGCCTATCGACTCGCTCGCCCGCGCGTGCATCACTCACCTCAAGGTCGCGCCGCCGACCGTCGCCCCCGTCGACCGAGCCCTACTCGCGACCCCGCCGCGCCACCCTCCTTACATTTCGACTACCCACTTTAAAAATTTAAAGTATCCCTCGTCCTTCCGGCACATTTTCCCGGGTGAGGGCGACCGGCGCCCGTGGCGTCCCTGAGAAAACTGACGGACGTCGCCGGTCCTCGTCGGGTTATATAGGCAGCGGCGGGGCGGGGCGTCGGCGCGAGTTGCGCCGTCGATTCGCGAACTCGATAAATAAATTAATTAAAAGTGCAAGTGAGTGATCGCCCGCGTGCAGCCGACCTGCGAACTCGTCTAGAGCTTCCCCTTAATTGGAATTTCAGACCCACCGGATACTTGGCCGGCCGGATTGTTTTGCAGTCCAGGATTTACGAGCCACTCGTACGGAGGTCTCCAAACGTGGCGTTTGAACGAGCTCGGCCGAGATTGAACCTGATTTATATCGTCCTGTTAAACAACCTCATGTCTAACAATGTCTCAATTTGTGCTTAGAGTCAGGATGTATTGCAGCACCGGAGTTTAATGAAAATGGAGACTTTAAAGTTCAAAGGTATCAAAACCTTTCAATTCTTAAAGCAATTAACTTACGAATCAGTATAAGTTTAAGCCATCGAGTCCTTGATGTAGGTTGGTAGGTACTTAGCCTGCACCTAGTACACCATATTAACTAAGAAATACGTTTCGGAATCTAAAACAAACTCTACATCCCCTACAACAGCCTTTCCGAAAACTTTGAAAACCCCAAGTGCCTACATAGAAGTGACAACATAACAAAACCATTTCTGTACCTAATACAAAAACCAGACACCGCTGTAAGAACTACGACAAGTAATAGAAAAAAGCAAATGGATCTGTGTGGGCAGTAACGGAGTTAATCACTTCGTTACTGCTAGTAGTAACTTGAACCCTTCAGGTTTGAAGAAAAGCTGATTGCGGCCGCAGTGACGTCATCGTAGCAAATATACCGGCGACGACTCGTAGTGGGACAATACTTACCTACGGACAGTGTAGTGCAGGAATATCAAGCTACCGCTGTCTGTTTATAAGTGTAAGATGTCTCGGGTATTTCAGGGAAATTCTTTTGTACTTTCGGGTTCTTTGTATAGGCAGCAGCCGGTGTTCGGAGTCCATAAGAAAAGATAAGTCGCATACTACTTACTTACTCATGTTGGGGAAAGACTGTGACGATTTTGATTAACTTACAATGTGAAATTGCATATTAAGATATCCTTTATCGTGATAATTATTGCAATTTTCACGTTCTAAGGGGGTGACAAAAACCAGTATGTGGTAATGGCTGATTCTTATAATTTATGGTGTACGGTTTTTTTTATTGGTTAAAATTAAGACTGTATCGTTACCAATAATGAAGCAAATACCTCGTAGCTTTGCACACTAGACCCTCCCATATGGAAGTAGTTAATATTATAGGTGAAATAAGCTTACGAATCTATTTATATGCCCAGTATGGCAATAAAAATGCTACCATTGGTAAGCAAAACGATTCGTTTTTGTTTATCTATCTATAGGAATCGAGCATTAGTGATGGATTTTCATCTTGCCCAAGCTTACGTAATAAGGAAAGAGTTTGAATTCGGACTTTTGTTCGGATTCGAATTTCGATAGACCAACAAGGGTGGAGAAAGATGAAAAAAAAAAAATAAGAATACCATGTCTTCACATAGGTAATTTCTAGCAATCTCATATTATACCTACCCCAGCAACAGTGACCAAACCGTACCTATTTACAAACATAGCATACAACGTTGGTTCTCACATAGTAGAACGGCTAGCACTTTATTCCCCTATTCAGGGAACTAGACGCTATCTCAGTGGGTAAAATTAACTCCGCCTTTCTAGAATCATTAACTTTAATAATGAAAACTGTGATATGAGATATTATTGAAAATCTAGCGACATCAAAGGATAGAGGAAGGGTTAACAATAATATTACACTTCAATAAATAATGTCCCTCTAGAAGTTTTTCTTGAGCAGTGGTGACCCCGTGGTATCGGCCCCGACTTACGAGTTGTCTCGAGTTTCAACCCAGACAGGCACTTTACTTTGCGTATTTGATTTCATCACCACTGTTCTCAAAATGGTGAAGGAAAGCATCGTGAAGCATCTCCTAGAATCAAAAATTCGAAGATATGTGTCATCCACCGGTTCGCACTGGGCCCGCGTGGTGTATTATGGCCCATTCACTGTTACAGAGAGGAGGCCTGTTTCCCAGCAGTGGGAACTGTATCGGCTGATTATGCTTATGCTAGAAGTTTTTCTTTACAGGAAAACGCGCTGTAGAAGTCGATGTTTCTAAAACCCGTTAGGTACAGTTTTTAAATCCTACTCGTATCTTATGAGAAGCTACACTGATTCCACTTTAACGTTAGGATCATTTCTTTTCTGGCTGGTGGAAAAGAAACGAAACATGTACAACCACCTACCTGCATAAAAATAAAATATATAAATATTGAGTACAAATCCAAGCTATTACTTGGGCTATAACCTCACTCGATACAGCCTACCAGAAAAAATCAAAAGTCGAGAGAAGAGAGACGGACGGGAGATGAGAGAAGGTACCGTAGCTTTGACATCGATAATGTTAATTTAATCGCATTACGATGTCATGTGAACACCGGCCGACCTGTTGGATATGGATTGGGAATACATGGCTTTAACATAGGTAGGTATTTACAATAATTATCTGCACGCGTAGCATGACGACGTTTTGTCGACTGAAGAATAGACAAAATGACACTTTGCCATGCTTAGACGCGTAGAATGCATACAAATATGTCTATAATCTTTCATTTTGTCTATTCTTCCGTCGACAAAACCCGTCTCTACGGCGGTCATGCTACGCGTGCTGCAGTAAGGTAGATACTATGCAGTTCTTGTTAGGTATAGGTAGGTGTGATAGTACAGGTACCTATGCTATTGTAGGCGGTACTGAAAAAGATTTGCACATAGTTAGGTAACTATGTGCACTATCTTTATACAAACAAATCTAAGTAGATAGGATTGGTAGCTACCTAAATCACATAAATGTCTTTATGTGTCACACTCACAGATCAAGTAAACGTTCAGCAGGCCATCTCTACTAATTTATAAACGTTGCCATGTGCCCTTCATTGCATGGTGAGTTTTTGACATATTTGCCATACAAATCTGTCAAAATACACACGATTGCAAACGTTTATAAATTAGTATGTAGGCTTAGGCTCCTGTATGAAGACTGTTGTCTAGCTATTTTACGAACCGGCTTGTCTTTGAGAGAAGATGATAGGGGAAGGTTACATCACGCTTGCCTTAGCTCTGGAACGCTACGCGAGTGTAGTGTGAATCAGCCTTTCATTATCTGGGGATCTCCCAGCACAATAAAGGCATAGACTTTCCCTTAAAACTCCTATTGCAGTCAGGTTTGGATATCATCGTCATGTTCGTGAAAGGGCGTCGTCGGTTGAGCCGGTCATCTCTTAACTGCCAGGACTTATTAATCTTATATTTTGAGTTGTTTCTTCGTTTTATTCTTGTACATAATTCCTACATATACGTAAAGCAACAAAAATAATGTATCCGGGATTTTGTAATATTTTGATTTAAAAGAGTATCCATGGAGTTTCTTGCCCGTTCTTTCCATAGATATCTTTAACTTTCTGACTAACTGACTGACTCTTCAACAATCCAAAATTGCCACTGGTTTGAGTTTATCAGTGCCTCAACTTTTATCACAATAAATATTTCTCTACCAAATTTGTAGGGCGAAAGAAAACTGAATAAATTAAACCTGGATAGGTGCATAACTAAGTTGTAGATTCCATTATAAAAACATCTTTTATCACAATATCACAGTTCCATGAATGTTTAATGAATTATAACGTGTTTCATAGCTGTTATGTAAATATTCTAAAAGGCTAAGCGGTCACGATCTCCGTAGAAAATAAATTTAACATATTATTTATGAACAAAAATCGCTTGCTTTGAAGCGGGTGCATAATTTCGCAACTGCTATCGTGAGCCCGGATAGCTCAGTCGGTAGAGCATTGGACTTTTAATCCAAGGGTCCAGGGTTCAAGTCCCTGTTCGGGCGGCTATCTTTTTGCACTTAATTGAGAATTCATTATTTTGATTATTAAATATTTTTTTTTGTTTGTCTTATATTAACCAAGTATTATTAACGGTCGCAAATAAAAATTATGCCAATATTTAATTTATTTTATTCATAGAACACTTTTATTTTTTACATTATATTATCGTAGTTTTGTGACTATAATAAATTTTATTAATAAATATTTGATTTCCCGGTGGCATTTAAATACCTTCACATTCATAACATGATAATTTTGCATCATAACTTTGTTCTAACGAGGCGAAAACGAGATATAAAAATTTAATCTCGCCTATTTAATTTTCAATTTTGTTTACTCCGTAATCGGACACAAGTGTGAAGTGTTATGAGTTAGCACAACCGTAGGCTTATTGTAAAGTAACGAATAATTTCAACGCTTTTCGGCAAGCCCCTGTGGCCTAATGGATAAGGCATCGGCCTCCTAAGCCGGGGATTGTGGGTTCGAGTCCCACCAGGGGTACAACACTGTTTTTGAATTCCATTTATATTTATTTTACTTTTGCATTAAACTTCTAGTATAAAATAATAAGTTAACTTTTGATACGTCTATTTTGTATTTGTGTAATTTCTTCAAAGGATAAAATTCTTATTCCCGCCAGGTGGCGTATACGTGCTACGATGTTGTAGGTACACTTACGTTCATACACTCTTAAATACGGATGGGTGAAAATTCACGCCTTATTAAATTTTACGAGGTTCTCCTGTCCAGTCGGAGTTTAGAAAATGTTACTAGATACTTTTATTGCACTTTTACACTCGTGTTATGCAAGATTTTTCCGTCGATTGTTTGATGATGGTTTGATGTCCTGTTCTGTCTAAGTTAAATTTTAGCATAATTTTAATTAAATGATTCACAGATTCCACGTCAGTTTACTACATTCAATATACGCATAATAAGCTCTTTATTACGCCGTACAGTCGCAATAAAGAGCAATAGAAATTGTGAAATGCCTTCAATATTGAAATGTCGACCTACTTCGCGTGGCCACGGGGTGCCTACGGGGCGCGGTCGGCGGTGCGGGGGGTCGGGGGCCGAGTACGAAGGGGGGCGGGCTACTGGCTACGTCACTACAATTAATAATCGCTCCTCATAGTCCTCATCTATTTTATCGATAAAAATAACAGTTTTCCATAACAGTTATGGGAAATACGCAAGCTACACCTACAAAAAAACTAGGTACATATTTGGTGAGGGTGTTGTTTTACCTACGCTTCCATACTTCAATATAGCTTACAAAATTAACATTACCAAAGGAAGTCGTTAGAAAAAGTGAATTTTACAGAAGTACCTATCTCATAACCTTCAACTTTTCCAGACATTACTGGTCCTTCACTAGAAGGGTTTCTTCGCTTTAACCATTTTTCGGCCATAACTCCATAAGGGCTCGCCATTTATAACAGGGGATTGATTCACGTGCATTAAAACTTCATGCAACTGCAAGCAAATTACATAGCGACATGCAAGAGACCTTTATTTCGTGACAGTTTGCGTACTCATCATGACATGAGCTTACAATAGCTGCTCAACTTGCAGAGTTACGGTTATTTCATGCAAGTCGTGCTTAATCCATATTGGCTGGTGCATTTTCAAATAATAATACTTAATCTGTTTTAACGCTTAGAAGGTTTTTTTGGACATAATCTGCATCTAGATACCTATACCTGCAGGCAAGAAGTGTATATATATTACGGCTAAAGGTGGGTGTGTATATAAACTTAAGATTAGCGGGCTAAACTTAGGTTAGGTTAGGTTAGTAGGTTAGGTTAGACTTAAGTTTAGCCGGCTAATCTTAAGTTTATGTTCACATACCTTTAGCCGTAACATATATATAGGTATATTACCTACAACTTACAAGTCTAGTTTTAACAGTTTCCAACTTTATGATCAAATGAGTAAAGCTCAACTGTCAGTTACCTCGTAGGTGGTGGTATTATCAATTCTGAAACTACTTGGTTGTGTAGTGAACTGTAAAATATTTTGAAATGAAAACAGGAAGCATAATAAATAAGAATATTTAATGCGAAAATGTCGTCCGTCGCCGACATCGCCACGTCAATTAAAAACAACACGACTATCAAGTTTCTCTACTTTATTTAACAACATTGTACTTATTGTATTTTCTATTTGTTCCAAGTTTTACTTCCAGAATAAAACTCACACCATTAGAATGTCAACTAAATATTTCCAACCGTTACAATAAGCTTTATTTAAGTAAATAGGTAGTATGGATTTAATAAAATAATAATATTATTCCTAGTGTTGAGCTGAGTGGCGATGACAGCGCCCCACGCGGCGGGAGGCGAAATGCGCCTGTCACTTCCCTGTCAGCGACATTGCGAAAACAATACCGTTATTTCCATGTAATAACTCTATCGTTATCGGACGTCTAAAACATAACGACGTTTGTTTACGTTTCATTGTATCTATTGCACTAACTAACTCCAGTTGTGTTCAAACAATTACTTTACGCTGCGACATGACATGTCTAGAATAGTTAGGTAATAATATCTAGGGACTTATAAACTTATGAAGTCTGTTTTTTAGTTTTTGTTATTTGTAATGATTTACAAAAATCGCACCTTTAAAGTAAAACCGTTACTAAACGAAATTATAAAATTTTATAGGAGAGCCAAATATATTATTAAATATAATATAATATTAGGAAAAAGTCACTGTTTTTTGTCAATAAAATCTGAGTGCTGGGTTCTATAAGACAATTTTTACAAAAATTACAAGCTTATGTTGCGGTTTACGTATATTTTAAATAGATGGCATTGATAACTCAATTCATTAAATTTTTTGTTTAGTAACGGTTTTACTTTAAAGGTGCGAAATGAAAAGACTTGAAAATATAGAAAAATTCAAATAAACGAAAACATTACTTTCGTAGATAATAAATAATACCAAAAGACACCTACTACAGTGAATTACTTACCCAAATATTTTAATAAGCATCTAAACATTTGTTTCAGCAGATATCTAGAATTAGGTAGGTTTCTAAAAATAATCAAGTCAAACTAGAGGTGGGCAAAGTGTATCATTTTTGCGATTGGATCATTTGCATCTCGATCACTGAAATGATCCGAATCACTGATATGTTTCATTTGGCTCATTTGGATCATCGGCTCAAAGGATACAAAATGCAGAATGTTTCAATTGGTGCGAACGAACATAAACAATCAGCCGCGTGCCGCGTCAACGTAAAACGATAACTTGTTAGTACAAACATTATAAGCAAAAAACGACCGTATAGTATTTGATACGTAAGCGCCATAGTGGTCATTTTGACGTGCATGAATAACGATAACGAAAATCTGTGAGAGTGTGAGTGATACACATCTCATTTGGTATCTCTTTCTGACTTGTATAATTGTAATTATGTCGCCCGCTCACTCGCGACTCGCGAGTGACTCAGTGTGTCTCAGTCTCCTTCTCTCGCTCGCTCACTGCTCAGTCGGCTCGCGAGCGACGCGTCGCGCGGAATGAGCCAGAGCAAAGTAATGTTTCAGATCCAAATGATCCGTTTGAAACGTTGTTACCTTAGATTAAATACCTCTAGATGTAGCCATGAGACTGTAGGGAAGTGTGGAAGTGAGAAACATATATACGAAATAGGTAAGAAAATTGAGACAAAACATAAAATGCTCTGTCTCATACGACGTGCCGGTTTTTTGCTTGGCGAACTTTGAAAAGTTAGCCAAACAAAGGCCTGTCACTGTCACTGAGAGGACGACTCGAGTCAGTTTTTATGTTTTTAGAATAATTTCGGCAATTAAAGTAATAGTTTTAGTGTATGTATGAGAAATAAACTCCAATAATTAAGTGTTTAGTGCATTTTGTATGCTATATAATGGGAGGATGCAGTATTTTAGGCTGCAAAAGCCGCACAGAAAGTAAGGAAGTCGACAATGTTACTTTTCAGTCGTAAGTATGCAAATGTTAATAATTATTGTGCACTGATTGAAGAAATACATTTGTGTTTATGTAATGACATGTCTTTCGATGAAAATTAGGCGTAATTCTAGCGATACCGTTTATTTTTATTTCCACATAACCTATAACTTGTTATTCATTGTGTTGCCATACCTTGTCATCTATTTTTCCCATAACTCTGTAATAAAAACAGCAAGTACTTACATAAATCAAATTGAATAAAATAAATAGTTTGTTCACCAAATTAATTTGAATTATATAGTAAAATTCATATTATTCTAATATATAAAATTCTCGTGTCAGTGTTTGAAACAAAACTCCTGCGAAACAGCTTGACCGATTCTTATGAATTTTTTTTCGTATATTCAGTAGGTCTGAGAATAGTTTACTATTTTTTACCCTCCCACCCCCCATTTGCTCTTTGATATTTTTTTTCTGGTAGAACTATGTTTGCCGAGTCAGCTAGTTTACTATAAAGTAGCCGTTCTCACTATCATACTAAAATCAAGTGCGACAAAATGTATTCATTATATTTCATAGCCCAATAGACATATTGAAATTAGTTTTTAATTAATAATATGTCAAAAAACACATAGAGAGAAACAATAATGATAAAAGTTTATAATATTTTAAATTTATTTACAGGCTCCTGTTGTTTCATCAGATCAGATGGAAACAATAAGTGTAGTACCATCCACCTCATCCGGAGTAGCGCATTCTAGTCTAATAATAATGATCAATAAAACTTTATTAACTTTTTGTGGGTTTTATTTTTTCAATAAATAAATATATTTCATATGACAATACACAAATATCAACTCTGAGAGACCTGACCTGATTTTATGAAGTAGTAGGTACTCAGCGGGTGTAGAATACATCTTGTGGCAGAGATGCGCAGAATTGAGATCGTTTGCATCTGCATTTTTATTAGGTATGAAATGTAACTGATCGTTTCCTAGTTTTGCACAATTGGCTGATTATAAATATAAATATGAGTATATTAGTTACCTACCTAAACTATTTCATCTCCTTCAAACTGAAATATGTTTTAGCCTATATCTTCAATTCAATGTGCAAACAATGAGGCAAAAATATTTCATAAAATAGACCTCTAGAGTTTCTGTTATTAGTTTGTTCAATCAAGCAAACCATCAAACTTTTAATTCTGCTTTGTAAAAATAGTTACGTAAGTATATAATTAAGAAAGTATCATGTTCCAAGATTGTTTTACTAAAATATTACTGTTAATATCATTAGAATCATTTTGGCAATTTTTATATGTTAAATAATACAAATAATTTTGCACTCTTCATATGAATGACATTATGCGATTCATATTAGTGCATTAATTTAGTTAGTAGTTGTTACAACGAAACACCCTCACGTTTTTGGTTATATTTAGGGAAAAGTTTCCGTAATAGCAACATTGAAGTTTTATAGTGCTGTCTCATGTGCGGCCACGAGGTGGCTACATCTAGAGGTATATAATCTAAGGTTGTTACTGAACCAATCTTTTGAATCACTTCAAAGATCCGGATCAGTGAGTCGGTTCCGTAAAGAGTTACACACGCCTAAGTCAAACCCACGTCAAATAGTCTACAGGTGGGGTGTGTTCTTAATAAATCGCTCACTCAATGTAAAAATGTAAAAATATAACTATTCGATTCCAGAAATATCCTAAAAGACCGATTGTATTTTTAGACAAATAATAATCCCATGACGTGGATCCAAAGACCTTATACTTAGCGTGGGTCTGCGATACACTGTCTGTGCTGACCCACTGGTGTCTCGTAAACCCACCGCGAGATAGCGCTGCTAGTTTTATTGCTTGTTTGCACAACAAGCTGTAATGGAGGAATATTGACAGACCATTAATTCGACAGGAAATTGTGCTGAAGCCGCAGTCTGTGCAGGTGATTGTGAACTTTTCAAATTATCCGCGTGTTCCGCGGTTGTTTCCACTTCAAACAGTGAACGAGCAAGTCGGGCTTTTCACTCCAGGGATAGCAAGTTGAATAAACTCTGCAAGTTACAGCCTAGTGGGCAACGTAACAGCGGTACGAACACGACACGTTTATATTATATGTTCCGCTATCGATTTTTCTCTAACATGTCAGTCTACCTACAATGAGGCGTCAAGTACATAGGTAGTGTTCTATATCCTGCGGAAGGATATAGAATACTAGGTACCTAGTTATGTTTAGGTATGTAAGTAAGGTAGGCATGTAAATTGTAAATCGAGTACGCATGTCGTAACGTGTCTTATTTACGTTGTAAAACCTATGGGCATACGGCCAAAGTCTTGCTCCAAATGCACCATATGAGACATGCACAGCCAGCATAGGATCAGGTGAGCTCTTGAAACACAGTTGGCAAAAGTATTCAATGGAGCAAGGCAAGGATATCTGTACTTTCAAGTCAAGGCAATGAAGGAAACGTCTAGTATTGGAAGAGAAAACTTTTAATTTGTTATTATATTAGTAATTATATGTTTTCTCCTATAAAATACTAGTAAGTATAATAGGTAGGTATACATAATTAAGTAGGTACTTATGCATACCTTATTATTTATTAAGTATGTCGAGGACACTGAGACTTTAAAATTGTGTTGGTATATTCTAATAAATATGATGACAGGACTGCTAAGATCGATTCATTGAAAAATAATCTGAACTATTTGCACAAAACATGAGTGGTGATGGGACGAAAAGGAATTTGGGAAGTGCTCAAGGAATTTGAAAGCTTTTTTCAGGCGAAAAGGCTACATTGTTATGGAAATAAATCAGAAATCATTGGAAATAATCAATGCTACAATAAGACATCTGCTGAAACTCCTAGTTAGGTAAGTATAACTTAGTGGTACCTATTTCATAACGCACCTAGGTATTGTACCTACCTAGGTTACTACACAGACGTTACTTTGCCACACCTTGTTAGTCAGTTCCCAAACCGATGAAAACACAGTTACCATGCTACATATACAATAGATTCTTCCCTTTAATAAAAATATCACCATATCGTAATTAAGCATATCGTACAATGTACCATTATCATTTCTTCTTCTCTTCGCACCCATAACGTCACGTAGGTAGTACTTTATATCAATAAGTAATGTCGTAATCAAAATGATTTTAGGATGAAGTTATGACTATGAGCTTTCTCACTCTCTGTTTATTTGAAGCCCCAAATATCCGTCGTCATCAGGCGTCAAAAGGACATATTCTTTTAATTAAGCCACGCGGAAAGCGTCGTAACTTTTACGAGGTTCGTGATTTAACTATTATTTGTCATCAATTTTATGTGGTCTTAAAGCAAATAGTACAGTCGGAACTGTTCGACATAAAATAGGACATTAAGGTCCCACCTTATTCTTTTTGTAATACCGTTATTGCTCGTAATTTGCACACTTGTTATGTTATTGAACTAATGTTAGTCAGTTTCTGAAGACATCTATAATGTGAATACTAAATAGGGTTTGATCTCTAAAATTGGAAACTTGAGTTCCTAGAACTAAGTAGGTACTGTTCTTACTTTACTATCTCTTATATCAATTTTATTTAATAGTAGCTCGTGCTGTAAATAGTTCTTCGACACAATCTACTAAGTAATTATGTGTTGTCTTTATACCCAACTGCAACGAAGGGTTGTTTTTTATAAATTGCAAGCAAAAGCATAGTCGCGTTATCTAGCGTTGAGTAGCGTAAGCTAAACGACGACTTGATTGTTGGCAGTCTTACTAGTGTGGGATACGAAAAACAGATGGCTCTTATCACTATTGTTATGCTATTCGTTATGAGATGGCGCTATTTATGAAATGTGTTTCTTACGCTATTGATAGATAGCGCTGTTTGTCTTTTGTTGTCACTTTCAGAATGCATAATTATTAAAGCACTTATAATGAAATAATGATGTAGATATGTTTTCTATTTAAGTTTTAAGAGGATTGTTATTAAAATATAAATCTTTTGTTATCTGTTTTGGATTGTTCTGTAATGTAATAACTTACATCTATATTGTAATAATCTACTGACTATATGGACAGTTTTGTTTTTTATACTTTACACATTTGTCAAACATGCTGGATAAATTAGCGAAAAGCTCATAAGTATATGAAGCGAGGGTAGAATAAACTGCGCCTTTGTTCTTCATTTTCAATTGGCATAAAATTAGTACCAATTTGGTGTTGGTATAGTAAGTATATCTACTTATAAATAACTCTTACCTCCAAGTTAAGTTGGTATGCTTCCACTTCTCCCCCTGCACTGCAAACCGTTTCTTCCTCCTGTGCTCATCGTCACCATCTTCCCTGTCTGGCCTGCCGCATCGCTTCTGCTTCATCAGCATCACTGTCGCTCTATCGATCACGCCCGTCTCTGGTATACCGCCGAATTGCTGGAATGATGATAACAAGTCAGAGGTACTTAAAGTATAGTAGATTGCTAAGTTTTCTTAAGGTTTTGTCAAAGTCGAGATATATTAAGTCTTTGGGAAATTCAGCTGCTACTGGGATCAGCCGATGCTCAAAATAATGGTAGGTAACTGTAATTAAAAATCGATGTTCTTTTGTTTTCTTGCCTGTATGAAGGTTCAAGCATAGGTACATGGTATTTTGTTTGTGGTGCAGGTTTGAGTTTGATCAATAATAAAAGCTTAGCATAGGCTTTAGATTATTATTATTTATTATTGCCTATACAAAGTGTTAATAAATTAACCCGACAAACTTAAAGGTCCTTCAGAGTTTTAGACCATTGAACTGAACAACTTTTATTATGGGACCAACTATGAAATCACGAAAACAAAATCAGATGTTTCATACATTTTTATCAAGTAGGTAGGTATTGAACTTTTGTATTAAACGGCAGATTTTATTTTCGTGATTTCAGTGTTGGTTCCATAGTGAAATTTGTTCAGTTCTATGGTATAAAGCACCTCTTAAAGTTTTTCTTTTTAACACCACATATATGCTACCTACCTACTAAGGGATTTACACACACACAGAATAGATTACTGAACAGATTATTTTTATTTGAAGAATTAATAAAGTATAGAAAATATGAAAAACGACGTAATTATTAGGCAGGTAAGTATATACCTAAGTAAACTTTATCGGACGATTGAAAAATTAGTCCGTCAATTTTTTTTATTCCTATATATTGTATGGGCAATATTCTTACTTGTAACGTCCTGATGGCGATCCTGAAGTCGTCTTCATACTCCTGTTCGCTGCCCATGAGCTGCAGGTTGCCAACCTCCGGCCTGCCCTTCTTCAGGTATCCAAACGTCTCCAGGTAACCCCTCTGGAAATAAATTTTAATAAAACATTAGTAATTGAAAGTGAATAAGTAATTAGGTGAGTATACGACTCAGGATATTTTAGGCGAAAAACACGTATTTTATAAACTCGCGTGGCCATATGAGTTTTCTCGAGAATAATCACTTAGTAAACAGTAGATAAGATCAGAAAGGCTCAGCAGAGGTGTGGTTATATTGAGAACCATGTTTTATAGTATGATGCATGATTGTTATGGCTGACTAAGAAAAATAGACGAATGCAACCACTCAACTACTAACCGACGTTGGCAGTTGCCATTCGTCAATTTTCGTGAGTTTACTTAGCTACATGGCCCTGATTCTGTTGTTCACAAACTATACTAAATTTAAGTTCAGTGCATCTTTTTCTTTCTATTTCATTATGAAAAGGACGGAAGTTAAATATTAGTTTAGTCCTGTCAAATTAGTCAGCGCCTGACGTAAAGAGACGTATTAGTAGCCAATTTTTTAATCACGTCTAACTTGTCTATGGATTAACTATTTTGACAGGACTAAACTAATATTTTATCTTCTGTCCTTTTCGTAATGAAATGGAAAGAAAAAGATGCACTGAACTTAAATTTAGTTTAGTTTGTGAACAACAGAATCGGGGCCATTGTCTGTATTCAAATACCTAACCCAAGTAGCACAGATAGCTCTACAGGGTGGAATCGAAGTCATGGGCATTATTTTAACCTAAGGCACTACTCACGATACTGATTGCATTAGGGCTATTAATACGCAAATCAAAAATATTATTAATGCAAGTAAGGAAAACCTTAAAAATGTAGTAAGTCAAATTGCACAAGGCTTATTATTGCAAATAAACACTTAAAGTAATTAAAACAAAATACTTCGTTAACGCCAATAATTGTTGAAATATCAAAATCTTAAAGCGCAGTACAGCGCAAAGCGAAATGTAAACAAACATCACCTGCGCGCGCGCGGGTTTTTCCTTACAAGTAATAATAACAATGGGCTACAAGACATTCCGTCCGGCGGGATTCCCTGAACTCTCTCCGTCCCACTCCCTCACTCGCAAAAATACGAATATCACCCCCGCGCGGGGTATGCTTCCCGCCGCAACACGAAGTCACGAACCCGGAACCAGTGTCATAACGACTGCGCAGGTGCATTGACGCGTAATTGATTTATTGATCCCGTGACGTAATCGCCGTACTCGCCGCTCGCGGCATACGGTGCTTGGATTGCAGTGTATTAAGTGTTAGTGTAGTAGTTGTGTGTTGTGTGTGTGTTTGTGTACACGATGCCTCGACCGCGTAATGTGCAGGCTAGGTACACCAACCAACAATACCCACAAATGGTTGTAATTTACGATCGCGCAAGAAATTTAGTATGAACTCGTGAAATGTTCCATCGGCGCTACCCGAACGACCCTATTCCTTCACGGGGTCTCATTCCACCAGAACCACTCAGAACCTGTTGGATTTTTCGTCTTTTCACGTGCCAGCACATGCACAAGCTCGTGGAAGAGCACCCGTTTACCCTCTGTCACTTTACCGACAAATAAGGTTTTTTCAAAACAATCCACAAGCTAGGTACGTAAATGTTTTTTTTTAATGTATGTTAGTTGACGTAGTTTTGACCGTCCTAAGCCGGCAAAGTACGAAGGGAAAATTGGAATTTATTATGAATCAATTCATTGGCAACTTACGAATGTCACGTGAGTCGGGCGGGGTCAAAGAATTCACGCCCAATGACGCGCGTACGGCGTAGTGTACCTACGCATTTGCTATCGAGAAGCGCAACTAATTTGATACTTTGTATGACTTACTACATTTTAAGGTTTTCCATACTTGCATTAATAATATTTTTGATTTGCGTAATAGTAGCCCTAATGCAATTAGTATCATAAGTAGTACCTTAGGTTAAAATAATGCCCATGATATCAAATGCACCCTGTATAACTACTCACTTTTAGACCTATTTTAAACTCTATGCGTATTAAGACTCTTTTAAGAGTACACTGGTGATCCTGCAGCTGCATAATAGCTGTCAGTGATATTTAAACAGCTTAGGCTGATTAAGAGCTGCATTAAGGCTGATAAAGACCGACAAAACTACCATTAATACGCTAAGAGTGCTATAAAGGTATATTTTCAACGACTCTATTCAGCTTTTAACCTTTTCTAATGCCTTAACCGTAGCAATGGCTGTTTAGTGGATGAAATTACGCCAAATGCGGTATAAGAAGGTATTTGTGAACTTCTATTACGCTGACTTATTAAAGGGGCACGTGTAAACTATTATGACGTTAATAGCTTTATAATGAATGATTTGTGGCCCACATTACAGCTTATTGCTGAATATGTCTACCGCAAATCAGCCTTTATACTGCCATTGACAGTGTCTGCATAGCGGCTGTTTAAACATTCACTAGATGCCTCGCAGCTGCTTATAGACTCACTAGTGTATCGAATTAACGGCTTCTACTTTATAGTGGTTCACATAAGTACCATTACACAGCCTTTTGCAGCATATAAGAGTTTTAACTATTCACGTCGCAATTTAACATTGTATTGTATAACCTATAAATAAACTGATTCATTTTTCAACTTTTATGATGTTTTGTGTATGAATTAGGAATGTATTGCATTAGTTTTTACTTCCTGATAATAATAACTTTTTATCTTATAATTCTTTTCAAAGCGCAAAAAATTGTTTATTAAAGTATTCATAACGGCTTATTTATATCACAAAACTAATTAAAAACAGCATATTTTCGTGGCGCACTAAAATTTTATTAAACAATATATATGTACAATGTCAGTGTAATTACATTCCCAATCATTTTTCTTTTATTAATATGTAAAACAATGTACAGACGCCAGCAGGTCAACCTACCCCAATCTGTCAAATTTCTTTGATAGATTTTCAACTTTAGTGCAAAGAAATAAGGTTCATATTCAATTGGGAAAATCTGACAGATTGGGGTGGCTTGATGTGCTGGCCTCCGTACTTAAGAGGGAATATGAATATTATGCAGTATAAGTTACTCCACCAAACAAGTGTTCAATCGGCAGCTAGGGTTATATTTGCTTCTCTAAGTTTGCTACATCAAATATGTTCACTTTTACACTGGCCGCAAGCAGCCTTTCTCGGTTTAAAACATCTATTAAGAGCGTAGATGTGACATATTTACTGAATAAAGAGTAACTTGTGATCCCTTAGTCAGTCGATATTCAGCGCATAGTACTGCCGTTACCCTTTATTAATTGCTAGTAATTGCTGCTACACAGCTCCTAAGCAACTACGTGAACTTAAGGCTGAATAATGTGTGCCCATTTAGGAGTCATAAGAGCTGTATAAGGCCCTATACAGCCCTTATGCAGATTTTTTATTCAGCTTTAAGCATGACGGGAATCCATTATTCGGCTGAGAAGCAGCCTCGTGTGCTACTTGGGAAGTACCTACTCGTACTAAATATAAATAATAAAATATATAGTCACGCAATATTAAACTATTTAAAGCTTTTAAATACACAAATTTAATAGACCTGGTTTAATTTGTTTGTAACAATTCATTATTGTTGCGTTAAGTTATCCTCCTTTCATATTTTGGTCATATCCACTTAAAAATTTTGCGGATCAATATTTCGTTCTTTACTTAAGTAGGTACTTAAGGACACAACGATGAGCTATTATAATTCGAAAAGCTTAAACTGATTGTAATAGGTTGGTAAATCACAAACATACAATTTGTAAAACCCATTTTGTTTCTGACTTTCATTCGGAAATAAACCAACGTAATTACATGACATTCGTACACACAAGTAGGTACCTACCTACCGAACGTACCTACATGAGTATGTCATAATATTCACGTGAAACCCACGAGACGGCTAAACGGATTTACATCGTACTTAGCGCATTAAGGATTCCTTTTACTTTCCGAATTGCGAAACCCCAAAGTACAGCTGATATTAAGCTTCCATTAGCGCCCCTTGCCGGATGAAAGGCCCTACATTTATCTCTTAAACTTGTCCTACAAACTGGACATGTAATTGTAATTATTTGCCGTAGAATACGACACCCTTTTCCCATGGGTAGCGTAAAAGTTGGTTAGGGATTCTGAGCGGATTTAGTCACAACATTTCTTCATTTCCATCACTAGTCGTTTAGTCTGATAATGTGTCTGTATCATCACGTGGATGATATTTTTCTAAGTAGTCAATCTATTACACATATCATAACACTATGTTTGGTAAGTTCTAAATATGCTAAGAGAGTACCTTTATGTTCAGGATGATTGAATCAGAATTGAACAGACAACAACGCTCGATTCGTCAATCAATCTGGCAAACGCGGTGAATATTTAACTCTTAATCACGTACCATGCCGAAGGTCTAATAAAGCAATCCTTCAGCAGGAAATAATGGCATCGTACCAACCACAGCTGTTCCGATGGTTGATGTAGTAATAATGATAACAGTTGATGAAATAAAAAAATTGTTATATCGAGTGTTCAACGTCGCGTCGTTGTGAATGAATGTAAATGAAACATAGCCGCTTTATTTCACCAATTAGTAACGAGGTTCTCAGTTATTATTACTTAGCAAACGGGCCCTGAATATAAAGTTTGTGATCTACATTTTTAAACACCCTCATTAATCCTAAACCAACTTTATTTTCTTCATCAAACATCCTCTTTTTTACTTTTAATTAAAACCACACTCGCGGCTTGACAATGATGGTTAAACGGATCCCTTTGTATTTTTTAGGAGACTTCCCTTTTCACTGTTTTTGTATATTTTTTTAGGTATACAAGGTTGGTATAATTCAAAGTTTTGTAGTGAGACCGGTGGGTGAAGATAACGTCGGACTGTCAAATCGTCTGCTACGCCTGATTATCTCTGAAATGACTGAATCCGTTATCGTGACACTCGTTTATGTAGTATTCATGTTTAGGTATACTAGACACGCACGTCTGGATGCTCTTGAGTTTGAGGGTTGATAAAGATCTTCTAATTTTGCCCATGCAAAGGATACTTAGCACGATTGATATCTTATATAATATATAACTTTCCGTTACTAAGTTTCTGATTAAGAAGGTCCCAATACATATTCGAAAATTAACTAACTTTGTGCATAAGTAGTGGAATACCGTGGCTTTTTGTCCGCAGCTTGCGGTGAGCGCAAAGTTTGTTTTAATCGAGGATGCCCCCGACTTTACGACTAACAATAAAGACTTTGTAAAGCAATCTGCCGTCTATTATTCACTCCCTTAACTTATCTAAGTTAGCTCCTAAACGCGTCTGTGGGACTCTGTTTATTTACATATACCTACCTGTGTTTGAAAAGGACCTAAAGTAACTCGCTGTCAAGCTGAACAATTTGACTCAAATCAAGGCAATCATGCCTTTTATGTTCGAAGGGAGAAAGGCTGTACTATCTACTTTGTCCGCTGTTTGTATCAAAGTAAAATCCGTAGGATTTTTTAAAATAGGTACAATATTAACGTGCAGTAGTATAGTGCATATTGCGTTTATGGAGGTTTAAATTTTCACGAACGTAGAAAGTGATATTAGTTTAAAACTCTAACTTCGTATATTTTATTTGTACATTAAGTACTTAATAGTGAAATACTTATTTTATCACTAAAGTAAAAAACAATCCTAGTACCTATAACGTGCCAGTAATTTAAGTAGCTCAATCTTCCTTAATTTCTAGAGTGCAACACATAAATTAGATGGAAAGCCATAATAATTTACACGTTTCTGTGTCAGGTCAGCAGGTACACCCATAGTTCCCAATGACGTAGACATCGAGGCCCTTTTATCAATGCAAATATTTTACAATTAGGTTAATATTTTTGCTAATCGGAACGATCAGAAATTAGCTGATTGACATAAATTGGAAAAAGCTCAGTCTTTTATTACGCTGTTTTTATCGATATGAGTTTTGTTTTTAGTTGCTATCGAGAATTGGCATCAACACAAATAAAAACTTATGTTTTCCTGTAGCGATCCGAGGCTATTGATTTGAATGTTGCCTTGTTTCTAAATTCAGGCCACAGTTGACACAGGTCAACGGGAAAAAATCTAATTTTTAAAAGCTTTTTAACTAATTACTTACGCCCTTCACCTATGGGTTTATCAATCTAGGACTATTTTAAAGGTATTATGAACGATAGAGGAAAAACCATGAGACCTTGGTTCAAGTTTCTAAGCATAGGTAGGTACAACTTGTAGTTTCAGCCTTTTGTATTGCATTCTCAAATGATATTTATCAGCAGCAACTGAGAGGATAAGGATATCATCATCATCATCAGCAGCCATATATATATATATTTATAGCAGTCCACTGCTGGAAATAGGCCTCGCCTATTGCACGCCATTTAACTCGATTTTCGGAAACTCTCATCCAGCTGCTACCAGCCATCCTGCGAAGATTGTCGCACCTAGTCTGAGGGCATCCCACATTTCGTTTACTGATTCGCGGTCTCCACTCTAGAACACGTCTAACCCAACGGTCTTTGGTTAAGGATAATATGGATATGGGCACAACTATATATATGGCAGACATAACCCTTTGACCGTCTCGGTCGTGTATAGCAGACAAATGAAAACGTTCCCAACACGCCACCGTCGGCTAATGCCGAAAAGAAAACACCATGTTTTAAGTACAAAATAAATAAACTAAATTCAGTTTTCTGTGTTTATACTTTAAACATGGTGTTTTCTTGTCGGCATTGGCGTGTTGGGCACGTTTTCATTTGTCGGCTATACCGACCGTGGCGGTCAAAGGGTTAAAGACAAATATTCTTGGAATGTACGCTAACCTTTGATACGATGGATTTTTTGCAGTCCCATAAAGAGCAATCCTTTATTAAATTACTAGCTGCGCCCTGCGGTCTCACCCGCGTAAGTTTCGATACCGTGGGAATATCGGGATAACAAGTATCCTATGTATTAATACAGGTTATAAACTATATGTGTGCCAAACGTCATCCAAATCCGTTTAGTAGTTTTTGCGTGAAAGTGTAACAAACATCCATCCATCCTCACAAACTTTCGCATTTATAATATTAGTAGGACTAGTAGGAAGGATAGGATAGGATTTCCTCGGTCAAAATTATAAGACATTAATTTATTGAAGTACTAAAGTGTCTACTGGCCGCACGATTATTTTGAGGTATTAAAATTTTTTCAGCAGGTACTAATATACAGTAATGCTCAATTTGCCTACAGAATGCCCCAATTAGGTACTAGTACTTACGTACACTGACGTGACGATCCACGTCTATATTGCTCGTATAAAGTCATACCATATTTGGTTTTAAGTACATTTTGAATAAACTATTACCTTGAAATGACACACGCGTATAATTAATAAACGAAATACGTGATTATCATTATTACTGATATAAATACGACCCAATTTAGGAATTATCAATTAATAATAAAAAAGATTAAAACTACATAAATTAACGGTAGTCTTACTTAATTACTATATCGCATGTTTTACGTACACTGGTACCTAACAAGCCTGTCATCAAGGTAGAGGTGCCCCTAAGTGGAGGCCCGAAGATTCCTAAATGTAGGACACGATAGGTAAGTTAAGTACCCTGAATCACTATATAAGTGCGTCGCGTGACGACGCCTATTTTGTCCCCTAATTAATTAACAAATCTCTGCCATCGACCTGTGCCAGTTTCTTCAGTGTTGCGGAAACAAGTCAAAAATCTTTATTTAGGTCGATTAGAATAATGTGTGCATTTTGATTCATGTTGTTTCTACCTGCCATATGGAGCGTTTAACGAGTAGCTTTTGTTTTTGGGATATGACGGTTTCCTCACGGTGTTTTCCTTCACCGATTTGAGAGCAGTGGTGATTAAATAATTTATACAAAGTAAAGCGCATCTCTGGGTTCGAACATACTACCTACACCTAGTTGTAATTTATGATAGGAAGGTCAAATATTACACCATGTATGAACAATTTCATTATAAAATGATGTACCTATCCAATAACCATACGTTGATATTATCATGTCGCCACCGCAAAATATGAGCTTCATTATAATATAAATTCAAACTTCATCAATATCCATTAAATTATACGGGGGTAATTACCATAGTGATTACCATGCGGCCGTCATCGCGCACCATAGACAACGGCCGCAGCGCCATAGTAGCCATAGATTATAGAATGCATCGTGTGTGGTTGTCATCGGGAGCTAATCAACCGCGGTGCGAGGGTGACTGCGCCTCGCCGGCCTGGGGCTCGGGCTCGTCGCACGTTGCACCCCATTGATTGACACCCGCTGTCACTCCGGTCGCTTCCCCCACTGGATATGATTAAAAATTACTCACACCACTACCGGTTTTGTAGTTTAGTTTAATTTATGACAGAGTCTGTCTGCTCATATATTAAAGTTTAAGGGGACGAAAATTTATCTGGAAATTGTTAAATGCTGTTAGTCTTAAAAGTAGAATTATACAGGAAATAGAATATTCTTCATAATAGATACGAATACCTCATTCTCATCACAATACCTCACACAGTGCACAACGCACTAAGGTGCTGGAACATAAATATTCATAGCGCGGATTCCGATTTACGCCGTGCGTAGGAATTTGTTCAGAGATGAATGAATGCAAATGTACACATTCTTGAATGGACATTCGTTCAAGTTGACTTCGTACGTATACTTCGTATAGACTTGGTTCACGTTTATCGGCGAACATCTGCTCGCTAGATAATAATGATAACAACTTGTCGCAAGTGTGGGAGTTCTTCATGTGTTATTTTAGTTAAAAGCGCTTCCTAGTTCCAACAATAGAGCGATGCACGCGTCTTTATAGAGCGCTATACATATAGCATACTTGGATGTTGTAATAAACTAGATACCTATGTAGCTATAATCTAACTAATATGTATTCACCATTTGTGCCAGATTTTTAAGTAGATAGGTAATAATAAAGTTGGAAATCTGGGAAATCTTGCTTGTATTAAAAGAGCCAGGATAGTCTAGTGAAAATACCGCGTTTTATAGTTCATTTACAAAACACTATCTACAGCATCTAGGTATTATTATGTATGCTGTGGCTTCAACCGAAAGATAATAAAAAGTTTCACGCAACACACTTTTTATCATAAACGATTCATTTTCACCGAAATGCTTAATGTACAGATAATATTGTGTTATTAACTGCCGAATTGAATAAGTTGCATATTTTGTTGGCATCGATGGTCGTTTCCTGCTAACGTAAAACATGGCGTTCCCAGAAGGGAGTGCGGAGTAAAATTAAACTGTATTTTATTGCCCTCAGGGTATATGTTTGTGCATTATGGACTGCTAATAATAGCACCGACGTTATTAACTCAATGAATGTCTGATTTTCAACACTGTGTTTTATTGAACACGAAGTGCAAAGAAAGTAAAGAAAAATCTACTTGGATTAAAAATAGTAAATTAATCAGCACAGAGGAGACAAAGCGACTCTTTAGGACCTAGAAAATTTTCAATTTTGATCTTTTAGCCTAATGAAAAATTGGAATCCGTAGCTGACCTAATGAATGAGTTTTTCTTGCTTAAAAATTGAATTTGAGTGCAATGTTGAGTTCGTTTCGGTTCAGGGGAGCTATTCTCAAAGCGCTGTCGCAGCGGTGAAAACAATAAGTTTCATCGCTGCGACAGCGCTGCCCACAAGGCTGTATCCTTAGAGAATAGCATGGCACATCAGTGACCATTTGTATTAAATGGCCTCTAATCTGAACCGAAACGAACTAACTAACTAATTATGCAATTATGCGAATGTAGAGTACAGTAAAGTGCAAAAATTAATGACAGGCGTGAAATCCCTAAAAATCATTGTTTTCGGCTCGAACGCAGTCTGCTTTAAAAAGTCTGAAAGAGCTTTTTTTCGACCCTCACAATTTCAGGTATAACGTACACCCACGTTATACCTAAAGTTGTGAGGGTCGAAAAAGCACTTTCAATTTTAAAATCGATTTCAAAGAACAATCAATGTTTTAACTTAAGTGCAATTCGTCGAAAGCACGTGGTCACTTTTAAGTACCTACCTAATTATTTCTGTGAGTGTGATGATTTGTAATTTCAAAATTTAATGATTTAGACGCGACGAATGGACGGATGTAATAACCCGTACATTGAATGCATCCAATCACATTCAACCCGTCATTCGTCGTATTCATTGGCGTCACATAATGTGCAGGTTTCATGACGTGGCACGGGGTAACTTGAATCAAAACACTAATTCGAGTTTTAGGGGACAATGAGGGATGAATTTGAAATTCAAATACCGTCAGTGACACATGAAATTGAATGGAATTATGTGTGAAACAATGGTGGTGAGTTGTTTCTTTAATGTTTGTTCCGGCTTTTGTGCATCAAATCCATTCATATTAAATGTAAGATGCTTATTTTCCTGTTGTCGTTACGACTGATTATGTTAAGGTTTGATGATGCGTGGTAACTACGCATGTTTGGTAACTATAATTATAATTTAAGTATTATGATTAATATTTCTGTATTATATTCCTATTTCGTGAAATACATTTTCCTGTTGATTTTGTTTGGACGGATAATGTAATAATTAGTAATTATGCATCATGGTAACATGTTTTGGTATTCCTATAAATTCAAAATTATGTATAATTTGTATAAATAGGGAAATGTATTTTCAGAGAGAGAGAGCCCTGACACCCATAAAACAAGTTTAATCTTAGCTTGGGTGCCAGTGCAGTAATCAGTGATATAAGCAATTTTAAAAGAACATTCTCATAGAAATTAACTTATTGCAATAGGCAAATTGTAAAATTGGAAATAAAGTTATTACATATTATTATTCTTATTAATTTATGAGGGCCTCGTGTAATTTGATTGGATGATGTCATTGACTTCATGTAGGTACTCGTACTTTACAAAGGTCGCGGTTGTTTCGGTTCATAAAGAAACAAACTTCAAACAGGTGTTCAGGGCATTGCCATGGTCAGTCAGTCAGTAGTCCTTAGAAGTTCAACTTTATTTACGTATATTCGCAATACAATGAAGACGTGACGTTTACAAAACGTTCCGGTTAACTGTTTAACTTTTATTGTTATTAAATTATTCAATAAACTGTATATGGTATCACTCTCTCTTGAAGATAGTACGACATACGGTATATGGCGGTCATACCATGTTAGTTTTATGACTATTTTACTATTGTACGTATACTAATGTAGAGGTGCGGTTACTTTTGTACAGCTAGTGGAAACTTTATTAATCGAGCTGTGACAATTCACAAAATAAAAGACGGTACGATGTGGGTGAAAATGTCGCAAAAAATATCAATTTATTATATTATCTCTTGTCGGTGCCATATATTTATGAAACCTCAGGAAGATTTCGAGTTCTATTTTCAGAACACAACATTGTTTAAGTATCAACAAATCTACCCCGCAGGTTCAAACCAGTCATGGGATATTCTGGTGTCTGTAGGCGATGTTAACAATCTGTAATTGCGTAGTTTCGCAATACAATGGTAATCTTTAAATTGCTCTTCTTCGTACATTACCTATATCTACATAGATACGTGTATGTTCCATGCAGGTTACAGGTAATATTGCCTGTGTGAGTGGTGCATACATCTGTTTTTTTTTAATTTATATTGTCTACATTGTCCATACACGCATCGATTGCAATTAAATTGAACTTTACAGGAAAAACAAAAGATAATCAAGAATAAATATAATACTTATTGATTGGGATAATTACTTTTAATTTATTCCGATTTAATTTTTTGTAAATATGATAAAAGTACGCTCACCAAAGGAGAGAAAGGAGAGAGGAGAGGTCACCAAAGGTCATATGTTTAGGTTGAGTAGGTATTGAAGTTTTCTATGGGACAGTTGATAAATTTTTCGCGATTACGATATTGGTCCCATGAATAAAGTTATCCAGTTTGATGGTCTGTACCACACCCTTCAATTTGGCTGGTCATTAAAAACTAAACCTGTATAAAGATGCAAAAAAAAAATGTTTTTTTTTATTCAGAGTTTTAAACTTTTTTAGTTAACAGAAATAAGCCAGTTAGTTATGGTAGAAATGTTTAAGAAAAATATTTTATGCTTTCCAAATTTCTGTACGACTTGAACTCTATACATTATTGAATATAATGGGTGCGCTAACTGAAGTCTAGACGAGCTGCCCAAACTTTAAAAACTGAGCTTTTATAAATAACTTATATAGTTTTTGATTCAGCCCTGTGGTGTGCTTTAGAAAAATCAGATTTTCAAACTGTCTTAAAACTATTGATTCAGATAAAAATGTAGCATACTGTATTTGTTATGTGCGTGTGTGGTTACGTGTTACTTTTTGGGTATGTACGACAGATGCGCTTTTACCTACCTATTAAATAAATACCTTTATCTTTTATACCTTCGACTGACCGGCAATGAACTTTTGTTGGCACTTAAACCAGATCAATGTCATGTCGTTTCAAGATACGTTAAACCACATTTCCAGCTAAAATGCTTTATAAAATTCCAGTTTAATTGAAGCATTAAAAGACCGGCCATGTCTTTTAAATTCATAATAATTAGGTATTATGTTTTCCTTTGATTTTCCGGTATGCAAACACTGACGACATTTCTGGGATTTGTTTGAGATTTTCTTTGTTTACACCTGGTTTTTGGCTTCGAGCCAGCAGACTGTATTTTGAGAGGTCTTCATTATCATAAGGTAACGGAAATCTTCCCACTTCGTGCATAATGTCGTCAAAATAATATATTTTGTACACCGGAAATATTCATCATCTCAATCTTTTCGCGGATATGGAGGCGATCGAGTGCAGCTTGATATCAGTACTTATTTGATATTCCCGAATTAACACACAACTGACTGAAAGTTACTAAAAGCAACCGAATTACATTGCATTAAAAATCTTTTTCAGATCAAAAGCTGCGATGCTTTGCGAAAAGATTTAACACAAAACTATTTTTTTTTTGTCAGTTATTTAGGAGCGTCAGTTTTTTCTGCGAGTAGTTATGATCGGTGTGCTTGCAAAAAGCACGATCATGAGAAAGCATGATGTGCGAGGTTAGGTACCAGCAATGATAATTCGCGAGGAGGGTCCCAATTGGAATCAGATTACAATCGCGTTTCCATCGAACTGTGACTGACAGGCATTCTTAAGTAACTTGACGCGTACTGCTGAGAATTAACCCTATTCAGTTACATCGGTTTTTAAGTACAACCTCATGCAGTTCGTAAAAATGATACTTTTATGAAGTGATAAAATCGTTTTGGTAATAAAAACAAACCCTTTCGATAACTTTATAAAATATCGATAATCTGTCGTATGAAATTCGTATATAATAACATAGTTACAATGAGTACGTGGCACGTGGTGATACCAATATAATAGAACTACGAAAACTGTGAACGTGTTCTAATTATTTTCAGTACTTATTATAAATACAAGATTCATTTAGAATACTGATACCAAAATACAAATAAAATACTAGATTATTCATAGTAAAATTCTTATTTTGATTTTATTCAAAGCATGTGCCATATTTTTCTAATAAGATGAAAAATGTAATGTTTCTATAATGATTCTATGTATCTACTTATAGTTATAATTGACTGCATACGTAAGGTTTAATAAAAACAACTATATTTGATTTAGTTAATTACTAGTAAATATTAATTGTTGGAAATCAAGACACTTGAATGAAAGTAATTCGCAAGTAGTGTGCTTTTTGTAGTAGGTAAGTAAACTTTCTAGAAAGGCTTTGTACAGTCATTCCCTCAAGCGCTCCATTTAAAGCTAACTGGGATCATTACTTGTCTTCCTCTTATGAAAACTCTCTGCTCGAACTTTAGGTACCAACTATCCAACTTTTGTACTTAGCTAAATTGATGAAACTAATCTAGATATGTTTCATCATAAAATATTTTCATTGTTAACTTTAACTAATTGAATGAAACTCCAAATTCCTTGATGAATGAGAAGATGAATAAAGTATAATCAAAGTGCAAATTTTAATTAACCAAGTTCATAACATTTTATAGCTCCGTTTGGTGCGTTAAGTCGTAAATGGGGGCGACATGCGACAGCACAATGTTTAATGCACTCGTGACTACTCGTGAGACGTCGGTGATACGCCGTTTGAATAAACCCGTTGAGCCACGGATGCTTTTGCGCATGCAATTTGTTAGGTGCGTGAGAACAACCAGAAATGGCGTGACGTGTGATTGGTGAGGAGTGCTGCAAGTGTTGCTATCGTGTGCCATTAGTCACAAGTGGGTAAGGCGCCGTAAAGGAAACTGACCTCTGACGTAAACGTGAATTACTGACCTGTCTGGTTTAAATGTCGCATTTACGGGTTAAGTGTATATCTGCTTATGCATAAGCTTGAGTGAAATCTGTATGTAGATCGTAGCAGTCACTTGATAACAGTCAGTTGACTTCTCAAATACCTTTTGTTGTTACATAATAAATAATATAACTTAAGAGTTTAAAAACACCCATTACTATACTCAAAATCACAATACATGTTTGTGAATGTGTATATTATCCAAACATTCGCAAGAGAGCTTTTCAAGAGCGTTGTGTACCAAGATTAGTTATGTAAATGTAGTTTGTTTTGTAAACAGAGAGTTTGAAAGTTTCTCAGTAATATCAAGGTGAAAATCCCTGGCTAAACTGAAAGCGGCCAAATAGCCCACGGCTGAACTCGACCAAGTTTCAGTTATTGCCACAAAGTAAATACTAATATCGGCTGCCCGTGCTATAAACTTCCGATATTGCCCAACATACACTTTTTACTGCTTTTACGAGTTCCTGAAGAACGTTCCGAGTTTTACTACAACACTTATGTTACATTTATGAAATTGATATAATATTATCTTCGTGAACGTGCCGGTGAATATGTACTTGTTTATAGGTATAGGAGACAGTAAAAAACGTTATTTTATGACATTATTAATCAAGACCTATATGGGTAGGGTGGCATCCAACGTTACCAGCCAAAATAACTCTTATTTCAATTGAGTAGAGAACAGTGTTGGGTTCGATCATATAAACTGCATCAAAATTGTAGTAAATACACTGTAATGACACAATACGATATACATTTTAGGATAATCCTCCTTTTAAGTACAGTATTATATTCCAAAAATATAAATGAATTCTTAAAACGACTGGCTTAATAGATTTAAACAAAACACACACACGACTTCACTTCCTACACAACTCTACTTCTACACTTCGTTAACTTATAATAAATCATTATAATTTTATGCAATAAACGATAATATCCACATAAGTATAACTTATGATTGAACCCGGCACTAACAACTAGTAACGCGGTGATTCAACGGACAGCTGCGTATAATGCAAGCTTGCTTTTACTCTTATGGTAACTTACTGGACAACTTACACAAAGAGTTTACTAAAACCTCATTAGCTCATGTCTATGTCTGGCCTGAAGCATTAAATATTAAAACATTATTTACGATTTATAATAGTAGATTATACAACAAGTGAAAAAAAGGGAATTTAATTCGAGGGACTACGTTGGATCCCGAGAGCAGCGAAGGATTCTAGAATAGAATCCCGAGCGTAGCGAGGTATTCTAGATTTGAATCCTGAGCGGAGCGAGGGATACAAGGACCGAGATGAATTATTTTTTTCACGAGTTGTGTACTCTACTTTTTACCATTGACTGCGAGAAAATAAATAGTAGTATAGTATTTATGACATTTTACTATAATTGCTGCTTTATTTCGAAATGATTCCGGAGTTAGTGTCTCATTTTCGTCACTGGAAGAACTCATTTTATTATAATTTATGTTATTAGATTTTCCAATGACTTAAAACAACGATAACAGATAGAAAAGAACCTAAAATGGCGGGTTTTTTTTTTTATTATGGAATAGCTCCGTATAGCCAGCCAGTACGTACTTTCAGCACGTTTTATTTATTTTTGTATATAATTCGTATATTCGTGCTTGTTCCAAATTCAAAATGTTTTTATTCACTCAGTGACTAAAAGAGAGTTTTATTCACTGTTTTCGATGAATAAAATGCCCTTTTTCGAGTGGCAATGGTAAAAAAGAACATTATTTAACCAGAGATTTACTTACAAGCTTCTCGTAACACGAAATTGCTTTGTGTAAAATTAAAACAAGTCCAGTTAGATTGAAATAGATTCCGAGAAAGGTAGATTTAAGCATGACGTTAAAGTTACGTAACAGTCCGAAGTGCAAATGTAAGCTAAATTTAAACTAATGAATACTAAAACAGAAGTTACATGTGCCCTCGCAAAGTAGCCTCCCATGTAAGTGGGCGCTAAAATATTTAACAGAATATGGCGAAACTTAAGGGCCTCTTAATTAACATTAATTTCGAAATAAGCTTAAAGTTGCAAATGTTCGCAAACAGCTTTGTTGACGTTACAACGAACTTTGGTTTTAAAACGAAATGTCAACCAACTTTCGCACAAAGTTGGTATTAACGCTATTCATGTTCTGCGAAATAACTCATACCTTCTTTTTTTAGTCTTCAGTCAGATCCCTTAATACCGCAGCTCGTGATCTGATCGAGTAACTGTTAACTCTTCGACCCAAGTTGATAAATAAAACATACTTAGGTATCTACTTAGAGTGAACTCCATATAACCATTAAGATATTTCAACAAGTGATCGACCACTCAATTTGCTTACGTGTAAAGGGTAAACACACAAGCGGTATACTTGAAGCTATTAAAGGATGTCTTACAAACGCTAACACCTTTCTCAAAGACACTTGATAAAAACACGATAGTGCCGAAGAAAGACATGTAAACAAACAAATCTATACATCTATGGATAACTCATTAGGTAGTGGAAAAAATCCAAGTGTAGGAGAATGGAGAGTGTAGCTAGTCACGCTTTACGACAGGATTGGAAGTCGACAACGTCACACCGGTGCCTCACTTTATCGGAAGACGCCAAATAGGGCGCCGGCAGCCGCGGGAACGAAGCACGACTGGCAGGGCTGACAGCTTCGTTACACCATAGATGTGGTAAAGAAATAAGCCTTGATCTACTAGCAATGGTGTATAACTTGGGATAAAAGTTCAGATGACTAATGCAGTATTCCAACAATCAAGTTGGATGGAGTTGCTGCTGAAAAGCTTCCTCAAGAAAAGTTCAAAATCATGTGTTTCAGAGAAAATCCAAGCCATTAAAAGCTTTGTTTTATTACAAGTTGGCTTATTTAAGTCGCAACCATTCCCCTTTGTTAAATGAAAGGGCAAGGACTCACCAGAACTTTTACAGTTTTTTACTGACGTCGAAGCAATAATACGTAAGTTTTTAAATATTTTCTGTCAGTCAACCCTAAGCCTGCTACAGTTAAGTGCATGCTTTACTTCACGTAGAAAATTACACACGATATGCACGCTTCTAACAACAACGATAAAGCGCATCGTAAATCCATAATTACAGAAATATTTTTATTTTACTCAGAAACTAACAAAAACATTAGGGAGGCGCGTTGGAACGTAAAAAACTATAGTTTTATAAGTGTCACTCGTCAGGAGTTGACGTTAAAACGCTAGTCAGTTTGTGAACAATTAACGAATGTATTGTAAGTTTACCTACAGCATCGTTGTTATTATAAGGTGCAGCGCAGACGGCACACTTTTTGTGGGATCGAGGCTGCGGCGCACAAAAAGTCTGCATGGCGCGCAAAAAGTCGGTCGCGGATTTTTCACAGACTCAACGCACACGACGCACATCTTCGATCATTCTGTCGGCAGAGCTGTAGGGACGTAGACGCTATGGATATCGTGCAGAGATCGCGAAGTATTATTTTGATAATAAATCGCGCCATGATAATAGATCGCGTGCGTTACGTCCACGCCTAGCAAATGCAGATTGCCGACTAAAGTGTGCGCCGTCTGCGTTAGCGCGCGTTGAAGCAAACGTTCCATTTTTTTCACAGACTTTTTGTGCGGAGCGGCGCGGCGCGGTCTGCCCGAATTACACGGATTTTTTGTGCGCCGGACTTTTTGCGCGTCGTGTGCGTTACTGCATATAATTGCATAGGTTCTATTTTCACAGACTAAAAAGTGCGTCACGGATAGTCTGTCGTCTGCGCTGCATCTAACAAGGCGAATATATAAACGCACTATAAAACTAATATTTTACACTTTAAGATCTTGAGCTTTAAAATTAATTGAAAGAACTATAAAGATAATGGTTTCTTTAATAAAATATAATAATAAAGTTAGTGTACGGGCACTGATCGTATGTGTCTACAAAAGAAAATGATGCTACTATTACTAAGAGAATTTAGGATACAAGAGCGAGTTAAGCGAGCTCGGTACTTGGGGCATCCCGACTTGGACAGGTTAGGTTCGAAGGGGATGATGGGGGCTCAAGTGAGCGAGCAAAGCAAGCGGACGGGCCCCGTCATCTCCTTCGTTTTAGACAGAAATATGGGCTCCGCGAAGCGGGGCTCCGTCGACTACGTCTTATTATTCTTGCTTGTAAACCAACTTAGACCCGCCATCGGAGTGGGTTTACGACACAATAGTACAAATCATTATTTTTGTAGGTATTTTAATTATGTTGTTTATGAAATTATTACTTTATGGTGCATATTTATTTTGTAAATTTGGTTCATGTTTATTAAAGTGATAATATTAAAATATAGATTATTATTCATTTAAAATGCTGATATACATTTTATAGCTGTTTTCATCAAATTTTAAGTGCTATTAAATACATCCCTTATAACAGCATTCTTGGCAGCCTATATTGTGTCTATTTAATGATCGCACTTCGCGTCAGTCATTGAACTAGAGTCTGGAGCATGCAGTGCGCATACGTTTCTCTCGTTACACTGAGAGCAACAAGCGTGAATGAATCATCCGCGAATCAAAACAAACACTTCACTACAGCTTTCTTATATTTTTTTTTACTAACATTAGGTACGGTTAACTGAAGGCTATGTACGCTATACCGTATCTCCCACATTCTTTATGCGACATCAAGTTAGTTGCCAAACTTTATTCCATTGTTCGTTTGAGCAATTCACAGAAATACGTTTTTGAAACAGGTATTTTAAAGAAAATTATAGCCAAAGATAACTAAGTTTTACATCTGTTGGAAGCCTTTATTTAGATATTTTTTTTTTAAATGGATCTTTCTTATGTTCTTCAATGAACCATTTGGGACCTTTATTACTATCCCACAAGACACTTGCTTCGAGAATTGAGATAGTAATTTTCGACTGAATGACTACTGACTACTTACTTTGTATTTCTGTGGTGTACAATAAAGTATATATAAATATAAAATAAATAAATATAAATAAATACTATTTGGGAAACCGAATCTGCAGACAGCATATTTCCCAAATTCCCACATCATTCAGTGTCCTGTGTCGCCAGAACACAATCACGACAATCTCGCATCCAGCCGAGATCAAAAGTCCGCCAATAACGAATTAGGTCGTCGTCTTGTTACACACGATCTTATTATACAAACTTATGAGTCAATGACCGTTTGAAAATTCGTGTATCATATGGCGCGAGGTCGGCAAACTTAAATGGCAATAGCAAGGTCGTTGCGAAACCGACAACCACCTCGAACGGTGAGATATTAGTGGTGACAGCCGCCTCGCGGAGTTTACTCCATCGCACAGGTGTTCAACGTGGTTACAACGTTCTGTAGTTGCTGCAATACAAATGCCAGGACATGATGTACTGCATTTATAGTAAGTGCAGACTGATTGCTTGGCTATTGAATTTGCAATTTTCGTTTCGCAATCAGGGCTGGTCAGGTAACTTTTTTGCTTGATGTTGTTTATTTTTTTGCGTGGCTGTTTTCGCGTTAGCGGTGCTGTGGGTTCAGAGAAAGGTTATTAGGTAGCTTTTGTTTGTTTTCTAGAAGACTGTATTTATGAGCAGAATTATTGTGTTGGTAACTTGGTATGTTAGCTATTAGTCAGTTATTTATGTTTTATCATTGGCGTTTGCGTAAATAGACTACTAAATCATAAAAAACTATCTTGCTACGTTACAAATAGGTGCGGTAGGTAGGTACATATATACAGTGACGAATTTTCAATTTTAGTTGTGTTTAGTTACTTCTTCATCGATTCTCATGAGTGTAGTATGTAAACTAAGAAAGTCAATTTGTGTGGAACTAAATTTACCGGTCGCCGGCGAGGGGTTACTCCCGGACGATCAGACAGTATCTTCGGTTGCACTATATTCAGGAAGTTTAGTTTATGTCGTACCAAAGTTGGGGTGAGCTAAATTTTCTATGAATAAGTGAATTTTCTAAAGAAATAAATACGCTAAGAATTATCTTAAAATGTCCTTTTCTAAAATCATATAGGTTTTTTTTTGGGCACTTAGGCGTTGAAGTGAGTGCTTCGGATGACAGCGATGCGGGATGCTTGGCAGCATTGCCACGTTCAGTGGTAATGGTCACGTGAAGTGTCGACCAATCGGAGAGAAATTTTCTTAAAAAGGAGACGCGTACTCGGGCCCCATAACCCGAGCGTTTCGACCCCAAACGGCTCAAAATTGTAGTTACCCGTAAGGTTACAGTATATCGATCGACGCCAACGTGACCAAAAAACATACTTAGTTTAGTACTCGTAGTCCTTTAATTTAGTACCTAGTGTAAATAGTTGGATGTGTTATATATTGTACATACTCGTTTTAATCTTCTTTTATAAAATAACGAAAGCTTTGATGACACAGAAAAGTTACTGGTTGTCTTAAGTTAAATATTATTTTTAATTTAGTATTGTCCTATCATTAGTTGGTTAAGTTACTATTTATGTTTATCTTCAATCTTAAGAATATTAATGTAATAAGCTAATTTGCACGTATGATACCTGAGATACAGGTTTATCCTAGTTCAGGTAGATCCCATTATTAATACCTACCACTCTAGTTGAAGACTTAATATTGTAAATATGCAGTATTTCATAAATAATAAAAAATAAAAAAAACGAAAGCTTTAATATGACTGTGAAAAGTTTCTATACATAGCTTTCCCACGATGAGTAAACTGGCTGTCAACTTAAACGTTCGATCACCAGAAGAGATTGTCATCAATAAAGGGCTTACAACTATCTAATTCAAGACAGAGGTCCGCAAAGTTGGCAAACTGCAGTTTAGTCCTCACTATTAATTGTCCAGTGGACTTTGTCACGGTATTGTGATAAATTGTAGTGGTTCTTGGACATATTAACGTCCCTTGGTTGGCAATGAGCGTGATTAATTATGTTGGACGAAACACACAGACGGCCACCCAATTCGGGTTAACGTAGTTCACTGACTTGATGTGGAAAGCTATCGACCAATGGCCGCCGTGTATTGAATGCATATTTGACATTTCGTACAGTCATCGTCACTGCAATGACACGCATTGGGTAACATTTGGCGTGATTTATACAAATGCATACAATATGTAATGTATTGAATGCCCTTTGTATACAATTAAGGTGAGTTGGAGATTGATATTTAGGGTTTCCTGAATAACGTAAAATAAACCCTTAGGAATTAATGGTTGTCACGATCTTCCATGTTAGTGCATTTAATTTTCTTTTGCATGTATTTAGAACGTCTAACGGGCCCTTCGTACTCTTTCCAAAGGTCCGGGACCAGAGGGTCCCGAGAACAGTCAAAAGACGTAAAAATAATACTACCGATTTTGCACTCCTAAAAATATTAATGACACTCTAATATAGTGATTGCGCCTCTTTTTGTGAACTTCAAATAATACCTATTTTAGAGACCTAAAACACTAAATAACCAAGTATTTGCGATTAACTTGGATGTAGCGCTCGCCGGTTTCCTCATTAAAAAGTCAATGAGTTTTTAGTCCCATTTTTTTCAGAACATTGTTTTTCAGGACTGGTTTTTTCGTAATTTTTAAATTTGGATATAAGGTTCCCAATTCCTAAATTGATTTACTCGGACTCGTGACTTCATTAAACTTATTGGCGTGTGCCGCATCAATTTCGTTAATTGTCCCTGATCAGCTTATGATCGTAGATACTGGCCGTAAAATCCTCGTAACCAGTTATATAAATTACTGATGATATATTTTTATAGTTCGTATGATTATTATAGCCGTTTAATAACTGCGTTTAATTGACGTCGCGATAATAAGCAACGTTACTACGGGCTGCGATCTGCTACTTATTTGTGGCCCTTTGATCTATCCTTTGAGGTAGGCACTTATATATTTCTTGTATTTAATGAATAAGTTATAAAGTACATATTTTTCTTATTATGATACTAGCTTCTGCCCGCGACTTCGTACGCGGACCCTGTTGCTTATGCCAGCGACAACGGGGTCGTCAAAATCGAAGATCCGAAACGTCTGATGTCGAATTCTAAGAGCCCGGGGACGGGAAAACAACGGGATGCGCGAGACTATTCGAGACGTTCCAGATCTTTCATTTTTTTAAGTCAACAGGAAATGCCCATCATACTCCAACCCCCAACACAACAACCCCTGCTACTTTTTTTTTATATATTTCCATTGTGCAGACACCACTTTTCTACAATTTTATAATATGTAAAAGTAGCAGGGGTTGTTATTATATCGATGCCAAACCCGAAATTGTAATTAATTTTTTTTTTGTCTGTTTGTCTGTTTGTGCACGGTAATCTTCGGAACTACTGGACGGATTTGAATGATTTATTTTGTTGTATAGGTATTAAGTCTGGGCAGAAGCTAGTTTTACTATACGAGATAGATTATAATGACGTATCGTGACTTTTAGGCCTTTTGTACACCTCGCCGTAGAAAGAGACGTGCCCGTCAACAAGCTTTCATAGTGATACATACGACTCCGTCGACCGTGCCTACATGAAACACAGCGAATAAACCATAGTGTTTCACGACATCAAAAATGTGTTGGTACAAAGAAAGGGCCTTATTTGCTTGCCGTGAGCATGACACGTAGACACCGTGTACACGTATAATGCCTATCCTGCTTTACTAATGTACCTTCAGCCACTCAAGTTAACAGCTAGTGCCAAACTATGGTACCATAGTTAATACACATTACTTACATGTGCCAAACCTTTAAAAGTCACGTTCATGTCACCTCGATGCAAAAAATGTCAAGATTGTATATTTTATTTATTAAGTACATATGTAATTTTACCTACTACGAGCTGTTTCACGACTTTATTCGTGTACAAAATCTGCTTTCTCTATCTCGTTTTTTATGTCCCCACGGGAAATTTAGAAAATCCCATCTCTATGGTTGTATGCGATGAAAGGTACCAACTTGTTCATATTATAGGTAAAATTATGTTTACAAAAACATTTCCACTTTTGGGTTTCTGTTCTACCGGGGGGTCAAATAAGGAGATTTTTTTTTTAATATCAGTAGGTAAATTATATTTTTTTAATAGATTTATTTTTATTTATGTTATATATGTAATAGATGTTTATAATAATATATTTTTTTGAAGTGCCTTTTGATTGAATTTTCATATCATGGAAAGCTCATAATCACGGCTTTGTAAGTAATCGGCTCTTTCGGGATAAAAAGATAAGGCTGCTAACTTGCAAAGCTTATACGTAGTAAATGATGGCATTAACGCTACGAATAAGTAATAAGTCTTATTCGTAGCATTAACGTATAGGAAAGACTATAATAAATCAGTATATAAGAGTACAACATACAGCAACAGACACTTGACCTACTCCTTTACGAAACGTCTGTAGCGACGTGATATCTTATAATTAACTACCCGTGTAAACGCCGATCATTACACCACATTATCAACGTAGTTAAGACATTCAAATATAGCACTTATTACTTATTACATTAGTTTTAAAAAGATAGCAAACGTAATCACATGTGGTTTAGATTTGATATGCTGGACGCCCGCCGACAGTGTTGTCAAAACTGTTGAGCGGCCCACACACGTAGATCAGTGAAAATAACAAAATACAATCAATAATTATTCACTACTACATTACACTAACTACCATATAAAAAGAAATATGAATCAAAATATTTAAATACACGGAATTTTAACCTGGAGTAAAGTCGTGAAAATTATCGAAGAAAAACGTTATAAGCTTGTTCAAAGACAGCTTTTCTCGTAGCCCTTTAATGGTACCTATGGTTTAGTGTATCAATACCGATGTTACTTTATCGGTATCAACATAGGTACCTACTTAAGTATGTTGGTATCGCTTGGAATCCCAGTAGAAAGGCAGTTTGTCGCCAGTTACTATCGCGTGTCATTATGATAAGACACGAAGAGAATGTGCTGTGTGGAATGAGAACACACTGACGACAAACTATTGGAAATACCAATGATTCCAATTTTAGTAGAGATTGCCGTAATTTCCCAGTATCAGTTTATGGTAAGGTTTCTTCCACCTTGCGGTCTCACTTGTAACTATCCTCTTACTGTTCCCGTAAGTTGATAATGGGTATCACGCCCTCTTCTTTGTTGATACTGATGGTTATAAAGATGAAATAAAATCTATATATATAAAACAAAGTGGGGTTAGTTACATCATTTGTAACTCAAAAACGGCTGGACCGATTTTCCTGAAGTTTTATTTCTTGTCTTCGCCCCGAATAGTAGAATAATGATTAAAACAAGGGAAAAATAACAAAAAAAATCTGAGGCGGTACGAAGTTGGGTCAGCTAGTGTACTTATAAAAGGTACACACGGCGACATATCAAGCTATACATTTCCAGTTTTAGCTGACCTCACAATATATGCTTGTCGTACAATGAGAAGTCAGTTTATACTAGAAATGGTTAGCTTTTTATGTCTTCCTACCTAGGTATATGAAGATAGAGACAAGAAAAATCGATAGCTTCGACTACTTAGGTATTGTTACCTAAGTATTTAGTTAACGTTTGGAAAACTTTAACAGAGTTTCAAAGTTGATCATGCATTTATGACTCCATTTTATGATTTAAGGTAGAACCTACGTGTGGTAAATTCATAAAGTATGTAAGTATATTGCGATGTTATCATGTAGGTAAAAAGATAATAAACTAGTATTTTATTCCTTTGGTGTATATTAAAAATAATTTAATAACTTTTACCTCGCATCGCATATTAAGCGCAAACGTAGGAACCTACATATTGTGTTACTATTAGCAAGGTACAATGAAAGAAAATTGTAAACGTCTAGGATTAACTTTACGATAAGTACAGCGTTTTATGAATGCATTTTTCATAAAACATTGACTTTTACAACGGTATTGCGTACAGTTTATACGAATCGTAAATCTACCATTAGGATTTTTTAAAATTTACATGGCAGTTACGCCACGTGACTAATTTATTGCATCGTACTTTGTCGAGATAAACATCGGTGGTGCGGTGCAGGCTATCGATGTTATTGGTATCGATACGATAGGGTTGAGTTTGCCGCGATGAGTGCGTCGCGTCGCATGATTCACTATCGTCGTCATCCCGGCGCCGACCGATTTCGCTATCCACATCTTCCCGACGTCCCGAACCCGACTACCCCAGGGAACCGAGTAATCTATTTTCATACGTTTGATGTGTAAAGCTGTGTCCGTCAGCCTAGAAAATTATATGTTACACACTATTTTATTTACATGTTATGTATTTGTAAAGGCAATATGCAAACTAACATAATTGGAATTGTTGTTTCAATTTTATCGCAAAAAATATTCGATGACGAAGTCATAGTCGAGAAAAGTAATCATGGCAGTAAGACTACAAAGCTTTTCCAATGCTATTGCGTAATATAGAATACACGTGGAAAATAAATTAGAAAAGGCAATAGGCCCGGTATACAATACTCGGAAAAAAACAATAGGTACACGTGGATAATATTCTCTTTGTAGTAAAAAAATAAGATCAGTTGTCAAATCCATAAATTGGGATTCCGTTTCATTTACATTATTTTAATTGTTACGTAGCTCAGGGCCAATCGTAATCTTAATCCTACTAATCTTGCTCCCGTCATCTCCTAATTATAATTGACAAAATAAACTATCAAAATTAAATTAAATTGAATAATAACCGCAATATGTGCGCTCCGTCAACGTCATAATGGTGACAAGAGCTTAGGTAACAATGTTATAACTTAGCACTTATTATGTGAGACAATAGGGTGACTGAATCTTCTCGCAAATAAGACACAATTAATTTATTCACTGTGAAGTTACGTAGCGTGTTGATGAATTAATTATGCAGATTTTAACGAAATCCGAACAAAAGCGGCGCCACGGTATATACAGTCGCGTTATGTGGATAACGCCTTAATCTGTAGTTATGTCATGTTGCGCAAACTTTACTAATTAATATTATTAATTTGTATTACACTTTGCGCTAAGAATTTAAGCCCTAGCCAAATTTTAATTCGTGATCATAATCTTGAAGAGTTATGCTTTTAAACTTAAACAATTTGTTAAAGATGGGCCAATATTTCATTCAGGCAAATAAGTTGCAAGTGTCAAATATTTTGATGAAGCAATTAAATTCATACTGCACCAAAGTACTTAGGCCACTTAGTTACTCCTGACTTGAAAGATGATACAGATATTGAACGGGAGCGAAGGGCGCTGTCGGTCAGAGCGAATATGGTGATCCGTAGGTTCGCACGGTGCTCAGTAGAAGTTAAAATTACTCTCTTTAGAGCCTACTGCACTACATTATACACGTGTAGCCTATAGACTAACTACACGCAAAGGTCGTACGGCGCCCTTCGAGTCCAGTTTAATAATGCGTTCAGGATGTTGTTGGGTCTCCCTCGTTACTGCAGCGCTTCGACAATGTTTGCGGAGGCGCGCGTAGATTGCTTTTATGCAACAATGCGCAAGAGAGCCACCTCGCTAGTTCGGCGAGTGCGGGGGAGCTCCAACAGCATGCTGGCCGCGCTCGCGGAAAGGGTCGATTGCACCTACATTAATCACTGCTGTAGGTTACATATTGATCGCGGGTAATGTGACTGGTCTAATGAGTCAATTCAATATAATTGTAATATGTGTTGTGTACCTATGTGTTGTTTTTAATGATTTCTATGTTTAGCTGTGCTTGATTTGTGTAATGTGACTGTGTCTGTATGATTATTTATGAGTCTGAGAAACTTGAAATAAATGGTGATATATAAAGTGCGATGAGATATACCTACCCATTATTCATTTCTTCTATTAGCTTTTGCCCGCGGCTTCGCCCGCATGGGTGTCGGAAAATATCCCACGGCAATGTACTGCCGGGATGAAAAGCACCCTGTATTAATCCAGGTAAACTATGCATTAATTCCGTTATATTTTTTTAAATATTTAACTCTATTGATTTCGTTTGCGTCGCAATCCAGTAAAGCTCCCGGTCGGCATGATTTTTCCGACATTTTCAACAATCATCGTCATATTTCAGCCAATTTAGATAAAACCTTAGTTTTACACCTTAACCTTTCTCATGAATCACTCCATCTATTAATGAAAGTTGTATGAAAATCCGTTCGGTAGTTTTTGAGTTTATTGCGTTCAGACAGACAGACGCGGCGAAAGGAATTATTTTTTTATTTGATATGTAGCGATAATTAGTTAATACTGTAGGTAATAAAGTTATTAAACTATACCGAAATTATTCTGCGGATAAAATTATCTGTATGGTATGGACCATACAGATAATTTTATCCAGGAATAATTTTGAATTTTTGACGGTTTTTAATCCTACTATACTACTAATTCCTACTATTCCTACTAATATTATAAATGCGAAAGTTTGTGAGGATGGATGGATGGATGTTTGTTACTCTTTCACGCAAAAACTACTAAACGGATTTGGATGAAGTTTGGCACACATATAGTTTATAACCAGGATTAACACATAGAATACTTTTTACCGACTTCACAAAAAGGAGGAGGTACTATGTTCGGATGTTTGTATGTTTTTTTTTTTTTTTTTTTGTATGTTTGTTCATCGAATACTCCGCCAATTGTCGACGGATTTTCAAAATTCTTTTTTTGTTCGAAAGTAGATAGTTCTGAGGTGGTCCCATTGTCACCAAGTTAGGATCTGATGATGGGATCTTAGAGAAATCGAGGGCAACCCTCAAATTTTATAGGCTCACTTATTGTTTTTCGCATATTTTATGAAGTATCTTGTGTATTTGCGTATGGTTGTCACCATCTCAGGTAGCTGAGCTGATGATGGTACAACTCCTTAACAGTAAGAAGTTACTCGAACAGACAAGGACAGTTTTAGTAAATTGTTTTGATGTTTGATAGGGCATTTGCCACATTTGGTCTCATGATCATCAAGTCATGACCTGATGCTGCAGTCAGGATAGTCTGCAGAGTACCTAACTCCTCGACAACTAACAGCAGATATATCGTGTTTAGGCTCATTGAAAAGGGCTCGATGTGTGGATAAACATACTGTTAATGAGAAACACCGAAGTACCTACACATAGACTTGATGCTGATGCCAGGAGCATCAGAAAAAGTACAAACCTTGTAATTACAGCACCGTAGTCGTGTTTGGGCTCATTTTAAACAGGACTAAATTTTAAGTTCAATGCAATGTTGACATAAGTCTGGCCTGATGCTGCCAGGATTATCAGCGGGATCCTGTAGAAATCGAAGGAACTCTTCAAATATTGTAGGCGCACCTATAGCGATTCGGGTATTATTTATACTAACTTGTGCATTTGCTTTCGGAAAGCAAAATTTAGTGAAGTAAAACTGATGATGAAGACCACAGATGGCCACCGGGACTACTCAATAATAAGTATTTCACAGGTTGCGATTCGATTACTTTAATATGGTTGCTAAGCAATTTATGCTCGTCACAATGCGAATGGTGAAATGGAGCTGATGGTGGAGTACCAGGAGAACTCCTCAACAATTAACATCCCTGTATCGGGAAAAGTAATATTTTGTAAAAGGCGATGAGCTTGATGCATTATAAACAGTCCCACTAAAAAGCGAGAAATAAAAACTTTTTAACAAAAAAAAAACCGACTTCCATAAAAAACACTACAAAGTGAAAAATAACTTTGATTTCGGAAGTCGGTGGTAATAAACTAAAATACAGATCCAAAGACACCGACTTCCAAAATCAAAGTTATTTTTCACTTTGTAGTGTTTTTTATGGAAGTCGGTTTTTTTTTGTTAAAAAGTTTTTTTATCCCGATATTCCCACGGGATCGAAACTTAAGCGGGTGAAACCGCGAGGCGCAGCTAGTACGAAATATTATGTCAGACGTCAATTTTATTCCACGAATAAAAATTATCTTTCAATTGACAAATCAGCCTTAGTAATTTTGTTAAAACCATGAGCGTAGTCTGTGCTTAGCTATCTGTTCTTTGTTGTGAATATCATTCTATCATTACAGATTAACAAAAAAAAAACACGCAACAATGTACTTTTTACGATAAAATAAATATGATATCATTTATAATGCGTTTTTATGACATGAAAATATAATAAATGTAATTCAAAGTTATATGTAAGTTTAGTGATAAAGGTTTAGTGCTTGTAATAAAAGACGAGTATGTATCTAAGTGTATTAGGTAGGACAAAATGGAATATTTCGGTTTTAAGAAGAACAATCTAAAAACATTAACATTTACACAACATTTTTAAAATTAAATGCCTAAAATTTGAAAACAAAATGTTACAGGGGTACGTAGTTACGTCTTTTTCAAATAAAGCTATTTTTAACAAGCTTTTTTTAAATAGATATCATACCAATGCATGGATGAGTTGGACTCCTTCTTAAAGGATTGGCCTACAATTGCAGTAGACCGGGAAAATTGGAAAGATCCCAAGGTAGGCCTTTGCCTTGCAGTGGGACAACACAGGCATTTAATGAACAAATAAATAATATCAATGCGTGTATTTAGTGCGTGACTTGTTACAGTTGTTACAATATGTAGGTTCCTATTTATTTCTATAAATATTTTTTCCTTGTGTTATGAACACAATAACCAATTTATTCTGTTTCTTTGCGTTTTGTTATCAATAGCTTAATTCTTTATTTAATAGGCATCCAAAACTACATAAATAATTAAACTAAGGAAATAAATAGGCTTGATAAGGCCCTTCATAAATAAAGCTATTGAAGTAGGTAGGTAGCAAAAATCATTTATTAATTTTACAGGAGAAATCATGCGTTTTACTGACTGGTACCTACTCAAGCTGAAAGCCCTGTTTTTGCAAGTAGAGCTATATTATGTATTACTTATTACAAAACTAATATGGTAACCGCTACAACCTAAACCTAAAAAGACCATGATTTTCCCCTATATATTAATTATTTAAAATTGACAACTTACAAAATGGGCATGTTAGTACTTATGAGTATATTCTATATTTTTTCCTCCAATGCATCGGTTTCTCGGAAAACTTACCAAGATGCTCTATGTGACATGACTACGTCATAATTAAAATATCTACAGTTTTACATTATATTGTAGGTATTTTAATTGGGATTCACGAGTATTATGATTCAGATTCTCAAAGATTGAAGTTCACTCATATTACGGAAAGTATAAATATAGACATTTACATAATAAAATGATTTGTGCTAAATCGCTGTTCTTGAAAAACTGCACTTGCGGCAAAATGCTGCACGTTCGAAACTGATTTCTTTTTAGAGGTATGAGTAGAGTAAGTGGCACCCATATGATTCCAGTTTTGGTATTGTGTGGACAGGAAAACATAGGTACCTTACTAATTAGGCCACACCTCATAATCAGTGATAGGAATAGGTAGTGCCTATTTGCCTAAACTTCGAAGAACAGAGACAAGAAACGGAGACTTCCTTAGGACTACATTTTTTCCGGGACATCTGTCCCGAAATTCGGGACAACACTTAAATACATTAAAGAAAATATGTTGTTTGGAATAAGTAATTCGTCTATATTTACCTAAAGTTTGCGACTACACATAACATAATAAATAACATACACAGTCGTTACAACCATAAAATTTTCTGAAATTTTTTTTGGAGAACTTTTGTAAATGACTTGTTGATTTGTAATACACAATGAATCACGGGATTTTATTGAATTTCATTCTTTTTTTCAATATGTATAAATTTTTATACATATTGACAAAAAGAATGAAATTCAATGAATGGATTGAATTGAATTGATTGAATTTTTTTCTCATGCGCTTACGTTGTAAATTTTACGTCAACAGCACGCTATAAAACTTTTGTGCCAAGCGCGCGACGTTGTCGCTTTGTTGAGACGCGCAATGTCGCCGCATAATGGAAACAAAAGAAAACAATAGCGGGGTGTTTCTGTCGCTAGAGTGACGCACCTGTTTTTGTCTCGTTCTGCGCCACTAGAATTCAAATCTTTACCAACAGTAACTTGTTGTCTCACTCGATTACTTCGGTTCTTAGAGTGCGCTTGTTTGCTTCCTGTTGTGTTTTGTTGTGTGGTGCAAATCTTCTGACCCTGGCTTATTCACTGGATTCTGGAACCTTCTTGCTACTACGACTTTGACTAGCATTTATGGACTCTGATATTTGACCTTATTGCATTGGACGTTTGGAGTTATTTTATTGGATACTGATTTGGTAAGTTCTATTTTTTAAGTAAAATATTGAATAAAACTAATGTATTAATATTATTCTACCTTGACATATTAGAAAAATTAATTGTTTGGGCTTAGCGAAAAGCTTGTTCTAAGTCGAACCAATAGAAACATTTTAAATACAAAAGTAAAGTAGGTACAGTGTTATTCGCACAAAACGCAAAACCTTTTCTTTTTAGCTAAACATTATTAATACTAATGTATTCCAATCCAGTATGTCACGCACGTGTCAAAATTAACTTAGAAACTTATTAATCGCGACTAAAAATGTGTGGAATAAAATTAGTTGGCATGAACTAAAATTCACACTAACACCTCGACTTCAGGTACAAAAACAGTACTGTATCTTTTTTTCAGGAAGCCCGTAAACCCCTTAACCTCAACATGTTGGTAATAATTTTTCATATTTTCCATACAAAAGTGAAAAGATCCATAAAAAAAGACCTCGAGGCTGCCCCACTGCGCACCTTCGGCTCAAAAAAAGCACGGGGTAGGGCAAATATGTACCTACTTTTTGGCTGAATGTACAAATCGTGCGAAGCCAAACAAAAAAAAAGCACCTATCTACTTACCACGTGGAATCGCGATTGTCAAATTCGTTTTGTTTGTGTCAAAATTATTTTTAAATTTAGAGATATTTTTTTGCAGAATAGCTTTAACCATAGTCGGCACTTTATGCGTTTTAAGATTCGTGTAAATACATGTGTAAGGGCTAGCACATTCCTTTTAAAAACCAAATCCCGGGACTCGGGGAATATCCATATTATTCTAACCTATGGCAAGTACATAAAACAGCTCTACCTATTTCGATCTCTTTTTTATAATTTACATAAAAGGATTAAGTATTTATAAATCAATTTATATATTGTAGTGTCCCAGCACTGGGTCGTTTTTTCATTTTTAGGCTGATATAGGATAAGTTATTATTATGGAGTTATAAATTAACATTTTAAATTTATAACTCCATAATAATAACAAACCATAATAATCAATCCATAATAATATCTAGTCGCAAACTTTAGGTAAATATAGACGAATTACTTATTCCAAATAACATATATTTTTTAATGTATTTAAGTGTTGTCCCGAATTTCGGGACAGATGTCCCGGAAAAAATTTAGTCCTAAGGAAGTCTCCGTTTCTTGTCTCTGTTCTTCGAAGTTTAGGCAAATAGGCACTACCTATTCCTATCACTGCTCATAATAATAGTCATATTAATATCAATAATGAATGACATAGGTGTTTGACGTTCTTTTGACGTTCGGTTTTCTTATATGCGTTATTACGTAATGATGTATTGTTTCGATATCAAGCTCCATTTATTATTCCTCACATATCCTAGAGGGAGGACTCTGACTCACGCAGGAATCGATGCTTTCGTATTGTGAAAACCGGTGATTGCATTTAAATTACAGTAGCTTGTTAATGTCGGCAAAGGCCTCAATAAAGACATGAGTGGAAAAGGTTGGAGGAGGCCTTTGCTGACTGGCAAACAGATCTACAGAAAATAAGCTACATTCAATGAGACTGGAAGGTTTACATTGAATTTAAGATTTCTATGTATTTTGTCATATAATTGTAATATGGATCTGAATAAAAGGCTTTATTATTATTATTATAGTTTGTAAATGTGGTAAGCAAGTCTCACATTAAATTGAATTTTCCCGTCATGGCCAGCAAATCTGTCACCAAAATCCCGCCAAATGGTCACTTCAAAATTATTTACTGTTACCATAACTCTTTTCGTAAATTTGTGTCGTCATTGTTGCATTGCTGTGGTTTTTGCATACAAATTTGAATACAAATAAAAAAAAAAATGTATGCGACGTATTTTGTGTGCTGACGGGATTATACAAACTAAGAGTGATTTGTATTGGCGAAAGTGTGTAGTATTTTTCATTTAGGATGAAGTAAAAAGAAAAGGGAAGTATGACGAAAAAGGAAAGTAGAGAAATGCTGTTTTACTGGACATTCCTTGTATAATATGAAATATCAAAATCTTGTCAACTTCCATATTATGTTAAATTGTAACTGATTAGTGGAAGCAGAAGCTGCTGACAACATTTTAATAAAGCATTGTCAAAAAAAAACTCATGGTGACGCGTAACTATGACAATTCCCAGCATGATTATGTTACACTTGATAGTAGTTAGAACAATGAGGCGTAATTAAAAGCTTTCATACCAAATGATCCTTACTCCGTTCATTGTCAAGATCAGGTGGATAAGTTACATGATTTATGTGATTTATAGCTGTCACGAGTGACAGCTGCCTCTACGTTATATGACTTTCGAATGTATTAGATGACATTTGCGGGCATATACAAGTACCTACAAGGGTATTATTATTACCTTTACTATAGGTCCTATAGGTACCACTTACCTGACCGAAAATTCTTGCAGTATGACAGGAAAAGATTCATCCCCGTAATCACAAAACTTATTCCAGTTAAATGTTATTGTAATTAAGGTCCAGTCCACAATGGACGTCCCGGCGGCCACGTCACTGCGCCAACGTAACGTCTGGCGAACATCCTCCACTAAGCACAATTAATCACCGCTGCCCCATCCAATCAGGATAATAAATACCTACCTTATTTCAAAGACGCTATGGCCCAGTATCCTGTGATTGATTCATACCTAACAGTAAACGCATTATGTCGCTGATATAAAGACAGCAGGCGCCAGCCAGTAAAGCGGTCTTATAGAAAACGACATGATTATAAAAACATAGATCTTAATCATGCAAATTCTGCGCGAACTGTTCTGAAGACTAAATTAATCATTATATTATTTATAAGTTCTAAAACCTCAACTAACTTTTATATTCAAGAACTTTAGAATCATATAAAATCAAATTATGATGTTCAGCGTTGAAGCAAAATTATTCATTATAATTATTTCAGAGCTTCAAAGTTTGCTAAGTGAATGAGTTGACCGTGGTTAAGTTATACGGGTAAATAATTGCATTTATTTTATACATATACTTACTTTATTGAAAACTAATCTAAATAAATTTGTCATAGTTATAATAATTAGATTTTGCAAGTAGGTTACCCCGAAGCTGCGTTTTACTGTTTATTGCGATATTCTGAGTCAATAGTCTTTAATAAAGTAAAACATAAAGTGCAGTGAAGGCTCGTTAAAGCTTACAAATGCGCACTTCTATAAAATACGTCGTGGAAAATGATGCGGACTCTCAAAAGATATGAGTAACGTCCACTAACAAAGGATTTATTTCGATTATTCTAGGAACACATGTGAACATAGATAGGACAGAACAATAACTTTTGTCTATATTCTGAACGTTGATGGCATTTAAACGTGCGAATTCATTGTTATTTCTACGGTCAATTGTTCCCGATTGTACATAGGCAGAAGACTCGATTCTCCAGACAGTTCGGCAGTATCAGCTTGTCCTGAGTACTTCGGAGCGTGAACTTTGAGATAGAAACTACCCAAAATCATGATCGACTCCGCTACAGATAACCCGTAGAGCCACAGAGGTCCCATAAACTTTACTACGGACGTAAAGAAGACATTGATAAATAGCAAGATTATCACGAAATAAATCCTTTTAAGAATTTACTTCACCGAAAAACGTTGAATTTTTCGTAAATAAAAACTTGTAACTAGTGGAAGTTTCAGTTTATCAACTTTTAACGATCGTCGTGGTTATTTGGTAGTTTGGAGAATAATGCAAAGAATCTAGTGTTTTAGATTGTATCTGACCCTTATTCCTCGATCAACAAATAAGCCTAATTAAGAACTGTGTCACAATGATTCATTCCTACATCTGCTATGAACCTATTTAAACGGAGTCTAATAAGTTGAATTGCAATGCCTGTGAGTAAGCCCATTTAAATGAGGCAGATGAATGAGACTCACATAAAGCGCAGAACCCTAAAGGAATGAAAGTGCTACCCCTGTGTAATCTGGCTATATAAATCCTGCCATAAAGTATAACGACATTTCAATACCTTTTAAAGTTACGCCTACGAGACAGGGCTGCGTAACTGATATTTCGAAAGTAAGATTCTAACTTCACTTTTTGAGCCTCTGAATTTGAATGTAAGTTTTTCCAGCGGTTATTTTATAACTCTTTTTTCTCTTGGAGCAGTGGTGACGGCTCCGACTTACGAGTTGTAGGTCGAAAGTTTGAACCCAGATATACGTTTAATTTGTGTAAATTATTTCATCGACGCTGCTCTGAAAACGGTGAAAGAAAACATCGTGAGGAACCGGTATGTCCTAGAACCAAAAATTCGAAGACGTGTGACATCTACCAACCCGCCCTGGGCCCGTGGATTACGGCCCACTCCCTCTCACCGAGAGGAGCCCTGTGTCCCGGTAGTGGGAACATTATAGGCTGATTATGCTATTCTCTTTAAATCAATCTTTTACTTAAAATGACCTATTTAATGATTAACTTCGGTATAATTAAGTAATTATCCAAATACTTGCTACATTTTGTAAGTGTTTAACATGCAGTGAACTGTATAGCAGGGTGTCGTGTCAAACAGCCCCTTGTCGTGTTTCAGGCCAGCCCTGAACTTAACATTGAAGAGAGCCCGCGAACATGCGTTATACAAAGCAGTTAAAACTGAAATGCATTGATTGACGGATTCATGGAGACTATAAAAAGTTCTTTGAACCTTCAAAAAATACTCCACGGATGTATTTGGACGCACACTGCACAGCGTTTTGTCAATAATATTGTTATTAATGTTACCATTGACTCTGCCGTTGACCTATCAATTTTGAGTATGATATATGTACCTATTTGCTATTTTTTCAGCTGCGACAATACGTAGCGCATGATACAAAATAATCGATTACAATGTTCGAATCGATATAATATCGAAGGCTGGACCGTAGTGAGGGCGGCCGTCACCTGTCTAGCTTGTACATGTTAAGTGAACCAGATAAATTAATGTGTCTGACCCGGGTTCGAGCCCCTCTTCAAAGTAAAAGGAAAAATTAACGAGTATTTGTTACTATTTTTTTACTATCAGTTACTGCTGAAGGTTCATTTCACTTGAGTACATTTTCTCATTAGCTCTCTAGACAGTCTGCAATAATAATTTGCAAGTAAATAGTTTTTTCTCGTTTTTAATCAAAACGTGAGAAAAATCTTATGAAAAAACTTGTGGTTTAAAAAAATTTCGCAAGGCATTTAAACGGTTTTTGTTTTCAATTTAAAATTGTATATCTAATATCATTTTTAATTAGCTTTTGCACAATTTTATAATAAAGCTTTGTTATTTTCTGTGTTTCCTTTTATTTCATCAGGCGGTCTGATATAATTACACAAGAATATCCTTGAACTATTCATCGGTCAGTAGTTTAAGTATGACAATACAAATAAATTATCTTCTATCCTCAATCGGAATAATAAATATAATAAAGGCAAGGAATGAATGAATATAATAAGTTGATTCATTTATAAAAATAATACTGTTCAATAAAGAACAAAGCACTGGAAAGTTAATCTTTGTGGACAGTTCTCCATGGCTGGCAAGTGCATCGGTCTCTTGTTCTAACAGTAAAAGGGTATGATGGCGTTTTTATGGGTGATCGTTTTGTTTCCAACATCTTTTGTTCTGACATGCAATCGCCCCCTTGTGGAACTTAAAATGTACCACACTGATATTAAACGAAAGAACGAAAGTAAAACAACTTTAGTTAATCGAACAAAGCACTAACTCAAATTATTATATTCCTTATCTATACATATTTCAGTGCTCAAATTCTAATTATTTTAGTGGAAGGCATAAAATAAATGGATTTATGTTCAAATAATAGCTGCAGAACGTTTGTAGGCTCGTAGCCAGTATTTAATTTCATCAAATATTCACCCCTATAATATTAAACGCGGTACTATGTCAGTATAATAACTAGGCTGGAGTAGAGTTATTTACATTATACAGGACATTATAATTACTTACATGTGATGTTTATTTATTTATCACTTGGGTTATGATGCAAATTAACATAATCGTGGATAATAACGGCTTTTAACCCTACATTCTATCCATTCAATATAATAATGACTTGTAAGGTCATTGCTACTCAACGCTGGGTCACGGTTACTCTATCTTGGGCTTTATTATCTGGGCCATAAAGTGTAAAGCATGATTGAGGTTTATGTTTCCGTGGCAAGTTCAGAAAAGCTCCTCAATGGATGTGATAGGATACATCCTGCGGTTTCAATTACATTGAAAGTGCAATTTATAGTTTATTGATACGAATGCGGTTGATTCGGATAAACAAGCTCAATGGACGTAGCGTAAATAAACCGCAATTTGCTTGTATAGTGAAGTAAAGAAAATAAAGTGATTTATAATAATTCCTGACAAAGGCCTGCAATTACTATTGCTCCTGGGAACGACAATGTAGTTAAATATCAAATAATTCATTCAACAATATTACTTAACACAAACCGTATTTCTAACTTCAATTCCTATTTAGGAATTTAAACAATTCCTACTTAAGAACAGCAAACCCATTATCGGTGCAACCAAAATTAAACGTCAAGTACGTCAAACAGTAACCAATTTTACAGTGACAATAACAGTGATTCATGTAAAAGGTATTTTGAACGGTTTGTCGTGCCGCCAGTGTACCAATAGCAATAAGCTAACTGCAGGCGCTCAGGCGCCGACTACGGTAGTAAACTACACGTGTTTAGAATCATTGTTGAACAGAAAGCCATCTTTGTCTCGCGCTCCATACACATAGGTAAGGGAGTTTTTTTAACAATGTGCGTTTTGTTCGTGATGCTAAAGGGTTGGGATTGCGTCTGGCGTTATGACTATGGCGGACAAGTTATTTTGCAAAAACTCACTTTTGAACTTACTTCTGTATATTCTGCAATTTCCTCCGTCAAACTGTTTTAGTGCAATACATAGGTCAGCTCGATAGTGAATTTTACAGAATAATAACGTTCACGTTGTACCTAGGACCTTTACCAAATCTCTTACGCACGGGTGATGTCTATGTGACAAGTATAACCTTTTTAAGTAATTTATTGTTATTAAATATTCAGTTCAGTGGGTCAATGTTTGAAGATGACCTGTCTATTAGGAGGAGCCTCGTCAAACGTATAATAATTATTTCTACGATTCTCCTTAATTGTATCCACAGTCCGTCCTCTCTAAATTATGTAGGTACAACAACTTTTACGACCCCCGCAGACAGTCGCGACGCGATGGTGTATCGCGAAGCTGGTGGAACAATTTCATAAAAAATGTTCTACTAGAGTCGCGTCGCGCCAAAGTATCTGCTGGAGCCTATATCAAAATTTATGACATTAGAGGACACAGAAAGTGCTCAGGTGCGGTTCGGGCAAGTGCGGTTGAAATCAGTGCTCTGAGTGAAATTCAAATGTTAAAAACATAGGTTAGAGGATGTTGGATGGCCCCTTGTCAATGTTGTTGACATTCTGACGATTCTAGATGTATTAAATATTTGTGACATAAGAGCGATGAACTACAAAAAAAAATAGATAAAAACTTCAGTCAAATCAATTCGGTTAAACCACACTTAAAAGCTGTACTTTATGTATACAAGCTTTTGTAGAATGCTGTAGGTAGTGCAGTGAATTCTTTTTTATTTTTTCAGCGACAGGACAGTCTTTAAAATCCTATGTACCTACGTGTTTTAATGTAGGTAGGTTCTATTGTAGGTCTTGAACTTAATCCATATTTTTGTAATACTATATCGGGCAAAGTGTTATAAGGTTTTTCTATCACAAATTTCTTAGCAGCAGCCTAGAGTCCAGATTAGTGCCCGGTTTGCGACAATAGGCTGGCCCCCTTACATGGGGCGGTGAAATGTGGGTGTACCTATGGGCACACCTCTGCCTGACCCTTCGGGAATTACAGGCGTGTCGTGATGTGTGGGCTATATTTGGTCTTAAAGTAACAGACAGTTGCGAAATTATTATCTTTCCCATGTCTTTATATCCTTACCAATATGTGTAATAACAAATTGATGTCTATTTGCAATTTAACAGAAACTAGATATAAGCACGGGCGCATTTAAAACTAGCTTATTAAAAAGAAATGTGATTTTTAAGGCTCCTGTGATCTTTAGTAAAATACCTGACCAAATTAAAAACTTACCATTGATAAAAATGAAAAAAAAAAACGTTTCACAGAATTACTTGTAGATATTCTGTGCATTTATTGTAATATCATTATTATCCTCTACTTCGTATTACATTTGCATGCTATATTAAGGCAGAATGTACATGGATCCTAATATAATGAAACAACTTATTTTATGTACCTACATTCTAAGCAAATAAATACCTATTCTAAACATAAATTACTTATCAATAATACGTTTATCAATAATTACTATTATATACTTCAAATGCATTATGTAAATTAATGTAGGTACACCCACAGACAAAACTCAATGACTGTAAGCAAAGCTGAACGTCCCAATAAAGCTATTTATAAATTATATTATTCACGGCTTTATGAAGACACTAAGAAATTTTATTATGTATACACTAAATTATGAGTGACTGGGATTCGACTCGGCGTCCCCCGAACTTTTATTCTGCATTATGTCAAAAGCCACACGACAATATTTTATTCACGACGGAGCGTATCCATACTTTAATATTTTACTATACACATTTAATTTAAATTTCAGCTGAATGTCAGCGTGGTTCATTGTTTTTCATATACTTTCAATATTTGTTTTGCGAAATTATAAAATATCATAGCTTTTCGTAAATAACATTCTGTTTCATAAATGCATATATATGTAATTAAATACACCATTGGAATTGAAATGGCAAAATGCAGACGAATTTGATTGATCATCTCTCTGCATTTGTTGCATTTACATTAACACTGATCAATTGCTGTTGTTCCTGACTGTACATCCACTGTTTATGTTTACATTGTTAGCTGTGAATAATTGCCGATCGTTTAGAAGGAGCATGAGTAGAAACACATTATGTGTGTCAAGCTAAGACAGATCTGTTCCGCAAACTCCGGCGCCAGTTATGATTAAGATCGAGCACACGTGCCCACTTCGCCTAATAAAACGGTAGTAAAGCTGACTACACACGGACCACTGATCAAATTATCCTTAATAAACTCCAATGTGTGTACTCGATGCGTGCAATAAAAACTTCCACGAGAAAATATTTACAGTGATATAAAGTTTGGTACAGACCTGCGCATTATGGATGGCGCTTCAAGAGCTTCGTTTGTAAATAAACATTTTATTCGTTCGTTTTGATTTCTTAGTAAGATCTCGGTGTAAGGTAACACTTTATACAGATAAGATTTTATTTATTCTTTTTCTTTTGCGCTCTCGAAGGGGGAAGCTCTTTGCGAATACTAATGTTGGCAGTTATATTTTAGAGTACACTGTTTCTGAGAAGAAGGTCCTATCGAAAACTTATTTACAGAGCTACGAATAATAAAAGTCAAGAAATCAAAAATGGCACCACGCAAATGTTTATCGCGGTGGGCGTTGCCGAAAAGGCCACCGCGCACCAGAACTAATCACTGCGCTTGCCGAAATACAACGCTTTACGCGAGCGCAGCTGATGAGCTTATTTGGGCATTTTCGTCAAAATGGCTACCAACCCTCTTATGGGATGTCCCATACATACAAGTTGCAAATAACTAATATTTTTATGACATGGAAGTATCGAGTAATTATTGAATAGATCCAAAAGACTAAAGTTTTCTTTTTTTACTTAAATTGTTAACAGAAACTTAAAAGAAATAACAAAATTAAATCCAGAATTGTGGCATCTTACGTCTTGCAGTACTGTCCCCTTTTAGATATGACCTATGTTAAACTATTTCTTCGCTATTTGCTTCTTAATACATACTCCACATATTTTAGTTTTTGTTATAAATTTGTAGCTTTCAACCATGTTAAACTCTATAATATTGTAATACAAGTATTTAATAACATTTTAAAGTTTACATTCTGTCCCCTTGGTATGTGTTAAGTGGACATGTCCTTGCACCGTTACTGTAAATTGAATCGATTTTAGTACTGATTTTTTCTACTACTCGCCGATTTTTTATTTAAATAACAACACCAAATCAAATATGTTAACACCAGCAGCCTTTTTGAAGGTTTTGATCTGTCTTCACTTCAGTGGACACTCGAGTTCGACCGGTAACGGAATTTTTCCGGACTTTTTTATTATTTGGTAACGGTCATGACCAAAACGTATCTAAGTTACTATTTATTTACATATATTATTTGAAATAAGCGCCTTATAATAAAAAAAATACATACATAGCAAAATTTGTAAGATTTATCATTCGACTAAACCAAAAATTAGCTAAAATATCCAAAACAATTTCAGTAAGCTATTTTCAAAAATAGGTAGCAGTTTAAACAAAAATGCCCATTTGCATGTGTGTTCTTTCGTTCGAATACTCGAGGTATTTTGTCAATGTAGTGAAGTCTGGAGCCGAATCTCACGTTGATTTTGTTCACAGTTACGCTTCCTAACTTTTTATTATTCGTAGTTACAGAGTAATTCTTTTACAAGAACGTGCCCACTGTTAGTCGAACGATGATACTCATTGTAATCTATGTACGCACGACGACATATCAAGCTATACATTTCCTGTAAGTATAAGCTAACTTCCATTTGTACGAAAAGTCTATAAAATGCGTTGGTAGCTAAAACTGGAAATGTATAGCTTGAAATGTCGTCTTGTAAGTACGTATCAAATACAAATTACAGCAGTGCTATTCTGTAAAAATCTCACCGTGAAAACTAAGGTGAAGTGAGCTGTCATTCCACCTGATGTTAGGGATTGCCCCTATTGATAGCTCTCTTCACGCTCACTTCACCTAAGTTATCACGGTGAGATTTTTACAGAATCGATAGGCAGGTCAGCATCCTAATAATTTGAACATCGAACAATATCGTCAGTAACCCGTGACGCTTGACGTTGATGAGAAAAATTAAAATTAATTCTGCGCGTCATTACGTTCATGTCCAGTATTGTACAGATCGATTAAATAACGTAATGTCAACTTAATAAAGCAGTCGTTCACCTATCGCAGTGAAATGAAAATGTATGGGCGGAGTAGTAGGCAAATGGAGTCTCAATATGCGTCAACAGGATCCAATAAATATAGTCGCGGACTAAGAAATACACTGGTTTTGGTACCTAGTGCGATGATGATGTAGTTCAGATCGGTAACTTGCTTTTAGGGTTTAATCTTCTAATGGAAGGTACTCCTGTGGGGCAAGATCTTAAAAATGAAAACCAATTGAGCTGTCTTAAAATCTTCAAGGTCTCACCTTGAAGATTTTAAGACAGCTCAATTGGTCGTCGTGTCGCACAATAGCACTCCATTCTTAAATCTTAACTCGTCCATGTGCTGGCCCATTGCCCGCCATTGATTCGTCCAGCCGTGCGATTATTTCCGTGATCGATGACTTTGTTAAACAACGACCACTTATGCGTTCATCGTGATGAATAACGTTTGACAACCCTGGACTGAATTATTACATAACACAGGAATTAAGCTCTTTGACAGCGAAGGATTGTGTTTAGCATCAGTGGGTGAATGTGGGCAGAAAAGAGAACTACCGACACCTTGTATTACAAAATTGATTGAGACACATGAATAGATTCAGTAAATAAATAAACTTATTATTGGAATTGCCGAATTGCCAAACGTAGCGTGAAACGTCCCAAGGCTAGATGAACAACCTTGAAAAGACTTCGGGGAAGGACTGGATGCAAAAATCGGTCAAGCGCATGTTGTGGCGCTACTTGGAAGACGTCTATACATATGTCCTGCAGTGAACTGATTGGCAGCAATATAAAACAATGCCAAAACATACCTATAGTATAGTTGTTTTCTGTTGCCTTTACAAACCAGAATGTCGTCACCATGCTTAGTAGGGTCAATGAACGTCCAGTGCATACATGCATTCCTATAGGTATAATGCATACAGTTCGAATCGAGAACAGCTCGAAAACTCATCAGAATATCGATATTTGTTAGCATCAATCATCCCTAAAACAAACGCGTGGCAGTGTGAAGCCTGGTTCACACTACAGCTTTATTTACGGCGCAGTTAGATTTAGAATGGTGCAGGAAATGTTGAAATTGTTATTTACTTTAATGTTTATTTACGACAACACGTTTTATGATAGTGTATTGTTTTAAATGCACTCTTTGTTGAAGACTTGAAGGAGAAACCTCTCCTCTTAAGGTTCAAACTTTATATGGAGAACGGTCTTTCAGCGAAAGTTAAAAAACTATTGCTCTCCTGCTCTCCAAATATTTATGGAAGTGAAAAGCTCTTCGATATGTGTTACAAAATAATAAAACCGTGCAGAGGTTTTATTGGTCGTTTTCAATGGTCGTTTCTGATTCAGATAACTTTTCGCAACTGGCCAACGATTTGCCTTTACGTATCTATGCGGAAACCATTGGGCAAGATATGACAATCGTTTGCCATCTAACAAGGCAATAAATAGAGGATGAAGATATAGCACCATGTAAATTAACCATCCAATCACTTGCCTTAGGTCTTTTAAGGAACATGATAAGTATAAAGTTTCTAGTAAAAGGAAGGTCTTTTCTTGGACTCTACGATAAGAAACTGTATGGAAGGAGCGTGTTTGTTATTTAGATGTAAAGCGGTGCTTCCTTTTATTGCAGACATCTACGGGGAAACAGGGTACCTACAGGTCTTACACGACCCAATATTTACTTACAGCACCTCGATCAATATACCAAACCCGGAATTACTCGTATACGCAATTTCTTAGGGACGAGCCATGTTTAACGGTGTATAATAATAATTATATGATCATTATTTATATCCTGAACTTTGATATGCATACATTAATTACTTACATTAAACATACTTAATGCATAATGTTTGATATAAAAATCGATAAATCTCAGGCATGAACTTTCAACGGCCTACATTTTATGTAACAGTACCTCTTTAAAATGAATCATCGTTACTACCTTTTATCGAGCTCATAAGACCTACAGTCAACCACCTTCATGGTAACAATTATCATATCGCCTTTATGTCGCAGCAGTAAGTGCTGTTTTCGTAGTTCAAGTGTTACAGCGTGTATTGATAATGTTAGGAAGTAGTACCCGTTGAACTTTGTACGGCTACTTTATAGTTTTTCGTATTTCCAAATACGTGCTAAGTGGTAATTTTATGAACAGTGTATGACCAATAAGACATACTTTAAATGGTGAGTGTGAGTTAAAATCAAAATCAAAAGTCATTTCTTCAAACTAGGCTGAGAATCAGCACTTTTCGAACGTCAATTACAAAAGACAGTCCCCCCAAAACGCCCGCCCTTCACCACTTCCTAGTGCTTTCGCTGGGGAGAAGAAGTGGTGCAACAAACTCCCCAGAAGCTCAGCTGTCTATTCAGTTAGAAAATATTTAATTGTATACAATACCAGGCATGCAAAGTTATTGACGTTACAGAACACAGAACATTAAATTAAATTATTTGCCATATGTTGGCTTGCCACGCCAATATACCCACAAATACAATAAAAACAATACGTACTCAAGCAAAAATTAAAAATGTAAACAAAAACTTGCTACCTAAATAAAAGCTTCCAGGTATAAAGGGCGTGACAGCTTACATATGTATGCAATACTGGGTTCAGTTCACAAGTTAAGCAAAAGAAAAATTCTGTGTATTTGAGTATGTAGCACTGTATTAATTAAAACATCCATATTAGGTAGATATTCAAAGCTTGTAAGTGTTGACATGCTTGCTGATATCTCCATTAAAGTAGTTGTAAGCACCACCGACGCTATCCAGACAATCTAGTCTACATTACAATTTACATCGAGTTTCCTTCAATCATTCCCATACATAGCGTGGGTTGTTATTAATTGATACTCTCCAGTCCCATCAGCCATCCTAACATGAAATACAGGATCGATAGTTTATTCACAACCGCAATTATCTACTGACGATATATGTTAGCTAAATAATGGAGCAAATAAGCTTGTTCAGCCGGTCGGGATGACAACAAAAGGAGCACTCGATAGTTCATTTTCCGCGTCACTGGCGACCAGCCAAAACATTGCATTTAATTCTTTTGAGCCCCCTTCCTACGAGTTGGACATAAACTGCCTTTCCTCAGTGTCAGGGACACAGAACGATTTATTAGTAAACAAGAGACGCCACACGATTTCGTCCGGGGTGACTCACCGCGGTATAACATATGCGTGTTATAATGGGGCTATACTGTCGCTTATCAAAATAAATGTCGTTTTGTGTATATTATTATGATGTCTCTTTGAAATAATGTAATTTGTAGTTTTTTGTAAGACTCCTAATACTTAATTATTATGGCTGTCTGTAGGTACTATTTTGCACCCAGCAATTTCATCGCCTTTTTCTTTTTCTAAATTAAAAAGGTATCGACGCGAGGGATGCTTTCACTCACTTTTACTTGAAAATTGCAGTAAAAATAGATTACATTCTTGCTTCATCATTTGGGCAGCTAATTTAAGAGTGCTGCATATAACTGACATCTGTCACTGTTTCAACATCTTGTTCAGACATAAAACAACGGCGCTTCTTGACTGAACTGAAATAAGTGAGCATTTGAAATTGAGTGAGTATTTTGCGTGTAAGTACTTGCGAACCGCGACAATAACATCTGTTTTCACTTTCCAGTGACAAGGCTCGGGTTATCCGAAACAAGTTTCTTTATTTCTTTGTTGTTTCTTTATAATAATATGTTGGTAATTATGTTGTTGCTGTTAAAGAGTTTAATGGGATCATTGATGTTGAACTTGAAACCTGACCACCTAGGTACTTTAATAATTATAAATAATAACCGAAAATTAAAAAAAAAAACTTTTACTTTTAAATAAATAAATTATTGAATTTTTCAAATAACAAATAACGTTCGATCAGCTGGTTCAAAGGTCAGCTCCCGTGCGTTGACCCCACCCGGCAATCGATTGCGCTTCCCGCCATGGCGTATTGTTGGCATGCCCATTGAATAATATCCATGTACTCGCACGACCATCGGTTATTACGATTCATTAAGAACTCACTCAAGATAATCTTCTCATTCATCGTCTTTTCGCAATACACTTGAAGAAATATTTGTATAGCACTTAGCAAGCAATACCTATTTGTCCCGAAAATATTATTTATTATAATGTCGAATACATTTTGGAGCCAAATTATAGGTTTAATAAATCTATTAGGCTGAAAAATATTAACTAAGTATAGTTAGAAGCCAATTAGATTCAGTTTTGTAAACTACTTTTGTAGGGTTAGATTTAAGCCTGAACCAACAAAACGTAACAAGAATATTTGGTTCCTAATGAGAGTACTGGAAATCTCATTTCAGAATACTTACAGACTCAATACTGGCACATGTAGCATTCATTAAACTTTGGCGCGACTATGAATATTGCGTGCCATCTGTACGTGATGATGAATATTATTATATATATTTAAATTCACCCTTCTTTATCCTTTCAAAAACCATGCCCTATAGAAATCAATAAAACACATACGACGCAATGAAAGTTAACCTGTTTTACATTTTAAATCACAATTTTCTACTTTAAGTTAATAGAAATGCTGTGCAACCTGTAGGTAATGCAAATACTTGCTGAACCTTATACAAATGCAATTCTTTCGTTACCCGCGTACTGTCTGAATACAAATAACAGAAAAGCGTAAACTTCGCAGTAAAGGAACCAGCATTCTATAGCTCCGGTAAACGCCGACTATGCTGAGATAATGTACGTAGATAATTAAAAATACCTTCTTTTCTTGCACTATCTTTACAGGAAGTGGGCACGTACGGAATCCGATATCTTGATATATTACTGGGGGGTCTTTGGCGCATTTTTACAACCCCCAGGGGTGTCTATCTATTTATAAGGGCGTGGGGTACCGGCGACCTTTACAAATACAGCTCTAACCGATATGCTCTACAAACTGCTGTCATAAAAGCGTGTTCGATGAAAGTAAATGAATGACGTGCCGTGAGGGAACACTGTCGAGCTGCTTATACGGAAATACCTCATGGCTCCCTTAAGAATATGCTACCCCCTGCCTTACTATCGAGAAATGTACACATAATGTACTGGATTCTTATTTCCAATAAGGATACTAAAACCTAGTAAGTACACCACAAAGATAGGTGGTAAAGATTGAACCTGAAAGGGATGTTGATGACTTAGATTCATGAATGTATGTGCCGATGAGTGCCTCCAACACAATTATTGATAAACTTCGATATAAAAGTTGTTGTGCCATTTCTTTTGTGACACACACATGGGAACCACGAGTTTGTTTATATTACAATTCTGAAAGCACATCAAAGCTTAGGAACAAAGTATACTCTAAACTAACAAACATTCCCAAAATATATTAAAATCATTTCTGCTCTATTATATTTATTATTTCTTGGAATACATTGTTAACAGGCCTAGAATCGGTTGTGATCTAGTTTTGCGTTAGTGCTTCCTGTTGGCTTGGACGGCAGACATCGGGGTGTGTTAATCAGTAGTCAGGTACATATTTTCATTGGTAGTTATAGCTATGTGGCACAAGCTTTCGACTTATGTAAACAAACAACTTTTAAGGCTCTATGAAAAGAACTATCGTGGGAACTGAATTACGGAACTATATACCTGTAATAGACGTTTTTATTTGTTAGGTAAATACTTTTTAAATACCTATTGAATCTGTTGGTGACTCTACATCTGAATTCTATTATAAGAGTAGTGCAGCCTGTGAAAGGTTACTCTAGACAAGAACGTAGATATTACTTATCTTTTAACGTCCGCAACTTCAAACGCTTCATACACTAACATTGAGAGAACAACATCCATAATCATGTCGTTTGATAAACAAATTGGATGATTATATCAAGTGGACATTTACTTCAGTGTCTTCACACGTAATCTTTTGATCGGCTTCTACATTAGCCAGAACGAGAATGTAGCTATTCCTTGCAGGAAAACACAGCAAACACCAACTGAGATAGTCTACGGAAACTCAACTCAGCACTACAGTAGGGAAACGTTATTAATGTTATCTTGTTGTTAAGCATGTGTTTTAGTGTTTATTGCTAGACCAGTAATCTGTTGCTACAATTCGCCAATACATCAGCTGTGAGACGGGTCACGCCCTCGCGGGCGAGCGGTGAAAGTGGCCACATTAATAGTTCGGCGCATGCACAGGTAGCCCCCCTCGTTGCGTCAGTCTAAACTTAGCCTAAGACTGCAGACGTAGTGCATGGGCGGGCACCAACAACATTCTCGGGTGACAAATAGACGAATAAAAAGTATTGGGATAAGAAGATTCGGTTATTAGAGAGACTTCTTACTTATTCGTCAGAGAATTTTTAGACATCGTTTTATTTTTCCTGTAATCTTTACATAAACTTCTATCACATAGACCGGAATAATTTAGATAAGGGAATAAGGGGGGAGGGGGAACGGTATTCTTTTTTACATTTTTCACCAAAAGTCGCAAAATATGCGGCCTAATGAAAAAAAAATATTGAAAATATGCAAACTGCGCTATTACATATGATACCCCACATGCCCTAGTAGTACTTCAAATTTTTCAGACCTTTCAGTCCCTGTTGCAAAAAATATGTATATAATTTTATTTCTTTCTTTTATGCAAAATAATTGAGCAAACGTCATCTAAAACTATTCCAAATTTCAAGTTGATAGCATTAGTAGTTCTTGAGGTATCCAGCTGTGACAGACGGACAGCCAAACAGACAGACTGAGTCTCTTACCATAAGGGTTCCTTTTTACCATTTTGGTTACCTACCAAAATGGTAAAAAGGAACCCTAGAAAACGGATGAAAATTAAAAGCTGCTATTTTATTAGATTGTGCATTAAATGCATTCTGCATATTGTCAACACAAGCACATGGAATGGTAGGTACTGACTAATTGCTTGTTTGCATAAAACTTAGCATGCTGAAATATTAATTGAAAATCGCCTTCTCTTGTATACTGTGTCCGCAGCTAGAGATAATATTAGGCCGCGCACGCGCCGGCCGCCCGTGCGCCCTGACTGTCTGCGTGCATTAATACATATTTGTATTTAACTGTATTGACTCCGCATAGCTTATGAATCCTGCACACAGCGGTCGTCGATCGACTGAAATATGATCGAGACGGAAGCGAAAGCATCTTTCGAAATGTGTATCTCAACGTGCATTTATTAAAACTGAGTTAAACTCATTAAAAGTTACTTGATGGTTTTAATTAGAACGACCAATCGTTTTATCAATCATTAGGTGCTTAATAATGTAACTCGAGCGTACATTACCCTTCAATTCTAGGTAGTTTCAAGTTTAAGATTTAAAGGATTTTGAAATCTCTAGAATAACAATCCACCTGACGAGTGGGTACTAAAAACCGCGTTCAATTACTTAAACACTTTATAGTCAGCGTGTAAATAATAAATTATACGGTCACTTCAGACAGGTATTAATAAATTATGCAAAAACCTCCTTTGCATGTGAACTCTAGTCACGTAGAGTCACATACGACGTTACACAGTGCAAGCGGAAGCGGTTAATCGATAGCAGATATTGAAACTAACCACGGTTAAAGGCGCATTTCCACTTGCAAGAAAAGTTTATGAGAAGTGTCTGATAGGCTGTTTGCTATCAAACAGCTTACATAATTAAATTGAAAGTTACTATCAGATCGTAGACCGTCACTAAGTATCGCCCAAGCTTTCATAAATGCTGGAATGCAACTTTAGCGATGGCAATGATGGACAATAGAAAACGTGGGCAAAGGGATTTTGATAGGCAAAGGGATAGATTATGGACATTATTTCCAGAAGCCTAGTTAGCTGCAGTAGGTGATTAATGATTAGATTATGATAGATGACGTTGATTTTCTGCAAATCATATTATGGCAAATCGATGTGGCCTGTGAGGAAACGGAGGGCATTATTGAACATTCAAACACCAGAGCTACTAAGTGACCAGTGTAAAACTTATGTTACTAACCGATGCACATAATGCCCGTTCTATAGCTGGTGTTTATAACGTCAATAAAGACATTCAAGACTTAAATGACTCGAAAGTTCCCCCATTGCACTGTTCTCGCTTTTCCGCGCCTCACATTTGTTTGTATATGTTTCCCCTATGTCAAGTTCACCAGTAATATAGTTTTCAGAAGTAATAACTTTATATAAAAATACAAAGGAGCGACACACAGATGGGGTCTCAAATCTTAACCAAATGAAGAGCATATCAAATAGGTATCATACTGTTTTCAGGACAGCCAGATTCTTGCCAGACAGTCAAGATATTCTGTAGACGTTACCAAATAGCTTTCGAGTATCTAGTCTACATTAGCTTTTCTTAAAATCAATGGCAAACATTTGGGACAGCTGCCAAAGTATTATTGTTTGTGCTAATTAGTTTTGTTTAACTTGTTGTTTGTATGTCTTTAATTTCGAAATTGGTGAGGTACATTTTGCAATCATCATTACTAGTTTTGCTTTTATTATAATTAACTAACGCCACCCTATTTATTTATTACAATTGATTTCAGAAGAACCCATATTTAAAACAGAACTTAGCTATAAAAATACAACTACGCGAATCGAACAGCAATGTAATTCAATTTGTTGATGCAGAATGTGACTAAGGAGAGCATTAAAAGTAACAATCTGGAATAAAGCAAGGGAGACACGTAACAAGTCCAAGAAATAAACTTGACCATATAAAAACGACGGGTAACGAGAATGCAGTATGCACTTTTAAGGTTACAAAGCAACTACGACAAGAGTATACTTGGTCACACAGGCGACACGCCTTCAAAACAGTGCACGCCGAAATAATCGTTCTACCAAGGCCTGTCAGTCTGTTTTGCCATACAGTTTGGAACAAGGAGTCGTTAGCTTCTCGGTCAGCTGTACCTAGTTCTAGTGAAACCTGATGAACGTTGTGACATAAGGAGAATGCGTGAAATGTTACGCTAGCAGAAATACAAGGAAAATATACAATGCTTGATAAAAGCACAGTCAATGTGACACCCGCTGTGTATACTGTTTTATGAGAGAAGCGTCTAGGAAAATAATATACTAGTCTGAGAAAAATGTAGAGTCTGTCCCTTTCTTTTATGCTTTAATGCTCTTATTATTGCAAATTGTCACGTGGAGTGTCAGTACTACTGATGTTTACAGGAGTCAATCGAGTTGTGGAATGAAAAATAAAAAAATTGGCCAGAGTTTATTTACAAGCAAGGTTATGGAGACAAAGCTGATTACGAAGCTCCAGACGTACTAACACTAAACCTTAAACAAACTATACCCATGTGTCTGCATAAACATAATTATGATTAAATTGCGAGAAGATTGAAATACAGAATAAAGTTTGCCTTGTCAACTTGCTTGAACAATCTTATTTTTACAAAGAAAACTGTTACCAAAAGTAAAATTACTCATTGAACTTCAAACATAAAATTTTATCTTCATTGTCGGCAATTATTAGCAGAATTAAGACGAACAAATTAAATGCGCTGATTCTAAGAAGCCGTACAATTTTTATTACATCCAACTAAATTTTGAGTCGCACGCGAATGAGTAATTCACAGTATAAGCAAAAAGCTCTCACCCAATAGAAATAAATAAAATTATAATATGAAATATTGAACCTTAATTTAAGATTTTCCATTCCATTAAACTATTTGGGAGATACTGCAGAAAATATAGGTCAACGACGTCATAGATATAAAGTTTAAAGAATAGGCTAAAAATACGATACCGAAACACATTTGGAATAACAATGGGAAAGCGGTATAGAGCTAAATTACTAATACAATTAACGTTTGCATATGTATTGATGCTTATTAGAATGCTGTAGAGTTTAAAATTGTTCGGGGAGTTGAAAATTTGGACGGATGCAGGGTGACTCACCGGAACATTGCGCTTAATAGTGTCCGGACTCACCTGGGAGTCGGCAGCGAACAAGCAATGAATACAAATTGACGAATCTGTGAATAGTTGCTGCCAAAGTGCTCAAACATACCCTCAATTAATTGTTACAATTTACATTGTTAATTTTTCGAACAGCGACTCGTTCTGAATTGAAATTAGGATACATAATACATTTTTGCATGCTATAGTGTGTTATCGTCCAACAGATCTTGATTTATGCCAGTTTAGTTAAGCGGCTGTACTTCCTTATCATAAGAATCTTCATTAGCAGTCCTTATTTATTCACTGTTGATAGTGGATAAATAAATATTAAATACCACATCGCCAAGCCATAATAGTCACCTGTTCTTTCTTTACCACAATATTTTAGAGTTGTTTTTCTGTTGAATCTGTTAGCAACTCTTTTGGCGACCTTCGATTCGGATAAGCTCCTGGCTTAATGTCCATCACTATTCAGGCACAATTGGATAATACACCTTGTCTAGAGCTATCTTGGGGCACAAAATAACTAATAGTAGGTACTAACCTTGGGGTCAATAATTATGTCTATTTTTTCAACTTGACGGTCGAAAGCTATTAAAGACCTTTCTTCTTAGAGTCAGTTTACTTCGTGTTGTATTATTATTTATACATATAGGTAACGTATACTCTAAACTTGCTTGATAACTAACCACAAAAAAAATAACAATTTTGGCAAACTAATTAAGGCAAACGCAATTATCTACTCAAATTCATTAGAATTGATCAAAAACTCAGCTGCTATCAGCATTGTATGAATAACCCAATTATCATTGATTCACATGTAAATAGTGCAGGCCTATTCAGCAGCTGAACAACTGAAACGTATCTGTCCCTGTCTAACTGGTTTGTATGAGTATTATTTTTGTATGTCCGTCCTCTTTGCGGCTAAATTTATCTCCGAGATGCGGTTTCCGGTCAGCACATGCCATGCGGCAGGCTCCCAGAGTTGCATTGCACTCGATTTGAATGAGTTTGTGAAAGTCATGCACTTCCTGAACTTTAAATACGACATACGTTTCGCTTTGTCGCGATATTCAAGTAGATACGGTCTAAATTTTTACTAACATAATTTTTAGGTATTTAGGTACAATAAAGACACAAATAATAAAATAATAAATTATTCATTTTTGTTATACTTACACTTATACATATTTGGTACTCGTATTGTTAAGATCATAAATATCATGCATTCATTTATGTTTCTTTATGTCCGGAAGCAAAAATGTGTTACCAGATAACAAAGTAGGTACGGAAGATTATAGGTACAGTCAGCATCGCGTGGCACAGTTTTGTTTACTGCACCTTGCAGCAGATAGTGACTGGAGTCTTATGTCATCGTTATCAATTTTCCGCCTTCTTATCAGTGAGTCTTAAATATCTCTGCGGGCGTTTAACAGGAGACTTTGAAGATATTAAGAATTTTAGAATACTGTGATGTATTTTTTGATAAATATCAATGTTATAAATTATGTTTTTAGGGTTCCGTACCTCAAAAGGAAAATCGGAACCCTTATAAGATCATTTCATTGTCCGTGTGCCTATCCGTCTGTTAAGAACTCAAGACCCTTTTTCTTAGGAACGCGTGCAGTTATCAAGAAAAAATCAAACTTTATGTCAACCTAATCAAATGATACGGGCGGTTATGTTCCGCTTATGCCGCATATTTTGACACTTGCAAGGGAATCAAAAAATATAGGATACTTCCCATTGACCTAGAATCATGAAAGGCAAGAGGCAATGTCATGTAGCACAAGCACAAGTAAAAGAAAAAAATTCTAAAACTGTGTAGCATACATACAAATTTGTACAGAACCCTCAGTGCGCGAGTCCGAATCGCACTTGACGGCTTTTTTTTTTCTATTCTTGGCTGTTGAACTTTGGTTGACGATAGCATGTCTTTAACAACGATAATTATTTGAATTAGTCAGAAATGCAGTAGAAATTATTGGTTTAAAGTATTAGCTTTAAGCAGAATGTAACACTAAAGAATATTTTACATTACACAGACATATGTATAACGAGTACAATTCGCGGAATAACACTCATAATCGTTGTCTGCAATCTACAGCAGTTGACTTACTTAACTAAAATATGTTTAATACAAAAGAAATTCAATATTTATCTACACAGTGGTACCTGACTATAATATGTTCATTTTGCACCTACGGACATTGGTAGTATTTTAAGTTTTCTTAGAGCTGATTTTTCGAGAGGTAATGACAGTTTCTGTATGGAAGAACTGTCAAAAATTCAAAATTATTCCTCCGATTATCTGGGGTTGGAAAAATCAGCCCTTAAAGAAGAAAGAAAGAAAGGATTATCTGGGGTTGGAAAAATCAGCCCTTAAAGAAGAAAGAAAGAAAGAAAATACATTTATTTACCACAGACCAAAAGACACACAGTAGGTACACCAGAGACATAGCCATCAGATACAGTCACGTATAAATAAGTATCTGGGGTTGGAAAAATCAGCCCTTAAAGAAGAAAGAAAGAAAGAAAATACATTTATTTACCACAGACCAAAAGACACACAGTAGGTACACCAGAGACATAGCCATCAGATACAGTCACGTATAAATAAGAAAAATTTTAAAAGTGTAAAAAGAAGAAAGTAGTGGCTACTTAACTGTGGTTTTGTTTTTCCACAAAAAAATAATTAGATTACTTGGCTTTTTGGTATCTAATGGCTAATTAGGACCCTGGTCGTAAAGGTGTAGCAAAGATTTACTTACAGCCTCCTTAGAAAAAGAACAAAGACTCCGTGAAAATAAGTAGATTGCACCTAAGTATGGCGCCTACTAACAAGTTCATTTATTAACTTATCATTCAGGGCTCATTTAAATTGTAACATATTTAATATCTAGGTTATCAGCGCTTCCTGGAAATCTAGGTATAACCGAACATGGCGTGAAAGATGACCAGTGATCGGGGCATCGGGCCCAAGTATGCTAATTTTGACACGAATTTAAAAGCTTGATTAGTATATTAATTACTTTGATGAAGCTGACAGGATCATAATTATCAAAGGTGGACATTAAGCACGGGTTCGTTCTAAAATGCAAATTCTAATTGGCGACGCATTCATGAGGGTAGATTAACAATAAAGTTATTTGACGCGCGGCTAGGATTTTGATTAAGTCTTCGTAAATGTGTGGAGAATCAGGAGAATTGGCTTATAGGGTAAATCCAAAACATAAGTTTATTTTATGTGCTTTTAAATTGTTTAAGAAGATCTCACTTTTTGTTTTTTAGGCAGAAGACGTGTGGCGTTTTCAAATCAATTTATCTTAATTTTTATTCACATCTAGTGTACTTGGTTTAAACATTTAAAATACCTAGGTACATTACAATTTTTCGAGCGAGATTTTATTAAAATGATGTGTCGAATAGGATGCTATAGATAGCGTTATGAATATTTGGGTCAATAACGATGGCCTCCAGCGCAGTTTCAATTTAATTATGACTAACGTTAATTTTCACTTGTATTGTCCTCGAAATAAACATTTTAGAGTAACGTATTAAATCCCATCAGTGATAAAGGCAACTAATCTGGAATTAATTTTGTACTTATTCTATTTATTTTTGTTGTCATATTGTTTATTATTATTATCATGACACAGTTATCTGATCGAAAATAGAAACTGATATGCTATTTTGAATGTATTATTCAAGCCCGGCTAGCTCAGTCGGTAGAGCATGAGACTCTTAATCTCAGGGTCGTGGGTTCGAGCCCCACGTTGGGCGCAAATTCTTTTTGTTAAAGTGCATACCTTTTATCATTACAATTAGAAATAGGAAATCCAAAAGTTGTTAATCAACAGTTTTACTTCTTGTCTATTATTTTACAAAAATCCTGGACCACATATTTCATCATTTTATCGAGATCGTTGTAACTCAAGAGATGTGTGAATTTGCGTCCATTTATCACTTAGATCAATGTTAGCGCCGCATGTTACAGTCAGATGTGACCTCATTTCGGCTAAAGAGAATTATACACATATCACACAATGTCGGTCGTATACATACGTCAGTTGAGTACACCTATAGGTATAATAAGACTACTTTAGTATTACGCGAACCACGAAAAGCGGTAACCTAGTTTTACGGCAAAGGTCAATTTGGACGACTCTCGAGCGACTGTTTAAAAAACGTTAAAAGCAAGGAATTAATAATTAGCGTAAACGGTAGATACTTGAAGATACAATAAGCCTTACCTTGCTTGATTTGCCGTTTGTATCAAGAAAAAAACCGGTCAAGTGCGAGTCGGACCCGCACACCGAGGGTTCCGAACGAATTTGTTGGTATGTAACTAGTTTATCACGGGAATTATTTTTTTTGTAATGTAACTTAAAATCTACGGTTTTCGGATTTTTTCCTTTACTTGTGCTACATGACATTCCTTCCTGCCAAATTTCATTATTCTATGTCAACGGGAAGTACCCTATAGGTTTTGATTCCCCTGCGAGTGTCAACATAATATGCGGCATAAACGGAATATATTACGAATTTGGACTAAAAATTTAAAATTGAACTGAAAAGAAAGCTTCATTTTCCTTCTTTCGAATTTATATAACAACAACAACAATGTTTCTGCACCAAAATATCCATCTATGCTAATCTATACTAATGTTATAAAGAGGAAAGATTTGTATGTATGTTTGTAACGAATTGGCTCAAAAAGCACTGGACCGATTTTTAAAATTCTTTCAACATTTGAATGCTACATTATCACTGATTAATATAGGCTATTTTAATTGCAAGAAAAAAATGAAATGTTTAAAAAATAAATGTCCACCCGTGCGAAGCCGGGACAGGCCGCTATGAATAATATAAGTCACTATGGACAAGTGTAGACAGCCGAGCTAAGTGGTCCGCCGTAAGGGAAGGCAGTAGACAATGCACATCCCGTGCAGTTTGCAAGGTATTTACTAGCTCTATACCAACCGGGCCCAGACACCTTTTGTTTCATAGTACGTCACCCACACATAGCCGCGGTATCTCAGTGCATAAAATGAATCTGTTCAGGAAAGTGCCAGACTTTCGAGACTCGAGAACTGGAGACCAATGTGAAGAATGAAGACGATGCGGCTACAATTCTACATTGTTTTTTGCTTTCTATCCAAAATTCATGAATGAACGTTTTTCGAATGTGCTTTTACAATACAGACATTATCAGTATCTCATTGTGGTTTAGCTTGGTATTGGCCAATATAGGGAAAGATGAAACGGTAAAAAAAATTGCGGGTTATGCAAAAACTATACACAATATGACTAGAGCTTAGAGCTTATACAGTTAGCTTTCCTTAGAAAAACTGAAACTCATTCCGTTTGATGATTGTGATCTACTTAGGTACATGTTTAAGTAGGTATATCTCTTTTCTTTTCTGCAGTCTGATTATACATATGTAGGTTGTTTTGATCCTCAGTTATTATAATATAATATTCATCAATATACAGCAACTGCACCTGTTACAGTTAATTGTAATAATTATCCTGGACGGAATTCTTAAAATATTTATGACAACATAGGTAATTTTATTTGCACTTTATAAGACAATTAAATGTCAATAGCTTATGTTTTCCCCATACTACAATTATTTACCGCGATTTTGCCCTCTAAAATAATATAACCACACAATGGATTGAGTAGGTAATTAAAGCAAAAATGCCTATGCGGTAGAAACCAAAGTTTGAACAAGGAAAATCATTGGATACCCAGTAACTATATTTTGACATATCATGGCGGCGCTTCTTGCAGAGATTAACGTTAAAAATATGTCAAAGTCAATTATTTGAATTTCGTTCCGTTAATCACCGTCAACCAAGATGCACTGGTCACTCAGCAGATTGCGACTACAATAGCTGCTCCTCCTACGCCGATAATAAACTCGACGAAGGAAAATAAACGTGTCGTGATTGCTCCTTTACTGCACTGGATCTGTATTGGAGTCAACAAATGCTACGTAATGTTCTAGCAATTTTGAATTATGGTAATGTTCTAATCTAATAATATTGTTATGTTGACGACGCGAAAACGGACAGAGTGACAAACAAGTGTTTAGGAGAGGGACAGCTAAGGCCGAAGAGCATCCCTGAACTGCGGTTCTAAAAGTGGTGCCAGATGGAACATATCAAATCATCTTGGTTTTCGCCTGATGCTCCCGGTTTTACTTCAACACACCGTCCTCTGATTTACGCACCTAACTGTCCAGTATTTATTGGCACAGGCTTTATGTCCAGCAAAGGTCTGCGATATGCTGACTTGATTGATTAATGTTGAATTGTTGATACTTAATAATAACGCATTACGCTCTGGCCTTAATAATATTATATCGAGTTTTTGCTTCCCATCTGTCTTATTCGTTTAGGATGCAATAATTGTAAAAATCCTAGCTAGTAGTAGCTAGGTAAAACAAATGACATAATAACAACTACATACATAATAACATGGTATGGAAATATCCTTAGCATTGCGTACTGCATCAGTTTTCTTGCACTAGACGACATAAATTAACTTGGTTTACTAAAACTTGGTAAGTAGGGGTAATGGTGCTCCCACACTGCTGTTATAAAATGTTTACTAACATTACCTAACATGAACCCTTTTCTGATTTCTGAAAACTTTTTTGATTAAATGTATTAAATCACAATGTTAGAAAATGTTTGTAAACATTTTATAACAGCAGTGTGGGAGCACCAGAGCTACACTATCACTTTCACGGAATATCATCAATGGAGTGCTCAGAAACAAACATATTTCTCGCGATTTCCATCTACCCAATACAGGTAAGTATAAGAAGTGGAGATAATGAAACGTCTGTAAAAGTTTCTATTACAGTATTTTAAATCAATCGCCCTCATGTTATTCCTCCGTTTACTTACTTCTCTGTGCTCGCAATGGACCAGTTATCACTTACATAACTAAGTTTACCACAAACACGGCCTATATGCGCTTGCGCAGGAAGCCGTTAACATCGTGGTCACGGGCTCACGCCGTGTTTAAAGTGTAATTAAATCGGATTCAAATCTGATTCATCTCATCCCGTTCGACCTAACTAATTTATCTTGTTATAATCTATTTTGTCCTCGGATTAAGAAATCTTGGGTGTCGTAAATACGTATAATATTAGCGTAGCAACAAAATTGATCCACGAAAGTTTAGTTTTAGATTTTGTGTCATAAATGTAAAATATAATCATGGTGTAGGTGTAGAGGAAAATATTGTACCGAAATTAGAAGAATAGGCATATGATAAAAATAAACATTAAGTCGTATAGAAAACCCGTGTCTCCCACTGGACTAGCTGCCGCGTGGCCCCAAATAAAATTAGTCGAATTTTTCACTATTTGTAACGGTCCACGAAATAAATGAGCGGGATGTCTTCCCAAGTCGCGGAGGACTACAGGCATGCCTCCCACTCGTCACTTAGCCCATTAATCTCCTCCCAAACGGTCCGTCCGTCTGTCACTGCCAGTAATCTAATACGACATGCCAGCTTTTTGTCCCCATATTACTTGCACTCAGTAGAAATACGCCTTAAGATGGTCGTTAATCCGTCAGTGGATAAAGGGAGAATCAAACATTCTCCGGGTCAAAGGGAGACTTTCACTGCAAACATTACTGAGACATCCCTTATGGACTTACATAACATCACGATTATAATCGTGATCCGACAACTACACGCCAATAATAGAAGTAATAGTAGATATGTACCCACATTCTATATATATTATAGTTATTATAATGGAGACGTCATCATGTTAGGTATATATGCTTATGGGCATTTATCGTGCAGCATAACAGTAATTCTCATTTTTATGTTGTAAAATGTAGAATAACCGCTCAGCCGCAGAGAGATTAAAATTGTCCATGTAGACAAAGCACATTATAAAAGGACAGTACCAACTGCTTTTGTTTTGTATGAAAAATCTCACATAAATCTGTGCTAGTGCTCAAAAAATGGCTATGTAAAGAGAGACATTGTCTGGTAAATCAGACAGATTCAGATAACACAGACAATGCCGGTATAATAAGCCTCACGTTTCCGGCGCGCTTGGGACAGGATTGAAGTTTTCAAGCCCTCAGGATACACGTATCTTACTCCTTAAAATGCATGAGCTAGAATCGGCCACATCTTCCTACTTATTACAATTTATAAATCATAGGACCCATTGTCATTATTTGTATCTCCGCAAATTGTTCTCTGACTATGAATCATGATAATTTAAATTCATGGTAATGTTTAAGAACTTACCGCAGACTTCTCGTGTGCACTACGCGTGGGCCGGGACCTGCTCGGAGCGGGCGCCGCGGCACTCGTCGCCAGCACGGTCAGGAACAACCCCACGACGGCTATTGCGCGCACGTGAACTCGGACGCCCATTGTCCTCCCGATCGCTCCCATCCACTCCTGTGCATCCCGACTACATTTAAATTTCAAATTAGCGGCCCGCCTTGAACCGCCGCATTCGTCAACCTCAATCCTCTTTCTGGTAATCGATTCTTTTCCGTATACGTCTTCTTTGTTATGCAATACGCATCGTTCGGAGGCTCTGTGGCAGGGACGATCTGTGGCAGAGTATCGTCTTTCAGACTCATGTTGGCATTCAATTTTTTCTTTATTAAGTATTCTACATCTATCTAAGTCAGTCAATTTATGTACTTGTTCTAAATTATCATTGGAATGATTGTCGTGTGCCACTCTGTCGATGTTTGTTACTACACATGAAGTTTGCGAGTTAGTGTTCATCTTGCTTGGTGCAGTAACATTAGCGAGGTCATCCATGTTGGATGAGATCGGTTTTGCGGCGAGATTGAGTTTTGAAATTCTGTGAGAATGATGAGTCGGGGAATCTGACATTGTGGTACTGCAGCGGCTATTCACATGGGTCAGCTAACCATATTATTATAAGAGGATCAGCACTTTCGGAAGTTTTCTCATTACCACTGTAGTAGCAGGGAATACTTTTTCGACATAGCAACTGTTGCCGTGGGATGCTGAGTTATCTCGCTATGGGGCGATGCGCTATGTTTGTTTTGTACTTATAATATTCTTGTGGGCACAAGATATCAAAGCGATTTCTGAAACAAAAGAAACATATTTTTTGGTTTTAATGATAATTCAGAGATAAGTTAGAACACAAAGAAATTCTTTGCATTGTAAACTAAGTAAGTTAGTTTTATTTTCAAATTAGTAATGTTGTTGAGATTGTAAATTAATTAGATTCCATAGCATCGTACTCAGGTAGTAAATACACGCAGATAGGACCATTATGAGATCATGAACTCGTAACTCTCAAGAGTAGCGTTGAAAACAGGAAATCCAGATAAGGGAAGCTCTCACAGAGCGACTTAATATGGACTGATACTGCTGCTCAGAACCTACATTGTGCAAGAAAGTAAGTATTTAATTATATTTTTGAGATAACACCTGCGCCCTTAGCATAAAATTAAATCTTAATTTATAATTACGCCTATAACAAATTATATTATTTGTGTGAAATCACTTTGTATGAATAAAAAATGCTTGCAAACTGGTTTGAATCAATTCAAATCAGTACGAGAAAAAAATATATTATGTACTTATTATCAAGAATAGCTTTATTATTTCCCTAAAAATAGCAATTAGATTGTGGTATTTATTATCAATAGTAGTAATTATTAACACACTAATTGAAACCTAAAACGTAAATAGGTACGTTAGAGCGCAGGAAAATAAATAAATTACTCGAAATGGTAATTAATTAATTTTCCTTTACTGTGAGCGATTTGTAACTATGTATAATGTGTGTGTTTCCCAATGAATAACTTGCGGAAAACTGTTGACACGGGACTATCAACTACATAAGTGCGGAAAACCGTAATCAGTATAATCACAATGGAATGGAAGAACTCTGAGAGGCCAAAGTCTGCAGTGCTGGGGAGATTCATCCAGCTTCATGTGACGAGATGACACTATGAATTTTTGACACAATTTTTAAAATGATGTTCTGACATGAGTCATTTTATTTATTTGAATTTTATGAATGATTTTTGATTTTAGTATTTGATTAACATAGTTTTAGGACCTTTGTAACTAACAATTATGGACAAATAAAATTAGTCTGAAAGAAAGGTTTTGTTTTTTTTTTAAATTAATTTATTTGTCCATACAATGTTCGGTAAATTGTACTGAATACCGAGGAGTACAAGCAGCCACAGTGTATGGCATTTGTGGACTACAAGAAAGCCTTCGAATCCATCGAAATATGGACAGTTCTGGCCTTTCTGCAACGATGTCAAATTTACTGGCGCTACATCTAAGTGTTGAAATATTTGTATGATGCTGCCACGATGACAACCTAGGTCCAGAATGAGAAAACCAGCTCCATCCAACTGCTCGATGGTGTGAGACAGGGGGATGTGATATCTCCTAAACTGTTCACCAATGCATTGATCTTCAAACCGCTGGACTGGACTGAGTGTCAACGTGAACGACGAGTACATCTCACACCTTCGCTTTGCCGATGACATCGTCATAATGGCAGAGATACCAGAACAGTTAAACCAAATGCTGCACAGCCTAAATAGAGCGTCTCAGTGGATAGGCCTCGGCATGAATTTGGACAAGACGAAAGTCACAACTCACACGCACGTCTTGCCGAGTCCAATTCACATCAAAGGGTCGCTTCTCAAAGTTATTTCTACCTAGGGCAAGTCATCCAGCTCTGTAGACACAACTTTAAAAAAGAACGGATAGAAGGATCCAGTTGGGTTGGGCAGCGTTTGGAAAACTTTTGTCAAGGCTTCTCGTCGTCTATCCCGCAATGTTTGAACACTAAAGTCTTCAACCACTGCCTCCTGCCCGTTATGATATTTGATGCCGACACGTGAACACTGACAGTCGGACTGGTCAACAAACTCAAGGGCGCTCAGCGCGCTTTGGAGCGGGCTATGTTTGAAAGATAAATAAGAAATGAAATTATCCGGAAAATAATCGGAGTTACCGACATGTGGCTAAATAATCCCACAAAAACATTTCATGTTAAATGTTGCCAAGACGAGACCATGTAGCTCGCATTGTCGAAAAGTAATCAGATCTCATGTAGAGCCAAGCTTCTAACTCTACACGCCCTAACTCTACAAGGCCTAACTTCGCAAACTACACCTTAGTCAAAATATATGGCTTGGCTAGTTTCAAGTTTTTTTGATTTTTTTGTTGTTTGTGTACTATTAATAGCTTACATACCAAATTTCAGCTTTCTAGGACTTCAGGAAGAACCTTAGAATATTGATGATCATCAGTGAGTCAGTGAGTTAGTGACGAAATCGGGGTATTTTAGGTATCAATAAAATCTAAAGTCTAATTGAAACTTTATAGGTTTAATAAGACAACCACTGACATCATATCCCGAAAATTTTGTTTATCTGGTATAATCCAAACCCAAGTTAAGAAGGTTCAAAAATACGACGAAGTGCTTCGAGAAAAGGTAGGTAGTGCCCTTGCGCTTCGCTTGGCTCGTCTTGGCGGGGGCCCTCCCGTGCCCCCAGATAACAGCCGCACAGGTCGATCGATCAGGTTAAGCTACGCTTGGCGCGGTTGGTTTGTGGATGGGTGACCATCTTTACATACCGAGATCTCTCCGTGCCTCGGAAAGCACGTTAAGCCGTTGGTCCCGGCTGTCATTCGTGGATCTTTGACACTCGTTACGGGTAGTCATCATAGTATCGTATTACCCAACAGAACAGAACAGCGGAGAACAGTGTTGTGGCGCGGCCTGGGAAGGCTTATGTCCAGCAGCGGACTGCAATAGCCCGAGTTAATTTAATTCAAACTTTGTTAGTTAAGTATACGTAATCATTGAAATTGGAATTGCAATTTAATTTGTTTCAACTTATAATTGCCGCCAAAAACTTCAATATTTTTTTAAATCTATGTCAAAAATGATTGTCCTTCCTCTCTATTGAAAATATTTTGTAGATCTTATTGCAATTTTAATGTAAGTAGATAAATTTCTATCAATTAGGTACTGTGGTACCTACGGCTTTTATTTTTAACTTTCAAGAATACATAATTAATTAAATTCTTCTGACCAAAATCTATTAGGTTTTACATATATCAAATTCGAATTTGCTGAATAAGTAGATTTTTCGTGTTAGTTTTCGGTTGGACTCGACAATTACGTAATTCAAAAACTAAATACGCATGTTTTTTTTTAATTTTGTACGTCTTGAGCAAATCTTTATGTTCTGAAAATATATTCAATTTAATTTGTTGTCAATAATTGGAACAGCTGATTTACGATTGGATCGTTACCCGAAAGTAAGTCAAGCTTCTTAAATGTTCCAACATTTTGTCTTGGTTGCATTAGAGATTCATTGTAATTAAATTAATCAAAACACTATCACGTCATCTGTCATGAATGACCTGTCAAATCACATGTCATCGTCGTTACTAAAAGTTATGGCTGCGTTCACGCATTATTGATTTGCAATAGAATTACGGCTTTAACAGTACTTGGTGTAGGTAATGTCTTAGTTAAAAATAACCATATTCGCCTAAAATATTTAATTGAATGTCAATATTGTAGTGATGGATCAGTTTACGATGAATAATGATAAAGTAAGTGGGTAAAGTATCAATGAAACTATTTTTAGATCATTCTTCTGGCCAAAATATTAGAAATACTGACACCTTTATGGCTATTCAGGTCATTAACCCGATTTTTTGCTTTGTTTTTAGAATGGCCATTTCATTGTTGTGTTACTAATGTGATTGACTGAATACCAACAGATTCTCTTACATATAAAGTTAGGATTTTAAAGCTTTTGCAAGAACCCAGGGGAAGAACAGCATCCAACTGATACTAAAGAACAAAATTATACTTAATACAATAATGTAATAATGGTGAATTTGAATGAACAATGGTTTAGACAAACCTTGACGACATGTAAATTGTTAAATGTAATGATAACGGTTGAAACACTTAATTAGCGGTTTACTGTACATTTGACAATATTTTAAAAGTTTTCAACTTAAGTTTTAAATGATATGTGTAATAGTACGAAGTTTAGTTAGTCGTTGGCACATGTAACGTGCAAGGGATCCTAAGTGGAGACTATTTATAAACGAACTCAAGTCTAATTGGAGCCGCCACATGACCGAGAGTGATCTACAAATAAATCATAACACAACACAGTAACTAAATCAGTAGGTACTACTAGCTGACATTACACAAAAAGAAAAAAGTTTTTGTAAGCACATTGCTTTGTTGTTGTCAAAAATGACACTACTGACAGCCACGATTTTGTCAACAACAAAATAAAAACAAATGAAAAAATAATTAAGTATCAACTTCAGTGATAAAAAGCTCAAACAACACTTACATTTTCTTAATCCGCTCTACATTTACATGCAGCAAAGAAAATCATGAAAACAAAACAACGCTTGCTTAACACTCGGCCTTCCTTTCCCTTTCTACTTAACCGAGAGGGACAGCAAATAAGCTTACACAGCTGACACAAGCACTAATAACTTTGTAAAATTCACACTCAGACTTTACATACAATGAACTGTACTCAAAAATGATGAAGCTAGCTAATTCTCTAAGGAGTTGCCAAAAATCGATAAATGGAACATGAATATAGACACTATCATTAATTCATACGTACAAACTGTATAGTACTTAATTGAACTAACGCACTGTTTCCATTGTAATTCAAATTTAGTACGAGTTTAGCGTAAATGAAAAAAAAAACAGTGTCCATGAGCGCAACGCTCGCCTCGCGTCTACCGCCGCGACCACGCGCGAACTGACTACAAAACTTTTAGATTGGTCGGGGATCGCAACGGCGCGCGGCGACTCCGTCAGGGTTGTCAGTCTCTTCTTTTTAAAATCTGTCTAACAAACGTCAGTCAAATTTTTCCTATTTTAATGTTGACCCTAAAAATACGTGACGATATAAAAAAAATGACGCCTGAATCTATTCAGTGGATTGGTCTCCATGTTTTGTGTTGTAAATATTATGGCCGGAGCCCTTGCGAAAATGAAATGTGTATTTTCTTCAAAAAAACGTTTTTTGAACTGATATTATGTAAATATTTTGTAAGGGTTGCTATGCCAGATCGATTATTACCCACCCTTCATTATTGTCTTTATTTAAGCGAAATAAGTAAAAACAATGAATAAAAAGCTATAAAAGTGAATTAACTAAAACATTTAAAAATATTTTTATAGATAATTTTTACTTTTATTGTCGATATTGTGGTCTAGTTTGTTTTCTAGTCGGAGTAATTTCGTTTATGCAAATATCATGGATCTCACCGTATAACATAGTAGGTTGACAACCCTTGTTAGGCTGGGCCTACACTCGGCATTTGTTGCGTTGTCCCTTTCCTTTTGCATGGAAGAGATGAGATCCAACGACATGAACGCAGCACTTTATACATGACATTGACAATTAATAAATAAATCAAAAATGGCATGATCAACTGTTTTGATACCACGGCAATACAGGCAACACAATATTTTAGAAAAAAAAGGGTTCGTAATATTAAAGTTTAAAAAATAATTAGTCATATTCTGTCAATAACTTATATTAAGCTAAATAAATAAATAAATCAAGCTATCCCGTGAAAATGGTGAATATTACGCTTAGCAAATGTCCAAGGACGACTATTAGCATAGTATTTTTGTTATGGAACACCGAACCCCAGTTCAATTCAGACTTGCCCAGTTTTTTTGGTTTGTGCCCGTTGCAGCTTCTGTAGGGTCTTTGTGTGCGAGCTTAGGGGAACTTATTGGTCTGTAGCTCAATGTGTACAATTAACACAGTTTACCGTTAAGAAAAAAACAAAAGCCTCACTTGATAACTGTGATATTCATGTCCAAAATTACCAAGCATTATTTACTTTTAATTAGATAAACAAAGGTTTTACTACGTTTGGTAGCGAAAAGGTGAGATAAAAATTGCGGGTCAAATCTGGCTTGTTTTACCGAAACGAGCTAGCTATAAAGTTCCCTGCATCGTCTAGACATACGCAGTAGGTACCCGTTGTAACTAGGTAAGCTCCAGCCGCGACTAGTTTTGGAACATAACATCTGGTCTAGACATGAGACGGTTGCTTATTGACTACTAACACAATAATGTAAACAATCGTCTTTTTTGCGTGGCCAAAACAGATCGCAACCTATTTTTCTGACCAATGAAATTACTCATTGAATCATTAAAGTTAAAAGTAGGGCTACATTTTTATGGATCATTCCAGGCTTTATTCTCATCTTAATGGAGATATAAAGTTTAGAAATGAGACGGTAAAGCGACCATATTCACGTCAGAATTCTATATGAACTTTATCAAAGCATTAGGTATCTATATGAAGCTAAGCTGACACGGATTTGGCAGCACAGACAGGTCTAAAATGAAAAATTCTCCGCATACCATGGACTGCCATGAGAACGAACAATCTATCCTCGAACCACTACGCATTAGAGATAAACTATCCACGATAAGTTACCAAAAGGATCTCGGTTACTTTGGTCACATTGCCTGTCGTCAATCAGATAATCTTGAAAAGTTGGTGGTGATGGATAAGGTAGATAGTAAAAAACCTCGCGGCCGGTTACCTCAGCGCTGTTCAGACCAAGTAACCGCCCTCACTGGACTCTATTACGACCGCCCTGAGAGAAGCCGAAAACCAAACAAACTGGAAGTTTCAGGGACACGACCCTCAGTAATGAAATACGCGACCAAGTGAAGAGATGAAGCTAAAAGCTTAATTAAGAGACAAATTCTTCCTTTTAGTCCTAGGCATAGGGAAAGTGTTACAACTTCTTTGTCTTCGAAAGGAAATGCTATGACCTAATATCCTTTTTAATCAGAAATAACTTGTGCGCAATATATAAACTACATAATAATATATATTTCTCACAACTATAATCTTATTTCCCTTCGTAATGTACTAATCAAGTGATACCTGAGCGATGACGATGCGACAACGGTCATCGATGATAGTGTGATACAAACATTATGAAGATTTATGTTGGCTAATATTATTAGTAAGAACCGGAATCGATACTCGATAGTGAGTAACAAAATGTCAACGAAACATTCAGTGCGTATGAATCAGCAGCTAAATAAAAACAGATTTTTCTAAGACTACAAACCTCCTTCATCCGTGATACAACGACCTAACCGCTGTCGTCTGTATGCCTCCCCGATCGTTTTCATTACAATTTTTTTCATGAGTTTTGAAGTAGGTATTTCTCATTTCATTTATGTGTTAAGCTCTATTATCGAAAGCGTCATTTTAGTGCCTAAAAATATTGTGAATGGTTGAAAACACTGCTGAAAATCTGTAAAATACAAATAATAATCAAAGACAAAAAATATACTAAGTGGTATTTTTGAAGACGTAAAGTAAATGGACGAAGTAAATGGTTAAATACGTATATTTAAGACCTTAAAAATATTAAGGTTGGCTGAAGACCAAAAGATTTTTTTTCTTAAATTTTATGGTATACACTGACCTGTCTTGCTTATTAAATGTCAGTGCCTAAATTAAATTAAGAAAAAATAGTCTTTTCCCTCTAAATGGAAAGGACTGGCCTATTATTTTTCAGTAATACAAGCCAGGTATCGAGTGGTATTATTTAAGACCTAAATAATTAACTGATTTATGAAGATTTTTTTTAAGACCGAAGTGAAAAAACGTGGCTGAAGTGAGTGAAAAAAATAACTGAAGCCATTAATGATGGATGTCGAAAAGTGCTTAGTCATCATTTTTAGTTTGCAAATCGGCTGAATGCACAAAGCGTGCGAAGGAAGAACAAAAAATATCTCAGCAATCGCTTTTTAACCCCCCGCGTGATCACCTACCATGCAATATGGCATGAAATCAAAAGAATTGCACATTCTCAAACAAAGATTCTAGAGTTGGTAAAGCATATTATAGCAGTATAAATAAATAAGGCAACGATTCAAAGTAAATAATAATTAATTATGGAGGTATAAAGTTCAGTAAAGACAATTGGAATAACGTTCAATCATAACATAACGTCTGGATGTCCACTCGCAAACAGGAAAAACTGACAGTTAAAGGAAACAATCAAGTTCACGGTACCTAATGTACTATAATGCGGTAGTTTAGCATACCCACTGTGTTTGGACAGACAGGTAGACGGCCACGACAATTGACAATGTTTCATTACATATAAGGACTCATTCTAAAATCGGATGTTAATAAAGGACCTTACGTCTGCACATTGTATACATATATGAGTATTTCTCACGTTTCAATAGAATTGCGATGTCACATTGCCGGAAAACGATTTTCTTGGCTGTTTTATGAACCTAAAAGTCGATTAATTAAAATAGGTACTTAAATGGATTATTAAAGGAATGGCTTGGAGTCTCACCCGGATCGAATGTGACAAATTCCTAAGCTAGCAGAAGGCCGGTCATATTTGAAACAGAAACAAGCACCATAAAAAGAACGGGGGCAACTGAAGAGCTCTTTATACAGGGTTATTTGAAAAACACCAGCAACCTCTTAAGAGATCATTGTACTCATCATTATGAACAACTTTTACTATGGGACCAAACCTGACATCGCGAAATAAAAATCAGCTGTTCCCTACATTTATCTTCGTCTATCTCGTCGGCCTTTGTTCAGCAGTGGACGTCTTCCGGCTGATGATGATGATGATGATGATCTCGTCAAAATGTAGGGAACAGCTGATTTTTTTTTTATTTATTATGAGTACAATGACCTCTTAAGAGGTTGCTGGTGTTTTTCAAATAACCCTGTATACGGCACTGGACGGGCCGCAAAATACGCGCATTGACGTGGAGTTGCAGAGGTCAGCTCGTGTTACCTACCTATACACGGCAATCGACTACTACAGGTTGCTGATGATAATACACTCCTGGGCCTCAAGTCTGCTATTACAATAGTGTCAGAATGGTCTATCATTGATTTCATAATTGTTGATTTTGACAAGTTTGGTAATCTACTAATATAATGGCGTCATTATGACTTTCCAAAGGTCAACCACTGACACTCCATTGAAAGAAATGGCTTAAAATGGTAATCTCGTACATAATGACAAATGAATAAATGTAATGTTTATTGCTATTTACAAACTTCTTACTACTTCAGATTGCAAACACTAATACGTAATAAGCATGTTTAGTAGTAGTTTTTCGCAGACCATTGACCGACCAATGATCGACCATTATGAATTTAGCAGATTAGGAACTTTTAGCAAACTGACAATGTGATCGTGTTGGAATGACGAATTTATAAAAATAGCAAACTTGGGCCCCAGGACCACGGATACGTTTTTAATCGTCGTGAATTCAAATTCAGAACAATGATGACACCAACATTCCCAGTATTTCGGCTTTAAAACTGCATGAAAACTTTTTCTTTGACTCATCATTATTTTGATGTTTTTTTTTTACCTTTATACCAAAGAGAATGTAACACTAGTGTCTTTATACCAAACCATGGTAATGCATTCCTCGATTTAGAAGACCGGGAGTGTAGCTACAGAACTTTAGTTTCTTTGTAGTTTCATTAAACAACTTACAGCCCAAAGTGTGACGATTGTGTCAAAGGAAATGATCGTCAAAAAAGTATTAGATTATATCGGCAACACGTGCTTTGCGTATGCGGTAGTTTTGTTCAAGCGCAATGCAATGATAAACAACGCAGCATTGTTTGCTTAGAGTTTTTAATAAAGGTGCATTTCCTTGCTCACAATGACGGCTACCGTCTTAATTAGGAAGGTGGATACTTTAAAACTACAATGCTTCATCCATGATACATTGAAATCGTTGTAAATAACATAACAGGGTTATGACACTATGGTTCTGAAAAAGAGTAAACTTTGTAACACCTAGATGTTTCAATGCTAAGTTACTGAAAAAGTATGCAGAGGACAGCAATATCCTTCAAATGGCTCATTACTAGAACTACTGCGGTCAGTTACCATCTTTCAGTCCTGAGATATGTGTCATAAACCAATCAACTCAGCCTATCGCAGTACGCTTCCGGTGTCCAGTACAGGCAGTACTGGACACCAGCAGTACAGCATATCTAAAAAACTTTTCTTTGTAACCCAAGATGCTTAGTAGTAGACTGGATCTTAAACCCACCAAAATTCCAACAATATCACTATCTTAACACAAGTAAAACTTTTGTAAAACATCTTTACTTTCTGTAATTGATGTCGGACGTTCCAACCTTTCACAAACACACATAGGGACATTTAAAAATAGCGTGTGTGTCCGACGCAGTTTTCACATATGGAATAGTACGTGCCTAGGAGTGATGGCTGAGGCGCCGGCGGCGCAACAACGTGACTTTGACCCACGACTGCGGATTGTTATTATACTAATCACGACGCCACACATGTTTTTTAAACATTTATCAAATGCATGTTTGTGTAGTCTGTTGTAGATGCGGAAGAAAACAGGATATCAGTTTAATGTTATGATTGTAGGTAGCTTCAGACACAGAAATTCCCTTAATGGAAAGGTATATAGGTACAGTCTAAACACACCAGTTTCCATTAGATTGAAAATCAAAGCTGCATCTATTTTTCATTCAATAACACGTACACTCTTTTTCACCTTTGTCTTTCCGTTTCTGCTGTAAGTAGTGGATGGTCATAAAACTCATAGCGTGCTGTTATCAGTACGAAATTAAAGCTGTCTGAATTTCTTTACCAGATATTTAATTTTTCTTACCTACTTATTTTTGCAGCTTTTTCTTACTGTCCCTAATCCAAACCTTTGTTTAAAATACTAATCAAACCGATCAAGCTTTTGCGTTTTATATGACTATTAAATAAAATGATATACAGAATTTTTCGATACAGAACAGTCATATTTGATAATCCGGTCAGATAACCCGAAAAAAGATGGCAACCGAGACGAGAAGGTGCTGAAGTGTCATAGCATAACTTAGAAGAGGTTCTTTCTAGTCACAGGTATTTAAAATGCAACAGACACCAATTTCCATTGTTCCGAAATTTTCAGAAAAATTAACAAAAATTGCAACAGCTGTTATCATTTTTGCCTCGCACTGGGCGTTGATGACTAACGAGTAACGCGAGTTGTTCACCATTTCTAAGTACTTGACCCACATGCGAGCCGACACTCACCATGTAAGTTGACTAATAGGATTTATGAAAGCTAACATTAAGTACGGTATAAACTTAATGGAATCATTTTGAAGGAGTTGATAGCCGTACGTAGAAGCAACGTTTCGTTTACCAGGCAAATCTTTAGCTATTATTCAAACAGTATGGGGCCACCATTTTCTGGGAAGGGGTTTACTTGAAGTGGTTCAGGCGTTGAAAATTCATAACGGTCCTGTTTAAGGTAGGTATTCGTGCTGAAAGTATTAAGTTAATTACATCACTACCTACAGGTTTGTCCACCCAAAGTTGTCGATGTTAACCAATACTTTGGAAGAATGCAAAACATCTACACTTACTTTAGTAATAAGTTCTTTTTATTTCTAGATCTGACTTATATATGAACATTATTAAATATATCCATGGGGTCCTTTTTTGATATTGTTCGTCGAATCGTTGAGCTCCTAAGGTTCGGAGTTGAGCTCCACGATTACTGGCAAATGCGTGTTTTGGTTCTTTTGTCAAAAGGCCATTTCAAACACCAATGCACAGTCACAAGACAAGAAGGTACGTAGTACCAACGTTAGTGACTAAGACCGATTAACTCTAAAATGGAATTGGTTTGGACTATATTATTTGTCTCTAATCTTACTAGTCCCATATTTGTAAGTTATTCCATCGAATGGAAAAAACCATTCGACTTCTGTGCTTGTGTTGCTAGAGTTCCTTCAACCTGCTTAAGTTAACTTAGAGTTGTATTTGCCAAGTCTTTACCAATGGATGTGACGTATCGGTTAACTTCGTTAAGAGAGCGGGGTTAGTTTTGATCTGCAACAACTGCGTTGATATAGCCTTATGTATGTTAGAGCCTTTTTAGGGTTACATAGCTCAAAAGGAAACACGGAACCCTTATAAGATCACTTCGTTGTCCGTCTGTCTGTACTTCTATCAAGACCCTTTTTCTTAGGAACGCGTGGAGTTATCAAGTTAAATTAATATCAAGTACTTAGGGCTGCAATCCCTTGAAGCAGTAAAACAATCATACTTCTAATTCAACGCAATCAAAAGATACGGGCGTGTATGTTCAGTTTATGCCGCATATTTTGACACTCACAAGGGAATCAATACTAGGGTAGTTCCCGTTGACCAAGAATCATGAAAATTGGAAATAAGCAATATCGTGTAGCACAAGTAAAGGAAAAAATCCGAAAACCGTATTACAATTTTTTCCCATGATAAACTATTTTCTTACTTACCTACAAAATATGGAACCCTCGGTGCGCGAGACCGACTCACACTTGACCGGTTTTTTTTATGTTACACATGTCCTTGTTTACACTCCAGGTCCTTTTCATGTTATTTATTTTTTTTAGTGATTCGCCTTCGTAGTAAGAGCGCTTTAATTTTTATTTTAGAAATATAAAAAATCACGTGTGTGTCCGTTTTCTTCACCAGTCCATGGCGCGTTGTATGAGTAGTCTGTGATCCACCTAATTAATCGAAATGTAAAGCTTACTAAACCACTAGACATTACTTAGGAGCTGTATATTGCAGGATGTCTATACCTATTTATATCAGTAAGACAAAAATCACAGTAATACTACTTTTGTTGATATACTCAGCATCAACAACTCACGAGTTCTTTATTCGTTAGGTGCATCTCCAGCCAAATATAACATTTTTCAAGATTTCGCGACTTTAGTCTCGAGGGTACATCAGCGTTGCGATCCCAACTTTAGCTTTTTTATTTCTTCTTAACATTTGAATAATATATGCCTTCAGTGCGTGGGATTCTCTTTAGGGGATCGCTTGATAAACCCAGCTCCTAAATAGAAAAGGTCTGAGGGCAATCTCGAATCACATCGGTTGCTTGCATTGTTAAACAAACATTATTGATATCTTATTACTATATTCTGAATACAATATTATGTTTAACATATTTATTTCAGATCAAACCAGAAATGAAGAGATGCCTGCGAGAGTGAAGATTGTAAGTCCTACCAAAAAGCAAAGACATTGATTTATGAGATCGGATTTTACAAGGATTGATTTACACAATGATACTTTGAGAAAGATTTCGTTCTTACCACTTTTGTTCGTGTCCTTAATAAATCAGTACCTATATTAACATATATAATACCTAATCGATAAATAAAACAAACGACCATATTATATGTACAGTTAGGTACCTACCAAATGATATTCAAAAACCTACATATGTTGTGTTTAGTTTTTAGTATGACAAATGGTTTCTATTTGGCATAAATAAATAATTTTCATTTGGTTTCTAATGAAATAACATGAACCTGTTTGCTACGTTCGTATTGCTACAACTGTCCTATGATCACTCGTTGCGTACTTAATGCTACGGGTTCGTATGTCGCTACGAACGATTCTACAACCCTGCTACGCGGTTGAATGTTGCTACGAGCGTGTTACTACAACCGCTACGACCACTTGTTACTACGGTCGAATGTTGCTACAAACATGACGTGTTGATACAAATGCCCCGACCACTTGTTGCTACGGTTGAATGTTGCTACGATTGCTACGAATGCGTTGCTACAACCGAATGTTGCTAAGTTAGTTTGATGCCACGTCCGTTTGCAGAATTTATCATCAAATTGCGTCTGAAATCATCAATTTGTCATGCATATTAGGAAAACCCACTTTCAATGGCTCATCGCGTGCCTAAAATGATAAGGTTTTGGAACGCATGTATTGCTATCATTTACTAATTCTCCGTAGCGCATTTAATCGTAAATAGTAATCACCTCTGTAACTTAAGACTACCGCTATTGCGTTGTAAGTGTCATCGCGGGAACGTATGCTCTGTTGTTCGCCAGGTGTGGCAGGTCAGGTTTGCTCAACTATAGGTAGGAGTTACCTACACTAGCCAACGTAACGCCTAGCTAGTTTCACTATGCACTACGATTTCAAAACCATCAATGAGTTTATTGCTACAAGATTGTAAACAAGTGGTTAGGCATCAATTTAATGTACACAAATCGAAAATGTATTTTGTTAGGTGTAATTATTTTATTAATTTAGTTAGACATAATAAAGTATAACTTCTTAATATAACGTCTTGAACTAACTGAATACAAAAATATAGGTAGTCTCAGATTATTCTTTGTCCATGTTGAAACCTGTGACCAGGGCACGTGCGCCCCTTCAAGGGTGAATACTACCCTCATGTCCTTAGTCTAGGCCGCTCGGATCAATGCTTACCACGTGGGAGGTATGATTACAAAGAGAAGATTACTCGTTATGTTGTATTCTTCTAACTAAACAATATGTGTTTGTGCTGCGAGTTCACGAACTCAAGTGTAAATAGAATTCGAACTTGCGGCCTCTGCCTCTCCAGTACGTGCCTTTAGGCTATTGCCGCTTACAAAACTGTATCTATTGAAATATGCCCAATTCAATTCTACGATTAGTTTATACAAATTATCAAACATATCTTTCATAACCAGACATACCACACATAGATAACCTTTGTTTTTTATTATTAAAACATAACATTTAACCAACAAATTAATAAAAATAAATAACTGCGACTTTTGTGTGGGGTTCACGATCTTCCACGAACTGCGCACAAAAATGATTATTTCTTAATTTGTGGTACCTTCCTTGATTAATGATACTGGAGACGTCAGATGCCGCGGATGCCGCAATGATTCATTTAAACGTGCCTTTGGAATATTTTGACCGCGAAACGTTAAAAGTACCTAACGTTGTGTTATTAGGTCAGGAGGATAATTTGTTGTACAGGAGGCAGCACTTCAATGGTAAAAAAACCAGTATGTCTCTTATTCTATAGGAACTCTGCACTATGCTAAGCCAGACCAAGGTCAAAGTGTTACCCACACGTGCAGTCGACTGTACTTAGTTGACATGCATGACGTTTTAAACGCATTGATTATTTCCTGACAAAGGCCTGTTAAAAATAAATCCAATGGTTCGTTTTCGTGATTTTCTTAATTATTTGCTACCATTAGGTACAAATATATTTCCCTTGCTGATATATAATAGCTGCAGAAAAATAATTAAAGGTCCAGAATATTACTCAAGGTGAGAGTAATTCAGAACATGTTTTAGAAAGCAACTATTAGTAACAGATTAAGATGGGAAAAACCAAGATCTTAGGGAAGTAGAAGGTAAAAAGGGTAGTCCTTAGTAAGTAGAATACGAATGGGTTTTGTTAGCACGCATGAAGTGCCTAGATACCTACCTACATATAGGTCCTAAGGGTGCTTGCATAAAGAAACGGGATCCCGGTAAAGAAAAGTCGGTATCGATCGGTATGGGTGAATTATTTAACTAATGCGCTCGCACATAAAGAAATAGCTAAAACATGTAACTGTTTTTTCCGAAGATTAAGTTACAGCTATCTGTACCGGGAGACGGGCCCGAAAATACACTTATTTATGCAAGCACCCTTAGACCTTACTAGATAATGTCGTTAACTACTCTGTCGGCAGTAAATTTAAGATAATATTCGCATCTACACTGGTTGTAGATAAAATATGTAGCTACAATCTATCACAACATTGTACTGAGGTCAGTAATTAATTTCAAGTCGACCTTCTCACAGGTGGCTCTTAAATATTTACGTCTCAGCCCTTATTTATAGCGAAATATACACAAGTGTCTATATTTTAAAGTATTCTTCCACAATATACGCAATGCTGAGGATAGCTGAGAATCGGGAATGTTCAAATCTAACAAAGAAAAGTTATTGGACGCATTCTCAAGAAACATTTTGAGGTCAGATTAAATTCCTCAAGAATGGTTTTTAATACGATTTGAAAATAACATCTTAGTTCTGAATTTGTATGCATCTTATAATAAAAAAAACTATATTTTACCCGCGATTACGCCGGGGGCGTGGATTGTGAAAAATATACCACAGGCCGAAAAATATCGTGCTACCGGGATTAAAAGTAACCTATGTGTTAATAATCCAGGCTTTGCGTCAATCTGGAACATAATATGTACATCCAGGCCAACAGACAAACGGACAAAAATTCTAAGAACTATATTTTCGGCATAATTCTCGTTCCCACACTTCGTAGCAATTACATTTTTTAAATATCCAATGTACAGTTTTAACGTCGTTACTATTTTATTACGAGATTTTTGTTGCCACCTATTGCGTATAAGAAATCTTCATAATAAAAAAAATAAACTTAATATTTAGCAAATAAACATTATCTCTCTGTAATATATGGCAACACAATTTATAACAATTAGTTGCGGCCTGACAGACCGTCGACCCGACGACCACGACATCCTGCGACACGATAACGTACCGATCGACAATATAACTTAACTAGAACACTAAAGTATAATATCATCCTATACATACGCTGTCATAAAACAACATGTATAAAATAATCACCACTCTCACTCACAGAGGCGTGAGTCGCTGAACCTTATCAGCCGTTTGTGTTTTGTTTTAAAACTGCACGAAGTCAATTCGGTGCTGAAACAAAAGAGTTGAAAGTTGACACAGATTATTTAAAATAAAAGCTGTAAATTGAATTTTATAAAAACAGAGGCACAATCATTTATAAATTGTGTAAAGTTAAAATCTGGCCTGTCATAACCATTGCAGAGTATACACGATAAATTCTGATGAACGATGAATTAAAATATGTATGAGTTCTGAAAGTTTTCAATTTAATCTTAAAGCTCAGGCCACACTATTTATGAAACATGAAAACAAAAGGTGCACTAACAATACTCACACACAACTTGTGAGGGGTTTCACTTTCAATGCAAGATGACCCCATGACGAGTTTTAGCTCATTCGCCAGAAAGAAAAAAAAAACAATAGCGAAAACTGAGTTTTGAAGACAATCAACAACTTGTACCTACTTACTACCGTATTAATGCCTATATTTCACTCAAACACTTGTTATAATATTTTATCAGAACATAGCGGCGTTATTCACTTATTTTCTAAAACAAAGAAAGTACCTAATTATTAAAATATTTACAAAACGGGTATAGGAATAGGTAGACTAAGTGCCTAGTTAAATTTATGAAAGAATTCGGCCGGCATGGCGGCAGTCCGTTAATCGGGAAATGTTTCGTATAGAGACGAAAATAGAAAATTCGGTCAAAGACCACGGCTGCTATTTAGCTGGCTAAGTATATGCGCCCATTAGTTTTCACACCACAAACTGCTCGAATCTGGGAAATTTAAATATCAGCACAATAGAATATAACTATGCAAAGTGTAAAGGAATTTCTGCAGACTAGTCGTAATCTTCGTTAAGGAGGATTTCACAATGCAGATGTTAAGAGCTTTAGCACATAGTGCGCTGTGTGTGAGCACGTCGTTTCGTGTCAAGTACCTAGTACAATAAGGTCCTTTCCTTAGTAATTTATAATAATGATGATCTGACGTACACTCTAATTTCCCTGCACATTAATTGCGTAACACACTGTCAAACTCAATCTGAATAATTTTGAAGTATATTGCTAATCCATTGCTTCATATGTTAGAAAAATTTGTCTGCTTAACCATTTTAATAACGCAATGAATGTTTTTGAACTGTCAAAATGAAAGCCATTACTACTGATAGTGTGTTTCGCAACTACCTCGCTGATCTTGTTACTTATCGTTTTATCAGTAATAACTACAACTTCCAACGTCCAATCCTATCATAAAACATTGAATAAATTATATTGTTATGGGTTGTCTTCACATGACTATCGTAAGAATGCTTTGCACGGCAGTTATCAACGGCAGATTCATAAATTAACCCACGTATTTAGGCCCCCAGGGCTCTTGTGGCTTAAAGACCAGTGAAACAGTTGGTCTGAATAATATACGAAGAACCTACAATTTGTCAATCAAACTGGGAAACGGGATTCTACCTGTCATTAGATGACATATACATACGTATGTATGTCACGCGGTCAACATACAGGCCAGGCATCGTACCTGCGTACGATGATGTGATGACGCATTTATTTGTTCTACAATAATTAATTATTAAAACTATAAGTAGGCGGGATTTATTAATTGGCCTCCGAGTTTACTTTATAAAAGAATTAGTAGGTACGATCCTGGGTACGACCATGGTATGACTATGTTCTTTGAGTCTATTAACTATAGGTACCTATGGTACCTAGGTAGGTGCGTTCGTTCTATACAAGATTTAAATTTCGTTTCATTCAGTTGAAGTATGTGGGGAGATATTTTGTTGTAATTTTAAACAGCACCCCAAGATAGATGAGTCTACTTAGCCAGCCTGAAACCTGGTTGAACTAATTATTGACCCCTTTTTCTAGTGATATAATTGTGTCTTTCACCTCTTTTACTAAAAAGATATAGATTTTTCCTTACGTACATTATGTTTTCATAGACTACAATATTGACAAAGTACCGTATTGTATATTCTCTTGACCTCCTCTCCTGGCAGCATTGGGTATCTCCAACTACACAATGCGACGAAATAAATATTAATATAAAGCTCTTCTACAGGTACTACTAGCCCGTGACTTCACCCGCGTGAAATTTCTTGCTCCTCCGACCTATCCCGTCGCATCGCATCGCCTGACCACGCTATTTCAATTTTTCTTAGCGTTCTTTCTGAATTTTATTTGGTCCGTCTATTCTTAGCGTGATGTTAAATATCTATAACCTTCTTCGAGAATTAGCCTATCAAATGCAAAAAAAAAATGTTCAAATCCGACTGATAGTTTTAGAGATAAGCGGGTTCAAACAAACAAACAATGTGAATTTGGATTATGAGACTTTCCTGTGGGCGCTTCAACATCATCGTCTTTCTATAAGCCATTCTTTAAGAGTGATAGCAATACGGTATGGTAAAAACGTCATAAATAACTACTTTCCGTTAATTAGTGAAAAAATTATTATAAACACACATAACTATGACAATTAAAATATATCAACGAAATTCATGTCAGAATTCCCCAATGTGATTTTTATTTAGCATACTTAATGAACATACATAATGAAGCCTATATTTGACTCAAAACTAAATTTTTAAGCGTTACGGAAACTATTTTTATTTAATTCCCCCACCATTTAATTAAAAAAATTGAGATTGACAGCCACTTAATTTTTAATGGAACAGTATACCTTAGTGCTACAAAATAAATGCCCCCAGTTTTGTAGTTCAAGTTTTAAACTTACGTACAGCACCTATGTATATAGGTTGACCAACTCCCCCAGCCCTCTTTACAAGACTACCTGTCTTGTAAAGAGGGCTGGGGGAGTTGGTCAAGTTTTAAACTTACGTACAGCACCTATGTATATAGGTTGACCAACTCCCCCAGCCCTCTTTACAAGACAGGTACCTACCTATTTTTTTATCTAAATGTTAATAAAGCCCACGGGAATTCAGTTAAATGGAGTGACAAACATAAACAGGGAATCATCAGTCTTGCACTTACAGCACGTAAGTATAATGCATCTGGGTTTATTTCAATATTTTTGAGTCAATGTACTGAAGGAGGAAAACTGTTATCCATGCAAAAAACGGTACTTAGGTACTTGACCACACGTCGTCTAAACCGCACTTCGGTAAGCATTGTGAAGTTACATTTATTTTGACGTCAGTGACGACATGATTCAACCTTGTCATTGGAAATATCGCTGTAAGCGCGTCAATATGAATTCACACCCGCCTTAACTAGACCAAAACAAACCTAGAAAAGCAAGGAATTATTGAGGAAAACGTCAGTTTTACACATGTGACGTATGTAAGCTACCTATGTGAGGAATTACTTACAGTGGAAAACCCTTCAGCTACTCGTACATGCAACAACATAGTCACAACAACACAACATAGTCTTTCAGCGAGATTTAATAAAATAATAATTTTGCATTTTATTCAAGTGGACTACTAACCTACATTTATTAAAATATATTTATTTTTGACAGAACAATTGATTTAATGATGTCCAAAAAAAGGTTACGCCCAACGTGGGGCTCGAACCCACGACCCTGAGATTAAGAGTCTCATGCTCTACCGACTGAGCTAGCCGGGCTGTAGTAATTTACTCAAAATTAAGCACAGCGTTGAATAATCCGTTCCGGTAGATAAAAATATACTGGCAAGAAATAAAAACGAAACCGTTGACATAAGGGTCAATTCACACCGAGACGCGACGCAACGCGACGATACTGGAAGAGGCCAGTGATTTCAGCGGCGCAGCGCGTACGCGCCGCTCTCGCACGCCGCGCGTACCGGTGAAGTACCGCTGCGTCGCGATGCGTCGCTCTACGCCGCGAGGCGTCACGAGGCGCAGCCCTGCACGGCGCAACGTATTCTGAACTCTCACCACAGAATACCTAATAGTACTTCGTACAGAATGGCCGCTCCCTACCCCGCGCTGACATCAGATACCGCACCTCACCCCGCACACCCGCGACATTATCGGCGGTTCATTAGCTCGGGGCGCTCACAAAGAACCGCAGCACTGTACTGCTGACACGAACACACAATTTTGCGATTTAAAAGTTTTATCTGAGTTTTAATCACGATGGTTCGATATTGTGATGCTTTTCCGAATTTGTATTTACATAAATGTTTGTAAGATATCGCATTTTAATACCATGCGATATAATAACCGATTATTTATAGTTAAGTAGGTCATTTAAACGAAAATATTTTAGTGTAAGCAATATTTAGCTAAGTACCTTATTTGCATGGGTATTTGCTCTGGGATAGCAACATTTAGTGAAGTGGAACTGATGATAAAGACCACAGATGGCCACCGGGACTACTCAATAATAAGTATTTCACAGGTTGCGATTCGATTACTTTAATATGTTTGCTAAGCACAATTTATGCTCGTCACAATGCGAATGGTGAAATGGAGCTGATGATGGAGTACCAAGAGAACTCCTCAACAATTAACGTCCCTGCATCGGGAAAAGCAATATTTTGTAAAAGGCGATGAGTAAGTTGACATTAGGCTATTGTAACTTAGATACTTTATAAACAGACCCACTAAAAAGCGAAAAATAAAAACTTTTTAGCAAAAAAAAAACCGACTTCCAAAAAAACACTAAGTACAAAGTGAAAAATAACTTTAATTTCGTAAGTCGGTGGCAATAAACTAAAATACAGATCCAAAGACACCGACTTCCGAAATTAAAGTTATTGTTAAAAAGTTTTACATTTATTACTTAGCTATTATAATATTATTTTTATTTCATTACGAACCCGACTAATTAGATAAACAATCAAACGCCGCTCGTACAAGGTCACTTATTCTTTCTAGTCGCGTCGTCGTCGTTCCCGCCATTTTTTTTACGCTCCGCACGACAACCAACCCTACTAGAGTTTACGCACACATTTGCACGTGTACCAACGTCATTTGGCTATGTAGTAGTAGTAGGTAATTATTTTGCGCGCGTTGTACGGAGTGTCCGGGGTGTGCTCTCACAATGCAATATGTACCTTTTCGTGTAGAAAATAAAGTATATTTTGAGTCACTCTTTTAAAGTGTGCGCGCAGCGTCGCGTCTCGTCGCGTCTCGGTGTGAACTGACCCTAAATAAAAGAAAACTAAAATGTTACCGTCGAAGTATCGATGACGAAAACACAAAAACGTTTCAGCGTCGTGATTCACCGACTGCCTGTAGGCATAAAAAAAGGTTGCGCTAATGCACGCGCAAAAAAATGGGTGCATTGCTACAAATTAGGACAGGTACTTTAATTAGTTTTTTTTTTTAAATAAACGTTTCCTTCAAATACAGTTAGGGAAATACCTTCATTACAGAATAAGGAAGCAATTATTAAAATAAAATAAACCTTAATAACAATAATCATTTACCTACGTAGTTACGTACAGCGTTTAAACCCCATAAAAAATAGGTGAACTACGTATCTACTTAAGGACGAAGCCGCGCGTCGAGTCGCATTGTTTTGTTGCAGTCGCATTTTCCTTTGTTGGAAAAAATAATTGTTTTTGTACAAAATATTAGGTATAGTCGCAATCGATGATCAGCTTTCACAATCATGATAATTATATTTACGAGAATCGAGATGACTATGTTTACAACTAACTGACTCACGCGCCTCTGCGCAAGCGCATGCGTCTGCACTTCACTGTTTACGAAAAGGGTTTTGTAAACATATTTCGAAACAAAAGTTTCGATACATCTTAATTGAGATCTTAATATGGTTAATTAGGGTATCTTGCCGGTGATTATTTTGCGCAAGAAGTACTGGCAACTGTAGCTTAATTAGTAAGAAGAAAAATTAAAGTGAAATCATAAATTAGATTGATTTGATTCATAATTATTCTAATATTTTGTAACTAGCAACATAAAGTGTCCTATAAATGCTCGCAATTAGGCACACTATCTACAGGTAAACAAATTGAGGTAAATTATTATTAGTGTTGGGGCAGGGCAGGCTAACATCACAAAACATCACCTTTTAACGAGAAATGATTCTTATCGTGTTCACAAGACTTCAATATCAGTTACTTTACTAATTATTTATGTCACTACTCATCATCCCACATAAATAACGGCACAATTGAAAAGAAAAACGACCCAAAAGAAAGCATTGGTATCATTGTACACAACGTACAGTACCTACTAAATTAATTACAATAACCACACGAGTGTCTTCTCATTACGACCCGCGACGCACATAAACCCGTCGGCTCTCCATCGTAAACGGGGTGAACGATTCGATATGTTAGCATATTGTCATCGTACCGAGAAATGGACGTAATGACAAGCAAATTAACCTTTATTATGAAGATATGGTGCATTGGCAGTACCTTCTTTTTTTGTTAACAGGTATTTTTGTACTCGCACAAAAAACTTCCGTTGTTTCTATTGGTTTTATTGCTTTTGAGGGTATTTTCAGGATCCTTTGGTTTTGACAAATTAAACTATAACGTATTGGTATGGTGGGAAGAAGATCACACACCAGTCGGCCTGTTTAATGTCTGGGATAGTTAGTTTCGTCATTTCTTTCTAAATCCTCAGGGATGCCTACTCAGATAGGAAATATCGACTCCATCGAGCTTTTTTTTAATGTCGTGTAAAAGTGATTGTGATATCTTATATTTTACAGAATAAACATTATTGCATTTCATTTCATTTCACTTATACCCCTTGAAACTTCTGAAACCTGAAACAAAGTTTGTACCCATTTTGTTTGTATTTACTTTGAGTGTTGAACTTACCTCAAACAGGAAAAACAAATCTCCATAAAGTAAATCACAGTCAAGTGGATATAATTTTATTGTTGTTGTTTTTCCTGTGTTCTACATTAATTTCATGTAATTTTCATAAGTGTACTCCGCGACATATCAAGCTTTGTAATTTCAGTTTTAGCTGACCTCGCATTGTATAGGTTTTTCGTACAATGAGAAGTCAGCTCATACTGGAAATGTATTGCTTGATATGGCGTAGTACGTACATACACAGGTACTGGGATTTTCTCAATAATTCCTATGTCCTTTTTGACACAATTGCTAAAAATTCTGCGAAGGTACATGACATAGTACAAGCAATACGTACGTACTTATGTAGGTGAGTAAATAAAAGGTGTATGATTTGATTCAAGTAAGTACTATAGTGACACAGTCTGCTTCTAAGAAATAACGGGAATCTTAACCGCATTAATTATATTCAGTGGTTTAGTCGTGTTGTGTAATAAAAATAAAACTCATTTACATAGACGAGAACCGGAAGTCTTGGTGAATAAACGAAGCAAGTGACGAAAGTCTAGGTGCACAAGTACTTTAATATTAAATGAAATAAAAAGAAAATGGGCCATGTGGGGAAGCCACATAAGTTTTCCTTGATGGTATGAATAAAAACACCATTTTAAAATAAAATGCTCCTAATGCTGTTAATTTACGTCAACGGCTCAACGGATTATTTTCAATGATTGAACAATATTGTCAATGATTGAAAACGTTGATATAAATTGATGCTAAACGCTACCGATTGAATATTCAAAACCTGTTAATAATTTAACAGCTTTTTAACATTGATGATTAACAGTTAATTTACATTAACCAAAAAATCGTCGATGACCCACTTCTAGTATGAATCATTTACCTAGCCTTTTCCCAAATATGTTGGGGTCGGCTTCCAGTCTAACCGGATGCAGCGGAATACCAGTGTTTTATATGGAGCGACTGCCTATCTGACCTACACAACCCAGTTACTGAGTAATACGATACCCCTTGGTAAGACTGGTTTTCAGACTTTCGGGCTTCTGACTACCCGTAACGACTGTCAAAGATCCACGAATGACAGTGGGGACCAACGGCTTAACGTGTTTTCCGAGGCACGGAGTGGTCTCTGTGACTCGGAGACAAGTACAAGAACAAGATCTCGAAAGATGGTCACCCACACCCATCCTCAGACCAACCGCGGCAAACGTAGCTTAACCTGATCGATCGACCTGTGTAACTGTTATTATTTAGCTACGGGCCCCTCCACCTCTAGTATGAATGACAATATGAAAATCTATACATTATAATAAAAGAGTAACGAAGGTGCTCATGGCATTGAATATTGTTGAAAGAAGTACCTAATTGCTTCCACCTAGTCTGATGTTGAAAATACATACTACAGTTGAAAATACATGTTTGCCTGTTTGTCTGAATATATGTATGTTCCGGATTGGCACAAAAACGGCTGAACGGATTTGGTTGAAATTTGGCACACAGATAGTTTTTAAACTGGATTTTACATAGATACTGTATGGACATAGGGTACCTAGGTTAAAATCTCGGTAGTACGTTCCCGTGGGATATTTTCCGACATTCACGAGGGCAAAACCGCGGGGCAAAGCTAGTGGTTCTATAACATCGTTGTTCGGAACTAAAAAGAGATAAATACACTACACTCATGAAAAAAAGTCGCCTTCAAAAGTCATCTTCTAAATTTCAGACAAAGAAAACAGTTAAGTATGAGTTAAACGAGACTTTATTTCCACATGTAAGTTCCTAGAAGATAACTAAATGCTAGGAGAAAAATCCTGATGTCACATCTACAAATCCAAAAAGCCTGAAATAAAACAGTAGCTGCCTTTAAACTCGTTAGTTCCGCCTAATTTCTTTGACGTTCACTACTCATGACTCATTGGGAAAACCGTCCACAAAGTGCTAACTCATTTATTAGAAAAAACCACAAAATAAATATATGTATATACGTACCTCAATTAGAAGAATAAGCAGGTACCTATTTAAGTGGTGGTTAGAGTAGGTCAATAAATAATAGTTGATTCTGTGAGTCAAAAGGTAAGCTTCATATTGGAACTAAATACGTACATTAAAGTCATATTTTGAATAATTTGTATTTACTGGCCGAGTACCTGAGTGCTATGTTTGTGGATTTTGTATTAGCACTTGGAATTACTATAAGTCTAGATTATTAGGTAAAGGGCATAACAAATAAAATGGCGAAATGTGGGTGTTTGTCTGTACACCTTTACCTAACCCTTCGGGTAATTAGGCTATATGTTATGTTATGTAGGTATACTACATACGGCTTGGTACCTCATGCAAGGCATAGAAAATGATGTGAACCTTGTAATAATGTTAAATCAGCATTTTAGGCACACATACACACATCTTGACATACATACACACACCCTCCCTAACAAGTTAGAGGGGTTTTTGTGGTAGGTATATCATACGTACACAAACAGTTTAGTTTTTGCTATTCGTACCCGACCGACCGACCGATTCATTAATTTATGCACAGTGACAATAACCGGTGTGTGTATACATAATCAGCCTATAATGTTCCCACTGCTGGGACACAGGGCTCCTATCTATGAGAGGGAGGCCGTGTTTGTATGATGTTTATCATACACACACGGATTAGCGTTTGCAGTGTGTACCTACATAAATCTCAAGATATACCTACGTTTTATTAAAATGACAGATACATACATACATAATATATACATTTATAAACTCACGTCTTCTTCCATATGGTTAGGCAAAAACTACAGAACGCCACACCTGCTACGATCCTTACATACTCCTTTTGCCTATTTACCTGACGCACTCGGGTTACGGGTACTACGCACCTTAACAGTTAACCACAGATAATACCTATCGTTACAAAAACATTATTTGAACAGTGCAAATAGTTTGATCCCTTTAACATACATTGACGATAAGCTTATGTACGATAGTAGGTATGTTGTAAGTAAATATTGTTAACTTAGTACCTACACTGCAGCTCGTGTAAGTTTAACTTGAAGTGTCTTCAATTAATAAAATAAACAGATTTTGTTATAAAATTTTGCTTAGCGAATGTAAGTAGGTACCTATATATTGTTGAGATATGTGACTTTTCTACGAGTAGGTACTTACTCAAGAATATAGTTATATAAATTCCGTTGAATGGTATGACAACTCGTTTAATACAATCACCTTTAAACATATCAAAACTTCATAAGATTACTGGGAAATTAGTAATCGTATTAATCGTTGAAAGTTTTAAAGTTTTAAACATACTTTGCGCTAATTGTATTTCGAGACCTGTCATGCACTTGACAAGCGGGTTTTAAACTTCTGATAAGTAAATAAACTCAAATCTGTGTTCAAGAACGATGATCAAGAATAAATTCGGATTTAAAACTGTAAATCTCAGACTAGCCAGCTGTGCTCTAGAGAATATTATTCACCAACATTTAAATAAACTGATCAAATTTTGAACAGTTCTATATTTAAAATATATGGTATGAACGTTGGTGAACTTAGGCCTTACAATGGCCATTCATTTCATTTTAACAGTTTAACAACATTCCTTCTCAGACCAAATAAAAATTCATTCATTGCGTTATTTACGTTGTTGAGCAGAGGATTTTTAAAGATATGAAGCAATGAATTAGGAATTTACTTTAAAATCCTTGGGATTGTGGCTGAAAATGTGTTACGTAATTGTAGTGTCCCTGAATGGTTTTTGAGATAGTAGGTACACAACGAACAGTCATTGCATTGCTTCTTATCAATATTAATACGTAATGTAAGAGATTTGTGTAAAAGAAGTCACTTTTCAATCCAAATTCAGGCTTGAGCATCCTTCTACTAGAATATCTACACTCCTCAAAGTACAATACATATTAGAGAAACAAATGAAACACGAGACACCCGCCAGTAACAGGCGCCTGCGAATAATTGCCCAAAGCTAACCATCAGCAGGCTATCTGAGCTCCAGTGACCCACATAGACCCCAGATGGTTATCGACGTAATAAGCGATCGCATGTGAGCTTAGGTCATCGGCGTTGCTAAGTAAAAGCTAACTGTCAGCCGTGCCACTTCCTCCGAACGACGCCGGAATACTGAGCGGGGAGCGTCGCGCACACAACTTTAATGAAATTCGTTATTTTTTATGATCGTGTGATTAGTCGAAGGAATTGGCCGATGAAGTTACGGTTTGCTGTTGAAAGGAAGCTAGCTAACAGCAAAATAACGTCATGATTTTAGTAACAAGTTAAATTTTAAAGATTCCGATGTCACGAGACAAAGGATTTTAGATTTCCATTTTCCAAAAACATCACATAGCTACAAAGGTTTAGACCAAAATTACATAATTACATAAGTATTTTAACTTATCTGAATACGTTTCACAATAGTTCAAACCTACTCATGCAAATGAGTAAAAAAGCTCCGCTTTCAATGGATGCACAAGCCTGCGTACATAATAATCAATTTGTTCAATCGAATTTCTTTAAATAAACACTGATTCTGGAAGCTAAGTTACGGTTACTTGTATTTTTCATGGAAGCGAAACTATTCCATGTGAACTTGAAGTTATGAAACGTTTGTTGATGACTGTACCTGCCAGTGCCACCGGCGCCGCCCGCGACGGGCGCCAGCTATTTATTCAATCACCTACATGATAATACAATTTTGACTACCTTATATTCAAGTACAAACTAATTGCTTAATACAGAAAAATATTTAAGTCGGAAACAAGTTAAGTAAGGTGACGGAGTTTTTACATTTATATTTTTGTATCTTCTTTTTTTATTCTATTTGAATCTTACCCCCTTTGTACATTAATTACATTTAAAGGGTGCATTTAACTTAAGTATTTAGTATAATAATAAAAGTAAGAGTGAGTGCGTTAAAGTTCTCTTATGAGCGTTTACGACGTACCTACCTACGGCATTTCATACAAACTTTCAAGCCCTTGTTTTTCGAAATGAATGAACCGATTTTAATGAAACTTCATACGCTTAAGCAAGATACAGAGGTCTAAATAATTTGTTAAAAACTTTTTAGAAAAATAATGTTACAGCCAAATTAGACTGATTTTAAATTTTCCATAGATAGGTACAGAGATTTCCAGCTATCTTTTTTTAAATACTTAAGACATTTCGAAAATGTTCAATTTTTAGTTAAATTTTTAGACCGTAGTATCCTGCATATGAGTATGAAGTTTCATTAAAATCGGTTCATTCATTTCGAAAAACAAGGGCTTGAAAGTTTGTATGACATGCCGTATGTCGTAAACGCACATAAGGTTGAATAGAATGGCCCCAATTCTGTTGTTCACAAACTAAATTAAATTTAAGGTCAGCGCATCTTTTTCTTTCTATTTCATTAAGAAAAGGACAGAAGTTAAATATTAGTTTAGTCCTGTCACTGTAGAAACGTAAGCGTCTATGTATCACAGATTTTTTTTATTACATGTCTGGCAAGGAAGAATAAACATTGTATTGACATACATAACAATTTCGCCCTAACACATACAGATAGAGCCCACAGGTGACCTAATTATTAATTTTGATACAGCAGCTATATGCCCGGCTAGCTCAGTCGGTAGAGCATGAGACTCTTAATCTCAGGGTCGTGGGTTCGAGCCCCACGTTGGGCGCAAACTTTTTGACAAATATTACATCATAGTACCTGCTGAATGTAAAGCACAATTTGTTGAACGAATGACAGCGCAGCAAGTAGATAATTTTATCATATAAAGGTAAATTAAAATTAAATCATGAAGCTATTAATAAGCTTTATTTTGATGACTAGTTCACAATAAGAAATGTAGAAAAAATTACATAGGCATCTACAACTTAGTTGCTGTAAAAAGGTTGTCATACATTTATCATTTATCAACGGGATGTTACTGACAGAGTTAATTCATAGGGTTCAGTAATAAAGCTGGAGAAACCAGACGATGAATCATTTCAATAACCTCAAACCAATAAAATAAGATCATCATTAATTTTATAATTTGATTGGTTTACTTTTTGCAAAGTCACGTTTCTGCCAATTTTTGATATAGGTAGTGTCAAATAAAATACATAATTATATCTTTGGTTAATAAGAATGAAATGATTTAGGTTAAGATTAAGACTGGAGCGGTCATTTACCTATTGTAATAATGTAAATCATCAGCCCGTAAAGTAAAAGTATTTAGTTTTTATTTTATCTTGGGGTTACATGGGCTTTAGGTACACACCTAAATGAAGAACATTATATTGAAAGTCCTGCAAAACGGATATTTTATAACGCCATCGTAAGGTAGAAGGCAGGTAAGGAACCCTCGACTTTTTTTCCGCGTCGGCGATTGCTTCATTGACTTTTTATTTGCAGTAATCAATAACATTGCCATACGATGTGTCACAGCACCAGCACTGACTCAGACTCGCATTGTTGTCTGCAACTTACTATCTAGTGCGTTGATAACTGAAAATTAATCATTATATAACCAGCCTGAAATTGGCTACCTAATTTTAATTTCAGGCCACTTTTTCACACTTGCTCCTAAAGAAAGAAATCTTTAGGAGCTTTCGGTCGTTAAAACCGTAGGTAAGTTATCATATTTCCTGATCAAATAGTTTATCTAAAGTTTCAACCTCATAATTTTATTCCAATGTATAAAACCAATATAATGTTATTTTTTACTAGTTATACAGAACCACGGCCACTTAAACTTATTTGCGAAAGCTGTAACTAAGGCCCCTAATCCTAAATAAAATCACCTACAAAAATACACAGACATTATTTTACCTATATTTACCTATTTAACAACCAAACACTATTTTTAACTCCTGCCGCTATTTTTGTTTGCGATTAGTCGCAAATCCCTTTGGATCGCGATCACAAACGAGCGCTGGTTGTATGCACTAAAGTCTGATCCTTTTTTAGGCATAAATACCTGAAAGCCGCTGCGTCCAATTATCCTATAATCCACATTCACAACAGCTTTGTCCTCTAATTTTGGATCTCGGAAATCGGATTTCGTGACAATGGTTATGATACGTTGCCTAAAGCTTACAGTCTTGTGTTGAACTTTTGTGCATAAGAGGGAGGTACTAAAATGGAGGTAAAAAATGGAAAAAAAGATGTGATCCGTAGGTACCTCCATATTACATCTTTTTTTCCATTTTTTAATTTAAGTTGTTGCTCTTAAACCTTTCGTGAGCATTTAACTTTATACCTAGTAGGAATTAGCCCAGAAAAATTACAACGTTGCTTACCACGCTGAAAAAGCGCGATAGCGCCATTCTGTTACTATGATTTTTATTTTGTTTAAACCTAAAAAGCGCCATCTAGGGTTCAGTAGCAATACTTTTAACAGATCACATTTAAATTTCTCTGGTAATCAAATATTCCGATAGATGGCGTTTAATTAAATTTTATTACATACGTGTAATCACCAGAAGGCCAATATTCTCGTAATTTTAGTAAAAACGTACAAAATCTAGTCCAAAGAGTATAATAACTATGGGATCTAGTCGTAATCTCATGTCAGCGACAATCAATGTCAAAAATTTGTCAAAAATCTATGGAAATTAGGTATTTTTGACAAAAGGTGCCTGAGTTCAGACTGTGAACATTCATAAAATTACGACAATTGCCTCTCAGACACTGTTCAAGAGTGTAGTTATTGATATGATTGTCTATTTTAGTAGTATATTGCTAAATTACTCAAATCTTGATTATAGTTTAAAAAAAAATATTTCAGAAACGAAAAAATGTTTAAGTTATACTTAAGTACAGATTAGGACGTTCTCAACTTCAAATACTCAATTCAGAAACCGGGTAAAAAAATAATAATGTAATAAATAAAATGTAATAAATGTAATGTAATACTCATGTCCAAATGTCTATTTGGACTCGTCATTACTCATTAGGTAGGTACGTATATGCGATTTTATAATTTTGCAAGGCCATCATCAGCCGAAATAGCTCAGTTGGGAGAGCGTTAGACTGAAGATCTAAAGGTCCCCGGTTCAATCCCGGGTTTCGGCAGCCTAACTTTTTGAATTCATCTTCACCATTTTAACAGACTGAGGAGTCTTATTTGATATTCTATTTAGGTACTTTTATTTTAGGTTCGAAATCATCAAGCTCGAACTCCAGAAAAAAGAAATCAAAGCATTGATTACACGGCACTTATGAAATGTGAACGAATCAAATCAAATAAGAACCTAATGTCCAGACCACAGCCTCAATAATATTGCAAACAAAAAGTTCAATCACTCACAATATAACAAAAAAAGAAAGCAAAAAGCATTGCATCGACCGGGAATCGAACCCGGGCCGCCCGCGTGGCAGGCGAGCATTCTACCACTGAACCATCGATGCTTATAAATGGATAGTGAAATAGAGGAATAGTACATTCTCTTATTTTAATTAGCAGACTGCTTATGAGCAAGTATACAAACATTTACGCATTTTTTCAATGTGCTATCCTTTCATTATTTAGGTAGATATAAGAAGGTCCCAAAATCGCATAGTTTCACTTCACATACCTAATAGGTAGGTATACCCCGCATCCTGACTAATGATGGTAAATTCCCTTACAAATATAAAAAAAAAACAGATCTATTTAAATTCCCGAGAATATTCTCATAACGAAAACTCTCGTTCTCGTTCTCGAGAATAGTTTTTTGGAAGAGAATTTAGAAGGATTTAAAAACGTGATGTCTCTACCTACTCACTACTTATTGTATCGACCTATTTTTTATTCGACGATAAAAAGGAGGTTCTGAATCGACGCGAAAATGTGTTTTTTTTTTTATTGGAAAGGGTTATCTCGAAATTGGTCCCATTTAAATCTATACTAATAAAACAAAGTCGGATTAGTTACACCATTTATAACTCAAGAACGACTGGATCGAATTTTATGTTATTTGATTTGTAGAATTTTGCCTCAACCTCGAATAGCAGAATAACTATTAAAAATCGGGAAAAATTCACGAAAAAAAAAAACATAATTAATAATCTGAGACGCTACGAAGTTCGCGGGGTCAGCTAGTTTGAAATAAGTTTAAAAACTAAAAGCGGACTACTGAAAAATCATGCTCTAAAAATAAACCAAGAACATAAACTGATCTGAAATTATTATGTACAAAATATTCAATATCTATCGTATATTTAATAAACAACTTACCCGTAATATATTTTAATGTATTTAAATTTAGGTAATACATAAGTATTCATAGTGATATTCAGAGGATATAACCGTGGTCATATGCCTCTTTGCCCTAAAGCTTATCCTTACTACTGTTACAATGCATTGTGTTATTAGGGTAGGTGGCATAACTGACATACGACCACGGCTAGCCTTTGAGTTACTTTCGAATTTATAATATTAGTAGAATTGATGACAAAGTCGCGCGATCAATCAAGTCCTGTGATTCTTCGTCGATATTGGCCTCGATTCTGTTGTTCACAAACTGAACTAAATATAAGTTCAGTGCATCTTTTTCTTTCTATTTCATTATTAAAACGACAGAAGATAAATATTAGTTTAGTCCTGTCAAGTTAGATAATCCATAGACAAGTTTAGACGTGATTGAAAAATTGGTTACTAAAAATACGTCAATTTACGTCAGTACTAATTTGACAGGACTAAACTAATATTTATCTTCTGTCCTTTTCATAATGAAATAGAAAGACTAAGATGCACTGAACTTAAATTTAGTTTAATTTGTGAACAACAGAATCGGGGCCAATGTCTAATAACGTGTGTGCTGTCGGATACACCCCGAAGCTTCAGTTTCGAGGTTCTACTGCTGACGTCGGCTCAGGTATAGCGGGCAAACACTGTAAACAGCTCGACGAACGTTGCCTCTTGAAGTAAAGATGTCCGCCACTCGTGCTAAATTAGGTACATGACCCACGATATAGCTTTATTCCCCTTTCTGTTTCAGCTCATGAAAGAAAATGATTGATACCGAAATCTTTTTCTAAGATCATAGACGTTTGTAAATTACTATGTGGCAAATTATCAGTAATTTGAAGTTTGAAGTATAATATATAACAAAACATTTAACAGGCATGCTGAACGACTCTTAAATAGACTGTATTTATAATTTGCAATTCTCCCTAACATTTAATACTATTGCCAGAAACGCAATGATAATATTTTTTCTCTTTACAGACACCAATCATTTTCTGGACTAGTTTACTGATTTAAGATTTTGGACTGCCACAGTCTTGTCATCATTACAGCCGAAAGACTTCCACTGCTGGATATAGGCCTCGCCCATGCACCGCCAATTCGACCGGTTCTGTGCTTCCCGCATCCGATCGATTCCTGCAGCCTTCACAAGGTCATCGGTCTACCCCAACGCTACTTACTTACGTCTTTCGGTACGCGGTCGCCACTCCAGAGCCTTAAGGCCCCATCGGCCATTTCTTCTGCGAGCAATGTGACCTTCCTTACTGCCACTTAAGTTTGGCAATTCTTCCGGTTACGTCGATAACCTTGATTCTTCTGGAGATCTCTTCATGTCTGATTCAATCAGGTAGGGAAACTCCAAGCATAGCCCTCTCCATAAGCCTTTGGGTGACTTTTAGCCTTTTAATAAGGCCCACAGTCCAGTAAAGCTCAAATAATTTGTCATTGACTGTCACCTTGACCATCGCAGTGGGCAAAATAGCCTGCACCCTAATTGCGTAACACACTATCAATCGAAATCTGAATCATTTTGAAGCAAATTGCTAATCCATTGCTTCATAAGCTCGAAAAATTTGTTTGCTCAACACGTAAATAATAGTCAAAGTCAAATCATTTATTTCAAATAGGCACTTAAAAGGCACTTTTGAACGTCAAAATTAAAAATTAAAAAATAGAATTGATTCTAGTCGCCCATTCCAAAATGTAGTTTTCGTGTGGAGAAGAATGGGCAAGAAACTCCACCGTTACTCTTTTAAAATGTTTTACAAGTTTTTGTATACATTCATTATATAATTATACGTGAAGACGATGCACCTAAAATAAAATTTAATCCACCAAAAATGGTAAAAGAATTAAAAATACAACAGACTGGTAAATCAATTATGTGATAGATACATGGTGCTCACATATTTACAAAGATTGTAAAATTTTACTAGTATTTTAAAAAGTGTGTGAGTTACATTTGTCACAGAATGTAAAAAACAATGTATTTTAAAAAAAATGTGTATGTATAAATTAAATTAGCAACCAGTTTGATGATGTCTAGACTCTAGATTGTCCTATGGAGCAGGACCAGCATGTTTCCAAACATTGTTATCTTGGATATAATCCTCCAATTTGTAATATCCTTGTTTACAAAGTGTACTTTTAATATGAGTTTTAAATTTTCTTTCATTTAATTGTAAAATATCAAAAGGTATTTTGTTGTAGCATTTAACACAGTACCTACCCCATAAAAGATGTTTGCACTTTAGATAATCTGAAAAAAGGTTGATCTAATTTATCTTTATTTCTAGTATTAAAATTATGTCTATCACTTATTTTATTAAAAAGATGTTGATTTTTTCTTACATACATAATATTTTCATAAATGTATTGGCAAGGTACCGTCATAATATTAACCTTTTTAAATAGTTCCCTAAGAGATTCACGGCGACGTAGATTGTAAATGGCTCTGACAGCTCTCTTTTGCAAAATAAAAATGGATTCAATATCAGCAGCCCGACCCCACAGTAAAATGCCATATGACATAATACTGTGGAAGTAACTAAAATAGACCAAACGCGTGGTTTCTACATCTGTTAACTGTCTTATCTTTCTAACAGCATAAGCGGCCGAGCTTAGCCGCCCCGCAATAGATGTTATATGAGGCCCCCATTGTAATTTCTCGTCTAGCGTGATTCCTAGGAAAACTGTCTGATCAATAAACTCTAGTTTTGGCCATTCAATATGATGTCACATTCGCTGCTTCTAACATTAGGCAATTTAAATCTAATGCATTTGGTTTTTTTTCATTAAGTACTAAATTATTTACCGTAAACCAATCTTGGACCTGAAGAATAGAGTTATTCACGTCGTCAAGATTTTGTGACCGTCGGTCCATTTTAAAGATCAATGATGTATCATCTACAAATAACACCATCTTTGGTTGATTTTGAAGTAATTGGGGTAAATCGTTAATATAAACTAAAAAGAGGAATAGACCCAATATCGAACCTTGAGGAACGCCCATTGTCATTTCAGACCCTAATGAGTTTATGCCGTTTACTTGAACTTTAACCTTTCTATCTTTCAGGTATGATCTTAGCAAATCAAGTGCTGTTTTTCTAATCCCATAGTGCTCCAGTTTCATCAGAAGTGTCTCATGGTTTACGCAATCAAACGCCTTAGAGAGGTCGCAAAAGATTCCAATGGCATCTTGTGCTTCTTCCCAGGCGTTAAAAATGTTTTTACTAGGGTAACACCGGCGTCAGTAGTACAACGCCCTTTGGTGAAACCGTACTGGTGTTCATGAAAGATGGAATTTTTATCAAAGTGACGTAACATTTGATTGAGCATAAGCTTTTCAAACACCTTACTGAGAACTGGCAGAATCGACACAGGCCTATAATTGTTGGGTTCTTTACTGTCACCGGATTTGAATAATGGAACTACTTTACTATGTTTCATAAGATCCGGAAAAACTCCTTGATCAACACTGGTGTTAAATATGAAAGCTAAATAAGGCGCAATGGTTTCGATGAGAGATCTACATACTTTTACAGACATTCCCCAGAGATCTTCTGTTGATTTAATTTTAAGATCTTTAAAAGCTTTTATAACAGCCTGGGGGTTTGTATGCTGAAACCTAAACTCCAAAGGGCATGGCTTTACATTCTTTTTAAGCAAGGCAGCAGAAAGTGTGGGGGATGAATTTAAAGCTTCAGTAGTTTTGAAGGGAATATTCGCAAAAAAATTTTCAAATCCTGAGCTATTTCTACATCTGAGTTAATGGGGCCATGTGCAGTCTCTAAATTAAATTCAGTATTACGCTGTTTTTTCCTACCTGTTTCATTATTTATCATTTGCCAGGTAGTCTTTATTTTATCATCGGCTGATTTTATTTTATTGCTATATTAATATAAAGAGATTTAGCTATTTGGCACACACTTTAAAAAGTTTTTGAATATTTTGCAACATACTGATGCAAGTTTTCATTTTTCAAATGTTGCTTTAAGCCATAAAGTTCAAAAAGTTTTTCCCTGCTTTTACGAATACCTGGAGTCGCCCAGTCACTAAATAAAAACTTTGTGTAAATGCTTTTAGTTTTTAGTGGAAAAGTGTTATTAAACTGGGCATTTAACAGTGAAAAGAACTCGGCATAGAACTCATTTGGGTCACCTATATTATTAAAATTCTGATCACATAATTTACTGGCCAAAGAATTATTGAATTTTTCTAAATTTTTACATGTAATTGTCCTAAACCTTATTTGAATTTTTTGTAACGGCATGTAAGAGCTAAATGTAATTGTCTGTCCACTGTGATCAGACAACTTATTTACAATTTGTTTGTGGAAGTAATCACAATTACAAAAAATATTATCTATACAAGTGGCAGAGGAAGCTGTCACTCGGGTTGGTTCAATAAAAACATTTGACAAATCAAATGACCTAAAAAGGCTTAACAATCTGACAGTATTCAAGTTATTTTCCAATAAATTAATATTAAAATCTCCACATACGATTATTGATTTACTACTAGTACTAAGTTTCTTTAACACATCTTCCATTACAGAATCAAATACAGATAGATTCTGGTAACTGGGAGGTCTGTATATGCATACTATAACATGCTTATCAAGCTCAACACAGGACAATTCAATGGTGTGTTCAACAGACAGCCCGACGATGTCTTTTCGTTCTTTCGATTTAATAGAATTTTTAAGTAATATTAATGACCCGCCATGTATCATACGTTTTCAGCTGAAATGGCTAACTACACAATAATTTTCATAATTAATTAACATTACTTGATGATCTTTCAGCCAATGCTCTGTTAAACAAATTACATCAAACTTGGTGTTTTCCTAAAACAATTCTATTTCCAATAATTTGGAAGCGCAACCTTGGATATTTTGATGAAATAATTTTAAATTTTGTTGCACTCCCTTTGGTTTTTTAGTGTTATTAAATATATTGCCAGAAGATACCTTTTTATTATTCTGTAATAATAATTGGTTATTTAAAGGGGTAACTTCTGTTGTCTCACTGACTAGTTTAAATAATTATCCGGAGTGACCTTCACAACTACAACTGGAGAGTCTAGATTGCCCGTATAAGTTCCAGCAGGAGGAGAGAGCCCTATCTGACTGGTAGTGGTCTCCAAGGATGTTGGTGTTATAGGTGGATCCTCCTTCGTACAACATGACAATTCATAATTAATCACTATGTTGTTAGTATAACTAGGCAACACAGACTCGTCACTAATCCTAGAATATGTTTTATTAGCTATAACCTCGTTAATATTATATGCTATCAACATAGCAATCAGGTGTCTACATTCCCCAGACAGAGATAAAGTTCTCTGAGTTAACTTAAAACCACTAACAAACTTGTTAGTGTCAAAATACTTTTAATGCAATGAATGTTGTTGAACTGTCAAAATGAAACCGATTCCCATTGATAATGTGTCACGCAATTGCCCCGCTAATAAGTGGAGACAGGAGGCATTGTTATGGAAGTAGAGGGACTGGACGCTGCAGTAGAGGCAACTAGGTACAGGTAAGTTAGTTTTAGTTTTATCATCACCGGTAATTAAATAAATAAAATAGATGATGTTTTTTCATTTTGTTCCGTATTCGGTGAAGAATATTGTTTTTTGTAGGATAGGGATACCTTCTACAACTACTCAGTCTATACTGGAAAGCCCTATGACTTCCCAGGATTTGTGAAATTCGATCCTCAACAGGAAAATATTTAAGTTTAAGACTCTCATACAATTTGTGTTATTTTTTACAGAAAACACACTGCTTTTTACTGGCTGAAGAATTGATAGCAGAAGAAAGTTTTTTTTAAAGGGACTCTTGCTCCCTTTCTCATAATACACCAACTCGATTTAGAGAAAGGGTCTATGAATATCGTGTAGTCTTAGTATAACGGGGGTTTAAATAACTATTTCAATGTTGATATGCCTACTCCATCTCGTCTAAAAACATAAATGCAGCGGATGTCATAAGCGTTGCAACGACCACAGATCAGAATCATTATGTTTTACTTACGTATAATTTATCTTAAATCTAGTTTTTATTATCCACAACGCTTTATAACCAGGAAGTACTTACCTAAGTAATAGCAAACACGAATTTCCTTTTTTTGTTAGTACTTAGGTAAATAAATGGATATTATTAATAGAAATTATCTAATCGCCCCGAGAATCTTAACATTGGAATTATTACTGTCGAATAGATTGCAGTATTATTTCAAGTGAAAACAATGATTTAGGGGATACTACATAATTATATATCTTGGATTATATGGGTAATAGGGTCATCATTTCATAACAAGAGTTATGTTATGAGTTGTATTGAGATGATTAAGAAATAAATATCCACAAGAAGCTCACAAATGATTTCTAGGAATAATTATTGAACGTGTGGATAAACCGTGGTTAAATTGATTCTTCCCGGCACAGCCCTGAAAAGCTCATCAGCTCTTCATATTTGGTAGAGAACTAATATGAATCTCTATTACATTGTCATATACATATATCTGTCGCAGATGGATTGTTTAATCCGCTGTTTTACATAACCGCTAGTTGAACATACATGAGAATCATAGGATCATCAACTATAGCCATGGTCCTAATTATGTATTCATGAAAGTGTACCTAATATCTCCCATAGCCAGTAAGAAAATCTACTAGGAACACATATTAACTGTCCGATTTTTACTAAGATTGTCACCCCACCGCCTTACCTATATCTTGACGTCGTGGCGATAGAGTTTACTTTGCCAAAACAGGTATATGGTAAGGAGACATACCAAGAGAGAAACAGAAACCCGCAGGGCAGCATGTGGCTAGCTGTTGGGCTGTATCTCCCGGAAGTAGTCTTGTTCCTCACCTCTGGCTTGCCTTTAGGTAGGTATTGGCCGGCTGGAGGAACACTGACGAGAAAGAGAGCTAAATAGCTCCTACCTCTTTTGGCCGGTTTAAGAGGTGATTCGTAAGAGCAAACGTACTCGGAGGAAGGAAACATTCCAGTAAGTAGGTACCTGGTAGGCATCTTGACCATTTTCCGGTAAAGTATAGAAAGAAAAAGATGCACTGATATTAAATTTAGTTTAGTTTGTGAACAACAGAATCGGCGCCAGTTTCGGGTAGCTTGATGTGCTGGCGTCTGTACATACATATTTTTCAGGGTACTGTTTCACACATACGTCTAATTTGAAAATATAAAAATAATAATAATACCAGCCTATTACTGTCCCAGTGCTGGGCAAAGACCTATTTTATTTTCATACAGAGAAGGCACAAGCATTGATCACCACGCTTGCTCAAGACGGGTTGGCGATTGCATATCTCAAGTGTATGCAAGACCTTAATTAATATAAAACTAAAGTTCACATGGAGGGTCCATGTGAACTTTGAAGTTTTATAAGTCGCTGTCGGGCACAACAATTTAATACATTATGGATGGTAGATTTCAGACTTATATTTACTACAGGTTTCCTCATGATGTATTTCCTTAACCGATGTCCGTATTGACCCAGATAAACCTCAGATAGTACATATGAATTGAGGATTTTGAAACAGCAGTCATTAGACGAAGAAGAAGACCGTCAATACGGTAAGAAGAGGATCTGTAGCACTAAGCTTGACACAGTCATACTGAAGAAAAGACCACGGCCGCTTTGTAAAAAATGTATAGTGACCAAGCAAGAAGAATGTTGTGTGTGAGTGCTAATGTCATTTCTTATTGCCTTGAATCGATATCTTCTGATTTTAGATTAACTTTAGGAACATTACATTTGATTATTTAGATACAACTCACTAGTATTACGCGTATTGGCACAACAATAAGAAACTTAATGTCTATATCATTGTATTAATCAGTTTAACTGTTAATATAGGTTAATACATCTTTTGCAATATGGATCTATTTATTTCATAGTTATTTCGAAGAAAGTAGGTAATTGATCAACAAATACAGATATAACGAGTGATAGTAGTTGAGTGTATCTGTAATATTGATTTTTAATTGATACGAGGTGGCCTTGTTTGTTGTAATTACAAATTATGTTTTATTTTAGGGAAACTTCGTAAGGCCCGAAGTAGACATTCGTATAAATAAAAATAATGTGTAATAACATACTGCCTAATTACTTATACAGAGCGAAACTCTGCAGATGTGATGGGTACGGTATCAAAAAATTATTTATTGGCTGTTTTTTTTTTGGTCGTAAGTTGTGTAGTTACATAAGTAAGTACTTAAAATATCCGTTTAAAATTTAGTTTTAGTAGTTAAACGTATTTAGATATTTGTTTCTCTCATGCTAGTTTCATCTTCCAGCTAACAGCAGCTAAACTTCCAATAATTTCAAATAATCAAGAGAATTGAATATTTTTCTAAGCAAGGGTTCGTTGATTTTGTTATTTTTAGGCATCATCGAATGCTTTAATATTTGTGTTTTGTAGCCAAGAGTATTTTCGCAAACGATTATAAGAATCGAGCTCTTCGCATCATTCGCCGAAATCGCAGCTAGTTATATTGTCTCGTAAACTTTTATATGTCGGCTCATGAATTGAAGTGCTGTCAATAGTCGGTTTATGGGAGGAGACCGTTAACTTTTATTTCCGGTTCACGGAATGTTGTGGTAATGTTTCATAATCGAACAAGTGCGCGACACTTTGCCAGATTAAATTGCCTGAGAGTTTTAGCACTTATTCACTTCCCACAAACAGTAGGAATGGTTTATTATAGTATGGGAATGCTTAACGATGCTATTCGGCACATTCTGGCCGAAATAGAACATTTATTCAAAACTAGCAGCGCGCTGCGGTTTCACCTGCGTTAGTTTCGATCCCGTGGGAATATCGGGATTAAAAGTATCATATGTATTAATCCTGGTTATAAACTATCTGGACTCTCTCTTTCTGGATCTATAGGACTACCTACCTATATAGATAGGTACTTAAAAACTCACGCCACATTAGGGTGCAGATTTGAGATTTGACCAAAAATTCTGACAATACCTTTGGCAATCGATCGACGACACTCAGTTATAGCTCGAGATACAGGCTTGCAGAGACGTAAATAGAATAAGTTTTGTACCTCTCTCATGATTAATGATGGATCACTGCTGCCTGAGGAAATCAGCAAGACCAGAGACATCGCACATGCGTTGCCAACTTGCCATCGCTTGAACAAAACTGAAATATGTCAAGTGCCACGTGCAAAGCTGCTTGTCAGCGGAAATAGATAAATAAGATGGAATAGCCATTTTTCGGACGAGCTTCATCACATACAGCGTGGTAAATGAGTTACATACAATAAGTAACTGGCTTTCATTTGAGAGTTCAATAACATTCATTGAGTTATTTACGTTGTTGAGCAGAATTTTTTTTCAAATATATGTAGCAATGGATAGCAATATGCTTCAAAATTATTCAGATTTTGTACTAGGTACTTTTTCTACTAGATACCTACTACTCCTAAAACCCTCCTTAAACTTTTACACTCACAGAATCTCCTAAAATAAATCTTTACTATAAGCTTGACTTTACTATGTAACTCACGTTCTAAATGCATTATTGACATGCCCCTTTTGACGATTGTTTATTATTATACCATGGTAACGGTATTATGTTAGCACTAGAACTCCTCATATTTTTTGTACCTACCTACATGTTCTCAATATGGTATGGTCCATAAATTCATCAGTGGAATTATACAGGTTTAAATATACCGCTATTTCCTATAATCTCAGAGAAGATTGTCTCTCAATTAAATAAGAAATAATAATTTTGATAGTGCTTTGAACTCTACGAAAACAGCTCAATTATGACTAAAAAGCACCATAAATATTTTTTTGTTTTTTATACGATCATAAAAATTCACAGATAAATCTGTGCATTCACCCCTAAGAGCAATGTTTTTTGAAAACATAATGGTTCATTATATTTGTAAATAATTGAACAATTATACAATATGCCACTGTCAAAAAAACCTTTCGAATTAAAAAGAAACCTGTTAAATTTCCTCCTTAATTTAAATTATTGCGATACAGAGGAACTTATTTATTCTATAAATTACAACTAAAATACCTAACTTTTCATTTCCTTGACAAATACTTAGGGGAGACTGAGGATACTTGATCCTTACGGGAGACTAGGTACAGTGGACTTACAGAGCTTCTGTGAACACTACATAATATTAGAGCAGCAAAATTTGTAGTCTACGGTAAGTTCTAACTTTATAAAGTTGTTAATCCATTCAAATTTGACAGTTGAACAGATGGCGGATGATTATGTGTTTCGTGTTGAAGGAAAATATTTTTCGTAAATATTTATTTTGATTAAATAATTGGTTATTAAACTTATTTGGGTAAGTATCACTTTTAAACTAGTCACTATATATGTGTTTATACGCCTGTGTCATAGAAAAGTGTTAATAGTAGTAGGTTTTTTTACAATAGTTTTTTATAACCTCGTCATAGCTAGGGTACACATGGTACACTTTCTTATGGGAGATATGATCCCGCCGGATTTCAGGATTCAATATGCCTAGAGTATATAAAACAAAAGAAGGTGCAAAAAAAAAAGAATACCGATCGACAAGGAAATCTTGGAGTTGGCTGTTACGTCAGAGGATGAAGAATTACCGCCATCGCCAGAATCATTTTTAAGTGCGTTTGATGAATGTGGATATAACGTTAAATTCGCTAAAATAATTAATGATAAAATGTTCAAGTGGCCTGTTAACGAGGATATTTGTTCAATTGCTAAATGTCAAGTAGTGAAAAAACTACCAGTTCCAAAAGTGAAATCATCATATAAGAGAGTCATTAGTTTTGAGTTTCCAAAATTATTAAGAAAATTTAATATTAAGAAATAAAAAGTGAAAAGAGAAAATATAAGAAGAAAAAAAAAATTAACTTTAATATTATTTTCACCAAAGGTATTTTGTTTTGTTGTGCTAAACGCAAAATTTATTTTATGATTTCTCGTTAATTTAGTTCAACCAGAAGATTCTGTGATAATAAGAACACTAAGTGATGTTTGCTGAAAACTTAGGTACTTATATGTGATTTACTAAAACAGTGGATACGTTGTTGTTATTTCTAGTTTACCTACTATGCTAATAAATCGATTTAAAAAAAAATAACATAGGTTTTTTCATTTTCTTCTATATTGGTATCATATCACCCTAAATGTGGGAGACTTGTTCCCCCCCCCGATCAAGTGTTCCAGAGGGGGGGGATCAAGTCAGACATATATATGGGACACATGATATCATTCCCTATACGAAGTTTTCATGGGCTGGTTACTAAATTTATATAACGATATCATTAGCAATTATACTTAGCATAGCCAATGAAATTCCACGTATTTCAGTACCAAGATATTTCAAATCAAATCAATATTTACGAAATAATGGCAAAAAAACAAAAGGGGGGATCAAGTGTCCTCAGTCTCCCCTACTATATTTACCACACCCACACACACCCCAACGGACCAGTCTAACTCAACAGCAACACACTTACACATACAAACACTCCCCACAATTAGCTTCTAAGCCTCTTTAATAAATACATGTATATTAGCATCAGAGTTATTACGCAGTTATGAATATTTTGTAAAACATGTCAATCCCGTACAAGTACACTGTCCTTCAAGATACAGGGTTTTCCTAGTTTGAAGGGCAGGGTTCTTCTCATATGTAATAGCCATACCCATCCCTTATTTATATAACACTGATGTTACCTAGGCTAAGTCTTTTAGTAAAATAAATATTAGGTCCTTACATATGAAATTAGCGTTTGGTCGTACTGACCACTTTGATCTGAAATATCAGATCAAAGTGGTCAGTACGACCAAACGCTAATTCCAAATTCTCCCCTTTTTTTTTTTTTTTTTTTTTGTGGATGGGAAATCATCCAATGACCCTTCCCGCTCTGGGTGGAGCAGAAGGGAGTGTCAGACTCTTACTGACTAAAACCCACCCGTGTTCCTTCCTTAGCCCTTTGTGTTCCGGGGTAGCGGTAACCCTTTCGGACAATCCCGCTGCCCCGGCAGGCTCCGGCCCTTTCGGGCCCCTTCCTAATGCTGACATCTCTTTGAGGCGCGCGTGGAACACGTACGCGCCGTCCGGCACGGGCCTGGTCCTGATCGGACGGAGAGTTACCCGTTACTCTCCGCCCGCAGGCCCGCGCCTACGGTGGCCGGGAGTCGTCTCGCGGCTCCCGACGCCCGGGGCGTCTCCCGCGGCGGCTGGGACGTGAGGCCCTCTCCCTCAGCCGTCCCGCCACCTCCTTCGCTAGCATGACTGCTTCGCAGAAGGAGGTGACTGCCTCCCACTCCCTCTCGCCCCGGACCATGGCTTGAACCAGGGCCGGGCGCGAGAGGTCGCCGCCGCTGCCGATCGCCTCTGCGAGAACACGGCGGTGCTCCGCCCAATTGGGGCATACCGCCACCGTATGCTCCACCGTGTCCTCCGGGCGACCCTCGCAGTGGTGACACCCGGGCGTTTCCTCCCGCCCGATGATGTGCAGGAACCTCCCGAAACACCCGTGTCCGGTGAGGACCTGCGTCAGGCGGTAGGTGAGGGCGCCGTGGCGCCTCTCTAGCCACTCCTCAAAGAGGGGTCTTACCGCCGCTATCGCGGCGTGCCCTGCGCTGGGTTGCGACAGTCGCTCTTTCCATGCCGCCATGAGATCGCGCCGGAGGTCGGTCCGCTCCGCCGCGATTTGCCGCGGAAGCGGAGTTTCCCCCCGGCGTAGTGCCTCCGCGCGCCACTCGTACAGGCGCGCGAGGACTATCGCCTCCAGATCCCACGGCGGCAGTCCGGCAAGGAGGCTTGCCGCCTCGCCCGAGATCGTGCGGTATCCCCGGATCAGCCTTACGGCTACCACCTTCTGGGGCGCGTTCAAATAGTGGGCGGCTCGCCGCCGCAGTGAACGCGCCCACACCGGGGCCCCGTACGGGGCCATGGACCGCACGACCCCCGCGTAAAGCCTCCGGCAGGAGGCGTTTGGCCCCCTCAGGTTGGGCAAGAGCCGCTTGAAGGCGGCCCCGGCCCGTTCCAGCTTGGGAGCCAAACGTCGGAAGTGCTCGACGAAGTTCCACCGGCTGTCGAGGACGAGACCCAGGTATCTCATCGTTGTCTCGACGCCGATGTGAACCCCTCCTGCCGTTATATGGGATCCCGAAGGCGGCCCGTTCCGAGGCCCATGAAAAGACATGGCCTCGGACTTGTGCAAAGCCACCTCGAGACCCAACTGCCGGATCCTCTCCACGACTATCGCAACCCCGCGTGTCATCGCGTCGGCCGCCGCCTGATGCGACCTCCCCTGCGCCAGGACTAGCGTGTCGTCAGCGTAGCAAACCACGCTGACTCCATCAGGGAGATCGGCCCGCAGCACCCAGTCGTAACCGATGTCCCACAGGAGCGGCCCCAGAACCGATCCCTGTGGGACACCGCACGACATCTCTCGCCGGTTCCATTCCCCGTTGCGACCGGGGTAGATGACGGCTCTGTCCGTCAGATACGCCCCGACTACTCGACGGAGGTAGGTCGGCACCCGGTGATACCGGAGTGCCTCCCCAATGCAACTCCAGGGCAGGGTGTTAAACGCGTTGGCGATGTCGAGTGACACCGCCACGACCACCCCACCCCGGGACACCGCGTCCCCCGTCGTGAGGGCCCTCACGCGCATGATGGCGTCCACCGTCGAGCGCCCCTTGCGGAAGCCGAACTGGCTGTCCGCAAGATCCGGCCCCGTCCTCACCAGGTGCCCGACGAGGCGGCCCGCAATCACTCTCTCAAAGAGCTTGCCGACCTCGTCGAGCAGCACGATGGGCCGGAATGCGGACGGAGAGTCCGCAGGGCGCCCTGGCTTCTGTATGAGGACCAGCTTCCCCGTCTTCCCCTTTGGTTAAGAATTCCAAATTCAAATTTATAAATTCATTTAGCTGGTACATTTGAGTTTTGAAAATAGTCATTCATTTGTTTTTTCCTCATTATTTTTTTCTTTGGCGTCGCATATTACCGCACAATGGAAAACATGAAATATCGGTAGATATATTTACGAGTACGAGTTCTACCGTGGCACCAGTGCTGCAGAAACAGCTCGAAGGATTAATGATGTATACGGCGCTGGTGTCGCAAAAGAAAGCACGGTACGTTTTTGGTTTCAACGTTTTCGTTTTGGAAATTTCGACCTTCAGAACCAACCCCGTGGACGGCCGGAGACCAAAGTGGAAAATTAAGAATTAAAGGCTATTGTGGAAGCGGATCCATCACAAAGCACTTCAGAGATAGCTGCAGGCTTCGGGGTAAGTGATAAAACTGTATTAGTCCACTTGAAGCAAATCGGGAAAGTAAAAAACTTGAACGATGGGTACCTCATGAATTGAGTGAATCGAACTTGCAAACACGTGTCGAGTGCTGTGTTACTTTGCTCAACCGACACAATAATGAAGGGATTTTAAATCGAATCATTACTTGTGATGAAAAGTGGATACTGTACGATAATTGGAAGCGCTCGTCACAATGGCTGAACCCTGGAAAACCAGCCAAATCCTGCCCTTTCTAAACGAAAATTGACTCAGAAAAACTTGTGAGTGTTTGGTGGACTAGCGCCGGTGTCGTTCACTACAGCTTTCTAAAATCTGGCCAAACGATTACGGCAGATATCTATTGTCAGCAACTGCAAACCATGAAGGAAGAACTAGCTGCTAAACAACCGAGATTGGTCAATCGCTCTAGGCCACTGCTGCTTCACGACAACGCAAGACCACACACTGCACAACAAACAACCACTAAGTTATATGAGCTACAATTGGAATGTCTGCGACATCCACCGTACTCCCCGGACCTTGCTCCAACAGATTACCATTTTTTCCGGAATTTGGACAACTTCTTACAAGGAAAAAAATTCAACTCCGATGCGTCAGTCCAAACTGCCTTCAAAGAGTTCATTGATTCTCGCCCCCATGATTTTTTTAGTAAAGAGATCAATGAACTACCCACCTATGAGAAGGCAAAAGTAATAATAATAAAAAAAAAAAGTTTATTTTCTCCACCACATAATGAAAAGTTAGCAGGTACAATACATAATTGTGTATACAAAAATACATTGATGTTGTGGAGACTGGAGCCTGTACTAGGAATACCTGTGTCACAGGTCTCCAGGCCCCCAAACTACACGAACAAGTCACACTGATACAGACGTCTATTAACAGATGCTAATGTTAAAAGTGCATAGATAACAACGGTGCATACTTTGATTAATCACTACATAGTATAAAACAAAGTCGCTGTCTCTGTCCCTATATCCCTATGTATGCTTAAAGGCTTAAACCTTTAAAACTACGCAACGGATTTTGATACGGTTTTTTTTTAATAGATAAAGTCATTCAGGAGGAAGGTTTATACCTATGTATAATACATGTATAATATAGTAGAGAAACACTGATAATTTTAGAGGTTTCTAATGTGATGTCGTAAATAAACCCTTTTTTTGCGCTTACATTGCAAACGCTGGCTGAACCCTATGAGATACATCAAAATAATAAACTACAGTATTGTACACCTTAAAAAGGTCTACAAAAAAGTCCGCGATGGTATATGTCTATCTCTTAGGGATAACCCACAATTACCATTTTTTTTCCTTTACTTTTTACGAGAAATTATGGCTTAATTACGAAGCGATTTTAAGCAACACAGCATTAATCCTTATCCAATTAAGTACCTTAAATACATTGTGCATTTAATAAAGATCAATATGGCCCTTTACAGCATGTTATTTAAATTAATATTTTCGAAGATATTACACATTTATAATGCAGGGACATAGCGTTTGCTGCGGTATCGGCGGCAGGGGCTGGCGGCAAGTTAAAAAAAAACATTAAATTAAAATTATTAATTCTTTAATTAAATTTATTAAATTGCATTGCACCCGTGCGAAGCCGGGGCGGGTCGCTAGTTAAATATATTTTACAAAAAAAAAAAGACTTTGTATTCCTCCCGTACAAAACGCCAATTTCATATGTAAGGACCTAATACATAGGTACCTACATATTTAAAAAAACTGGAAGGGAGACAGTTGGTTATTCTAAAATTTTAATAGTTTCTGCTCAGTGGAGACGAATCAGAAAACGTGCCTCCTTTTGTCCCGAAGGTCTGGACATTCCCACACAAACTGTCATCCCCTATTTAAACTTTATAAAAATCACAGATGCTAATCGTGGGCGGTGGGACCGGACCGGTACCTTACGCTGAGCGCATAGAACGTATTAGGGTGTTACCACACCAATCGATCGATAGTCGATCGATGCCATCGTTCGACATCGGTCGACGTTGATTGATTAACCCCGGCTTCCATCAGTTTTTTTTGAAAATGTATTCACAAGAGGACGCGTTGTTGTTGGCCAGTCGATCGATCGTCGATCGACAATCGATTGATTGGTCTGGTAGAAACGATCGATCGACGTCGACTAATCCATTCTACCATCGATCGAACAACGATCGATCGATTGGTGTGGTAACACCCTTAGCTGCTACCCGCTCATTTTATAAATGACGTTATTACAATAATTAAATGCCTTATGTTGTAATAAGTTCGTAACAATTATTATTTCTAGCCTGTAACAGTGCTGTTATTATTATTATTGTATACTTTAAGTTATGAAGAAGTAAAAACTAATCGGAACCCTCGTGTATTTACTTTGCTATAACATAAAACAGCAATATACCAATAATGTTATCTAGTTATTTTATCTTTAGCTAATGTAATTATTACATTAGCTAAAGATAAAAATAGATAAAATATTCATTCATACACTCACCTCACAGAACTCCAGACCTACTGACATTATCGTCTTTCATTCATCTACAAACACATCACAGTCAAGTTAAGCATCCAAGAGAGCGTTGAGCGCAGAAACGGTGCAAAAAGAAACTACGTAACCCCTTATGTAGTTCCCCAGATACGGGCTATTGATTTGACTAAAAAAAATACGGATTGTCATACAAATCTTCATCTCCTATCGGTAAAACGTAGGTAACCTAACAGAGGCAAAAAACTGAAACACGTGTTTCATAGTTTTTAACCAAGAGCCGAAACACAAATTTTAAAAAGGCATAGGATTCTCCAAATTGGTCTCTTCCACTGAAATACTCGTACGCTAGCTGTAATTCTTCAATACCCTGCCTACAACACAGTTCATTGTACCTACTTACCTGCCTACTCTAGTACACAAGGCGTAACCTGATACAGTCATATGTAATAATTGGGTTGACTTGTGACAGCCAACTGGGACAGATCTGTGACAAGGTCGCCGGCCGGAGGTCGGCCTAGCCCAATTCCTTATTGTCCCGACAAAAATGCCGAATGGGATCGGCTGGACCTCGCGCGTTATATGCTTTTTACCTTATGTTTTGTTTCATAATGTTTACTTTATTTTGTTTGACAGTAGCGACCCGCCCCGCTTTTACACTTTGACGAAACGTCGAGATTTCTTTAATATTTGCAAGTTTTATATTAATGTATTGTAAACATAAACCATCCCGAACAAGTTCTCTAAATGATGGCAAAACCGCATCAAAATTCCTTGCGTAGCTTAGAAGAAAAACGCGGTCACCGTCACGAAGACAGACATCTCAAAGCGATAAGTGTCGCAGTCGTTAACAAAAGTCACTGATATGATCTAGCTGTGATCTCAGAGCGGCAATTCTCGTAATTTTAAGAACGTTCACATTCTGATCTCAGTATAAATCTGTCAAAAAATACTTCTAATTTCCCTACATTTTGACAAGTTTTTGACATTTTTGTTTGTCGCCGAGATGAGACTGCGACTAGATTTTGAACGTTTTAAATTACGAGGATTGGCCTTCTGCAGCATTGTTTATTCTGAAAAAGTAAGTTTTAAATTCCAATAACCTACAATATTTTTGTACTATCCTCATCTGTATCATATTCTATCGAAATTATTCGGCGAAACGGTTTCACGTTATCTTGCAGAGCCTTATATAGGGCCGTAACTGACACCAGTGAATCATAATAAGTACATATCACAATATTAGCAGACAGAAGAACGCCACTGTCCATCATTTGGAGATATAACCAATATGATATACAGTAGGTAGGAATCTCCTGCCAGCTTATGTGTAATCTGTCAATAGATAAGCAAAACCCCAAAAGCTTTCATATGTTGATGTAAATTTACACAGTGAACGCTGCTACCAACCTGCTGACTGGTTACTGGTAACCAACTGCTACGCGCGAGTTCGTCAGAGTGTAAAAATACAAATATCCAGGATAAAAACTAGCCTATGTCCTTCTCCAGATCCCAATCTACCTATTTGAAGAATTTCATAACGATCGGTTCAGTGATTTAGACGTGAAAAGCTAACAGATAGACAAAGAAAATAAAGAAAGAAAAAGTATTTATTTTGACTAGCACAGGAAGATCACAAACAGACAGATCTACTTTCGCAATTTATAGTTTTAGAGTGGAGAGCGAACGTCAAGAAAAGTATGAATCCATGAATCGAGGCTACAGTTGTAGATAGTTACATACGTAGCCAATGAAAGCACGACAGTTTTCGCTTCCCTAAGTAGGTACTACATAATCATCTTTTATATAATCCGGCAAAATTTTCTGGTAAGTATTCCTTGACTGCGGCGAAGCCCAAAAGAAAAATAAGTAATAATATTAGTCACCTATTTTTTTTTTAAATATTTTTCATCCGCTTACCGACGTCCCACAATACGGCATAATCTATAAGAAATATCTAAGTTAATGTTATCAAAACGAATGATCATGGGTCGTGAGTTCGTGACTCATGAGCCCTCTCTGCCTCCTACTAGCTTTAGGTATAATTAAAAAATAATGTAATACTTATTTATTCATTGGACATAGAAAAAGAATAAATACAATTACTAATGCTAATATTTAAAAAAATCTAGCTATTTAAATTAATTTAACAGTAAATGATATACTTTAATAGTTATTATAAATTAGGTATTATTAGGCTTTTATTTATTTCTTAAGTACTTACACTTACGTAAAAATTTTTCATATTATTAGCCCGTCCTCAACATCACCAGTCTATTGCATTCCACTACTGAGTAGGCCTCTGTGTTCACATGCCATTCAACTCGATCCTTGGAACTTCTGTTACCCAGTTCCTACCAGCCACCCTTTGAAGCTCCACCTAGCCTGAGGGCGTTCTCCCCTATGCTACGTCTGACGATTCAGGTGTTCACCTAAGAACATGTCTATCCCAGTGGTGAATGGGTCTATGGCTAACTGAACTGGTCCATTGTCACTTTAGCTTGCTTCTTCAACCCATCTTCACCAGTTGCTGTTACTCCGGCTACTTGACACCGGCTCCGGCTTTTTGATTATATCTGCAACACTAACTAACGCCTTGGTTGTCATCATAGCAGAACTTTGTGAACTATCAACTTAGGTACAGACGCCAGCACATAAAGCTACTAGAATCTGTATAGATTTTCAATTTTATCCCTATAATCTAGGGTTCAAGGTTGATTGGAAAAATTTGACAGTTTCGGGTAGCTTGATGTGCTGGCGTCTGTTCATAGTTTCAAAGGTCAAACTCGCTTCGCACTATGTTAGACTTTTTATTACATATTTACTACTTATTCTTGCTGGTCAGTCGAGCGAGTGTACTGTCAAATCAATCCCGGTTGGCTATGGTAAATGACTCATAATCTCGTTATAACATTATCATGTTTTACTGACATAATCAGCCGGACACTTTGTTTTTATCGCCCAGCCTGGAGCAGTGCAGTTACGCTAAAGCTAGAAAGTGAAATAGTGTACAGCCGACCACGAGAAGTTGTACCATTCTGACTACGCTTCCAGTAATTAATCGTGTTTACTCCGATTCGGTTGGTTTATGCCGGTGCGTTCCGATAATATGTGACAACAGATTTTTACATCCAGCCAGTCCGCCGACACGCGTCAGGCGGAGAACGCGCGCTGGTATTCTAAGTTTGAACAATAAAACATCGCGAAATACTTTGACAGATGCTAAAAAGTTTTGTGAAATAGTTTTAATAATTTTCGTTAATGTCTTAATTGTAAAGCAAAGTTTATTGCAGTTATATAATTTTCGCAGGTGATTATCCGCGATTGCATTTCTGATACATTTTCACTTCAAGAAAGTTTTATGCACAAGATGTAAGTAATCCATGAATACCACCATTATTAATATTAGGTAGATAAGACATTTAGATTAAAAAATAAAACTTGTAATTAGGTTCTTTGATTAATCATTACTGACGTATTTTTTTATTTAAAAAATTCATAGTTTGGTAGGTTAATTATTGGAATCTCTAAACAATTAAAAACAAAAGTACCTATTAAAACAATTTACAGCTCACGTTACAATTTGAACTCAAATAAATTGTGATAAGAATTCACGAAGGCGATAAACAAACAATAACTTTTCTTTGATCCATATTTTTTGTTTCTTAATGACTGAATACTTAAAATACCGGGAAGAGTGGACAGCTAATGCAGTGGCTATGGGGAGTCCTTTGTCCAGCAGAGGGACAATACGGGCTGATTTAAAAAAAATAGATACCTAAAGAAAATGAAATTATTTTATAATAAATTACCTAACATCCATTAAATTTTATATGTTGTTGTTGAATTCAATTAATATAATATGCTGATCACTCAGTTGTCATTTTGTTTACAATCTTAGCACTATATGTACAGGCCGCTAGCCCGTACAGTAGAGTTGTAGTTAGTTGAAGTAGACGGGATGTTGTCAGGGAATAAAACCGCTGTATTGTGTCCGTGCTACCGGAGTGAATTTATTGTTTACACTGATCTTACAAAAGATTTACCTAAATAACATCGACTACGCGTGTAAGGAAAATAGCATAATCGACGAAACAATTTAATGCTAAGTAGTGAATAAAGTTAAACAATTAAAATCGTGTGGCGATGCTCGTACATCCTGCCAACAACAAAAAAATAAACAGACAGAAATCAAAACTGTAAAATTGTAGACAAAATAATTGTGTAAAGGTAAATTTAAACATAATACATTAAACAAATAAAAGGAAGATTAAAACGTTCTCTGTTCAGCTCTGACTGACATAGGAGATGTTCCACAGTTCATCTTGATGTTGCTTCGGCACGCTCGAAGGTGCTCGGTGATCTCTTCAGTTGCCGGTTCATGCGTCTTTGCAGGTCTGCTGCTCTCGTGAGTTTCCACCATTTCAATTTCTTCCTTGCGTTCTTGAGCTCGAGGTAGACAGGAGCATCGGTCTCTCACCTTGAAGAAGACCCATGTGCCGAAAAGAGTTCCACAGACGGTCATGAAACCGTAGAGAACATAATGGTGTTGTTCCGCATCGGTTGACCTGATTGTTTGTATGTCTTGTTGTTCCTTAATCAGCTTTATTTTCTTCTTCAGGTCATTTAGTTGCTCTTCATGCGTTTCGATTGTCGTGTTAGTCAAGTAGGCAATGTTGCTATTCCTGGAAACTAAATGGTTTATGCTTGTCTCCGGTATGTAGATTTCGTCATCATTGTCCAATTCCATTTTGCTTTGCAGATTGTAGTGCGCGTGAATAAGGTGGTTGTTACCACGCATCATGCATCCTGTCGCTAAGGCAATCGTCCCCGTATTACGTAGTGTTTGTGACGTAATTCCAGCTGGACAGAAAATGCGCATCGTGCATTCCTCGCAACACCTAAACAACCAAGCGTTCTTGCTGTGTAGTTTAATCCAGTCATTCGTGCAACTTGATATTGTTGTGCGGCAACTGGATGCTACTCGGTTGTTTATTATGTCTGCTTCACAAATACCTGTTGCGGTTTTTATTTCGTATATAGGTAGGTCGAAATTGCATAATAGCTGATTTGTGTTGATTTGTATGCACGATAGAAGTTGTTGTTCGTGCAACGGTATTATCATGTCCTTTCTCAAGTTCACGGCCATGTATTTAGCTGTTGGTATTATGCTGACCATTGAGCTTCCGTTTATGTTGCTGATAGGTATAACTTGCGTTAATTCATATTGTTCGTCTGTTACCAAAGGAATTCTCACTTCAAAAATGAGGAAGTCTTCGATAAGTTTTCCGTGAACACTTGATAATTTGTACATTTTCCGTATGCATTTGAAACCGCTTGTACAGGGCAGCGATAATCCTTTTGGCACTTGTCCTGATATAATATTTAGTTGTTTTTCAAAGGCATCTGGTTTCAACAAGTGAGTGTCGACCTTGCCGTTGTGAATATCTGTGATAAGGTCGATCAATGTGTTTTGTATTCTTCGCAAGTTATCGACCATCATGTTTGCGGCTACTGCAGTGGCTATGATGAAGGTTGCCTTGTCTTGCTCTGTTTTCAATTGCTGAATACAATCTCTTAGCTGTTTATTGATTATGATGAACTGTCGGTTCATCACTTGCTCGTTTCTTTTAAGTAAATTGTATTCACCTTCGATGATTGATGTTTGGTTCTTGTAGAGATTTATCAAGTGATCTTCGTTGATTTGTATCAGTTTTATGTCCTTACTGTATTTTTCAGCGAATTTATCATCGAGCACTCCAAACAGGGAGTTGGCAATGTTACCTATCCCATTGATCAGACCTCGTTTAACACGTTTTCCGTGTTCATATTTTAAGACTTCATGATAATGTCTTAGTTCGTTCAATTCGTGCTCGAATTGTGTTGATATAGTAAAGTAGGCTGTATTGCGCTGATCGAGTTCTTGTAATTGCTTGACATATTGTTCAACAGCGGTGACACTTCTCCAGTATGTCGACATGTTGTAATAAATAACCAATCGCCATTCATCTTGAATTATCTGTATGTCTGCGGTTTTATCAAAGTATACAAGGCGGGATGGGTCGAGAGCCGTGACGTCCACTAGCTGTTGTATGGATGGTGCCACACACATTATCATGAACAACAGCATCGTACTCCAGCACGTCGTGAAGATTCCTTTCTTTGCAGTTGTAGGTCTCTGTCGACATTGCTGCGATGCTGTGGCTGAAATCGCCTCCTTTTGTCTGTTGTCAGGGTCCTCAGTGTGTTTGTCCTCAGTATGGCGTCCTGTTTCAATGGGCAACCGTGACACCTTTGTTATCGGCCGCTTCATAATATTTGACTTAGTTTTCAATGTCACTACTCGTACTAAGTCATCAGCTCCCGGATGTGTTTCTGTAACGCGTCCCAGTAACCATTTAGCAGGGGGTATCTGATCTTCCTTTATAAGAACGACATCACCCACCGCAATGTTTTGTGTGGGAGTTTGCCATTTTCCTCGAACTTGTAGTGTTTGTAGGTAATCTTGGGACCACCTTTTCCAAAATTCCTTGTACATGTTTTCTGTCAGTCGCCATCGTATGGTTAATGTTGTGTTGTTAACTTCTGAAGTCATAGGTGGCGCCAGCACAGGACCGCCGACTAAAAAGTGCCCTGGTGTTAAGTAGTCCAAGTCATTGGGGTCGTTTGTTAGAGCGACAAGTGGCCGAGAGTTAAGGCAGGCTTCGATTTGTGTTAAGAATGTATTGAACTCCTCGTACGTCAATTTTTGTTCGCCAATGACACGTTTGAGGTGGTGCTTCATGCTTTTGACTGCAGCTTCCCATAAACCCCCAGCTGTTGGCCATGATGGAGCATTGAAGTGCCACTCAAGGCCACACTCCGAGATGTTTTTTATGAGGTCGTTATTGTTTATTAGTTGCAATGCCTCTTGGCGTTCCTTTGCTAGTGCTCTTGCTGCGCCTACGAAGTTTGTTCCGTTGTCACTGTAGACATGTTTCGGTGTTCCCCTTCGTGCGCAAAGTCGTTTCAGTGCTGCCAAAAATGTTGCGGTGCTGAGATCTGATACTAGCTCAAGATGTGTGGCTTTAGTACATAGGCAAACAAAAATGGCAATGTATGCCTTTACTGTCTTTATACCACGGCCTTTGTTGGCTTTTATATCAACATGACCTGTAAAATCCACACCTGTATGGGTGAATGGCCGGGACGGCGTAACTCGAGCCGGCGGTAAGTCCGCCATCAGTTGATTGCTGCGTTGCGTTTTATAGCGATGACAAGTTATGCATTTATTTAATTGTTTCTTGATAGTTTTCATTCCACTAAGAATCCAGTACTTGTTTCGAAGATGTCCCAAGGTGAGCCTGGTACCACCGTGAAGCGTTTGCTTGTGGGCTCGCTCAATCAAAAGTTCTGATAATTTGTGGTTGTTGGGTAAAATAATCGGATGTTTTTGTGAGCTGGTTAAATTGGCATGTTCAAGCCTTCCGCCCACTCGAAGAATGCCTTGGTCGTCTATGATTGGACACAAATTCAAGAGTTTACTCGTGGCCCGTACTTTCTTGTACTTCTGAATGTTTGCGATATCGTCGCCAAACGAGTTGTTTTGTACAATTCTTATGATTGTGTATTCTGCTAGTTCCAAGTCTTCGGTCGTTAGCTGAGTTATCCGTTTGGCCTTTGTTACGTCACGCGAGTTGTTTATAAATCGTAGTAGCCAACTTACGATTCTCGTAACACGAGTCATCGAACTGTGTTCTTGTAAAAGTGTCTCAATAAGTGATATTTGACTTGCTTGTGTTGCGCAACTTTGCTCACGGTTCCTTAGCTCCTCGTTGGTTGTGAAAGTCTCTTGTTTGGTTATGCTGTTGTTTTGGAGCCAGGCAGGGCCATTCCACCATAGTGTGTGATTCATAAGGTCGGCTGGCAAGACTCCTCTGCTTGCACAATCTGCGGGATTTTCTTGCGACTTCACATGTCTCCATCCGTTATGTGGAATTATCTGTGTTATTTTTGCGACTCTGTTGGCCACGAAGCTCTTCCAGCGCTTTGCATCACCTTGTAACCACCCTAGTACCACCATCGAATCTGTCCAACAGTAAGTTGCAACCTTTTGTTGCGTGTTGATCGATTCCTCGACCTTTTTGATTAGTTGAGCGAGTAGGGCCGCGCCACATAACTCTAATCGAGGCAGTGAAATGGTTTTTTTCAGCGGAGCTAGTTTGGTTTTTGCTGCTACTAGTTGAATCAGCTGTTGACCTTCCTTATCAGTGGATTTGCAGTAGACAACACATCCGTAAGCTCGCTCAGATGAATCGCAAAAGCCATAGATTTCGAAAGGCAGTTCTGTGTTGCCAATCCAACGTGGTATAGAAATATCGTGAATGTAGCCCATCTGTTGGCGAAATTGCTCCCATTCTTGTTGTATGTTCAATGGGAGACAATCATCCCAGAGTGCCGTTGTTTTCCAAGCTTGTTGAAAGATCAACTTGGCCCTTAGTGTGACGGGCGAGAGCCAACCTACTGGGTCATACAATTTGGATATGTCAGATAGCAATGTGCGCTTCGTGTTGACGTCACGCTTGTCAATAAGCGGTATTCGTTTATATGTAAATTGATCCGTGCGCGGATTCCAAGTTATGCCTAATGTTTTGTTTGTTTCTATGTCTTTGAAATCGAACATTCCTTGACTGACTAGGTCGTTAGGCAAATTCTCAAGTAGGCATTTGTTATTGCTGGTCCACTTTCGAAGGTTGAATCCACCGCGCTTCAACATGGTTATCAGTTCATGTTGAGCCTTCTGTGCGGTGACGATGTCGTTGCAGCCTCCTAGCAAATCGTCTACGTACAGCTGATTTGAGAGCATGTTCGCTGCCAGAGGGAATTCAGCGCCGTCATCTTTGATCAATTGTTTTATTGTTCGCATGGCCAAAAATGGAGCTGATTTGGTACCATATGTCACTGTAGTCAATTGAAATTCTTGTAGTGGCTCTGTGGCAGAATTTCGCCAGACTATTTTCTGTAATTGTTGGTCCGTTTCCTGAATTCGAATCTGTCGGTAAAACTTCTCGATGTCAGCAGTGTATACGTATTGGAACGCTCTCCATCGCAGAATCATGGCTTGAATGTCTTGTTGCAGATTGGGTCCGCATTCCATTAGTTGATTCAAACTATGGCCTGTGGTCGTGGTTGCCGACGCGTTGAATACTACACGTAATTTTGTCGTAGTTGAATCAGGTCGCAGTACTCCGTGGTGAGGTAAGAAACAACTTGGTGTTGTCGGCATTGTACACGGTCTCATATGCTTGAGAGCTATGTACTCATCGATGAAAGCCTTGTAGCTTGCCGCAAGACTTTCGTCTCGAGCGAATCGTTTTTCCAGTTGTTTGAATTGTGCGACCGCTTGTGGTTTTGATTGTCCCAGATGTTGATCAAAGTTTGGTTTCATAGGTATTCTAACTGCGTATCGCCCATCTTCAAGCCTTTTGGTAGTTTGAGTATACAGTGACTCACAGTAGTCTTCCTCGACTGTTAAGGATTCGTTGTGAGCTGTGATCTCTTCCATCTCCCAAAAACGAGAGATATCTTCGGTGTTTACCACTACATGGCAGTTAAATGTTTTGGTGTTTCCAACTAAAACCCATCCGAGTTTTGTTTGTTGCGCAATCGGTGCGTGTATGTTTCCTCGGAGGATATTGTTCATGATGATGTCGGCGTATACTCCAGCATCGAGTAGGATGTCAACTGGCCGAGATAAGTTGAAATGTGGATCAGCCAGGTTGATGTTTTGTATGTGAGGCCAGTCTTGTTTCTCGAAGGAATAGTTGGGCAAATTGTTAAGTAATTTTGCCATAACCAATGCCTGTGTTGTGAACTGGTAGTCCCCATAAAGTGACTCGCATTCCAGCTGAACTGTTCCATTGCTATGACTGGCAAATGCTCCGATTCCGGATACCGTTGAGTTTTGGTTGTATCTCCGAAGGCCAAGTCGTTGAACCGCAGATTCAGCAATAAGGTTTAGTTGGGACCCTTGATCTAGAAGGCATCTTAATGTTGTATAAGTTCCATCTATGGCTCTAACTCTGAGCTATCGAAGGAACTTATACAACATTAAGATGCCTTCTAGATCATGACTGTTGATAGCAGAACTTCGTTGAAATTTCCAGACACGTGATTGGCTTTGCCTTGTGAGGTCGACGGTTTGTTGTTGGGTCGTTGACCGTTCGATAAAGTCATTAGCGCAGTGTCCCGAAACATGTCATGTAATGTGGTGTGATGTGTATTGTTGCACACTCTGCACCTTTTATGCGAATTGCATTTATTTTCTTTGTGTGAATACATGCAATTCTTGCAAACATTCAATTGCTCAAGTGTCCTCAATTTAAGTTCCGGAAGCTATTGAAGTCAACAGGAATTAGTGTCCTACAACTGCAATGGACTCTAAACAACAAGAACTTCTGAAGCGGCAGGAAATCATTGCTGAAGGCATCAGAAAAATCGGTGTCAACTTCGGAAAAGATGGACCTGACCGCAAAAACAATACCTACATCAAGGTTAGGTTGGATAATCTCAAGGCTCACTGGAACGAGTTTGAGATGAACCATGGCATTCTGCAAGACGCTGAAAACCAGACAAACGAATACTACACCATTCAAGTATATAAGAGAGTCAAAAGTGAATACCTAACCATATTACAGAAATTGCAAGCCTGGCCCTCTTATACTGCTGGCGACAGGGATTCTGAAACTCTCGGGAATCCAGGTGAAACCATAAAGAACGTTGGAGTCCTTTCGAAATCTGACGAGCTCAAAACCCAACAAGCCACCAATTTTAGAGCTTTCTCACGCTTCACACGCAACATGATTACGGCTGACTTAACTGAAAAATGGGACATCGAGGATAAACTTAAGACTCTCGAATCCCGATGGAAGGTGATCGACGAAGTACATTGGAAACTCGACAACATTCTCGTCGGCAGTGACGTAAACTATGAGCTTGAGTTTTCAAAGTATGAAGCAACATACGAATCAACAAAGCGGGATCTTAATCGCAAACTAAACCTCGCGGTCCAGCAACGCGACAGCGCCCCGAAGATCGAAATACCAGTGTTTTCGGGAAACTACTCGCAGTGGCCGACATTCCTAGACCTATACGCCGCTGCTATCCACAACAACCCTACCTTCTCTAAAGCCCAAAAGATGCAGCATTTGAAGGGGAAGCTGAAGGGAGAGGCTGAGCGCTTGGTGCAACATCTATCTGTTTCTGAAAGCAATTACGACTCCTGCTGGGAACTTCTTAACCACAGGTACAACAATCGACAGCTGCTCTTTACGAAACAGATGCAAGCCCTACTGGGTCAGCCAACGATTCAACATCAAAATGCTTACGAGCTGAAGCGTCTACACGACACTAGTCTGGAAGTCGTGCACGCCCTTCGCAACTTGGGCATAGATACTATTACGTGGGACCCCATTCTAGTACACATCCTTGGGGGGAAACTCGACTCTCAGACCTACTCCGACTACATGGAAGCGAGGAAAAATCCCAGAGAGCTTCCTGTGTTTGATGAACTCATTCAGTTTATCGAGAACAAGTTTTCAGCGCTAGAATCAATGACAAAGAAAAAGAACCCAACTAACTTCCACAAACAAGCATCATCATCCCAGGACAAGGAGACTACAACATTCCAAAGGGACGCGTACAAATACAAACGGGCACCCAAGGCGAATCACACAAGCTCCGACAAAAATTGTCCTATCTGTAAAACAGATCACATCTTAATTAATTGCTCAACATTTCAAGAAATGAATCCGGCTCGAAGGACCAAAATGTACAGGCCGCTAGCCCGTACAGTAGAGTTGTAGTTAGTTGAAGTAGACGGGATGTTGTCAGGGAATAAAACCGCTGTATTGTGTCCGTGCTACCGGAGTGAATTTATTGTTTACACTGATCTTACAAAAGATTTACCTAAATAACATCGACTACGCGTGTAAGGAAAATAGCATAATCGACGAAACAATTTAATGCTAAGTAGTGAATAAAGTTAAACAATTAAAATCGTGTGGCGATGCTCGTACACTATACTTACTTACAATTTATTAACTTTGATAATAATAACATTCAAGGCATTTGATTTATTTCTAACTTTGTGTTAGATAAACTAAACTAAAAAAAAAACTCAACTAAATATTGCTAAGTTTATTGAACAGTTAAATAAAATTACATAAAATGCAATCATAATAAAAAAAATATATTAAAACCCACTTTTATTACTAACTTCCTGCTAAATCTATTTATTAGGATTTTTAAGTTCCTTTCTTGAATTGCTTAATCAATTAATGTGTAAACGTTTATTTGCTAAATTCTTCTTTAATAATAAAACAGCTTTACTTAATTATTTATACTAGCCTCCGTTAATTATAAAAGTAATGGGTAGGTGGTGGTAAACGCGGTTTTTTTTAATATTTGTGATTGATCTGCTTTTACCAGAGTCCGATACATTTATCCGTGGAATAAAATTGACGTCTGATAATTTCCGTAAGGAAAAACTGTCATAAATTCAAATTTTATTCACAGGAATCAGGATACTCGTACTAGGAATACAATTCTGGTCGAAAACGCCTTTAGATTGTTTTGATTTATTGATAATTACCTGTAGATGCCTTTAAACAGGCTCTCAGGGACATAAACGCGCATACTGTAACCATGAATTCAGCACATGATTCTAGACGACCCAGGCTAGACATTTTACGTCAGTTATGAAAAAAAAAGGCTGCTGTTTCATAGAAAAGCGCAATACCTACATACGCGGTCAAAATGTATGGAACAGCAATTTTGTTTCTTAATAACCGACGAAAAATTTAAATGCAGGAGGATCCAGAATCATGAACTGAATTCATAGTAACAGGTTGCGCGTCGATGTCGCTGCCTACACCCTGTATCGTTTATGCTAATTTGAAAAAAAAAAGCAAACAAAACCTATTTATCAAACAACTGTTTAACAGTGGAAAAAGTTACTCTTATTTCATACATGTACCTAATAAGTAGGTGCCTATCTACTATCGCTCCGTTAAATATGATAAACAAATAATGATTAAGTAAAGTAAACGAATAACAACTCATGCATGACCCTAAATGTCGTTATGTATCTCTTTATTGATATTATGAATGAAATGTAACGAGTTTTTACTTCACGTTTATTAAAAAGTTTTTTTTTTTTAAATAAGTAATAGTAGTGCATCGTTTTTCACAGCAGCGAAAAATCTATATTACTTAATCAAATTGATCTATCTTTATGAAAATTAAATGTTGCTCGTTGGTAAGCTTAAAATACGTATCAGTTGAGAACGGCTGAACCGATTTGGTTATCGGAAACATTGAACATTCTTTTCCCTATGGGATTTTTGTAAGAATTATTTTTTAGAGTTAACATCTGAGTTGAGTTAATTAAGTTTTGAGTTGAGCTACACGATTACACAAATGCGTGCACTGACTGGACAACTCCACTCAAATTTGTGAAAGAGAAATCTGAGGAGCTGTGGAAGAGTGTCTGAAATGGTCTTTTCACTTAAGAGCCACACGGTTCTTAACTCAAAAGACCATTTTAGACACTTTACAACTACATGACCTGACCAAGATCATATCTGGACTTTAAAAGTGACTGACTCCTGAGTTTGTTTCGCCATTCTTCTCAGGGGTAGTCAGATAGGAAATGTCGACTCCATCTAGATATTTTTTTTTAATATATAAGACGTGTAAAAGGGATTCTGTTATCCTATCTACAGAATAAACGATTTAATTTCATTTCTGCTGGAACCTTACCATTTATTTAATAATCATTATAAAATCGAATTAAATTAATAAGTCGCTTTTTCATAAATAAATAAGTACAGGTTTAATTACCGATTTGATGTGACAAGTTAATTACCTACTTACGAACTCTGAAGCTCATTTTTAAACGACTTCAAAAAAAAAGGAAGAGGTTCTCAATTCGGTTGAATATTTTTTTATGTTTGTTACCTCAGAACTCCGTTATTTATAAGCCGATTTGAAAAATGATTTTTTTAATGAATAAGGTATGCCTCAGGGGTGGTAGGTACACTCACACCTTCCGGAATAAATTCTCTAAATGATAGTTAAAACCGCATCAAAATCCGTTGCTTAGTCTAGTAGAACAACGCGGTCACACAGACAGACACGAAAAGCGAGTTTATCTTATAATATAGATAACGTATGACAACGTAACGTATACGTACACGTTTTAGTTGCTATCACGCTCACAATTTGTAATATTTTTGCACCTACTAATATTACTTACATCCGTAATTCTAGCCTAGGCTGCTACTGTCTAAGCCAAGGTAATTATTTCACAGGGATAAATAACTCACGAATTAATCGGACTACCACGATACAAGGTATAGCGTAATATATAATTTTGCTTCTCTAATAATTGAACTCACGAAGTATTAAATGTAATATCTAAGACTAGAGAGGATTTAAGGGTACCTAATCTTAAAATCAGACTAGCTGCTCCCCATGGTGATGGCGTCAACCGCGGGTGTCGGAAATTATCCCACAAAAACGTTCGACCGGGACAAAAAATATGCCTATGTTACTCCGTATAACATTACCTATCTGCCAGTGAAAGTCCCGTCAAAATCGGTTCAGCCGTTTTGGACATTAGCCGGACCAAACAGACAAACAAAATTTTAAAAATTGTTTTTTTGTTATTATGACAATATTATTATTACCGTACATACTTCCATATGCTTATAGTAAAATGCTGTTATTATAACATTACAAACAGACACTTCAATTTTACTTATTTGTATAGTACAGATGTTCGAGTATATTATATTGTATAGATGTAATAATAATAATAATAATAAACCATTTATTTTCAGGTAACAAAGACCCATAGATACATACCTTAACCTAAGTATACATAATAATATAGTAACAACTTTGTTAGTAAATAAAACTTAATAACTATGTTAGTATCACTTAGTTGCACTATGTCTTTGTGCGTTCTGGTTTGTAAGTATAAGTACCTATATTGTTATTGTAGTATAATTGATTTCTTAAAGAAAAATGAAAAAACGATTTACTTGAGTGAGACTTACATAATAAATTAATTTGGACTAACTAGTATAGAGAACATGAACGTATGTGACGAAGAAATTCGGTATATTTTAAAATTTTAGTACAAAAAAGGTAAAAATGCGACGAACGCCGCGAATAAAATTTGTGCGGTTTACGGACCTAATGCAGTATCAATACGAGTAGCATAAATGTGGTTCAAGCGTTTCAAGTCAGGAAATTTTAGTGTGAAGGATGAAGCTCGCTCAGGACGCCCTGTCACGGCTAAAATCAGTGCCATTTTTGAAAAAGTGGAGCAAGATCGACATATTAGTAGTTATAATATTGCTAAAGAACTGGATGTTGATCACAAAACAGTTTTACGGCATTTACAAAAGTCTGGGTACAAGAAAAAACTTGATATTTGGGTACCACATGATCTCACTGAGAGAAACTTAATGCAACGTGTTTCCATTTGCGATTCTTTGTTGAAACGTAATAATTCCGACCCATTTCTTAAACGGTTGATGAAAAATGGATCACTTGCGATAAAAATGTCCGAAAAAGATCGTGGTCGAAGCATGGACAAGCCCCACAGACCGTGGCGAAGCCCGGCCTGACTCGGAACTGTGTGTTTGGTGGGATTGGAAAGGAATCGTCCATTATGAGCTTTTGCCGCCGGGTAAAACTATCGATTCTGACCTCTACTGTCAACAACTGATGAGGTTAAAAGAAGCATTGAGAAAAACCGGCCGGAGCTGGTGAATAGGAAGGGCGTGATGTTTCATCACGACAACGCCAGACTGCACTCATCTATAGCCACTCAGCAAAAATTGAGAGAGCTTGGCTGGGATGTGTTGATGCATCCTCCGTACAGCCCTGATCTTGCTCCATCAGATTTCCACCTGTTTCGGTCACTTCAGAACTCTTTAGGAAGCATAAAGTTAACCTCAAAGAACACTGTGAAAACTACCTGTCAGATTTTTTTGATAAAAAATCTCAAAACTTCTACAGCAATGGGATCATGGCATTGCCCACAAGACGGCAACAAGTCAACGATCAAAACGGCACATACATATTATAAATAAATAAAAAATTAAACCTAAAAGAAATTTTTTTTTTGTATGAAAAATACGAAAATACTTTTGCCCCGACCTAATATAAACAAACAAATTTCACCTCTTTATAATATTATTATACAGAGCGTTTAGAAGATTAGTGCAAAGCTTTAAGGGGGTGATAGTTGAAACCATTTGCAGCATTTTAAGCCATGTCTTAGACGAAGTATGTTTTTTTTATTTTTTTCCCAGTTAAACTTGGTATGTTCTTTTTGACTAAAAGTTTGAAGTAATTGTTTTAAATTAAAATAATGTTTGAACATGAATAAGTGAACCCAAAAAGCAAAAACAAATAGGACTCAACTCTGCTTTTAACTTTATTAGTTACAAAAAAAAAAACATTCGTAGCATGTTAGCTCACTAAAAACAAAGAAACTTATTGATTGGCAATACACGTGTCGATCACAATTTTATGAACTTTCACATTCACTAATTACGATGGAAGCAAGTAAAAACAGGACACATGCGTTAAGAACAAAGACATGTTGCGTGATGTGAAAAATTCAAATAGAATAATTTATGGAAACAAAAGACATAGCAAGCGAAGTCACGGGTTCGCTTGGATGTCTACAATAAAACTAAAAGGTACAGCAAGTACATGCAGCAGAGTTACAACAAGTACAAGCTGCAGATGGTGTTCAATAAGATGAAGTGATAAAGTGTCGTGACGCATCACGCATGTAAGAGTTTGTTTACATTCAGCCGTTTTAGCCGTGTTCGGTCGATGACGCGTAAACTTATAAATAGTTCGATTTCTACGAGTATTACGGACGCATTCAGCCGATTGATTTGCTACCAGTTATATACAGTTACTTAACAGTTATTACTGTAAACGTCCCTTTTGAGGTTTGACTTTTCCCGTACCTACTTACCTCTTAATTACACCACGTTTTAGCGCGAACCACTGTTAAGAAATGGATTCAACCTTTTACCAAGACCTTTTAACTTCATAAACCTTGAGAAATTGTATTTTGCAATGTAGAAGATATGTAATTCAGGTCTTGGAGTGTTGCAATAGGATCAAAAGCGGAAAATATCAGGTAACTCTGTACGTAATTTAAAGTGGGTATGACGCTGAAATTTAAATAAACAAGAATTAAATCTTGATTGTAAACTGTATTCAGATTTTCTCCTACCCCAGAGGATGCAATTTAAAATCATGGCATCCAATGTTATCTATTTAATACGATAACATGGGAGACAAAACAAGGTTCACGAACCAATAAAAAATTCAAGACAAGCTTTCCATAGGGCCTACTTTAATGAGCTACCCCGATAATTAAATTAAATTAAAAATAATAAAATGTGTCTTTTGCTGGCTCATTCACCACTCATGAGAAATATCCAGCCTTTAAGATGAACAATGGATTTTTTTGCAATAATGAAAATGTCTCAAAGACGTACGTATGTACCTAGGTATGTTGCGCATAGTTTTATCAATAAAAGTCATCAACACAGTATACATACATTGTTCCTATGAATGAATAACTAGCAAGTTACAGACCGGCTGTTCTAGATCATAAAACATAAAAAAATACTAATAAAGTTAGAAAGATAGATAGATAACACAATTTTATTTAGTGCACATAAAATACATAGCACACACAAAAGCACAATTATTACATAATAAAAAATAACTACTAATAAAACTAATAATTACTTTACTATATTTATATACAACGTGTAACGTTAAAAGCGCACAACCTCATACACCCCAATTAGAGCATCGAGTTAAAAGCATAATACATACAATGACCAAAACTATTTTTTTTAAAGCTAAATATTTTTATTAAGAAAATCGTGTTGATCCTAGCATTAGTTTATGCATTCAAAATTGAGTCTTATTGCCTTAAAATAAGACTTAATTTTCTTTGGCTCAATCGGCGGATAGTATGGCAAAATACATAATTTTTGAAAAAAACCTATATTAAAAATTACTGAAATCAATTCAGTAGTCAATTATGAACAAACTATTTTCAGGTTTTGCGCATTTAACGTTACACGTTTGTATATAACAGGGTTATTTTTCAAAGACCAGCCAAATTTAAGGGTGTGGTATAGACCATCAAACTGCAGAACTTTCTCCATGGCACCAACATAGTAATCGCGAATAAAAATTCAGCAGTCCCATACGTTTAGGTCGTGTAGATATTGAAGTTTTCTATGGGACCGTTGATAAATTTTTCGCGATTACGATATTGGTCCCATGGAGAAAGTTGTTCAGTTTGATGGTCTGTACCACACCCTTAAATTTGGCTGGTCTTTGAAAAATAACCCTGTTACTAATATACAAAAAAGGGCTGATTTTTCAATCGAACGATAATTTTTATTCCTGGAATAAAATTAACATCTGGCAGTGTTTGTATGGAAGAGCTGTCAAACCTTCAAAATTATTCCTCCGATAAAGTTATCTGGCGTTGGAAAAATCAGCCGTTAAAGAAATAAAGTGACACTATGACATACTACATATCGCACCTTTAGAATTATAGAGACCTACTTTGAAATCTTAAAATATTTAAAATTTCAAATTAGGTCTCTTATAATTCAGAATTATAGAGACCTAATTTGAAATATTAAGATAACTTAAAATTTCAAATTAGGTCTCTATAATTCTAAAGGTGCGATATGAACTTATGTAGGTAGAGTAGAATTGCGTTATATCTGCCTATAAAAGTATACTTAAACCTGCGTGTGTTTACTTTTCTGACTAAGTAGGTCATTCTGTTTGCTGTTATATCCCACAGTTTTTCATGAAAAGGTCATGTTACAAATTTTCGTTTAAACAGTCTACGCACGTAATCCTCCGTGTCGGACACACTTAAAACATGTTTAATGTTACATAACAGTACAAAATTAAGTGAAATAAATATTTTTGGTTCAGTGTAAATAAAAATGTATTATTTATTATATAGGTACCCACCTATTTTACCTACTTTAAAACTGTCAAATTAGCGTATCTCCCGCGTAAAATATCATCAACATTGCACAATGATACTGTACCTATATGCATAATGCTGTAAATATATGACAGTTGTACTATTATTTCGTTCAATAAAACAGGACGAAACTGATAGTCATATGTTGGATCCTTCCGAAGTTCCGATTCGCATAATCAGCTCGCAAATAGTATCTATTTAGATTTCTGCCCTTGTCCATACAGAAGGCTTTACGATCCGCTTTCCCGTCAGTGAAGGATTAGTATTCTTTCTCTGTCCTGTCTCTCTGTCTCTCATGAATATTTCTTTTATGTCCAGCGACTTTATCGCGATTTTCACACGCGTTAAATTAGTTTTTCCTTGTACACACATCACGATAACAAAAAAAAAAACTAAAATAAATTTAATTGCGTACCTACACGATCTCGCACGTTTATTACACAATCTCATTATATTTTAACCATTTTCAAATTTCCATTAAGGTATTCCAATCATGCTCCACATTGTTTCATGTCGTGAATTATTTATCTGTGAAAAAACCTCTGATGCCTCGTTGAAATTTCTATTTCCTCAAACGGCAGATCATTCCATTCCAACATTCCAAGGAACTGCGGAAGCATTGGGCAAGTAATTAAGCTCATTGGCGTAATGAGACATTTCACTGAACCGGGTCAACGGTTGTACGGACGAGTGTACTACTTACTCACAATCACACTTACTTTGAGAACATCGCCGAACAAAGGACTTTGACTAATTACCTCTGCCTTTACATAGTTGACGACATAAGCACTGCGTGTTAGAGGGCTTTAAATATTCTAATGATATGCCTAATTGTGCCCGCTTTTGGGTTTGGCGATACGGACATTTCGTGAACTTTCCCATGCTTAGCTGTTTGTGTTAGCCGGTTAATGGAAGAATTATTTAGGTGACTTCTTCACTGTTACAATGCTTTAATTTTAAAATGAACTTCGACTTGTTTATGGTAGATATAACATTATCTGAATTGTTGAACTAATTACTTACTAATTGACCATTAGGATTTCTAATCGTGCTTCATTATGCTAAATGTTCTATTGAGGAAGTTTACTTGAGGTTTTTTTTTTAATGATTTGATCGTATCGCATGACATAATCTATGCATATTATAATAATATTGTAGAGTCGGACATGTACAGTATATCCGTTATAATTTGCATAACAAAGCGTTTATTTGTATTATACTCTGAGCTACTATTTTTAGGTTTAGGAACGTTATTGTAAGAAAATTACTAGGATGCGTGTCTGACTACTTATTATCGATTTAAAACTACAAATTATTACAAAATAAAAATAATGCTACCTACATTTTCAAAGGGCCCTGTTAATATCCTACATTCGATAAGAAACCATAGCGTTATAGTAAGCAGTAAACGCGAATGTCCTTGGCTTCATTATATGTAAACCATGCCATGAAACAATACAAAAAACGTACTATAAAGATTAGTATAAAACATTAAACGTAAAATAAGAGAATAACTTCAATGGTAGAAGAATGGTCCTCGTGCAAGCCATCTTAAGCCCAAGCATTGATCTGTTTACAGTGGCCACAAGCGCGATTGGCTCGGTCACGGCCGCTTTGTCCTGTTTACATCCTTATTGTTGTTTACATAACGGGTGTAAATGCAGAATATACGTAAATCATAACGGGCTGAATGAACTGTTAGAACTGTACAAGTTTAAAACAAGGGGAAACGCAAACAAAGCAAATTTACATTCTAATCTGATTGTCATCCCGCGCAAATATAAGCGTAAACTAGGCTATTGCGGTCTCGTGGGCGATACACTACATGGCTCGAACTACATATTTGTGCATGGGTACCTAATTGTTGCAAAATTGGTCAAATGCTATATCATTAGTAAGTATTAGCTATCCCCGGATCAATCAAGCACAGTCTGCAGCTGAACGGTTATTTAGATACTCGTATTGGTATGATGGATATTCCAGTGTAGCATATGAAAATAAATAAGTATAATATAATATATTTTCGAATGACTTCAGCTGCTACGTACTAATAAGCGTGAGCTTAAACCACTCGCGAAGCAATACGGAATCGTCGAGACATGATTTAGCGATCATAACATGCGATTTTACATCAAGATTATCTGCAAGCTACATCGCTTCTCTCGAGTATATGTTTTCATAAAAACACGTGCATTTACACAGTGCTTTACTGTGTTAATCTCGAGTTACCATGGTTTCCAACAGGCACGGTGGCAGACAGACGGCTTGATTCCCTGATAAGTTTGCTAAATTATGCCAGCCTGTACAGTCGATAACAAAAGCTACATGAGTAGCGTAGTCGTGTTATGATGTATGGCTATGCTGGATACTCGACAAGGTCGTCCAGGGCGTTATGCTCGACCTCACTCGCGATCGGCTTTTGCTTTTGTTTAATTTTATTGAAATACAACATGAATTGAGTCTAGAGGTTAAAATGTTGCTTGTCTTGCCAAAATGTTTAAACTAATTAGTTAAGAAAAGAGCACATTATGAATTCGACCTTGTATTTAACAAAAATCCGCGTCATGTCATCATGTGTGTTTTTAATTATTTTCTAACTAAACTCAAATTATAAGATAACTTTTACGACTAGACACAAAAAATTTAAAATACGTTTTCAAAATGTATTTTGCCATCGACTACACAGCTAAAGATTAAAGATAAAATCTTCGTATGGGCATAATGAGTCTATTCAACAAGAGTGGCGCGTATAGGGGAGAGCATTTCAATGCACAATAATATTTGTGCCAGGAACAAGACGCAGACGTACAGTCAGCAAGTGAGATAAGTATGCAGGGTCGTCGAATATAGAAGTTTACTAAGAAACCGAGTGATGTTTTCGAATAAAATTTAATTTAATTAATAGAAAACAAACAGTTCACTTATCAAATTAAATTTATGGTTTTCGGATTTTATCCTTCACTTGAAGGATAAAATCCGAAAACCATAAATAATGCAGTTACATTACAAAAAAAAAATTGGTGATCACAAACTTATTTGCAGTTGGTAAACTAATCGCGACCTATATGTCGATATATGGGGACAATCAAGACAATAGTTTGCTTACGGCAAAGTTAAGTGTTACATGACATTGCTCCTTGCCAAATTTCATGATTCTAGGTTAACGGGAAGTACCTAAGTTTTGATTCCATTGCGAGTGTTAAAAACGGAATATAAACGCCCGTATCTTTTGATGGCGTTGACTTAGGGTTTGATTTTTTCACTGCTTCAAGGGATTGCAACCCTGAATATTTGATATTAAATTTAAATTGGTAACTCCACGCGTTCCTGAGAAAGAGGGTCTTGACAGACGGACAGACAGACGAACAGCGATGTGATCTTATAAGGGTTCCGTTTTTCCCTTTGAGGTACGGAACCCTAAAAAATCAAAAACAACGCTGAGCAAAAACGAAGTAAGTAATAGCACGGGCGATGCGATGCGACGTGATAGGTCGACGGCCGAAATTTCAAGCGGACGAAGTCGTGCTAGTGACAGATTAACGATAGCCTTAGATATTATGATAGATAAGTCTTTAGTTAATATATTAAAGGCTGTTGTAATTTTAAAGACACTATGATAGACTGTTGGTCTTTTTCGTAGCACATGCACTGCATACCCTATAGTTATAATTTGAGACTATAGAAATTAAGTCACGACAAAGCTCATTCTTTCGTGCCTTGTTCTTTGTAATCGAAAGAATTTTTATAATACTGCTACAGCATGTTCGCGGTTACCATGGATGTTAATTGTATATTATTTGCAATCATGCACGTTGTTTGATACTCTCTCATCTTCGTTAATAAACTTTTTATGGATGTTTAAACTGATGCATACTTATGCGAATTTTAACGATAAATTCTGAGATATAGTTTTTGTTTTCTATTCATAACTTAACTTGTGTTATTGTATCTTGCTCTCTTATATTAAAATCTACCTTGTAACGTGATCTTTTAGCTTCTGAATGACATTTACAGGGTTGTTGGTAAGCATTTGTGAAATTGTCTCAGACATTGTATTGAAAAAACAAGATGACGCAATTAGCTCCGATTTTACTACCCGCCCGTAGATTCTTGTAGAGTTGTACTTATGTCTAAAATGTATAGTTAAAAGTTAAGTTTTAATACTTTTCTTGTCTTGTGTTCAATACAATACGAAGGACATCCAATATACATCCAATCCACAATCCTACTTCCTACTATCCTACTAATATTATAAATGCGAAAGTTTGCGAGGATGGATGGATGGAGGTTTGTTACTCTTTCACGCAAAAACTACTGAACGGATTTTGATGAAACTGTACAGTAATATAGTTTATACATCAGAATAACACATAGAATACTTTTTATCCCGATATTCTCACGGGATCAAAACTTACGCGGGTGAAACCGCGGGGCGCAGCTAGTAAAAAATAAAAATAAAAAATCTAATCTCTTCTACACCCTTGCTTGACTGGTAGAGAATGCCTAAGGCATTAAGTCCGCCTTTGTACCATTGTGCGAAAAGTTTAAATAAATAAGGAAGATACCTACTATACACATTATTTATCTGTGTATTCTTTACTATTATTAGAGGTTGTACTTAATTAATATGACATACAGCACGCCCCCTTAATATTACGTTTTATTCCTATCTCTTCTGCACTATCAACACGTGTGAGATTCAAATTTACATAGGACCTTAACACGGAACCAATATAACCACTTAATAAAACTATGAAAAAAGCCAATTATACGGTCGATCACCTATACTCATCTCACCTTAAGTAATTTATTATAGCACCTAAGTACGATTAGCAACTGCCAACATTTCAATAAAAATTTCGCGATTACATCACAGGTCGTTCAACTTAAGATTGATGGGAAAACGTGATCTTTACTTTCCCAACAATATTAATTAAAAATTTGTGTTAATAATTTTAGTCAATATTTTCCTTAAGCCAACTGAACTGAGTTAACATAAAAAAGGTTACCTCGTAGAATGACCCCAGTTCTTTAAAATATTTAAAAAAAATCACGACTGAAGTAAGCAAGTTATCAAGAATTCATGAATATAGACAAAAACATAAATCAGAAGGCCAATTCTCTTAAATCGAAATCTCATCTCAGCGACAATCAATGTCAAAAACTTGTCAAAAATAGGAAATTAGAGATATTTTTGACAGATTGAGACTAAGATTAGAATGCGAACCTAAAAATATGGGAATTACGCCTCTGACTACTTTAATAAAAATAACTTTAAATATGTTAAAAACATATACTTAACTTTTTGTTTTGTATAGGTACTTTAAAACAGTTGTTTTGTTAGCTCATTTTTTTTGTTAAATTTAATTGTTAAATGATAAATGATTTTATTTCTGTAAGTAGGTTTGTACAAACACTTTTACACGTCAATCATATTTTTAATGTTATTTGTAATTAAACTTTGCTACCGTGTCATAACAACAATACCAAGTGTCGGTGAGGCAGGCACATCCGTCTCAACAACAGACTGACGATTGAAAAACTACAATTTATGGTCGTGATCTCTTGTTGCTAAGATCTGTTAACAAATAAATTATCGTAGATTTCTATAAGAAACTTCATAACCGAATGGGGCCATCACTTTGATACGTTTACTTACTTACTTTTTTGTGCCAAACGCGGTAAACCACATAATCAGATTAAGACCTTGTCAAAAACCCTGTTTACCAAGCCTTGATTAAAATCATGGAGCATTTTTGCCCTTTGACAAAAAACAAAGTCGGGCTTAGGCGCCCGATTTTGTAGCAAAAAAATATTATAGCTATAGTGTTTCACAATGCATGTTGTGGTCTCCTGTAATTGAAAGAGTGCACCTACAAAATACTCTGTCGTCCATTAACAATATAATGTTTAGTGTATATCTTTTGTTGGAGATCCTAAAATAAATAAATAAAAAAATAAATAAACAATTCACGACTTGAAAAGCGCGTTTATTGCACGTTCGATCTCCCCACGGAACTAATATTTGTATGGCCTACAGATTTGTCAGCCGGGCGGGGTAGCCCGCAAAATTTCTTACTTTTTTTGGAATTTGCAGGTCAGTATCAGGATGTACTTATGTTGATCTAAATACGATTCGCGATCGTACTAAATATTTATTTATAAAATTATAATCATAAAAATTACCAATACTCTTTAAAGTTCGTAGTACCTTATTGATATTTTAACCAACTTACAACCTGACACTGACCTTCAAATTGCAAGGAACGTAAGAACATTTTAATTTGGCCGGTTACTTTAGCGCATCTCTTGACAAAATACCGCAAAGCCACGTTCCACCGTTGCACAACCTTCAGTTGAACCAAAATCCCTATTGGTTGAATGAATTTCATTCTTAACTAAAGGACAGAAACGCTTGTGTCATACATAAGGGACTGATTTGGCTTTATCAGATCTTTACTATCGCACCTTACATGCCTATATATTTAGAGGACGAACTATCTAGGTATCTCGGTCGAAGGTTCACAATATGACCAAAACTGTTTGGTAACGGCACTTTCAATCACAATCTGAATAATTGTGATGGATATTGCTAATCCATTGCTTCTTAGGTATGTCCGAAAAATTTGTCTGCTCTACAACGTAAATAACGCAATGAATGTTGTTGAACTGTCAAGATGAAAGCCATTGCTATTTTTACATAGTGTGTTACACAATTACCTCGCAGCTCATTTATCAATACAAGTAAAAAACCCTTGTGCGCTCTGCAATAAGCAATAATAAATGTTGAAATAATTTCTCTCTAATGCAATTGTAGCACTGATTCCAATGCTGTTATCAGGAGAAACAGGTTATTAACTTCGAAGTCATTGATACTTTGAAAGATAATAAATACATTTTTTGTTTCACTAATACATAATTAGTAACAAGTTTCAGATAAAATAGTAATTAGCACGGTAGATACTGATCATTTGTTTGGTAGTTAGCGGAACAATTGTTTTTATGAATGACGAATACTAAATAATAACATAATAAAAACACGGTTATTAAAACAGAGATGATGTAAACAAAAATATTTAACCCGCATCCCTAATCAATTGCATCATATTATGTTTGAAAAATTCGTCTACTCGATAAAAAAATTATTGAAAATGTTATATTATATTTTATATTATATTATATCATACCTATTGCAATTGTTAATGTGTTACGAAATTACCCCATAGGTAAAAATATTTAACCAGGAAACATGTTCAATGAATTGCCAGAACTAAGCAGGATATTTGGAAAAGGTCTACATCCTCCAGTCTGGCATCACAAGGCTAAATAATTTTGTTTTAGCAAAACAGGATTTAATAATACTAAATATATACCTACTAGGTATTAGCCAAGAGATAAGCTAGCCAGCTATTCGCAGAGCTGTAGCGCGGCATACCAGGTGCTTAGAATATTTTTGTCGCTCATTTATCTAACATACCGTAATGACTACATTATGACGTGATGTCCATAATAGGGTTGTCTAATGCGCTGTTTATATTATTGAACCACATCAAAAAACCTGGTGACGGCTTTGCACCCACAATTATAGCTAAGTACTTATGCATAGCACTATTTTATCGAATATTGGTAAAACAGTGACATTGGCGAACTCCCAAAAAAATGCTTGTTTTTTGCGTCTGCCGATGAAAAAAAATTTGAAATACAATTTGAATTTCTGAACAGTTTTGACCTTAGTCATAATAAAAAAAATAAAAATGTTTATTTCAATTACAATGGGCGTTTAGATACTTACATATTTTTGGAGATCACCTTTTAAGCAAGGAATTGCTTGTATTAGGAGTCTCCGCACTTCCACTTATCAGTAATTACTATGCAATTGAAATGTAGACAAAGTAAACATGCAAGACTAAAATAAAAATAAAAATAAAAGCGGAAAGTTAACAATTAAACAAACAGCGCTGCAAAAGAATGAGCGTTATACAGAAAAAGGCCAAATCGCGCGAGTACGTGTGATGAGAGTGTCAGGATGAGTATGTAGTGTGCAAGTGAGTGAGTGTGGGTGTGAGCGTGAGTGTGAGTAATGAGGTTGTATAGTGTGTGAGTAATAATAAACGATGTATATTTTATTTTCGCAAATGTATATCCTGTCTAACATTAAATACAAAAGTGTGCCTGCCACAAAAGCATTAAGCAGGTGAAATCGGAAGGCGAAATCGAAGTCATAGTGTTATAGGATGTCAGGAATTAAATATATTCCAGTTTGAAGTTCTAAAGGTTATGTCTTATCAACAACAGACCCTAACCGAAAAAGAAATACCTACTTACAACTTAAAATATCATTGATAGAAATGCATTTTCACAGCAAATTAAACTGCAGAATTATAAGTCTAGCCGAACCCGACATGCGAAGGTCTACATAGATATATAGGTTATATGGTAGGGGTAGGTCATAGGTATGTTTAGATAAATTAAAACAAAATATATTTTTTAATATTTATTCCTCATCATCCCTAATCACAATGTCATCAAGAAAAACTTCCTGCAGGTGCTACAATATTTTCTTGATGTCTGGCCCATCCCAGACCACTTCATTCAATGTATGAGCGCAACATCTGACAGTTCGTCTTCCAATTATACAATTCAGCAATTTATTGACACATAATTATGTTGCAATTGATACACATGCCGCGTGTAAAAACAGCTTCCCATCGTGATTAACAAATCGATGCACACACAACAAAATCCAAGGTATCAGGTAGAATCGTAATCCAGAGTCACAGGAAAATGTTGTCGTATAGGAAAATAATCATATCAAAATCCTTAGGCAAGCAGTAGTCACATGGGCAGCGGGATTGTCCGAAAGGGGTACCGCTACCCCGGAACACAAAGGGCTAAGGAAGGAACACGGGTGGGTTTTAGTCAGTAAGAGTCTGACACTACCTTCTGCTCCACCCAGAGCGGGAGGGGTCATATGATGATTTCCCATCCACAAAAAAAAAAAAAACCAGTAGTCACATACGGAAAAATAAATTTCAGAGTCCCTAAGCAAAAGCAGTCGATAAAGTAGAAAACCACGGAAAATCGATGGAAAACAGAATAACTCTCGTATAGACACACGCGCAAGCAAAGAAGGACAAGTTGTCAGTTAGTAGGCCGATTGACAGATGAAATTTCATGTTTTTTTTGTTGGTAATGTTCCTATACTCGAGTTGTAGGTACTGCTTTGCTTTGCTTTGTTAATAAAAATGATGACCGCTATATTCTTAGCACAAACAATTATTTTTATTTTAACATTTATATTATGATGCAGACATATATTTCTTAAGTACTTATATTACCTATTAAAGCAATACGTAAAGCAAAGCATTTTTGTAACTTGACCAGGATTTTATGGCAACATTAAGTGTTTAGTTTAGCCAAAAGTCATGAAGTCAAGCCAGAAAAAGAAAACTACGCCACGACCACACCCATGACTATTTTTTATCATCAATAAACTAGTCAATTATGTTTTCATTAATGATGATTATTTTTCCAGACTTCGATAGGCCATAAACTTGATTTAATATAACTTCTTAAATTATTTCGTCGGTATCTATCATGGTGACATACGTAGACGCTCAATAATTCCATCAAAAATTTCGTTGCAGATGTTCTTTCGATCAATCAATCCCTTTCGACAAAGCCCTTTTAAGAGAATTCGGCCTTGTTTTTTAAATTAAAATTTCATGCACGCGCCGATTATGCAGATTACATTGCACATTGTGAATTAGTGACAATTCAAATTGTAGAAGTTATTTTTACATAAATTGTGCTCTTTAATTTTTGACCTACAATAAAATGGAAGAGGTTGTCAAGTCGACGCATAATGTCTTGTTTTATTTTCACATCATTTTCTATGAGTGTATAGCGAACCGTTTGTCGGGCGTTCTTGATTTTATATGGATCTTGTTATGCTTCATTTTTGGATAACCTGTACTCATTTTGAACAAGTTTATCCTGCTGTTTTACTCCTTTGGTTTTATAGAAGTAAGTAACTACTTACATGTTATTTTCCACAAAATTGAAAAAATGTTTATCAGTAAAACACTCCACAGAAAGAAATGCACATAAAATTAAATATAATAGTAATTAGTACTTGCCTATTATTTTTTTACATAATATGGTACTTGAAAATTTCATAGAAGTTATACTTATTATCTATTACTTACCTACTTAAATTGGCCAAACATTGGAATTGATATTAATATTAAAACTCAAAACGCTGAAGATTGCTTTGTTGGCTTAGTGGTTGCAAGCGTTACTGCTGAGGTTGGGGTACTGGGTTCAATTCCTGGAGCAGTCCGGTCAGTCGAAGTGTAATCAGAGTTTTCGATAAGGTAACGGATCCTTAATTACGGATTTTACATTATGTTGTCTACTAATTAAGCACAATAATGTGGATAGCAATGGGTTCGCCCTTCTCTGGCGAAATACGAGTGTACTAATGGTATTTATTTATTTATAACTCTGCCTAACCTATAGAGATATGAGGAACAGGGTGTAAAGTTCACTCATACTCTATAGAAAAGGGAGGATCCCCGACCAGACGGGTGTTGTGTCTAGCAGGAAAATGCCCAATGATTCATGTCGGGCCGTTGTATAAAGGGTGAAATTTTAATCACCGTTTTCTTCTTTAGGGGTCATTTACTCATCATTATGAACAAATTTTACTATGGAAACAAACCTGAAACGTGAAAAAAATCTGCTGTTCCCTACATTTATGTTTGCATAACTCATCAAAATGCAGGGAACTCTGCTTGCGAGATGCAGGATTTTGCGTGACGTCAGGATGACGCGTAGTTCGTATATGGCGTTGTAGATACCGCTACAAACCCTTCAGGGACTATAGATGTGATGTTATTTATGTGTTTGTAACCAAGCCAATAGCCGTTGCAATTTGATTCTCGTGCAACACTCGCATGTTCTCAATATTTGGAGTGAAGCAGCCCTATAAGCTACCTACATGGTGGTGCGTGGAATCCGCACAGAATTCTGATCAACAATTCAGTGCGTCTGTGCGTATTGTTTGAGCGCATGTGCATGCTAGAAAACCACTGTTTTGTAACTAACGCGCGAATGCATGCCATTAACATATGCATTATGCAGGTACTTACATATTTAGTGTAATATCTACACTCCTTACATAATATTTGAATATTTATGTTTATGAATTTTTTTAGGTATTATGTACTTAATAGCTAAAAAAAATTCAGTCGATATTTAGCAACTATTCATTCTTTAAACACTTTTTGCTTATGATTACAAATAAAATTAAACAATTAGGACCACTTTTAAGAAGTGGAATCTATACTAATATAATAAAAACCTTTTTACAAAAAACCACCGACTTAAAAAAAAACTACCAAGTGAAAAATTACCTTTAATTTCGGAAGTCGGTGTCGTAGGTTCCGCATTTTCGTTTCTTGACACGAAAATGCGGAATTAAAGTTATTTTTCACATTGTAGTTTTTTTTAAGTCGGTTGTTTTTTTTTTTTGTAAAAAGTTTATATTTTTCACTGTTTAGTTGTATCTACCCCACATAAATTCAATTAACACTATTTGCTATGTAAATATCAGTTAAAACATCATCAATAAAAACTAAGTGGAAAAAAATCGTATTATTGAAGCTAACTCAAAAACTACCCAAGCAAAGTTAATCAAATTTATATGGGACTACCCCTGAAGCATATCTTATCCATTAAAAACAATACTTAGATATACAATTGCAGCCAAGCGGTGCTAAGCAAGAAGAATCATCAAAATTCGCGTAGAAATGCCGGGGATTCAGTACATTTATGCATATAACTTCGTACATAAGAATAATTACTTTATTTATTATATATTAAAACCTTCCTGAAAGTATGTAGATCACGTTAGTGAAAGAAATATCAAAACTGGTACATTCGTTTTTGAGAAAAACGTGGACATTCAAACATAGGTGCATACATACATTGTACATAAATACAAAGGTACGGGTCGAATACAGAACCTCCTTTTTGAAGTCGGTTAAAAACTAAACAGTCTATGTGTTTGAACGCGCAATTTTTTTGAGTATACTTACCGGAATTAAAAAAATATTTTTGCTTGTAAATAGCCCAATTCTTGAGGAAGTTAATAGGCTAATCTTAATATATATAAATTACGTGTCACGTTGTTTGTCCGCAATGGACTCCTGAACCGATTTTAATAAAATTTTACACACTGTGTGCAGTTTCATCCAACTTGAAAGATAGGATAGTTTATATCTCAATTTATAATCGCAATATTATTTTATTGCGAATATTACCCGGACAAGGTTTGTATGAAGGAAAATTTCGGAAATTTGAAAAAAAAATGCACCCGTGCGAAGCTGGGGCGGGCCGCTAGTTTATTGTATAACGCTACGTCACTTAGGAGTCGAGCAAAGGAAAAGGTCAGAAAGAACGCTAAGCTACAACGAAGTAAGACCGTGGGCGAACGATGCGATGCGATGCGGTGGGTCGGGGACGAAGCGAGTTTTATAAAAATTTAGTTGATATTTTAGTACTTATATTGTGTATTTTACGATATCCACGCGAACGAAGTCGCGGGCAGAATCTAGTGCCTTGATTGCATATAGATTTTTATATTTCTATGTTTGATAGAAGCTTCATTTCATATTCCATCAAAATAACATTAAATATTCTTTTGTCTTCATTTCGTGTCTCATATAATAACTTTATTAATAATTACTATACTTTTCTATTCATAATGTACGAGGTACGAGGAGGTACCATTCTATAACTTCTTTTACTTTTTTCTACGATTTGCTCTCTAGATTTTCCAGTTCGGTATATGTTTTATCTGTATTGTTTTTTAAGTGCCTGCTTACTAGATACTTTTTCTCTTGGTACTTTATTTTTTCTCAACATAAAAATAATTTATCGTGAATACCTAATATCGTTTTTTTTCATAGCGGCTCTCAAACATTGGAAAAATCGCCTTTATTTGACCGTTTAGGTCAAATCAAAGAAGCAACAAAAACAAAGCAACAAACAAACATTGACTCAAACATTAGCGCAAGTAAACCGGCTTCTTCAACCCAATTCACACACACGGTGCAAATAATACTTGTACTGTTCGTTATGGTACAGCGGTCAAGGTATCGATGTGCGATACACTTTCAATGGTCCCGCATTGTGGAATAGAGAAATTCTAGATGCGCCCGCGACGATATCGCGGAAATAGGAAACTTATTGGATTTGAAATCTTAGCACCAAGTCAAGATTGGATTGTCTTTCAACTCACTTTAAGAACACCCGATATAATGTTGCGTAATGAAATAACATGGTGAGGATAGCTAGCAAGGGGGTTCAAATGTAACCATGAATCGTTACGGATTACCTGTACCTACCTAAGAGGATAGAAAGTGTTGTTAATAATTATGATTATATTATCAATTATTTTATAATGTTCAAAATCAACAGTATTTTCTTGAAACCGATGATCATTCGCATAATTTTTCGTGAAACTGTTTACGAATGTTAGTGATAAACTTGCCATGATTACTTTTTTTTTAATCCTTTGAAGCCACATGCAATCTAAAACACGACTTTTTCAAATCACAAAATTCATACGATACACCTTCACTCTTCTCACAATGTGCACAAAATAGTTTGCGTAAAACCTATACAATAGAACGGGCATAGAGCTAATAATTTTGATAACAACAGCTGACAATGATAATGATGCATTGAGATATGAAAATTTAGTCATTGCCCCTAGCAATTCAGTCCATAGATAATATTATAACGCGCCAGTGTTCACATTCTCTTTGGATAATATACTATAGATTCAGTCATTGATGTTATCCAAAATGTGTTCGCTACAACATTTTACTATTTTGCTCAAAATTATTTAAGGAAAACATTTTGGACTGCATCAAATTATTCGGCCACTATCTTTATATATCAGACCGAATATCTATACAATGTTGTCCCCTCAGCATATTTCAGATAAAATAAATATAAATCTATCGCTATGATACAAAACAAGAATACCTACGGGGTGAACTTTGAACAGGGATAACACAGTTACCCATAAAGTTACTCAATCAATGCAGCCGATCATATTCAGCTAGGTTTAAGAAATGCTATCTTCCTTCCAGCCAGATTATATGAAACATTCCAGTTTTCCCATATCTAAACGTATAAAATATACGTATAGAAAAAACGCTTTCTTGGGTGCAGTGACTAGACTACATAATAACATCGACATGCAACACTACAAGCTGTTGCCGCCTCGTCTTGCATCTTCAATAGGTGTTTCACTTTTACCCACTGATTCTTAATACTAATGTCAATAGCCCATGAATATATGGTTCATCACCTCACAATGCCTGTTTTATGTTAAAGACCGGAATTTTTATTTGTTTTATAACTATTAATAAAGTGAAAGCTAGGTTTGATGAAATTGTGTGTAATATTGGCTATCCTGTCATCATTAAGTCGTAAATTAATCACAAACAGACAACGTTATTAGCTCCATTAGTATTTACTGTTTTTTTTATTAACACCGCCTTTGCCTTTGTTACAGATAATGTCAAGAAAGAAGATACTGTTCATGTTTATAACACTGATATGTGTAGTAAGTGCGGTGGTGCAGAATACTGCAACGGCCAACGAAATCGACTCGGCACTGAAGAAAGCACAGACCAGTACAGGGGGACCTTTGTATCCGAAAGCAACAGAAACTAGGGACTTACGGACACTAGATGGGCTATGGAACTTCAGGAAATCTCCTACGGATCCCGAGACAGGGTACAGAGCCGGCTGGTTCGAACAGGATCTCGACAAGGTAATATCGAATACCTACGTATATAAAAAGTTCGATGATATCATAAGCCGGGGGGCATTACCACCAGACTCGTGCTGGTATGTAGGTACAGATATTAATGTGTTGCACGTTTGTAAAATATAAAGGCCTAATAGAGTTTTGATATCTACTATTTACAGATGACATAGGTACTTAGGTACATATGTAATACCACCACATTCTGGTATAAAAAACTTCGGTAATCTTGAACATCCTCATAAATTATATCTTACAAGGTTCACCGTAGCTTTATAATCGGCTCACGTAACGACGTGTTTATACGAAGTATTATGAAATAAAAACATAAAGTGTAAATCATAAACAGTAATTTCAGTATAAGGTATTTTCTGATCGATGATCATCAATATATTACAACCTTCATATCCACCTACTCTGAATCGCCAACAATGGCTGCTTAATATTCTTATAGGCTTCGAAAATAAGTCCTGTACAGGTACTCCGCCCCTACTGTCTTGTGCCAGCTATTATTGAAATATTGTTTGATCTTTCTCAGCATTTCTTAACTTGATGTAGGTACCTATATTATGTCAATCATCTCTACCAATCCATCAGTAACTTATGGGGGAAACTTCGTAAAGATTGGGTCAACCATATAGTCGAAAAAGATGCAACGTTTAGTGGGTTTGGGCTCCGCTCGCCCCTTGGATCTTGCCCCTAATTGCCTAAGTGTATCTACTCGCCCCCTAAAATATTAGATACCCCAAATCGCCTCCAGTTAGAAAGTTAAAAGTATATGTTTACTGTTAGCACTCTTAAGTTTTTAAATATTTAAATAAATATGTTTTTCTTAAAATTTCAATAGTGTTGTCTTGGAATTTAATTGTGAAGATTGAAATAAAACTGCACATGAAGTTAAAAAATGTAATTTAGAATCTAATCATGTACATAATCTTTTCAATGTTTAACAATTAAATTTTGTTACAATTTTTGGTATACAGATATACCTACAACATTTTCCTTCACCAGTCTGTTGTCTAGCCATTGTTCCACAAAATAATAATTATTAAATTGCATTGCATTGCAATTGTTTCTGCATTGTTGGACTGTCCTATTAGCCATCCATCATCTTACATTTCTGGCGGAATCAAATATATGCTTTGCATAAGTCTGCATGCTGTCTTGAGTATCTAATTTTTAAGAGATTCAACTCTTTGGCTTTCTTTTCGAGGGTTTAAAAGAAAAGAAAGAAAACAAGTTTATTTGACCCAGTTTAAGTAAGGTACAAAAAAGGTTTAAGCGAAATGGACCAATATTTTCATTTTACTCTTCACGCTTTTTTAACAAGTCAACATTTTTTAAGCGTAAAATGTAAATATTGGTAAGATATTATTCCTAAATCGCTCATCATTTTAATTATTTTGTTGAATTAAGTGCTTTTAATTGTGTTCATAGCTTAATTAAATTGCCAGTTACAATATAATTTTTAATGGTAGGTTCCCATTCAATATGTAGTTTTTTTTTTAACTTGGAATTAAATGTAAAATTATGGAGAAATATCGAAAAATCCTTAAAATTCAAATATCCCGAAAACTACTGAATTTCGGCTATAAGTATAGGGGGTTCAATTTGTTTTATTTTGGCCCTCCCTATCAGCTCCTGACGGTTATACGTCGATTTACAAGTAACCCGGTTTATACGATTCTCTCGACGGTAACATATTTTAACAAACCTTTTATTTATTGGACCCATGAAAAAGGTTTCTTTTGGTATAATAGGTACTTAAGCCAGGTAGCAAAATCTATCACAAGCGTCACGAGTTGGTGAGATTACAGATACAGTTATGTGTGCATTTTTCTGTTTAACTATACGTTTTTTGGTTAAATTTCAAAGGAAATGCCGCAAAGGGAGAATCGATACACCAAAATAATTATTTAAATGTCAATTTTCCACTCGCCCATTCGTAAGGGGCGAACCACTACACCAAAATAAAAAAAAAATAGGGTTAGTGGAACATTTTAATCGAAAGGGGCAATACCTAAGGGACGGGCGGAGCCCAAATCGTTTCGTGATTCTGAAGGTGCAATTTACATGTAAAAGTTTTTTTGAAAATTCCAATCATATATTTAATACCTAACATATCGTATAAGTTAGGTATTAGCATATTTCCTACATACAACGTCGCTGCATTAGGTAATTACTAATCTAGTTAAATATTATCGTGATAGATTCTTACTGCAAACCTGCTGACCTTAGCGCCTATGCGTTATTTACTAAAACAATAATATAGCGCTAGCTTTGTTAGGTAATATTGTCCAAAAACTCGTTTGTCAGCTACGATTTTTTGTTATTAGTTGTTTAATATGTATATTATCTTCATTATTATTCCGTATAATTATCATTAATTCAAGTTCGAACAGCCTCTAGAAGTCATTGGATTTTATCTTAATAATGAAAATGAAGCTATAAAAATTCTTCACTAGTTCTTACAATTTAACATTGAAACTTTTTGCAATAATTACTTCGCTGTTGCACTTTCATTAATCTACTCAAGCATGACGTATGAAAGATAACTCATGTGAAAAATGGTTTGTGATCCCAGGTACTATAAATCACGTTCATTTTTTTTTTGTATTATTTGTGGAGTAAGTCTGTACGCTCGACTCCAATATCCAAGACATTTGACCCTGCACTCGTGCGAAATCGTGGCACATCTTTTAACACCTTTATATTAGTTTATCCTTTATCTTATTTTATTTTGAAAACTATATCGATACTTTATTTATGATATCTATTGCAACAGTTGTCATGAAAGTGATAGAAAGAAATAAAAATGCGTATATTGGCTATAAGGAAAAAAAATACACCTTAAAACTATAAAAAACAGTAAACAATGATTTTAATGCCAAAAGGGCCGCAGCTCAACATAAGTTTTCTTAGACACTGGATCGCACTCCACCTGTCTATTTAATTTCGTTTGTTTTGTCTTTTTGTGGTTTACTAACTTAGTTCTTAAGTAACCACTTACTAACACAAATCTGGATGTTCTCCGAAATAAAGTTATTATTATTATGTCAAATGACAACACAAGGCCAGCTGTTATTGTATTATTATTGAAGGACAAGAATCCCATTAATAGTAAATACTTTTATTTATAAAAACTGCATTTCTAACAAGTTTTTTATGATCAATAATTTAATTGCCCTGAGAAGGTAACACTTATTGATTTGACGACTTATAATTTGTCTCTAATACCTACTTAAAACAAAAGGTAAAAAGCCATAAGAAGATATCGTCCAGTTATGATAATGAACCTATAAGTGCTAATGGATCCAAGGACTCTTCCCGACCTTTATCAGGTCGTCTGTTCCTCTAGTCTAAATGCTCTACTGCTAATGATAATACATTTCTCCTCAGACTGGTCCAGTAATCACAATGCCGGTGCCATCATCATACAACGACGTCGGGGAGGACATTACCTTGCGCGACCACGTGGGGGTGGTGTGGTACGACCGGCGGTTCTATGTGCCCTCGTCGTGGGGCGCTTCGGGGCAGCGGGTGTGGCTGCGGTTCAGCAGCGTGCACTACGCGTGTGAAGTGGTAAGTTACTGTCAACATACAGCGATAACGATATTTTATGTCCACCTTGTCATGCCAGTCATTAGTCAGAGTGAGGCTGAGGGCTGACTGCCTTGGGTGCATCGGACGATAATCTGCTAATTACAAGTAGAGAACTTTCAAAATCAATAATTAAAAGTCACTTTTTCAAATTAGGCTGAGAATCAGCACTTTTCGAAAGTCAAAATTATATAAGACACTACCCCAAAACGCCCGCCCTTCACCGCTTCCTAAGTGCTTTCGGGAAGAAGAAGTCGCGCAACTAACTTTCCGTCCCCAGGACCACAGTTTTATTTCTGTAAGTAGGTTTTGTACAAACACTTTAACACTTCAATCATATTTTAAAAACTATAGATGAGGTTGGCCAGTCGGCGTTTCCATTCAGACTACTTTGAGAAGAAACACCGAAACAAACTCAGGGTGGTATGGGATACACCGCTATATTGCATGCTATCACGTTGTGGTGGGGCACCAGTCTGAAGCAGGCGTAGGTCCAGTTCTGGAAGGCATGGTAGAATAGGTATGAAGGTATGAACTCTAAGCCAAGGTAGGCCCCAAAACCAAGGTAACTAGGACGGATAAAAATAAAAAGCTGGTTGGTTAATTAACAGTGTAAATTAGGATTTACGAGAATTGCTTTTAAAATTAAACTTGGTCACGGCGCAATATCATATTAATTTTTGTTGAAAACTCATGTGACATAGAATGTAATAGCTAACGATCACTAGGGCAATTTTGTTTTAAGACAAGAATTATCAATTTTGATAGAGTCATCATTTGCCTAGCCTCTTCCCAACTATGTTGGGGGCGGCTTCCAGTCTAACCGGATGCACCTGAATACCAGTATTTTATATGGAGCGGCTGCCTATCTGACCTTCACAACCCAATAACTGTATAATACGAAACCCCTTAAGTAAGACTGGTTGTCAGACTCTCGAGCTTCTAACGACCTGTAACGACTGTCAAAGATCCACGAATGACAGCCGGAGCCAACGTGCGTTCCGAGGCACGTAGAAGTCTTGGTATGTATAGATGGTAACCTATCTACGTACTAACCGCGGCAAGCGTAGCTTAACCTGATCGATCGACGCGTACGGCTTTTATTACTTAGCCAGAAGCCCCTCTTCAATTTTGATAGAGTCAAATCTAAAATTAGTGAGGTAGGTTATGGCTCTTTACCAATTTCATGATGGATAAGAAATTTGAAATTCTACACAACTCTTGATACTTTCTAGAGGCACTGTCAAATCAAATCCATTTATGGTGAAGATAATGATTGTGCCATAGTCAATAAGTTTGATCCTAGAGGAAGTTGCAATAGAGGGAGTCTCCCGGCAAAGAAACAACTAACAAATAGGAATCACGTCAGTTAAAATTAGATTATACTGAATTAGGATAATACATTGAAAGCAGTTGTTATTATTTCTAGCGCGTACCTTTTACATTATTCAAATGAGCACAGAAACAAATATACAGAGTGTGCGAACATTGTTGATTCAAGGGATTTGCGTCAAGCGGACGCTGTGGAGAGCCGCGGTTCTCACGATTAACATATAAACGGTTTATATATTCGCTATTTCATCTTTTAGATACATCCTTCTTGAGAAAATCCATGCCCAAAGAAGTGTTGAATTTTAAACAGTTGCCCCAGCTGTCGGTAAGGTTGGCTACGAACCTAAGTTACTTTGGTAAATATACTTAACGTCATGTATGTATGGACTGTGAGTGCTTCTTATGGAAGCTTGGAAATTAGGACATTCTTTTTTCTAGATTTCTTACAGACTAAATGATATTCCCAGAGATATCATTTACTGGTAATTGACCTTCAGACGTGTGTACATGTAACAATTGAAATCTCTTTGTCTTTGGAATTAATTTGGTACGGGTCATGAAACAATTCTTGCTTTTGATAGCGTATAAAATGAAAAACTTAAGCAAAGGTCCTAATTCCCTTGTTAACAAACTAAACTAAATTTAAGTTCAGTGCATTTTTTTCTTTCTATTTTATTATTAAAAATTTGGAAAATCCAAAAGTGCACGACTCATAATATGATCGTTTGATCGTATAATATACAATAGATATAAATATAATATTAGTTAGTTTTTTATTAATTATAATTAAACTACTTTGAATAAAAGAACCATCTGTAGGGTTCCTCCAATGAGTGAAACAAATCTATTTTTAAAAAAATATTGACTCAATTAATTGATTTTTTCGCATGCTACAATATTTTCAGGTTTCACATTTGATTGACGGGATTTTTTTAGAAATATTTTTTTGTATTTTTTTTTTTCGTTTCTACTGCATTATGTAATTTTTTGAAAAGTACTGAATTAATGTTTATTAAATTATCTATACAATGGTATATAAAGTAAGTAGGTTCTGTGTACCTACTAGCAGGAGTATAAGAATAGAAACAGCTGTTGCAGAAAGGAGGCAATTTTTTTTTCGATCGTAGAGCACTTTAATGCTTCGCATTAAGAGTCGTGCAAAAGGACAGAATATAATAATTTTAGTTTAGTCCTGACAAATTAATTAGCGCCTGACACTACTCCATACAAATTTAGACGTGATTAAAAACTTGCCTATTTAAATAATTACGTCAATTTATGTCAGGCGCTGATTAATTTGACAAAACGAAACTAAAATTTATCTTTTGTCCTTTTCTTAACGAAATGGAAAGAAAAAGATGCACTGAACTTAAATTTAGTTTACTTTGTGAACAACTGCAGCATCCATGTCTCATTCTACTAAGAAAAGATAATAATAATAAGTAAACCATTTATTTTCAGGTTACAAAGACTCAATCCTAATCCCAATCTTTATACCAGAAAACTAGTCAAGTAGGTATAGGTACCTACAATGTAATGTGTGGTTGACTGGTGTTATATCGAATATATAATTATAGAGATCATTAAGTTAAAGTTTTACAAAATTATTAATATTATTAATTATTTCATCGAGGATGATGAATCACAAATAAAAAGGGTCAGCATTCACATGCAAAATTTAAAAAAAAATAACACGACGTGAAACCTGGTCTTAGCAACAAGAAAGGGAGGATCCAGCCCCGACCAGTGGCCTCAGTAGTAGCCAGCCAGAGGTGTCGTTGTCACGAGGCGGCCTAACGACTGTCGGTAATTGGACAATTTGTCGTGCGACACCGGTCTCGCGACTTCGCTCTCGATTGACCCGACGGCCGACCACTAACATAGATTTAAAATGAAACACACCTACTCTGGGAGGCAGCAACAAGCCATCAATTATTTACTTTACGCAAAACGCTTGCATGCAAATTCCGTGCACCTTTTGAGTTGTTAACTCATTTGTATAGTCGATCCGATTGATTGATGCGCTTGATTCCGGTAATTCTGACTTTGTAACGAGGTGCGTTTGTCGACATCCTTTAAAGTTATTGCAACCAAACGAAATGCATGCCTTTGATGGAATGTCGGGGACCACGACTGTCTCGAATCAATCATACTTGACTACAGAGTTTCCTATGTTTTCGTGTTAAATCGTTGCTTGGTTTTGCTCCGTCGTCTTTACTTCAGTCTTATCTTTTATTATAGGTACCTACTAAATCTTCCGGTTTTGCTGCTCCATTTCTCTATATATACTAACCAATATCTACTAATTGCATAATTTGACATTGAGAATATGAAATAACGACATTACTTAGTTTTTACATTACGCAGCGTCTTAGCGCGTTTTAAGTGTTGTTGAAATGTAGACGGTCGTCATTCATACGCCAATTGTACTAGAGGGCATTAAGAATCACTGACCTCGCTTAACTGACATTACTCAATCAGCTTCCTGCCGACCGACTTGTCTAGTGTACTCGTTCTTGTCAGGTACCTCTGTTGTTCTGGGAAAGGTTAAATTGAATATTGAAATAAGCAAAATAAATACCTATTAGTATCAGGCCTTAAGATTTTGCGAAATAATTAAGGACACCGACTTTCCGTGAGCGTTGTTAAATTTGGCAAAGAAATCTGGTCAAAAGGTTGCGCATTCCAGCATATAATATTCTCACATGACATAGGAACCATTGAATCTTTGATCATCTTCGCAATATACAACGTGTAACGAAATGGGTATATATATAGAGAAGGCCCGGCTTCTTTGGATGATATCAAACGATATAGGAAGGGTTTTTTAATCCTATCGCTACATGTTCGGAAGTTATGAGATTTTTTAATACATTGATACCAGAAACCGAACTTTTCAAATTGAAATAAACACATCACTAGCACTAAAACAGCTGATCGGTGTCACCGACCTATTTGTAAGTAAAGATAAACCTCCTACTCCTGGTATTTCTGAATAAACGGTTCCGCATGTTTATTTTTTATTCACAAAATATTATTAAGTACTGACTTTTCCTAAACTTTGATTATGTTTGTGAACTAGCTACCTACAATACAATTAATTGGTCTAGGTATCAAAAGTTAACGAAATATTTAGATACCTGCTTGAATTGTCACGTATCATTTACACACTTGTTGGTTTTTTACGTAGTTGTCCTTTTGTAGAAGATTACTTTGTAGATAATTATTATCTACCTCGTAGTAATCTTCCACCCGCCACCCACCTTTCCATCATACCTACAACACAGTAAATACCTAATTCAAAAACAATATTCCTGTAAATTTCCTAACATTATTTCTAACCTTTTATTTTGGTGGCCATAAAGATGAACGATTTTTTGCTTTAAATCGATTTTTCATTCGATTCACAGATCGAATCTCGTGCTCTTCTTACATCGATCTTCTAAAAATTCATTCAAAAATCGTAATTAAAAAATTTTAAACAGCATTTAACACACCTCTATTTTGTGACATATTTACAGTTGTCAGTCAGGTAGGTACGTCAATAATATTTGATAACCTTTCCGGCGTAATTCAAATGGATGATTAATATGTTTCAATCTTCGGACAAGTTAAAAAGTGTCGGCATACTTATGTAATTGATCTTGTTTGAAATAGATAAACCTACCTATTCGCTGTTTATGATTGTCAGCACAATGCTTTGGGCAAATATGAACTTGAACTATTAAGAGCCTTTATTTACACATACGATCCAAGAGATTCGATTCACGTTACTATTGAATCGATTTGCTTGAAGATCGCATTAAAACGATTTTTTCGAAAAATCGACAGCTTGTACAACCATTGAATTGATCATAAAAATCGAATCCTTACGTGCATCCTACCGGGAATTAATTGCTTAAATAAACATTATTATTTGCCATTAGTACTTAGAATAGAAAAAGGATTTAGAAACCATTTTTTTGTCCAACTGAACCCAAAACATCATTTCAATTCACCTCTTCGCAACTTATTCTTCTCCTAGTACAAATAAAATCACAGTGGGTTCCGTTCATAATTTTTAAAATAAGGTTATTTTTTTACTAAATAAGACGTAAACTATTAGCAACAAGTTAATCGTTTTTTTTATTACAAAATAATACCACGCACGCATAATTTTTGTGTGTAGGACTAACCGAAAGAATTATCGGAGTTCACGGTCTGCCGGTGCTGTTTGAGTGGTACATAGGTTTTATTAGTTTGAGCACGTTTAGTCTTTGTTATTATAATTCAAATAAAGAATGTCGCAAAATTGCATGTAACTGTCGAAAGAAATTAATAAAAGTACTAGAAGCGCATGAGTAACAGGAATTGTTATTTCCGAATTGAATATCGTTTGCTCACAGAACCCTGATTACGTCGCTACACACACAATGTAACATCGATGTGTGTGTAAACCTAATGACTTTTAGGTACCAGGATAGCAGGGAATAGGAGTTTCATTTTGGGCATTATTGTTATTGCTTTGCTCGTCGCCGTCAGTCGACGTCTGTCCTGCGTCTAGTACATTCGTTTTTATCCCTATGATAATTATGCGCATCAGTAATTTGCGAGCTGCCCAAGAACTGTACCGTCACCGTTTTATTGAGGGTAGACCAGATGCTGAGCGTCGATAGATGCCTTCGTCAGCATGTTTTAGTTTGATCTCGGATGGTACATCGGCTTGGTGCCTCTAACCATAGGTAATCAGGTACCTATGGCGAGCGCTGCGCAACGACGGTCAGCACCCATGTGCGTGTGTAGTGTACGCAGTGCAGTGTGATACAAATTAAAGTGCGGATTGAGGCCGCTTTCAGGACAATAACACCAGACATGCTACGTAATGTGTGTCCATGAACAAGTGAGCGGCCTTGTGCATACAATACCAAGGTCACCACATCGAACCCAATCTTTAAAAATGTAAGTCAATTTACTAAATTAAGCAAAGCTTTAAGATTTTACTGTTTACTCGGTATAAAGTAATAATAAGGGATGAAACTAGTTAACCTAGGTACCTACCTAAACTTTGTTTCGATTGTTTACGTAAGTTTTGTTATTCCAGTTTTTACGTGCAATTTCTAGCTTAATAACGAGTAAACTGTAAATCAATAATTAGAATTACACATTAATTTTTACATCACGGTAAAGTACGTATGGCTTATTGCGCGCGCGCGCGGCGGCGGCGGAATATTCCGTCAGTTGGCGCCGACAAAGAACACCGCCTCGCGCCTGCGCAGTAGGCTACGGTACTAGGCGCGCAGAGTTACGGAAGAGATTTATCGTGATATTAGCAAGTAACTTAAAAAGTTATTGACCTACGTAGTGCGGTGACACGTTTGTTATGATTTGAATTTAAGAAACCAATGAAACCGAAAATTTAGTATCAATTCTTAGAGTATTTTATTTTGAGTTGAAACTATGTATAGTGACTCTATACCAGCTGTTATATTTACTCCTTCAGGATCACTACAGCGTTTAAATTACACCCTGTATATAATAAAATATTCTACTGCAAAAAGTAAATATCCTGCTCAATCAGCCCAGCTGTTCTCTAGGTCAAAATGAGCAAATGAAATGTCTTCCGAGTAGAAATTCTAGTCAAGTTGTAAATCACTGGCACGATGATTCATTCTGCATACGATGTACTACTTAGATACAGTACCTAAATAATGTCAAGCATCACAAATTTACTGCTCTGTAGGCGATACCTCATTACGTTTACAATGATTTGTAAATCAACCACGAGGCGACTTAGTAAGAGGTACTATAAAGTGTCGTATAAAGGCGCAATTTGCAGGACAATGTCTCCAGAATATGGGTCGACGGGCACAAATCTGACTAATATAAACAGATACAAATCATTCAGCAGTACAGACAGACACCTACGGGATTAAGTTCGCATTTATACTAAATGGAAACGCGACCTGAGATTTATAAGGACAATGGCATTGATTTGTAGGACCCATGTTTGCCTTATGTGGATATTCTGGTTTGACATTGTCAAAAAACATGCCAAATAGCCCAGGAAACTCAGATTACTATCTATTAGGATGATTAGTCTCAGCTTTCAAATAAGTTACTCTTATACATAAATGTTAACGTAGGATAAGGTTATGCACAGTCAAAGATTTACAATATAATGTTATCAGGAATTTGGAGCCATAATACTTAGGCCCACTTAATTACAATTCAAAAAGCCGGTTATCCTTAAATACGATAGTTACCAGTAGGGTTTTTCATACAACTAATATATATTACTAACATATGTACATAATATATGTATTATGTCGTAACTCGAAAGGCGCTTTTATTATAAAGTTAAAATGAAAATCTATGCTTAGGCTTTTCTAATCGTTGCAGTCTATATCAGTGTTTGTTTACGGAGCACTTCTTTAAACCTACCTACTGCTAAACTGTCAAATCAATATTAATGAAGTTTTGCAGAATTAAAGGAGGAACTAAAGGTCTTGTGTAAAGGGGTTAAAGTACTTTTTTCCGCAAAAATAAAACATTTTTAGATTCTGATGATGATACATAAAGCAGAAACATCAAAAGCTTTTAGTGATTCGCATACATTTTACATTCGTTTTATTTCACCACATCTTCGTCCATTGTTCCGACAAGCCACCCTCGTTTGATTGATGTGAAACTGAACTTTGCCCTTGATATTATAATAAGGTTAAACGGTATTTCAGAGGTTCCGTCTAAGACCTTTAAATATTAATATTTCATATAGCACATTCACAACTGCAATATTATTTATAGAGACTATGGTTAGCACATTTAGGAGTAACGTTGCGCTAAGCGACAGTGAACGCGTTACGTGAACGTATGCACAGCGTACAGGCCACGTAGACGCTGCGGCAACTCCGTGTAAAGACCCCGTAGACGCTGCATTGACCCGCGTAGCGACCTTGTAGACACTGCGTAGACCCACGTAGACGGTGCGCAAACATATTGTAGCGGTATCTACAAAGCCACATGCGAACAACGCGTCATACTGACGTTACAAGATCCTGCATCTCGCAAACAGAGTTTACCGCGCAACATACATAAAACGGCCCGACATGAATCATCTGGCAGTTGCCCGCCAGACACAACACCCATCTGGTCGGAGGATCCTCCCTTTTCTATGGAGGATGAGTGAACTTTACACCCTGTTTCTCATACCTCTATAATAGTTTCGATACAATCATTAACGAATTATTTGATAAAAGTAAAATTATTACGAACACAGAACAATGAAAACAAAAATCTATGGATAACCCAAATTGAAGATTAAGGTCAATTAAAAGTACTTATTTATTATTGAGCGTCTAAAAAAATACCAAATATTTAGGTACCTAGGTAAAATTATTAGACCTCCCTAGGAAATGTGAAAGATAATATCATCGATTGATTTGATTGACCTTTATATAAATTAAATCAAGCCTGAGAGCAATGTCATCTAAATTTAATGACGGCTCCACACGCTTGCCAAACCTCGACAAATCATCACAAATTCAAACGTGTGGACAGAGCGTTTGCCTTGGATTGTGTAGAGTTGCAAGCGTTTGCGACTGATCCGATCAAGTGTCGGTTTTTGACGTCCAAATCAAAGAAGTTTGCTGCAAGCGCTTGGGATCCATCTAAACGTTTGTGCGTTGTTAGTAGCGCCTGCGCACATTTTTCTTCAATAAATTCTCTATAACAAAAAATGAATAAATGGGTATCATATTTATGTTACAGGATTATAAAGATTCTTATAGCTACTCAATGCACAAATAAAATTATACAGCCCATTAAAATATTAAAACTGAACACGATCTTATTTTATAGAATTGAATAATTATGAATTCAATTACAATGTAGAAAATCGATAAATACCTAACGAAAAAAAACATATCTTGTACGGTTTCTATTAATTTTTATCATCCACCATATTCTTTGCCGAATTTTCCGTTTACTTATAATTTTCATCTTTTCATTTTGCTTCTTTTTATAATAAAAATAGGTTAAACCAAACGTTATAGCCGACAAAAGCTCGACGTCCGTCATGCTTGCTTCCTCCAAACACACTAGCACACTCGCAAGCGTGTGGATATCGCTGTTTGGACCACCTAATTTGCCCAAGCATTTGTATAGGTTTGTAGTTTGTGGCAAGTGGCAGACGTGTGGATATACCAAAAAACCGACACTCGATCGGATCGGTCGCAAACGCTTGCGAGTCTACACAAGCCAAGGCAAATGCTCTATCCACACGTTTGAATTTTTGATGATTTTTCAAGGTTTGGCAAGCGTGTGGAGCCGTCAAAACAAACATATCGAACTGTCCTCAACTACGTGCTCACAAGCTTTAGATACACCCTGCCGAACGGCGCATACGTGTTCCATGCAGCGTTCGCGGTGTAAAAACAGAAAATCAGTTTTTTTAGCGCAATTTTCTCAACAACCTTAAGTTATCTAGTTTTTTTAATACATAGTTATTTATCACCAATTTATCTAGTAAGTCTACGAATTTAAATTTTAGTACACGAACGAACGAATTTAAGTTTTTAAGGCATTATTTAGATATTTTACTACGATTAAATAAGTATTCAAAATAAAAATATTGATTTTAAAATATAAATATTGATTTTGGTAGATAAATACCTCAAATTTTAAAATATTTAACACTTATTATTATTTTCAATAAATTCTTACGCGTAGACAACGGTTTTGCACATGATTTTATTGGGTTTTTCAGCGTGATCAACATTTTTTTACAAGTACTAAATCATTTAAGTTTGAAAAACAAAATTATACACTTACTAATAGAATATACGCCCAGTATTTATAATTTTTTTTTCAGATTGTTATTTGCTACCGGTAAGTTATAAAAGCAATTGAAAAACATGGTGTTCGTGCTTACGTAAAAACGTGTGTTAGATTTTTATTTTTTGTAATTTAAATTAAGTAGTTATCAAAATTTAAATTTGTTGACTTAATAGATAAATAGTTGATAAATAACTGTGTATTAAAAAAAAAACTAGTTAATTTAAGGTTATTGAGAAATTTGCGCTGAAAAAACTTGAATTTTCTGTTTATAGACCGTGAAATTGATAGGGACTCCCGTAAGGGCCGAAGCCTGCCGGAGCAGCAGAATTGTCCAAAAGGGTTACCGCTAGCCCAAAACATAAAGGGCTAAGGAAGGAACACGGGTGCGTTTTAGTCAGTAAGAGTCTGACACTCCCTTCTGCTCCACTCAGAGCGGGAGGGGGTCATTTGATGATTTCCCATCCTCAAAAAAAAAAGCTTTAGAGATTCTAAACCTTTTTTATCTGAGTTTTGACCTCACTTTAACGTAACAGAGTGCTTATTGATCGAAGACAGAGTGTTAAAATAGTAGAGCTCTTGTGTATTTATGAGAATCCTAATAAAATCCCCTAAACAGGGTTCAAATTACGCCCTCTGCATAATGCTTTATGTAGGTACGAACCCGTAAGTTGTATTGCAAGAATATTTTTACGACGCCCACGTGAGGTGAATGCGCCCAGCTTTTGGTCAAATTAACCGTGTATTCTTATCCTGGTTGGTAATGTTTTGCTTATCTTTATTTTCACAGATGGTAATTTCAGGCATTTGTTTGTACTAAAACAGAACACATTTATTTAAATATTCCGAGCAAGATGATTGTATTTTTAACTAACTTCAAAAAAGTAGAAGATGTCAATTCGTCTGTAGGTATTATGTTTTTTCTTTGTGTGTTAAGTTCGGACATAACTTCTTTCTTTAAGAAATTATTGTTTACTGTGTGACTTGAACCCAAACTTAAGTCACGCATTTCTGTGACTTAAGTAGTCCATTTTACACATAAAAGCGTGACTTAAGTGCGGGTTTAGGTCACACGAGCTATAAAATAGTAGTATATCATATTAATGCACGGCGTTGAGCTCCCTCGCAATAGACTACCTACTTAAGTCACACGTAATAATGTACTATTTAATTAAGGCTAAGTTAATGTAGGTACCTTGATCACAAACAATCGTTTTAAAACGCTGTAGGAAAGCAGTTAACCCGCTAAATGTAATTTCGATAGTGGAATAACAAAACGGTTCTTATCTTTGTATCGTTAATCTATTTACCTAACTTGTAAACTTGCTCACAGCTTGATTCCAACAAAAATACCTTGGTATTGAGCAATATCCGTAAACACTCACTTAGTGTTTATCATATCTATGGAAGCGACAGCGTCAATATAAGCAACCTAAATCTATAATGTTTTAGTCACAGAAAAGATATAGAGGTTTTAGCAATAAAGCGCTTAAAGCTTTTAGCGTTACGTAAGCGATTCTAGGAAAAAATACACGTAATATTTTGATAAGTATAAAAATATTATGACGTTATGATGTACAGTATTTGAATAAGTAAGTTATTAAGATTTTTAGGCACGTAGTTTAAAAAAATTATATGTAGGTACCAAAATGTATAGAACCTAAGTACATTCTGTATCACACATACATACGTACTACATTACATAAATACAATGTAGCGGTCATCAATGGCTTTGCAACTTAAATTAACAGCAAAATTGCAGTGGTAAGCCTTCAATCTTCATTTGTCTTTGTTAAAACAAATGACTATTGCTAAAGTCATCGCAGACATTCTGCCTATTACGTCCCATTATTGTTTACCGTTGCTATAAATATAATAGAACAACATAAGTATCTGAAATGACATATTGTGTTAGGTAAAGGCTAGGAATAAGTTTTCTTCCCACGGATGTCTGGTAAGGCGCATAAGGGGCCTTCCCTTATGCGCCAGAAATGATAATGAGCTTGCAAATGATGCTCTCGATTAATGGTAGAAATTTCCAGCAGGCCTTATAAGGAAAAGACTTAACAATTACACTATTACCTACATGGATCTACTATTATTCCCTGGGATTACTATGCCAAAATCTTTGGGGTACCTAAGTGGCGGTATTACTTGTATATCACCATAATAAAGTGCTACTTTCACTTCCTGGAGGAAGGTACCCTATACTCTTATACCAGGTCAATATTACACGAAAAGTGATGTTTCTTGCGATTTTCTATAATCGCATGTACACACAAACTGTAAAGAGTCTCCTTATCCTACCCTGCTTAGCACTAGCATAACCAGCCTATAATGTTCCCACTGCTGGGACACATGCCTCTTCTCAGTGAGAGCGAGTGGGCCATAATCTACCACGTGTGCCCGGTGCGGGCTGGTAGATGTCCCATGTCTTCGATTTTTTGGTTCTAGGACATGCCGATTTCCTCTTGATGTTTTCATCGTTTGGAGAGCAATGGCGATGAAATAATTTACACAAAGTAAAGCGCCCGTTTGGGTTCGAACTTACGACCTATAATAGTACCAGCAAATTATTATAAAATAGCCCCCGCTGATCATCACATTGTGCTTTCCTTAAAACTAGTTCTTTGAATCGTTTAAAGGCAATCTTACTCATTCATAATGCTTTCATTCAGTTCGTAAACGGCAAGTCGGTGATGTACCACGAGATCGGCCACCTGCCGTTCGAGAAGGAGATCACGGACGTGGTCAGCTTCAACAGCAGCAACCTGCTGACTGTGGTGGTCGACAACACGCTGCTCAGCGACACCGTGCCTCAGGGCGTCGTCAAGAGTATTTATGTCGGGTGAGTGAACTCCATCTATATGGCTATATACCTAGTATTCTTTCGGGAAATACTGGGTCAATTTGAAAATATTCTGCTCTCAGTTATATTTAAGCACAATAGAATAAAGAAAGTATTGCTCCATTGATAAAATTCCTTACTTATGGCCGATTTCTGAGGAATTTCAACCGAAGTTCCTATATTCGATACTTAATGCTATTGGTTCCATATCGCGTTTTAAACACACTGAGTATTGTATGGAAGAAAATTGCACAAGACCGAATTGCGAGGACCTCAAAAGAAGTCGCCTCTTTGCAAAAGTAAAGTCCTAAGAAGTGAACCTTAGATAATTTTATTTGCAAAAATAATAAAGAGGATCGCTCATGTCTACATAACGGGAGATTCTCTAAAATTCTTCTGATGTAGATATTCAAAGATTTATTTGAACAATCGTTAATTTATACAGCCAGAAATGCAAATGTAAATATCATAAAACTTTAATATTCTCCCGGATACCTAATAAGATTGCAAACATTTGTGCACCGGCTCATGCTGAAACAATAAAGATTGTTTACAATACGTTCTAAAAAGAGCTAACCCAGAATGCATGCTGCGTTTTGGGTATTTCAGGATGCATATTGAAAAGATCTTTGTCAAAAAGGGAAATGCTATAGGTGCAAAAGAACCATGTTAAAACAATATTTGTGATGAAGTTCAATGCACAACCCAAAGGAATTAAGTTTCTTTATTTTCAGGTTATTTAGGAAGTGTTGATTTCTCACAACTGGTCAATTTTAGACCAAAGGCATGAATAGGTTTTCAGAAACTTAGGTTATCATTTCAACTACGAACCTTGTTACTTTGTTATACTTACCTATTTAGCTAAGCTGAATATAATATTAACAAATAAAGTGTTTTCTTCCGTAGTCCAAACAAAATTCGTCAAGAGCAACAGTACACGTTTGACTTCTACAACTACGCTGGCATCCACCGCACCGTGTTCCTCTACTCCACTCCGCAAGTGTACATCGATGATCTCATCGTCAACACTGACATCCAAGGACTAACAGGTAGGTATAATGATGTGTGGTCGCTATCATCAATATTAACATGTTATTCGCCGCTATTTGATGAAATGATTGATAGTTGTTAACGCCATTTATGAAATGATTGATGACTAAAGACCGTCTTTTGATTCTGTAACTCTTGAGAACACAGTCTTGATTTTCTATAATACTAGCGACCCACCCCTGCTTCACACAGATTTTACCAATTGACAAATTATATTTTTTTTTATTATAATATGTAAGTTTAACATTAAAATAATACACAGAAACCTTTCGGAATAAATTCTTAAAATGATGGTGAAAACCGCGTTAAAATCCGTTCACCAGCAGATCTTTAATTCCAGGTACCTTAAATTCCAGGTTTCATAGTATACAACGTGACACAGAAAGGCTCAGCTTCGGACAATGTTAGGTGCTTCGTGCAAGTCTTTGACAAGAACGATACGCAAGTGACGGGCTACAGCGAATGCGCTGGACTGTTGGAGATCGGCAACGCCAACTTGTGGTGGCCCTACCTAATGCACCCCGACCCTGGATACTTGTACACCATTAAGGTAATAATACTGGCGATCATCATTTTAACGCTTATAATATTTTGAAACTTTGTCACTGCCAGTATATTAATGAACTCGACTGTACACAATTTTGAGTATAAGTATTAGGTAATAAGTAGCATCTGAACATCATACATATATTCACTATCTAATCTTATCTTAACCGACATCTAATCCAAGAAAAAAATTGTAACATATTAGTTTTTATTTCGATTAACAAAAAAAATTCGCTATTCCATACATTTTGACTGCGTAGGTATTGCATTTTTCTATGAAGCAGCGGATTATTTTTTTTTGATAACCGACGGAAAATTTCTACGCTAGGTGCTTAGAATCATGTGCTGAATTATTCATTGTTACATTTTGCGCGTCTATTTTCCTGGTACCCTATATATTGTATACAGAAGCAGTTGGTAAACCTTTATAAATAAACTAACTGAACCCGGAAACGTCGTTTTTTTAAAAAAAATGTTATAAACCTATTCTCATACCTACTGAATATACATATAAAATTTCATCAAAATCGGTCAAGCCGTTTCGGAGGAATATAAACACTAAGACTGTGACCCAAGAATTTTATATATACCTATTAGATAGATAAATATATCCACTTAAGATACAAGTCTAAATCACCAGGGAAACATCGTAATGTTTCCCTCTGATAAACGGATGCTTATTTTTATTAATCCCGATTATCTGTCAATAAACCGATCAGGATTAATTTGCTTACTGTCAAGCAATTACCTAAGTAGGTACCATTCCATACATCATATACTTATCTAGATTTCCTCAAATCAAGAGTAAAAGTCAAAGCAACATGAGATCATACTACATACCTACATAATAAGTACCTATTTCAATTAGTTCTTCTCACCAATACCAATATCATTGAATACTAATAATTGAAGAGGACGGGACCTTAGAAAATCCATGCGTAAACATTCTTCGTATTTTCTCCGTCATATTATGAACTCTTGTGTTTTATTGTATCTGGAGAACGAAAATGCCTATGTGCCTTATTTTATTTAACTAATCCGTGCTAACTAGCTGTGATATAGGTATTTATATAAAACACCATTTGAACGTTGCTAATTTAAAAATAAAAAGTTTAATGGCATTGCAATTAAAGTAGCTGGTATGAATCTAAATTACTAACCAGTTATATTCTTTTCCCTCAAGGCATCGCTAATAGGTCCCCAGGGTGAGGTAATTGACACCTACAATCAGAAGATCGGCATCAGGACAGTCACGTGGTCCAACACTACCATCTACTTGAACGAGAAGCCTCTCTACTTGAAAGGATTCGGCATGCATGAAGATTCTGATGTAAGTTAGCTTTAATTCATTTTTCTCCCACTTTCTCTATTATAGTTTCGTTCGTAATTCATATTAAATCGAAATTCGTCTTTATGAAAGCTTCAGCTTTTGTATACAAAAACAAGCCCTGCAGAAATTAAAATGATTCAATGGAATCTGTATTATGTTTTGAGGTATTAAATAAACACTATCATCCAGACATAACGGATATTAACTTTAAGAATAAAAAAAAATACTAACTAGTTAAACCTAATCTTTCTAATATTTTTTTCTATTGTACCCATTGTAATAAAATCTTCCGTTTTTAAGCTAAGAGGAAAAGGCTGGGATCCAGTGCTGTGGGTAAAGAACTTCAACCTCATCAAATGGTTGGGCGCCAACGCCTTCAGGACCTCCCACTATCCTTACGCCGAGGAGATCTACCAGCTGGCTGACGAATACGGTATCATGATCATCGACGAGTGTCCCAGCGTCGATACTGAGTAAGTTTTTTGTAACAAATATAAGGAAAACCAATAAGTATAACTTTTCAAACATAAATCTATTGAAAAAAAACCCGGGCGTTCCACCCAGGTTTTTGTTTTTCTTGCTAATAATTTAGAATCACTACTTGGGCCACCCATCGTGGGCAATAATTTACATTAATTAATGGAAATTATGGTGCAATTGGCGCCCAACAAATTATTATAAGAAAATTTTTCGTATATTGACGATCTTATGCAAAAATTTTTCGCTTTGGGCGTCAAAACAAATTATTTAATGGAAAAATTTACGTATGTACTGTCTCATAGCTATTTCTTATGTCGCAGTGGCTTCTCCGATACGTTGTTGGCGAAACACAAGCAGTCGCTAACGGAGCTGATCCGTCGCGACAAGAACCACCCGAGCGTGATCATGTGGTCAATCTCCAACGAGCCTAGGTCCGCCAACAAGTTGGCCGACAGATACTTTGGGTAATTACTGTAAACTTTACAACTTTACATAGACATATAAGTAGGCACCTATTCTTTATAAACGTTGCATAAAGTTAAATAATGATAAGCGACTGTTTAACCATACATTTTTTACTTTTAAACGTATCCTAAGTTTAAGCAACGTTTATAAATAAACCCCTTAAATACTGCATAACTAACCTTGTACCAAAAGACAATTAATCCGTCGAAAGAATTATGCACTAAAGCCGCATAAGACAGAATCATCATCTTATGCCTATAGCGGTTCACTGCTGCACGTGCCATGCCATGCATGTTTTCAATAGGAGCCAATTTTTACGTGATACGAATCTCCGGAATCACCGCGACCACACCCGACTTCGCACGACATCTTGCCTCTCGACCTTCGAGATGTCTGGCCAGATTTACATGCTTGTTTTTTTTCGACAGAAAAACGCCGCTTGAATATACGTAAAGTTATTAGTTATGTAGCTATTAATATTTTTCTAAATGGACGATGTCATTATATCTACACAGTAATTCGTGAAAGTACTAAGTACGTTACGTATATTCGAATAAAATTATCATATAAATCTGGGCATCGAAGAAAAGAAGGAAAACTTATACGGAGAAATAATAACTGACATAAAACTAATAATAGTAATGTGATAACAAATGGAATAAATTTAAGAGGTAGGTACCTATAGTTTCGGAAGTCCGTGATAAAAATAAAACCTGCAAAGACAGACATTCAGGTATTTTAATGAAATGATTTCATTGTAATCAACAGAAATTAGAAAAAGTTTATTCCAAAGATTCAACTTTTATTTGATACCTGCTATTTTCGTCTTGTTGAGCTGGATCGGGCAATAAGAACACAGTGTCATGGTTGGCATCTTCACCATCATAATGCGGCATTCGCGAATTTGTAGCTGACTGACTGATGGACCGCAGCCTTGCTTCCAATAACACGTCATTTATAAAGCTTTTCGCCATAATAACCTCTTCTTCTGATTTTATGTTTCGTAGTTCTGAAGCTACGTATTCCGCGTAAATATCAAACTCATCCCTTACCATATGTTTGTTCATCTTTTTAGCGTCTGTCATGATTTTACGGGATTCGTTTAGGTTATCTTCACTAGTTCTTTTTCTCGGCTTATTCCCCCATTTTGCTGCCTGATCATCGTGTATGTTTTCCAGCTGCAGTGAATCCAAAATGTCGTAATTTTTTTCGAATTCTGACGTATTTGACGATTGTGAATCTTGTTTGTTTGTCTGTAACAAAAATGATTCAGGTACAAACATGAGATGCAAAACTTTTTCAACAAGTGAACTGCCTACATTATACAGAGTGTCCCTGGAAGTATGGATCAAATGGTTATTTCCAAACTTTTTGATCCTGAGAATGATTGATGATTGAAAATTATTTTACGGTTCAAAAGTTGTGACCAATTTTGTTCAATCGTTTCGCATAGTGCTCAGAGAAAAAAAATCATTAAAAAAAACTATCAGGGCTGTCTAAAAAACTTAAATTGACAGTTCCTGGTAGTTTTTTTTAAATGTTTTTGTTCTTTGAGCACTATGCAAAGTGATTGAAAATAACAAAAGTTGTTTATAACTTTGAACCGTAAAAAAATTCACCAACATTCTCAGGATCAAAAAGTTTGGAAATGACTTTGCCCACGCCTCTATTTGATTTGATCCATACTTCCAGAGACAGCCTGTATATGGAATGTTTGTATATGGGTAAAACATTTTTTATAGTCAAGTCTAATATTTATGACTATTGTGCATATTAAACTTGCCAGTAATTACTCTTATTTAGTATTTACCAATTTCATAGACTCGCCCAACCGATGTTTCTATCTAATCTGTGGAATAAAATGTTGACGCTTCAGGAGAACAGCTGTGATCCATTGCTGTTGTGGCGTTTATCGCTAGTGTTTACATTCTCTTTGGTGGCGTTTACCGCCGCGGTGCAATGTTGTATTAGAGCGCCATAATTATGATGATTAATTGCGTTTTTTTATGAAATGAGTTTTAAAACACTCGTGTGATACTCCTATAAACCTAGCCTAATAACCCTGATATGTAGCAATTTCATAATCTAGACACTAATAGCTACGAAAGTACCTATCAACTAACTAGCATTCGGTATCGGTATTGTTGGATGTTTTAGGAGAGAAGACATTATGTATGTTGATGAAAATAATGTTTTGATCGAACATATTTGAACTGTAGAATTTAAACATAAAACTTACTGATTCTAATAATGCATCCATCGCTCCTGATGCACTTTCTCCTTTTAATAAAAACATGAGCGACTCATACGCAAACCAGTTACTTTGCTTCGCATCTTCAGTACCGCTGCCTGCTTTTTTCGACGCATGGACTTTTTTTCTTTCTCTTGTGAATTGGGACCGTAAATTGTGAATTTTCGTTTCAGTAACCTCTCTTGGCATATTCATTTTTTGTGAAATTTCTTCCCATGAGGCACGTTTCTTGTTTTTATTCTTGTAATCATTATTCGCTGTATCCCATAAACACTCGTAAGACCGAAAAAGGTCGATAAGTCGCAATACTACATCATTTGTCCACATTGTTGCACAAACTTATCGCAAACACGTCAAAACTCGGCGAATTTCGTGCCTCAACTCATCAACTGAACGCAATTCGGTATCGAGCGACGACGGCAGAGGTCACGCGAGGTCGCCAGACATGTTGAGCGAAGTCGGGCGACGGCGTCACGCGATGTCTCTGGGGACACGTGATACTGATACGTGGGGGTATTTGTCCTATATAATAAACTCTATTAAATACACGGCTTATAGGAAAGTGTCGGCCATTATAGATTTTATATTGGTTGATGTATGATGTCGCCGGACGAACTCTAGGTTGTTTCAATTAAAAATATGTCCAAATCTACTAGATATTACATACGTAGATTTTGTTAATTTAGTTTAATTTTTAACCCTTCCAGAGAAGTGGTGCGCCACGTTAAATCGATGGATCTCTCAAGGCCAGTCACTATCGCTATTTCTGCCGGCGCTACCGGTGACAAATCCGTGAGTATTAAAAGACTCATTTCTACGCGATATAAAACCACTTCAACCATATTATATTTCAAACATACGGACAATTTAAATTGGTAGTAATTTTGCTAAAAAATTAATTCCCATGACTTTACATTCCATAAATTTTTATATCAAAATTTAATTCCTCGTATAACAGGGTCGTCACTTGGACGTGATCAGCTTCAACCGCTATAACGGGTGGTACGCGAACCCCGGCCAGACGACGCAGATCACCAACAACGTGGTGGAAGAGGCCACCAACTGGCACCGCATTAACAACAAGCCCATCATCATGACCGAGTATGGAGCCGACACCATCGAGGGACTGCACTTGGTAAGTCTATCGTAGACAGTTAGCCTGTAACTGTAGGTACTACATACTACTGACTCTCTTAAAAGCTTGTTCTGTCTTGTAGATTTCAGACTATTGGTTTCCTAAAGTTCCCTGGTTGTATTTTCCTGTTACCGTCCGTCAACAGGAGTGTCTTGATTTAAGAAAGTACTGCAGCTTGTAGTATTTTGTAGCTTTACCAGTCAGAGACAAAATACTACAAGCTAATACTGCTACTAGACCTTAAATCACATTAGCAAAACTGATTTAGCAATTTCACTGGCGGCTCGTGATTGCCATGTCTATTACCAAATGTAAAATTACTTGCTGCTCGTCATTTCGTTATTCAGCCTTCATTTTGAAATTCATTGCTTACTGTTTCGTGTAATTTGTTTGTAAATTCATGCATAACTTATTGTTTTTTAGTACCCTGAGTACATCTGGTCAGAAGAATACCAGTGCGTGCTGATCGCTGAACACTTCAAGGCGTTCGACCACCTGCGGAAGGCAGGGTTCTTCGCCGGAGAGTTCATCTGGAACTTTGCTGACTTTAAGACCCCACAGTGTAAGTACTATTTTATCAATATCTTAGTTATTACATACAACTTTGCAATGAAAAAGATTTTTGAATTCTTACGCTTTTGTTATCCATGGTGGACGGAGTGGACCTTCATTTCGTCGTACCTACTTTACCCTCCTATACATAAATAAAATTTCACAAAACTTGAACGTCTTTTCTAGAATTTGTTATTATCAGATCAATTCGAAACTCATTTCTATCATGACATTTAACAATACTTTCAACTTAGATACTTACGTACATTGTTTTTTTATGTTGTAACTGGCTTGCCTAAGAATGAGCTGGCAAAAAATTTAACAGTGTGACAAAGTATTGTGACTGCCTTGTTCTTACTTAGGGAGGGTAGGCAAAGGCCCTCAGCGTCGTCAACACCGCCTGCAGCCACACATACGACACCTCAAGTGGTTGCGCTGTAAGCGACTACGATTCTTCCTTATCATGATATTATTGAATGATGAATTTAGAATTAGGGTGGCGGTGTATGAACTTGTAATGCCTGTGATCAGGATGCATTGTGTTTGCAAGACGGAATGAACTGGATTTGCATGGTTACAAAGTTCCACTGGACAAGACAATAATCGGCATCATTCCTTTTTCGCAAAATACGACTCTTAGTCCCGTATTACAGAACGTCACTCAATACTCAAGCATTACTTAAAACTAGTTTCGACCAATCAAATGGCTTGAATCTAGTTTTAAGTAATGCTTGAGTATTGAGTGACGTTCTGTAATACGGGCCTTAGTCTTCATACATTTTTAACGTGTCATAATATGTAGTAATTGCTGCCTTCGTTGGTGCGCAGTTTTGTTTTCAAACACTATTATGTGAAGGCTCGTCACCATGTCGCGACAATGATGTGCTAGTTATTGCATGAACGAAAAAGGCCGATGCATATTTTCTTGCATAGACTGAACTTTTTGATTTGTTCTTATGATATGTGTTGATTTTAGATATAAAACATTAATTCCAATTGCAGCGATAACCCGCGTGGGTGGCAACAAGAAGGGTATATTCACCCGTAACCGGCAACCGAAAGCGGCCGCACATCTCCTGCGGTCCCGCTACCACGCGCTCGCGACCTCCGACTACGGGGTCTCCCTCCCCGAGACGACGTACTACATAAGTGACAAGCAACCCGCGAAGCACGAAGAGCTGTAACCGCTGGACCTCTGCCATAACCACCAAATTGTTTATCATTATAGGTTTCAAGTACATAGAATGAAGTTAGAGATTTACGGATTATTTCGCGATTAAATTTCGTTTATATGAGCATAACTGATATCCAGTTATCAGACCTTACAAGAGTCAAGCCTGACAGCTATAGAAATTACCTTGCTTCTGCAATTTTTGGAACGCAGCCCCATTGGTAAGTAGGTAATGTTTGAAAACATTAGGTAATAAAGTTTAATTAACAGCAAAATAGTCCCTAAAATACCTAATAATTTCTGTAAGTAATTTAGTTTTATATTTTCTAGTTCAAATGTCACACCAAACGACAAACACTTCCTAAACTGAATCTAGGAAGTGCTTGCTCCTAACGATTTTGTGCCACAAAGTATGCGACCACGCATTGGTACTTAATAGCAGAACGTAGGTATATTTACTGTCAGTAAACTTTAGTTACATACTTAGTGCCTATGAATTATGTAAGATAACTCGACCAAACTGTAGACCTTGTTGTATACTAGATGCCTTATGTATTGATATGGCCAAGCGTCATTGTTAGTAAATAGAATTTACTATTTTATATGAACAAGAAATCTACAATTAAGTAGAATCGAAAGAGGAATATTTTAAATGCCCTTACCTACTGAGTAGGTAGGTACCTACGTACGTATTGTAAAGGTAAGTAATGAAAAAAATAGTGAAGGTTGGGTAGGGTAGAGTTCTCACAAAAACATGAATTTTAGTTTTAAAGTGTGAGTTCACGTCCTTCGTCCCTCCCACCCTACTACAGCACATTACCCACTCACATCACAAAGCTCATGATCCTTAGCGAGATCTTTAGGCCTACTACTTTATCTACAAGGTGTAACATAATTAACGCAAGACCTCATACACCCCAATTACAGTACCTATGGGGTTAAAAGCATAATACAATGACCAAAACTTATTTTTTTAAAGCTTGCTATTTTGTTGACACTAGCATTACGTCATGCATTTAAAATTGAGTCTTATTGCCTTGAAATAAGATTTAATTTTATTTAGCTCAATCGGCGGTTAGTATGAAAAAATACATAATTTTTGAAAAAATACCTATATTATAAATTACTGAAATCTATTCAGTATCTAATCTATTATGAACAAACTACTTTCAGGACCTGCGTTTATTCTGTTACACCTTGTATAAGAAGTACCTAAGTAGGTAGTTATCTATTTCACCCAAAATTTTTGTGCTCTGTGGCAACAACATGCAAAATAGAATTGCTTATGTGAAAAAGTGGGTAACTAGTAGAACCACAGAACATAATATACTCTAGAACCCAAATGCCTACCTAAAAACCTGCCGAACTAAGTGGATTCATTGTTTGACTAATCTGTTGTATTTCTATTGTAAAAATGATAGTACAACATTGCTATGAAAAAAACATTGTATGAGTAATTATTCTTATTTTTTAATCAGTGTAATGATTAATACGTTGACTGCCAGACAACAGACACAACAGAAAATCTATTGTTTGCGGACACCGTGTGACCGCGGTGGTAGTCAATGACATAATGAATAAACATGTAAATATTTATTATAATGCAAATAAAGTACAAAATAAAAGTGATTTGTTATTTTATTGTCAACATTATTGGTTACCTAACTGTGTTTGCCTTATTTTCTATTGGATTCACGAGGCGTCATAAAATTGTCTACTCCCGTGAGATATAGACGTGAGTTTCATCATCATTCTCCTACTCATAAAAAAATTTATTTGAGGTCGGCGCAACATGTATTTTTCTTCCATACGTCTCTATTTGTCGTCATCTCAGTAGTCACACCCTTCCTAAACATATCATCATTCACACAGTCCATCCATCGTTTCTTTGGTCTTCCCCTACTCTTATAGCCATCGACATCCATACTCAAAACTCTCCTCACGACATTTTCCTCATTTCTCCGTAACACGTGCCCATACCATGACAACCGATTTCCACGTAACTTTTCAGTTACCGGTGCCACTTTCAAACTTCCTCTTATGTAGGTACTCATTTCTTATTCTATCCATTCGTGTCACACCACACATTCCTCTTAGCATTCTCATCTCAGCTGCATGCAATTGCCTTTCATTCATCCCTTTTGTGGCCCAACATTTTGATCCATACAAGACAGCAGGGTCTCAAGTCTGCTATTACAATAGTGTCATAATGGTCTATCATTGATTTCATAATTGTTGGTTTTAACAAGTTTGGTAATCAACTAACTTAATGGCGTCATTATGACTTTCCAATGGTCAACCACTGACACTTCATTGAAAGAAATGGCTTTTAATGGTAATCTCGTACATAATGACAAATGAATAAATGTAATGTTTATTGCTATTTCCGAACTTCTTACTACTTCAGATTGCAAACACTGATACGTAATATGTAAAAATATAATTATATTAAATAAAATCAAGCATGTTTAGTAAGTAGTAGTTTTTCTCAAACCATTGACCGACCAATGATCGACCATTATGAATTTAGCAGATTACGAACTTTTAGCAAAATGATAATGGGATCGTGTTGGAATGACGAATTTATAAAAATAGCAGACTTGGGCCCCAGGTCTGATCATGGTTTTATATATCTTCCCCTTAAGTTTAAGGGGAATGCGGGAGTCGCAGATTGTTCCCGTGACCGGCCGCCATTTCATCCATCCAGTGTTAACGTCCGATCTACTTCGCCATCGCATTGCACGAGTGAACCGAGATACCGAAAGTCGGAGCAGACTGGGAGAAGTGCGCCATCAAGCGCTAAGGCTCCAGATCTGGAGAGACCGCCGACATCGCAGAACATATATTGGGTTTTGGTTCTGCTGATTATCAACCCAACATTCTCCAGCTTCTGTTGCCATTTCTCCAATATGCTCTGGATCTCAGGTCCATCTTCACCGACAAGGACAATGTCATCGGCAAACAACATGCACCAGGGTGCCTCCTCCTGGATATCCGACGTAAGAGCGTCCTTAATCAACAGGAAGAGGTAAGGACTTAAAGCCGATCCCTGATGCAAGCCTACAGCCACACTGAACTCGTCGGTATTGCCAGCAGCCGACCGGACGTATGTACGAGATTGACTGTACGTAGCACAAATTAACTCTACATACTTCCCAGGCAAACCTTTTTTTTTTTTTGTAAGGTGGAGTGTAAAAGTGGCGTCCATTGTTCCTCGACCTGGCATAAACCCAAACTGGTTTGGGGTAATCTCACTCTCCTCTCGCAATCTTCTCTCGTTTATAAACGTATATTATAAAAAACGACATTACAATACTGCACGATGCGCCATTGCGCCTTGTACGCCTAGTTTAGGATTTCGTTCCGTTTGTCAGTATCGTTATAGTCAAGGAATTAATTAATTTTGTTACGTTCCTCGTGGAACGGTACAAATTATCGGTACCGGAACTACCCGTAACGTTATTTTGAGTAACGTTTCAAGTCCCTGCTTGTACACACGGCTACACATCAAGCTATACATTTCCAGTTTTAGCTGACCTCGCATTGTATAGGTTTTTCGTATAATCATGTACAGCTTGATATGTAGCCGTGCGTACGTACAATTTTATGTAACAATATCGGTCAATGGACTCAAAACTAGTATTTGGTTCCTAATTATAAGAATTATTAGAATCAGAGCGTACTGAAATTTAATGTATTATAATACTCAAAGATACTACTTTAATTCATTACAGCATTGCCTTGTTTACCTAATGCATTTGAAGATAGCCCCCGCTTTTTTGCCATGACAAAGGAGGCGTAAAGCGATTATCTTGATAGGATTGTAAGCACGACGACATACTCATTAAGCTATACAGGGATAATTGTAAAACACCAGCAACCTCTTAAGAGGTCATTGTACTCATCATTATGAACAACTTTTACTATGGGACCAAACCTGAAATCGCGAAAAAAAAACAGCTGTTCCCTACATTTTGACGAGTTACACGAACATAAATGTAGGGAACAGCTGATTTTTTTTCTATGCTTCGAAGAGCAAAACTATACAACTAGTAAAACATGATAGCTGCAAAAGTGTAAACTGTAGCTCAGCTAACAACGCCCTTCTCCAGATACGGAATGTAAAGACAAAAAAAAAAACAAAGCAAAGTATAAGCTAACTTCACTTTGTACCAAAAACTAGGTCAACTAAAACTGGAAATGTATAGCTTCCTAATGTGTCGCGTGCATCAATCAAGCTGATACCAAGAACTGCCACATAACGGTTAAGCTTATCGCACTGTATCAACCACAGATTAACCCAAACAACATAAATGAAATGTCAATACAAAAAAAAACACGTTTTTGAACGTTGACGCACATCTTTTTTAATTTTTTAGAAATTAGAACAACAAAAAATAGTTATCAGTCTATTAAATAATTAAAATGAGTTGTATACAATGTGAACAGATCGCCAAATATAAATGTCCCATATGCAGCGAGCCTTAGTAAGTAGTATAAACGAAATTCACATTAAAATGTTTATTAGAACATTAACGTGACGAAATTTATCTTATTTATCCGCTACAAATGTGTTATAGCTGCTCAGTGCCGTGCTATAAGAACCACAAACAAACTCCTTGCAGTCCCCCATCAGAACCACTGAAGCAGACAAATGATTCGACGGCTAAGGAAAGAGAAAATGACTATCCTACAGAAGACACAGTGCCAATTGACAAATTAAAACTATTAGGTAATTAATAAGCTAAATAACCTTAGTAACTGCCCCATAATCATTATAAATATTCATATATTTATTTGCATTCCATGATGTAGAGGTGTTAAATATGTACTTCCCTATACCTAATGCATGCTCTTTACAATGATATGTTCAATTCAGTTTTACATAATCTTAATTGATAGAAAACTGTTTATGTGGCTTGTGGTAGAAGCTAACTGGTAGAAATTGTCACTTAACGTCACATGAGATAAATAATTTGTCTTGCTGCACAGAGAGACCTATCATTTATCTGAGGTCTACCTTTTTTTTTATGAATATGAATAAATCTATTGCAGTACATAACATTGTTAACATAAATTTACAGAGCAATCAACAGATTTGAAGAAATCTTTGGAGAATCCCCATGTTAGAGAAATATTGGAGTTACTGGACAATTCACCATATCCAGATGAATTAATGAAGGAGTACATGCAAGAGCCCATCTTCACAGAATTTGTTGATGCATGTTTGAAAGTTGTACAGCCACAAGATGACAATGATAAATTATAATAAACAAGTTTAAGCTATCCAAGTTTCATATACTTTCATTTCAATAAATTGTTCATGTTTTCTGCAGCATGACTTGGCATTTTGATATTGCTTTAATAAAGCCATGCAACTCAGTTAACTTATTCTAATATTGGTTCAAGCCTTAATTAATCATATCACATCTATTTATATTTCATATTCCACAATGTGGCAAAAAAAACTGGGGAAAGGTAGGCATGAACTGAAAAACCTATAAGCGATAAGGCCGCCCATTGTATGTTTTGTAGTAATAATTGTTTTTTTTTTGTTAAGTATTTTCTGGTGTACAATAAAGTATATATAAATAAATAAATAAACCTTTCCTTCGCCACAAGTATGAGTAGTTATTATGTGCCAAAGGAGTAAATGCCTAGGTATTGAATAACCAATTTACAATTAATAAAAAAACTGCCTACAAAATACAAACATTTAATTCATGTAACAAGCAATTATTGTTTAAAAAAAATACATGTTCAAGTAATTATTTTAAATATTCCCCAATGCAGCTCTCAGTAAATTTTCAAATTCTAATGATTTCTGTTTCTCTTCTTCAATTTGTTTTTCGAGCTCTTTCACAGCTTCTTCACAGTTGCTATATTTGGATATGTTTACATCCTTTTTTTTTATATTTTCATCAACTAATGTGCGATCCTTGTCTTCTAAGATTAAGTATTCTAGAGACTCTATTTCTATTTTGCGACGCTTAGCCTCGACGTAAAAATCAATATCATCTTCATATTCTAAAGCTTTGTGCTTCATTTCATTTATAACTTTTACTTCATGCAGCCAAAGTGCATTGCGATAATCTTCTAGAACAGATTTCTCATAAACAGCAAACCTATTTTCAAAATTATTCAGTCTATTAATCTTTTCGTACACAATTATGTTCATAAAGTCTACAAGATTGTAGTGGGCAAAATATTTGTTGAAATCCTCACAGGGCATACTTATATTTGAGAGTTCCTTTGGTAGCACAGCTACTACTCTACATAACACTTCTTCAGGGTTTTCAAACCAACCAATCTGTTTGCAGTAGCTACTCATTTGCTCTTGCATACTTATTGCATTCACTGGGTTAAAATCCAATGAAGTGTCAGGCAATTTCAATTGACGCATAATCCTTTTGATTGCCAACACATTATCAGAAGTCTTTGCACTACTTGGTATAAACTCATAAGGTTTCGGATAAGGAGATGTGCTGTCCAGGTAAGACTGAAACTCTAATGGAAATAATGAATAATTGAACAAATCTTCATTTGTTATGACATTAGTTAAATTATCCACAGCAGTGTTATAACACTTTATCAATCTGTATAAATCTCTTATAACGGCATTCATACGGCTATCGTTTTCCAACCTTAATCTACACCATATCTCATTTCCAAGGTATCTTTGACAAATAGACTTCAAGTGATCTATTTCCAATGGAGGGGTTTGTGGGAATTTTTTCGCCAACCATTTCATAGCACTCTTGGAGGATGCATTTAATGATTCATAAACATTCTGTGAATCTATTACAAACATCTTGTACCCTGAAATGACATTTTTCTGTACAAGGTTTGACAATAAGACTTCTAAGCGTTGTTGAACATGATCCATTTTTGGGATGATGACGGCGACTGGAACTACCTGGTATGGGTATTTGTGTTTGAGTGTGACTTCTATTGTTTCCACAAGATCATTATCATATTCAGTGGCATAGAACAGTACAGCATTAGCACCTTCAATAGCCTCATTAACATTCATATCTTTACCTGTCAAACTAACAGATATAGCAAAATCCATCAAATGATTCCAAGACTGTTTCCCAACATGTATCAGCGTATCAGACACTTCATGTTGCTTGCTGTCACTGAAAACATCCAATAACCATTTTTCAATGTTAATCTTTCTGTGTAACCATTTCATTCCACCAGGTGATACCAAAGTAACTTTCCAAAAGAAACATTTATCATAAGGGTAGCTGATTTGTTTCATACGCTTCAACAGTGGTGATCTTATTATTTCCATGATGTTATATGGTTCTGGGATTGGTAATTGTCTAAGTTCCCCAGTGAATTTATAGCCCCTGTGAACAGCATTCATATTCTTTAATGTGGCACTTTCAACTAATCGCCTCAAATAAGATGCTTCTTCCAGAGGAGTTCTACGAGTCAGCCAAACAGGTGTATCTTCTAGTAGATTTCGCCTTTGAATATTTCGTGTATATTGTTTCCTCCATACATGAAACCATTTTTTCATTATACGCTGCGTTAAAAATATCTCAGCTTTCAATTCAGATTCAGATATCTCATTGGACACATTCAGCAATATTTCATCAGTTACTGTATTTGCAAACTGCATCAAACTATTAAACTTTACCAATTCTTCTTTCAAAATACTTTTGACAGTTGGATCATTTACTTCATTGACTAGTTCTTCAACAAGGTCCGTTGATTCTTTTTCAACTCTTTCTTTGAATTTCTTTTCTTCTTCAGCTTTTCGTTTTAGTTCAGCTTTCTTTTCTTCTTCTATTTTTTTCTTTAATTCTTCTTGTATCCTTTGCTCTTCTTTTCTGCGTTTTTCCTCTTGCAATCTGAGCTCTTCTTGCTTTCTTCTCGCTTCTTCTTGCTGTCTTCGCGCTTCTTCTTGCTTTTTTCGTGCTTCTTCTTTACGCCTTTCTTCTTCCTGTCGTCTCATTTCTTGTTTCCTCATTTCTTCCTCTCTTTTCAGTTTTTCTTGCAGTTGCCTCTCCTCTTCCTTCCTCATTATTTCGGCATTAAGACGTTGAATCTCGGCCTGCTTTTGTTCTTCATCCTCATTTTGGTTAAAATCGTAAACGGCGGGACTTTCTGTTGTTGCTATTGAATTTAATATATTATCAGCCACAGTCTGTGCTTTATTTTTGCTTGGAAATATTGAATAGCTGTCGGTACCATTGGGCGGGATAATTGCACTTTTGAAAAGGCTTCCTGGCGACAATTTGCTAGTTGTAGCTTCGCCGTTGGCAAAGATAGACTGCGGCTTAACTTGATCTTCCACATTTCCAGGTTTTGCAAACAGATTGGTGCTTTCTGGCTGCTTTCCAAAAGCACCAAATATATTTGTTGGAGACTTGCCTTCGCTTCCTGATGGCGGAGCAGGCTTTGCAAATATGTTACCGCCTTTTTCAAAAGCAACTGAACTATCTGGTTTTGAGAACAGATCAGTTTTAGCACCAGAAAATATACTTTTACTAGTGAATAATGACTGTGTATCTGCAACTTTTCCTTCCTTTGCTGCAAACACATTTTTAGGCATTGTACTTGTAAATAAATTCGTTGTAGGCTTCGTTTGAATGGGCTGCCCAAAAACAGCATTTGCTTCTGGTTTCTTGAATAAATTATCTGCTGGCTTCATTCCTTTGAAAAGAGGCTGTGGGTTTTGACCTTTATCATTATTAATTTTTCCAAATATATTATTAGTTTCTGGGACTGCAGTACTTTCGAATAGGCGTTTAACTGTTTCTTTTCCAGTAAATAAATTAGAAACGACGGTATCTTGAGGATTAGAAAATGAGAATATTTTTTTCGTATCATCACTAAACATTTTTTCAGGAGAATTCTTAATGATATCAGTTGACGCAACTGGTATAGCAGGTTTGAATAAAAACTGATTGGTTTCACTTGATGTGATTGGTGGTTTAAAAATGGCGGCTGAAGGTAGATTTGCTGGAGCACTCAATTTATGTCTCTGTTTCGGGCTTAAAGATACTACATCAGGTTTAGCAAAAACATTCACTTTATTTTCCGATGCTTTCTCCATCACATATACCACTTTCCCACCTTGAGATAATCTCTGAATCTCCGCTTTCAGTGATTGTATATCTTTGTTGCTATCATTTAATGTATTGTAACCTTGATCATCAGCAGTTAAAGCACTTTCTTTTAATCTGCCATCCGAGTTGAAACTCGTGTATAGAATGTGCTGCCTGTATCCAGCATCTGGGAGTTGTCCGCCAGCAATAATTTCACCCACCGTAAGGTTTCTTTTAGATTCGATAAGGTTTATAGCTCTTGAGGTGGGATAGGGATCGCTGTCTTCTATAAACTGATTTCTATCTAGTATAACTGTTATTTCACCATCACAGTCTTCAGTTCTGGCGAGTCTGAGTCCGTAGTGATTGATAAACGATTTTAAATTTTCGATAGTTTCGAAAGCGAGAGAGTTCATCATTTCTTCTGCAGGGTAGCGAGAACCTCCTCTAGGGGCGTAAGCTTTAACTATTCTAGCGAGTGCCCGCGCGCGCACATCGTTGAAGTACCGCAGCAGAATACACGCTTGCAAGTAGGTTGCTCCTTCCTTCACTAGTCGGAAGAATCTCACGTAGTTGTTGTTGTCTATAGCGTTGAACACCTTGATTGCGAAAATTATAGGTTTTGACTTCTGTATTTCTATTGGCAGCTGCTTGATCTGTGACAACAAGGACATACATGTTTATGATCTTCAAATTTGATCATTTTAAGAGTTATTCAATTAAAAAAATACTGACCTCCCACCAAAAGTTAGCGTCACCCAGGTTGAGTAACGCGACATATCCCCTGAATTCTGCTTCTCTTGGTTTTTGTTCAGGGCCCACATCAGCATACATATGTTTTAATGTTTGTAGACATTTGGTAAGGTTATCAGTGTTTAACTTCTGATCGAACTGCGTGTGTTCGAGGTCGGCGAGCCGCGCGGCGCAATGCGCATGAAATCGTGCGCACATTTCCACCAAGCAAATGGACTCTGAAAATTTCAAGGAAAATAATAATAAGTACAAGGTTTGTAATGAAGGGAAAACAAAGGAAAATAGGAGATAGTATAATGTTTCAAGTATACCTGCACAACATAGAGCCTGCTGTGTTATGTCCTTCCTGATACCACGAAATCGATCCCACATGAAATGGAACCAATCCGCCAATGAGACCTGAAAATAGAAGCAATGTTTCATTCAATCGCGACAGTTTGGCATAGCACAGGTTTATGATTTACTGCATGACTTTCTCAATATTATTGAATGAGACCACTCCTGATCTCTCTGTAGTCTGATGGAAAGCATCTCAAACAAAAATGGCAATTTTAATTCTGAGTTTGTCCAATAAGCAATATTTTAGTTCATTTTAAAAGTAAAGCAACCTGTCGTTTAGTATCGACGATCTCATGCAACAGGTAAGCGCAGGTGCGCATGAGTACGGCCGCGGGGCGCAGCTCGTAGCACATCGGCATCTCCTGGTCGGCTGAGCTGCGGCTGTACTGTTTCACGGCTCGCCACGGCTCCAGTTCACCATCAGAATCCAACACGGTTTCTAGGGTCATCACCTGGAGTAAAATATGGATTGATGTTATAACTTTCATCCCAACATAATGTATGGCTTAATACAGCAGATTTATACATGGCGTAGCATAAAAAACCATAGCATAGCCATTCTGTACATAAAACTTATAGTAATATGTAATGCGGGCTGGTGTCCGCAACTCTCAACTGTCAATGCGCGTATTTTGCGTACGGGTGGGAAAATCGATTATTCGATCCATCCCAGCTTAAAAAAAGATAAAGTAACAATGAGCAAAAATTTTTGCTAGGAAATGACTTTTACAGTAGCGCGCAATGTATGCACGCCAAACATTGTGCCTTTGGGTGTACACCCAAAAGGACAATGTTTACTGCAATGGCAAAGGAGTTAAAATTCTTAACTTTAAATACCCCTATACTCAAAGTGAAGTTAGGTATTTTATTATATTAAAAATGTTTTGATGATAAAAAAAAACAAAAAAAAATAAACTTTATTTTTCATTGTTCATAGAAAGGTATTTACCTGATGTTCTGCTTGTCTGTGCAATAACTCCTTTTCTGGGCACATATCTTGACAGGTACCAATAGTAGCACCGCCTTCTTTGATACGGGATCCAGCACCACCCCAGGCTCTCAAAATCCTGAGAAGAATAGAATCATATTTAAAAAAGAAATATTTTAAACAAACAGTGAAACAAAAAAGGGGCAATCCCCGTATTTTTAGGAACATTCGTAATCCAATCTCGATCCCAATCTGTCCTTAATTTTCATAAATTAGTTATTATTTAAGTATTATTATTATTTCTCAGCGACAATCAGCGTTAATACCGCGTTGATACTGATTGTTGCTGAGATGAGATTGCGACTAGATTTTTACATCTTTAATTACGGGAATTGGCCTTCAGTTTCTTGCAAAATGTTAACAACAAACCAATAAAACAAGTGAATAGTTACTTGTCCCTTGCTTCTAAAATGCGCCATTGTTCATCTGGTGTGGTGGACACTTTTGATCGTAGTTGGTGCAGTTCTATGGCTGCCTCCATGGTATTCAGGCTTGTTTGAGTGGTCACCACTGCTACTGGAGCTTCAATGACACTTGCTGGTTGTGCACTAAACATAAAAATAATATTAAAGAGAAATTATGAATGATATTTTACAAGTCAAAAGGAACAATAATATTTTAAAATTGTTGAGACACTAAATGAAAACTAACTACTTAATAAATAACAACACAAGCATATAGCCTGTAAAAAAAATAGAAAGATGTATTTAACCTGTTTACACCCATTCCAGGAATAACTAAAGAACTTACGCCACTGGTTTTTTCTCACGTATTGGAAGTTTCTTTCTCATTGGTGTTTGCTTCACAGGTCTGGCCTGTATCCTCAATTTTGATTGAGGAGTTTTGGGTTCAGGTTCTAAATCCATAGCTAAGGACAAACAAATACATTAAAACAGAAAATAGTTTAACAGTTATGATCAAAAGTAAATAGATGCCATAAATGCTATCAGCGTTTTATCATACATACATTTTTGACGAGTGACTCTGTATGTTGGTGCTCCGCCCATTGCTGATAACTCGTCTTCAACATCAGAATCAGGCACCCAGTCTGGATCATCTTCTTTCCTACTGCTGCGTCTCCGTCTGAATTTCAGAAATAATAACTATGTTAACAATGAAAAAAATACAAAATTATACTAATATATTCACCAAAGAATTAAAACTGATAAACAAGTTCATGAATAAGAATGAAATCATCTGAAACAAAATATTGAATACTTTAAATACTTACACCCTCATCTTACTGCGAGTGACATCAAACATGAATCCATCATAAGCACCAGCATTCAGCACGGCCCGTTCAGAAGAACTTGGTTGATCATACTCTATGATACACATGTGACGCTTTGGAAACAGTCTTATCTTCTGAACACGTCCAAACTTGCTGAAGTGCTTTTTAGCTGCAGTGGCATCAAATAGAGAGTCTGGGACATTTGAGCACCTAGAATTATAGAATGAGCAAGTGAGAAAACAAGCTAAACACAAGGTACGTTTTTTAAAACCTACTACTTTTTAAAACCTAATACTTTTCATTTTTAATGTTTTGTAAAGGTTCCTCTTTACAAAACATTAAAAATGAAAAGTATTCAAAGTCTACTAGAAGCCCGGTTCATTATTATGTTTTATTACAAATCTTTGGTGTGGCATTTCATACATTATGGAGCAATATTGATAATAATTTTTGTCTGGGGGTATGTCAACAATATAAATAACTTACGTGATAGAGGTTTTTGGATTGATGATAACATCCTGTAATGGACTCTTCAGTTTTTTACGAGGACTTGTTGCGGACTGCATGTTTATTTCCCGTACTTCTTCCTTCAAAACACCATTAGGTTGTTAAGTATGTACGTAGATTCAAGATCAAACACGAGGTCATAGCATCTTTTTTGCCGTATTCAAATGAGATTATGATAGGAAAATAGAGAATTTAAAATATTTTTAGGTTTAGAATGTTTATCTATATTTTAGAATAGACGCACGAAATTATAAAAGTGCTCTGTGCACGAAATACTGGATACATTCTCAAAATCACAGAGAACATTTTCTCAAAGTCAAAATTTATGACAATTTGTTTGACATCATCAAAGTAATTTTTTTTTGTTGAGAATTTTATGTCCCTGTGGGCCTTGCTACTGAGGCCTTTAGACTAGCCGTGCGTTCCGAGTTGGGATGTAATCGATTTGAGCGTGCTTAAACCCGTACCGAATTAGCATGAGCGCGATAACGATGTCCCGATACTCGTCATAAATGAGGTCATGACATGCGCCATCTTGCGGTATCCGGATAACGCCACTGACGTAAAATCGTATATGATTTATACGTCAGTGGATAACGCTGACCATGCCTTGTAATAATAACTCCGTGAAGTGGCGTAGCGTAGTAGGGGCGGCAGGGGTGGCCCGCCCCGAGCGGCACTTTTAGGGGCGGCAAAATTTCACAATAAATAATAATAATATCACCTGAAAATTAAAATTAATCAAAAATTAAATTAAATTAAGATCAACAATGAGTGGGTACTTTAAGGCTAACCAATCTGGCTATCTTGTCTGTTGAGCAAAAGGTGTGTTATGCTATATACATTGATAGTGCAATAAAGACCTTGCTCTTGAAAAAAGTAGACGAATAAAGTTTTAAACTTCTGTCTTTACAGAAGTTTTGTTTTTAATTCTAACAAGTGTATTAATTTTCAATAAAAATATAAAAATTAACAGTATCGTCGTAGTTCTAATTGAAAGTCGATAATACATGTATTCATATATATGACTTTTTTATTTGTAACCTGTACAATATACACAAAATATGATGCCTGTTCTTGCCGAAAAGTTCTTTAGAATTGGTGTATATTATAGTTTTTTTAAATTGGAATACCTAAATAAGAGGGCGGCAAAATTTTCTCCCGCCCCGGGCGGCCTACACCCACGCTACGCCGCTACCGTGAACGCTGTCAAAAATTACAGTGTGTGTGTGTATGTTTTGTTTTGAGTTGAGTCATATCTTTAAACTAACGTGGCATTTTCTAAATTGTGCTTCTGGCTGACAGTCGCCACCTAATTTAAGAAGAAGAAGAAATGTGGTGTTTAGACAACAAAGAAATACTGTAGTATCGTTTTGACATTGAGTAAGCACTGTGAGCGCGTTCACGAGCGGTCCGAATTGTTGACACCCCTCAGCTGTTATAATCGCAATTTATAAATTGGAACGCATGTGAGATGATGTGAGTGCTGTGAGCGATTTTATTTAATTCGGAATGCGGCCTACAAGAAGCGTTTTGATTTTGACAGATAGATAGAGATGTGAAGGCACTTGTTGCCATAGAGAAATATAGAATAATCATGCAATTTGTAAATGAAGGTTTTCTAATCTTACAACCAAATTATTTTAATTACGAATTTATACGTAACAATTTTGAATAGAAAAGTAATTTTTATTCATAAACCCTGTTACGCAATTTACAATAACAATATTCTTTTGGCCCATGGCCAAAATCGAGAATTCGAGACCAACGTCGCCATTTTGTTTTACTGAACATTCCACAAAATCAGGTACCTACTAATAATAAAAAGCTGAAGAGTTTTGGTTGAACGCGCTAATCTCAGGTAGTACTGGTTCGAATTGAAAAATTATTTATATGCTGGATAGTCCATTTATCGAGAAAGGCTATAAACTATATAACATCACTCTTCGACCAATAGGAGCGGAGCACCAATGAAAAATGTTGCAAAAGGGGACAAATTATTATTCCTTTTGACAGCTTCCGTTGCGCAAAGAGTATAATAATAAAGAGCCGTTGCGTACGCTGCGTAAACGGGTAGAGTTACGCAAAAATCATGTATGATGGAATTGTTCCCCTTTATAAGTTAAAAAAAAGTCCGCGACAGCAATTATGTCTATCTTGTTGACTCACCTCACTACGTAGACTCACTGTAACTTTTTAAAGTTAAATCAGAGTTCTAGAATAATGCATTATTTGCGGAGGTGTTTTATGAACATGCTTCATGCTTATCCAAATAAATACGTTATTCATCACAAGTATTTAATTTTGAAAAAAATTGCCCTTGACATCATTTGATTTCAATCAATATCTTAGAAGATATATTCATCCACAAGGCGGCCGGTCATGAGGGAGGAGGGCGCTGGCCGGCCGCCGGTAGCTCTGCAGCGAGTAAGGTTGCCATCCGTACTCCTTACAATAAAATAGCGTTATTTCTGGGTACTCTTCAGGGTTATTTGTAAAACACCAGCAACCTCTTAAGAGGTCATTGTTCCTACTCATCATTATGAACAACTTTTACTATGGGAGCAAACCTGAAATAGCGAAAAAAAAAATCTGCTGTTCCCTACATTTTGACGAGTTACACGAACATAAATGTAGGGAACAGCTGATTTTTTTTTCGCGATTTCAGGTTTGGTCCCATAGTAAAAGTTGTTCATAATGATCGAGTACAATGACCTCTTAAGAGGTTGCCGGTGTTTTACAAATAACCCTGTATACTTTTTGAGGACAATAAAGTACCCGGAAAAACTTTATTTCACATAGTTTTTATATCTCTAGGATTAATTTTATAAATCAATATTTAAAGTTGGTTGTACTTTTTTGTTTATTGGAACGGATCGCAACTTAACCCCAAATTAATGACAAACATTTGTTAAATATTGCCAAAAGCAAACACCTAAGAAATTCTACACGGAAGCGCGGAAGCGGAACAACGACGGAAGCTTTAGATTCCTCATCCGACGTATCAATGGATTTATTAAGAGCTAACGTTCCAGGCTACCTGGTTGAATTTAAATTTAAACATATAAACCCCATGATACTTAGTTATTAAAACTTTTCGACAAATCAAAATTAATTATTGACCGAAGATCTATGGGGAATGTCTATCAAAGTTTGTACAGACGCCAGCAGGTCAACCTACCCCAATCTGTCAAATTTCTTTGATAGATTTTCAAATTTAGCACAAAGGTTCATATTCAATTGGGAAAATCTGACAGATTGGGGTAGCTTGATGTGCTGGCCTCTGTACATCCATAATCGAGACTGTAGCACCATACTTAGCTTTCATATTTAACATGTGTGTAGATCAAGGAGTATTCCCAGATTTAATGAAATACAGTAAGGTTATTCCACTTTTTAAATCTGGGGACAGTAAAGACACTAATAATTATAGACCAGTATCCGTGTTGCCGGTATTCAGCAAGGTATTCGAAAAGGTAATGCTCAATCAAATGCTTAATCATTTCAACAAAAACAAAATCTTGCACGATCAGCAATATGGACTAAACTAATATTTATCTTCTGTCCTTTTCTTAATGAAATAGAAAGAAAAAGATGCACTGAACTTAAATTTAATTTAGTTTGTGAACAACAGAATCGGGGCCATTGTCAGCGACGCGGGCTGCATTGTAAAAATCCACGTGTTGGATTGAGTTGGACATGTCTTCATTGATTGTTACATTGCATACATCAGACCAAGAAGTGAAACCCATTTCAATACCTAAGTACAGACGCCAGCAGGTCAACCTACCCCAATCTGTCAAATTTCTTTGATAGATTTTCAACTTTAGCACAAAGGAATAAGGTTCATATTCAATTGGGAAAATCTGACAGATTGGGGTAGCTTGATGTGCTGGCCTCTGTACATAAACTTATACCTAGGCTACTTGTGTAGCCTAGGTATTATATACCAAGTGTAGGTCTGTACCATACTAAACTCCTTGGATACAACATTTATACAATTCTCTTATTTTTAAAAGAGCATGCCTACTTAGTCCTCTTTAGTGTTAAATTTTTCTAGTGGTTATATCGTCATCGATGCGAGGCATACGTACCTACACCTAAGGTACGCGACGTCCACGCTACGTCATCGCCTACGCTGGAAAACGCCCATTACGAAGACACGCTTAGGATTACTGTGGTCTTTGATTCAGTTTAGTAGGTAACTTCGTAGATAACCTGCCTTCGTTTTAGGGTTCCATACTTCAAAAGGAAAAACGGAACCTTTGATCACTTTGTTGTCCGTCTGCCTGTCCGTCGGTCAAGACCCTTTTTCTCAGAAACGCGTGGAGTTGTCAAGTTGAAATTTATATCAAATACTCAGGGCTGCAATCCCTTGAAGCAGTATAAAAATCAAACTTAGTCAAAGCATTAAAAGTATATGGGCGTTTATGTTCCGGAATCAAAACCTATACCTATCGTACTTTCCGTTGATGTAGAATCATGAAATTTGGCAAGAAGCAATGGCAAGACGCAAAGGAAGAAATCCGAAAACCGTTTACATTACAAAAAAAAATCCCGTGATAAACTAATTATTTACCTACAAATATGTACGAAACCCTAGATGCGCGAGTTCGACTCGCACTTGACCGGTTTTTTTTATTACCCGACAAGCCGCGTACACCTCCCAAAGGCATTTCCCATCGGTAAAAATGACGAACTTCCAACCCCTTTTTAACCCCTTCAGAGGATGATTTTTTAAATCCTTCCTTAGTGCTCAGCTCACCTTTCTTATACTTACTTATATAACAAAGGTGAGCACCCATTGTGCGAGATTCTTTAGAACACATGAGAAAAACATCCGAACGGAGCGGAACGAAGGAGTTCCTTGGAACACAAATGTGCAAAATTTCATGCTTCCAGACCCAGCGGTTAGAGACGTGTGTCGTCTGTCAGTGAATAAAAATAATTTTAGTAAGTAAACAGAGTCTTACAAGCAAATTAGGCTTAATGGCTGATAATTAGCTAGACTAGTGTGCAGCAAGCCTTAAAGTTTATATTATGTGACGACAATTGTGACGGTGACCGCGGATGATGTAACCACATTCCGTCGCGCAGAACACGCCGTAGTTCCGGATCCGGAACATGCCGGATGTACCTGTCACTTTCTACCTCTGCAATGTTGTTTTGGCAATTTCATCCTACTAGGCTATCAATTGTAGAGTGTGTTCTAGGCAATGTTGTGTTTCTGCCTGCCAGCATTATTGGCGCTCTTGTGACAGAAGATCATTAGAGCTACAAATGGGACATGATCGTCCCCTGAGCTGGTGCCAGGACTAAGACCAGCATCCTAATTGTGTAACACACTTTCAATCACACTCTGTATCATTTTGAAGGACATTGCTAATCCATTGATTCATATTATCTATTCTATATACATAATAAAATTGTAGAAAAGTGGTGTCTGTACAATGGAAATATATATAAAAAAGTAGCAGGGGTTGTTATTATATCGATGCCGAACCCAAAATTGTAATTAAATTTTTTTTGTCTGTTTGTCGGTTTGTCTGTTTGTCTGTTTGTCTGTGTGTTTGTGCACTCTGATCTTCGGAACTAATAGACGGATTTGAATGATTCTTTTTTTGTTGTATAGGTATTAAGTCTGGGCAACATATAGGCTATAATTTATTTTGGAAAATGGAACACCTAATGCAGAACCGCAACAGACCAGCTAAAGTATAAGAGATACACAAATGGTACGATAGCAAAAAATGTTCTACGTGATGAGCATTTTCAGCTGAGAGAATAAATTTGAAGATCTGGAACACCTGATGTGGAACTGCAAGAGCCCAGCTACACTATAACATATATAGGAATGACGTTTTAGCAAAAGTTGTTCAATCTGATGAGCACTCTCTGTTGACTTATAAAAATCGAAAATCTGGAACACCTGTTGTGGAACTCCAAGAGCCCAGCTACACCATAACACATATAGGAATGACGTCTTAGCAAAAGTTGTTTAGTCTGATGGGCATTTCCTGTTGACTTACAAAAATGAAAGATCTGGAACGTCTCGAATCGTCTCGCGCATCCCGTCGTTTTCCCGTCCCCGGGCTCTTAGTATTCGACATCAGACGTTTCAGATCTTCGATTTTGACGACCCCGTTGTCGCTGGCATAAGCAACAGGATCCGCGTACGATGTCGCGGGCAGAAGCTAGTGTTCGAATAAATTGTCTGCTCAACCACGTAAATACTCGTAACGCAATAAATGTTGAATGAAAGTCATTGCTACTGAGAGTGTATTACGCAACTACCCCGCTAGTCTTCATTTCGGTTCTCCTTGTTTGTGCGATGCCTCGGGAGCCGATCTTGGTCACCCCTTGATCTGAAAGGTCTGTGTAGGTATGCTCTCTGCGTCATTATAGAATGGGCATCATCGTCCTACGTAGCCAATTTTACTGCGTAGGTACACCAGGCCATTTGACAGCGAGTTGGTTTTGGTATTTACTCAGAATCATGACCGTAATTGCATCGGCATCGGCAAATGTTTATTGGTTGTAATTAAGGGTCTGATTTCTTATAATTGGTCATCATAATTCCTTCTTTTACTAAACAGTCTCTATTTGCGCTCTGGTAGAAAGCTTATTTATTACTCGTAACTATGATTTAGACTGATAGAGATTTTATGCCATTGGGATATTGCAAGTCTTTGTTCAAAGTAAAGTTAATTATTGTCTTTCCCGATTTTTTGTGTGTCCATGCAGCGCTAACTTCGACAAAATGCAACGTCAAATAAAATTGATCAAATTAAAATTGTAATGGCATTGGCAATTATTTTTACTTATAAAGTAGATATCATAATAACGCGATTTATGGTGTTCAGTGAAGACCATCTGCGGCTCGATGATGACATATCTGATGAGACATGTATACATCTGAATTGCGTAACACACTATCAACCACAATCTGAATCATTTTGAAGGATAGGTATTGCTAATTCGTTGTTTTATATGTTCCAAAAATGTGTCTGCTCAACATCGTAAAGAACGCAATGAATGTTGTTGATCTGTCAAAATGAAAGCTATTGCTACTGTTAGTATGTCACACATTTACCCCACTGTTGATGTTGTAGAGACTCAGCTCTTAAAAAGTCTGTAGTCTGCTAAGTACTTTGTTTAAATAATCTTTTTGTATATTTTTACGGTTCGTTAGGTGCAAACTCTTAAACCTGTCTGATTAATGATTATGCATACACTTTGTTTATCGAGTTCACCGCTCATCAACCAGCAATATACACAGATATTATGATAATTATCCATAATTGGAGTAGGAGCTGTTTAGGCGTTCCTATAGTGCGGCCTGCGGTGAATCACCTCATTGCGTGACGTCAGCGCTATAAATTCGGGTGTCACATTCCGTTGGCAGGCGCATGCGGTTATATAAAAGAAAGTGGCGCGGCCGCGCGACGACCTTGCTCGGTGAAAGGCGTGGCGCAAGTGGCACAGCCGGAACTCGCTCTTCCCACGGACCGATCCCGCGCCTCTCGCCCGCCCGCGCCATGCCGTTATGCGCTCGCGCAACTTTCGGTAACCGGTTTGATGTTAGCAAAAAAAATGCACTAGGCACGCTTGGACCGGTGCCGGTTTAGAGGATTCAGAGCGGTGGACATAAAACACGGAATGTTTCAAATAATCTGTATCTTTATCTACGTGAAAGCTTGTTCGGGTTACCCGTCTTTTCTCTGAGAAAATTAACAAAATTCAAGAGCACAATGTCACGTAAATCACACGATCCTAGCGTTTGCCATTTTTCTTTTTCTAAATTTTGTCAGCATCGTCGGGTGCTAGAATCTGTCTTTTTCTCTTTAAAAGCTTCCAGTAAATCTAAGCATGTATGTACAAGTATATTTGGAAAAAATAAGGTTTTTTAAACCTCTCAAGACCCAAGTATATCAAGGGTAACGTAAACACCGATTCCGCGCTTTCGCGTGAAGATGTCGTTGTAATATAAATTATTTGTTAGACATTGAACCTTCGCGGATATAACAGTCAATGAGAGAAATCTGCAGCGACCTTGGAATATTGTGAAATGCTCAATGAAAGGTAATTTTATTGTGATGACAAGAACTTGTCAGCTGGAAATCTGTATATAATTTCAGTTTATGTATATTCCAAATATTTATGAATCAAAATCATGTTGGGTGAAACGATTTTGTTTCCATGGGATAAGTGACCTAAGTTATAGGCGACGACGCAAGGCAACATTGTACGCCATCGGAGATCCTCATCCTCAACTCCCCCTCCAATAAATACCACCTCATACTTTAGTAGGTAGGAGTCCAACATCCGCTCCCCCGTTTCCTTATATGGGATAATCCAAAATAATGTAAAATATCTTAACAATTCCATGAGGTTTCAAGCTTTTTCGTGATAGCAATTGGAACTTTTAATTCTTGGATCTTTTAGAGTTGATGGTTTATAAGTACAATTCTGCAATTCTTCCATACAAAGTAGGTAAACGAAAATATACTTTCAAATCCCTTAGCTATTGAACAACAAAAACACGATAGTGTTCACGATTCTTTAGGCACGTTTTCCTGGTTAGACTATAAGTACTCAGACAATACGATACATGAGCGTTTAGAAACTGATAGTTTACTGGAATTCCAGTGACCATTCATTCAATTTCAAGGAACTATAGCCGTAAGTAGTAATGGAATTCGTTTTTAATCATAGGTAGATTCGAAGATGAGCAAAAATCTAAATGGTCTAACCAACTTGCGTTGCAAAGACCCAATATTGTATTGGGCACATAATTTGTGTACAAAAACATATACGTATATCTCTTTGTGGAATGCGAGCAAGTCTTTTGATTAAAACTCGCAATCCTCAGAATGCATTTTTTGCAGCGAATGTTAATTAACATTTTTTTTAAAAGAAGGCTGTATTCGCATAAGTTTCGAACGAGGAGGCTTGGGTTGTGCAAGTGAGACAGAATATAGCGATGTTCATAGTCGTGCTGGCCTAGAATTCAGACAATTTCCGATTGCCACGATCGGTCCGGGCGGGGAGGCGGCATCGCCTAGCAACAGATAGACGCGATCGGCGCACACGCTTACTTGTAAGGAAAATTGACTTTATATTGACCCCGCAGCTTGTTTATTTCGCAAATATTGTAAGTAAGTGAAACTATACAGACAGTACAAAAACTTACGTCCCCAATACAGTAATGGCAAATGATAATCATACAAAAAGATAGCTGCTACAAATTAGGTACAACACGCCGTTCGATGAAGAATGTAAACAGTTTAGGGTGGAAATGTGGATATCATGTTGGAACAAGTTATTAAAACATGCGATGTAGAAATAGTTGCACAGTCGGGCCTTTATCCGACATTTTTATAACTCAAAGCGGAGAGCATGCCTCGTATAGTTACAGCACTGGTGGTTCCACCACGGATCAGACGAAGTAACGGTAAAGACAATTTACAGCTTGATACTTTACAGCTCGCTCAAGGTCAATTGAAATTAAGAAACAAACAATTATTTGAAATCGCCTTGTATCAGCATAATGTTGATTTCATTTAAGATAGACAATTTATCATTAGGTACAATCCGTACAATACACTTTCTGATAACATTATCTAATCAAAGCTTCAAGGCAGGCAATGATAAAAGATCGGATCGACGGCTGATTCAGGAGTGGGTACGTGGGTCCTTCGAAAAAGTTATCTAGAACTAGAATATCTTACAGAAAATGTCCAAAATCTTATATATGTCATTCCACGAGGAAACTGTTGGTCAAGGTATTTCTGGAAAAACTAAATAGAAACACATTGGAATATACTGTGCAATGCATCCAAAATTCGCCACATGCGCAACAAGACTTTGCACATGGCAAAGCACTCTTATAAAATATATTTTTTGGTAATATCCAAACGGATGTGCTGTCAACATGTGGTCTATTAACATCATCTGTGTCAGTAAGTTAGATGGATGATATTGCAGGGTGATTGTTGAAGTTTTATCTGTAGTGATAGGTCCACCTGCTTCAGTGGAGGCTAGGAAGTTTGGAACAATACGGAGCGGACGGCGGCGCGTGCGGAGCGGCGGCTGCGAACCCGGATGCGGCCGGATGACGTAACGCAGCCTTCACTCCCCCCTACCCCCCGGTCCGCGCACGCTCCGCGACAACCTCCCCCCCCTTGCTGCACCCACCTCTTCGTGTCTGGTCGACCGTCTGAGCCGACATTGCCGCGCTTTGATCTCATGTTAGCCTGCCTTGTCAATGCTCTGCTTATTTAATTAATCCCATAAACGGCGTTAGAGGAGCGATAGTCGGTTCCTGGGTGTAGCTATCTGAGAACAGACGCAATATACAGTTAGCTACATTTCCTCTGATTATGGTGAGATAGATTGCTATCTGGCGGGTAGATGTAACAGAAGGGGTGAACATTAACATTGTTAGGTAAGGAGGTGTGTGCAGTTGGTACTTGGTTATTGATATTGAAAACCGTATTGATAAGACAAAGATAACTATTGAAATGCATTTATAACCAATGTAGGTATACAATGTGGCATAAAATGATGAACTCAATGAGAAATAACATATCGAAGAACTCTACAATGTAACTTCCAATTATATTATCATTGAAAATCTCAAGTTACAATAATTCCATTAGCTAGCTGCCCATTATAAAGATTTAAGTTTAGTAGCTCAATGGTGCCGATTCCCTTGTTCACCAACTAAACTAAATTTAAGTTCAGTGCATCTTTTTCTTATTATTTCTTTATAAAAGGACAGAAGATAAATTTTAGTTTAGACGTGATTAAAAACTTGCCTACTAAAATTACGTCAATTTACGTCACGTGCTCATTAATTTGAAAGGACTAAACTAAAATGTATCTTCTGTCCTTTTTTTTATGAAATAGACAGGAAAAGATGCACTGAACTTAAAAGTTTAGTTTGTGAACAACAAAAGCGGCACCATATTTTACGTGGCAACGGCGACGACGGTGATAGTCTGCCAGAAAATTATTCCGAGTCTAATTAGTGAACATGCCTCGAAATATAATTATTATTTGAAATTATAAAGCAACGTCGGCTACCCGTCACGGTCTGTGGACGGGACATCGACGTCCCACACTCTGCTTTTAATTATTTTTTACGTTTTCGTTTCATTTTATGACCCATTTTTATTTGAACAAAGTTTTAAAACCCTGTGTACGTTTTAGACAATATTAACACCATATCTATAGTGTAAACTATGAAGTAAGTAAATAAAAATATTCATTAAGTTTTCCATCATTTTAATTGCTTAGCTAAGAACGGATGTGTCTTAGTGACTAATAATATGTATTAAGTACATACATAAAACATTAATGTGTTAATTTACACAGTTAGGAGTCTTTATTAAAAAAATATTTAAAACATTACAAAACTTGTTTTAGAGAATTTATATTACATTGCGGTAGGACGTTTCCTGGCTTGAATTTCCTGGTTTGTTTACCACATTCCGGAGTATGAATAATAACAAATGACATTTCGTAGAATCCTAGAATACATTTGATAGTTTTAAACGAAACTTTCAATAAAATTGACTCTCTCTACTCTTTAAACGCAACTACTCTCTCTCTCTACTCTATAAACGACTCTACAATTAAAACGCAATATTTCTAGAAAACAAACGCGCCACATGCCACATGTGACAGTAGGACAACAGCGTGCTGTGACTACATAATGAGCATTATACCGAAATAAAAACAACCTTGTGTGTGATCACAGTGAAATGGGAACATCACGCAACCACTGTGAATCATAGCTTGCCCGCTGCCGCACAAAGAGCAGAGGTGAGTCAAACCTAGGGTTACTATCATTCTGGATAAAACCGGATTTATCACAGACTTGAAGGTGTTTCAAGTGTTTTTTTGTGGAAGATCAAGGATGTCGGGTATCGATATAGACGTGTTACTGCTGATACAAAAGAAAAAATGCGTTGTGTATTAGGTATATGCTTACACGCAGGCCTAAAAACCTATTACATTGAAAATTAAACTCTTCCCGAACCTTAGTTACATAATTTTGGACTTGCAATGTCTAATCCTCATAGTTCTAATCTCGGCAAAGAACAGCTCATCCTCTCTTTTGATTCGTTTTAAAGGAAAATGCTCCGAATTATAAGATCAGTATTTACAGTAACAATATTAATTTCTAGTTCTAGTCATTCTCTCATCTGTCAATTTTCTTCACTTGACCTACGCGTTAGATGCGGGCTTAATCTCCAGTAAGTACCTACTTATTTAATAATATTACTAGTCTCTAAAACTGGTGATTTATCCTGAGTTAAAAACAATTTTAGTGGAACCTCTAGCGAAACATTTTGAATCGCATGATTATCTCCTGTGGTCACTCTCCCTAAAGTGACAACAGCACATGCGATGAATCAAACGACACTTTAATCAGCTTCCTCCTTACCGGGAAATTAAGTTCGGCTGTAATAAACAATACCGTGTGACATCATTTTATTTACGTTGTACCTTTTTTTTTTTTTTTTTTTGTTTTCGGGGGGAAACCTTCAAAAGGCGCCCGACCTCTGGGGATGGGAGGTCGGGGAGTGTGGGATTTTTACCTCACTAAAACCACCCCGGTGGTCACCATCAGCACATAGGGGTGGTCCCGGTTCCTCTTAAAAGACCAATTCCGGAACCCCCCCGTGCAACGCCTGTAAGGCACATCCCTGGGGAGAGAGTAAAGGGGCCTCCCCTGAGCCTCGCTGTTTACGGCGGCACGTGACCACTGTGCCACCGTCTTCCCTAGGATCACTTGGTGAGCGGACAGAGTCCCCACTCTATGCGCCCGTGACCCCAAAGGTCCACCTACCTTGATTGGTAAGTGGATTTCGGCATATTAGGCGCCAAGGCGGTTACCTCCTCGACGCCTTCTTCTCCGAGCAGGATCAGCCCTCTCCCGATCCCGCTCGGCGGCCTCCTTCTTGACCATCACGGTCTCACAGAAGGAGGCTACTGCCATCCAATTCTCTGTCTCCGCCAGCATAGCCTTCACTACTGCTGGTAGAGACAGGTCTCGCCCGATCTTAGCGACCAGGACCCGCCGCTCAGAGGCCCACGCAGGGCACTCTTCAAGCGTGTGTTGTGCGGAATCCAGGCTGCCTCCGCAGTGGTGGCAATTTGCCGTGGCCTCTCGCCCAATTCTGTTCAGGTACTCACCGAAGCAACCATGTCCGGTGAGCACCTGGGTGAGTCTGAAGGAGATGCGCTCCCCTCTTTTCAGCCAGGCTGCGAAGTGCGGTAGAACGGCTTCGACAACGCGCTTACACGAATATTGCGGCTGCTGTAGCCGCTCGCGCCATCGCTCGAGCGCGTGTCGCCGTTCCCGCCGCCTCAGCCTTACGAATGCGCTTCCTGGCACACTATTTCCGCTTTGGCGGATATTGCGAATCTGGTCGTAGACCTTCGCGTCCATATCCGCCAGGATGTCCAGCGGTGGAAAGCGCGCCAGGAGAGTTGCCGCCTCAAAGGATATCGTTCGATACCCTCGTGCGATTCGAATGGCCATTTTCCGCTGCAATCTATTGACTTTAGTCCTGCAGCGTCGGACGCCTGACAGTCTACCTGACCAAACAGGCGCTCCGTAAAGGACCATCGATCGCACGACACCCGCGTAGAGGCGGCGAACTTCCTCTCGAGGTCCCCCGAGATTGGGCAGCAGTCTATGCAAAGCACCCACCGCCTTCTCGATCCGGGGAACCAGGCGCTCGAAGTGCTCTTCGAAGCCCCACCGACCGTCCAGGGTGAGGCCAAGATACTTCATGTATCGCCCCACCTGGACTTGCGCATCTCCGACATGGACCAACGAGCTGGGTGGCTCTCTGCTCCTCGGCAGTTTATGAAACCATAACGCCTCAGTTTTTTGAGGCGCTATCTCTAGACCCAACCCGCGGATTGCCGCCACGACTTTTGCCACCCCGAGCTCGGAAAGCTGGATGGTCTCCTCGAAAGTGTCCCCGCCGGCCAACACCAGAGTATCGTCTGCGTAACAAACGATATTAACGCCGACGGGGAGATCGACACGCAGGACCGCGTCGTATGCTAGGTTCCACAAGAGAGGACCTAGAACTGACCCCTGCGGAACCCCACACGTAATCTCTCTCCGCTGAACGCTACCGTCCCGGCCCACATAGCGAATGTGCCGGTCGCGTAGATATGCTCCGACAATGCATTGCAGGTAGAGAGGCACTCCATGATGTACCAGTGCCTCCCTAATTGCACCCCAGGGTAAAGAGTTGAAGGCGTTGACGATATCCAAACTTATCGCCAACGCCACCCCACCCCGGGACACCGCCTGGTCCGACAGCGCGCGGACGCGAAGAATCGCATCTACGGTAGAACGCCGCTGCCGGAAGCCATACTGGCTATCAGCAAGGTCGGGACCAACCCGCGACAAGTGCTCGACAAGCCTTTCAGCAACCACTCTTTCAAAGAGCTTGGAAGACTCGTCAAGCAGGCATATGGGACGGTATGCAGAGGGAGACTCTGCGGCCCTGCCTTCCTTCTTCAATAAGACCAATCCAGCTTCCTTCCAACCGGAGGGGAACACACCTGCACGGAGACAGCTATTAAATAACCGTCTCAGGCGGTCACCTAGAGCAGACAGAGTTAGAACCCACGCCCGGCCAGGGATACCATCCGGACCTGGCGCGGTGTTACGAGCCCCCAAGCGCTTCACGGCTCGGTCGAGCTCCCCTTCCGTCACCCCTAACTCGTCAGACCAGTCTGTTAATGACAGGGGCGGCAAGGGACTGTCCCTGGCTACTGGAAAGAGTGTGTTTACGACTCTCTCCAGCAGACCTGGATCCATGGTCTCCGTGATGGGGGGGACCCATGGGCGTAATTTGCCCATTACCAAACTATATGGTTTCCCCCACGGATCCCTGTCCAGCCCCTCGAGAAGCTCGCTCCAGGACCGAGACCTGGCATCTGCGATAGCATGTTGAAGCGCCATAGTCGCTACTCGGTAAGCTCTATAAACTCTGGCTATCTCCTCCTCCGTAGCTCTCTGCTGCCTTCTACGCCGGGTGCGTTGAAACTGGCGCCGGGTTCTAAGACAGACAGTCCGCAACTGCGCGATATCTTCCGACCACCAGTAAACCGCACCAGGACGCTGGGCGCACCTAACCCGGGGCATGGCAGCGTCGCAAATTGACGTCATTGTGTCCCGGAACCAGGTCGCCTCTTCTTCTGGATCGAGCGAGATCCTCTGAGATTCACCACCATCTGGCCATGCCGCGACATTTGCAGCTGCGACGAGCAAATCTCGATTGAGCTGTTTGAGGGCCCAACGACGCGAAGGTGGGCTGGAGCCTGTACGGCTCGGGCCGCCGGAAGGACGGAGTTCCACATCAAAGACGATGTGGCGATGGTCAGAAAGAGTGACCATCTCCTCCGCTACTCTCCATTCCGACACCATGCGGGCTACAGAAGGTGTCGCCCATGAAAGATCCACGATTGACTCCCCCTGCCATCGAACGCATGTGGCAACGGACCCTCGATTCAATAGTCGAAGGTCAAGCGAAGCCGCCCAGTCCTGTACTGCGTGTCCCCTTGGCCTATCCCGGGTGTTACCCCATGCTCTGGAATGAGCATTGAAGTCACCCAGGACAAGCACTGGACGGGGTGAGCATTTGCTTCGAATGCAGTTCGCAACCCCATCCAGGTATCCCTCAAATTGGGCGAGGGAAATGTTGGGAGACACGTAGCAGCCCACTACTGCCAGATGTCCCCATTCAACCGCGACATATCCCCGCCCCCTATCGAGCAGGGAGCAGTGAGGCCCACTGCTTCCACCAGCCCAGTAAACAGCAACAGAGTCCAAGGTATCCCGGAACCAGCGAGGATGATCCCGGAGACTGTAGGGCTCTGCTACCACGGCCAAGGCAACCGACCACTCCGCAATAGTCTGTAGAAAAAGATTTTGCGCATTGCAGCAGTGGTTCAGGTTGCACTGGAGGACTTTCAGGGCTGGGAAGACGAGGTGTCCATCTCCTCCTGTGGGCCCGCACCCAGTAGTGCCGGCGCCGATCCCTGTAATGTGGCCGGGGCAAGTGAGGCCTTCTTCTTGCGCGGAGCGCATTTCTTGCCTCCCAGCCTGTGGTCCGCTGGACCCCCTTGGTCCGCACACAGCGGACACCGCACAGTCGGCGACGTGCACTCTCTTGCTTTGTGGGGTCCTCCGCAAGAGTAGCACCGAGTGCTCCGGTCAACCACACTAGTACACCGGCGACGGACGTGCCCGGGTTCGAGGCAACGGAAGCACATCATACGACGTGCCTCCAACACTTCAACCCTTACCGACGTCCATCCTATCCGCATGCGTTTGTTGGATGCCAGCTTCTTTACCGCCGCCAATGGACCACGAACCCAGACGTGCCCCAGAGAAGTAGGCGGGCGTCGTATTTCACCCACCTTTACGTCCCCGGCAGAACAACCACCCGCCTCGGCAATAGCTATCGCCACGTCTGCTGGCGTGACAGCGTCATCGAGGTCCATGATCCTCGCCTCAGCCATTTTCATCGGACGTGCAATATGCACGTCATACTCGGCAAGGACCTCCCTCATACGGCTTGCGAGGTTGTCAGCCTTAGTAGGACAGTCTGCACCAAAGATGGAAAGAACCATTCCACCATCCGCAGCCCTCTTCTGGCCAACAGTATCTATGCCGAGATCGGCCAACCGAATCTGCTGCCTCGCTACCGACAGAACTTCTGCGAGAGTGGCAGATGATCCTTCCCTTACCGTGATAGTAATCGCCGCCGAAGCGGGAACACGAGGCAGTTTGACCGGCTGCTTTTTCCCCTTTGCAGGGGTAGACGACGCAGACAGAGCGGCTGGGGCACTAGCTGTGGTGCTGGACTGTGGAGTCTTTGACTTTTTTGCCACAGTCGACCAAGCCTCCGCCTCAACCGTTGACGCGGGCTGTAAGGCCTGTGCGCTTGCTGCAGGTACAGCGGGCAGCTCCACCACCGGAGCCACCGACTTCTCCTTCCCGTTTTTTCCCTTTCTCTTTCCCTTTCCTTTTTTTTTGTTGGTGTTAGGATCCTGCGCTGCGCAGAGAGCTGTGGCTCCATTGCCAGTTGGCAATAGAGCCACAGCTCTCTTTGCGTCGGATGCAAGAGGCGGACGTAGTGGCTTTTCAGGAGGCAATCTGCTCATAATGGCAGCCAACTTGGCATCCATCATACCCCCAATTTCTATGGCGATTGAACGCCGGAGCTGGGCCTCTGCCTCCGGTGCTAGTCCTGTCACCGCTATGGATCCATCAACGCTGGGGCCCAACTGCCCCTTACAGATGAGGCTAAGTTGCTCCGCCATTTGTGCCACCGTTGCTGTGAGGCTAGCGAGTTGCGAACGTAGGTCCGCGTTCTCTCTTTCCAGCCTCTCAACTATGGCCCCATCCGAAACAAGCAGACCACTCTCCCCTGACGCCGCTCGCTTCGTTTCTGCCGCCTTCCGCGTTCGTTTGCCTTTTGATGACGCCTTGGAGGCGAGCGACATATGCGAGCAGTCGGATTCACCGCTGTCACTCATCATCTCATGCATAGGTGTAGCCGGCCGCTTGAAGCGAGACCGGGTCACCCTCCCCTCTGACACTGGAAGTGCCTCTGCGACGCTCTGCGTCCGCTGTTTTGGTCCCTGAAATGCGGACGTGTTGGATACATCCGACGACTCCACACCTCGGGGACGTGAGCCACCCTGGCTCTCTGCGTCGACTGACGGTTGATGGCGGTTGTTGCCCCCCCCAGAGTACGAGGGGCTGACCGAACTAGGTTCGGTGAGGGATTCTCCGGCTGCGGCGCAACCGGTACCCTCCTGGGGTAGTCTATTTTTACAAGGCGCCTTCATAGTTTTAAATTTATTTTTTTTTAAGAGGTGGAGTCCTCTATCTAAACCTATTTTTTCTTTTTTTCTTTTTTTTTTTATTATTATTATTTTTTTTTTATTGTTTTTTATTTTTATTTTTTTTATTATTATTATTGCTTTTTTTTTTTTTTTTTTTTTTTTTTTTTTTTTTTTTTTTTTTTCCCTCCCAGACCACTCTGGCCTTTCTCAGCCCAAGCCTGTACCGCCCTTGCTTTACCACTGTGTCTTCTGCCCATCATATGGTCAGACGACACAGTGCAAAAGTCCCCGTCCCCGTCCAGAAGTTAGTAACAGGCGATTATATCGCCTGTCTCCAGGGTGCACCACGTGGAGGTCTTCTGGCACCGCACCCCATTTACGTTGTACCTACTTCTAAAAAAAAAAAAAAAAAAAAAAAAAAAAAAAAAAAAAAAAAAAAAAAAAAAAAAAAAAAAAAAAAAAAAGAACCATTATTAGAATCTCTGTTACCTGCCTGTTTAACCATTCCTTCGGACTGATCAGTATGAATGCCACGTTTAATTACATTCTAATTAAAACCGAAGTTAGTATTAGCGTGTACAAAAAAGCAACGAAGTTCGTTCTATAATGGCCAATTAATATAGACTCGGAGCACTGCGTCCGTCGAGATGAAACTCCTGATACGATCACATCTGTGAGACCGAGGCTTAGCCGCGAATCCAGCTAACTATGTATGTACTAAGAAAGCCAACACAATTTAATCTTGCATCTCTATTCGCACGCAATACATTGATATATTTCTTCTTAGTAATTTCATATAACACCATAAAAAGAATCTATGAAATATGTAAGGGTAAGAACTTCGAATATGGAATGGTAACGTTTCGCACGGTCGCAGTAGATCCCTGCTCACAATGTAAAGCGGCGGCATTCCTCAAGGCCGGTCGTTCCTTCCTCGTGGATATCACGTAGTTGTTATGTCGAACACTTATTGAATCTAAATTAGGTACTGCTGCATCGTTCGAAGGATCTTATTTTATGGGGTCGAAAATAGCGTTCCACTAATTCTGACTTTTATTTAAAAATTTTCTGAGCAACAATATTAAATTCTAAGGAATTGAAAGCCTTACAAAAATCAAGTTTTCGTCTTACGTTGAAGACCACGGTATTTTCCAACAAAAAGAGATGAAATAGAATTTTCCTGATACAAAAATACTCACTTCATCGGATTTGTTATAGAAACCCATGTATATTTGTGTTAATAACACGGCATTATAATTTTGCTGTTATGTTTTGTTGTATGTTGCTCGAGAAGCCGACTGCCCACTTGATCAAATATGGTCACCACTGCCTTTGGCCATCTACTTACAATACCAGAAGCATTGCATATGTTTTCACTTACAAAAGCTTAATTTAATAAAGTCTGTACCTAATGGCGTTGTTAATTCATATTAACAACGTTCATTCTCAGACCTATGTTAAGTTCAATCGTCCGCATGTTAATATAAATTCTCCGTGCCGTTGCATATCAGTAAATCAATACATTACAGGGGTTCGACAATGTGCTTATAGCGACGTAAATCTAATATCTTAGCTAGTCTGCATGCCAATGTCTAGAGCCAGTCCAATGGGACAGATCGTGCCCGGGCAACCTCTACCAATGCAATGCTATTCTATTGGGTGAATCGTGCCATACAGGGCTGCCTAGACCACATTAGTTCATCTAAGTTTACTTCATCATACTACTTTGCAAACAAAATTAGAATGATTTGCCTCAAGATAGTCTGTTTCGCCAGACTTTCTTGATGAAAATATTCAAAAAACTGTGACCCTCCCTAGACAGAGCTCCTTTATATTCGTAGCAGGATATTTTATATAAACTGGTACTAACAGCTGTAACGTCTCTTATATATTACGAGTACTATCAGCGGGGCAGTTGGTAACACACTAACAGGGCCTCAAGTCTGCTATTACAATAGTGTCAGAATGGTCTATCATTGATTTCATAATTCTTGATTTTGACAAGTTTGGTAATCTACTAATATAATGGCGTCATTATGACTTTCCAATGGTCAACCACTGACACTCCATTGAAAGAAATGGCATAAAATGGTAATCTCGTACATAATGACAAATCAATAAATGTAATGTTTATTGCTATTTACGAACTTCTTACTACTTCAGATTGCAAACATTAATACGTAATATGTAAAAATATATATTAAAGGAAATCTAGCATGAATTTTAGTAGTTTTTCTCAGACCAATGATCGACCATCATGCATTTAGCAGATTACGAACTTTTAGCAAAATGACGATGGGATCGTGTTGGAATGACGAATTTATAAAAATAGCAGTCTTGGACCCCTGTAGGAATGGCTTTCATTTTAACAGTTCAACAACATTCATTGCGTTATTTATTTTGTCGAGCAGACACATTTTTCGAACATATGAAACAATGAATTAGCAATATCCTTCAAAATAATTCAGATTCAGAATGTTATGGCGTTACGCAATTAGGGTGCAGAAGTACCTACGTTAGAGGAAATGTTGAGTTTTTGTTACCGATTTGTCATTTCGCAATGTGATCATTTGTAAAATTTCTGATGATCTAATAATATTATTACGAATGTATACGACATTCGTAAATACTTACATGAGTTTTAAAACACTAGGCTTACAAAGTGTCTGTATTTTGATAAAGTTATCTGCATGACCTTAAAACATTGTGGAATGTTAATAATAAACAAATTGGCGATAGTACCTATTATTGCGCAAACATAGAAACAATTAAAACCGAAATAAATAAGTTTTCAGGAGGTTAGGGTGCATGATGTTACTTACACCCAAAATGACCCCTGGCAATTCTTGTGTTGGTATTTTTCTTTGCCTTGAGTTTTTTTAGCTTTTTCTTATTTTTCTGTAACAACAATCTTGTCTTTTATGCTCTCCAACAAACGTTTGTTTTTTTCAACGTTCAAACGGTTTTTGGCTTTTTCTTGAGCAGCTTTTTCTTCAAAATTGTTAATTTCTTATTCGATTCTTTCATCACCACCCTGTTTTATTTTCCTTTGCTTTTAGTCTAATTAAGAGTCAAAAGTTAGCTTGCGTTTATGTGTCTCATATTCTAATGTTAGATAAGCTGCAACATGTATTATTTCAGGTTTTCTAACAATTCGTGTCATGATCATGTCTACCATCCCCATATCAAGGTATGAACTTCTTGTGTTAATAAGCTATCATTATTAGTTATAGTTTATTGACAAAACCGGGTTTATTGAAAATATGCTTTGTAAAGTTAGACGTCTCATGTCCGGCTACGGCCTGAAACGATTCAACTCATTTCGTGTAGAACATTTCATGGATACTTTCGGTTTGTTAGTAGATAGCGGAGGGATATTACGAGTTTATCGAACTCTTACCATCTAATCGCACTGTGGCTGTCCTCAGCCCATAAAAGCAGCACATGGACCCCTCATCTCTTTAATCGTTGGACCCCTCATCTCTTTAACCCTATGCAAGTATGCAACGTCCCGGGGAAAATGAAATAATTTTCCCAAATGCTAAAAAATATGATAAAATCTTATAAAGGTGCCATTTTACATTTTAAAGTCAGAACTATAAAAATTACGGTATGTGAAGACATTTTAAACTAATGAAGAGTCAAGATAGTCTCAGCGTGCGGCCCTGTGGAGCAAATTTTTTTTTTTTTTTTTTGTGAACATTGTAAATTAATTTTATAATTTTTATTATTATTAGAAATTATATGTCATTATTAGGTAGGTATTAGTGACATGTATTTTATTTATTTCTCTTCTTGTTGACATTGTTTTAAATGAACCTTTATGAATGTAAATCATATTTTAATATAGGTAGGTAATGAGATTGTGTTGGATTAATTTAAATTATTTGCTTAACTTGTTATTATTTTAATTATTTGCATAGGTATCTTTGTAAAAGATTCAGACACAATGTAAATTGTTAATGAATAAATGAAATGAAAATGAAATGAAATTGACATCCACAGGGACCAAGCCATGTCGGGGACCAAGCCAGGTCGTCTACTGTTGCAGCTTCTGTAATCTCATTAGTCATTTGGACCAAGTCAGCCAGCCCTACTGGTATTTGCCAGAGCAATGGCAGCAACGGTACCTGGCCTCCGCGGCGGTTAAGGGCGAGCCCTGAATGCCGTCCGACTAGTTTCTCCTTTGCGCGAGGAATGTCACCTACATGCTATACATCTTACGGGATTTCATTTGGTAAGTCCTGCCCTAGGCCTGATGCTGTTCCTATTTACCTCCGAATTACGAACTCAAACCGTTTAGGCACTCAATTCTTTTGTTTTGCGGATCTGCTAGTTATTTCATCCAGTGGTTTCATGAGAGCAAATTCAAAAGCTCTTTATTTCTAAGGGCAAAGTCAGATATTTATTTATTCGAGGAATAAAATTGACGGCTGATAGTTCTAGTAAGTATGGAAAAACTGTCAAAAATTCAAAATCAACAATTCTCAGGATAAGACTCTAGGTATACAAGTTTGGTGGAATGGGCCCTCAGGATTATAAAAGTCAGTACATTAGATGGTGGTAGATATTAAAGATTAGGTTGATGACAATTACTCCTAGGAATAGCCCTAGTATTAATTATGCGGTTATGCAAGATGTTTTACATAACAGAATATAATGTGGCTAATTCCCCAGATTTATTACTCCTAAACGCCTCTTCGCATCGTTTTGCGCCGTATAATTTAGAAACACTGCGTACAGTTATTTTCCATAATACTCTTGCATATTCATAGAATTTAATACTATCTTCCGTTCGTTCGTTCGGCATTCTCAGTTATAACAAGTGATAAGAATGGCGGTATGCGGCTTATTCAGTGACAATACGATCTGGTTTCTGAAGTGGCTTCGAGGCTTGCACGCGCTGTGGAGAGAAATCAAAGTCTCGACAGCAGGCTGTTGCTAAGCCGCTTTGCCTTCGATATATTTTAGGCCGATACCATTATACCTTTTCAATTCCAACCAATAAAACTGGTACTGGATACCTGGCAGTAGGTATAATTATTGTGCGACGCCGTGAAACAATGAGTTCACATTATTTTTTTTGGCTTTTCTGACTTGATAATGACTTTGAAAGCTGAAGTATTTTTAATGATTAATGTAATTCGATCACGATGTGGTTTATTATTTGAATAAATACATAACCTTTTACATTGTTCAGTATTGCGTCTTTATTTCTTTGAATTGGCGATAAAATTATACGAACATGGTATTGGCATGGCAACATACATCTTAAAAATAAGAAATAAGCGTTAAGTACATGCTAATGTTTATTTCGAACAAATTCGTAAGCATCGATATATTTACTGTACGGCGATCAAAAATAATTTGTTCTAAATTTAATGTCAGATTTGGCACGTCTAATAAGGTAATAACGTGACGTAAGCAGTGCACATGAGATGCTGGCTGGTGAGTCGGTGAATGATGGCAAGTTTCAAGTTTGCGCACAAGACGTAATGCGCGCGCTCCGTGACGAATCCAATATGGCCGTTTGGCGCGGTTTGGCGGTCATTCACCCGCACCCGGCCGAATCTTAGATCCATGCAACGTTACATTTTGACAACTTACAGATAACATTTAAATTATTTTTATACTCTTTATCAGAATCATTAGATATATCTAATGATTCTGATAAAGAGTTAATTAAATGAGCCAAATTACATAAATACAAACTTTAAATAAATATGTATTTATGTATTTTTTTTTTACTACGTAACTGTGGTAGAACCATGGTAGAACCTTCTACAACAGAAGATAGGTACCTATTTGATATTTTTACATGATATGTGGTGTGGGCACACATATCATTTTAAAGTCGCGTATCTTAGTCGTGGCTACAATAAATCATAAAATATACTATAGGTCTTGTCTATACTAGTCATGTTTCTTTTATATTTACTTTACTTCTCTTTTCTCTTATTAGATTTTTCTCCATGACCAAAGTAGGAGAGTAATGGGGGGTCTGGCTCATACTAGATCCATACCCCCCATTACTCTCTATTCAAAATGATATTTCTATTCAATAGCCTCTATTCAAAAATGTTACATCTATTCAAGAGCCTCTATTCTGAACAGTTCTTCCATTCACGCTTAATTACTCTCTATTCAGAATTATATTTTTATACAGTAATAATCTCTATTCAAAACGATACATCTATTCAGAAATCTCACATCGAACGGTTCTTCCATTCACGCTTAATTACTCTCTATTCAAAATGATATTTCTATTCAGTAATCTCTATTCAAAACGATACATCTATTCAGGAATCTCAGATCTGAACGGTTCTTCCATTCAGACTAAAGCTATGAATGTATTCTAGTTTCTCTATTCAAAATGAACAAATATGTCTAGTTCCTTTAAATGATGTTTACTCCAAATTATGAATGCACATTATTGAGAGAATGAAAAACAGAACTAGATAGTGCATAGTGGAGTCTGGGTATGTGCCCCGTAGATGGCAATAGGGTCGCCCTCTATCCATAGGTATTCAGGTGTTCGAGTGTTCCATAGATGCACCTGTGCCTAACCCTTCGGGTAATATAGGCGTTATGTTATATTATTAGAATGTACTTACCTAGTACACGATTATAATGTAGTGTTGAGTCGCCCGAGAGTGATTGTTTACACCACATGACCGCTCCCGTTAAGGAAACTGTTTGCATTGCTATCTTATTCCTACCCATGTTGCGCCTCTTTGCTATAGATTCGTGTACTTATGTATTTAGATTTAGATTGTACGTTTGTATTCAGAAGTACCAATTAGATCAACTTCTAATTCACCTATGTGTACTGAAAAATATTACTATGCTTAGGTACGTACTATCTGGAAAGATAGATAAATAGATGGTGATGAATGTAATAGAAAATAAAACAAGATATTTATAACATATGTTTAATTACATTTTTTTATGAATTTTAGTTATAATATCATTAGCACTCTTTAGGATTTCGTCATTGAATACATTTTCTACAACATATTGAGCACATACAGTAGCTTCACAGTCACATGGCGCGCTTTTTTTGTAGTCTTCAATATCAATGATTTGTACACGTATGATTTTACATCGCATGCCCTTTGCAGGTTTTTTTACATATGAATAGATAACAGGACCTCCTCGTCTTCTAGTTCTTGTGCTCAGAGGAGTATCTACAAATTGGAATGGTTGAAATGGTCTCTCTCTTTCGCTCACTTGGGGCACGGTTTGCCCATCCGGGATGGGTGATGATGGTGAGTATACTGAATTGTTGATGAAAATGTCACTGGATTCCTGAAATAAAGCAATATAATTTAATCTCTTATCATATAACATGTATCTAACGCGATAGGTATTTTATTTGCAAAAAACATAAGTTGTAGATTATTTAACTGGGAATGAATTAATCTATTATTAGTATGATATTTTTTATATTGTGTTTACTTACCGACATTGTAGAGCAGATAAAGAAACTTGAATGTATTTTCAGGTACTTACTCTGTTTATATAGTTTATCAGAATTATTTTTTTTCGTCACTAAGGTTCAATATGAAGCATAACATTTATGTTTCCTTTTAAGTAATTAGGCAAACGCAGCATTTACTACCTTCACGTGTCATATTGTTTTTATAAGTAACGGTAAATAGACACGAGCGCGTAAACCGCTTACTGCTACACAAGCTCTGCCTTGCGTTTGTCAAACATTGTACTCTAATATAACAGACATAAAGATGTAATGTATTATAGCAAATACAAATACCTTTACCCTGTAAAACAGTAGGTAGCTATGGAAATGAGTTGCACACCATTGCTATATAAGCAAGTTACAGATATTATGTGTATTTGTAGCAAGAAATTCCTATTCTTTAATATCATTAAAAGTAACAGAAGTTAATCTAGCGTGAAAAAATCGCAGCGGTCCAATCGCTGCGTTTTTCACGCTCGTCTATAAGATTATCTTCTCAAATAAAAGTGCAACGTAAGATTTAAACGGAAAAGGATTTTCTGCAATTAATCAATTTGACAAATATGGTTGTCTGAGACCATTTCTATGCCATATAAATAGCTCTTGGACAGACATCGTTATCAGACCACCTCTGGAAGCAACCTCTGGGAGTAAGCCAGCACTCTTCAATTTGTTTATCAAGCGTATCCTTGTAAAAAAAATAAGCAGCACTAAAAATGTAAGTATTGTACTGTTTTCAATTGATCTTTTCAACTGTTCATCTTTTGATCGATTTTTTTCTATCACGTCACAAACACACATCGTGTCTCGTTCTATTCGTCTTTTCTTCTATTCAGTAAATTCATCTATTATAGTTAATTCATTCAATCTATTCAACTAATTTAACTTTTCTCCCAATTGTAAGCACATAAGTATGTTATTCTGTTGTTTATTATACTATTCACTAGCTTAATTAATGTATCTACCAGCAACCTACTCTATTTCTTAATTATTAATATGACTAATCATACTTATCTTTATCTTTTTAGGTCGAAGCAAACAGCAACCCATCTTTTCTCCTCTGAAGACGAAGCTGAGCAGCAGGTGCAGCCTAAAAAATCGAGGGGTTCATCACCGTCATCATCCACCATTCGGCGAGAGAAAAGACCGGCAGGAGGTGAATCATCTCAGGAAAAGAAGAAGAAGAAGACCATCGTCAAGCCAATCAGCTCTTCCATGAAGCCCACTTCGCGCGAATTATTTGGCACCGATAGTGATGAACCAGAAGAGGAACCTGTTACAACCGCAAAGGGTAAAAAAATACCGCCCGTTTATTCATATTTGACTCGTAGAGTTGCCAACGGTCTTAGCAGGCAAAGCGATGAGAGTAAAATTGGGAAGTACTATGTGGAGCTTAAAATTTATAACTTTGAAGAGATCGAACGCATAGCACCTATCAACCGTTGGCGACATGCGATATTGACGATTAAAAATCGTACCGATGATAAAACGCCAGCATGGGATCGGTTAAAAGAATTTGTGAATGAAACTAGAAAGGAGTTCAAAAACTGTCCTCTAGATTTTGTTAGTCATTATTACTAGTGTAGTGTAGTGGTATTAGTTACTAGTTAACCAAGTGTTTAAGACACACTTTAGGTTTAGGTTATTATTCTTATGTAATCTTTTTAACTAATAATCTTTTGTTTCCTATTACTTACTTATTCAGTGTTTAAAAATATTTTAATCAACATAATTATGTTTGCTTCTTGATAGAAATGTAGGTACTCATATAAAATACCTAACATGTCTCCTATTTAGTACAATTAAAAACATGTGGTTTAAGCTCACATTTGTTTTTTTTTTACTTTACAGTACAATACCTGTCTACACATCGAAGGCGCAATAATGTTGATAATATACATAATAATCCTCAATTTGTTGAATGTGAAAAATGTCTTATTGAATTACCTTTGAATCAATATAAATATCATTTGAGAACCAATATGCATAAGTCTAACAGTCTCTTACGAACCGAATTTCAAAACATTTACATTATTTCAAGTGCTTTCAAAAACAGAATCGTGACGTATCGTTTAAATCCTTCACACAAAGTTGAATACCTCGCGCCTGAGGATTTCTTGTGTGAAAATAATAACGATATCTTAAAACTAGTTGATATGTCGCTACTGAAAAATATTTGTATTAAAGTGAACTTTGAACTATTTGCTAACTTTGTATTAGAAAAGAACAAAGAGCAACAACTGAAGTCTTTCAATACGAAATATGAAATAATTTGTAGAAACACGAATATTAATGAATGGTACTCGAATATAATTGAACTTTTAAAATATAAATTATTGGAATTCGAACATAAAGAGTCTGGATGGTCTTATCACTCAGTAAGCCATCTGGAAATCAATGTTAATAAATACTGTCCTTTGAGAGGTGGAACGTATTTATCTTTACCAAAAAAAATCAGACACTCAAAAAGTTGTTTGAATATACAAAATAATGACAATCATTGTTTTTTATGGAGTATTGTAGCAGCATTATACCCTGTTAAGCAGAATGTATGTAGGACAGCATCGTATCCACATTACAGCTCTGTTTTTAATATTGAAGGAATGTCTTTCCCTGTCACATACCAGGACATAAAATTATTTGAAACCAATAACAACATCAGCATTAATGTTTATGGAATAGATGAGAATAATGAAAAAGTGACTGGACCTCTATATTTAACAAATACAAGAAAATCAAATCATGTGAATTTGCTTTACTTAGAGAGAAATGGAAAAGCTCATTACTGTCTGATTAAAGATCTGGTACGTTTGGTACGACGTCAAGTTACAAATCATAAAGGTAATGTTTTTCTGTGTGAATCGTGTCTACAATTTTACTGTAGTGAAACCAAGTATAAATCGCATATGTGTTCTAAAGTTTTAACCGTTCTGCCTGAAACTAATAGACGGCTTGGTTTTAAGAACTATGAACGAAAACAAAGAATAAATTATGTAATCTATGCTGATTTTGAAAGTCTGTTACTAAGTTGTTCAGAAAAAATTACCGAAAAAACACAGAACTACAAAAAACATGAACCCTCATGCTTTGGTTATTATATTTGTTGTTCTCATGATCCGAGTCAAAATAAGTATGTTACATATAGAGGCTCAGATTGTGTTGAAGTGTTTGTTACTAAAATAGTGGAAGACGTAAAGAAAATAAGTAAAATATTATCTATTAAAGCGCCTATGACCCCACTGTCAAAAAAAGAAAAACATAGATATAATTGTGCTAGTACTTGTCATATTTGTGATCAGTTATTATTTAATGACAAAGTATGTGATCACGATCATGTTACAGGAAGGTACAGAGGACCTGCACATGCTCATTGTAATTTAATGTATAGAGTATGTGCATTTATACCTATTGTTTTTCACAATTTATCGAACTATGACTCCCATTTGTTTATCAATGAATTAGTAAAGTACAAAGGACACATTAAAATTATACCTAAAACTAAAGAAAAGTATTTAACCATCACCAAATACATTGCTAGCGAGAACGATAATTCTTCTATTCAAATTAAATTCATTGATTCGTTTCAATTTCTTAGCTCAAGTTTGGAAACATTAAGTAAAAATTTGACACATGATGAATTTATTCACTTGTCAACGGAATTCAATAGCGAAAATATTCATTTGCTTAAGAGTAAAGGTATTTATCCATATGATTACATGAACGCTTGGGAAAAGTATGAAGAAACAAAACTTCCGAATAAAAAATATTTCTATAATACATTGAAATTGGAACATATTACTGATGTTGAATATGAACATGCGAAAACTGTATGGAATACATTTAACGTCCGTACTATGGGCGACTATACTGATTTATATTTAAAATGTGATGTTTTGCTGTTGTGTGATATATTTGAAAATTTTCGAGATATAAGTCTGAAATATTATAAATTAGACCCTGCATACTATGTAACGGCACCTAGTTTGAGCTGGGACGCTATGCTTCTGTATACAGGTGTTGAATTAGATTTAATTGACAACCTTGAAATATATCAAATGCTAGAAAGGGGAATACGAGGTGGTTTAGCACAGTGTTCTTTACGTCATGCAAAAGCTAATAATATGTATTTATCTGAATATGATGATCGATTGCCTTCTACCTATTTATTGTATCTTGATTGTAATAATCTGTACGGTTACGCAATGACTAAAAAGTTTCCTATTTCTGAGTTTAGATTTTTAAGTCGAGAGGAAATTGATTCTTTCGATATTGCGAGTATTTCAGATGAAAGCAGCTATGGCTTTATATTAGAGGTGGACCTTGAATATCCAGATTACTTACATGATGTTCATAGTGATTTACCTTTCGCTCCTGAAAAATGTATACCGCCAGGGGGAAAAACAGCAAAACTCATAGCTAATTTGTACGATAAATTTAACTATATAATTCATTACACTAATTTAAAACAATGTTTGATGTATGGACTTGTTCTCAGAAAAATACATCGCATTCTCACATTTAGGCAAGAAAAATACTTAAAAAAGTATATAGATTTAAACACTAGCCTCCGACAATCATCCACAACAGCATTTGAAAAAGACTTTTTCAAGCTTTTGAATAATTCAATTTTTGGTAAAACTATAGAAAATAAGCGGAAACAAGTAGATATTAAATTAGTCACTAAATGGACTGATACCAATAATATTACAAATAAACAACTGAGTGCTGAGAAATTAATTTGCAAACCAAATTTGAAATGCGTTACTGTATTTTCAGAAAATTTCGTAGCTATTCAACTGAAACCGGAAGTAATTGTTTTAGACAAACCGATCTACATAGGTTTCACTGTTTTAGAATATGCTAAGTCACATCTATATCAATATCATTACAGTATGAAAAATAAATATATGACTAACATTAAACTTTGTTACACAGACACTGACAGTTTACTGTACTTAATTAACACGGAAGATATTTATAGTGATATAAAACACAATTTAAATGAATTTGATACTAGTAATTACGACGCAAACAACCCTTATTCAATACCATTAGTTAACGCTAAAATACCTGGACTATTCAAAGATGAGCTGGGTGGAGACGTGATCAGTGAATTTACTGGCTTAAGAGCGAAATTGTATTGTTTATTAACATCTAAAATTCAAATTAACAAGGCAAAAGGTATTTCAAAATCTGTTACAAATAAACTGCGCATTTCAGATTACAATAAGACATTGTTCAAAAATGAAAACAAGTGTTATAAAATGAATACGATTAAATCTATGAAACACGTATTATATTCTCAACAAGTGAGCAAAGCGGTGATGAATAGAAATGATGATAAAAGATACGTACTACCAAATAACATAGAAACCTTACCTTGGGGACATTACAAAATTATATTTTAGTTATAAGAAGGTTTAATTGTATTACTTCACTATTATCCTATACTGTATACTGATAAGTTAATTAAGTTTCTTAAATTATTATTATTATTGATTATATCTAAATAAAAGTTTGTTTATTGACTTTATTTGTTTTATTGGTTCCCTTTGTATCATTTATGATATAGATACAACACACTTGTTACAACAAGTTTGAATACATCCAACTATAAGAAAGTATAAAAAATTCGAAACATGTGATATCCACCAACCTGCACTGGCCTGCGTGGTGGAATATGGCCCACTCCCTCTCGAAGAGAGGGGGCTTATGTCCCAGAAGTGGGAACATTATAGGCAGATTATGTTATAACAAAGTATTATTTAAGAATGTTGAATAAAAGAGTAAAATGGATATCATACTAAGATCACACCAAGACGAAACTTATTTGTAATCAGTTATTATTATTGAGGTTTTCAATACTAACAATCAGACGCAGATGCTTTAAGATTTTTAAAATTTTATTTAATAAAACACACTTTATAATATATATATATATTTTATTATAATGAATTTACTGCCACAGTTATAATGACTTCTAAATAGATACAAAATACATAACATTCAAAATCCATAAATTATGAAGTGGAACTTAACTTTTTAACTATCTTACCAACTACATGTTCAGTTTCACTCATGATATTGTCATAATCACTTCTCACTAAGTACTGTACATTCACGCTTGCACTATCAGGATCAGTGTCTATTTCATCCATCTGACGACCGTCTAAATCATGAATAATTATTTTTATTATTTGGCGAACATGCCCTGGCTCTTTACGCATGACAAAAGATTTGTTTTTAAAAGATTTTAATATTTTTTTCTTCTTCTTCAGTTTTTGCTCTTCTATTTTTTGCTGTCGACTCTCATTACACGCACTTGTCGCTACTTCAGCGTACCAAGTCTCTCTATCTTGTGCAAAGTAGAATGGATTTATAACTGGGTCCTCAATCAAACTCTGAAAAAACAAAGATTAATTTCTGTGTTATCTAAAGGCATCAACTATGAAGTGAATTGATACTCGTAAGAACGTGAGAACATATAATTGGCTGTATATTTCTTATACAATTTTTACTCATCTGTTTCAGCCGTTGGTTCTTCTATAAACAAATAAATAAAAAATGAAAAATAATATTAATATTCATTTAGATACTTACGTTACATTGTTGGTCAATATTATCTACAGCAGGACTGTAGGATGGCGATTGTGACATGTTGCTATATTTGTATATTTTTTATTAGATGAAAAAAAAACCTTGACAATATTCTTAGATCATAAACGAAACTAGCACGAAACGACTTACTTAAGAAAAAGACAGCAACGAAGTGAGTTTATAATGAAGTACACTCCTTATGCATATTATGTTTATATTTTGAAAGATGAGAATAGCATCTTTCTTGTACTCAATACAAGTTTCGACCTGTTAGGATACAGAAGTATTTATATATGCATGATAAATCGTTTTTTAATTAATCGGTAAGATGAAGTTGATCAAGCAACCCATGTCCCTCAATGTCAATAATATAAGATTAAGTGACTCTGTTCACCACATCAGACATAGCGCTTTATTGCCTAATACCATTCGCTGTATTATATGCGGTCCATCAAGCTGTGGCAAAACGAATGTTATGATTAGTTTACTGCTGCATGAAAATGGACTCAAGTTCAGAAATCTTTATCTTTACTCTAAGACTTATTTTCAACCAAAATACCGTTTTTTGACCGAAGTACTAAAAAGAGTGCCACAGATTAACTTCTATAAGTTCAGCGATGATAAAGATGTGATTTCTCCGAGTGAAGCTTTAACAAATTCTGTATTTATTTTTGATGATGTTGCGTGTGAAAATCAAGTTAATATCCGTAATTATTTTTGTATGGGTAGGCATAAACAAATCGATTGTTTCTATTTATCTCAAACCTATTCTAAAATTCCAAAGCAATTGTTACGTGACAATGTTAATTTTCTTATTATATTTAAACAAGATGACGTGAATTTAAAACATATTTATGAAGAGCATGTTAGTTCTGATTTACAATGGAAAGAATTCAAAAATATTTGTCAAACTGTTTGGACTAAACCTTATAATTTTTTACTTATTAATAAAGAATCGCCATTAAATAATGGAAGGTACAGACAGAACTTTGATTTTTTTTTTAAATTTGACTGAAATTATATATATAAGTAATTAACATGCAAAATCAAATTCAGTATAATTTGAACTTTAGCTGAATTCAGTTTTATAATAAAAAATGGAGAAAAATATTAAAATAGAATTAATAAAGTCTGTAGACTCCATAAAGAATAAAATAAAACAAATGAAGAACCAGGAACATTCAATTAACTTGTCGCTCGATAAAATGCTAAAACCTGTCACAGATCCCCTTAAAACTCTAGTTGATTCAAATATAAATATAGAAAAAATAAAACATTTAGAAAATACAACACACACTAATTCTGGAAACATTGAATTGGAAGACATTAATACTAGCTCATCTACAAAGTTTGAGGACTGTTACGAACCAAAACCTAATTCTGCACAATTGGTGAAAACGCCTCCTGAAATGGAATTACCAGAGGATTTAGAAATTTCATTAGAGGGTCATGATATGTATGATATTTATGATGGTGTAAATGTACCGTTTGGAATTAGAAGTGAAAACAAAACTTTGTTGATGGGGAATTCAAAAGTATCATTTTCTAAAATTGATAGTTTGAATAACGATAATTTCATTTTGATTAAAATCGGTGATAAATCCTACAATTTAACACCTGGCCTGAAACAACTTTTACTTCGAAAAAAACCTGATTTAAAATTAATATCTGGCAAAGATAGACTTGTCTACAAGGATATATTGCATTATACAAATGCTCATAAGAGAGACTTCAATCCTAATGGCCAATTAAAAGGTGATAAAGGAATAAAATATCGTGAAATAATCAGACCATTGTTTTCCGAAACGTATATATCAAACGATAATATTCTCACTAAACTTGGAGGAAACTTACCAAAGTTAAAAAAATACAAAAACAATACTGACCTGGTATATTGGGACGACCCCAACGAATTGGTTGAGAGGCTGAAACTATTAGTTGCTTCAAGAGATGCTGGCAATACAAACCATGATAATGAAATTTTATCGATAATTGAAGAATTAAAAGAAGCTAACATAATTAAAGAATAAATAGTAAGCAGTAATATGATTTTCATTCAGTATCATTCCTGGATTCAAGACAAATGTTTATATGCTGAATTCTGAATAATGAGTAAAGCCGATGTGGTAAACGAAATTCATAAAAATGCGAGGGTAAACTTTCCACGAAGACACGTTATTATGAAAGATATAGATGACCTTTGGCAGGCAGATTTAATTGACATGCAATCAATTTCTAAAGAAAATAAAAATTACCGATTTATTCTCACTGTTATTGATACATTTTCGAAATATGCTTGGGTCTATCCTTTGAAAAGTAAAACCAAAGATGTTGTATGCAAATCTTTCAAGAGTTTGTTGGATAAAGGGCGTGTTCCCAAAAATCTGCAAACGGACAATGGAACAGAATTTTATAATAATAAGTTTCAAAAACTTATGAAATCTTATTATATAAACCATTATTCAACCTTCTCAACAAAAAAGGCATCAATAGTCGAGCGATTTATCAGAACATTAAAATCTAAACTGTATAAGGAATTTAGTTTAAAAGGTAACTATAACTGGATAGATAATACCCTTAATAATGTTATTTATAAATACAATCACACCTATCATCGGACAATTGATGAAATTCCAGCAAACGTGGATAATTTTAATAAAAAACGCATATTGGAGAGATATTTCAAGTTGGTAAAAACCGATAGCATAAAAAGCAAGTTCAAAGTAGGTGATTATGTACGTATCAGTAAGTACAAAGGTACGTTTGAAAAAGGATATACTCCCAACTGGTCGACAGAAATATTTAAAATTAGAAAAATACAAAACACAACCCCTATCACCTACTTAATTGAAGATGCAATCAGATGCCAACCTATTTTAGGTGCATTTTATGTTCAAGAGCTGCAAAAGACAAAACATCCCAATTTATATCTAGTTGAGAAAGTTCTCAAAAGTAAAGGAAATAGAGTTTTAGTAAAATGGCTAGGTTTGTCTTCTTCTGAAAACAGCTGGATTGATAAATCGAATATTTATTAAGTGATCAACCCAAGATGTATCAGTCTTATGATGGGTATTGAAGAGAGCAGTCTTCTGAATTGGCTTATAAATAATTTACCATTTGAATTACATTTACCGGGATATAATTATTGTGGACCTGGCACTAAATTAATTAAAAGGCTTACACGTGGAGATAAAGGCGTTAATAAACTAGACGAATATTGCAAAGAACACGACATTGCCTATCACAAGTCTTCAAACTTAAAAGATCGCCACAAAGCAGATTTAGTTTTGTTAAATATGGCGAAAGAGCGAGCAGTTGCCCCGGATGCGAGTGTAGGTGAAAAACTGGCAGCACGTTTAGTAAGCAGCGCTATGTCAACAAAAGTTAAAACTGGTTCTGGTCTTCAAAAAAGTAGTAAAAAGTGTTCGCGAAACACTGTATCTGGAAAAGGGTTTAAAAATAAATTTAAAAATGTTATCAACAAAACGAAAAGACATATGAAAAAATTAAAACCAAAATGCAAAAAAGTGGCAATAGAATTAGCTATGGCCGCTGCCAGAGAGATAGCTAATGATTCATCCATTAAACTTCCTCGTGTTATTCCTATACCAAAATCTGGTGGAGTATTACCTTTGATTCCAATTTTTGCGGGATTATCTGCGGTGGGAGCCTTAGCGGGCGGTGCAGCTGGTATTGCTAAAACTATAAATGAATTCAAGATGGCAAAAAAGTTGTATGCTGAATCGAAGAGACACAATGAAAAGATGGAGGCTCTTTGCATCGGAAAAGGACTTCACCTTAAACCACATAAAGACGGGCTCGGAATTTTCGTATCGAAAGAAAAAAACTAAGATATCGGCTACCCAAACGAGCCTTGAGTAATTTGGACATTTTGAAGTATGGAAATAATATTCCCTATTTTAGAGGTGTCTTTATGAGAGATGAGCTCCCTAAACACCCTTTCAAAAAAGAATGTGGAGTTATTAATTTAGATAGCTCTAAAAATCCTGGTTCTCATTGGGTAGCCTATGCAAAATACAATGATTATATTGAGTATTTTGACAGTTATGGAAATTTAAAACCTCCAAAGGAATTTATAAAATACGTGGGTTCTAAAGTTCACTATAATTATGATAATATTCAACGAGATCACCCATTTAATTGTGGACACCTTTGTTTAAAATTTTTGAAGAATTTTTGGTATAGTGCAGGAATAAAATAAACAAAATCCGACAAAAGCGTTCAGTATACAAGCATGTCTACTACGGTTACCATCTCTGGAAATAAATCAGAATTGGTTACATACTTTCAACCACCGCTACATTTATCTGATCAATACGAGTGCGGTTTGCTATACTTTTCAGTGTTAAATTCAAGACCAAATATTTCTATTGTTAACAGCAATCTGACCGTGATCAGAATCGAATGTGATCTTGTTCACGGTTCGTACTGCAACGGATTACCAACTCATTTTATTCATGAATTTGTATCTGATATTGCTCTAGGTCATCGGTACATAGAAATACCGCAAAACGTTATTTACTTTCCAGTAAATAAAAACATAATTTCATCTATATCTGTTAAGATTGTTGATCAATGTGGTCACTGTATTAACTTTGGAGAAGAACATATTCAACTTCGTCTTCATTTAAGAAAATCAAAATGATAGTATACTATAAAAATACCCCAGTGAAAACAAAACGTCTTAGTTCTTCTGCGATTGTTAAGGTACAAAGACGTAAGAAAAAAGTTAAGAAATTAACTGAAGCAAATAAAGATTTCCTAAAAGCTCTAGGGTTTAAAGTATGAATATACTACAGATTACTGAATTGCCGCATTTCGACACTTCGATCGAAAGTTATGAAGTCCATTCATACAATCCCTATAATAACAGCTTTAGAGAAAACGATGAAATCAGAATTCCCATACACCAGCAAGACATATACGTGCTACCATCAGCCAGTTCAATTTATGTCGAAGGACAAGCAAAGCTCTTCGGTAAAGATGGGAACCCAATCAAGAAAACTGTTACGTTCACTAATAACCCTGTTATGTCTTTGTTTCAAGACATCCGGTACGAAATGAATGGTATTGAAATAGACCGTATAAAAAATTCGGGAATAACGTCGACAATAAAATCATACATCTCATTAAATGAAGCAGAAAATAAAGTTGCTGCCTTATGGGGCTGGAACTTAGAGGGATTCCAAAGTGATGGGCACTTTAGTGCTGTGATACCATTAAATAAAGTATTAGGGTTTGCAGAGGATTACAATAAAATTGTCATAAATTGCAAACATGAACTTATATTGAATAGAAGTAACTCTAACTTAAACAGTGTTATCCTTACTGATGATATTGCTCATTTTCAAATAGATATACAAAGAGTTCAGTGGAGAATGCCACACATAAAAGTATCAGATCGAGAGCGATTGACACTTTTAAAACATTTAGAAAGAGATAAACCTATTCAGATGGCTTTTAGGAATTGGGATTTATATGAGTATCCTTTATTACCAAAAACCACAAAGCATTCTTGGTCAGTTAAGACTGCTTCACAATTGGAAAAACCCAGATATGTAATTTTTTGCTTACAAACTAATAGAAAAAACAATAAAACTAAAGATAGTTCACTATTTGATCATTGTGAAGTGACAAACGTAACGCTCTTTTTGAATTCGCAGTACTATCCATATGAACCTTTGGGTTTAAGGTTTTCTGAGAACAAATACAGTATATTATACGAAATGTATGCAAAATTTCGTCAGTCGTTTTACGGCTGTCCAGTAGACCCGTTGCTTAACCTAAAGGACTTCAAGGAAAAAGCTCCCCTCTTTATACTAGACTGCTCAAGGCAAAACGACAATCTGAAAACAGGCCCAGTGGACGTGCGGTTGGAAATTGAATGTTCTACAACAATACCAGATAAGACGACAGCATATTGTCTAATTATAAACGATAGACTTGTGGAATACAAACCTCTCAGCAACATTGTGCGCAAGTTATCATGATTGCTATTGTAGATATTCAAGGCTTTAAAACAGAAGCAAATGAATTCATATTAAAAGAAATCGCTATATTGTATAATAAAAAATTACAAGTATTTTTAATTAAGCCGCCATTTCCATTTAACAATTTAACGAAATCAGAAAAAAAACAAGTTACTTGGATCGAACGTAACAGAAACATACATTGGCGTGAAGGATTTGTGCCCTATTCCAATTATCAGACTTTGATTATGGATATTTTATGGAATAAATGTGTTTACGTCAAAGGGTCAGAAAAAGTATTGTGGTTAAAGCATATTTTAAAAAATAGTCATAGTAATATTTTCAATTTAGAAGATAAAGGTTGCTCTAGTTTGATAAGTTTGTACGAACAATATAAATATTCTCAAGATTTGTATAACTGTATTTATCATGACTCTGTATGTGCTTTGAAGAATGTATTTTGTTTAAATAAATGGTGCTATGATAATAAAATTTTAATATGAATATTTTCTTGTTTAATTTCTATAATTTTATTACTTCAAATATATCTTCGAGTTTTCTATCCCCTCCCAATCATTCTCATGTCCAATCATTATAAGTTGCTGACAACAGCTGGGCGATGTCATTAAACGTATAGACTTATCTATATCAAGGAGTAGGAAGTGATTAAATAGAACATGTCTCTTAATGAATACAAACCCCGATATGACATGTACAGCACGCATAAAATGCGTGAATTTTCATTCAATTATTACTGGGGAACAATTAATTCTAAGAAAAGATTAATGATGGAAATGGCTGACGCTGGATTCTTTTATTGTGGAAATAGTATAAATGATAAAGCGGCATGTTTCTCATGTGGAGGGGTTATAGAAGATTGGGAGATTTATGACGATCCTTGGATGCAACATGCTATACATTATCCTCAATGTTTTTATTTAAACGCTGTAAAAGGAAGAGATTTTGTAATTAATATGAAATTATTAAACTTCATTTAACCGTTCACTTAATGTGTAGGTACATTATACTAAAATAATGTATTTATTTATTCTTTGATAAATAATGTATTCTAGTGATTATTTATTTTGTTAAGATAAGTTAAGTAACTAAAACACATTTTTAGATTCATTTTAGATATTAAATTTAAAAATATGTAATTATTAGAAGATTATGTTCTTATTAAAATGGGAAAATAAATATTTATATAAAAGCGATATAATAGTTTTATTTTTAAACACTAATGTTAACATTTCACAGTACTTATAGGTTTAAGAGAGATTTCGTAGATCTCCGAGTGAACGGATGGTTATGCACAGTTCATACTGAACTGATAAAACTGATAGCAACTGCTCAAGCGAACTGCTCATGCAGTATGAACAGTTCGTATATAGCTGTATATTACATTAGTACAAACAGATGCTGTTTATACTTGTTAATATTATAGAAATATCAATTCCATTGAGAGCTCAATACAGTTCTGAATAGGTATCTCGTTTCGATGTAAGGTTTTTGAATAGAGAGTAATTAAGCGTGAATGGAAGAATTGTTCAGAATAGAGATTCTTGAATAGATGTAACATTTTGAATAGAGACTTTTGAATAGAAATATAATTTTGAATAGAGAGTAATGGGGGGTATGGATCTAGTATGAGCCAGACCCCCCATTACTCTCCTACTGACCAAAATCGTGAAAACCATTCGGGTAGTAGGTATATTTATATGAGTATACCTAAGTACTTACAACAATATTTCTGTTCCATAAGACAATTTACTTGACTGGACGCACTTCATAGCTAGGGGATAATGACCACAAAACAAAAATATAACATTGACACACAACATATCGATGACAAATAGCTCAGGCGAATCTGTCAAAACAAAAATAAACAAAAACTTGTGACTTCTTGGAAGGAATGAGGCGGGGGCAGGGTGTTGAACAACAGTTAGAGCCAATGCGAGGGCTGATGACGTCATCAGCCCTCCTGGAGCGTGAGTCACCATGGACGCCCGGCGGACGATTTGAAAGTGCCCGCAGTGAACGTTGAGTTGAGATGAGAATGAGACTCATAAGAAAATAAAATTAATATTAGGTAACTTAATGAGGATGTCCAAGCAAGACACAAAATGGTGAATAGTATGGTATCTGACTAAAAAACGATTTGCATATAGGCTTAGATTCCAAATCAAGCCAGTTCAAAAGTATCTGGGGGCACTGTCTCCTCCCCAAGACGAGTCAAAAAGTAAAAGCAGGAGGGCACTACCTAACTTTCCTCGAAGCGTTTCGTCGTATTTTCTACTCTCATATTTTCGGGCTGGGTAATGTGTAGTGTGTGTGTGTGTGCCTTATAAGATACACTAAGTTTAATTTATCTAGCTTTTATATTATAGAAATAATAGAATACTCTGTATTATGTACCCCTACCCTGTCCTGTACGACCTTTATTGTGTTTCTTTGTTATTTGTATTATGGATTTTATTATTACCTTAAAGACGTAAATTTCGTCACTGACTCTTCACTCACTCATCAAAACATCTAGGGTACTCCTTAAAGTCCTATAAAGCTGAAATTTAGTATGCAGGATTTGCACACAAACAACAAAAACTAAAGAGAAATATCAAAATTTTACCCACCAAACCCCTGAAAGCCAAAGCCAAACAAGCCTGTATATAAAATAAAACCTCAAATACCACCCGAAAAAAGAAAAAGGAATCTATTCCTTTTTTCATTGAACAATTAAATCCCACCAAAAACATTTAATGTAAAGTAGGTTGTTAAGACTCAAATAACGCTGTCACTGATAAAAAGTTATCAGAAGGGCAATTCTCGTAACTTAAAACTTCCGTAACGTAAAGTTAAAAATTGAGTCGCAATCTCATCTCGCCAACAAACAAATGTCAAAAACTTGTCAAAAATGTAGGGAAATAAGAGGTATTTTTGACAAATTGAGACTGAGATCAGACTGCACGTTCTTAAAATTACGAGAATTGCCCCTCTGATCTGCTCTAGAACCAATCCCTGAACTTTACAAACCTTTCACCTTAGTCAAAATGGCCAAGATGCTTGGCCGTTCCATTGAACTATTGCAGGAAAGACCAGTTACTTAATTTCTTACCATAAGCCGTTATGAGTGTTTGTGCGACAGCCGCGAAACGGCCATGCAATACATTTTGACCAATATACTTTTTAACATTGAAAGCGTTATGTAAATCTTGGCAAACTACTTTACATGTACAGATTTTGGTGCGATTTCACTTACCTAAAAGTCTCCACGAGTGCCAATTTCGGTGACATAATATTGACCAGTGATCAGAATTTTTGCCCGATGATGTTTTTTTATTAACACAATTGGTATAGTAAGCCAGTTCCATTTAAAGATGAACTGTTGTACTCAAGCACCAAACCAGGTTGGTTGGTGTTGATAATACTTTAATCACCACGTTTCAGGTGTTTTTTTTATGGATGGGAACGTCGTGGGTTAGAACCCAGCCAGGCGCTTTACTTTGTTAAAATAATTTCATCAGCACAGCCCACAGCTCACAAAACAGTGAAGGAAAAAATCGTGAGGAAACCGGCATGTCCTAGAATAAAAAATTCGAAGACATGTGACATCTACCAATCCGCACTAGGCCCGCGTAGTGAATGTAAGAACGTTATAGGCTGATTATTTACGTATTATGCATATATTTAATCGAACCTCAAATAATGTCGGTCGGGGTACCTACCCTAGCTTACATACTTTACCTTTTTTTTTAACGCGGCGTTATTTTTTTAATAAACTTTCATTAGAAAAACTTTCTTTAGAAATTCATTAAAAAAGTAAAGCCACGGTCAATTCAGGATGGATGAAGTGGCGACAGGGCACAGGAACAACTTGTGACCCACGGATGCCTCTCAACCTATAGGATAAAATTTACAAGTCCGTGATAAGGCCTATTGTACTACATGGATGACGGAATGCTCGGCTGTGAAGAAGGCTGTGAATGATAGCGTGACGGTTGACAGGGGAAAATGGAAGAATAAAACATGTTGTACAGAGGCCAGACATCAAGCTACCCCAATCTGTCAAATTTCTTTGATAGTTTTTCAACTTTATAGCAAGGAAATAAGGTTCATATACAATTGGGAACTAATATTTATCTTCTGTCCTTTTCTTATTGATGTCAGTTTTATTCATATATTTAGTGCAATACTTTATCCTAAAGAAAATCTAAAAAAATGTCCGCGCGAAATTTAAAATTTTGGTGTGAGAAATGAAATCACTATGAGGCTCGCAAAGAACAAACCCAGAAGGACGAAACTACCATCGTCCACTTCGTCGAGCCAGGCCCTCACGCGCAGCACTGACAGATGCGAGCCATCCTGTTACGTTTTTCCGGTAAAAACGTAAGTAAATCTCTTTTTAGTAATCGAACAAAACATCTGGAATTTTGGTGTTGATATTTAAAAACGTTTCATAACTAAGTCGGTGTTGTAATAAATATTTTTATAACTGTTATGCTTTCAAAACGATACAAGTATAATTATTATTATAAGTCTGGTTAGTAATTTTTGTTTAAACAAACATATTAAACAAGATTCTAATTTTGATGGTGAAATTTTGGTAATTTTGGTGGTATTTTACCAATCACAAAAATGGCTTAGTTACGTACTTCAAAGAAAAATAAAAAAAAAAACCGTAATAAGGTAACTCGGTCTGGAAGTAGAGTTATACGAGTTAATACTTAGTTTGAGAGTAGGTACTGAAGAAACAAGAAATTAATTTCTAAAACTAGTAATTTCTATAGGACGTTCGTGTACTTTACACCTGTACGAAAAAGGCTATCTATAGAATGCCTTTTTCGTTCAGACGTACATAACCCAGTTCGAGGGTGCCTACAATAACTTACCAAAGTTTCATCGTAATCGTATAAATGCTATAGAAACACATTTATGAGAAACGAACAAACGAATAAATATTTATTTTTATATATTTGATTAAAGAGCGAGCACAAATTAATTACCTACTATCGTAAGTTTTCGATTGGTTACACAAATAATATGTTATGTATTGTTCTGCCTAGCCATTTCCCAGCTATGTTGGGGTCATCTTGCAGCCTGACCGGATGCAGATGAGTATTTTACATGGAGCGTTTGTATTTCAGCATGACCAACCAAAATTCAAAGTTTATATACGCAGAGTGCTTGAAGAGGAAAAGGATGGCAGGAAGGGAAGGAGGACAAAAAAAAGACAAAGAAAAAAGAAGATATAATTAAAAAAAAAAACTGCAGGCAAAATCGTACCTTTGAGTGAAATGCCAACGCGTGCTCACAGAGTGCAGTTAAGCATATTATACATTTTAATGATCATGATGATGATAGAGGAGGTGATTACATTTTTTTTATTTATTTATATACTGAAGAATTAACAAGTCAGAAAAGTGAGAAAGTATTAAATTATATTTGTTGATTGTCGGTTTTTTAAATTGATCTTATTACTTAGATGTTATTTTTTTATTTTAATAAAATATTTATTCACTATAAAAACGGTTTTTATTGTTATTGTATTAATAATTTGGTGTAGTTTTAATAGACCTTCTAATTTTGGTGTTAGATATCAATTTTGGTGTCGACAATCTATTAAAAGCTATGAGCATTATTTAAAATTTTCTTACATTTTATGAAACTGTATACCTACATGTTTCTTGCAGATCAACATATTATATTAATTGAAAATTCAAAAACAAATTTTTCCACTATTTGGTAAAAAAATCATAAGTAGGTAGTTGTTGAAATTCACTCAACACAAATTTATTATTTTCATCATTCACTTCATTTGTATTTAGAAGATTTCAATTTTATGTCTCACCACGCTTTCATATATGTAGATATAAGTATTAGATCCACATTCATATTTCTAAATACATAATTCAGCACCTTTTTTTTAGAAAAAGTCGTAGCCATCACTGTCCCTAATAAAAGATTTCAACGTGCACTTATATATTGTGTTGATCAGTTTGCTAGATTTTGATTTTATTTTATCGAAATTTAAGCAATGTGTGTAGCTAGCTATATATTATTATATACTAGCTTCTGCCTGCGACTTCGTTCGCGTGGAAGTCGTAAGACACCACAATATTGGTACCTACTAAAATAACAGCCCCTGAGCAAAACGAGTCACTGAATGGAAGGGTCCAACTGGAAAAAGGAATAAAGGGAGACCCAAAGACCGCTGGATCGATGAGATTCAAAAAATAGCTGGTAGAGATTGGATGCTGATAGCAAAAGACAGGGAAAAATGGAAAAAATTGGAGGAGGCCTATACCCAGAGCAGGGCCATGTTTTAAACAATCCTTAATTAATTTGAAAATATTTTTTTTTTATTTATAAGTATGTAAACTGCATGGAAATAAAGGCTTTATTATTATTACTAAAATAACAGCCACTTTTTTATAAAACTTTTTTGTATACTGCGTTTGTATTTTTGGTCTCAGTAGTCAAAATGAAGAGAGTCGGGTCTAGTGACGCGGGAGCAAGCGTGTAACCGTGTCACTGAAGCAGGCTCGTCCTGCGATCGACATCGCAACCTTTAGTAGTATTTCCCATTGCTGGCGAAGTTTACCACTACACACAGTTTACTGTTACCTAACAGCACAACACTGATACACTGACTTATGTATTCTTACATATTATTCCTACCGAACAGCTATCACTAAAATAATATAATAGTATATTGTAAACACACGGGATTTCTCATTAACAGTCACCTAACCCAGATATTTATTTTTATTATAAACAAAGATGACAGAATAGATGAAGATAATATAATAGTATGACAAAAGGTAAAACAAAGAAGCACAAACAAATTCAATTGGTGGGAATCGTACGTGCGTTTATAAAGCAGTCGTCGAATCTTTAAACTATTTGCCATGGGTATTGACTGCTTAACTCCTTAGATAAATGTATGCCGAAATGACAATCATTTAAAATATTAAATCTGTAAATATCTGGTATAATCGTTATAAGCCCTGATAAGTAAATGGAATAATTCGACCTGATATTTTGTGTTCTCTCTCACCTTAGTCTCATTTCCTACGAAAAGTGTGAGAAGTTTTTTGCGATTTCTAACTTTTCTAGTAATCACACCTCAGTTGGTCCGATAGTGTTTTTGATTCTTATACATTCGATTAAAATAAAAATGTGAAAATTGCTCATTTTGTGACTATGTTTTTGTTTCAATCTGTAAATGCCTTAAGAGCGTTTACGACGTACGACATTTCATACAAACTTTCAAGCCCTTGTTTTTCGAAATGAATGAACCGATTTTAATGAAACTTCATAAGCATAAGCAGGATACAAAGTTTTGACTTCGCTACGATTTATTATAATATTTTTACAATTCGCAGCAACAAAAAACATTATCAATACATGTAGCAAAAGCTGCAGTGGGGTCCTCACTTAACATCACTTGCAGGGCGGCTAAGTTCAGCCGCTTACGCTGTTTGGAAAATCCGTCAATTAACAGACGTGGATACCGCGAGACTGGTCTATTTTAGTTACTTTCATAGCATCATGTCTTACGGTATTTTGTTGTGGGGACGGGCTGCAGATATTGAATCTATCTTCATTTTGCAAAAGAGGGCTATCAGACCTATCTACAACCTCAGCAGACGTGAATCTCTAAGGAAACTGTTTAAAAAAATTAACATCATGACGGTTCCTTGTCAATATATATAATATATGAAAACATTATGTACGTTCGAAAAAATCTACATCTTTTTAGTAAGATATGTGACAGGCATAATTTTAACACTAGAAATAGGAACGAATTAGATCAACCTCGTTTCAGATTGTCTAAAGTAAAAACTTCTTTTATTTATGGGTTATTGTGTAAAATGTTATAATAAAATACCACTCGATATTCTTCAACTAAATGAGAAGAAATTTAAAACATGCATTAAATCCACACTATGTAAACAAGCATACTATAAGTTGGATGATTAGTTATATCGTAGATAAAAATGCTTGGATAAATGCTGGTCCTGCTCCACAGACACTTGGGCTCACTAGTTAAAATTTCAATATTTGGAAGACATGCTTCCCTTTTTTTTCTTTTCTTTTTTTTAAAGTGTTTCTGACATTCGAACTTTAATGTGTATTTTTAATTCAATCAAGTTTTAATTGTTACTTTAATATCATATACCTCTTTCTAGTAAAATTTTATTCATCACGTAAATAAATTGGAAACTATAGTTTTGTATAATTTAGAAGCATTTTTTTTAAATTTTGTAAATGTAAGAACCATGGATCCGTTTATTATATTTTTTTTATATTGAGTTGAAAGAGCATGGCGGTTGAGAATGTGTCATGCTCACTTAAATGTCTCACTGATGGTGGCGCGTGTGTTGGATCATTCGGTTCCCGTCAAAATGGTTGAGCTGGATGGTGCTGATCCATGCGTCATGTTCGTGAACGGGCGCTGTCAGTTGAGACTGGTCATCTCTTAGCTGCCAGGGCTTCTTTTTAATCTTATACCTATTTTGAATTGTTTCTTCATAACATTGTTCTCACATATAGAAGCAACAAGAATACTTACTGTACTCAGGATTTTGTAATATCTTAATTTAAAAGAGTGTCCTTGGAGTTTCTTGCCCGTTCTTCTCCAAGAGATCTACGTTTTGGAATGGGCAACTAGCTTCAACTTTCTGACTAACTGACCGACTAGTTAATTTTGACAATTCAAAAGTGCCTGGAAATGGTTTAATTGAAATAAATGCTTTGAGTTTGAGTTTAATTTTATAATAGGTACTTAAATTTAGTGTAATCAGTAGAGTTTATCAGGACTTTGTAACCGAAAACACGCCATTCAGACGTTTACAGATTTCGACGAAAGTTATTCTATAGTTTGTGCTTAGTCGACATTGATAAACGTCGATTTGATTTACCTAAGGCCTGTGTGTATTAGCTGAGCATTATTCCTGTCACTGTTGCACAACTGTCAAACTATAAGTGCAGGATAGAGAAGGGAACTTGTTCAAGCCTAAGCACATTCTTAGTGACGGTTATCAATGTCGCCCTTAACTTTATCATATAACTCTGAATCAACTAAACCACCTTTCAGGAAATCCTTAAAAAATAACTAATATGATCAATATAATCTAAACAAGGCCGCGCAGTCAAAATTAGATCCTCCTTCGAAAGTTCCGTAGTTCTTACGTGACGCCTTGTAATCATACGATCATTCACCACTTTGCTGTAACACAAATACCGTCGCAATCTTCGTAGTAGTAATCTACATTGCTATTTTCTCTACTACATAGTTCTAAGACCTCAATACTGAATGATCAATGTAAATCGATAAACGAAATAATGTCACGGTTGGAAATGTAAAAAACAACACACGGATGCTGTGAAACCAGATTTGTGGGCAGGTGTGAGTCATAGGTACGCCGATATATTGATTGTACACCAAAAGATTATTTTATTTGGCTCTGTCCACTTCACATATAAATTTGGCTGCTGCACCCACGTTGAATAGTTTTGAAGCAGTGAGCTAAATACGTTATCGTCATAAATTGTATAAATAGTTTTTCAACTAGTGCATCAAAAAAATAACATGCCTCAAAGAATTAGGCTATCTTTAATTTCTCTACATAGCATTAGATTACACAAATTCTAGTTGACCACTTCTTTATCTATCCAGGATATAGGTATTCTCAAGAATGACGTCTCAAAACAATTTTATTGCTGTATTTCCTTATATTTTACAAATTCTGCTCGATAAGATAAGGGCCTCCTTTAGAAAGCCAAACAAATAAACATACTATACGCTCTCCGATGTTAATCCCATAAAATATTCAAGATAACATGTGAACAAGCAAAGAGAAGTGTTGATCTATTTCGCTGCTGCTATAATGTTGTTCGTAGCGAGTATCGTTTGTTTGTTGCGCGGGCGCACCCGATGCCGGTGACTCAGGGGGCGGTGCCAAGGGCGCTACGCCCTGTCCCGCCCCGCGCCCCGCCCAGCCAGCCATGATTTTGCCGCGCTTTTTTTTTCAATCAGGTCATGTCCGCGTCATTCTTAATGTGTTGCCAAACACTGGTGTAGTCACGTCAATGACTTGCTCCACCGAACAAGCATTCATCATAATATCGTTAGTCGTGATACTTATATTTGTCTGGAATTTTTTTTTCGTATCTGTTCACGCGTGTTCTATTGAGAACTGTGAAGTCAAGCTCCTAGAACTGTGCATTCTGCCTCTTTGGAACATTGATGCGCAAGAGTTTTGATGAGCTGTCTTTGTTCAAGTAAGTTGTTGTAAGTTTTTATTACCTTGTCTTAATATTACCATGGCTGTAAGCGAGTGGTTTGTATTGCGTCAAATGCCTGGTTGTCGAAACACGTGGTGAAACCTGAGTTACCGAGATAGCACTTCTTACATTAGGTATATAAACTACAGTACGTTTTATTATCAAGATAGCTCCCCAAGTAGTTGCTACGTCATTTTATGATTTTTTTATATTTTGTTCTTCTGATCTTGTAACGCTGTATGATGTATCGTTTGCTCGTCTGTCAAAGGCAGGAAACCAAAACAATGCACATAAATATCAGTCAGTCATCGCAGTAAACTTGGCACCAAGATATTTATAACACTTTGACTTTTAGCTGTCGAATCATACTAACTATGTTTTAGATATTCTAGAACATTGTTCATCTCATGATGATGATGACAGATATACCTATTTAACATAATGCCAAAAACCACTAGGTAACATTTGGTGATTAGATCATAGATGATTTGTAGTAATGAGGAAGACCACCAAGGAAGTTATTTATTATCATGTACACTGTACAGTGCAAATTGCAAATACAAGAGAAATTAAATATCATAACCAACTTTAGCAGAATATTATTAGGTCTCGAGCGTGGTCTTTAATTAGACATAGAATGTACTTACCTAAATGTGAAATTGTAGACTGCTTGGTGTGTTCGGTCGGGGGACCCCCGTCAGGAACGAATTTCCTTACGCGATACTCATACTCACCCTACACACACTGGTATATAATAAGAAAGAGACAGAGAGAGAGAAACATATCTCCTTATCACAACCCACGAAAAACAGACGTCTACCATCAATCCACAACCCTCACATATAAGCTCATTATCATTTACACTTACAGCCTCGTTCCACCCACTGCTGACTATAAGCCTCCCTTTTCTGTCATCATCTGGTCTGTGCGAGTCATATGAGTTACAAAATGAAAATTCCAAGTTAATCACTTTAATCATAGAGTATTCGCTCTCGTTATTAAAGAGATAAGTATCGGATTGTTCACGATGTTTGAAGCAAGAGAACATTGTTAGCGATATGAAACGTGTAATAAATTGAGTACCGCTAGAGTTTCAGTTATGTCTGCGACGGACGGCGATATACGCTCACCTCTCGCTGTGTATCACGTGGCTGTTAGAACTTTCATATCGTGAAGAAATATTTTTAAGCGGCTGAAGTTCATGGTAAAGCGTTGAGTGATAATTCAAAAAATACAGGAAAGTATTAAAATTATTATTATTTCTATAATATTTACAGTTTTCTATAGTTTGATCTCAGAATAACCACTCAGCACTTTACCATGAACTTCAAACGTTTAAAAACCTTTCTAAAATAATATTTGAGTAACCACTCAAATTAAAAGTCCATAACACGTCCATTTTTTTTTTTTTGTATTCCTTCCAATATTCTGATCATTCTGGTTTTTAATTTAACATTTGTAATCTTTAGCAGAGAATACATGTTTAATTGGAAAAACGAAAACAAAGATTACAAGGTACTAAATCTGCATCCACCAGGCTAAGAACTCCTAAGCCTGCTTTCAGGACCTTAGACAAAAAAATCTGTTTTCGTCTCAGGGTACTACTACTGCCCGTAACATTAGAGATGGATAAATGAGCTGTAAAATTAATGAAGATTAAAAAACTACCCATATTAAGAACACATAATTATCCTGGCTGAATTCTCTCGCTTCTTCGCTTCTGTGTCTTCTCGTAGCGAAGACTCCAATCTCGTAGCACCGTATTTTTAGTTGTTTAAAAAAGATAGTCGGCAGGCCTTTCACGTAAAATAAGAAATTTACCTAGTCACATGTACAAAGCCATAAAAAGGTGATGGCATACATGGATTAAGTGTCAATTTTTCGTAGTCGTCGAGTTACGTAGGCCAAGTCAAATCTAACCTACTTTAAGATCTCACATTTTTATATAACAACAATTGTTATAGGTATCCAATAAAGCAAAGAAATAGAGTTTCATACTTGTTCATAATGTTATTTTGTTCCTATAAATACATATTTGGATTTTGCATAGAATTTGGCACTCATTTAGATCTCCATTCTTTTTGCGGCGAAGCCCACAGCCAAGCAAAATTTTTGTATTGAACTTGGCTCTTCTTTTTTACATTTATGTTTTTGGTGGGATATCATTACTTTTTGTAAAGAAAACTGGGCAGGTATTCAGATTTAATGTTTTTTCTTGCGCGTATTACAAGTTTTTTGTATGGGGACACCACTTATTTTTTGACTTAACTTTATTTTTATATTTTTGTTATATAGCAAATATGATAATACATACTCGTATATATTGGGATAGTTTCAAATATCTGCTTGTAACGGTTCCAACGCTACAATTAAAAGAAAAAAAAATTGTATGGGGACTCCTCCCTATTTTTTAACTTTTTTTTATTTTTAGATTTTTTCCTGCGCTTACACACAATTACCGAGCTGGATTCCCAATTTCATCCTTTTAGGTCATCTGGAAGTAGGTTAGATTTAGGTACTTTATGTCAGTCAGTCTGTACTACTTTTTGACCTTCATATCTTTATAACCGTTTGAGCTAGCTTCATGAAGTTTAGGCTTCTAGATGTCCTTATGGATATGATTAAACACACGTAGTTTTATGTGTTTACGTTAAAGAGGTTTTGAGTTATAGAAGGGTCAAAAGTGGCACCAAGTGGTTCGTGTAATAATAGGTCGGGGCAAAAATATTTTCGTATTTTGAATCTATTGTTAGTAATCAAACCTCTTTGGCAGTACTGAATGTAACTGGCTGGTTTTAATACTATTAAATGTTGACATTCTAAAGATGCAATAAATTAAAAAAAAAAACTATTTCCCGCCATTTCTCAATTGTTTTTCAAGCAAGCAACATGAACGTATGTGACGAAGAAATTCGGTACATTTTAAAATTTTATTACAAAAAAGGTAAAAATGCGACGAACGCCGCGAATAAAATTTGTGCGGTTTACGGATCTAATGCGGTATCAATACGAGGAGCACAAATGTGGTTCAAGCGTTTCAAGTCAGGAAATTTTTGTGTGAAGGATTCATCCTTCACACTAAAATTTCCTGACTCGCTCGCTCTGGACGTCCTGTCACGGATAAAATCAGTGCCATTTTTGAAAAAGTGGAGCAAGATCGACATATTAGTAGTTATGATATTGCTGAAGAACTGGATGTTGATCACAAAACAGTTTTACGGCATTTACAAAAGTCTGGGTACAAGAAAAAACTTGATATTTGGGTACCACATGATCTCACTGAGAGAAACTTAATGCAACGTGTTTCCATTTGCGATTCTTTGTTGAAACGTAATAATTCCGACCCATTTCTTAAACGGTTGATTACGGGTGATGAAAAATGGATCACTTACGATAACAATGTCCGAAAAAGATCGTGGTCGAAGCATGGGCAAGCCCCACAGACCGTGACAAAGCCCGGCCTTACTCGGAACAAGGTGATGCTGTGTGTTTGGTGGGATTGGAAAGGAATCGTCCACTATGAGCTTTTGCTGCCGGGTAAAACTATCGATTCTGACCTCTACTGTCAACAACTGATGAGGTTAAAAGAAGCTATTGAGAAAAAACGGCCGGAGCTGTTGAATAGGAAGAGCGTGGTGTTTCATCACGACAACGCCAGACCGCACTCATCTATAGCCACTCACCAAAAAATGAAGGGGAAAAATTGAGAGAGCTTGGCTGGGATGTGTTGATGCATCCTCCGTATAGCCCTGATCTTGCTCCATCAGATTTTCACCTGTTTCGGTCACTTCAGAACTGTAGAAGCATAAAGTTAACCTCAAAAGAACACTGTGAAAACTACCTGTCAGTAATCTCAAAACTTCTACAGTAATGGGATCATGGCATTGCCCACAAGATGGCAACAAGTCATCGATCAAAACGGCATATACATATTATAAATAAATAAAAAATTAAACCTAAAACAATTTTTTTTTTTGTATGAAGAATACGAAAATACTTTTGCCCCGACCTATATTACACTCGGCGCTGGCAAGCCAGTTCCTTTGCTTGAACTTGGCTTGACACGCTGCGCGTGTCTAGATAACGGAAAGGTTGATTCTGATGACGCCTACGAGACAAAATCAGACTAATTATAATCTGATTTTGTTACCCAGGAAAAAGTTTAAGTACCTAGTAAGAATCCGCTTTCAAAACTTAAAAACATACACACATCAAAAGTGTCTAGGGATCAACATATATTTTTGCAATAACTTTTCTCCTGATTGATATTAATTAAAATTTTCTTTAAGGATTCATCAAATAAAGTGTTTTCGTTTGTCACAGTAACGATAAACCAAGTCACCTTTGCATTAATAAAGAAATTTGCCATTTTCCTAATAAAGGGATTTTTGACATTTGAACCACTAACACAAAAGTTCGAAAAAAAGACTGAAATAACAGTTTTCTCTAAAATTTTATTGGGTAACTTAAACAATTAATAATCCGTGTTTCTACCGCGAACACTAACAACACAAGAACATCGGTTTGGCATACTCAAAATGAGTTCATCCAAATCACGCTGTGGAATGGCCGCCCATGTTCGTTGCAACAACAAAAAAAGGTCTTCTTGCGACTGGATACCCTCCATATTCGGCAGAGCTCTTCTCTGTAGCATATCCCATGCATGCTCAATCGGGTTCAAGTCTGGCGACTGAGCAGGCCAGGGCAGGACATTGATGTTAGCTGCGGCGAGAGTCTGTCTTACAACTCTTGCGGTGTGCGGTCGTGCATTATCATGCATTAACTGAAATAAGGGACCGATTTGCACTTGTAGAGGAACGATGACGTCTGATACAATCGTCTCAGCATAAATTTGAGCGTTGAGGTTGCCTCTGATCCAAATCAACTCAGTTCTTCCGCCGATCCAAATACCCGCCCATACCATGATGGTTCCACCACTATAAGGATGGACTTCCTGGCAGGATTTTAATCGCTGTTGGCGTCCAGGGGTTCTCCAGTGTCGTATACGTCTTGTATCCGGTCTCATACCAAAACGAGACTCATCAGAAAAGCACACGAAACGCCATTGTTCTTCTGCCCAATTTCTGTGTTCAAGAGCCCATTGATATCGAATCCTACGATTGTGCATTGCTATAGGTGGTACCCGTAGCGGTCTTCGGGAATGAAGGTTCACTTCATGCAAGCGGTTTCTGACTGTTTGGTCGCTAATTAAGTTCCCTGAAGAGTGATGAAGCCTCACGGCTAACATCATGGCGGTTATTGTTGGAGCTCTTCGAGTTAAGATTTGAATGTATCGGTCTTGTCTCCGTGTGGTGCAGCGATACCGTCCTCCATGGCGCTCAGCCACGGTACCAGTGCTTCGGTAACGTGTCCAAAGTCGACTGATAACACTCTGACTTGTATTCAGAGCTAAAGCCACAGTACGTTGCCGGGAACCAGCTTCTATCATTCCCACGGCTCTGAGCATTTCTTCCCTGCTTAAATGACGTCGCCGCTCCATAATAACGTTGGTTTTAATCAGTAGTAGGGAAACAGTAGCACTAATAATGTCTTCAATGCGTTGTATGTTTTTATAGGGAAAATATTGACAGCTGATTTTCATCTTTTACTCGAATTTGATTCACAGTTCCTGATTCAAATTATGAAATGCACCAAAAAGGATCCATATAAATTTATAAAATCATAAATTTATTACAAAGCCACATCTCAATCTCAAGAAATCCGCATAAAAATGCTTGATCCCTAGACACTTTTGATGTGTGTATTTTCATATTAAAAAAAACCCGTACTTTAACTTACTTTACCAATATTTTTGGTAGCAACTGTGTCAATTCCTATGATTTCCAATTTAATTTACGTTTTGAACCAACCAATGCCAGAATATGCTTTGCTGAATCGAACTTACGGTTAAGCATTATAACTACTTAATTATAGCAGTAATTTTTTTTTTTCTCTTTATTTAATTTAGGGACTTTTATATAAAATACATGACAGTCCCATCGTACCTTATTACCACAATAACACAAATAATCTATTTAAATAACCTCTTAGACCAAATGTACACTTAATCAGTAGACTTAAAACGTAGACTTACAAATATAAAAAGACTTTTAGCAGCGTCAGACAACGGCATAGACAAAATCTCATGAAATAATCCTATGTTATTTTTATTTAATTGTAGATCTTTTATTAATTTTTCCCTCTCAGTCTGAAAACGGACACCTTCCGTCAACAAATGCACAACATCTTCTACCTTACCGCATGTCTCACAGTTTGGAGAGGTGCACTTTTTCATGAGGAATCCAAAATTGTTGAGGGGCATGTGTCCGGATCTCAATCTGAGAGCTATTACCAATAGTCGTCTACTTAACTTACCGTTAATAAACCAAGGTATACGAGGAGGTTCAGCAGCTATCGTCTTAAACCAAATACCTTTAGTTTTAGACCTCATATTAAAATATTCCACCCAAAGTTGATTACATTTATCCTTATATTTTGGCAACATTTCTGAAAAATTCGGTTTGATATCCAGATCACTTCCTTCAGAAATTCCTTTTTTTGCCAGCTTATCGACCTCCTCGTTTCCTTTTAAACCTATATGAGAGGGAACCCATTGCAGCCTCAGATCCATGCCATTACTGGATAACACATCTATTTTTGAAATAATATCATAAGCTATCGATGTACCTCTGTGACCAGAGGCACATCGAGCTATATGCTGAAGAGCACTTTTGCTATCCACACATATGAGAACTCTTCTGCTGTCAATGGTTCCAGCATATGACAAAGCCTCCGAAATCGCAACGAGCTCAAACGACATAATGCACAAAGGAGAACTTATTTTAAAACATTTACTATTTTCTGGTCTAAAAGGATCATAGAAGGCAGCACCTTTTCCCTCAGCAGATTTGGACCCATCAGTGAAACGAATCAAACGAATCCTCAAAAACCCATGGAAACAGAGATTTTACCTTGACAACCTCACAGTAAAATAAAAACCTTTTTTATAAATTATATAAATAGACATCGTCTGCGTCAGGATTGTCTTGTTACTGTGTGGAACCGGATTGATGCAAAAGTAAATATTTTCGATGAGTCTGTAACCGGTTACCGTGATAAATCGACGCTGATTGGAAATTAAATTCTGTTAAGCCAAAACCTAGATTGGGCCCCCATGATTCATCCATATTGTAGGCAGCTTACTATATGCAATAATGAGGTAATTATATTAATTTGTGAGATGTAAAAGGTACTTTTCCTTGTACAAGGAAAAGAACTAGGTATGATACTTACAAAGGACCATAGATACGAGTAAGTAGCTAAAGAGTGAGTTAAACGTTACAGAACTTTGTTTTATCAACATTTTTTCTTACGACTGACATGTGACGAAAAATAAAATAAAAAATAATAAAAATAAAATGGCTTAAAATCAACGATTCGTTACTAAAACCGTTTTAAATATGATAACAATAAATTGCTATAAAAAAAATTATTCCGAGAAAAATAGGATGATGGATTTTAGCGAAAAAAGAGCACTAGGTAGGCAGACAGCAAATTTATTGGAATTTTACTAAGCATTTTAATTTCTTAGGTTTAAGCCATTCCAAAGCATACAACAAAACTGAAACATGCAATACATGCGAGTGTACGATCCTAATATAACTACGTAGCTGCTACGCAGGTGCTACATCTGCTACGCAGGAATTATATGTAATATAAATAATGCCATAATTGCGTACTACCTTAACCAACAAGATAATTAATCAACCCCTTACTCACCACATTTCGAAATGCAACGTTTTATGAATGTTTTTAGTAATACTTTTCGTAGCTGCTACGACGTAGCAAAATTGTAACATAATTTTAACATCATTTTTTTTGTTAGTTACTACAATATTATTTTTATTTTGTGCTTTATTTATTGCTATTAGCTTTCATTTCAAAGCTTAATGGGTTTTAGAATCTCATTAGCCAGTACATTACGCTAAAATTATTGATGATTGCGCTGGCTATTAACATGACTTAGATACGAATCAAACTATCGGAAGTGCGGAGGTAACTGAAATTATGTTCTGTTTTGACTGCATAGAAGTAGACCACAAAATTATTAGGAAAAAACTGTCATATAATAGATAAATACAAGCTTTAAAGTATTTGATATTAAAACACCATGATGGCATTATGTCGAATTATTTACAAATTCATACTTTCTTCAGGTCCAGGTAAGTTATTTAAGTTAGTGTAGCCACCAATTGCCCATTTTTATGACGTTTCTCCTAGCATTATAATAAAACTGCATAGACGTGAGAACAGTTCCTAAATAAAAAACTAAAATAAGAACTCATCGGTATTCCAACCATGTAATAAGATAAATACTGGGAAATTAAAACATCGTGAATGTTATTTGTAAAAGATTTTTTGTGGTAAATAACGACACGTAATCGATTGATTAATTATTCATTAGAATGTGCATTTTAATATATCTGAATTCTAAATGAGCCTATAATTTGTTTTTTTTATATAACCCCTGATTTATAAATGTTGCTTAAAGTAATGTAATGATTATTGTCTGCTTTAAGCAACATTTATAAATAAAAGGGGAACATTTATAAAGGATTTCTCTCCTCCTTCACGATATTTCAGTAAATTAATAAATGGAAAAATATAAAATGTACTTACTTAATCATTATTTATTGGCAAAAATCTGTAATCTCAACACGAGCGCAATTTTTTAACCTTACATAAATAATTCAATGAGCGCGTTCACGTTTTTCGTTTTAAAATAAAAGTCACACATGTAGCTAATCAGTAGTTTTTGATGAGATGGTGTACTTAGTAAAGAATGTGGTCAACGTGCAATGACTGACCATCCTAGGGCTGATCCTTGCGTGACATATTATTTTCTATACTTTAAATATTAATGATTATTTTGAGACTGGTTCTTATGTGCTTTTGGTAAAGTAATTACCTAGATATCTTCGCAGTGCAGACAAAATATTGGATAGCTGTTTTGCTGTTTTACTAGCTTCTATCCGCATTCTTTATCATCATATGACTTCGTTTTTATTTAAGTATACAATATAATCAATTAACTTTTGGTAACTTTTGTAAATATTTTGTGTTAAAACTGAAAACAAGGATATTTAGATAAAAAATCATATAATATGGACTCGTATGCTAACTTTTATGGTAATAAATTTCAACTGCATTACATTATTTTATGTTTTTTTAAGCAGAAATGATAAAACGACCAGGGCCTCAAGTCTGCTATTAAAATAGTGTCAGAATGGTCTATCATTGATTTCATAATTGTTGATTTTGACAAGTTTGGTAATCTACTAATATAATGGCGTCATTATGACTTTCCAATGGTCAACCACTGACACTCCATTGAAAGAAATGGCGTAAAATGGTAATCTCGTACATAATGACAAATGAATAAATGTAATGTTTATTGCTATTTACGAACTTCTTACTACTTCAGATTGCAAACACTAACACGTAATATGTAAAAATATATATAAAATGAAATCTAGCATAGTTTTTCTCAGACCATTGACCGACCAATGACCGACCATTATGAATTTAGCAGATTACGAACTTTTAGCAAAATGACAATGGGATCGTGTTGGAATGACGAATTTATAAAAATAGCAGACTTGGGCCCCTGGACCTCAAATCTGCTATTAGTGTCAGAATGGTCTATCATTGATTTCATAATTATTGATTTTAACAAGTTTTGTAATCTACTAATATAATGGCGTCATTATGACTTTCCAATGGTCAACCACTGACACTCCATTGAAAGAAATGGCATAAAATGGTAATCTCGTACTTAATGACAAATGAATAAATGTAATGTTTATTGCTATTTACGAACTTCTTACTACTTCAGATTGCAAACACTAATACGTAATATGTAAAAATATATATTAAATGAAATCTAGCATGAAATTTAGTAGTAGTTTTTCTCAGACCATTGACCGACCAATGATCGACCATTATAATTTAACAAATTACGAAATTTTAGCAAAATGACAATGGGATCATGTTGGAATGACGAATTTATAAAAATAGCAGACTTGGGCCCTAGTGCTTTACCATCAGATAAAAGTTTAGTGCTCTTGCAATTTTTGCTTCAAAACTTTAATGCTTAGATTATTATAAATCACATGGGAACTTTTATCCTAACTTTTATGCTTGTTTATTTCAACTGCATTGTAATTATTTTTAATTAATTCTATGCAAAAATGGCGGAAGGACCAATATTTTATCATCAGTCAAAAATTTGGTGCTCTTTTTATTTTTTTTCTTTAATTTGTTTTGGGCAATGCATTTAACATTGACATCTTAGCCATACTTCGTGTCAGCCCTGTTACATAAAACCGGAATGTGGTAGGAGCAGGTACTAAGCCTTATGATGGCCTGGGCGTGTGCTCGGGTGTTGTGTAGTCGTTCGTCATGCCACCGCATCAGTGGGCCAGCCTTCATTACTAATGTAAATTAACCAAACATCACTTGACACTTTGCTTTGACTTGAACTACAATCTGGTTTCACTTTAATTAAATTCCAATAAAATTTATCTTAATAAAATTGTGTCTGAGTTGCTTTATGAATGACCTTTGAATGTTTGATATTATTGAATTAATATTACCTATATGACCAAGTATTTTAAAACGCTGTCTGTATGTCACTATTTTCTTTTATTAATTACCAAATACGTAAAAAATATGATGGCCATTTTCGTAAATGTTTTTCAAAACTTTGTAACAATTGCTTTTTTTTTTTAGTTTTAACTCCAAAAATAGTAATTCCAAAAATAATATATCTTCTAATATATAAAATTCACGTGTCACAGTGTTGGTTACCATACTCCTCCGAAACGGCTGGACCGATTTGTATGAAATTTTATGTGCATATCGGGTAGGTCTGAGAATCGGCTACTATCTATTTTTCATACCCCTATTTTTTTTTTTTTTGCAAAACGACGTTTGCGGGGTCAGCTAGTAATAAGTATTTCACGATTGGGCTCTGACTTTATTATTTGTAAAATATATTTTATACAGTCGATAAATTAATCAAGGCGAAGACTCAATTTTTTTTATGTGCGTTTTTAATATCTCTAGGCCATTGATTTACCTACTGTTGATGACACGCAATATACTTAGTATTTGGATGCTAAAATTGTCTGCTGAGGTAGAAAAAAATATTTTTACAGCTTTGAATGATTTTTCAGAGGACTAGGTATTTTATTAAAATCACTGGAAAAGGCTCAACATTCTGTCCCAGGTCTTGTTACGCTACCTATGTCTAATTGGCAATATATTGTTGTTGCCACTAAAAATAAGGCTGTTTGTAACATGACAGCTTCGGCTTTATATTATTTTCTACCACGTGCCCTAAGGCCCTAAGGTTTATCGTAATTTCAGTCATTTATGTAGAGAAACTATTAAACAAGTAAGTTAATTGAATTTATTTATCAGAGCTTGAAATATTTATATCTAAATAAAACTGAATAAATGAAAACACAATCAAAGGAAAGGCATTAATAAGTTTTCACGTTTAGACATAGTTCGATTCCTAGCAATTCAGACTGCTTGAATTTACTTAAACAGCATTGTAATTGTAAGTGTGGTATGAAATATGCTTCATCTTTCTCGATAGGTCACCAGTTCCCCATTCTAAGCGTGTACCTCATTTTGATTGAGTGCTTGGTCAGTAACTTTCTCTAGCCAGCGACTCCGACGGCCATAGACAACGCAGACGCTTTGGCGCCAGATCTATGAATGAGAATGGACAATTATTCTTTCCACAACCAGTTCGGTTATGGTTATTTCATTAATTATAAGAGGTCGTAAGATGTTTTGGTTTTGATTTTTGTATCTCAAACCATATGAAAAGTTTTATTGAAGTAAAAGGCAAAAAAATAGTAGAATAAAAAATAACAATAACGAATTGGCTTGGATTAAAAACAAAATATTAAATCTGTCTCTAGTCTAAAGTTTCAGCCCAGATAGACCGCCCAACCTGCCCAAACAAATATTTCTCCTTTCTTTCAGTCTATCCAAAGGATATCTGTAAGTAATCGTCTTGTGCTGATAGGAACGCCCGTTTACACTAAGCCTTGTAAGTTAAAAAATGTGCCGTTCAATAAAATGTATAATACGTAACATTAAAACACTCCAAGTCGACATTCCGAAAGAATTCATTCTTTTATAATAATTGTTCTGTTAATTAATATAGAAAATGTTTATACTTAACAGGCTTAACCGAGAGTAATTACAGTCAAGAATGGAAATAAAATTAAACTCTAGCTTGACGAGTTAACATCACTAAGTGTCATAGAAAGCGGCTCCGGCGTAGAAGCGAAGTGTGATACAAAAATTCAATTAAATTTTTACAGACAGACGAAATGACCAGTGGTTGTGGCAAACGAGAGCCAGTCCACAGGTGAAGAGACATTCGTCAGTTACAGATGGATATTCGGACGATGAAGTCCTATGTTCACAAAGTTGCGCGCCGAAAAGAGTGAGCGGCTAGTGGCGGCACCACCGCGAGCGATTGGTGCGCAAGTCGAAGGGAAAACGCCCGTGTCGTCGATGAAACATATTCGCGAGACGCTAATTTTTCAGAGGCGAACTGGCGAACGTGTGTCCCCCACCACCCACCACCGTATGACAGTGACCCAAATGGAGCGCCGGCGCAGTCAGTTCCGTGAGCGCGCGCAAGGCTGGTCGACGTTCGTGCGCGCGCGCAACCAGGCACGCGAGCTCCTATTCGCTGTCGTTTTAGTGTGATTTACGATCGGATATTACTGTGCACAATGCAGTGAGTGAACACCGGCCGGATCGCCGTGCTTGTGCCGACATGACCCGTGTGGATGCTGAACCCCCCTCCCCCCCTTAGGTAAGAAGCAAAAAATAATATACACCTGCAAATCTGACGTCAGAATGATGTTTGGCAAAATGGTAGTAAAACCTGGAAATAAGCACCAATTTTGTGGAAAGGAAAGTATATGTAGCGAGACGAGCAGCGTGGCGGCGGCGTCGATGGACGAGGTGATGAGTCAGTCGCATCTCGAATTTTCCTCGTGCACGAATAGTGGCATTGTCATAGAGGGGGTGTCGGAGCGCCGGCGGTGGCGTCGCTCGCTGCAGCGGCCACGCCACTTCGCGCCTCCGCCGCCTGGCAACAGGTATCTAAGCCTATCAGCAAGCACAGCCGCAGTCTCCGCGCCGGAGCCGGCGGCTCTCTCGGCCTCGCGGTCGCTGCAAGCTAACGGAATCAGATTCCTCGCGGCCGAAATTCCGCCGCGGACATTCACGCCGCGACCGACTGAAATAAATCGCTCGTTTAACACAAATAGCACGACATTCACATTGTCGCCGCATTGACAGACCAACGGGCATTTCCGCTTCTCTTTTTATCTGCCTCTCTCGCCTACTGGAACCACTAAAAGAAGCGCTTCCTCTGACGTAAGCGCGTCTTCCGTCATACATTATTCCATCGATTTATTTTATTTACGATGCCGAACACTGACTGTTTATCGATGAATGTAATTTGACTCACATATGAGCTAGGTATTTTATTGACGCTCAATCGGCTCAATATCCGAGATCCCCCTATGATGAATTTGCTTGAAAAGACTTTTAGCTTACTTACGTTTTATTTGAAGATACAATCAAACAATTCATTAAATTAGATTCAATACAAATTATCATGGTTGATAAAGCAATACTTGCTAACGCCGCATCAAAAATCAAACAGGTCGATATTGGACAGAGGAATTGTGCAAAATCTTCCTGTGGTTGAGAGGTAAGTACTTATTAAATAATCGGAGTAACAGTTGAAGACCTTCGGGTGAAAACTATTAGTTTTCCACAGAAATAATCGGCCATGTAACATGTGAACGATAAAGCACCTATCATACACGTGACGTCAGCACCACGATTGCGCCCGCGCTGCGATCCGAGCGCTGAACTTTGCGACATTGTCACTGATAATGACAATTTATTGACTAATTCCGAATATGTATAGAAATAAATTACCAATTAAAGAAGTTTTCCTCTAGGACATATTTGCAAATCAATACTTTATTACGTAGAAACAAAGTTATTTAAATCATGAAATCTCAACTAACTCTTCCAAAATTAGGTCCTCTGATTCGGTTAGCAAATAAAAGGTCCATATTTCGCCAAATAGGTGGTGAAGTAAAGTAATACTTTAATTATTTAAAAGAAAAATTGATTCTTAACGGCATAACCGAAATTATAATAGTAAATAAGGTGAAAAACGATATTAATAAGAAACTGAATAAATCATCTTCATGTCACTCAAAAAGGTATAATTTGTTGAATGTTGCAAAGATTTGGATGGGTTATTTCTGGGCAAGCAACAAAAAGCTATAACTTTTATAAATCATCGGAGGTTATCGCGAGGTCCCCCGGAGGAGGCCGATTGCCTCCGAGCTTCAAGTCGGGACCTGTCGCGGGCGCATAATGCCAAACAATTACTCATCTGTCCAGAACAAAGAAATTCTGAGTTCAGGTGTCTTTTGTTATTATCAAAACGTAACAAACACTTTCAGGTACTTTCCGTGATTATTTAATTACTTTCAAAATAGGTACTTGTACTTTTTAATAGGTATGTTTCTATATTTTTGAGTTTCTAATATAATAACCAAGACTCTACACATAAATGACGTTATCCAGAGCGTGCATTAATTCTGTAGCCCTTTTTCGATTAACTACAAATAAAATTAAAGTAAAAAGGATTTCGAATTGAACATGGCAACTGTGAATAAAAGTGTTTCGATGGAGTGCAATATTGTCCGTAGAAAGGTTGGCTGTGTCGCGGCTGGTCCCCCGACAATGAGTCACACAGCCGGTTCCGATGGCTTTGACCAACGTTTGCCTTTTGCACATTAGACCTACGTGTCTCGCACACTGCTTGCATACATAAATAAATGTAGAGTTATATAATGATGCACCATAATATTTTTGACGATGGTTTAGATTAGGTGTTTAATAAAAACTGGTCATTTTATTCTATGACTTGACATTTGGAACTAAAGGCAGATTAAGGTAGCTTTATTTTTTTAAAACACAACATTCAAAGATCATGAAAAAAATATATATTTGCATCTACATTAAAGTGTCCCAAAATTTGGTCAGTGGAAGTAATATAAATCGTTATTACTTATATAATCATTATTAGGTGTATAAAATTACCATGACCCGTGTAAAAATAATACTGACATACCTTTAAAAACGTACTTTATTTATATAGAAGGCAGGCGAAGAACTTACAACACGTTTTCGCAGCATTTTTCCTTTTTACCTATTCTGCAAATGTTTGATGGCTTCACACATGGCCTTGAAATTTGTTTAGTGCCTACTGATGAGTTACTATGTACTTAGATAGTGTTTTGTGGGCCAAAGTAGCACCACAATTTGGAAAAAGTCAATTTGCGTTTTTGGTTTTTCATTCTTAGTTGGGAGACCCATCCAAAACGGAAAATGGTTTATTTCAGTAGTTTTTACCCAACTGCGGCTAAGCCAAAAGGAATTTCACTAATTTGTTTTTTGTTTGAAATCATTTGGGTCTATATCATTGGGTCTGTCACAAGATCCAAATTATTTCAAACTTGTCACTTCACTCGTATTCCACTAAGTACAGATTAAATACTTTAGTTTTTTCTAAATGTGTTAATAGTTATATTCAGACAAAACTAAACACTGTGGGAGGCAGTAACATTTTTAATGACCCACGATTAACAGCATTAACCTAACAATAAATTCTCGGAATACAGTTGGATACACTAATTATTTATCAGTTTGAGTACCTACAAACACTCATTCGCTATTTCATGTGTTGGCAGCTAGGCTACATTTATCAAAGTTATTATGTTACATTTAATGCACTGGAATAGACGTATGAATCATACGTAATTCTTTTTTCTTTATTGTAGCTCTCGGATCTACGAGTTTATGCATTAAATAAATCGAAAAATACATAATTTATATGAAGTTGAAATGCATTTATCGATAATATTTTATTTATCCGCGCATTGACTAACGAGACAGTTAAAGTTTCCGGTAAAACTCTGACATAGACCATCAGGAGTGTTCTATGGTTCAATTGGTCACCTTGAACCATAGAAAAAGAAACTATTTGTTTGTCTATATTCAGTTCACAGTTTTCCTGTTAACGTTATGTTAAATATTATATGCTTAAACTTCATAATCCCTACCTAAATTTTGAAAAGCTAGACTGAACTGAATACATTTCTGATCAGAAATTAATTCAATTGTAAAACTGTCTAGTAACTAACAGCCTAGAATTATTTGGGCCAGGCAGCTGAGAAGGATCTTTAAACATAATTAATAATAGATATAATAAAAGATTTTGTATTAGCACCTGCCAAAACGAATGCGTTATTGTAACACTCAATAATAGCGTCCACACCGTGTTGACGACGACAAAGCGTTTCGTTTTTACGCAATATCATACCGCACACGCTGAAAGTGCGCAGTTTGGATTCAAATTGCAAACAACTTTGACAATGTTTGTGTGCTACATTATCGGAATAATTTGTGGAATGTAAAAATATATTTTGTAGGCCAACTTTCTGGGTGTCTAATTTAGAATTATGGAATGTTCTAAGCAGGTAGAAAGGAGAACTTTACTTGTTTTGAAAAGGAAATCTATAGATTCTAGTCAATTTAAACCTATGTCGTAACTTGCATTACTTACTCCTGTTACCTTCTAAACAGAATATGGGGTGGGCTTAATCTCTAAGATGATTTGGTAGCCCTAGTGTATGCTTAGCAGACCACTAATGAGTTAGAACTGTTTAAAATATTCTCACCAACAAAGTAATAGACCTCGTGTTGCTACCGCGATGTGCTCTACTCTCTAGCCACCGATACCCCGAACAAATGCCGTGCTCCTGACCAAACCATTCCCCTATCTGTTGAAATGTCCAGTGTCCATACACCTGCACTTCTGAGGACCTAAACAACACCACTGATGCCGCGATTGGCGTGGCCACTTCCTGAGTTCAACTCATTTAACACTATATGTACATATAGTATTAATATACATTTACCGACGACTCGAAAGGAGGAAGAAGAGCCTAGAAATCTTTTTTGCAAGACGTACTTAGCTTTCTGAAAGCGACTGTAGTTCTTTTGGAGTCATCCTTTCCTAAATAGATCATGTTATCGCAGTTTTCTGGAAAATACTGTAAAGAAGGAAGCACAATATGGGTTAATGTCGACAGGCGCACGGCGCTGAGCGCGGAAGGCGGCGCGTGATTCAGTACTGCTGACGTGGGCAGTGCTGCGTCAGCGCACGTCACCAGCACACGACTGTCAGTATCAAGTCAGTATCGTCACTCATATATTTAGAACGGAATTTGGAAAAATGTTCAATACAAACAGCCGTTACGCCTATAAGTTTCCGGATCACGTTGGCGCGATTCCAGGGACTTTCTAAATTATGCATACTGGTATTTTATCAACCTATCATCAAACTTGATGCTGGATGTTTTGATTGTAGTTTTGGCATTCACTTTATTAAAATGTAGAGCAAATAAAACTACACCACATACTTTGGAGCAATTTCTCAACCCTACATTCTACGTCTCGTAATAGAAATTGTTTTTTATTGTAAAATATCGATTACATTACAAACCTGTCAAGTTAAAGTCTATCTTCTTAAGATAAGCCAACGCGTTGAATCCTGCTAAAATTTTTATTAATAATTTGGAACAGTTTTTTCTTCATTGTTGCTATTAATATACATTGTAGCGGGAACTATTCACCAAAATAAACGACTGAAATGGATAGAATCTAGACTCCTGCTTTGGTTTTTGTAATCAATTCAATGTTACGGAACGTCTTGACGCTTGCCAAGACAGACGGGCTCTGAGATCGTTTTCATTCTTTGTTTTCCCGACGTCAGTACAGAACACTATAAATACAACGTGGTTCGCTCAACCTATCTAATCAGTTAACGAACTGTAACGAAGAGGCGTCAAGAATTTCTTGATTAGGACATTAAAATTGAATCTACTGCGAAACAGCAAGCATAAGACATTTTAGAACGACTAAATTATGTGCTTATTATTCAAATTGCGTATACAGAACAGTTTCCAAATATTGAAGTGTTGTGTAAGGTCGATAACAAAACTTGGAATCGTAAAGTCATGATGTCAGAGACTAGTGCACATTGCCATTATCATGGCTATGAATTATCCATTCATGATGTAATGTGTACGCATGAAGTCATTCTGTTTCACACTTCCGTGTCTAATTGTCATCAACCTAGAATGGTTCTCTATTGTGTTACCTAACTTTTTTACCAATAATCTAAAGTGCCCTAATTTTTTTTGTCCTAATCATCACGTGTCCGAATGATAACTTGACCGAACTTAATGTCACATAATATCACATGTCATAAAATTGAAATCCCTAAATATAATACGCCCTAAATTTGTTTGTCATAAATATTACAATCAATAATACAAAAAAGACTTAAAACCGTTTTCAATAAAAGTATAAGTCCTAAATTATAATTATTTAATGTTTATTTATCCTAATAATGTTTTTAAAACAAATTTGGAGCTTCTGCTATGAACTTCTCTCAGGCGTAAGCAAGCATGCAGCATGCAAGCAAGCATGCAGTAAGTGCAGCATGCAAGCAAGCATGCAGCAAGTGTAGCATGCAAGCAATCATGCAGCATGCAAGCAAGCATGCAGCAAGCAAGCATGCAACATGCAGCAGGCATGGTTTCCGTCACGTTTCCGGCGCTGCGGGTCTGCGGCGGTGCCGCGCGTGCTAATCGTCGCAGACGGCTTTCAGCCCGCGGGCCGCCTCGCCCCTACGCGCCTACGCGATTCTAAATTACACTCTAGGGGTAGAGCAGACAAGACTGCGGGCAGCATTTTTGAATAATTACAGCGATTCGTTTCTGTCACTAAAACCTAATTTTTAGCTAATGTTTTAGGACTAACAATTTTATTATAAATGAACATTCGGAATAATACTCATTATATAATACAATTTATGACTTTATTTCATGCAAAATTATGAGATTCAATTATTATAGTACTCGATATTATGACAGAATAGTTTTAGAAGTAAAGATAATTATATAAAACAAAATTTCGAATATTTGAACATTATGGTTACTGAAGTTTATAGCAAACGTGTTATGGATAATGATTTTCGAACAAACAACTGTAGGAGAAGAAAGGGAGTAGCACCTAGAATATTTCAAGTAAGTTTAAATTCACTGCTTTTATATAACTTACCTTTGCTAGTGGCCCCGATTCTGTTGTTCACAAACTAAATTAAATTTAAGTTCAGTGCATTTTTTCTTTCTATTTCATTATGAAAAAGACAGAAGATAAACCATTGAGCTATATAACTAGAGAAGCAAACCTCAATAAAATGTGTCAAAAAAGTGTAGCCACTTTATAAACGCGACGACGTAGCTTTGAAACCACTAAACATTTAAAAGTAAACATATATCTGTCTCACTTACACACGTCGTAAGAATAATACCGTCGCTTAGATTAGACAAAGACCGCATTATAAACATGCAATGACGGGATGGGGTTGCCTACCCATGCGAAATTTTACCCAACATTTTAAGCCATAAAAAGCGTTTTAGGTTAAGTTAAATTATTTTTTAAATATTTGAATTATGTATTTCTTATTGGATGTGTAATAGAAGTTTATAAATAATGAAAATAACTAAGACATTTTCTTTTTGGATATTTTTTCTTTATTATTAATGAATGATTTAGTAGGTAGCCAGTCAGTCTCTTTTCTCAGCAATCGGATTATTTCCACCCATTTTTCACGGTGTACTGCATCTTTAGGCACCCTGTTACGTTGTTATTATTACAAAATATTTAAAATCACTTAATTATCCATTAATTAAAAACTCCCACTAATGTGGGAAACTAAAACTAAGTTTTTAGTGGTAACACTGAACCTAATTTACAAAATTCTACATTTTATTGCGTTTTTACGTTGATATAAACACAGAGACAATTAATTTACGTGTGGAAAGTAATTCCGGTTAATTTATTCTGTTTTTGTGATCTTTAATCGCACTCTTTCGCGATATTTTTTATCGCATGTCACTCGGTTGACTTCGGTTGGCATCACACAGAGCACTGAACTGACGTTAGCTACGCTGATGGCTGTGGCCATCAGCCTAGTGGCAACGCCTTGGTGCGGTAATTGCTAATCTAGTGTAACATATATATCAATGAGATAAACTGTCAAATTAGATCATCCATAGACAAGCTTAGACGTGATCAAAAATATTGGCTACTAAAAATACGTCAATGGCCCCGATTCTGTTGTTCACATTTTCACAAACTAAACTAAATTTAAGTTCAGTGCATCTTTTTCTTTCTATTTCAATAAGAAAAGGACAGAAGATAAATATTAGTTTAGTCCTGTCAAATTAGATAATACATAGACAAGTTTAGACGTGATTAAAAAATTGGCTACTAAAAATACGTCAATTTACGTCAGGCGCTGACTAATTTGACAGGACTAAACTAATATTTATCTTCTGTCCTTTTCATATTGAAATAGAAAGAAAAAGATGCACTGAACTTAAATTTAGTTTAGTTTGTGAACAACAGAATCGGGGCCAGTGTCTTATTATCTGCTTCTTCCGTTAACGTCTGTCCGGTGGCCTGGAATTTTTCAACAAGTTGGTAATCGTACGGACTTGTCTTGACTTGTTGTCAAAGCAAGCTTCATTGGCTTAGCTTGACAACAAGCTAACTCTACATGTTACACATACCTACATTGTCACTGTGAATCGAATCTTATTCTTACACTATTACGAATATAAATCCATATTTACCTTAAAGGACAAATTATTCCTCAAAGAGACTAGGAATAAATCATTCAGAACGAGTTCCATAAATCGACAGCGTGCATCATACAATCTAAAACGAACACAACTAAAGAAACAATTTAATCGTAAAGTCAGCGAAATGGTGTCGTAAACAACATTATTATAACACGCTAGTGACAATAATAGACTAGCATTGAGTGTTCCCAAATTATATTAGAGTGTACGGAGCGGCGCCAACTGACTCCCACCTACTGACATGATACCGACAAATATAAACAATATATCATACACTACGCTCGTGCGCAAGCCCGGTTAAGCAGACGACAACCTCAGGTTGAACTGCGAGATGCCATTTATTTAAAAGTACGCTCGTGCTATCTGCTCAGAAGCTAGTACTACCCACTAGACACAAGACCTCTCTTTCTACCTACCCATAGGTCACGGCTGGACACAGGTCTATTCTGAAGAAGTTTGTGTCCAAATTAAGCCAGGGGTTAGTGACCGTAGTGGCTCTTTCGCTCCAGTGAGTGACGCTGTTGCCATCCCGACCAAATTACATTATCCAAGTCCTGTTGTGGTTGGTAAGGGACACAGACTTAAATTATGTTGATATTTGTCTATTCTCCTCTATTACTGGGCGAAGCCCTTTTCCTAATTTATAAACTGCTTGCCGCTCTATTAGGTGGCCTGCCAAAATAATTTAGCTTTTGCACTTTATACTAACTAATGGGGTAATGAGGTACACCTATTGTAGCTGACATAATGACACAAGCTATATTTTGTCAACTGTTTAACGTCATTGCACAGCCGTGCTAAATTAATTAATAATAAAACTACCTCGTTTGTGCTTTTAGGCTATGTGGACATTTTTACAAGTTGGTTCTTCTATCCGAAGGAAAATATTTACTAAAAAGTTTGCCGTTAAATTAAAAGGCAATTTATATTAATTTGCATTCATGATGGATTCTTCTGTTGGATAGAAAAATCAGTATTAAACAATCTCAACAGAACCATCTTTTATTTGCGAATACAAACACGAGTATTGAGTCGTTAAATGAATTATTTATTTCACGTTCGATGCTAAATAAAATAATCGATTTTAACTGCATACATAATAGTGCTCAGTAATGTTTTTTGAATAGCTGATGGCGATTATCCATTCAAATGCCAGGCACCGCAATAAAATGCTTTCCCACAGATCGTCCATTGATAATGTCACGTAACGTCTAATCGTTTCAAATGGTTTACCAAGTATGGTGCTCCTCGTTATTGGAATTGTTGACCATAACACGAATTATAGCCACGTTCCGAAATGGACGCCTTTGTCAAACATTTTGATTGAAGACTGTCGTCACAGTTACATCATCTTAAGTCGTTAGAAGTTATTAAATTGCAAGTCTTACTTTCTTAACTTGAATAGTTACGTCAAATTGCTTAGAAACTCCAACTGAAGACTCTTACATTTAGACACGCGGCAGCGTGTCAAGCCAAGTTCAAGCAAAGGAACTGGCTAACCAGCGCCTAGTATAATATTACACGAACCACTTGGTGCCACTTTTGACCCTTCTATAACTCAAAACCTCTTTAACGTAAACACATAAAACTACGTGTGTTTAATTATATCCACAAGGACATCTAGAAGCCCAAATTTCATGAAGCTAGCTCAAACGGTTGTAAAGATATGAAGGTCAAAAAGTCGTAAATTTTAGCACTGACTGACTGACTTATAGTACCTAAATCTAACCTATTTCCAGATGACCTAGAAGGATGAAATTTGGAATCCAGCTCGGTAATTGTGTGTAAACGTAGGAAAAAATCTAAAAATAAAAAAAGGTAAAACATAGGGGGGGTCTCCATACATTTTTTTTTTTATTGTAGCGTTGGAACCGTTACAAGCAGATATTTGAAACTATCCCAATATATGTATTATTATATTATTTACAAAAAGTAATAATTTGACTTGGCCAGTTTTTATCAGAATTAAAAAATATTTAAATATGTTGAGTAACTTTATAAGATGACTGATGTAAAGAAAACTGGCCAAGTCAAATCTAACCTACTTTAAGATCTCACATTTTTAAATAACAGCAATTGTTATAGGTATCCAATAAAGCAAAGAAATAGAGTTTCATACTTGTTCATAATGTTATTTTGTTCCTATAAATACATATTTGGATTTTGCATAGAACTTGGCACTCATTTAGATCTCCATTATTTTTGCGGCGAAGCCCACAGCCAAGCATAATTTTTATATTGAACTTGGCTCTCCTTTTTTACATTTATATTTTTGGTGGGTGTATTTTATAAAGCTGCTCTTATTTCTATAAAATCAGATAGTAATAAAACCTGGCTACTGCAAATCGATCTTAATAAGATAACAGAATATAAGAATGCTTAGTTATGCAGCAGTGTGCGTGCATTTAAAGTAATTATCTTTTTATGTGGTCGATGGCTCGCTGCGCCTACGCTGGCGTTCCCTCAGGAATGCTGCGCCGCCGAACTAGTTTAACAGCTGAGCATGATGTAACGATAACCGTTGTGTTATCTTGTATTTTTGTCATCGTACGTCATTCATATGAAGGTGGACTCGACTGGTAGAGATACGGAAAGTTCCATGGTAGATAGTTTGACTTTTGTTATTCAAAAGTAGTAAAAGCAAAACTATATAAAATGAGTCCTACCAGCAAATCTTAAGAATACTCATGATTGAGCTTGATGTCTTTATGTAGGTAGGATTCAAGAAATGACTCTTAAGTTGCTATTTATTTATGATAATCCATCAGATAAGTCTAGCGCGTCCACTGATATAGAAAGGTCTTAGCGTAGCGCCTGATAAACACCAAGTGCTTTCTGTTTACGCCTTATCTGGTCTATATTAAACAGAATTTCGCCTACTGATACCATGAAAATGAGGACTTTTAAATTCCAAAATACCTGATTAATTGTCGTTTCTTTAGATAAGTTTAAGATAGCCGGCATTCTTTTTCTGGCGCGCCGGCCTTTCTTCCAACCACGGTCCCAAGCCCAGCTGACGTTGACGTAACTCGTGACACGAGTCCACGACATTATGGGCTCGTTGACATAACGATAACCCATACAGACGTAGTTTCGTATACATAGACTTGAAGCTACGCGCGTGTGTTGGCTAGTCCGTAGGTGTGCGCCCGCGTCCGCCGCCATTCAACTGCGCTAACATCAAACAGTCATCATCATTCGAAATAAACGCGTAGGCCTGGAGGTGATTCTTACACGTTTATTATAGAAAAATGGTTGTGTGTCAGGAAATCGTGCTAATGATAGAGATTTATTCTGGTCATTGTTTGATTGCGTGTTCACATTCACACGTTTCAGGAAAATTCAAACCATAAATTACACCTATTTTGGAGTGAAGCATTTGACAATAATCTCACAAGTTTTGAAAAAGGCTGAATTCTACGGCTTTGAGGTGATATATTTAACAAACAAATTTCCATATGTTTTTTTGTTTAAAACGAAAACGTATCAGTTTCTTTCGCCCACGCAGATCATAAACCCGATAGGAAAGGGTTAGGTACCACGTAGGCGGCGGCCTAACGATTTGCCATTGCCATAATATTTAACCATCTTTTTATCAATGTCGGTTTTAAAGCGTGTATTTGTTATTTTGCCATTATAACATGTACTTTCACATAAATCCATGCATAGCATGAAATATACGTAGATCGTAGCTGATATTATAAATCTGCGAATAAACGTACACATTGGAACTGAGAAAACGCGTAATAAGCTTTTGTAAACATGCGTATTTCATGCCTACCTTGATCTAACCTAGTGTTAGCCTTTCTGGTATGAAGCTATTAACATAAAGTCTGATTGAAATAAACTGCTTAGAGATAAGAGGCACATTCATGCACATTATTCAATGACACAAAAAAAAAACCTGTATCTACAAAGTAATCGTTTCCCATCTTCACCCTTAATGTCATTTTGTCATTTAAATGTTAGCTCCAGCTTCCAGCCTAGATCCTGTGGGCATGGTGACTCAGTCGTTAGTAAACCGTCATTCAAAACAATTCTAATTACTTAACATATTCTTAGAAACATTGCGTCAAGTAAAAAGCCTTGATGGTGAAGATTATCTCACTGATTATTACTGCTGTTTTTATAAGTTAATCAGAAAATCGTGATTTATAAAAGAAAAGTGTTATAAATAGTACATTATTAACCAAGGGGATAAAGCAGTGTCTTTTGTCTTTTGACGATTTAAATCGCGAGCGTAACGAAGGCCTGGAGGTTTACTCCCGAGCGTAGCGAGGGTGTTAAAACTTAAATCACGAGCGAAGCGAGGGATTTAAGACGAGTCCTGAGTGTAGCGAGGGATTTAAGTTCACCCAAGACTAAGACAGCTTTATCACCGAGGAAAATACTCTACTTTTCGTACCATTTGCGAAAAAATTAACACAATAATAATATGAGATAAGCATTTATTAAAAATAATGACAATTAAAAGTAAAAGTTAACATTCAAACATTGGTCCAATTATTGATAGAGAAAGTTACATTTTTGTTTGGTACATTTATATACAAACTCAATGGTGTAAACACAGATGTAGTTCAGTATAAATTTCGGTAAGTATTCCAAATTTAAATCACATTCTCCCCCTAGAGGATGAATGAAATTCAGTACAATTTTCTTTCCCTGTTTTTAACAGATTAAAAATGACTATTGTTATGTTCGCTTTTTGTGGCATAGAATGTCACTTTTTTGAGCAAGTGGTACGAAAAAGTAATATACTACTTTTAAAAGATTCCTATTTGTGTCATTGTGTGTTCAGTCTTATTCTAATTAAAGCATAAAATATTTAACTACCTAATTTTCAGATTTTAGGGGACGTATAAGAGTGAATTGAAAACCTTTGTGGCTATCACTATCTACCAACCTACCTTACTACACTTAATACAAAAATAGTTATATACTGCCGTGCTAAACGCAAAAGCGGTATCTCAAGAAAAGCTAGTTTCGAGAAAATTGAAGTTTTGCTTAATTTCTTAGTGATTTGAGCTAAAACTGAGATAGGGAAAACTTTTTAAGGTTTTTTTTTTATTAAGATTCCGGTATTTGGCTTAGCTCATTGCATGCGTATTTTTTTAAGCTATCGGATACCATCAAAATCAACTTTACGATTTTTTTTGAGATACCGCTTTTGCGCTTAGCACGGCAGTATAGTTGATACAACGTTGAAACCGCGGAGTAATTGCATAACACAGTAACAATAGCAATAGCTTTCATTTTGACAGTTCAACAACATTCATTGCGTTATTTTCGTTCTTGAGCAGACAAATTTTTCGAACCTATGAATTAGCAATACTCTTCAAAATCATTCAGATTGCGATTGAAATTGTGTTACGCTATTAGGGTGCTGATTGACACTTCGTAAAATAAAACTTTAAGTAAAAAAATCCTCAAAACATGTCTGACATGAGTTTTCATTATACGTCTACGCAGGGTCTACGAAACTTATAAATTAATTTTCATTCAGCAAAAATGACCAAGTTGATATTTAATATTATTATTATACCTGAATATCGATGAAACGGTTTTTTTTCCTTTTTTATACCTTCCTCGCCAAATTCTTGTTCAGAAGTGCCTGCCTAGCTTACAGAATAGTGAAGCAGGTGTCATACGATACTATAATAATTACCTACCATACGAACAAAGTCCATGTTTTTAGCTTCAAATAACACTAAGTATATTTACTCAAAGTTTATTTTATGTCAGGGAGTGGTTTAAATACTTGCAAAACTGAGCGACGGTAAAGTCCGATTAAAAATATTATTAGTACGTAAATTATTTTGCACTTTTAAAAACCCAGAAAGGAAAACACATACCCTACTTGAGTCACATGTAATATACAGGTGACATCATGCAGTTATTGGGCTATGTGTGTATGATTAAATTCACACATGGTTGACTGCGAGCGCGCCACCTCGCCGCCCGCGCCGCGCCGCCTCGCCACTCGGTTCCCCGAAAACGTACGAATTATTCATAAGGAAACATTAATTGTGAAATAGTTATTGTCTAATTAAAACTCTAAACAAAACATACAACTCCGAAAATAAGTAATCTCTTTAATCAACTCTTTGAACAATTCACGGTTGCTTGTGTTGCTACGCATTTACTTTTTTAATGATTTCATGTATTTATAAACGAATGTACCTATGAAAAGCAACGGTCTGTGATACCTAGAGACTACTGTTAGTTTGTTTATAGTACCTACTTAAGTTTTGCCCTGCAGTGACAACACAGGCTTACAAAACAATACTTACTTACTTGTCTTACTTGCTTATTTATATGGTGTACATAATAAAGAGTATTTTCTGTATTATATTCTATTCTTACGTTGAAATACCACATGATCTTGAAAGCACATAACTTTACAGTATCGGAAAATCTACAAATTTTCTTTTCATAAAAATAATGACTCGGTAGATTAATGAATACATTTCTTTGTTTCAGATTACCTACTGGAAATCGATTTCTTAGTGCCGAGAGTTATCCTGACCTTGCACAAGGTTGCAACTGGGTAAGACTAAGAATACAGATAGGCGCAAATATAAACAAATGGCACGTTTGTGGGGGCATGATATCAGTCTTCAGTGACGAATGAAGACAGAACTGAATGTACAGTAGGTAGGAGCCCTTTAGAATGAGCACAATGCTATATATAAGTCGCCCATGCTTTGAATAATAATGGAGAGGCGACGGACGGAAGGACATGGACGCGCGGAGGTTATGCCGAATTCTGGGAAGCAATAGGGCGAGCAACCGCACACCGCAGGGTTAACGATTCCACGCTGCGCTGCGCCTGCACATCACAAAGCGAATTGTTTCCAGAAATGTTGACACTAACCTCCCACACATGCCTATTTATATGTCTTCCTGTCTTACATTTTCTTGGTCTTTATTTAACTTTGCTAATATTTAGGAAACTTAATTAACATAATTAGTATAAGAAACTAACAGGAATCTATGGACGTAATAAGACTAGGAAATTTTTCAAAAAACATTTAAATAACTATTAAACTGAATGACCCATGAACATTATTATCTTAACACCCAACGCGTATAGCATGACGCTGTCATCATAAAATACGTCCATCTTGACTTTAGGAATATTAATAGCAATTTTGTAATGTATTATTTGCAAATGAGTGGCCCACATTGCCTTCAACAATCACTAATAGAACTGAAGTGATAAATATTTCTAGCCAGCTTTGTGATGCGACTTCGCTGGAGCCTGTGATTCATAATTCCCGGATGCACGCATAATAAATATTCATTAATTTAATTGAGGCAACTTCTAACGATAAATAATAATGTTTTAAACTAAGTTAGTGGCACCAAATAACAATATTGGATTGAATCTTAATATGACAGTTTATTTATAGATAAATTATACTACAATACAATGTAAGGATAAAACCATAAATAATTTAAGGTTTTGTACAGAAGATTTCCCCAAACTATCGACACGAAAAACCTTAGACCATTAGATATTAAATAGGCGCTGAACTACGAAATGCTGTCAATTTATCAGCAGCCTTCTCCATAATTTGACACTGTCAGTTGAGTAAATCCCGCTTAAAATAAAAAAAGGATAAAAGGTGTATTGCAGAAGTTAAGAAGCATGAGCTTATTCCACATGAAGAGACATACTGAGATAAATTGAAACTGACCGAGAACATTACTTCTCCATCAAGTTCTTGCGCTGCTCTTCATCGATCCGAAATCAAATCGTAGTTGAATGTCAATAAGACGTCGATCGGCATCATTCAACGTTCTCAAATGAAACGAGTGAGGGTCAACTGAGCGGCGAGATGATAAAAACTGGCGTAAAATATAATGGCGGCCAGCTAGGTATTGTGATGACGCGGTGTGGCCGGGTCAATGACACCTGACTCATGTCCTGTGCCGCACTCGCCGAAGACATTCGCTGTGTAAATGATAAGTAGCGAAATATTATTTGAAATACACTTAAGTTTTAAACAGGTACTCACATTTTAAAATGATTTTAAATACTTTTAGCTTTTGTAATAGCAGTCGATACGTGGAATCAGTTTTTTCATGCGATCAGTCATTGAAAAAGCTCATTATTATTTTTGCATATTGGTTTCTTCAGGCCTTTTTAGAACATGGATGGAAGGTACAATAACTAATAGTTAATCATATACTTCATAAGTAGGTATTTCTTTTGTTAATCATAAATCATATGAAAGGTTATACACTAGAAATAAATCAGAGACCACTGCAATTAATAAGGTGTACTCGGAAGTGAACTGCATAAAATATATTAATCACCAGTCGACCTCATTCTGCAAAGCACTGACCTGACGACTTATGAAATAGAGGTAATAATGAAACAGATAAATACAAGGAAAATTATGGATCTATTTATATTTCGAAGTTGAGACTGGTTGACAGAAATGAGTCATAGACCCGGACTCACCCGGCAGCTTTCGTTTTAGAGGTCATTCATATTATTATTGTCTCAAATAAACAACGAACTTGTCTCTACTTGTTTATGATAACTACAGAATGAGGCTGATTTAATCAAGTTTGTCTGAATATTTAAAATCGCGAAATATGAAGGTATTCAAGTCAAAGTCCGGTTATTCCAACATATACCTTACAGGGTTAAATAGGGCTGCAATTAGTCGATTAGTAGTTTTACAAGTAAATAAGTGAGTCAATAAATTCATAACAACATTGTTTTGAAGAATTCCCATGTTTTTATCCCTAAATACTTCACTTTGAGAAATACCATTACTAATCAACGGCCATTTGACTCACAGCAAATATGAGTGCTAAAGAGTGACGTGCATTCATGTATTTATGAAGGTTTATACATAATTTAATGTGCCATGTTTTTGTACAAAACTGCATAAAATCTTAAACAGATCATTAAGTGATATCAATCAGAAAATCTTTAACAAAAACTGGATCCATAAATTCGGTACGATCTCAAAAATGATTGTATTAATTAGACCCTAATCACAGGCCCAGGATTTATATAAAGGATAAAGGCAAGCGTTGGATGGCGACCACAGACTATATTAGGCAGGGTCTCGCGGCCCCGACCGCTTCTGACTTGAAAAAACTTAAAAATGCAGACTGCGAATTAAATTTCTGATTGCAATAATACACTGCTATAAAATTTTGCATCGCCTCTTTTTTATGAATCTTTGGTTTATTGGCTAAACTTTTAGCTTTTTTTTCTCTCATATTACCATTTGGAGTTAAATTAACTTGTTTTAATTATTTCATTCATATCCCTAATTCCGTAATTAAGTTTAGTTTTTGTCAGAGGAAAGAATCCTTACGCAACTTTGTTTTCATAACATTCACCTCACTCGCAGGTATTTCTATTGTGTCTTTACTATTATAAAATACAGAAGAATAATAAAATTATCTCGTTTTTATTGTTATAAATCTTAAAGGCGAAATTGAAAGCAGATATCATCGGTTAGATATCTCGTGTATACTACCTTGTCTTACATACGCCTGCCAAACATGGATATTTAATAATAAAAACCGAAACAAAATACAAACGTGCCAGCGCGCTATGGAAAGAAGCATATTAAACATTAAACTTAAAGACAAACAAAGAAACACCACCATTCGCGAGAAGACAAGAGTGATTGACGCCCTAAAGCACTCGCAGAAATTGAAGTGGAAATGGGCAGGTCACATAGCACGCTCTGAGGACTCAAAATGGAGCAAACGCACCACCATGTGGGCAGGCCCAACAGGTAAACGGAAACTAGGACGGCCACGAGAAAGATGGGCCGATGAGATCGAAAAGGTAGCAGGTCAGAATTGGCCTACAGCAGCACAGGACAGAAAAGAGTGGCAAGGAAGGGAGGAGGCCTTTACCCATAGAGGGGTCCTTAATTCATTAATTTCCTTAATTTTATGTAGTATTTAAGTAAAACTCTTTTATTTAGTATATTTTATGTAACTTTATTAATTATTTATTAGCGTTTATGTAACTATTTATTAATTAAGGAATAAAGAGGCTTTATTATTATTATTATCATCGGTTAGTTAGATGTTCAACTGGAGAAGCGCAGTGGTTTATTTTTATACTACGTAATATCCAAAGTACTGACGCATATATCTGATGTAGTTACATTATTTAAATTAAACATTATAAAATTAAAAACCAAATGCTAACAGCTCATAAATTACCTTAGTTTGACCTATAAATGATTTTATTCCTACAAAGGACCTACATTGCTACGGCGTAGCACTCGCCTACGAAATTTGCGTTCGGGAATAAGGACTCTTATTCATCAAGATTTCTTATTATTTTGTATTGAATAGTCATTTCGCTATAACAAAATACGTTTCCAGTGATTTACAAAGGGTTTGTGCTTTTAGGAATGCCAGTGTATTGTTATGTTTTACTTGGAACAAGCTGATATGAAATTAGACCACTTTCTATCAATTGAAAGGCATTTATTTATTGTTTATTTGGAAAACTTCTATCTTTGACTTAATATTTAAGAATGTAGAGTCAAATCCATAGACAAAATAAAAACTATAGCCAAATAAACAATGTTCATAGTTTCCAAAACGTATAAAGCGAAGTTCCAGTCACTCAAATAGTAGGTAAACACAATACAATAAAGTTATTAGGTACCTACTACATAACTATTAAACGTTGAAATAATATGACATATCTATACGGACAAGTATAAAGGTTTCTAAAAGAAATTACTTGTATCGCAATAGAGAACGTAATTTCTCATATTATTTTATGAGTGCTTTTGATGTTTTAATACGTTTGTTATCTATAAGAATAGGTACTTCGCTTTTCGAGGCTACTGCCCTACCTATCTTATTTCCACGAAACACAAGCTGGCTGCCGACTGGTAGGTAGCTTATTGCGCCTCTGCTTCAATGCCGACCGATCGGCAGCGCCAGTTGACGTCATGACACCCAAGTTGCATCCGCCATTTTGATAATAAAATGGATAATAATTACCGCCTATCTACAAGTTACGGTCGATATATTTTTACTCATAAACAACAGATTTCCTATCCACATGTCTTATAACTTACACACATATTTTTCCACCATTAAATATATTTCTTTCATGAAAGTAGGTTTATGAAGACGCACGTCGTTCCTGCAACCTATATATTCTATTCGAAGTAGTAAATAAGTAGTGTCCGTATAATCAGCGCATCAAATGTATATAACTATAGTTTATCCTCCTCAATTTGAGAATATCTCATAACTGGGAGGAAAATACCGTTTTAATTTACCTACCTCTCAATTAAACCGCGCAAAATATTGCAGGCTTAGTGCTTTATCTCGCTGGGTACCTGGGAATCGCTCGAGCATGACCACATTAGCATTTATCTGTTCCTGTTAGACGCCAGATGGTTTCTTATTACCTATATAATAGAGTAATTGAAATGGGCGTTAACATTTCGTGTTACACTTCATAATAATACATGCAAAATCTAAGGTACTTACGTAATTTAATTTATTGGTTGAAGAGTGATTTTTGCATAGGTGTCTTTCATAAAAACCCGAAAAAATCCGTTCAAACAATTTAGAATAAAACACAATTTAAAGAAAATGTAATAGGTACCTAGTTAAAGTGTAAATTAAGAAGAACTAAGGCTTATAACCGTATGAACAATAGAACTTATTTAGTGAAATATACATGCCCGTATGTCATTCACAAGATTACGTCGAAAGGTCGTCACGCTGAAATCGTGTTGTTGCCGACGCGACGACAGCGCCGCGCTGCGGTGTGCGTGCGACGTTCACAGTGGTTCAGACGACTTGTTCCCGCCAAAACAGTCGCAGGCTGTGGCGCGAAGGCTTGTGATTGGTCGGCTCGGCCGGCGGCGGCGGCGCGCGCGCAAGGCCGCCGGTTTTCCCGCGAACAATGCCAAATGGTGCATTTGTCAAGGTGAGTTCGTTCACCGCCGACGCCGGGCGCCGCGCGCTCCTCCGGCGGACATTCGCCACAGCATTCGCTCGCTTCGCGCCGATCGAAGGTCGACGGAAGGCAACCGAGCGCTTATTTCACTCCGCGCCGAATCTACATCCATTAGCATCCGCTCTTTATTACAGGTGAATAACTTGTTTTATCTTTCATTTTTTTTACACGTATGCTTTTACTTCAATTTAATTAAATAATCGCACTTGATGTAGAGAGTCATACTTTCACAATTGTTGTATTTAAACTGAAGTTAAAATTATCTGTGTGTTCATGAATGTATACGTGTTAGTATTATACTTGTATGTGTGAAACTGTAATGTAACGGGAAGTGCGAAGACTGAAGACCGAAAACGGAAGAAAGAAGAGCGGTATCAAGTGCTACGCCCGGACGAACTTCCCAGCTCGGCCGACACACACGGGTCGGTGGGATCTTCGTCCGTTTGTATCGCTTATACGTTTTATTCTACAAACACCGTTGGATTAAATACATGCAGAAGAAGAGTATGACACCCACCTTGAAGAATGTTTGATGACTACTAGATTCAAAGAAAAAACTAACTTTACTTAAATCTCATATTTGTGTGTGCTTTTTTATACTTTCCATAAGTTTTTCAGGTACCTAATATATATTTTGTAAGTGGTTGTTGACCCTCTCATAGAGAGGAGGCCTGTGTCCCAGCAGTGGGAACTTTATAGACCGATTATGTAAGTGGTTGTTGATGATGTTGTTAAAATACCGTAATTAACTGTATGTGTACATCCGAAACTGTGTGTTGTAATTACGTCGTAAAAACAAGATAGACCGTGTATGAATAAATATTTAAACTTAAAAGACGCCATACGACAATCCCTCATCTTCTAATTGATATTTTAATTATACGTAGTTACACAGGTGCTCATTGGAAAAAATACTGTAACACCGCCTCCGGAAAAATTTGACTTGTCTGGCAGAAGAGGCGAATAGTTTGATACAATTTCTGATTTATCAATGCTTTTTTTTCCAATAGTTAATAGTAGATATCCTCTGTTTGAAGACTGTAAAATAAGGTCTGTAGCTTGCAAGTACTTATACCTTATGTTATTAATTTAATTTTAACCGACTTCAGAAAAGGAGGAGGTTTTCAATTTGGATGTTTATATATTTTTTTTTAACCTTTGATTTCAGCACTTTTATTTGTGTAGTTTAAACTCCTTTTTTATGGAGTGAATCTATTGTTTAAAACTAAAATTGTGTTTGCCATCCTATTTTCTTGTTTATATTTGTCTATAATTAAGACAATGTTTGTCTTATTTTTTTTATTATGTTTATAAAAAACTTTGTTTAAGCAAAGTTCTGTCTTCTAAGTAATATTTAATTAAAATATTTTAATTTAAAAAGGGTAAATGTAATTTTTTCCTTATGTTGTAGAGTTTACTTATACTGCCGTCATACAGTGAAAAGCCGTAACTAACATTTTTATCCTAAATGACTTAAATTAAATATAGGTTCGGACTTCCCAAGAAATTTTCTACCTTTCTATGTACCTAGGTAATAACCCTGAATTCGTTTGCAGCCAAAGTCACAAATAGTTAAAAAGGCATAACTTAGCCCTGAAAACATTGCTCTATAAAATGAAAAGCCATCATTTCCACGTTAAGCCCTTTCTTATTAGTAAAGCCAAGCCAGCCAGCCAGTAATGGTGTACATAATAAAGAGTCTAAAGGCGTAATATTTCAAATAAAGCCTAACTATTTAAAATAACAATTAAATAAAAGCTTCTATTCTAGCTTGAAAAGGTGTTATTTACAATATCGTAAAAAAAAAAGCCCTAACTATGAATTTAAAGGCTTTTCAAATAAGGGATTGGATAATACCATCACTTCTATTTAAAATAAAAAGGGAAAAATAAGTTTAATAAAATTATCTATTCAGTAAACAAATAAAACTAGGTATTTTAGAAACTATAATATATAGGGTGTCCAGTGGCAGAATTCAAAGTTTGAAAAATTGTAATAAAAACTAAACCTCTAATACTTACAAAGAATGTTTATTGTTATTTAAAAACAATAAATGCGGATTTTATTTTTTGAAAACCACGTTCTCCAAATGTTAGCCTAGGACACTCGTCAAGTCTAGCACGCCTGTTTTCAAAAACGTGTTTACAGAGTGACTGAATCGTGTAAATCTTGAACTATTTGAATTTTATACGGATGGAACTTGAGTTGTTTTCGCATTATAACCTGTAAGGTTGATTTCGTAATTCCCAATATCGATGAACTTGCACGAAGTGGTAAGCGGGGATTTTCAATCACAGAAATCAGAACACGTTCAACATCTTCGTCCGTGGCTACCGCTGGTATAGGTCATGGTTTTGTTGATCCTGTATCTCTGAACTTTGCTACCCAAGACTAAATAAGGTTGATCGATGGTCCATCACATAACATTTTGACTTTCAAAAGTGCCTTTATGTGCCTATTTGAAATAAATGATTTAACTTTGACTTCACGTAGGTAATCGACGAATATCGTAACGATTACTAAGTCGAGGACGTGTTTCAGTAAGAGAAAACCCACTTGTAATGTACGCCTCGATTGCAAAAGAGCGGTACACTCCAGACCAGCGATCCATGGCAGCTAAAAAATCCGCAGAGCTTACGCTTTCAACGATGGCCCCCACGCCACTAACGTGTTGCGTTCATATATTAAGTTTGTTCAAACTTTGAAATCTGCCACTGGACACCATATATTATATTTAAAAGAATTATCTTATGAGTTTTAAATCAAGTGAAGTCCATCAACAGTGTTTTAAACTACACTTCAGACAAAACTGTCATTTATTCAAAATACACTTTGAAGTAATTACGGCTATTCACCCTGTGACGGCCAGACGGCAGTATACGTCCTACTTACCTATAGGTAAGTAAAAATATTTCAACTTTTCCTTGAATATATCTGGGACATAAATCTGGCGATATCGTGTATACTTATAAATATTATTATGTACAGATAATATGCGATAGTCGATATCTGTTGCTTTCCTTCTTGTGCACCTAGAATAAATAAATATCTTATAATATATAAAATTCTCGTGTCACAGTGTTAGTTACCATACTCCTCCGAAACGGCTGGACCGATTTATATGAAATTTTGTTTGCATATCGGGTAGGTCTGAGAATCGGCTACTATATATATATATTTTTTTTTTTTTGCAAAACGACGTTTGCGGGTTTAGCTAGTAATATTATGGAATGATGTACCTACTCTTTATTGAACTTCATAACAATTTACAAATATGAACATAGGGTATGTCATAACTAGATTGTTTGCCTATTATTTATTATGGTACAAAAGACTGACAAAAGACTTGCAGCATAACAAGGCTTAAGATCAATCTATATACTAACTAGCGGCCCGCCCCAGCTTCGCACGGGTGCATTTTTTCTTTCAAATTTTCGAAATTTTCTTTCATACAAACCTTATCCTGGCAATATTCGCAATAAAATAATATTGCGATAATAGATTGAGATATAAACTATCCTATCTTTCAAATTGGATGAAACCGCACACAGTGTGCAAAATTTTATTAAAATCGGTTCAGTAGTTTAGGATTCCATTGTGGACAAACAACGTGACACGTAATTTATATATATTAAGATAATAAAGCTGAAGAGTTTGTTCGTTTGTTTCAATGCGCTAATGTCTGGAACAAACAGTCGAATTAAAAAAAACCGGCCAAGTGCGAGTCGGACTCGCGCACCGAGGGTTCCGTACAAACCTGTAGGTATATAAGTAAAAGTTCACCCATCACGACAATCGAATCATAGTTATGGTATTTTTATTGCAAAATTAAATTTATAACATTACAATATGGAAAGCTGGAGGAGCATAAATTAATGACAAAGGTCTCTTTATCGTTTCAGTACCTAATCCTTTATTTTATGTTAACACATAAAAAGCTTACAATTATTTTTTTGTTCACATTAATTGCTTACAATTATTTGAAAAAAAAATGTGATGTAACTAAAAATTTAAGATTTTCGGAATTTTTTGTTTATAATTATGTGCTATTAAACATTGCTTCATGCCAAATTTCAAGATTCTAGATCGACTGGAAGTACCCTTTAGGTTTTGATTCCCTCGCGAGTAGTTGCGAGTTTGAAAATATGCGGCTTAAATTGCTATTTCTTTTGATTACGTTGACATAAAAGTTTGATTTTGTTACAGCTTAAAGGTATTATAGATCTGAGTATTTGATATGAATTTCAATTTAATACCTCTACGCGTTCACGAGAAAAGAAGTAGTAACTTTAAAATTTTCAAAAATATTTTTTATTATATGATGTAACTAAAAATTTACGGTTTTCGAAATTTTTCCTTTATCTGTACTATAAGTCATTACTTCGTACCACATTTCAAGATTCTAAGTTCATGGGAAGTACCCTGTAGGTTTTGATTCCCGTGCGAGTGTCGAAAATTTGCGGCATAAACGGCTGTATCTTTTGATTGCTTTGGCTTAGAAGTTTGATTTTTTCACAGCTCCAAGGGACAGTAGACCTAAGTATTAGATATAAATTTCAGTTTGATACCTCCACGCGTTCCTGAGAAAAACGGTCTTGACAGATGGACGGACGGTCGAACGGGCGGACGGACGGACAACGAAGTGATCCTATAAGGGTTCCGTTTTTTCCTTTTGAGGTACGGAACCCTAAAAATTTAATTTGATAGCCCATTTCTTGAGGAAGGCTAAAGGCTATTTAACATCACGCTATTACCCTCAGGTGATCAAAAAGAAAGAAAATCATAAAGAACGCTAGCGCGAGCAGTTGATGCCAGGCGACGGGGAATAAGGAATTTCACACGGACGAAGTCGCGGGCAGAAGCTAGTTTGTAATAAAGTTGTTATATAGTCGTAGCTAGATGAAATTTTATTTTTTGAGGAAACGTATAGCCTAGTACAATCGACAGCACATCAAGCTACCCGAAACTGTCAAATTTTCCCAATCAACTTTGAACCTTATGCTTTAGCGGTAAAGTTGAAAATTTACTAAAGAAAGACATATTGTAGTAGCTTGATGTGCTGGCGTCTGCACCTACATTCAAAGCTCTATTCAAAGTCAAAGTCAAAGTCAAATCATTTATTTCAAATAGGCACTTAAAAGGCACTTTTGAACGTCAAAATTTAAAATGAAAAAATAGAATTGATTCTAGTCGCCCATTCCAAAATGTGGTTTTCGTGTGGAGAAGAATGGGCAAGAAACTCCACCGTTACTCTTTTAAAATGTTTTACAAGTTTTTGTATACATTGTTTATATAATTATATGTGAAGACGATGCACCTAAAATAAAATTTAGTCTACCAAAAATGGTAAAAGAATTAAAAATATAACAGACTGGTAAATCAATTATGTGATAGATACATGGTGTCCACATATTCACTATTTCAGCAAAGCCCAATGAAAAAACTCCATTTAATGTACCCCCTTATCTATCCCGTTCCCTCCCTAAACGACCTACCTATCGCTATCTCTTTCTCATGCTGTGCTTGACGGCTAGAGTCGGACCAGGAGGCCCGCTTACTTCAGTACCTACCATAGATCAGCCGGCAAGGAATTGCCCCGGTCAGTCCTGTATCCAGATTAGGAGGGTTTGACACGTTGCTACGGCCAAATAATTGCTCAGTATTCTTATGAATAGTGTTTCCACAGGCTGTCCTAAAATAAATTTCCAAGGCATGGACAAAATCCTTTATAATAGATGGCGCGAAATTATCATGTGTGTGTTCACCGTATAGGTAGCAGGGACACCGACGTACACCAACTGGTACCGTAGATTCAGTAGAGACGCCAGCACATCAAGCTACCCGAAACTGTCAAATTTTCTCAATCAACTTTGAACCTTATGCTTTAGCGATAAAGTTGGAAATTAAAGAAATTTGACAGATTGTAATAGCTTGATGTGCTGGCGTCTGTACATGATTCTGTACCCCCGTACGATGATTTTTTTTTTGCGCTTCTATCTTCTTCTATTCTACAAAACATAGATTTCCATAACTTATAAAAAACAAGTACTTATTAACAACCGATCTTTCGACTACTGGAACAAAGGCCTTCTCTCTCTGACAGGGAGTGGGCTGTAATCCACCACGCAAGCCCAGTGCGGGTTGGTGGATGTCACACGTCTTCGAATTTTTAGATGCTGATTTCCTCACGATGTTTTCTTTCACCCTATTGTGAGCAGTGGTGATTAAAATATTTTGTGAGCCTTTTACTCTGTGCTAAATATAAATGTATTTTCTTTCTTTCTTACAACTTCATAGCAAAAAGTAAAGTGCTACCCGGCTAGAACCGACGACCCTGGGCCACCACTAGATAGAGTTAATTCTTTATTGGAAAACAAAATACAAGCGTTCCAAAATCACATTGCATTATTAGGTATACTAAGCTTGTTCTGATTTTGGCTAAAAAGAAGTAATATTATAAACTTCCCAGCCTACACAACACACATTTCTATTATTTTATGTAAGTAGGTACTGACTGTATATCTACTATTCTACATTTAGTTAAAGAATATCTCTCTTTAGGTATTCATATTCATATTCATTTATTTGCGTTCCACAAGGTAAAAACAAAAGACTTAGAGCTAAGAGCTGTTGTAGAACTCAAACTCAAACTCAAACTCAAACTCAAAGCATTTATTTCAATTAAACCATTTCCAGGCACTTTTGAATTGTCAAAATTAACTAGTCGGTCAGTTAGTCAGAAAGTTGAAGCTAGTTGCCCATTCCAAAACGTAGATCTCTTGGAGAAGAACGGGCAAGAAACTCCAAGGACACTCTTTTAAATTAAGATATTACAAAATCCTGAGTACAGTATTCTTGTTGCTTCTATATGTGAGAACAATGTTATGAAGAAACAATTCAAGACAGTTATAAGATTAAAAAGAAGCCCTGGCAGCTAAGAGATGACCAGTCTCAACTGACAGCGCCCGTTCACGAACATGACGCATGGATCAGCACCATCCAGCTCAACCATTTTGAAGGGAACCGAATGATCCAACACACGCGCCACCATCAGTGAGACATTTAAGTGAGCATGACACATTCTCAACTGCCATGCTCTTTCAAGTCAATATAAAAAAAATATAATGAACGGATCCATGGTTCTTACATTTACAAAATTAAAATAAAAAAAATAAAAAAAATGCTTCTAAATTATACAAAACTATCGTTACCAATTTATTTACGAGATGAATAAAATTTTACTAGAAAGAGGTATAAGATATTAAAGTAACAATTAAAACTTGATTGAATTAAAAATACACATTAAATTCGAATGTCAGAAACACTTAAAAAAAAAAGAAAAGAAAAAAAGGGAAGCATGTCTTCCAAATTAATATTGAAATTTTAACTAGTGAGCCCAAGTGTCTGTGGAGCAGGACCAGCATTTAGCCAAGCATTTTTATCTACGATATAATCATCCAACTTATAGTATGCTTGTCTACATAGTGTGCGTTTAATGCATGTTTTAAATTTCTTCTCATTTAGTTGAAGAATATCGAGTGGTATTTTATTATAACACTCTACACAATAACCCATAAAAGAAGTTTTTACTTTAGACAATCTGAAACGAGGTTGATCTAATTTGTTCCTATTTCTAGTGTTAAAATTATGCCTGTCACATATCTTACTAAAAAGATGTAGATTTTGATTTAGATTTTCAAACCGCAACTACAGCCATCACATTGATCCAAGAGGGACATTCGTAGGGTTCTGTAGCTTTACAGCTTGGCTTTTCAAGGCGAGCGATCCAGAATGCCTGGAATCGATTTCAAGGGACTAAGAGTGTAACCAGAAGACGGGGATCTGGCAGGAATTGAGCAACCACCTCACAGGAAGACCGCTACATGCGTTTGACTGCGCGATGAGAGCACGTCGTTACCGCCCGCGCCTTACAAAATCGCTTGCGCCAGGCGACCGGTACCCGCGTGAGTAATCAAACGATTAGAAATCGGTTACATGAAGACCAGCAGTTTTCTAAGAGACGCGTAGTGCGGATTCCATTGACTAGTGTACACCGTGCAAACCGATTATCATTCGCAAAGCTGTACCTGGACTGGGATATAAGTGAATGGAGCACAGTATTGTTCACTAATGAGCGTAAAGTGATTTTTTTGGTGATGATATTCGCATTAGAGTATGGAGACGAGAAGTTAAGCGATTTTCGGATGCTTGTATCCAAGAAAGTACAGATTTGGGAGCCCCAATGTGATGGTATGGGGAGGAATCTCTCTATCAGGTCGAACCGATCTCGCAATAAGACCTCATTTGGTGCCATTCGCACAAAGAATTGGTGCAAGATTCACATTAATGCACGACAATGTCCGCGTTCATTCAGCTAGAGCCAGAGCACATGCTGGTATACGTGTCTTGCCGTGGCCTGCCAACAGTCCGGACCTTAACCCTATTGAACACATGTAGGATTTGTGAAAAAGAAGTGTCCGGGACACAAATCAACCCGTACATAAGGAACGACAGCTCATTAACGTGCTCAAGTCAAGCTGGGAACAAATTTCAGAAGAGATAGCGCAATATGTGGTGGAGAATTTGCCATCCAGATTCAACAATGTATCCGAAGAAGAGGAGGACACACGATACTAAAGAAGTGCAAAAAAGATAAAAATCTTTCGACATTTTTGTTTTAACCTCTTTTTATTTGTATTTTTTTGCTGAAATTGCATTTTTGACAAAAAACCTAATCAGATGTTCTTTTAGCAATCAAATAAATTTAATTTTAAGGTTTTTGCATTAAAAATTAGCTAGCTAATTCAATTTAATTATTTATCTACCCTCAAACTCAATACATTTATTAGCCATATACAGAAAATACATGGTGGGCCTTTTTTTTTTTTGACTAGTAATTATTATTATTTTCTACATAATACTTGACGTTAACCCTTTAGTTATCAACCAGATAACTTCAGAGTTACGATAATGAACCTTATGAGCTTCCTCCACCCATAAAATTCATATCAATATCGGCAAACGAAAGAATGCTCGATAACTTATTTTTTGATTTATATTCAAATTTTAACAAAATATTTTTTGCACCATTCTTATCCCTGTGAATACCTTTACGACATACACTGCAGTATACGTAACGGTGTGGAGATTTTGAAACGTGCAACGTTTGTTGTATTTGCTTCTCATAACATTTGCTACAATTTTTAGTTGTAAAAGCTTCATTTATTACATACAATGATAAATTTGTACGTTGCTTTATAATTTTCAAAATGTCGTTGTGTTTAAATTTACGATGACCTTTGAAAGTTCCCTTGTTCATAAAATCAAAACCTGCTCCGTAAACAACCAGCGTATCTGGTTCTTTTCCAAAATATTCATCCACAATTTGATGATTTGTTTTTTGATCATTTATATACACACATCAAAAGTGTCTAGGGATCAAGCATTTTTATGCGGATTTCTTGAGATTGAGATGTGGCTTTGTAATAAATTTATGATTTTATAAATTTATATGGATCCTTTTTGGTGCATTTCATAATTTGAATCAGGAACTGTGAATCAAATTCGAGTAAAAGATGAAAATCAGCTGTCAATATTTTCCCTATAAAAACATACAACGCATTGAAGACATTATTAGTGCTACTGTTTCCCTACTACTGATTAAAACCAACGTTATTATGGAGCGGCGACGTCATTTAAGCAGGGAAGAAATGCTCAGAGCCGTGGGAATGATAGAAGCTGGTTCCCGGCAACGTACTGTGGCTTTAGCTCTGAATACAAGTCAGAGTGTTATCAGTCGACTTTGGACACGTTACCGAAGCACTGGTACCGTGGCTGAGCGCCATGGAGGACGGTATCGCTGCACCACACGGAGACAAGACCGATACATTCAAATCTTAACTCGAAGAGCTCCAACAATAACCGCCATGATGTTAGCCGTGAGGCTTCATCACTCTTCAGGGAACTTAATTAGCGACCAAACAGTCAGAAACCGCTTGCATGAAGTGAACCTTCATTCCCGAAGACCGCTACGGGTACCACCTATAGCAATGCACAATCGTAGGATTCGATATCAATGGGCTCTTGAACACAGAAATTGGGCAGAAGAACAATGGCGTTTCGTGTGCTTTTCTGATGAGTCTCGTTTTGGTATGAGACCGGATACAAGACGTATACGACACTGGAGAACCCCTGGACGCCAACAGCGATTAAAATCCTGCCAGGAAGTCCATCCTTATAGTGGTGGAACCATCATGGTATGGGCGGGTATTTGGATCGGCGGAAGAACTGAGTTGATTTGGATCAGAGGCAACCTCAACGCTCAAATTTATGCTGAGACGATTGTATCAGACGTCATCGTTCCTCTACAAGTGCAAATCGGTCCCTTATTTCAGTTAATGCATGATAATGCACGACCGCACACCGCAAGAGTTGTAAGACAGACTCTCGCCGCAGCTAACATCAATGTCCTGCCCTGGCCTGCTCAGTCGCCAGACTTGAACCCGATTGAGCATGCATGGGATATGCTACAGAGAAGAGCTCTGCCGAATATGGAGGGTATCCAGTCGCAAGAAGACCTTTTTTTGTTGTTGCAACGAACATGGGCGGCCATTCCACAGCGTGATTTGGATGAACTCATTTTGAGTATGCCAAACCGATGTTCTTGTGTTGTTAGTGTTCGCGGTAGAAACACGGATTATTAATTGTTTAAGTTACCCAATAAAATTTTAGAGAAAACTGTTATTTCAGTCTTTTTTTCGAACTTTTGTGTTAGTGGTTCAAATGTCAAAAATCCCTTTATTAGGAAAATGGCAAATTTCTTTATTAATGCAAAGGTGACTTGGTTTATCGTTACTGTGACAAACGAAAACACTTTATTTGATGAATCCTTAAAGAAAATTTTAATTAATATCAATCAGGAGAAAAGTTATTGCAAAAATATATGTTGATCCCTAGACACTTTTGATGTGTGTATTTATCAAACTTTAATCTTTGTAATCTTCTCTGCTCGTACACTTTCTGTTTTTCATCAAACCATTTTAGTTGAAATTTAGTATAATCTTCTATGTTTGGATTTTTACAACTAATCCCAAAACCCAATTCTTTTTCCAATAGTTAGGGAGGCGAGGTAGCTAAATGGCGTAATTCAACGGCGCCGTCGAGACCTATCAAAATCGAAAGATAAAATGATTTCGAAAAGAAAAGCTCGTATGGTAAAAACCATTTTAGCGGTGGGTTTGGCGTGTACGGTTTTTCAAAAATGTTAAAAAAAACAGTTACTTGGGCATTCTCGAGCGCGTCAGATATTCATACTACGTTTGCCCCAAGTGCCTCTGATAACAACGGTATACTAATCTGCCGGTTTGCGTGGTGGGGGTAGGCATATAAAGTAGTCAAAAATGCAAAAAAAAAAATTTACTCGAGCGCGTCAGATTTTCGGAAGGGGTGTTAAGTAGGCCCCAAGGAAGCTCCCTTTAAAAAAACTGACGATTTCGGCGTGACGATAAGTTGCGATGAATTTTTGAAAATGCAAAAAAAAAAGTTTTTTTGAAATACTCGAGCGCGTCAGATTTTCATAGGGGAGGTTTATCTCGGTATCCTGAAAGCATATTTCCTTAATCTGACAAAAATGTTGGTGGGTTCTCTTAATCTGATCGAAAAAGGTTTTTTGGTTTCTTTTTTTTCCTTTCTTTCTCCTTGATAAAACGGGGAATTTAAGAATGACAATAAAGCGATAGATACAACCAACTTAAATGTAGATGAAATGTAGTACGAATTGTATTATTTATTGTATAAAAAAAAAATTAAATGAAATAGAAATTGTATTGTAATTGTATTGTTATGTATGACCTTTACATTTTTGCTCCATACAATTCATCAAAGTTTCCAGCACATTCGAGAAATATACCGTCGGGTCTTTTCTCTCTCTTCAATCGTCGTTATACTGAGGGCACATAGGTCTACGGTAGGGGACCATAAACATATATATATATATATTAGGGTGTACCGAAAATTCCCTTCTACCGCTTCTTTCCCCACCATCAATGTTGCGAAATAAAGGAAAAATACTGGTAGGACGGCATATTTCCGCGAAGCGCTCAGTCTGTATTACAAGTTTATGGCAAATTCCTCTTTTTTGCTTCAATTCTTCACTTCGTTTTGCTTACGGTACGTCCAAAAAACAATTTGAGGATCAACAGGCTATTGAATAATATATATGAAACTGTACATGTTAATAATACTTTTGTATACAGATACGCGTAGCTTTTTCCGAGTTCACGAAAATTGTCGAGAAGCTTTAGAAAAAAAAAAATTTGTGAGATATAATAAAAGTCACATAATTTAATTATCGTTATTTCATATAATTTTTTTTTAACACCCTCAGTTTTCGCGATATACTCAAAAAACCGGGAGTTTGAGTTTTTATGATGCTTCAAGTCGAAAAGTTTTAACTTTGGACAAAAATGTAAAGAGACCTTTTTTTGTGTAAAATAAAATTACCTTTTTTGTTTATCTAAACTTTTTTTTTTTGTAAGATGAATCGTTCGCGACTTATATGCCGCAACGCGTTTTTCGGAAGACGAAATGGCTCCTCCACACTTCTGGTCATGCGGAAACCGGCAGATTTTGTATTTTTAGTGAGTTTTAGATTATATTCTTCAAAATAAAAAAATAAAAAATCGCGCTCGAGAATGCCGGATTAACGTTTTTTTTTACAAGTTCGCGACCCTATAACTCGGCGGCGTCAAGGACTTATCGTCAGATTAGTTAAATTTAGTCTTAAAACACTAAAATCAACCCCCAATATCTTAATCTGACGCGCTCGAGTATTTCAGACTATCGATTTTTTTTTACTAATCTGATCGTCTATCCTAGGCGCGCGTCACTACATATAGAGCTGAATACTTTACAAGGTTGTTCTATTAGGTCTAAGGTATCTCTCATATCTCAAACTGCCACGCTCGAGTATTACCGAAAATTCCCCTATTCGCCTCCCTAACTACAAAGATTCTCTGTCATTTCTAATTTTAAATTCAACATCTTTTTTATACTTCAATCGCTTCTTTTCCCTCTGATGTTCCTTTGTTTCATAAACAACTCTTCCCCTTTTCAAGGTTTTATATTCAAAAGTATCATCAGATGATTTTCTATTGCATGTTACAATTGGTGTATTAGCTCCTGGATCAACTGCAATTATTTTTTTATACATTTTATACAATTGATTTTCATTTTCATTTGAAGCTTCCTCTTTCTTTATATGTTTAGCTTTATATTTATCCTTTTTTGTAATCAATCTATTCATAGATAATGATACACAAACACCGTCTGTAGTAAAACTCCAACCAAAAGATTTAGGTATGGAAAAATAACGTGACCAGTATTTCTTTGGGTCATTTTCTGAAAATTGTACCCAAGAAGATGGTGTGTTTTTTATATCAACTCTACGTAAAAGTTCATGTAAGCATCTGGAATCATAGGTAATGTGTTTCAATCCATGATTAAAAATTGGAAAAACGTTGAAAGATTTTTTATTATCTTCATACAGTTCATGTTGATTTTTTACAAATAGAGGCGTATACTTCCAACAATTTAGTTTCATTTCCTTTTCCGAAATTTTATTGATTTCGAACCATTTTCCAATTTCATTAACGCAGTAAGTATTTTTATAAAAAGCATTAAATGTAGAATCATATATTTGTGATTTTGTCAGTTTTTCTGAAAACTTGTGATACATGTACTTCTTTAGACGTTTTAATGCGTGAAGATTTACATTTGTCTCTAAAATTGTCTTGTAATGATTTGCAATTAATATTAAGTTAAAACTTTTCAAATTTCCGTTGTATGTTGTATTTTTATTTAAAATTTTATACTTTTCAATAATATTGAGAGGGTCTTGGAATTTGTGATTTTTTCCTTTGAGTATATATGTAAACTGTAGTGGATCAAACTTGGGAAACAATTGTTGAAAATCTTTATGATTATAATAATTTTTAAAGAAATAATTAACCAAGTACGATAATTCTATACTCAATCTAGACAATTCTTTTACATCTGACCTTATAGTTTTCAATAATTCATCTCTCTTTTCAGACAGAGGACATATGAAAGAATACAGTCCCTTTTTAATACAATATACTGATACTTCTTGATCTTCTTCAAGTTCTGTTTCTCTTACTCTTCTTTTACGTTTTAAACATTTGGAACTAGAAGAGCGAGAATGATCATCTTTTCCGCATGTTTTACATGGCATTTTTACGTCTTAATCTTAATTGAGATCCAACTATGTTTCATTAATTAGTTTATTTTGAATATTGTAATAGAAAAAAAAAATACTATAGATTGAAATTCATTTTTAAACGGTTTTTTTTTTACTTAAATGGCTTCGAAAAAGCATAAAGCATTTTAACACAGATAAAAATAACGACAAAGGATTGTTATTAATCTAAATTCGTGTATTATTACAGTAAATCAACAGATTACAAATTCGCTTGACAGTGTATGTATAATATAATACACATTATCAATTTAAGCGTTAAAAATCTCAACATGATACGCGTTGTTATGTGCTAGTGACTTGTTGACCTGCTTACTTGTTTTGCATTATCATCGCTGTTTCACTGTTCGCCAAGTTTATTTGATTGGGCTTCCTTTAGCCAAAATTGATTTGCTTGATTTGCGGCACAAAGAAAAATTCAATAGGTACTGTACCTACGTCTAAAACTAAAATGTAGGTTTTCTATTTTTCACACAATGATATCATAAGTGTATAATATGATTGTTTTCACATAATTTTTAATGCTCCTTGAAGGTAGGGGAAAGGAAGGCAGATCGGACCAATTCAGAAAAAATATACTTATTCGTTTTATTCAACATTTTAGAGAATATAACTAATCAACAACATACGCTATTTATTGATTAAACTTAAATGTCATCATCTCATTTCAGTCGAAAGACGTCCACTGCTAGACTTAAGTCTCCCCCATGCACCGCCACTTCGCCCGATTCTGTCTCTTCACAAGGATTGAAATATATTCATAGATAATTAAGATATTAAATTAGATGGTGCCTAAAAGCTTCAATTGGTCCAACCACAAAGGAAGGCAAAATGGATTCTCAAAAAAAAAAAGCTGTCAGAACATTCTGTTCCACAGAGATACACTGCCTCATCATCATCTTCGACACAGTCAACGCAAGCACAATAAACCTAGATATGAACCTATCCTCCACGTGATTCTAGGTAAGTGTTCATGGTCGCATAAAATGTAACTTTTGCTGTTTTTTTTATTTCTTTTATCCCTATTCTTTGTTGTTTCCTCTTCTTGGATGTATTTGGTCTACTGATGTCACCTAATGAACTTTTATTTCTTTTTAAATCTCTTCATATTTTTCCGGTTCATTTTGCCTGGGTCAGTTTTGAATTTTGGCATAAAGCCCATGAACTTTTCATTTCTGGTTAATGCGTATCGCTATCGTCCACATAGTTTAATATTAGTTCAATCAATTCTTAAGTCACTTTGCATACAGAGACCGCCAGAACATAATTTTCTCATTTGAAAATCGTTAATTGAAAATTGAAAAATTTTACAACGGAAGCTACAAAAGAACTGGCCAAGAGGGGAGCATGAAGAGCTGCGTCATGACACAACTTATTTAGAGATGGCGTTATATCTTTCAAAATTATTAAGGTAGTCTCTGACCAACGAAAGCTGTCTAAGAAAAAAAGTACCAATTTAAAAAATCTAGAGCTGTTAACCCTGGCTATACACTGCGTAAGCGGAGTTGATACTTATTATTCATGAAATATTATGTATTAGTATTTCATATTTATACAGGGTCTACAATATTATAATGTCGATATCTAAACACGATAAAATAAAAATATAACATATATTTTGATGTTCTTTTTTGCGGGTCAATGACCGCTGGGAATGTTGTTACTTGAAGTATGAGTTAAGAAAATCAGCAGTGCTATTCTGTAAAAATCTCACCGTGAAAACTAAGGTGAAGTGAGCTGTCATTCCACCTGATGTTAGGCATTGCCTCCATTGATAGTTCACGTCACGCTCACTTCACTTATGTTATCACGGTGAGATTTTTATAGAATTGATAGGCTGTTTTCTTTTGTTTTATCGTGTTTAGATATCGATTATACTTCTGTGAAGTTCACACAAAAAAAACTGATTTTTAACACTGACTACACTTCTGCAGACGATGACCCCACAAAAAAGTCTTCAAATTAATTTCTTTTTTGTTTTATCGTGCTCTGTTATCGATACCCATCACATCTGCGAATTCGCTAGCTAATTTAATTTTCCCCTGTATAAAACTAGCTAATGCCCACCATGCGTAGCAATGCCTTTTTCTTCTCAGTGTTGGGACTTGTTTTTTCACACCATAAAATTCATTTATTTTATTTCTTGTAGCCGAAATATCAAAATTATCCAAATTGGAAACTGACGATTTTGACAGTCTTATAATGTTTCAATGCTAAAAGTTAAGACAATAATTCGTGGTCAGCTTTCGTGGTCAAACCTTCGTACCTGCAGGGTCCGTTCTTTCCTCTACCTGCCTACAATCACCATACTAATTTCTACCGCCGCTTTGCTTAGTCCGATTTTAAGAATATGAGAAATTTTCAGTTTTGTCTCTGGGATAGCAACGTACCTAACCGCGATGCTTCTGGTATTGCGAATGTCCATTTAAGCAGGCTTGGATCTATATTATAGGGATATGTAATTTTTGCGACTTGGCTTCATACAGCAACGTGGTAAAAAAAGCTCGATTTTGATGATAGGTAAGGATAGCTAAAAACTACATTTTATTTTTGCACCTATTTTAATAAAAACATGGTTTTTATAGGTAATTTAAAACTTTTTAATACTAGCTGTTGCCCGCGTGGATATCGGATATTATCTCACGGGAAACTCGCTACCAGGACAAAAATTTCCCCAGGATGCCCGATCTTGCCAAATTTTGTCCAAATCTGTTCAGTGGTTTAAGCGTGAAAATATATCATAAAGACAAAGTTACTTTCGAATTTATAATAAGTATTAGAATGGATATTCAGGAATAGACAAGATTTTTTTAATGTATTCTGCTCAGCAATTTACCTAGCTGTATAAGTATGAGGATAAAATCACAGGGTTCAAATAAGTACCTACCCACTACTATAGATTCATGGCTAAATGGAGATGCTAAAAAACATGAAAAAATGCCTTTAGTTTAAACTGCTTTGTTGGCCTAGTCATCTCCCTAGTGGGGATCGCAAGCACGACTGCTGGACCGTTGCTCAGTCGTAGTCCTGGGTTCGATACCAGGTCGGGCTGTCAATGGGGTTTTTCCATCAGGATTTTCTCGGTAGCAGCTCGGAATCTGGATTTATTGCCCGGTTGACAACACTATGTTTAATGTTAGTGCCTACCCACCTGTCTAACTCAAGCATTCAGAAATATGAAGTTACCCATTCCAATTAAAGCGTTGTTGGTACAGACGCCAGCACATCAAGCTCAATCTGTCAAATTTCTTTAATAGATTTTCAACTTTATCGCTAAAGCTTATGGTTCAAAGTTGATTAGGCAAAGGGTAGCTTGATGAGCTGGCGTCTGTACCTATGGAGAAGAATCCCAGAGTATATCCCTTCCAGCGGGATTGTCCGAAAGGGTTACCGCTACCCCGGAACACAAAGGGCTAAGGAAGGAACACGGGTGGGTTTTAGTCAGTAAGAGTCTGACACTCCCTTCTGCTCCACCCAGAGCGGGAGGGGTCATTTGATGATTTCCCATCCACAAAAAAAAAAGTATATCCCTTCGGCATACTGGCGTGATATTATTATCATTTATGTTCTTAGGGGTTAATTTTTCCAACGCCAAATAATTTTATCCGACGAATAATTTTGAACTTTTGACAGTTCTTCCATAAAAATCGATCAGATGTCAATTTTATACCACGAATAAAAATTATCTGTCGATTGAGAAATCAGCCCTAAGAATAATGAATAATGCGAACGAATTCCCTGACCGACGCGACGGCTTGGTAACGATAAAGCGTTACCCAGACGCGCAAATAAAATAATGACACGCTTATTTTTTGTTGAACAGTGCCTATAAATAATTCAGCGCGTCTTGTCAATTTTATAACCTGTATCATACACATTGCGAGTTCACTTACGCTGGCAACAAATAAAGTAACAAAATCAGCGTTGCTTTCGTATGAGTTATAAATAGATGATGCGTGTCGTACCGACGAGTAATGTATCTTGTTAGTCAGCCTATTATTTCGCGACTGCTTCATACTAGCTCAACGTAGATTCACTAGACTTTTCTCAAGCTGCGCACTTCTTTACTGGCAATGAATACTGTGAGAAACCATTCTATGACGTCAATGAATCGCTGCAATTTTAGGGTAGGTGTGTAAATAAAAAGCCAGTTTTAAACAAATCAATATTATTTCCAATAAATTTATCAGTACATCCACATTGAATGCATATTAATTTTTACTCAATAAAATACAACATAAAGTCTTCGACAGCATGAAACTAAACTAAACATAAGAACGAGTATAAGATATAATTTATGTACAATAAGGTGGTTTAAACACAAAATAAAACATTGAACATAACAAAAATCAGTGCAACAATAAAATAATAAATATTTAGACAGTGGACTTCAACGTGGTAGAGTTATAATAATTCTAAGGATATAATTATTCAATCGTTAGTTACACAAGTTTGTTATAAAATTATCTATTGGCCTCACATCACAGAGCTAAGCGATCTCGAGGGTCGACCATAACGTGAACTGGCTCGCCGAGACGCTCGAGTGCAGCTGAGATGCGTCTCTCAACCATACCATAAACATACTCTCTCACGCACAATCAACTCAAAATGTTCCTCTCAACAAACTAATAGTGGCACGATAACATTAAAACCAAAACAAAACGTGTACAAGCACGGGGTCAACTCGACATGTGACTCTCAACTAAAATGCATCACTGCTACATAAAATTGTCAAAACCTGCAAAACATCAGAGCTGGGCGTAAATGCGTCCACGACAGACGAAGGGTCATACAGACTAAACTTGTAAATAAGCTCTAAAACTGTTAAAAAAAAAACATAGGAGCTCAAATCGTCATGCAATCAACTCTACGTCGATTCTAAAGACTAGAAAAATGCAAACCATTCGAAGAAACCTAACGTCCGTGTCCGTCGACGAATAAATGCTTACACCGTGTTACCTAACAATGATATGTGTAGCTCCCGAAGCAATGTGACAATAGCTCTGCTGCGGCCGCGAGTCCGTGATGCCCACAAGTATATCATAATCATAATAAAAAGATGAACACACTATCAATTATTACCTAAAATATTCAACAAGGGAAATCAGCTAGTTCGAGTAGTCACCAAATGTCGCTCGGCGGAGAATTTCGATAGCTCTCATACAACAATAATTACTATAACTTAGGACAGTCGTTAGGCCTTAAAATTTAAAATGTACAGTTATTTATTATGGCAGATATCAACAATCAATTTATACTATATCGATACGATACTGACACTTTTTACAGAAACAATACTAAGTTATATACACTCATGCGATAACAACGTGCACCGACCCTCGCGGCGTAATCACGCCCTCCTCGCTAGCAAATGGCACTTTCATACAAGCTCCCGCTACTATTTGTTCTACACCGTCGACTCGCCAGTGTCTGACCGAGGGTGCACAATAAACCAACTCTATCGTAATATAATATATTCTAAATTACTCTAAACCATAAATATACCGAAACCCCCGGCCGGCGATCGCGAACAAGAAGCAGCGCATATAATATTCATATTCGAAACGAGGTACCGGCGGGCCGAGTCGCGAGCTCCGGGCCGGGCGGACATACTCGAAGCGGTCACAGAGAACACCGGGGAGTGAGCAAAGAGTCGAGCGCGCGCTCGCGGGCCGCCGGGGCTAGGCGTAGCCGGGCGGGTCCCACGTGGCCGTCCATCAGGACGCGTGCGGCAGCAGCAGGAAGTACAGCGCCGCCGCCAGCAGCGGCACGGCCAGCGCCAGCGCCTGGCGCAGCGACACGCGCGCCGGCTTGCGCTGCAGCGCCGCCAGCGCCGCCGCCAGCCGTGCGCGCTCGCCGCACACCTCGGCCCAGCGCTCCTTGGCGCGCACCAGCTCCTCCTCCAGCGCGTGCAGCGAGCCGTTATGCAGCGTCACCTGCAGCCGCGCCGCGTCGTCCAGCCGCACGTACGCGCCCACGCCCTCCCCCTCCCCGCCCTCCACCTCCTCTGCGACCGCGTCCTCGTCGCGGTTGATTTCGGTGACGGCGGAATCGGTCTCCTCGTCGTCGTCGTCGTAGTCGAGGCGGAACATCTCGTCGATCTCGGCGGAGATCTTGCCGGCGTCGATGGGCCGCTCGGGTGCGTCATGCGGCTCGTCGGGCGCGGCCTCGGTCTCCACGGCCTTGTCTTGCGTGGAGCGCTCTCTGACGGTAGAAGTACGAAGTCTCTCGATCTGCTGCTCTTTGGCGAGTACTTCGGAGCGCAGTTTGCCGACAACGACGGTCAGGTCGTCGATGTCGGAGCGCGTCGGCCGGAACGCGAGCTCGGCTTGCATCTCCGCCGCGCTCGACGCCAGTCGCTGGATTTCGGCGAGGTTCGACTCCTCAGCCACCGTTGAACGGGTGAGTTGTGCCTAGAAAAATAAAAATAAAAAAGTATGATGCACTACTTCAAATTATTATATTGTGAAGCCCTGCTTAAATCGACCAAAAAAGGTCTAACAGATTGAATAATCACATTATTGAACACATACTTTTCTGCCTCTAGTTTATAAGCCATCAGCAAATGGCACCGAATAAAACTCGCTCTTTAAAGAACTAATAAACCTCTAATAGTGCCGTGTTACCTGCAGGTCGGCGATGCGCGCGCGGTAGTTGGCGGCGTCGTCGGGCTCGAGCGCGGGCGGGTCGTGCGCGTCGGGCTGCGCGGCCAGCAGCTCGTCCCGCGCGGCGCGCAACTGCTCGTTGTCAGCCGATGCGGAGCTGAGCCGCTCGCGCAGCACCTTGATCTCCTCGTTGAGACCCGCCATCACGCGCAGAATGTTCGCGTACTCCACGCCCGCTTTACTCTGTCAAATATATTGTTTGATAAGTATGTGTATCTCGTTTATTCTACCCCATAGTTATAATTTAAGGTTATGAAATTGCAGACTTTAAAATGCAAGTCCATAAAATAAAGAATAACTTCAACTTTCTTATACAAGGCATTAAGATCTTAACAACGTGGTCTGAAAAGATGGAAAAAGCAAGTTATATCCAAACTAAACATCAAATAATGTCTGCTAAAAATTGTGCAACACTAAAAACTGCAATGTTAATTAACGATGCTACAGGCAATTAACCGTCGTAATTTCTGTAATCTAAATTATTATTATTTCGCAGCAGTTCTTTTACCTGACTTTGTAATTTGAGTCATTGCACTGATGAGACAGAACATCTATGTAAAAAGTAACCTTAACGACGTGCTAAGAACATTTTGTTGGTGATCAAGTAACTGGGAGCAATGTATGAGGAGGGGGCGGGGCGAGGCGGTGCCTGCAATGCGGCCGCCCGTCTGACTCACCGACTCACCGTCGCTCCGCAATAAAGAACAAAGCATCACACGAACTACCGCGCCGTGAAATTGTGCATTAACATACATAATAACACGCTCGTATCGTGCACCGCCCTTTACTTGGATATTGAGGATTTTATAGAAAAATAAAACATTTATTTGCAACTTGCATTATTTACGTGATGGTATAAGATAGTATAACAAAGGAGTAAGTCAACTGCTTATTATCCGACTACTGTGATGAGTCAACCTTATAAGTGACAAAATAAAAAAAATACTTCGACATTATTCATCTTTGGCAAAAGCTGATTAATCTCTTTTTGGCCATCTTTACAACAAATTTTCTAACATGGTAACCGCAGGAAGGGACCTTCCCTTCCTGCGGTTACCATGTTAGATAAACAGATGTGATCGAAGAGCCACCTTCCAGAGCGCACATGACTCTCCTGCCCCTCAACGGCTAGACAAATTCAGATTCGAAATGAAATGTTTGTTTGTGACAAGTAAAACACACAAAGACAAAGTAATCAACTTTACGGGCATTGGATGTTGGGTTTTGTACATAGACCACGCGACAGAAAACTAGTTATAATATAACTTGTACTGCTCTTAAAATACGAGCGATCAATCGAAAAGGAACACCAATTTACATGTATCTTCCAGACAGGAACCTTAAGTGGAAACTTTTTGTACTCGAAATCGCCGACAACGGAGGTAATTGAATCAGGCTGTTAACTACGAGGCGTCAGGTAATCGAAGTATGTAGAAGGAAGTTCTAACGGAAGGCGGATCGAAACGTCTTCCGCTATGACAAAGCATTATCACCCGTATTTCAGTCCCAATAAAATAAGCGAAAACATCGTTAAATTACTAAGTCTACAAACAAGAGCAAAAAATCCTTGCGAGAAACCTTCTTTCTGTTCTCACTGAGAACATAAAAAAATGTTTCTCGAACATTGGAGACTACGACGTCAAAACAAGCAGATTTACGTTCCAATCCGAGGTCTTGTCTGAAACGATGATTCACGCAAACGTTCCGAGGCCGAGTCGAGTCCCAAACAAGCGTAGTATGTGCAATAATTAATACGTTTTTATAAGAACTAATTCATGCTAACTTGTACCGGATTTGGCATGGCACTGAATGATCTATGCGGTTTGTCCTTATGGGACGTAATATATCAATGAAGGCCTGAGAACTGGTATGACACTACACACAATGTTTCGTAAGTATCTAAAGGGCAAATTCATAGAACTAGTTAGTAACGTATTTAAAGAAAAAAACCATGATAAAGAACAAAAAGGCAAGTATTTGTGACACTTTTGTGTCACAAATACTTGCCTTGTACCAAGTGCGATTGTAAAAAGTTTTAACCTCAGCCTATGTTTTCATAGGCTGAGGTTAAAACTTGTTACAATCGTAATTATAGTGCTTAGCGCAAAAATCACAACAACGAAGCCAATGAAATCACGTTTATCAGCCCTCTGCCGACACGTGACATTCGTAAGGGCGGATAATAATTGTGGATTGTGCAGCACTGACAAACGCTGAACATAATTTAATGGTCTGTTCCAAAAGTATCTGATAAAAGTGTAAACAAACCCTGTTTAGAATTCTTGCGCAATCACTAATATGAATTGGAGATGCATTCATCTGTATTTAGAAAGTTGCAATTCCACGCACAATGGTCTAACTGAAGGACTAAGTGCGGAAACCAAAACCCATAACATAACATAAGTTGCAATTCATTTCTGACCAGTTTTCCCAAAAATTATTGTTTGAATAACATTATTAACTTGCAATTGAAAAATCATTCGACGAATATTGAGGTTATAGAATTAACCTCAAGTGAAGAACATCTAGGTAATTTAAAATTAGCTCCGAAAATTATATTTTCTGATCAATTCGTTTACTTTTCAATCAGATACTTTTAGAACAGACTATAGGCTATAACAAAATGATATGAAATAAACTTATTTATAACACCACTACAATGAATGATCACGAAAACCCACTGTGCCTTGATTGGTTGCTCGCAGGAATTGTAATCGCTCTTGCTTTAGGACAACCTCCACAAATGGCAATACAAAAGCGGCAGTCAGTCATGTTACGACCATGGTAGAAGTATTCTCATATAGTTCCGAACTGATTTGAGAAAAGAAATCGCTCAACGCCCTTTGACGTAATGCTCTAGGCACTTTTCCTTTATTCAATTGACATACATATCATTTACATTGTTAAATATTTTTATAAACCATAAAAAACATTAAAAAATAGCAGGCCATCGGCATCAGGAACAGGGTCCAAGCTGACGGTAGTTAAGACTCTAGAGAGGAACCTGCTCAGTATATGTGCTGTGTTCTGGAGTACTGCTTTCTGAATCAAGCCAGACACGCAATGAGAGCCTCCTGAAGTGTGTTGGTCGAGGCTCTCCGCTATTAGGCCAGCAACCGTAACGATTATCGGTACAATGATTGTCGAGTCCACGTCCCACATGTCAATAACCTCTGTGATAAGTCAAAAACCTTGATTTTTCAAAGACCCTCTTTAATACCAATATCCAAAAAGGGTCTTTGGTCAACTCTTGATCTCCATGCATCATCATTCTACTGCCCTTATACCAAATTATTTGGGGTCGGCGCAACATGTCTTTTTCTTCCATACTTCTCTATTAGGGACTAACCACACTTATTCAGCTCTGTTCAGCTTTTATCCATTGAAAACAACGATTTTGTATAGAGTAACAGATGCGTACGCATCTCATACAAAATCCTTTAGCCGCCATCAATCAACCAAATAAAAAGTCATTTATTCAAACTAGGCTGAGAATCAGCACTTTTCGAACGTGAAAATTACAAAAGACAGACCCCCAAAACGCCCGCCCTTCACCACTTCCTACTGCTTTCGCTGGGGAGAAGAAGTGGCGCTACAAACTCCCCAGCAGCACAGCTGTCTCCTCAGTTAGAAAATATTTGATTGTATACAATACTAGGACATCTCGACAGTCACCATCCTTTCTAACCATATCATCATTCACACAGTTCATCCATCGTTTCTTTGGTCTTACCAACTCTTATAGCCATCAAAATTAATACTCAAAAGTTTCTTCACGACATTTTCCTCATTCCTGCGTAACACATGCCCATACCATGGCAACCGATTTCCACACAACTTTAAAAAATGTCGATGTCATACAACGAAAATGCGAACCAAACGATATCCGACTTCCGAAATTAAAGTTTTTGAAGTGAAACTTCTTTACGCACGCTTGACTTGGGGAGTAAGCTGGCGAACGCGTGACGTAAGCGTTACGAAAAGTGTGATCGGGCAAGGCGAACGGAAGTTAAGTGGGGGATATAAGCAAGAGACAGCAGTGCGCGCGCACATTTTCTTTCTCTCTTCCTCTCATAGCCAAATACGTTCCGTATATCTAAGCAATAGAAGATCTATGCAAAAATATTAATTTACCAATGAAACCATGAAATAAATTTAAATATTTGTAGAAAATTAATATATGTATATGTGTATACATGTATATATTGTACACACATATATATATATATACATACAGATGGAGCGAAAGAAGTTTCACTTCAGTCGTGTGGTCATAAGCACACTCGTTTTTTTTCCACTTTGTAGTGTCTTTTTTGGAAGTCGGTTGTTGTTTTTTTTTGTAATAAAATTTTTATCTCCATGTAATGCAAATGAAAGTATAAAACATACTGAGGTACTTACAGGTGATTCTTCTCTAGTGCTGGGTTCACTATACGTGGAGTTGGCGTTATTGTCTGCGTGCAGCTCGCCGTCCAACGGACTCGGACACTCATCATGGCCGGGGTCTACAATACATAGAAATCAGTTTAACGTATGATAGTTTGAACAATTTGTAGAAATTATGAAGAAACTTGTTAGTAAGAATCAAAATTAAAAGAGGCGATAAAATGCAGTTCAAATAGTAATCGGGGGAAAGACTTGACTACTGTAGCAGACACAATATTTTACTAAATGAAACTACTCCATATGTAATAAGTTCCAAATGGCGCCTTTACCCTAAAGTTTCAGGGCCAATTATTAATATAATAAAGCTGAAGAGTTTGTTTGTTTGAACGCGCTAATCTCTGGAACTACCATTTAATAGGCCAATAAGGCGAAGGCCTTTTTGTATTTAATAGGCCAATTCTTGAGGAGGTTATAGGCTTATATCACATCACGCGACGACCCTTAGGAGCCGACCAAAAAGAAAAAAGTCAAAAAGAATGCTAAGGGAAAACGAAGTAATAGCGCGGGCGGGCGATAATTTTGACGTGAACGAAGACGCGGGCAGAAGCTAGTGATACCGGCATGAAAGATTTAACGTATCATACATTCCTATTTTCGATTTAAAATTCAAAACTACAGATTTTGTGGCGTATGATACGGCCTTCGCTTCTATACGAAGTAGTGCTATATTTTCTACGACAATGCCTACCATGATTGAGCCGCGACTGTTTTTCATCGTCAGTACATGAGTCAGGCTCACCAGTCTTCTCTTCGCCGCTACCGCTGACGCCGCCCTCTTCGTTATTCTGCTTTTCTGTGAACAAATAATATTAATTTAATAATACAGTAAAACTAGCTTCCTTTTGAACTTGAGGCAGGGTATTTTTTTTACTGGCCTACGCTGTCCCACCCTTGGGCAAAGGCCTCCCTTCATTCCTTCCACCTTTCGCGAGCCCGCGCGTCCACCTTCTAGTTTTGACGGAACCTATTCAGCACGTCCCGCAAAAAAAAAACAGTAAGACTAGCTTGAATTTGGGCTTGTTTCTAAGTAATAAAGGCCGCACGGGTCGATCGATCAGGTTAAGCTACGCTAACCGCGGTTGGTCCGTGAATGGGTGACCATCTTAAAATACCAAGACACCTCCGTGTCTCGGAAAGCAGGTTAAGCCTTTGGTCCCGGCTGTAATTCGTGGATTTTTGACAATCGTTACGGGCCGTCACAAGACCGAATATCTGACAACCAGTCTAACCAAGGGGTATCTTATTACCCAGTAACTTGGTCGTGGAGGTCAGATAGGCAGCTCCATGTAAAATACTGGTATCCAGCTGCATCAGGTTAGACTGGAAGTCGATCCCAACATAGTTGAAAAGGCTAGGCAGTGATGATGATAAGTAAGCCTAGCTAAAAATGAGTAGTTGTCCAATAGAGGTGAGGCATGTTTAGATCCAATAAAGGTATACAGGGTGTCCCTGGAAGTATAGATCAAATCAAATAGGGGCGTGGGCAAAGTCATTTCCAAACTTTTTGATCCTGAGAATGTTGATGATTTTTTTTATGGTTCAAAAGTTATGTCCAACTTTTGTTATTTTCAATTACTTCAAAGAACAAAATCATTTTAAAAAAACTACCAAGAACTGTCAATTTAAGTTTTTTAGACAGCCCTTTTTTTAATGATTTTTTTTCTTTGAGCACTATGCGAAACAATTGAAAAAAATTGGTCACAACTTTTGAACCCTGTATAATAGCAATGCGTAGGCCACACTACGAAAAACCGACAGCGACTATAGTCTGACTTTTAATTAGCTGCAGTAAAATGACACTTCTTACTGTCATTTCGTTAAAAAATGTTGCCACACTCTACTAGTCATGAGATTAAAACGAAATTTAACATCGTTTTAAATTTCGATAGTCGAAATTGACCAATTTTTATTTAACCGTAAACAATCAAATATTCTTTGTATTGATTGGATACAAATATATGTTGTAGTTTAAAATCAGCGTAAATACATAGTCTACTAAAGATAATTTTGTTCAATTATTACTCTAAAACTCCTACTATATCGATCTAAGAAAACATTTTTAAAAATAACATAACATTTTCATTAGGAATAAAATAACTTTTACTATACAGGATTATTTTCAAAACACCAAAATCCTCAAAAATAATAATATTTAAAACATATTGTTTGTGATTAAAATTAATGCTTTTTGTAAATCCAATCCGGTCACTGATGTGATGACAAAACAGTAATTATGCATTGCTCAATGTTTTTTTTTATAAACTTATTTTAACATGAATCGATTTTGAACTGGATGTTATTTGAATGAATCGATTATTTTGTCACATCACTATTTAAATTTCGTTAAAAAGTGGTAACACATAAGCTGTCATTTTACTGCAGCTAATTAAAAGTCCGACTATAGATTGTTTGGCCCTTTGTACACACACGTTTTTCTTGCCTTGAACAACTACGGTCTATTCGCCGTGTGTAAGCACAGTCGTCAGTGTTGTATTGATCACTATGGGAGCTTTTTGACAGACACGTTTTAATACGGCGCGGTTTTTTGCCGTAAAATAAATCTATGAGGCCTTGGCGAGCAATGGCCGTATCCGGCTGATATGGTGATCGTTTTCCGTAAGATAAATGTACGTTTAAGAGAATATTTGGGTCCTATAGCATCTATCTGAGGACTTTAAAATATATTACAAACAACTGGTTGAAACTCACCTTTGCTTTCGGCATTATAAATATTATTTGTCTGCAATATTAATTCAAACTCCTTCGCTGATTTTCCTTCGGCTGATATCGCTTTTATTCCGACCTGAAGACAATAAATATTTATGTTAATTTACGGTATTATATGAAGCATCTAAGATATTCTTGAGATGAAAAGTAAAGTTTAAAACCTGCTACAAGGCTATCCTCGTGGCAGGCTTTTGAACTTTACAATACCAGAAGGTGAAGGGAGATATGTTTATTATCCAGACCAGTGGTGCCTAAACCATTTCATCGTGGCATTAATGACTTATTGATTAAATTACGCACAGCTTCAATAGACTTGGCAGACCTTGGGACATACCATAATCAGCCTATAATTTTCCCACTGCTGGAATACAGGCCTCCTCTCTTCGAGAGGGAGTGGGCTGTAGTCTACCACGCGGACACAGTGCGGGCTGGTAAATTTCACATGTCTTCGAATTTTCGGTTCTAGGACATGCCGGTTTCCTCACGTTGTTTTCCTTCAGCGATTGACAGCAGTGGTGATCAAATTATTTATTATTTACACAAAGTAAAGCGCCTGCCTGGGTTCGAACCCACGACCTACAACTCGTAAGTCGGGACCGTTACCACTGGGCCACCACTGCTCTTACTCCTTGGAACTTACTACAATTTTATATAGGAACTATTTGGCCATCCTCGGGCCAGGTTTGTATTTACAGATGTTTGTAAATACCAAAAGCGCTTGTGCGTTATTTATACAGATATTAGACCGAATAAAGAATAAATATACCTTGTTGAGTAGCTGTTGCGGCAGCAGTAGCTTGATGTAGTCGGGCAGCGCTCGCACGGCATCCTCGAGTGACCCTCCACGCTTCGCTTCTTGCATCTTATTGCTGTCGGTACTCAACACCAACATCTTTGCTTCACCGTTTTGTACTGAATACTGGAAAATAAAATCAGAAATTGTTATATGGTTTATTTTATAGAGCTATGAAATATTTTAAACAGCAAAGTACTTATCGAATAGTGGGATACATTCCTATACATTTCTCTAAGCAAAAGGCAGTGCAGAATGTTAAACCTCATACTTAAAAAACCTTGTACAGAAGATGTTGCTTTGATTATCTCATGAGACCTCGGAATGGATTGCTGATTGCACTTTGAATTACGACTGTTTTAGCAACGCCTAATTGTCATTGTTACTGTGTCTGGTCAGATGAATTATCACAAATGTGGAAACAACTGTAGCCCTGAGGTTGATAAGTAAATATAATGAATAGAGTTCTTACAGCGAGCGGCAGATGGTTGCGCACGGCCAGCTCGCGCTCCTCGGCCGTGGCGATGGCGAGCCTCGCCGCGCACATCTTGCGCTCACACCGCGCTGCCAGCTTCTGTATAGACAAAACAACATACATTTAGTCAAAGTCAAATCATAGGCACATAAAAGGCACCTTTAAACGTTAAAATTTACAAGAAAATAGAATTAGTTCTAATTGTCCCTTCCAAAAAATAGTTTCGTATGAAGAATAATGGGCAAGAAACTCCATAGTTACTCTTTTAAAATGTTTTCAAAATCAAGTCATTTGCTAGGCTGAGAATCAGCACTTTTTGTATGTCAAAATTCCTCTAGACGGCAGCCCTTCACCACTTCCTGGCTGGGAAGAAGTAGCGCATAAAACTCCCTAGCAGCGCAGCTGTGCGTACAAAAAGAAGATCTTGATTCTATGCAATAGTATGTAATTAATATTACGAAACACAAAACGTAAAATTAAATTATTTGCCATATTGTGTATAGTGTATTGTCGTCACAGCTAGTAGACGACAATACACCAACAAAAACATTGAAAACTTTACTCAAGCTGGAATAAATAATAAAAACGTACACAGAACTTAATACCTAAATAAAAACCTCAAGCCATAAAAGGCACGGTAATTGTAAGCTAAAGGGCATGTTCGCTTACATATGTAGGCCAATTCCCGTAATTTAAAACGTTTAAAATCTAGTCGCAGTCTCATCTCGGCGACAAACAAATGTCAAAAACTTGTCAAAATGTAGGGAAATTTGTAAAAGTATTTTTGACAGATTGAGACTGAGATCAGACTGTGACCGTTCTTAAAAAATACGAGAATTGCCCCTATGATATGCTACATTATGTTCTAGCTGTAACTTGAAGTTATAAATTAAAAACTAGGACCATCGAAGTATAAATCAACAGTTAATTTTTATATTATTATATAATTACTAATAAAAATAACAAAACCATAGCCAGCAAGACGACCTGTCACCACAAGCAGCACCAGTTGACAAGCGTAACACAAAGATCAGCCATTAGCCCCCTCGCCATATTTGAGGGAAGGAGGCAACCCGACCCCCGACGCTACCGCAAGCAAAACTCAAAAGCGGTATGACACTTAGGCCCGCTACAACACAAATCACTAAGGCCCGTATTACAGAACGTCACTCAATACTCAAGCATTACTTAAAACTAGATTCAAGCCATTTGATTGGTTGAAACTAGTTTTAAGTAATGCTTGAGTATTGAGTGACGTTCTGTAATACGGGCCTAAATGTCTTTATAGCTACACATTAAATGTATTTAGCTATTTGTGGTGCAAGGGGGCCTTACAGACGTGTAAGCGTCGCACGACATCGCAGATTTTGGCTATTTGCTGTCGCATTGGTTAGTTTCGGGTCATAATTGGGCCACTCTTTAAAACTCTTTGAACCAAAAAATCCTACAGAGTATGTTCGTACCTGTAGCTCGGCGAGCGCGTTGTTGGCAGTAAGACGCAGCGCGTAGTTGTGTTGATGCAGCGCGGCCACCTCGCGGCTGCGTCGCTCTAACGTCTCCTCTAGAGCCAGCCTCTGTTCGTGCGCCGCGCGGAGACTCTCTTGCGCCACTTCCTATAACATTCACTTTTATTAGGAAATATTTTTCTTAACTACTAAGAATATGAAAACAGATTCAAAAGATATCAAAGATCGCACACAAAAGTACAGGGACGAATTTTGTTGGTTGGCGAAGCTCCACAGGCATGATAGATATCGATGACAAATAAAACGAAAAATATATGATTTTAGTTAACAATGTTCGTACCTGGTAGTTCCTCTTGTCGCTGAGCAGCTGCGCGAGCTGGTGATGGTCGGGCTGCTTGCCGACGGCCAGCATGGTCTCCAGCGTGTGCACGCGCATGAGCAGGCGCTGCTCGCCCACGAACAGCTCCCACGACGCCGCCGCCTCCGCGCGCGTGCGCTCCACGCACTCGCGTAGTGTGCGGAGACGACCTTCGAGGGATGCTTCGCGTTGGATCGCTTCCTGAATTGCATACAAAGATGTATTGTTGAAAAACAGCTCAGTATTTGTCGTCGACAGTGACAATCTGTCGATTATTATTCATGACAGTTCGTTAAACAGTACCAATTTGCAATAGACACTAATGTCTTCTTTACCAGAACAACAACAACACAAAACTTCAGCTAAAGAAGAAGACGTCTCCCCAGGATTTGGCATCATCATAAAATCTTAAGAGTGTATCTGTGATTGCTTAAAGATGATGAGCGAATGAAATAATCTACAATTGACTCTAGTTACAATAGACAAACAACCAACGTAAAAACGTTTTGTTACCTGAACAAAATTATTAAGCTGATACAATTCTTTGAGGTGCAGCGGTGTGGTCATAGTGGGGTTGAACGATAGCTTCGCTTCCTTGCCATCGGGGTGATATAGCTTGAGCAGGGCAACCACTGGCGGGAACGTATTCTGTCAATAAATATAGAAAAACATTATTATCTTATCGAAGCTTTTGTCTCTGTCATTAAGAACGGAAGTTTCGGGTCTATATCAGACGCTGCATTTTTTTTATACTGTCCAGTAATGATACGTGCGACTCAGTAAGGGTTGTAGATAGTCCCGCTAACAAGTTGCGTCTGGCAATATTTAATTTTATAGCACGGAGCACTGAGTTTTTGACGCGATGCTTAGGGGAGCCCTATGTCCAGCAGAGAATGTTTTTTAATTCGATTTATGATGATAGTGATCAGTTATTCTCATAAAAGCTGTAGAACCTGAGTAGCCGACAAAGCTTGCAGAGTAAGCAAGCTGAAGTGGCAGTGGGCTAGCCATTTTTGTCGAACTAGCTAGAATGTTAATAGTTAATAAGTAATTATTTTAATTGTGTATGTTTAAAATACGCAATGTAGAATACCTGGTTTCAATTAATGTGATAACCTAATCGCCACAATGTTTATATCGCAGGATAGTTGGAAAAATAGAATATATGCAAAAATCCGAAGATCTTTGCAAAAGATTCGATTATTGGAAACTAAGAAAGATTTTCGTAATAAACACGAGCTAATATCAGAATTTTTGCAAACAACTATTTTTCTAATTATCCTGCGACAACGATAAGATCAAACCCGGATACAAAATTGACATGTCCATAAGCTTGCTTAAGAGTAAACTAGTCGCGAGCTCGAGCTCGAACTCACTGGTGGTCATGGCCGAAAAGCACGCTGTCTCGCTTGGCGTCGTGTCTGACAGCGCTAGTATCAGTGATGAGTAGTTAGACGCTAGTCTACACAAAAAACGTCTAGTTCTCACGAACAGAACCACCGTTCCAAACTGATAGGCGCGTAAAAAAATTCGAGAAGCGCTTCGGAAAATCGAGTTTTATGAAAAAACCACTGCATAAATAATTTACAAATAAAGTTTATTGAACTCTTCGATAACTGAGCTTTGTCGGTACGGACTTGGTTCTGAAGATTTTGCAGTTCTTTTATTACTTATTTACACCCAAAGTTACGTTAAAAACAGCAAGAAAAACGAATCTTTGTTGGCTCATAACTTTTTAATAGCATTTTATTTTAATACTATTCTGTTTCCGTAGACACAATTAATAATAAGTCAAAACGATATCATGTTTAACTTTGGATGCACAATGTAGTGGAGTGACACAGTGGAGTAATACTCTCCCGAAATTTGTATAGAAAAAAATATCGACAAGTGGCACCTTAAGTAAGATAAATATAGTTATAGTTTTCACTACAATCTAGCATTAAAAGTACAAAACAGGTCTTAGTAAAATTAATAACGGCTCATCCTGAGAGCATCTAATTAATTGATAATCACAACACGATGTTACCCAGAGACTGATCTCAGATCACAAGAATACAAACCGGTTGGGCAACTTTACACGATGTATCTATTTGTCAAAACTGTATAACACGGGCGAAAACTGAGCGACTAGATTTTTAGGATTTTTTCGTCTGCAATAATAAGAATTTAGGAGTCTGCGATGCGACGAATAATATATAAGATATATGTTTTATGACTAGATTTTAGTGTATGTATAAGTATATTAGTGCCACGCGAGCGGAGCTGAGGGCAAAAGATGACAATTAAAAGGCAGTCTCATACAAAATTAAATTGATAGTGTTACAATAACATAACATGTTATAACCACCGTCTGCATCGGAGCAGTTAAACCTACTCACAGTTGACTGGGTTACGGTGACGCCGACATGCTGCGACCGCAATGATTTATACAACAAATTGATTCACGTATGTGGTCATTGCGAAAAACAGGTGTTCGAATTGCTGTCGAGCCATCCTTAACACTGGTTTTGTGTAATGGTATCACGGAGAAGTAGGCCAATTGAGTACTAGGGCCTTGTCACATTTGATATCTGCACTTGATGTGGCGATAGTACAGTCACGAGCAAAAGTATGTATACACTTGGTTTTTTCAAAGGCGATTATCTCCTTTATTTTTCAATGAAATTTTATGTTATTACGAACATAGTATTTTCGAACCCATAGGTTTATGTAAAGTGTCATATTTCAACGTTGCATTTGTTATTTCACGAAAAAATCGCAATTGAAAGTTGCCAAGTGTTGACATATTAGTGTTCGTGACTGTACATAATCCAAAATATTTAACTGCTTCACACAAATGATAAGATTTTACAAACATATCCGTATGGGCTTTATACGCATATTCGAATAACAAATCTCACTCACAGAATTTGTCTGAAGCACACGAAAATAACGTGTGTAATTCGACGATCGGTTACGTTGTTCCATTCAACGCATTTCCGAATAAAAACCGAAAGTAATATACACAATATCTTTTTACTGCACTGATATGATTAGGTCTTACGTCCGCGAGGTATCACTCCATCTATTGTCTACTCAGTTTGTAGCACCTACCTTCTCAGAATTTCCGGCATTCTCCACGACTGGAATGCCGAACTGCACCACATCACCAGAGAACACCTCGTGTGGCTCTTGCTCCTTCGATATGGAGCACCGGTTGTTGTTGATGAACGTGCCATTGCTGCTCTGATTGTCCTGTAAACAATACAACACGCACGTCATACAACGAATACATTTGTACAACAATGGCGTTGTTTATTTTGATGTAGGTACATTTGGTCTAGTTTGATCTCTAGACAAAATGTTTCTTAAAATTTTCAGTAGTTTAGGTATTTAAGTAGAACAGTAAAAGATACAGTTGTCACGATCAATGCCCCACACATTTATTCGTCACGATACTAAATAACTGTATTATGTATACTTAGGTTAAGATATGTATCTATGGGTCTTTGTTACCTGAAAATAAATGGTTTATTATTATTTATTATTATTATTATTATACCGATGGCAATTTTATTAGCATATTTTATAGTTTAAAATATAAACTGTTGAAAATTTGATAAGCGTTCCCTATTAAAATATTACACTCGTCAGCCGCAGCAGATTTCATCTTCCAAAAGAAGTCAGAAGTTTGAAAATGTTTGTGTTTGCCTGTTAGGGGTTTTATAAAAATACAGCTATTGTTGTTCCATTGTTATGAACAAGAATAATTTATTTCCTGGAAATATAAGTTTCACCAGATGTAAAAATTGGTGGGTTATTCACAGTCCATATTTCGGCTGTGTATGAGATGCTATGCTAAAAATGTGTCATGCCTAATTGATAATCGCTAAAATAAGTTTTATGAGGATATAGAATGTTACCAATAGATAAATTTTAATGTAAAATGTTTGCTTGGCTATTAGAGATGTGCTTTTATTCAGTTAATGAATTTTTAAATCATAATTTTTGACATTGTAATGAATATTCTATATTATTAGTATTTTGGCATAATATCTATAATTATTACTTTACTATAGAGCTTATATTTTGGACATAACATTGTTTATTTTGACATTTTAATTATATTTTCTGACATTGCAATTAATCGTAATATCACTGTATTACTTTGACTTTAGAACTTGTATTTTGGACATAACAAATTAATTTTTATTTTACTTTTTGACATTTTAATTAATTTAGTGATGATTTGAATGTGCTTAACTTTTTTTTATATTTCTACGCCAGCAATGGTAGTATATGTGGAACATTATTAGTGTAAGATCTCAAAATACCATATACTTGGAAATAAATAAATTATTATTATTATTATATGCACTGAAACGTAGTTCCCCATTTCTATTTTCAGCCGATAATTTAAACGTCACAAACGAGGCAGAACCTGCTTATTTCGATTTACATACTAAAAGACAAGTCCAAAATCTGTTTCATCTAATTTCGTATTTAAATATATTCGAACGTACAGCTTTAGAATTCCTTGTGTTTTGTCCTTTCCGTTTTCTACGTCATCCATAAAAGATGCATTCGTTACAAATAAGTTGGCGTTTGTTTGACCTCTACAAAGTCCTTCAGCCTTTACTAAATGAGGAATTTGTATCAATCTAGGAAAACGGTAGGCGTAATTATATTCGGACTGCTTCAGAATGCTAAATTATATCTTCGGGACCATTGTGTCTATAACAGACACTGGCCTCGATTCTGTTGTTCACAAACTAAATTAAATATAAGTTCAGTGCATCTTTTTCTTTCTATTTCATTATGAAAAGGACAGAAGATAAATATTAGTTTAGTCCTGTCAAATTAGATAATCCATAGACAAGTTTAGACGTGATAAAAAAATTGGCTATTAAAAATACGTCAATGTACGTCAGGCGCTGACTAATTTGACAGGACTAAACTAATATTTATCTTCTGTCCTTTTCTTAATGAAATAGAAAAAAAAAGATGCACTGAACTTAAATTTAGTTTAGTTTGGGAACAACAGAATCGGGGATATCAGCTGTTTTTTTAAACACGTTATCGATCGTTATGCTGAATTGTATCGTGTGGTATTTGTATTGAATGTTAATAATTTTGTTCATTTGCAGTTGCATTGCTGTCGCCTTAATTAGCTGACACAGATACTCATATGTTACTGTAAAAGCCAAACATTGGAATATTTCACGGATATCTGGTGTACGAACCAGATGTATAAAATAACGTTCATGTACAAAAACCGATAGTAATTATTCTGTAAAATGTGTGATGTGCATGAGAGCAAATAAATAACGAGGTAAAAGGATCGTAGCAGGTGGCGTTCTGTAGTTTCTGCCTACCCACATGGAAAAATGGCGTGAGTTTATGTATACATATTATATATATATATATATTTATCTGGTAAGAGTTGAGAAAAGAAGTGGTGGAAGTAGTTAAAAAGAGTATTAGAGTAACTTGTTCTTATTAAAACATATTCAGAATATCAAATCTTTGTTTAAGTTATCGACTACATCCAAGACTATGGCTGCGATTCACTCTCAGTTCTTCATAAAACCGTATCTAAGCCATTTATAAGAGTAAAAGCCCTATAAATCAATTCATTACATATTAACCTAATAAATAATTTATATCGCTTCCTAGAGCTATCGTATATTTAAGAAATCGCTATTTCCAGTAACACAAATTAATGAAATATGGTGTCATACTAACTTATCAGCAATTAATTTAGAATGTAGAATAAAAATTGTAAATATTGAACTTTTATCTAACGAGCTCACGGCAATTGTTACAGTATTTTCCTAAGTTGGAACTAAATGAAGAATCATTCTAATACAGCTTTTTGTCACATTTAGTTACGATAGTCTTTATTTACGATCGTATAAGTCATGTTTTCCTCATTGGACACCATTTCTACAAATAACATAACTTCACCTCTGTATACCCCGAAGGGTTGAGCAGAGATGTACTTTTATTACGCCCAGATTTCGCTAGTTATCCCATGTAATAAGGTGCGAACCTATTGCCATCAACCAACACAAATCCAGATTCCGGGCTGTACTGAGAAAACACAATTTTCTCATTGACGGCAAGTTACAAAGTACAGTGTGCCAGCAGATATAAGCATAATACAATATACTTAATATACAGTGTGTCCCTGGAAGTATGGATCAAATCAAATAGGGGCGTGGGCAAAGTCATTTCCAAACTTTTTGATCCTGAGAATGTTGGTGAATTTTTTTACGGTTCAAAAGTTATGACCAACTTTTGTTATTTTCAATCACTTTGCATAGTACTCAAAGAACAAAATCATAAAAAAAACTACCAGGAACTGTCAATTTAATTTTTTTAGACAACCCTGATAGTAAAAAAATTGGTCACAACTTTTGAACCGTAAAATATTTCTCAATAATCAATCATTTGGAAATGACCTTTCCCACGCCCCTATTCGATTTGATCCATACTTCCAGGGACACCCTGTATAATAATCATAATCAGCCTAGAATGTTCCTTCTGCTGGGTCACAGTCATCTTTATGACAGGGAGTGGGCCATAATCTACCATGCAGGCCCAGTGCGGGTTGGTGGATATAAATTGAAATTTCCTTATTTCCTATTAACAGAAACGAGCAGCGAATTGTCGAGGTAACCAACAGGCGGTATTATCAAGCCACGATCAAGCTTAATATCTTCATTCTTTACAACTCATTGTGGATTTTTACGACGTAACGAACGACCAACGTTACGCGAACAATTCAGACGTTTGTAGGCAAACAACCTCTAAAACCGGAGACGCAGTTCGGTAAACGGAATTACCATGAAGACAAGCGTCCATAGAAATCGCCTGTTGTGGGCGGAAACGGTGAGAGTCTTGCTCGAAATACTTATAGGCTCCAACACGTAACCAGTACAAGGTTCCTTCATAATATGTGGTGGGATGAGTTGACTTTTTCGTAACGCTCGTAATATTCATAACAACTAATTTGGTTATACTTATTACTGTTATGAAAGTACTATTGTGACTTTGTTTGAGATCGTGTCGTGAGATTTCGGTCGGAAATGTACGGTTCTACATACTTATGCTAATGTGATGCTGTTCTTAAGTTGAATCTTAATTATGCACTTAAATTAGAAATATTTATGTTTTTTTTTTTTTTTTAATTTTAGGTATCTTACATATTTTTAACAGAACTTGAGTAGACTGACCCGGTAGGGAACGAAGCATCGCATCCGTCTGTTTATACGGTTTAAGTATGTTAATTTAAACGGGCAAAGCCGCGGCCTACTCTAATGTCACATAAATCGGACTGTCCCAGTTGGAAAACCGTTCCAAAGAAACATCGGACAAGACCTCGAGAAAAAATCAGTGTCTCTGGGACTTTTGCTACTTTTATATCAATAATTTGCTGTTTATTCTAAAGTAAAATCAAACTTACGAGCAACATTTATTTATATAAGACTGATAAATGCTGGCATTCTCAATAGAAATGCTAAAGCTGCAATATAATTGCAACACAATATAATTCTGGAGGCACGGTAGTGCAGCCGCCAAGACGAGCCAAGCGAAGCGCAAGGGCACTACCTACATTTTCTTGAAGCGCTTCGTCATTTTATTGATTAATACCAGATAAACAAAATTCTCGGGATATGATGTCAATAGTGGACTTATTAAACATAATTATACCCCCTTACTAATAAACGTATTATATCAGTTGAATAGTTTACACACCGATTCCTCTCTTTCAGTCGTCAGTAATTTGACTTTCTAAAGAAGAAGATAAAGCGTTTTGTAACTATAGACGCTATACAACGCTTATTAGTAAGGGGGTTAAAGTTAGGGCACGCCGCGATAGCGGCGGTAAGACCCCTCTTTGAGAAGTGGCTAGAGAGGCGCCACGGCGCCCTCACCTACCGCCTGACGCAGGTCCTCACCGGACACGGGTGTTTCGGGAGGTTCCTGCACACCATCGGGCGGGAGGAAACGCCCGGGTGTCACCACTGCGAGGGTCGCCCGGAGGACACGGTGGAGCATACGGTGGCGGTATGCCCCAATTGGGCGGAGCACCGCCGTGTTCTCGCAGAGGCGATCGGCAGCGGCGGCGACCTCTCGCGCCCGGCCCTGGTTCGAGCCATGGTCCGGGGCGAGAGGGAGTGGGAGGCAGTCACCTCCTTCTGCGAAGCAGTCATGCTAGCGAAGGAGGTGGCGGGACGGCTGAGGGAGAGGGCCTCACGTCCCAGCCGCCGCGGGAGACGCCCCGGGCGTCGGGAGCCGCGAGACGACTCCCGGCCACCGTAGGCGCGGGCCTGCGGGCGGAGAGTAATGGGTAACTCTCCGTCCGATCAGGACCAGGCCCGTGCCGGACGGCGCGTACGTGTTCCACGCGCGCCTCAAAGAGATGTCAGCATAAGGAAGGGGCCCGAAAGGGCCGAAGCCTGCCGGGGCAGCGGGATTGTCCGAAAGGGTTACCGCTACCCCGGAACACAAAGGGCTAAGGAAGGAACACGGGTGGGTTTTAGTCAGTAAGAGTCTGACACTCCCTTCTGCTCCACCCAGAGGTCATTGGATGATTTCCCATCCACAAAAAAAAAAAAAAGGGGGTTAAAGTTTCAATTGCATAGCTCTTATACTTTAGATTTTATTTTGATATCTAAAAAACCCCGATTTCGTCACTGACTCACTGATGATCATCAAAACTCTTAGGGTACTTCCTGAAATCTTAGAAAGCTAAAATTTCGTATGTAAGCTAGTATTAGTACACAAACAACAACAAAATTCTAAAACTTGGAACTTTTACCCCCAACCTAAGGGGTTGGGGGTAAAAGTTCCAAGTTTTACTAGGGGATGGAAGTTTGTATGAGACTTCCGCAAATTTTGATGCTAGAAGTCTGAAAATTGCTAAAGGGACTCTTTGTTATAAATAATAAAATACATATTTCACGATTTTTTTTTAAATCGCCCCTAAAAAAAGAAAAATAAAATTTTTTCATAAGCAACTTACTAAAAGAAGTGAAATCCCACCAAAAATATTTTCATGTAAAATGTTGCCAAGACGAAACCATAGGGCTCGCATTGTCAAAAAGTTATCACATCTCATGTAGAGCCAAGATTCTAACTCTACACGTCCTAACTCTACCAGCCCTAACTTCACAACCTTAATCAAAATATGTGGCTTGGCCGTTTCGCTACCATCACATGGGCGTAAGGTGAAAAATTGATTCACTGTTTATTACTTTTCTGTTATAAGTACAATAGTTATTGTAGTAACGAAACACCCAAGCCTCAAAGGTGTAGAGTTTGTGAAGTTAGGGCTGTAGAGTTAGGGCGTGTAGATTTAGAAGCTTGGCTCTACATGAGATCAGAGGGGCAATTCTCGTAATTTTTAAGAAGTTCACAGTCTGATCTCATTCTCAATCTGTCAAAAACACCTCAAATTTCTCTACATTTTGACAAGTTTTTGACATTTGTTTGTCGCCGAGATGAGACTGCGACTAGATTTTGAACGTTTTAAATTACGAGAATTGGCCTTCTGATAACGTTTTGACAATGCGAGCCATATGGGTCTCGTCTAGGCAACATTTTACATGAAAATGTTTTTGGTGTGTATATTCAAATGAGTTATCGTGAACAACAGTGTCAAAATACCCAATCTCTTGAAAGATCAAATAGATTCGGAAGTAACTGCAAGTGTCAAATACAAAAAATAATACTAAATTCATTGGAACCGTTTCTAACGAGTCGTGGAATTCAGACATTCGAACAATATCTTGCCGATCTGGCGTCAACTTCCTTGCTGGGCAAACATTACCTTAAAAAGCTGTCACAAGGATAATACCGTATTAGTAATTATCAGTATTATTTATATGTCACTTTATAATCAACCTTTTTTATTAAGTATAGAACTAATATTCGGAGGTTAAGCCATACATTTGACCCATATTTTGATCCAATACTTCGGTCAGTGGTGATAAACTGATTGTGTAACTCATAGATTATGAAATGGATGATCCGGAATTAATATGAATATATGTACTTAATTTTCGTCAAATTGATGGCGAAATCCCAGCTTTAATCGCAAGAAACACCCACAGTTGTCCTCAATAGAAGTATTAATAACCATGGCGACCTCTCGTCTCGGTCTGTCACAGTAAGTACTGTTATGGAAAGAACTTCGCAAACCTGACTGACGACAATTGATCAATCTACAGTACTATAAAGAGCTGGTTCCTTTGTTCTATTGTTCAGGGTGATCTCAGCAACTACTGAACCGATTTGAATGGTTTCTTATTAGTGAATTACTCAAATTCTTTAGTTTCGCGCGTTGTATTACACTAGTTTGTCAATACGGTAATCTAGCTTGTCAATACGGTTATTAATGAGATGAGATGTGAATTAATGAATCTACAATGCCCTCTTCTTTCAAATAACTATAATCGTTTTCTGAACGCGTATAGCGTGTAGAGAAGTTTCTTTAGCTTGCTAAAGGTACTACGATACTATATACTATGATATTTCACATGCAGTTTCGCTGAATAGTACTATAATGATAGTGTTCGACGCAACGGGCCAGTAATAGTGTGAATGTGAATAACAATTGGTCACAAGTTGGTACAGCGTGCATAGCAGCAATTTGTGAGACTCACCACAAGGTAAAAGTGGCCCTTGTCGTAATAGAGCGTGGCATGATGTCGAGACAACACTCGGCATTCGAATATTGTGTTGGTCGGGCTCGGAGTCGCGCGGTACACGTTGCGTCCAATCTGAAACATAACAAACATTCCGTGAATGCAATACGAGCATTAGATCAATTAGATAACAAGCTTCCTCAATTATCAAAAAAATATTTCAAGAATTCCACTGCTTCGACATTTAGCCTTTTATAATGAGGAACGTATATTTTTTATAACATTTACACACAAAATATACCTAATACCTACTAACTTTTCTGGTATCAGGCATTGAGAGATTAATGTCCTGCGTAAGTTGATTACAAAGTCGTTTCAGAAAGCAGGCTACAACAATGATTTTTTTTTTAATCTTTATTTATTTATAGAGGGTTTGATCAATTTTACCATGTCACCCTCATAGGGGCATTCTATGTCTATCTACGCTTAATACCTAGGTGTACAATTTTATATAATTTTTTGGCTGTCCTGGACAAAGGAGCAGCCAAGATACTATATGGGTAGTTCTACGATAAGAGGTTTTAAGTTCTTAGAGAATACGGCCGCGGAGAAAAGTTGCTGTTTTTTCATTCAACACTTATATTACGATTTTTGTCCTATTTATGTATCTTTTCACGTAAGGGCAGGTCACTTTATCCATATTTTATTACTTTTTACAAGGCCAGGGTAAATACATTGGGCAGGGTAGAGACAGTAAGATCAGGGTAGATACTTATTTAGCCAGGGGAGAGAATTTGTGACAATAAAAGTAACAAAATTAGTAAAATCAACTTTAATTAAACATTGTACTTAACATAGAATCAGACTATCATTTTTACCAATCATATTAAACATCACAAGACTATATTATTTCAGCCTGTTCTGAAATTTAAAACAAAAATGTCTTTAGTGTCATTACAATACAACAAATAATAAAATATTCTTTTATTAATACTAATTATACAATGTATAAGGTTAAATGCGCAAAACCTCATACACCCCAATTAGAGCATTAAGTTAAAAGCATAATACAATGACCAAAACTATTTTTGTCAAGCTATTTTTATTAAGAAAATCGTGTTGATCGTAGCATTATTTTATGCATTCAAAATTGAGTCTTATTGGCATAAAATAAGACTTAATTTTCTTTGGCTCAAACGACGGATAGTATGGCAAAATACATACCTAATTTTTGAAAAAAAAAAAACCTATATTAAAAATGACTGATATCGATTCAGTAGTCCATTTAAACAAACTATTTTCAGGTTTTGCGCATACAAGTAATACAAATAATCAGACTTGCGATAATCAGGATAATTTTCATATTACCTGTATCTATGCTACATTTCACTAAATGAACATGTTTTAATCATAAAATAAAATTAAAAATATAAATTAAAGGCACTCTCTTGCCTATATTGCTCTCTAGGAGTCATTTGGTCGACAGTTTTTATAATTCCTTTCTCTTTTTAAAATATTTTGCCTTTTCTTTTTGCTTTTGCGATTCATATTTTTCGGGATCATTTTTAATCTTTTCATATTGTAGTCTCGCTTCACGTTTCTTCTGTAATCTTTCTTCACGTGTTAACTTTTTCCGCGGTTCCATGATCTGTAACAATATTAGACAATAATATAATAACAATATGAACTGAGAACCTCCTTTATTTTTCAGTATTAGAATTTACCAAAATTATTTAAATCTGTTTGTTGATAAAAAATATGCTATATCTAAGTTTGTTTGCACTAACATTATTTCCCCTGGTCAACAAGTCTCTCCCCTGACAGTTATCTTGCCAGGGGAAATATGGCAGGGAAGAGACGTTTTCATGATAAATTATATTGTTTTAATTGACACAAGAAATGTTTCTGTACATTATGTATCACACTTAAACTATTGCATTATTATTAAATTAGACCAGTAAATGCAAATAAATTAAATGAATAATATAACTTTTATGACTTACCAGTGGAGAGACACAATGACCTCGCGAAACCAACACTTTGAACCAACGCGTCGCAACAACTGAAAAATGTCGGCACTCTTAAGGGCTCACGTGTTTGCATTGCTAACTTCACGTTGATAGATGACCTGGAGCGCTATTTGGAATATGGCCGTTTTAAAATTTGTGTTTGTAGTAGCGGAATTAAATTTGCCAGGGTAGATACCCAAAAACATTGGGACAAAAGTTAAGTTTAAAAAATATTGCAAATAAATAAATTTTGTTCTATTTTTCCTTAACAATACTTAAATATATTTATTGAAATTTGTGTTTAACTTTAGGCATTTAATCGTGACGTTATTTAATAAAGTGCATTTAGGTGATGTGTTTCATTGCAAAAAATAACAACTTATAGAATAAAATTTATATTTTAAACTGATTGCCGCACAAGTTACCTCTTATCGTAGAATTACCCATATACAGGCCAACATTAATACAATTAAAACCGTTTTCCATGAAATAGTTACTCGTCTCAGCCTCGTTCCGGGCACATTCCGCTAAAATATGAGTGGTATCCTCTATCTTATCACACTTAGAACAATTGGGCGAATCACTTTTTCTCATTAAAAAGGCGAAGCTATTCAACGGAACATGTCCCGCATGTAGTCTAAAAGCAGTCACAATCTCATTTCGATGCATATCTGTGCCCACAAACCAAGGAAGGCGGAAAAGGCTGTGCTGAATGGTTTTATACCAAATTCCCTTACTTAGTGACCTCTCATCAAAGTATTCTTTCCATAATTCTAAACACTGGTCACGAACTCGATACAACAACAATGATTGTAAGCGAAGAATGGCAACCTAATTATCTGCAACTGCTGCGTACGTCAGGACAGATCGAAATAGATTGATCTGTGTATCAACATGTTATTTGTATGTGAATTAAAACCGTACTATGTAGATCAATGGATCTCTTGCTCACGACGTGACATAGATGAAAACCAAGCATCGTTAACAAAGATTTATTTATCATGGATGACATGTAGACCCCGCCTTTGTTTTAGTATCCCAGTGCGTGTTGACTATCCACTAATGTACTTTTACCCTTTTTCCGACTACCAATAATTAATAATTACAAGCCGTCACGTATCTTGAGGATGGAGGTGCAAAAAAAGGAAATTCATCATATACCTATTAAAAACTTAGTCAACCACAAAAGTCTAGTCGAGTCAGCCGGCCAGTACCTGACTGTGGACATGCATGTTAAAAATTATAATACCTTCGCCTCCTAGTCAAGCGCATGACGTATAGGTAAACGAATGCTTTGCATAATTCATACGTTATTAATTCAAATCATGTTTTGCATTATTACGTCCATAACATAATTACTCAGATGCACGCGCTACTTATAGGTTATTGATTTACTACACTCGAACTACGTTGAACCAATGAGCCCATTAAAATTTCTTTCAGCGGATACATCCATACTCGTTGGCTCAGATTTTGGCGCTTCTGCATGGATATCAGTTACTACGGATCATAAACGGCAGTTTCCAGCTCTTTATTATCATAATTTTGCGACCACCAATAGGATCTCCTGCCTAACTCACGCACTAGCATATATTTATGTATGTGATGTATTAAACCCTTTTCCCCAAATAGATGAGTTCTCAAAAGGACAAGGTAAGTTTCCTCTCTGATATCGTTGGAGCTTACACTTACGACCTCACAATCAAATGCTATATGAATCAATTTTATTGGTAAGATAAAGAGTAAAAAACAATGAGTCAGATGACACACGAACATGAGCTATTGTTAATTGTTTTAATAATAGTAAAACTTGGTACAAAAGCTTCCTGTAAAATAACATAAAGCTGATAAGTATCGACTTCCTTACAAGCGCACTAGCAGATGTGTACTCAGAAATAGCACAATTTAATCTCATTAAATTTAATTGCCAATGCACAATTGTGGTCGTCTCAAGCACTTCGGGTCAGGCTGAGTCAGGCATGCTCGGCCGTGCTCGGGCGCATATACCCTCGACAGACAACCACGCGCCTGGACTGAATACAAACTAAATTATGGATAAACGCAATGATTTGAGTGTGAAGTGATTGTCAATTGAGTTTTAATGTTTCAATTGACTCTTAACAAAAGAGATGACTGTACTTTGCACGAATAGGAAATATATATCTGAATAAAAACATTCATCATCATCATCATCATCTGCCTAGCCTATTCCCAACTGTTGGGGTCGGCATCCAGTCTTTCCGGATGCAGCTGAATATCAGTATTTTACATAGAGCGAATAAAAACATTCATCAGGAAAAATATTTGGCCTATTTATTATTGCAGAGCAATTTGATTCATTGGTTTATATTCTGCTTATTTTAGCATACAGGAAAAGATACAGGCAAGAATTTTTTGCTTAGAATTCCAGAGAGGCAAGCCCTTCTAATTTGAGATGTTGACCTTAATGAAGCGTCATGGAGGAATGGGCATAGACGTTAGGCCCTTCCATGAATGTTTAGAACCTGGTATGATAATTTTTGCTGGAAATTCGAATATATTCTGCCGATCTAACCTTCATTTACGCACAACTGCTGCAACATAGACAATTACCTACATTCTAAGCCTATTATTTTAAACTAATTTCCAAAAAGCTATCGACAGTCATGCTTTTATAGCAGAAGGGTTTAATAAGCAATCGAAATTGGCGATAACAATATTATTTGGAAATGAACTGAGGGGCAATTCTCGTAAATTTTAAGAACGTTCACAGTCTGATCTCATTCTCAATCTGTCAAAAATACTTCAAATTTCCCTACATTTTGACAAGTTTTTGACATTTGTTTATCGCCGAGATGAGACTGCGACTAGATTTTGAACGTTTTAAATTTGCAGAATTGGCCTACTGGTGTCACCGCAAGGTAGGGGACAATACTCTGACGTGGAAGAGAAGACCTTCAATGGTTAACCCTAGGCGGAAAAGTGTTTCAGCCAGAGTCCAGACAGCTTCAATCTGAAGTAGGAGGGGGCCGAGTAGAGGCTAGTTGAAAAAAGTGAGGGTCTCAGTAATATGGAAAAATGAGGGGGGCAACTTGGGAGTGGCAATGGTAATATCCAGTATTTGATGGCAAATACCTGACGTATTGTGCAAAGATGTTTGACGCGACATTGCCACACGTTTTTACGATGTTTATTGCAAGTTGCAAATGCTGCAATAACATCTTATATGAAGTTTCGCGAGATCATTTACACAGCAGCGCAGCGGTTAATCGCGCGTGGATCTTACATCGCAGAGCCAAAAGACGCGTCTTGGTGGGGGATCTATAATGCTGGGGGTCGGGTCGTATTAAGATGGACTTTGAAAAAACTTAGTAACTTTTAAACCTTCTTTCAGCCGCCGATAAGCGATAGGCGCCGGTAGCCGATGAACAGCTAAAACAAAAGCCTGTCCTTTCGTTATAATATTGTTTGTTAAAAGGAAGGGTGGCAATGACCCCAAAATTTCGGCTTACCTACCATGCCATGGTCGAACTCCAATTTTTTCAAATAATGTCCCGAAAGTACTTATTTGTATTGCTTTGGAAAGCTGAGGTTCCATGGAAGTTTATGAAACTACTTTGGGGTCATTGCCATCCTTCTTCGTTTGTAGAGCGAAAATATTCCCTTTGAGCTAAATTTTAATACTTTGATGTTTAGACAGTATTTTCTAACGATCATAGACCATTTTAAGAAAAGAGAAAAATAAGTCTAAAGTCAAGTGAGAATTTCCCTAAAAATATTAAAAACCGACTAGCTCCTAAACTATAAATAATCGCTAAACATACATACAAGTAGGGCAGTGTTTCGGGAAGCCCTTAGTGAGGGGCTTTTAAAATTTTGCTTTCGACCTTGTTTTATCAGTCACCCTGTATGTGTTATTTTTAGTTTTTCATTGCTCTGTTGAGATTTTGTGCGCTCCGCAAGTGGCACATTAAAACTGGGATTAGTTAGCCAAGTTACATCTTAGCTCTTTTTCGCTCCGACATGCCCTCCTACTTCCATGTGTCATCTAACAGTGTGACATAGAGCTGTTTGTTTTTTAAGATCAAATGTTGACATAATTCTACCTGTTTTTACTTATAATATCATTGGTACTGTCTATAATTACTGTTTGTACAGAGGCCAGCACATCAAGCTGCCCCAATCTGTCAGATTTTCCCAATTGAATATGAACCTTATTCCTTTGTGCTAAAGTTGAAAATCTATCAAAGAAATTTGACAGATTGGGGTAGGTTGACCTGCTGGCGTCTGTACACATAGGTACCTGGCACTATCAGGCATTACAGATAATTATAGTATTTAGTTTTCCAATTTTTCCTCAACTTATACATATTAAGTATTAGGACTCAATTCCATACACAATGTTATGCTTGTGTTTATTTGACAAAATAAAACCAAAAATGTTAATCTTAGAAAAAAGCGAGTCAGTAGCAACATGCCAAGATATAAGCAGAGAGAAGTCAAGAAGTGATGTGATTCAGTCTACATTTCAAAATGTTTTATAAATACCTTCCTACAATTTTAGGACAATTTCACCATTTTAAGATGAGATAAATTGAAGAAATAATCAATTGTCATCCAGATAAAGTCCTTATCTAAGTATCTAGTTTGGCAACAGATTAAGATTAGCGAGAATTCTCTTTTGAGTTACCAAGAAGTTATCAAGTCAGGAATGATATGAAAAAAGTTACTTGTTGACCCAAATGACTCCTTTGTTTTTTTGGCCATGTTGCAAAGCCATAATAGACTATGCCAATTTTTATTTTAAAAAATGAGCATTGAAATTTTATGTCAGCCAGCTCTATTAGTATTAATTTCCTTGTTCTAAACAGAATTTATATTGTGTCTAATTGTTTTTTCTACATCAAAGAATTACATTTACAGCAACAGCCAAGCCTGTCTAAAGGATTGAGATCCAAGCCTGTCTTTTTATTAGCTATTAATATTCACTATCATGAAATCCTGACCTAAATACAATAAAATGTAATACTTATTTCTGTTTGAATATTACTGTTCTACCTGAAGTTTTCAAGGAAATAAACAAGTTTTGGTAATAATATTATGATTGATTTTAGACTAATTTCATGTTTTGCATGCTAATGGTTACAGTACAACCTTGCAAGTGTTACAACAGTGTCATTGTCACCTAACTCAGTCCAAATTATGTGTAAAGCTTACATTCATAAGGAGTTATTTTCAGTTGCCTAGTAGTCAGTAGAGAGGATATCATGAAAAAAATTTAATACATGTAATTTTTTGTAATTCACCCTCTTTACCCTAAACCTCAAGTAGGCTATGAATTTTATTCCTAAAAGCTAAAGAAAAAGCGAAGCACTTAAGTTACCTGTTCAATTTCAAGCATCTACAAAAATTATACTGTATCAATTATAAGTACACATCAAATTAAACTTTCATATGCCACCTACTAGAGAACAATACAAGATTATTTGTATATAATATTTATTTTGCTAAATAAATATTATGTTTGTGCCTACAACTGGCATGTATTCTAGTTACTATTCTATTGTCTAAGTACCTAAGACAATAACAGTCTCACTAAATGTCATAAGTATTCTAATTACTGGACAAAATTAACACTTTACACAGCTATACTTTGCTCATATAGCTCACATTTTATAAAGACTTCCTTGGGCTTAGAAACATGACATGTCAGCCTGTTCAAACATGTCACATTCCATAAAACTATTTACCTTGACAGGTTGCTCCAACGTGACGCGACGTTCTTCGAAAGGCAGTGAGTTCGAGTGTGGAATGAAGATAGCCCTGGGTGCACCATCCTGGTTGTTTTGTGACTCTGGACCAGGTGTCCAATTGTAGTCAATACTTTTGATAGTATTATTCATGTTTGCCATGTTTGGTTTTGCTTTCTTGCTCTTTGCTATCACCATCGCACACACTGCTCCTCAGAGTCAGCATTCGTGCCTCGTACGTTATTTAACGAGTAACACATCGATGATCGAAACCTAAATCTATTCACTTGCTGCAAGGTGAAAGGTGAGCACTGATCACTGCCATTTTGAGGGCCAAACACTGTTTCAAACTAAAAGGAGTCAAAATGTTCTATTTGAATATATGTTCTAAATATCGAGGCAATTATGCAAACACCATTATTTATGAAACTTGATTCCCTTCGTCGACGTAGGTATCAACGAACGATGTACAAAAAAATCAAAATCTGGAAGAAATTTATTATTAAATGCTAGCTACTATTTATTATTGTATAATAAAAAGAGTTTACGCGTGGTTGAGTATTGTAGAAATATAATATTTTCAGGGCGTCAATCAAAATTATCATTTGAGGAACTTACGAAATGGGCGCACGATTCGGACATTTGTTTTGTTGAATTAGAGGTAGGCATAGTTCACTAAAAGCTATATAAATCGACTAACTTATAAAATTTCGGTTCGATTATTGAAAGTTCGGTCAAGCAAGTCCGGTTATGTCAGTGTAATACGTTTAATTATTAATTTATTTATTTTAATTAATTCGGATTATTTTATAAAACTAAATTCCTACATCTCCCTTCATAACTCTTGGTGCCTGTCAGATTGAATGAATAATTAAACTTTTCATACCTCAACGGTCAGATTACATTTTCACAAGCTGTCTTTACGATTATAAACCGATAATTCCTGCCTGACTGGTGGTGAGTAGTGCTAGTGCTAGTGGTAAGGGACCACTGGCCTGTCACTTAATATTATGCTTTCATTCGGTTACATACTTACATCAAAAGGATGTTTTTAAAAACTTCAATCGATATTATTTACATTAAAAATACCTCCAAAAAATAGTGTTACCCTTGCAAAATAAAATGCGAACTGGTTTTTTACGCTTGTAATTCAAACAGAATGTTCGCTTTCTCATTTCCACACGAACTGTTTTGTATCTTCTGTCTTTATTCTTCAAAAATAGCTTTAATGCAAACTAGATGGCGTTGTGCCAGTAAATGTCGACAGAAGAAAGAAAATCGAAACTTCATGTTGTATTGGATTGGTGGGTGAGTTTGAGCCATTGCAACGAAAACGGTTTTCTGCCTTGGGTCTTGTGTGAAGTGTGATTGATAGAGTGCGTGATATTTATTTCAGACAAAAGTGAAATTTTAAGTGTTTTGTGTTCCGTAAGTATAATTTTGGTTTACTTCTCAGTTATATACGTAGACCTAAATGTTAACCGAACAAAATATCTGCGTAGAGCTTGTCCGATGTAGACGTTCAATATGGCCGTTCTTTTACAATAATTTTAAAATGTTTATTCGTAATTTAAGAGCAATTGTTCGGATAAGGAATTCAAACTCCTACTGTAACTACAGAACATCGAAATTTCTTATGATTCGTGAATTTCGTTGATGTGGCAAAATGACAGTAACCCTATTGGTTTTGACGTTTAATTTCTGAGTCATTTTACTCATTCACGTTTTATGCTGTTTTTTTCTTCAATTTCATGTAATTACATCCATACTCAGTCTACAGTCTAGTATGTATTGCTTAATAACTTTACTATTACCTACTTCGAATTAAAATGCTTTTAAGCAAAACAACAAAGCTGCGAAATTACATAAATCTACGAATTCCTGGTCACATAATTTTACTGGTGTATAGAAATGGCACAATCTGTAAGGAGAAATAAATTAATATCAAAAATATGTTACCTACTCAAAACAAAACATATTGCTTGAGAATTTGTTCAGAAGTTTGTGGAATTTTTAAACTGTTAAAAACATTTATATTAACATTAAAATTTATTTAAAAAAACTCATGTTTTTTTAAATAAAAGTTGAGAGCTCATTATCTAGAAAAAAATACAAAAAAAAAACTTAATCCAAATCACACTGCAGCAACATTTTCTTGGGTTCCAGGATTTGATAACTATCATTAGTTACATTTCATTTCCCTCTCACCTTGAATGTGAGTAAGGTTCACATATTTACACACATGAATTGTTTAATAAGCAATGATCAGCACTTATTCACTACTGACAAGTTCATTAAATGGCACATTATGGCTTCATCTACGTAACTTACCAAAATAAAGGTAGGTTTGCCCTTGGCATAGAAGCCATATTTAATTTTGATTAGCCTCAAATTACATGTTCACAGTTTAGCATTTTAAAATGTACTTAAATGAAGCCTATATAGTTGTTTTTGAGTTAGACTTAAGCACATTAGTGCAATTACTTTAATTAATTAAAATTTTAATCTTGGCTTTTATCATCATCTTGATTAGGCTCAATTTTTGTTACTAAGTTAGACATACATGTTTATAGTGTGGGCAGTTCTGGTCAACTGTATTGCACAGGTTAAACAATCCTTTACTTTGAATTGTTGCTGTATTTAAGTCCCTTAATGGCTTCATATTTGCATTTAAGTTTTTTGTCCTATTCAAGTGACATAGTTACAGGAATCAATTATTGTTGATAGTTTGCAAGAAATTGATATTTTGATTCTTATCAGGTTGATACTTCTTGTTCAAATCAAGCAGCTCTAAAGTTAGTAATCATATTTTAACTGTACTTAGATGTTACAAATGGCAAGGTGCAATTTTTGGTTCCATGCATTATTTTTAATAATAAAAACACTTGATAATTTCAGTATACCCCCTACACAATTTGGCCTATAGTACCAAAATAGTAAAAAATGTGGTTGCCTTTACAAGATACTTAATTACTTATTCATTAGTGTTTGTAAATATGATGTCAATCACATAAATATGTGTGAATGTGCTAGATATCCTTGAATAATCAATAATGAAACTAGAACTTCTGTTACCTAGTCTAGGATTTCATACTTTTAGGCCATTGACATTAATGATTAAAGTCAATAACCTTTAAATTTTTCAAAACACTACTTGTCTTAAAATAATGACCAGTCCCTATAATTATGAATATATGACATTTTCATGTATGGATGTATTCAATACTAGCGGCCCGCCCCGGCTTCGCACGGGTTTAAAAAATAGAAGAAAAAAGCCTATATTAATCAGTGATAATGTAGCATTCAAATGGTGAAAGAATTTTTAAAATCAGTCCAGTACTTTTTGAGCCAATTCGTTACAAACATACATACAAATCTTTCCTCTTTATAATATTAGTATAGATTAATTAATAAGTAACTCACTTTTATATTAACATTTAATTAAACTGAATTGCAAAAGTACCACCATTCAAAATGTTGCATCTCAGTACAAAAGTATGATGATTATTTAAAAAAGATCTTAATGCTAACAGCTATTAAGTTTAATCTTGCATAGAGTATTTTCCTTGCCTGTCAAGTGCATTTTTTCAGGGTTAAATAAATAAAACACATTACAAGAACCTAAAAGCATGATTGTTATGTACCGAATTTGGATACTTATACATAATATTTATGTAGATGGCTCACTAAGTTTATGTTAATGTTGTCAGTGATGTAATTTGACCTTTAATCTGCCTTCCTCATGTCTTAATTTATTTCATCACTTTAAAGCTGGCTGTACCAATTTTTGTGACAACTGTTTTTTTTTTTGCTAATATGGTCATAGTATTAAGTAGTATTAAGATAATTCATGTAATCTTTTCAGATAATTATTATGTAAAACTTTTGCATTAAAAGCATTAGCTTTTAAAATGTAGAATAAAGAAACCATCAGTAGAAAATAATATGGCATCTCAATAAAAAGGTGTGAAAATAAAAGGTTATAACTTTACCTAAAACAATAATCTTAGTGAAAACATTTGATTACTACTGCCTATTATCAATTTCAAACACATTGCAGCAAGTCATATTTGTTATGTCATTGAAACTTCCTCAACTTAGCTCAGAAATGTTACAAGTGGTGTGTAAACAAAACTATTGTGATTGTACACAGGTGTTATAATGGCAACGGCGTTTCTGCCGTCGCCCGCGTGAATAAGTGAGACTCTAGTGCAGTGAACCAACCGGGCCCACCGCCTCAAGCGTCACCCGACCACGATGAAAATGGTGTTGTCACAACGGCAACGAGAGGAGCTGTGAGTAATGCATATATTATTGTAACATGCGGTCACAGAATGCAGAACAAATCAGGAGGCGCCTACTCCATAATTCCACGCCGCGCACTGGGTCCTAAAACAAAACAAACCCCCTGCGTCCTGCTGCGCCTGCTGCGTCTCTTCTTACTCGCCTATTAAGACCGGGAAATATTTTAACATTTGTGGAAAAATGTTTTCTCCTTTCTGTCATATGTAGAAAACGTAGAAAAAAAATACAACGGTACGTGAAAAGGGGTCGGAAAAACGATTCACGTTTTTTTTTGCCTCGGTTCTATGCGCTTTCGCGCCCTTTGGTTTGTTCTGTATTCTGCATTGTAATTTACGTTGTCTCAGTTCACGCGAGTTTAACACAGTTTCATCCTCTCTCTCTCTGACTACTACACTCGATCAGTTGTTTAAAACACTATCCGACCGCAGCCAAGCGCAAAAGAAGTGGATATCCATCATCCATCCAGGTTTATGGCATGTCGAAAAGTATTCCTCATAGCTTTCGGCTTGAAGTTAATTTGTATGTTTATACGTTTTTATTAACCTGGAATTTGAGCAGAGTTCGTTTTTGCTAACACAGTTATAAAATGATGTTATAGAGTTTATACCAAAAGAGGTAAATTACAATATCAAAAGAATGACACGAAAATATCTTATCATATTGTACTTAATCAATTAAAATGGGTACTTATATTAATTTACTCACTATGCTTATCTCATGTTTATTTTTATAATACCTAATTTGAAAAGATTCAGTATTCGTGAATACCAGACATTTGCTGTTTTGTAAAAAGTTGTGTTGAGCAATAAATTCGACCTAGCTCGAAGAATGAAGATAATATATTATTATGCACCTGCGACATTGTTACCTCGCTCCTGACTTTTCATCAGATAGAAATGAACATTAATTCCACGGTTCACGTCGAGGTCATATATAAGTAACAATTTGTTCGCAGAATAGATGTTTAAATTAGTTAGAAATCCGGAATAGAAAGCTGTTGCACTTAGAAATGTATATTTTTCTTATTGCATTGTTTCTGATGCAGTTCATTATAGCCAGGTGTTCATTTTGTGAGCATTCGTTTACGAATAATAGATTTTTATGAGGCGATCTAGTTTACAAATAATTACGAAATCAATGCATTATTCCGCTGTCTGATCTCAATAGTGGACGGAGCATTGTCTTCAGACTTCAGAATATACGATTGCGTTTTGGAACAGCAGAATTGAGTTTCAATGAATTCGGTCAAGCAAATAGTTGCGGCGGCAACAAGGTCGCTACTAACGCAATGTTACCAATACTCTACTAGAAACTTTCTGAATTTGGTATTAATTACAATATCCTATCAAAACATCAATATATTAAGTACAGAAATCCACACAATCTATACTACCTACTATCTGATTTGGCTGTTATTTTTTATTCAGTGCAAGTCTGTCACATAATAAAAATTGTGCGAATAAGCTTATAACCTGTTAAGTGTTTGACTAATGGGAGTAATAAGACACAATTAATTATCTATTGTCATGTTACCTCTTGGGTGCAATGGACAGCTATACATTTAATAAACAGTCATTCAATTCACAAACAATCCTTCTATATGATATTTATGTTATACCTGCTATACATGAGAAGAAACAGCATTACATGAAAAGCGTTATTCTATGAGTTAATTAAAAATTCATTCAGTGATAGTGATAATCTAATCCATGTTTATCTGATCAAGATGAGACTAACGGACACGTTCTGAAGCTTGTTCTAATGGAATGATGTACCTATGTTTTGTATGCAAGGTAGAGGCGCGGATACATGGGGTGCAAGTCAAAACTCAAAGCATTTACTTATTTTTAACCGGCGAAAAAAGACGGAGGAGGTTCTCAAGTCGACGCGTATATACAGGGTTATTGGAAAAACACCAACAACCTCTTAAGAGCTCATTTTACTCATCGTTATGAACAACTTTTACTATGGGACCAAACCTGAAATCGCGAAATAAAAATCAGCTGTTCCCTACATTTATCTTCGTCTATCTCGTCAAAATGAGTACAATGACCTCTTAAGAGGTTGCTGGTGTTTTTTCCAATAACCCTGTATATGTACCTACTAGCTTTTGCCCGCGACTTCGTCCGCGTGGGTTTCGTACTTTCCTCAAATAAGTTTCCACCACAATTTTCACCTCCCCTTGAAAGGTAGTTATTTCGAAAATTTATGTTTACGATCTTTATACTTTATTTAAAGAAATAAGTACTGGGGTCAATTTTTTAGTTAAAATACCTAAGATGTTTGAAATAAACTGTCCTCCCTTTTCATCACAGCAGCAGTGCTAAAATTCTGTAAAAATCTCACCGTGAAAACTGAGCTGAAGTGAGCTGTCATTCCACCTGATGTTAGGGATTGGCCTTTATTGATAGCTCACTTCACCTAAGTTATCACGGTGAGATTTTTACAGAATCGATCAGCAAGTCTTGTTTTTAATAAAATAATCTTTAAGTCATAAAAATGGAAACTTACCAAAGTTTCCATTTTTATGACTTAAAGATTATTTTACACCCATTTTTGAGTTAGTGGAAGTTGGAGTTTCTACTCCTTAAACTTTATTACTCTTTTCCACCCCGGTAGGAGTCGATTAAGTAAAACCCTAAAACTCATACTTTTTTATTTTCAGTTAGTACCGAGTTTCGACTTAATCCGACAGCGGGTTATTTTTTTTTCCTACCTATTAACTTTGTCACCCCCTAAATTCTCTGTGAAGGGTTTTTTGCAACTAAAAGTGACAACCTTTATTATTTACTGAGGCAAATGTTGAAAAGTTCCAAGTTTCTTAACCCAAGGAATAAGATTTTTCATATTAACTGTATCCCGCCTTTTCACCTTCGCAGTTTTTATCCCCCAAAGGGCGAAATTTTAAAAACACGTTTGGGATGTTACCATAACTTGACTCAAAGATTATTTATACTAATTTTCCAGTTAATCAAGCCACGCAGAAAATGGATAATCAATTACCCCTTTTCATTATTAATACTGAGTATCGAGTTAATCGGACCGGCCGTTAAAATTTTCCACACAGACTTTAACACCCCTAAACCTATAATTTGATGGATAGTTTTGAAAAACATAAATGTAGGTAAAAACATAAATGATAAACTTTATTACTTACTTAGGTAAATATTCCGTCTAAGTTTCAAGTTTACTAACCAAATGAATAAGATTTTTCATACAAAGTTTTTCCCCCCTTTTCACCCCCTAGAGGAGGAATTTTGAAAAAACGATTGGGACGTGTTCATAACTTGACTCAAAGATTATGCATAGCAATTTTCGAGTTAATCAAGCCACGCAGTAAAATGGAAAATTAACTACCCCTTTCACACCCTCAGGGGTACATTTTTGCAAAACCCTGATACACGTTATTCTTTATTTTTAGTCTTAAGTATAAATACTAGAGATGCACCGAAATTCGTTTCACATTCGGTATTACCGAAGTTCGGCAGCTTTTACCGAACTTCGTCTCCGGCCGAATTTCGGTTAGATCTGCCGAATGTCGGCCGAAATTCGGTAGCTTAAATTAATTTAAATAAGAAATGGAAAAGTGAAAAGAAATTTATTTTAAAATTAAATCTAGATCAAATGATGATTTGTAAGTAAATAGGTAACGTGGACGTTCGTTTTTGTTTTTATTTCCGTAGAAAAGAAAGAACATCACGTATCAAAAATATGCTTTATTAAAATTACCAATTGTAATGTAATATTATTATCTATCAGCAAGGTAAGATAACATTCTGGGTGACCGCGGGTGGCGAGCGGGACGCGCGCGTGAGTGAAATTACAAGCGACGACGAGGAACGAAGACGATCTGACCAGCCGATCGATTCTGTAAAAATGTCACCGTGATAACTTAGGTGAAGTGAGCTATCAATAGGGGCAATCCCTAACATCATATGGAATGACAGCTCACTTCACCTTAGTTTTCACGGTGAGATTTTTACAGAATAGCGCTGCTGTTCATTGAGCAAAAGCGCGCGAAATGTAACCGAAGTTCGGCAGAACTTCGACTTCGGTACAAATTTAAACCGAACATTCGGCCGAATTCGACATTCGGCAGGACCCACATTCGGTGCATCACTAATAAATAATGAGTTTCGAGTTAATCGGACTACGCGTTAAAATTCTTCCATACAAATTTTGACACCCCCCCAATCCCCTGTTAGGGGTTAGTTTAGTAAAATAAAAAATGATAAACTTCATAATTTACTTATTCATGCCAAGTTTCAAGTTTATTAACTCAAGGAATAAGATTTTTCATACAAACTTTCATCCCCTATTTTATCCCCTTGGGGATAGAATTGATCAAAATCCTTTCTTAGCGGATGCCTACGTCATAACATCTACCTGCATGCCAAATTTCAGCCCGATCCGTCCAGTGGTATGGGCTGTGCGTTGATAGATCACTATGTCAGTCAGTCAGTCAGCCACCTTTGAGTTATATATATTTAGATGTTAGACCACGCATAACTTTTTACAGATTAGTCCGATTTTGATAATTCTTTTTTTTTTTCAATAAACGGGTGCAGTTGCCCCCCACCTTTACGCTTCGGCTAAACTTAGTCTAAAACTCTAAATTATTAAATAAACGTAATTTTACAACTTGTCGTATACATCATCGAAATGTAGTTGTAGAGATTACGGAAAATAGTGCCAATTAAAGATTTTTTTAAAGGCTTTCACGGCTTGTGAAATCAGCACCCCTGCCTCAGAGAAAAACATTTGCCCTCCTAAAACCTAGATTCGCGCCTGGTGAAGTACATGAGTGCTTAGTGCTTAGGTAACATGCCAATAAATAATTGGCATGTTACCTAAGCACAATACAGACCTAAGCAAATACCTAAAAACATTTCAATTGCTCGATATCAAAAGTCGTAGTTTGAGTACTTAACCTCATTTTTAACTGTATAGACTTCCTTCCGCGTGTAGCTGTCTATTTGTTGAATTTATCCAATAATAGTCCCCTTGTCTTCATAACCGAATAACGCCTACCGATTTTAACGTTTAAAGTTCTTGTAAAGTCGTGTCAGTAGGAACCAATCGGATACTAGCTCCAAACAATATAATTAAAATAATATCTGGTGGTTTAACAATATTGTTAACAAAGTCAGCTCCATTAATTCTTGAATTCCATACAAGGAGTACCATCGGTACTAAGTCGACCTGCGTGCCTGCCGACCTTTGAAAGTGACAGTTGCTCTTATAACGCAATGTCGTTGACCCCGCGTCGCCGTTGGCGCCTTCCTCGACTTAATGTTGGTGTGCAGCTTTCATCGTGAACCTAGAAATCCCATCATTATTATACGATTATTGATGTTGCAATTGCAAATAACGGCTCACCTGCGCACTACGCTAACGCTGATTGCAGATTTCAAAGAAACTTTATCATACTAATAGGTTTTCAATCTGAAGATTAAATGAGATTATATGCAGGTAGCTTGTCATTCGATCAAGTGCACAGTTAATGTGTTGTCGTAGCTGAAATTAAAACCTGATCCTGATAAGGCAATCTGCTGTCTAATCTCAAGTAAACCGTTCTTATTGTTTGACCAAAACATCAAGAAATAGATCATTGAACATGAACCAGAGGGTAGCCTTTTTAGTGTATAGATTACTGCTTAATATACCATCGGCCGTGAACTAATGACCTAAAATACCCTAGCGTTCCTTATACCCTTTAACTCGCTTCACACGAAGTGAAAGGCGAGCTGAGATCTAATTCGCGATACTTCAATACAAAGATGTGGTCATGCTGTTCACACGCTATTGTTATACAAGTGCAAACAACACGTCCAAATTCAAAGTATCCATGTTATGTAAGTTCATTATACAAATAGGATTAACTTTATTAAGCTACCAAACTTAACAGCAATCCCTAATGTGTATGCAAAATGAGTAGTTAGCAAAACTGCAAGAGGCACGTGGTTTGAAAATAACTGGCTTACAAAGTGATACTTCTTCTCCATTTGTGATCTAATGGTCTATTCCGCATTCGGTTCGGATCTACTGCGTCGAATCGGGGTCATTGAACGCGTCTGTTGATTAAAAATAACAATCGCAAATTAAAACACCAGCAGGCATATTTCGCTAAATGGGCATGCTCTTGCCGTTGAAGATTGCAGCACTTGCTGTAACTACGCTGTTATTCGGGTCGATCGTTGTTCGAGAAAACGTTTACGAACTGATTATGAAGATGTGCATTGTTTTATATCATGTGGCTCTATTATGTAGGTATAATGGTTAAATAAAAATTGTCTCCATTGTTCTTAACCTATGACATATAAAATATAGCAAAGTCCAAATCCGTTGCATTACCATATTTTAGTTAGGACGCTAGTAATAACATTACAATCACAGGTATACATAGATAGTTACCACTTAATTCATCCATTTTCATCAAGAAACTTGTTCTAGGCATTTTTAAAACTTAAAACAGAGAAAGTGCTTTTGTAGAACATAAAATGCATGTTGCCTTAAAATATTATTCAAATTAGACTGATAAGAATCTTTTAACAACCGCTATTCAAGACCTCCTATTGGCTCCGAGAAAACCAGGTCGTATCGAGAGTTGCCTTACATTTTGTGCACCCAAATAAAAAACCGCTTGCGTCATAAGTATCTCGTTATTACCATAATCGATCAAGATCATAATCTCTGTTACATAAATGTCTAGATGAGTTAGAAAGTTGTTATTTAGGATTTAGATAACTAAAAAGTGATTTGGTTCAGATACAGTTGACAGGCAGACTTGAGGATGCATAAACAAAAAACATTCACCACGTGAGCGGTGTTCCCAAAATAATCTGCTTTTCTCGAAATAGTATTGTCAGCCTTGAGTTTGGATTTCGTGGATGTTAGGCATGTCCGTACGCCACGTTATGATACGTCATGGCATTCACTGCGAAACGCATCCCGCCAGGCTATGAGAAATCGTGACTCATCGTACAATATTGTGATCAACATACGCCTGTATCAATGTCAACCTGCTGACTGCTCTTAATGGATGGTGCAATCTTTGAGTTAGACCAAGGCTAACCGTCACTCTTATCAAAATTGTAATCAATAGTCAATTTTAATTTTGTATAAGAATAAGTATACAATTCTAAATGAAATCATTTCAGTTGAGGTTTTGAACTTTTGATTGAAAGTAAAACCACCATAATGTCTTTATACTACCTGCTCTGATTAGTCATTAGAATTCAAACAATGTATAATGAACTCCTCTTTAATCAGGTGCTTATCAGTTTAATATATTATCGGACAAGAATCTTTAGAACAAGCTATTTTAAAGACAATGTTTACAATAATGGAATCGTAGTGCCTATAGTAGCGTAATGTAGGCAAATAATCATTCAGTACTACGTACCGATAATGGGAATCGGGGAATATAAGCCATTGTTAGGTTCAAGACTCGTTGTCTATCCGCTATACTGCTCTTGCCTGTGGATCGCAAGGAATCCAGTCCTCGCCCGGTCGCTAGTCGCTACCCGCATACAAGCCACGCGGTCAGGATATTTTTTCTGTAATTTCTGTCTACCATATTCTCATAGCTTTAGAAGATTCCATACCATAAAATTCTCATGATTTTTTCCGAAACTCTATGCCAAATTGCCAAAGGAGGAGATAACAATGGGAAAGTTAAAACGAAGAATACACGTTCTTAATTATCACGACAGGTACTTCATTGTCATTCAGTCAGTACAGGTACCTACCCGTGCTTGTACCGTTGTTATTAACAAACACGAAATACATACAAATAATTTATTTAGTACAACAATTAATTCTATTCGTGCTCTAATGAACGTTCGCAGACAAATCGACTTTACGATCCATGGAGAAATTTGAAATCTAATTAAGCAGAGCATTCACCTGCTTACTCTAAAGGATTTGAACGTCCGGTCACGAATGTAATTAAATTACTATGTAGAAACTTCCTCGGGAACTTTACTATGTCAACGTTTTTGTTTTACATTGGTTTCCTATAAGGTTTCTTGGCAATTTACTGCGCCTGTTGCCTCTAACCTTACCCCTGGTAAATATAAAGTTGATGGTATTTCTCCCCTGATACGTTTAGGTTTTCCCGGTATTTAATTTGCCTTTCAACCCCTGTTTGCTCTAGGTAATGAAACGAACACTAAATTGTACGCTTTTTGGAAATAACATGAGGGTCTCTGACTAGGGTTGCGAAATATTCCAACTTTACACTTTATTAAAGTTCGTTGGTTCTCTTTTACTAGCGTAACGTCGTAACTCGTAACTTCACCTCTAATTGGCCCTAATGCCATAAGAGAGAAGTTTTGCTTTGTATAAAATAGCATAAGCTTAAAGTTGCAATGCTTTTAACTAAATAGGCCATTGCATCATTATCCAGACTTAAATTGCAGTTGTAGGAGTTGACATTAAATGGTACATAGTATCAAAATCTTCCTAGCTTTTACGTATCAGCTGTATATTTAGCATTCAATTTAACGACTGTGGAAAAATTGGTTACGATCAGAGCCTCGGGAGAACTTAATTTTATGAAGCTCGTGGAAAAGGGATTCGCAATGACGCAGTGTTGCTCTGACGTAGCCGGCGCCTAGTGGGGGCGACTGGCGATCGATATGCCAAGCAGCGTTGCCGTTAGCGTACATTTTACACATTTGACGTACCTTTTAGGCCTCCCATGTGTAATGTGTAATGGGGTCCATTTTACGTACCTTTTCAACTTAACATCCAAAATTTGAAACCGTTGCCAAAACGAGAAAACTAGATAGATCTTCGGTCCTACGAAGTGTAAGAATAGGAAGTAGCTCTGTTTCGCTTCCGCCGAGAGTAGGCAATGACACAGAGCATGTAAAGGCAATGAATATTGTATCGTATATGATCACTTTTTTGTCCGTCCCGTCCGTTATCTGTCAAGACCCTTTTTCTCAGGAACGCGTGGAGTTATCAAGCTGGACTATAGAACAAATACTCAGGTCTACTGTCTCTTGGAGCTGTGAAAAAATTAACTTCTAAGCCAACGCAATCAAAAGATACAGCCGTTTATGCCGCAAATTTCCGCAAATTTTTGACACTCGCAAGGGAATCAAAACCTACAGGGTCCCGTGAACTCAGAATCTTGAAATTTGGTACGAAGCAACTTCTTATCAACACAGGAAAAATATAAAATAAAGGAAAAATTGTGAAAACCGTAAATTTTTAGTTACATCACATAATAAAAATATTTTTAATAATTTTAAACTTATTACCCCTTTCCCCACAAACGCGTAGAGGTATTAAATTGAAATTCATATCAAATACTCAGGTCTATAATACCTTTAATCTGTAACAAACTCAAATTTCTATGTCAACGCTTGAATGCGTTGAAACAAACAATTGATGCGTTGCGTTGCTTGATGCGTTGAAGAAACAGCAATTTAAAGCCGCATATATTCAAACTCACAACTACTCGCAAGGGAATCAAAACCTATAAGTAGGGTACTTCCCGTTGACCTAGAATCATGAAATTTGGCAAGAAACAAGGTCATGTAGCACAAGTAAAGGCAAAAATCCGAAAACCGTAAATTTGTAGTTACATACCTACTTTGTACGGAATCCTCGGTGCGCGAGTCCGACTCGCACTTGACCGGTTTTTTTTCATATTAACGGTGTGAAAAATTTAATTTACTTTACGACCTATTCTCATACCTACCAAATATACATTAAAAATTTCATAAAAATCGGTCGAGCGGTTTCGGTGGAGTGCGACCACAAACACCGTGACACGAGATTTTATAATATTAGATTAAGTTTCCGATTTTAGTAAAAGCATGTACCTTTTTAACTCAAAATGTACCTTTTCATCGCTAGATATGTACCTTTTGGGAACTCAGTTGCGGCAACACTGATGCCAAGTCGCGTGGGCGGCCTCCCCTTCATCCCCGTTGCGAGAAAAACTATTATCAACTTTAATCCTATACTAATAAACATAAGAATTTCCTTGTCAAAGATAAAATTAATATAACAGAAAATACCGTTGAGTACGCCTACCCCTTCACAATTTATTAAAGTTCATCGTTTTTAATGTGAATGATGTGTCTAAGTGTGCCTATCTACCTAAAGCTTACTTAATTCTTAACTAACCCATGAATAATTATTTACTAACCCATTGAAAACTCCGGGGTGATTGCTTAACGCACTATCAGCATAGTATTATTCACGACCACTCGATACGCTTCCGTACCATATCGAACATCAATTAATGTTATCGTAGGAGCCCTCTAAACCCTGTTCACAAGTCCAAAACCCGAAAATTTTGTCAGTTTAAAATCAAATAGAACTCTATTATTCCGTTCAGCGAAAAAGTTAAAAACCTGGGGATATTCATTGACAAGAACTTCTCTTGGACTGCTCAGCTGCAGGAAGTTAGCCGCAAGCTATTTGCATCCGCTGCATCTTTAAAGAGACTGCGTAATTTTCTACCGACTGCCACCAAAATTGCGCTTGCACAATCACTTCTTCTACCCATTCTAGATTATGCTGATGCCAGCTATCTTGACCTTACCCAAAACCAACTCGATAAACTTGAGCGGCTTCAAAATGTCTGTATAAGGTTCATATTTGGTTTGCGCAAATATGACCACGTTTCCGAATATCGTGTGAAGCTCAAGTGGTTACCAATTCGCCTTCTCCGGAATGCTCATATTCTTTCCCTATTGTATAATGTGCTCTTTTCCCCTTCCACCCCTCTCTATCTTAAAAACCGTTTTCAGTATCTTTGCGACTCCCACACGAAGTTTTTGAGATCATCGGATAATTTAAAGCTTAAAACGCCAATGCATTCCACAACATTTTTCGACAAATCCTTCTCTGTTCAGGCCGCTCGTTTATGGAATGCATTGCCAGTTCAAATAAAACGCGCGCAATCGTTAGCTGTGTTTAAGAGACTGGTGAAGGAACATTACTTGTTGTTGTGATCTTGTTTTCGTAACGCAATAATCTGTAGTCGTCATTTATTTTCGTTGTTTGTATATATATTTAGTATGTATTTATTTATGTATCTATTATATAGCTTATATGTATATATATATTATATTATCTATGTATCTATTACAGTATCTATATTATGTTGCACCACTGACAACCCCATTTTTAAATATCCACGTAATCACTGTCCATTCCAAGGTTGCCTGGAAGAGATCGCAGAAAGCGATAAGGCCGCCCATTGTATGTTTTGTAGTAATAATTGTTTTTTTTTTGTTATGTATTTTCTGGTGTACAATAAAGTATATATAAATAAATAAATAAATAGAAGACCACTATTCTTCCGACAGCTGTTTGCTGTTGGGGGCAAGGCAAATCAGGATATTGAAATGTGTAATTTTTGACACAATAGCTTGTCGTATAGTTGTGAATTAGGGTGCAGTAGCAATGGGTTTCATTTTGATGGTTCAACAACATTAATTGCGTTATTTACGTTGTTGAGCAGATTTTTTTTTCGAACATATGAAGCAATGGATTAGCAATATCCTTCAAAATGATTCAGATTGTGATTGATCATGTGTTACCCAATTAGGGTGCTGATCAAGTTGTGTTGTAGGCATGTATGCGAAGAAATAAGGAGTATGTGATAAGAAGAAGTGTTAGGTACAAATGAGGATGGAGAAGAAAAGAAAAGATGTATTTTACTGTGTGAAACTGGTGAAAATTTATATGACCACTGTCCCGGAAGTGAATTCTGAAATGACGGCTAGTAAAAATGCACCTTTAAGAGAAAAGACACTGCTCCGACACCAAATAAATTAGGATATGAGCGGGAGGATGATTTGTATGTAAAATTCATGTCGTATTCTGCTTTTTAGCAATATTATAGCAGGAATCGAACCATAATTATCAATCTTGTGAAAGGTTTAACACACCTTTGTGTGCCTATCAGCTAGACAGTCGACTTATGATTGACAAGAATGCACTTACACGCAGTAAAAAAAAACATTTCACCCAAAAATGAACAACTCGACAATAGTCGTCTGCGTTGCTTAGATTACACAGTAGCTTTAGACGCTTACATTTCAAGTCACGACTGCATATGCAAATTGTTGCTTGACGTGTTCTTCATACGGATAATATGGTGAACACAGTACGGTTTCTTCAACACTTTTAACATCGTTCCGCTTCGTTACAGCCATCCCGTTGTTTCCATCATTGGTGATCCCGTTACGCCGAATGCTCCATTTCACATTATTTTAGGGTTGAACAACCGATTGTTGATAATTTAATCATCCGTAGCATATATGGCCGAGTGACTCTGAAAGCGATTTAAATTTTGCTCCTAATTTTCCTGTAATAAATTTTCAGAATTGTATGAATGATTGATGATATTGTTGTCCTTGGTACTATGAACTAGACTCATAATTATTACCTAGCAAAATGCAAAACTGCAGTGCGTATAGTGTGAATATAATTAACATGTCCACTTTTAAATGAAAACATATGTGTCACTGTCAATGAAATATCATTAGCGCTAGGTTGATACAATTAGATTACGTTTTGGATTGTTTAGCTTCATTGGACATATCTCTTAAGTTATTCGATAAGCACTAAATAACTGTGATTTTCCTAATTTTAACAAAACATGACTGTTCTTGAAAACCCCTGTTGTAATGTTTGTAGGTATGTTTAACCTGAACGACCTTTTTACTTAAAAGTGGCGAACGACCCTGAATGAAACTTCGCAAGCCATGGTGCAAATGTCATGGTGTAAATAAACATGACTGTAAATATCTGCATGTTGTGCTTTTAATCACGAAACAATAAGCTCTGCGTTTACCGGCGAGCTGAATCAACACTCGGAAGCCGTATCGAAATGAATCAGAAAGTTTGACTAGGAAAAGCATCGGTTGTTCCAGTCAAAATCTGACTATGAACAAAATACTCAACATTTAATCTTGACTCATTCACCGGTTTCGGTCGTTGTTTCAGACCAACGGACCATCTGAACTTTATCATTATGTCGAATTCTGTTCTATAAATCGTGGCATACTTTCAAGCACGTTACTTAATGTTTGTTATGTCGGTCGGTGAAGTCATGATAGGTACGATCACTTTGTCATGAATACAGATTTGCATTAACATTATCACATGCCATTAATATTCCCTGTTATCGACTGACGTGACGTATTTGTTACGATGTTTCCGTTGTTTCATGTTCCAATACAAACTCGGCTCATACCTCGTGCTCATCCGTGTAAATATTTCTTGTTCTATCAAATTATTCTAATCTATTCGCCCATAAAAATGTCTCGTAGAACAACATGTGTATATGTGGAACAAGCCTATTATTCAAAGCGCCTAACAATGAACGATACCTGTTTAGATTACCAATAGGCAATAGAATGTCACGTAATAATGATTGTAATCAGACCACCATGCAAATTATGCTTGCTTGCTGTCGTAATCATGACTAAATAACGTTAATTCAAGAGCTTTTTCTGGCGTCCAGTCCAATACACACATTTAGATAATATCCTTTTACTACAATAGTAAGTTATCGCCCTATAGCGTGTTATAAACATGTCTCCTGTTACTGGTACTACTAGTCCCTGCAATCAGAGTAATAACGTCGGAAATGTATCGTGAAAGTTATTTTCTCAGGCAGTCCCAGATCGGTCCGCGCCTCTAGCTCTACGCACGAAACCACTTTCGCTGTGCCCCAACATTGCTACTGAACTCTGTTCAAGATAGGAGTCACCCGCGAAATGTTCAATCTTGCCTCGAGCGTTGACTATGTTTGGTCATCGTATTACTTCATTTTTGGAGCATAATTATTATCAATCAATCATCTTAACGACCAAAAAATTGTTGTAACCATTTGAACTCCAGTGCTAAATCATACGCCCCCCTTAAGAAAAAGTAATAAAAACGAATTCTTCGGCAACGATTGTGACGATACACTTCTACGTTCCAACCTGTCGCTTAATCTTTTCACTTAGCAGAATAAGTGATACGTGTAACTTGATTGCTCCCACGCAAACAATAGGGACACCCGCGAGACTGATTGTCTTTGGAATCGATTCGGTTTCACCTCGCTGATATCGAAGCCTGACATAGTAATCAAGCAAGAAATAAACTCTATTCAACAGAGACGTGTAGATGAAACGCTTCGCTCGCTATCGCCTTTTTAACGTTTTCGCCAAATTCCAAACTCAATAACAAGAAAGTATTGCCAATCGACACTTTAATGGTCAGGATTATCTGTTGCATAAGCGCAATAATCGAATTATGCACTTCACCGCGGGTAGGAAGTTATTGAGTCAGCAATACAATGTGTGTTGTTTATAGAACACGTAAAATGACGTAAGACTCAAATACAACTTACACTTGGAGCCTGTTTTCTAAATAAAATAAGCGACTTTGTCCACCACGCAGTGAGGTCTTCCTCACACATGCACACTCACTGAACAAATATGCTCTCTGACATAAAAGACAAAACGAAATGTACTCTGTATAAATGGATGTATAGGTTTATCTGTATAATACTGAGTCACTGTTTGGTCATGATTATTTAACTTTATATGGTATTTTCACATTGTATAATATGTATGTACAGAGGCCAGCACATCAAGCTACCCCAATCTGTCAAAATTTCCCAATTGAATATGAACCTTATTCCTTTGAAGTAAAGTTAAAAATTATCAAAGAAATTTGTCAGATTGGGGTAGGTTGATCTGCGGGCCTCTGTACATAAACGCAAAGCAGCTGTTATTGATTTTAATCGTAACAAACGCTGCTTCGGTTGTCATGACGTCTGGCAAGCCTTATTCAGAATGACTGATATTGTGTTTTACACTACAGTGACTATCATCAATTTCTCTTTTCTTAACAGCTTAATAAAACTGGACTGCGCAAATGGGAGAAACATTAAGCAGATCTCTCATAAACCTTTACGCATACAACAATTTATTCTGCAGAATCCCTTCAATAAAATGTAAGTTTAATGCAAATAACAACTTACAAAGTATCTGCTTAATAATCATATTGAACCTATGTACTAAACTTTCTTAGAAAGTTTGTGTAGGCGGTTCGTTTAATCCTCAGTAGGTACCTGATATGTCGTCGAAGTTTATTAATTAGCAGGTGTATTTACAACCCAGATTAAATACCTGTAAATAAAATGCCACTAACTGCCAACTAACTTTAAATACTTTCTGAGTGTCTCTACTTTGTAAGTTTTCTCTCTGCTTTTACGAACAGTGCTAACTGTAGGATATCTGGTGGAAAGGTGAAAGGTGGAAATTGGAGACACCGGCTCTTATATGTTTCCCACACAAATCTATAAAGTAAGTCACAAAGATCAGGATCCTATACCTAGGATGATACTAACCACACAGGCTTTCCATTTCTTCAAGAACAGATAAAATCATTATGAGCAGATATTATTAGACAAAAACACGACTATAGCGAACTGAAAGAAATACTTGAGACATTCCAAAATGAAATGCCTCAAGGGTGTTTCCTAGGTCCAAACATAACTTTCTCAACCCCCTTGAGTGACTGACTTGACTGTTGAGAAAGTTATAAAAGTTTTATTATAATTTTCTAGTATATTTAAAAAAAAAACTAAATTCAAGTTAATTTCCTGTATTTTATCAATAAAAATACCTCATCATTGGAAGTTTAGTTTCCCAAATTCCAGTTTCACTGGATAAATTATTATAAAAGTTCGCGACTGTTTTTTCATTTACGTAACCTTACCTAATACGTCTGTTATTCTTTATTGAATGACCTCATCACATCATAGATTGAACACACATTGTGTGTCATGTGATTTGAACCGATGTCAAATACAATTGGGATTGTATCAATAAACTGAAGTGAAGATATTTTTAGAAACAATTATTTAGGTATTATGTCTTAACATTGTCCTTATTATGGAGGCCTCCATTGAGTGTATACGTAGTATATGATTGTAAGTTTGAATTATATGTTCTGGTTTGCGCTGGCGGAGGACAGTCATACATGCAAAACGTTGTATGGTCAAACCGTAAAAGAATACTCCTAGTTGATTATATCAAATATACCAGTATTCGATGCATCCTAGCATTCCTAGCTCAACCAACGAGGCCCTGACGATTGACAGATGCGGTCCGTGACTGGAAACAATGTACAGTACAAGGGATCTAGTACTGCGGTCACCAACCTGCTAGCCTTGCGTTCTAACTAAGAGCATTACCTCCTTTTTGGGATAAGCCAGCTGTAAACGACTGCCACTATAAGTCACGTTAGTAAATATAAATATGGTTGATTAAGTAATTGAAATAAAAATATGGGTAAGTATATGCCAGATTGAATGATAGTAACTCGAATCACGGCAATCATAGAATCTTATCCTGAATTATTTTATCCGTAGATATTTTGTGTACTTTTTAACCGACTTCAAAAAAAGGAGGAGTTTATCATTATGTAAGTAAAGTTTTAATACGTAGCGGATGATAAACAGAAAAGAAAAGTGCCTACCTACTATCGTGACGTCATGGTCACAGCGACAAGGGCAGCTTATCGAATTGGATCAAGTTCGATGTCTTTGTTATCTTTCTCTATCAGGAAGACTCGTGATCGAAATTAACAAAATCATTTGACGAATTCTAGTTCGACTATTCTTTTGCCATAACACCGATTTTCTAAAATCTCCTGAAAAAAAGCTCTCTTCTCAACTCAAGTTATTGAAAGTGTAATATTTTTAAGATTAACCATCATTCAAACCGACAAAGTAGTGATGCAACGAATACTACTTTTACGAATACGAATATCAAACCTACTATTCGGCGAATACGAATACAAATATCTCGCCATGGTAATAAAAGACTAATTTATTTGATGAATTCCTATTCTTCTAGTAATTAAAATTTACAATAGGCAAATTTTTATTTTAAAAACATATAATTTGTAGATTTTCTGGTTTTAGGCGATTTATTTTTTTAGTCTGGATGTTCCCAGCCGTTGAAAAAAGTATTACCGAGGCGACTGTACATGGCTTCAGTGAAAAATATTTTTGGGCGAGTTTTTTCAGACTTGGAAAATGGACATCTTCTCGCCAAAAGGCCAGTGGATCAGCAGACGGCGATAAATTTGGGAGCTTTAGATAAGCATCTATCTCGTTTTTAGTTTGCGAAGTCACTCTTATATTTCTATTCAACTTCAACTTCTTTCACTTCGCAGCAGCCTCAGAAAATAAATAAAACAATACTCTCTTGCTTGACTAGTGCTTTCGACTGACAAATGAAATAAAAGGAATGAATTAATGAATCAATCCATGGTTTGTAATGATGAACTATGGCCGGGGAGTCCCCCGTCGCGTCGTCATTGCGGTGAAGGCCCTTGCAGACGTCGTATTTTTACGTGCCGACGACGCGCGTTTTCCAAGTCTGCCAGTAATTTAGATAGATTATTATAGATTTGCGTACAAACATATTAATTTTTAAATATTCGTATTCGTTGCATCACTACTGCAAAGTTGGTAATTCCAGATACTGCGTATATTTTTAGCAACTTTGACGTCTTTATGTAATTAGTGGCTGACCTGTAGTCTAATTAAACGATAACATTGACAAATCGTATGGGTTTCCCTTGACATTTAATACGTGTGCACACATTTAGAGCATTCAGTACCCCGGAAACTGAAGGCAATGAGCTTAAAGTTGACGGGGATCAGGTATCTCTAACAACATGCAACTAGCAAAAACAGCGTTCTTATCGATCAAGGAATTGTGTAGCCTTGGAATGGTAAACGCATAGTACGAGAAATGAATAATGCTTGACAACCAAAACTGAAACAAATGCGAAAAACGAATAGAATCTATATATATAAAAAGACAAGTCCTGACTGACTGACTGACTGACTGACTGACTGACTGACTGACTGACTGACTGACTGACTGACTGATTGACTGACTCATCAACGCCCAGCCCAAACCCCTGGACCTAGAAAGCTGAAATTTTGCACAGAGGTTCCTTTTATAATGTAGACGAGGAATAAGGAAGGAATTTTCGAAATTCAACCCCTAAGGGACTTAAATGGGGGATGAAAGTTTGTATGGAAAATCTTATTCCTTGAGTTAATAAACTTGAAACTTGGCACGAATACTTACCTAAGTAAATTATGAAAATTGGTCTTTTTTGTTTTTCTAAACTACCTTCTAAAGGGGGATGGGGGAGTGTCAAAATTTGTATGGAAGAATTTTAATGCACGGTCCGATTAACTCAAGACTCAGTATTTATACTTAATACCAAAAATAAAGAATTACGTGTATCAGGGTTTTTCGAAAATCTACCCCTAACGGTGAGAAAAGGGGTAGTTAATTTTACAGGGCAAATTTTACTGCCTGGCTTAATTAACTCAAAAATTGGTATAAATAATCTGTGAGTCAAGTAATGAACACATTCCAAACGATTTTTTAAAATTCCACCCCTGTGGGGGTTGAAAAGTGGTGATTCCTTGGGTTAATAAACTTGAAACTTGGCACGAATACTTATCTAAGTAAATCATAAAGTTTGGCATTTGTTGTTTTTCTAAACTACCCCCTAACAGGGGATTGGGGGGTGTCAAAATAAGTGTGGAAGAATTTTAACGCGCGGTCCGATTAACTCAAAACTCAGTATTTATACTTAATACCAAAAATAAAGAATACGTGTATCAGGGTTTTTCGAAAATCTACCCCTAACGGGGAGAAAAGGGGTAGTTAATTTTATAGGGAAAATTTTACTGCCTGGCTTAACTAACTCGAAAATTGGTATAAATAATCTGTGAGTCAAGTAATGAACACATTCCAAACGATTTTTCAAAATTCCACCCCTGTGGGGGTGAAAAGTGGGGATACAACTTATATGAAAAATCTTATGCATTTGGTTAATATACTTGAAACTTGGCATGAATACTTATCTAAGTAAATTATGAATTTTGGCATTTTTTACTTTTCTAAACTACCCCCTAAAGGGCGATTAGGGGGTGTCAACATTTGTATGGAAGAATTTTAACGTGCGGTCCGATTAAGTCGAAACTCAGTATTTATACTTAAGACCAAAAGTAAAGAATAACATGTATCAGGGTTTTGCGAAAATCTACCTCTGACGGGGTGAAAAGGAGTAGTTAATTTTCCATTTTACTGCGTGGCTTGATTAACTCGAAAATTGTTGGAAATAATCTTTGAGTCAGGTTATGAACACATCCCAAACATTTTTTCAAAATTCCTCCTGTGTGGGGTGAAAAGTGGGGAAAAACTTTATACGAAAAATCTTATTCATTTGGTTAATAAACTTGAAACTTGGAAGGAATATTTGTCTAAGTAAGTAATAAGAAATGGGTCTTTCGAAAGTAGATCCCTGACGGGTAAAAAAGTGGTAATTCGATTTTTAAGCCGGTATTATAGTGCGTAGCTTGATTTACTCCAAAAAAATGGTATGAATAAATTTAAGCTGCAAACTTGGCACAAATACTTATCTAAGTAAATTATAGTTTGTCATTTTATGTTTTTCTGCTCTAAAGGGAGATTGAGGGTGTCAGTTTATGGAAGAATTTTATCGCGCGGTCCAATAATATAAACTCGGAACTCAGTATGTATACTTAAGACCAAAATTAATAAAAAAGTGTGACTGGGGTTTTCGAAAATCTAACCCTAACGGGGTAAACGGGGGTAGTCCATATCACAGAGGAGTATTTTATTGCGTGGCTTGAGTCAATGGGAAATTGGTATAAATAATCTTTGAGTGAAGATATGGAAACGTCCCATATATGTTTTCAATATTTCGCCCCTATGGGGATAAAAACTGTGAAGGTGAAAATGTGGTCTTATTCCTTTGGTTAAGAAACTTGAAACTTTTCAACATTTGCCTCAGTAAATAATAAAGATTGTCACTTTTAGGGGTTTACTACTTACTTACTTAAAATAAAAAAGTATGAGTTTTAGGGTTTTACTTATTCTACTCCTACCGGGGTAGAAAAGGGTAATAAAGTTTAAGGAGTAGAAACTCCAACTTCCATTAACACGAAAATGGGTATAAATAATCTTTATATCATAAAAATGGAAACGTACCAAATGCAAAAACAAGAGCTGTCGTGATGAAAAGGAAGGATAGTTTATTTGAAACATCTTATGTAGTTTAACTAAAATATTGGCCCGAATGCTTATTTCTTTAAATAAAGTAAGTATAAAGATCGTAATCAATAATTTTCGAAATATCTTTCAGGGGGAGGTGGAGAGGATGTTAAAATTTGAGGAAAGTACGAAACCCACGCGGACGAAGTCGCGGGCAAAAGCTAGTAAATAAATATAACCCTTGTGCTCGTTTTCTATTCATGTGTGATAAATTAACAAAACACCACTCGAAGTTTAAAACAAATTCTCACTAACTAATCATGTGATTTACGCCCTCGTACGAGCGAGATCGTTTAGCTACATCAGCTTATTCATCAACCTCTCAAGTAATGACCTACGTAGGTAATTTTACCACAGAAAACGAACACATTCCATTGACTGATTACGTTGCAAGTTCACATTAATGTTTCCTATAATGCGATGTCCATTTAACCTTGCAGCGCGATTTCGTGCGTCGTTGGAATACTTAATTAATTTTATCATCACAATGACATCTTCCCGTTTCCACATTTGAAGTATGTTGTTAGAAAATAGTCTACAATAATCTATCTTTTTTATGTCTGTAATTTTATATGGTGTACATAATAAAGAGTATTCTATTCTATCCAAATAAACCTAGACCCGAATCTTTTATTTTTTGTGTCGACGGAACACTAAAATCTAAATAACTTTAAGTATCGTTGTCTATGATGAAACTGAACTTCGTAAACATCGTAACTTAAAACCAAACTACCTAACAAAATCCGAATTTTGTAAAAACATGATTACGGAAATCCTATGTTCTTGAGATCTTCAGCTGTTAGTTTTTGTAAAAACTTTTTGCCCTCGAACAATACTCGTATCTGCGTCATGCTTGTAGCAACATCCGTTGTCTTAGTTTACGGTTCTCACATGTTATTACTATATTAATTAGCCAATAACGTGTTACTATTTTCTGGGAATTAATAAACAACGTAACATGTAACAATCAGTTATTGTTACACCGTGTAACGGAACTGCAATGCTATCGGTATACTTCCATTCCATACTGGTGCTTTTTCTATCCTTGCATCTATCGACACTATAATATATTTGGGGTACCGCTGGCCGAGAGCAAAGAAATGCTGCTACTGTTATTTGGGATACCTTCTAGCTGATGATATTTCTGCTTGTCGCCAGCTCAGGATTTAAACTACGAAGCAGGGTATTGTCTGACTCCTCGTAATTGCAGTCTGTCACGCGACTCGTCAATAAAACATAAAACTGCTATGCCAATATTCTAGGCAGTTACTATTCCATTAAATACTAGTATACCAAAACAAAATCATTTGTATTGTTACAGGAACAAAGCGATCGCTGATTATTTAGGTAGCAATGGCTACACGGACGCGCTGGAAGCGTTCAAGAAGGAGGCCGACATGTCCGGCGAGATGGATCGCAAGTTCGGCGGCCTCCTCGAGAAGAAGTGGACTTCGGTCATCAGGTTGCAGAAAAAAGTAAGAAGAATTTTGAAAATTACCTCTCCACTTAATCGAAGCTCAATAATTTGAATTAACAATGTTATGATATTGTTGCTAATGCAGTTCTCATGATTGGACATCTTGCTGTGCAATGTATGTGTTTTCTCTAGAATATCCAACCTCAATAATGATTTAGTTCCATCTCTGTTTGCCAACAATTTTCTTCATAGCAACAGCAAGATTTAAAATTAACGTGTTGCAGTGAAGTCTTGTGTAACACTTTCTAGAATTGATAAGGTACATGTAATCGATCGGTGAGCACAAAAGATGATGACGCCTATTAGTGTCCCCGGTATACGCAATGTGTTAGTTACATAATAGGGAAGCTGTTTCTCTGGTGATTCAATGGTTCAGAAATTGCTTAACTGCTAGCAGCTGAACTACTTGATGGTTAAAACGTGTAGAGCAAAAATTTATAACGACATCTAAGCACGATCCGGTCCGAGCAGTGTACTCCATCGATCTGTGCGGTGGACGTTTCTAGGTCACTCTTGAACGATTTTCTTGGGCGGGCGGTTGATGGCGACCGCGACCGACGCTTTTATTTAACGACGACACGTTTTATCCATTGACTATCATTCCAGAATTCCAACTATCTAAACAAATATAACTCAAGGTGATGGTAATCAGTTCGCTGCTCTGTGGGCTGTGTTTTCATCTTGAACCTTGATTCACTAACAGCTGGGATTGTTTACAAGGCTTAATTATATTCAACGGAAAATGTTGTGCAAAACTAGACAGTTATGTTTATTCGAAGATTGCCATATCTTTATAAATGGCCGATTAGACAAAGATACGGATTTACCCTTTATCTTTTAGACATAGTATTTCGAATAATTTGTTATCTGGCTAGCGTGCTTAACTAGCTAGGCTGGTAGTAGGAGCACTGACTGTCCTTAAAGGATTAGCCCAGCGGAGACCAACTTTTTGCTCATCGTTTATCTTATGTTGAAAATGTTTAATGATAATGATAACTCACAACATAAAATCACTCCGATAATCCCCGAATGTTTAGGCAGAGGTGTACGTACCCACATTCCGATACTATTCTGTTGTTGTAAATATAACATTAATTATAATAAGTCTACATTATTTTAAACATTTCTTCTTTGTTGAACAGGTGATGGAATTAGAATCGAAGCTGTCAGAGGCTCAGAAGGAATTCATCGAGGGTGCGCCAACGCGCGCCAAGCGCACGCCCGCCGAGTGGATCCCACGTCCACCCGAAAAATTCTGTCTCACCGGACACCGGGCCACCATTACTAAGGTTTATTATTATTTATTCAAAAAACTTACCTATGCTTCATTAACAGGAACATTAGAAACACGGGCAATTCTATGAATTCTGGAGAAGATATGATTACAAATGGATCCAACTAATCAAATAAGCTGAGATTGTAAAGGCTGGAATTACATCATGGTTATTAAATTTTCCTCCATGAAAGTGAAATTATTTATCTCACATCGCAAAACTCGCTACAAATATCGGAGAGAATTGTCGGAATATGACACCTTCTTTAGTAAAATTCTTCTACAATTCAGTGGGTATATTGTAGATCTAACTTATTTCTGTTTCTTTTGAATGTATTCAGAAGTGAAAAATGTCCGTCACATATTCAGATTTCGCTGAAATTGTATCATTAGCACAATTTGAATTCTTACTCATTTCGTAACAAGAATGAAGATACTTGAAACACATTCTTCGAAATTGTTAACAGTATTCGTCTCTTACTAATTACATAGCTGAAATGCTACTAATCTTAGATACTTAGTTACAGAATTGTTTAGTAACAGTTGTCAGCTTAACAAAGACGTTTACGATCTAACACGAATTTTATGCAATAATAACTTTCGAATCCAATGAAAGCTGTCTAAAATGTATTGTTTTGGTTTTTGTGTATAATTTCTCGTGATCATAACCATGCACAAACGAATGGTGTGACTGTTAGCTATAGCTTTCCGCGAGTTTTTCTTCAGCTGTTCGAATTAACTGCTTGATTCTAGTTCATGGTGAGACTTTACTCAAGGTGTGCATAGCTCACGTTTTTATTATAATTATTGTACGTGTAAAACAGTTATCAGTATCACCGTAGCATTTTCTTTTTTTTTATTTTCTAACAATCTCTTAAGTGTCTGATAAGCTTGCCTAACTAATAACTACTGACATCACCACTCCGAATTCAAGCATTATGACCATTAGGAAAGACCAGAGGTGTAATTCTCATAATTTTAAGAACATTCTGATCTCGCTGTCTGGATCCCAGTCTCAATCTGTCAAAAATACCACTAATTTCTCTACATTCTTGACATTGTCGCTGAGATGAGATTGCGACTAGATTTTGAACGTTTTTATTTACGAGAATTGGCCTTCTGAACTCAAGAGCAAAGGAGAATGCCGTGGGACCATACCAACTTGCAAGTGAGCGGGTCACAACTCACAACCTAATGTAGTTCATAAAATTACTCCTATTTTTAACCGACTTAAAAAAAGGAGGAGGTTCTCAATTCGGATGTTTATTATATATCTATACTAGCGACCCGCCCCGGCTTCGCACGGGTGCAAACTGATACTGATACTGATAACGGGTGCTGACTAAGTACAGGTATTTCAAGAATGCCAGCACGCGCCGCCGCGGCCGGTACCGCAGCAACCGCTATGTCCCTGCATTTTAAATCTGTAATATCTTCGAAAATATTCATTTAAATTACATGCTGTAAAGGGCCATATTTATCTATATTAAATGCACAATGTATTTAAGGTACTTAATTGGATAAGGATTAATGCTGTATTGCATCGCTTCGTAAATAAGCCATTATTTCTCGTAAAAAGTAAAGGATAAAAAATGATTATTGTGGGTTATCCCTAAGAGATAGACATATACCATCGCGGACTTTTTTGTAGACCTTTTTAAGGTGTACAATACTGTAGTACATTATTTTGACCTATCTCGTAGTGTTCAGCCAGCGTTTGAAAAGTAAGCGCAAAAAAATGTGTTTATTTACGACATCACATGCATGCATGTATTATAACCTTCCTCTTGAATCACTCTATCTATTAAAAAAAACCGCATCAAAATCCGTTGCGTAGTTTTAAAGACCTAAGCGTTCATAGGGACAGAGAAAGCGACTTTGTTATACTATGTAGTGATATATAAAAATGAATTGCTGTTCGTTAGTCTCGCTAAAACTCGAGAACGGCTGAACGGATTTATCTTATCTTGGTTTTGAAATGTTCGTGGAGGTCTAGGAAAGGTTTAAAAGGTGAGAAAAAATCGAATAATTCCCGGGAAAACCCTAAAAACAGCCCTTTTTTATTTCCCATACAAACGTTTTCTAAATAAAATGTAGAGTCAATTTGAACTTTATTGCAAAATAATAATAACACTTCATGCTTCATTAAAAAAATGTTTTTTTATTAAATACGGATTCGTTTTGTTTGTTTTAAAATTAATTTATACAAAAGTTTAGGTCTTTTATTTATCGATTGGGGCAGTACGAAGTCTGCCGGGTCAGCTAGTCTAATATATAAAATTCTCGTGTCACAGTGTTAGTTACCATACTCCTCCGAAACGACTGGATCGATTTGTGTAAAATTTTATGTACATATCGGTTAGGTCTGAGAATCAGCTACTATCTATTTTTTTTTTGCAAAACGACGTTTGCGGGGTCAGCTAGTATACCTATATATTTTTATGTATGTTCGGGCATAACTCCGTCAGATATAGATGGATTTGCAAAATTCTTTTTTTGTTCGAAAGAGGTTTATTCTGAAATGGTCCCATATCAATTTTATTAACTTTGTAGTTTTTGAGATAGCTTCAATAATACAATTTTTTCCACTTAGTTTACATAGCAAGTAGTGTTATATGAATCTGTGTGGGATAGGTACAACTAAAAAGTAGAAAATAAAAACTACAAAGTGAAAAATAACTTTAATTTCGGAAGTCAGTGTCAAAAAACGAAAATACGGAACCAACGACACCGACTTCCGAAATTAAAGTTATTTTTCACTTTGTAGTTTTTTTTAGAAGTTGGTTGTTTTTTTTACTTTTTATTTTAAAAAAAGCTTTTAAAGAAAAGAGGACCGATTAAAAAAAAAAGAAATCGTTGTTATTGTGACGTATTGCATTTTGTTGCGACCGCCGTCACGGATGACGTTACTTTCAATATTGGTTTCATCTGAACTATTTAAATTTAATTAAAATCCTTATAGCGAAAACGTTCAGATGCTTTTCCATAACGTAGTCTTTGTATGATAACCCTTAGCTAAGCCTCCATCATTTATCGTCTTCGTTCATTCGTCATTTTTTCTCGATCGTAACCTAAAAATATTAAGTAGGTAAATGGCAAATAAATACCTACGAATTGCGGGAATCCATGCAAAAAATAGTTAGCAATTTAGGAAGGGCATTCAATTCTCCTCCAAATACAGTAGGTTTGGTTGTGACAGGCGGACCTTTCGTTTGATAAAGGGCGCCCTATATTTGACGGCATTCTCCTTTACACTTAATTCATCAACTCAAAGCCTATCACAGTCCACTGCTAGACTTAGGTCACTCCCAGGCTGCGCCACAACACCCTGTCCTCCGCCTTCCGCAACCAGTCTGTCCCGGCCAGCTTCTTAAGGTCGTTAGTCCATCTAGCTGGGTGGCGTCCCATACTACACTTGCCGATACGCGGTCTCCCCTCTAGGACTCATTTGTTCCACCGGCCATCGGTCTTTCAACTGCCCCACTGCCCCTTCAGTTTGCACACACTGCAAATATGAACTGCTGAGTTAAAAATACATATTATCTAACGAAATTATAAAATCATTTTCCAGGTAATATTTCACCCGGTGTTCAGTTTGATGGTGTCCTCAAGTGAGGACGCGACCATCAAAGTGTGGGACTTTGAGAGCGGCGAGTACGAACGAACCCTGAAGGGACACACCGATTCCGTTCAGGATATCGCCTTCGACCATCATGGAAAACTACTGGGTAAGTCACCAACAATCTAAAGCCCACAATACACATTCTGTAACTTGCACAAAATTATGCAAGTAGCTTGCATGTCATTTTATGGTATTCGCCAATCAGAAGTTGTAATGACACACGGCATGCAAGTTACAGGCATGCGTGTTCCGGGCTTAACACTTACCGTGCCATCTTCCGAAAAAAAATTGGTCATTAAATTACTCAAACTCAAAAGCATTTATTTCAATTAAACCATTTCCAGACACTTTTGAATTTTGAAAAAGAGTCTGTCATTCAGAAAAATGAAGCTATGTGCCTATTCCAAAGCTTAGTAAGAATGGGCAAGGAACTCCATGGATATTTGAACGATTTTCCACTATAATTATATTCAGTTAAAAGAGTATAAACAATGAAACATATTAGGGCACGAGGAAAATTTCATCGAAATAAGTCATGAAGTTGGCATCAACCCATTGGCACTTGTGAATATTAGTAAATTTACAGTTAAGCTTTATTCTACAAATTAACCCATCTTATGGGAAATTTTTTATTTTCATTTGATTCCAAGCAAACATCTTCACAAATGAATAGTCGAGGGTAAATAAATTTCGACAGTCACGATTGCTGATCCTGATCACAAATTAAATTAGTGTTAATAAGGAAGGATTAGTAAGACTATCTATCTAGTGGCCCCGATTCTGTTGTTCACAAACTTAATTAAATTTAAGTACAGTGCATCTTTTTCTTTCTATTTCATTATTAAAAGGACAGAAGATAAATATTAGTTTAGTCCTGTCAATTAAAAAATTGGCTACTAAAAATACGTCAATTTACGTCAAGCGCTGACTAATTTGACAGGACTAAACTAATATTTATCTTCTGTTCTTTTCTTAATAAAATAGAAAGAAAAAGATGCACTGAAATTAAATTTAATTTAGTTTGTGAACAACAGAATCGGGGCCACTGTCTATGTACCGGCGAATATTCATGACTTGCCCAAGTAGCCTGTCATAACACTAACCGCTGAGCAAACTTCAACTAGCCCCCTTTTTTTAAAACTGCAAGAGAAATACGTTCCAGCTATTGTGCTAAATGCGTAACACACTATCAATCACAATCTGAATTATTTTGAAGAATATTCCTAATCTATTGCTTCATATGTTCGAAAAATGTGTCTGCTCAACAACGTAAATAACGCAATGAATGTTGTTGAACTGGAAAAATGAAAGCCATTCCTACTGTTAGTGTGTTACGCAATTACACCGCCGGTTTACCAACAAACTACACAAAAATCAAAAACTGTAATTAATTCAATATAATTTCCAGTGTCCTGCAGCGCTGACATGTCAATAAAGCTGTGGGACTTCAACCAAACGTTCGAGTGCGTAAAGACGATGCACGGACACGACCACAACGTGTCGTCAGTGGCGTTCTCACCGAGCGGCGACATCGTCTACTCCGCCAGTCGAGATAAGACCATCAAAGCTTGGGAGGTCGCCACCGGGTAAGGATCATATTCCCTTTAAGTTTTGCAGGATTTGACTGCCTCTTTGGCCTAGAAGTCGTAACCGCAACTCCTGGCTTGATTCTGAAATTGGGCGGTAATATTAAGGGCCTATACTACCTCAAATGGCTTAGCATGATCCTCCGTTATGTCGAAAATACTGCAGCATTAATTTTGAAACAAATATATGGTTAAGTTGAGGATTAATGCTAGGTCTTATGTTAGACGAAAACACGATTTCATAAAATTTTCTCGATAGAAAAAAATTCCAAAGTTACCTCCAAGCCGAACAATTAACCGCTGGTATTCAAAAAATGCTTCAAATTAGATCATGAAACTTTGTATACTAACCGAACTAACTATAAAGCAGGTCTTATGTTATTTACTTTTTTTTAATTACCATTATTTTCACCGTAAAAACAAATACCTAAACTATTGGCGCTGCCTGCCGCCTAGCACCGCACTCTGTCTCGCTCTCACTCAGTCCTCGAGCAGTATCGTGCGAGCGAGATAAAGAGTGAATTTTAGCTGAGGTAGTGTAGGCTCTTAAGGTTTTCTATAAAAAAAATCTCAGGAGAAACCCGGAGTCTGGATCCGTGCCCAATAAGCGGCAATAGGTTCGCCCCCTATTACATTAAACCTAAACATATGTGGCAAAATGTGGTTGGTACTTTGCACTACAGCCTACCCAATCTGGGAAGTTGGTAACATAGGCGAGATGTTATGAATGTTTTAATTTTTGTAGGATGTCATATTTTTTACTTAATTTCCTGCACTTTAATGCTCAAGTTAAGAATATAGAAAAGAAGGATGTGAGTGTGTTGGCTTACCAGATGTCACGTAACACAGATATTACACGTCGCTTTTGGAACTGTAAGGAAATGAAATTCGAATGAACGTTTCTACAGTCTTCTAAAGTACAAACTATCCAGAAATAAAAGATACATATCCAAATCGAATCTGTGTATGCAGTTGGAAACTAATATGGAAGTTAGGGATGGTCTCCTTGTAGTTGCATGCAACGGTTAACGGCCCTTACCGCTCCTTTCTCAAATTCCCACCCTTTAATGGCGATATGCTAAGCTAGAAATGGCCTCAAATGTTATTTCTTGAAATAGTCATTCAACAGTGTAAGTTGTATTGCATATTCTATTGATTATTATTCAATCAACATACAATCTGACAGTACCTGCAAATTGATAAAAACGTCTGAAAATTTGAATTTAGCGGGCTACCCTGGCGCTTTTGCTTTAAGACTAAACTTCAAGTTCTGACACTGTTTCCCTACCATCACAGGTATTGCATCAAAACGTACAAGGGTCACCGCGAGTGGGTGCGCATGGTGCGCGTGTCGCCCGACGGCACGCTGCTGGCCTCCTGCTCCAACGACCAGACCGTGCGCATCTGGAACGCCGACACCAACGAGTGCAAGGTAACTATGTCACTGTCTTTAGATTCTTTACAGAGATATGGCAAACTATTTACTTCAGAAAGCAATGGAAGGTGTAATTTATAGAAGAGAAATCTATAAATTTGGCGAGGCGCATATTGTGCATGATAGGTTATACCTTAACACCAAAATAATATTTTAAAAACTAGCAGTGCCCCGCGGTTTCACGCGCGTTAAGTTGAGGAAAACCTACTACTTAAACTACTAAAATATATTCCACTACTTTATGATTATTACTTAGTACGAACGACTACACATCAAGCTATTACCCAGTAAAAGCTAGGGGCTAGCGAGGGGCCCGTGGCTAAATAATAACAGCCGCACAGGTCGATCGATCAGGTTAAGCTACGCTTGCCGTGGTTGGTCTGTGGATGGGTGACCATCTTTACATACCGAGATCCCTCAGTGCCTCAGAAAGCACGTTAAGCCGTTGGTCCCGGCTGTCATTCGTGGATCTTGGACAGTCGTTAGAAGTAGTCAGAAGCCCGAAAGTCTGACAACCAGTCTTACCAAGTGGTATCGTATTACCCAGTAACTGGTTGTGGAGATCAGATAGGCAGTCGCTCCATGTAAAACATTGGTATTCAGCTGGCCTCGCACAGCTAACGGCACGCGGCGGCCGTGCGGGCTTATTTTAAAACTATGATATCTCCTAAGATATTCATTGAAATCAAAAGATGTCAAAGGCAATTTTGTTCAAAATTAAATACTTGTGATGAATAACGTATTTATTTGGATAAGGATTAATATCATATTTCTAAAACACCTTCGCAAGTAATGCATTATTTTAGAACAAATTTGATCATCATAAAAACGGCTATAGTGAGTCAACCTTAAAAGATAGATATGCTGTCGCGGACTTTTTTTTAGAACTTTTCAGGAGAATCAATTCCGTCATACATTATTTTTGCGTATCTTTAACAGTTTACGCAGCGCACGCAACGGAAGCTCTCAAAAGGAATAATTTTTCCCGTTTTTGCAACATTTTTCATTGCTGCGACGCTCCTATTGGTCGTAGCGTGATGTTATATAGCCTATAGCATTCCCCAATAAATGGACTATCTAACACAAAAAGATTTTTTTAAATCGGTCCAGTAGTTTCGGAGCCTATTCATTACAAACAAACAAATCTTTCCTCTTTATAATATTAGTGTAGACTAGTGAAGTCAGTTTTCCTAACCGAGACAACTCTATGCAAAAACAACAATCTCTTAGTCCTTGGTTAGATCATGTGGACCCACAGAACAGAAAAAAAACAGTAGAAGTAGCATAGCGCTTCATTAGTATCAGAACCAGCGTACCCAAACTCATCACAAAAATACAGGTTAATTGTATTTCGTAACACTAAGAAATCCATGCTGTAATTGGTATGTGGTGTGGGCGTGGAAGCAGACATATGCGGAACTCCGCAAAACTCGGGGTACGCGGGCCCCGCCTACTTGCGACTTCTACTGTTTTTTTCTGTTCTGTGTGTGGACCAGTATTTGAAATTGTATTTCAGTCAGTGCATGCATGTGTCAGTATAGACATCAGCTGTCATGCTTATAAAAGGAAGCCATTGGCCCCGATTCTGTTGTTCACAAACTAAACTAAATTTAAGTTCAGTGCATCTTTTTCTTTCTATTTAATTAAGAAAAGGACAGAAGATAAATATTAGTTTAGTCATGTCAAATTAGATAATCCATAGACAAGCTTAGACGTGATTAAAAAATTGGCTACTAAAAATACATCAATTTACGTCAGGCACTGACTAATTTGACAGGACTAAACTAATATTTATCTTCTGTCCTTTTCATAATGAAATAGAAAGAAAAAGATGCACTGAACTTAAATTTAGTTTAGTTTGTGAACAACAGAATCGGCGCCATTGGCAATCATGATGAACGTAATTATTATTATTATGCCCTAAGCCTTCAGAAGAGCTTTTGGAATTTCGTATTATAACTGTGTGTTTACCCTCAGATGGAGCTCCGCGAGCACGAGCACGTGGTGGAGTGCGTGTCGTGGGCGCCCGAGGCCGCGGCCGCCGCCATCAACGAGGCGGCCGGCGCAGACAACCGGCGCGCCAACCACGCCGGGCCCTTCCTCGCCAGCGGCTCGCGCGACAAGTCCGTCAAGGTACGTGCTTATACCGACATCATTCCCACTGCTGGGCAAAAGCCTCTCCCCATGATTTCCAAATTGTTCGATCCAGTGATAATGTGGACCACTGGTCGTGTTACAGCTAGTCCTGCCATTTATAAACCTACGTCATTGTATAAAGCAACAAAAACACACCTGATAATTTTTTGGGCATTTGATGAAGCAAAATGATTGTTTCCAAAAGGAATTCCATGCTCACCATATCAACATTTTGGTATAAACTCAAGTTTTGTGAAAATTATAAAGTCTCTGTCATGCTTATAGCTTGCAACATTTTCCGTCATAAAACCGTTAAATTTTCCAATGTTGGTGATTTAGAGGCAATAATATAATATATAATAATAATATAATATTCCACAACTATCACACAACGTCATCTAGTCCCAAGCTAAGCAGAGCTTGTGTTATGGGTACTAGACAACTGATAAACATACTTATATATTTCTAAATACATAAATATTATAGATAAATTACACCCAGACACAGAACAAATGATCGTGCTCATTACACACACATTTGTCCTGGGTGGGAATCGAACCCACGACCTCCGGCATAGCAGTCAGGGTCACTAACCACTAGACCAACAGGCCTGACAAATATAATACCTAGCTAGCCAAGTTATGACTCAGGCCGGTTTTAAAAAATTGTCAGTCAGTATTTTTGGTAACAAATCTGGCTGGACTTGTGTCTTCTGATGAGGAGGCTCTTTACTTATACAGTCCATTTAAAAAAAAAAAATTCTTTCTTCATAGTTTATACAATGACGGCGAAATATCTTGCATGCAACTGATTACTGACGACCTAATTCCTAGGACCTTAAGCCTAACTTTGCCAAATAGCTTTGGCAATTCTTATTAAACCTGGATCAATACTGACATTACCCGTAACACATACATGAAGCGAGTTACTAGCATGCATATATTATCACGCATCATTTATACATCTATACAGAAAAGTGTCAACCTAACTAACCCAACCTCGTCCTCGCTAGACAACAATTTTGCAATACTTATTGCATTTGTCACGGCACATATTCCGCAACATGCATTGTGCACATGTTTCGTCGCACAAGAATAATTGCTTCTAGCGTATAGCTGTCCATGACAATGTCACAGAAACATCAATACTATAAGTGCCATGACCAGACACTTTGGCCATTTGCCGTAACAAATGTACTGAATAGTCAATGACGAAAACACGATTAAAGAATTACGAAAATAATTATGTTTTCAAAACATAAAGGTGCAATTTTTGAAGCTTCTTCTTTGTCAAGGGTAAAAATGCTGCACCAACACATTGCATAATGCAGTCAAACTGAAACACATGTCTGAGGGGCACCCACGTATAAATCGTCAAAAAATTGATAATGGCGCATGTAAAACTATTAGCTATTCACTGCCCGTCCACCTTCACCTTGCAGGATGACCTAAAGAATGCCACTGATGCTGCAAATAACGTGGCCATGTACTGGGCTCAAACAATATTAAAAAAAAACAATGCGGAAGAGTACCATCGACACGAAAAGAAGAGTTAGGAAGGCTTATCTCCCTGTGTGCGGACGTACATTCAAGTATCACCGTTCGTGGAGGTTATTTTAAACCCCAATTTTTTTGCATTCTCTGTAAATAAATTGAACGATATTTGAATGTGTGTGTTAGATCTGGGACGTGAGCACAGGCCAGTGCTTGGCCACGCTGGTGGGGCACGACAACTGGGTGCGCGGCGCGGCGTGGCACCCGGGCGGCCGCTACCTGCTGACGGCGTCGGACGACAAGACGCTGCGCGTGTGGGACGTCGCGCACACGCGCTGCCTCAAGACGCTCTACGCGCACCAACACTTCGCCACCAGTCTTGGTTCGATACTACTTTCTTTGTTTTGTAATAAGAACTTCTTGGTCGCTTTCAGTAAATACCAGCTGGTTGAAAAACTATAGAGACACTGTAGTACTTCAAACAACAATATCGATCGCCTAATGACTTCTACTAACTCATAGTATACGCAATTCTCAGAACAGCCAAGAAGTTTGTTTTGTACCTAACACGAGAGTTATGAAAATACTATAAGTACTAACCTTCTTCTGTTATACTCATGTCTGGAAGACGTAACCTTACTGGGTCACAAGCACCACCTCACACCAGTAGGCCAATTCTGCTAATTTAAAACGTTCAAAATCTAGTCGCAGTCTCATCTCGGCGACAAACAAATGTCAAAAACTTGTGAAAATGTAGGGAAATTTTAAGTATTTTTGACAGATTGAGACTGATCAGACTGTAAACGTTCTTAAAAATTACGAGAATTGGCCCTCTGGCATCTTAGCATGCTCTTAGGCTGCTTGCTGATTTGAACACCATACTTGATCTATTCCTACACTAATCTGAGGATACCTTGTGTGTGCCTTATTTAGAAAAAACGAGAAGCTTTAACGTGATCCTTATTGCACTCTAATGCAATATGGATCACGTTAAAGCTTCCCGTTTTTTATCGCAACAGGAGGCAGGAAAAGCCACCTCATTTTGTTCCCTTGAATAAATTAAGGCCGCCCATTGTATGTTTTGTAGTAATAATTGTTTTTTTTTTTTTGTTATGTATTTTCTGGTGTACAATAAAGTATATATTATATAAATAAATAAATTAAGGCGAACGTTTAAGAATGCGCTTCCAATTTGATAACTTGCTATCATGGTCGTATGTATATCCGTTCATTGTTTTATGACGACCTGCAACAAAAATGATGAAGAGATAAAAAAAATATTTGGAGAGGTCATGTGACATCTGCAAGAATTAGTGGAACCTTAAAAACACCTATACAATAATGTTCTGTTATATTTTCAGATTTCCACAGGAGCTTGCCATACGTGATATCAGGCAGCGTCGATCAGACCGTCAAAGTTTGGGAGTGTCGCTAAGAGCGTTGCCATTTTAGTAACTTAAACTCACCGATGATATCCTTATCATTATTATTTCGCGTTGTAGCTACAATGAGAGCGATGTAAGCTGCTGTCATTATGGTCAATCATTTGTAAAGGAGAGACACTTTCGTCTTTGCCTTCTGCTCATTGTAGTTTTTTTTCGTACACCTGACGATGCTATGTCTCCTATATCTAAATTGGCGTAAACTTTTAGCCCCGATTCTCGTTTCGTGTTAACTTCTTCGGTTAGTTTCACACATTCCATTAAAATGTAATGGCATATAGTTTCTGTATATTGTTTAGTTAAATTGATATTTCCGAATTTTTAAAAAATTTGGACCTACTTTTAGTTAGCCGTGACGTAGCATTCGTCATGTACCGCTCGCAACGATGGAGTGAAGAGTAGCTGTGTATTTAAAACTTTCAATGTCCTGTTTTATTTGATAGTTATTGTTTTCGTAAAACGTTTAGATATAAATTTTATTTGTTATAAATAAGTAATTTGATTTATTACCCAGCCAATCAAATTTTGTACCTTGATTTCTTTATTGATAATGTTAGTTTTATGAAATTTGATATTGATAGTTATTCATGACAACCATTCAAATAATTAATGAACACACTTGAACTTATCATAAATGCTCCATCAACTATAGTAGTGTACATAAGGCTTTTGATGTTTGTCTCAGCTCGATTGATGTTCATTATGTTTGTTAGCACCGCCGCCAACAACATTAATGAATATCTATGGAGACAACGAAACCGAAACGGAATATTGTAGCCACGTTTGTAGAATTTTATATCAATCGGTTTCCTAGAGACTTATTTTAAGTTTTGGCAATTCAAAACTTTAACTATAAGTTAGAAAAGTTATATTTCAAAATTTTATTTATTTAATATTGTCAGTTTTTATTTTCTTGTCTCAAACAACAGTTTTGTTAAGTGTAGAGCATTGAATTGCTAAATGGGTAATTGTAATACAATTCACGTTTTACATTATTAATTAATATCTGATTTTAAAGTTAAGCTAATTTCATTTATGTCATCATAATTATGTCTAAGTAAATTAATGTGTGATATAAACTTTAATTAATACTTTGAATTACAGGCCTGTTTAAGGTAGCTAGATTGAAAGAAAAACTTAATTGAAGCCTTTTAACCCGGCTACGGCGAAGCCAAAAGGAAGGGTTATGATTTTCGCAGTATGTATGGAAGTTCCCTTGTTGTGTCGAAGTTGCTGCACCGATTGTGTGACCAATGGGGTCACTGTGGATTCCTCTCATTGATTCGCATGTCATAGGTGATTTATCCGTGGTCGGGTTTAGTTTTTTAATTAAAAATATCTATTATTACTATCAATAGTTATTTATTGTAATACGGAATAATTTTGTTGCCTGGTGTTGTAGAGGTTAGTTCGTAGTGTAGTTTGCGTAGTACGCTCATACTGTTAGAAACAGCTGTGTTTAGTGCATGACATGATGCGACGTGTACATTGCTTGCAAAGTGACGGCCGGTAACACCACGCTAATATATGATATTTATGGAGTTATCGCTTATACAATATGTCATTATTGCTTTTGTATTTCTAATCGAGATGTATGTATCGTGCGCCGCAGCTGTCAGATAGATGCTAAACTTGGTATCTAGATTCTTATACAAGGATTATATTCGCTTTGTCAGTGTGCATTCGTAAAATAATAATATGCTGAGACCAAGGAGATTGTAACAGTAGTGTTGTGGCGTATCTGTAGAGAGCGCTCAACTTAACATCTAGTAGGCCTGTGTACCCAGCTAGTGAACGATTGATATTCAGTATATTGTTAACTCAAATAGATACCTATAACTAAAGAAAGAAAAAAAAATATGTAAAAGCAGTTTTCTATTTTGATATATCGTTTATACTCTTTATTGCTAATACATCACAATACACAATTTCTAGTCATTTTTATTTGCAATCATTTCTATTTACTAGATTTATTAATCTCTTAATAGATAGTGCATGTTTTTATGACCCGAAATGTATTTTTAATAGTTAATACAGCAAACTTGGAAAGCATTTGTATAACGGGTTTACGATATGGCAGTTTTAAAATATGTATTTTTGTAGAGGATGGTATAGCAATCATCACTATGAATAACTGTACTCAACACCTTTGTTGATGACGACTAAAGTTAACTGAAATTTTTACGAAAAGTATCTGCAGATAATATATGGAATTATTCACATATAAAAATTAGGAGAATAGACCTCAAAGGGCGCTCTCTACTACTACGCGTGCTATATTATCTTGGCATAGAAATATAATCTCTTTGAAATATGGCAATCGCCTACTATAGATAATCTGCTGAACATAATGTTCTTCATAACATCGTTTGTATTACAATTTAAAAATAAGTATCTTGCACTTTTGAGAATGTAATTACCGTAAGAATAATATCATCAACGTAAGTTATCTACTTGCAGAATTCTCTTGATACATAATTGAAGAAATATGTTAGATTACCTACTGGATACAGAATAGCACTAAGAATATGTGACTGAAGTGTTAATGGGAGAATTTTGCAGATACTCATAATAGCTACTATAACTTGTCGAAATTAATTACCGAAACCCAAATAGATTTGGTTCGCGTTTCATGTAAATAAACAAGTATTTAATTTATTTTACTGTGTGTTTAATTGTTATTTACCCTTCAATGTTGTACCTATTTCGCATAAGCGAATTACGGAAACCAGGGTGGTGAAGTTAATTCCCATAAAAACATTTGCGCTGAGCCGACGATGGACAATATAAATTTTGTCCACGACGATAGAACGTAAGGAAATCCCGACGGTCTATTTCACAGATATAGACACACCTAGATTACGTAAGAGCAACTACTTCGCGTGCCATCGCACCAATTTACGTTCAAAAATCATAAGCCGCCACTTTCGTGCTCAGTCCTGTCACTGTGTACTGCTGGCGTGAGAGCGGTGAGCGCGAGTGAGAAAGAGCGCTTATAACGTCATAGTAGGTAGTCAAAAAAATTTCACGCTTGGTTCTCAGTTCTCATTCAGATCGTGATACTTGCGTTATCTAGTTCTATCTATAACTGTGGTCTATTTGCCCTGCGTGTGTTATTACATAGATTTCCACAAGTTGATACGTTTGTCGAAGACAAATTATTGTCCGTCGACTGCTCAGCGTATTTGCGTTGCTGAATGCAGAATGTTGAAGTGGGAAAAGTTAAATTTACGTGTCTAAGAGCTGATTTTACCAAAGTCAAATATCTTGTATTCGTCTAATAAAATTGACGTCTGACAGTTCTAGTATGGAAAAACTAAAAATTCAAAATTTATTCCTACGACGATAGTTATTTCTGTAGGGTAATCCCCCAAGAATTCCAATTCTACGGATAACCCCCGGAGTGTGGAGGTAATACCATGCTCTGCACCCCTATTGGGTATCTGCCTGCCTTGAGTTCAGCGGGTGGGTTATTCCGTTTACCAAGAAAATCCACCCTAGGCCTAGTTGAATAAACGGAATTTATAGGCAGGGTGGATTGTGGGACATGCGTTTCTGCATATCCAAAGAAACTGTACATCTCTTCTCAACCGTTCGGAAAATACAGCCGTGGTGTTTATAGTAGAAGCATCAGTAATTTTTAATTTTGGTGGTCACAATCACAAGGAAATGTCGAGTTGATATTTAAAAAAGAATCGACTAAAGTGAATCGAAAAATCAGCACTTCTCGAGTTTTGTATAATCTGCATCGACGCAACGACAGCTGGCTGGCCGACGACAGATGACAGTCGAAACTCGAAAGGTTACAGAAAACGGGAATGGAATTCACTTCGGTCGAATTCTCGTGATTACTTTGTGAAGAAAATATTCGTTGAAATATCAAACACTACAATAATGGATTTGGAGGAGTGTCTCAAAGAATGGGAGGATCTACTGGTGGACTACAAACGCTTAGAGGTAAAGGATCATTGATGATATCCGTCTGAACTGAACACTTAACATAATTTTATCGTCTGTTTTCATGGAATTCAAATGCGTTGTTCACGATATTTTTGATTTGCAGCCTGTTGATGGTAAACGACGTCGATAATAAAAACAAAGACGAAAGGTTTAAATGTATTTACTTGGTAATTATTAGGTTTATTTAATAACAAGCTACTTCAATAATTTTCTTTCAAGCGTTCATAATTTATTTAAAGAATAGTAAGGCATTTTATTATTCACAGTACCATTTATCTTTAGAATATTTGAAGTAAAATTGCATGAGCATTGTTTCTTTTACGCATTCTTCTAGGTCATAAACAAAGACTATGTCGCGAAATTGGAGGAGGTTGGTGAGTTGCAGGCAAGCTGCATGAAGGAAATCAACCACCAGAAGTATCGCATGTCCCTCATAGCGGCCGCGCTGAAAAGGTCAGAACAATAAAGTAAAATCATTAATCTAAATGTCATTAGGATAACATTCTTTATATTATTTTACTTTTTGGATAACCTAAAGCTTTACTTGTTGAAAATATTATTGATTGTTGGTTTAATTACTTGCCATCTAATCCATCTAAACAAATGATAGTGTTGACTGCTTCTATGGCTATAGTAGTTAGATTTTGAAATGCAATAAATTATGAGCCTAAAACAGATCTTCATTATAGTATGCAGCTTTGCTATGTCTGGAACATTGAAACATCATAATAATATTGTTAGGTTGTTTGCTGTGAAGGAAATATGTTTAAAAAAATAATTTAACTACAACATGATTCTGATAACTTTTCTTTGAATTTATTGTGGCAGCTGTAAATAGATTAGAACATACATACTTAAATCTCTAACTAAATGGTCCTAATGGATTATTGGACACCAAAGTCATTATCATCAAGCAAAAGTACAAAACAGCATAAATCATGAATTAATGATTATAACTGCAAGTTGTTTATTTAGTTTCACCATGTTTGAGTTTGCATTATACATTGCTATAGCCTACAGGCAATTAAGAAGTTGTATATCAAGATATGAGAAACATCTAAGTATGGAAATAATCATGTTGTTTTCTCATAAATGAATTTTATTTTATTTATTATTAGCAAAACAGTATCTTGAGTATGTCTAATCTTCTAATATATAAAATTCTTGTGTCATAGTGTTAGTTACCATACTCCTCCGAAATGGCTTGACCAATTTTTCATGAAATTTTATATGCATAGTCAGTAGGTCTGAGAGTCGGCTACTATCTTTTTTTTTTTTTTTGCAAAATGCTGTTTGCGGGGTCAGCTAGTATGTCTATAAATGAAATTGGTGTAACATTGCACTACACACACAAATGTGATTATGACGTACTGATAACATAATGGCTACATTCACAATAAACTTAGAAAGTTTCTTCATAAAATAATGTCAAGTTTTTGGTTTCAATCTATCAATTACATGAAAGGAAAAATTATGTTATCAGTTCTATAGTCAGTATCACTAAGTACCTACACTGATTAAAACATATATTGATTTCTTGTTATTTACTTTAACATTATGTAAGAATAAAAGATAAAGTGATTAGATTATGCTGGATGGATTGATATTTACAAATCCTACTAGGAGGATTTATTAAATGGCTTGATAATTATTAATTAGTGAAGAAAAAAAACATATTATTCCTTACATCAGGTCCAGTTGAAAACCAGGCACTAGTTTCCTGGCATTTTTGCTGAACTGGTCCTTTTTGGTGCAGCTGTGAGGCACACTTTCCCACACACTTTACACTTTTTTATTTGATTGTATCTGATCTGATCTCTGGTGTACCTACTGTGTGTCTTTTAATCTGTGCTAAATAAATGTATTTTCTTTCTTTCTTATCTGAAACAGAATGGAAACGCATTTTACAGATAATTAAAAGGTAGCCTTTGTCCATAGGCGAGAGAGGCGTAATATTACATACCTCGAACCTTGATGGAGCAATATATCTTAATTTCTGGCTTTAACTCACATTAATTCTATGTACTCTTGCTAGAGAGTGAACTTGAAGCTTTTACTCAAATTACATAGATGACTCTCAGAGATACTTACACAATGGTCTTCAGTCACCCATAGAGATGTCCCCTTTAACTAATATATCAATAGCTTTCTTGCAAAGTAGTTAGACTACTCTAAGAAATTCCACACATAAGGACTTCATTCACCCATAGGGTTGTCCCCTTTAACTAATATATCAATAGCTTTCGTGCAAAGTAGATAGACTAATCTATGAAATACTCACACTTAAGGGCTTCATTCACCTATAGAGATGTCCCCTTTAGTTAATGTATCAATAAAACATCTTCCATAATTCCCAAACAGGCTAGATAAGAAAGCCGTTACCAAAGATGACCGCGTCGCAAACTTGGAGAAAGAAATTATGAAAAGGAAAGCTATGCTGCGTGAGATCAATGCAACGCTGCCGAAACAGAACAGTCTGTATCTGCGCATCATACTCGGAAATGTCAACGTGTCTATCCTCAACAAAAACGACAAGTAAGTTAAGATTTTTTATCAGCTTTCGGCGCCAAAGATCGTGGTTTTGGTTCCCACCCGGATGAATATTTAGGTCTTTGTACAAAAATGCTGTAAGGCCACGAAGTAAAACCAGCATGCAGTCCAGTCTACGCCTACAGACTTAGTAACATAACATATCCCTATTCCAACTGGCAGTTTCAAACCCAAACCAATGGCATAGCCCAATGGCATTTTCACTGGTTTATAATGGAACCCTTTTAGTCAGCTTTTTTTTTTAAGAAGGGCTGTATCCAGTATTGTACAACGATGATCTTGATTGCAGAGTAGAAACAATAGCAAATATTGTAGTTTTAATATTACCAAAACTAAAGTTCTAAGTCTAGTAACCAAAAAAAAATAGTTACATCATAGAGTTCTCTACCTATCAGATTATTACTACTCTACTTATCAGTTTCTAAGTCCCGTATTACAGAATGTCACTCAATACTCAAGCATTACTTAAAACTAGTTTCAACCAATCAAATGGCTTGAATCTAGTTTTAAGTAATGCTTGAGTATTGAGTGACGTTCTGTAATACGGGCCTAAAACTTGTCGCCAGGACGGCCGAACAGAATGCAACGATGTTTATTCATGTAACAGATTTTTATCTGCATATTCATAATAAAAAACCGTATCGTATTACCCAGTAACTGGGTTGTGGAGGTCAGATAGGCAGTCGCTCCATGTAAAATACTGGTATTCAGCTGCATCCGGTTAGACTGGAAGCCGACCCCAACATAGTTGGGAAAGGCTAGGCAGATGATGATGATGATTCATAATAAAAAACGTGATTATAAGCCGTAAAAATTTGAACTAAAACTATGGAGTTAAGGTAGTTTCAAATAAAGTTTTAAATCGAAATAGGCTCTCGAACATTCTGCAATAAACTGGATGTGCCTAGGTTTCATTCACCGACTTCAAAAAAGAAGGAGATGCTCAGTTCGTCGGAATCTTTTTTTTTTACATAAGTTCCTCGATTACTCGATGATGAATGGATCGATTTGTAAAATTTCTTTTTTTTTTTGTTTGAAAGGGTAAGTATACTTCCAAACGCCTCATAGAAATCTCTGCTGGTTTGAAGCGCATTATGAAATCGACACGTGAGTCGTGAATAAATTCTAAAGGATCGTTTAAACTTCTTCTCATCTTTTCGCTTTTACTACATTTCTGTTAGTTGTAGGTAAATATGAAAATGCACTTTATACGGAGATAATCAATATGGCGGACGGTGGTAATAGTCGTGAGTCTAGACACGGTAATATTATATACAGTATTCCAACTTCATACAAACGGACGAAGCGCGAGCTATGTCTACGCGCCTCGATCTCGGCATGCGCTCGGTACACAGACAGTCGCGACTGTGCCGCAGTAAGGAACGTACGGTGTGTTATTTTTTTAACAGTCACCGCGCGGTTTTTCACTAAAAATAAGTTCAAGTACATATTTAATATGACGAGTAGGATTGTGCTGTTTTTGTTTGCATGAATTCGTCAACAACGAACCCACAGATAACTTTTTTTAGATTACCTGGAAACTCTGAAAGGTAAGACTATAAAATAATTTTACTTACTAGTAGGTAGGTACATAATGTGTGTCTTTTTAATGGATAAGTATTTCCTTTTCCTTCCTAAAAAAAAAATGTCTGGATTAATGAATAAAATGAATGTAAAGGAAAGTGATTGACACGAGTGAAATAGGTAGTGTTTTGTTTTGTTAGTTTGTATAATTCAAAGTAAAGACGTGGTATTTTATTATTAATAATAGTTGTTTATTGTACTATGGGTATGGATAATACTAGAAAAATAAATTTGACCGTCTGTTGGTCACTAGATAGTTGAAATTTTCTCATATTAAATATTTCTGCTGCTGCTATGACAACATATACCACTAAAAACCTTTTTTTTTTTATCAGTATTAATAACAACAACAACAGCTAGACTCATGAAATATTCACAGAATATTTATTTGTTTACAATTACAAAACTTACAATCACAAAAAAGTATATTTACAATCATAAAACCAAATGGAAACACAAAGTAGGATCAAAGTAGTTCCCCAGGAAATCAGGATGGCAACCAACCGATTATCCTTCAAAGTTAAGGTTCGTGAGCACATTCGCAAGAAGCTGGCAGTATCATCACAACTGTAATATTTTCTCATTGTTTGTCTTATATAATTTTAGTAAGTATATTTATGTATTTATGTATATTTATTTGTGTTTATGTATATATGTAATTAGGTATATATTATATTCATAGTTTTAATAGGTTTATGCGTGTCTTTATATTTAAAATATTTATTCCCCAATTTTAATGATTGCACCTACCACTTGTTTGTCTCTGCATCACCCAAAGGTTGACTGGTAGAAAATGCCTATGGCATTAAGTCCGCCTCTGTACATTTATGTGCTTGAAGTATTAAATAAACAAATAATAAAGTAGGCAAATGTAATTAAAATGCTGGAGGCGGGCAGCCCTATCGCATGTTTACGTATCGCGCGGCTGTAGGCATTTACTTTAAAGATACGGCCGAGTTACAAGACTGTATATAATATTACCGTGGTCTAGACGTAGTGTAAACGGTTCATTAAAAGCGACCTAGGGGTGAGACCGTGCGGCTAATTGTCGAGGAACTGTCGTATCTAATGACGTCACTAATGAGTAGGATCTCATTAAAAAAACGTGCCAAATCTAAAAAACCGGCCAATTGCGAGTCGGACTCGCGCACCGAGGGTTCCGTACAAACCTGTAGGTATATATGTAAAAGTTCACCCATCACGACAATCGAGTCATAGTTATGGTATTTTTATTTCAAAATGAAGTTTATAACATTACAATATGGAAAGCTGGAGGAGCATAAATTAATGACAAAGGTGTCTTTATCGTTTCAGTAATCCTTTATTTTATGTTAACACATATCATTTATTTTATAATATAACTGAAATACCTACACTAGCCTTGCAGCAGCCTTGCAAAAGTCTGCTGACGAATGAGGGCAAGCTTTTTTATCAAAGTTATTTATTTACAAATTTTTTTAGTCACTATTTAGAAAATAATCTGGTACAAACATGTTAATTATGAATTAAATTTGAACCAGATCTGTAAATGGTGACTGAAATAGGTATGAATAGTACCACATTGAACATTGAAATTTTTTTAAATTGCTATTTCTTTTGATTGCGTTGACATAAAAGTTTGATTTTGTTACAGCTTAAAGGCATTATAGACCTGAGTATTTGATATGAATTTCAATTTAATACCTCTACGCGTTCATGACAAAAGAAGTAGTAACTTTAAAATTTTCAAAAATATTTTTTATTATATGATGTAACTAAAAATTTACGGTTTTCGCAATTTCACGGGAAGTACCCTGTAGGTTTTGATTCCCGTGCGAGTTTCGAAAATTTGCGGAAATTTGCGGCATAAACGGCTGAATCATTTGATTGCTTTGGCTTAGAAGTTTGATTTTTTCACAGCTCCAAGGGGCAGTAGAACTGAGTATTAAATATAAATTTCAGTTTGATACCTCCACGCGTTGACACACGGACGGACGGACAACGAAGTGATCCTATAAGGGTTCCGTTTTTCCTTTTGAGGTACGGAACCCTAAAAATGTTGCCAGCTGCTACTTCTGAGTCATTAAAAAATAGCCTCCCCGACCGATTTCGGTCACGGTGGCCAATCTCAACGGAGATTAGCCAGGTACGCAGGAGATATTATAGTGCACAAGTGTGCGCGCAGACACAGGTCCACTCCCTCTTCCCTCACTCTCATAGTCCGATGGGACGGCAATCCGACACGACCGGAGAGAGATCAGGCGCAGGACCAACGGCTTAACGTGCTTTCCGAGGCACGGGGGTATTAAACCGCCAACTTCCAAACTCCGGACTGTTACTAAGAAATTCCTAATGGAAAAACTCAATAACACTTTGTCCGACCCGGGAATCGAACCCAGGACCCCATGTTCAGCAGTCGCGCTTGCAACCACGAAACCAACGGGGCAGTCACTAACTTAGTCAACACTTGAGACATTAACTTAGATATCAAAGTACACATTGTTTTTGTTTCTGTTTTGTTGTTGGTTGCCTTCGTTCGACGCCTACATAACTTCCTTAGTACAGAGGCCAGCACAGCAAGCTACCCCAATCTGTCAAATTCCTTTGATAGATTTTGAAGTTTATCACAAAGGAATAAGGTTTATATTCAATTGGGAAAATTTGACAGATTGGGGTAGCTTGATGTGCTGGCCTCTGTACCTAACTAAAAAAAGAGTTTTGTCATCTTGAATTTGATTAAGCGTCTGGCTTTGTTTTTAAAGCATGAATGTACGTTTGTAGATAAAATCGACAAATATACCTTATGTTTTTGTTTTATTTGCTAGGGGCGTAGCATAATTTTGGTCTGCAACATACCGCCGACATTCCGTACATTCATAAAAACTGTAGGTATTTCGTATTTTTTTTTATTACAATTTTTCCGACAGGTTTAAATACAAGGATGAATATGAAAAGTTCAAGCTGATCCTCAGTGCGATAGCCTTCGTGTTAGCTGTTGCGAACCTCTACATAGATTTCAGGTAATACTAATTAAAGATTTCACTTTCATATTTTACGGCTAATAAAAAAAAAATTATATGAAACCATTGCATAATAAAAGGTGCTGGAAGTAACTGTAAATTTACCCGATAAATTATCATGAGAGCGCATTTTGTTGTCTTATTTTATCGATTACTAGTTACTAGCTGAACCGCAAACTCCGTTTTGCAAAAAAAAAATATGGGTATGAAAAATAGATGTTGGCCGATTCTCAGACCTAGCCGATATGCACACAAAATTTCATACAAATCGCTCATGCCGTTTCGGAGGAGTTCAATTACGCACACCGTGACACGAGAATTTTATATATTAGACTAGCTGACCCTGCAAACGTCGTTTTGCAAAAAAAAAAAAAATATAGGGGTATGAAAAATAGATAGTAGCCGATTCTCAGACCTACCCGATATGCACACAAAATTTCATACAAATCGGTCTAGCCGTTTCGGAGGAGTATGGTAACTAACACTGTGACACGAGAATTTTATATATTAGATTCTGCTTAGTTTTGATGGGTCATAATACCGAGACTTAGGTAACTTTAATTTAATGAATGTGTATGAATTTTGTGTTATGTGATAATTGACAATATACAATTATTGTTAGAATTTAGTTCCCAGTTCAAAGTCAACGCAACGGCGCATCAAAACAATAATTTCTGATTTATTTTAGGCCATTACAATTAATACTGTTGTTCCTCCTGGTATGGTATTACTGCACGCTGACGATTCGCGAGAGCATCCTCAAAGTGAACGGATCCCGGATCAAGGGCTGGTGGCGCCTCCACCACTTTATCTCAACGGTGGTCGCTGGGATACTGCTCATTTGGCCGCAGAACGAGCCATGGAATATGTTCAGACACACGTTTATGTGGTTCATCGCTTATATCAGTAAGTTTTATGTTAATATTTATTACTAGGCAGGTACTACAATCTACATGGTCCTCACATGTTATGAACAAAATTATAACTGGACTTTAAAAGAGATCTCTGAGTTTGTTTCGATGATTGATGTGTAAAAGTGTTTGTACAAACCTACTTAAAAAAGAGAGAAATAAAATCATTTATCATTTACAGCAAAATTTATTTTAAGTAAGAAAAACAACTTTATTTTTACAACATTTTAGTTTCGACACTTATGTTTTGTCTTTTTGTCGTGAACTGTACCTATTGCGTCATTATTTTTGGTTCTACTTCCGATATTCATTCGCTGTACCTACAATAATAAACATCGACATCAGTAAGGTTTGGATGTAAATTAAATAAATATAATAAATTGAAAAGATAGCGCATAAAAGCCTCGATAGTATCTTTAGGTATTTTTAGTTCAAATACATTATGCTCTTGACAACGACAGAATCAGACATTTTATTAATTTGGCAAATGCAGTTATTTATGCAATGCTAATATTATTTTAAAAAACAGGGACGATAATAGCTGTCTGGAATTTTATGTAAATGTAGGCCTCCCTTAGAATGAATGGTCATTAGAAAAAATGCTAGTTGTAGTTGTAGAGATAATGATATTAACTACCCATTGTGTGTCATTTGAAATTATCCCTTGTCGCCTTTACCGACACTCCGTTGGAAAGACTTCCTCCTTTACTTTCGTTTCATTGATTAAACGCTCCTTATTTAGACATTTTACATATAATAATATCACCGATCCCTGCAATTTGTTTTCTGAATACTTGACATCAAAATAGCCATAAATGACTACTCGTAAATACGTTATTGTCATGAATGCTCGTAATACGTACCTATGTAAGTAGGTAATCTAAACAAAATTGTCCTCTCGCTGACCATGACTGATGGTCTGAGGTAATGTCATAACCATTGTTCTCGACTGGCAGTTTGGTAACACAGCATTATGTGATGTGTAGCCGAATCTCGTCCGTACTCAATCTTCACTAAAAAGATTGGGTAAGACTAAATGTTGTACACGCAACTTGAGTTTTTCCCCACCCCGGACTTGAAATTTATTTGGCTTCGCGAGACTGGGTCGCGCCTAAAACTTTTAACCCGGTTTTTTGCAGAGAGCACTGCTTATTATGAGTTTTAAACTTTAATTAAGTTTTTAGTAAATCAGAATTGATAATAATGCTTTGCATTTTTTTTCCAGGTGTAGTCCAATACATGCAGTTCAGATATCAAAGTGGGGTTCTGTACAGGTTAAAGGCTTTGGGAGCGCGACATAACATGGACATAACAATAGAAGGATTCCACTCATGGATGTGGCGAGGGCTATCGTATCTGCTGCCCTTCTTATTTGGTGGATACGTGTTCCAACTATACATTGCTTACACATTGTACAGTCTCAGTTATCACCCGGATGCCACATGGCAGGTATGTACTTGATTATATTTACATTTATTACCTCCACTCTTGCCCGATACTCGTTTACTAGTAGTTAAGTACTATTAACTCGAGTAATAATGTCAGAAGAAACAAAAATGTCACTCAGGCTGGCTGGAAAAACCTTCAAAATAGCTCGCATTTAACTAGGTCAATAGGGCATTTTATGGGACGGCTAAACACCCTTATTTCAGAATTTGTGACGCTACAGAATCTTAGATAATCGATCGAAAACGTGTCCAGCCATCTTGAAAAACCACTTTTCGCTGGTCTCTCAATCTCGGTAACGGAAGTGATTTTGACGACTTTTTGCATATCAACGGGCGTCACATAAATTTGTGACAGGCATCGAGCTAAAAGTTTTTGATACGTACAGCGGTTTAGTAGAAAAAAACTGTGTCCAGCCAGCATGAATTTACATATAAAACTTTTGGCTGGCATTTCCGAATCTCAATAACGGGAGCGTTTTCGAATATGGTTCCTTTACTAACATTTAGTGACGCAATTTGTGACAGTAATAACGTTTGATTTATGGCGTCACATGTAAGGGTTTACGAGAAATAAAAAAAAAACTTAATGTCCAGACAGCCTGTGTTCAAGCTGGCTCGACACATGTATCTCCGCTGCCTGATGATCTACGGCCTTCGAAAAATGTTCAAATTTTTGTGACAGGGACGTTAATGATTTACTGAATTTGTGACGGAGAAACTTTGAGTAGTTTCAAAGATATTGATAATTTAAATTTTGCCATACAAACACTGCAGTAGGGTTACCAATATTGTAGCTTTTATGTAGGACTAAGTATATTTTAAGGTATTTTCTTTAATGGACAAAAATCTGTGTTTTGGTGATACTAATACGAACAACTGTAGGTATTTAAGGGGAAAGCGCTAAGGTGGCCCGCGAAATTCAAATTTTCTTACGTTAGCTTAATACTAAGATAACGTTTACGTTATCTTAGTATTAAGTTGTACGTTGATTAAAATATGATTCACGGTCGTAACAAATATGTATTTACAGAATTATAATCATTACAATCAGTAATACAACTTGTTAAGTTAGTATAATCCCCAAATGTGAATATTTCAAATAGTCATTCTTGAAGAGTTGTGTTGATGAATTTATAGATTATAATTCTGTAAATACATATCAGCTACGACCGCGAATCATATTTTAATCAACGTACAACTTAATACTGGTGCCGATTCTCTTGTCACAAATGCGTCTAAACTAGACTAAAAATCACTACGATTTAGTTTATTCCTGTCAAACGATGATTTCCCATTCTGAAATTAACTAAAGTAACACAACTTCACTAAATTTTAATTTGACAGCACTAAGATTGCACTGAGATATTAGTTTAGTGAAAATAGTAATTTTGCTGTTCTGAATTTGACGTTTTTCATCTAAAATTTAGATTTTCTAACTAAATCTGAGTATTTTTAATCGCGGCTAAAAAGGTGTGGAATAAAATACATAAGTTGGTGTGAATAAAATTTACGTAAACACCTCGGCTTCAGATGCAAAAACAGTACTGTTTTTTTTATTTTCTTTTGCTTATATCTCGAAAACGGTGTGTCCTATCGCAAAAATAATGAAAATTTCGACGCCCTTTATGATACCCGCAAACCCCTAAAACTCAACACGTTGGTAATATTTTTTCATACTTTCCATACAAAAGTGAAAAATTCCATAAAAAACAGGTCGAAGTTGCCCCACTGCGCACCTACGGCTCAAAAAAAAAACACGGGTAGGGTCCGTGGCTAAATAATAACAGCCGCACGGGTCGATCGATCAGGTTAAGCTACGCTTGCCGCGGTTGGTCTGTGGATGGGTGACCATCTTTACATACCGAGACACGGAGGGGCCGTGTCTTGGAAAGCACGTTAAGCCGTTGGTCCCGGCTGTCATTTGTGGATCTTTGACAGTCGTTACGGGTAGTCAGAAGCCCGAAAGTCTGACAACCAGTCTTACCAAGGGATATCATATTATCCAGTAACTGAGTTGTGGAGGTCAGATAGGCAGGTAGCTCCATGTATAATACTGGTATTCAGCTGCATCCGGTTAGACTGGAAGCCGACCCCAACATAGTTTGGAAAAGGCTAGGCAGATGATGATGATGAGGGCAAATAAGTACCTACTTTTTGGCTGAATGCACAAACCGTGCGAAGCCATACAAAAAAAAAGTACCTACTTACCACGTGGAGTCGTGATTGTTAAATTCGATTTGGTTGTGTCAAAATTATTTTTAAATTTAGAGATATTTTAATGGAGAATAGCTATATAAGAATAAGATTCTCATAGCCAAAAGTAAGGAATTTTAGTGATAGTTTACTTAGTTTAGTTCGGTGTACAAGTGAATCGGCACCACTGACCAGCAAATTGCAAAAAAGGTAAAATAAAATTGAATTTCGCGGGCTACCCTGGCGCATTCGCCTTAAATCGATAGAAGACAAAAGTGTAGAAGTGACGGGGGGGGGGGGTTCATTCTTTGATGTTGTTGGTTTTAGTGATTGAATGTTATGAAGTTGCAGCTAGGTATGCAAACGATACATCGGTTTTTAAAAACACCGATGTATTATACTCTATACTAATATTTTAAAGAGGAAAGATTTGTATGGATGTTTGCAACGAATTGGCTCAAAAAGTACTGGACCGATTTTACAAGTTCTATCACCATTTGAATGCTACATTATCACTGATTAATATAGGCTTTTTTTCACCCGTGCGAAGCCGGGACGGGCCGCTAGTCGTTCATAAACATCGATGTTGAAACTGTTAACATCGATGAAACACTGTTCTTAAGAACGCTGTTTTCTCAGCGCCATCTATGAAAATCAAATACAAAGCAGGCGTGGCTGCTACCGGCCGATTAGTCGATTAGAAAAAATCCTTTATTTATGTAAAAATTATGGTCACCTCACAATATTAATGGATTTGTATGGGAAAATTTAAATGATCAATATCTTTGAAACCACTCCAAGTTTCTCGTCACAAATTCAGTAAATCATTATCGTCCCCGTCACAAAAATTTGAACATATTTCGAAGGCCGTAGATCATCAGGCAGCGGAGATACATGTGTCCAGCCAGCTTGAACACAGGTTGTCTGGAAATTAAGTTTTTTTTTTATTTCTCGTAAACCCTTACATGTGACGCCATAAATCAAACGTTATTACTGTCACAAATTGCGTCACTAAATGTTAGTAAAGGAACCATATTCGAAAACGCTCCCGTTATTGAGGTTCAGAAGTGCCAGCCAAAAGTTTTATACGTAAATTCAAGCTGGCTGGACACAGATTTTTGCATTTTTCTACTGAACCGCTGTTAGTATCACAAAACTTTTAGCTCGATGCCTGTCACAAATTTATGTGACGCCCGTTGATATGCAAAAAGTCGTCAAAATCACTTCCGTTACCGAGATTGAGAAACTCCAGCGAAAAGTGGTTTTTCAAGATGGCTGGACACGTTTTCGATCGATTATCTAAGATTCTGTAGCGTCACAAATTCTGAGATAAGGGTGTTTAGCCGTCCCATAAAATGCCCTATTGACCTAGTTAAATGCGAGCTATTTTGAAGATTTGTCCAGCCAGCCTGACTGACATAAACAAAATAGTGTTTAGAGTTCTTCTAAACTACATTGTCATCGAGTTTTCACATTAGTTTATTATTTTTGACTGGGGTCATAATAGTTTGTCACCTTGCTATGTCATTAATTAATAAAATTGATGGTATTTTGAGAGCTGACTTAAAAACAGTGATTACAAGACAGTTGTTAATGTACTACTCGAGTTTTTGAAGCAGAAGTAACAAGCCGTTCTCAGTTTAACATAACAAAAGAATAGAAAAGATATTGTGGCGATAGATCACGACGATATTCTGTGTTTTTTGTTGTTAAAATTATTCAATATAACTGTAAATAGTCTTTTTTCATAACTTTGAATAAAAGCGTACAAAGTTGAATGAAAATGAATGTATTGAAACAGACAGATCACCTAAGGCTAACTTCATCCGTAATAATCGTAATAAAACAATATATAAAAAGCATGTCCTATAACAAACCGACAACAGATCCCAGCATTAAGTTTATCATTCCTGACGATTGGCATCGGGAACTTCGCGACGACGCTCATCGTGATTCCTCAGAAACTCAACGAGCAGGTACAGTGGAACTGAAACGATTGGACCACGCAACGCGTCTGACGCGCGCCGCACGCTGTGTGATATAGTGACGTAGACATGTAGACGTTACAGCATGCAGACTGAAGACGACGGTTCCTGTGCCAGTCTCTAAATCTGTAGGTGAAAGCTAAAGGACCTTAAGTCACATTTTATAAATTAGTCAGTAGAGCTCATTAAAGATGTTTATACCCGAAATTAGATATTAAAATCGACCGTGTATAAAAAGTAAATAGTGTATCGTTGTAGAATAAAAAGTATGATTATGAAGTTTTATTAAGCTATTATAAGAATCATTGAAAATACAAAAATGATAAAAATGGACTTAAGGTCCTTTAGCTTTCACCTACAGAAATATCATTAACTGTCACTGTTACGTCACTTTTGACAGCAGGTACACTTACGCACACAAGTCTTTAAACAATAATTTAAATTTCAATATTAAATGACTGTTAGCAGTTAAATACAGAATATCAGGAATGTAAACGCGCCGTCTTCAGTTTAAATGCTATAAGTATGTAGATAACTAAATTACGGAAAGCACTTGGTTTATGTCATATTAGCGGTTATAGCTATTAAATCTCAAGAATGACGCAATCAAATGCTGCTCTGGTTAGTATGCTTTCAGACAATCTTAATTGGTTTGCTTATAAAATACTGAACAACTTTACGGTCAGGTCAAGATAAATTTCACGAAAACTAATGTCTGAAGTATGATTGTCTGATAGCAGACACAAAAATCTAGCTCTGATAAGTTTAAGTTTCGTTTCATAAAAGTATAGTTCAATAGTTACACGGTTACACTCGTTTTCTGAAAGGCTAATCAACGCTAAAAGTTAATGGCAAACTTATGTCATGGTTTGGTTGGCTGCTAGCCACAGTAGTTAAAATGGTTTTGACAGCCTATTAGATAATCTTTGTGGTGATTATCTCTTCATTATCCATGGCTGACTGGTAGAGAATGCCTAAGGCATTAAGTCCGCAATTGTACCTTTTGTGCGAAAAGTTTAAAGAAATAAATTAGCCTTTTCTAAACCGGATGTTACTCTGTTCACAATCCATATTTTTGACACTGCACTTTAGAATAATAAATATTAAGAGACTAATATTAAATCTTGTTGATTAGTTTAAATCGATAAGTCAGAACGAAAACGTTCCTAAAGTCGAGCACTTTTATACGAAGCTATTGTAGAGTGCATCAGTTTTTTATTAATGTTTGCCTTATCAGAGCTATAAATAGAAACATGCTCGTATGCATTCGTAGTGTTGGATGTTTTGGACCCGTGGACCAATTTGTTCCATCATAGTTTGTAGAACCTTAGATTTTATAATTATTTTATTTGGTGTTTCGTAATATTCTTCGAAATTTAATTATTTTATATTCATCTCTTATATTATTATCTTCATATTAATATTATATTAGCCGCGCGCGACCAGTATATCGAGGACCTACTTCAAAATTAACAGCATGTACGAATACTATTTATATGTAAAATACCTACATATAACTAATACAGATAGGTGTGCAATTTAAATAATATTGTAATCATTTACTTGCCTGAAACTTCATTTGAGTTTATTTCTTATTTCATCAAGTCAACTTTAACTTAGTAAACCTCGCCTGATCGTGCGCGATGATACAAAACTACGATAGTAATATTTTTTGTCAAAATACTAATACTTATAATTAACCCTAAGTATGCCACTAACACTCCGCTAACGAAAATATTAATATCTGTATATAATGTGAAGCTAGTTTATATTATTTATTATGTGTACTTTTCTATTTTCAGTAAATATCTGGACTTCATTTTATACATATTCGTTTTTATACGGAGTCTGTGTTAAATGGATTTAGTATATTATATATTTCCGCACATTATTTATATTTAAATTATTTAAATAAAAGGGTTTTATCTGTACATATTTAAGTATTTATATTAAAATATAAAATAACTATTGCTTTTATTAAATCATTTAAGTATGTAATATTTTGAAATACGAACAAATTTTGTGCCAAAAATGTATTTTCTGTTTTGCTTTTAGGTTTCTGTTTTTAAACTTTTTAAAAAAGGATGCATTTTTATGAGTAGACAGATATTGGCCCCGATTCTGTTGTTCACAAACTAAATTTAAGTTCAGTGCATCTCTTTCTTTCAATTTAATTAAGAAAAGGACAGAAGATAACTATTAGTTTAGCCCTGTCAAATTAGTCAGCGCCTGACGTAAATTGACGTATTTTTAATAGCCAATTTTTTAATCTCGTCTAACTTGTCTATGGATTATCTAATTTGACAGGACTAAACTTATATTTTATCTTCTGTCCTTTTCGTAATGAAATAGAAAGAAAAAGATGCACTGAACTTAAATTAAGTTTAGTTTGTGAACAACAGAATCGGGGCCACTAGCTTGTACTTATAGCTTCGCAGAAATAGCTTGCATAGTAGGACTGTGTTTCATTTGCTTCTTTCAATACCTAGGTACGGCACTATTGACATAATTCAGGAAAGTTGGGGATTATAAAATAAATGTCATAGTGAAATAAAATGGATGAAAACTGTATACTTAAATGATTAAACAATAACTATAGCATATCCTTGTGCAAGGTTATGTATTAACATCTAAATGAAATTAAATACCTATTGCAGAAAAACCATTTAAGTTTACGAGTTAATAAAGTTCTCTAGGTCGTTAACATATCGAATTAAACAACGATTATAAAAAGTAACAACTATGTGTTTGCATGCATTATTTAGGTACTATTTATTTGAGCATGTTTTGATAATTCTGTCGTACTACGACTAGTTTTAATTGTTTTAAATTAATTTTTTCACTTGGTAGATTGAAGAATAAGGAAGTTCATGACAAAATGTCACCACCTCTAGATATCAGCAGACTTGTCGTTGGAAAGCTCTTTTTTGGCTATAATTTATTAATAAGATGAAAGTTACTCTCAAATAGTAATTGTTCGAAAAATTCTCTGTTAAAAAAAATGAAGCATGTTATTGTATGAACAAGTTGATAAAAGTATCGTAAAGCCTAGCGCTCATTACAGCCGCAATGGGACGCAGCGCTGCGCATTTTCATACTAAAAAGTGCGGTGCCGCTCGCCTGTAATTTCAGTTGGTTCATAGGAAATGCACGAAAGTGGTGTAAGAGGATTTTTGCAATGCGTTGCGTTGTGGCGCGGCCAAATGTGCGCGAGCCTTAATAATATAATTTCCTTTGATTTGACGTATAACATTCCTTTGATGAATTTGATCCTTAATTCCTTAACTTAACAGCAACATTATCTCTGGGTTTAATAAAATAATACAGGTTGTTTTTTATATCACCTGTATCGAACCATTCCAATGACATTTAACTGATCATTATTTACCGGTGGCAATGTATCCTTAGCTTTTATATACTTTTTATTTTTTTATTGCTATAAATATAACATTATTTCCTTATTTAAACAAGACTACTTATGCATTTCTTAAACTCCAAGTGACATATTGATTCGCATTTTATATTATTTATATGAAATCTATTCAGGGCATGTAGCAAAGAAAAGCAAGTACTTAGTAAAAAATTGTCACTTCTCAGTTGTGCTATGCTGTAGCTTTTTATATTATTTTTATAGATCTGATCATAGTGTATGTGAATTCAGTTATTGTCTGTAGACTGTAGTGAAAGGCACAAATAGTTCATTTGAGATAATTCTTTGTGTTGTGGGTTATGGATACATTCTCATATACTTAATAAAATACCAACGACATCACACTATTAGTCCAAATGTTTTTACAAGGGTCTTTAAAAAAATAAGCATTTCATGTTAATTATATAAAGCATGTAAATTATGGACATAAATATAAGGATGGAAGTAAATCTAGATATAGATTATAATTAGTTGAGCCGTCCTAAAGTAGTAATAAATAATGATTATTATAATATTAGTGTGTTCTCAATCTTGTAACAGGACTAGTCACATTCGAACATCGCTGATTAACTATTGTTTTTTGTTGTAAATTTAGGAATCAATACAAGGTACCTGAATACCTAATGCTAATAATCTTTGTTCTGAAACCCCGATATCAAAACAATTATAAATAATACGTAACAGATAACTGTTACGGAAATCGAAGCACGATAGATATGTTTTATGACGCTAGATTATGAAGTGGAATACCTGGACAGGCTACCTACCTACACAACAGAGTGAATATTTCGTGCCTTGATCAAACAATAAACTATTCGTAACTTACTGATAATGTTGTACTTATGCTTTGTATAATCGATTAATTTATAATGGTTGTTTTAGATCTTATTTATAATGGATGTTATTTATTTGAATGCATTGATGAATAAATTTGTTTTTCAGCGATATTTGCATTTTGACATTTATTTTTATATGTATTTTGTTTGCACCATTCGACAGATATCTTACCTGGCGGCTTTGTTTCTTACATTGCACTCTTTCAACATGTACACAATATACAAGACCTTGCACAAGAAAATGCAAGGAGGTTTGAAGCTACGGTACAAATTACGTGCAATTGCCTACCGTCTATCAAATGAGCTCGCCGTATTGGTACGTGCATGATGTATCACTTATTAGCGTACTTTGAACTTCCTATTCTGACCTAATCGCTTGTGTTTACTTTATTGTACGGACTCACTGTACGATAAAGTAACCTCTAGTAAAATAATATCTGACTTGTTATCTGATTGCAAAGGCCACAAGGCCATAGCGTAGGTACCTATTACTTTAATAAAAGCTTCGACTCGAGAGAGAAAGACTCGAGATCGACTTTGTATCAATTCGATTGATTATGTCAGAGTAGGGGCTTTTGGGTTAGGAGGTTGTGCAGGTCGAGTTTGATATTGTTTGTCAGTCTTGTCGTCACCACGTCTTGTCTATTTTCTGCACAATACCAGTAGCATAATTAATAATGCTAATTGAAATGTAGATTCTAACATGAACTTTGTAATCAAAACAATTGACTTCAAATAACACGACTTAATGAAGTCGAAGAATTCAATCTTGTGTACTTCAAAACATTCAACTTAACAAAATCAAAGAAGTCGTTTTTTTAAATACAACGTTTTAATATTAAAATACTTATAAGCTTGAGTAATCTGTTACTTTTGGCAAGGAAATACTGTCAGGATCTGAATAGATCAAGAGCTTGAAATATCCATGTGAGCAAGGTGCTGGTAAGTACCTAACGTTTTGGGCAAGTGTTGAAGACATAGATAAATATTTGTATTGTAGTATATATACTTTGAAACAGTATGTTTATTTATCTATGTTAAGTATATTTAAATATTTGTATATGTTTGGGTATTCAGTGTTGTTGGCTTTCCTTTAGATTTCTATTTATTCTATTGTTTTGCTGTATGCTCTTTATGTGGTGGTATAGTGAATAGCAGAGCGCACTTTGGGTCATGCCCTCGGCTTAGACATTGAAAAAGAAATAAAACCCCTTTGTGAGCGAAACTAGGCGTACCTATCATACGCCCGAAAACTGTAGGCGCAATTTTAACCGCGGTACGAACGAATGACTCTTGATCTCTTCTGTACCAAGAGTTATTTCTTTTTCTGTGACTTAGGCTAGAAAAAAAAGATACCTACTTTCCATAGCGTTTACCTGGTATTTAGTTATTTTATGTAAATTAAATATTAACTTTGATTTCTCTAAGCTTGGTTGCATGCCATTCTGTATTGTATAGTGGTATATTTGTGTGTGAACAGAGACCTAATGGATAACATGGAAGGAAATTCAAAACTCATAATTTTGTCAATTACAGGAACAAAAATGGCGACAGAATAAAGTGGAAACGAAATCAGATTAACTTTATCTGGCCTATATTTTAATATGCTAGCGATTGTATTAACTAGATTGATGGACAATTTATATTTTCATAATTCATGGTGTTTAAAACTGTTTAATGGCGTTATTTCTCTAATGTAAATAATATAGTTATTTAATAACTTTTTTTGGCTTTTTATTAATCTTCTTGCTGGTGTGGTGGGGTCTACTTTAACTGCCTGATATCTTGTACTTATCACAAAACAGTTATGAATAGGTTGAGGTCTCATATTTTTAAAAGGTGCAAAGCAGTGTACACTTTTTTTTCAACAAACCTGCACAGCACTGCAAGTTCATTCTTAATAAGATTTGGATAGCGTGCAAGGGCAGGGGGACATATTTCATGATTATGTCCATGCTGGTACAGCGTGGAAGGGTAACTTACAAGTATGGAAAAACATGTCCGGGGCTCCCCTTGCACGTTGTCGCAGCTTGAACATCATAAAAAAAGTCTTTATTTCATAAGCATATTCAATTAGATAACGAGTTATTAATTGCTAACAAAGGTGCTGCATGATAGTAGCAAGTTACATATATCCCACATTACATTTCCTCATTTGGCACTTGGTGAGTAGGTACCTACCAAGTACATGCGCAGGCGCCATTCCGGGTAAATCAGGAAAATGGTAGATAAGATTGATAGTTTGTACGCCTGACCTAGTGAACATTTGTAGAAGTTTCGTCGCATAGTTAGAGCAATGTTATTATTGGTAGGTACTAAATATAATTTTATAGATATTAAAACAGCAATCGCAGTCGGTAGATTGCCCTAATTAAAAAAATACCGCAATAGATTTCTCTGCCGCAGGTTCGAATCCTGCACGCAAAATAATTTCAAATGCCTACAGCACTCCGCATTATAGGCATGAAGCTACAATACACGACGGGCTCGTCTGGACAGGCAAATTCAGTGGGGATGCCACGCGCCGGCCGGGGCCTCAAGTCTGCTATTACAATAGTGTCAGAATTAACGGTCAGAATGGTCTATCATTGATTTTGACAAGTTTGGTAATTTACTAATAACATAATGGCGTCATTATAACTTTCCAATGGTCAACCACTCCATTGACAGAAATGGCATAAAATGCTAATCTCGTACATAATGACAAATTAATAAATGTAATGTTTATTGCTATTTACGAACTTCTTAATACTTCAGATTGCAAACACTAATACGTAATATGTAAAAATATATATTAAACGAAATCTAGTATGAAAAGTAGTAGTTTTCTTTTAGCAAAATGACAATGGGATCGTGTTGGAATGACGAATTTATAAAAATAGCAGACTTGGGACCCAGGTCGCACGTTACTTTGATACTCACGCGCCGCGTAGGTATAGCGTCATTCGTTCGTTGCTTAAGACTATGCCGACCGCACAGTGGCGCCCTCATCGTTTGTTTGGTTATTTCATACAATTTAGAATGAAAATGCAAAAAATAAGCACGTTAAGTTGTGCTTCATAAGATTATACGTTAATATTATTAGAAGCAGTAGTTTTATTTTGTTTAGTTTTATTATAATCCTTAAAACAGATAACAGTGGCCACTATATTCCGTTTTAAGGATTATAATAAAACTAAACAATGCAAAACTACCGTTTCTAATATTATTAACGTATAATCTTGTGAAGCACAACTTAACGTGCTTATTTTCTACATTTTCCTTCTAAATTGTATGAAATAACCAAACAAACGATGAGGGCGCCACTGTGCGGTCGGCATAGTCTTAATAAAATGAAGGCAAAAACTTATCACTTACATCGGCTGCTAAAATAATAACAAGGATCCGAACCTCACGTTTTTCTCACTTCCAGAGGACATCGAAAGGTAAGAAATGCACGTCTACATGTACCTAATTAGTAATTAGGTAGGTAACTACCTACCAAATATTAGTTTAGTCCTGTCAAATTAGTCAGCGCTTGACGTAAATTGACGTATTTTTAGTAGCCAATTTTTTAATCACGTCTAAACTTGTCTATGGATTATCAGGACTAAACTAATATTTATGTTTTGTGTCCTTTTCATAATGAAATAGAAAGAAAAAGATGCACTGAACTGAAATTTAGTTTAGTTTGTGAACAACAGAATCGGGGCCAATATCTTGTAAGGTTTTCTTTGACCGCAGTAGGTTATATTTACAATCGGTTTATTTTTGAGATATGCTATGCAGTAGGTATTGGTAATTCGATGTGGTCAAATATATCGTCGACCGTAGGTTCAATTGAGGTAAGGGACATTGGGTTTCTTGTCCCTTACCTCAATTGAACCTACGGTCGACGATATACGCTTAGGCTTACCTATACTAATAATTGATTATCTTTGTGGTTATAAATGTTTCCCGTTATTACCTAGACGTACAAGTTCTGTTAAGGGTTGGTATCATGATTTTGATTATGTATAAGTAGACTGTAAAAATACTGTAGACTACCTACTTATAAATTTTAATAGGTACAATGAAAGTATAAAAAGGTATGTAGGTACCATATTTTATTTTTCTTTCCGGACACCCTAGTAGTTGGTCAACCGACGTATGTTGCGGACGAGAAAGGACACAAAGTAATAACAAAGATTTTGTAGGCTATTATAAAAGCGGTTGTCTTCAAGATCAAAGAACGCGGCCTTCTGTACTAAGTACTATTAGTTATTCTGTGCCTACCGGTAGCTGATCAGAAAATATATTTTGTTTTAACCGACTTCAAAAAAGGAGGAGGTTCTCAATTCGGATGTTTATATTATTTTTTTTTGTAGTAAGTATATTCTCTAGAATGATGATTCCTAATGTGGGACATTAGAGACGTGACTACTTAGTGCTTAGTGACATTTCAAAGGATTGATTTTTTTAAATTAAAAGAAACATTAATTTTCTTATTATTCTTGTATTGTTACACTTAATATTTACAACAAATTTCATGCTTACGTCTAATTAACAAAATAAATACATTATACAATATTGTATGTGTTATAAACAGTGAGTTAAACAAATCTGGAAAATGTAGAAACCTATTTTTACTAGGATTTATTTTTTGTGAAAGAATTAAGTCTAATGGGATCAGTCAACTTTTAGCTAAATATGTACACAAATTTACCAATATTAGTCATCATGTTCATCTGTCGAACTGTAGTCTACATTATTATCACCATCGTGATCTGAATCTTCCTCATTGACTCGAGGCTTCTTCACCAAGAGACCTTGCTGCTGTAACCTTTGTATAGCTTCTAAAGTAGTCCGTTTCATAGGACTAGATTCGCTATGTTCTTGTGCTTGACATTGTTTTTGTTGACTAGTCATTATTTTTAACCCAGTTTTATTACTAAGCCTACCCAACTGTTGCGAAGAAGCGTTCATTTCTGATTTCATTTGTTTCGCCGTCACCACAGAATTACCTTTGACTATTTTTGTAGTACTAGTAAAATTAGAACTGCTGGTGTGTGAGGCAGAGGTGAACTGTGCCGAGCCCTCACCCCCACTACTGGCAAAACTCGGTATGTCAGATACAGGAATCAAAGACTCTTTTGGTTTCTTAAAACAACTGAAAGGTCCGCTCACGTCTTCGGTGTTAGGCCTCTTTGCGTTTGGCTTAGCCACCATTGCCGTGGGCGAAATTTTTAGGGATCTTCCTATCACTTGATTGTTTGGACTAGGTGAAGGCATTATTTTTTTTCCTGTCGGCATCGCCATTCTTGGATTATTGGGCCTCGTTACATTTATACCAGCCCTCATAGGAACAATTTGCTTTGAAGGTCTCACGATAGTACCGGATGGTCTAATCTGAGCTATCGTATTACTAGCTCTAACTCCTAACATCGGTGCTGCATGTCTAATGACAACACCTTGAAGGTTTTTGGACTGGCTAGGCCTTATTCCTTGTTGGATTCTTTGTGATACCATTGGAGTATTTGTTTGCAAACTATTTCGAACTTCTTGTTTCATGGTCTGGTTCACTGTTTTTATAGTTTTGGTAACAGTTGTTGTTATTTCTTGTATCACAGTTTTAGTTTGAATCGTTTTTACTGTAACTTCCTTGTTAACAGTGTTCACTTGATTCATAGCACATACCTTTTTATTCCAAGATTGAGCTGAAGTATGATCAACATTTTTTGAAGTCTTATTGATAGACATATTATCACTTTGAAGTTGTTTTATAGCTTGGATCGCTGTTTTTGTTGGCAATTGTTTTTTCTGTGGTGTTTCTTCACTATCATGTATCTGTGCTTGTTTAGTTTTCTCATTGTTGTCTGTTGTTGAGTTTTTACTCAATGATTTTATTGTTATACTTTTATTTATATTCTTTAAATTATTTAAGCAAACAGAATTAATAGTAGAATTCATACACTGGTTACTCTTTTGCATGGTGCTAACTTTTATGTCTGTTTCGAAGTCATGTAAATCCTCATCTTCATTTTCGCTGCAGGATTCTTTTGGTGTCTCAACAATTGGATAATCAGAATTCGTGTTTAATGTTTCTGTCCGTTCAGAGTCGTCTTCGTTGTGGCTGTCGGGTTCCATATCCTCATCAAGTTCTGTAATTTTAACATTTCCTGGATCAGAGTCCGAGTCACTTGCATCATAATCTTCGAATACTTTAGAATCTTGTGAATTGTATTCTTCCGATTTAGGAAATTGACTTGGTGATGAGTTTCGAGACTTGATTGTTATATTTTTACATAAACCCTGTAGCACGTTTTTGAATACATTACTTCTATTTTGCATGTTAATGAGAGTGTCGATGTTAGATTCATCTTGGAACTTTTTCTGGCTATTGTTATCTTCTTTTTCGATCTTAATATTTTTTATGGTATTTTCAATTTTAATATTTTTTTGTGCTAATTGTTGATTCATAGATTTAATTGTGATATTTTTACTAAGATTTTTCAGTGCATCCATAGATTTAGAATTTTGTGTAGGTTGTGATTGAGGCTGTTTACTTTTTTCTTCTTCATCTTCAGAGTCCTCAATATCAAATATTTCAATTACTTCTTCCTTTTTCTCTTCAGTTTCAGTAATAGTCTTGGCTATATTGGCTTGTTTGACAGTTGAAGGCAGACTATTGTTCTTATTAACTATTGGTTTAGTGGTAATATTTGTTAGCCTTTTTAATATATTTGCATTCGTTGTTGGCAGACTATTATCAGCCTTTTCAACTGTAATTTTGCTAGGAATTTTTCCCACAGGTTTAGTTATTGGTTGTTTTACAGGCATACTTTTTCTCTCAATACTATTTGAAGAATTGATAACCTGACAATTTGGTTTAGATTCACCTGTTTCAATTTTAGATTTCTTAATTGTCATATTTTTATTGCAACTTACATTTTGTAATTTCAAGTTACTTGTTATTTTTTCGTTCGTGGCTATTTCATCATCTTCAGGTTTACTATCATCAATATATCTTTTTGTTGAAAAAGATTTTACTGTAATATTTTTACTTAAAGTCTTTAGGGCGTCCATGGTTGGGTTTTTTTCAATAATATTTTTTGATTTGCTTAGACTTGCCCCATCAGTAGTGAAAGGTACGCTAGAAGTTTCTTTATTATCATTTTGAGAGGGTTGACTATTTGCTTCAATCACTTTATCACTTGTAGGTTTTGTTGATAAGTTATTCCTATTTTGACTAACAGATTTCACTGTTATTAAATGACTTAAATGTTTTAACGTAGATAAAGAGCTGGCTGATGCATTAAATACACTATCGTCGTCGGTGTTATTGTCACTATTCTCTCTAACACCATCAGAAAAATTATCGTTATTTACGCAGTTGTCTGAATCCGATTTCTTTTCTGTATCTTCTAATTCTGTATCAGAATTAAATTGATCTGTTTCATTTTTCTCTAAGTTTTCTTGCTCTGGATCTTCCATGTTTACTCCATCACATGCATTATAGTTAACTGGTTTTGGTGAGCGATTAGAATCTGAATTTTCTGGTATGTTCCGCATGTTTGAATTATTATTTGTCATGTTCTGACCTGTGTCTTTGGCTATATCAGAAATGATATTACTTTTATTTGACAATGCGTTCTCTGTAGTAGCAGTCACTGGTGATTGTTCCGATGTTCGAGAGGATAAATCCTTTGTAATATCAGCATCTGATTTAGAAATAGGTGTATTTGTTTCTTCAATATTGCAATTAGATTCAATTGGATGTTCACTCATGTTATCAAGGGCAGTTTCAGACTCTTCACTTGAAAAATCTTTTATTTGCTTATGTTCATTTGTTGCAGTATTAGGATTAACTTTTTTCACAATTTTTATTTGATTATTACTTTGATTCATTAATTTAGTCAACACCTCACTCGAAGTTTCTATTCCTCGTACATTATTTAATTTGTAAACCGGTTTATTTAGAACACTTTTAATAGGCATAGAATTAGTAACTTTAAGACCTTTGATGACTGGATTTCGACTAACTTTCTTCTTTACAACAATACCTGCCTTTTTTAATTTATCTAATTCTGCTGAAGTGACCATGGCGTTACTAGTTTTCTTGTTATTTTTAAGTTGTTTTTTAACTAATCGTGTTGGAACTTCCTCTACGCCTTGAAAGTCTAGATCCTCACCAAACACGTCTTGGTTCATACTTAGGAACTCATCAAGGGTAATGGCTGATTTCTTAGATTTTTTACGTTTCTTGTGTTTTTTTGCTTTAACAGGATTACTATCTTCGGATTGGTCCATCGCCAACTCCAAGAATTTTTCCTGCAATGACAAAATTGCTACAGTTAGGTTAAGAAACAATGCCTGCACTATAAGAGTGCGAACGGCAATTAAGTCGGAATTAAAAACGGTGGAATTATATGAGAAGTGCACACTACCTACACAATTCTCATATGGTGATGTCATCAGTACCAATATTAAGTACCAGTCACTGCAACACAGAAATGAAATAGTCCCTTGTGTTTGAGAAGAGTTGATCTAAAGACCAATACAATTAAACAGAAGTCCTATATTATGTATATAAGGTGTTAAAAAATTAACCTTACAAACTTTAAGAGGTGCTTTAGACCATCGAACTGAATAACTTTCACTATGGGACCAACACTGAAATCACGAAAAAAAAAAACAGCTGTTTAATACATTTTCGTCAAGTAGGTGATTTCAGAGTTGGTCCCATAGTGAAGTGAATGGTACTTTGTATATATTTAGATACAATCTATCGGCGGTCTCCACCTCCAGGAGCTGCGGCAAAGCCGAAACTTTCGTGGCTCCTGTGCAATAAAATACTTTCATCCAGAACACAGGTGTGCTACAGTATTTCTCATAAGTAAGTACGTAGTACCGGAGGTTAATCAGGTTTGGTGATCATAGTTAGATTTTCTAAACTACTTGTTTTTATTTAATTATTGGATCAATATTCAATGGATATACTAACAATTCCTACGGCATTAATAGTTGATTCTGCTTCCGTGTCTTCTGTTGGATCTTCTGTTTCTATGTTTTCTACCTTCTCTATTATAGGTGGAACTGTTTCCAGAGAATAATCCAACAAGTCACTATACCTGTAAATTAGATACAACTTTTAGAATATAATGTGTGTATGAATAAGTTTCCTTCATACTTCTACAAACAAGAAGTTTTAGATTTATAAAATGAATTCCCACATTGTATAATCAGCTCATCTTAAGAGGTCTATTACATTTGACCGAGATTTTTGCGTTAAATGGCCAACTTTGGCGTTGTTATTCTGAGACTGAAAGACTTCGAGTACTTTTACTTATTGAATAGCGGAGTATAGTTATTACTCTACACTAATATCATAAAGAGGAAAGATTTATTTGTTTGAATTCAGGCTCCGAAACTACTGTAGGTATTGATTTGAAAAAATATTTTTGTGTTGGATAGTCCATTTATCCGAGGAAGGCTATAGGTTATATAACATCACGCTACGACCAATAGGAGCGTCGCACCAATGAAGAATAGGAATATCTGCTTATTTGCAGTGTGGACTGTCGGGACTACGCAATGAAAGTAATGAGGGTTCACAGAGACAATGATTTTTTAAAAACTAAATGTTGCAAATGCAATAGATTTATGAGATACCTACCTACCAGTTTTAGTCCCTCCCCTGATTATTCAATGACATCATTATTAACAATATTTCAATTAATATATTTATAGTAATAATTAATAAGAAAACTAATAACAAATAACTCAATAGTAGAAAAAGTATCAAAGTCGTTTAGTCATAGCCACAGTATAGAGTCGTGAACTCGTGGCGCCGAGCGGGTTGTCGCCGTAATAATTCATACCTAATCTGACAGAACGCAATTTTGTGATAGGCGTCTAAAGCTATGTTGAAGTTATTTTTAAACAAATTGTTTTTGCTTCTTGTTTAACATATCTTCTTATTACTTACTCAGGATTTTTAACACTGTACATATCCTCAGACGAATGAAAAGTAAGGTGAATCTCATAAGCATCCAAATGGTAAAAGACCGCTTCACACATTGGACACTTCAATACTTCATCAGGACTCTGATTTTCATCTCCATGGTCATCTGTTGTGTGTTTCTGTAATACATTTGTATACAACAATATTGAGCCTGCTAAATTGTAAAAGATGGCATACAAGGATGAAAACGCCCATATTGGAACAGTCAAGAAAAAAAATCGGTCAAGTGCGAGCCGGACTCGCGCACCAAGGGTTCTGTATAAATTTGTAGATACATAGGTATATACAAATTTACGGTTTTCGGATTTTTCCTTTATATGTGCTACATGACATTGCTTCTTGCCAAATTTCATGATTCTAGGTCAATGGGAAGTACCCTATAGGTTTTGAATCTCCTGTGTGTCCAAAATATGCAGCATAAACGGAACATAAACACCCATATCTTGTGACTGTCTTGACTTAGAAGTTTGATTTTTTCACTGCTTCAAGGAATTAAATACACAGGGCTGCCCTGTGTATTTGATATTAATTTCAGCTTGATAACTCCATGCATTCCTGAGAAAAAGGGTATAGACAGACAGACAGACAATGAAGTGATCTTATAAGGGTTCCGTTTTTTCTTTTGAGGTATGGGTATGGTATCCTAAAAAAGGTATAGTTACCCTTTTTGGTAGCAGCAAATTATTATAGAAGTAATATTTATACTTTAGTTTACAAAAGTCAAGCAAATTATAAATAGATGACTACTTACAATTAAATTAACTTTGTTTTCATACTCTTCTCCACAAAAAGCACAGTAATAAACAGGGATGACTTCCTAAAAATTTAATAAAATTTTTGTTAAACATTAGGTACATAATTGCATTTGTGAAATTGAGTCTATAAACTGATTTATTACAATATTTTGGGTTACCTGTTCATAAAATTTGACTTTCTTTGACTGTCCTACATCAGGCAAGTCTGTATCTTGACGATGAAAGAATTTGTTATGGTTGATCATTGCGGAAGGGATGTAGAAGTCTACATTGCAGCTGTCACAGCGAAAACGCTTGCCTTCGCTTTTCTCTTGTTTGCCATGGTTTGACTGAACATGTACATTATATAAGTGCTGGAACATAGAAACAAAATTATATTTATATCTTTATTATCAGTTATAATTAGGCTTGTATATTGAAAATTTAAGTATTTTCTCATGGTCCTACTATTTTGCCCTACCAGTAGGTCCACGAGGGCAGTTATTGCTGTTGGTCCTACTGAAGTTTTGAAACCAAAATATACCTCCTGTAGGTACAAAGAAATTAGATTAGGTGTCGACTTAGGTTAGGTTCCTTTAAACCCTGTAGACAGAAATAGGGGCTGTCGACTAAGTGTTATTATTATTGCTTGCAAACCAACTTAGACCCACCACATGATCTTCCTCACGGGGGATAATATATTTTTTTGTTTTTTAAGAATGATGCCCCACACTAGGAATTACTCCTGTATCGTGGGTGCATTTGCAAACATTTAAACTCACATACACAAACAGCCAGATCCGGAAGAACTACCTGTAGGCAATACAAATATTTGTTCCATGCGGTTATTAAACCCGTGACACCCGGCGCAGCAGCTGATCGCTCAGCCACTGTGCCAACCTTGTCGTCAAATATTAGAAATTATAGATGTATTGGTTTCAAAACTTCAGTAGGACCAACAGCAATAACATACCCTCGTGGACCTACAGGTAGGGCAAAATAGTAGGACCATGAGAAAATACCTGAAAAGATATGAGTTTTCAGTCAACAAAATTGTGATGGGATATATTATAATGCCACACTTTCCCTTGAAATAGACATTCTTAGTTCATAATCAAGTTAAATGTCCTTAGTCACCAATCGGGAAATTGGTGCTCATAAATGATGATGATAATAGATACAATAAACAACTGTCAAATTGATAGGTAGGTGATAAGCAATGCTACGCGTGGTGGTGGGGAGGGGGCACAGGTCGAGTTGCAAATTACACCAACCACTCGCGAGTGAAGTGACGCCGGCTCGCAGCCAAAACAAGCATTACCTTCATTGTGAACAGTTTTCCGCACCAAGGGCAGAAGTACTTCGCATCGTGATCAGGGTGCACCTTGTGTTTGTGAGTTATAGCCTTAGATATCGTTGGGAACACTTGCGCGCACACGTCACAACTAACCAACTCCGCCTTCTCTTTAGACTTCTCATCAGACGCTTGCGTATCTCTTTCAAAGTGGTTTTTATACTTTGGGTCCCCATGTTTTCTAAACATAAAACATTAACCATTTTATAACGACAAGGCCGTTGCAATTTATGATCTTACGTTCACAACATACACAAATAGGTTACCTAAAATGCTCTTGCAAATCTTCCTTATTTTCGAAAATGTCTTTGCAAAATACACAATTGAATTCCTGCTTTGTAGTCATGGTCTTCACTGCGTTAAATTCTTCAGGCAGAGGACAATATTACTTCAAAGTGCTTCTGCCATCATTTACTTATTATTTTCACCAACTACACCTTGCATTAAGGGCTTTTATATTACATATATTTAGAGCAAACAAGTTATTCTCATTGGGTTCTAAGTAAAAATTAAATTCGGGTCACTATAGCGTAATGACAAATTAATATATTCGACCCAAACAATCCGTAGGCCATTTTGTATTTATTTATTTCATTCAAGCAAGTTTCAATCATTCGTCTTGGTCTCGTAATACTAGACTAAATCGACTATAAAAAATTTGACATTTATCGATTTGAATCGAATATTTTGGTGTTGCTATTGGACAGTGTTATCGATGGTCGCCCCACTCGATCTCATACAGTTTGCCCAGTATATTTTCAGATGGACATAGAAGTAAAAAAATGAAGCAATTGAACAGATTTGTAATCGGCGCGATATGCCTGCGTGTATCGCTGCTTTAATTTGATAACGACAGATCTCAAAAATGTACAGAGGCCAGCACATCAACCTACCCCAATCTGTCAGATTTCTTTGATAGCTTTTCAACTTTACTACAAAGGAATAAGGTTCTTCAATTGGGAAAATTTGACAGATTAAGGTAGCTTGATGTATGTACTTTTTTCAGAAGAGCAGTTAAAATAAATCAAGAAATTGAATTGTTAATATCTTTTATTTTAATCATGAGATACCTTTGAAAATTGCCTAAAACAACATAATTATGAGTTTTATTCACATGAAGTTAGTTTGTGTTGAATGGTAACATTATCAAAAATATGGCACACAGCGGTCTGTTTTGATTTAGGTATGTGAGAGTGTGTGAACGAGATAGGAGCGCGCGGCGCTCGCGGCGCGGCATAGATAGTCGACATCTGTGGAATATTCTAGAGAACAAATTCGAGCCCCACGTAAACGTAAGCCGCACGCTCCTTGCAATTTTTTTCGGTATTTTTGTAACCATTCTGAACTTATTTGTAAACAGAATTAATTAATTAGCTGCGATGGATTCAAGATTGTTTAGTGATTAAAGACTTTTTTGTTTACAGATTTCATCAGCTTTTCAAGACTCACGTTGTTAACATAGCAAAAATGATTAAATTACTCCCATCATTTAATTTAGCTAAACGGATGTATTCAGGAGTGACTGCTAAAGTTAAAGCGCAAAAATATGTGCTGACGAAGTATTTTCAAGGTGAACCAAAGAAGACTGATTTTAAAATCGTCGAAGAGGAACTTCCCGAGTTGAAAGAAGGAGGTGCATAACTCATTCATTATTCGTATATAAGCTGTCGACTGCTAATCCATTATTTGTTCAAATTAACAACTAAATTAAAATGATTGCTTACTAGCAGTGCCCGCGGTTTCACCCTTGTTAATATGAGAAAAAAACCTACTAAGATATATTCCAATTACTTAGTACGCCCGGCTAAATATCAAGCTATACATAACCACCAGTATAAGCTGACTTCTGGGTGCTTACTCTTGAATTTAATTCCGACAGATCGACATTGGAATTGAGAACATTTCATATTTTTAACCAGCATGTATTATTAGGTTATAATAAAGTAAATCCAAATCTAGGGTACCCGTATTTTTCAGTTTTTCGATATTATATACTTTTCATTCATAATTTCAACTTTGTGATTCAGTGTATTCTAAAAAGACTTAAGCGCCAAATGACGTCATGCTTACGGTAGAATGGCGATAAAACCTTTGCTTTAGTGTGACCCGTCAAAAAAACTGTTAGATGTCACTGTCATATATCATTTGTCTCAGTTGTTGTCACTTTTTCAGCTTGTGAAACTCGTCGGCGTATGTTTGTTATATTTTTCATTGGGACCTATTTTTGGAACGAAGTTCCATAACGCGCGTTGTGAAAGGGGGCTAGACGGAAAAAATTCTTACGAAAAGTTGTCACGACACTTTTTGCTATAGTAAGCTATTGTAAGCTGTGCGGCGTCGCATGTTTCTCTGTCTGTCTCTCTCTCTCTTATAGAAAGCAAGCCAGATATTTTCATTTCTATTTCGCATTGAATATAATTATTAATATAATTATTTTATACAAGATTCAATACATTATATTATTCCTATTTTCTTTATTTAAGACTGTGCCGACCCTACAGTGGCGCCCTCATCGTTTGTTTGGTTATTTCATACAATTTAGAATGAAAATGCAGAAAACAAGCACGTTAAGTTGTGCTTCACAAGATTATACGTTAATATTATTAGAAGCGGTAGTTTTATATTGTTTAGTTTTATCATAATCCTTAAAACGGAATATAGTGGCCACTTTTATCCGTTTTAAGGATTATAATGAAACTAAACAATATAAAACTACCGCTTCTAATAATATTAACGTATAATCTTGTGAAGCACAACTTAACGTGCTTGTTTTCTGCATTTTCATTCTAAATTGTATGAAATAACCAAACAAACGATGAGGGCGCCACTGTAGGGTCGGCACAGTCTTAACTAAATACATATAAATTATATTTTTAAATATTAGAATATAAAAAATATAAAAACATTTAAAAATATAAAAAATAGTAACCCACCGGTATCGGGAACAGGGTCCAAGCTATCGGCGGTCAGGGCTCCAGAGAGAGGAACCTCCTAACAATGCGAGCCGTGTCCAGAAGTACTGCTTTCTGAATCAAGCCCTTGATCCAGCCGCTCAAAGAGAGCCTCCTCAGATGTTGGTCGAGGCTCTTGGCTATTAATCCATTGGCTGTCACGACTATCGGCACAATGATCGCTGAGTCCACATCCCACATGTCAACAACCTCGCGAGCAAAGTCAAGATACTTGATTTGTTTATCTTTCTCGGCTTTCACGAGGTTCTCATCATGCGGGATGGTTATGTCAACAATCATTGCACGCCGCTCTGATCGATCCACCACCACTATATCAGGCTTATTGGCAACAATAGTCCTGTCAGTGATGATGGATCGATCCCAATATAATGTGATATTACCATTTTCGAGAACTGGGTCGGGCACATACCTGTAGTACGGCACCTCCGATTCCACAAGGCTGTATTTCAGAGCAAGTTGCTGATGGATTATCCTGGCTACAAGGTTGTTTCTATGCAAGTACTCTCCGTTAGCCAGACGAGAACACCCGGAGATAATATGCCTGATTGTTTCTCCCGGCCGGTGGCATGCCCGACAGACGTCAACCGTGCCGTCTTTCACAATAAATCTCCGGTAATTATTCGTCATCATAACTACGTCCATAATTGCACAGACAAAACCTTCGGTTTCTCCAAAGAGATCACCGAAACGTAGCCAGGCTACGGACGCTAGTAGGTCTACATCAGGTCCATGTAGCGCCCGGAAAAAGCGTCCGTGAAGCTCCTTACTCTGCCATACCTCCATGCGATCATTAGTGTCAAGTACTACTGGCTTGCACCAGTTCTCTTTAGCCAAGGAGAGCGGAGTGAGGCCCTTGTCGACCGTGACTACATCTCGATGCATCCCCACGTCGGTTTCTAGGAAATATTCCCTGAGACTGCATATCTCGCGATTGTGGAGGGTCTTAGCATTTAAAAACCCTCGACCTCCACATTTTCGCGGGATATACAGCCTCATTACCGATGACCGTGGGTGATGCATTCGATTTGCAGTCAGCAGCGTACGGACCTTCCTATCCAGGGCGTCGAGTTCGGTCTGAGTCCATTTGAGTATGCCGAAAGAGTACATCAAAACCGGCATGACCCAATCATTGAAGGCGCGCACCTTGTTTCCGCCTGACAGAAGACTATTAAGTACTTTTATCAGGCGGCCAAAGAAGCGCTCCTTCAACGATTGCTTCATGTCAGTAACATTGATGCCTAACGCTTCCGACATACCCAAATATTTATAGGTTTCGGATGCGGAGAGGGCTCTAAGGTTTGTGGAATCCGAGAGTTGGGTTCCCACGGATTCCACAATCTCCCCTCGCTTTACATGCATGACCGCACATTTGTCCACACCAAATTCCATCCTGATGGCGCTACTGAAAGTTTGAGTTGCTTTCAGTAGCTCCATCAGTTGCAAATTGTTGGGGGCAAAGAGTTTTAGGTCATCCATGTAGAGGAGGTGCGATATAACCTGACCACCTCTCCTCAGCCGATAGCCTAGACCTGAATCCTCCAGCAGTGTGCTTAGAGGATTCAAGGCTAAGCAGAACCAAAGCGGACTCAAACTGTCGCCCTGGAATATGCCTCGTTCGATCCTTATGGGTTCGCTATTCCTCTGAATATTTCGACATCCTGGATAGCGAAGGACCGTCCTCCATTGCCCCATACATGACATCAGGAAGGTGCGCAGAGTTGTATCTACTTTATACAACTCCAACACCCTCATGAGCCATGTATGTGGCACCGAGTCATAGGCCTTCTTATAATCTATCCAACATGTCGAAAGATCCTTTCGGGAACGGCGAACCTGTTGGCTAATGGTCATATCAATGAGGAGTAGCTCTTTAGTACCGCGAGATCCGTTCCTACATCCATTTTGAGAAGCAGACATGATGGAGTTGGCATTTGTTTGTCTATTTTAGCTCTCAAAATGGATGTAAGAACTTTATAGACCGTCGGTAAACACGTGATCGGCCTATAATTTTTGGGTTCCGCGGTGCTACCGGATTTATGGAGCAGGTGGGTAATTCCTGTCGTTAGGAACTGGGGTAGCGAACCAGACTCCAAAGCAATCTGGAACTGAGATGCCAAGCGAGCGTGTGACCTGGAGAACCATTTGATCCAAAAGTTGTCCAGCCCATCCGGCCCTGGAGACTTCCAATTAGGCAACGGACGGACTGCACAAGCTACATCTTGGGGGCAGATGGTAATAGCCCCCATTTCTGGTATTAGATCACAGGCTCGCTCGACTTCCCGAGTCCAATCACCTTCGGTGTGACTGACAGGCACCGACCAGATATTGCGCCAGTAAGAACACATGGCATCATCATCCGGCAGGCACGCGTCAGCCACACTTTGGTCCGGTCGCTCCCAACCCCTATAAACCCACCTTTTATCGCTCTGGAAGGTGCGATTCTGAGTATATCGTTCTACTCGCCGCTTATAACGACGAATACGGTTCGCCCATGCATACACTTTCTGCTTCAGGAAGTCGATGCGCTCTGTGACACAAGACGTATAGTCTTGAGGACTAATATCAGTCTCCGAGAACGCCCGCCTCACAAAGCGCATCACTCTAGGGCGAGTATTGCCCTCCCTGAAGCAGATTAGTTTGCCAATGAGCGCTCTGGCCTCACCAATACGGCGTTCAATTCTGCACTGCCAAGGTGGTACAGCTAGATTCGGTCGTGTAGCTCTCGAGTCATTAGCAAATTTGACGTGAGCTACACGACATGCCGCTACAGCCGCGCAGTACAGAATCGAATGAGTATCGGTGAGGTCTTCGCAGCTATCAAAATAGTTTGACAACTGCGAATCCAGAACCGCCACCAGCGCCCTATTTTTGTTATGCATGGGCAAACGAGGTAAGCGTGGCCTAAGTTCCGGCGACATGAAGCGATATTCCTGAATCGCATCCTCCAAAGCACTCCTCAATTCCTCATTACATTGGGTACTTACATTTGTAGCCCTGTCATTACTCCCCTCGTCAGCATGACTTGTATTGGACTGTGGTAGTACTACAGCAGTCTGCGACTGAGGGGCGATGACATGGCTACTCTGCATTTCATTTCGCAGGCGATCAAGTACAGTGTCATCCAACATATGATTACGCTGGATGACCCGCACCTGATCCGACAGTCGTTGTGCCGAAACGTTGATAGCTGGCTCAAGCACCTGAAAAAGAGAGAGCATCCGAGCACGGTACGCGGTCAGATTGTTTCCCCCCTCTGTAGCCCCATAGTATGAGCGCATGACATTTTCATTGATGGATCGTGTCCATCTCATGCGCTGCACACTTCCGCCAGGAGCTGGGACCCTATCAGAGGCCGGTGGGCCTCGAGGTCCTAAGCCGTCTGGCGGCCGGCGTCCTCCCCGTCGACGAGCAGGTGGTGGCGTCGTGGGCGGAGAGAAATACTCGTCGCTCGAGCTCGACGCAACTGTCACGGCCGGTGTCGTTACAGCACTCACAGTGAGACTGGGTACCGGCGGCGGCGAGGCGGAGCTGAGCGAAGAGTCCGGAGGTGGTGGGCGTGCTTGGCGTGCGGCTGATCTTGTCAACATAGAAGTATCTTCATTTTCCTAATTTCTATATTATTGTTGTTTTATCGGAGGTGACATCTGTCATGTCACCTCCGATTCGACAGTTTCTGATTTCTATTACATTTTCTGTTTTCTGCCTTTTTTTTTTGGTTTTATATTGTAATATACGATTCTGGTTTTGTTTCAAAGAAAAACTATTGGTATATCTTGGTCAAAATTACTTTAAAACGGTGAAAATTATATAGGTTGGAAAATGACACGTCTTGTTGACACGGTGTTGCCAATTATTTATTATTATAACTTAAAAAAAATAAAATTTTATTACAATTCCTTCACTAATTAATCGAAAGGAACTTCGTTCCATGCGGGTGTCCCTTGACACCTCTCAAGTTTATTAGCAAAATATTAATCAAAAGTTGATAATAACAACAATAACCAGCGTATCGAGTTGTTATGAAAAATATGGTTCAATTCAACTCGTAGACAGAGATTCAACTTGACATTGACATGTCTTGTTTGAGTTTTCATCAGATATTGGAATGCGCAAAGGTAACTACCTAATTCCACCATTTATGTGACGTTGTAGCGTACGTATCTACAACGACGCCACATGCGAACAACGCGTCATACTGACGTCACAAAATCCTGCATCTCGCAAGCAGAGTTTACCGCGCAACTAGCATAGATACAACGGCCCGACATGAATCATTGGGCAGTTGCCCGCCAGACATAACACCCGTCTGGTCGGAGGATCCTCCCCTTTCTATAGAGTATGAGTGAACTTTACACCCTGTTCCTCATACCTCTATAACGACATCACATGTTTTTTGATTTTTATTTTTTTCTCAGAAATGTAGCAATAAAAAAATAAAATATAAATATATTTGAACTCAGGACACACCCCGGACACTCTGTACAACGCGCGCAAAATAATTACCTACTACTACTACATAGCCAAATGACGTTGGTACAATGACGTTGGTACACGTGCAAATGTGTGCGTAAACTCTAGTATTGTTGGTTGTCGTGCGGAGCGTAAAAAAATGGCGGGAACGACGACGACGCGACTAGAAAGGACTAGTTTGATTGTTAATCTAATTAGTCGGGTTCGTAATGAAATAAAAATAATATTATAATAGTTAAGTAATAAATGTAAAACTTTTTAACAATAACTTTAATTTCGGAAGTCGGTGTCTTTGGATCTGTATTTTAGTTTATTGCCACCGACTTACGAAATTAAAGTTATTTTTCACTTTGTACTTAGTGATTTAATTAATTTTTTAATTTAATTATTTATTTAATTAATTCACATTTTTTTTGGAAGTAGGTTTTTTTTTTGCTCAAAAGTTTTTATTTCTCGCTTTTTAGTGGGTCTGTATATAAAGTATCTAAGTTACAATAGCCTAATGTCAACTTGCTCATTGCTTTTCCCGATGCAGGGACGTTAATTGTTGAGGAGTTCTCTTGGTACTCCATCATCAGCTCCATTTCACCATTCGCATTGTGACGAGCATAAATTGTGCTTAGCAAACATAATAAAGTAATCGAATCGCAACCTGTGAAATACTTATTATTAGGTAGTCCCGCTGGCCATCTGTGGTCTTCATCATCAGTTCCACTTCACTAAATGTTGCTATCCCAGAGCAAATACCCATGCAAATAAGGTACTTAGCTAAATATTGCTTACAGTAAAATATTTTCGTTTAAATGACCTACTTAACTATAAATAATCGGTTATTGTATCATTTATGTAAATACAAATTCGGAAAAGCATCACAATATCGAACCATCGTGATTAAAACTCAGATAAAACTTTTAAATCGCAAAATTGTGTGTTCGTGTCAACAGTACAGTGCTGCGGGTCTTTGTGAGCGCCCGAGCTAATGAACCGCCGATAATGTCGCGGGTATGCGGGGTAAGGTGCGGTATCTGATGTCAGCGCGGGGTAGGGAGTGGCCATTCTGTACGAAGTACTATTAGGTATTCTGTGCTCAGGATACGAAAATAAAGAAACGGTATATTTTGGAGATAGTATATACTGGAAAAATCACAATCAACAAACTATCCCAACGCAATAATGACGCAATACACAGCTGTCAAAATACACTCAAGAGTACCGTTTACCTTGCGTTTACCCCACGCCAAGCCCGATCTCAATTCCACTTAGTTCCCCAAAATGGACACCCAATTTAAAAACCATTTGGCGCTAGCATCGAGCTCAAGAGTACGAAACGTCACAATTCCAATGTGGATCTATCGGAATTAAATTCAGGAGTAAGCACCCTGTTTTACTTAATTCCCATAAAAAACAATTGAAATAAAGACGAGATGAGCGACAGATGATGCGTTTTAGGGAAAAAGCGTTTTCTATGAATGATTACGAATTTAAAGCAAATTATAGAATGAGCACGGATTTTATTTCTCTTTCGTATTAAATAACATTTATAAATCCTATTTCTATACAATAAAAACTTTTTAGAACATTGACTTACTTACTAAAAAAAAAACAACCGACTTCCAAAAAAACTACAAAGTGAAAAATAACTTTAATTTCGGAATTCGGTGTCGTTAGTTCCGCATTTTCTTTTATTGACACCGACTTCCGAAATTAAAAGTTATTTTCACTTTGTAGTGTTTTTTTGGAAGTCTGTTGTTTTTTTTTGTAAAAAAGTTTTTTATTTTTCACTTTTTAGTGGGTCAGTTTGTAACTTATCTCAGTTACAATAGCCTAATGTCAACTGCTCATCACCTTTTACAAAATATTGCTTTTCCCGATGCAGGGACGTTAATTGTTGAGGAGTTCTCCTTATAAGAACCGGGAGAACTAGAGCTGATTGAGAAGTCACTATCAGCTGAACTTCACGATACGCATTGTGCTTAGCAACCACAATAAAGTACCTAATCGAATCGCAACCCGTGAAATATTTATTACTGAGTAGTTCCAATGGCCATCTGTGGTCTTCATCATCAGTTCTGCTTCACCAAATGGTGCTTTCTGAGAGCAAATGCACGAGTTACCATAAAAATACCCGAATCGCTATAGGGGTACCCACAACATTTGAGGGTTTGCCTCGATTTCCATGGGATTCCCTTAACAGATTCTGATTTGGTGACAATGGGACCACCTCGAGAGCATACCCTTTCAAATAAAAAAATAATTTTGAAAATCGGTCCACAATTAACGGAGAAATCAGTGAACATACATAAAAAAAAACATACATAAAGTCGAACATACGAGGGCGGCACTGAAAATTTCGGGAATCAAGGAAGTGACACAACATTACTATTTAAAAATGTATTGATTGCTTTTCGAAGTATTCTCCGCGAAATTTGACACATTTTTACATACGATGGAACCAATCATTGAAGCAACCATTCCATTCGGAAGTTGGGGTCTCCAAAATGGCCGTTTTGTAGGCGTCCACAGCTTCTTCAGGTGATGAAAATCTCTGTCCACGCAATTTATTCTTTATTTTAGGGAAAGTATAGAAATCATTAGGGCTTAGGTCGGGGCTGTACGGCGGATGGTCTAATAATTCTATGTTTTCTTGCTCTAAAAACTCTTTTGTTCTGTGCGCGGTGTGAGAACTCGCATTGTCGTGATGGAAGATGATGCGGCGGTTGCAGTTCTCTTTACGGAGTTCAGAAACGACCTGTGGCAAACAAATGCTAGCATACCATTCTGCATTAACCGTTCTTTGTCCCTCAAGAGGAATAGTCGTAACATGGCCGGTTTCGGAGACAAACGTGGCCACCATTTTTTTGGCAACACTCCGTGAACGATCAATTTTTGTTGGCTTTAACTCATTTTCGAACACCCAAACTCGTGACTGGTTTTTTGTTTCGGGTTCGTACGCATATGTCCAGGATTCGGCACCTGATACGATGTTGTATATAGCATTTGAGGATCCTGCGTGGAATCTTTCGAGAGTTCTGACGCACCAAGTAACGCGAGCCGCCTTTTGCTCTTCACAGAGCGAATGCGGTATCCATCGGGAAACAACTTTTTTACACCTAATTGTTCATGCCAGATTATTTGTATTTGACTCATGCCAATGTCTAAAGTTGCCTGAATTTCGCGGTATGTCACATGTCGATCTTCCTCAATCAGCTTACGCACAGCATCAACGTTTTCTTGGGTGACTGCAGTTTTTGGACGACATTAACGGGGATCATCACTGAGCTTGACACGTCCACGTTGAAATTCAGCAAACCAGCGATAAATTGTGGTTTTGGATGGGGCTTCATCACCAAATGCAGAAATCATCCGGTCAACACACTGTTTTTGTGTTAAACCACTTCGAAAGTCATAATAAATCATCGCTCTTGAATTTTCTCGGAGTCAATTCCATTTTCTCAACGACTAAACAAGTTTGACAAAACCTTGTGACAAGACCGAGAATCTTTTTTTAAATAAATAAATGGTATTCGATTTTTAAAACCAAGGAGTTTTCAGTTAAAATTATTTTAATATGACAGGAACAGTGGAAATATTCCATTCCCGATACTTTTAGTGCAGCCCTCGTATAACCTCATTTTTTTGGAAGTCGGTTATTATCTGACTTTGGCATGTTTTCATTATGCAAAATTCTTTCTATCTCTAAAACCCGTGAACCGATTTACATGATTCAAACGGAAATATCAGTTTTAAACATAATCCTCTCATTTGACACTAAAATCACGCAAATATTCCTAACTAAAAACCTCACTTTCAAGTTACATAATTATCGACTCCCACGCTATGCGCCCGGAGCGCGGCTAAGGTATTACTATCCTATTTTATCACTTTTACACTTATTCTAACTTATTTATCACTTCACTGGTATTTAACTCACAATCAGTCATGTTCACTATTCACATACACGTTCGGCGTTCGTTACAAAAACATTAATTTGTATGTTTAAAACTGTAATATTAGATAAGTAACTAAAAAATAACAAAACACGAACAATATTGTTAAAAAAAACTCATGTATTTCAAATTCATTGGAGAACTTGTCTTTTTTTGTAGCGTAGGCAACGATCCTACTGCATGCAGCCAGTCATAATTAATTTTATGATTTCAATCGTTTCTTACGCCCAAATGAATTGAATACGTTTCAAATAATCAATTATACAACTATTTATATCATACTAGCGGCCTGTCCCGGCTTCGCACGGGTGGACATTTATTTTTTAAACATTTTTTTTTCTTGAAATTAAAAAAGGCTATATTAATCAGTGATAATGTAGCATTCAAATGGTGAAAGAATTTTTAAAATCGGTCCAGTACTTTTTGAGCCAATTCGTTACAAACAAACAAACAAACTCTTCAGCTTTATAATATTAGTATAGATTATAGTTTATATAAGAATGTTTGGAAATATGCTGGTCCTTCTTTTGCACTTGTCAAAATCACTTCAATTCATTTGACCGCTGTTCACTCTTAACTCCGATTAACCTTCTCTCAACTGTAAATACGATTTAACTGACGAAAAGTCGCTGAGTTTCGGTTTACATATATACCATCGGATATCGAAATTTCTAGTACCAGAACACTCTAGAACATTCAGATGTAGATTACTTCGATCTGGATCTTCTAGACCGATTACAGGAGTTTTACACATTTTAGAAATTTCTAGATTATTCCAGAAATTTTTAGAACTTTCCAAAACATTCCAGATCGACTACAACAGTTGTACACAATTTAGAACTATCTAGATTATTCCAGAAAGTTTTAGAACATTCTAGATCATTCCAGAAATTTTTAGAACTTTCTAGAACATTCCAGATCGACTATAACAGTTGCACACAATTAAGTGTTTTTTATATCATCTCCGGAAGTTCTCATGAGTTAGAAGAGGGCAGATATATATTTTTCTACATTTTCACCACCCACAATCACCCACTTCCACCCACCGCGACCAAACTCCCTTACTCCCACCGGGAGACCAAGAGGTATTTACCAACCCAACGGTAAGTTGATTGGAGTTAGTGGAGATAGAGAAAATCCTGTCTTTACGTACGCACATTAGCATTTTATATATATACAACGTGGCGCTACAATGGCGACATTAATTTAACACACGGGTAGAGCTAGTGCCTATTAATCATATAAATTTTGATAGGTTAAAATAATTCGTAAATTGAAAAAAAAATGTTTTCAAACAAACTAAATAATAAAAAAGTAACTAAAATTGGGATCACCCTTGCAAAAATTCATTCATGAAATCACTTACCTATACTCCATTTACAATAAGATTAGAAATTTAAACAAACCTTTTTTACCGTCGGTTCAATCGATTTTGACTTCTATTTCGTAGGCATAAGGATGGCATTAAAAGCAGCAAACAGTGTTATTGTAAGCACTTTTTTTGCTTTTAATGCCATCCTTATTCCTACGGAATAGAAGTCAAAATCGGTTGAATAAGCTGTAAAAAAGGTGTATAGCTGCTGGCTTACGTTAACTCGGAGCGGCAACGCGTCGTTTCGCGCGCTAACAATCGCGCAACGCGTCTTGTATGTACCTACTCGTGATCGGTCCGATTCTTTGACGGCTTATCAAAGAAACCGAGCGACGCAAGTGGTACCTACAGCGGAGGTGCTTAGTGTCTAACGGAGTATGCACTTTTCTAAATTTGAATGGGTGCCACTTTTCGCGCTTTAATATCCTATGGACGGCTCTGTGATGGACTTGAAAATTAGGATCATGTCCGCATATTCAGCTGCTGTGTAGTTCGGATGTGTATTTGCCATCACGATCACAAGTTTACACAAGCATTAATAAAATAACACAAATAAAAGCGTCCGTATCGCAAGAGATGTAAACGTACCTACTAGATTACAAAACGAAAACAAAGCAAATCGTCTTTATCGCAGTATCTAATTACACAAAAATAAATAAATAAAGCAAAAAATATTAGACACCGTAGTGTGAAGAAGTGTATCAAGGACACGGGTTCGGCTATCACTAGAAATGCAAAAAAAGAATTCGAGTTCGGTGCGGCGGCGGGTGGAAGGGAGGGCGCGCGTCGCCTGCGCCGCTCGCCGACAAAGGGCTATCTCTTTCCTTCAATTGGGTACTCTTTGCATTTGTTTCATCCTAATAGTATTGCTTATTCGTTCTAATTTCATTGATGCGATGTTATGATCCGTGACCCCAGCAAATGACCGCTGCGCGACAGTTCTTTAAATACAGGTTGCTCTAAGATGCCATTTTCTAAAATTTAAAATAAATCCGTAAATAATAACGTTTAATAGAAATATAATTTCTAAATGAAACGAAAATGTGAAAACGTATATGTTTGTTAAATTAATGTCACCATTGTGGCGCCACGTTGTATATAGATTTATTTAATAGCCTAGTTATTTAAAGGATAAAGAATTTTAAAGCCCTATCGTAGGTTTATCGTAATGAGTTGATCAACACTATTGCGGTCCGTAACATAACTAAAGCTAAAGCTTTAGTTTCAAGAGTAAGCTCTGATTGTACGAAAAACCTATGCAATGCGAGGTCAGCTAAAACTGGAAATGTATAGCTTGATGTGGAGCCGTGTGCACAGACGCCAGCAGGTCAACCTACCCCAATCTGTCAAATTTCTTTGATAGATTTTCAACTTTAGTACAAAGGAATAAGGTTCATATTCAATTGGGAAAATCTGACAGATTGGGGTAGCTTGATGTGCTGGCCTCTGTACATTACTTTAAGAAGCTATTTTAGGTACATCACGCTATGATCACTAAGAGTGGCACTATAGTAAACCTCTCACAGCTACCGGTGCGCGGCGGCCGTGCTGATTTATTTTAAAACTAATGATATCTCCTAAGATATTAATTGAAATCAAAAGATGTCAAGGGCAATTTTGTGCAAAATTAAATACTTGTGATTAATAACGTATTTATTTTGTTATAGAATAATAATATCATGTTTATAAAAACACCTTCGCAAATAATGCATTATTTTAGAACAAATTTAATTATCATAAAAAAGGTTATAGTCAATCTGCCAAAGATACTACATATGCTGTTGCGGACTTTTTTTTAGAACTTTTGAGGGCGAAAAATTCCGTCATACATTATTTTTTTTTCGCAGCGCACGCAACGTAAGCTCTCAAAAAGCATATTTTTTCCCGTTTTTGCAACATTTTTTTTGTTCGACGCTCCTATTGGTCGTAGAGTGATGTTATATAGGCTCTAAAGCTTCCTTGATAGATGGGTTATCCAACACAAAAAGAATTTTTAAAATCGGTCCAGTAGTTTCGGAGCCTATTTAATTCAAACAAACAAACAAATCATTCCTCTTTATAATATTAGTGTAAATTTTGATTTCTTGATACATTTTCAGAAGTTTTGACTGAAGCTGAATACCTTAGTGTCGACCCGTACATGAGGGCTTATATGATAGGATATAAATTGCCCGCTGATATGATCGGAGGACAAGTAGCGAAGTTAGTTATATTCAAATATTCTTTTATAAAAACACTGTGGTAAAATTTGTAATGCTAAAACCAACGTTTATTTCTCAGGATCATTTCGAGTCGCAACAAAAATTATGCCGTAGGAAAATACTTAACTGGATCTTTTGGTTGGCGCACGCATACTATTTTAAATCCTGATACTGCCAAGAACCAGACGAGTATGTTACCTGTTACACTAGTGCCTGATTTCGGCTCGCATCCAGTCTCCCTTGCTTTAGGAATTCTCGGAATGCCTGGGTAAGCATAAATTTTAGTAACCCCTTTTTTAATTTAGAAATCAGATTTATAAACTATATATGAGAGAATTTGTGTTTCAGTAACACCGCATATTTTGGTTTAAAAGAGATATGCCAACCTAAACGGGGTGAAACTATTGTAATCACTGGTGCAGCTGGTGCAGTAGGATCACATGTTGGGCAAATTGGAAAAAATTTAGGTAAGAAAGAATTTCAAAGTGAGTGAAAATTTGACAAAGTACCTGTACTACCTCATTTTGATGCTTATTTTATTTTGAGTCAGTAAAATCGTTTTTAGGGTTCCGTAGTCAACAAGGAACCCTTGTAGCAGGGACCGAAACCGGTACGATGAATACCGGTATTTTTCGGTTACAACCTTTATTGATTTACCGGTATTTTACAGGTGGTTACCTTAATTCTTAACTATTGAATACAACCGGTATTCATACCGGTTACCGAAATAAAAATTACCTCTATCTTACACGTGCCGCCGACATTAGTTAAAGGGCGCGCATCGCCTGTGTATGTTTAAAAACTACCGAGTTGATTTCTATGATGAGTAGGTACCTATAGATTGCAGATTTTAAAAAAAGAGTAAAAGAACTCGTATCTTTCCACTTCATCATAGTTGTGTATGTATTTATTATTTTGATTACGATATAATTACATATTAACATTCTAGTGATATTTATTTTAGAAGTAAGTATGTATGTATGTTTATTTGAATGTAAGTATATTCTCATAAGATTTATTTATTTTTATTAAGTGGATTGTTTACGATTTTATTATTTTTTTTGACGTGATAACGTCTTATAAATCGATATGAACACCGGCTGCACGCACGAAAAAGTGTCACGTTCCGCCTGAGCCTGATCGTGCAAGCGAGAGCGCGGAACAAGCGATAGAGAGGCACGATCGGCCCAAGCGTTGGCTTGTGACACATTTATTCATCAATGTTTCTTTGAGACGATGACGTTATCACGTAAAACTATCGTCCTTAAACCGACTTTACAGACAACCAATTTTTTTGTCTCCTTTACTCTTTCACACGCTGTCTACATCTTTCTATTTATTGTCCTATCGCAAGTTCGCTGGAAGAGATTTCTTATGAAATAAGCGTCACCTTTGTAACTATTTTTCTGTGTGTTTTTTTTTTGTCTGTATATATGGTGTGCTTACATAAATGGTAAAACAATAATAATAAATAAATAAATATTACGTAGATAGGTATTATAGCCCATCTAATTATTTTTTATTAAGTAATCGTAGGAGAGAAAAAGAACAGACTTTGCTCTCGGAGCCGGTAGAAAAAAAATTTAGATAGTGAGACACAATGTTCAGATGATTTACCGTCACCAAGAAAGCTACCCAGACCAAGTTCCCCCATCTATTATTTCTGTCGATATAACTTTAGAATAGTGCCGCAGGAGGGGGAAGTTGGTACTTGAGGGGGAGGGAGGGGGGGTTGACCTCTCCCACCTGGCACCACTCCCATGAAAAGGTAACTCACCGTTTCCGAGAAAAACGATCTTTTGTAACCTACCCTCAACACTCAAAAATTGCTTAAAAGGGCACGAGAAGGGGGTAGGGAGTAGGAGGGGGGAAGTGGGGCGTTGCCCCCTTTCCCCTGGTATCATTCCCATGAAAAGGTAAAGCACCATTCTTAAGAAAAATTGATTATTGTAACTTAACCTCAAAACACTTGTTGTCAAAACAAAGTTGTTTCTGCAACGTCTCCGGCGCTGCGGGAAGTGCAGCCCCTTCGCCCTTACGTAACAAAGCATAGGCACCCGTGCGAGCCGTAGCGGCTGAGGCTGGTCGCCGGAGGCAACCAGCAAGCCGATGCTGCGTAGGTGAGCTGCTCTCCCTCCGCGCCTCCAGTTTTTTATAAACACTCTAGGTGTAACAGCTAAAAGACTACGTGGAGTCGGGGTGCCCCGATTCGGTTTTGGGACATATAGTGACATGACGCAAGTGGCGTAGTTTTTTTTTTTACGTTCAGACAATATACTGGACAAACTGTACAGATTTGGTTGTCAATCGCCCATAATAACGTTTCGTTTTCCCTTTTTATCTGAATGAGGTTAGAAACAATTTTTATTAATTTCTCGAAAAATATGAATTACCTTGTAATAAGAGTGTTAGCGTTATAATCGGGGACTCAAGCCCTACCAGCTTTGACCCTTTTTAGCCCGCAACTTCTGCGGCACTATACTAAAGTCAAGCCTTTCTGTCCCCACGGGTATAAAAAGAAGGAAAGAAAAGATATTGCAGTTAAGAAGAATTGTTCAAAATGTGCTTTTTATGGAGAGGGAGAAGACAAAAGAAATAAGCTATTCGGAAAATTTGTAGCGAAGGAACTTAAGTAAGTATATTAAGCCATGTGCGCACCAAATGTTATGAACAAATCTTAAAGTATTTACAGGAAGCTAAGGGGTATCAGTATTGTGTGGTGAGTGGTGCCGGACTTAAAGAATAGCAACACCCTACTTCCTGTGGGTGTCGTAAAAGACGACTAAGGGACGTAGGTACCGGAGAAAGGGCAGCAGCGTTCTCTAGACATTTTACCACTATACTGCGATCACCAACCCGCCTGCCAACCGTGGCGATTATGGAAAACCCTCCCGAGAGTGAGAAGCACAAAAACACTTGGCCCCTAGTACCCAGCGGCCCGCCTACTCTTGGCTACGGTAGCGGCCAAGGCCACGGTAAGGGAAAGGGTGCTAAGAACCCCCGGAAGAGATTTGGCTACCACAATCACCGAAAACTGGACCTGGCAACATACAACACGCGTACACTCCGGATCGACGCCAACGAGGTGATCACCGAACTCGAGAAAGAATTGAGCAGGTTACGATGGAGTATAGTGGGGTTATCTGAAGTCCGAAGAGAGGGGGAGGACTCGATAATCCTCAAATTTGGAAACTTGGTCTATTTCCGGGAGGGCGACCAGCAGTCCCAAGGTGGTATCGGGCTTATCGTCCATAAGTCCCTTCTGAGCAACGTGGTGAAGATCGACAGTGTGTCGACCAGGGTGGCGTGCCTAGTACTCAGAATATGCGCTGAAGGTCGTACAGGTTCACGCCCCGACGATGAGCTGGAGACCATGTATGAGGATATTTATAGAGCCATGCATGGCTCTAAAACTCACTTCACCGTTCTCATGGGGGACTTTTACGCGAAACTGTGCAAACGAAACGATGATGAGCTCCGAGTGGGGCACTAAGGAGTTGGACGCCGGAACCCCCGGGGCCATCTCCTGGCCAGTTTTATGGAAAAGGAAGGTCTCTTTATGACGAATTCCTTCTTCAGAAAACGTGAGCACAGAAAGTGGACCTGGCAGAGCCTGGATGATGCAACTAAAAATGAGATTGACGTCATTATTTCGACGAAGAATCAAGTAAGATTTCGATGAAGAAGCAAGTAACCGCATGGTAAGAAGCACATCAAGCTGGAAAGATCTCGACTGATAAAGTCTACACTCCGCTCAGCACCGATCCAAGTCTAAAACACCGAGAACTTTCAGCTTGAACTTCAGAATCGTTTCGAGTGCTTAGGGAGCTTTGTGGACAAGTATAACGATGGGTTCGTAAAAACTGTCCACACGGTTGGGTCTAAGATCTTCAAGACCCGTCGTACGAATACAAAAAAGAGGCTCTCTGATCCTACTTTACAGCTCATGAAGGAGAGGCGCGAGATGATTCTGCAGTCTTCAGATGATACGCTCAAGTACATACGCCAGCACCAGCACGTCAAGCTGCTACAATCTGTCAAATTTCTTTAATAGATTTTCAACTTTATCGTTATAGTATAAGGTTCAAAGTTGATTGGAAAAATTTGACAGTTTCGGGTAGCTTGATGTGCTGGCGTCTGTACCAGCAGCTCAATAGATGGATCTCTAAGTCCTTGAAAAGCGACCTTCGCCGCTTTAATACAAACCTTATTAAGGACGCGATAGAGCAGAATAAAGACTCCAAGGTCTTTACTAGACATCTGACTATAGGGCAGTGTCAGCTTACGAACCTGAATACCGATAATGGCAGGATCGTATCTGCCAAACCTCAGCTGTTAAAGAGAAATCGAAAGGTTCTAAGGACAGTTATACACGTCAACAAGTAACCCCGTTACGAATCTGGCAAACGACCCGAGAGCTAGACTTACCCGACACTATACCGAAGACATCCCGGACGTCAGCCTGTATGAGATTAGGATGGCTCTGAAGCAGCTCAAAAATAACAAGTCGCCGAGTGATGATGGAATTACGGCCGAACTCCTAAAGGCCGTCGGAAAACCCGTGCTTAAGGCCCTTCAGAAGCTGCGTGGTTCAGTCATACTCGAGGGTGAAACACCACTGGCATGGAACAGAGGTGGTGATACTTTTCTTTAAGAAAGACGACAATGCCCTTCTTAAGAATTATAGGCCCATCTTACTTCCGAGCCATATCTACAAGCTGTTTTCAAGGGTCATCACGAACCGTCTCGCGCGCAGGTTTCACGACTTCCAGCGTCCCGAATAAGCCGGATTCCGTAAAATGTTTAGCACCGTAGACCACATACATACGCAACGACTGGTTATACGGAAGACCGAAGAGTATAACCTGCTTCTCTGCTTAGCGTTTGTGGACTACGAGACAGCCTTTGATTCGATGAGACATGGGCTGTACTGCAGTCTCTTCAACGGACCCAGATCGACTATCAGTACATCGAGGTGCTGAAGTGTCTGTACGAAAATGCCACTATGTCAGTCCGACTCCAGGACCAGACCTCGAAATCTATCCTTCTGAGAGAGACAGGGAGATGTTATCATCTCTCCGAAACTATTCAGCGCTGTACTGGAGGATGCCTTCAAGGTTCTGGACTAGAAAGGGGCTGGCATTAACATCAATGGCGAGTAAATAACTCACCTTCGGTTTGCCGACCATATCGTAGTCATGGCTGAGACTATCTATGGAGGACCTCAGTACAATGATCGATGACCTCAGTAGAGCCTCTGAAAGAGTGGGTTTTAAAATGAACATGGACAAAACGAAGGTCATGTCAAATGCCCATGTAACGCCCACTCTCATGAAGATCGGAGACGCTACACTCGAAATCGTGAACGAATATGTTTACCTAGGACCAACTGTCCTGTTGGGTAGGTCGAACTTCGAAAAAGAGGTCAATCGTCGAATCCGACTCGGCTGGGCAGCGTTCGGGAAGCTACGCAATATCTTCTCGTCCCACATACGGCTGTGTCTCAAGACGAAAGTCTTTGACCAGTGCGTGTTGCCACTGGCAACTTGCCAGTAATGGCCTATGACACGGAAACGTAAAAGGCTAAATGTCACCCAAAGGGAAATGGAGAGGGCTATGCTTGGAGTTTCCCTGCGTGATCTAATTAGAAATGAAGAGATCCGCAGGAGCACCAAAGTAACCGACATAGCCCGAAGAATTGCCAAACTTAAGTGGCAGTGGGCAGGACAAATAGAAAGAAAGAAAGAAAGAAAGAAAAATAGGTTTATTTGTCACAGAAACACGTGCAAACAAAAAGATGATTAATTCTAATGACATCATATATATCGAAACAAAAAAAAAAATATATCTTTATACATGAGCACAAAGCATAGATAGTGGACGCTGGACGGCTGCACGTCATGACTGTGACAAGAAGGCTTCCACTCAGCATGATGCACTCGCAGAACAGATGGCCGATGGGGCCTAAAGGTTCGGGAGTGGCAACCGCGTACCGGAAGAAGTAGCGTTGGAAGGCCTCCCACAAGGTAGACTGGCGACTTTGTGAAGGCCGCAGGAACACGTTGAATGCGAGAAGCACAGAACCAGTCGAAGTGGAGGTGCTTGAGGAAGGCCTATGTCCAGCAGTGGACGTCTTTCGGCTGAAATGATGATGATTATGATGAAGGGGTATCAATTAAATCAACTTACAAATGAAGAAAATGACAACTAACACGCTAATGCTCGAGTCTTCAATGCTAAGTAATCCCTTTGCAGACTTGTGACCACACAAGCTATTCAATAATAGAAAATGTGATTTTTCAAGCTTCGTTTTTATCTCATACCAATTAATTTTACCCTCCCTGATTCCACTAATATTGTCTAAAATGATGTAAGATGAATCAAAATCACATATATTTTTTAACATCACTAATGCAATTTCGTCAAATCAAGTACCTAAGCACCCAATTTTCTGGGTGTTTACCTTGGTTTAAACACGGTGGATTGCCCATCTATAATGATGAGAAAAAAAGATAAACAAATGGTATTTTACCAATTTACAATGTAATATTATCTTAATTACCTTTGTTCATTTTCTTTTTTTACTTTAAATCAAATACTCCTCAAAAAGGCGAACTAAATAAATATAAACAGTACAGGTACAGCACGTACGACGATCTCCCTAGTAATGTATTTTCTAACGCCAACAAATTGGCGGCATTGCGATATTCTGTTTCTTTCTCGTAGTCAAGGTCATTTTTAGGTAACCGGTATTAAAACGGTAACCTAAATAAAGGTAACATATTTTTTCTTCTTGGGGTTACCCAGATAGCGGTTACCTTAATCGTAGAGGTAACCGAAATTCTTCGATACCGGTACCGTAATTTATACAGGTTTTCGGTCCCTGCCTTGTAGTATCGCTGTGTTCGTTTGTCCGTCCGTCTTCGTCCGCAGCTCAGTTCAGAGACTCTTATTACTAGAAAGCTATAATTTGGCATGGATATTAACCAATCCGATAAAGTGGTAAAATAAAATCATAAAAAAAACAATTTTTTAAGGTACCTCCTGTACACGTAAAGTGGGGATGTTTTTTTTCTCGTCTACTCCTAGTTGGATAGGTCTTTCAAATATATTACGGGTTTGTGAAAGCCATTTTTCGATTCAGAGATCCGTTTGTGAAATATTAAACTTTAAAGTGCTGATTTTTGTTAGAGTCGAGTGTTGTCCGTCCAGCCATGCTATTCTCTAAGGATACAGCCTTGCAGGCAGCGCTGTCGCAGCGGTGAAAACAATAGTTTCAGCGCTGCAAACGCGCACGCGCGCGCGAAAGTGCTGCGAGCGCTGCGACTGGCGTGACTTTTTTCATATATCCAAAGCAACCATTTATCTGGCTTCTGGGTAGCTATTCTCTAAGGATGTATCCTTATACAGGGTGTATACAGGGTGGGCAAAAATCATAGATCAAAGGAAACAGGGCGATAGTAGGGGTTATTTGCCGCAAAATATATCTCTGTGGTAGAACCAACTTGATCTCCTTAAAAGTTATGACAATTGAGTGTTTACAGTGAGGTTCTAAAGTTAAAAATATTTTTTCATGAAATTTAAAAGATATTGAAAAAAATACCAATATGTAGGTACCTACTGATAAATCATGGTAAACACTGTCATAAAAACACCTTTGTAGTGATGAATTGATGATACTTTTTTACTGCTAATTACCCCAAATATCGCCATGCTTAGTTTAATCCACGATTTTTTACCCACTTGTATACAAAGTGGAGATGACAATACAACAAATAAAAACACTAACAATACCTACTAAACTAATGCATAGGAGTATTTAGGAACCATTAAAAGAATCCTAACGTTGAAATTAAAAAAGGGATTTTTCTAACATATTAAATGGCATAAAAGTGTAAACAAAAAAGAACTCCCTTTAAATATTGCGGCAACAGCGCGGTGTTATTGACCCAACAAACATATATGGCTGAAACCTGTAAATATGGTATAGGCTAGTGTGCCGGGCACCCCTTTTTTCATAGGTTTGTAAATAAATTAACAATTGTAGTAAGTAATAACTTCCGCATGCATGACTCTTATGATGTCTCAAGCATAATATGCATTAGTTCGCATCGGGAAATAATATAAAGAACAAAATTAGCGAAAGTTATTAAACTAGAGAGCTGGCAACATGTTGTGTTTAACTGCAGATGTCTATAACCTGTCGGTGCTAGCTTGTTATCAGATACATCATGTATAAAATTAAAAAAAATTAAATATTGTTCAGTGAATAAATTATGGAACATATTATTTGATAGGATTTTTGTATGCAGACTGGGAACTTAATTATATACTGGGTTATTGGAAAAACATTAACAACCTCTTAAGAGGCCATTGTACTCATCATTATGAACAAATTTTTACTATGGGACCAAACCTGGAATCGCGAAAAAAAAATCAGCTGCTCCCTACATTTTGACGAGTTATGCGAACATAAATGTAGGGAACAGCTGATTTTTTTTTCGCGATTTCAGGTTTGGTCCCATTGTAAAAGTTGTTCATAATGATGAGTACAATAACCTCTTAAGAGGTTGTTAATGTTTTTCCAATAACCCTGTATATACCTACTTAAATATATATACGAAGTTTAATTTATTTTTGTATTGTCATCTCCACTTTGTTTTAACGAAATTAAAAGAAAAACTATCACAGCTAAGTAGGCTTTACAAGTTTACGATTAATAGTCGACCAACTTAAATTTGCAGTTGCAATGTATGGGAGAACATGATTTTCAACTACAATGTTAAGTTTGTTCTTCGGATAAATTCATTTCAACTAAGGAACCATTCATTGTGCGTGGTCCGACACGCACTTGGCCGGTTTTTTTTTTCAATCATAGAGGCCTTAACCGCTTCGATCAATGTGAATTAATATAACTTGACTTTTGCTAGGTTGCCGTGTGGTTGGTTTTGCTGGGACTGATGAGAAATGTGAATATTTAGAGAAAGAGTTGGGCTTTGATCGTGCCTTTAACTATAAAACTGTTGATATCAGAGCCGCCCTCAAAGATGGCTGCCCGAACAGAGTTGACTGCTATTTTGATAATGTAATTCATTGACTTTTAAATCATTGATGTAATTGTATTATTTTATCAACTTAATTTTTATATAATTTCGTTCATACTATTAATTTCTATAATATAATACACGATACCTATGTGATTACAGGTTGGTGGTGAAATAAGCTCAACTATAATCAATTATATGAACAAATATGGAAGAGTAGGCGTTTGCGGTTCCATATCATCATATAACGAGACCAAACTACCAAAAGGTTTTTACTAATTACCTTATGTATAGTTATATATCAGCAGACAATACAGGACATTTCAATAGTTGACTGATTTTACGATGTTTCTTTTTGTAATACACATTATAATACTTATATATTTAACTTATATTTCAGTCTCTATTCTGCAACCTGCAATGGTTTTGAAGGAATTGAAAATGGAAGGTTTTCTAGTAAACCGCTGGACAGATCGTTGGAATGAAGGAGTTGAAGCAAATCTGAAATGGCTTGGTGAAGGAAAACTAAAGTATCAAGAGAAAATATATCATGGTTTTGATAATATGGTGGATGCCCTCGTGGGTTTGCTAAGGGGAGAAAATACAGGAAAAGCTGTTGTTAAGGTCAAATAATTACTTTTATCTATACCTACTATAAAGGTTATATGTCGTGAAGTTAAATTTATTGTGTATAATAAAGCCTTCAGTTATTAATTTACTATGTTCCATAGTTTCAATATACAAGCGCTTTGCCGTGACTTCCTCCACGTGGATTTTGTTATTTTCTATACCTATACATTCCATTCCGCGACATATTGGAGAACGGTTACCGGGTAGGTACTTACCTACTTTAAGGGCATATTATTCGACAGATGCACTTTTTTAAGTACTCCTAACAGTCACATCTAATTTTTTAGGGCTGATTTTTCAATCATCTGATAACTTTATTCGAGGAACAATTTTGAAATTTTCATAAGTACCTACCTAGTTAATTTTTGTTTTTTAAATCAGCCCTAAGGGTGCGTTCCTCTGTGGCCGGACCACAATTTAGTACTCAGATGCTATAGTTCGAAATAATAGCTACCTAAAGTCTACTTTCATCGGAATATATATATATATTTTTAGTACCTCAAGAGATATCTTTTTAATTAACAATTAATGTGGTCCGGCCGCCAGGCAGTGCTCTCTGGCCGCGCCACCTCAAATTAAATAGAGTACCTATAATGAACTATTAATAAATCAATTATCCCGAAAAAAACTACCTAAAGAGTACCTTGCATACGACAAATATGGTCCAATAAACCCCTTTAGTTAAGACTGTGCCGACCGTACAGTGGCGCCCTCATCGTTTGTTTGGTTATTTCATACAATTTAGAATGAAAATACAGAAAATAAACACGTTAAGTTGTGCTTCACAAGATTATACGTTAATATTATTAGAAACGGTAGTTTTATATTGTTTAGTTTTATTATAATCCTTAAAACGGATAACAGTGGCCACTATATTCAGTTTTAAGGATTATGATAAAACTAAACAATGTAAAACTACCGCTTCTAATAATATTAACGTATTATCTTGTGAAGCACAACTTAACGTGCTTATTTCCTGCATTTTCATTCTAAATTGTATGAATTAACCAAACAAACGATGAGGGCGCCACTGTGCGGTCGGCACAGTCTCATAATCCTTAAAACGGAATATAGTGGCCACTGTTATCCGTTTTAAGGATTATAATAAAACTAAACAATATAAAACTACCGTTTCTAATAATATTAACGTATAATCTTGTGAAGCACAACTTAACGTGCTTATTTTCTGCATTTTCATTCTAAATTGTATGAAATAACCAAACGAACGATGAGGGCGCAACTGGTCGGCACAGTCTTAAGAAGTTATTGGTCGTAGGGTGTGGTCCGGCTGGAAGGTATACTCTGCAGCAAGTCAATTTTGCAATATTTAATATTAACTATCCATAAATCAATCTAAATAATAGTACCTTTTCTCTACTCTTCGTTGATACTTTTTTTCTCTCAAGAAACTATTCATTTTGATTAATTAATCTTTAAAGTATATGGCGCGGCTAGGGAGGATTACTTTCAGCAAATATAACAAAATATGCTTTATTTCTTTATGCCAACGAAAACTGCATAATAAGTACCTTATAAAAAGACCTGGGGGCTTACTCTTGAAACTAATTTTAATTTTAATATAATGCCAATATGATTCCAATGTTAATTTTACAGTCACGTGATTCGGTACTCTAGAAAACAATATTGTCAACATTGACATTGATCCGCCATTATTTTGATACACGTGAAGTTAGCTATGTGACGGGTTGCAATAGTGTGGTTCAACTCATTACGATAAACCGGTATTATGCCTTTAAAATGTTTTATCCTTTAAATAACAAGGTTAATAAATAAATATGCTATTTATAGTTGTATAATTGATTATTTGTAACGTATTTAATTCATTTGGGAGTAAGGAAACGATTAAAATCATAAAATTTACCATGACTTTGACTGCATACGGTAGATCGTTGCCTACACTATAAAAAAAAGACTGGGTATTATATTTACAAACAAGTTCTCCAATGAATTTGAACTATGAGTTTGTTTAACAATATTGTTCGCGTTTGATTCTTTTTTAGTAAGAAATAAGTACTGTCCGTTATGTTAGTTTACTAATATTACAGTTTTAAACAAGTCGTAAGTACTTAAATAGATAGATAACTTCTATAAAAATTAATGTGGTTGTAACGAACGCCGAACGTGCATGTGAATAGCGAACATGACTGAGTTAAATACCAGTGAAGTGATAAATAAGTTATAATAAGTGTAAAAGTGATTAGAATATGATAGTTATAACACTATCGGCGCTCCGGGACACCAGGCGCATCTTTACTGTTTTACTGAGTAAGATCTTGATTTTCTAATTAGATTTTAAGTGTTTTGTATTGTTCTAATTAGCTTTCTAACTTGTTTTTATTATCAGTTTTCGTATTAGAATCTGATAAGAATATTTAACGAAGAATTTTTGAGAATTTTAATGTATGATGAAAAATTATAAAATATTTACGTAGCTTGAAAACGAGGTTTTTTGTTTATTGGAATATTTGCGAAATTTTAGTGTCAAATGAGAGGATTATGCTTAAAATTGATATTCCTGTTTGAATTTTGTAAATTGTTTCACGGGTTTTAGAGATAGAAAGAATTTTGCATAATGAAAACATGCCAAATTCCGAATTTTAGTAAGTTATTGTTCTAAAAAGTTTTTATTGTATAGAAATAGGATTTATAATTGTTGTTATGTAATACGAAAGAGGAATAAAATCCTTTCCTCATTCTATAATTTGCTTTAAATTCGTATTCATTCATAGAAAACGCTTTGTCCTTAAAACGCATCATCCGACGTTCATCTCGTCTTTATTTCAATTGTTTTTTAAGGGAATTAAGTAAAACACTATATATTACTGCTTATTGTGCCATATTATATACATATTACCGACTGAAAACCACTTCAAAACGCATAATAATTCCTAAAAACATTTGTTATTGGAAAAATCACAATCAACAAACTATCCCAACGCAATATTGACGCAATACACAGCTGTCAAAATACACTCAAGAGTACCGTTTACCCCACGCCAAGCCCGATCTTAATTCCATTTAGTTCTCCAAAATGGACACCCAATTTGAAAACCATTTGGCGCTAGCATCGAACTCAAGAGTACGAAACGTCACAATTCCAATGTCGATCTATCAGAATTAAATTCAAGAGTAAGCACCCTGGACTTCATCTTTAAACTTTTATTTTTATTACCAACAATGATTTTGAAAAAGGTGCACTTTTTTCTTTTTGTTTACCTATCTACCTAAGAATAGGTGAATTTGACGAAGTAAGTGAAAATTTTGGTTTAAAATAATTAATAAGTAAATATACAAAAAACAAATATATATTTTCATAATCAAATATAACAATAAAAAATGTTTATTTTTAATTTTGGCCTTGCATTTTAAAGTTGGAAAATAACTTCAAAACTCCTTTATTTGTAATACTGATTGACTGTATTTTTAATAAGTAAGTATGTACGTACGTACGGTTTTGGTACACTCTTTTTTCATTGTTATTTCTTGTTTAAAGGGTTAAATGCTGAAACTCAATCTATTGGCTTAAGTTTGTTATATAAAACAGTTTTCCGTCATTTACAATACTTTGTATTAACAATTGTTAATATTTGATTATATTAGAAGAAGTCGGTGTCAATAAAAGAAAATGCGGAACCAACGACACCGACTTCCGAAATTAAACTTATTTTTTACTTTGTAGTGTTTTTTTGGAACTCGGTTTTTTTTTTTGTAAAAAAATTTTTTTTCAAAATCATTGTTGGTAGTAAAAATAAAAGTTTAAAGATGAAGTCCAGGTCTTTTTATAAGGTACTTACTTATTATGCAGTTTTCGTTGGCATAAAGAAATAAAGCATATTTCGTTATATTTGCTGAAAGTAATCCTCCCTAGCCGCGCCACATACTTTAAAGATTAATTAATCAAAATGAATAGTTTCTTGAGAGAAAAAAGTATCAACGAAGAGTAGAGTAAAGGTACTATTATAAAAATTGATTTAGGGATAGTTAATATTAAATATTGCTAAATTGACTTGCTGCAGAGTATACCTTCCAGCCGGACCACACCCTACGACCAATAACTTCTTAACTAAAGGGGTTTATTGGACCATATTTGTCATAAGCAAGGTACTCTTTAGGTAGTTTTTTTTTCGGCATAATTGATTTATTAATAGTTCATTATACTCTATTTAATTTGAGGTGGCGCGGCCAGAGAGCACTGCCTGGCGGCCGGACCACAATAATTGTTAATTAAAAAAATATCTCGTGAGGTACTAAAAATATATATATATTCCGATGAAAGTAGACTTTAGGTAGCTATTATTTCGAACTCTGAGAACGCATCTGAGTACTAAATTGTGGTCCGGCCACAGAGGAACATACGCCCTAAGGGCTGATTTTTCCATCGTCAGACAAATTTTATTCGAGGAATAAAATTGACGTTTAACAGTTTTTTTTATAACATACTTAACTGTCAAAATTGCAAAATTTTTCCTCGAATAAAGTTATCAGATGATTGAAAAATCAGCCCTTAATCGAGTAGAATAGAGTATGTTCGATAAAATGCTAAAGGCGCGTCCCCGCTATAGCCACGCGGCCTCTTGGGGGCTCGAGGCTCAGCCTAGCGAGGCTTTTGTGTTTTTTGGCAATGCGTCCTCACTATAAGAGCCTCGCGCAGTTGCTTTCAAGATTTTCAAAGAAGAGGACGTGCGTTTAGCTTCAGCAGCATTTATAATAATAAGCATGTAGCAATCTCCATCAGGGCGTCCGACAGTACCATCAACTGAGCGCTCTAGATACAAATCAATTAATAAAAGAGATTAATCGTCAGTCTACTCCATTTTAGTGCAAATACAAACACAACTCGGTATAGCAGCGGTGGTCACAAGCGCACTGCACGAATCGGCCGCACGGCTCGTCCCCACTAACCAGGGTGCTTACCACATATATATGGTGTGGTGCTTACTCTTGAATTTAATTCCGATAGATCGACATTGGAATTGTAACGTTTCGTACTCTTGAGTTCGATGCTAGCGCCAAATGGTTTTTAAATTGGGTGTCCATTTTGGGGAACTAAGTGGAATTGAGATAGGGCTTGGCATGGGGTAAACGATACTCTTGAGTGTATTTTGACAGCTGTTTATTGCGTCAATATTGCGTTGGGATAGTTTGTTGATTGTGATTTTTCCAATAACAAATGTGTAACTTTTTAGGAATTGTTTTGCGTTTTGAAGTGATTTTCAGTCGGTAATATGTATATAATATGGCACGATAAGCAGTAATATAATAGTGTTTTACTTAAGGTGAATGTGCAGTGGTAGACCGCGAAATTCAAATTTTATTACGTTTTTTGCAATTTGCAGGTCAGTATCAGGTTGTATCTTGATCGAAATTTGATTCGCGACTATAACAGGTGCGTATCTAAAGAATTATAATCATTAGAATCATTAATACATCTTCCTAAGTGAGATTTGTACCACAAGCACTTTTCCATAAGAGATTTCTTCTTGTGGTACAAATCTAAGTTAGCGCCACTGCGCAATCACCTTAATTCCCATAAAAAATAGTTGAACTAAAGACGAGATGAGCGTCGGATGATGCATTTTAAGGACAAAGCGTTTTCTATGAATGAATACGAATTTAAAGCAAATTATAGAATGAGCAAGGATTTTATTCATCTTTCGTATTATATAACAACATTATTTTATAAATCCTATTTCTATACAATAAAAACTTTTTAGAACACTAAAAATCGGACTTTGGCATGTTTTCATTATGCAAAATTCTTTCTATCTCTAAAACCCGTGAACCGATTTACATAATTCAAACGGGAATATCAGTTTTAAACATAATCCTCTCACTTGACACTAAAATCACGCAAATATTCCTGTAAACAAAAAACCTCATTTTCAAGTTACGTAAAAATAACGACTCCCACGCTATGCGCCCGGAGCGCGGATAGGGTCTTAGGGCTTGACTTTAGTATAGTGCCGGAGGAGTTGCGGGCTAAAAAGGGTCAAAGCTGGTAGGGCTTGGGTCCCCGATCATAACGCTACCACTCTTAATACAAGGTAATGCATATTTTTCGAGAAATTAATAAAAATTGTTTCTAACCTCAATCAGATAAAAAGGGAAAACGAAACGTTATTATGGGCGATTGACAACCAAATCTGTACAGTATGTCCAGTATATTGTCTGTGGTCTATAATAATCGGTGAAACGGAACGTAAAAAAAAAAAACTACGCCATTTGCGTCATGTCACTAGGTTAAAATAGGTCGAACCTGTCCCAAAACCGAATCTGGGCACCCCGACTCCACGTAGTCTTTTAGCTGTTACCCCTAGAGTGTTTATAAAAAACCGGAGGTGCGGAGGGAGAGCAGCCCCCGCCCGCTGTAACAAAGCATGGGTGCCTATCCTTTGTTACGTAAGGGCGAAGGGGCTGCACTTCCCGCAGCGCCGGAGACGTTGCAGAAACAACTTTGTTTTGACAACAAGTGTTTTGAGGTTAAGTTACAATAATCAATTTTTCATAAGAATGGTGCGTTACCTTTTCATGGGAATAGTACCAGGGGAAAGGGGGCAACGCCCCACTTCCCCCCTCCCACTCCCTACCCCCTTCTCGTGCCCTTTTAAGCAATTTTTGAGTGTTGAGGGTAGGTTACAAAAGATCGTTTTTCTCGGAAACGGTGAGTTACCTTTTCATGGGAGTGGTGCCAGGGGGGAGGGGTCAACCCCCCTCAAGTACCAACTCCCCCCTCCTGCGGCACTATTCTAAAGTTATACCGGTCTTAGCTATCCTATTCTATCACTTTTTCACTTATTCTAACTTATAAACTTCACTGGTATTTAACTCAGTCATGCTCACTATTCACATGCACGTTCGGCGTTCGGTACAAAAACATTCATTTGTATAGAAGTTATATATCTACAATATTTACTTAAGATTTGTTTAAAACTTTAATATTATTATGTAACTTATCGGACAGTAATTAATTAATTATTTCCTACTAAAAAAGAACCAAACGCGAACAATATTGATAAACTAACTCATAGTTCAAATTTAAAATTCGTTGGAGAACTTGTTTGTAAATAAAATACGCAGTCCTTTTTTTTTGTAGTGTAGGCAACGATCCTACCGCATGCAGCCAAAGTCATAGTTAATTTTATGATTTCAATCGTTTCTTACGCCCAAATGAATTAAATACGTTTCAAATAATCAATTAAACAATTATTTATATCATATTTATTTATTAGGCTTGTTATTTAAAGGATAAAGAATTTTAAAACCCTATCGTAGGTTTATCGTAATTAGTTGAACAACACTATTGCGGTTCGTAACGTAGCTAACTTCACGTGTATCAAAATAATAGCGGAGCAATGTCAATATCATTTCAATGTTGACAATATTGTTTTCAAGAGTACCGAATCAAGTGACTGTAAAATTAACATTGGAATCGTATTGGCATTACATTGGAATTAAAATTAGTTTCAAACAATATTGTCAACATTGAAATGAAATTGACATTGCTCCGCTATTATTTTGATACATGTGAAGTGTGAAGTTAGCAATGTAACGGACCGCAATAGCGCTGTTCAACTCATTACTAGACATAGGTCGTACTTGCAAAATCGAGTACCAGGGCTTCCAAGTACGTCCACCTTAAAAAACCAGGGCCTAAAACCAGGGCTCGAAATACTTTCAAGTATTTTCTATCTGCATCGAAATTCGATCCATGACGTCATACAAATAAGAAGTACAATCGCGTATTTAAAAGCCCTGTTGAAAGTAAAAATACTTGCATAGGAAATTGATCCGGGACTTCATACAAATAAGAAGTACAATCGCGTATGCAAAAGCCCTGTTGGAAGTAAAAATACTTGCATAGGAAATTGATCCGTGAGTTCCCATAAATAAGAAGCACAATCGCGTTTATAAATAAATACTTACAAACCAATAAAGTAACGAAATTGTTCCGTGTAGGTACCGTGTCTTACTAATAAGGACCATGATCGCATTTGCGAAAACTAACGCAGTTGAGTACCTACGTAGTTGAGCGAGTAGCCGTATAAAATACTTTAGTCTTTCAAGTATTTCGGTTCGGTACCTGGTGTGCGTACTTGGAAGCAAATACCTGGTATAAAAACCTGGTCGCGTAACTACGTACCTTCCCTGCTCATTACGATAAACCTACGATAGGGCTTTAAAAAATTCTTTATCCTATAAATAACCAGGCTATTAAATAAATAAAAAATAGGCTAATATAAAATAAATTAAATAAAATATGATATAAATAGTTGTTGATTATTTGAAACGTAATAGTAAAAAAAAGCTATACAAGAACCAACAAAACTATTAACTAGGCAGCATGGTCCCTGACCTTAGCCTGTTCCACAAGGAACAAAAGAAATAAAATAAAAAACCAACAACAAACAAAAGGCAAACGTCAAAAAAAGCGGGATTCTGTTTTGCGTTATTTTTGTTTTCAAATAATTGAGATATTAATAAAGTATGTCTCTTTCGAAAATTATAGCGAAGTTTTCAAAAAATTGTGGGCCCTCAGTCTATGTTAATACCTATGAATCTCCCGTAGGTAAAGTTATTACTGCAGCAGATGATGATTTTTTGTACATCGTAACTTTTGAGGATTCTAAAAACTTCGAAAAAAGTTTTGAAACTCTTGCTAGAGAGCTATCATGCAACTATATCGAAAGTGAGAACAAGGTGTTACAGAAATTCAAAGAGGAACTTTCAGATTACTTTGACGGTAAATTGAAAAAGTTCAAAGTGTCTATAAAAACTATCGGTTCGGATTTTCAAAAGGTGGGTTTTTGTTTTGTGACTTTCTAATCTCACGCCTGATTTTCACCGTGTCTAAATAGCTATATCTACAACTATATAAAGCAGAAATATCTACTAGTTAACTGTCCTTATTCAGAGATGATGAAACATGTTACTATAGGTACCTAAGACGACCCACTGACCTAGTGCTTCAACTGCTCCAAATATATTTATAAAATAAATATAAACATTAAAGCTACCACACGATTGCATTGCAGGATGTATGGGACAAACTCTTGGAAATACCATATGGATCCACTCAAACTTATGGCAACTTAGCTAAAGTTATGGGCCGTCCATCAAGCCATTCTCGCGCTGTGGGGGCTGCCTGTGGTGCTAATTCATTACTTTTAGTGGTGCCATGCCACAGGCTTGTTGCATCTGGAGATAAGGGTGGATATAACAGTAGCATAGACCGCAAAAGTAAACTTATTGAACTAGAAAAGTCTGGTTCAGTGTAATTTGGCTTCTGCTAGATAAGCAACTGACTACCACACTACAATTTTTTGCTACAGATATGTAGAGCATTACTGTAAACAATAATGAAAACTTATAAGCTTTGTTTGTATGCAAACTTATATGGAATTCTACCAGTTACATACAAATATTACAGATAGTGGTCAAACACCAGCCTTCAATAATATTTAAAAAAAAGGACTTTGACATAATATTATGTTGTGTGTGATACTTATGTATGTAGGTCTACTGCTGTCTGCTGAGCTTTGTTGCTTGTGAATGGCACTTAAATGTTGATTAGAATTAAATCAAATCAAAATCGTTTATTTGCATAAAATGTGGTAGGTACAAAGATGACTATATAAAATTGTAGTGCAAAGACACATTCCGGCAAGTAATGATGGCAAGCAAATATTTAATACATGTAGTAACCAACATACGTAATATAACATACTAATAACGTAATTAACTAAATCAACAAAGGAACAAATAATTTAAAAAATATTACAATGCATTTCTAAAGTGGTAGGACTGACAAGTTGTTCAAAAATTTGCCAACAGAATAAAAATTATGCGATATCAACCTTTTTTTTCTAAACCACACATTTTTTGTAAGGTAGTAGTGTTCGAATAAAAAGAGTGTGTTTAGTTTTCACATAAATCCTTTTTCTTCTATATAAATTTATTTTTCTACCTTTTGTTTAGACTATTGAACTTAACAGTGGCACAAAATATGGAGTCTTCAGGAATAGTGGGTTACCCTCTATAGAGAAGTTAGATGGTAACAGCAATTACGCCACATGGAAGTTTTTGATCGAGTTACATCTTGTTCACAATGACTTGTGGGAGTATACAAGAGTTACACCTGAGGCGACCGATGTGCAAGGTATGAGGAAAGACCAGAAATCTAGAGCAAAGATTTGCTTGATGATTAGACCTCATTGCTTGGTGCATGTACGCAAAGCTGAAACAGCGAAAGATGCTTGGGAAGCATTAATGAGTGTGTTCGAGGACAAAGGTCTGAATAACCGCTGTCGGCTACTTGCAAAGCTGGTGAGCATGAAGCTGGAGCAATTCCCATTGGTTAGGGAATATGTCACATCTGTGATGACGATATCTCAGGAACTTCAAGACCTAGGAAAGGAGGTTGACGATGAACTGTTGGCTGCTCTACTACTCCAAGGTTTTACAATAGAGTTCCTACCAATGAGACTAGCCATAGAAAATAGAAACGTTGTTCTTACTACCGACTATGTAAAGATGAAGCTTTTTCAAATGGAGGATACCTATTCGACAAGCATGAGTGCAAGCCAACCGACTTCAGCACTAATGTCAAATAAGCATAAGGGTAAGAGTACACCGAAGAAGATCAAACAAAAGATCAAGTGCTTTATTTGTGACGGACCACATAAGGCACATGAGTGTCCTGATAATCCAAAAGGAAAGAAGGAAACTCTTCAAGCCTTTGCGTTCTGCCGTCGATTCCGCAGACAGAAGACTGGATCATCGATTCTGGAGCGTCGACACACATGACGAATCGCAAATCTTGGTTTAAGAACTTTAAGGATACTCCTAAGTCTTTCAGAGTGACTTGTGCAGATGGTAATGCGGTGTTCGGTGCAGGTGAGGGTACGATAGTATGTAAGTCAGGATTGACAGTCAGCGACGTTATACCTAAGTTAGCTTCCAACTTATTGAGTGTGAATGCAATTGCGAAAAAGGGTAACGTGGTAGTATTTACTGATAAATGTTGTGACATCTACAGGAGAAATGAGTGTGAGGTGCGAGGTAAGCCTGTTGTGAAAGGTGTGGAAGAACGAGGTATTTATAAAATTAAGTGCTGTTCACAGGGTTCTGCGCTAGCAACAACTGGGCATGACCAGCAGATGTTATGGCATCGGAGGATGGGACATCTTGGTATGCATAACCTCAAACTACTGAGAGATAAGATGGCAACAGGAGTATCTTTTCCTGATATTTCTTCTAAACTGGAATGTATATCTTGCATTATGGGAAAACAAACGAAACAGCCGTTTCGTGAAACTGATGCAACGAGAGCTACGGAAGCATTAGGTTTAGTGCACTCGACGTGTGTGGACCAATGAGTATAGCTTCTATTAGCGGTTTCCGATATTTTTTGACGTTTATTGACGATTTCACGCGAAAAACTTTTATTTATTTTTTTAAACAAAAAGTGAAGTTTTTGAAAAATTTATAGATTTTAAGGCGTTGGCTGAAAATCAATGCGGCAAGAAAATAAAAATCCTGCGCACTGACAACGGAACTGAGTATGTCAATAAGCGAATGGATGACTTACTGAAGAATTGCGGAATCCAGCATCAACTGACAGTGGAGTATACGCCAGAGCAGAATGGTGTAGCTGAACGGGCCAATCGCACTATCTGCGATAAAGCAAGAACCATGCTACATGAGTCAGGATTAGAAAAACATTTTTGGGCTGAAGCTGTCCATCACGCAGTGTTCCTAAAGAACAAGTCACCAACGATTGCGCTGAAGAATATGACTCCGGATGAGAAATGGTCAGGAAGGAAGTGTGACCTAAGCATGTTAAAAACTTTTGGGTACAAAGCATTTATGCACATTCCTGATCAAAAAAGGACTAAGTGGGATGTAAAAAACAGAGAGCTTATCCACACAGGTTTCGACGACAATGCGAAAGCGTATCGCCTTGTGGATCCTACTTCACCGGTCAAGCCCCAACGTAACATATATGTTACGCTCGGCCCCAACCGTCAAACACCGACGTAACAGATATGTTACGGCTGTTTCGCGCGGCTTTAACATCTATTTGTACTGCTATTTAAGGTCGAATATCCTGTGCGACTGTTTTACTCTATGGTCCTGTAGATAAACTAATCGACTAAACATTTCCTGACGAAAAATATAGGTTGGCACAATTGGACGTAGTTATGCAAAAAGGATCCAACCCACAACATGACCGAAAATGAGTTAAGTAAATCAAACTGCTTGTCAAGGTCTATATTTTCGATTATCAAAAATAATCCAAGTAAAATACGAATATTTTGACATTAAAAATTCGTATTTTACTTGGATTGCATTACGCACACAAACAACATACACTTAGATCGTGTGTTTGCTATTGGTTGTCACACTAACGCAAACACTGCGTTTCACGTACACTCACACAGCAATATAATTCTCATAAATGTTACGGGGACCAAAAGGTCGATAAATTATATCGATAAAATTACTGTAATTTTGTTAATTAAACTTTTGCAATTTTGCGCTTTAAATTTAAAGCCAAAAGTTGCGTTATAAATAATAATGACAAATTAAGGGGGAACATCCGATACTGTCGCGAAATTTATATTTTCTTTCTATCTAAGCTAGTTGTAGCTTCTGTTTGCGCAAGTAAAGATAAGATTTACTAAAAATACTAAAATCATTTCAATCACCAAACATCATGATAATGCTCTAAAACATGTTTTTAAAGGAAATAATCCTATTTTCGACCATCCTAAACCTAGAAAACTATACTTACAACTTTGATGATTGAGTAACCGTTACGGGCATTTGAATAACAAAACGTAAAACAAAGCTACAATTTGCTAAAAACCAAAAAGAAAATTTTAATTCGATGGCCATATCCAATGTTTTCCCTTTGTTGTATTAACATAATATAATGAAATTAATTTATTGTGAATTACCCTGTAAAAATGTATTTATTAACTCTACTGCATCTTATTTTTTATTATGAATTCTAAAAGATTCTCAATTCTCGGCTCAATATTGGGAGTTGAAAATCCAGTGCGCGAATAAACAATCGCCTATGAAGAGGGGCAATTCTCGTTATTTTATAAACGTTCACAGTCTGATCTGTCTCAATTTGTCAAAAATACTTACCTCTAATTTCCCTACTTTTTGACAAGTTTTTGACATTCATTTGTCGCTGAGATGAGACTGCGACTAGATTTCGAATGTTTTAAATTACGAGAATTGGCCTTTTGGGCTGTCTTTGTCCGCGATTAACGTCATTTGGGCGTACAAAGACATAGGCTAAAGTTAGTAAGTAAATAAATGACAAGTAAAAAATAAAAGAATATTTTAATATTGATCAATCATTTTATTTTATTCAATTCTACCAATTGCCTCGATCCACAGTTTTCTTGTAGCTGGATCTGTTGGAAACCTAAAACAAAATATTGAATTCATGTTTTCATCATAAATTGCTAACTTCAAATCAAATTTTAGACGAAAAACCCACTCAGAAACTAAATTAATAATCCACGATAAACAATACTTGGTGTTAATAAACAAAGTTATTTTAATTATAATATTGCTGAAAAGAATCATTCGTATACACATACTTAATATCGATATTGTTTACAATTTGGTACAACACTACCGATACGCATAGATTTCCCTGAATTCAAGCTTGGCTCGAAGCACGCGACGTTCGCAGTGAACGCAATACATTGCGCGACCGCTCACGTCGTACAAGATCGTACCCGTGTATTGCAAGCAATGTATAATTTTGCACCTGAATGCGATTTCATCGTTTTTGTCTAGAATTACATAATACTTTTGTAATAATTACAAATATAGCTTGTATTTTAAGGTTTTCGGACTTACCAGTGAAAAGAAATCCTTCCTGGGGCTACACTACACTTCTGGCTTTTTTTCCGACGCGTTATAATCGCGCAAGACGGCATAATTCTTTTTTTCCGCGGAGCTTCGAACGCTGTCACAAAACAGCGGAATGGTTGACCGGTGAATCAAATTTCGGTCGACTTTTGAGCATCTGCTCAAAAGTGCGGCGCGCCTGCCCCGCCCACAAGGCCCTTCTAACCTCTTTTATCTGTTCTGTGTATGGAACCATAAAAAGTAATAACTTTAATATCGGTATCTTTGACACCGACTACCGAAATCATAGTCATTTTTAATTTTGTTGTTTTTTTGGAAGTGGGTTGTTTTTTTGTAAAAAAAAAATTTTTTTCACTTTTTATTTCTACTTACCCCCAAAAATTCAATTAACAGAATTAAATTCAATTCTTCTATTAGCATTGAAGAATTGAAGACAATGACTAGAAAAATCATCAAAGTTCGCATAGAAATGCCGGAAATGCAATAAGTACATTATGCATAATATAACTTCGTACATATGAATAATTACCTAATGTAATATATACTAAAACCTTCCTGAAAGTATGTAGAACACTTTAATGAATTATCAAAATTGGTTCATTAGTTTTTGAGAAAATCGCGCACATACAAACATACATACATCCATATACATACGGGTCGAATACAGAACCTTCTTATTTGAAGTCGGTTAAAATTTTAATTACCTAATATTTTTACAAAATATAGTAGGTATAGGTACACCTTTGCCTACCCTTCACGGAATACAGTCGAGGCGTGGTTACGATAACAATGCTATTAATCAAATCACACTAATCACTAATATTATGAAGGCGAAAGTTTGTGAGTGTGTGTGTTTATATGTTTGTTACTTCTGTCACGCTTAAACGGCTGGATCAATTTTGATAAAATTTTATAAGGAGGTAGCTGACACCATGGATTAACATATTATAGGCTACTTTTTATCCCGATATTCCCACGAGATCGACACTTGCGGGTGAAACCTCGGGGCGCAGCTAGTACATATATAATAATATTAATTAATAATAGAATGTTGATTATCAACCCACACTTTGTAACAATATTATTGTGTATGTTACTACTACTGAAGCAATAGAAACTAAAAGTGAGTTGTTCAGTGTGAAGAAATTTTCCATGTTGAAGCAAATGGGACGATCTTGTAATAACGTCCGCAAATCCACTATCGCTGAACGTAGATCTTCGTCTGTTGAGAAAAGAAGTAGATGGTAAGGTGCTGAAAGCGCTAGCTAGGCTTTATAAGTTTGTTGCAATGTGAAGCTCAACGAGGTGATTGCAAACAGTAGGAATGGCTCTCATTTTGACACTTCAACAACATTTATTGCGTTATTTACGTTGTTGAGCAGACAAATTTTTCGAACATTTATGAAGCAGTGGATTAGCAATATCCTTCAAAATGATTTAGATATGATTGAGAGTGTGTTACGCAATTAGGGTGGTGGTAATGATAGGTACCAAAAAAGTAAGACGGGACCATAATAAATATCTTAAAATCATGATAATTTTAATAATAAAATATTGCTTTGCAAACTGTCTTTGGCCCTATGGCACTTTTGTAGGGAACAGTAGATTTAATTCGAACTGACAAAAAATTTCAGCGCTACGCTGAGGGGATATTTTGAGCTCGTTCCTAAATGTTGGTTAAATAATGCTCACCAGGGTTTTTGTTGATTAGGAGATGATCAATGACGTTTATAACCTGTTCTCGCTGTCGGTAGGCTTGCTCACATTGATAGACCAAAGATATTAGAATGGAAGCGCAGGTTAGAAAACGCATCATGCCCGATATTCCTGGTAAATAATTGTAACCGTCGCCGTTGTAGAGGGTTCGCTGCAAGAAAAATGATTACGATCATTACCTACCTATAATTATGTAGAAAGACTTAGTGGGCTGGGAGAAGCAAGACCATAGAAAAGAAATACTTCGCACAGAAGCTAACACGGTCAAGGCGTATGTTCTGGTAACTCATTTTAATTTATTAATGTATAGTATTGCTTTGGTTTCTTAGAAGAACGGTTCCGTCACAAGGTTTATTGTGTGACCGTTTCACTGCTTAGGTACTTAGGAAACCAAGGGACTAACCACACTTATTCAGCTCTGTTCAGCTTTTGTCCATAGAAAACAACGATTTTGTATGAGATGCGTAGGTACGCATCCGTTCAGCCGCGGAAAGTTGAACGGACTTCATAGAGAATCGTTGTTTTCTGTGGACAAAAGCTGAACAGAGCTGAATAAGTGTGGTTAGTCCCTTACGCGGCGGCCGTTAAATGGCACGAGTTTTAGACAGATATCTGTCACACTTGAATGAGTGACAGCGAAGATACTCTACAAAGCCGAAGTTTTTCTAAGCCTCCGTGTCACCAACCCTGTAGGTACCTAGAATCCAGACTAATTTAAAACGAAAAAAGTAGGTATTCTTTCTTTTTTACCCGACTACGGCGAAGCAAAAAGGAGTGTTATGATTTTGACCGGTATTATCAACAAACTATTTTCAGGTTTTGCGCATTTAACGTTACACGTTTTATATCTTCTAATATATAAAATTCTCGTGTCACAGTGTTAGTTACCATACTCCTCCGAAACGGCTGGACCGATTTGTATGAAGTTTTGTGTGCATATCCGGTAGGTCTGAGAATCTACTATCTATTTTTTAACCGACTTCAAAAAGGAGGAGGTTATCAATTCGGTTGTATTTTTTTTTTTTTTATGTTTGTTACCTCAGTACGCCGTCATTTATGAACCGATTTGGATTTTTTTTTTTTTTTATTTGAAAGGATATGCTGCCAGATTGGTCCCATTCTTGTCAAAATCCAGTTCTGATGATGGGATCCATGAGGAATTGAGGGAACTCCTCAAATATTATAGGCATACATATAGCAATTTTGGTATTTTCATCAACATGTCAAGCATTTGCATTCAAAAAGTATAATTTGGTGAAGTGGAACTGATGAAGGAGACCACAGATAGCCACAGGAACTCTTCAATGATAATAAGTATTTCACGGGTGGCGATTAGATATCTCGATTAAGATAGTTAAGCGACTATGACGAAGCAAATTTAAATAAATGGTTCTGACGAAAATGGTACCATCAAACCGATCTGATGATGAAGCTGGAAGGTAGGTACCGGAACTTCGTAATAAAACCATGTATTCTAGCCGTGTTTGGGCTTATTGGAATTGTCATGAGATGAACTCTGACTATAAAAAGTAAAAAATAAAAACTTTTTAACAAAAAAAAAAAAACCGACTTCAAAAAAAAAAAACACTACAAAGTGTAAAATAACTTTAATTTTAATTTTGGAAGTCGGTGGCAAAAACGTAAATACAAAACCAAAGACACCGACTTCCGTAATTAAAATTAAAGTTATTTTACACTTTGTAGTGTTTTTTTTTTTTGAAGTCGATTGTTTTTTTTTTTGTTAAAGTTTTTTTATTTTTGCAAAACGACGTTTGTGGAGTCAGCTAGTAGGTATATATATATATATATTTTGTATAAAAAAAAATACTGCAAATAAACCGAACTATCGTTTTGTTTCACGTTTCACGTTTGATCCACGATTTTTTACCCACCCTGTATATATTATCAGCTGTTGCTCACGGCTTTGCTTGCATACACCCGATAATTAGGAATAATTTCTATAAAATCACGCCTTAGATTTGAGCCAAACATATTTATTTATTAAGTTTGGTATATTACTTAGTTAGGTACTTACATGTAAAACAATAAAACCTAAACAAAAAAAAAAAATAAGCGGCTCTGCAAATATCACGAAATTATAACCCCAAAATAATTTAAATAAAAATACGTTCAAAACTAAAACCCGACTAAGTACTGAAAAGGATGAAACAAGAAACCTACCTTCCCGTTGTCGCATGCCGCTGTAGTAACATACTTAGAAGCCTAGCATGCAGTGGCATAGCTTCTCCTGAAGGGGCCCATATCAAATTTTTTTGGGGGCCTTTTTCACGGTTTAATTTTTTTTTTGAAAGTCGTCCGAGTACCTATAACGGTTGTTGCTGTCGAACTCCTACCGAAAACTTCGCTGTTCCTTCCAACACCAAGAGTCGGGGGCCCGGGAGATACTGGTAGATTCAATTTTGATTTTTTTTATATTTTTCTGATAAATAGTATGACCTATTACCAATATTACCCGATTCCGGCTTGACGTCAACTTCTGGGACACTCTGTACCTATTATATAATTATAAATTCCCTTACAAGTCTCTTAACCCTTTGAACGCCAAGCGCATCACATCGGAAGTATGCGCTCTACGCCAAGCCTTTTATTCACTATTAAATACCTACAAAACGCTAGTGATGGATATTCACAAATATCAATAAACCTGTATCACTGCTACTATAATCGATATTGCATATATAAGTGTTAAATTTATCAAATAAATGTTAGAATAGTAGCATTAATTAACTTACATAAATGAAATAATCAAATTAACAAACTAGTTTCACAATTAAAACTTCACTGAAACAAGTTTTTATCGAACAAAGCGCATCCCTAAAATGAGATTGACGTCAATACTTGTCGCTCGAAAGCGTCAATGGCGTATGGCTTCAAAGAAAATACGGATATTGCAGGGATGTGGTAATGGTTAAACACATAATAATAAAAAAATACCTAAAAAATAAATACCTCTAAATCGAAATCCGTGTCATGTTCGTATTCGAAGTCGTCATTATCACTGTCTAATATGCGTAGCAGTTCATCTCTTGATTATTATTCACTCATTATTAGATAGTTTTCCGGAAAATAAATTCACCACGTCACTATTGACGATCAAAAGCGACGACGACGGCGAGAGCGCGAAAGAAGGATAGTCCAAATTAGTGACGTGACTACTTGATGTCCATAGATAAATCGATGTTTTAAATGTAAGTAGGTTTTAACATTATTAATTTGATTTTTATATTTGTACGATATGTATATTAATCGTATTAATAATAAAGTAACACCAATTCCTCAAAAAACGTATTTTAGTTTTAGTCAATGTTTTAGTTCAATTAGCACAATCTTCTTGTAAATTGTAGAAGGTTAAATTACCCCATCACTAGTGTCGCTTCAAAGCGACAATGGCGTATATTTTGAGGTCTTTTCATCGCCTCATAACAAGTTCTTTGGAATGAATAGGTACTAAAAGATCAAGCTTAACTTTAGTCCAATTTTATTTAAGTAACTTACAGAGAAGACGACAAAATTTAAAAAACATAATCCTTTTACCTATTTTCTATAATATTAGATTATAAAGTAGCACATCTATTTGTCGCTTAAACTCGTCGTTGGCGTTCTAGCGGCCGATTACGTTTGTCGCTTGTAAGCGTCGTTGGCGTTCAAAGGGGATCAATAAGAATTTTAGGTTCTCGATAGTAGGTATTTTATAAATTCTTGCTTACACACGTTGCGCGCGTCGGAGGCCCCTGTAGCTCGGGGGCCCCGTATAATTGATACAGCTGATACGGCGGTAGCTACGGCCCTGGTAGCATGCGACCGCGGGAATGTACTTTCTTGTTTCATCCTTTTCAGTAGTCAGCGGGGCAATTGCGACACATTATCAATCGGAATCGGTTTCCGATTGATAGTGTGTTACGCAATTAGGGTGCGGCGCCCTAATTGCGTAACACACTATCTTTCAATTTGAATTATTTTGAAGCTTATTGCTAATCCATTGCTCCATATGTTCGAAAATGTGTCTGCTCAACAACGCAAATAACGTAATGAATGTTGTTGAACTGTCAAAATGAAACCCATTGCTACTGATAGTGTGTTACGCAATTACCCTGCTGGTTTCATTTTTTAAACTTTGTTTTTTTCTATGGCAAGTTTTAGGTTAGTAGGTACCTACCTACTAAAAGAGCGATAATTATACTCACCTGGGTTCCAACGGCGATTCTTATAGCTAAATTCAAAATTTTCACCATGTCTAAAAGCAAATTCAAGGTGTTCAGAAGAATCTGAAAAAAAAAACGTCAATTGTAGATATCTCTTGAAGCGACACCTCTCTGTTCAGCACCCTAATTGCGTAACGCACGATTAATCATAATCTGAATCATTTTGAAACAGATTGCTAATCCATTGCTGCATATGTTCGAAAAATTTCTGCTCAACAACGTAAGTAACGCAATGAATGTTGTTGAACTGTCAAACTGAAACAGATTGTGATTGATCGTGTGTTACGCAATTAGGGTGCAGTTTTAACAATCTTTTTAAAATTATGAACTTGCTTTGGTCATATTTGTTTCCGGTTACTCTCTTTGTCATCTATTTCTCAAGCATTTCCTGGCATCTGATTGAACTGTAATTATAGGTACTTATTTTAAATCACGTACCAAATAATAAATTCAGATGCAAGGTATTATGATGTATCTAAACGGTATTTATTTATTTATTTATTATGGCACTCCAACGATTAATTCACATAAACATTAACAGAGAGCTTAGTCTTATTACATAAAGTACTACAGTGAACTTATCACTTAAAGGTGTGCACAGCACTTACATAGTTTGCCTAATTGATTTACTAGGTAGTTTTTGATTAAAGTAACAAAAATTTAAGTGTAATCAAACATGTAAAATCAAATAAATTAATAGTTCTAAAAGCAAAAAGTATTGACCGATGTTCGTGGCTTACCGTAGGTACCTAAATACCAGGAAACTTAGGACACCTAGTTTCTAATTCTAGACGAAACAGACGAGGAGAACCTACTCCATATCAAATGGTAAAAATCTAGGCAGAGAGAGAGAGAGTAATTATATGGGTACACTTACCCTAATACCGTACATTTTATTGATGAACATCACTTGTTCTGTTAACAACAGGTAACACTTGGAAATTCGCTTTATCTCAGAACTGTCGACTGCACGCTCTTTATGGGAAACAGGCATCGCACCGTCTTCGTCGCGATATAGCCAGTTTTTGTTACGTACACAATCTGTTAATTGCCCAACTGGACACATTTCAGTACAAGAATAGCAACTTTGTACAAAATTACTGATAATTCGCAGTCGAGCTTCAACATGCGAGATCTGAGCTATCATGTCTAACGTAGTCAGCATTTTAATAAATAGAAATATGTATGTTATTCCATGCATAATTGGTATCAACCATCCAAAGGTTATTCCCCATGCTCCTAGATCTCCAAGAGAACTCAGAGTCCAAAGCACTGTATAAAATGCCATGACTTTCATAAGTAATCGTTTTAATGCAGAGTAACATCTCGTATCAAGAAAGTTATCAATTTTTTCGTACTGCTTAAAGTATTCCACATACATATTTCTTCCATATTTATAAACGAAATATAAATCTACAGCGTATTGGCAAACGTCTGTAATCACCTGTATCATGTCTGTAAGTCTGATAGAAGCGTCCAACCTGGGGTAAACATGTTCAATTTTGAAGTATAAACAATATAAACTCGAACTTGCAAGTATAGAATATGTACAAATGCTTTTGATGAGAACGTACGACTTGGATCGCGTTGGATCTACATTACCATTCATAGCAAATATTTTCAAGATCCATATTAATGGTTTCATTGAAGTGTACGCTTTACTTATAAAATTTCTATTTTTCGTAACGTCACCGACTTGCATGATTGTAGAAAGAACTCTCCGTTGTATGAAACCCACTTCACTACTACCTACTGTACTCACTGGCAGAATCAAACTGTTTCAATTTCTAAAAGTGACCTATGCGAACTACCTCTACATAAACGTGTCATAAACATCAATCGATGGAACGACGTTTACCTACATTATATTAATGAACTTTATGAAGTAGCATGTTCAAATAATAGTAATAGCAATAAGTCATTTTTATGTATTTAACGTAGGTACCTTTTTTTTTGTTTTCGAAGGGAATGCTTCAAAAGGCACCCGACCTCCGGGGAGGGGGTCGGGGAGTGTGGGATTTTTACCCTACCCTGGTGATCACCATCAGCACATAGTTCCTCTTAAAATACCAATTCCGGAACACCCCCGGGCCGTGCAACGCCTGTAAGGCACATCCCTGGGGAGACTGTAAAGGGGCCTCCCCTGAGCCTCGCTATGCACGGCAGCACGTGACCACTATGCCATCGTCTTCTCTGGGGTCATTTGGTGGGTGGACAGAGTCCCCACTCTGTGCGTCCGCGACCCCATAGCGTCGGTAGGTACCTAGTTGTCAGTTTGTTTGAATTGTTTTTGGGGATTTGTTTAGTGGTTACCTTGCCTTCTTCCTTATGTGGCTTTCGTATTCTGTGCTCCTGCGACGACGAGGTAACGGTAAGTAAGCACTTTGCTGATTAACTTAACTTGCCTATCTTTGAAAATTTACCTAAGTATATATACATGACCTGCAAATGCCTCACCTTTTCCCAACTTCCAGTTAACCGGATGCACCTGAAACCAGTATTTTAGGTAGGTACAGACGCCAGCACATCAAGCTACTATAATCTGTCAAATTTATTTAATAGATTTTCAACTTTATTGCTAAAGTATAAGGTTGAAAGTTGATTGGGAAAATTTGAAAGTTTCGGGTAGCTTGATGTGCTGGCGTCTGTACATGGAGCGACTGACTGTCTGATCTCCACAACCCAGTTACTGGGGAATGTGACAACTTATCTACATACTTACCTTTATCATATAATTGATTTTTAATAAAAAAGCACGAGCAAAGTAGTATTTAAAACTAGTCAAGAAAATGTTTATGTAGCTAAGTAAAACATTTTATTCAATTATCTAAAAACGTGGGGATGGTCGCGCCCGGTCACGCCCTATGTAACAGTAGATATTTCCGCTTATCATAGACCTACTAAGGCTGCACGTGAGTGGTGGTAACACTTGCGCGCTACGAAAATCGCCCGCCTTTGTGTCCCTGCTACCGCAAGCTACTGTTGTCTGCTAGGACATAAAGGACTGTAAGTGGCAAAGTTTTACTACTGATGTGCGGTTGACTGTACTAATAGGAGCTCTCATTTACTGTGGGTACCTAGTGCCTACATAACGCATCCAGATTCCAGACTTCGGGTGGTCTAAGCATGTAGGTCAACTACCGTACAAGCCATACACGTTCTCGTCAATAATAGTCGGCCAATACGCTTCGGCCGCCAAGGAAACCGGGGTTAGCTAAGAGGTAATTTGAAATAAAATTTAGGGTTCAAAGTAAAATTATAGTTAAATTATGGGTGGTTAGTTGTACAATAATTACCTAACTGCTGGACATAAGCCTCTCCCAGGCTGCGCCACAACACCCTGTCCTCCGCCTTCCGCATCCAGTCTACGTCCCAGCCACCTTCTTTAGATCGTCCGTCCATCTAGCTGGGGGGGCATTTAGTTTGAAATTCATGCACGTAAATGCCACTTTGTTTTGGGTTGGTATATTATAATATACTTTAGCCTCGTCCTCGAATAGGAATAAGGTAATAAAGGAATGAAATTATCCGAAAAGAACTGGAGTTACCGGCATAGCTTTCAGAGTAGGCAAACTGAAGTGGCAGGGGGCTGGCTATGTTTGTCGAAGGACCGATGGCCTGTGGACCAGACGAGTCCTGGAGTGGAGACCGCGTACCTACGTATCGCCAAGCGTTAGGCCCGGACTCCACTGAAGCAAAGCTGGGCGGAGCGGAGCGGAGCGGATCGGAGATGTGCAGGAATCGACCAATCCCAAGTGTTGAAATCCTCATCACGTTACTCGTCTTGTCTGTGATTGGACGATTCCTGCACGTCTCCGCTCCGCTCCACCCAGCTCCGCTTCTGTGGAGTCCGGGCCTAACGCTTGCCGATACGTACGCGGTCACCACTCCAGAGGCCATCGGTCCTTCGAAAAAACATTGCCAGCTCCGTGCCACTTCAGTTTGCCTACTCTGAAAGCTATGTCGGTAACTCCAGTTCTTTTCCGATAATTTCGTTCCTATTATTACTTTATTCCTATTCGAGGACGAGGCTAAAGTAACTATAATATACCAACCTAAAACAAAGTGGCATTTACGTGCTTGAATTTAAAACTACGGTTTATGTTAATTGGTCCCTACTTAATTAAATTAATTAATTATTCATTAAGGGCGATAAGCGGCATGTTATAAAAATGGTATCGTGAAATCAATACAGTAGCACCTTCGTGGTAAGGTCAACAAATGCTCAGTGGTAGACCGCGAAATTCAAATTTTCTTACGTTATTTGCAATTTGCAGGTCAGTGTTAGGTTGTATCTTGATCAAAATATGATTCTCGACTATAATAGATATTATTATGTATTTACAGAATTATAGTCATTAGAATCATTATCAGCCTATAATGTTCCCACTGCTGGGACACCGGCCACAGGCCTACTCCTCTCTTCGAGAGGGGAGTAGGGTGTAATCTACCACGCGGGCCCAGTGCGGGTTGGTAGATGTCACATCTTCGGTTCTAGAACATGCCAGTTTCCTCACGATATTTTCTTTCACTGTTTTGAAAGTAGTGGTGACTGGTGATGAAATAATTTACCTACACAAAGTAAAGCGCCTGTCTCGGTAAAAATGATTCGTTGATATAATATTATTCGTGAGCGTAACAAGCCATTCCTATTTTGGTTCCTATTTATTGATTTTATTATTTCATGAAATAAGTAGTCAAAATTGCAAAAAACGTAAGAAGATTTGAATTTCGCGGGATACCGGCTATTTCCCCCTTAAAACATCATTCTGTTGTCTCTGTCATCTTCAAATGATTGACAGAAACAGAATTATGTTTTTAGATTTGTTTAGCGAAACGGACAGGCGAAACGAAACGTAACGCGTAGAGGTCAGTGAGTTGTGGTGCAAACGGGCCGTAATCGACTTTTATTGCCGACTGTACGCACGATTTCAAGATGATTATTATAGATTAGCTCGCTACGCTAGTGTCATACAAATTGTGATAGTATTTATTAACCATAAGTACATAAAAGTAATAGTCGCTTATTCATACACTATGTTTACAAACGCTTTTAGAAGGTCATTCATCTTTCAGGAAACCCGAACTAGCTGGATAATAAACAGGCTACTGGACCGTAGGCCAGTTATAAAGAAAAGTTTTCAGCTCGATTTTAGGTAAAGCAGCGTGGCCAAACAATCCTAAGTATGTTCAGTAAGTAAAATACAGTTCGTAGTTGGCCTCCTGCGCATGTTAGATATAAACATTCAAGCTCCAAACTATTATTTTTAATCAGACTTCTCTCGTAATTCGACAAAGTACCTAACTCCTATTTATGTATGTACAGAGGCCAGCACATCAAGCTACCCCAATCTGTCAGATTTTCCCAATTGAATATGAACCTTATTCCTTTGTGTTAAAGTTGAAAATCTATCAAAGAAAGGAGAATGGGCAAAAATATATGGAACGTGGTACCCGATCCAATAGTCATCATTAATATATCATTGAAAAGACATTTTGATGTAGAAAAACGTCTACCATGGCGCCTGTCCCTATTCACGTTTGGAAAGCAGTAATCTCACTAAGTTTTACAAATGAGAATTTACTACAAACTACTCATATTAGTTAAAGAAAGCTAGAATAAGATAGAATTAGACAATGATATAACACAATTAGGATTCCATTATTGAAAGAAGTAAGAAAACAAGCGTTCTTCAAATAAAAATCATATATTTTAGATATCGTTATCAACAATAACAGCAGAGGAAAGATGCCGGGAGCAATAAATCCCGTATGCCTCGCATAACCTAGGTACCATACCATGGATACTATATGTGCACAAGTGCCCATCGTACGTCGCCCGGTTAAACATGTGCAATAATGTTGGACAATATTATTTGCATTGTTGATCAATATATAATAAAAATATGTTTTTATACGGACATGTCGCGACTGGATTCGTCCACGCAAAAGCCAGGCATCTTTGTGTATGCCATAGTCTGGCAGATCTTCTAGTCCTCCCTCTCTGTACGTTTCAATTATATACATATCATTTGACAAATGCTCGGCACAGTAAGATCTTGCCAGCTTCAGTTGGTATGTACCTAGCGCTAGTAGAATTATATCCTCCTCCGTCATTGAAGGGAAGTTTTCTATCTGGCTCGCTTCCAACCTCTGAAAATCGACTCTTCTGTGATTGAGCCGTTTTCTCTCTACATACATATGCAGAAGATTCGGGGTATCTATTTTCTGCCTTATAATATTCACGAATTCGCTTGCGTGTATGCTATCCACGATGGGTTGGTGGAAGTGATTCGTGATAGCTGCGGCAATCTTAAAATCAGTGAACATATTGGGCAGTGACTTATCAAAATATTTTTGCCGCAAGAGCTTAAAATCACGTTTAAACCGGCCGTTTACCACTTCCAGAACCCACCGGCATAGCGTTACCGATCGAGCTTCGTTGGATTGTTCAGTGGTCAGCTGTGTCTCTTGGCGGTTCTTTGTTGGTGGGACATAGGATTCATACCCACATTCATCAATGAGGTCCAAGCTGTCCCTAGTACCTCGATCTAGTATAAAAGCATCCTTTGTTCGGAGTAAGCAGTGTAGTGGATGTTCTCCATCATTCATAATGTCGCCCATTATTTGCGCATCTGTTTTTGTTGCAGCGTATGGGCCCATTACATCTAATATGTATCCATCAGTACGTTTAAGTAAGAAAGGTTTCAGTAGATTCTGAAACTTGTGTAAACTGTAGGACAATCTTTGGAATAAGAAGTTCGAGCTTTTATTTATGTAAATGTATGTACCGTCGCTAATCAATAATAACTTATCATTATTTTCATTTCCAAATAATGCTTTTGGTATAGTATCTTCGTATCAGTAGTTAATAAATCCAAGTTATGAAAGCACAAAAGAAACTCAAACAGCAGTTAAATGTCGTCACGAGTGCAAAACAAACGAGCGATTGACGCGGACGCCGACGCCTCCCCCACTGCTCCCGCGCACACCCCGCTCTCGGGAGCAGCGGGGCTCGAGTTGAACTCCTTTCAACTCGAGCCCCGCATGTGCATGGCAAAGTCTTACGTAAAAGCGTTATTAATAGACTACATGAACGGAAATGCAGAAAATATTACCTAGGTACTCATTTTCTTACATAGATAAGTGGTACCTAATATACTCGTTTATATGTATGTTTATCGCCGGGGCCACGGGACTGTCTAAACAGGTTACCGTGGTCCTGGAACTCAAAGGGCAACCGAAGGAACAGGGTTTTTATTAGTCAGTAGGACTGTCGTTTATCTCCAAACGCAATCAGATTTGAGACTGGCGGCTATAGTAAATATTGTTCCTCTTGGTAAGACCTTTTAAACGACACTACAATCATATCTATTGGAGCCGGGTACCATTTTGCCCATTCTCCTTTGACAGATTGGGGTAGGTTGACTTGCTGGCGTGTGTACTTACTAAATAGTAAAAAAAGCTATCCAGGGTGGGGTGCTAAAATTTTCCGCATATTTCCCGTGGTCCTTGCCGTAGTCCCTGAACCACGGGGATTTTTTCGAGCTCGCTACCCTCGCTCTAGCATTCTACATTTTCAATCTATTCTATATAGGTTGAAAAAGTAATCCCAATTCTGTGTTTATGTTCAAAAGAAAATCTAAACTATGCGGGGTGCAAGAATGTTCGAGTTCGATCCGCTCGCTCTACCTATTACTCGCCTGATGCTCTACCCTTTCTGTTGCCGTCAAAACACCTTCTATTTCTGTATCAATAGTCAAAGAAAAAATGGGCGGCCCCATTTAGTTTTGCCGTACTTGGCCCCCAACAGGCTTAGTCCGCCACTTAGGCTAGACATCGCTCTACACAACGCGAAGTAGAGAATGCTTGCGGCGACTACTGACTGCTCCATATTATTGTGCGTATACTTAGCAAATAAATAAAATTATAACAGAGTCAGGTCAGATAACCATTCTTGACGAACTGGCTGCGATGTGTACACAAGGCTACACATCAAGCTATACATTTCCAGTTTTAGCTGACCTTGCATTGTATAGGTTTTTCCCACAATCAGAAGTCAGTTTATACTGGTTATTACAGCTTGATGTGTAGTCGTGCGTACCAGTCAGTTTGTTGAAAATGCAACCTTCCTTGCTTTTTATGTTCGTCTTTACCGGTACCTACCTAGGTACGGCCTACATCCGAAGACAGGGCAGTCTTTCTTTCAAGTCTAAAAATACAGGCCTATTTCGAGTTTATGTACAGACGCCAGCAGGTCAACCTACCCCAATCTGTCAAATTTCTTTCCCAATTTTCAACTTTAGTTCAAAGGAATAATGTTCATATTCAATTGGGAAAATCTGACAGATTGGGTAGCTTGATGTGCTGGCCTCTGTACCAACTTACTCGCCGCGGGAGGAAGACCTGGAGTCCTGAAATACAGGGCTGCCCTAGTTTAGGCTCCAGTCCACTGCATTTATTTTAATAATGTCTGTACTGTGTTTTGATTAGTGTGGAAAAATAACTAAAATTTTTATTTTTATTATTTTATAAATGAGATGTTTCGTTTTCGGCCATAAATTGTACGGTACTGAAAAAAACAGGAAATATTTCCACGAATTGTGGAAAAATATTCTTTTCTGAATATTCCCCTGATTACTTCGGCACAAAAAATAATAGTTTTTCAAACATTTTAATTTCGCGGCAATCGCCTTACGGGGATTGGTACAGTTGAATCCAAAAATCCCCTGCTGCGGCGATGCGACGCTGGGCAGTGGATTATCTAAGGAGATTTGTGGAGAAAGCCTTTTGGCCAAACAGCATATTAAACGCATCGGCTGTTGCGTGGATTTTTCTCCAACACCAGAAATCTATATATATAAAAGAAAGTCGTGTTAGTTACACTATTTATAACTCAAGAACGGCTGAACCGATTTGGCTGAAAATTGGTGGGGAGGTAGCTAAGAACCAGGAGAAGGACATAGGATAAGTACTTTTTGAAACTTTTTTTTTTTTTTAACAAACACACATTATTTGCTATCATCATTTCGACATGCTTTTCATCGAACCCATCTAACCTGTGGCACAAATACAAGGATAATATGGCAGAAGATATTTTACATTAAATTCGTATCAGTTCAAGAAATCCCGATCTTGAAATGAATGAGGAAATACATAATCGGGCCTTGCACTTGATCGAAGACATGTGTTATCTCATGTGCGGTAGTTTATTAGTCAGGTTAGGAATGCCAGCGCCAAATCGTGAAATGAATGATGCATCTAATCGAGAATTGGAACGGGAACGTGAATATGATCACTAGGAATTAGATTTAGTAGTTCAAACGAATGTATCCCTGATGAATCCCCAACAAAAGGAAGTTTATGATACATTTAATGAAGGCAATTGATAATGGAAACGGTGCTTTATATTTCCTGGATGCCCCTGGTGGAACTGGTAAGACATTCCTCATGTCAATAGTTTTAGCCACTGTTCGTGCAAGATCCAACATTGTGGTTGCAGTTGCTTCTGGAACAGCAGCCACTTTGCTAGAAGGATGCCGTACGGCACATTCGGCATTAAAATTGCCGTTAAATCTTCAATCTATTGAAGAACTTTTTAAATTCCTTGGATGTGCCTGGCTTACTACCGCACAATTTACGACTAAAGATTGGTTCAGTAGCAATCATGCTTCGAAACTTAAACCAACCAAAACTGTGCAACGGAACACGTTTGATGGTAAGTAAATTGATGAACAATTTGATTTACACCACAATACTCAAAGGAAAATTCAAAGGTGAGGAAGTTCTCATTCCGAGGATCCCGATGATCCCAACAACATGCCATTTGAGTTTAAACGACTTCAATTTCTGATCCGTCTTGAATTCGACATGACTGTAAATAAATCACAAGGCCAATCCTTGAAAGTTTGTGGTCTTATTCTAGAACATCCATGTTTTTCCCATGGTCAATTCTAGGTGGCATGTTCACGGGTCGGAAGACCTTCTGCGTTATTTGTTTTTGCGCCTGATAAAAAAACGAAAAATGTTGTTTATGACAAGGCTACACTGAAAAGCGCAACCCATGCAACAAAATAAATGGCCAATAATCATTGAATTAACAGATTTTTTTTTTAATTACTTTTATCCTAATTTAAAAAATAAAAAATTCTGCTCATCTATTTATTGCCTCTGAGGCGGAACAAAGTTCGCCGGGTCAGCTAGTGTTAATATAAAATGAATAGAAAAACTCTGTACAGAGCACTCCTAAATTTTTAATTTATTGTTCTTATAAATTAATAAAACGAAGGTTTTGAAAACGTACTATGTATTTATAATTATTTTAGTACCCTATTATGGAATATCACTTTTTATTTACCCATCGTAGTACAGAGGCCAGCACATCAAGCTACTCCAATCTGTCAGATTTTCCCAATTGAATATGAACCTTATTCCTTGGTGCTAAAGTTGAAAATCTATCAAAGAAATTTGACAGATTGGGGTAGGTTGACCTGCTGGCGTCTGTACATACACAAATCGCTTAATCAAAACGTCTGGCAACACTAGTACTTATTTAGTTTTGTAGTTAGTTAAGAAACAGTCATAAGGTTACTATCAGTTCATAGAAATATTTTTTGTACGAGTCGTTTCTAGTGGGCAGGCACCCCCTGCCGCGCGGGATAAAAAATGTTCTAGTTTTTTCGTGTGACGTGTTGTGACGTCATGCGGGCAAAAGACCATGTGAGTGGATAAGAGTAGTATGTTTAGTGATTACGACTGAAGGACTTGTATCCATGGTCACGAATAAAATTAAAAAAAAAAATAGTTTTAGTAATCTGTGCTCTATGAAATCACTTTTATATGTTGATGTTGTGGTGTACAATTATTTATTCAGTTTTTTAATATATTAATTGAGTTTTCTTGTACATTTGTGTACCGATGTGTTCTTTTTAACGTTTATGTCCTATGGTTTAACATATTAATTGGTTTTAACTGTAAATTAAAGGCTTGGAGGGTAAGGTTGTTAGGCTAATGTTAATTTAAATGTAAAAAACAGTGAACGGAAAAAAACAGTAAAAAAGGATAAAACTGTTCTAAAAACTATATTTACAATGGTTCATATAACTTATTATGTGCATAAATTCATTATTCTGGCATCACAGCCCCATTAATTTTGTATTAGAAAATGACGTAGGAGATAATAAACTATAATAAAAAAATACCAATGCATTGTCTACGTAGTAATATGTGATGTGCTTTTTTAATGTATTTAGCCGGCCATGCAATAGTATGTACGGTACAATTCCTATTATGAACCTGTGACCCTTAGAATAACCTTTATAATATCTAATTAATATAAATAAATCTTAATAATCTTATGAAAACCTCATTTAATCAAAGTGAGTGTCACCATCAGGCCTCCAGTACCTCTGGATTCTTGCTCTATTTTGACACGGTCTATCTGACATTATTATAATTATTTCCAACATTTGTTTCAGATAATGTCATGGGCGGGTGCCGCTGCACTTACCGTAACTGCTCTTTGCGAACAGATGGTAAAACTCATATGTTCCACTACCCTGTGTTTGACAAAGTTCGTTGTCACCAATGGCTTACAAATGCACATAAATTAGAATTTCTCAATTTGAAAGTGTCACAGCTGAAGAACAGAGTGGTATGCCAACATCATTTCAAAGATGACAACTTCATGAACTTTAAGGTTTGTTTATAATTTGTATTTTAAATTATAAAACAGTAATAGTAATAATACAGGGTGGCAGGGACATTGACATCTGTTACCATGGATTTAGTACATGATTCTGAAACCCCGTTGAAATTTATTGTTGGTTATTTTAAAACAGTTTGCTGTTCCATACATTTTGACTATGTAGGTATTACAGTTTTTGTTGATTATTTTAAAACAATTTGCTGTTCCATACATTTTGACTATGTAGGTATTACAGTTTTTGTTGGTTATTTTAAAACAATTTGCTGTTCCATGCTTTTTAACTATGTAGGTATTACAGTTTTCTATGAAACAGCATTTTTTTTTAGTAGTAATGTTATTGATGATGGCTTAGAATCATGTGCTGAATTCATGGTTTCACTAATTACTGCTTAGTTTTTGATCTTATGTTGAATTTGAAGAGTTTCCTTAAAATCATGATGACTATTAATTAATATAATTTGTATTTCAGAAAGACAAACTTACATTTGATGCAGTGCCTACGGAAAATGGACCTTATTGTGATTCTAGTCAGTTAGATGAAACAAAAACTGAACAAGAGGAGTCAAAAGTGTTCAGCATATCTCTTGATGATATTGAAAATGAATATTTGACAATAGTTGATAAAAAAGCAAACTTTTCAGTCAAATATGGAGATTTCTTAACAAACTGTGATTTAATGGACTTGGATTCATTAAATTCACTAAACCAGATAAATGATAACAACCAGATTGCTTTAAAGGGCCTCTGTGAACTAGCGGCAAATCAGAAAAACCTGATTCCTTCTAAAAGAGCTGTTAAAAGGGTTCAACCACCCACACGCAAAAATAAAGGGAAGCATTTTAGAAACTCCAGTCATAATATTTTAAAAGACACTACTCAAAAGAAAGATACAATAATTCAAGGTAATCTTACAATAAACCATGATAACACAGTAGACATTAGCAATCTAATTGAAACACCACAGACAGAAGACCACAACTCATTGAACTTTATACTTAATGTGTCTCATGTGCCAATTGAATTTGAAGGCACAAAATCAAATGACAAAAATCAGGTAAACATAGATCAATCAATTGATGTAAAAGTACTGAATGAATCAAAAATAATCAATGATCAGGTGTTTGATGTAAAAGCATTTGATGAACCAAAACTATTAAATGATCAGTCATTTGGTGTAAAAGAGTTGAATGAACCAAAACCATCAAACAGCAATGCTGACAGAAGTTATTTAAGGAAGAGTAAAATGATTAGGATTATATCTGAGAAAAAGATCTCTGAGCCGGTGCCGCTAATTGGAAAATTTGAACCAGTTTCACCTACTAGAATTTTAACTTTCCCAAATAAGAAAAGGTTTTTCAATCCAAATCCAGTTGTAGAGGTTGCACAAGATTCACCAATTATTAATAGTAATACAGAGACCTCACTTATTGTGCCAGACACATCAAAAGATAACATAATTTTAGAAAAACCTGAAAATATTAGTAGTCGAAGAGATAATGTTTCTCCTCATGAAATAAGAAATTATGTTTCTCCTCAAGAAATAAGAAATGATGCAGTAAATATAATTTCGAATGAGATTTTATCTAATAATGCTCCTCAAAAAACTAGAAGTGATGAAATAAATAAAAGTTCTCATAAGGTTTTACCAAACACTTCATTGTTAAGAAATAAGGTACCTCCAGAAAGAGTGGCTGCAATAGCAGAAAAAAGAAAATTTAACATGAAACTAAGAGATATAATTGAAGATTGTCTAGACAAATTAGACAAACCAGATAAATCAGATTTTGATAAAAGAAAAGTATCGCATAAAACAAAAACAATGCAAAGTGAAAAGCAGCAAGTTGGTTCTTATCTTGCTAAAGATCCAGCACTGCCTAGTGGCCAAGACTATACTATTGCCTACTTAGAAGCTAGAATGAAAAGGATGGAAGATAATTTACTTAACAAAATAGAAGAAAATTCCCAAAAAATAGTGGAGTTAAAACAAACAGTGGCACCACCATGTGGCAAGAAAAATGTCCGCACACAGACATCAGTTAGTGAAGATGTACATAAAAAACAGCTTTATCAAGAACTATCCAAATATTTAAGTCAAGAGGCAAATAGTCTAATATATGAAGAACTTTTCATAAATAAATATACAAGAGATGTGCCGAAAGGCCCCACTGCTCCAAAACGACGCAAACGCAGGAGATGAACAGTGTTGTAAATAAGATTATGCACTTGTTAAATATACATTTTAATTAGGTACATTATATTTATAATCACTTTATTTATAGATCATTTCACTTTTACCAGACTTTTACCAATGTTGTCTCCTCTAAATAATCCTATAAAAGCACCAACAGCTGATTCAAATCCTTCGGTAACATGTTCTTTGTACTTTAGCTTTCCTTCTTTAACCCATTTCAAGTTTTGATTAATACCTTCAAAAGTGCGATCGGCAAATCTATTGACCATGAACCCTTCAATTTTTAGCTGTTTCCCAACGATGAAACTTTGAAGCATTGTCGCTGAAAATGTAAAAGTAAAGAAAATAATGAAAACAAAAAAAAATCATTAGTTCTTTAATTGTATTATTGTAGAACTCACCTTTCCGCTTTTCAGGATCGGTTTCATTATAACTTGCAATGGCTCCACAGACGGCGACTCTGCCGTATTGGTTCATCTGCGACATGACTGTACTACTGATTTCCCCGCCAACATTGTCGAAGTAGCAGTCTACGCCTTTTGGAGAGGTTTCTTTCAGAAATTTAGCAAGATCTGTGGTTTTATAGTTAGCTGCATAGTCAAAACCTAGTTCTTTGACCAGCCATTCGCATTTTTCGTCAGTGCCAGCGAATCCAATAACTCGACATCCTATAAAAATATACCTAGTCAGTTAAAAGTCCAGAGTATCGCCAGGTGATTGGAAATATTCCTTGATGAAGCAAGGTTGAGACGAAAGTTTAGGACAAAATGTTATTACCGAAGATCTTAGCAATTTGCCCGACGTGCGAGCCCACTGCGCCCGCCGCACCTGACACTACCACAGTCTCCCCGGCCTTCGGTTGGCAGATCTCCGTAAAGCCTAAATAAGCAGTGTTCCTGTAATAATTACACAAAGGTAAATAACCGCAGTTTTTAGATTAGGTCCAGCAAAAACACGATTCTTACCCTACTCTCCCACATACTCCTAGGGCCAATGATACAGGCAAATCTCCAAAGTCAGGTAATTTGTAAAGATACGGTTTTTGCCCACTGAATTTCTCATTATCGGGTGTCGTAACTGTGTGGGTTCTCCAGCCGAAATGTCCCATAACCCATGATCCCACTGGGTACTCAGGATTTTTGCTTTCTATCACTCTAAAAATAAAGATTAGGTTAATATTTCTGTACGAAATAGGTAGGTACTTAAAATCTCTTTTTCACGTTATTCCAAATTTAACAATATTTTAATATGTATTCATAGCCCATTCATAAGATTCATAGTCGGTCTTAGTTGAAAAAAAAACATGAAATCAAATAAATTACTAACTTCGCAATTTGCCCGCCTATCATATCACAAGGGTAGGTCGCTCCAAGTTTCATGCGCTGGTAAGGATCAACACTAATGTAAGCTGCTTCAGCGAGGAATTCTGAAATAATTAGGTATATAATAATTAAAGAATCGATTGATGGCTGGGAGGCTGGCATACTAGGTATTGAATAAAAAACTTAAGTACCATTTTCTTGTAATTCAGGAAGCACTTCTTCAACTATTTCAAAATCACTTTTCTTAGGTTCTCCCACAAAAGGATTTAGAACAACGTATTTCTTTGCGATGACCATTGTGAGTAACTATGTATTCTCCACGATGTAGCACAAAATTAGTTAAGTGTAGGTAAACGATACAAATACTGTTTTGGGGTGATACTGTTGGAATATCTTATCTACTTTACCGGTTTTATCTTTAAACTCAACACTATTTTGTACCTTATCTCTTTCACATAAAGTCTATCTAATAGGTTATAAAAAATGTGTCAATAAGGTGATTGCGCAGTGATTACCGCGAAATTCAAATTTTCTTACGTTTTTTGCAATTAGCAGATCAGTGTCAGGTTGTATCTTGATCCAAATATGATTCGCGACTATAACAGGTACTTATTCACAGAATTATAGTCATTAGAATCATTAATACATCTTACTAAGTTAGATTTGTACCACAAGAAGAAATCTCCTAGGGAAAAGTGTTTATGGTACAAATCTTACATAGAAAGATGTATGAATGTTTCTTATGATTATAATTCTGTAAACACGTACCTGTTATAGTCGCGAATCAAATTTTGATCAAGATACAACCTGACACTGACCTGCAAATTGCAAAAAACGTGAGAAAATTTGAATTTCGCGGTCTACCACTTCCCATGCACCATAAGCACTCCAGACTTGTTACCTATCTGTTGTTGAAGGCCTTGGATCATACCTGCATGACTTGCTAAATTGATTGCAACAGCCAACAGCGTATATGAGAGTTAAAATTTGATTCGCGACTATAACAGGTATGTATCTAAAGAATTATAATCATTAGAATCATTAATACATCTTCCTAACTTAGATTTGTACCACAAGCACTTTTCCTTATGAGATTTCTTCTTGTAGTTATTTTGAAAATTTTATGGCCTTTTGTGAGGTCGCTCAGTGTAACATGGTACCGAATTGCAACAACAGGCAACTGGACCTTGTGTTGAGTGGGCGCGGTGGGGTGAAGGTGTGTGCTGCTGACGAAGGTTTGCAGCCCGTGGACGCGTATCACCCGCCGCTTGCGGTCGGCGTTGCCGCGTCATTTGCGCCAACAATAACACATTCCACACCCGCAGATCGCGAATCACAACCACACCCTCAGTCACAGTATAGTAAATGGAATTTTCGTAAAGCAGATTACAATAAGTTATATTATTTAATTAATTTAATAGACTGGAAAGATTTATACAGTATTCAAGATCCTGATTTGGCTTTAGACTTTTATTATGATAAAATATATGATACTTTTGAAGCTACCATTCCTCCGAAAACTAAAAATATTAGTAATAGAAGATATCCAGAATGGTATAACTTAGATCTTATTAAAGAAATTAAATTAAAATACAACTTACACAAAAAGTATAAAGCGACCAAATCTCCAAGTGATTATGAGGCATTCTCTCAGTGTCGGGCAAGGGTGAAGGCGGAAACAGCGAGTTCTCACCACCGGTACAGAGATCAAGTACAGAACCATCTCGCTACTGACCCCAAATCATTCTGGAATTACGTAAGGTCGAAAAAAGACACTTCTAGTCAGTACAAACTGATCAAAGAGGGACGAGTTCTAACTGGCGATGAATCCGCAAAGGAATATGCACGATTCTTTCACTCTGTGTATAGCGCTACAGCTGGCACGCTGAGCGTGGCGGCAGCGTGCGGGGAGGCAGCGCCGAGCGGCGCGTATGCACACCTCGCCTGCCTCGAGCGAAATTTAGATGAAAAACGGCAAATTCAGAATAGCAAAATTACTATTTTCACTACAATCATCAATTCTCAGTGCAATCTTAGCGCTGTCAAACTAAAATTTTGTTAAGTTGTGTCACTTTTGTTAATTTGAGAATGGGAAATCGTCGTTTGACTGGAATAAACTTAATTTTGGTGATTTTTAGTTTAGTTTAGACGCATTTGTGCCAAGAGAATTGGCACCATGGTACCGATTCTCTTGTACACCGAACTAAACTAACTAAACTATCACTAAAATTCCTTAATTTTGGCTATGAGAATCTTAGAGCTATTCTGCATTAAAATATTTCTAAATTTAAAAATATTTTGACACAACCAAATCGAATTTGACAATCGCGACTCCACGTGGTAAGTAGGTACTTTTTTTAAGTTTGGTTTCGCACGGTTTGTGCATTCAGCCAAAAAGTAGGTACTTATTTGCCTTACCACGTGTTTGCTTTTTCATCCAAAGGTGCGCGCGCAGTGTGGCAGTCTCGACGTCTTTTATATGGAATTTTTCACTTTTGTATGGAAAATATGAAAAATTATTACCAACGTGTTGGGTTTTAGAGGTTTTCAGGCATTCTAAAGGGGGTCGAAATTTTCATTATTTTTGCGATAGGACACACCGTTTTCGAGATATAAGCAAAAGAAAAGAAAATAAAAAACAGTACTGTATTTGCATCGGAAGTCGAGGTGTTGGTGTGAATTTTAGTTCATGCCAACTAATTTTACTCCACACCTTTTTAGTCGCGTTTAAAAATAGTCGGATTTAGTTAAAAAATCAAAATTTTAGGTGAATAACGTCAAATTCAGAATAGCAATATTACTATTTTCACTAAAATTATATCTCAGTGCCATCTTGGTGCTGTCAAACTAAAGTTTAATTAAGTTGTGTCACTTTAGTTAATTTCAGAATGGGAAATCGTCGTTTGACAGGAATAAACTAAATTTTGGTGATTTTTAGTCTATTGTAGACGCATTTGTAACAAGAGAATCAGCACCAGTATCGTATTAAACGACTAAGTTGATAGTTTAGGATACAAAGTATTTATGTAACTTCACTGCCTCGTAAATTGATGGGGAGCTTAAAATTAACTTCAAGTAAATACACATTCATGATCCCCCTGTTTTTTTTTAATAAATACCACAATACCACATGCTAAAGACGACGTTTCCTCACCATGTTACAGACTAGTTTCGCATTCCCGAATTTTCTGGAATCCCGGGATTTATATTTAAAAAAATATGCCGCTTCCAAAATTTCCTAACCAAAAATAAACTTTATGTAAATATGCATCCGGATATCCGATCACTGCTTATCACTTCTCACGCGGAATCGGGCAATGTTTTGATCGGCACCGCATCAGAGCGTGGGGCGACGGCGGGCGGCCCGCCGCCGAGCGCCTCGTCCCCATCTACTTCAACATCACCAGATTAACCGTTCTAAAATTAACGCTATAGCGGTTTGGGTAATTTAGTATTTTTATAGTTAGTAACTCGTTTATTGAAAAAAAGTTTTCTTTATTCTACGATATATGGACGGAGTCGCGTTATTTACGCTACGCGTAGCATCCGTTTTGTAAAGTATTCTTGAAGATGATTTATTCTCAGATCAATCGCGTTACAGCCGTTCTACCTAAAAGTACACTCAAAGCCATAAGTGGTTGATTAGAAAAAAAAACCCCAGATCAAATTAACATTTTGTGAAGCATCGTTCTTATTAATAATTACCTACTTTGACTATAGCACATACATAAACATTCTGTATTGACCTCAGTACCAATACATTTCGTATTGTGTCTCGCATTTACTTTGCTTGATGTGTGATTTTAATATTATTTATATAATGTTTCTTCTTGCCGCTTGATTACCTACGGTTGTTTATTATCTATGCATGGCACAGCAAATAGCCTATTAGATGGTAACAAGCCAGATCTTATAAGTCAGCGTGCTTAGTCTTCACATTACCTATGTATTCCGTTTACCATAATTGTATTTTTCGTAATTTGGTTTACTCAATGTTATATAGTCACCCTACACAAAGTCACGTTTCGTTTCCGAATAAAAAAAAAAACTTTTCCAAAAAAAAAAAACAACTGACTTCCAAAACAAAAACACTACAAAGTGAAAAATCACTTTAATTTCTGAAGTCGGTGTCGTTGGTTCCGCATTTTCGTTTATTGATACCGACTTCTGAAATTAAAGTTATTTTTTACTTTGTAGTGTTTTTGTTTTGTGAGTCGGTTGTTTGTTTTTTTGTATTTTTTTTTTATTTTTCACTTTTAGTTGGCCAGTTTGTAATTTATCTAAGTTACAATAGCCTAATGTCAACTACTCATCACCCTTTACAAAATAATGTTTTTCCTAATGCAGGGACGTTAATTGTTGAGGAGTTCTCCTAGTAAGAACCAGGAGAATTGGGGCTGATTGAAATGTCACCATTAGCTGCACCTCACCAATTGCATTGTGACGAGCATAAATTGGTTAGCAACCACATTAAAATACCTAATCGAGTCGCACGCAACCCGTGAAATACTTATTAGTGTAGTTCCGATGGCCATCTGTGGTCTTCATCATCATCAGTTCCACTTCACCAAATGCTATTTTCTGAGAGCAAATACAACAGTTATTATAAAAAATACCCAAATCGCTATAGGTGTGCCTATAATATTTGAGGTTTTCCCTCAATTTCCATGGGATTCCCTCATCAGATTCCGACTTAGTGACAATAAGACCACCTCGAGAGCATACCCTTTCAAACAAAAGAAGAATTTTTAAAATAGGTCCTTAATTGACGGAGAAATCGGTGAAAATACATAAAAAAAACATCTAGGTATACACAAAGTCGAACATATTTAACCTCCTCCTTTTTGGAAGTCGGTTAAAAATATATGAATGTGTCAATGTCTATCTTCATAGACATTATATCATGAAAATAACAAACTAAATGTTTATTCGAAATTCTTGGTTTGTTATTTTTATTATTCGTACCTCATGTCATGTTATAACATTTACTTGCAGGTGGACCTATGCACATCGCCACAGAATACCTAATAGCACTTCGTACAGAATGGCCACTCCCTACCCCGCGCTGACATCAGATACCGCACCTCACCCCGCACACTCGCGACATTATCGGCGGTTCATTAGCTCGGGGCGCTCACAAAGAACCGCAGCACTGTACTGCTGACACGAACACACAATTTTGCGATTTAAAAGTTTTATCTGAGTTTTAATCACGATGGTTCGATATTGTGATGCTTTTTCGAATTTGTATTTACATAAATGTTTGTAAGATATCGCATTTTAATACCATGCGATATAATAACCGATTATTTATAGTTAAGTAGGTCATTTAAAAGAAAATATTTTAGTGTAAGCAATATTTAGCTAAGTACCTTATTTGCATGGGCATTTGCTGTGGGATAGCAACATTTAGTGAAGTGGAACTGATGATGAAGACCACAGATGGCCACCGGGACTACTCAATAATAATAAGTATTTCACAGGTTGCGATTCGATTACTTTAATATGTTTGCTAAGCACAATTTATGCTCGTCACAATGCGAATGGTGAAATGGAGCTGATGGTGGAGTACCAAGAGAACTCCTCAACAATTAACGTCCCTGCATCGGGAATAGCAATATTTTGTAAAAGGCGATGAGCAAGTTGACATTAGGCTATTGTAACTTAGATACTTTATAAACAGACCCACTAAAAAACGAGAAATAAAAACTTTTTAGGAAAAAAATACCGACTTCCAAAAAAACACTAAGTACAAAGTGAAAAATAACTTTAATTTCGTAAGTCGGTGGCAATAAACTAAAATACAGATCCAAAGACACCGACATCCGAAATTAAAGTTATTGTTAAAAAGTTTTACATTTATTACTTAACTATTATAACATTATTTTTATTTCATTACGAACCCGACTAATTAGATAAACAATCAAACTAGTCCTTTCTAGTCGCGTCGTCGTCGTTCCCGCCATTTTTTTTACGCTCCGCACGACAACCAACCCTACTAGAGTTTACGCACACATTTGCACGTGTACCAACGTCATTTGGCTATGTAGTAGTAGTAGGTAATTATATTGCGCGCGTTGTACGGAGTGTCCGGGGTGTGACATCGCGTAAAATAGCTTCTGCCTGGTCCTACGTCCGCGTGAAATTTTTTGCTCCCCCGGCCCACCCCGTGGCATCGCATCGCCTGCCTGCGCTATTACTTCGTTTTCGCTTTGCGAAAACTTCTGACTTTTTTCTATTTGCTCAACTCCTAAGGATCCTAGCGTTATGCTTAATAGCCCATAGCCTCCCTTAAGAATCGGGCTATCAGATGCAAAAAGATTTTCATAAATCCGACCGATACTTCTAGAGATTAGAGCTTTAAAAAAAAAACTTTACAGCTTTATTATTAGTATTATTTTAAAACTATGATATCTCCTAAGATATTCATTGAAATTAAACGATGTCTAGGGCAATTTTGTTTAAAATTAAATACTTGTGATGAATAACTTCTTTATTTGGATAAGACCTAATATCTTGTTTATAAAAACACCTTCGCAAATAATGCATAATTGTAGAATTTTGATTACCATGAAAAAGTTATAGTGAGTCAACATTATAAGATAGACATATGCTGCCGTGGACTTTTTTTTGAACTTTTAATGGGGAATAATTCCGTCATACATAATTTTTGCGTAACTTTAACCGATTACGCAGCGTACGCAACGGAAACTCTCAAAAGGAATAAATTTTCCTGGTTTTAGCAACATGTTTCATGGATGCTCCGCTCCTGTTAGTCGTAGCGTGATGTTATATAGCCTGTAGCTTTCCTCGATAAATGGACTATCCAACACAATTTTTTTTTTTAATTCGAACAATTATTCTAAGACTAGCTTTTGCCAGCGACTTCGTCCGCGTGGAATAATGACTTCCGGAAATTGAGGCACTATTATAACTCTCATAGAGTTTAACCGATGTGCTCTTTCTTCTGCCGATTCTTGAGAACGCGTATTTCTCATTCAACGCGTTTTTCAAGACAATAGCGGGCGGACGCCGGCGTCCGCTTGGGGCTTCAATAACTAAAAATATATAACTACGTCTAATATATAAAATAATATATAATAAAACCTACTTCACTTAAAACTAAATACCTATAACTACTATATTTAATAATACCTATACCTATAATTAATAAAAGTACCTACGCTTTTACCTACTTAATATTAAAAAAAACTGAACATAAATTAACCAAAACTTACCTACTACTAACTAACTACTACTAACCTATTACTACTTCACCTAAAAAGAAATCCTGTTTTCCCAACATTTCCCTTCACTGCTCTGCTCCTATTGATCGTAGCGTGATGAAAAGTATACTATAACCTGCCCAGGAGTATGAAGAACAATTGTACCAAGTTTCGTTGAAATCCGTCGAGTGGTTTTTGTTTCTATAACGAACATACAGACAGACAGACAGACAAAAATTTTACTGATTGCATTTTTGGCGTCAGTAACGATCACTAATCACCCGCTGATAGTTATTTTGGAAATATATTTCATGTACAGAATTGACCTCTCTACAGATTTATTATAAGTATAGATAGATATAGATGTTGAGATAATTCCCCAAACTAGTGAACAAAAATAAAGCAAACGATGAACATGCCTAATTATAATAACCTACCTACTAATAAATAGAAATGCTTTGCAGTGCCTTCGGGTCATTATGAATGAACACACACACACGGCTGCGCATCGTGTCCTCCACTCGCCTACTTTTGTGAAACAGAGATAGTAAGGTGCAGCGCAGACGACAGACTATCCGTGACGCACTTTTTAGGTGCAGCGCAGACGACAGACTATCCGTGACGCACTTTTTAGTCTGTGAAAATAGAACCTATGCAATTAACGCACACGACGCGCAAAAAGTCCGGCGCACAAAAAATCCGTGTAATTCGGGCAGACCGCGCCGCGCCGCTCCGCACAAAAAGTCTGTGAAAAAAATGGAACGTTTGCTTCAACGCGCGCTAACGCAGACGGCGCAAACTTTAGTCGGCAATTTCAGTTTATACAAAGTACTCTTTGGTCGGCAATCTGCATTTGCTAGGGGTGGACGTATATAATAAAATATATAATAAAACCTACTTCACTTAAAACTAAATACCTATAACTACTATATTTAATAATACCTATACCTATAATTAATAAAAGTACCTACGCTTTTACCTACTTAATATTAAAAAAAACTGAACATAAATTAACCAAAACTTACCTACTACTAACTAACTACTACTAACCTATTACTACTTCACCTAAAAAGAAATCCTGTTTTCCCAACATTTCCCTTCACTGCTCTGCTCCTATTGATCGTAGCGTGATGAAAAGTATACTATAACCTGCCCAGGAGTATGAAGAACAATTGTACCAAGTTTCGTTGAAATCCGTCGAGTGGTTTTTGTTTCTATAACGAACATACAGACAAACAGACAGACAGACAAAAATTTTACTGATTGCATTTTTGGCGTCAGTATCGATCACTAATCACCCGCTGATAGTTATTTTGGAAATATATTTCATGTACAGAATTGACCTCTCTACAGATTTATTATAAGTACTAGCTTTTGCCAGCGACTTCGTCCGCGTGGAATAATGACTTCCGGAAATTGAGGCACTAACTCTCATAGAGTTTAACCGATGTGCTCTTTCTTCTGCCAATTCTTGAGAACGCGTATTTTTCATTCAACGCGTTTTTCAAGACAATAGCGGGCGGACGCCGGCATCCGCTTGGGGCTTGAATAACTAAAAATATATAACTACGTCTAATATATAAAATCTATATATATAAAAAGAGAAGTCCTGACTGACTGACTGACTGACTCATCAACGCCCAGCCTAAAACCTGGGACCTAGAAAGCTGAAATTTTGCACAGAGGTTTTCTTTATAATGTAGACGAGGAATAAGGAAGGAATTTTCGAAATTCAACCCCTAAGGGAGTTAAATAGGGGATGAAAGTTTGTATGAAAACTCTTATTCCTTGGGTTAATAAACTTGAAACTTGGCACGAATACTTATCTAAGTAAATTATGAAAATTGGTCTTTTTTGTTTTTCTAAACTACCTTCTAAAGGGGGATGGGGGGGTGTCAAAATTTGTATGGAAGAATTTTAATGCACGGTCCGATTAACTCAAAACTCAGTATTTATACTTAATACCAAAAATAAAGAATTACGTGTATCAGGATTTTTCGAAAATCTACCCCTAACGGGGAGAAAAGGGGTAGTTAATTTTACAGGGCAAATTTTACTGCCTGGCTTAATTAACTCATAAATTGGTATAAATAATCTGTGAGTCAAGTAATGAACACATTCCAAACGATTTTTCAAAATTCCACCCCTGTGGGGGTGAAAAGTGGGGATACAGCTTATATGAAAAATCTTATTCATTTGGTTAATATACTTGAAACTTGGCATGAATACTTATCTAAGTAAATTATGAATTATGGCATTTTTTGCTTTTCTAAACTACCCCCTAAACGGCGATAATGGGGTGTCAACATTTGTATGGAAGAATTTTAACGTGCGGTCTCCGATTAAGTCGAAACTCAGTATTTATACTCAAGACCAAAAGTAAAGAATAACATGTATCAGGGTTTTGCGAAAATCTACCTCTGACGGGGTGAAAAGGAGTAGTTAATTTTCCATTTTACTGCGTGGCTTGATTTACTCGAAAATTGTTGGACATAATCTTTGAGTCAAGTTATGAACACATCCCAAACATTTTTCAAAATTCCTCCTGTGTGGGGTGAAAAGTGGGGAAAAACTTTATACGAAAAATCTTATTCATTTGGTCAATAAACTTGAAACTTGGAAGGAATATTTGCCTAAGTAAGTAATAAGAAATGGGTCTTTCGAAAGTAGACCCTTGACGGGTAAAAAAGTGGTAATTCGATTTTTAAGGCCGGTATTATAGTGCGTAGCTTGATTTACTCCAAAAAAATGGTATGAATAAATTTAAGCTTCAAACTTGGCACAAATACTTATCTAAGTAAATTATAGTTTGTCATTTTATGTTTTTCTGCTCTAAAGGGAGATTGAGGGTGTCAGTTTGTATGGAAGAATTTTATCGCACGGTCCAATAATATAAACTCGGAACTCAGTATGTATACTTAAGAATAAAATAAATAAAAAAGTGTGACTGGGTTTTTCGAAAATCTAACCCTAACGGGGTGAACGGGGGTAGTCCATATCACAGAGGAGTATTTTATTGCGTGGCTTGATTCAATGGGAAATTGGTATAAATAATCTTTGAGTCAAGATATGGAAACGTCCCAAACATGTTTTCAATATTTCGCCCCTATGGGTATAAAAACTGTGAAGGTGAAAAGGTGATCTTATTCCTTTGGTTAAGAAACTTGAAACTTTTCAACATTTGCTTCAATAAATAATAAAGATTGTCACTTTTAGGGGTTTACTACTTACTTACTTAAAATAAAAAAGTATGAGTTTTAGGGTTTTACTTATTCGACTCCTACCGGGGTGGAAAAGCGTAATAAAGTTTAAGGAGTATAAACTCCAACTTCCACTAACACGAAAATGGGTAGGTACTTATAAATAATCTTTATATCATAAAAATGGAAACGTACCAAATGCAAAAACAAGCCATGTCGTGATGAAAAGGGAGGATAGTTTAATTGAAACATCTTAGGTAGTTTAACTAAAATATTGGCCCGAATACTTATTTCTTTAAATAAAGTAAGTATAAAGATCGTAATCAATAATTTTCGAAATACCTTTCAGGGGGAGGTGGAGAGGGTGTTATATTTATTTGAGGAAAGTATGAAACCCACGCAGACGAAGTCGCGGGCAAAAGCTAGTAATATATAATAAAACCTACTTCACTTAAAACTAAATACCTATAACTACTATAATTAATAATACCTATAACTATAATTAATAAAAGTACCTACGCTTTTACCTACTTAATATTAAAAAAAACTGAACATAAATTAACCAAAACTTACCTACTACTAACTAACTACTACTAACCTATTACTACTTCACCTAAAAAGAAATCCTGTTTTCCCAACATTTCCCTTCACTGCTCTGCTCCTATTGATCGTAGCGTGATGAAAAGTATACTATAACCTGCCCAGGAGTATGAAGAACAATTGTACCAAGTTTCGTTGAAATCCGTCGAGTGGTTTTTGTTTCTATAACGAACATACAGACAGACAGACAGACAAAAATTTTACTGATTGCATTTTTGGCGTCAGTAACGATCACTAATCACCCGCTGATAGTTATTTTGGAAATATATTTCATGTACAGAATTGACCTCTCTACAGATTTATTATAAGTATAGATAGATATAGATGTTGAGATAATTCCCCAAACTAGTGAACAAAAATAAAGCAAACGATGAACATGCCTAATTATAATAACCTACCTACTAATAAATAGAAATGCTTTGCAGTGCCTTCGGGTCATTATGAATGAACACACACACACGGCTGCGCATCGTGTCCTCCACTCGCCTACTTTTGTGAAACAGAGATAGTAAGGTGCAGCGCAGACGACAGACTATCCGTGACGCACTTTTTAGGTGCAGCGCAGACGACAGACTATCCGTGACGCACTTTTTAGTCTGTGAAAATAGAACCTATGCAATTACGCACACGACGCGCAAAAAGTCCGGCGCACAAAAAATCCGTGTAATTCGGGCAGACCGCGCCGCGCCGCTCCGCACAAAAAGTCTGTGAAAAAAATGGAACGTTTGCTTCAACGCGCGCTAACGCAGACGGCGCAAACTTTAGTCGGCAATTTCAGTTTATACAAAGTACTCTTTGGTCGGCAATCTGCATTTGCTAGGGGTGGACGTAACGCACGCGATCTATTATCATGGCGCGATTTATTATCAAAATAATACTTCGCAATCTCTGCACGATTTCCATAGCGTCTACGTCCCTACAGCTCTGCCGACAGAATGATCGAAGATGTGCGTCGTGTGCGTTGAGTCTGTGAAAAATCCGCGGCCGACTTTTTGCGCACCATGCAGACTTTTTGTGCGCCGCAGACTCGATTGCACAAAAAGTGTGCCGTCTGCGCTGCACCTAAGTCTTCCGGACAAATTTTGCCGCCGCCGCCTGGTTTTGCATTTGCGAGCGGCCTCCGCTGTCCCCTTAAGTCACACGTATCGTAATGTACTATTTAGGTACTGATATGATTTAACTATCTGTTCTGTTTATCTACAGTCAAATCTTGCATTTGTAATCAATTTATATATCCCCCAACCGTAGGTTTAGAGTAGGGTTCATACGATATTAAACATAAACTAAACAGAATAGGCTTTAAATTCTCTTGATAATGTTAATTTTTCAAGTCTTTGGAAGACGAAACTCGAGCTAAAGTGACGCACCTGTCCTTTTGGCATGTACTTGAAATGAAATCTAAGGAATGGAAGTGGTTGGCGCTAGGGACGCTGTGCTCCATCATCATCGGCTTCTCTATGCCGTTGTTCATCGTCGTCTTCGGGGATTTGTTCGGTGTGCCGTGTGCGTGACTTTTTTATTATAATTCTTTTTTCTTATACTAAGGTAAAGTGAAAGTTCTCGGCCTGACACAGAGATGGCGTTCTAATCAGCAAATGTTTATGGTTCCCGCCTGGGTGCACTTGTTATTAGTTCGTATGAGAAGATTCGACTTTAGTTAGCAGTAGTAGTAGAGCATTTTGTAAAGTAGCTCGGTCTAGGAATTACTACCAATGTACCTTATTTTGCTGCCATAATTTGTTGCTACTATGTTCCAGGTTGAAGGTTACCTAATCCCTTAACCTTCGCACAGTATATTTTTAATATAGAGAAGAGATAAAGTCAATGAAGAAAGCAGGAAATTTTATATGTTCTTCATTGGCGTTAAGTCAGTTAACATCAGTTTTACTTGCTGATCTCTGTGACCTATAAAATTAGGCTGCAAAATATTTAACTGGAATTTTTCGATATTTCTTACAGTCCATGTCAGATCTTGATCCAAATAAGTTAATGGAGAAAGTAGAGAAAGTATCCATAGTGTGCATATTTATTGGATTGATCATAGGCACCTCGAATTTGATAGAAGTGAGTTTATTAACCTTCATAATTAATCTAATAAATAAAAGTCTTTATCACCGTGTTCTTTGAAATGCTGTCATTTCTAATTTTACAAAGTATGACAAGCAAATAAATGGAAAAATAAGTTTTTCTACAAAATGCAAAGGACTTTATCAGATATTTTTATATATAATATTTATACGTGATTCGATAAGTGATAAAATGATAAAAAAACCTCGAGCATCCGTTTCCATTGCATTCTTGCGTGCATTCGAATCGAAAGCGGATGGTCACGTGTGTGGGTGACGTGCTATAATTTCGTTATCTTCGATTCAGAATTCTGGTTAGCTTTATTTCATGGGTGTTTGATCAAAACACATTGCATTGCAAAGTAGTAAAACACAGCTCCATGAGGATTTGCCTACAGACAATCTAATATATAAAATTATCGTGTCACAGTGTTAGTTACCATACTCCTCCGAAACGGCTTGACCGATTTTTATGAAATTTTATATGCATATGCAGTAGGTCTGAGAATCGGCTACTATCTATTTTTTATTTTTGCAAAACGATAGTTTGCGGGGTCAGCTAGTGATATTATAAGTAAAAAGGTGTAGATATAGGTTATAAGAGCTCAGCAAGCGGCACGTTAAAATGTAATGTGTAAGTACACTAGACTTTCTGATATTCCTCTCGTCTAGCAGCTAGCACACGCACATATGTCAGTGGAGGAGAGGATTGAGGGACCGGTTTTAATCATCGCTATCTTCAAAATGCTTCGATATTTTTGCTCCATCTCTTTTTTACAAAATGTTTTAAGACTTTTACTAAAACTTTATGTAGAATAAGAACGGTTTTATTTATTAATATTCACTAAAATATTTATTTTTGTTATGTGGACTGAGGTACCACAGTTCTGTCGTTATATTTTTTTTATCTGGTCTGTTATTTAGTAAAGATCTTTACAAATTCTTTACTAAATGTCTTTATTCACAAAACCTTCTTTTTTAAGATACTTTCCGAGATCTAGCTGGATCGTCTGTGAGAACTGAGGGACCACACTTTATGGGTCGTAGTTTTTAATATATTTGTTTACAAATTCCCAGATTCATTCTACAATTGTTTTAAGTCTACTACTAAATCCTAGGATTTTCATTTCACGAATTTCCAGTGTGGTCCCTCAGTTCACACGCACATAAAATGTAGACACTATGACCAAATTGGAATTGGGCCTCAGTGTCACGTCGCCGACGTCAACGGATGCACCTCACGTACCGAGTGCATTTAAAAGTAAAAGTGACCCAAAAACATCGAAAATGCCGTCGTGTGTATTGCACAAATAAAAAAAACTTCTAAAACTCAAGGAATCACATATCATTCGTATTTATACTATTTATCTTAACATTTAAAAAAATCAAACATTTTATTCGTAAAATATGGCGTCAGAAAAGAATAGACGTCAGATCATAGAGTAAAATTATGCCTAAGAACAGACAAGTCAGCCTAACAGTAGGTAGGTACAAAGAGTGGCACATTTTTTATACTTATATTTTAATTAAAATCTTATTTTAAAATCATTTGTCGACTTTAAATATATTATATTTAGTGAATTGAACGACCATGCCATGACACAAACACCCACTATAAACCACCGTATGCTTCTATTAAAAGCAATTATAGAGAAGTATGGAAATGTCCGTCTTCACTATGAACATAAAAATAACGCCAAGTTGAACAAAAATCAAAAAGACAAAAAAGAAATTAATTAAATGTATTTGAAGGTCACTGATGCCATTACAAATAAGTTTATTACAGCACTTTAATTGATATAATTTTTTTATAAAATCAATAATACTTTTTATTTACCTACCTACTTTCAATGTAATTTTACTACTATATTACTTTTACTACATGAACTCATGAGTGAATCGCATTTTTAGGCATAAATCACGGTTTGAGATAAAATGTCATATCTGATTATGATTCTATATAGTTTCTAGTACACGAGACGACTCACTGTCCCAAATTATATTTGTCTATTTTTTGCCCGAGTTAATATGAATCATGCCATCTAAATTTGACGTCTTTTAATAGTGTAGTGTGCTATTATATTGAAATATTAAGTTATTTATGTGTGCGTTAGTGTGCCGTTTCTGAAGATCGAATGGTGTGTAGGTAACCTATCTACACCTTTTTACACTTATAATACAGATTGTTTCCTTTTACATGAATCCTGAAGGCGCTCTCATTCGGAGTGGCCGGTGCGCATTTAACCTAAAAACTCCGAGCTCGAATGTTCGAGCACTTGCTGCAGCAGCATGTGGGTTTCTTCGACGAGCAAAGGAACTCCACCGGCGCCCTGTGTGCCAAGCTGTCTTCTGAGGCAGCTTATGTACAAAGCGTGAGTATAAGAGAAATACACCCGTCTTAGTGCCCACCCAGAAGAATAATGGCGGATGTGGCTTAAAAGTTCCGGAGTGGCGACCGCGCAACGGAATGTGCTGCGTGGACCCCAGAAGGTGAACCGACAAACTAATAGGTTATGGGAATCTGCTGGATACAGGACAGAACCAGTCATTTTCCTTGGGGCTCACCTGTGTCCAGCTGTGGATATCATTCGGCAGAATGATGATGATGATTAATCTTGGACTGTCACATTCACGATATTGTAGATTAACGTAGTTCCTCTAGATTTACAAGGTAAATAGAAGCATTAAGTAAGTAGGTATGTGAATGTCGAATACACCTGAAATTGATTTTAGATAGGTACATCAGTAAAATGTATATCTATAATTACTCAAAACGGTGAAGGATAATATCGTGAGAAAACCGGCATGTCCTAGAACTAAAAATTCGAAGGACATGTGACATCTACCAACACGCACTGGGCCCGCGTGGAGATAACAGCCCACTCCCTCTCGAAGAGGGAAGGCTATAATAATAATAATTTCATTTATTTCGGACAGAGTCCATATAAGTGTTAGTAACAATTTTCTTAAGCCCAGCAATGGGAACAATATAGGCAGATTATACATGTACAGGTAATTAGGTATATACCTATTAATCAGTTATTTTATAGTAATAGATTTAGATAGACTATAACGCAACGCGGTGAAGGTTTCTAGATCGTTCAAGAGCGATAATCTCATGCCTTATAGCACGTTCAATTATTGACATTCAAGACTTGCATGAATTTTTACAAGCGTCCCATTTCCATATATACATGAATTGAGTGCAAGTTTTGCCATTCAATAATTGCACGAGGCTTCTGTTTACACCAAGACAATTATTGCATGCAAGTTCTGCACGCAATGACAGACGATGAGACGACACAGAGTTGCACGTCCTTGTACAATTGAGTCAATTATTTCCCGTAGAACTGTATAGGTACAGAGGCCAACACATCAAGCTACCCCAATCTGTCAAATTTCTTTGATAGATTTTCAACTTTACTACAAAGGAATAAGGTTCTTAGTCAATTGGGAAAATTTGGGGTAGCTTGATGTGCTGGCCTCTGTACATCATCTCAGACGAATTTTTCGTGCTAATGCAATCGTGTATTGTTCCGAGGCGACGGGTCAGCGGATAGGAATATGCTTGCAAGGCTTCGGTTCCATCTGCCTGGCACTGATACTGGCCATGGTCTACGAGTACCGCGTGGGACTGGTCGCTCTCTCCTTCCTACCACTCATCGTCTTCATAGTATACCAGCAGTTTAAGGCCACCAAACAAGAATCTTTTGGAAACGCCGTGGCGTTAGAAAATAGCACTAAGGTGCCTTGAAAACTTACATATGCGTAAATATTAGCCAGCTAACGATAAAGGGACGGACAGGGTGCTGTTGCCAATTCTCGTATTTAAAATCTATTCTTATCTCATCGACTAATTAATGTCAAAAACTTGTCGAAAATGTAGGTAGAGTCAACAAAAGAGTTAAGTATGCAGGATCGTCGGATATAGTTGGAGTAAGAAAAACATGAATGTTTTCGAATGAAATTTAATTTGATAAATTAACTGTTGGTTTTCTATTAATTAAATTAAATTTTATTCGAAAACATCCACCGGTTTCTCACTAAACTTCACCTATACCGACGACCCTGGTTACTTATCTCCTTTTTGGTGACCGTACATTATAGGATTTTTTGACAGATTGATCGACCGTTTAATGCGACCGTTCTTCGAAATACAGGAATCACTCCTTTGGGTGTTGTGGCGCTACTTGAGACAGACCTATTTCCAGCAGTGAACTAGGTATATCGGGCTGAGTTGATATGACAGGTAGTTAAGCACGATAAATAATTCCCAAAAGTTTTTGCTTCTGGGCAGAATGTCCACCATCTAGCGATAAAAAGAGGTACTTAGGTAAAGTTCGAAAAAAATAATGATGTTCGTCAGATAGCCATAGAGGCAGTGTCCAATATGCGCACAGTTGTGTGCTTGGGCCGGGAGCAGATGTTCGTCCGTGATTACGTGCGGCAACTAGCACCGGCACTGGAGGGTGCGAAGAGGGCCGCGCACTGCCGCGGTCTCGTCAACGGACTCTCGCGGTCCATCTTCAACTTCATCAATGCCACTGCACTGACATATGGCGGTCAACTCATTGTATCCGAGGGTGTCCGCTACGAAGATATCTTAGTGTGAGTCCTAGTAAATAAGGGTTATACGAACTAGATATTGGGATACCAAAAATATTATTCGCCAAGGCGATGTAGATGGCGTATCAAATTTGTTCTAAAATAATTCATTATTTGCGAAGGTGTTTTTATAAACATGATACTCGTATTAATCCATAACCAAATAAATACTTTATTTAATTTTGAACAAAATTGCCCTTGACATCTTTTGATTTCAATGAATATCTTAGGAGATATCATAGTTTTAAAACAAATCAGCACGGCCGCCGCGCGCCGTTAGCTCATCTGCCTAGCCTTTTCCCGACTATGTTGGTGTCGGCTTCCAATCTAACCGGATGCAGCTGAATACCAGTGTTTTACATGGAGCGACTGCCTATCTGACCTCCACAACCCAGTTACTGGGTAATACTCAGCCATCTCCGTTACTGATAATTTTAAAATGGTAATCAGATTTTTTACTATCAAATTATTAAAGATACAATAATTGGTAATCCCTGACCACTAATCTTTTTTATAATAGGTCGGGGCAAAAATATTTTCGTATTTTGAATCTATTGTTAGTAATCAAACCTCTTTGGCAGTACTGAACGTAGCTGGCTGGTTTTAATACTATTAAATGTTGACATTCTAAAGATGCAATAAATTAAAAAAAAAAACTAGTTCCCGCCATTTTTCAATTGTTTTTCAAGCAAGCAAAATGAACGTATGTGACGAAGAAATTCGGTACATTTTAAAATTTTATTACAAAAAAGGTAAAAATGCGACGAACGCCGCGAATTTTGTGCGGTTTACGGACCTAATGCGGTATCAATACGAGTAGCACAAATGTGGTTCAAGCGTTTCAAGTCAGGAAATTTTAGTGTGAAGAATGAAGCTCGCTCTGGACGCTGTCACGGATAAAATCAGTGCCATTTTTGAAAAACTGGAGCAAGATCGACATATTAGTAGTTATGATATTGCTGAAGAACTAAATGTTGATCACCAAAACAGTTTTATGGCATTTACAAAAGTCTGGGTACAAGAAAAAACTTGATATTTGGGTACCACATGATCTCACTGAGAGAAACTTAATGCAACGTGTTTTCATTTGCGATTCTTTGTTGAAACGTAATAATTCCGACCCATTTCTTAAACGGTTGATTACGTTTGATGAAAAATGGATCACTTACGATAAGAATATCCGAAAAAGATCACGGTCGTAGCATGGACAATCCCCACAGACCGTGGCAAAGCCCGGCCTGACTCGGAACAAAGTGATGCTGTGTTTGGTGGGATTGGAAAGGAATCGTCCACTACTCGTACACACTAGCTTTTGCCGCCGGGTAAAACTATCGATTCTGACCTCTACTGTCAACAACTGATGAGGTTAAAAGAAGCTATTGAGAAAAACCGGCCGGAGCTGGTGAATAGGAAGGGTGTGGTGTTTCATCACGACAACGCCAGACCGCACTCATCTATAGCCACTCAGCAAAAATTGAGAGAGCTTGGCCGGGATGTGTTGATACATCCTCCGGTATAGCCCTGATCTTGCTCCATCAGATTTTCACCTGGTTCGGTCACTTCCAGAACTCTTTAGGAAGCATAAAGTTAACCTCAAAAGAAGTCTGTGAAAACTACCTGTCAGATTTTTTTTATAAAAAATCTCAAAACTTCTACAGCAATGGGATCATGGCATTGCCCACAAGATGGCAACAAGTCATCGATCAAAACGGCACATACATATTATAAATAAATAAAAAATTAAACCTAAAAGAAAATTTTTTTTTGTATGAAAAATACGAAAATACTTTTGCCCCGACCTAATATTACAAACCTTTAGGTTACAAACCTTTTTTAGGAAATTCTTTTTGATTGTAAAAGCTTCGCCTCTTGTAACTACAGTTTTGGCGGTATGGGCCTGGATTCCTTAGCCTGCAGCCTAATTGCGTAACGCATTTTCACTAAATGATTATGATTAGTTAGCTTCGTTACGCTCAGAATTTGTTTCCATAAAAGACTTTCGTATTACATAACTGTACTTAAAGATGATACCATCTAGAATCTGCTTGAAACAAATTCGAGTGAACGACATGCCAAGAAAAACTGGGCATACGTCAATTTTTCGTATTGTGTAATAAAAATGACAAGCGACTATTCGCTTGAAACGTCAAATTCAAACCAATTCGAGTAGCTTTGAAAGAGAACGCAAGTTTCTCGTCGTAATGGTTTTTTGGTCTACATATTTTAGGATTTCAACGCGTAATATCCGTAATTATTTCGAAAAAATGTAAGTGGTAGTCTTCCTGATAAATTGTGAATGTGATTTTGTGTAAAACCTCAATGATAAAACAATAATAATGGCATTTTAAAAATCGAGGCGGTGAGGTGAATTTATTAAAATAATTGTAAAAGACTTCTTCTGGTACAAGTGTTTACAACCTAAATTGAAGATACATATTATGATATTTCAGAAACGAGGTATATTGGTGGCATTTTAACGAAAGAAAAATTCGTACCTCGTACCGTAACAAAAGCGCAACCCATTCGAGGTTTTACTTCATTAAAAAACAATAAGTAAAGATGAAAAACAAAAAAGCACACTTTGAAGAGCTTGGCGCAATGTAAATCGATGGATTAAAATAATGTATCTACCTAAGGACATCGACGAACCTATACAACATACATAGACCTACTTATATCCACTATGGCACATCATCTGTTCAAGGTAATGTTAGTACTTATTATTTTCTTTTTAAGTGTTGAACATTGAATGTTCCCATTAAAGGTATACCCACCTAATAATTGTATCTTCTAAGTGTCTAAACACACTATGCCGAAGTTGCGCGACCGAAATTCAGCACGATTACGCCTGCAATGCTATTTGAATTACTGACGACACACTATGCCCAAATTACGTCGCGTCATAGCGTAAAGCCTAACTTCGGTCGGGCGTAAGTTCAGCGGCAACTTATTCTGTGAGCAGTTGAGCACACATTATAAGCGACCGAAGTTCGGTTCGATTGCCGACGAAGATCCGGGGGCGGGGAGCAGCGGGGAGTAGCGGAACTGAATTTCTGCCGCGTAAGTTCGGCAATTATGGTGTGTCATATCAGCCCAATATGTCGAAACGTAAAAACAGCCGCCGAACTTCGGTCGCGTAACTTCGGCATAGTGTGTTTAGCCACTTAGATGTGTGTTAAGTACAGCAACAATGTTATAATAATAATAATAATAATATAGCCTTTTAATCAGATCCATATTACAATTTTATGACAAAATACATAGACAACTTAAATTGAATGTAAACCTTAATTTAGTCTCTTATTTGAATTTTACTTATTTTTTGTAGATCTGTTTGCCAGTCGGCAAAGGCCTCCTCCAACCTTTTCCACTCATGTCTTTCTTGAGCTATTCTGTTCCACGTGACCCCTGCCACTTGTCTTATGTCGTCATCCCATCTTTTTTGTGGTCTGCCTCTTTTCCTTTTACCTTCTCTAGGATACCATCGTGTCACAATTTTGCTCCATTTGTCTTTTCCTCTTATCATGTGGCCTGCCCACCGCCATTTAAGCCTTCTAATTTTGCACGTTATGTCTATAACCTTTGTTTTACTTCTTATTACACGGTTTCTCAGTCGGTCTGATTTTTTCACATTCATCATGCTTCTTTCCATTGCGTATTGGCATGTTGCAAGTTTGCTAGTCGTATTTTGTGATAAGGTCCATGTTTGGCTCCCGTACATGAGAACTGGTAGTATGCAAGTGTTAAATAGTTTGCTTTTTATATTCATATGAAGGTTTTTATCTTTCATAATCTCTTTCAAACCCCAGTACCTTCTCCAGCCATTAGTTATTCTTCTTTCAACTTCTTTGCGCATCGGATTATCATCTGTTATTAACTGTCCCAGGTAAATATATTCATCTGTGTAATCAATTTGGTTGTTTCCTAAATTTATAGTAATTCTCTCTCCGTTTGTCATTACTCTTGTTTTTTCCGGGTTCAATTTTAACCCTACCTTCGCGCTTTCCGTTGCCAGGTCGTTTATCATTTTTGTTATGTCTTCCGAGGATTTTGCAAATAACACAATATCATCTGCGAATCTCAAGTGAGTTAACGAAACACCATCTACATTGATACCGAGATTTTTCCAATTAAGACCTCTGAATATTGATTCTAGTACCGCCGAGAATATTGTTGGTGACAGGGGATCTCCTTGTCGTACGCCTTTGCCTACTCTGAAAGGTTCGCCTTTCTTTTCTAATTGGATTCTCGCAGTACTCTGGCTGTAAACATTCTTTATTAAGCGAATGTATTTGTGTTCAATTCCCTGTTCTTTTAATGAATCCCATATCTTTTCGTGAAACAAAGAATCAAATGCTTTGCTATAATCGATAAACGCGATGTAGTAGTTACATTGGTATTCTTTATATTTCTCCATCACTTGGCGTACTACGTGAATGTGGTCGATCGCTGAATAGTCTTTACGAAAACCCGCCTGTTCAATGGGTTGGTGTTCGTTTAATATTTTCTCAATCCGATTTAGTATGATCTTGGCAAATATCTTGTATATGTTGGACATAAGGCTGATAGGGCGGTAGTTCCCGATTTCATATTTGTCTCCTTTCTTGTACAGAAGAATAATGTTTGATTCTGTCCATTGCCGTGGGATAATTTCGGTATTTAATATCTCGTTAAATATGTCAGTAAGGACTGGTGTTATGACTTCTTTACTTTCTTTTAGGATTTCGTTGTTTATACCATCTGGTCCTGGTGCTTTGTCTCTCTTTTGACTATCTATAGCTTTTATTACTTCAGCCTGAAGGATGTTAGGGATATTAGAGATTTCCTCTATGTTGTTTTTGTCTCGAGTGGTGTTGTGTTCATATATATTTTTGTAATAGGATGTGGCGATTCCTAATATGTTAGTTCTGTTGTAGTTCCATTCCCCACTGTCATTTTTAAATTTTGCGATCCAGTCTTTTGAATTTTTTAATTCCTTATGAGCTTTTTTAACACTTCCCGTTTTGGCTACATATTTTTCGATAATTTCCATTCTATTCATTTTTCTGTCCGTTCTTATACTTTCTTTGATATCTTTACTGATTTTCGCTAAATTCCTTCTTCTATCTTTTACTTCTTTTGCGTTGAGTAGCTGGTTTCTTTGCTCTAATAATTTCATGGTATTAGTTGTTAGCCATTTTCTCGGTTCAGATCTGATCTTAGTAGTATGTTGTAAATTAACTTTAATAGTATTCTCTATCCAATTGTATTTTTCCTGGGTTCCCATGGTCTTTGTGTTCTCTTTGAAGTCTGTGAATTTATCTCTTAGGGCGACTACTAGTTGCTCCATTTGATGCTTGCTGAGCTTACCAATTGCTAGTTTCTGTCTCGGTCTAGGTTTCTTCGGTTGCACTGATTTTATTTCAGCTCTGATCAGTCTATGGTTGGTATTGAAGTTAAATTTGGTAATGACGTCAAAATTCGTGAAGCAGTTGTTTCTATTGGTCATTATGAAATCGATTTCATTCTTTGTTTTCCCATCTGGTGAAATCCATGTCCACATTTTCTTTGTGTTTTTTTTGTATACCGAGTTTAAAATGGTTAAGTTATTTTCTAGTGTGAAGTTTATAAGTTTTTCTCCATTTCTACTTCTAACTTTATTACTGTAGATGAATGGTCTTAGTACCGTCTCTTCTCCTGGGCGTTTAGCTCCAATTTGGCCATTAAAGTCTCCCATGACGATTAGGTTTTTGTGGGCATGTTCTTGGATAGCGTTATTTAAGTCAAGATAGAATTTTTCAATTGTTTCCAGGTCCGATTGTTCTGTTGGTGAATATATTTGTAAAATAGACCATGAATCTTTATATCCTGGTAACTTCAGATTCATGATTGCTATGCGCTCCGAGATGCCAATAAATTCTTCTATGGATTTTTCAAGGTATTTTTTAACGATGAAACCAACGCCATGGTGGCCTGGCGTCGTTCCAATATGGTACAGCAAGAAGTCTGGTTGAGAAATAATTCTTTCTCCCATTCGTCTTATTTCACTGAGGCCGACGATATCCCATTTAATTTGTTTTAATGCATTTGTTAGTTCTATAAGATTTTCTTCATTTTTCAGTGTTAGTACGTTGAGGGCTGCGACGTATATTTTTGCTCCTTTGTAGTTGCTTCTCTGTGTTGTTGGAGGGTTTTGGTCTTTGTCCCCCACGGGGACCAGCCGGCTTGGGGGAAAATGTATTTCTTCTGTTTGTTTATTTTCGTAGTTTGTTTGGATTTTCCGTTTACCGGTTAATTGCTATTGCTTATTGGGTGTAGGTTTATTAGTAGAAGAGTTCGATCTGGGTCTCATTGCATCGAAGGCATTTTTCTTGTTAACTTTGGCAGAGCATAGGATTTGCTGTTTTCTGGGTTGAGTTTTGGAAGGTGACGGTGAGGTAGTTGGTTCCCTTTTCCTTTTTTCAGTGTTGGATTCTTTAACTACTAGTTTGTCGTAATTCAGAAAAGCTATATTTCCCTTTTCTCTCTCTACCTTCAACTGTGGTAGCAATGCTTTTCTTTTCTCCAAAACTTCCTTCGAGTAATCCTCCGATACATAAATGTTCTTAAAGCTCTTTCTATTCTTCATAATTTCATCTTTTCTCCATGCATTTATAAAAGAACATAGCACCGGCCTTGGTTTATTCTCAACTTTATTTTTTCCCAAGCGGTATAGTTTGTTTATTTCGGAATGCTCTGTATTTAAGTTTAAGTCTTCTTTGAGAGCCGTCTTGACACTTTTAAATAACTCTGATGTCGAATTTTCCCCCTCTTCCAGCCCATAAATAATTATGTTATTACTTTTCTTTTCTCTTTTCAAATATTCCATCTCTTTTTCTAGATCACTAACTTTTTGTTTTAATTGTTCATTTTCTGCAATGATAGGGGTAAGTTTTTCATCCATCCTATCCATTAAATTCTTTGTAAGTGATTCAGTTAGTTCAGCCGTTTGCTTCTGCATTTCTATCTTCATATTATCGAATAATAGTTGAAATTGTTCCTCCATATTATAAGTAAAGTAACGTGGAATGAGACGTAGTATAAATGGTAGATATTATTTCCATGTACTAATTTAAATATATATATATATATATTTTTTTTTTTATTAGTCTATTAATTAGTACATGAAAACTTAGTTATTGCTGTTTTTCTACCAAATGGTGAATATATATTTTATGTGGCAACACTACTGCTTTTACTACTCTCCAATAGAGGCAATATTGGCGCTAGTTGTCATGCCAAAACCGTTTTGTCTACTCTCCACTAGAGTTAGCAATGGCGCTAGTAGTAACTACGTAGTTCGTCCAATCGTCACAAGTGCGTGTGGCGCTAGTAGTCGTACAAGTCCAAAGTTCACTTTTTGAATATTTTTTCGTAACGTTTTCTAATGTAGAATAAAAGTTATTGCAAATATTAAATATTGAACTTAAACATTTTTTTTACTAAGTTTATTGTTTTCTAAAGCCGTTGTTACAGTTCTTGAGAGCACTGTTTATATTTTGTAATTGTTTAACACTTAAATAGGTTTCTACGGGAACTTCGTCGCATTAGTAATTTCACTGATTTCACTGAGCGTCAATTGTCACAAATAATATAGCTTGGCGATTGTTGTCCACACACGCACTTCCACAACTTTTTACTTAACTTAGTTTATTATTTCAATGAATTATTAATTTTAAATACAAGGGTCATGTAAACAGCGCTGGTGTTGCCACTTATTATACAGCAACAATGTTACACACTGTTTAAGTTTGATAAGTACCTACTGGTGAATACAAAAGATACATAAGGCACTATCAAACATTGATAATATAATGACCTCAACTGTTACTAATGATGAGACACGATTACTTCTATGTTATGGGTTTGGTTTCCGCACTTATTCCTTCAAATGGACCATTGTGCTGGACACTATTACTTTTTCTATTGTTAATGATCATAAGGCTTCATAAAAGGCGAGGGTGTACGTTACCCCAGCAAGAAAGTGTCTACTAGAGGTATATGAGTAGAACGTATAATTTGTGCCTCATCTGCTGTAAATGTGCCCCCACATAAAAAATGTGTGCCCCCTGTAGTTTTGGAAAAAAACGGAAAAAACGATTCCTGCTAGGGTAACGTTTTTCTAGCAGGAAAATTCTAAACGAATGATCGGAGAGTGAAAAATTGTGCATGGCCAGAGAGCTTTGTGTGCCAAAATGAGCCCCCAAAAATAAAATCTGTGCCCCTTCAGGTTTTCGAGATATTGCATTTCCTGCTAGGGTAACGTTTTGATGAATCGTATATCTCTAAAACCATTGCATGTGCCCCTGTAGAATAAACATACACGAGTAGCTCTTAATGTGTGCCCCTTAGTGATGTCATTCAGGCTGGCTGGACAAATCCTCAAAATAGCTCGCATTTAACTAGGTCAATAGTGCATTTTATGTGACGGCTAAACACCTTTATTTCAGAATTTGTGACGCTACAGAATCTTAGATAATCGATCGAAAACGTGTCCAGCCATCTTGAAAAACCACTTTTCGCTGGTCTCTCAATCTCGGTAATGGAAGTGATTTTGACGACTTTTTGCATATCAACGGGCGTCACATAAATTTGTGACAGGCATCGAGCTAAAAGTTTTGTGATACGAACAGCGGTTTAGTAGAAAAATGCAAAAATCTGTGTCCAGCCATCTTGAATTTACGTATAAAACTTTTGGCTGGCACTTCTGAATCTCAATAACGGGAGCGTTTTCGAATATGGTTCCTTTACTAACATTTAGTGACGCAATTTGTGACAGTAATAACGTTCGATTTATGGCGTCACATGTAAGGGTTTACGAGAAATCAGTAAAAACTTACATGTCCAAATAACCTGCGTTCAAGCTGGCTGGACACATGTATCTCCGCTGCCTGATGATCTACGGCCTTCGAAATATATTCAAATTTTTGTGACGGGGACGATAATGATTTACTGAATTTGTGACGGAGAAACTTTGAGTAGTTTCAAAGATATTGATCATTTAAATTTTCCCATACAAACACTGCAGTAGGGTTACCAATATTGTAGGTTTTATGTAGGACTAAGTATATTTTAAGGTGTTTTCTTTAATGGACGAAAATCCGTGTTTTGGTGATAGTAGTTGACAGAATTAATATAATCATTACAACAATCAGTAATACAACTTGTTAAGTTAGTATAATCCCCAAATGTGAAAATTTCATGAAATAGTCATTCTTGGGGATTACTTTGGTCTTAGAGTTGTGTTAATGAATTTATAGATTATAATTCTGTATTTCGCGGGCTACCCTAGCGCTTTCGCCTTAAATCGATAGATAACAAAAGTGTAGAAGTGAGGAAGGGGGGGGGGGGGTAACTTTTTGATGTTATTATTTACGTGCAGATACCTACTCTTTTTAGTAGGTAGGTATTGGTGTTTTTCATGGTAAGTACATAGGTAGGTATTGGTGCCGATTCTCTTGTCACAAATGCGTCTAAACTAGACTACAAATCACCAAAATTTAGTTTATTCCTGTCAAATGATGATTTCCCATTCTGAAATTAACTAAAGTGACACAACTTAACTACATTTTAGTTTGACAGCACTAAGATTGCACTGAGTTAATAGTTTAGAGAAAATAGTAATTTTGCTATTCTGAATTTGAGGTTTTTCACCTAAAATTTAGATTCTCTAACTAAATCTGACTATTTTTAATCGCGACTTAAAAGGTGTGGAATACAATTAGTTGGCATGAGCTAAAATTCACACCAACATCTCGACTTCGGATGCAAAAACAGTACTGTTTTTTGATTTTCTTTTCTTTTGCTTATATCTCGAAAACGGTGTGTCCTATCGCAAAAATAATGAAAATTTCGACCCCCTTTTAGAAACCCGCATACCCTTAAAACTCAACACGTTGGTAATAATGCTTCATATTTTCCCTATAAAAGTGAAAAATTCCATAAAAAGGAGGTCGAGGTCAGCGTGACCAGATTTAGCAGAATTCTGCCAGTACAACAAGAAAAATAGGACGAATTGAATTCTGCCAAATTTCTGACAAGGGTTTATTGGATTCTGCTAGAAACTGCCAACTTTTTCTAATCTGCGACATAATATGCTAAACCCTAAATTGGTGGTCAAATTCTGCTAAAATCGCAGAATTCTGCTAAATCTGGTCACGCTGGTCGAGGTTGCCCCACTATGCCCCTTCGACACAAAAAAAACACGGGGAGGGGCCCGTTGCTAAATAATAACAGCCGCACAGGTCGATCGATCAGGTTAAGCTACGCTTGCCGCGGTTGGTCTGTGGATGGGTGACCAACTTTACATACCGAGACCCCTCCGTGGCTCGGAAAGCATCCTGGCTGTCATTCGTGTATCTTTGACAGCCGTTACGGGTAGTCAGAAGCCCGAAAGTCTGACAACCAGTCTTACCAAGGGGTATCGTATTACCCAGTAACTGGGTTGTGGAGGTCAGATAGGCAGTCGCTCCATGTAAAACACTGGTATTCAGCTGCATCCGGTTAGACTGGAAGCAGACCTCAACATAGTTGGGAAAAGGCTAGGCAGATGATGATGATGAGGGCAAATGAGTATCTACTTTTTGGCTGAATGCACAAACCGTGCGAAGCCAAACAAACAAAAAAAATACCTACTTACCACGTGGAGTCGCGATTGTCAAATTCGATTTGGTTGTGTCAAAATTATTTTTAAATTTAGAGATATTTTAATGCAGAATAGCTCTAAGATTCTCATAGCCAAAAGTAAGTAATTTTAGTCATAGTGTAGTTCGGTGTACAAGAGAATTGACACCATTGTGTCAGGATAACTAATGCTCGAAGGTATTTAAATGAAAAAGTATATATCGGCATAATTATATAAAATAAGTATCGGACAGACATAATAAAAATAAAAAAAAAACCAGATGGAATCGACACTTTCTATCTCAACACCATTGAGACTTTATTTGTGTAAAAAATATGGTCACCTCACAATATTAATGGATGTTTGTATGGGAAAGTTTAAATGATCAATATCTTTGAAACTACTCAAAGTTTCTCCGTCACAAATTCAGTAAATCATTATCGTCCCCGTCACAAAAATTTGAATATATTTCGAAGGCCGTAGATCATCAGGCAGCGGAGATACATGTGTCCAGCCAGCTTGAACGCAGGTTATTTGGACATGTAAGTTTTTACTGATTTCTCGTTAACCCTTACATGTGACGCCATAAATCGAACGTTATTACTGTCACAAATTGCGTCACTAAATGTTAGTAAAGGAACCATATTCGAAAACGCTCCCGTTATTGAGATTCAGAAGTGCCAGCCAAAAGTTTTATACGTAAATTCAAGATGGCTGGACACAGATTTTTGCATTTTTCTACTAAACCGCTGTTCGTATCACAAAACTTTTAGCTCGATGCCTGTCACAAATTTATGTGACGCCCGTTGATATGCAAAAAGTCGTCAAAATCACTTCCGTTACCAAGATTGAGAGACCAGCGAAAAGTGGTTTTTCAAGATGGCTGGACACGTTTTCGATCGATTATCTAAGATTCTGTAGCGTCACAAATTCTGAAATAAGGGTGTTTAGCCGTCACATAAAATGCACTATTGACCTAGTTAAATGCGAGCTATTTTGAAGATTTGTCCAGCCAACCTGAATGACATCCTTAGTGCCTCAATTAGATTTAAGAAAATATTTATAGTTTTCTAGTTATCGCGGTTTTATGAAAACCCGAAAAACATCGCAGCGCTTAACCGATTCATGGCCAATGACTCAACAGTTGAGTCAGTAAAAAACCTTTAGGAAGGCCGATGGCTCAATTGGTGAGTCAAACCAAAATTGTATAAAAATGGATATTTAAAAAAAAAATATCACTTAAACTACCATTTTTCAGATCTCATTAAACATTTCCGTGAATATCAGACCTGGCCCTTCATTTTACAGAATATTTTTAATAGTCAGGTGTCATAAACCTTTTGTTAGCCGATAGCCGAGGTGGCCGATTCATGGCCAATGATTCAATAGTTGAGTCAAACGTGTGCCGACACGTTATGGGCCGAAATGTTATGTGCACATGGGTGAAGTTAAATCTATCTACTTCGATTTTTATACATACTATCTGTATATTTTTATACAGGTATTTCTCTAATAAGGTTATATTACAAACAGCCTAACAAATGACGCAAAAATACATTTAACATGGCAACATTACGCTGCACCACTAGCGCCACATGCGAATGCGTCTCCATCTTGCGGTAGCGTGTATTATGAACTATTCTATTCGGCAAGAATGTGCAATGTTGCCAACTTAGTGCTTTCGGCACTAGATCTAGTGCATTTCTTGATGTTTATATTGTGATGTTTATATTACAATAATAAATAATGATTGAATACATGTAGGTAAGGTTACTAAAATGTTTACTACCTCTGCAATATTTCATTAAAATCAAAAAATACTACCTTGAAACGCCATATTCACTTTTAATATCCACAAATTCGAATAGGAGAACACAGTAACACGTTTCTGGTTGTCAGACTGGCTCGAATGATGGCGAAAAGCATTAAATCATTACAAGGAGCCAATGACTCATCAGTTGAGTCATCCTTCAGGGAGGCCGATGACTCAAATGGTGAGCCACCGACCAATGAATGGGGCCTGGCTGAAATGTTCACGAAAATGAAGGTGGCAATGAATCGGTTAAATGAGACAAGGCACAAGTTCGGTGAAAACTGTATTCGGTCCTTCTTGACGCTAATAATAACCATACAAAGTTTCAAAACTGTTCATGCATGCGTTTTTGAAAAAAGTCAAAACGATGGTGTCATAACTGGGCACATTTACAGTAGATGAGGCACAAATTATACGTTCTACTCATATAACTCTAGGAGACACTTTCTTGCTGGGGTAACCTACACAAAACTTTTTCCTTTTATTGGGTTACTTACTTGTAGGATTATATTAACTTAGGCAAGACTTAGGTAGTTCTCGCTATCGAGCAAAACAGCCTGTCTTGATGCAGTCAGCGAAAACCTCCTTCTCCTATATCAGAAAACTTTACAAACGTATTCCCTTCTCTACGAACCACAAGAAAAAAAAATCCGAAACTATTTAACATAGGCCCATATTTCTGTATGAGAATAGTAAATATAATTTTGTATGTTAAAAAACATAAAAAAACTACTTATTAATTATATAAAAAACATTCAAGGTACCTAAAACCAAACAAAGATTATTATGGTTTTGTAAAAGTTTTTTTTTTTTTTTTGGTGTGGCACTAGTTATACTTTGTAAAAGTTTCTTATTTTCTTAAAACTACTCAGTGTTGCCAACTTTTCTGCCGACTGCCGAGTCCACTAGAAGTCGCAATCTTTTTATATTATTTTTATTCTTATTAGCGACGTTCGATCGCCGTTTTGGAGGTCCATTTTAAGATTTAAGAATGAAAACAACATAATTTATTCACAGTATTTTTTTTACACATTTTCAATTACTTATATATAAGTAATAATACTCTCAAGAAATAATGGATTGTAATAATTTTAGTAGGTTTATTCTCAAACTAACGCGGGTGAAACCGTGGGGCACAGCTAGTCATGTAATGTTGGGAGGAAATGTAAATTGATTAAAAAATAAACCACTATACATAATCAAAAAACTTTATTTCGACATTACATGCATTATATTATATCTGATACAATACAATGTGATGTTGTGATATTTTGAAATTATCTGAAACAAAGAAAACAAAGATTAGATTTTATTACAATTTCAACCAATGATTATATTAACACTTTTTATTGCGATTACCGTGTTCATATTCAAATCTAAATGAAACGCAATCATCATTATATTGTTAAGACTGTGCCGACCCTACAGTGGCGCCCTCATCGTTTGTTTTGTTATTTCATACAATTTAGAATGAAAATGCAGAAAATAAGCACGTTAAGTTGTGCTTCACAAGATTATACGTTAATATTATTATAAAAGGTAGTTTTATATTGTTTAGTTTCATTATAATCCTTAAAACGGATAAAAGTGGCCACTATATTCCGTTTTAAGGATTATGATAAAACTAAACAATATAAAACTACCGCTTCTAATAATATTAACGTATAATTTTGTGAAGCACAACTTAACGTGCTTGTTTTCTGCATTTTCATTCTAAATTGTATGAAATAACCAAACAAACGATGAGGGCGCCACTGTAGGGTCGGCACAGTCTTAAAATATTTTCAGTTTCATCTTTTTATCAGGAAACTGATAATATTGTTTTCTTTCAACTACGTAGTATTTAGTTAACATTAATCACTACAAAATCGATCACAAAAGAGGTGTAATTTTTGCTCAGAACCAAACACAGTGCAGAATGTTATAAGAAAAAAAAAAAGTAAAAAACAAATTCTGAGGCAGTGGTGAGCATTGGTTTTCAGAATACATTTTCGTTAGGTACGTAGGTATGCATTTTAAGTAAAGTTATTTATTTACTGGGTATTAAAAAAAACGTGTGTGTACGGGGGACCCCCGGCAGGAGCGAAGTTTAAAATGAAAATTCAAGATGGCCGCTGTAAAACTTTAAAAAAGACGAAACTTTAAAATTTTTGCATCCGCCCCTTTGAATTTCATTTTGACCTTACTATCTGCTTTAGCACCCTCAAAAACCATAAAAATGATAACTATTATGAAAAATTTTAAAAAATTACAGCCATTGTCTCGGATTTACATTTTGACCTCAGTATTGTCTTCAGCACCCTCAAAACTATGAAAACGACACCCAAGAAAAATTTGTTAGAGGCGATGTCATTATCCATCCCTTTCTTCGCACGGCCAAATTACGAAGTATTATTTTAATATTCATACTCGGTTGGTTAATTGAGTAGGCATGCCTACCATAAGGGTAATAAATTGCGAATGTCGAAATTACGCGTGAGACGTAAGTATTCTTAATTTCGGCGTATTAACTTGAACGAGACTAATGACAATGTGCGAATAGTATGGGAGCCGAGTAGGCCGTCCGGAGACTGCCTAATGCCGCGCGTGTTTGTATGAAGATTTTGTTTTTTGTTAGGTCAGGGGGCCTACCACCACTCTTAAAGCAGTATTATTTTAATCTTACTTCAGTGTGGCAAAGAGATGGCGCTGCATGTCCTGTATTGCTCCATCTCTTTCCCACACTGAAGTAAGATTAAAATAATACTGCTTTAAGAGTGGTGGTAGGCCCCATGATAATTTAGTGAGTTTCACGCACTAAAATGTAATTGGCAGGCTTATGGTGATTTATCGAGATAGGCACTGCTTATGTGCCTTTATGCAATGCAAGCCACTGCTCGGAGGTCAGTCTCTTTGAAAGTCCAGACATATCTTAGTCAGATCATGTGAAGACCATGATTGGTGTTTGAAATGGTCTTTTGAGGAAAGAACCACACAGATTGAATGGACCTGTCCAGTCAGTGCACACATTTGTCAGTAGGTAATCCTGCAGCTCAACTCATGAAGGATGAATGAAGGTTATAGGAACTTACGGTGTAGGGGCAACCATAGCAGCAGCAGTAAGCTGCGATATGATGGATCCGGCAGCAAGATTGCCGTAATAGGCCTGCGCGGCAGCCGCGGTCGACCCCGCAGCAATACCGGCGCCGCCGAATCCCAACATGGGCGCGACGACCGGGGCAAGCAAACCCCCTGTGCCGTAGATGACGGCACCTCCAATAACGTTGACGGCGATAGCAGCCAGAAGCCCCATTGTTTACTGAAACATTTTTTTATAAAAACACTTTATTGTTTATACCACAGATATAGACACACCTAGATAACGCAAGAGCAACTAATTCGCGTGCCAAACATCGCATCAACTTACGTTCAAAAATCGTAAGCCGCCTCTTTCGTGCTCAGTCCTGCGTACTGCTGGCTGGGTGAGGGTGACTGAGAAATAGCGCTTGTGACGTCATAGTAGGTAGTCAAAAAAATGGCATGGTTGGTTTTCATACAGATCGTAATACTTGCGATATCTAGGTCTATCTATATCTGTGGTTTATACCTTAACCCCCTTACTAATAGATATTGTACGTATAGTTACACAACGCTGTCTTTTTCTTTCGAAAGTCAAATTACTGATGACTGAAAGAGAGGAATCGGTGAGAACTATTCATCTAATATAATACGTTTATTAGTAAGGGGGTTATTATTTTACAACATATTTAATTTGTAGTCTGCCATTTAGAACAATTACACTGTCTAGAGTAGACTAGTAGTTGATGGACCATTTGTCCGCGACGATAGAATAGAAAGTATCAAAAATTCCACGTACAGAGGCCAGCACATCAAGCTACCCCAATCTGCCAAATTTTCTCAATTGAATATGAACCTTACTCCTTTGTAGTAAAGTTGAAAATCTATCAAAGAAAGGCGAATGCCCATTTGAGGCCCAAGGTGGACATTACACTAGAGAAAAAATACATTCTGCATTAATTTTGCCATAAAAAAATATGTATATACTTTCTTCTAAATGAGCGCCACTACAATTTACAACAATTCGCTAAAAAAAAGTAACTCCATTGAATAAACAAGAAGTTTTTTGATTTTGACGCTGGCAAAATATTGCCAGCATTAAAATTATCATTAATAAATCGATTTGAATCGATTCATAAACAAATACAATGACCTCAACGGCATACCCACATTAAATAAGGGACTTTACCGATATTGTAATCAAAAACTAACTAAAAGAAAATAAATACTAATGTGTGCTCGTAAAAAAAGACTAAGAAAAATAAATCAATTATCGGTTATTTAAAAGTAATCGAAATATCGATTATTTTAATGTTATTATTTTTTTGTTATAGTGACAATACTGAATTGAATCTGACACTGACACTGACCTGACTGACACTTCGCTTGTTGCAGCTGATACGCTCAATGTGAATTTGTTTTGATTTTTCTTCGATATCTTTTAATGCGACCTGGCTTTGTTATACGGACTTGATTCGGATTTTTACCAACGACTTTGGCTTTGTTTTATGGATTTTGTTCTCACCTTCAACGACAACTTTGACTCTGGAATCAAGGATCACGGCTGCATGCGATTTTGGATACCGATCAATAACATTTTATACTGACTGAAGAACATTGTGCGAATTGTGGTTTTACAGGTTAAAACAGAGATTCAAAATCATACCTTGGAACCCGAAGAAATAAGTGTGATACAGCAGTGGGTTGCACCACAACAGTATACAAACCTTAAAATGATTTTGTTATTGCCTACATCATCATCCAGTTATTAACCGATAATAATATTGTTTTAGGTGTCAAGAGATACTCATAATTGCCACAACTGCTGGTTGGTAGTAACTTATAAAATTAAATAAAATAATAACCTAAATTAACCTCAAAACATTTGTTTTTTTAATAATATTTCTAAAATAGTGGCGTCAATTTGAATATATTTTTTATATATCCAATACTATTAAGATTTTAAAACACTCCATTTTTATAGTAATATTTAATGTCCATATTGGGCCTAGGACACTATAGAGACTAGGCATTCCCCTTTGAATAATTTGATAGATTGGGGTAGCTTGATGTGCTGGCCTCTGTACATGAGCCGCTCGATTCCGTAAAAATCTCACCGTGATAACTTAGGTGAAGTGAGTTATCAATAGTGGGAATCCCTAACATCAGGTGGAGTGACAGCTCACTTCACCTAAGTTTTCACGGTGAGATTTTTACAGAATAGCCCTGCTGAACGTTCGGCCAATCGAGGCAGGGAGCTGGCTGCTACTCCAGTTTTTAGTGACGATTTTTTGACGCATAAATATGCCAGCCAAATAATTTGTGACAGAACAGTTCGAAAGTTAGAAGCATTTATTTATGACTAGCTTTTGCCCGCGACTTCGTCCGCGTGGGTCTCGTACTCTCCTCAAATAAATTTAACACCCTCTCCACCTCCTACCTGAAAGGTATTTCGAAAACTATTGATTACGATCTTTATACTTTATTATTTCGAAAATTATTGATTACGATCTTTATAAGTACTTTATTTAAGGTATCTAGATTCTTTTTTTAAATACACAGTTATATCACCTATTTATCTAGTAAGTCTACGAATTTAAATTTTAGTACACGGACAATCGAATTTAAGTTTGGCATTATTTCGATATTTTACTACAATTAAATAAGTAGTCAAAATAAAAATATAAACATTGATTTTGGTAGGTAAATACCTCAAATTTTAAAATATTTAACACTTAATATTATTTTCAATAAATTCTTACGCGTAGACAAGGGTTTTTCTTTTCACATGATTTTATTGGGATTTTTCAGCGTGATCAACATTTTTTAACAAGTACTAAATCATAAAACTTTAAAAAACAAAATTGTGCACTTACTAATATATTATATGCCCAGTATTTTTAATTTTTTTCAGATTGTTATTTGCTGCCAGTAAGTTATGAAAGCAATAGAAAAACATGGTGTTTCGTGCTTACGTAAAAACGTGTGTTAGATTTTTATTTTTTGTAATTTATATTAAGTAGTTATCAAAATTTAAAATTGTACACTTACTAGATAAATAGTTGACAAATAACTGTATATTTAAAAAATAAAACTAGTTAAATTAAGGTTATTGAGAAATTAGCGCTGAAAAAACTTGAATTTTCTGTTTTTAGACCGCGAAATTGATAGGGACTCTAACTTCCGTATTACAGAACGTCACTCAATACTCAAGCATTATTTAAAACTAGTTTCAACCAATCAAATGGTTTGAATCTAGTTTTAAGTAATGCTTGAGTATTGAGTGACGTTCTGTAATACGGGACTATGGCCCGTATTACAGAACGTCACTCAATACTCAAGCATTACTTAAAACTAGATTCAAGCCATTTGATTGGTTGAAAGTTGAAACTAATTTTAAGTAATGCTTGAGTATTGAGTGACGTTCTGTAATACGAGACTAAGGCCCGTATTACAGAACGTCACTTAATAATCAAGCATTACTTAAAACTAGATTCAAGCCATTTGATTGGTTGAAACTAGTTTTAAGTAATGCTTGAGTATTGAGTGACGTTCTGTAATACGGGACTAAGTCCCGTATTACAGAACGTCACTCAATACTCAAGCATTACTTAAAACTAGATTCAAGGCATTTGATTGGTTGAAACTAGTTTTAAGTAATGAGTGAGTATTGAGTGACGTTCTGTAATACGGGACTTAGTCCCGTATTACAGAACGTCACTCAATACTCAAGCATTATTTAAAACTAGTTTCAACCAATCAAATGGCTTGAATCTAGTTATAAGTAATGCTCGAGTATTGAGTGACGTTCTGTAATACGGGCCTTAATATTAAAATTCAAAATACAAACTACGAGTACCTACGCAACTATAATGTCAAAAACGTATCAAAAAAGTAGTCGTTGAAGACATTTCAATCTACCTACTAGGTTCAATAAACTCGATTTTTCTTTGTTTAAGTACTTAAAATAAAAACTAGTGTAGCTTACAAATGGAGTTGCAGTCGACATTGGGGTTAGTGACTCGTCATGAGAACTAAAAGGTAACAAAGAAATATCTATTTCTGTAGGTACCTATTTTGGGCAGCGGGATTATCCGAAAGGGTTAACGCTGCTCCGGAACATAGAGGGCTAAGGAAGGAACACGAGTGGGTTTTAGTTAGTCAGTAAGAGTCTGACACTCCCTCCTGCTCCACCCTGAGCGGGAGGGGACATTTGATGATTTCCTATCAACAAAAAAAAAAGGTACTTACTTTATTTTTACAAACTGTTCTAACGGAACGCCAATAATTATGACTGGGATCCTATTCCTATTTTAACGAGGACCTCTCAAAAAGAATATTTTTTTTAGGATTTTATGATTGACTAGGTAATAGTGACGGATTTTATACTTTGTACTTTGTAGTTCTACCAGGAGTCCGACGAAACTTTCCATGACTAAGCCTCAATGATCTCAATCCAAAACACCGAGAGAAAAATCTCCAAAGATTTGTCCACCGGCGTTAAATAATAAATATAGAAATAAAACAAAAAAACACGCTTGCACTTCGAATTTACGTAATTAAGATCAAATCTAACAATTAATGCGAGTTTTCAGTATGGCGCCTCGTGACGCGCCGCGTCGGAGGTCGGAGGAAGCCATTTTGTGATTATGTAGGTAGACGTAGTCAAGATTGCTTTGATCATAGGAAAGATTTTGGTTAGTAGGTCGTCTTTTTATCAACAACAACATTTTAGAAAGGCATAGGTTCAATAAACCTAAGAAGAGAGCTTGAAGAAATAAATAAAATACAATTATTTGCACTAATTGTGATAGGTACTCTATGAATAAAAACAAAACCCACAAACATAAGACAAAGAAGTTTAGAAATTATGTAAAAAAAACTCACCGTTTGGAATGAATTTAAGTTCTGCACTGGATGCAAACTGAACAATTACTGGGCAATGCACTGAAGCTCCCCTGCCTTCGACCTCATATTTATAGATTTCCGCAGACAGATTACTATGATACTACAACTCGCTACACTATATACTCGCCCCTATGTCGCCCCGGGCTGTGTCAAAGGCTGAACAATAAGCACTGCATTGAATCACAAAGGTGAAATCTGTGCGAGAAAATCTCACTTAATTACGCCAACTGGTAAACTCCCGAGTAATAACGTAGCCGTAGCTCACGCGTTACGCTCGATGGATAAAAGTAGGGTTCCGCAATCTCAAAAGTATTTTTAATTTAGATTATTATAGTGGCGCTGATTCCTTTGTTCACAAACTAAACTTATGGTAAGTTCAGTGCATCTTTTTCTTTCTATTTTATTATGAAAAGGACAAAAGATAAATATTAGTTTAGTTCTGTCAAATTAGATAATCCATAGACAAGTTTAGACGTGATTAAAAAATTGGCTACTAAAAATACGTCAATTTACGTCAGGCGCTGACTAATTTGACAGGACTAAACTAATATTTATCTTTTGTCCTTTTCATAATGAAACAGAAAGAAAAAGATGCATTAAACTTAAATTTAGTTTAGTTTGTGAACAACAGAATCGTGGGCATTATCTACACTTCTATACTATGTTAGCAAAAACGGGAAAAATTATTCCTTTTAGAGTTTCCGTAGCGTGCGCTGCGTAAACGGTTAAAGTTACTCAAAAATAATGTATGACGGAATTGTTTCCTCTTAAAAGTTCGCGACAGCATATGTCTATTTTTTAAGGTTTAACCTTTTTTATGATAATCAAATTTGTTCTAAAATATTGCATTACTTGCGAAGGTGTTTTTATAAACATGATATTAATCCTTATCCAAATAAATACGATATTCATCACAAGTATTTAATTTTGAACAAAATTGCCCTTGACATCTTTTGATTTCAATAAATATCTTAGGACATAACATAGTTTTAAAATAAATCCGCACGGCCGCCGTGTGCCGTTAGCTGTGCGAGGCTTACTATAGTTTCACTCTTACTCATCATAGCGTGATGTACAGAGGCCAGCACATCAAGCTACCCCAATCTGTCAGATTTTCCCAATTGATAGAACCCTAATCCTTTCTGCTAAAGTTGGAAATCTATCAAAGAAGTTTGACAGATTGGGGTAGGTTGATCTGCTGGTGTCTGTCTGTACACACGGCTACACATCAAGCTAGACATTTCCAGTTTTAGCTGACCTCGCATTGTATAGGTTTTTCGTACATACAATCAGAAGTCAGCATAATAGCTTGATGTGTAGCCATGCATAAGTAATAATCTTAAATTAGTGGAATATATTTTAGTAATTTAGTATGTTTTTCCTTAAATTAACGCGGGGCACTGCTAGTAATATTATATTCGTAACTTTACATAAGTTTAGGTAGGTACCGAAAGTCTGAGAACGAGGTTTATATGTTATAGGTAGATAGGTGGTTGGTGGCTATCAACCACCTATCTAACCTATGAATATAATACCTCCACCACTCAGGTATTGGGACCTGGATGGTGGAGGTCAGATAGGCAGTTGCACCTACCATGTACTATTATGGTATTCAGATGCATTCGGTTAGACTGGAATCCGACCCCAACATAGTAGTTGGGAAAAGGCTGGCCAGATGATAAAAGGTCTACCGGCTGGTGTATTCTGTAAAAAAATCACTTGAAAACTAAGTTGGAGTGAGCTTGAAGTGATCGCTCAATAGGTTTTTTTTTTATAAAAACATTACCTACTCTATTAGGTACTTATAAATACGCTACAAATTAGGGTTTGTAGTATTATAATTAAGTATTTAGTTTTTTTAAGATGTTGAGTTTTAAATAATGGTCTTAGTTAACATTAATTAATTCTAATTAGGTTAGGAATCACGAATACTACATTCGAATAGGCTATTAGATTTACGAATGTTGTTAACTCGATTTTCAGGAACATTCACATTATGGGCTAAACAAAAAGTTTTGAACTGATAAGTTTAGTTACAACCAAAAATAATAACTTATTATTCTTTTTAGGTAATAGGTATCCATCGCAAACTGATCACTTGTTTATGATCTTACAGTTAATATGCGTAACAATTACACCAATTCGAACAGTCTATAAATTTTGCTCTTTAATCCCGTCATAAATACAATTTATTCAGATAATGTTATTTACCTTACAAATATTATAAATATCAAAGTATGCAGAACCATTCCACCAAAAAACACAAAGAGGAAACACCAACCATAAACTAAAATAATTTGAATGTTGCCTAACTTGAAATCATAAAAGTACTATTGAAATTAATTTTGCATCTACTTAAAAAATAAGTAGGTTATATATAATCTACTAAATCACCAGAAACAATTATTTATCTATCACTAAGTTGATATCGAATTAAAAAAAAATACGTGACATGCATTCACATTATACTATGCTTTATAACAGAGCCATCTATTGAATATTTGGTATACTAATATAAAATCTTAGCTTGAAGGCGAGAGACGAAGAAACGAAATATTACACTAAAATTTTAAATTGTGTAAGTGCGGCCTATTATTAGGCACTGTCGTGATTAAGCACGTGAAAATATTATAATCTATAAGATTATTAGAGTAGAATTTCAGCATGAAAGTCTAAAGTACGTGTTTAGTTCTGATGTTTTGCTGTAGATGTCGCTACTATAAGCTCTCAAGCGTCGCGTTGCTTTTTTTCCGGCCGGTCTTTGAACTCGTCGACGACATGTTTTTTTACAGATTTTCTCGAATTAATTCAGTAGGCAGTTTATCTAGTATCGATATTACATATTTACTGAATTCTGCTGCACAATAGGTACCTAACCTCCAGTAGGTGGTCTTCGTTGGCAACTACTACTAACTCAACCTATTAATTCAACGTGGTATTCCTACTATTTAGTCTAAAATTAGTTTATTATGTAGCGGTAAGGGTTCTGTAAAGGATGGCTACGCAAAGATTTCGCTACGAGACCAACTGCTACGAAACCGCTACGGTCCTCAGACTTCGCTACGGCTCCGCTACCGCTCCCGAGAGTCTCGATACTAACAAAAAAACTATTATTCTCATGGTTCAAAACTTCTGATTTAATTTTTAGATAGCTAACAGCTCTTTCTTTCTCGCAGTTGACGGTGTGTACCTATAGGAAGTGAGTAGGTTCACTTCACCAACGTTTTCATTTACGAAATGATAAATATTATGTACCAGCTTATTATTGTCCCTCTGCTGGGCATAGGCTTCCTCTCATATAAAGACGGGTTGGCGATTTTTGGCTGCATCTTTTCCATTATTTGACATAAGTATAGTTTACTTAAAGAATTTTCGAGATAATCAAGCCCCGCAGTAAAATCCTTTCCTAAAATCTTAATTAGGTAAGTAAGTACCACTTTTTGCTCCTTCTGCGGTCGATTTTCGAAAAACCCCAAACGGATACAACGGTCTCGAGTTAATCGGACAGCTCGTTAAGATTCTCCCAAAAAAACTTTAATACCCCCCCTAAATTCCCTTTGAAAAAAAAGGGTAGTTTTAAAAAAACTAACGAAATGTAATAAAATTGATAACTATCCTGCAGTGCGATTCTGTAACCATCTCACCGTGAAAACTTAGGTGAAGTGAGCATGGAGTGAGCTGTCAGTGTCATCCTGATGCTAGGGATTGATGCTCTTGACAGCTCACTCTAAGCTCACTTCACCTAACTTTTCACGGTGAGATTTTTACAGAATCGATCGGTAGGTACATCTAGATCCGCACCCTAATTGCGTAACACACTATTACTCTCAATTTGAATCAATTTGAAGCATATTGCTAATCCATTGCTCCCTAAGTTTGAAAAATGTGTCTGCTCAACAATGTAAATAACGCAATGAATGTTGTTGAACTGTCAAAATGAAACCCATTGCTACTGATAGTGTGTTACGCAATTACCCTGCTGTAGTCTAGATCACATAATTATACAACGTGTAACGTTAAATGCACAAAATTTGAAAATAGTTTCTTCATAATTGATTACTGAATTGATTTCAGTAACTTTTAATATAGGTTTTTTTTGCAAAAAATGATGTATTTTGCCATACTATCTGCCGATTGAGCCAAAGTAAATTAAGTCTTATTTTAAGGCAATAAGACTCAATTTTAAATGCTTAAAGCAATACTAGGTTTTTTTTTATTTGTGGTAATCCGCGATCAGTTTAATTTTTAGCGGATGACATGGGGATAAAACATTGACGGGAAGAGCGTGACTCCAGCGAGCCATCTACTCGTACGTATTCGTGCTTAGGTCCACACAGGTGTGGGTGGGCTACACGATGTCTTTCCTTTTAAGTCGTTTCCTGTAACTTCTTGTTTTCAATGCGGCAGCCAGATCGTTGGGGTGCCTTTGCAGTCTTTCCTGGTACCTTTTTGTGATGTTCTTGATCTTATCCATGACAAAATTCATAGATAACTCCTTATGTATGTATTTCAGCGTTTGTGACAAGCCAAGGAACCCCCTAATTGACCTTAAAATAGAGTTCTGCATTCTCTGTATGATGCTAATGCTAGAGTTACAGGCGCTGCCCCAAAGTTGGTTTCCATAAAGCCACACTAGCTTCAAGATCATTGTATATATTAAAAGTTTGTTGTCGGTACTCAGTTTACTGTTTCGTCCCATGATCCAGTGTAGGTTCTTGTAACGGATATTTAGTTCGTGTCTCTTGGTCTTAAGATGTTTCTTCCACGTTAGACGTCGGTCAAGATGTAACCCTAGGTATCTTACACTTTCGTGGTGAGATAGTGTGACATTCTCGAGGTGTAGTGGTGTGCAATCACCTTATCGCAGCATAAATGTGACGAGGACTGATTTGCTTGCGTTAGTCTTTATCCGCCACTTTTGTAACCATGTGGTTATTTTGTTGAGACTCTCTTGCAGCATGTGTGAGGCCATAGCAGGATCTGTGTGGCTTGCCAGTATTGCGGTGTCATCAGCAAATGTTGCTGTAGTAACTTCATCAGTCTGCGGGAGATCTGCAGTGTAAACTGTGTATAAAACCGGGCCCAGTACCGACGCTTGCGGTACTCCAGCAGTTATATTGCAGAATCGTGACGTCACATCTGATTCTTTCACTTAAACATTCTTTCCGACAAGTAGGATTTCATTAGTGAGTAGTACTGGTGGGAAAGGTTGATTTTCAGCTTGTATAACAGACCCTTATGCCAAACCTTATCGAAGGCCTGTTGGATGTCCAGGAACACTGAGGAGCAGTATAGCTTTTCTTCTAGGCTTACCCTTATCTTGTCGTAGACTCGATAGACTTGTTCAGTAGTAGAATGCTCCTGTCTGAATCCAAATTGGTGGTCGGGAATAATTTTCTCTTTATTTAGGATTGGTGATATTCTGTACATTAATAGCTTCTCAAAGACTTTGGACAGAATTGGCATAAGGCTTATGGGTCTATATGAAGATACTTCATTAGGAGGTTTACCTATCTTGTGTATCATTATGATTTGGGACACCTTCCACGCCAGCGGAAAGTACTGGATTCTGAAGATGGCATTAAAGAGTGATGTAAGAAACACAATGGCTTTTCTGGGCAGCTGTTTCAGTATTTCTTTGGTGAGGAGATCGTACCCGGGAGCTTTCTTGTCTTGAAGCTGTGTTATAAGCCACCAGACTTCGCGTACTGTAATGGGGCGCGAGGGTGGCGACATTTGGAAATCTTCTTGTAAGACGCTATCAACTAGTTCCTCATTTGCCAAGTCTATGGCTGGATTTGGTGTAAAGACTTTTTCAAAGTGCCATGCAAATGCGTCTACCTTTTCCTGGGATGTTCGCGCCCACCCTGATGTGGTTTTAAGAGGAGGCCTAGCATTATGAGGCCTGTTATAGTTTTTAGTGAATTTCAACAATGAATAGTTATTAATACTAGGATGAACACGATTTTCTTAATAAAAATAGTTAGCTTTAAAAAAAATAGTTTTGTTCATTGTATTATGCTTTTAACTCAATGCTCTAATTGGGGTAGTTATATGAGGTTTTGCGCATTTAACGTTACACGTTGTATAATCAACAGCATTCTCATTACGTATTTTGGGGCAGCGAATTAGGTAATTGGTGTGTAGTAAGACTGCCACCTTAGATGTAAGAAAGAGAAAGAAAGAATGAAGTTTATTTGGACACAGTTCGTGAAACACAAAATAAAAATAATCTTTCAAAAACAATAGTGTACTGTGTGTGCCTCACGGCTGCGCTAAAAAGGTGACAGCCAGACAGATACTGTCTGAGGGGCAAGTGACGGGGAGATACCGTTTCAAGAAAATACCTAATACATACCTTTTATACGTTTAAATAAATAAACTACTAATCAAATACATATCATTACAAAAACAAAAAAAAAAATGAAATCGAAGTCTCAGCAAAACCTGTTCTTCGCGATCATCTAGAATTCTAGATTGATCTGTGCACGGTGCACCTGCACTCTAAAGCGCAACTGAGCGCGACGGAGAGTACACCGACAGTTATTTACTTACCTAAACTAGGTACCATCAAAAGAGTAAAAATACGTAAGTACAAAGGTATCATACCTTACAACACTTCCCTATAAACTACGTTGGTAGTTATGCTGCCAGGAGCCAAAATGTAAAGAGAGTCAGGACTGGTGACGCGGGAGCAAGCGAGGTACAGTTGCCCGTGTGAGAAGCAACTCGTCCTGAGGTCGACACCCGCTGCCCTCAGTGTCTGCCCCTGCGACTTATTGATGGTCATCGCGAAGCAAACACTCACGGGGAACATGTACGCGCTTGAGGGGAATGCGTGGTATAAATACTGCCTCGCCGACGCCACAACCCGTAAGAATTTCCGCCTCAATGGTGTGTCTGTGGAGCGAGATCACTTTAAGGCGGGTCCCGTTACACAACTTCGGGAGGACATAGGTTCCGAAGAAGCATAATCTGGACACCGACCTTCAGCTTGATGGTATACGCTGGAAGTCCACTTGCTTTTTCTTGAAATTTGGCAAGAAGCAATTTCATGTACGACAAGTAAAGGAATAAATCCAAAAACTAAATTTGTACGGAACCCTCGGTGCGCGAGTCCGACTCGCACTTGACCAGTTTTTTCACTGGGGTCGTACTTTCTACCGAATTCTGATGCACAATAGGTATATTAACTCCAGTAGTATTCGTTAGAAACAAAGTCTACCTATTAATTATTCAACGTGGTATTCCTACACTATTTTAGTCTAATATTGGTTTCTTTTGTAGCGTATCTAGATTCCATAAAGTATGGCTACGCAAAGATTCGCTACAACTCCGCTACGAGAGCGTTAACTTGCCGCAGCTGCTACGAATCCGCTACGGTTCAGCTACGACTTCGCTACGACTCCGCAACCGCTCCCGAGTCTTAGTACCTAATAAAAACTATTTGAATATGCTCATGAATCGAAACTTCTTTTTTTTATAATATTTTTGATAAACTAATGTAAAACAGCTCTTTCTTTTTCGCAGTCGTCGGTAGTGTAGGTATAAGAAGTGGTTGGGTTCACTTCACTAACGTTAAAAGGAATCAATTTTATATACGTTTTCTTATTTGGTATTTTACCCCGTGACGTTACATTAGCATTTTGCCGTGGTGTGTGAATGTGTCTTTCTTGGATGATTAAGTTAGATGACCATTTCTCCGGTTTCTCTTGGTAGGTTAAGAAAAAAATTGGAAAATCCAAAAGAGCACGACTTTTATTGCTCATTTGATCGTATAAAAAACCATAGATCTACATAGAGAATTAGTTTTTTAATAATAACCAGCGGCCCGCCCCAGCTTCGCATGGGTGTATTTTTTTTTTCAAATTTCCGAAATTTTCTTTCATACAAACCTTGTCCTAGCAATATTCGCAATAAAATAATATTGCGATTATAAATTGAGATATAAACTATCCTATCTTTCAAGTTGGATGAAACTGCACACAGTGTGCAAAATTTTATTAAAATTGGTTCAGTAGTTTAGGAGTCCATTGCGGACAAACAACGTGACACGTAATTTATATATATTAAGATAAGAAGATAATTAAACTACTTTGAATAAAAGAGCCATTTTCAATAGGGTTCCTCGTAAGGGTGAAACGAATCTATTAAAAAAAATGACTCAATCAATTGATTTTTTCGCAATCTACAGTGTTTTCAGGTTTCACACTTGATTGACGGATTTTTTTTTAAATATTTTCGTGTTTTTTCGTTTCTACTGCATTAAATCAATTTTTGAAAAGTACAGAATTAATCTACATTATTATAGAATTAATCTACATTATCTATACAATGGTATATAAATTAAGTAGGTTCTGTGTACTAGCAGGAGGAATATAACAATAGAAACAGTTGCAGGAGGCAAAAAAATTTCGACCGTAAAGCACTCTCTAATGCTTCGCATTATGAGTCGTGCAAAACGTCGAAAGGTGCTGTGGGATATCCGGTTAGAACGTAGTTTTTCGCTGTATATTATGTATTAAAATAAGATCCACAACGAAATAAATTAACAAAGTTTGAGAGTAACTAAATGAAAAAAAGCAACCCATACCTACTATAGCAAAACTGTCGTGACTTTTCTCTTTTTCGGTCTAGTTTCGAGCTATGGAGAGGGGAACAGTAATTTTCGCCATTTTTGAGCTAGCATTATATTCTTTTTGAGATATTTTTAATCTTTCTAAAGCAAATTCTTCCCAGTGATACTATAATAGCTTCCCCTACCGTTTTCGGCCACGGTGGCTAATCTCAACGGAGATTAGCCAGGTACGCAGGAGATATTATAGTGCACAAGTGTGCGCGCAGACACAGGTGCATTCCCTCTTCCCTCACTCTCATAGTCCGATGGGACGGCAATCCGACACGACCGGAGAGAGATCAGGCGCAGGACCAACGGCTTAACGTGCTTTCCGAGGCACGGGGGTATCACACCGCCAACTTCCAAACTTCGGGCTGTTACTAAGAAATTCCTAATGGAAAAACTCAATAACACTTTGCCCGACCCGGGAATCGAACCCAGGACCCCACGCTCAGCAGTCGCGCTTGCGACCACGAGACCAAGGCAGCGTCCGTCACTCACTCAAGGCCAGTAGCAATGGATTTCATTTTGACAGTTCAACAACATTCATTGCGTTATTTACGTTGTTTAGCAGATACATTTTTCGAATATATAAAGCAATGGATTAGCAATATCCTTCAAAATGATTCATATTGAGATTTATCGTCTGTTACGCAATTAGCGTGCACGTTGTAAAGTTCTCTCATCCTCCATAGTGCTTATGTGGCGTTATAGATGCCGCCACTATATCTACCTAACAGAATACTTTTTAAACTTTGTAACTTTTGTTTTGGTCTTTAATTGGCGATCTGTGTGCGCGTTATCGAAACCATATTCAAGAAAATGATTGCTTTTTTAAAGATTTTCGGACACTGACAAATTAAATCGTCGGAAATGAAAATCAACTGATGATATAAATATCTACAGACAGTGGTCAGATAAACTGACGTAAAGCTGCAGAACTCGTGTCGTACGGATTTGAAATACCACTCGTGTGGTCGGGATAATTTCAATTAATTGCAAAACTATGAGAACTATGACGTGTATTACTAAGCGCTGATTTCTCCATCGCTAGATAACTTTTATTCGAGGAATAAAATTGAGGTTTGACAGAAAAATCAGCCTTTAAACATGTATTACCTACTTTTTGTCGAGAAGAATTTATTTTGTTTTATTTGAGAGATTTTTAGAGAGGATTTTTTGGTGTGTATTTTTATTTCTTTTAACTTTGGTAGGTACAGTCAGCAAAGGAGATAAGTATACAGGGTCGTCGAATATAGTTCAAGTTTACTAAGAAACCGATTGATGTTTTCGAATAAAATTCAATTTAATTAATAGAAAACAAACTGTTCATTTATCAAATTAAATTTCATTCGGAAACATCAATCGGTTTCTTAGTAAACTTGAACTATATTCGACGACCCTGTATACTTATCTCCTTTGCTGACTGTACTTTCACAAATTAGAAACTATTGTACCTACATGGTTTCTAATTTGTGGAAGTTTGTAAATGGCAACTATAAGCGCTAATTGTACATTATTTATCTAGAAATTAGACTGTAAGCTTACTGAGAAATAAATAAATAAATGAATTAAAACACTGTAAATTACGGAATACCGCAGTTTATCTAAGTTCTACCAGTCTTCTTCTTATTAATAAAAGAGAAGTACAATCACCACCAACCGCACATTAAATGCGTTAGGAAAATAAATGACGTCCGCAAGTCCTGGGTATGCAGGGGGCTAGAGCCGCGCGTGACGCGTTAGGGATCACTTCCACCGGCTTTTGCCCTCGCCGGCGGCCAGTCGGGACGCACACGGCGCAACGGCAACACGCCCTCCTTCCTCCGCACAACGCGCGAACACCGCTTATCTCTTATCATTACGAAAATGATACATCAAATTACCTCACTAGTGCTCAGATAGTGAACACTCCAACCGCGATAACACCTCCAGTTCCGATTTAATTCGTTTAAGACATTTTAAGTGAGGTTTCCCCTTACTTTTTTACTCAAATTGAAATGGAAGTGAGCGTGTGAATAGAACTTTGGACTTAAAGTGACAAAGTTTCAGTGAAAACTCAAAAAAATGAAGACGATATTGATAGCAGTGATCCAAGTCTTGGTGTTAGTGAGTATTCAGTGTACTCCATGCACCAAAGTGCAAAGCTTGGACATTACAAATGGTGTTAAGCACCCAAACTCTTCAGTGATATTCGAAGGAGTGGAGTACAAGGATGGGACGTGGTACGAGCTCGAGGAGAACGGCACGACTCTGGTAATGGGATGTCCGTGCATCGGGAGGACTTGTGTGCACAGATGTTGTCAGCGCGGCAGTGCAATTTTCAACGGATCGTGTATTGAAACAAACTCTACAGCTATAAATCCCTTCAGTCCGCCTGTATACAATGGGAAGGTGGCGACGACCGTGGCTGCGCACGAGCAGTTCTTCTACTTATATGTGCGAGCTTGCGATGACAGCTACTTGGTCGACTCAAGCGCAGCTGGCGAGGAGCTTTACATTCAAGAGGTAAAATTATGAATAACTACATTAGGTACAATAATCTTAAGAATACCACCTAGTCATAATAAAATTAATTGTAATAGACACTCAAAATTGAATCACTTACTCGGTCTCATGAAAGTACGGAGAAACCATCAAAACACTTATCATTGTGTATCATCAACACGTAAAGAAATGACAGGCAGCGGACTGATATCTTATCTATGTAGAATAAATACACACATTTCAATATTAGGCATATATTGAGAGGGTTAAGTTGTAACCTCCATCCAAAAAAATAAAGGGAAGAAGTTCTCAACGTATTTTAATTCTCGTTGTAATGACTGCTCTTTATTCGTCTCTTTTGCACTTTTATCTAAGTGCAGAGAAAGGGATGAAAAGATCATTGGGTTGCATTAGTGTGGCAAGTCTGGGTACTGTCTGTTAGGTCAAAACAACAATTAACTTCTTAATCACGCATTATTATTACCTTTTAATTATTTTGCGCCATTCATTATTATTTTACATTTTTTTATGGGAAAAATAAAAAATCAAACTTTTTAACACGTTCAACGCGGCAAGCGTCTGGTAGAGTATGCTCGTCCGAGCGTTACAGCCGCTGTAGCAGAGCTTCCTGATATGCGTTACGTGTTAGTCTTGTAAGGATTTCTCGCATAAACATCGATGTTTTATTGTGCTAGTCACTCTGAAATCAATTTAATTACCTACCATTAAAGTTGATATTTGTTTATTTATAACTTGAAATACCTATTATTAATTTGAAAGATAAGTTTGAATAAACTTTAAATACAACTGGCGAAATGTGGGTGTACTATTATATAGGTGCACCTCTACCTAACCCTTCGTGGAATGCGGTGTGATGTTATGTTATGTTTTAGTATTCAAAATTCGGTTTATCATTATTTTGTCTTAGTCATCCCGCTGAAAATAGTGGGATGTGGTTAATCCATTAAGCAAATTAATGAAGCACCTTATCATGTCATGATTCATGGATCCATTGTGACGTTAAGAAGGGAATTTTATTGTAGGTATTATTACTAAATGTTACCTACAGATTGGTCAATAAATTACACTGTTTACTCGCTGAGGTTATTTCAGAATGCAGATAATTCAATCTTAGTTAGTTTTGAGTTTGTTGACGGAATGGGAAAACATATACCGAATAAAAGTAGATATCGGTAAAATTTATGATTTTAATGTTTTTTAATCGACACATATGTAAATTTTATACATGGAATAAAGTTGACGTCTGAAAGATTTTGTATGGAAGAACTGTTAAAAATTCAAAATAATTCCTCACATAAAATTATCTGGCGTTGGAAAAATCAGCCTTAAGTACATATATTCGTTAATTTGGCTATGAACACCAAATAACCACCACAAACAAGTTTTCAAATAAACGGAGAAGCCTCTGCGGTTCAAACATTTGCGGTTCAAACATTTGTGTTATTGAAATAGGTAACGTAAGTCGAAATTAAGAGAAAATTCGAGAAAAGACAACATTTTCATTTGGACAACAAACTTATTCACTTATTTTATCACAAGTTTTACTTGCAGAGAGTGGTTTATAGTATCTATCTAAAGAACCTCTTGAAAGGGAAGATGATTCATTGGATACTGCATTCACTTATCATGATGGCATCATGGCTTATACAATATGGTTCACATAGAACCAATAGGAATACGTAGGCTTGGTCGATATATTGATAGAAATATTGCTTTAGATGCGAAATTAGGGATATATCGCGAGACAAATGCTGACTATGAATGTGGAGTGCTGGTTTAAGGAAAGATTAAAGCGCTTTTTTTAGTATTTCCTTGTTGTTGAATTGTAGGGAAGATAAACTATACAGCAAGTAATTAATACTGACTAGCTGACCCGGCGAACTTCGTGCCGCCTCAAATTCAATCGGAACGAATGTATGAGAAAATTAATTATCATAATATTTTTTTTCGTGAATTCTTCTCAGTTTTTATAGTTATTCTGCTATTCGGGGCGTAGTCAAATCCAACAAATCAAATATCATAAAAATCGGTCCAGCTGTTCTTGAGTTATACTTATAAATGGTGTAACTAATCTGACTTTGTTTTATTTATATAATTACTAGCGGCCCGCCTCAGTCTATCGATTTTGTAAAAATCCTACCGTGATAACATAGGTGAAGTGAGCGTGAAGTAAACTATCAATGGAAGCAATCCCTAACATCAGGTGGCAGCTCACTTCACCTTAGTTTTCACGGTGAGATTTTTACAGAATAGCACTGCAGCTTCGCACTGGTGTATTTTTTTTTTTTAATTTCCGAAATTTTCTTTCATACAAACCTTGTCCATGTCCTGGCAATATTCGCAATAAAATAATATTGCGATTATAAATTGAGAACTATCCTATCTTTCAAGTTGGATGAAACTGCACACCGTGTGCAAAATTTTATTAAAATCGGTTCATTAGTTTAGGAGTCCATTGCGGACAAACAACGTGACACGTAATTTATATATATTAAGAAGATTATTAAGAAGAAGAAGATAAATAATTATATAGCATGTATCAGAAAGATGTGGTCAAAGAGTCTGGTACAGACCATCAAACTAAATAACTTTCTCCATGGTACCAACATCGTAATCTCGAAAAAAATATCAACTGTCCCATACAAAACTTCAAAACCTACTTGACTCAAATGTGTGGGATGGCTGGTGGTAATAGTAACTACTTCTGCGGACGAGCTCATTGACAACTGATTTACTAGTAGTTGGTCTCGTGGTTGCAAGCGCGACTGCTGAGCGTGGGATCCTGGGTTCGATTTCCAGGCCGACCTGGGAATGCTGGAAATTTTTGCTGGGCCCGAGTAAAAGTGTTGTTGGGTTTGTCATTAGGAATTTCTTAGTAACAGCCCGGAGTTTGGAAGTTGGCGGTTTAATATCCCTGTGCGTGTGCCTCGGAAAGCACGTAAAGCCGTTGGTCCTGCACCTCCAGTCTTGTTGGATTGCCGTCCCATCGGTTTATGAGAGTAAAGGAACAGAAAGTGCACCTGTGTTTACGTGCACATTTGTGCACTATAATGTCTCTTGCGTGGCTGGCTAATCTTTGTTGAGATTGGCCACCGTAACCAAAATCGATTGGGAGGCTATTTTCTATTATTACCATACTGATTCTACACGTGTTAGAATAACCAGCTGCTGGTAGCTAAAGAAACAGAAACCAAACATACTTCCGCAGGTATTGATAAAATACGTATATAACACATTGATTTATTGTATGTACATGTCGCAGGTTTTTCATAAAATTAGGTTTTTGATAAAAAACCTAGGTTTTTGATGAAAAACCGGAAGATGACACATTTTAAACTCAATTTCATCATAAACCTGTAACAATCCAGATTTTTGATCAAAAACCTGAACTAGTTTGGGTTTATGATAACGTTCTTGTCAAAATCACGATTTTGCTTTGTTTTATGACAAATAAATCAATTTAAATGAAATATTTAAAACAATCCATCATCATTTGCAACTTAGTAGAAAGAAAACATTTATTTATCAAAATTTTACATCCATGATCCAATCAATATTCTCCTTCTTCAATTCAATTATGAAATGAAATGTTTCAATTTCACGTACCTACCTACCTATATTAATCTGATTTTGATAAGCTGCGAAAATGAAATTTCGTAACTATTAAATACGACTAAACTGAGTCAAATTTAAAAAAGGGTAGTATTTAAACGCAAATCAAAAAATATCCGTTTTCTATGCAAGAAAATTCCGAATTCCCATCAAAATTATTGATTGCACAGCAAAATATTCAACTCAAAATATCACTAAACACACTATAATTTATTTTCGCAGCGTACAGCGATTTTTACGTCAGGTCGACGGAGCCCCGCTGCGCGGGGCTCCTATTTCTGTCTGCAGGGTTTAAAGGAACCTAACCAAACCGAACCTCGGGGTGCCCCTGACGTCGTTTAGTATTATGCGAATTTGCTGTGCGGTCAGTATTATTTGCTGTGCAGTCAGTATTTATGCTATGTATGTAGTATTTTTTTATATGCAATTTATAATATCCCATTAAAAAAAGAATAAAATGTAATAAAGAAACGTTTACCACGTGCTTGCTTTTTTGTAAATTTGCTAGTAGGTACACAGAAATATTAAAAACAGTTTTTTTGCATGCACATCGATTTGTCTTGCAGCGCAGAAGCGGGGTAAGGGCGGGGCTAAGTCCCTGTCAACGGAAATGTATATCAGATTGATCATAAACCCAAACTAGTTCAGGTTTTTCATCAAAAATCTGGATTGTTACAGGTTTATGATGTAGGTAATTGAGGTCGGTTGAGGATCGGTTTTTGATCAAAAATCTAGGTTTTTGATCAAAAACCTAATTTTATGAAAAACCTACGACATACACACGGCTAGCCAGTTTAGCCAGCCAGCCAGTTTGGCCAGTTTTAGCTGACCTCGCATTGTATAGGTTTTACGTACAATCAGATGTCAGGTTATACTGGATATGTGTAGCTTGATGTGTAGCCGTGCGTACAAAAGTAAGTAGTATTTTTAAATATATGGTATTTGGAGTTTACAAAGATAAGATAACGATTCTAGTTGCCAACTAAGGATTCATTTGTAACACAAACAAATCCAACTGACAATTGCACAATTTGTGAAGTTGGAATATGAAAACGAAAAGCAATCAACTAAGTATAAATTAATTTTTTGGGCGTTATTCTTGAACAAAACTCATTTTTACACCCAGTTGCACAAAGATAAACATTAATTCATTACGTAATGAATCATTAACGCTAATGATTTCATTAATTTAATGACGTTGCAGAAAACAACTTTAACATAATGTTCCGTTACCTAAAGTCATCTTTAAACAATGCTTCTATTATTAACATGAGTAAAGGTATTCAATATTTTTTTTAAAATATATTATCATGAGAAAAGTTCTAACATGAATGTGGACGATTTTAAGGAAAGACTAAAACGCTTTATTTCGTCTTTCTTTGTTGTTGGATTGTAAGTAAGGTAAATGATACAGCAAACTATCAGATGTGGTCAAATGAAAGGGTGTCCTACAGACAAATAAACTGAACAACTTTCTCCATGGGACCAACATCGTAATCTCGAAAAAAATATCAACTTTTCCATACAAAACTTCAATATTATCTACTCGACCCAAATGAATGGGATGGCTGATTATTATATAGGGTGAAATTGAAAACATGCGACAAATCGAAATGCGAGATTATAATTATCATTACGGACAACTTTTAGTTAGGGACCAGAGCAGCAATCGCGAAAAAAAAATCAGCTGTTCCCTACATTTATGTTCGCATAACTCGTCAAAACGTAGAGAACAGCAGATTTTTTTTTTCGCAATTGTAGCTTTGATCCCTTAGTAAAAGTTGTTCATAATGATGAGTAGGTACAATCTCCCATTTTGGTTTGTCGCATGTTTTTAATTACAACCTGTTAAACTATTGTGGTAATAACTACTTCTTCGGATGAGCACATTTACAAAGAGCTCTTTTACATTTACCCACTGAAGTATTAAAGCACTTAATACTTTAATCACCATACATACTGCTACACGTGTTAGAGTAACTGTGTTGACTAGTTATTACAAGTTAATCGGAGTTTAACTTAATTAATAACCAAAGCACAAAGTTTTTATGTGATTCCCATTTAGTTAAACGTCGTTTATAGGCAAACGGAAGCAAATGGAGTCACCAGTATTGATGCAGATTATAGACTGCTATAATTACTTAATGCTATGACTAATAATAATTTTAAAGAAAAGCTAGTCGTCTGCCTAATCCAAAGATAAGTTTAGTTGTTCACTGATAAGATAAGTGACCTTCTGTCGTTCAAACATGGTTATTATGAAATTATCGTAAACAGTCTAGTTTATTCTACTTTTAATAACTTACAAGCATAACCAATCAATCTACCTAGCATTTTCACAACTATGTTAGGGTCACCTTCCAGACTAACCGAATATAGCTGAATACCGGTATTTCAGATGGAGCTACTGCTTATCTGCCCTCCACAACCCAGTTACTGGGTAACACGATACTCCTTTTTAAGACTGGTTGTAAGACTTTTGGACTTCTGACTACGTGTAACGACTATCAAAAATCTACGAATGACACCCGGCACCAACGGCTTAAAACGTACGTTCCGAGGCACGGAGGGGTCTCAATATGTCGATAATGGATGGTCACCCATCCACGAGCCGACCGCGGCAAGTGTAGGTAACCTTCGATTGACCCGTGCAGCTGTTATTAATTAGCCACGAGCCAAAACATAACCGAAAGTGTCACATACTTACAGCTTAACGACAATCAGATCAATTGCGTTTAGGTACTTAGGTAGGTGTAATTTTATTGAAATATCTCTTGGAGGCTGTAGAAATCAAAGCTTCTTTCCTGAAAGGAATTAGGGGTTGAAGTTCATGTCAACGAAGTTTCAGGCTCCTTCCCTAACCAACAACATCTGATTTTTTTTAATGCTGAATAGGCCTGCTCTTGACTTCGCTCACGCCTTATGAAAAGCGGATATATGGATAAGGTCTATGATGGAACTAGTGTGCTCAGAAGATGCCTAAGGCTCTGGAACTCCCACGCATCGACGAAACACAGTAGGCTGCTTGACGCCGGACTCCCGTGGTGGTCGCAAACCAGGCGTTCGTTAGCCCTACCACCGCAAGGGAAGAATTGTCCAGTCAAATAAGGCGTTGGGTGTGACTGTCCAGGATGCGCCGAGCGCTCGGTTCAGTTGAGTAACTGGCGGAACCAACTGCGCTACACGAGGAGGTTTCTTCATGCATCCCAAAAATATAATATATCAAAAATATATAATGAAATATACCTACCTACAGATTTTAATGAATTGCGGATTTTTGAGAGATATCCGAGGTCGTTCCATATCAAGTAAACCATTTACGGAAATAACTATGCCAAACATTTAACTGTGACTCGTAAAAGATAAGCAAACAATGGCTCATTACTGTGAGATAAACGGGAACAAATAGTTCCAAAGTGGAATGCGTTCAAGTACAAGGCTTAACTAACATTGGATAATTAATACCTAACTTTTGTGCATGATCCCAGTTGACTGAGTTGTGCAGTAATATTCTATCTACTAGCAGCGCCCCGCGGTTTCACCCGCTTAAGTTCGATCCCGTGGGAATCCTGGTTATAAACTATCTGTGTGCCAAATTTCATCCAAATCCGATCAGTAGTTATTACGTGAAAGAGTAACAAACATCCATCCATCTATCCTCACAAACCTTCGCGTTTATAATATTAGTAGGATAGCAGGGTTCTATAAACTTAAGAGTTTATTTGTTTGTTTGAACGCGCTGATCTCTGCAACTACCAGTCAGATTTGGATTCTTTTTGCATTTGATAGCCCAATTCTTGAGAAAGGCTAATCACGCTAGGAAAGACCGTTAAGTGAGAACGGAGTAATTGCGCGGGCAGGCGATGCGAAGCGACGGGGGCAGAAGCTAATGATACTCTATGGGCTCCACGCAATTATATCACAAGAATCATTAATGAAAGGTGTATTTATCAGTAATATGATAATTATTACTTGGGACTTAAACATAGGTACCTTTACTCCATACCTAAGTTTAGGTAGTAAAATAAAGGTAAACAAAAAAACCACGTGACGTGGTTAACCGACTGCACGTAATAACAGTCTATTCAGTTGTCATGCTACGTCACAGTTGTATTCGTCAATTTAGCAACGTTATTAACGAATTATAATGGTGCTCCCACACTGCTGTTATAAAATGTTTACAAACATTTTCTAACATTGTGATTTAATACATTAAATCAAAAAAGTTTTCAGAAATCAGAAAAGGGTTCATGTTAGGTAATGTTAGTAAACATTTTATAATAGCAGTGTGGGAGCACCATAACATTGATAAATTGAACAATACAACTGTGATGTAGCATCACATCGTCTGCCCGGGCTATTACTTCGTTTAAACTCAGCGTTTCCTCTGTCCTTTTTTGTTTTTGCTCGGCTCCTAAGGACCCTAGCGTGATGTTAAGTAGCTTATAGCCTTGAGCCTTCCTCAAGCATTGGGCTATCAAATGCAATAATAATTTTCATTTATTTTTGGGAGTTTCAGAGATTAGAGCGTTTAAACAAACAAACTCTTCATCTTTATTATTAGTACTGGTATAGAAGTATACACAGATAAAATTAAATACAATTTGTAATAATAAAGGCTTGGCCTGTAGATCGTGGCGTGACCTTAATTTATTATTAACCTGCACTAAGTATCCTATACGAGTACCTAACGCTTGCACAGACTAGAATTTTATCGATTGGTCTATGCCACTTGTCATCAATTTTCAGTCTAAAATCACTGATTGCAAATGCTAAGGCTAGGAACACGGCGATTTTTTTTTGAATCTGAGTAATATACGTAACACACTAGGATAATTACGTAACGACAGTTGAACAACATTCATTGCGCTATTTACGTTGTTGAGCGGACAATTTTTGGAACATGAAGCAATGGATTAGCAATGAATTCATTTTGCATCCTTCAAAATGAAACAGATTGAGATTGATAGTGTTTTAATTACGCAATTAGGGTGATGATCTTTGTCACACTGCATACGTGCGATTTTCCGCCTTGATAAGGCACTTTTGGTGAACTAAACACTTTTGGTGACGAAAACGCATGCGCATTCGTCGCGTTTTCCCGCTCAGATAGAGCCTTTTACCTTTGTGCTACGGTCCCAAAAAACACACGGTTTAATTTTGAAATAGCATTTACCCCGACGGCAATCGGTCCTTTCTAAAAATATATTCACCTAAATGATAAATCGACTAGGAACCTGCAAATCGCAACACTCGGAAGACCGTCGGGTTTCAGATAAAAATAGGTTTTAAAAGCTTTTAGCGTGCCCGTGCCTATCTAATCCAGGTAAAAAATGGCCGAGTTATTCCTGGAACGTGAATTATAATCTGGATCTACCTAGTTTATCAACTGTTGAGCTGAACAAACAGAAACCAGGCGTTTATTGAGGGTAGAAATTAAGTATTGGAGCGTTACCTATAATATCTTGAATAAATCTCTCATTTTTAGAAACATTAAAACAATACAATTTTAGAACTTAACACTTATAAGAAACTGGGTCAGTTCTTTTTTAAAACCTACCTAACATGCCGCGAATCAATTCTTTCTCAAGAAAACAAACAAACATTATCGTTCATCAAACACACATATATCTTAATATATAACTTTAAAAAACATCGGTGCAGATATAAAATAAAAAAAAAAGTAAGCGCAAGAAATAACAAAACAAAGCGTTGTCACATTGTCGGTAATCTTATCTAAATGGGTGCGTCCAACAAACGCTTAAGAAAAGCTAGTCATATCTGTGCAATGCGCAAGCGCATTTTTCCATCTAAACAACATAAATAATATAGAGATAAGAATTAAAGTATTTTTAGTTCTGATTATACAGAGTGTCCCTGGAAGTATGGATCAAATCGAATAAGGGCGTGGGCAAGGTATTGCCAAAGTTTTTGATCCTGAGAATGATTGATGATTGAGAATTATTTTACGGTTCAAAAGCTGTGACCAATTTTTTTCAATCCTTTCGCATAGTGCTCAAAGAAAACAAAATAATAAAAAAAAACTATCAGGGCTGTCTAAAAAACTTAAATTGACAGTTCGTGGTAGTTTTTTTAAAATGATTTTGTTCTTTGAGCACTATGCAAAGTGATTGAAAATAACAAAAGTTGGTCATAACTTCTGAACCGTAAAAAAATTCACCAACATTCTCAGGATCAAAAAGTTTGGAAACGACTTTGCCCACGACCCTATTTGATTTGATCCATACTCCCAGACATACCCTGTATATCAGAACTAATAATAATTAGTGGACGCAATGGACGTTCCTATGGTCACTTTCGTTGACCAATCACAATCCGAATCATTTTGAAGGATATTGCTAATACGATTGCTTCATATTTAGGAAAAAATGTCTGGTTATCAACGTAAATAACGCAATGAATGTTGTTGAACTGTCAAAATGAAAACCATTGCTACAGTTATTGTGTTACGCATGTACCCCGCAGCTTAGATTTTCTTAGAAAAAAAAAATGACTGAGGTTAAAACACGTCGTCATTTAAATTCATTGAAAAGAATCGTATGATGTGTTTGTTATTATAATAAATAAGAACGACGTGACAAGCACATCGTACGAACGCTTAACTCCCTTGTAACATAAAACGTCTAGGGAATATGCTAAAGATAAAAGTCCAACTTTTAACTCAAGTGACGGATGATAGCTGATATGCGGCCTTTTTTAGGTGATTACTGAAGTTTTAAAAGACAAGCAATAACGAATGTAAAGAAAAGATTGTTTTTTTTTATTTTTTGGAAAGCTATCTCGCAGGTAACTACGAGGTTGCCGGCTGCTTAACCGGGCTATCCTGTGGATGCGATAGTAGATTAAGGCCTCCAGCCAAGGCATTCAACTTGTAAACTAAGCGATTACACGCTAAGGGGGCACCCACTATGGGGTACTGATTTGCTGGAGGGCAGGAAGGGATAGGCTGGATCGGATCGAGATTACTAAGGGACCAATTTAAAGCTAAGTACAGGTCGGGGTGAAAAGTCTGCATTGCTGAGCATAATTAAAAAACATACTCTGGCAGCTCGGTCAGCACAATGATCGCAGGTTTGATTCGATATTTGGGTCGAGTGCAACATTCATGGATTATTTTAATTTAAAGTATCTGCCCACACAAAAAATATGTCACAAAATATTATTATCTCGGTCAAGGTTTGTTTTGTAGTAGTTACTGTGCAACCTTGGGAAACCACAAGCTTTGTTAGTTCAGGCGTTTCTGGAAAAAAAATCATACTTATTTGTTTATAATAACGTGATTGTCGCCGGATCTCATCGACTCCGCTTCTTCATGCTATGATCTATTTTAAATAAATAGGTACCTACCTATTTTATCATTGAAGTGGAAAAGATTGTTAGTTATTAAATTGACGAAAAATGCAGTAGAAAAATTACAGAAGTCACCTAAAAAACAACCGACTTCCAAAAGAGACACTACAAAGTGTAAAATAACTTTAATTTCGAAAGTCGGTGTTGTTGGGTTCCCATTATCGTTGTGTGCCACCGACTTCCTAAATTAAAGTTATTTTTCACTTCATAGTGTCTTTTTTGGAAGTCGGTTATTTTTTTTTTTTGTAAAAATGCTTTGATTTTTCACTTTTAAGTTGTACTTACCCCACACAAATTCGTATAACACTACCTGTTATGTAAATATCAGTTACAGGAAGTCATTATAACATCATCAATATTTATGAACTAAGTGGCAAAAATAAGTATTATTGAAGCTAACTCAAAAACTACCCAAAGAGAGTCAATACAATTTATATGGGACCACCCCTGAAACATACCCTATCCATTAAAAAAAATATTTTTGGAATTGATTCACAATTGCCGGAGATATCGCGTAACAAACATACAAAAAATAATAAAAAAACAACATAGGTACATACAGTCGAATTGAGAACCTCCTCCTTTTTGAAGACGATTAATAAAAATAAACTACACATATTACCACTTTAAAATGTCTTTGCATTGTACCTAAATAATAATTAAGTACTTCGCGTGATTTTATGAAACCATTACTAAACTAAACTAAAAAATATGTGAACATTTATATTGCATTTACCAAGAAAAGTAGGTTGTTAATGTTTCATTACATTTTCTAGCAATTTCAGTACAAATTTGTTGATGCAACATTGTAAAAAAATGTTGATTCGAGTACTGGTGACAAAGTGTTTTATCCTCGTACGTGTGGATCTTCATCTGTGTCACAAAGACCATCTTTGTAGCAAATGACTAACGCGCTACAGTTTATACTTTTGCAGCTTTATCGTAGTTTTACTTGTTGTAATAAGGGCTGATTTTTCCAACGCCAGATAATTTTATCCGAGGAATAAATTCTGAATTGTTGACAATTCTTCCATACAAAATAATGTCAGACGTCAATTTAATTCTACGAATAAAAACTATAATTATGTCGATTGAAAAATCAGCCTTGTATTATTGTTCTGGAATAAACTTTTTATTTTATAGTTCCAAAAAAATTTTTTTTTATGGATAGGGTATGCCTCAGGGGTGGTCCCATATACTTACATTTTATTAACTTTGCTTGGGTAGTTTATTGAGTTAGCTTCAATAATATGTATGTATTTTTGCCACTTAGTCTTTAATGATGATATTATAATGACTTCCTGTCACTGATATTTACATAGCAAGTAGTGTTATACGAATTTATGTGTGGTAAGTACAACTTAAAAGTAAAAAAATTAAAATATTTTACAAAAAAAAAAAAAAACAAGCGGCTTCCAAAAAAAAACTACAAAGTCAAAAATAACTTTAATTTCAAAAGTCGGTGGCAAACATCGAAAATGTGAACCGAACGACACCAACTTCCGAAATTAAAGTTATTTTTCACTTTGTAGTGTATTCTTTGGAAAAAAGTAAAAAAGTTTTTATGTCAATTCAACTGCCACAATATTTTATTGCATTATAATTTATGTCAGCAGTGCAGGCGAATTTTTAAACATACAGTGTGGCAGGGGCGTTGACCCGCTACCTGTTACAATAGATTCAGTAAGTACCTGATTCTGAACCTCCTGCAGCGTTGAAATTTTTCGTCAGTTATTTGAAAAAAAAAATACTGTTCCATACATTTTGACCGCGTAGGTATTGTAGATTTTTTTTTTATAACCGACTATAAATTTCTACGCTAATAGGGGATTTAGATTCATGTGCCGAATTCATGGATTCAGTTTGCGCGTCGATGTCCCTCAACCCTGTATATGAAGCAATGGACTATGGATTTCCCTCAATTCGATTTTTTTTTAAAATAGATTTTATTGTGATAGGAAAGTGTGCAACGCAATTGGGGTGCTGGGTCGTCTCTTACTGTCTAACTCTAAACAAATAAGCAAAATGACCATCAGTAAAGACAATATCAATTTTTAAATAGCCGTGTTTATCAGCTTCCGTAAATATTAGTCAGAATAAAGCAAATTTTATCACTTCCGCATAAAAAAATTGGCCTAGCGTCGGTTTACCCATGCTTTGTACTAATCTGTTGATAACATCATGTAATACCATGTGCTTTCTATGATGATGTGCCTATCTTTTCATTGTCACAATACACTAGTAGGTACCTACGAGATATAAAGTAAGAATGTACAGACGCTAGTACATCAAGCTACCCGAAACTATCAAATTATTCTAATCAACTTTGAAACTTGTGCTTTAGCGATAAAGTTGAAAATCTATTAAAGAAATTTGACAGATTGTATTAACTTGATGTGCTGTCGTCTGTACCTAGGATCTCATTTAGCATAATTTATTTTATTATCATAACGATAAGTTAATAACTAACCATGTACTTCAAACATACCCTTCGCCCTTCGGATACTTGTTCCAAGGAACGTTATATATATATGCAACCAGTGTTTCTCATGAAAAATTGTTTTCTGTCTCAAAAACAGAAAAAAATTTTACAAACACACGGTTTACCGTATGTTCCATTTTATAACTTTATATTTTGCCCAACCCAGGAATCGAACCAAGGACCTAACGACACAAAAACATAACACATACAATTGTTTAATTTAGCCCTTGACCTGCCAAAACAATTAATTAAACGGATATAGAACATTAAAGCAAACTACAAAACTAGTTTCAACATAATTCATTCGCAAAGCGTGCCCTGGGGAATTTGCTTCAGAGAAATAATTTTTTTTTTTGCGTGAAGGTAGAAATACAGTATTTCTTATTTTGAGTGGATTTGACGCCAAAACATTTTTTTGAAAACATTTTCTACTTTTTAGACATTTCTTTTCTCAGCTTGCTTGTACAGAGGCCAGCACATCAAGCTACTGCTGCTGCAAATTTCTATGATAGATTTTCAACTTTACTGCAAGGGAATAAGGTTCATATTCAATTGGGAAAATTTTACAGATTGGGGTAGCTTGATGTGCTGGCCTCTGTACATTTCACTTTTAATTTGTATCAACAAGGTAGGTAGGTCAATTAAATGTTATTAAGCAATATTTTCGATAATATTTTCAAAAAATATTTTTTTAATAGATTTTACTAACTTTGCTTCGGTAGTTTTTGAGTTAGCTTCAATAATACTTATTTTTGCCACTTAGTTTACCTATATTGATGATGTTACAATGACTTCCTGTAACTGATATTTACATAGCAAGTAGTGTTATACGAATTTGTGTGGGGTAAGTACAACATATAAGTCATAAATAAAAACTTTTTTAAATAAAAAAATCAACCGACTTCCAAAAAAGACACTACAAAGTGAAAAATAACTTTAATTTCGGAAGTCGGTAGCAAACAACGAAAATATAAACTCAACGACACCGACTTCCGAAATTAAAGTTATTTTTCACTTCGTGGTGTCTTTTTTGGAAGTCGCTTGTTTTTTTTTTTTGACCTTAAAAAGTTTTATGTCAATTCTACTGCCGCAATATTTTATTGATAGTAGTGCAGGTGAATTTTTAAACATACAGGGTGGCAGAGAGGTTGAAGTCGGTTGTTTTTTTTTTGTAAAAAAGTTTTTTCATTCAAAATGTTGGCAATGACGTAGTCGAAAAAATAATCAGGTGCGGGCAAAAATTTTCCTTAAACTGACTGTACTCAAGGAATAGGTAAACTACTTACTAATCTTGTCTAAATATCGCGTCCCTTGCCACTTTCACTATATTTATCTACACACATCAAAAGTGTCTAGGGATCAACATATATTTTTGCAATAACTTTTCTCCTGATTGATATTAATTAAAATTTTCTTTAAGGATTCATCAAATAAAGTGTTTTCGTTTGTCACAGTAACGATAAACCAAGTCACCTTTGCATTAATAAAGAAATTTGCCATTTTCCTAATAAAGGGATTTTTGACATTTGAACCACTAACACAAAAGTTCGAAAAAAAGACTGAAATAACAGTTTTCTCTAAAATTTTATTGGGTAACTTAAACAATTAATAATCCGTGTTTCTACCGCGAACACTAACAACACAAGAACATCGGTTTGGCATACTCAAAATGAGTTCATCCAAATCACGCTGTGGAATGGCCGCCCATGTTCGTTGCAACAACAAAAAAAGGTCTTCTTGCGACTGGATACCCTCCATATTCGGCAGAGCTCTTCTCTGTAGCATATCCCATGCATGCTCAATCGGGTTCAAGTCTGGCGACTGAGCAGGCCAGGGCAGGACATTGATGTTAGCTGCGGCGAGAGTCTGTCTTACAACTCTTGCGGTGTGCGGTCGTGCATTATCATGCATTAACTGAAATAAGGGACCGATTTGCACTTGTAGAGGAACGATGACGTCTGATACAATCGTCTCAGCATAAATTTGAGCGTTGAGGTTGCCTCTGATCCAAATCAACTCAGTTCTTCCGCCGATCCAAATACCCGCCCATACCATGATGGTTCCACCACTATAAGGATGGACTTCCTGGCAGGATTTTAATCGCTGTTGGCGTCCAGGGGTTCTCCAGTGTCGTATACGTCTTGTATCCGGTCTCATACCAAAACGAGACTCATCAGAAAAGCACACGAAACGCCATTGTTCTTCTGCCCAATTTCTGTGTTCAAGAGCCCATTGATATCGAATCCTACGATTGTGCATTGCTATAGGTGGTACCCGTAGCGGTCTTCGGGAATGAAGGTTCACTTCATGCAAGCGGTTTCTGACTGTTTAGTCGCTAATTAAGTTCCCTGAAGAGTGATGAAGCCTCACGGCTAACATCATGGCGGTTATTGTTGGAGCTCTTCGAGTTAAGATTTGAATGTATCGGTCTTGTCTCCGTGTGGTGCAGCGATACCGTCCTCCATGGCGCTCAGCCACGGTACCAGTGCTTCGGTAACGTGTCCAAAGTCGACTGATAACACTCTGACTTGTATTCAGAGCTAAAGCCACAGTACGTTGCCGGGAACCAGCTTCTATCATTCCCACGGCTCTGAGCATTTCTTCCCTGCTTAAATGACGTCGCCGCTCCATAATAACGTTGGTTTTAATCAGTAGTAGGGAAACAGTAGCACTAATAATGTCTTCAATGCGTTGTATGTTTTTATAGGGAAAATATTGACAGCTGATTTTCATCTTTTACTCGAATTTGATTCACAGTTCCTGATTCAAATTATGAAATGCACCAAAAAGGATCCATATAAATTTATAAAATCATAAATTTATTACAAAGCCACATCTCAATCTCAAGAAATCCGCATAAAAATGCTTGATCCCTAGACACTTTTGATGTGTGTATTTACAATTCAAATCTAAGTATATATTAAAACTAATGAGGTTAAAGGGCGAAAACCATGACTGGACTCATTCAAAAAATACAAATATTATAAACACGCGTGGAGCAATAAATTATTAAAATATTGCACGGTAAACATACGGTTTTCTAAACAATTTTAGTTTAAGCATTGTTTCTGCGTATGATGCGTTGCGCATGTTTCCCTCTTTGTTCCCGACAAAATATTTACTTAAACTAAGCCAAATTTACCGAAATTTAATACCTACTTCCATAAAATAATACTCCGTAAGGGCTGATCGGAATGCCAACAAATGACCGTTGCTACAAACTGTGTCGTGTTTATTGTTACAAGTGGCGTATTACTTACGCGTGTTCTTTGCGTGGGACTGGGCGGCGGGATTGTGAGAATGTTTCGGTGTAGAAAAATCAAGGACATGAGAGCTAAATGGTTTTTTAAGTGCCAGTACAAAATAAGTAGTACCTACTGCTGATCTATTCTGTAAAAATCTGATCAAGAAATCTTGAAGTGTCATTTCACCTGATGTTAAGGATTGACACTAGGACAGGTCATTGACGAATTTTTTGGTTAATGTAATTTAACTCTTGATCGTCAATGGTCAACAGGTTAAAAAAGCTGTTAAATTATTAACAGGTTTTGAATGTTCAATCGGTAGCGTTTAGCGTCAATTTATGTCAACGTTTTCAATTATTGACAATTTATTTAAACATTGAAAATAATCTGTTGAGCCGTTGACGTAAATTAACAGCATTTTAGTTTCGACTGGTTTTTTTTGGAACTGAGTAAAATAATGACTATTGAACTAATGCGTCTTGTGCGTTGACGTAAATTAACAGCTAATAGTTTCAACCTGTTTTTTCATTGATGATTAACAGTTATCTCGTTGACGAATGAAAAGTCGTTAAAAAAAACATTTTAATGATTCAACGACCACATCTAATTGACACTATTACGAGTAGAACCTCATTTCACCTAAGATTTCACAGTGAGATTTCTCTGAAATAGATCGGCAGTCAGTGCCGCAATACAATATTCATCACCAGTTCTAACAGTGACGACATGAAGTTGCAAGAGCCCTGAGCACACCATAACGTCTGGGCTTTGATGACTTTGATGCATGCTGGTGCATCCTTGCCATGACTTAATGCTTATTTATTTATTTAGTACTTTAAGCACCTAAATGTATCAATCAACCTTGATGTGTGTGTTGATGAGGCAAACAGTGCAATCATGAAAACTGAGGAATAAGTAAATGTTTTTAAATATAAAAATACGCACACCGTTGTGATGATGCTGCCAGCTTCTTGCGAATGTGCTCGCGAATCGGTTGGTTGCCATCCTGATTTCCCGGGGGAGAGCATTCCACAAAGAGAGACTGAACAAAGAATGCTTCTTCTATATTTTATTTTGTTGAAATTTATCACTACCTGGTACCTGGTGAATCGAAAAAAAATCCACACTCATAACGCTATATCAAAAACGCAACGCATCGCATCGCTATATGAATCGCATCAGTATCCCACGTACTTAGTATTCATTTCGCTTATGTAACACATTTATGACCCGAATATGTACCTGTATTTTCCTCGGAGGCACATGTGACATGATACGATTTTCGGACTGTGTAATAAAAGTAATTAATCATTTTTATGAAAGTCTAATTTTACAAGACTCTGACATTATCAAGTTAAGCTCGTAACATGGAAAAAAAAAATTGATAACATGGTTTTCCTGAAAAATTGGAAAGGTGTGATGTACCGCCTTATTTTAGAGCTTATTCGATAAATATTTAAGTAGATTATATGTGTGTAAACCTTTTCAAGTAGTAAAAAGTAGGGAAAAAACGGTTAACTAATATAGTAAATGATGTGTGCTAACATTAATATCATTCCACAATTTATTATAAGCGCCGTGTTTTGCGGAAACTTCTGCTATAAATACAACACATAGTTTTTAGGTAATAACAGTAATTTGTTGTAACAAAAAAGCTATGGATTGTCATAGTGTTCATTATTGTTTTACTCAACAGCGATAAAGACGTACAGTGGGAATAGAGATTCAATATGGTTATTTTTAGTGATGACGTTAAAACTTAAAATATCGAGGAAGCTATATCGATTGAAGTTAAGAAAGCTCTTGAAAATGAGGTATGGGAAAAGATGTTGAGAGTGGTCGTAAGTGGACAGATTGAAGAATGTATATAGGGCCACCAAGGGCCACTGTTAAATGAATATCATAATTATATTTTAATCACTACGCTTGGCTAAAGTTTTGTTCTGCATAATGCCAGGTCCAATAATTAAACAAAATATTTGGTAGATATAATGATAAGTACCTACATGATGACGCGCTCTGTTAGCTCGTCAAGCTCTCTATTATTTTATATCTTCTGAATATTATGCCATCAGGCATCAACTTACAAAATAATCGCGGAGGTTCCATGGAAACGTCATGCAGGCTGAAGTCTACAGTACCTACTTCTTAATTTCACATAATAATCATCACCTTAATTGCTTAACACACTATCAATCGGAATCTGAATTATTTTGAAGCAAATTGCTAATCCATTGCTTCATAAGCTCGAGAAATTTGTTTACTCAACACGTAAATAACGCAATGAATGTTTTTTAACTGTCAAAATGAAACCGATTCCCATTGATAATGTGTTACGCAATTGCCCCGCAGGAAGGACTGTTGTTTTCTGCTTGAAATTAACGAACTTCCACTGAAAGCTTGTCTGTTCAGTGCTGTAAAAGTGAATTTGTGTCCTGCAGGGTAGTTGCGTACCTAACACACTACCAGTAGCAATGGATTTCATTTTGACAGTTGAACAACATTCATTGCGTTACATGTTATAAATTACGTTGTTGAGCAAATATATTTTTCGAACTTACGAAGCAATGAATTAGCAATTCCTTCAGAATGATTCAGATTGATAGTGTGTTAGGCAATTAGGGTGATGTTTAAAAGTATCGGAAATAAATAAATCATTGTAGGAACATTAAGATAACCTCTGAATGTCTGGGGCGTCTCAAAATATTGACGTAAAAAATAATTTTACTAGTTTTAATATGGTTTTTTTTTAATGTGTGGCATTACCCGACTTGCAATGCTATAGGTATAAAAATCGCGTCGAATATATAAAACTTCTTTTTTTGAGGTCGGTTAAAAAGTAATATTTTATCTTCAAAGAGAAGTTTTTAGCTGACCTCGCATTGTATAGGTTTTACAACAGAAGTCAGCTTATACTGGTTATGTATAGCTTGATGTGTAGCCGTGCGTACAGTGCCCATTTACAGAGAGGCCTGACTCTGATTACTTGTTTCATTTTCTATTAAAAAAATATTGAGATAAACCTACTTAGGTAATTAAATAATCTACAATGACATTTTCAAAGCCTTTAAACATACTTAAACATATCTATCTATTAATTCGATCATACAATAGCTATAAATAGGAAGTCAACACAATGAACGCTTCCACTAATTTATGCTTTATTTAATATCTGCCGGTCTGTGAAGAACATTAATTTCCTGCCAATATGTTTTACAATCATAACACTATGCTCTACTCGGCTCGGTAGGTGGAACGGAAACCTACGGAATTGTGGATTGAATCATTGTTCACACGGCAATTTGATGTAACGATGTGGAGATCATTTTTCATCACAATATTAAAACCCCTGTTCGTTTATATGGCCTTGTTTTTAAGAAAATCCAGACAATTTGAACAAAGACTTCCTGGAACTGTGTTGAAATTAAACATGCCAAACTCGTTGAGCGCTTAATTATTTTGATAATAAATAAAGCTAATGTGGATTGTCTCAGGAAGAGCATGCAGTCACCAGAATTAGTATTTTACAAGCCCAATGATAAAAAGGAAATAAACAGTATCTTTTGAAAATACTTGCTAATAAATCGAACCATCGCGAAACTTGTTTAAATAAACTCAAATATTCAGAAAGTTTACATTAAAATAAGAAATAAAACACAATAAAAAGTAAAACAATTCTAGTAAAAGTTGACGACATTCCATGTAAGTTTCTACTGCATTAGTTGCACGTAGGTACACGTACATAGGTGCTTATTCATGTTATTCGTGCATTTATATACCTGCATTTATAAAGGTAGGTACTATAAAATCTACTGCAGCACCTACGCCCCACATTTCTTACTGCATTAGTGTTTGGTGACGCTTTTAATAAAGTTTCATACGAAAGACTGTTCTGACTTCTGACAAAAAAAATACCTCGGAAATTAAGTATATAAAATATACTGTGGCAGTACTGATATATATTAACTAGCTTTCTATGCAAATGGATGGTAATGAATCTAGTCAAAACATTTCAAGCTTTAATATTTCACGAACTAAGATATTAAGGTCGATGTAATGTTATTATAATTAAAATAAAAGCAGGCGGGTCCAAACCGTTAGTAATCTTGTCGCTAAATGTTTTATGGCTGAACTTCGTAAGTACACAACTGAAACAGCTGTTTTTTGTTAAAAGGTCTTTCAGTACCTATTACTTACTTTTGAATTTTTCCAACAGCAATATTTTTCCATCTCTATGTGCATATTTATGTATCATCCATAATAATGTGTTTAAACAAATAAATGCATATTTATCTTTAAAATGCCTGATCGTCTATACGGTTTCTAAGACAGTCTTCACAAAAAGAATTGAACATGTTCCCGAACACTACGCAAGGCACAATAGAGTAGAAGCTTGATCGTTATGACAGCTATAACCGTTTCATACTTAGATCCAACATTGCAGTTTCGTTTTCGGCCCCGGAAAATTTTTCTTCCCGAAATCGATACTCCAATACTTAGGTACCTATCTACTACGACCAAGACTACTACGGTTTTCAGTACCTACCTCATCAGTGAGAGTAGGTATCTACCGTGCATCAAGGAGTTTGTATTTCGTGGAGTGCACATCGAGTAGATGAAATCTGTTCTGATTTAGATACCCGACAACAATCTCTTACAACTCGTAAGCATAGGTACCTGATATTGTATAGAATCAAGTATTTTCTAACTGAACTCACATTTGTGCTGTTGGGGAGTTTGTTGCGCCATTTCTTCATGCCAGCAAAAGCACTAGGAAGTCGTGAAAGGTGGCCGTTTTGGGAGACTGTCTTATGTAATTTTGACGTTAGAAAAGTGTTGATTCTCAGACTAATTTGAAAAAAATTGACTTTTGATTTTACAACTAAGTAAAAATGTCGTCCTCACGTCTCCTTGCGAAGACTAACGTTATAAATTACAGAGAGGAACTGAAGATCTCTCGGGAAACAGCGATACATGATAGTATCGTTAATCGTGCGACCGAACACCACACCTCGCAAGCCTTGGAATCAATATATCTAGAAGTCCCAAGAAAATCTTCGTTCATATATCTGATTCCAAGAATCATCCGACTACAGGCACTGACGTATGTGTGATGCACAGAAAACCGATGTCCACATTCATTTTACTAGGTTCTATGGTCTGTCCATGATAGAGACAAAACGCAAACTACAAATCTGGTCATAAGCTTAAACGAACGCGTTTTGTTCTACCAACGAACGGCGATAAGTAGTAAAAATGGTTTCGTAATTTCTCCTTTAAAGTTCACATTTTAACAGAAATTGCTTTCTAAGCAGTTTTTATTGTTATCTTCTATGCACTTAGTAGCAATTAGTGTACGGTAGTTCCTATAAGTATAGGAACGAGCGAAAGCTTTAAAGCACAATTTAAAGTTTTTATCTAAGTAGGTACTTTAGTAAGAAACGCTAGGCATTGATCTTTCATTTACTCTTATAGACTCGTAGCACTTTAAGAAAGGCCCGTGGCTAAGTAGTAACAGCCGCACAGGTCGATTGATCAGGTTAAGCTACACTTGCCGTGATTGGTCCGTGGATGGATGACCGTCTTTACATACCGAGATCCCTCCGTGCCTCGGAAAGCACGGTAATCCATTGGTCACGGTTGGCATTCGTGGATATTTGACATTTGTTACTCGCAGTCAGAAGCCAGAAAGCCTGAACCAGTACCAAGGCGTACCTATCATATTACCCAGTAATTGGGTTCTGGAGGTCAGATAGGCAGTCGCTCCAAGTAAAATACTGGTATTCAGCTGCATTCTATTAGACTGGAAGCCGACACCAACATAGGTACTTGGGAAAAGGCTAGGATGACTGATAACTTGATGACTTGGATGACATTGTAGCACTTTACTTCTATTTTCCTATATTTCAATTTGTTCCAAGATTCTCACTTGGTGCATTTTTTATCTAAAGAGGTACTGGGACAATTCAAGCAACAAAAATATATTATATTAATAATATATTATTTATGAGCTCAACTGTCACCAATGATGAGACACAATAACTTTTTCTATTGTTACCGAACTTAATGAGATGCCTAATAGACGAGCGGATTATAATAACTGCATGATCACAAAACAAAAAAATATAAAAACTTAAGTGATTACAGAAAAAAAACTGTTTCAGTACTTTGTAAAAGGGAATCCGACACCTATCCATAAATTTATAGTAGGTATATTAAGTTGCTGTTAAAATGATTGACGCCATTTTAATCATTGGCCACCGTCCAACCCCTGCCCTAACGACGCACCATTAATTCCAATTATGCACACAAAAACATACACAAATGACACATCGCGGCATGATAATGGTACTTATAATTATAATTAACGGTTTTAGCTTTCAGTGTTATAATTGCTAATAAGCAGCGGCTTTACTAATTTGCATTAATTTGTATTTAGGTACCGAATACAGGTGTCCAGGAACGGTTTTTGAAATTATACAACACTAGGTATTTACATAATTATAAATGAATCTGCATTTATCGTGTTCGAAAAAGGAAGATGTCCTTTGTTGAAATATTACAGTAGATTTAACAGCGTATTCTCTCAATCAATGCTTACCCAATAATTTTAAAATGTATCCGAGCAGGAAACATATTGGGAGCGCATAAATCAGAAATGTGCGAGTATCTATATGAGCTTGGCCTATAAATCTACCAACACGACCCCTGCCACCGCATCCCTGGTAGTTCCGATCTTGTTGCTAAAAACAAATACCTAATAACATCATTACCCTAATCAAATTCAAATACCTATTTGTATTTGAAGAACAAAGGTAAGTAAACGAAAAAAAGTAATTTAAAAAAATAAATCGACTTCAAAAAGAAATTAACTCAAAATGATGAAATAACGTTAATTTCGGAAGTCGGTGTCTTGGGATCAGTATTTTGTTTTAGTGTTTTGCCACCGACTTCCGAATTTAAAATTATTTCATAATTTTGAGTTAATTTCATTTTTAAGTCCATTTTTTTATTAAATTACTTTTTGATTTCGTAATTTTTAGTTCTGAGTAATAACTGGAATATTTATTTGCAAGTAATAAATAGGTAATTATTTTGTTGTAAATATTGCACTAGAATTTGACCAAGGTTTTGAGATGTTTTCCCTTTGACACCACACCAGTAGCTCGTATCAATAAGCCAGGCAAGTATTAGTCCATATCTTGAAAACTACTGAGCCGATTTTGATAAAACTTGCACTGTTCCCTAAGTTGAAGTAAACGTAAGCCAATAAAAAAAGAATGGTCATAATCCGATTAATAGTTGCGGAGAAATGCGTGGACAAACATACATTGATACATCTATAAAATTTTGTATAAATGACCTCCTTTTTTTTAAGACGGTAAAAATTCAGATTTAATTAAGAAAGAAACAATACTTCGTATACTTCGTAGGCAGGGCACATTGCTAGCAGAACGAATGGCTGACGGGGCTGAAATGTTCTGGAGTCGCGACCGCGTACCGGATGACGTAGCGTTGGAAGGCCTCCCACAAGATGGACCGATGGAATCCGCTGGATGCGAGAAGTACAAAACCGGTCGAAGTGGCGATGGTTGGGGGAGGCTTTCAGCTGACTGACGATGATGTATAGGCGTACGATACGCCCAGCAAGCCAAGACTGTAACCAATTATTATGAACGCCTTTGGAGCGTAAGATACCTTCAGCCAATTACGATTCTACCCGGTACAATCCTGACTGGTTGAAAGTACTTATTGAAGAAACTGTAGCAGGGCGTTATAGCGCAGTTTATGGAACGCTTTCGGAGCTGGAGTTTCGGTTCCATACGTACGAAGTAGTAATAATACTCTATATTTTCTTTTTCTATCTCCACTCTCTCTAGGTATTTTTGAACCTAACGAGAATCAGGAAATATAAATATTGAGTTGCATCTTGCTAATAAGATTCCCAGATGCTGCTCAGCATTTGTGTAGAATTCTTGTTACGTAAATAATTTAATTTCTTTGGCCTGAATAAATATGGTTGTACTAACTGAAAAGTATTGGTACCTATTTTACTTTAGACTGAACTGTTCTTAAACAACTATTTACAGCAAGGTGTCTATAAAAATCATATTTCTTCCAGAATGGCACGCTATACGAGGTGGCTCCGGGGGGGCAGATGTGGCACCCGTCCACGACGTACTGCGTGGAGATGATGTTCAAAGAGAACTTCTCCGAGCCGTACCTGGTGGCCGGCGTCTGCTTTCAGGACGTCGTCACGGATGACAGCCCTCTCCTCTATACCGCGTATGCTGTTGGTAAGTATCATTTTATCATTTAGTGGCATTGCACGCAGAACGGAAGGCCGATATGTTCCGGAGTGATGACTGCGAACCGTAAGACGCAGCGTGTGTAAGAAAGACCCCACAAGGTGGATTGTAGACCTGGTAGTGAAGTCGCACGAATCCGCTGGATGAGAGACGCACAACCGGGGATATGGTGACGCCTGGGGCTTTGTCCAGCTGTGGACGACTTTCGGCTGAAGTACGATGATGATGATGATTTGTGTAGTTGAAAGGCCCGCGTGGTCTACACCTTGATGGTAAGCGATGATACGATCGACGATGGAGCATGCTGGCCTAGAAGTAACTTATTCACTCGACTTGAACACTGCTAGATTGTAGCTATCGGGAAACATACTCCTGCACGGAATTCCACACGTTATAACTGGCAATGAAAATTTTCATTGTGGATAAAAAAGTAAAAAAACTTTTTAACAAAAAAAAACGACTTCCTTAAAAAAGTCGTTTTTTTATGGAAGTCGTTTTTTTTTTTTGTTAAAAAGTTTTTTTACTTTTTTATCCACAATGAAAAATAACTTTAGTTTCGGAAGTCGGTGTCTTTGGATCTGTATTTTAGTTTATTGCCACCGACTTCCGAAATTAAAGTTATTTTTCACTTTGTAGTGTTTTTTTATGGAAGTCGGTTTTTTTTTTGTTAAATAGTTTTTATTTCTCGCTTTTGAGTGGGACTGTTTATAATGCATCAAGCTCATCGCCTTTTACAAAATTACTTTTCCCGATACAGGGACGTTAATTGTTGAGGAGTTCTCCTGGTACTCCACCATCAGCTCCATTTCACCATTCGCATTGTGACGAGCATAAATTGCTTAGCAACCATATTAAAGTAATCGAATCGCAACCTGTGAAATACTTATTATTGAGTTGGCCATCTGTGGTCTTCAACATCAGTTTTACTTCACTAAATTTTGCTTTCCGAAAGCAAATGCACGAGTTAGTATAAATAATACCCGAATCACAATAAGTGTGCCTATAATATTTGAAGACTTCCTTCGATTTCTCCAGGATCCCGCTGATAATCCTGGCAGCATCAGGCCAGACTAAATGTCAACATTGCATTGAACTTAAAATTTAGTCCTGTTTAAAATGAGCCCAAACACGACTACGGTGCTGTAATTTCAAGGTTTGTACTTTTTCTGATGCTCCTGGCTTCAGCATCAAGTCTCTATGTACTTCGGTGTTTCTCATTAACAGTACGTTTATCCACACATCGAGCCCTTTTCAATGAGCCTAAACACGAAATATATCTGCTGTTAGTTATCGAGGAGTTAGGTACTCTGCAGACTATCCTGACTGCAGCATCAGGTCATGACTTGATGATCATGAGACCAAATGTGGCAAATGCCCTATCAAACATCAAAACAATTTACTAAAACTGTCCTTGTCTGTTCGAGTAACTTCTTACTGTTAAGGAGTTGTAACTTCCATCATCAGCTCAGCTACCTGAGATGGTAACAACCATACGCAAATACACAAGATACTTCATAAAATATGCGAAAAATAATAAGTGAGCCTATAAAATTTGAGGGTTGCCGTCGATTTCTCTAAGATCCCATCATCAGATCCTAACTTGGTGACAATAGGACCACCTCAGAACTATCTACTTTCGAACAAAAAAAGAATTTTGAAAATCCGTCTACAATTGGCGGAGTATTCGATGAACAAACATACAAAAAAAAACACAAACATCTGAACATAGTACCTTCTCCTTTTTGTGAAGTCGGTAAAAAAGTAGGACTTTGTACACGATCAACTAAAACAGGCCATTAATCTGGTCATGACAACCTCATTAGTGGAAGCGACCCTCAAATATCCTCTTCGAGCAACATCGTAAACTAAATAGGTAGGTAATTACTCTTAGCAAGTTAGCATTCAAGTTTATTACTCGTTTAGTTTTTAAACGAGCGATAGTTTCGAAGTCAAAATAACACATTGTTGACCTAACAAGGTAATAGGATATCAGCTTTTACGGGCTATGGGATAGGCTCGCTGTTAACTGTCCCTTAATTACCTATAAGTACATATACTCGGGGACACTCTGTATACGTCATTGGGCAGTTTTTAAAAGTGTGTTGTTACACTATGACATAATTGAGGATGATCAATAAAATGTTGTTTTTTTGTTTGGATTCACTTACGATTTGTAACGGAATCGCAGTTACAGTCACCAAAAGAGATCAGGATTTATTCTTCGTTCGTCTCGAAGTTTTGTCCCACATTCCAAAAAATTCTTAGTTTGTCCCATATCACAACTAAAGTTGTGTTTCGTCCCAAATGACAAGTACTTTATAGGTACAGTCAACAAAAAAAAAAGTACTTATTTGTGAAACAATATCTGTCTATATCTATACAGGGTTACTTTTCAATGACCAGTCAATTTTAAGGATGTGGTACAGACCATCAAACTAAACAACTTTCTCCATGGGACCAATATCGTAATCGCGAATAAAAATTCAGCCGTCCCTTACGTTTAGGTCGAGTAGGTATTGAAGTTTTCTATGGGACAGTTGATAAATTTTTCGCGATTACGATGTTGGTCCCATAGAGAAAGTTGTTTAGTTTATTGGTCTGTACCACAAGCTTAAATTTGGCTGGTCATTGAAAAGTAACCCTGTGTATAAATATAAAAGATAGAACTGACTGACTGACTGACTGACATATTAACGCACAGCTGAAACTACTGGAACTAGGAATGTGAAATTTTGCACACTGCTTCCTTTTATAATGTAGGGGAGCATTAAGAAGGGATTTTTGAAAATTCAACCTTTAATGGGGTGAAAAGGGGGATTTTGTATATATGAAAAATCTTATTCCTTGAGTTAGTAAAATAGGCACGAATCTAAGTAAATTATTAATTTTCGCATTTTTTGTTTTTCTAAACTAGGGTAGTTGGGGTGTGCCACAGGTAAGCGCGGTTAAGCAGACGATGACAACCTCATAGGTTGAACTGCGAGATACCAAATATAAAAAAAAATGCGTGCTCAGTACCAAAATTTAAGAGGGCTCTTAATAATACGTAACCCTTTTGTTGCCGATTGTACAAAAAAGTAAGTTTAACATATACAAAAAAAAATATGGGCCGTAGAAGGAATATAAAATAGGACGAAGCAAGAATAAAATATTTAAAATTATATTTTGGGACGAAGGAAGCATATTGTTTGGGATGAACCAGGAATTTTTTATGTAGGACAAAACTCACTGGGCCGAACGAAGAATAAATCGAGATCAGTAACCAGGGTCTTCGGATATAGATGAAATTTACTAAGAAACCGATGGGTGTTTTCGGATAAATGAACTGTTTGTTTTCTGTTAAGTAATTAAATTATATTTTATTCGAAAACATCCTGGTCACTTATGTCCTTTGGTGACCGTACCACCTCCTGCATTTAAGTACCTCTGTCTGTGTACTTTTCAACGAGTAGGTACATGCATTTAAACGTTTTCAATGCATGTTGTCCTTATGATTACTTACCTAATATAAATTATTTAATTGTAATTATTATGTTTAACACCCGGGATTACTCACAAAAATATATCGCCGTTACACGCGTCTATTGATTTCAATTATCTGTGACGAGGAGTGGGTACTTTCGGTGACTACTTTAACCGAAATAATTAGTAACTTTACTTAATAATTAATAAACATTTCATCCCAATCTCATTACCTAATGTTTTAAGAAATAATGAATTTAGAGTTTATACCGCAGTTTTCCAAACTCCCTCCGCCCGGGCTAAAAGGATTCACTGAACAAATTGATCTACGATATTTTCATAGCGACAAAGAGATCGCTGTCGATTTCACACTATTTTATACTGCTTCAATTTATCGAAGCGAACGATAAATATCCTAAATATATGATTAGGTTTGAAACAATGTTTATTTTACTGGTGCCGTATGCGATGCCGTAGAAATGATTTACAGAATATGAAAACAAAGTGATAAGAAATAGAAGTTGAAATTATTCATTAATTCTCGCAAGTGTTTGTATTTGTACTGAAGATAAGAAAGAAAAATATTTTATTTGGGATACTGGAATACTTGACAAATAAAAAATAACGTAGAAGTAACAAAATCATGACAACAATAAAAAAGAACAGACGCATCAGCACCCATCAGGATACAGTGGATAATCGTGTTTATGAAAATATTGGAATGCATAAAATGGATAAAAGATACATATGAAAATAGCATCAATAGTATAAGCCAGGTGAGTCCCTGACTTTCAAACTGAAGTGGTAAAGTATGGGATAAAAACTGAAAAAAAAAATAAAAAAAAAATAATTAAAATTTATTTTTTTAACTTTTTTTTATTTATTTATTTAATTTTTTATTTTAAAATTAAAATTTTTCTTTGAATGGTAATTGTAACAAATTATAATCTATCAATATTTTGAGGATTACTTTTTTTATTAAGATAACTGATTCAGAGAAAGAAGTGTTCATTTTAACAACGTAAAAGCTACTAGATCCTTGCAGAAAAATACATTTGTGGAAAAAACAGACGGGACTAACACAAAACAAAAAAAAAACAACATTGAAAAGATATTCAATGCCACACTCCAAACAAAATGATTACACAAACCGTAACTAATAGTGATGCAACCCGATATTTCGCTAAACCAGGATTTGACGGCTGTCATTGGTTATCGTTTTCGTTACTTAGTGCAACCCATTCTAAGGCCCGGTATCCACCAAAGCGGAGAGGAGAGGAGACGAGAGGAGATGTGCTGCGAAACTGGCAGGTTATTTCCACCAAAGCGGAGATTAGATGCGTAACGGAGAGGAGATGTGAGCCGTGCGTAGCAGAGATGTGTGATGGGAATAACTCTTTCGGATGTGCGAGGCGCGGGGAGAAGGCAGCGGGGAACGGGCCGCGCGAGCGCGGGCTCCTCTGGCCGCCCGGCCGCCCGACTACACACATCTCCGCTCTGCTATTCCGATTTGATTGTAACTGTGTTATGCAATTCGGGTGCTGAGAATCACTGTTTTAATCCTCATTATCTATTATTCAAAATCTATCTTTATCAGTTCTATTTGATAGATAGCCCCATTTTGCCATTAATTCTACAAATCTGGAATTGCTTACATCTATCAATACTTAATTCGTACTAATACAAATCGTATTCCTCTGATCCCCTTCCTTATTGGATTGCTTTGGAATTAACGGGCGGTAAACTTTACATCGTCTGCTTTGAGTGTGGTACGTTTGCCAACAATTATGTTTGCTAGTAAAGTTATTATGAGCAGCAGTATTCTACGCGTTTATGACGTAGGTACGTATCACACGACAAGTTCATTATTGTGCAAGTATCGAAAATAGTTTTGAGTTTGTAAAGATATTTACATAACTATGTACATATTATGCAGCATGCGCCAGCGTCTGCCCATCACACATACCAGGTTCTGGCGTGCGGTGGCTGCGGCATATTAAAATTTGCCGGACTGCTCTGTAAAAACTAAAAACATCACCGTAAAACTTAATGAGCTTGAAGTGAACTGTCATTTCATCTGATGAACATTAATAGCTCTTCGAAATTGTGGCAGTGAGAATTTTACAGATTAGATTAAATGGTTTTCAAGATTGGCTTGAACGCAAGTCCAAAATACGCAGCATGTCATTTTTAAATCTATTGTAAAATTGTGTAGCAATATTTCATTGCTGCATTTTTCGTCTACTTATGTGATGACTGATGTAGAGAATAATACAAAAAAAATCAGCTGTTCCCTACATTTATGATTGCATAACTCGTCAAGAACAGTTAATTTTTTTTCGCGATTGCAGCTTTGGTCCCTTGGTAAAAGTTGTTCATTATAATGAGTACAATCTCCCATTTCGGTTTGTCACATGTTTTCAATTTCAACCTGTATAAATCTATCTCAACTATTGTACCTACGTCCTATATTTAACAATTTCTTTGTTCCAGGTTTAATTCTGTCAGTACCGTTTCTCTTGGCTACATTCCTGATCTACGCGTTCATTCCTGAGCTTAGAAACCTTCACGGCATGTGCCTGATGGCGTACTGTGCAGGTCTGATCGTGGCTTACCCATTCCTGGCTTATCTGAAGCTCCATGTGGGACGGGTTGGAGTCGCGATGACCGGGTGCCTGGTTGTTGGTAAGTAGAAAAAGAGAAGATTTTTTGCTAGATTTTTTTATGCTATTTCATGATAAAAATTAAACTGTGGTGGAACCTAAATCGTCACATTCGAACTACGCATCAAAAACCAGCGTAATTCTAAGAACGTTCACAGTCTGATCTCAGTCTCAATTTGTCAAAAATGCTTCTAATTTCCCTACATTTTGACAATTTTTTGACATTTATTTGTCGCTGAGATGAGATTGCGACTAGATTTTGAACATTTTAAATTACGAGAATTGGCCTTCTGACGTCACACAAAGCCTGCATCGCGATGTTATTCGCGCGATAGCATACTATGCAACATGCTTCTAACAACCATCGGGCACTGTTCACCAAACTCAACACCCGTCTGGTCGGAGTATCTTCTCCTTTCTAGGGATAAGGAACTTGCCACCCTGTTTCTGATATCTCTACTTCTCTTCTAATATTAATTTCATTCAAGAAATTTGATTAATCTCCCATGAACTCGCCGAGCTTTACTGTCTCGACGCATTTCTGTGGAGTAATGCGTACCACAGCATCAGTAGAAATGGCTTTCATTTTGAGTTCAACAACATTTATTGCGTTATTTAGCTTGTTGAGATAAATTATTCGCAAATATGAAGCAATGGATTAGCGCTATCCTTCAAAATATTCAGATTGACATTGACAGTGTACACAATGCTGGCTGTTCGCTTCCGTATATTCTGGCTGACACGAGTTGCAGTGGCTTGGAATAGTCTGGCAGGCTTGTCCTAATTTACCGAGGATTTGCAACGAGGAATCGATACACATGAACTGAATTTTATACAGTTTTGAAAATCCTATTATCTTTTCAATCGCTTCCAGTCAATACGAGTAGGTATGCGTGCAAACTGAGCCTTTAAAATCGCCTGCGAATTAACAAAGTTTATTGAATACCCCTAAATAAGGTTGGTCATATGTGATTAATGATAAGTTATATGTGTGGGAATTAACATTTCGTCGAATGGATGAACCATTCTATGGGTGGCTAATTTAATAGACTCACTAAAATCTAAAAGTGAGTTATTATTGGTACTTAATATTTTCAGATCGATGGAAACACGCATGGAATAATCGCCTGTTTTATAGTCGCGGTTATAATAGCACATTGTGCTGGATTCCAGTATTTTTTTATTTGGCTCATAATGTGTTTATTATCTGGATACATTTTGTCGTTTAAAAACAATAAATTCCTCAATATCTTTAACGTTTTTCAGAAATAATAAAATAAACTACAGCCTAGGCAGAAACGATAAATATTAATGAATACAAGATCTTTATTATGGTAATTCGGGTATTGTGCGAAATTGGGTTAAATATCACAGGGGCCATTCCCGTTTCCGATTTTATCGCCTGCTCATAAAATAGTTGATTAAATCTGCCTAACTTTGAGTACGTGGCACTATCCATATACTGCACTAGCTTCTGCCCACGACTTCGTTGCGTAAAATTTCTTATTCCCCCGACCCACCCCGTCGCATCGCATCGTCCGTCCGTGCTACTATTACTTTACTTCGTTTTCGCTTAGCGTTCTTTCCGAATTTTTTTCTTTTTGCTCGGCTCATAAGGCCTCAAGAATAGGGATATCAAATCCAAAAAGAATTTTCAAATCAAACTGCTGGTTCTAGAGATTAGCGCATTCAAACAAACAAACTCTTCTGCTTTATTATTAGTACCTATACGAATATTTATACAGATAAAAATCTCTAAATAATTGAATCATACATTCTTGTTAATCTGTTGTTTCTCTTTCCTCTAATGATCCTCATTAGTAGAAAGATAACTAATCAGCGGTAAGTAGCTATGCTGTTGTTCAGTAAAACAATCCGTCTTGCTTTCACATATCACGATTAGTTTCCTGGATAATTACGGGCAACCACACCCTGCATAGTTAGTAATAGACGTAATTTACCGAAGTATATTAGCAGTGATATACCTGCTAATGTGATTAAAAAAAACATGCTTACATAAGACCAGTATAGCATGGCACATTATTGCTACGCTGTTGGGAACTGTCAGTTGTAGGTATGTAAAGTGCTGCGAGTATCTTTTGGCGCTTGAATGATATGGACAAGGAGGCTTTATTGGTAAACATTTGTGTTTCCTTTCATCCGTCTTTTCACACTTCAGGTCCTGTCGAAATCTAGCGTCAGGCACTAGTTGTCTGGTATTTTTCCTGAACTGGGCCTTTTTGTGAGGCACACTTTCCTGCTAATTTCTTACATCGCACTTTATACTTTTTTTTATAGATCTGATATATATTATATTGTGCGCCTTATATTCTATGCTAAATAAATGTATTTTCTTTCTTTCTTTTCTTCGTTTTATCTCAGTTTATTGAAAAAACAAGATGGCATGATTTTGGCCAAGCGTCAAAAGATCCATAGTACCTACAGCTGCTATAATTAAGTGAAAGTCGGAAATTCCTTTTTAGTTCTCAATGTCATCGCGTGCCAATTTATGCTGGATAAGTTACATAGTTCATAGTTCGTGCACGCAAAAATAACACGTTTTTAATTACAATATTATTTCTTTTATGACAAGCTAAAAAGTTGGTTCATTTGAATAATTCTATTCACAAGCCAAATTAAGTCAGGGCATAATTAAATTCCGTGCAGGCCATAAAACAAATAACTTTTATAATGTTAGGCCAATCCCCAGGGAAGGACGGAACTTATGAAAATTCATATAGGTATATCCATTAATTTCTTTGAGTTTGTTCCAGCTTTTCTATACGGTAGGTCATCGGTAGGTTATGTTTTGTAAAATAAAGCTTTTTTTTAGGTTAAGGTGATGTTTTTTTTTTTCAGTTAACAAACCTCCTTTCAAATTAAATGCTTGCGCAAATATAAATGTGACCTATTTTGAGTGACATTTTAACAGCCCTAGAATTTGCAGCACTGACCCTATTTATATCAACTCCTGGAAAACGTGCTTGTCGTTACTCTATTACGCGATAGCCTCTAACAAAATACACTCGCACGAGGAAATCTTTTTCAACTTTTTAATTATGAGATTGCACTACATGTACCTACGTCATTTTAATTTAGACGGTAATACATAGTTAGAGGTTTTGTAATATATTGATTTATATTTATTTGCATAAAAACACGGTATAAAAATATGGTAAAAAGTACGTACACACGGCTACACATCAAGCTATACATTTCCAGTTTTAGCTGACCTGTCATTATATAGGTTTTTCATACAATCAGAAGTCAGTTTATACTGGTTATGTATAGCTTGATGTGTAGCCGTGCGTACGATGGTAAGATGGTAAAAGAATGTTCTTGGAGTTTATTATCCGTTCTTCTCCAGAGAGATCTGCGTTTTGGACTGGGCAGCTAGCTTCAACTTTCTGACTAACTGGCCAACTCTTTAACACTTTAAAAGTGCCTATAAATAGTTCAATTGAAATAAAGAGTTTCAGTTATCGGCAGACTTCGCGTGTTGCTGCCAATTGTTACATGGTGTCTCGAAATATAGCAACTTATTGCGATAAAATATCGAATATACAGACGCCAGCACATCAAGCTACTACAATCTGTCAAATTTCTGTAATAGATTTTCAACTTTACCGCTAAAGCATAAGGTGCAATGTTGATTGGGAAAGTTTGACAGATTCGGATAGCTTTATGTGCTGGCGTCTGTACCTACTTGTCAAACATTGCACCTTCTTGAACAGTTCATGTTTTCTTCTTACCAACGTCCTTCGACATCCGAGCCCAACCATCACCCTAATTGCGTAACACACTTTCAAAGACAATGTGAATAATTTTGAAGGATATTTCTATATTTCTAATCTATTGCTTCATATGTTCGAAAAATTTGTTTGCTCAACAACGTGAATAATGCAATTAATGTTCTTGAACCGTCAAAATGAAAACTATTGCTACCATGTGATGAAATGATCTGACCAAGACTATTTCTGGATTTTTATATACACATTGACATTGATAAATTTTACATATACAGTGACATGAATATTTACTTTGTAAAGTATTATGTTATTTTTAATGACTGTGAATGTGAAGACTATGTGGGTTAATTTTAGTTTGCCTTTGTTTTTTTTCTCAGATAGTTTTAGTCATGGTCTGGCAGTTTGAGTAATTTATGCGACCTACCCAAATGTCCTTTCTTTGGTATTGTTCGTCGAATCGTTGAGCTCCCTAAGTTTGAGTTGAGCTGCATGATTACTGACAAATGCGTGCACTGACTGGACGGGTCCACTCAATCTGTGTGGTTCTTTCCTCAAAAGACCATTTCAGACACCAATCTACATGGTCTCCACATGATCTCACCAAGATTATGTCTGGACTTTAAAAGAGACTGTGACCTCTGAGTTTGTTTCGGCCTTTCTTCTCAGAGTAGTCAGATAGGAAACGCCGACCTCATCTCGTTTTAAAAAAAAATATGATTGACGTGTAAAAGTGTTTGTTCAAACCTACTTACAGAAATAAAATCATTTATCATTTATCATTATCATTTATCATGATTGCATGATCAGAGACCGCTACAATAAACGCATACACAGACTGCAATGTAGGCAAATAGGTCCATTACATCGCTTCATATAATTTTCGGCTCAAGTGTCTTATGTCATACCTCCTACGGCGTTGATTATATTATTATTATCATACCTCGTACGATTCACATATCACAGGGGGTTAACAAACGAATGTGACCCAGACAATTGATCACAATCATCCCGTAATGTGTGAATGTAATCTTATTTCATCTCAATACCTACTGATGATTTGTGACAGGTCATCTTCCTCTTAATACTGCTACTTAGATACTATATGTAAGTCTTGAATGTTTTTAGCACCTGGAAACCTAATTAGATTCTTCTTTTAACACTATAGAGGGTTATTTGAAAAACACCAGCAACCTCTTAAGAGGTCATTGTACTCATCATTATGAACAACTTTTACTGTCAGCTGATTTTTTTTTCGCGAGTTGAGGTTTGGTCCCATAGTAAAAGTTGTTCATAATGATCAGTACAATGACCTCTTAAGAGGTTGCTGGAGTTTTTCAAATAACCCTGTATAATACTAGATAGCGACTTAATAATCTTACAAATAAATTAAATTCAAGTGTCTATTTGTGATGTCAAAATTAACGCTTTTTACTAAATGCATATGAAAGTAAGTATACATACGCTACCTACTTTCCTTTAACAAAAAAAAAAACATTTTTTTTGTCTGGCTGTTGTTACGGCTAATCTCAGAAACCTGGGGGGCGATTGTACTAATTTGCAACGTTACACGTTCAATTGTGTTTTAATAACAGTTCGATTTCGATCGCCGTTCGATAGTTACTTATAAAGTCATTCTACTATTTCCTATGCAAACTGGAAACTAAACCTATGCTGAATCGCAACTGAATGGTAGCGGGAACGTAACAGCGGGTAAACTGTGTTACCAACATGCCAAATAGTACCTATGTTTAATAATACTAAAGAAAAAAAGTTGAACCTAAAAATGTTACATACATGTCACCGAAAGTATTTTCGAATACAAAATTATATTTAGTACCATTCGATTCTAACAAGTGTCAAAATAACAGTAGATTGTGACTAAACGTCAGGCTCATGTTCGATTTTGTTAGCAGAATATATTTTGAAATTATTTCGATCGATCGCGTAACCACAGTTGAATCGTTGTTCATTAGTAGAATATGAAAACGCTTAACAGCCGTGATTCAGCTGTGGTTCCATTGCGATTTTTGTTGAACAATTTTTTTAGTAGAATCGGCCCCCCGGCTGGATCAATTTTGACTTGACTTTCACTGATAGATAGTTAATGTTATAAGGAGTAACTAAGGATACTTTTGTTTAAAAAAAAAGAAAAAAGAATTAGTGTTTCGCGCAAAAATATATAAAAAACTTATAAAGAGAAAAAAGATTATTTCTTTTCAATGGATGAGTGGTACGTACACCTTCACTAAGCGAATCATTATTGATACCCGACATCCACTCGAACGAAGTTGCGGTCACAGCTAGTTGTGAATAAAATCCATAGATACCTATAAGAAAAAATCAGTGCCATTTCATTTTAACTTTGGGAGATAGTAAGTGTTCCAAATAACTCCTATTTGGGCATTTTTGTTTAAACTGCTACCTATCTTTGAAAATAGCTTACTGAAATTGTTTTTTATATTTTGGCTAATTGTTGGTTTAGTCGAATGATAAATCTTACAAGTTTTGCTATGTATGTATTTTTTTTATTATCAGGCGCTTATTTCAAATAATATATGTAAATAAATAGTAACTTAGATATGTTTTGGTCATGACCGTTACCAAATAATAAAAAAGTCCGGAAAAAGTCCGTTACCGGTCGAACTCGAGTGTCCACTGAAGACAGATCAAAACTGACACTTCAAAATAGCTGCTGGTGTTAACATATTTGATTTGGTTGTTATTTAAATAAAAAATCGGCGAGTAGCAGAAAAAAATCAGTACTAAAATGGATTCAATTTACGGTCACGGTGCAAGGACATGTCCACTTAACACATACCTAGGGGACAGAATATAAACTTTAAAATGTTATTAAATACTTGTATTATAATATTATAGAGTTTACCATGGTTGAAAGCTACAAATTGATAACAAAAACTAAAATATGTGGAGTATGTAATAAGAAGCAAATAGCGAAGAAATATTTTAACGTAGGTCATATCTAAAAGAGGACAGTACTGCAAGACGTAAGATGCCACAATTCTGGATTTAATTTTGTTATTTGTTTTAAGTTTCTGTTAACAATTTAAGTAAAAAAAGAAAACTTCAGTCTTTTGGATCTATTCAATAATTACTCGATACTTCCATGTCATAAAAATGTTAGTTATTTGCAACTTGTATGTATGGGACATCCCATAAGAGGGTTGGTAGCCATTTTGACGAAAATGCCCATTTATCTATTTACAGACATTTGGCAAACTACTTGATCTTGATAATCCTCTAACGTTCATCGGGTGAGTCTCAAAGTTATCAGCCATAATAGAGACAATCAACGTCTATCACAAATCGATTACTATCTATTTAGAATCGACATTTGATATTGGATGAAAATATACAAATGGGTAAAACCAACACATCTCATAGACTTCCCACTGCGGCATTATCTAAATTGCCAGTCTTTAGGAAAACTTGAGACAGTTTATTTTTAGAATCTATGGCTATTGGGTAATGACGTATATAGGGTACTGATTGTTCTGGTCAATTAAATTTAAGCAACAATAATAGTTTTGACTCACACATAATCAGCCATAAAATGACTGGCCGCATATTTCAATGAAACCTAATTAGTTTATGAATAAACTTCATCGTCATTTAACACTTATTTTCCAATACCACGGCGATAAACTGGTGTGACTAATTGCTCCGTTATTTTGTTGTGTGTTAGTTCAGGTGAAGAAGATCTTAATTGGCCTGGCGTGGGCGGCTAACTTCTTCGAATTAAAATAGAATCTAATCTCAAAAAGGTTGACTAAACAAACGTCTCTATTTATAAAGGTTTACTTTCAAAAGCTATATAGACAAAATGGCGGGAAATATTCTCAGCGAATAAAACATATTTCGTATTTATTTCTAACTACAGAGACGACTCGTATCGCTCGTCGACGGGCATGTCGAACACCTACCAATTCACGGTAACTGCGGAAAATCACCACGATATTGCAAGATTTATCTCCCCATTGATTTTCCAATGAAAGTAAAAAAACAGCGCGTTAGCTAGCCAGATGGTTCTCTTCCACTGCAATTTGTAAAAGCTATACCACAGTATCCTATGCGGTATATGTCATTTTGCCAACAGCATAGTCTGTCCACAAAATTTGGGCTCAAGTTTTTACGTAAGCACTGCCACGAATGATGAAAAGAGATGTTCTGAAAAACGTATAGATGATTCGTGGAGTTGCCCTGAATCTTTTGGTTCTGAACGAACCATACAGTGACTGTGTAAGAACAAAAGCACATCAAACCAGCTTGATTAATAGCTGGTAATTAACGATACGGCACAATGGTGATCAAAAGAGAATTGTTCTCACAGGCTCACATTAGGGTTTCCTGTCGTAGGTGTCTTAAAGGAAACACAAAAGTTGAATCCACCCACACGCAGCTTCAAAGAATATACCTACATATATATAAAATGGGCTAAGAGCTCTTCGCTAAATAATAACAGCCGCACGGGTCGATCTTCAAGGCAAAGCAACGCTTTTAGTGGTCGGTCCGTGGATGGGTTTTTTGACCATCTATTACATACCAAGACCAAGGCTGTCATTCATAGATCTTTGACAGTCGTTGTACGGATGGGTAGTCAGAAGCCTGCAAGCCTGACAACCAATGCGAAGGGCTATTTTGTTACCCAGAACTGGATTGTGGCGGTCAGTTAGGCAGTCGCTCCATGTAAAATACTGGTATTTAGCTGCATCCGGTTAGGCAGGAAGCTGGCTATATGCAGATTGGTCTATGGCTATGATGAACGATGAACAATATTGTTTTTAGTATGAAAATTTCAGGGGGATAGACTCGTTGCCCTTGCTCTACTTATATCTTGAAGATTTTATGTCGCCATTTAGTTATTTATTTTCCTTCTGTCTGCGTCTGTCAATTTATTCGGCAAAGTTTCGTTGTTGACCCACATTTCAATTAAAGAGATTCTCACACCTTTTATTTATTATCTTTTTAGTACCTGCGGTAACGTGATTATAGTTTGTTATGTTTCTTTTTATCTTTTATGTATTGATTCCGGATCATTTCCTTTCAGCAATGTGGTTTCTTAACTTTGTTTTTTACGTTTATTTATATTTTCAGCGTTCATCGTTTACTACGCATTCCAAACGAGTTTCTTCTGGCTAAACGTCATGTGTTTCGATATATGGAGGACTTTCAGGTAAATAGATTCGCTATATTTTACTATTATCCAATCTACATGTTAAACAAACAAATCCGATAGCACAAGAAAACGTAGGTATGTGCACAATATGATAAAACCAGCCGGCGGATATCTGCCGCGAACCTCGGGCGGCAAGGTTTCATATCGCGTGGGAAATGGATGAATACAGGATTTCGGAGAAGATAACCAATGTCCAATTGTGTGGTTAGATTTGTGGTGATTTCCCGCGCTCACACTGATAATTGTTAAACAAAGTAGGTACTTAATTGATAGTGTTTTGTTTTGTAGTGTTTTTAAACGGAAGTATTTTTTACGATAATAATGTTTACTTATTATGATAGGTTTTGGAACTCAAAATCACACACATTTGTGAGATATTTTTGCTTGTAATAATGCACATTTTGATTTTAAACTATGACCTTATCTTTTTTGAGGTTTGTTAAAATACATTTAAAAGATCTTTGTAAATACAGTCTCCACTTTATTTTGATTTAATTATTATTTTTCATAAGAAACCTCTGTGTTGTCGCATTTTCTAGTCACAGCACTGTCGCATTGGTACCTAATTGGATTTATTGATCCCTCCATACTATATGAACCACTGCACGCGTTGCATGGCATGACTACCATAGAAACGGGTTTTGTCGACGGAAGAACAGACTAAATGACAGATTGTAGAGAGATTTCTAAAGAAATCTGTCATTTTGTCTATTCTTCCATCGGCAAAACCCGTTTCTATGGTGCTCATGCTACCTGCGCATGTTGTAAAAACAACAGAGTGCACTATTGTATTTTATAATAAACATTCCTCATTTATAATATAAGGAATTTCCTGCAATGAGGAATAAGTATTATGTATTTCCCTCTTCTTTCTAATAACAAGGTAAATCAATTAATTTTCTAAAAGTAGTTTTCTGTAATACGGAATTGTTTTCATTTACCTCGCGTTTTTGAGACAGGAAGATGGGTAATATATCATGTCGCATTGATAATAAACTGTAATGAAAGATGTTTCATCAATCATCATTGGGATGAGATCCGTGCGACAGATCATATTTTATTAGGTAAATTAGTTTATATATTATTACCTATTTATATATTTTATTTATTAAATATTATTTTTATTGTTCCCCTTTGAGCACCACGTTAAAAAATTGATTGGTGCTCAAATGGGAATACCTTTGGTGCTCAATGCATAGGTGCTCAAACGGGAATACTTTCTTACATTTTACCAAACTACATGTCTCGGAAAATATGTAGAAATATTCGTGGTAATAAAATGCTATACAGATAACCTCCTCTATTCTACTACTTTGGTCAGTACCAAAGGAGACGATACATTTCAACACTGGGGGTTTTAGAATCATGTGCTGAATACGTGATTACAGTTTGCGCGTTGTGTCACTGTGCACTGCTACCCCATATAGCTTGTTAAAATCTCTAAGCTCTTTTGGCTTTGCCGTAGTCGGGTAAAAACTAACTATATCCGCGGCTTAGTCGCAAATACTTAGGTATGTTGTAATTTTCTGGACGTAAAAATATATCAGTTTAGTCTTAGTCCAAGGTCAAAGTACCTACTTGGAAAAAAAAACCATTGATCATTATGATCATTATGCAGTCAGTTCGTAGCAAACTTAAATAATTCATAGTCAGTTTCGCATTTTTACGATAGATATCGAAATATTGCGAATTATGGTTATAATGTTACGTTTCTGATAATAGGTTGCTTATCTTTACGCTCCTATTTTCCCTCCATTCGAGTATGGAGTGGATCCCCATTATCACGGTATTAAGGTTAGCAGATAATGTAACAGCCGGTAACATAGATTTAAGGATTGGGTACAGCAAAGGCTAACCATTGCTACGCAAGTATTATGTAAAGTCAGGAAAAATAATTGTTAAGCAAATTGCTTATCAAATTAAATCACAACTGAACTGACAGTCTGTTGTTTGAAACGGTTATAACACGGAAAATTGACATCGATTTTTCTAACAATTAATTTTCATATCGGTGCCTATTACGGTAATTCTTCATTGATCTGATATTAGTATCTTATTTGCAGTGGAGCTATTTAGAAAGAACTATAAGTACAGTTCATGTTAATATGAGAGAAGAAGCTATTAAAAAATTCTTGTCCTTTGTTGATTCGATTCCAAGCCTTTTTTACGCTAACGGTGTCTCCTTGCTCCTTCTCGAAAGTCCCCGAAACTCTCGAAAGCAATTTCGGAAAAAAATACAGGTACACAGCAAGTTAAAGCCAAACAATCAAAAAGTTTTAACCTTCAAGGCCAAAAGTAATTTGAAGCTTCACATTCAAAAATGTTACATTATAACATTGTTATTGTTTATTCAGAGTTAAAATTAAATGTAGGTACATAACAACTTACATGTACTTATACAAAATCAAATACAAAATTGATAACACTTAATACAATTGAGGTATCCCTTGGATTGCAGATCAGCCACGCCGTGTGTGCCGGGTTGCGCCAGCCACCTGTAGGTCCATAAGCCTATAGCTTACAGGTCGATGTCTGTAATGGCATGCAACTCGTGCGCTATAACCGCTGGTTACGCTAGATAATGCTCGTTTATGTTGAACCACAGACTAAAGAGGTACGGTAGGTCTACTTCATCCTGTATTTGAAGCTCATGTAAACAGATGACAGACCAAATAAACGAATCACAAATGCTGGCCGGAATTAAACACCAAAGTGCCAATTTCCCCATAATTATTCAACCATTCGTGCAATCTTAATTTGTCAACGAAGTCTAACTAAATTGGTTTCTTCTTAGATTATTTAGTGAAGCCTAAAAACCTGTTACGTATGATTAGAAACTGCGGCGATGACGTCGCAGCTTCTTGTTCTTATTTTCCGCGTCTCAAGAAAAGGAGACAAGGTATAATAGACATACGAACGAAATGTGAATATGTACAGTGCCCTCTAAAAGTTATTTAACATTTTACCACTTCAGCTGTGATGCCGCATTATGTATGATTTAAAATAAAATAAAAAATCAGGTACCTAAACCTAAGGGATTATTTTTATTTTTTATGATAAGTCGATAAAAACTTTCAAACATTTTGAAACTAGAATTTTGAATCATAATGTCATCACAGCTGAAGTAGACAAATGTCAACTAACTTTTGGACGGCACTGGACCTACTGAAGATTCGTCGCCTAAAATTCCCTACATAGAGCGTATCGCATGAAGTGCACCGCGTACCTATTAATTTTGTGGTCTTTAACGTTCGGTGTTAACACTCGCCAGTTCAATGTTGTTATTAAGGGAACACGACATATCAGTAACACGCATTTTAACATTATTTAATAGAGATTTAGTCGACAAACACTGACATTATATACAGTCGTTCGGCAGTTTAGAAACGAATGGTCGAGATAGCAACAACGGCTTGGATTCAACGAGTTACGAGTACCACTTGATATAGCAGCAGTTAAACTGCCATATTTGATTGCAATGCATTATCGAGTAACGTTGATAATTTGTTAAAGCTAATCCCTGTTTATTGTGACTGACATTAATTATAACTTGATAGATAAATACTCGCACATCATGGCTGCAATGACAACCACGAAATGTTCGAAATCTTTTTCCATCGAAAAAGTACATTACGATACGTGTGACTTATAACGCCATGCATTAATAGACTATTAAGTCACAGAAAAGCGTGACTTAAGTGCGGGTTTAGTTCACACAGTGCTATAAAACTAATTTTTAAATAGGTAATATTGAAGTGCATATTATAGGTACTGTACGTTTGCTTGCTTTAGTAGTTCGTTTTGATATTTCAGACGAGGTGGTTTCATACGAATACTATCATTCAATTATAAAGTAGAGGTCAGTCAACTTAGTTATAAAGGAAGTGTAAAGAGCGCAGAGTGAGTAAACTTTTTGTAGAAATCTTTTAGAATGCATCGTTTATTACGGTAGTAAGTTGTTGCATTCTTATTACACTGTTATTTCAAGTAGAATGTATGTAGATATTTTAATAAAAAAACGTATGTTTTCTTTAAAACCGATGTAAGAGATAATTCACGAACGTGAATTAAACAAGATTGCCACTTTTCCATTCCGCTTTTCATTGCGAAAGTAAATAATTAATACATTCGATCCAGGTTTTCATTCAGCTGTCGGATGTAAAAAATGTGTTGCTAAAAGTTCTCTCACTTTGAAGCGAGCCCAAGGCAGCTATGTATAATTTCGTCTTGTAAGACTTTGTTGCACATTATTTTAAATTTGTAGTCAGGCGTTGAGTTTCCGCGAAGCCATGACCAATTACCTAGTCTGGTAAAACCTAGAATAGTTATTTGTAATAGTAACTGGGTAACCGACAAGAAAGCGGGGAGAAATAGGTCGACTTTGAACTCCATTCTATTTAGTATTTGTTTTACTCCAATTTTCCAACGGGATTCCGAGCTTGTAATTGACGTAATCGTGGGGTCCATTAGTAGTATAAATAAAAGTTGGGTCCATCTCTGAAAAGTGGTTTCAGATTGTTGTGTGATATTTAATCAGTTTTATTTTAATTTGCTGGCAAACATTCGTCGTATACTTACCTAGTGAATGTGTATGATGTTTTTTTTTTTTGTAAATATGCAGTTATTTAATTTAGTCATAGTTTGCTCACGACTCACATTAGTTATAAATAATGTTCATTGTTAAAGCACACGTATTAGCGACGTAGTTTCTTAAATACGTAGAAATATAAATATGCAGTAGGTAAGTAGTAGTTAGCCATAGAAACTAGTCACGGTTATTTTTACCGCTCTGTAGTAATTTTAAATGTTTGTTAACTTTTAAAGTGTTGACGTAGTTAGTTTGAGGCAATTCTTCCGCAGTAGTTACTTGTAAAGTTATTTACGGTAATGATTATTGTATATTTGAGTTTATTACAGCAGTATGTCATATTTAGTGTCCAGTATAGTCCGCCATTTTAAATGACCGTTGGGGATTTTCGATTATCATTATCTGGTTTCACTGAGCAGACCGTGGCCCCGATTCTGTTGTTCACAAACTAAACTAAATTTAAGTACAGTGCATCTTTTTCTTTCTATTTCACTAAGAAAAGGACAGAAGATAAATATTAGTATAGTCCTGTCAAATTAGATAATCCATAGACAAGTTTAGACGTGATTAAAATATTGTCTACTAAAAATACGTCAATTTACGTCAAGCGCTGACTAATTTGACAGGACTAAACTAATATTTATGTTCTGTCCTTTTCATAATGAAATAGAAAGAAAAAGATGCACTGAACTTAAATTTAATTTAGTTTGTGAATAACAGAATCGGGGCCAGTGTCTATAATCTATCATATTATTTATCCTTTTGTTGCTATCAATACACAAATGTTTACAGCTTTGCAATACTTGCCAACTTTGAACTTTAATGTTTAATGCATGAATATTACCGACCTCGAGGTCGAGCGTTCTGGATACAACATTAAAACTCAATTTTATCTCTTAAATGATTATTTTTTTGCAAAGTGGAGTGTGTGTCTATCGCTACGATTATGTCCAAAGTGCTTCATTACATTAAAGTAACATTATGAATTATCTTTTTTATCTTTGAAGGCCGTTATAAAGCCATAAACTTTTAAGTGCAATTCACATGACATAATGGCACGATAAAGTAAAATGTGGAGCGATAATATTTGATGTAGCAATAAGCCAATAATAAATCCTATTAAAAAAATCTCTGCCTATAATATATTATATGAATTATATCTGGTATAATATAAATACATATACGTGTATATAAAATTATTACATAAGTATTCATGTTTTAATTGTTTCTAATGCTTCCTATTGAAGAGTTGGGACTTTAGCTCAACAGTCGCTAAGGTAAGGTGCTAATACTTGTACATAAATTACTGTAAATAACAAACAATATTAAACTTTTCCTGTATATATTTACCTGAATTATCAAGAAAGACGTCAATCAATGCACTGAATACAATAAGGAAAATGATAGGAAACAATATAATTTTATTAAAGACTGTACATAATATGCATTACAAAAATGTAGGTACATAAATATCAAGCTTCAATATTGCAAGGTAATTTTTTTGTTAATAAATTAAAGGTGCTACGAAACAGCTACGCGCTACGAGAAAGTTATAGCTACCTTCAACTTAAGAGCTACGTGTCGTAGCAAGTGTGCTACGAGCGGCGTAGCAAACAGTAAAAATGCTTTATTGACATTACTTTGTTGTAGAAACAAGTAAAAATGTTTTGTAGTGAAGTTTATCGTAATTTATATTCAATTTTATAACGTTTTTTAAGACGGTACATCAGTCAGCTAGCTTTTAAGGTATTTTAAAAATGATCCTTTCTCCAGTCATCTAAACCGCTAAAACCGAATTTGTTTTATATAAGTAATACGGTTAATGTTGTTCAAAGGTTTCAATAGGTCCCCGGAGCGATTTAAATTCAAGTCAGAGCCATCACTTATATCCGGGACACATCATGAAGAGAGTGGCTTTAATAGGTTGAGGTAAATGTGGTCGAAAATGTATTGAAACTGACACAATTGTTTATAATAAGAAATTAGAACTATTATTTACCTCGCTTGACTTGTAGAAATATTACATATGATACAGTGTCCCCCAATAGTTACTTGACATTTTTCTACTTCAGCTATGATGATACAAGGTAGGTAATCCTACGGCATTGCCTGATTATTTTTTATGATAAAGTCATTCGTAGTTAAATTAGTCAATAAAAACGTTGTGTTCAAACATTTGAAACTAGAATTTTAAATCATAATGTGCCTGCCAACCTGTTAGCTGAAGTGGAAATATGTCAACTTACCTTTGGGGGACACTGTTATCTAACTCTTTTATTTTGAAAGTATTATGTTCCGCAGTGGGGTTTAAATATTAAGAGCCTATACTACCTCAGCTAAAATTCACTCTTTATCTCGCTCGCACGATACTGCTCGCGGACTGAGTGAGAGCGAATCAGAGTGCGGTGCTAGGTGGCAGACAGTGTCAATAGTTTAGGTATTTGCTTTTTACGGTGAAAATAATGGTAATTAAAAAAAAAAGTTAAAAACATAAGACCTGCTTTATAGTTAGTTCCGTTAGTATACAAAGATGATCTAATTTGAAGTATTTTTTGAATACCAGCGGTTTATTGTTCGGTTTGGAGGTAACTTTGTAATTTTTTTCTATAGAGAAAATTTTATGGAATCGTGTTTTCGTCAAACATAGGACCTAAAATTAATCCTCAACTTTACCATATGCCTATTTATTTCAAAATTAATGCTGCAGTATTTTCGACATACCTAACGGAGGATCATGCTAAGCCATTTGAGGTAGTATAGGCCCTTAAATATTAAATATACCTATGTCCAAGTTAGCTTTCTCATCCAATAAAATTCTGTCAAAACTTTGTCTATTGCTATATTTCAAGCAATCCTCTTACAAATGAATCGAGATTTTTTCTTGTCTTTTTCCCATAACTATTGCGATAGATCTGTCAAATCTGTGTCCATCATGTCATGGCGACGGTAATCTGCTGGGGTATAAACCTCGGTCTCCTTTCAATTGCAGATCTTATAAAAACTTTGTTAAAAATAACAGTGGCTACCGCGGCGGCAGTACCAACAAACGGAGAGACAAGCAGCGATTTGTTCTGTACGGGCTGTATGCGTGGGGCGTGCCTCTCATCCTGACGGGAATCACAGCTGCCATGCAGTTCGGTGACTTGCCGAATCACATCATCAAGCCTGGTTTCGGGACTAAGAGATGCTGGTTTGTGGGTAAGTGGACCTTATTCGTTAATTAAAATTCTTATTACTTATAGAGCCGAAGATAAGTAACAGGAGAAGTTGTGATGTTTCCCTTACGATTTGCACGACTGCTTTGCAGTTCAGCGATTTACTGAGCCGGGTTTTTATTTATTTTCTTTTTTTATATTGCCGGTACTTAGTGGTTTATGGGAATATAGATAGATAGATAAATCGTTTATTTGGTGCACACAAAAGACATAGCACAACATACAAAAGCACGAATAAATAATAACAAATTACATGAATATAAAAAAATACCTAAGGTGCCTATATTAAAACAAAAGAAAATTCCACCCTCGCTGACTTCCATTAAGTTTGGTATCACCAAGTGTGCACAGGACCTAAAAAAGTAGAAGCTTCTGTCATCATAATTAACTTGTTTCCAACGTTCACCTTATTTTCTTAAGCAAAATTTAGGTTTTTAAGCAAAGTGTACCTACTCTTTTAAAATGTACAACAAAGTAACACAGTAGAAATAGTGACAGCAAAAATAAAACAGTTCTAGCAACATTCCGGGAAAAATAAACCTCATTGTTTTAGTGCGCATTGCAAGTAATATACGTTCCTACAAAGATTATTTATGTTTCCTATTAAAAAAAATGACTGTTTCAACATAAAAACACGTCGGTAAAATGGAATTACAAACACGTAAAGTGGTCTCATTCATATTAGACGAGTGCACAATAAGGCTGCGTTCAGCCCTAACACAAAACTGATGCTTTATGTATGAGTGTGGATTCTATTGTACTGAAGTTGCAGTGAGGCGTAGGGCTGCCACCGAATACGAATTTATTATTTGTATTAATTGGTTGATTTTTTGGTTGTTTGTTTGGTTGATACTGTAGCGGTATCTACAACACCGCATGCGAACAACGCATCCTGCATCTCGCAAGCAGAGTTTACCGCGCAACTAGCATACATACACTACGGCGGAAATATCTTGGCAAGTCTGAACATAGGCACTAAGAACTTTTGCACATGTTCTCTCACTCACACTCGCCTCATGTCACCATTTGGTTTCAAAAAAATCTTACTGCGCAGCCTTCTGCGCGAAGTTCAGACTCGCCAAGATAAATCGGCCGTATTGTACAACGGCCCGACATGAATCATCGGGCAGTTGCCAGTCAGACACAACATCCATCTGGTCGGAGGATCCTCCCTTTTCTATGGAGGTTGAGTGAACTTTACACCCTGTTCCTCATGCCTCCACATTTCTTCAAGGATTCCACAAAGTGTGATCGGTTGTGGGATCTAATCGGAATAAGCCTACACATACAAAAGTGCTGCTTATTTCTAAAGAAATCTTTTGCGCTATACGTTCATTGACCGGTGAAAACTGGAAATGTTTGTCATTATTGAGAGTGGGTTTTATGGTATCGATCATTTATATTATGCAAAGCTAACAGCAGGCATTATCTTGGAGTTTTCTTTAATCCAAATGCTATATTTCAAAAGTTTGGAAGATAAAGCGAACTTCGAGAAAACGACATTCGTTCTATTTTGATTATAGTTGTTTTTACCGCAAAATCTAATGGATTTCGTCTGATCATCAATCAATTTACCGAAAAGCAAATGTTTATACTTTCCAAACTCGTAACTGCTCGGAGGTGCTCGTAGAAAGCTTGACAAAGTTGAAGGCAACGCGATGCCATTTCTTCGTTGCATCCATCACTCACCTGATGGCCTGATAACGATTTTTTTAGCTAGCCAAACTATTGATTCCCGCATTTACAAAAACTTAATAAAAACCAAAAAGGCCGGCCATAAATGCGAGTCGGATTCGCCAGAAGGCAAAAAACCCCGAAGAAAACACGTTTCTTGTATGGAGAGTTTAATTTTTATTAACTTTATTTTTTTTTTATGTTATACTTAGCGGTAATAGAAATACACACTCTGTGAAGATTTCAACTGTCTACCTATTACGGTCCATGAGATACAACTCGCAGACAGTCAGACGGACGGACAGCGGAGGCTTAGTAATAGAGTTCCGGTGGCACGATTTGGGTACGGAACCCTAAAAAAGAGCATCAGGCTCTTCTTTATTCCCACATCACTACTGACTAAAACCTTTAACCACTTTCTCAGACTGGCTGGCTGACCTGGTCTACTTCTTCACCCCAGTCTTGGTGCTGGTGGTCTGCAACGTGATCTTCTTCTCCGTGACCGCGCACCGCATCCGCTCCATCCGACAAGAAACTGCCATCTTGAAAGGCGCCGAGTCCTCGCGTAGTGACAAGCTTAAGAAAGACAAACAGAGGTAATTCATTAATGTTGTACTTTATTGCTAAGTTGGTGTTGCTCGTAGCTTCGTTCGGACTACCTACTTACTTGAAAGTTTATGACGTAAGTCCGAGGTCTGATGATTTCTTATTGTTTTAATGTTTTGATCGACTTATGTAAGCTGGCTTGCATTTTTTTATTGGGCATTATGTAAGTGTGTTAATTAATATAAAGATATCACTTCTTTTAATTATCATCATCTGCCTAGCCTTTTCCCAACTATGCTGGGGTCGGCTTCCAGTCTAACCGGATGCAGCTGAATACCAGTGTTTTACATGGAGCGACTGCCTATCTGACCTCCACAACCCAGTTACTGGGTAATACGATACCCCTTGGTAAGACTGGTTGTCAGACTTTCGGGCTTCTGACTACCCGTAACGACTGTTAAAGATCCACGAATGACAGCCGGAACCAACGGCTTAACGTGCTTTCCGAGGCACGGCGGGATCTCGGTATGTAAAGATGGTCACCCATCCACAGACCAACCGCGGCAAGCGTAGCTTAACCTGATCGATCGACCTGTGCGGCTGTTATTATTTAGCCACGGGCCCCTCCTCCTCCTTCTTTTAATTATATTTTCGTGTATAGTTGCTTAAACTTAAATTTAATAATTTTTTTTTGAGTATAGTTGCTACATAAGTAGGTATTTCGTAGAGCTTTCTCCGATTTAAAGAAAACTTGGAAAGCTATTAGTCGTGGCTGTGTTATGAGTATTACAATAGTGATAGGCTGAAATAATCTTCCATACTTATAATAAATCTGTAGAGAGGTCAATTCTGTACATGAAATATATTTCCAAAATAACTATCAGCGGGTGATTAGTGATCGTTACTGACGCCAAAAATGCAATCAGTAAAATTTTTGTCTGTCTGTCTGTCTGTCTGTATGTTCGTTATAGAAACAAAAACCATTCGACGGATTTCAACGAAACTTGGTACAATTGTTCTTCATACTCCTGGGCAGGTTATAGTATACTTTTCATTACGCTACGATTAATAGGAGCAGAGCAGTGAAGGGAAATGTTGGGAAAACAGGATTTCTTTTTAGGTGAAGTAGTAATAGGTTAGTAGTAGTTAGTTAGTAGTAGGTAAGTTTTGGTTAATTTATGTTCAGTTTTTTTTAATATTAAGTAGGTAAAAGCGTAGGTACTTTTATTAATTATAGGTATAGGTTTTATTAATTATAGTAGTTATAGGTATTTAGTTTTAAGTGAAGTAGGTTTTATTATATATTATTTTATATATTAGACGTAGTTATATATTTTTAGTTATTCAAGCCCCAAGCGGACGCCGGCGTCCGCCCGCTATTGTCTTGAAAAACGCGTTGAATGAGAAATACGCGTTCTCAAGAATCGGTAGAAGAAAGAACACATCGGTTAAACTCTATGAGAGTTAGTGCCTCAATATCCGGAAGTCATTATTCCACGCGGACGAAGTCGCTGGCAAAAGCTAGTAATAAATAATAATACTAGCCTAGAAAGCACGAGCAATAAAATCACTACGCCAAGCCGGATTGGCGTATTCAGACTTTTATATTAGGTTTCCTAACGACATTTTCCTTCACCTATGTCAGTGTTGTCCAAGATGAAAAATACCTGGATAAAAGATGGAAAAAAAACAGAGATGGCGGGATAAGCCGAAGGATTGGCTCACAGTCGTAGTAGACCGGGAGAAGTGGAAAGAGAGAAGGAAGGTCTTTGTCCAGTGGGACAACAGCGGTGTAGCACAGATTACTAAAACTAATAAGTAAGTAGTAGTGAGGCTTATAATAAATAATAATAAATACCTGGATAACATGGGAACCCTGTTCCACTTCTAACCTTCACGAGAAGTTAGTTTAGAGAATGCAGGTTATCTCTACATGGAACAAAAGCGGACCCAACGCAAGTTTGATTGCTTGGAAACTGCGGCGAGCACAGTTTAATCAGAATGTGCTGCAAATGTCATTTTAACTTCTAAATTGAAAGCAAATGAGGTAGTACGTACTTTGTTTGTTGTTGGTATTAGCTGTCTCTGTTTAGAATATGATAGCGTTTCTTTTAATTTTCTACGTAAACTCGTAAAGCTAATATTTATGTCAATTATACAGGGTTTCAATGACCAGCCAAATTTAAGGGTGTGGTACAGACCATCAAACTGAACAACTTTCTCAATGGGACCAATATCGTAATCGCGAAAAATTTATCAACTGTCTTATTCGCGATTACGATGTTGGTCCCATGGAGAAAGTTGTTCAGTTTGATGGCCTGTACCACACCCTTAAATTTGGCTGGTCATTTAAAAGTAACCCTGTATATGCTTGCATGCCATTATGGTATTCACCAATCAAAAGTTGTTATGGCAAACGGTATGCAAGCTACTTGCATACTTTTGTGCAAGTTACAGGCTTGTATATCCGGGCTTTACGGTACCGGCGTACGGCGGCGGGCGGGCATGTTAGCTGTGTCGCATGCCGTAGTGCCGCCGTACCTGTAAACAAAGTCCCATTAGTGATTCATACAACACGACGACCATGCCTAAACGGCGAATCAACCGTATTCTTTCACGGCAAGAAAAATGCGTGCGCACAAAGAGCCTTACTCTTACTTATCTTGTCTTTATATCATATAAATTATGTAAATACTTATATATATATCAGATTTACCTATGTATTTACCATGCCTAAAGATTGTGTGCCTACTTACTTATAAACAAGTAAACACTGTTTTTCAGTGCAAATAAATACAAATAGAGAGGCAGCAATAGCCATAAAATAAAGAGGAGATAAAACTGCTGGATATTCGTGAACGGCGCTGGGCGTACTCGACAATATTTCAAATGGGATTGTTTTCCAACTTTTATCATAAAAGTTTTATCCGAAGTATACCCTAAGCTTTAGATTGAACCATAGATTAATTACACCTCTACATTTGTCGTCCTAAGCAGGATGAAATTGAAAACTTGGGTCAAATCGAAATAAGTAGGAGGTGTATTTATATATAGTCAATGTAATTATATAAAGTTAAGTTACCTTTGAATTGCCCGAATCCTACTTGTAAACTTAGGAATATGACTTTACAATAAATAGTCATTTCCCAAAAATAATTTCTTAAAAAAAAAGTGTCACAGATTTCACAACATGAAACAAATTGGCAACGCGTTGAACTAGGGTATTTACCGATCTACCTAATTTTGACCGTCCCGCGCGTCCCTACGAATAAAAATTTACCTAATTTTGACCGTCCGGTGTCCCTACGAATAAAAAGGCGCCCGACGACGCGCGACGTTACCAAATCGCTCGCCTACGCGCACTTATGTGCTCTTTCCTCTTTATGACACGATGAATTACATATTGTAATTTGTCGCATCTATTCAATTTCATCCTGTATATTGGACTTATCTTGTAACTGTAACTGCAGCTGAACGTATAATTTTGGAGACAGAAAATAAAAATATAGAGTTGCATAATAAATTAATTACTTAATTAACTAAATCATTGTTAATTCAACACTGGATTGTTATGTGAACGAGTGTTTTGCGAAACTTTTCTTCTAGATATCTATAAGTAGGTACTAATATTATAATGAGGTATTTGGAGTTTGTATGTAGGATCAGTCTTCGAAACTTCTGATCCGATTCCGAAAATTATTTCATTAGTTTTCTAACTAATACAGTATTGCCGAGTGTCATACGATCTAGGAATTTTATGTTAAAAATCATAACCCTCCTTTTTGCTTCGCCATAGTCGGGTAAAAACAAAATCAATTCACACGTAGGAAATCACGGGCAGAGCTAGTTAGCGATAATATGCTAATCATTTCATACGTACCTACTGGAAAAAGTTAATTCTTACACTTTCGTGTTTTTACCACACGTAGGTAATGGCCCCGATTCTGTTGTTCACAAACTAAACTAAATTTAAGTTCAGTGCATCTTTTTCTTTCTATTTCATTACGAAAAGGACAAAAGATAAAATATTAGTTTAGTCCTGTCAAATTAGATAATCCATAGACAAATTAGACGAGATTAAAAAATTGGCTACTAAAAATACGTCAATTTACGTCAGGGGCTGACTAATTTGACAAGACTAAACTAATATTAATCTTCTGTCCTTTTCATATTGAAATAGAAAGAAAAAGATGCACTGAACTTAAATTTAGCTTAGTTTGTGAACAACAGAATCGGGGCCAATATACCTATCCGTTAATAGCAAACTGTAGAAATAATTGATTACGTTCATTAGGTCGCAATCGATCAGTAGCATTACCTACTATCCAAGAAAAGTGTGGACTTCAATGTCGCATAGAAAGAAACGCTAAGCGATACTTAGTCCCGTATTACAGAACGTCACTCAATACTCAAGCATTATATAAAACTAGATTCCAGACATTTGATTGGTTGAAACTAGTTTTAAGTAATGCTTGAGTACTGAGTGACGTTCTGTAATACGGGACTTAATGTGCATTGTGCAGTATTAAATTCAAGTACGGTCTAACGAGTACCTACCATTGGTGGCGCAGTGGTAACGGCCCCGACTTACGTGTTGTAGGTCATAGGTTCGATCCCAGACAGGTGTTTTTACTTTGTGTAGTTTATTTCATCACCACTGCTCTCAAAACGATAAAGGAAAATATCATGGGGAAACCGGCAAGTCTTAGAATCAAAATCCAAAAATTCGAAGATACCTAATTATTATGTGACATCTACCAACCCACACTGGACCCGCATATATTTGAATTACGGCCCACTCACTCTCACAGAGAGGCCTGTGTCCCAGAAGTGGGAACATTACCTATACCTAAGCTGATAATGCATTAAATTCAAGTACGCTCTGGTATATTTTCATGGTCGGAGTTAGTCACGAAGTATACTACTTCGTGGAGTTAACAGGCGATTGACAAAAAGCAATCGAAACTTGGAAAATAATAAAACAAAAGTTGTAACCCTGGCAGCTGTTTGGAACAGTCATAAATTAAGTACGCTCTGGTATATTTTCATGGTCGGAGTTAGTCACGAAGTATACTACTTCGTGGAGTTAACAGGCGATTGACAAAAAGCAATCGAAACTTGGAAAATAATAAAACAAAAGTTGTAACCCTGGCAGCTGTTTGGAACAGTCATAAATTCTGATTTACCGACAGACGTTTTTATAGCCATTTTGTTTCTTTTCGTTCATTTAGTTTTTGGAGGCCAATCAATCTGCTAATCGTTTTCCCAACTGCACCCTAATTGCGTAACACTCTATCAATCATAATCTGAATCATGTTGAAGGATAGGTATTGCTATTCCATTGCTTCAAATGTTCGAAAAATTTGTCTGGTCAACAACGTAAATAACGCAATGAATGTTGTTGAACTGTCAAAATTAAAGCAATTGTTACTGTTATTGTGCTACACAAATAGGTACCCCGCTGTTTTGGTGTTGTAGTCGGCTTCTCCAGATGCAGCTGAACACCATTATTTTACATGAAGTGACCAGATACTAAAATACCATAAGTAGGTACACATATTGTGTAAGATACTTCTTATTTTAAGAACGAATCATTGTTTATTTGGATGAAATAGCAGCTGGTTATCGTCTTGAAAACAGTCAGTATTTTATAAAGGAAACCGATTGTTAATTCATAGAGCACACACGTTAATAAAATAATACCTAAATGTACCGGATTTGAAGTGATTTCACTATTCTTGCACGTTTTTCGATCTTTTTGCAACGTTCAAACGAAAATCTTTCTTTTCGAATGGTTTTCATCATCATCATTTATTTCGTGGCAAATATCTACTACTTTACTTCATCATCATCATCATCATTTCATCCGAAGAATTACCACTTCTCCCCAAGCACCACCTGGTTCTGCGTTTCTCGCATCCAGCGGTTTCCTGCGGCCTTCACTTCGCCACCACCTTGTGGGAGGCCTTCCAATACTACGTCTTCCAAATACTTAATTAAATAAACACAATTTATTTTTGATAGTTGGTCTTCCCCTCAAAAGCCAACTGGTTTTTGAGAAATAATAACCGACCGGGTAGGTTTTCTTTTAACACTTGGTGAGTTTTTTTATTGTTGGATCTCTTTGCACGAACTTTCCAGTTCCTTTCCTTGGCCTCAAGTCTCCTATTACAATAGTGTCAGAATGGTCTATCATTGATTTCATAATTGTTGATTTTGTACGCAAAATACGCGCATTGACGTGGAGTTGCGGACACCAGCCCGTATTACCTATTATTACCTAATTGTTGATTTTGACAAGTTTGGTAATCTACTAATTTAATGGCGTCATTATGACTTTCCAATGGTCAACCACTGACACTCCATTGAAAGAAATGGCATTAAATGGTAATCTCGTACATAATGACAAATGAATAAATTTAATGTTTATTGCTATTTACGAACTTCTTACTACTTCAAATTGTAAACACTAATACGTAATATGTAAAAATATATATTAAATGAAATCTAGCATGAAATTTAGTAGTTTTTCTCGGACCATTGACCGACCAATGATCGACCATTATGAATTTAGCAGATTACGAACTTTTAGCAAAATGACAATGCGATCCTATTGTCATTTTGCTAAAAGTTCGTTCGTGTTGGAATGACGAATTTATAAAAATAGCAGACTTGGCCCCCTTATTATCAGAAGTTTATAGTTGTCTCCGTTCTCTTGTCATAATATTTAATACTGGGTAGGTACCTGAAGGTATCCAATTAGGTACCTACCTATATTATATCTTCATAACATCACTACTATTTCGGATCTGAAGGGTTAGGTAACCTATAGTACAGACGCCAGCACATCAAGCTACCAGAAACTGTCAAATTTTCCCAATCAACTGTACCTTATGCTTTAGCGAAAAAGTCGAAAATCTATTTTAAAATAAAAGCGTGTTGAAAATGACAGACTTGTAGATATGTCACCATTCATGTTTAATTTCCTTGTATATTATTTATAAGTCAGTTAAAATTAAAAAAAATTAAGTCAAAGATAAAATTAAGTTAAAGTTAAAAAAAAATACGTTTATTTGTGGTAAACATGACGCTGCAGACAACGAATACCTACAAACCTACAAACACCAAGGACAAACACACAGCACCACAAAGTCGATCTTTTTATTTTTATTTTTTACAAAAAGGCACAAATCCAATTTTTTTTTAAATCATAGGACATGATAAATGATAAATGATTTATTTCTCTAAGTAGGTTTGTACAAACACTTACTCGTCAATATCATTTTTTTTTTAAACTAGATGAGGTCGGCGTTTCCTAACTGACTATTCTGAGAAGAAAGGCCGAAACAAACTCAGAGGTCACAGTCTCTTTCAAAGTCCAGGCAAAATCTTGGTCAAATCATGTGAAGACCATGTAGATTGGTGTCTGAAATGGTCTTTTGAGGAAAGAACCACACAGATTGAGCGGATCTGTCCAGTCAGTGCACGCATTTGTCAAAAATCGTGCAGCTCAACTCAGAACTTGAGGAGCTCAACGATCGAATGAACGAACGACAGCACAGTTTTTCGGAATGCAAACTGAGGTATAACATAAAATCATTCCATCTTCCAGGTACGGCCTCTACCTAAAGCTGTTCATGGTTATGGGTGTGAACTGGACGGTAGAACTGCTCAGCTTCGCAGTCGGGGGTTCCAACTGGTACTGGATCATCATCGACATCTCCAACATCGGCCTCGGGATCTTCGTCTTCCTCATCTTTGTATGGAAGAAGAAAGTACGCAACTTGGTGCAGAAGAGGTACGTGATCGGATGGAAGGAGCTTTAGTTCCTTTTAGTTGCTATTGAGATAGGACATTTTGGAACAGAAGGCTAATTCTCATAATTTAAAACGTTCAAAATCTAGTCGCAGTCTCATCTCAGCGACAAACAAATGTCAAAAACTTGTCAAAATGTATGGAAATTAGACGTATTTTTGACAGATTGAGACTGAGATCAGACTGTGAACGTTCTTAGAATTACGAGAATTGCCCCCCTGAGCACGTAGGTCGTAGCGTCCATACTACTGAGTAAGTAAGTAATGGAATGTGCAAGCAAATACGTTACATTATAGTATGGAACTTATTATGCTACAAGTGCAATCAAATTCCAAAAGGTCTTATCTTAGCAACCAACTAGGAAGGCCTAAACTATTTTCCTCTACCAGTGACATAATTCCACTATTATTTGTAGGCAAAACAGTAACATTGAAGCCAATTCATTTTTCCCATTGCTCGATGGTTCGACCAAAACTCGGTCGGCTACCAGCGGGCAGTAGCGGTACCATAGGTGGCGTCGAGGCGTAAGATATACTCAAGAAATATTTAACTAAAACCTTTTTTTTAACTTGATACAGTAACAAATGCAACAACAATATTTGTTTCTAATAAAAATTAATTTATAACCGAAATCGTGCAAATTAAATTCGTTTGGCAATATTGAGAAGAGGTTTGAATTTGAATCTTGGCAATGTGATACTCCGATATCCGTGTTGTGCGGTCATTGCACTGCAAACTTTGCGTGCACTACAAAATAACAGTCATCGTGTAAATAGATGGTAACTTCTTTGTACTTTGAATTCCTGTCAGCTGTCGGCCTATACATAAAGGTACCTACTTAGACCTTCCTGTCGGCCTTTATACCTAGCCCAACTCACGTAAGCAAGCCGATACTGTTACGAGTACAATGAATACACGTATTCAGTCAATGTCGGCAAATGTTGACAGGAACTAATACCGCACGTGTAATCAGTGATGTGTACTGAGTACACACTACACTACCACTAAGTATATGCATGGGTACGAGATTCCGTGAAAGGCAATTTTATCAATAACCGACACTTTCCATGTGCATGTTTTTTGAAGAAGGTAATATCGCATTTTGGAATAGGTACCAATTATGTACCGAAGAATTTGAAAATGCTATCGTTGCCTAGGCGGTAAACATAATTCAATGTCGTTTTACTAAAATTATTTTTTTCTCAGGCAAGTTACTGACCGGCCTATTGCTCACTCCGAACGACAATTTCAAAATGAAAGCGATTGTCATTAGGGAAGTGCTAAGCAATCAGGCTGCAATTGTAAAGCGATTTAACTCGATATTCGACTGGCCTAAAACTAAAACCAGAGAACGGGTTTGAGTTCTGAGCGTGTTAAATTCAGCTTAAGACTGTACCGACCCTACAGTGGCGCCCTCATCGTTTGTTTGGTTATTTCATACAATTTAGAATGAAAATGCAGAAAATAAGCACGTTAAATTGTGCTTCACAAGATTATACGTTAATATTATTAGAAACGGTAGTTTTATATTGTTTAATTTCATTATAATCCTTAAAACGGATAAAAGTGGCCACTATATTCCGTTTTAAGGATTATGATAAAACTAAACAATATAAAACTACCGTTTCTAATAATATTAACGTATAATCTTGTGAAGCACAACTTAACGTGCTTATTTTCTGCATTTTCATTCTAAATTGTATGAAATAACCAAACAAACGATGAGGGCGCCACTGTGCGGTCGGCACAGTCTTAAGCTTTTTATGTAACCGTTACTGACTCACAGACACCTATGCCACTCTAGTTCTAAACTGAGAACGAGTAACTATTGTGTTTTAGTACAACAAATGACTTAATATCACGCAATATAACGATTTTCTGTACTACACGGTTATGATAAAATGTACCTAAGTAATCATAGTTTAGGTTTTTAAAATAAAATAATAACATTTTTCATAAGGTACTTAATGCTAATTAATAATACCTAGGTATTTTTCTTCAAACCCTAACGGACTAAAACAAAAAATGATTTAATCTATGGCATACTAAAGTTGAAGCAGCAATGGAAATCATTTCTTACCTCAATTTTATTATTTGCCACAGGCAAAGATGGATTGTGAAAATCTGTACTATATAAGTATGGTACGTAAATAATATAAATACCTAACACTAATATAAGTATTTGTTTCATCATGTAGATTCCGCAATATGTTCGGCATGAAGACGACGGAGCGCGACCAGCGCACCGCCAAGTGGAACACGACCAGCACTGCACCCACAGAAGACACGCGCGTATCTACCGACGACTCCGCTCTGCGACTCAAAGATATGCACTAATCTTATAGGTGAGACAAACACTTTCAATCTGAATCCGAATAATTTTGAAGAAAATTCCTAATCCAGCGTTTCATATTTGTAATAAATGCGTCTGCTCAACAACGTGCAACGTAAAGTGCTGTGCTGAATGCACCGGCGAGAAACAGGAAATTGTATTTATTGAAAAATAAGATGGCGACGCAGTTCCGACTTTGGCCACACTCAAAAGATTTACTGATTATGGATTTTATTTAATCTAAGATGAACCGAGCATGCCCAGAAGATGCCTAAGGCACTGGAACTCCCACGCATAAACGAAACACAGCAGAAAAGTTCAATACGTATCTACTTGACGAAAATGTATTAGACAGCTGATTTTTTTTTTTCGTGATTTAAGAGTTGGCCCCATAGCAAGTAACTATTTAGTAATCTGTGCCCATAGTGAATGTTGTTCAGTTTGATGGTCTAAAGCACCTCTTAAAGTTTGTCGGGTTAATTTTTTAACACTAGGTGTATCTATCTAACCTTTCGGGGATTGCAGGCGTGATGTTAAGTGTGTTTGAGCAATTTTCCCACCTAATGCATTGACCTAATGTTTATTTTTTGTTCGCAGATTCCAGAACATGACATGTTAGCACCAAAGAATTCTCATGAACACATGGATGCATCACATTTACAAAATCGCTAGTCAATTTCATTGATTTAAGAACCACGACGTAGTTACGCTTTAAGTGAAATTATTTAGATGTGTAATATTTAAGTAGTATACCTAAGTTAAGATAAAATAAGTCAATGGTCAACGTATATTCTTAATTGTAGGAAAATCATTAATACACGGGCATTTATTTCTTTAGATTAGTATATTTTTGTTAATATAAAGATGTGTCCATACATTGAGCGGCAAGAGCGCGGCAGCAAACACACCTTTAAATACATATCTACATGTCCATTAAGTTACGGTACCTTCGTAACCTACCTAGAACCTCTTAGGCCCGTATTACAGAACGTCACTCAATACTCAAACATTACATAAAACTAGATTCAAGCCATTTGATTGGTTGAAACTAGTTTTAAGTAAAAAAAAAAATATATAAGGGTACCTATTATTAAAAACAGATGTTGGCCGATTCTCAGACCTACCCAATATGCACACAAAATTTCATACAAATCGGTCCAGCCGTTTCGGAGGAGTTTGGTAACAAACATCTCGACACGAGAATTTTATGTATACTAGACTTACCTATGGGTAAAATATCAACGTTGTTTATTTTAATTATTCAAGACATTTGCTTGTTTAACAAATTAAATAAAGTATTTTAAGTACTGCAATCCCCCCCAGACGGGTTTGATAAAAAAACTTTATTTTTACCATTTGTCTATGTTAATTTAAGACTAGGTTATAAGATGCGCGCCTACCGTTGTTTTTAATATTTAGCTAAAAGTACAAATGTATAGATTTATGAAAGTGTAGTAAGTAATTTTTACAATGTTACAAAATTCGTTCGTTTAAAATATTGTATGCATGTTTATGATTTGGGTAACTTTTAAAATATGATACTACATTTAAATGAGTTTGTTTTATTCAAATAAAATATATTTTACATTATATTCCTATCCCTATCGCACTGACAACAACTACAAAATGTTGCTCTGCTAAGTCCTTTTCCACCAAAGCTGTGCTGTGCAAGGCCAGGAAATTGAAGTAGGTAAATTAATGTCCAATTAAAACCACATACTTATACATCAAATTAAAGTTTTTATCTTAAGCATCAATTTTCATTAAGTTCTCAATAATATTAATTACTGGCTGACACCGCAAACGTCGTTTTGCAAAAAAAAAAATAGATACCTAGTAGCCGATTCTCAGACCTACCCGATATGCACACAAAATTTCATACAAATCGGTTCAGCCGTTTCGGAGGAGTTTGGTAACTAACACTGTGACACGAGAATTTTATTTATAAGATTAGAAGATTGACTCATAACATTGAGGGAGCTATTCCAATGCATGTCAACTTATTGCTTAGAACTGACAATTATTTGGCAGATCTACAAGTACCTAGGTAAAAATGGTCACCCATCCAGGGACCAACCGCGGCAAGCGCAGCCTAATAATAATAATAAGCAGTAATTTTAACAGCCGAATGGGTAGATTGATCAGGTTAAGCTGCGCTTAATTGTCAGTTCTAAGCAATAAGTTGACATGCATTAGAATTCTATTGGTCATCAGGTCAGGCTCCATACAAAAATGCCCATCGTTCTTTGTTGTGAAAGCGTACTCTAATACAATAACAAAACTGGGACTAATTGACATTATGCCGTTCCACACCAATAAACGTTATTAATTCGGTAAATTACTGACCTGTAATATACAAGTACCTACGCTGGACAGTCCTAATAGTATTGTTGTAGTCTATGCGCTGGACTCACTGACCTCTAATAAACTTAAGGCCTATTTAGACCTAAGCGGTATTCGCTATCGTCTGCGGCAGAGAAAACCCAGTGGGTATGCAGTAATATTACTGTACAGACCTAAGCGGTATTCGCTACCGTCTGCGGTCAAAAAGTATGTACCTCTACCCACAGCGGCAGCGAATATCACTCAGGTCGCTCTAGCCGCGGTACTTGATGCTAAATACCTGAGCGAAACCCGCGCGGTATGTACCTCTACCCTCAGCGGCAGCGAATATCGCTCAGGTTAGCGAATATCGCTCAGGTTTGAATAGGCCTTACAGGTGTTCGGCAGAACTTTGAACACACGAAAATGGCAGATAGGTGTGGTCATCTGCTACCTACTCAGCCCAAAAAAATTACCCAGGCCCCGCAGTTTTTTTAATTTTTTTAATTACCGAAATTCGTGAGTTTTAAAACTGAAGGAACTTTATGTAGGATAGACGAAACTGGCAACTCTTTTTTTTTTGTTTTTGTCTCGACTATTGGTAGACTCATATAAAATTATTGTTTGGTGCAAAAAGTAACTAGACAAAAAGTTATAAGCCATCAAATATTACAAAAAGGGATAAAACGTGATTTTAAGCTTTTCTTTGCATTGCAAAAAAAAACTGTGGATTTTAGTAATAATTATTATAAACCTTTTCGAAAATTAAAAACAAAAAACTATGGGGCCTAGGTTTTTTTTTTGGGCTGGGTATGTAGCAGACGACCACATCTAGGTATCTGCCATTTTCGTGTGTTCAACATTCTGCCGAACACCCTGTATAATACAGGTCAGTGCTTGCGTGCCACCACACAAGGATAGCCGTAGTTTCTGTCAAGTGGTGCTGGTGTCGTATCGTATCCGAAACAAATGCAGGACCAGAAAAAGTAAAAAGTCGTTCTGTGTCTGGGTGCGTTCCGAGTTGGGATGTAATCGATTTGACCGTGCTTAAAGCCCGTACCGAATTACAGATAGTGCAATCTACGAAGACGCGCCCCACTCTTCTTCCTAATCGTTAGCGGTTATCGCTAGTCAATTCTGCAAGCGTTTTAGTTTTTCCGATACACACTAATTAGCCATTAATAATAATTTGTGTGTATCGACAAAACTAAAACACTAGCGGAATGTTGCTTACTTCTGCTGTAAGCCTTAGGAAAAAGAGTGGGGCGCGTCTTCGTGGATTGCACTATCTATAGCGTGAATGCGATAATGATGTCCCATGAATCATCATGCGCCATCTTGCGATAACGCCGACCATGCCTTATAATAATCACCGTGAGCGCTGTCAAAAATGGGTTTGTGTGTGTGTGTGAGGGTGTGTCAGTGTGTGTTTTGTTTTGAGTTGCATCGTTTCTTTAAACTAACGTGGCATTTTTTGCCGAAATTGTGCTTCTGGCTGACAGTCGCCAGTTCGCCACCTAACCTAACCAAAGAAGAAGAAGAAATTTGGTGTTTAAACAACAAAGAAATAATATGTAATATCGTTTTGACATTGAGTAAGCACTGTGAGCGCGTTCACGAGCGTTCCGAATTGTTGACAGGCCTCAGCTATCATAATCGTAATATCTAAATCGGAACGCATGTGAGATGATGTGAGTGCTGTGAGCGATTACAGTATTATAGCTAATTCGGAATGCGGCTTCTATCATGACTGTCAATGTCATTCTGACATTGTCAAATTGACTAACCTAAATTTTGTTTTGATTTTGTGCGAGAACGAAATCCGAAAGAAAACATTTTATTTTATGTTTTAATTTTTAAGCCAAACCCTTTTCCTTTTGATTAGGTAATATAATAAGTATCATCAATTAATATCACGTTCCATATTTACTCATACTTCAATATCATAATATTATTTTTGTAAATTTTCAATGTATTGGTATTACTCTGTTTAAATGTAGAAGTATTTTACCTATGTGATTGCTAATAGTAGCAGTTTTATCAATGGTAGGAATTCATTTACACTAATCAGTATGTATTAATCAATAGTGTAGGTAGTGTTTTTTTTTTCAACCTTTGGACTTTTAGTTTGTCGGCATAAAATAATGTTTAGCATTGGTTACGGTGCACCTCTTGTGGTTATTTTGCTTTCAGTTATTGTGTCGTATATTTTTGTGATGAGTCCAACAGGTGGGTCATTAAAAACAAAATAAAAAAAAATACTTTCTAACAGCTGTTTTATTCGAAGAGACATTTTATTTAATGTACAGGCGGCCAGCACATCAAGCTACTATAATCTGTCAAATTTCTTTAATAAGATGTACAAGTTTATTAAAGCATAAGGTTCAAGGTTGATTGGGAAAATTTGTCAATTTTGGGTAGCTTGATGTGCTAGTGTCTGTATAATATATGCATCAATAATGGCGATTGTGTATTAGTCATACTAAATAAAAATCACTTTATAATTTTATTTATATACTTTCTGAACATACTTATAGTGTATTATTTATCAACAGCTGACGAAATGGCAAACAATGGATTTGTATTTATATCGAATGCTGCAAAAGCTCATATAGTATGTCAACGGGCTTCTAAGTTTGTGAGGAAAGTGTTGTATGTAAAAGTAAAAGATTACTCTGAGAATACGCTACCAGTGCTGAGCAAACAGATTGAGAGTGTGTACACAAAAGTAAGAGTTCTTTTAATTAGAATATTTTCATTTAATTAATGCGTACTTATAGGTATTAGGCTTTTTTTAAAATTTGAATGTTCCATATATTACAACAAAATCAATAATGTTTTGATGTTAAACTTTTTCCCACAGGCTTCTGCGCAATATGGTCACTTGGATGTAAGACTGATGTTAAAACCCAGTGGGGCAATAAAAGAAATAGTATCAAACTCTCCCATAGATATGATACTGTATGACAGTGAGTTAGCCAAGGAAATAGATGTGCTGAAGAATTCCGTACCCACTGTCATGATTGGATGCAAAATGCAAAGTATTGGTAAATATGGCTAAAAATTTGTTAAATATCATTGAAACACAGAACATATATTACTAGCTTTTGCCCGCGGCTTCGCTCGCGTTAAATTCGGGGTAACACGGTAAAAAAAAAAGTAGCCTAGTAGTATCCCTTCAACTCATCATCATCTGCCTAGCCTTTTCCCAACTATGTTGGGGTTGGCTTCCAGTCTAACCGGATGCCTGAATTCCAGTGTTTTACATAGAGCGACTGCCTATCTGACCTCCACAACCCAGTTACTGGGTAACACGATACCCCTTGGTAAGACTGGTTGTCAGACTTTTGGGCTTCTGACTACCCGTAACGACTGTCAAAGATCCACGAATGACAGCCGGGACCAACGACTTAACGTACTTTCCGAGGCACGGAGTGGTCTCGGTATATAAAGATGGTCACCCATCCACTGACCAACCGCGGCAGCGTAGCTTAACCTGATCGATCGACCTGTGCGGCTGTTATTGCCACGTATCCCTTCAACTAGAGATAGTTAAAAAACCCACTGACATGGCAGACACTTAAAAAATCACGTCCATTTTGCCGTGAAAGACGGAGAAACAAACAGATACACACACTTTCACTTTTATAATATTAGTATGGATTATATATTTAATGAAATTATAACAAAATATTTAGTAAAGGTAAAAAGCATAAAAAAAGTAAAATTCATCACAGTATCATTCATGTTTTACGCTATAAGATAAGATATTTATGTAGTTATATAAATTCAAATCTATATATAAATATAAAAAGAGAAGTCCTGATTGACTGACTGACTGACTCATCAACGCCCAGCCTAAAGTCTTGGACCTAGAAAGCTGAAATTTTGCACAGAGGTTCCCTTTATAATGTAGACGAGGAATAAGGAACGAAATTTTCGAAATTCAACCCCTAAGGGATATACATAGGGGATGAAAGTTTGTAAGAAAAATCTTGTTATTTGGGTTAATAAACTTCAAACTTGGCACGAATACTTATCTAAGTAAATTATAAAGATTGGCATTTTTTGTTTTTCTAAACTACCCCCTAAAGGGTGATTATGATGGGGGTGTCAACATTTGTATGGAAGAATTTTAACGTGCGGTTCGATTAAGTCGAAACTCAGTATTTATACTTGAGACCAAAAGTAAAGAATAACATGTATCAGGGTTTTGCGAAAATCTACCCCTGACGGGGTGAAAATGGGTAGTTAATTTTCCATTTTACTGCGTGGCTTGATTAACTCGAAAATTGTTGGACATAATCTTTGAGTCAAGTTATGAACACATATCAAACGTTTTTTCAAAATTCTTCCTGTGTGGGGGTGAAAAGAGGGGAAAAACTTTATATGAAAAATCTTATTCATTTGGTTTATAAACTCGAAACTTGGAAGGAATATTTGCCTAAGTAAGTAATAAGACATGTGTCTTTCGAAAGTAGACCCCTGACGGGTTATAATTGGTAATTCGATTTTTAAGGCCGGTATTATAGTGCGTAGCTTGATTTACTCCAAAAAAATGGTATGAATAAATTTAAGCTTAAAACTTGGCACAAATACTTATCTAAGTACATTATAGTTTGTCATTTTTTGTTTTTCTGCTCTAAAGGGAGATTGAGGGTGTCAGTTTGTATGGAAGAATTTTATCGCGCGGTCCAATAATATAAACTCGAAAGTCAGTATGTATACTTAAGACTTAAATAAATAATAAAGTGTAACTGAGTTTTTCGAAAATCTAACCCTAACGGGGTGAACGGGGGTAGTCCATTTCACAGAGGAGTATTTTATTGCGTGGCTTGATTCAATGGGAAATTGGTATAAATAATCTTTGAGTCAAGATATGGAAACTTCCCAAACGTGTTTTCAATATTACGCCCCTATGGGGATAATAACTGTGAAGGTGAAAAGGCGGTCTTAATCCTTTGGTTAAGAAACTTGAAATTTTTCAACATTTGCCTCAGTGAATAATAAAGATTGTCACTTTTAGGGTTTTACTACTTACTTACTTAAAATAAAAAAGTATGAGTTTTAGGGTTTTACTTATTCGACTCCTACCGGGGTGGAAAAGGGTAATAAAGTTTAAGGAGTAGAAACTCCAACTTCCATTAACACGAAAATGGGTTTAGATAATCTTTATGTCATAAAAATGGAAACGTACCAAATCCTTTTTTAATAAAAACAAGCCCTGTCGTGATGAAAAGGGAGGATAGTTTATTTGAAACATCTTAGGTAGTTTAACTAAAATATTGGCCCGAATACTTATTTCTTTAAATAAAGTATAAAGATCGTAATCAATAATTTTCGAAATAACTACCTTTCAAGGGAAGGTGGAGAGGGTGTTAAATTTATTTGAGGAAATTACGAAACCCACGCGGACGAAGTTGCGGGCAAAAGTTAGTCATTACATAATATCATTACATTACACTTTTTAAAGGTTTTTTCATTGTGAGTTAGCCAACATGATAATATGTAAAATCAATTTTTAAAACCGTTTGTGCACTAAATTTTAAAACATAGACACAATTACACCATTTTATTGATGTCAAAAACGTTACCTACTCAGCTCAATGAAAACTGCATTGGTTGAAAAGTAGTTGTAAATAGCCTGTACTCTTATCTATTTTGTTAATTATTATATGAAAGATATAATTTATCTATTTTAATAACTAAGTAACAATACACAAACCTAAAACTCTTGATAAAGGATTAACCCTTTGACCGCCACGGTCGTGTATAGCCGACAAATGAAAACGTGCCCAACACGCCACCGTCGGCTAATGCCGACAAGAAAACACCATGTTTTAAGTACAAAATAAATAAACTAAATTCAGTTTTCTGTTTTTATACTTAAAACATGGTGTTTTCTTGTCTGCATTGGCGTGTTGGGCACGTTTTCATTTGTCATCTATACACGACCGTGGCGGTCAAAGGGTTAAACTCTAATCCTCAAGTACTTCTATTAGTGACCACTACTTTAAATAAATGTAAAGCCAATCTAATGCTCACACAATCCTGATCCAACCTGTTCCTTGCTGCCCTCCCTTAGCGACACCCTAAGCCGAGATCCTTACCCCACAGGTGGTGTGGAGTCGCTTCATTTTTATTTTTTTTAAGCTCTGGCTGGTGGCCTTTATTTATTGAAGCACCCACCGGTAACCCACCGGTAAGACCGGTTAAGCAGACGAAATGCTCCTAGGTTGATAAGCTAGATAGAATTACTTACAAAAAAAAAAGTGCTCACACAACTGAAATAGTCCAACACAACTTAGGTATATTGTGGCTTATTAGATGAGATGGCCAGAAATATGCAAAAATGTTTGTACTTCACTTTTACACTATTAAAAGGCCTTAAAATGTAACTAAAGCATAGACTTATATCATCATTCAGTTAATTTTCCTAGTATGGTAATTTAAAGGTGCTCTTCCTCTCTCCTACTTATTTAAAATTTTGTATTGCCCATAATTGCTTCTATGGATTTATACTTACCACCTGTATATTATGTTCATTATGGATGCAATAAAGATTGAATTGAATTAAATTGAGTAATACTATTTTGTCAGCCGAAAGCCAGAATTTCTGAAAATGGATATTTCGGCCAAAAATTCCCGAAAACGAAAACAAAATTCGGTCAGACTCTAATAATGATGTGGTTTTCCTTTTCAGATTGTCAAGAAGTAACCTACGATGCACCATTGGAAAGAATACAGACTTATGAGAATGTTGCGCTCGGTGGGACATTCGACCATTTACACAATGGTCACAAGATCCTGCTGTCACAAGCGGCGTTGCGAGCCACCAAGCTTGTCACGGTGGGAGTCACTGATGTTAATTTGATTCAGTGTAAGAACTATATTTTAGTTTAGCCTAGCTTCTATATGAGTATCAGCTACTTTTTGCTAGGCGGGACATTCGAACGTTTACAAAATGGGCACAATATCCTGCTGTCACAAGCGGCGTTGCGAGCCACCAAGCTTGTCACGGTCGGAGTCACTGATGTTAATTGATTCAGTGTAAGAACTATATTTTAGTTTAGTCTAGCTTCTATATGAGTATCAGCTGCTTTTCGCTAGGCGGGACATTCGAATTCTTACACAATGGACAAAAGATAATGCTGTCACAAGTGGCGTTGCGAGTAGTCACTGAGGTTGATTCAATATGATTCAGTGTAAGAACTACACTTTAAGTATGAGAGTCTGTGTTCCCTTCCATATATAACCCTTCAGCCTTCAAAATAAGAGTGAACAGGCATCTTCCGGGCACGCTCGTTCTGTCGTAGACCTCATCAATCGCTTTCCATTAGGTGCGATCAAAGTTAAGAGCAAGCCCATTTCGCAATGAAAAAGCTATTTAATTAACGCAAGGCGGCATTCAACCATATACAAAGAGTGTAACGTTAAATGCGCAAAACCTGTGAATAGTTTGTTCATAATTGACTACTGAATCGATTTCAGTAACTTTTAATATAGGTTTTTTTTCATAAATTATGTATTTTGCCATACTATCCGCCGATTGAGCCAAAGAAAATTATGTCTTATCTTAAGGCAATAAGACTCAATTTTGAATGCATAAAGTAATGCTAGGATATACACGATTTTCTTAATAATAAAAGTTAGCTTTAAAAAAAATAGTTTTGGTCATTATATTATGCTTTTAACTCAATGCTCTAATTGGGGTGTATGAGGTTTTGCGCAATTAACGTTACACATTGTATAGGTTCACGTTTATAAGAACAACTTGTAATCTCTAGTTCAAATATTTCATACTACTTTTTTATTGTATTTACAGCCAAAACATTATACGAGCTAATACAACCGGTGGAAGTAAGAATAAAGGAAGTATTGAACTTTTTAAAGGACATCAACCCAGACTTGGAATATAATGTTTTTCCCTTGAAAGATATTTATGGACCGACTAAGGATGATCCTAAGTACCAGGTATATTTATTTTATCTTTCATACAGTGTTTGCAACTCGAGGCCGATTAGCGACTACTGACCTGCATAGCAGCCAATGATATTATATACAATAAAGAGGTAGATAGGGCACTAGCGCGCGCAAATTGTTGCAGTCAAATTCAGACAATTGTCGTAATTTCGTTTAGTCGACATACTTCAAGCGCAACACACTACTCGTACAAGATAGCTATATCTTTCTATGTCATACGTTCCGTATTATCTGTCGCAGTCGTAGTTGAAAACCACTATCCCAACAACACAAAACGTCGCTCAGTATGAACGTAGCATATCTTTCCTTTATAATATCATTGATAGCAGCAAACACTTCCGTGCCGAATAGAACATCAACTATCATTGTTATACAACGTGTAACGTTAAATGCGCAAAACCTGAAAATAGTTAATCAATTTCAGTAACTTTTATTATAGGTTTTTTTTTTTTCAAAAATGATGTAGGTATTTTGCCATACTATCCGCCGATTGAGCCAAAGAAAATTAAGTCTTATTATAAGGCAATAAGACAATCAATTTTGAATGCATAAAATAACGCTAAGATCAACATGATTTTCTTAATAAAAATAGTTAGCTTTAAAAAAAAAAGGTTTTGGTCATTGTATTATGCTTTTAACTCAATGTTCTAATTGGGGTGTATGAGGTTTTGCTCATTTAACGTTACACGTTGTATATGGAGCCGTTTAAACGTTGTTCACAAACTCAAAACCCGAAATTTTTATCAATTTAAGGGCGGAATTTTCCAACGTCAGATAATTTTATCTGATGAATAATTTTGAATTTTTAACAGTTCTTCCAATACAGAATCTGTCAGACGTAAATTTTATTCGACGAATGAGAATTATCTGTCGATTGAAAAATCAACCCATAATCAAATAGACGACCGCTATTCTTTCCACAGTTATTTGCTGTCGGGGTAAGGTTAATTAGAAAACGATAAAAACTTTTTAACAAAAAAAAAACCGACTTCCATAAAAAAACACTACAAAGTGAAAAATAACTTTGATTTCGGAAGTCGGTGTCTTTGGATCTGTATTTTAGTTTATTGCCACCGACTTCCGAAATCAAAGTTATTTTTCACTTTGTAGTGTTTTTTTATGGAAGTCGGTTTTTTTTTGTTAAAAAGTTTTTATTTCTCGCTTTTTAGTGGGACTGTTTATAATGCATCAAGCTCATCGCCTTTTACAAAATATTACTTTTCCCGATACAGGGACGTCAATTATTGAGGAGTTCTCCTGGTACTCCACCATCAGCTCCATTTCACCATTCGCATTGTGACGAGCATAAATTGCTTAGCAACCATATTAAAGTAATCGAATCGCAACCTGTGAAATACTTATTATTGAGTAGTCCCGTTGGCCATCTGTGGTCTTCATCATCAGTTTTACTTCACTAAATTTTGCTTTCCGAAAGCAAATGCACGAGTTACTATAAATAATACCCGAATCGCTATAGGTGTGCCTATAATATTTGAAGAGTTCCTTCGATTTCTCCAGGATCCCACTGATAATCCTGGCAACATCAGGCCAGACTTATGTCAACATTGCATTGAACTTAAAATTTAGTCCTGTTTAAAATGAGCCCAAACACGACTACGGTGCTGTAATTTCAAGGTTTGTACTTTTTCTGATGCTCCTGGTTTCAGCATCAAGTCTCTATGTACTTCGGTGTTTCTCATTAACAGTACGTTTATCCACACATCGAGCACTTTTCAATGAGCCTAAACACGATATATCTGCTGTTAGTTGTCGAGGAGTTAGGTACTCTGCAGACTATCCTGACTGCAGCATCAGGTCATGACTTGATGATCATGAGACCAAATGTGGCAAATGTCCTATCAAACATTAAAACAATTTACTAAAACTGTACTTGTCTGTTCGAATAACTTCTTACTGTTAAGGAGTTGTACCTTCCATCATCAGTTCAGCTACCTGAGATGGTAACAACCATACGCAAATACACAAGATACTTCATAAAATATGCGAAAAACAATAAGTGAGCCTATAAAATTTGAGGGTTGCCCTCGATTTCTCTAAGATCCCATCATCAGATCCTAACTTGGTGACAATGGGACCACCTCAGAACTATCTACTTTCGAACAAAAAAAGAATTTTGAAAATTCGTCGACAATTGGCGGAGTATTCGATGAACAAACATACAAAAAAAAAAAAAAAAAAAAAACATACAAACATCCGAACATAGTACCTCCTCCTTCGGTAAAAATGGGTGATTTTCTTCAGCCTGTCGAATGGTGGTGAAAACCTATGCCGGTCGAAGGTGCACGGTCAATGACAATAGTCTCGCCCCCTATATTACGTGAGAATTGTCTTCCGAAATGCGGTTGTACCTTACTCTGTTTACCCCTTCAGCAAATACATGTTAATTAGGCAAATGTCTAATGCATTTCAAGACGGTGGCGTTAGAAGTGTCTGTAACTGCCCCGTTGGTCTCGTGGTCGCAAGCGCGACTGCTGAGCGTGGGGTCCTGGGTTCAATTCCCGGGTCGGGCAAAGTGTTATTGAGTTTTTCCATTCGGAATTTCTTAGTAGCAGCCCGGAGTTTGGAAGTTGGCGGTGTGATACCCCCGTGCCTCGGAAAGCACGTTAAGCCGTTGGTCCTGCGCCTGATCTCTCTCCGGTCGTGTCGGATTGCCGTCCCATCGGATTATGAGAGTGAGAGAAGAGGGAGTGCACCTGTGTCTGCGCGCACACTTGTGTACTATAATATCTCCTGCGTACCTGGCTAATCTCCGTTGAGATTGGCCACCGTGACCGAAATCGGTCGGGGAGGCTATTATGTTCTGTGTGTATCACTTGAGTAGGACTTCGTCTATTGGCTGTTTAGTCAGAGCTATTGAAAGTTATATATCAGGAAGTGATATTGGATAACAGAATATGACATTTTATGCAACAATGATTGGTCAAGTGGTAGTGCAAACACTAGACAACTTGCAACTGTAATCTTATGTGTAATCAGGTTATCACCTTTGTTTAAAGACATTACCATATGCTTATCATACTATGGGCACTTACTTACAATATTTCCACACTACTATAATGGATATATTCATAGCAGGCTTTTGTTTTTAGTTGATAATCGTCAGCGAGGAGACAGTTCGTGGCGCGACGAAGATTAACGAAAAGCGAGTTGAGAACGGACTACGACCTATGGATGTGCACGTGATTGGTTTAGCGCAAGATGAGCAAGCGCAGGGTTCGCAAGAGGAAGAGAATAAGATCAGTTCTAGTAACCACAGGATTAGGATGCTCGGCACACTGATAAAGCCACCTACTGTAAGAATCATAAATCTATTATTTTATTTTTCAAAATTATTTTCTCAGGTTGCTAGAACCTGTTATTTTTTAAAATCTTACTACGGGTGTAAACCAAGATGAGATTTTAAGTTTGAGTACAAAGATTAGGTGCTTCGTACTGCATTGAAATTTTTGTCTAAATCTAATTTTAGGAATTTCCGTACTATACGACATGTTTTTAACATAGCTGCTTTCATAATAATTATATGTATTTTTGGAAAGATTCAAACTGATAAATAATTGTTTCGGGATAATACCAGTCGTTGATATTATTATTTTAAGAGCCCGTACTGTCCCACTGTAGGGCAGAAGCCTCTCTAATCTCTTATCACTTCTCTTGATGTAAGGCGACTAAGAACCAGTCTTTGTTTAAGGAATCTAGCTAGATACTTAATCTATACATAACCAGCTGACCCGACGAACTTCGTATCGCCTCAGAAAAAGAACGAATGTACCTATGAGAAAATGAATTAATATTTTTTTCGTGAATTTTTCCCATGTTTTAATAAATATTCTATTATTCGGTGCGGAGACAAATCTAAAAAATCAAAAATCATAAAAATCGGTCTAGCTGTTCTTGAGTTATAAATGGTGTAACTAACCCGACTTTGTTTTATTTATATAGAAGATATAAATTAACGTCACTTTTCATGTCTGTCTGTGTGACCAAGTTGTCCTTATAAACTACGAAACGGTGTGAATAATGTTGATGCGACTTTCACCCTAATTTAGAGTATTTATTCCGGAAGGTTTGGGGTTTTGTGTATAAAACATTAATATTAAACTTACATAAGAAATTTCGATGTATTGTGAAGTCGTTAAAACCGTGTGAAGCAGGAGCTTATTTTGGTTTTTCGTTACATTGTAATTGTTGTTGCAGTTTTAAACTCCAAGGCGTTGAATCATTTCTTCGAGACTAGTTGAGTTTCATTGTCTCGGCTTGTTTCCGATTGTCGCCACACTGCAGATTCTGGCTTACAGAAGTGGCAGTCGAATAGTGTAGGCTTTTCCCAAAATAATTATTCGAACGAAGTTCTTTACCGCGGCTTGCAGTAGGAGTAGGTACATTTGTAGAAATCGTCCCCTAACGAAAAAGTATTTATGCCCCCCTATGCAAATAAATTTCAGTAGTCAGATAGCTTTCATGGTTTTTGAGGGTGCTATATTATATTAACTGCTTCTGTATTAAAAACGCGTATCAAATTCACACTTTCTCTCTCTCTCTCTCTCTAATATATACGATACGAGTGAGTGGGCATGCGCGTATCGCGTAAGGAACTTCGTTCTCGTCGGGGGTCCCCTGACCGCACACGTTATTTTTTGTAAATATATGATCATATAGTATGAAATCGCCTTGAGCAAGCTCGGTGATTAATACTCCTGCATTATGATATCTTTTTTTTTCTTTTCGAGTTCTAATAACTAACACAGATTATATTTTAATTTGCAGCATAATCCCGACATCCCCGACTGGCCATACGTCATCGGATTGGCGGGAGGTATTGCCAGTGGGAAAAGTACCATTCTGAAAAAGTTAAAGTGAGTAATATAAACAAATTAAAATTATATACACACGAGTTACTAATTTCAACATGATCCGAAAATCAACACGAAAAAAATGACATGGTATTGAATTAATCGGGTGATACTTTCTCAAATCTCTCGTTGGGTATTTAGAAATAGTTACGTTCTTTCGACGTATATACAAAAAGGTGTGAGTATATACATATATATTCACGCCTTTTTCTCATAGGTGTAGGCAGAATCTGCAGAACACCACCTGTTACGTTCCTCTTACATACTCCCTTTGCTTCATTTACGTTCAGATGTAAAAGGTAAACGAAGCAAAAGGTTTCGCCAGCTAATTTAATTTGACATTATTTCCATTTTACCATTTACAGGGAGAAAGGCGTGGCGATTGTGAACTGCGACACAATCGCGCACGACTTGTACAAGCCTGGTCTACCACTCAATAGCACCATAGCCGAGAATTTTGGAGCGGACGTCATCACGGAAACCGGAGAAGTGGACAGGAAGAAGCTGGGGAGCATCGTATTTAGTGATAAGGTAAACCAATAATGTTCAGTATAGTTTATAAGGTGCACTAACCCCACCTTTTTACATTTAGTACAGCCATACAAGTTGTGATACTCGTTTTAGAGATCAAAAACTTGTCAAACACATGTCGTGTATAAAATATACTAACATACATGTATTGATGTTGTTTCTGATATGTATTGTACAGTTAACTATTTAGTTCATGTTTTTAAAATTTTTAACAAGTTTTGTATACCAAGTGTTTTAGGTATAAATGAAAATAGTAGACACAACATGAAGAATACATGTTATATATCTTGGTCTAAACACGATGTTATAAATTCTGTATTTCTTGCACGGTACAAAAAGAAATATTTAAAGACGGCAGATTATTATTAAAGAAGTATAAATATAGTCGCTGTAAAAAATTTCCCTCTTTATGATGGCTCAAAAAATTCAAAATTTAAAATAGTTTCTTGTTTTATAGGAGCAACTAGAAAAGCTAAACAGTCTGGTATGGCCGCCGACGCTGGAAGAAGCTCAACGACAGATTAAAGCATTCGGTGAACAGGGACACCGAGTTGTAGTTATGGAAGCGGCTGTCATGGTGCGCGCGAAATGGTTCCAGGCCTGCCATCAGCTGTGGGTTGTCATCATACCGAGGGACGAGGTGAGATACACTGTCATCTGTCTCATTCTAGCAGCCAGCAGGGATGCTTATTGGTATGAAATCGCCAACAAAGTTCGGCAGACAGTAGTCTAGCGTGGTGATCCAATCGTTCTTTCTTTGTTAAAAAATCTTTGATTTGACAATTTTAAATCAGCTTTCCTATCGTAGTTTTTATTTTCACAAAGTATATGCCGGTTGACTTTTTTACCGTCTGGACAAAAATAGGGTATAAAAGGTGAACGGAATAGAAGCCTAAAAAAAAGTCAGCCGGTATATAGTACAGTTTCCGAGATAAAAACATTTCTTTATCGCGAGGACTGCAGAGATAATTATGTACTTTCGCGCGCACGGACATACCAGTAGTTAGGCTAATATAATAATAATACTCACTATGCTTATTGAAATTTAAATAACAATAAACTTTTGTCCATGTTTTCAAAAGGAATAAATTATTTGATTTAATAAAAGACGATAAAACCTTGAGAGAAAAAACCCGCCAAACTAACGCATAAATACTCTACAGGCAATAAAAAGGATACAAGAGCGCAACAACCTGTCAGCAGCAGAAGCAACCAAGCGAGTAGATTCCCAAGTGACCAATCAAGAACACATAGCCGTCGCCAACGTAGTGTTCAGTCCACTGTGGAGCCACAAACACACGCAGGGACAGGTGGACCGCGCTTGGAAACAACTGGAAGAGTTTCTAGCCAGTAGGAAATAGGTATGGTAGACTGAGTTGAACTCTTAGCACAGCTTACCAAGAAAAATATCCGCTTCAGGTATTATCGTCATCGCCTATTTTGGAAAATACAAACGCGCGATGATGAGATCTAATATAGAGAGCTGTTACAGCCATGAAAGCACTACCTATTTTATTATATTACCATGTTTACAAAACTGTAGATTAACAGCTTTATGCAATTAAAAAAAACTTTAAAAACAATTTGATAATTTACTGTCGACCGGCGTGCCGACCGGTAACCTGAGAAAACTTCATACAAACGCAACGATTGCTACAAAGCGCAGTAGTGCAAATTACTCTGTGGCGCGACGTTCGTGCTAATTCGGAAACACGAAGATTACCGAAGTGCATACCTTTTCTGGTTTCCCTGTATAAGTATTTAAACGAGATGATTTGGTCAGAAATGTGAATGTGCAATCCAGAGCTTCAATATATTCCAAATATGGCCACAAAGCCTGCTAAAGAATCATGGCGAGATCCTTACATTAATATATACAAAAAGAGTCCATTTAGAGGGTTCAAAATATTTTCCAATGCTGAGAAAACATTACCAGGAGTAGATGGGTATACTTATCATATTTTTAAGACCCCCCGTAATTAAAATATTCGAAATGAATATATATTTATTTAGTTTCATCTCGTTGCCCATTTTGTATTTATAAAAAAAGTGACAATAACGGATCTATCAAACTGACAGACAAGTGATGTAAATCGTCGTTTACACTGGCGCTACAGCTTTGGTTTCCTAGGAAAACGGTTCCGTCATATTATTACGGCCGCCATGAAAATCTGTCATTTCACGGTACGTATTTGACATTAAGTCATCCCCAACCCCCAAAGATTTAAATCACTAGATTTGCTCTCACTGTACTTAGTCACAAAAAAGTTTCCATACTGAGAAGAGTTAGCTCACACATAATTAAATAGCGTTTATATGACAACTCAGACACACACACACACACACACACACACACACACACACACACACACACACACACACTGCGCAGCACAGTCACTGCGTCATTATGTACCTATCAGAGGTGTCAAACCGAATCAGAAATGCGGCTATGTTTTGACGCGATAAGGCGAATCTAGCTATTTAAATCTTTGCCACTGCTGTTTACACTGACAGCAACCGTTTCGGCCTGAAATAATGAGCTCCTCCGTATAAATAAATAGGTAAATTAACTATTTACTTTTAACATTATATTTTTATTGCGGGGTTATAAAAATATTGTGAATACCTGGAGATACTCTTTAGCCACCCAAGAGTATAAGAATTAGAATTCCAACTTCTCTAAACATCTTTATTTATTCTTTTTACAAATACTGCCATGAATCTTTAAAATCTTTCTTTTTTTTGTAAATTGTTTGGCTCTAGTTATTTTGTATGTTCAGCTAAGGAGTTAGATTAGTTTAAGGGGGAAGCGTCCGGATATTTCATGGAAATACTCATTCAATAGGATTATATCAACTTAGAGGGTTGTATTGATGATTTTAATGATTACAATTCTGTAAAAATATACTTGTTACGGTTGCGAATCATATTTTGTTCAACATACAACCTGGCACTGACATACAAATTGCAAAAAACGTAAGAAAATTTGTATTTTGAATTCACTTCCCCCTTAATAACGATGTTTTAAGCTGTCTGCATACCTAACTCTCTGCAGTTTATACCTAAACGGAAAGTGAAATTATACTCCGGGATAATAGAAGATGGTGCTGTGGTAGCAATATTTATAATTATATCTATTCATTGTAATCAAACATGTGGTGTATTTATTATAATTAATTCAACACTGGTCTTAGGGCGGTAGGCTGTGTCATCAACTCATCGGTGTGTTTGTGTCATTCATATTAATGTTTTGTAAGAGCCTATTCACACGTATCAAGGTCTAGATCTTCCGACCTTCTGGGCCGTACCGTAAGGGCTCAGTATTCCGTCAGAACAAGAAAAATATTGTTAGCAGACGTTTGACAACTTAAACATGGTCATTATCATGTTCGATATCGACACCTATCACGTCTATGGAGTTTCGCTAGCAAAATTAATTTGACCCTGTATAAATATGCCCGAACTCCAGGCCGTCCAGTTCCCTTACATCCCGGAGCTTAATCTGTCCTAGTCTAACACTTAGCCCCGGTTAGCCCCGGGCCTGGAAGGCCTTGACCCGGAACAGTGTGGATACAGCTTTATAGCTCGGTAATAGTTTTTAACTATAGCGATGAAAATTAAAGGATATATATCAATCAACTAAGCCCTTATATCCCGGAGCATAGTCTGTCGTCGTCCAACACTTAGGGTCGATTGTTTCAAACGGTTGGTTAGTGATGTACAGAGGCCAGCACATCAAGCTACCCCAATCTGTCAATTTCTTTGATAGATTTTCATCTTTACTACAAAGAATTAAGGTTCATATTCAATTGGGAAAATTTTACAGATTGGGGTAGCTTGATGTGCTGGCCTCTGTACATCAAATAATAACGATTCCGTACTCGTTATTATTTTACGTACGGCAAGGCCTTAATTTTGTCTCTTTTTTTTTTGGTTTGACGATAGCTAGCGCCATTTTTGACGTACACTCGTGCGTCATGTGGACGTGAAACAACCCGCCCTCAGTCCGGATAGCCTCTAGCCCGGAAGGCCTTGACCCGGAAAAGTGTGAATACACTTTTATAGTCTATAGCTCAATTACAGTTTTTAATTATAGCTTTGACAATGAAGGTGTAGCACATTAGCACTTGACTAAGATATAAGAAATAATAATAAGTTATAGTGTGTAGTCACTGATGTATTTTACAACTACCTGTATTCTGTAATTAATAATAGAATAAAATACTAGTGATCTATATAAAGTTGTTATCACCAAGATATGATAATTAGCATTTGTCATTTAATAAATTGTACAAACGTTATTTATATTATAAAGAAAATCGTGATTTATATTTAAGATATTATATGTATATTTGAAATATTATGTGCATAGCACGTCTTGCTATTTAATATAATGTAAATACAATACAACACCTACGTAAAAGATGAGCCAACAGATTTGTATAAAAAAAAAATTAATAAATTACGCCCATTGCACGTTTTTTATGTGCAATCCATAAAAAGATATGCATACACAGGTAAGTACAGTCAACAGCAAAAGTAGATGATGAAAATCAGAAGTTCAATACTAATGAACAGAGTTCGCGTCAGAACTATGTGGCGTCGAAGTAGTAAATGTTTGGTATATTGACAAACACATATTTTGGAATCACATCGACGCCACACAGTTCTGTAACGAACTCCGTCCATTAGTATTGAAATTCTGATTTTCATCATCTACTTTTGCTGTTGACTGTACTATTGTAACGAACGGGCTGTGACTAGACAAATCTTTTATTTGGCTGGTGTAAGAAATTGATTCAAAATTTATTAAACTAAGCACTCTTAAACACAGTACCTATCACCTGCATAGTGAGCTTCGGACACGAAACTAGTTTGCGACTCAATTCAGTCACTGGCCTCATGTACGCTTCAGTCAGCGGCACAAGCCGCAGAACTGACCAAATGAGCTGGCCTGCATAGCTGGCCGCGTATCCAAAGTACATAAAGCAAATATGTTTATTTTCGCCCTGCATACCAAACTCTTATATTGTCTGTACTTTAATAATACAACACAATTGACCGCTTTTGTAATTAATTCACTACAGGCTTCCTTGCTATAAGAAAAAGGATTTTATTATATAAAATGTGTTCATCGGCATTTATTGAATACATATTTATCATGTTAATCGTTGGTTCGGTGTTGGATCCTAGGACTTTCATTATTCTAATATAAGGTGTTAATATGTGTTAGAACCTTTATACTTAGTTTTGACAAAATAAAATAAATATTTTTGTTATATATTGTCTTATTTTTTTTTCATTATGCTTTGGCTTTCCGATCGCATATCGTGTATGAAAAAACCTATACTTACAAATAAATAGATTTGAAGTGTCTATTTGTAATGTCAAAATAAAAGCTTTTTACTAAATCGGCTGTCCCATTTCAAAACCTAGTAGGTAAGGGTAATTTTTTTATAAATCGTTTTATTACATTCTTGCTAACTTAGTCTAGGTACAAATAGGCACTTCAAATCTATGTATTTGTAAGTATAGATTTTTGAAATCGTTTTATTGCATAATCTTGCTAACTTAGTCTAGGTTAGCAAGATTATGCAATAAAACTATTTTTTTTTAAATGTCCCTTACTAGGTTTTGAAATGGGACAGCCGAAATGCTTATGAAAGTAAATACGGTAGTTAAAACAAAAAAAAACATTTTTAATTTTTTTTCTGTCGTTTGTTCCGGTTAATCTCCGAAACGCCTGGACAGTTTTTGACGTGAATTTCAATGGCAGATAACTGATTTTATATGGATACCTTCGATCAATTATTGATCGAAGGGTGTAACTTATGTATATACTTTTATTTTATTTTAGAAAAATAATTAATATTTCGGACACAATAAAATTAAAACCCATGAAATTTCGTAGGTAGAAAGAAGGTAGTCATGAATAAAATTGGTAATTAGTCTATTATACAGGGTGTCCCTGGAAGTATGGATCAAATCGAATAGGGGCGTGGGCAAGGTCATTTCCAAACTTTTTGATCCTGAGAAAGATTTATGATTGAGAATTATTTTACGGTTCAAAAGTTGTGACCTATTTTTTTCAATCGTTTCGCATTCTGCTCAAAGAAAAAAAATCATTAAAAAAAACTGTCTAAAAAACTTAAATTGACAGTTCCTGGTAGTTTTTTTAAAATGATTTTGTTGTTTGAGCACTATGCAAAGTGATTGAAAATAACAAAAGTTGGTCATAACTTTTGAACCGTAAAAAAATTCTCCAACATTCTCAGGATCAAAAAGTTTGGAAATGACTTTGCCCACGCCCCTATTTGATTTGATCCATACTTCCAGGGACATCCTGTATATAGTGCAGCCACACTCATTTCACTAATGTTTTATTCTAATACATAATTTAGTACCGATATGACTTTAGTAACGATATTATTTCCAAAGTGAGGACTATCATGATATTGGAGCTGTTACACAAATAAGATTTCTTAATCTAAAGCATTTGGATGATTGCCTACGGTTAAACATAATGTATTTGATTTGTTTCTCTGATAGTAACTACCCACAGACATACATCGCTCAGAATGGGCCTAAACCACAGGTACCTACTTAGCATTATTGAAAAATAAAGATAAGTTTATGCAACTACAACAAGCTAATGGGACTTCGCAGCTCACAGTCTAGCTTTGTTTGCTGCTTTCAAATTAGAAGAATGTGAATATACGGAAAAAGAGAGAGCCTGACGGTACAATGAAGTATTTTTCAATACTTATTTTCGGCATATTTGCTAACGTTGCGCTTGGGAACTTTACGAATGTCTTTAAACCAGATTTGGAAGAACAAAGGATCAAAATGATTGTGAGTTACCTTACTATTTATTTATAAGTATCAGGATTATTATAATAGCACTAGCTTCTGCCTGCGACTTCGTCCGCGTAAATTTTTTTTTGTTTCCCCGATCCACCCCGTAGCAACGTGTCGCCGGCCTGCGCTATTACTTCGTTTTCGCTTGGCGAAAACTTCAGACTTTTTTTCTTTTTGCTCAACTCCTAAGGGTCCTAGCGTCAAGTTTAATAGAATATAGCCTTCCTCAAGAACTGGGCTATCAAACGCAAAAATATTTTTATATATGTGACCAATACTTCCAGAGATTTAGAGCTTTCAAACCATGTTTCAAACAAACAAACTCTTCAGCTTTATTATTAGTATTATTTTAAAACTATGATATCTCCTAAGATATACATTGAAATCAAATGATGTCAGAAGCAATTACGTTCAAATTTAAATACATGTGATGAATAACGTATTTATTTGGATAAGGATTAATACCATGTTTATAAAAACACCTTCGCAAATAATGCATTATTTTAGAACAAATTTGGTTAGCATAAAAGAGGTTATAGTGAGCTAACCTTAAAAGATAGACATATGCTGTCGCGGACTTTATTTAAAAGCTTTTAATGGGTAACAATTCTGTCATATGTGATTTTTGCGAAACTTTAACCGTTTACGCAGCGCACGCAGCGGAAGCTCTCAATAGGAAAAAAATCCCCCGATTTTGAAACATTCTTCATTGGTGCTCCGCTCCTATTGGTTTTAGCGTGATGATATATAGCCTATAGCCTTCCTCGATAAATGGGCTATCTAACACTGAAAGAGTTTTTCAAATCGGACCAGTAGTTCCTGAGATTAGCGCGTTCAAACAAACAAACAAACAAACTCTTCAGCTTTATAATATTAGTATAGATTAGAAAAAATAACAATTTCGGCCTAATTGCGTAAAATATTTTCGTTGAATGATTATGACTAGTTGGGTTCGTAATGCTCAGAATTTGCTTCATAATACGATGTTCGTATTGCATAACTTCACTATAGTGTCAAACCAACCGCAGTCTGCTTGAAACGCTAAAGAGTGAACGATACGTGCATATAAAGGCTATTATTCGAATTGCGTAACGATTTTGACAGTTGTCAGTTGGTTTGAAACCAACGAGAAATCTGTTTCCGAAAGCGAAGGCAACGTACTGGCCGCGATCATTTTTCTTCGTACATTATTTTGGGATTTATTCATAAAATCTCCTTAATTATTACGAAATTAGGTGAGTGAACACCTTCTAGATAAATTGTGAATGTGTTTTTGTGTAGAACCGCAACACTAAATCTATATTTTTGATATTTCAGATACCGGCAATATCCTCGGCAGCCGCACGTAAGTAGTGTTAGTAAGACTCTCTTTTGGCTATCTCCTAATTTAGTTTTATTATTGTTTCAGCTTCCACAATGTCACGAGGTTATTTGTTGCTTGTCGCGGAAGAGCAACGCCTCAAAGACGGGCTTATTATAAGCCGCAGACTTTTGAGGAGTGCCAGCAACCCGCTCGATTTGCCAACGAATAACTTCGTGGCCCACTTTAGGCTAACAAAGCCTCAATTCTCGAGGCTTTGTGAGGAAGTTTTTCCACTTCTGAAACCACGACGTAACTCTGCTATACGCCCGGACCTAAAGGTAACTTTTCTGTCATATTTAGATAGGTTGGCCAATGCAAAGCATTTTAATTCAATAAAACCATTATCAGGCACTTCATAACTGACAAGGAGTCAGTCAGTTTGTCAGAAAGTTGAAGTTAGTTGCCCATTTCAAAACATAGATCCTAATTCAGAAATGCAGATAAGAAACTCTATGGACACTCTGTTAACATCAAGTTATTACAATGTCCATACAAACACTGACCTTTACACTTGCAAGTGTCTTCAAAAACTGTGAAATAAAATAATTTTACAGGTCTTAGCAGCAGTAGCTTTTTATGCTAATGGGGCATACCAGAAAAATATTGGAGCTTATTACCATCTGGGGCTGTCACAAACATCAGTACATGATTGTCTATGCGAGGTAACTGCTACCACTAACTATTCTTATACAATATTATTAGCATTCTTTACTGACATCATTTTCTCTTTGTTTTAGGTTACAGATGCTCTCAACAACAGCGATATTCTAAAAAAATATATTAAATTTCCTTTGATACAGGAAGAGAGGGATGCTGTGAAAAGGAAGTGAGTATGAAAGTGTATAACCATTGAAACAAGAGTAATATACATACAAGGCATATAGATCTATGACTATTATTTGGCTTTGTTTCTATTGGTTTCATGCAAAGAATCACAGAAAATGCTCTTTCAATATTAATAATGAATATTAATATAATTTGAATTATTTATTATATTAATCTAATTATTTGATTTCAGATTTATGGATATATTTCAATTTCCTGGTGTGGTGGGATGCATTGATGGTACCCATGTTGCCATAATCCGTCCTCATGAAAATGAGGAAAGTTATTTCAACAGGAAAATGTACCATAGCCTGAATGTACTGATTGTAAGTACCTAATCATGATCTTGTTGTGACTAATCATACCTATTCTTTTTATAATTTGAATTCCACCAACAAATGTTAGATCAGTGTTTAAACCAGGGACTTGAAAACAAAATGAATTTCGTTCTGTTACCACTAATGTTATCATATAACGTTCCAAAATTTGTAACAATACTAGAACCTAAAAATATCAATAATGTTACAAAACATAATGATATAGATTATAGTTTTCGTAGAATGATATTATAAGTAATGTTATAGGTACCAGTAACATTAACCTTATCCGCTTGTAATAATGTTACTGGTATAATGTTACAGATTCATTTATAATGTTATTCTTCATACTTTTTTGTCATCTTTTCTGTCATAAAGCTGGCAAAAGTAGCAAGGTTTAGTATCGAAATGTATAACGTTATACTAATTATGTTATATTGATAATATTGTTACTGAACAGTTTAGGATTTCGTTCCGTTCCGTCAGTAAAGTTATAGTCAAGGAATTAATTTCGTTACGTTCTTGGTGCAACATTACAAATTATCGGTACTGGAACTACGCGTAACGTTATTTTGAGTAATGTTTCAAGTCCCTGGTTTAAACTATGTATATTAAAACTTATGCTAGAAGTAATAGGATTATAATTGCACTACCAAAACTCACCTACTGTTTATATAATATAGAAAAGGTAATTAAAACATTTACAATACTTTTAGGTTTGTGATGCTGACCTACGCATTCAGTATATTGATGCGTCATTCGGGGGGGCCAGCCATGATTCCCATATTTGGAACCAGTGTCCCATTCAAAATTTTATGCAGCGCTTGCATGATCAAGGCGAAGTGTGCTGGCTACTAGGTAACAAAACATAATTAATTATTTACTTTAAAAAGTATATAATATACGAGGTGTAACATAATTAACGCAAGACCTCCTACACCCCAATTAGAGTACCTATTGAGTTAAAAGCATAATACAGTGACTAAAACTATTTTGTTTATCGCTTGTTATTTTTAATAAGAAAATCGTGTTGACAATAGCATTACTTCATACATTAAAAATTGAGTCTTATTGCCTTGAATTATGATTTAATTTTATTTGGTTCAATCGGCGGTTAGTATGAAAAAATACATAATTTAAAAAAATAACTATATTAAAAGTTACTGAAATCGATTCAGTAGTCAATAAAGAACAAACTACTTTCAGGACTTGCGTTTATTCTGTTACACCTTGTATGTTGTCGTAAATAAAATCAACGGAGAGCAATGGTGGCCCATTGGTAATGGCCGCGACTTACGAGCTGTTGGTCGTAGGTTCGATCCTAGACAAGCACTTTACTCCATTTAAATTATTAATTCATCACCACTGTTCTCAAAACGGTGAAGGCTAACATCGTGAAGAAACCGGCATGTCCTAGGACCAAAATTTCGAAGACATGTGACATCTGACTAACGCATTGGGCCCGCGTGGTGAATTATGGGCCATTCCCTCTCACTGAGAGCAGAGAGGAGGCCTGTGTTGCGGCAGTGGGAACATTTAGGCTGATCCGAAACTACTGGACTGATTTGAAAAAAATCTTTTACCATTAGAATCGTACATTATCACTGATGAACATGGGCGATAGAATATTTTCATAAAAGTTAAGGATACGTATGAAAACTTCGATAATGTAACCCAAGGTGTGAAAAAAAACATCCTTATATCGCGTACGCTGCGTAAACTATTGACAATAGAGCAAAGTGATTACTACAGTTTTTAGAAGACATCAATGTCTACAAAAAAATCCGCAATACCATGTCCTAAACTATTACAGTTATGTTACAATAACTACTTTTTGATTTTGATTGTTTGTTTTGTCAAAAGCAGACTTGATCGAGTGTTCTAAGTATGGAAAGTCTGCCAAGAGTGTGTTAAAATATATATATTTTTTTTGTTAAATACCAAATACTAAATTTATAATGCTTTTTTTTGGTAATCTACCCGTGCGAAGTTGGGGCGGGCCGCTAGTACTGACATTAATTAATTTATCTAAATACTTTATTTTTTTTTTCATTTTCAGGAGACTCCGGTTACGCTCAAAGGCGGTTTCTGATGACGCCTATCCTTCGTGCTGCCCCTGAGTCACCAGAGGAGTACTACACGCAGTGTCATGTCCAGACTCGCAATGTGGTCGAGCGCTGTATTGGAGTTTTGAAGAGTCGCTGGCGGTGCTTATTGGCTCATAGGGTATTGCATTATTCTCCTGTGAAAGCAGGAAAATTTGTAAATGCCTGTGCAGTCTTGCACAATTTAGTCAATAATGCACGCTTCCCCATTGACGACGATATACATCTCGATCTGTCTCGACAGATAAATCTCCCTCACGAAGGGCATGGCTCTAATGATGAGGGCAGACAAGCTGTCGTAGACAGGTTATGGCGTAGTCGTAGGGTTTAGGTTGCATTGATTTTGGTTCGGTATGCAAGGACACGTTACAGTGACCTTTCGGTTACTGCTAGTGTTCATTGCAAAGGCATTTTGTGTCAAGGCCATCCATGTCATAAAGCAATAGGTATTAGGAAGGTCAATGGTTCGATGACAAGGGGAAGTCATTCTTCCATTCCCGAGGGCCCCTTACTCGCACTGGCGACTGCTTCGCATGGAACCTACTAGCGTCTAACCGGCCGCACTGCTCCTGCCGTGCGGCCGGTCCCATATATTTCTTTCGTTCGTTTCTCTTTTTTGTTTTGTTAGACCTTATGCACTTAATGAAGCATTCGCTAGTGCGAGTAGGAGGCCTAAGTGTGCTTTTGTTTTTTTTTTCATTTGTATTTTTTTCATCTTTTTAAATTTTTCTTTCTTTCACTCTGCGTGATTGCATCGCATCGAAGTCAAAGGTACACTTACAGGCCCGAGACGGTGTCGCGTGTGTTTCCGTGACCCTCCCATAGGCTGTCGAAGATGAGTTAGGGCTTAGGTCCTTCTCTATTCGGATGATACACTAGTGGGGTTTTAGTCGGTAGGAGTCCGACATAATCCTTCGCTTACCCCGAGCGAAGGAGCATCCATGAGGGATTTCCCCATGAGCAAAAAAAAAAAAAAAAAATTGTCTGGATACTGAAAGCTTACAGCTGACCTCAACACAACAACTAATCATGCAAGCTGAAATTTTACATAGCTTGCTATCAGTATACAGGGGTAAGTTTTATTATTCGGAATCTCGAATAATAAACCTTACTGCTAATGTTTGATCTCCCATCACTGCAAAAATCATTTCTCACTGCAGAAAACCTTTCAGCAAAAATGGTCTACAAAAAAGTCCGCGATGGTATATGTCTATCTCTTAGGGATAACCCACAATAACCTTTTTTTTTTCTTTACTCATTACGAGAAATGATGGCTTATTTATGAAGCGATTTTAAGCAATACAGCATTAATCCTTATCCAATTAAGTACCTTAAATACATTGTGCATTTAATATAGATAAATATGGCCCTTTACAGCATGTCATTTAAATGAATATTTTCGAAGATATTACAGATTTAAAATGCAGGGACATAGCGGTTGCTGCGGTACCGGCCGCGGCCGGGGGCCAACGGCGGCGCGGCGGCGCGTGCTGACATTCTTGAAGTACCGATACTTAGTATCAGCATTGCACCCGTGCGAAGCCGGGGCGGGTCGCTAGTGTATAAATAAATTAATTAATCCTAAATCACATTTTTTTGTTTGTTCATTTTCTATCCATTCTATCCCTCCCAGGCAACAAACATACTTAGCTGCTAAAAGCATATTATAGTATAATTTCACAATTAATTTTAGTATTTTAAAGTAATAATGAATTACTCCAAGCATTACGCTTCTATCTACCTAAGCACCCAATACCTTGTAAGTACTTAATAATTATGTTGTTGTGACTAATTATACCTACTGTTTGCATATAGGATAGGTAATTAAAATAAAACCATTAGGGTCTGAAAAAAAAATATATTTTAACATAATTACAAGTTTTATAAGGATAGGTCCACTCAATCTATATGATTCTTTCCTCAAAAAACCATTTCAGACATCAATCTAAATGGTCTTCACTCATGATCTGACCAAGATTTATGTCTGAACTTTAAAAGAGACTGTGACGAGTTTGTTTCGGCCTTTCTTCTCAGAGAGATAGGAAACACCAACCTCATCTAGTTTTTTAAATATGATTGACGTGTAAGTGTTTGTACAAACCTACCTATAGAACTAGAATCATTTATCATAACAATCAACGCGTGTCACAAACACGGTGAAATGGCAGTAGGACAGCTAAACTTCAAAATAACAATCAATAGTTAGGTACTTATAATCATCAAATTTAAAACTGCACCACTAAAATTAGAATAGCATAATATGGCAGTTGCCTTTTTTTTTGATAAATGAGTACAGTGGTGAGACAGAATGCACACGCCTCATGTCCTATCGGAGGACTCGGGGCCGAGTGATCAGTCTTAGCACTGTACTCGGTACATGTAATGAAGGCATAATAGTCAAAGGGAATACGACAAAAGAGGAAAGAAGAAAAAATGAAGGGGAAGGGAGGGTAGGGAAGGACGCGAAGGGAGGAGAATAGTAACGAAACAACTATACTTGTATTATTAACTTGCTGGAGAAAGCCGACAGTATTTAGCTGTCGCTTAGTGCAACATGTGGGTAAAGAGATGAGGAACAGGGTAGAAAGTTCTTCATCCTCTATAGAAAAGCGAGGATACTCCGATCAATCGGGAGTTGTGTCTGGTGGGCTAGTGCTCGATGGTAGATATTGGGACCATGGTTTTGTTATTGTTAACTGTTTATTTATTTTACTTCAATGGTCCTAGTTTATTATTTGTGACTTCGAGTTACAGCTATGTGAATAATCCAGCATTGCTTAAGTAAGCTATCGCACCCTTTATGCCATAAAAGCTCTTTCTAATTTTTGCTTGAGTTTACTGCCCCATCTCAAAAATCTGTCGGTTTTCTCTAGTAAGTTAATAATAAAAGTTTAGAGGCAGAGCTACGAGTCTAGATGCCTAGAAATTCCCTGCAGGCTCTGTGCAACCGACTCCATCGCCACCCGCATACCATGGAGGGTCACGTTCAGCTCCTGCAGGGCCGTAGCAATGCCTTGTTCGGCTACCAGCCTCCTCTCCTCCAGCTGGACCACCCAATCCGGAGCAGCAGGCGTCACACGATTATCTGAAATAATAATTATATTTTGATTATTTTTTGGTAACATTGTAACTCACCAATCTATAAAATAAATAGATAACACATACATGGTCTCCGCGAAGCGCCCTGAGCCAATTGTAGGGGGTCAGATCTACTTCCTGAAAAAGAAAACACAACTGTTTAAATCATCTATAAGGAAAGGTATCATGCTCTTGTCCAAAACAAGTATGATTATATTATGATGTAACTAGCAACCCACTCTTACTTAATAACACTTTCCTTGGCCCTGGGAATCAAACCCAAGACCTCATGCTAAGAAGTAGTACTTGCATTCAACAACAAGACCAACCACACCAAGAAGTCAGTGTATATTTTATGTAAATTAAATATCAATGCGTTATACACTTAAACTTTCCCAAACAAATTCTGTCAATGATGCCATGATGGTGAAAACCGCATCAAAATCCATTGCATAGTTTAGAAGAATAACACGGTCCAACAATCAGACATGAAAAGCTATATCAATTTATCTATATATGCTGATATAAAATTCTCGTGTCAGTGTTAATACCATACTCCTACGAAACGGCTGGACTGATTTGTATGAAATTTTGTGTGCATATCGGGTAGGTCTGAGAATCGGCTACTATCTATTTTTTTTTTTTTTTGCAAAATGACATTTGCGCGTTCAGCTAATAATATATATAGATGTAAGAGACAGATATCATCATAATATTGTTTACGAAAGCTAAGACTTGTGCAGCATAACAACTAGCGTCGCGACGTCGTTATGTCTATTTGTATTTATCTGCAGTAGTTAGTAATCATAGAAAGATATACCATTGATTTAATAAATTTTAAGGTTAAATGTACTTACCTCTTCTTCTACCTCCTCTCCCTCTTGTTGCACCAGTTGGTGGTGTCGCCATCACCACCGCTGCTGAATCCGGCGGTGGTGGTGACGGCGGTGGTGGTGATGGCGGCAGTGGAGACGGGTACTGCGGCGGTGACGGGTACTGCGGCGGTGACGGGTGCTGCGGCGGTGACGGGTACTGCGGCGGTGAAGGCGTCGGCGGCAGCGTTAGTGCCGATGGAGATGGCTCCAGCCAGCACTCCGACGTAGGCAACGGGATTGGGCAGAGCGGCGGCAGCAGCGATGGCGACTCCGACTCGTACACCTCTAAAAAGGCATGTGCCGGCGCCGCCACCGGTGCCACCGCCGGCGACGTAGAGCGTGTAGGCCAAGGAGCGGCATTTTCCCCCTGCAACATTAAAACCACCAATCAGTTTCTCTTGTACTCTGCTTGTTACAACAGTCACATTAACCCTTTAACCGCTTACGTCGGATTAATCCGACAAATATATTCGTGTCCATTTCGCCAGAGTCGTATATTTACGACGAAATATCACAGCTCGTTTACTCTGTTTTTTTTTTTATTAATTACACTGTATTCTATCAAGATATTCGAACAAAAGATTTTTTTTCAAATCACTGTGCCGGGCGCTGGGGGCACTGCAACTGATATGAAGTTGGGCGGTTAGGTTAATGTGTCTGGAGCTTTACTATCTGCTACTTACTACTAGTATTACTTACTTTACTGTACAGACACTGTCATTATTAACCAATATAATTCTAACAACTTACATTAAAAATGAAATTACCCGAAGTTTAATTTAAATTGATAAATTTACAGACTAATATCACATATAGGCAGAAACACTAAAAAGCCAGTACACTACTTCATGCACTACTTCTATCAAATTAGTTGTTATAATAAAAATTTGGTCTTCTCTAACAGGGAAAGGGATGCGGACGCTGGGCTCTCCATAAACGGCCACACGCCCTAAAATTGCGAGGATGCGCTCATCCCTGTCCGTCAATTTAAATCTGGGAGGCAGAGGCCCCCCTCCTGTTGCCAAAGCCTGCTGTCGGAGCCCTGACGCCTTCTTACGGGCATTATATTTTTGCTGATTCCAATACTAGTAAAGTTAAAATAATCTAATATTTATTGCATGACACACCATAATCTAAAAAAATGTTTACTTTTAAATTGCACAGTAGCAGTAATTAGTATTAATTAGTAAGGGTGGTATGCCACTAATAAAATTTCACTGTCCAAAATTGATTTGATTCCCATATGACGATTCCTCTCATATCATTATTATGATGAATTCATCTCATTTCTTTGATCAAAGTCACATACCATATGCAGTAGGCACAGGCATACCACCCTAATACAAGGCCCCTAATACCCTAATACTTGCTGCCGTAATAAAATATCAAGGTGTAAATTTCCAATAAAAGCACCTTATACTGGAAATGTTTAGGTTGATATGAGGTCGTACGGACATGCACCTCTTCATACACTCTCACAAGTATAATAATTATCGTTCATTACACTTACGTCTCTCCATTTAGTGTGGGATTTAGTGCAGCCCGCGCCCTCGCTGTTGAGGCGGGCTGCAATATTTTTCCATTTGCATTCACTGTTTAATTTGGCCAAGGGACCCTCATTCGCTACGGATCCCTTGGCAATGGATGTGTTTAACTCCATAAATCGGAGCAGCAGCTCCCACTGCCGCTCCGAAACTTTTCTTGCAGCTGGCATTTCTGAAAAAATAGATCAACAGAATTAATGTAAGAGCATAGAACATTAAACAACATAACATTAACTTAATGAACCACTTTTAGTTACGTTAGAGTAAGAAATTGTTAACTTACTTATTTCAAATTTTTAAACATAAATCCTATCCTACTAATATTATAATTGCGAAAGTTTGTGAGTATGGATGGATGGATGTTTGTTACTCTTTCACGCAAAAACTACTGAACGGATTTTAATGAAACTTTAAAGTATAAGTTTATATCAGAATAACACAGATACTTTACATAATTACGAAAAAGTTTGTCACTTTGTCGACGGCGGAAAGAGAAGTTAACTTTTGCCATAGAACTAAAATGACAGATTCAAATACGTTTTGTTACGTACTTCATATATGGTAGTTTTTGGTAGAAAGTGTTTTCTATATTGGTTTTTCATTTTTCGGCAATCATTGCACATTTTTATTGGTAAGCATTAGTAGATCGTCAGTTGTAATTAAAACTAAATTAAATTAAATCATGATAATTCAGAAACAAATAATTCATATATGATAAAACAAAACGCTACGACGAAGCAAACTATGGCCAATTGGTATGAACACCTCTATAAAATTCTATTAAATTGGAATCATTTAAATTACGCAATTCCGATTAAGTAAAACGATTACTACTGCAATCGGCTTCGTTTCGGAATCGCATTCAGATATAAAATATTTTACGCAATTAGGCTGGGCTAGCCTTATTCCAGCTATTTTGGAGTCGGCTTCCATTCTAACCGGATGCAGCTGAATATCAGTGTTTTAAATGGAGAGACGCCAAAAAAAAAAAAACAATATGGCTGTATTCCCCGATGGGTAGACAGGTGTATAGCACGACGTACATTTCACGTGAGCTTATTGTCAATTTTGAACTGCCATTAACGGTTCCAAATATAGAATGGAGGCTGCTTCAGTATTCGCTTCTCAAGACCCATAAGGGTGCATCTTATTAATGATCGTTAATCATGTGTCTCAATATTTATTTCAGGTGGATATAATAACATCACATTTCAAAAAGAATGGATGGAATACGATACTTTGCGTTGGAAATTTACCCAATGAGTTCTACGACGAAATCAAGCACATATCGTATGCTTTCGTGGTTAAGAATCTAAAAGACCCTGAAGATTATTATATAGAGGACGTGGTCCCATATCATTCAAATATTATTGTAGTCAGCTGCCAGGATTTTGGAGAATATGAAGAACTTATGCAGAAACTAATAACATCACCTTATTGGCATCCTTTAGCAAATATAATCGTTTATTATCACAAAAGAGAAGACAGAGAAATCATGGCGAAACTATTCTTCAGTTTATGGTATCACAAAGCTATAAACGCAATCATAGTTCAGTATGACGATGTGCTAGAAACTTTACTGGTGTCTGACTACACTCCGTATGTTAACGAACATTCTATGGTTCAACCAGATAATAAGTTTGGCTGTTGGACTTTAAGGAACCTCGGTTTGCACATTCGTGGATTTGAAGATTTACTTTGTGTAGAGAAATGTCACAACATATCTATAAAATCAAAACTGAGAACAAACCATCTTGGCACTTGTATTGGTTTTAATACAAACACTGTATCATATCATGATAAAAAAGATCTAAGAGACTTGAATGTATTTGAAGATAGAAGCAAAAATTTACACGGTTTTGCGTTGACAGGTTACATCACTGAAGTTAGACCATTTGCCATCATAGATGAACTCGGGAATGGAACCTACAAGTTTCGAGCTAGAGATGGAATAATCTGGAACACCATGTCCGAACTTATGAACTTCACTATCGATCTCAGTCTCAGCTTGAATAACATGAAGAAATCATTCAATTTCGAAGTTAACATTGAACAGTTATTTGCCTTTACGCACAGAAGAGGAGACCTATGTTTATTCCCGATATATCAATTTGATGTTATTGTAATAGAAGTCGATTTCACTTTTCCAATCAAAGAAAGTGGTATCTGCATTGTATCAGGTCGCGCCGGCTTTGAAAAATCCCTTTTTAAACTGCAAAACGCACAACTAAACTTCGAACAATTAATTCGATTTTTGTCTTGTTTCTTATGTATTTGGGCTACCTTCTCCATCTTTAAAACTGTGGAAAATGGACGTCTCACTTTCGATCAAATAGGCAAAGATTTCATGAATACTTGTAGAAATTTCCTAATGTTAAACCTGTATAAACCGCCAAAATATGACTCTTTCCGTCTTTTCTTGGCAGTATCTATTTGGTGCTGTTTCATAATAAATTTTACAACTCAAGCCACGATAGTATCGTTCTTTACAGCAGCTAGAAGGGGTAAAGAGGTTGACACGTTTGAAGATGTTATTGAGAAAGGATACCCTATTGAAGCGATGGCGTCACCAGATCTGATTCTTCCGGAAACCGAAGAAAGATACGTAACAATTAACTCCAGACTAGTTAACGAACGAGACATATACGGGTGTATCACGCGCATGGCAAGTGATGCTCGTCGTTTTTGCCTCATAGATTGTTCAGTGGGTCGTTACATTGCAAGGAACAAGCTGAATGAAAAAGGTGAACAATATTTACATATAGCTCAACAAGATAGAATACATAGCCATTATTTGACCATGGTAATGTCCAAACATTCACCCTTAACAGAACGATACAATAGATATATGATGAATATTTTTGAGGCTGGATTGATATGGAAATGGGAGCAATACAGGTACACGAATATTAAAGACGAAGTCTCTACGAAACCTCTGCGCCTGGATGATTTGAGCGGCATATTCGAAGTATACTGCTTCTGCGTAGCGATCACTATAGCTATGTTCTTGTTAGAATTGGTTATACATCGAATAAAAATCCGTTGTAAAAATTTTATGTCAAGGATATGCCGAAGATTGTGCATTGATAAACAACATGCGTTTTGGAAAAAAAAACTAAATAATGAATGAAATTACAAGACGTTATCTATCTGCCTCAATCTGCCTAGCCTTTTCCCAACTACTTATGATGGGGTCGGCTCCCAGTCTAACCGATATCAGTATTTTACATGGAGGGACTGCCTATCGGACTTCCACAACCCAGTAACTGGGTAACACGATATCCCTTGGCGATAAATTTAATTTTTATATTTAGGTAAGTACCTACTTTCAGGTTTTACTCAGGAAAGTACTATTTATATAGGGTGACTGGTAATTGGTGACCGATACCTAAACACGTGATTGTACTCATGATAACAAACAACTTTTACTATGGGACCAAACCTGAATTCGCGAAAAAAAAATCTGTTCAGTACCTACATTTTGACCAGTAGGCGAACATAAATGACTGAACAGGAGATTTTTTTTTCACAATTTCAGGTTTGGTCCCATAGTAAAAGTTGTTTGTTATCATGAGTACAAGCACGTGTTTAAGTATCGGTCACTAATTATCAGTCACCGTATATACAGCTTTTATCAACGCAAAACTTTCGATGCTTACTACCTCGTCGGTAATTATACCAAGTAGTGTCAAACTATGTTTATGTCTAATTTAGAGGTTTAGACTCAGTTGTAGAAGCCCAGGGGGGAGGTAACGACACCCGTTGCCCCCTGTGTATCCGCGCCTGGTCCACATTTTCACCATAAGCTGGCGTAGAACCTACGGAGCTTCAATAGCATGAGAGAGGAAAGGTTTATACTGGCTTTTTCTACTAACGTGCGGACAGGTACCTACATTGTAGGTACCTTCACCATTTTTTCTAGTAGGTGTATTTTTCATCTAACAATTTTTTATTTTATTTTATTTTTATTTGGGGAAACAAACAATCGTACATTGTATATTATATACATATAGGTATACTGTATGCTATACTACGTTTCCACATGTTACTAACTTAAATTAGATACCTACAGTTTTGGCGAAATTCGATAAAATCTATATATTACTAGCTGACCCCGCAAACGTCGTTTTGCAAAAAAAAAAAATAGATAGTAGCCGATTCTCAGACCTACCCGATATGCACACAAAATTTCATACAAATCGGTCCAGCCGTTTCGGAGGAGTATCGTAACTAACACTGTGACACTTTAGTTAAGGGTAAGTACCTACCTAGGTACAGTCAGCAACGTAATTCCGTCTCCTGTTAATTTTACATCTAAATTGAACGGATTATGCTATGTGGTTTCTATTAAATAAGAAATACATCTATTAAAGTTTGATTTCGAAAACTTGTTTTTTTTTTTACTGTTATTCACCCATGCAGTGCAGCTACTTCGACTCGCACCGTGTGACCGCATTATTAGAGTCAATGACACAAGTCGTCAGCAACTCGTTGTATCTAAATATTACCAACTTATGATAACAGCTACTCCTAATTTATGATTGTCTGAGGGAGGCGAATTCAGCAGTAGATATGCACCGTAGCAGTCAGTGAGTTGAAAGACATGCATACCTAGTAAATGGTAAATGGTAAATTCCAGAGAATCTCCTAGGGAGAATTGTGTTCCCGGGAATATTCATTTGAAGAGAATTAATTTTGGTGTCTCCATTGTATCGATCTATTTTTATAGTAGTACTAGCTGACCCAGCAAACGTCGTTTTGCAAAAATATATACCGATTCTCAGACCTACCCGATATGCACACAAAATTTCATACAAATCGGTCTAGCCGTTTCGGAGGAGTAAGGTAACTAACACTATGACACGAGAATTTTATATATTAGATTTTTGAGTGCATCTGAACGTTTTCTGAAGACTATGCCGACCGCACAGTAGCGCCCTCATCGTTTGTTTGGTTATTTCATACAATTTAGAATGAAAATGCAGAAAATAAGCACGTTAAGTTATGCTTCACAAAATTATATGTTAATATTATTAGAAATGGTAGATTTATATTGTTTAGTTTTATTATAATCCTTAAAACGGATAACAGTGGCCACTATATTCCGTTTTAAGGATTATCTATACCTACTTATAATAAATCTGTAGAGAGGTCAATTCTGTACATGAAATATATTTCCAAAATAACTATCAGCGGGTGATTAGTGATCGATACTGACGCCAAAAATGCAATCAGTAAAATTTTTGTCTGTCTGTCTGTCTGTCTGTCTGTATGTTCGTTATAGAAACAAAAACCACTCGACGGATTTCAACGAAACTTGGTACAATTGTTCTTCATACTCCTGGGCAGGTTATAGTATACTTTTCATCACGCTACGATCAATAGGAGCAGAGCAGTGAAGGGAAGTGAAGTTTGTATGTAGGGGGTCATCTCTGGAACTACTGCTTCGAATTGAAAAAATCTTTTTGCGTTAGATAGTTCATTTATCGAGGAATGCTATAGGCTATATAATATCACGCTACGACCGGCTAATAGTAGCGGAGCATCAATGAACAATGTTGCAAAAATGGGAAAAACCTTTACTAATAATAAAGCTGCCGAGTTTGTTTGTTTGAAAGCTCTAATCTCTGGAAGTATCGATCAGTTTTATAAAAATCTCTTTGCATTTGATAGCCCAATTCTTGAGGAAGGCTTTAAACATCACGCTAGAACCCTTAGGAGTTGAGCAAAAAGAAAAAAGTCAGAAAACGAAGTAATAGCGCAGGCAGGCGATGCTATGCGACGCGGTGGGTCGGGGGAGCAAAAAATTTCACGCGGACGAAATCGCTGGCAGAAGCTAGTAATAAAATAAAACTAAACAATATAAAACTACCGTTTCTAATAATATTAACGTATAATCTTGTGCAGCACAACTTAACGTGCTTATTTTCTGCATTTTCATTCTAAATTGTATGAAATAACCAAACAAACGATGAGGGCGCTACTGTGCGGTCGGCATAGTCTGAAGTTAACGTAAAATAATCTACTAACCTACCATCACTTAAATTCTCAGTAAATTCTCCTCACCCAAAACATTCTCGTGAATATCGCGAATATTTCCAAGAAAAAATCTTTTAAATTTTGTAAGCTGGACCTACCTCCTTACAAAATTTTAATGAATGAATGAATTGCATCGATCCCAGCGTGGTTAAACCAGACTCGATTAATCGAATGAACCTCAAGATTCGTACTAGCTCCTGTAGTCTCATCTACAGCGACCATTGCATATCAAGGAATAGACCGGGGGGCGCGGTAACGGTAGGGAAGATCGTGCCCGTAGGATGGGGAAGGATTTAAGAGCCTACCGGATATGCATCCTAGAGTAAGCATTGGACTAGTGGAGAGATGGGTAATTATTATATTTTGACGACCTTGCCGCCAGGTTGGTTCAGTTCGACCTTTATCGGTGAGTCTATAGGCGGGGTTCTACTGCTTTCTCGTTTTTTTTTTGTAAGTACCTGTACCGGTGAAATTTTAATCACCGTTTCTCTTTATGGGTATGGTACCTACTCATCATTATGAACAACTTTTATTAAGGGACCAAACCTGAAATCGTGAAAAAAATCAGCTATTCCCAACATTTAATGTTCGCATAACTCGTCAAAATGCAGGGAACAGCTGATTTTTTTTTGCGATTTCATGTTTTGGTTCCATAGTAAAAGTTGTTCATAACGATGAGTACAATGATCCCATAAGAGGAAAACGGTGATTAAAATTTCAACCTGTATATGTCACTGCTCTGCTGTGTTAGGTTGTGTTAGATACTGGTGTTTTCAATGTCATAATCGGAAATTTCGCTAATATCCGTTTCCGGTCTTTTGTAAATCTCACTAGCAACGATCTTGATCTTATTTCTTCCGCTGTATCCAACCGAAAATTGATTCCCTTGTCGAAGTTCATACCTAGTTCATGTACTGTTTTAAACTGTCGTTCCATGTGTAAATAGGTCGGCTGACCTTCTTGGATTTGGTCTTGTACTACACTGCATGCAGCAGGTGTGGTTCGCGGCGCCTGTAGACATGTGCGAGGTAGCACATCCTGTAGGGAGAGATATGAAGATTCAAATGACGTTATTGCGACGCACGCTATTTCGTAAAACTTTACGAGTGGTACGCCCGCATATACGCTAGTGTAGTGGTACGCTATATCGAATGACGTTGTCGCGAACACGCTGATTCGAAAAACTGTTTGAATGGTACGCTAGTACGAAAGTCTTGGTATCGAAATTCACTGTTGCGAATAGCATATGCCAATCTGAATTTGTCTGGGGATCGAACTCGCGACCCAGCGATTACCAAGAACTACCTACGCTACGATGATAAAACTGACACTAAAGCTAGTTGTCTCAGCGGGATTGTCCGAAAGGGTTACCGCTACCCCGGAACACAAAGGGCTAAGGAAGGAACACGGGTGGGTTTTAGTCAGTAAGAGTCTGACACTCCCTTCTGCTCCACCCAGAGCGGGAGGGGTCATTTGATGATTTCCCATCCACAAAAAAAAAAAAAGCTAGTTGTCTATACCTAAGTCATCATCATCTGGCTAGCTTTTTTCCAACTATTTTGAAGTCGGCTTCCAGTCTAACCGGTTGCAGCCACTAAGTACCACTAAATATAAAATAATGATTAATATTAGTTAGATACAAGGCAGTGGGCTCAGTGAGAGATATGGCACAGACAAAATTGATACTATACCGCCGTTTTAACAAACAAGATAATCGATTTTGGTCAAGGTTCTCGATTCTACTCTAGGGGAGACGATGACTGAATGATGTGAACTCGGGTGAACTATAATAAAATAATTATACTCTGTGGATGTGATCACTGAACAGAGCTAGCGTGGCCAAAGAGCGTTAACGTGGCGAACTACGACAATCGTAGTGAGATCCCCTAGCCCTATAGAGTTGTATTGATGACTTTGATGATTATAATTCTGTAAACACATACTTGTTACGAATGAAATTTTGATCAACATACAAACTAAATAATGCACTTTAGTTTATGAACTAATCCTTACTTGCAAAAAACGTAAGTAAGAATATTTGAAATTTTGAATTTCGCGGGCTACCAAGAAAATGTTACCAGAACTGAAAAGTTATTTAATGATCTACTACAAATAAACTGTTGAAAAGTGTAACTTAAATTAAATTTAAAAAGGACGGTTTTTAGTTTCAATAATGTTACATAAATTATAGGCCAGCAGAAACCCTTAATTTTGTTCATCTGATTTATTTGTTAAATTAATATGCCGTAAACATTAAATTTTTATACTTTTCCAATAATACTTGTGATGGCAGCACTGATTTGATTGTCTATGGGCGATTCATGGTGGAAAAATTAGTCAACAGTTTTTGTAATAACATGAAAATACACATAATAACGGCATGTATATAGCCATTTAGTTTAGCTTAATGGGAAACACGCATAATAAAAACTCTGAGCACAAAAATCAAAAGCAATCTACGCATTCAGACCGCGACGGCCAGGCGTTCACTAGTCAGGTAAGGGATCTGTGATGAAACGAAAACTTGTTAATGTCATTCTCAGCTGAACTCACGTAGCTGATATTTTTGTAGATAGATACAGGATTCTCCTGCAACTGTAAACTGCTGCGTACTGTTTTTGGTAGGTATCTGCTTTGTGTGGACGAATTTGTGTCACTCACGGATTCGTTAAAATGTCTATTGTTTGTGTCAGTTCTTTGTTACCTCTAAGCGCCTAATTTATTTTTGTATATAGTTCAGTCTCTCCCATTTCGTGGGCAACCTCAGCGGGCGTTCCTTCGTCAGTGTAACGAGCAACCAGTCGGTGTACAGCGCATCACGGCCTTGGTCTCGCGTCTCGAGGCGAAGGTTAGTACACAATATACAATTCGTCAAAACAAACAGTTTTCTTTCCTTTGATTACTAATAAGTAGATCGCGCCAGTTTCAAATTATCAAGATTTTTATGTGAACATAATTCATTTCACATTCTCTGTTTACATTATTTTTGTCTTTAATTAAATTAATAATTTTAAAGTTATTCATTTAAATATTCCATTTTTTACACACATCTGACATTTTGTTTGATTAGTATGTGTGATCAATTTTATTGAATCACAAATTAAGTCAATGGTAGTAATGGTACATTACAATATTTTACATATTAATGAGATTACTTTAAATTTCAATTAAAATATAAAGAAATACCATGATGTCAGTTTAATAAAAAAAAAAGTTGGAATCATTTTGATAACCATGATAATAATTAATTATTATATAAATCATTTGTATATTTGCCTGTAAACCAGTCTCTGGTATTGTCTATTGCTTATGTTATGTTCTTTTTATAAACCTAATATACTAGAACAAGTAGCAAACAATAACAACCTTGAACAGATACAGACAAAACTTGTAAAAAATGAATTAGTTATGATGATTCATTAAAATCATTATGATTGGACTATTTGTTAGTACATCCTGTCATGTTTGTATCTAGCAGAATATTAAAATATAGACTGTTACAACCCCTATCACAGGTAGAAATAAACAATTTAAACAACTTAGAATATCTAATTCTGTGCTAGTACCAATGTTATTTACTGTAGATTATTATTATAATATGCTTGAAGTTTGTTTATAAATTGATTTAAGAAACACCTCCAATAAGAATGCTTTAATGATTGTTTACTTTATGTTGCTATTGGTTAGTAACAATACCTAATTTTGATTTACCACCATAATCTATATTTTTATAATTCTTAGCAAAAACTGTCTTATGACTTGAAGAAATCAATTCTTGTACAAACTTTTGCAATAGTCTTAACATGAATAGGTGGTAAAACTGTATAATGAACGCAATGAACATTGTTTCTTTTCACTTTACACCAAGGAGTATTTTAAAACACTAGCGAAACAATACAATACGCTTAACTCCTATAGAAACCATCACATCCTGTACCACATAATATCATAAATTTCCTAAATGTTGATCCAGGTTATGGTCTAACTCTGGTACTAAAGTAAATCATCCAAACCAATAAGTCACATGTGTATTAATGTTTGTGTCTCAATCATGCTTTAATGACTAAATTGATTTGATTGGTCAACCAAACTTTCACATTTATGATTTTAATGACTGCAATATTACTGTTCAACTTTTTATCCTAGACTTTTCTTTTTCAATCCTGTTCTGTCTTTCAAACTAGAAACTCTAAATGGTGGCCAGGAAATAATTAATTTCATGAACATGATAAGCATCATGTGGGTACACATGATGCTTATCATTATCGTTGAGGGAGATGACTACTTACATGCAGTAATTAAATCATTCGCCTCAGCTGTCTGTGTAGAGATAAGCAAGACAACATGATTGTAATGTCATACTGAAACCCCTGCTGAAACTGATTATCTAGACATTATTTGAAATTTAAATTATTAGTAATCTCTAATTCCAGAAATATGATTTTGTTGTTTATTTAACCTAATAGAAGTCTGATGAGGTTTGTAGGACATGCTAATTTAGATATATGTCATAACTCCAATGCACATCATTCTCTCCGATGAGTTGATTGCCAGTGCATCTTATGTGTGTGTGAGATTAGAGTTAATGTCATGCTGTTATGTACATCTGCATAATGTTATTGTAATGTTTCCATAGAACTTTTACATTGAGAAGCTGCCAACCATATCAATCAACTCTTTACTAAAATACACACTCAAATTCAAATCCAGTTCATAAATTCTGAATCTTAGTTAAAGAAAACTGTTTGTATTAATATCACTGGAACTTTTATACAACTGTGTTTTCAATTGATCAATCAATAGCCCTTTTATCCTGTAACTCCTTTCATGTGGTAGTTTAGTTGCTGTTATTTTCTTTCCTGAGTTATAATATACTAGCTACGCCCTGCGGTTTCACCCGCATAATTGTCGATCCTGTGGGAATTTCAGGATAATAAAAAGTATCATATGTCTTAATCATAATCATGCTTATAAACTATCTGTGTGCCAAATTTCATCCAAATCCGTTCAGCTATTTGTGTGTGAAGAAGTAACAAACATACAAACACACTCATAAACTTTCTCCTTTATAATATGTATTATTATAAGATAGTGTGATTCTGGGAGTTCAGCTTGACTCTTGGCAAAGCCCTCCTCTAACGATTTCCATTGCTTTTTGTCTTTTGCAACTCTTCTACAGTTTGCACCTGTTGTAAGATTGATACAACTGTATTTTACAACACAATAACAAATTACAGATGGAATGACTCCACATTAAAAAATCCACTAGAAGCGAGCAAGACAGCCTGGCCAGTGGCTCACAAAGAATCAATCTTCCAGCCTGAATTCCCCATCACCACTGATCTACTCCAGAAAGACTACCAGATAGAGAAGACAATAGCCAAGGGTGCATTTGGTGAAGTTTACAAAGTAAAGAAGATTAGTGAAGACAAATATTATGCACTGAAGGTGCTTAGTAAGTCACAGGTAAGACTTCTTTAATAACAGGCTTTTAAAATTTTACTTCTCAATGTGCAGTTTTGGTCAGTCATTACCAGTTAAACAAGTCATCCTATCGCAGTCCACTGCTAAACTTAAGTCTCTCCTAAGTTACGCCATAAGGTCTGGTTTTCCTCCTTTCGCATCCAGTCTGTCTCATCCCGGCTGCTACCATACCATACCAGTTTATAAAAGGCCATGGCCACCTGTAAAATGTTGCCGAGTCTATGTACTAGCTACAGTCAGCTCTAGTTTTAAGAAATTGATTTAACCCAATTTAGTTAAGAACTCTGTCCTTAAAACCCAGACATCTTGGTAATTCCATAGCTGTATACTATATACCTACTGATATGCAGAGAGATAAGATTGCTAGATCCTTAAATTATTTAGACAGTAAAAGAAAACTTTTTGTCATACTTCTTTTTCTTCGTTTCGCTCGCACGACAGAATTTTATATATCTTGTTGACCCAAAACTTCGTCATACTTAGACTTATAATCATAACATTCCTTGACATACAACACTAGATAAGATAAATAATCACCCACTAGACATAACTTAGATCTTTATCTTTAAAATTATATAACACAGGTTAGAGTTTATCTCAAGAAAAATACTTATGTCAGCCACCAAGCACAGTTGCTTAGTGCAAAAATGTATAAAAAACTATGGCCAGCCAGAAAAAAATCATCAATCCACTCCACTAAGTACACGAGAGCATCAAAGCTGTCAGAGGCGTGGTAATTTTTTTCATTTTAAACTTTATTAAAATGTGCGCAATGTTGATAGTTTTTTGCCAGTTGAACAGCCGTCAGTGTCGCCTAATCTTACGCATCGGCAATATCAGTAAAATACCTATTTACCTATGAATTTAGACACAAATAATCTGGATAAAATAATCCCTGATTATTACACTATCTTATAGAAATTTAATGCTCGCAAGTACGTAAGAATCAAGTAACTGACCTATAACTCGATTTAATTACCTGAGTGATTGTAAAAAACGTTGTCTATTGACATAGCGAAAAAAAAGTAACATGATGTAATGTATCATTATAATGAATTGTGTGCTCTCTACTGTGGAATCGTCTAAGCATCATCATATTTTTTTTTGTACAGTCGAGTTCATTAATATTGGCAGTGGCAAAGTTTCAAAATATTATAAGCGTTAAAATAATCATATATTTCTATACAAACTTAGATATAAATACAATGTTAACATACATTTAAAGTTTCAAAATATTATAAGCGTTAAAATGATCACCATTTTAACGCTTATAATATTTTGAAACTTTGTCGCTGCCAATATATTAATGAACTCGACTGTACCTATTCGACTCTCTTAATGCTGTTCCACAATCTCATGGCAACAAACTCCATGAAGGAATATTTTTTGCTAAGAAATGGCTCAAATATTGATGAGGTCATAGCATAAAAAAGTATAAATGGCTTCAACAGTCTTGAAGCTATTAAATGACAAATGACCCATTCACCGTGTTCATGAAGTATGAATACGGATCAAAATGTTTGCGTGCGTAACAAATAACAAATTCTGCCAGGGTCTGTGTTTCCCTTCCACGTTAACCCGTCAGCCTACAAAGTAAGAGTGAATAGGCATCTTCTGGACTTGCTCGTTCCATCATAGAACTGATCCATCGCTCTTTACCAGGCGAGATCGAAAAAAAAACCTTTTTTACCTTAAAATGTATTTCATACAAAATGTTGAAAAGTGATTAGAGATTATGCAGCGTATGCGCTTTGATCTACAATCTTCTTATCACATTGACCCATATGTAAAATTATTACTACTAAGTAAATGAGTTTCATGCAGCGATAAGCTTTCCGTCGAATATTTTAATGCGTCTTATCACTGTAGTTTTGTCGCACACTTATACTTATTCAAATAGACTCGTGGCTACTCAAATAGCTAGAACGCACATCGTTCTCTTTACAGGAGTTTTAACGTGATTAAGTTGAGGGTGGGTAACCGCTGTGTCTATATCGTTAGACACCTTGTCTCAAGAAGAACGTGGTTTATCATGATAATATTCTGACAGTATTCAAGAGTGATATCGAAACATAGCCTGTCCTCACCTTAGAATACCGCGTGGTATCCTGCTATTTGCGATGCGGATGTAAGATAGCCCGGCTTTGTAAAAAGTCGATATGAAAATTACGAATTATATTATACATAACTAGTTTGACTAAACCGATTTGATAGATCAAAGTACGTTTGAGTACATTTACCTCGGTTCATGTTGAAGTGCGTTAAGACTTGTCATCATGTTGCAGTGTTTTGTACACACGATAACATAAATGTTTTTGTTATTGATGATAGGATTTAAATTATAATAGTGAGTAATTACTTAATTATGTGGTGGATCCAAGTTTAGCGACGGCGGTCGTGCGGAACGGGCCTCGGTCTTTCGCGTCTGTCATCACTGTAACACGTGCTAGTCCTCACATTGTATGTCTGACATTTATGTATATGATAAGTCGGGTATACGATTATTTACTTGTTATAAAACACAATTAGGAGTTATCAGAACAGTTCTAGAATGCTGTGTTATTTATTGACCCCTCGCTCCCCATTTTAGCGAATAAAAATTCAAACCGTCTCACTCCGTAGAACACTTATGCAGTAAATATAAAATAGTAATCGTCTTGTAAAACTGACTGGAAATCCCCACAATCCCCTGAATCAAAGAGCGTAACAATATAATATTTTCACTCACTTTTCCTCTTACGATAATTTCAGTTAACTGATTGACTTGAAGCTAATTTAGACGTAAATCATTTCAGATAGTGAAAGAGAGTGCAGTGCATCAGGTTAAGGAGGAGGCGCGCATTCAGGCGGCTTGCGGCCATCATTCCTTTATAGCGGGCGCTGTGGCCCGCTGGCAGACCAAGAAAAGACTTTATATTGGTAAGTGTATTTTAAAACAGCCTTTATCATTGATGACCAGTGATAAACGTCATGGAACCCTTGCAAATCGACAGTAATGTATCACTTTTTGGGACATGCAGACACGCAAAGGTCAACGGATCTCGGGTTCTACCTTAGATCCTCTTAATAAACCGATAAAAGACATAATCATCATCTTCCTTTGCAAAGAAAACGACGCGTGAAGTCTATAATTCGGGCATCCTGAAAAGGAAACCTCATAAGGTGAATGCGCAGTTGTACCCGCGAAATTCAATTTTTCTTACGTCTTTTGCAATTTTCAGGTCAGTGTCTGGTTGTATCCTTATCAAAATATGATTCGCGACTTTATCAGGTACGTATTTACAGAATTATAATCATTAGAATCATTAATACATCTTTCTAAGTTATGTACCATAAGAACAAATCTCTTATGGAAAAGTGCTTATGGTACAAATCTAACTTAAAGAGATATTTTAATGACTATAATTCTGTAAATACATATCATAGTCGCGAATCATATTTTGATCAAGATACAACTTGACACTGCAAATTACTAAAAACGTAGGATAATTTTGAACTTCGCGGTCTACCACTGCGCATTCACCTTAACTGTATAAAAAAAAACGACGTCTATGCCCTGCAGTGCGACAATACAGGCTGAATTATTATTATATGTCTAAGTTAAGTACAGACGCCAGCAGGTCAACCTACCCCAATCTGTGAAAATTCTTTGATAGATTTTCAACCTTTAGCACAAAGGAATAAGGTTCATATTCAATTGGGAAAATCTGACAGATTGGGGTAGCTTGATGTGCTGGCCTCTGTACAAACGGTTTCTTGTATTTTCAAACTTTCTTACCTTATCAAGAAGATAACAAAATAATAACAACACACGTTTTGATGTTATCTACGTTATGTTGTATATCATGCAGACGAAGTAAAAGCATTTGCACACCTTTAAGGTGAATGAAAGGTTTTATAAAAATAATCGTTTAAACATAAGTAACCTTATAAATAATAGTGTTTATTGCGATAAGCACGCTGGTGTTTATATAAATAAAATTGAATGTCATTATTGAAAACTTACAGTGCAAACAAATAGCAGTACATTTGTTTTTACAGAAGTGTCATTTTTTTGTGTTAACATTAATAGTCATACATAATATAACAAAACACAAATCTTGATAGTGTGATATATTTACGTAACTTTGTCCTGCCTCGTAGAAGTTGGCACATTCAAGACCTGTGATAGTCACTTATTTGCTGGGTGATTGCATTATCTTACACTCTAAATATAGTCTACGCAGGCATGTCACGGACACTCGGCTGACGGCGCCATTGTTCCCTTCTCAAATCCAATTTATTTCGAATTCAACAGGACGACCCAATTAGTTGGCACGATTTTACTACAGCGCCGTTGCTAGGAAAAGTAGACGAATCTTTTCGAGAAAGGTGCTCCTTTAATTTTCCCTTTGCTGGGACTCTATGCTCTTATCCGCGGGAAGAAGTGGTCCGTATATGTACGCGGGTTTATTGCGTATGTGACATGTCTCAGAATTTTTGGTTCGAGGCCATGCTGAATTCTTCACGATGTTTTAGCAAAAAAACACTGACAAGACGTTCAACATCATTAACCCTTTGACTTTATCAATCACTTTAAATGGTCATTTGTTGAAGTAATCCATCGTTTTAGCACAAAAGCTATAAAACGCTTGAGCGCTAGCGCTCACTTCGTCAACCTGGTTGCGGTCATAGGGTTCATTTGAGCAGGAAGTAACACGATTAGCACGTCGACTGATAACAGTGATAAGACGCGACCCATTAGCAAAGGTGATTGTTCTAGATAACGTTTTTATTACAACAATACAACTATCTTTTTTTATCAGTTATGTTTATCTTGTAGTGTTTGCGACCAGTATGTCATTTAAGGCTTTACTTACATGAACAGTTCTTCTGGTTTGCTTTATCAAAAATCCGTACCACGATGTTGCGGCCTCAAGGCCATAACGCATACATTGACCACTACAAGCAAATCGTTGAAATTAAACAGTCACCTTTTTATTTGTATGCACGAATCTTGTCAGGCCAAACTGAAGCAGCACCCTAATTGCGTAAGACATTGCTAATCTATTGTTTCATATGTTCGAAAAATTTATCTGCACAACAACGTAAATAACGCAATGAATGTTGTAGAACTGTCAAAATTAAACCCATTGCTACTAATAGTGTGTTACGCAATTACCCCGCGGGTTCGTCAGTTCAGTTTGGCCTCTTCTTGAATGCTTTTGGGACAGTTTACACGAATGAGGTCGTGAGTTTGGCTACTATAAATAGTAGGTACTTCAGTTAGTGTTTTGTCTTTGTTATTTGTTTATTTTGTTGATTGAGGTCGCTTATCGGTTAAGTAATTTGCAATTGGGTTTGTGAGATTGACTTAATGATGCGTTAATTAGTTGTATTTATGTTGTAAGTTAATGCCAAATAATTCCACTTCAAATGAACTCCGTTTATAGGTCCTGTCTTTGACATACGTTTCTCCCAAGTTACTATGTTTGCCGTCCGATAACCCTCACTGTGTGGTGGACAACGGCCCACTCTCTCAAATAGCGATGAACCCTGATGGCTGGGTACTAGCTGTGGGAACATTTATAGGCTACAAGTGTGCCCGATGGTATTTACGTTAATCCAAGTGATACGTTTACAGTTTCAGAATACATTCCTGGAGGCGAGCTGTTGGCTCTACTCGACAAGTACGGCAAGCTACCTGAAGAACTCGTCAAGATATTTGTTGCTGAAATTGCTATTGCCCTAGGTGAGTTACTTTATTTTATATCATCGCCAGCTTTTACTAGAGCTAACTCTGAAATAGCAAATAACAACGCGCCATACATAAAAATCTCATTTGTCTGTGGTTATACAGGCTAGTTTAGAATTATTATATCAACTTATAAAGATAAGTAACATTAAGTCAATATCAATGTGCTTAGCCTTTTCTGAAGTATTTTGAGATCGGTTTCCAGTCTGTGTAGCTGTGTGTACACTTCCCCAGTACACAGTAAAAGGACTGTTTATCTTGCACGCTAACGTTCTGAGGACAGTGTTCGTGCTACCAAAGACCCTGCTCATCATCGATGCAGTTCTTTTCCTAATGATGGAGAAGAAATCATCGATGGAAGCATCCGCAAACATTGCGGAAGCACTACAGTACTGGGGTTAACATAAGTTTTCACTGTGAGATTTTTACAGAATAGAACGGCTATTGTCGAACATTGGCCTTTTTAAAAGACCGAAAAAGTAAAAATCCATAAGTCTTTCACGGATTTTTACATACGCAAGATAAGCTACAATATTTATTGCACTATATTGTTATAAGTGCTTCGGCTGATATGGTTGGCCATTCCCACAATCTAATCCTTTAGTAGCCTTTTACGAAACCAATAGGCAAAACGCTGGCCTTATTACCGACTTCAATTTTATCTAACCTCATTTCTGGATTCCATAACAGGGTGAGCAGAAGTATATGGACGACCCTGAATTTCTGCCAAATTCATTCAGCTAATTTGTTTCTACGCCACATCTTTACATAATTATAATAAAATATTAACGAATAATTTTTGTCCGTTTGTCGGATGTATGTTCCGGATTGGCGAAATAATGGCTGAACGGATTTGGATGAAATTTGGCACACAGATAATAATCAACATTGTTTATCTGGATTAACACATGGGGTACTTTTAATCCAGGTAGTACGTTCCCGTGGGATATTATCCGACTTAAACGCGAGCGACGCCGCGGGCAAAAGCTATTAGAAATAAAATGTAATGATGAGTTATTATAAAATGTCCGTTTTATGTGCTTTCAGATTTCCTTCATAACGCCGGCGTTATATACCGAGACTTGAAGCCGGAGAACATTCTTCTCGATTCTGATTGTCACATACAACTAATCGACTTTGGACTCTCTAAGTGGCTCTCCATCGGATCGCGCACCACCACGCTCTGCGGCACGCTCAAGTATATGGGTGAGTTTCATACTCAGGTTATAGTATTATTTAATGGGATTTACAGGCGGGAACTAGGCCTCTTGATACTTGCAATGAAAAACGGCGTATAGGGCAATGTTTTGCTTACGTGATAGGAACAATAATAGCTATAAACTTAGTTTTAAATAAGACGTCAAACTAAAACGGTCATTCTCCATTTCAGTGTGGGAGTTGACTCGTTTCATAATTTAAAAATGGCACAGTGCATCGCTCGCTCCGTATCCGTTGCGCGTCTGACACAGAGGAGCCGTCAGTAAGGGTAGCACATTTGAGTGATTATGTCGATAGTAGCGGCTCGCACTGTAGCGTCGGCCCACTGACGCCGGCAACATGAACGCACGCACTATCGCGTTCGAGCTGTCGATGGAGGGCAGGCAGGTGGACGAGGTGGTGGCCTGCATCTTCCACACGGTGCTGTTCCACCGCTCCAGCGGCAAGTTCACGTACAACAACGAGGAGAGCTACTCCATCCGCACCGTGAGCTACGTGGACGTGGACTGCGACTTCATCGACTTCACGTACGTGTGCTGCGAGTCGGGCGCGCTCGGTCGTAGCGTGCGGCGCGAGATCTCCGACTTCTCGTCGCTGCTGCGCGGCGTCGACGCCTCCGCCGCCCCGCCGCGCGGCTCTATCTCGCTCGAGTTCTTCCAGAAGCGGCGTGCGCGCTGGCCCTTCCAGCCCGAGTGCGTGCCCTGGGAGGTGTGGACCGTGTACTGCGAGCTCACCGAGGCGCGCAACGAGCACGACATGCACAGCAAGCACGAGAACGTCGTAGAGATGCTGCAGGACAAGATCGTGTTCATCACCGAGATCATCAACCGGCACGAGTACGTGCCCAAGATGCCGAGTCGCTCCGACGCCGATCTCATCTTCGATACGTCGTATGGCGACATCCAGCCCTACCTATTCAAGATCCACTACAATCTGTCGGGTGCGCCGCCGACGACCGTCGGCAACACCGTGCGCAAGCTCATACGGGACACACTCTCCTTGTGATGCACATTGTGTTCATATCACACGATATTATATATCAGCGTTGCTCCACGCCGAAGGGTTTATACTTTAACTACGCGTGATACAGACGCCTTGATGTGACATAACTAACATCATTTTTTTTATAATCTTTCGAAATAAACTAAATTATATTCCGGTAGATGGCGGTGCCATTGCCTAACGCGGAAAATTATTATTCTACTGAGGGCTGATTTTACCAAAGTCAGATATCTTTTATACGTGGAATAAAATTAACGTCTGACAGTTCTAGCATGGAAAAACTGTCAAAAATTCAAAATTTATTCTCAGGATAAGACTTATTCTAGGTATAATAGTTTGGTGAAATGCGCCCTTAAAGATTTTAAATTAAAATGTGTGATTTATTTTTAATATGGACATGTGTGTATATAATAATCATAATAAAATATGAATGAGTTGTTTTACCATTGTAACTGTATTTAACATTTTGACAATACATAACATTGAATCTAATATATCTGTGTCATTTATTGTACTTATGCTTTGTTTGTTGCACAAACGTGTGTCGTAGTTATTGTTGCAATCAATGTTTTGTGTAACTTTTATATCAGCTTTATTACTGACTGTTAGCTTATACTAAACTCTTTTGTGTTTCATATTCGTGTAGGTCTCTATTAAGAGCTCAAGCTTTTCTAAATTAAAATGGTTGAGGTCGATAATGTCCCTCATGAGCAAGTCACCAGATTCTCAACTCACCAGATTCTCAACTAACCAGATTTGCAACTCACCAGATTCTCAACTCACCAAATGTACAATGAAACACAAAATCACAAAAAATAACAGATTAAGTACTTTAACTTAATACTTCTTTTCTTTTCCATAAAATGCAAAGCGATTTTTTAAATTTTGATATCTAGGACATTTTCTTTTTTTTTTCAAAATCAAAATACCTACATTTAAACAGTGATGATTTTTGTGTAAATTTAAGCGTCTTGCCACCCTTTTTTTTGAGGGTGGGAAATGATCAAATAACTTCTCCCGCTCTGAGCTGAGCTGGAGGGCGTGTCCGATTTTTACTGACTAAAACCCATCCGTGTTCTTTAGTTGCCTGTGCCAGGGGCCACAGTATCTCTTTCGAATAACTCGCAACCCTGGCAGGCATCGGTCCTAGCGGACCCGTCAGTTAGTGCTGACATGACAACTCTTTGAGGTGCGCGTGGAACACAACGCGCCGTCGACCCGGGCCTGCAGTGATATTCTGTAAAAATCGCACCGTGAAAACTAAGGTGAAGTGAGCTTTCATTGCACCTAATGTTAGGGATTGCCTCCATTGATAGATCACTTCACGCTCACTTCACCTATGTTATCACGGTGAGATTTTTACAGAATCGATAGGCAGGTCTTTACCGGACGGCGAGCTGCCCATTGCTCGCCGTCCGTAAGCCCGCGTCTACTGTGGCCGGGAATCGGCTGTCGATTCCGTCTATGCCACCCTTCGATGGCGTTGGTGGTCCTATTCCTTTCTCCATAACAAAGTTATATAATTACTTTGTTGTTGATAGTACATTATCAGATCAGTTGCGAATCTGGTGAGTTGCGAATCTGATGGTTAGTTGAGAATCTGGTGACTTGCTCATGAGGGGTTAATCTTAGTTCCAGAATAATTGAAGTATCGTATGTTTCTCTAGGCGGGATGAGCCGAGCCACTACTAGACGTCGTATTTAACTAATATATTTTTATGTAATCGAAGATTTTGTCTGTTGTAATGTTAGTTTTAACTTTAGTTGTAATATCAGAGCTAGACTCGGAAGGCTGGTTGATGTGTCCATTCATTTCGTCGTTTATTTAGGCTTTCGATTTGTATGTTGTTTATTACTTAGTTTCTTATATAGAACGGTTTCTCAAGCATTCACAGAAGTTTGATGTAGACATAATAGTTACCTAGAAACTTGATTGAGTAAGTAATAGTTAGTTTTTTTTTTAATTATAATAAAACACTTCAGTTTTTGTTGATGAGGTGGCACTTAATCTTTTTATTCTTGATTACTAACGCTTTAGTCACACTTCGAGTCACATTGTACTCCTTTAGTAAAGTCATTTGACTATTCACTTATATTTAAATGATCGCTTTGTGATATCGCCGAGAATAATCCAGAAATATTAAAAAAATGTAAAAAAAATATATTGAACTTTAATTATGTGTGTGAATCAAGAGGAAGATAGAATTATTATTATAATAGATATTACGACTTAAGTAGTTATATATCGTCAGTAATTTTTATGAACGTGTATTATAAATATTGTAAATAGCATTGTTAGTCGTCACTTGAGTTGTTCGAATAGTTGAAGCGGTTTGTTGAGAGAGCTTTATCGGTATAGATGTACTAGATGATCAGTGATCGTTCGTGTATTATGTAAAAATGTTAGGATAGGCGCCGTGAATGGAATGTCTCATGTAGTGTTAAGTGATGGTGAGGTGAATTATCATATTTAAATTGTAACGTCATTTTTATCATCTCCTTGTTCTAATATACTTAATTTGCGATCTTTTTACTTTGACGACGTGCTTGACGTGTACGAATTTATTGTAGCGTTACTCGCAGAGCGTCGTGAAAGAAAAGCAATGAATCCATGACTTTGCAACAGAACATATTTTAGGATAACTTTATTCTTTACAACAGTAAACATTATAATATGTATGTTTTTTTTTGTGCCAGAGTCGATTGCTTTTAGTTTTTTGTTTTCTAGAGGACTGTGAACCGAGCCCATCCATAAATTCTGATTTACTATCCTACCTCATTTTGTGACTCTAGCTTTAGTGTATCACATCTCTAGGCCTATCTAATCACATTTGTACCTACTACAAAATATTTAACAGAATTGTTTCACCACCAAAGATGAGGCTGTACATGCTCCACAATCTTATAATTCAAATTCTTTTAAATATTTTACAAATTACGTTAAAAGATAACTCGTTTATGTGCAATGCTGATATTTTAAATATATGGTAACAATGATAAGGAAAAATAATCATGATAAATATCGACAATGCATGTGTAAGAATATCTTTTACTCAAAGATTTATTATGATAATATCCATTTGTAATTTTCATATCAGTGAGTACCTTAAAATTTTAATGATTTCAAAATGTTTACAAACAAAACCCTGGTGATAACGACAATATATTTAATTCTATAATACCTTGACGGTGTGCCTCGTATAGGGTAAGTGTGGTATGTCGAGCACATTGTAAAATATTATATTGTTGCACTCGCTTTGGCCTTATTTAAAAAAAGATGTTTTAGAACTATAAAATTCACGAATCGCGTGTAATAACGGCTGTTACATATTAGAGTTTATGATAAATGAAACAGGAAGTATATATGTTGTGATGTATAAGTTCAAAAAAAATTAAGCTAAAATCTTAGTCTTGTGATATAATTTATATATAAGTGAATAAATGATGAAGTATTTATTTTTGTTTTTTTTAATACCAGCTGTAAGAAATTCTCTTTGAAGTTTAGAAACAATGTGGATACTTTCGAAGACCGATTTGGAAACAGTATTGAAAAACGTCTATTCGCAGACGTTTTTCAGTACTGGTTCCTCAAAAATAATTGTCTTGCCTGCCTTTTCTTGAACCTTTTAACTGGAAATGCACAAAGAAAAACATAAAATTCAGTAGACCTCACAACAGAAATTAAACTAAGTATCACAGGCACACAGCACAGCAGATGCTTCGAAATAAGATTAATTACAACTTGCATGATAAAAATTAAAATCTGCTGCTGCCTGCTTGCTATTTAAAAGAAAGAAAACCAACTTACACACACACATTCAATCGAATCGCGGGCGCTTGTGGCATCTATGTGTAACTGCAGAAGGTTTAAATTGGAATAATTAGGCCCGCTTGCACCACAAATCACAAGTTCACAACACGTTTAGCGCTAAACGAATTTGAAACATCGGTCGGTTTCTGTCAATCGTTTGAAGATGAATGAGACAGAATGATGTCTTAAATGTTTAGCGTTAAGAGCGTTTTTCCCGCGCGGGCTGGCAACGTCGCTTTTCTAGTTGTGTTTCGTGCTTATTAAATTTATACCAAAGTACTTTTTTTTTTACAGCCAATTACTAAATCGTTGGTAATTATAGGTTTTTATGGTGTTTTTTACAGTTATTGTAAAATTGATATATTATCAATTATCTTCTATTTGCAGTAGGTACTTATTACGATTAAATAAGTTTATTTAAGATTAAATGTTAAAAATAATTATAAATATCAATGATCTAGGGTTTAAATTTAATTAGTCCGGTCAAATTAGACCAAAAAATAAGAGTAAAGCTACATAAATTCCCACCAAGCTGAAAATCAGTAAAATTGTTTAACATGTGATTAAAAATAAAATTTGAAAATTCCCCATCTTTCCCCTGTATGGAAAAAAAATATTCAAGGTCAAAGGTAAAAAATATGAGTTTTTCGCGATTTTCAGCAAAACGGTAAGTTTTATCGTAAAAATACTTCATACAAAAATTGTAGATCATAAAATTATCTACAAAAAATGTATGAACACTTTTTTCCTACGAGCCACCGTTTTCGAGATATAACGATTCAAAAAGTTGTAATCGTCATAATATGCACACGTTTCCAAGCCACCTATGAGGTAGTGTACGATCCTGTTTAATTTGAAACTATTGCAAAATAATGGATATTAGCAGAGATTGAAAAGATAAAAGCAATTTAAGTTAAAAAAAGTGGTGAAATTTAATCGTCCGAGTCGTAACTTTCAAATTCTTCTTCTTGATCTTCTTGTTCTTGTTCGTCTTGTTCTTCTTCGTCTTGTTCTTCTTGTTCTTCCTCGTCTTCATCCTGAGTACATGTAAACTGCGTTAAAAGCGATGTATCGCATGTCGCCTCGTTGGAATCAAACGGATCCTCCACTGTTGGTGATTCAATATTAGAGCACGACCGGCCTTGACAATGTGTACATGCCATAGAACAAAACAGTCCGACTTTTTTGCAACCCCTTTATCACTGCACCCCTTTTTGCAGTTGCAAAAAATTGTGTTCAGCAGTTTTTCCGGCGCAGGTGGAAGTAAAGTTTGGACTGGTTCTAATGAATTGTTGCCCAACTTCCAACCCCAGTCTGTAGGGTCTAGCTGATAACCAAGCCACACTTGAAAGTTACGACTCGGACGATTAAACTTCACTACTTTTTTTTTAACTTATATTGCTTTTATCTTTTCAATCTCTGCTAATATCCATTATTTTGCAATAGTTTCAAATTAAACAGGATCACAAGTGACCCGTGGAATAGACCTACTGGGGAAACCACGTTAAAAAAACGCGCTAAGTATACTACCTCATAGGTGGCTTGGAAACGTGTGCATATTATGACGATTACAACTTTTTGAATCGTTATATCTCGAAAACGGTGGCTTGTAGAAAAAAAAAATCATGCATTTTTTGTAGATAATTTTATGATCTACAATTTTTGTCTGAAGTATTTTTATGATAAAACTTACCGTGTTGCTGAAAATCGCGAAAAACTCATTTTTTTACCTTTAACCTTGAATATTTTTTTTCCATACACGGGAAAGATGGGGAACTTTCAAATTTTATTTTTAATCACATTTTAAACAATCTTACTGATTTTCAGCTTGGTGGGAATTTATGTAGCTTCGAATGTCTAAATTGACCGGACTATAATGGGACAAGCCCGGCTAATGAGACACAATTGATTTTCTATTGTATCTTACCACATGTAGTACGCCGCGGGTCAAACACGTTAATAAAATAATCACGAAAAAGCACTAGAAATTCGACGATGACAGCCCGCGCATGATGAATGGATTTTTGGTGGAAGTAATGCCTTAATACGCGTTTGTGAAGTTCCCTTTTATTCGTGTTGTGCTGTTTCGTGTAAGACGAGAGGACTTCGTGTGCTACACGTCATCAAGGAGTTCCTTCCATAGAAAAGTAATTATTATAGTTATTTTTATTAATTAATGTTGTATATTATTAAGGCGTGAATGGAGGAATGACTGCTGCGTAGAGCACAAGAAGTGTGAATGATTTTGAAACAGCTTGAGACAATATTGGTATTTTGCTATTTGTTACATTTATGTTATGCTTTATTTGTACCCTACGCGGTGTCGTAAATACTATACAAGTTCAAACGAAGACTATACAAGGACTTTATATACAAGGTCAAATTAAATTCACTGGCGAAACTGCTCTGCGCTTAGATCGAAATATTCCGAGGTGTACAAGATTCAGCGAGGGTAGATGTCGAACGGAGTTTTCCGATCAGCGCGAGCCGAATATGTGTAGTATCACTACACATATTCGGCTCGCGCTACATGAACTCGCTTTGGCAACGAGTATATGGCACCCTTTAATATCGATCGACCCATCACGTCTGTGAACTTTCACTAGTTAATTTAATTAGACCTTGCATACGTTATAATAGACAGTACATAGTAAATCATGCACCAATACTATCTCCAAAGAAATTGGCAATACTTTACTCATTTAACTTATTGTTGGCAGCCCCTGAGATCCTGACCCGCGAGCCCTACGGACATGCTGTGGACTGGTGGTCGCTAGGAGTCCTTACCTGTCGTATGCTGACTGACGAGGTATTTATAATAATGATAATATTTCATAGTTCCAGTAGGTAGAATCTCGAAAAATGGCCTGATATTACGAGCCTTTTTTAGAGATTTGATCTCGTGTTAAGACAATCTCGAGAAACGAACGTGATGCGTCTGTGCTGATTTGTTCCGGTACTTATGCGGAGTGCATATGATTATCTTCTAATATATAAAATTCTCGTGTCACAGTGTTTGTTACCATACTCCAAAACGGCTGGACCGATTTGTATGAAATTTTGTGTGTATATCGGGTAGCTCTGAGAATCGGCTACTATCTATTTTTTTTTTGCAAAACGACGTTTGCGGGGCCATCTAGTCACTTATAAAATCGTACATATTTTGTTTAAAATGAATTTATTCTTATTTTATTTACGAAATAATTATAACACCAATACCCTAAGTAAGCATAGCTTTCACTTTCATTAAGTTTAATCATTTCTTATTTTTTTAAAAACATTATTTTAAAAAGTAGGTGAAATCTCGATCTCGTTCTTGCCGGATTGTCGGGCATGATCTCGAATTGCTAATCTCGACCCCAGGCTTAGCACGCGAGATCATGAGATGGCATTCCTTAGTTCTAGGCAATCAGTCCAGTATAAGTTAACCATCCTCACGCATAGCCCAATATCTTGTTTCCATATTCTGCAATTTTATTATAGCCCTGCACCAACCGGTGATGTCCTTGGGTGCACTTGCATAGGTCACGCAGGTATAATAGTTGGTTGATGCATAATTTCATTAAAAGCGTGACATTAAAAGCGGGACCCTGAGAAAAATGTCAAACACATAATAATAATAATTATCCTTACCTATATTTTTGCAATTATTATTATACTTACTTTTTGTACAAACGTCTGCGTCGTTGCGCTTTTTTTTTACTCCCGTTTCCCAGGCTTCCAGCCAGTGTATAAAACTTATAAACTAAGAGACTCCACGCTACGGGGCACCCCCTGTGGGGTACGGACCACGGCTTAGTGTGTCTCTGGGGGAGGGCATCACAGCGAGGGACTGGATCGGATCAATCGGATCGTTGCGTCTGTGTTTCCTTCCACATTAAACCGGTCAGCCTTTAAAGAAAGAGTGAATAGCCATCTTCTGGGGACGCTCATCCCAACGTAGAATTCATCTTTCGCTTTCCACCAGGGATAATCGAGATCAAGAGCAGGCACATTACGCAAGAAAAAAAACAACAAATTATTTCCACACGTATAAATTATTTGTTGTTTTTTTCTTGCACACTTACCTTATAAATAATTGATGGGCACGTTAAGTATCCTTCTCTGTAGAGGAATTTGAATGGTGGGGGGTGCATTCAAATGAGTAGTAAAATAGTTAAGCCACCAGTTATCGTATTCCCATAAACTCAAACTCGAGGATTTTATTTCAATTAGACCAATTACAGGCACTTTTGCATTGCCAAGGAAGCGGTCAGTCAGAAAGATGAACCTAATTGCCCATTCCAAAGCGTAGTAGGTACCTTTAGAGAAGAACGTGCAAGAAAGTCCATGTAAATTAAAATGTTGTCAATGTTTGTGTAGAATTTGTAACAGTGCTTTGTCTTACAACACATCTTTATTAGAACGTACATTCTTAAGTTTGCGCTAGGAAAAAGCAATGGTCGTCTTGCCATACCACCAACCTGCGCCAATACCTTTAGAGAAGAACGTGCAAGAAAGTCCATGTAAATTAAAATGTTGTCAATGTTTGTGTAGAATTTGTAACAGTGCTTTGTCTTACAACACATCTTTATTAGAACGTACATTCTTAAGTTTGCGCTAGGAAAAAGCAATGGTCGTCTTGCCATACCACCAACCTGCGCCAATTCACACTTTAAATTTTTAGACAATCTTGACTGTTGCTTCTCTTCATGACACGCGCAATAGATGGCGATGGGTTCCACACTAGGAAACTGAGGAGCAATCTCCGTATTTTTAAGCACGATTACCTTACCTTGTTTCATAAATTTTTGACACTGATTGTCGCTGAGATGAGATTGCGACTAGATTTTGAACGTAAATAATTACTGATTATACAAACTACCCCTTCGAAGTTTATGTGTTGCTATTTAAGTAATGTGATGTTTCAACATATACCTAAGTATATATGTGATTTAATCTCTTTCATTCTAGTCATTATCAGCCTAACAAATTTTTATAATACGAGTCACATAGTTTATTTTAGAAAGTGAATCGTATTATTATACTTAACGTATATTATTATAACGTATACTAATACGTAACGTATTTATATAATTCATACTTGAGTTTGTCTAGCAGCCTACTGCACGTATTGCCCATAGTATTAATATTATGCTCAAAGAGCCTAAAGACTGATATGAACTTTACTCATGTAGTTCAAGTTTAATCTATTCTAAAGGTTATTGCTGAGTTATTGATATTCGTTTTGTTTGAAGACCTAATCAGTAATCTCGTTAAGACTCGTTAGGTCCTAAGGATAGTGTCGATTTGGTTTATACTAACATAATCTAGCTTCATAGTCAAAAAATTAAATATTACCTACATATTATTTATTTATATTAATGTTTATTGGGGTTAATATGAACTCCGCACGGCTCTGGTGACTTTGACAACAACTTTATTTCGTTGGTTTTGGAGAAGGTGCAGGTCCCAGGGGAGACCATTAGTGCCTTTAATGCTGCGAAAGCAAGTCTTCGATAGCCTGCATTCCCTCAGCCACCCTGGTGTCTCAGCGTCTGCCAAATTAATCGCAGAGCGCTTCGTTTGGCCAAGCATTAGGAAGAACTGCAGGGAGTGGGCACGTGATTCAAGTCCACTGCTGATGCGTTATTGACTGTACTCACTATTTATATATATATTTTTCTTTTTTCATGCTGGTAGAAATAAAAATACTCATAATTATAAAACATATTTTATTACTTATAGTACCGGAAATTCGATAATTTACTTGTGACAAATAATAATTACAACGAAGGTAATTTTTCGGTTCGGCTATTTAAATAGTCTCTAGATCTAATGAATAGTCGGAGATATTCACGCACTCGGCGCGTTGCGTCGTGTACACTCAGTCACACTCACTCGTCACTCGCATGCACTCAAGCACGCACTGTGGCGGGGCGGGCCGCCGGGCGGGAGGGGCGGGGGGCGCGTGTCGAGGGTCGTCGACACACGCCCGCCGCTGCACGCCACCACACTACTTATCTAAGATGAGGAAGGGGTCTTCTCTTCGGATGAGTTTTCTTTCGATTCTCCGCTCTCTACGCTCTCCGAAGAGCTTGAGTTTGCGGCGTCGCCTTGAGGTTTTTCTTTCTCTTCAGGTTTAGCCGGGGCTGCATCGATCTTCTTAGGCTCTTTGTCCTCAGCCTTTGGCGCTTCGGCTGCGGGCGCGGGCGCAGACTCTGGTTTAGCAACGGCCTCTACAATAGGCTTAGACGCTCCAGCAGGTTCGCTGGATTTTGATTCCTTCTTTTCTTCCTCGTCCTTCTTTACCTTTTCGGGACTTTCTGCTTCTTTGGTGATTTCGGAAGGTTGAGCCTCTTTTTTGGGTTCTTCAGCAGGCACAGCTTTGCTCTCGGCAGCGGGCTCAGAATTGCTCTGCACAGCAGGCTCAGGTTTGATCTCCGCAACGACCTCGGGCTTGATCTCAGCAGCAGGCTCAGCTTTGCCCTCAACAGTAGCCTCAGATTTGCTCTCTGCAACAGACGCAGGTTTGCTCTCAACAGTAGGTTCAGCTTTGTCTTCAGCTGGAACAACCAGTTTGCCATCGACAGTATTGCGGACTACGCGCAGGCTTTCTTCGGAAGCAGGACTCTCTTCTGATTTGGGTGCATCAGGAGTTACGTCTGAGGCGGGTTCTGCAGACTTAACTTCGACTTTAGGTTCAGCTTTGCTTTCTTCAGATTTAGCGGGCTCTTTTGCGGGGGCCGATTCAGCCTTTTTAGGTTCTGATTCAACTGCAGGGACGGGAACCTCAGGTAAGTCAATTTTCTTTTCTGGGATGGGAATAATAACGTCAGGCATCATGACATCGTCAGCGATTTTAGCGTCATTTTTCACTGCATTAACTACATCAATGCTTTCCTCGGGCAGCGCTGCTGACTTAGCAGATGCATCTTTAGGTACCTCATTTACTAGAGCAGGTACTTCAGCCGCTTTAGGTTCCTCGGCTGGTTTGGCTTCAGGCTCAGCAGCTTTCTCTTCTGGTTTAGACACGGCAGCCTCGCTGGATTCAGGCTTCTTTTCAGGTTCAGGTTCCGCCGATTTCGATTCTGGTACAACTTCTTCGCTTTTAACTTCCAAAGCCTTTTCAGGTACTTCTGGTTTAATCTCGGGTTTGATTTCTTCTGCGGGTGTGCTTTTGGCTTCTGGTTGCTTTGCAAGTTCCTTTTTTTCTTCAACTGGAGCAGGTTGATCGTTGACGACCTCCTCCGATTTAGCGGCCGCGACAGGTGGAGGTGGTGCACCGACATCAGGCTTCTCCTCGGCTACCGGCATTGCCAGAGCCACAGCCGCGAAGGCCAAGCATAATAGTAAGACCTTCATCCTGGAAAGACGAAAACGTACAATTAGTGGTCTGACAAAATAATGACAGAGATTATTATGGATTCAAATGCACGTCTGCAAGTCGTGAGCGCGGTAAGGCCAATGTTACGCGCCGGCCGGCTTCGATGTTTCGCAGCAATTTTCCTATTAAGGCTGAATCATCTAAGGGCCCGATACGCTGGGAAACGGGTACCTATCTTCGAATCGTCTCGAATTGATGTCGATGTGCATAAGTAGGATGTAAACTATTTGTAAAATAGGCTATGATATTATAGAGAGCTTTCGCAAGAACTTTCTCATGCGCACTAAAGGCAATGCGAGATTGGAATGAGTTCGTTTTCCTCTTATTATAAAAGTATATATAATAACAGTATACAATTTATTTAATATTAGTAATATCCGTTGCTGCGCCCATAGTGACATGTATTCGCATTGAATGAAACATGTATTTTTTGCAAGTCTCTCCGGGAGGGCTCATCTATTTTCCATTAGCTAGGAAGGTCGTGTACCCCGGTGGGATCTATTTTTAGCCTCCACTAGCTGAAGGTAGGGCATTAAGGCGATATCCCAGCTCCTGCTGGAATGCGGTCTGGCGCCGCACCACAAATAGATAACAACCTGCGATGAGAATAATCATCTTAAAATAGCCTAGTAGGTATTAGTTACTATACACCCCTGCCATTAACTCCAACATGCAATCATTGCAGACAAACTTGAACATGCATGTTCTTTGTATCGCAATTAAGACTGGGTACTTGGTTTGGTTGCAAATAATTTTCAGAAGGCGAAATTGCGCAAAAGAAAGGTAAAAATATACTATTTAACATTTCATTAGTTATAATATATGTATTGCACATGATGGACACTTCCTAGTGCGTGCTCAGAACTACGCAGGATGCGAAACGCGCGTTAGAAATATGGATGATCCGGCCAGACGTCGGCAACGCATTATCTGAATTTTAATTGGCTCATTGAATTGAATCGCCAACTAGAATGCAATACGTGGCGTCGTATGAATGATTCACACGCATACGCACTTGTCTCCCCACGTTTTAGTCGACCTCGTATCAGCCTAATATTTATGGTTTTAGTAAACCTTCGCTTGGAAATGATCAGTTTAAGCATTACCCGTCAGTTACCGTCTGCAGTGCCTAGAATTTGAATGGTTATATTTAAAAAAAAACTATCAGATGCCATCTGGACAAAGCATCTTGTTGTATGCCGACAGACGAGTGAATATTTATTATTTCGCGTGTTCGTTTTACGATAGCTGAAATACAAAAGTTCATTACTATGCCCCAGAAAGCTTGGTTCCAGCCAGTTACGTTTCCAGTTTTGGTTTTTCCTTTATTGCGAAGCGGGCGATGTTTCGATTTCTTTTTTATCTGTAGCAGGTCAAGATGGCCACTTCAGGTGTATCTTTACATGTAGTTGCACAAGTCAAGTTCAATACGTAACGAGAACCCGTTCTATAAGCTCTCGGTTACCGGTTATTACGCGGCGCCGTTCTTACTTCATTTTATAAACGACAACTATCGGCTTGTGACTTTTTGTTTCTTTCAGACTCTGCCTGAATACACCGGCCGAGTGATGAGATGAGTAAAAAATATATAAAGCTTTCCTTTGGCTGGCAGTTGTATCGTTGTATGTGCCTATGCGGTTGAAACATGAAAATGAAAGTCCACAGAGTCAACAGAGTAATAATTTGATACCGATGCAATCATTTAATGTCATTAAATACTGAGCTTTTTGGCTATGGTAGAGTTTAGATATTTTTATGATACTAATTGGCATTTTATTATTGTGTCTTGATTCCAAATAAGGATGACAGGAAATGCTTCAGTAATACCCACGTTCCAGTAACATGCAGAAAAGTCATAATAAAAGTAATGACTATATTGCAGGGACAACAAAACCCTTGCAGGCAAAAATTTAAAATAAGCACATAAAAAAACTTGCGCGCATCAATTTCACGAAACTGGTTCGATCAATAAACCGATGAACCTTGCGCGGGCGTTGCTCTGTAGCCCTGCGTTGTTGGCATCTGATTACACTTAATTTAGTGTTATTACTGCAACACTGATCGTTATCGACCATCTTGAATTTTGTGGCGCTCAAATCGAAAATGTAACCATCTGTAATTTTTCTATGAATCATTTTGGAAAATACGGCAGCATGATTTCTCTTCGGCTTTGATTTCTTAGGGGATCGGTAAGAATCGCTTGAAGCAAACAGAGGGACAGAATTAGACGTAATACTGAGTCACATTAGTACCGCGATACGTACAAAGTGACGTACATTACATTCACATCGCAGTTTGCGTTAACATGCTTTATGTATGCATTTGTTCGCTGAGTTATTTTCTGGAAGGATATCCTCGGCGGCTGAGGGCAAGGATTGTCGTCCTCCCACTCGACGCGGCAATCTTTCAATTGAAGCCCAGCGCATGCTCGCTCATTGGCGCAATGAAAAAATTTGCCTGCCTGTAGGCACGCAGTATGTAGCACGACTTGACGCTCCCAACAACTCCAGACATTTTTTTAAAGTACAAATTGTTGCAACATGATTGCAGTTACTTTTAATGGGCTGTAGTTGACAGCCTGAGAACTTGAATGCATCATTTTGTTTTGTCTTTATATGCTTCTTGAGACAGACTTTCATGCGCAGCATTTTAACTACTTGAATGCATCGATTATTCTGCTGTCTGTATTAACTTTTTCTATGTTTAACCTAATTCTGTAGGCCTTGTGTACTCCATTTATTATATTGTATCAGAACTTGTCACAGTTACAACATAATGACAATGTTACGCTTCACCGAGCCTATTTACGAAATGTACATATTTTGTCGCCGATCTCCTTGTTCGAGCGTAACAGATGTAAATTGATTATTTTGAACTTTATAAAGACATTCAGACGTAAAAATTTAACTTTTTGTCATTTTTATTGTCGGATCTGAATAACTAATGTAGAAATCGATTATTTCGTTTCTATTTGCCATCGAAATCCAATTTGACATTTCCTAAAACGTCATTGGTCAGTGCAACTAAACGACGTTATTTCAGAATCTTGCTGGTTATCAAAAAAAAAAACTATCAAAAATTAAAGTAATTGTTTCATGCGTGCATCTATCGTGTGTATTGCAAAGTACAGTAATCAACATTATAATATGTTGCATCAGTAGTATTTTCTACGAGTAGCGATGTGATGTTTCATCAAAATGTTACAAGGACTCCGTAATGTGCATCGTAATTACTTAGGCACACCATAATAAGCCCGTTTTCTTTATCTACCAAGTGAATCTTAAGAGTTTTTGCCGATGATAATAATCTAAGTTTATTCTTCTAACGCTATGCTCTAGGTCTCGACCTTTCCGTAGCTTTAGCACAATGTACGCGGAAAATTTTGTAGATTTAGAAAAAGTCGGAATGCAAGAACTGGTTAAACTACGTAATAATTCAAGATTATATCAAAATTGCATTGAAATCTCATAGAAACTTATTTTAAATGACAGTTGAATAACCAGTTGCAGTATTAATATATTTAGTTGTAACAGAGGTGCATGCATTTGCTAGAGAAGCATGTTTAGAAAAAGCGCTGGCTATGAATACAAAGGGCGTTAATACATAATTGTACACGCGTTGTTAGAAATGTAATTTTCATATGGCGTTGCAGCATAATGCGCGGGAATCGTGACCATTTGTTGATCTAATTACGTGTTTACCGCGTCGCGGACGGTGTGAGATACAACCAATCAGCGTGTCACAATAAAATCTTCGCAACACATCGTATCGGCATGTAGACCACGTATTCTGAGGTAATTTACATTATCTCATATAAACGATAATCATCAACGGATATATCGTTACCACATAATATGATACAATAACACTCATTGCTTTTGTTATAACTATCGTTTTACAGCTGAAGAATCGTCGACATTCATTGAATTTGAAGATATAAAAATAAAATAATAATAAAGTATCATCATCCGAGTGTACCCGCTGTTATTTAGGTCCTTTGAAATATTCCATTGCGCCGGATTGAGTAATGTTCACGTTTTAGTAAAGGTTAATGTTGCAGTCCCATTCTTCGCGCAGGCCAGGTACACTTGTCCAGGTGGCTCTCGATAAAATGCCGAGATGATGTCCACTACGCTTACTAAATTCCCCAAACAGGTTTAACATTCTTCAGATGGTAACTGTGATTATTGGGAAATGTATTGAAATTAATTTCCATTAACCGCGTGTGTTGTGTGGCAATAGTAAATAAAACATTCCAGTTCATTGTAAATTATGTACAAATGTTTAGTATTTTTGTGCCCCAAGTACTTACAGTAATAAAATACTCTAAACGGGTATACTTAAAAGGCAAATCTTTCTTTTTGGTTTCTCCGTGGTTTAAAACGAGAACTGATCGACCTAGACGATATTTTTTTCGAATCACGTTTCGCGCTTTCTACAAAAAATGACCTGGTCTAGTAGTCTAGTCCATAGCTAGTTTATTTAATAGCCCACTTTCTATAGCTGTACCTATACAATCGTTAGGAATTTTTAATCGTACTAGATTGTGCGGATAAGTGTTATTGTGTGGCTGTCAGTGACGCTGCGATGCATTATGAAACTCATTGGTACGTGCGCGTTGTGCAACCACGACCCACGGTTCATTGTCGACATATTGGGAGTACAGATCGATCCTATCCGGTCCACAATAACATCTCACTCGCATAAATCAAACACAACATGTGACAATGGCTTATGATGGATTGTTCAGCTGCAAAACCAAATGAAGCCTATGGTGCAATCTATGTAAAGTTTGTTGAATCGCATGACTAAATATAAATGTTAGATACCGTATTTACATTAGCATCAACTATAATATAAATGTCAAAAGATTTGCTAAAAGATTGAATCATGATTTAATGAACGTAAGGATGGCAAGTTTTCATTCAATTAATTTCATTTAGCAACGCAGTTTCGAAACGAATACGCATTTAATTTTTAGCTTTTAGTGCTGTTTATTGCTACTAATGTGGACCATTAGAATTTTGAATAAATGTAGTGCAATTTTATTGTATGCAACACTGAGTGTACTTTTCGGAATGACCGGCTGGAATTTAAATATTATGTGCGTACAATCAAATGATTACCTTCTGCTCTAGCCTCTGCTAACAGGATTTGTTATTACCAATTATAATTTATCAAAATTAATTACGTAGGTATGCATTTATATGATTAAGTTACCTGCCTATTTTATTAGTTAAGGTTAAATGATTTGTATTTATCTTATAAAAGATTAAAGTCAAGCTCAAGTGTTTAATGATACCTTGAGACTATTAAATAGATATCGCATTTTTATTGCCGTTTTATAGCTACAGTTATATTTTTAACGTTTTTAGTTTATTACTGTATTAGATGTGTTGTTACGAAATCCATTTGGTAACATCAGAAAAACAATTGAGCATTTAAACTGAGGCCACATTCTGACCAATTCGGAATTTGAACTTGTATTAAAATGTTAGAAGAAACAAAAAGGTGAACTACTAGATGAACGGTAGTACATATTCGGTGGACAGTGCAGTATAAGAGCATCATAGGTCAATGCCAGCGGAAGAACTGAGTTTGACTAACGGCACACTCCGACTCGAGCAAGTGTGAAATGTCAACAAAATCTCCTCATTTCGACTGCGAGCTCTTAACCGGTGACTTATCTTGAACTCTGTCTATGTAACGTGACATTTTTGTCGGTTTAACGGACATACACGCGTTATGTAACGCCTTTAATTATTTAATGTTACATTATGTAAATTATTGCATTTATTTTACCATATTGATTTAGTGGAAACACTACTGACACAATATTAAATGCCGTAGCAAATTGAATTGAGCTTTTTGCTTTTATAACTTTTTTCCGTTTATTTATCAAGTTATTGTTTAAAAAACCGTCTTCCTCTATAGATGTATTCGCAACCGTGAAGATCACAGTTCTTTATTAGAACCATGAAAATGTTGTCTTTTTTATGTTTATGCATAAGTCTCAAGATTGACCTTGCCTTTCCTAAAATAATTACGTATGCTGCTTCAGACCATTGTGGTGGCTAAATACCCATGATCCGTGGAAATGTTTATTATTATGCTGTATAATTGACGTGACTGGTTACCTTGGGTAGAGTACCTTACCTACTGGGCACAAAGCTTTTTGCATAGACCGATACTGTTTCTGTCTAAGTAGGGTAACAAAGAGCTTCTGCGGATATTTCCATTAACGTGTAATGTATTATAATGGTTTATGGGCGATGTCTTCCACGGAAATGTACTGCGCAAATCATATTGGTGCTTGCGTCACTGGGTCGCAGGAGCGTATGCAAACTGACGCCATGCAGGATTTATGGAGCGCGGATGTGATAGTTTTGCTAACTATTCATGTCATTCGTGTATCCATGGCTTTATCACCTATTGTTAACTATAATTTCTGAATTGTTTTCTATGAATGAAGGCGTTTGCCATTTTTATCGTCTATTTAACAAACGCCTAGTACCTAACATTGGTGTTTAAGCTAATATATGCGGAATTAGTTGGGCAGAAAATTGGGCCCGTGTCATGCCAGGAAATACATAAAAAACGTGTAAAACGGCAATTTTAAATACAATGCCATATACGCACGCCACTTGTATTGTGCGCAGTTTACAATGTTTTTTATTGCTTAAGTTAATGAATAGCATCTTGTCATTTTAATTATTTTTTACTGATCTAAAGTTAGTTTGCACTCGCCCGGGGTGAGTCATGGAAACAATTTGATTTTTTCTGCTTCTCCGCGATAGCTCGACGAGCAGTAGGTTTTATTGGTGAGATGTTTTTATCGTAGTTTTGTTTCGCTCCAGTCAGCTAGCGGGGTCATTAGCTACTCACGACCATCTGTGGCAAATTACTGATTTCGTTGCTGTAATTCCTTAAATTGTTCTTCAAGATTATGGTTCGCTTTATAGTTTTTGCGATCTTATATGCACAATTTAATATCGTCTTTAATCGAAGTTCGCCGAAAATACAGAAAAAAACTATTGTCTATAATTTAACATTGGCATTACTGTATGAGTCATCGGGTTTCGTTCAGAAAAAAATATATAACGACTATTACTGCGGTGTACATTAATCAACATTTAATTTCGCACAAAATATACGTACCATTAGTTCCACTACTTACGTGTCTATATTTATAGTACAAACTATTTTTCACTACTTATTAAAAGAGTTCAAACGTCTAAACACTTACTGTAAAAAGTAATGTTAATATAACTAAACGCCTAATTAATACACAATGTTACTTGTCTGCGACTAAGTAGAAAGGTACGAATGTTTCAGGCGTAACCTGATGCCTGCACATAGGCCTGAAATCGATTCTCCACGCGTTAGTCTCGCCTGAACTGACGCTCCGTGTTTGAACATTCGTTAAGTTTCTTTCAGGAAATTAATTACGAATTTCTAACTAAATAATTCCCTTTGAAGACATCTGTTTTTGTGTTACGGAAATTGTGACACTGTGACGAGACAATTTCAGGATGCGGAATACACTTTTTTGGACAAACATTTCGATGCGAAAATTCCTCTCCAATAATTTTAAAATATTTTAAAACCTTCATCAAGTCTAAGAAAAACATAGCATATACGAGACTGCAATTTTATAAACAAATAAATAGCGATAGTTATAGCACAACAGCAAATCAGCCATCTCCGGCGGCTGACTACGTCGTTGCATCCATCGCATGCGCATCGCTAGTCTACCCTGTCCCGTAACTGGGAATTATCCTGGCCATCCTAGCGTGAATTGCGCTACTTGTTTTATTTATTGTCTGGGCAGGTTACAACCTGCGCTGCGCTAGAATACAGTGCACTATACTGCATAGAATATAGTGCACTATAGTTTACAAATATAGAATGCAACTGATCAATTTGAACTGATCGCTCGAACTAGCGCAAGGTATTACAAACAAACTTTAAGTGCTATTGTTACTTGCAATATTTGGTTTCAAAATGCGAGCTATGTAGTTTCTTTTAACACACTTTTATTTACTGATTGTTAACTAGCTAGCATGTTTAAAGGAGGGTTTGTATGGGAGGTGCTTTGTCCTGTCCTATAATCACCATTTATTTTATACATCCTAGTGTCTACTGCTTTACTCAAACTATTTACTGCGTAAACAGGTTATTGTTAATGCCAGTATTATACTATTTGAACTAGATCAGTGTAATTTTATGCGTTCGAATTAGAGTGTAGCGACAAAGGTTTGTTTGGCTGTATGATAGAGATTTTGCTTAGATATTTATTTTATTTTTAAAGTTGAATAAACATTTAAGATTTACAAGGTAAGCAAAATATAATGAGATTAATATAAAAAGAAAGGCTTTAAGTAACACTTTTCAAAATTCTGAAGTTCACAAGTTTTCTTAACACTATTCTTATATACTCACATGAATTTAGGTCCTGTAAAAATGTTGAAGGGACGATGTAATCACTGACACAACTTTATTTTTTAAAAGCTCCAAGTTATTTATTTTAAATGTGCGGTCGCTGTGACGGTCGGCAATGTATTGGTGGTAGTTTGATAATGGCCGTGTTTATATACCGCGTTCGGGAGGCGCGTTGACATAGCCGATGCAAGCAGGCTGCGTATGACCATCTCCACCGATGGAAGCTTCGCTTTTTAAAATATTGTCTACCTTTGTTGTTTTTCAAATATCCACTTATAATAGCTTGTTAGGTACATAAATTAATATCTATGGGTACCTATTTAATATTAACACTGCCTGTAAAAAATATTTTCAATAAAAGTTAATAGATACTTAATATTTTTCAATTAAAGTTTCATAATTGCAATATACGTGCATTTCGGTTGAACTTTAATTCTGAAATAAAATTCTCGAATTAAATTAGTCATCCGTTGCTGAATGAAATCAAACGGTTTGTTTACAAATATGGAATAATGTAGCCATTGTGAAATAAATGATTAAAATCGAATTTACAACTCTAAAATAAAATTACAAGTAGGTACATAGGGGTTTTTCTAAAAATAATGTTGACTTTGACCTATGTAACAAAATACAATTTTATTTTTATTGGCTGTCGTAATTTCATTTACCAACAAGTTTTAAGACAATGTTCATAACTATAATGTAGAATGTCTTGAAAAGCTGCTCGTAGCGAGTTAGCATAATTTTCATATTAGTTAATGTCAGGACATTCTGCTAGGCATTTTCCTTTGCAATATATAAAATAGCCAATTATTTATATTTGCTACATTATTGATTGATATTTTTATAAAACGTTTTTAACAAATTGCTCCACCCGCCGAAATGTACATAATTATTCAAAATGTAACCTAAATATTCGGAAGATTTTTACAGTTCATTGGAAACGTATTCGAGATTACGAGTAAACAATAACAACCTTATTATTATAGTGGCGAAAGAATTTTCTTTTTATAATAAACACCGAAATCCTCATATAGAGTAGGTACTTGCTTGTTAGGTCGTAGATATAAATAATTAGTGCCCGTCAAGATGGAGGGCCCAAGTCTTGGCTTGCAAACCTGCCTACATAAAAGTTGAATACTGTAAATCTACTATTTACAACCTTTGCAATAATGTCCCTCCATTTTGACGTCAAACTGAAGGGATCCAGATGAATAAGCTGATCGGTAGAGTATCTTAATAATTATTGAAATCGGTGACAGCATAGTAACATAATTATCTGAATATGTATTACTTAATTTAATTCATCTCACCGCAATCTTGAATCACTTAACATACCTATTATTTACATGTAGCGGTACTAAATTCTATTCTATTAATTCATTTATAAAAAAATGTGAATCGGTACCTACTAGAATTTATACTGGTTTCTAAGTTAAACATTTCTATAAATATAATTTAATGTATTTTTGATGAAATAATTATGTGTATTTTACCATATACTATAATGGCTAAATTCTTTACTTTTGATACCGTTATTTGTATAAACTAACAATCTGACAACTAAAATAGAGCTTTGCCTCCGTAGAGCTTTCAACTTTTATTTGTTAGAATAGGAAGTTACTTATTTTAAAAATCCATGTTTGGCACTAAAACTCCTCACTATTAAAGAAAAGAGAAAAACTGTCTTTGTCTTATGAACCTGGTTTAATAAACAGCCTTTCTCCTTTACCTCCGAAATCTTCAATAATCACAAGATTTTCTAAATCAAAATCAACAGTTATTGCTGCAGGACGGAAAATGTACCCCACATCAATGTCATGAAATTTTCCCAAGGAAAAATCACTATGTAACGGAAAAAGCTAATTTAGACAATGGAAACTTTATATTATTTTTAAAGCTGCATTTAACAACCAGGAGACAATCTACTGAAAGTCATTGTCACTGGAAAAGACGCGGGAAGACCAAGAGGGAGCAATCCTATACGCTGGTCAGACAAAAAAACTGCATTTTCCTAATCATCTTCTTCCGTCTGGATGGCACGACAGTTTATTACATTTTGTTGGGCCAAACCTTCGCCACTTCCAACGCCGAGACGAGTCGACGGTGGCAGCGCAGAGGTCACTGGCTGTGTTTTCTGGGGCCCAGAGTAGGACAAGAGGTATTTCCCTAATCATCCAAGCTTCTGAAACAGTTCATATTGCTGAAAACCTCGTACTACTAAGTACGAGGAATAGACATAATTAAGGAGAAATTATTGATACCATGACGTGGTTACAATCCCTTACCATTGGGGAAAATATGCAAGGAGGACTGGAGGAAACAAATTTGGAGATCCCCAAGAATGGTGTGCGAATGAATTGATCGGTCAATTAGATAATTACGATCAGTTTGCCCAAAATACAAGCAAGCCTTATTAGGAGATTTATTGAATAGTTTATTTATAAAAGAGTTTATCCTATTAGTTTTAAACCTTCACGTTTAGATAACCTAGTGATAAAATTGCCATGAAGTATTTACATGAGAACGAGGTCGAGTCCACAGCTTACAATTAATAAAAAATATGTAAAAGATTTTTTTATTGTTGATAGGAAGTTATTGGAGGACTCCTGAATAAAATTATTCAACATTAATATTACTCTTTTGATGCATGAAAAATTTATAGAGACACAAAAGGTGTGTAGAACTGTAGCACGTGCTGGTTTGTAATTTCCGCCAACTTATTTATTACTAAGTCATCTGTAACAATACTATTTTCATAGTTCATTAAACCGAAACAAAAATTAACTCTTATGATAACTAGCCAGCAAGGAAGTCCATATTAAAACCAAAAATCATTGGCAGGAAACTCCAAAATTTAAAAACCGTTTTTTTTTTTTTCATTAAAATACGTACTTAGCATTATAATGAAGCAGCTTTTCATCCAAGTTATGCACCGTCATCGATTTAAAAAAATAAAAATATATTTTGGTCGTAACGTAGGTACAATTTTTTAAGTTGGTTCTGCAAAAGGTAAATACTCACCTTTTTATTTTTCACGCAAATAAACTTAAATTGACGGAAACATGACTTTACTAATAAGGAAACATAAAAACCATTAGAGTAATGTAAAGATCTTCTCATATTTACCCTGTTTTGACTTTTGCCCAACTAAAGATTCGTGCTCTTCCAATATATACTTTTCTATTCTTAAAATAGAAAAGACTATTCGTAAAATTCAGCTCAAGACACTGAAAGACCGTACCTAACTGAAATGTCTACGTGTCTACCTTTTTCAACTATCTACGTACGGCTTAAAATATGTGTGTATTTTTTACTTTCATTTATTTGAGTACTTAGCGTATAATTTTCTTTTTTAAATAAATAGGAACTCATAATTTACAAAATTATAAAAAATAGAGGCCTGCCGCTACCGGCATGGCATAGAGACAGGGTCAAGTTTTTTTTAAATATATGCAGACTATTAAAATAGGCATGTCTATATTGAGGCTGTCTCTGTGTCTGCCTGTCTTTATGTAGATGCCAACATAACTCATAAATAAGAAACGGTAAAATATCGAATCTCTTTCCAATATTTGTATAGAGGTAGTTCGTACCAACATGTTTTGCAAACACTCGTAAATGCTCATGTACTTATGTCAATAATTTAAAAGGAAATTATGCTCAACCTTAAGAGTTTAAATCATAAGCCAAACTTTCCATAAACACACTATGTATCAACCTAGCCTTTTCCCAACTATGTTGGGGTCGGCTTCCAGTCTAACCGGATGCAGCTGTATACCAGTATTTTATATGGAGCGACTGCCTATCTGACCTTCACAACCCAGTTACTGGGTAATACGATACCCCTTGGTAAGACTGGTTGTCGGGCTTTCGGGCTTCTGACTACCCGTAACGACTGTCAAAGATCCACGAATGACAGCCGGGACAACGGCATAACGTGCTTTCCGAGGCACGGAGGGGTCTCGGTATGTAAAGATGGTCACCCATCTACAGACCAACCGCCACAAGCGTAGCTTAACCTGATCGATCGACCTGTGCGGCTGTTATTATTTAGCCACGGGTCCCTCTATAAACACACTATGTATATATATCACAAAAATTATTCTTGTAGCTCTCGTGACGTTCAATGCTTAGTCAGAATATATAATGTTGTTTCATGTTGTGATAGCATAATTGTACCGACGTAATCTTCCACTTGGATTGGCTGTTGTCTAACTGTCTCAGGTACGTACGTGAGTCTATGCAAATAATGGGTCAGGTCGTTATAGAATGTGCTGATTTAGAGAATAATCTTATCTAGTTTGTATGTAGGGGTAATCTTTGAAAATATTGATCCGATAACAAAAAATCTTTTAACTAATGGGAAGCTACAGTACCTATTTCCGAGTGTCATAGGATATATTTTAAATATGTTCAAACAAGAAATTTCACGCGGACGAAGTCGTGGGCAGAAGTTAATGTTAGGTACCTACGGTATTTTTCTACTGCTTCTGGAAATACGATAACCGAGATGCTGTCGTTAAGAAAATATCTAATCAAAATCATTTTTGATCGAACAGGTATTTAACTCATAATTATACCTAGGAGAAACGATCCTTTTAAAAAACTCCCCGTCAAATTCTGGGGCATAACTTTCATGTAGGTATTAGAAAATTACAACATTACGCTAAAACTTGTCGTGTTTAGTGATTTCTTTGGAGATATTTTTTTTTATTGTTAGATGCAGTCGGAGGAACTACTAAGTAGTACAAGATTGTACTTAAATGATTCCTATTATCGTAAATACCCTGTCACTTGCTGTTCTTCTCAAGTTAATTGAATATAGACAACCCTAAAATTATCCTGCACGTGTCTATTAGGTATTCGTTAAGGATCATTAGTTAGCCATAGACTACACGTGATTGGCATAAAACCACACCTAATGAACATTCATGACTATCCTTCAATTTAACTTTACAAAAGCCTAATCGGTGCACCGCGGCGCAAGCGCAGTGAGTGACCGCAGTACTTCACCGTACGTCAAATGGTCGATACCGATACCAAAACAAAAATTTTGGTTTAACTGTGTGCGTCGTCGACTGACCTTGACATTTCTTTTGAGATGTGAAAGTATCGTACATTTGGTGAACTACCGTTTATCAAAGTTAAGTAATGTTACGTGTTCAGTTTATTACCGGTCGTAGGACCATAAAACGCCGATATCTCACCACGTAGGAAGGTCATACTGCTCTGCGTAGGCGTACACGACAAAATTTACTTATTCCAATGGTGTTCTCAGTATAAAACGAACTAAGCAGTTAAATTCTGGATTCGATTACCAGTTCGAATGATCATTTGAACTTTCTATGCGGCGTGACTCGTGAACGCCTTCGATAACCAACCCAAGGTCACTCATAGATTCTATGTTTAAATTTGTATCTGTTGGACTATGACTTGAATACTTTTTTTAGGTACCTATGTTGAATTCTAAGTTCTAACCAGTGACCATAATTTCAGGACGAATGGATACGTTATAGTACGTATAGAAACGTCTTCCTATGAATATACAATTACTGCTTGATCATCATTTAAATTTTACATAGGCTGTCCACTAAACGCATTTTAACGAAGGATTTTCCAATTAGTCTCGCTAATGACGGACAATAGACTTGAGAAAAAATGTCAACTATCAATTCTGCACTCAAATAGTTTCTGGAAATATGACTTGTCGTTGCGATTGGAGCAAATATCAATAGTGTTAGGCATACAGGAAATTTTTGGGTGCGTTGTTGTCTCGACAAGGAAAAAAAATCTAAAATCATGAATTTTGAAGACGAACATTTTAATGCTAAACAGGCTTCCCTCGTAAAATGGACAAGGGCATCAATCAATTTTTTTTTAGTATTACTCATTTATCTGAAGAAGCATCTTTTAGCAACACTTGTACTTAATAGATTTTCGAAAAGAAATCGCTCAACGCTGGCCGTAGATTACGGTTTTTGTGCGCTATCGTAATAAATTGAGCACTTGAGGACCATAAATATGGAGGGTTTTATATGTACCTAATCTAATTGGTTGCAGACGTTGCAGTTTCTGGATGCATTTTGACATTTATTACAAGGTGGATACGGCCCTAAATTAAACTGCGTTAGTACATTTCATGATGTTCTGTCTGCATACAAAAGAAAACGATCAAAATTATAAATTAGTTAGTCAGTAAAGCTAAATAATGAGCATAATAATGAGCCTGTAATGTTCCCACTGCTGAGACACCGGCCTCTCTGTGAGTGGGAGTGGGCCATAATCCACCACGCGCGCCCAGTGCAGGTTGGTGGAGGTCACATGTCTTCGATTTTTTTGGTTCTAGGACATGTCGGTTTCCTCACGATGTTTTCCTTCACCGTTTTGAGAGCAGTGATGAAATTAAGTACACAAGTGAAGTGCCTGCCTGGGTTCGAAGTCACGACCTAACGGGTAACTTGTAAGTCGGTGCCGATGCCACTGGGCCACCATTGCTCTAATAGCTAGACGGCTGATCGGCAAAACCCATATTCGGCCCATCGTTTTTATAAGTAGTTTGTTTGACAATAACAGTTTTTTAATTTCCATTTGTTTGATAGTTTACATAGTTTTATAGACGAGGGGCCCGTGCCTAAATAATAACAGCCGCACAGGTCGATCGATCAGGTTAAGCTACACTTGCCGCGTTTGGTCTGTGGATGGGTGACCATCTTTACATTCCGTGATCCCTCCGTGCCTCGGAAAGCACGTTAAGCCGTTGGTTCCGGCTGTCATTTGTGGATCTTTGATAGTCGTTACGGGTAGTCAGAAGCCTGAAAGGCTCGACAACCAGTCTTACCAAGGAGTATCGTATTACCCAGTAACAGGGTTGTGGAGGTCAGATAGGCAGTCGCTCCATGTAAAATACTGGTATTCAGCTGCATCCGGTTAGACTGGAAGCTGACCCCAACATAGTTGGGAAAAGGCTAGGTAGATGATGACATAGTTTTATAGACAGGGAGGGATTGGAAGCCGACCCTAACATAATTTGGGAAAAGGCTAGGTAGATGATGACATAGTTTTATAGACAGGGAGGGATTGGAAGCCGACCCTAACATAATTTGGGAAAAGGCTAGGTAGATGATGACATAGTTTTATAGACAGGGAGGGATTGGAAGCCGACCCTAACATAATTTGGGAAAAGGCTAGGTAGATGATGACATAGTTTTATAGACAGGGAGGGATTGGAAGCCGACCCTAACATAATTTGGGAAAAGGCTAGGTAGATGATGACATAGTTTTATAGACAGGGAGGGATTGGAAGCCGACCCTAACATAATTTGGGAAAAGGCTAGGTAGATGATGACATAGTTTTATAGACAGGGAGGGATTGGAAGCCGACCCTAACATAATTTGGGAAAAGGCTAGGTAGGTGGTGATGGATGGTCACCCATCTACATACCGACCGAAGCAAGCGTAGTCTAACATTCGATCGACCCGTGCGGCTATTATTATTTAGCCACGAGCCCATACGTAACGATTATTTACCTTAAATCTCTAGGTCTAAACGATTTTCCAAATCCTCGAAGGTTACGCAACTGTAGGCCCGTAATTGGTCTTTGCCTACGCAAATGGCAAAGACCAATTACGAGTAAAAGTATTATTATCAGTTAATCTCAATTCCAAAAGCAGAATCATATTGATTGTTCAATGTTATACAACACTGTTATTGCATAGTTCACTTATTCCGATTACCTATACATTTTTATACGCCATGTAAGTATGCCTACGTGGTATATACAAAAATATATTTATTAGTCACACGATTGGTGTTATCGATTAATACAACATATTTTTACTTGATTTTATAAGAAATTAGAGGGGCTCAGTCGCGAGGGTCTTTTGAAGGTTAGGCTACGCTTGTAGCGGTCGGTTCGTGGATGGGTGACAATCTATTACATATCGAGAATTCGAGACCCTTCTGTGTCTCGGAAAGTAAGTTAAGTCGTTCGTCTCGGTGGACATTCGTAGATCTTTGACAGTCAGCCAGAAGCCCAAAAGTCTGACAACCAGTCTTACCAGGGGATATCGTGGTACCTAGTAACTGAGGCAATCTCGTAATTTAAACGTTTAAAATCTAGTCGGTCTCATCTCGGCGACAAACAAATGTCAAAAACTTGTCAAAATCTAGAGGTAAAGGAAATTAGAAATTTAGAGGAAATTTATAGGTATTTTTGACAGATTGAGACCGAGATCAGACTGTGAACGTTCTTAAAATTACGAGAACTGCCCCCCTGATCACAATCTCAATCCTCTAATATTCCTACATTTTTGGCAAATTTTTGAAATTGATTGTCGCAGAGATAAGTTTGCGACTAGATTTTTATGAACTTCCTTTCTTGAAGTCGGTCAAAAAACGAATATGTGGAACCAACGACACCAACTTCCGAAATTAAAGTTATTTTTCACTTTAGAGTGTTTTTTTTTGGAAGTCGGTTGTTTTTTATATAAAAAGTTTTTATTAATTCTGTGTTGTGGAGGTCAGATAGGCAGTCGCTCCTTGTAAAGTACTGGTATTCAGCTGCGATATGAAATTAAAAACACCTGGGGAATAGATTTCAGCAAGGTGGAAATTTAGTCTCTAGTTTGGACTACTTATGTATATTCCTGTGTTAAATAATCAATAGTACCTATACACTTATTTTTCATAAACAATCTGTATCATTTTTTCTATGACAAAAATCAAAGACAATAATTCATTAGTTGTGTCCAAACGTGCACTTAACCACAAACCTATGTATAATAATTGTTTATGGTTAGGTAATGAAACAAAGTCCACTACTACATTAAGTTATGTAGACGATAAACCAAAAAGAGTTAAAAATTACAATAAATAACATAACACGCCTGTAATACCCTCAGGGTGAGACAGTGTACCAATACTAGGTACACGCCACATTTCGTTAGTTATGGTCAAATGCGAGTCGTACTCGCGCACCTTGGGTTCCGTACTTTGTGGGTATAACCACAAAATTACGGTTTTCGGATTTTTTCCTTTACTTCTTCTACATGACATTGCTTCTTGCCAAACATGATTCTAAGTCAACGGAAAGTACATACCCTATACTTAGGTTTTTATTCCCTTGCGAGTGACAAAAAGTGCGGCATAAACGGAACATAAACGCCCGTTTCTTTTGATTGCGTTGACTTACAAGTTCGATTTTTTTCACTGCTTCAAGGGATTCCAGCCCTGAGTATTTGATATTAATTTAAATTTGATAACTCCACGCGTTCCTGAGAAAAAGTGTCTTGACAGACGGACAACGTAGTGATCTTTTAGGGGTTCCGTTTTTCCTTTTGAGGTACGGAACCCTAGAAATTACTTTTGTGAGCCTATTTGTATATCTTAAAAAAACATAGATACCTTTTAAACTATTGTATGGTTTAACTTGTGTAATAATATTTATTAAATTTATGGCCAGTGTCGCCGATATCAATAAAATTGTTTAGAATACGTGGTTTTCAAAAATGCATCTACACTTCTACAGCCATTAAATACATTTAGAGGCATATAATGCCGTATATTAATGACTCGGGTGCATTTCAACGCATTAATGAGCCTCATAAAAGTATATTATTCTTATATTTTCACATAAAATAAGCTATTATAATATTTTCCAATTTGCCTGTCTTCATAAAAGTGGTTTTTTAATATATTTCTTTCGTTGAAATTACACTTAACATGTACCTAATTATCTGCTTCAAGTTTTAAATAAGTAGACAGAAGGAAAGCCTTTTCTGTAGAAGGTAAGCAAACAAAAAACAAACTAAGACTTCTCTGTGACTTTTTCCATTCATAATTTTATATGTGCTGAGTTTAGCCTGCGGGGTAATTGCGTAACACACTATTTGTAGCAATGGGTTTGTTTTTGACAGTTCAACAACATTCATTGCGTTATTTACGTTGTCGAGCAGTCCAGTTTTTCGAACATATGAAGCAATGGATTAATATCCCTTAAAATGATTCAGACTATGATTCATAGTGGACATTACTGACATCGGTGACGGAAAACATCGAAACCTAGACTTAACTAAACTAATATTATAAAGAGAAAGGTTTTGATTTATTTTTTTTGTTTGTTACGCTTTCACGCTAAAACGGCTGAACCCATTTGGATGAAATTGGGCATATAGATAGACCATGACCTGGATTAGGACACAGGACCTTTTATGCCGGTATCCCAGGGGATCGAGACTTATGCGAGTAGAACCGCAGGGCGCATAAGTTTGAAATCGCCAACGCGTTTTGACTCTTGAACATGTGTGGTGATCAATGCTCGTGCCTTCTCTGTATAAGAAGAGGCCTTTGCCAGCAGTGGGACAGTAATAGGTTTGTATTATTATATTATTATAAAACAAAGATAAGTATATGTATAGTAAAAGTGCGCAGTGTTGCACACACTTACCCTATTTCAAGTTAAACAAATATCAACTTTATTCCAATGAAAATTAAGTTGATTACAGATTGACTAGCTCTATTGAAAAAGTTATAAAAATGCAACAACTTCAAACATTTTTAAACTGAACTTTATTGTGTAGGAATTAAAGTTATTTTTCTAGTAATTCATATTTGTTTTCATTTTTGGCAAATTAATTGCGAACGCAGGTTAGCTATTTGTATTTTCAATGTAGGTATCGAATTTTCCACACTACGAAGGTCACATTGTTTAGCAGATCAGAATGAAAATTTGCACGTTCGGTTGCTTTGCAAAATCTTTGTCTCGGTTTTATGGCCTTAATCAGAATAGTAATATGTCATAAAAAATGGCGCAGTCTTCGTATTGTACTTACAGGTTTATAATGCATTGTACAATTCTCTAATATTTTTGATAAGGTACATCAAAAATATTAGAGAATTGTACAATGCATTATAAACCTGTAAGTACAATACGAAGACTGCGCCATTTTTTATGACATATTACCATTGAGCTAAATAACTAGAGAAGCAAATCTCAATAAAATGTGTCAAAAAAGTGTACCCACTTTATAAACGCGACGACGTAGCTTTGAAACCACTAAACATTTAAAAGTAAACATATATCTGTCTCACTTACACACGTCGTAAGAATAATACCGTCGCTTAGATTAGACAAAGACCGCAATATAAACATGCAATGACGGGATGGGGTTGCCTACCCATGCGAAATTTTACCCAACATTTTAAGTCATAAAAAGCGGTATACGTTAAGTTAAATTATTTTTTAAACATTTGAATTATGTATTTCTTATTGGATGTGTAATAGAAGTTGATAAATAATGAAAATGACTAAGACATTTTCTTTTTGAATATTTTTTCTTTATTATTAATGAAATTGAATGATTTAGTAGCAATCGGATTATTTCTACCCATTTTTCACGGCGTGCTGCATCTTTAGGCAGCCTGCTACGTTGTTATTATTAAAAAAAAAAATTTAAGATCACTTATTCCATAAATTAAAAACTCCCACAAATGTGGGAAACTAAAACTAAGTTTTTAGTGGTAACACTGAACCTAAATTACAAAATTCTACATTTTATTGCGCTTTTACGTTGGTTTATACACAGAGACAATTAATTTATCTGTGGAAAGTAATTCCGGTTAATTTATTATGTTTTTGTGATCTTGAATCGCACTCCTTCGCGATATTTTTTGTCGCATGTCACTCGGTTCACTTCGGTTGGCGTCACACAGAGCACTGAACTGACGTTAGCTACGCTGATGGCTGTGGCCATCAGACTAGTGGCAACGCCTTGGTGCGGTAATTACTAATCTAGTGTAACATATATATCAATGCATATTACTATTAAAGACAAATTGTTTAAGATTGGCTGTGAACTGAAAAAGGTATCGTAATAAAGGAGGTTGTGTAGGATGTGGTCTGTGTAATTGTCCAGAAAAAAATACGTACAACTGCAACGTCCAGCTTTTTTGCCACATGCAATTTATTTTAAACTAGTTGTGACCGCGACTTCGTTCACGTGCATGTTGGAAAACAAATTTAGATTTTTTAGATTTAATTTATTGCGGAGAAAAAATTATTATGGTACCGCACCATAATAAATGTTTCTACAAAAAAAAAAAATATAAACATCCGAATTGAAAACCTCCTCCGCAAAATTAGCCTAGTTACTCCTTATAACATCAGATATCTGCCAGTTAAAGTCCCGCCAAAATCGGTCAAGCAGATTCGAAGATTAACCGGAACAAACAAACAGACAGACAGACAAAAAAATTAAAAATAGTTTTATTTGTTGAAAATATATTATATTATAAGTACTTTCAGCATTCAGTAAAAACTGTTATTTTGACATGACAAACAGACACTTTAATTTTACTTATTTGTATCTATATAGTATACATTGTAAAGGTAGTAAAAAGCTGTTATTTTGACATGACAAACAGACACTTCAATTTTATTTATTTGTATGTATAGACAACGGCTCGAAGGACCAAACCTTTTGGTCCATGTCGACGAGTTGTATTTGTACAGGATCCCCGGTGCTTCTGTATAATTAGCACTTGGCCTGTGGTTTTGTCAGTGGCTCGGTATTGTTCTTTGCTTTTCGTTTAGCACCTTCCTGATATTTCCCAACTTGGACGGTACTAATGAATGACTCTAAATATTATCCAATGAAAGGTCCTTACAGTGCTGAAAAGATTGATAGATTTATTGTAAGTATGTTTGGACGTAATATGAAAATGTATAAAGGTAAGTATTCATGATAGAAGCCGACCACTTAAATTCACACACACATTTCTCCACGGCTCCAGAAATGGTGACAGAAAACATCGTGAGGAAACCGACATGTCCTAGAACCTAAACTTCAAAGATATGTGACATCTACCAACTCGCACTGCACCCGCGTGGTATATTTCGGCCCACCGGCCCACCCTCTCACAGAAAGGAGGCCTGTGTCCCAGCACTGCGAACGTTATAGGCTGATAATGCTATTGCATGACAGGAGTAATGAAAAAAAAATGGTGTATTGCCGTAAACCGTAATACACCATTTTTAAGGGGTAAGGGGTCATTGTACTCATTTATGTTCGCACAACTCGTCAAAATGCAGGGAACAGTTGATTCTTTTTCGCGATTTCAGGTTTGTCCCCATAGTAAAAGTTGTTCATAATGATGAGTACAATGACCCCTTAAGAGGAAAACGGTGATTAAAATTTCATCCTGTATACATTTTTTGGGGGTAAGCGACATTCGTTCTTCTTTACGTACAGACGCTAGCACATCAAGTTACTTACAATCTGTCAATTTTTTATTTAATATGTATATTATTTCTATTATAACGCTAAAGCATTAAGCTAAAATTTGACAGTTTTGTGTAGCTTGGTGTGCTGGCGTCTGTACATTTCAACATTTCATTTCGTTTTTTTAGAAACAGGTTAAATTAATTTCAAATCCTATTTGCATAACAGAACATAAACGCATTAAAAAAATAATTACCTATTTTTATCGTCAAACTAGCTACTTCGCGCCCACGACTTCGACCGCGTCAAATTTTTGTTCCCCGACCCACCCCGTCGCATCGCATCGCCATGTACTTTGTTTACGCTTAAAATTCTTTCTGACTTTTTTTCCTTTTGCTGGACCCAAGGGTGCTAACGTGATGTAAAAGCCTTATTATAGGGTTCCTCAATAATTGGGAAATCAAATGCAAAAAGATTTTTTTTTAATGCGACCGGTAGTTCCAGAGATAATAATAGCGCGTTCAAACAAACTCTTCAGCTTTAATATTTGTGACCATAAATTTATTTGATAATATTTTACGTAATCTATCTTATTTATTTATTTATGTTTATTATTTTTTTATTTCTGTGACACCACAGCGGGCCCTATCAGAATACCAGCGCTGCGAAATTAATTTTTAAATATCGCAGCATCATGCTGAGTTAGGAGCCTTTTGGCCTCGTATAGGACTTTCTGTTTCATCTTTCTTTTTGTTACTTTTTTATTTTTTTTTTTATTTTGGTATTTTAATTTAGACTGTGTTTAGTTTGTAATCCTCCTGTGCGAGTCGCAATAAATACTTTTTCTTTCTTTTTTTCTAAATAACTTCATTCATCATTTTAACTTTGAGTCCTTGTCAACAAGTTTATTCTGTCAGTACCGGTCAGCACATTATTTTGTTTATTAGATTTTGAAAGGCTTGTGACGTTTCAGTACTGAAACGATTTCAGATCATTATTAAGATGACCTATTGTGTTGTTATTACAGGAAAACATTAACGAATGTATTCTTACATTGTACAGAAACCAGGAAAAATATTTCTTCAAGTTCATTTACTAGAAACCTTTGTAAAAATCGTAGACATTCTTAGGTACATGGTTCAACGAAAGGTACCTATAGATAAAGGAAGGGTAGGTAGATCTTTAAACGATTTAATATAGTTGCTTCATTCATATTGAAAGGTACAGACGCCAGCACATCAAGTTACCCGAAACAGACAAATTTTCCCAAACAGCTTTGAACCTTATGTTTTAGCGATAAAGTTGGAAACCTATTAAAGAAATTTGACAGGTTGTAGTAGCTTGATGTGCTGGCGTCTGTACATACAGGATGACGGACTGACGGGGCATCGACGCGCAAACTGAAACCATGTATTCAGCTCACGAGTCTAGATCCCCTAGCGTAGAACTTTTTTTTCGGTTATCAAAGACAAAAACAGCTATTTCGTAGTGAGTGGGTCAATATGTATGAAACAGCAAATAGTTTTTTAGGATAAGTTTCAAAATCATGTAAGTTACGCATCCATGTTAAGGGTCCCTATCAATTTCGCGGTCTAAAAACACAAAATTCAAGTTTTTTCAGCGCAAATTTCTCAATAACCTTAAGTTAACTAGTTTTTTTTTAAATACACAGTTATTTATCAACTATTAATCTAGTAAGTGTACAATTTTAAATTTTGATAACTACTTAATATAAATTACAAAAAATAAAAATCTAACACATGTTTTTACGTAAGCACGAAACACCATGTTTTTCAATTACTTTCATAACTTACTGGCAGCAAATAACAATCTAAAAAAAATTATAAATACTGGGCACATACTAAATTAGTAAGTGTAAAATTTTGTTTTTTAAAGTTTAATGATTTAGTACTTGTAAAAAAATTTTTATCACGCTGAAAAAACCCAATAAAATCATGTGCAAAACCCTTGTCTACGCGTAACAATTTATTGAAAATAATAATAAATATTAAATATTTTAAAATTTAAGGTATTTATCTACCAAAATCAATGATTATATTTTTATTTTGACTACTTATTTAATTGTAGTAAAATATCTAAATGATGCCTCATAAACCTAAATTCGATCGTTCGTTTACTAAAATTGAAATTTTGAGATTTACTAGATAAACAGGTGATAAATAACTGTGTATTTAAAAAAAGAATGTAGATAACTTAAGGTTGTTGAGAAAATTGTGCTAAAAAAAAACTGATTTTCTGTTTTCACCCCGCGAAATTGATAGGGACTCTTAACGGCTTGCGCGTCGATTACCTCCCACCCTCTTTGAAATTCAACACAATCTTCTACGGGGTAAGTGTGTAACGCGCTTATAATATGACTGTTTTGCATTAAGACAAAAAAGAAGCTTTCTTCATATTGCTGTTTTATTTATTTAAACTTTTCGCACAAAAAGGTACAAAGGCGGACTTAATGCCGATGTTTGTTTGATGTTTTCGAAGACTATATATAATAGCAATGCCTTTAATTTCGACAGTTTAACAACATTCATTGCATTATTATTGAGGAGACAACATTTTGAAACATATGAAGCAACAACATACGAAACATGAATGGATTAGTAATTTCCTTCAAAATGTTTTGGATTGGAAGGAAAATGCAAGGAATTCAATTTGACATTTTATGTTCGTACATACCTAATAATATTGTGATTATACAAAATGTTAGAATAATGTAAGTGATCTTGACCGAATCTAAATCGTGTTCATACTGATTTCAGTTGTCGATAGCCATGGTTGATTTAAATCAGCGTGTCTTTATAATTCAACTGTTTATTGATCCTGCATTGAGGAAGCGGAAAGCGGAGCGTTAACAACGCTCCGCTTTGGTGATAGATAAGTGTCGTTGAATAGTATTGCTGTATGTATGTCGCAGCCAACTGGTTAAATTAGCCGTTTAGTTAACCGCCTGGCCGATGGAAGTAGTGCTCGCCTCGCTTCGCTCTCTCGGCTCGCACGCGGTTGATCACAGTTGTAACCTACCTATACTAAGTTACTAACCCATTTGATCGGGGCGCCCTGGGTTAGTTACTGCGACAAATTCGGCTCGCACGTGATTGGTTACAGTTCCAACCCAAACTTTATTTGAATATCATTCAGGCCGTTAGTTGAATGGCCGTCGTTTAGTTAAAAGGCTAGGCGGTTAACTAAACGGCTAATTGGCTGCGACATATATAATACCCGCTTATTACCGTCCCATTGCAGGGAAAGGCCTCTTCTCATACAGAGAGGGCAAAAGCATTGATCACCACGTTTGCTCAAGACGTGTTTGAGATTTTAGAGTTATGTTAACTAAGTATATGTATATTTATAAGTCTACGTTTCCTTAGGATGTTTTCCTTCAAAGTTTATGAATAAGATTCATGCTTGCTAATTAATCAATTTTAAATCTGTCAAATATGGGGTCTTTAACCTACCCTATAATGGGTCATTGTTTATTTTTTCTTACTTTTAGTTAGTTTTAATGATGGTGTGATAGTTTCAGTAAATACTTTATGCGGCCTAGCCTACCCAAAAGTCTTCTTTGGTATTGTTCGTCTAATCTTCTTAATTCCTGAGTTGGGCTGCACGATAATTGACAAATCCGTGCACTGTGACCTCTGAGTATGTTTCGGGCTTTCTTCTCAGAGAAGTCAGATAGGAAACGCCGACCTCATTTAGTTTTTAAAATACCTTATCTATACCTATCTAGACATAACAACTAACAAAACTAACTAAATCTTGCATTTGTCGCTGCTCTTCTACGCAAGATTTTTTCTGCAGAAATGTGAAAACCCAGTCAGTGTGTACGTAGTACCTATTTCCTTTTGAAAAATGAACTTAGAGGAAAAATGATAAAAATTAATGTTGCTGTTTGTGGAACTTTAAAATTATCGTTTTCCCACGCAAACTCAGACTCTTATTTTCTTAGGCAAGTTACTATGACACGTTGCCTAGTTATATGTTATTATAATAATCATACACTGTTATTTATTACTATTAAATCCTATCATTATAACCGTTCGTGACTTTATAGGAAGTTTAGCTTATCGCATAAAAGAAAAGAACGTGGCGTTCCATTCATTTACAAGTCTATACTAATCTATACTTATTATACTTAATCTATACTTCTATACTAATATTATATAAAGGAAAGATTTGTATGTATGTTTGTAACGAATTGGCTCAAAAAGTACTGGATCGATTTTAAAAATTCTTTCATCATTTGAATGCTACATTATCACTGATTAATTTAGGCTATTTTGATTGCAAGAAAATAATAAAATGTTTAAAAAATAAATATCCACCCGTGCGAACCCGGGACAGGCCGCTATTGTATTATAAGTTTATAACTTAGGAGACGTTCGAATCGTAGCACTTTTTATTTTCTATTTCCTTCAGCATGATCACGCCTCGTTCATCATGTACAGCGTGTATCATAAAGTGTGGGCAAATTGAAGAGTGTGGTACAGACCAAATAATCAACCGTCACAAACATTTAGAACGAGTTGGTATTGAAATTTTATATGGGCCGGACGACAGACGGCCGTGGGTTCGTACTCAGACAAGCGCTTTACTTAGTGTCAACTATTTCGTCACTACTACTCTCAAAATGGTGAAGGAAAACATCGTGAGTAAACCGGCATGTCCTATAACCAAAAATTCGAAGACATGTGACAACTACCAAACCACACAGGGCTCGCGTGGTGGATTGTGGCCCTTTCTCTCTCACAGAGAGGAGGCTTGTGTCCCAGCAGTGGGAATATTATAGGCTGACTAGCTTCTGCCCGCGACTTCGTCCGCGTGAAATTTGAATTTCACCCTCCTCCCATTCACCCTCTAAGGGGTGGAATTTCGAAAAACCCTTTCTTAGTGGATAACTACTCTTCACAAAGAACACAATTTCATGTCTCTAGGACCAGCGGTTTAGGCTGTGCGTTGTTATATCAGTCAGTAAGGACTTTGAATTTTATATAAATATATATAGGTTATGCTATGGGACGGCTGAGAAAATTATCAGCCGTCCCAGGGAGAAAGTTGTTCAGTGCGATAGTCTGCGCCACACACTTTGCTAAAACAATAAAACTTCTATTGTGTCTCGTTCAGTGTTCTTCACACCTTTCTGATACACGTTGTATTGTGTCGACGTATAGTCCTCAATCTTGTTACCGCCATGTAAAGCGATGATCGTATCGTTTAAAAATACCAAATATAAGATTTGTTTGCAATTAGCATGCAACTCGCGCAGCATGCGTCTACGCTGACTCATTTGTTCATACGTTGACATTACAACTTACGCCAATGGCAAATCAACGTCATCGAATAATCGGTCGTAGCCCAGCCATGTGCATAATTATGTGAAAGAGTTAAAAATAGGGTGTTCAACTTGATCAAAGCTGCTTATTTTATTTACAACTCAGTTTGAGCAACGCTTTGTAACTTTGAATCAACTTTAATGGCGTGTCATAGTGCGTACTTTAGAGGCTTTATGCCTAGGTACGTGACGTTTCAATGCAACCTCCGAGAGTATTTTTTCAACCAGCGGGGTAATTGCGTAAAACACTATCAGTAGCAAAGGGTTTCATTTTGAGAGTTTAACAACATTCATTGCGTCATTTACATTGTTGAGCAGAAATACTTTTCGAACTTATAAAGCAATGGATTAGCAATATAATTCAAAATGATTCAGATTGAGATCGATAGTGTGTTACGATATTAGGGTGCTGTTACCATAGATTCAGTTTTCGTCGGTTATTTAATAAAAAAATGTTGTTGTTGTGCTGCACTTGTCTATGAATTTGTTTGATAACCAAAGAAAAAATTTTACGCTAGGGTCTAGAAATACGTGAATTGCGTTAGACGTACCTACTAGCGCCGAAGTTACTACAACAATATCTGCTCTCGTGTACCTATATAAAACTAACATCTAATGACGTAAAAATGTGCTATTTATTTATTTATTTTTTGTCTCTTCATTAAATTATCATGCACGTCTGTGTTAAGCTATTTCTGAAAATAATATGCCGAGAAATATATTAGTTTTGTTCTGGCAATTTTTCGTAGAGTTATGTCAGTAGTTTTGATTTTTTTTGTTACTTTTTTCGAAAAATTTCAATGCAGGGTATTCAGAATCATGTATATGTTTTGAACCTATGGTTACAGGTACTACTCTGTTTCGAGAACAATGTATAATATAGAGACGTCAGCATATCAAGCTACACGAAACTGTTAAATTTTCCCAATAAACTTTTAGGCTGAGGCTGAGGCTACATTAGGCCGCGACGCGACCTGCGACACATGAGCGATTAAAACAAGTAAATGAATGCTCACGTATATGGCTACACCGTACATCAAATATTACTAGCGATCTTTGATTTCTTTAAGAGATAGGAACCTCGCTGCCTACTGTAGCTTCAGGCTGAGGCTACAGTAGACAGCGATTTGCGATGTGACTGGAAGAGCGAAACGAGAAAAACATGGTATGGCTACATTATAAGCGCAATTCCGGCGTATATTCGCTTCAATTTCGCTGATATGTTATGTAGCCGATGCCGTGATTACAGTAATGTTGTTCTTATCGCTTAAATAAATCAAAGATCGCTAGTAATGTTTGATGTACGGTGCAGCCATATACGTGAGCATTCATTTACTTGTTTTAGTCGCTCATGTGTCGCAGGTCGCGTCGCGGTTTAATGTAGCCTCAGCCTTAACCATAAGCTTTAGCGATAAAATTGAGAAATTTGACAGAGTAGCTTGATGGGCTGGAGTCCGTACCTAGAGCGTAGTCAACTTTTTCTAAAACTCGTTGTGCACTAATGCCGGCCACTTGCAATTGCAATTCAGTCAATTGATTCGGGCTAAAAATACAAAAGCAAGTTGTTATTGAATCGTCATTCATAAAGTTCCATCGAAGGTTTAATTTGTAGCTAATTTTAGAATCATGCATTCATTGGTTCGTTACGATTGGTAAAAAAACATCATTCACGCTCTGCGGCAGCTGGGTACATCATCAGGTGATTATCGAATAGTTTTTCGAGGCTTCGAGTATATTATTCGCTTCAATGACTTCGACTCTGATAGATTAGAGCTGAATCATTTGGAAAATAAAATACAGGGTGGCAGGCATCGACGCGCAAACTGCATGTGCAATTCAGTACAATATTCTAGACGAAGAAACTTTGATCCGTTATAAAAAAAAAAACCAGTTGTTTCATAGAAAAGTGCAAGCGAGGGCAAAATATACGGAACCGTGATTTTTTTTTATAAACCTTGATTAATTTCAACGCAGGAGGGTTCAGAATCATGTAGGTACTTACTGAATCCATGGTAACAAGTTACGTACCATGGTAAGTTCGCGCAGGCGTAGCGATGCTACACTCTACTAATACCATAGTCATAGAAACATACAAAGGCGCCGTCAGTTGGGACTGGTCATCACTTACTTAGCTGCTTCGGCTTATTTTTAATTACTTATTTTATTTTTAGATTGTTGTTCTGTTAGTATTTGCTGTACTCTGGACGCTTTTAACGCGTACGTGTTTTTTTTTACATCGTTCTCACATATAATTGTATATTCAACATTAATGGTGTTACTAATATTTTTGTAAAAATATAATTTATAAAAGTGTCCATGAAGTTTCTTGCCCTTCTTCTCCATAGGTACCTAAAATTACGCTTTGGAATGGGCAACTAGCTTCATATTTTCTGACTGACCGACTTCTTGACAGTTCAAAAGTGCCTGTGAATGTTTTAATTGAAATAAATTATTTGAGTTTGAGTTTGACCACGTCCATATTTATAGGTAATTGTAACATTTTATAATTCGAAATTAGGAAGGTATGTCTTTAATCAAATCAAATGACAAATTATATGTAAACAAATAATTTTAGAAGGGTACATAAAATTTAAACTTTATTCGCAAACGATCTTCCAATGCTGTAGGTATTGGAGACGACAAAAAATAAAAAGTACGCTTAGTTCTTTACATAAGGATAACGTCGCGTCGTTAACCTCCAAACAATGCACAACTGGAAACAAAATAATACTGATGATATTTGTGTAAACATAAATTGAAAAGATGACCTTACATCGGAGTATGCAGAATGCAGAGGAGACAATCAAAATAAGCTTGTTTGACGTTATTGCTATATCATCATTAGCTAATTAACTTTTAATTTCTACGTGTTTTTCGTGGGTCTACGGTGACTGGTGAGTCTGCGAGGTAAACACTGCGAATATTTTTGAGATGAAAACTTCGTTAGACCCACTTTGACGTTTAAAAAGTGCTGATTCTCATTCTATCGTGTGGTGATAAGCACATACCACACAGCTTCTTCTTTTTTTTTGTATCACTAGCAATTGTTCCTCGTTACTGCCCTTAGTTATCCCTAGTTATTAGCGTTCTACGCAGCACCACTTTATCGCCCATACATCTCTATTATCTGTAGATCTGTAATGTCGGATTTCAGTTCCTTGAGTTTCGCCCACAGCCCACTGATTCCGCCATTGTATATCATCTTTCACACAATCTATCCAAAATATTTAATTTCTACACGGACAGGCTCTTTTCATATAGCCATCCACAGTCTTATCTTTCCTTAGCACACACACTTTTCTTGCTGTCATAATTATCTTCTTTTTGTTTGGTTATTATTAAGGCGAAAGCGCCAGGGTAGCCCGCGAAATCCAAATTTTATTATGTTTTTTGCAATTTGCTGCTAAATATTAAGTTGTACGTTGATTAAAATATGATTTGCGACCGTAACAAATATTTATTTACAGAATTATAATCATAAAAGTCATCAAAAAAAAGAGAATTGTACTCTTTTTTTTTGAGGATGGGAAATCATCAAATGACCGCTCCCGCTCTGTGTGGAGCAGATGGGAGTGTCAGACTCTTACTGACTAAAACCCACCCGTGTTCCTACCTTAGGCCTTTATGTTCCGGGGTAGCTGTAACCCTTTCGGACAATCCCGCTGCCCAATACAACTCTCTAAGACCAAGTAATCCTATTGACTATTTCATGAAATCTTGACATTTAGGATTATACTAACATAACAAGTTGTATTACTGATTCTAATGACGAATCTTAACTGAAGTGCGTTGTCACAGAGATGTCAGCATTAGGGAAGGGGGGCCGAAAGGGCCGAAGCCTGCCGGGGCAGCGGGATTGTCCGAAAGGGTTACCGCTACCCCGGAACACAAAGGGCTAAGGAGGGAACACGGGTAGGTTTTAGTCCGTAAGAGTCTGACTCTCCCTTCCGCTCCACCCAGAGCGGGAAGGGTCAACTGATGATAACCCATCCTCAAAAAAAATAAAAAAGTGAATTGTCACTCCACCTGATGCTATGGATTGGCAGCTATTGACAGCTCACTTCAAGCTCACGTCACTTAAGTTTTCACGGCGAAACTTTTACTGAATAAGTTGGTGGATATAGCATGTGTGTTTATGTCAGTCTGATTTACAGACGCCGCATATCAGCTAACCGAAACTGTCAAATTTTCCCAATCAACTTTGAACCTTATGCTTTAGCGATAATGTTGAAAATCTATTAAAGAAATTTGACAGATTGTAGTAGCTTGATGTGCTGGCGTCTGTACGTGTATTCGTCACATCAAACGGTTTTGTAAACATTTTCACGCGTTTCGGTTCAAAGTATTTGCTAATCGAAAAGAATAGGTGCCGTTATTATTTTAACAACAACTACGTTTTCAATCACAAAACTACCATTGCTAAACCCATTAGTGTCGGTTGATAATTACTTGTTTGTCTTAGTATTGTTGATTTTTTTCGCAGACGTGTCCACATTTGTCAACGACCTGAGATTTGATGATTTCACTGTATATACGGTGACCGATAATTAGTGACCGATACTTAAAACACGTGCTTGTACTGATGATAACAAACAACTTTTACTATGGGACCAAACCTGAAATTGTGAAAAAAAAATCTGCTGTTCAGTCATTTATGTTCGCCTAACTGATCAAAATGTACTGAACAGCAGATTTTTGTTTCGCGATTTCAGGTTTGGTCCCATAGTAAAAGTTGTTTGTTATCATGACTACAATCACGTGTTTAGGTATCGGTCACCGTATATACAGCGAAAGTCCGCCCACGTGATAGTATCGACATCTAAACACGATAGGTAATATAAAAAAAAATATGTTATTTTTTTGGATCAACGGCCGCTTGTAGTGTGGTTTAAAGTTTTTCTCAGGAACGCGTTCAGTTATCAAGTTGAAATTAATATCAAATACTCAATGCGGCTGTGCTGCAATCCTCATTGAAGCAGTGAAAACTTCTAAGTCAACGAAATCAAAAGACACAGGCGTTTATGTTCCGGAATCAAAACCTCTACGGTACTGGATAGTTTGTTTTATCGTGTTTACCTTTAGATATGTATAAACATTACATTTGTGAAGTTTAAACAACAAAAACCTGTATAAAGCAGTATTTTTTTTTTCCATACCAAAATTTACTTTACCCATTTCTAGATTTTAGTGACGTATGCGGTATGCCAGTAACGTTCATGGATAGTGCACCGATGAAACGAAACGAACCGTAACGAGATTCGCTTTTGTACCTACCGGTTGCGTCAGACACCTTATTCCGAAATTCCGGAACGGAATAGTAAACAAACAAGAGCGAGTCGGACTCGCGCACCGAGGGTTCCGTACCACCATATGTTTTTAAATTTTCATCGGCGAGGCCTATATTCGTCAGAGAATTTTACCACTGCGGTGTAGAATGTTGATGATTTCTGAAAAAGTGTGCTATTTAGAGACATCGTTTTATTTTTCCTGTAATCTTTATATAAACTTCTATCTCATAGTTTCTCTATGCAACCAAGCGGCCTACGAAAAAAATGTTTGAGAATGTCCAAACAGCGCTCTTTCATATGATACCCCACATGCCCTAGCAGCTCCACTTCGAATTTTAAGACAACATTTCTGTCAATGTTGCAAAAAAAAATCTTATTTGCAAAACAGTTGGGCAAACGTCGTCTAAAACTATTCCAAATTTCAAGTTGATAGAATTAGTAGTTCTCAAGATATCCAGCTGTGACAGACGGACAAACAGACAGACTGAGCAAGGGTAAGGGTTTTTTTTACCATGTTGGTACGGAACGCTAAAAAGCGGCCAAGTTTGGACTCGCACACGAAGGTTCTGTACTACCGTACAATAACTTACCAACAAATAATATTTTTTTAAAATAAATAAAGTTGCAAAAAAAGGGACCGCCTTAGTTTTTACCCGACTACGGAGGGTAAAAACTAAGGCGGATAAGATTTTAACTGGTATGTATGTATGTTCATCTGTTGCCTCATAACTTCAAAAGTACATACTTATAATAATTTGACAAATGAGGTATTGTTAGAAGCGTCTTGACCATCCGCTGGTTATAGGCTATGTGAATTTACACTAAATTCAATATGACGCCCTCTAGAGGACATAAAGTAATGAATTTAAAATTAAATATTTTGGGATGGTGCCTTTTTGGGTATCAAATGAAAGAGCTTAATTAGGACATTTCAAAAATATAAATATTACTGAAATAAGCCCCAAAATAATTAAATAAAGTATAAGTTTAAAAACTGAAACCCGACTACTTAAAAGGATGAAACAAGAAAGTACCTTTCCGTGGTCGCATGCTAGCAGCAAGCTTATCAAAGTTTGTTAGTACAGCGGCATGCGACCACGGGAAGGTCAATTCTTGTTTCATCCTTTTCAGTAGACTCGTTTTAGTTTTAAAACTTATTTTTAGTAACTTTATTTAATTTTAATTATTTGTTGTTATTGCGGCCATATTAGTACACACGCTGTGAAAATTTCAAAAGTCTTCCAATTACTATTCAAAATATGTGTCTGACAGACGGAGGGACGGACAGCGGGCCTTATTAATAGGGTCCCGTTGTCACCCTTCGTATACATTGAATATCTCTACAAAAAGGATGAGAGAAAGAAAGATACAGAATTTTTTTTTTGTCCGTTTGGTACGGAATCCTAAAAATAGTTTTACCTTAATAAGAAGTAGATAAATACGTGACTACAGTTAAATGTTATAGTTTAGATGCTTAAGGAAGATAGCGCGATGTACTCTTCAGAAATAAGGAAGTCAGATAAATTAATGAAGGAAAACAACAAAACATACGCATTTAAGCACGTGCTTAAAGAATCGTGTATGAAACATAACACTTAGGTATTTCTTTGCATTTCGATAGATAGAAATTATCATCAAATTGTTATTGGAATTTGAATTAGCACAAGATTATCGTTTCTACATTCGTGCGTTCCTACCTTTTAAAGACAATATTAGTATGTATTATGTGAATAGCAGGAAATAAAATGGTGGACATATTACCTACATAAAGGTAAACATTACCTACGGAAAAATACTCAAAGTGGTTTGGGAGTATACATACATACTGGAATATATTATTATTTGTCATGGCATTTATTTGTGATGAATTTGCTTATAAATTTTACAAATTAGAATAGAATACTCTTTATTATGTACACCATATGGATTCTAGATATAAAAGTAGTATTTATACTTATCTTGAATCCATCTAAACTAATATTATAATGAGAAAAGATTAAATGTTTGCTAGTTACGCTTTCGCGCTAAAGCGTCTGACGGATTTGAATGAAATTTGACAGATGGGTAGACCATGACAGGAATACGCAAAGCAGACAGAATAGAAACGAACAACTAAGATCGAAAACAATAGTGATAGACATTTTAACCCAAATTGACCAACAAAAGTGACAGAATCACTAGAGAAGTGGAGTAAAATAATTACCGACTGGTGTCCGAGAAATGGCAAGGGCTGCAGTGGAAATAGCTGGAGGAGGCCTTTGCCAGGAGGCATGCTGAATTGAGATACATATTGCAACACAACACAAACCCAACAAAAAGAAAGAGAAAACAATTCAGAATAAAGGGCCTAGATAGATATATAGACCACTAACGGCCCGTCCCGGCTTCGCACGGGGTGGAATAAAAAAGAAAAAAAAGGCCTATATTAATCAGTGATAATATAGCATTCAAATGGTGAAAGAATTTTTAAAATCGGTCCAGTAATTTTTGAGCCAATTCGTTACAAACATACTTACATACAAATCTTTCCTCTTTATAATATTAGTATAGAAGTATAGATGACCTGGATTAGGACATAGGATAATTCTGTTTTATCCCGATATTCCCTCGGGATCAAGACTTATGCGGCTGAAACGTCAAAACGCAGCAGCTGTTAGTATGGTATAAATTAGAATAAATTATCAGATATGAATTAATTTTTTATATCTTTTAGTTTACGCGGTTTTAATATACGAAAGTCTTAACGTTACCTTTCTTCTTTTTAGTCACTTTTCACTGTAATCCAACTTTCGCAATGAAAACACAAGTAAATACTCCCAATTTGCTGAAAATACTGAAGGAAATCACGTGCCAAGGAGAAATGGCACGCAAATAATTTGCGTCATCGCCCAGTGTAGGTACGTGGGCTTTTTTACCAAGGTATATAATTATCTTCAGTTACTCGACTGTATGACACAATTTTCTTGTCAAACGTGTATTCGGAGTTGAAGAAGCTGTGCGTCCCTATTTAGAATTATTTAACGCAGTATAGAGGTCGGAAATAATCCCATGGGAACGTACTATAGGGATCAAAAGTATCCTATGTTCTAACCCAGGTCATGGTCTGTCTGTGTGCTACTAACTTTCATACAAATCCGTTAAGGGGTTAAGGTGGCAGGACATCGACGCGCAAACTGCAACCATAAATTCAGCACATTTTCTACTTTCTAGACCCCCTAGCGTAGAAACCATGACGGTTATAAAAAAAAACAGCTGTTTCATAGAAAAGCGTCGATACCTACGAAGTCAAAATGTATGGAACAGCTAAGTTTTTAAGCGACGAAAAATTTCAACGCAGGGGTTTTAGAATCATGTACTCGTACTGAATCCATCGAAACAGGCTGTGCGTCGATGTCCCTTGCACACTGTATGTAATAATAATAATAAATACTTTAGGAGAGGGGATAAATAATAACAGCCGCACAGGTCGATCGATCAGGTTAAGCTACGCTTGATGCGGTTAGTCTGTGGATGGGTGACCATCTTTACATACCGAAACCCCTCTGTGCCTGGAAAGCACGTTAAGCCGTTGGTCCCGGCTGTCATTCGTAGATCTTTGACAGTCGTTATGGGTAGTCAGAAGCCCGAAAGTCTGACAACCAGTCTTACCAAGGCGTATCGTAGGTATTACCCAATAACTAGGTTGTGGAGGTCAGATAGGCAGTCGCTCCATGTAAAATACTGGTATTCAGCTGCATCCGGTTAGGCTGGAAGCCGACCCCAACATAGTTGGGAAAAGGCTAGGCAGATCAGCAGATGATGACTTTATTTAAGACTATGGTGTCAATTTTGTTAGAAAAAAAAATCATCAAAATGTTACAGTCCATCTCCAGTTGCTATTTTATAATGACATCCGTCATGATCTGTATAGCCTTTTCCCATGTTGAGGTCGGCTTCCAGTCTAACCGGATACAGCTGAGTACCAGCCGATCGATTCTGGAAAAATCTCACCGTGAAAAGCTAGGTGAAGTGAGCTTAGAGTGAGCTGTCAAGAGTATCAATCCCTAGCATCAGGATGACACTGACAGCTCACTCCACGCTCACTTCACCTAAGTTTTCACGGTGAGATGGTTACAGAATTGCACTGCAGTATTTTACATGGAGCGGCTGCATATCTGGCCTCCACAACCCAGTCTACTGGGTAACACGATACTCCTTGGTTGAAATCCAACACTTGGAAATATTATTATCATCATTATTGCAGCCGAAAGATGCCCAGCATTATCAATGCATGTAATAAAATAACTATTTACCTACCACTACTCATCCTATTGCTTCAGGAATTTATAACTACAATAAGTAGTTGTAATTTTCATTTTATTTGACGTTTTAACTGTTCGTAGCTAACGTCAAACTATACAATGTCCGGAGTGCGGATATTATCATTAACCTTTTCACTGTTATACAGCGTGTATCAGAAATGTACACTGCCCCGTTGGTCTCGTGGTCGCAAGCGCGACTGCTGTGCGTCGGGTCCTGGAGTCGATTCCCGGGTTGGGCAAAGTGTTACTGAGTTTTTCCATTAGGAATTTCTTAGTAACAGCCCGGAGTTTGGAAATTGGCGGTATGGTACCCCCGTGCCTCGGAAAGCACGTTAAGTCATTGGTCCTGCGCCTGATCTCTCTCCGGTCGTGTCGGATGGCCGTCCCATCGGACTATGAGAGTGAGGAATTCTGCGTACACACTTGTGCACTATAATATCTCCTACGTACCTGGCTAATCTCCGTTGAGATTGGCCACCGTGACCGAAATCGGTCGGGGAGGCTATTATCAGAAATGTGTAGTCATATTTATGGGTGGTGGTACAGAACTACAACAGACCATCAAACTGAACAAATTTCTCCATGGGACCAACATTGTAATTGCGAAAAAATAATCAGCTGTCCCATATAAAACATCAATACCTCAACACCTGCCTGCCTTTGCCCAACCATGTTGAGGTTGGAACCTACGACCTACAACTCGCCACCACTGGGCCACCACTGCACAAATAACTAAAACTTAAATACCTGACCCAAACGCTGGGGTCAGCAGATTTATTTTTCGCGATTACGTTGTTGGTTCCATGGAGAAAGTTGTTAAGTTTGATGGTCTGTACTACACACACATATCTGAAACACTCTGTATCTTTGGTGACATACACATGAGTAGACGATGAGGGACCAATCAAGGAGTATGTTAGTGTGTTGGCTTTTAAATGTTCAAGAACATAAGAAACTACCGTCCCGATTAGCTGGAACTAGCTATGGTTTCCTTAAGTAGTGGACAATTATAGTTCAATCTGACAAACAGTTAAGAGTGGCTCCTGGAAAATCAAATGGAATATTTTTATCCATATTCAATAGTAAGAACATGTGAGCACATGACGCTGAGCTGGACTCCCATTTGGTGCAACTGAGACACAAACCGTACTTTGTAAGTTCGTTATTCATTATTTTAAAATGCGTCATAGACAATAAATAGTGCCATCTTATTATGTCTTGTTTTCTTTTTTTTTTATTTTTATATTGGCACCTTGTAGCTGTTCTCTAACATTGATGTTGTATGTAATTAGTTATTATTTAAACTTGCTTTTATATGCTGTGCTATGTCTTTTGTGTGCACCAAATAAACTATTTATCTATACATATATCTTATCTATAGGCATTGTGATGATGTGCCCAGAAAACTTCTGGGTGGGAAACAACGTAATCACGTAGACAGTTTTATCTTTCATATTCACATATTTGTAAGTAGACATGACCTGCAGACGGTTAATTAACATTAACATTCTTGTAATCCTCAGTAACGGATAGACGGTAATAAAATTGGCATACTGTATACTTAATAACAACCAGCGAAAGGTCACGTACAGACGTGGCGCACATCAAACTACTACAATCTGAAAAACAACTTTTCAACTTTATCGCTAAAGCATGAGGTTCAAAGTTGATTGGGAAAATTTCACAGTTTCGGGTAGCTTGATGTGCTGGCGTCTGTACTAAGGAAACGGACAGACCCATCAATTTTACCCTTAACGTGTATTGCGCACCTGTTTACAAATGGTCTTTAATATTGAATTCCAGGGTCACTTTCTTTATAGGTCAATGTTTTTCGTGCAAATTGTGCTCTATCAGGATTATTTGACATAGTATTACATATTGCATTTACTGTATATATTTATGGCTCCTGTGATACAGGAACAAGAGCCAGTAGGCCAATTCTGCTAATTTAAAACGTTCAAAATCTAGTCGCAGTCTCATCTCGGCGACAAACAAATGTCAAAAACTTTTCAAAATGTAGGGAAATTTGAAGTATTTTTGACAGATTGAGACTGAGATCAGTAGGCCAATTCTGCTAATTTAAAACGTTCAAAATGTAGTCGCAGTCTCATCTCGGCGACAAACAAATGTCAAAAACTTGTCAAAATGTAGGGAAATTTTTTTGACAGAATGAGACTGAGATCAGACTGTGAACGTTCGTAAAAATTACGAGAATTGCCCCTCAGACTGTGAACGTTCTTAAAAATTACGAGAATTGCCCCTCAGGGCTACATGAGATGTTTGTGTCTTCAAGTGAAAATAAAGAAATTACATTACTTATACACTCCCGCCCGCGGCGTCGATAAAAAGGTTAGGTCCTTTCCTTAGGTTCAAAGTATACCCATATCAAATTTCAAATTAGTGTAGCCGTTTCGGAGATTAGCCGGAACAAAGAGACAGACAAAAATTTTAAAGAATGTTTTTTGTTTTAAGTAAGTACTTACCTATACTTTCATAAGGTATGAATTTAGTATACAGCTGTTTGTTGATTTTGACATTACAAACAGACACTTACATTTTATTAATTTGTATAGATTTTATATGTCTATTAGTATAATTATGCATTTACAGCCGCCTGGACAACACACAAAATACAACTAACTGTTCTGCTGACTAACAAAAGTTAGTCATTGCAGAAAATAATTTATCTAATCATATATGTAACAGTAATGCAGGAACCTATGTTTGGAGCGATTGCATACATCGCCTACGTAGAGCAGGGATATAACATTTTGCCTTTATATTGTAAAAAATCTCTTCGGGCTTAGCAGTTGACATATATTTACCTTTAAGTTTCCTTATCTGCTTAAAGTATTTGAATGCTATAATAGGACGACAGAACTCTACACAAGTATGTTTCCATTGTTGCGCGTTTTGTAATTTATAACGTGGCGATATTGTCTTGGACGTCCACTTCCACGTCACAGCATCGCAATAACACAGGGAAGTAAAATTTGTGGAAATGTACAGACGCCAGCAGGTCAACCTACCCCAATCTGTCAAATTTCTTTGATAGATTTTCAACTTTAGCACATAGGAATAAGGTTCATAGTCAATTGGGAAAATCTGACAGATTGGGGTAGCTTGATGTGCTGGCCTCTGTACATATAAAGGCGCTTCTAATTTTCCGTCCACGATAATGTTATCTTTTTCTTCTTCTTAGCGTGTTGATGGCAATCTAAATGCATTCAGCTCAAATTTCTGCTACGTGTTTGGCGCCATCACTAGCGTCCATCTTCCTGTAACGTGCAGCTGACAGGACACGCAAGACATGAGTTAAAGCATCCCATCGTTTGTGGAACAGCACCACATTTACACTCCAAGGTGGAGTCGAACGTTATAAGCGTGCACGTATTTCCATACATTTTATGGACGTCCACGATAATATCGTGAGTATCGTCATGGTAGAAATTATAAAAGCGGACATTCTCTCAAACATAACTCAAAATAACAAACGTTACGAACAGCTACGCCTGTAGACTATGAAATGCTCCCAGTAGGTTTTAATTCATTACTTTACCGTTCGCCCTGAGTGATGTCCAACAGCTTTAAGCACTAAAATGCATGAATTAAACCCGGCTGAAACAACGGCACGACATTCGACTAGAAATGTAATTATATGTTCCGGTTTCACCGTTAGCCGGGCACAAACCGTTAATGTTACTTAATCGCTTTTCGGAGCGCCTCGGTTCGCCGCTGTCCGGTTTATCGCTCGGTGATTAGACGTCAATCATACTAAGATTGAACTATCACCGCTAAGTATTCCGGTTTTCGGTTTTGCGCCGGCGCCGTCTGCGTGACATACCTACATTATTTTTGTGTGCTCAATAAATGTTTTAAAGTGCTGTGCGCGCTAGCTGATGTTGATTTTTAATTATTTTCTGTCAGATTAACGTCTATGTATGGTTCTGGATTTATGGTTTTTCCATATCTAAGCAAAACAAGGCGTTTCACTTTTTTAAAACCTGATGTGAACAACGACCTGAAAAACTTTCGAAAAGACTAAGGTAACAGCGGAAGAGATTATTCCTTTTACCTTATTGGGGAGTATCTTATTCAAAGACATACCGTAGTCTCTTTATACTAAAACGAAGGGTAATTTAGTCGTTTTAATTGTAAGCACGACTCATTTAGCAACTCGCTGAATGAACATGTTTCCGTCATTTAAGATTGCTTTGTCCCAACATTCTACTACTGACTCCTAATTGTAAAGTTTTCATGAATTTGTACGTTTAGTCTATCCTGTTCCCTAACATATTTTATTATGAGAGATTAAATACTAAGAAGACAAACAAACGATGTTTTTGTGAAATTCAAGGCATTCTGATTATTATATTCTGGTATGATTCATACAAGTGGTATTATTAAAACCTTAAACACAAATGAGGAAACGTCTCGGAAGTAACGCTCATTACCGTAGTCGTAAAAAAAGTTCGTGACTTCATTGCAGCTAATCTTCTAGTCTAAGATGAACAAAATGGTTCCGAGAAACCCATGACGGAAGATTTAGAACTAAAAGACGAATTCTGGGTATAAAATAATTGTCCAAATTATCACGATGGTACCTACTAAACAAGAGACAATAGTTATGGTGAAACTTAGCCTGGCTTTATTGTTATGTCAGAAGTATTTATGGACCCAAATACGTCACCAGCCCAACCAGGGCCTCCTCCAAAAACTGTTACAATGAGCGTCAATGAATAATGGTGACACTTTGCAGGTGTTAACTGTATAATTTAATTCGTCAGCGTCAAGAAAGTATTAGGTACCTGATGTCCTAATTTGTAGAAAAGACTGATCAATGACTTACTCGAGAAAAGCATTTATTCAGTCAAATTAAATCAAAGAAATTACATGTCTGTATGGTAATGAATTTCGTAGCTAATTTACTGGTAGGTACTACGCGATTTACTGCGGACAAAAAGTTTTCCTTATCTCAGAAATCGATAAAGTCAAAACAAACCACCAAGAAGAAAGAATTTGACTCTAAATTGAATAGCCAGAAGCTGTGAAACCGCAAAAACTCATAATCGAAGCTATATATTACGGGTTTGCCCAACTGTCTCAGGGAATTTGTTCAGCTTTACAATTATGCTTGTTTTTTGCTCCTACACATTTATTATCCCTGTTGTGTTCTGTTGGTCTTTGTGTTTCATCATTATTTTTGAGTAATTTAAAAAAGTCCATATCATTGGTCCTTTCTCAATGGTGCTCCTACAGTTGAATTATCCTTTAATTCAGCAGTAATCATACTAGTGTCGATGACTTTAAATTACCTAGTCCTATCCGGTGGGTGTTTATGTCGATAATTTGTCATCATTTGCTGCCATTGCTCTTCACATCAGAAATGTAAGATACCGTACCGTGTTTAATCTTTGCAATTTATTAAAGCGGTTTTCCGAGTTTTCCAACCTTGGATAACTATTCTAATTTGCCACAAAACAACTATGTTATTGCTTGTTATTTGCATAGTAAATAGCCCTAAACATCAATTAGATATAATTTATTGATCAACTTAAGTACAGTTAAAGACATAAAATTGCTATTTGTATCGTCCTTTTGATGGAGACGATCGTCGGCGCCAGCGCAGGCGCTACGAGGTAATGGCAATGAATTTACGCACTAATGATTTCTACCGGTGATACTACTAACTGATCTCGATTTATTGGAGCTTTCTAGAATAAATGTGTTTTGGTACCAGCATGACCAGTTCTACAGGTTTTTTAACTAGAACAATTTGCATGTGTAGATCTATTTTTGTTTAAATAGTTTTATAAAATTCCCATCAGTGTCATATAAAAGCTCTTAATGAACAGTTAGTTAATTTAATTAATAGACGTAATTAATTGTTAGCTATTAATAAATTCCGTTTTAAAAATGAGTTCGAAAGAACTATACCTACTATAGTATTGGTTTAGAATCTAAATATATCGTCGTCAATTGCTAGCCAGGAGCTAATCCTGGACGCTAACACTAAGTTTGTGCAAATAAACAGGTCTTGCAGAGCTATAGCGTTTGCCCGCACTTATTATAGGTAATCGCCCCTTAAGTTAACGATCCATAATGACAGGAAGGTTGTTTCCGCGTTGTCGAAGCATTTGCGGCGAAAAGATAGAAACACTCGACGTCCAGCTGTGTTGGTGTTGTCACTCATTGTTAAATGCAGAAGTGGACTGTGGGAGGACGGAGATGAACCATAATTGTGTGTGTCCCGTATTGTACGCTATTCTAGGAATTTTATTTGACTTAGGGAAACTTGGTAAGAGAACGATTTTGCTTGCATCCAGTGCGATCAGTGCTAAAATAGTTCGAAGTGTTCTACTGTCACCCAAATTGTATTACTTTATTCATTACAGATTTTTGCTTGACGCACAATTGTTGCCGACTAACTTTTTGGAATCGAATACGCTGCTGACAGTGAATGCTTCTTCTACTCTAGTAGCAATGGTTCGATTTCAATATTTTTGGGAATAAAATATGTCACATAAGAACAACACTAGTGTGACTACATCGAGATTCTCCCATGTGCCGATATTCGGGCACGGGTCTTACCACAAGAACTTAAACACTCGTTCAACGTGTGTCTAATGTCAGTGTTACGTCAAAATCCATATAAAAATATCGTCTCTAAAAGGTGTTTAGCCTAAACAACCGATAAACACTGTTTTGTTGTAGTAAGGTAAAGATTTAGACCGGAATACCTTTCGTTGTTACATAAGCATTCTTCGTGTCGCATAGAACCTTCGCAGCGTTTAGTTTTGCCCTTCGATGGAAGCATTAAGCGAACTAGTAAATGTTGACCACGAGCACTTTGTCTTTGCGGTGAACAGTCGTGCCTACTAGGAATTTTAATATTTGGTTCACCCTGTTTCCGACTAGCGGGCTACGCATTACGCCTTCCCAATGTAATACTGCAGAAGTGAATGAAATAATATAATAAATAAAAAAACACGAAGGTTTCCGCACCACCATATAAGATTTAATACTACATATTTTTTTAAACGTGTTTCTTGTATACCTTTAATTTTTAACTTCATTTATATAAATTATATATAAATTTCAAATGTCTATTACGGTTCAAAAGATACAGCCCTGTGACAGACGTACGGACGGACAACGGGTACGGAACCCTAAAAATGTGAAATGGGAAGATTCCATATAATTTCCAAAACCTATCTTGACTGTTCTTGTGCAGTCTCTTGCATTCTTGATGGAAGCTACTGCAACATAATTCTTTAACTACATTTTTATGCAAAATTGGAGAATAATTAGATGCAGCAAATACGTTTTCAACGCAGTTGTCTAACTCCTTGAAAGTGTGAATACACTGTCATGATCATCATTCAGCTATACGTGCATGAAATACTTAGATAGGTACTTACCTTATTTCTTAACGCCATTCAATTTGCACATTAGATACTCCTTTCTGTTATTTGGTGTACATACTAGTTATCATGAAAAAGTAACAAAATGCTTAAATTATTTAAATCTTATTCAAATCCATTCACAGGTAAAATACTGCAGCTCTTTGTCTTTTGGTATTCAGTGTTGAATCGGCCTCATTCAACTTTAATTATGGGGGAAACATGGCTGGCCGAATTTTAAAGTCAAATTCATGAGCTTCAAGTGTTAGAAAAATAATTCTGCATTCCAAAAGCCTGTGGCCTCGATAAAAATTAACCCGCTTTTGTAATTTTATCTTGGTTAAAGAAACTACTAATGTGAAGTAGTTATTTGAACTAATTGTAACAGTATTTAGGCCTCACAACGCTATTTGGATGCTGAGTGAGTCTACTCTCTTTGTTTGGTAAACTAAGATCAGTAACACGAAGTATATTATGAGAGCTGCGGGAAGCAAAGGTCGTCTTTATTACCGGCAGGTGAGGTCTCGCAGAGTGGCGTTAAAATCGTCTTAAATTTAATGTAGGTATGCCGCCGTCTGGGGTCGAACTACTGCAGAATAAATAACAACACTTTACTGAAAAACTCATATGGCAACAGTTTATTTATAACAGCTATAAAGTTTCTCCACGTGACTACATTGCATTAAATGACGATAATTATGCGTGTCGTTAAAGAATACAAATAAGATGTAAACACAAAACGGGTACAATGTCAAGGCCGTTGACCGCGAGCCGACGTTAGCGCACTCGAGCCACCCTGACACTCGTATATTTTGCGCACACGCAGCGCTCTACATCGCTCATAAGAAATGTTGCTTTCGTCTTAATCTGACAGCAATATTTATTAAAGACGTCAGTTCTTTGCTCATTGATTCAAAATTGATGGGATGGGACAAACGCTTTAAACTGACGGCCTTCAACTTAAATAAGAACCTTCCCTGGAACTTGAGTAGCCATATTTTTGCCTAAGCTCATCATTAATCTTATTTGAAATGCAGATTCTCCAGTCTCCTAATCAGCTTCCAAGCAACAGGAAAAAGCATCTTGAAAATATACTAAGGCATTAATTCCTACATAAATTTATAGGGACTTGTGTTTTTATTTTCCTATAACTTATTTGGAATAGGATAAAACGTTGTCCAGGTAATTTTCTGAACTCTGGAGGCTGGGCAGTTAATAATATTTATGATAATGGAGGTATAGTCAACGGAAAGAACGCTTTTAGTTCCCATAAAATCTTTCTTTAAACAAGCTCTTTTAACACAACTTTCGTAGCACGCACGCGCGGCTTTTGCTGTCAGAAATTCACGTACATAAAAAACAATGTTTCTTATTTAATGAGGAATATAAATGCAATGCACTGCTGATATCTGTATAAATTAGTATATCAGTACCAATTTACAAATCTGATAGCATAGCGGCGGCTACTTTTTAGTTGCAGTTTTTTGTGAATTAGTAGGACGTTGGCCGCTTTACGAGAACCGGCGGTGAATACCTAGATGTACACGTAGCCGCCATAGTACAAAGAACCCTGAAACCCTGAGAGGTCTGAAGATCCTGTTTTAATTTTTGGGTTATGTTAGTGTTGTTACTTGAAGTGTGAGTTGATAAAATCTGTTTTATCGTGTTAAGATGTACCATACCCATCACGTCTGCGGAGTATCACTAGTTAATTTAATTTAACCCTGTATACAGTCAGCCCACAATGTAGCTACGAGCTTGGCACCTTCAGTAGCGCATCAAATCCTGTAGCGTGCATCAACAGGACACGCTGGGTGCCTCATTGTTTGTGATACAGCACCACACTTACAGTCCTGGGGGCTGATACTACTAACAAAATTGTTCAAAAATCGCAATGGAACCACAGCTGAATCACGGCTGTTAAGCGTTTTCATATTCTACTAATGAATAACGATTCAACTGCGGTTACGTTTTAGTTTAAGCCAACGATCGATCGAAATAATTTCAAAATATATTCTGCTAACAAAATCGAACATGAGCGTGACTTTTAGTCACATTCTACTGTTATTTTGACATTATGTTAAATCGAATGGTCCAAATGTAATTTTGTATTCGAAAATACTTTCGGTGACATGTATGTAACATTTCTAGGTTCAACTTTTTTTCTTTGGTATTATTAAGACATACTATTTGGCATGTTGGTAATACAGCTTACCCGCTGTTACGTTTCCGCCACCATTCAGTTGCGATTCAGCATAGGTTTAGTTTCCAGTTTGCATAGGAAATAGTAGAATGACTTTATAAGTAACTATCGAACGGCGATCGAAATCGAACTGATATTAAAAAACAATTAAACGTGTAACGTTGCAAATTAGTAGAATCGCCCCCCTGGGCGGAGTCATCTGTGAATCTCCACCTGAGCAGGTTTTTTTTTTTGCTTTGGCCTACCTGAGTCCGAAGTCCATTTGAAGACTTCTAGGTAAGCCAGTGCCAGTCATGTCCAGTTGCGAGATTAACAACATAATAACACCATAACATGGGTTTTTTTTGTCATAAAGTAACTTTAAAAGGAACTCTATTTTTTTTTTTCAACATTGCAATTGTAGTGTAAATATTTAGGACGTTTTATTATTCCATTGTTACTTACGTCTATCCAAAATTATACAACCTTTGTTTTGTTAATAACTAGCTTCTGCCCTTATTTCAACTCCTGACCCATTCGTTCGCGTTGCTCTTATTGCTCGCCCGTGATACTACTTACTTCGTTTTCACTTACAGTTCTTTCTGATTTTTTCCTTTTGCTCGAGTCCTAAGGGTCGTATCGTGATGTTAAATAGCCTATAACCTTCCTCAAGAATAGGGCTATCCAATACAAAATCATTTATCATATCCGAATGGTAGTTCCGAAGAATACCACCTACATACAAACTTACAAACAAGCAAAAATCATCACCCATTTTGGGACTTTTTTTGGCGGCCAACTATAATAATTACATATTTTTAAAGTACACATATAACTCATTATTTTTTACTAAGGCCTCAAAGTCGAGAACAAATTGGATTCGGAGATATATTATATTATATTTAGAGATGGATCGAAAGATAAGATCGTTGTATATTATCTTTGTTTTCAAATTTAATATAGCGTTGTCGCCATACAAATGAATGTTTCTGCTACTGCGACCATTCAAATAAAATGTAATTCATTCCTGGCCGCCAACTTTTTATTTTTTATCCCAAGTCGTTGAACAAAATGAGTGATCTTCTTTTACCTCTTTTTAAAATATTAGTATAGACTTATTTTTATTGATCATGCAAATTGATTCATAGAGGACAGTACCTAATTCAACACAAGGGCGCAATTCGGAAATATAGTTGGAGCTGCTGAAGATTGAAAAAACTATCTTTGCATTGTATAAATTCAATCTCTTAGTATTGTATAATTGCATAGCACACGTGTGAGCACTATGTACCTAAACTATAAAGCTACCATTTACTGGGTACGTCTTTCATTGACTTGAATGTGCCCTGGCGGCTGAGAGTATGTCATGCTCACTCAAATGTCTCGCTGATGGTGGCGTGTGTGTTGGATCATTGGGTTCCCTTCAAAATGGTTGCTGAATGGTGCTGATCCATACGTCATGTTCGTGAACGGGCGCCATCAGTAGGGACTGGTCATCTCTTAGCCGCCACGACTTAATTTAATTTATTTTCATTTATGAATTGTTCTTTTTAGTACGGACGCCTTTAACGTGCACGTCTTTCTGCATCGTTCTCACATGTATAATTTCAACATGAATGATGTAACCAAGATTTAATGAAGATTGAGATTTTATGATTTAAAAGAGTGTCCGTGGAGTTTCTTGCCCGTTCTTCTCCACAGGTACCTACGCTTTGGAATGGGCAACTAGCTTCATCTTTCTGACTGACCTACCCTTGACAATTCAAAAGTGCCTATACTTAATTGGTTTATTTGAAATAAATGCTTTGAGTTTGAGTTTGAGTTTGAACACCGAAAACAATTGAGTCAAAGGAAACTGTTTTCATATTTTCGTGAATGATCTGCAAAATAAAGTCGTGGTTAATATTTTCCAGTCGCTTCTAATAGATTTTCTCACGAACAACAACTCTAAAAATTACAATTTGTAGAGGTACTAAGTAAAATTATCTAAGTACACATTGTAATATCGTTCTGCCATGTTGCACGAACTTGAACAAATTGCCCGTGCATCCATGTTATTAAATAAAACACATTGAGGCAGTCTGCTGGCGGACCGAACGTATGTCTTGTGGGTAGCTAAGTATCTATTTTCCCCTCGGCTTGTTGCAAGTGGTCATTCATCACACGATATTAATATTTCCGTCTGTAACTTGCAACGGGACTGCTTACAGTCATGTGTCTTAATACCTCGACTCATCATAATAAGATAATACAATACTTATTTCTGCACTAGCATACTTGGTGTTGGTTCAACTAACGGAACATAATGTTTTGGTCTGGATTTCTACTAAACAAAGACATTAAATTATTTATTAAATCTCTTTGCTACTAAAACATGTTTTTGTAGTGACTTCAAATCTTACAATTCGATCAAAAGTGGTTGGTTAGGTCGTTTATTTCCCCTCGTTTAGGATTAGACAAAAAGAAGCTGTGAAAAAAAATAACAGCTTGACAAAGTGGACCTGTATCTAACTGGCCTAACGGGCTTGTACGGATTGACCTCTCGGGGTTAATTGCTTAAGGCACGGTCGGCTACATGCCGCACTAAATTTTAGAAAAACTAAAATAAAAAGTTAAAATAAATAAAAAAAATAATGTTGTACGAAGCAGTTCAGGAAGTACAGACGCCAGCACATCAAGCTACCCGAAACTGTCAAATTTTCCAAATCAACTTTGAACGTTATGCTTAGTGATAAAGTTGAAAATATAGTAGTAGCTTGATGTGCTGGCGTCTGTAACTTAGGTTATTTAGTTAGATTGAACAAAATGGCGCCGAATTTGTGAACTATTCCACACAAAAGAAAGAACTGATGATTCTCTCTTTTGTTTTTATCCACATTTAGGTATGTACCAATCAATTTATGACGGATTTATGCTTGTTCATTCATTTAAGTATATTTGTTTATCATTTACGTATTCGTCTGCATAAGGGTTCCGTTTTTTCATTTCGAGGTGCGGAACCCTAAAAATAACTAAGTACCTATACCTACTTCTAGTTCTTGACTACATCCACAGTCCTCTAATATTAAAGCTCCAGTACCCTAATGGTGCAGCGGGATTGTCCGAAAGGGTTACCGCTACCCCGGAACACAAAGGGCTAAGGAAGGAACACGGGTGGGTTTTAGTCAGTAAGAGTCTGACACTCCCTTCTGCTCCACCCAGAGCGGGAGGGGGTCATTTGATGATTTCCCATCCCCAAAAAAAAAAAAAGTACCCTAATAGACTATCTGAATTCTGAATCATTTTGAAGGATGTTGCTAATCCATTGCTTCATAAATGTTCGAAAAAGTGTGTCTTCTCAACAACGTAAAAACGCAATGAATGTTGTTGACCTGTCAAAATGTAAGCCATCCCTACTGTCAGTCTGTTACGCAATTACAATGCAGGTTCATGTTAAAAGCGTTCGTTCTGCAAAACGCTAGCTATCATCATACCTTTAACTGCCACCAAGCTATATTGTTGTGTACCGGTTCGAAGAGCAGATACTGGTATTGGTTCAGTGAAATTACCGCCACATGAGACTTTTTAATAGTATGTCTCAGTGACGAGAACAATGTACACGATCCAGCTGGACGTCTTTCTACAGGGTCAAATTAAATTAGCTAGCGAAACTCCGCAGACGTGATGATTGGGTATTTTGTGGGGTCATTGACCGCAGTTAATGTAGGTACCTAATCACGAAATACTTATCAGTTTTTTCAGTGTAAATTTCACAGACGTGATAGGTATGTGGTGTCTAAACACGATAAAACAATAGAAAACAGATTTTCTCAACTCATACTTCAAGACAATAAAAGCCGTCGATGACCCCCTAAAAAAACATCAAATCTTTTTAGGGTTCCGTACTTCAAAAGAAAAAACGGAACCCTTATAGGATCACTTTGTTGTCCGTCTGTCTGTCAAGACTTTTTATTTCGGAAACGCGTGTAGGTATCGAGTTGAAATTAATGTTGAGAGGTATTTTGTGGATTTATAATGATAACACGTATTGAATAATATTCTTATTCATTTGACAAGACAAGAGTGACAGACATAAACAATAAAGTATTATAAAAGAAAAGATTATAAGAAAAACCTCCTTTAACATCCTCCCCTTTTCGATAATCTTTATCGTATAAGTCCCACCATTCCTGAAATTAGTTCCAGTCTAGGTTTATGTACAGGCTTAGTCAAAATATCAGCACACTGGTATTCTGTAGGAACATACTTCACTTGAAGTTCTTTTCCACTGACTAATTCTCTTACATAAAAATGTCTAATGGCAATGTGCTTTGTTCGACGATGTAACTCTGGGTTTTGTGAAAGCTTTATAGCAGCCTCGTTGTCAACTTGTAATGTAGGGACTTCTATCAAAGTAGTAATTTCATTGAAAAGTCTCTTCAGCCAAACAATCTCACGAGCCGCTTCACTAGCCGCAACAAGTTCTGCTTCAGTACTTGAGATAGCTACAGAGGTCTGTTTACGACTTGCCCAAGAGATTACGCCTCCTGCATACATGCATAAGATTCCAGAAGTAGAGCGTCCTGTATCAATATCTCCACCATGATCAGAATCACTAAAGCATTCTAAGATTCCAATTTTGTATCCTTTTTTGTATACAATTGCTGTACCTAGTGTTCCCTGAATGTAACGAAGTATGCGTTTAACCTTGTTAACATCTTCTAAAGAGGGATTTGTAAGGTTTCTGGATACGACACTAATAGCGTATGAAATGTCCGGTCTAGTACCTGTCATTAAATAAGCTAGCGCACCAACGGCTTCTCGATAAGGAAATTTAATCTCATCCTCCTTTACTGAGCTTGGTTGTGCTTCTTTGATGATTGGAGTACTAACGGCTTTACACTCACTCATTCCAAAGCGTTCCAGTAGCCTTTTAGCATAATGTTTTTGAGAGACTTTGATGGAACCATCATGGTTGTTGAAGATTTCCAAACCCAGAAAGTAAGAGGCTGGTTTTGTGGTTATCTTGAACTTCCGTTTCAATTCTGCCAAAAACTTCTCAGATTCCTTTGGGTTCGTTGAAGCTATTAGACCGTCATCAACATAGAGTCCAAGAATTATCTTGTTGTTTAGTCGGTTTCTAATGAACAAACATGGATCTGTGTCACATTGTTTGAATCCTAAAACTTTCAAATAATCAACAATACATTTATTCCAACATCTTGGAGCTTGTTTGAGACCATATATACTTCTCTTCAACTTACATACTTTAGTCGTATTATCACTATATCCTTCTGGCTGATTCATGTAGATATCTTCATCTAACGAACCATTCAAAAATGCAGTTGCTACATCAAACTGTCTGAGGGATAATCCTTCACTTGCAGCGATGCTAAGAATCGATCTTATTGTGGCCATTCTAGCAACAGGACTAAATGTGTCACTATAATCAACTCCTTTCTTTTGTGTGTAACCTCTAGCTACTAATCTAGCCTTATATTTGTCAAGGCTTCCATCAGCATTGGTTTTCACTTTGAACACCCACTTACAAGAAATCAGTTTTCTGTCTTTCGGTTTATCCACCAAAATCCAAGTTTTGTTTTCTTGTAGAGATTTAAGTTCGCTTTCCATTGCTTTTAACCATTCCGCTTTCTGAGGACTTTTTATTGCTTCTTTGTATGATTTGGGTTCATCAAAATCACTAACAATAGTAGACATAATAAAATCTTCAAATCGTTGTGGTGGTCGCAATGTCGATCTATCTCTTAGTATTCGCGTCACAGAATTTTCATTTTCATCATCATCATCATCTGAATGAACCTCTGATGATTCAGGCGTAATATAGGACTCATTAGATTCTTCTTCATTTCCACTAGGTTCATCCGACATTGTAGGCAAATTGGGAATCGTTTCTTCAAAACTCGCAGCATCATTCAATGTTTCAGGCACATCTGAAATAGTTGCGTCTTGTAAAATATCCTCCCTTGCATCTAACATTGGATGATTTTCTCTAGTTTTAGGAAAATGAACCTCCATCTCAACCATTGGACTTTTTGTTTCAGAGACATCTGATTCCAATCCAATAGATTTGATGACTGACTCGTTAAATATTACGTCTCTTGACCGTATCAATGTCGGATTTGATTTGTTGTCTAAGCTCAGTAACCGATAACCGTCATCACCATCATAACCAATGAGAATACATTTTTGAGCTTTTCTGGACATTTTCGTTCTCTTTTCCTTTGGAACATGAGAATAACATTCAGTGCCAATGATTCTCAAATGTTTGATTGAGGGCTTCTTTGTAAACCATAACTCAAATGGTGATTGTCCTTCTATAGAAGTCGGTCCAGTTCTGTTCAGAACATAGGCAGCTGTGTTGACAAGCTCAGACCAACATGAGAGTGGAAGTTCTTCGTGAGCGTGCATCATAGTACGAGCAGCTTCTACCAAAGTTCTGTTTTCTCTCTCACTACACCCGTTTTGTTCCGGCGTATAAGGCATTGTCAAACGGTGTTGGATGCCATGATCAGCCAAGATCTTCTTCACAGCTTCATTTTGGAATTCTCCTCCATTATCGCTGAGAATTGTCTTTATAATATGTCCAGTAGTCTTTGTCTCGTTTATCATTTCTACAAGTTTATCCTTCACTTCAGACTTGTGCTTGATGAAGTAAACATGACGATACTTACTGAAATCATCTTTGAATAATACAAAATAACGAAACTTTTTGAAAGAATTGGGAAATGGACCACATACATCTGTGTGAATGATCTCTCCTGGTGCTTTAGCTCGCTCTCTTGTTCCAAATTTATATCTATGTGTTTTACCATATACACATCCTGTACATAATTCAGAATCGAGTTTTACTTTTATACCAAATTCCTTTTCAATCAATTGTTTCACGTGTCTTTTATTCTGATGAGCAAATCTTTCGTGATAGAGTTGTAAAATATTTTCTGCTGACAGTGAGTTCAATTCAGGGGATGAATTTATAATTGTCTTTACATTTAATTTATAGAGTCCTCCATTCTTGACTCTTGTGCCAATTAAATTTATTTTTCCATCAACTATCAATTGACAAAAATCTCTTTCAGATGTGAAAACACTTTTCTCTAGTTTATCTTGTGCTGCAAGTACGGAAAATAAGTTCTTCTTTATTGCTGGAACATACCATACATCACACAGTCTAATGTTTTGTGTCTGACCTCGAACGTCAGCTATCAAATCAACTGTACCCTTACCAATAGCTTGAATTGTTGAGCCATTTGCAGTTGTTACTGTTTGATTATTGCTGAAATGTTGAAAGCTGGAAAATATGTCGTTTCGACAAGTGACATGACTTGTAGCACCATTGTCAACAAACCAACTGTCAAGATCTTCTTCAATAATATTTACAACCTCATTTGTATCAACTTCCATTAATGACAGGGTCAGATTAGTATTGTTAGCTTGACTTGTCGATGGTCCAGGTGTTTTAGGTGGTTTCCCATCTGATATCCACTTTCGACATCTTTTAACTTTGTGTCCGTATAGTCCGCAATATCCACACTTTTTCTTGTTCATAGACTTATTTTGCACAACTAGAGCTTGTGTTTCAGTATTACCTTCAATACCTTCTTTGGTCAAAAGTGAACGTTCGTAAGCACATACTTGTGCTGTTAGATTGTCTATATTTCGATCTTTTCTTGACATCAACATCCAACTGGACTTGAAAGAGAAGTAACACTCGTCAGGTAAAGTTTCCAAGATCTTACAGATTAGTAATATTTCTGGAAGGTCATATTTCGTTTCACCTTTTTGAAGTTCCACTTTCAATTCATGCCATATATTTTTCAGTTTGGATATATGCATTGACATGTCATGTGAGGGATCTTTTTTATAGCCAAAGAAACTGTAGCATAGTGAATAGCTTTTGTCTTCTGATGTTCCATTGAACAAAGTGTGCAATTCATCCCAAACCTGTTTGGCGGTTGAGAATCTCATGACCTTTTGTAAAGTGGCATCCGACATGTTAGCCATCAAAATAAGCATCGCCGTACTATCTATCTTATGATATGTTTCTAAAGACCTTTCATAATTTGCTTTAACGTCTGCAGTTGCAGTAGTAGCTGGTTGTTCAGGTTCTATAAGTTTTCCATTTATAGCATCCAACCCGCCAGGAGTGCCCCTTAAAAGCAACAATACTTTGCAGCGCCATGTTGACCAGTTTTCTTTGCCTTCTAAATTACCCATATCAATTTTGCAACTCGTTGATGAAGTCGACATTTTGACAGGCCTCCGTTAGAATTTATTTGAAAAATGTATTTTTGCAAATTATTAATTAATTATTATTAAAGCCTTACTTGAATCATTAGTCAATCGTTTGCTACCATGCTGAAACGCTCTGCTACCATGTTGAGAGGTATTTTGTGGATTTATAATGATAACACGTATTGAATAATATTCTTATTCATTTGACAAGACAAGAGTGACAGACATAAACAATAAAGTATTATAAAAGAAAAGATTATAAGAAAAACCTCCTTTAACAATTAAAACCATATAAGGACTCAGGTCTGCGATCCCTTGAAGCTGTGAAAAAATCAAATTTCTTCTTCCGCATTATGATAAGAAATCTATAATATTCCTTGCGTCATTTATAAGAAGTCATTATTATGAATTTTAGGAAACCACATGCCGGAAACTCTTCTTTATCTTTTATATCTTTAAAATTCTCTTTTATATCTTTAAAATTTTAGTCATGAATATCAGAAAAAAATCTCCATGTACCTTCTTCTTCTAGATAAATCCTAGCACGCCCAAGTACCATCCTAAGGTTCCATGGAAGAGATCGCAGAAAGCGATAAGGCCGCCCATTGTATATTTTGTAGTGTTTGATGTATCTTTACTTGTTGTATTTTTGTGGTATACAATAAAGTATATATAAATAAATAAATACCTCTACCTAGACCTACAAGTGAAGGTATAATCGAGACAATAAAAATACCTGGAATAGAATTTCTTCCTGACCAGACCTGTATCTTTTAAACCATACCTAATAGGTAAAAAGCACTTGATTTTTTTTTATAGTGTGTACTACTATGGCTGCTTTATTATACAGGTTGAAATTTTAATCACCGTTTTCCTCTTAAGGGGTCATTGTACTCATCATCATGAACAACTTTTACGCGCGCTTTTACTTTTATTTTTTTTTTTCGCGAAATCGCAAAAAAAATCAGCTGTTCCCTGCATTTTGACGAGTTATGCGAACATAAATGTAGGGAACAGCTGATATTTTTATCACGATTTCGGGTTGTTCCCGTAGTAAAAGTTGTTCATAATGATGAGTACAATGATCCCTTAAGAGGAAAACGGTGGTCAAAATTTCAATCTGTTTAAGAAAAGTGTTTTTAGAAAATATTGTACGGTGGTACGGAACCGTTCGTGTGCGAGTCTGACTTACACTTGGCCGCTTTTTAAACCAGTCAGGCGTTTTTGTATCTAATGTCAATGACATTTAGGGATTTCATTCGCAGTATGCAAACCATATGCTGTACCTGGCTGAAATGCAAAACTGCTTTTGCGGTTGGTTCGTCCAGTAATAACTTCTAACTCTGAACCGACATGATGTTTTCTTTTTTTATTAGTTTTAAGATAAAGGTATATTTCTTTTACAACCATGAAGTGCTGTGCTAATTTCCGATTTTATTCAGGTTTATTGAAATGCATAAATGGATCCTCTACGGTCCAGCTTTTCGTGAATATGTATTTTCGTTACAGTGCCTACCTACTCATTGTATTATTATAAATGGTTGACGTCAAACTATTCAAAAACTATCAATTGAACATCGATTCAATACAAACGTTTTGGACGTGACATTGAAATCGCATAAAAGAATATTTTCTGAAGACATTAACAGGAATAATATGTTATTTTGGTAAAATTTCACAACTGCCATCTCGAACATCGATCGATCACGAGTAGGAGTCAGGGTCCCGAGGACTGTCGCACAATCAAACCACGCAATCGCTCGTCAAATAGCTCTTTAATTAACTGTCATTGTGCTGGAATTACGACACTTCGTGTAGAAGTGCAGCTCACATGCTGATACATTATTCTACTGAATGACGATGTAAAGGTCATGCACACCTCCTCTGACAGTCATTGATAAACTTTCCACGTATCAAGGCCAAATGTGACGTATAGATACGATACAATTGAATACCCTACAGTGTGATTCAATAGAAATAATAAGGTCTGGAATGCAAGTAAGAATCCGAGCCATCGTGCAATCAATTGACTTTATATGGGGTAAACATCCTCTGCCGTGATCATCCGTAACTAGGTAGAGGTTCCTATATATTTATTCTGCCTCCACTTTCACCATCATCCAATGCTCAAAAAAATGTCTTTACTCAGTTTTGCATCAGTTTTTGTGCAAGAGCAAGGCCCTATTCTAAGGCGATTAGCGATGCGCTACCTACCTATCGCAAATGCGTTGAGTCGTTCTTCGATATCAATCTAACAGCCACTGGCCACCACAAAGTCAAAATGAAAGTGTCGTCAATAAATCTATAACAATAACAACCATTTCTCAAAAATATTGAAATCAATTCAAACTCAAACTCAAAGCATTTGTTTCAATTAAACCATTTACGGGCACTTTTGAATTGTCAAAGAGTCGGTCAGTTAGTCAGAAAGTTGTAGCTAGTTGCCCATTCCAAAACGTAGATCTCTATGGAGAAGAAGCTATGGGCAAGAAACTCCAAGTACACAATGATAATATTGTATCCTTACCCAATTTTTACAAGCACGAGACAACTCGGATCAACAGGAAAGTTTTATACAAGATCATTCTATCATTCATCGTTTATTTAATTTACTACTTATTATTGAATAGTTGGACGGATTCAACGTACTACTAGGTATAATTATTAGTACCTATTTAGAATACGTGTTTAAATAGATGCTAATAATTTACCTAATCTATTGAATGTGTCTCTGACGCGACATTTCATAGCAACAATACGTGAACAGGCATCATCACTCATCAAGTCAGAAGGTTACTAACATTTACCGGCAAAAGCTAATTAACAAGTTCTTAATGAAACCTCCTTGTAATTAAATACTTTAAAAAGATTTATAACAGAAGGCACCCGTGTCTGGAAACTAAGATAGGGTTGTATGCTACTATTTTAACTACTTGAAGACGTCGTATTTCTCAATTAATATTGTACATAAAGAAAATTATTTTGAAAAAGTCTAGCCATCCCCTAACGAGGATATAAAACAAAATGAATAACAAATGATTGCAGTAACACTATGTTCGCTGGTCCTCTACCTTCCGATCTATTTTGTAAAAATGTCAACGTGGAAACTTAGGTGAAGTGAGTTTGAAGATTGACACTATTGACAGCCCGTCAATAGTGTCAATCTTTAGCATCAGCCGATCTATACTGGTCCCGCGTGGTGGATTACCGCCCACTCCCTCTCATAGAGAGGAGGCCTGTGTCCCAGCAGTGGGAACATTATAGGCTGATTATGGATCTATACTAAATAAATGTCACCGTGAAAACTTAGATGAAAGGAACTTGAAGTGAGCTGTCAATAGTGTCATGCCTATTAGCATCTGGTGAAATGACAGCGCACTTCAAGCACACTTCACCAAGTTTTCACGGTGCTATTTTTACAGAATGGACCGACAGGTGGAATGACGGCTCATATCACCTAAGTTTCACGGTGAGTTTCTTATTTTTACAGAATAGACCGTTAATTATCTACATGTCATGAAAGGTTACAAAGGTATTATGTAAAACTAGCTTTTGCCCGCGACTTCGTCCGCGTGGGTTTCGTACTTTCCTCAAATAAATTTAACATCCTCTCCACCTCCCCCTGAAAGGTATTTCGAAAATTATTGATTACGATCTTTATACCTACTTACTTTATTTAAAGAAATAAGTATTCGGGCCAATATTTTAGTTAAACTACCTAAGATGTTTCAAATAAACTATCCTCCCTTTTCATCACGACAGCTCTTGTTTTTGCATTTGGTACGTTTCCATTTTTATGATATAAAGATTATTTATACCCATTTTCGTGTTAATGGAAGTTGGAGTTTCTACTCCTTAAACTTTATTACCCTTTTCTACCCCGGTTGGAGTAGAATAAGTAAAACCCTAAAACTCATACTTTTTTATTTTAAGTAAGTAAGTAGTAAACCCCTAAAAGTGACAATCTTTATTATTTACTGAGGCAAATGTTGAAAAGTTTCAAGTTTCTTAACCAAAGGAATAAGACCACATTTTCACCTTCACAGTTTTTATCCCCATAGGGGCGAAATTTTGAAAACATGTATGGGACGTTTCCATATCTTGACTCAAAGATTATTTATACCAATTTCCCATTCACTCAAGCCACGCAATAAAATACTCCTCTGTGATATGGACTACGGGTCCGTTTACCCCGTTAGGGTTAGATTTTCGAAAAACCCAGTCACACTTTTTTATTAATTTTGGTCTTAAGTATACATACTGAGTTCCGAGTTTATATTATTGGACCGCGCGATAAAATTCTTCCATAAACTGACACCCTCAATCTCCCGTTAGAGCAGAAAAACATAAAATGACAAACTATAATTTACTTAGATAACTATTTGTGCCAAGTTTGAAGCTTAAATTTATTCATACCATTTTTTTGGAGTAAATCAAGCTACGCACTATAATACCGGCCTTAAAAATCGAATTACCACTTTTTTACCCGTCAGGGATCTACTTTCGAAAGACCCATTTCTTATTACTTACTTAGACAAATATTCCTTCCAAGTTTCAATTTTATTAACCAAATGAATAAGATTTTTCGTATAAAGTTTTTCCCCACTTTTCACCCCACACAGGAGGAATTTTGAAAAAATGTTTGGGATGTGTTCATAACTTGACTCAAAGATTATTTCCAACAATTTTCGAGTTAATCAAGCCACGTAGTAAAATAGAAAATTAACTACTCCTTTTCACCCCGTCAGAGGTAGATTTTCGCAAAACCCTGATACATGTTATTCTTTACTTTTGGTCTTAAGTATAAATACTGAGTTTCGACTTAATCGGACCGCACGTTAAAATTTTTCCATACAAATGTTGACACCCCCTAATCGCCCTTTAGGGGGTAGTTTAGAAAAGCAAAAAATGCCAAAATTCATAATTTACTTAGATAAGTATTCATGCCAAGTTTCAAGTATATTAACCAAATGAATAAGATTTTTCATATAAGCTGTATCCCCACTTTTCACCCCCACAGGGGTGGAATTTTGAAAAATCGTTTGGAATGTGTTCATTACTTGACTTACAGATTATTTATACCAATTTTCGAGTTAATTAAGCCAGGCAGTAAAATTTGCCCTATAAAATTAACTACCCCTTTTCTCCCCGTTAGGGGTAGATTTTCGAAAAACCCTGATACACGTAATTCTTTATTTTTGGTATTAAGTATAAATACTGAGTTTTGAGTTAATCGGACCGCGCGTTAAAATTCTTCCACACTTATTTTGACACCCCCCAATCCCCTGTTAGGGGGTAGTTTAGAAAAACAACAAATGCCAAACTTTATGATTTACTTAGATAAGTATTCGTGCCAAGTTTCAAGTTTATTAACCCAAGGAATAAGATTTTTCATATAAGCTGTATCACCACTTTTCAACCCCCACAGGGGTGGAATTTTAAAAAATCATTTAGAATGTGTTCATTACTTGACTCACAGATTATTTATACCAATTTTGGAGTTAATTAAGCCAGGCAGTAAAATTTGCCCTGTAAAATTAACTACCCCTTTTCTCCCCGTTAGGGGTAGATTTTCGAAAAACCCTGATACACGTAATTCTTTATTTTTGGTATTAAGTATAAATACTGAGTCTTGAGTTAATCGGACCGTGCATTAAAATTCTTCCATACAAATTTTGACACCCCCCCATCCCCCTTTAGAAGGTAGTTTAGAAAAACAAAAAAGACCAATTTTCATAATTTACTTAGGTAAGTATTCGTGCCAAGTTTCAAGTTAATTAACTCAAGGAATAAGATTTTCCATACAAACTTTCATCCCCCATTTAACTCCCTTAGGGGTTGAATTTCGAAAATTCCTTCCTTGTTTCTCGTCTACATTATAAAAGGAACCTTTGTGCAAAATTTCAGCTTTCTAGGTCCAGGGGTTTGGGCTGGGCGTTGATGAGTCAGTCAATCAGTCAGTCAGTCAGTCAGTCAGGACTTGTCTTTTTATATATATAGATGTAAACACCAATTTTGGGTAAATAATTACCTATGTCGATGTAGGTAGGTAAAAAATGAGAAAGAATAAAATAAATTATTGTTTTCATGCCGAAATTATAAATGATCTTATTAAAAGAATGTTTACTTCTAGAGAGTAAGTAGATACATACGTGGTTTATCCCTGGACGTCTGTAAGTAATTGAATAATTGGCCACCAGGCACTACGTATATCCTCAATCAATCAAAACAGATTCACTTCGTTGTTTGCAAAGTGCAAATAATATTAAACTTTTTACAAAAAAAAAAAACAACAGTATTCCAAATAAGACGAAGTCGGTGTCGTTGGGTTCGCATTTTCGTTGTTTGCCACCGACTACCGAAATTAAAGTTATTTTTCACTTTGTAGTACTTAGCAGTTTTTATTTTTCACTTTTATGTTGTACTTACCCCACACAAAATCGTCTAACATTACTTGCTATGTAAATATCAGTGACTGGAAGTTATTATAACATTATCAGTATAAACTAGTGGCAAAAATACGTATTATTGAAGCTAACTTAAAAACTACCCAAGCAAGTTTGATAAAATTTATAAGGGGACCACCGCTGAGGCATACCCTATCCATTAAAAATAAAAAAATAATTTTTGAAATCGATTTATAATTGCCGGAAATATCGTGTAACAAACATACAAAAAAAAGCAGTTGAATTGAGAACCTCCTCCTTTTTTGAAGTCGTTTAAAAAGAGATAAAAATGCGTTTAATGGCAAAGCAGGCAAAATATCATTATCATCGTCATCCGCCTACAGCAGTCCACAGCTGGACATATGCCTCTCCAATTGCACGACATTTACCTCGATTTTCGGCAACTCTCATCCAGCTGCTACCAGCCATCCTGCGAAGATTGTCGCTCCACCTAGCCTGAGGGCGTCCTACCTTACGTTTGCCGATTCGCGGTCTCCACTCAAGAACACGTCTACCCCAACGGTCATCGGTTCTACGGTTAATATGGCCGGCCCATTGCCACTTCAGCTTGCATTCTGTGAGATAATTTTATGTCGACAACTTTGAAAAAACCGACCAAGTGCGAGTCGGACTCGCGCACCGAGAGTTCCGTACAAACCTGTAGGTATATAAGTAAAAGTTCACCCATCAAGACAATCGAGTCATAGTTATGGTATTTTTATTGCAAAATGAAGTTTATAACATTACAATATGGAAAGCTGGAGGAGCATAAATTAATGACAAAGGTCTCTTTATCGTTTCAGTAATCCTTTATTTTATGTTAACACATATCATTTATTTTATAATATAACTGATATACCTATACTAGCCTTGCAGCAGCCTTGCAAAAGTCTGCTGACGAATGAGGGCAAGCTTTTTTATCAAAGTTATTTATTTACAAAGTTTTTTAGTCACTATTTAGAAATCTGGAACAAAAATGTTAATTATGAATTAAATTTGAACCAGATCTGTAAATGGTGACTTAAAATGAAAAAGGTATTATTAGTACCACATTGAACATTGAAGTTCGAAAAAACGTTATCTATAGTTGTACTACTTCGTGTAGTGCTAGTGTTTATTAACGGAAACATGTATATGGATGAATAATATATGTGGAAATTCCATTTACAATTATTTGAAAAAAAAAAAATGAAATGTAAGTAACTAAAAATTTAAGGTTTTCGGAATTTTTTCTTTCTTTAGGTTTTGATTCCCTCGCGAGTAGTTGCGAGTTTGAAAATATGCGGCTTAAATTTCTATTTCTTTTGATTGCGTTGACATAAAAGTTTGATTTTGTTACAGCTTAAAGGTATTATAGACCTGAGTATTTGATATGAATTTCAATTTAATCCCTCTACGCGTTCATGAGAAAAGAAGTAGTAACTTTTAAAATTAAAAAAATATTTTTTATTATATGATGCAACTAAAAATTTACAGTTTTCGCAATTTTTCCTTTATCTGTACTATAAGACGTTACTTCGTACCAAATTTCAAGATTCTAAGTTCACGGGAAGTACCCTGTAGGTTTTGATTCCCGTGCGAGTTTCGAAAATTTGCGGAAATTTACGGCATAAACGGCTGTATCTTTTGATTGCTTTGGCTTAGAAGTTTGATTTTTTCACAGCTCCAAGGGACAGTAGACCTGAGTATTAGATATAAATTTCAGTTTGATACCTCCACGCATTCCTGAGAAAAACGGTCTTGACAGACGGACGGACGGACGGACGGACGGACGAACGGACGGATGGACAACGAAGTGATCCTATAAGGTTCCGTTTTTTCCTTTTGAGGTACGGAACCCTAAAAACAAATAATAAACCTTAAAACTATAAAAAACAGAGAACAATGATTATAAGGCCAAAAGGGCTTCAGCTCAACATAATGTCAGGGGCAGCGGGATTGTCCGAAAGGGTTACCGCTACCCTGGAACACAAAGGGCTAAAGAAGTAACACGGGTGGGTTTTAGTCAGTAAGAGTCTGACACTCCCTTCTGCTCCACCCAGAGCGGGAGGGGTCATTTGATGATTTCTCATCCTCAAAAAAAAAAAAAAAACAATGTCAGACGACAACACAAGGTGTACCACCACCTGACGCTGATAAAAGTAAGTGGTAAAAATTTGACAATGACAGCGCCTTTATGTCCTAGTAGTAAGGGCGGTTTTCGTAGTGCAAGTGTTTTACTAATATGCGGTTGAATGTACCTACAATTTTTCCACGTGACTGTACTTCGTTTACTACGAAGAATGTAAGAAGCGACTTACACTCATTGAGTGGACTCAATTGAATGAATCATTTCTTATTATCTGAGATATTTAATTTGCATAATACCACTACTAAACGGTAAGTGTGATGCATAATTAGTGCTAATCACTCAATATGTAGTGTTAAGTTAACATTATTACAAGTGACAATTTGTATTATTTATGCAAGTTAATAAAATGTATGTTATAGATAAGGTGATTAATTTTTCTTCGTATTTAAGAGAGTAAATAATTTAATGTTTTTGTTACTAAGAAATTCCTAATGAAAAAACCCAATAACACTTTGCCCGACCCGGGAATCGAGGACCGAGGACCCCACGCTCAACAGTCGCGCTTGCGACCCCACGAGACCAACGGCTACACGACATAATACGATAAAAACCAAAAACGATCTTATTAGACCATGCTTTAAAAAAATCTTCCTTGTGCGCAATATTCAACCCACAGATATAGATAGACCTAGATAAAGCAAATATCTCGATCTGTATGAAAACCAAGCGCACGCCAAGCGTGCCATTTTTGACTACCTACTATGACGTCACAAGCACTCACGCTCACCCAGCCAGCAGTACACAGCCGGTCGATTCTGTAAAAATGTCACCGTGATAACTTAGGTGAAGTGAGCGTGAAGTGAGCTATCAATAGTGGGAATCCCTAACATCAGGTGGAGTGACAGCTCACTTCACCTAAGTTTTGACGGTGAGATTTTTACAGAATAGCACTGCAGGACTGAGCGCGAAAGTGGCGGCTTACGATTTTTGTACGTAAGTTGGTGCGATTTTTGGCACGCGTAGTAGTTGCTTGTTATCTAGGATTCAACCTAATATATTTACTGATTACAGACAAGAGGTAAAGATTTAAAAAATAAATAAAAAATATTTGTCTATCCAATACCTATTTCAATAACAGATGTTCAAGATGACCTTTAGCAAATTTAGTAATAGACCTATTATAAAGAAGATTTTTTATACTGTAATCGGATAAATGCGTTGATTAGAACAATTTAGTAAAAAACACGAAGTAGGTTTTTTATCCTACAACTTAATATTACAGTGAAGGTATTAGTTTTTAACGAAAACTATATAGAAGTATACAAATATAATACTTAGAGCTGAAGTTTTTTTGTACGCGTTAATCTCTGGATTGTACATCCAACTGGGATTTGAAAAAATATTTTTGCATTTGATAGACCAATTTACCATTTACATACCGAGATCCCTCCGTGCCTCGGCACGTTAAGCCGTTGGTCCCGGCTGTCATTGGTAGATCTTTGACAGTCGTTACGGGTACGGGGCCCGAAAGTCTGACAACCAGTGGTATCGTATTACCCAGTAACTGGGTTGTGGAGGTCAGATAGGCAGTCGCTCCATGTAAAACACTGGTATTCAGCTGCATTCGGTTAGACTGGAAGCCGACCTCAACATAGTTGGGAAAAGGCTAGGCAGATGATGATTTGATAGACCAATTCTTTAGGAAGGGCTATTAAAATCACGCTATAGCCTAAAAAAAGAAAAAAAAATCAGAAAGAACGCTAACTGAAAAAGAAGTAAAAGCGTGGGCGGGCGATGCGATGCGACGCGACGCAATGGGCGGCGGCCCATTTTCAACAAGGTATTTTAGTATATTGTGTAGGCATGTATCTTCCGACTTCCACCCGAACGAAGTTGCGGGCAGCTACTTAACAAATATTTAGATTTCTACACTTTTTTTTTCAAATGATAGATCTGGGGTAATTCTCGTAATTTTAAGAACGTTCACCAGTCTGATCTCAGTCTCAATGTGTCAAAAATACCTATAATTTCCCTACATTTTTGACAAGTTTTTGACATTGATTGTCGCTGAGATGAGATTGTGACTAGATTTTGAACGTTGTTAATTACGGGAATTGGCCTTCAGATGCCATTAAAGAATCCATTGATAAAAAGTAAACGATTATATTTTGTTCATCTGCCTTTTAGTACCTAGTATTTTTGTCCTTGCCTCAAAGCTCAAATCAATTATGATTTCCGTGTAGATATTTATTTTTAACCAATTAAAATAATTAATTGGCGGGTAATTTTTGTACCTACTCAGGGTGATGAACAATTCTACAAAAATATAATGCAGTAAATGAGGCTATTTCCGGAATACTTACTTAGCCAAAAGGTCGGAACCGAAAATGAATATGACCATGAATTTGGTACCCGTTCCAGGCGGGAACCGGTACCAAATTCACTCAGACATTCATTCTCGTATTTGTATCTTGAAGTTATTTTTCTATTGTCTATTAACTATCCTTTTTACTTACTAATGTTTTCTCACTCTAACTTACGAAAATATTTGTATGACCGGTTTTGGTACCGGTACAGAACTAAGTTAGTACCGGTTCCCAAAAATACCGGTATTTCAAACGTTTTTGTGTATTAGAATATTAAAAAAAATATATATTTGTTTAGTGCCTCTTAACTTAATAATAATATTATTATAGCAGTATTCACATGATCATCATCACCATCTGCCTAGCGTTTTACAACTGTGTTGGGGTCGGCTTCCAGTCTAACCGGATAGTATTATCATGATATCCTAAGTAATCAATAAAACAATGGAATGTAGGATAGGTTGCTTGGTCAGATGGTAGGTAGACACTAGACATACTAGGTAATTATTCATTCTAAGTAGGTATTCAGCTTTTATTATAATTAATCTAGCCTGCACCTGCATTAACCGTGTCGGACTTGTAGAAAATTAAAAAGTTTAATGATTCCAAATCAGACATTGCATTATCCAAGGTCAAATTAAATTAGCTGGCGAAACTCTGCAGACGTGACGGTTATCGGTATCTAAACTCTATTACATAAAATCGACCATCGAAACGACCTCTGGATGTTTTGTTACATGATGTATGAGTTGTGAAAATCTGTTTTCTTTAGTTTTCTCGTGTTAAGACATCGATATTCGTCACGTCTGTGAATTTACACAACAAAAAACTGATTTTTAAAATGATGTTTCAAGTGACTGTACCCCGCACCCTAATTGCGTAACACACTATCAATCGGAATCTGAATAATTTTGAAGCAATTTGCTTCAAAATTATTCAGATTCCGATTGATAGTGTGTTAATCCATTGCTAATCCATTATTTCATAAGTTCGAAAAATTTGTCTGCTCAACACGTAAATAACGCAATGAATGTTGTTGAACTGTCAAAATGAAACCGATTCCGATTGATAATGTGTTACGCAATTGCGCCGGTCGGTGACCCCTTAAAAATAGTTGAATTAATTATTTTTTTGCTTTATCGTGTTTAGATATCGATACCCATCACATCCGAGGAGTTTCGCTGACTAATTTAATTTGACCCTGTATTTAGATAGACTTTTACGTTAGAAAAATGGCAAAATTGGTGCCTAAACTAATCTAATACATATTAAAGTATCCATTTCTTATTCACAAAAGCGACCAAATCGTGACCAGAACAAAATGTAAACATTAATGTGCCCCTGTATTCGGAGGCGGCAAACTGATAAAGATAAAGAATGATTAGTAGTCAGAGCGCGAGAGCGGTGATTCTAACGGAGCTTTGTTCTTAATTGTCGTTTGAGTGACAGCTACTGACGTTTATCAGCTGGCATGCAACGGAAAGAGAATAAAACAGGCTCCAGAATATTATTCTGGAGCCTGTTTATTAAATCTGATGCCCTGATACCTCGTGCCAAAAACAAGCATTTTTTATATTTTTCTAAAACAGGTTTGTCTAATTCTTTACGAGTTTCCTGTACGTGAAGTGGATAGTGGTTCAGTGTGTCCATCCGTAGTTGAATGCATTGGCATTGTAGAGGTCAAAGCAATTAGTAGGTAGGTAATCATAATGAAACGATTTTCTATATGAATCTGCCAACATAGGTCACAGTGTACAGGAACAACGATTAAACTATTAACATCAACTATGTTGTTATCTTCAAAAGCAATTAAAATGGAAAATACGAGTAATTTCGTTAACCCAAGTTTCATTGCCATAAATTTTCATTTTACGACTTTCGAGCATATTCCGAAAGTTGCGTTTTTTCGTCGTCGTAATAACATTTTTATGTACAACAATATACTAATTACGTTCCCAATCTTTGCTTCCATTACTCCGCCCTCTCGTTAAGCCGCTCTGAACTCCCAACACAATCATTAAATCGTGCAGTAAATTCCAAGTGTGCAATTAAGGTGCTGGCTCCCTATTTTTAGCCGGGCGGGTGATGCTGATGTTGATTTTTTTCTTTTCAAACGAGGCGCGACGACGGGTTGCAATGTCATTCCCCTTAAACCTTAGGGCTCTGAAACCTACATAAGTACCGAGGTACTCGTGTATGACAGAGATGGGCTCTCCTGATTATAAATTAACATGCCCGTATGCGTTTGAGTTTGAATTACCTACCTGTTTTGTGATTGGAGAGCAGTTTTGTTTGTTTTAAATTGTATAAGAATATTGTTGAGAAGAGATGATGATTTTAAGAGATTGTTACGTAGTTCTTTATGTTTCGTAATTTATATGAAGTAAAAACTTTGTGATTCCAGTATCCAGCGCCTGCGATTGGTAAAAGAGCAACGACTGACAACGAGGAAGTTAGGAAAGGTGCTACTAGGAGCCCCAATAATGTGGCGTCGTGTTCCAGTGAAAATAGGTGAGAGAATTTGCTGGATTTCTACGTTTATCTATTTAAGGTGAATGCGAAGAGGTACACCGCGAAATTCAAATTTTCTTACATTTTTTGCAATTTGCAGGTCAGTGTCAGGTTGTATCTTGATCAAAATTTGATTCGCGACTATAACAGGTACGTATTACAGAATTATAATCATTAGAAATATTCATACATCTTTATAAGTGAGATTTGTACCATAAACACTTTTCCCTAGGAGATTTCTTCTTGTGGTACAAATCTAACTTAGGAAGATGTATTAATGATTCTATGACTATAATTCTGTGAATAAGTACCTGTTATAGTCGTGAATCATATTTGGATCAAGATACAACCTGACACTGACATGCAAATTGCAAAAAACCTAAGGAAATTTGAATTTCGCGGTAATCACTGCGCAATCACCTTAATTAATGTTGCTTATCTTCTACAAAATAGATTTTTTTAAACAAATAAAATTAACCTATGTATTTTTTTTTTCAGCATTCATGAGCTACAACAGCATCTCATTCAGCCAATCGCAGGCACTCTGCCAGACAGCGCAACTTCATTGTCGAATGCAGCCAGAGGTCTACTCATGCGTTTACTAGAACGAGATCCGCGGGTCCGCATCAGAAACTTGAGACAACTACAACAGTCGGCTTTTTATATGAAGTTTAATTTCGAGCATATAAAGATGAAGAAGGTAAGATAATAAAACAAATAATATTTCTATCGTGCATTCGCGATTTATCTTCCAAAAATGTAAACAAATATGAATTCATGGAAAAATATCTTTAATTCCTACATAATAAAGTTCAGTTTGCGCTACAACTGAAACATTTTTAAAACTTTTTCAATAGTGCTAGTCACTCTGAAATCAACATAATTGACATTGAAATAAAGTTGATATTTGTTTAACTTGAAATAGGGTGGGGGTGTGCACTGTGCAGCACTGCGCACTTTTACTATAAGTGGGTTGTAAATTAGTAAAAAAAATTGTGCATGTGAGCTATTTGCAAGAGAAAGTCCGAAGAGTTGAAGTCCGTTGGCAGACGCTTTAATGCCATGCAATGAATATCGGATGGATCAGAAAATGATATTAGGGGCGTTGCGTTGTTGTCAACTAGGTACTTAAATTAGGTACCAATATTATTTTTTCTTTTAATAATAATTTGCCCTTTTATTTCTTCTTTTTTCATTTATGTTTGTATATTCTCATTACAGGTATCGCCAAGATCTATTCTGGAGCATTACATTCCTACTGGGGCTACGGAATGTCAAGTGGATAATCGTCAGATGGCTAGCCTGAAAATGTTTTCGGCATTTGATCAACCTACTTTAATATAATTTATATACCTACTCAAGTAGTCCAAAAACATCGATATGTCTCTTTCAATAGAATTTCTTAACTGGTAACCCTGCAATTGCACTCTAGGGCCAAACGCACCTGACGTCTAAAGTGCACTAAATTACGCTCCGTGCCCGTTAGGCCGTCACCTAGTAAATAAATAAATAAACGTTGACTCTGAGATAGACAATAATCCTAATGCGACTTGATAGTATTAATTATCATTTAACTGAATAATTACCTAAACCTAAGTCAATAATTCAAGTTCTGCTGTTAGGTATAATCTAAACCAGGGATTCCCAAAGTGGTCGATATCGACCCCAAGGGGTCGATGTCGACCACTTTGGGTTTTTATTGGTTTATTGGTTATTGGTTTCCTAGGGGTCGACATAAACGAAAACTGATTTTGGGCGTCGACGGGGTTGATCTTAAAAGTTAGTAATTTGGCCATGGGGGTCTGAGGTAACAGTTCATTTTGGAAAAGGGGTCACTTGCCCAAAATAGTTTGGGGATCCCTGATCTAAACCTACAGTAGGCACAGGTAATTTACTTGCAACATTGCTAGTAATCAGGGGTTCACTCAGGTAGGCCCATGCTTTACCATCAGTTCCAACCGAAAGCAACTGTCACGCGAATACGCGATTATGCGAATTATGACATACAGAGACTAGTACATCAAGCTACCGCAATCTGTAAAACTTTGATAGACTTTAATTTTTACTACAAAGTGATAAGGTTCATATTCAATTAGGATTTGACAGATTGGGGTAGCTTGATATGCTGTCATCTGTACGTACGCGACTTGATTGATCATGCGAGAACGATACAATAAACGATCGCAAACTAACGCGACAGTCACTTTCGGTTAAGACACGGCCTTCAACTAACATTTATACGGTTATGTAGGTATGTTCATGAACCTGCGTATACAGACTGATGAATGGAGTAACTATATAATAGAACTTTAGCGCGCACTACGAATTTTAATCGTTGCGATAAATAATCGCCAATCAGTGGACAATACTAATATACTAGAGTCCAAGCACTGCGGAAAAAAATCGCATGAGAATTCGCTTGAAAAACTTTGGTGTTTGCGATTTTATAACTAAATCGCAACGATTAAAATCGTAGTGCGCGCATAGCCTTAAAGAACTATCTGGCAGCTCGCACTTGATCGATATTTTCGTTGGCAGCATTTTTTTTTTTTCTTAAGACATAGTGTATGACTGTTGGTTGGTACATATACCAACAAAATCAATCTTATGTACAGAGGCCAGCACATCAAGCTACCCCAATCTGTCAGATTTTCCCAATTGAATATGAACCTTATTCCTTTGTACTAAAGTTGAAAATCTATCAAAGAAATTTGACTTTTTTTTTTGAAATTTGATTGGGGTAGGTTGACCTGCTGGCGTCTGTACTTTTACTTGATTTTTCTTTTGATTTTAGTCTTAACTTTGTAAGCTTTTACGAGTAGATTATTGCCAAAGAGGAACATCACTGGTGCCATTACACCTAAATAATATGATGAGCTAATCAAAGACTAATTTGCCTGATTAAGTACAGAGGCCAGCACATCAAGCCACCCCAATCTGTCAAATTTTCCCAATTGTATATGAACCTTATTCCTTTGTGGTAAAGTTGAAAATCTATCAACGAAATTTGATAGATTGGGGTAGCTTGATGTGCTGGCCTCTGTACCTTATTTTGTGTAGTTTTAATGGGTAACACAAATTGTTAAATAAAATTATAATAAGTTACATTTTTGCCCTCAATAACCAATCAAATGAAGTAATACATTCCATTAGATAGATGAATGTAGATCTACAGGGTCAAATTAAATTAACTAGCGAAACTCTGCAGATATGATGGGTATCGATATCTAAACATGATAAAACCAAAAAGAAATTAATTTGATGATTTTTGTGGGATCATCGACAGCTGTTAGTGTATTTACTTGAATTAGCAGTTTAAAAAAGTTTTGTTTTTGTGTAAACTTGTTCACAGACGTGATTGGTTGGTTGCTTTAGTTGGGGGCGTGGTTGTTTGATATCTAAAAACGATAAAACACATTTACTCAACTCATATTTCAAGTTAGAACACTACCAGCGTTCGTTGACCCCTAAGAAAAAAATATCAATATTTTTTATTTTATCGTGTTTAGATATAGATAGCCATACGTCTGCAGAGTTTCATTATCTAATTTAAATTTTCTCTGTTTATTGTTATGTTGGTAAACGTAAGTTTTTTTAGGTGAAGGTAGGTAGCTATTTAAAAAAAAAAATTGTAGGTATATGCATCATGTTGCCAAACCCCACCGTAATGTAACCCGCTTTCGGATGACGAATGCTGTGAAATCACAAATAGATCTGAATTTAACTATGTTATTACATTGTTTATGATAAGAATCTCCACCCAAGGTACTATTTTTGTGTTGTATTTTTAGAAATAATAAATCGTAATAAAGAGTTAGACAATTTTTATTCTTTTACTAGCGGCCTGTCCCGGCTTCGCACGGGACATTTATTTTTTAAACATTTATTTTTTTCTTGAAATTAAAAAAGCCTATATTAATCAGTGATAATGTAGCATTCAAATAGTGAAAGAATTTTTAAAATCGGTCCAGTACTTTTTGAGCCAATTCGTTACAAATATACATACAAATCTTTCCTCTTTATAATATTATTATTATAGTATAGATAAGAATGTTTGGAAATATGCTGGTCCTTCTTTTGCACTTGTCAAAATCACTTCAATTCATTTGACCACTGTTCACTCTTAACTCCGATTAACCTTCTCTCGACTGTAAATACGATTTAACTGACGAAAAGTCGCTGAGTTTCGGTTTACATATATACCATCGGATATCGAAATTTCTAGTACCAGAACACTCTAGAACATACAGATGTAGATTACTTCGATCTGGATCTTCTAGACCGATTACAGGAGATTTACACATTTTAGAAATTTCTAGCTCATTCCAGAAATTTTTAGAACTTTCCAGAACATTCCAGATCGACTACAACAGTTGTACACAATTTAGAACTACCTAGATTATTCCAGAAAGTTTTAGAACATTCTAGATCATTCCAGAAATTTTTAGAACTTTCTAGAACATTCCAGATCGACTATAACAGTTGCACACAATTAAGTGTTTTTTATATCATTTCCGGAAGTTCTCATGAGTTAGAAGAGGGCAGATATATATTTTTCTACATTTTCACCACCCACAATCACCCACTTCCACCCACCGCGACCAAACTCCCTTACTCCCACCGGGAGACCAAGAGGTATTTACCAACCCAACGGGAAGTTGATTGGAGTTAGTGGAGATAGAGAAAATCCTGTCTTTACGTACGCACATTAGCATTTTATATATATATATAGATTTAAATTATTGATGCGCGTTGCCGCCCCCGGGGTTATTGTAACAACATAAATAATGGTACAAACATATCTGACTCAGTGGCTTTAATTTTTTTGTTCACCGAACGGGGGATGCGCTAAGGTAGCCTGCGAAATTCAAATGTCATGTCACGTTGTGTTGAACAAAATATGATCAACATCCGTAATAAATACCACCAACAAAACAACAAATAATACCTGTTTACAGAATTATAAATCATTACAATCATCAATACCAGTCTCTGCTCGGATACAGCCTTGGCGACATTAGAAGACCCTATGAGTGAATAGGCCGTAATTCACCACGCAGGCGGGTTGATGGATGTCGCATGTCTTTGAATTCTCGGCTCTAAACGAGGATAATATTTTCACGATGTTTACCTTCACCATTTTGAGAGCAGCGGTGATGAAATAATTTACACAAAGTTGCCTGTCTGGGTTCGAATCTACAACGTTCAACTCGGTAAGTCGCGGCAGTTTCCATCGGGCGGCAGGCCACTATGTAGACGTGTGGTTGACTCAGAATGGCTTCCCGAGTTTTGGCGACGACCTTGCATGTCAGAAAATGGCCGTCCGGCCGCCGCTTTGACTCCTTGAGTTACAAAAATAATCAACAATTTTCGATCCGATGCCCCCCACCAAATGACACGTGGATGCTGATAGCGTGCAGCACGCATGCAGTCCACGGGTGGGTGCAGTCAACCGCAAGACAGCAGTGAATCACCCTTTCTTCTATGATGTAAAGTCGCTATCGCTGCCAGTGCCGAATTGTTTTATTGGACGTGCGGTTGACTACAACAACAAACTTTTCAAGATTGAAATTCTTCATATAAAAATCAGAATTTCTGTATATACATACAGAAATTCTGATTTATACACACATCAAAAGTGTCTAGGGATCAAGCATTTTTATGCGGATTTCTTGAGATTGAGATGTGGCTTTGTAATAAATTTATGATTTTATAAATTTATATGGATCCTTTTTGGTGCATTTCATAATTTGAATCAGGAACTGTGAATCAAATTCGAGTAAAAGATGAAAATCAGCTGTCAATATTTTCCCTATAAAAACATACAACGCATTGAAGACATTATTAGTGCTACTGTTTCCCTACTACTGATTAAAACCAACGTTATTATGGAGCGGCGACGTCATTTAAGCAGGGAAGAAATGCTCAGAGCCGTGGGAATGATAGAAGCTGGTTCCCGGCAACGTACTGTGGCTTTAGCTCTGAATACAAGTCAGAGTGTTATCAGTCGACTTTGGACACGTTACCGAAGCACTGGTACCGTGGCTGAGCGCCATGGAGGACGGTATCGCTGCACCACACGGAGACAAGACCGATACATTCAAATCTTAACTCGAAGAGCTCCAACAATAACCGCCATGATGTTAGCCGTGAGGCTTCATCACTCTTCAGGGAACTTAATTAGCGACCAAACAGTCAGAAACCGCTTGCATGAAGTGAACCTTCATTCCCGAAGACCGCTACGGGTACCACCTATAGCAATGCACAATCGTAGGATTCGATATCAATGGGCTCTTGAACACAGAAATTGGGCAGAAGAACAATGGCGTTTCGTGTGCTTTTCTGATGAGTCTCGTTTTGGTATGAGACCGGATACAAGACGTATACGACACTGGAGAACCCCTGGACGCCAACAGCGATTAAAATCCTGCCAGGAAGTCCATCCTTATAGTGGTGGAACCATCATGGTATGGGCGGGTATTTGGATCGGCGGAAGAACTGAGTTGATTTGGATCAGAGGCAACCTCAACGCTCAAATTTATGCTGAGACGATTGTATCAGACGTCATCGTTCCTCTACAAGTGCAAATCGGTCCCTTATTTCAGTTAATGCATGATAATGCACGACCGCACACCGCAAGAGTTGTAAGACAGACTCTCGCCGCAGCTAACATCAATGTCCTGCCCTGGCCTGCTCAGTCGCCAGACTTGAATCCGATTGAGCATGCATGGGATATGCTACAGAGAAGAGCTCTGCCGAATATGGAGGGTATCCAGTCGCAAGAAGACCTTTTTTTGTTGTTGCAACGAACATGGGCGGCCATTCCACAGCGTGATTTGGATGAACTCATTTTGAGTATGCCAAACCGATGTTCTTGTGTTGTTAGTGTTCGCGGTAGAAACACGGATTATTAATTGTTTAAGTTACCCAATAAAATTTTAGAGAAAACTGTTATTTCAGTCTTTTTTTCGAACTTTTGTGTTAGTGGTTCAAATGTCAAAAATCCCTTTATTAGGAAAATGGCAAATTTCTTTATTAATGCAAAGGTGACTTGGTTTATCGTTACTGTGACAAACGAAAACACTTTATTTGATGAATCCTTAAAGAAAATTTTAATTAATATCAATCAGGAGAAAAGTTATTGCAAAAATATATGTTGATCCCTAGACACTTTTGATGTGTGTAAATGAAGAATTTCAATCTTGAGTTATTATGGAACAGTGCTTCCAGATTCACTGTAATTACAGTAGATTTACTGTATTTTAGATTTATTTTTCTATCAATATGTAAACAGTTTGTCTGTAATTTTACTGTAATCGATTTTAAATCTACTGTATTGTTTTTAGAAACTCCTGTATTTTTTAGCTCGCACCACTGTAATTGGAAAATTTACTTTTGGGATCTGTTGAAATTCTCAGTTATCATCAAAGTTCGGTGTACAACTGAAGCCTGTTAGTCACTGACCATGAAAAAGATAGCCAATAGCCCTGCTGGAAGCACTGTTAAGGAATATCATCATCAAACCTATGTAAACCATAGATCGTTAACCATAGACACAGAGTACTCGATTTATTATACAGCCTCATGTTGGAAAAAATTCAAAATAAATTTGCTAGATTTCTTTACCGTAAGCAGTACGGGGTTTATCCCTTTTATCCCCTGATGTACCCGAGTCTGTTCGTCCTGGGCATGGTCGGGTACACCAGGCTGGCAGTAAGAAGGGACGTCGCACTGGTCAAGTACGTGGCGAGCGTACTGTTGGGGTTGCTGCACCACCCGGAGGTGCTAGCAGCGCTGCGGCTGCGCGCGCCGGACGGGTGCGTAGGTGCGCGCCGCCGCCCCGCTCTGTTAGACGTGCCAGCGGCTAGAACAAATCTACTTAAGTTTGCCCCTATGTCACGAGCCGCACGTATTATCAACATTAGTACAGTATCGGAGGATATATTTGGGCAAAACCTGCTGAAATTCATTAAAAAGGTTCAATTAATCATTGAGAAGGGTCTGATATTATAATAACAGACCTTTTTCAATGATTGATTCAAGCCATGTGGGCGTGGTTGCAACAGCGTTATAACGTTGTTGCAATTTTGCATACATGGCAGGTGATTTTATTTTATTTTATTTTTGTAAAGGATATGGTGACTTGTAACATCGCCTTGGATTATTCTGTAAAGATGTTATAATTGTGGTTTCAATAAATAAATAAATAAAAAATAAATAAATTATGTACGTTTGCCCCGCACGGCCCCGCTGAATTTGCGATTTAGGTGTGCACCAATGCAATGTACTCGCCTCTAGGAGTATATGTACCGGTTTCTTTTTCAATGTACCTCTGTACTTTTGAAAAAATATGCATAAAAAGGGGGCCGTGCCAGCCAAACGTTTTCAGCACGGCCCCCGTGTAACTTGAAAAATATAAAGCGTATTAAAAAAGTTCCTAAACTCAAGGAATGTACTCTATTAACACGTTATATGTACCGTAACAGATATTGTGAATTCGTAATAACAAATAATATAAAGATGTGGAAAGGGGGCCGTGCTGGAAAAAAAAAATATAAGAAAATATCTAAAAAAGACAAAACAACCTCAGCCAAAAACTATTAAAATATAATTTATGTTTGGCAAGTAACATATGTACCGCATTGGTTTCTCCTAAAACTTGCAAAATTTAAAAAATAAACCAATTTTAGTTTATTCAGCACGGCCCTCTATAGTTGCCTATATCTTTTTAAATATGACATGTTTGTTTACAAAATTCGACTTCCTAAATTATGTATAGGAGTACATTCGTTCCCAATAAATTGCGATTCTGCTGTATTAGTACTTTAAAAGATAAATTGGATCAAAAATATCATATAATACAACTGATAGGGTGACCATGGTTCCATATATTAGGTACATATATTATAAGGCCGCCCATTGTATGTTTTGTAGTAATAAGTGTTTTTTTTTTTTATGTATTTTCTGGTGTACAATAAAGTACCTATATATAAATAAATCACAGATATATTTTCAATAAATCACATGGATTGAACCGTACATTACAATAAAATTACAGATTCATTACATTTCACAGATTAGTAACGTTTACATATAGAATAATCACAGAAAACTATAACTATGTGTCACTAACACTACAGAGCTTAAAAGGCTTTGAAAAATCACAGATACGTTTCCAACAATTCACATCGATTGAAGTACCTATATTACAATAATATTACTTACATTAATCACATTAATATTATTTGGAATAATCACAGGCAACTAATTCAACCTACGTAATCTCAGTAGTGTTTCAAGCAACTGTAATAATTAGAATATTGTTATTATTTTTACATAATTATAAAACATCAAAAATCACTCGCGAATCATATTTAGATTAACATACAACCTGACGCTGACCTGCAATTGCAAAAAATCGTATGAAAATTTGTATTTTGCAGGCTACACTGAAGCAAATACCCATAAGTAACGTCATACTCATAAGTAACGTCTAATTTTATAAACGTCTAATATACCTATGGTAGGTATACGCCTATAAAGTTAGGTTTTGTGATTTAAGAATTCTAACCTTAGACTTAATAAAGAAATGATTACGCAACAAGCAATTACTTCTATTGTATACGGGTGTAAGACTTAGCACACTCTCGCTTACACTTCACTGTGCCGTGAGTGGGTGCTTCATACATTTTGATATTTTTAAATTTCATTAAATAAACCTAGTACTTAAGTAAATTGATTTTAGTACATATCAAATCCGTTTCTTAAGTACAAATAAATTATATGATTACTTTTAACTACCTGTTTATTAACATTCCATTTCCGTGCTTGAAATAGAATTCACTGCTCAACGACACGTAGAAAACACGTGAATACTGAAATTAATGGAGCAATGTTTACATTTACTGCTGTAGGTATATTGTGCGCGTAAAGATGTGACTGATCAATAAACACTCGAGCGCAACTGCGCAACATGAAGTAACCGCGACACCAGCGCCACTTCAAAAATCACGGTAGCGTCAGTGAACTAATAGCGACCGCACAGGACAAGTTTTAACTGAGTTATTCCCTTAAAAGATGTCATCGCTAATATTAATTTTCAAGAAAAAAAAACAAATTGTAAAAAAAGAATGTTTATTTCAATGTAGTCAAATTATTTATTTATTTATATATACTTTATTGTACACCAGAAAATACATAACAAAAAAAACACTTATTACTACAAAACATACATGCGGCCTTATAATATATGTACCTAATATATGGAACCATGGTCACCCTATCAGTTGTATTATATGATATTTTTGATCCAATTTATCTTTTAAAGTACTAATACAGCAGAATCGCAATTTATTGGGAACGAATGTACTCCTATACATAATTTAGGAAGTCGAATTTTGTAAACAAACATGTCATATTTAAAAAGATATAGGCAACTATAGAGGGCCGTGCTGAATAAACTAAAATTGGTTTATTTTTTAAATTTTGCAAGTTTTAGGAGAAACCAATGCGGTACATATGTTACTTGCCAAACATCAATTATATTTTAATAGTTTTTGGCTGAGGTTGTTTTGTCTTTTTTAGATATTTTCTTATATTTTTTTTTCCAGCACGGCCCCCTTTCCACATCTTTATATTATTTGTTATTACGAATTCACAATATCTGTTACGGTACATATAACGTGTTAATAGAGTACATTCCTTGAGTTTAGGAACTTTTTTAATACGCTTTATATTTTTCAAGTTACACGGGGGCCGTGCTGAAAACGTTTGGCTGGCACGGCCCCCTTTTTATGCATATTTCTTCAAAAGTACAGAGGTACATTGAAAAAGAAACCGGTACATATACTCCTAGAGGCGAGTACATTGCATTGGTGCACACCTAAATCGCAAATTCAGCGGGGCCGTGCGGGGCAAATGTACATGATTTATTGATTTTTCGTAAACATGGCAACATACCAGTTTATGTCAAGCTGACAAAAATTGTAGATTGACAATTTGACAAGTACTTCAGTTTTCCGTTTGTTCGACATAGAATTTTCAAGCAAAATGAATACCCTGTTGAAAAGGGCAGCGATCCAGTACTTGAAGACCAATGCAAGGTCTTCTACCCATGCGGCTACCGCTGGAGGCCACGGAGGTGAGACACATTTTGGAAAACAAAAAATTATGTAATCAGATAACCTAAAGATGGGCCTTATCTACCTGCCCTCAGACTTTTTAGAATGCCCTAATTTTATAAACTACGTCTAATCAAAACACAGTAGTTTCGTGTTTTTTAATGTCCCTTTTTGTCTGTTCAGTTGGAACTTGAAAATTGATATATCTTAGGTGTTGATATGTAAGTACTTACTTAATTTCTTGATAATACGAACTTATTCAATGACTTCATTTTATGAATTTTTCAGAAGGTGCGTTCTGATAAATGAACTACCTATCTTTATTTGAGAATCTCCACGTAGCTTGCTTTTGACAACACAAGGATTTTATTAAAAAATGTGTACCTTCAGTACAGTCATGAGTCTTGATTTTCAACTAGATACAAATTGACATTAGTATGATAATTTTTTTGTAAAAATCAGCTAGCATTATTCATACAGGTGTTAGAATTCTAAATAGTAACTTAAATATCTTTCTATTCATACATTTTTCTTTATGTAATTTGACAAAAAAAAACCATTATATTATGTTACCAGGTGGCTACAAACTATGGAAGAAGATGACATTCTTTGTTGCATTCCCGGCAGTCGGTCTTGGCATGATCAATGCCTACCTGGCCCACCAGGAGCACGCCCATGAAGGACATCCTGAATTTGTGCCCTACGATTTCCTGCGTATTCGCACCAAGGTATTGATACTTATTTCCTTAACTTATTTTTGTTTGTTTATGCACACCTATATTTTATTTGTTGGAACTTAACTTACACTGTTTGTGAAGCGGACATAAAACAATAACAATGAATCATAATGCAATTTACAAAACAGAGAATTGTTTGTAAATTTATTCTAACTATACTGTATGAAACACTGTTTGCTGTCACCACATGATGCCGGCAGAATAGTCAAAATTGGCACAGTTGCTACACCTGCTACAGAAGAAGAAAAAAATGCAAGCCATCTTGGAAAAGTTTAATAAACTTTCAACTGAACCTTCATTAAATACAAGGTGTAACATAATTAACACAAAACCTCATATACCCCAATTAGAGCATTGAGTTAAAAGCAATGACCAAATGACCAAATGACCAAAACAATTTTTTTAACACTTGATATTTTTATTAAGAAAATTGTGTTGATACTAGCACTAAGTTATGTATTTAAAATTGAGTCTTATCAGCCTTGAAATAAGATTTAATTATATTTGGCTCAATCGGCGGTTAGTATGACAAAATACATAATTTAATCAAAAAAAAAACCTATATTATAAGATACTGAAATTGATTCAGTAGTAAAAAAAAAAACATAAACAGTCATGAACAAACTACTTTCAGGACTTGCATTTATTCTGTTACTAATTATATTTGGCTCAATCGGCGGTTAGTATGACAAAATACATAATTTAATAAAAAAAAAACCTATATTAAAAGATACTGAAATCGATTCAGTAGTAAAAAAAAAACATAAACAGTCATGAACAAACTACTTTCAGGACTTGCATTTATTCTGTTACACATTGTATAATAATTTTTCTCTTGTTTTCAGCGTTTCCCGTGGGGAGATGGCCAGAAGTCCCTCTTCCACAACCCCCATGTCAACGCTCTCCCCACCGGCTATGAGGACTAATTATTATTAAAATGTTAGTGCAATCTTGCAAAACATGCTTAGATTACAAATTATATTGTATTGTGATAAGGAATTAAATTGCTTGAAAATGTACCTTTTTTTTTGTGGATGGGAAATCATCAAATGACCCCTCCCACTCAGGGTGGAGCAGAAGGGAGTGTCAGACTCTTACTGACTTAAGACTGTGCCGACCCTACAGTGGCGCCCTCATCGTTTGTTTGGTTATTTCATACAATTTAGAATGAAAATGCAGAAAACAAGCACGTTAAGTTGTGCTTCACAAGATTATACGTTAATATTATTAGAAACGGTAGTTTTACATTGTTTAGTTTTATTATAATCCTTAAAACGGAATATAGTGGCCACTGTTATGCGTTTTAAGGTTTATAATAAAACTAAACAATATAAAACTACCGTTTCTAATATATTAACGTATAATCTTGTGAAGCACAACTTAACGTGCTTATTTTCTGCATTTTAATTCTAAATTGTATGAAATAACCAAACAAACGATGAGGGCGCCACTGTAGGGTCGGCACAGTCTTAAACCCATCAGTGTTCCTTCCTTAGCCCTTTATGTTCCGGGGCAGCGGTAACCTTTTCGGACAGTCCCGCTGCCCCGGCAGAGTAGGGATGTGAAAAGATAATCGATTATACAAAAGTTTTATGGAAAAAAAAACGATTTTTTGTATAATCGATTATTTTTCACATCCCTAAAAGTCCCGCTGCCCCGGCAGGGAAAAAAATGTACCCTGGGTTTCCATTTAATTAATCTATAGGATTAAGGATTGGCAGTTGGAGGACAACATAATATCGTCCTCCTATTTCATAGCAGTGCCAACACCCACCTATTATCAGTATGATGCCAAACTGAACGTGTACGGCGTTCAGTTTGGCATCAGTTCAGTCTGTGATTGATGTCAGAATGACGGGAAACTGATTGTGTAGGTACGCGTAGACTGATGGAATGATCGTCCAGAATGATGGTTATTTAAAATTTTGTCAGTCTGGCCAGACTGATGCCTGATTGAACGTGTGTTTATTAGCTATCAGTCTGATGTCAGTCACCGCTTAGACAGCGATGGACTCGCCCGACATGTCGCCGCCTGCGCCGTCTCCCTGGCCGACTCTAACGTCCCTCTCTCAACCGTTAGCCCCGGAGAAAGAATTTATTCTCTTATTAGAAACATTACCTATTCTATGGAATAAAAGGCATCCCCATTATGTTAAACTTATGAGAAATGAGGTACTGCAGAAACTTTTACTAATTTTGAAGAAAATAAAACCACAGTCAAATTTAGAAGACGTGAAAAAGAAAATTAATACTATAAGATTGAACTATCGATTTTTTTTCTACGATTCCTCGTAGACAGGGCTAATATTACTTATAGCAACACAAGCTTTTTTCTTGTTTGAATCCATACACAATGCGTATGCGTTTTATCGCGTACAAGTTTTCAGTTGGACTGATCATCAGTCTGACTTACAGTCTAAACCGCCCGTCAGTCCATCATTCAGCCATCAGTCTATACGTGATCAAGGTCATAGACTGAACTGATGCCAAACTGAAGTGTAACCTCCGCCTAATGTTGCACATGATTTGGATCACCCCTCCCGGCAAAATAAAAAGCGACGGCCAAGTGCGAGTTGCACTCGCACACGAAGGCTTAAGGTAACAAGGTAAAAAAGGCCAAATACGTTTCTTGTTAGACACCTTTAAATTTTTAACTTCAAAATACACTGAAAAAAATTGTCGAGGCATAAGGGGTCACGTTGGCAGTTGGCACCTTTTGGGTACTAAACCAAAAAAAAAATTTACCGACTGCGCTGAACATTTTTTTCACTCTAAACTTTATCGCACTAACGACGTTTTCGAACGACTTCTGTGAGTCAAACTGACACATTCATTGTCTTGTCAAAAGATTGCAAACAGCAAAATCGATTGGCTATTGGCCACAGAACATATATACTCTAAGGAGAAGAATAGCGACTTCGTACAGAGGCCAGCACATCAAGCTACCCCAATCTGTCAGATTTTCCCAATTGAATATGAACCTTATTCCTTTGTGCTAAAGTTGATAATCTACCAAAGAAATTTGACAGATTGGGGTAGGTTGACCTGCTGGCGTCTGTACAAAAAAACTGTAGACAGTTTTGCTGCGCGCCATCTAGTGGTACCCCAGAACAACTAAAGGACGCGAGCAGGGCGGGAAATTTGAAATATTCTAAAGGAAATTACTGCATAATCAAAACTAAATTTTTCTTTTTAGTTGTGCAATAGAAATGCATATTTAATTATCTCAAATTAGCATTGATGACCTACGAAACTTATGCTTAGGCTAATTTGAAATAACTTTTCATTTCTATTGCACAACCAAAAAGAAAAATGTAACTTCGTTCATTTCCTACTTTGCTTTACTAAACATTAGCAAAAAAAACAGGAATTATAATAATTTTCTTTATTAGTTTTAGTTTGCCTTACATTTGTTTGGTGTCTGAGAATAAGTGTTAATTTCACCCAGCACTTTATTTTCTTCAAATGAAGCATGCAACACATGCGAAGTTCCAGGTAGAGGTTCAAGTATTGGTTTTTTAAAGGTTGGTACTGGTTTTGGTTCAGAATAGCAGTTGGTTAAATCTTTTAAAACTTGCACCTGACAATATGAAGGACCTGGTTGAGGTTCAGTCTGAAATTTAAGTAAAAAAATTGTTTTAGTAGTAATAATAATCGTAAACATAATACTACTACTACAACTATAGCTGTAAAATCTAACATACAGTTTAAAAATCCCTTAAACATTCTATAAACTTTGGTTTTCTATAGACTTTGCATGCGGCTATCATATCTAACACAGAAAACTTATTGTGTATGGCTCGGGAACTGTTTATTTTCCTGAGATAAAGAGAAACCTATATTTTAATCTGGGTTATGGTCTATCTTTGTGAAAAATTTCATCCAAATTTGTTAAGCCGTTTAAGCTTAAGTAAAAAGCTTTCACACATCTTCATGAACTTTTACATTTACAATATTATTATATTATTATTCCCTTATAGCTCTGAACTAACATCTATTGTTTTCCATAATGCAACAATTTAATATGAAACTACTAACTACTACTATGAACTTTATATGTGACATTTGAAAAGATTGTATTTGTTATTACTAAATAAATAACATAAATACCTCTTTGATGTCATCTGGAACTGCAAATCTGTGAAGCTTCTTTGAAGTTTTAGGGTAATCGTTAAATTATATCTTTGGAAAATGTCTATTGCAGAGCATTTTATGTTCTGTATGAAGTTTATGCTGGAATTCTGATGACCAGTATTGTTTATCAGGAAAGCAGTACTTTGTCCATAATTCACAGCTGAAACAAAATTATAATTAAGTATATCAAAATAACAAACTGACTAGGATGGTTGATTGTGAACCAGAATCAATCTAAATAATAAAAAACTGCTGAACTATGTATATTTGAAGTGTTTTCAAATCCATTGGTGTGTACAAAGTAAGGAATGGTACTAAGACGACCCACTGACCATAATATTCTATATCCTTTAACAAAATGTTTCTCAAACACATTTTGATCTTCAATCACCTGAGCAATACTTGAGCACAGACTAGAATAATTAGGTTTAGAATAATTGGGTGCGGAATAAGCAAGCTGTGGAAGCCTTTTTAGCTGTAGTTCAGTAGCTTTGTTGTTGTAAAATCACCATCTAGTCTTAGGTATCACTTGTTCGAAGCCCTGGTACAAATCCTATAATATTCAATAGGTAATGAATCATATAGTATACTAGAAATACATACCGTAATGACTGTGTTCGTTTTTCCGAGTTTCGGAAAGCGAAATAATATAGTCAGTGAGTTCTCAGCTGGTGAACATTCATACTTATAACATCGTCGTCGACTTTCCGCGTTTACTACCGACGACTTATTCACGTTTTAAGAGTCACTTTCTCGAAATAAATACAGAAACAGAGTCTATAACAAACAACTCGGCCATCTTGTTTGATCATATTCGGAAGTTCGGAACGTCAACGTGACTTCATTGATGTCAATAGTGACATTAGTGGTATGATTATGGACCTAAAACCTCTTAAAACATAATTTTTTAGTCTCGAGTATTAGGTCCCAATTTTTTTTTTACTCTAGCCACACTTGAAATAGCCCTTGAAGGTATGTCCTTGTTTCGACGTATAGAGTCGACACCCCCTGCTATTGGCATGCAATGGCAACGCAACATGTCATCAGTGATGTGTAAATAAATTGTTAAATTCCACTTTTCTGACTTTATAATTATATTGGCGACTTGTAATACAAAATTGAAAACATGAGATAAATTAAATATCCATCTTATCAAACTCCAATATGTCGAGCGCTTCGGTGAAGGAATTTGGCAAGGCATGGTGGTCGGAGGTGTACAACAGAATTATTGGTGCTGTGGTGTTTCTTGACGATGCTAGTGCGGAATGCCTGCACTGGGACGGTGGTTTGTTCAACCTGCTGTCCGGAGGAGCGGTTGCTGTAAAGAGTTTATCTCCATTTGAGGTAAGTAAATATTAATTGAAGGTCAAAGACTGCATTTTTTGTTACTAGCATTGGTTTCCTTGTTTTTTTTTATTCGTTTATTTTATCACCACTGCTGTCAAAACGGTGAAGAAAAACATCATGAGGAAACGGCATGCCGGTCCACTCTCTCTCATAGAAAGGAGGCCTGTGTCCCAACAGTGGGAACTTCATAGGCTGATTATGCTAAGCATATGCGAAGTGTAACATTGAGACTAAAAATTCTTAGTAGGTTACATAGTAAAGATACAACACAAGCAATGTAACAACATTGCATTTCCAATGTTTAACAAGATTCTAAGAAATTCATGTTTGTTACACTTCAGGTTTGCAAGAAAGACCAGAAGAAGGCAGTGTTCATAACACAAACAACAAATACACAGCTACAAACAATATCTGAGATAATTCGTCACAGTGACTTAACACACTGTATTCTCATATCATGTGTGAGCCTAGACGTGGTGTACTTAGAAGTGAATGATGGGCGAGATGTGAGTGACATCATCTCCTCAGGACGCGGACCTATCGAAGCAACTAAGCAGCTTGAGATGATGCTGATCGGATGGATTGGGAAAACGGTATGAATTCAATTTAGTCAATAAAAATTGTGAAACATTAAAATTGTTATGATTTGAATCTTATACTTTTTATGTTATTATATTTTCTCTGCACATTAAAAGTTACATTGTTACATTTGTGTCCTAAATCTATTTTAATTTTTATTTTAAGAATTATTTTATAGTTTTTGCTGTGCCCTACAGGTTCCATAATTCTACCTTAGGTTTAAGCCATTGTAATACCTCTACAACATTATGGTATTCAAATAAATATATGAATATATACAACAACCATAATTACAAACCATAACCATTGTCTATTTCAGCAAAGTGCGGTGGAAGTGGTGCACATACCAATCTTCACCATAGCTCTAACCAACGTGGTGTTTGTCACTCCACCATACCACAATATATACCCACTGTTTTACAACAAGTTAATACCGTACACACCATCCATAGACCTGCATACCTTGTCCAGTGATGAGCGGTCTCAAGCACGAAGGCTGGCCAGTGGACTCAACAATATGCTGGATTCAATGAATTTGAAGGAAGATATCTTCTATATTGGTACCTATGGCTCATTGTTAGCTGGCATTTTGGAAAATTCACCTGTTTGTATCCAAAGGCGGAGGGTAAGTTTTTGTTAAACATATTGTACTATAAGTCTTGCTATTGAATCAAAGTCAAAGTCAAAGCATTTAATAAAAATAGGCACTTAAAATGCACTTTTGATTGTCAAAAATTACAATAAAATAGAATTGATTCTAGTTGCCCCTCCTAAAATGTAGTTTTTGTATGGAGAAGAATGGGCAAGAAACTCCACTGTTTACTCTTTTAAAATGTTTTACAATATTTTGTTTACATTAATTAGTATATAATAATCCGATCCGCCGATCATGCGAACATTCTCACACAAATTAAAGTCTCATAAGTGTTATCTTTCATTTTCCAGAACTGCCTACACCCCGCCTCGCTGATCATTGTGGACCGTACACTGGACTTGTGCGGCGTGACCAGCTACTCTACAGAGTCAGTGCTTGACAAGATCATGTCAGCACTGCCTAGGTTTCCGGGACATTCCAATGAAGTTGCTGTTGATATGTCGCCGCTTTGTGAGGCTAATGTGTAAGTAGATTAAGATGAGAGAGACTTTCCACTTACTTACTACTTGATAAAAAAATAGCATGATACGATCCAATCCATATGTATGTCACGCCACATCTTCTTAGGCAGAAATTATAGGACTACATATGTTATGATTTTTTGTCCACATTATGTACAGTAACGAGCTTATACATATTACTATGGACAGCTCAGCAATAATATCTGACTTCATGATTCACTTATTAATATCTATCGTCAAGTTGACAAAAAATACTATATGTGATCATTATTGGAAGGCATATACATGTGGCAACACAAATATGTGACATTGAAGGAACACTAAAATTATCTGACGATACAAGCGACGCCGTAATATAGGATGCAGTTAATCTCTCTTGACAACAACCAGGCTCACCGTTTCACCAACTCTCTTTAACTTTCAGTATTAACCACCCAGAAGACGTGCAGCTAAGTCCGGGCTGCCTTTACCACGCCGACGACGACGCATGCGTGCAAACATACGAGCACATGATCAACAAGTCGCACAAAGAGGTCATGTTCGACCTCTACAACAAACTGTCCAAGATCGATGTGCAGAAGTCGCCCAGTCCTAAGACACTGCTGAAGGTCACACCACAGAGTGTTGAGAAGATCGTCAATGCTTCTAAAGGTAAATAGATGTAAGTTATAATGTACGAGCACATGATCAACAAGTCGCACAAAGAGGTCACGTTTGAACTCTACAGCAAACTGTCCAAGATCGACCAGCAGAAGTCGTCCAGTCCTAAGACTGTTGAAGTTCACACCACAGAGTGTTAAGAAAATTATTACGGCGTCTGAAGGTAAATAGATGTAAATTATAGTGACGAGCATAAATTATCAACAAATCGCACAAGTGTGTCATGTTCGACCTCTACAACAAACTAACCAAGATCGACCTACAGAAGTCGCCCAGTCCTAAGACACTGCTCAAGGTCACACCACAGTGTTGAGATGATCGTCAATGCTTGTAAAGGCCAATAGATGTAAGTAATAGTGTACGACCACATGATCCACAAGTTGCACAAGAGGGTCATGTTTGACCTTTACAACTAACTGTCCAAAATCGACGTGCAGAAGTTGCCCAGTTCTAAAACTCTGTTGAAGGTCACACGAAGATCGTCAATGCTTCTACAGGTAAATTGATGAACGTAAAATAACGTTATGCCTTTATTATTACACTCACATTTTTCAAATACTTAACTTAAGTTTCATGTAATATGCAAGATAATAATCGTAGTATCGACGAAATTCAAAAAGGCAAAGAGACAAATGAATGAACTAAATACAAGTGGGCAGGAAAATTTCTTCAAAAATCGGTATTTAATATGTATATTAAAGAATGTTGCAGCTTTTGCATATAAGCTACACAACTACCGAGCTTGTGGCTGCACCGAACTTTTGTAATGGGTACAATAGCGAATTTATATGTATGGGCTGGTTTTTTCGTGTCTATTTTATTATGGTTTTTGACGTTTTTGTTCGCTTGAATTGGAATGGTGGGAATAATAAAAAAAAAAATGAAATGTTTCTTTTTCATGTCAGAAATAGTGACCCCAATTAGAACGACACTATTTTTTTGCTTCGTCATCTTTGTATCAACTGCTGATACTGCTTTCAGCAATAATTCACATGAATCCTCCTTCCAAATCTGCTGTCATAATGTTATTTAATACTTACCTAGCCAGCTATAAATTATAAAGTGATCATTTTTATTGCTAACCCTTAAATTAGGCAGCGGTATTGTCCGAAAGGGTTAGCGGTAACCCCGGAACACAAAGGGCTAAGGAAGGAACACGGGTGAGTTTTAGTCAGTAAGAGTCTGACACTCCCTTCTGCTCCACCCAGACCGGGAGGGATCATTTGATGATTTCCCATCCATAAAAAAAAACCCTTAAATTAATTTATTTTTACCAAAAATAAACAGTGTTGGCAAAATATGTTCGAGAAGCTGCTGACTTATAATAAATTCAAAAGTAAATAATTCTAACTACAATAATTTATGTTAATAACAAAATCAATATTGGCCCTTTTCAGGTAATTACGACGTAATCGGCAAACATCTGGGCGTGTTACAGCAAGCATTAGCAGTGGTACAAACATTGAAGTCTCCCAAGCGAGCTCAGCAGGAACTGCTCATGAGTTTGGAGAAGCAGGTCCTGCAAAACCTTGCTGCCAGTCGGGAGTCTACTAGTGTGCTGCACCAGGTAAATTATTTATAGCTTTAATACATACATTAAAGATAAACTCACATTTTCGTAGTTAGAAACTACAGGATGTGATAATAAAGTTCACATTCACTATGTATTGTTTTAAAAGTTACAAGTGTACAAGTTAGGCAATAGGTAATACGGGCTGATGTCCGCAACTCCACATTAATGCGCGTATTTTGCGTATGGGTGGGAAAATCAATTATTCGATCCACCCCAGCTCCTTAAGGAAGGCCAGCAACGCCTTGACGTTACTGACACGTAGTGTAGGTACAGTTAGCAAAAGAGGTAAGTATGCAGGGTCGTCGAATATAGTTGAAGTTTACTAAGAAACCTCCTCCATGCAGGCCCTGCACAGCGGACTGTCTGTTACTCCTATGACAAAGAGGTGTTTATTAGATGACCCGTAGCCAGTTAAAGCTGGAGTACCTTTACGCAGCGTGGTCCGACCAAAGTTTGTCATGTTCGTTTTTGGTGCGTTTCCTTACCATAGTGCGTAAATACCCGAAAGGGAGTGGCGCGATAGGCTCAGGTCTCACTGGTGACATGCTCGACCAACTTCTGGCAAGTTCGTTGGCTGCATCATTACCTAGCGAACTGCTGTCCTTTGATGATACCGCGGGGCGCAGCTAGTTGTAACCTAAGGCGGATCACCCACTGCAACGTTTCACGCGACGGGGCGCGGGAAACGGAGCCAAATTCCCCGCGTAGAAGCGCGTTTTTATTGAATTAATTTGTATCTAAAAAATCACGCGCGGTGGCGCGTTATCTGCGTCCCGCCGCGTGAAGCGGTGCAGTGGGTGATGCGCCTAAATGGAAGAAGTCACTGGCTCCTGAAATATAATTACTTTAACCTAGCTCTGGAGCTAGGGTCTCACATTTTTCTGTAACATGTTTTTATAGCAATAAAGAATTTATTTATTATTATTAATAAACATTTTTTTTAATCCTATTTTCTAATCTATTTGTCTTTTACAGATCAGCCACCTAATAAAAACTCGTAAGGACAGAAACCTGCCTCTAGAAAGTCTCCTAGCTCTACTCATCCACGTCTACTCCCTAGTAGGCACAGAAGTGTCGTTCTCCAAACAACACGAGGACAGCCTCACTGAAACACTAAGTGTTGCCATATTCGAAGACCATAAGAGTCTGTACCATAAGAACGTGGAGACGGGAGTCATGGTCACACCGGAGGAATGCGATACGGCGTCTAAGAGAGTAATGGCCCAGTTGAAGGATATCGCTCAGATGAGGAGGGTGCTGCATAAGTGAGTGTGTTTTGTATTTTAATATTAGCTCTGAATAAGTTCTAGTTCAAATTATCTAACAAATTATGACTACCTCGTTGGTCTAATGGGGGTTTTCCATCAGGGATTTCTTAGAAGCAGCCCGGAGTGAGGTCAATATGGCCGCCCCTTATTATATGAGACTTACACTCTGCCTCCTCGAGGATTACTGGCGTACTGTTCTGTTATTATTTTATACAATACTTGTTTAATTAATCTGGAGGAAAGTGGTTAGCCGACACTTTATAACCGCCCCTTAATATCGAAAAATGTAATTACGAGTATCTTTTGGTTTCTATTTAGTAAACTATTATTGATAAAAGATAAGGTGCTTAATTATCGCAGTAATAGTGCCAAATATTTTTTATAAATGATAAATGATTTTATTTCTGTAAGTAGGTTTGTACAAACACTTTTACACGTCAATCATATAATTATTATTTTTTATTTATTAATTACTCAGCCTGCCATCTATCTGTCAGCCAATTTTTTTCTGTCTTTCGCAGCAACAAATGAATGCTAACAATGCAATGCATTTTATTCGCAATGTGTTAAATTGTTTTTAATTTATATTTTATTTATTATTGCAGATACAACTCTGTATTGAAGCCATGCGAGACGGGAGTTGGTCACGAGTACCGTGGCGTCCTCCAGCAATTAGTGGACGATTTGGTAGACACCGAGCGACCTGACATCACCGACCTCAAACACAGAAACGACAGCATTAAGGATCTGCTAAGAAGCGGACTCAAGTAAGAAAACTAATGTTTAACAAAAAAAAATGTAGAAAGTAAATTTACAATAAATAAGTAAACATATAAGAGTGGGAGGCCGCCCAGCATTAGGACAATACAAGTTGAAAAAATAATAAGTGAATCTAAAGACTTTTAGTACAACGCCATCTAGCGGCGAGTAAATGTATTATTTGAACAAGCGCCATCTATTGATGAGTAGAATCAACAATTTCTTAAGAGAGATTTTAAATGATATTCTTCATTTCTTTTACAGTATATTAACAAGCAAGAAGACGCGTACCTCAAAACATCCGCTAGACAACTCCACTATAATCATTTTCGTTGTCGGTGGCATCACGGCCGAGGAATGCAAACGCTTGCATCGGAGCGTGATCACCAGTGGTATCGACAACACCGTTCTAATCGGTTCCACGAAGCTGGTCACCCCAGTCGAAGCTATGAGGGATGTGTTGCCATTATAGCGACGCGATAAACAAGTGGTCAAGTCCTATTTTGACTACTGGGTCCGTTGCTCACAAATGCGGAAACGACGCCTCGCCTCGTTGCTTGGTGAGCTTTAAAGATGTACAGTAAAATATCTTGGCCGAAAATAGTGTCAAAAAAACTATGGATTTTTAAATAATATTGCATATTTATTTTTGACATAAAAACTTTCGGTAATATTTAATATTCGACTTACAGAAATAGTCGGTATATTGGTAGATGTTGTTTAGATTTACTAAATCTATTGTTTATGTGATATTACAAATTCCGCACAAAGTATTCCATGTTTTTATTTCATAGTTTTTTCGTCTTGAAAATGTATACAAAATGTATAAGTAATTCCAGTAGAAAGTAATGCTAAATGTCATAGCTGTTTATGTAGTTATTGAGCAATCGCAGTTTTAGAATGAAGATCTAGGATATAGGATAATACGTGCGTTTAGGATTTTGGTTGCTCTTTAGTTATATTTTGGAGTCAAACGAGTTGGCCGAAATGGTTATCGGTTAAGTTTGCATCACCCCTCAGGATGTAAACGCATTTTTATCAAACAGTGCCTGAAGCTTACATTCCTACGAAGCAGTTGTGCCATCATTTAACTTAACTTGCATAGTGGGCACTTGGTATAGTGAGACTTTTAATTAGCTGCAGTAAAATGACATTTCTTAATGTCATTTCGTTAAAAAATCATACCAAAATATCTTTAATATTGATCATGGAACATCTTTTTAAGCCAGGATATTTGAAATTTACCCATTTTAATTTAATTGTAATCAATCAAAATATTCTTTGTATTGATCGGATAAAAATATATGTTATATTTCATTCACAGTCTTGAATTTATGATTTAAAACATGATATTTACAACTTTACCCGATCATGAAAAATTACGAAGACAGGCTGATTTTGATCGTTTTTCTAATCGTACTAAAAATGTATCAAACTTTTACTCCCAAAAATCATGTCGGAGGAATATTGACGAATGGTTCGCTGGAATTCTACCGAAACTCAAGCCGAACGCAGTAGTAGATATGGACAATGCGGCTTACCATTCCAGAAAGATTGAAACAGGCTTTTTCTCTTTAGATCCTGCGATTGGAATGTCTCCGACATCCACCATCCTTCCCGGACCTTGCTCCAACAGATTACCACTTTTTCCGGAATTTGAACAATTTCTTGCAAGGAAAAAAATTCATTTCCGATAAAGCAGTTAAAACCACCTTCAAAGATTTTATTGTTTTACGCTCCCACTATTTTTATAGCAAAGGAATTAATGAACTGTCTATAAAATGGCGAAAGTGCATAGATAACAATGGTCAACAAATTAATAAATGACTTATGACTTATGACCAGCGTGACCAGATTTAGCAGAATTCTGCGATTTTAGCAGAATTTGACCACCAATTTAGGGTTTAGCATATTATGTCGCAGATTAGAAAAAGTTGGCAGTTTCTAGCAGAATCCAATAAACCCTTGTCAGAAATTTGGCAGAATTCAATTCGTCCTATTTTTCTTGTTGTACTGGCAGAATTCTGCTAAATCTGGTCACGCTGCTTATGACTTATGACTCGGTCGGAAATCTGCTTTTTTCATATAAAACGCCAATTTCGTATGTAAGGACCTTCCGACCTTATTATATATCGTGCAATCCACGAAGACGCGCCCCACTCTTTTTCCTAATGCTTACAGCACAAGTGTGCAACATTCCGCTAGTGTTGATACACACTAATTATTATTAGTGGGTAATTTGTGTGTATTGAAAAAACTAAAACACTAGCGGATTTAACTAGCGATAACAACTAGCGATTCGGAACAAGAGTGGGGCGCGTCTTCGTGGATTGCACTATCTATAAACATACAATCCTTTTTTATAAAATCAGTTTAACATTGATTGATTTTGAACTGAATGTTAAATGAATGAATCGATTCTTTTGTCACATCACTATTTAAATTTCGTTAAAAAGTGGTACACATAAGGTGTCATTTTACTGCAGCTACTTAAAAGTCGGAAAAAAAAAACCATTAATATGCTGCTGCTGTATAACGGTCTATTTATAGTTTTATTATTCTAACAATATTCTCTCTATTTGTTTCAGTGTTTTAATACCAGCCGACAAGTTAAGACTACGTGCAATATTTTTTTTTGGTCACCTAGGTTATTTTTCCCACTCACGTTTCTCCATTATCACATCTGACATTGGCAGAATTATCGATATCGGCAGAATTACCATAAATAAAAATAGAACAGATGGACATCTGATATTTTATAAAAATTATAAGCTGTTGATAGTTAGATTATCATGGTTAAACCATTATAAACATAATAGAATGTTGGTACACAAAAATTGACTTAACTTAAAAAAAATATATTGATGTTCGTTATCAAATGATGCACTGTACTTATATCTATTTCTGAATTATATTCTAGAATTTTTTTTCGTTATTATTATTATTTTGTTGTTTTTTTTTTACTATATCATCTGTAAATAATTAATTAGTTAAGTGTGTAAGCATCACGCAATGCAATTACAATGCAAAATAAAATACAATTTTTCTTAAATGGTCTTGATTGTTTATATTATTTTTTAAAGATGTCGCCCAGAATCCTCCACCAATTTTAAAAGGGAAACAAATAAAAATAATCTCTTCTCTCAGAAGCGCGGCAGCCCGCGGCTGCCGCGCTTCTGTTTATAATACCTATAAAATTCTGTCTGTGCGACGGTCGCGCGTCTGCCGCGCGACTGTCGTACTGCTAAAGTCGCCTAAGTGTGAAAGCGGCCTTAAGTTGAATGGGCTCGACCAAAATTTTACTGTAGTATTATAACTACTTAAGTCTACATTTATGACCCCAGGAACTACTTTAATTAATCCAAAGCGTGTCTGAATTCACTTGGAGACAAAATATATGTGAGGAAGAAAGATTGATACTCGTATAATAAAGGGAAATATTTATTTAACTTATCCTCTAAAAAATTATTGACCTGCTAATGATGGACAGTTTTTAAAATTAATGAACCTCTAAACATATTATATATATTCTACATTATACATAATATATTCTGCTATTCGGGGCGGAGATAAATCCAACAAATCAAAAATCATTAAAATCGGTCCAGCCGTTCTTAAGTTATAAATGGTTAAAACGCCCTCTATATTTATTAATATAGAGGGCGTTGTTGTTTGATCCTCTGGACATATACCGCGCTATACCGTGGCCCTTTGTTCGGAAACCTCTTACTATTTAGTTATCCTGTGAACATAGAGGTAGGTTTAAAATTAGTCCCTAGAAATCAGTGACATTGGTACAAAGGTTTTTGGAACGAAATTCCTTATCGCGCGTTACACTTTGTTCACTTGGCGAATGAGAGCTAGATTGAAAAAAGTTAACATATGACCGTCATTACACTTGTTACGTTGAACTTCGTTCCATCTGGGTGTTCCACGACGCCTCTTGATTGTTTTTTTTTCTGTTTTGGTAGGTAAATAAAAATCATTTTATAACATTTAAAAGTTTATTTTGCAAACACTAGTTTGTGACCATTTATATGTCTACGTAATCAGTTCACTTCCAGTTCAGATAATTACTAAGTAACATTTTCCAATACCTAAACGCCTTAAAGAATGGTTGCACCAGTGTAATTATGCAACTGTCGGGCTTGAAAAACTGTCAGGCTTGAAATACTGTCAACTTTTCAGGGCTGACAGTTGGCTATAGTCCGTTCACAGTTATTTTACCTCTAGCAGCAACCTAACAACAACCATAGTGTAACGAGAACAAAGATCACAATGATTTTGACAGATTTAGGATCAGTGGCAGCAACCATATTATAATGAGAATACCTAATGATCACTGATTTGGACAGTGATGCGAAATCAGAGGTAAAATGTCTATGAGAGGATTGTAGATTCGTTGGAGTAGTACCTACTGATAAACATAGATAATATACGTAAGTAGCTACCTACATAACCTCATCTTTTTTTGTCATAGGAATGTCTAAAATGTTTATTTTTTTAATGACATTGCAGAAATTCTGTTACATTTTTCACAAGATAATTTATTGGCAGTTACAAATGCAGTTGGTTAAGGAATTAAACTATATATTTAGCAAGATATAAAAAGAGAGAAAATGGTCTAAAGTTTGTGCTGAAGAAGCCCACCAAATGGGGGGGCAGATTAGAAAATGTGTAGGTAATGAAAGAGTTGTCATAAATTTGAATGAATTTAAAATAAAATTGTGAATAAATTTTCTAAAAATTACCTAAATTGGCATTTATTAATCCAATAATAAATTGATTCGTACCTAATAACAAATAAATTATGATGTGGGTAAATAATTATTTCACAATCATTGGAACTAACTGTATAAATAATGGTGATACCTACCTCAATGTTAAATGCTTTAATTTAATTTCACTTACATTCTTAAGTAATTAGCCCATTTATTCCGAATTATTGTTTTAGATCAGCCAATTCATTAAATTTTTATTGTATCTTCATTGAATATTTATAATTAAATGCATATTTTATCAATTCATTTTGCCATCTGTTCTGATATCATAAACAATAGCATGTTTTTTTTAGGAAAACGGCCATATTTCATAACCTATCTATACTATCGTTTACTTACTATCACATTTTTCTTGTAATAAGTTTCTTAATGCCTACTTTTATTGTATCGCCAAATTACGTTAATACTTCGAGACTACGCTGTGGGTTCCCCACACGTTTCCCTTACATTAAAATTAAGCAAAAGAAAGTAACAATGGATTGTGATTGGCAGGTTTAAGGGTGGGTTTCGAACAAATCCTTGATTGAACCAACAATAGTTTTTGTAACACATACCACTTACAGTAGGATCGTGTGGCCAGTGCGGCAATTTTAGTAGATAGTAAAGATCAAATTTGCAAAACACGAACCTATTCGTTGAAATTGGCAGGTGTCAAGAACGCATTCTCTCGTCGGCCGCAGATGATTATACACAACAGAGCACGGAATCGCTGCGCCAATCGCGTTCAAAGACTGCATCAGCAGTAGGTACTATTTAAATTCGTGTCGCAGAAAGTTCGTTGAGCGCTGACTTCTGTCACGGACCGCCATCCAAAGCCGTTAGTTTCTGTATTAACCTTTTAACCGCTTACGCCGGATTAATCCGACAAATATTTTCATGTTCATTTCGCCAGGGTCGTATATTTAGATACGACCAAATACCACAGCTCGTTTAATCTGCTTTTTTATTTAATTACGCTGTATTCTATCAGGTACCTATTTATTTTTCGATTCACTACCGGGCGCTGGGGGCATGCGCGGTCCGAGGGGGGGGGTTGTGGGGGTCATGACCCCCCCCAAAATCATTCAATCTGACGAGAGTCTGAATAAATGACTTGTCTTAATAACTTAACTTGTGCCACGGAGACCTCGATGGGCATAAAACATAGGCAGACATGGGGACTAACACAGAAGCAAGGAATATACTACAAAATATACTAAAAGCTATAAACACTATGAAATGACAGTGGGTTAAAAAGTTTTTACTTCAAAAAGCCTGTTGTAAAATATACTGGATGAAATTGATTAGGTTCGCCAAATTAAAACATCTAATTCAACGTATTATAAAGAAAATTTAGAGCATGTCATTAATGAAAGGGATGCACATGATACGTGCGCATAGGCAAGCGGTTTGGTAACGTCGTCGTCGCGCGTCCTTTTTTTCGTAGGTACGGTCAAAATTAGGTAAGTAGGTACTACTAGTTCAACGTGTTGCCAATTCGATTCATGTTGTGAATTTGTGATTTCTGCGATGACTAGATTGCTTATCGGACGCGCGCTAAACTTTAATTTTCGTTTTGATAATTTAGAAAAAAAAACGTAAGTATCGACTATTATTCGTATCTACTTGAAGGCAATAACTTAGTTTGCACAATCTAAGACCATTACTTACACGATTTTTTTCAAGAGTTTTAATTTGGGACATGACAATTTATAATGATTATGTAGCAAATACTGGACCTCCTATTTCAATTTGGCGCAAGTTTTCAATTTCATTCTGTAGAATCAAGGATGCAAGAGCGAGCGAAGCAAACTCGGGATATTGGGCACCCCGTTCGTAAGGCCAGATTCCAAAGCCTAAACTGTTGTAAAACGAGGCCGTTTCGTCCTAATTCGAAAAATAAATTTCTCTTTCTGTTTAATGGTCAAAAGAAAACGTCACCTATTTAAGGTAGGGTGCTAAAATTTTCAGGCTCGCTTCACTCGCTCTTGCAATCTGCTTTCTGTTGATTCTTGAGCATTTCTTCTTAAGTCGGCAAAGCAAGCAATTCCTAGTCCTTTTAGAATGAAAAGAAAATCGAGCCTATCCGATAATGTGCAAAATTTTCGAGGTCGCTTCGCTCGCTCTTGCAATCTGAATTCTCATAGTTGCTTGGACTTGCCTGTAATAAATCGAGAATGTAACTCCTATTTCAGCACAAAAATACTTATCATACAAAACCTAAACAAACCGAGGCGGGTTGTTAAAATTTTCGAGCTCGCTTCGTTCGCTCTTGCAATCTGCTTTCTGTTGATTCTTGAGCATTTCTTCTTAAGTCGACAAAGCAAGCAATTCCTAGTCCTTTTAGAATGAAAAGAAAATCGAGCCTATCCGAGAATGTGCAAAATTTTCGAGCTCGCTTCGCTCGCTCTTGCAATCTAAATTCTTATAGTTGCTTGGACTTGCCTGCATAAATCGACAATGTAACTCCTATTTCAGCATAAAAATATCATACAAAACCTAAACAAACCGAGGCGGGTTGTTAAAAATTTCGAGCTCGCTTCGCTCGCTTTTGCAATATGCTTTCTGTTGATTCTTGAGCATTTTTTCTTAAGTCGACAAAGCAAGCAATTCCTAGTCCTTTTAGAATGAAAAGAAAATCGAGCCTATCCGAGAATGTGCAAAATTTTCGAGCTCGCTTCGCTCGTTCTTGCAATCTGCTTTCTGTTGATTCTTGAGCATTTTTTCTTAAGTCGACAAAGCAAGCAATTCCTAGTCCTTTTAGAATGAAAAGAAAATCGAGCCTATCTGAGAATGTGCAATATTTTCGAGCTCGCTTCGCTCGCTCTTGCAATCTAAATTCTCATAGTTGCTTGGACTTGCCTGCATAAATCGACAATGTAATTCCTATTTCAGCATATAAATATCATACAAAACCTAACCAAACCGAGGCGGGTTGTAAAAATTTTCGAGCTCGCTTCGCTCGCTCTTCCCACCCTATATAATAACCTACTGTTCTTATACATTTGACCAATTTGGCGGCATTATTAAATAACATCCCCCCTACTAAAAGCTGCGTCCCTGAACAGCATAAGTAATGTGGAGCTGTAGATGTACATGAACATTAACATAACACCACACCTTTAATCCCCGGAGCGTTAGCCAGGTGTGTATATTCATATAGTACTTACACCCATATTTCGCCAGTTATGTTGAAGTCCCATGATATAGGTGGCGGGCCTACTGCAATCAACCGGGCACAAATCCATACACCGGGCTTTTTCTAAGAAATTTCTGATGGAAAAACCTAATAACACTTTACCCGACCTAGGAATCGAACCCAGGACCTCATGCTCAGCAGTAACGCTTGTGACCACTACACTAACAAGGAGATGTACCCTCAAAATATTCCTCGGCACCCATGGTGACCCCCCCCAAAATCTTGGGCTGCGACCGCGCCTGGCTGGGGGCACGACAACTGAAATGAAGTCGCGCGGTTAAAAGGTTAAATTGTGTGGTACTGCGAGAAAACGGTTTTTTGTAATGGAAACTAGCAGCAGTCGTCGAGGAGACTCCATGCTTTGTGTTACACAGCCTCACAGCCTATTGTTATAGTAAAAAAAAATGTGAGTATGATTCATGGATAACTTTCAGGGTAAAATTTTAATCATGTCAACCTACAAAGTTTTGTTATCCATAGCCCCTCAAGCAGATAGACTGGCTAAAACCCGCGAAACATGATCAATTTTTTTCATAAACTCATTTGTATCCTTCTACCAGATTCATATTAGTTTCATTCACGTCATAAATATACTAAATACACTTATTATTTAATTAGGCACAGGGATATCAGTCCATGCCGGCCACATCGCCGCCCTTTCTGAAGTCCGCGTTGGCGTAGATCGCGGTTTTATTTCTAAAGAGTGCGCAGATTATTGAACCTCTGCTTCTGTAGCGTTCCATTCCGTGTCCTTTCGCTCTAAGACCTTTCACTATGTCCTGTGGAAAGAAAGGTTTTACATAATTACGTGAGTCAATGTAAATCTTAAAGGACAATATCCGGTAGACAGTTTCTTGTGAAAAATGAGAGGGGTTTCAGAGTTGAAAACAAAGATCATTTAAGAAGAAAATCAGCCTTCAAACAAACACCCACACACACAAACCATAGTGACACCATAGTCCGTAGGCTTCATCAGGATCCAAATCTCATACCTACTTACTTATAGGTCCGTTCACCTAAGCTAGGGTGAATAATTTACTGCGCTGATTACGATTGCATACTGGATGTTATAAAGATAACCCAACTCAGACTTTCGCAATCCAGTGTTGAACAAAGACCTCTCTATAGAAACACATAAAAACCGGTCGGGCTTTGGTTGAAACCGTTCTGATTTTCTTCATGGCCTCTGGTGTCTGGGTCAGGGCATTTGCATATCCTAACTAATATTATAAATGCGAAAGTAAGTTTGTTTGTTTATTACGCTTTCACGTTAAAACGGCTGAATGGATTTGAATGAAATTTGGCGCATGGGTAGACCATGACCTGGGCAAGAACATAGGCTACTTTTCATCCTGGATCACATCACATCACCACGGGCGATAATATCGCGGCGATAATCTTGCGGTGCCATCAGATTATCGTTGCGATGATATCGTCATGTAGAGATTGATTCATAGAGTTTCTATTAACTTTGATGGCACGACGATAAACCTATCGCCGCGGTTCTCTCGCTCGTGGAGACGGTCCCTTACAGTAAAAACTATTTCTTACATCTGTAACGCCATATTCATATTCGATGTGCATGGGGGTGATCTGATGGTGGATCCGAGGTTCGTCCACAGCTTCCTTTATTGACTGATTGAACCACAGTTTGCGTATTGTCACCTGAAATTGAAAGTTCAGATTTTATATAGTGAAGTAACAAAGATTTGTAAGTAAGTAATGAGACAGCAGGAGTTCAAACCCTTTTATATATGACTTGACCAGTGCACAATATTAGAAATATGAGCAAAACCTTCCAAATAAACTGCTCGAATTATCATTATTTAGACCTTCCAAATGTAACCTCAGAACAATCTTTCCTTATATGATTCAATCAACTCAGCGTATCGCAGTCCACTACTGGACATAGCCTAACATAGGCCTCTCCAAGGCTGCACCACAACACTGTCCTCCACCTTCCGGATCCATATATGATGATAACATCTAAAATGGCTGGTTCTGTTGGTCTTATAACATCTATATAGGAAAACCTCTCATCTTCGACCAGTTTCGATTTTTGAACTTACCAAAGCCACAGAAGTGATAATCTTAGTTCCTCCAGATGCCCCAATCACGAACTTTGCGTTTCCATTCCTATCCACAATGATGCTGGGACTCATAGAAGACATGGGTCGTTTGTGCGGCGCGATGAAGTTCGCGGGAGAAGGCTTCAGTCCGAAGAAGTTGGTGATGCCAGGGGAGGAGAAGTCATCCATCACATTGTTCATTACGATGCCGGTCTTGAGAGTTGAAAAACCAGCGCCGTAGCTGTAAGATAAAATGTTTGTGGTTATGAATAAAGTTTGGGATCAATTTATTTCTTGTGTATAGTCTACACGTATGCCATCAGGCTATCAAGACATTCTACTGTTAAGGTGCGTTTTCTGTGTTCTTCTTTTCGAATGCATTTGGAGAATATTACAACTTGATTACCTACTTTTGGATTTAATCTTGAACTAGAATGGTACTAGCAACTATTTGAGTTCCTATCAAGTATGACAAGTGGACCTGGCCACAGATCAACCTACAAGTTCTCAATTATAATTTAACCATTAGCCGTTCACAACGCAGCTAGACTTAGGTAGTACAGAGGCCAGCACATTAAGCTATCCCAATCTTTATTATAAAGGAATAAGTTTCATATTCAATGAGGAAAATTTGACAGATTGGGGTAGCTTAATGTGCTGGCCTCTGTACCTACGCAGTGAAGCAATTTTAGAGTTGTTTCAATTTACTCAAGCTGTAAGGTAAAGGTTCTTGGCATCTATGGCTGGATTTCTTTCTGCTTTCAAGTTTTATCAAAACTTACTAATAATTTATGGAACTGGTAACAGAAACCGCATCCCCATTGGCTGCGATGATAGATATGTGAGCTGTTCCTGCGTCAGGCTGGTTGTAGGTCTCGGCCCCGTAGGTGGCGGTGTCGTTGCTGGTGGCTGTGTCATTGATGCGGAGACGCACCTCCGTGCCGTACTCAGGAGTCGTCACGTTACGGATTAACTGGAGGAAGGCAAAAAGACTTAAAGAAACCCGAAAAATAAAAGTATTTAACAAAAGATATGAGAGATATTTTTGCTTTTCGGGATGTCGGAGTTGGTATTAGGTATCTACATTTTTTTTTTCTAAAAAGTCCCCGATTATTTCGTTTATAATTTTTATTCTCAATACAAATTCATTAAGACTATGCCGAACGCACAGTGGCGCCCTCGTCGTTTGTTTGGTTATTTCATACAATTTAGAATGAAAATGCAGAAAATAAGCACGTTAAGTTGTGCTTCATAAGAGTATACGCTAATATTATTAGAAACGGTAGTTTTACATTGTTTAGTTTTATTATAATCCTTCAAACGGAATATAGTGGCCACTGTTATCCGTTTTAAGGATTATAATAAAATTAAACAATATGATGAGGGCACCACTGTGCGGTCGGCATAGTCTTAAGACTCTACCCACAGTCCTTTCACAGTTATTTTTTCTATCTTTGATTTTGCATCACTGTCAAAATCAAAGTGATTTTTATTCTCGTTGCTCTAAGGCTGCAGGTGGGTTGCTGTCAGGGGCAAAATAACTGACTACTGTGGACTATAGAAGACTATAGAAGAACGGTAGCTGATAATTAGCCGCCATAGCAAGATAAAATCGTGTCAAAAGTTCAATGTTATTTATGTTGTAATACGTTTATAAGAAAATTAATTATACAGGGTTATTGGTACAACACCAGCAACCTCTTAAGAGGTCATTGTACTCATCATTATGAACAACTTTTACTATGGGACCAAACCTGAAATCGCGAAAAAAAAAATCAGCTGTTCCCTACATTTTGACGAGATAGACGAAGATAAATGTAGGGAACAGCTGATTTTTATTTCGCGATTTCAGGTTTGGTCCCATAGTAAAAGTTTTTCATAACGATGAGTAGGTACAATGACCTCTTAAGAGGTAGTTGGAATTTTTCAAAATAACCCTGTATAAATGAATAAAGAAAATGATTATCAATTGAAAATTCTACCTATTTCGTAATCGAGCAGTTTTGCGAATAACTTCCTCATTTGTTATGATTACTTAATTAGGTACTTACGTTATAAATAAATATTAGCTCGCTAATAAATATTTTGTGACGCAATTTTAGCCAATTGAATTTCAATTTATTTTGAGTTGGCGAAATAATTTCTTTCTTTTAATAATTAAAATATTATTAAAAGAGAGAAAAGTAAACGGAGGAAAGGAAAGACTACGGAGAGTTACTGATAAATGGTGGGAAAACCCCATAACATTGCCCGATTTAGGAATAGAACCCCGGACCTCTAGAAGTTCAGCAGATGCGCTTGCAACCACCAAACCAACGAAGCACACTCTCGAACTCTTTGCATTTTTTGAAAATGGTTAATTAAATTGAATGTAATTCGTTAAGTCATGTCCCAATTAATTAGCTATCAACTAAACTTAGTTGATCGTTGCTAGCAGTATGTAAATATTTTCAAGGAAGTAGCCTTAACATCTTACCCTGGGCCTTTGGAGCTCCTCTTTGACCCAGCATTGCAAAAGGATTTTAACGTTTATAACATTAAAAACACAGTAAAATAAGTTGTTGAGGAAGACTTTTTACTTTATGACAGACTATTTGGAACATAGCAGCATAGAATACAACTACAGCATAGAATAGTACTTGCATAAAAAAGTACTTCACATAAGTTACATTGACTGTACAGTCAACAGCAAAAGTAGATGATGAAAATCAGAAATTCAATACTAATTAATGAACGGAGTTCGCGAGAACTTTGTGGCGTCGAAGTAGTAAATGTTTGGTATAATTTACAATCACATAACGACACTTCGACGCCACACAGTTCTGACTCGAACTCCGTTCATTAATATTGAATTTCTGATTTTCATCATCTACTTTTGCTGTTGACTGTACCTGGCTAATTAGTAGGCTGTTTTGTAATGTCTAACGGATCGTCTGTCTTAGCAATGGATTTTTTTATGGCTCTTTTCTTCGAAAATATGAAAAAAAAAGGAAGTTTATAAAAAGATTTAGAATTGGACATACCTATCCGTTTGTTACTACGTTTCAAAGGCTAGACTTGTTAAAGCCACCATCTGACCGTCTTAAAAAAGATCAACTCACCTCAGACAAATCCAAGAAATCCATATCTCCCAATTTCGTCCTAGTCGCGTACGCATACTTGAAGGCTTCAATGATCCTGTGGTACGTGAGGATCTTGTCTTCCGTAGTGTTGATGCTGGAGGCGCTGAAGTTGTAGCCACTGAGGATGTTCAGGATGTTCACCAGGATGGCTCCACTGCTCGGAGGGGGGACCGTGTAGAACGTGTCCCCGTTGCTCAGGACAACCGCTATGGGTTCTGTGATTTTGGCTCTGGAAAGCGAAAAGTATATATAGTTTAAAGAGAAGTTGAAAGGTATAAAGTCCGTCGAAAGAATCCCCATCGAATGTTTCGACTCCTCATTAGTCATAATTCGGAAGAGAAGAGAGATGTTGATGTTCTTACATTGAACTTTTTGATAATATTTTGTTCACAGTGTAAAGTGACCAATTCCATGAGTAGCGCTTTCTCCTGGATAGAAGGCATATGCATTATTATGTTCATAACTAAAGTATTCCAGCAGACTGTTTGTAGGTTTTGTAATAAGTATTGGTTTTTAAATAATACAAAGTTTCAGTAATTTTCATCTTATATTTCTTTTCTTTTAGTTGCATCTTAATATCGTATTGTGTCTCTTTATAACAGTGAAGAATAGTTAAATACCTGTTTTCAGATAGCAACAAGTACTTCATACTTAAGACTAAATGAGAAATAATAATTCATAATACATATCTAAGTTGCATTCCTGCGCTTCTCGCAAACGGCCATCATAATATTATTTCCAGCATGCATCTATTCTTGATAATATTTCACAATGTGACAACCGTTATGTAATAACGAATGCCCAGTATACATACCTACCATTATTAGGGCGTAACAGAAGTGGTGATGTATAAATTAAATTTTTCATATTAGGGTCGATAATTGCATTTGTAAGCAATACTCCCATTTACGTCAGGATTGGATTATCCTAGATGCCTAACATACAGGGTCAAATTAAATTAACTAGCGAAACTTTGCAGATAAAAGAAAACAGTTTTTCTCATCTCATACTTCACATAATAGCATTATCAACAGTCGTTGACCCAAAACTTAATTATAATTATAACGTGTTTATACCCATCACGACTCGCTCGCTAATTTAATTTGACCCTGTATAGATACTTCTATAATTACATTATTAAATGCAAAGTTAGTTGACATCAGTACGCCTCTTTGTGGATATCTGATGACCTTTAGCAGACGGAGTTTACCACTTTGAGAAATAAATACAAAATATATGGAAGCCTGCTCATGCATCTTGATCGTTGCCTCCAGAATTTTAAACTGAAAACAAACTGGTTTTGTTATTAACAAGAGCTGGTGCCGTATTATGACGTCGCCGTATTATGGTTTAATGCTATCACGATTCCAGTGTAAGAGAGAGACGGAGCTATACATGACCGACAGCACCCTCCTTTTTTCGCACGGAATCATGATAGCACACCCCGGACACTCCGTACAACGCGCGCAAAATAATTACCTACTACTACTACATAGCCAAATGACGTTGGTACACGTGCAAATGTGTGCGTAAACTCTAGTAGGGTTGGTTGTCGTGCGGAGCGTAAAAAAAATGGCGGGAACGACGACGACGCGACTAGAAAGGACTAGTTTGATTGTTTATCTAATTAGTCGGGTTCGTAATGAAATAAAAATAATATTATAATAGTTAAGTAATAAATGTAAAACTTTTTAATAATAACTTTAATTTCGGAAGTCGGTGTCTTTGGATCCGTATTTTAGTTTATTGCCACCGACTTACGAAATTAAAGTTATTTTTCACTTTGTACTTAGTGTTTTTTTGGAAGTCGGTTTTTTTATGCTAAAAAGTTTTTATTTCTCGCTTTTTAGTGGGTCTGCAGGCGCGGTCGCAGCCCAAGATTTTGGGGGGGGTCACCATGGGTGCCGAGAAATATTTTGAGGGTACATCTCCTTGTTAGTGTAGTGGTCACAAGCGTTACTGCTGAGCATGAGGTCCTGGGTTCGATTCCTAGGTCGGGTAAAGTGTTATTAGGTTTTTCCATCAGAAATTTCTCATAAAAAGCCCGGTGTATGGATTTGTGCCCGGTTGATTGCAGTAGGCTCGCCCCCTATAACATGGGACTTAACATAACTGGCGAAATGTGAGTGTAAGTACTATAATACGAATATACACACCTGGCTAACGCTCCGGGGATTAAAGGCGTGGTGTTATGTTAATGTTCATGTACATCTGCAGTTACACATTACTTATGCTGTTCACGGACGTAGCTTTTAGTAGGGGGGGGGGGGGGGGTGTTATTTAATAATGCCGGCAAATTGGTCGTATGTATAAGAACAGTAGATTATTATGTAGAGTGGGAAGAGCGAGCGAAGCGAGCTCGAAAATTTTTACAACCCGCCTCGGTTTGGTTGTTTTGTATGATATTTATATGCTGAAATAGGAGTTACATTGTCGATTTATGCAGGCAAGTCCAAGCAACTATGAGAATTTAGAAGATAGCAAGGGCGAGCGAAGCGAGCTCGAAAATTTTAACAACTCGCCACGGCTTGGTTAGGTTTCATTTGATATTTTTATGCGAGGATTTTTATAGGAGTTACATTGTCGATTTATGCAGGCAAGTCCATGCAACTATGAGAATTTAGATTGCAAGAGCGAGCGAAGCGAGCTCGAAAATTTTGCACATTCTCGGATAGACTCGATTTCCTTTCCATTCTAAAAGGACTAGGAATTGCTTGCTTTGCCGACTTAAGAAGAAATGCTCAAGAATCAACAGAAAGCAGATTGCAAGAGCGAGCGAAGCGAGCTCGAAAATTTTAACAACCCGCCTCGGTTTGTTTAGGTTTTGTATGATATTTTATGGTGAAATAGGAGTTACATTGTCGATTTATGCAGGCAAGTCCAAGCAACTATGAGAATTTAGATTGCAAGAGCGAGAGAAGCGAGCTCGAAAATTTTAACAACCCGCCTCGGTTTGTTTAGGTTTTCTTTAATATTTTTATGCTGAAATAGGAGTTACATTGTCGATTTATGCAGGCAAGTCCAAGCAACTATGAGAATTTAGATTGCAAGAGCGAGCAAGGCGAGCTCGAAAATTTTGCACATTCTCGGATAGGCTCGATTTTCTTTTCATTCTAAAAGGACTAGGAATTGCTTGCTTTGCCGACTTAATAAGAAATGCTCAAGAATCAACAGAAAGCAGATTGCAAGAGCGAGTGAAGCGAGCCTGTAAATTTTAGCACCCTACCTTAAATAGGTTACTTTTATCGAATTAGGACGAAATCCACTCGTTTTACAACAGTTTAGGCTTTGGAATCTGGCCTTACGAAGGGGGTGCCCAATATTCCGAGTTTGCTTTGCTCGCTCTTGCATCCTAGATTCTACAGGATGAAATTGAAAACTTGTGCCAAATCGAAATAGGAGGTCCAGTAGCTGCTACATAATCATTATAAATTGTCATGTCCCAAATCAAAATTCTTGAAAAAAATAGTGTAAGTAATTATGGTCTAAGATAGTGCAAACTAAGTTATTGCCTTCAAGTAGATACGAATAATCGTCGATACTTACGGTTTTTTTTTTCTAAATTATCAAAACAAATAAGAAAATTAAAGTATTAATTTCAATTTTCAAAGTCATCGCAGAAATCACAATTTCACAACATGAATCAAGTTGGCAACACGTTGAACTAGTAGTACTTACATAATTTTGACAGTACCTACGAAAAAAAGGACGCGCGACGACGTTGTCAAACCGCTAGCCTATGCGCACGTATCACGTGCATCCCTTTCCTTAATGACATGCTCTAAATTTTCTTTATAATAGTTGAATTAGATGTTTTAATTTGGCGAACCTATTCAATTTCATCCAGTATATTTTACAACAGGCTTTTTGAAGTAAAAACTTTTTAACCCACTGTCATTTCATAGTTTTTATAGTCTTTACTTCTGTGTCAGTCCCCATCTCTGCCTATGTTTTATGCCAATCGAGATCTCCGTGGCACAAGTTATTAAGACAAGTCATTTATTCAGACTCTCGTCAGCTTGAATGTTTTTGGGGGGGGTCATGACCCCCACAACCCCCCCCCCCTCGGACCGCGCATGTGGGTCTGTTTATAAAGTATCTAAGTTACAATAGCCTAATGTCAACTTGCTCATCGCATTATACAAAATATTGCTTTTCCCGGTGCAGGGACGTTAATTGTTGAGGAGTTCTCTTGGTACTCCATCATCAGCTCCATTTCACCATTCGCATTGTGACGAGCATAAATTGTGCTTAGCAAGCATATTAAAGTAATCGAATCGCAACCTGTGAAATACTTATTATTGAGTAGACCCGGTGGCCATCTGTGGTCTTCATCATCAGTTCCACTTCACTAAATGTTGCTATCCCAGAGCAAATACCCATGCAAATAAGGTACTTAGCTAAATATTGCTTACACTAAAATATTTTCGTTTAAATGACCTACTTAACTATAAATAATCGGTTATTATATCGCATGGTATTAAAATGCGATATCTTACAAACATTTATGTAAATACAAATTCGGAAAAGCATCACAATATCGAACCATCGTGATTAAAATTCATATAAAACTTTTAAATCGCAAAATTGTGTGTTCGTGTCAGCAGTACAGTGCTGCGGTTCTTTGTGAGCGCCCCTAGCTAATGAACCGCCGATAATGTCGCGGGTGTGCGGGGTGAGGTGCGGTATCTGATGTCAGCGCGGGGTAGGGAGTGGCCATTCTGTACGAAGTACTATTAGGTATTCTGTGATGATAGCATTAATACTGCCCTTGGTAAAAGGTATTTTATTATGCATTTATTTAGGAAAATTGTTCTGGAAAATTGGTCTCTCAGTTAGGTCATCATATGCCTAAATAAAACCATTGAGGCAAATAATTTTGACAAGGGCTACATCTACTTTTATGGAGACGAAAATGCTGTTTTACTTCGCAGTCCAAATTCATGTTTGTAAAATTAAAGCTATTAAAAACATTCATTTATCAACATCCTGCGGTTACAGCTGGTCAAAGCCTTCATCAACGGTTCAGAGCATTTGTAGGTAGTCGACATTTTATTATTAGAAAACAAAAGGTGACAAATGTCATTGTTAAGATTACAATAAACAACAAAGGTGTACGAATTTTTCCAACGATTTCACTAGCACCACCTAAATAACTCATATATTTTTCCATATAATTCAATGAGTCACAATTCTATCATTTACTCAGGTGCAAAAATGTAGGTATTGTTTCAAATATCCAATTACGGTAGGTACAATATATTGTGAATCAGTTTTGAAACATATGTGACCATTCTATTCTTATGTCATTGTCAGTGTGCTTATACACGAGCGATATGCGTCGACGGATACAGTTGCCTTTGTCGTCGACGCGTGTCGCTCGTGTGTATGAGCGCTTAGTTACTTTCATGTTATCGGCTCAGGAATTCGTAACGAATTTCAGGTATTAGTCACATTCATGGTAAGTTATAGGTAGGTAAGTGATTGAATGTTTGATAATGGCCCCGATTCTGTTGTTCAAAAAATAAATTAAATTTAAGTTTAGTGCATCTTTTTCTTTCTATTTAATTAAGAAAAGGACAGAAGATAAATATTAGCACAGAATACCTAATAGTACTTCGTACAGAATGGCCACTCCCTACCCCGCGCTGACATCAGATACCGCACCTCACCCCGCACACCCGCGGCATTATCGGCGGTTCTTTAGCTCGGGGCGCTCACAAAGAACCGCAGCACTGTACTGCTGGCACGAACACACAATTTTGCGATTTAAAAGTTTTATCTGAGTTTTAATCACGATGGTTCGATATTCTGATGCTTTTCCGAATTTGTATTTACATAAATGTTTGTAAGATATCGCATTTTAATACCATGAGATATAATAACCGATTATTTATAGTTAAGTAGGTCATTTAAACGAAAATATTTTAGTGTAAACAATATTTAGCTAAGTACCTTATTTGCATGGGTATTTGCTCTGGGATAGCAACATTTAGTGAAGTGGAACTGATGATGAAGACCACAGATGGCCACCGGGACTACTCAATAATAAGTATTTCGCAGGTTGCGATTCTATTACTTTAATATGTTTGCTAAGCACAATTTATGCTCGTCACAATGCGAATGGTGAAATGGAGCTGATGATGGAGTACCAAGAGAACTTCTCAACAATTAACGTCCCTGCATCGGGAAAAGCAATATTTTGTACAAGGCGATGAGCAAGTTGACATTAGGCTATTGTAACTTAGATACTTTATAAACAGACCCACTAAAAAGCGAGAAATAAAAACTTTTTAGCAAAAAAAAACCGACTTCCAAAAAAACACTAAGTACAAAGTGAAAAATAACTTTAATTTCGTAAGTCGGTGGCAATAAACTAAAATACAGATCCAAAGACACCGACATCCGAAATTAAAGTTATTGTTAAAAAGTTTTACATTTATTATTTAACTATTATAATATTATTTTTATTTCATTACGAACCCGACTAATTAGATAAACAATCAAACTAGTCCTTTCTAGTCGCGTCGTCGTCGTTCCCGCCATTTTTTTTACGCTCCGCACGACAACCAACCCTACTAGAATTTACGCACACATTTGCACGTGTACCGACGTCATTTGGCTATGTAGTAGTAGTAGGTAATTATTTTGCGCGCGTTGTACGGAGTGTCCGGGGTGTGATATTAGTTTAGTCCTGTCAAATTAGATAATCCATAGACAAGTTTAGACGTGATTAAAAAATTGGCTTCTAAAAATACGTCAATTTACGTCAGGCGCTGACTAATTTGACAGGACTAAACTAATTATCTTCTGTCTTTTTCTTAGTGAAATAGAAAGAAAAAGATGCACTGAACTTAAATTTAGTTTAGTTTGTGAACAACAGAATCGGGGCCAATTTCAAAGTTTTGTAACATATTTTTGGGTAAGTATTGGAACTTATTTTATTTTTATTTATACAGGATGATTGGAAGATGGGTGCAAAGCTTTAAGGCGAAGATAGTACAGACAATTTAGAACCATTTAAGCCACATTTAACTGCTTATTAATGGCCAAATTGAATGACAATAGTTATTTATGCAAATGTTGTAAAATAAGGGGTATTAAAACAGGAATGTGAGTTTATCAAACGAGGCGAAGCCGAGTGTGATAATAGTGTCACATGAGTGTTTAATACCTAATTAATTATGTACAGTTGCATTATACAAGACTATTTACACCCATGATATCAATCATCTATAAAAGGTCCTGAAACAGTTTTTTGCAATATTATTATCGAACAAAAAATGGCGGCCGGCGGGAATACGACGTGAATTCGGATAACCTATAAGTTCTTTTTTCAAATTAAGGCGCTGTGTTAGTGAAACGCGCGTGCATGACAATGTTCTTTTTTTGAAAAGGAGTTGCATAATGTTTAGTACAACATTATAACACTCGTTTGCATGATAATAAAGTTACTATGACACTGGTTGTTTTAATGTTGGCAATAAGCTAACTGTTTCACAAACTTTTTGTATAGGATTTATAGCATGGTTGTAGATAAATGAATTCATTTTTATTTTATTTAATTAAAGTAATGTGTGAGCAATCTAGCAAAAATTTTTAGGCCTGTTTGTCATTACTCATTAGACAAAAAAACCATCATACCGTCATATCTCTGAATCCATTGTAACAGTCCCGGCCACCCTGTATAATAAGAGGCTTTTGCCCTGCAGTTGGATAGTAATACGCTGGTATTTATAAGTAGGTAGTTACCCGCTCCTGGGTGAACTCCAAACAGTTCAGACAATATTTTGATAAGAAATTAGTCTAACAATGATAACGCACTTAGCAATGTGATATGACCAACGTTGAGCTAATTTAGTCAATAAATTGAATGAAAGTGCTTTGTCACACTAAATAGAAGGTATGGAATTGGCAATGCATTTTGCCTGTCTTGCGAATTTGTTTGCATATTGGCACAACACTGCCTTTACCTACCTCCATAGTATATTAGCATTAATCTTCTTTATAAATTACGTGTCACGTTGTTTGTCCGCATTGGACTCCTAAACCATTGAACCGATTTTAATAAAATTTTGCACACTGTGTGCAGTTTCATCCGACTTGAAAGATAGGATAGTTTATATCTCAATTTATAATCGCAATATTATTTTATTGCGAAGATTGCCAGGACAAGGTTTGTATGAAAGAAAATTTCGGAAAAAAATAAATGCACTCGTGGGTCGTAAACTACCACGTAGGGTTTTTTTGTGGATGGGAAAATATCAAATGACCCCTCCCGCTCTGGGTGGAGCAGAAGGGAGTGTCAGGCTCTTACTGACTTAAACCCACCCGTGTTCCTTCCTTAACCCTTTATGTTCCGGGGTAGCGAACCCTTTCGGACAATCCTGCTGCCCCGGCAGGCTACGGGCCTTACTTATTGCATTTGCTGCCATATTTTTGAGGTGCGCGTGGAACACGTACGCGCACCGACCGGCACGGGCCTGGTCCTGATCGGGCGGAGAGTTACCCATTACTCTCCAATCTCTCACGTGGCGTGCCCTACCACGCGGGGTGCGGGTTGGTAGATGTCATAATTAAGACAATTTTTGGTTCTAGGACGATAGCTGTGGCGATGAAATAATTTACACAAAGTAAAGCGCCTATCATGGTTCGAACCTACGACCGACAACTCGAAAGCCACAGCCATCACCACTGCTCTTTGACTCTTTCCATTGTTTATTGCCAGAAGATTAAAAGGCTGAGGCCAAACGAGCGTATAATTTTTTGAGCTGTGAGTCGCGTATTTGGAGTAACGGAATTTACGTTCAACTGAAATTCGGTTAGGCTGCCAGACGGATCGACGTAACTTCAGTCGCATTCCCTCTCTCCCCTCCCTCACCCTGAGCGCAATTCGTTTGAAATAACGCGCGTGAGTCAGCAGACAACTCATTTTGCGTCGCCGTGTGGTTCAAACAGGACTTTAGTTAGTATGAAACTGATTGCAGCAGAATTTCTGCGACCGTAATTCTGCGACTCACGACTCACAAAATTAGGTTCGTTTGACCTCACACTAATATTTAAACCTCTTAAAACGTAATTTTTTATGAAGCAATTATTTTTTTATTAATTTAAAATCCGGAGTCAACAAACGTCTTTGTATTGCATGACATAATACAAAGGTTAATAAAAAATACTTTTACGAACTTCTCGGAGTTATGACTGAACTACATAACAGCTGTTCAAATGTCAACAATGATGCAATAACGGGGTTTTTTAAAAACAAGTTGAGGTGAGTCAGTACCTCGAACACCTAGAGGTACAGCTGCCGATGTATTCTGTAAAAAATACACCGTGAACACTTAGGTGACGTGAGCTTGAAGTGATCTGTCTATAGAGACAACCCCTAGATGACAGCTCACTTCACGTCGCTGTATGTACAGACGCTAGCACATCAAGCTACCCGAACCGGTCAAATTTTCCCAATCTGAACCTTATGCTTTAGCGATAAAGTTGAAAATCTATTAAAGAAATTTGACAGATTGTAGTACCTTGTTGTGCTGGCGTCTGTACCCAAAACCGAAGCGAATATTTGAATTTACAAGTTGAAAGGCATCGATAAGTAGAGGCATATTGGCATTATCGGCCAATTTAATAAAAAGAAAACGTTTACAAATTCACTTACAGGGTTCTAGAAATTCTATTCTATCGTGGCAATATTGTCGTAGACGTCAACGACATCATGAATTCATGATAACACAGGGAAGTAAAGTGCATGGGGATATCTGAAGATCATGCTTTTAAACTTCCGTCCACGATAACGTTATAATAACACCTGCACGTATTTCAATATATTTTTTGGTCGTGGACGTGGATGTTCACGAAAATATCGTCATGTCGGAAATTTTAAAAGCGCAAAATTAACTTCTCTCTTAATAACTCATAACGAACATAAAGAACAGTAGCTTGGATAGTCTAGTATCTTCAGTGTTGAGCTTCACGCAAAGGAATAAGTCGTGATCTCAAGAAAGCCCACAAGTTCACGTAACCTGTTCTTACAAAGGCGTTTATTGCCAACTGCTGACCTTCTAACCTCGTAGGGAAACTGCGTTTTCGCAATACGGTGATTGTTGCCAGGGAACTACCTAGTACTGCATAGGTGTGATAATGATGAGTTACAGGTAAAGGCTTCAATTCACTTGTTCTCAAATTAAATTACCAAATAATTAATTTCCAAATTAATTAATTAATAATAGTAATTAGTTAATTAATTTTCAAATTTAATTAATTAATAAGTAAGAGATTACAACTCAATACTATACTTACACACAATGTAGTAGGTACCTAAATCACAATTAAGTTAGAGATGTCAAATTAGTTCATGCCATGGCCGTGTTTTTAGCCAATTTTAACTAACAACTTGTATGGAAGTTTTAGTTCCGCCCCTTTTTTGGTTTGCCTTTAATAAAATAAATAGCCTAAATTAAGTTTAAGTTTGTGGACAAAGAATCAGCACCAGTACCTAACTACCTATATGTATATGAAGATGTTATCTTCCGAAGAGTGCCGCTTATACTCCTGCTGGCCTGAGGATAAAGACCTCTTCTAATACAGATAATCATTTTTCAGCATGTTAGCTCATTGCGTCTTAGTTATTTCAAGAAGTCAAGACTAGTATGTAATTCCAGCGTGGCAATTGCGTAACATATTATCAATCGGAATCGGTTTCATTTTGACAGTTCCACAACATCCATTGCGTTATTTACGTGTTGAGTAAACAAATTTTTCGAACTTATGAAGCAATGGATTAGCAATTTGCTTAAAAATGATTCAGATTCCGATCGATAGTGTTTTACGCAATTAGGGTGCAGGTTTCTTCACGACGTAGACCTACTTTATATCTCTACCGTTAGTCAGTGAGTGTCAAAGATTATTTAACCTATGAAATTAGATAGCCACCCTTTTTGAATTAAGTTACCAAACAAAAAGTTTACCGTCGTAGGTAATTCTCAGAGTTTCATTATTTCTTTATGCGGAAAAGAACTGGAGTTACCGACATAGCTTGCAGATCGAGCAAGCTGAAGTGGCAGTGAGCTGGCCTTTTTTTTTTTTGAGGTTGGGAAATCATTAAATGGCCCCTCCCGCTCTGGGTGGAGCAGAAGGGAGTGTCAAACTCTTATTGACTAAAACCCACCCGTGTTCCTTCCTTAGCCCTTTATATTCCGGGGTAGCGGTAACCCTTTCGGACAATCTCGCTGCAGTGAGCTGGCCTGTGGCCATGTTTGTCGAACGACCAATGGCTGTTGGAGCAGAAGAATCCTGCGGGGTAATAGCGTAAAACACTAACAGTAGAAATGACTTTCATTTTGACAGTTCAACAACATTTATTGCATTATTTACGTTGTTGAGCAGACAAATTTTTCGAACATATGAACCAATGGATTAGCAAAATGATTCAGACTTTAATTGATAATGTGTTACGCATTTAGGGTGGTGGAGTGGAGACCGCGTATCGGCAAGTGTAGTGTGGGACGCTCCCCAGCTAGATGGACCTTACAAAGACCGACCTTAAAAGGCTGACCTTTAAAAGGTAGCTGGGACAGACTGGATGCGGAAGGCAGACAGGGTGTTGTGGCGCAGCCTGGGAGAGGCCTATGTCCAGCTGTGGACTGCGATAGGCTGAGTTGATTGAAACATCCCTGATGATCCCTGTGATTTATGAAGGTGGGCTACCATGACAGAAAGGGAGAACCAAATATTTTTTTTCAAAATTGATAGAGTCAGTTTGGCCCCTTTTAATGTAGTTTCAGACTAATTATAATGTAAACAACTATCGTCAATAGTCACTTCTCCTACGATTGTCTAAGTTCATCCCGGTCACAAAATGTTTTGTTCTTAAAAACTGGTGATATCATCTGTATTTTTTTGTAAGTGCATAATTATAAGTAAATAATTTAATGTCTTTGGTGCATATGCACTTAACAACCTTCGTTTTGTTTGTTATTGAAAAGCGATACGTAGGTATGCATTACTATGAATAAAATTGAGATGTAAATATCAACTATCTCGTTGGTCTAGTGGACGCAAGCGCTACAGCTGAGCATGAGGGCCATGAGGTCCTGGGTTCAATTCCCGGGTCGGGCGAAATTTTATTAGGTTTTTCCATCTGGAATTGCTCAGTAGAAGCCTGGAGGCTGGATTCGCGCCGGGCTGATAGAAAAAGGCTCGCCCCCTATTGACCCGTGTATTACTTCAACACAACCGGCTAAATTTGGTTTTATCATCTCTGCCCAACCCTTCGGGGCTTACGAGCGTGATATTGTCTAAATAAGTAGGTGCAGCCCATAGACGTATAAAAAAAAGGCCCGATACAAACTTCATGGCGGCTCGGAACATGAGGTGAGTCGCTGCGCAGTAACAAATTCATGGGCCAGCGGGGTTGAGTGGTGAGGTACTGCGCAGCGAAGAGCCTCCATAAAGTTTGACGCGAACTTTATATTGTATTTGAGAATGGAGCGAGCCGAGCCCCTTCAATTGTTGACAAAACACGATCCATCATGTATGTACTTATCAGGAAATTATGTGATGCTTGAGGAATTTTAATAATGTATTGTATTGTGTCAAGCTATGACGATGGAATTTCTTACTGCGTAGGTACTTGTGTTATTGATCGAACTGCTGTTTCGGTTTATAAAAAAATATTTCTCATACGAACTTACAGTCCGCTTATAAATGAGATACAAAGTAGTAAATATGATAATACAGTACAATACAGTCTCCTAGCTATTTAACTTTTCTATTTCCATAACAATGATATTATTATTTATATTAATTTATTAGAATATCATTGGTCCATAACTAATGTAAGTACAAGTAAATAAATAAGTAGATACAGTTATTTTATCAGGTGTGTATTGTTGTTGTTAAAAATTTATTCGTTTTTATTACTCATAATCTAAATATGTATATATGTATTTCCATCAAACATATTCAGTAGGCAAGAAGTACTTATTTTTTTTAATAATGAATGAATATAGAACCTCTATTTCCGTCCTTCAATCGAGCTTATTTACTTAGATTATTATTTGAAAAAAATTAGTTCGTCTTAGGATTTTTAAAAATCACTAGGTAATTGCTTGGCCTAACTCAAAGGAACAATTCTAGAATGTTCTCAAATAACGTTAAAAAATTAATTCGTTACGTTTTATGTGTACTTCACTAAGTATTTTATTATGTAAGTACCTACCAAGAAGTCACCTTGAGGCGTGCCATTTGGTAACCATACTAAATTGAATCTGATTACCACAGAAGAACTAATTTATTATTAACACATTACTCGATGGTTGAAATCACTTATTGAAGTAGATTCTTTCCATATAATAATATTCATTAGTAAGACTAAGTATTGGGCATGTAAACAACGGATACGGGCAGCGCTGGTGGCCTAGGTACTCACTAAGCCCGTCAACGAAGATACGGGCCCGCCCAAAGAGAATAAAGAGGTTGTATAGTCATTGTTCCCGCCAATGGGCCCGCTAAAAAGTAGTTCGGGGAGTGAACGTGACCCTACTTTCGATTATTACCTTTTTCGAACGGGCAATAACCCATTGGGAGTAGGGATAACTGTCAAATCGTATCAATTGTCATTCATTCTTAGTTTCGGCACCACAGATATAGATAGACCTAGATAACGCAAGTATCACGATCTGTATGAACACCAAGCATTTCATTTTTTGACTACCTACTATGACGTCACAAGCGTTCCTTCTCAGCTTCTCACTCACGCACCCACAGGACTGAGCGCGAAAGTGGCGGCTTACGATTTTTGAACGTAAGTTGGTGCGATTTTTGGGACGCGAAGTAGTTGCTCTTGCGTTATCTAGGTGTATCTATATTTATGTTAGGCAGCAATCTAATCATAAATCAGTAGATGTTACGTTGTTGCAAACGCCCGTAATTTCGGCTGAGTAGACTTTCAGGACCGGGTGTTTTATTGCATCGCCATGCTTGGGGGACTCGCCTGTATCCGGGAGTCTTTGAGCTTGGATAATGCTGATGACTATGAAGGAAAAAACTAGGGTATGATTCTTTGACCTGCAGTAAATCTGTACTCTAAAGGTTGACTGGAACATACAATAGTGACAGTCCCCTTACATTGGTGATTTTCACAATAGTACCGGTCTACTAAATAATAATTTATTGACATAAATACAGTTGTTACATACTTTATTTGAAGCCCTGGCTCCTAGCTACCTATTAAATAGTAAATACATATTCATAAGTATCACGGGTGGAAGTTCATTAATACAATGACACGTAATTTAATTATCTACAATTCTACGCACAAAAATAAAAAAATTACAATAGATAACCAATTCCGACTATTTAGTTATGCTTCACATCTTCCTATTTATTTCCATACAATATGAACAAATGCATTGTTTAATGAACTATTACTATTACGAGTATATTATCATAAACTTAATGACGTTGCTAATTATAATATAAAGACAATGGTGCCGATTCCCTTCTTCAAAAACTAAACTAAATTTAAGTTCAGTGCATCTTTTTCTTTCTATTTCATTAAGAAAAGGATAAATTTTAGTTTAGTCTGTAGCGCTGATTAATTTGACAGGATTCAACTTTTTTTTATCTTCTGTCCTTTTCTTAATGAAATAGATGAATGATGAACATGAACTATGAACATGAACTATGAACTTAAATTTAGTTTAGTTTTTAAACAACAGAATCGGCACCATTGTCATCAGTTTATGTTAATTTAATAAATGCGCACAAATATAGTCATTGCAGTGATTATATTTTAAAATAGCAGGAAATTTGTCAACACACTGAACTGCTTCCTACAGTAATTTATTAGCGCATCTTTGTTTCCGTTACAGTCAGCCATAACTCCTCATTGGCAAAGGCCTTTTGCCCTACCTTTACTGCCTTTAGCTTTAACCTCGACACAAAGGAACCTGTTCACCTCCACCATTGTGAAACTAGTGAAACTAATAGTTCTATCATACTAAAAATACGTTCATAAAGCATTTTCAGTGTGATGTTTAGTACGTAATCAAGAACCTGGTTCAATTCAACAACCAGCAAAAAAAAAACACTTTCACTTACTCATACTGCCTCAAGTCCTCAGCAGTGATGATACTGCCGGCTCTCTCCAGGTCATCCAGGAAGTCTGCAGCCAGGGTCCCGTTGTACAGGTCATCGCCCCCGTTCTCAGCTACCCTCTGGAAGGTGTTGCACAAGGCCTCGCTGGGCTTCACCATCGTGCCAGGCTTGTGGAACTGACCCTTGGCTGTGTTGAAGTACATTTTCCTGGGGATAAGGAAGTAGGTTAGCTTCCGACTACTAAATATGGGTGGAGGAAGATGGTGTGTGGTCTTGGTTAGTTTATTATAATAATAGGCTGGCTATTATTGTCCCCTAGCAAGGCAAATGCCTCTTCTCATTTTTTTCTATACTTACAGTATTTTTTTCTCTGCCCGGAAAGAAGTTGTTTTCGTTGCCAATGGTTATTGTATCGTTGCTAAATTGGAGTGGTCCTATTATATAAATTCTAGTTCGCCATGAGACAGCTACTCATGGAATAGTAGGTACTATGTCGAGTCTAGTCACTTTAGCCTATGCTTCATTATGAATTATTGCGGAAGTTTTTACCAATATAGAAATCAAGCAGTAGGTAGTTATGAGACATAATAATTATATTGTGCTATTGTATTATGTTCTAGCATCTGCCTGCAGGATGTAACCTTCCATGGTCCACTTGGAAGTCCCTGAACCGTCTCCGTACCCAAGTGGGAAGATGTAAGTCGAATCTTGTACAGTGCGGCTGCTTCGAAGAAATGTGTGTGGGATGTGGAGCTGTGTCATAAACTAAGCTTCACCTCCTATCCTGCCCTTTGTGTCCAAAAACGGGCAGCCTAAGTGACCTCTATGCTGGCACCGAACGCCGTGGATGTGGCGAAGTTTTGGGCCAACAAAATTTAATTAACTGTCGTGCCACCGACACGAAGAAGAATATTACGTAAGTATTTAAGAATCCTGACATAAGCCAGTACAAAGACCCTTGTAATCCAATCGATTAGATAATTAGATAGAATTATATTAATTAAATTACTATAATCTGTTTTGAAACAATTCCTTTATTTTGCTGCTGTCAGCTATCATAATTAATTAGCTGTAGTAGACAATTCATTTGTTTTGTTATTAAAAATACATGTAGGTAGTAGTCGTTCTAAGGCCAAAGAATTGTCATGCTGCCAGTCTTCTGGGCACGTTTTCGGATGACAGTGTTGATGCGAACGGGTACTTCGATCCCTAAGAAGTGTCCTTTATTTTTGTATTTATTTGCATATTATTTAGTTAGTCATTTAATTTAGTACTTAGTATAAATATGTAGTAGTTATCTATACATACAATAACGGTATATATCGACCGACTAGCCACAGAATAAACACTATAGGAAGATCATTTAAATATTCCTCATGTTACGAAGCTATAAACTTAAAATAAACGTTACATTTGAAGACTTGTGTCAGTAAATTAACATGAACTCGGCGTTGAGGAAGCTATGTTTATTTATAACATAAGGAAGTGGGTGATCAAACACAACAAAGAAGACTTTACATTACATATAGAATATTATACATACAAAAAATCTGCGACTTCTTACATTCATCGTTCAATATACACAGGGGAATTTTGGGGGGAATAACGGTGCTACGAAAAATGCTGTGAGGGAACTACGGGTTAGTAAAAATGCCACGCATATTAATAACTATTTGGGTGAGCTGAAGTGTGCGTAGGAATAGAGGTAGGTAACTAGGTATGCATGCCTTGGCACGAATCAGATACTGTTTAGCATAGATCATCTTTACGGTTATGAACACATTCAATACCTATTGCTAGAGCTAGAAGTCGACTTAGTTATAATAATACTAGCTGTTGCCCGGACTTCATCTGCGATCCACGATAAAAAGTACCCTATGTCCTTCTCCAGGTCATAGTCTACTCATGTGCCAAATTTCATCCAAATCCGTTCAGCCGTTAGCGTGAAAATGTAACAAACAAACAAATTTACTTTCGCATTTACAATAATAAGTTAGGATTAAGTATGGTTAATTATTAGTAAGTATCTACATCGAACCTTATTATGTGAGATATTATAAAATACTAGGAACTATGTAGCTTTAGTAACTTACCACAAAGTCAAAAGTCACCAGTACATATTACCTCAATGAAAGTCACAGGATAATAAACCTAGGGTAAAGTTGCGTAGGGAGAACTGTAGTTTTAAGGGTAAAATTGAAATTAATCAAAATCTTTTGCATTTATTAAGTTATCAACCAGCATTCACAAAATCACTAAAATCTTTTATTATAATGGGTTTTTGGCGTTTCACAAAAAAAGTTCCTTTATTACGATTAAGAGGTAGGTATGGGTACTTACCTAATTCGTACCACCTATAGCCCTAAGTCGTACTTAGAATAAGGTGTCAGATACGATACATAAATTTAAAGAATAATAAAACACAAAATCATTATCACCAAATTTTAAAGACTACAAACAAATAATTGATTATTTTTCTTCTCCGAAACCTAGCGTGCTGACCACTTGTTTTAGTTAATTCATGAGACTGAGTAACAAATTTTTAAAATGTAATACAATACCTACTCTTTATTATATATACCTATATCATATAAATTACAGATACTTATAGAAATTTTACAACGGGATCGCTAAGAACGATCATTTCTACATCATTACATGTCAGTTTTTATATCCAGGAGAGCAGATATTGCTGTAGTACGACTTAGGCACTGTACGTCTAACGCAACCTTACCCTATTATTGAAATCCTTAGAACGGCCCTTCCTTGGGTGTCCTCTTTAACCATAACAGGAGTCAGGAGCCAAAAGGCACTTTTAATTCTAGTTGCGACTAGAATCAATACGAAACTTTGTATGAAAAAGTGACTGTCTGTAATAAAATATTCGATGTCTAATCCTAACAAACAATACCAGAGTCACATTAGTTGCCATAACTTGAGCCGGGGCAAAACCCAAAATGGACCCTCGAAAAAATTGAGAAATCGTACGAATATGGCAATAAACTGATTCTGCGAAAGTATGGGATTTTTGGCTGAGCGTGGTGATTTTCATTTTAGGATGTCAGTGGGTTGGAGTGGTCGCATTAGGGTGCACACACTGCACACGTAGTATTCAAGGCTAAATTAAGATAGGTAAGTACGAGAATCGGAAAATGACAAGAGGCCATGTCCAAGCGAGCTGTCCGAGAGCGATTAATCACTACTTAATATAAAACAAAGTCGCTTTCTCTGTCCGTAAGTCCCTATGTATGCTTAAATCTTTAAAACTACGCAACGGATTTTGATGCGGCTTTTTTTAATAGATAAAGTGATTCAAGAGGAAGATTTATATGCATAATACATGTATAATATAGTAGAGAAGCACTAGGCTGATAATTTTAGAGGTTGCTAATGTGATGTCGTAAATAAACCCTTGTTTTGCGCTTACATTGCAAACGCTGGCTGAACACTATGAGATACATCAAAATAATGTACTACAGTATTGTACACCTTAAAAAGGTCTACAAAAAAGTTCGCGATGGTATATGTCTATCTCTTAGGGATAACCCACAATAACCATTTTTTTTCCTTTACTTTTTACGAGAAATAATGGCTTAATTACGAAGCGATTTTAAGCAATATAGCATTAATCCTTATCCTATTAAGTACCTTAAATACATTTTGCATTTAATATAGATCAATATGGCCCTTCATAGCATGTTATTTAAATTAATATTTTCGAAGATATTACAGATTTAAAATGCAGGGACATAGCGGTTGCTGCGGTATCGGGCCGGGCAGGGGCTGGCGGCAAGTTAAAAAAAAAAATTAAATTAAAATTATTAATTATTTAATTCAATTTATTAAATTACATTGCACCCGTGCGAAGCCGGGGCGGGTCGCTAGTATGAAATAAGTTAGAACGTAGTGACAGTAGTGTGTGAAAGGTGGGCGCTTTGGGGCTGTCTATAGACCTTCAAAAGAGTTGATCCACGACTCTATTAATTAGTAATTCTTAATTTTTGATTCTCTACTCTATTATCTAGTAAATTTTAGTTCTGGAAACATTGAGTTACAATGTACTACGTAGTACATTACAACTCAATGACTTGAATTTTGTATTTTTTACCTCCGGCCAATAATAGTGCTTAGAGAGATTACCCAAAATTTTATTAAATGATGATTCTTGATTTTCGAATCTCAACTCTATTATCTAGTAATTCTTTAATGTTGTAGGCCAATAATTCGGTCAGACTGACATGAACGCGTGTCTTGCAGATATGCTTGTTGTGCAAAGGGTGAACTTCCAGGGGTTTGGGTGACCACAACTATCTCATATGCCGTCCAAGGACTGATAGCGACCATGTCTCCTTAAGAGCATGATGTCGACGCAATGCCGCTGGAACTAGCCGCCCCCGTAGTCAGACAAGGATTGGACGCCGCAAACAAGGTCGGTAGCTCGATTGCCGCAGGAAAAGCCGCTTCATCACGTTTATCAGTTCGAAAGAACTGCTAGGGACTATGTCTCCAAAAGAGCATGATGCCGACGTAATGCCGCTTGCGTCACTGTATGAAAGTGTTGCTCTGAGTAATGATTGAGATACAAATACTAGTTACGCTAGCGTCTGGGGGGTTACTCACAATTCAATAATAATAATATACTTTGCATTCCTCTATTATTACTATCTTTATAAAACCACATTCAATGTATGTTCATCATCATCATCATCATCATCAGCCGGAAGATGTCCACTGCTGAACCGGATTGTCGTTCGGCGTGGTGGTCTAAGGGGGAGGCCCTTAGACCACCACGCCGAACGACAATCCGCCACTTGCATCCATCGGAATGCAATGTATGTTCATAACTATGAATTCCTAAGTTTAATTTAACATTTCTTTCAATCCTTTCCTTGCTCTATTGATGAGACAAGGCATTGGACTTCTCCATAATATGTGGAATTCATTTGATCTCTACCGATGGGAGGGTGCCCATTTCTGGCGACGAGACCTACAGAAACACGCGGATGAAATCTTCGGGGGGAACCGATACTAAATCCATACTTAATATTATAAATGTGAAAGTGTATGATGTGTTTGTTTGTTTGTCCGTCTTTCACGGCAAAACGGAGCGACGAATTGACGTGATTTTTTAAGTGGAGATAGTTGAAGGGATGGAGAGTGACACAAGCTACTTACTTTCTTTTTATTTATTTATTTAAAAGCGAAAATTTTATCAGCCTGGTGTAATTTAGGAGCAGTCACAGTTACAACAGAGAAATTAAGACTTTACCTGAGATGTGGGTCATTCTTGATGTACGGAGAGCTCTCAATTCCGTCGTACATGACTTTGGACATAGGGAAGCCGTTTTTGCATAGATCCAGACTCGGGGCTATAAGGCTATCCCAGGGCAATTTGCCCCATCGCTTGTGAGCTAACCACATGCCCCGAAGCTCGCCAGGCACGCCAACAGCCAGGGGACCTGGTGGAAATAACAAAAAAATACTTTGAGTTTTAGTCTAATGGTCTCCACAATCTACATGGTCTCCACATGATCTCACCAAGATTATGTCTGGACTTTAAAAGAGACTGTGACCTCTGAGTTTGTTTCGGCCTTTCTTCTCAGAGTAGTCAGATAGGAAACGCCGACCTCATCTCGTTTTAAAAAAATATGATTGACGTGTAAAAGTGTTTGTACAAACCTACTTACAGAAATAAAATCATTTATCATTTATCAATGAAAGGTGGAATTGTAAGCATACTCTTTGACAAGGATGGAACATAGAACACACTAAATTCAAAGAGACGAAAATGGATGAAAGTCGAACTCGTAATTGAATTTCCATCTTAATGATTTAACATTAGGGTGGTAATTCAATTACGACACTTGCCTGTTACACAAGACGACCATATGTGACAGTTAGATTGTGAAGTTTCTTATAAACATTAAAAAAAAACCGCCTTGGTTCCTCGAAGGGTTGGGCAGAGGTGTACTTATGGTACTTACACCCACATTTCGCCTGATATGTTTAACTCTTAGGTAATAGGGGCGAGCCTACTGCCATTGGCACCAACCAAACATAAATCCAGACTCCAAGCTATTACTGAGAAATTCCAGATCGAAAAAACTCACTATCACTTAGCCTTTTTTTATGGATCGGAAATCATCAAATGATCCCTCCCGCTCTGGGTGGAGCAGAAGGGAGTGTCAGACTCTTACTGACTAAAACCCACCCGTGTTCCTTCCTTAGCCCTTTATGTTCCGGGGTAGGGGTAACCCTTTCGGGAAATCCCGCGACCTGGGCATCGAACACAGGACCTCATACTCAGCAGTATCGTTTACGATCGCTAGACCAACGAGACAGTCAGCTATTTACGGGGAATTCCTGTCAAAAGTGTAAAACGAGACTGACTACCAAGTCGCGAAGTTATTTTAAGCAGTTTATTTTAGTATCCTGCAGATCTGTTGGCTTTTGGTTACAGCTGCAGTTGTCCGTCGATTAACATAATGCCGTATTCCACACGAGTTTGACCGGTTATGCTTATTAGACATTCCCTATACTTAATAGTCCCCAACAAAAGATCAACTCATGATCAGGCAGCATAATAGCATTAAGCGGATGTGGGTGTACTCCGCGCCCCAACTCATGGTAGTAGGAGGAACACAGTGAGGTTATAATACGGAGAAGTCCAATAAGTGATACTTTTAACTCTCGGTTTCTCCCATACGTAGGGCATCTACCAATTTCCTAATGTAAAATCATATAATTATTCTAATTTTTAATTTTAAGATTTTTGATTTTGTGTTTTGTTTTATATTTTAAGCTCCAATAACATAACAAGGGAGCGCCCACGAGCAACTTTTGTCTCCGGAACTAATTTGTCTCAAATCAAGTCTACAGGTTTAATATGAAAGTGTGCGCTCTCCCTCTCATAGAGAAGAGGCCTGTGTCCCAGCAGTGGGAACATTATAGGCTGATTATGTGTGCGCTTGTAGCAACCTAACAGTTGGGAGACATTTTTGTCCGCGGGTTGGGACGCAACTGTCGCCCGTCTAAGTATTGGTTGTAAATGTTGCAATACAAGTCTGCGCACGGTAACAAAAAAGTTGCCGGCTAGCCAGTTGCTGCTCAACCAGTGTCTCCATATGTAAATCGGGAGTTACCGTGTTGCAAAGGTAAAAATACGGTGTTTTTAGACAAAATTACGGCGAATCTGCTAAAAGTGTACCGTGCAAATTACCGTGTAATTTTTCAAAGGAAAACAACGGTAGATAAAGACCAGATTACCGTGCATCTACGGTAATTACCGTGTATATGGAGACACTGTGCTCAACCGAAAATGTAACAAAAAACTTTTTAACAAAAAAAAAACCGACTTCTATAAAAAACACTACAAAGTGAAAAATAACTTTGATTTCGGAAGTCGGTGTCTTTGGTTCTGTATTTTAGTTTATTGCCACCGACTTCCGAAATCAAAGTTATTTTTCACTTTGTAGTGTTTTTTATAGAAGTCGGTTTTTTTTTTGTTAAAAAGTTTTTATTTCTCGCTTTTTAGTGGGACTGTTTATAATGCATCAAGCTCATCGCCTTTTACAAAATATTACTTTTCCCGATACAGGGACGTTAATTGTTGAGGAGTTCTCCTGGTACTCTACCATCAGCTCCATTTCACCATTCGCATTGTGACGAGCATAAATTGTTTAGCAACCATATTAAGACTGTGCCGACCGCACAGTGGCGCCCTCATCGTTTGTTTGGTTATTTCATACAATTTAGAATGAAAATGCAGAAAATCAGTACGTTAAGTTGTGCTTCACAAGATTACACGTTAATATTATTAGAAGCGGTAGTTTTATATTGTTTAGTTTTATTATAATCCTTAAAACGGAATATAGTGGCCACTTTTATCCGTTTTAAGGATTATAATGAAACTAAACAATATAAAACTACTGTTTCTAATAATATTACCGTATAATCTTGTGAAGCACAACTTAACGTGCTTACTTTCTGTATTTTCATTCTAAATTGTATGAAATAACCAAACAAACGATGAGGGCGCCACTGTACGGTCGGCACAGTCTTAAAGTAATCGAATCGCAACCTGTGAAATACTTATTATTGAGTAGTCCCGGTGGCCATCTGTGGTCTTCATCATCAGTTTTACTTCACTAAATTTTGCTTTCCGAAAGCAAATGCACGAGTTAGTATAAATAATACCCGAATCGCTATAGGTGTGCCTATAATATTTGAAGAGTTCCTTCGATTTCTCCAGGATCCCGCTGATAATCCTGGCAGCATCAAGCCAGACTTATGTCAACATTGCATTGAACTTAAAATTTAGTCCTGTTTAAAATGAGGCCAAACACGACTACGGTGCTGTAATTTCAAGGTTTGTACTTTTTCTGATGCTCCTGGCATCAGCATCAAGTCTCTGTGTAGGTACTTCGGTGTTTCTCATTAACAGTACGTTTATCCACACATCGAGCCCTTTTCAATGAGCCTAAACACGATATATCTGCTGTTAGTTGTCGAGGAGTTAGGTACTCTGCAGACTATCCTGACTGCAGCATCAGGTCATGACTTGATGATCATGAGACCAAATGTGGCAAATGCCCTATCAAACATCAAAACAATTTACTAAAACTGTCCTTGTCTGTTCGAGTAACTTCTTACTGTTAAGGAGTTGTACCTTCCATCATCAGCTCAGCTACCTGAGATGGTGACAACCATACGCAAATACAAAAGATACTTCATAAAATATGCGAAAAGCAATAAGTGAGCCTATAAAATTTGAGGGTTGCCCTCGATTTCTCTAAGATCCCATCATCAGATCCTAACTTGGTGACAATGGGACCACCTCAGAACTATCTACTTTCGAACAAAAAAAGAATTTTGAAAATCCGTCGACAATTGGCGGAGTATTCGATGAACAAACATACAAAAAAAAAAAAAAAACATACAAACATCCGAACATAGTACCTCCTCCTTTTTGTGAAGTCGGTAAAAAGTAGCGTTGCTGTCGCACCCGTGTGTGCATCGTCCAAATCTCGGCGAGTTACAGCGACAGAGACAAAAAAGTTGCTGGGCAACTGAGTTGCTCGTAGACGCCTTCCCCATGATTATTGTGATATTCAAATTGGGAATCGAAACTGTCTCATGGTCTCTCCTAATTACAGATTACTCAGTGATCTACCTAGGACAGCAGCGGTTCACCAACTTTTCGTTGTACCTACACCATGTAATTAGTCACATCAAGCTACCCGAAACTGTCAAATTTCCCCAATCAAGTTTGAACCTTATTTTTTAGCGATAAAGTTGAAAATCTATTAAAGAAATTTGACAGATTGTAGTAGCTTGATGAGCTGGCGTCTGTACTTAAATAAATTATAGGTATTCATAAACCAAGTTACCAACTATTCAGCCATGCATGATAGACTTGAATTATCATTAAGTACAAGTAGTTTATCGTGGTGGAAGAGAGCATGAAATCTTTATTTAAAACATCATATTACAGGCAGTAGTTAATAGAATGCACAATCTCAAACAGAGAAAGGTGTCTGAGATAGGAGGATCCTGGAGTTACAGATCACCTGGCTCTCATAGATGGGACATGTTAATTTACATAACGGTTGTTTGTAGTGTTTATGTGCTAAGCCGATGGGGCGATGGCCTACCTATTAGGTACGCGGGACATTGGGGGTACGATATCTTGCCTAACTAACCATAAAAACCACAAGCGATGACGCTTTTGTGGTCAACAATATTTTTATGTTTGTAAAACTATATATTTTATGGTTTTAAAGCCTAGAAAGTTCTACTAAAAATATGATTATTTATGACGTTGTATTAAGTAACAAACTTCAATGATATTTCGCTTAATCAGACGTTTCAATGTGTTTGAGTTCATTCGCCTACAGTCTATTTACAAATTACGTAATCGATTTATTTTAAGAATAGAACCCAAATATTTGTATTGTCAGGTTGGTAACTTAATAAAGCGGTCTAGGTCTTGTTACGGTGCCATGCAGAAAACCATTAGGTACATAATATTAAATGACATAAAATTAAAACACGTTTTTAATGTTCATACCTACTTTGCTGTTTATGAACTAACTAGCTGATCCGGCAAACTTCATACAGCCTCAGAATCAATAAATGTTATGTTTTAATTTATTAATCAAAAAAACCCTTCCATACAAAATGTATGAGAAACAAAAACTTCATAATTTTTTTTTCATGAATTTTTCCCATGTTTTAGGCGGGACAAATCCAACAAATCGAAGATCATAAAAATCGATGCAGCCGTTCTTGAGTTATAAATGGTGTAACGGTGTAACTAACCCGACTTTGTTTTATTATAGATAGTTACTAGCTGACCCCGCAAACGTCGTTTGCAAAAAATAGGGGTATGAAAAATAGATAGTAGCCAATTCTCAGACCTACCCGATATGCACACAAAATTTCATAAAAATCGGTCCAGCCGTTTCGGAGGAGTATGGTAACTAACACTGTGACACGAGAATTTTATCTATTAAATGGAGTCCCGTACGGTATATCGAATTACCCTTGAACGATATAACTGTCTACAGAAAGCATAGATGATATACTCCCTCTCATAGAGAGGAGGCCTGTGTCCCAGCAGTGGGAACATTATAGGCTGATTATGTTATGTTTTGTATGATATACACGTAGAACATCATTGTTCAGGTTGTTAAATAAACAAAAGCAGGCAAAGGCACGAACTACCTAGTTCCTAGATTATCTGTGTAGGAGTCAAACAGGCTAGGTAACGGTGTTCCTAGGCAGTAGGCAGGCAAGTAGGTACTAGATTATCAAGTCGCCATTACTTGGGCCAAGCGGTACCGACCAGCCGGTATATTCTGTAAAAATTTCACCACTCTCAGCTGTCATTTCATTATGAGACTAGAGATGCCGGATGCATTCCACCAGCCGATCGATTCTGTAAAAATCTCACCGTGAAAAGTTAGGTGAAGTGAGCTTAGAGTGAGCTGTCAAGAGTATCAATCCCTAGCATCAGGATGACACTGACAGCTCACTCCACGCTCACTTCACCTAAGTTTTCACGGTGAGATGGTCACAGAATCGCACTGCTGTTTTTATGACAAATCTATGACAAAGCAGTACGGTTATGGAATGACTTGCCCGTATCGGTAAAGTGTGCGCAATCTTTGTCCACTTTTAAAATTATGATAAAAAAGCATTTACATCATCATTATATTTTCTTTGCTCCTGTTTCATGTTTATTATTATTATATACATAAATATATTTATTTAAACGTTATATAATTATTTATTTATTGTATTATGTAAGTGGTACACCACAGACGACTTAGTATTTGTTTCTCCTTTCCCTTTTTAATCCATCCAAAGGTTGTCTTTAAAAGATCGCTCTTGGCGATAAGACCGCCCATTGAGTCACTCTTTGTAAATTTTCTTTATTTATGTTTGTAATTTATATGGTGTACATAATAAAAAGTATTCTTTTCTATACTATTTCATCTGACGCTAGGGATTCGGTGAGATTTTTACAGAATAAATCGGCTGCTCATGTTGCCAACTTCATTTGACGACTTGAATGCGGCAAAGAATCCGTTTTTCCAGCTTCAAAAGTACTGTTGGTTTCAAGTTTTAAAACGATTTGGATGGTCAGGTTAGTTTTAAATCAAATGAAGAAAATAATTTGAGAATTCAGAAGTATGTATTTGATCATTTGAAGATGTAATGAGTAAGTAAGAGCAGTGAGAACTGAAGTGGTCTATTTCTTTCTCCTTTATATTCGGCTCCGTGAGAATAACTCTCCAGTCAATAAAGATTTGTGGAAAAAATAGACATTGGATACAAAAATGCCATATTCTACCTATTTTAAACAGCTCTTCGCAGTGTACTTATTTTAATGATTAAATCGTCACCAAAATAGTCATACAATTCCTTACTTTCCGGTCTCAGTATCTAATGTATTATTGCGACATATATCCATGTACCCAAAATGCCATACCTATTCCATTTAATTTAACCAGCTCTTCGCAATGGTTAAACTTAGTTGAACTGTCAAGACGTCACTGAAATAGCGATCTAATTTAGCTTAGTTGCAGAAGCTTATAAAAATTCCTCCATCCAAAATGCATTCCATCATAAGCATTCTAAATTACAATTTATTTATTCAGTTATCTAATTAGTTGCATAAAAGCTTGATGAATTGGAAAGGCTGTAATGCCAGAGGCTTACAATGCTGCGAGTGAAACTGAGTGCGACCGGCGCCAGTAGGTACAGACTTAAAGAGCTGTCTTGATTGGACCACATTCAAAGAGAAAGCCTTATACTTAGAGAAATTCGCAATGACGTATATGTATATCACACGCGTTTGTTATCAAAATGATTTGGATTACAATCTCTGTAGGTAACTACAGTTTTTGGTACATGACGATTCATGTTCGTTCAAATAATTAAACCTTAAATAATTAAGACTTGGTTTCCGTTATTTCCGTGCATCTTTTTCGGGTGACCATTGAAAATCAGCGCTGTGCTGTGGGTCCCCTATAGCACAGCATCATGCTGAGTGGAAGCCTTCTTGTCACACTTACGACGCGACGTTCAGCTGCCGACTATTTCTGTTTTGTGCTCGCGATTATACGAGTAACTACGTCTCTAGTTACTAGATCTCTATTGTTTTATTTTTCTGATTTGATGTAATTTTATTATTTAGGAAAATCTAATACATATAAATTCATAAACATAAAACGATATTGTAAATTAAATAAATATAACACAGTCAAAGGTCACAAAACAACCCGCCCCTGATCGTTCCCGGCGCAAAGATGCCCATAACACTCGCCGCATTGCCTCGCTGAATAGCGATGGCCAAGCTTTGCACCAAGAACGACCCAGAGCGGGAGTCACCGGTTGCCTCCCTGAGCTTACGGCCCAATTCCGCCACAAAAACCCACGCTGCCCTACTCCAACTAGCCAGGGTCTCCACAGTTACCGGCACAAAATAGCAAGGCTGCTCCAAGAGCTTTTTACTTGAGCCTTTTTACAGAGCAGGCGTCTTCAGCTGCGGCAGAGGCAGTGTGCGTGGTGCGACTCAGGTGACTGGCATCGACAGTGCTGACGCAAGTTGCGTCCCAAATCAGGCACTTCCCGTTCTTCCATGGCACTAGAGTCAGCCCATCCGGCCTCTTACCATCACACCTGCTAAGACCTGTAGGCTCAAGCATGCAGGGGACGTTTGCCGATATAAGGGCTCTACGGACTATGTCATTCAGGGCATGGAGACGCAGGAACCTCCCTGTGCAACGCCGACAACTCAGTGCGTGATGGCCATCGGCCTCCACCATGGAACCGCAGGTGCATATGTGGGGTTCGCACACCTTACAGCCCAGACGGAGAGCCACCGCCACACGCAAAGAGTCATCGTCCAGTAGAGTGCCCAGGTGAGGTGAAGGAATCGCCTGTAACCACGTCCCAGATTCAGATTGCGAAACTGCTCGTAGTCTAGCCTTAACGACTCCTGACGCACCTTCTAACAACTGCTCTAGGACCAGCCCCACCCCTATGTCATCCCACGCCCGCTGAACATGTGTTGCTTCGGGGATTGTTGCATCCTTGTTGAGGGTCAACCAAGCTGACACATCCGAAACAAAGGGCATGCTTCCCCCGTCGTACATTAGTATTGAGTAATACAGTGACTAGGTTGGCAACCCCATGTGCAGACGCCAAGAAAGCCGGCAAACCTACATCCCGTGCGCAACGAACCCCGAGACCACCACATCGGATGGGCAGAGCCGCCTGTGTCCAAAGGGAGGGCCCATCTAGGGAGACATTGAGAACCGTTTCCACCACCGATTTCAAGGCGTTGTCAAACGAGAAAACTTCCTCTGGACAGAGCCAAGTAGGGGTGGTCTGCAAGAGATATGTCATTTTCGGAAGAGCGTAGCACATGCGCAACAGGATAATCGCAACGTGCGCGGAAAGATCTTTAAGACGCTCGTGAGCAGAAAGAAGGAGCTGCTTTCGAGAAAAAATGGCTTCAGGAACTGCACTAAGAAAAATAGGGGATCCTAACTTCCTAAGAGATTAAAATCGGAGCATGAAATTTCTCTGAGGCCAGGAAGAAAAGATTCAAAACGAGAAAAGTGTGTACGAGCCTCAGTACTACAGGAGAAATTTTAGGGAAATTCTAGGGAATTCGCACTTCGAGGGATTCACCTCCAAACCTGAGGCGAGGGACTAGAGCTTCCAAGTCCTGAAAAACGTCTTCCGGTCTGCCCCCGATAGTGCCATCGTCAAGGTACCACACGTTTAGGCCGGAATAATTAAAATTTTTCTGATTATTCGAGTTTGTTATCTTTTTGTATACACGTGTTTCTGTGACGAATAAGAATATATTTTTCTTTCTTTCTTTCTTTCCTTGTAGAACCATTGTGGTTAAACTGACAAACCATCATCATACTTTTTAGCTTTAGACTAAAATAACTGGTTTTGAATGAGTCTCTTGCCGTGACACGAGAAGTGGGGGGAGGTACAAATTTAAATTAATATCCTGAAAAAACTTTGGCTGTAGTGTTATTTAGAATTTTAAATTTAATAGAGCATAATATTACTAATAGATACATAGCTTAGCATAACATTGCGATCCCATGTGTTAAGAGACCTGATGGGTCCATAGGGCAGGCAGAAGGAAGTCAACATCTAAAACATTTTCATGTAAGTATAATAATCATTTAATCATCCCTAAAAACCTTCCATTTTGTCATGTCACGTCTCACCCTATGGGTCCCTCTATTCGTCAACAATTATAATCATCACTCTCTACTGGCTCATTGTCATTAGTCGATAACTCCATAAACAGCATGCGGGGACTCCCCTTAGGCAGGGTAGCGACTAATAAAGAAACGTCAAAAGGGTGCGGGTTTCTACCCAGTAAAAATTAACAATGATAATAAGAAAGAAAAAAAAGAAAGAAAAATGTGTTTTTATTGGCATTACAGCAAAATAAATACACCTTAAAAGTATATAAACAGAAAACAAAGATAATAATGCCAAAAGGGCCTCAGCTCAGCATAATGTCAGATGACAACACAAGATGTGCTCTCAATGCAACTGCCATACGTACGGTGCAAGTTCTCGGTATACCGCAATCGTTCTCTATCGACTAATGAAAACGGATCCCCAAATACGTGCCTTATTGACCAATGAAATGAAAAAATGAAAGTCACAGACTCACAGGCTATGTGCATAAAATTATACCTTCTAACAAACTTTAAGTCCTTGCTTCATGAAGCAGTAGGCTAGATGTTTCGAATCGTTATATTCAGCTCCCAACCCGTAGACATTGCCACCAAGCGAAGGGTGAATAAATAATACTTAACATTTTAGAAGGGCGGAAAGGTCAGACACAATCCAGACCTAGCTAGCGATGAAAAGCCTAAAAGACACGGATCGATGAATGCCAAGCAAAATTATGCCGAGTTGATCCCTCGAAATATCGCTGACAAAAGACTTAAAAATAAAAGAGGGTTGGAAAATTCTAGAAGCATGATCGTTTATATATTATTATGCTGAATGGAAGAATCTAGAAATATATTAAGCCTTTATATTTTGTTCTGTATCAAATCCAATATCTTTCAATTGTTTGTTGTTTATTCAACTGTTTCATTGAAACAATGTACTGATAATTTTATTGTTACCTACTTGATGTTTTAAGTGTAACGCAATATCTAGAACATTTTTAATACTGTTGATTATCCGATATTGTACATTGTTGATAGTCTTTTGTTTGCAGCACGCGGGATTTGTTTTACGAAAATGTAGGTTTCCTTTCAGTTTTTGTTTCCTGGTTTCCTATATAAACCTTCCTCTTCAATCACTCTATCTATTAAAAAAAAAACCGCATCAAAATCCGTTGCGTAGTTTTAAAGATTTAAGCATACATAGGGACAGAGAAAGCGACTTTGTTTTATACTATGTAGTGAGAGTGACAATATCATTGAGTAGAATATCTTCTGCTCCTTATCTATATAGAATGATTTTCCATTCACCCCGGCACGGTTTGGAAATATGTAATGGCAATTGAAAACCGCTCATAGAATTGTACGATTTATTAAATTGGAGTCTCCTACTAAAGAATTTACGGAATAATTATAAATCTAATTTAACACAGAATAACTAAGTGTTAATCTTAAGATAAACGAAGATTAAAATTATTAGAACAAAGCCTACGCTTTTTATCATGGTCTAAGTGAGTATACACCCAGGAGCTTAAAATTTATCGCCTTATTATTATTAAAAAAAAATCTTTGACATATCTCGGGACCCTGGACTTTTGGAAGGCGTACCAGGGTCCGAAGCCAACTGGTTGGCTTAAACAATTTTAATTATTTATTATTATATAAGAAAATATTACCTGTTAGATGCCTACGTGCTAAAATATTCAATACGTCGAACAGTAAATATCATTTATGTTTTTGCCTAAACAAACGTGAGGCCACGCTTGGTCGGCCTCCAATTAGTTGCATTTTCCGTTCATATTAATTTCAAGAATTTTCTCGAACAGTGGAGTGCGGGGCCGCGCCGGTGCACACGAGTAGATATCCCACAGAGACCGAGTATCACACTATGTACTTTATTGAATGGCATGGCTATGTGTGCGAGAATGTTCGAGAGTGCCCAATGCAATGAGCTGGTTTGGCCACTCACTTATGCGTTGCACGCACACAGTCATAAGTCGCGCCATGACAGTGTACTCTTTGTTCGAATATGTAGTTGGCTGTGATTCTGCAAGCCGGTGAATGCGTTACCTACTTATATTAAATTGTTAAAGGCATAGGCAGGCATTACAATGCGACCAGAACTCCTTGATAGGCCACGACGGGGTTGCTTGAAATTACTTACGGCTGTATCTTTTGGCGCATGGCCACAATCGGAACTAATACCGACATCTTGTTTTTCATTACAATTTCTGTGACGATTTCACAAATGTTTACCAACAACGCTCTCCTGTCAATGTCAGTCAGGCGCCAAAAGATCATTGTTTAACTGTAAGTACTTACTAGCAAAGATAAAAAATGCAAATGTCAAATTCAGTAGCAGTATGTGCAAGTTTAGTTCCCTATTTCATCACCTACCAACGACTACTGGACGTACCCTATTAGGATTGGCATTCGAGACTCATACGTGCCATCTCGGGTCTAGCGACCGTTTAGTTAGTATTTCACAAGCCATGTAATTATGTAATACCTGCTGTGTATCCAAATAGACTGTCTATCTGTCTATCGTAATTGATATCTTTTTGTTTTTTGTAATCAGTTTGCGATAATACCACTATCTGTTCTGTTTACCGCCTTTTTGTCACGTACCTATATACTAAAAATAAATAAAAACTAGCTTGTTGCCCGCAGTTTCTCTCGCATCCTATGGAAACATTTATATGTACCAGGATAAAAATAGTCTGTATTTTAACCCAGGGCATAGTTAAAATGTGCGCCAAATTTCATCAAAATTGGTTTAGGCGTGTTTGAGTAACAAACAAAAATATCCTTTCACTTTCATTATTTTTATTTTTTCTTGAATGGGAAATCAATTTTCCATACATTAAAAAGTAATAGTACCTATAGTAATACTAGTTAAACCCGACAAGGTTTTTGATAAGATAGGTCAGTTTACCTAATTAAAATAAATAACCTATACCTATTTATTAAAATGCACTCTGCAGATTAAAACCTGACCTCAATTCGTTATCTGTGGCGCTAAAAATATGTTGATTAATTTGTTTTGTTTGTATTATCTAAAGATTATTATCTTTTTGAGTGTTTATTCTTTTGGGAAGTACACTGTGTATTGTTGTTGTTCGCAAGGGATTCGAACATTTTTCTATGGGAGCTGGCATAGCCGCCCATCGCCATTTTGATTTTTTTTCAAAATCACGGCGTACCATGAAATGGATATACAAGGTGTAGTTTAAATGCTGTTGGTTTGTTCATTATGATGAGTACAATGGCCTCTTTTCAGGTCCAACACCATTTAAATTACACCTTTTTTATGGGTAGAGGACACTTAAACAAAGAAGAAATGTTAACAATATGGTGCCGTGAAGTGTCACGTTGCCGAGATACTTGGGGGTAAAGTCACCAAATGATAACAATGACAATCATTAAAAATGAATTAATCACGTGCTTGTAATAGGTACAATAGCTTGTATTCAAATATTCAGGGTTATTTGAAAAACACCAGCAACCTCTTAAGAGGTCATTGTACTCATCATTATGAACAACTTTTACTATGCGACCAAACCTGAAATCGCGAAATAAAAATCAGCTGTTCCCTACATTTATCTTCGTCTATCTCGTCAAAATGTAGGGAACAGCTGTTTTTTTTTTCGCGATTTCAGGTTTGGTCCCATAGTAAAAGTTGTTCCTAATGATGAGTAGGTACAATGACCTCTTAAGAGGTTGCTGGTGTTTTTCAAATAACTCTGTATATAAATCAAAATATTATTTTTTGCGATTGAGTAGGAAATTTCTTAATAAAGTGGTTTTCACGTGCTCTTATTTTTACTTTCTTCTTTCTTGCTTGACGCAGCAGCCGCCGCCGCGCCGACGCGACGGCGGGCGGCGGACGTCGACGAGGTCGACGGCAGCACAGCTGCCTCTGCTGTTGACGCGTGAGGCTCGTTTATATGAGTACTACCTGTATTTGGAATGTAATTTATGGTCCTGGAATAAATCCAGAATCTCTCTCTGGTTCAGAAAAGTTTAATGTACTTAATCCTCTCTATAATATAGAAAGAAAGAAAAAATATAATTATGTATAATCCATTAACCAGATTGGTGTCCAGCCTTACTGGTCCTAGATAAAATTTTCCTTCGAAAGTGATCGTGATATCCCGGATACATTAAAGTTCCTCTTAATTATGTTTAAAAAAAAGTGTTGATTTCACACCAATCTTGACAGTTAGCAAGAATACCAATTTAGTCTACTAAAGGCAGACTTAGTATTACATATCGCTGCCCTAGTTCAACAGTAAGATAAGTTGAACAAAGTATGTTTTGAGTTATTCATACTTTTATGCTTTTACTATCATTATTTCAGTCGTTGTTAATTGAAATGTCCTGACTTTATAAATGTCTTAAGGTGTCAGAATCTTGTTTTACAAATATCCGATTTTTGAACAAAAGAAGAGCAAATTTTTCACATGAAACAAAACTTATCTCAATTTTGAAGTTTTTTAAGATATCTTACTGTTGAACTAGGGCAGCGATATACTTAGTATTTTTTTACTGATGCATATGGATTTTCTAAATTAATATTAAAAAGAGAAAATACTAAATTTTTTGTATGTTTGTTTGTTACGCTTTAAGGCTAAAACGGCTGAAAGGATTTGGATGATATTTGGCCATGACCTGAAGAATGACATAGGCTACTTTTCATCCTGGATCGTAGACGAGGTCGCGGGTAACAGCTAGTAATAAATAAAATCTTAGATTTTTTAAAACTACATCTAAAACTCACCTTTAGCAGCCTTATCCCAGCTGCCATTGAACATATCCACCGTCGCTGCTCCCGGTGCCGTTTCCCTGGCGTTCACCGTGTAAGCTTTCTCCTCATCCTTCAAGTAAACCGTCATGAAGAACCCCCCGCCCAGCCCCATGCTCTGCTGGTTGAGGAGTCCGTTGCAGAACATCGCCGCGACGGCTGCGTCCACTGCTGAGCCATTCTTCAAAAGAATCTCTCTGTAACAATGATGCCATTCTGATTAAGCTGTTTTTTCGCCTAAATTACAACAGATTTTTTTTAAATGCTGATCGTAATCTTAAATCAATCAAGATTTTTAAGTATTTTTGGCAATTAAGTAGTTGGATTTTGCTTAGAATTAACGTCACTGATATTACTGCCAAGAGGCATCGCAGAGCGACGATCATGTCTTGATACTGCTGATGCTCATCGTGCAGATCTCAAGAAGTGATCCACTTTTCTAAGTATAGAAAGTAATGTGAGGATTTATTTTAGCACTTATTTCCTTGAAATCTAATAGATCCCAAGACGATAAGCGCTGAAACCATGCCATTCCATATTAATCTTTACATTGATTATAATATAATAATATCTATGATTTTTCATCACCATTCAGTAAAAGGATCATACAACATGAGAGACAAAGTACCTAGGTATCAATTTAAGGACCTAATCGGTACAGTACTATTAGTTATTCTGTGTACCAAACATTATTACGTGTCACTCGTGTACAGATAAGCACTTAATCCTTTATCTATCAGTTTACATTCACGGACAGTGTCCTTATCTCTTTGTTTATCAACGTTTATTTACCAGCACTATCAGTTATAGTCGCCGGCACGTAACTTGGCTAGAGTCGTTAGATGCGTTTTTCCTTTCTTCAACTTTCTTGTAAACAGACATGTTTAAAAATAATCTATGGCAATTACCATAGTATAATGACAAACAATAAAAGTGACCATTTTCTTGTAGCACTAAGTGTACTTGCGCTAACTTGCTCCCACTACGCCAAAACCTTGCCAAGTTACGTGCCTGCGACTGTACCTACCTCTGCTTATTAGTACTAAGAATTCTGTAATACCTACCTCTTCTGTGTTTATAACACTAGACATAGCTGGCCTACTAAGTCATCTTTATGTTTTGAAACATTTCTTTCAGTATATTTTCAGCTTATCTAGATTGACCTTTGAGGGTCATTAATAATAATATATTCATTATTTTTTATATTTTTTTATATCCTAATATTTAAAAATATAATTTATATGTATACATATAGTGAAATAAAGGAAATAATAAATTAATTTCTTTCACGTTAATACACCCATTGCCTAACATAAATTAGTAGAAATCATATAAAATACTTAAACCATAGAAATACATATAAAATCAAATAATATGAAGTGTACGTTGCCCTGATAGTGTCAAACGCGATGTTTATTTTTATACTTATCTATACATTTATTTCCTAAGATGTGTCTTGTTTGTCTAAAAATCACATAACTTATCTCCCCGAAGAGTTGGGCAAAATTAAGAACAGTACACCCACATTTCGCAGCACGAATCCAGACTCCGATTTGTCTAATGTTCTAAAAGTAGCATCTATACGTTATCGTAGGTACTTTGACATCACATTACCAACCCAGACTGAGTTGTTAGAGGTCAGGGTGGATCGATAGTATCAGACTAGGCTAGCAATATTCTGTCTTTCGCTCTCATCTCTACGTATATGTATCTTATTATAGACTTAGATAGGTAATTGCATAACACACTATTAGTAGCAATCGGTTTAATTTTGACAGTTCAACAACATTCATTGCGTTATTTACATTGTTGAGCAGACACATTTTTCCAACATATGAAGCAATGGATTAGCAATATGCTTCAAAATGATTCAAATTGAGATCGATAGTGTGTTTCGCAATTAGGGTGCTGGTGCTGGGTTGTGATTTTGAGCCATCTTTCATCTCGCTCAATAAGCATATTTGTTGGTAAAGGTCTGTGAAGGTTGAAAAAAAATTGGGTGGTAAGTAAAGAAAAGACCTACAGACAATAATAATTCAAATCAAAACACACAACACCATGCCTGTGATTCCAGAAGTGTTAGGCCAAGGTGTACTCATAGTACAGCCACGAAAAACAATGTGATCTTATAAGGTTTCCGTATTTCCTTTTTAGGTACGGAACCCGAAAAATACAAAAAAATGTTTTTGCAAAAAAAATTTGCGTGGTATATTCTCAGCTAATCCAGCTACCGACTTCCAAAAAACACTACAAAGTGAAAAATAAGTATAATTTCGGAAGTCGGTGTCAATAAAAGAAAATGCGGAACCAACGACACCGACTTCCGAAATTAAAGTTTGTAGTGTTTTTTGGAAGTCGGTAGTTTTTTTTGTAAAAAAGTTTTTTTCCCAACTATGTTGGGGTCGGCTTCCAGTCTAACTTGCATACTATTTGGTACGGATATTGGGATTCACATACCTACCTAGTAAACTAAACACATTACCTAGGTACTTACCTTTTTAATTTATACATCTATTAGTATTACTATAAATTAAAATCGCTTTTTGTCAACCCATAAAAACCATGCAAAGCAATGTCGGGTCTCTAGTGTTTTTAATTATAAAGATTAGATAGTGTGTGTCATTGAATTGGGTCAAGATTAGCGGTACGCACCTACACAATAACATTATGTGAATTTATAGGTTTTTTATCTGGCACATTCATAGCGTACTGTTTTTTTAAAACTCTGAATCATTTCCATACATTCTGAAAATCAGTGCCAAGGAAACGAGCGAAATATCTGAAAATAGGTTTGAAAAAAGTTTGGCAATAACTTGTACGAAACTCAAAGATAAAACGGATGAATGAAATTCTAGGTGTCCACAAATGACAACACATCAAGCATGCAGCATTTCCAGTTTTGGCTGACCTCACATTGTAGGTATAGGCTTTTCGTACAATATGAAGTCAGCTTATACCTACTGGAAATGTATAGCTTGATAATATGATAATATGTCATCATGCGCACCAAAGTGACGCATTTATTCCTTTAATTTTCACCCTGAACAATGAATAAACTGATAAATGTCATTGTTACACAATAACAAAAAATCACGCCTTAGTCACACTGTAAACCTAAGTTGTTTTAATAATTCCGAGTAATATTTTTATTTTTACAGATACTAATTATCGGTTTATAGGTCTCGTGAGCTTGAGCACTTTATTTTAAAACGATAGATAACTTTAATGAATAATGATTTAACATTCTCCAAGATTTCATCATTCAATTTAATAATAAAAAAAAACTGGTATGACACGTTCTAGCAACGTTCTAGTGTTTTGAATTTTTATCACGTGCGCATGCGCAGTACTTTATTGTTTTGAAGAAAATCAGATTTGCAATAATATTATGAAACGCGTCATTGTTGGACTTCTATTGATGAAGTGGTGATAAACCTTAAGGGCCTATACTACCTCAAATGGCTTAGCATGATCCTCCGTTATGTCGAAAATAATGCAGCATTAATTTTGAAATAATTATATGGTAAAGTTGAGGATTAATGTTAGGTCTTATGTTAGACGAAAACACAATTTCATAAAATTTTCTCTATAGAAAAAAAATCCAAAGTTACCTCCAAACCGAACAATAAACCGCTGGTATTAAAAAAATACTTCAAATTAGATCATGAAACTTTGTATACTAACCGAACTAACTATAAAGCAGGTCTTATGTTATTTACTTTTTTTAAATTACCATTATTTTCACCGTAAAAAGCAAATACCTAAACTATTGGCGCTGCCTGCCGCCTAGCACCGCACTCTGTCTCGCTCTCACTCAGTCCGCGAGCAGTATCGTGCGAGCGAGATAACGAGTGAATTTTAGCTGAGGTAGTGTAGGCTCTTAAATATGGTGGAAATAAAATCATGACTGGGTCAAAACTTTTATCGTAAAATGTAAATGCCTGCTTCTTATAAAGTCATTGTCGCAGCCAACAGGTTTAATTAGCTGTTTAGTTAACCGTCTATCCTTTTAACTAAACGGCGACGGCGGCGGCTGTTCAACTAACGGCCTGAATGACATTATTCAATTATAGTTTAGGTTGGAAGTTTGGAACTGTTGAACATTGACCTTCTTTGTGCAGTCACTGTTTGATTCATAGTTCTCTATTCTATGCTACTGTCGTAGGTTTTTGAATTTAGAGTGACTTTTTTTTTCGCTAATGTTATCGCCTGACGGCTGCGCTCATGTATTTTCTATGTGATTTTATTTTAATATATCTGGTGTACAAACTCTTCAAGTCTTTGATTGCATCCACGGAAAATCTCTCTACGAGAAGTTAACAAGGGTTATGGGCCCAGAGTGCGCAAGGAACAAGAATTGTACTGAGATACAGTGAGCGGACGAGAGATGGCAACCATGTCTGCAGAAGGCGGAAGCGTGAGTGGGCTTTCTATTGAGCGTTTGAGGGGGCGAGAGAATTACCTCCTCTGGAAGTTTAATGTGAGAAACCTACTTATCCATGACGACCTTTGGTGTTCTATCGACGGGTATCCGGAGGGCGATAAGTCGACTCCAGAGCTGAAACGGCGTAAGGATGAAAAGGCGTTGGCTAAGATCTGCCTGTCACTGGACGCTTCGTGCGTGTCTCACGTGATGTCTGCGAAGACAAGTAAGGATGCCTGGCTGAACCTGGAGAAGGCGTACGACGATAAGGGCATAGGCAGGAGATTAAAACTGTTGCGGATGCTGTGCTCGGTAAAGTTGGACGACTTTGGTGGCGATATGGACAAATATGTTGGCGAATGTTTGTCGCTTTCGCAACAGTTGGCGGCTGTAAATAAACCGATTGACGATGAGTTCTTGGCGGCGATTATTCTTCAGGGATTACCTCATAAGTTTGATCCAATGATCATGGCCTTGGAGAGTAGTGTGACCGACCTGACCAGTGACTTCGTGAAGGCTAAATTGCTTCAGGATACGAAGTGGTCTGACAATTGCAAAGGTGGAGATTGCCTGATTGCTGATAAGTCGGAGAATAAGTCTGGTAAGAGACGTAAAGAGAAGAAGCCGAGGTGTTGGAACTGTGGAAAGTCTGGTCACGTAAAGAAGGAATGTACCCAAAAAGGGGCGGCAATGGTCGCGACTCGTTTCTTGGCTGACACGTGGTATGTAGACTCGGGTGCGTCGAGTCACATGACGGGACAGCGAGAATGGATACATGATTTTTCTACAAGCAGTGTAGAGGTGAACGTGGCGAGCGGACAGACTTTGAAATGCGTCGGTATCGGTAATGTGTGTTTAAAACTCGGAGATTATGTTTTGACTCTTAAAGAAGTAATGTACGTTCCGGGACTGAGTGTAAATTTACTTTCTGTAAATAGTTTAGCGGTTAAAGGGCTTAGAGTGGAATTTATTCAGTCTACTTGTAAGATTTTTAGAAATAAATCTTGTATAGCTAGTGTTAGGTCTGTTGGCGGGGTATATAAACTGCATACTAACGCGATAGCTTTAAGTAGTGTAAATAAAGAGGTTTCAAAGGAGTCTTGGCACCATAGATTAGGTCATTTAAATTATGACAGCTTGAAGTCACTGTCACACGTTATTGATTTTCAGAATACAGAAATTGTAAATAATTGCGATGTTTGCATTCTTGGAAAACAAATAAGGTTTCCGTTCAAGAAATCTGGGCGTGATGTAGCGACTAAGCGGTTGGATCTGGTGCACACGGACTTGTGTTCGATTCCTGTTGCGTCCCACTCAGGTAAGCGGTACATTTTAACATTTCTAGATGATCACTCGCGGAAAGTATTCTTGTACTTCTTGAAGAATAAGAGCGAAGTAGCTAGCGTCACCAAAGACTTTGTTAGGCTCGTGGAAAATCAATGTGAATCCAAGGTAAAGGCTATACGCAGTGATAACGGTACGGAATACGTAAACAAAGAGCTGAGCGCATTCTTCAGACAGAAGGGCATTGTGCATCAGGTCACTGTTCCGTATTCGCCCCAAATGAATGGTGCGGCGGAGAGGTTGAACAGAACTCTTTTGGAACGGGTACGTTGTATGTTGTATCACGCGGGTTTGGATCACAAGCTGTGGGCTGAGGCGGCTAATACTGCTGGGTACCTTATTAATCGGTCTCCGTCTAGTAGATTAGGCGGGAAGACGCCCGAAGAGGTTTGGTCGGGTATGAGGGTAAAGTATGACCACTTACGTGTTTTCGGTTGCGAGGCCTATGTACATATTGATGACGTTAAGCGGAATAAGTTACAACCTAAGAGTAAGAGGTATATTTTTGTCGGTTATGAAGATAATGGCAAATCTTACAGGTTGTATGACTCTGAGACACATGCTATAAAGAGAAGCCGTGATGTCTTATTTAATGAAAGTGTGTTCCCAGCCAAAGTGCTAGGAACTGGACACGGATCAGCCACTATAGAAATCTTTCTTTCAGGGGAAGAAGTTGACGATTCCACTGGAGAGGGGAAGTCAAGCGTGCCTGAAAGTGAGGTGGCTGGTGATGCAGCTCGGGAGCCTGTCACTGAAGAGTCGGTAACGGTGAATGTTGAGCCGATTGTGTCAGCGAGCGGTGATGATGGCGGCGACAACACTTTGGTTTTTGAAGATAGTGTTGAGGAGGTGGTCGAACCTCCGGAACCGAGGTACAATTTTAGATCTAGACAATCTATGGGTTTGTACGTACATGATATGATCCCAGCTGAACCGCACACTGTTAAGGAAGCTCTGGGTTCTGGGCAGAGCGACTTGTGGCGGCAAGCTATGCAGGAAGAGATTGACTCATTCAATCAACATGAGGCTTGGGAGTTGGTGGATCGGCCTATGGGCAAAAATGTGGTTCGGAATAAATGGATCTTCAAAATTAAGTGTGACGCCGAGGGGAAGATAGCCCGGTATAAAGCTAGGTTAGTAGCCAAGGGGTTCACCCAAAAGTATGGTGAAGATTATTTTGAAACTTTTTCACCGGTAGTACGGTACAGTTCTATGCGACTGTTGTTGGCGATTGCTGTAGAAATGGATCTGGATATAGACCATTTGGACGTACAGACAGCGTTCCTCAACGGTAATTTAGATGAGGAGATATTTATGTTTCAACCGGAGGGTTTCATTTCACCTGGTCGAGAAAATAAAGTCTACAGATTGAAGAAGGCAGTCTACGGACTGAAACAAGCTTCGCGAGCTTGGTATCAGAGGGTGAAGGACGTGCTTCTGTCGACAGGTTTTGTTCAATGCCAACTTGAACAATGTATCTTCTACAAACGAAATGGTAAGTCGGTTGTTTACATTGCTTTGTATGTGGACGATTTCGTTGTCTGTTACAATGATGCACGCATGGCTGAAGAGCTGAAAGAGAGTTTACGTAAGCCGTTCAAGATTACAGACTTGGGTGCGGTGCGGCATGTTCTCGGGGTCGCGGTAGTGCGTGACAGGATGAACAAAACTCTTAAGCTTTGTCAGGCGCGGTATGTTGAGCGCTTGCTCGACAGTTTCGGTATGTCGGAATGCAAACCAGTCCAGACTCCTTTGGACCCAAATGTTAAGTTTACTGATACGAGTGTGTTAGGCGAGGGTACTGTTCCGTATAGGGAATTGATAGGTTCTCTTATGTATCTGAGTGTATTTACACGGCCGGACATTACGTATGCAGTTTCGTACTTAAGCCAGTTTAATACGTGTCATACTATGGAACACTGGAGGGCTGCGAAACGTGTATTGAGGTATCTTAAGGGGACTCAGAACGTTAGCCTTGTGTTTAGCAGGTCGGGTCATGTTAAGGTTGAGGGGTTTGTAGACGCGGACTGGGGCGGTGACATACGTGACCGAAAATCATTTTCGGGGTTTGTTTTCAAGTATGGGGGTAACACCATCTCCTGGGAATGTAGAAAACAAACATGTGTTAGTTTATCAAGTACTGAGGCTGAGTACATTGCTCTTAGCGAGGCTGCTAAGGAGGCAAGTTGTCTTAGGGATTTGGTGACTGAATTGACTGGTAGTTCTGGGTTGATAATAGATTTGTTCAATGACAATCAGTCTACTCAGAAACTTGGTGTCAATCCAGTGTTTCATAGGAGGACGAAGCACATAGACATCAGGTACCACTATGTTAGAGAGGCTGTGAATAATAATGTGATTAAGTTGAATTATTTGTCTACTCATGAAATGGTGGCTGATGTACTAACTAAGTCTTTGTGTGCTCCTAAACATAAGTTCTGTGTTGTGAACTTGGGCTTAGGTTATTAGGCCAGTTGAGCCAGCGGTGATGTCTGAGTTCAAACAGCGATTGAGGGGAAGTGTTGAATGTTGACCTTCTTTGTGCAGTCACTGTTTGATTCATAGTTCTCTATTCTATGCTACTGTCGTAGGTTTTTGAATTTAGAGTGACTTTTTTTTTCGCTAATGTTATCGCCTGACGGCTGCGCTCATGTATTTTCTATGTGATTTTATTTTAATATATCTGGTGTACAAACTCTTCAAGTCTTTGATTGCATCCACGGAAAATCTCTCTACGAGAAGTTAACAGGAACTGTAAAGTGTAACCAATCACGCGCGAGTCGAGTTGGTCGCAATAACTAAGCCAGGGCACCCCGACCAAATGGATTAGGTTAGGTTAGAACTGTGATCAACCGCGTGCGAGCCGAGAGAGCGAAGCGTGGCGAGCACTACGTCCAAAGGCCAGGCCATAATTCATGATAAATGGACACTTACAGTCAGGTTTTCATCATATAAATTACTAGACCCCGCAAACGTCGTTTTGCAAAAAAAAAAAAAATAGATAGTAGCCGATTCTCAGACCTACTGAATATGCATATAAAATTTCATAAAAATCGGTCAAGCCGTTTCGGAGGAGTATGGTAACTAACACTGTGACACGAGAATTTTTTATATTAGAAGATTAGCTGACCCCGCAAACGTCGTTTTGAAAAAAAAAAAATAGATAGTAGCCGATTCTCAGACCTACCCGATATGCACACAAAATTTCATACAAATCGGTCCAGCCGTTTCGGAGGAGTATGGTACTAACACTGTGACACGAGAATTTTGTATATTAGAAGATTATATATTATTCGATCGAACATCATTCTCGAAATATTTTATCAACGTCATGAACATGACCGTTTGAATGTTTCCGTAGAAACCTCTCGTAGCATGAACCACATAACAACACGCCTGTAATCCCAGCAGAGGAGGGAAGGCTGAGGTGTACCTATAGTACACCCATAGTGGTTAGGGAGGCGAGGTAGCTAAATGGCGTAATTCAACGGCGCCGTCGAGACCTATCAAAATCGAAAGATAAAATGATTTCGAAAAGAAAAGCTCTTATGGTAAAAACCATTTTAGCGGTGGGTTTGGCGTGTACGGTTTTTCAAAAATGTTAAAAAAAACAGTTACTTGGGCATTCTCGAGCGCGTCAGATATTCATACTACGTTTGCCCCAAGTGCCTCTGATAACAACGGTATACTAATCTGCCGGTTTGCGTGGTGGGGGTAGGCATATAAAGTAGTTAAAAATGCAAAAAAAAAAAATTTACTCGAGCGCGTCAGATTTTCGGAAGGGGTGTTAAGTAGGCCCCAAGGAAGCTCCCTTTAAAAAAACTGACGATTTCGGCGTGACGATAAGCTGCGATGAATTTTTGAAAATGCAAAAAAAAAAAGTTTTTTTGAAATACTCGAGCGCGTCAGATTTTCATAGGGGAGGTTTATATCGGTATCCTGAAAGCATATTTCCTTAATCTGACAAAAATGTTGGTGGGTTCTCTTAATCTGATCGAAAAAGGTTTTTTGGTTTCTTTTTTTTCCTTTCTTTCTCCTTGATAAAACGGGGAATTTAAGAATGACAATAAAGCGATAGATACAAATACAACCAACGTAAATGTAGATGAAATGTAGTACGAATTGTATTATTTATTGTATAAAAAAAATGAAATGAAATACAAATTGTATTATAATTGTATTGTTATAATAATACCTTTACATTTTTGCTCAATACAATTCATCAAAGTTTCCAGCACATTCGAGAAATATACCGTCGGGTCTTTTCTCTCTCTTCAATCGTCGTTATACTGTGGGCACATAGGTCTACGGTAGGGGACCATAAACATATATATATATATATATATATATATATATATATATATATATATATATATATATATATATATATATTAGGGTGTACCGAAAATTCCCTTCTACCGCTTCTTTCCCCACCATCAATGTTGCGAAATAAAGGAAAAATACTGGTAGGACTGCATATTTCCGCGAAGCGCTCAGTCTGTATTACATGTTTATGGCAAATTCCTCTTTTTTGCTTCAATTCTTCACTTCGTTTAGCTTACGGTACGTCCAAAAAACAATTTGAGGATCAACAGGCTATTGAATAATATATATGAAACTGTACATGTTAATATTTTGTATACAGATACGCGTAGCTTTTTCCGAGTCCACGAAAATTGCCGAGAAGCTTTAGAAAAAAAAAAATCACATAATTTAATTATCGTTATTTCATATCAATTTTTTTTAACACCCTCAGTTTTCAAGATATACTCAAAAAACAGGGAGTTTGAGTTTTTATGATGCTTCAAGTCAAAAAGTTTTAACTTTGGACAAAAATGTAAAGAGACCTTTTTTGTGTAAAATAAAATTCCCTTTTTTTTTATTTAAACTTTTTTTTTGTAAGATGAATCGTTCGCGACTTATATGCCGCAACGCGTTATTCGGAAGACGAAATGGCTCCTCCACACTTCTGGTCATGCGGAAACCGGCAGATTTTGTATTTTTAGTGAGTTTTAGATTATATTCTTCAAAATAAAAAATAAAAAAATCGCGCTCGAGAATGCCGGATTAACGTTTTTTTTTTACAAGTTCGCGACCCTATAACTCGGCGGCGTCAAGGACTTATCGTCAGATTAGTTAAATTTAGTCTTAAAACACTAAAATCAACCCCCAATATCTTAATCTGACGCGCTCGAGTATTTCAGACTAACGATTTTTTTTTACTAATCTGATCGTCTATCCTAGGCGTGCGTCACTACATATAGAGCTAAATACTTTACAAGGTTGTTCTATTAGGTCTAAGGTATCTCTCATATCTCAAACTGCCACGCTCGAGTATTACCGAAAATTCCCCTATTCGCCTCCCTAACTCTAAGTATTTCCGCCAAGTTATGTTTAGTCCCGTGTAATAATGATAGAGGCTAGTCTATTGCCATGAACCGGGCACAAATCTCAGATTTTTTTTCGAATCTCCGGATTGTTACTGAGAAATACCTGATGGAAAAACCCAATAACACTTTAAGGATCCCTATCAATTTCGCGGTCTAAAAACAGAAAATTCAAGTTTTTTCAGCGCTAATTTCTCAATAACCTTAAGTTAACTAGTTTTTTTTTAAATACACAGGTATTTATCAACTATTTATCTAGTAAGTGTACAATTTAAAATTTTGATAACTACTTAATATAAGTTACAAAAAATAAAAATCTAACATTAGTTTTTACGTAAGCACGAAACACCATGTTTTTAAATTGCTTTCTTAGCTTACTGGTAGCAAATAATAATCTGAAGAAAAAAAATATGAATACTAGGCACATATTATATTAGTAAGTGTACAATTTTGTTTTTTAAAGTTTAATGATTTAGTACTTGTAAAAAAATGTTGATCACGCTGAAAAAAAAACAATAAAATCATGTGCAAAACCGTTGTCTACGCGCAAGAATTTTTTGAAAATAATAATAAGTGTTAAATATTTTAAAATTTGTGATATTTATCTACCAAAATCAATGTTTATATTTTTATTTCGACTACGTATTTAATTGTAGTAAAATATCTAAATAATGCCTTATAAACTTAAATTCGAGCGTTCGTGTACTAAAATTTAAATTCGTAGACTTACTAGATAACTAGGTGATAAATAACTGTGTATTTAAAAAAAGAAACTAGATAACTTAAGGTTGTTGAGAAAATTGCGCTAAAAAAAACTGATTTTCTGTTTTTGCATTGCGAAATTGATAGGGACCCTTAAATAATCGCTTTTGAGGGGCCCGTGGCTAAATAATAACAGCCGCAACGGTCGATCAATCAGGTTAAGCTACGCTTGCCGCGGTTGGTCTGTGGATGGGTGACCATCTTTACATACCGAGACCCCTCCGTGCCTCGGAAAGCACGTTAAGCCGTTGGTCCCGGCTGCCATTCGTGGATCTTTAACAGTCGTGACGGGTAGTCAGAAGCCCGAAAGTCTGACCACCAGTCTTACCAAGGGGTATCGTATTACCTAGTAACTGGGTTGTGGAGGTCAGATAGGCAGTCGCTCCATGTAAAATACTGGTATTCTGCTGTATCCGGTTAGACTGGAAGCCGACCCCAACATGCTTGGGAAACGGCTAGGCAGATGATGATAGTCTAATCGCTTTCCAATAATTAACATCTATGATCTTCATTAGCATTATCAATGAGAACCGTTTTCTATTCAATATTTCGTCTATTAATAATGATAGCATTAACTGCTTAATCACCAATCATTGTCTAATGAAAAGTGCTGGTTCTTATTAACAATTAGAGGTTAGTGGCGTGACTACGGCTCACGAAGTAGGTAACCACAGATCTCTCTCAATGGTGCCTGGCTTTAATATCATCCAAATAGGTTGGGCCGGAAAAGATTTTAATCTATATATATAAAAAGACAAGTCCTGACTGACTGACTGACTGACTGACTGACTGACTGATTGACTAACTCATCAACGCCCAGCCCAAACCCCTAGACCTAGAAAGCTGAAATTTTGCACAGAGGTTCCTTTTATAATGTAGACGAGGAATAAGGAAGGAATTTTCGAAATTCAACCCCTAAAGGAGTTAAATGGGGGATGAAAGTTTGTATGGAAAATCTTATTCCTTGAGTTAATAAACTTGAAACTTGGCATGAATACTTACCTAAGTAAATTATGAAAATTGGTCTTTTTTGTTTTTCTAAACTACCTTCTAAAGGGGGATGGGGGGGTGTCAAAATTTGTATGGAAGAATTTTAATGCACGGTCCGATTAACTCAAGACTCAGTATTTATACTTAATACCAAAAATAAAGAATTACGTGTATCAGGGTTTTTCGAAAATCTACCCCTAACGGGGAGAAAAGGGGTAGTTAATTTTACAGGGCAAATTTTACTGCCTGGCTTAATTAACTCAAAAATTGGTATAAATAATCTGTGAGTCAAGTAATGAACACATTCCAAACGATTTTTTAAAATTCCACCCCTGTGGGGGTTGAAAAGTGGTGATACAGCTTATATGAAAAATCTTATTCCTTGGGTTAATAAACTTGAAACTTGGCACGAATACTTATCTAAGTAAATCATAAAGTTTGGCATTTGTTGTTTTTCTAAACTACCCCCTAACAGGGGATTGGTGGGTGTCAAAATAAGTGTGGAAGAATTTTAACGCGCGGTCCGATAAACTCAAAACTCAGTATTTATACTTAATACCAAAAATAAAGAATTACGTATATCAGGGTTTTTCGAAAATCTACCCCTAACGGGGAGAAAAGGGGTAGTTAATTTTATAGGGCAAATTTTACTGCCTGGCGTAATTAACTCGAAAATTGGTATAAATAATCTGTGAGTCAAGTAATGAACACATTCCAAACGATTTTTCAAAATTCCACCCCTGTGGGGGTGAAAAGTGGGGATACAGCTTATATGAAAAATCTTATTCATTTGGTTAATATACTTGAAACTTGGCATGAATACTTATCTAAGTAAATTATGAATTTTGGCATTTTTTGCTTTTCTAAAGTACCCCCTAAAGGGCGATTAGGGGGTGTCAACATTTGTATGGAAGAATTTTAACGTGCGGTCCGATTAAGTCGAAACTCAGTATTTATACTTAAGACCAAAAGTAAAGAATAACATGTATCAGGGTTTTGCGAAAATCTACCTCTGACGGGGTGAAAAGGAGTAGTTAATTTTCCATTTTACTGCGTGGCTTGATTAACTCGAAAATTGTTGGAAATAATCTTTGAGTCAAGTTATGAACACATCCCAAACATTTTTTCAAAATTCCTCCTGTCTGGGGTGAAAAGTGGGGAAAAACTTTATGCGAAAAATCTTATTCATTTGGTTAATAAACTTGAAACTTGGAAGGAATATTTGTCTAAGTAAGTAATAAGAAATGGGTCTTTCGAAAGTAGATCCCTGACGGGTAAAAAAGTGGTGATTCGATTTTTAAGGCCGGTATTATAGTGCGTAGCCTGATTTACTCCAAAAAAATGGTATGAATAAATTTGAGCTTCAAACTTGGCACAAATACTTATCTAAGTAAATTATAGTTTGTCATTTTATGTTTTTCTGCTCTAAAGGGAGATTGAGGGTGTCATTTTATGGAAGAATTTATCGCGCGGTCCAATAATATAAACTCGAAACTCAGTATGTATACTTAAGACCAAAATGAATAAAAAAGTGTGACTGGGTTTTTCGAAAATCTAACCCTAACGGGGTAAACGGGGGTAGTCTATATCACAGAGGAGTATTTTATTGCGTGGCTTGAGTCAATGGGAAATTGGTATAAATAATCTTTGAGTCAAGATATGGAAACGTCCCATACATGTTTTCAATATTTCGCCCCTATGGGGATAAAAACTGTGAAGGTGAAAATGTGGTCTTATTCCTTTGGTTAAGAAACTTGAAACTTTTCAACATTTGCCTCAGTAAATAATAAAGATTGTCACTTTTAAGGGTTGACTACTTACTTACTTAAAATGAAAAAGTATGAGTTTTAGGGTTTTACTTATTCTACTCCTACCGGGGTAGAAAAGGGTAATAAAGTTTAAGGAGTAGAAACTCCAACTTCCATTAACACGAAAATGGGTATAAATAATCTTTATATCATAAAAATGGAAACGTACCAAATGCAAAAACAAGAGCTGTCGTGATGAAAAGGGAGGATAGTTTATTTGAAACATCTTAGGTAGTTTAACTAAAATATTGACCCGAATACTTATTTCTTTAAATAAAGTAAGTATAAAGATCGTAATCAATAATTTTCGAAATATCTTTCAGGGGGAGGTGGAGAGGATGTTAAATTTATTTGATGAAAGTACGAAACCCACGCGGACGAAGTCGCGGGCAAAAGCTAGTCTTCAGTATGCTGGCTGGTTGGTATCGAATTTTGTAGTTTGGATTTGGCAAGCTTAAAATCATCCTGGGCTTTTGTTTGACGCTGCTCGCGTGCGGTTATGAGGAACTGCGGGGGGTCTTTTCTCGATACCGTTTATCGATTCGATAAATTATAAGTTCCAGCGGTACGTCATTATTCTCAAATTAATGCAGCCCGTACAACTAACAATGTAGCATAGCATCTATTTCCTCACATTTAGCTGTCAATATAAACAAAAATTCACAAAAACATGCAAACGTGACAAGCCAACATACAGAGTCGCCATGACAGTCGATCTCTCATCTACCTTATGTACATAACTTTAGGTTTCTATACGTAGTAGCCCTTTATCATTGTATTTTCTACTTTTTACTCTATCATGGTCCATAGATTTAAGGTCGCTCAGCGAGCTATGGAAAGGGCTATGCTTGGAGTCTCCCTGAGGGATCGAATCCGCAACGAGGTGATACGGCAGAAAACAAAGTTGTCGACATAGCTCATAGAATAAGCAAGCTAAAGTGGCAATGGGCCGGCCATATTAGCCGTAGAACCGTTGACGGTGGGGGGAGACGTGTTCTTGAGTGGAGACCGCGAATTGGTAAACGTAAGATGGGACGCCCTCAGGCTAGGTGGAGCGACGATCTTCGCAGGATGGCTGGTAGCAGCTGGATGAGAGTTGCCGAAAATCGAGTTGAATGGCGTGCAATAGGAGAAGCCTATGTCCAACAGTGGACTGCTATAGGCTGATGATGATGATGATGATGACTCTGTCGTGCCTATGGTTATATACTCTTTAAACGTTTAATGAACAGAGTATACGTAACATATTATCTCTCATTCACACGATCAATGACCTAACTGGTTGTAGCTGTTTCATAGCAAAAAATATTATGTAGCCATGATTTAGTTTGTCCGTTACATGATCTCTCGTAGATATTATCTGTAATATCATCTAGTTGGCTAGGTAGAGGCGCGTCTTTTGAGTCGGAAAGTTTTTTGGCGTGCCCAAAATAAATCGTCTTTTTATTAGCGATATTATTTTATGTTGAGTGGTGTTTGGGAAACAATATTTAAATTAGTATAATTATAGTCTGTGTTGTAGGGTAACGTATCTACTTAATAATTAACGGTTTCGAATTTTAAAGTTGTTATAGATATTTAATCCATTAAAGGACACTGAACGAGTCACACTGGCGCAGATTCTCTTGTTCACAAACTAAACTAAATTTAAGTTCAGTGCATCTTTTTCTTGCTATTTCCAATTCTATAATCACGTCTAAAGTTGTTTAAGGATATCTTAATTTGACAGGACTAAATTAACATTTATCTTCTGTCCTTTTCTTGATGAAATAGAAGGAAAAAGATGCATTGAACTTAAATTTAGTTTAGTTTGTGAACAACAGAATCGGCACCAATTTATGTATTATTGTTATCACGTCTGGGGGACGTTAGTGTCCCGCAAATTGTTAAGAAGGTCGTACTACAATAATGTCTGTATATTTCGTAGAAGACTGTTTCATATCCTTATTACTAAGGAGAATTTAAATCAGTTCAGGTAGCAGATACATAGGGAAACTACGTTAAACACATTAGATAATTAAAATTCTATACGTAAAAGTGACGAGCAATCTCACTAAAAGGCACAAACTTAATTGAATTCAATACTATAATTCACACTTTTAGTGTTATAAAATTACTGGATTTTGGCCCGATTTTTCCATCATGAGATAACTTTTATCTGCGATGAATAAATATGGCGGTTTGGCAGGTCAAAATATATCATATTTACCTACTATTCAGATAAAAAATATCTGACTATTGAAAATCCATACCGTAATAAATATCAGTTGCCCTAATTGCGTAACACACTGAATCATTTTGCAGGATATTGCTAATCCATTGCTTCTTTTGTTCGAAAAAAATTGTTTGCTCAACGACGTAAATAACGCAATGAATGTTGTTGAACTGTCAAAATGAAAGCCATTCCTACTTTAGTCTGTTACGCAATTAGCCCGCAGGTAAGTCAGCAGCAGTTTTGATTCTGTATAGAAATTACCGCTGAAACAGAGTAGTTAGAGCACATCAGTATTTTCTCTTAAAATACGTTATACGAGTATTATATTGGCCCCGATTCTGTCTTTTCACAAACTAAACTAAATTTAAGTTCAGTGCATCTTTTTCTTTCTATTTCAATAGGAAAAGGACAGAAGATAAATATTAGTTTAGTCCTGTCAAATTAGTCAGCGCCTGACGTAAATTGACGTATTTTTAGTAGCCAATTTTTAATCACGTCTAAACTTGTCTATGGATTATCTAATTTGACAGGACTAAACTAATATTTGTCTTCTGTCCTTTTCATAATGAAATAGAAAAAAAAAAGATGCACTGAACTTAAATTTAATTTAGTTTGTGAACGACAGAATCGGGGCCACTATCTGTGGTTATACTTAGCTATGTGCGTGTGTGTGTGTGTATCTTTTTGTTTTGAATACGTCAATGCATATTATGTACAGTGAATGTTTTTCAGCTCACAATCAGCTGTTTACTCTTTCTTTAAGAGTTAATCTAGAAACGGTTCACTAGGCGCCCCGTTAGTGAGTGATATTGTTGCTATTAAATCTCTCAAACGGGTGAAGAAAAACATCGTGAGGAAACCAGCATGTCCGAGAAGCAGAAATTCGAAGACATGTGACATCTACCAACCCTCACTGGGCTCAAGTGGTGGATTACGGCCCACTCCATCTCACAGAAAGGAGGCATATGTCCCAGCAGAAGGAACATTATAGGCTGATTATGCTATCTACATAATTAGGTACATTGTTTTAACAATTCACACCGCACTAGTGAGGCCAGCGAAAACGCTGCCAACTCTCATGTCTACTTACAGCTGCGGAAGCTGGCTGTGATTGTTTATAAATCAAAACATATTTTGAGAGATTTCGCAACAGATCAATGGAAATGGATTTGCAGTAAACGGGGGTTACATTATTAAAACTTAAGAGCGAGGCACGCATACCTGATGCTGGCCACGCAGCTGCTAGGTTAAAGTGGAACTGAGCTGCTTACATCGGTCACACTGCGCAGGAGCAAAATTTCCACTCAGTGGCTACCAAACGCCAGGATCCGACCACACGTCAGGTTCAGAAAGAGATGGCGAGATGAGCTGGACTCGTTTTACAGAATTGGCCTAAATTGCAGAACACAGGGCCAAGTGGAAAGAGGGAAGCCTTTTGCTTTGCAGCGGGACAGTACAGACTTATAATAATAATAATAAAGAGCGTTCGTAATCCAGTGGCCCAGTCCGGCCGGAGTTGAAAATACACCGTGAGAAACTTGGCTTTAAGTAGGTATATGAAATCGTCAGCAAGCAGTAAAAAGCGTGACTTTGCCCTGTTCATGATTACAGGCATGTACTGCAATATGTAAAGTATCCCAGGATATGGCCAAGTATAATTAACCCTTCAAAACAAAACATTACGAAAATAAACACCACTTGACCAAAACTTTTGATGACGAAAATTGTATACATATATAGCTAATAATCCCCCCTTAGATACCTAAATGTGAGAAAAAAAGTGACTGTTTGTAATGTCAAAATAAGTTCAGCTTTTTGCTAAATGCTCATGAAAGTATATACTTATTTTCGGTATTTATAAAAAAAATCTGTCTGTTTGTTCCACCTAATCTCCGAAACGGCTAGGACGATTTTGATAAATTTGATATGGGGATACTTTGAATCCTGGAGAAGCACATAATTTTTATCGCTATACAACCCGGGCGAAGCCCCGGGCAGAAGCTAGTAAGTATAACATAAACATACAAAACGTTTGGGTACCCAAATGCAGGCGTAATATTTTTATGTGAAAATTATGTAAGTAGTAAAGTAATGCGTGGTCGCGAAAATGTAAAATAATATTGTATACGTGTTCAAACAATAAATTAAAACCAGTTCGAACGACAACAAAGCAGTAACATGATATTATGAATCACTACAGACAGCAATATTTAATTAAATGGAAAATTTGCAGGAAATACTCCGTTACATTACTTAAAATATAGGTAGCTACAACTTTGTAGAAAGTGATAAAGTGTCCAGTGATAACAGTGCCAATTACTTTGTGCTACAGTTAACTGATAACAAAGACCATTTAGTTAACTGTTTACTTGGTCTAATACTGTTTAACTAGTACCTACTCACGGCGACATATCAATAATCAAGCTGATAAAATACATTTCCAGTATTAGCTGACTTCATATTGTACGAAAAGCCTATGTATCTACAATGCGAGGTGAGCTAAAACTGGAAATGTATAGTTTTATGTGTCGTCGTGAGTACATACCTACCGTATATCTAGGTACTTACATATCTATATAAATAAAACAAAGTCGGGTTAGTTACTTAGACCATTTATAACCCAAGAACGGCTGGATCGATTTTTATGATCTTTGATTCTTTGGATTCCCCGAATAGCAGAATAACTATAACATGGAAAGAATTCCAGAAAAAAATAAAAATGAAGATAATTCATTTTCTCTTAAGAGTCCGTGCACAAAATTCCCTCGCTAGAGTTTAGGTAAATTCATTGCGATGCTATGTTTGTGTGCACCGTTCACGCACACACGCCTAAAGATTGAGCGTAGTGATCGCTTATACAGTTTTGATCCTTTAATGATATTTTTTTATTGATATATGTATGATTAAGAAATAAAAGTTGGAATGTTTGTCTAGTATAGTATTCGTGTAGTATAATTACCACAATCAACATAATAATGGTACAATTTGTTGTTATATGCATTTAGGTACCTACCTACATATTTTAGACATTCAATAACATTGAGGTACGGTAATATTATTACAGTATTGTGACTCGGTCCTGTTCTAGAAATAACTACTTACAGCCGCGCGGTACGTAAACACGCGATAGGGCTGCCCGCCTACAGTATTTTAATTTCATCAACCTACTTGAGTTTATTTTATAGATGCACCGAAATTCGTTTCACATTCGGTATTACCGAAGTTCGGCAGCTTTTACCGAACTTCGTCTCGTTCGTCGAAATTCGGTAGCTTAAATTAATTTAAATAAGAAATGGAAAAGTGAAAAGAAATTTATTTTAAAATGAAATCTAGATCAAATGATGATTTGTAAATAAATAGGTAACGTGGATGTTCGTTTTTGTTTTTATTTCCGTAGAAAAGAAACAACATCACGTATCAAAAATATGCTTTATTAAAATTATCAATTGTAATATTATTATCTATCAGCAAGGTAACATAACATTCTGGGTGACCGCGGGTGGCAAACGGGACGCGCGCGTGAGTGAAATTACAAGCAACGACGAGGAACGAACACGATCTGACCTGTTCATTGAGCAAAAGCGCGCGAAATGTATCCGAAGTTCGGCCGAACTTCGGCTTCGGTACATATTTAAACCGAACATTCCGCCGAATTCGGCATTCGGCAGGACCCACATTCGGTGCAACACTAGTTTATTTCTAGTCTTGTGATTGTATAGGTAAATATTATATTTTTAGTAAAAAAATTAAGTTCGTTATGAATGAAATAGGAAGATTTCAATAAAAAAAACATGTTGTATTTTTTTATTAGTAGATTTAATAAAAAAAAAACTTTATTCAACAGTAAACAACCAAGGACCCATTAATCGGATTAAAGGTTAACCGGTTAGACATTTAAGCCCTATATTTGATTAAGCTTTATACGGGTTAACCTGCACCCTAATTGCGTAACACACTATTACTCTCAATTTGAATCATTTTGAAGCTTATTGCTAATCCATTGCTCCATTTACGTTCGAAAAGTGTGTCTGCTCAACAACGTAAATAACGCAATGAATGTTGTTGAACTGTCAAAATGAAACCGATTGCTACTGATAGTGTGTTACGCAATTACCCTGCTGTATACTATTAAGGTTAATCTATAAAATATTGCTGATTAATCTGAATGAAAGAGACAGAATAAGTTGCACGATCTCGGCGGCGTCGCGGTAATTTACGTCACACGTGGCTGTTTGTTACGCGCTCGGGTATAGCTGTCGCTGCGCGCTCGTTTTTTGAATTTTGCGCTTATTCAAAACTAGCGCCCTGTCCCGGCTTCGCACGGGTGGACATTTATTTTTAAACATTTTATTTTTTCTCGCAATTAAAATAGCCTATATTAATCAGTGATAATGTAGCATTCAAACGGTGATAGAATTTTTAAAATCGGTTCAGTACTTTTTGAGCCAATTCGTTACAAACATACATACAAATATTTCCTCTTTATAATATTAGTATAGATATACAGCAGACAAAACAAAAATCATGCCTTTTAAATATAAACAATGAAAAATTATACGTAGGTAAGTATTCTCGCGTAGGTACCTGAACAATAATAATTTTTATTACGTAGGTACCTAGTAGCTTAGGTAGGTAGGTTTTGATAGTTCAATTTGATTCCGATTCTCTTGTACACCGAACTAAACTAACTAAACTACATATCACTAAAATTCCTTACTTTTGGCTATGAGAATCTTAGAGCTATTCTGCATTAAAATATCTCTAAATTTAAAAATAATTTTGACACAACCAAATCGAATTTGACAAACGCGACTCCAGGTGGTAAGTAGGTACTTTTTTTTTGTTTGTTTGGCTTCGCACGGGTTGTGCATTCAGCCAAAAAGTAGGTACTTATTTTCCCTCATCATCATCATCTGCTTAGCCTTTTCCAAACTATGTTGGGGTAGGCTTCCAGTCTAACCGGATGCAGCTGAATACCAGTGTTTTACATGGAGCGACTGCCTATCTGACCTCCACAACGCAGTTACTGGGTAATACGATACCCCTTGGGAAGACTGGTTGTCAGACTACGGGCTTCTGACTACCCGTAATGACTGTCAAAGATCCACGAATGACAGCCGGGACCAACGGCTTAACGTGCTTTCCGAGGCACGGAGGGGTCTCGGTATGTAAAGATGGTCACCCATCCACAGATCAACCGCGGCAAGCGTAGCTTAACCTGATCGATTGACCTATGCGGCTGTTATTATTTAGCCACGGGCCCCTCCCCGTGTTTTTTTTGAGGCGAAGGTGCGCAGTGGGGCAACTTCGACCTCTTTTTTTATGGAATTTTTCACTTTGTATGGAAAATATGAAAAAATCTTACCAACGTGTTAAGTTTTAGGGGTTTACGGGTTCCTAAAAGGGGGTCAAAATTTTCATTATTTTTGCGATAGGACACACCGTTTTCGAGATATACCTAAGCAAAAGAAAAGAAAATAAAAAAACAGTACTGTTTTTGCATCTGAAGTCGAGGTGTTGTTGTGAATTTTGATTCTCGCCAACTATTTTTATTCCACACCTTTTTAGTCGCGATTAAAAATACTCAGATTTAGTTAGAAAAACTAACTTTTAGATGATAAACGTCAAATTCAGAATAGCAAAATTACTATTTTCACTAAACTAATATCTCAGTGCAATCTTAGTGCTGTCAAACTAAAATTTAGTTAAGTTGTGCCACTTTAATTAATTTCAGAATGGGAAATCATCGTTTGACAGGAATAAACAAAATATTGGTGATTTTTAGTCTAGTTTAGACGCATTTGTGACAAGAGAATCGGCACCAATATTTGTTCTATGTTTGTTCTGTTGTTAGCACCCTCGAAAACTATAAAAATGATACCCATGACGAAAAATTTGAAAATTTTCGCAGCCGCCATTTTGGATTTACATTTTAACGTCACTATCGGCTTTAGCACTCTAGAAAACTATGAAAATGACACCCATGACGAAAATTTAGAAAATTTTCGCAGCCACCATCTTGGATTTACATTTTGACCTCACCGGCTATCGACTTTAGCAACCTCAAAAACTATAAAAATTACAACAGCGCCAGCCGAGTCCCACTATATAGCTAAGAACCATCCAAGTGACACAACACGCACACACCAGTATTTTATATTTATATCAAAAGATTTAATGTTCTTCATAAATATACAAAGTACTTACTTAAAATAAAATTAATACTTACCGGATCAAAATATAAATCAAAAGATTTAATATTCTCCATAAATATACAAAGTACTTACTTAAAATAAAATGAATACTTACCGGATCAAAATATGGTAGTCGGCGTACAATTTCTGAAAATTATGTTTACGTAGAACGCACGCGCCTGCGATACAAAGTGACGCGTCCTCACGCTGGGAAGGCCCGGTCGCTACTGACGGGATCGATTTTGCGCGGTCGATAATATAGCTCATTTTGCCTTTTATTTACGAAACGAAGTTATTGTTTATTTATAAAATAAAATTTAGATTCTATTAAATGGTTAGCTTAAGATTAATAGGTAATTTTTAAAATTTCTTAAAAGTATTTCTAAGGAATAGAAAAAAATACTTATTTGTCTAGAACTTTTCCAAAAATTATGTTATTTCAACATTTTTTCCTGCTATATTTTGTATTGAAGTTGAAAAAAGTGGTTCAGCCACGTGCAAGTAGACCATATAATGATGCTGATGATATTTTTTAATGTTCAAAATCAAAAGTAGTTTCTTGTAAACGGATAATCAAACGTCAGTCTCGCGTAATTTTTCGGAAAACTTGTTGCGAAATTTAGTGATTTTCCATGAATCCTTAATTTTTTTGAAAAATCCCTTTCAGCCACATGCAAGACAAAGAACTAAACTCTTTAATTCACAAATAATTTTGTTTAAATTTTCTTTCCCTTTCCCACAACGAATGAACAAAATTGATCAAAATCGGCCAATTTCGTGCACGGCCCCTTAAGTACATTAATTCTTATTGATTCTGAGGCGGTGTGAAGTTTGCTGGGTCAGCTAATATAGATCGTCCATATATTTTTGTTTTGTCTGGCGTTCCGAATAAAATGAATGAGGGTTACATAAGTATGTTGATTTGTTTTTCAGGCTCAACCCAAATCCAATTATCTAGGTACACTAGTTTTGAGGATGGTAAAATGATCAAGTAAAAACATTGTTTATTCGATCAGATATTTGTTTTGTCAATTTCTCAAACTTTAACAATTTAGGGGCGCATTTTACTTTAGTTTTAATCCCAGAATAAGTCATAATCTGAGAATAAATTTTGAATTTTTGACAGTTTCTGCATACTAGACTTGTCAGGCGTCAATTTTATTCCACGGATACGTCTTTTCAGCGACTAACATCTGTAGATCTACTTACCACAAAGCGCAAAGTCAACGGCCCGCCTCTGCGCTGCCGTCTAAACGTGACACTGGAATAATAGTCGACATCGGCTCAATTGCCAAAAGACAAAAAAAAAGTTATCTGACTTTGGTAAAATGTATCTTATGTCACACTATTCACTGGCTGAAATCTCAGTAGACTATTCTAGTGAATATTTGACATATTGTCCACGGAGACGAGTCCAAAATAACTAAAGGCATGTCTATTTTGAAATGTTTATTTTCTCCGAAAGCCGGGAGACGGTTTGTCAATGGCCCCGATTCTGTTGTTCACAAACTAAATTAAATTTATGTTCAGTGCATCTTTTTCTTTCTATTTCATTATGAAAAGGACAGAAGATAAATATTAGTTTAGTCCTGTCAAATTAGATAATCCATAGACAAGTTTAGACGTGATTAAAAATTGGTTACTAAAAATACGTCAATTTACGTCAGGTGCTGACTAATTTGACAGGACTAAACTAATATTTATCTTCTGTCCTTTTCATAATGAAATAGAAAGAAAGAGATGCACTGTACTTAAATTTAGTTTAGTTTGTGAACAACAGAATCGGGGCCATTGTCTCTCTCACGATACATTATGTTTTGTCTTTTCTTTTCAGGTCAGCGTTATTTATAATTACGAATACTAGCTGACGGTGAACTTCGTACCGCCTCAGAATCAATAAGCCGTTCCATAAAAAAATGTATGAGGAAAAGAAATTATCTTCATTACTTATTTGTTTTCGTGAATTTTTCCCATGTTTTATACTATAGTTATTCTGCTATTCAGGGCGGAGTAATCTAGTATATCTTGTTATAAAATAATTAACCACTAAATGAAGACGCGAAAGCAATGAGTAGACAATAATTACGGACACATAAGGTTTAAATATTGAATTGTGATTCATACACCATCGTTTTTATTGAGGCATTCATTCAGCAACACACGAAATTAATTAATTTTTTAAATGACATTTCTGTGCTGATAAGTAGCATATTGGCTTAAAATGAAAGTGGAAAGCTCAGACATTTTCCCTTTCAAATAAAGCCTGAGTCGACAGCAGCTAAATATAGGAATCTCATCAGCCACCGGATCAATATAATGAATGAACGACCATGTGATTTTAACAGGTCTCAAATATCAAAGTATTTGTTCAACAAAAAATGGATTATTTAGCTTGGCAGCCTGATCCCCTGGCCTGGGGCCCAAGTCTGCTATTTTTATAAATTCGTCATTCCAACACGATCCCATTGTCATTTTGCTAAAAGTTCGTAATCAGCTAAGTTCATAATGGTCGATCATTGGTCGGATAATGGTCTGAGAAAAACTACTACTAAACTTCATGCTAGATTTCATTTAATATATATTTTTACATATTACGTATTAGTGTTTGCAATCTGAAGTAGTAAGAAGTTCGTAAATAGCAATAAACATTACATTTATTAATTTGTCATTATGTAGGAGATTACCATTATAAGCCATTTCTTTCAATGGAGTGTCAGTGATTGACCATTGGAAAGTCATAATGACGCCATTATATTAGTAGATTACCAAACTTGTCAAAATCAACAATTGTGAAATCAATTATAGACCATTCTGACACTATCGTAATAGCAGACTTGGGCCCCTGATATGTGGTGCTAGAATAGGTACAGTCAACAAAAGAAATAAGTATGCAGGGTCGTCTGATATAGTTGAAATTTAGTAAGAAGTAGTTAGTAAGAAAGATAAATGAGCTGTTTGTTCTCTATTAATAAAATATATTTTTTTTCGAGAACATCCATCGGTTTCATAATAAACTTTAACTAAATCCGACGATCCTTATCTCTTTTTTTGATTGTACGCACGGCTACACATCAAGCTATACATAACATACCTATGTAAGTTAACATGACTGTTGTCGCCCAAACACCAAATAAATAGTAACTAAAGACGATTCAGACCAAGAATAATTTGACTGAGTCATTCTCCTGAATCCGCCACAATTGCGTAACACGCTATCAATCACAATCTGAATCATTTTGAAGGATATTGCTAATCCATTGCTTCATATGTTCGAAAAGTATGTCTGCGCAACAATGTACCTAACGCAATGAATTTCACTGAACTTTTAAAATGAAAACCATTGCTACTATTAGTGTGTTACGCAATTACCCCACTGGTACAGGAAAAATAAGGTTGTCCACTTGTCCTACATGTTTATGCCTAGTAAGTATGGATGGAGTGCATTTCAACAATGCTGCAATCTATTTTTCCCAAATCCTACACATAATTCTTTTTGAAAGAACACTAAGTTTTCCCGTCACAAGTCCTCACTTAGATGTTCTATTGTCGATTATGTCAACATACTTATAGGTAGACTGGGGTAAGTGGGAATGAATTCTTAGGAAGAATAACTATAATCAAATCATACCTACAATCAAGTCTTAGTACCGTACATTACGTGACATTATCCATGCACTTAAAATTCCATTTTATTCACCACCATTATCTTACCATAATACTAATAGGCATTAATTTATCATCTATTTCTTAAGACATACAGTCACGTAGCCATTTTACGTGAATAAATCTAAATTGGCCACGATTCTGTTGGTCACAAACTAAACTAAATTTAAGTTCAGTGCATCTTTTTCTTTCTATTTTATTATGAAAAGGACAGAAGATAAATATTAGTTTAGTCCTGTCAAATTAGTGAGCGCCTGAAGTAAATTGACGTATTTTTAGTAGCCAATTTTTTAATCTCGTCTAATTTGTCTATGGATTATCTAATTTGACAGGACTAAACTAATATTTTATCTTTTGTCCTTTTCGTAATGAAATAGAAAGAAAAAGATGCACTGAACTTAAATTTAGTTTAGTTTGTAAACAACAGAATCGGGGCCATTGTCTTACGATGACCATTCAGTCCGTAGGTAGGTAGGTACTGCTGATATTATTAGTCTGCCGGCTTTAAGACTAATTAACAACCACAAAGATGCTAACTAATATCACAGAATACTTAATGGCCTATACTACCTCAAATGGCTTAGCATGATCCTCCGTTATGTCGAAAATACTGCAGCATTAATTTTGAAATAAATATATGGTAAAGTTGAGGATTAATTTTAGGTCTAATGTTAGATGAAAACACGATTTCATAAAATATTCTCGATAGAAAAAAAATCCAAAGTTACCTCCAAACCGAACAATAAACCGCTGGTATTAAAAAAATACTTCAAATTAGATCATGAAACTTTGTATACTAACCGAACTAACTATAAAGCAGCAGGGTAATTGCGTAACACACTATTAGTAGCAATGGGTTTCAGGTTGACAGATCAACAACGTTCATTGCGTTTTTTACACTGTTGAGCAGACACATTTTTCGAACATAAGAAGCAATGGATTAGCAATATGCTTCAAAATGATTCAAATTGAGATCGATAGTGTGTTTCGCAATTAGGGTGCCGGTCTTATGTTATTTACTTTTTTTTAATTACCATTATTTTCACGGTAAAAAGCAAATACCTAAACTATTGGCGCTGCCTGCCGCCTAGCACCGCACTCTGTCTCTCTCTCACTCAGTCCGCGAGCAGTATCGTGCGAGCGAGATAAAGAGTGAATTTTAGCTGAGGTAGTGTAGGCTCTTAATATGCTAATACCTATTATAAATGCGAAAGTAAGTTTGTTTGTTTGTGTCATTTTCACGCTAAAACCGCTGAACGGCACCCTAATTGCGAAACACACTATCATCTCAATTTGAATCATTTTGAAGCATATTGCTAATCCATTGCTTCATATGTTGGAAAAATGTGTCTGCTCAACAATGTAAAAAACGCAATGAACGTTGTTGATCTGTCAAAATGAAACCCATTGCTATTATTAGTGTATTACGCAATTACCCCGCGGATTTGGATGAAATTTGACAAATAGACCATCACTTGGAGAAGAGCATAGGCTACTTTTCGCAGACAAAGTCGCGGGAACGGCTAGTTTAAAAATAAGTATTTTATCAAAAACTTTGTTTACCAGGTTTGACTTCTTTGACCGTTTATACGTCATAAAAAATGTAAACAAATGACCAAATGATTTTGTTTGTTTATTATCTGATTAAGAATATCTATACCTAATGCTGTTTACCTACATATGCAAAAATATGATGAGAGATGCAACAATTCGTAATCCTAAACGGTTGGTAATTTAGTGCACGTCAATTGAATTTTCTGTTTTGTAAGCAAATTTGCGTTTACTGAAGTAGCGTAGTGTGTTGTTAATTTAGATAATCATGTTTATGTGTACCTGCCTTCAGGTGTAGGTACGGATGTGTGTGCCTACGTGCTCGCAGTCAGTCCATCTAGAATGAATTCATTAGTGTTTTACTGCCAATGTAAGGGTCAGTGCACACCGAGACGCGACGCGACGCAACGCTGCGCGCACACTTTAAAAGAGTTACTCAAAATATACTTTATTTTCTACACGAAAAGGTACACATTGCATTGTGAGAGTTCAGAATACGTTGCGCCTCGTGATGCCTCGCAGCGTAGAGCGACGCAGCGGTACTTCGCCGGTACGCGCGGCGTGCGAGAACGGCGCGTACTCGCGAAATCACTGGCCTCTTCCAGTATCGTCGCGTCTCAGTGTGAACTGACCCTAACGTTCATTTTGTGTTCATAACAAACGTGACTAATGTCATTAGCGTTATGTAAGCGGTTCGCCCATTAGATTTGCTCGTTCGATTTTTCTACGACGCAAAATGAACTTGTGTAGGTGTGTAGGAGAAGATAATAAACGGGCAAGGCCAGCCACCTCGGTCTGCCGGCTCGCTCAAGGTTGTTTTTGTGTATAAACACGACTCAGGCGATCGATAAGTGTGGGCGATCAACCGTCGCGCAGCCAGAGAACGACCTCGCACACTACGATTTTCAGCCACAAAAACAAAGCAAAACATAATGAAACCACAAAATAGTCTTAGAACAATAATTTTTATTTGCCTTAAATTATTACAGTCCTCCAAGTACCTGCCTCAGGAAAGATGCAGAACATAATAATCTAACTAGGAATAATAACACAGCAGTTGTGAGCTTTACAACAAGCTCAAATAATAATAAGAGTTGAGATCAGTGGTGGAGCGGTGTCGTGTCCAGGTAGCGGTGCGGGCGCGCTCACCGGGGGCGCTGCGCCCTCGTGCGGCTCCGCAGCCTGCTGGAGTGGTGCGCCAGGTAGAAGCCCTGCGTCAGCAGGAACCGCCGTGGATGCTCCGTTGATCTCTGAGACGTGTGACGGCCGAAGCTCTCCTCCGGGATCCGCCATAATGTCCTCCTTTCGCTCGGCATATCGATTGTCCTTTTACAAGCCATAGTCCTCAAGTCCAACGATCCATTTAATTCTTAGTGCTGTTGGCCTTCTTGTTGTTCTCTGTGTTCATGAGCTTGGTAACGATCTTTCTGGAATGGCCGGACGGGTCGAAGTGGTTGGTGTGCTCGTTGACCTCCTTCTTAGTACGCTGCTTGCCGCTGTGCCCAGAGAAGATGTGCTTGTCGTGGTCGAAGTTGTAGTAGTCGTACTCGTCAAAGAAGGCTTCGGACATATTTACGTTTGGATATTTGGTAAATATTATTTAAATCACGGAAATATTTGTCGCAGTTATAACTGACAACGTTGCTCAAGGTTTTGTATTCACTGAATGTTCAATGTAATGGCCGCGGGGCGGTTTTATAGGCTGCCAGCACACGTCACAGCGCATGCGCGTCGATAAAATTCTCAAACCGTGATTGGTTGAAACACCGACGACGACCCGGTTACGAAGGATGTTTTGTTTATTTATAGATGTTTCAATGTGTGGGTAAGCCGGCTCGGTTAGTGTGCCAATGTTCGGAATTAAAGTTTCTACCAACACGTTGATAGTAGTAGAATTTGTCAATTTTTTGCAGATTCATGTTCGCAGAAATTGGATTCGAGATTGTTCTACACATAACACATGTTTGCTCTACTTTCTACGATGCTGTAATTATTACGTTTTGTAAGTTGATTAAGTGCAATAGTTGGCTGTAGGTACTGGATTTTGAGTTCCAAATATATATTAAGCTTATTGCTATTTTTTTATTTAGCTTTAGGAATTCCTTACAACAATGCATTCCTCAAACAGATAAACATTTATTCTTGGTACATAACTTAACTTCTGAATCCAGGTAACGCTATAACTAAACAATGTAAAATTAAACTGGCATTCAAATTTAAGCGAATGTTCAGCTTATTAGGCGTTCTACTAACACAATTTAGTATTACAGTTAAAACAAAATGGATGTCATGGTTTCACTCTCACCATCTAACACACAAAACATACTACTTTGGTAGTAAAATGTCTACTTTGACAACACTGAATGCCGGCTCAATGTTACCGCGATTATACCACGTATACGGTGATAATATTTTATGCACACCTATAAAATAGAAAAGTTGTAGAAGTTATAGGCATTCGGTCAATATGCAATGTGATACGGTATAATAAGAATATAACTAAGTACGGAGGATTTTAATTCTGTCGTACAGCGCCATCTAGTGTCGAGTAGCGGGTATTGGAACGTTTTAGAAAACATGAATGACAAGTTAGAGGAGTTTTCCAGAATGGTTGCAAATGCCATGCAAATTAGTCCTACTACTAGACAGGGTGAGCAGAACGGAAAACAGTAATTTTAATTATGGCGGGCATTCAAATGTGAATTTACTAGGTATGATAGACGCAGAGAGTTTTTTTTTCACCATTCTAGGCGAAAAAAAACTTTAGTATTACCTAGTGGACGACGCTTAGCCCGATTTTATACCTTTTTTCAAAAAGTGAATTTTCGTCATCAATATTAATAATAAGAATTAAATTAGGTACTAAGGTAGATACTCAAATTTTAAAATTCGGAATGGATTGAAATTTGGGCAGAACGTCTGTCGGGTCAGTTTGAAATATTAATGGAGAGCACGATGGTAAGGTACCCTAGTGCTCATAAAAAACTGTGACTATGACATGACTGGTTCCTAGCATATAATAGACATGGATGATGTTCATTATTATATTATGATGCACTGCAGTATTCTAGTTCTTGTAAGGGAATTTAAGGGGAAAGCGCCAGGACCAAGCCTCTAAGTTAATATAATCCTACTGATTCATATTTCAAGAAATAATCATTCAATAGGGATATATGAATATAAGAGGGTTTTAATGATTATAATTCTGTGAATACATACTTGTTACGCTCGTGGATCATATTTTGTTAAACATACAACCTGACACTGACCTGAAAATTGCAAAAAACCTAATAAAATATGAATTTGGCGGGCTACCTAGCGCATGCCCCATAATGAGACTACCAATCTTGATAGATGGCTGTAGACTACTGTGGTTCTGGCCCTTACCTTTAGTTTAAGCCCAATGCTTCAATCCTGAAGGAATTTATGTATTGCCAGAATAACTAGTCAGAATATTTCTGTACCCTTTCGATATTTCTTGGCAGGCTGGCAGTTATTTATTATCTACCTTATAATAACCCTTAGCCCAAAAGGTAAGCCACGCTACAGGAAGCATACAACTTTTGTACAACAACTATTTTAAGTAAATTTTGACGTTTATAAGTGTCTTTTTGTGCTTTGAAATAAATGCAATGCATTGGGTATTAAAGGGCATAGACGACATTGACATTACTTTTCCATTTCATTTTATTACTATAATAACCAAATTGAACCATAAAGTGAATTGAGAAATTCCGGCACTAGGTACGGAAATTTTCATTCACCACTAGTTTGTTTTTATTTAAAACTACTTAATACTAGCTACATACCTGCCAATTTGTGAACATTGTGGAGCATCCGTGCAAACAGCAGCCTTTCGGAACACATGCAGACGGGAGGCCGAAGGTTTGAGTGGCTCAATAGGATCGGGAGGTTCCGCCGTTCTCCGTGAGGCATAGTCTGCACTCCCGATGAGGTAGCCACTCAGTGCTGATATGAAGACCAGGACCGCTAGCGCTGAGATGACGATTTTGGTTTTGAGTTTATATGGCCTGAAAGAAAATGACGAGGTTACTAACGCCATCTGTTATCGAGTAGCAGTAACAATCTTTCACAAGGAAAATTCAATCTAACATTTTGTAAATATTATTCCTAAAGTTAAAAAAAAAAATGTCAGTGTGACTATTTAATGATGTTTAAAATTGCTAAGGATGTGAATAAGTGTCATCTCACTCACTTCTCCGGATAATCGTCGTCATCATGACTAAAGTTGCCTTGAAATATGGCAAACCTATTGATAGGTGACACCAAGCGTATCGTATCTATGGGACTGTCATCAGCATGGTTGCTTATAAAGTTCCTCCTATGAAGACCGCTTCGTAAGTGATGCTTCATGGTGTTTTAGATATGACAGGTTAATTCTCCTCAGCGGCACATAACAACATAACCTGGACACTTTTCCATGACTGTTTCACGATGACTGATCAAGCAGGAACTTTGTGATCAAATAGAAAAACCACGACAGTGTTTTATTTTGCTATTTATCACGTAACACGGCTAATAATAAACCTTTGACGGAGCCAGTGACATATACTCTGAAATGGCAGGTGGTTACGCAGTGAACTTACTTGCGGGTCTCGAGAAAATCGATAAGAAGAACAGCTGTTTTCAGTACTTTCAGCCTTCGTAACGCTTATTCAAATTAAAGACAGATGGCGATACTGGCGTAACATTAAGTAAAACTTTTCAGATTAAACTTGAAAGATGAATAAACATTTTAACCGCCTGGAGTTTTTCCTGTCAAATAATTAAATGTTGCTTGATAGATAATCTGCGCAGGTACTAATTTCAGGCGCTTATTTTAACAGTACATAATAATTGTTTTATTGGCTAACAAGCACTGGTTATAGGTAAATCTATGTTATACGAAAGAAATACTATTAAGATATGATCTTACATGATACGAGTTTTAAAATTACTTTCTTAATTAATATTTTTAATTGCTTAATTAATGCATCCTAAGACACCACATTGGCGTTTAAACCAGTTCTGATCAGATTTTGCTATAGCAACAAATATAAAAATAAAGCGTTAGAAAAATGTAGGGTTGGCTGATCAAAGATCTAGTATGAGAAAACGTGCACTGTTATCGAATAACGATAAAGTTTCCATGTGTCAATAAAAAAATACGTGAATCAACTACCTATAGCGAAACATAACACCTTGGCTGAGGAAAACATTCACTTATTTTATACAATCTCCCAACTATTATCTAATGGTTACCTGTCAGGATGTGAGTCAGGCAGCCGGATGAGTACATGTCGCCTTTTCCTCCGTACATCTGCTTTCCCGGGCTTTTTTAACGAACTTTGCCTTAGCAACTGTTTGTCCGACATTATAAATATTCACCGAAATACACACTCATTTAAATTCAGTATAACTTTGGTAAGTAAAGTTTGTTCACAAAATTCTTCTACCACTTAACGTTGATGTGAGTGGAGAGAGTGTTATTTCACTAATCAAAAGAATAATTATAATAACTACTTATAGGTACGAGTATATCTGTCAATCATGCTGGGTGATTGCCAATCGTCGAGTATGATTAGGTAAGCAAACAAACTATTTATTTGTTCATGTGCTCTTTTTAAACATATAGGTACCTACACAGACACACACAGCAGAACAACAGAAGACAAACAGAACAACAAACAAACGTTTCAGATTTAGGATCTGTAGACTAATGTTATTGCGTAACACACTATCAAACACAATCTGAATAATTTTGAAAAATATTGCTAATGCATTGCTTCATATGTTCGAAAAAAAATCTGCGCCACAACGACAATAACGCAATGAATGTTGTTGAACTGTCAAAATGAAAGCCATTTCCTACGAACTTACGATTACTCCGCGGTTTCGACCGAAATCAGCATAGAAACGTATTATCATGATTTTCAGATATCAGGTCGGAAACCATTGAATGTTTTTTGATTTATTTTGCGATAAAACAGGGGGTTATTGCCATTATCACCTCGTTTTTGATAAAGCCTTTTGATAAGTACCTAAATGTGTATCGACACTCTTACTTGTTCAAGGACTTCAAGGTGAAGTGTTCTTCACTTATTATATTAATTATTTAATTAATATTATTACATTTACTCGCTGAAACGATCACGTTTGGCTTCTTCAGTGGGACAATAAAAGGCTGGTATTATTTTCCTACTGTTTATTTATGCCGTAAATTCATTCTAACCGCTATCATCGACTATAATTTTTGATGAACGTAGAGATTAATTTGCGTTTGGAATATAACCTTTTTTTGAATAGGTACCAATGGAAAAGTGGCTTTACCTGTCTCATTTTTAGATTAGATTCGATAAGTCTTTTGTTTAAAACAGGATGAAGTCTGTTGTTATTAATGTGATGATTAATATGATACATATTTTTTTATTTTTATTGTGACCAGTCATATTTTATGATGGTCCGTTGACTGTGACGAGGGATATAATGGACTTTTTGAAAAGATCGTATCAGTCCTTAAATCAAAGGGCCGGTGATTGCTATCAACAGGGTAGTAAGGACAACGACGCGCAAATTGACGCAATAAATTTAACACATAGTTCTAGACCTCCTATGGTAGAAATATTTCGTCAGTTAAAATCAACAAAAAAAAAAGTTGTTTCATAGAAAACTGCATTTTTAGGGTTCCGTACTTAAAAAGGAAAAACGGAACCCTTATAAGATCACTTCGTTGTTCATCTGTCTGTCCATCGTCAAGACCCTTTTTCTCAAGAACGCGTAGAGTTATCAAGTTGAAATTAATATCAAATACTCAGGGCTGCAATCCCTTGAAGCAGTGAAAAAATCAAATTTCTAAGTCGACGCAATCAAAAGATCGTTTATGTTCCGGAATCAAAACCTACAGGGTACTTTCTGTTACTCATGAAATTTGGCAAGAAGCCATGTCATGTAGCACCAGTAAAGGAAAAATCCGAAAACCGTAAATTTTTAGTTACATATCTACAAATTTGTAAGGGACCCTCGGTGCGCGAGTCCGACTCGCACTTGACCGGTATTTTTTTAAACAACCGACTAAAAATTGCAGAATCATGTTCTTGAATCCATGGTTGAGCGTCTATGTCCATTAGGGGTGACTGAAGATACTATTGTCTAGTAATTACTAGATACCCATTTATTCGGCACGTTTTAAAAGCATTCGGTGAAATAAAATGTAAAAAAAAAAACTTTAAATATTGCACACGAACATAATAATGGTTTTATGAAAATGATAATTCTAGAGATATTTTCAAAGTCTTGGTTAACAATTTCCATTTACTTACGGAATTTTCACAATGTATTTTTTAGTAACTGAAAGTTATGAAAGTGCCCATTAGCAATTTGCTACTTTCGAAATTATAGAATAACTAGGTCTACGGAGAGACTGATAACTGATGCTTTTCAGTCTTTTCGCAAACCACCATGCCACCACCACCACACCAACCATTGCTACGGTTTTGTGGGGCTTAGTTTATAAGTTATTAGTATGTTTGTGAACTTATATTAAATATAATAAAAAATAATAAAGGCCATTACTGATTTATTTAATACTTCAAGCACATACATGTACAGAGGCGGACTTAATGCCATTTCTACCAGTCAACCTTTGGGTGATGCAGAAACAAACAGATTAAGTGCAATCATTAGAGGAATAAATATTTTAAATATAAAGATACGCAGAAACCTATTTAAACTATAAATATAATATATACCTAATTACATATAAATATAAGCACAAATAAATATACACAAATAAATGAATATACTAAAAAGAAATAAGACAAACAATGAGAAAATATTAGCGTTGTGATGATACTGCCAGCTTCTTGCGAAAGTGCTCGCGAACCTTAACTTTAAAGGATAATCGGTTGGTTGCCATCCTGATTTCCTCGGGGAGCGCATTCCACAGAGAGATAGACTGAACGAAGAAGGAAGAGTGAATGAAGTCTGTGCGATGAGTGGGACATTGGAGAAGACGATTGTGTGAGATTTCTATTGTGGTTGTCGCACATGTACTGAAAGTGAAAGTGATTTGATTGATTAATAGCCAGAATATGTGTTAAAATTGCCCGCATTAAATTAGCGAACTACAGAAGTGGTGACAAATGATGTCCCTCACCGGTTGTCATGTGTCAGAGATAACCAGAGGCTCATTCATAACGTCCGCGGCACGGCACAGGATGGCTACCGGCTAATTGTACTAGTGACACACGCGTGTTATTTATTACATACGAGTACATAACACACGGAAGCGTGGAGACATAGTACTGTCAGATTGGGTATAGTTGAAAACTGGCCTTCGTTCACAGCATTACTCAAGCTATACTAAAAATTTGTGCTCGTATGTAATTTCTTAGTATAGGGGTTGAGAAATTGAGGGGATCGTGGCTAAGTCAGTAATAACGGTTGCACGGGTCGATCGATCAGGTTAAGCTACGCTTGACGTGGTCGGTCCGTGGATGGATGACCATCTTTACATACCGAGACCCCTCCGTGCCTCGGAAAGCACGTTAAGCCGTTGGTCTCGGCTGTCATTCTTGGATCTTTGACAGTCGTTACGGGTCGTCAGAAGCCCGAGTCTTACCAAGGGATCGTGTTACCCAGTTACTGAGTTGTGGGGGTCAGATAGGCAGTCGCTCCATGTAAAATACTGGTACTCAGCTGCATCTGGTTAGAGTGGAAGTTGACCTCAATATAGTTAGGAAAAAGCTAAACATCTTGCTGGGGGTTGAGAAATTCTTTAATTACATAGATTCGCGTCACTCATTGATGAGGGTCTCTAGCAGTATATGTATTCTACTTCTTAGTAAATAATGTGAACAACATTATCTTAAGCCATTTAGAATGGATCATCTTTTGGCTCCCGCTCATACAAAATATATTCTTTACGGCTTTTAGCTCTACCTCCGCTTGATAATAGGTATGTTAACTAAACATAAAATACGGACTTAATAGACGTACTTATAATGTGTTAATTCGATGACAATATTTTAACACTGAGACGATAATGGCATTACCAAAGTAATTCATGGAAAATACGGAAAACAACACAACAATAAGACACTACATACTTTATATTAAGTGAACTTGAACATGGCAAGAGATGTGGTTAGTTGTCGATCAGCTGATCTTGGTAGAAGTATTTAAGATCTTTAGATCTTTTAATCTTTTCATAAAAAAATCTTTAGATCTTTTCATAATCAGCCTATATGTCATCAAATTTTTGGTTTTAGGACATGCCGATTTTCTATTCTACATAAATGTTCAACAGTTAGAACCCCACCACTGTAACGACAGAGATTGGCTAGTCCAATTCCATCCTTTAATTAATAGATTACAATCCACTTCGAATGGAGTGCCCGATAAGTGATGATTAATTTGTTTTGATTGTAGGAAATCAGAATTAATTAGCAGCAAGGAAGCAATAGTAAATTAGCGTAAACATAATTGAAGGGGTAAGTGGACAAAGGTGTTATCTGACAAAACTGAAAAAATCGAGTTTCTTGCATGAACATAGGTTTTAAGTGACGATAAATCGTCTGGTGGGCTCAAAACATCTAATTTTGATTTAAAAAAATTCAAATTGAGATATGAGCGTTAGAAAATAATTTCTAACGCTCATATCTCAATTTGAATTTTTTATTAGTTAACACCTTTGTCCACTTACCCCTTCAATTATATCAAACTCGAAGGAATCGTCAAGGTTAAATTGTACGAGTAGCTACTTCACACGAGTGATGAAACCTTGCAAGGAAAAAGTTCGTGTATTGACGACCTTATTTTTGTAGGCTTCGTGTTTCCGATTTGCACCTATCATTACGCGGTTGTATGAAGTTTTCTCTCTGTTGTTTTACCTCAGCTCATTTGTCACACAAAAAGGACGATGGGACTTAGCGTCCCCAAAATTGAAACTTAGTCAACAGACTTGTGACGTATCTATACTAATATTATAAAGAGGAAAGATTTGTATGTATGTTTGTAACGAATTGGCTCAAAAAGTACTAGACCTAGATAGATTTTAAAAATTCTTTCACCATTTGAATGATACATTATCACTAATTAATATAGGCTTTTTTTTCCCACCCGGGCGAAGCCGGGACGGGCCGCTTGTCTCATATAAAAGCTCTTGATTTACTAATCATTCTTTACTATGCTAACGACCGTCAAAAGTATGGGGTTTTCAGGGAAAAGAAGGAAATGTAAATGTTCCACACACTTCTACCTACTCCTTCGTGGAATATAGGCGTGATATTTTGTTGTTTTATGTTCCACATTAAATAAGTCAGCAATTATTTTGTTCTATCTCTTTTATTGTAACGAAAAATAAAACAAGAAAAAAGAAAGAATTTTGTGCGACAGTGACAGGAATAACGCTTACTACTAAGTATTATTTATAGATCTCAGCCTTAGTCCAGCCTCTCGCGCCCGGCCCTGGTTCAAGCCATGGTCCGGGGCGGGGATCAAAGAGCTGTCAGCTATAGGTAAGGGCCGGCCTGCCCCCCCGGCAGGCTTGTCCGAAAGGGTTACCGCTACCCCGGTACATAAAGGGCTAAGGAAGGAACACGGGTGGGTTTTAGTCAGTAAGAGTCTGACAGTTCCTTTTGCTCCACCCAGAGCGGGAGTTGTCATTTGATGATTTCTCACCCACAAAAAACAAGCCTTAGTCCAGCAATGAACCGCGATAGGCTGAGTTAATAGATTGTTAATAGGTAGGTAGGTAAATATAGCTACTTTTTTGTTCTGCCTAGAAATCCATCGAAATTGACGTCACACACTCCGTAAGAAATTGCTAATCGAGTTCTTTTAATCATGACGCTGATGATTTGATAAAATCGGTTCGGTTTGTTTTAAAACAGTTTTTAATCGGGGCCCCGGTTTTCGTATTGACTTTGGAAGTATCGATTTGAAAAATTAAAACGACCTCGTTGGTCTAGTGGTCGTAAGCGCTACTGCTGAGCATGAGGTCCTGGGTTCGATCCCCAGGTCGGGCAAAGTGTTATTGGGTTATCGATCAGTAATTTCAGGGGTCTGGATTTATACTCGGTTGACGGCAATAGGTTTTCTCGCTATATTATGGGATTTAAACAAAACTGGCGAAATGGAGGCGGCTGTCCCATTTCAAAACCTAGTAAGGGGCATTTTTTTTAAAATCGTTTTATTGCATAATCTTGCTAACCTAGACTAAGTTAGCAAGATTATGTAATAACACGATTAAAAAAAGAATGTCCCTTACTAGGTTTTGAAATGGGACAGCCGAGCTGTACTTTATGTACCTAAATACATGTCCACCTAACCCTTCGGGAAGGCGTGACAGGCGTGCTGTTGTTTAAAATAAAATAGTACTAATTGCTTAGTTTCGGTCTAGAATTATTCTTGGTATTAAACTAATTACATCAGATTTGACATGTAAGAGGTTATCGAAATAATTTTCGCAAGTATTTGCCAACTTGGTAGTTGGTACCTCTTCATTGCAAAGTACTTTTAACACTAGATTAAGGCAAACACCTTTCTCTAGGTTTCCTAAGTAATTGACACTTTTTCAAAACGTTTTGAAACGTCTACAAGATATTATTATTAACTGTCCGCACGACAGAAAAGACAGAGTTATGTTTTTAAATATTTTGAAGTTACTTTCCCTCCCAAATTATATTCAATGTTCTATTTAATCCGCTCAGGGATAGAGCCTTCAAAAGTTATTTCTAGCACAAGTCTTTCCCCATTCCTTAATCAAATTTAAAGTCATTTTGAAATGAGTCTCTCACTTGCTTTTAAAATCGGCAGACGTTTACGTGATTTTGTACTTAGTTTTGCCATGTCATATAAAAATCCGTTTACATGCACACATAATCTAGGTATATACGTGCATTTTATTGACGCGTAAACACGCAACTGCAAACGTATAGCAAGTGCTTCGTTTGATGACCAATACTTCAGAGTTTAACTATTTCTACAAAGAAACCAGCACGTCCTGACTTAAGGTGGAACTAGTCGCGAGCTTCGAACTCACTGATGGGCATGGCACAAAAGCACGCTGTCTCACCTGGCTTCGTGTCCGACAGGGATAGTATCAGTGATGAGTAGTTAGACGCTAGTCTACACGTACAACGTCTAGTTCTCACGCACAGAAACACGTGTAAAAAAATTTGAAAAGTGCTTTGGGAAATCGAGTTTTATGAAAAAACCTCTGCAAAAATCAAGTACAAATAAAATTTATTGAAATCTTCGATAAATGAGCTTTGTCGGTGCCGACTTTTTTTTGAAGATTCTACAATTCTTTTATTACTTATTTACAGCCAAAATTACGTTAAAAATAGCAAGAAAACTAATAACTTTATTGGCTCATAAATTTTAATGGCTTTTTATTTTACTATTGTTTCCATACAGACAAAATTAATAATAAGGCAAAACGAAATCATTTTTAACTTTGGATGCACAATGTCAAACAGTGGAGTAATACTCTCACGAAATTTGTATGGAAAACATATCGACTAGGGGCACCTTAAGGTACATAAAGGCGCAGGTTCCCGGTAAAGACAAGTCGGTACCGATCGGTTATTGAGTTTTTCCATTAGGAATTTCTTAGTAACAGCCTGGAGTTTGGAAGTTGGCGGTGTGATACCCCCATGCCTCGCGCCTGATCTCTCTCCGGTCGTGTCGGATTGCCGTCTCATCGGACTATGAGAGTGAGTGCAAATATACGATCTGGAGGACTTTATTTTAATGATATAATCAGCTTAGGTAAATACGAGATCAACATGATACTACAGTAGCCTTTAGCTTGTATCTATTGTAAAGCAGCTTGATCATCATTTAATGTAGATTCCTGTCAACGTGGAAGTGATTTATGATAACACTTATTAGGCAATTAATCACTTGGCATCTTACTTGGCTAATAAGAAGATAATACTTAAAGTGTCATGACATTGTTAATCAGACATGTCGCCTTTTATTTTTTTAAGTAATTTTTGTTAGACCTGGGAACGATTCTAAGGCTGAGGCTACAGTAGGGAGCGATTTGCGATGCGACTGGAAGAGCGAAACGAGAAAAACATGGTATGGCTACATTACAAGCGAAATTCCGGCGTATATTCGGCGATGACATGGCTACAGTACACATGCTCAACAACGAATTAGCAAGATCCATCGCCGTTTACTATACCTACGCATAATGTAGCCACACGCATATTTAGCAACACTATTGAACTAGTCGTGCAAGTGAGAAATTTTCTAATAAATTCGCTTCAATTTCGCTCATATGTTAATGTAGCCGATGCCGTGATTTCAGTAATGTTGTTCCTATCGCATAAAGAAATCAAAGATCGCTAGTAATATTTGATGTACGGTGTAGCCATATACATGAGCATTCATTTACTTGTTTTAATCGCTCATGTGTCGCAGGTCGCGTCGCGGCCTAATGTAGCCTCAGCCTTATACTCAACTAAAACTAAATTATCTAAACTTGAATTATTATGCAATATCATTTCAGTGGGGGACTGCACACAAAATTGCTGGGTTATGTTTTTTTTTTTGCTACTAACGAAATCAAACATACGTTATAATGAAACAATGAATTTAGCAAACATTTCGAAGAAATCTTGTCGCCAAGTGACAAAAACTAGAGTGAATTGAACAGCATCGTGTGGAAAGTTTGGTTACTGTTTTTTATCAGTTAATCCCTCTCACAGAGAAGGCCTAAGTCCCATCAGTGTAAATATACATATAATAATTATACATATACGCTGACTAGCTTTTAATTATAGCTAGCCAACGACCATTTTTATTATGAAGTCTGACCTACGGTTTCTCCTACGTGGACTAGCCGTGGAGGTCGGAGATTATCCTACGGGAAGAGGTACCTGGGGGTTAAAACGCATCCTATGTCTTAAACTAGATCATGCATGCTCTATTCTTGTGCCAAATGTCATCTAAATCTGTTCAGCCGTTAAGGCGTGAAAGGTAACAGACAGACAAACAGCCAGTTACTTTCGAGTCATTAAGTATGTTAGTGATCAGTTTATAATTTTCTGAGACTTTCCTTTTGGGAAAAGCCTCACCTACTCACGTGTTGCTAGATGAACTAATTGTTTGTTTTTTACACCAAATTAACAATAGATACCTACAATATTTTTGTTATCACGGTTATTGCAAGTTACGCATTTTTACGTTGTTGACTTCGATTTCTATTCAAATTCTATGCATACCTTTTTCGCGTTCGCACTCGTTTGCCTTGCTATAAGGACAAGGATGGTTCATTAACAGCTTGGAAACTAACAGTATTATTTATACGATTTCCTGACAAGCTTACACAGATGGGTAGGGAGGGACTAAATGGTATAATGATGTACAGACGCCAGCACATCGAGCTACTACAATCTGTCAAATTTCATTAATAGATATACAACTTTATCGCTAAAGCATTAGGTTCAAAGTTGATTGGAATAATTTGACAGTTTCGGGTAGCTTGATGTGCTGGCGTCTGTACATGCACACTTGCAAACTAAATATACAGACTTTGTCTAGTTTGGGGCTCACTGGCAAATAATATCTACTATAGAATAAAAGGTATTTTAATCTAACTACTCATGTCGTCTCAACTTATGTTAACCTGTGAACCTGCACCTGAATTGCGTAACACGCTATCAATCATAATCTGAAGCATTTTGAAGAATATTGCTAATCCATTGCTTCATAAGTTCGATTTTTTTCTGCTCAACAACGTTAAATAACGCAATGAATGTAGTTGAACTGTTAAAATGAAAGCCAGAGAAGCTCTGAGATCTCAGATATAACGCACCGGATCGGTTGCCCCCCTCAAACATTGTTTACTTGGGGATATCTGGCCATATCTTGTAAAATTTCTGATAATAATAAATCATTTCTATTTGTTTGCATAAATACGACAGAACCTATGGAATTGATTTGGCCAAACGTGAATCGCGATAAGATAGCTCTTCTAATTAAAAACATACAGATTCCTAATGCTTCAGATATATAATATACTAGCTGCGACCCGTGGTTTTACCCGCATAAGTGTCGATCCCTTGGGAATATCGGGATAAAAAGTAGCCTATATGTTAATCCAGGGTGTCAGATACGTCCATACAAAATTATATCGAAATTGGTCCAGCCGATTGAGCGTGAAGAAGTAACAAACATATAAACATACATGAACACTCACAAACTTTCGCCTTTATAATATTAGTGTGATTTTTTTAGCTACCTAACTGCTCGCATTTCAGCATACTTAGGTCCTATAGTGATAGTATACAGTGAATTGTTGAGAGGTCCAGGCTAACAATAGTTCGCCCCATATCATCCTGTCATGTTGATTTGTTGAAGGAAGACGTCGATTAGAATCCGCACGTTCTGTGCTATGGCAAAGTGGATAATTTTACTGGTAAAGAATACAGAATAACTCTCAGAACATAGATTCCGATTTTCGAGCCGTTTGGGATTAAAACTCTCGGGCCGCGGGGTCTCAATTTGATTGTTGATTGTTCAACGAAATCTCCAAATGGCTGGTTGACACTTCCCGTGACCCAAGGGTTGGCTTTTCCCTTGGCCCAGAGGCTTAGCATTGTCAAAATTAGCCTATAATGTACCCACTACTGGTACACATGCCTCCCTAGGACATGCCGGGTTCCTCACGATGTTATCCTTTACCGTTTTGAGAGCTTTGCTATAGAACGTGGCAATGCCGCCAGTCCCCTTGGGTTCATTACCAGTCGACAGTGATGCGGAGGCATTTTTCGACGTCATATTTTAGTTTGAATAGTTATGATTAGGTTAGGTTATCTTATTGTAATAGTTTGTTAGTTTTATGACAATGAAATAGCATGGGCAGTATCAATAGCGTTCTCTTGTTTTGTAAATACTTAATACATTTTAAACTCATCTGTTGAGTTTGATGATTACGGCAATATAACCATATTATGTTATAAATGTTTTAGGACGCTGTTCGTTGTGTGTGTGATTAGGTATAATAAGATAATAGTTTGCCTTTGAACGAAAAGCAAAAGGAACGGTTATATATAATTCTTATCAACCATCAATCGTAACGGAAATGACTGAATTAGATATGGATTATTGAATCACTATATGCTTGCATTTTTTTTACCACTACAATGTTTAAAAGAGCAGATAAACAATAAATACACTTCACTAAAAACTTAGATCTATAAAAACCACACTTGAAGTTTCAAAACTCTTGTTCCACTCAAAAAAAAAAAAAAAAACAAAATTTCAAAGTTTTTTTGGTCACTGTAATCACTTTACGCGAAAACTTTTTCGCAGTTTCCACATAGTCTTTTAGATACGACTTATCGTAACTGAGCCCTGTCCACTACTGCCTGTGTTATAGTAACGTTACACATTTTGAATTCACCAACAACGAAGGATGCTTGGCACTGTACAGGTGAATGGCAGAAGTCCAAATTGTGAGGTGACGCGGACGTGTGAGACGCTATATAAATATGAATGAAGACCATTAGACGTGTGCATCTTTTGTGCACGGTGGGTTGGTTGGTTGAATTGCTGATATATAGGTGGGTATTCGTCTAATGTTGATTCGAAGATTATCAACTCCGAATATGAAGTTGTCGAAGTCTCTATACAGGAAACAAAAATAAGCAGTGACCATAAATGTAACTATAAATGCAACATATGATTCTAGACTATGTACTTAAGTAGAATTTTTTTTTTCGTACAATAGTATTTTCTTAACTCATCATTGTGTAAGCCTTGTTAGTTGGTAAAGTCCCATGGGACTTTCACGAAGTCATGACTTAAACGATAAATTTTTGTTCAAATGGCCTAAAATATCAAAAAATATAATTCATGTCACAATTCCTGTTCTAATGGGGTACATTCAATTGTTTTCTCAAACTATAATTCGGAAGGTTATACGAATGCAAAAATGTATTAATTAGAGCCGCTCGTGGCAAGCATGAAAATTATTTATAAATATCCCGTTTCAGTGACTTTGAAATAGAGATTTTGAATCAACATAGACATACATAGCTCAGTAAGAATGTGTCTCGATTCATTGATCATAAAATTAATTACTGTCATCTCGTGCACATAGCTAGGAAGCGATTACTTGCAATTCTTTAATTGCGTCATTCAGGTCATTCGAATCGCAAAGAATCGATTAGGTAAATGAAACTAGTGTTGTGCATGAACAAAAAATAATCTGTGATGTAAGTAATGAGGACAGTTTGGCAATCGAAATTGATTGAGCTTAGTTAGACATTTGAAGGGGATTGGGAACAGCTACCGGAACACCGATTTTGTGCACACGCAAATGTGCACTGGTATCTGCACATGAGACATGCTTTGTAGATTGTCGTGTAAGCCCTGATAAGCGGATCCATGGCAGGCGAAACCAAACGAGTTTTGCCCTAGAATAGGACACCCGCGCCCTAATTACGTAACACACTGGATATCAATCTCAATCTAAATAATTTCGAAGGATATTGCTAACCCATTGCTTCTTGAGCTCGAAAAATGTGTCTGTTCTGTTGAGCAGACACCGAAACGTATACGATGTAGATGATGCAATGAATGCTGCTGAGCTGACAAAATTAAACCCATTGCTACTAACTAACCTTGCAGACATACTAATCTATCAACTATGCGTTGAGTTATTCTTTGGCTCAAAAAAGAGAGTGAAATAAACATTAAAGAATAAAAAAACATTATTGAAAACTCTTTTTTTTTCGTCAAAATAGGGTATTTTCCCTATAAAACATAGCCTTCTATCGTCTATCTGTGTTGTGAGACAGTAGGGTCACGCGTCTATGCAAAAAAATCTTCATAAAATCACGTGAAGCTAGTTGGCCATTGCGGAAATGCCCCCGTTACCGCTACTAAAGTGTTTTATTTACTGTTTATATATCCATTCCATATTTCAAGGACATCATGCACTTTTCATAGCAATAACCCGTATTATCTACACTATTGATAATACAGGTAAAACTCGTGACTTTGCACTTATAAAGGAGGTAATCATCGGAACTATATACTGATTCGATTCCGAAAATTCTTTCACTAATGGGACGCTACTGTATTGCCGAGTGCCATAGGATATTCCATGTTAAAACAAGAAATTTCTCGAGGGCGAAGTCGCGGACTAAAATAGTAGTTACAAAAAAAACTTGTTCTGAAAGAAATGCCAGTTTTTATATTCAGTTTTTTTACGTCGGGAAACTAGATCAGGAAAAGATTTATTTTATTGATCTCGTGACAAGAAGACTTTTGAGGTCGTCAATACATTAATTCTTTATTTATAGTGTTTTGCATAGACCGACCTACCTTTATTACTGAAAGCCTATTCGACTGGATCTGTAAGTAGCTCTTAAAATCTTGATCAATTGAGGGCGGGCCATGTACTGTGAAATACATTGTCGCGCAAACTGTAACCATGAATTCAGCACACAATTCTAGAACCCCTATTGTAGAAATTTTACGTTAGTTGTGTGTAGAATGTAGAATAGAAGTGCAATAGAGCTACGCGATCAAATTTGTGGAACAACAATTAAAAAAAAAAATATCGACGAAAAATTTCATTGCATGGGGTTTCAAAATACATGTTATCAGGGCCTCAAGTCTGCTACAATAGTGTCAGAATGGTCTATCATTGATTTCATAATTGTTGATTTTGACAAGTTTGGTAATCTACTAATATACCTAATGACACTCCATTGAAAGAAATGGCATAAAATGGTAATCTCGTACATGTGATAAATGAATAAATGTTATGTTTATTGCTATTTACGAACTTCATTGCAAACAATAATACGTAATATATAAAAATATTTATATTAACAACTCTGAGAAAAAACACATTGGTATAGGCATTAACCTTAAAAATATTTCTAAGTAAACATACAAAATATGTATGTAGCATGAGTTTAGATAGATTAAGATTACTGTGACTGTTTATGGGCGTATACATATAAAGCACGTGGAAATCGTAGCTGTTTCAATACAGCATGATATCAATTTCAGTAATCGATAAAATCCTATCTCATTTCCGCCGGAGGAATCATAAATAAAATATCGAGACTCTTCCTCTTGGCATCAACTAAGAATCTTAAAGACGGCCAGTCTACAAGGAAAATATTGCAGATCATCTATTATAGATACAACATATAAGTAACTATAAATTAGAAGCGGAGGTGCCTATTCTAAGAATAGAGACTTCCAAGGAAACCCGAGGAAATTCTTGGGGCCTTGAGACGAGCAATAAAAACAGCAGTAATATTGACCGCCCTTATAATTGAATCTACTAAAATTATTTTTCTTTCTCTCTTTCATTCTTTTTCTCTCCTTGTTTCTTTCTTTCTTTCTTTCTCTCTTTTTTTATGTCTACTACTCTGTATTTTTTTTTTTTAATTCAACTTGTATTGTTGGGGTAGGGAAAGGTCTCCCCCATGGCTTTCCGTTATACCTTATGTGTTTCCATCTCCGGCCAATCTCCCATAAACGCATCATTCGTCACACTAGCGTTACCTTTGCCTCCCTGGGCCCGTTTTTGGCACCCACTGTGGACTGTGGGTCGACTCAGTCCCATTTGTACCGATGCATCCTGTTACAGAGTGGTAGTTACAGACGCCAGCACATCAAGCTACTACAATCTGTCAAATTTCTTTAATAGATTTTCAACGTTATCGCTAAAGCATTATGTACAAATTTGATTGAGAAAAATTTACAGTTTCGGGTAGCTTGATGTGCTGGCATCTGTACGTCGACGCGCAACCAGGGGGCCAAGTCTGCTATTTTTATAAATTCGTCATTCCAACACGATCCCATTGTCATTTTGGTAAAAGTTCATAATCTGCAAAATTCATAATGGTCGATCATTGGTCAGTCAATGGTCTGAGAAAAACTACTACTAAATTTCATACTAGATTTCATTTAATGAATTATTTTTATGCTGGTTTTATTTAAAAAAATAATGCTCCAATTTAATTGAAATGTAAAGTGATGGCCTGAAACATACCTTTTGTAAACGTTTTTTTAATAAATATATTATTATTATAACTCAAGTCTCGTAGCAGAAAAACACAGTTTTAAAATGATTAATAAAATCATAAAGTTTTAAAATTATTAATAAAATCACAGTTTTAAAATTATTATTTTAATTAATGGGGATTTGTGGAATAACTCCTTTTCGTGTCAGCCTGTATGTCCCTTAGATCTTCTAAACCACATAATGGATTTTGTTGCTGTTTTTACCATCCTATAGAGAATTTCTTCCGAAAAGTGTACCTATGTGTAAGGTTTATGTAACTTAGATATAACATAGAAATCTCTATGTTTTGACTTATCGTCACATTCACAGTGCCCTTGTATGGGTGCTAGCTACAGGGCGGGTCACTAGTATCTTATAAAAATAAATAAACATTATATTGCGGCTGCAAATCTATACTAATATTATAAAGCTGAAGAGTTTGTTTGTTTGCTTGAACGCGCTAATCTCAGGAACTACTGGTCCGATTTGTATTACATAAAATTATATCTAATCGTTGCCACACAGGTAGGTTCTTTTAAATTTGTATGGAAAAAATATCGACTAGTGGCACCTTAAGAGGAAATGCGGGTGGTCGTTTCTCCATAGAAAGTCTGTCGCCTGTTTTCTTTCTGGTTAGTGACCATAAAGCAATGATTTTTTACAGAATAATAAATATTAACTACTTGTATGTCCCTATGTTTTCCTTTTTAATGATACATTATTTTTATAAGCACTAGAACCCTCAAGAAATGCTCAAAATTGCCGCTGTCAACAGAGCCTAGTGTAGAAATTTGACAACTATTAATGAAAAAAGAAAACCATAGTGACACAGTATATATCCTTCTTATTCAGTTTATGAAATATCTTTTTAATTGCTCCAATATTGGAGGAGGAATTAAGCGAGAGCCAAACATCGAATTCTCAAGTCTTTCCGACCGTATTTGCTCTTAAGGTTTTGATCTGGTGCCTAACAGTAACTGTATGCCAAAATTCAAGTTCCTGTGTTACCTAGCCTTTTCCCAACTATGTTGCCAGATGAATTTTTGATAACTATAAACGAGAATCCAAACCCACATTAGTAAGACTTCTGACCTACATTTACTTTTTTTTTGTACATTTTCTATTTATAATAGACCGTAAAATTGTCAATTTCATTGTTATTTACTAAGAGTAATTAGGGTGGCAGTCGAACAAAGTGTAGCTTGTCTATTATCTGTTGTTTTACAGTATAGTTTACTGGGTCATATTTTGTTTTTCTACTTTGACCGGGTTAACCTAGCGACGTTAATATAGCTTAGAACTTCTACGTCAAATGAAGACATCATCATCTGTGTAGCCATTTCCCAACTATGTTGGAATCGACTTCCAGTCTTTCCTGATGCAGCTGAATACCAGTATTCTACATAGAGCGACTAGGCAGTCGCTCAGATCATCAGATCAGATCAGATAGGCATCTCCGCGACCTAGTTACTGGAAAATGGTATGATTGATATAACTGGTTGTCAGGCTTTCGGGCTTTTGACGACCCGTAACTTAGGAGAGTCGCGACCAACGGAGGGGTCTCGGTATGTAAAGACGGTCACCAATCCACAGACCAATCGCGGCAAGCGTAGCTTTACCCGATCGATCGACCTTTGCGGATTTTATTACTTAGCCACGAGCCACTCACGCCACGTTAAATAAATACTTCCTCAAGAATATGGCTATCAAATGCTAAAATATGGCTATCAAATGCTAAAATATTTTTTTCAAACAAACAAAGAAAAAGCAAACAAACTCTTCAGTTTTATTATTAATATAGATAGATAGATAACTATCATAATCTGCCGTCATCATCTGCCTAGCCTTTTCCCAACTATGTTGGGGTCGGCTTCCAGTCTAACCGGATGCAGCTGAGTACCAGTATTTTACATGGAGCGCCTGCCTATCTGACCTCCACAACCCAGTTACTGGGTAATATGAAACCCCTAGGTAAGACTGGTTGTCAGACTCGGGCTTCTGACGACCCGTAACGACTGTCAAAGACCCAGGAATGACAGCTGGGACCAACGGCTTAACGTGCTTTCCGAGGCACGGAGGAGTCTTCATTTATGTAAAGATCCCCATCATGGTCACCCATCCACGGACCGACCGCGGCAAGCGTAGCCTAACCTGATCGATCGACCTGTGCGGCTGTTATTACCAACTTAGCCACAAGACCTACCTACGTCAATAATGTCTGAAATATAATGTTATTAATAAGTAGGTTGGTAATTTTGATTTTTGTAACTACGAAAATGTAAAACAATTGCCACACTAGGCATAAGTTTTTTTAACATTTGTTCTAAATTAAAGAAACTAAGTAGGTACCTCTCAATAATGTAGGAAAAATAATATAAATAAGTATTAAATTGCATTTGTACTAAACTGTAAAGAAAACAAATGAATGTGTTGTGTTGTGTTGAAATCCCATGCATTTGTGAACATTCACAATATCTAGGTATAGGTACGGTATAAACCTAAGTATATTTTAACATTTTTTTTCAGTTTTCACTAAAGGTTTTAACTGACCTCGCATTGCTTTTCGTACAATGAGAAGTCAGCTTACACTGGAAATGTAGGTACCTATAGCTTGATATATTATTTTATAAATAATATAAATAGGTATTTGTAATGAGTCAGTCGTTTATGGACGGGTCACAGGATAGCGGCTACTATCGAAACTTTAAAGAGGAAAACTATCTCGGAAAATAACATCATGGGACTCCCCCGGGGAAGAAGAGTGAAATATCTACCTACGAGTATGATTCCTGTTTATTAGTTAATTCTGTTTTCAATGGATATATCTATGACAAAAGTATATGGGTTTTATAGTCTGTTGATAGATTAGTTGGGCAAAACTAACAGGTAAAATTTTCGTAATTTTTAGGATCCCATAATAGCTGTTGCTAAGATTTTTAAATGGCTAAATTCTTTTTGGTGTAAGTTTAGTAGGTCTTCCTTCGTGTGCAATGATTTAAATTTGTGAAAGTGTCATTAATAGGCAGTTTCCTTTAGCCACGCCGGAATTTCTGTAAATAAAATTTTCCAAAATACTATTTTTTTTTTAAACTTTATTCATGACCATGGATACAAGTCCTTCAGCCGTAAGTAATCACTAAACATACTACTCTTATCTAACTTAAAACAATTACAAGTATGCATACAAGTTCATCAATCCAAAATACTAAAGATCATACAATAAAATAACTTCAAACTTCTGCGACAGTAGTGCCATCTGTGCACAGGTGAGCGAATCATTTGTTTTTATCACTGCGATACGGCTTCTTGTCTTTTACTTTAGAGGTCGCTGAGTTAACGGTCGGTAAAATAGGCGAAATAGTACGTACGTTTGAGTTTATTATTGCAGTAATTCATTTTATAACCCAGTGAGCCTGGTTTTCATTCTTAGGTCTCCTGGTAACCCATAGAATGTCCGCCAAATATAAATAATAAGGCTTATGTAGGTAGGTAAAGGTACCTAAATATTTATCGAGTTCGAGCTAAGTTTGTGGTCACTTTACGGGGGAACGTGACCGGGGGAAGTCAACGACTAAAAAAAATATGTTGGTATGACCATTCCCTTCCACTATAAAGTATAAACCATTGTGTAAAGACGTCGTTTAAGCAAGTTGCCATGTTGATAGACGAGAACAGGCTCTATATGTAAAGCGCCCAATTTGCCTAGACACGTGGCGAATATTGGAACTAAAATAAACTAAACACTTTAAAAATAAACACTTTGCACTGCTGTTTGCACCAATGTGCAAACAGCAGTGCGATTCTGTAACCATCTCACCGTGAAAACTTAGGTGAAGTGAGCGTGGAGTGAGCTGTCACTGTCATCCTGATGTTAGGGATTGAAGATACTCTTGACAGCTCACTCTAAGCTCACTTTACCTTCAACTTTTCACGGTGAGATTTTTCCAGAATCGATCGGCTGTTGTGGCGAGCAGCGCCGATATAAAGAGTCAAGTTACAATGGCTATGATATTTTATGATCTGACTGATGCAGTACAATAAATATCTTGTAGGTATTGAATGAACTTTGATCGCGACAAAAAATATTGAGATTTTATTTAGATGAATCTCAAACATCAATAAATGAATCATCTCATTTATTGATGTTTGAGATTCATAAGATTCAATTGTAGGTATTTGATTATGTTTGATTCATTGAGAATCTAGGGTAGTTTGACTAGGACTTTCGTCACATTTGGTCCTAATAAAAGACAGTCCTTTCAGAGTTATTTTACCTTTGAGAGTTGCAATCCAACAGTAACCTTACTATGATTTTGACAGACTTGACAGTTGCATAGATCCAAAAACAAACTTATTCTCACGATATTAAAGATCTCTGTAAATCTGTAATATTGACAGTGATGCAAAATCAGAGAGGCAATCCTCGTAATTTTATAAGACAGTCTGATCTTAGTCTCAATTTGTCAAAAATACCTCTAATTTCCGTACCTACATTTTTGACAAGTTATTGATGTTGATTATCGCTGAGATGAGATTGCGACTAGATTTTCAACGTTTTTAATTACGGGAATCGGCCTTCAGAGGTGAAATAACTGGGAATGGGTTAAACAGAATGACGTTCATGAATGACAATCACATGGGCGCAAGGTGAAAAATGTACCTATTCATTGTTCATTACTTTTCTGTTATACAATAGTTCTTGTAGTAACGAAACAGCCAAGCTTCATTTATTTTGACTAAGGTGTAAAGTTTGTGAAGTTAGGGCTTGTAGAGTTAGAAGCTTGGCTCTACATGAGATCCGATAACTTTTTGACAGTGCGAGCCATATGGTCTCGTCTTGGCAACATTTTACATGAAAATGTTTTTGGTGGGATATTTTATATCCATAGTCCTTATTATAATAGCTACTGACAGTACCTATTTTGAGTAGCTGCATGGAGTACGTGGCTAGTAAATATAAATTATAATTATGAAAGTGTCAGCATCAGCAAAATGCTAATTTCAATAATTTGGCAACTTGACAGCATGGTGAAGGAAAATCAGCGAGGTACCTAATTGTGTAGCACACTATCAGTAGCAATTCATTTTGTGAGTTCGACAACATTGATTGCGTTATTTACGTTGTTGCGCAGACAAATTTTTCGAGCATATGAAGCAATGGATTAGCAATATCCTTCAAAATGATTCAGATTGAGATTGATAGTGTGTTTCGCAATTAGGGTGTACTGATGTCTACTCAAGTGGAGGTAAAAAAATGCCTAAAAAGTATGGGACGGAAATTGAATAGGTACTTACTTACATAAGCACTTAAAACACTTTTAAGTACTTGCCTAAGTAAGTATCTTTATTTGCATAAAATTAGGGAAATAGATAGGAAGTTACGAATATCCTAGTGTTGGACACATCCCGCCATAATGAAAATTATTTAAAGCAATGTTTTGTTTTTTTTTTACATCTTATTACAATTAACAAACTTCTACATAAACAATATTACAATTAATCACACATTAACATTAAACAAATAGATGGTGGAAGGTGGGTTGTGTTGAGTTATGTTATAATATTGTTTAGTAGTACCTAGTACCTAATTATATCAGCTTTTTAAAATAATCTTCTCTTATAACACAAATTAATGGGGAGGAATTTTTTTTAGTGCAGACGACTTGGAACAATGAACGTCGTGATTAAACAATTAAAATAATATTGATGTTATTCAATGCAAATTCCAGAACAGAGCAAAAAGAATATCTGCCTGCCTTATTTGCACCGAAGCACTTATTTAGTTTATGATATATTTTTCCTCAATCAGAAGACAAGTTATGCGGCTTGCTTACAAGTAATTATTTTTGTAGCCAACCACGTAAAACAAGTCATCAAATCAGAGTAAAGGCTCCTACAGACAGACGCGCAGCACGACGCGACTCTAGTACAAGTTCTGTGTAGTTTTTTTACCCAACTACGGAGGGTACATAATTTTAACCGGTATTATGTATGTTTATTAATTCATTTGTTCCCTCATAACTTCAAAAGTACTTACCTATAATAATTTGATAAATGAGGTATCGTTAGAAGCGTCTTGACCTTTATGTGACGTCACATTAAAATCAATATGACGCCCTCTAGAGGACATAAAGTAATAAATTTAAAAATAAATATTATTTTGTTTTTTATTTATTATTTATTAAATAAAACACAAGTTTAAAAACTAAAACTCGACTACTTACTGAAAAGGATAAAACAAGAACGAACCTTCGCGTGGTCGCATGCTACCATAGCTTATAAGTATGTTAGTACAGCGGCATGCGACCACGCGAAGGTACTTTCTTGTTTCATCCTTTTCAGTAGTCGGGTTTTAATTTTTAAACAATTTTTTTTAATATAAATTGTTCGACTAGGGTCGCGTCGTTCGGTCACGTCGCGCTTGTCTGTGGAGCCTTTAGTGTGGTAAATTCTTGTACCATAAACTCACGCTTTCTTCCCATGGGGTTAGGCACAACTACAGAACACCATCTGCTATAATCCTCATGTACTCTTTTGGCTTCGTTTAGGTCATACACGCACGCCGGTTGCAAGTATTACGCACCTACAGGGTAATTGCGTAACACACTATCAGTAGCAATGGGTTTCATTTTGACAGTTCAACAACATTCATTGCGTTATTTACGTTTTTGAGCAAACACATTTTTCGAATATAAGGAGCAATGGATTAGCAATATGCTTAAAAATGATTCAAATTGAGAGTGACCTTTCTAAAGAACGTCACCAATATGAACAAGGGCTGATTTTCCAATCATCTGCTAACTTTATTCAAGGAATAATTTTGACATTTTGACAGTTATTTCATACAAAAACTGTCAAACGTCAATTTTATTCCACGAATAAAAGTTATCTGGCGATATATCAGCCATAAGTAGACTAAATGTCGTTCTCCTTTTTCTTGTAATTCCCCTAAAAATCTCGTTACTAATATTGACAGACGTAGGTACCTAAACCTCTTGAAATTCAGTTTCTTTCTCCTACCGGTTTATTGTTACAGAATAATCAATCGTAGCATTTTCAACTACGGCCAACGGCCATTGTTATCAAGAAAATAATATCGCAAAACATTCATGGTTACGCATAGCGCATCGCTAAGCTATTGGAACTACGCACAGTTAAGGCTCCCGCAGACAGGGCTTGACGCGTCGCTCTTGTCTGTGAAAGCTTTTATTAATAAAAGCTGATTTATATTAGCTCAGCTCAGCGAGCTATGGAACGGGCTATGCTTCGAGTATATCTGAGGGATCGAATCCGCAACGAGGTGATCCGGCAGAGAACCAAAGTTGTCGACATAGCTCACAGAATAAGCAAGCTGAAGTGGCAATGGGCCGGCCATATAGCCGTAGAACCGATGACCGTTGGGGTAGACGTGTTCTTGAGTGGAGACAGCGAATCGGTAAACGTAAGGTAGGACGCCCTCAGGCTAGGTGGAGCGACGATCTTCGCAGGATGACTGGTAGCAGGTGGATGGGAGTTGCCAAAAATCGAGTTGAATGGCGTGCAATAGGAGAGGCCTATATCTAGCAGTCGAGTGCTATAGGCTGATGATGAAGTAACGAGCTTAGCTCAAGTAGCAGAAATACTTATCAGTCCAAAAGCCAAGAGTGACAGCTCATCATTTACTAGCGGCCTGTCCCGGCTTCGCACGGGTGGACATTTATTTTTTAAACATTTTATTTTTTTCTTGCAATCAAAAAAGCCTATATTAATCAGTGATAATGTAGCATTCAAATGGTGAAAGAATTTTTAAAATCGGTCCATTACTTTTTGGGCCAATTCGTTACAAACATACATACAAATCTTTCCTCTTTGGTGCAACGCAGACGGCACACTTTTTGTGCGATCGAGTCTGCGGCGCACAAAAAGTCTGCATGGCGCGCAAAAAGTCAGTCGCGGATTTTTCACAGACTCAACGCACACGACGCACATCTTCGATCATTCTGTCGGCAGAGCTGTAGGGACGTAGACGCTATGGAAGTCGTGCAGAGATCGCGAAGTATTATTTTGATAATAAATCGCGCCATGATAATAGATCGCGTGCGTTACGTCCACCCCTAGCAAATGCAGATTGCCGACTAAAGTGTGCGCCGTCTGCGTTAGCGCGCGTTGAAGCAAACGTTCCATTTTTTTCACAGACTTTTTGTGCGGAGCGGCGCGGCGCGGCGCGGTCTGCCTGAATTACACGGATTTTTTGTGCGCCGGACTTTTTGCGCGTCGTGTGCGTTACTGCATATAATTGCATAGGTTCTATTTTCACAGACTAAAAAGTGCGTCACGGATAGTCTGTCGTCTGCGCTGCACCTTTATAATATTAGTATAGAAGTATAGATACTCGTAAGTGTCACAGAAGAGTCAAGGGATTTAACCAAATTAATCCTCGTTGCTCCTGCCTCGTTGGTCTAGTGATGGATGATTCAATTTTATTTGATAGTAGAGTATTGGATGAAAATTAGATCCAAAAAGATACCGTCTGGCTTTTAATGAAATGTAAGTGTGGTATCTACTTGCATTTATATTATACGCCAGACTGTACCGGTGGTACCTACTTAAATTTTATTTAAAGCACTAGCTTCTACCCGCGATTTTGTCCGCGTGAAGTGTTGACTTGGCCGGCCGATTGCCATTTAGGCTTGCTTATTCTGTGAGCATCATTACCTACATCTCCCAAAGTTTGTCCTATCAAAACCCTTTTAACAAAAGTCATACATACCCACTAAAGCAGTGTTTCTTCGTGGTCTCCCTCGCGTCCGTTACCGTCATGCTATGAATCGTCATGTTTCAGCCTGTAACAATAATATTGACATATAACATGAGTTGTTCACTGTTCACGGCATATGTAGTGATCGTGCGCTTGCGCCGCGCCGCCTTATCAGTAGTACAGTCGGTGTACAAAGAAAAGTATAATCAAATCTACGCTGATTTGTGCCCACAGATCAGCGGGGTAATAGTGTAACACATTATCAGTAGCAGTCAGTGGCTTACGTTTGGACAGTTCAACAACATTCATTGCGTTATTTACGTTGTTGAACAGACAATATTTTCAAACATGTAACGCAATGGATTAGTAATATCCTTCAAAATGATTCAAATTGAGACTGATAGTGTGTTACGCAATTAGGTCACCGGTTTATGGTACAGTACAGTGTGTGTACAGTGTACAGTGCATCAAGCTACCCGAAACTGTAAAATTTTCCCAGTCAACATTGAACCTTATATTTTAGCGATATAGTTGAAAATCTATTAATGAAAATTGACAGATTGTAGTAGCTTGATAATATGCTAGCGTCTGTACTTAGGTGTTGCAAAATTTATATTGTGTGTATCTCTGTGTCCGTGGTAGAGTACAGACGCCAGCACATCAAGCTACCCGAAACTGTCAAATTTTCCTAATTAACTTTGAACTTTATGCTTTAACAATAAAGTTGAAAATCTATTAAAGAAATTTGACTGATTGTAGTAGCTTGATGTGCTGGTCTGTACATACAAATATTACTATAGAAATTAAATAAAGTAAGTACCTTAGTAAAGTCGATATAACAATTATACATAAGAAAACTGCCAATGTACTTATCTATTTATAAATAAAAATAAAATAAAAATATAAGTACCTGACAATTTACTTGGTTAGCTGTATACTTATCTCGCTACACCTTGATTCGATTGAATGACGTCATTTCACTTTTATTGAAAACGTTTATAGCATTAACAAGTGGCAGCCGTGGCAGGGCAATGCATCTGAGTTGATGGCTTGATAGATGTTCATTTTACCCAGTACTACACGGCTGTCAACATGAATAAGACTGCGAATGATTTAATTTATTATAATACTAGCTGTGCCCGCGACTTCGTTCGCGTGGTTGTCGAGAACAAAACAACGTCGTTTAGATAAGAGTATATCACCTTTTTGATGATTTAGATAAGAGTCCTGACTTTGGTATAGTTGATTACGTTAATGCTTCTCTATATACTATGTTAGCGGTGGAATTACCCGGAGCATATACAAAAAGGTTGTTTGGGTTGCTAACACGTGATAGAGAAACATAGAGTTGGCCGTGTGAAAAACAATCAAAAGTAAGGTCTACACCCGCAACGGATAACGTCTGGCCTTGGGCTTTATTAATAGTCATAGCGTAACAGAGGCTTACAGGAAATTGCACACGTTTGAAAGTAAACGGAAAATTATTGGGGATAATGGGTATCCTGGGAATGAAAACAACATCACCGGAGCCGCAACCTGTTAAGATTTCGGCTTCGATGACATTTCGTTGGAGATTTGTTACTCTCAACCGAGTTCCATTGCATAGTTTTGGTGGGCTTAAATTTCTGAGTAGAATGATTGGTACTCCGACTTTTAAATAAATTTTGTGTGCTGGAAGACCTGGTGTATTTAGAGAGTCTAAAAACTCTACTGGATAGTGGGTGGCATCTCCTTCTTCTAAAACCGTGTTAATAGATAAATATTCCCTACTTTCTCCAGAAACATGTACCAATATTTGAGAATTTATTGCTGCTGCTTGGTCGTTGCGAGGTGCCAAAATAGCTCGTTGGCATAGCCAAGCAGCGTCATGGTTCGAGATCTCTGATGGATCTCCGTATACAGAGGAAATGAGTTCCTGCTGTGAGGCAACAGAAGAACACAGGCTTTCGACTAAAGTTACTTTACCTCCTTCTTGAGTCGGGTATGTGCCGTTACCAATTTGAAGTAGTAAATTTGAGAAAACCTGCGCGTTTGCGTCACCTCCCAAATATGCTCGCATATTAAAGCTCAAATTAGTTAATATGACACTACGCCATAAAATAGAGCTCTTTAAACAGGCACCTATTTCATCGGCCCTCGTTCCTCTGGGTATTATAGGGAGTGTCTGCCTGAAGTCTCCACAGAATAGCACCGTTAAGCCTCCCATCGGTCGGTCATTTTGTCTTATATCTCGCAACGTTCTATCTACAGCTTCCACAGCTTTACGATTTGCCATCGTACACTCGTCCCAAACGATAAGGGCGCAATCGCGTAAAACCCTTGCTTTATCACTATTGCGAGACACGTTGCAAACAGGGTTTTCTGTGCGGTCCAAGTCGATTGGTATTTTAAATGTTGTATGTGCAGTTTTTCCTCCTGGTAATAAAGTGGCAGCTATTCCTGAGGAAGCGACGGCAAGGGCAATTTTGTTTTGGCTCCTTATTTGAGCCAAGATAACTTTAGGGAGGAAAGTTTTACCTGTTCCACCAGGTGCATCTAAAAACAGCATTTCTCCTAATGAATGTTCTACACTACAGCATACTCTATCAAAGATTTGACGTTGTTCTGACGTCAAATTTGAACAGCCATTTCGCAATATTTCTGCTAACTCTTCGGGGTTGTAATTTATTTCAGATGTATACTCCCTATTAATTCGTTCCCCACCAACTGTCGGTGTCGGCAAGCCGTATTGACTGAGGGGGTTCCCTCCTATACTTGTAACTATATCTTGTATAGCCAGCAAAGCCCTATTATGGCAGCTTTCACGTACTTGGTCAGAAGTTTCACTATTTATATTTTGCTGTCTCAAAAAATCTTCGGCAAACGCGTCTTTATATTTTTGCCACAACTGCCCAGCGTCCGATAGGCCACAAAATGTCAACAAAATGGCAAATAAATGGCGCAAACGATGTGGACTATCACTGACGCATGCTTCGGCTAAAGCATCATCCCAATGCTGATCGCCATCTAATAAATGCCGTGCGCGGCAAGCAGCTTGAAATGTGGGATATTCTATATCGTCCACTTTGCGGAGCTCAGCAAAAGAAGTAGGTCCTCGCACTGTGTGAAGAAGAAGGCGTAAATAATAACACTCTGCATTATTTGGGTGCACCGTGTATACTCTTCCAATCACGTGTTCTTTAAAAATGCCGGACTCGCCTTCTACAGCAGTTCCACGTCTCCTGCGATTAAAAACACCTTGCTGCTTGTTATAAGTATAATAATGTGGCACTTCATTGTACAACAGAGACTTAGCGAAATTGTCTCTTTCGCAAAGGCGAAAGAATGCGAGCAAGGTGGTTTGTCTTGGGTTGTTCATTCTTTCTGCCACATTTTCTGGCTGAAAGTAAACTCGCTGCCCGCCTTCCAGGTGCACGTCAAGATGGATGACTGGCGGATACCTTTCATGAATAGGGAAACTCAAAATGCGCCAAACTGCCTCCGAAGAGCTTATGTATCGGCCAGATTGATACCTTGTCACTTCATCAAATTGGTTGTTATTTCTTAGTGCTATCATGGCTTGATCACTACCTTTATTAACATATTTACATATATATTTTATAGATTCGACGCTATTACAAATTTCAACATTAATGTGTGCTTGAAAAGCGTTTGACAAAACTGGAGAATACGGTACCACCCAACTATTATTTAGAATTATTTCTTGTCCACGGAATCTGACAGTAGCTGTGAAACCACCTTGTGACGGTGATCTTCGCCGGTATTGCGGATACCCATTTTCCCCAGCCATAGTTAGTTCTTTCAGTGCTCTGGGGTATTTTTTTGAGCATTGACCATCTTTCATGCACGGTGATTCCCTGTTTAAGAGGCCACATGGCCCGTGAACCATATGTGTTTTTACTATGTCATGCAAAATCGGATCTGCATTATAGTCCGGAAATTCTGCACTTATGACACTGTCTATAGCATCGGGACGAATTTTTTCTTCCAGCCACAGAAGAATGTGCGCGTGGGGTAAACCACACTTTTGCCACTCGACGCTATACATAAAACAAAGAGTTGAACCGAAAACTTTCTCCTTTGTAAGTAGATTAATCAACACTTTGAGTTTTAAATGAAAAATCCTAGCAATAATGTCATGTCTGTCGTATGACGCCTGTCCTGTGAGAAGTGCCTGGCAAATCTCCGTCCACTTTGGATTTGTTGTAAATGTTATAAAAAGGTCCGGCCGGCCGTATTTACGGACGTAACAAAAAGCATCTTGCGTTCGTTCGTGCATATACCGCGGACCGCCTGTGAAACTGGATGGCAAAATAACCAATCGACCCAAGTTTTCGACGTTATTATCTGATTGCATGGCGTCCCGCAAGTGCACGTATTCTTCAGCGCGTAACCGTCGCTGGTTAGTGCGAATATACACTAAACGTTCAGTTTCTATTTTTGCGTACATGTCCACAATAAATTGGCTGAACAAACCACGAAATCGTTGCAAATATACGAAACTGTTTTGCCTTATTTGTAAAAGGTAGGAATAGTATTGTTGAGCAGATATTTTTTTTTGATAATTAGTGACTCTCGTAGTAGGGTTCACTTGGTACAGCCCAAAATTGTACCCATCTTCACCATGACAATAAATTAGTGGATATTGCAGGGCGTCGTAAGCTCGGTGGGTTTCCAAAATGCGTTGAAGGCGATCGTCGCGTGTACGCAACACGATATCACGTCTCTCACACTCCTGGTCGACTAAAACAACTGCAACTTCATCTGCGACGGGTGCATTGTGTCTTCCACGGTGTTCACCCACAGGACGTCTATCGGCACTTATAACAATTTTGAAATCATTGCTGCCTTGTGGAATTGACTCCAATGCAGCTTTGAATTCACGAACGTACTGGTTAACGTGATGCAGCAATTCTTGAAGTTGACCCAAAAGCTCAGCATTGAGCTGGGGAAAATTGTGATTTCTAACATTGAGCTGTTGCGTGTAATCGGATACAAAATAAATTTGGAGAAATTTGGGTTCATTTTCTGGCAGCAAAGATCCAATAAGGTGATAAACTTGACCTTGTACTTTGAAGGTTGGCATGAACGGTCCTTCCGTTATTTGTTTTGCCCCAAAGGAAGTCATTTGGAAAGCACAGTTATATAAACGAATATTATCCAAAAAACGGTTCGACTGGGGATGATCGCCATTCAGGAGACTTTTAAGTAAGTGTGGTGGATCTTGGAAATTTGGAAGAACAATTTTTCCATTTGAGCAGCACATTCCATCTGTCTCTTTCCTCCATTTCAAAGCATGACAAAAATTACAAATTTCTCTCATGTCACCCACGAAAGTAAAGCCAGCATAATTAATTCTAGACGAATATGTGAACCCTGATTTTTCCCTATTGTCCCAAGGTAATAAAATATTTGCATCGTCATTTTCCATGGACTCATCAGCTCCGCTATTTGTTTCTCTATTCATATGGTATCGAGCTCGTTCTATTTCTAGGCGAGATTGACGTTGTTCTGCTGTTTCTGCTCGTCTTAGTTCATCTATTCTTTCCCTTTCAGATGCAAGATAACTTTCATTGTTTCTTTGTACACCTACATAGTTATGTCTAGCTATTTGTAATCGTTCTTCTCTTTGGGAGAGCGATTCAGACTCGCGCGAGAGAGCGTGTCGCTCTCGGTCAGATGACAGACGTGCTTGGCGTTCCTCGATACTCTCTTGAGAACGCAAAGTCGCGGTCCGAGTTCTTTGCGAACTTAAGCGCGACTCCCTTTCTGTGAAAGTCTCTGACTCGCGTGAGAGAGACTGGCGCTCCCGATCAGCAGACAGCCGAACTTCGCGTTCCTGGATATTCTCTTGAGAACGCAAAGTCGCGGTCCGAGTTCTTTGCGAACTTAAGCGCGACTCCCTTTCTGTGAAAGTCTCTGACTCGCGTGAGAGAGACTGGCGCTCCCGATCAGCAGACAGCCGAACTTTGCGTTCCTGGATATTCTCTTGAGAACGCAAAGTCGCGGTCCGAGTTCTTTGCGAACTTAAGCGCGACTCCCTTTCTGTGAATGTCTCTGACTCACGTGAGAGAGACTGGCGCTCCCGATCAGCAGACAGCCGGTCTTCGCGTTCCTGGATACTCTCTTGAGACCGCAAAGTCGCGGTCCGTGTTCTTTGTGAACTTAAACGTGACTCCCTTTCGGTGAACGTTTCCGATTCACGTGAAAGAGCGATGTGCTCTCGGTTAGCAGATAACCGTGCTTCACGATCTTCTTACGATTCCTGAGACCTACAAAGTCTCATCCTTTTCGCATTTCGGCTACGCAGCGAAAGGTTAGTTTTTTTTCTTTGAGGCATTTTCAAGGAAAATTAAAGCAATAAACAAAACTAACAACACTTATGACTGAATAGCCTACAAACTTAAAAGAACGGTGCGTCGAACAGTCTAGTGTGACAACGTATCGTCTGTTCGTGGTCGTGACTCAACGAATTGGCAACACTAACTTACTGTATAACGATTGGCACTATTGGATTCAAACTACGAAGTAAATCAAATACAAAATCGATAAACCAAGCAACCAAAGAACTTTTACGACACACGCAAGAACTTTTAAGACACCTAACGAAACCCAATTTGCCTAGTAAACACGGTGGACGTCATCCTCGCGCGGAAAATCTTAACACCGCGATTCAGATAATGACGTCATTTGCACAACGCCATCTATCGGATTTAGATTTCAACTATCAACATTAGTTCTATTTTTAGTCTTAAGATGTCGTTGCAAGTACTATACTTAATTGCGTAACGTAATATTTTACTTCTTGAACTCACTAAATTAATCATATCTTTTGATAGAGTGAACCGATTTCGATGAAACAAAAACTAAGTTAAACCTCAAGTTGCGTATAATTTTTGTATATAAACATTGTCAGCATTGAATTCGTAGATTTTACGTGATGTGCGCACAAACAAACAGACAAACAGACAAACAGACAAACAGACAAAAATTTCAAAAATGATGGAAATGGGTTCTGTTACTTATCTTTTCACACGCTGGCTATTTTTTGTTTCAATTTCTTCAATGTACAAAAATGACTTTTCTACAGATTTATTATATGTATAGATTATAACCAGTGAATGGTCTAAGGGGAAATTGCCATAACAACAACGGTTACTAACCATAGCCAACCAGGGGCCTTATTCTCTATGACACAATGAACGAAACCGCGCGAAATGATCGCGAAATTGGCGAGATTAGCGGAGGAATTGACAGTAGGTAAGGAATCGTTAAGTGGTTATAGTGAACTGGGGCCCAGGGGGTAATTGCGTAACACACTCGCAATCCCAATGCCATTTAGTTTTGATAATTTAACAATATTCATTGCGTTATTTACGTTATCGAGAAGATTAATTTTTAAATTTAAAACCTATGAAGCAATGTGTTACGAGTTTCCTTGAAAATCCTTCGGATTGTGATGGAAAGCATGTCACGCAATTGGGTTGCAGACTTACGAGCTAGCCAGAGTTTATTTATTTATTAAAACTGTACACAAGAAAAAAAAATATTATACAAAGGCGGACTTAATGCCTGAAGCATTTTCTACCAGTCAACCTTATTTTTTTTTTAAAAAAAAAACGTTGCCCGACACTAGGAATTTCTCCTGTATCGCGGGTGCGTTTACAAACATTTAAACTCACATGCACAAACAGCCAGACCCGGAACAACTAAAGTACGTAGTTGTTCCGGGTCATACAAATATTTTTTCCGTGCGGGAATTGAACCCGCGAGACGCAGCGCAACAGAATGAATGAAAAAATGAAATGAATAAAATATGTGGATCGCAGTTATTACTACTTATTACGAGAATAGAATAGATTTTTTTGCATAAAATATGGTTCATAATTCATAAAAGGTCTTATATATAAATTATAAGTTTCACATATTGAGAATTATAATATTTATATTGATATTACTTCATTCAATATGCAAAAAAATACCTTAAAATAAAATTGTAAACAAAAACCCTCCAATTATTACTATCTGTCGAGAACGAAAAAAAAAACTTTAAAATGTAATTACTTATATTACTCGTGAGATCATATTTTGAATCTTTGCTTATAACTTAAGAATTTACTTAAAGTTTATTGTTTATTGAAATAATTGATTTACATAGGGCCTTAAACTAGTGGTAGATGAGACTGAGAAATAATTGGATTCTACCTGAACTTAGGAATAAACCTATATCTTAGGTATCTCACTCAAGTGCTTATACATAAGTATTATCTAAAATTCCTAGAAATAGTTAATAGGTACCTAAGCAAAATAGTATATAATATACTACTTTTCTGCATTATCGTAAGACATTTTTACAACCATATTCTATTATGATTTTTGCAATGTTACATTTTTAACAAGGTCGCGTTTACTTTGTCATACAGAAAAATGATTCCATGTTTACTTATATTAAAAATTGTAAAACCTACAAACAAAAAATAATTTTACGTACTTATTATAAATAATAAAAGACAAAATAAGAATAATTATATAGGTAACATAAAGTAAAAGTAACAAAGGCTTATAGATAAACATTGGTGGTCCTCCTACGCGACGTCATTATAAATCTATCTTGTCTCAGCTGTTTTCTTTGCGGAGCATTCTTGGTCGCCTGTTTTGTGGTCGCTCGGTTTTTTAAATCTCAAGCATGTTGCAGAATGTGACGGTTCAGCGGTGCGATTCTGTAACCGTCTCACCGTGAAAATTTAGGTGAAGTGAGCGTGGAGTGAGCTGTCAGTGTCATCCTGATGCTAGGGATTGGTACTCTTGACAGCTCACTCTAAGCTCACTTCACCTAACTTTTCACGGTGAGATTTTTACAGAATCGATCGGCAGCATGTTTAGTGCACTCATTCGCTGATGATCCCGTTCCCCACAATGTCCACACGTATAGGTAGCCTCCCGATAAGTCTTTACAGCATGTCTATACTGTTGACATTTAAAGCATCTGGTCACAAGTGTGAAGTCCCTCACTGGAAAGTGAAAACCCTCACTGAAAGTGTGAAACACATCTATTCTACTAATACCTAATAATAAAGCTGAAGAGTTTCTCTGTTTGAACGCGCTAAACTCTGAAACTAGGTACCTGTCGGATTTGAAAAAATCTTTTTGTATTTGATAGCCCAATTCATAACATCATGTTGAACCCAAAGGAGCCGAACAAAAAGAATAATAGTCAGACAGAACGCAGAAGTAATAGCTCGGGCAGGCGATGCGATGCGAATGCGACGCGTTGGGATGGGTCGGGGGAAAAAGAAATTTCACGCGGACAAAGTCGCGGGTAGAAGCTGGTTATTATTATTATAGAGCCTCTCTATTTCTTAAGTTTCTTTTTGAAACAATTGACTAGGAGACTGGGAGAAGCTTATACCAATTATTTTGAAGTACCTCTTCCTTATTCTGTTGTCGCTTTTTACGAAGCACTATTTATGACTAATCTTTTAATGGAACATGGAACGAGGATATCACCAATTATGCCTTCAAATCGACGATTTTGATGAGCGTCGTAATCGAATCAATGTAGATTGTAGACTCTAATGAATAAACGTTTGTTGCTGGAGTCATGTGAATCTGTAGACATTGAACCTGAAATCTAATATTGCGTAACACACTATTAATCTCAATCTAAAACATTTTAAAGGATATCGCTAATCCATTGCTTTATATGTTCGACGAAGTTGTCTACCTCAACAACGTAAATAATGCAATGAATGTTGTTGAACTGTCAAAATAAATATTATTGCTATTGATAGTGTTACGCAATTATCCCTCTGGCATGTCTTGAGTCGTCTGGCCTGGCTTACTATAGTAAAATGTCGTAGTCCCAGTCTGGTAGGAACTATATTAAATACTGGGAATAAGATTTGTTTGTTTTGTTCTCGAAAATGCCTAAGGTCTACTTAAGGTATCTACCTACTTCTGTATCGTATTTGTGACTATATTTTCAGCAGTGCTATTCTGTAAAGATCTCACCGTGAACCCTTAAGTGAAGTGAGCTGTCAATCCCTAGCAATGTGACGCTGATAATTTTACAGAATAGACCTGCAGATTTAAATCATAATAGACACAGATACCAAGGTAAGGTATTACAAAAGCCCATTACGCATGGTTTAATTTTGTACGTTTACCATTTTATGTTGGCTATGAAACGCTAATGTAAGCCATTCCTGCTACTGTCCCCCAGAGGTCTACCTGAGCAGATAATATTTCAATGGTACGTCTACCTTCGCAGAAATCTGCACAGGTATATCTCTCCAGAGGACCGAAGCGTGTATGACCGCCATAATAGAATGAATGGGATCCCCGATGGTAATTCTGTGCTAGTGTGGCGGCATCTACATCGCCACATGCGAACTACGCAACACATTGACGTCACGCAAAATCCTGCATCGCAAGCGGAGTATACCGCACAACTAGTATATAAGCCCAACAGACATCACCCGTCTGGTCGAGCCCTGGCTGGAGGCCTTAACTTAGGCATCCACAAGCAGTCGATAACCTCCTACAGGTTGAACTGCGAGATGACATTCCTAAAAAAAAAAACCTGTCTGGTCGAAGGATGAGTGAATTTTACACGTCCTGCTCCTCGCACCTCTAGCTAACTAACTAAATGCTAGCTAACTACTTTCTGTAAGCCAAATATCAAGAAACGAGAATCAATGCCGCGATATTCCAGAATTTGTTATTAGATTGATGATTGAGAATTATTTAACGGTTCAAAAGTTGTGACCAAATTTTTTCAATCGTTTCGCATAGTGCCCAAAGAAAAAAAATCATTAAAAAAACTATCAGGGCTGTCTAAAAAACTTAAATTGACAGTTCCTGGTAGTTTTTTAAAATGATTTTGTTCTTTGAGCACTATGCAAAGTGATTGAAAATAACAAAAGTTGGTCATAACTTTTGAACCGTAAAAAAATTCACCAATATTCTCAGGATCAAAAAGTTTGGAAATGACTTTGCCCACGCACCTATTTGATTTGATCCATACTTCCAGGGACACCCTGTATATACCCTTGATAGTGATACTGTTACTATCTACTTAGGTAAGACAAAGGAACGTTAAGATAAGAAAATAATGGGAAACGGCGTTTCGCTATGCTAACTTGACGGAGTAAAATATGTTTCTATTCAGAAATTTTCATACATACATGAGCAATGAGAAGGCCCGTGTTTCTTCATGATGCGGCGTATAAACCGTGTTGTAGAAAACACGTGTCCGTCAACAAGCTTTCATAGTGATCCAAACAACATTGATGAACAGTGCCTACACATGACGTATAAACCGCGCCGATGAAAAAAACGTGTCCTTGTTCAAGCTTTCAAAGTGATCCGTACAAGTCTGAGGAACCGTGCCTACACTCGGCGTGTACTTACTTATGCCGCATCGGAGAAAACAATTGTCCGTGTAAGCTTCCATAGTGATCAAACTAACGCATGACGTCCGTGCCTACGCACGGCGAACCGTAGCTTTTCGCGGCAAGAAAAACGTGTGTGTACAAAGGGCCTAAGGGAACAAGGAGAATCCTTCAGAACGAACGAACGAACAAAACGAACGAACAAAAGAACATAATCATGTAGGTGCAGTCACAATATGTAAACATTTTGAAAAATTCCAAAGAGTTTTCCCGTGGATTAACGATTGCAAAATTGAGTTAAGACCTATTTCATAATAGGTCCAAAAATACTATGTTTGTAACACCATTAGTAAAGTAGAAATTACAATCTGTGGAGACGGAGAAAATCACTTTTAAAAGTTGCTGGTATAATCAGCTTATAACGTCCACAATGCTGGATCACAGGCCTCCTCTAGGTGGGAGGAACAGCCTGACGATTCTGTAAAAATCTCACCGTGATAACTTAGGTGAAGTGAGCTATCAATAGGGGTAATCCCTAACATCAGATGGAGTGACAGCTCACTTCACCTAAGTTTTCACAGTGAGATTTTTACAGAATAGCACTACTGGGCTGTAATCCACCCCGCGGGCCCAGTGCGAGTTGATAGATGGCACATGTTTCAGAATTTTTAGTTCTAGAACATGCCTGTTTCCTCACTATGTTTTACTACATAGTTTTAAGAGCAGTGGTTATGAAATAATTTACACAAAGTAAAGCGCCTGTCTGGGTTCGAAGTTCGAACCTACGACCAACAAATTCGTAAGACCTATGTCAATATGCTCAAATCATCACTCATAATATTAGCATCATCAATAGTTAGCGAAGGATTACGATTAGCAATAGTATTACGAAACAAACTGGAGGGGCCTGTGGCTAAGTAATAACAGCCGCATAGGTCGATCGATCAGGTTAAGCTACGCTTGCCGCGGTTGGTCTGTGGATGGGTGACCATCTTAAAAATACCGACGTGCCTCGGATAGCACGTGGATCTTTGACAGTCGTTACGGTCACTCTTACGAGTATCTTTGACAGTCTTCCCAGTAACTGGGTTGTGGAGGTCAGATAGGCAGTCGCTCCATGTAAAATACTGGTATCAGCTGCATCCGGTTAGACTGGAAGCCAACCCCAACATAGTTGGGAAAAGGCTAAGCAGATGATTACGAAACAAACTGGAGATTCGCATAATAACATCTTTGTACGGTTCCGGCGACTAAATAGGTTTGTTTACCTAATTCTGCTAAACATGGACCCTATATTATTGCAATTAGCAACGTTGTCCTAAGACGGACTAGTTTAATTCATCAAGTGGTAGTGATGGTTTAACCACAGAGAAGTTACAGGAAGCGGTAAATTCGAGTGAAATTCGATCTCATAAATGTGTCAATTCCTGTGAATGTAAATTGAATTAACTTTAGTTAACTACGACAGGGTTATATGTGACTATACACAGTTACGGGGAAGTGTATTCCAGTTATAATATTGTATTTTCCGAGAGTGACAAAGACAAGACTTAATCCTAACACAATTGATTGTAGCGGGAATTTGTAGCGAACTATCACGAAACATTGATATAACGTTCAGAATATCAATGGACCATGTTCTCCGCTTGATTATTTATTTAGGATCTCCAACAAATGATCAGTCAATCAATCTGCCATTTCCCAAGTATCGTCGGCTTCCAGTCTAACCTGATGCAGCTGAATACCAGTAATTTACATGGAGCTACTGCCTATCTGACCTCCACAACCCAGTTACTGGGTAACACGATAAGTACCCCTTGGTAAGACTGGTTGTCAGATTTTCGGGCATCTGACGAACAGTAACGACTGTCAAAGATTCAAGAATAACAGCCGGGACCACTTTCCGAGGCACGGCGGGTTCTCGATGTGTCGGTAATGGATGGTCACCCATCCACAAACCGATCGCGGCAAGCGTAGCTTAATCTTCGATCGACACATGCAGCTATTATGATTTAACCACGAGCCGGTCTCCAACAAAAGATATAGGTACGAATGATATGCGCTGATAGTCAAAATACAGGCTTTCTTCTATTTCGGCTCCATGTCTAATTAATTTGTAACAAGTATAGCTTTTAAGACGTGTATCATTGTAAACAATTATTGAAATAAACTTATTATTATATTATATACACAATACGTGACACATAAATAAAGGACAACATCGTATTACAACTGAATATCTCCAGAATCCAATAAATAATCTGACATTGTATCAATTAAATATGTCTTATTAGTTAACAACCCGTCTAATCAATTATGTGCGTGTTCTATTATATTCTGACCATGACCGTGACTAAGCAACTGTAGCGTGATTAATTGTCCCAATCTACACCAATCTACGTTGTCAAAATGTTGTATATTGTAATTAATACTATAGGCCGACCGCTTAACTGAGACGTTGCCTGAGGTAGCAGCGTGTTGCGGGAGGGGTGTGTTAACGTGATGCGAGAGCTCAGTGATTGGTCAACTTGTGACAACTATCACCCCTCCCGCATCCCGCAGCTACCTCACGCAACGTCTCAGCTCTCAGTTAAGCGGTCGGCCTATAATACACTATCACGCTATGCGCTATGCCAAACACGTGGCTGGGCTCTAATTCACTATTACTACTTAACGATTCTTTACTTCGAAAATACGTGAATTCCTTAGTTAGTCACGACATCTGTTACTAACGTATTCTCCTTTGACACAATGGTGTGGTTTAAACTCTCAAAATACATGTTGTCCGTACGTTTGACATTTCGATTCCTTGCCGTGAACAAGACACGATGTTGATGTGTGCACAATGTTCCAGTTTCTGGGCGGTAGATAACACAGGGGCTGTTCATTTATTACGTAAGACAATTTTGACCACTTTCTGCTTTCCTCTTCCCTCTACGTAAGAAAAAAAAAATACTTGAAAGAATCCCCTCCTTATCCTCCGCCCCTTTCAATCTTACGTAAGATTAGTATCTACCAAAATTGCAAAGAAAGAGTAGGAAAACAATTAAAAACCCAATTAATTTTGCTTACTTTTGTGATCTTAATTACGAACAATCTAGACCCCTCCCACGCTCACGTAAAATAAAATAAAACTTGTTTGGACCCCCTCCCCCCTCATATCATCTTACGTAATAAATGAATAAGTCCAACATAATATCACTCCTGTCATCTCAGAAGGGTTATGCGGGTTGCAGACTAAGAGCTAAGCTAATTAAGTTAGTCTAGCTTAGCTCACATAGCTGAGGAGGAGTACTAGGAGGTTTTCATACTTATAAAGAGTTTGCGGCCTGCACATACATACATACATACATACATAATCAGCCTATAATGTTCAACTGCTGAGACACAGGCCTCCTCTCTATGAGAGGGAGTGGGCTGTAATCCACCACGCGGGCCCAGTGCGAGTTGGTAGATGTCACATGTCTTCGAATTTTTGGTTCTAGGACATGCCAGTTTCCTAACGATGTTTTCCTTCACCGTTTTATGAGCAATGGTGATGAAATAATTTACACAAAGTAAAGCGCCTGACGGGGTTCGAACCTACGAGCTACAACTCGTATCGCGGCCGTTACCACTGGGCCATCACTGCTCTTCTCTGCTCTGCACACAAGTATGAAAAACTGCGTCAGCTATGCAAGATAAGCTAAAACTTAGCTTAGCTCTTGATCTGCAACCTGTATTAGGCAAACATGAAGGGCAGCGGGATTGTCCGAAAGGTTACCGCTGCCCCGAAACATAAAGGGCTAAGGAAGGAACACGGGTGGGTTTTAGTCAGTAAGAGTCTGACACTCCCTTCTGCTCCACCCAGAGCGGGGGCGGTCATTTGATGATTTCCCATCCACAAAAAAAAAAGGCAAACGTGAATATATAGCCACATTTCGCCAGTTATGTTTAAGTCCCACGTAATAGGGGCAGCAGGGCACAAATCCAGACTCCGGGCTGATACTAAAAAATTCCTGATGGAAAACCCAATAACACTAACTTCCAAACCTGGGAATCGAACCCAGGACCTCATGATCAGCAGTAGCGTTTGCGATCACTAGACCAGCGAGACAGTCCAAGGATACCTATATTTAACTTTCACTGTTTCAAGTAAGTATATCGCAATGTCGCACATTGAAAACAAAAGTGGCGGTATACAAAAATTGTCTTTTTTCAGCGTCCTTTTCGGGTAACCACTGAAAATCAGCGCTGTGCTGTGGGTCCCCATAGCACAGCATCATGCTGAGTGGAAGCCTTCTTGTCACAGTCATGACGTGCAGCCGTCCAGTATCTATGCTTTGTGCTCATGTATAAAGATATATATATTTTTTTTGTTTCGATATCTAAGATGTCATTAGAATTAATCATCTTTTTGTTTGCACGTGTTTCTGTGACAAATAAACCTATTTTTCTTTCTTTTCTTTCTATGACCATTTAAAAAGTTTTTGACGCAGCATTTTAGTCAATATCTTAGCGAATAACTGAAATAAAAATCTGCAATTAATTTCACATCAGTTTGACTATCTTATTTTAAGTTATGTATTGACAACATGCCAGTAAATTATGGAGTTATTTAGATATCATAGTTTTAAAAGTTTCTCATAGTGCCATTTTTGTTATCAAGGTGCGATGTGTTTTTCGGTTACAGAAATCCTAAATGACATGCAAATTAGTACTAATTATGTGGAGTACCTACGCCACTGCCGAAGTCATTGCAGATACCTAAATACACATCGCAGTACAATTAGATTATCCAGTTGCTTTTAACATTTGATTCCGTGTTGCTGCAGACTTACCGACGAAGCAAATTAAAGGGAGCTTCGTTTGCTGTTCAACTAATTACTACCAGATGTAGTGGGGTGGGTGTTGTATTGAGTTACGTTACACTATTTAAGGCGAATTTCACCAAACTTTTATACTCAGAATAAGTCTTAACCTGAGAATAAATTTTGAATTTTTGACAGTTTTTCCATGCTAGAACTATCAGACGTCAATTTTATTCCGCGGATAAAAGTTATCTGACTTTGGTAAAGTCAGCCCTCAGTATACAAACTATAAACAACAAACACAAACAACAGTATTACAAACTATCACTATATTACAAACTAGCACTATATTTTATTTTATTTGAAACAACAAAGTGAAAAATAACCTTAACTTCGGAAGTCGGTGCCATTGGTTCTGTAATTTAGTTTTTGCCACCGACTTTGAAATTAAAGGTATGTTTCACTTCGTGGAATTTTTTTTGGAACTTACTCGTAGTTGTTTTTCACTTTTTAGTTGTGGTACCTACCCGATACAAATTCGTATACTTACCACTACTTACTTGCTATGTAAATATCAGTGACAGGAAGATATTATAACATCATCAACATACTTACACTAAGTGGACTTAGGACTACGAAATCTTTATTTCTTTGCGACTTAAACATTTCATGGTTGGTCCTATAATAACAATAATATACACAGAAAATTTATACTCTAGGGAGATAATACCAGTCACGGTTGACATCTGTCAGGCATGCTACTGTCCCAGTCAATCAATCCGACATATTGTTTCCGGTTGTTCTTGTCTTGCTAAAGGCGAGAACTTGCACATACACAATCTAGTAGCTAAGATTATCCACCAGCAACTTGCTTTGCAATACGACCTGTGGAGTCCGAAGTACCATACTGAAGGTGGCCTGAAGGTCTGACTCAGTTCTCGAGAACGGTCATGTCATATTGTACTGGGATCGATCTATCATCACTGATAGGACTATTGTAGCCAATGAAGCTGATATTGTGGTGATAGATCGACAAGAGCGCCCTGCAATGATTGCTGATATCGCTGCCCCACAAGAAGAGAGAATCTCGTGAAAAGTGAGAAAGATAGTAAAATCAAGTATCTTGACTTAGCACACGAGGTTGTCGATAAATATATATATTTATTCTTTTTTATTGTTAGACGTGGACTCTGCAATCATTGTACCGAAAATCGGTTAATGGCCTAAGAGCGTAGACCCTCGATCAACACACTTCAGGAGTCTCTCATTGCGTGGCTGGGTTAAGTTCTTGATTCAGAAACTCCTGAACACAGCACGTATAGTGAGGATGTTCCTCTCTCTAGAGCCCAGACTACCGGCAGCTTGAACCTGTTCCTGATGCCGATAGGCTACTATTTATAAGTACTTTTTAAAATGTTTAAAAAAAATATAAAATAAATCAATAAGTGTGTATTGAAAATTAAATAAAGGAACTAGAAACAATACCAATCAATGACCCACTGCTGGGTAAACAACTCTTCTTATACAGAGAAGGCACAAGCATTGGTCACCATGCTTGCTGAAGACGGATTGGCAATTTCAGACTTACTAAAGTAAAACAGATGCAGTGTAAAACTGATTTACATCCGTCACCTCACACATCGGGTCCAGTTGAAAAGTTGAAGTTCGGCGTCAGGCACTAGTTGTCTGGCATTTTGCTGAACTGGGCCTTTTTGGCGCACCCGTGAGGCACACTCTCCTGCTAATTTCCTACATCGGCCTTTACACTTTCTATTTGTTTTTTTTTTGTTTTTATCTGATTTATGTACCTAGCTGTTTTATTGTGTGTCTGTGTTTAATAAATGTATTTTCTTTCTTTCTTTAAACACCAGGTTTATTTCACGAAAATCTATCAGTTTAAATGAAATTCAGATTAATAATCTTAATGAGAGAGGCAATTGATGACATAGGTACCAAAAATACTTCGAAAGAAGACTTACGAACTGACTTTAAGCTCGGATAATAGATTAACTTACAAACTTTTCTAGATTTTATTATCTGATATCTGATTAGAATCTAGAATGACGTTTCCTTGAGAATAAGAACCGCTATAAAATTCATTTTCTACCTGGAAATACGTACCTATTGTCTGTGCAAAATCAAAGATAGCTCCGATGTCTGTTTGTATAAATTCAAAGTTAAGTTAAAGTTATCTTTCTCAACTCGATTGTTCAATCCGAGATATTGAAATCTAAATAATATCTTTTGCGCTGTTACAGTTGTTTGTTAGCCAGTTTTATTTCACTAACTTTCTTGTTATTTACAGGAAAAAGACTGTCTTAAGATTTTTGCGCCTTTATTTTTATTTTTGCGCATTTAGTTTTCTAAATGACAATAATAATTTAGATATACTAACAGTGTCTTGTGACTTCACTACTTTGCAGCTTTTAAATAATTGTGAAACCAAAATAACAAATACCTAATCAAAGTGAGTCTGGTAGATTTGGCGTGAATCACACTAATATAAAGGCGAAAGTTTGTGAGTGTGTGTGTGAGTATGTTTGTCTCTTGTTCACGCTCAAACGGCTGGACCAATTTTCATAAAATTTTGTATGGAAGTAGCTGACATCCTGGATTAACATCTAGACTACTTTTTATCCGTATATTCCCATGGGATCGAAACTTATGCGGGTGAAACCGCGGGGCGTAGCTGGTATAATATAAAGGTAACAGAGGCTATTTTTGCAATAGTAAAATTAGGTATAAGTATATTATGAAGGTATAAGTATATTATGAGCTTGGGTGCCTACACATTTACTCGATGCTTCACAATCGACACGTGTGATTGAACAAAATTGAATAAATTTGTAAGCAACAGACGATCGACATCGTATTTTTTTTTTCGTTCGCTATGGGAATACCTTTGGTGCTCAATGCATACGTGCTCAAAAAATAGGTGCTCAAACGAGAATACTTCTATTTATCGATTGAGCAAGCATGTTGATCAATGCTCGTACTGCATCCGGTTAGACTGGAAACCGACCCCAACATAGTTGGGAAAAGGCTAGGCAGTTGATGATGAGATGAGGTAGTTACAGCTACAGTAGATCAACGAAATCGAGCGAATCTGTAGGCACCTTAATGTAACTATCACCTAAACTTGTTTAGTATTATTAGGCGGATTGTTACGTGCATAGCAACAGCGTACCTGTATATGTATAATATATTTGCTATCAAATTATATAACGAATGCAAACTCGTGCGACCGGGTGTTTTCTAAGAACGTGACCGGACGACTATTTGGACTTACGTCATTAGAACATTGTGTACCCATGGCATATTGTTTTAATCAAAACGCTTCCAGTAGTGCTATTCTGTAAAAATCTCACCGTAAAAACTAAGGTGAAGTGATCTGTCATTCCACTTGATGTTAGGGATTGCCCCTATTGATAGCTCACTTCACTTAAGTTATCACGGTGAGATTTTTACGGAATCGATCGGCTGGTATTAACACTTAATATGTCTCGTGAGTATTTTTAGGTTTCCCTAGCTATGTACGAGTATATTATTAGTTTTCTGACCTGACAACTTGTGCTGTAGCTGACGATATTTAAATTAGTTTTCCGAAAAATCTATTTAATCCTACTAATATTATAAACGCGAAATTTTGTGACGATGGATAGATGGATGTTTGTTACCTACTCTTTCACGCAAAAACTACTGAACTTATTTTGATGAAACTTTATAGTAGGTATTATAGCTTATTCATCAGTATATCACATACTTAGGATACTTTTTATCTCGATATTCTGACGGGATCGACACTTATGCGGGCGAAGCCGCGGGCAGTAGCTCGTTGTAAATAAAATCGAGTAGAGTAGATATCAAGTTATTGATTCAGTATAAAATCGGTTGAACACGATGTGTGTTTTTCATCACATTTTGCTTGTGAATAGTAACTCAAGCGCAACTATGTTGTGGCGGTAAAATAAATAACATACAATAAACAATTTGTTTGTGGTCAGAATCAATTTATATGAACCGATTTTATGACTTAAAACTACTAGATTTTATTTTGATTATTTATTTTACAGCGTTAACTGGTGTTCTACCAGTTAACGCTGTCTTCATTTATCTCAACTTTACATACTAATCACCCAAAGAATATGTAAATAAGGATTAAATATTCTTACACCTCATTAAGTACACTATGCGAATAAATAATTAAATAAAGCCAATTTTACACACCTGTGCGAACAAATCCACTAGCCCGTATTATTTTATGTCACAACCGCCACTCAAGTCGGAACCAAACCAATTATTTGGTAACCATGAAGGCCAAAACAAGTATTATCACATCCAATAAAATTTCACTCGTATCAGCAATCGTCGAATCCGTCGAACTGGTACACGGCACTGTACACAACGAAACGAAACGATTCACTTATCAGAAAACGCGGAAAGTAATGAAAAATAATAGTCCTTATAGAATCTAGGCGTGCAATTTTATTTGTTAATTAATTTTGCGAAGAAATTGTTAGTTTAAGGCTACGTGAGAAGCGCGTGCACAGCGCTGACTGCGCGTGCGATCAGTCGGAATGGCTCGGGAACACGTCACTATAAAGCTATAGTTTAAACCTTTTTTTTTGCGTACTCATCCTTTTTAGGGTTCAACGGGACACGAGAACCGGATTTTAGTAACAAGTAAATGAGACTTGCCGCTTGTGTTGATCAATGTCAAGCGCTTCTGAAGAAAGTTATATAAAAATTTGGTTTTTGTCGAAATAAACTATATAATTTCTTACTTACTTCTGGTAGATATAAGCCTACCTGGACTTCGTCTAGTGCAGAAAAAGATTTTACACTAAGAACATCAGTTAGGTAGATAGAAATTAAATAATTCTGCATAAACCGAGCTAGCACTGATTTTAGGTATGTATTTGTTCTTCAGTTTCACGTTTATGTAATTTTTTATTTGATTTCTACAGAAACTTTACAGAATTAGCTACCAGCTAATTTACCTGTCTGTTGATAAACACATGAAACATGAAACCGCAAATTAGGTATGTTTTAGTATTGTATTTGACATAGGAATAATAATGAGACATTCTATTATTGATTCAAGCTATTTGACGCTGCTCACTATTAGGTATTAACAAGAAGTCAAAATTGTTTTTAGATATTCCCCGTGGGTTTTTTGTGGTTTTTCGTCGGAGTAAAACACTTTTCCTCCTAAACATAAATATGTGGAAAAGTTTTTTAAGCCGATTTCAAAAAAGGATAGAAGATTATTGGAGAATTGGACAGTGATTTAAAATGCAGAATAACTGCTGAATCGTACACGAAAGTGAGGATTTGAACTATTATTATATTTTAAACTAGCTTCTGCCCGCGACTTCGTCCGCGTACATTTTTTTTGTTTCCCCGACCCACCCCGTCGCAACGTGTCGGCGGCCTGCGCTATTACTTTTTTTCTTTTTGCTCAACTCCTAAGGGTGCTAGCGTCAAGTTTAATAAAATATAGCCTTCCTCAAGAACTGGGCTATCAAACGCAAAAATATTTTTATATATGCGACCAATACTTCCAGAGATTCAGAGCTTTCAAACCGTCTTTCAAACAAACAAACTCTTCAGCTTTATTATTAGTATTATTTTAAAACTATGATATCTCCTAAGATATACATTGAAATCAAATGATGTCAGAGGCAATTTTGTTCAAAATTAAATACATGTGATGGATAACGTATTTATTTGGATAAGGATTAATACCATGTTTATAAAAACGTTCGCAAATAATGCATTATTTTAGAACAAATTTGGTTAGCATAAAAGAGGTTATAGTGAGCTAACCTTAAAAGATAGACATATGCTGTCGCGGACTTTTTTTTAAAGCTTTTAAAGGGAAAAAATTCTGTCATATGTGATTTTTGCGAAACTTTAACCGTTTACGCAGCGCACGCAGCGGAAGCTCTCAATAGGAAAAAAATCCCCCGATTTTGAAACATTCTTCATTGGTGCTCAGCTCCTATTGGTTTTAGCGTGATAATATATAGCTTATAGCCTTCCTCGATGAATGGGCTATCTAACACTGAAAGAGTTTTTCAAATCGGACCAGTAGTTCCTGAGATTCCTGAGATTAGCGGTGAAGAGTTTGTTTGTTTGTTTGACAAACAAACAAACAAACAAACTCTTCAGCTTTATAATATTAGTATAGATTATTATTAGATTATATAAGGTGTTTCAAAATCAACTCTACAAGCTGTAAGAGGTGCTTTAGACCATCAAACTGAACAACTTTCACTATGGGACCAACTCTGAAATCACGAAAAAAAATTAGCTGTTTAATACAAAAGTTCAATAGGTATCTACCTGATCAAAATGTATGAAACAGCTGATTTTTTTTCGTGATTTTAGAGTTGAAAATTATTAAGCACCTCTTACAGTTTGTATAGTTGATTTTGAAACACCTTATATAAATGGCCGGTCAAATATGTATTTTTTGTACTATCCTCAGCCGTGGCAAAAAGATTACAAATATTGTAAGTAACAATGCAATAGTAAAAATATGAATTAGGTAAGTATTAAAATATGGGAGCAGGGGTGGTCCAATAGTAACGACCGCGACTTACGAGCTGTAAGGTCGTAGGCTCGAGTTTTCTTTGAGTAAATTATTCAATCATCACTGCTCTCAAAATGCGAAGAAAAACATCGTGAAGAAACCGGCATGTCCTAGAACCAAAAAATCGAAGTCAGGTGACATCTACCAACCCGCAATGGGCCTGCGTGGTGGATTACGGCCCACTCCCTCTCACCGAGAGGAGGCCTGTGTCCCAGCAGAGGGAACATTATAGGCTGATTATGATTAATAAATGTAAATGAATCTACTCTTAACAAATAAATAAATTCTGATCTACAGAACCCACACTGAATAGTAGGTTTATACAAACAGGAAAAGTAATCATGATAAAAATAACACAAGTCCAAGTTTTTGTCACATAGCCTTGTCTTTATTTTATTTGACACGCGCAACAATATCATCACGATATTTAAAATCCCAAAATACTTCATAAAGTTCACATTTATTTTTATTAGGTATGTTGTTCCGTGTTATTTTTAGATAATCTTCTTAAAATTGCCGTTTATTTAGTATTTATACTGCTGTATCCTTAAATGGTTTACCCATAGTTATAATCCATGGGTTTACCGAACAAATGATCGCGACATACGTAGTATCTCTAAGCAGTCTGTGATCGCGACGATCACGATGTTCTATAAGAACCGATCGAGCGATCGGTAACTGCGTAACACACTAACAATGGCAATGATTTTCATTTTGACAGTTCAACCTCATTCATTGCGTTATTTACGTTGCTGTGCAGACTAATTTCATCAAACATATGAAGCAATGGTTTAGACATTTTCTTCAAAATCCTTCGGATTGTGATTGAAAGTGTGTTGGACAATTGGGGTGCGGGTTGTAGCTGTAGCACAAGGAAGTAGATATTCTACATGACTTAAATTATATCTCCGAGCTTTCTAGCTAGATGTAAGCGGAATTCTGCATTTATGATGATGACATTCAGTAATTCGTTCATTCATTTAAGTGACGTCGTGATGTCGAATCCAAAAAATCTTTTAGTATGGCACGGTAGTGCCCCCGCCAAGACGAGCTAAGCGAAGCGCAAGGGCACTACCTACCTTTTTTCGAAGCGCTTCGTCGTTTTTTGAACCCTCAAAACTTGGGTTTGGATTATACAAGGTAAACAAAATTCTCGGGATATGATGTCAATAGTGGATTTAACAAGCATATAAAGTTTCAATTGCACAGCTTTTATACTTTATATTTTATTGATATCTAAAAACCCCGATTTCGTGACTCACTGATGATCATCAAAACTCTTCTATAGGGTACTTCCTGAAGTCCTAGAAAGCTGAAAATTGGTAGGTAAGCTAGTATTAGTACACAAACAACTAAAAATTCTAAAACTTGGAACTTTTACCCTTTGACCCCTTAATCTAGGGGATGGAAGTTTGTATTTTTTTTTTTTTTTTTTTTTTTTTACTTCCGGAAATTTTGATGCTAGAGGTCTGAAAATTGATACAGGGGCTCCTTGTTATAAATAATAAAATAAATATTTCAGGATTTTTAGTAAAACACTACAAAAATAAACTTTTCGTAAGCAATTTATATAAAAAATAAAACTCGAAGGAGGACGCGCGGGCTTGCGAAAGATGGAAGGAGTGGATGGGAGGTCTTTACTCAGGAGTGGGACAGAGTAGGCTATTAAAAAAAAAGAAACTTACTTATAGAAGTGAAATCCCACCAAAAACATTTTCATGTAAAATGTTGCCAAGACGAGACCATATGGCTCGCACTGCCAAAAAGTTATCAGATCTCATGTAGAGCCAGCTTCTAACTCTACACGCCCTAACTCTACAAGCCCTAACTTCACAAGCTACAAAAACACTACAAAATATGCAAAAAAACAAAATATGTGCCTTGGCCGTTTCGCTACCATCACATGGGCGTAAGGTGAAAAATTTATTCACTGTTGATTACTTTGCTGTTATAAGTACAATAGTTCTTATAGTAACTACAATCTGAATAATTTTGAAGTAACATACAGGGTGCAATTGAAATCATGGGCATTATTTTAACCTAAGGTACTACTTATGATACTAATTGCATTAGGGCTACTATTACGCAAATCAAAAATATTATTAATGCAAGTATGGAAAACCTTAAAATGTAGTAAGTCATACAAAGTATCAAATTAGTTGCGCTTCTCGATAGCAAATGCGTAGGTACACTACGCCGTACGCGCGTCATTGGGCGTGAATTCTTTGACCCCGCCCGACTCACGTGACATTCGTAAGTTGCCAATGAATTGATTCATAATAAATTCCAATTTTCCCTTCGTACTTTGCCGGCTTAGGACGGTCAAAACTACGTCAACTAACATACATAAAAAAAAAACATTTACGTACCTAGCTTGTGGATTGTTTTGAAAAAACCTTATTTGTCGGTAAAGTGACAGAGGGTAAACGGGTGCTCTTCCACGAGCTTGTGCATGTGCTGGCACGTGAAAAGACGAAAAATCCATCAGGTTCTGAGTGGTTCTGGTGGAATGAGACCCCGTGAAGGAATAGGGTCGTTCGGGTAGCGCCGATGGAACATTTCACGAGTTCATACTAAATTTCTTGTGCGATCGTAAATTACAACCATTTGTGGGTATTGTTGGTTGGTGTACCTAGCCTGCACATTACGCGGTCGAGGCATCGTGTACACAAACACACACACAACTACTACACTAACACTTAATACACTGCAATCCAAGCACCGTATGACGCGAGCGGCAAGTACGGCGATTACGTCACGGGATCAATAAATCAATTACGCGTCAATGCACCTGCGCAGTCGTTATGACACTGGTTCCGGGTTCGTGACTTCGTGTTGCGGCGGGAAGCATACCCCGCGCGGGGGTGATATTCGTATTTTTGCGAGTGAGGGAGTGGGACGGAGAGAGTTCAGGGAATCCCGCCGGACGGAATGTCTTGTAGCCCATTGTTATTATTACTTGTAAGGAAAAACCCGCGCGCGCGCAGGTGATGTTTGTTTACATTTCGCTTTGCGCTGTACTGCGCTTTAAGATTTTGATATTTCAACAATTATTGGCGTTAACGAAGTATTTTGTTTTAATTACTTTAAGTGTTTATTTGCAATAATAAGCCTTGTGCAATTTGACTTACTACATTTTTAAGGTTTTCCTTACTTGCATTAATAATATTTTTGATTTGCGTATTAATAGCCCTAATGCAATCAGTATCGTGAGTAGTGCCTTAGGTTAAAATAATGCCCATGACTTCGATTCCACCCTGTATATAATCAGCTTATAAATTTCCACGCTGTGCTGTGCTGCTGCTATTCCCAGTATTACCCTTGTACTCAGCTGCATCCAGTTAGATTGGAAGCTGACCCATGCATAGTTCGGAAAAGGCTAGGCAGATGATGAGCCTCGATTGGCCAACTCGTCCCGCCATCGTCTATGTAGTTTGCCGCGACGCCCTGGAAAGAAATATTTGGAAGTCATCGGGGGAGGCCTTTGTCCAGCAGTTGAATGATGCAGGCTGACAGTATTTTTCTTTCCGAATTGATGACAAAATATAAGGCTTGTTTTCAAGATTATTCGGCACTGTAGGTGGCCACGTTGATCGCAGCTGCAAGCAATTTTGACCGTTATGTCTGATTACAAAGTATCGATGACGTTTGTTTGGTTTAACATCGCTCATTGTGTGGTGGTATTGTGAGAAATTGACCGATTGTTATAGATCCGTTTTCCGATAATTATTATGGGCGTGTATACAGGGTTATTTTTCAAAGACCAACCAAATTTAAGGGTGTGTTACAGACCATCAAACTGAACAATTTTCTCAATGGAAGCAACATCGTAATCGCGAAAAATTTACCAACTGTCCCACAGAAAACTTCAATACCTACTCGACCTATACGTATGGGACGGCTAAATTTTTATTCGCGATTACGATGCTGGTCGCATAGACAAAATTAACTAACCCTGTATACTATAAACCATGGCCCTATGGGTGAATCTCGTATTCAATATTGTGACTCGAATGAGCGCTTTTATAAATTCTAACGTGACGATATTATATCGTCCACATCATAAAACGTATGGAAATACGTGCACGTTATAACGTTATCGTGGACTGTTCTGCATCATATTTTTATGAATTTTACTTCCGTGTGCTATCGTGAAATATGGGCAAATTCACTGCTATGCTGCCTAATAAGAAGATTAAAATCTCCCATATGATAAAATCTGTGAGGAAAGGAAATATAAGTATATAAAGTATGTACGTATACAGGAAACCAAAACTATGTCGGTATGCACCCGAGCTTGTGAGAACTTGGGCTTGCAGAAAGTTATCCCGGATACACACGACGACATAATATCAAGCTATATATTTCCAGTATACGTAAGGTGACTTCGCATTGTACGATCAGCTTATTACAATCCAAGGTCACCTTAAACTGGAAATGTATAGCTTGATATGTCGTCGTGTGTACCTACCTATAATAAATTATCCTTCATACTGACGCTGTGTAGAATAGCTAAAGCCTTGTCCAGACTACGCATAATTTGTGTCTGCATGGTTTTGCAACGATTTGCGGTTTAGGGCGGGTTGTTTCACATCTATTTGACGCACGCATATACGTCAAAAATGGCGCTGTGTCGTTAAACCAAAAAAGGCGTTGTTTAACAAAATTATAGCCTTGACCTACGTATGTTACTTTAACTAACCGTTTGAAATAACCGGCCCTTAATTTAGTTAAGCCGGAATGTTAAAACTGTGTAATATTTAGTACAATTTGCATAGTAGCAGTTGTCACAAGTCTGGCATCGCATAGTGCTGTATGGTCTGATCCAAAAGTATTTAGTGAAAATGTAAACAAATGAATCAGAAAAGGTACCTGTTTAGGTATGCTTTGTATAGTCATGCTAATTTTATAACCTCCATTGTTGTCGATGATTCTTCAATTATAATTTAATAATGTTATTCAAACAATATGTTGGAAAAGGTGGCGAGATTTATAGTTGAAACCTTCTTTATACAGATGAATGTTTTACAATTCCCTTTAGTGAGTGACTGAATAAGAATTTGTCCTGAAAAGGGTTTGCTTACACTTTCATCAGATAATTTTGGAACATACATTAGTGAGGGCAAAGCTTTAAGTTCACCCTTACATTTTTTTTTTTCGTGAAAAATAGAGCGTGTTGTTATTTCGTCACTGACGTGATATATGGTGTATCCGTTAGTCTCACTATTTGCATGGGAACCCTAACATGATGCAAAGAGTATCTTCAATATAAGTTTTAAGCAAAAGTAAATGGTTATTTAATGATAATTTGGGCGCCAGACATGATGTTTTTGCTGTTATTATATAGGATGATGAATCAAGTTTAAGATACCGTAAGTTGTTTGCAGTTGCACTCAACGACTGTATCGTCGTCTTTAGTCGTTAATCCTAATTTGAAGCTCGCTTATCAGCAGGATACTGCGATTTCCTTACATAAATATGTACAGACGCTAGCACATCTAGCTACTCGAAACTGTCAAATTTTCCCAATCAATTTTGAACCTTATCTTTTAGATATAAAGTTAAAAATCTATTAAAGAAATTTGACAGATTGTAGTAACTTGATGTGCTGGCGTTCGTACCTATCTAATTCAAAAGAATGTAATAAGATGAGGCATCATCATTATCATTTGTCTAGCCTTTTCCCAACCATGTTGGGGTCGGCTTCCAGACTAACCGGATGCAGCTGAATACCAGTATTTTACATGAAGCGACTGCCTATCTGACCTCCACAACCCAGTGACTGGGTAATACGATACCCCTTGGTAAGACTGGTTGTCAGATTTTCGGGCTTAATAAGATGAGGCATCACGATAAATATGCTTATTGTGTCAACTAGGTTATTTAAGGTATCAAGCATGTGTTAACCGACAAATCGTATACTTTTGCTAAAAAGCACATTCATATTTGACAGTGGTGCCATACCTACTTACTACTTATAGGATAGCAGGCCTCGAGGCGCAATCTGCTGTACCTAATTCAGTATAATATGATTCTGAACATCCCTGCGTAGAAATTTTAGACAAAAAAGAGGGGTCCGTGATTAAATAATAAGAGCCGCTCAGGTCGATCGATCAGGTTAAGCTACGCTTGTCGCGGTTGGTCTGTGGATGGGTGACCATTTTTACATACCGAGACCCGTCCGTGCCTCGGAAAGCACGTTAAGCCGTTGATCCCGGCTGTCATTTGTGGATCTTTGAAAGTCGTTACGGGTAGTCAGAAGCCCGAAAGTCTGACAACCAGTCTTACGGGGTATCGTATTACCTACTTAGTAACTGGGTTGTGAAGGTCAGATAGGCAGTCGCTCCATGTAAAATACTGATATTCAGCTGCATCCGGGTAGATTGGAAGCCGACCCCAATATAGTTGGGAAAAGGCTAGGCTAGATGATGATAGTTACTAAAAAAAATGGCTGTTCCACACATTTTGACCGTATAGGTATAGTACTTCTCTATGAAACAGCAGATTTTTTTTCTTAATAACCGACGAAAAATGTCTATGCTAGGAGATCTCGAATCATGTGCCATGGTTACAGCTTGCGTGTCGATTGCCACTCTGTAATCATAATCTTATACGCTAACAATTTTTATCTCACTGCTTTATTTTATTCGATTGTTTTCAACCTACGAGCAACAAGTTTTTGCTCGGCTGACGGCACCTCGGAAAAACTCAAGGATGAGAGTCATTGTACAAATATAATTTGTTCACACAAAAAACTATTATAAGTACGTCTTTATTAAGATGACATAATAATAATAATACCTATAATCTATTGTTAGATTCACTAGAACGAGGACGATCTTGGATTTAAGTCAGTTTGTTGAAATACGAGTACCTAACATAAAGAAAATACTGCATTGGTTTTCTCTGAAAGTTTATATCTACGCTTCAGCTTTATTATATTATTCGTTAATATACCAACATTAAAATGCTTATACGCAATATATTACACAGCTAAGTATACACTCTAGGTACTGAATTAAATGACTAACTAACAACTATACAGATAAATAAAAAACAAAATGGCACTCAGGCGTCGAAGTACCTACTCGTCCGTACAGCTAATTTTTAAAATCTTGTTTCTTTTGAAGAATGAAGCTCCTTCTTAAACTCTGCTAGTGCAAAAAAAGTAGACCCACCATGCATTAAAGGTACCAATACCCGTTGCCAAGCATAATAGCTGGAAAGGGCATGGGTGCCTAAAAAAATTTACAAACACAAGAGGCACATTGATTTTCTAGATCGACGTGATGTAACAGAAGCCTATTGCAACTGAAATTGGCTAATATTACCACGACCTCTTGAAATAAAAAACAAAACAAAAAAGCGTGTGCAAAGCGTGCAATGTTTTTAAAACATTGCATCATAAAGGTTGCAGCAGAATTCGTACGTAATGAGCATCTTTTATAAAAGTCATGAAATCGAGACACGGAATATTTAGCTTTTCACGAGACATTTAACTTATTATCAATTAGAAAGACATTCATTAACAAATTGATGATTGTTATTGAACCATAGCACATTGCACAGAGATCTCCAATGACGGAGTGTCAGAGTACCTATCCTAAATTCTTCCGCTTAACTGAATCAATATTAATTGGAACTAAAGCGGGCGTCTGACGGGCTCCTTTAATCAATTACTCCACAAATTACTGACTGGTTTCTATTAGGTCACGAGTAGTTTGCTTGGTAACCTGTTGCACAAGATTGTGTAACCGATTATAATGATTTGCCTACCTATGTATATGTATTAAGTAAATGCTGAGTATTGCCTTTTTTGTGGTTGGGAAATCATCAAATGACCCCTCCCGCTCTAGGTGGAGCAGAAAGGAGTGTCAGACTCTTACTGACTAAAACTCACCCGTGTTCCTTTCTTAGCCCTTTAAGTTCCGGGGTAGCGGTAACCCTTTTCGGACAATCCCGCTGGTTGTACGCTGTGTACGGACGCCTTCTTGTCCTGTACCCTTAGAATTTCACATCAACCAATTGCAACTATAAAGTGAATAGAATGGAATAGAATAGAATATTCATTTATTTGCCCAGAATTTAAATATTTACAATAAGGTGGTTACAATAATATTAAAGTGTTGAAGTCTGCTTTCGCCCCAATACCAAATATTTATAAAAAATTCAAATCACAATTCTGCGCTACTGGAACAGATTTGGTGAGTTCTCATCGTTTACAAACATCAAATCAAAATTATATTATGCAAGAAACAACGCAACTGGTGTAAAAAAAATAAGTGTAAATCAGTTGATGAAGTAGAAGTTCCTTTAAAATTTCGAGATTTTTTGTTTTACGATTATAAAGACGAGTCTTCCAATACCCGAATGATAATCTTGGTCAGTCCAAATCAATTCTTTTTAATGTGACGGAACATTCGATTGCACCCCTGAGCCTTTTGTGCAGCTATATACTATCCAAGAAGATCTGGGAAGTGACGAAGATCATACTCGCGTAGTTCCTCTCATTTATTTAACAATAAAACAGAAGAAACACACAAAAAATTATTTGAAATTAAAAAACAAAATATTCCTGAGTGTGAAACCCGTTAAATTTTTAACAGATTTTGAACTAGCCGGCAATGAACGCCATTTCAACTGCTTTTCCGTAAGTTGTGATTATAGGGTGATATTTTCATTATTCCAAAAATGTATGGAAAGAAGCAAAACAGTTGAATTTGACAAAAGATGCAATCACCCAAAGACATTTAAGACTTTCAGCTTTACTGCCTTTACTGCCTCGTAAATTCATATCAGAAGGCTGGTGCTACATAATGGAAGATTGTCCTACATAGCTATTCACAACCACTCGATACGCTTCCGTACCGTATCGAACATCAATCAATGTTATCGTAGGAGTCCTCTAAACGCTGTTCACAAGTCCAAAACCCGTTAAATTTTGTCAGTTTAAATCAAGTAGACGACCACTATTCTTCAGACAGCTGTTTGTTGTCCGGGGCAAGGCAAATCAGGTTATTGAAATATGTCATTTTCGATACGATAGCTTGTCGTATGGTTGTGAACCAGGGTGCTGATACTGACGAAAATAAAATATTTAATGACTTAATGGTGTCAAATAGCTAAATGAGAGTCTTGTAGACATTATTAGTGCGTTCATGGTGAACGCCATCGAACCACAAATGCCGTAGAATCTTGGCATAAGAAATTAAACTCGGCTGTGCCAAAGAACGCCAATTTATATCAGCTTCTGAACGTGCTGAAAGAGGACGTGGATTTTCAAACAGTGGTCGTTACTCAAAATGAATCAATCAAACGCACCCAAAAACGATGTACAATAAGAACTGTTATGAAAAATTCGTGTATCACATAAAGAAATTGCAAAAGATAAGTGTTACCAACATCGGGGCTTGTGGCTAAGCCGCAGTCGCATGGGTCGACGGGATTTAAGCTACGCTTGCCGCGTTTGGTCCGTGGATGGGTGACCATCTTTACGTACCAAGACCCCTCCGTGCCTCGGAAAGCATGTTAAGCCGTTGGTCCCGGCTGTCATTTGTGGATCTTTGGCAGTCGTTACGGGTCGTCAGAAGCCCGAAAATCTGACAGCCAGTCTAACCAAGGGGTATCGTATTACCCAGTAACTGGGTGGAGGTCAGATAGGCAGTCGCTTCATGTATAAAATACTGGTATTCAGCTGCATCCGGTTAGATTGGAAGCCGACCCCAACATGCTTAGGAAAAGGTTAGGCAGACGATGAAGTGGTATTAACATGTAACTGACCAACTCCTCGATAACAAAATCTACGTTGGTCACCGTTTAGAAAAATTAAGGGTTTAGCTGCTAATTTTATTGTTGAAATATAAGAAATTATCAACATCATCATCATTCATAAATTTTTTTTCATCGTCATTTTTCAGCTTTTCCAAACAGTGACCAACTGTAATTTTCCCAATAAGAAGTTGGTCAGTTACATGTTGGATTTTTGGCATATGGCACATCTTTTGCAATTTATATTGTTAGCCGTCGTTTTGGGTTTGACCTTTCAAATTTGCGTCATCTTTTAAAGGTTTCAAAAGCTGATATAAATTTGCGTTTTTTGGCAAACTGCTGTTGAGCTTTTTATGCAAGGACGCATATATAGCATTGGTTGTGCGATTGCGTTGGTTGTAAGCACATTAAGTGTCAACGGAACTCTTATCTTCCAGCCATTGTGTTACCATGTAATCGTTGAATGCTTGTATTTGATTAGACCCCGGACTATCTTCCATTACGTAGCACCAGCCGTCTAAGATATATTCTTTAGGTAGCAGTGGTAATAAAGCTGATAGCGCTACATGTTTGCGAAATCGTTTGTTTTAAGTCAAATTCAACGCGTTAGCTTTCTTCCATACATTATGATTAAAATGAAAGTAGCATTCTATTCAACTGAGGGGAAAATATTGATATGGGATTCATTGCTGCTTGCTCGAAGTCTGTCATATATTTCACTGGCTTTCATTCTGGGATATATTCCTTTAATAACTGGAATAGTGTAAGGTATATTTCTTCATGTTTTCTATTCAGTAATGCATATAGTAAAGGTACCTACTATTTGTGTGTGCTCTTCATCACTCCCAAGGTCCCCATGGATAGTGTAAAGATGAACAAATGGTTTTGGGCAACTATCAAAATATGTTCCATCACTTAAATAAAATTGAATGGTTGGTAAATATTTCATAACATTTTTGTCTGTCAAAATTATTATACGAGTATCAGAGGTTGTGTCATAATGATTGACCAACACAAAATCTTCAAACTGAGAAGGAATTTCTACTTCATGAAAATTTTTGCACTGTATTTTCGATATACCAGCTTGTTTATTTCTAGCATCATACAACGCAGTTTTTATGTTTGTAAACGACGGAAGCTTCTTTATTAGGTCCAAGCTGGCGTCGTTGAATTCCGCTTTAAATTTGTTGTAAATATTTGGGATTGGGGAAAAAGAGGATGATAATACTTTTTTTCGGCAGTCGTATAATTTCTGTGCCATTTTCACTTTTCTGTGTCCACTTCACTTCTATCACTCATTAGTATTATACCCTAAAACAATAAGATAATTAGAACTTAAATGTCATGGCCGAATAAACAAAAGACTCCATAAATAACTTGAAACGTAATACTCGTAACTACCTTAATGTTATCCGACCCCGAGCAATTTTTACGCCAGTTCACGCATCGCCATAGGCTCCATCCAGTTTTGTATTCTTTTTTTAGTGTACTGGTGACCAGCTGACAATAGCACTGTGCCACCACTTCTATGAATAAATTTCAGTTTATTAATTGATGCGGGTGTCGACGGCTTGCTATCATCTTCAGACATTCTGAAATAGACAGAAATAGAATGTGAATATTTAATATATCATAATCACTTAGAGTTAATTATTATTATATATATTATTGGTCCTGCTCCACAGGCACTTGGGCTCACTAGTTAAAATTTCAATATTTGGAAGAGATGCTTCCCTTTTGAGTTTGAGTTTTAATTTTTATGGGCAATTAAATTATTAAAATTATGGGCAATACAGTATAATCTTTATATTTGTATAAAGAAAAATTCTGTAAACCTTCTGGTGGCGACGGGACCGTTGAGATCAACCGTTATTTTCCGTCGGTGGGGTCACCAATATTTAGCGTAATGCTAAATGGAATGTTGTAAGTCTATATACTATATCTATATCTCTAATTATATAAAAGAAAGTTGGGTTAGTTACACCATTTATAACTCAAGAACCACTGGACCGATTTTTATGATCTTAGTTTGTTGGATTTGTCTCCGCCCCGAATAGCAGAATAACTATAAAAATAATATTAATAAATTTATTTGCTATAAAAAAGATACAGATGCGAATCTAGGTGATTCATTATGAAATAGGTTGTACATTGTATACATCTAAGGGGCAATTCTCATAATTTTAAGAACGTTTACAGTCTGATATCAGTCTCAATCTGTCAAAAATACCTCTAATTTCCCTACATTTTGACAAGTTTTTGACATTTGTTTGTCGCCGAAATGAGACTGCGACTAGATTTTGAACGTTTTAAATTACGAGAATTGACCTTCTGGTTCTATGTTAAAATCTGTACTCAAGTATGTAAGTACCCTGCATCTTAAACTAGGTAAACCTGCTTCATAAGAGACAAAAAAATACATAAGGGAAATATGGTAATAATAAAATTTGAAAAAACAAAGAAGATAATTCATTTTCTCTTACATTCTTTCTTAGTGATTCTGATGCGGTACGAAGTTCGCCGTGTTAGCTAATGAATAAAAAGAAAGCGAATTTTATTGTCTTGACATGTGTCAATGTAAAACATTTCTTTTTAAATATGACATTATTTATGGCTTAACTAAAAGAGTATTTACAAAGATTATTATTTTACAAAGAGTATTTATTTGGTTCGCCACATCACGATCATAAAGGCTTACAGAATTCTTATACCCTATTCTTAGAGTAAAATCGGATACGGGATAAGTCCAGATAATTCAAATAAATACTAAACTTCATGATATTGTATACTCACATTCAGTCTGATTTCATAAGATATTTGTGTTATATTAAGTCCACTTTTACGCAGCGCAATAATATTCGCTTTCATTTCAATGCACAAAGGAGATGTTTTAAAATTTAAATGGGTCTATCTCAAAAAAAAAGAGAAAATCCGTATAATTCGGGAAAAATACAGATGATTCATTTAAATGTGTACTGTTGTGGTAGTGAACTGATATTTATCAATTAATTTTATCGACTTTCAACATGGCGTCTCATAGTTACTCTGTTGTTAAAAAGAGAACTGTCAGTTGTCACAACGGTATCACTTCTGTCACTTTCGTCTAGCGTCGAAATAAACAAAAACATGTCAAACGTCATTAATCAATCAAAATGACAGCTTACCGCCATGACGAGTTGTTTTTTGTGTGTTGCAATTTCAAGTGTAATTTCTTCTGTTTACCAGAAAACCAAGCTATTTTAAAGCAATTGGACGGTTGAGAACTGTTTTAAATGAATTTCCCTATTTTTAAGTATAGTGTACAAGGACCTGGCCCAGACTCCTTACATTTTGGAACATCTCCTTTGCTTGTATTTTAAAAGGCACTACAACACGGCTAATAGATAGAAGTATAGAACACACGTCGCTAATCCACAATAACAACCAACCAAGAACCAACAAAGTTCTATTTAGTCGCAGTGAATGACTCGTAACTTAACTGCATCTCTCTACCTTATAATTTATTTATTTAGATTTCTGTCGTATAAAGTTTTACGAATTATGTGAACACACTAACAAGAAAAGGATACGCGTCTCTCTACAGGATACTTAATCTGAGATACATATTTTAAAAATTATTAGAAAGGGTTCAAACCGGGGGCGGTGACTTGACAAAGACGAAAATGTAGAATCGTTGTTCCTCAATACTAACATACACGTGTCCCTTACAATAAGAATTACGAACGTATGTATTTCAATAAACCCTGTACGTATATTTTGTTGCTGACGATCCGTCAGGAATAAAAAAAAAAGAGAAAGGTGTTCAGCATCCTAATCGCGTAACAATCTTTAATCATTTTGAAGAATATTGCTACTCCATTGCTTCATATGTTCGAAAATTTAGTCTGCCAAGCAACATAAACGACGCAATGAATGTTGTTCAACTGTCAAAATGAAACTCATTGGTACTGAAAGTGTGTTACACAATTAACCCGCAGATCGGAGTGAGAATGTTTATAGTGGATCAGACAGAGATTAAAACGACGAATAACTAACAGGGGATCCAGGGAGAGGGGGGTGGAGGGGGGTTCAGGGGATCAGGGGGGCGATTCTACTAATTTGCAACGTTACACGTTCAATTACATATATACAATTATATCTATACATTGGATTACTAAAGGGGTTAAAGTTTCAAGTAAGATGAAAAGAGTATTATGCTCAGGTACAGTAAATAATGCTAGCCTCAAAAGGTATAAAACCAACTATGTTCGAATTTATAGAAGAGTTATTCAGCAAACCAAAAAAAAGGCCATAATAAATCATTTAAATACCGCTACAAATATAACAAAGCTGACGTGGAAACTTGTTAATGAATTTACAAAGAAAACAACTAATAGACAATGTAGAAATTTAATCCTAAAAGTGAACAATGAAGTGATAACTGACCCTCAGCAGGTTGCAAATCACTTCATTGACAGTTTTGTGTTCAAGTCGTCACTCGCTAGCAATGAAAAAGAAAAGGCAATGACTTTTCTATTAGAAAGTACAAAAAGAGTCGAAAGTGATTTAACTTTCTATCCAACAACACCATCTGAAATCGCAAAGATTATTAGTAAAATGGCCAATAAAAAATCTTGCGGTTTTGATGACTTACCTATATCTATTTTGAAGGAGAATATAGACTCTTTGGCACTCCCTCTTTCTGATTTTTTTAATAAATGTATTGAAGAGTCAGTCTTTCCAGATCAGTTCAAATTGGCTAAAGTAGTTCCAATTTTCAAAAAAGGTATTAAGACTGACCCAAAAAATTACCGACCTATATCCCTTTTGCCAACCTTATCAAAAGTATTTGAAAAAATTATTAAAACTAGGCTGATGGTACATTTAAATGTAAATAAAATAATTAATTTAAGACAATTTGGATATCAGAAAGGCGTCGGTTGCTCCGATGCAATAAACACTCTTATAAATGACATAATTATTAAATTAAATGACAAAATGAAAGTGGCAGGGCTTTTCATCGACCTAAGCTCCGCTTTTGATACGATCGATTATGAATTGCTGCTCAATAAACTTGAATATTATGGTATCAGAGGTAAGTCCTTAAAACTTTTAAGATCATACTTACTAAATAGGCGAATGTTTGTCGAAGTAAAAAACATCGATGAAAGTAATCATGAAGTCATACACACCTCTAAAATCACAAATATAAAACGTGGAGTGCCCCAAGGCTCCATTTTAGGACCAATACTATTTATTTTATTTACTAACGACTTGCTTAACTTTATGCATTACGTTCAGCCTGATGTAAAACTTGTTATTTTTGCAGATGATACCAATATAATAATTGGGGCAAATGACTTAAAAGAATTGACCAAAAATGTAAATAAAAGCCTACAAAATCTCTGCGATTGGTTTACAGCCAATAACCTTTTGCTTAATACAAGTAAGACAAACATCATTTTGTTTAAGACTACAACCAGACATGGTGATAATTTAGATGTACAAATCAAAGGAAAAAATGTTGATTTAGTGGACAAAGTCAAATTTTTAGGGATTAACATAGATGTGCATTTAAACTGGAAACAGGAACTGGCTGCTATTGACTCTTCAATTTCATCAGCATGCTATGCACTCAGAAGCCTTAGAGATATGTTAGATCTAAAGCAACTGAAGGCTATATATTACGCGCTGGTAGAGTCTAGATTAAGATACAGCATAATGCTCTGGGGTAACAGCTACAGCTATAACTGTCAGAAAGCGTTTATTTTACAGAAACGTGCCATAAGAAACATAGTAAGGATCTCACAAAGAGACTCTTGTAGAGAGCACTTTATAGAATTAGAATTTTTGACAGTACCAAGTTTATATATATTAGTAATTCTAAATCACTTTGCTAAGTATATTCATGAGTATGAATCACAAGAGGAACGTAAGTTAAGAGAAAGCACAAGAAGGAAGGAATTTAAACATAAAATGGCACCTAATCTTACCATAGCGAAGCATTGTTCCAGATACCAAGCAGTGGAGTTATTTAATAGGTTACCGACAGATTTAAAATTATTAGTTTATAGCTCTCACTCTTTTAAAATTAAATTAAAAGCCTTCTTGTTGGAAAAATGTTTTTACTCGGTATCAGAATTTATGAATGATAAAAAATAATTGCTTGAAGTTTTTTTTTTTTTTTTTCTCTAACACTGTGCTCATAACCTGATCAAGTTGTACTCCTAATATTTTTGAGACTGATTTTGACATTATGCCTACCTACTATTATTTTGACATTATATTTATTTGTTGACTTTTTTTTTTTTTTTTTCTAATTAATTCTAATGGCTAGACTTTTATATTGTATGTGATAAAATTATTTAACATTGTATTTGGTATTGTTTCTGCATTTGATAATTATTTTATAACGCTATAACTGTCAGAAAGCGTTTATTTTACAGAAACGTGCCATAAGAAACATAGTAAGGATCTCACAAAGAGACTCTTGTAGAGAGCACTTTATAGAATTAGAATTTTTGACAGTACCAAGTTTATATATATTAGTAATTCTAAATCACTTTGCTAAGTATATTCATGAGTATGAATCACAAGAGGAACGTAAGTTAAGAGAAAGCACAAGAAGGAAGGAATTTAAACATAAAATGGCACCTAATCTTACCATAGCGAAGCATTGTTCCAGATACCAAGCAGTGGAGTTATTTAATAGGTTACCGACAGATTTAAAATTATTAGTTTATAGCTCTCACTCTTTTAAAATTAAATTAAAAGCCTTCTTGTTGGAAAAATGTTTTTACTCGGTATCAGAATTTATGAATGATAAAAAATAATTGCTTGAAGTTTTTTTTTTTTTTTTTTTCTCTAACACTGTGCTCATAACCTGATCAAGTTGTACTCCTAATATTTTTGAGACTGATTTTGACATTATGCCTACCTACTATTATTTTGACATTATATTTATTTGTTGACTTTTTTTTTTTTTTTTCTAATTAATTCTAATGGCTAGACTTTTATATTGTATGTGATAAAATTATTTAACATTGTATTTGGTATTGTTTCTGCATTTGATAATTATTTTATATTTAATTATTTTTTTTAATATAATTTTCAACACAATGTAAATTGTTATGAATAAATAAATGATGATGATGATGATGAATTGTGTTTTAATAACAGTTCGATTTCGATCGCCGTTCGATAGTTACTTATAAAGTCATTCTACTATTTCCTATGTAAACTGGAAACTAAACATATGCTGAATCGCAACTGAATGGTAGCGGGAACGTAACAGCGGGTAAACTGTGTTACCAACATGCCAAATACACACATCAAAAGTGTCTAGGGATCAAGCATTTTTATGCGGATTTCTTGAGATTGAGATGTGGCTTTGTAATAAATTTATGATTTTATAAATTTATATGGATCCTGTTTGGTGCATTTCATAATTTGAATCAGGAACTGTGAATCAAATTCGAGTAAAAGATGAAAATCAGCTGTCAATATTTTCCCTATAAAAACATACAACGCATTGAAGACATTATTAGTGCTACTGTTTCCCTACTACTGATTAAAACCAACGTTATTATGGAGCGGCGACGTCATTTAAGCATGGAAGAAATGCTCAGAGCCGTGGGAATGATAGAAGCTGGTTCCCGGCAACGTACTGTGGCTTTAGCTCTGAATACAAGTCAGAGTGTTATCAGTCGACTTTGGACACGTTACCGAAGCACTGGTACCGTGGCTCAGCGCCATGGAGGACGGTATCGCTGCACCACACGGAGACAAGACCGATACATTCAAATCTTAACTCGAAGAGCTCCAACAGTAACCGCCATGATGTTAGCCGTGAGGCTTCATCACTCTTCAGGGAACTTAATTAGCGACCAAACAGTCAGAAACCGCTTGCATGAAGTGAACCTTCATTCCCGAAGACCGCTACGGGTACCACCTATAGCAATGCACAATCGTAGGATTCGATATCAATGGGCTCTTGAACACAGAAATTGGGCAGAAGAACAATGGCGTTTCGTGTGCTTTTCTGATGAGTCTCGTTTTGGTATCAGACCGGATACAAGACGTATACGACACTGGAGAACCCCTGGACGCCAACAGCGATTAAAATCCTGCCAGGAAGTCCATCCTTATAGTGGTGGAACCATCATGGTATGGGCGGGTATTTGGATCGGCGGAAGAACTGAGTTGATTTGGATCAGAGGCAACCTCAACGCTCAAATTTATGCTGAGACGATTGTATCAGACGTCATCGTTCCTCTACAAGTGCAAATCGGTCCCTTATTTCAGTTAATGCATGATAATGCACGACCGCACACCGCAAGAGTTGTAAGACAGACTCTCGCCGCAGCTAACATCAATGTCCTGCCCTGGCCTGCTCAGTCGCCAGACTTGAACCCGATTGAGCATGCATGGGATATGCTACAGAGAAGAGCTCTGCCGAATATGGAGGGTATCCAGTCGCAAGAAGACCTTTTTTTGTTGTTGCAACGAACATGGGCGGCCATTCCACAGCGTGATTTGGATGAACTCATTTTGAGTATGCCAAACCGATGTTCTTGTGTTGTTAGTGTTCGCGGTAGAAACACGGATTATTAATTGTTTAAGTTACCCAATAAAATTTTAGAGAAAACTGTTATTTCAGTCTTTTTTTCGAACTTTTGTGTTAGTGGTTCAAATGTCAAAAATCCCTTTATTAGGAAAATGGCAAATTTCTTTATTAATGCAAAGGTGACTTGGTTTATCGTTACTGTGACAAACGAAAACACTTTATTTGATGAATCCTTAAAGAAAATTTTAATTAATATCAATCAGGAGAAAAGTTATTGCAAAAATATATGTTGATCCCTAGACACTTTTGATGTGTGTAGTATATGTACAGAAAAAAAAGTTGAACCTGAAAATGTTCTAAACATTTCACCGAAAGTATTTTCGAATACAAAATTATATTTAGACCGTAACAGAATGTGACTAAACGTCACGCTCATGTTCGATTTTGTTAGCAGAATATATTTTGAAATTATTTCGATCGATCGTTGGCTTAAACTAAAACGTAACCGCAGTTGAATCTTTGTTCATTAGTAGAATATGAAAACGCTTATCAGCGGTGATTCAGCTGTGGTTCCATTGCGATTTTTGAACAATTTTGTTAGTAGAATCGGCCCCCAGATCGGAAAACTCGCAAACATTGATGCAGTTCATCATCAACCATAGTGGTTTGTAACTTTTAATCTGTTGAATGGTGGAATGATTACATAATCAGCCTTTTAATGCTCCCACTGTTGGGACACAAGCCTCCTTTCTGTGAGAGGGAGTGGGCCATAATATACTCCGTGGCCATAATCTACCCGGCGGGTCAAGTGCCGGTTGGCGGATGTCACGTCTTTGAATTTTCAGTTCTAGGACATTCCGGTTTCCTCAAGAGGTTTTCCTGCACCGTTTTAAGAGTAGTGGGGACGAACACAAAGTACACACATCAAAAGTGTCTAGGGATCAACATATATTTTTGCAATAACTTTTCTCCTGATTGATATTAATTAAAATTTTCTTTAAGGATTCATCAAATAAAGTGTTTTCGTTTGTCACAGTAACGATAAACCAAGTCACCTTTGCATTAATAAAGAAATTTGCCATTTTCCTAATAAAGGGATTTTTGACATTTGAACCACTAACACAAAAGTTCGAAAAAAAGACTGAAATAACAGTTTTCTCTAAAATTTTATTGGGTAACTTAAACAATTAATAATCCGTGTTTCTACCGCGAACACTAACAACACAAGAACATCGGTTTGGCATACTCAAAATGAGTTCATCCAAATCACGCTGTGGAATGGCCGCCCATGTTCGTTGCAACAACAAAAAAAGGTCTTCTTGCGACTGGATACCCTCCATATTCGGCAGAGCTCTTCTCTGTAGCATATCCCATGCATGCTCAATCGGGTTCAAGTCTGGCGACTGAGCAGGCCAGGGCAGGACATTGATGTTAGCTGCGGCGAGAGTCTGTCTTACAACTCTTGCGGTGTGCGGTCGTGCATTATCATGCATTAACTGAAATAAGGGACCGATTTGCACTTGTAGAGGAACGATGACGTCTGATACAATCGTCTCAGCATAAATTTGAGCGTTGAGGTTGCCTCTGATCCAAATCAACTCAGTTCTTCCGCCGATCCAAATACCCGCCCATACCATGATGGTTCCACCACTATAAGGATGGACTTCCTGGCAGGATTTTAATCGCTGTTGGCGTCCAGGGGTTCTCCAGTGTCGTATACGTCTTGTATCCGGTCTCATACCAAAACGAGACTCATCAGAAAAGCACACGAAACGCCATTGTTCTTCTGCCCAATTTCTGTGTTCAAGAGCCCATTGATATCGAATCCTACGATTGTGCATTGCTATAGGTGGTACCCGTAGCGGTCTTCGGGAATGAAGGTTCACTTCATGCAAGCGGTTTCTGACTGTTTGGTCGCTAATTAAGTTCCCTGAAGAGTGATGAAGCCTCACGGCTAACATCATGGCGGTTATTGTTGGAGCTCTTCGAGTTAAGATTTGAATGTATCGGTCTTGTCTCCGTGTGGTGCAGCGATACCGTCCTCCATGGCGCTCAGCCACGGTACCAGTGCTTCGGTAACGTGTCCAAAGTCGACTGATAACACTCTGACTTGTATTCAGAGCTAAAGCCACAGTACGTTGCCGGGAACCAGCTTCTATCATTCCCACGGCTCTGAGCATTTCTTCCCTGCTTAAATGACGTCGCCGCTCCATAATAACGTTGGTTTTAATCAGTAGTAGGGAAACAGTAGCACTAATAATGTCTTCAATGCGTTGTATGTTTTTATAGGGAAAATATTGACAGCTGATTTTCATCTTTTACTCGAATTTCATTCACAGTTCCTGATTCAAATTATGAAATGCACCAAAAAGGATCCATATAAATTTATAAAATCATAAATTTATTACAAAGCCACATCTCAATCTCAAGAAATCCGCATAAAAATGCTTGATCCCTAGACACTTTTGATGTGTGTAAATTGCCTGTATAGGTTCGAACCCACTACCTATAACCGGTCAGTCGCAGCCGTTACCACTGGGCTACCAGTGCTCTTTTGGTTTCAGTATCACTTCAGCAGGTGTCAATCCAGGTTCCAAACATTTTTCAAAACTATTATCCGAGCAGAACTACAAAATTCGCCTAAAACATCACAAGCTGCATAAAAGCTCTTACCCGCTACGTGTACTCGTCACTCACCCGTCGATTCTACTCCACTGCAATTCGGTCAGCCTTTCACGCGAGTTTCTGAACGTATACGCTCAATTACACACGAGGGATAGGGGGACACTTCGATTATTTTGTCGTGTTGACAGCTACATGCGGGTATGTCGTGATCTTCGATTTCTGCAGTTCGTTGGAGGTCGTCGGGGAATGTCGCTTCATTGACTAGGAGGAAAGTTTGTATAATAAAACAGACATTGTGTTTGTACTCGAGAGTACCTATCGTCAAACAGTTTTACGAAGGGGACGGGGTCTTACCGCGAGGAAGGGGGGAAGGGGTTGTGGAGGTCAGATAGACAGCCGCTCCATGGTAAAATACTGGATTACCAAATGTAATTACAGACGTAGGTTACAGCAGGTTAACGCATTTATTAGATAAGGTTTAACTGTTTACCTACATCAACACAATCACAATATAGGGATAGATCTAGATACTGTTGTTTTGGCAAAAATTTTATATATTTTCTACGTTCTTCCCCTCGTGACCTTGGACGACCGAGCGTGGTTCCAAGCCACACTACCCATTCGTTTTGGTGGCCTCGGCGTCCGCAAAATTACCAGTATTAGCTCACTGGCGACCCTGTCCTATGTCCACAGCACTGAAAAGTTGACCATGAAAAATTTAGCCCCCTTCTGGTTGACTCTAAAGTGCCGTGCTTGGCCGACGCGGTGAATGCCTGGAAAACTGCTTGCCCGGATACAGATCGGCCCGTAAACCCATCTTCCCAGAGACGGTGGGATAAACCGTTCTGTAGGTTGGTACGGAATAATCTTGTCAATACCAATACTGCTGAGCGTGCCCACCTGCGAGCTTGGGATGATTGGCAGTCCGGGCTCTGGCTTCAGTACTCCTGTCACTCAACATAGGTACTAAGTTGACACTACCTTCCGGCTCGCTACCTGTCTGCGTTTGGGCACTCATTGCGGGGCTCTGCATCGCTGTCAATGCGGTGAAGCTGTCGACTACCTCGGACACTATGGCCTATCCTGCAGTAGGAGCGCAGGCCGGATAGCACGGTACGCCAGCATTCATGACATCATCCGTCGTGCTCTTGTCACCGCCGGGGTGCCAGCTGTTTTAGAACCCAACAACCTGACACGCGACGATGGGAAGCGACCAGACGCCCATAGAGACGCGAAGACGGACAGAATGACCATGATGCCCTGGAAGTTAGGCAGTCCTTTGGTGTGGGATGCAACGTGTGTCGACATCCTTGCGCCATCCCATCTCCCTAGTACAGTGGGCTGTACTGGAGCGGCTGCTACAGGTGCAGAAAACCTCAAACTGCGAGAATATTCCAACCTGATTGGAAGTTTTATGTTCGACCCGTTAGGGGTTGAAACACTAGGGCCCCGGAGTCCGAGTGCCCACTTGGTTCACATGACCAGAAAGAAGGCTGGCCTCTGTCTTGGCCAAAGATTCTTTTTTCATATAAGTACATTTGTACAATTGGACATATTATAATTTTAAGTCAGTTAGCGTATGTAAATGTGTTAAATAAATATTTATCTCCATAAAAAAGTACTACATTAAGTTTTAATAACTGTAAAAAATGTAATCTAGGGATATTGCACTTATTCATGTATTCAAAATAAACTACTTAGGAAATCTTAGAACATACTCCTAACAAAATGCGTAGTCTTTTATATTCTAATAGGAAATTAAGTCAGATAAAATTAGGATATCAAATACTGCGCATTTGGATATAAGTATGATATATGATTTTCTATATAGTTTCTTTTCAATACAGGAATGACGAAAATATCTGTAGATTGTGTTGACGTGTGTAGTTAAATGCATGAACTAAACAAGCATAGCTCAAATGATAGTGAACGTAGGTGTGAGAGGGCCATTATACCGTCTATATTTTCAACTCATGCCACGTAAGGTCGAAGCCACACAGCTACATAGGGTGTAAAAAGACCTATAAATAACATAACTGTTATCTACGAATTCTGTACATCAAACTAAGTAGGTAACATTGAGTAAAAAATATTGCAGGGAATTGTCTTTTATTTTTTAATATGAAAAATCGCTGTTTACGGCATCGTGCAGTGTAACGCGAAACATTATACAACGGTACAGGAGTTTTGGGGGTATTTAAAGTTAAGTTATAACTTTTAAAACTTCTTTTCGTATAACGGGTAAAAATTCAATTTATCTCTGTAACCTGAAAGTTCCATGGTAGTCTAGTACAAAATTATATAAATCGCTAGATTTGCCCTCCCCGCACTTAGCCACGCGAAAAACTGTCAGCCGTCACTGCCGCCGTTATGTGCGGTCATCGCTTTTCTACGAGACCGTAGTTGCCTGGATGAGCGGTTCCGTCATATTATTACGGCCGTCTTGAAAATTTGTCAGTTTCACCAGTATTTGACAAAAACTCTCTTTATTTGGATAACTGATAAGCTTTTTGTAAGAAAACAGGACAACGGTCACACATTAACGAATGTCAAAATACAGAGCGTTTTTTGACATGACATGTCAATTAATACTGGTGAAGATTGTAGATATTCAAGACGGTCGTTAAGTATAATAGGTGTTTATTGTGTAACTGTTCACAGCTTTCTTAGGAAACCAAAGCTTTAGCAAACCAACGATACCTAGTTTTACCGTTGAAATGCCACACTGGCGCTTAGTGCCCCATTGCTTACTGCTGCATTCGAGCTACTTTCCTCACAAGCTAAGCAATGCTCCTAGCTGTGTGGCTTCAGCCTAAGTAGATGCACTCGCGATTGAAACGGATTAAAGTGATGTCATCCGATTTATTGCACATCGTGAGATGCGCGTACGACGTCCTGTTGGCTAAACTGCCGTCTAATTGAGTTAACACCAAGTTGGTCAGAATACAACTGATAAATTACTAGCTGCGCCCCGCGGTTTCACCCGCATAAGTCTCGATCCCATAAGAGTATCGAGAAATGAAGTATAGGTACTATGTTATAATTCAGGTCCTGGCCAAATTTTAACCAAATCCGCCCTTTCATTCTTTTCATGCATATTAACCCTTTACTATGATATAGGTATTTAAATAATTTAAACGGGTAAATTCATGAGAATTATGTCATTGACCAAGACAAATCTCAACGGGAAAACCAAAATTAAATAGGTTAGTCAACTGATATTAGATCACCATGTTTGGTGGACACAGGAAAAACCTAATGATATACATAGTATTTACCTCCTTGTGATTTAATTAGCGGTTTGAATGAACCTTTGATCTTGGCCGTCGAACATAAATACTGCGTGGAGTTTTGAGAGCTCTTATATTTGAAGATTTATTGGGCTGATAACAGGAACATGTGAGCAGTGGTGGCCCAAAAATTAGAAGGCATGTGACATCTACCAACCCGCACTGGGCCCGCGTGGTGGATTACGGCCCACCCAATCTCTCTCACAGAGAGGAAGCCTGTGGCCCAGCAGTGGGAATATTATCGGCTGATTAGGGTCATACCAGACTGAGACTAAAATGCACCGATAGACCTTTTCACCATGCTCCAGGATCTAGGCTTTATTATCATGTAGGAGAAATTCATGGAAAAGAGAGGCTGTGGATGATGATGATAATGATGATGAGGAGAAATTCATTGTACAGACGCCAGCAGGTCAACCTACCCCAATCTGTCAAATTTCTTTGATAGATTTTCAACTTTAGCACAAAGGAATAAGGTTCATATTCAATTGGGAAAATCTGACAGATTGGGGTAGCTTGATGTGCTGGCCTCTGTACAACAAAAGATTTGGAGTTGAAAACTTTACTAGTTCAAATCTATACGCGATGCCTCTAATAGGACCAGCAGTTAGCAACTCCTACAATGACAAAAAATATATCAAGAATTTTGTCGAAAATGACCGACATTTATCTTGTTCTATGATTCAGAGCATTACATGGAACATCTCGGCTGAAGTGTCATTGGAACAAGGCCGAATGGCTACGTCCTCATTGATCAGTTTCTGACCAAAGTTCAGGAGCTTCGTTATTAATACGCTGGATAAAGCACCGTTTATCGTCCTGTTGCTGTTGTTCTTCATGTACTCTGCGCTGTCAATCATCGCTGGCAGCTGTATGATTTGGAAGTGCATCGAGTGTGTCATATTGCCTGTGAAAAGAAAAAAAGTGTTTTTTGAACCCACAATAACAATATTACAAACAAGTACGTATTTGACGTCTACTTTGGCAGTTTCGTTTGTTATCCTCTTTTTTTTTTCGTGTTTATTCTCATGGACACCCCTTTCGTCTGGGAAGAACGGAAAAACCCCACTGTTCCTTTTAGTACCTACCATAAGTCGGGGGCCCGGGAGATCATTGTTTGTTACATTCGCCACATCCTCTTGATTTTTAGGCAAGGACATATTGGAGCATTGAGCTTAGTTCTATATCTGATAGAGATAAAGAGCTCTGGGATAAAATAACCACTAGGTATATATTGGCTACTGTCACAGCTGACAAGCTACAGAAAATTTATAGACAGAGGTCCACATCCACACTACACCCTGGACCAAAGCAGCTGGAAGTCATGGAGGGAGGCTTTGCACAGCAGTGGGACACTGACAGTAGTATAATCAGCCTATAATGTTTCCACTGCTGGACGCGGGCCCAGTGCGGGCTGGTAGATGTCACATGTCTTCGAATTTTTGGTTCTAAGACATGCCGGTTTCCTCACGATGTTAATGATGATAGTGGTGATGAAATATTTGTGGGCCTTACCACTGGGCCACAACTGCTCTCCAAATGCCTTTAATGTCCCAGGTATCAGACTAAGGCCACTTCTCATTCAAAGAAGGGAATGAGCTTGAGCCCCACGTTGGCTCAGTGCGGGTTGGTGATTGCAGACCGAGGTCCAAAATTTCCTCACGATGTTTCCCTTCACAGTCAACTTAGAAAGTACGTATCACTTTGAAAAAGTCACATCGGTACTTGCTGGGTTTGAATTCACAACCTGATAGGATGCGGATCAGATAAGAAGCGGGCCACCACGGCAGACAGTAACCAGAACTATACCAGCTGATCATTAAAAAAAAAATCGGCTCTAACAAATGGATTTTTGAGCACAGCTAGGTAAGCAAACTTTTACACCCGAACTTCACTTGAGTAGGTATTTTGTTATGAGAAATCAAGAGCCTGCCAAATAGATCACTGCAATATCTGGTCACGAAGCATTGCTATAATATTTGCGAATTCCTCAGCTGTGAGAGTATTTGGTGATCGTACGCTGTGTCAGCCACGCAAAGAATTCATATTGACATTACAGTTTCTAAATCTTATCGTTGCCGCAAAACAATATATAATTGGAAATATGAAAAAAATAGCTCATCTGTACATAAATAAAGTACAACAACAACATAGTTAAGTATAACTTATTTGTAAGGTTTCATGAAAAATAACGCTTTCTTGGAACATGAAATACGTATTAGCTATCCTGTGAAAGCTTAATACAATTTATTTCATAATTCAAGATTTCCGAAAATGAGGAGAAAAATAAAAATTTGTTTAGTCTAGTGCAAAAGTCTAAGTCGAATGGAAAACAAATCCATAAGTAATTTTCCTTTTACTCGCACCTTTCCGTTTCATTTCTAGTTAGCTCTTTCTTCAGGTGTAATAATTTTGTTGGATACTATATTACCTCCGCCCATACACTTCTGCAATGCCTAGCCTAGGGCATTCCAAAGTAAAGGCGGAAATTGTAGCGCCTGTAACTTAATTTGGTCTGTCTGAAAACATTCTAACCGAACTTTTGTTTCAGTTTTTTGTCCAAACTTCTTGCTTTTAAATATTTAACAATAAAACATAAATATAATGAGAAGTCTATTTCACACAAGTAGGGCCTTAAAGAAACAGGTTAGTTTGTTTTTCCTGGCCTTCCGTCTTCAGGCACGAAAATAAGAAAATCAGTTTTGACCAGTTTTTTTTACTAGAAAAACAGTTTATTAAGAACGGTTGCTAGTCTGACCTGCCATAGACCGGTGTTCGATGCAGCAGTATGTGTAGCCTATGAAGGCACCCACTGCTACAGCAGTCGCAGTTATAGAAATTACAGCAACTGAAATCGTAGCACAGGTCACCCAGCGAGGCTTACTGGAAAGTGAACATGGAAAACTTCAATTATAAAACGACCTGCCATTTAAAGGGCACGTTTTCGAATTTCGAAAAGAGTCTTCTCTGAACTGTGCCTAAACGCTGTCTTCCACAGGTGCGTTATTATCAGTCGATAATATCGGATGCGTTATTGCGTTAATGCGTCCCGATTCCTTGCCATACAGCTGCGTTTTATTCGTCCGATTTTTCTAGCCTTTTTATAACCAATACTACAGGCTCCCTGCCTGCACTATACGTTACTACGATATTAACGCAGGTGTGTGTAAGATCGTATGCGTCCTAATACAAAATGTTATAAGAACTCATATCGGATTATCGCAGGACGGAGGAACGCGTCCTACTTTTATTGCGTCGTTATTATCGCAGCAGTGTGTAACTTCGTGGCCATCCTAATAAAAAATGTACTGAAAACAGACATCGCAATGACGCATCCTATATTATCGACCAATAATAACGTGCCTACAGGGGAGAGCCATAGAGGTTATACCATAGCCAACATTGTTAGCCATTTAACGAGGTTGGTAATGTAGTGACTGTTCTGGGTGTGCCGAATGTACTTTGGCTTCAGTATCACCAGTTGTAAAGGTTTCATTGTAATTAGATTTTTCAACAAAAAGTTCCGCCCCAAAACATTTGGTGTACCTAATAATAAACATTTAAAAATTTTACTCACTTTTTAAGTACTTCTGGCTTATTGTCCATCTCCAATATACTGTAACCCATCATAGCGAGAAGTAGTTTATAATTATTATAAATATTATAAAAAATAATGTAAATAATTTAACACAGGAACAGTGACATCAAGAGTTTCCTAACCTGTATTTCCTTTTAAGTTAGAAAACATAAAGTAGCCAGTGTTTTTTGAAAAAAATAATATAGATAACCAATAATTTACGTTTTGACTAACAAAACTAATATCTTTTTATTTTATGATATTAAAAAATAATCATTTAATATTTAATTAAATGATTATTTTGAGACGAAGTAGTTGTAATCCGTGATTGATTTAATTAATAACTTCTTTTTTCTAAAACTCTATAACAATGTCTATTATTTCTTTTGTCTAATCTGTCCTTTTCAAGTCCTTTTTATCTTTTCAAACTTTATTGAAGTCTATACATTTTTTGTATTTTATGTATTTATATTTTTATTGAATCTATTTTTATTGCTGTTCAATCAATATGTGTTGCGGAAATTGCTTGGGAACCTGCTCGAGCAACTTAGCATATATTTTTGAAAAGTAAGTAATTTTTATGTGAAATAAAATTCTTTGATTATGATTATAGATATACCATCCAGGGACCCCACTCAAACAAAAAAATGTCATCAAAATCGGTCCAGCCGTTTAGGAGTTCACGCACGTATAGAATAATTATACATATAAATATTATCTCCTTAATAAAAATCTTTAATTCATTGGCAGACTACGCACAGTCTAAACTGCTGGGTCCCTAAATGGGTTAAATAGGGGATGAAAGTTTGTATGGAAGAAGTTCAGCATTTTGCCGATGGGAAATCCCTAATGCTCATAAAGTATCTAGATTTTGCCTTCCTTGAAATTGGCTCCAGCATAATAATGAAAGCCGCAGTAAAATTGTGCATTCCAATAAATGGGTTAGTAAGAAAAATAAATCTATGTTCTACAGCAGAAATAATTATGATTTCAGATTGGCATCGTTTATCGCCATGACAGCAGTGATTGTATGTATAATGATCACACTGACGGTCTCAACAGGGATTGGCGTCGGTCTAGGCTACAATTACTGCTACGTTGATCTGAAAATCATGACAGGTATGGCTAATATTGTTTATTTAATAACAACTCACGTGCCCTTTCGTTCGCGGTAACTTTTAGATATTTCAGTGGTTAGGATGCTAAGCTGGTCCTTGCCCTTAGGGACCTCGCCCACTGCGCGACCACGACCACTGCCAGTTGCAGCACAAACTAGCACCCCAATTGCGTAACATACTTGCACTAATCACAATCCGAAAGCTATAAAAGAAATTTATAATCCATTGCTTCATAATATACTTATCTCCTTACTAATAAACGTATTATATCAGATGAACCCGACCGATTCCCGACCGATCCGACCGATTCCACCGATTTCTCTCTTTCAGTCATCAGTAATTTCATTTTCGAAAGAAGAAGACACAGCGTTGTGTAGCTATATAGATGTACAGAAGCCAGCACATCAAGCTACCCCAATCTGTAAAATTTTCGCAATGAGGATCATTACTGTAATTTTTTCCCGATAGGTGGCGCATCGTCCACATGGCCATTGAAAGCTGTCACTTACATAAATTTTATAACCTACCATTCAGTTATTTTTAATTTTCTTGACAATGCCTCTGTGTACTGTACCAGGATTTACTAATCCCAGTGTACATTTAGTGGCCAAAATTATAACAAAAAAAAGTGTGAAAGGACTAAACGTCGCAAAAACATTTTTTTTAGTTCGTTTTTCAATTCTTTAAGCTTCCTGGTTTAATACATGTTAACGATAACGATGGTAGACCGGTTTTAACACAAAAAATAGAGATTAAACGAACGTAAACAAAGCGAAAATGATTTGACAGCAGCCATCGCGCCGCTGGCGACATCTACGCTGAGCTTTGCGTGTGGATCCACATTGAAAATGAACATTATTACTTTCTAATGAACTTGAAAAATCTATCAAAGAAATTTGACAGATTGGGGTAGCTTGATGTACTGGTCTCTGTACAATGTTTATTAGTAAGGAGGTTTATCGTTTTTTTATTTATTCACAACGACAACACCACTAACAAAACACTTTAATTGCAATTTACAAGATAACACTAAAATAAACCTGGACCCTGGGTAGTCGGAGTAGGGCAGCGAAGGTTTTTATGGTGGAATTGGGCCGTAAGCTCAGGGAAGCAACCGGTGACTCCCGCTCTGGGTCGTTCTTGGTGCAAAGGTTGGCCATCGCTATTCAGCGAGGCAATGAGGCGAGTGTTATGGGCACCTTTGCGCCGGGAAGGATCAGGGGCGGGTTGTTTTGTGACCTTTGACTGTGTATTTATTTAATTTACACTATCGTTTTATGTTTATGAATTTATATGTATTAATACACTATTGGAATTAATAATATAAAAAAAAAACATCTTTAAAATAATATTAAACTAAAGTAAATATTATTATAAACAAGTATATAATAAAAAATAAAAGAAAAAGGGAAGAGCTCATTGGGCATCCCGCATCGCTGTCAATGAGATAAGTGCCCGAAAGGCTGGCGGCATTACCACGTTGGATGGCAATGCTGATTTTTTGTGCTAAAAATAGACCAGCCCTCTGGTCACGTGAAGAGTCAATCAACCGCTTGCCGATGTTCCGAAATATTCGATGACCCCAAGGCCCTAGTGTTTCAACACCAAACGGCTCAAACATATAGCTCCCAATAAGGTTGTTATATTTGCGCCGTTTGTTTGAGGTTTTCTGCTCTTGCAGCAGCCGCCCCAGAACAGCACAACATGCTAGGAAGACGGGATGGCGCGTGGGTGTCGACACATTTTCATAATCTAATATATAAAATTCTCGTGTCACAGTGTTAGTTACCATACTCCTCCGAAACGACTGGAGCGATTTGTGTGAAATTTTGTGTGCATATGGGGTAGGTCTGAGAATCGGCTACTATCTATTTTTTTTTTGCAAAACGACGTTTGCGGGGTCAGCTAGTATAACTATAAACTAAAGAGTGCCTCGAAAAATCCTTTGTATCGCTATTGCCTGGTACCGATGACTAATATTATAATGACTGGGCAATGCTAAGCCTAGCCAAAGTAAAGACCTTCATCTTAACCAAAGTTAAACAATAATATATTCTACATTCCATTGTCGATAAACAGTTTTTTTTTTCAGAGGAACCCTCAACTGGCTCTCCTGGTATTTTGCGAAAAGAAAGTATGTATTCGCCGAGCTTTAGACGAAGTATGCCTACATCATCGGAACCACGGCGGATGGCTCTCATGCCTGCCATCAAGCATACGATGGCTATCTCGTTAAATGGAGACGTTGATTTCTCCTCTTTGCTGTCAAAACTGAGGGGTCGCAACCGAAATGTGACATTAGAACTGATCACGTGATCTTTTGATCGTGTAACATTAACGGCGATTTTATTTTTATGGATTTTAATTTTGATACAGTATCTCTACGTTTATTTTTGTTAAATATTTATACTTTATATTTTATATAAATATATACTTTTGTTTAATCTATAATATACAGGGTTACGTTTTGACATTTGCTAGTAAGACTAGCTGCTGCTGTTCAAAGAAAATGTAAACTAGCGTTAAGCTGTTTTTAGTTTTTGTATTACTAGTAGTAAATAGACAACTGACACTCCGCGCGCTGATAAGGAAGCTACTAGCTATCGACGATGTTCTCGCTCAAAGAACGTACAAAAGATTGTAGGTCAAGGGTAAGCAAAATAGATAAGTATAATAGTTGATCACAGAGTGTTGACTTTGTAACTGGCGGCGAGAAGTCTCTCTCCAAATTGTTCGTTGCAGCGACATGAACTATCAAAGAAAGTACTCGCTCAGCAACGCTCGCTTGACAGGCATCGGTTGGCATCTCTGTTGGCGGGGGGAACAGTCGCTGAGAGGCGCCCACTTGGTACGTACGCATACTCAGCGAGTTATCGATCGTCCGTCACCGTCATTGCTCGCAAACTCTTTTTTAGTTGCTAGCTCTACTCGATTCTTTTTAATCGCGGCTGGTGGGCTGGTGGGACAGGTGCCTAACGAGTGGATGGAACTCTTTGCTAATTTAACAACAGCCTGCATCTTCTAACAATCAATTATTCTTGTTTACTTGCTATCAATTCTTGTCTTTGATTCTGTCATTCACATCATTTGCACTGTCAATTTTAAATTACAATTCATTGTCATATCTCGAGCCTACTGACAGTTTCAGATCATAGGATTTTTTTAAACTTATTTAACTTTATTTTCAAAACACATACTGTTACAGCTATTACAATTTAACTAAAAATAACACTGATTAGTTTTTTTTTACATAAAGACACTTTGTATAGACATTTTTCAAACCACACGACACATGCCAGTTACATTTGTTTTTCATCGAGGAGGTAGCACATTGTAAGCATGTTAAGCAACCTTGTTATCTTCTCTCAAAGAAGACCTATTAATTTCTTTTTGAGTCTACAACATCTAGGTTGTGAAACACGAGGCAGATAAGGCTATGCTTGAATCCTAACTGGCGACCACACAGTATAAGGTGATCTGAACCATATTTGAACAGATGAAATTGAGATCGGTCTAACCCATAGATCTATGATAGGGTGCCCTTAATACGACCCACGTCTGGTAATTTAAGCTGTGTTTCCATCTAACCGTACAATAATGAATATGCTGTAGGCACAGCCAAATAGTATTAACTAATTCCATGGGCCCAGCTTTATCAAAGTATTATAAATGGTTATTTCATATTTTTCTCTTTTAATTAATAATGTTACCGGCAATTCTAAGGAGATTCTTTAAGAAAATCGGTATAACATCAAGAAAACCTTTACTTTTAATAATCGCTTAATTATGAATCAGATGAGAATATCCATATAAAGGAAATTTCCACATAAAGGGAATTCGCACAGGAATTTCGAAATAAAATTATAATTACTATACCAGCCTATTGTTATCCCAACTATGGGGCAAATGCCTTTTCTCATACAGAAAAGGCTCGAGCATTGATCACTGCGCTTGCTCAAGACGGGTTCGCAAATTCGGTCCTATATTAACTATAGCAATCCTCACTATATTTTCTATCACCGACGTTAGTGATGATACATATGGATTGAAAAAGTCACATTGGCACCTACTTGCGCGAATTTCTAATGCACAAGATAATGGACCTCGTGAATTAGAGGCGAGGCAGGGAAAGTTAAATATTTTCTTTTAATTTGAATATACAGGGTTATTTGATAAACACCAGCAACCTCTTAAGAGGTCATTGTACTCATCATTATGAACAACTTTTATTATGGAACCAAACCAGAAATCGCGAAAAAAAAAATCAGCTGTTCCCTACATGACGAGATAGACGAAGATAAATATAGGGAACAGCTGATTTTTATTTCGCGATTTCAGGTTTGGTCCCATAGCAAAAGTTGTTCATAATGATGAGTACAATGACCTCTTAAGAGGTTGCTGGTGTTTTACAAATAACACTGTATACTGTGATAGGATACAGGGTGTAAAAAACACATCTTATAGCCGTCAATTACGCATTCTGTACATCAAACTAAGTAACATTGCACAAATATAAATTGCAGGGAATCGATTTGTTGATTGCTTTAGTGCACAATGTAACGCACGCAAAACATTCTGCATGCGATGGTACCGGGATCGTGGGGGTATTTAAAGTAGTGTTATAACATTAAAACTAGTTTTAGTCAAAAAACATCAGTAATAGTTGGAATTTTGACCTTATATCTCCGTAACCAGAAGTTTCCCAGGTATGGTCCAGTACAAAAAAATGATTAATTTATTAATTGATTACAATGACGGAGAACAAGTGACTCTCGGCTTCGATAGGCGTCTTTTTACACCCGTTATAACCAAACTGTAGCGTAAACATTTTACGTCGGTTCTAAAGAAAAGTCGGAATCATGTGCGATTCATAGTAACAGGATGCACGTTGATGGTGCCAGCCTATATATATGGTTTTCCTAGACATTTTACCTAGACATTGATAGAAGTCCGAAATATTCCAATACTCCGTGTTCAACTAGGTATTTGACAATCATTGAACTGACAATCCCTATAAAAGTATTTATTGTACTCTGTGCAATGCAACAATTAAATCAAGTCAGGTAAATCAATAGATGAAAAGCAAAAAGTGTCAAAAGTTTCCTAATAATTAATAATTTTACAGTGTCATAAACTTATGATGGTCTTTGTCAATCAACAATCTGTGCTACATATATTTGCTTCAGATAGTATGGGACTGCTGCCTCGTTTAACATTATATTTGCTTAGAAGAAGCTGTAGACGAAGATGTGGTTTGTATCTTTCTTTCTTTCGTTTATAGGCTGTGTAGCTTTCTGAAAGCAAAGTTAGCTATTTCTGCTCTACAACGAGACATTCGAAGGATTTGGCTGTGAGTCTATTTGCCTTTGTTTTGTGCATAGTTCAATCATTATATCAATTATGACCATCGTCGTATCACATCTACTCTTTCATAGGTGGTTCCCATTTCCAGTCTATGTTCTCCTGCTAACCCCAGTTAATCAGTTCCAGCAAATCTGAATACAGCATATTAGGTACCTATTTGCCACCTCAAAGACACTCTTTGGGGTCATGCCCATCATCCTCCTTCCTATATCACGATTCATTTGAGTTTTTTTTCTTTCATACATCCCTATTAGCTGACGTCTCTTCATTCACTTCATTCTTAGCCATATCTCCTTGCATATAATCTGTCCATCTTTTCTTTGGTCTGCCTCTTTTAAAATACTAATTCACATTAAATTTATATTCTTTTCTTGGCCGATGCTCCTCTACCTTGCACATCCCATGTTTCTTCCACACAATCATCGGTTACTTCTCTTCTTTTCTTTCGCGGGGGTGAAATTTCTCGTTCCCCCGAGCCAGTCGACCGCCACGCTATTACTGTGTTCTTTCAGACTTTTTTGTTATTGCTCAGCCTCTAAATGTCTTGGCGTGATGTTAAGTAACCTATGGCCTTCCTCAAGAATTGGGCTATCAAATGCAAACATAATTTTTCAAATCCGACTGGTGGTTCCAGAAATTAGCGCGTTCAAACAAACTCTTCAGATTTATTATTAATATAGATAGTTAAATAATTAAATACTTATATATAGTTCGTGAGGTAAGAGGAAGTAGTTAGTCGGCAGCTTGAAAAAGTAACGCTTTTGCCTCAACACGGATTTCCTACTTTTTGGCCTAGCAACCGTTACCTTCCATAGGTGCTCCGTGTAATCGTTTTACGAGGAATCTCAGATGATAGCATTAACGTTTAGTTGCTGAAGGCTTTCAGAAAGGCTGTTAAGCTCAGTGGCGCATCGTGGAGCGACCGATAAAAATATAGCAAGCTTCTATTAACGACTATTAGCTGGCGATTTTAAGGATACTCTTGCAATGTTTCTGGATCAACAAATAACTTATATTTATAAGATTACTAGCTGACCCCGCAAACGCCGTTTTGAAAAAAAAAAACAGATAGTAGCCGATTCTCGATATGCACACAAAATTTCACACAAATCGGTCCAGCCGTTTCGGAGGAGTATGGTAACTAACACTGTGACACGAGAATTTTATATATTAGATGTTTATTGTCAGCACCTCTTTTCAACTAAACCTTACTTAGAGCAGTTGTGGCCCAGTGGCAACAGCGAAGTGCTTTACTTCGTGTAAATTATTTCATCACCGCTGCTCTCAAAACGGTGAAGGAAAACACCGTGAGGAAACCTGCATGTCCTAGAATCAAAAATTCGATGACATGAGATCTAACAAGCTGCACTGGGCTCGCGTGGTGGATTATAGCCTACGCCCTCTCACCGAGAAGAGACCTGTGTTCCACTTCCCACCAGTGATAACATTATAGGCTGATTATGCCAAACCTTAATTAGAAGTGGCCACTGGCCAGACGTAAGAGTTTTATGCCCTCCATCACAGCCTCACTGGAAGGATGACACCAGAATGATATTTAAATTTTGTACCTTAGACTACGCAACTACACTTAGGGTTTGGTTGACACTTCATAATCAGCTTGCAAGAGATGAGCTTGATAAAGTGGTGGAATCATTTTCGAAAATATTGTGTATTTTTAAAGATTTGTATAATTAAATCACCAACGGCCTCCTGCACCTGAACGCCGCGCCGTGTGGCGTTTTCTTTTTGTGGGGAAAATGTTTTTTGGAATTAAGGTAAACGCAGCTATCAACGACCCATCGAAAATCTATAGTTATTACCGACCTATAAAAGTAATTCGAAATCTTTACGTTTCCAGAACTATTCTAGCTTTAAGTAGGCAAAGTTACACACGCGTTTATTCCTTGAGCATCGTATACTTTTACGTTAGTGTGAGTAGCTGTCCAAAAAAGAGATAAAATACGTTAATTACTACGGGGCAGCGTGGATGCAGGACGTGTCGTACTGTCATACGTGCGCTGTACGCTGACATTTTTCAAACTTTTTTTTGTTTAACCAATACCTAGCGGTCTGGTAAGAAATAACTTATTGTAAAGATGATGCGTGATTATGGCTAAATGGAAACAACCTTCATCCGGTTTGGAAGCTCGTTATACCAACAAAAAAAGACACTACAAAGTGAATAATAACTTTAATTTCGGAAGTCGGTGTCGTTGGGTTCGCATTTTCGTTGTTTGCCACCGATTTCCGAAATTAAAGCTATTTTCCACATTGTCATTTTTGGAAGTCTGTTGTTTTTTTTTTATAAAAAAGTTTATTTATATTTTTCACTTTCAAGTTGTACTTTACCCACATAAATTAACACTACTTGCTATGTAAATATCAGTGACAGGAAGTCATTATAACATCATCAATACAAACTAAGTGGCAAAAATACGTATTATCGAAGATAACTCAAACATTATCCAAGCCAAATTAATAAAATCTACATGGTTATACCCTATCTATTAAAAAAAATTAAAATAAAAAAAAGGGATTGTTAGGGATTGCCCCTATTGATAGCTCACTTCACGCTCACTTCACATATGTTATCACGGTGACATTTTTACAAAATCGATCGGCTGTAACCTAATTGCCTACCACCATGCTTCCAATTACAATTTGAATCATTTTGAAGAATATTATTGCTTTTTAAGTTCGAAAAACGTGTCTGCTAAACAACGTAAATAATTATCGCAATGAATGTTTTTGTACTGTTTAAATGAAAGCCATTGCTACTGATAGTGAGTTACGCAATTACCGCTTATGTTGCAGATGGCAGCAAAATAAACACAAACCACAAAGAAAGAAACTCAAATGCTTTGACACAAGAATAGGAATAAATCTAGTTATATTTAACCACAAATGCGCTTTACTTCAAAGGATGTAGGTACAGCTTGGTTGCTCACTGAAAGCAGACGAAATGCATCCACAACAAAGGAAAACATTGAGCTGAATATACTAGGACCTGCCCGTGACTTCGTTCGCGTGGAGGTCATAAGATAAAAAATATACTAAAATAACTGCCACATTTCTATAAAACTCCCTCGGCCCCCGACCCACAGCGTCGCATAGCATCGCCCGCCCGCGTTATTACTTCGTTTTTACTTAGCGTTTTTCTGACTTATTTTCTTTTTGCTCGGCTCCAAAGGGTCGTAGCTTGATGTTAATTTTTTTAGGTTTAAGAACAACTTTATTTCTCATATGAATTTCATACATAATTCACTTACTGAGAAACAATATCTAAAACTAAGTATTACCGACTGCTGGCTGCAGGTTGGATTTCTTAATAATTAACATTGATATATAAAAATAATTAAAGAAAAACACAGCCATTCGGTATAGAAATATTACACACATCAAAAGTGTCTAGGGATCAAGCATTTTTATGCGGATTTCTTGAGATTGAGATGTGGCTTTGTAATAAATTTATGATTTTATAAATTTATATGGATCCTTTTTGGTGCATTTCATAATTTGAATCAGGAACTGTGAATCAAATTCGAGTAAAAGATGAAAATCAGCTGTCAATATTTTCCCTATAAAAACATACAACGCATTGAAGACATTATTAGTGCTACTGTTTCCCTACTACTGATTAAAACCAACGTTATTATGGAGCGGCGACGTCATTTAAGCAGGGAAGAAATGCTCAGAGCCGTGGGAATGATAGAAGCTGGTTCCCGGCAACGTACTGTGGCTTTAGCTCTGAATACAAGTCAGAGTGTTATCAGTCGACTTTGGACACGTTACCGAAGCACTGGTACCGTGGCTGAGCGCCATGGAGGACGGTATCGCTGCACCACACGGAGACAAGACCGATACATTCAAATCTTAACTCGAAGAGCTCCAACAATAACCGCCATGATGTTAGCCGTGAGGCTTCATCACTCTTCAGGGAACTTAATTAGCGACCAAACAGTCAGAAACCGCTTGCATGAAGTGAACCTTCATTCCCGAAGACCGCTACGGGTACCACCTATAGCAATGCACAATCGTAGGATTCGATATCAATGGGCTCTTGAACACAGAAATTGGGCAGAAGAACAATGGCGTTTCGTGTGCTTTTCTGATGAGTCTCGTTTTGGTATGAGACCGGATACAAGACGTATACGACACTGGAGAACCCCTGGACGCCAACAGCGATTAAAATCCTGCCAGGAAGTCCATCCTTATAGTGGTGGAACCATCATGGTATGGGCGGGTATTTGGATCGGCGGAAGAACTGAGTTGATTTGGATCAGAGGCAACCTCAACGCTCAAATTTATGCTGAGACCATTGTATCAGACGTCATCGTTCCTCTACAAGTGCAAATCGGTCCCTTATTTCAGTTAATGCATGATAATGCACGACCGCACACCGCAAGAGTTGTAAGACAGACTCTCGCCGCAGCTAACATCAATGTCCTGCCCTGGCCTGCTCAGTCGCCAGACTTGAACCCGATTGAGCATGCATGGGATATGCTACAGAGAAGAGCTCTGCCGAATATGGAGGGTATCCAGTCGCAAGAAGACCTTTTTTTGTTGTTGCAACGAACATGGGCGGTGATTTGGATGAACTCATTTTGAGTATGCCAAACCGATGTTCTTGTGTTGTTAGTGTTCGCGGTAGAAACACGGATTATTAATTGTTTAAGTTACCCAATAAAATTTTAGAGAAAACTGTTATTTCAGTCTTTTTTTCGAACTTTTGTGTTAGTGGTTCAAATGTCAAAAATCCCTTTATTAGGAAAATGGCAAATTTCTTTATTAATGCAAAGGTGACTTGGTTTATCGTTACTGTGACAAACGAAAACACTTTATTTGATGAATCCTTAAAGAAAATTTTAATTAATATCAATCAGGAGAAAAGTTATTGCAAAAATATACGTTGATCCCTAGACACTTTTGATGTGTGTATAATGACAGAGCGTGAAAAAACAGCTACGTATCAAAAATAGACAATAAAAAGCAAAACAAAACCAAAGATAAATATTTCTAAAAAGTTCACATTTCATCGTGAACACTAAGATTAATAAATAATTATAGCGCACAGATGTGGGTAAACAGATAACATAAATTTACTCGATTTTAAGTTAACCAAGCACAAACATGGATGTAATTATGTATGTATTTGATTTTTAAATAGCATACCCTTCGTCAAGAATTGGGCTACAAAACGCAAAAAAAAAAAACTCAAATCCGACTAATAGTTCCAGAGATTAGCGCGTTCAGACAAACTCTTCAGTTTTATTATATTAGTATAGAAGTAAGAAAGAAAGAAAAATAGGTTTATCTGTCACAGAAACACGTGCAAACAAAAAGATAATTAATTCTAATGACAGCATATATTAAAAACAAAAAATATACACGAACACAAAGCAGAGATAGTCGACGGCTGCACGTCATGTAACATAGTTTGAGCTGTTGTACGAAAGGGGTCTTATTTGCTTTGTCGCGAGTTCCGTAGGAGATGCGACACTATAGAATTTTATGTTTCATTAGCGAGGTTTCATGATAGCCACGCGGAAGTTCGCTCTTTAGTTTTTATGAATAAAGTTGGTCAATAACCGTACAGCCGAGCGTTTATACTTCGTCGCGTTTATACAATGTAAACTGCAACTAAATTAATAATAGACTAGCTGTGCCCGCGACTTCGTTCGCGTGGTTGTCGAGAACAAAACAACGTCGTTTAGATAAGAGTATATCACCTTTTTGATGATTTAGATAAGAGTCCTGACTTTGGTATAGTTGATTACGTTAATGCTTCTCTATATACTATGTCAGCGGTGGAATTACCCGGAGCATATACAAAAAGGTTGTTTGGGTTGCTAACACGTGATAGAGAAACATAGAGTTGGCCGTGTGAAAAACAATCAAAAGTAAGGTCTACACCCGCAACGGATAACGTCTGGCCTTGGGCTTTATTAATAGTCATAGCGTAACAGAGGCTTACAGGAAATTGCACACGTTTGAAAGTAAACGGAAAATTATTGGGGATAATGGGTATCCTGGGAATGAAAACAACATCACCGGAGCCGCAACCTGTTAAGATTTCGGCTTCGATGACATTTCGTTGGAGATTTGTTACTCTCAACCGAGTTCCATTGCATAGTTTTGGTGGGCTTAAATTTCTGAGTAGAATGATTGGTACTCCGACTTTTAAATAAATTTTGTGTGCTGGAAGACCTGGTGTATTTAGAGAGTCTAAAAACTCTACTGGATAGTGGGTGGCATCTCCTTCTTCTAAAACCGTGTTAATAGATAAATATTCCCTACTTTCTCCAGAAACATGTACCAATATTTGAGAATTTATTGCTGCTGCTTGGTCGTTGCGAGGTGCCAAAATAGCTCGTTGGCATAGCCAAGCAGCGTCATGGTTCGAGATCTCTGATGGATCTCCGTATACAGAGGAAATGAGTTCCTGCTGTGAGGCAACAGAAGAACACAGGCTTTCGACTAAAGTTACTTTACCTCCTTCTTGAGTCGGGTATGTGCCGTTACCAATTTGAAGTAGTAAATTTGAGAAAACCTGCGCGTTTGCGTCACCTCCCAAATATGCTCGCATATTAAAGCTCAAATTAGTTAATATGACACTACGCCATAAAATAGAGCTCTTTAAACAGGCACCTATTTCATCGGCCCTCGTTCCTCTGGGTATTATAGGGAGTGTCTGCCTGAAGTCTCCACAGAATAGCACCGTTAAGCCTCCCATCGGTCGGTCATTTTGTCTTATATCTCGCAACGTTCTATCTACAGCTTCCACAGCTTTACGATTTGCCATCGTACACTCGTCCCAAACGATAAGGGCGCAATCGCGTAAAACCCTTGCTTTATCACTATTGCGAGACACGTTGCAAACAGGGTTTTCTGTGCGGTCCAAGTCGATTGGTATTTTAAATGTTGTATGTGCAGTTTTTCCTCCTGGTAATAAAGTGGCAGCTATTCCTGAGGAAGCGACGGCAAGGGCAATTTTGTTTTGGCTCCTTATTTGAGCCAAGATAACTTTAGTGAGGAAAGTTTTACCTGTTCCACCAGGTGCATCTAAAAACAGCATTTCTCCTAATGAATGTTCTACACTACAGCATACTCTATCAAAGATTTGACGTTGTTCTGACGTCAAATTTGAACAGCCATTTCGCAATATTTCTGCTAACTCTTCGGGGTTGTAATTTATTTCAGATGTATACTCCCTATTAATTCGTTCCCCACCAACTGTCGGTGTCGGCAAGCCGTATTGACTGAGGGGGTGAGGTGATATGCAACGTGGGCAACCTCCTTGAATGTAGTATTTATAGTAACAGTGACTTTACGTGACGTTTGTCACAGCGCTACCATCTTTGTCATATTATTGTAAGCTATTCAATGTCTAGTTAGTATAATTCTTTTAGTTAAATAAAGCCACATTTCTTGGTTGGTTTTACGTCTATTATGCTACAATTTATTTAACTAAAAATGCCTGACGAAAAACTAGACAAATCATCACTGTCAAGGTATCTCCGACCCGACAAGTTTGACGTCGAACCTGATGTCGCGGATGCCGACGAAAAATGGCTGCATTGGAAATCGACCTTCGAAAGCTTTCTTGCTGAAGAGATAACTGAAGATATATCAGATTCTATCAAGTGTAAGCTGTTAGTCAACCATTTATCCGCATCGATCTACAAACATATCAAGTTTTGCACGACTTATAATGCATCAATGAAAGTTCTAGAAGACATCTATGTCAAACCAAAAAACACGATACTAGCTCGACATGTTCTGTTCAATCGAAAGCAAAGAGCGGACGAGACTATTTCCGAATATGCTAGAGCTCTTCGACTGATTGCTAAAGATTGCAAATTTGAAGCTGTCACCGCGACAGAACATGAAGAACAGGCAATTCGTGGTGCTCTTATTTCCGGACTCCTCTCACAAAAAATTCGTGAACGACTTCTAGAGAACTCTACGCTTGCTCTTACAGATGCTCTTAATAAAGCCATTACCTTGGAAACTGCTGAGAAAGATGCACAGACGATCAGTACTAATTCTCCGCATCTAAATGCTGTATCTGAAATCTCCCGAGACAAGGGATCGGACAATCTGGCTGTAACTTCATCGTCTCGAATGCTTCTGACTGCTTCGGTCGCACCATCCTCCACAACACAACAATCAGCCAAGCGCTGTTTCTTCTGCGGCGGAAATGTCCATCCTAGAATAAGGTGCCCAGCTAGCAAAGCTACTTGTAAAAAGTGTTCGAAGAAAGGCCATTTTGCTAACGTTTGCAGATCCGGGCATAACATAAACTCTGTGTGGACTGAAGAACTTACCAACTCGAGCAATGACCACTTTTACAGCGGGGCTATTTCTGCTGCTTCTCCTTCAAGTCTTAGGAGTGCGACAATCTCTATCACAATAAACGAATACAAAGCTGACGCTCTCGTCGACACTGGTAGTTCAGTCAGTTTTATAAACAGTAAAGTGGCTCGCATCATGAAGTTGCCCAAGAAACCGTGCAAACAAACTGTAAATCTCGCCTCTCTTAACCAAGTCTCGTTCGTTGAAGGGGTATGTTTCGTAACTATTAAAATGAATCAACATACCTACAAGCAAACGCCGCTTTTAGTAGTTGACAACCTCTGCGCAGACGTTATCGTGGGTCACGACTTACTCAAGCAACATTCAAGCATCCACTTCAATCTGGGAGGTCCCGGCGAGCCCTTACAAATCTGTAATGTTCTGCAAGCCTCAGTTCCACCGGCCTCTGTATTTACCAATCTTTCGCCAAACATCCAACCGATTGCTGTCAGAAGCAGGCGCTACACTAAAGCAGACGTTGACTTCATACAAGAAGAAGTATCAAAGTTGCTCGAAGATGGGGTAATTGAAAAGAGCATTTCCCCTTGGAGAGCCCAAGTCCTCGTAGCGGGAGGAGGGACCCATCGTAAACGGCTCGTGATCGATTATTCAAGGACTATCAATAAATTTACTGATCTAGATGCCTTCCCCTTGCCAAATATCGAAACGGTTGTAAACAACGTATCAAAATTTAAAGTCTTCAGTCAGATAGATTTGAAATCTGCATATCATCAGGTCCCAATCCTGGAAAATGAGAAGATATATACAGCGTTTGAAGCGATCGGCAAGCTTTATCAATTCACACGCATCCCGTTTGGAGTGACTAACGGCGTAGCTGCCTTCCAGCGGACTCTGGACTTTATAATATCAGAAGAAAAATTAGATGGAACGTACGCATACTTATGATGATAAGGATCACGAGCGCAATCTAAAACGATTTATGGACGCCGCTAAGAAGTTTAATTTAACTCTCAATGAACAAAAAAGCGTTTTCAATAAAACTAAAATCAATCTGCTTGGCTTTACCGTGGAAAATCATACTGTCCGACCTGATTCTGAAAGGCTAAAGCCTCTGCTAGACCTCCCCGCACCAACTAAAGCAAGTGAACTGAAACGAGTCCTAGGAATGTTCGCGCACTATGCAAAATGGATAGGGCGTTTCTCAGAAAAGATAAAACCACTCACCTGCGTCACTAGCTTTCCGTTATCACACGAGGCTCTCAAGTGTTTCGAACAACTCAAACAGGACATCAAGGCGGCGGCTCTAGTAGCGATTAATGATGACGATATTTTCACAGTTGAGACTGACGCTTCAGAATTCGCTCTAGCAGCTACACTTACTCAACGAGGACGACCAGTAGCATTCTTTTCGCGAACTTTGTCAAACTCTGAATGCAAACAATCTTCAATCGAGAAAGAAGCTTGCGCTATAGTGGAAAGTTTAAAGAAATGGAGACACTACCTAATTGGCAAACATTTTCTTTTAATTACGGATCAACAATCGGTAGCCTTCATGTTTAATCAGAATCATAACAGTAAAATCAAGAACGAGAAAATCTTACGTTGGCGATTAGAGTTGTCTTGTTTCAAATATGATATTATTTATAGACCAGGCTCCGAAAATGCAGCTGCGGACGCTCTATCCCGCGTATGTGCCTATATGAATATCAGCAAGCTGAAAGAGCTCCATAACGCACTCTGTCACCCGGGCGTGACAAGAATGTATCACTGGGTGAGATCCAAAAACTTGCCCTATTCAGCAAACGACGTTAAGGAGATAACAGCCTCGTGCCCGACCTGCGCTGAAATAAAACCAAGGTTCCTCAAAGTAAAGGGTCACTTGATCAAAGCTACGGCCCCTCTTGAACGTATCAACATAGACTTCAAGGGGCCACTGCCGTCTAACACCTCTAACAAGTACATATTGACGATAATTGACGAGTACAGCAGATTTCCATTTGCATATCCATGTAAAGATATGACATTTGCCACTGTCATCAACTGCTTGAAAGATCTCTTCCTTACTTTTGGCCAGCCTCTCTATGTTCATAGTGATAGAGGCTCATCGTTTATGTCCGAAGAATTCAAGTCATTCCTAAGAAAAGCAAACATAGCCTCATCAAGAACGACACCTTATAACCCTCAGGGTAATGGTCAAGTGGAATGTCTAAACGGGACTCTCTGGCGAACTATCCAACTCAGTCTCCGGTCAAAGGGACTATCTGTGGAAAACTGGGAAGTGGTACTGAAGGATGCATTGCACTGTGTACGTTCTCTTTTATGTACAGCTACTAACGCCACCCCACATGAAAAACTTTTTACATACCCTAGAAGATCCCCGAATGGAGACTCACTGCCGTCCTGGCTGACACCAGGCCCCATATTGGTAAAGAAGAATGTCCGACAATCTAAAACAGACCCTCTAGTCGAAGAAGCTGAACTCCTTGAAACTAATCCTCACTATTCTCTTATTCGACGTGACAATGGGGAAACATCAACAGTATCGAACCGTCAATTGGCACCGTTCCCAAATACTGTTGACTACAGTGGAGATGATAGCTTTGAATCAGCTTCTGAAGAGATGGAAGATAGCACTACAGCTCCACCCGTAACTATCACCCCATCGCTATCATCGCCGCGACATTCACAGGATCTACGTAGCTCGTCGCCTTCTCCGATACTCCAGACCGAAGCTCTCCCTCGGAGATCAAACAGGACCAGAAAGCCACCCTCTTACCTGAGCGACTTTGTGGTACATCGAGAAGGGAGTGAAAACTCAACCGGGGAAGAATGAGGTGATATGCAACGTGGGCAACCTCCTTGAATGTAGTATTTATAGTAACAGTGACTTTACGTGACGTTTGTCACAGCGCTACCATCTTTGTCATATTATTGTAAGCTATTCAATGTCTAGTTAGTATAATTCTTTTTGTTAAATAAAGCCACATTTCTTGGTTGGTTTTACGTCTATTATGCTACAGGGGGTTCCCTCCTATACTTGTAACTATATCTTGTATAGCCAGCAAAGCCCTATTATGGCAGCTTTCACGTACTTGGTCAGAAGTTTCACTATTTATATTTTGCTGTCTCAAAAAATCTTCGGCAAACGCGTCTTTATATTTTTGCCACAACTGCCCAGCGTCCGATAGGCCACAAAATGTCAACAAAATGGCAAATAAATGGCGCAAACGATGTGGACTATCACTGACGCATGCTTCGGCTAAAGCATCATCCCAATGCTGATCGCCATCTAATAAATGCCGTGCGCGGCAAGCAGCTTGAAATGTGGGATATTCTATATCGTTCACTTTGCGGAGCTCAGCAAAAGAAGTAGGTCCTCGCACTGTGTGAAGAAGAAGGCGTAAATAATAACACTCTGCATTATTTGGGTGCACCGTGTATACTCTTCCAATCACGTGTTCTTTAAAAATGCCGGACTCGCCTTCTACAGCAGTTCCACGTCTCCTGCGATTAAAAACACCTTGCTGCTTGTTATAAGTATAATAATGTGGCACTTCATTGTACAACAGAGACTTAGCGAAATTGTCTCTTTCGCAAAGGCGAAAGAATGCGAGCAAGGTGGTTTGTCTTGGGTTGTTCATTCTTTCTGCCACATTTTCTGGCTGAAAGTAAACTCGCTGCCCGCCTTCCAGGTGCACGTCAAGATGGATGACTGGCGGATACCTTTCATGAATAGGGAAACTCAAAATGCGCCAAACTGCCTCCGAAGAGCTTATGTATCGGCCAGATTGATACCTTGTCACTTCATCAAATTGGTTGTTATTTCTTAGTGCTATCATGGCTTGATCACTACCTTTATTAACATATTTACATATATATTTTATAGATTCGACGCTATTACAAATTTCAACATTAATGTGTGCTTGAAAAGCGTTTGACAAAACTGGAGAATACGGTACCACCCAACTATTATTTAGAATTATTTCTTGTCCACGGAATCTGACAGTAGCTGTGAAACCACCTTGTGACGGTGATCTTCGCCGGTATTGCGGATACCCATTTTCCCCAGCCATAGTTAGTTCTTTCAGTGCTCTGGGGTATTTTTTTGAGCATTGACCATCTTTCATGCACGGTGATTCCCTGTTTAAGAGGCCACATGGCCCGTGAACCATATGTGTTTTTACTATGTCATGCAAAATCGGATCTGCATTATAGTCCGGAAATTCTGCACTTATGACACTGTCTATAGCATCGGGACGAATTTTTTCTTCCAGCCACAGAAGAATGTGCGCGTGGGGTAAACCACGCTTTTGCCACTCGACGCTATACATAAAACAAAGAGTTGAACCGAAAACTTTCTCCTTTGTAAGTAGATTAATCAAGACTTTGAGTTTTAAATGAAAAATCCTAGCAATAATGTCATGTCTGTCGTATGACGCCTGTCCTGTGAGAAGTGCCTGGCAAATCTCCGTCCACTTTGGATTTGTTGTAAATGTTATAAAAAGGTCCGGCCGGCCGTATTTACGGACGTAACAAAAAGCATCTTGCGTTCGTTCGTGCATATACCGCGGACCGCCTGTGAAACTGGATGGCAAAATAACCAATCGACCCAAGTTTTCGACGTTATTATCTGATTGCATGGCGTCCCGCAAGTGCACGTATTCTTCAGCGCGTAACCGTCGCTGGTTAGTGCGAATATACACTAAACGTTCAGTTTCTATTTTTGCGTACATGTCCACAATAAATTGGCTGAACAAACCACGAAATCGTTGCAAATATACGAAACTGTTTTGCCTTATTTGTAAAAGGTAGGAATAGTATTGTTGAGCAGATATTTTTTTTTGATAATTAGTGACTCTCGTAGTAGGGTTCACTTGGTACAGCCCAAAATTGTACCCATCTTCACCATGACAATAAATTAGTGGATATTGCAGGGCGTCGTAAGCTCGGTGGGTTTCCAAAATGCGTTGAAGGCGATCGTCGCGTGTACGCAACACGATATCACGTCTCTCACACTCCTGGTCGACTAAAACAACTGCAACTTCATCTGCGACGGGTGCATTGTGTCTTCCACGGTGTTCACCCACAGGACGTCTATCGGCACTTATAACAATTTTGAAATCATTGCTGCCTTGTGGAATTGACTCCAATGCAGCTTTGAATTCACGAACGTACTGGTTAACGTGATGCAGCAATTCTTGAAGTTGACCCAAAAGCTCAGCATTGAGCTGGGGAAAATTGTGATTTCTAACATTGAGCTGTTGCGTGTAATCGGATACAAAATAAATTTGGAGAAATTTGGGTTCATTTTCTGGCAGCAAAGATCCAATAAGGTGATAAACTTGACCTTGTACTTTGAAGGTTGGCATGAACGGTCCTTCCGTTATTTGTTTTGCTCCAAAGGAAGTCATTTGGAAAGCACTGTTATATAAACGAATATTATCCAAAAAACGGTTCGACTGGGGATGATCGCCATTCAGGAGACTTTTAAGTAAGTGTGGTGGATCTTGGAAATTTGGAAGAACAATTTTTCCATTTGAGCAGCACATTCCATCTGTCTCTTTCCTCCATTTCAAAGCATGACAAAAATTACAAATTTCTCTCATGTCACCCACGAAAGTAAAGCCAGCATAATTAATTCTAGACGAATATGTGAACCCTGATTTTTCCCTATTGTCCCAAGGTAATAAAATATTTGCATCGTCATTTTCCATGGACTCATCAGCTCCGCTATTTGTTTCTCTATTCATATGGTATCGAGCTCGTTCTATTTCTAGGCGAGATTGACGTTGTTCTGCTGTTTCTGCTCGTCTTAGTTCATCTATTCTTTCCCTTTCAGATGCAAGATAACTTTCATTGTTTCTTTGTACACCTACATAGTTATGTCTAGCTATTTGTAATCGTTCTTCTCTTTGGGAGAGCGATTCAGACTCGCGCGAGAGAGCGTGTCGCTCTCGGTCAGATGACAGACGTGCTTGGCGTTCCTCGATACTCTCTTGAGAACGCAAAGTCGCGGTCCGAGTTCTTTGCGAACTTAAGCGCGACTCCCTTTCTGTGAAAGTCTCTGACTCGCGTGAGAGAGACTGGCGCTCCCGATCAGCAGACAGCCGAACTTCGCGTTCCTGGATATTCTCTTGAGAACGCAAAGTCGCGGTCCGAGTTCTTTGCGAACTTAAGCGCGACTCCCTTTCTGTGAAAGTCTCTGACTCGCGTGAGAGAGACTGGCGCTCCCGATCAGCAGACAGCCGAACTTCGCGTTCCTGGATATTCTCTTGAGAACGCAAAGTCGCGGACCGAGTTCTTTGCGAACTTAAGCGCGACTCCCTTTCTGTGAATGTCTCTGACTCACGTGAGAGAGAGTGGCGCTCCCGATCAGCAGACAGCCGGTCTTCGCGTTCCTGGATACTCTCTTGAGACCGCAAAGTCGCGGTCCGTGTTCTTTGTGAACTTAAACGTGACTCCCTTTCGGTGAACGTTTCCGATTCACGTGAAAGAGCGATGTGCTCTCGGTTAGCAGATAACCGTGCTTCACGATCTTCTTCCGATTCCTGAGACCTACAAAGTCTCATCCTTTTTGCATTTCGGCTACGCAGCGAAAGGTTAGTTTTTTTTCTTTGAGGCATTTTCAAGGAAAATTAAAGCAATAAACAAAACTAACAACACTTATGACTGAATAGCCTACAAACTTAAAAGAACGGTGCGTCGAACAGTCTAGTGTGACAACGTATCGTCTGTTCGTGGTCGTGACTCAACGGATTGGCAACACTAACTTACTGTATAACGATTGGCACTATTGGATTCAAACTACGAAGTAAATCAAATACAATCTTTACTTCGTACTTCAAACCAATGACCAAAGTTGACCAAACGAAACCAATAAGATAAGCAAATACTTTTTTTTCGACCAATTTAGAAAATCGATAAACCAAGCAACCAAAGAACTTTTACGACACACGCAAGAACTTTTAAGACACCTAACGAAACCCAATTTGCCTAGTAAACACGGTGGACGTCATCCTCGCGCGGAAAATCTTAACACCGCGATTCAGAAAATGACGTCATTTGCACAACGCCATCTATCGGATTTAGATTTCAACTATCAACATTAGTTCTATTTTTAGTCTTAAGATGTCGTTGCAAGTACTATACTTAATTGCGTAACGTAATATTTTACTTCTTGAACTCACTAAATTAATCATATCTTTTGATAGAGTGAACCGATTTCGATGAAACAAAAACTAAGTTAAACCTCAAGTTGCGTATAATTTTTGTATATAAACATTGTCAGCATTGAATTCGTAGATTTTACGTGATGTGCGCACAAACAAACAGACAAACAGACAAACAGACAAAAATTTCAAAAATGATGGAAATGGGTTCTGTTACTTATCTTTTCACACGCTGGCTATTTTTTGTTTCAATTTCTTCAATGTACAAAAATGACTTTTCTACAGATTTATTATATGTATAGATAATGATAATTCAATGAGTAGTACCGTTGTTATTCAAACTTTTTGGTTTTGATTTCAATATTAAGACTCCATTAGGTTTTTTTATGTTTCTCTAAATCTTCTATACAAATAAATAAAATTAAAGTTTCTGTTTGTTATGTCAACTGAAAGTTTCAGTAGTTCGGTCAACCGGACTAACAACCGAACTACTGATACTAAAGGAAAATAGCAGCTTTTTACTAAATGCATATGAAAGTACTGTAACAAAAAAACTTTTTTTTCTTTCCGTCTGTTTGATCCGGCTAATCTCCGAAACGGCTGGACTGATTTCGACGGGACTTTCACTGGTAGTTGATGTAATAAGGAGTAACTTAGGCTTTTTAATTTAGAAAAAGAATAAGGGTTCTGCGCAAAAAAAACATAAAATCACATTTGTTTTCCGACATGCACGCGAACGAAGTCTCGGGCACAGCTAATAATAATTTAATAATAATTTTTTTTTTTTTTTATTTCAGAAAAACACATTTAAGGTTCACAAAAACAATTTTCCAAGTAATAATGAGCATTACAGAAAAAAGTGTATCGTTGGTGCCTGTACTAATGAAAGAACATCATTGTATCACAGACACCAGCGCCTTCCAAGATAGGTTATATTAATAAATTAAATTCGAACGTGCTATATAAGTGAACTCTTAAAAAATATAATAAGGTAATTATATAAACATAAAATTAAAATTAAGCTACTTATTTACTTATGTAGAACATTAATTTGTGCGTGTGCGTGCACGAGAGTGCACAGGTGAATGATTCTGTATGTGCGAGTGTATATGTGAGTAAGTGAGTGAGTGTACGTGTCAGTGTCTATGAGGGTGTGTGATTGAGTGTATGTGTGAGTGTATGTATGCGTCTGTTTTTTGAGATACATCTATTGGATTGGTTTGAGTAGATCTTCAGTCTCCCGGTAATTTAACTTTAGTAAGAGGATTTGTAGTTCTTTTTTGCACTTGTTTTTTGTTAAGTTATGTATGTATGCTATTTTGTTAACACGGTTGTAGAGACGAGAACTATTAATATAAAATTTTTTACTGGCGAGAGCAGTTCTATGCGGCGGAATTTCGCACACTATGTCCTTCCTGCGCTTGTTTTTCGGCATATATGGGATTGTAGCATGCTTATGCAGGACGGTCTGAAGCACATAGAGCTGTCTTACTGTGAGTACAGAGCATTGTTGGTACAAAGTTACAGTCGGGTACCTAATAGGCTTCTTTAGAAGCACTTTTAGAACCGCTCTTTGCGCTCTCTCTACTCGCAGCATACCTGTAGCAAACGTGCCACCCCACGCCGGTATACAGTACATTAGTATCGACTGTGCTAGGGAAAAATAAACCAACTTTAATGTCTCTAGATCTGCAGAAGATCTTAATTTTTTGAAAATGTATAGAAGTTTTCTTGTACGGGATACTATATTTCCTATATGCTTGTCCCAGCTAAGACGGGAGTCGATTTGCACTCCCAGATACCTTATGTCAGTTGTGCGTATGAGAGGTAGGCAGTCACAATTGGGACTAGAGTGACGACAGGTGTGGGCAATAATTTTTAGGGAGTCCGATGGTTGAGACGCAGAAGAACCAGAAAAAGTTATAAATTTTGTTTTAAGTGCATTTAGGGTTAACAGGTTTTCGTTTAGCCAGGTTATTACGGTCGACAGGGCCTTTTCAGTTTCCTTATAGGCTAGCTGCCAGTCTTTGGCATGCACAATCAACGCTGTGTCATCTGCATATGTAATAAATCTACAATTGTTAATTGCCAGTTGACACAGGCCGTTGATGTATATCAAAAATAAGGTGGGACCCAGCACACTGCCTTGTGGGACTCCATATGTGAGAAATTCTTCATTGCTGGTGTAATTTCCAACTCTGACATACTGACTACGGTCAGTGAGGTAACTACGAAACATTTCTAGAACCGTGCCCCTAATGCCTACTGCTTCCAACTTGTTTAGAAGGATGGGAATTGAAACCGTGTCGAAAGCTTTCGACAGGTCCAAAAAAACTGCTATGGTTTTTAGTTTATTATCTAAAGATTGAATCACAGTAGTTGTTAAATCTATTACAGCGTCTTCAGTTGACTTACCTTTAATAAACCCGTATTGGTTTTTAGAAATTATATTATATTTAGTTAGATAATTGGTTAATTGTTTATTTAGTAGTTTTTCAAATACCTTAGAAATGGTAGTGAGTACTGAAATTGGTCTATAATTTCCGACACAGTCTCTATCGCCACTCTTAAAAACAATGGCCTTCTTAAAAACTTTAGGAAAGGTACCAGTAGTTATGGCAAGATTAAATATATGTTTTATACCTGGTATTAAGAAGTGGCGGGCCGATTTTAATAAGGATGCAGATATGCCATCCCAACCGACCGCACAATTGTTTTTTAGGCCTAGTATAACAGTTTCTAGTTCCTGTTCAGACACCTCAAAAATACCCATTGAGTAACACGGGATATTCACGTTTTGTGACGTGGGAGACACGGAATTTGGGATTTGGTCTGCTAGTATTTTCCCTATGCTTGCGAAGTAAGTATTGACTATATCGACAGAGTCTTTAGGGTTTTCACTCAAACTCAGTAAGTCGTTTGGTAAGATTTTTTGTTGCTTCGTATCCGTAATACTTTTGATGGCATCCCAAGTTGCCTTGGAGTTACCCCTTGCCTCCTGAAGTAAGCTTCGATCATAAATAATTCTTAGTTTTTTCAATAAGTTGTTGAGAAAATTACGATAGCGTTTATAGGTAGTACTAAGTATCATATTATCGGGATCTTTTTGAACTTTAAGGTGCATTGAGTCTTTGTTTTTTATACATTTCAGAAGTCCAGGGGTAACCCAGGGTTTTATGATCCTTTTTTTGTGTGGAATTGGAACCTCTTTAGTATGTAATTCAATTGTGGATGAAATTGTATGAATTAGAGACTCAGCGGCTTCATTAGCGTCATTAATATTAAACAAATAAGACAGGTCTGTTTTCCTCAAGTCATCTAATACAGCTTGTTGATCGGTACGCCTAATGTGATAGTTTGGTTTGGGTGACGTATTTGTCGTGCCGACACTCAATACGGTAGGGTTATGGTCCGTGATCAATTTATCCAACACTAGGGTAGTTGCATTTTTTTTGCGTCTTTAACATGACATGATCAAGACACGCCTGCCCCCTTGTAGGGGAGACGTGAGCAGGCAACATACCATGTGAAGAAATAATATTAAGGTATTCTTCCGATTGGTTATTTAAGTGCTCTGGCATGATGTCTATGTTTAAATCCCCAGTGACAACTAATGTTTTATATCCATTTAGTGATGCCAACACATCATTGAGACTTATAAGGAAGTTATCAAGGTTCTTTTTTGCCGGCGAACGATATATTGCCACAATAGCGACTTCACCGCTAGTGCATACCAGACAATTAGCATCCAGTAACAAAGGTTGATTAATTTTGTGTTTTAAATGTGATTTAACATAAACAACTACACCATCGTTCTGATTACAGAAGTATGATTGGTAGTTTATAAAGCCATCCAAAGTGGGTGCATTAACAACCTTACTAAGCCAGCACTCTGTCAGAATAATTACGTCACAAGGTATATTAACTGAATCCAAAAGAATAGTAAGTTCGTTAAAATTTGAGTTTACGCTACGAATGTTCATATGAAATATATTAAGGTTTTTAACGGACTTGTTAATGTATTTGGCACTATCGTAGGGCGAACAAATGTAAGACTTTGAAACACTAATTGATTCCAAATCGTTAGATATTTCATTTATGTTATCTACAGTGAATTTGAAGTATATAATTATTTGGGGACATATTAAGTGACCGGAATAATAGAGAACGATTAATGTTCAAACTCGGATTTTGTACGACGTCTTCTTTGTGAGTGAGTGTGTATAAGTAACATGTGGTGAGTAGTATCTTAAGATAAGTAGCTGTTAAAAGTATTTTAGACAAAAAACAAAGGTAATTTAAAAACAAAAAACAATATAAAATCCATGCAAGTAGAAAATTCGGAAACAACAAATTGATGAACAATAAATTGGTATTTCTACAGTCTATTGCTAGTCATTGGTCGCAATCTATTTTCCCTAGATCACTTTCAACTTTTATATGTATCGACTGCATACCTTCTTTTTTCCTAAGGTAGACTTTACCATGAGCTGTCCAGCAGAAGGAAAATTCATTAACCTTGGCAAATTCCCGAGCAAGGTAGAACAACCGCTTTGTTTTAAATGTCAGGTTTTCAGCAATATAAATGGGAATTTGCGGGCACTGGAGTCCTAGGTGATTAGTGCTTAGCCTGTTTCCTTTGTTTTCCTTATTGAAATTTTTATATGTACTCAACAAATTGTCCCTCTGCAGGACACTAACAAAATCAACAATAATGGGTTTGACAGCTGAGGATTTGGTATTCGTACGGTAAATGTCACGGACATCGGAGTTCAGAATTTGACAATTTAAACCTTTGCCAACTGCACAAACAACCTGCAGCAGGTCCACTTTCGTTTCCCCTTTTTTTGCAGGTATGTTTCTAATCTCGATACTGGCGCTCTTCTTACCCTTTTCTAAACTTTCAATTTTTTCTTCCAATTGTCGTATGTAAGACAGCTCTTCCTTTCGCTCTTCTTGTACCTTTTCGAGCTTTAATTTCATTACATCGTACTGTTCCGATATCATGGCAAATGACTCACGAAAATCATTATTTTGTTTAATAATGCCGTTTATGGAATCTTGCAGTGAGTGGAGTTTTGCATCCTGTTGTGCTGTAAAGTTTCTGAAGAGTTCCTTCATTTCCTCCATGAGATCATTCTTCTCAACCTCTCCATGCTTACGTTTGTACCTGCAGGTGATATTACTACTATCGATACTTTCAGGCATGACTTGCAAGTTCGGCTCTGACGCAACACGCTGAGGTGATGAATTAGGAGTCCGCAACATTATATTTTATATGTTAGAAGTTTTTAATGAGAAAAATAAAACAATATGTCAATCAAATTACCAGGGCTGCAGCAATTCACGGATATTACACGTAAGTGATGTCTCGTACGGTCGTACTCAGCCAGACAGACAAAAAAAAAAACAAGCAGCCGTAGCCGTAGACAGGTACCAGGGTAGCAGCAAGTACGAAGAGTACAGCACCCCTTTAGTTTTGTAGTTTTGTCGTTTCGTCCTCGCGTGAGTAAGTAAGTAGAATTCACAAAACTCTGAATATAAATCCAATAAAAAGGAGCAGTAGTCGTAGCTAGGTACTAGGGGAGCAGCAATTAGCGGGCGTTGTCAAAAACGTCACGTTTCTCTCTTTCATGCAAATAGTATGTAGTTGTGCGCGCTGTAATTGTGTGCGATATTGCTACCGCCCAGTGACAGAGATAGACAATAGTACCAGTGACCGGGATAAAGCAGGATAGCAACAGGCGTTAACAATACGTTGCGTACCTTTCTCTCTCTATAGCTGTGAGCGCTCGCGCCGCGCCGGCGCTAGTCTATACTAATCTATACTAATATATACTAATATTATAAAGAGGAAAGATTTGTATGTATGTTTGTAACGAATTGGCTCAAAAAGTACTGGACCGATTTAAAAAATTCTTTCACCATTTCAATGCTACATTATCACTAATTAATATAGGCTTTTTTAATTGCAAGAAAAAAAATAAAATATTTAAAAAATAAATGTCCACCCGATACTATAATAATATTATAAAGAGGAAAGATTTCTAAGTATGTTTGTAACGAATTGGCTCAAAAAGTATTGGACCGATTTAAAAAATTCTTTCACCATTTCAATACTACATTATCACTGATTAATATAGGCTTTTTTAATTGCAAGAAAAAAATAAAATATTCAAAAATAAATGTGCGAAGCCGGGACAGGCCGCTAGTTGCTAATAAAACCGAGCACAAGCGGGGTAATTGCGCTAACAGGAGCGATGATATCAAATTAAATTTCATTCGAAAACATCAATCGGTTTCTTAAGACTGTGCCGACCGCACAGTGGCGCCCTCATCGTTTGTTTGGTTATTTCATACAATTTAGAATTAAAATGCAGAAAACAAGCACGTTAAGTTGTGCTTCACAAGATTATACGTTAATATTATTAGAAAACGGTAGTTTTATATCGTTTAGTTGCATTATAATCCTTAAAACGATAAAAGTGGCCACTGTTATCCGTTTTAAGGATTATGATAAAACTTTATAAGGATTATGATAAAACATTATGATACTAATAATAATAATAAACGTTTTAAGGATTATGATAAAACATTATGATAAATTGATAAGGATTATGATAATTTCGGAAGTCGGTGTCAATAAACTAGAATACAGATCCAAAGACACCGACTTCCGAAATTAAAGTTATTTTTCTCTTTGTAGTATTTTTTTATGGAAGTCGGTTTTTTTTTTGTTAAAATTTTTTTTTATTACGAATCCTTCATGCACTTCTCTATGTTTCATCGTTGACGCATTTCGTGGAATAAAATTATAATATTTTTATTAATTTTTAAGTTTTTTTTTCGAGTAATTCTTTTGGTGCGTTTCAAAGTTGGGGTGTTTCGGGAATATCCCGCCATCACCATCATTAAAGAATTTGTGCCAGAAGGTTTATGTGTACAATATCTACATGAATAATTAATCAGGCATACAGGTAATAAAGAAATCTCGATGTTTTGTCAAGACGTAAATCCGTACGAAGTAGGGCGAGTCTCTAGTATTAGATAAAGTTTAAAAGCTGCAGCTTCGTGGGGCTGTACAAATTATCTAAGTAAAGTTAATTAGAAAGAAATTCTCTAAGTAGAACACAATGACCGGAGCACGTAAGTGTTTTTGTAATTGAAAAAGATAATTAGCTGGGTGTACTTACTAGGTGGAGTTTCTTGCCCGTTATTCTCCATACAAAAAATACCTTTTGGAAAGGGCGACTAGAATCAATTCTATTTTATTGTAATTTTTGACGTTCAAAAGTGCCTTATATGTGCCTATTTGAAATAAATGTTTTGACTTTGACTTTGACTTTGTTGGTTACGCAATGTGACAGGTGTACAGAAGCCAGCACATCAAGCTACCCCAAACTTAATTTTTTTTTATAGAGTTTCAACTTTACTACAAAGGAATAAGGTTCATATTCAATTGGGAAAATTTGACAGATTGGGGTAGCTTGATGTGCTGGCGTCTGTATATGAAGCAGCACATGTGCTAAGTGTGTTAAAACGTAGCACTCTCATTTAAGTGGGCATTATAATATAACTGTATTCCTAAAATATGATATAGTAATGGAGAAAAATGGAGTATAAAACAGTGTAGCTTCTTTTATCGGACAGATTACTTTTCCTTGGTCAATATAGTCGGCTTAATAGTCTACATTCATTATTAATAAAAGTTTATATAGATGGAAAACTAAAATACATACTGTAGCGCGGCTATCAACGCCCCACCTAAAGTACATGGAAGAAATTTGCTCCAGACTTTCATATTTTTAGGGAAATCTTATTATAAATTAAGAATTATAAAAAAAAAAACACTAAAACTTTGTAAGTAATAAATAATGTAGAGTGGAAGTGAGGGTAAGAGTTGGTACCTATTTGTGTGTGTATGTTAGACGTGTATTGTGAATTAGTCTATTATAAAAGAACGCGCTAAGTAGCATGTGAATTTATTTACGATACCACAAGTTGCTCAGTTGCATCATTGTACATGGACTAAAGTCAGTCTGTTAATTTTTTTTCTCAGTAAATTCCTTGTTATTTTGTATTGGGTTGATTTTGATTCTCTTATTAATATTATTATAAAGCTTAGAGCTAATAATGTGTTTGAAGTGGCGACTTATCAACGGAATCCTACAGAGTTCAGTCTTGCAGATTCTGTCAGAGCGTTTCTTTTTTACAAGGTACTGAGGATCGTAAACCAAAAGGTGGTGTTTCTTGAACACTGTTTGTAGAACTAACAGCTACCTTACTGCGGGAACCTCACAAAGTGAATATAATTCAGCAGTCGGAAATCGAATATCATAAGAATCGAATATTGACAACTCACCCTTGATTTCTGAGAACTAATTCGTTGTTGCTACATGGGTTTGATGGCACATTTACTTATTCCTGGATTAAAATAACGATTTCCATAATGCTATCCTTGTATACATCTGGACTTATTATGTAAACAAGTGCCTCATAGGAAGGGTTATCTGTTAGGACCCTGTCTTACCAGGACATCGGTGGGGGCTCAACCAGACGTGCTACCCACAAAACGTATACAACTATAATGGAGGGCTACTCACCTGGTGTCCGCTGGGTTGCCAATGCCAATGTTGATGTTACTTTCGTCAAAGTGAACCAGCGACGACACCATGGTGCCCTAGTCCTTATATTAAACCGAATGTTTCCATCTTCCACAGAATGAAAATCATTGGCAGAGAATTAATGAATACAATTTTTAATAAAGATCAAGATGGTAATGAAGGAAATGTCTTGTGAATTGTGTAATGGTCTCAACAAATGTGTAGTCAACAGTTTTAGTTTAGTGACGTATCGTTACTCGTTTGGTCTTAGTGATCTATTTACAATATTAAAACAATTTTTGCAACGGAGTTCTCATAGTGTTTTTCATTTTGAAATGATTAATCGCCGAACTGTTCCGAGTTGAGCTGCATGATTACTGACAAATGCGTGCACTGACTGGACAGATCCACTCAATCTGTATGGTCCTTTCCTCAAAAGATGTCGAAGTCCGTGGATGGGTGACCATCTTTACATACTTACCAAGACCCCTCCGTGCCTCGGAAAGCACGTTAAGCTGTTGGTCCCGGCTGTCAATAGTGGATCTTTGACAGTCGTTACGGGTCGTCAGAAGCCCGAAAATGTGAGAACCAGTCTTACCAAGGGGTATCGTATTATCCAGTAACTGGGTTTTGGAGGTCAGATAGGCAGTCGCTCCATGTAAAAATACTGGTATTCAGTTGCATCCGGTTAGACTGGAAGCCGACCCCAACATAGTTAGGAAATGGCTAGGCAGATGATGATCATTTACCGCCACGCCGTATCTCCTAAATGGACACATTTGGCTCGGGTAATCTGAAAGTCTTTAAACAGCCTCAGGACCCAAGTCGACCGAAGCAAGGAAAGCCTGTTCTGGTGGAGATTCATAGACGACTTCGCCTTGGAATGTAGATGTGGTGCTGTTCCACAAACGATAGGAAACATAATATCATATTCTGCGTGTCCTGGCAGCTGTACGTTACAGGAACTGATGGACGCTAGTGATGGTGCCAAATATGTAGCCGAATTCTGAGCCGAGTACATGTAGATTGCATCGACACGCTAAGAAGAAGAAGAAGATGGCTACGCAAGATATTCAGTTCTTGAAATAGCTTCACTATAATTATGACTTTGGTCGTTTATGAACGTGTAAAATTATATGTTGTTTGTATTAAATGTATTATGAAAGACGTGTGGTTGTTCCCAAGAAAACTTTTAAACTCCAGTATCGACCAGCGTCGCTCGCACTGAACTATGTTAAACAAGTACGCTTGTTTGATAGAGGTCAGTGGTCGCATCGTCATCAAATAAGTTATTGCAAAATGGGATTAAAATGTCAAAGTTTGTTTTAGGAGTTCCCCCCTCTCCTGACATATCCGATAAGCTCATCATCACTGGAATAGCGTTGAGATACCAAAAATGAACGCTGATATGGCTACCACAGGGGCTAGATGGATAGACCAAAGAATAATGTTACTGTTCCTTAATTACCCTAGGCTGATAAAAAATATTATGTTTTATTACACAGGCAAAATTTTGCATAAACTCGGATTCAAGAGTAGGTAATTAACTAAGCAAATGAGTTTAATTATAGATTAGAAAAAAAAAATCATAATGTTTTGTTTTTGTTCTGGGTATCGTGTTACCCCCGATAACGGCTTTGTGGAGGTCAGATAGGCAGTCGCTCCGTGTAAAATACTGGTATTCAGCTGCATTCGGTTAGACTGGAAGCCAACCCTACCCTGTTTGCAAATGTAAAATAAAAATATTAATGGGGTCAATAGGCAATGGTCAATCCACAGCCTGGGGCAGTCGGGGGCAGTGCTTAAAGTAAATACTCGAGAAGATAGGATCTTTGAGTCGATGTATCTATGGGTCTATGGAGGGGGTTATCCTATTCTCTATGGTAAGTCTATGGCTGTGAAATAGCTGCTATATGAACAAGAACATCACCTTGATATAATCAGATATTGCGAACGACCACAGTGAACGACTGCCAATCAGTGAATGAGAACTTGAGACAGGAATAATGGAACTTTGTGTAGCCTCATTATAATGTGGTAAGTCTTTTACTAACATTATAAACATCATTTTTATTGAGATAGTGAGGCCGACACAGGAGCGTGGGGTTTGGTACAAGCAAAGAGAGGCGTATACTCAGAAGTGGGTGGAGTTGGGCTGTAGAGGAAGATGTTAAAATTGAGTGCAATTGTATCAATAAATGTATGTCAGGCCATTGCTGAAATTGTACTAAGAGTGGACGACCTACCAAAGATCGCGGGGAAACTCACTGAACTGGATGAAACTCACTCAGACCAGGGAAGCGTTGCACAAAAGGGAGGAGGCCTAACTCAACAGTCGGTAGAACAATGCTGCTAATGAAGATGAAAGTTGCACCAAACAATTTTGCTCTGAACAGTCATTTGTATCCTTTTGTTGTTGTAGTTGTTTGTATTCACTCGGTCGGTAGAAGTGTCCAGTGTTTGGTTCTATTAAGAAGAAATCCATGTCAAGTTATGGACGATCATGGTTTTTACTTTTTATACGACTACTTACCCATCTGTTAAAATATACGATAGTGCGCTCAAGACACACGTGCAGACGGCTCCCAAAAAGCAGCCAAGCTCGATTGGGACTGGGCTGGACACGTTTGCCGTATGTCGGATACATTGTGGGCAAGACCACACACACACAGCATGGGTTCCTGAAAACGTTCGCGGAACGCATCCTGGGAGAGCCAGGAGTAAAAGGCGGGACGAACTTAACGCCTCTATGAGGAATTGGTCCTTATTGGCTCATGATCGACTTGAGTGGAAAAAAGAGAGGCCTTTGTCGTGCTGTGGGACAATACAGGCTGCTTATTATTATCTGTTAAAAGAGGAAACTTTATAGGAGTTAGATAAAAATGATATTTATATTATACCATTATTTACTTTTAAAATTGGTGCAGTGGCAAAGTAGTGCACTTTATATACAAAATAGCTTTCAGTAGTTTTTACTCTCTTTCAGCTTATGGCTGAACGTTATCAAATGTTGCTGCATATTTATAGCAGGCACTATTATCGTGGTGCTTGGCATGTGCATATACAATGCCATCAAGGAGGAAGTAAACTTGCCGTGACAATGTGAAAACAGTAAGTTCAGATATGTAATACTATAAGGTATACAAGGAAAACAATTTATACAGTAATTATTGCTTCCCTTTTTATTTTTACTAGTCGTTACGGTCCCACTGCCGGAAAAAAGCTACCCTCAGGTTCTATTTTTACAGATTGAGACTGCGATTATTCAGTGAATGTTCTTAAAATTACGAGAATGGCCCCTCAGCTAAACGGCAATCTATTTAAAAAACTAGTCAATAATATTAGGTATTTTGGTGTGTGATTAGAATGCGAACGTTCGCCACTCTAAGCTGTCCCTCTGCACAAAGATCAAGAAATGCGTCCTATTATTCCGTTAACTTTTTTGTGGCCTCGTATGGCAGATAAAAAAAACAATTCTGATCTGTCTGTCATGTTAACAGAAATTAATTTTAAAGACACGATGCAGAACAAGTTCAGGAAATCAGAACAAACAGATTATTAAAATAATTTTATCTTGCAATCATTGATGTTTAAAACATCTCGGCCTGTAATGTGGTAAATCTTGTCTATTCGTAATAATATGAGAACAGAAAAGATCAAAACAGTGATAGGATGAAGACTTATTCATCAATGGCGTATCGTTTTGCTGGTAAAAAGTGAAAGGCCAACAATTAACTCAAACTGATACCATTTATTTCAATTAAAACCCTGAAAAGTTAGTTTGTTTTTCAATACGTAGATTCTGATGGAGAAGAAAAGGCAAGAAACTCTACGGTCACAAGTCCTCGTACCTCGCTAGGAATCAAACACAAATTCCCTATTATATATCCTAATACTATAAGCCTTTAAGGTATAAACTATACCTATCTGATGAGAGATCTAAACCCACAAACATCCAGTTTGTGAGTTTCTACGTTTGTTAATCAATCACGCTTTGACGACGGATTTCAATGAAATTTGAACAACCTGGATTCATATATAGGTTAGGAGGAGGGTTTCTCCAGGATGCTAGAGAAACCACGGGCAACGGTATTAAATAATAATTTCATCTAAATTGTTGGGTTTCAGTTGTTGCTTAGCACAATCCTGCTGCATTATTCTCCTGATAATGATACCTGGCGTAATTGCTGTAATGATGGGCATCTACATATACAATTCGTATATTGCAGACGTTTAATCAATGATTGCATTTAAGAAGTAAGAAGATTTTGTTCTTGTTGTTTTGAACCGTCGGTTTCTTCAAGCATCAAAATATAATAATTATATTAATTTCATTATTGTTGACATGCCGTATTTTATCACCACTGCTCTCTAAACGTCGAAGGAAAAGATCGTGTGGAAACCGGCATGTCTTAGATCAAAAAATTCAAAGACATGTGGTTAACGACAAACCCGCACTGGAATTTCATGGTGGATGACGCCCCACTCACTCTCACAGAGAGGAGGTTTTAGTATAGGTTGATTATGCACTGACTATTATTTAACCTGTTGCTAACTTACATTTTCGTTGCAGCAGTATTGAAGAAACTTATTCAAGCACACGCTGACTGAACTATATATCACATTTTTTGTGCAAGAAGAAATATAATGAGTCATCGTTCTTTAAGACGACGCCTGTGCGACATTGCTAAGAATATATCGGAATTTGAACATATTTAGAGTAATTTTATTAGTAAATACCTAAAAGTGAGTTTTGTGTTAATTTTTTTGTAATGATTAAGTTGAATTTTGTTATTAAATAAAATGTAGTATTCATGTTGTCGTAATTATTAAAAAAATGAAGGAAGAAGTGCAATCAGCAGGACTGCTGAGACCGAAGACCTTTAAAAGGCGGCCGAGACACTAGATGCTGTCGTGGAGAACCGTGCGTTCTGTTTTTTAATGCATCTTGGGAGCGGCCTATGTCTAGCAGTGGACTGCGATAGACTGAGTTGGTTGAGGTACCTACTGCAATAAACCAGCGGTGTCATTCCGTAACAAGTTTATATTGTATCTTAAGAGCGCTTACGACGTACGGCATAACTGGATCTATTCCTATTTTTATGTAAAAGCATATGAGTTTCTTTCTTTGTGGCTTGTGTTTATTTTGCTGCCCATCTGCAGCATTGCATAAGCGGGGTAATTGCGTAACTCTCTATCAGTTGCAATGGCTTTCATTTTGACAGTTCAACAACATTCATTGCGTTATGTACGTTGTTGTGCATACAAATTTTTCGTACATATGAAGAAACTAGCTGTGCCACGCGGTTTCACCCGCGTAAGTTTCGATCCCGTGGGAATATCGGGATAAAAAGTATCCTATGTGTTATTCTGATGTATAAGCTATGTTACTGTACAGTTTTATCAAAATCCGTTCAGTAGTTTTTGCGTGAAAGAGTAACAAACATCCATCCATCCATCCTCACAAACTTTCGCATTTATAATATTAGTAGGAAGTAGGATAGTAGGAAGTAGGAAGTAGGATATATATAATATATATATATATAATAATATATATATTAGTAGGATAGATTAACAATATCCTTAAAAATTATTCAGATTGTAATTGAAAGCGTGGTAGGTAATTTGGGTACAGCACTGCTTGTCTACCAAGCTTGCCGACTATTTAGTGTTTTTACCACGACTTGATCTATTTTTGTTGGTAGGTATATCGCTTTCCAAAAGCAGATGAAGTTTGTTTCCGTTTTGCCACAATCATGCATCATTTTTACAATAAGTTGCTATTTGCTCTACATAGATGAGTTTTTATTTTTTTATAACGAATAGTACTTAGTTCTACAAATAATGTTTTAGTCCGATGAACAAATCAATTTTTACAGAGTTAATAGTGACCTAGGTATTTATTTCAAGAAGCTAATTGCCATCAGACCCAGTAGATAATCATAAAACATTATATGCGGGTTGTCACGTATCATGAGTTCATGACATTAGATATAAAATTACATAATGGATGCTTCGACATTCGCTATAAAATGCTGAAGGGCGCGCAGCCCTAAAGTATAAACGGCCTAATAAAATAGGCAGTGTATCATTTCGGGTAATCGATACTCGATGCACGAAGGTAATGTCATGTGTCCCTACTCTAGTGTGGTAGGTACTCCCAGATATAAAGTTAGAATACGGCTTTTTTACGGTCGTAAGTTGTTTCCATATTCTGAGCTATTTTAAGTAGTTTTATATGGAATATCGATGTATCATTATGATTTTGATGAGTAAATGTTAAAATTTGATTTATGTGCAGCCCAAACAAATAGAATTTCTTGGTTTCTTGATTATCACTTGGGTCATGCAGAACCCTAACAATCACGCATTACGGTGATACTAATATGGTCTTTGCACATTAGCTTGCGGCTAACTGCGCACGAAACAAATTATGGCAGAAAAATGAACCGAAAATTTCTCTCCGTGCACATCTGCGGTAGCAGTGGACGGTCGACTTTACTCCGCCTAACCACTTAGCAGTCCAAATTAAATCGTTTTAGGTATTTAGGGAGCAGCGGTGGCCTAGTGATAATAGCTGCGACTTACGAGTTGTCGGTCGTAGGTTCGAACCCATACAGAGGCTTCAAAGTTCAAAGTTACCCTTTTTAAGGCGTTCTGTCAATCGTTTTACACGAGTGGCCTGTGGGTGTCGTACACGCGCCGAGCATACAACGTCCTGCGTGTTCAATTTAATAATGCTTTTAGGATGCTGTCGGGACTGCCATGGCGTTTTAGTGCTTCGGGAATGTTCGCAGAGGCTCGCACAGATGGTTTCCATGCCAGTATGTGAAAGAAAGCGGCCTCCTTACTACAGCGCCTGCATGGTAGTAACAACGGCATTCTAAAAATGATCGCTGCCAGAGCGGACTGTCCCTTTCAGAGACACTGGGTGGGGATAGTCCTAGGTCTGGATTCATAATTATGTTCCGAAAACTAACAATACTAACCTATTTACATAAGCATTATTGTTTTGTTACTAACACCAAAATACTAACAACATTATGGACCTAGTATGAAATAAAGTTTCTCTTTCAAAGCTCTCAACAGATGGCGTATCCAAGTAGGGCGCTGCAGACACATTATCGAAGTGGGGGATCACTGACCCATCCAATACCCAGAGCGAGTGCGGCGCCTCTAATCAGACCATGCCTCACATGCCGGATTGCCCTATGTACTCATTCACCTGCACCTTGGATGAATGCCACTGATGCCGTAATCAATGTGGCCACCTATTGGGCTCAAAGAATATAAAATTCGAAGAAGAGTACCATCGACACGAAAAGAAGAAGTCCACTGCTCACAAAACGGTCAAGGATAACATCTTGTCGAAACCGGCATGTCCTAGGACCAAAAATTCGAAGACATGTGACAGCTATCAACCCGCATTGTGCCCGCGTGGGGTTTGCGGCCCACTCTCTCTCACCGTAAGGAGGCCCGTATACCAGCAGTGGGCACATTACAGGCTGATTATGCTAGGTATTTAGGTACATGTATTTTTCACACATAAAGCTATACAATATAGAAAGAAAGAAAGAAAGAAAAAGTATTTATTGCGACTCGTACAGGAGGATCACAAACTAAATTAAACACAGTCTAAATGAAAATACCAAAATAAAAACTAAAAAAATTAAAAAAGTGACAAAAAGAAAAATGAAACAAAAAGTCCTATATGAGGCCAAAAGGCTCCTATCTCAGCATGATGCTGCGATATTTAAAAATAAATATCGTAGCGCTGGTATTCTGATAGGGCCCGCTGTGAATGTGATGATGACATACATTAACAATCGACTGTTGTACATTGCTATGAAATTAAATAACAAAGCAATAAAGAAATTGACATAAAAAACAAATTTAATAAAACGATAACGTAACGTAATTTAATTTATTTTAATTCGTAAAGTACGAAAGTGTCTAAAACCTTCAAAGTACGAAATAAACGGAATTCCCGATTACGTAACCGGAAAAAGTTTGCGAAAACGCTTCCTCGAAGTTATGAAATTGGCATTTTCTAGACAGTTCTTTTGAAGTTTTAAGAATTATGTAAGTAATAGCTAGAATTGATTTCCTCTGTTTACAGAATGATGTCTTTTATTCGTTTACTGCAACTATAAGATTTGATCTTGATAAAAAAGTCAAGCGTTTTCGAAGTCTTTTTTACAAATTACTAGCTGACCCCGCAAACGTCGTTTTGCAAAAAAAAAAATAGATAGTAGCTGATTCTCAGACCTACCCGATATGCACACAAAATTTCATACAAATCGGTCCAGCCGTTTCGGAGGAGTATGGTAACTAACAATGTGACAAGAGAATTTTATATACCGATTTTGACTTCTATTCCTTAGGCGTATGGATGACATTAAAAGCAAAAAAAGTGCTTACAATAACAACTGTTTATTCCTCTTAATGCCATCCTTATGCCTACGGAATAGAAGTCAAAATCGATTGAACAGACGGTAAAAAGGTTTGTTTAAATGTCTAATCTTATTGTAAATGGAGTATAGGTACACTTGTATCGCTACCGGTTACTTTCAGGGCCTAATGACCTTATTACCTTGGCTTACTCCACAATCTTCATTCTTTATCTTTAAAAAACAAACATTAAACAGAGACCTATATATTTTGAAAAATAAAATGTATTTTTAATATTAATGAACATTTGAATAATCTTTTACAGCCATACATATTATAGTTTTCTACTTCCTTGCTCAAATATTAATAATAGCCTCCCGAACTATAACAGAATTTGTGTTGAGAACATACAAGCAGTAACATATTACTTTATACTATATTTAATAGTTAAAACTATTAAAATAACCACTTATGTTTGCAATTAAAAATTGAGAAAGAAAAAAAAATAAAGCTGACAAGCACTGCAGCTATTTTAAAAATTTGTAGCTTAAACACAATTTTTTTTTAAAATTCAAGTCTAGACTTGAATTTAAGGTAGGGCAGCTGTTGTTACAGGTAGGACGGAAGTGAAAATGTTACTTGATCTGTTCTGGTCAATCGATTTGTGGCTTTCTTGACTTGTGTCAGTTAATACTTAATTGCGAGGGGTGTTATATAGGTTGACTGTAAAAACATGCGACAAAATTTAAGGGGGTGTTCCCATCCAACCACCCATCAATATTACCAATTTTTACTATGAACCAACATAGAATTCGCAAAAAAAATCGACCTTCCTCGGATTTTAGAGGCTAAGGGGTTCCTCGTTCCATAGACTGCAATACGAACAAATCTCGCACACATATTTCAAATGCCATCTATGAACAGAATAAAGAATTAATATATTATGATTGTAATGATGTCACTTGGTAGTATTTTTTTTCCGTCATAACTTAGTTGATGGTGTTTTCTTAAGGTAGGGCATTAGTGTTTAAAGGTAGGGCATTGCCCCACGATGTCCCCCCGTAGCTACGGCCCTGTTAAACACCTGTAGGCCAATTCTCGTAATTTAAAACGTTGAAAATCTAGTCACAGTCTCATCTCAGCGACAAACAAATGTCAAAAACTTGTCAAAATGTAGGTAAATTTGTGGTATTTTTGACAGATTGAGATTTAGATCAGACTGTGAACGTGCTGAAAAATTACGAGAATTGCCCCTCTGTTGTTTCTGTAATGTAACAAAGGAACGACATGTTTTGTGCACACACATTTTAGCATGAATAAGAGCCTTATAAATAATTATTTTACCTACTTTATAATATTACGTATAAGTTGTTTGATTTTCAATTGATGAAGTTTTAGTCTAGTTTCAAGTAAGAAATTAATTATGAACGTTATCGAAATTTGGATAAGTTTATCATCTAGTAAGTAAAAGGGACTATTTAATTCTGATTTTAGGTAAGCAGGTATGCAGATATCAAAGAATTAAATTAACTGAATAACGTACAAGGTAAATTGTCTTTTACAAGCCGTGTGCCTCTCGGCAGCAGAAGGACAGATAAGAATAATCCCGGAATAGCAAAATCCCAGATTAGCAGAAGGAAAGAATTTTCCTACAGACAAAAATTACGAACTCCCATAAAAACTTTGCTCCTCTATTTAACCCGTTTATGGGGTAAATTTTCAAAAACTCCTTCATTAGTGCTAACCTTCGTTATTTAGGGAACACTTGTTGCAAAATTTCATGTTTCTAGACCCAGTTTAGGCTGTGTCTGTCAGTGAGTGAATGAATGAATTTAAGGTTTTATTAAGTCGTTATAATTACGATATAATTTTAATTAAGAAGTGGAGTTGTAGAAAATATAATTATGCTTTAGCTTATAGGTTTGACATAAACCGTTATACGTAAATTATTTCCACCAATGATTTTCTTTTGGAACGGGCTGTTTCCTAGTTTTAAATTGTAGACGTGCTTTGTATGCAGTGTTGAAAGCGAACCTTACAATGTATTCCCAAATTGATAGATGCACTTCTCGCCGGTACGCTGGGGAATTGATTCTTTTCAATTCACCCGACCTCTTACTGTGCAATTTTTTTTTTTACTTTTACTGCATACTTTAACTCTTGACGAGGCAATTCTCATAATTTTAAGAACGTTCACAGTAAGGTCAATTCTCGTAATTTTTAAGAACGTTGACAGTCTGATCTCAGTCTCAATCTGTCGAAAATACGTCAAATTTCCCTACATTTTGACAAGTTTTTGACATTTGTTTGTCGCCGAGATGAGACTGCGACTAGATTTTGAACGTTTTAAATTACGAGAATAGGCCTACTGATGTCAGTCTCAATGTGTCAAAAAATACATCTAATTTCCCTACATTTTTGACATGTTTTTGAAATTGATTGTCGTTGATTGCGACTAGATTTTGAACGTTTTTAATTACGGGAATTGGCCTTCTGATGTGTACAACTGAACTGTCAAATATATATTTTATTGGTAAAGCATTTTATATAACTCCGGTATACGTCGTGTGTAAATCTGTATTAGTAAGGCTATTGCTGTTATAATATAACGGGTGCAGTCACTTATACTCCCCGTCATTATGATCGTTTCTGCGTAATGCACTCTAATTGCGTCAACCACAATTAGAGTAATTTTGAAGGATATTTATAAGCCATTGCTTCGTATGTTTGAATTTTTTCTGCTTAACAACGTAAATAACGCAATGAATGTTGTTGAACTGTCGAAATAAAAGTCATTGTTACCCTGTCGGACCATACCTACTGTTTACAGAGATAGAAGGTACAACTTTTTTTTATGAAAACTCGTTTTGAATGTTAATTATACCTTCACTGTAAATAACGCAATCACTGTCCATTCCAAGGTTGCCTGGAAGAGATCGCAGAAAGCGATAAGGCCGCCCATTGTATGTTTTGTAGTAATAATTGTTTTTTTTTTGTTATGTGTTTCTGGTGTACAATAAAGTATATATAAATAAATAACTCCACAACTCCTGTACCGTTGCATGCACCAACAGGCACAATCAGCGATTTTTCACACCGAAAATAAAAGCAGTTTCCTAGCAATGTTTTTTGATCTTTTGTTATTTAGTTTTATGTATCTATAGAATGCGTGGCTATGTGATGGGTCTTTTTACACTCTTTATGTGTTTCGTAACTAAATTGTCGTTATTTCATGTTGAGGTTTTAACGTGATCGATATTTAGCGCACGGTCCACACCCCAGTGAGAAGTGAGTAGTATCTATAAATAGGTCAACTTCATGAAGAGCACATCTTTTAGTGCATTTCGGTATAACTGTACTGATATTATTAACTTAAACTGAAATCTCTCAAGCTGAAACTTTTCCACATCTCCCAAACATATAATTTCGTTTTATCCTTAAATCTGTAAGGTTCTTAAGCTAAGCTCGTATGAGAACTGAAAATTGGATTTTCTTGTTGCGGTGGCCGACTGTGCGCCGGGATTACGGCGATACAGTGACGTGCCGGCCCGGATGAACTCGGTCCGGTGATGGAACCAAGTGGAACGTTACGTCATATCCACGATTTAATATTGAGGGACCTTCGCTGCGTTGAGCTGAGGTTCGTATATATCTGGTTTTGTGTGTATTATGCTATCTAGTTTTGTGTGGAAGAGTGACAGTGCTACGGTATAATTGCGTAACAAACATACAATCTTGGATTTTGTCATACAATCTTGGTTTCTCCCAAATAAATAAAAATACAATAGGTACAGATAGTGCAATCCACGAAGACGCGCCCCACTCTTCTTCCTATTCGTTAGCGGTTATCGCTAGTCAATTCTGCAAATGTTTTAGTTTTTTTCGATACACAAATTAGCCATCTATATCTATACTTATAATAAATCTGTAGAGAGGTCAATTCTGTACATGAAATATATTTCCAAAATAACTATCAGCGGGTGATTAGTGATCGTTACTGACGCCAAAAATGCAATCAGTAAAATTTTTGTCTGTCTGTCTGTCTGTCTGTCTGTATGTTCGTTATAGAATCAAAAACCACTCGACGGATTTCAACGAACTACAATTGTTCTTCATACTCCTGGGCAGGTTATAGTATATTTTTCATCACGCTACGATCAATAGGAGCAGAGCAGTGAAGGGAAATGTTGGGAAAACAGGATTTCTTTTTAGGTGAAGTAGTAATAGGTTAGTAGTAGTTAGTTATTACTAGGTAAGTTTTGGTTAATTTATGTTCAGTTTTTTTTATATTAAGTAGGTAAAAGCGTAGGTACTTTTATTAATTATAGGTATAGGTATTATTAATTATAGTAGTTATAGGTATTTAGTTTTAAGTGAAGTAAGTTTTATTATATATTATTTTATATATTAGACGTAGTTATATATTTTTAGTTATTCAAGCCCCAAGCGGACGCGGCGCGTCCGCCCGCTATTGTCTTGAAAAACGCGTTGAATGAGAAATACGCGTTCTCAAGAATCGGCAGAAGAAAGAGCACATCGGTTAAACTCTATGAGAGTTAGTGCCTCAATTTCCGGAAGTCATTATTCCACGCGGACGAAGTCGCTAGCAAAAGCTAGTTAATAATAATTTGTGTGTATCGACAAAACTAAAACACTAGCGGAATGTTGCTCACTTGTGCTGTAAGCATTAGGAAAAAGAATGGGGGGCGCGTCTTCGTGGATTACACTATCTGTAGTCGAATATTGACAGTCACAAGTGTATCATCACAATATGTCTTGTGTTCTTCTCATTTTTTTTTACACTTTGTAGCTGTACTTACTAACATTCTTAATTAGTTATTATATTAGGTCGGGGCAAAAGTATTTTCGTATTTTTCATACAAAAAAAATGTTTCTTTTAGGTTTAATTTTTTATTTGTGTATAATATGTATGTGCCGTTTTGATCGATGACTTGTTGCCATCTTGTGAGCAATGCCATGATCCCATTGCTGTAGAAGTTTTGAGATTTTTTATCAAAAAAATCTGGCAGATAGTTTTCACAGTGTTCTTTTGAGGTTAACTTTATGCTTCCTAAAGAGTTCTGAAGGGACCGAAACAGTTGGAAATCTGATGGAGCAAGATCAGGGCTATACGGATGATGCATCAACACATCCCAGCCAAGCTCTCTCAATTTTTGCTGAGAGGCTATAGATGAGTGCGGTCTGGCGTTGTCGTGATGAAACACCACGCCCTTCCTATTCACCAGCTCCGGCCAGTTTTTCTCAATAGCTTCTTTTAACCTCATCAGTTGTTGACAGTAGAGGTCGGAATCGATAGTTTTACCCGGCGGCAGAAGCTCATAGTGGACGATTCCTTTCCAATCCCACCAAACAAACAGCATCATTTTGTTCAGAGTCAGGCCGGGCTTTGCCACGGTCTGTGGGGCTTGTCCATGCTTCGACCACGATCTTTTTCGGACATTCTTATCGTAAGTGATCCGTTTTTCATCACCCGTAATCAACCGTTTAAGAAATGGGTCGGAATTATTACGTTTCAACAAAGAATCGCAAATGGAAACACGTTGCATTAAGTTTCTCTCAGTGAGATCATGTGGTACCCAAATATCAAGTTTTTTCTTGTACCCAGACTTTTGTAAATGCCGTAAAACTGTTTTGTGATCAACATCCAGTTCTTCAGCAATATCATAAATACTAATATGACGATCTTGTTCCACTTTTTCAAAAATGGCACTGATTTTATCCGTGACAGGGCGTCCAGAACGAGCTTCATCCTTCACATTAAAATTTCCTGACTAGAAACGCTTGAACCACATTTGTGCTACTCGTATTGATACCGCATTAGGTCCGTAAACCGCACTTTTATTCGCGGCGTTCGTCGCATTTTTACCTTTTTTGTAATAAAATTTTAAAATGTACCGAATTTCTTCGTCACATAAGTTCATGTTGCTTGCTTGAAAAACAATTGAGAAATGGCGGGAACTAGTTTTTTTTTATTAATTGCATCTTTAGAATGTCACCATATAATAGTATTAAAACCAGCCAGTTACATTCAGTACTGCCAAAGAGGTTTGATTACTAACAATAGATTCAAAATACGAAAATATTTTGCCCCGACCTATTATAATCGTGCTCTGCCTGTGTGTGTATTTTGTGTGCAACAAATAAACGATTTATCTATCTATCACATACAATCTTGGATCTAGTAATATTCTTTCTTTATTTTTTTTTAACGCTGCCCCACACTAGGAATTACTCCTGTATCGTGGGTGCGTTTACAAACATTTAAACTCACATACACAAAAAGCCAGACCCGGAAAAACTACTTATAGGTCATGCAAATATTTGTTCCATGCGGGAATCGAACCCGCGACACGCAGCGCAGCAGACAATCGCTTATCCACTGCGCCAACTGTGTCTTCATCGTTATTCGTATCTAATGTTGTGCATGTTTTTCTCAAATATATAAAAAATACAATGGCAGTCAAATTTTGACAGTCAGCCACGTTCATTGCGTTATTTACACTGTTGAGCAGATTAATTCTTCATTGGATTAGGAATTCCCTTCAACACCATCGAATTTTGAGGGTGTTGTTTTGATGTTTTTTAGATTACCTACTGTGGTGTTACAAATATACGTCAGCTCCGGTATTATCTTAGTGACAGACTGCCTAATATTTCTACCATCGTCGGAAAAATAAGAAGGTGAACCAAAATAAATATGTGGGAAGCTTCGTCAGATACAGTCTGGCCGTCGAGGGAATGCGTTCCCGACACCTGTGAGTGCGGAAATTCTAGTAACTAATAAACATCAAACCCCTTTATTCATAAACGTTGCTTATAAGAAGAGACTGTGACCTCTGAGTAGGTTTCGGCCTTTCTTCTCAGAATAGTCAGATAGGAAACGCCGACTTCATCTAGTTTAAAAAAAAATAATATTGACGTGTAAAAGTGTTTGTACAAACCTACTTACAGAAATAAATCATCTATAGTAAAGTAGTAATTAGCGACAATTTTTTTTTGACTATGGGAAATCAGCAAATGACCCCTCCCGCTCTGGATGTAGCAGAAGGGAGTGTCAGACTCTTATTGACTAAAACCCACCCGTGTTCCTTCCTTAGCCCTTTATGTTCCGGGGTAGCGGTAACCCTTTCAGACAATCCCGCTGCCCCGACAGGAATTAGCGACTATTAACCATAAATTTTTGACGTTTAAACGTCACTTAACTTTAACCATCGTTTATAAATACTTAAACCCAAATTTCGTTTGTATGAAATTGACAGGTGCTAAGAACGAATTCTTTCTTCGGCCGCACTATAGTCAGTTATAGCGTGTCGATGTTTATGAAACTATCTCATAAGGTAAGCCTGCTCGTAAAAAAGTTAATTACAAAAAAACACGAGATACCTAATAAGAAACATCCATTGAAGCAAAATAACTCCAACAGTTGACCTTTTTCGGAAAATTACCCTTAAAAGAGAACCAATTAAGAAATAGTTACCAGAATGTTTTTTGAAGCATGCTAAAGTAGGACATTCACGGTTTGAATGAATATCCTGTTTTCTTTGGAAAAGTGACTCAGTGTTATTACAGAGGTATTTTGAATAGGGCTGACTAAAGCTCTGGTATCCACGTACGTGTGCATACACACGAGCTGCACGCGTCAAGGCAGAAGCAACTGCAGCCATCAACACTCGTCGACGCGTCGGCGGCTGCCGTCGACCATATGCCCCTGGTGTATTTTGAGTACGGTGTTCAGATATACGAGCTGCACGTTGTCGACGGCTGTAGTCGCCTCTGCTATTGACTATCATCTTGATCACGTCGAGAGATTGGCCTCAGGTGGCGGACCCCAGTCTTGTCAGATATATCTTGTACCATAGACGAGTTCAAAACAGAAGAACAACTAGCGGGGGATCCAGGGGGGTGTGGAACGGGGTTCAGGGGATCAGACCGGAATAAATCGATCAAACTACACACGACACACACGAAGGGTTCCTTACCACAAGGCATAAAACGCCGAAAGAAACAGGTTTCTTGTATTAAAAAAAGAAATAAAATTAAGTTAAAAATTAAAGAAGGTCTTCTTTAATTTTTAACAAAATTTTATTTTTATTATTTATTTCTTAATGTAGCGGCAATAGAAATACACACTCTGTGAACATATCAACTGTCTACCTATTACGGTTCATGAGATACAGGCAGACGGACTGTCGTTGGATAGACATCTTCCGTTGTCGGGATCTCGGGCTTGGGACAGGGTCCCGTTAGCACCCTTTGGGTACGGAGCCCTAAAAAATAATTAAAAATACGAGACGCTAACAACCATTCAAGCAGAAAAATTCCAACAATAGACCTTTATCGGAAAATAACCCTTAAAAACAAAACCAATAAAGAAACACCGGAATTGTTTGGATGCTTCAAAACAATCCCGGTGTTTACAAAACTAAAGTTCATATAAATATTTCTTGGAAACATATTCAACGGTAGAAAATGAAAACATTAATGTGTATCGCAAGTAAGGGAGCGAAGTAGATACTTGAAGTTGTAATTTCTCATGAGAACAAACCAGTTTCTCTTTAGGGAGAGTTTCCGCTCCCATTGACTCCGAATTACAACTATAGTAAAATAGCAACGTACTGGTAGGTAATAAGGACCGTTTTAGAACGTCATTTTAACGTTTTAAATCACTGTGCGTGTTGCAGGTTAAATCGTTATTAGCCTTAGACCAAGATCATTATCACCAAAAGGATTCAAACAAAAAAAAAAAAAAAACGGCCAACTGCGAGTCAGACTCGCGCACCGAGAGGGTTCCGTACAAAGTAGGTATGTAAACTAAATAGTTTATCACGGGATAATATTTTTTTTTGTTATGTAACTACAAATTTACGGTTTTCGGATTTTTCCCTTTACTTGTGCTACATGACATTGCTTTTTGCAAATTTCATGATTCTAGGTGAACGAGTACCCTATAGGTTTTGATTCCGGAACATAAACGCCCGTACCTTTTGATTACGTTTACTTAGAAGTTTGATTTTTACACTGCTTCAAGGGGTTGCAGCCCTGAGTATTTCATATTAATTTCAACTTGATAACTCCACGCGTTCCTGATAGAAAGGGTCGAATACATTATCAAGGAGATAGTTTTTTTTGTTCGGCGATTAGGCCCACCTAAAATTGTGGCGTCTTTTAATGAAATGCATGTTGATTAGTTCCTCATGATCTCCAGATTACAGTGATAGTAATAATTATACTTCGTATAACGGGAATACTGAGAAATACGATCAAAACCTAAAACTCACTAAAAAAGTTATTTTTTACGGAGTAGGTTGGCCTCACCGGTATTATAATTTAGGAAAATATTGCAATACTATTAATAAAGATAGTTTTTTTTTCAAAAGCTTAGGCCATAAATGGCCTGAGCTTTTGATTTTTTATTAAACGTAGCACCATAATATGAAGGTACCTATTTTATTACGAATGAGGAAGGGTCAACGCTCGAATTTGCTAAGTACCTAGCGCATAAATCTTTTTTATAACCCCTCACATTTCTCTTTAATCTGTTTTCCCAAACTTAAAAGGAATTGAATTATCTATAAGTCTACCTACTCTTGAATACCTCTACCCTCTTGAATTATCTAGGTATAAGTTTACCTACCAACATTGTCGAACAATGTCGAACAATAAACTTGATATTTATAAGATGTCTCTATTGCGTGATTGGCTGCAATTCGATGACAATTTTATTTCACTATTTATGGCTGTACTTACTTCCTTGATTAACCCTTCGTATGCCGGGAACGTGGATCCACGCGAGACATAAAGGCTTTTTCATTATTTCTATAAAATTCGATACTGTTCGATATACAGGATGGTGGGACATACGCGCAAACTATGACCATGAATTCAGCACATAATTCTAGACCCCTTAACGTAGAAACTTTTCGTCGGTTATCAAAAATAAAATCAGCTGTTTCGAGGAAAAGTGCAATACTACGCGGTCAAATTGTTAGTTCCTTTAGCTTTTGCAAAGGAACTACTGATCCAAAATTCGCAGTAGTTCCTTCAAAGGAACTGCTAAAGGAATTAGTGAGCCCAAATAATCTTTCAACTTATATGCGTTTTGAATCCTCCTCCGCAAATTGCATTAGCTCTGTACTCTGAGACACGAGATGTCTGTTATTCAATCTCGTGTCTCAAGATACGGATCCCGTACCCGTATTTTGAGACCCGTATTATCCTGTGTCGCGTGAGTGTTAAATTCCCATGAAGTTAATCTTACGGTCGAACAGACGTTATAAATATCTACCAGCTATTATATTCTCTCCATAGTGGTTAAGAAGTGGAATCTTACTCGAGTGGAGTGTATACAGTTTTGAAGAGGAGTACCCTTCAGTGGAGTGGAAAGCTTAGGAACGTCGAGTGGTGAAATCCGTCGTGATGGGGATACGGTCTGCAGTGAATGTGTTGACTTTGGCGAGGTTAAGCTTTAAGACTTTAGAATTTAAATTAATTTATTTTTAAACAATGTAGGGGAGAGGAATAAATATAATCACCTATTAAATTCCTGGGAAAGGATTATAAAAATTAATGAATTAAATTAATTTTGTTTTAAAAAGTAGCAGCTAGGTACAAGGTGGGGCTAAAGTAATGTCATAATGTTAATTGGCTGCCATTTGGTTGGAAATTAAACAAAAAATTGAGCTCTGTTTTCATGGAAAGTTTATTTAAAAGTGTGAAATGTATCACACATTTAGAGGTGATTTTTCAATCATCTGATAACTTTATTCGCAGAATAATTTTGAAATTTTGACAGTTATATCATACCAAAACTGTGAAACGTCAGTTTGACAGTTTAATTTTATTTGAGGATGTTATCATGATTGAAAAATCAGCTCTAAGTCGAAAAAATAATATCGGTCATTCGACCACCTCCTGAGTTGATGCACTTTTTTTTTAAATTTGAAATGGGTTTGCTCTTGACTCTAGTCTAGGTCAGAGCTGACAGAGACAAAGACATTTGTGCTCGTTTTACAATATTTTGAATCGTTACTCGCAAAACATCCTCCAAATTAGAAATTTCTTCTTCAATGTTGGCTTTCAAGACTTGCAAGGTTTGTGGTTTGTTGTGGTAAACGCTAGATTTCAAAAAGCCCAAAAGAAAGGAGTTTGGCGCCATCAGATCTACCAATCTGGCCGCCCAACTCATCTTGCCAAAACGTTAGATCACACGGCCCCGAAGTGTTTCAAAATCTCCATCGCTGCATGAGCTAAGTAACTGTGTGTATCGCTCCATTGCATTGTCAGCGAATGCTCTATCTGTCTACAGCATATGTATCAAATCACAATGACATTCGGTAGTAGCAAAACTTATGGCACATTCATATTATGACATTACTTTTGCCCCACCTTGTACAATATCCGTAATCTATAATAAATATTAAGCTAACCCGATCAATATAGAAAAAAAAACAAGAACTAGGTAATACCTATCCATATGACGACATCGATTCATTAGTAAAAAATATCTGGTACCTATATATTTAGTAGCATGTTTTTTAAATTAATTAAGGCTTTTCAGTGTCGCCTCACTTTAGTAGGTGCTTAGACAGACTTAATGCAGTCTGTTAGTAGCCGATAGTGTTAGAAAAGAGGGTCTAGAATAATTATTCCAGACCTTCTTTTGAGCACTATCGGCTCCTAAAACTTAGCAATAACGGTCATGTCACAGTCACAGTCATGTTTCTTTTTTATCGTTTCCCTCTCAAAACACCTGCATTATTGAGGCTTCAGTCCTTCTTTCTTGAATTTCATGAATAAATTTCGCTAAAAAAGGTACTCCCGGAATAATTTAATGTGTTGTCCGTCTTTGTTTTGTTATAACAACATTCTCTAACATAGTAGCAACAACATGTATTTTATTTCTATTTTGGTGCTATGCTACGTTTGCAGCACTACATTTACTACCTCGTAGCACTACATTTGCAATTGGTTACATCCATTTGGTACCACGGCGTAGCAATACTTATGACTACACCGAGTAGCACTATTGGCACTGTGTAAGTACCACAACTAGTTACATCGCGTAGCAGTGAATTTGGTTACACACTTACACCGCATTGTATCGCTGGCTACATCGCGTAGCACTACTGAGTACACCGCGTAGCCTGGAAAGGATCTCAGAAAGCGATAAGCTGAATGGGAAGAAGTACCTAGCTCTCATTCGCCAAGTATGCAGAGTATATCGTGCAATAAGAAACTTTATTCTAATAAATAAATTACCTTAAACATTTGGTGAACTAAAATTACGTCACAAAGTACTTACCTATGCAGATAGTGAAACCGAAAAAAACCGGCCAAGTGCATGTCGGACCAAGCACAATGAAGGGTTCCGTACTTGGGATGAATTTATCTCAAAAACAAACTCAATACCGTAGTTAAAAAACATGTTCTTTCATACATCCATATACGTCACGGTCAATACTCCAGCCATAACTGTCTAATCGCAAAAAAAAAAAAAATGTGATATAATTACAAATTAACATGTTTCGAATATTTTCATACTTGTGCTGTGAGACCTTGCTTATCAAATTTCAATATTCTAGGTGAAGTACTCTTTGATTTATTTGCGAGTATCAAAACTGTCGCATAAATGGCTGTATTTTTTTTTAGAGCATGTAGGAACTGTAGAGATATTAATTTCAATTCAACTGGATACGATCACACGTTTCTGAGAAAAAAGGCCGACAGACGGACAACAAAGTGATCCTGATAAACTGAGAATAAAAATATAGTCGACATAGACGTAAATTGAAACGAAGTTGTATGTCAACGGTCAACGTATTGGTCCCGTGTGTATTTCACCCGAGTCATTGGGGCCGCCGCGCCGCTTCGTTCACCACTCGACACTGAAAATATTATACGGAATTGGTTAGGATTTATTTATCTTTTTATTTTAATGTAATACCTTTTTTATGTCAATAAAACTTTATTATTTTTACTAGCTGACCCCGCAAAAGTCGTTTAGCAAAAAAAAAAATAGGTAGTAGCCGATTCTCAGACCTACTGAATATGCATATACAAGTTCATAAAAATCGGTCAAGCAGTTTCGGAGGAGTATGGTAACTAACATTGTGACACGAGAATTTTATATATTGACACAGGACCTGCAAGCAAAAACATCGTAACTCATTTTTAGTGAATTTTTAGGAGAGCGCGTCAAAGATAAAAAAAAATCTTTCAAGTCTCGGTTAAGTAATAGTTATAACTATAAATATAAAAAAAAACTGTAAAAAATCTACTAACCTAACAAAATAAAAGGGTAGGAAGTAAATTTGAACAATATAATTTAGAGATAAAAATACATAAATGATTAAAAAAAATACCAATAACACTCAGTAGAAAGAAGAGAGGTTTTTGTAGTTGCAGTCCGTTTTTCTTTTTTCAAGTGCGAAGCCACAGGTCACAGTAGTGATAGATAGTGGAGAATAGATGAAGAGAAGATATGGTCCTCTGTCCTTCAGCGTAGTCACCGTCAAGATATGAAGTCAAAATAGTTCCTTGGTCAAGTTTAGTTAAGGCTTGACTTCTGTCGTACTTTTGCTTTAGTAATTGGACGTGGTCCGTCGCGGAGATGTTTCTTTGAGCGAAACCAGAGCTGAATCCCCATCTAATGTGTCAGAGGTCCTTTTATATCAGTCTGCCATTTTTACAACTAATTACTAAATATAAGCACAAACAAAATATACATGAGGTATTTATGTATATTTTGTTTGTGCTTATACTAAAAAGAAATAAAACAAACAATGAAAAAATATTAGCTTATTGCGAATGTGCTCGCAAACCTTAACTTTAAAGGATAATCGGTCGGTTGCCATTCTGATTTCCTGGGGGAGCACATTCCACAGAGAGACTGAACGAAGAAGGAAGTGTGAATGAAGTCTGTGCTGTGAGTGAGACATTGGAAAAGACGATTGTGTGATGAATTCATCGCTACCTTTTAAAGGCTTTACGACACCCTTGGGAAAAGGTCTATTTTAATCCGAAAATCGTCAAGGCCAGCTTTTTACAAGAAACCTTAAAATACAATTAAATTTAAAGGAAAAGCAAGAACATGAGTAGGTAAACATCTTATCTATCTCTTCGTTGAAAATCTTTAATTTAACAGGAGAGAGAGGGTAAAACCTGTCTAATTGGCTGTCCAGTTGTTATTATTTTGATTCCTACCAAGACCAATCTTATCTAACGAGATTTCCTCAGTTATTTAACGTTTTTTTTTTTCGTTTTATTAAAGAAAAGAAACACAAAAGCGGACAAAGTGTTTATGGTTTTAATTCTGATGGCCGTGAGACATAATCGTTACAGTCGCCCGCCATCTGCTTCTGAAGAGTTTTGAGATGTTTTAAGCGTTTTTATATTCCCTTTTTATCTATTGCAATAGATTTTTGTTATTTTGTATTTTGTGTTCACGAACTTTGGCCAAATAAACAGTATTATTTCGTTCTTTCAAATGAAATGACGAATGTTGGTATATTTTGAGTAATGTAATCTAGGCTGTTAGAATTAAAATTAGACTCATTTATATTGAAAAAATCTGGACCGCTGTAGTTTAGAAGATCTAAACAAAAACCGATCGAAGACTACAAAAGCGACTTTGTTGTATAGAATAAAAACAGAAAAAGTTTCTACCTACCATACTTACCATTCGTTCTACCCGCTGAAGATCTCCCACTTGGACATGAGTTACCTTGGATAACCTGGAAGTCTTTAAACTTTTCCGGACCCAGGTTGGCCGAAGCAAGAAAAACCAGTTCAGGTGGAGATTCTTACACGACTCCGCCTTGGAGTGTAAATGTGGTGCTGTTCCAAAAACGATGGGATACTTTAATATCGTGTCCTGCGTGGTCCTGTCAGCTGCACGTTACAGGAACTGATGGACGCTAGTGATGGCGCCATCAAGTAGCCGAATTTTGGGCCGAGTCCATTTAGATTGCTATCGACACGCTAAGAAAAAGAAAAGTTTCTGCACTTTCTCGTAACGTGGGTAACGCGTGCTGTTCTGTTGATTCACAGAAGCAATACTTATGACATATTCACAATACTCTTTAGATTCATGAGTAAAACAATAAAAAAAAAATAGGTAATTGCCTCTCCGACCGATTTCGGTTACGGAGATTAGCCAGGTACGCAGGAGATAGTGCACAAGTGTGCGCGCAGACACAGGTGCACTCTCTGTTCCTTTACTCTCATAGTCCGATGGGAGGGCAATCCGACACGACCGGAGATAAATCAGGTAAAACAAGATGAAGTACGCCGAAATCCACCACGTGGGCCCAGTGCGGGTTGGGACATGTCACATGTGTTCGAAATATTGGTTCTAGGTTCTAGGACATACCGGTTTCCTCACGATGTTTTCCTTCACTGTTTTGAAAGCAGTGGTGATCAAATAATTAACACGAAGTAAAGCACCTGTCAACTCGATTTTCGGCAGCTCTCATCCAGCTGCTACCAGCCATCCTGCGAAGATCGTCGCTCCATCTAGCCTGGCGTGAAATAGGAGACCTGCCTATGTCCAGCAGTGGACTGCTATAGGCTGATGTTGTATGTATGAATGATGGAAAGAGCCTGTCAGGGTTCGAACCTACGACCTACACGTAAGCGGCCGTTCCCACTAAATGATAAATGATTTTATTTCTGTAAGTAGGTTTGTACAAACACTTTTATATGTCAATCATATTTTTTAAAAACGAGATGAGGTCGGCGTTTCCTATCTGACTACTCTGAGAAGAAAGGCCGAAACATACTTAGAGGTCGCAGTCTCTTTTAAAGTCCAGACATAATCTTGGTCAGATCATGTGGAGACCACGTAGATTGGTGTCTGAAATGGTCTTTTGAGGAAAGAACCAAACAGATTGAGTGGACCCGTCCAGTCAGTGCACGCATTTGTCAGTAATCATGCAGCTCAACTCAAACTTAGGGAGCTGAACGATTCGACGAACAATGCCAAAGAAAGGACATTTGGGTAGGTCGCATAAATTACTCAAACTGCCAGACCATGACTAAAACTATCTGAGAAAAAATAAAATTAAAAAAAAATTATCAAAATAAAATTTATCAATGTCAATGTGTATATAAAAATCCAGAAATAGTCTTGGTCAGATCATTTTGAGGACCATGTAGAGGTGTCTGAAATGGTCTTTTGAGGAAAGAACCACACAGATTGAGCGGACCTGTCCAGTCCACTGCGCCACTGCTCTCAATAAAATAATAATTATTGCATTATTAAGTAACCTAAATAATTCCTTGATCACATGTCATCCCTTGGCAAACCCTCAGCTGGCCTGTGACAAAATCTACAATATTTCAGAAATACAGACAACCGTTATAATTAACCGTCGAGATTAGCTTCAGATAAATGATTTAGGCAGGAAGGATTTAAAATAAATCCTCTTTAATTAAATGCTGCCTAAGTTAATCCTCTAGAGATAATACTTGGTTGATAGGATTATCGAGATTCCCTATAAATGCGCACATGTTGGTGGAATTTTCTGCCTTTGATTTTTTTTATTTAAAGGGAAAAGAAAGAAGGAAGAAAATAAGTTTATTTGACACAGGTTAAGGCACACAATATTCACACAAAAACGGTTTATTTCCGGTCGTCCCCGCCCCGTTGTCCCCACTGGGCTCATTTTAACAATCCGTGAAATCTCTTATTGAAATCCCCATTATTGCATTTTGACTCTCGGTCTACAGCGGAATGAGTGGGAAATAAAAAGTTCCAATCGTCACCACTGGGGAGGAACGAAACTTTTTTTTCCTACTTAAGGAGCAGTGGGGTCGACCGGGAACCAAAAAACTTAAAATAGTACCTATTATGTGCCTCACGGCTGCGCCAGGCCCAGTTCATCATAAATATCAGACGCTGGTTTTCAACAGGAATGTCTTTTTTGTGAGTCAATTTGTAGCTACTGTTAGGGGCTCGAGAGGCCCCCTATAGGAGTAGTTGCCCTCTTTACCAAATGATGTATTTCTCAGGTACGATTATTTTTTAATGTTCTATACCTCACTCTACCTAAATGAACGTTTAAAGGGCTGATTATTATTCGTAACATAACAATATCACTTTTGTATTCCTCGAAAGTATATATAGAGACGTGTATTCATATTTATCTACTTTATCCAACATAACAAATAGCGGTATAAGGTGCTTCCCGAGGCACGGAGGCTCCGAGCGTGAAAGTACGTTAAGTCGTGGGTCTCGACTGTTATTTTATTATATTAGTCAGATCTTTGACAGTCGTTACGAGGCGTCAAGCTCAAAAATCTGACAATTGGTCTTACCATAGGGGTAGGTATTGTGTAGCAGCTAATGATGTAAGTAGGATATTTACTAAAATTCTTGGATCTACAAATCTTGTACGTAATAACCTTGAATAAAACATTAAAATAAAGGAAAACGGTTCGACAGCATAATCTTGGAATTTACTTTCAATTTGCATCAATTAAGTATGTAATATACCTGAGAAAGTACTTCCACATTAATATTCCTCAATTTAAACATCAATTCAATCTTTGATTGCTAGCATCAAGTCAGCAGCTATCACTGTATAGATAGCTATGCATATTCAGGTGTCTGTGCCACAGACTATTAACAGAATAGCATCGGGGTCAGGGTGAAGCCGATACTGTCAGCGTCGCTTCCGATCGCTACGATACCGACAGTCACAATAAATTTAATTAAACGCTGTTATTTCAGCAAACGACCCTCCCGCCACCGCCCCGCCGTTTACAGATTACTGAAACTACGGTTTCTTAGAAAAACGGTGACCGTCTACATAACATTCGCAATTTACCGGTGAATGACCTAACTGAAACTTTATCTATGAAAATAAGTTATAGTGTTTTTGTAGAGAGCGTTTTTGACACAGTAAAGTCAAATCGTGCTACACAAAGATTTAAATCGCTAGATTATCCTTCACCTTCGTCACAGGAAAAATTGTCCATACTGAGAAGGGTGATATCACACATTATTATTTAGCGTTATAGCGTTTCCATGACAATCAAGTCAAGTGCTTCAATGTGTGTCAAAGGTGTCGAAGCGAAACAGGAACGCGAGTATTTTTTAACGCTATAAATTTAGCGATTTAAATCTTTGCCACTGTCATAATTTTCGTCTCAGGGGCAATAATTTGCGGTCACCGCTTTTCTAAGAAACCGTAGCTATGATCAATCTGCTTATGTTTAAAATATTAAGGCCTTTTTTTTTTTTTTTTTTGTGGATGGGAAATCATCCAATGACCCCTCCCGCTCTGGGTGGAGCAGAAGGGAGTGTCAGACTCTTACTGACTAAAACCCACCCGTGTTCCTTCCTTAGCCCTTTGTGTTCCGGGGTAGCGGTAACCCTTTCAGACAATCCCGCTGCCCCGGCAGGCTTCGGCCCTTTCGGGCCCCTTCCTTATGCTGACATCTCTTTGAGGCGCGCGTGGAACACGTACGCGCCGTCCGGCACGGGCCTGGTCCTGATCGGACGGAGAGTTACCCATTACTCTCCGCCCGCAGGCCCGCGCCTACGGTGGCCGGGAGTCGTCTCGCGGCTCCCGACGCCCGGGGCGTCTCCCGCGGCGGCTGGGACGTGAAGCCCTCTCCCTCAGCCGTCCCGCCACCTCCTTCGCTAGCATGACTGCTTCGCAGAAGGAGGTGACTGCCTCCCACTCCCTCTCGCCCCGGACCATGGCTTGAACCAAGGCCGGGCGCGAGAGGTCGCCGCCGCCGCCGATCGCCTCTGCGAGAACACGGCGGTGCTCCGCCCAATTGGGGCATACCGCCACCGTATGCTCCACCGTGTCCTCCGGGCGACCCTCGCAGTGGTGACACCCGGGCGTATCCTCCCGCCCGATAATGTGCAGGAACCTCCCGAAACACCCGTGTCCGGTGAGGACCTGCGTCAGGCGGTAGGTGAGGGCGCCGTGGCGCCTCTCTAGCCACTCCTCAAAGAGGGGTCTTACCGCCGCTATCGCGGCGTGCCCAATATTAAGGCCTGAGTTCACCAATATTCAAACCTCCAGTTAGGTATTTAAACAGTTGGTTTGTGTCCAATTTCCTAAGGAAATTTTAAATATAGAACTGATTCAATATTTAATCTTTGATTGAAATGTTGGTACACCATGCATTCAAATTTGGAACAATGAAGACACAAAAATGATGGCCAGTAAGTATGTCGGCAACAAAACTGCATGAAAACTTTTTCTTTGATTCATCAATAATTTTATGTTTTATGCCTTGCCTATAAGGTGTTTATTTTATTTATATTTTTAGGCGTTGTGATTTAGGAGCCCGGAAGTGTATATTTAAGCCATTGATATATATGTTACACTAGATTAGCAATTACCTCACCAAGGCGTTGCCACTAGTCTGATGGCCACAGCCATCAGCGTAGCTAACGTCAGTTCAGTGCTCTGTGTGACGCCAACCGAAGTCAACCGAGTGACATGCGACAAAAAATATCGCGAAAGAGTGCGATTCAAGATCACAAAAACATAATAAATTAACCGGAATTACTTTCCACACGTAAATTAATTGTCTCTGTGTTTATATCAACGTAAAAACGCAATAAAATGTAGAATTTTGTAAATTAGGTTCAGTGTTACCACTAAAAACTTAGTTTTAGTTTCCCACATTAGTGGGAGTTTTTAATTTATGGGATAAGTGATTTTAAATATTTTTTTAATAATAAAAACGTAGCAGGGTGCCTAAAAATGCAGCACGCCGTGAAAAATGGGTGGAAATAATCCGATTGCTGAGAAAAGAGACTGACTGGCTACCTACTAAATCATTCAATTTCATTAATAATAAAGAAAAAATATTCAAAAAGAAAATGTCTTAGTTATTTTCATTATTTATAATTTTCTATAACACATCCAATAAGAAATACATAATTTAAATATTTAAAAAATTATTTAACTTAACCTAAAACGCTTTTTAGGGCTTCAAATGTTGGGTAAAATTTCGCATGGGTAGGCAACCCCATCCCGTCATTGCATGTTTATACTGCGGTCTTTGTCTAATCTAAGTGACGGTATTATTCTTACGACGTGTGTAAGTGAGACAGATATATGTTTACTTTTAAATGTTTAGTGGTTTCAAAGCTACGTCGTCGCGTTTATAAAGTGGCTACACTTTTTTGACACATTTTATTGAGGTTTGCTTCTCTAGTTATATAGCTCAATGATTTAAGCTAACTGGTTGCTAAACAGTGTTGCCAGGTTTCCGTAATCAGTACTGTTGTGGTTTTGTATGTCAATAACAATGACAATAATTAGGTATTTCCCGAAACCAAAACACGGCCTTTGTTTTGGTTCCAGGAAATAATCATAATTAATGTTTTGTTTTTGCTCTACCTCACTATCGGCACGCTCGAAAATCATGAAAACGACACCCATATTGAAAAAAATTAAAGTTCGCCATCTTGGATTTTCATTTTTCTGTAAAAATCTCACCGTAACAACTTAGGTGAAGTGAGCTGTTACTCTACCTGATGTTAGGGATTGGCCCTATTGAGCTCACTTCACGCTCACTTCACCTAAGTTATCAGAGTAAGATTTTTACAGAATCGACCGGCAGTTTATTTACTTCTACCGCAAACCACGTTAGAGAACTTCGTTCCACAAAACGTTTGTGAATTTCCTCTGTCCTTACCTGTTTGCCATTTGAAAACAAGCGGTTCCGCACTAATTATAAAATGAACAGTGCAAATTCTATTTCCCAGCCATAAATGCTCTAACACTTTGCTGTGTTTGCCCATTTGTCGTGTTTATATTTGTCACACATAGTTGCCATTCGTAGGCTTTTTAGGTCATCGTCGCACGACACGGTCGACTATTGTTCCTATTTCGACGAATTGACATTTTTCACCTGGATAAGCGTGGAACGAATTTAGCTCGTGTGAATGTGACACAATCAATATATGGTCTACTCTATATCTATAGGTACATATATACCTATACTTTTATATAATAAAATAGTAACGAAGTCAAAACTGTAGTTACATTGAATATTTCTGATATAAAAACTTAAAAAAAAAACAACTGTCTTCCAAAAAATAACACTACAAAGTGAAAAAGAACTTTGATTGCGGAAGTCGGTGTCAAAAAACGAAAATGCGGAACCAACGACACCGACTTCCGAAATTAAAGTTATTTTTCACTTTGTAGTGTTTTTTTTTTGGAAGTCGTTGTTTTGTTTTTTTTGTAAAAAAGTTTTTATGTCGAGTACTGAATACCGTTTTATGAAGTCGGTTAAAAATGCGGCTACTTTTGATTCTTCAAGGCTACTTTTGTACCATCCTGTAAATAATAAAGTACACTGGTGCCTCATTTAATAAAAAAACGTGCAACGGGCCTCTGTGAGTTGGCTTCGGCCCACGGCTCTTCGTATACCTTCCAAAGGTCCGAGACCCCAGGGTATCGAGATATGTTAAAGACATTTAAAAAAACATAATAGTGCCTAGATACCCATTACAATTAGTTTTTTTATTTCAAAAATCGTTTTCGGTGTGCCATGGATTTCTGTTTCCCATGATATAAAATAATCATTAACTAGTCACAAGATACCTGGGGCCCAAGTCTGCTATTTTTATAAATTCGTCATTCCAACACGATCCCATTGTCATTTTGCTAAAAGTTCGTAATCTGCTAAATTCATAATGGTCGATCAATGGTCTGAGAAAAAAAAATACCTAGGTATTTTTACATATTACGTATTATTGTTTGCAACCTGAAGTTGTAAGAAGTTCGTAAATAGCAATAAACATTACATTTGTCATTATGTACGAGATTACCATTTTATGCCATTTCTTTCAATGGAGTGTCAGTGGTTGACCATTGGAAAGTCATAATGACGCCATTATGTTAGTAGATTACCAAACTTGTCAAAATCAACAATTGTGAAATCAATGATAGACCATTCTGACACTATTGTAATAGCAGACTTGAGGCCCTGGAGATGTGTTTCAGAATCACGACAGATAGGTAGGTACTACGCTTTTTCATTGAAAAATGTTAGGTACACTATTTTCAAGGAAAGATAACAAGATGTTGCTAAAATGTGCTCATTATTTTATTTAACACCTCTTCATTTTGTAGAATACCTAGTAGGATTATTATCTTGCTGAATCATTCCTGACATAAATGCGAATATTCTGCTGAATTTACGTTGCTGAATACTATCGGTAACCTACTACCTAGTAAATTTTACGACTTTTCATGAACTTTTAACTTTTCAAGTCGTTGTTGATCAGCTAAAGTGTCAGTAGTAATTTTTTATTTCAATTATAGGTTTCAGTTTCATTTCACAAAATACCATTATGACAATAGTTTATTATAAGGGGAAATTATAATACTATAGTAGGATGACACAATGAACGAAACCGCGTGAGATGAACGTGAAGTTGGCGTGGTTTGAATTGTCAAAATATCACGCTTGACAACCATACGCAGTTTGCACGTGATAAGATTACGCGGGGAATTATAATAAAATTACCAAACAGAATGAGACCATTCCCTGCCCTTTTCATGCTCTGGAGACCATTCTGGAGAAAAACAAGATTTATCCTTAATATTTGGAGATATTGTTTATCCGAAGGTAACCCGATATCTCCCAACCAGATAATAATAATAATGCTTTGGGTACAATAAAAAATACCTACTGTTGTTTGGTGTTATGTTATTAAGAGGCCTATTACAAAAATGTGCGTAGATGCATGATTTTCTCGTTGAAATTGAATACTATTCGTTGGTTGGTATAAATAACGATTGATTGGTTAGTATATTTATAGTTGGTTTGATGATTGATGATCTCTTCTACAATAATAATAAAGCGATTTTTTTGTTATTTATCTATTTATTTAGCAATAATCGTTCTCCTGATGCATGTTTAAACCGAAAACTCATGGAGAGCTGATTTGAGCGCTCTAATTTGCAGATTCTGTTGAATATAATATCCATGAAAACAATTTTTCTCATATCACAAATATCATATACTTTTATAATAAAGAATACATTTTTGTTATATGCCTTATAAATAAAGAAAAAACGACTGGACCTAATTCAATTTTCTACTGGAAACAAGTCTGAATATCTCCGAACTTCTACATCATTTTCACGTAGTATTTATACCAAAATAGTCTCCAATAAATGCTTAAACAATATCAATTTAACAAAATATTGATACTTTGTTTTTTTAATAAATATAAATAAAATAAAAGTAGGTATTATTATCTTATATTTCACTGCGCCGGCGATGCGCGCTCGCCCTGGCTGGAGGCCTTAATTTATTGAGGCATCCACAGGCAATCACGGTTAAGCAGACGACAACCTCATAGGTTGAACTGCGAGATGCCATTTACGAACAAAAAAAAAAAAGATGCGCGCTCAGTACCAAAATGTAAGACGGCTCTTAAGGGGCTTACACCACGTGGTATCAAGTCTGTCTCACGACAAGCTCCGACCAGATAATAGGCTTACTCTTATTACATTACCCTAATTAACAGACAGTCTTAAGACAGACTTGATACCGCCTGGTGTAATAGGTCCTTTAGAAATACTATCAGTATTTACTGCTTCTCACAGACCACAGCTGTTATCTTAACCCTTCCCCGAATGTGTTCGGTCGATACTAACCGAATATGACACGAGCGGATGTATAATGCTCATATTATATCCATGTACTTAGTTACAGTCAGCACTGGCACTAATTTACGTGTTAGCTCTTCAAAGCTCTCGACTAGGCAGGTACTAACAATAATTCCTACACGGGCTTCAGATCTGCCAGACAGTTTGGAAGATCATCCTTGCAGGGTTACGACATTGGCTACCTAAAGACCTATATTAATTGGGTTTAAGAGTAAACTAGTCGCGAACTCGAACTCATTGTTGGTCATGGCCAAAAGCACGCTGTCTCACCTGGCTTCGTGTCCGACAGCGCTAGTATCAGTGATGAGTTAGACGCTAGTCTACACGCACAACGTCTAGTTCTCACGCACAGAAACACCGTTCCGAACTGATAGGCGCATAAAAAAAATTCTAAAAGTGCTTCGGAAAATCGAGTTTTGTGAAAAAACCACTGCATAAATCAATTACAAATAAAGTTTATTGATCTCTCCGATAACTGAGCTTTGTCGGTACGGACTTGGTTTTGAAGATTTTACAGTTCTTTTAATACTTATTTACACCCAAAGTTACGTTAAAAATAGCAAGAAAAACGAATCTTTGTTGGCTCATAACTTTTTAATGAATTGTTATTTTACTATTCTGTTTCCGTACAGACACAATTAATAATAAGTCAAAACGATATCATGTTTAATTTTATATGCACAATGTCAAACAGTGAAGTAATATTCTCCCGAAATTTGTATACAGGGTGCAATTGAAGTCATGGGCATTATTTTAACCTAAGGCACTACTCATGATACTAATTGCATTAGGGCTACTATTACGCAAATCAAAAATATTATTAATGCAAGTATGGAAAACCTTAAAATGTAGTAAGTCATAGAAAGTATCAAACACTTTGCGCTTCTCGATAGCAAATGCGTAGGTACATTACGCCGTACGCGTCATTGGGCGTGAATTCTTTGACCCCGCCCGACTCACGTGACATTCGTAAGTTGCCAATGAATTGATTCATAATAAATTCCAACTTTCCCTTCGTACTTTGCCGGCTTAGGACGGTCAAAACTACGTCAACTAACATACATTAAAAAAAACATTTACGTACCTAGCTTGTGGATTGTTTTGAAAAAACCTTATTTGTCGGTAAAGTGACAGAGGGTAAACGGGTGCTCTTCCACGGGCTTGTGCATGTGCTGGCACGTGAAAAGACGAAAAATCCAACAGGTTCTTAGTGGTTCTGGTGGAATGAGACCCCGTGAAGGAATAGGGTCGTTTGGGTTGCGGCGATGGAACATTTCACGAGTTCATACAACCATTTGTGGGTATTGTTGGTTGGTGTACCTAGCCTGCACATTACGCGGTCGAGGCATCGTGTACACAAACACACACACAACACACAAATACTACACTAACACTTAATACACTGCAATCCAAGCACCGTATGACGCGAGCGGCGAGTACGGCGATTACATCACGGGATCAATAAATCAATTACGCGTCAATGCACCTGCGCAGTCGTTATGACACTGGTTCCGGGTTCACGTTGCGGCGGGAAGCAGACCCCGCGCGGGGGTGATATTCGTATTTTTGCGAGTGAGGGAGTGGGATGGAGAGAGTTCAGGGAATCCCGCCGGACGGCATGACTTTTAGCCCATTGTTATTATTACTTGTAAGGAAAAACCCGCGCGCGCGCAGGTGATGTTTGTTTACATTTCGCTTTGCGCTGTACTGCGCTTTAAGATTTTGATACTTCAACATTTATTGGCGTTAACGAAGTATTTTGTTTTAATTACTTTAAGTGTTTATTTGCAATAATAAGCCTTGTGCAATTTGACTTACTACATTTTTAAGGTTTTCCTTAATTGCATTAATAATATTTTTGATTTGCGTATTAATAGCCCTAATGCAATCAGTATCGTGAGTAGTGCCTTAGGTTAAAATAATGCCCATGAGTTCAATTCCACCCTGTAGAATAAATATCGAAAAGTGGCACCTTAAGGTGCATTTTTAATGATATCCTAAATATGAGTCAAATTCGAAGTAGATAAGATTTTAAAATACTTTCTTAATACCTCCACAAACATACATACATAAACTTACGCCTTCTTCCCATGGGGATAGGCAGAAACTACAGCACGCCATCTGTTACGAATCGTAACAGATGGCGTGCTGTAGAGTATAAATAAGGATCGTAACTTATGATCCTTATTTATACTCTTTTTCCACAAAAGATAAATTGTAGAAACTTGCTCCCAATTACGATCCTACGGCATAGCTCGCATTCTGCGGGCGCCTGATAAGCCAATCTCCGATCACATGACTTGACATGACAATTATATTACTTAAACCTGGTGAAACCTGACAGGAGCCAGGACCTGGAGCTTTAAGCTACGGTTTCCTAGAAAATCAGTGGCCGCCACGCAATGCCTGTCATGAAAATAATGGCAGCGGCCAAGATTTAAATCATAAGATTCGACCAACTGCGTCAAAAGATAGTCGCATTTCTGTTTGCTATTAATTATGCATGACTAAGTACCTACGGTTAGGGCAAATCTGGCGAGTTAAATCTTTGGGCAGCGGGATTTGACCAAAATACGCTCTCTAGAAAACACCAACTTACTTTCATAAAATCATAACTAACATTTCACTGACGGCATTCGCCGACAAATAAAAAAGCTTTCAAGTGCGAGTCGGACCTCATGATATTTAACCCTTTTTTTTAATATTTTCTTCATAGCCCACTTTCACTTTCGGAATTTTGAACTATAGGATTTTGTTTTTAATTATTTGTTGTTATAGCGGTAATAGTAGTACACAGTCTGTGAAAATTTCAAGTGTCTACCTAGTACGGTTTAAAAGATAGGTACTTACAGCCCCGTGATAGACGGGGCTCCGGTCCGTCCGTCCATCTGGACGGACAGACCGGAATCTTATTAATAGGGCCCCGTTGGCACCTTTTGGCCACGGAACATTAAAAAACACATCGCTCAGGGAGCAACATAATTTGAACTACAGATTTCTAATAAACCTACCGAGCATCAAATTGAAGTATCAGGTAAGCCTCTTAAAGCAATTTTGCTGCATCATACTACCAATTTAATGAGCTTCGTTATGCATCCACTTGATCCGTTTAGTTTTTGCTAGAGTGGTTGTTTTCGTTTTATGGACAGCTTTGAAAATAATGGTCTTGATCATAGTGGTTTGCAGCAGCATTGTAGCTAATTACTAATTCACGATATATTTTGTTTAATCGTGTCGGCACTTTTGTATAGGCTCAAAAAAGCTCATTCAGCGAAAAAAACCAGCCACAACATTTTCAAAACTTCAAAACAGCTACTACACTTTTGCTTTAGTGCGTAGCTTTATTAATTCAGTTTAATTTAGATTACGTGTCAATTCAATTTAATACCAGCCTATAATTATCTATACCACTACAGGGCAAACGCGTCTTAGACAGAGGAATAGGACATGCAGCAAAAAAATCTTTTTCACAACTTTTGTTACAGCTATGGTTACAGCCATTGAAATGCACTGAGATATAAACGCTAGTAATAATAGTTCTATGTTGAAATGTCACTTATTTTGAAACCCTTTGTTAACACACATTGTACGAATGACGTCATATCAATACATTTCCAGTATAATCTAACTTCTTATTATACGAAAACTTTATACAACGCCAGGTCAGCTAAAACTGGAAATGTGTAGCTTGTTATGTCGTCGTGTGTGCAAAACTAGATTCAAAACCACCTTTATTCGTTATTTTGAAAAGAGATGCATAATTTAATTTCAATTGTAATGGCACCACAAAGTTTCATGAATGTTTCATGAAAAAACCTTTGTTTGAATACAAAATACGAACTTGAAAGCTTTACGTTTTTAAAAAACAAACAAAACTTTGTTTCTGTAATGTTTTGTCGTGAGTTATAAACAATTTAATTTATAAAGTTTATTTGTACAGTTTTTTTTTTTTTTTTTGTGCATTTGATAGGAGGTACGTACCTAACTCGTAATAATGTGGAAATCGATTAGGTAAATTTGGAAGTCTAATCACTAATGTAGGTTTGATTGGATGATGAAGTCTTGAGAATAGTTAATAATATCCGACTTAGTGCTCATACACACGAGTGACACGCGTCGGTGACAGAAATAACTGCATCGGTCATTCTAAGTGGCACCAACCTGGTCGCAAAATTACTCCTGAAATCAGCGCAGTTTATATGTCTGGGCTTGGCAAGAAGTTAAAAATAATCGATCTGTTGCAGCTACCTTAATTAATCTTTCCGTTAACTTCCTAGCCTTTGGAAGTATCGCTCGCCGACCGCTGCCGCAGCGCTAGACAAACCGCGCTTCGCTCTCTCAGCTCGCGCGGTTGGTCACAGTTCTAACCTAACCTAACCCATTTAGTCGGGGTGATCCCGGCTTCGTTACTGCGATCAATTCGGCTCGCGCGTGGTTGGGGGCTGTTCATTTATTACATTAGACGATTTGAGGGGGGAGTGGGTCCAAACAAGTCTTATTTTTTCTTATTTGGGGTGGGAGTGGTCTAAATTGTTCTTACGTAAGATCACAAATGTAAGCAAAACTTACATTTAGATTTTTTTTGCTACTTTTTCTTTACAATTTTGGTAGATACTGATCTTACGTAAGATTGAAAGGGGCGAAGTGGGTTCTTCCAAGTCTTATTTTTTCTTACGTAGGGGGAGGAGGACTCAAAAATTGGTCAAAATTATCTTATGTATTATATGAATAGCCACACACAGGCCGCTAGTTGAATTGCGCCTTTAGTGAAAAAGGCTATGCTGACTGAGAGGCTAATTCAGCTGGTTGGCTGCGACACATATACTTATAAACTCGTGTTGTATTGTTTCTCTTCCTGCATAATAATAAGAACTATTTTAATGTTTAAATGAATACATAACTTAAATACTCAGTCAACCTAAAGTGGTGTGTCGTTACTCTTCTTAGAAAATAAGTAGGTACCTATAGGGGGGCGCAAAATTCAAATTTTGAAATAGTAGCATATAGGCCCAGACTACGACCCTGACCTCGAACCCTTCGAGGAATTACAAGCGTAATTTTATGTAATGTAATCATTAAAATCCTAACTTAATTTTATAAATGCGAAAGTAAGTTTGATTGTTACCTTTTCACGCCTAATCCACTGAACCGATCATCATGAAATTTTGCATATACGTTGTCAGGAGTATAGAAAAGGATATAGGGTACCTTTCATCCACAAAAAAAAAAAACTTTTCCCGAGGAAAAGGACAATAACTTTTGACGGTCACAATTGCTTAAGGACACTAGATGGCGTGGTGACCCGACTTTTTAAGCAGTGTTATAACAAAAAGTACTAGGGTTGCATGAATTCACAATAGTATTTTAATCATTATTATTATCCTTTTAATAGGATTTGGACTAAATTTGACACACACATACCTAGTTTATTATAACGTGGATTAACACAGGATTCTTTTATCCCGTTAATGCGTTTCTGTTTAAAAATGTCCGACCTCCACGCGGGCGAAGTCTCAGGCAAAAGCTAGTCATCAATATAACTTTGTTAGTCGATTTTATTCATGAAAAAATGGCATTTGAGGCCAATGCTAACTTTCGAGTTGTACTTATTATTGATTTTAATGATTATACTTCGATAAATATGTATTAATTACGGTCGCGTCTAAATTTTTTATTACCTTATCCTTATACTGAGCTGCAAATTAAAAAATCGTGAGAAAAGTTGAATTTCGCTTGCTATCCTAGTGCTTTCAACCCTTGTCAGTCGCCTACTCATGAATCATGATGTTGAGTATTGAATATTGACTATTAACTGATGAATATTTAACGGTGTTTAAAATTAGGTAAGTTGTGTGAATCATTGTAATTAAATTAAAAGTATATAAATTAATTAAATAGTGATTGGTATGTATAACTACATAAAAATATAAATGTAAATTGTTATTTGATGCCATTTAATTCAGATACAACACTCGCCGTATCAATAATATTTTTACCACCACTTCAAAAAAAAGTAGGAGGCCTTCAATTCGACTAATACGTAATCGATTACTGAAATTATGACAGATGTGAATAACATGTCAATTGAGTTTGACAGCGCGCCGTAACTTTAAGCGGGAAAAGTCTAAGGCCCGTATTACAGAACGTCACTCAATACTCAAGCATTACTTAAAACTAGATTCAAGCCATTTGATTGGTTGAAACTAGTTTTAAATAATGCTTGAGTATTGAGTGACGTTCTGTAATACGGGTCTAAGTCACGGATCGTTTAATGGCGCCTGCCGCCATTTTCATACAACGTCGAGATGTAGGCTGTAATAAAACGGAATTTTACGATGCTATCTTAGGGACCCAGCCAACTGAGCTACAATTGGGATAATATACCGGCACGACTATTAAATGTATTATTAGCTAATTTATTCGATGAATTTATTAATGAGTTTCGGTATATAGTTCGGGTTAATTGTTGATTGAAGTTATTGTGAAGCAGTTTGTTTTGTAATACACATTTATTATGGCAGTTGGCTGAAATAATGTAATGTGATTGTTTCCTACTTCATCAACAAGGAAAGAAAGAGATTTCTTCTTTCCTTGTTGATGGAGTATGTGAAAATAGTAAGGTACTTATTTGTTTTCAGATGAAAGTTTTGGACGATAGGAACATGATAGGAATGTTAAATAAGTTTATGTAAGGAGACGTAAGAGACGATCGTGAGCTCTTCAAGTCCTGAGTTGAGCTACACGAGTACTGACAAATGCTTGCACTAACTGGTCCACTCAAATATATGTGGTAATTTCCTCAAAAGGCCATTTCAGATAATTATCTCTACATGCTCTACACATGATCAGAAGACCAATTTTCGTAATTAACAACGTTCAAAATCTAGTCGCAATCTCATCTCAGCGACAATCAATTACAAAAACTTAGGTAAATTAAAAATTTAATCAAAAATGTAGTGAAATTAGAGGTATTTTTATCAGATGAAGACTGAGATCAGACTATGAATATTCTTAAAATTACGAGAATTGCCCCTCTGATCAAGATTGTTCTGTGACCTCTCGAGTTTATTTCGGCCTTTCTTCTCAGAGTAGTCGGATAGGAAACGCCGACCTCATCTAGGACTAGGAGGATGTATTTGATAGATGAAACTTATTTCTATAAGCAGGTTTGTAGGTACAAATACTTTTGCACAATAAAACAATTGTTAAAACTAGATGGGGACTGGTATTTTCTATCTGACTACTCTGAGAAGAAACACCAAATCAAAAACCGTGGAGTTTCTTGCCGGCTCTTCTCCATAAAAAACGACCAATTGGAACCGTGCACTTAGCTTCTGACGTTTCGTGTGCCCATGTAGGTTTAAGTATGTGAAATAAAATATTTTAATTATAATTTTTGAAAATCAGAGACATTGTCTTCATCAGATCATGTGAGGACCACATGATCCAAACACCATTTCAGAAGCTAATCTGCATAGATTATTTTAGTATTATTTTTGAGAGGATAATTTATATTCGTTTTGCCCTGTGTAGGTATTTACGTCGTGGCTTTGACAAACGATTGCAGGGTTCATTGCAGATTTATAACAATGACATGACAATTTATCGAAAGGTGATAATGCAAAAAAAAATAAATATGTATCCCAAACCATTGTTAATAAAGCAGAACTAAAAAATGAAACACAACATGTCTTACATGTGTTATTTAATTAATCACTAATACATAATTTAAATTAACACAGACATAAAACAACAGCTCATTGACTAGAATAACAATTCGTATTTACTTTACTTTAAACATTTATCATCGAACAACGACATTTAAATTTTTTGTTTATAAATAATCTTTACACTCTATGTCTACATCACGTCTCTAAAACATCGCGAAAACAATATTCTGTCACCCTCTACTAATTAAATTGTCTCACTTTATAGAAATTGGAGAGGTTCGTAGAATCACACAATTATGAATAAAATTTTCCGAAAAAAATAATTTGTAAAAAGTTTTTTATGATCCGGTGGAAAAAAGGAAAACTTGAATAAAAGTCATTAATATAGACTTCGTGGAAAAAGGGCAGTTATTAATACCTTAAAAAAAGGTAGAAAGTTAATAATTCAAGTGCCAACATCATTAATTTTTCACGAAGCTGACATGCTGTCCACAAAAAATGTTTGATTTATTTTCCGAATGAACTTCAAAACGTATTAAATATTCAGGGTTTTTTTATTGCAGTCAATAATAAATTAAATAATTATTAAATAAATAATTAATAAATTTCTGCTTCTAGCAGGCGTTTATCGTATATATATACGTGGACGTCCACGATAATATCGTCCCGTAAATAAATAAAATAAATTAATAATAAATTATAAAAGAGCACATTATGTGCTGACATATTGGAACCAATTTTGGTTAACTGATTGTGTCTTTCTTTATACATATATTATTATTGTAAGTATACATACACACGATAAATACATAAATAGTCCTCTGTGAACAACGTTATTACACGTCCATATAAATAAATATAATATTTCACTAAATTCTTACGAGTAGGTTCAACAGTGGATTCTCATATTATAACATTTCAAAAATACATAATATATAATTTCTTAGCTCAATAATAACACTTCGAATTTATTTATTGGCCTCAACTTTCAATAAGCGTAGTACATATTACAAGGACTAGTATATTATGTAGGTATACATATTTACTGACCTAACTGTACAAACACACGAGCGACACGCGTCGACGCCCGTCGGCGACAACCGACGACGCGTGTTGCTCGTGTATATACACACTAAAATAAATAAAGGAGAAGGGTCGACTTTCGACAAAAGTTAAAAACCTCCTTTTCCAGGAAACTACGTAAATATATTTTCAGAAGATTGTTTTGTTTGGATTAATGAATAAATATAGCCCAGATTTATATGCATTTTCATATTTAGTTCATTTTCAATTGTCATTCGCTACCTATTTTATCGTTGATATCGATAGTTTATGAATGTCATCATCTGCCTAGCCTTTTCCCAACCATGTTGGGGTCGGCTTCCAGTCTAACAGGATGCAGCTGAATACCTACCAGTATTTTAAATGGAGCGACTGCCTATCTAACCTCCACAATCCAGTAACTGTGTAATACGATACTCCTTCGTAAGACTGGTTATCAGACTTTCGGGCTTCTGACTACCCGTAACGACTGTAGTTATGTGATTGCTTGTCTGCTGATTGAAAATAAAAATTTAAAACGAACTCTTTTTTATTATTTAATGTTGCATAATTATTTTGACAATTCATTCATATTTTACACATTTTTCTTGCATATTTTCCAGCATATTTCTAGCCTTTTATGTTGCACATAATCCGGCCTCTAATCATAAATTCGTAACATATTAATTTTAAAATGTTTGAATAATAATCCTATAAAATAGAGCAAACTATAGTTTTATTATGCCTTAATATTACGGGTGGGTGCAGGTATATAAACTGATTTGGTAAGTATATAAAAAAATGGGCTACATATTTCGTTCAGAAAATGCCTTTCACAAAATATCCCCTGAGGCAGAAACGAATATTGACTGAAATAATATTGAATATCATCATGAAATGTAATAAACCATGTCGGCGAAGAATTTATATTTGTGTAAAGGCTTGATTACACCAAACTGGTATGAAAAGTACAAGATTTTATTTATTTATCTTATCAGATTTTCAGGGGAATACTTATTGCGTAGGTACTTGTTTTCTTAGTTATAAGGTAATGTCTCAAAGTATTACATATAAATAATTTGGAGATCCTTTTTTAAGACCTCAGTTTTTTTTTTTCGAATAGATCTTAAGTTCGGTGTAATCTTTGAAAGCGTTTTGCGCTACAGAAGTCACAGAAGTTTCCATCTTGGACGGCTGCGATGCGTAAAAGCGATGCATTTGTAAACTATCACTTAGCAAATCTATGTGCACTCAACTCAACCGTCCTAGGCCTAGGCTGCAGCAACCTGCCGATCGATTCTGTAAAAATCTCACCGTGATAACTTATGAGAATTGAGCTATCAATAGGGGCAATCCCTAACATCATCTGGAATGACAGTTCACTTCACCTAAGTTTTCACGGTGAGATTTTTACAGAATAGCACGGCAGTAACCATCTCACCGTGAAAACTTAGGTGAAGTGAGCTGTCATTCCACCTGATGTTAGGCATTGCCTCCATTGATAGTTCATTTCACGCTCACTTCACCTATGTTATCACGGTGAGATTTTTATAGAATCGATAGGCAGAATCGCACTGCAGGTCAAATGACACGCGCCACTTTCTTTATCCTAAGATATTTTCACACAGTCGCCTGTCATTTGACAAGCAACTACACATCTATACACCTACACCTATAAGCCTCTGACCTTGGTCTACACTTATCGCATCTGAACCTAATAATTACTATAATATCATTATTTATATAAATATAATTTCAATTATTTCTATTCATCTTGTTATCTACATATTGGCAGAAACGCAACAATGAACCGGGTTCATCGATGAAACAAATAAATGCTGCCGAAGTTATATTTATGAATACAACACGCGGCTCATTCAACTGCAATTTATCATGGGAGGTAAGCGGACTATCAAAATAGATTTGGCTTCGTTTGTATGTATTAACGAAATTGTTATAACAGTTATTATTTCTTACTTAAAAACTTTACAAATAAATTAATTTAAAAGTAAACAGTTCGTAAAAAAATAAGATAACAAAATCTCATATCACACTAAACCTATGGAATATTTCGGAAATTATCTTTACGATACACTAAAGTAATACTTCAGTAGGTAAAGCTAACGATATGGAGGAACCCTGTAGGAGAAATCGTACGCCTACGATACAGTTGTAAATAGTTATAGGAAACTTCATATATTTGGTCACCGTCCGGGGAGGTCGAGAGACGGGTGGACGAAGCGATTAAAAAATAACATCTCAAAACACCGAAGAAACTCGACTTCGAACTGCACACACAGTTATTGTCTTTATACGCATATACATCAGCAACTACTCTAAGCTAATACCCGTTTTATAAAGCGTCGTGTTTGTCGTAATTGCCGTTCTGCGGCCACGTGAGTAGCAGCTGCTCGTCGGCGTGGCTGTCCAGGTGCATATGCTCAGAGATGGCGGGCGAGTACGGCACGCCGCCCAGCAGCGCGCCGGACGAGCGCGACTGCTGGCGACACAGCGGGCGCCGCGTGGGCGACTCGCTCTCGTCCGACATGGCGCGCGTCACCGTGATGCGCGGCGACTGGCGCCGGCGCCGATCGCGCGTAGTCCCCCCCATGTCTTCCAGACCCAGCGCGCGGCCCAACACAACGTGCGGTGGCGCGCGGATGATGGGGATGGCAGACGTCCTCACCGGCCTCAGCGCCTCCTCTTCTTGCGAGTCCTGCAGCATGTTGCAAGACGACGCCCGCTGCGCCGGCCGCTCCGACCCCCGACACCCCATCGCCGCCGCGTCAGATAACCTCCTAGTGGTAGGCGGTCGTATGCACCCCGAGCCCGCAGATAACGAGGGTCGTCGCGACCCGCACGCGCTAGGCGTCCTCGCTTGTATCTCCTGTGTCACTTCGCTTTTCGTCATTCGTTTCCTTCTATAATTACGAAGCGAGTCACGTAGCGCTCGACTCCGTATACCGTACAAAATACCATTCACTGGTGGTGCAGCCGCCAGCAAAGCCACCGAAAGAGCGGCTAGCGGCTGCGGTGGTACTGCTACAGCGGGCCATATCAACACGCAGTAATACGGGAAATACAAAATGGCGAGTGAACCAAGAGGCTGGATTACTGCCGATAGAGCTCGCCGGCGAGGTGGTGGTGGAGGAGAAAAAGGATTTCTTTGGTGTGTGACAGTCACTTGTGCTGAGAGGGTCACTTCGTAAATGGCCGCCGCGATCCTGTGTCGGTGGTAGCGAGCGATGCGGAGGATCTTGAGGCTGCAGAGGAGGATAAGTGCGGCTGGTAGGAGCAGCGTGAGGGCTGCGTACACGAGGCAGAAGCCGAGCGCGGCGGGGCCGGCGCCGCAGTCGGGCGCGCAGCTGCCGAGTCCGGCTTTGTACTCCAATGGTGGCTGCGCGGCAGCCAGCGGAGCCAGCAGAGCCGCCGTCGCCACCCAGCCACCTACCACGCAAATCATTACCTGCAAATAGAAATGTTTCTTTTACGATGTAACATAAGAAATATCAGCTTATGTGATGGCAATATGAACCTGGCGCCATAGCAAATCATACACATTATTTCTAGACAGCATAAGTGTGATAAAGATTCCTCCTATACAACTGGCTGACCTACCTTCTTAGCGGAAACAATGGCAGCATAATGCAGGGGTGCAGCGATGGCGGCTGCGCGGTCAGCGTGCAGACCGCACACGGTCCACAGCTGTAGCGGGTGCAGCGCATGCAGCAAAGCGCTGCAAGCACACGCGGCACCACTACCGCACAGCGCTGCACCGCTTGCAAGGGCACCCACCGCGCCCAGGTGCACCAGCAACACTGATGACGCTGATGCTGGCTGTGAACAAAACTAAGATTTAACTTATATAGAACTGAAGGTATAGTCGCTGCAAAGGAGAATAGTGGCTATGAAGAGCTCTTCTACCTGATTCATATATCATCATCATCTTGACAGTCAAAATATGTCCATTTTTGGACATAAGTCAAACCAACCGATCCAGCGCTAGTGGAAGTTTCAGGAGCCCACTGGATGTTCAATTTCGAAGATTAAAAAAATATAAGTACATACGAAAATAAAAAAATGGTGTGCATTTTGACCGCGTAGGTATTGCACTTTTTATGAAACAGCAATTTGTTTACGCTAGGGGTTCCTTTTTTTTCGTCGGTTAAAAAATATAAACACAATGCTTTTGACAAAAACTATCGATGAAGGCATAAACTATCAGTCGATCAAATTCAGTTGAGACCACGTTGATACCGAACGCTAATTGGTGGATTCCGAACTGGCTTGTTATTGCTCGCAAAATGGGACGTCAGATAGGTCACGCACGTCATTAAACAATGGATTGTAAAGGATTACATTTTCTGTTTAGCAAAGCCGTTATTCTTAAAGAAATGTAATATGGCTCTCCTTTTCTAGTCACATGTCAGGGGAAATTAATAATGGCAGCGTTCACATCGCAGCACACAAAAAATATCCTAGTAACACTATATATTTTTATTTCTATTATTTTTTATTTTCAAACGAGTAAGCGTGCACTCTTGACAAAAGGTTGAAAAGACTAAATATTTTTGCTAAAACAGTCTTTTGATAGGAGAAACTTCAAAACAAACTGAAAATGGTTTTTATCCATTTTTCACCGCTGCGTTTTTCACGTTGTTACAAAGCTGATTCGCGTTCATAGGAGTTTGTGTTCTTTTTTTTATTTTTTTAACCTTTATTTTTATTTTGTGTTACAGCTTATATGCACTGTTCTAAAAATTATATTCTTGCATAAGGTTCAGTGGTACAGTGCTATTCTGGAAAAATCTCACCGTGAATACTAAGGTGAAGTGAGCTGTCATTCCACCTGATGTTAGCGATTGCCCCCTATTAATAGTTCACTTCACGCTCACTTCACCTAAGTTATCACGGTGAGATTTTTTACAGAATTGATAGGCAGAACGGTAAGAGCGCAACATGAAACCACTTATTCTTAACTGTCAACTACCTAGTAGGAACCTACTTACTCGCAAAGCTTGTATTCTAGAATTATATTAAACCAAAGCGTTATATCTATCGTCTTCATGTTCAACAAATACAATAAATACTTTACAGTTAAAAATTCGCATTTCTATTGCCAGACCTCAGACCTTACATTTATTTGAATTAGTTAAAAAAAGAACTCGAACCATTTTATATTCCTTGAAATACCTAAATCTGAATTTAATTTGTTGATTGTTAAAAGGCTAACATTCCTCATCAAACAATTTAGTTATTTAAAACTAAATTAAATGAAATTATTCATCTGTACTTAGCTTTAAAAAAATTTAATCACCATTGTTCATTTCAAACCTAGTAATCTTGCTATATTTAAAATGCTACGAGGATTTTTTGGCTCCTAAATATGGCGGTTTAAGTTCGGAATACCTCCACGCGTCATATTTATGACTATTGTACTTGTCCCTACAGCATGTGTCAGAAAGGTATGGTACAGACCATCAAACTGAACTACAAAAACGTACTTACGTATGATATTTTTATCACACGAAGTGACGCGCGTTTTACTTGTGGTAACCAATATACAAACACGCTGTTCATGTACGCGTGAAGACGAGTAGCGTTAGCATATAACACAACAAAACACACACACTTCCAACTTCACCATTATCTCGGGCGGTACCACAACTCCTGCGCTTACAAACGCGTTCACAGTATGCTTGTACACTTGGTAACCATGAGAAAAGCACGCGTCGCTTCGTAAGATAAAAATACTGTACTTACTTGATCCAAATGTATGGAACAGCTGATAATTTTTTTGCGATTACAACGTTGGTCCCATGGAGAAAGTAGTTCAGTTTGATGGTTTGTACCACACCCTTAATATGACCACACCTTTCTAATACACGCTGTATTCATAGCTGTATTCATATATAAAGTGGAGATGCGGCGGATAGCCAATCAATTTCATTGATTAACAGATGGGGAAGTGATTTACTGGTAGACTAAGCTCGTGTTTGTATGCAGTGGATTAGCTAATCTATCATCAGATTAATTTCTTGGTACCTGCATACTTTCTGATATGTAGGTAGGTACGGAGTTGTCCAGCGTAAACAAGCTGTGTTATTTGGTCGTAAATATACGACCAAATAACACAGCTTGTTTACGCTGTTTTGTTATTAATTACGCTGTATTCTATCGGTTATTCGAAAAATTAATATTTTTAGAATTGTCACTATGCCGGGCGCTGGGGGCAGACAACTGAAGGCCAATTCTCGTAATTTAAAACGTTCAAAATCTAGTCGCAGTCTCATCTCGGCGACAAACAAATGTCAGAAACTTGTCAAAATATGAAGTCTGGCGGTTAAAAGGTTAACATATGGGGAAGCGATTTACTGGTAGACTAAGCTCGTGTTTGTATGCAGTGGATTAGCTAATCTATCATCAGATTAATGTGTTAGTACCTACATACCTTCAAGGTAGGTATTTAAGTAGATACGGAGTTGTTTGTGTGCGAAAAATGGGATTAGGTTTTTTTTATTCTGCCTTATTTTAAGTTGAATGTGACAGGACTATTGTATAGTCTGTTTACAGTTAAAATAACTGTGAACTCCTAATTTTGTATCACTGTCGACGTCACAGTGATCTTTATTCTCATTTCAATACGGTTGCTGTTGATTTGCCGCCACTGACAGGTCTGTCAAAACCACTGTGATCTTTTTAACTCCTCGTAGTTAAAACCGTTCAAAATCTACACTAGTCGCAATCTCATCTCAGCGACAATCAATGTCAATAACTTGTCAAAAATGTAGGGAAAAGGTATTTTTGACAAATTGAGACTGAGGTCTTTGAATGTTCGAATCGCCCCTCAGTCTACTAATTAATTGTATATCAAAAGTACAAAAAAGTATACTGAATATACCTAATTATAAAGAAAAAAAACGAAAATGAAAAAATAAAAACAGCTGAATTCCAAATCTTCATTTTGAACAGACACATGTATAAATTAATACTTTAGGCCTACGTGTGTTTCTATATTTGGAAAGGGTTGAAAAAGCAAATAGTACATAAGGGTCAGACATAGGAACGCTGTCTATTAGTGAAGGTATGTTAACACTAGGGTTGAAAGGCGCTGACGGGGAGCGGTGAATGCTTATGCAAATCCTGCTCCCCCGGCCATAGGGAGAAGTGGAATATCGCGGTGGTTTTAGCCGGTAAGAGTCCGGCATGCCCCTCTGTCACTCCCACGATGGTGGAAGTACATGAGAATTTCGACCGGGCACCAAAAAAAAAGGGGTTGAAAGACGACTTAGAAGTTCATAGTAATTATACTTGTAAATCTATGTATGTACAGTAAATACACACTTATTTTGCGTCTAATTTTTTTGCAACACTGTCAATATTACACTGATCTTTAATCTCGTGACGATAAGAGGGGCAATTCTCGTAATTTTAAGAACGTTCACAGTCTGATCTCAGTCTCAAATCTGTCAAAAATACTTCTAATTTCCCTACATTTTGAAAAGTTTTAGACATTTGTTTGTCGCCGAGATGAGACTGCGACTAGATTTTGAACGTTTTAAATTACGAGAATTGACCTTATGGTTGCTCCAACTGTCAAGTCTGTCAAAATCACAGTGATCTTTATTGTTCTAGTAATTGCTGTTGGGAGGCAGCTGTCAGAAGTAAAATAATTGTGTAAGGACTGTAAGTAGAGTGTTTTATGGTTTTGATTTCCCACGCGCCAAAAGAGCCTTGTAGCGAAACACATGGTACCTATTTGATCGTTTTGACGCTTTCAATAGATATTAAAGGATCATCAAGTTTTTTTTTTTGCTTTGATGTGATTATTTTATTTAAGTATACCAAGAAAAAGCCTTAATTTAAATATACAAGCTAACACTAACACAACACTAAAATAACACTAAAATATAAATATTGTGTACAATTATATAATTTTAAAAAAAGGGAAGAGCCCATTGGGCATCAAAAATGAAGTTTGGTTTATGATCGCAAGTTAGTGGTATGGTAAGTAAATTCTTCAAAATTATCTGAATATTGTAATACTTTACAAACTAGAATATTTATTTTCATAACATAATATTCGTGAAATACCTACACAAACTCACACACTTGGCTTTAGTATTCAAAACTGAAAAAGTAATTTCGATATGTAGCGCGTCGACTTAAAGGCAAATCGAGCAGCCCTAACGGTCAGCCCGAGTGAGCCTATCAAATATTTACGGACTGTCCTTCTGTTATACTAACGTGCTCTTGAATTAATATTAAAGCTAATAGGTACTATTACTATGTAGGTATACAGGGTGGCAGGACAGGGACAACGACTGAAACCATGAATTCAGCAACATGATTCTAGATCATTAGTTCCCAAAGTGGTCCAGGTGGACCCCCTGGGCTCCACGGGAGACTCGACGGGGGTTTTTGCTGGCGTGACAAAAAAATGGGGGTTCACAATTCGTAAGCGAGGGTCCACGAAAATGTATCTACTTTAGATAGTGAAGAACTAAAATTATAGCTTGACTTCACATAGGTGTAGGCAGATAATATTTTAAAAATCTTAGCGACTGTTAATTTTATAAACTTGCATATTCCATATTTAGTACAACGTGTCGAGACTTGCAAAGCAAAGCAAAAAAAAAAAGAATTTCCATTGTTAGATCTAAACATTTTTTGTCGAGTTTTGGGAATGTAATGGTAGAAATGTAGCTGCAGGGGGTCCACCGGAACCAGATAAATTTTGAAAGTTGTCTATGAGAAAAAAAAGTCTGGGAACCTCTTTTCTAGACCGTCCATGCTATTCTTTAAGGATACAGCCTTGCGGGCAGCGCTGTCGCAGCGCTGTCGCGGTGGGTTTGACAGTTGCGACAGCGCTGCCCGCAAGGCTGTATCGTTAGAGAATAGCTGCCCGTTAACGCAGGAGGTTCAGGTGAATCCATGGTAACAAACATTTAACATCACGCTATAACCTTTAGGAGCCGAGCAAAAAGAAAACAGTCAGAATGAACGCTAAGTGAAAATGAAGTGAGGGTCGTACAAGAAATTTCACGCGGACGAACCCGAAACTGTAAAATTTCCCCTATCAACTTTGAACCTTATACTTTAGCGATAAAGTTGAAAATCTTTTAAAGAAATTTGACAGATTGTAGTAGCTTGATGTGCTGGCGTCTGTACTAATAAAGTTTTACTACTCCAAACGTATAAACTACTTAGTTATTAAACAACTATTAATTATAAATGTGAACGAATGAAGCCACCGTCGGATATGGTGTGGTTATGTTCCGGTGGCGCCCTCTGGTGGGGCTTCCGGGCGTGGTAACAAGTGGTAATGGAAGAAACCGTTTCCTTGAGTAATGTGCCGAGCTTATAGCACCTGCAAGAAGTTAAGGCACCGAAGAGTTAAGAAATAGTATGTATTTTCTGCGGTAGGTAAGGTGCAGTCGCCAAAAGTGATATGTAAACCAGGGTCGTCGGATGTAGCTAAAGTTTAGTAAGAAACCGATAGATGTTTTCGAATAAAATTAATTTAATTAATAGAAAACAAACAGTTCATAAAACAGATACAACAGGAGTAAAAACTTGAGAAAGAAAAAAAAAACCCACAAGTTACCAAAGAAAAACGTCTCAAAATCTACAAAAACCTTTACATTTCTAAACAAAATATTTTTTATTACTTCCTCATGTTAACCCTTTTATGCGATGGTCAGCGAACCGGGCATTCGGAGCGCGCTACTGCGGGAGCCGCAGGGATCCGCAGACATCCGTCATTCACGGTCAAATTTGAATGACGTAAAACATAAGTACCTACATAAGTCATTCAATATTACTCTTATTAGATTCAAATTAATTTATACCTTACCGAGATAAGACAGTTACATTGCAATGACTTAAATGATAAATTATATTGTCTTAAAAAATAATAATATGTAAAATTATATAAAAAGGAGGGGAAATAATCAAAGAGCATCAAAAAATTCTTCCGCATCGCTGTCAATAGGAATTCAAGTAAATTCATTCAAAACACACTTAAAAACGTCAAAAATAACTTAAGTTCAGTGTTTCCTAACCGACTACTCTGAAAAAAGAGACCGAAACAAACTCAGAGGTCTCGAGTCTCGTTTAAAATCCAGGCATACCTATTGGACTAAACTAGTCCATATGAAGACCATACAGATTAATGTCTGGGATCGTCTGTCGGCTAGAACCACACAGATCTAAGTGGTCCTGTCCAGTCAGTCGATGAGCAATACCAAAGAAAGAACATTTGGATAGACCGCTTAAAGTACTCAAATGGCTAGATTATACATAAAACTAACTAAGAAAAAAAAAATTAACGACATAGTCCACTCATTCGCAATAATTAAAATAATAATAATATAACTAAGGTTTTGCTTGTGCAATTATGGAAGAAGTTATCATGAACATCTGTCTACCGTATGGGGGAAACCCATCAGCTAGGCACATTATCTTCGGGTATTAGAGTTACCTTGACGAGAACACCAAGTTGTAAGTTGCTGATGGATAATCCTCTTGCTTGCTCTGAAATGCAGACTTGTAAAATCGGAAGTGCCGTACTACATGCATGTGCCCGACCCAGTTCTCGAAAATGGAAATATGACTCGATATCAGTGGGCTCCTATTTTTCTAAAATTTGAAATGATTTTAAAAAGGTAAGGTAGGGTAGGTAGGTATAATATAATATGATATGTAGACGTTGTAGTAATAATAAACTTGGAATTTGTAGTAGAAAATACAGTTAATTTGATAGTGATCGAAACGAAGCTGTGACGATTTAAATCCTATAAGCCGCGAACAAACAAAATATAATACAAAACTTGTTTAATCAAAAAGTACCTACTTACGAATTTTTTGATTAAAACTTTACGCTTCACACTTTTCGCTTACGGTAAGCCGCACGTCACAACGTGCGGCCTACCGTAAGCGTCTAACCGCACGTTAATTCCCAAAAAAAAAATGGTGGTCGCAATCTGACGGAAGATGCGTCGGGAGTAACTTTGGCCGCGTCTATTAATTCGCTCGACGCTGTAACCCGGAAATTCGGTATGTTCCCACTAGTTATACTGAGCAGTTCTACGGTAAAACTAATGGGATTTTTTTTCCCACTAGTACTACGATATTAGGTATAACAAAATAGTAGAACTAGTGGGAGTCTCTATTTCCCACTTGTTCTACCTGTTCCATCGGTAGAACTAATGGGATATTTTGTTCTCAGTAGTACTACGTTTCGATAGGTTCTAGAAATGGAAGTAAAGTACCAATTAAGCTAGTCGTATCTCAATATTAGGTTTAAAAGACACTTAGATATTACTGGAAACATTACAACACTATTAATTAAAGACACATTGTTTATATAATGGTAAATATTGTAATAATATTTATTTAGGACACATTGACTAAGTAAAAGAAAATATAAAAATGTCAAATGTTCAAATGTTGGGGTAGTATTGACCATTCATAGTAGCTCCTTTAGACAAGTAATCAATTAATAAAATTCCCTAGCTATACCAGAAAATGGTCGCCATAATCTTAGAGGCCGACTTTTCCACTTTAAACTTCTTTGGTGGTCTTTCTCCTTTTTTAATCCACTGCATAGACTCTTGTTTGGACTCCGGATCATACTGACGAATCCAGGTTTTTTTTATTTAAATTAAATTACCGACCTGCTATATGTTGCATGCACATTTAAAATTTTTGTATACTTAGAAATTTTAGTGGAGGTGCGTTCAGTTTTCTAATGGTTTATCTCTACCATTTTGGTTGCGAACTTTCATGGTGATGAGTGAGCCAATATTATTTTTTTAGATTAATATTATAAACATTTTACAGGTTTTGTGTACCTATGTCTAACTGGGATGTGAAGTAAACCATCACAATGTGTTGCATTTTCACGTGTTGCGGGTGGATGGTAGATCTCATCCAGAGGTAACGCTCTTGTCAATAAATTACATACTTAAAGTTTTGTTAAGAACCAAATTATTGAGGAAGGGAAGGAAAAATTAACGCTATGTGCTAATGATGCTATCAATAATATTTGTGCTTGGCAAATAAATTACTTAAACAAATCGCTCCAATCAAGGGCACTGGAGTAACGAAAACATTAATAGAACAATAGCATTGCAGCACAGAAAAGCGAAATAAAACTTGGACATTGAGTATTTTCCGATGCGTTGTGTTTAATGTGAAAGTATAAGATATCGAATTTTGCCCCTACTTTCCTGCTGGATAATAAAAAAAAATAACATAAAATAGCAATCGATCACAACGTCTATCATTTTGAACGCTAAGCCACGTTCATTGCGTGATTTACGTTTTTGAGCAGACGAATTTTTTAAACCTATGAAGCAATGGATTAGGAATATCCTTTAAAATCCTCGAATTGTGATTGGAAGTGTTTTACGCAATTAGGGGCAGCACCTTTAGCCTTAACCCTTATTAGGTAAAAACACGTAGAAAGTTTTTCCTCCGACGATCCCTTGTACAGACGCCAGCACATCAAGCTACCCGTAACTGTCAAATTTTCCCAATTAACTTTGAACCTAACGTGATAAAGTTGAAAATCTATTAAAGAAATTTGACAGATTGTACTAGCTTGATGTGCTGGCGTCTGTACAATTGACTTTACTATACTAACTCATCATCTGCCTAGCCTTTTCCCAACCATGTTGGGGTCGGCTTCCAGTCTAGCCGGATGCAGCTGAATACCAGTATTTTACATGGAGCGACTGCCTATCTGACCTCCACAACCCAGTGACTGGGTAATACGATACTTTACTATTATTATTATTAGCCTGTGATGTCCCACTGCAGGGCAAAGGCCTCCCTACTCTCTTTCCAGTTCTCTCTGTTCAAAGCTGCTTTGGACCATTTACTATACTAACTACATTTTATTATATTTACTTATAAACACATAAAACACATAGATCAACAGCCCAAAGGTACCTACTGCTTGTTTCATTGGAAATTTCTTCCAGTAGACCTGTGATAGAAGAGTTGGGTGAGAAACGTAGACAGTTTTACTTGATAAGCATATATTTCTAATACATGCTATTCGATTCCTTGGGTAAAGTGTCATTGAATTTTCCATCTGGAATTTCTAAGTACCAGCCCGGAGACTGACTTTGTGTCCGGTTGATGGCAATAGGCTAAATGCTGTTTATGTTATGTTTGTTTGACAGAGAATGGACGTTCTCAAAGTCGTGCATCATCATGTCGGCCGTGTCTGGCGTGCTGGCGATTCCATGGCCATCGCGCTGGGATACAATTACTCACTGGCTGAGCACATCGACTTGAAAGGTTACTCCATACTTCTAGTTTAAGGCATCTGTCCCACGGCCGATGTGCAAGCGATTATTAAAGAGTCGATACTCTTTTCTCGATCAAGAAACGTACAATAGAGAGAGCTCTCGCTGGCAGTGTGAACAGTCAGCGATCTACTATTAATAGTCGATGGCTTTCCTTTCGGTAGCGTTTCGGCGGCGGTTTCGATCGGTAGTGGGATATGTGCCTTAAGGCAAATAAAAACCAATAGATAACCTAATTCAAGAATAGCCAGAAGACGTCGTGACAACCAACGCAGAGGATGGTGGGTCGAGCTAGACAAAATTAATAGCCAATGTGTAGGAAAAGTTATGTGGAATGGCCTTTGAGTTGGATGATGTAAGCTTACTATGTCATTTACACGTCTAAAAGCATACCCATGTCAACAATATTTTTGTCTTCAGTGAATTTAATTTATTTATTTAATACTTCAAGCACATACATGAACAGAGGCAGACTTAATTCCATAAAAGAAAAAAAAAAATAGGACTGCCCCGTTGGTCTAGTGATCGTAAGCACTAATGCCGAGCATGCGGTCCTGGTATTGATTCCCGGGTCGGGCAAACTATATCTTAGGTTTTTCCATCTGAAATTTCTCAATAGCAGTCCGGTTGATGCGTTACACCCTTACATTTTGATAGTTTTAATCCTTAAAAGGGGTCATTATACTCATCATTATGAACAACTTTTACTATGGGACCAACCCCGAAATCGTGAAAAAAAAATCAGTTGATCCATAGGTACATTACGTCGAGATATGCGAACATAAATGTATGGATCAGCAGATTTTTTTTTTCACGATTAAAAGTGTAAAAGTAAAAGTTGTTCATAATGATGAGTAAAATGACCCCTTTTAAGGATTAAAACGATCAAAATGTAACGGTGTAGATACCTAGCGAAATGGGTATACTACAGGTTCACTTCTGCCTAACTCTTCCAGGATTACAGGCGTGTGTTTATGATATGCCTATATAAAACGAATTTATTCTCTTTCAGAGACAAACGTGTCGGTGTACTTGAAGCGAGGTGTGTTCGACGACGAGATTGCCGACGACATGGAATGGCGCAGAGCTGGACATCAACCGATTGCCGAACAAATCAGGGATGATAACCGTATGTTCTCAAACATACATTTTTTGTTAGCGTGATATAGTCATTTGGATATCTGAGATTGATCGAGATTCCGTAATCAGTGAGTGAAATAATAAATATAGTAAAAATCCTAAATTCTACTATTTAAATAAAAACGAATCGCTGAAATATATGTACCCGCATAACATCCGAATGACTGCACCAAATTGGATAATTCTTTTTTTGTTGTTTCGTATTGCCAGGAAAAGGTTTGTATGGAAGAAAATTTCAGAAATGCGAAAAAAAATGCACCCGTGCGAACCTGGGGCGTGCCGCTAGTTTTCCATAAAAACGACGAGTTTTTTTTTGCATTATTTTTTATAGCCCAATGTTCGTTTTGTCACAAGGAGGCCGCCTCACTAAGAAATGATTTTTAAAAATTCAACCCCTAAACGGGTAGTAAGGGAGGTAATAAGGGAGGATGGAGGGTAATAAGGGAGGAATGTCTGTATGGAATTTTGACATTTTTGTCGAACGGAAAACTCATCGGACGGGCGCACGGCTCGTAAATATATGAATAATTAAAAACTACCTTAGTCTTAGTAAAGGCCATTATTTACTTGGGCCGATGAAACCTGTACCGTAGTTGCGTAAGTAACACGTATTTACCTACCAATCACAACCTGAATCATTTTGAAGGATATTTCTAATCCATTGCTTCATATGTTCGAGAAATATGTCTGCTCAAAAAAATAGATAACGTAATGAATATTTTTAAATTGTTAAAATAAAAGCTCATTCCTACTGTTAGTGTGATCCGTTGGGTCTGGAGTGACACGGAACAAAAGTCGATCGAGAGCTAAAAATACGATGTCGAAACGAATCTAACTAATTAACTTCATTCTTTAAACCTGAAAGAATGACCCACGATCGGAAGGAATCAATTCCGGTAGAGTCGAAAAAACCGGAATGGATAAAAGTATAAAAGGTTACGCGAATGAAAAGCGAGCAACTGAGAAAATAAGAGAAAAAAAGATCGATATAATGTTTAATGCCAAATCCAAAAGAGAGCTGCAAAAGCTTGAGGGCCAAAAATAAGTCCCTTTAAATTTTTGATAAACCTTGGCCATATCAAAAGGATATTAGGTGAATAAATGCAGGGGAGTTTGTGCGCCTAATAGCCTAATAATATTTAAGAGACTACTAGTTTTTTAACCCAGATATTTTTTTAACAAATAATTTTAAAAGTGACTTTTTGCTTAATAGATGTTCTGCTATACAGACCATCTGATAGTTGGACGTTTTGCTACATGGACATTTTGCTAATTAGACTTACTGCTCATTAGACGTTTCGCACCTTTTGGACTACTTAGAACTTCTGAGGAGGGCTTTTGCGATTGCGAGCCAAGTACTTGCCTAGCAATAGCATAGTATCTCTTTTGAAAAATCTTTATACCCATGATAAACCAGGCGCAATATAAACATAAGTTTTTTTTTTAAATTATAAGGTACGTTAAGATAGACGATTTTCTTTACGCTGAGAGCAGTAAAGCTACAGTTTCCTAGAAGAGCGGTGGCCACCACATAACGGCTGCAGTGACGGCTGTCTTCCGCGATATTACGGTGTTGAAAAACGCTTTCCCAGGAAAACATACCATAATATAAAATGAGATGTATTTAATAGCACTTTAAAATAATAATACATCTATTTCTGTCTACAGGGTTTAAAAGAACCTAAGTAACCTATGTCGGGGTGCCCCAAGTCCCGAGATCGCTTATAGAAACCATTATTTCCTTTCAATGAATTCGTTCATTCAATGAATTTTTAAGCTAAACATATTTATAGCGGAAACTATTGTTTTTATAGTTCATTCAATTAATTTTAAAGGTAAACATTTTAAAATGTGAAACATTATTTTTAAAGTGCGTTTATAAATTCCCCATATAAAATTATGGTTTGTTTCCTCAAATATTCTGTCTGTTTTGATGTGGTTTATATTTATTTTAATGTTCTAACAATTATAATTTAATATATTATTTTGTCTTTTTGTTTATTTTAGTCCAGTACAATCCCCAGAAGTTCTACATTAAGATCAACTGTAGCATCGTAGATTTTTATCGTTTTAACTTTTAATTTATTTATAGTAATGCACACTTGCTTTTCCAATTCTCTTTTGACATTGGCAGAATAGACGACATCGGCTTTACTTGCCATAAATAAAAATACAACAGAACTTCTTTCATAAAAAAAATTCAGTGACCTCATTCACCGGTAAATTGAGGACGCTATATAGCAGACCGCTCTTCTAGAAAACTGTAGCTTGTAGAGACCTCTACAGTCTATAACTCTCTTATATCATAAACTAGACTATAACATAAACTAGAGAAGTTCTGACATAAACACCAGATGGACAACGCTATCACGAACATACTCCCATCAAATTCAATTGCGCAAGCTGAATTAGCAAAAACGAACTGTCTGACGGTCAGTAGCATCAAAGCATCCTTCACATTCACGTCTGTTTCGCAGTGTCCATTAAACGCATTGTATTGTCGCTCCAACAGCGGACATTTCTGTTAGCACGATGTTACGTGCTACTATTTGTTCACGTATACTGTGGGTAAATAAACTCCGCTCAACACTTTAGATGGCCCTGTTAATAATGCAGTAGTGGATGTATCTTTCGTCATTGATGAAACATAAACAATAATGTTTGTGATCGTTCAACGAGGTTCCAATTAAAACGAATGTTTGTCTAGCGTTCCTGCATGTACTAAATTGTGTGCAATAATTTCGTCGTACAAAGTTACGTTTGGTCTTAATTATCTTGTTTCTCCGAGATCAAATGCTGCTGTTTCAGTTCAACATCAAGGTAAAGTTTAGTTTCATAGGCTGTAGATTCACCGACCCATAAAACCGTTTTATGTTATTAACATGTGTGGATTTTACCTCAAATGTATTTGCGTAAACGCATGTAGGAGAATATATTAGGCGATCCCACAACGCAGTTTAGGAGGGCGATAAACTATGAGTCATAAACCTTTATCCAAGAAAATCTTATTTCACGGTGAAACTCTTCTTGGATCTCAGAGAGATACGGCGCGGGAATATCTTTATATCCTAAAGTTACTGCGCGCCCAACCGAGAAACTCTCTCTCCAAGAATTTGCGAATTCAAGGAGCAGAAATTTTACGAAAAGAGACTGTAATTAATCCTTATCCTTGTCTAATTTTTTTTTTATCATTAATTTACTAAAATCTAAATTAATTTAATTACCATCTAAGCACTTTTTGCATGGAACACCATTCCATTCTGTATCTGGAGAAGGGCGTTGCTAGCTGCGCTACAGTTTATACTTTTGCAGGTATCATCACTTTACTTGTTTTCAATCGACAGATATTTTTATTCGTGAAACAAAGTTGACATCTGACAGTTTTTGTATGGTAGAACTGTCAAAAATTCAAAATTAATCTTTCGATAAAATTATCTGGCTTTGGAAAAATCAGCCCTCAATCTTATGTTATTATTTGTTCCAAAATATCCTTTTTTAAAATTATGATTAACTAGCTTTTGCCCGCGGCTTCGCTCGCGTTAAATTCGGGGTAACACGGTTAAAAAAAAAAACAAAAAAAGTAGCCTATGTCACTCTCCATCCCTTCAACTATCTCCACTTAAAAAATCCCGTCAATTCGTCGCTCCGTTTTGCCGTGAAAGCCGGACAAACAAACAGACACACACACTCACATTTAATAATACTAGCTGCGCCCCGCGGTTTCACCCGCGTAAGTTTTGATCCCGTGAGAATATCGGGATAAAAAGTATCCTATGTGTTAATCCTGGTTATAAAGTATCTGTGTGTCAAATTTCATCCAAATCCATTTAGTAGTTTTTGCGTGAAAGAGTAACAAACATCCATCCTCACAAACTTTCGCGTTTAAAATATTATTAAGTATTAAGTAAGATAGTAAGAAGTAAGATTAGTAGGATATTGTAGGATTAGTATGGATATTGTTATCTCCACCGGAGTACGATGGTAGCATCATGTTTAATTCGTTTGGAACTGCTTATGTTTTTAATATTGAAACGAAAAGAGATCTTTTTAACTTGATCGCAGATGAGGAAATAAAAGGTAATTGATATTTTCTCTCTTTTCATTCATTCAGTATACTTGGCAATAAAGGATTTTTTTAATGGTTTTCTTTAGTCAGTTACAGAGCTCAGCTATCAGACCCATAGATCTATGATCAGGTCAGTCAATAGACCTGTTGGGAAAAAGAACTCAGTATAAGCAAATAGCGTAGTAAAAATAAACAATAATTAAATTTGACCTTGGTTTAAAAATATACACTTATTAATTAAGAAAATTGACTGAATTAAGCTTAAATTGAATAAACAAACTAAGAAAAACGACCTATTTGCTTGAAGTGCAAACGACGGTAATTACCGGTTTACGGCGGCTTATCTAGCGACAGTGATGAGACACGCCTCGGTTATCAACGTCGCGCCAAACGCTGAAGAAAGGTAAGCTCCTTGTCAAAACAACAAGTTCGACAAAACTCACGGATTATCACAGGAATTAATCTGCTGACATTATAGATTTCGGCTCGACTGGAAATACGATTGTAAGTTTGTGCGTGGATTATTCGCAGCTTATGCATATCACATTCGTAACACACGCGTGCAACATGCACAGCACTCTTGTACACACGCGTAGCACATGCGTGGCATACGCGTAGCCAGGGCTGGGCGAAATACATGCTTTGATTTAATTAAAATACAAATTACAAAATACTGTCGCATGTATTTAAAATACGAAATACAAAATATTTCTAAATCGTGTATTCGAAATATAAAATACAAAATATAGCATTTTAACGATTTTTATTTAAAATACAGTCAGTCAGGTGTTAGGTTAGGTAACTAGATTGACTTGACACTTGATTCACTCCATCGCCCTCGTCGACCGACATCGTAGATTGAATTTGATCATCCATCGTGATTCGTACTTTCGTACTATAGTCCGCGAGGAACTAGTTGGCCGCTGAGGTGGGGAAAGGGGTGAGGCGGCGATTTGCAACGCCTGTACTGAGTAATGCGCCCCCGCCCCTCCGTCCCACCGCTCACATACCTAAGGCGCGGCTAACTAGTTCCGCACGGACTATAATACAAATAGGTGCACAAAGTTTTGTAAAAATAACCGTTTATGAATGAAAATGACAGTGACAGACATTTGACAAGACAAGGTGCTCAACAATTTGACGTATGATAACATATACAGCAGGTGACAGCAGTACGAATGCAGTTTTGCCAACTTCAAAGATTGACATATATTTAGCGGTTTCCATTTTGCTTATCAAAGCTATCGCGAGCGCTATTTCCTGCAAAACGCACCCATTCATAAAATCGCTAAATGTATTTAAATATGTTCAAATGTATTTTCAAGCCATAAGTATTTGAAATACTAACTACAAAATACCTCAGCGTTAGGTATTTGAAATACCAATTACAAATTACATTTTTAAGAAGTAATTGAATTACAAATACCAAATACGTATTTGTATTTCAATTACGTATTTTAATTACAAGTAATTCAAATACTGCCCAACCCTGCGCGTAGCACATTCATATAATAATAATAATAAATATTTATTCCTTAAAAGGGTATTTGTAGTAAGTACATATTACAGTAAATTAATTAAGCGTAGAACTTATACTAACAAATATTAGCAGGGGTGAACTAAGATGTCCAGCAGAAGGCATATATTATGGATAAGTCATATATTATGGACCATGTTTTTTTTTTATTTGAAATGGGTTTGCTCTTGACTCTAGTCTATGTCAATGTCAGAGACAAAGTCGATGATGGAGTGAGCTTACCCAGAAGAAGCCTATTCACTCTCACTGAAGAGATTCGGGTAGTATGCGCTCGGAAACACGACGCAGGTAGAAAGTTCCACTCTCTTGCTGTGCGCATTATAAAGGACATTAGAAAACGCTTAGCGCGAATTGTTGGAATAACAACTAGGCAGGGATGGTAACTTGCAGTGCGTTTAGATGTCTGAAGGTAGAATGGGGCCGGTGGAATGAGGTCGTGGAGCTCTTGGGCACACTCACCGAATTACAATCTATAGAAGACCAACAAGCAGGCAACCTTGCGGCGATGAGCCAAACTGTGAAGCTGGCATCCACCAGTTTTACGTCGCTAATGAGCCTCTTAGCTCTGCGTTTCACTGAGTCAAGTGCGGCAAGTTAATATTTAGTTAAGCCATCCCAAAGATGACTGCAATACTCCATATATCCTCTATCCTCCATATTATGTCCTTTCAAGTTGATAGCATTAATAGTTCTTGAGATATCCAGCTATGACAGAAAGACAGACAGACAGACTGAGTCGCACGGTGCACCATAAGGGGTCCTTTTTACCATTTCGGTACGGAACCCTAAAAATAGTTTAATTCAGACTGTTTAAATGCCCTTATTTTAGTAATACATATAACACAAACTGAGCAACTGAAATGAGGCTCTAAAATAATTACATATGACACAAGTTCAAGGGTGAAGGTGATCAAGAGATCACCTTCACTACTTATTCTATATAAAAACGTAAGCCAGCCTCCATTCTCTTCAAGCTGAACACTTACGCGTGTTTAAATAGAGAAGATCCACGTTGTGAAGCACTTAAAACTTTCCAAGTTGCTAAAACCTGTGTCAAGTGTTATCTACTTGTATAGAAGCGTTGCTAGGCATGTATATAATTGAGAGGCCGAAAGACACAGAGATTAGAGATCCCTAGAAAAAAGACCGAGCATGTAAGTAGTACTATATTACTTTGGAAAATTAGAATTTATATGTTGGATAAAATGGGATATTCCGTAAATCCTGATCGACCGACCTGTGTGGCTATTATTTGGTACTTATCGGTACATGTATCATCTATATCTATGAGTAATACACATTTTCAATGAAAGTCGGGTTTTCGTGTCTTTCTGTATGACCGCGTTGTTCTTCTGAATTGCATACCGTTTTCTGATGCGATTTCACTATCATTTAGATAATTAATTTATAAAATAATTCTTCTTCAACTCTTTGCAAGCTGTTCCATCCTTTATGCACGCGTGTGTCGCGTTATAGGCTGTGCGTAAATAAATTTAGCAAAAAATAAAATGTTATATTTCATTTATTTATTTATGCACTATTTATTACCTTATGTATACTGTTGACATCACAATATAACTTTCAATAGACGGGTTTCGCAATATACACGTGAAACAAACTATTATAACAGTCTATACCTCAGCATAAAGTTATAACTGACTGTACACTTCTGTGTGTTCATAGCTTAATGTGTGTAGTGAGAGCAAACAGAATGGCTTTTAGTATTTAACTCTTGTTTATACTGCCTTTATAACGACTTTTTAAGATGGTGCTATTTACTTCAGACGTAATATATCAGTATTAAGGGGATTACATGACCTAAAGCGGACTGTCGGACTTCATAGAAAGAGAAGCACGATGACACAACACTGCTGGTAATTTATTGCAAGAAGCAATTATTTATTTACAAAAAATCTGTTGTTTTGACAAAAAAATTAAAACACTAGTGCTTTAGTATGTTGCTTGTAGCATTGATATATATGTTACACTAGATTAGTGATTAATGCACCAAGGCGTTGCCACTAGACTGATGGCCACAGCCATCAGCGTAGCTAACGTCAGTTCAGTGCTCTAATCAGTTCGTCTGTTCAGTGTGTGGTGTGACGCCAACCGACGTGAACCGAGTGACATGCGACAAAAAATATCGCGAAAGAGTGCGATTCAAGATCACAAAAACATAATAAATTAACCGGAATTACTTTCCACTCGTAACTTAATTGTCTCTGTGTTTATATCAACGTAAAAACGCAATAAAATGTAGAATTTTGTAAATTAGGTTCAGTGTTACCACTAAAAACTTAGTATCAGTTTCCCACATTTGTGGGAGTTTTTAATTTATGGAATAAGTGATTTTAAATATTTTTTTAATAATAACAACGTAGCTGGGTACCTAAAGATGCAGCACGCCGGGAAAAATGGGTGGAAATAATCCGATTGCTGAGAAAAGAGCTGACTGGCCTGACCTACTAAATCATTCAATTTCATTAATAATAAAGAAAAAATATTCAAAAAGAAAATGTCTTAGTTATTTTCATTATTTATAAACTTCTATTACACATCCAATAAGAAATACATAATTTAAATATTTTAAAAATAATTTAACTTAACGTATAACGCTTTTTATAGCTTAAAATGTTGGGTAAAATTTCGTATGGGTAGGCAACCCCATCCCGTCATTGCATGTTTATATTGCGGTCTTTGTCTAATCTAAGCGACGGTATTATTCTTACGAGGTGTGTAAGTGAGACAGATAAATGTTTACTTTTAAATGTTTAGTGGTTTCAAAGCTACGTCGTCGCATTTAAAAGTGGGTACCTACACTTTTTTGACACATTTCATTGAGGTTTGCTTCTCTAGTTATTTAACTCAATGGCTTGTAGAATAATCTGATAAAAAATCAGAATGATTGTATGTATAAGTATATTAATATGGTTTTTAATTGTGAAAAGAAAGTTTTTTTTTATATTGTATAAAAATAATTTGTATTATGTTTTCTTCACACTATTCTAGCATATATCCTGAAGAATATTATATATTTTTCTGATTTTGTTTACTGTAGTCGATTATACTTTTATTGCTTCTCGACGCAAATGGATGCGACGGCTGATTATTTTTTCGCGAATATGATGTTGGTCCACACCCTTAAATTGACCACACCCTATTGATAAACGCTGTATAGATTAAACCCTAGAAGAAATCTGAGGAGCAAACGAATGACTATGTTGCCAATCATGACGATAATTTGTAATAAGTAATTTCCAATCGTTATCGAAAATGTCTAAAATGGGGTTTTGTAGTTACTTTTATTAAAAAATCACCCACAATAACGACTTCCCCGCTTCACAATTTATTTGTACGAATATTTGGTACCAATATTTTCTTGTAAGCAAACAAAGAAATTAATTAACAAAAAGAACACCAGAAGCCAGGCCTTCAAACTCGGCAAATTCAACATTTTCCACCACTTACGGTTTTATTATTATTTATACTTACAATTAAGAATTATTATCCAATGTCCGAACGTAAGAGTTTCTATAAACATTAATATTATATTATTGTAACAAACCTAGCTTCGCCCGAGGCTCTGCTAGTTTTATATGTGGGTATATACAACTTGAAAGGATGTGGATAAATTTCCAGGCAAAACATTGCCGCTGCCTTTTTCAGACACCAAGTTATCACTGCTACATATTTAAACGTACCACGACAGACAGTGATAACTCACATTCACTTTAAAATATTTTCACCTTCAAATAATGAAAAATAGGTTAACATTTTTTTTTAAGTTAAACGGTTTAAATGAAAATGATGATGTAGTTAATGTACTAAAAGCTAAAAATAATTCGGTAGGTACTAGTCATCACACCAATTTCCATATTAATCTAGGGTATTGATCAGACAAAAAAATAAAATCGTGGGACGTAGCGTAACCTGAGTAAATATGTAAATAGCATTTATAATGATATATGAGCTGTTGACTGTTGGTAGAAACACACAATTATAGTGTGGTCAAGCAAATTTATAAAAAAAAAACTTATTATTCCAAACTTTTTTAAAAATCCATAGTGTTAGTACAGTAGAACTTAAATGGATCAGATATTCTTTATTTATAATAGATTTTACCAGGAAATTCTTAAAAGCAAGCCGGAGTCTGGATTATGCATGTGCCCGGCTTACAATAGACTTGCCTATTACATGGGAATTCAAACAGAACTGGCGACAGAAATTAATAGTAAACAAAGATATAAAAACTGTTATACAGAACCCGAGCCACTTTGTCAGTAATCCCGCCAGTACGAGGCCAGGACAAGTGGCACCTGAGTGGCTAGATCCACCAGGTAAGAACCAAGATGTCGCAGATACGGCACGAGCGCGGCTTATCGCTCGCTTGCTTCAATGTCTAGCTTACAATCTCTTCGAACATCTGTTTGACTCACATCTAAGGTAGGTCTCATCATTCACACTTATGCTTGCTTCACACTCATAAGGGTCAGGGTTTTGGCACATATTCGAGACCAGCAGCGCCCCACGGTTCACTTTTTCAAATTTTAATTTTATTAATAGAAAACAAACAGTTCATTTATCAAATTAAATTTCATTCAAAAACATCAATCGGTTTCTTAGTAAACTTCTACTATAATTGACAACCCTACATACTTATCTCCTTTGCTGACTCTACATATAAGCTGTATTACTGTAAAGTTTCATCAAAATCCGTTCAGTAGTTTTTGCGTGATAACTGATAGAGTAACAAACATCCATCTATCCATCCTCACAAACTTTCGCGTTTATAATATTATTAGGATATAATATATTGTGATGTGATTAGTGTGATTTAGAATGTAACGAAGTAACGATATTAATAGATTAGAATTTTATTTTAAAATAGCAGCGCCTAGCGGTTTCACCCGCATAAGTGTCCATCCCTAGGAATATCCGGATAAAAATATCCTATGTCCTTTCCCGGGACTCAAACTATTTCTATACCACATTTCATCTAAAGATTCAGCGGTTTAGGCGTGAAGAGGTAACAGACAGACAGACACACTTTTGCATTTATAATACTAGTATTGATTAGGATAGCCCCATACTGAGTGAAATTTTAGTCCAGAAAAAGGGGTCAACTCGTAGGTATCTATACACCTTCATTTTAACGTTCTAAATGTTGTCTCAAAAGGCTCATAAAAACTCGTATCTGAGTCGTAAGTTATTCAAGGTCAAAGGTCATAAAAATGGGTTTAAATGGGTTACGGTTTATCTCGATTATCTAGATCTAGGTCGATTTTATAACTCAATAATGATGTTGACGTCTATTGTAAAAATTGTAGGTAAAGCATAAAATTTGCGACAAATGTTCCAAGCATTTTTTCATGAGTACAGACATATATACTGTAATGCAAGGTCAACTGGTCACGGTGAATAATACCTATAGTATATTTAAAAAAATTAAGAAACCCCTAATCTAACTGGACTATTTAATAAGATAAGGTTTCGCACGATTGAAGATTTAAGCTAGGTAGATATCGACGGTGTTTTCAATCAATAATCGCTAGTGCGTCCGGCTCGTGGCTAAACAATAACATCCGCACGGATTGTTCGAAGGTTAAGCTACGCTTGCCAAGGTCGCATCATCGATGGGTGACCATGCATTACATGGAGTTCAGGGGATCCGACCGGAATAATTCATATCGAGACCCTCCGTGCTTCGGAAAGCACGTTCAGCTGTTAATCCCGACTGTCATTCGCAGATCTTTGACAGTCGTTACTTACGGGTAGTCAGAAGCCCGAGTCAGACAACCAGTCTTACAAAGGGGTATCGTGTTACCCAGTAACTGGGTTATGGAAGTCAGATACGCTGTCACTACATGTAAAACACCGATTTTTTTTTCGCGATTTCAGGTTTGGTTCCATAGTAAAAGTTGTTCATAATGATGAGTACAATCTCCCATTTCGATTTGTCGCAGGTTTTCAATTTCTCCCTGTATATGAAATACTTAGCAGACAGGCTTTTCTAGCAATTTGGATAAAGTCAAGTTAACAAATAAAATGTATAAAAAACATCACGTTTTAACCCGGAAAATCAAAATTTTGTCACGCGAACGTAGCCGTAGGCAGAGCGAAAGTAATGACAAAACGGAATCCAAGGATTTTCGCAAACCACTGATGGTGATTAGTATTTTTCACAAAATGATGTCAAGGTTGGGAATAAAAACTTTGTTGTTCTCTATTTGAATGTTATTAAGAAATGATACTTTATATTTTTTTTTGTGACTTTGAAATATTTTTATTAAAGTATTCTCTTAGTAATCTGTACAAATAAATAAATTTTTGTTTAAAAAAAAAAAATTTTTTTTGGTCTTTTATTGTTTTTGTTTTCTTTTATAAATGTTTCGTTTTTGTAACGTGAATACTGTGTTTTTTCTTCTCTTTTGTTGTGAATGCTGTGCACGTCTGTAATTGATGTAAACACTAGTCCATGTCTCTGTTCTCTGTTATTTGTAAATGTTTGTGTTGTTGATATGTCTTAATAATAAAAATAATAATAAAATTGAAGTGTCTATTTGTAATGTAAAAATAAAAGCATTTTAATAAATGCATTATTATTATGAAGATATACAAATTGCCGTCCTCATTACAAAAAATCTTTTTTTTTTAATTTTATGTCTGTCTGTCGGTCTGTTTTTTTTTTAATTTTATGTCTGTCGGTATGTTAGTTCCGGCTAATCTCCAAAACGGCTATGCAGTTTTTGTTTTTTGGGACTTTCATTGGCAGATAGCTGGTGTATAAGGAGTAATTTAAAGTTACTTTACTTTTGTTGTAGAATAAAAAAATCGTAAAAATACACTTTCGGTTTTCCGACATCCAAGCGAACGAAGTCGCGGGCAGCTAGATACATGCTAACATTTCGTAGCAGTCGCATTTAATCAACAACAAATCTTTAACACCACTAAAATAAAGATTTCCTGAAAAAGTTTATATACTTATTACGAAACTTACTAAAGCAACAATGTTTCTAAATGGCGTTTCTTAGTCCTTCGCAGTTGTAAACAAGCTCCTTTTTATGAAGAATTCAGCACTAGAATTCACGTAGTAAAGCGTAAAAAACAACAGTAGATTATCTGTTGAACAAGTAAAAACGAAAAAGTAACTCGAACCTCGTGAAAAGGTCGTGACGGAACGGTAACAGGGGAGCTATTCTATAAGGATTCAGCCTTACGGGCAGCGCTGTCGCAGCGGTGAAACTTATTGTTTTCACCGCTGCGACGGCGCTGCCCGCAAGGCTGTATCTTTAGAGAATAGCATGGCACGCTGTGGAAGCTGAGTCGCAAAGTATGTTACACCTCCTATCCTGACTTCTATGCCCCAAAGCTGCCACCGACGACGCCGTGGAAGTAGCGAAGTTTTGAGCCAACAAAATTTTTAATACGGTCATGCCATCGACACGAAAAGAAAGATACATTTTTGGGTCAAAAAACTGCGTGTATGTGTTCGTATAGGATAGGATTATATGTTATATCACAGAATCGACAAAACTTTTTGTAACTAAGTCCCGAGGTACAACCTACTTACCTACTTCAATTTTATTTTATCGATAGGTTGGGTCATCGCCCTGTGATGACGTGTTCCTGTCGATCGGTTCTCTAATAATATCGCTGTGAAAACTTAGGTGAAGGTATTGAAGTGAGTTGTCAATATTGTCAATTCCTAGCGTCAGCCGGAATGACAACTCACTTCAACTAAGTTTTCATGACAATTCACTTCACGCTCACTTCATATAAGTTTTCACGGTGAGAAAATTTTTATTACTGAATGGGGCCCGCTCTTGACCTCGATCACGCCTGATGGTAAGCGATGGATGAGGTCTATAAACGAGCGTGCCCAGAAGATGCCTAAGGCACTGGAACGCCCATGCATCGACGAAACACAGCAGGCTGCTTGACGCCGGACTCCGGTGGGAGTGTGGTCGCTAACCAGGCGGGCGGAGATTTTTACAGAATAGCACTACTGTCATCCTTCTTGACGCTTAGGGTGTACTAGGTTATCTAGGGATTGTCAGCTGACTTCAAGTTCCCTTCATCTAACATTTCACGTGAGATTTTTACACAATAGTAGGTACTACTGTTCACATTGAAACTTTTGGGCTACCTTCCATAACTTTAAAATAAAGGTAAAGGTTTTCCATTCCTTCACGGTATTTTTAACGTACAGGGTTTTTAAGTTATTGGACTTCATAATCAGGCTGTCCCAGAAGTCGACGTCAAGCCGGAATCGGGTAATACGATAATATAATAGAATCAGTACGGGCCAAATCATACGTAGTTATCAGAATTATATTTTAAAAATAAAAGTTGTGTTTTAAAAAATTGTTGGCATTAAAAAAGAAGAGAAAATCGGCAAAATACACTAGTAATAGACCGATTAAGTTGAAATTTTGTATAGGTACTTATCTGTGACCCAAAACACTGACGTGTAACGTAAATAAATTAATGGCGCCCATTGTATATTTTGTAGTGTTTGATGTATTTTTATGTTATATATTTTTGTGGTGTACCTAAATAAAGAAATAATAATATAACTTTCCTTAAAATATATTGTGACCACCAATTAGTTACTTACGCTTAGGATTAATTTCAGCTAACTTTTATAGCTAGAATAAATATGACTTATCATGACAAGAAATTTTGAATTTTTGTCAGTTTTTCAATACTAGAACTGTCCACTAGAAATCCAAAAAAGACGTCAATTTTACAGAGAAAATATATATCTGAAGGACAATTCTCGTAATTTTTTCACAATCTGATCTCAGTCTCAATCGGTCAAAAATATCACATTTCCCTACATTTTTGACAAGTTTTTAACAAAGAATGTCGCTAAGGTGAGAGAGTTACGTGAATTGGCCTTCTGACTTTGGTAAAATCAGCACTTACTGAACCAACAAAACTAAAGCATTGGAATAAATCAGAAACGGATAATTCATTATAAACAATATTATTGTGCTATCAAAAACTGTTTTTTTGCTAGGTAACCTGTATCGTATTCATAAGGCATTTCATTCTTCACAATTGATTCAAAGCAGTGAATGAAATCGTTCAAAGTATATGATAATAAATTAAAATCTGGATGAACCTGGCTTCCCGGAGTGCTTTTGGTATTATATCAAACTAATTTAACTTTTGAGCGGTATTCTTTTAATTAAAAGACTTGTTGCAGAATATTTGAATAAGGCCATTTGGATTTTTACGTTTACCTTTCATGATCTTTTTTTTTTGTAGGTGTGTGAAAGTGGACGAATTATAAAATCAATCAAATTCGAACAAAATTACATCTTAGGTAATGCATTTAAATTCAAGGAGATGTTCCTCAAAAGAAAATAAGAAGGTGTATAATTGTTTGTAAGTATACCTACATAAAAACTAATATAACTGTGAAATTTTGCCAATTAATGTGCAATAAGTAAAAGGAGGATTATTGAATTGTCTTTGGCTATGCTATAACAACTTGAGCAATTAGACATAGTTAGGGCAACCGAAACTTTTAACTTGTACTGGTAACAATTACGTTAGCTATGATTAAACAGTACCGTATAATAAGGTTTATAGGGATACAACATAACTTGTTAAATTTTTACACGACTGCCCAAAAAGCAGGGTTTTTTCCTCTGCTTTAAATTGAGATTCGTAGGTACTGCAACCAGGGTTTGCTCTATAAATTAATTTTCCTTAAAAAAATACAAGTACCTGTTCACCTCTAACATGTTTCATGTTAGAGGTGAACAGGTACCTACTTGTATTTTTTAACTGAACAGGAATATTATTTTATGCTAAAAACTACATTTTTGGAAAACTGCTGCCGATGCCGTGGTGAATAAAACAATGTAGGTAGCGCCGTGCAGTGTCCGGTTCGTTTTTCTCAACTCGTTACTGAGACAGATTTTTTTATTTTGTAATTAGTCTACGTTTATACTAAGTTTTAGAGATAAAATACTCCTATATCATATACACAACCTGGAAACCAGCGGGTTAGTTGCGTAGCACTCTGACAATGCCAATGCCTTTCATTTTGACAGTTCAACAACATTCATTGCGTTATTTACGTTCTTGAGCAGACGCATTTTTGAATGAGAATGACGCAATGGATTAGCAATTTCCTTCAAAATCTTTTGATTGTGATTGAAAGGGTGTTATTTCTAGGGTGCTGCTAGGTTAATATGGTCGGCCTCGTAATTGATGGATGGATGGATTGAAGGATGAAAGTCACTCGCACGTTATAAAAGGTATGTGACAGTTACATAGTTTCAACCCTAATGAAGTATCAATTTACTGGGAGTTTTTTGTCAAAAATGGCAAAAAAAAACAATAATTTCGAGTTCGACTTTACTAACACAATTCAGTTACGTCTTCGGACACATAAAGGTCAATTAATAATTCCTTCTCTCAAAAAAATAAAAAAAGTTTTCAGGAATTAAAAATTAATTTGAGAGAGCTTTAAGTCAAGGTTGGGAGAGAATGTGAAAGTGTGAAATAAAAGAAAGACGAATCCCTTAATCTTTTATTTCGTGACCTTTTGAGTGCCCCGTTACCCCGTATTATAATAGTAACAGATATGATAATTTAAGTAGGCAGCCAAATTTCGAAACATCAACGAATATAAAACAATAAGGGCGAATTGCATTAATGAAACTGAACAGAAACCGCGTTCAAGAGTTGTCAGTGTCATCATTGTTGCAGAATACTGACACTGGACACGATTCCGTTGTTCACAAACTAAACTAAATTTAAGTTTAGTGCATCTTATTCTTTCTATTTCATTAAAAAGGACAGAAGATAAATATTAGTTTAGTCCTGTCAAATTAGTCAGCGCATGACGTAAATTGACGTATTTTAGTAGCCAATTTTTAATCACGTCTAAACTTGTCTATGGATTATCTAATTTGACAGGACTAAACTAATATTTATCTTCTGTACTTTTCTTATTGAAATAGAAAGAAAAAGATGAACTGAACTTAAAAGTTTAGTTTGTGAACAACAGAATTGGGGCCACTGACAGCTCTAAAACGCAGCAGTGCTATTCTGTAAAAATCTCACGGTGATAACTTAGGTGAAGTGAGCGTGAAGTAAGCTGTCATTCCACCTGATGTTAGGGATCGCCCCTATTTCCCATCCACAAAAAAAAAAAGGGATCGCCCCTATTGATACGAGTAGCTCACTTCACCTAAGTTATCACGGTGAGATTTTTACAGAATCGATCGGCAGCTTAGATGTGCTGATCGCATTCAGTTCCATTGGTGAAAGTCCTTATTCTAATGCTCTGTACACTTCCACTTTATCAAACAATGCTTAGGACCGGTTTTTTTTTTGTTGTTTTGTACCAATGAAAATATTTCTCTCTGCTATTTAGCTAGTTATTTCATTTACCCTACTAAAATTAGCAAAGTTAATTAAAACCACACATTTATTAATTACGAGTATTCGTTTATTGTTGTATATGGTAATGGTCAGCTAGACTGAATTGATAGAATTTATGACTAATATTTAACTTACGACCTATATGTGAGGGGCCCGTGGCTAAATAATAACAGCCGCACAGGTCGATCCATCAGGTTAAGCTACGCTTGCCGCGGTTGGTCTATAGATGGGTGATCTTTACATACCGAGACCCCTCCGTGCCGCGGAAAGCACGTTAAGCCGTTGGTCCCGGCTGTCATTCGTGGCGAGGCGATTACGTTATGATGCGTTGCAGTAGGGAGTTTCATACAAAGAATACTCAATGCCTCGAGTTGATACGGTGACGATCTCTTTCCGAGTGGATATATTGTGTGCCTTTACCTTTAACCTAAGTAATGAGCTCTGAGATGGGATCATAACTCATTATTATGATGAAGAACTTACTGAACACCTAGTAAGAAAAAACAATTTCAAAAGTACTACCTATCTCGAAGCAATAAAACTTGAAATAAAGTAGAAGCGAATCCGCGCTGAATTTATTGGCTTTCGATACTTCAGTATTATCTTTCAACAACGATAGAAAGCCACCTCTCTAGGTTCTACCAAAAGGTGCAGAATTGCACACAGCAACATAATAAAATTAAATAATAGCCAAACACAGCTGTGAGTCTATTACCAGAGAGAAGCAAGTCGCCCCAAATTAGTGCAGTCTGTGTCTGCAGTCCGAATCGATACGAAATACGAAGCCTTTCTAGAGATCAGATTGAATTATACGTGAACTGTTACAGCTAACCTTTCGTATTGTAAAACTAATAAGGTTTCACTTAAATATTTTAGTTTATGCCAATTTTGTGGCAAATAACAGTCAGTTTGCGCTAGTCTTGTTGCAATTTAAATATAGGCTGTTTATGTCTCATAAACAATGGCTTATTAGCAAATACTGCCTCAAATAACTAGAATAGTCGCAAGCACTGTTGCTGAGCATGTGCTTAGGTTTGATTCCCAGATTGTGTAAGGAAATGTGGACGAAGAGACTTTTGAAAAAGCCTAAGTCAAAAGTCATAATTCGAGGTTTGGCTCTCGAATATTTCCTCCTCCAATATAAAAGATATTTCATAAACTGAATAAGAAGGATATAATATAATGTGTCCCTATGTTTTTCTTTTTTCATTAATAGTTGTCAAATTTGTACACTAGGCTTCTGTTGACAGCGGTTTAAATCGGCATTTTTAGAGGGTTCTAGTGCTTATAAAAATAATGTATCATCAAAAAGGAAAACATAGGGTCATACAAGTAGCTAATGTTTATTATTCTGTAAAAAAATCATTGCTTTATGGTCATTAACCAGAAAGAAAACAGACGAGAGCGTTTCTATGGAGAAAAGACCACCCGCATTTCCTCTTAAGTTTTCAGGAATTTCTCAGTAGCAGGCTAAAGTTTGGATTTCTGACCGGTATAAATAGAAATAGGTTCTATTGCCATTGGCACCCTCTCTAAAATCCAACTTATCTTTGCGAAGGCCTTTACCTAACCTGTCGGAATACAAGCGTGATATTAAGTTATTAGCCTTAGCTTACTAATATTATTAAAGGGGTAATGAGTTTGTATGTAGATAATCTTCGTAACTACTGATCTGATTCCTTCATTAGTGGGAAATTATAGCATTTCCGAGTCATCACCACATTATTATAAAACCAAAATCCTCCCGCCGCGTCTGTTATCCGTCCAACCTTTGGGGAAAACCGTTTGAAAATCCGTTCGGTACACGGATAGTTAGGCTGGCCGCATACACACGTTTTCCGTATTCGATTTCCTAATGCGGAATTTCGATTTGGAATTCCGTGAGACTAGCGCAAACGTTCGTTTTTCTTCATTCGGAATGTATACACGTCAGTACATCGTGTTGCGATTCTATGCGTAACTAATACAAAGAATACGTCCGACGCGCGCGGCGCGGGCGCGATATTGAATAGAAATTTCGATTTATTCTTCGTTCGTCCCGAAGTTTTGTCCCACATTCCAAAAAATTCCTAGTTTGTCCCATATCACAATTAAAGTTGTGTTTCGTCCCAAATCACAAGTACTTTATTGGTACAGTCAACAAAAAAAAGTACTTATTTGTGAAACAATAATCTGTCTATATCTATACAGGGTTACTTTTCAATGACCAGCCAAATTTAAGGATGCGGTACAGACCATCAAACTAAACAACTTTCTCCATGGGACCAACATCGTAATCGCGAATAAAAATTCAGCCGTCCCATACGTTTAGGTCGAGTAGGTATTGAAGTTTTCTATTGGACAGTTGATAAATTTTTCGCGATTACGATGTTGGTCCCATGGAGAAAGTTGTTTAGTTTGCTGGTCTGTACCACATCCTTAAATTTGGCTGGTCATTGAAAAGTAACCCTGTATATATAAATAGAAAACATGGAACTGACTGACTGACATATCAACACACAGCCGAAACTACTGGGACTAGGAATGTGAAATTTTGCACACTGCTTCCTTTTATAATGTAGGGGAGCATTAAGAAGGGATTTTTGAAAATTCAACCTTTAATGGGGTGAAAAGGGGGTTTTGTGTGTATGAAAAATGTTATTCCTTGAGTTAGTAAAATAGGCACGAATCTAAGTAAATTATTCATTTTAATTTTCGCATTTTTTGTTTTTCTAAACTGGGGTAGTTGGGGTGTGCTACAGGCAAGCGCGGTTAAGCAGACGATGACAACCTCAGAGGTTGAACTGCAAGATACCAAATATAAAAAAAAATGCGTGCTCAGTACCGAAATGTAAGAGGGCTCTTAATAATACGAAACCCCTTTGTTGCCGATTGTACAAAAAAGTAAGTTTAGCATATATAAAAACAATATGGGCCGTAGAAGGAATATAAAATAGGACGAAGCAAGAATAAAATATTTAAAATTATATTTTGGGACGAAGGAAGCATATTGTTTGGGACGAACCAGGAATTTTTTATGTAGGACAAAACTCAGTGGGCCGAACGAAGAATAAATCGAAATTTCCGAACGTGTGCGCCGGCACAAACAAAATGTATGCAAGCGCTGCGTTCCGCATGACGTCATTAGGTTTTTTCCAGTAGGTTTCTCCGAACACGCCGGCTTGCATTCGAAACGTACGTACGGAATTTTTTCCGTTCGAAAAAAAAGCGAACATGTGCGTCAGTTAATGTATTTTCTACTGATTCCATGCCTTCGGATATCCGAATACGGAAAACGAATTCGGAAATCGAATACGGAAAATGTGTGTATGCGGCCAGCCTTAGGTAGCTTTCGAGTTTATCGTGTTCAAACAAACTCATGCGCTCACACACGCGTACAATCACTCAAAAACTACCAATGGACGGAATTATTCATATTCCTTATGAATAATTCCGTCCATTGGTAGTTTTAGGTAGGTAGGTTTTGTGTAAATTCGCTGAAATTTGACGATGACTGTTGAAGTTGTCGGATTAACACATAGGGTTCTTTTAACCCCTGTATCACGCGGGCGAAATCACGGGAAAAAGCTAGTAGGATATATTTTATACAAAGGACGAAGTCATGGTTTATAAATAGAAGAACTAAAGTCCGCACCGTGAAAGTTGGTGACTTTGACGAACAAAGCTCTTTCTCTGGTATTACCACATTCATCAGACTGAGCTCAAGATTTTCGCCTAACCGCAAGCTTTAATTAATACCGAGAAATTAATTAAAACTTACAGAGATTGGCTGTGTGAATCGTGTGAGAGTTAATTCGAATAAAATTACCCTGAAGCGGTTTCTTCCTAAGATTTCCCTGCAGTGTTTGTAGACGTTCCCTAGGGCTAGGGCTTCTTGCGAAATAACGTGCTCAGGACTTGGAAATGCAATTATTAAATGGCGGAATGTTATTTCTAAAATGACACGTGTACACTGCCTGGGATTACTGGTTTGTTGATTGGTACGAAATGGCATTACGGTTAAATGGCATTCGTTCGCAATTCCTTACATTTTGACATCCATTGTTGCGTCGGCGGTGCGACGAGAACGGGGAGCCCGAATAGCGTCATAAGGATGATTGGCTAAAAAACCGATTACTGTTCTGCTCAGTAGGTTCACTGAACTCCATGATGTGTTGTGAGACCGATGATCATAGCTAGGGGTAGACCGTGTGTCTCGTTTCTTCTTTTTTTACTTTTTAATTACTAAATTTACGAACCTTGCCTTGCCTTTGGAATTTTTTGTCTGAAATAAATGATTTTTATTTTATTTTATTGCTTCATAGGTTTGAAAACATTTGTCTGCTTAAGAACGTAATTAACACAAGCATAATCAGTTTGTAATGTTCTCACTGCTGGGACACAGGCCTCCTCTCGGTAAGAGGGAGTGGGCCGTCATCCACCACGCGGGCCCAGAGCAGGATGTTAGATGTCTCATGTCTTTAAGATTGAGGCTATAGGGCATGCCGATTTCCTCGCGATGTTTTCCCTCACCGTTTTGGGAGCAGTGGTGAATAAATAATGTACACAAAAGTAAAACGCCTGTCTGGGTTCGAACCTCGTAAGTCACGCCCGTTGCCGCTGCGCCACTAATGCGTCAATGTAATGAATGTGACTGAATTGCCAAAATTGCGATCTATTGCCATTTTATATGTGTATCATATTTGTAGCGGTATCTACAACGTCGCCACATGCGAACAACGCGTCATACTGACTTCACAAAATCCTGCATCTCGCAAGCAGAGTTTACCGCGCAACTAGCATAGATACAAGGGCCTGACATGTATCAATGGGCAGTTGCCCGCCATACATAACACCCGTCTGGTCGGAGGATCCTCCCTTTTCTGTAGAGCATGAGTGAACTTTACACCCTGTTCTTCATACCCTCTATACTGGTGACCCCGAACCTGAACGGTCACGTGACGTGTCGTAACGTGACTTCATATTATTATAATTACTCCGCGGCTTACTACCAGAAAATTCCAAATATTATACCTATTCATGCTGAGATAGGAGCCTTTTGGCCTCGTATAGGACTTTTTGTTTCATTTTGCTTTTTGTTACTTTTTTAATTTTTTTAGTTTTTATTTTGGTATTTTAATTTAGACTGTGTTTAATTTAGTTTGTGATCCTCCTGTACGAGTCGCAATAAATACTTTTTCTTTCTTTCTTTCTTTTCTATTCATATTTTTTCTTAAGTAACTAAGGGCTGATTTTTCCAACGTCAGATAATTTTATCGGAGGAATAATTTTGAATTTTTGGCATTTCTTCCATACAAAACTGTCAGACGTCAATTTTATTCCACGAATAAAAATAAATCTATCGATTGAAAAATCAACACTTAGATTCATTTCTGTAAGTGTGGGATATTCTATTAGCTTACTCCTCATTGTACTCCCTTAACTCTTTGACCGCCACGGTCATGCATAGGCGACAAACGTGCCCAAGACGCCAATGCCGACAAGAAAACACCATTTTTTAAGTATAAACACAGAAAACTGAATTTAGTTTATTTATTTTGTACTTAAAACATGGTGTTTTCTTGTCGGCATTAGCCGACGGTGGCGTGTTGGGCACGTTTTCATTTGTCGGCTATACACGACCGTGGCGGTCAAAGGGTTAAAAAGCCCTAGTAAGTAAATAAATAGCAACAAAAAATGCATACAGGTAAACGTTATTTTTGTTGGGAAATGTGGAAAAAAAAAAAACAAAACACCTATGACTTCGGAGATTACGGAGAACGTTTCTTACCTATTTCCCAAACAACATTCTCGGAATACCTTCTAAATTGCCAGGAGCAGAAATTGGCACCATTGCAAGCAGAAAACCTATTTGTTTCAGCATTCCTGTGTGGATAATGTAGATACTCACCTAATTTCTTTTTCAAACGATTGACCAACAGTAATGCTAATTAATGAAAGTGAATGTTTACTTAGTGAAGCGAACATAATCCACTCATCTATAAATAAAACAAAGTCGGTTTAGTTATAATACTTAAATCATTTTTATAACTCTGATTTTTTTTTTCACACCGATTTTTATGATCTTTGATTTATTGGATATGTATCCTCCCCGAATAGCAAAATAACTATTAAAACATGGGAAAAATTCACGAAAAAAATTTATGAAAGTTTTTTTTTTTCATTTTCTTATAGAAAGAAAGAAGAAAGCATTTATTGAAAAAACACTCATAAGTAAATTCTTCTTATCGATTCTGAGGCGACACGAAGTTCGCTGGGTCACCTAGTAATAATAATAAACAGCTTTTATTTTCCTTAACTCACATTTTAACATAATGTTTGTAATGTCAGAACAACAGCTTTTTACTAAATGCATATGTAAGTATATACGGTACTTATAACAAAAAACAATTTATATTTTTTATGTCTGTCTGTCTGTTTGTTCCTGCTAATCTCCGAAACTGCTGGACCGATTTTGACGAAACTTTCAGTGGCAGATAGCTGTTATTATAAAGAGTAACATAAGCGATTTGTCCTGGAAGCATGCTAATTTCCGACATCCAAGCGGGCGAAACCACGGGCGGCAGCTAGAGCGCTTATAAAAACCTGAATACAAAATTCTTATTCCTTCCATAGTTGTTATTTTGTCAAATCTTGAACCAAGTCGGGTCAAGTCGCGTGAAGTGTCCGGTACTTGTCAGTAATTGCTGCGAATATAAAATGTAAGCGACCGCAAATCGTCCTCAAATGGCTCAAAATCAAGTTCCTATTTACGGCCTCTATACAAAGTTACTAAGTAATGAGTTGTGCTTTAATTTTCTGCGTGAATAACTTTTGCTCAACAAGTCCCTTGAGACGGGCAAAAAGGAACCAAATTGTAATTTTATCATCATCATTTCAGCCGAAAGACTTCCACTGCCGGACATGCCATCGGCACTTCAATCGGTTCTGTGCCTCTCGCATCCAGCGGATTCCTACGGTCTGCACCAATCCAGGAGGATCCTTCAGGGCCATTTTGTGGGAGGCCTTCGGTCATTCGTTCTCCGAGCAATGTCCACTGACACTTATTTTTGGCATTTCTTCGGGCTATGACAGTTACCTTGGTTCTCCTGCGGATCTCTTTATTTCTGATTCGATTACGTAGGTCAACTCCAAGCATAGCCCTCTCCATTGCCCTACTTTTATCATTCTAAAAAGGCCCATTATATGAGTGACAAGGTGACCTACGCCAAAAAAAAAATGAATAGGTAGAAACTGAAAAAAAAAACATTTTTTTTTTTTAAGATTCAGAATAACATGTTATTCAGTTTGTTAGGTTTCTTCCTTTTTTGGTTTGCGAATACCTAGTAAATCGTTTTATAAACACAAGGTATTTTTTGCGCCACCATCGCAATAAGTATTCCACTTTCGTATAGGAATGAAACACGAATGGAATGGCTAATCGGCCACGAAAGTCTGGTGAAGACATTCTTAAAATTCTCTTTTTGATACATTACTGTTATGTCCTCATTGCATGGCCATTACAAAGCTCTGTGCACTTATTACATACATCCTGCTATATTATCTAATATATAAAATTCTCGTGTCACAGTGTTAGTTACGGCTGGACCGATTTGTATGAAATTTTGTGTGCATATTCAGTAGGTCTGAGAATCAGCTACTATCTATTTTTTTTTTTTGCAAAACGACGTTTGCGGGGTCAGCTAGTATATTATAATATATTATAATTAAACTACATATTATGAGGATGGATGGATGGATGTTTATTAATTTTTCAGGCAAAAAATACTGAACGGATTTTATGAAACTTACAGTAATAGGGCTTATAACATCAGAATATCACATAGATCGACACTTATGCGGGTGAAACCGCGGGGTGCAGCTAGTACATACATAAACACACACCTTCTACCCATAGGGGTAGGCAGAAACTACAGAACGACACCTGCTACGATCATTATACAGCGTGTCCCAAAATTCAACGATAAGCGGGCATCAAAGGGACCTACTACAAAGGGATCATGACTACTCGAGAAAAAACAATTTACTTTAAAAAAAAAAAAAATTTTTTTGGAAATTCCATAAAATACATTGAAACCTTTCGAAAATTGACACCCCTTAAGATATTTTTAACTACCATGACCACGATTTTTCAAATATTTCTGTTTTATTTTCTATCGGCAACCTAAGTAGCACTGCTATCCACCACAACCCTTAAAAAATCCCAGAATGCCTGTAGTTTTTACACAAAAATCAATAAAAAATATTTTTTTCCTTAATTTTTTTTATTTTCACAGTTCACTTTGTAATTACCAAAAAAAAATTGAGATTTTTTTTAACCGACTTCAAAAAAGGAGGAGGGTCTCAATTAAAAAATTTATAAACATTTACATATTTTTTATGTATGTTCAGGCATAACTCCGTCCAAAATAGACGGATTTGCAGAATTATTTTGTTCGAAAGAGATTTATTTCGAAATGGTCCCATATAAATTTTATTAACTTTGCTTGGGTAGTTTTTGAGTTAGCTTCAATAATAGGATTTTTTTTCCACTTAGTTTATATCGATGATGTTTTAATAGCTTCCTGCCACTGATATTTACATAGCAAGTAGTGTTATATGAATTTGTGTGGGATAGGTACAACTAAAAAGTAAAAAAAACAACCGACTTCCAAAAAAAACACTACAAAGTGAAAAATAACTTAAATTTCGGAAGTCGGTGTCAAAAACGAAAATGCGGAAGACAAGTTGTATATTATCTTTTGCTTTGTTAACGTTCATACATCTATAGGTAAGTATGTATTTATTGTTTAAACATTTATCAATGTTGATTTATTGGGTGGGAGCGATAAGAACATTAGTCATTTTCAAAGAGAAACTATTACAAGGACTGGCAACTTCGCTCAAATTGGGGGCGCCAATAGTTATGGATTTTGTAAAGGGCTTCTGACTTCTCTCATCGATTGCGGTATTCGTTTAACAAGGCTTAACACGGTCACATCATCATCATCTACCTAGCTTTTTCCCAACTATGTTGGGGTTGGCTTCCAGTCTAACCGAATGCAGCAGAATACCAGTATTTTACATGGAGCGACTGCCTAAGGCTTAACACGGTATCTGACAAAAATATTGTAAAATATTTGACGCAGTCACATGGCCAACAATTGACCGAAATAACTTCAAAGTTAGCCATAAATGCCTTTCCACATTCAACAAAACAGTTATTTTCAAATAACCATCATCATTTGCAATGATCTCGGGAGTCACTCTCTTTCTATCCATATCATCTTTGATACAGTCCATCCATCGTTTCTTTGGTCTTTTTTTTTTTTTTTTGTGGATGGGAAATCATCCAATGACCCCTCCCGCTCTGGGTGGAGCAGAAGGGAGTGTCAGACTCTTACTGACTAAAACCCACCCGTGTTCCTTCCTTAGCCCTTCGTGTTCCGGGGTAGCGGTAACCCTTTCGGACAATCCCGCTGCCCCGGCAGGCTTCGGCCCTTTCGGGCCCCTTCCTAATGCTGACATCTCTTTGAGGCGCGCGTGGAACACGTACGCGCCGTCTGGCACGGGCCTGGTCCTGATCGGACGGAGAGTTACCCATTACTCTCGCGTCAGGCGGTAGGTGAGGGCGCCGTGGCGCCTCTCTAGCCACTCCTCAAAGAGGGGTCTTACCGCCGCTATCGCGGCGTGCCCTGCGCTGGGTTGCGACAGTCGCTCTTTCCATGCCGCCATGAGATCGCGCCGGAGGTCGGTCCGCTCCGCCGCGATTTGCCGCGGTCTTCCCCTACTCTTATAGCCAGCCACATTTTTATATAACCCGATTCACTGATTGAATAATTCGAAGTTTGAAATTGAAATGTAAACGAACATAAAATAATAAGTCAATGGGAGACTATCTAATGCGGGTTGCAGACCAAGAGCTAAGCTAAGTTACTCTAGCATAGCTCGCATAGCTGATGTAGTTTTTCGGCCTTTTCTATTTATTTGGTTTATCTTATTCATCTTCTTCTAAGATAATAATTATCATAGTTGTAGCCATCACTCTAAAAGCCGTTAATGCTCTTCGAGTTCAGTACAATAATTCATTCAGGATGCTGTTAGGGCTGCCACGCTTCTGTACTCGTAGTGCCTCAGGGATGTTCGTGGACGCTCGGATTGACAGCTTCGCTGCAATCAGGCGTAAGCGAGCAGCGTCCTTGTTGCACAGGGTACGTGCCAGTGACAACAGTCTCCTGAGTGTCATTGCCAACAAACTGGATTGTCCTTTCATCTGTTATTTAAGTCAGCTACATGCTCCTGTAAATATTGGTAATGTCTACTAACATAGTTTTTAAGTTTGTATGTTACTAACATCTTGTATTGTAGTTTGTACTGTGTATGGAATTTAATTCTGAAATAAATAGATTATTATTATTATTATAGTCTGGACGGAAGTAGTACCTTTGAATAATATTGTTTAGATACATAATATTTTATCACTATTTACTAATTGTGTTTTATCACGGCATTTATTTACCATTCTTTCATGTTAGGTACATCTGAATGATCACCAATTTAGACCAGCGGGGTATTTGCGTAACACACTATCAGTAGCAATGGAGGTTTTCATTTTGACACTTTAACGCAACATTCATTGCGTTATTTACGTTGTCGAGCAGACAAATTTTTCAAACATATGAAGCAATGGAGTAGCAATATCAGTCAAAATGATTCAGATTGAGTTTAGAGTTACGATATTAAGGTGCAGCTTGGCGAATACTGTCTAACCTTCGAGGTGACAGACCCCAAGATAACTAAATCTTGCTAGACACCGAAAATAAGAGTAATATTTTCCCGTGGCATATATTTATTACAATAAATGGAAAATACACTCGTTATTACCGATTATCTATCTATCTGTCCCTATGTATACCCACAGAAGCTATCATCTTCGAAAAAACAAACATAAAAACGTATAATCTCTCTTTTGTTTTAGTCGTAACTATGAATATCAAACATCTCCCGCAATAACTTGTTTATCATGTAAATGGATGTCTTCTCCTACTTCTGCGCTCATAACATGGGTCCATATGGGTATATAAAAAAACACTTCACCTCAGCTGAGGCTGTAATATTGCAATTCGTTCTACCCGATAGATGACGTGTAACTTATGCATATTCGCTGCATATTGGTCGACAAGCTCTTGGGTATGCAAATTATTGCAAATCCCGATGTCTGCATCAGATTGAGTCTGCCTGGGACGGCTTACTAATAGCAGTCGTAAGGTTCAATTCAAAGTTTGATTGGCAATCTAGGTTGTCTTGTCTTTAAGCTGTTCCTGGAAAGTTCTAAATGTTCCTATTTCGTTGTGTGTGCTTGGATAGAGATATATTTATAGATTTCCTTTTGTAGAAAATGTGGTCTGTTTCCTGGTAGATTTTTTGTACTTAGATACAGTAGCCTCCAAAAGTTAGTTAACATTTTTCCACTTCGGCTGTGACACACCACATTATGATTTAAAATTATAGTGATCCCAATGTTTGAGCTGATATAATGTTTTTGTTGACTAACTCAACCTTCTCATAAATAACATATCAAGTATTCCCTTAGACCTCCTCATTATTTTTGAATTTTGTATGAGCTAATTTCATCATTATTCTTTCGTGATTGTCCGTCGTCCACTTTGAGTTTAAAAATACAGGTAATGCAAACAAGACTACAGAAATACACGCAACACTATAATATATTATTTTTACTTTAACCATTTATATTCTAAGCTTTCATGTTCCGCCGGTAACTTTGGCCATTTATTTATACATGAACAAACGAGTAACAAATGTTTCTGAAAAGTCGATTTTCGTTAAGCTGTCAAGAGCACGATACTTCGAATAGACTTTTATAAATTTATGTAGATTATTTATCCAGAAACAAAAAAACCTATACGTTCCTACTGTATTAACGTCAGTAGTTATTTTAGGCATAGTATGGAAGAAAAAAGACATGGTGCGCCGACCCCAAATACAATTTATTTAAGGTGGGCGCAAGATATCTTTCAGGTTTCAGGATCAGGGCAGAAGAATGGTGATGGAGTTTGTTGCGCCACTTTTTATTGCCAGCGATAAATAAGGGGATCGTTTTGGGGGACTGTCTTATGTAAGTTTGACTGTCGAAAAGTGCCGATTCTAAACCTAAATTGAATAAACGACGTTTGATTTTAATGAAACTGTTAACAGTAAAATACTACTGCAATAAGGTGACAATGGAGTAGATTGAAAAGTGGGTACCAACAAGTATAATAATTGTTTGTTAAATTTAGTCTTTAATTTCTCCAATCCTGAAGAGAGAGTGAGCGTAAGGGGTACACTGTCATTGCGCGTTGGCGACTTCAGACTATTTCATTTACTTGACTTTCCTACTGTTTTTCTCGCATAACGCCTGGCTGCATCACTTTAGTACATTTTGCATCAATGGTTTCACATTAAAGGCGGGCCGCATCGTGTTTTATTGTATTGGAATGCTATACGCTGCAGCTGTAATGTTCGCCTAACTTTAGTCTGTATTCGAGACAAACAGTGGAAACACAATTTATTATGAATATGATAAGTGACAATAGTGCTTGCAAAATTTTTGAGCTTCTTCTTACCGTATCAATGGTATTATCATTAGAGCATATTTACTTATGCCGGGAAGAGCAAAGCCGATTTTACCGTGTTTCGGGTGACAGATCTCGACAACAAGTGACAGTGTGGGAGTGCTTTGGGTGGTATCCCGATGGGTGTCTTTAACACACAAGATGTCACAATGTGTCTTGTGAGATAATTCAGAAATAATTTCTGCTTTATCCTGAGAGAACCATTCGATATTGATAGAGATTATTACTTATTTTGGAACTGCTTCTGTGTCACACCGCTACACGTGCTGTAGTTGGTATGTCCGTAGGGCAGTTTATATATAAGTTAATGTTTCACGTGCTCTATTACTCATAACCTTAATTTCTTATTCAGATTACGTAGTTTCTATACTATTTTCGTATACAAATATTATTGGGTAGTAATTACGACACCTTTTGTAGTTATTCACGGCCTTCGCTGACGATGGTGATGTAAAATTCATTGAGGTATACCTAATATTAACTATGCGTATCGAATATTACCTTCATATTGTCATTATGATTGTATTGTGGAACAATCTCTCTGTGTTAAAGTTTATAATCTTTGTTTTTATTGTTATCTCTAGCCTTGAGTGTCACATAATATGAGGATCGCCTTGTATTCAGCAGTTTACAATATCGTTTAGTTCTGATTTTTCTATTCTTTCCCATTTCCCAGATTATATCGACATGTGATTTATCGTTGACATGTAAACACGTATCCATACATTGTGATGTCTTTGAAAAGTAAGTTTATTATGGTTATCAAAGCATTGGTACATACCTAAATACCCAAGGGCGAATTTCAACAATCAGCACATCTAAACTGAGTTCAAGAGCTGTCAGTGTCATCAATGTTGTGGAAGTCTTACAGCTTTTGAAGGCGGTATAGATGTGCTGATTGTGTTCAGCTTCATTGGTGAAATTTGCCCTAAGATGTGTTGTTGAAATCAAGAATTACGTGTGATATTTGATTCTTTTTCACTTTTTTTTGAGCACTAGGTATACTTAGTTAATTAAAGTACTTTGTACGGTTATTCAAAATATCCTTTGAATTGTTACCTGTTTAGTAATAACTATGATGAACAGTATGTAGGCGTTGAGCAGCAGTCCGATGGCGGAGATGACGGTGACGGCAACGCTAAGCGCGAGCGCCACTGCCGCCTCCTCGGCCCGCGCTTCCGTCCCGTTCACCTCCATGGGGCAGGGCTATGTCTGTCTCTGTCTCGCTTCACCCTAGCCGTTCCATGCTGGGCCGTCGAACGTGCGCTGCTCCATTCTGCTTCGTGACGTCACCTCACTGCTGCCGCCGCGTTCCATAGCATCTCACTTGGGATGATCTGCGAAAGAAAGAAAAAGACATTAAGGAAAAGATGGTTATCAGTAATTTTTTTAAATTCCACACTGCACCTTACACGTATAAGGAACTTATTGATGCTACTTAAACGCTTGCCCTACTACCGTCAAACGCTCGCCAACTAGAAGCCGTTTGAATGTAAGTGCTCAACGGGTTTCACGATTATATTTATTGTCGTTTCGAGTTTATTTTTCTTATGAACCGGTGGGGCTGATACGACATTTAATAGGTTAAATTGACACTAAACTCGTTGCTATTTAATTGCCATGTACTCGCTAAGAAAATGAATGTAGAAAAAATGTATGTGTGCTTTTGGAGCTTTCTGATTTTGTAGATCTTTAGAAACGAAACTGGAATGAAAATAAAACAGTCAAAATTGCTGATAATCTTTACGTAAATCATAATACAGTAATACTTATATCGTATACGACAAGCGACATAGAAAAACGTATTGCTCTTCGCAACCTTTATAAAAACGGTCTTTAGCAGAACCTTAATAGCAGAAAGGTAACAGATGCTCTTTTAGAAAACATAAAAAAGATTTATTACAACAATATAAAAGATACAAAGCCTAAGCACATCCCAAAATGTTTTGAAACAAATGTAATGTAACATGTGTTAATTCAAATGCGATACGTGTCTTTCCAAATATTTGTGTTCTAGTAACGTTCGCAGATTTGAAATAATAATAAACGTTTATTAGCAAATACTAGTTATATTTAAACAAATATATAAACAATTAATTGAATTGTTGTTGAAGCTTTGATGATTGCACTGTACGTGTTTTCACTACAGACTGATCTACTAATTTGATCAAATAATCACTTATTTGTTCTATTAAAATATAATGTTACTAACAAATAATATTTACAGTAATAAATAACTGTATTATACCTATAATATATGTAGAGGTAATGAAGAACGAAATGAGTCGTTTTTAAAATGTACTAAAACACTTTGGGATTTATTTAAAAACAATGATGAAAGTTAAGTGACGTTCAAACATCAAAAATGGATGGTTAAATAGTCGCTAATCACTAATTAACTTTAAGTAACATTTATGAATAAAGGGTCTATTAATGAAAGTGAGCGTAATAATTAGAGATTTAACATTATTAAGGGGGAAGCAATAAAGTAGCCCACGAAATTCAAATTTTCTTACGATTTTTGCAATTTGCAGATCAGTGTCTGGGTGTACGTTGATTAAAATATGTTTCACGACAGTAACAAATATGTATTTACAGAAATAAAATCATTAAAATGAGTAATACAACTTGTTAAGTTAGTATAATCCTAAATGTTAAGATTTCATTAAGCCGTCATTCAATAGGATTACTTGGTCTTAAAGAGTTATATTGATGACTTTAATGATTATAATTCTGTAAATACATAAATTTTGTTACTGTCGCGAATCATATTTTAATCAACGTACTCGTACAACTTAATACTGACCAGCAAATTGCAAAAAACGTAAGAAAATTTGAATTTCGCAGGCTACCGTGGCGCTTTCGCCTTAACACACTAAGCTAACATCCAATGGATTATTAGTAACCACAGTAAATAAAGGGTATCTAAAATATAGGTAAAATATTCGTAATTCTTCAAATCCGTTTTGCGTCATCTCTAATTGACCTTTGAAAACACCCACAGGGCCCTCTGTCCGACAACCACAGAGAAAATACCTCTACCACAATGGAACTAGAATCTTGTGAAAATCACAAATGCCAACCCAACATTCTGTTTCATGACGTTGAGTAACACACAGCAATTTTAAAGGTGACATGTCTAGTCACATTCCTGATGTGGAATCGTGGAGTACAAAGAATATTCACAAAAGCAAAGGGACTCTTAATACTGGTAAATTTTTGCCTTGCGGGCTACTTTTATTACTGTGTAATTCCTTATTCAAGTGAAAAAAAGTAATGTTGAGCAACACCAGCGGGGTAATTGCGTAACACACTATTAGTAGCAATGGGTTTCATTTTGACAGATCAACAACGTTCATTGCGTTTTTTACATTGTTGAGCAGACACATTTTTCGAACATATGAAGCAATGGATTAGCAATATGCTTCAAAATGATTCAAATTGAGATCGATAGTGTGTTTCGCAATTAGGGTGCTGATTTAACTTCATAAATAATAAATCATTTATTTTATGTAAGTAGGTTTTTACAAACACTTTTACAAGTCAATCATGTTTTTAAAACTAGACGTGGTCGGCGTTTCCTATCTGACTACTCTAAGGAGAAAGGCCGACATGGTCTTCACACGATCTGACCAAGATTATGTCTTGACTTTAAATAAAACAGACTGTGAGTTTACTTCGGTCTATCTTCTCAGAATAGTCAGATGGGAAACGTTGACCACATATAGTTTTTAAAATATGGTTGACGTATATAAGTATTTGTACCAACCTACACACATCAAAAGTGTCTAGGGATCAAGCATTTTTATGCGGATTTCTTGAGATTGAGATGTGGCTTTGTAATAAATTTATGATTTTATAAATTTATATGGATCCTTTTTGGTGCATTTCATAATTTGAATCAGGAACTGTGAATCAAATTCGAGTAAAAGATGAAAATCAGCTGTCAATATTTTCCCTATAAAAACATACAACGCATTGAAGACATTATTAGTGCTACTGTTTCCCTACTACTGATTAAAACCAACGTTATTATGGAGCGGCGACGTCATTTAAGCAGGGAAGAAATGCTCAGAGCCGTGGGAATGATAGAAGCTGGTTCCCGGCAACGTACTGTGGCTTTAGCTCTGAATACAAGTCAGAGTGTTATCAGTCGACTTTGGACACGTTACCGAAGCACTGGTACCGTGGCTGAGCGCCATGGAGGACGGTATCGCTGCACCACACGGAGACAAGACCGATACATTCAAATCTTAACTCGAAGAGCTCCAACAATAACCGCCATGATGTTAGCCGTGAGGCTTCATCACTCTTCAGGGAACTTAATTAGCGACCAAACAGTCAGAAACCGCTTGCATGAAGTGAACCTTCATTCCCGAAGATCGCTACGGGTACCACCTATAGCAATGCACAATCGTAGGATTCGATATCAATGGGCTCTTGAACACAGAAATTGGGCAGAAGAACAATGGCGTTTCGTGTGCTTTTCTGATGAGTCTCGTTTTGGTATGAGACCGGATACAAGACGTATACGACACTGGAGAACCCCTGGACGCCAACAGCGATTAAAATCCTGCCAGGAAGTCCATCCTTATAGTGGTGGAACCATCATGGTATGGGCGGGTATTTGGATCGGCGGAAGAACTGAGTTGATTTGGATCAGAGGCAACCTCAACGCTCAAATTTATGCTGAGACGATTGTATCAGACGTCATCGTTCCTCTACAAGTGCAAATCGGTCCCTTATTTCAGTTAATGCATGATAATGCACGACCGCACACCGCAAGAGTTGTAAGACAGACTCTCGCCGCAGCTAACATCAATGTCCTGCCCTGGCCTGCTCAGTCGCCAGACTTGAACCCGATTGAGCATGCATGGGATATGCTACAGAGAAGAGCTCTGCCGAATATGGAGGGTATCCAGTCGCAAGAAGACCTTTTTTTGTTGTTGCAACGAACATGGGCGGCCATTCCACAGCGTGATTTGGATGAACTCATTTTGAGTATGCCAAACCGATGTTCTTGTGTTGTTAGTGTTCGCGGTAGAAACACGGATTATTAATTGTTTAAGTTACCCAATAAAATTTTAGAGAAAACTGTTATTTCAGTCTTTTTTTCGAACTTTTGTGTTAGTGGTTCAAATGTCAAAAATCCCTTTATTAGGAAAATGGCAAATTTCTTTATTAATGCAAAGGTGACTTGGTTTATCGTTACTGTGACAAACGAAAACACTTTATTTGATGAATCCTTAAAGAAAATTTTAATTAATATCAATCAGGAGAAAAGTTATTGCAAAAATATATGTTGATCCCTAGACACTTTTGATGTGTGTATTTACAGAAATAAAACCATTTAACTACTTGGTTGATATATGTGACTAGAAGTTGACCAGGAAATCAGCTCGTGTAAAACCCGTGTAACATTTTCCAATATTGCATGTCACTGAAAACGCGAAACACCCCTAAATGCAATTTCATTGACAAATGATAATCCACAAATACGATCGAAAGACACGACAGTTAGAGAATGCTCGGTCTGCTTGTATTATACGAAGGTTTGAACCTGTTTTACATTTAAATCAAAAGTTTGACTTGGCATTGTTTAGTGGAAAGTTGATTTAAAGTTGTAGAATATAGCTGTTGTCTTTATCAAGGATCGGTACCCTAATTGTGTACTTAACATACTTTCGATCCCAATCAGAATAATTTTGAAGGATATTGCTTCATATGTTCCAAAAACTTGGATACTGAACAACGTAAATAACGCAATGGATGTTGTTGAACTGTCAAAAGACAGCTATTGCTAATGTTAGTGTGTTACGCAATTACCCCGCTGTTCTCACTAAATGCAAATTTTACCTTCTAAAATAATATTGCTTTAATTTAGGAGAAATTAACTGTTTTCACGACATCTAGAAGTCTCTTTCTAAAACATTGGCTTCTTTATTAAATGTTCGTTCCATTAATTTAAGGGAAGTTAAATGATTATCTCTTCTAGTCTAGAAGTCAGTTTCTAAAACAATGCTTTGTCTACGAAAGCTACGAGCTACGAGGCTACGCAATCATGAATACCTACACCAAATTAATGGCAGTTATTTTATAAACTGGAGTTATTATTACCAACAACGGTGACCAGTAATATACAGTATGTATCAGAAAGGTGGAAATAACGTAAGAAAACCGGCATGTCCTAGAACCAAAAAATTTGAAGACATGTGACATCTACCAACCTACACTGGGCCGGCGTGGTGGACCACGGCCTCACACCAAGAGAAGGCCTGTGTGTTGAGACCATCAAATTGAACAACTCTCCTTTTAGGCGGATCACCCACTGCACTGCAACGTTTCACGCGACGGAGCGCGGGAAACGGAGCCAAATTCCCCGCGGAAGCGCGTTTTTATTTATTTATTTATATATACTTTATTGTACACCAGAAAATAAATAACAAAAAAAAAAAACAAATTGAATTTAATTGAATTTGTATGTAAAAAATCACGCGCGGTGTTGCGTTATCTGCGTCCCGCCGCGTGAAGCGGTGCAGTGGGTGATCCGCCTTAGGACCATCATCATAATCGCAATTAAAAACAACTGTATAAATACAAAACTTCAATACCTACTCGAATCAGATGAATGGGACAGCTGATTATTGTTTTGCGGTTACGATGTTGGTCCCATGGAGAAACTTATTCAGTTTGATAGTCTGTACCACACTCTTAATTTTGACACGCCTTCTGATACATAACATAAGCATAATCAGCTTATAATGTTCCCACTGCTGGGACACAGCCCGTGGGCCCGAGGGGCCCGTGGCTAAATAATAACAGCCGCACAGGTCGATCGATCAGGTTAAGTTACGCTTACCGCGGTTGGTACGTGTATGGGTGACCATCTTTACATACCGAGACCCCTCCGTGCATCAGAAAGCACGTTAAGCCGTTGGTCCTGGCTTCATTCTTGGATCTTTGACAGTCATTACTGGAAAAGGCTAGGCAGATGATGTTGGGACACAGCCTCTTCTCCGCGAGAGAAAGTGGGCCGTAATCCACCACGCAGGCCCAGTGCGGGTTGGTAGATGTCACATGTCTTCGAATTTTTGGTTCTAGGACATGTCAGTTTCCGCGCAATATTTTTCTTCACCGTTTTGAGAGCAGTGGTGATTAAATAATTTACACAAGTAAAGCGCCTATCTGAGTTCAAACTTAGAACCTACAACTTCTGATACATGCTGTATAGGAATCCAACATAAATAGTTACAGAATTTCAACATCAACACGACGTTACCATTAAGCGTTTACAAAAACTAACTACGATAAATTATTCAGCTATACACAACACAACCATAGCGTGCCTTTAATACCAATACTATTTTTAGACCCATTACTGATACAGTAGCCATAGAAAAATGAATCAACGTGCTTCGATCGGTCTCCCATAATAATCGGTATCGTTTTGTCTATTTACGAGCCGTCAGTACTCGGCAAGGTTAAGAAATGAGCTATCAATTATCACAAAAGTCAAAGAGAATAGTCAATGATAAAAGTAGAGGTCGGTGTAACGTTGGAAGCTTTCTTTTAGCTCTCTTTAAAGACTCCTTGTTATTTTCTATTATTTTCACTTTTTAGAAGTATTTTAGTTCCACTTATTGACGTGTAAAAGTGCTTGTACAAACCTACTCATAGAAATAAAATCATTTATCACTTAAAGCCTCGGGAAAGGCTTAAGGTGATCGGTTTTTTGACTTCTTGGATCTTACCACCTCGCTGCAGGCGTAATCCTTTTTTCTAGGTATATCTAGGTAGATCATCTGCCTAACCTTTTCCAAAGTATGTTGGGGTCGGCTTCCAGTCTAACCGGATGCAACTGAGTACCAGTATTTTGCATGGAGCAATTGCTTATCTGCTCTTAACAACCCAGTTACTGGGTAATACGATGCTTCTTAGTAAGAATGGTTGTCAGACTTTCGGGCTTCTGATGACTCCTAACGACTGTCAAAGATCCACGAATGACACCCCGGACCGTGCCTTCCGAGGCACGGACAGAGAGTTGATGGTATGTAAAGATAGTCACCCATTCACGGATCAACCGCGGCAAGCGTAACTTAACCTGATCGATCGACCTGTGCGGCTGTTAGTACTTAGCCATAAATTACACTTGATTGTTACTTATTTTCAAGGTACATATTTTTCTAAATTATTTTGTAGTAGTTTCAATGCCATCTGTGTGGCAATAAAACATTCTGCGGTCACCAAACTGTTTGCCAGATGACCACGCGACGCGACCTTTGTTCAAAAAGGCATTTGTTCAGCAATGGACATTAAGGTAGAAAACTGGGACGTGATCTAGATAATTTTAAATATCTTGCAAACAAAAAAAAAAACTAAAATCCTTCTGTGCTACTGATTTTAAATGTAGATGTTTGTAACTCAATCACGCTTTCACGGCTCTACGGATTTTAATTAAAATCACAGAGGTGTGATGACCTGGATTAAAACGGGTGTGTAACGTTTGATATACCTAATAACAAACGTTCTAATCATCAAATGACCTAATTTCATTTAATATACTTTTTTCTTTAATATAACGATGAAATGACATAATGAATTATTGATATAATTTAATTTTACCTAAATTTATTTGGTATAATGGACATTTTCTGTAATGCACATTTGAATTAATATTCAAAATCCATACCTGAGTAACGTTCAATATAATTTGGAAACGTCTACTTTGTTTTGTATATTTTTGCAAAAACTGATTAGATTTAAATGCCTGCAATTTTCGTTAGGTTAGGTTAGATTAGAACAGTGACTATTAACGCGTGAAGGCGAGTGAGTGAAGCAAGCGCCAGATCCCCTCTACTGTTGGTGAATCATTTGGGTTAGATGAGATTATAACAGTATGATTTTTCCTGATTTTCACTTAATTTTCATTACAGAATTTTGACTGAAAATGAGTAAATATGAAAGTTAGATCAACTAAACGTTATTTAAAAAGAGCAACAAATTGTAAATCATAAGTAATGAACGTTATACTAAATATTATTAGAGTAAAAGAAAGTTAAATTAAACATATAACATTCGATCACATGAAATTAGGTTATATGTAAACGTTACTTCAAGTGATATTATACTATCTGTTATTATGCCATATATTACACACCTGATTAAAACATAGTGTACATGAAGTGATTTTCCCTAAAACACGAGTGAAACCACCGGCAACTGTTAGTATAGCAGTTCTTTAAAAATACTACGCTAAATGAAGTCCAAGAGAAAACCTACACAGCTAATAAAAGTTTTTTTAAATGTAACACGTTTCTACGGCACTAAAATAACATTTCCACAGCCTCGCTCCGTGAAATAATAACATACAGCGTTTCAAAATTAATTCACCCATTTGTAACGGTTTGAAATTAGTTAAGTGTACATACATGGGCCAAATAAGGTCGGAACTCGATACGAATACGTAAATACGTGCAATAGGGCTCCCGAATGGGAAATGAAAGTATTCGGTTTCATTCAACCGCAATAAAATCAAGGTACCCGTATATTGGGAATATATATTTTTAAACGTAAGGTTTTTTTGTAGATGTCAGATGCATTTACAGAATAAAAATATTTTTTTTTACAAAGATAAGATCAGGTAAGTTAGGACATTTATTTGTAGAAACATGAGTATACATACAAATACAAAAAAGATCCGTCATGTTCGGCCTTTGTGGCATACAAAATTAAATATATAGGTAGATATGAAAAGTCATACATGGGTAGATATTTAAACAAAGCAAAAAACATTATTACATTTCCACACAAACTAAAAATAAAATTTAAACAATCAATTATAAATTTGAATTAAATTGTCCTAATATCTAATTACAAATTGTCAAAATTATAAAATGTCAGTAAACGTGTGTTAAATTTACAAGCACTCTTACATGTCAATAATATTTTAAAATAAAAACTAGATGAGGTTGGCGTTTCTTATCTGACTTCTCTTAGAAAAAAGGCCGAAACATATTCAGAGTATCTCTTTTAAAGTCCAGACATACCTAATCTTGGTCAGACCATGTGAAGACCAGATTGATATCTGTCTTTTGAGGAAAGAACCACACAGATTGAATGGACCTGTCCAGTCAGTGCACGCCATCATGCAGCAAAACGATTCGACAAACAATACCAAAGAAAAGATATTTGGGTAGGCCACATAAATTACTCAAACTGCCAGATAATTAAGATAAAAATTAACAGAGAAAATAGAAAGGCCTGTATTGAACACTAATATTCACAGGGCCTTTCCATGGCAAGAGTAATAACCCCGGAATTATAACCGACAGTTCCGAACATGTCGGCCTCATTCCCTAATTCCCTAATCACATTAGAAAAGTCAAAAGTTGCCAGTCATGTTCTGTTTTTTCGTCAATGGGATGGGACATGGTAGGTACCAAAGTCCTTGATTTCTATCAAAATAAAATAAATAGTAGATATCCATATTAGGTCACTAGACTTTTTAAAGTTAAATCAGATATTTTAGAAGTTGATGTCAGAAGGGATATTTTAAATATTAGTATGTTAAATATTAAATATTCTGAACTGCTGCCGCTTGCACCATGAAAACGTTTAGCGCTAAACATATTTAAAACAATAATTCCTGTCATCTTCAAATGACAGAGACGGAAAGATTAGTTAATGAGGATGAAATGTCATAAGAACATTTTCAGATATGGTTTCGTAAAAGAGCGATGATAATGAAAGTTTGTTTGTGTTTTCTTACAGAGCATTTTTGACACCGTAAAGTCAAATTCCCGTGGCTAAAGATTTAAATCGCTAGATTTGCCCTCATCGTACTTAGTCAAGCGGAAAAGTGTACAGACGCCAGCAGGTCAACCTACCCGAATCTGTCAAATTTCTTTGATAGATTTTCAACTTTAGCACAAAGGAATAAGGTTCATATTCAATTGGGAAAATCTGACAAATTGGGGTAGCTTAATGTGCTGGCCTCTGTACATAGCATTTTCATGAATCATGTCAAGTCACTGCGTCATTGTGTGTCAGAGTTATCAAAACGAAACTGAAACGTAAAGTAACTATCTTTTGACGCGGTAGTGTGTGTTTATCGATTTAAATCACTGCCGCTGTCATAATTTTTATGACAGCTGTCACAGCGGCTGCTATTCTAAGAAACAATAACTTCGTCACACACCCCAGCCGTAACGTATCCATCTGTCATAACACTAATAATATCTTTAAACTTCCCCGTTCTTTCACTGCCCCGTTGGTCTCGTGGTTGCAAGCGCGACTGCTGAGCGTGGGGTCCTGGGTTCGATTCCCGGGTCGGACAAAGTGTTATTGAGTTTTGCATTAGGAATTTCTTAGTAACAGTCCGGAGTTTGGATGTTGGCGGTTTAATACCCCCGTGCCTCGGAAAGCACGTAAAGGCGTTGGTCCTGCGCCTGATCTCTCTCCGGTTGTGTCGGATTGCCGTCCCATCGGACTATGAGAGTAAAGGAACAGAGAGTACACCTGTGTTTGCGACTTTGCGCAGACACTTGTGCACTATAATATCTCCTGCGTACTTGGCTAATCTCCGTTGAGATTAGCCACCGTGACCGAAATCGGTCGGGGAGGTTATTATTATATCTTTAAAATCACTACGAAGTGTCCCAGGATTAATGATCAAAACTTTAAATAAACTTTAAATTAAAATGGAAACGGTTAAATGAAGTCAGCCGGTTTTTCAAACAAAAGTCATAGATTATTTACAAACGGAGTTACAACGTCGACAAAAGAAAGCCGTCACCGGCGTCGACAATGTTTTGATTTAATTACTACAAAATTGTTTTATAATTCGGTTAAGTCTGTTCGCACTTGCCAGTGTTTTTGCAAGACGATTTCAGTCAGTCGCGTAATTTATTGTGAAAATGAGTTTATGAAATGAAATGGTATTTGTTTGCTTGTATCTCTTCAAGTTTATTCGGTTATCAGATTATGGTTTAATTATTTTATTTTTAGATACTTAATGTTGTTCTTATTATTTGACACTGAATATTTTACTACAGAGTGATTTCTGGTGAGTTATGGGCGAAATTATTAACGGGATCTTTAGTCTAGTGGTAGCACGTGCCTACTAAGCATGAGGTCCTGGGTTCGATTCCCAGGTCTGCTGTGTGTTATTAGGTTTTCCCTTAGGAATTTCTCAGTAGTAGCCCGGAGTACGGATTTGTATCTGGTTGATGGCAATAGGCTTGCTTCTGTTACATAAGGCTTAAACTTAACACCTTCCAGCACGGTAACGGCTGTAACCGTATTTTTAAAGTTCATGGAATGACAGTACGGCGACAGCCGTATATTTTGGTACTCTGTTTACGCCAAACACGGCTACCGCAGTGTAAAATTTATTAGCTTATTATTATAGACAAGGCTGAGATCACGCTGATTTACTGTAACAAACAAGTGATATATGTATATCACTTGTTTGTTACAAAGCAAACCATGTGCTTTCACTGTGTGCAAAGCATGTGCTTTCACTGTGTGCCATACCCACACGTAAACGGATTTCATCCACAACGATATACACCTGCCAAACCTGCCGCCTGCCTACCTGTTGTAGCCGTCTACCGCCTATTGTACATAGCAAAAAAAAAAACAATTAACATAAAACATACAATGGACGGCCTTAACACTTGGCTTTTTCGCGTGATATTGTTGGTTACTTTATATGAAAAATTGTATTGACTTTCGCTAATAAAGGGCCGCTCTGGCGAAATGTAGGTGTACTATGTAGGTACTACTTAACCCTTTTGGGGGACATAGCCTTTATGTTGTGTTAATGGGCCAAATTGGTGGCACGGTTAGTGCAGTGGTTGAAAAATTGGCTACCTGTGGATCTTGTTTGTTTGTGATTTTGAAAGATTTGTGTTTGTAAATTCACTCACGATACAGGAGAACTAAAATGAAGCAGTTATTTGGTTTCCTATAAAGAAAATTGCTAATTTAACTTTATAAGTAGAAGAAGTACAACTAAGTAACTAAGTCCTACTAATATTATAAATGCGAAAGTTTGTGAGGATGGATGGATGGATGTTTGTTACTCTTTCATCACGCAAAAACTACTGAACGGATTTTGATGAAACTTTACAGTAATATAGTTTATACATCAGAATAACACATAGGATACTTTTTATCCCGATATTCCCACGGGATCAACACTTACGCGGGTGAAACCGCGGGGCGCAGCTAGTAACTTTATAAGTAGAACTTTATAAGTAGAAGTTTCTCTTTTTTACATATATATAAATTGTACAAAACATTCAGGTATACATAAAAACATAAAGATAATAATACAACGGTTTGAAAAAAATTTAAAGCCGCGGTAAACATATTTCTTTCATAAAAATATATTCAGCTTATCGCAAAAAATTATCAGTGATTGAATTTTTATAATCCTAAAGGTATAAATAGAGGCTTACGTCATAAAGGTATGTATCTAGACAGATTTAACGTTTTTTTAATAAAACCGATCGCTTCACAGCGGATATTGAATGGTAATCCAATGAGATTAAGTGCGGGATTAAAATTATATATTTGAGCCTGAATTTTATACTGGGGTAAAGTTACTGTACAGAAGGGACATTGGAAATTAAATCTATACTAATGTTAAAACGAAAGAGATTACATTTTGTGAGTTTGTGTATATGTAAAGGACAATCTCCGGATCACAGCTCCTATTTATTTGTTACTAGCAGTGCCCTGCGGATTCACCTCCATAAGTGTTTGATTCCGTGAGAATGTCGGAACAAAAGTATTCTATGTGTTATTTTGATGTATAAGCTATATTACTGTACAGTTTTATCAAAATCCGTTGAGTAGTTTTTGCATGAAAGAGTAACAAACATCCATCCATCCATCCTTACAAACTTTCGCGTTCATAATATTAGTAGGAGTAGGATATTAGGAGTACTATCTATTAGGTTAGACTAGCAGCTAATTAGCTGGAGATATTTAATCTGTTCACTCGATTCTTGAAGCAGTTTCCGTTTAAAAATCATTTCATCATTTGAAAAGTACATTATTCCGCTTTACTTTGTGTAAATAATTTCACCACCACTGTTTTTTATTTTATTTTATTTATTTGGGAAAACAAACGGTTACACACTACAATATTGTATAAAATATGAGCTACAGAGTGAGTAAATGTATAACCCACGACATTTTCCACATATTATAAAGAAAAGTTATAAAATTAATGTGATGTGCGCTTACAATGTGATAGTTACAAAAAAATATATATTAGATAAGTGTAAATGATAAAACTAAAAACTAAATAGGCATGCAAAATAAAAAAGATAAACAAAAATTATAAATACAGTCTAAGAGTTATGAATATTACGGAGCAATATCCAAAATAGTGTCACGAATAAGGCCTCTAAATTTACAACTTGGAAGAGCGAAGATGTCAATATTTTGAAATAGATTATTATATTGACCAGCAAGACGACGTAGGGGTGCTCGCAAGCCTGCATTCGTACGACTAGAAGATACTGCAAATAGGGGTCGCGAGCGCACCCCACGGCGTATGGTTGTCCTAGGTACCACGTAGCTAATCCTATTAGTGATATCCATACAATCACAGGCGTTATTACATAGATCGTATAGAAACATTGTCTCTAAAATAATACGTCTGGCCTTAAGTTTATGTAACTTATACTTACTGTTCTCAAATTGGTGAAGGAAAATATCGTGAGGAAACCGGCATGTCCTAGAACCAAAAATTTGACGCCATGTGACATCTACCAACCCGCTCTGGACTTACATAGTAGATTACAGCCCACACCATCTCACAGAGAGACATAGGGCTTACCTAGTGTCTTGAATTCATTCAATTGTAGTTCTTTTTATTTTTGGTTACTGCACAACGTGTCGTGAAAAATATGCAAATTGCACTTCTGCGAAACCGAGGCACATCATGAGGAAACCGGCAAGTCCTACAACCAAAAATTCGAAGTCGTGTGACATCTACCAACTCGCACTGGGCTGGCGTGGTGAAAAAGCGTACCCACTCCTTCTGACTAAGAGGAGGCCTATGTCTCAGCAGTAGGGACATTATAGGCTGAAGAAGCGAAGTCGGGGCGGTTCGCTAGAATACTTATCTATATCTAGTATATAGTTTTTTTGTTTGTTTGAAAGCGTTAATCTCTGGAACTACCAGCCAGATTTGAAAAATTCTTTGAATTATTATATATTTTTTTTTGCATTTGATAACCTCGCTTCTTGGGGAAAGCTATAGGCTATTTAACGTCACGCCAGGATCCTTAGGAGTCGAGCAAAAAGAAAAAAATAGAAAAAACGCTAAGCGAAAACGAAGTAATGTCACAGGCAGCCGATGCAAAGCGACGGGGTGGGTCGGGGAACAAGAAACACGCAGACGAAGACGCAGGCAAAAGCTAGTAAATTAATAAATGTACGCTCTTAGTACATTTGATTACTTACTTATTTATGTTATTTATGTTTGGCATAAACCTTCGGGTAAACAGGCGTGTTATATGTTATTTATGTTTCGTTTCGTAGCTTGTTACAGCCAATGATATCATAGCCAAGAAGTCGGATAATCATTTGAAATGCTAAATAACCCGACGCCTCTTCCCCTCTTCTTTGTAAGAGGGATCAGGTAATCTAGAGTACTGTCCGTATTAATTTACAGGCTTGATGCAGACCATAGTTGATACGCCTTGTTCGAGAACTCCAGAGAGATCCTGAAGTTTAAATGGCTGTTTTATTATTATTTTTAGCATTGCCTACGCTGTCCCACTTCTGCCAAAGGCCTCGCCAAATTCTTCCAGGTAGCCTTTTCGAGAGCCATCTGCATCCAAGCCTTGCGGTACGCGTCTAGGTTGTCTCACCGCCTCTTCCTGGGCCGGCCTCGGCGGCACCGAGGGATATAAGGATAATACCATAAGAATACAAAAATAGAAAGGAATGAATGATAGCGTGACGGTTGACAGGGGAGAATGGAGGAAGGAAACGTGTTGCGTCGACCCCAAGTAACATAGGACAAGGCCAGGAAGAAGTTGATTATCTGAATATAGTATGTATTTTAATAGGTCAATATGGTACATGTGTGCTATGTTGATCATTATACCCGAGGCGGTATTATTCCGAGTGTGGAATGATCAATGCACACGCGATTCATACGACGTTTTTCAACACGCGAGGAAAAAAACAGACTTGTATTGTTATTAACTTTATGGAAAATGGCGCGCTGGTTTTGTTTTCCACGCGCCGCGCTAGCAATGCGCGCGCAGGTATACATAAAGATACTGCCAAAACCGCTAAACAACCTGTATAAAAAATATAATAATCGTACTATTGGTACAGAGAAATATACATTTATTTAGGTCAGTGAGTATCCGCAGTAATAGAACGCCAGTCAGGGTATTTTCCGTTTGGTTCCGGGAGGGACCACCGACAATATAAGGTAAATTAGTTCATTTTGGAACTAAGGATAATTCTGAATATTTAAAAAAAAGTGAAATATGGCCCGCAGATTCCTTTTCTCTTTGATGAGGTTAAAAAAGCGCACATCTCCGACTAGGAAATAGTTATTTGTGGCGTTACCCCACTAGTGCGGTAGGTTACATAAAGTTAAAAGCACGCGTGTTTAATACACTGCATTATGAACCTAAAAGCGGTACATTAAGAGCCACTTTACGAGCAAGTGTGTTAAAAACAAAATTAATACACGTTCAACTCACAGCTCAAACAGAACCAATTTAAAGTAATATCATGTTCCCAACACACACTTACGGAATTGGATTTTAAACGGATATCATGCAATCCAAACGTACCGTTTACTGCCGTTTTCTCTTGTAAATTGATCAAATATTCTATTTCAGCCGTCCTCGTCCGCGTCCGTCAGCATCCGCCCGCGTCCGTCCATTCTAATGAGCGAGTGTTCGCATATATTACATTTTGGTCATCACTCCTCGTATTCACTCTAATTCCATGTTTAAATTTAAAATTCGCGAATATTTCCCATGGTTTGTTCTAGTTTCATAGCAGTTTAAAATGGGACAATTTCGTTTTAAAAGCTTTTTGTGGAATGACACTGCAATATTGATATTGGCCTAGTTTTTGATAGACTGCGCAATAACTTTGTTAATGATCGACCACGTCATTAAAACGGTGCTAATTGCTGAAAATATAGGGTTTCCAACCGCGGCCAAGCCTGGCTCGATTTTGTTTTCAAGGAAAGGATGTGTGTACATAAATGGTAAATAAATAAATAAATTAAAATTAAAATGACCGTCAGGATGGACCAAACAAGATTTATAAATAAAAAGAATGCAAAACATTGTTAGAAAAGACGTAAATAATTGATGTACAGGCATTTTAATGGCTTTTATTAATAATTTTTTATATAACTTTCTTAAAGTTGTGTGAAAAATATATGTTAAGGTAGCAAACAGTTAGTAAATATTTATATTAACAACGCGGTTAATGCAACGCTAAATCTATGAGAACTTAGAAGTGGTTAGCCAACCTGTATGGCTGACCACTTTATTTCTTTGCTATATTTTTTAACGCACAGGCAGCAAATATTTCATTATAGGTACTAAATAGGAGCAAATAGGTATTAAACAGTGCACATGGTCTCATGTACAGAGACATCAAACTACTATAATTTATAATTTTTTTTTAAATAAAATTTTCAACTTTATTGCAACAGCATGAGGTTCAAAACTGATTGGGAAAATTGAGAGTTTCCGGTAGGTTGATGTGCTGGCGTCTGTACATATCTCGTTTGGTCCAGCCGTCCTTAGGTCACAAATTAAATAGCTTGTACTAATCTATATTGCATAGCCCGAAGAATTGTCAAACTTAAGGTGAATGGGAAGTGGTAGACCGCGAAATTAAAATTTTCTTACGTTTTTTGCAATTTGCAGGTCAGTGTCAGGTTGTATCTTGATCAAAATTTGATTCGCGACTATATCAGGTACGTATTTACAGAATTATAATGATAAGAAACATTCATACATCTTTATAAGTGAGATTTGTACCATAAACACTTTTCACTAGGAGATTTCTTCTTGTGGTACAAATCTAACTTAGGAAGATGTATTAATGATTCTAATGACTATAATTCTGTGAATAAGTACCTGTCATAGTCGCGAATCATATTTTGTTCAAGATACAACCTGACACTGACCTGCTAATTGCAAAAAACGTAAGAAAATTTGAATTTCGCGGTAATCACTGCGCAATCACCTTAAGTAGCAGTGGGAGGACACAGTGCTCGCAGAACAAATGGCCGATGGGGCCGAAAGGTTCTGGAGTGGCGACCGCGTACCGGAAGACGTAACGTTGGAAGGTGGACCGACGACCTTGTGAAGGCCGCAGGAACCCGTTGGGTGCGAGAAGCATAGAACCGGTCGAAGTGGTGGTGCTTGGGGGAGGCCTAGGTCCAGCAGTGGACGTGTTTCGACTGAAATGATGATGATGATGTACCTACATTATCTTTTAAATAATCTTTTTTTAAATAATCTTTTTGTATGCACGTGTTTCTGTGACAAATAAACCTATGTTTCTTTTTCTTTTCTTTATTATATGTACAGACGCCAGCACATCAAGCTACCACAATCTTTCAAATTTATTTAATAGATTTTCAACTTTATCGCTAAAGTCTAAGGTTCAAAATTTATTTGGAAAATTTGACAGTTTCGGGTAGCTTGATGAGCTGGCGTCTGTATAATACATCTTCTCATATGTATGACGTGGCTATCAACAACTCTGCCAATATCAATATTGCAGTAACATTCCACAAAAAGCTTTTAAATCGACATACTTGAACTCCTTGCACGAGTAATTCCTTTCTACGCAATATTTCCATCATTTTCACTTCATGAGCATCTCCTACAAAAAACGATTCCGAACGTCGTACAAATGTCAAATAATATGCTTCCTCATTCATGCTGACTGAATACGTGACTTTCAGAGGTTTCCAAACGATCGCGTCACACATTAAATAAAATCCCGAAATATTCATAATTTTATACATATATGTTCGCAATTTTACCAGCAATTGATATATCATCATCTGCCAAGCCTTTTCCCAACTATGTCGGGCTCGGCTGGAGCGAGTGCCTACTTGACCCCCACAGTCCTGTTACTGGGTACTAACGGCGTAACGTGCTTTCCGAGACACGGAGGAGTCTCGATATGTAATGGATGTGGTTACCCATCCACGAATGGACCGCGGCAAGCGTAGCTTAACCCTGAAATCTAAACCAAGATTTCTTACAGAATAGATACCGCTGTAACAGAAGTACGAAATGAATGTCCCAATAGACCGTTGATTCTCCGAAAAGCGCTAGTTATAAATTTGTGTCCATTATGGGCAAGTTTACGGTCACTGCGGCTGAGCGCAAATCAACCGACGATAATTTATCCCCGTACGAAGCCAAGATCAAAGCTGCACTGGAAATATACTGAGTTTCTAGCTAAAACCTAATACGAATCTGAAAGGGAAAAGGAAACGAAAACAACCACAGGAAACTAGAAATTCTCAATGTTTTTGAAGGACGTGGGTTTTTAAATGTCGCATATGTGGTCTTCTACTTATTATTTACTAGCTGCGCCCCGCGGTTTCACCCGTGTAAGTTTCGATCCCGCGAGAATATCGGGATAAAAAGTATCCTGTGTATTATTCTGTTGTATAAGCTAATTGCTGTAAAGTTTCATCAAAATCCGTTCAATAGTTTTTGCGTGAAAGAGTAACAAACATCCATCCATCCTCACAAACTTTCGCGTTTATAATATTGACATTGACTTGAAACAATTTATTTTAAAACAATGTTCTTAAATGTTAGTTTAAATCTATGGTTTAAATAGACTAAACGAAGCACATTCTATCGTTCGGGTAACAGAGATCGAGCATTGTTTCGTTAGTCTATCTTCTTAATAAAAATCACAGCTTAAACCGCTGGGCCAAGAAATATTATTTTTTTCATAAAAGTTCCCTTTATAACGAAAGAAAACATTAAGTAAGGATTTTAGAAAATTCATCCCCATACTGGTTTTAATAGAGAATGAAAGTCTATATAAAAGTTCGTAATTTTTGCCGATGGCAAAAAAAAAAAATTTTGTTTTCTCGTGTTTAAATATCGATACCCATCGCGCCTGTGAAGTTTAGTTAGCCAATTTAAAATAATCCTGTATGACTTAGATAACAAAAAATAAACATACGGGGTGTAAAAATACCCGCCACATAGCCGTTATCTATGTATTCTGTACTTACACAATGCATGCTCATCATCATCTGCCTAGCCTTTTCCCAACCATGTTGGGGTCGGCTTCCAGTCTAACCGGATGCAGCTGAATACCAGTATTTTACATGGAGCGACTGCCTATCTGACCTACACAACCCAGTTACTGGGTGATACGATACCGCTTGGTAAGACTGGTTGTCTGGTTGTCAATGCATGCTATGTGCTAAAATTACGCTGGGATACAACTTTGAATTTTGGTAGGAAATTAGGCGTATCTGCCCTGAAACCCAATAGCGTTATGATACATACCAATGGAAAGATCTCACCAAGGAGATTATTTTATATTATGATGATTGATTATAATACTTATCTTAATAGTTAGTACGTAAGGAGCTATACAGAACTCTAAACGGGATTAATTAAGTATTGTTGAAATTCTGGTATTTCGTCAAATAATTAACTTTCATTAATTCTGTGTCTTGCAAACATCATTTTTTAAATCTATAAACGGATATTTTAAAACATTGGCCTCCTAGATGCCGTTTTAGGAACAATCTTTTGAAGATTCTATCGGCCGGACAGAACGTTAAGCCTACTGTATTCCCCAATAGCGTTAAGATATAGAAACAGCTTTTCAAAGAGAACTTGTTACTAACACGACTTTTGCCAATGTCAGTTAGGAGTTATTAATAAACTAAATAGGTGACAACTTGGGCACCAAAATCAAGGAATTCTTGGCACCTAATATCCATAATATATACGCCTTTATATCCGCAATTAAATCTTGATAAAACCAAGGGGTGGAAAAAGACGCAAAACCAGCGCTGCGAAATTTATTTTTAAATATCGCAGCATCATGCTGAGATAGGAGCCTTTTGGCCTCGTATAGGACTTTCTGTTTCATTTTTCTTTTTGTTACTTTTTTAATTTTTTTATTTTGGTATTTTAATTTAGACTGTGTTTAGTTTAGTTTGTGATCCTCCTGTACTAGTCGCAACAAATACTTTTTTTTTCTTTCTTTCTTTCAAACCGAGAATCAATTAAACTCCGCGTGATTGTGATATTTTTTTTTGTCCTGGACTACACTGGAACTTTCTGGTTACGTAGATATTGAAGATCGAAGTTCCAACTTATTTTTACTTCTTATCACATAGGTAGTAAAACCAACAATACTTTGTTAGGTCTTAACAAAAGGCATAAAAAAGCCTATTATTCTAAAAATAGCATAAAACTTTAACTCGACGTCACAAGATTATGTTATTTGTAGAGTAAGCAGGCGCCATTTGTAGAGCCACAAAAATAAGTACCCAAGGCTGTATTTTATTACTCTACTTGTTTGAATAGACTTTTGTTTTGAACGGTACTTATTTACTTACAATTCTAATAATAATAATAAATTCATTTGTTTTAGATATACCCATTGCACACACAAATAACAACAAATAAATAAAAAAACAAAGATTAAATCAAATTAAATTCACTCAGAAAAATTCCTGCTTTGTTCGCAAAATATTTTAAAGAAAGTCCTGGTTACAGTCTCAAGGCATTCTTATGTTTAATACTTAAACAACCAAGACTAAGCAAGGAGAAAATTCAATGTAAAATTGAATTAAGCTCAAAGTAAGATTAGCCAATTCTTACCTAAATATAATATAGACTCAGTAAACGTTTCCAGACGCAAAGAAATAATTTCCCTAAGTCTTTTCTCCTGAGAAACTCGTTTAAATATATATTCAAATAAGGTTCAGACACCTGTGTGTTGCCAGTTACCCCTGTATAATCCGACCATATTGCCATGTTAAAAATACACCGAAAAGTGTGAATATAGTCTACAAATAGTTTGCGAAGGGCAACTCTCCTCTACAGTGTGTTCATAAAATTTCATGAGCTTGTATTATGCTAGGGTGCTAGGGTTGTCAAAGTCAAGTGTCCAGACTCCACAATGCGATATCGAGAGCATGAATTATGTTACGAGATTCTGAAGAGGCTTGTTCAGGCTATTGTTACGTCGAGTACATACCGACATATTGTTGTTTTAAAAATAAAACACATACATATTTACATAACCAATATACATTGTTTTAATCTTGTAAAGTGAAAGTAAGCTGTTTATAAAAGTGCTAGAATACCATTACCGATACCAGGTATACAAGATTATTTATTATTTACTAGCTGACCCAGCGAACTTCGTATCGCCTCAGAATCAATAAATGTTGAATTGAATTATCTTCATTATTTTTTTTTGTGAATTTTTCCTATATTTTAATAGTTATTCTGCTGTTCGGGGCAGAGAAAAATCAAACTAATCAAAGATCTTAAAAATCGGTCCAGCCGGCAGCCGTTCTTGAGTTATAAATGGTGTAACTAACTTGACTTTCGCGCTCCGCGGTTTCACCCGCATAAATATCGATCCCGTGGGAATATGGGGATAAAAGTATCCTACGTGTTAATCCAGGGTGTCAGCTACCTCCATACCAAGTTTTATCGAAATTAATCCAGCCATTTGTGCGTGAAGAAGTAACAAACATACAAACACACTCACCAACTTCGTCCTTTAAAATATTAGTGTGATTTAAAGACTTATTTTATTTTTAGCTTACGTTGTCCCACTGCAGGGCACAGACCTCACTCCTCCCTTTTCCACTTCTCTCTGTCTTGAGCTAGTGTGGAGCAATTCTGTCTGTGGGCGTTAAAGCAGAACATACATAATTTTAATTTATTACGTTATTCAATATTGAATACAAAAAAAAAATAAAACAAAGTCAGGTTAGTTAGTTACACCATTTGTAACTTAAGCACGGCTAGACCGATTTTTAAAATCATTGATTTTTTTTTTAACTGGATTTTGGAGGTCAGATGGGCAGTCGCTCCATGTACAATACTGGTATTCAGCTGCATCCGGTTAGACTGGAAGTCGATCCCAATATAGTTGGGAAAAGGCTAGGCAGATGATTATGATGATTCAATATTGAATACAGAGTGCTTTTAACCCGCTGGCATCATTACATAATTGCCTTCAACTGCTTATAATAAACGGGAAACAATATGATATATTCATAGTCACATCACCACGTACATCTTGTTACGAATACAAAGAAAAGATCTCTCGCGTTTCCCTTTTAATATTATAGGAGAGGGAATGATTTCTGTCTTCGCGGGTAGCGTATGCCCCTGACATCGCAATAAATTGGAGATGATGTTCCAATCAGACACGAGGCAACCCTACCGATATACGAGAGGCTTTTAATATTTGACATCTGAACATCTCGCAATACTTTTTATTGCCTTTTGATTTACTCATACTTCTGCCTTTTATGTTTGTTAGGGCTGATATTAAGTCCGCCTCTGTACATTTATGTGCTTGAAGTATTAACTATATAAATATTCTGTGTGAAAAGGTCTGCAGTGCTGTGATAACAGAGACTGTTTGAACTTTGCTTTTTTGAGGGGAATTTTTGTCGTACTTTTAATGCAGGGTGCATTATAAGTACGACACAAATTCCTATCATTTACCTATAAACATAACACCACGCCTGTATTGGGACTAAGAGTTAGGCAGAAGTGTACAGACGCCAGCACATCAAGCACCCGAAACTGTCAAATTTTCCTAATGAACTTTGAACCTTATGATTTAGCGATAAAGTTGAAAATCTATTATAGAAATTTGACAGATTATAGTAGCTTGATGTGCTGGCGTCTGTACATTATTCCATCACCATTGTTCTCAAAACAGTGAGAGTGAACATTGCAAAGAAACCGGCATAGCCTTGCACCAAAAAGGCCTTTTTCCCAGCAGTGGGAACAGTATAGGTTGATTATTCTAACATAACTATTCAGTAATTGTGTTGTTTTAGTATGTTTCAATATTATCATTAAAACGGTATATTCCAGTCATACTTATTGCATAAGAAATGCACTAAGCTAACGGAAAGGGTAACCCGCCTGAATGCTACTTACGTGCTACGTGTAACTTTCGTAGGCTTCGGCGTAGCGGCGTAGCCAACTGTGCTACAAATATTAGGTGCGTAGAGGTTTAGTTAGCAATTTAGAGAAGAAAATGTTTTTGCTTGATACAGTTACATTATAGTTTAACCCCTTACTAATAAACGTATTATATCAGATGAATAGTTACACACCGATTTCTCTCTTTCAGTTGTCAGTAATTTGACTTTCGAAAGAAGAAGACGAAGGGACGTAATTAAACAGACGCTATACAACGTTTATTAGTCAGTGAGGAGGTTAATGTTTTTCAACAACACGTTTATCGATAGTGCTTTGTTAAAACTTTTACATATTTTTCATAAATCTGATAATAGCAATTTTGTATCAAAGCAATTACAAACTCGTAAACTCGTACTTACACAGAACAGCAACAACAATTAGAACACTACACTAACATACTATAGTTTAGGTACTGCAATAGTAACTACGTCCTGCAGTCTTTAAAATAACAAATTACAACAAAAGAAAACACTGGACCTTTAAATTGCTTTGAACTTACTTATCGCAAGTTTTTCAAACACCTTTGATGAATGAGCTTCATAAATATATATTCAGGTGATTTAACCGACGTCTAGGCCGTTTTTCTGAAATTGTATAACATAAACGAGCCGAAAACGAAAATTATTCATTGTCATCTTCCTGAGCGACCCCAAAGTAATCAATTTTTCATTTCTTTCTTATCTTTTATTGAATTTGCTTTGGAGGAATACCATCGCCGCAGAAACGTCCTTAATTACTTTCTTAGAAGCATTCAATGCATTATTTGCGACCTAAAATTATTATGCGGAGTAGTGCAAACTATTTATTAATTTATTTTTTACTACCCGTTATACCTAAGCTCTTAAGATTAGGTGCCTACCCTTCGCAAGGTATTGTTTAAACCTTAAACACATTGTGAAGAGTAGTTTTCTACAAAACTTGTCAAAAAGGTGAACAAATTATACAAGGTATTTTTTTTATATCATCATCAGATATAACCCTAGCCTTTTGCCAACTATGTTGGCGTCGGCTTCCAGTCAAACCGAATGCAGCTGAATATCAATATTTTACATGGAGCGACTGCCTATCTAACCTCCACAACCCGATTACTGGGTAATATGATACCCTTTGGTAAGGCTGGTTGTCAGACTTTCGGGCTTCTGACGACCCGTAACGACTGTCAAAGATTCACGAAAGACAGCCGGGACCAACAGCTTAACGTGCTTTCCGAGGCACGGAGGGTTCTTGGTATGTTAAATGGTCCCCCATCCATGGACCAACCGCGGCAAGCGTAGCTTAACGTAATCGATCGATCCATGCGGTTGTTATAATCTTGGCCAGAAGCACGTATAACAAAAATTTTTTTTTTTTTGTTTATCTGTCTGTTCCGGCTCGTCTCCAAAACAACTAGACCAATTTTAACGGGACTTTCACTGGCAGATAGCTGATGTTATAATAAGTACTTTTATTTCGGAAAAATAATTAGTAAAGAGACACATTATTGTTTTCCGACATCCCCGAGAACGAAGTCGTGGGCACAGCTAGTATAATGAGTGGCTGTCTGAATAAAGCACCAGCAATGCTATTCTGAAAAAATCTCACCGTGAAAACTAAGGTGAAGTGAGCTGTCATTCCACCTGATGTTAGGGATTGTTCCTATTGATAGCTCACTTCACGCTCACTTCACCTAAGTCATCACGGTAAGATTTTTACAGAATCGATCGGCAGAATGGTTTCATTCAAAGAATGGAAGTCTTCTCTCGTGGCTTTCAAAATGGCGACTTGAAGATAACGTCAGAATAATACATTTTGACGTTATCTTTCTTTGTATTAGCGTCCTTCGGTCTGCTAAATGGATAATAGTCTTAATATTCTGCTAAACTATTTTTATGTACGAGTAGGTACGATTCCCTTTGACCATTCATTGTAGGGGTCATTGATCCCTTGTCCAGAGAAGTCTATTAGTAGTCATTGCATATTTTCTAGATGGGATGGGTAGAGGAGGTGAAGTTGGGTAAAATACCTATTTATACCAGCTAAACAAAAAAAAAACATGGTTCTATTTCTTTCACTCGCTAGAAAATGACTGAGATAGAATGAGGTTCTAAATACTTTTAGCGTTTAATGCGTTTTGGGAGTTATGGTTTAAGTGGGCTTTGGGCCGTATGAACCTTAACACATAGTCGCGCCGTCAGAGGGCGACTTCCGGTTTTTCGAACAAAAGTGACATACTCATAATATGAACGTGACGACAGCCTATTCGCGGGACGATTGCTCTTAGTTAGGTTAGATGATTCTGAGCCGAAGGTATGTCGAATTTATTAAACGGTATCAGAATTTAATCTAAACTTAGTGGTACATTCTCGTACACTAGATATTATTTTAAAATCGAATCCGATTTGCAAAGGATAAGGAAAAATGTTTGCTCCATCCTCTTCTATTTTCGTTTTGTTTCCATCCACAGGTGTTGATCGTCCAATCTAAGCTGGATTCAATGTTTATTTTAAGTGAAACTGTCTCGGAAACCCGAGATTCTCTTGAGAATTGCAAATTTCTCGTGCAAATATAAAATTTACCTTTTTTTCAAGTCTACATTCAACGATGATAATTTTCTATAGGTACTGTTAGGGCCTGGCCTTTAGCTGTGCCCGCGTTTTCGCTCACGTGACTAATTAATATAAATTAAAACTTATTAACAAACTTTATTTTCAATACCTAGGGGGCTCGTGGCTAAGTAATTAGGGGTTTTATATTGCAGTATGGACCTATAGAAAGCGATGAATGAGGTCTATGATGGAATGAACGTGCCCAGAAGATGCCTGTTCACTCTTGCTTTGAAGGCAGAGGAGTTAAATGTGGAAGGGAACACGGACGCTGGCAGAGAGTTCCACACTTTGACTGTGCGCATAGTAAATGAGGAGGAGAAGCGCTAAATACGACTGGTCGGAAAATCAACCAAGTTTGGATGGTACCCTGCAGGTTTTATTAACTTAAGTGAAATCGTAGTACTTCTATGGTACAGATTAGCACATCAAGCTACTACAATCTGTCAAATTTAATAGATTTTCAACTTTATCGCTAAAGTATAAGGTTCAAAGTTGATTGGGAAAATTTCGGGTAGCTTGATGTGCTGGCGTCTGTGAATACATAGTTGATTGAAACGCATTTGTAAGCCAGTTTGAAAAAGTTTTCCCGCACAATCTACTAATACACAAAATTTTCAACAGACGTACCTAAAAACATGTTAAAGATGGCACACACACATGTTACAGAAAAAAAACATCATTTAACATTTCACAATTATGTTTCTGGAGTCTCGTGATTAATGTAAGAACCTATCAGTTGCTATATATGACTCACTGCACGGTAAGATCGATAAGAAAGGTTAGTGTACGTAATGCACTTAGAGAGCTTGCGCCATAAATAACTAAGTAGGTATAACTTGGATATTGTCAATAATGTAATGCTAATGCAGTACTCATTGATTGTTTTACGATAGAATGTTGATAATTTACTTCTACATAGACGATTGTTTGTTTATTTATTTACTAGCAATGCGCCCCTGCCTCGCACGCATTTTTTTAGAAACATTGAGTATTCTTTGTATGTGTGTAAGTTTAATAATAATGCATACAGCATACACTTTTATCTTCCGAAATAAATTCTCTAAATGACGATGAAAACTGTATCTAAATCTTTTGAGTAATTTAGAAGAACAACGTTGTCACGCATCATGCGATAGGAGCCTTTTTAGCCTTGGTCAGGTAAATAAAGAAAGAAAGAAAAAGTATTTATTGCGACTCGTACAGGAGGATCACAAACTAAACTAAACACAGTCTAAATTAAAATACCAAAATAAAAACTAAAAAAAATTAAAAAAGTAACAAAAAGAAAAATGAAACAGAAAGTCCTATACGAGGCCAAAAGGCTCCTATCTCAGCATGATGCTGCGATATTTAAAAATAAATATCGCAGCGCTGGTATTCTGATAGGCCCCGCTGTGGTGTCACGGGCAGTTACAGAAATAAAAAAATATCAATAATAAAAAAAATAAAACCAGGTAATAATATCAGGTCATTATTTCTTGTATCGTTTATTCGAAAAAACATAGTAATTCTCCTTTTTTACTGTTTGTATATTTTACTGTGCGTGTCCCAAATAAAATATTTTTCATTCTTTGATACCTACATTCAAAGGATTATGCAAAAGTTAGTCCTACACTCCTTTATAAAAAACAAAAAAAAGTAGCGCACCACTTAGTATTGTACTTATTATTAAAGAGGAGAAAATAGGAATGGATTTAAATTCTCTACATGAAAACATGTTCGGCACTAATAATTTTTTTTTATAATTTTATCCTTTTTTAGCTCTTGCAATATGAACCAAACATTATACAAAACGCCCCGTAATTTACTGCTATAATAACGTAATGTTTAATTCCCTACATTCCCCGGGGCACTCCTTTGTTGAGCGCAAAGTAAATACCTCCTGGTGGTTCCCGAATGGTCTACACAACAGTGTCGACGGTAGTAGGTGCTTTTCATACCTACATTTTGACGAGCCATGCGTGTGACGCGCGACTCGCTGCAACGAGTCTGTATCGTGTGTAGCAACCTTAAAACCGGACTGCAAAAGAATTGGATTAACGTTTTCATTTAAAAACGTGAAAGCTATAAACAAGAGAGAAAAAAGTCACACAAAACTAGCCGACCCGGCAGACTTCGTACTGCCTCTATCGATAAATAAAAGACCTAAACTTTTGTGTAAATTAATTTTAAAACAAACAAAACGAATCCGTATTTAATAAAAAAACATTTTTTGAATGAAGCATGAAGTGTTATTATTATTTTGCAATAAAGTTCAAATTGACTCTACATTTTATTTAGAAAACGTTTGTATAGGAAACAGAAAAGGGCTGTTTTTAGGGGTTTCCCGGGAATTATTCGATTTTTTCTTACCTTTTAAACCTTCCCTAGACCTCCACGAACATTTCAAGACCAAGATAAGATAAATCCGTTCATCCGCTCTCGAGTTTTAGCGAGACTAACGAACAGCAATTCATTTATATATATATAGATTTGTGTGGCTTTTTTCTCTCTCGTGGCATTTATTAAACGCTTTAGCGATTCCCTTTGCCAGGAATTGTCGACATTTCTGAATGAAACTGTGGACACCAAATAGGTAATATAAAGTGTATTGCGCTTTTATGTGTTCATTTGAAATGTTAGTATAACAAGCTAATAATGAAGTTAAGCATAGACAAGATGATGAAAATTGAATGAAGCGTAGGCGTAGCGACGTGCCTTTAGAAATTCGATAATAATTTTGCAACGCTGAATCTGATCCAGTTATTTTTAATTAGATTGTTAGTCTTACTTTATAATGAGACTTATATAAAATTCGCGTGTCACAGTGTTAGTTACCATACTCCTCCGAAACGGCTGGACCGATTTGTATGAAATTTTGTGTGCATATCGGGTAGGTCTGAGAATCGGCTACTATCTATTTTTCATACCCCTATCTTTTTTTTTTTGCAAAACGACGTAGACGTTTGCGGGGTCAGCTAGTGAGACTATATACAGGGTGTTTCGTAAATAGTGGTCCAGCGTAAGGAGTCGATACACTGTATTCTTATGTATCGCACACTGAAATTTTAACCAAAAACAGAATTAAAAAAATATTGATATTTGTTGAAATTACAGCCAAATTCATGAAGCAAGGTACAGACATTTTAAAAATCAACTTTTTTTTTTTCGAAGACCCTTAACTGGAAATTGTTAAAATTTCGGTGTGTGATACTTAAGAATACAGTGTATCGACTCCTTTACTATGGACCACTATTTACGACACACCCTGTATATCTGTCTAATTACCTAATTAATAAAGAGTTCAGACAAAAAATCACTGAACAATTTATATTTCGTTCTGCTATTGCTACATGGTCGCAATACTCGTAATGCGAACTACACTTTGAGGCTCTATTGTACAACGAGACAGTGAGCGGTCGGTATGCTGGTACACATGCCTCCTATCTGTGGAAGGGAATGGTCCGTAACCCACCACGCAGGCCTAGTTCGGGTTGATAGACGTCATATTTGAATGTGCCATATGACATCTCTTCAATTTTTTAGGGTTCCGTAGTCAACAAGGAATCCTTATAGTTTCGCCATGTCCGTCTGTCTGTCTGCCTGTCCGCGGTTTAGCTCAAAAATAATTAATTAATAGTAATTTGGCATGAGTATACACGTTAATGACGCCAAACAAATGGTAAAATAAAATTTTGAAAAAAATAATTTTTTAGGATACCTCCCCTACATGTAAAGTGCGGATGATAATTTTTTTTTCGTCCTTCCCATATTGTGGGCTAGGGAAGACCATTTTTTGATTAAGTAAACCGTTCGTGACTTATCAAGATTTAAATTACCAATTTTCGTTAGAGTCAAGTGTCCCCCCCTCTATCAACTAAACGGTTGTAGTTAGAAATTCAAATGTCATAGCAGTAGTACCTTTATATAACGAAGTTTAAAGGAAAACTATCACACTTAAGTGGGCTTTACAAGTTTACGAGTAATAGTCGACCAATTGTATTTGTCGGATCAGTTGAGGATTTGTATAGGAAGTCAAATTAGGTAGGTAGTCATGTTTGGTTTTTGGTTAGAGTATGGTATGAAACTAGCAGTCAGCGAATACGACCCGCACTTGGCTGTTAGAAAAACTACGGAACCCTACACTGCGCGTGGCCCAACACGCACTTGACCGGTTTTTTTTTATTTTAGGACATGCCGATTTCTTTACGATATTTTTCTTCGCTGTTTTGAAAGAGTGGAGAAGAAATAATTTGTACAAAATATAGCGCCTGTCTGGGTTCAAACCCACGACCTACAACTCGTAAGTCAGGACTGTTACCACTGGGCCACCACTGCTCTCACCGATATTAAAAAGGGCATAAATTAAACGTCATCATCTGCCTAGCCTTTTCCCAACTATGTTGGGTTGGCTTCCAGTCTAACCAGATGCAGCTGAATAGGTACCAATATTTCACATGGATCGACTGCCTATCTGACCTCCACAACCCAGTTTTAGGATAATACAATACCCCTTGGTAAAACTGGTTGTCAGACTTTCGGGCTTCTTACTACTCGTAACGACTGTCAAAGATACACGAATGACAGCCGGGACCAACGGCTTAACGTGCTTTCCGAGGCACGGAGGGGTCTCGGTATGTAAAGATGGTCACCCATCCACAGACCAACCGTGGCAAGCGTAGCTTTACCTGATCGATCAACCTGCGCGGCTGTTATTATTTAACCACGCGCCCCTTAGTGATTTGTGGTGCAAAAAGGCCTAAATACAAATTGTACAGTTTTTTTCTGAATATTGTGTGCCATTATTTATTTTATTAATTTATTCATTTAACCTGGGTCAACTAAATTTATTTTCTTTCTTTCTTTATTTGCAATCATCAAAGACATTTTTGTTTCAATTCTCATGCTGAAGTCGGCAACAATGCAATGCTTCTATAGTAGAATCAAGATTACATTGTAGAAAGACCAATAACTCCTGCTCGCTTGTTTTCTGAGTATTGTCAATTTTCACGGCGGCTATTGTGCACTGGGTGATACATGTTTGTACATACCGACTATGTAAATAAAGCTAATGCTCATTTCACATACTTTACTTCTTTATCTGACCAGCGCCCTAATTACGTAACACACTAAGTATCAGCTACAATGCGTTTAATTTTGACAATTCAACAACATTCATTGCGTTATTTACGTTGTTAAGCAGATACATATTTCAAACATATGAAGCAATGGATTTGCAATATCCTTCAAAATGATTCAGGTTGAGATGGATAGTGTTACGCAATTAGGGCACGATGCATCCAAACGTTTACTGGACAGTAAGCTGGATGGCTGGAGAAGTCGAGGGCGGCCCCAGCTCAGATGATTGGATGGCGTAGATCATGATTTAAGAACTGTTGCAGTGAGAAATTAGAAAGAAAAAGCCAGAAATGGGTCACGTTGGAGAAATATACTTGAACAGGCTAAGGCCCACGCGTGGTTGTAAAGCCTTAGATGATAATGATGACTTCTTTATCTACATATTATGTAGTGAAGTCGCTTTTCGTGTCTGTTTGTGTAACCGAGTTATGCTTCTAAACTACGCAACTGATATTGATGCAGAATTCAACAACATTAAGAGAATTTATTCCGGAAGGTTTATGTGTGATATCTTCATGGTTTATCAAGTCATTAATACCGAGCGACCCGTCCCTGGTTGCTAGTATTTATACAAGTTACAGAAGCCTGTGATTTTCAAGGCCTCTTCTCAAAAAGGGGGACTATTGGCCCCAAATGCAGCTTATTGCTTTTGGAAATTTTAGGCGATAAGATAGGGAGGTACAGTCTGGGAAAATATTTTTTAAGCAAATTCATACAACTGTCAAAGAATTACAGTTGTGATTTGAATATACTTACATTAAATTAAGGTATGTATATTCAAAATAAAATTAGGAGAATTAATTGTTAAGCAATGTGCTTTACCTCTTATTACCTTTACCAGAAGCGAGTAAAGTCGGAGATGAATTTGGAAGATTCTTGCAAAGAGGGTTTTTAGCACACTCCACTGTATTATATTAGTACTGCAGTGCTATTCTGTAAAAATCTCACCGTGAAAACTAAGGTGAAGTGAGCTGTCATTCCACCTTATGTTAGGGATTGCCCCTATTAATAGCTCACTTCACGCTCACTTCAACTTAGTTATCACGGTGAGATTATTACAGAATCGATCGGCTGCTTCGTAACTTAAGGGGTATCGCTAGCACATCAAGTAAATACGCTATTCATTTTAGTAGTGTGAAAACGACCTTACAGTGATGCTAGTACAACGTCCAACAATGTTTACTTTTGAAATTGAATCTGGCCCGTACAGTGAGTGTTGGCTCTTTTCAACAGTACCTATCTACCTATGTACCTATGTATTGCATGCCATCAAAATAAAATGAGAAAACTGCGCGAACAATACAAATAAAGTCTCACACAGACTGAACAGTCAGTAGTGTGTGCCTTGATTACAATTGGATTCAATCGTGAACATAATTTGCTTTCATTCGATTGAATAGATTTCTGTTCGACCATTTTGTGCACAGAATAAGACACCCCAAACAACATGGGGAGACGACGACTAAGTGGCTTTTAAGTAGGATGGGGGACGCCCTCAGGCTAGGTGAAGCGACTATCTTCGCAGCGTGGCTGGTGGGAGCTGGATGAGAGTTGCAGAGAATCGAGTTGAACGGCGTACAATTAGAGAGGCCAATTTCCAGCATTGGACTGCTGTAAGCTGGTGATGATGAGTAGTTATTATGTAGAGAGCATGTAGCAATATCATTAGCTGGATAACAACTACTGTCAAGAATTCGTGTATAGATTGAAGAAGGATTTTTTGCTCCGTGGCCAAAATCGGAACTAACACCGCCATTTTTTTTTTTTGCTGTCAACGTCATTCGAGCGCCAAAAGATCCTTGTACAGTCCGTATAATTATTGTATCTCTGATTTTGCATCACCGTTTCTCGTTACAAAAAAGTTACTAAAGAAAAAAGAAAAAAAGAAAAAAGAAGAAAGTAAGGAAGTAAGTTACTAGTTGCTGCAGTTATTAAAGATGAAATAACTGTGAACGGACTGTAGCTTTGTTTGTGTACCAAGAAAATCGATTAGATTATTTGTTTCATATACATTCTGATTTATACAACCATCAGCAAAAAAAAAATCTCCAAAAATTAAACTACCATACCAAAAGAGTCTAATACCAGCAAAAAGGTATATTTTAAAACATTCATTCAACATCAATATTTTTTACAGAATCAACCAAATTACCAATTACTTTCAAATAATTGAAATTCCACGTAAACCCTCACGAAATAGGCCCAAAACAAATTTAATCAAATCCGTATTTGAAACAATACCATAACCGAGTAATAAAAATTAACCGATATCTGCAGATTTGAATTATATTTCAAAAACAAAATGGAAACTGTTCATTTGAATTTTTATTTTCATTGTTCATGTTTGTGGTACGAAAGCTATGTGAAATAATAACACGCGGTAGCACAATGCTTTTGGCGTATTATTATACGCGGTCGGTACAATGGCTTTTTGGCGTAGGTACGTGTGTAAAGGTCAAGTACCCACGGATGAAAAACCTGCAAAGTTAACTATTATGTTTAGATACTGTGAATATGGCTGAGTGGGTGTTTATTTGCTTACAAAAGCTATATGTAAAAGCACTTTGCCCAAAAAACATTGTGATAATACAAAAATTCCGTAGAAAAAAGTGTCGCTCAATATTATTATTAAAGGTATCTCTCAACTGAGTGGCATTTTAGTCAAAATTAACACCTAATAAGAGTGAAAAATAAAAACAATAACAATAAATTGTAACAATTTGGTGTACAGAAAAAGCAGGAAAATAATTATTGCTACCAACATCAGCGGTTTACTTAGTTATGTGTTTACATTTTCAGGGTCTTTTATTTTATAATTAAATGCCTTAAAATACGAGTAACTACGATTTCACATAGTTAATTGTTTTTACATAATTATTTGAAAACGTTTGAAAATAAAGTTAATTATAACATCAAGCATAATTTATTTTTTTAGAATAAAACCTCCATTGTCATAGAATGCCTTTCAATAATATGTACCAGCCAAAATAGTTGAAAAAAAAAAACAGAAGCCGTTTAAAAAAGTTGAAAAGAAAATTTAAATGTTTTTTTAAGGCATGGCATCTTTTTAGTATATAATTTTAGTTTTAGCCGAGTGTGATAGTAATAACACATGAGTGTTATAATACCTAATTACGTACAGTTGCATACAAGACTTTATCTACACCCATGATATGAATTCTCTATAAAAGATTCTGAAACCATAGAGTGTTGTACATTGCAATACTACAATACAATATATATTACTGTATTATCGAACAAAAATGGCGGGATACGACGTGAATTCGAATAACCTACAATTTTTTTTTGATTACGAGGCTGTGATAGTGAAATGCACGTGCATGACAATGTTCTTTGTGTGTATATATGTATGTTTGTATGTACATGATTTTCTCACAAACTAATAAACCAATTTTGATAATTCTTTCATTAATGTGATCTACATACTTTCAGGAAGGTTTACGTATATAATACATTAGGGGATACGACGTGAATTCGAATAACCTAAAATTTTTTTTTGATTACGAGGCTGTGATAGTGAAATGCACGTGCATGACAATGTTCTTTGTGTGTATATATGTATGTTTGTATGTACATGATTTTCTCAAAAACTAATGAACCAATTTTGATAATTCTTTCATTAATGTGATCTACATACTTTCAGGAAGGTTTACGTATATAATACATTAGGTAATTATTCTTATGTACGAAGTTATATGCATAAATGTACTGCATCTTCGGCATTTCTATGCGAATTTTGATGATTCTTCTAGTCGGTGTCTTCAATTCTTCAATGCTTTAGTGTTAATTGAATTTTTATGGGGTAGGTACAACTAAAAAGTGAATAATAAATAACTTTTTTACAAAAAAAAAACAACCGGCTTCAAAAAAAATACTAGGTACCTACAAAGTGAGAAACAACTTTAATTTCGGAAGTCGGTGTCATTCGTTCAGCATTTTAATTTTTTGACACCGACTTCCGAAATTAAAGTTATTTGTCACTTAGTAGTGTTTTTTTTTTTAATTGGAGTTACACGATGATTATGTATAACATTATAACACTCGTTTGGATGATATTATGGATACTATGACACTGGTTGTTTTGATGTTGGCAAAAAGCTAACTGTTTCAGAAACTTTTAAAGAGGATTTAAAGCATGGGTGTAGATATTTTTTTTTTGACAAAATAACAATATCATTATAGAGCCAAACACAGAAAAATACTGAACACAGAAAACAGAAAAATATAAGCTACTATTATCTATTATAAGTCAGGTTAGATTTACAGATGATTACATTTCAATATTATATCTTATCATCTCCGGCGGATGTCCACACGTGTGCGTCTTTAGTCTGTCTGCGCACTTCCGTTTGTATTTATGCTATCATGGTTCTTAAACTGAAACAATACGAAGGTATCAAAGCCTTATTACACCACGCGATATTCAGGGACCCTTTCCCTAAATCGGGATTGTATAATAAGAGAAAGGGAATTATGGTCCCTAGTACAAAGACACATATCCTGAATATAGGGCTTTGAACATTGAGTAGGGTAATAGGGGTTTTAAAAAACGTAAGTAATAAACACATCAAAAGTGTTTAAGGATAAAGCATGTTTTTGATAGTTAAGTACTAAAAATTAGGTTTTTCAACTCCTGTGGATACTTTTTAGTTAATTTCGTCATTTGAAAAGGTTTTTGAATTTCGGTCAAAAGATGAAAATCTTCTATTAAGTCGTAATCCTATATAATCCTGCAACAGATTTGAGGCCAGATTAGCAAAATTTCTGCCATCCTTCTGATGGATTCCAATCAATACTAATAGGGAGAAGACGTCATTTTAGCCTAGAAGAAATGATCAGAGTCGTGGGAATGTTTTAAGCTGGTTCTCGGCAACGGTCTGTGGCAATCGCTCTGAGCACTACGTAGAGTATTAGATGACAGAGAGACAAGATCGTTACATACAAATTACTGCTCGACGAAATCGTACAATGACCGCGATGATGTTATTACGCGGCTTTATCTATCTCTTCAGGGATGTTAATAAGTGATCAAACATAAGAAATCGCTTGCATGAAATCAATCTCCGTTCCCGAAGGCCGCTACGTATACCACCTAATTGAGACCCGAAATCGCAGAGCCCGTTTAAAATAGGCTCGTGAACACAGAAATTGGGTGGAAAAAGAGTGGCGTTTTGTGGATTTTTTTCTGACGAATCTCGTGTTGGTATGAGACCAGATACTGGACGTACACGGTATTGGAGGACCCCTGGACGCCAATAACGTTTAAAATTATGCCAGGAAGTCCATGCATACAGTCATGATATGGGCTGGTATTTAGATCGGCGGAAAAATCGAACTGATTTGGATCAGAGGCAATCTCAACGCACAGATTTACGCTCAAACTCAAACTCAAACTCAAAGCATTTATTTCAATTAAACCATTTTCAGGCAGGTAATTTTTTTGCAATTTTATGCTTTATTTCTGCTTATACATTATAATGCAGGTCCACACACTGCCAGTCATTTCAAACACACTCGCCGCAGTATCAACGTCCTACCGTGGCCTGCTCAATCGCCAGACATGAATGAGCACGCATAGCATATATGGTTCAAAGAACAGCTCTGCCAAATATGGATGCCCTACACACACCCGAAAATAACAATAATAAGTTACAACGGACGTGGGCACGTTTGTTGTAACAGCCGAAAAAGATCAAATCACGTTGCGGAATGGCCGCCCGGCGATAACGGCGGAAATACAGACTACTAATTATTTATTTTACGCAATAAAAAAGCTTTATAAAACTTTTATTTTTAGCTTTTTGTCACATTTTAATGTCAGATTAATTAAAATGAAAAATCCAGTATAGGCAATAGTCTCGAGAAATCTTTCAGAGAGTACTTCATCGATCTACCCATGTATACGAAAACATTTTATTTAATCAATCTAAATAGTACCTCTATAAGTATCTCTTGGATATTTTACCAGTTGACAGCGATGCGGAGAAATTTTTCGACGCAATAATTTAGTTTTTTAATAGTTTTGGCTAGGTTAGGTTATCATATTTTTATTTTAATAGTTTGTAGTTTATTTAGTATCACATGTAAGAAATATTTTAATTACTAGTCGACTGCCTCGGACACCTTGGCCTATCCTGCAGCAACAGCGTTGGTCGGATGGCATAGCACGCCAGCATTATCGACATCATACGTCGGGCTCTTGTCACCCGGTTGTCGCACCCGAGTTACAGCTGTTTTAGAACCCAATGGCTTGGCACGCGACGATGGGAAGAGGCCAGATGGAATTAGCATAATGCCTTAAAAGTTGAGTAGGCCTTTGGTGTGGGATACATCCTGTGTCGACACCCTCGCGCCATCTTGTCTTCCTAGCATGGTGGGCTGTGCTAGAGCGGCTGCTGCAGGAGCAGTAAGTCTCAAACGGCGCAAATTTTGGGGTTGAAATTGAAACACCAGGACCTTGGGGTTCGAGTGTTCATCGAATATTTCGGGACATCGCCTAGCGGTTGATTGACACTTTACGTGACCAGAGGGCTGGCCTATTTCTAGACCAAAGAATCAGCATTGTCATCTACCGTGGTAATGCTGCCAGCCTTTTGGGCACTTATCCCATTGACAGCGATGCGGACGAATTTTTTGATGCCCAATGAGCTCCTTCCTTTTTCTTTAATTTTTTATTATTTGCTTGTATATAATCTTCTAATATATAAAATTCTTGTGTCACAGTGTTAGTTACCATAGTCCTCCGAAACGGCTGGACCGATTTGTGTGAAATTTTGTGTGCATATCGGGTAGGTCTGAGAATCGGCTACTATCCATTTTTTTTTGCAAAACGACGTTTGCGGGGTCAGCTAGTCTAATATATAAAATTCTCGTGTCACAGTGTTAGTTACCTTATTCCTCCGAAATAGCTGGACCGATTTGTATGAAATTTTGTGTGCATATCGGGTAGGTCTGAGAATCGGCTACTATTTGTTTTTTATTTTAGCAAAACGACGTTTGCGGGGTCAGCTAGTATATTTATATATTTTAGTGTTAGCTTATAAATAATTGTAATTATTGTGTCTTTGTGAATAAATAACTCATCATCATCTGCCTAGCCTTTTCCCAACTATGTTGGGGTCGGCTTCCAGTCTAACCGGATGCAGCTGAATACCAGTATTTTAAATGGAGCGACTAGTTAATTACTCATATAATAGAATTTTTTATTTAATTTATTTAGGGCATTAAAATATTTTTTATATACCTTTGATATTAACATTAAGGGAATTAAAGGCAAGCTAATTTTGTCAGTAGGTACACCACGTAGAGGTCCAATAAAAGACTCAATTCTGAAGTGTGCTCATAAAAGGCTGATTTAGTAAATGCGTTTGCTTACAGCAAGTTTACCTGTCTTAAATTTCCATCTTTTAAACAAATCTTTCCTGCTTTTAAACAAATCTAAAGTTCAAACCTCCACATTTAATCAAAGAGATGGACCGCGTACGAGGTACAGAGAGGTACATTACCTACGTACAAAGTGCTTGTAAATAACACATAACGTCGACCTTACTCCGGACAAATCTAAATTTTCACTAGCAACCGCCAGTCCCCACAAAGGTACAGCGTCGCGAAAAAGCAGCTTTAAAAATATTGCACATAATATTCTGAGCAGGGTTCCGCAGCCCATAGCCATCATGATAATCATATGTACGTGTGTAAAAGCACTAAATTTGACCTGTGCGTTTATGAACATTATAATTCTTATAATTGCATAGCACATATTGTGTGTGAGGGACCCGTGGCTAAATGATAACAACCGCATAGGTCTATCGATTAGATCAAACTACGCTTGGCGCGGTGGTTCTGTGGATGGGTGACCATCTTTACATACCGAGACCCCTTCGTGCTTCGGAAAGCACGTTAAGCCGTTGGTCCCGGTTGTCATTCACGGGTCTTTGACAGACGTTAAGGGTAGTCAGAAGCCCGAAAGTCTGACAACCAAAACTGATTGGACCAAGGGGTATGGTATTACCCAGTAACTGGGTTGTGAAGGTCAGGTAGGCGGTAGCTCCATGTAAAATACTGGTATTCAGCTGCATCAGGTTAGACTGGAAGCCGACCTCAACATAGTTGGGAAAAAGACTAGACAGATGATGATGATATTGTGTGTGAATACTATGTACTATACCCTGGCAGTTGAGACTCAAATGTCTCGCTGATAGTGAGTGGCGCATGTGTTTAGATCATTCGGTTCCCTTCAAAATGGTTGGGCTAAATGGTACTGATCCAAGGGTCATGTTCATGAACGGGCGCCAGCAGTTGGGACCTGGTCATCTTTAAACGGCCATGGGTGTTCTTTTTAAAATTATTTACTATGGACGCTTTTAACGTACACCACGTCTTTCTACATCGTTCGTTCTCATGAGTAGAATTTCAACTTGAATGATGTAACCAATACTTTGCAACAGCAAGATTTTGATTTAAAAGAGTTTCCTGCTCCTTCTTCTCCGCAGTAAACGCTTACGCTTTAGAATGTGCAACTAGCTTCATCTTTCTGACCGACAGACTCCATGACGATTCAAAATTGTCTGCCAGTCTTAAATTAAAATAATAGCTTTGAACTTGATTTTTTGATGTTATAAAAGTAAGGAAAAACACTTACACCTTCAATAAAAAAGTAAATTTTATTTAATTTGGTTCAAAAAGTATTTAATCATTTTAAGACTATCAAACTGGCAACAAAATGTAAAAATCTGAGATAATGCCTTTTACAATTAAAAATATTTTAATTTTCTTTTCAACTTTTAAATTGCTTTAGGTATTTTTAAATTATTTTGGCTAGTACCTACTTCTTATTGAAGGATTTATTCGAAGGAAGATAAAGAAGGATTTATTTTTTTAAAACCTTAATCTATATAACATGTAACATAATTAACGCACATTCCTCCTGAAAGTAGTTTGTTCGTTTACTGAATCGATTTCTATCATTTTGAATATAGGTAATTTTTTATCCCATAAATAATTAAAACTACGTAAATTACAAACTCACTATAGAGATGAATATGCTTTAGGCGGAAAAATATGACGCGTCGCGTCGCTTCGACTCTGCGCCAGAGTGAGTTGAGCCTTAGAGGTTGCAAAAAATTTTTCGCGTGCGATGTCTTTCCAATACACAAAATGTTCAGTACACTGAAATGGTGAGAAGTTTGGCACGGTGTGGTGATAATGTGTCTCTAGCTTGCCTAACAAGTAATGGTCATGTACTATGGAGCCCTGAAAGTAAAAAGTATATTAATGAATGAGTTCTGCCCGCGCCTTCCGCGCCCTAGACTTGCTAATGAACAGGCGGGTGATAAATCATCGCGTTGTATCGTTGTACAGACGCCAGCACATCAAGCTACTACAATCTATCAAATTTCTTTAATAGATTTTCAACTTTATCGCTAAACAGCAAGGTTCAATGTTGATTGGAAAAATTTTACAGTTTCGGGTAGCTTGATGTGCTAGCGTCTGTAGAAGTAGATACATATACAACAATAGAATCTAATCTAATGTAATTTAATCTATGATATTTAATTTATTATAATCAATTTAGCTTTAACAGTCTATTTTTTTGTTCAAACTATGTATTATTTGTTTTTTTTTTAATTAATTGTGTTATTATCAGCGCATAATGTAGTGCATGCTGTGCTCTTCTGTGAGTGATGAGGCGCTTGGACTTAAGTTTGTACACATTATATAGTAACAGTGTACTCATTGTTGAGTACACTGTTAATATATGACTCCTAAGACACAGGCACATACACCTAGTTTAGGAGTCAGGGAAATAAAATTTTTGTGACCTAGTTATAAGCCTTATGTCCTCTTAGTTTTTTACTCCTTGTACTGTTATGGCTTTTTTTTTTTTGAAAATAAAGAATTATTATATAATAGTATAATAATAATATAATATATAAAGCTATATATATTATATTATTATATATATATATATTATGTCTTAATGTATTTATATAGATATATAAATAATATATATTAAGACAAACTTTCCGGTCAATTGTCCCTTTTGACAGGTCTACCCGCCATTATGGTCCCAATATAGTCAGGAATTTGACCGCTTCTGGTTTGGCCGCGTTAATTAAGCAGTAGTACCATTAATGTATGAAGTAATTATCCGGTATATAAAAAAAATATTGGAATTAAACTAAAGTTGTTTCTGTTATGTTTTGATCAGTTTATTTGACACTGATCAGTGGTTGACTTACGAGACGCATCACTTTGTGTATGTAAATAATTTCATCACAACTGCTCTCAAAACGGTGAAGGAAAACATCGGGAGGACACCGAACATGTCCTAGGACCAAAAATCCGAAGAAATGTGACATCTACCAACCCGCACTGGGCCCGCGTGGAAGTTTACTCATTTACTGCCCACTCTCTCTCGAAGAGAGGAGGCCTGTGTCCCATCAGTGAGAACATTAAGTGGGCTAATTTTGCTGTGATTGCCGCAATTTCGACCAATCACATCAGCTTAGGAAATATAATGGCATATTTAAAACTGTGTAAAAACATGCCTCCAGAGATCTTTATTTCGATTTTTATAGTTATCTAGGCCCTGTATTAGCTGCGGAGGTTTACGGAGTCTTTATAAAATGGCAGTTACGAGCGGCGCTACTTAAATGTGAGGGATAATCCACCTTGCTTCATCTTTTTAGCGTGTCGACAGCAAACTAAATGGACTCGTCCCAGAATTTGGCTACTTGTTTGGCGCCATCACCGGCGGCCATCAGTTCCTGTAACGTGCAGACGACAGGAGACACTGGACATGATATTAAGTGTCCCATCGTTTGTGGAACAGCACCGCATTTGCACTCCAAGGCGGAGTCGTCCATGAATCTCCATCTGAATAGGTGGTCCTTGCTTTGGCCAGCCTGGGTCCGGAGTCTGTTTAAAGACTTCCAGGTTACCAAGCCAAAATGGTCGGGATTCGTTCCAGTTGAATATCGTAAAAGGCGACTGCTTATGTATTCTAACGTCATTTCTATCCGAGAGAGTTTCACCCGTTTCATCATACAATATGATTTGGACTACGAATATTCGAGTTACTTTCGAGAATTCAATAAAAATAATGTATTCTTACGTGAGTGACACTGGTTCTATGCCCTAAGAAGAAAGGTTTCGTAAGATATTGATAATTATCAAAATTCTGTCTAAAACTGATTGTGGTCGCATTTTGCTTTAAGTACTTACCGCGTTAAGATTTAGTGTTATTTATATAATACTAGCAGCTCCCCGCGCTTTCGCCCGCGTTAGTTTCGATCCTGTGGAAATATCGGGATAAAAAGTATCTTATATGTTAATCCTGGCTATAAACTGAACACCAACAACAACTGACGCACCTGCCATCTAATCTCTTCACCACCCTTGGTTGACTGGTAGAGAATGCCTAAGGCATTAAGTCCGCCTTTGTACCTTTTTGTGCGGAAAGTTTAAATAAATAAATAAATAAACTGAGTAACAAACATCCAAACATCTTCACAAACTTTCACATTTATAATATTAGTAGGATTTACTAGCTGACCCGGCGAACTTCATATCGCCTGAGAATCAATAAATTCAATCAGTCAATTCGTTCTCTAGATATCATCAAAAAAGCCGTTCCATACAAAATGTATGAGAAAATGAACTATCTTAATTGTTATTTTTTCCGTGAATGTTTCCCATGTTTTAATAGTTATTCTTCTATTCGGGGTGAAGGCAAAGATCATATGAAACGGTCCATCCGTTCTTGAGTTATAAATGGTGTAACCACAGATATAGAAACACCTAGATAACGCAAGAGCAACTACTTCGCGTGCCAAAAATCGCACCAACTTACGTTCAAAAATCGTAAGCCGCCATTTCGCGCTCAGTCCTGTGTATTGCTGGCTGGGTGAGTGTGAGTGAGAAAGAGCGCTGGTGACGTCATAGTAGGTAGTCAAAAACATGGCACGCTTGGTTTTCATACAGATCGTGATACTTGCGTTAGAGGTCTATCTATCTATCTATATCTGTGGGTGTAGCTAACCCGACTTTGTTTTATTTATACATATAGATGTATGTTTATTCGATTGCATAAATAAGAATGATTGAATGTTGAGCCGACCCCAAATAAATTAGGATACGGGCAAGTAAATGATGATAAATGAGAATGGTAATACTGTTTTTGAGCTTGAGCTTGAGCTGCTTCTGGTTAGATTAGAAGAATCCACGATAGTAGTGAAAAGGCTAGGCAGATAACGATGATGAGATAATAATGATCTCAGTTTTCCCACATTTCGTAGATCAATATAACGAACAGACACTCAACGCGAACCCAATGAGATTTACCGCATATTTTCAAATCGTTCTAGCTTTTCTATTGGAAAGTCCGTCTATTTCTCGGTTCATTTAACGTGACAATTTCCTCGGGTGGTGCCCAGGTGCCCAATAATCTGCAGTTTAGATAGATTCAGTTATGTTCAACTCAATATTCAGTTTGATAATTTTAACACGCGGTTTGTGAATTTACATGAGGTACCGGCTGTAACAGGGGCATCGCAGATCTGTAATATTCCTAAGCTTAATAATTCATGTTTAACGACCGACGAGAAAAGTTGGATTTAGTAAGCTTTGTTTGTTTTGGTTGGGTGTAGATGACTCCGCAAACGTCGTTTTGCAAAAAAAAATGAATAGTAGCCGATTCTCAGACCTACCCGATATGCACACAAAATTTCATACAAATCGGTCCAGCCGTTTCGGAGGAGTATGGTAACTAACACTATGACACGAGAACTTAATATACACACATCAAAAGTGTCTAGGGATCAAGCATTTTTATGCGGATTTCTTGAGATTGAGATGTGGCTTTGTAATAAATTTATGATTTTATAAATTTATATAGATCCTTTTTGGTGCATTTCATAATTTGAATCAGGAACTGTGAATCAAATTCGAGTGAAAGATGAAAATCAGCTGTCAATATTTTCCCTATAAAAACATACAACGCATTGAAGACATTATTAGTGCTACTGTTTCCCTACTACTGATTAAAACCAACGTTATTATGGAGCGGCGACGTCATTTAAGCAGGGAAGAAATGCTCAGAGCCGTGGGAATGATAGAAGCTGGTTCCCGGCAACGTACTGTGGCTTTAGCTCTGAATACAAGTCAGAGTGTTATCAGTCGACTTTGGACACGTTACCGAAGCACTGGTACCGTGGCTGAGCGCCATGGAGGACGGTATCGCTGCACCACACGGAGACAAGACCGATACATTCAAATCTTAACTCGAAGAGCTCCAACAATAACCGCCATGATGTTAGCCGTGAGGCTTCATCACTCTTCAGGGAACTTAATTAGCGACCAAACAGTCAGAAACCGCTTGCATGAAGTGAACCTTCATTCCCGAAGACCGCTACGGGTACCACCTATAGCAATGCACAATCGTAGGATTCGATATCAATGGGCTCTTGAACACAGAAATTGGGCAGAAGAACAATGGCGTTTCGTGTGCTTTTCTGATGAGTCTCGTTTTGGTATGAGACCGGATACAAGACGTATACGACACTGGAGAACCCCTGGACGCCAACAGCGATTAAAATCCTGCCAGGAAGTCCATCCTTATAGTGGTGGAACCATCATGGTATTTGGATCGGCGGAAGAACTGAGTTGATTTGGATCAGAGGCAACCTCAACGCTCAAATTTATGCTGAGACGATTGTATCAGACGTCATCGTTCCTCTACAAGTGCAAATCGGTCCCTTATTTCAGTTAATGCATGATAATGCACGACCGCACACCGCAAGAGTTGTAAGACAGACTCTCGCCGCAGCTAACATCAATGTCCTGCCCTGGCCTGCTCAGTCGCCAGACTTGAACCCGATTGAGCATGCATGGGATATGCTACAGAGAAGAGCTCTGCCGAATATGGAGGGTATCCAGTCGCAAGAAGACCTTTTTTTGTTGTTGCAACGAACATGGGCGGCCATTCCACAGCGTGATTTGGATGAACTCATTTTGAGTATGCCAAACCGATGTTCTTGTGTTGTTAGTGTTCGCGGTAGAAACACGGATTATTAATTGTTTAAGTTACCCAATAAAATTTTAGAGAAAACTGTTATTTCAGTCTTTTTTTCGAACTTTTGTGTTAGTGGTTCAAATGTCAAAAATCCCTTTATTAGGAAAATGGCAAATTTCTTTATTAATGCAAAGGTGACTTGGTTTATCGTTACTGTGACAAACGAAAACACTTTATTTGATGAATCCTTAAAGAAAATTTTAATTAATATCAATCAGGAGAAAAGTTATTGCAAAAATATATGTTGATCCCTAGACACTTTTGATGTGTGTATATTAAAATAAACTTTACAACCTTGTTAGCATATTTTTAGTAAGAAAACTTAGTCCCGTATTACAGAACGTCACTCAATACTCAAGCATTGCTTAAAACTAGTTTTAACCAATCAAATGGCTTGAATCTAGTTTTAAGTAATGCTTGAGTATTGAGTGACGTTCTGTAATACGGGCCTTAGACTGTCAAGTATAAAATTAAAACTTTTTCTTTCTTCAGTCAAAATTAATCACACTGAAGGTGAGTCAAACAAAATTAATTATTATTTATATCCGCCATCTTGTTCTCCACATTTAATGATGTTGAAGGTACCGATCATGCTGACGTTACATAGTCACTGTGTAGTCAAAAATTCAAGAGAATTAAATATTCATCATTTCATTCTGCTCCCTGTTGCGGGATTTTGATTAATAACATGTTTAAATACTTAATTGCAGCGGATGTGCAATTGTTTCTATAGGAAGTCAATATCTGTAACAAGAAATGTTTTTTTAATTATTTATGGACGATTGCAGCATTTTTAGCCGACGTAAAAAGGAGGAGATTCTCAATTCGACTGTACCTATGTTGTTTTTTTTTTTTTTGTATGTTTGTTACGCGATATCTCCGGCAATTTTAATTGATTTCAAAAAAACTTTTTTTTAATGCATAAGGTATGGCCCAGGGGTGACCCTGAGGGGAGAGGTTCCTCCTGCACACCATCGGGCGGGAGGAAACCCATCCTAAAAAAAAAGGAAAGCAGTACCTACCACCTGCAAGAAATCTTTACCAAACAATAAAACATTATGGAGTTTAGTAAAGTCAAGTGACGATTTTAAACGTCAAAAATGTAGTCGCTAATGACAACTTTAACTAACTTTAAGCAACGTTTATGAATAAAGGGGTAAATGTTGATATAAAATATCTCTTTTATAAAATATTTCTTATAAAATTTCTCTTCTATTTTAACTTGAGATACAGATGTACTTCTTGTTCTCAAGCTATCGATTTGTCCACATTCTTGTCTGAATACGTCAGCAATCAGTATGCATCGTATGGTAAACGAAGGCGCGCCTGTCAGCGATGTAATATCGCCAGATATTTATGCTGGCGTGATGAATATGTATCTATATTTGTGAGATGAGGTTATAATATTGGCTATGGGTAATAAAAGTTAGCTATGACTGTACCAGTGCTCTTTCATGTTCTTTCAAAGACTATAGGGTGTGATGAAAGATTCTTATTTCCAAAAAGCGCTGATTTTTAACGGCAAAATTTTAATAAATGTTTTTTTTTAATGATTTGATTGTCTAATTTTGACATAATACTTAAATTTTTGGTAACACAGTATAATAATAGTCAGCCTATCATGTGCTAGGACAAAGGCCTCCTCTTGGTGAGAGGGAGAGCGCCCTATAATCCATCACGCGGGCCCTGTGCGGGTCGGTAGCACAGATTTAGTCTTAATTCTTTAAGACTTCAAATCTTTTGAATAATTAATTATTATTCAAAAGACGCAATATTTCTAACTAAACTTTATTTCTCATTTTCATTTTATTTCTAGCGTGACATATTCTATACCAAGTTAAGGTAACAAACAAAACATTATGTTTATCAACCCCAGCAGAAGGGTCTCATTCAGAGACTTGTTGAATAAACAACACGAACTCGTACTGTCGTCTTACATGAATTATTCTGAAGTCTTGTACAGTATAATTTATGTAGTACCTACTTGGGTACGTGCAGTCCGTTGCACCGAGTACATCAACCTGACACAATGCGCGCCGCAGCGGACGCAGCGGTAGGTACACAGCGGCTCGCAGCGACCCGTGACGGCTTTGTGCACTGAAACCTGATGCCTGCGGCTAACGAGACCTGTGTCCGCCTATTCTTTGTGCTGCTTTGTCTTTGTAACTATACTACGATGTATTATTTATTTGTTTACCATTTATGTACAGTACACACATATCTATATAAACAGACAAGAAAAAAAACAGAACAGAAAAATAGGTACAAAGGTACGTATTGTGGTATTGGTTGGATTCATTTGTGGAAAGAAGAAAGGATCAGCGTTTTGTTTTGTAATTGGACAGGTAGAAATGGCATTGACCATTTAGAATTAGACCATGAATTTGACATGAATTTGAGAATTTGAGCATGTAGGATTAGTGTGATGATGCTATTAAAATCTTTCTCCTTTATAAAGGCGAAAGTTTGTGAGTTTCTGTGTTTGTTTATATGTTTGTTACTTCTTCACGCAAAGACTGCTGAACTGATTTGGATGAAATTTGGTACAAACATGACAAGATTAACACACAGGATATTTTTATCCCGATATTCCCACGGGAGCGACACGTACGAGTATGCGGGTGAAACCGCAGGCCGCAGCTAGTCATACAGAAAGTGAAATGAGTTCCCTCTCGAAGAGAGGAGGCCTGTGTCCCAAAAGTGGGACTATTATAGGCTAATTATGTTATACATAAAGTTCATTTTTCCCCGTTATTACTGTGTTTCAATAAAAACATAAGTTGAAAAACTAAAACCCGACTACTGAAAAGGATGAAACAAGAAAGTACCTTCCTATGGTGGCATGCGACCATGGCTTATAAGTATGTTAGTACAGCGGCCACGGGAAGGTACTTTCTTGTGTCATCCTTTTCAGTCAGCGGGATTGTCCGAAAGGGTTACCGCTGCCCCGGAACACAAAGGGCTAAGGAAGGAACACGGGTGGGTTTTAGTCAGTAAGAGTCTGACACTCCCTTCTGCACCACCCAGAGCGGGAGGGGTCATTTGATGATTTCCCATCCACAAAAAAAAAATCCTTTTCAATAGTCGGGTTTTAGTTTTTGAACTTATGTTTTATTTAAATTATTTTGGGGTTATAATTTCGTGATAAAGTATTTGCAAAGCCGCTTAAATTGTTTTTGTTTACGTTTTATTGTTTTACATGTACCTAGATAATATACCAAACTTAACATAGGTAGATATGTTTGGATCTGAGGCGTGATTTTATAGAAATTATTCCTAATTATCGGGTGTATGCAAGCAAAACCGTGAGCAACAGCTGACAATATGTATATTTTTAAAATTTGCTAATTAAGCCCTCTCATTTTATATCCAACACGAAACGATTAAAAAAAATATTTTTTAGGCAATGACTTTATGTCCTCTAGAAGGCGCCATATTCAATTTAATGTGACGTCACATAACCAGCGGACGATCAAGAAGCTTCCAACGATATGTACTTACCTCATTTGTCAAATTATGACAAGTAGTTTAGAAGTTATGAGGGAACAGATGAACACATACATACCGGTCAAAATCATGATCCTTTTTGCTTCGCCGTAGTCGGGTAAAAACTAATAATGATTTTGGTTTAAGTACTAGTAAATCACGTCTCCTGAACCTTTATTTTCGAAATAAGGCACCTGTTCCACCGCCGACGAGTAAGCGACTAAGTCCTATATCTACAACGATTTTCTCGCTCAAGAAACGCATAAAAGATCCTGTGTAACTAAAATAGATTAGTTGATCGCTAATTGTTCACACCGCCGTTGCCGTCCGGCGAATCGCAGTGAGGCATCTTCGGCATGTAATCACCCTTAATATTCTCCATTCCGCCCGCTTGGCTGTACCGTTTGTAGAAAATACTGTATACCAGTGGCGAAGGTACCATACAACTCGATTCCCGTCGGCTTCCCTTCGAAAATTCAGAACACAACCACTCTATAGTCAATTCATCATTGAAATATAATGAAACGTTTTATTGACTTTAATTTTTTTGCTCCGGCTTACCTCTGTCATAAATTTACCCTTCGCCACTGCTGTACACAATAAGTTTTCTCTGACCCGACAGATTTAACCTATTTTTTACCTCATAATAGAACTCATTGGTACACGATTTCCTTCCTTCACAACTGCAGTCACCGGCAGGTGGTTAAGTTATGACATGTAGTTGCAATTCAACTTTACTTAGCCCACAAATGCCCCCGCCAACAGCTATCACAATAGCTTTTCCCGCGGCTTTGTGTACCAAACAGCGAACGTTGAACAAGACTCTGTGTAAACTAGTTTCTGAGTTGTTGAATTATATTTGGTAATCTGTGGTTTTGGAGCAAAGGGCAAAGTTTTGTGGTACGATCAGCAACAAAATTATATTAACACTGCCACTTTTACATAGATATCATTAAAATCGACACAATGTGATTCGATAAAACTGCTATTATTCTTTGAATTATTTGTTTTTAGTCATTAATTAACATTAAAAACTGAAGTGTTTCGACTTTAGTTGCTGACTTATAATGAACTCGCCTTCATTGTTTTATTAATAGTCATGACCACTTTTCCAGATTTTCCGCAACATCGATATGAACCCAGAAATAAAATAATTGTGATTGAAAATGTAACACATACACACAATTCGACGGTATTGAATAATTTGTATACATTGCTTCAAAGGTTATAAAAAATCATCTGCTGTCAACGTACCTAAGTGGCTGAACTGTCAGAATGAAAGGCATTGAGAACAATAGGATAGAATAGAATAGAATACTCTTTATTATGTACACCATATTCATTACAGACATAAATATAGAAATTTTGCAAAGGGTGATACAATGGGCGGTCTTATCGCTAAAAGCGATCTTTTAAAGACAACCTTTGGATGGATTAAAATGGGGGAGGAGAGACAAATACAGTAGTCAGTGGTATACCATTTACATAATACAATAAATAGATGAATAAAGTAGGTATACTAGGCTAATCTAAATATATATATATAGAAACAATGGAAAGAGACCAGACGGAATGACCATATTGCCTTGGAAGATGGGTAGGCCTTTGGTGTGGGATGCAACGTGTGTCGACACCCTTGCGCCATCCCATCTTCCATGTACGGTGAGCTGTGCTGGGGCGGCTGCTGCAGGTGCGGAAAACCTCAAACGGCGCAAATACTCCAATCTATTTGGAACTTATTTGTTTGAGCCGTTTGGGGTAGAAACACTAGGGCTATGGGGCCCGAGTGCCCACTTATTATTTCGAGACATCGCGAAGCGGTTAGTCGACTGTTCACGTGACCAGAGGGCTGGCCTATTTTTTGGCCAAAGAATCAGCATTGCCATACAACGTGGCAATGCTGCCAGCCTTTTGGGCACGTTTCCTGTTGACAGCGATGCGGACGAATTTTTTGATGCCCTTTGATTATTTCCCCTTCTTTTTATATACTTGTAGATATTATTATTATTTTAAGTCTGTTATACTTACAATTGTATTTAAAGAAATAAATATATATATATACATATATATAATAATAAATATAACGGGAGCAAAGAAAATATAATGATGATGTTTAAGGAGAGAGAAAGTGCTTTTATATCATATCTTTAAAAGTGGACAAAGATTGAGCACGGCTTACCAACACGGGCAAGTCATTCCATAACCGTAGGTACTGCTTGAACAATAAAAGATTTGTCAAAGAAACAATTGCCATTTTATGTGTTTTATGCAATTACTGCGCCGTTACGATTAATTGCCATTGTATGGCTGTTTTATTTACCAAAAGAAAACAAAGTTTCTTCATACCGTACTCACAGATAATACTCAAGTTGTATATTCTCCTATAATAATGACTGTCGCCCATAACTTTCACGCAGCAGCTGTCACATTCCTGGGAAAACTTGCGCAATGTGAATTTCCAACATACAAACTTGAGATATGGAATAGCAAGTATCTCTTAGGGCCTGCGCCCATTGGCGGCACGGCATGGCAAGGAATTTTTATGCGACGACTAGGATATAACCAAGATAAAATAATAAATTTCAATTTTATTGCCATACTATTAAGGTAAATGCATCAGGGTAACCCGCGAAATTAAAATTTTCTTATGTTTTTTGCAACTTACAGGTCAGTATCGGTTTGTATGTTAATATAAATATGATTCGCGGCCTTAAAAAATATTTACTTATATAAATATAACATAAAATCATCAATACACCTCTTTATGTTCATATTACCCTATTGAATTACTATTTCATGAAATCATGACGTTTGAGGCCAATTCTAACTAAGGAGTTATATTGCTCAATATTATTATTATAATTCTGTAAAGTAATATTTGCAACGGTCGCGAATCATAATTTAATCAACATACAATCTAACACTGACTTGCACGTAACATTTTTTTTTTTTGACACGTACAATGGTCCAACTGAAGGACTAAGTGCGCAAAACCAAACACATAGGTAACATACCTAGAAATTTGAATTTTGCTACCTAAGCGCATCCCCCTTAAATATAACAGTAAAATTGAAATTAAAAAAATAATATGACGTCCCAGCATGCATAGAGACACCGCGGCATCGTTGCCGTCAGAATGCGCTTGCATGTAAGTAGTGATGCCGAAGGGTCCCGTGCCGCCAGTGAATGCAAGCCCTTAGAAAGTGCTCTGTGCGTAATGCACACACATACTTTCACAACTTAGGTATCTACGCCAGAGATAGGTAATGTAAACACTAATCTACGCTACAATTCCTCATGAGAAAAAAACCGGTCAAGTGCGAGTCGGAGTCGCGCACCAAGGGTTCCGTACAAGTAACTACAATTTACGGTTTTCGGATTTTTTCCTTTACTTGTGTTACATAACATTGATTCTTGCCAAATTCCATGATTCTATGTCAACGGGAAGTAGGTACCCTATACATTTTGATTCCCTTGAGAGTGTAGAAATATACGTTTTTTTGCGGCATAAACGGCCGTATCTTTTTCTTACGTTAACTTGGTAGTTTGATTTTTTCACAGCTTCAAGGGACCGCAGACTTGAATATGTGGTTTTAATTTCATTTTGATACCTCCACGCGTTCCCAAGATAAAGGGTCTTGACAGACAGACGGACGGACGGACGGAAAACAAAGTGATCCTACAAAGGTTCCGTTTTTGCCTTTTGAGGTACGGAACCCTAAAAAGGCAACACAAATAATATCCGGATTATATTTGTACGTCACTTACATGTGGCAGGCCACAGAGATACCCACAATATAAATATACCACAACACTACCTTACTTGTATCCACCTGAGTGTACAAATAAACCTACTATTTGATTTGATTTGGCTTTTTATTAGATTACCCACTACGGGTAAAATAATCGCACATTTTCTGTCGCTAAATATAATAAATCGACAGATTTTTTCATCACCACAGCGCTCAAAACGATGAAGGAAAACATCGTGAGGAAACCGACATGTCCTAGAACCAAAAATTCGAACATCTGTGATATTTACCGATCCGCACTAGGCCCGCGTGGTGGATTATGGCCTAATCCCTCTCATTATAGGCTGATTATGTATGTTACGTAATTATATCATTGCATGAATAGCATTAATAATTTTTTTGAGGCATTAATTTCTAAATACCTATGGAACTACTCGTACAATGACAAAAGACGCATTTCATCTCATTTTCTCGCATTTCAGTTTTGCGGTCAGCGTCGGCATTATTCATCACGGTCCCAAATTTTCCGTGTTGCTAGTGCGCTCATACACGGCGCGGAATCACTTTCCATCAAATAAGCAAGTAAGCCAATGGGTTACAAGCCAACCAGACAAAAAAGAGCCGGTTCACTGTAAAAACTTAGATGAAGTTGAACTGTCATTATACCTGATGCTAGATCGACACTATTCATATTCATTTATTCATCAAATGTTAGCAGAAAAAAAAGATATAAAGAGAAAAAAAAAGAGTAAAAGAAAAGAAAAGATAAAAAGGTAAAGATTAAAAAAAAAAGAAAAAAAGGAAAACAAGGGTAAAAGGGGGGTAGGGGGTTTAGGGTAAGGGTAGGTAAAGATATACAAAGAGTATTCTATTCTATTCTATAAGCTAACAGTTTACACCAAATCGCTTATATGCTAATTCTACAAAATTACATTTAAAAATTTAATTACCTTCTTAGACTAAACAAAATATTAATAAATGAAACGGAGCAACATAAAATTTGTAAACAAAAAACAACTATTGCCAACTCACTACAAGCTCATCATCATCTGCCTAGCTTTTTCTAATTTATGTTGGTGTCGGCTTCCAGTCTAACCGGACGCAGCTGAGTAAGTAGCAGTATTTTACATTGAGCGTCTGCCTATCAGACCTCCATAGCCCAGTTACTGGGTAATACGAAATCCCTTGGTAAAATTGGATGTCACTTGTCAGAATTTCGGGCTACTGACGACCCGTAACGACTGTCAAAGAACCACGAATGACAGTCGGGACCAACGGCTTAATGTGCTTTCCGAGGCATGGAGGGGTTTTGGTATGTAAAGATGGTCACCCATCTACGGACCAACCGCGGCAAGCGTAGCTTAATCTGATCGATTGACCCGTGCGCCTGTTATTACTTGGCCACAAGCCTCTCTCACTACAAGTTAGTTCACCTAAGATTGCGCAGTGAGACTTTTGCAGAATACGTAGACTGTTCGTGCGTAAAAAACCTTACTTCACAAGTTTCTAGTCCACCACTACAACATAGTTCACAGCCATCAAGAAAGTCTGTTGTTCTAACAAGATTAGAGGTGCGCCACCGCGACCGCTGCTAATTCACTTACTTGCCAGTTGAATATAGTGCACGTTCACTATACACATTACTAAATGTGGCAACTTTGAGTGCCACTCTATTATGTTTGTACAACCACCAAATAATGATGTTAGCGGCGCGGGTGCGGGAAACGTAATGGCTTGTGAAGTAGTATGGAGTATTTTTTTGAATAATTTGAGAAGAAAGCATAAGTATATCATTACCTAATAAATAATTCCACTAGGTACTAAATAAAGTTACTAACTATACAAAACAGGACACTTAGATCTCGAAATACTCGTTCGCGTCGTTATCGATAACGTGCCCAAAAGAAAGTGATTGCTTGTTTTTTTTATTTATAGTCGTTGGGCTGGGCAGCCAAACGCAATATTGACTTCGTTGTCATAAACACAGCAATGTAGACCATGGTAAGGTCTAGTCTAAAAGGGCCTGTGAACAAAAATAAGGACAAGTGGACCCGAATGTCATTTGATGTAGGTACGTGAATGGCAACACTGTTTTCATTTTCCACAGGGTGTAGAGAAGTGAGGGCTCTATGGTTTCTTATGAAAAACAAAGAAACTGCATGCTGCATTCACTAATTGAACAAAGTTCCAGTCAGCGCAAGCTATGATAACTTTAACACCTAAACGTTAACTTATTACCTCGTAAAATACTTCGTTAAAGACAGACATTAAAATATTCAAATAAGAGTACTAAATTCTGATAAGGTGCAATAAAACCTGGAGACATTTCTACGTTTTAAAAGCGAGGACGGCCATTACCGGCGATTTTCGCGCGGCACAAAATGGCACTCCGTTACGGACCCCTTTGAATTTCGAACACAGAAAATTAGCATTGTAAGTTGACAATTGTTATTTTTTCCTTTTTTAATGGACTTTGTCCAAAATAAAACGGATGCGGAATTAATATGTAGGTACTACATGCATTCTGTTAGCGATACTGAGTTATTCGAAGTAGGTATACCTAACGTTTGCTTATTCGAGCTATTCGAATTATTATGAAGTTAATTATGCAATACACGAGCGGAGCTTGAAGGAAAATGCAAAATAATGCAAAGAAAACGTGGAAAAGAATTCCAATAAAAATTACGCGGTCCGCAAGATACAAAGTAATAAAGACTTTATATTATTCCGTACAGTATACTTCTATTCTTAATCTCAGATAATTTACGTCCATTGCCAGTTACACTTTACTTAGGGTTAATTATTTTAAAATTGATTTTTGATTGTCCAAAAGGTCCTAAATACATTTTGGATGCAATGGAATTTGAACTTTGTTTTGTTTGAGATAGAGTATATTGTTCCAAAACTTAATAATTATCTGAAATTCTGAATTTAATTTTAGGTTTTTAAGCGAATAACTAGCATTCAACCTTTTCTTAAGTAAAACTTATAACTTTTCGTACCAATTAATTGTCAGGCTTAGAAATACTTTTGCCAAGAGTTAAGAAGCAATGTAGCAAGCCTACCTACTACTACAATTATTTAATAAGGTTATGTAAGCTTAAGCTACGCCTTTCTAGGAGAGTGGTGACTACCACCTAACGCCTGCAATTTACCGGCGAATGACGTCACAGAAACGTTAATATATGAAAGTTAGTTGGTGTAAAGATACCAACTTACTTTCATATATTAACAGTTCGTTCGTTTCAAAAAACGCTCTCTAGGAAAAGTTCTGGAGAGCGTTTTTTGACACCGTAAAATCAAACCCCGAGCTGCTATCATTTTCACGACAACCATCACTGCGGCCGTTATGTGGCGGTCACCGCTCTAGAAAACCGTAGCCTAACCTTTTTTTTATTATTCTTTATTTAATTAGGGACTTTTAAGACCACAATCCGTATGAAAGTCCCATCGCACCCTTTTAAATACACACTGCTACGGATTACATTTGGGCCATGAACCTGAACAGACTCTTCGCATCATCACCATTTGGTTGAGACAGAATTCTAAGGAATGTTCCCAAATCAAGTCGGTTCAACCGCAAGATCCCAAACAGATCACTTCTATGAGACTCATCAAACACAGTCCATCAATAAGTGATGAATGTCTTCCAACACTCCACACCTAACCTTACCTTACTACATGTAGGTAATAATAACAGATTAGATATAAAGCTAGATGGACAATTCTGGTACCTAATTTTAAGAACGTTCACAGTCTGATGTTACAAAAAAAAAAAACAACCGACTCCAAAAAAAAAAGTGAAAAATAACTTTAATTTCGGACGCGGTGTCGCTGGTTCCGCATTTTCGTTTTTTGACACCGACTACCGAACGATTGACGAACTAGAATTGACCTTCTGGTGTTCAGTTCAATAAATTACGATCACAATTAAATTATATACATTTCTTCATAAATTACATTGACAGGCATTGGCATTATGTGTGAAACAGTTTAATCAATTTCACTGACAGCGCATTGACGCATTAAATTTTATTAAGTGACAGCCATCACGGGAGCGTTCACAATTAACCAATATGCATAATAATATTTACTTGATAATGTTACTGTAACAGGTTTCATAGATTTAGCCCTACACCAACCGGGGGTGGCTCTTAGGTGCACTTTCATAGTGCGAAAAGGGATAATCGCCAACTGGTGCCTCATTTCATTAAAAACGTCTAATGGGCTTTTGCGAGTTGGCAAAGGTCCGGGTCACCAGGGACCCAAGAAATGTCAGGACAAGTAATTTAAAAACCGGTCAAGTGCGAGTCGGACTCGCGCACCGAGGGTTCCGTACAAAGTAGGTATGTAATTATAAAACGGTTTTCGGACGTTTTCCTTTACTTGTGTTCCATGACCTTGCTTCTTGCCATATTTCATGATTCTGGGTCAATGGGAAGTACCCTATACATTTTGGTTCCCTTGAGGGTGTCGAAATATACCTACGTTTTATGCGACATAAACGGCCGTATCTTTTTTTTTACGTTAACTTAAATATTTGATTTAGCTTCAAGGAACCTCAGGTCTGCGGTCCCTTGAAGCTAAATCAAACATTTATATGGATTTATTTTCCCGAGATAAAGGCTCTTGACAGACAGACGGACGGACGGAAGGACGGGCGGACAACAAAGTGATCCTATAAGGGTTCCGTTTATTCCTTTTGAGGAAACGGAACCCTAATTACGAAGATAACATAAATTTTTTAAAACATGGTTTGTTATCAGAAATATCATAAGGTCGACCTTCGATCAGCAAAGGTTGACAGTCAACAGGTCGTGTCCAGTTTGTTCTGTTTCCTATAGGTATTTTACAGGAACTGATGGACGCTATGAAGGTGCCAGATTCGTAGCCAAATTCTGGGCGAAACTATACAGGCTGGTAGGGATACCAACGCGCAAACTGTAACGTGAATTCAGCACATGTTCTATACCACAAAGAGAACAATTCATCGGTTATCAAAAAAAAAAAATCTGCTGTTTCATAATCTACATTCGCAACTTACTTATTTGCCAAATATGTAAACAAATATGAGTTTATGGAAAAATAACTTTAATTCCTACTCAATAAAATGCTATTTACGCTACAACTTCAAACATTTTTATGACTTTTTCAATAGTGCTAGTCACTCTGAAATCAACTTAATCACTATTAAAATAAAGTTTATATTTGTTTAACTTGAAATAACATCAATTTGAAACATACATTTGAATATAGTTTAGATATAATTTTGCAAGACCTACGCGGTAAAAATGTATGGAACAGCTTTTAATAACCGGCAAAAATTTCAACAGAATCATGTACCTACTAAATCCATGGTAGAAAGTTGCGCGTCGATGTATGTCACCTACTAAAGGTTGCCATAGACACGCTAAGCTGAAGAAGAGTCGAACGCATGCCTGTAGTGACATTTTGACCTTGAGCTGGTCTATCGTAGTTCAGAATTTCAATAGAATAAGAGACCAGCACCCTAATTGGGTAACACAGTTTCAATCTAAGGATATTGGGTCGATCCCACCAAACTAAACTAAATTTAAATTCAGTGCATCCTTTTCTTTATATTTCATTATGAAAAGAAAATTAAGCAGCGCCTGAAAACACTCCGTACAAGTTTAGACGTCATTAAAAACTTGCCTACTAAAATTACATCAATTTAAGTCAGGCGCTGATTAATTTAACAGGACTAAACTAAAATTTATCTTCTGTCCTTTTCATAATCAAATAAATATAAAAGGATGCACTGAACTTAAATTTAGTTTAGTTTGTGAACAACAGATGCGGCACCATCGTTAATCCATTGCTTCATAGGTTCGAAAAATTTGTCTGCTCAACAACGTAATGAATGTTGTTAAACTGTCAAAATAAAAGCTATTGATACTGATAGTGTGTTACGCAACTACCCCGCTGGTTATAGGTACTGGGGAGCTATTCTCTAAGGATACAAGCCTTGCGGGCAGCGCTGAAACTATTGTTTTCACCGCTGCGACAGCGCTGCCCGCAAGGCTGTATACTTAGAGAATAGCATAGCTGGTTTTGTTACCACAGACGAGTGACCGACTGTACCTACCATATTATATTAAGAATGTACAACAACGATCGTAGCAGGTGCCGTTCTGTAGTTTCAGCCGACCCCCACGGGAAGAAGGCGTGAGTTTATTAGGTATCATCGAGGAAACTTACATCTATACACTGTAAGGACTATTCTTACTTGCAATGCTCGTCCGCTATAGTAACGCTTGCTAACAGATGTGGTCATCGTGTGATTTTGTTTTCACATTGGCAGATGTTAGTTTCCTCGATGGTACGTATGTATGTGTGTTTATTAAATATATTCGCTAGGTATTCGATGTCGAATTATGTAAGTATTAGCTACATTGATAATTATTGGAACAAGTCAACCATTATTATAAAAATACAAAGTCTGTTTCGCTTCCCGATATTGTTTGCTATTTTTTTGCAAGCGGATATGGTAAGTATTATAATACTTAGCTAATTATTTCACTCCACATCACAAAAGTATTATTGTTTGAGATATGGGTAAGTCGGGGAGATGGCCGAACGTGAGCGATGGTCATTCGAAAAAAATACGACTGCTAACCAACAGATGGCATTAATTTCAATGTGATCCTACTCGCCACGCGGCGAGCAACAAGTGTGGTCGTGATATTTTTGAGAAAAAATAAGAAAGTTAGCAAAATCCACTTTTTTTTTAAACCCAATATCCGAGCTAAGTCACTCCCGGGCATTCCAGGACAGATGGCCAATCGGTTTTTTTTTATTGCTAATCTATACTAATACATATTATAAAGAGGAAAGATTTGTAATGTATATTTGTAACGAATTGGCTCAAAAAGTACTGAACCGATGTTAAAAATTCTTTCACCATTTGAATGCTACATTAGGTATCACTGATTAATATAGGCTTTTTTAAATGCAAGAAACAATAAAATGTTTAAAAAATAAATGTCCACCCGTGCGAAGCCGGGACGGGCCGCTAGTTAGTTATATTTTTGTTGATTATGGGACTGATTGTGTGATGAAAACGAAAAGAAATATACCTACTTACTCAAATCGATGTTTAGAATCAGAAAGATTATTTAAATCACCATAGTTTCCCGAAAATACTTTACCAAAGGGCCATCTACCCCGAACTTACCCTATTATCTCGAATAATTTCTCATCCTCTTCACATAGAATATGATTCTGACAGTATCAATGTGTGCGAAAAAAGAAAACACAACGTACCCAATTACCTACTTCAAATAATAAACCCAGCCCCCGCCGCCCGGGGTTTGGATTTGATTCTATAAATTCGATTTTATATGTTGGATATATTTTTCTTTGGGCCTGTTACCATGGATTCAGTACTCACATGATTCTGACAGAAAAGGACAACATTCAAGTGTCGAACATTTTATCCAAAAACGAAAGTGTAATTACCTACACCTTGATCATTTTTAGTATTACAGCGAAAGTCTACAATTAACCCCCCGGCTGCTACTTGAGATTGAAAATAACAAAAATTATATTTTTATAACAAGTGTTTTAAGCATTACATTTAAAAACTACAACTTTTAATTGAATATAACATTCCGAAAATGTTTTAACTATTGTAACATAGATCTACAATTAACCTCCTGGCTGCTATTTGGGTTTGAAAGTACCAAAAATCATGATTTTGCCAATAATATTTTGAGCGTTCGTTTAAAGAGACGAGGTAAGTATTGATTTCATGATTTCATGGTAAAAAAAGTACATGAGCGTTAGGTCTACATTATAAGTATTGAATGAATAACGACTAAAAGATTGAGGGAAATGTTTTTATTATTTTTTTATTATTTTATTATTTTTCATTTGCTATTATATTTCGGTAGTCCTTACAATATCGCTTTATATAAATTTATGCTTTGTGTATTTATGTTGTTTATATTTTTTGTTATATGTCCTGTACATTTAATCTCAAATGGCCATGTATATACGTTACTTAGGTATATGAAAAACGTATGACGTATACCCTATTTTCTAACAGTATTTAGTATAAGGTTTTCTGATCTCACATTTTTTGATCTCTAGACTAGATGTAGACCGAATAAACAACTTGCCCAAGTTCTTTATAACAAGAAAAACTCAACTTCTTCACAAAAAACAATCTTAATAAACTTTAATTTACCGAAAATACCCGCCATTTTGCTCAGCGTGGCGACAAATAGCCAACTAAAGTCATTTCACTTGGACTAACTTTCCACTATCTCATAAAATTGCTGTCAGGGCCGCATTTGGTCTACTCCCATTTTCGATCACAACTTGACATCACATCACGCTGGGATTAGCATAATTATGTGTACAGTCGACTTCTTTAATATCTGAGCATGTTCATGAATCAAAAAAATATATAAGTAGGCAATGGTGAGTTTCATATATAACTCTAATCAGCTTTGCCTTACAATAAATTGTAAACAATCTGTGTCATCATAAATATGTGACTATATTATATCAATAAAATTGTTATAGGCAAGGTAATTTTTATCTAAAAAATATCGTGACAATTTGACATGTCTCGAAAAGTCTTAAATTCTTTGAACAATCTCTATAAAGAATATATCCTATTGTAATATTTTTCTTTGAAACAAATCCAATTTGAAGTTATCAGTTATGACATCCTTCAACATTGCATTATTACTCGTACTTCTGCTTTGGCAAGCAAAAATAAATTTAAGGGTTAGTTGAATATTCAAAGCTTTATAGCTGTATAGATATTAACGAATTCTAGGTTGCACCAAATGGGGCCCGTAAGGGCCGTAGCCTGCCGGGGCAGCGGGATTGTCCGAAAGGGTTACCGCTGCCCCGGAACATAAAGGGCTAAGGAAGGAACACGGGTGGGTTTTAGTCAGTAAGAGTCTGACACTTCCTTCTGCTCCACCCAGAGCGGGAGGCAGTCATTTGATAATTTCCTATAGGTACCTACACAAAAAAAAGGTTGCACCATATACAAAAATCTAATGGTATTAAGATATTTATGCTCAGAAGAGTAGTCAAATATTTTTGACTGCACTACCATAACATACTTATGAACAGTTTATAATTATTATATGATAGCATTTCATTGATGTCTAAGTTTGTATAGAACTATAATATTTTGAAACTTTGTCCCTGTCATTGTTGACTGTAGGTACCTACCTATAGTCTATAGTACACCCGCTCTTGCCAATTACTCCAGGCTGCTACTGAGAAATGCCTAATGGAAAAACTCAATATCACTTTGGATCAATATCACTCAATATCACTTTCGATCAATATCACTCAATATCATTTTGGATTTTGGATCACTCGCCCTCAGCAGTAGCGCTTGAGACCAACGAAGCAGTAGTTCAGAGTTAAAAAGTACCTAATAAAAGCTGTTTTTGCCAAACCATAAACGTTATTAAAATATTTGCCTCTAAAACCATTATAAACCGTAGACAGAATGTGAAAAGTCATAAAAATATTAATACGTAATAGAATAAATAAACCGGTCGTAAATATTATCATAATTCCTCTTCCCTTTTGCTGGTTTTTTTTTCCTATTTCTACGACTATTTTAAATAATTAATTAATTTATGAGGAAATGCGGCGGTCATTTCTCCATAGAAACGCTCTCGTCTGTTTTCTTTCTGGTTAATGACCATAAAACAATGTTTTTTTACAGAATAATAAATATTAACTACTTTTATGTCCCAATGTTTTCTTTATTGATGATGCATTATTTTTATAAGCACTAGAACCCTCAAAAAATGCCGATTTAAACCGCTATCAACAGAGGCGTAGTGTACTTTTACAGCTATTATTGAAAAAAGAAAAACTTAGGGACACAGTATAATTATGTCCTCCATTCAGTTTATTAATATCTTTTAAATTTTATTGGTCCAGTATTGGAGGAGGAAACAGGCGAGAGCCAACCTCAATTATGACTTTTTATTTAGGCTTTTTCAAAAGTTTCTCCAACCGCATATCCTCTTAAAAACAATGCTCTGTATATTTTTCAAACCGAAATAATTAACACAAAAATAAATAATGACAGATTAAATCCGTAATAAATGGCGGTTGTCCTTCAATCCAAACAGGTGATATCTCTCCATGAATTTATTTTTTAAAGTTTACCAAGCAGACGGTGATCCGGCCCTGTGCACAGCTGGTGAACGGAGAACAAAGTTAAAATTACACTAAATAGTTTAATAGAAACTAACTGATGTGCTACTCTTGAGAGTTTTCGCTGAAATTCAGGAATGAGGACAAATTGAGGTAGTTGCAAGTGTAATGGAGGCGATTAGTAATACTTGGAATCTCCTCTGAACCTTCATTTTGTATGAATTGTGCAGCCTTATCAACATTAAAAGTATAGGTAATGATATTTACCATTACTTTTCAACCTTTTTTTAGGATTCTGTACCTCAAAAGGAAAAAGCGGAACCCTTATGGGATCACTGTTGTCCGTCCGTCCGTCTGTCAAAATCCTTTGAAATTAAAACTATATACTCATAAGCATCTCATAAGTCGGGGCCCTGCCCACAATACATTACGATGGTACCCTAATGGGATTTCAAGTTTAAGAAAAATTCAATTTCTTATATCATCTTCTCTCTCACTAATTTCTGTGACTGTCACTTTCTTTCATAAAGTTCGAGGCGGTGTGTTATTTTTATGTCTGGGTGCTCTAAAATTTTGCTCCAAAAGCGGTATCGATAAAAAAACAATTCCTCCAATAAGCTTTTAACATTACTCGGAGTTACAAAGTTCAGTGAGGCGCGAAATTACTTCAATACCTACTTACCTAGTCTTTCAGTGATTGACTTATTACCTATCGATATGTAAAGACTCTCCTTTGATGTTGTTTTAAGTACTGTTTTATGCATCTGTGGCAGTCAATTCCTCGTGATAACAGCCGCGCGGGTATGGCCTCGGTCAGTTGTTACCCTTCCGTGCCATTGAAAGCCTGATAAGCCGTTCGTTAGTCCCAGATGTTATTCATAGATTTTTGACAGTCGTTACGAATAGTCAGAAGCCCAAAAGTCTGACAACCAGTCTTACCAGTAAGTGGGTTATGGAGATCAGTCGCTCCATGTAACTGGAAGCCGACCCCAACGTAGAAAAAGCTAGGCAGATTGGATTTAGGCAATCAATTCTGCCGCAGTTAGTGAGAACGACGAATATCGGCCAATAATGTAAAGAAAAATAAACCTTACTAAACAAAAAGGCGCATCCATTACGGCCCATTCACGACTTCGGTCTTAGCGGCAAGCGGCGCGGCAGGCGGTGCGGCGGCGGCAAGCGGTGCGTTTTACACGCCACGTACCCTCAATAGCGGCTAGCGGCAGCGGCCGAGGTGAACGTATTTAGGTAGGCAGAACGTGCTCAAAATTATGGCGTTATCAAAATTATCCCTTCTGTGTTTAGAAAGTAGTATATTTTTAAAAAGGAGTGCACGAACTGAATAAAGATCGATATTTAAATGGCGAATTTCGTGACCTATACGAAGATTACAGAAAATATCCGGATAAGTTTTATGAGTACACAAGAATGAGTGTGGAAACATTTGATTCGCTCCGACAAAACCGTGCGCGTTTTCGCTATGAGCGGCGACTAGTGGCGTGCTTCAAACATTTTCATACTTTTGTTCTTACCTCGCCGCTCACCGCGGCAAGGTCGTGAATGGGCCGTTATGGGTAATTTTTCTCCATTCCCTTTCCCAGATGCGCCCTTTTTACTTACGGCGGCAGAATTATATTTCTTAGTTATTTCCTCACTCTTTCAAATCTGAGAACCTAGTTGAATCTTATCTATACTAATATTATAAAGCTGAAGAGTTTGTTTGTTTGTTTGTTTGTTTGTTTGTTTGAACGCGCTAATCTCAGGAACTACTGGTCCGATTTGAAAAACTCTTTCAGTGTTAGATAGCCCATTCATCGAGAAAGGCTATAGGCTATATATCATCACGCTAAAACCAATAGGAGCGGAGCACCAATGAAGAATGTTTCAAAATCGGGGGATTTTTTTCCTATTGAGAGCTTCCGCTGCGTGCGCTGCGTAAACGGTTAAAGTTTCGCAAAAATCATATATGACAGAATTGTTCCCCTTTAAAAGTTTAAAAAAAAAGTCCGCGACAGCATATGTCTATCTTTTAAGGTTAGCTCACTATAACCTCTTTTATGCTAACCAAATTTGTTCTAAAATAATGCATTATTTGCGAAGGTGTTTTTATAAACATGGTATTAATCCTTATCCAAATAAATACGTTATTCATCACATGTATTTAATTTTGAACAAAATTGCCTGTGACATCATTTGATTTCAATGTATATCTTAGGAGATATCATAGTTTTAAAATAATACTAATAATAAAGCTGAAGAGTTTGTTTGTTTGAAACACGGTTTGAAAGCTCTAAATCTCTGGAAGTATTGGTCGCATATATAAAAATATTTTTGCGTTTGATAGCCCAGTTCTTGAAGAAGGCTATATTCTATTAAACGTGACGCTAGGACCCTTAGGAGTTGAGCAAAAACAAAAAAAGTCTGAAGTTTTCGCCAAGCGAAAACGAAGTAATAGCGCAGGCCGGCGACACGTTGCGACGGGGTGGGTCGGGGAAACAAAAAAAATTTACGCGGACGAAGTCGCGGACAGAAGCTAGTTATTTATAAAGTGCATTTTTCACAACAATCTAAAGCGTTTAATGCCAAATTCCGGTTTCAACAAAATATTATTCACACGTAAATATATGATTCAATTCTAGACAGTACTTGCTCAGTTGCCAAATTTCATCCCGGCAACAAACAGGACAGAGAATAAAATATAATTCACTTCAAATAACAAATAATCTCAACGGTTACGTGATGTCCCGAACCATGAAATTGTTTCCATTTTTCTTTCTGAACCTACTTTACATTATAATCGTGGTATTTCATTCAAATATCCGACGTTAGTCACTTAGGTGTTAGCAGTAGTGGCCCAGCGGTATCGGTTGTAGGTTCGAACCCAAGCAGGCGGTTTACTTCGTGTACATAATTTATTTTGTCCTCACTGCAAAACTGTAAAGGAAAACATTGTGAGCAAACCGGCGTCCTAGAACCGAAAATTTGAAGATATCTGACATCCACCGACCCGCACTGAACCCACGTGGTGGATTACGGCCCACTCCCTCTCACAGAGAGCAGCCCTGTGTCCCAGCAGTGGGAAAATGATAAGCTGATTATGTCTCATTTGGGTGGCATCCAAATACCTATTAGCTATGTAGTTTGTTCTATTCACATACATTATTTGTTATAACATACATTGTCTATACTGGAATCACCAGCTGTCGCGAATTCAGTTTATGTACGGACATCAACACTGATATTATTAGATTAGTCTGTCTAACTATTTTCAAACTATTTGAAACTATATATACAGCGTGCGAAAGTCAATTATAATTTGAATGAAGAAAACATTTAAAAAAACCAATGAATGGAATCTGGGTAATGGAAAACATTCAAACATACATTCATGCAAAAACTTTTAATCATGTAATAATTTGACGCATTTTCTAGGTTTATGATATATTATGTGATAAAAATAATTTGAAAACTCTAATTCGAGTCGAATTTAAAAAAAAAGGTCGTTCATGTAAAGAGGCAAATATGTACTTAAATATTTTTTATAAATATTTACATATTTGGCTTTTTTTTTGCCGTAGTTAATTTTCCTTTGCCGTAGTCGGGTAAGACCTGTACCTACCTAGACATACCTAGTTTTCACAAAACGAAGCCGGAAGCATCCATTTGTTCATACAAATCGATACGGATTGCACCCTAGGCGATTACAGCAACATGAATCATATCACGGGATGTGCGGTCACACGAAATATTACCGCCCCGTATATTGCGCTTATTACTTCAATAAATTATTATGAGTCGCCACCATTATGTCAGAATTCAGATATACTGCTAATAGTCATAACTATGTCAGGTCTGACCCACTCCTTTGGTCTATATGCACAATCATTAGTAGGATTAAAGCGAAATGTAACCCAGTTATATTTAAAAATATCACTGAATATTTTCGGATTAATAGCCGTTATAGCGGCCTCTAATCTGCATTCGCGATTTATTTGCCAAAAATGTAAACAAATATGAGTTTATGGAAACATTTTGGGATGCATAAAGAAGCCTCGTCGTGTAGCGCAGTTTGTTCCACCAGTTACTCAACTGAACCGAGTGCTCGGCGCATTCTGGACAATCACATCCAACACTTTATTGGACAGTCACATCCAACACTTTATTTTAATGGCTAATTCTTCCCTTGCGGTGGTAGGGCTAACGCCCGCCTGGTTTGCCGCCACCCTCCCACCGGAGTTCGGCGTCAAGCAGCCGGCTGTGTTTCGTCGATGCGTGGGAGTTCCAGCGCCTTAGGCATCTTGTGGGCACGGTCATTCCTTCATAAACCTCATCCATCGCTTTCCATCACGCGTGATCGAGGTCAAGAGCGGGCGCATTCAGAAATAAAAAAAACTTTAAATCCTACACGATAAAAACTACAGAAAAGGATGAAAAAAGAAAGTACATACCTTCCCGTGGTCGCATGCCGCTGTACTGATACACTTAGAAGCCATGGTAGCATGCGACTACGGGAAGGTAGTTTCTTGTTTCATACCTTTCAGTAGTCGGGTTTTAGTTTTTTGTTTGAATAGACTTTACATCAGCATATGCGAACTACGCATCACACTGACGTCACGCAAAATCCTGCATCGCGCAAGCAGAGTTTACCGCGCAACTAGCTTAAACAATATACAACGTCCCGACATCAATTTTCGGGCAGTTGCTCACCAGACACAACACCCGTCTGGTCGGAGAACCTTCCCTTTTTTATGGAGGATGAGTGAACTTTACACCCTGTTCCTCATACCACTAGACCGGCAACGAAGACGCAATAAAAATTGAAGCTTTCATAATTCCGTAGATAGATCACCAGCACAAATTTTACTAGTCACGCACTTATCTATCTACAAAAAAAATGTTACCTAGGTACCTACTCTCTTTAAACACTTCTGTAAGCTCTCGCCATCGCCAATGGTACAGTTAGGTCCGCCATTAATTGTTCTCAGAGTCCAGAGCCAGACTGCTTGTCTACGCGTATCTTTTACGCAGTGTCTCCACAGCCTATTAGCTGGCTGTTTACCCGACAGCTGAGATGAAGGCTAAGACTAGACCTTGTTGAACATCGACCACAGAAGGTCAACAATCGAAGAGGTCCTTAAATGTTGCATGGTAACTGACCGTTCTATCAATTGTCCCATGATACTCGAACATTATACTTATACCATCCCGCCATTCCCATTCTCTGAAGAGTAAGGCAGAGGTTTACCTATTATTTACACTCACATTTAGCCAGTTATGATTAAGTCCCCAAGTAATAGGGGGCGAGCCTATTGTCAGAAACCGGGCACAAATACAAGCTTCGGGCTGCTACCAATCTCAACGGAGACTAGCCAGGTACGCAGGAGATATTATAGTGCACAAGTGTGTGCGCAGACACAGGTGCACTCTCTGTTCCTTTACTCTCATAGTCCGATGGGACGGCAATCCGATACGCCCGGGGAGCGATTAGGCGCAGGACCAACGGCTCTACGTACTTTCCGAGGCACGGGAATATTATACCTCTAACTTCCAAACTCCGGGCTATTGCTAAGTAATTCCTAATGGAAACCCCAATAACATTTTGTCCGATCCAGGAATCGAACCTAGGAACCCACGCTCAGCAGTAGCACTTGCAACCACGACACCAACGGGACAGTCAGACACAAAAACCCAATAACACTTTGACGCTAGTCTACACGAACAAGGTCTAGTTCGAAACACCCTTCCGAACTGACAGGCGCGTAAAAAATTCGAAAAATAGGTACTTCGGAAGATCGAGTTTTATGAAAAAAACCACTGCATAAATCAATTACAAATAAAGTTTATTGATCTCTTCGATAACTGAGCTTTGTCGTTACGAACTTGGGTTAGAAGATTTTATAGTTCTTTTATTACTTATTTACACCCAAAGTTACGTTAAAAATAGCAAGAAAAACGAATCTTTGTTGGCTCATAACTTTTTAATGGATTTTTATTTTATTATTCTGTTTCGGTACAGACACAATTAATAATAAGTCAAAACGATATCATGTTTAACTTTGGATGCAAAATGTCAAACAGTGGAGTAATATTCCCCCGAAATTTGTATAGAAAAAATATCGCCAAGTTGCACCTTAATGGTGGACGTAGTACCCCTTGGGATCACTATACCAGCGAGGTGAACACTATCTGCTTCCATAATACACTGTGAAAGTACAAGACTCGACTAATCAGCTAGAAGTTTTACATCGTAAATATTCCCGTTGTTCCGAACTCATACATGAGCACAGTTCCCAGCTTTGAGGTTTTAATTACAAGCTTATAAACTAGAAGTAGTATTACATACCTACTCGTAAAGTTGCATAATAACAAACTTCTCTCAGAGATACAAAGAACAAACATAATGGTAGTTTATTATATTACTTCCATCGCGGACTGCTCTCTCTGTTGCCTCGTTAGTTGGGTTTATTTGCTGCTAACTAGGAAATAAGTAAGACGTTTATTGGGACAAATAATTTATAATATCGTTTGTTATATTTAAGGGTGTAAGGGACAGTAATCTCGCGTTAGGACGACGTCATTATTTAATTAGCTCGCAACGGCAAACTTTCACTGATGAATATGAATTTAAAATAAAAAACAAAAGTCATTTATTCAAATAAGGCTGAGAATTAAGCACAAACTACCCAGCAGCATAGCTGTCTGTTAAGTTATAAGAACTTGATTAAATACTTACAATAGTTTGCAAACATAAAAGGTTTGTTTCTCAGTAAGCATTGATCTATAGTACAGTTCTTTAGACTAGTAAAGGGCTAAGGGCTGAATATTACGATAAGAATTCCCGATCCACATGGCTGGCTAGGTATAGGCAATCCAGGCACTTATTCCCGTGGGTACACCTAACCTAACCTTAGACTTATAAAGCATCTTAACCTATAAAGCTTTAAAAGAAGACCTCACAAGGTTCCATATTCAATAAAAAAGCGAAGAAAAAGCTGAATCCTATTATCATGACTCTCATAACGACCGATATATTTGCATAAAGATTCCATTTAAGATATAAGTAACAGCTGCAAACATTTCCGACCATCCGTCTATTTTTCCCGTCACTCATTCAACAATCTGAAAAAACTCAAACGAATAATTCGAGGAATCGGTTCCGGAATCGGTTAAGTAATCGAGTATTGTTTACTGACAACTTATTGTAACAGGTGCACCTCTAAAAAGACAAGCAGCGATGTTTCAAATATTATTATTGTATCGAAGATTCTTGTCTGATGATCTTAAACATAAGAAGAAAATGTGGTCTTGAATATTGAAGCAAGTTGATTATTAGAATCGATGTTATTTAATGTGATATTTGTTCTGTTTATTAGGTACAGCGGCTAAACCACGGAATCGATTTCGATAAATATTGGGAAAAAAGAATATAGAAAACGTGTTATCCCGGGGGATAAAACGAAGTGGATTTAATTCAGCTTGCAAGATTTAACCAATACATACAAACTAACTGAAAAGGCAAGTTTAGTAAAAAAATAACTCGGAAAACTTTTTATCCCAGAAATATTAAAATCGTCTCAAAAACTGAAATATAAATAAAGTTCACGTTGGAATGGAACAAAATTAGAACAACAATGAGAATATATTATCAGATTTCGGATGTGAAAAGAACGAGGGCTCAAGGAAAATGAAGTAGTATAATCTATCAAGTAATATAACGGTCGTGTCAAATTCTATGAAGTCGGCTCGTATTGCTGACGCTTAGATACAATAGATTACTTCGACTTCGGAAGACGTAGCACGACTTTCTTATCCCACAAAAACATTTCATGTTAAATGTTGCCAAGACGAGACCATGTAGCTCGCACTGTCAAAAAGTAATCAGATCTCATATAGAGCCAAGCTTCTAACTCTACACGCCCTAACTCTACAAGGCCTAACTTCGCAAACTACACCTTAGTCAAAAAATTTATGGCTTGGCCGTTTCGTTACTACAAGAACCATTGTATAACAGTATGAGAGTTTTTCACCTTACGCTCATGTGAATGTAGCGAAATGGCCAAGCCATATATTTTGACTAAGGTGTAGTTTGTGAAGTTAGGCCTTGTAGAGTTAGGGCGTGTAGAGTCAGAAGCTTGGCTCTACATGAGATCTGATTACTTTTTGACAGTGCGAACTACATGGTCTCGTCTTGGCAACATTTGACATGAAATGTTTTTGTGGGATTTCATTTCTTTTTGTAAGTTGCTTATGATATTTATACGAGTATTTTTTCTGTTGTTCATTTTTTCTTGTGTTAATGTGGGATCTTATTATTTTCACCCCCTAGTTTAAGGGGTTGGGGGGGTAAAAGTTTCAAATTTTAAGATTTTTTTGTTGTTTGTGTACTATTACTAGCTTACATACCAAATTTCAACTTTCTAGGACTTCAGAAAGAACCTTAGAACATTGATAATCATCAGTGAGTCAGTGAGTCATTGAATCAGTGACGAAATCGGGGTATTTTAGATATCAATAAAATCTAAAGTATAAGAGCTATGCAATTGAAACTTTATAGGTTTAATAAGTCAACCACTGACATTATATCACGAAAATTTTGTTTATCTGGTATAATCCAAACCCAAGTTAAGAAGGTTCAAAAATACGACGAATTGCTTCGAGAAAAGGTAGGTAGTGTCTTTGCACTTCGCTTGGCTCGTCTTGGCTGGGGCACTCCCGTGCCCCCAGATTCACCAGAAGTATTTGAGCTAAGGGACTGTTTTACAGATTTTTTAATAGTTCCATTAAAACATTATAAACATGAAGATGGTGGAACAGTATTCTTGTGTGAAGCCAAGGAATTAGTATGTACTATTTGGTTAAACCTATGGAATTAGTATGTACTAAAACTTGTTGATGATTGAAAATTGTGCCAATACAAGCTTGCAATTTGTTTTTTCATTAGTTAAACCAGAAAGTACGGAATTAAAGGTCGCATAAGGCAACAACAAAACATGAAGTAGGTAGATGATTGTAAATTTACATGTTTGTGTTTATATGTTTTGAATGTTCCTTATATACCTATTATTATATCTATATATTATTATATATATATAAAAGAAAGTCGGGTTTTAGTTTGTTGGATTTGTCTCCGCCCCGAATTCACCAAAAGCAAAAATTCACCAAGAAATAAAAATATAAGATTTTCTCATATATTTTGTATGGATCGGCTTTTTTGATTCTTAGGCGGTACGGAGTTCGCCGGGTCAGCTAGTCTATCTATATAAATAAAACTCAAGAACGGCTGGACCGATTTTTATAATCTTTGATATGTTGGATTTGTCTCCGTCCCGAATAGCAGAAAACTATTAAAACATGGGAAAAACTCAGGACTAAAAAATTAAGATAATTAATTTACATTCGTTCTTGATTCTGAGGTGAGACGTAGTTCGCTGGATTAACTAGGTTAATAAAAATATTGATACAAAAAATAGGTGAAATGGCGTAAAAAAACCCTTCAGAATTTCACCAAGACAGCAAGTCAAGGCAAGTTGGAGTGAAAAGTAGCAAAGTGGTCATCACAATGTTGAACATATAAGTCATTTATTATTATTTATTCAACAAGTTAATGCCTAATTTGCCACAACACGATAAAAACGAAAGTTGTTATGTATTAAAGTTCCGAACACAATTTTAGTTTAAGCTGGCAACATTGGCCAGCGCCATTAAGCGACGTGATAGACTACACAAATTAAATTCTAACTTTCTTAATATATTTTTTTTTGTTATTTTTAATTGTAGTATACAGAAGTTTTATATATCTAGGACTTTTCTTTTAAAACTGTTTGTGTTAGAAAACATTGATTATAATTAAAGCTATCCTTCTGTTTACTTAATAATAAAACTCGCAGGTCATAAACAAGTTATAGGTAGATCGCACACTACAACGCTCCACGCGACGAAGCGCGGTAATCGGAGTCACATTCTCAGCGCGGAAGCGCGTTTTCATTGAATTTGTAAGTAAAAAACGTGCGGGGGGGGGGCATTGTTACAATAATTTACGTGGTAATAAATCAAATTTAACATTTTAAGTTTTAATTTCCACTCATGAAAATTTTAATTTACACCAATAGGTAACGCCTTCACTCCCATAGATTTATTTTGCTTAGTTCATGAAGCAAAAAGCCATTTTATTATCCGTATCCAGAAAACACTATAAGTGCACGGAGATTTAATTGCAGATAACATTTACATTGCGATATTGTTTTGGCACCAAGGCCAAACCTCTCTTGGCCGTTTGCCGTACACCATGTCAAAAACAAAGTCCAAAGCAAAAAGCGACCAAGTGCAAGTTGGACTCGCATACGAAGGGTTCCATACAATTATTAAGTTCGAGCAAAAAACCAAAAAAAAAAACACGTTTCTTGCATGGGGATCCTCTTTGATTGTTAACTTTATTTTATTTCTATTATTTTTTATACACATTCTGTGAAAATTTCAAGTGTCTACCTATTACGGTTCAAAAGATACAGGCCTGTGACAGATAGACGAAGGAGGAGCCTTACTAATACTTAGTGTCCTGTTGGCACCCTTTAGGTTGAGAAATCTAAAACTAAGCATACAAATTGGAGTAGATGCACTGGATAGGTACTACAGACGCCAGGACATCAAGCTACCCGAAACTGTCAAATTTTCCCAATCAACTATGAACCATATGCTTTCAGCGATAAAGTTGAAAATCTATTAAAGAAATTTGACACATTGTAGTAGCTTGATGTGCTGGCGTCTGTACAATACTAATTTCAGTAGTAGCCAGGCATAATCTGTTCACTTGCCTTTGTAGAGGAGACCTACTGTAAATATTGCTATCATATCCATATGATATTAGGACCATTTGCTATTAGATCATATTGCTAATAGGACGAGCTGCTCACAGGTCTTTTCGATTTCAGGACATTGTGCTCATAGGATGTTTTACATAAATGTCCTTCCGATACGAAAGGATAAATTCTATCAGGCCACAGAGCACAAACTGGCAGACAGCCTCTAGAGACGGCAGTAAGTACTTTTAAAATTCGTGGCGCACAACTTCTGTCACGAATCGCCTTTAAAACCGTCAGTTGCTACCAGAGGCCGCCGATGCGTCTCCATGCTCTGTGTATCAATCATTATTATAGCAAAAGATTTCAATAATACGCCTATAATCATCACTTCTGCCAAACGTAGGTATTATTAGTCGTATCGGAAAGGCGCACAGAAAGATTCAATTGTTTTCATGGTTTTAAATTATACAAAATCAGAATTTTCAAGTAAACAAAAACCTTTTTATCCATTACAAAAGTCACTTCAAAAAGAATGCAAATAAAAACGGTTATCCAGTTACTGAACATCGAATCCCGACGTCTCAAGACGCTGAATTATAGACAGCAGAAAATGCCGTTAATAAAATAGAGCCAATATTCCTTATTGAATCTCGGTAACTGCCCAATAAACGTTCCGCTTGCCCCTTTAACTGACGGCAAACTAATAAAAAGCACAAAAGACACTCCAATGTAAATTCCTTAGCTTTATGCGAATATGCCACTGGATTATTCGTAATTTCATGTCCGTAAAAGTGCGTTTAGGTATTATTTCACCGATGTTTTTGTGTGAAGGTTGTGGCTGAGGAATGGTCATTATCAGAATCTGAATCATTTTGAAGCATACTGCTTCATTTGTTCGAAAAATGTTTTTGCTTAACAATTTAAATAACGCAATATATATTGTTGAACTCTCAAAATGAAAGGCATTGCTACTGTTCGTGTGTTACCTACGCGATTACTCCGCAGTTGTCATAGTTTTATTAAAGCATTTTTGATTGTATCTGAATAAAGTACAGAGGAAGAAGAATGTATATTAAGCTGCACACTTACGATACTTTTCAATTCTTGCTAATGCAACGCTTTTTGCTTTTCTTTGTATCGCTGTCACGACAGTTATTTAAATTTTGTTGGCCCAAAACTTCGCCACTTCCACGGCGTTATCGAGGGCAGCACAGATTTCAGTTTAGCTGCATGTTTTGGGGCACAAAGGGTAGGGTAGGAGGTGGAGCCACACCCTGCTACCGTTTTGTCGAGGCATCCCCACTTAACGAAGTTCGACTTACATCTACACTATAGTTTTCACGTTTTAGCATGGCAAGAGCAGTCAGTGTCCCACCTACATTTTCCAGCATATTGATGATGATGATGATGGGACTCCCTTTTCCGCGCTTAGACTCTCATTCGGTCCGTTGTGCGTGGGGATTTTGGCTAACAGAGCCAGCCTAACTCCGCCCAGAAGCACAGAAGCTTCCTGGGAGCTGCACAAGCTTCGCGGAGTGACCTCACTGTTCCGAGGATTTCTGCGCGTTGAGAAGCCACAGCATATTGACTTCAAAAACTGAAATAAAGCTCGATCAATATCTATCGTGATCTTCAACATGTTCCCATAACGAAAAACTATACATAGTTTAGTGTTCGGGTTCCTACGGAGAGATATTAGGGAAAGGGCAATGACCGATATTGCCATAGTAAAACGCGATAACTATAGTTTATAGTGTAAGAAGTTGCAACTGGGTGAGTAAGAGTTGAAAAGTATCGTAAGTGTAGCATAACAATAAAAATCTTTTTTCTTTGCCGAATCTTGTGAACCGTTTCGACCTGATCTAGCCTGAAACATTTTGAAAATGTTTTATTAGTTAAGTAAAATACTTTAGGTAGTGGATGGGTTCTCCAAATCAAAGCATTTATTTTAATTAAAACATTTTTGAATTTCCAAAGAATCGGGCGGTTAGCCGACGTCCGCACGGACGTAAAAATTGAGCAAAATTCTCGTGATTGACAAAAAAAACACACTGTTGGCTTTTCAACTCTTCGCGCTAAGCAGTGCGTTGAAAAAACTTCGACGCGGGAAATAATCGCCCGTGCGTAGGTACCTGGGCTATTGAAGCTAGTTGCCTCACGTGTCCTAGGTAAATACCTAGGTTTTTCCAGGGTTACCAGATTGGGTACTTTTTTCACAATTTCTGGATAAAAATTTGGCTCCTGGAGAATGTCGATGTTGTGTTCCGAAAGTCGCGGCCGAAAGTGACCACTTCACGAAACTGCAAAATGTCCGCGCGAACAAAAGTTACCACTTCGCAAAGCACAGAATATCCGAACGGACGAAAGTTACCACGACAAATTTTATTTTTTTGTGTTATTTTACAACTTTCTAATTATTTTGTGTACAAAATGTTCGCCAAAACAAGATAATGGACAAGTTGACAGGTGCGCTTATCAGTGGCTACTTTATTTAATGTCATTAAAAACTGTTCCTTAGTGGTTACGATTGAATAATAGTACAAACTTTTGCCTTTGGGTAAAATTTAGAAAAATTGTACCATTTTGGAGAAAAATTATTTCAAATTTAGGGAAAAATAAAGAATGACATCTGGCAACCCTGAGAGGTCAATAACACTTCACTTTCGTGCACGGGACATTTGAGGCACTATTCTAAAACGTAGATCGCTATGAAGAAGAACGGACAAGAAACTCCAAGAGAGTCTTTACTAGCGTATAGTCAGCAAAGGAGATAAGTATGTAGGGTCGTCGAATATAATTGAAGTTTAGTAAGAAATGGATTGATGTTTTCGAATAAAATTTAATTTAATTATTAGAAAACAAACTGTTTATTTATCAAATTAAATTTCATTCGAAAACATCAATCGGTTTCTTAGTAAACTTCAACTATATTTGACGACCCTGCAAACTTATCTCCTTTGCTGACTGTACATAGGTAAAAAAATCTGATTATTAACCCAGCAGTAATATTTTACAATGCTTGGTGCTTGGCAAGCACCCAAATTAACATTACATAATTATTTATGTAATTGTGCTCTATTCATGGGTTAGTGTTAGCATATAATGAGTTAAAAATATTTTATAGACCTATTTTTCAACGCGACTATGTAAACTTTGGAGATTAATTGTCAACATTTTTATTTCCTGAAAACAGTTACTCGGTTTTATTGTTTTGGATTTTTACTTTTAATTCTAGAGGAAAAGTTTATTTTGAGTCTGAGCATTTAGAAACCAAGTCCATTATATGAAGATTATTAAGATTTTAGTTAAATTTAAGTTTGGTTAAAGAACTACTTAAAGCTTCCTAAGAAAGCGGTGAACGGTCACACAATAAACCCAGGTACGCACGGGCGTATTTTTATCGCAGCGATTTTTTTGCGCGCACTGGATTTTTATCACTCTGCTTAGCGCCCAGAGTTGAAAATCCAACAGTATGTTTTTTGAAACGCTGGGATGCGGTCTGTTGGATTCTCAATGTTCGGCTCAATACCGACAGTTGAAAATCCAGTGCGCGATTAAAATACGCTCGTGCGTACAGGCCAACAGTTGTCCAGATACAGAGCGTTTTTTGACACTTTAATATCAAATACTGGTGAAAATGACAGATTTTCATGGCAGTCGTTATAACAAGATGTGACGGAACCGCTTTCCTAGGGAACCAAAGCTTAAGTAAATCTACGTACTTATCACTTTACGATTTCGTAATTTTTGAGATGCATGAAGAAGCCTCCTCGTGTAGCGCAATTTGTTCCGCCAGTTACTCAACTGAACATAGCGCTTGGCGCATCCTGGACAGTCACACCCAACACCTTATTTGACGGGCCAATTCTTCCCTTGCGGTGGTAGGGCTAACGCCCGCCTGGTTTGCGACCACCCTTCCACCGCAGTCCGGCGTCAAGCAACCTGCTGTATTTCGTCTATGCGTGGGAGTTCCAGTGCCTTAGGCATCTTCTGGGTACGCTCGTTCCATCATAGACCTCATGCATCGCTTTCCGTCACGCGTGATTGCGGTCATGAGCGGACCCATTCAGCAACATTTTTTTTTTTATAATATCGACATATTATGCATAGCTTCCATTTAGAACAGTTAAATAATAAAAAAGTTATTTAAAACAACTGCGCATCGGATCTATGTCAACGGACCGATTGCGCTAAAAACATGCTAAAAATAAAAGCCCTGCACTAACCACACAATCTATTTATTGCAGAATTATGTTATTGCCCTAGTTAAAAGTGATCTAGTTATATCCAAAATTCCATACAGTACAGGTAAATAGATTATGAAACATTGTTTTAGGTTTTTTCTGCCTATTACACATACTTGCATATTTCGTAGATTTTACTTCTGCCTCAAGATATCAAGGTAAACATTATTTCGTACATCAGCAGTGAGGGAGCTGTCACAAATGTCAACTGTCAATGAACACGAATGACGGGAAACAGTTGAAAATGAAACAGTGTCTTTACGAGACGCTGGGTGTAGTAGTGTGTTGGTGAGCCAGTGTAGTGATAGAATCAGCTTAAATACGGGATCAATTTTATCAACTACTTTGACAGTAGTATTTGTTAACAGGCCTACGCTGTCTTCCATACCTACTGTAATTTGAAAACATTGTAAAAGCCAATTATTTTTAAAAGAGTAACCATGGAGTTTCTTGCCGGCTCTTCTCCATAGGCAACGACTAATTGGAAGTTTGGAACCGTGCACCTAGCTTCTGACGTTTCGTAAGTGCCCATGTAGGTTTATGTGAAATAAAATATTTTGATTTTGAATAGGATTCTACACCGCCGGCATAAAACATGTTTTAACAAATATCTATATACAAATAAATAAAATTGAAGCGTCGGTTTGTAATGTCAAATTAACATCTTTTTACTAAATGAAATGAAAGGTTAAACGGTATATTATATCAATTTTTTTTTAAATTTTTGACTGTCTGTCTGGCTCTCCGTCTTTCTGTTCTGGCTAATCTCCGAAACGGCTGGACCGATTTTGACAAGACTCATTAGCTGATGTTATAACTTAGGCTACTTTTATTTTAGAAAAAGAATTTGTGTTCCGCGCAAAAAAAATTAAACTCTTGAAGTCCTATTGGTTTTCCGAGATACACGCGAACGAAGTCACAAGGGCACAGCTAGTATATAATAAAACGTAAGTATATTTTGTTCTTGTCCTTTCCTTGTCGAAAACAAAGCTACCGAGGTGATCCAAATACTTTTATATTTAAATGAAATATGATCGATCTAATCAAATCCAACTTCAAAATGCCATCACACAATTCAATCAACTCCAGTTACGTCACTTCTATCGAAGTATTTTTTTTCAGCAATGGATATTTAACGTGATTTTCTATTTAGGGTAGACTGGGTACGGTTGTAACGGGGTACGATTGTAACAGCTCAAATATTTTAGAAACTATACGCGGTACGGGAAGGGGACAAGGGGAGGGTCACGCGGGTTGCAAGTCCCGACATGTTTCTCAGTGTTGCGTCGCACTCCGCGCGCTCATTACGCGTACAGAGGAGCCTATTGTGTTTAGCCGCGCAAAAGTAAGTATTTTTGATGAATTTCTTTACGATATTATTTGATTGTTTGTGTAATAATCGTATTTGAGTATTTTAATTCATAATTGTTGTATTTCAGTGATTAAAACACGCTGGTTCATTTAAGTATAGGTTATTATATCACGCCCCTGTGGCTATGTTGTTTCCAAAATGGTGGGGTGGGTACGGTTGTAACGATTTTTGTGGGTACGGTTGTAACAATAGTTTTATTATATTTTTTCATTGCAGATGCCTAGGAAACGTGTAAGAAAGACTTCAAGAGGTGAAAGCGACTTATTGTTGTACAAAAACGCTTATGAAGAAGTCAAAATAGGAACTTCTTTGAGACGAGCTGCAGAGAAATATGGCATAAACTATGTATCTCTATTGAGATATAAGCGAAAGAGGGATGCTGCAAATAAAGATGACCAAGACCAGGAAGAAACTGTAAGAATGGGATACGTGGCTCACAACAGAGTTTTCACAGATGATCAGGAGCGTCAATTGTCTAAATACTTGATTCGTTGTGCTGACATATATTTTGGGCTCTCCACAAAGGAGGTAAGAAAATTGGCGTTTGAACTTACCATCAAATATAATTTAAAGTCTCCGTCCACATGGATTGAAAATGAAATGGCTGGAGAAGAGTGGTTCCGTTCATTTATGAAAAGAAATCCAGAACTATCAGTGCGCGCTGCACAAGCTACAAGCCTGTCTAGAGCCACTAGTTTCAATCGAACTAATGTCGATGCGTTTTATGACAACCTTCAAATTGTTATGGACAGGGACCACTTCGAACCTCAGGACATTTATAATGTTGACGAAACCGGAGTTACAACTGTACAGAAGCCTGACAGAGTTGTAGCAAGACGTGGCACGAGGCAGGTCGGTGCACTTACCTCTGCTGAACGAGGCAATTTAGTAACACTAGCATTTGCAGCTAACGCATTGGGCAATGCAATTCCGCCAATGTTCGTATTTCCCCGGATTAGATACCAGGAGCATTTTATCAGAGACGGGCCAGTGGGGTCAATTGGTACAGGCAATCCTTCAGGATGGATGCAAGATGAGCAATTTGTTGTGTTTCTTAAACATTTTAAAAAACACACGAACGCTTCTCTGTCACATAAGGTGTTACTGGTATTGGATAACCATTCGTCTCATATACACATCCATTCTTTAGACTTTTGCAAAGAGAACGGAATAGTACTCCTATCATTTCCACCCCACTGTTCCCACAAATTGCAGCCACTGGATCGCTCTGTTTATGGGCCTTTCAAAAAAGCGATTAATACTGCCTGTGATGCCTGGATGCGGAATCATCCAGGTAAGACTATGACCATATATGATATACCAAGTATTATAACAATAGCGATGCCAATTGCGCTTACTCAAGCTAATATTCAGGCCGGATTTCGCAAGACAGGGATCTACCCATTCAATCGTGAATTATTCCAAGATATTGATTTCGCACCCTCGTTCGTGACAGACAGGCCAAATCCAAATGCTACCGAGGAAGTGGCCGAATCTAATCTAAATAACATTGGACTTGGAACTGATGATGAAACACCGCCGCTTTCACCTTCGTTATTAAATGAAAACCAGCCTTTAACTAGCGCAGTAAATCCTGTTGAGGCTGAAAGAAGAGCATCTTCAAACAGCACAGCTCGTCCACCTGAGCGTGAAAATGAAGTCAATGAGATTCAAGCGGCAATAACGCCGCCCAGGCCTTCTCCTGTAGAAACCAATCAAGAGTCTCAAGTTATAATGCCGAACGTGGAACTAAATACCTCTTCTCGTGATGCTACTATACCGCAGGAATCAGAAACTATTCCGTCCACTAGCAGAAAATCTGTTTTCTCGCCAGAAGCATTGCGGCCCTACCCGAAAGCTCCTGCTAGGAAATTAGGAACAAGAGGTAGAAAAACCAAAAAGACTGCAATTTACACAGACACTCCTGAGAAGGAAGCAATAAGAAAAGAATATGAAGAACGACAAAAGCGATTGAAAGCTAAACAAATGAAGAAAAATATACTTGAACCATCCACCGGGAAGAAAAACAAAGGGAAAGGTAAAGGGAAAAAAAGGAAGGCTAACACATCACCGGATTCATCATCAGAAGAAGAATATTATTGCCTTGTTTGTCTAGAGCCGTATTCAGCGAGTCGATCTGGAGATAGCTGGATACAATGTCAAGGAGGATGTAAATTATGGTCTCACGAAGCTTGTACAGAAGGGAGTAGATATTATGTTTGCCATAATTGCAGCGAGTCTGATTAATTATAATATTTTTTTGTTTAGAATAAGATCTTGTTGATTATTGATTATTATTCGTTACTTAATAAATATTTGTGTTTGGTCATTTTGATTAAGAGACTATAAAAGAAACATTATTTTTGTTGATTAATATAAGTTGAACTAGTAAAATAAATAAAAAGACTAACTAAAGTAACATGTGGCTAAAGTTTTGTTAATATTATTTTAATTGTTTTGTTAAAATTTATAATAATTATTTGTTAAAAACGCAAAGTAATAATAAAACTGATTTGAACACATACATTGTTTATTATTTCTGGATGTTACAACTATCCCCCAGCACTGTTACAACCGCCCCTGGCATGGGGTCGATTGTAACAGCGGTACACAGTTTACAAAACTACTCATATCTGTCAAACTAAATTACTTGCGCCTCTGGTTTTGATATCAGTGTAAAGGTTAATGACTAGGCTTTCATCTGAAATGCTTCAATTGGTGTTCATACCCATAGTGAGTGTACTGAGGGTGATCAAATAAAAATTGTTACAACCGTACCCAGTCTACCTATATTTCTTTTATTTACTAAATTATTTCGTTTCCATTGGCTGACGATAGTGGCCCTTCTTGAAAGTTAAAAAAAATAAGACTACTGAAAAGGATGAAACAAGAAATTACCCGTGGTCGCATGCTACCATGGCTTAGAAGTATGTTAGTACATCGGCACAGCGGCAGTGGCGGCGTATGCTGTACTGGTTGACGTCATCACGTCAGCGCCGGCTGTCGCTGAAAACCAGCGCTGGGGTTCTGTCTCGTATAGGTTCTTAGCATTATGCTGAGCGATGGCCGTTTTGCGTAGTTGTGACGCATGTTTTCTACCAAATTGTTATTTTGTTTTTTTATTTTTTTTATTGTGTTTTTATTTTTTATGCGTAATGCTTGCCGCAAATAAACGTATTTTCTTTCTTTCTTTTCTATACCCAACACGGCATGATTAAAAAAATGTTTTTTTTTAGTTCTTGATTTATGTCCGCTAGAGGGCGCCATAATCAATTTAATGTGACGTCACATAGTCTATAACCAGCGGACGATCAAGACGCTTCCAACGATACCTCTTTTGTCAAATTATGACAAGCAGTTTAGAAGTTATGAGGGAACAGATGAAAATACATACATACCGGTCAAAATCATAACCCTCCTTTTTGCTTCGCCCGCGTCCTAGCCTGGTAATAAAGAAAAGCTACACGCTCGATCTTAGATACAATTTTTTACGTATAGTGCGGCCGACGAGAGAATGCGTTATTGACACCGGCACAGAATAACTAAGTAATATACCGGTCAGTTTCATACAAACGATTACGTGTTTTGCGAATTCGATCTTTATTAGTTACTAGAATTGTCGCACTGACAGATGTCAGGATCGCAATCTCTCAGCGGCCCGATTGTAGTAAATACGGGGTATTAAAATGCTCTTATTTTTCTACAGACGTACCTAATAACTGTCCAATCTTGATTTGGCTTGAGACTCATTTAATTAGAAGTGTGTAAGCCCTTGTCAATCTATTCCATTGGTATAATGAAAATTGTGGACTTAGTGTGCCTGTTAGTAGAAAATATGTACAAAAACTATCAACCTCAAAGTATTTATTTGAATCAAACCATTTACTTTACGGTCACTTTTGAATTGTCAAAGTTCTTGTCGCTTTTATATGAGGCAATAGTAGGTACGCAGGGCTACACATCAAACTATATGTCGCAGTAAGATAGTTAAAGCCGTGATACAGTTATATCCCTAGAGATATATTTAGATAAATACCGTTATATATGAAAACAGTTCATAACTGTCTTACTAGGAATATAACTATGATACGAGCACGTTCTAGTAATAAAACTAACTTACTAGACCAATCTAGTGATATAATTATAAGTTAAAACTTTCTTTGATTTGCACAACTGGTTACACATTATAAATACAACGATTACTACTTATAACATTATTTGTTTTGGTTTTTTGGTGACGATTGAGTAATAAAAAAAGTTATTTAATTGGACCGTTGTATTTAAAATGAGTTAAAGTTTTAGACAGCACCACTTGTGCAAATAAAAAAATATTAACTTATAGTTATTTCATTAGATTAGTCTAGTAGGAGAACGTTATTCATATAACTATATTACGGTATATAGCTATATCCCTAGAGATATAACTATATCACGGCTCTAGCCAACTTACTGCAACACATACATAACCAGTATATGCTGACTTCTGATTGTACGTTCTTACTACTTAGTTCGAACGATAGGTCATTACGGTAACAAATAACGTGCCTACAATAAATAATACGTGAGATAACTACAGATGCGAATAGCTTTACCTTTGATTGCCCCATCACAAATAGGCAGACTTTCTTATTCCTTCCTAATTATAATTAGATTTTTGCAGATTATAGCGGGACCACCACCACCTATTTAGCTTCGTCCATGTATTATTTTATTAGGCTAATTAGAGGGCGCTTCCTGTTTTCTGTTATACAGGGTTATTTGTAAAACACAAGCAACCTCTTAAGAGGTCGTTGTACTCATCATTATGAACAACTTTTACTATGGGACCAATCTTGAAATCGCGAAAAAAAAATCAGCTGTTCTCATTTATGTTCGTGTAACTCGTCAAAATGTAGGGAACAGCTGATTTTTTTTCGCGATTTCAGGTTTGGTCCCCTCATAATGATGAGTACAATGACCTCTTAAGAGGTTGCTGGTGTTTTACAAATAACCCTGTATAAGTCTAATGTACCTAAAATGCAAAAGATTTTCTCACTGTAAAAGTTCACTATCTTTATGAATTAGTACCAACCCGCATTGGGCCTGCGTGCTGGATTGCGGCCCACTCCCTCTCACCGAGAGAAGGCGTGTGTCCCAGCCGTGGGAATGTTATAGTATAGGCTGAATGTGATAAAACAAAGTCGCTTTTCTATTAGACCGCTTAGTTTTTCTGAACTACACAATTGATTTTGATGCGTTTATCACCATCATTTAGGAATCAACGGGTGGTCACTAGTAATAAATAAAATTAAAAACGTATTTTGAAGTGGTAAACTTACAAACACAACATGCATACCGTTTGCATGCATCTTAGCTAAATACATTTTAATATGTACGATATCATACTAAAGTAATGGCTTCAATGAATACGCAAATAATAAATCAAATTTCCATAAAAAAAACAGTCAAATGCATTATCCCACCAAAAATATTTTTATGTAAAATGTTGCCAAGACGAGACCACATATGGCTCGCACTGTCTTTAGACAGTGCGAGCGAGATTTACAGAATAGCATTGCTGATAACTTTTAAGTTATCAGCAATGCTATTCTGTAAATCTCACCGTGAAAACTAAGGTGAAGTAGCTGTCATTCCACCTTATGTTAGCCTCCATTGATAGTTCACTTCACGCTCACTTCACCTATGTTATCACGGTGAGATTTTAACAGAATCGATAGGCAGATCTCATGTAGGGCCAAGCTTTTAACTCTACACGCCCTAACTCTACAAGCCCTAACTTCACAAATTCTACACCTTTGTCAAAATATGAGGCTTGGCCGTTTCGTTACTACAAGAACTATTTTATAACAGAAAAGTAATGAAAAGTGAATATTTTTTTCACTTTACGCCCATGTGATGGTTTTATATGTTTAATAAGTTCACTATTGACATTATATCCCGAGAATTTTGTTTATCTGGTATAATCCAAACCCAAGTTAAGGGGATTAAAAAAAAACGACAAATCGCTTCGAGAGAAGGTAGGTAGTGCCCTTGCGCTTCGTTTGGCTCGTCTTGGCGGGGGCACTCCCGTGCCCCAAGATCCCCTTTTGAACGCCTTTTGTACACACACGTTTTTCTTTCCGTGAAAAACTACACGACACTTTTTTTTCTATACGGCGCGGTTTATACGCCCTAAAGTAAAGAAACCGTGCTATGTACAAAAGCCTTACAATTCTTTCAGACTGTGAGTGATCACATATTTATTGCTAAAAAATAGTGACTCATAAATCATATGGACTATTTAACAACCAATTTGTCAAATCATAATATTACGTTACAGCTGTCGCGTTTGTTTGCCAAAAACACCAGTGTTAATGTAAAAAATATAGTAGTACGATATTATCACAGTAAGTAATCAATCACTCTATGTTTAGTGTTTATATAATTCGAAATATTATATGTCAATTTATCATTATGAAAGCCTGTCAGTGCTCTGCTCACTATAATATCTATAACTACAGTGAGAATGAGCGTATTTTCCGTAAAAATCTTTGACAAGGAGTTGGGTGTATAATGGCAACACAGACCTATTGAATTTTTACTTTAAAAACATACCAAACAGTAGTTACGAATCACGGAAATCATCGATATATTTTAATCAATATGAATTAATGATAAACGATATTTATTTATGTAAATAGGTTCAAAAAAAATGTGTGCGTGTACTAGTGTACACACGTAAGAAGTGAAACTTCTTTATTCTTGCCCCTACCACGGTTGGTTCAGACGAAGAGTACTTTCACTTTCAAAGATGGCGCGTAACGGAAAAATGTGACGCGTAACCGAAAAATGTGACGGTAAATTTTTTTCCAACGCCGATAAAGAAGTTTCACTTCAAAACACCTTAAACACGTAAAAAATAATTTATGTTTTAAAACTATATTCATTAGGTTTTTTTTTTTAATAATAGTACCTATAGTTTTAATTGTTACCATTACCACAGATAATAACAGGACATTTAAAACTCTGTAATGACAACAATTATCAAGCTTAAGTATTATCACTAAAAGCGATCCATAAAATAATTCTAGCTCTTTGTTACGTATTCCTGTCACTGTTTTTGTCTGCTTTGATGTTGTAGTATCGATAACGTGACTGCTGAGCATGGAGTCTAGAGTTTGAGGCCCAGTTTGGGCAAAGTGCTATTGGGTTTTTCAATTTGGCAATTCTCAATTAGAATAATGGAAGATAAATAGGCTCGCCCTCTGTAACATGGGACTAAGACATTTTTGACGTGATAACGTCTTATAAATCGATGAACACCGAAACGCACGCACGAAAAAGTGTCACGTTCCGCCTGAGCCTGAGCCTGCAAGCGACAGCGCGGAACAAGCGATAGAGGCACGATCGGCCCAAGCTTTGGCTTGTGTTTCTTTACGACGTTATCAGTTATCACGTAAAACTATCGTCCGTAAACCGACTTTACAGACAACCAATTTTATTTTTGTTAGCCTATTTTGCATCCCGTCCTTATTTTTTCTTCCAAACCTCCCTGTCTTGTGCGACCTCTAGCCATGTTGGCCCTGAAAATGATATTAGATCGTCAGATCACCTTCGCCTTGGTCTACCTCGACGGCGATGTCCTGCCTCAGGCGTCCAGTAAGTGACGATCTTTGCCCATCTCTCCGGGTGCATTCGTGAGGCGTGTCCGGCCCACTCCCACTTCAGCCTGGCTGTTTTTTCTCCAACATCCGCTACTTGAGTTATCATACCTGGGTAAAATGTGGGTGCATTACTGTGCCTACCCCTTCGCGGAATACAAGCGTGATGTTATTTTATTTCTAGGGAATGTGACCAGCGACACACTACACGTATTCTGCGTAAAAAAGCGCTATTAAATGTCTAATTATATCGGGATCGTTGGCAGCTGCGCGTCGATAGGTACTACTCGCTATTTTCACTCTTCGTCTAAGAAGCTCGTATAATAAGAATCACTACAATATCATGACTTCCTGTGTACTTACTTATTTATAACCGAATTTGTAAAGGAGGGGACTACACACTCACCGCCATGTGGTCCGCCTGCCGCCCACAAAAATTTCAGTGCAGCAGGCCACGCCATGCAATGTCTATCATTGCATGGCCTTCGCGCAGCCCACACGACCTGCTGCCCTAGAAAAACCTTATATGTGTATGGCGGTGAGAGTGTGCTGCTCTAGAAAAACCTTATATGTGTATAGTGGTGAGAGTGTTAATTAGGTATAAAATAGTCCTCTAGCCATTGATATATATGTTACACTAGATTAGTAATTACCGCACCAAGGCGTTGCCACTATACTGATGGCCACAGCCATCAGCGTAGTTAACGTCAGTTCAGTGCTCTGTGTGACGCCAACCGAAGTCAACCGAGTGACATACGACAAAAAATATCGCGAAAGAGTGCGATTCAAGATCACAAAAACATAATAAATTAACCGGAATTACTTTCCACACGTAAATTAATTGTCTCTGTGTTTATATCAATGTAAAACGCAATAAAATGTATAATTTTGTAAATTAGGTTCAGTGTTACCACTAAAAACTTAGTTTTAGTTTCCCACATTTGTGGGAGTTTTTAATTTATGGAATAAGTGATTTTAAATATTTTTTAATAATAACAACGTAGCAGGGTGCCTAAAGATGCAGCACGCCGTGAAAAATGGGTGGAAATAATCCAATTGCTGAGAAAAGAGACTAAGTGGCTACCTACTAAATCAATCAATTTCATTAATAATAAAGAAAAAATATTCAAAAAGAAAATGTCTTAGTTATTTTCATTATTTATAAACTTCTATTACACATCCAATAAGAAATACATAATTCAAATATTTAAAAAATAATTTAACTTAACGTATTACGCTTTTTATGGCTTAAAATGTTGGGTAAAATTTCGCATGGGTAGGCAACCCCATCACGTCATTGCATGTTTATATTGCGGTCTTTGTCTAATCTAAGCGACAGTATTATTCTTACGACGTGTGTAAGTGAGACAGATATATGTTTACTTTTAAATGTTTAGTGGTTTCAAAGCTACGTCGTCGCGTTTAAAAAGTGGGTACACTTTTTTGACACATTTTATTGAGGTTTGCTTCTCTAGTTATTTAACTCAATGCCTCTATCCCGAATCTCGGTCATGGTGGACAATCTCAGCCGAGACTAAGCCATCGACGCAGGAGATACTCGTATTATAGTGCACAAGTGTGTACGCAGACCCAGGTGCACTTTCTCTTCCCTTACACTCATAATCCGATGCAAGCCCGATGGTACGGCAATCCGACACGACCGGAGAGAGATCTGGCGCAGGACCAACGGCTTAACGTGCTTTCCGAGGCACGGGGTATCACACCATCAACTTCGTAACTCCGGGCTGTTACTGAGAAAACCATAATGGAAAAACCCATTAACACTTGGATCGACCTAGGAATCTAACCCAGGACCTCAGGCTCAGCAGCCGCGCTTGCGACCACAAGACCAACGGGGTATATTTACACGTTAACTCTTGAAGTCATTATAATGACAGTTATTTTGTGAATTGCATGACATCCGTAATTGCATTCCTTTTGTACACCGATCGATCTATTCTGTAATCTCATCGTGAAAATGTGAGTTACAAGTGAGCTCTCAATACAGTGCGCGCAAAATAAGTCTGCGCGCGGCTGAAATCAAAAATAATCGTTTGCCGCTATCTGGACGTTTATTTCAGGTGTCAAGAGAGTGTGCTCTGTTCCGTGTTTTCTAAAGTAAATAATTGCCGTGATTACGCCGTAAATGTTTAAAAGTGCTGGCAGTCAAACGTTGCGCGCAGACTTATCTTGCGCGCACTCTAGTATCAATCCCTAGCAAAAGGAAGGTGGAATGACGGCTCACTTCAAGCTCACTTCACCTCCGTTCTCAGTGAGATTTTTACAGAATTGATCTATTGATTTTTACAGTGAGACTGAACTTTCGTCGAAAAACTTTTTAGTTTTCGCTGACAAAAAGTATCCATTTTCTTTTATATCAAGAGGCACTTCTCTCCAAATTTGTGTATTTACATACAAAATAATCATGAGACTTTCCACACTTTCTTTAAATACTAATATATTCTGTGCGGAAATGCGGACTATACCTATACCTTCTAGAGGAAAACTAAAGGCGACGACGCCATACGTTATGTCCGCGTTAAAAATTATCCTAGGGCACGGTATATGTTAGTCTCTTGTATCTTATTGCATGTAATATTTTACGGCGTAATTTTATGAAAAAGAATCATAGTTTCCCATGTTAGCAGTATTTTTGGATCTCATCCAACCAGCCAGACACTGTAAGTCTTAGTTTCAGTCAATAAGCATGTCTGTTTTACCTAATGTCTTCCTTAATTGAAATAATAGTGAGACTAATTACTTACATGAGTGCATTTGAGTGTCAGTTTCAACGTGTTCTTTGTTACTTAGCTGAACAATGTCTGTCTTAAGCCGTGTCTCCTGCGTGTGTTTTTTCGAAACATTTCACAAAAACGTCAAAACAAAGAAGCGTGGCAACATTTGTGTATGAAAAGACGATGTTTTGTTTTCCAAGCTGCATGGAAAACATTCCTCGCACGGGTGAAGAGGGGAAGGGTTTGTTTCATTTTCAACCGTCACACGCACCGCGCACGTCTAGCATTTAGCATTTTGAAAGCTTAATTCCAACTGACACAGGTTTTGAGGTTATATTGTCTTGTGAATAGTAGACTAATTTAAAAATATTTTTCAACACACTTGCTCGTAAAGTGGCTTTTAATAAACTTTTAGGTCCTTTATGTTACCGCACTAGTGCCGTAACGCCACAGATATCAATTCACTAGTCGGACATATAATGCGCATTTTTTAATCTCATCAAAGAGACTTCATACCAAAAGGAATCGGGCCAAATTTCACTTTCTTTTTAATTTACCTTAAATCGCCCGTGGTCCCTCCCGGAACCAAACGGAAAAGACCCTGACTGGAGTTCTATTATTGCGGATACTCACTGAACGAATATATTTATCTATGTCAGTAGTACCTACTTTCTAATTCTATACTGACTAAACTACAATTTGACATAAAACAACACTAGGTACGATCAGTCTAAAACATTATATTGTGTTTATTATATTTTTTTATATATTAGCGATTTTGGCAGTGCCTTTATATACACCTGCGCGCGCATCGCTAGCGCGGCGCGCGGAAAAACAAAACCAGCGCGCCTTTTTCCATAAAGTTAATAACAATAAAAGTCTGTTTTTTTTTTCCTCACAAAGGTGTTGAAAAACATCGTATTACACACTCGACTTCCTTATCGAATAATACCGGTATAGTGAACAACATAGCACACATGTATCATAATGTACTATTAATAAGCAGGAGACGGCTTGTGTATGAAGACATGTTTATATGTAAGGTTTTTTGTGTAATGTTTCGAAAAACCACGCGCAAAAGACACGGCTTTATAAAGACACTTTGTCTTACAAAACGTCTTCTAACTTTTGGCCAAGCCTAAATGTTTGAGCCAGTTATCGTATTTTGAACTTTATTCAGAGCACGCTGAAGTTCTTAAGACAAAATTGACAAGTTAGACTCCAGTTTGACGTCAGTTTTTGTAATTAGAACTTTAAAATTTCTAACATTAGTTCAAGCCTAAACATTCGACCCAGTTACCATATTTTGAACATTATTCAGAGCACCGTAAAGTTCTTAATACAAAATTAACAAATTATATAGTTTAATGTCAGTTTTTGTAACAAGAAATTTAAGTTTGTGAAACAGTTTTAAATTCAAGAAATCCTCGATGGTTTAAGGGCCTTAACACACCTCCTCCGCGAAAATAATGAGGGGATATTCCAAATTTAAAAAATCTTCGATGGTTTAAAGTTAAACATTGTTTTGTAATAAGGCCGTGTGAAATCTCAGTTTCAGACAATTTTCACGGCTGCTTTACCTAATTACTTCCTCAATTGAATTAATGGTGAGTCTAACATACATGAGTGCATTTGAGTGTCAGTCTCACAGTATTCTGTGTAACTTGGGTGAACAACGTTTTTTTGGCTCAGTAAGCCGTCAGTCTCGGTTTCAGAATTAACTGCGCCAGTCTAGTCGAAGTGGTTTGGTTTAATTATGTAATCGGCTTCTTGGTGTAATGATAAATGATACCTACTTAGTAGTATAAGATTTTACGTGGGTTAGTTACGAAAGATGCTCTTGAATTAAAATTAATAAAGTAAAGATGTGGTTATTAAAGTAAAGTAAGATTAATAAAGAAAAGTAAGAATTAATTTTCTAAATATTGTTCTAACACACTGCTGTGTTAGAAAAAAAATCATTCATAATAATTAGGTAATTATTAATTAATTTCACAACAACTGATCCTTCTATAAGTAGGTACTTTCAGAAGGATCGGTCGTTTCTTTTAGGTACCTAAGTAAATACTTTATTTTTACCAAACTTAATAACTTTGTAACATTTTGTTCATTGAAGCACCTAATAAGTACTGCTTGAAGAATAAAATACTTTTTCCTTTGCTATCTTAATACCCATGAAAAAACTTAATTAACATTTTATTTAAAAATTAAACAAAAAAGTATTAACAAAACAGTTTCATCCATACTAGTACCTAATAGAGCTGAAGAGCTAGTTTGTTTAAACGCACTAGTCTCAGGAATTATCAGTCGGATTTGAAAAAAATCTTTTTGCATATGATAGCTTAATCCTTGAGGAAGGTTATAAGCTATTTAACATCACGCTAGGATTCATAGGAGCCGAGCAAAAATAAAAATAAAACAGAAAGACCGCCAGCGAAAACGAAACAGCGCGGGCGATGCACGATGCGTTGCGACGGGGTGTGTCGGGGGAATAAGATATTTCACGCTGACGAAGTCGCGGGCAAAAGCTAGTTTATAATATTATTGCACGATTAAACCACATTTTGAATAAATGTGGGTTAACATTTAATAAAAGAGAGCTTTCAACTTTTTAATGTTACCTAGACTATAAAATTCTAATGTCTTCTTCAGTTCTCAGTTTCAGACAACTACAGCAATAAAACTCAATATCAAGTCGCCAACAAATGTATCTTAAAGGAAGATAAAAGCGCAGAGTGTGGCAAGAAATGAGGACGCATTATCGCAATGAACGCATCCGATATTATCGACCGATTATCGTGCCTGTGGGGGAGAACATTTACTCTTCCAAAATACAGTGTATCATAAAAGTATCCTCTCAGTTAGGTCCTGTACTTGAGCTAATAGATTATATACGCTTAGCAAAATACCTAGTATGGTAATTTTTTTTAGGATTCTATAGACATTTTTTTGGCTTTAACATTTTGCAAAGGAGAGTTGTACGATTGCAGAGGGGTTGGGGTAGTTTTAAGAACGTTCACAGTCTTATTTCAGTCTCAATATGTTAATCTGTCAAATTTTACATTTTCGACATTGTTTGTCGCTGAGATGAGATTGCGCCTAGATTTTGAATGTTTTTAATTACAGAAATTGGCCTTCTGTTTAGCGAAAATATTTAGCTAAGTATGTACCGTTAGAGTTAGTTAGAGACCACAAAACATAAAATATTCGGGTGGTTGTTCTCATCGTAACTAACTGAAAATTTTGACAAAAATGTTATTATCGTTCTCTTATCCTTATCCTAATTTATTTGGGAACGGCGCAACATTTCTTTTTCTTCCATTATACTTCTCTATTAGTCATCATCTCGGTAGTCACCCCGTTTCTAACCATATCATCACTCACACAGTTCATCCATCGTTTCTTAGATCTTTCCCTACTCTTACAGCCATCGACATTCATACACAAAAATTTCCTCACGATATTATCCTCTTTCCTCTGTATCACATGGCCGTACTATAACGACCGCTATGACAAAAATATTATTTATAGATATACTAGCTGCGCCCCGCGGTTTCACCCGTGTAAGTTTTGATCCCGTGGCAATATCTGGATAAAAAGTATCCTATGTGTTATTCTGATGTATAAACTATATTACTGTAAAGTTTCATCAAAATCCGTTCAGTGGTTTTTGCGTGAAAGAGTAACAAACATCCATCTCCACAAACTTTCGCATTTATAATATTAGTAGGATATAGGTATACGTTACTTACCACAATAGCTCCTAACTCACTGTAACTCGATGGTCAAGTCACAATTTAGAGTTAGTTTGTTTTATAATTTACTATCGAATTTCAGCTACCTTTTGAGCTCCGAGCATGCTTACCGCAAATGATGGTAGATCACACTGACCTGTAAATAAAAGAGAAATAGAATTAAAATCATTATATCTATGGAATTCAAGGGATGCCTCAGCACAGCAGAAGTTGATAATCAAAATCAGATATCGTTATCTCTTTTAATTTTGAATTCTGATGCAGATATCGAATACATTCTCTCATAACTATTATTACTATTCATTTTTGAACATTAGCAGTGTTTTGGTCTTCCAAATAAGAGTATATTTTTGCAGAGTAAACACAAAGGTACAGACGCCAGCATATCAAGCTACTACATCTGTCAATTTTTTTTAATAGATGTTCAACTTTAGCGCTAAAGCAAAGGTTTAAAGTTTATTGGGAAAATTTGACAGTTTCGGGTAACTTGATGTGCCTCTGTACAAAGTACCGTACCAAAGTACAAAGTAAAATAATTAAAATAAAAGAGTTATAATATATAATCATAATTATTAAACAATAATTTAAATATAATTATAGCTACGGATATTAAATAATTATACTAAGTGCAATACAAAATATTTAAGCGAATAAGTAAATAAAGGATATTAATGTATAAGTAAATAGATGTATTACACAAATTATATTCAGAGAATAAAGAAATGGGTAATAAATAATATATAAAAATAAATACTATTGGTAAAAACAGATAAAATATTTAATAATAAGGAAAACCGTAAAAGCGCTCTTCCTCTCTCCTACTTATTTAAAATTTTGCTGTGATTGACAGAATCCATAATTAATTCTATTGTTTTATAGGTACTTACCATCTGTATGTGTACCTACATTTTGGATGCTATAAAGATTGAATTGAATTGAATACCTACAAAATAACCCTTTCGAACAACTACTCTTGATAATATTGAAACTATACATAAATGAACAACCAGTAAGTTAACTGTTAAGTGAAGGCACGTGAACACATCCGTCAGAAGTTGGCCGTAACACCCCAGCGCTGATTTGCTGGATTCGTTTTCTCCTCTACCGATCATTTTTCTCCTGACAGTTCTTTTTGTTTATATGTATGTATGTATGTATCTATCTATCTATGTATTACTATTTATTCTTGTATTTTATATTCATTTATGTTGCACCTGCCATGTTTTGTCTCTACATCACCCTAAGGTAAAAAATGCCTCAAGGTGGTATAAAATGCCTCAGGCATTAAGTTCGCCTTTGTACAGATTTTTTTACTTGTGCTTAAAGTTTTAATAAATAAATGATACACATACACAAATAACAAACATATTATGTTACACACACAAGTATCAGTTCATTATCATAAACATAAAAACAAATGAGCGTATTATGAGTACGAAGGCAAACCTTTCAGTCCCAAAGACCCGACAAGACCCGATCTTACCCTAACACTCATCACCATTACCGAGGGTGGCCATTTATGCTGATTTCAATTACTTGATCCTTCACAGATTGAATTATAACGTAAGTTCGAGGACCCGAGACGCCACGTGAGAGGAATCTAAACGATGTTTGTATGAAGTTATAAACGTAGACGGATATTGTCCTTTAGTTCTCTTTGTTGGTTCGTTATGTGAGATATGTGTTGAATAGAACATGTTATTCAGATAGATTTGCTTTTGTTGTCTAATTGAATACGTTCCCAGACTGCGGTTTCAAAACATTATCCTACACTATATTGCAATATAATATGGCCCCGATTCTGTTGCACACAAACTCTCTCGAATTCTGTATAAAAAATACATGAAATGTAAGAATTTCAACATCATCATCTGCCTAGCCTTTTCCCAACTATGTTGAGGTCGGCTTCCAGTCTAACCGGACGCAGCTGAATACCAGTGTTTTACATGTAGCGACTGCCTATCTGAGCTCCACAACCCAGTTACTGGGTAATATGATACCCCTTAGTAAGACTGGTTGTCAGACTTTCGGGCTTCTGACTACCCGTAACGACTGTCAAAGATCCACGAATGACAGCCGGGACCAACGGCTTAACGTGCTTTCCGAGGCACGGAGGGATCTCGGTATGTAAAGATGGTCAGCCATCTACAGGCCAACCGCGGCAAGCGTAGCTTAACCTGATCGATCGACCTGTGCGGTTGTTATTATTTAGCCACGGGCCCCTCAAAAAAAAATAAGAAAAGCAAGAATAAGAAGTAAGAATTTAGACATTGAAAAAAAAAAAACAAAATTAGGATATCAAGCTAGAGTAAAAAAAAATATCATACAATATCCTTTGATATTAGGAGTGAAGGTTCAGGTATTGAAAAGCAGGTGCGCAGAATTCTCCGTAAAAATATATGAGATGTCTGAGTTTATAAATAGGTCAAACAAAAAAAATACGAGGGGGAGAATTTAAATAATATTAGTAAAATCAAAACCTTAAAGCGAAAATGGAAATTAATATTAGTCAAATATCATCAAATGTCATTTAATCAGCCCAAAGGCAAATTTTAATCGTGGGCATTCCAGTGACCTCTTTATCACAAAAACTGTCCAAAAAATACTTTTACAAAACAATTCTAATTTAAAAACATGAAACAGCAATATAGTTTTAGCGGAATCTGGAAACGCGTGGATCAGCAGCGGTGCATTACATTAAGACTGTGCCGACCGCACAGTGGCGCCCTCATCGTTTGTTTGGTTATTTCATACAATTTAGGATGAAAATGCTGAAAATAAGCACGTTAAGTTGCGCTTCACAAGATTATACGTTAATATTATTAGAAGCGGTAGTTTTATATTGTTTAGTTTTATCATAATCCTTAAAACGGAATATAGTGGCCACTTTTATCCGTTTTAAGGATTATAATGAAAAATGATGGCGCTAGGTAGCCCGCCAAATTTAAATTTTCTTACGTTTTTTGCAATTTGCAGATCAGTGTCAGGTTGTACACACGGCTACACATCAAGCTATACATTTCCAGTTTAAGCTGACCTCGCACGGTATAGGTTTTTCGTACAATCAGAAGTCAACTTATACTGGTTATGTATAGCTTGATGTGTAGCCGTGCGTACGTTGAACAAAATTTGATTCACGTAATAAATATTTCTATTATTTATAATTCTATTGAAGCAAACCAGCAAGCATCCAACGTGGCAATGGAGCATGCGTTTTGGGCACCTTTGCGCCGGGAACAGTTAGGGGCGGGTTATTTGACTAATTGTTTTACATGTTGTTGTGTTTGTTATTTTGATTGTCCTTGTATTTATTAATTAGGTATTAGTTTGTTATCCTATTGAATGAAATATCAATCAATAGGATTATATGAACTTTGAGGGTTGTAATGGTGATTTTAATGATTAGGTATAATATGTAAATACATACCTGTTACGCTCGCGAAACATATTTTGTTCAACATATAACCTGATACTGACCTGCAAATTGCAGACACAACAAACGTAAGAAAATTTTATTTTCGCGACCATCCCTAGCACTTCACCCCTTAGAGCACCTTCACACTAGCGTTTGTCCAGCGTAGGCGTTCGATAAATGTATGCGCGACGCCTGCGGGTGGCGGGGAGAGGTCGAATGTGAACAGGATTGTACATGACTCCGCAGTAACGCGGCGCATGCGTTGCGCACCTGCGGCGCTAGCGCAGTGTATTCATGTACCCTTGCACTGACGTCGCGCATACGTTTATCGAACGCCTACGCTGGACAAACGCTAGTGTGAAGGCGCTCTTATGTATCAACAACCGAAGGGAGTAAAATATGTTTAATTACTAAAGTAGAATTGTTAAGCAGAATGAACGACTTTACATAATATTATTGTACTTAAGGACGCAAGCAAAAAGCTTGTTTTGAATTATTTATGGAGAGTGTATTAAATATACTTACCCATAGACTACCCAATTCGGAATATTCTAATAGGGTATTAATTATTTTGTGTTTGAATATAATTGACTGTAGCAACTGTTTAAACTGGAAGCCAATATAAAGTCCCTACAGAAAATTCAGATGCGATATGTAATCAGCTGACTACTTCTGTATAAATCTCACCCTGAAAACTAAGATGAAATGAGCTATCATTAGTGTCAATTCCCAGAATAAGTGAGCTGTCAACTAATAATGTCAACTATTTACAGCTCACTTTACCTAAGTTTTGACGATGAGGTTTTGACAGTATGAACCAGCAGGCTTACAATAAAAAGACCAGTACGCCGGACCCCATTTACCAAGCTAAATAAATGTTTGAATTAATAATCATGTTAATTTATGAACCCATTCGGGGTTCGACCTCACGGTCTATTTTTTTTCGATTTGTCTATGATTGGAATATTAAAGTAGTAGGTAAAACACAGGTGCCTATGAATCGAAATGGAACCACAGCCAAGGTCAGACGATCATTAAAATTTCGGCCATCGATCGATCAGCCGTCTTTACGGCACACGTCACGGTGCTACGGTATATTACATACCTACGTGGCATATTTTATTACTTTCCTGTGACCATGATTACTACATACTCGCGTCCTTTACTGTGTGCGGAACGAATCGGGCTGAGAATAAACTTCATAAACTGTTCATAAAATTACCTACAATGTGAAACTGTAATAGTCACTCTTTGTACACAGTTCGAGATTTATTTATTTTATTTATTTATTTCTTTAATTAAAACGGTTTAAAACCAATTACAAAAATTAAAGTCACAGTGTGCATATACTACACATAAAAGATTAAATATAAAATCATCAAGTAAATAGTTAATAACACTTTCATACATCCCTCTCACAGTACTTCTGACATGCCGACAAAATCTTCACCCATTCGTCCGCAAACAGATCATTTGTTGGATTAAAGTCCAAGAGATCATTAAGAGATGAGATGTGAAAGTTGTGCGGAAATAAGGCTACCGCCTACCCCATTTTAACATAACACAACGCCTGTTTTCCCGGAAAGAACAGAGAAGTATAATATAAGTACCTAGTGTTAGATATATTATAGGTCCCATGTAATAGAAGGTGAGCCTACACACACAATAAATCTTATTACACAACTAGGTACCCCTTTCTTCATAAACGTTGATTTTAAAGTTAAGTAGTGATCAGCGACTGCTTTAACCATAAATGTTTGATGTTTGAACGTCACTTCAACTTTAATAATCTTCTAATATATAAAATTCTCGTGTCACAGTGTTAGTTACCATATTCCTCCGAAACGGCTGGACCGATTTGTATGAAATTTTGTGTGCATATCGGGTAGGTCTGAGAATCGGCCAACATCTATTTGTCATACCCCTATTTTTTTTTTTGCAAAAGGACGTTTGCGGGGTCAGCTAGGCATTTATAAATAAACCCCTTAGTGTTTTGATAAGATGAATTTTGTGTGTCCCACCCTTGCACCGCACGGATGCAATCTTGTAATGTAGCCTACATGTCAAAACTTCGAGATCTCAATGCTACATCTAAATTAATTATGTAGTAGTAGGTATATTAAGCACATAAACCGGAATAAATTCTAGAAATGATTATGAAAACTGCAACATGTGTTATTCAGAAGAACGACTAGCCGGTAACACGGACAGGCAAGAAAGGCGAATTTGTTTTATACTACGCTAAATGCAGATGATAAAATTTAATATGAATCAGAATGTTGGGCCACAAAAAGGATGAATGAAAGGCAATTGCATGCACCTGAGAACCTGAGATGAATGCCAAAAGGGATGTGTTGTAGTAAACGAATGGATAGAATATGTCGATGGCTATTATATAAGAGTAGGGGAAGACCATAGAAACGATGGATAGACTGTGGGAATGATGATTAGAAATGATGAAATGATGATAGGCTTAGAAAGGGGGCGACTGCCGAGATGGCGATTAATATAGAGAAATATCGAAGAAAAAGACAGGTTGCGCCGACCGAAAATTAATCGGGATAAGGGCAGGAGAATGACGAAATAAGGGTGATAAGAATAGATATTTCATACAAATTCAGAAAAAAAGAAAGAAAAATTGTTTATTCTGCACAAACAAAACGCTCATTACAAATAAAAAAATTAAATTAAAAAAAAAAAGACATAACCTATTGGTTATGTCTTTTCTTTTTAAATTTATTTTTTTTACACATACAATGTTGTCAAAAGGCTCGTACTCCCTACTAATAAACCCCCCGAAAATCCCCTCGTAATTCCTACTAGAAACGCGTCGATGACCTCGAAAGTGTCTACAACGTTCCTTCACTCTTGTGGATTTCAATGTAACTGAGCGACCTCTAGGTACTCCTCAAGACAGCGCCTGAGGTAAGTAATTAAACCCTCGAAAAGCCAAAAAACTTTACTTGTGTTTTCAACACACCCACAGTGAATCCCACGCCACGTCCTTCTGGAGTCCTACCCTACAATATAGCAAGACTATTACAATAGTTTATTTAAATGACCGAAACTTGGTACAACGGGATCCATTTTTTTACGAATTGTGGGCGGAGGAAAGTGAACAGTGCAGGGCTATACCAGTTACAGACAGAAAAAAGTTTTTTTTTTGGTAAATTTATATCAAGAACTCCACCACTCACACAGTGCGAAAATCCCACACCACACGAGCTAAGAGCTAATGAAAACTCCTCTGGTACAGCCTGTGGGTTTATTTATAATAAATGTGGCCGGTTTTCTTTGAGAATTACTCTTTGGTGCTAAATTAAAAGGAATCTCTTTGCGGCTAATTTCGAACTTGCTTGGATTCTGTTTTTGAATATTTGCGGAATGTCGGGGCTGAAATTGGAAACAAGTATTTGAGTTGTTTTTGTTTTGGTTGGAATAACTTTAAAAGACAAGAATTCTTGGGGTGAGTTACAATACCTCATTTCAAACAAGGAATCTGGTGTGCGGATGCCGCGGCTCTCTACCGTAAAATGGTCTCCTCCTGGCGATGTTATCTTAAACATACATCTGGCACATTTGGGGCAATCAGCCCTGCTACCATGCTTACTGGCTAATATATTAAAAAGTTATGGTCTGTCCTCAATTTCATTTAATTTGAAGTCATCATCATCTGCCTAGCCTTTTCCCAACTATGTTGGGGATTGGGGTCGGATTCCAATCTAACCGGATGCGGCTGAACACTAGTATTTTATATGAAGCGACTGGCTATCTGACCTCCACAACCCAGTTACTGGGTAATACGATACCCTTTGGTAAGACTGATTGTCAGACTTTCGGGCTTCTGACTACCCGTAACGACTGTCAAAAATCCATGAATGACCCATCCACAGACCAACCGCGGCAAGCGTAGCTTAAACTGATCGATAAACCTGTGCGGCTGTTATCATTTAGCCACGCACGGGCCCCTCAATAAATCTATACTAATATTATAAAGCTGAAGAGTTTGTTTGTTTGTTTGTTTGAACGCGCTAATCTCAGGACCTACTGGTCCGATTTGAAAAACTTTTTCAGTGTTAGATAGCCCATTCATCGAGGAAGGCTATAAGCTATATATCATCACGCTAAAACCAATAGGAGCGGAGCGCCAATGAAGAATGTTTCAAAATCGGGGGATTTTTTTCCTATTGAGAGCTTCCGCTGCGTGCGCTGCGTAAACGGTTAAAGTTTCGCAAAAATCACATATGACAGAATTGTTCCTCTTTAAAAGCTTTAAAAAAAAGTCCGCGACAGCATATGTCTATCTTTTAAGGTTAGCTCACTATAACCTCTTTTATGCTAACCAAATTTGTTCTAAAATAATGCATTATTTGCGAAGGTGTTTTTTATAAACATGGTATTAATCCTTATCGAAATAAATACGTTATTCATCACATGTATTTAATTTTGAACAAAATTGCCTGTGACATCATTTGATTTCAATGTATATCTTAGGAGATATCATAGTTTTAAAATAATACTAATAATAAAGCTGAAGAGTTTGTTTGTTTGAAACACGGTTTGAAAGCTGTAAATCTCTGGAAGTATTGGTCGCATATATAAAAATATTTTTGCGTTTGATAGCCCAGTTCTTGAGGAAAGCTATATTCTATTAAACTTGACGCTAGGACCCTTAGGAGTTGAGCAAAAAGAAAAAAAGTCTGAAGTTTTCGCCAAGCGAAAACGAAGTAATAGCGCAGGCCGGCGACACGTTGCGACGGGGTGGGTCGGAGAAACAAAAAAAATTTACGCGGACGAAGTCGCGAGCAGAAGCTAGTAATTAAATAATAATTTCAAGTATAATATTTTAAAAAACTTCTCTTGTCCATTACCACTCTCGTCTCATCTGCCTAGACTTTTCCCAACTATGTTGGGATCGGCTTCCAATCGAACCGGTTGCAGCACCGGTTGCTGGTATTCAACCAGCGACACTAAGTTCTGGTCTAAGCTGCTCTAATTTCCCACCCCTCATCATTGAATTCAATGAACATACAAAAGCCACTGTTTCAATTTACGAAGAGACCTCGGCCCAATTCGGTCAAAGTGAAGGCCGAGTATTAGCCCAGAGCTATCACCAAAGCACTAGCTAACTTAGTTGAGATATTCTAGACATTCCGAAAGGAAGACGTGAATCAAATCATTAGGCCTCCTTATTACCTCAAACTTTCACACAATCAGTGAAAACCACACAAGTGTAAAAGAAAAGGTTTGATTTAAAAATTTGTTAGGAAAATGTGCGTTACTAGGTACAATGGCGAGCAATAAATGAAAATGCCTGGACGTGACATTCTCGTTGCGTAAGTACCTTAAATGGTACTTTCTGTTTACGCTCGCAAGAAAAAAGTGGAAAGAGGTTACGTTGTGTACAGATCATTCGTTTCACCCCTGAACGGGGGGAGTGGCCGCACATCGTAGCCCACACCTTGACCCGGATGGCATAGCAAGAACTGAGTCAAAAAAGTTTTCATTGTTGGCGATCTCTTCCAAAGGAACATCAACGTTATCCTCGCAAAAAATACTTGTAGTAAAGGAGATGTTCCAAAATGTATGGAGCCTGGGCCAGGTCCTTGTACACTATACTTAAAAATAGGGAAATTCATTTAAAACAGTTCTCAACTGTTCAATTGTTTTAAAATAGCTTGGTTTTCTGGTAAACAGAAGAAATTACACTTGAAATTGCAACACACAAAAAACAACCCGTCATGGCGGTAAGCTGTCATTTTGATTGATTAATGACGTTTGACATGTTTTTGTTTATTTCGACGCTAGACGAAAGTGGCAGAAGTGACACTGTTGTGACAACTGACAGTTCTCTTTTTATCAACAGAGTAACTAAATCTGTGAGACGCCATGTTGAAAGTCGATAAAATTCCCCGAATTCTACGGATTTTTCTATTTTTTTTGAGATACTGTACATAGACCTGGCCCATTTTGAAACGTCTCCTTTGGTAGGCATTTAATGTTTACCCTAGTTTACCCCCACAGGAAAAAAAATCGGAATCGGATATGCATAAGAGATCATTTGTCTGACCCATGCATTAGTTAAGGTTACCCACGGCCTGATCCGGATGACAAACCTAGAACTGAGTGGAAAAAGTTTGCCCCGTTGACGGAATCCTCCAAAGGGACACAGAAAATCAGCTTATAATGTTCCCACTGCTGGGACACAGGCCTCCTCACTGTGAGAGAGAGTGGGCCGTAATCCAGCACGCGGGCCCAATGTAGGTTGGTGGATGTCACATGCCTTCGATTTTTTTCCAAAGGAACATCAACATTATATCCTACTAATATTATAAATGTGAAAGTTTGTGAAGATGTTTGGATGTTTGTTACTCAATCACGCGTAAACCGTTCAACGGATTTGGATGAAATTTGGCACACAGATAGTTTATAACCAGGATTAACAGATAGAATACTTTTTATCCCGATAGGTATTTCCACGGGATCGAAACTAACGCGGGTGAAACCACGGGGCGCTGCTAGTTCAAAATAAATAACACTTGTATTAACTTGCCGGAATCTAAAAATAGATAAAAAACAACAATAAAAATGGTACCCATTAAAATTTGAATAAGATTTCAGTATAAAAAAATATAAACATCCGAATTGAAAACCTCCTCCTTTTTTGATGCCGGCTTAAAAATTAGGATAATCCACAGCCACAGCGGCGTAGCAGATTAAAACAAGTGGCCCGCCAATCGCATTTAAAAGGTCATGATTTCCCTACGGCTTCTTAAAAGAGACTTCCTGAACAAATTAAAGACTGTGACGGTGCAACTTTAACAATTGATTTCTGGCGGATATTCATTAATAAGTCTTCTAATTTACGGGAGAACGTCTAGTCAAGTCCGTCAGTGGTTTGGTTTTAAGCGGTAGAAGTCCAATACACCTTCTTAGCCTTTCTTAGCTATCCCCAAACGAAAGACAACTAAGTGAACCCTCAAGAATACAAAACGACTCATAAAGAATGTTAAACAGATGGTATTACAGGTTTTGATAAATAATGAAATTAGAAAAAAACGAGTGTGCTTATGACCACACGACTGAAGTGAAACTTCTTTCGCTCCATCTGTATGTATATTTCATTTACTAGCTATAAGAGAAAGAGAGAAAGAAAATGTGCGCGCGCACTGCTCTCTCTTGCTCCTACACTGTGATACAGACAATAAGCCTGCAGTGTGCTTAGATATACGGAACGTATTTGGCTATGAGAGGAAGAGAGAAAGAAAATGTGCGCGCGCACTGCTGTCTCTTGCTTATATCCCCCACTTAACTTCCGTTCGCCTTGCCCGATCACACTTTTCGTAACGCTTACGTCACGCGTTCGCCAGCTTACTCCCCAAGTCAAGCGTGCGTAAAGAAGTTTCACTTCAAAAACTCAATTATTTACTTTTTACTTGCAGGTATTGTGTTCAGAGAGCAGTGATGGTCCAGTGGAACGTACGCGTTGTACGTCGTGGGTTCGAACCCAGCCAGGCGCTTTACTTTGTGTAATTTATTTCATCACCAGTTGTCTTACATACCAAGACCCCTCCGTGCCTCGGAAAGCACGTTAAGCCGTTGGTCCCGGTTGTCATTCGTGGATCTTTGACAGTTGTTATGAGTCGTTAGAAACCCGAAAGTCTGATAACCAGTCTTACCAAGGGGTTTCGTATTACCCAGTAACTGGGTTGTGGAGGTCAGATAGGCAGTCGCTCCATGTAAAATACTGGTGCACTCAGGTGCACCCGGTTAGACTGGAAGCCGACCTCATCGTAGTTGGGAAAAGGCTAGGTAGATGATGATGGTCTCAAAAACGATGAAGGAAAACATCGTGAGGAAACCGGCATATTCTAGAAACAAAAATTCGAAGACATGTAACATCTACCAATCCGCACTGTGCCCGCATGGGGGATTACGGCACATTCTCTCTCACAGAGAGGAGGCCTGTATTCCATTGTTGGTACATTGATGCTAATGTGTTCAAACAAGAAGCTGACAACAATTACAGATATTACAATCCACCCAAAATAAAACCAAGATTATTCAAGACCATATTTCAAATACGAGGAGCCTTCGCAACGTAAATAATAAGCAATGCTGTGCAGCGGAGATTCCGGTCAGCTCCGTTGGCAATATGCCATGTGGACACGACCTCCTAACTTTAAAACTGCCGGGTTTTTGCCAAAATTGTATCTGGAAACGGTAAAGGAAGAGTATCCCGTTTTAAAACAACTGTGACGCCTTTTGAAATAAAGAACTGGCTGTACGTAGACTAGAAAAAGAATGTTTCAGTATTGGTTTAGGTATGAATACAGTATGTTGTTAAAGCTAAAGCGAAATTCAAATTTTCTTATGTTTTTGGCAATTTTGTAGGTTGTATCAACATACAACCTTTGTAAAAACAAAATTTAGATCAACATCTAAATTAAAGTAAAAATACTATTTAAAGACCTAAAGATGTTTATAATTGTATCGACAACAATGCATTCATATAAAATACTTCATTGTATACTTCGTTATTGAGATAGGTTCATAATAGCACGAGTTTAAACCTTTAGTGGTTTTTGGTAACTATTTAATATTAATCACCTGTATTATTTTGTTTAAACGGTAAATGAACGAAAAAAAAATAAATGTTGACATTGGAGGCTAATTCTAACATAGAGTTGTATTGCTGAGTCTAATGATTATTACTATTCTGTAAAGCCATATTTTTTACGGCCGCAAATTTTATTTTACTGACATTGAACTGCAAATTGCAAAAAAAACGTAACTGAATTTGACGGGCTACTTCAGCGTGTCCCCCTTAAATGTGAAAAATGTAATTTATTTAATTTTCCTTTTGGCAAGCTGCTAATATGCCAGTACGTATGAAGGTGATGTGTCACATTCATATTTTGGGCTGTCCTTTGTCAAATAGTATGCAGCCTTGTCTCATAAAGATTTTTTGACATCTGTTACGAAGGGCAACAGGAAAAACAACTCAAACTCAAACTCAAACTCAAAGCATTTATTTCAAACTAGCTTCTGCCCGCGACTTCGTCCGCATAAATTTTTTTTGTTTCCCCGACCCACCCCGTCGCAACGTGTCGCCGGCCTGCGCTATTACTTCGTTTTCGCTTGGCGAAATCTTCAGACTTTTTTTCTTTTTGCTCTACTCCTAAGGGTCCTAGCGCCAAGTTTAATAAAATATAGCCTTCCTCAAGAACTGGGCTATCAAACGCAAAAATATTTGTATATATGCGACCAATACTTCCAGAGATTTAGAGCTTTCAAACCGTGTTTCAAACAAACAAACTCTTCAGCTTTATTATTAGTATTATTTTAAAACTATGATATCTCCTAAGATGTTCATTGAAATCAAATGATGTCAGAGGCAATTTTGTTCAAAATTAAATACATGTGATGAATAACGTATTTATTTGGATAAGGATTAATACCATGTTTATAAAAACACCTTCGCAAATAATGCATTATTTTAGAACAAATTTGGTTAGCATAAAGAGGTTATAGTGAGCTAACCTTAAAAGATAGACATAATTATGCTGTCGCGGACTTTTTTTTTAAACTTTTAAAGGGAAACAATTCTGTCATATATGATTTTTGCGAAACTTTAACCGTTTACGCAGCGCACGCAGCGGAAGCTCTCAATAGGAAAAAAATCCCCCGATTTTGAAACATTCTTCATTGGTGCTCCGCTCCTATTAGTTTTAGCGTGATGATATATAGCCTATAGCCTTCCTCGATGAATGGGCTATCTAACACTGAAAGAGTTTTTCAAATCGGATCAGTAGTTCCTGAGATTAGCGCGTTCAAGCAAACAAACAAACAAACAAACTCTTCAGCTTTATAATATTAGTATAGATAAACCAATTATAGGCACTTTTGAATTGTCACGGGTCGGTCAGTCAGAAAGATGAAGCTAGTTGCCCATTCCAAAGCGTAGATCCCTGTGGAGAAGAACGGGCAAGAAACTCCACGGACACTCTTTTAAATCATAAAATTGTTACAAAAATCTTGATTACATCATTCATGTTGAAATTATACATGTGAGAACGATGCAGAAAGACGTGCACGTTAAAGGCGTCCGTACTAAAAAGAACAATTCATAAATTAAAATAAGCCGTGGCGGCTAAGAGATGACCCTACTGACGGCGCCCGTTCACGAACATGACGTATGGATCAGCACCATTCAGCTCAACCATTTTGAAGGGAACCCAATGATCCAACACACACGCCACCATCAGCGAGACATTTGAGTGAGCATGACATACTCTCAGCTGCCAGGGCACATTCAAGTCAATTAAAGACGTACCCAGTAAATGGTAGCTTTATAGTTTAGGTACATAGTGCTCACACGTGTGCTATGCAATTATACAATACTAAGAGATTGAATTTATACAATGCAAAGATAGTTTTTCAATCTTCAGCAGCTCCAACTATAATTTCGAATGCTAATTAATTAGTTTATGCGCCCTTGTGGAGCAGGACCAGCGTTCAGCCAAGCATTTTTGTCAGCGATGTAATCCCCCAACTTATAATATGCTTGGCTGCATAGTGTGCGTTTTATGCAAGATTTGAATTTCGTTTCATTGAGTTGGAGTATGTGGGGGGGTATTTTATTGTAACATTTTAAACAGTACCCCATGAAGGCTGAGTCTACTTTAGCCAATCTGAAACCTGGTTGAACTAATTGGTCCCTATTTCTAGTCCCATAGGTGTGTCTTTCACCTATTTTACTGAAAAGATTTAAATTTTTCCTTACGTACATGATGTTCCATAGATGTATTGACAAGGTACTGTCATGATATTAATGTCTTTAAACAGTTCCCTTAGAGAATCGCGCCTGCGGAGGCCATATATTGCTCTGATGGCTCTTTTCTGCAGAATAAAAATAGACTCGATATCTGCAGCCCGTCCCCATAATAAAATACCGTAAGACATGATACTATGAAAGTAACTGAAATAGACTAGCCTCGCGGTATCTACATTAGTAAATTGACGGATTTTTCTTACAGCATATCCTGCTGAACTAAGCCGTCCTGCAAGAGATGTTAAATGAGGACCCCATTGCAGCCTTGAGTCGAGCGTGATCCCCAGGAAAACAGTTTTATCGACGAATTCTAGTATCTCTTTATTCAATACTATGTCACAATCACTACTTTTAACATTCGGTAAAGAAAATCGTATGCATTTTCAACATAATATTATATGCCAGTTTACTAAAAGTTTTAAGCCTTAGTAATCCCCCAAAGTACCGCCCAAGTCATGTAGTTTTAACTTACTAAGTTATGCATAAGTAAAGGTGGCTTGATAAGGTAGCTACAGACGATTAAGGAAACCCATTACTACTGAAGGAAATAGACTCCGCTCCGCGAAGGAAAACTTCTGATGTTTAATCAGTTCTTTGATTGAGGCATTTCGTTCCATGTGATTTTGAGATCGACTGACTTCAAGTCAGATATACAAATGAGTATTTTTAGATGAAACCGATAGACAGTTTTAACATTGGCATGTAAAACAATAGGATTCGGGACGAAGATAAAGATTCTTGAAAATTTTACACTTTGCGGTGCGCATCCCAGTTGGCGGACGTCACACGGCTCATGTCAAAAAAGGTGCAGCGCGTCGTCTGTTACTCACACGGCTTCTAGAACATTCTAGAAGCTGCGCCCTTATTGGACGAGCGGAGAAGCAGGAGCGGTTCTAAATAGGTTTGCATTATACAGTTATAATAATTCTTTTTACTTATTAGACTCCCCAAGTTCTGAAAGAAAAGAAAACAATAAATCCATTCATTCTCTGTTTGTCAGTAACCTTTTCACGCCCGTATTATGATGTACCTATACACCACGCTGGGCATAGGATACTTTTTTTATCCCGGCAGTACGTTCCCGTACGATAATCGCCAACCTCCATGCGGTCAAAAGCTAGTCTATTAAAAGTTATATTTCAACTAAATGGCTGAAGTAGCAAAACTGAAAGCATTAGTGGAAGTTTAAAAGAAATCTCAAGCTATTGAAAACTAATTTCTGCTCAACTTTTCCTCCACAATAAAGACTTAGTTTCAAGTAAGTACATCATCACCTGTAATGTTCTCTCAATAAAAATAGCTACCCATAGAACCTAATGGCTATTCACTATACAGGGTGCAATTGAAGTCATGGGCATTATTTTAACCTAAGGCACTACTCATGATACTAATTTCATTAGGGCTACTATTACGCAAATCAAAAATATTATTAATGCAAGTATGGAAAACCTTAAAATGTAGTAAGTCATAGAAAGTATCAAACACTTTGCGCTTCTCGATAGCAAATGCGTAGGTACACTACGCCGTACGCGTCATTGGGCGTGAATTCTTTGACCCCGCCCGACTCACGTGACATTCGTAAGTTGCCAATGAATTGATTCATAATAAATTCCAACTTTCCCTTCGTACTTTGCCGGCTTAGGACGGTCAAAACTACGTCAACTAACATACATTAAAAAAAACATTTACGTACCTAGCTTGTGGATTGTTTTGAAAAAACCTTATTTGTCGGTAAAGTGACAGAGGGTAAACGGGTGCTCTTCCACGGGCTTGTGCATGTGCTGGCACGTGAAAAGACGAAAAATCCAACAGGTTCTTAGTGGTTCTGGTGGAATGAGACCCCGTGAAGGAATAGGGTCGTTTGGGTTGCGGCGATGGAACTTTTCACGAGTTCATACAACCATTTGTGGGTATTGTTGGTTGGTGTACCTAGCCTGCACATTACGCGGTCGAGGCATCGTGTACACAAACACACAAATACTACACTAACACTTAATACACTGCAATCCAAGCACCGTATGACGCGAGCGGCGAGTACGGCGATTACATCACGGGATCAATAAATCAATTACGCGTCAATGCACCTGCGCAGTCGTTATGACACTGGTTCCGGGTTCACGTTGCGGCGGGAAGCAGACCCCGCGCGGGGGTGATATTCGTATTTTTGCGAGTGAGGGAGTGGGACGGAGAGAGTTCAGGGAATCCCGCCGGACGGCATGTCTTTTAGCCCATTGTTATTATTACTTGTAAGGAAAAACCCGCGCGCGCGCAGGTGATGTTTGTTTACATTTCGCTTTGCGCTGTACTGCGCTTTAAGATTTTGATACTTCAACATTTATTGGCGTTAACGAAGTATTTTGTTTTAATTACTTTAAGTGTTTATTTGCAATAATAAGCCTTGTGCAATTTGACTTACTACATTTTTAAGGTTTTCCTTAATTGCATTAATAATATTTTTGATTTGCGTATTAATAGCCCTAATGCAATCAGTATCGTGAGTAGTGCCTTAGGTTAAAATAATGCCCATGACTTCAATTCCACCCTGTATATTACTAGCTACTTTAATAAAATCTTGCCTCTGTAGTACGGTGCGTGAGACGCATAATTTTCTCCCTCAATTGAATTTAATGAAAGGAAAAAATCATAGGAACGTACGAACTGAAATGTGAAACGTGCTATTTTTCAATTGCAAAATGAATCGTGGAATTTGCACCATAATATGATAAACAAGAATTATTTTATTTTATTTATTTGGGATAAAAAACAGTTACGCGTTACAATATGAATAGTTAGTTATGGTATAACAGTAAACAAACGCATAATCCACACTATTGTCCACGGAATCATATCGATTTTAAAAGAAGTAAGGAAACGAACGTATACAGAAAGGCACAAGAAAATAAAAATAAACCTGAAAAGTCACACAAACCAACTTAAGACAGCGCTCCTCGTCCAGATTTAGTCTGAAGTCACCAATCAGATCACACCATAACATCAGCAAGAAGCAGTCATCGTTAAGGAAGACCAGAAAGTAAATCGATAGCCATTTTTCTAAATTTGTTCTGATTAAGAGCGAAAATATCTAAATTTATAAAATGTGAGTTGTACGTTTCTAATAATCGACGGAGAGGAGCTCTCTCCCCAGCATTTGTTCTACACTTCTCTGTGTAGAACAAGCGGGTTGCTCGCACTTTCCGTCGACTAACAGTCCTAGGTAAATAAGTTTCATTTATGGATTTAGTTATTCGAATATACCAACACCCACCCACACTTTGTTTTCATAATACTTCTAGCCCTCGTTCAACATTCTCAGAGGTTGAAAATTATATTTTACTGAATCTCATAGAATCCATCTGATACCTGTACCTACATATATCAGATGGATTGTAGGAGATTCAATAAAATAATAAACGAAAATGCGGAACCAACGACACCGACTTCCGAAAGTAGTTATTTTTCACTTTGTGGTGTTTTTTTTTTTGGAAGTCGGTTGTTTTTTTTTTGTATAAAGTTTTTATTTTTCACTTTTTGTGGTTTAGTTTGTAATTTATCTAAGTTACAATAGCCTAATGACAAGTGCTCATCACTTTTTACAAAATATTGTTTTTTCCCAATGCAGGGATGTTGATTGTTGAGGAGTTCTCTTAGTAAGAACCAGGAGAACTGGAGCTGATTGAGAAGTCACTATCAGCTCCACTTCACCATACGCATTGTTACGAGCATAAATTGATTAGCAACCACATTAAAAAGTACCTAATCGAGTAGCAACCCGTGCAATACTTATTACCTATTTAGTAGTTCCGATAGCCATCTGTGGTCTTCTTCATCAGTTCCACTTCACCAAATAGTGCTTTCCGAGAGCAAATGCCAAAATCCAAAAAAATACCAAAATCGCTATAGGTGTGCCTATAAAATTTGAGGGTTTCCCTCGATTTCCATGGGATTCGCTCATCAGATTCCGACTTGGTGACAATGGGACCACCTTGAAAGCATACCCTTCCAAACAAAAAAGATTTTTTTAAATAGGTCCACATTATTGACTGAGAAATCGGTGAACTTACATAAAAAAAACATACATAAAGTCGAATATATAACCTCCTCCTTTTTGGAAGTCGGTTAAAAATAAATGTAAAAAGACCCGTCATATAGCCGTAAACTACACATACTGCCTATCAATTCTGTAAAAATCTCACCGTGATAACATAGGTGAAGTAAGGGTGAAGTGAACTATCAATGGAGGCAATCCCTAACATCAGGTAGAATGATAGCTCACTTCACCTTAGTTTTCACGGTGAGATTTTCACAGAATAGTACTACATCAAACATCAAACTAAGTAACTTTGTGCAGAAATAATTGCTGGGAAACGACTATCATTTTTGATGTAAAAAATCGCTATCTACGGTAGTGCACAACGTATTGTGCTTATGAGTGCATGGAACGGAACGTGGGTCATGAGGGTACGCTCAAGGTAGCCCGCCAAATCCAAATTTTCTTACTCTTTTTCAATTTGTAAGTCAGTATTAGGTTATATGGTAATCAACATTTGATTCGCGGCTGTAACAAGGATTTATTTACAGAATTATAATCATTAAAGTCATCAATACAACTCTTTCAGACCAGGTAATCCTAACATCATGGAATTGTCGTAGTTAGGATTACCTGGTCTTTTAAAGTCTTGATGACTTCAATGATTATAATTCTGTAAACACATACTACTAGTTACGGCCGCGAATCAAATTTTGATCAACATTCAACCTAATACTTACTTGCAAATTGCAAAAAACTTAAGAATACATATTTGAATTTCGCGGACTACTTGAAGCATTCACCTTAAAGTTGTGCTTTAACATAAAAAACTTGTTTTCTTATATAAACTTCAGTATAATGTGGAATTTTGACCATCAATATCTCCGTAACCAGAAGGTTCCCAGGTATGATCCAGTACAAAAAAATATAACAATGACGGGGAGTACAAGTGGCTCTCGGCTTCGTTGTGTTTTTACACCCGCTATATTTGAATTTTCGATGACTGAATTCAAATAGATATGATAAATAACAACACAAAAGCATGAAATTGTAACAATTGTCCTTTGTCTCTTGCAAATGGACTATCTACTGTTATCAATAATAGAACTGTGTATAAACACGCTTTCAATTCGATCCGTTATCGACACAATAGAAACATCTCTTAAATATGTATAGTCTGTTTCAAAAGTATCTGATGAAAATGTAAATAAATAAATCAGGAAACGTACCCGCGGATGCCAATTAGTAGCCACTAACAAATGAAGTACTTTGATTTGAATATGTTTTTCAGTTGAAAATTGAGATTAATGTTGAGGGGCTCATGGCTAAGTAATGACAGCCGCACGGGTCGATCAATCAGGTTAAGCTACGCTTGCCGTGGTCGGTCCTTGGATGGGTGACCATATTTACATACCGAGACCGCTCTGTGCCTCGGAATGCACGTTAAGCCATTGGTCCCGGATGTCATTCTTGGATCTTTGACAGTCGTTACGAGTCGTTAGAAGCCCGAAAGTCTGACAACCAGTTTTACCAACGGGTATCGTATTACCCAGTAACTGGGTTGTGGGGCTGACCTTATCTGAGATAAGCAGTCGCTCCATGTAAAACACTGTTATTCAGCTGCATCCGGTTAGACTGAAAAAAAGCGAGAGTTGGGAAAAGGCTAGGCAGACTGACTGAATTGAGATTAATTTTAACTGTTAAAAAATCAAAATTAGGTTTATAACAATAGAAATTCAATTGTGTCTCATAAGCCACAGTTGAGACCTCAATTTTCGTCGATTATTTTTCAATTAAGTACAATTTAATATTGTTATTCATACAATAATTGTAGGATAAAGCCGTTAGATATAAAGTTGAAGCCTTCTAAATAGAGATAAAATATTACTAATTTCCTTAATTCAGTGATGAAGGTCTGTTCATGAAAAAAACTGGGCTAGTGCGAGTCACACTCGTGCAGCGAAGGTTCCGTGCAACTGTGTAGATTTATGTAACTGCAAATTAATGGTTTTCGGATTTTTGTGCTACATGATCTTGCCTCTTGCCAAATTTCATGATTCTAGGTCAACGGGCCCTATAGGTTTTGATTCCTTTGGGAGTATCAAAATATGCGGCATGAACGGATCATAAACGCCCGTATTTTTTGATTGCGTTGACTTAGAAGTTTGAGTTTTTCACTGCTTCAAGGGATTGCAGCCCTGTATTGAGTAGGTATTTGATATTAATTTCAACTTGATAACTCCACGTGTTCCTAAGAAAAAGGGCCTCGACAGACGGACATCGAAGTGATCTTACAAGGGTTCCGTTTTTCGGTTTGAGGTACGGAATCCTAAAAATGGTTTATTATTTTAGCAAGTAAACCTTATTAACAACCAGTGATTGGAGCCTTTTTTAAGCAAATAAGGCAGTGTTAGGAGACTCCGCTTTTCAATAACTTAACTAAGTATCATTTACTTATTTTATGCAAATGTTGGTACTAAAGGAAAAAAATAATATAAAAAGAGAGAATAAAAACAAGAGAGAACAAAAGCTAAACATGTTTAAAGTTAACCATTCATCAGATACATTTGCAACAGAAAATGTAATGTACAATATAATTATGTAGTAATAATTATGCAACCTGTATTTCCTTAGACTTCCAACTCGCTGACTGTTAATTTGGCACATTCAAGTTTTCGAAGAGGTTCGGATTTGAAACGTCGCGGCGCTGTGACTATAAACAGTCAGATATAACTATTCACCCACTAAGAGATGATTTTTCATTCGACAGATAAGTTTTATTCGTGGAATAAAATTGAATAAAATTGTCTGACAGATTTTGTATGGAAGAACTGTCAAAAATTTTAAATTATTCCTCCGATAAAATTATCTGGGGTTGGAATAATCAGCCCTTAAAAATATAAGGAACAGTACCTAGCTGATTACCCAAAAGTATATGTACTTTTACGCAGTCTGTAAGTAGGTATAGCCACAAACTTCCTTCCGTACGACATCCGATTATATTCGTGCTTTCCGATTCCGAATCGGTTCCAGAATTAAACAACTAATGAGAATGCCACTTCACTTCCACCAACCGCTATCGAAACCAACCTAATATCCTCCGCTAAATATAGACCCCTCTCAAGAGGCCTACCGTCTTCGGAATACTTATGGTGTAATATCAACTGTTGGCATACCGATTTGTGACCCAGGCTTTTAGTACAAAGGTTTACGTTAAGTTAATATGCTTTTACCGCGAAAGTGAGGGGTCAGGTGATAACGTCAGATATACAGTCGTGGGCGCAGAATTGGGATACGGGGAAACGAGAGAAATAACTCCATTAACTTCTACACAATTTATTGTTACAAAGTAAATTATTAATACTACTGCGGGTACTAATTAATACTCTGAACTTAAAAGAAAACACTGAGCAATTCCTAAGCCGGTACTTATGTGTCGCGATCACATCTAAACGATCATATGAAGATATTCTCATAGCATGTACCTATTTCTATTTCCTGTTTAGTAAATATTCTATCACTTTTAAATTCAATTATATTATTTTTCTTTAAGTACGCTGTACCGGTAGTGTCCAATTAAGTGTTTGCTGCACCGGACGACGTCATTACGTCAGCGCCGGCTGTCGCTGAAAACCAGCGCTGGGGCTCTGGCTTGCACAGGGTCGCAGCATAATGCTGAGCGATAGCCGTTTTGCGTGGATGTGGCGCATGTTTCCCCCAACCTTTTATTTATTTAATTTTTTGTGTTTATGTTCTTTTTGCGTCATGTTCACCGCAAATAAACGTATTTTCTTTCTTTTTTTTTCTTTATCACTGTCGCTCCATGGTCCGTGAGGTCCGTAACTCCTAGACTCCGCACAACGCTAAACAAAGGCGCCTGTGTCTCATTTTAAGTGCATACTCATGAAAGATCAGACATATACATGAACCTTCCGGAATAAATTCTCCAAATGATGGTGAAAACCGCATCAAAATCCGTTGCGTAATTTTGAAGAGCAATGCGGTTACACAAACACTTTGCGAAGAGAAAATTTTCTTGCTCCCCGACCCATAGCATCGCGCTATTACTTCGTTTTCGTTTTTTCTGACTTTTTTTTTTTTTTGCTTGGCTCCTAATGGTCCTAGCTCAATGTTAAATAGCCTAGCCTTCCAATGGCGAATGTGAATTTATGACAGAGGTAAGCCGGAGTAAAAAAAAAATGTCAATAAACCGTTTCATTATATTTCAATGATGAATTGACTATAGAGTGGTTGTGTTCTGAATTTTCGAAAGGAAGCCGGCGGGAATTGAGTTGTATGGTACCTTCGCCACTGTAGCCGACGAATTGGGCTGTCAAATGCAAAAATATTTTATCTAATCCAACCTACCTATCATCCAATATACCTATACAAATTCAATAAATATATCTGGAACTACCAGTTCTAAAGATCAGCGCGTTCAAATACAAACAAAATCGTCAGCTTTTGTAATTTGTAATAGATAGATATAGAAGACGTCCATGCTAAAACATGATATACAAAAGAATTTTAATACCCACGAGAGCCAAAACAACCGGTGAGTGACCCAAAACAACGATTTTTACGCAAAATTCTCTTCGCGGCGATTTGGGTACGGTAAACAGGCCTTAAATATTCAAGCAAGTGAATACAAAGACTTTGTTTATAGCAAGGTCTTCTCGAGGGAGCCGTTGGAAATATTGCATTACTCATTTTAATACATATTCAATGTCGTAAACAGGTAAACACTCCCCACAGATTTTTTTTTTTGTGTAAAAATGAAATAAAGGAAATATTTTTAAAAGATACGTCTGCATATAAATATGTTTTAATTTTTCATTACTTCACAAAAGAAAGTCTAGAAAAGATAACACCTTAAGGGCTGATTTTTCAATCATGTGTTAACTTTATTCGAGGAATAATTTTGAAGTTTTGACAGTTTTGTCATACAAAAACTGTCAAACGTCAATTTTATTCCTCGAATAAAAGTTATCTGGCGAAGGGAAAAAACCGGTCAGGTGCGAGTCGGACTCGCGCACCGAGGATTCCGTAAAAAGTAGGTATGTAACTACAAATTTACGGTTTTCGGATTCTTTCGAGTACTTGTGCTACATGACCTTGCTTCTTGCCAAATTTCATGATTATAAGTCAACGGGAACTACCCTATACATTTTGATTCCCTTGAGAGTGTCGAAATATACGTTTTTTGCGGCATAAACGGCCGTATCTTTTTTTACGTTAACTTAGAAGTTTGATTTTTTCACAGCTTTAAGGGACCGCAGACTTGAATTTATGGTTATAATTTCAACTCGATACCTCTACGCGTTCCCGAGATAAAGGGTCTTGAAGACAGACGGACGGACGGACAACAAAGTGATCCTATAAGGGTTCCGTTTTTTTCCGTTTAAGTACGGAACCCTTAAAATCAGCCTTAAGTCTAGAATAGGTGTGTGTCATCACTTATTAATCATAAGCAAAGTCTGCTCAATATCTATTGCAAAATCTCGCTAAATAGGTCTTAGGCCTTTAGAATTAAACCGATGGCTTTCCGACCTCGCAAGTGCTACTGCTGAACTCGTGTTCGAACCTCGCGTGTGTTGAATCGAACCTCGGTTGGACTCATGTCCAACCAAGGTTCGATTCCCATTTCGGGCAGTGTTGTTGAGTTTTTAACCCCTGACAAAAAGAGGAGTGTTATAAGTTTGACGTGTCTGTATATCTGTGTGTCTGTCTGTGGCATCGTAGCTCCTAAACGAATGGACCGATTATGATGCGTTTTTTTTTGTTTGAAATGTGATTCCATCAGGGATTTCTCAGTAGCAGCTCGAAGTATGGATTGGTGTCCAGACAATGGCAATAAACTCGCACCCTATTCTATGGAACTGGCGAAATGTGGATATTACTATAGGTTACACATCTGCCTAACTCTTCGGAAATCACAGGAGTGATGTTCTCTTAATTGATCTAATCAATGAAAATCTGCAATAATAATAATAAATAAATTCGTTTATTTCAGGTAAATAACACCCATTGCCACACGACATAAATTAATAGAAAACATAATAGATATATAAATCAAATAAAATCAGATAAAAACCAAATTAGAGCAAATCAAATCAAATATAATGAAATCAATTTAAATCAAATTAAATAAAAACAATAGAAATCAACTTAAATTAAATCAGAATAAATCGATTTAAAACAAATAATCAAAACTAGGGTTATGACAGAGGCCTTCTTAGCGGAGGCGGAGGCGGATGTGGAGGCGACGAGTTTCGCCTCCGCGGAGGCGGAGGTGAAAGTGGATGTGGAAAAAATAGTAATTTATGGTTTACAATCGCGGTTCAATCAGAATTACAATAAACAACTTCGTATATCTAAGCAATTGGACAGGTTGATTCCTGTCGCGTATCATTTGACATTGATATACGCCCGCCCCCACCCCAACCGCGTTCCCACCGCTCACACGTTGATTCTTGACTATTCACCACAGACTGCATATAGATACTATTCACTATGAATAAGAACCTTATTCCTTTGTGCTAATGTTAAAAATCTATCAAAAAAAAGTTGACAGATTGGTGTATGTTGACCTGCTGGCGTCTGTACACTTGAATAGAGGTTGCCTATCATTAAAAAAAATATAATAAAATAAATTAAAAATTTCGGACTCTTAGGTGTAGTCCATTTGGTTAGTATACCCACGACTTAGAAACTGGTGTTAGTACTTAAATCTACCAGAAAAACAACACAAACTATTCATTAATACGCCACAGGGGGCATATAGGCGCATCCAATGTCCCAGTATGGGGCTGTCCCACCCATCAGCTATAGTTTTCAGGATGTTGTTGGGACTGGCGTGTATCTTGCGCATAATGGAAGCGCAACGCTTGCGTATGATAGCGTGAAAGCCATTTATTCTCACCTCCGCGAACATGCTGGAAGCACTGCAGTAGCGCGGCAACCCTATTAACACCCTGAAAGCATTATTGTATTTTACGCGCAGGGCGCTTTAGGCTCTCTGCGTGTAGTTAACCCACAGACTGCATGTATAGAACGACTTACAAATAGTTTATGTAGCCTTTACTTCAGTCGAGCATTTCGCAAATCTGCGAGCCAACATATTGCAACGGACAGCCAACGCCCTGCGCTCACGCTCAATATCCAGACAATGCAATACAATACTCAAACACTACTACACAACACGACTACGCAATACTCTGATAAGAAAGTTAAGAATTTCCTCTAGTGGCTTTATTTTTAACTCAACGAAGTCTCTAGTGCCACATCCTAAAGCAGGTTCTACCGTCTAAACGGTATCGACGATTTGACTCAACCTTGGCCTAATAGGTATAACCGCTGTCTAGCGGCCTGAATTGCAAATGCATTCAGTGAATCGGAATAAAGCCGTTTAAATTATTTGTTTGCAGTTTATGATACCTTGAAAACGCTTTCATTTTTATTTTTTATGTGTAGTAGCTCAACTGTGGCTCATTAGACACAATTGAATTTCAATTGTTATTAAATCAAATTTTGATTTTTCAACGGTTTGAGCGGAACAAATTGAGCGGGAGAGTGTGTTTAGTTTAGTTTGTAATATCCTTGTAAACGGAAACCATTAAACCACGAGAACCATTAAATACTTCTTCTTTTATTTTTCTACTTTACGATATGCATCAAATACGCCTTTTATAATAATTATTTATTTATTTATCAGACAACTAGATCCAGTTACAAAATATCCTATAATGCTAGATGTACGCCCTGGAGTTGCATTGGGGAGGCGCTCCGGTATCACCGGGTGCCGACCTACCTCCGTCGAGTAGTCGGGGCGTATCTGACGGACAGAGCCGTCATCTACCCCGGTCGCAACGGGGAATGGAACCGGCGAGAGATGTCGTGCGGTGTCCCACAGGGATCGGTTCTGGGGCCGCTCCTGTGGGACATCGGTTACGACTGGGTGCTGCGGGCCGATCTCCCTGATGGAGTCAGCGTGGTTTGCTACGCTGACGACACGCTAGTCCTGGCGCAGGGGAGGTCGCATCAGGCGGCGGCCGACGCGATGACACGCGGGGTTGCGATAGTCGTGGAGAGGATCCGGCAGTTGGGTCTCGAGGTGGCATTGCACAAGTCCGAGGCCATGTCTTTTCATGGGCCTCGGAATGGGCCGCCTTCGGGATCCCAACTAACGGTAGGAGGGGTTCACATCGGCGTCGAGACAACGATGAGGTACCTGGGTCTCGTCCTCGACAGCCGGTGGAACTTCGTCGAGCATTTTCGACGTTTGGCTCCCAAATTGGAACGGGCCGGGGCCGCCTTCAAGCGGCTCTTGCCCAACCTGAGGGGGCCAAACGCCTCCTGCCGGAGGCTTTACGCGGGGGTCGTGCGGTCCATGGCCCTATATGGGGCCCCGGTGTGGGCGCGTTCACTGCGGCGGCGAGCCGCCCATTACCTGAACGCGCCCCAGAAGGTGGTAGCCGTAAGGCTAATCCGGGGGTACCGCACGATCTCGGGCGAAGCGGCAAGCCTCCTTGCCGGACTGCCGCCGTGGGATCTGGAGGCGATAGTCCTCGCGCGCCTGTACGAGTGGCGCGCGGAGGCACTACGCCGGGGGGAAACTCCGCTTCCGCGGCAAATCGCAGCGGAGCGGACCGACCTCCGGCGCGATCTCATGGCGGCATGGAAAGAGCGACTGTCGCAACCCAGCGCAGGGCACGCCGCGACAGCGGCGGTAAGACCCCTCTTTGAGGAGTGGCTAGAGAGGCGCCACGGCGCCCTCACCTACCGCCTGACGCAGGTCCTCACCGGACACGGGTGTTTCGGGAGGTTCCTGCACATTATCGGGCGGGAGGATACGCCCGGGTGTCACCACTGCGAGGGTCGCCCGGAGGACACGGTGGAGCATACGGTGGCGGTATGCCCCAATTGGGCGGAGCACCGCCGTGTTCTCGCAGAGGCGATCGGCGGCGGCGGCGACCTCTCGCGCCCGGCCCTGATTCAAGCCATGGTCCGGGGCGAGAGGGAGTGGGAGGCAGTCACCTCCTTCTGCGAAGCAGTCATGCTAGCGAAGGAGGTGGCGGGACGGCTGAGGGAGAGGGCCTCACGTCCCAGCCGCCGCGGGAGACGCCCCGGGCGTCGGGAGCCGCGAGACGACTCCCGGCCACCGTAGTCGCGGGCCTGCGGGCGGAGAGTAATGGGTAACTCTCCGTCCGATCAGGACCAGGCCCGTGCCGGACGGCGCGTACGTGTTCCACGCGCGCCTCAAAGAGATGTCAGCATAAGGAAGGGGCCCGAAAGGGCCGAAGCCTGCCGGGGCAGCGGGATTGTCCGAAAGGGTTACCGCTACCCCGGAACACAAAGGGCTAAGGAAGGAACACGGATGGGTTTTAGTCAGTAAGAGTCTGACACTCCCTTCTGCTCCACCCAGAGCGGGAGGGGGGTCATTGGATGATTTCCCATCCACAAAAAAAAAAAAAAAAATGCTAGATGTACAATTTTACTTATAATATGCTATGTTAGTATTTGAGTTCTATTACAGGCAGTGTTTATAAGATGCCTGTTAATATGAGCCTTTATCCATGCCTATAAGCTTTTCGGAGGACATCGCTAAAATCGCGGCGTGCTTTTAAAAATGTGTAGCTTTTTTGAATAGGGTAGCTATTAAACCAATTATTTCTTCAGATTGCATTACTGAGGAGGTTTTTGCTTGCTTTTTTTTTACATTTAACATACTCAAACCCAGCAATCTATGTCAAAAATCTTTGTATTGTAAACCAGCTCTAAACAACACTTAATATCATTTTAATACTCAACATGTTTATTGAAATTCGACGCCAATCAAAGTATCCAGTTTTAATTCTAAATAAAAAGAGCTTTCTCAATTTATCAGATGTAGCCCGATGAAGCAATATAAATTTTAAAAAGTATTTAAATATTAAACATCTTTAATTGACATAGTAAATATTTTAACCTTTAGGATTTAAATCAATAAAAACTTAAATTCAATTTCATTAATAAAACATCATGTTGAAGATACAATTTATATTTTCTGTTATTTCGGCAGCAGCGTTCGCGCCGAGCTCTAACCACAAAAATCGCTCTGAAAACGTAATAATTATATGAATTTCTGTACGTACTTATTTATCATGCTTAAACAATAAACTTTTTTATTTTAACATTACACACTTTATTCGTTATTTTGCATGCCATTCCAAAATTAAATAATAAGTTATATAAGTATACCTAAATTTATAATAATAAGTCACTTTAAGGTTTAAAAACTGTTGAAATTTCAACTTTTGTAATGACTTTTAAAGAGATAAGAGAGACATTAAGTCCGCCTTCGGAACCTTTTTGTGTACGAAAAATTATAATAAATAAGTAACTTTTAGAGACATTGTATTTACGTTGAGAGGAAGTGAACTCGACACATCGACACGGTGGGGAATCTTGTTAACAAACATAACATCATGCCCGTATTCTCGAAGAATTAGGCACCTATACGTATAGCACATTCGAAATCCTATTATTATCTGGAAAAAATCCCATTAGATCGGGCAATACATTCATCATCATATTTTTTTTCTTTGCTCCTGTTTTAATTTATTATTTTTAAGTCGCAGCAGGAGGACGTAGGTAGATTAAGAAACCTCTAACAATTGTTACAAAATGGCGGTAGTGAGATCATTCCATCCGTCTGTCGGTTGCCACTGTCAAGTAATGTCATTTTAATAAGGAAGTGTCATTTTTTTACAAGTGCGTGTGGAGTGGGCATTCACAGATTAGTATTAGGTAGTAAGCTATGGGCATTGTGTCAGGTATTCTGCCAGATAACTGCAGATAACGTACGCGTGTGCGGATAACCTCGCAACCTCCATCCTTTTCCATAGCGGATATTCGTAATTGTTGTAATTTGAAAAGTTCGTGAAATAACAGAGGATCAACGCTATCTGTTCGTGGTATTATTTCCTGTTATTCTGAAGGTGCACGAGGGTAGCATTCCTGTTTCCTCTCCGTCGTTATACCTATTATGTAGATTAGTATAATATACCTACTTTATTATTATGTAAATGGTACACTACAGACCACCTATTGTATTTGTCTCTCCATTCCCATTCTTAATCCATCCAAAGGTTGTCTTTAAAAGATCGCTCATATCGATTAGACCGTCCATTGTGTCACCGTTTGTAAAATTTCTATATTTATGTCTGTAATTTATATGCTGTACATAATAAAAACTATTCTATTCAATTCTACATTTCCCTTACTTACTTATTGCTATTATTTGTTTTTTCTTTCGTTTCCTCACTCGAAACACGTTTGAGGAAAAAAGTTTAATGATTCAGCCATTTGTAAATACGGCGTGAGCAAGATTTATTACGTCACTTACGAGTTAATTAAAATCTCTTTGCCATTACGAAGACTTTACGCTTCTAAGCTACAGGTTTCACGTCCAGAATCGTTCCGTGTTAAGTTAATTTAAGGAAGGTATCAGTAACTTTAAGTGCAGGAAAATGTCAGGAATCATTAACTATAATTTGTGAAATTACGAGATCTTAAGATTAGCTAGAACTGGCAGACAGACGTGACTAGGGACTTCATTTAAGAGCGCCTTCACACTAGCGTTTGCCCAGCGTAGGCGTTCGATAAACGTTTACATATAAACATATGTACCCGCAGCCGCGCGCCCCGTGAACAGGATCGAATGAACAGGGGGTCTACTCCCTAAGTCCGTCAACGAGGTAACGGGCCCGTCCGACAGTAGTCCGATACGTCGGAATGAACCCTACTCCCTAACGATTTCGGATTCATCAGTTTCAAACGGAATCATAGACAATATTCGTGAACGAAAGACGTATGGCGATAGAGTTGCGCTATTTTACCGGTCGATTACCGGTTTACTTATTTTGTAGTTTTCTAGCTTAGTAAACAAAAATTAATACTTTTGTCGTTAGAAAAAGACCACATTCATAAAAATATACTTTTTATTATGTTTTTAAATATAGAATTGAATTATTTTTGCCATTTTTGTTCGGAAACCGGCATCACCGGTTGATACCTTTGCCTCATGCCTGTTTACTTTTTGAAGGGAATTTTCAAATGAAATGTCAAATTGTTAGCCGAGAAGTTTTAATATTTTCAATATTCATATTTATTAGCTTTTTTGTTGTGTAAAACGGCCCCAACCGCTGCAGCGATACATGGGCAAATTGAGGCCCTTCTCGATTTTATGGGTGAGAACCAAGAATTGGCTCGCGGATTATTGAGGGGTGCCGACGACGGGAGAGTTCACTCAAAACGGCTGTGGGAAAACCTGTGCAACTCCCTTCACTCAATGGGAAGTTGCACTAGTCCGTCGAGCAGTGGCAAAGGGTGAGTTTAATACATTACTCGTCAATATTTGTCATCAGAAAAGTGAATACAATGATAATCAGTCATCCTCCAAATACTTATCTGTAGGAGTACTTACGAGTATAGTGGTTTTTATATTGCTTTATAAAATTAACCAAATATTCAAATTTTAGGTGTGGTCTGACAAAAACCATCTTGCTAAAAAGCGGCTGGAGCTGCCAGAAGGTCAGCAAGTGTTACAGGTGGAGGCCCATCGGTAGCACCAACCCTCTCCCAAGTGGAATTGAAGATACTACCGATAATGGGAGAGGGTTTCGGAGAGCCGTAAACCGAATCAAGAGTGCCAGCTTTTCAATTGGTAAGAATTACATTTATAATTTATGATAGTAAGCTTGTTTCAGAGGTAAAGAACTAAAAGCAACATTGTATTTATAATTATGTGTATGGAGTCTTTCCCGTGCCTTTTTTTTTATGAAATAATATTAAATTACGGATAAGTGCACAATTAAGTATATATTTTTTGTTGTATCCGTGAATGACATTCAGTTTTTGTTGTACAGCTTCCACCTGTAAGAGAGCCACCTCACCCACCCATGCTGCTACACCTGCTGACCCACTTTCCCAGGAGCAAGCCTCTACATCCACTGAGGAAATGATAATAAAATGAGAATAATTTAAAATATGTAATGTTTTGACTGATAGGTAATTGAAATAAATGATTAAAGATAATTAATTGTTTTATTCCAATAAAATCCAATATATATCAACCGTTATTGGCAAAACCTAGTATGTACTAAACTCTAATGGTAAAATCCCGAAACATTGTCTCTTTTTACCCGACTGCGCGATGCAAAGGAGGGTAATGTGTTTATCAGCATATATTTATGTACTTATGTATGTCTGTTTTCCACCAGTCCCAACACCCATTAAGTCCTGTAAGGAAAATAAAAAAGTTCACAAAATAAATACCCTAATCAATAATATATATACAAATATCCTATTCATTTTATGTTTTATTTGGAAAGTTTTCTTGTGAGACTGCAGAAGTTCCTATTTTTTTCCAGCAATTGCACTAATGTCTCTCGCTCTTTGCCTTTGCTGATGAGCTCGAGGAGAGGATATCGCCATAGCTATAGACTCTATAGCTATAGTATAGAGGTAGACACATCTCCCTGTCTATTGCGCTCTAATTGCAGGTCTTCCTCGCTGAGGGTAGGTGCTTCTAAGCCCGCCCGATATATTGTGTAAAACACAGCAGGCAATGACAATTTTACCTGAAAAACAATCTAAAATTTAGGCGTAAATAATATCGGCGTTGCCTAAACTCTTCCTGTAAAGCTTCTTCAATAATTAAACAAGCAGCCATAGTTAGGATCTTATAAACTGGTAACTTTCGTCTACAGCACGAGAACTATTTTGATGTCGTATCAACTGACATAACTATCCGTCGAAACCATTGTCAAGTTCAACTGTTCGGACGGGTAAAAACACATCGGGAGTAGGGACAACTGTCAAATCGGTGTGGCATTCATTCTTCGTTCGGGCCCCGAACGAATCATCCGTCCGTAGGTGATAGGGAGTAGGAAACGCCCGTAACGAAGGCCGAAACGACGGACTTCGTGCTTAGGGAGTAGACCCCCTGGATTGTACATGACTCCGCAGTAACGCGGCGCATGCGTCGCGCACCTGCGGCGCTAGCGCAGTGTATTCATGTACCCTTGCACTGACGTCGCGCATACGTTTATCGAACGCCTACGCTGGACAAACGCTAGTGTGAAGGCGCTCTAAAAGTGATGTCCGTAAAGCTATTAAATAAATTAGCTTGGATTATGGCGCATCTAATTCTAAATAGCAGACAAATTGTTACAAAGACTTGCTGTGCCTGCGGCTTCATTCGCGAGCATGTCGGAACCCTAAATCTTATTTTTCTAAAATAAAAGCAGCCTACGTTATTCCTTACTTATCAGCTATTTGCCCAGATAAGCTATCTAAAGCTAAGTGGAGCTATCTGCCAGTGAAAGTCCCGCCAAAATCGGTCCAGCCGTTTCGGAGATTACCCAGAACAATCAGACAGACAGACAAATATTTTAGAAATTGTTTTATTATGTACAGTATACCTAACCATTTGCTCTTATTTTGACTTTAGAAACAGACACTTCAAATTTATTTATTTGTATAGATAACGTTATTCAGAGACATTAACGATAAAAAATCCTAGGTTGTTAATAAGATGCAGGGAAAAAAGAATGTCGATAAAACGCGCAACATCGGATCAAATACCGGTGCCATTCGTTCACTCTGAAAGAACGGTTTAGTCGCACAAAATCAACACCAATCCATCTCATTGCTTATTCAATCTCAAAAGCCTGGATATAGCGCCATTCGTTCAGTCCTAAGAATCCACGCATTTGGCAACAAATAAATACATGAGAGACGATTTACAAAACAATATCGGTAAGTAGGTACAGAAAATTATTTTCATTTGACTTTCACTTTTTAAGCTAGCTCACCAAATTGAAAAATCAACCTTCATCAAAAATGACAAAAAAAATCATTCATTCATTCATTTCACAAAAATGATAAAAAAATAAAACCAGAATATCAGAATATTGATGTTTCGTTCATCAATATTTTGGTTTCAAGTTACGTCATTTTTAGGGTTCCGTACCTCATAAGGAAAAAACGGAACCCTTATAGGATCACTTCGTTGTCCGTCCGTCAAGACCGTTTTTCTCAGGAACGCGTGGAGGTATCAAACTGAAATTTATATCTAATACTCAAGTCTGCTGTCCCTTGGAGCTGTGAAAAAATCAAACTTCTGAGCCAAAGCAACCAAAAGATACAGCCGTTTATGCAGCAAATTTCCGCAAATTTTCAAAACTCGCACGGGAATCAAAACCTACAGGGGGTACTTCCCGTAAACTTAGAATCTTGAAATTTGGTACGAAGTAACGTCTTATAGTACAGATAAAGGAAAAATTGCGAAAATTGTAAATTTTTAGTTATATCATATAATAAAAAATATTTTTGAAAATTTTAAAGTTACTACTTCTTTCTGATGAATGCGTAGAGGTATTAAATTGAAATTCATATCAAATACTCAAGTCTATAATACCTTTAAGCTGTAACAAAATAAAACTTTTATGTCAACGCAATCAAAAGAAATAGCAATTTAAGCCGCATATTTTCAAACTCGCAACTACTCGCGAAGGAATCAAAACCTACAGGGTACTTCCCGTGAACTTAAAATCTTGAAATTTGGTACGAAGTAACGTCTTATAGTACAAATATAGGAAAAATTGCGAAAACCGTAAAGTTTTAGTTACATCATAAAATAAAAAAGTATTTTTTAAATTTTAAAGTTACTACTTCTTTTCTCATGAACGCGTAGAGGTATTAAATTGAAATTCATATCAGATACTCAAGTCTATAATACCTATAAGCTGTAACAAAATAAAACTTTTATGTCAACGCAATCAAAAGAAATAGCAATTTAAGGCGCATATTTTCAAACTCGCAGCTACACGCGAGGGAATCAAAACCTAAAGGGTACTTCCAGTCGATCTAGAATCGAATATAAAATCCGAAAACCTTAAATTTTTAGTTATATCACATATTTTTTTTTTCAAATAATTGTAAATGGATTTTCCACATAATTTTCATCCATAAACATGTTTCCGTTAATAAACACTAGCACTACACGAAGTAGTAAAACTATAGATAAATTTTCGAACTTCAATGTTCAAGGTGGTACTATTCATACCTTTTTCAGTCACCATTTACAGATCTGGTTCAAATTTAATTCATAATTAACATCTTTGTACTAGATTTCTAAATAGTGACTAAAAAAAATTGTAAATAAATAACTTTGATAAAAAAGCTTGCCCTCATTCGTCAGCAGACTTTTGCAAGGCTGCTGCAAGGCTAGTGTAGGTATAACAGTTATATTATAAAATAAATGATATGTGTTAACATAAAATAAAGGATTACTGAAACGATAAAGAAACCTTTCCATAATGTAATGTTATAAATTTCATTTTGCAATAAAAATACCATGACTATGACTCGATTGTCGTGATGGGTGAACTTTTACTTATATACCTACAGGTTTGTACGGAACCCTCGGTGCGCGAGTCCGACTCGCACTTGGCCAGTTTTTGAATTATTTATTTACACTAGTACCTAAATAAATCCTCTTTTCCTATGCATTAGATCACTCTTCATTCCATTTTTTACAAAAATGAAAAAAACAATATAAAATACCTATCTTTGCACGAAATAGGTACCCGGAATATTCAGTAATAAAATAAAAGTTTTTAAGAAAAAGTCCCGTCAAGCCCAAGGATATTAAAAATAACAGCTGCTTCATCATATTTCTGGCTAAAAATAGACAAGGTTAATAAATAACGCACACAAAAGTTTACCTCTGATCTGACATTATTTAGTGGCCTTTCGAGGATATAAAGGGATTTGGTGTCTGGTTTGATTTTTAATTGATGATCCCTGACAGGTGTTTGTAGCGCCTTTGGTTTCAGGCATCTAGAAACGCCGGTGTCTTCTGTAAAAATCATGGTGAAAACTTAGTTGAACTGAGGGTGAAGTGAGCTGTCAATAGTGCAAATCCGTAGCACGCCCTATCATTATGTGGAATGACTCACTTTAGGCTCTCTTCACTTTAGTTTTCACGGTGAGTGTTTTACGGAGTCTTTCTTAATTATTGATAGACTACAATGAAGTCTGAATGAATCAGAGGAATGAGGTTTGTCTCTATTTACATAATGTGAACAAATATTTATGAAAAAAAAATAAACGTTTTTTCATGAACCCTGGCTCCCACATTATATTTTTTTAAATTTTCACTAGCCTATTTTACCCGGAACAACACAACGCTTCTAACGATACATACATACATACTTCTTTATACATACATACATGACATCGGTTAAGCCGCTTAGAAGTTATGGTGGAATAAAGAAACTCACAAACATACTTACACGAACGCTGAAAACATAACACTCCTTTTTTTGAGCAGTCGTGTAAAAACAGCACCTGTTGGTGTCATGCACGTTCTTGAAAAGCAAAAAACTTACCTACATACCACAAAATTAAAATTATCATTCAAATGTAGCGGTCGATACTCACCTAGATACCATTTTCACAACTCTTCTGACTAACAAAAGTTAATGAATAAAACAACTAAGTTTCGTAACTTAGCATTGATTCACAATACAAACCTGTAACAACTTGCCAACAACACAACTTTTACTGTAAGGCCCGAAGATCAATAAAAGAGTCCAAACAGTACTTAATACTATTTTCGTTCTACAAGTAACTTTATAAAATAGTCTATTCAACGTACCCTACAGTTAGTCAGTTTATTTTCGTCGTCTTTAAGACTTCGTGACCTAACTATAGAGGTTATGAATGTATACCAGCCTAGCTTTTTATCAGATATATTAAAATTGGCTTTCAGTATTGATTTATTTATTTAATTAAAATGATATAAAACCAATTACAAAAATTAAAGACAGTTTTACTCATATAAATAAAAGAGAAAATATAAAAATATCGAGTTCAGGTAAAAAAGTTAACTAAGTACACTTTCATAAATCCCTCTCACAGTACTTCTGACATGCCAACAAAATCTTCGTCTACCCGTCCGCAACGCAAACAGATCGTTTGTTGAATTAGAGTCCAAGAGATCATTAAGTGCGGCCGGAGTACTTGTCAGCCTAACCAGATGCAGTTTCTTTGAGTATAAAAAGAGTTTCAATGTGGACTCGCCTGCCCACGTTCTAAAGCATGGAAGGATTTGGATAAATGATAAATGATTTATTTTCTGTAAGTAGGTTTATACAAACACTTATATACGTCAATCTTATATTTTTTTTAACTAGATACGGTCGGCGTTTCCTGTCTGACTATTCTGAGAAGAAAGGCCGAAACAAACTCAGAGGTCACAGTCTCTTTTAAAGTCCAGACAAAATCTTGGTCAGATCATGAAGGCCATGTAGATTGGTGTCTGAAATGGTCTTTTGAGGAAAGAACCACACAGATTGAGCGGACCTGTCCAGCCAGTGCACGCATTTGTCAAAAATCGTGCAGCTCAACTCGGAACTTATGGAGCTCAACGATTGAAGTTTAAATTTGTTTGTCACCTATCCACAGAGTAATCTTATAGGTTATTTAGTATTATACGCATACAGTAAATATTGCATTCTGTATAGCCAAGATCTTCTTTTATGTAGGTACGTTGAATGTAAACAAAAGCATTTTGGAATAAATATTTTACATTATGGTAATAAGAATTGATGAATGATGACAGTTATGTTTTCATTATCGGATGGAATGAGCACTTAGCTTAATTTTATCGGGCATTTACCGAGAGATAAGCTCGAAAAATAATAAAAAAATAATAATGTTTAACTAGAAATTACGATACGTAGAGCTCTTTACAATTTCTACCGGTGTAGATTAGTTTAAAGGGTTAAACATCGAAATTTTTTTGAAAACATAAATTAATATATGCATAACAAAAGAGTTGTAGGTTCGAACCCAAGCAGTGAAAAAAGCAGTGTGTAAATTATTTCATCACCACTGCTCTCAAGGAGAAAATCATATCTTTAGAACCAAAAATTTAAAGAGATGTGAAATCTACCAACACACTATAAATCGGAATCTGAATCATTTTGAAGCAAATTGCATTGCTTCATGAGTTCGAAAACGAAAAATGTGTCTGCTCAACCAATTTATAAAGCAATGAATGTTGTTGAACTGTCAAAATGAAACCGATTCCGATTGATAGTGTTACGCAATTGCCCCGCCGTACTGGGCCCGCGTGCTGGACTACGACCCACTCCCTCTCACCGAAAGGAGGCCTGTGTCCCAGCAGTGGGAACATTATAGTCTGAATGCATAACATTTATGAATACTTATCTTTTTAATTAATGAATTACAAAATTTGCACGAGCTTTGTAAATACCTACTGCTCATAGCTACATACATACTTATACTTACGCCTTGCTATACTTACATGTACTCCTTTTGCTTCGTTTACGTTAAATACATTGATTACGTTAATACGTTAATACATTGAGTAGGTACCTACTAGCAAATTAATCAATAATTCCACGACAGTAAACAAAATAAACGCTATAAATCAATACCTATTACAGCGCCTGATTCTCATTAATAGTTTTTAATTATTTAAAACCATTTATAAACTATATGTTTCGGTCTAAACTTGAACTTATACTTCTCATCGATTCTAAAGTTACTATGAAAGGTCAACTCATTCTACAAGTAAACTGATAAACCTCTTACACCTGCTATATCACTGGATTACGGTTTGTATTAATTTATTTCTAAAGATTACAAATCTTGTATAGAAATAAATACTAAAAATTACTTGATTTGTACATTTTTGTTGTCCAGGAGTAGTAAGAGCTCCCGTATTATTATTATACTTAACGGCACAAGGCCATCATCAGTCAATTCTGGGTTCAGGATTCGAGGAGAATTAAAACCACGTGTTGAAGATGATTAGCGATACACGATTATTATTTTAACGAAATATTAACAGAGTTACAATCAGTAGATACTTTTTAATTAATTGGAATACGACGACGCTCCACGAACACGTTTTGCTTCAGCGCGATGTCAAACCGATTCTGCCTCTCTGACGGCTGCGTGCAAAAGAGTCCGGAGTTGCGTCAAGAGTGAAGAAACGTCAACCCGCGCTTGTCAAAATGTCCGCTGTCATTCATGACGTTTCTTGACACTCTCAAAACGTCGAAGCGCCCTCATACTCTTTGATTATATGAGCATAAAGTATTAACATTACGAATATAAGAAGGTAATTGTTAAAAGTTTTGTATTGTCTACCGCCGTACGAAGCGTTGACGCGGTCGACGTGCGGTGACTCGTTATCTTTGTTTTTATGTTTGAAATCTAAAGACTCGTTTACACTAGAGACAAATGAAGTATATTAGTTATTTTATTTTATGACCCTTTAAGATGTAGCTGTATTATCTAGTTTACCTTTATTAATTAATGTGTATCGGTTGAACTTAATATAAATGAATGAACTCAAGACCATCGATGTATATACCGTCACATACATTATAACAAACGCCAGAAAATATAGAGGACCTAATACGCTGCCTTGCGGAACAATAAGTGATCTCTGAAGTTAGTCACTATTTAAAAACACATTGAACCTATTCATAAAAGAAATAACTAAAGAAAATATAAATAATTGCAAAAAATGACGATTTCTTAACTATTTATGTTCTGTGGTAATAATAAAAGAAATCGACTGCATGGGTGTGTCAAATGCCGTGTCTAGTTCAAACATAACATTGTTAGTAAATCTCAGACTTATGGTGTTCGCGTGACAAGGGGACTTGAATTTTTCATGGGTGACCATTGAAGCAGTCACGCGTGGCCAAAGGTCGCATATGTTGTGTTTTCTCTTATATATAGACTTGGATCGAACATGAACACATTACTTTTACTTAATGAATTAACTCATATGTCGGCATGATTTTGAAGAGTCTACATGACTGTCTTTTAACGTTTGTAGCAAAACAAGAAGGGTCCGTAAATATGTATTTAATTTATGTACGGATTTCAACGTAGGGCGCCACAGGAGTTTACATGTCGAAGTAAACGTTGGGACTAGACTAGAACGTATTCGACTCCACACACATTACACATGCTCAAATCTTTTTAGTCAAGCATATCGAAATTCTCCATACTGTACATTAATTTATATTGTTTCCGAGAAGGCCTCCTGAGCTATCAAAACCCGTTAAAATATAGTCAATCTCGTCGGCCGAATAAACAAACTGGCAGTTTGTAAACTCATCATCAGGTGAAGTTAAAGTCAACTTAAGGAAAGCAGTTACTTGGAAAATCAGTAAAAAACTTAATTTGAGGGACTTAGTAACAATTGGAATATCTTCATGATAATAATACACACATCAAAAGTGTCTAGGGATCAAGCATTTTTATGCGGATTTCTTGAGATTGAGATGTGGCTTTGTAATAAATTTATGATTTTATAAATTTATATGGATCCTTTTTGGTGCATTTCATAATTTGAATCAGGAACTGTGAATCAAATTCGAGTAAAAGATGAAAATCAGCTGTCAATATTTTCCCTATAAAAACATACAACGCATTGAAGACATTATTAGTGATACTGTTTCCCTACTACTGATTAAAACCAACGTTATTATGGAGCGGCGACGTCATTTAAGCAGGGAAGAAATGCTCAGAGCCGTGGGAATGATAGAAGCTGGTTCCCGGCAACGTACTGTGGCTTTAGCTCTGAATACAAGTCAGAGTGTTATCAGTCGACTTTGGACACGTTACCGAAGCACTGGTACCGTGGCTGAGCGCCATGGAGGACGGTATCGCTGCACCACACGGAGACAAGACCGATACATTCAAATCTTAACTCGAAGAGCTCCAACAATAACCGCCATGATGTTAGCCGTGAGGCTTCATCACTCTTCAGGGAACTTAATTAGCGACCAAACAGTCAGAAACCGCTTGCATGAAGTGAACCTTCATTCCCGAAGACCGCTACGGGTACCACCTATAGCAATGCACAATCGTAGGATTCGATATCAATGGGCTCTTGAACACAGAAATTGGGCAGAAGAACAATGGCGTTTCGTGTGCTTTTCTGATGAGTCTCGTTTTGGTATGAGACCGGATACAAGACGTATACGACACTGGAGAACCCCTGGACGCCAACAGCGATTAAAATCCTGCCAGGAAGTCCATCCTTATAGTGGTGGAACCATCATGGTATGGGCGGGTATTTGGATCGGCGGAAGAACTGAGTTGATTTGGATCAGAGGCAACCTCAACGCTCAAATTTATGCTGAGACGATTGTATCAGACGTCATCGTTCCTCTACAAGTGCAAATCGGTCCCTTATTTCAGTTAATGCATGATAATGCACGACCGCACACCGCAAGAGTTGTAAGACAGACTCTCGCCGCAGCTAACATCAATGTCCTGCCCTGGCCTGCTCAGTCGCCAGACTTGAACCCGATTGAGCATGCATGGGATATGCTACAGAGAAGAGCTCTGCCGAATATGGAGGGTATCCAGTCGCAAGAAGACCTTTTTTTGTTGTTGCAACGAACATGGGCGGCCATTCCACAGCGTGATTTGGATGAACTCATTTTGAGTATGCCAAACCGATGTTCTTGTGTTGTTAGTGTTCGCGGTAGAAACACGGATTATTAATTGTTTAAGTTACCCAATAAAATTTTAGAGAAAACTGTTATTTCAGTCTTTTTTTCGAACTTTTGTGTTAGTGGTTCAAATGTCAAAAATCCCTTTATTAGGAAAATGGCAAATTTCTTTATTAATGCAAAGGTGACTTGGTTTATCGTTACTGTGACAAACGAAAACACTTTATTTGATGAATCCTTAAAGAAAATTTTAATTAATATCAATCAGGAGAAAAGTTATTGCAAAAATATATGTTGATCCCTAGACACTTTTGATATGTGTGTATTATCATAACGCTGTTGGAGCTTTTTTGGGAGTTCAAAAGTAAACAATACATTTATTAGAGAAAGACAATCTTGCTATCCTACTTCCTACTTCCTATCCTACTAATCCTACTATTCTACTAATATTATAAATGCGAAAGTTTGTGAGGATGGATGGATGGATGTTTGTTACTCTTTCACGCAAAAACTACAGAACGGATTTTGATGAAACTTTACAGTAATATAGTTTATACATCAGAATAACATATAGGATACTTTTATATCTCGATATTCCCACGGGATCAAAACTTACGCAGGTGAAACCGCGGGGCACAGCTAGTTTATTATAACTGGGTGAATTTCATTGTTGAAATTCACCCAGTTATAATAAACTAGCAAAATAAATAAAAAATAAATAAAATTCAGTTTGAATTCCGGTTTCCACCGATATGACAAACCGGCACGGATTATTTTTTCCGTACACCGATATGATAAAAAAATTGGCATTTGTATGCCAATTTTTTTATCATATCGGTGTACGGAAAAAATAATCCGTGCCGGTTTGTCATATCGGTGGAAACCGGAATTCAAACTGAATTTTGATGATATTAAATTTGGGGATATTTAATATCCTAAAGATTACATAAAACCTGAAAAATATACAAAAAAACCATAAATGAAAAAGTTCACCGATATGATAAAAAAATTGGCATTTGTTGAAATTCACCCAACTCCATTTTGTTGAAGAGTCTAATTTTTACCAAGTCATAAAACAAACTCCAAAAAGAATTTTCATGTGGTTGTCAACTAATTTGGAAGAGTTGAGACACTTTGTGAATATAAAATTAGTCTTTTCTGTACCCGAGGTTTTTGAAGACTTGAAGAATGTAATAGTCTTTTCAACTTTAATCAAAAGGCTCTCTAAGCCAAAGTGAACTGAAACCTAATGAAGCTATTTCATAAAGCTAGATTATGAATTCTTGGTACTCCGATTAAAATGAACGTGATTGTTATACGACGACTTTATCAGCGGTTCCAGGGAAAACGCTTATTTAATTAATCTGTCAGCTTGCTTCATTATTTAAAACACTGTTATTTATAGTTAGGACATGAAGTAGCCTTTGATTTTACTTAATCTGTTTTGGCATTGTTCAAAATACTAATTAAATTAACAGCTTCATTCGTTTTAGGTGCGGCTTCCATGCGTCAGAATTTGATTCGAATGTTGAGCAAAACTTTATTGTGTTAAATGTTTATAATCTTCAAGTCTAACCTAGACTTTATAACAAATTGCCGTTATTGTATTTCCTTGCAATAAAACGTCTTTAATCGATCTGTCAGAGAAGGTTAAGCGACGACGCCGCACTCGATCAAAGCTGAACTATGGCCTGCCATAGATTCTGAACTATTAGTAGAATAGATACTACTCAGTCAACAGTGGCGACCCCATAGTCCTTGGTCGAGGTCACCCGAATTACATTTTTAATGAAACTGTGAATAGCCTTGTCGCTTTACGAGTTCACACAGTTCAAACAAAACGTAGCTGATGTAAATAGTAAATAATGTGATAATGGAGTATTACTAATGGTCCATTATTTCCGACTTTATTATTCAGGGTAATATCCGATTTCCTATTTACTTCATAAAAATATTATTAAGGCGGGTTTCCATGAACCAGGAATATTATTAAAAGTATTTTTGGGAATTATCTTTCTCAATACTATATAGAATTCGATATTATTATGTGAATTTAGTTCAAGGTCGAAAATAATCACAAAAGGCTAAAGGTAACACATATAAGACAGTACAACAAAAGCCAATTGTTCGGATGTTTAGACGATTTTAGTATAATAAGGGGATACGGAAGTATATTAACACGTTTATCCTCGACCTATGGTGACCGGTGCTAAATCGATGTCAACGTACCAAGGTCGGACCGTCACGCCGTCGCTGCCATACCACACGCACGTGAGTGTAACGGTTCGACACATTTCTCTACACTCTCATTGTTAGGTATCATTTACCTATATCGGTTCTGACAACATTTGTAAAGGCAAACGTTTCTTAATGCAAAAGCGCTAGGGTAGCCCGCAAAATTCAAATTTTCTTACGTTTTTTGCAATTTGCAGGTCAAAATCAGGTTGTATGGTGATAAAATATAATAATTAACGTAACAAATATTACTAGCAGCGCCCCGCGGTTTCACCCGCGTAAGTTTCGATCCCGTGAGAATATCGGGATAAAAAGTATCCTATGTGTTAATCCTGGTTATAAACTATATGTGTGCCAAACCTCATCAAAATCCGTTCAGTAGTTTTTGCGTGAAAGAGTAACAAACATCCATCCATCCATCCTCACAAACTTTCGCATTTATAATATTAGTAGGATTAGTAGGATAAGCATTAAAACCATCAATATAAGTCTCTAAGTTTAAATTGCCATGTTGAATGATTATAATTCTATAAATACATATTATTGACCCGCAAGTTGCAAAAAACGTAAGAAAATTTCAATTTCGCGGGCTTCCTTATCGCACTCCCTTGAATCATTTAGTCAGAGGCAGGCAGATTTGGTCATTATGTAGTCTTATAACTTCCGGATAAGTCGTGAAATGATCTTTCAGATATGTTTAATGCAACGTATATTCCATTTTTGGTTGGTACTTTATCAGATGACTGGAAGTATTTAAGATTTATATTAAAGAGACCAGTTAACGCTTTAAGAATAAATAAATATTTGTACCTGCCACAATATAATCTACTGAATTTTCTAAACATTTCAAAATACTTACATATATGCAACAATGATGTGTACGTAAAACGAACACCGTTATCGTATCACACTTAATTCAATATTAGTTGACCGACTATAAAGAGGGAAGTAAAGCAAATAACTTGAAGCATCCAAAATACGGCGGCAATTACTAAAGGAACTGCAGACAGCATGTAATAGGTTTATAGGTTTTCCGGAAAGTTCACAAACTGGCATGTCACAGTGAGTAGATTAAATAAAACTACGCCAGAAGACGTCACCCAAGCTAAGGAGGCCGAGGAAGTCACGAAATTTATTCACAAACTTATAAAGACTTTGATACTTATACAAAATGTCCCCAAGTTTTCTTTCTTATCCTTTTGGTTTTATACCCAATTACATTTCAACGAAGCGGTGAATTGGTGTACCTTTTTATTGAATAAATTTATTTATACACAATTTGAATAATACTTTCTATCCTTACAATTTTCATATGACAGAAGGGAAACGACAAGATTATTAACACTACTTTAACTACTTATGAGCGTTTACGACGTACAGCATTTCATACAAACTTTCCAGCCCTTGTTTTCCGAAATGAATGAACCGATTTTAATGAAACTTCACATAAGCAGGATACAACGGTCTAAAAAGTTAGTAAAAAACATTTTCATGTCTTATTTAAAAAAAGATAACGGGAAATCTGTTTTTATGGGGAATTTCGTGAAAATCGGTTCATTCATTACAAAAAACAAGGGCTTGAAAGTTTGTATGTAATGCCGGACGTTATAAACGCTCTTAAGAAGATTATGAAGCATCAACTCATTCTTATATAAACATATTATTTATATAGATACCTATATATTTCATATATTTCAACAAAGCATGTTCCAATTGCTTAGTGGAAATATATTCACAATGTTAAGAAAGATATTTAGTTTTTCCTTTTTGCCTTAGTTAACTAATTATAGTCATAATAGTACTTTTAACCTTAATTTAATGTGAATAATGTGTCAACAATCGCATTTTTACCTATTATCGATAGCTATACTTGTTTAAGGTTTTTCTTTTGTTTTTTTTTTCGCTACTTTCTGGTTAACCTAGCTTTAGCAATGCCGTGAAACTCTGTTATTGGCTTAAGTGATAATTATCATCATCTCGCTATCACTTTAGAAGCAACTGCATTGAGCTTTTCATTGATGGTGGGGTGAACAGACAGTCATAACTCATGTAATTTAGTTATAAGCTGTTGAGTTTCCTAATAATAAATAATAATAAACTGCCTACCCTTTTCCTAAACATGTCGGGGCTTCCAGAAACGGATGCAGCTGAATACCAGTATTTTACATGGAATTGGTTGATCTTCCATGTCCCAATAAAAATACTCAAGCATGATAAATCATCATCTGCATCATCATCGGCCTAGCTTTTTCCCCCCTATGTTGGGTCAGCTTCCAGTCTAACCAGATACAGCTTACCAGTATTTTCCATGGAGCGACTGCCTATCTTACCTCCATAACCAGTTATTGGGTAATTCGATACCCCTTGGTAAAACTGGTGGTCATACTTTCGGGCTTTTGACAACCCGTAACGACTGTCACAGATCCACGAATGATAGCCGGGACCAACGGCTTAACGTGCTTTCCGTGACACGGAAGGGTCTTGATATGTAAAGATGGTCATCCATTCACGGACCAACCGCGGCAAGCATAGCTTAACCTGATCGATCGACCTGTGCGGCTGTTATTATTTAGCCACGGGCCCCTCGCTAGCCCCTAGCTTATACTGGTTATTAATAGCTTGATGTGTAGTCGTGCGTACTAAGTAATAATCTTAAAGTAGTAGAATATATTTTAGTGGTTTAGTAGGTTTTTTCCTCAAATTAACGCGGGTGAAACCACGGGGCACTGCTAGTTCAAAAATAAAACCCTGAAGGAAGACACTTCGTGCAACCCGTGCCACCGCGACTCGAAGGGCACGACTTTGCTCTAATGGCCCGAGACGCAAGTCATAACCACCGTCCTTGGCTGTCGCATTCTTACATCACAAAGACAAATTTATAAAGAAGGGACATTCCTCCTGACACTCCCGTGTAATACGGCTCAAAGTTTCAGGGGTAAATAAATAACGTTATGTTGTGAAACTTTTGTTGAATAGATTGTCTATTTTATTTTCGTAGCAAACTCAACAAGTTGGTCGGATTTATTGGTGTGGTTGGATGTTGTTTCATTTTCTTTTACTAACAAAATAATGTTGTAATGTTGTGGTAGTCGTTTACTAGGTTTTAAAGTTGTGCATTTTTGCCGTGATAGAATTTTAAAAACAGTGAAATAATGTATAAACTCAAAAGTATTCATAACAGACTAGCAGCGCCCCGCGGTTATACCAGCATAAGTGTCGATTCCGTTGGAATATCGGGATAAAAAGTAACCTATGTGTTATTCTGATATATAAGCTATATTACTGTAAAGTTTCATTAACATCCGTTCAGTAGCTTTGCGTGAAAGAGTAACAAACATGCATCCATCCATCGTCACAAACTTTCGCATTTATAATATTAGTAGGATTCCTTGTTTCAATATATAATGGCAAATGCTGAAAAAACTATAAGTTAGGTACAACTTTGCTTGAATATTTGTTTTTTTGCTTGGTTACTTGCGAATTTTTATTGTACAGACGCCAGCACATCAAGCTACCCGAAATTGTCAAATTTTCCCAATCAACTTTGAACCTAATACTTTAGCGATAAAGTATAAAATCTATTAAATAAATTCGACAGATTGTAGTAGCGTGATGTGCGCCCGTCTGTACCTTGAGTGGTATTTCTGAACAAGCACCCTAATTGTGCTACACACTGTCAATCACAATCCGAGTCATTTTGAAAGATATTGCTAATCCATTACGAGAAAAAGACATGTTGCGCCGACCCCAAATAAATTGGGATAAGGGCAGGAGAATAATGACGATGATTGCTAATCCACTGCTTCATTTGTTCGAAAAAATTGTCTGTTCAACTGCGTAAATAATGCAATGAATGTTGTTGAATTGTCAAAATGAAAGCCATTGCTACTGGAAGGTCGCATTCCACCAAACTTTTATATAAAGAACTAGCTGCGCCCTGCGGTTTCACCCGCGTAAGTTTTGATCCCGTAAGAATATCGAGATAAAAAGTGTTCTTTCTATGTGTTATTCTGATGTATAAACTATATTACTGTAAGTTTCATCAAAATCCGTTAAGTAGTTTTTGCGTGAAAGAGTAACAAACATCCATCCATCCATCCTCACAAACTTTCGCATTTATAATACTAGCTGCGCCCCGCGGTTTCACCCGCGTAAGTTTTGATCCCGTGGGAATATCGGGATAAAAAGTATCCTATGTATTATTCTGATGTATAAGCTATATTACTGTACAGTTTCATCAAAATCCGTTTAGTAGTTTTTGCGTGAAAGAGTAACAAACATCCATCCATCCATCCATCCTCACAAACTTTCGCATTTATAATATTAGTAGGAAGGATAGTAGGAAGTAGGATTAGTAGGAAAGTAGGAATTAGTACGATAGGATAAGTCTTATACTGAGAATATTTTTTATTTGACATTTTGACATCTTTCAGTATTTTCATACTAGATCTGTCAGATGTCAATTTTATTCCATGGATAAAAGTTATCCGACTTTGGTAAAGTCAGCCCTTAGTGTATTATTACCGCGCTCTTGTATTGCGTTTTAAAGGAAACAGTTCAGAAACAAATTATGCGTATGATTGACTTACATGAGGGTATGAATATTTTACGGCGACGATATTTAAATAAACATAATACACGCGCCGCGTAATAAACTCCCATCCGGCGGAAATACGATCATATCAATATAATATCATTGGTGTTGATTGTTATTTCAGAAGTGCCTATTTGATATTCATTAATGAGGAAAAGCAAGGTTTTTGAAGTACGGACTTAAAAAAAATTGAAGAAAGTAGAATGTGGAGTCGGCTTAGTGAACCCACAGTCTTTTTTCAAGTACAGATGCCAGCACATCAAGCTACCCGAAACTGTGAAATTTTCCCAATCAACTTTGAACCTAATGCTTTAGCGATAAAGTTTATAATCTATCAAAGAAACATTTGACAGATTGTAGTAGCTTGATGTGCTGGCGTCTGTACTTAAAGCACACCCCGGACACTCCGTACAACGCGCGCAAAATAATTACCTACTACTACTACATAGCCAAATGACGTTGGTACACGTGCAAATGTGTGCGTAAACTCTAGTAGGGTTGGTTGTCGTGCGGAGCGTAAAATAAATGGCGGGAACGACGACGACGCGACTAGAAAGAATAAGTGACCTTGTACGAGCGGCGTTTGATTGTTTATCTAATTAATTAGTCGGGTTCGTAATGAAATAAAAATAATATTATAATAGCTAAGTGATAAATGTAAAACTTTTTAACAATAACTTTAATTTCGGAAGTCGGTATCTTTGGATCTGTATTTTAGTTTATTGCCACCGACTTACGAAATTAAAGTTATTTTTCACTTTGTAGTGTTTTTTTGGAAGTCGGTTTTTTTTTTGCAAAAAAATTTTTATTTCTCGCTTTTTAGTGGGTCTGTTTATAAAGTATCTAAGTTACAATAGCAACTTGCTCATCGCCTTGTACAAAATATTGCTTTTCCCGATGCAGGGACGTTAATTGTTGAGGAGTTCTCTTGGTACTCCATCATCAGCTCCATTTCACCATTCGCATTGTGACGAGCATAAATTGTGCTTAGCAAACATATTAAAGTAATCGAATCGCAACCTGTGAAATACTTACTTATTATTGAGTAGTCCCGGTGGCCATCTGTGGTCTTCATCATCAGTTCCACTTCACTAAATGTTGCTATCCCAGAGCAAATACCCATGCAAATAAGGTACTTAGCTAAATATTGCTTACACTAAAACATTTTCGTTTAAATGACCTACTTAACTATAAATAATCGGTTATTATATCGCATGGTATTAAAATGCGATATCTTACAAACATTTATGTAAATACAAATTCGGAAAAGCATCACAATATCGAACCATCGTAATTAAAACTCAGATAAAACTTTTATATCGCAAAATTGTGTGTCAGCAGTACAGTGCTGCGGTTCTTTGTGAGCGCCCCTAGCTAATGAACCGCCGATAATGTCGCGGGTGTGCGGGGTGAGGTGCGGCATCTGATGTCAGCGCGGGGTAGGGAGTGGCCATTCTGTACGAAGTACTATTAGGTATTCTGTGCTTAAAGGTCCAAGCTTCTTCTCTGCAAAATTTGATAGAAGCTCTCTCTCTGCAAGATTTCAGTGTAGTTTTTTTTTTTTTTTTGTTTGTTTAGTGTATATACTGTCCCACTGCTGGGCAAAAACCGTGCTCAAGTCGTTCCAGGAGCTCTATTCTCGCGCCACCTCGAACCAGCCCTCGCGTTACTCGGCCAGATCATCCTCAGTTTAGATTATCCCAACTATCTTAAGAATAGCGCGATCAAAACAAATAAATTAACTACATCAGACTCATTCTCAGAATTTCATTAATAGCCTCTTAAAAACATACATATAATTGATTTAATCCAAATAATTATTTATATACACACATCAAAAGTGTCTAGGGATCAAGCATTTTTATGCGGATTTCTTGAGATTGAGATGTGGCTTTGTAATAAATTTATGATTTTATAAATTTATATGGATCCTTTTTGGTGCATTTCATAATTTGAATCAGGAACTGTGAATCAAATTCGAGTAAAAGATGAAAATCAGCTGTCAATATTTTCCCTATAAAAACATACAACGCATTGAAGACATTATTAGTGCTACTGTTTCCCTACTACTGATTAAAACCAACGTTATTATGGAGCGGCGACGTCATTTAAGCAGGGAAGAAATGCTCAGAGCCGTGGGAATGATAGAAGCTGGTTCCCGGCAACGTACTGTGGCTTTAGCTCTGAATACAAGTCAGAGTGTTATCAGTCGACTTTGGACACGTTACCGAAGCACTGGTACCGTGGCTGAGCGCCATGGAGGACGGTATCGCTGCACCACACGGAGACAAGACCGATACATTCAAATCTTAACTCGAAGAGCTCCAACAATAACCGCCATGATGTTAGCCGTGAGGCTTCATCACTCTTCAGGGAACTTAATTAGCGACCAAACAGTCAGAAACCGCTTGCATGAAGTGAACCTTCATTCCCGAAGACCGCTACGGGTACCACCTATAGCAATGCACAATCGTAGGATTCGATATCAATGGGCTCTTGAACACAGAAATTGGGCAGAAGAACAATGGCGTTTCGTGTGCTTTTCTGATGAGTCTCGTTTTGGTATGAGACCGGATACAAGACGTATACGACACTGGAGAACCCCTGGACGCCAACAGCGATTAAAATCCTGCCAGGAAGTCCATCCTTATAGTGGTGGAACCATCCTGGTATGGGCGGGTATTTGGATCGGCGGAAGAACTGAGTTGATTTGGATCAGAGGCAACCTCAACGCTCAAATTTATGCTGAGACGATTGTATCAGACGTCATCGTTCCTCTACAAGTGCAAATCGGTCCCTTATTTCAGTTAATGCATGATAATGCACGACCGCACACCGCAAGAGTTGTAAGACAGACTCTCGCCGCAGCTAACATCAATGTCCTGCCCTGGCCTGCTCAGTCGCCAGACTTGAACCCGATTGAGCATGCATGGGATATGCTACAGAGAAGAGCTCTGCCGAATATGGAGGGTATCCAGTCGCAAGAAGACCTTTTTTTGTTGTTGCAACGAACATGGGCGGCCATTCCACAGCGTGATTTGGATGAACTCATTTTGAGTATGCCAAACCGATGTTCTTGTGTTGTTAGTGTTCGCGGTAGAAACACGGATTATTAATTGTTTAAGTTACCCAATAAAATTTTAGAGAAAACTGTTATTTCAGTCTTTTTTTCGAACTTTTGTGTTAGTGGTTCAAATGTCAAAAATCCCTTTATTAGGAAAATGGCAAATTTCTTTATTAATGCAAAGGTGACTTGGTTTATCGTTACTGTGACAAACGAAAACACTTTATTTGATGAATCCTTAAAGAAAATTTTAATTAATATCAATCAGGAGAAAAGTTATTGCAAAAATATATGTTGATCCCTAGACACTTTTGATGTGTGTATTTCCCAATAAAACAATGAGTTGATCAATCAATTTCACGGAATTAAAAATGCAGATAGGATGTAGTAAATCAATCAGTACGTTTACGTTTACCTAATTAATGTGGTCTGAAGGTTAGATTATAATTATTTGCTTTATAATAGAAGTACCTGTGTCAGTCAGATTTAGACATGACTGCGAGAGTGAAGTAAGAATAGCCATGTCATACCAGTAGTGCTCAATTTTAGACAGACGTTTTTGCGCTCTTTTTAAGAAAAACTGTTCATGGTAGGAACCCGTCTGCTATAAGGGAGACCAAAATCTCCACTGAATAAAGTCCCTTAGGCTTAGATATGTGTGCAGAACTGCCGTGCTTGCCTACAATTTAGATACATGCGAGATCTATAATTATAACAATGATTGTGGGTTAATATTGTGTATGTATTATGTTGTTGTTGTTGGCCTTTATTTATATACCTAAATAAACATCTGTTCAGCCAGCCTAATTGACTTTGGCCTACAAACTAACCAAGCCGATGATTAATTAATTAATTAATTAATAAAAAATAATTAATAATTATTTTTAATTTACCACTGTCAAGACCGGTGACGGGATAACTGCTGCAAAATTATTACAAGAATAACGGTTTAAGACCCCTAGCCTCCGTTGACTTAATGAGAGATTATATATTGTACTAGCTTCTGCCCGCGATTTCGTCCGCGTGAAATTTACCCTCCCCCCATTCACCCTCTTCGGTGTGGAATTTCAAAAAAGCCTTTCTTAGTGAATACCTACTCTTCACAAAGAACACACCCTCCAAATTTCATATCTCTACGACCGATATAAATCAGTCAATCAGGACTTTGAATTTTATATATAAAAAAAATAAGTCGATGGACGAGCACAACTCAAAGAAAACGTACATTTCCTTTGTGTTGTGTTGACTACACTGGGTTGATTTGTACAGTGCACATCTTACAAGAAGCTCTTATTACTTAAGTAAGTTATTATCAAAATATTTCCTCTTCGAAAAGTCGCTTTTCCTACGCGGCGTAACAAGTTGTACACGAACAATAGAAGAAACTTCGAATTTCGCCGAACTACAGTATCTCGCATCTTGTTTGGAAATGAAAGGCAAACACATATGTATCTGAGTAAGCCACTGGCAACCTCTAAAACCCATATTCAGGGAAATAGTGTTTGCACTTATAGGCATGCAACTTTTATACTCAATACCTTGTCGCTAAGAAACTCCTTCAAACTTTGCAGTGATAGTCAAAACGAACCCTATGCCACCGCAAATAAAGTCTAGAATGAAGTAAGTTTTGAATCTTTCTTTCAAGAATTCTCAGTATGTTCTGTAAGGGTCGTGGATAATAAACCTTCGCCGATGCCATGTTATATCAGCTTGGCATTGATAACGACTTAGAATTGCAAATCGATATCGCTTTGACATAATATCGAAGAGGGCTAGGTATAAAAATACTATGATTTTAAATAAAAAAAATTGGTAGCAGTGTTTTCTGTCTGCTAATGAGTAGAATGAATGCGATCATCAATTCGTCTGCCAAGCCGGGTGATGATTGATAATTAAAACGCAAATTTTCAGATAATTAATGATAATGACTTCTAAAACAGAAATATTTTCGCAGAGCCAAAATAGAAAATAAATATATGACCCACAGAGAACGAAGGCGTCTCGGTGGCTGCTGCTAGAGGTGACGCGGTCAACACTATCCTTACAAACCAAGCGTGTTACCGTTTACTTTTACTACAACACTAATAACTTTATAGAAACAGATGGCTCTGAATGGCGCTCGTGACAGAAATTTTGCGCTCAATGCACTTTCGGCGCCACGAATTTTATTAGACGCATCTGTTACGGCGATTCTATGCTCTGTGATAAGAACCAAAATAAATATAAATAAATATACAGTGGCCTCCATAATTTTTAATCATAATGTGGTGTCACAGCTGAAGTGGAAAATTTAACTAACTTTTGGAGGTCACTGTATATCAATGACTAAAGAACGTATTACGGACTGACCACATGTGGTTTACTGCCAACAGTCCCCAGTCAATAAAGGCAATCAAATTTCACATCCTTTTTCCTTAATACGTCGCTTGACCTACTTGGAAGTGCGCCGCGGGTGATCCCAAGATTGAGCCTCTAGTACAGAGAGATTTCACGGGATTTAGCCGGGACAGGTTTGGTCAACCTACGGCTCCCGTGCCTGGATGCCAGGTGTCAGAAAATTCTAGACCTTGAATTAAAATACAATTTTGATTCATGGTCTAGAATTTTTGACAACCAACAAACATTTGGGAGCAAATTTAAAAACGAAAGTTGCTAACTCGTACTTCCGAGAATTGGGTTCCCATAGAAAATCAACAGCCAAAAGAAAAACGTGGTTTTCTGTAAAAGCCTAACCAATTCCCCAAAGATCTCACCTACATCAATCTAAGGACTAACGTAAAACATGTAGGTATTTATTATTGGCGAAACTGAAACGTGATGGGTATTGACAATTGGGAAAAATCGAATTTCTTGCTTTTAATACCGATTTGAAAGAAAGTGGCTGGAACGGACTGGATGGGGAAGGCGGAGGATAGGGTGTTGTGGCGTAGCCTGGGAGAGGCCTATGTCCAACAGTGGACTGCGATATGCTGAGTTGATTGAATACCGATTTACCTACAGTGATATAATGTTTAATTTACTTATAACTATGTACAGACGCCAGCACATCAGCAGCTACCACAACCAGCTACTACAATTTGTCAAATTTCTTTATTAGGTTTTCAACCTTATCGCTAAAGCATTATGTTCAAGGTTATTTGGGAAAATTTCAGAGTTTCGGGTAGCTTGATGTGCTGGCGTCTGTACATTTTTATTTATGTTAGAAATTGTCCTAACGAAACGCGAGTAATTTTTATTTTTAATTTTGCTTTATTTTTTTTTGATATCGTTGACACGCCTTGCTGAATTATTTATAAAAAATGGCTCGCAGATGCTAAAATGTTTGCCATCCCTGAATTAGGACGTCCAAACTGCCACTTTGGCATCACGCCAGAGCGATCTGTCAAACAGTAGATGCACTGTTCCCATTCATTAATAGAGACAAAGTATTTTAGTTTCCGTGGCATGAAAATTCACGAGTCACTGTGTCATGATACGATATGTGAATTGGGCGAGATATTTTAGCGGTATAATAACCCTCCTGACCGAATTTCAGCTATGGCGGCCAATCTTAGCGAAGACTAGCCATCGTCGTGGGAGATATTATAGTGCGCTAGTATGTGCGCAGGCACAGCTGCACTCTCGATTCTGTCACTCTCATAGCCTAATAGAACGGCAATCCGACACGACCGGAGAGGGATTAGGTGCAGGACCAACGGTTTAACATGCTTTCCGAGGCACGTTACGGGGGTATCACAACGCCAACTTCCAAACTCCGAACTGTCACTGAGAAATTCCTAATGGAAAAACCCTAAGCCATTTACCCAACCTGGGAATCGAACCCCGGAACGGAACCTACGCACAGCAATCGCGCTTGCGACCACGTAACTAACGGGGCAACTACCCGTTATGTGCCCCGCGGGAGTAACGGTATAACAAGACGCTAAAAAGCTCTCAAGCGACCCGGAGAAGGACGGTAGTCGGTAGTGAAACAGTCACGTGTAACAATACACACGAAGTAAAAAAAACATTATCCTCTGCCTGGGGCAGTCGGGTAAAAGGACCGCGCCATTTAACAGTGCTTAAGTTTTCCGATAACCTTACACTTTCAACCGGAACACAGCAATGCTATTCGTGCAGCAGAAATAGGTTATATTCGGTGTTGATTAGTATCTGTATCCATTTTGCTGTGTGTACATAAATATTAAAATAAATAATGAAAGAAAATACAATTATTATTGTTAATCATGATGCAAAGGAAAAAAGGTAAATGAGTTCTATTATTACTTTACCTCTAAAGATTATCTTAAAACCCACATCATTAGGAAAGTCAGCTTTCCATAACTTTACCTTTTTGCGTTAACTTTAGTTAGTAACCCTTAACAACCAATACTGAACGTGACACGATGCTCCCTACAGACATTTGAAAAAATATATCGTATCAGAAGTTACTAACTTCAAGCCAGAATCAAACCCCAATAGAGCAAATCAACAGCCGAAAGAAAATCGTGCTTATCGTTGAAAGCCTAATCAATTTCCCAAAGCAACCTAGATCTTAGGACTAATGCATAGCATGTATTTATTATTAGGGAAACTACAGACGTTTTAGGCCCCGACATATTTATAAGCGATCGTCGCGCGAAGCGCACTTTTTGTTCGGAAAACCGGAAAGCGGCCTCTGTCGGCGCGACCATGAATTCAGGTTCACCGAACAACTTGTGATATATGCACGCGACGATCGCGTATTTGCTCGACGATCGCTTTTAACCTTTTGACCGCCACGGTCGTGTATAGACGACAAATGAAAACGTGCCCAAAACGCCACCGTCGGTTAATGCCGACAAGAAAACACCATGTTTTAAGTACAAAATAAATAAACTAAATTCAGTTTTCTGTGTTTATACTTAAAATATGGTGTTTTCTTGTCGGCATCAGCCGACGGTGACGTTTTGGGCACGTTTTCATTTGTCGTCTATACACGACCGTGGCGGTCAAAGGGTTAAATAAGACGTGGGTTTAGGTATCGATATCTATCAACGATAAAATAAACAAAAAAAAATTTTTCAAAACTCATAATTTTAAGTAACAGCCGGTGATGGTGTAGCTACTTGAAATTAAGAGTTCAAAAATAAAGTTTGTAATGTCATCATTATAAGTAATAATGATTATCGATACCCGTGTGAAGTTTCACCAGTCAGTATAATTTGAACTCGTAGAGTTCCTTGGAGGAGAACTCCTTGAAAAGCCTGTCTGACTCCTTGAAGCCTTTTTAAATTTTATTACAAGTCTATAATGTGTGTTTGTTAAGTCAAATCCGCAACACTATAAGCGTCTCGCCGACATATTTCCACGCAATAGACGTGACAATAGTCAACTTTGTCTCCAATCTGCTAAGACGACCCTAATGCGCAAAAGTGTATACTGTATGGCTCCAGTAATTTATAACAAAGTACCTAAAAGTTGGAGAGAACTACCTCTATCTATGTTTAAAAATAAACTACGTACTTTTTTGACCGCCAGAGCATATTATAGCGTTACTGAGTTCCTTAATGAAAAGGAATTTTTTTCTTGACATGATTTTTAGTAATATTATTTAGTAATTAGATTTATTTGGAGCTACTTATATAATAATGTTGATTTACTCTATAATTTTAATAACTGATTAATAATTAAGTATGACAACTTTTAATATTCTGTAAATTTTTATTTATTTAATTTTTTTTTAATTGTATACCTGAATATATTATTTTGCACGTCACGTCATGACAAACATGTTTGCACTCAACTTGTTTTATCATCTTGCATGCACTTTCTATGTATGTACACACACATGTTTAAGCAAATAAAAAATCTTATCTTATAATGTCCTACTGCAGGGCAAAGGCCTTTTGAAATCCAATAAATTTTACTAGCTTCTGCCCGCGACTTCGTCCGCGTGAAAACTCTTTGGAGTGGAATTTCAAAAAAAAACCCTTTCTTAGTGGATACCTACTCTTCACAAAGAACACCCCCCCCAAATTTCATGTCTCTAGGACCAGCGGTTTAGGCTGTGCGTTGATATATCAGTCAGTCAGGACTTTGAATTTTATATTATAGATTAATTTAATTATTAATAAACCTAGAACAGCCTAAAAACTTCGTAACACAAAGAACGATTCAGTAAATAGTAATAAATTCCAAAATTGTCTACATCGTAAATAAAAATTGTCCCTTTCATACTGTATAATTAAGCATTAATGAAATGATTAAGTTTTACAAAGTTGGCAGTTGTTTTCTTCTTTGGAAAGTCAAATTACTGACAACTTAAAGAGAGAAATCGGTGTGTAACTATTCATCTGTTAAAATACGTTTATTAGTAAGGAGGTTAGATAATAAATAAGCTTCTTCACAACAAAGCTTATTGTGGGACTGACATAACGTCTTATGAAAGGACCTAAAGAATGGACGAAATTAACCTTGATATGATATGAAAAGACGGGTGAAATATGGTTAATAATGTACCCTAATATATTGTAGGTACACAACACTGAGAGCAAAATAGTGACCCAGTGGTATCGGCCCCAACTTACGAGTTGGACCCAAACAGGCGCTCACCACCACTGCTCTCAAAACGGTGAAGGAAAACATCGTGAAGAAACCGGCATGTCTAGAACCAAAAACTCGAAGACATCTACCAGCCAGCACTGAGCCCGCGTGATAGATTACAGATTATAGGCTGGTTATGACACAATACTATCTCAGGTATATTTGTGCTTATAACAGATACAATATCCATATTATAAGTGCGAAGGTAACTCTGTCTGTATGTTACCTTGTCACGCCTACACCACTGAATCCAATCATTATAAAAGACAGATAGGTAGCCTGGGACCTGGAGAAGGACACACTCCAACAAGGCCTGTTTTTTTAATTATAAAATACCATTTACCTACACGCAGTCCTAGTTGCGGGCTACAGATAGTTATAGATAAAATAAAACAAACTGACATCTGAGCAACAGAAATTAATTAGGATAAAAATGTTTTAGGCAAGTCTGTTCATTTTTCGTGGACCCGATAAAGTATCTTGTAGGTATGTAATCACTAACACATTAAGACTACAGAACTTTATTGATCATATTGAGTGGATTAAGCCCACTTATAATAATATAACCATATAAACCAGGCACATAAGTTTACTAATATCTATACTGGAATGGAAATATAAATATGAATGGAAATTTAAATATATAGGTAACTAGCTGACCCCGCAAACGTCGTTTTGCAAAAAAAAAAAATAGGGGTATGAAAAATAGATGTTGGCCGATTCTCAGACCTACCCGATATGCACACATTTCATACAAATCGGTCCAGCCGTTTCGGAGGAGTGTGTTAACTAACACTGTGACACGAGAATTTTATATATTAGATTAGATAAATGGAAATATAAATATATAGTTAATAAGATATAAAATAATTCTAACTTAATAACCAGGAAAATTATTAAGCGCTCTTCCTCTCTCTACATATTTAAAAATTTGCTGTGCCCGACAGGGTCCATAATTGTTTCTATTATTTTTTATTTACCACCTGTAACTGTACAGACGCCAGCAGGTCAACCTATCCTAATCTGTCAAATTTCTTTGATAGATTTTCAACTTTAGCACAAAGGAATAAGGTTCATATTCAATTCGGAAAATCTGACAGATTGGGGTAGCTTGATGTGCTGGCCTCTGTACATTATGGATTACAATAAACGATTTGAGATTTAATTTGAGATACCTACTCAATACAGAAAGGCGTAGGTCAAATACATTATAGGTCGACGTTACTTTTCCGTCATCAGCTAAAATATTTTTTTTTTTTGTCAGGCCTGTTGGTCTAGTGGTTAGTGACCCTGATTGCTATGCCGGAGGTCGTGGGTTCGATTCCCACCCAGGACAAATGTTTGTGTAATGAGCACGATCATTTGTTCTGTGTCTGGGTGTAATTTATCTATAATATTTATGTATTTAGAAATATATAAGTATGTTTATCAGTTGTCTAGTACCCATAACACAAGCTCTGCTTAGCTTGGGACTAGATGGCGTTGTGTGATAGTTGTAGAATATTATTATTATTATTATTATTATTGCTGAATGGCCCCCGCTCTTGACCTCGATCACGCCTGATGGAAAGCGATGAATGAGATCTATGATACGAGCGTGCCCAGAAGATGCCTAAGGCACTGGAACTCCCACGCATCGACGAAACACAGCAGGCTGCTTGACGCCGGACTTCGGTGGGAGGGTGGTCGCAAACCAAGCGGGCGTTGGCCCTACCATCGCAAGGGAAGAATTGGCCAGTCAAATAAAGTGTTGGGTGTGACTGTCCAGGATGCACCGAGCGGTCGGTTCAGTTGAGTAACTGGCGGAACAAACTGCGCTACACGAGGAGGCTTCTTCATGCATCCCAAATCTACTTATCATCTTACATACAAATTTTTCAAGGACCAACTAAGGTCACGAGGTTCATGACCATTATTTTCATTTACTACTTTTGGTTCTTGGAAACTGTTGTTAGCTTAATTGTCCACCCAAAAACCTACTAATAATAAAGCTGGAGAGTTTTTTTTTTGTTTGTTAGTTTGAACGCTCTAATCTCTGGAACTACCAGTTGGGTTTAAGATAATCTTTTTGCATTTGATAGCTTATTTAACATCACGCTAGGAATCTTAGATGCCAAGTAAAAATAAACGAAGGCAGAAAGAACGCTACGCGAAAATGAAGTAATAGCGCGGGCAGGCGATGCGATGCGACGGTGTGAGTCAGGGGAATAAGAAACACGATGATGTGGCGGGCAGAAGCTAGTCACACTAATATTATTAAGGCGAAAGTTTGTGAGTGTGTGTGTGTTTATATGTTTGTTACTTCTTCACGCTCAAACAGCTGAACGGATTTGGGTGAAATTTGGCATACAGATAGTTTATAACCAGGATTAATACATAGGATACTGTTTATTCCGATATTCCCACGGGATCGACACCTATGCGGGCGAAACCGCGGGGCGCAACTAGTATTATAATATAACTGAAATAGTTCTCAAGTATCGTGTATAGTCTGTGCACATCTCCAAGACAATGTTTCTTGTTAATAAAGTAGTATATAATTTGTGGCCACATGTTGCTACTGATCCCTAGCGACCAGCTAGTTTATTTGCATTTCTTCATGGACTTGAAAAACTTCTAAATCATTTTATTTCTCATAACGGTTGCCAAAGCTTCCTTTGAAGTGGTTATTTTCGGCTTCATCTCATTTGTAACAAAGTTTATTACGTTTATACGCACTTGAAACTTTGAAAGTTTTGAAATTCTCATTTCGTGAAACATCTGCTTTACAAGGAGTTTCTCTGTAGTGTTGTTTTATTTGTAATACTAAGGAAAGCAATCAAATTATTTGCTCAAAAACAACAGTTTTCGTCTGTTAAATTTTAGCTATCCTGGCCGAGTGTTTTATTAAGTATATATTTTGTTAGGAGACCTTTCTTTCCTTCACTAGATAATGTTACTCTAAATTTAATTGCAATATTATCTATCATCCTGTGTTCATCCCAATTTATTTGGAGTCAGTGCAGCTCATCTAATTTCATAAATCAGCTGTCATCGTTTTTAGCCGTAGCGTCTCCTAGAACAAAATCCACACATCGTTTCTTTGCTCGTCCTCTAGGTACTCCCCACATTTAGGTATACTTAAAACTTTTCCCACGACAAGTCTCATTACAATTTAAAACCTAAAATATGTATTACAACTAATGCTTTGGAAGGTGGGTAGGCCTCTGGTGTGGCACGCATCCTGCCGATCGATTCTGTAAAACTCTCACCGTGAAAAGTTAGGTGAAGTGAGCTTAGAGTGAGCTGTCAAGAGCATCAATCCCTAGCATCAGGATGACACTGACAGCTCTTTCCACGCTCACTTCACCTAAGTCTTCACGGTGAGATGGTTACAGAATCACCCTGCAGCAGTGCGTCGATACCTTTGCACCATCTCATGTTTCTAGCACGGCGGGCTGTGCTGGCGCCGCTGCTGCGGCTGCTGAGACCCTCAAGTGGCGCAAATACTGTAACCTTATGGGTAACTACAGCTTTGAGCCATTTAGGGTCGAAACACTCGGGTCATGAGGCCCGAGTGCGCGTCTCCTTTTAAAAAAAAGATCTCGCCGGCTGATCGACAGTTCACGTGACCAGGGGGCTGGGTCGTTCTTTGGCCAAAGAATTAGCATTGCTATTCAACGTGGCAATGCTGCCAGTCTTCTGGGCACGTTTTCGGATGACAGTGATGCGGGCGAGTACTTCGAAGCCTAAATATCCTGTTTTTAACCAACTTCAAAAAGGAGGAGGTTATCAATTCGACGAAATTCTTTTTATGTTTGAAAGATGTGTATTTCTAAAAGGTCCTATTTAAATTTTGTAAAGATCTGATGATGAGTTTCGGAGACAGACAACGGTACTCTTCAATAAATGCCAGCAAATCAACCGCGATTGCTGCTATCGCATATGTTTACGCAATCACACAACATAACATCGCGCCTGTACCCTTTAAAGGGGTACGCAGATGTGTTCAGTATACCATGGTACACCCTCACAAAAAGAATGTAAACACTAGCGTTATACACCCTCATTTCCCTGTTGCAAGTAGTGTTAATTTGTGTGAGGTAGATACAACTAAAAAGTGAAAAATAAAAACTTTTTTACAAAAAAAAAAACAACCGACTTCCAAAAAAAAACACTACAAAGTAAAAAATAACTTTAATTTCGGAAGTCGGTGTCAAAAAACGACAATGCGCAGACAGCGACACCGACTTCCGAAATTAAAGTTATTTTTCACTTTGTAGTGTTTTTTTTTGGAAGTCGGTTGTTTTTTTTTTTTTTTTGTAAAAAGTTTTTGTACTTATTTATATAGTTAGTTTTTTAATTTAGTACCTAGTGTAAACAGTTAATTAAAATTAAAAATAAAGTTATAGACCGTACTGCAAATATGATAAAACGAATATTTTCTATGTTGATTGCCAAAGTCACGAATCGGAAATATTCCTATAAAGAGACATGACTCCGTTGTTTCACCCCAATGAGGTTAACTACGAAAAAGGGTCAAGACCCGAGAAGTCATGGCATTAACGTTTCTATTGCAAAAATGAAGTTTTGCAAAGAACAAAATGGTTCCGTACACAAAGGGTGCCAACGGGACCATATTACTAAGCCTCCACTGTCCGTCCCTCCGTCTGTCTGTTAGCGGGTTGTTTCTCATGAATCGTAAAAGGTAGACAGTTGAAATTTCTACAGTGTGTATTTCTATTGCCGCTATAACAATAAATCATAAAAGTTAAATTAAATTGAAATTAAGCGGGGTCTCCATACAAGAAACGTTTTATCGGGGTTTTTTGCCTTGTGGTAGGGAACCCTTCATGTGCGAGTCTGACTCGCGCTTGGCCGATTTTTAGGTTTTAAACGGATACTAGTGGACATAATATTTTATTATTATTATTATAACACTGGCCACAGAGATTTCATTATAATTTCTCGGGATAAGAAGTACTTAGATAAAACCTAAGTATTTTCTTCTGGTAATTACATGCCAAAGAGCCTCACTGCGATAAATCACGATCGCGGGTTAGCTCGCTACGATGTCACCTCCATGTTAAACAAATGCATGCTAATCGACACGCACGCATCGCGGGGTGCTTGGTGGGACGCCAGATACTAAATGTTACAAAGACAAAAAATCAATGGGCAACATAGTCCTAGTGTCAAAATGTACAAAAGTCTTAATGTACAGTCGCCAGCAGGTCAACCTACCCCAATCTGTCAAATTTCTTTGATAGATTTTCAACTTTAGCACAAAGGAATAATGTTCTTAATCAATTGGGAAAATCTGACAGATTGGGGTAGCTTGATGTGCTGGCCTCTGTACATGAATGTGCAAATGATAAAAAATAATTGTGATAAAATGCGTAAGGGTCTAATTGTTGCCGGGGCAGCGGGATTGTCCGAAAGGGTTACCGCTACCCCGGAACACAAAGGGCTAAGGAAGGAACACGGGTGGGTTTTAGTCAGTAAGAGTCTGACACTCCCTTCTGCTCCACCCAGAGCGGGAGGGGTCATTTGATGATTTCCCATCCACAAAAAAAAAGGGTCTAATTGTTAAGATTGTCAAAATGTACAACATAATGGGCTCTTAAATTAAATATGTTACACATCTAGGAGGAATTTAAGTACACTAAATATTATGTAGAAGTCTTGCTTTGTTTTACGTTAAAATAAAAATAGAAGATTTTTTAAATTTTGTTACAATTATTCAAAGAATAGCTCAGTCTGACAATCCGTGCATTAATAAATACACTATAAAACCCTGTCATATTAAACAAATTTACCTCCAGCTAGTATAATTTTGGATGAAATCATACTAACTTATTAACAAAGTGCAGGCGGGATGTGCATACACATATCGTCGACCGTAGGTTCAATTGAGGTAAGGGACAAGATATTCAATGTCCCTTACCTCAATTGAACCTACGGTCGACGATATATTTATGCACGTGGCTGTACATATGACATTTTTACCTTATATCAATTGAACATTACAGCTATAATGTATTTGTATTCTATCATAGCGGCGTTTGGGCAAAATGACATTTTAGCACTAGGCAATTTATACATTTTGACACTAGGACAATGTTGCCTATTGTTTTTTTGTCTTTGTAACATTTAGTATCCGGCGCCCTTGGGGGTACCTACCTCGTTTTGCTCGACTACGTGAAAACAAAATATTTTTGTTTTTACATTGCCGTCTACGGGCAAGCGTATATTTTTCAACCATTAGATAACTATTATTCTGAATGAAAAATATGGCAGTTTGACATAGTTAAACTACAGTTTCCTAGTAGAGCGTCCGTTACATTTTTTATTTCACGAGTACCTTATAATCTATTCAGTTGACTTTGATGATATGGTACCGTGAAAGCTTAAGAGTCAGACTGCTCAGACGTCAATACTTTAAGCCGTAATTCACAAGAATGGTGGCTTTCTAGATGATAACAAATGATACTTGAAGCTGGATTTATTAACCTCGAAGACAAATGGTTCCTCAAAGCGCGCCGTAATACATCATGTTACAATTATTCTTTAAATAAACCACTAGCCGCCCCTGCTTCGCACGGTTTTTACGGCTTGACAAAACATCAAGATTCTAATATCAATATATTATTATACATGTACAGGGTGGTCAAAAAGTCGTGGATCAAACAAAATAGGAAGATAAAGGAGGTAATTTCCAACGCTTTTAAAGTGAGAAATACTTTTTGGTAACGCTTTAAAATTTTTGGAAAAAAAATAATTGCTCTGGAAATTTGGTGCCCAGAGCCGCAATAGAACTTTTGTAGTGCTGATACATTATCTAGTATTGATACAAGACCGTTTGTTTTATAACACATTTTTTTTTAATTAGTCTAATTGTAAAAGAACTCGGTAAGTATAGTGATATAGTCATAACTTTTAGGGCAATTTTAGGGCCATGCTGTAGAAAGTTTTTTGTAGGAAATGACCTCCTTTATCTCCCTACTTCGTTTGATCCACGACTTTTTGACCACCGTGTATAAATATATAATAAACCTTCCGGGATAAATTCTCTACATGAAGGTGAAAACTACATCAAAATCTATTGCGTAGTTTAGAAGAACAAAGGGGTCTCACACAGGCCGACATGAAACACAACTTTAATTTATTAATATGTATAGAAAGAAGATTACAATATTTTTATTCGTCACAGACTTTTAGGAGCCTGAAAACACACTGCACTGCGACTTCTAACACTGCACTGAAATAAAGAGCAATCAACACTACGTCTGAAACTACGCCTACACCCACTACGGAAATCATTCAAGATGATTTTTTTAAGTTTATGTAACTAATGCAGTGATACCTTCGATTTAACGACAATAAATAAAAAACTGGCAATACCAGTCCATAGGAGTACAGACGGAGGAGTTTCGACGATGTGATGGAATATTTGGTAAAAATAATTTCAATAATTTTATTACCTTTTCGGGAGCGTGTAGCTAGAAAACGGTGGGAATTCGGAAAAGTATAATCAGACTAATGTTTGTAGAAAATTTTATGAGCTCTAATTTGGTATACGAATGCTTTTCCCTACGACGTACGGGTTTTTCGTACCTTCGCTCCGGCTAACCTCCTGGACGTCAGGGCTTTTAATATGTTCACTCCCTAAGCACCTTGAACCAGTTTCTGAAGGAATCGCTTAGTTCCCTGCTCACGCACTTTACAACTCCTTTGTTAACAATAAATAAAACAACTCCTTTGTTAAAAATAAATTAATGGTTTAAATAGCTTTTAAACCATTAATTTCGTATAATTAAATGAGTGATAGTAAACCAACAAACAAACCATAACCACATTATAACACACGATTACTCTCAATTTGAATCATTTTGAAGCATATTTCTAATCCATTGCTCCCTATGTTCGAAAAATGTGTCTGCTCAACAACGCAAATAACGCAATGAATGTTGTTGAACTGTCCAATGAAACCCATTGCTACTTATAGTGTGTTACGCAGTTACCCTGCAGTCTAATATAATACCAAATCAACCAAATATCTACCAACACAGAAATTAGTGCTAAATGATGCAGGCACCAAATTCTACAGGAGACATCAGTATATGCTACCACTGGTAAAACAAGCAAACAGGAGGAAACATTTACATAACAAGCAACAAGCCAACTCATCAGTATCACATGAAATCGAGTTATCCACTCAACCGATGTGGAATATCGATAAACAAATATGTCACGTACCTATATGCGTAGGGTTGCCAGGTTTTTGATGATAACTAAGTTACCGTTACTACTCGTAACCCTAAATGTTATTGAGGGAGATTTGAAGCGGCTTTTCCGACAATATGAGAGGATTATTTGAATGTGTCTCTTATGATCAGATTATTGTCTGTTTAATTAATGATAAGCGTTACTTATATTTTTTTCAAGAAGTGGCTTAATGTAGAGTGAATGCTTCTCTTATTTGATTTTGTGGAATTCGTAAGCTATGATGGATAATAAAGTGGCCAGCATCTGCCATTGTGTAAATGTGTACCGTCACAACAATAAATACGTTGCGCTTACGCAAAAAAATCAAAAGTGATTTTCTCGTGAAATAATGATTCCAACAGCTGGTAAATAAAAAAATAATGATTCCAACAATGGTTTCGAAAATAAACACTATGTTCGTAACACCATAAAAAAATATCAACAGTCTTGGAGAAAATATCTTTTGAATGTTGCGTAACGTATTTATGCTCCTGACTGTACCATTGTAACTATAATAACAAATGCCGATCGCTCCTATTACAACGCGCGTTTATTTTGGAAGTACTGCTTTACCCGCAGTACGATTCACCGTTCGCCATTCGCAATCTGTCGCCGATTCTATTTTCTAAAAGGTCGAATTTGTATGAAATGGAACAAGACGAGTGTTTAAATACTTTTGGATATCCTGTGTTTATATCTGTCTACTTTAGCCAGGTAGATTCAGAGGTGATCCCGGACTGAAGAAAATTAGGTTCTTTTAACCACTCAATATGATTGATTTTTGATTAAATACGTAAATAATTATTGAAGGCAGGTAAATAAGATTTCGTTATCAAAGGTTTCAGATGAAAAAAAACCCAATCGAAACATAAATAGAAAAATCAACCGATACAGGTGCCTACGGAATGTACAGATTGAATTGATCGTTGCTTTTTGAAATGGAGTCTAAAGTTGCACGAATAAACAAGATTTGCAACATGGAAAATGCTGATGACAGTTTGCCAATAAATTTTACCTGGCTTCTGCAGCATAACAAACAGTAGAAAGCGTTGTTTGTTTTCTCTTAAACTCAGATCATTGATAAAAAGGAGTTAGATCGATGCTAAACGGGCGTTGCCAATGCGTTGCATCGACGCAGCGCAGTGATTTCGTGCACACGTGCGCTGCGATGTCGTAACGCAACGCAGCTTAACCTGACGTCGCACTTTCACGACGTCGCCGTTCACCTTCAATATTCTAAAAAACACTGCGCTGCGTTTCGTTGTCGCTCTGGTCGTCTCACCGCAGCACTCCTCCCTGCTTCGGCACCGTGTGGCGTGATGCTCAAATTTTTACGTAGAACTACGGAGCGTCACCGCTCAGGCGACGCAGCGCCGACGCAACACATTGCGCATTGGCAACGCCCGTGTGGCATCGCCCTTAAAGAGCAAAACCATATTTTTTTCTTACTATGAGTTATCAAGCAGCAAAGTTGGACTACCTTTTCATCAGATTGCAATAGAAATGAGCAAAATAGCGCTCTATCAGAGAAACAGCATAGCTAGACAAAAACTTAAGTTCCCGTAAAATGAGGAAGTAAGTACAGTCACGAAAATTTATTGTATTAGGAGCAGTGGTGACTCAGAGGTAACGACTGCAACTTACGAGTTGTAGGTCGTAGTTTCGAACCCAGACAAGCGCTTTACGTTGTGACACTACATTGTACATGATACTCAAGGCATAGACAAATAATGAGGTTACGTCTGGCGCGGATATATTTTATTTGTTAATATTTTACGTAATCTATGTTATTTATTTATTTTTATTTCTGTAACTGCCCGTGACACCACAGCGGGCCCTATCAGAATACCAGCGCTGCGAAATTTATTTTTAAATATCGCAGCATCATGCTGAGACAGGAGCCTTTTGGCCTCATAAAGAACTTTCTGTTTCGTTTTTCTTTTTGTTACTTTTTTATTATTTTTTTATTTTGGTATTTTAATTTAGACTGTGTTTAGTTTGTGATCCTCCTGTATGAGTCGCAATAAATACTTTTTCTTTTCTTTCTTTCTTTGTGAACATTATTTCATCATCACCGCTCTCAAAATGGTGAAGGAAAACCGGCATGTGCTAGAACCGCAAATTCAAAGAAATGTGACTTATTACTTAATCACCCGCAAAGGGCCCGCGTGGTGGTTTATGGCCCACTCCCTCTCATAAAGAGGCCTCGGCCTGTGTCCCAGCAGTGAGAACATTATAGGCTGATTATGGTAAGTAGGCCAATTTTCCGTGTATATCATACATATTGTCAAAGAATGACAGCTGTTGTAATTTGAATATAAGGATAATTTAGATTGGTGGTCAATTTGCTTCACAATTAAGTTCCCTGTCTTTACATATGTATTTACCGTACCGTAAAAGTTCTCTTCGATATTTAATAAGCTTAGTTAAAGCCTTCCAAATAAACGCCTATAATTTTTTTAAATGAATGATTCCGCTCTTAACCTCGATCTCGCCTGGCGAAAAGCGATGCATGAAGTGTACAATGGAATGAGTGCATCTATAAGATGCATATTCACTCCTACATCGAAGGTCATAAGCTACGGATTCCTAGGAGAAGTGGCGGCCATATAGCGTCTACAATTTACCGGCGAATGACGTCACTGAAATTATGTTTATGAATCCTATAGGTATTGAGACTGAAATCAGACCGTGAACATTATTAAAACTACGAGAATTTCCCCTCTGACATCAATAAATAATCGGAGGCTGTAACGTCAATCATTTTGTTACATTCCAGACAAGAATCGAGGCGTTATCAAAAGTTTTCAGAATTTATTTTATACAAATACCTAGCAAATTTAATAAGTGTAATAACTGCCGCACGGGTCGATCGATCAGGTTAAGTCACGCTTGTAGCGGTTAGTCCGTGGATGGATGACCATCTTTACATACCAAGACCCCCCCTGCCTCAGAAAGCACGTTAAGCCGCTGGTCCCGGCTGTCATTCGAGGATCTTTGACAGTCGTTACGGGTCGTCAGAAGCCCGAAAATCTGACAATCAGTCTTACCAAGGGGTATCATATTACCCAGTAACTGGGTTGTGGAGGTCAGATAGGCAGTCGCTCCATGTAAAATACTGGTATTCAGCTGCATCCGGTTAGACTGGAAGCCGACCCCAACATAGTTGGGAAAAGGCTAGGCATATGATTTACCTAGCAATTTTACTGTAATAGTCTAGTCTACTACTGGTTTTATTACTCTTTCACTATAATTTGAAGCGACGGCTAGTGATTGGGCACCATGGTAAATGTTAGTGATTGGGCACCATGGTAAATGTTAGTGATTGGGCACCATGGTAAATGTTAGTGATTGGGCACTATGGTAAATGTTAGTGATTGGGCACTATGGTAAATGTTAGTGACTGGGCACCATGGTAAATGTTAGTGATTGGGCATCATGGTAAATGTTAGTGATTGGGCCCCATGGTAAATGCGGGTTAAGCCACGCTTTCCTAGAAGTGCGGTAGCCGCTACATAAAGGCCGCAGTGACGGCTGTCATGGAAATGATGGTTTGACTTTGAAAAAACGCTTTCTAAGAAAACACACCAATTTAATTTCAGAAATAATGTTTCTGTGACATCGACGAAATTGTAGACGCTTTGTGGCGGCCACCGGTCTTCCAGGAATCCGTAACTTTAGCGAAAATAACAAAATCAAAGGCGTTCGACAAGAAGGCGGAGAGCATTTAGGTAAATCAGGTGAACCCTTCGTGAATCCACGCGACACACAATGGCTTTTTAATTGTTTCTATAATTACGTCATTCAACTGGTTAAGTCAGGTACTTTACTGTGCCATTTTTTCACAACGAAATATTTCGTACATTCAGTTGCTTAAAATCCAGTCAATTTAAAAATAACAAAGTTGCAGAAGAATTATACCAAACTGTTTTCTTATTAGTAAGTGTCTTGTTCAGAATTCCTGTAAAAGTATATTTATTTCGTAGCCTTCCAAACAGTGGTGATCTATGTTGTCTTCGCTATCTTATTAAGAATTCTCTACTGATTCTCGCAATTTTATATCTGTCTTAGCGGAGATTTGTTGCAGTACATCTGGGAAATATGGGTGCTTTTGAGAAAACAAAGACGCCTGACTGAAATATTATTTTATTAGGTAGGTACTGAAACTGATGTTCCATGAAGAGCTTATCAATAAAATGTAAGCCCAGTGGCTTTGTGCATGGTTTTGTACCCAGACTTGCATGATTTGCAGGTTAACAAATATTATCATAGCTATGTAACAAATATTATCATAGTTATTTACACAGTACTATTTATGTCTAAGCAGCGGGGTAATTGCGTTACACACACAGTAGGAATCGCTTTCATTTTGACAGTTCAACAAGTTTCATTGCGTTATTTAAGCTGTTGAGCAGACATATTTTTCAAACATAAGAAGCAATGGATTATACTTCAAAATGATTCAGATTGTGATTAATGGTGTGTTATGCAATTAGGCTAGTTACTTCAATTTTATTGAATACCCAGGCAAAAAAAAATGCATTTTGTAAATCGAGCTTAATGTAACAACTGAGAAAATAGAATTAAGAGCCTACACTACCTCAGCTAAAATTCACTCTTTATCCCGCTCACACGATGCTGCTCGCGGACTTAGTGAGAGCGAGACAGAGTGCGGTGCTAGGCGGCAGGCAGCGCCAATAGTTTAGGTATTTGCTTTTTACGGTGAAAATAATGGTAATTTAAAAAAAGTAAATAACATAAGACCTGCTATAAAGTTAGTTCAGTTAGTATACAAAGTTTCATGATCTAATTTGAAGTAATTTTTGAATACCAGCGGTTTATTGTTCGGTTTGGAGGTAACTTTGGATTTTTTTTCTATCGAGAAAATTTTATGAAATCGTGTTTTCGTCTAACATAAGACCTAACATTAATCCTCAACTTTACCATATATTTATTTCAAAATTAATGCTGCAGTATTTTCGACATTACGGAGGATCATGCTAAGCCATTTGAGGTAGTATAGGCCCTTAACTCTAGTTGCTCCTTCCAAAACGTAGTTTCGTTTATAGAAGAATGGGCAAGAAACTTTTTCGCCTTAAGTAAAACAGTTTTTAACACCCGATAAAAACAGACGTTTTCATTAGCCGTCCCCCGACGCGACGCGAGGAAAAAATATTTCCTACAACTTATATTAAACTTAAAGGGACAATATATGTTCATATTTTTATAGTTAGTAGAGGTTTTTGTTTGAGTCGGGGGTATTTTAATATCACAAGATCGACATTATTGAATCGGCGACGGTTTACCTGCGCTCGATTACGATTGATTTCCCATGAGCAATGTACGCAACTTTCTCTTATGCGTTTGAATCTGTATCAAGCCTAACAATCACAAAGAGAAATATTTTACGTAAAATATTCGGTCCTTCTTCGAGAAATTTTCAATAAAAATCGTGTAACCGTTTTGACGTTCATTTATCAAAAAGTAAGATTACTGTGATATGTTCGATGAGACAAAACTAAGTGTCGCTTGTATCGTGAGGCTCAGGAGTGCGAATTTATGAAAGTTATTACAGTTACCTTACTACATTCATGCAAACATCTCTCATGCAGTAGTATCACGGTGTCTGGTTACGAGTATGTGCCCGGTCGATGGCAATAGACTCGCCCCTTACATGAGACTTAAATATAATAAACAGAGACATCTAGAAGAATACGGCTAGGGTGCAAATTGGACGACATTCTTAAATCAGCCAAAATTCAACCTCAAAACTCAAACTCTAAGCATTTATTTCAATTAAACTATTTATAGGCACTATTAAATTGTCAAAATGAAATTGTCGGTCAGTTAGTCAGAAAGTTGAAGCTCGTTGCCCATTCCAAAGCGTAGATCTCTATGGAGAAGAACGGGCAAGAAACTCCAAGAACACTCTTTTAAATCAAGATATTACAAAATCCTGGTTGCATTATTCTTGGTTCAATATGTGAGAACAATGTAAAAAAAATACAAATGAAGAAACAATTCAAAATATAAGATAAGCAAAAGAATCATAGGGCATCGAAAAATTCGTCCGCATCGCTGTCAACAGGTGCCCAAAAGACTGGCAACATTGCCAAATATAAGATTAAAAATTGACCAGTTTCAACCGATGGCGCCCGTTCACGAACAAGACGCGTGGATCAGCACCAGCCAGCTCAAACATTTTGTATGGCATCCTCTAAAACCAGTGTGTTCTGCCGACCATAACGGACGGTGCTGAGACGTGGATGCTCACTCAGGAGCCTGTGTACAGAGTGAGAGTTGCACAGAGAGTTTTATAATTTATAATATTAGTGTGAAATACTCCGCATAAGTGTAGATCCCGTAGGATTATCGGGATAAATTAATGTACGCTATGTGTTATTGTAATGAATAAGTTAAGTATATAATTATTGTTATAAGGTAAAATGTTATCTATGGCTATGGTTGAATAAGTCATACTAGTTATGGTACTTACTCGCAATTACCCCACTTGGAAAATGTATACTGTAGGTAATAAAGTAAATGAAGTGGTAAAGCCGTCAATTTAGTATTATGATAATTCAACGAACGGTCCAAAAGGAGGTGTAGAGTGCTTGAGCAGGGACCTAAGTGAATCCTTCAGAAATTTGTTCAGGGTGCTTAGGGAGTGAAATACTAAAAGTCCTGACGTCTAGTAGGTGATCCGGAGTGCGAGGGGGGAGACACAAAGTTTCCACATTCGGTTTACTATACACGACACGCACGCTCGCGCGTTTCGTGGCACTAGCTTTACGATTTATTAAACGACCTCAAAAAAGGAGGAGGTTCTGAATTCGTCTACATCTTTTATTTTCAAGCCTAAAATAATGTGTAGGTTTTGGCATATAGCAGTCTCCATATTATATCTGTACTAATAATCATAGGCTTACCGAAAAGATCAAAGAAAGATAATATTATCTAACATATTGACAAAAGGTTCTGGAATTATTTTGGGTATTATAGAATAGCTGTGGGCCGCCAGCGATTTCATTAACTATACAGACCTAGACAAGAATTTCTATTTATAATATTTCATAATATGTAAGGGTATGTAATGTACCATATTTACTAGCAGGAAACATGTTTCACTATTGCCAATTTTTGTAGTTTATAGACAGTATGGCCCTTTTTAGGCAGTGGTGGCTCAATGGTAACGAACTTACAAGTTGTAGGTTCGAACCTAGTCGTGCGTTTTACTTTGTGTGTCAATTATTTCATCATCCCTGCTCTCAAAACGGTGAAGGAAAAGATCCTATTCGAAGATATGTGACATCTAATAACCCGCACTGGGCCCGCGTGGTGGATTACGACCCACTCCCTCTCACCGAGAGGAGGCCTGTTTCCCAGCAGTGGGAACAATAGGCTGATTATGTTACAGTAGGTGGGAGGATTTTCTTCGCAAGCTCTTTCTACAATCGGTATTCGAACAAACTACTTTACTGAGTCTTCTTTTACTGCCTTTAAACTGCCCTGTTGGTATCATGGTCGCAACGGTCTGGAGAACTATTAATTCCTAATGGAAAACCTAATTACACTTTTTCCCGACCTGGTAATCGAACACAGGACCCTTACGCTCCATAGTCGCACTTAGGACCACGAGACCAACGGGGCAAAAATCTTGATTATTTAATGTAGGCATCCATTTAAGTTTCTAAAATACGAGTAGGTAGGTAGATATCAAAACGTAATTTTACAAGAGATATGGTTGTAGCTGGAACATTATTAATTAAATTACAATTTCTATCCTAAATAAACATAGCAATGATAACTTTGAATAAGCTATCGTTATAAGTATAACATACGTAAAGTCCCCGTCACGAGAAGCTATACATTTTGTAAACACACATTCAGGGGTTCGCAACCTTTGGATCAAATAAAACTAAACAGTTTTGTTTTGATTTTTATACAGGTATATTGTAATTACTGTCATTAGACGATTCCGAGTATTCTGTTTCTGCATTCTGCAGAATTGACAGCATCAGCGTGAATTTACTTCAAAATGGTGGCCCAAATGTTTACGTTCCATGAGTCAGACGCGTTCCACTACCACAAAACATTAGACGACAGCGCTTTATATCGCTAAAATATAATCCGACCAAGAGAAAATGCTCGTTGGTTTCGTATTTGGTACGCAAGGCTACAATACACATAACCAGTATAAGCTGACTTATGATTGTACGAAAAACCTATAGAATGCAAGGTCAGCTAAAACTAGAAATGTATAGCTTGATGTGTAGCCGTGTGTACACGTATGTTACTTTGAGTTGTTTGAACTTGGGATTATTTGTTGTTGATTGAATTGTCACTATGTAACTTAGTAGAAGTTCTTTAATCCAAAATTTATAGCTTATCGTGACGGGGACTTTAGTATAACGTACCTAGGTAGACACCATCGAGAGGAGAGGTACATACCATCTATACCAGACCCATTTAACGTGCCTCAAATTCTGTTTACAGTACAAAATGAAATATTCTACATTCTTGTATACTTCATTACATACGAGTCTACAAACATTTGCTTGTAAATGCGACTTACGTATTCACAATAGGGTGCTCAGAGCTGTTCAGTGGTTACATATTTAACTGGAAAATGATCCTACGTCACGCCACATGCTAATCTTTAAAGATTCGCAGCTTGTCACAGAAATAGAATTCGAATAAGCGGCGAGCGTTTGTGCTTTGTAAACGTCGACGACGGCTTAGTCGATCTATTCTGTAAAAATCTCACCGTGAAAACTTAACATGATTACTTACAGGTTCAGTATAACTTAATCATCATCTGCCTAGCCTTTTCCCAACTACGTTGGGGTCGGCTTCCAGTCTAACCGGATGCAGCTGAATACTAGTGTTTTACATGGAACCATTGCCTATCTTTTTTTTTTGTTGATGAGAAATCATCAAATGACCCCTCCAGCTCTGGGTGGAGCAGAAGGGAGTGTCAGACTCTTACTGACTACAACCCAACCGTGTTCCGTCCTTAGCCCTTTGTATTCCGGCGTAGCGGTAACCCTTTCGGACAATCCCGCTGCCCCGGCAGGCTTCGGCCCTTTCGGGCCCCTTCCTTGTTGCTGACATCTCTTTGAGGCGCGCGTAGAACACGTACGCGCCGTCCATTGCCTATCTGACCTCCACAACCCAGTTACTGCACCCTAATTGCGTAATTGCTAATCCATTGCTTCATAAGTTCGAAAAATTTGTCTGGTCAACACATAATTAACGCAATGAATGTTGTTGAACTGTCACAATGAAACCGATACCGATTGATAATGTGTTACGCAATTGCCCCGTTGGTTAATACGATACCCCTTGTTAAGACTGCTTGTCAGACTTTCGGGCTTTTGTCGATCCGTAATGACTGTCAAAGATCCACGAATGACAGCCGGGACCAATGCCTTAACGTGCTTTCCGAGGCACGGAGGGGTCTTGGTATATGAAGGTCACCCAGCCACGGACCAACCGCGGCAAGCATAGCTTAGCTTGATCAATCGAACCGTGCGGCTATAAACAAAGACTCAGCCACAAGACCCTCAGTATAACTTTATCTACAAAAAAAACAAGAATATTTATTTCATCTCAAACATTGTGATAGTATATAACATTTGAGGCAGAAAGTTACAATAGTACTTATATCGGTTGAGCTTTCTCCGTGGTAGCTGAACAATGATGAGGTTTATAAACAGGGAATGTAAGGAAAATTGAAATTAATGAGAAAATCAAGCAAACGAAAATTCATTTGGCAGCTCTCGATGTGTGTGTATCGATATGCATGTGTTTGTGTGTAAACTTCAGTGTGAGCCTAAAGGCCCACGCTTATACAGCGAATGGACGGATCATTGCATGCTTAACGCAATGGTTCTAACTGATGAGGCTACTTCGTTCGTGTATAGACACCAGCACATCAAGCTATTACAATCTGTCAAATTTCTTTAATATATTTTCAACTTTATTGCTACAGCATAAGGTTCAAAGTTGATCGGGAAAATTTGACAGTTTCGGGAAGCTTGATGTGCTGGCGTCTGTATAATGTGTGCATGAACGCATCCGGTCAGGCCAAACTGACGCAGGTGTGCCTGTCTCTATATATGGTAGATAGATAGATATAACGTTTATTCAGTGCAACAAAAAACTTTTTTACAAAAAAAAAAAAACTACCGACTTCCAAAAAACACTGCAAAGTGAAAAATAACTTTTATTTCGGAAGTCGGTGTCGTTGGTTCCGCATTTTCTTTTATTGACACCGACTTCCGAAATTAAAGTTATTTTTCACTTTGTAGTGTTTTTTGGAAGTCGGTAGTTTTTTTTTGTAAAAAAGTTTTTATTTTTCATTTTTGAGTGGGCCAGTTTGTAACTTATCTAAGTTACAATAGCCTAATGTCAACTGCTCATCACTTTTTACAAAATATTGCTTTTCCCGATGCAGGGACGTTAATTGTTGAAGAGTTCTTCTTGTATGAACCAGGAGAACTGGAGCTGATTGAGAAGTCACTATTAGCTCCACTTCACGATACGCATTGTGCTTAGCAACCACATTAAAATACCTAATCGACTCGCAAACCATGAAATATTTATTATTGAGTAGTTCCGATGGCCATCTGTGGTCTTCGTCATCAGTTCCACTTCACCGAATGGTGCTTTCTTAGAGCAAATGCACGAGTTACTATGAAAAATACCCAAATCGCTATAGGTGTGCTTACAAAATTTGAGGGTTTTCCTCAATTTCCATGGGATTCCCTCATCAGATTCCGATTTGGTGACAATGAGACCAACTCGGGAGCATACCCTTTCAAACAAAAAAAGAATTTAGAAAATCCGTCTAAAATTGGCGGAGTATTCGATGAACAAACATACAAAAAAAAAAAACATACAAACATCCGAACATAGTACCTCCTCCTTTTTGTGAAGTCGGTAAAAAGACACAATACAAGTACTAAAAAAAAAACATCAAAAAAGGTGAAAGAAAAAAAATACAAAGATTAAAAAGATAAATTGACCCATAGACCTCCGATACATCTATAACAGTCGATCACTACTGGGCGATGTGTGTCTCATGGTTGCACCGATTGGGAGTCCAGTTCAGCATATGCCAGGTACTTACCTGACGCTGGTATTTTCTGCTGCATCCCGGTAGACTATAAGTCAGCTACTTGTCTAGCATAACATATTGTAATAAAAAGTCTGTGGTATGTACAAATGACCTATAAACAGGACACCAAAGCCGAATACTAATTCATCGACTTTCTATAATCCCAAGTGTGTCACGTGCTTTAAAAATAACGTAATTCATGTTTCAAACATTGATGCGGTCTGTTTACTCATTAACTTATTAACTGTCCAATTGGAAATTGGAAACTACTTACATTACCGAGTTGATTGAACGACTATTTGTGTATTCATGATTGTAACATTAAATTTTGAAACACAGATTTAAGTGCTATCAAATATTAGTGAATACCTACACTTCCCACTATCCTACTAATATTATAAACGCGAAAGTTTGTGGGAATGGATGGATGGATGTTTGTTACTCTTTCACACAAAAACTACTGAATAGATTTCCATGAAACTTTTCAATAAAAATAATAATTATATAATAATTACCATGTATAATAAGTATTTAGTACGCTAAAAGTTTTAAGTGATTTGTTGATTAAAATCACTGATAATAATAATTAAGGTAATCAAAGTAAAAAAAAATGGCTCACTTATTACATTTACCAGGTGTTCCGGGGCAAATGTAATAATGTTGGTCAATTTCTTAGGACTGACATAGTTTTAAATCGGGGGTAATAGCAATAAAATGCGAAAATCGAATTAACTTTAACTTAATAACTTTCATCAGTCCCTCAAAAGCGTGAATTGGTCGGTGAGTAGTTCAAAAAGTATTTTACACATATCAGAAATAGCAGCACCAGTTTTCTTTAGTAGTTAAACTATAAACACACCCTATTGCTTATACCCCGCTATTGCAATTACCCCACCTGACGATACTAAAGAATATCAACCTAACAAAAGCTGAAGAGTCTATCCTACCCAACCCGAGTCAAACTATTGGTCCTACCCGCGATCGAAACTTAAAACTAGACACATTTGTAGCCAATAAATCCGTAACGTGGTCGCTCCCTAATTAATTAGATGACGATGTGATTAATACCAGCGGGCAGTACGTTCGTTTGACTTTATTATTCTACCCACTAGCTTGTGCCCGCGACTTCGTCCGCGTGAAATTTCTTGTTCCCCCGACCCACCCGCCTGCCCGCACTATTACTTCGTTTTCGCCTAGCGTTCTTTCTGATTTTTTTGTTTTTGCTCGCCTCTTAAAGGTCTTAGCGTGATGTTAACGATGACCAAGAGTATCCTACGAATCGGCTCTATAACTAAGTAATATTAATTGGAAGTTCTAAAAAGGAAAAACGTTGTTTATTTATAATTAGGCGAAATCAAACATTTGTATTTGCTGTATCAAACTTATTAGTTTGTTTCCAAAATTAAAAAACAAACGAAGTATGCACGCAAAAATGAGAATATAAGTACAAATTGAACCTATAGCCAGCCTCAAAATTATAATATACGTACAATTTACAATAAATAGCCTTTCGCAAGAATTAGGCTAACAAATGCAACAAAAAAAAAAACAAATCCGACGGTATTTCCAGAGATTAGCGCATTCAAACAAACAGACAAACTATTTAGCTTTAGTATAAATAACTGCGCTGGAGTAGTTATAAAATGGGCTTGTGTTAATAAATAACTCACAATATTCTGATGAAACAAATTTTTTTGGTCCAAATTGATAGATTTATTCCGAACTATTTGGGCTAATCAAGTAGTTAAAACGAGGATTATTCGATACAATTACTTATGAAATACATAATCAGCCTATAATGTTCCCACTGCTGGGATACAGGCCTCCTCTGTGAAAGGTAGTGGGCCGTAATCCACCACGCGGGCCCAGTGCGGGTTTGGTAGATGTCACACGTCTTCAAAGTTTTTGGTTCTAGGACATGCCGGTTTCCTCACGATATTTCCTTCACCGTTTTGAGAGCAGTGAAGATGAAGTGTATAAGGTAGGGTAAACAAGATAATTATAGAAATATCTATCAAAATGTAAAGTTTTCATCGGAAAAACTATAAATATCGTAATAAATAAAAGTTCGGAATCCTATAAATAAAGCTCAAAAGTTACAAAATTTTATTATACTAATTTGTAACTTATAGAAATAAGAATATAAAACTTTCATCGAACTCTCCAAAATATTAACAATTAGCTTTAGTAGTCTGCCTTTCTCCCTTTTTTTTTCTAAGTCATTGAGCAAAACAGCTCCTTTTAAAATGAGAACAACGAACACTCAACAAGTTTATTAAGTGCGTACATTTGCAATTAATCTGTGCCATGTACACATAATATCTCATTTCTGCTAAATTGCCCAATTAAACCTAGTGCCCGGGAAACATGGAGAGTTACAAATTGTCTTGGAACTCGAGAAAAAATAATGAGGAGCAGAGGAAAATGGTTAATACAACAACAGGAAATATCTAGACATTATATTATCCAAGTTTTACATATTATAATTTTAACTTTTTATTTATATGTGTCCATTACTCTGATTATTTTCCGTTTTCAAAACAAACTAATAAGTTTGGTAGAGCAAATGCAAATGTTTGAATTCGCTTATTTATTAAGAAACAACGTTTTTCCTTTGATAGAACTGCAAATTAATCGTAGCACGCACCTTGTCATCGTTAATTTCTGAAATCTATGAAAATATTTAAACGTCTGATGAAAAACAACAGAATATCCGAAGTTGATTTTTTGATGTTGTCTTCAGCCTAGCCTGCTGGAGTTTTACCGATAATATATGTATTTTGTATGCGCCCATCTAAGTTTAAGAAAAGTCGAGAAAATAGAATAGCTTTGTCTAGAGATGTCGGATGTTTTATTCATCGCCATTTTCAGCAACATGACGATCCCCAGAATCAAAGAGTGTATACGATCATTCCGTTTAATCAACGAAAAGGACGAGTATTTTGCACCTAGAATTATTTCATATTTCATGATAGACAGTTTACAAAAAATATCTTGGCCGAAACAATAAAGTACATGCTTGAACTTTCCTCAAGTTCCCCAAAAAACTACCCTTTTGTAGCCGTTTTTCCGATATTTTTTAATACCTACTCATTAGATCTAATTGATGAAGTGGCCTTCTATTTGAGCAGCCAATTTATAATTTACTGGTGTCCATTAAGACCATAACGCAGTGTCGACAGTTTGAAGGCTGGAAAATGAGGGGGAAGCATAACGAGCCAGGAATTAAAAATTACCTTAAGATGGAAAACTGAGACAATCCAGCAAACTCCACACTTGTAGTTTTGTAAACACAAAGTAACACTTCACACAGTTTAGTTCACGTTTTAGAGTAAGGTAAAACTTTTTTATTTTATATATCACGGTATCGACACATTCCCGCGAAAGTGTAGAACGGCGCTGGGCGGGCGGCACGTCCGCCCACTGTGGACCGCCGAGTGCGACTGGACTGAAACACTACGGGAACCAACTATTGCTACTACTACAAAATATCATATTTTTTAAATTCAGGTTTATTTTTTCAAAATATTTAAATCTGATATATAAAATTATAAATTTATACAATATATCAATCTTGTACTGAAAGAATACGAGTGAAAGATTTTTTTTCAGTTTCACTGAAAGGTAATGAAATTGTTTATTCTGTAAACAGGATATTGGAATCACATTTACACGTTATCGTAATCCTTATTTAAAAAATAATAAAATAGATAGTCATCATTTCTAAATGACTAGCCTAGGAAAACTGAAATGATGACAAGCCTAGGAAAAGATTACCCAGTGTAAACTGTAAATAAAATAACCTGGTATAAAAATTCAGCGACAAATATTTTTTTAAGAAACAGAAGAAAGAACTTTCTATAAAAATCAATATAATGTGATCGAATAGAATACTCTTTATTATGTACTACACCATATGACATACCTACTTATTTAAGTGTAGACATTTTATATAGGGCGACACGATGGCCGGTCTTATCGCTAAAAGCGATGTTTTAAAGACAACCTTTCGATGGATTAAAGGGAGAATGACTTTATAAAGACCTTCTTTTTCGATTATCGTCTAATATTAAAGTTTCATCTGTCAATAATATCAAATGGCCCTCTCCTCGCCCTTTAATTTCGTTCCTAACTTTGGTCTACCGAATTCGAGCTTTTAACCTTTTTCTCTAGAAATAAATTTCTATTTTTGGAACGCATATTTTTGGCTTTTTCCTTGTCGTGTCTTGTAAACATGACATCCATTGACATCCTACGACATTTTTGAAGTTACCCGAGCGTCCTATTAAATTTTTATTAAGCGATATTTTCTCAAGTTTTGTGTGATACCATAATTTTATTTATGTCTATTAATTCCATGAGTTTGGTAAGTTGTATTTGTGTCGCCATTAAAATATATCACGAAGAAAACGACGCGGTCACGTCTGCCTGTGAAAATGTGTTAACGAGAAAATAAATTTGCATTTTTTGCGACAAATTTTACTGAAGAAGAAACTCGATGAATAATGTGTCCTCGTGGTTAATTAGCTTTAACAAGCGCCTGTGATAACTTGGTAAAAAGTTGGGGCGCGGTAAAAATTCTAACTTTGCTTCAAAAATTTGTTTCGAGTTGTTATTCAAATAGGGTGGGGCACAAACAAAAGCAACCGTTTAGGCCGCAGGAGCATACCTAATGAGTTATTTTACCAACAAACAACGGTCAGGGTCTCCATGCATGATTTATTTAAATTGTTGTCACCAACAAAGCGGTGGTCCGCGAAGCACGTGCCTCTGTAACATGCTGATGTTTGGAACTTTGCATTCTTAATGCTTCACCTAAAACCGTACTTGGTAAATAGTCCGAAACGAGTCGCCTTGGTCATTTCGTAAGCGACTAAGCGTCTGAGTCGATTTTATTGACGTATTTGTTTATTTTATGGACCACTTCATATTATTGATTACGTTTATACGTTTTAAGATTCACTTAGAGTAATTGCTGAAATTAGGACATCCACAGACATTTTATTGTAATTTTTGTTAAGTTAGTGAGTCACTTCGCTGAGTTTGGTTTGGGTTTGGTTTAAGTAAAAAGGATCTCTCAAAATACACAGTCAACAAAAGAGATAAATATGCAGGATCTTATCTATACTTATAATAAATCTGTAGAGAGGTCAATTCTGTACATGAAATATATTTCCAAAATAACTATCAGCGGGTGATTAGTGATCGTTACTGACGCCAAAAATGCAATCAGTAAAATTTTTGTCTGTCTGTCTGTCTGTCTGTCTGTCTGTGTGTTCGTTATAGAAACAAAAACCACTCGACGGATTTCAACGAAACTTGGTACAATTGTTCTTCATACTCCTAGGCAGGTTATAGTATACTTTTCATCACGCTACGATCAATAGGAGCAGAGCAGTGAAGGGAAATGTTGGGAAAACAGGATTTCTTTTTAGGTGAAGTAGTAATAGGTTAGTAGTAGTTAGTTAGTAGTAGGTAAGTTTTGGTTAATTTATGTTCAGTTTTTTTTTAATATTAAGTAGGTAAAAGCGTAGGTACTTTTATTAATTATAGGTATAGGTATTATTAATTATAGTAGTTATAGGTATTTAGTTTTAAGTGAAGTAGGTTTTATTATATATTATTTTATATATTAGACGTAGTTATATATTTTTAGTTATTCAAGCCCCAAGCGGATGCCGGCGTCCGCCCGCTATTATCTTGAAAAACGCGTTGAATGAGAAATACGCGTTCTCAAGAATCGGCAGAAGAAAGAGCACATCGGTTAAACTCTATGAGAGTTAGTGCCTCAATTTCCGGAAGTCATTATTCCACGCGGACGAAGTCGCTGGCAAAAGCTAGTACGTAATAATATGGAACATAAAAATGTTGAAAATAAAAATATGACAAGAGCAGAAATTTAAATAGATCATCGTACGTAAACATTGTCGGAGTAATTGAGATTGTTATATTTGCATATCTTAAAAGGCAAATTATTACCTCACGGCCGCTTATCGTACCTACATACATCATACATACGTGTAAGGCTAAGGAGTAAGGAGTGCGAAGCTCCACGGAGAGGATACACGGGCATAAGTAATTACCATAATAACATTAAAGAACGCTTACAAAATAATTAAAGGTACACAAATATTAGTGTAATCCTATATTTTTATTTTTTAATCTTAGTTTTTAATTGTATTCAAACGTGTTCCTTGCATACAGTACCTACATTTATTTTGCGATGTATTTGCCAAAAATGTAAACAAATATGAGTTTATGGAAAAATAATTTTGAATCCTAAACGATAAAGTTCAATTTACGCTTCAACTTCAAACACTTTTATAGCTTTTTCAATAGTGATAGTCACTCTGAAATCAACTTAATTACCACTAAAATAAAGTTGATATTTGTTAATCTTTAAATAATATTAATTTGAAACATAAGTTTGAATAGACGTTAGTGCATAACGTATATAACATCACGCCTTGATTTCCCGAAGGGTTGGGCAGAGATGTACCTATAGTACACCTAAATTTCACCAGTTATGTTTAAGTTCCATTTAAAAAGGAGCGACCCTATTGCCAGCAACCGGGCTCAAACAGAGGCCGCTACTGAGAAATTTCAGTAGCGGACAAACTCAATAACACTTTTCCCGACCTGGGAGTCGAACCCCTGACGTACTGTGCCAAATAAAGATGTTTTTTCTTTGTTTCAGATACCCGGAGACAAGAGCACATAACTCGAATGATGGTGATGGTGACGTCAGAGCAACTGAGCTGATTGAAAAGGTGTTATGTGCTTGAAATAAAGCTATAACTCGATTTATAATAAAGCGGATATTGGTGCCGATTCTCTTGTACACCGAACTAAACTATCACTAAAATTCCTTACTTTTGGCTATGAGAATCTTAGAGCTATTCTGCATTAAAATATCTCATTAAAAATTAAATTTGACACAAACAAATCGAATTTGACAATCGCGACTACACGTGGTAAGTAGGTACTTTTATTTTTTGTTTGTTTGGCTTCGTACGGTTTGTGCATTCAGCCAAAAAGTAGGTACTTATTTTCCCTCATCATCATCATCTGCCTAGCCTTTTCTAAACTATGTTGGGGTCGGCTTCCAGTCTAACCGGATGCAGCTGAATACCAGCGTTTTACATGGAGCGACTGCCTATCTGATCTCCACAACCCAGTTACTGGGTAATATGATATTGATACCCCTTGGTAAGACTGGTTGTCAGACTTTCGGGCTTCTGACTACCCGTAACGACTGTCAAAGATCCACGAATGACAGCCGGGACCAACGGCTTAACATGCTTTCCAAGGCACGGAGGGGTCTCGGAATGTAAAGATGGTCACCCATCCACAGGCCAACCGCGGCAAGCGTAGCTTAACCTGATCGATCGACCTGTGCGGCTGTTATTATTTAGCCACGGGCCCCTCCCCGTGTTTTTTTTTAGCCGTAGGTGCGCAGTGGGGCAACCTCGACCTCTTTTTATGGAATTTTTCACTTTTGTATGGAAAATATGAAAAATTATTACCAACGTGTTGAGTTTTAGCGGTTTACAGTTTTTATAAAGGGGGTCGAAATTTTCATTATTTTTGCGATAGGACACACCGTTTTCGAGATATAAGCAAAAGAAAATTAAAAAACAGTACTGTTTTTACATCTGAAGTCGAGATGTTGATGTTAATTTTATTCATGCCAACTAATTTTATTCCACACCTTTTTAGTCGCGATTAAAAATACTCAGATTTAGTTAGAAAATCTAAATTTTAGATGAAAAACGTCAAATTCAGAATAGCAAAATTACTATTTTCACTAAACTAATGTCTCAGTGCAATTTTAGTGCTGTCAAACTAAAATTTAGTTAAGTTGTGTCACTTTAGTTAATTTCAGAATGGGAAATTGTCGTGTGACAGGAACTAAACTAAATTTACATAAACTAAATTTTGGTGATTTTTAGTTTAGTTTAGACGCATTTGTGACAAGAGAATCGGCACCAATGTCTAAAAGAAAAACCTAAGTCAACCGACTTATTTACCTTAAGACTCCGCATTGCCGTATAATAAGATGGAAATAAAATTAACACTTTTGAACCTTACATAATATTGAAGAAAGAAAAGTAATTATCTTGAATGTGAACAGGAAATTAAAATTAACAAAACTAAAATAATCAGGTGACTATGTTAGAAGTATCACCTCACTATTATTTTTTCAGTATTGATTTGAACTCGGCTACTTTAAAAACTACTTAAGTTTGCCCAAACTATTCCATTTGTTCGCATAGGGTGTAGGAAAGACCTACACCTTATTCGAACAAATGGAATAGTTTTTGTTAGTAAAAATGCTTGTCTGTCACATCCAAAAGCAGTAATAGGAACAAATAAAACACGTAGGTAACCAACAGCACTTGAACTGGCAAAAACCCACAAAATGAAGCATCAAAACGGAAACAAATAAGCCCAAAGGTCCTTTTCAGGTAGTTAGCGGTCTTAATATTAGTTTAATTACCGAGTCCCTGGGGGTCCCAGGCCGGAATAGAGAGCGACCCTGAAGGACCCTTTTCACGTATTTCAAGTGGCCGATGTCTCAATCTCACGGGGGAAATTGCCGAAAGTCGGATGACTTTCGGCACGTCCACCACATAAGAAATTGGCTTCGCAAAAAGTTTGCCAATTTTAGTCATGTTTAGACGCAAGAGTTGTGAAGTTGGGGGCAACTACTATTGAGTTCCGTAGTGTTTATTTTGGTAACTCAAGGTTGAGAAGTTGCCGCAACTTTTAATAAATGTATTAATTAAATGTCAATCTGCCTAGCCTTTTCCTATGATGGAGTCGGCTTCCAGTTTAACTGGATGCAGCTGAATACCAGTATTTTACATGGAGCGACTGCCTTTCAGCTAGGTAGTCTTAACAGGCAGACAGACTGCCTTGAAAATCACTTCACAACCCAGTTACTGGGTAACACGTTACGCCTTGGTAATACTGATTGTCAGACTTTTACACTTCTGACTGCTCGTGACGAAATTTTTAGTACGTACTGAATGTGTTTACTGTAAAGTTACTTATCACCATCTGATGATGGTCATATTTCAGCCTTTCTTCGTCCACAACTTTTCATTGACATTACTGCAACCTTTATTATGTATATCGTTTGTTATCTATATAAATAAAAAGACAAGTCCTGACTGACTGACTGACTGACTGACTGACTGACTGACTGATTGACTGACTCATCAACGCCCAGCCCAAACCCCTGGACCTAGAAAGCTGAAATTTTGCATAGAGGTTCCTTTTATAATGTAGACGAGGAATAAGGAAGGAATTTTCGAAATTCAACCCCTAAAGAAGTTAAATGGGGGATGAAAGTTTGTATGGAAAATCTTATTCCTTGAGTTAATAAACTTGAAACTTGGCACGAATACTTACCGAAGTAAATTATGAAAATTGGTCTTTTTTGTTTTTCTAAACTACCTTCTAAAGGGGGATTGGGGGGTGTCAAAATTTGTATGGAAGAATTTTAATGCACGGTCCGATTAACTCAAAACTCAGTATCTATACTTAATACCAAAAATAAAGAATTACGTGTATCAGGGTTTTTCGAAAAACTACCCCTAACGTGGAGAAAAGGGGTAGTTAATTTTACAGAGCAAATTTTACTGCCTGGCTTAATTAACTCGAAAATTGGTATAAATAATCTGTGAGTCAAGTAATAACACATTCCAAACGATTTTTCAAAATTCCACCCCTGTGGGGGTGAAAAGTGGGGATACAGCTTATATGAAAAATCTTATTCCTTGGGTTAATAAACTTGAAACTTAGCACGAATACTTATATAAGTAAATTATAAAGTTTGGCATTTGTTGTTTTTCAAAACTACCCCCTAACAGGGAATTGGGGGGTGTCAAAATTTGTGTGGAAGAATTTTAAAGCGCGGTCCGATTAACTCAAAACTCAGTATTTATACTTAATACCAAAAATGAAGAATTACGTGTATCAGGGTTTTTCGAAAAACTACCCCTAACGTGGAGAAAAGGGGTAGTTAATTTTACAGAGCAAATTTTACTGCCTGGCTTAATTAACTCGAAAATTGGTATAAATAATCTGTGAGTCAAGTAATAACACATTCCAAACGATTTTTCAAAATTCCACCCCTGTGGGGGTGAAAAGTGGGGATACAGCTTATATGAAAAATCTTATTCCTTGGGTTAATAAACTTGAAACTTAGCACGAATACTTATATAAGTAAATTATAAAGTTTGGCATTTGTTGTTTTTCAAAACTACCCCCTAACAGGGAATTGGGGGGTGTCAAAATTTGTGTGGAAGAATTTTAAAGCGCGGTCCGATTAACTCAAAACTCAGTATTTATACTTAATACCAAAAATGAAGAATTACGTGTATCAGGGTTTTTCGAAAATCTACCCCTAACGGGGAGAAAAGGGGTAGTTAATTTTACAGGGTAAATTTTACTGCCTGGCTTAATTAACTCAAAAATTGGTATAAATAATTTGTGAGTCAAGTAATGAACCCATTCCAAACGATTTTTCAAAATTCCACCCCTGTAGGGGTGAAAAGTGGGGATACAGCTTATATGAAAAATCTTATTCATTTGGTTAATAAACTCGAAACTTGGAAGGAATATTTGCCTAAGTAATAAGACATGTGTCTTTCGAAAATAGACCCCTGACGGGTTATAAGTGGTAATTCGATTTTTAAGGCCGGTATTATAGTTCGTAACTTGATTTACTCCAAAAAATAGTATGAATAAATTTAAGCTTAAAACTTGGCACAAATACTTATCTAAGTAAATTATAGTTTGTCATTTTATGTTTTTCTGCTCTAGGGAGATTGAGGGTGTCAGTTTGTATGGAAGAATTTTATCGCGCGGTCCAATAATATAAACTCGAAACTAAGTATGTATACTTAATACCAAAATAAATAATAAAGTGTAACTGAGTTTTTCGAAAATCTAACCCTAACGGGGTGAACGGGGGTAGTCCATTTCACAGAGGAGTATTTTATTGCGTGGCTTGATTCAATGGGAAATTGGTATAAATAATCTTTGAGTCAAGATATGGAAACGTCCCAAACGTGTTTTCAATATTACGGCCCTATGGGGATAAAAACTGTGAAGGTGAAAAGGCGGTCTTATTCCTTTGGTTAAGAAACTTGAAACTTTTCAACATTTGCCTCAGTAAATAATAAAGATTGTCACTTTTAGGGTTTTACTACTTACTTAAAAGTTTTAGGGTTTTACTTATTCGACTCCTACCGGGGTGGAAAAGGGTAATAAAGTTTAAGGAGTAGAAACTTCAACTTCCATTAACACGAAAATGGGTTTAGATAATCTTTATGTCATAAAAATGGAAACGTACCACGGAGTACAGAAACGTACCAAATGCTTTTTTAATAAAAACAAGCCCTGTCGTGATGAAAAGGGAGGATAGTTTATTTGAAACATCTTAGGTAGTTTAACTAAAATATTGGCCCGAATACTTATTTGTTTAAATAAAGTATAAAGATCGTAATCAATAATTTTCGAATTAACTACCTTTCAAGGGAAGGTGGAGAGGGTGTTAAATTTATTTGAGGAAAGTACGAAACCCACGCGGACGAAGTCGCGGGCAAAAGCTAGTTACTTAATATAATGGACGCCCTACTTCACTATGCGTCGTTAATATTTCACAATAATTTACAACTAAGTACAACATCCGATCTATTCTGTAAAAATCTCACCGTGAAAACTAACTTTTACACAGAGTATATTCTAGATTCTAGAAGATACTCTGGGCTGTGATCTCAATTCAGACCAAGATTTGAATAAACATTAATCAAAATCTGTCAATGTAAAATCGAGTTTCAAAACTGAGCATCGTATTCAAAATATAATAATAGCCTGTATCCCGGAACAACTAAATAACTGTACCGAAATTAATCCGTGTTTTAATCCCTCTAAACCGGGTCCAATTAAATTAACTAGCAAAACTACACAGTTGTGGGGTAACAATATCTCAACACACATAATCAGTCTATATTGGTCCCACTGCTGGGCCTCCTCTCTGTGAGAGGGATCTCAACAAGATGAAACAAAAAATATATATTTTCTAAATTCTTCAGGTAACCACACTACCAGCGGTCGTTGACCTCAAAAAAATATCATCAATGTATTTATTTTGTGATATCATATTAAGATATCGATACCCATCACGTCTACGAAGTTTCTCTAGTTAATATAATATAATCACGCCGACAAAGAGGTAAAATAAAATAATGAAAAAAAATAATTTTATGATTCCTCCTGTACACGTAAAGTGCCGCCAGTCGCTTGGGTACATTACCAGTCGACAGCGATGCGGAGGAATATTTCGACGCCATATTTTAGTTTGTTAATTATAGTTTTAGTTAGGTCAGGATATTATATTTTTATTTTAATCATTTGTTAGTTTATTTATTATCAGAAGGATACTAATTAAAGTAACAAATTTGTTATTTTAATAAATAAAGAATTATAATAATTAATATTCTTATGTTGTTCCCCCAGTTATGTCCCGATGCCAGTGTGGGGGACGACTGTGCGCGCCGACAACCCTGACGATGTGGATGAGGACAACATTAACATTGTGTACAATAAGCCTATATAATCCACCCACGATAGTAGAGGACGATTCTAATCTTATACAGTATGATAGCATATTCTTCTTGTGACACGTTTATATAAAATAAAATTAATCATAATTTATTTGTTTGCTTCATACGCCCACGAGGTTATTAGTGCTGAAGCCCGAATTCAGTCATCACCAACATTCGTCATTCTTCTGCCTTTATCCCAATTTATTTGTAGTCGGCGCAACATATTTTTTCTCTCGTCCATACTTCTCTATTAATCGTCATCTCGGTAGTCACCCCTTTCAAACCATATCATCATTCACACAGTCCATCCATCGTTTCTTTGGTCTTCCCCTACTCTTATAGCCATCAACATTTACCTATACTTATTCATACATAATTTGGAGATATCCCTGGGTAATTAATGCCAATAAGCTCAGGCTCATCAGGATTTGCTTATTTAGCATCATTTAGACTACTATCAGTCAAAGGATGCAGTCAGCCATGACTCAGCCTATTATTATAACAATTTAATATATAATTGTAATTTTATTGCTCACACCGACAACTTTATGTCAATAATGTGCCATTTAAACGATGAAGAAAGAAATAAAATACGTTTATACCGCAAAAAAGAACATAAACACAAAAAATAAAATAAATAAAAGGTAGGGGTAAACATGCGTCACATCGATCCACGCAAAACGGCTATTGCTCAGCATAATGCTGCGACCCTGTGCAAGACAGAGCCCCAGAGCTGATTTTCAGCGACAGCCGGCGCTGACGTAATGACGTCGTCCGCTGCAGCACACACTTATTAGGACACTGCACCGATGTAAGTTTCTTGCCTGTGCCACTACCATAAAATTGACGCAACAAAGCACTTGCATCGTCTAAACACAGCTTACGAGCATAACGTTTATTGTTGCTTCGACTAATGGTAGATAAAATAATCAGCCAATACAATTTGAAACACAGGCCTCCTCTCTGTGAGAGGGAGTGGGCCGTAATCCACCACGCGGACCCAGTGTGGGTTGGAAGATGTCACATTTCTTCGAATTTTTGGTTCTAGGACATGCCGGTTTCCTAACGATGTTTTCCTTCACCGTTTTGAGAGTAGTAGTAATGAAATAATTTACAAAAAGTAAAGCGCCTCTCTGGACCTACAACTCGTAAGTCTCGGCCGATACCAATGGGCCACCAGTACTTTTCTCTCTGGTAGATATGCCACCGGCAATTAAAGCTTCACACAGAAAAAGCTTTTAAGCTTTAAGGGGTTCTACTAAACTACATGTACTGTAACTATAAAAATTAAATGCTCTCACGTTTGCACAATATCAGGTTAAAATGGCTCGTTAATAGCGGTATATCTATCGCGGGTAATGGCATTAACATGCGGTGTAAGCGATCCTAAACACACAAGACGGGTACAGCAAGCCTTTCCTGCAGGCTGCAATATTATCAATATTAAGGTACTGAGTCACTTCATTATATCCGAGTCCATTGAAGGTCGGTTATTTAGCTGTAGAACTCTTTTATTTTCACAGCAGCACCTCTTTTTTATTGCGTAAAGGTACTTCTAAACGGGTTATACTTTAAAGGCAATATGTGGCGGGCGAGCAATGAGCGATCGAAAATACTGCAATATTGCCCGGCTAAAGTCTAATTAATAATTCACTGGAGTAATCTGACGTTTACCGTGCTACCATTTTCTGATGAAAAGAAAATAGTGTTGTGACAAGAAGATTAACATCAATCACTCACTCATTCATTCTCGTTACGTTCTAAATAAAATCACATTATTTTATTTATTTTAATAAGAAATCTCCCAGCCTAGTTTTGTTTAATCGATATGAAAATATTAGTAGTAATACTTTTATAGGTAATACTAATAATAGTAATAATACCTTTTTAGTTCTATTGGTGTTTCAGCCACTCTCTATTGATACGGCACAGTGCTTAATGTAGTATCTTTTTCTACCACGAAATGAAGTTTAGCGTGAGTGACGCGACGCCGCGATTAGTTGTTAATATATTCTATGCTTTATATTATTATGTGCTTATTGTCACGTTGTTGTTTTGTATTTATTTATTTATTTATTTGGGACAAACAAACAGTAACACATTATATCTGTAGGTATATATTATTGACAAAATAAATAAACTACTAATTACATAATACTTTTTTTAAAACAATATACGCCGCTGCGACAAAAGTGATTTCATTAGCTATTGTTGCCTGATTGTGTAGCTCGTTTAAGAGTGTGAATCATGGGCTATACTGTTGCAGATATATTGCATCACATGGCCCAGCCATAGATTGCTCAGCCATAAGCTGTATTATAATGTTTTTGTGATGGCCGAGTAATAGTTGCCAATAGTACTTGCCGTGAAAGTATAGCCCGTTTAGATTTAGAAGCACCATTGCACAACACTACAGTAGCAATGGTTTTCATTTTGATAGTTCAACAATATTCATTGCATTATTTACGTTGCTGAGCCGACTTATTTTTCGAACATATGAAGCAATGGATTAGCAATATCCTTCGAAATGATGAGGGTATGGCTTATGGGTGCAGTACCGGTATAATCACAGAATTTGCGATAGGTGAAAATATTTCTCTTGTAATAAACAGCATCATTATAAAACTAATCGAATATCTTCAAAAGATGACAGATATTTATTTTAATTTTTGTTCAGTTTGTTAATTATTTCTTCCCTATTTGATTGTTGGCCACTCGCTTGCAGCTCCCCTAGCTTCGCAGGCGACGCGGCCGGTTGGCGTCCTTGAAGCGTTTTTTAGTTTTTTTTTTTTAAAGTGCGATTACTCGTTTTGATTTTAATTCTTGATAGTCTCGATCTTCTGAGTTGACTTACCACGATTACAGAATCATATTCATCATTATCATCTGAAATCATATTTATTTTTGATTATCAAAATCCAAAAAACTGTTACAAGATCTAAGCTCATTAAACATTTTCATGGGTATTTGCTATGTACAAATTAATAACAGTTAAGTCTAATAAGAATATTAAATGGGTTTGAAATGGTATCCGAGTGTGTAGTAGAAAACCAAAACATTTACAATGGAAATACAGACGAGAACCATCGAAATGCAATAAAAATTACTTTAGAAATTACTCGCGCAGGTTTCGGAAAATTATTAAATTAACGCAAAGAGCACAAAACAATAATTTCATTAACACCTCAAGCAATAATCCCGAATCACTGAGCCTATTTCTCAAATTAAAGTTCAAAATACTAGGTACCATTACTAATCCGATAGTTGACCTCGAACTTGACGAATTTATAATCCCATTTTATTAAACTCGACATTATGTATTGTATTGCCTTTTTCAAATAATGTACTGAAAATGAATACAAAATCATATACAACACAATAATAAATATTAATGAATCTTCTTTATTTCATTATATATACATATAAATTATATTTTTAAATATTAGAATATAAAAAATATAAAAACATTTAAAAATATAAAAAATAGTGGGCCACCGGTATCGGGAACAGGGTCCAAGCTACCGGTGGTTAGGGCTCCAGAGAGAGGAACCTCCTCACAATGCGAGCCGTATCAAGGAGTACTGCCTTCTGAATCAGGCCCTTGATCCAACCGCCCAACGAGAGCCTCGATAGATGTTGATCGAGGCTTTCGGCCATCAAGCCATTGGCTGATACGACAATCGGCACAATGACAGCCGAGCTCACATTCCACATGTCAACAACCTCGTGTGCTAAGTCGAGATATTTAATTTGTTTCTCTTTCTCAGCTTTCACGAGGTTCCCGTCATGTGGAATGGTAACATCTACAATCATTGTGCGGCGCGCTAATCGATCTATCACCACTATATCAGGCTTATTGGCGACAATAGACCTGTCAGTAATGATAGATCGATCCCAATATAACGTGACATGGTCATTTTCAAGAACTGGGTCGGGCACATACTTGTAATACGGTACCTCAGAATCCACAAGTTTATATTTCAGAGCAAGTTGCTGGTGAATAATCCTGGCTACTTGGTTATGTCTGTGCAAGTACTCGCCATTAGCCAGACGAGAACAACCAGAGATAATATGTCTGATAGACTCACCCGGACGGTGGCATGCCCGACACACGTCAACCGTCCCGTCCTTCATAATATGTCTCCGGTAGTTATTCGTCAAGATAACTTCGTCCATAATTGCACAGACGAAACCTTCAGTTTCCCCGAAAAGGTCACCAAAACGTAGCCAGGATACGGACGCTAAGAAATCTACACCGGGCTCATGAAGAGCCCGATAGAAGCGCCCGTGAAGCTCCTTGCTCTGCCATACCTTCTTGCGGTCATCGGTAGAAAGTACTACAGGTTTGCGCCAGTTCTCTTTAGCCATGGAGAGCGGGGTGAGCCCCTTGTCCACTGCGACCACATCACGGTGCATACCCACTTCGGCTTTTAAAAAATATTCCCTGAGACTGCACATCTCGCGGTTGTGGAGGGTCTTCGCATTTAAAAAGCCTCGACCCCCGCACTTCCGCGGGATATACAGTCTCATCACCGATGATCGTGGGTGATGCATCCGGTTTGCGGTTAGCAGTGTACGGACCCTTCTATCCAGGGCGTCGAGTTCAGTTTGAGTCCATTTGAGTATGCCAAAAGAGTACATCAAAACCGGCATGACCCAACCGTTGAAGGCGCGCACCTTATTTCCGCCCGAAAGAAGACTAATTAATACCTTCTTCAGGCGACAAAAGAAGCGCTCCTTCAACGATTGCTTTTTAAATTTTTTTTTTTGCTTTTGATTTTTAATGAATCTTTATTATTATAGCTAAAATTGTTTCCATACTTTAGTTAAGGCAGTTACTCAGTTAGTATAGGATCATTTTAAATTTAACATCTGTAACTTGTACCTACTTTCTGTGCAAATAAAGAACTATTCTATTCTTTAAATAAAATACAAATATTTTATACAATATATCAATATTGTACTGAAAGAATACGAGTGAAAGATTTTGTTCAGTTTTACTGAAATGTAATGAAATTGTTGATTCTGTAAATACGATATTGGAATCACATTTACACGTTATACTTATTAAAAAAAAATATTTAATAAACAAGATAGAGTCATCATTTTGAAATTAATAGCCTAGGAAAACTGAAATGGTGACAAGCCTGGGAAAAGATGACCCAGTATAAATTGTAAATAAGATAACCTGGTATAAAAAGTTCAGCGACAAATATTTTTTTAACAAAGATAGGAAAGAACTTTTTACTATCTAAATCAATTATAACGGGATCGAATAGAATACTCTTTATTATGTACTACACTACAATATTAAATATTTTTTTAAATGTAGACATTTTATATAAGTGACACGATGGCCGGTCTTATCGCTAAAAGCGATGTTTTAAAGACAACCTTTGAATGGATTAAAGGGAGAATGAGTTTGTATAGAACTTCTTTTTCGATTATCGTCTAATAATTAGCGTTTCATCTCACAATAATATGGAATGGCCCTGTCGCCCTTTAATTTCGTTCTTAACTTTGGTCTACCGAATTCGAGCTTTTAACCTTTTTCCCTAGAAACAAATTTCTATTTTTGGAACGCATATTTTTGGCTTTTTCCTTGTAACGTCTTGTAAACATGACATCCATTGACACCCCACGACATTTTTGAAGTTACCCGAGCGTCCTATAAAATTTTTATTAAGCGTTATTTTCTCAAGTTTTGTATGATACCATAATTATATTTATGACTATTAATTCCATGAGTTTGGTAAGTTGTATTTGTGTCGCCATTAAAATATATCACGAAGAAAACGACGTGGTCACGTCTGCCTGTGAAAATGTGTTAACGAGAAAATAAATTTGCATTTTTTGCGACAAATTTTACTGAAGAAGAAACTCGATGAATAATGTGTCCTCGTGGTTAATTAGCTTTAACAAGCGCCTGTGATAACTTGGTAAAAAGTTGGGGCGCGGTAAAAATTCTAACTTTGCTTCAAAAATTTGTTTCGAGTTGTTATTCAAATAGGGTGGGGCACAAACAAAAGCAACCGTTTAGGCCGCAGGAGCATACCAAATGAGTTATTTTACCAACAAACAACGGTCAGGGTCTCCATGCATGATTTATTTAAATTGTTGTCACCAACAAAGCGGTGGTCCGCGAAGCACGTGCCTCTGTAACATGCTGATGTTTGGAACTTTGCATTCTTAATGCTTCACCTAAAACCGTACTTGGTAAATAGTCCGAAACGAGTCGCCTTGGTCATTTCGTAAGCGACTAAGCGTCTGAGTCGATTTTATTGACGTATTTGTTTATTTTATGAACCACTACGTATTATTAAGTACGTTTTAAGATTCACTCATAGTAATTGCTGGATTTTAGGACATCCACAGATACTTTATTGTGATTTTAGTTAAGTTAGTGAGTCACTTCACTGAGTTTGATTTGAGTTTGGTTTAAGTAAATAGAATCTCTCAAAATGTATGTATAATATGGAACATAAATGAAAACAAAAATATGAAAAGAGCAGAAACTCAAATGGATCATCGTACGTAAACAATGTCGGAGTAATTGAGATTGAAGGCAAATTATTCCCCCACGACCGTACGTAAATACATCATACATACATATAAGGCTAAGGAGTGCAAAGCTCCACGGAGAACACACACGGGCTTATGTAATTACCATAATAACATTAAAGAACGCTTACAAAATAATTAAAGGTATCAAATGTTTGTGTAATCCTATATTTTTATTTAATCTCAGTTTTTAATTGTATTCAAATGTGTTCCTTGCATACAATACCTACGTGCATAACGTACATAATATCACGCTTTGAATTCCCGAAGTGTTGGGTAAAGATATACCTTTAGTTCACCCAAATCTGCTACAATATTTACAACTCATAAGTTCGCTCACACATAAATTACCTAATCGAAATCTGGGGATGCGCCACCAAATCTATGATTAAAGATCTACAAATAGCACAAAATAAAAACTTCTATTCAACTACGATTATCACACAGGTGTGAAACACACCAAACTAATAAGCATTCATCAACTTTACACATTCAATTCCTGTATTCTCATTAGAAAAATTCTTAACAAAACCATTCACACACAATTTTATTATCCTTTAACATAAAAACATCCAAATACAGCCAAAGAAACCCCAAACAAATACAGACGCGCCCCCCGCGGACGCAAAATACGAAGATGTACAACTTTATAATAATCTACTGGCAGATATCCGGAGCACATCCTCTTTTGATATATTTAAAGCTAAACTCAAGTAGTACGTCACTAACAACACAAAACTAGAGCTAGTCTTGCACACAAAATGCGACATCGTACCTAACTACATTAAAAAAAAAAACAAAACGATCATCTACTGGACTGCATTTACCTTAGTTATGTATTCGCTAAGTGAGGGCGTGCACCTGTGTCTGCGCGCACACTTGTGCACTATAATATCTCCTGCGTACCTGGCTAATCTCCGTTGAGATTGGCCACCGTGACCGAAATCGGTCGGGGAAGCAATTATTATTCGCTATGTGAACAAATGTATGTGCTTTAGAATAAAAAAGACTCTTTTAAACCCAAATTTGGGCAGTTATATTTAAGTCCCATGTAAAAAGGAGCGAACCTGTTGCAATCAACCGGGCTCAAATACAGGCTGCTATTGAGATTCTAGATAGAAAAACTTAATAACATTTTACCCGACCTGAAAATCGAACCCCTGACCTAAGTACTGTGCTAAATAAAGATTTTTCTTTCTTTCAGATACCGGGAGACAAGAGTAGGTAACTCGAGTGATGGTGATGGTGACGTCAGTGCATCTGAGCTGATTGAAAAGGTGTTATGTGCTACATATGCAGTTGCGTCGCATGGGGTCTAGACCTTATACAAAGGTTTGGAATCACACACCATAAAACTGATACCGTCTTATTACAAAACAAGGTTTATACTAAGACCCAGGTTTAAATCATCGAGCAATTTTTTAATTTCGAATTTTGTTCCTTTTTTTTTTGACAAAGGTACCTAATTTTCTATGCAGTCAGAACCACCTGATGATGGAACGTGTTACCTACACAAAAAATCAAACCCGAGTCTAAGTTGTACAGTATATTTTGTATTAAGAACTTTACCAGGCTCTGAATAAAGTTCAAGATACAGTAACTGGGTCCATTTGTTGAGCTTGAAATAAAGCGGATATTGTCTAAAAGAAAAACCTAAGTCACTTATGAACTCCTCATTGCCGCATAATAAGATGGAAATAAAATTAAAAATAAAATTAACACTTTTGAACCTTACCTAATATAGAAGAAGGAAAAAGTAATTATTTTGAACGTGCAAATGAAATTTAAATTAATAAACTAAAATAATCAGGCGAAAGTTTTTGAGTGTGTTTGTAACTTCTTCACGCCTAAACTGCTGAACGGATTTGGATGAAATTTGGCACAGATATACAGATAGTGCAATCTACGAAGACTCGCCCCACTCTTCTTCCTAATCGTTAGCGGTTATCGCTAGTCGATTCCGTCAATGTTTTAGTTTTTTCGATACACACTAATTAGCCACTAATATAATTAGTGTGTATCGACAAAACTAAAACACTAGCGGAATGTTGCTTACTTGTGCTGTAAGCATTAGGAAAAAGAGTGGGGCGCGTCTTCGTGGATTGCACTATTTGTAGTTATGTTTACATACGATACTTTTTATCCCGATCTTCCCACGAGATCGATATTTATGCGAGTGAAACCGCGGGGTGCAGCTAGCAAACAAAAAAAACACAGTACCGACAGCACTTGAGCTAGTAAAAACCCACAAAATGAAGCAGAAAAAAACAGAAACACAAATAAGCCCAAAGGTCCTTTTCAGGTAGTTAGCGGTCTTAATATTAGTTTAATTCCTGAGTCCCTGGGGGTCCCAGGCACGTATTTCAAGTGGCCGATGTGCCAATCCCACGGGGAAATTGCTGAAATTCGGACGACTTCTGACTACCCGTAACGACTGCTAAAGATCTACAAATGATAGCCGGTACCTTCGGCTTAACGAGCTTTCCGAGGCACGGAGGAGTTACGAAATGTAATGGATGGTCACCCATCCACGAACCCGTTCGGCTGTTATCATTTAGCCACGAGCCCTTTAAATGAATTGCATTACTTAATATTTGTAATTCTTAGTAAGTACTGAATGTGTTTACTGTAACGTTATACTTAGCACTGTCTGATGATGAACATATTTCAGCCTTTTGCCGTCCACAACTGGTAATTGACTTCACTGCGACCTTTATTATGTAAATTGTTTGTTATTACTTAATATAATAGACGCCCTACTTCTATACGTCGTTAGTATTTCACGATGATTTATTACAGCCATTACACATGTCCTTCAATATCTAACCATCAGCTAATTGTATCTAAATCTTCACGACCATCAGTAGTTACGTTATTATCTTTCAGGATTTGTGAGAACCTTTTTAAAACCATCTAAAGTATTAAATTGCCATTAGAGCTGAGGAGGAAATACTGGTAAAATACAAAAATCAAGTACAAACGGAATTGGAAAGATAAGCCCAGTATAATCTTTTTGGCGTTTTAAGAGGTAACGGTAAAAATGACAATGATTTGACTTTAACGAGGCCTAACTGTACAGGAAAAAATACTTCTAAATAAAATGGTTTTTTTTTATCGTTGGTTTAAATGCTGTACTTATGCAACTCCTGTAATAAAAAGACAGAAGTCGTGTAGTCTCAGATTAGTTAATCTGCTTTTCAAAGTCACGTTAGCTATTGATCTCAAAGTAAAAAAAAAGAATATATAATAGCCATTGAGTTGACTTTTAGTAGCCATTCTGTAGTTTCTACTTATACGCCCATGTGGAGAAACGCGAGTTTATGATTGTATGCAGTAGCCATTGAATTGGCTTTTAGAAACCGAAGGAAATAATCGAACAGTATCGACAAAGGCTAAAATAGCCGTGTAACTAGCCTATACATCGTCAGCGGTGCATGACTTGTATGACGCCACACTGCGTTTGCTAATACTCTTGCTCAGCATCTATGAGCAAAATCCATCCTTCACAAACGGTCTGTGTTGATCAATAGTCAGCAGTTCATTATTGGTTGGTAATGATTGATAAGGCATTCATTCATTATTTGCTGGCTTTTCTCTACCACTGATGTGATTAGACACGTGTTTACAATCCGTATATTTTTAAACGATGCTTTTAAAATTAGGAGACGTAAAATTGTCAAAAATGTATGGCTAAACCGTCGGTAATCGAATTACCTATATTTAATTCGGGATGAGAGCCTGGTGATCCGTCACACAGTGTATCATATTATGGACGGAAAGCGGAAAGGATAATATGCAGTAATAGTGCAGTGTTGTCAAAACGCTATATTTCTTGTCTCTATGTATATAACTATGTGAATCTTAGAGAAGAGAAAAAATAAAGATACATATATTACTAGCTGACCCCACAAACGTCGTTTTGCAAAAAAAAAAAAGATAGTAGCCGATTCTCAGACCTACTGAGTATGCATACAAAATTTCATACAAATCGGTCCAGTCGTTTCGGAGGAGTATGGTAACTAACACTGTGACACGAGAATTATATATATTAGATTAAATATTATTCATTACTTAACTTTTAGGCTGTGTCCCTAGTAGGCAAACTGTTAGCAGCCGACTGAGTGAGTAAAGTGAACGTGAAGTGAGTGAAGTGAGCGTAAAGTGAGCGTAAAACTAGCAAACTGTGGACACTCCATTTCAAATATATGGAATAGCGTACTAAACCGATACGCCGCAAACTCAGTCGGCCGCTAACAGTTTTCCTACTTGGGACACAGCCTAAGCAACTTTTATAAATAGAATCCCTTATTTGTCTTCATGCCAACACCTGTACGGATAGTGTTAAAGAATATTTTGGGCGCAAACTAATTGTAGCTACGGATAAAAAACAAGCTAGCTCATAAGCTACATACGCTTCCTTAACACATAAGCTGTGGTGAGGCGAAGACGGAAATGGGTTCTGTTTGTACATTATAATATTACTCTTAGGTGCAAAGAAGAAGAGGAGAAGTCAAGGGGTCGGGTTATTCAGGTCGCTGACTGTACGTAAAGTACGAAGTTTACGTAATCGTTGGGCAAACCAGACGTACGAAATTAATCAGTAAATTTAACCGCGCGAGCTAAGTCAAATTGCGTGCCACCAAGATCCGTACGGCAGCTGTTAAACCGGTAAATTATTAACTTGATGGAATTGTGTGAAACCTACTGAATACTTTAAACGACAAATTATTGTCTGGCAATGTCATAAAGGGCAGACTGTATGTGTGTCGTGGGTAATCGGGATAAAAGGTTATAGTTTTCCAAATGAGCGGTTTAATATTGTAGATAATTGGTAATTACATATTTCCTGCGAAAATATAAGGTCTTTATTATTTTAATAATGCCACCAAAGTATTACATAAATTAAATTATACCTCTTCATATATGTATATTTTTTGAGAAGCAGTGGTAGCCCAGTGTCGCCCACGATGTGTTAGGTCATCAGGTTGGAACCCAGATGGGCACTTTACTTTGTGTAAATGATTTCATCACCACTGCTCTCAAAACGGTGAAATGATATCGTATCGAAAATTCTAAGCAGTGGTCTCAAAAATTCATCTACCAACCCGTACTGGGCCCGCGTGGTGGATTACGGCCCACTCCCTCTCACCTGAGTCTCACCGAGAGGAGGCCTGTGTCCCAGCAGCATTTAAGTATATTTTTATGAAACGTGTTCAGAAGAAATTCTTAGAGCTATATAATTATTGTTTTCCTGCTCAACATTATATAAATGCTCATTAATATGCAATTTAAGAACCTGGCAAGGTTTAACAACTAAATCCCTATTTCCCAGAGAGTTTTTCCTCAACCGACCAACAGTAGTTAAAAAATAACAATCTCATTTCTAAAGGAACGGGTTTCTGAAGAGTATTTTTCCTCTTAGTTAAAGATTCCTTAACGCAGAGCAAATAATGTTGTCTCCGGCGTAGGGACGCTGGTTGCAATTTAAGTTCTTCTAAATGAATGTAAAAGTTTCAGTCATTTGTGGTAAGCCGCTAAGAAACTGTTAAGCAGGGACTTAATTGTTTTTTTTCCTTATTAACGTTGATAGTTATAAATTTGTAATGAAACAATTTTCTGTAAGGATGCTTCAAGAAATGAAATACTTGGAGCAGTCTTCGTCTATTTTCGGTCATTTTGTGTAAAAAACCTATTGGTTTTTGAGTTACTAATAAAAATCTATCATCTTAGACTATGCGTATATATACTTACAATAACAATAAAGCTGAAGTAGAAGACACTACCAATCGGATTTTTAAAAAAATCTCTTTGCGTCTCATAGCCCAATTCTTGAGGAAGACTATAATATAAGCTATTTAACATCACGCTAACACCCGTAAGAAATGAGCAAAAACAAAAAAAGTCAGAAAGAAGTCGGTCGGGGAAACAAAAAAATTCACACGGACGAAGTTGCAGGCAGAAGATAGTTCTAAATAATCGTTACGTCCTAGCCTTAAAGCATAGACACGGAACCTAACATTAATAACACACCACAGTATTGTAGCAACTTGTCCTTAAATTGCCCCTTAAAATGTTTCCGAGCAGTGTTACACCTCTTTCATACTCCAGAGCGGTCTTTGAGGATTACATGAGAGTGCCCGGCGCATTTTACTATGTCTGCATTGTCCTCACCGGGTCGTGTCTTCTCTACCCGTTTCTTTGATCATGTCATGTTGATGTCAAGTCCACATCACCTCGTATCTTTGCCCAATTCCATTTATTTTACGGTTTTCGAATGCATTTAAAAAGGTTTTATTGGAGTGACTGGAAAATCTTTTTACTGCAACTGAAACTACTCTCGCCAAGGTGTTTTATTATTTTATTTATTAAAATCTCCCTTACAACTATCATTACAGATGCATGTACCCAATGCGACAGTGTTGTCATTTTACAAATCTATACTAACTTATTATTTACAATTTAATTAAAATATAAAGAACGAATAAAGAAAAAACGTCAAGAACGTACGTAAAGAACGTCTAAAAAAGTTATAGGAACTTTAACACAATACCTTATATTTATACAGAATGCTGATGTGGCTGAACTCAACCTACTATATATTATAACATAAAATAAATAACAGCGCCCTAGCGAATTCACTCAAATGACACGTGAACACATCAATGTTGACATGAAGTTCGTTAATGACACGAATTGCCCGGGTCACAGGTGTTTTGGCGAGTAGGTTGGTCTTGGCTGTCGGCACGCGTCGCCGCCTACACACATAGGTAGCGGTCCGGTACGCAAAGACTTAAAGCGTTGCAGCACTCCAGGATTATGCTTCATTCCACAAAGTAATTTCACCAGGTACTCGACAAATGTAAGCTCCGTCGCACCCTCAATGCATTGTACCCGACCATACTCAATACAAATAGAGTGGGGTACATCAACGGGTAAAACGGGTAAAACCCTAGAGCTTTCTGTACAAGTAGCGCGTAAACATTTTCTTGTTCCAACATCATCGAGTATTTGGCCTCATGTGGAGCCCATATCTAGACCCGCGGCAGCGTGTCAAGCCAAGTTCATGCAAACGAACTAGCTAGCCAGCGCCGAGTGTAATATTACACGAACCACTTGGTGCCACTTTTGACCCTTCTATAACTCAAAACCTCTTTAACGTAAACACATAAAACTACGTGTGTTTAATTATATCCATAAGGACATCTAGAAGCCCAAATTTTATGAAGCTAGCTCAAACGGTTATAAAGATATGAAGGTCAAAAAGTCGTATATTTTAGCACTGACTGACTGACATATAGTACCTAAATCTAACCTACTTCCAGATGACCTAGAAGGATGAAATTTGGAATCCAGCTCGGTAATTGTGTGTAAGCGTAGGGAAAAATCTAAAAATAAAAAAAAGTTAAAAAATAGGGGGGGTCCCCATACAATTTTTTAATTGTAGCGTTGGAATCGTTACAAGCATATATTTGAAACATCAACGTTCGGGCAGTTGACCACCAGACACGACACCCGTCTCATCGGAGGATCCTCCCTTTCCTATGGAGAATGAGTGAACTTTACACCCTGTTCCTCATACCTTTATGTAGTGATGGCGCCAAACTAGTAGCCGAATTCTGGGCCAAGTTCGTTTAGGTTTCCGTTGATACGCTAAGAAGAAGGAGAATACAGCACAAACCCAAAATATAGGTACAAATTGTAAGATTAGACGAGGAAAATACAAATTGATACCGACACAAATCTGGACCGACCTTAGCGAGACCAGAATACTAAAACCTATGAAAATATAACCACCCGACTACCCTCGGGATTTAAATGAATAGTCTTGTAGCACTTTGACGTATTGAGAACATAACTTTAGCTACCTACCCTCCGTTCGTGGACCGAGACTCGGCGTGGTAGGAATAATGATTTTTGGACGATCACCGGGAAATATTATTAAAACCTTTTGTGAGTATTTCTACGGTGTATGCGTTTTATTTATGTGATAAAAGAAAAGAACCATTAATAGGAACTTAAAGAACGCAAACCAATGAAATGTTTGGCAAGGGTGGGATTTTAACAACTCGTTTTCTAGAAAAAACCGACTGAAAAATCAGAAGCCTACAAAATTAGGAGGGAAGACTACTTTGTTTTCCTGCTTACTTCAAAAGATCGACGGTTATTGTTACGTCACACATTCATACTACTACAGACTGGAGATTCAGAAACTCAGTATGAATTACCCATATATTTAGACGAACCTACCAGCTCATGAATACTCATAGGTACTCAAACTCACGCCTGTTTTCCATGCAGAAACCACAGAACGTTTCGTGAATACCTACTCAAATAAATATATAACCTACTGTTCAACTTTTTTCCCTGGTTTTGTGATTTTTATGAGATCTTACTTAATTGGGGGTTTATGTCGAAAATCACAAAATAGCCATATATCAGAATTAAGCTTCTGATATATGGCTATTTTAAGTAGTAGGTACCTATAGTGTTTGATGACAAGAAAACTTAGCTTAGCCCCAAATTATGACAATTAACTTGCATAACATTACCCATAGCTATAGATCTCGTCCATCTCGCAAATTGCCCTCACGTTGAGGAGAAGTGTTTCTCCAGTGTTTTTTAGACTTCAGCTTTGTAAACAAAACCGTCATCAGACGAAACATGACGTCCAGTACCTACGCTACAGCCTAACAATGAAAAAACAGAGTGCCAAATACTTTACAGTTTATTTTATTTTATTTATTTTATTTTATTATATTCGAGAAACTTACAGCTGATATACATAGTGCTCTTAAACAATATGCATTTGAAGGCCATTTACAAGTTTCCACTGATAAACACTTGAAACAAAAAAGGTACCTATAACATTAATTAGGAACCAAATTAGCACGATCGATTAATACAAACTAAAAATCATTCACTTGCAAACAATTACTTTTCCGTAATAAAGCTTTTCACCAACAAATGCTTAAGCCGAGAAACACTGGTATTGAAAATGTCCAAATCATGTTCACTAATTAGTTTAATGAAAACTTCTGCTCGCACGAATTAGATACGAATTCTGTCTGTACGCGGACTTGGAATGACATGCAACAAGCTAGGTTTGTGAAACATATTTCAGTGTGTAACTAATCCTAAACTGCCTAACAGTTCAGTTAATTTGATTATGACAAAGATGGTAGAACCGTCTCTACCATCTTGGACTCTCAAAGCCTGGTCCTAAGTATAAATCAACATAGAAAGTGAAAGGGAGTTAATAAAAGGGGTTTTATCATCGTCATTGCCCTCATCACAATTTATTTGTGGTCGTCGCAACACGTATTTTTCTTCCATACATCTCTATTAAATGAGATTTATATTAGACTTGCGGCCCGCCGGCTTCGCACGGGTGCATTTTTTTTTTTTCAAATTTCCGAAATTTTCTTTCATACAAACCTTGTCCTGGCAATATTCGCAATAAAATAGTATTGCGATTATAAATTGAGATATAAACTATCCTATCTTTCAAGTTGGATGAAACTGCACACAGTGTGCAAAATTTTATTAAAATCGGTTCAGTAGTTTAGGAGTCCATTGCGGACAAACAACGTGACACGTAATTTATATATATATTGTATAATATAAAAGCCCTGAAGACCGTATTTCGGCCACGGCGGCCAATCTCAACGGAGACTAGTCTTCGGCGCGGGAGATATTATAGTGCACAAGTGTGCGCGCAGACACAGGTGCACTCCCTCTTTCCTCTCTCTCATAGTCCGATGGGACAGCAATCCGACACGACCGGAGAGAGATCAAGCGCAGGACCAACGACTTGACAGTGCTTTCCGAGGCACGGGGGTATCACGCCGCCAACTTCCAAATTCCTGGCTGTTACTATGAAATTCCTAATGGAAAAACTCAATAACACTGCCCGACCCGGGAATCGAACCCAGAACCCCACGCTCAGCACTCGCGCTTGCGAACACGAGACCAACGGGGCAGTTAATTAGATTTATATTACGGTCCGCGCGGAACTAGTTGGCCGCGCCTTGGGTATGTGAGCGGTGGGACGGAGGGGCGGGGACGCATTACTCAGTACGGGCGTTGCGAACCGCCGCCTCACCCCTTTCCCCACCTCAGCGGCCAACTAGTTCCGTGCGGACCCTAGAGCAGTGTTGGCCCAGTGGTATCGGCTCCGAGAGTTGTATGTAGGTCGTGAGTTCGAACCGAGACAGGCACTTACTTTGTGTATTTAATTTCATCACCACTGCTCTCAAAACGGTGAAGGAAAACATCGTGAGGAAACCGGCATGTCTTAGAACCGACAATTCGAAGACATGTGACATCTACCAACCCGCACAGGGCACGCTTAGTGGATTGCGGCTCACTCCCTCTCACCTTCTCTTTTAGTCTCTCGCTTTACTGTGGGTTTATAGGCAAATAATGATACCTAATTGTTGTCTCCAGGTTAATCACCTTCGGGTTAGCGTGCATCGTCTGCTTCGCCATCTGCTTCGGCCTGACCCTCGCCACCGTAGTTGGCATTGCCTATGGGTACAACTACTCTATGGCTGAGTTTATCACGTTTACACGTATGTTAATTTAAAAATATAATACTTACGAAGTTATATTTTGAGGTTATCTACGTTCATGCCCGAGTTTTACGTGACTCTCTGCTTATCACTTCGATTGCGAGAAAATTAAACAGACATAAAGTAACTATTTAACAGTATTTTCACTGTTAAAAAATGTTGCAAAATTGAAGAAGAAAATAGCTAATTCCCACCACGAAAGGATTATTTTTAATTTTCAACATGTGTCATTCTCATTCAACTTGGGTACTTCATACTGGCAAGTCATAAAAACGTTCCATTGCGTTTTTAAATCTATACATATAATAAAACAGTAAAAAAACTGTGTCTGTACATTGAATATATTAAAAAAAAAATACTTGAGGGGGGTTTAGAAACAGTAATAGAGCACGAATCCAAAAAAAAAAATTTGTCTGTTTGTCTGTTTGTTTGTACACGCTAATCTTCGGAACTACTGGACGGATTTGAATGATTTTTTTTTTATTGTATAGGTATTAAGTCTGGGCAACATATAGGCTATAATTTATTTTGGAAAATGGAACACCTGATGCAGAACCGCAACAGACCAGCTAAAGTATAAGAGATACAATAATGGTACCATAGCAAAAATTGTTCCACGTGATGAGCATTTTCTGCTGAGAGAATAAATTTGAAGATCTGGAACACCTGATGTGGAACTCCAAGAGCCCAGCTACACCATAACATATACAGGAATGAAGATTTAGCACAAGTTGTTCAATCTGATGAGCACTCTCTGTTGACTTATAATAATCGAAGATCTGGAACACCTGTTGTGGAACTCCAAGAGCCCAGCTACACCATACACATATAGGAATGACGTTTTAGCAAAAGTTGTTCAATCTGATGAGAACTCTCTGTTGACTTATAAAAATCGAAGATCTGGAACACCTGTTGTGGAACTCCAAGAGCCCAGCTACACCATAACACATTTATAGGAATGACGTTTTAGCAAAAGTTGTTCAATCTGATGAGAACTCTCTGTTGACTTATAAAAATCGAAGATCTGGAACACCTGTTGTGGAAGTCCAAGAGCCCAGCTACACCATAACACATATAGGAATGACGTTTTAGCAAAAGTTGTTCAATCTGATGAGAACTCTCTGTTGACTTATAAAAATCGAAGATCTGGAACCCCTGATGTGGAACTCCAAGAGCCCAGCTACACTATAACATGTATAGGAATGACGTTTTAGCAAAAGTTGTTCAATCTGATGAGCACTCTCTGTTGACTTATAAAAATCGAAGATCTGGAACACCTGTTGTGGAACTCCGAGAGCCCAGCTACACCAAAACACATATAGGAATGACGTCTTAGCAAAAGTTGTTCGATCTGATGGGTATTTCCTGTTGACTTATAAAAATCGAAGATCAGAAACATCTGATGTGGAAATCAAAGCTATCACTAATTTCACTGTATAATTATCAAATAACATAAGCTGGGAGTACCTCCACGCGGTGAAGGCGGTAACAGTTTAGGACTGATTTTCGGTGACGATGGTATATCATTGAAAAGTTGACTCTACTGGTCAAAACTCCCATTTATTTTTTTACTTTATCAATAAATATGCCTTCGGGCTTATGTTATTTGAGTGTTTAATTTCCTTTGCCATTTATCTTCGTGACACGGTAGCCTACCCAGTAACGCAGGGGAGCAGTCACTTAGATTTTAATTGGTCAGGTATATTCACAATAAAACTATAACCATGCCTAGAAAGAGGTCAAATCTTTCCCAATGTTCCAAAGGAGCTGAAAGATTGAGGATCATAAGATCCCAAGAATCTACCAAAGAACGTCAGGAGAGACTTGATGCTGTTCGAAAACATCAAGCTGCAACTCGCTCCGTGGAAACCTCTTCGGATCGCGAAGCACGCCTGCGTTCTCAGCGTATTCGCACATCTACTAACAGGTCTTTTGAAACGAGTGATGAACGTGATGCGCGAGTAACTGGTGATCGAGATGATAATCTCGATCACCAGTTACTCGCGCGTGATTATGAATATTTTGTTGTGTGCGTGTTCGGGACAATGTATTATCATACATTGTCCCGAACACGCACACAACAAAATATTCATAATCAGTTAGAAAGTGAGAGAGAAAGAATTGCTGGAGTACGGCATGAAGAGACAGAAGAAGAGCGCAACGAACGTTTGAATTCTGATCGACTTCGACATTCTCTGAACAGAATGTCGATATCATCTGAAGAATCGGATGGGTCTCAAGACAGAGACACATCCGATCCGACAGAGATATAGCCGTAAGACGTGGCAACTTTCCTTGGGTTGATAAGGAACGGAGTGCATTTACGTATACTCTTATGAATGACTTGATTGACTACGCCACGTATTCCGCCATCGGAGGTATGGTTCAAAATTGTACTTTTTGTGAAGCTGTTAAATGGCAAAAAGAAACAAACGGTATGTGTTGCTCAGGTGGAAAAGTACATATTGAAATATTACAAAATCCTCCAGAAATATTAAGATCACTGCTAATTGGTGACCATCCACAGTCAAAACATTTCTTGGACAACATTTGTATACAATGCCTTTCAAATGACATCTTTTGCTGCGAAACAGATTTCAAGAGGCCCATTTATGCCAACATTCAAAGTGCAAGGCCAAGTTTACCACCTTATTGGTTCATTATTGTCTGAAAATGACCCCAAATTTCTCCAAATATATTTCGTATCCAATTATCAAGATCAGGCAAATATTAGAAACCAAAACTTTCCGCACTTGAACAAATAGTCTGATTTCGCTGCTTCAAAATATGTTGCATGAAGTAAATCCCTACGTACACAGTTTTAAATCTGCCTTAGAATCTATAAATATATATATAAAAATGGTGCCATAGCAAAAATTATTCCACGTGAAGAGCATTTTCTGCTGTGAGAATAAATCTGAAGATCTGGAACACCTGTTGTGGAACTCCAAAGCCCAGCGACACTACAACATATATAGGAATGACGTCTTAGCAAAAGTTGTTTAGTCTGATGGGAATTTTCTGTTGACTTACAAAAATGAAAGATCTGGAACGTCTCGAATCGTCTCGCGCATCCCGTTGTTTTCCCGTCCCCGGGCTCTTAGAATTCGACATCAGACGTTTCAGATCTTCGATTTTGACGACCCCGTTATCGCTGGCATAATCAACAGGATCCGCGTACGAAGTCGCGGGCAGCAGCTAGTACCTAATAAATGACAACTATTTTATCTGGTTGTAAAATGACTTTAATCGGCGACGTTTAATTGTGCGTGTGGCTGTTGGGCCTGATTGTCTTAGTCTTAGAAAAAAAATACTTTATGCACTAGAGCATAAAAAGTGACTTTATGTCGCCTATGGACAACATAAAGACGAACTTTTAGAGCATGAGAAGTGAAAATAGTAGTGTATCTGCAATTCTGCATTCTATTTTCACGACAACTCGGTCTGCCGTTTACCATATATTTCAATTTAACCACCCCAAAAAGATTGATATTTTACAGTATTTTTTTCAGTTAAAGAAGGTTATTTTATAAAACTACCACGCTTGCTATACACCTAAAACTATAGGCACAGTGTATTTGTATAATACTTATTCTTCTTCCTTTCAGGGTCTGATGTGACAGTATTCATGCGACGCGGACAATTCTACGATAAACCAATGATGAGGAGAAGTGGCGGCGCGGAAGATAGTAAGTATCTCATCTCTTCGTCAACTTTTTTCAATGCTCTGAGAAAAATAGCTCTTTTAATCCCTGTATTTTGGTGATGATTGGTACAGTCGAGTTCATTAATATATTGGCAGTGACAAAGTTTCAAAATATTATAAGCCTTAAATGGTGATCATTATAACGCTTATAATATTTTGAAACTTTAAATGTATGTTAACATTTTATTTATGTCTAAGTTTGTATGGCATTGTAAGAACATTTTAACGCTTATAATATTTTGAAATTTTGTCACTGCCAATATATTAATGAACTCGACTGTACACTTTCTTAAAACACCTTTAACCTTTCTCACTTTATTTACTTTAATTTTTCTTTTATCTGCTCTGTAGATAACTACAAAAGGTTAGTGGATATAAATCCACTGACCTTTCGTGAACAAATGTGCACCAACTTCGACCCCACTATTGTTTATCGGGTCGATCGATCAGGTTAAGCAACGAAGGGGCTCGTGGCTAAATAGGCTACGTCTGCACGGGTCAATCGATCAGGTTAAGCAACGCCTGCCCCGGTTGATCCGTGGATAGGTGACCATCTTTACATACCGAGACCCCTCCGTGCCTCGGAAAGCAGGTTCAGCCGTTGGTGCCGGCTGTCATTTTTGGATCTTTGACAGTCGTTACGGGTCGTCAGAAGCCCGAAAGTCTGACAACCAGTCTTACCAAGGGGTATCGTGTTACCCGGTAACTGGGTTGTGGAGATCAGATAGGCGTCGCTCCATGTAAAATACTAGTATTCATCTGCATCCGGTTAGAGTGGAAGCCAATCAGTAGATAATCAGTCGATCAGTAGGTAGTGGATTTGGCAGTAGTCAAACCTAGCTAATATAAAAGCATCCACATATTAGTGGAACAAAAGCAAGTATTGTACACCAAAATACTGGCAGATTAATCCACGCAAGTTTTCCAAAACTTTGCAGCACCTTTTCCATTGCGTCTGGACCCTAAGTTCTTCTTCTAGTATTCGCTACAAATGCTTCGACTGATTACGAAGACCAGAAGCCACCAGAGGATAGCAAGCCACTGGCTGACAGATGGTTGAAGACACAGGACACGAGGAAGTATGCTGAGGTCCTGACCCGGTACAATCCACCCAAGAACGCAGAGGTTCTAGAGTCTGAAGTGCAAGTACCCAGAACTGATCGAGAAACGTCTATTCAGGTCAGAGAAAGTGCCTGCTTATGTTTATATCTTTAAAGCGCTTATTTTTAAAGCGAAAGTGCCAGAGGAGTCTGTGAAATCTAATTTTTTTTCTTATTTGCAATTTACAGGTCAGTATTGCTGATTCTAATCATTATAATTCTGTAAATAATTATATTTGTTATTGTCACGAATCATAGTTAAATCAATATTCAACTTGACACTGACCTGCATAGCGAGTATTATAATTATCTGTGATTAAGCATTCTTACTGCGCCCGTTATCAGTTTATTAAACTGAAGTGAGACAGCTTTAATGCTAAAATGATACGGAGATCTAGAAAGACTACATGTGAATTTAACATTCAAAGTCAAAGTCAAATCATTTATTTCAAATAGGCACTGAAAAGGCACCTTTGAACGTCAAAATTTACAAAAAATAGAATTGATTCCAGTCGCCCGTTCCAAATGGTAGTTTCGTATGGAGAAGTATGGGCAAGAAACTCCACCGTTACTCTTTTAAAATGTTTCCCAATATTTTGTATACATTCATTAAATAATTATACGTAATTCATCTTTCTGAACGCGATGTCTTCCTGAGTAAAAAGTGTGACCTGTGTAGACGCAGCATCACTATCCTAGCTTACAACGAACGCTACAACATGACCTCTAAAGTCTAATACATTAACGATACGCTTGCATTATCTTTACGTGAAATTTTTAATTGAAACTTTTTCTCTATACATTTCAGGTGCCATTTAAAGAATATAATTTAAAGCCTACACTGAATGCTCCAATAATATCAATAGTGCCCAACTCTGTAATGTCCACTGTGTCCTGGCGAAGCGGTTCTTCAAAAATCATGATGAGGAACTTCCAACCTTTGCAAGACCACCCTGAGTTAAACAAACACATAGGGAGGCCGGAAACCTTGTTTCCCACCCGCAGTACGGGACCACAGTCGATATCCATCTTCAGTTATAAAGAACAGCTGAAGGAGAATATACATGGTGACGTCCATGGAAGGTAAGAATAGATTAAAGTGTACGGCAAAATTTCTAGAATGTCGATTTTAGATTCTAGAAATTTTGCCGTATTTTTACACAGAGTATATTCTAGATTCTAGAAGATAATCTGGGCTGTGATCTCAATTCAGAACAAGATTTGAATAATAAAAATTAATAAAAATCTGTCAATGTAAAATCGACATTCAAAACTGAGCATCGTATTGAAAATATAATAACAGCCTGTATCCAGAAATAACTAAATAACAGTACCTACCTAAACCTAATTCTTGTTTTAATCCCTCTAAACCGGGTCCAATTAAATTAGCTAGCAAAACTACACAATCGTGATGGGTAACAATATCTCAACACACATAATCACATAATCAGCCTATATTATTCCTGCTGGCCTCCTCTCGATGAGAGGATGAAGGATCTCAACAGGATAAAAGAAAAAAAAAATATTTTCGAAATTCATACTTCAGGTAGGTACAGCGGTCGTTGACTTAAAAAAAATATCATCAATGTATTATTTATTCATGTTAAGATATCGATACCCATCACGTTTGCGAAGTTTCTCTAGTTAATATAAATTTACGGAAATAAAGAAAACACTAGATAAGTACGTCTAAAGTATCCTCAACTTACTCATTTTACTGAAACTTTCAAGGGCCAGGGCCACGTACTCGTAACTTTCTAAAAATAGGAAATACGGAAGAAGGATTTCATTATTAATATTTTTTTTTTTTTTAATGGTAATGCCACCAGTTTCTTGGGTACTTTGCCAGTCGACAGCGATGCGGAGGAATATTTCGACGAAATATTTTAGTTTGTTAAGAGTTTTAGTTAAGTTAGGATTTTATATTTTTATTTTATTAGTTTATTTAGTATCAGAAGTTTGTTCATTTAATAAATAAAAAAATACAATAATTAATATTCTTATGTTGCTCCCCCAGTTATGTCCCGATGCGAGTGTGGGGACCGACTGTGCGTGCGGTTATCCCCGACGACCCAGACGAAGTGGATGAGGACAACATTGTGTACAAGCCTGTATAGTCCACCGACAATAGTAGAGGACGGTTCTAATCTTATACAATATGATAGTGTCCCATACACTTGACATAATTATTCTTCTTGTGACACGTTTAAAGAAAATAAAACTAATCATAATTTATTTGTGTGCTTATATGCCAACGAGGTTATTAGTGCTGAAGCCCGTATTCGGTCTTCATCAACATTCATCTTTCTCCTGCCTTTATCCCAATTTATTTGTGGTCGGTGCAACAAGTTTTTTTTCTTCCATACTTCTCTATCAGTTGTCATCTCGGTAGTCACCCCTTTCTAACCATATCATCATTGACACAGTCCTTCCATCGTTTCTTTAGTCTTCCTCTACTCCATAAAGCCATCGATATTTATACTTATTCATACATAATTTGGAGATATCTCTGGCTAATGCCAATAAGCTGAGGCTCATCAGGATTTGCTTGTTTAGGATCATTTAGACTGCCATCAGTCAAAGGATGCAATCAACCATGACTCAGCCTAATTATTATAACAATATATTATGTAATAATTGTAATTTTATTGCACACACCGACAACTTTTTATCAATAATATCCCATTTAAACGCTGCAAGTTTCTTGCCTGTGCCACTACCATAAAATTGACGCAACAAAGCACTTGCATAAGACTAAACACAGCTTACAACGTTTATTGCTGCTTCGACCAATGGTAGTAACATAATCAGCCAATAATGTTCATTCTGACTGCTGTAAAACAGGCCTCCTCTCTGTGAGAGGGAGTGGACCATAATCCTCCACGCGGGCCTAGTGCAGGTTGGTACCTAGATGTCACATTTCTTCGATTTTTTGCGACAAAAGTGATTTCATCAGCTATTATTGCTTGATTGTGTAGCCAGTTTAAAAGTGTGAATCATGGGCCGTACTGTTGCAGATATATTGCATCACATGGCCCAGCCATAGATTGTTCAGCCATAAGCTGTATTATAATGTTTTTGTGATGGCCGAGTAATAGTTGCCAATAGTACAGCCACACCTTGCCGTGAAAGTATAGCCCGTTTAGATTTAGAAGCACCATTACACAACACTACAGTAGCAATGGTTTTCATTTTGACAGTTCAACAACATTTATTGCATTATTTACGTTGTTCAGCCGACTAATTTTTCGAACATATCAAGCAATGGATTAGCAATATTCTTCAAAATTATGAAGATATGGCATATGGGTGCAGTGCCGGTATAATAACAGAATTTCAAACTGCAAGACAGCAATGTGATAGGTGAAAATATTTCTCTTGTAATAAACAACATCATTATAAAACCAATTGGATATCTTCAAAAGATAACATTAAGATATTTTCTTTTAATCTTAGTCCAGTTTGTTAATTATTTCTTATTTGATTGTCGGCCACGCGCTTGCGGCTCCCGTAGCGAAGCAGGCGACGCGACCGGTTGGCACTCTTGAAGCGTTTTCTAGTTTTTTTGAAAGTATCCCTTTCTCGTTTTAATTTTAATTCGTAATATTCTCGATCTTCTGAGTCAGTGAGTGGTATTGAATCTGTTGTTGGACTTATTATGACGACAGAATCAAAATCATCATCATCATCTGAAATCATATTTATTTTTTTATTACCAAAATCCAATTTAAAGCTGCTACAAGATCTAAGCTCGTTAAGCATTTTCATGGATTTTTGCGATATATGTATCAGTATTTTCTATACATATTATTTATAAAATTAAGTCGCTTTTCGTGTCTGTTTGTGTGACCGCGTTATTTTTCTAAACATAACGGACTGAGGCAGTTTTCATCACCTTTTAGAGAATTAATTCCGGAAGGCTTATTGTGTATAATAATAGTTACATAACCGTGTGAAGCAGGGGCGGGGCGATAGTTGTGTAAATAAAAGTCTTACCGCTGACTGCAGGATCCGGGGCTTTAATAACAGGAGGAGCCTTTGTCTTAGATTCCTTTCGTATCGCTTCAGAGAAAATGGTCGATAAGTGAGACCTCAATAGCTTCGGCACCTCTTTTATCAAATAACCACCAACCAAACTCTCTGCCGCTCTAAATATTATTGTGGGAACCGTGAACGTTATACGTCTGAAACATTAAAATTACAAGGTAGTCGAGAAACAAATGTAGCGGCATCTACATCGCTACACGCGAACTACGCATCACATTGCGTTACGCAAAATCCTGCATCGCGCAAGCAGGGTTTACCGCGCAACTAGCACAACCTCCCGACATCAATAGTCGGGCAGTAGCCCACCAGACACAACACCTGCCTGGTTGGAGGATCCTCCCTTTTCTATGGAGGAGAATGAACTTTATACCCTATTCCTCATACCTCTATACAAATAACAAGGTCTTGCTCAAAGCAACAGCTTTGTTCGTAAGAATATTTTTACGAAATAATCACTGACGAAAGTCTTCCACTAATGGATCATCTTCTGTCTCCATCATCAGATCAGCTTTATGACACATATGATCTAATCTATTTCTAAACCATACATACCATAAAACAAAGTCACTGTGCGTATGTCTGTGTGACGGCTTAGATGATTTAAGCTGCATAATAGATTGTGATGCGGTTTTATTTATTTATATATACTTTACATCATTTATAGCTGTTATCCCGGAAGGTTAGAGTAATACATTATTGTTACACAGAACTTATGTATAACACCGAAATCTCAATGTCTTGACATGTCGCCATTGCACCCGTGCATATGTTTGTCATTAAAACTACAAAAGTGTATTCCATTCAATCGAATTTTGAGCAGTGCATATTGGCTGTATAATTACACTGGTGTGACCCACAGAGTGCACATGTTTCTTTCTTAGTAAAAATGTAATAATAATTGATGTAGTGATAAACCGTGAAAATGTACCTAAGGTCTCACAAAAACTTAATAAAAAAAAAATCTGTCTAGCCTTTTCCCAACTATGTTAGGGTCAGCTTACAGTCTAATCGGATGCAGCTGAATACTAGTATTTTACATGAATCGACTGCCGATCTGACCTCCACAACCCAGTTACTGTAGTTGTTAACTGGATATTCAGAATCCAGAAAGTCTGACAACCAGTCGGCTCTCAGGCTTCGGACTACCCGTAACGACTGAAAAATCCACAGTCGGGACCAATAGCTTAACGTGCTTTCCGAGGCACCGAGGGGTCTTGGTATGTAACCCATCCACGAACCAACCGTGGCAAGCTGATCGATCGACCCATGCGGTTGTTTTATTTAGCCCCAAGCCCCTTCAAGACTCACTTCCTAATGAAAGATACAAAAGTGATATGCAAATTACCTGAACCCTGTAACCTCGAACCTCTTAAATCCACGCTTTCTATTAGATTCTTTGCTATTTCCTTTGTCCCCCCGCAACTCACCCATCTGAAGGTCCACGATTGTGTCACTTATTTCAGCAGCAAAGAAAAATGTGTCCGACCATGTTGACTTTACTTCTAATTTTCCTCGGACCTAAAATAGATTACAATTAGAATTAAGGCTAGAAATAAACGGCTCCTGGCACTTTAAAATGAAACTCTATTCAAGAGAAAAGATAAAAAATATTCTCCGTCTTATCTCTTTTCTCTTATAACCAAATATTATATAGCGTTGTATTCACAAAGCGACAAGGTCCCACGACTCATGTCCCCTGCAACTTCTCGGGACGTCGCTGGCCAGCTCTAGAAAATAATCGACTTAACGTAGCAATTCAAAAATGCTCTAAAAGTCCCACTGAGCACACAGTTAGTATCTTATCTAGAATGAGCGTAAAATTAGGTGACTGCCAGCTAGGTCCATTGTTTAGTGTAAGAACTAAAAACTTTGTTTTTTGAAAGCCTTTTTACCCAACTGCGGTTAAGCTGAAAAAGAGGGTCATATCACGCTCCCGTTAAAGTCATGACCCTCCTTTTTGGGTTCACCGCTATAACGTAGTTAGCAAAAAAATATAAATGTTTTATTATTATCAGATACTAGCAGCGCCCCGCGGTTTCACCCGCATAAGTGTCGATCCCGTGGCAATATCGGGACAAAAAAATCTATGTGTTATTCTGATGTATAAACTATATTACTTTAAAGTTTCATCAAAATCCGTTCAGTAGTTTTTGCGTGAAAGAGTAACAAACATACATCCATCCATCCTCACAAACTTTCGCATTTATAATATTAGTAGGAAGGAAGTAGGAAGTAGGATAGGACAGTAGGAAGTAGGATAGTAGGATAGGATAGGAAGTAGGAAGTAGGATAGTAGGAAGTAGGATTTATAAACACTATTTTGCATCATAATCAGCCTCCCCCACCCCCAGCCTGCCCCAGCTTGTGTCCAGTTGTTCATTGCTGAGACACGGACCTCTTCTCGATAAAAGGGAGTAGGGCGTAATCCACCACGCGAGCCCAGTGCGGATTGGTAGATATCACATGACCTGAAAACTGATTTGCGAGAAAATGAGATGAAATGCGTCTTTTGTCACTGGCCTTAAAAAAATAAGTAATTTTATATTATTTCAGCCTATAATGCTCCCATTGCTGAAACACAGGCCTCCTCTGGATATAAGGGAGTAGGCCATAATCCACCACGCGGGCCCAGTGCGGGTTGGTAAATGTCACAGGTGTTCGAATTTTTGGTTCTAGAACATGCCGGTTTCCTCACGATGTTTTCCTTCATCGTTTTGAGAGTAGTGGTGATGAAAGATTCTACAAATCGTAAGTCGCGGCCATAACGGATGGATCATCACTGCTCTCGTTATTTAGCATGCCATTTAAAAATTTTATGTATATATATTTTTTATGTGAACAAGTACGCTGATTGATAATGCCGTGCTTTCCTGTAATTTATAGATACCTATATGCGAGATCTACTATGTCAAAGATTGTAAGCCTTTATATCTGTTCTAATATATAAAATTCTCGTGTCACAATGTTAGTTACCATAGTCCTCTGAAACGGCTTGACCAATTGTTATGAAAGGTCTGAGACTCGGCCAACATCTATTTTTTTTTTTTTGCAATACTACGTTTGTAGGGTCAGCTAGTAAATAATTATGAATATTGAGTAAGGAATTCTGGTGGTTTGTTATACCTGCAGAGAGCTGAACCGTATCTCATCCGCCATCATGATAGTTTCGATCTTGAAGGGCCCACCCAGGTGTGCCGTGTACATCGTGTCCAGGCCGGTCAGTACCATATCCTTTAACTTTATTGTCTCACCAGCGCTATTCTTGTCGCTAGGTTTTATCTAAAATTACAAAAGAACCTTCATCAAATATATCCTAATGATAAGGCAAAACATGGCCGACTGTGTCCCGGAAAATAGTTTTCTGTTGAGGGTTTCACAAAAGCCAAATATTAGGTACACTTTTTTTGGTTTGTTTTGCAGAATGTTGTGTGCTCTTTGTTCTGTGCTAAATAAATTATATTTTCTTTATTTCTAATAGCTTTCTTCTACAAGCTTATTTATAATAATTTACAACAAACTGATATTATCGTTTGTTGTAGCGATCTAAAATAGCTTATTCAGAAATGAACAAACATAGATACTTACATAAAGTCTATTCAAACTTATGTTTCAATTTTTTTTTTGTTTTTTATTTTTTATTTCAAGTTGAACATATAGGTATTAACTTTATTTTAGTGGTAATTAAGTTGATTTCAGACTGACTAGCACTATTCAGTAATAAAAATGCTTAAAGTTGTAGCGTAAACTGAACTTTATTGTCTAGGATTTATAGTTACTCACACTAATATTATAAAGGCGAAAGTTTGTGAGTATGTGTGTATGTGTTTATATGTTTGTTATTTCTTCACGCTCGAACGGCTGGACCAATTTTGATTAAAAAATTACGAAGGTAGCTGACATCGTGGATTAACATATAGGCTACTTTTTATCCCTATATTGCCACGGGATCGACACTTATGCGGATGAGACCGCGGGACGCAGATAGTGTTACATAAACTCATTTGTTTACATGTTTGGCATCTGCATCGCGAATGCAGATTACATAAAGTCATGCCTTCTTCCCAGGCAGAAACTACAGAACATCACCTGCTACGATCGTTACGTACTCCTTCTGCATTTACCTATTGTTAGTCGCCTTTCATTCATCCTCTTAAATTAACATGTGCCTATAATATTGACATAGCATAACATTCTAAACACACATTGCGTAGCGGTACAGTCAACAGCAAAAGTAGATGATGAAAATCAGAATTTCAATACTAATGAACGGAGTTCGCGTCAGAACTGTGCGTCTGGTGGTTACGTAAATGTTTGGTATAATTTACAATCACATACTTTTGAATCACTTCGACGCCACACAGTTCTGACGCGAACTCCGTTCATTAATATTGAATTTCTGATTTTCATCATCTACTTTTGCTGTTGACTGTACCTACGGTGTAGCCGTGACATGATCGATCGTACGGATCGTACCAGATATATTTGCTACGTCGTAGCAAAAGTGCAATCTTTTAATAGGTACAGTCAGGGAAATTAATTGTTGACTTAATTGTTGACCAAATTGACATCCTACATTAATTTGCTGTGTTATAACGCATGTCACACAACTCGTCGCTTGCATGACTAAAAATCGTATCTCATTATTATAATTTCTTGTCTGATTTGAATTAGAACCACTACATTTTTCTATTCGTGATTGTTTACATGTTTCACTAACTATCGTATCTCTATGTTATTTGGATCTCAAAATATACCCATTTTGAAAGGCAACAAAATGTAAAGAATCACGAATAGAAACATGTATTTGTCCAAACTCAAATCAACTAAAAAATTAGATAGGATTTTTAGCCATTGCGAGCGACGAACTTTGAAAGAATAATTACAGTTATGATTTGAATATGCGGAATTTGCTAAACATTTAATATCGATGACTTTACACACACTATCTTAGCTTAGCAATCCGTTATTTTTGGTTGGTATTTGTCCGGATTAACAAGTTTTTTTTCGTAACATAGGTACCCATATCACGTGTGTCCTAGAATCTCGCCATGCTTACCCTCCCATCATCCCAGTGCATGACGTAGTCTTCCATCTCCATAGCTCCATGGTTCTTTTTAACTGTAATCCTGTTCAGTTTCCTGATAAATTCTGTAAAATACTTTACAGATGCCTGAAACACAATTTCCTGGTTTTCCCTGTAATTAGAAAAAAAATGTTGATGAGAAAATCTTATGAAATAAGTTTTGATAGCATAGAACTATAATAATAATAATAGCCTCCCCGATCGATTTTGGTCACGGTGGCCAATCTCAACGGAGACTAGCCAGGTACGCAGGAGATATTATAGTGCACAAGTGTGTGCGCAGACACAGGTGCACTCTCTGTTCCTTTACTCTCATAGTCCGATGGAACGGCAATCCGACACGACCGGAGAGAGATCAGGCGCACGACCAACTACGTGCTTTCCGAGGCACAGAGGTATTAAACCGCCAACTTCCAAACTACGGACTGTTACTAAGACATTCCTAATAGAAAACTCAATAACACTTTATCCGACCCGGAAATCGAACCCAGGACCCCACGCTCAGCAGTCGTGCTTCGACCACAAGACCAACGGTGCAGATAACGATAATAACAAAAGAAAATAATGAAGTTATTAAGTAATATACATATTTATAAAATTATTTATAGTGATCCATCCAGACTCTTATGAAATCCTGTTCGTGGGGGTGATATAGATCTAATCAAAACCAACAATCTTTCTTTTTAATCGCAAAGGTACACCGTACACATGTTGCACTATGAAGTTCTAAGCGTCGTGCTTACCGATATTCCCGTAGCGCATTGCCGAAAATTGCCGAAGTGTTAACGAAGCTAAACATGGCGGCCTGTAGCTTTGGCACTAGCTCCTCAGTTAGTAACGGCTTCATCAGTAAGTGGGTAAGGCTAAGACCTACAAGATATTCAAAAGAAACCATTATTCATCTCAACGAGATACTCATAATTAGAAAGCATGATCTTGGGATTCAACGCACTCCTAGCAAGCCCACACCACAGTGAAAGCTGCTCAGTTGTGTTTGGACAGGTATGGGTCCGTATGGCAGTGGGACAGCTCCAGGAAAGGACTCTTGCCAGATAATATCTAAATTCCGCCGCCAAGCGAACAGTCGGCCCTGACTTTCCTACGAGTTGAAGGTCGTAAGTTCGAACCTAGCCAGGCACTTTAATTTGTGTAAATAATTTCATCACCACTGCTCTCAAAAAGGTGAAGGAACATCGTGAGGAAGCCGACATGTTACAGAGCCAAAAATTGTAGGCATGTGACAGCTACCAACCCGCGCTGGGCCCGCGTGGTTGATTACGGCCCACTCCTCAACGAGAGGAGGCCTGTATCCTAGCAGGGTACATTATAGGCTGATTCATCATCTGCCTAGCCTTTTCCCAACTATGTTGGGGTCGGCTTCCAGTCTAACCGGATGCAGCTGAATACCAGTATTTTACATGGAGCGATTACCTATCTGACCTCCACAACCCAGTTACTGGGTAATACGATACCCCTTGGTAAGACTGGTTGTCAGACTTTCGGGCTCCTGATTACCCGTAACGACTGTCAAAGATCAAAGAATGACAGCCGGGACCAACGGCTTAACGTGTTTTCTGAGGCATGGAGGGGTCTCGGTATGTAAAGATGGTCACCCATCCACAGACCAGCCGCGGCAAGCGTAGCTTAACCTGATCGATCGACCTGTGCGGCTTTTATTATTTAGCCACGAGCCCCTCTGACTATAGGCTGATTATACTGTGAAAATGACTAAAGTAAGTATCTATAGGTATAGTGTAACAATCTTACCATAGTCGTCCTCTCTATATAGATTATATTTCGCGATGACTGGCGGCGAATCTTCACCAGGCTTGTATATCTACGAGACAAAATATGTTATTAATTTTATAAATACTCGTACCCCTATAGTTAAAGACAATGATAGTCCTGTTTTTAGGGTTCCGTACCTCAAAAGGATAAACGAAACCCTTATAAGATCGCTTCCTCGTCCGTCTGTCAAGACTCTTTTTCTCAGGAACACGTAGAGTTATCAAAATGAAATTAATATCAAATGCTCAGGGTTGCAATCCCTTGCAGCATTAAAAAAGTCAAACTTCTAAGTCAACACAATTAAAAGATACGGGCGTTTATGTTCCGTTAACGCCGCATATTTTGACACTCGCAAGGGAATCAAAACCTATAGGGTACTTCCCGTTGACCTAGAATCATGAAATTTGGCAAAAAACAATGTCATGTAGCACAAGGTAAGGAAAAAATCCGAAAACCGTAAATTTGTAGTTACATACCTACAAATTTGTACGGAACCCTCGGTGCGCGAGTCCGACTCGCACTTGACCGGTTTTTTAATCCTCTATGGCTACCCGTTTCTCTAGAATCGACGACTTAGTTCTTCAAAACATAAGCCCCACGGCATGGCAACATCATCATTTCAACCCGAAATCTACCCACTGCTGGATACAGGCCTCCCCTTTCTTCTGCCATAGTTTCCGGTTCCGTGCGTCCCTCATCCCGATCCTTCATTGCCACTAATATCATTAACAGTTCCACGATGGAACTACATGTTTCCCGCTACTTTTACGATATCGTCAACCCAGCGCGCTTTTGGACGGCCCTGGTTTCCTTGGCCTAACCTTGGCCACCATTCGGTCATAGCTTTACTCCATCGGTCGTCTAGTCGTCGTTCTAGATGTCCTGCTCAACTCCACTTGAGGCGCATCACCCTGTCTCCGACAACAACCAACCCGGCTTTGTCTTTGCAATCTGCACCGATTAATATAGTTAATTGGGTTTCTTGATACAATACATTAATATTTACCTCAATAGTATACAGGCAGTTTACAAATTTGAAGTGGTCGTATCCCAGGTCAACTGACTCTCCGTTTAAAATCGTTATTATAAAACCTGATAATGTGCAACCATCCATCGTTATTCTGAAAAATATAGAATTTATATATAGAACAGGGAGGAAGTAACATAACATCACACCTGTAGATACGAGTATACCCTGAAAATGGAGGCAGTCTTTATAGTACCTAAACCCACATTTCGCCCGTTAAGCCGTAAGCAGAAGGCCTATTTTAAACGCGAAGACGACGCGCAAATGACTCGCGTATACGCGCTTCAAACGAGACTCGAACCCAACAACAATCAGCACGTGTTCCTAAAACGCGCATCGTCTGCATGTTTACAATACACCGTGTGCTTACGGCCTTATTGAAATAAAAGGAGCAAGCCTATTGCCATCAACCGCGCAAAAACCAGAGTTTGGCTGCTACTGAGATATTTCTAATGACAATCCGACCCGGGAATTGAACACAGGAACCCACGTTCTGTTATCCGGTCCACGAACTCTTCTTATCTTCAATTTATAGATTTTGTCAGGACTTTTAAAAGACTATGACCTATTGAATTTGTTTCGGTGTTTCTTCTCAGAGTAGTCGGATAGCAAATACCGACTTCATGTGGTTTTTTAAATATAACTGACGTGTGAAAGTGTTTGTATAAACCTACTTACAGAAATAAATCAATGATTTTTTTAAGTTGAAATGATCTCGTTTACTTACGCGACCCTCCCAACATCTTGAACTTGTTCAAACAAAAAAGGTGATGACTTGAATGGATCCTGCTCTTTCGGGTCGTAGATAATATCCGACCTGTTCCGAACCAGCGTGTAGTCAGCGTGTATGATCATTCTACTAAGGGGTGTTTGGATTTTCAGGACGTTGGAAGCCAGGGATAACTGCACCTCCGGGAGCCAACAACGAGGTATATCTTCTAGGTCTAAATCGCTGAATATTCTGGAAGTAAAGTGTGATTTTTGTTTCTAAAATTAAAAAACCGGTCAAGTATGAGTCGGACGCGCACCGAGGGTTCCGTAAAAATTTGTAGGTATATAAATAGTTTAAAGACGTTTTTCATTTGATAATTGAGGTTATTTTTATAACCTTATTTCGCATCGTTTATTTTTCTATTGTCTTGTGAAAAGTGGTGATATATAAAGTTAAAACCTTATAAATTCAGATGAAAGCGTTATTTCCCTTTAGTAGGTAGGTGATTGCGTAAGAATTTAACCTGAACAGGGGTTTCTACACTTTCATCAGATAGTTACTTTTGGAACAGGTCATACTAACATTTGGACTTGATTATCATCGTGTAAGTATCCAGTAGCTAATTTTTCTTTCATTTTTTTGATATATACGTTCATTCCGGGTAAGCCAACGGTTTCTTTCAGAGCCTGGAAAAGACGTGAATTTTCGTTTTATTTTTATAATGTATCTATATAGTATAATTTATTGTAGTTATATGTACAATGTAAGCACCTTTATAATATAATTTATTGTAGTTATATGTACAGAGGCCAGCCCATCAAGCTACCCCAATCTGTCAAATTTCTTTGATATATTTTCAACTCTATTGTAAAGGTATAAGGTTCATATTCAGTTGGGAAAATTTGACAGATTGGGGTAGCTTGATGTGCTGGCCTCTGTCACAGAATACCTAATAGTACTTCGTACAGAATGGCCACTCCCTACCCCGCGCTGACATCAGATACCGCACCTCACCCCGCACACCGCGAATTCGTCGGCGGCTCATTAGCTCGGGGCGCTCACAAAGTACCGCAGCACTGTACTGCTGACACGACCACACAATTTTGCGATTCAAAAGTTTTGTTTGCGATTCGATTACTTTAATATGTTTGCTAAGAACAATTTATGCTCGTCACAATGCGAATGGTGAAATGGAGCTGATGGTGGAGTACCAAGAGAACTTCTCAACAATTAAAGTCCCTGCATCGGAAAAAGCAATATTTTGTACAAGGCGATGAGCAAGTTGACATTAGGCTATTGTAACTTAGATACTTTAAAAACAGACCCACTAAAAAGCGAGAAATAAAAACTTTTTAGCAAAAAAAAAACTGACTTCCAAAAAAACACTACAAAGTGAAAAATAACTTTAATTTCGTAAGTCGGTGGCAATAAACTAAATACAGATCCAAAGACACCGACTTCCGAAATTAAAGTTATTGTTAAAAAGTTTTACATTTATTACTTAACTATTACTTATAATATTATTTTTATTTCATTACGAACCCGAATAATTAGATAAACAATCAAACGCCGCTCGTACAAGGTCACTTATTCTTTCTAGTCGCGTCGTCGTCGTTCCCGCCATTTTTTTTACGCTCCGTACGACAACCAACCCTACTAGAGTTTACGCACACATTTGCACGTGTACCAACGTCATTTGGCTATGTAGTAGTAGTAGGTAATTATTTTGCGCGCGTTGTACGGAGTGTCCGGGGTGTGCCTCTGTACAATGTACATGCCAGATTTATGAATGTAAACGAAGCAAAAGTTGTATATAAAAATCGAAGCAGATGGCGTTCTGTGGTTTCTGCCTTTCCTCATGGAAAAAAAAAGTCAATTCATGTATGTAAGTGTAGGGACACATGTAAGTACGTATGGCAGAGTGCATGATAAGCAAAATGTATGTGAGCGAGACGTATGGGCGAACGGGCAGTGATTGCGCACTGGCCCGACTGAACGGTTATCTCACGGGGTTTAAACGCGGAAATAAATTCGGTATCCAAAAACGGTATTTCTATTTGTGTTCCGAGACCCCAGGGCCAGACGAAGCAGTACTCATACATAGGGTTTAACATCATCGTAAACCCACGAGATCTAAACCCTAAAGTGGTGACCCCGAACGCGAATTATAAACGCAATACGTGACGCGTAATCAGCAGACTGCCACGTCAGTCAATTCCGAGTAACTTTATACACGAGTGCAACTAGAACGTTAAACGCCCAAAATGCAGACGCCAGTACTACCAGTCGTGAAGACCGAAGACAGTGAATTAGCACAAATCAACATCAGATCACAGATACCAGAATTCTGGACAGACCAACCAAGGCTATGGTTTGGACAATTCGAGGCCCTTATAGCAGAATCAAAACGAGGTGAGAAGTCAAAATTTAATATTGTGATCGGAAGGCTAAGCAAAGATGTCGCACAGCACGTGTCCGACCTAATTGAGGAACCGCCAGAAGACAAACCATACACCGTGCTCAAGGAGAGGCTGCTAAGCGAGTTCGAAGAGTCAGACACGAGGAAAATGCAGAAGTTGCTGACAGAAATGGATCTGGGGGACCAGAAGCCGTCGCACTTGCTCCGCAAAATGAAAAACCTGGCAAGGGGTAAACTTCCAGAAGACACCTTGCGCATCATGTGGATCAGTCACTTACCAGCCGCGGCACGCACCGTATTGACCATCAGTGAAGTTACCGATTTAAATAAATTAGCACAACAGGCGGACAAGATCATAGAAACAGCCAAACCATGCGACGCAATAAGTGAAGTCACCAGCAACCTACCCTCATCGAGCACAGAAACAATCATTGCGGAGATAACAAAGCTCACCAAAAGATTCGACGAAATGCAGCGAGGCGAACAGAGCCAGAGAAGTCAATCGCGACTCCCGAGAAGATACAGGAACAACGATTTTTCACAACGCCGAGACAGGAAGAGACCAGAAGACTGGGTGTGTTACTACCACTTCCGATTCGGGAAAAGGGCAACCAGATGCGAGCAACCGTGTAATTGGAAAAATAGTGAAACAGCTGCAGAAAAACGAAATGCGGGAAACGAGCAATGATGCAGCAAAAGGTGGACTACTGCATCGACTCATCCAACCACCGTCTATGCATCAAGGACTTAAACACGGGTATGCGATTTTTAATAGATACAGGAGCCAATGTATCCGTTTTACCGGTAAACAGGAAACAGTATAATATAAGTGACAATACTAATCTTAGGTTGTATGCCGCAAATGGCTCCGAAATAAAAACTTACGGTACTACTAATTTAGAATTAAATCTTAATCCTAAGAAAATATACCGATGGACATTTATTGTGGCCAATGTCAAACAACCTATCATAGGAGCGGATTTTTTACGCCATCATAGGTTGTTAGTAGATTTATATGCACAAAAATTAATAAGTAAACAAACCGACTTATCAATTAACGGTAATATTGTCAAATGCGCGGAAACCACTATCAGCATTGTAGACAACAATCACCCCTTCCGCGAACTATTATCGGAGTTTTCAGATATCACGAAACCCAGGCCATACAGGGACGATGACGCTGAAAACGGAAGATGTAAAGTACTGCACCACATCGAGACTACGGGACCACCCGTACATGCGCGTGCCAGGCCGCTTCCCCCAAACAGGTACCATAAAGTTAAGGAAGAATTTAGGTTAATGCAGGAAATGGGAATCTGCAGACCGTCCAAGAGCGCGTGGGCAAGCCCGCTACACGTCGTGGCGAAGAAGAATGGGGACATCCGGCCATGTGGAGACTACAGGCGACTGAACGCTATCACCAAGCCGGACCGATACCCCGTACCTCGGCTGCATGACTTCACGTATGTCTTGACAGGTAAGAAATTTTTTACAAAACTAGACATAAAAAAATCTTATCATTGCGTTAGGGTAGCAAAAGACGATATAGAGAAAACGGCAATTATTACACCCTTCGGCTTGTTTGAATTCCCACGAATGACATTCGGTCTACGAAACGCGAGTCAAACGTTTCAACGCTTCATGAACAACACCGTACTGCAGGGGTTAGATTTTTTATTTAATTACGTTGACGACGTAGTAATAGCGAGCGACTCAATAGAAGAAACAAAAACGCATCTAACAAGGGTTTTCGAAAGGTTTAGAGAGTTTGGAATAACAATAAACCTGTCTAAGTGCGAATTCGGTAAATCCAACATCGAATTCTTGGGTTACGAGGTTTCCACCAGTGGCATTCGACCACTAGATCACAAAATAAATGCCATCTTAGAATATCCTCGTCCGCAAACAGTAGATCATCTTAGACGGTTCCTAGGCATGGTAAATTTTTACAGATCAAACATACCAAACGCCGCGAGTCAACAGTCAAACCTCAATAAATTTCTGAAAGGCGCAAAAAAGAAAGATAAGACCACTATTATATGGGACAGTCAATCGCTCGACGCTTTCGAGAAATGTAAACAAGGTTTAAAAAATGCAGTCACGCTAGCACACCCGAAAGCGAATGTACCCTTAGCCCTAATGACTGACGCCTCTGACACCTGTGCCGGAGCTGTGCTGCAGCAAAAAATCAAAAACACATGGCAGCCACTAGGATACTTTTCTAAGAAGTTCTCCAAAGCTCAACAAAATTATTCCACGTATGATAGAGAATTGCTAGGAATATACATGGCAATCAAACACTTTCGATTCCTTTTTGAGGGCAATCAATTAACTATATTTACAGATCATAAACCCCTCATTTACGCATTCACCAAATTACATAGCAACAACGAAACTCCTACACGCACTCGGCAACTACTATACATTAGCGAGTTCACAACGGACATTAGGTACATACAAGGCGAAAACAACGCCGTAGCGGATGCCTTATCACGTATTGAAACTATAGACTGCCCGACCGCACTTGACTACGCGGAATTAGCGCTATCTCAAAAAAATGACGCCGAGCTCAAACAACTATTGTGTGGATCAAATAACAACCTTTGTTTAAGAAAACTCCACATTCCGAACAATAATGCATCAATATATTGTGAAACCTCAACTAACTCGTGTAGGCCGTACCTAACCGAAAATTTTAGGAAAGTTGCATTCAATTCTGTACATGACGTCAGCCACCCAGGGATTCGAACAACGCGTAAATCGATCGCACAAAGATTTTTTTGGCCAGGATTAAACCGCGACGTCGGACGATGGGCCAAAACATGTCTACCGTGTCAGAGATCCAAAGTGAACAGACATACGGTGTCAGACCTGCAACAGTTTGCGGACTGTGACCGCTTTGAACATGTACACATTGACATTGTAGGTCCCTTACCAACGTCAAAGGAGGGATACAAGTACCTTGTCACAATGATCGACCGATGTACACGTTGGCCCGAAGCCATACCAGTAAAGGAAATAACAGCGGAAGTCGTGGCTAAAGTTCTTTACGACACATGGATTAGCAGATTCGGTTGTCCCGAGAAACTGACCAGCGACCAAGGTCGACAATTTGAGAGCTCGTTATTCGCGCAACTAATGAATAATATGGGTATAAAGAAACTGCGCACTACTCCTTACCACCCTCAAAGTAATGGTATGGTAGAGCGCTGGCATAGATCCATGAAATCAGCGTTAACAGCCCGTCTCATCAATAACCCGTCCTGGTGCGATGAATTGTCTACAGTGCTGTTAGGGTTACGCTCAGTAGGCAGGAGCGATAATGGCGTCAGTCCAGCAGAGTACGTGTACGGCCGAACACTTCGTTTACCGGGTGACTTTTACAACGTCACTAATAAACAAACGGCAAATGACCATGAATATCTAATTAAATTAAAAGACACTATAAACAAACTAAAGCCAATACCACGGGACTTGCGGGACTCACGCACACTATTCACTCATAGAGATTTAAATAAATGTGATTACGTATTTATCCGTAACGACGCCATCCGTAAACCGCTAACGCCGACATATGACGGCCCTTATCAGGTAATAGAGAGGAAGAGCAAAGTATTTGTAATTCAGTTACCAAACAGAAAAACTAGTGTATCCATCGATAGGTTGAAACCAGCATATGTTTTAAACGAAGAATACCATGATAAACAATCTGGTACTATTGTAAATAAAACTCAGTATGATACAGACGTCGACAGAAGTCCTATAAGGTGGGTACCAAACCCAAATGATAACGCGCCCGTAGTAAAGAAAAGCAGCAGAGGTCGCATCATCAGACCACCTGTAAGAATTAATTTGTAACAACTTTCCTCAAACGTGTGTCTTCACTCCTGTTTATGTATATTAAATTAATACATATTATTTTGTATGGCGTTGCCGTAATGGAAGCTACAGGGGGCCTTCATGGTGATTTTTCTTTTAAATTATAGCAGTGCAGAAGTTACGGTAACTACCCTTAAATATAGTTATAAGACATCGTCTAAAACAATACTTATAAGTCAGCTCTTGTAAAATAGATGCCCGCACCCAGGTGTAAAACTAGTATAGTATTTGTACTGATCTTGCATAACAATACCTAGAATTGTTAAAATAAACACAGCACCAAATTGTTTAAATGTAATAAGAAACCTCAATGGGTCAATTGTTCGCTAGGCAACTTTGTTATAAACAGAAACGTGTTATATTATTGCATGACTTAGAGTAAGATAATTGTATTATGTTATAAGCAAAATTTTTGTGAAAAATTTTGGGGGGGAATAGTGTAGGGACACATGTAAGTACGTATGGCAGAGTGCATGATAAGCAAAATGTATGTGAGCGAGACGTATGGGCGAACGGGCAGTGATTGCGCACTGGCCCGACTGAACGGTTATCTCACGGGGTTTAAACGCGGAAATAAATTCGGTATCCAAAAACGGTATTTCTATTTGTGTTCCGAGACCCCAGGGCCAGACGAAGCAGTACTCATACATAGGGTTTAACATCATCGTAAACCCACGAGATCTAAACCCTAAATAAGTATGTACCTACTTACTGTCAATAACACATGTTCCAAAGGTTTCCTAAAAGTCTCCCATTCTTTCCTGAATTTTCGGACGGACTCTGTAAAATATTTATTCAGGTTATGAAAAAAAAACGAACTTTTCGGTAACTTATAATGAAAAAGATTCTTACCACTATTAAAATAATCTTTTATTATCCTCTCGATCGGATCAGCTTGAGCGCTAACTTCACTTAGAAAAAAGCTTGCAAATAAAAAAAATGGAATATACATCTCCAACGGTTAGGTACTCTTATGTAAATATTTCAGACCAACCTTTTACATAAAAAATATAATTCAAAATTAAATTATGAAGTTACGAAGTATTTTAATTGGAATAGCTTTTTTATGACTGAAGAAAGTCGTTGTAGATAAGAAAACTAAATGATTTGCTCAACGAAGGGAGACATCATAAAACATTGAAGATATTGAAGATAATATGAATGACGTGCTTCTATTATATTTTTTTTTGTTTGTCTCTGTAGTATAGTGTTAGGCTCAAGTGAAGACGAGTATGAGGACGAGTCTATAGATAAAGGTAGGAATCCTCAAACAAAAATATTTCTCCACCTCGCGATCATCTTCATCATCATCTTCATGCCCTGCACCCTAATTGCGTAACACACTATCAATTGGAATCCGAATGATTTTGAAGCATATTGCTAATCCATTGCTTCATAAGTTCGAAAAATTTGTTTGCTCAACACGTAAATAACGCAATGAATGTTGTCGAACTGTCAAAATAAAATCGATTCCCATTGATAATGTGTTACGCAATTGCAATCTAAAAAAAACGGTCAAGTGCGAGTCGGACTCGCGCAACCGGGGGTTCCATACGTAGGTATGTAACTAAAAATTTACGGTTTTTGGATTTTTACTACATGACATTACTTTTTGCCAAATTTCATGATTCTAGGTCAACGGAAAGTACCCTATAAATTTTGATTCCCTTGAAAGTGTCGAAATATACGTTTGTTGTGGCATAAACGGCCGTATCTTTTTTATGTTAACTTAGAAGTTTGATTTTTTCACAGCTTCAAGGGACTGCAGACTTAAATATACGGTTTTAATTTCAACTCGGTACCTTCACGCGTTCCCGAGATAAACGATCTTGACAGACAGACAGACGGACAACAAAGTGATAGTATAAAGGTTCCGTTTTTTCCTTTTGAGGTATGGAACCCTAAAAACTACTAGGATCTATCCATAGATGGATTGATCCTAGTAATTTTTCCATAGATGGATCCATCAATCCATCCAAGTGATTTTGAAGGCATTCAAGTTACATAAACGATTATAATTTTTCGATCAAAATATAGACTTAGGATATCTCTTGTAAAAATTCACTGCGTCACATTTTTTGTAATATTAAGGGTGAATTTCACCAAACTTTTATACCTAGAATAAGTCATACCCTTTCCTGTTTTTCTATACTATATAACTGTCAGAAATCTAATATATTCCACGGATAAAATACCTATATAAATCTGACTTTATTAAAATCAGCCATAATAAGATTACAGGAGCCATTAATTATACCTATCCAAGAAACAAAACTCTTTGGGCAAATAATATAAGTTTCATGGTCACACCTTCGCTGTCATAGATAGTGCTGGTTGTCTTTCTCCTGACGACACCCTAGACTTCCTTAGACTACCCTTAATATATAAACATACTCATTATTTTAATGATTAAACAGCCTATTGTTTCTACTACTGTCTTATCCTGTTCACAGAGAATATGATCGACGACTCCGATAACAATGACAATGGCCATACTGATTTTGATTCAAAAGTTCCGAGATACAACTGCTGGATGAGTCTCAACGCAGCAGAGCACTTTAAGATTCTGGACGATATTGACGGTAATATTCTATGATTCTATCACTATCATAAATCTATGATCATAGACCTACAAGTCCTGGCTCGGCATTACCAAGGCTGCCAAAAAATCCCGAGGAATGCCGAGGCATTCCGAATGCTGACGGCATATCTAATCATACCTCACCTTAGTTTTTGCATTGATATAATTTAACTCAATGAGTTTTTGTACCTACGATGATTATCATTGAAATTTCAATTTTATTGACATAGTATTAAGTTATATTCCTGTTCTTCACATAAAAATTCCTTGCCGTGTGGTGCTGCCAATGGGCGCAGGCCCCTTGGATCCATTTGTGAACTTAGGTATAATACATATTTCTTATAGAATTAGAGACTATAATTGTATGTTGATTTTTTTTTATACGCGTATGTGTGGTTCATACCTAGGAACCTTCCGGTTACGGAGATATTAAAGGTCAAAGTTCCAACTTTTTCGACGTTTTTTGGAACGAAGTTCTTTCGCGGCTTGCGGTAGGATTAATACGTTACACAAAAGCGTTATGCCTATATGCGACTTTCTCTCATAATAGAAAGAGACAGAGAGAGAGATAGAGATAATTCTCATTGTTTTCGAGGGAGCTAAATTCGATAGTGAGGTCAAAATAAAAATCCAATAAGACGGCTGCGAAAAATTTCAAATATTTCGTCATGGGTGTCGTTTTCATGTTTTTCGAGGTTGCTAAGGTCAAAATGTAAATCCAAGATGGCGGCTGCGAAAATTTCAAAATTTTTCATCTTGGCTGTCGTTTTCGTGGTTTTCGAGGGTGCGGAATTCGATAGTAAGGTCAAAACGTAAATCCAAGGTGGCGGCTGCGAAAATTTCCAAACTTTTCATCTTGGGTGCCGTTTTTATGGCTTTGAGGGTACTGATGCCAATAGTGAGGTCCAAATGAAAATCCAAAATGGCAGCTGCAAAAATTTTGATATTTTTAGCCTTGTTTTGTTCATGAAAAACTAAGTACTCTCACAATCCCTGTACCATTACATGCGCGCTACCGTAAACAGTGAATAAATATTTTTGTTGCGAAAAACAACAGAAATAAAAGTCGATTCCCAGCATTTCTTTTTGAACCAAGTTATAATAATAATAATAATATAATATTCCACAACTATCACACAACGCCATCTAGTCCCAAGCTAAGCAGAGCTTGTGTTATGGGTACTAGACAACTGATAAACATACTTATATATTTCTAAATACATAAATATTATAGATAAATTACACCCAGACACAGAACAAATGATCGTGCTCATTACACAAACATTTGTCCTGGGTGGGAATCGAACCCACGACCTCCGGCATAGCAGTCAGGGTCACTAACCACTAGACCAACAGGCCTGACAGTTACTTACTTGTTTGATGTACAGAATGCGTAGATGACAGCTTCGTGATGGGTCCTTTTACCGCTAATTGTAATTTACAGCCCGCTATGCCAATATTCGGGAGCAGGTCCAACAATCGCTGACGGAAAGTGATTTTGATAACGCAATGATTGACGTAAGTATACTTTATTAAACATCTTGTTTTAGAAAGAGACTGTCTCACAGGTATGAGTGACAGTGACAACGTACAAAGCCGAACATTTTCTGAAATTCGGTAATCGTCGCTACATAGCAAAATATGATGAAAATTCTGTAAATAGTGATATCGAAATCACTTTTGCACGTCATATTATAAAAAATAAATAAGCTAGATGAGGTCGGCGTTTCCTATCGGATGCCGACTTCTCTGAGAAGAAAGGACAAAACAACCAGTACCACACAGATTTGAGTGGACCAGTCCAGTCAATGCAAGCATACAATCTATACTTATAATAAATCTGTAGAGAGGTCAATTCTGTACATGAAATATATTTCCAAAATAACTATCAGCGGGTGATTAGTGATCGTTACTGACGCCAAAAATGCAATCAGTAAATTTTTTTTGTCTGTCTGTCTGTCTGTCTGTCTGTATGTTCGTTATAGAAACAAAAACCACTCGACGGATTTCAACGAAACTTGGTACAATTGTTCTTCATACTCCTGGGCAGATTATAGTATACTTTCATCACGCTACGATCAATAGGAGCAGAGCAGTGAAGGGAAGTGAAGTTTGTATGTAGGGGGTCATCTCTGGAACTACTGCTTCGAATTGAAAAAATCTTTTTGCGTTAGATAGTTCATTTATCGAGGAATGCTATAGGCTATATAATATCACGCTACGACCAATAGTAGCGGAGCATCAATGAACAATGTTGCAAAAATGGGAAATACCTTTACTAATAATAAAGCTGCCGAGTTTGTTTGTTTGAAAGCTCTAATCTCTGGAAGTATCGATCAGATTTATAAAAATCTTTTTGCATTTGATAGCCCAATTCTTGAGGAAGGCTTTAAACATCACGCTAGAACTCTTAGGAGTTGAGCAAAAAGAAAAAAGTCAGAAAACGAAGTAATAGCGCAGGCAGGCGATGCTATGCGACGCGGTGGGTCGGGGGAGCAAAAAATTTCACGCGGACGAAGTTGCTGGCAGAAGCTAGTCTCTAAATAAAGCGATTGTTGTTAAGTTTGCTGTTGTGTCCGACTGAAAAATAATTCATTAGTGAACTGGTCTAACGATGTTTGATTTAGGCACTCGGCATCATTCAATCGCCTGCTAAATGATCGAAAAATGAAATAAACGGTGCAGATGAAATTCATATGTACACACATCAAAAGTGTCTAGGGATCAAGCATTTTTATGCGGATTTCTTGAGATTGAGATGTGGCTTTGTAATAAATTTATGATTTTATAAATTTATATGGATCCTTTTTGGTGCATTTCATAATTTGAATCAGGAACTGTGAATCAAATTCGAGTAAAAGATGAAAATCAGCTGTCAATATTTTCCCTATAAAAACATACAACGCATTGAAGACATTATTAGTGCTACTGTTTCCCTACTACTGATTCGAGCGATCGAGCGAGCGGACAGCTGATACATACACGCACGCCGGTGAATGACCATAACATCTTATCGTAAACGTTAACTTTATTTTTTTGTACTAGAATTATTATGAGTCATTTAAGTTTATCAAAATTTGCGCACTGGTTAATTTTTTTTTTCTGTATATTTCTACTATATGCTTTTCGAAGATCGTCGAACATAAGATCATTCCTAATAAGCTAAGTTAACGATCTGCATGAACACGACCCACATTTTCTATCATGAAACGTCATATCGGGAAAAATTAATATGCCAGGAACGTTACGTGATCTCTTCGATCGTGTGACATTGTATTAAACATAATAAGCTGCGAGGAATTTCATGCAGTTATTGAGTTCTTGAAAAAGGTGGATTTTTCTATAGAAATATTGGCTACGTCATTTAATTTCTATAGGATTTATTCAGCAAAAAGGGTCAAAACGTTTTTTTCCTGCTGAGCATAGGGTTTCCATCAATCGATTCACGGAACTGAGTCACTGGGGGACTTAGGTACAAACAAATATGTGTGTAGTGCATCTCTCCAAATCCCTTTAAAGTATAAAGGCATATTTTATGTTACTACTCCACTCCCATACAGGTTCTTCCACCGCATGAAGCTTCGCAACAACACGTATTTCCGTGTGAATTTTTTGTACAACGATATCTCCAATATGATAGTGACAATCAACCTATCTCTGAACGACCTGCATCTGAAGGGAGCCTATGAACGGTCCCTCAATGAAGACGATCCGTCCATCCTCATGTACGCACCCACTTTCGGACTAGTTGAGTAAGTATTAGCTTATAGAGCAAGAAAAAAACACAAATATTTAAAAAAGCGAAAAAGTCATGCTTTGTAAGGCATCGTCTTTGCCGTTATACGCCCGAGTGTACGCTATAGACCTACCATCCATACATTCCAGACTATACCATCCAAAGACCATCCATTATACTGTTATTGTTGTATTTCAGATTTCTGTTAAAAGACGTGAAATACAAGATGGAAGGTCGGTACAGGTTGATCAATAACAGACTCCTGATTGAACTGGTCAGCTCAGAGATTTTCGTCGACGATATCTTGATGACGGTATTCATTATCTCTGAACAGTATTTTAATAGACATGTATTGTAATTGTAATTAATTATAAGTATTTTTTTACAATACTTATGGTTATATTTTCTTAACACTTGTTTCTACGTTAACGTTTTAACAACTATCTTCAATTTCAGTATATAAACCAAGCTATTGAAAGTTCAGCAATAAGAGTAGAAAAGAAAAACTTGGGTAACTATACATTTTTAAATATCGTGTAATACCTACTATTTTAATGACAGTTATTTGAATTTGTCACTGTGCTGATGCTCTCTGTGCTGGCATTACTATTCGCCTGGATTTTGAAAAACAAAAATGTACCGCGAACGTTTGGTAGGTATACGAAGATATAGTCGACTTTGTAATCGCTTTACCAACTTTTGACAACAATCCCCAGTATATAAACTTCACTAAGGTAGGTTGAAACTAACTAACTTTTGCATAGAGAAATAGACCTTGTCGGTTTACAACGAGGTCTATTTCTCTATGTAAAATAAAAGTTAAATAAGGCCTTTGGCCAGTAGTCGGACAGAATAGGCTAAATAGGTAAAATTAGATAAATTATAAAATTAGAATGATAAAATTACTAAAATAGATAGAATTATAGTCAAAAAACGAGGTTGACTATAAGTAGATATACAATAAAATTGCTATCCAGATTAACTAAAAATACCGCTTATTAAAGATGATCGGCAAATTGTACCAAGTGGCAGCAAAGTTATGTCTCGAAAAATAAACCCGTACCTACGTAACGTAGGTGGTAATTTCAGCATATAAGTTTGTATTTTTACAGGCAGCTTCATGTCTAGAATGAAAACAGATCTGGACAAATGGATAAAAGATTACTTCAATGACTACCTGATCTACGCGGATATGGATGGAATACCAAATATTAAAGAGCTAGCGTAAGTTTTTTTTTTTTTTACTTGGTTGGCATTACACAAGTCACGTTTTAGAAAAGCGAATTCAATAGTCCTTTTTTGTCGCAATAGTCTGACTAATGGCAAAGTTGAGTAAAATACTACAGATCTTGGTTTTAAATTATTTTAATTTAGATTCTAAAACCTCTAATAATCTTGATTCTAATGATTTTCTAAAACATTTTGAGACATTTTTAACCAGCTAGGTTATACACATGCAATGTTATTTTTTAGAAAGTACGATAAGGAAAAAGGAACAGCTCTAGAAGAGTTCACAGACAATTCCATCCACGCAATTGCTACCAGAATACGTCTTCTGAATGCCGACAGTATTTCATTGCCCACGTTTACCTTCAAGTCCATCCAAGGCCTGGTATGATCACAAAACTGTTGATATTTGTCCCCATTATGAAAATTGATTTAAAAGTAGTAGTCTATTAAACTCAGGAATTAGACTATGTGTAAGAAGAGATAGTTTCATGATTTTCGAGGGAGCCATTAGTGAGGTCAAAATGAAAATCCAAAATTGAGGCTGCAAAATTTTTCAAATTTTTCGTCACAGATGTCGTTTTCATAGTTTTCGAGGATTCTCAAGCCGATAGTGAGGTCAAAATAAAATAACCAAGATCGCGGCTGCAAACAATTTAATTTTTTTCGTCATGGGTGTCGTTTTCATGGTTTTCGAGGTTGCTGAAGCCAATAGGGAAGTCAAAATAACTTCATTCCTGCCGGGGGTCCCGACCCCACACCCTGACACCCCATGTTCACGTTCACGTTCAAGTTTTTTTACTATTTTACGTTTAATCTTAAATCTCATATAGTATTAAAATTAAGTCAAAGTACTGTTACCAAAAAGTTATTAAATGTAGTTAATTTTTAATATCGATATTTAAATTTAATATATTTCCCATCAATGTTATCGTAAATACTATATTTATGTAGTGCCGGATGACAAAATATTTGTCATAAAATTAGAATGTTTGTCCATTTACGACTATTTCTATTTAAAATATTTATAAGAACTGAATGCTGTATATGTGGCATAAACTACAATATATTTGCGACGTTGAAAAATTAATGTAAATATATCCCAAAATATTCGTTGAAATATTCTACCTAAAAGATGATATCTTGGTTACGTGATGTCGGCAAATAATGCTTATGACGCACCTTATTAACGTTTAGCATGAAAAACATGGAGATCATGCCGCACCCATGGCAAGTTTGATACATTCGGTACCGCATTGAACGTGCTAAACAGATTTTTTTTTGAGTGTAACAAGCTTTTAATAGCTATTAACTTTCCAAAACTTTTTCTAAGATAACTTTACGCACGTCTCTGTGGTGAAAAGTAATGTATGTATCACCTTAAAATATTTGAAGACTAACCTTATTTTAATTGGCAGCAAATAAAACTCTACCAAGGTGTCCTCAACGGACTGGACAGTATGTACAGACGATCTGTAGCCACCGGATACAAAAAGGATGCCGACATCCGCAAGATCGACAGCGTAGTAGGATTCAGTAACCTGAAGGTAAGTACCTCGTCCCCATTTTGATTATAATAGGTTTAAAAACACGGTTTGTAAATCCACTTGATCGATAACCTGAAAATAGCAGCTAGAGAGGAATCGATGTCATATCAATTATATCAAATAAACTATTTACAGGTAGGAAGCCAGTAAGTTAGAAAATAGTTTTTTTTTGTTAGAAATTTGAAGCTAGTTGTTCTTATCAAACAGTAGGTAGTTTCCTTGAAGGAAGACGGAATGGATCCAGAAGGTGGAGAGTTTTGGTACAGTAAAATAATTTATATATTACTAGCTACGCCCCGCGATTTCACTCGCATAAGTCTCGCTCCTAGGAATAATGAGATAAAAGTATCCTTTGTCTATCTGACTATCCATGTGCTAAATTTCTTTCAAGACCGTTCAGTCGTTTTAGAGTAAAATTGTAACAAAAAATCAAATCTCTTTATTATATTAGTTTAGACCAGCCGTGTGCCTGATGGGTTTCCCATCGGCAAAAATGACGAACTTCCATAGAAATTTTCATCCCCTATTTAACCCCTTTAAAGGGTATACCCCGAAGTTAGTCCCATATAAATTTGAAAAAAAAATCAAACCCTAAGGGTTGCAAAACAGGGGATGATTGATTGTTCACTCACTGATTGTAATGTATGACCACGCATAACTTTTTACAGAGTAGTCCAATTTTGACGATTCTTTTTTATACAAAATAAATGTCCGGTTATTCAAAAAAAATGTACGAAAGCAATGAAGGAGGATCTTTGTAATGCGTTGTGTTGCCCCCCCCCCCCCCCCGCAAATATGCGCATAAACTGCGCTTGGCTGACTTATAGGAAGACATGTCGTAAAGCCTCTCTTTCTTTCAGGTGGTTTATAAGTACGAAGCATTGATACCAACGGTGGTGCCGCCCCTGTCTGGCGCACTGACGCTAACGGCTAACGAGCTCACAGCGCATCTGGCCTTGACCATGGTCTCTGACCCTGAAACTGTCGGCTTGGACATCGAGTTCCTGGACCAGATGAAGTAAATTCAAATTACCTTTCAAATTATTACTGTTATATGGACAATTGGACATCTTAGTGCTCATATACGCGAGCGGCACGCGTCAACGACGGCTTCAGTTGCCTACTGCAGCGGTCGAATCTAGTCGACGGCAGCAGTATACGAGCGGCAATGTGTCGACGGCTGCTGTCGACGAATGTCGACGGCTGCAGTTGCCTCGGTCGTTGGCGCTTACCGCTCCTGTATATGACCACTAATTAACATCTTGACAAACTTATAATTTTACTGAAATGTATTGTAAAACCACTTACATAAGTATCCTACTAATATTATAAATGCGAAAGTTTGTATGTATGGATGTATGGATGTTTGTTACTCTTTCACGCGAAAACTACTGAACGGATTTTGATGAAACTTTACAGTAATATAGCTTATACATCAGAATAACACATAGGATACTTTTTATCCCGATATTCCCACGGGATCAAAACTTACGCGGGTGAAACCGCGGGGCGCAGCTAGTACACAATAATAATAATGGAGTGTTGTGTTTTGATAGGTCTTCATTTAATTTATGTTAATGTTTACTAAAATACTCAACAGCGAAATAGAGTAAAAGTTTTTTCTTTAATAATTTTTTTCAAGGCCAGAATCTCTGACAGTCGAAGGTGCCGCAAATATAATGATCTCGAACTTTAAGCACCTGCTGGAGCATCAGGTCGTGGCTATCATGTCCAATACGCTGATCCACGGCATAGCAATGCTTAAATCTCTACCTCGATGCGGTAAGCAAGTTTTACGTTTTAATGCTACCTACTAAGGTATTCTCGATTTTTCTGCTACACAGAAACAGTTTCTGATTATTTTATGATGGATGTAGGAGAAATCTAGCCACTCACTCTTTGTTTCAATCACTAAAAAACCCGTGACTCAGAAGTTGGTCCTGTAATTTGTGTCGTATGGACATTTATTTATAGCAATCTGCCCCGAATAAGCAAGGGTAGTGTCAAAATATTTTCAAACCACGATGATTTAATTACACAACGCTTTTTTATTTCGAATTTACGGGTTTTTTTTATTGGTTTTCGGATGACTCATTCATTCGTTATTGGATTCCTCGAGAAGTAGGCTTCTCTCAATTTGAGTCTGAAACTGGGTCAAACTTACTGCAGATTTTGATAGTTCTAATTAAAAACAATGAGAAAAGAAAAGAAATGCATCGAATTAGCAACCAGAATCCGCAATCGCTGCCACAAACATTACACAACTTTAATAAAAAATATTATTTTTTAGAACCATTCGTACCAGGCCAAATTAAAGATAAGAAAGGACCAGTGCAAAATAAATATTCTGATTCGGAAAGTGAAGAAATGTTAAAGGGTAAGGCTGACCCACAGCGTCGTTCTACGAAGTATCCGAAATCACTCATGAAACAATCAAATAGAAATGTTATGAAGAAAAATCAAAAAGAACTAAAAAAATATAGAGGAAAGAGCAAAAAAGTTATAACAGAAAACAAGACAAAATATGAACATCAATAAAATATAATTTTTTTCGTGGGGTGAGCCAGATCTATCCAAAACCAACAATTTATTTTTGATCGCGTACACATACCTACATGCGGCACTATGACCCCGCGTCCTAACCAAAACAAACAGGAAGGCGCCGCGCCGTCTGTGTGCACATATGAACGCGACGATCCTTTTTGGTTAGGGCGCGACCTGAAGTTCTAAACATTATACTTACCGATATTTCCGAAGCGCGTTGCCGAACAATGCCGAAGTGTTGACGAAGCTTATACATGGCGGTTTGTAGCTTCGGCACCAGCTCCTCTATTAATAACGGCTTCATCAATAAGTGGATAAGCCCCAACCCTGCAAGAAAATCGATTATGATAACCGTCGCGTGACTCAAATGGTAAAACCCAAGCATTTGTTCTTGTTTGTCTATGTGGTGGCAAGAGGTACAGAGACCAGCACATCAAGCTACCCCAATCTGTCAGATTTTCCCAATTGAATATGAACCTTATTCCGTTGTGCTAAAGTTGAAAATCTATCAAAGAAATTTGACAGATTGGGGTAGGTTGACCTGCTGGCGTCTGCACATAACCACCTTTCCGAAGTGCCGTGCTGCCAGGCACGCTTAGTCTTCTTATAACTATAATAGATTGGGGCTTCTTGCCATTCATATTAGATACAGCTGTATCTGTTTTACCAATATTAAGAGCTATGCAAATAGGAGCAGTGGTGTCCCAGTGGTAACGGCCTCGACTTACGAGTTGTAGGGCGTAGGTTCAAACCCAGACAGGCGCTTTACTTTGTGTAATTTTTTACTTAATCATCACTGCTCTCAAAACGGTGAAGGAAAACATCGTGAGGAAACCGGTATATCCTAGAACCAAAAATCTACCAACCCGCACTGGGCCCCCGCGTGTTGGATTACGGCCCACTCTCTCTCATCAGGAGGAGGCCTGTGTATCAGCAGTGGGAACATTATAGGCTGATTATGTATGGAAATAGGAAATAATTAGGATAGGTTTAGCAGTCTCACCAATCTCATCCTGTTTGTATTCGCGGTGACTGGCGGAGAATATTCGCTAGGTCGTTAGTGCAATTATTAGTTTATTGGAGAAAATGAACATGTTAAATTCCAGGGCCAGGTATGATATGAAAAAAATATACTGGACTATCAGACTATGGGTTTGGGTGGCTAAAGTGGACTGGTTACCAAGAACTATGGAAGGACTATGGCCACTGTCTGATCAATGGTTCACATATCCACTGAGTCATCTACTGCCATTTTGGCAGGGGGCGACTCACTCAGTAATCATACAATAATGGGCCCCCGGGAACTGTCGCTAGGATATAGTGACGCAGCGACAAGGGGACAACATAAACTGAGGTGCTTGAGGAGTAGCGAACCGGCCAATAAAGGCAAGAAAGAGGTGGGAGCTCTGTTCCTCGTCAGTGTTCACTCCAGTCGGCCTCTCCCGGGAGATATGGTCCGTGGGGTCGCTATTGCCCAATAGCTCGCCACATGCTGCTCTACGGGTTTCTGTATCTCTCTTGATCTGGCTCCTCAACCTGGAACTGTTCCGGCAAGGTAAACTCTACCAGCACAGACCTAGAGTTTAGAGCGCGTAAGCCCCACAACAACGTCAACGTAAAGATACGGTAACCGTAAATTCTGTGTGTCTTTCTGCGGTATCGTAGCTCCCAAATGGTTGAACCGATTTAGTTTTTTTTTTTTTTTTTGTTTTGTTTGAAAGATGACTTGATCGAGAGTGTGCATAGCTCATCATTATCATCTGCCTAGCCTTTCCCCAACTATTTTGGGGTCGGCTTCCAGTCTAACCAGATGCAGCTGAATACCAATATTTTACATGGAGCGACTGCCTATCTGACCTCCACAGCCCAATTACTGAGTAATATGATACCCCTTGGTAAAACTGGTTGTCAGACTTTTGGGCTTCTGACTTCCCGTAACGACTGTCAAAGATCTACGAATGACGACCGGGACCAACGGCTTAACGTGCTCTCCGAGGCACGGAGGGGTCTCGGTATGTAAAGATGGACACCCATCCACAGACCAACCGCGGAGAGCGTAGCTTAACCTGATCCATCGAACTGTGCGGCTATTATCATTTAGCCACGGGCCCCTCGGGAGAGTGTGCTTACCTATGATTCAAGAAAATCAGTTCAGCCTACGCTTGGGCTCCGGCGTAAATTTCGATCGTGTATTTCCTAATTTATTTTATAGGTTTATTATTAACTAGTGTTTATCAGTGGAAACTTGTAAATGACGATCAACTTCGAGAGAACAGGAATGGAGGTAACTTTCATAACATCACACCTGTAGGTATTCCCTGAAAATGGAGGCAGGCCCTCCATTTCAGCCATTTTTTTAATTTTTGCCTGTCTGTGGTGGTGGTGGAACCTAAATCCACATTTCCCGTTATTGTAATAAAGGAGGGAGTCAATTGTCATCAACCGTGCAAAAATGTAGAGTTTGGCTGCTACTGAGATATTTCTTATAAAATCCCGACCCCGGGAATCGAACACACGAATCCACGTTTTGTAATCCGATCTGCAACCCCTTTGGCTTATATTGAATTCATATATTTCGTCTGGACTTTAAAAGAGATTGTGATCTCTGAGTTTGTTTAGGTGTTTCTTCTCAGAGTCACCGAGCTTATCTAGTTTTTTAAATATAATTGGCGTGTTTGTATAAACCTACTTACAAAAAAAATAATTTATCTTTTCTATTGTGAAATGATCTCGTTCACTTACGTGACCCTCTCAACGTCTTGACCTTGGTCAAACAGAAAAGGTGATGAATGGATCCTGCCTGGTCTTTCAGCTCGTTTAAGATCATTTTACTAAGGTGTGTTTGGATTTTCAGGGCAACAAGGTATATCATCTAGGACTAATTCGCCTTACGAGTATATTCTGGAAGTAAAGTGTGGCTATTGTTTTTATGTTTAATAAAACGTAGAGTTTACCTATGTATTATTGAGTGTCTACTTAATGCTAAAGTGCCGCCTAGCGTCAGCTGGGACTGACTACTTCACAAATCTATTACCTACATAAAAATTATCATTGAAAATTAATACATAAAGTTACGAAACATTTCAATTGAACTGGCTGATTTATGACCGAAAAAAAGTCGTTTTATATAAAAATATTAATGATGTCATCAACGAATGAAAAAATTATAAAACTTTGAAGCTAGTGAAGACAATATGAAAGACGTGTTTCTAATATATGTTTCTGTTTGTTTCTTAAAGTAGTGTTAGGGTCAATTGCATCCCTAACATCAGGTGGAATGACAGCTCACTCCACCTTAATTTTCACGGTGAGATTTTTACTGAATAGTACTGCTGTACGACCCCAAATTATCGAGTCAAACTTATTGCAGATTTTGACAGTTCTAATAAAAACCAATGAATACAACCCATGTGAATGCAGAAATTAATCAGAATCCGCAATCTCTGGCACAAACATTACACAACTTTAATTAAATAGTATTTTTAATACCATTAGTACCAGGCCAAACTTTTATAGATACGGAAGAAACAGAACAAAATAAATTTTCTGATTGGCACGATTCGGAAAGTGAAGAAATGTTAAGGGGTAGGACTGAACCATGGCGTTCTACTACGAAGTATCCGAAAGCACTCATTAAACAATCAAACAGAAGTTATAAGAAGAAAAATCAAACAGAACTAAGAAAAGTTACAACAGGAAACAAGACTTACTAAGAACTAAACTAACACCAATACAATGAGAATTAAAGGTGAGGAGAATTAAACTACAGTACTTTCCTATTGTTTTACTTAACGAAATCGCCGAAATACTTTCTCTGAATCTCTGTTTCCTTGGCCAGCAGGTCTCGTACGACTGCGCTATCGCTAGTGCGTTAGTGCAGTCGTGTAAACGGCTTCGTATAGTGGATTCTAACGCGTTAGCATATAATTATTTAATATCAGCGTTTACTATTCAAAATCCTATGTCGAATTATGTTGGTTCGTTTTGACCTTAGAGCCTAAGTGGTCTAAGGTTTCGGCAGACATAAACCTGTTCCTAAACCTAAATACGCGGCGTAATACCACTAATTAGTCGATTTCACTTTTGGCAGCATTATTAATTTGACGTTTAACAACACAACATGACAACAATTTCCTGTCAGCTGTCATTCGCACGTCAGCTGCAATATGTTTCGTTTTTGGTGATAGAGTTATTTTTATTTAAAGTTGCAAAATTCGAACGTTTTATTCAGAAGGTAATGTATTCAGCAAAATGTCTGAAGAAGAAATTGTGGATATAGAACAAGAATTAGACGATCTCTTGACGAAAGTACAACCCAACCTGCAAGATGTTATCAAAAGGGTAAATAAACACACATTGAACATACTAGTACCCTATTCCTTTTCTATAAATTTATTGTGCAATAATATCTTAACAATCTTTATAGAGTTTCACGAATGTAGCGCTGCAGCAGACGAAGAATGGGGAACAAATCAAACCTGACACCCTCGGGGATACTTCATACTTCGCTAAAAACACACAAGTGTAAATATGATTATTTCTTGCATTAAACTGGTGAAAGAATTTCTTGGACAGCCTTTAAACTTTGACTGTTTCCTCTCCAGTTGAATAAAAAAAAAACAGTAATAATTTGCTAAGCTAATTTATTTCAAATTAAAATTCTTATAAATTCTTATGCCCTATTAATATTACAGAAACCTCTCCCGCTTAGAACTGGTAAAACCGCCAACATTCCACATGCAAGCAGTGGAATTAGATTTAAAGTCTATGAGCCTCACTTTACGATGTTCACTCGGAGAAGTCAATGTAAAAGGGCTGTACAGTGCATTTAATGAGAACCTGTATAATCTCATCCCTGTCTTGGCTGAGGGACATGTTTTGTAAGTATACTACTAATATTTATTATTCCTTTTATTTATTAAAAATAGCATAGCATAATCAACCTATAATGTTCCCACTGCTGGGACACAGGCCTCCTCTCTGCCAGAGAGAAAGGGCCATAGACCACCACGCGGGCCCAGTGACCGGTGGGTTGGTGGATGTCATGTCTTAGAATATGTACAAAAAAAATATATAAGTACCTATGTAAAACATGTACTTCAACATTCCACATTTTTCATTTTCATTTTGATGATTATTTCATAATTACACAACTGAACATCATGCATGTAACCCCCAAAGGATTTAGGCAAAGGTTTACCCTATTGAACACCCACATTATGCCATAATTCTTTCTACTTTCTCAAATTATGTATCCCTGAAGAACATAAACATAAACTCAATTCTATAATACAAATTTTACGATTTGTGACCTCAAGTACAATTAGTAACTTTTTTTTTTTTAATGTTGCCCCACACTAGGAATTTCCTGTATCGTGGGTGCGTTTACAAACATTTAAACTCATATACACAAACAGCCAGACCCAGAACAACTACTTGTAGGTCATACAAATATTTTTTCTGTGTGGGAATTGAACCCGCGACACGCAGCGCAGCAGACAATCGCTTATCCACAGCGCCAACCGTGCCGTCACATTATATGAAAACCATTTATATTTAGGAGACAATCATATTGTAAGCAAATACGAGGATGGCTATAAATAAATAGTTTACCTGTTGAACACTGCAACTGCTTACACCATTATATTATTATGATCTATTAAGAAACTATGTTGCAATGTCACAATGATGCATTTCATTTTTCTTCTTAGGCATTATAATAAATTGCTAAAAATGACTACACACAAGATGATTTTTTTACTAACTAGCTTCTGCCTGCGACTTCGTCCGCGTGAAATTTCTTGTTCCCCCGACCCAACCTGTCGCATCGCATCGCATCGCCTGCTATTGCATTTCGTATTCGCTTAGCGTTCTTTCTGACTTTTTTCTTTTACTCGGCTCTTAGGGATCATAGCGTGATGTTAAATAGCTTATAACCTTATTCAAAAATTGGGCTATCAAATACAAAAAGAATTTTTCAAATCCGACTTGTAGTTCCAGAGATTATCCCCCTACATACAAAGAAACAAATTTTACCTCTATAACATTAGTATAGACTAGCTGCGCCCCGCGGTTTCACCCGCATAAGTTTTGATCCCGTGGGAATATTGGGATAAAAAGTATCCTATGTGTTATTCTGATGTATAAACTATATTACTGTAAAGTTTCATCAAAATCCGTTCAGTAGTTTTTGCGTGAAAGAGTAACAAACATCCATCCATCCATTCTCACAAACTTTCGCATTTATAATATTAGTAGGATAGTAGGATTATCATAGCATGATGCAGTTACTTAAACTGCAATATATACTAGCAGATATTATTTTTTATACAATATGAATAGGTTTAAACAACTAGAATCCAGAATGAAAACTCTTTTGGTACCTTATTAAAGCAATCTGCTTCAATAAGTTATAAATTCGTGATACCAAAGATTTTACTTAAATGTCTTATTTTCTGTGAAAACGAGACAGACCTCTTTTGTTGTTTGTTTTATTTCTTATGGTCATATTCTTAAAAAAGGTTTTAATGTTTTTTTTTAATCATCATTTATGGTACAGGTCTGTGCATTGCATAGTGATCAATAAGGTAGGTAACTAATGGCTTATGATTAGAATCAAAGTAATTACCGAACACATCATAATTAATAATTAAAAATTGTACTATTCTAGAATATCATTAGCAAACATGATCGCGGATGTGAGAGTGGGCTTATCGCTGGAAGATGACGCGTTCTCATTCATCAACCCTGGGATTGAGTTCACACACGATGAAGTACTAGTAAAGGTAAGAACGGAAAATGTATTAAAGGTTTTTTTTTAACTTTCCTATATATTAATGATCCACTCTACTTTGTTGGTAACATGTGAACTACGTAATTCACCCTTACTGCTACGGTATTAAAGGCACTGTTAAAATTATACTGTTACCATATACCTAAATCTTTTTATTTGTGCCCTTGAGATTAAAAGCGCATTCAATCAAATCGCAGTCCACAGCTGAATATAGGCCGCTCTCAGACTGCGCCTCATCACCCCGTCCTTTGCCTTCTCATCCTTCCACGTATGAGTAAGCGTAGTGTGGGATGCCTCTCAGCCAGTAAGATGCATTCATCTATATAAATACACTAGCGGCCTGTCCCGGCTTCGCACGGGTGGAAAAAAAAGAAAAAAAAGCCTATATTAATCAGTGATAATGTAGCATTCAAATGGTGAAATAATTTTTAAAATCGGTCCAGTACTTTTTGAGCCAATTCGTTACAAACATACATACAAAATCTTTCCTCTTTATAATATTAGTATAGATTTATAAAACTTGATAAATATTCTGATTTGAATTAACTAGTTACTATCCGTCTCTGATAGTTATTAGTTACTGTGTATCAGGCCTGAAACAAAACTATGACTGAATAATTATTATAATTATTGCTTTTTAGTTATCTTGGCCGTCGCCGCAAAAAAATGGTGGCTATGATTTCGCAACGACTGAGCAGCTGGCTAAACATATAGGTAAGTACCTCTCATCACCACTGGCAGCCTTGCTCCACCCACTGCTAAATATAGGCCTCCTCCCTTTTGTAACCAAACTTTTAGTATTTCTATAGTTAGGCTTTGTGCGGTATCAATCCTAGAAGTAAATTGATTTTTTTTATTTCAGTTATAATTTCCATAGAACTTTAAACCCATGTCGAATCCAAAACCACTCTCTCTTATGAGCTGCTGCGACTTGTAACTTCGGCCGACTCATTGCTTCATTTGCCAAATGTATTTGCATCTTTTGCCCGCGGCTTCGCACGCGTGGAAGTCGGAAATTATACCTACAACGGGAAAAAAAGTACTACATCCCCGATGTAGTACTTTTTTTTTTAGAATGGGAAATCATCAAATGAAGGGGCCCGCTCTGGGTGGAGCAGAAGGGAGTGGGTTTTAGTCTTACTAACTAAAACCCACCCGTGTTCCTTCATTAGCCCTTTATGTTCCGGGGCAGCGGTAACCCTTTCGGACAATCCCGCTGCCCGGGACGTAGTACCTGGATAAAAGTCCGTGTATACTATGGCCTAACCCAGGCCATGGTCTACCTTTGTGCTAAATATCATCGAAATCTGTTCAGCCGATATTACGGCGTGACAGACAGACAGACGGTCAGACAGAGTTACTATCGCATTTCCATATAGTATTAATATACAGGGTTATTTTTTAATGACCAGCCAAGTTTAAAGGTGTAGTACAGACCATCAAACTGGTCAACTTTCTCCATGGGACCAACATCGTAACCGCGAAAAATGTATCAACTGTCCCATAGAAAACTTCTATACCTACTCGACCTAAACGTATGGGACGGCTGAATTTTTATTCGCGAATACGATGTTGGTCCCATGGAGAAAGTTGTTCAGTTTGATGGTCTGTATCACACCCTTAAATTTGGCTGGTCATTAAAAACTAACCCTGTATAGTGTGGATTACGTTCTGTTCGAAAGGGTGAAAGCAAGACCAAAGGCGCCTCCATTTTCAAGTTACAATTATTAATCTTTTTCAAACGCCTATGAACTAAATAAAAGTGAACATTAGCCCGACACAGGTATTCGTATGTAAATTGATAGTTATCGCCTAACACGCTTGATAACTATGTGCAACATAAGAAGTTAATAGTTCGGCGCGTAGATAAGGAACGAGTTGTGTAAAACATGCTTAGGTTTTTATTTATCTTTTTATAATGTACTAAACTCAACAGTCCACGTCATCCCTTAATTTATGTAATGATTGATTCATTAATCATTATGTTTTTACTACGCAATAATTTTCTTTGGTAAACTAATTAAGTAATTATCCAATAGCACATTGTTAAACAAAGAATGAACATTTCACTGTCGTATTTTAATGGAAGAGGATATAGAAATTAAGATGTAAAGAAAATTAAATTGCATTTAATTAGCAAACGTAAGGAAAAGATACAGCAGGGAAAATGTCTCCAATTCCGCGCAAATCAGCACCGCTCAGCGTCCTGCTGTGGCAAACTGGCAACAGCGCAGGGTCCCAAGTCTGCTATTTTTATAAATTCGTCATTCCAACACGATCCCATATCTGCTAAATTCATAATGGTCGATCATTGATCGGTCAATGGTCTGAGAAAAACTATGCTAGATTTAATTTAATATATATTTTTACATATTACGTATTAGTGTTTGCTTACTACTTCAGATTGAAATAGTAAGAAGTTCGTAAATAGCAATAAACATTACATTTTTATTTATTAACTAGCTGCTGCCCGCGACGTCGTCTGCGTGAAGGCTCTACAGCACCTAAAATACCTAAGATGCCAGTGTCGCTATTATAGCAATATAAGTACACAACTTTTAAAATAGCATTAAAATATAAGTTTTTTTTGCAAGCGAAGCAAGTGAAGAGATGGATATGGGAATCCTGCTGAGTTCAGTCATAAGATGTGACTGAACGAAATAGAGAAAATAATGCAGGAATACATTCCAGGACACAAAAGAGTAAAAATACGTACAAAGGTATCATAGCTTACAACACTTCTCTATAAACTACGTTGGTAGTTATGCTGCCAGGAGCCAAAATATAAAGAGAGTCAGGACTGGTGACGCGGGAGTAAGCGACGTACAGTTGCCCTTGTGAGAAGCAACTCGTCCTGAGGTCGACACCCGCTGCCCTAAGTATCTGACCCTGCGACTTATTGATGGTCATCGCGAAGCAAACACTCACGGGGAACTGTACGCGCTTGAACTGGAACGGGAAATTATGAAGTATGAGGCGAATGCGTGGTATAAATACTGCCTCGCCGAAGCCACAACCCGTAAGAATTTCCGCTTCAATGGTGTGTCTGTGGAGCGAGATGACTTTAAGGCGGGTTACACAACTTCGGAGGAGATAGGTTCCGAAGAAGCATAATCGGAACACCGACCTTCAGCTTGATGGTATGCGCTGGAAGTCCATTTGTTGACATCCCAGCTCAGAAATTCCACGGGATAATGTGTGGCGTCATCTTGCTCGACAGCAGTGTTTATTTTATTTTATTTTATTTTTATTTTATTTATTTATTGGTTCACCAACAATTGTTTACACAGGTTGTATGCTAAAGTAACATGCAAAAATGTAAATGCAACAGTGCAACAATCACTTATAGGTAAACTCCGCATGCATAAAGAAGTTGTACAGTCTATAATATTAATCTAGTTTTAAAAATTACTAATCTAAAGGTCGAAATAATTAATTTAACACTTAAGGAACATATATTTAAATATATTCTCTCTCAAGCGAGAAAATGAAAAGCCAAACTATTTAGCAAGATGCTTAAAAAAATTGGCCTTCAATTTGCCCAAACTTTCAAAGTGCAAATCGATTTGATCACTGCAGCTATTTACAACCTTGCATAATCTCGCATAGGGGGAATTGGCGCCTAGAACTGTTCTACTCTGTGGCGGGCAGAGTGGAGTAATTGCACTGCGAGGAATTCTTGAGGGGGCACGGAAATTAAAGGTGTGCAATATTTGTGGGCAGTCAATTTTGTGGTGCATTACTTTGCACACAAACATTGCGTCATTAATGCGTCGGCGATTGTCCAGCGAAACCATTTTAAAGTATATAAGTCTATTACTGTACGAACGCACTTTCTTAGTTATTCCGCTGGAAAACGCCAGGTGCCATAGAAAACGCTTTTGAACGCGTTCTAAACGCAACGAGTGTGTGGCATAATGTGGACGCCAGATCACACTACAATATTCTAACATACTTCGTATTAGGCAGTTGTAAAGCATAATTTTAGTCTTACAGCACCTAAACTCTTTGGAATTCCTCATGACAAATCCCAGCATCTTAGAGGACTTTTTTATTATATTGTCTATCTGTGGAATAAAAGTTAACTTACGGTCAAACATAACACCAAGGTCTCTTATTGTGTCCAATTCCGCAATCTTTACTCCATTGATGTAATAGTCTTGGTCTATTATATGATGTTTTCGGGTAAATTTAACATGGTAACATTTACCTACATTTAGATGCATCTTGTTGGCTTGACACCATTGCACAAGCCTGTCTAAATCGCTCTGTAGTGCAGAGGCATCATCTTTAGATTTAACAATTTTAACAAATTTTAAGTCGTCTGCATACATAAAGATAACAGAGTAAAGAAAACAATTGGGAATATCGTTAACAAAAAAATTAAACAAAACCGGCCCCAGATGAGATCCCTGTGGCACGCCAGACGATATGTATCGTAGGGCAGACTGAAAACCATTGACAACCACATAGAAAGATCTATCTACGAGATATGAACTCAACCATGAGAGTAACGACCCGGTGATGCCATATGCGCGTAATTTGTTGATCAATATTTCATGCGACACCTTATCGAAAGCTTTGCTGAAGTCTGTATAAATGACATTCGCTTGGTAACCCGAGTCTACTGCCTTCGTTAATAATTCAGTAAACAGTATTAGGTTGGTAGTTGTGGATCTAGACTCCACGAAGCCATGTTGCTCCTCACTTAGGTACAGCTTTAAGTGATTCTGAATGTGGGGGCAGATCAGAGACTCAAAAATTTTTGCAAAGGTAGATAAAATTGATATGGGTCTATAATTAGAAACCATGTCGTCATTATTTGACTTGTGTATGGGAACCACCTTCGCTATCTTCCATTTTGAGGGAAACACTCCAGAAGACAAAGACTTATTAAAAATAAGTGACAATGGTATAACCAACTCAGCTGCACACTCGTGAATAAAAATAGGTGGTATTCCATCTGGCCCAGCGCCCTTATTGCAGTCCAGGTTTTTTAACTCTTTGTGTTTATCGAGGTGTAGACCACTTTATTCCCCTCAATTTCCGAGAGAATGCATTCGTTAATTGCTGCAGCCTGATCATTTTTGGGCATCGAAATGGCCCGCTCACACACCCAAGAATTCTGCTGGTGCGGTATACGACTGATGTCCCCGTACACACAGCGAATGAGTTCTTCTAAGCTGGATACCACTCTACCGAGAGACTCTGGAAGCACCACCTGTCCACCTATCTCTTCTGGTAGAGTGCCTTCGCCAAGACTTAGAAGGACATCGGAGAATTCTTGAGCACGTGCATTGCCGCCGAGCCGAGCTCTCATATTAATGGTCAAGCGCAGCGTACGAACTCGTGACCACAACGAAGATCGTTTCAACGAAACATTCACCTCGTCAGCCCTCGAGCCCCGCGTCACCACGGGAAGCGTTTGCCGAAAATCACCACTGAACAGAACTGTGACACCACCCATCAAATGTTCGTTCCTGCGGATGTTCTGCAGGATTCTGTCCACGGCCTCAACTGTTTTCCTATTGGCCATCGTACACTCATCCCATACGATCAGAGAGCAATCCTTGAGCACGTGTCCCTTATCGCTGTTACGTGACACCACAAACAGGCGTTTCGGCGCTCTCTAAATCGATGGGAATTTTAAACATGGCATGTGCTGTCTTGCCACTCGGAAGCAGTGTGGTAGCGATTCCCGACGACGCTACAGCAATAGCAATTTTGCCTTGCCTTCTGACCTCTGCAAGTATGCCAGTGGTAACAAATGTTTTTCCTGTTCCACCAGGAGCATCCAAGAAAAACATTTTACCCTGGTTTTGCCCAGCGCTTTCAAGGACGGTGTCATAAAGTTTTTGCTCTGAAGAGAACAAAGCGACATGGTCATTTCGTATGGTGGTCATTTCGCCCGGATCGTAATTTGTCTCAGCGTTATGCTCCCGATTTCCACGGTCTTGATACGGTGATGATTGGGGAGCTGGCAACCCATATTCGATCAGTGGATTGCCGCCGATAGAAATGACCACATCTTGAGGTGAACTGAGACAGGTGTTCAGCGCGCGTTCATCAGTTACTTCGACTTCATCTCTAGTAGCACGCCTCAGAGCTCGTAGAAAATCTTCAGACAGATGATGGCAATACTTCTCCCACAAAGCTACCGGGTTCGCGACTCCACAAAACACCAAGATGACGGCAAACAGATGACGCATGCGGCTGGGACTGTCACTGACTCTAGCCTCCGCGAGGGTGTCATGAAATGAAATGATCATCATCAATGAACATAACTTTTTTGTAATACCGCATTTTTTTTAAATTGTCTTTCTCAACTATGCTGAAGATTTTGAGGGTTTTGTTGGAACTTGAATTTGTCAAAACGAACTATACGATACAACTTTTATGAAGAAAATGCACATCACCATCTATGATTTTTAAGAATAACTAACTACTTACCTCGCCAACATGATCAAATTTAAATTATTAATTTCCAAAAAATGTTAACATGTAACTTGATTTGATTTTTATGAAATCTCATAGATGGCGCTGTTTTAAAATTGTGTTTATACAACTAACATTCATTAAAATATATTTCTCTGCCCAAGTTACTTAAATGGCGTAATTTTTATAGTGTAAAGCTAGATAATAGCATGGCTTACTCAAAAACAACATTTAGATATGCGGCGTTAGATTACACGCTGTCACAGAATGCGTAAGAAAAATAAAGATTCACAGCTCCTCCCCCGTAGGTGATAGCGTGATAATATGTAGCTTATATGTTGACCTGACCTCTTAGTAATATTCATGCAAAATTTGAAGTAAATCCATGCAGTACTTTTTAAGTTTATCCCGGACAGACAAACAGACAAAAATTCTAAAAACTATATTTTTGGCTTCGATATCGATTGTAGATCACGCCCCAAGTATTCTTTTTAAAAAATATTCAATGTACAGTTTTGACTTTCCTACGATTTTATTATATGTATAGATTTGTCATTATGTACGAGATTACCATTTTATGCCATTTCTTTCAATGGAGTGTCAGTGGTTGACTATTTTAAAGTCATAATGACGCCATTATATTAGTAGATTACCAACTTGTCAAAATCAACAATTATGAAATCAATTATAGACCATTCTGACACTATTGTAATAGCAGACTTGAGGCCCAGGTTGCGCGTCGATGTACAGACGCCAGCACATCAAGCTACCCGAAACTGTATTTTTTTCTCAATTAACTTCGTACCAAATGCTTTAAAGATAAAGTTGAAAATCTATTAAAGAAATTTGACAGATTGTAGTAGCTTAATGTGCTGGCGTCTGTACCTACCACCCTGTAACAGGATGCATCGGGACAAATGGGACAGAGTCGACCCACAGTGGGTGCCAATAGACGGGCCCAGGGAGGCCAAGGAAACGCTGGCGTGACGACTTTGATGCGTTTACGGGAGATTGGCCGGAGAAGGCAACACGTAGGGAATAATGGAAATCCATGGGGGATACCTTTGCCCAGCCAGGTACTACGGATTATGAAAATCTTAAAAGTATAGAATTGATTTTCGTTTCTTCGGTTACCTAAGCTTAGCATAATCAGCCTATATTGTTCCCACTGCTGGGACAAAAGCCTCCTCTCAGTGAGAGGGAGTGGGCCGTAATCCAACTCGCGGGCCCAGTGCGGGTTGGTCCTAGGCTGACTTGCCCGAAACATAATATTGAAGCTCTCATATTTTTCCTTTCAGACGACCTTCCTTTAACGGCGGCGGTATCATTGCCACTGTACGCACTTCTTCGAGAGAAGCTTCAACGGCATCTATCGCTGGTGCTGCGTCAAGCGACCAGCGTGTCAGAAGTCATGTGTTGCAACCCCTCGCTTATGGAGGCTTACAGGTAAATCTAATATATAAAATTCTTGTGTCACAATGTTAGTATTCATACTCCTCCGAAACGGTTTGACCGATTTTAATGAAATTTTCTATGCATATTCAGTAGCTCTGTAAATCGGCCAATATCAATTTTTTTCTTTTGCAAAATGGCGTTTGCGGGGTCAGCTAGTTACTCCATAAAAATCTTAAATTCATTAATTCATTCACTGAGAGACAACCTAAACCGCTGGGTCGCATGAAACTTTGCACAAGAGTTCCTTGAGCACACTAAAGAAGGATTTTTGTTAAAAAACATACGGGGATGTATTTTCAAATGAATGCAAGTTTATATTATAACAAGAAATGGGAACCATCTTGGAACGCCCTGCATAATTATGTCCATAAGTTTGAAAGAAGCCCTAAAAACACGATTATACTTCATGTGATTGAGTGTATGTGTGTTTACCTGCCCCGTTGGTCTCGTGGTTGTAAGCGCGACTGCTGAACGTGGGGTCCTGGGTTCGATTCCCAGGTCGAGCAGTGTTATTGGGTTTTTCTATTAGAAATTAATTAGTGACAGCCCGGAGGTTGGAAGGTGGCGGTGCGATACCCCCGTGCCTCGGAAAGCACGCTAAGCCCTTGGTCCTGCGCCTGATCTCTTTCCGGTCTGGAGGACTATTCATCATCTGCCTAGCCTTTTTGCCAATTAAGTTGGGGTCGGCTTCCGGTCTAACCGGATGCAGTTGAATACCATTATTTTACATGCAACGACTGCCTATCTGACCTCGACAACCCAAGTACTGGGTAATACGATACCCCTTGGTAAAACTGGTTGTCAGACTTTCGGGCTTCTGACGACCCGTAACGACTGTCAAAGATCCACGAATGACAGCCGGGAGCAACGGCTTAACGTGCTTTCCGAGGCACGGAGGGGTCTCGGTCTGGAGGACTATTAATTATTATTATAATTTATATCTTGTCTAATTTTGTTTTAACTTACTAAATTGCCGGATAGCCGTTTTATCTTAAAGTAAAATAAAAATCTGATGGTCTAAAGTTTAATGGCGATGTCTTGCTGAATAGATAGGCATTCTTTGTTTCCTTCGATTCTTTTCTAAAATATAATGCTTCATCATGTTTCTTTCCATGACAAAAGCGATACCTTCTGGCATCTTATTTGATTTTTATGATATTTGATTTGTTGGATTTGTCTCTAGCCCGAATAGCAGAATAACTATAAAAAACATCGGAATAAATAAAGAAAAAGTAATAATTAATATAATTAATTTTCTCTTATATTCCATTGTTATTGATTCTGAGGCGGTACAAAGTCAGCGTAGTTAATAATAATAATTAAACAAAATTGTATACTTCCAGCGGTATGATCGATAACCTGTCGCAGAACGGCAACAAGATAGTGGACATGATCCTCATCAACATGCGACGGACACTGCTGCAGAGCTGTCGAGAGGTGCTGCAGCTACCGCCGCTCCATGCCACCTTTATGCACAAGGTGAGGAAATCGAATTGCATATCATTTGGCACTTTAACAGCAAGATACAGAATACATAATTGTACTACGTACAGAAGGGACACTCCCTTCCCCGCGCTTATATCAGATACCGCACCTCACGCCGCACTTCGAGGTATTTGTCGCCGACTCTTTAGCTAGGGCGCTCGCGTAGAACCGCAGCACTGTACTGCTGACACGAACACACAATTTTGCGATTTAAAAGTTTTATTTGAGTTTTAATCATGATGGTTGGATATTGTGATGCTTTTCCGAATTTGTACTTACATAAACTGTTTGTAAGATTTCGCATTTTTAATACCATTCGATTTAATAACCGATTATTCAGATTTAAGTCATTTAAACGGAAATATTTTAGTGTAAGCAATATTTAGTTAGGTAACTTTTTTGGCATTATTGATTGAATAAATAAACCTCTTTTACATAATAACTATTATAAAATTATTTTTATTTAATTACGAATCCGACTATCTAGAATTCTAGATAAACAATTGAACGCCGCTCGTACACGGTCACTTCAGACTATGCCGACAGCACAGTGGCGCCCTCATCGTTTGTTTGGTTATTTTATACAATTTAGAAAGAAAATGCAGAAAATAAGCACGTTAAGTTGTGCTTCACAAGATTATATGTTAATATTATTACAAACGGTTGTTTTATATTGTTTAGTTTTATTATAATCCTTAAAACGGATAACAGTGGCCACTATATTCCGTTTTATATATTCCGTCTTCATAGTAATGCACACGTTCAGGCAGCGCTGCGCGCCGTCGTCGTTCGGTTCGCCCGACGCAAATCGCTGCACTTTCCGTGCCATTTTTTACGCTACGCACGACAGCCAACCCTATTAGAGTTCACGCACACGTTTACACGTGTACAAACATCATTTGGTTATGTAGTAGTAATAGGTAATTATTTTGCTAGTGTTGTATGAAGTGTCCGAGGTGTGACGAAGGTCTATCAAGACCATGGCACCAATTTTTTTCTGAAGTAGAGGGGAGGCAGACTTCACCACTACTGTATTGTAGATGTCGATCTTATCCAAACGAGTACAAGATTCAACCGTGATTCAAATCTTAGGGCTCATACGCACTACGCGGGTAATCGCAATGCGGCTAGCCGTCCGGCTGACCGCAGGATACGGATGCGAATACGGCCAACCGGGTTGCGAACAGCCGCATTCGCAACCGTAACGTACGGTTGAAGAACCGTTTCGATTTGCATTCATATCGATCCATTTCAAAGATGGACGTGGAAGAAATTGCAGCTATTTAGTACATTTACACACGTTACGTAAAGAAGAAAAAACAAAGACAGTACTTCTTGTACTGGGTGCATCCTTATTTGCAAATATGAGATGAGAGCATGCAAGCATTTTGAAAGATTTTTCGTAGAACTAAACAAAATGTGAAGATAATTTTTCGGATTCACTAAATGCATAAACACGTTTAAGAATAATTGAATATTTTAAAACTTTTATAATGGCGGGTAACTGCATTGTGGATGAACAGGATTGCAGGAACATCGACGCGCAAACTGTAAGCATGAATTCAGCACGCCATGATTCTATTCTATTTGTATGTAACAGCAGATTTTTATTTTTGATAACCTATAAAAAATTCTGCGCTGGGGTAGAATTTTTTGGTCGTAGGTTAACGAAAAAGAAAGTCTGCTGTTACATACAAATTGCAATACCTACTACGCGGTTAAAATGTATGGAACATGTTTTTTTTTTTAATAACCGACTAAAAGTTTTAACGCAGGGTTTCCTGAATCATGTACTGATTTACTGAATCCATGGTAACAGTTTGCGAGTCTACGTCCCTGCCAGCCTGTACAAACCAAGTTCATCAAACCAAACATATAAAACTTAAATCAACCTTAGTGCTGTTACAAACATTCTCTCAATGATTACAAATGTGTATTGGCCAACCCTATGCGTCTAACTAAAGTTTCGTCATTGTATACCAAATGCATCTACCGTTATCTCATTTTCTAATCATCAGTTACTGTAATTGAAACCTTATCACGTTCCAGGTCGGATCACTATCGTTTATCGGCAAGTTCGAGACGGACACGGGGTGGGTGAAGAACCTAGCGACCATTAATAGAATAAGTGACGTGAGCATCACCCGGCCATTCCCTATGAAGACCTGTTTCTACGTCACTTTGAGGATAAAGGATTTGCAAGTACGTTGTCTCCATAACTATCATCACTACATTGGCTTTTCTTGATTACTTATTAGTATGTCAATAAATAAATGTAATGTAATTTTGAGTAACTACAGCGGAAAAATGCAAGAACAATTTTTTTTCAGTAACTAGCAATCACGGAGTATGAAACAAACATAACGAATTCCTCTCAAATTTAAAAGAAAAAGACTGATACTGGCACGCTTATTATATGTAGGGGAGACTGAGGACACTTGATCCTTACGGGAGACTAGGTACAGTGGACTTACAGAGCTTCTGTGAACACTACATAATAATAGAGTAGTAACATTTGTAGTCTACGGTAAGTCCTGACTTTCTAAAGTTGTTACTCCATTCAAATTTGACAGTAGAACAGATGGCGGATGATTATGTGTTTCGTGTTGTCGGAAAATATTTTTCGTAAGTATTTATTTTGATTAAATCATTGGTTAGTAAACTTATTTTGGGTAAGTATTACTTTTAAACTAGTCACTATAAATGTGTCTATACGCCTGTCTCATAGAAAAGTCTTAATAGTAGTAGATTTTTTTACAATAGTTTTTTATAACCTCGTCATAGCTAGGGTACACATGGTACAGTTTCTTATGGGAGATATGATCCCGCCGGATCAAGTGTCCCCTAATGTTTATTTTTTAATAATTTCAGGATTCAATATGCCTAGAGTATATAAAACAAAAGAAGGTGCAAAAAAAAGAATACCGATCGACAAGGAAATCTTGGAGTTGGCTGTTACTTCAGAGGATGAAGAATCACGGCCATCGCCAGAATCATTTTTAAGTGCGTTTGATGAATGTGTCTTGTAGCAGTTGTAGCGAATCAATTAATGAAGATGACTACAATGACTCCATCATCATTGGAGATTGGGTTGTGGTGAACCTAATCTCGCAAAAGAATCTCGTTCATAGATATGTTGGGCAAATACTGAGTGAAAGTCAAGGTGGATATAACATTAAATTCGCTAAAAAAAAAATAATGATAAAATGTTATCAAGGATATTTGTTCAATTGCTAAATATCAAGTAGTGAAAAAACTATCAGTTCCAAAAGTGAAATCATCATCAAAGAGAGTCATTAGTTTTGAGTTTCCAAAATTATTAAGAAACTTTAATATTAAGAAATAGAAAGTGAAAAGTGAAAATATAATTGCTAATAGATATAAAAGAAACGACTGTTTAACATTAAGAAAAAAATAACTTAACTTTAATATTATTTTCACCAAAGGGGTATTTTGTTTTGTTGTGCTAAACGCAAAAATTATTTTATGATTTCTCGTTAATTTAGTTCAACCAGAAGATTCTGTGATAATAAGAACATTAAGTAATGTTTGCTGAAAACTTGGGTATATGTGATTTATTAAAACAGTGGATATGTTGTTGTTGTTTCTAGTTTACCTACAATGCTAATAAATCGATGTTCCAAAAAAATAACATATTTTTTTCATTTTCTTCTGTATTGGTATCATATCACCCTAAATGTGGGAGACTTGTTCCCCCCAGGATCAAGTGTTCCAGAGGGGGGGGAACAAGTCAGACATATATAGGGGACACATGATATCATTCCCTATACGAAGTTTTTGTGGGCTGGTTACTAAATTTATATAACGATATCATTAGCAATTATACTTAGCATAGCCAATGAAATTCCACGTATTTCAGTACCAAGATATTTTAAATCAGATCAATATTTACGAAATAATAGCAAAAAAACAAAAGGGGGGATCAAGTGTCCTCAGTTTCCCCTACTACAAATATGACAAGTCTTTTGTAGGCTAGAACAAGGCACGCTTGCGCCACATATCACAAAATTTAGCGCTAAACGAATTTCATAATTCTGTCTTTGTCAATATTTTTAAGATGACAGAGACAAAACGATGTTTTATATATATACAGGGTGTCCCTGGAAGTATGGATCAAATCAAATAGGGCGTGGGCAAAATCATTTCCAAACTTTTTGATCCTGAGAGTGTTGGTGAAGTTTTTTACGGGTCAAAAGTTATGACCAACTTTTGTTATTTTCAATCACTTTGCATAGTGCTCAAAGAACAAAATCATTTAAAAAAAACTACCACGAACTGTCAATTTAAGTTTTTTAGACAGCCCTGATAGTTTTTTTTACTGTTTTTTTTTTCTTTGAGCACCATGCGAAACGATTGAAAAAAATTGGTCACAACTTTGAACCGTAAAATCAATCATTCTCAGGATCAAAAAGTTTGGAAATGACCTTGCCCACGCCCCTATTCGATTTGATACATACTTCTAGGGACACTCTGTATATGTTTAGCGCTAAATGTATGTGATTTGTTATGTAAGCGGAACTATGTTTTCCTGGATATAAGGAGCTAATAGATGGTTGCATGCCAACAGATAGGTTACGACGACTACCGCATCCGAGCGATGGGCGTGTCGTGCGGCGGCCGCGCGACTGCCGCGCTGCAGCGACACTCGCTGCACCTCGCGCTCACTGTGGGGCTCTGCCATTGGGAGCCCTACGCGCAACTAGACCATCTGCGAGTACAGAACTTGGAGTAAGTAAAATTTATTTTTCATTTATTCGAAAACGATTACATAATGACGATACCTTCAATGTTGAGCGGTTGTCGTTCACAAAGATGTGATGATGATGATGATTTTATTAAAACGAAGGAGTTAACATGAGTAATAAATTATTTAGGGTGAATGCGCAGTGGTAGACCGCGAAATTCAAATTTTATTACGTTTTTTGCAATTTGCAGGTAAGTATCAGGTTGTATCTTGATCAAAATTTGATTCGCGACTATAACAGGTACGTATCTAAAGAATTATAATCATTAGAATCATTAATACGTCTTCCTAAGTGAGATTTGTACCACAAGCACTTTTCCGTAAGAGATTTCTTCTTGTGGTACAAATCTAAGTTAGGAAGATGTATTAATGATTCTAACGATTATAATTCTTTAGATATGTACCTGTTATAGTCGCGAATCAAATTTTGATCAAGATACAACCTGAAACAGACCTGACAATTGCAAAAAACGTAAAAAAAATTGAATTTCGCGGTAACCACTGCGCAATCACCTTAAAAAGTTAACCTAGAATATGTCTTACACATAGCTGTGTCTAAACCCATCCATATTTATCTCGAAAATCACGGTCTCTGTTGTGTTGTTGCCTCTGAAACAAAGCATTTATTAATTGCTAGAGCTAGAACCTAGGGTAAAAATCAAAATATTTTATTTCACATAAACCTACATGCACTTATGAAACGTTAGAAGCTAGCTGCACGTTTCTGATTGGTCGTTTCCGATGGAGAAGAGCGCAAGAAACACCACGGTTACTCTTTTAAAGTAATTTGATTTTACAATGTTTTTAAATTACATCGTTAATAGGTATGGGACGACAGTGTAGGTTATCAAATGAGAATACGTCGTAGACGATCTCATACAGTTGAATCAATGACCTACAGACATTTATTTTAAAATGCGAGCTGCGGGAAACTCCAAAAAATTACCGCACGTGTACCGTTATAGCCCAAATTTATTTCTTAATATACTGTTTTACATCCAATACATAGTTTTTAACCGCTTCCCCTTTTATCCCAGTTGCGCAGATTTACACGTAACCGGTCTAGGTCCGTTGAACGGTGCTTCGAACCTCGTCTGCGCGTGGTTGCGAGGCGCCGCCACTGCGCTGGCCGCGCCCGCTGTGTCCGCGCAGATACAAAACGAGTTACAGACCGCGTTACAGGAGCTGCCGCTGTGGGAGCTGTTGTACGCCAAACACTGACGTAGCGCAACATGTTGCAAGTACTGTTACAGCTACAGAGGATGTAGCGTGTTGCAGGCGATTAGCTTCGGAAGGCTGCGTAACGTGTTACGGCTACAGAGAGTTATGTGTTGCAGGTATTGTTACTGTGGAATATATTCCGTGCCAAATGGTTGTTATTTTATAACGGATGGTTATAAAAATGGATGTTTTAGTTAAAATTATGTGTTCCAAGCAGATTTTGCTTATGGGTATGGTTTTGCAGTTTATTGGTGTTGAGAAAGTAGCATTGGTCTAACCGTTGAATGGAGACAAATCAATAGAGTGTTTAAATTTTTATTCGAAAGCCCAACATTATTATCCTATATTTACTTTTAATTCCGTATTTAGTTTTCTTTTTAATAGATATTCAGGGTTATTTGAAAAACACCAGCAACCTCTTAAGAGGTCATTGTACTCATCATTATCAACTTTTAATAAAGGACCAAACCTGAAATCGCGAAATAAAAATCGGCTGATCCCTACATTTATCTTCGTCTATCTCGTCAAAATGTAGGGAACAGCTGATTTTTTTTCGCGATTTCAGGTTTGGTCCCATAGTAAAAGTTGTTCATAATGATGAGTACAATGACCTCTTAAGAGGTTGCTGGTGTTTTTCAAATGACCCTGTATTTTTTCTAATAAACTTTTGTAATGTTTTAAATGATAGTTAAACACCCTATTGCTATGTGCCATTTTGTATGCTATCTCTATGTTAATAAACCGTCTGAAGACTGCATTTATCAAGCATCATAGTTGCAGAATAGAAGTTGAAAGAAAAAAAAAGTATTTATTGCGACTCGTACAGGAAGATCACAAAACTAAACACAGTCATAAACAAAAAAACCCAATTATATTTTTTTTAAAGTAACAAAAAGAAAAATGAAACAGAAAGTCCTATACGAAGCCAAAAGGCTCCTATCTCAGCATGATACTGCGACATTAAAAAATAAATTTCGCAGCGCTGGTATTCTGATCCTGTTGCGTTCCGAATGTCGATGTCGCTGCGTAAAACATAGAAAAGCAGACTTAAATCACACGTAACCACTTCTTAACTTCATTTGTTTTCCTCTCCGTGTCGCATGGAATCAGTCGGTTGGTCAAATCTCAAGAGATTCGCTCTGCGTTCTACGTAAGCATTTATTCGTAAATAATTTTAAAAAATCTAATTAATTGTGTTCAAATCATTGTGAAAATGTCAAACTTCCATTTAGCAAGTCGCATCGCATCACTATCGGAATGGTTTTTAATTGAAATCATCAAATCAACTATTTGGTATACAAGCTACAACTTGCAACTTTGAGGCCAATTCTAACTGAAGGTGTTGTATTACTGATTCTAATGATTATAATTCTGTAAAGTTATATTTGTTACGGTCGCGAATCATATTTTAATCAACGTACAACCTGACACTGATCTGTAATTTGCGAAAAACGTAAGTGATTTTCGTGAGCTACCTTAGCGCATCACCCAAAAGTGTACCATGATAGAATCGGAATGGTTTTTAATTGAAATCATCAAATCAACTATTTGGTATACAAGCTACAACTTGCAACTTTGAGGCCAATTCTAACTGAAGGTGTTGTATTACTGATTCTAATGATTATAATTCTGTAAAGTTATATTTGTTACGGTCGCGAATCATATTTTAATCAACGTACAACCTGACACTGATCTGTAATTTGCGAAAAACGTAAGTGATTTTCGTGAGCTACCTTAGCGCATCACCCAAAAGTGTACCATACATTTTGAAAATTTTAACGCACATAATCAAATTACTATTGGCAATGTAATGAATATTTTGCCTGTTTACCAAATAGCTTGTTTGATTGTACATATTAATATATATTTTACTAGGAAGTTATACCAAAATAGTGTGATTATCCCCTGGTTTGAAAGAATACCTATTGAATATTTAGTTCATGCTTCACGCTGTATTTGAAATTATAATTATAGAATTTGAAAGCCAAGAAGTCAGAGTTTTAGAAATCTTTAGATTCCAAGTTAGTAAATATTTTTTATTTATTACCCAGAATCAGAAAAAATGTTAAATTCAGTGTATCATTCTTTTTTATCAACTTGTTGTGATATCCGTCCTTTAATTCATAATCTAAAAATGTTTTTAAGGTTCCACGGCCTATTTATTATTTTATAATAGGTAAGGTACCTTCCTACATCACTTTAGATTTACCATTAATTTATCAAATTTTTTTATGTAGTTTACAAGAAGATTCCAGCATTTAACGAATTACTATTATTCTAATAAGTACAGGTATGCTTGGTTTACCCATTTACTATTTTGAAGTACACTATTCTGTAATACTATTTTCATGTAAAACTATATTGTATTATTTTTATATTTGATACGTATTCCTATAGCCCGGAATACAAATGCCTGTAACTTGCACAAAAGTTTGCAAGTAGCTTGCATGCCGTATGCCGTATCAATTTCTGATTGGTGAATATCACAATAGCCAATGGCATGCAACCTACTTGCATACTTTTGTGTAAGGACGTATATTCCGGGCTTAAAGGGCATAGTTAATTATTGTTATACAGTTGTATTTGTGTAAATATTTACTTTTTGATTTTGACTACAAAATATTTTGATATTAGCATGATATCGAAAATAATTATTGTTTTACTTGATTCGACTATTGTTAAATAGCAATCATAAAGTATGATATACCTAATCATTAAAAGTATTACTCAAATTATTTACTAGAAAAGAAGTAATTTTATTATATTGTATTTAAACTGCATGAATTATATGAAGTGTAATTATTAGACAAAAAGCAATAATTTATAACAATTTGTATATTATGTTGGTTGTGTTGTGACTTTGTGAGTGCCTTTCTACCGAGACTGTTGTAATTTGTATTTTTAATACTTATACAAGTTGTTAAATAAAACGTTTCAATATTATATCAATACTTTTTATTTAGTTTACTTCTCGTTTTATCCTGTAATATTAAAGCGAAAATTAAAAAAAAAGGTAAGCTACTCCTTAATTATGGTCCTAATTTTGGAGTGGTTTCTTTGGCCGTTTACTAGAACTAGCTAAACGGCTACGTGCCGAAAGCTGTTACAGCACTCCCCTAATAGGATAGGAGTTAAGACCAGGGTGAAATGAAAAGCCGCCATTCCACACCTCATTGGGCACTGTATAGGTAGGTACACCGCTATTTCAGGTAAAGTCAACTATGCGCATGATTGTGAATAGCCTGCTAATAAATCTCTCTATAAGAACATTGAGGACACATTCATGAGTAGGTAAGCTGTGTAATGTCTGTTCCACACGGGTTCAATACGAATGGTAATCGGAGTTTAAATGGCTCCTCAATCCATACTGGCATCGAAAATGCATTTTGGAGCAAAGATTAAAGGTCGGCGCGGAGACGGATCGTCATCATTTCAGCCCGGAATCACTGCTGGATATAAGACTCTCCTTTCTTTTGCCATACTTCTGGGGACGTAACGATGTCATTCAGGCTGGCTGGACAAATCTTCAAAATAGCTCGCATTTAACTAGGTCAATAGCGCATTTTATGTGACGGCTAAACACCCTTATTTCAGAATTTGTGACGCTACAGAATCTTAGATAATCGATCGAAAACGTGTCCAGCCATCTTGAAAAACCACTTTCCGCTGGTCTCTCAATCTCGGTAACGGAAGTGATTTTGACGACTTTTTGCATATCAACGGGCGTCACATAAATTTGTGACAGGCATCGAGCTAAAAGTTTTGTGATACGAACAGCGGTTTTGTAGAAAAATGCAAAAATCTGTGTCCAGCCATCTTGAATTTACGTATAAAACTTTTGGCTGGCACTTCTGAATCTCAATAACGGGAGCGTTTTCGAATATGGTTCCTTTACTAACATTTAGTGACGCAATTTGTGACAGTAATAACGTTCGATTTATGGCGTCACATGTAAGGGTTTACGAGAAATTAGTAAAAACTTACATGTCCAAATAACCTGCGTTCAAGCTGGCTGGACACATGTATCTCCGCTGCCTGATGATCTATGGCCTTCGAAATATATTCAAATTTTTGTGACGAGGACAATAATGATTTACTGAATTTGTGACGGAGAAACTTTGAGTAGTTTCAAAGATATTGATCATTTAAGTTTTCCCATATAAACATCCATTAATATTGTGAGGTGACCATAATTTTTACATAAATAAAGTCTCAATGGTATTGAGATAGAAAGTGTCGATTCCATCTGGTTTTTTTTATTTTTATTATGTCCGACGTTTAAAAGTGATGCCGATACTTATTTTATATAATTATGCCGATATATACTTTTTCATTTAAATACCTTCGAGCATTAGTTATCCTGACACAATGGTGTCAATTCTCTTGTACACCGAACTAAACTATGACTAAAATTACTTACTTTTGGCTATGAGAATCTTAGAGCTATTCTGCATTAAAATATTTCTAAATTTAAAAATAATTTTGACACAACCAAATCGAGTTTGACAATCGCGACTCCACGTGGTAAGTAGGTATTTTTTTGTTTGTTTGCCTTCGCACGGTTTGTGCATTCAGCCAAAAAGTAGGTACTTATTTGCCCTCATCATCATCATCTGCCTAGCCTTTTCCCAACTATGTTGAGGTCGGCTTCCAGTCTAACCGGATGCAGCTGAATACCAGTGTTTTACATGGAGCGACTGCCTATCTGACCTCCACAACCCAGTTACTGGGTAATACGATACCCCTTGGTAAGACTGGTTGTCAGACTTTCGGGCTTCTGACTACCCGTAACGGCTGTCAAAGATCCACGAATGACAGCCAGGATGCTTTCCGAGGCACGGAGGGGTCTCGGTATGTAAAGTTGGTCACCCATCCACAGACCAACCGCGGCAAGCGTAGCTTAACCTGATCGATCGACCTGTGCGGCTGTTATTGTTTAGCAACGGGCCCCTCCTCGTGTTTTTTTTTGAGCCGAAGGGGCATAGTGGGGCAACCTCGACCTCCTTTTTATGGAATTTTTCACTTTTGTATGGAAAATATGAAAAATTATTACCAACGTGTTGAGTTTTAAGGGTATGCGGGTTTGTAAAAGGGGGTCGAAATTTTCATTATTTTTGCGATAGGACACATCGTTTTCGAGATATAAGCAAAAGAAAAGAAAATCAAAAAACAGTACTGTTTTTGCATCCGAAGTCGAGGTTTGGTGTGAATTTTAGGTCATGCCAACTAATTTTATTCCACACCTTTTAAGTCGCGATTAAAAATAGTCAGATTTAGTTAAGAGAATCTAAATTTTAGGTGAAAAACCTCAAATTCAGAATAGCAAAATTACTATTTTCTCTAAACTATTAACTCAGTGCAATCTTAGTGCTGACAAACTAAAATTTTGTTAAGTTTTGTCACTTTAGTTAATTTCAGAATGGGAAATCATCATTTGACAGGAATAAACTAAATTTTGATGATTTGTAGTCTAGTTTAGACGCATTTGTGACAAGAGAATCGGCACCAATACCTACCTATGTACAGTCAACAGCAAAAGTAGATGATGAAAATAAGAAATTCAATACTAATGAACGGAGTTCGCGTCAGAACTGTGTGGCGTCGAAGTGTCGTTATGTGATTGTAAATTATACCAAACATTTACTACTTCGACGCCACACAGTTCTGACGCGAACTCCGTTCATTAATTAGTATTGAATTTCTGATTTTCATTATCTACTTTTGCTGTTGACTGTACTTACCATGAAAAACACCAATACCTACCTACTAAAAAGAGTAGGTATCTGCACGTAAATAATCAATAACATCAAAAAATTACCCCCCCCCCCCTTCCTCACTTCTACACTTTTGTCATCTATCGATTTAAGGCGAAAGCGCTAGGGTAGCCCGCGAAATTCAATTTTTTTTACGTTTTTTTCAATTTGCTGGCAGTATTAAGTTGTACGTTGATTAAAATATATGATTCGCGGCCGTAACAAATATTTATTTATAGAATTATAATATATTAATTCATCAACACAACTCTCTAAGACCAAAGTAATCCCCAAGAATTACTATTTCATGAAATTTTCACATTTGGGGATTATACTAACTTAACAAGTTGTATTACTGATTGTTGTAATGATTATATTTCTGTCAACTACTATCACCAAAACACGGATTTTCGTCAAAGAAAACACCTTAAAATATACTTAGTCCTACATAAAACCTACAATATTGGTAACCCTACTGCAGTGTTTGTATGGGAAAATTTAAATGATCAATATCTTTGAAACTACTCAAAGTTTCTCCGTCACAAATTCAGTAAATCATTATCGTCCCCGTCACAAAAATTTGAATATATTTCGAAGGCCGTAGATCATCAGGCAGCGGAGATACATGTGTCCAGCCAGCTTGAACGCAGGTTATTTGGACATGTAAGTTTTTACTGATTTCTCGTAAACCCTTACATGTGACGCCATAAATCGAATGTTATTACTGTCACAAATTGCGTCACTAAATGTTAGTAAAGGAACTATATTCGAAAACGCTCCCGTTATTGAGATTCAGAAGTGCCAGCCAAAAGTTTTATACGTAAATTCAAGATGGCTGGACACAGATTTTTGCATTTTTCTACTAAACCGCTGTTCGTATCACAAAACTTTTAGTTCGATGCCTGTCACAAATTTATGTGACGCCCGTTGATATGCAAAAAGTCGTCAAAATCACTTCCGTTACCGAGATTGAGAGACCAGCGAAAAGTGGTTTTTCAAGATGGCTGGACACGTTTTCGATCGATTATCTAAGATTCTGTAGCGTCACAAATTCTGAAATAAGGGTGTTTAGCCGTCACATAAAATGCGCTATTGACCTAGTTAAATGCGAGCTATTTTGAAGATTTGTCCAGCCAGCCTGAATGACATACGTAACGACAAAACGTGATGCTATGAAAACACGAACGGGTGTTTAATGCAAACGCACCGCGACAGTAACGTGAAACTATAATACGTGTTAGTGTGAACAACAAGAAAAGAAGCTCTTCGGAGCAAATGTGTATACTTAGAAACGGAACCACGACCGGGAATTGGCGCGCGCGTGGTCGGACGTGGTAAACATTATCACCGACGATATTTTTCCTAACCCTCGGGTGCCACGTCGCCCGAGCTTTTGTCCCGTCCGCACACCCGACGTATGCTATTTCGTATACATTTCCTATGAAACGATGTTTCCAAAACTTGTAGTCCCGTTCCGACCGGGTAACATCGCGTCAAAAGACGGTCGCGTCTCTATCTGGGGGGCTTCCTCTGTTTAAAAAAGTCTGTTATCTGGCCATAAAGAACGCCAAAACGCTCTTATGTTTATTTTCTTGACATTGACGTTTTAAAGAATGCACTCAGCAGTTCTGTAAGATTGTGGTAAGATTTTGGTTCGGTAGGGTCGGTTTTGGAGAGCTATTATTTTATATTTCTATAGCAATTTTATAATGAATGATGTTATAGAAGAAACTTTCTAATTCGTATGCTTTTTAGTCGTTTTGAGTGGTATGTATTCATATTATATTCCTAGAGTTTATGAAAACGTTGCGATACTTAAATGAAGAGACAAAAGTTCAAATAAATGAAGTAATAGGTAAATAGAGTCCTAGCTAGCATATATGAAGCTACAAGAGTAAAGATACTACAAGTAACTACCTACATTCTCCACGCACCCTGAGTGACCTGACCACTACGCAATCAGGCTAACTAGGTATTTGAGAACAGTTCATAAATTCATAATATTACAGCTCTGGTATGACTCGTTCATTTACACTACTAACTTTAACAGGATATCAACTAAACAAGAAAAATGGGGATAATACAATCTGTGTTATGTTCTATGACATTTTGTGTCGAAAGGTAAATCTTGCATTTATTATTTGTATCCCTTTGCTTTGTTGCATTTCTCAGTGTAAGTATAAAAACGTACTTTGTGATTGCGTTTCATGCTTTTGCTATACCTGCACGATCTATAGCGGTATTAGGTATAATAGCCGCTCTACCGGTGTAGTCTGCTATATTTCGACTTATATTTTTCACCCATGTAACATATTTTGTTGCCATTACCAGAGTTCTAACATGGACATGCTGCGCTTTCCTATTGATGCTTCTGATGTTTACCATCGTGATGCTAATGGTGTATGGTATCTCAGTGGGATACCATTACGCACAGAAAGAACTCGCTTCGTTTGCTAGTAAGTAACCTACGTATAATGTACTCTGTGCGTATAATGTACTCTGTGTAAGTAACTCCTCGCATCATAATAGATGAGATTATTTATCTGTATTTGACTCAAGCGACACGGTGCTGTACTGCTATGTGGGCTTCGGGTCCGTGTAGGTATGTTACGTTAAAGCATTCTTCGCAACACTGACGGCCCAAAGCTTAAACAAGTGGCCATAATGTGCATTATGCGCCATGGAATACATACAACCTACAGGGATCTGTTTCACGGGTGCATTTCTTTTTTGTGTCAACTTTGCCAACACCTCACCATGTTGTTTCCGCACAGTGTCGTCCAGATCGACGACGGAGCCGTCGCTGCTGCGAGCTGGGGCCGAGAACAGGCCGGTGCTTGTAGTCAACAGATCGGAGGTCGAGCATGCACCACACCCGCTACTTGGTACGTACTATTTTAGCAAGCTTACTGTAAGTAGGGTTAACATAGGTACTTACGGACTTGTCCGGCTTTGACCCCGTTCCAGACTTTTCATGTCTCCGGACTTATTGACATATGAGGGGCTTTCAATGTATTCTCGGTATCGACATGAAAAAAGACGTAAATTCGATTAAAATACCTATTTTTTTTATACTAATAGGTATTTTTCAATGTAGGTAATCCCCCATTACCCCATTGCTTTTTATTACGACTCGAAATTAACTTTGAACCCTATAAAAAATTACTTTCCTCTTTCTCTGAATAATGCGCATTTATTGCCGCCTTCAGCTCTTCATCGTTGGAGAATCGTTACTCACGAAGGTCTTTTTTTCAAATTAGGGCACAAATAATAATTAATAATTGTTTGTTTTCCCTAACAAAATAAATAAATAATCACTCGAGGCTAGGCCCGGGCTATATGGGTGGCTAATTTCTTCGAAACCACAATCCGCACAGTAGCCTTGAAAACACGCGCCGTGTGGACCGGGGCGTTGTCGTGAAGGAGCAACATATACCGGTGGTCAGCCCCGGATCTCTAGGGGGGACTGGCCCGTACCCCGGGCGCCAACTTCAGGGGCCGATAAATTCAAGCGTGGCAGACAAGTGCACCACCCAGCGAACCGCAACTAGGCGTAGGCGATGAGTGAGACGCGTAGCACCTGAGTCATAAAGCATCTTTTTCTGAGGGTGGCGCACTAAGGTAATCACTACGTGATTAGTGTAGGCATAGGTTGTCAAACGGTATGAGTGGGTTTAGCCCGCGTTGTGGATTATGGCCCACTCCCTCTCACAAAGAGGCCTGTGTTCCAGTAGTGGGAACATTATAGGCTGATTGTGTAGCAGGGGCGCCCTTTCCGACGCCTATAAGTGCAAAGGCGACACGTTTCCTTTAATTTTTTACCATAGCGCTGAAATTGAAAACATGAGACCAATCGAAATGGGAGATTGTAGGTACCTACTCATCATTATGAACAACTTTAACTATGGGACCAAACAAAAAAAATCGCGAAAAAAAATCAGCTATTCCCTACATTTTGACGAGTTATCATACTAAAGGCGAAAGTTTGTGAGTGTGTGTGTTTCTTAGCTTCACTTGTATCTAAAAACAATGTAAAAAAAATTAGAAGTCAATTAAAATATGCACTGGTTTGTCGTACCAATTGTGTTGCAAGGTATAAGTAAACATAAATACCTATGGGGTTTACTACATATTAAAACAACGTTTTTTAACCGTAACATTTTATGAAATTTTTAAAATCGATAAACATTAACATCTTGTTTATGGTGGCAAATTCGTATCCTGGCAAATAATTTAGGTATATATTTTATTGATACTTGAGTGGAGTGGAGCCGTGAACATTAGCGGCACCCATCTTGCACTGACTTTTGGAAGTAAAGGTCATGAAGAATAGTATGCACGGAACCAACAGAGAGGTGAGTCATCTCTGCTATCATTTTGATCTTCATTCGGGCATCCTCCAGTATAAGCTACTCAACTTTTTCCATGAGGTTTTTTTCCGTAGAGGCAGTAACCGAGCCGCCCGAGCGAGTGTCGTCTTCAATACTCTCTCTGCCCTTTTATTCACTTGACCACTTTTGAACCGTAGATAACGAAGGTGCAGAATCTTGGTAAATAGCCACCATCTCTTCGTGAATAGTTTTTTTTACTTTTTTCTTGTTTGGTAAGGAAATTAACAGCGCGATGCTAGATTGTCTTCTACATCGTCACGTTAGCCATTCGAGTTGTCGTTGACTAGGGATAGCTAGCAAACTAATGACCTTTATACCTTTATACCCTTAGCTAATGTAAATAATTAGTCGAATTACCCACTAAATAATATCATTAGTAAATCAACCTAATACCGAGAATATGCCCCTCGTATCTAAGGATTTTTTAGGAAATAATAAAAAAGAAAGATTAAAAGTAAAATATCCGGATTTATTTACAAATGTCGGGCTTTTTGTCAGGACTTTTGAAATTTCGAAATGGTAACCCTAACTGCAGCTACTGACTTAAAATTTTCAACAGATACATTGAATTCTCATCGAGGTGTACACCGAATTTGGAATGCAACAATGGATTTTGCCACTTTTGCCATTGGTATACGATAGAGAACTGACGACAGTACTCACTTTACAGTTATATTTGAATTGATGAACTGAAAGTACCTACCTACCTATTCTTTCATTTCAGAGGTGTACCAAACCAGAAAGCCAGGAGAGCAGATTTTCATTGAGCAATCAGAAACACCGATCGTTCTACTAGAAACTGAAAGGTTACTATGCGTTCTGTTTTCACCACGAGATTATTTCCCATGTAACTGATCTCATTACGTTGCATGAAAACGTACAAATCACATTTAGGGCGAACATCACCGATGAAACTGAACGTGAGCTGCAAATCTTACAGGATATTTACACGGTCCATCTGGCTGTACGTCTCGCCAAGGTCATGAACGATGCACGATGAAAAACAACGTGAATAGGTTTAATGTACAATATTATTTACTTCTGGATTTGTACGACCAATTTTGCATCAAGCGAATGCCCCACCACCGTGAACGTCGTACAGATAGACAATGAATAACGCGGACTTACGTGCTTAATCGTGTATTTAACTAGGGATGTGAAAAAATAATCGATTATACAAAAATCGATTTTTTGTATAATCGATTATTTTTTCACATCCCTATATTTAACTCGCTCGCTGTATATCAGCATTCACTAGAGCCTGTGTCAGAAGTCGCGCGGACGCCAAAATGGATCGTGCATCTGTGGAATGTATCAACTGCGGACTACATGAATAAACAAAAGGGATAAATTAATTAGGTACAAGTATTTGATGCCCATTTTAGGATAAACTACAACAATTGATAATTCTGCTGCTTCTGACAACAACAGAACTAGAAGAACTCCCATTTTTTGGCATTTTGACAAAACTGATAGCATTTTGATTTTAAATACACGTGCGCTCACCACGTTACATCTAGAAGGCTGGATGCGTGCACGATAGTGTGTATGCTACAACACCGTAGCCTTGAGTGGACATAGATACAGATGGGCTAGAGCGTGTATTCCTAAGAGGCTTTATATTAAACGCGTTCAAGAGCTGTGTCAATTTGACACTGATAGCTCTTGAACGCGGTTAAGATGTGCTGATCGCGATCAGTTAATTAGAGAAATTTTTGGCGGCCATTTCCAATACTAACGATTTATGTAATAAATTCGCCAGGCCTCCCAAGGAGCCCGAGCTATCGCCTCACGAGCGTGAGTTGGCGCGAAGACTCATCGGCCGCTTCCGTCGCTCACGCAACAACACTTCGACAGCCGAACCCTTCCTGAGGCGCTTGAGGTCCCTGAACGGCACACTGGCCAAAACAATGCCTTTGATATGAGCAACATTCGTGTCCTCCTGCCACACAAATAAATTTACCAAGTGCTCGTTTTAATTGGGATATTTGAGTAACTTGATAACTTAAAGATCAATGTTCAAGTTATGCTGGACTAGATAGATTGTACCTACCTTCATTTTATATAGTAAATATTATATAATTTTTTATAATATATTATTCTGTTTATAAATTAATAAAGTATTTCATTTTAAATATAACGAATATTATTTAGAAAAAAAAATACTCTTTCAAATTTCCTTAAAAACACAACATTCAGAAGACAGAGAAATTAAACGTGTTTAACCGGTTGAATAATGTTAAATTCAGAGGATTCAGAACTTTGATGACTGTGAGGTTGTTAGTGTCTGTGAAGTTACTGATGTTGGTGTCTCTGGAGTCGTTGATGATGTTGGTGTCCGTAAAGTTGTTCCCGAGTGTGAGTTTATTGCTCGCTAGCGGCAAGTCTGCTTCGCGTCGGGCTAGACGGTGCGCAAAGCCTCGCTGCACCGCTTTGTCCACAGAGCGCATCACGCTGCCAGAGTGGCCCTGACTTCCTGGCTCGTTCTCTCCCGAATGCAAAACTCCCGCCGCTTTCGCAGCCTTCGCTGTAAAACAATAATAAGTAGGTAACTAGAAAACAACTAGGTTTTAATAAATTTATTGATATCTTCATTGTGACATTCATGAGCTGCTGTTGAAGGTAGAAACAAACTGCAGATCGATTCTGTAAAAATCTCACCGTGATAACTTAGGTGAAGTGAGCTATCAATAGGGGCAATCCCTAACATCAGGTGGAATGACAGCTCACTTCACCTTAGTTTTCACGGTGAGATTTTTACAGAATAGCACTGCTGGCCCTACGTAAGTAAATACATAACGTATGCAAAGCATTGTAACACGTGGACTTTTTAATGTATACAAAAAAATGTGCATTCGATACACACTTACCTATCGTAATATGCAACGCAATCCATACTAAACATACTACTATATGAATTCCTAACCATACTAATATTATTGTTACCATTTCACGCCTAAACGACTGAACGGATTTGTATGAAATTTGGCACATAGATAGATCATGATCTATCCCAGGTTACCTGGGTTAGGAGTTCTAACTATGTCGTACGACATAGCTACTTTTCATACCGGTAGTATATTCCGGTGGGATAATCGAATCTCCTCCTCTGACCTCTACGCAAGCAAATGCTGGTATACGATAAGGGTCTTTCTGAGAACAGATTATTCCTACCTTTACTCACGTCGATTTTATCGGGATGGTCCAAAACAAACGGGTCTTCGAACTCATCGTGTTATGATTATGGACTTCGGTTGAGACGGAAACTCCGATTAAATCTGGTGGAAACTGTTTTACGTACCCATAGCTTCCACGGAGTTTTGTATAAAACAATAATGGTAGCCGATTCCGACTCCCATAACCATTACAGATATTATAGTGAACAACACACAACACGTCAACGCTGCACATACCGTGCATAGTGATAGTCTGCAAAATTAAAAGGTTTTTTAATGAACCTCTTGATTTCTCTAATTTTTTAAACATTTTAAGGTTCTTCCACAAGATGTGTAAATACTCAAAGTACTTAGTAAATAATAACTGAGAATTTCTTGCAGACAAAACCAGGACTATCCAATCGACATCCAAGTTTGAAACCACTAAGCGGTAGATCAATGAATAAGAAAGTTAAAATTATAATAACTATTCTACTTAACTAACAGTAATTGCAGTGCAGTAGGTACCTTTCAAGAGCATCTAAGGTGATTGAGACGAACGAACATATGGAACTACACACTGCCCCCATTTTATAAAGGCAACATTGGTTTACGAGGAATTTGTGGACCTAAATGTACAATTTTTTTTAAGAAACACCGTTACCTACATTACAATTTGTCCGATATCCTAAAAACCCATTTAGAATAAACAAACACTTTACTGGAGCTTTCAAAACCCTGATCCGGCTAAACTTTTGGAAACAGACATGATAAGCCAATTATTTTTGACATAAGATTTTCATCAAAATCCACAAGACAACGCAAACGACATGAGGATGTTCATTCATAGTTCGAGATCGAGATAGTTCGTAATACTGCTCTCTCACCTGCCCCTCTGGTAGCGAGTGAGGCTGTGGCCTCGGGACAAGGAGTGCTCCGTTAGCGTGGTATTTATGGCTGACGCAGAGGAGCACCGTTGGGTGAATCACAGTGTTGATTAGTGGCTGCGGATTATGATATTCGAGTTCTAGGAAAGCCTATCGTCATTGAAGCAACCAAAACAGCGAATATCTAAATAAATCGATGAGTCATGATTGACTCCTGTAATATGTCTATTGCAGGAACCAAAAAAATCTCTAATATTGTATAGGTAGGTACTTACATAGCTTGCGTCAATAAATAAATTAAAATATTATGATCATGAGAATAATAAAAAATGAAATAAAATAAGCCTTTGTTGCTGATTCTACTATAGCCCTGCTTTCTCACTTTGATCTGATCATTTAGGTACTCCTTTTTTGGACAGAATTAGATCGTCTGCAAAGCGTAGACGGTTTAATTAAGTTTTCGCGTATGGTATAGGTTTATGTTGAGTCCATTTTCATTCCATTACTAGATTCCTGAATATCATCTCGAGAACTGCTTATAATAACTTAGTTGAGATAGGATTCCCTCACGCCTCTCTCTTTATGGACTCCTCGCCTGTTGTTTGCAGCCTGACTTGTGCAGTACTTCTACTTCTAGAGATAATTAAATTTCTTGAGGAAACATATGTACAGACGCCAGCATATCAAGCTACCCGAATCTGTCAAATTGTTCAATCAACTTTGAACCTTACGCTTTATCGATAAAATTGAAAATCTATACATATAATAAAATCGTAGGAAAGTCAAAACTGTACATTGAATACTTTTTAAAAAGAATACTTGGGGCGTGATCTACAATCGATATCGAAGCCAAAAATATAGTTTTTAGAATTTTTGTCTGTTTGTCTGTCCGGGATAAACTCAAAAAGTACTGCATGGATTTACTTCAAATTTTGCATGAATATTACTAAGAGGTCGAGTCAACATATAGGCTACATATTATCACGCTATCACCTACGAGGGAGGAGCTGTGAATCTTTATTTTTCTTACGCATTCTGTGACAGCGTGTAATCTAACGACGCATATTTAAATGTTGTTTTTGAGTAAGCCATGCTATTATCTAGCTTTACACTATAAAAACTACGCTATTTAAGTAACTTGGGCAGAGAAACATAGTTAAATGAATGTTAGTAGTATAAAGACAATTTTAAAACATCGCCATCTATGAGATTTCATAAAAATCAAATCAAGTTACATGTTAACATTTTTTGGAAATTAATCATTTAAATTTGATCATGTTGGCGAAGTAAGTAGTTAGTTATTCTTAAAATTCATAGATTTCGTATAGTTCGTTTTGACAAATTCAAGTTCCAACAAAACCCTCAAAATCTTGAGCAGAGTTGAGGAAGACAATTTAAAACAAATGCGGTGTTAAGTATTACAAAAAAGTTATGTTCATTGATGATGATCATTTCATTGCATGACACCCTCGCGGAAGCTAGCGTCAGTGACAGTCCCAGCCGCATGCGTCATCTGTTTGCCGTCATCTTGGTGTTTTGTGGAGTCGCGAACCCAGTGGCTTTGTGGGAGAAGTATCGCCATCATCTGACTGCAGATTTTCTTGCTTCCGAGTGGCAAGACAGCACATGCCATGTTTAAAATTCCCATCGATTTAGAGAGCGCCGAAACGCCTGTTTGTGGTGTGTCACGTAACAGGGATAAGGGACACGTGCTCAAGGATTGCTCTCTGATCGTATGGGATGAGTGTACGATGGCCAATAGGAAGGCAGTTGAGGCCGTGGACAGAATCCTGCAGGACATCCGCAGGAACGAACATTTGATGGGTGGTGTCACAGTTCTGTTTAGTGGTGATTTTCGGCAAACGCTTCCCGTGGTGACGCGGGGATCGAGGGCTGACGAGGTGAATGCTTCGTTGAAACGATCTTCGTTGTGGTCACGAGTCCGTACGCTGCGCTTTACCATTAATATGAGAACTCGGCTCGGCGGCAATGCACGTGCTCAAGAATTCTCTGATGTCCTTCTAAGTCTTGGCGAAGGCACTCTACCAGAAGAGATAGGTGGACAGGTGGTGCTTCCAGAGTCTCTCGGTAGAGTGGTATCCAGCCTAGAAGAACTAATTCGCTGTGTGCACGGGGACATCAGTCGTATACCGCACCAGCAGAATTCTTGGGTGTGTGAGCGGGCCATTTTGATGCCCAAAAATGATCAGGCTGCAGCAATTAACGAATACATTCTCTGGGAAATTGAGTCGAATAAAGTGGTCTACACCTCGATAAACACTGTTGTCGAGCAAGATGACGCCACATATTATCCCGTGGAATTTCTGAGCTCCCTGTCAGCAAGTGGACTTCCAGCGCATGCCATCAAGCTGAAGGTCGGTGTTCGGATTATGCTTCTTCGGAACCTATCTCCTCCGAAGTTGTGTAACCCGCATCAAAGTCATCTCGCTCCACAAACACACCATTGAGGCGGAAATTCTTACGGGTTGTGGCGTCGGCGAGGCAGTATTTGTACCACGTGTTCCCCTCATACCTCATAATTTCCCGTTCCAGTTCAAGTGCGTACAGTTCCCCGTGAGTGTTTGCTTCGCGATGACCATCAATAAGTCGCAGGGGCAGATACTGAGGGCAGCGGGTGTCGACCTCAGGACGAGTTGCTTCTCACAAGGGCAACTGTACGTCACTTGCTCCCGCGTCACCAGTCCTGACTCTCTTTACATTTTGGCTCCTGGCAGCATAACTACCAACGTAGTTTATAGAGAAGTGTTGTAAGGTATGATACCTTTATACGTATTTTTACTCTTTTGTGTCTTGGAATGTATTCCTGCATTATTTTCTCTATTTCCTTCAGTCACATCTTATGACTGAACTCAGCAGGATTCCCATATAACTCTCTTCACTTGCTTCGCTTGCAAAAAAAACTTATATTTAGCTATTTTAAAAGTTGTGTACTTATAATGCTATAGCGACACTGGCATCTTAGGTATTTTTGGTGCTGTAGAGCCTTCACGCAGACGACGTCGCGGGCAGCAGCTAGTCTATTAAATAAATTTGACAGATTGTAGTAGCTTGATGTGCTAGCGTCTGTACTTTCCTTGACTGCATAGTCAGTGCTTTCCAGATATATTCGATTATTCGTATTCTAAGGAATCGAATGCTTTAATAAAATAGACGAATTGTAAATAGGTTTAGTTTTACATTTTTAATTATTTAAGCTGACTTCTGATTGTACAGACGCCAGCAGGTCAACCTACCCCAATCTGTCAAATTTCTTTGATAGATTTTCAACTTTAGCACAAACGAATAAGGTTCATATTAAATTGGGAAAATCTGACAGATTGGGGTAACTTGATGTACTGGCCTCTGTACGAAAAACCTATACAATGCCAGGTCAGCTATAACTGCAAATGTATAGCTTGATGTGTAGCCGTGTGTACATACCTATTTTTTATATTTTGCTGAACTTTTAGAACATGTATGCTTGAAAATTTACTACAGAAACCAGCTTGCTCTTTTGGTTGGTTTTCATCGAGTCTTAGAGAATCGAGTACAATAGTAATTCGAGATAAGCAATATTAATTTGAATAAAACTTAGTAGACATTAAACTAATGGATCGATAGAATAGTTTCCGATCCCGACCTCGGTGCTCTCTTTTTTCATTCATGATAATCATGTTAAACAAAGATATCGATCGAAGTTAGTGACACTGTATGCCACACTCATGCATGTATCCGATCTAAAAAAAACTAACTGTCAAAATTAGTAAAACGTCAATTTCATATTTCATTTGACATTTTGTTTTCCACTCGCGAAATAATGGCAGATGAAAACATTCAACAGAAGAAAGAAGATTCTAAGAAAAGACCAAAACGACATCCAAATAAGAATTATGCTTTAAAGAAGCGTCTACCATTGAAGCCGGTGGATGGTGATAATGTAATATTCATCACAAAGAAGACTAATTTCAAAGTAATATGCGATAAAAAGTTTAATAGGAACAAGTAGTGAGCTACTGTTTTCTACTAATAAACGTTTATGTTTTAGGCACAACTAGATAAATGCTGCGATCTTTTGACTAGGGGCGAAAAGGAAATCATTCTACATGGTTTAGGAGCGGCAATACAAAGGTGCTGCAACCTAGCACTTCAACTAGAAATATTGTTTTCTGGCACATGTCAGATTGAAGTAAACACTGGAACTGTTGACTGCGTTGGTAAGTGTACCTATATAACCATAAGTCGCGAAAAAATAGAAAGCGTGAGTAACACAGTATGCAGCAATATGCTGTTAGATGAGCAAAATATTGTGCAATGCCTGTTGTCAGTTTTCACTTAGAACAGCTTGACTTATTGATCATCAATTACTAGGCATGTATTAAAAATGAACATAATTCCACAGATGATCTGGAGCCACTGACAGAAGAGCTAGACTTTGATTCACAAGTGAGGTGTTCATCTTCAATCCACATAAGGATATTCAGAAACGCAATGCTTGGGGCCAACCAATAAACATGTTCTTCACATTGAACGAAATTGTGCAGTGGATTGGACTAACAGTGTTTGAAATATGGATAAACCTAATAACTATAACAATATTCTCAGTGTTGTTAGCTTTGAAAATAGATGGTGTTGTGTACAGCGCTTGGTGGACAGTATTTGCACCATTATTTGTAAGTGATGCAATGAATGCATATTTTTGCTGTATAGTATGTATAAGAATGAATTTAGAAAGTTCATACAAAGCCTCCTTGTATAGAGCATCTTGGAGTGCTATATTTCTAGGTCTGACATTTGTATTTAAATTCTTACTGTGTAGAAAATTACAAGGTGACTCCGCTATAGAATACAGTGAGGTTTTTGCTCCTCTTTTTATACTTCTGCAATTAATAGCTGTAAGAGCTTGCCAGTTACATCAATGAAGCTGTACATTTTTATGGTAAAAAATAAAAATAATATTCTATAATGCAGTGTTTATTGAAAAAAAGTAACAAAATTAACATTAATTAATTGAACAACCTAAACAAACCACCTCTATTTTTCTTCTCTCCACCAAAATTAAAACTAAAGTTATTTGCATCATTTGGAGCACTGGAATCTGGCTTGGGCTCTGATGATAATGTGCTTCCTCCTCCAAAAAAGGATATGCCTGTCTTTCGAAATCCTATAAAATACCATATTTAATTTTACATATTTTACTTGGAATGATAGAAATTAATAATGTCATGCAGTGAAAAATTATAGTTTGTAGGAGTTGCCAACAGTCTGAGAAGGATTAATTTATTGAAACTATAAAATACCTGAAAGAAAATTCGGAACTTCTTGGGATTGCACATCAGCGTTATCACCAGTCATAGGTATATCAGCTTTAGGTGAAAGAAGGAGACTTGAATCTGGAAACACATTTTTTTTTAAACCAAAATCAAAATGACAATTATTTAGCTTAGCTCACCAAACTCACCAATGCAATGTGGGAAGTCTGAATCATCATATCCAGTAGTGCTCATTGATGCATTTAATGAATCTGGAATTGCCTGTGTCCCATGAGTAAATAGTAATCCAGACACTGGTTTCTCAGGCCTTGGTTCTTCATGTTTCTGAAAATATACACAATATCATTTTGTTAAACTGGCCCAGCCCAATAAAGGCTATCAAAAAAAAAACTTGGCAAACCAATTTTTCAAAAATGATTTCATCATTCTCAGCAGGTACCTTTTTCTCTTTGGGACTAGAAACTACCATTTCATCAACATCCATTGGCATATTGTCTTTAAGACTCAACACTTCTAAATTTTCATGTTCTTTTAAATTTTCTTCAGGTTCTGGGATCCTGGGTTCTTCATCCATGTCCATTTTACTATCAGGAACTTCATCAGTCTTTGCTTCTAAATTTTCACTGGTGAAAAATTTTGATGTGACGATTTTATCATCAACCCTCTGCAAAAAAAAATATATTCTATGAAGAAGGATATTAGATGTAGCTACGTTTTTAACCTACTCCCAAAAAGGAGGAGGTTATACGTTCGACTTTATGTATGTTCACCGATTTCTCCGTCAATTGTGGAACGATTTAAAAAAAAAAATTTCGTTTGAAAGGGTATGCTCCCGAGGTGGTCCCATTGTCACCAAGTTGGAATCTGATGAAGGAATCCCATGGAAATCGAGGGAAACCCTCAAATTTTATGGGCACACCTATAGCGATTTGGGTATTTTTTATAGTAACTCATACATTTGCTCTCGAAAGCACCATTTGGTGAAGTGGAACTGATGATGAAGACCACAGATGGCCATCGGAACTACTCAATAATAAGTATTTCACGGGTTTACGGGTTTGGGCATAACTCCGTCATTTATAGACGGATTTGCAAAAATCTTTTTTGTTTGAAAGATGTGTATTCCGAAATGGTCCCATTTTTGTAAAGATCTGATGATAAATTTCGGAGACAGACATCGTAACTCTTCAATAGATGCCAGCAAATCAACCGCGATTGCTGCTATCGCATATGTTTGCATTGTTTACGCAATCACACAACATAACATCGCGCCTGTACCCTCTAAAGGAGTACGCAGATGTGTTCAGTATACCATGGTACACCCTCACAAAGAGTATGTAAACACTAGCGTTATACACCCTCATTTCTCTGTAGCAAGTAGTGTTATATGAATTTGTGTGGGGTAGGTACAATCGAAAAGTGAAAATAAAAACATTTTTCAAAAAAAAAAAAAAAACAACCGACTTCCTAAAAAAACACTACAAAGTGAAAAATAACTAATTTCGGAAGTCGGTCTTCCGAAATTGAAGTTATTTTTCACTTTGTAGTGTTTTTTTTTTGGAAGTCGGTTGTTTTTTTATTGTTTGTACAACAGTTTTTTATTATTTTACTTATTCTTCCAACACTTTACCTTTTGCAGTACAGGGTTCTTGGTATATTCAAATTGGGGCGAAAGGTCCAAATTATGCTTTTTGAGTATCATATCTTGTATCTTCACGTAACTGTCCTCGCTCGCTGCGCTCGCGTCTAGCTGACTGCTTATAGTTTGATTTGCTGTTTCATTTTGATCAATATTGTTTTGTTTGTCCATATCGTCTATTATTTCGTTTATTTGTATTGATGGTGTATCAAACGATACTCTCTTCTTATGTAGACTATCCTGAGAACTCTGAGCAGTGTTATTAAGTTGTCAATATCCATGATACACAAACATACAATTAACTCTGTATATCCCGACGGGTTAGGCAGAGATGTCTAGTAAGCACGAACGTCACGACGACATATCAAGCTAGAGGTACAGTTTCAGTATAGGTACTCTACAAAAAGCCTATACCCACAATTCCCCATTATTTAAAATAGCTACATGATAAAAGAAAACGATGGTGTCTATATCCTCAAAGGCATCTAAACAAGAGGCTTTCAAAAAATAACTATAATGTATTTTTTTATATTAGATGCCTACCGTACTAATAAAACAAAATACAAATTATGTTACCGGCAATGTTATATCCAGAAATTGAGTAGGAGGTACTATAATATCTACATTGGAGCTCGTCATATCTACCTCTTTAATGGTATCACTCTCTATCGGCGTACCCTATAAAAATTAGACTAGGGCTAAACAACTGAGTGAAATGAACAAGCCTAAGTTGGAATCAGAACCCTATTATAAACAGGATGTACGAACTACGAAATATATTAGGTACCTACCTTTAAAAATGTTGATTTCTCTCTTACGCTTTCAGTTACATCCACGGAAATCTCGTTAATTTTCCGAAGATTTTCTGGATTTACTTTCTTCACAATGTTGTATACTTCGTCATTATTAATATGAATATCTTCAAGAATATTAATCAATTTCCTTTTAGAGAAGTTGTGTGATTCCTTTTCTTTATAGGAATTAAAATATGGAGAAATTACATATTCATAAGCTTTTCCATCTTCATGGTATTGTTCGATTTTATTATTCACCAAATTATCTATGGGATCTGCCGCTATTGTGATAGAATTGGGTAATTCATCGTTCATCATCTTTACCTATTGGGTTTTAAAATTCTGTATTAATGGAATTTAATTTCAAATACAAAATTGGTTCCGTTATTGTGTTAGGTAGATACCTTACCCTTTCTAAATTGACATCTATTATATCGAGATCGAAATTAGTAAGCTCTAGCTTTGGTATCTGGAAAAAAGGAAAAACCATTCAATAAGAACAAACACAAAGATATAATATAACACCATTGCTATAATAATGTCAAATACCAAAGCGTCTTCATCACTTTTATTTAGATCATCATTATTGACTGTGTCCTTCTTATTTTCAATTGTTTCTAAATTCTGTGGTTCTACGGCTGCTATTATTACTGCAGCATCACTCACAGTATTTTGCTCTTCAATCATTTCTTTGATTTGTCTTGTCATATCATTAATATTATCAGATTTCTCTGTTATAATCTTCATAGTGTTTGGCATTTCATTAATCAAGAAATTTGCTAGTTCCACGCAGCGTTTTCTATCTAAATCGATACAAGCTTCACGTCGCGTTTTCATTAATTCGTAAAGCGATATTATTTGCTTATCAATACCGTCGATATCATTATTTTGTGCCTGTACCTTTTCTGTGGCACGGAGTAGCTTTTGTACGAAAGGTATACTTTCATATCTAGCTTTACATCCCAGCCATAGGTCTTCGTATCTCTTTATGCCCTCCTCAATGCGCTCTGAAATGTCTGTCTTCCGTTCTTTAGCTACTAGCCATTCCTTTTTCATTTCCACATTGGCCGATTTAATAGTCTCTTGAGCTATTAGCATACTGAAAAAAACCGAAGGTAAAATATTTGAATACAAATCCAGATTATTGTCTTCAAACACAATCAATCTAATACTGAGTCGAGTGATTCCCAGCAACAATGGTCACGCCATCCTTTCAGGTTGGTGATTATTAAACCTTAGATAACGGGCAACAGCAGCTCGTGTTTGCTGTTAGGTGTATGTGCCTAACATGATGTACCTCAGTGGCAGAATTCTCAAGTCGTAGCTCTGCTAGGAGTCTCACGTCTAGCAGCCGGCCAACCGAATCCAGTGAAATTAGTAGTACGACGAACCGTACTCAGTCTTACCAAGAGGCGTTGTGTTATCCAGTAGGTAACTGTGTTTAGAAGGTCAGATAGGCAGTCGCTCCATGTAAAATACTGGTATTCAGTTGCATCCGGTAAGACTGGAAGCCGACCACAACATAGTTGGCAAAATTATAGGTAGATGATGACCAGGCCCCTCTCTCCCATTGGGCATTCTGGACAAGTACCCACGGCCAGGGGCCTACCTCAAAACAATGATTCTTTGGAGCCGCCGTTCCATTCTAATCATTCATTATTAGAACCCGATTCAATAACCGACAAAATAATCGATTTACAATAAGCTTAAAGCCCCAAACTGAAATATTAGTACCTACTTATTGTGTTTCTTTTATTGGTTTTATATAACTTAATTGGTGGGCCCGATTAGCACAGAACTGGTGCCCGACAGTGTGGCGGGGTCGCGGCAGACCACGTAGGAGATGGTGGGACGAGCTGGATAGGTTCCGTCAGAATTAAAAGAAGGACGCGCGGTCTCGCAAAAAATGGAAACAGTGGAGGGAGGCCTTTGCCCAGGAGTGGGACAGCGAAGGTAATAAAAAAATAATTAAGTACCTATGTTCAATTGAACATTGAAATCACTTTGCCAACTATCAAAATAGGTAGGTACATAAAATGGGATCAAATGCGGCAATGACATTGGATAAATAATTAGCATTCTGAATAAGTCGAAAAACTTATCCAAGGTAACTAAAACTCAAAATACCATTTCAGACATCAATCTACATCGTCTTGACATGATATGACCAAGATTAAACGAGACTGGACTTTAAAACAGACTGTAACCTCTGAGTTTGTTTCGGCCTTTATAATCAGAGTAGTCAGATAGGAAACACCGACCTCATCTAGTTTTTTAAATATGATTGACATGTAAGAGTGTTTGTATAGACGCCAGCAGGTCAACCTACCCCAATCTGACAAATTTCTTTGATAGATTTTCAACTTTAGCACAAAGGAATAAGGTTTATTTATTTATTTATTTATTTAATACTTCAAGCACATAAATGTACAGAGGCGGACTTAATGCCGCTTAAGGTTCATATTCAATTGGGAAAATCTGACAGATTGGAGTAGCTTGATCTGGCCTCTGTACATAGGTACAAACCTACTTATAGAAATCAAATAAATTTTGTATTTTGTGACAGAAAAATGTTATAATTTTTGAGCATATCAATGCTAGTTACTTTTCGGAATCATAGTGCCTACAATTATACCTATATTAATTTACTGTGATTATAAAGAAATAAAAATAATTGTTGAATAATTTTAGAATTTTGCTTATCTACTCTAATTTACGCATAAGAGATAGACGATCCACGATCTGCGCCTTCATTGTGTAACACACAATATATTGCTAATCCATTACTTCAAACGTTCGAAAAACATGTCTGCTCAACAATGTAAATAACGCAATGAATGTAGTTGAACTGTCAAAATAAAACCCATTGCTACCGATAGGGCAGTTACCAAAGGAGTCTCGATTACTTCGGTCAAATTGCCAGTCGGGAACCAGATAATCGAGAAAAGTTGGTAGTGATAGGAGACCTCGCTGCCGGTCACCTAACCGCTGTTCAGACCAAATAACCGCCCTCACTGGGCTCCCGGTTACGACCGACCGAACGAAGTGGAAGAACATCGTGCATAAAGCCACGAAGGCCGTTCAGGGACACGACCTTCAGTAACGAAGTAGGTACGCGAGCGAAGAAGAAACTTCAGGGGCTCCGTGATCCTTATGTGCCCAGGGCCTCCAATAGATTAAAGAGGGCACTGATGATGACGGCCAACCGAACGTTTAAATGTGATCTACGAAAACAGCCTTTATGTCTGCTATTGTGGTCGACTATACCTACGATAGGTACACTAGACTAGTTATCATCTATTTATTCTTACGCGTATCAACTTACGTGGTTACCTACCTTTCTTCGCTCATTGAACCTAAAGCAAACTAATTAAGATTTTATATGGGGGTTTAAAGACATACAAACGAGGACATTTATTTCCAGACTCGTTAAATCCTCTTATTTACCTACAATTGTTTACCGAAAGACGATAATAACTAATCCCAGTCATACCTACAACGTCTCTCCACGAACTTCAGATACCATACCATTAGAACTTTACATTGAAAGCAATAATGTGCTTGCTATCTATTGTTTGATCTCTACTTTACTTACCCTTTTATCTAATCTATGACTGAATCTTTTTGACCTACTGAAGAGGTAACCTACCGGTCAACTAGAGATCATCAAAGGACAAAGCGGCAGGTGTTGGTCTAGTTTTAAATATTTAAATAACTACTTGTAGATGTATAGCATATTGTTCCCACTGCCGGGACACAGACTTTCTCTTTGTGAGAGGGAGTGGGCCATAATCCACCACGCGGGCCCGGTGCGGACTGGCGGGTGTCACATGTTTTTGAATTTATGGTTCTAGAACTTGCCGGATTACTCACGATATTTTACTTCACCGTTTTGAGAGCAGTATTAGTTATGAAATAATTTACACAAGTAGATGCCTGTTTGGAATCGAACCCACGACCGTCAACTCGTAAGTCGCGGCCGTTGCAATTGGGCCAACACTACTCTCTAGAAGTCTAACTAGACCAATAGGTCAAAGGTGCCTCGTACCCTATGAATAATAAAAGTCAGAAAGTGTAACTATGAACAAAATCAACGAGAAATTCGACTCCAAACTTCACTACCGTAAAACGGGGCTACTTTGCACATATTTCGATAGTTTTTTGGGAATTACTTTTTTTTAACAACCAAAATTAATGATGTTTTTATTCCAACAGAACAATGTGTCCTTTAAGTATCAATCCCATACCAATATCAAGCCCTACAGGCCCCCCACAATTATATATATTTTTATTTTTCATGTGTCAAAGTAACCCCGAAGTGGGGTTTCTTTGACAAGGCATTAAAATGCAATCAACGTCAAAGATCTAAAGTGTAAGGATTACTTTGACATCATTTTGATAAAAATGATGCATTTTTATGCATTGCAATGCATGTTTTATGCATTTTATGGGAAATAGAAATAAAAAAAACGAGTTATTGAGATCAATCAGTAATTTTTATTATTACTTAGGTTACAAAAATATAGGCACTTAATCAGTCTTGTAACTATTATCTTTGGAATCAACACAAATTGACATTAAGTATAACAATCATCTTTCAAAAATCGTAACATTTTTTAACAACAATAGAAAATCAAAAATAATTATTAATCTGTGTCCTCACACACCATACATTCATAGGACGGATTGGTTGAGCCTTTGTTACACATGCCACAAATCCAATTTTTGCAAGTGATGCAACAAATCCAGTCAGCAGGATGATAGTAGAACTGGAAATCACATTTACAAATGTAACAGAGGTTGCTGTTCTTATTGCCCTTCTTCTTATTCTTCTGCTTGCCCCTTAATCTCTTTTTACGAGAAAAATCACTCAAAGGAACATCGTCATCAGAAGAAGTCTGGCCTATCGTAGGCGTTCGTTCGTTCGTCACGTTCAAAATAGTCCGTAAAGTCGTGCGATACCAACGTATTGCACTCTTACCGCTCCCGTGCCACCAATCAAGGTCACTAGCGTTCGTTTCGCACACTTTAAATCATTATTTGGCGCGCTGTTAAAGTAGCCCCATAAACTGTCAAAGTTACCCTTACTGTTAAAGTAACCCCGTTTTACGGTACATTGACAAAATACCTCAAGTACCTACCTATTCGAACGAAAGAACACATGCAAATAAGCCATCAGCTGCGCTCGCGTAAAGCGTTGTATTCTGGCAAGCGCCGTGATTGGTTCTCGGCGCGGTGGCCTTTTCGACAACGCCCACCGCGGTAAACATTACCACCATTGTGGTGCCATTTTTGAGCTTGAGTTACATTTCTTGACTTTTATTATTCGTAGCTCGTACAACAATGACTACACCTACGTTTTCGTATACTTTCCCGAATAGTTAAAACCTTTAATAAATGTCTTATCATACCAACCTGTGTATCTCTTGCTCAGCCTGTTTAATGTCTGCCTCAAGTTTCAAATTAGCGCTGCTGATGAATCCACAGGTTTCTTTGTGACGTTCAGCCTGCTTCTTCAACTTGTCAAGCAAAAATGCTTGAGCTAAAACCAGCGTCGAGTTAATTTTGGCCTGCAGCCCACCCGTTACCAAAGGCACCGTAAAACGTTACCAAGTAGTAGTTGATAAGGACTAATTTATCTAAAGCAAAGGTCAGCAACATCGTGAGGAAACCTGAACTTATCCATACTAATATTATAAATGCAAAAGTGTGTCTGTCTGTTACCTCTTCACGCTTCGGTTTCAAGAATTTATTTCTTATTTTACAATATTCACTTACAAGAGAAACAAAACAACAACGTGCTTAAACTGCTGAACCGATTTAGATGTGGTATAGAGATAGTATGAGACCCGGGAAAGGACATAGGAATTAGGATACTTTTTATTCCGATATTCCCACGAAATCGACACAAAAGCGGGTGAAACCGCGGGGCGCTGCTAGTAGTTAATAAAAGTCTGAAATCGCCGAACTTTCTTGCTTGAGCAAGCATGATAAGTAATAATCAATACTCATGCCTCTATGAGAAGAGCCATTGACGGCCCTTGCCCTGCAGCAGTAGGACAGTAATAGACTAGTATTATTAAAAAGGTCAGTCTCTAATAACAACATACTGACTGCGACCACCGACCCGTCAACCAAGCGTTTATTTTTATTTATTTGACTACCTATTAGGTATTTTGTAACAGTGTAACACCTGGTTTCTGGGAGGAAATCAAAGACGAGTCCAAATTAAACTCATGTCAAATGATGTGATAGGGGTGTTGATTATCCAGAAAACCAATCAAAACAGTTGACATGCGTCTGCGTTTAACAATTTTGTTAGCTCGTTTTTCGCTCGTGAGTCTAGTTCTGAGTTCTACTTTATGGGCTGGCTTTTGAAAGCCTGGGGAAAAACACAAAACATAAGGTTGGTTCCGTTACTGGAAAATAAGTACATTTAAAAACAAACCAACTGCTTTTTGTCTTACCTTTGATGCATTGGCTCGAAAGAATGACCTTTACTTGAGATTCATCAACTTCACTAGATATTTTTTCCAAAGCTTGTACATCGTTTACTTCCTCCATGTTTTACTAATAATTTAATATATAAATTATCTGAAAACTGCAAAACTCAAAACTGTAGTTTTTTTAATTACGCGGCGTCTCATCGAATGGGCAAAATGGCGGGAAATATTTTTTCTTTTTTTTTTTTTTGAATATATCGTGGCTAAACATGTACCTACTATATTAGTACATACTAATTCCATAAAGTGTTCCTATGGAAATAAGTTAGTCCTTGACAAGGAACATAATATTATTTACTCTTGGGGAGGTCCTTCATCATTCATTAAGACCTAGGTGTATGTTGATAATCATAGGAGAATAACTGTTTTAAGTTTTTCTTTGATTAGTAATTTACAAATCTTATGTCAAGTTTATATTTACTGTTACTGTATAGAGGCGGTCTTTAATGTTATAGGCAAAGAGTAAAAGAGAGAGAAGAGAGGGAAGTTCTAGGCATTTTCTACCTGTCGACCTTTGGGTGACGCAGAGTCAAACAGTGAACTTGACGTGGGGAATACACAGGCGTGATGATAATGTATGTTTTGTGATAACATTTCAAATGAAACAAACAAATAATACCTAAAATTTATTTAACAAAATAGTGTCATACAGTTATTTAAAATAACAGACATAAATGATAATTTGCAATACAACCTAGCATCCTAATTAAACCAGGTACTTTTCAAAAATTTATCCCACTAATAAAAAAATAATAAAAGTAAAAGGACAAACAATGACGAATGCAGCACGAAGGAATGTTGGCTAACGCTAGTGTGGCTAGTGCACACACGCATCGCTTGTGCGCGAAACTAGCCGATTACACTGACCCACTTTGAATACTCATCGCAAACATGGAGACTAATTTCTAGATTCATTTACAACCTCCGGCGTGGTAGTTGCGAACTGGCAACCTATTACACATTCCACATACAGAACACATCCACAAACAAACGTCGTCTCTTATACCGCAACCGATCGATATGGTCGTGCTCTACTACTAAGGCAGCTACTTCATAATACTGTTAGGCTAAATATCATTGCTTTTGTCCAATGATGTGCGCCACATGTACGAGACATGTGCAAGGCCAAGTTTCAGATGTTACATTTTAACTAAATATTATCTAGAATAAAAAAACTCAAGTCACACATCCAATTAATTTTAAATCATTTAAATAACTCATTGCAAACTTCACTTTAGACACATAATGGACTATTTAAATTCTAAACACCAATTTTAATCAATTTATTTTTCTATTATGGAAACTATTATCTGGTCTAGGTATAAGTATTATTACATTACTTTGGCTTCACTGACTGGGCTGAATAGATCAAACCTGTACCTGAACCAGCATGGAATACAATTTAATTTAATTACATGTAAACATCAAATCTTGTGAGCTTCAAATGGAAAATAGTATACAGTGTAGAGACAGACACGCACTTCATGTAAGATTACTGTTACAAAATAGAAAAACGCTCATCAGCAGTGGCAGGGAATGTCTAATGTCAATTTGAAGGTAATCACATTGATTAAGCACTCAGAAATCAATCATTACACTAGGAGAACAACTCAAAGCCCGTCAATCTGGAATAACTTAACAGTAATACTTATAAATACATGTTTTAAGAATACCTACTGGGTCCCACATCAAATTATAATAGTTTTAAACATTAAATTAACATAGTTTGTACCGCCAACATTCACTAAGTGCGATATCACTATGCAATTACATAAAAAGAAATCGTTACTTAAATCGCGCTTTGGCAGCCACGAAACGTACAAATGGAAAATACCCTGCGTACCTATATCCTTTTTATGTAAATACACAGCGACCTGTTAGTAATTTGTCTACTTTTAAAGTTACATCAGTCGAACGGTAAATTTTTGAGGAAAATAGTTTTTACATTCAAATATAATATACATTTCAACAACATCGAAACCCACCATCGGCGAACTAAACGTACTTCCACTGCGGAGCGCGCGCGAGTACGCCGCTCCGACGTCAAGCGTCCGACGCGATCACAGCTCTCAGAATTTCGTCCGAAAGGAGGTTATTTTTTAACGTTTTTTTCTAGGGAGAGGCCCCGCGGCCCGGCCGGCGCCTCATTAACTGTAGGGCTGCGGCGGCAGGATCTCCGTGAGCAGGCGCTTGAGGCTGTCCACACCCGTAAGGAACCCGCAGTCGGGCCCGTGGTGCGGCGTGTTCGTGGCCAGCGGCGACTCAGCGTCGGCGCCGGCGAAGGCAGTGTGTGCGAAGTCGATCATGCGGATGTCCACGCGCTCGGTGCGCGCGGGCCGCGCCTCGCGCGGCGCGTGTGTGCGCGCGCGCTTGCCGCGCGCCTCGGCCGGCGCCGCGGGCGGCTCGCCGCGCCACGACTCGCTGCTGGTGGACGAGTAGGCCATCCAGCTGTCGGCAGAGTCGGGGCTGGGCGGCTGGCGGCGCGGCGAGTGGCCGGCCAGCTCGCCGTCCTCGTAGCCGCCCATAGTCTCCTCGGAGTGCGGCTGGAAGGGCTCGCGCTCGCCCGAGGTGGAGATCTCGTCGTGCAGGGTGGACATGTCGAAGTTGCCGGGCGAGGGCGCCATCTCGGCGGAGCTGCTAGACGCGTCGGCGTCATATTCGCTGGTGACGCCGCTCGCCTCCTCGGACAGTTCGGTGGCCACGTCGCCCTCGTACACTATCAGTAGTGAGCTGTGAACAGAAACGGAAATACATCACAAGTTAATTTTGAGAGTTACGATCAAACTTATCACGCAGAAAAGATATATCGTAAAGGTGTATCGAGGCTCAACATCGTCGATGAGTACCAACCACGAGTAGAACCTATAGCTGGTCTGCTTGGCGATGGCGCGGCGCAGCGCGTCCAGCTGGCGCAGCACGTGGCGCACGACGCGGGCGCGCGGGGCGGCGCCGGCCGCGAAGAAGTCGCGCAGCGCCTCGCGCAGGCCGCTCTCCGACAGCGCGCGGCCCCAGTACTTGTCGCGCCGCACGCATGCGCCCGTCTCAGGGACGTACACCTGCACATACAAATATAAGAATAAGTACACGAGCCCGCAAACTATACAGGGTGTATAAAGACCAATCACCAAGCCGATAATCACACATTCTTCCCGACATTGCGCTTATGTTGTTGTACTACCTACTGGTTATGGAGATATTAAAAGTCAAAATCTCTGTATTTTTTTTTTCGAAAAAATCTTTAATGATACAACTAATCTGCATTCGCGATTTATTTGCCAAAAATGTAAACAAATATGAGTTTATGGAAAAATAACTTTAAATCCTACACAATAAAGTTCAGTTTACGCTATAACTTCAAATATTTTTATAAATTTTTCAATAGTGCTATAGTCAAACTGAAATCAACTTAATTCCCATTCAAATAAAGTTGATATTTGTTTAATTTGAAACATAAGTTTGAATGAACTTCAGATGTGCATAGAGTTTGACTTTGTGACAGGTAAATTACACTCGTTGCAATAAACGAATGAAATGAGCGTCAGCCGTCAGATGAATGTGACTGCTTCCAGCTGACGATGAAGATGATCGTGATGATGAGATACGTGTGCGTGTTGCATGTCGCACCTGCATGCCGCACAGGCGCACGCCGAGCGTGGCGGAGGTCGAGGCCGCACACTTAGCGATCTGCTTGCTGCGCTTCTCGGCCGACGCGTCGTCGCCGTGCTGCCGTGTGCCCATCTTCAAGTCCAGCACGCACGGCCGCCGGTACGAAGACGTTATGTTCTCCATCATCAAGAAATCTGCATCATCAATAACTATCGGTTAGTATATTAGATAATTCATTTTTAGATTAAGAAGGATAAGTACATTGGTTTGATAGAGTTATAGTGACACTTACACTGCTTGTTTGAATTGTCCATGTGCGCAATACTTTTAAGCACCTCGCTTGCATTGCCATTTCGATGAACTTTGAATCTGTAATTAGAAAAGTAAGTTGTATAATTCCGTCACGGGGACAAGCTAGGATTGACATATAGTACAGGAGCTAATGAAACACAGACTTATTGTTATCTGTTATATTGATACATTTCAATCAAATTATAGATATCATTACCACGACTCCACGACGCAAGTCATCGGAGGCTCGCCGCGTGAATGGTCGTGCATCACTCACGCGTTAGTGGGATAGTCATGTAAGTATGCGATCGAATGAATTAATGGCGACGTCGGCGGCGGGCCGGCGTACGTCAAAGTTTCTGAAATATGATAAAGGACACATGACAAGTGTCGAGGAGATCTGTCGGCCGCGTGTCGCGCGGATACGCACTTGAACACGTCGTCGCGCTTGCGCTTGCCTCCCAGCGACGCCTTGCGCCCGTTCTCGTCGCGGAAACATGGAGAGTACCGCTTGTCCAATTTGGGCCCTCCCGAGTTTGACGCCTGCATCACGCCTGAAACAAACAGCCTCGCCATCAATACTAGTGTCCGCTAGCACACACGCACACACCACAACTATTATAATCATTGATCTCAACAAACATTTAGTTTGCTTCCAATAGAATATTCAAAAACAAGAGTCGTTAACTAAAAATCAAAAAGATCATACTATTCACTGTCGTAGGTATAGTAAATGGATGAAGTTTGTGCAACGATAGGAGATTTGAAAACTCAGAGCATGCCCAGTCGGGTTCCGACCCGGAGCTGGCCAGTGTAACACTGGTTCCTCTTTGGGACATTGAATGAGTTAATTTATCTCTACGTTCGTAAATTCAATATTAACTTACTATAGTGCAAGTTGGCAGCGTTATTTGATGAGGAAGTGATAAGTTACTTTGTTTTTAAACAGGGTTTGTATATCTTTTGTATCGTGGCTCGTGTAACGTGTAACTGAATAGGTAAACGTGTATGTGATCAAACAATTTATATTGTTGTAAGTAGACAATGCATGTAGGTGTGTATGCGTGTATGTATAAGTATGATGTGGGTGTAGTTTTTAAGTAAAGGTTTACAAACCCAAAATGTAAAATTACCGCTAGGGCGCTATTAGGGGCGGTAGTGTGGTGCGCCGCCGGCGTCGCTCCGCCCGCCGCAGCGCCGCAGCCCTTGCGACAACAAGGAAACTAATATTGTGTTCCTGACCCCAGGCTTCCCGCTCCCGCAGTCGCGCACGCGCTCGCACTCAAACCCGCCGCCATCGACCTCAAGCCACACCGGCCCGACCCACCGGCGGTCGCTTACATACATTGAACTTTTACTTGTTGTTACCAGGTATTCTCACGTCTACTAGTGCAACTAACAAATACAACACCAAACCAAACCGAGCAGTGAAATACTGCACGAAATTGAATAATGCTCAATATTCCGTGTTACATACACTAAGGTCAATTCTCAAGGTTGACCAGAAGTTTCTCTATTCAGCAAAATAAAATGACAAAAAAAAATACACAACTATTACGGGTTCACATTATCTCTTCACATTTAGCTACACTATAGGATTCTTGGATATTAAAATTAAAAAAGCAGTAACAGTTTACATAAGTAAAAGTTCAAATGTATTGGGATGCACAATGTGAGCAATATGGTGTTGTACCAGCTAAGGTTTCTAAGTTCCGTTTCAAAAATGTTGGTCAAAATATAACACAATGATATTGCCATATCGTGCACCGACGGCATAGTTTATAGTAAGTCGGATATCAGCTGTGGTATTGTTATTATTACACGCGTGGTCTGGTGCTGGCATAGAATACCAGGTTTGTTAATTTTTAGTACACTTTCTTATCTATCAGTTATCCACAGAATCTTAAAAATAAGCACAGGTTTCAAAGAGGTACACAGTAAATTATTTTTCTTATACAGTTACAAAATCATCACTTCTTTGTTCATAAGATATTATTGTAATACTTACCTAAGAGCCTGCGTTATAGTTTGCATAAGTATAGTTATATTAAGACACATTAGCAATTAAAGTAAATATCAATAATAGCTATATGCCATAAATAATTGTAACAAAGGTAACGATAATGTGGATAGTAAAATTGTATATATTGCGGTCGGCGGGTTTGCAGTATTCGACATACACGCTTCTCTCTCATACTCATAACTCACTTTGAAAATGATGGTTACGGTCATCAAGCAATAAGGAAAGTCAATATCTGTTGTCTAATCTAGTAAACTCATATTTCACAGCTTTATGAATCGAATTACGATTACATTAGATAATCTTAAGTATCAAATGACGCAAGAGATAAAAAAAATTAATAAACATAGATATCGATCAAAAACAATGGCGAACACGTATTTTACCGTTTCGAAACTATCGATATAACAGCCGCAAATTCAACACCGCCCATGTTTCGTAAACACGATAGTCACAAGGCTGTGGAAAACAGATTACAGATACATTTAATAATTTTATTACATCAATTAAATCAATAACTTCCTTGGTGCTTTAAATGCAAACACATTAAACAACACAATTTGATATGTAAACAACAAAAACGGATATCATTATAATTAAAGAAAATAATGTAAGATGCAATGAATGAACATGATGCATTCAGCGAATCGTAAAAGCGTATTGGGCGGCCATATTGAATCGTGTGCCAGGCGGCAAAGGAGTTTGATGCTCACCTTTGTATCTGGGTACGAAGTTCTGAATGTCTTCAGGAATGTTTTGGTAGAAATGCAACTCGCGAATATTGAGAGGCTTGATGACGGTACTATCGTTTAGCACCAGCAGTCTGGTGTGGCCCCCCACCTGCATAAAAACGATAACAATTAATAATTCAATTAGTGAAAACTGCATAGTCAATACATTCACTACTGCACGCACATAGTGTGTTTACCATCTATGGCAGAAGCACCGCTTTGTTTTACTGCGGGGTAATTGCGTAACATACTATCAGCAGCAATGGCATTGATTCTGACAGTTCAACCACATTCATTGCGTTATTTACGTTGTTCAGCAGACAATTTCTTTGAACATATAAAGCAATGCATTAACAATATCCTTCAAAATGATTCGGATTGGAATTGATAGTGTGTTACGCAATGAGGGTGCTGGTCTAATTTAATCGACACGCAATAAAATTGAAGAGCTATCTTCATTGTCATGATCATGATAGGTAAATGATGAAAATTGTCTCTAAAGAGACACAGAAACGGTCTTCCAGAACGGTCAAGGTAAACCCTGAAGTATTAATAAGGTTTTACAATGTGTATGTAGGTAATTACTTACAATGCGATTGATTACCATACTTTAAAACCTTACAAAGTATTTAACAGTTCCATTTATCATTAGTACCTACATTACCGAACCGCTGCTGTCACCTAAACATTGACAACCTTGTTTAAGTACATAGTCTGAGTCATTTGACCGATGTATTTACATACATGTCACCGTCACCAGAGTTGAATGTGTCTTTATCTGATAACGATTCAATTTGGGTATTGTTTTTGTGTCATAAAATATTTTATTCACAAATACACAATACTGCGTATAAAGCTTGGGCGACAAAATGGTATCGCGATGATCACACGTGCATGTTGCCGTCTGTACAGTATGCATTCGATCGAATTACTTGCGAGTGAGAAATAGTGTAAAAAGTATGGCGGGTGATGCCATTGACCCGCCGGGGCTCACGCAGCACCTGGGCGCGGCGGGCACCCACCCGCGCGGGCCGCCCCGCTCCGTAACATTCTACCATTATAATTCGTGTGCATACGTGATACCTGTCTAGACGATTATAAGCAGACCACAGATATATTAGCGGTCAGCCGGTCGTTGCATCATGCACATTCTGATTTACATATAAGCAACAAGGTAAAAAAGGCTAAGACCGCTTAATCAGTCGCGAATTAGAACGTAGATACGTTGCACGGCAACTGTGAACCTTGTAGACCTGCCAGACCAAATCAAACTCAAACTCAAAGCATTTATTTCAAATAAACCAATTATAGGCACTTTTGAATTGTCAAGGGGCGGTCAGTCAGAAAGATGAAGCTAGTTGCCCATTCCAAAGCGTAGATCCCTGTGGAGAAGAACGGGCAAGAAACTGCACGGACACTCTTTTAAATCATAAAATTGTTACAAAAATCTTGATTACATCATTCATGTTGAAATTATACATCTGAGAACGATGCAGAAAGACGTGCACGTTAAAGGCGTCCGTACTAAAAAGAACAATCCATAAATTAAAATAAGCCGTGGCGGCTAAGAGATGACCAGTCCCTACTGACGGCGCCCGTTCACGAACATGACGTATGGATCAGCACCATTCAGCTCAACCATTTTGAAGGGAACCCAATGATCCAACACACACGCCACCATCAGCGAGACATTTGAGTGAGCATGACATACTCTCAGCTGCCAGGGCACATTCAAGTCAATGAAAGACGTACCCAGTAAATGGTAGCTTTATAGTTTAGGTACATAGTGCTCACACATAAATACATGTATCATAAAAGTTTATGCAAAACTAATATTAGCAGACCATAAATTCAAAGACAATGGTAGAGCAGTGTTGCTTGGTAGGCAGCCTGTCGCCATAGACACGTGAGTAATGAATACTCCTTGCTAATACCGTTCCGCCACGTTCCGGACAGTGCACACTGCACTTCACACTACATAATGATTAATGATATATCACCTCATTACTCCAGAAACGACCGCAACTTTGTATTATGAAGTTCTCTATTCGAGACATAATTCTTAGAAAAAACACTCGCCTTCCCAAAGCTTTGAGAGTTATTAATACCTTTATCGTCGGAATATTTGTTTACGATACCTTTTTGGAGATTATGGACCCGAAACCCGACGACGATTAAATTATTATTTAACTCTGGCTGCCTAACTGATATCACTCTGCCACTAAAGCTAAAGTTACCCTTTAGAATGAACGTAACGTAATAACCAACTCGAAAGTTCAGCTAACTTTTGGCAAACAATAAGTACTTTATTATTGTTAATAATAATCTCCTTCACATCTCGATTTACTTGAAAGTGCTAAAGCTTCTATTTATAGGTTTAAGGCTAAATATTATAACCGCACTTGAACTGTGCTTGCGAGCAAAAGTTAAATATAACTGAACATAAATGGAGTTTGTGTGGTTCAGACTTAGTCCAAGCTAAACAAAGTTTGAGTCAATAATTAATTATGCAGATAATACTGTTTAGTGAGTACTTTAGGCGTGTGGTCCCGTCTATTTTGGGCTTTATCGTAACAAACGATTATTATAGTTGATGGTGCTACAGACTGTTATAAACAGAACTAAATAAATGTTGGTGTCATCTAAACTTCTTTAGGTCATATCTTTTAGTAAGAAAAATCCTAATATAACAGCTTCCTAGAAAGGAAAGTTTGCATTAAGCGAAAAATTCTATCCTACGGTCTTTTAGTAAGAGCATCATCTATCATACTGTAAATTCGACAGTTCACAGTAGTTTATCATTATTAATATACTTATTAAGTATCTAGAAGTTCCTGTGAAGAAACAGGCGAGGTAATAAATGTTCCAAAGAATTTCCTAAGTATGACGGAAAATTTCTGTCATACTTAGGAATTTGATTTTTGAATTTGATGGATTATTCGTTTTATTTCATAGTCCTTTTAATACCATGTAACAGTTTGATGCCGTAGCCGTAGCAATGATTGCCAAAAATCAAAGCAGAGAAAAGTTTATAGGACCACATTAAAAAAATAAAGCTCAAATGGTGATCAAAAAATAAATTGTAGAATAGACATCGAACCCATTGTGAGTGCTACGAAAGTGCTACGCGGCTACGACGTAGCTGTGCGGAGGTTCTTGCTTGAAATAAGTGGTGATTCTTTATCCAGATTTCCGCAGATAAATAGATTACACATTAACAGCTACCTTTTAGGTAAATGCTTCATTGTGCTTGTTCCGCAACTTGCTATACTCCGGATCCTATGAGACGCAGCTGAAAGGATCTCTTTATCATAAAATTATGTATAAACAGTACCTGATTGTGTAGGGGCAGCACGTCCACCTCATGTCCTTCGTCAGGCGAGAGCGGCGTGTGTACCACGCTGACTGGCGCCGGCTGGCCGCGCTTGCGGTCCGCGCCGCGCCGCTCCGGCTCCCCCATGCCCCAGCCGAGAGAGTACACCATCACTTCGGCCGAGCCACCGCCGCCGCTATCCACCTTAACAACAAACACTACTTATGAATAAGATATTCGAGCAAACAATCTGATAATGTTGGAAAGAACCAAAGGCAAAAGCAGCTTCAGCTGTAGCTTCTAGCTCTGCTAATGCAAGATCAGGCTGAATTACAATAAGATGAGATTGGGCGAACCAAAACATACGTGGATGACAAGGCAAAAATGATATTAGATTTCAGGATTCAGTATTTTACCAAGCGTCGACGTGACCGACTAGGCAACTACATCTACGAACTGAAACAAGGCAGAAAATAACCGTATATGCATAGGTAATGTTTGTTATAATCTAGTGCGGTCAAACATCACTGTAACGCACTGGACATTAAGTGTGTGCAAACATGAGGTTATGTGGGACATTCCCCTCTCTTCGGATCCCTGACCACAAAATAACCAAAAAGTTCCTAAATGACACGAGTGGCCAATATTGACCTTATGATCGATCTTACGTAACTAATCATAGAACCGAATGAAGTCTGTTAATCATGTTAAATGCTTCAAATAAATAATTCATGTCTACTAGAGATCTATCGCACTTAATAGATTATTTAGATAATTATGTCATTTAAGTGTTGCACTTAATATTTTCTATAACCGTTATCTTGGAATGTACAATGTTCGTCATGTATTGCACATTTAATAATTTCACAAATGGGGGAATACCGAACAATAAAGTTGCTCCACACCTACCGCCTTTTAAAATATTGCGACACTTTTATATAACTGTGCATTTTACATAAAACATATTTCCTTTTATGGCTAAGAAAAGTAGTCGTAGAAATATAGTCTAGTTCTATCGAATCAACTTATAAATGTTGATGCAACTGTTGTGATTTCCCAATTAATTACATGAGTAACATGAATAATTTCAAACAAAAAATTACGACACCCTATGTTCGTTACGTACAGACTAGAATAAGAGTTATTACAGTATATTCCCCTAATATGATAATGTAGGTGCCTATTAAACAATCTACTGTTCCTTCTCTGTATTAAATTAATTCAAAACAAATCAAGCACAAAATGTTCAACATCTTTGAAGATGTGAAGGAGAGTATCTAAGGCTAGTGAGGAGTTTGCCCTGCAGTGGTTAAATACAAGGTTGTTATAATGATAATATTATCTTTGAAGAACTGAAATCCTTCACAGACAGAGATCGTGACCACTGCAAACATCATAATTTAACTGACCTCAATAATTTGTTAGCTTCGAAACCCTCACCGATGCTTCGCTCTTATAGTGCTTATTTTGAAACAAGAGCGGTGGATAAAGTTTTAAGACCACTAAGACCCTCCTAGTTATTTATAAGACCAAGTGTATTGATAGACGAGAGTTCATGTAGAGTTCAAAACGATTGTTTTATTCATTGACAGTAAGACAAAGGAACAAGAAGCAGTTTGTGGCAGTGCGAGATCCAAGTGGCCAAGACTAGTTACAGTCAGTAAATTTCAGAATGGTAGACCGTGGCCTTCGAATGCTTTTTAAACGACGACTAGCGACTAAACTAGTCGGCAACGGCCCGGGCAGCAAGACAGCTTATTATCTTTTATTTTCTCCTCTCACTCGTGGCTGGCACGCTTTGTGTGTTAAGAGCACGACAAAGCAATCCAGAGATTTCTACAATGCGTGCATAGGCGCTTGACCTCCAGATGCCTCAGAATAAATGCGTTTGTAACATCTGTTGCCTCTTTAATTTAGTTAAACAAAAATACATAACATCTGCTCTTGAGCACGCGTGTTCTTTCTGGTTCTTGTTCAATGTAAACATTGACGTGTTTACCAATTCTTTGTTTATTTTGTTAGGGTTAATGGAGGAACACCAAAGGAAAGACCGTTCTAAGGATTTTAATAATACGTTTATTATCCTTTTATTTATATATTGGAAGGTGTGTTTTCTAATATTACGTGAGACGTGTGATCCCACACAAGGCTAATTGAGTAGTACAGTCACTATGCGAAACTAAGGATTTCAGTCAAGTGCTAAGGGCGGATACTTAAATAATATTTATGAGTTAGAACGAGAAAGACGATAGTGTTGAAGTAGGATAGATTTGTTTTTGCTATACTCCAACACGCCCCCTCAAAAATAAATCCTTTTCCTTTTAATTACGCTAAAAGATATCAAACATCTTTATACAATTACAAAATCACACACCTCCAATTTTTCACACTCTCTCTGGGAATACAATCAATCATCACGGTCCAGCATTTGCTGCGCAGGATTAGGTAAAACCCAGAAAAACCTAATCAAACCATTATCAATCAATTTATCCATTATAACTGGATACTATGAATGTTATTCATCTACATTTATTATAACCAAGCCCTTATATTTAACATATCCTCATCATTTTATTTATCCACGTTGAATACAATTACAACGTCACCCCGAGTTTTATTCTCATCTCGGTGAAACGCACCGCGGGTAATGATTTTGTCAGGATATCAGCCAGCTGGTTATCTGTAGAAACATAAACCATTTTAATCACATTTTTCTCAACCTGTTCTCTAGAAAAATGATACTTAATATCAATATGTTTAGATCTTTTGTAGGATTGTTCGCGATGCTTATGCATCCATTATTATCCTCATAAATACAAATAGAGTCTGGTATCGCAATGCCAATACTTGTTACTAATGACTTTAACCACAGAGTTTCTTTTACTGCTTCATATAGAGCCATGTACTCTGCTTCAGTAGATGATGTTGCCACTGTATGCTGCCTTTTTGTTTGCCAGCATATTGTGCATTGATCAAATAATTTAAATAAATAACCCGTAGTACTTTTTCTATCTAGTGTATTACTACCCCAGTCAGAATCAACAAAGCCACTTAGAATATTTTTATAATCATTTCGTGTAAATGTTAACTTGAGATTTATAGTGCCCTTTAAATATCGCAAGACCCTTTTTAAGTGTGACCATAACGAATGGTTGTTTTTGCTTGCATATCGACTCAAGATGTTAACAGAAAAACTTAGGTCAGGTCGAGTGCACAGCATGATATATATCAAACACCCGATAAGATTTCTACAAGGGGCACTTGTTATTTCATACGAATTTAATGCTTCGTAATCTAGTTTACTTTCAAGGGGTGCAGTGACAGAATTACAGTCACTCATGTTAAACTTCTCAAGAACTGTTTTTATGTACATTTCCTGATCCAAAGTAACTTTGTTTTCTGACTTGATTATTTTGATTCCCAGAAAACATTTGATCTCTTTTAACTCTACCATTTTAAAAGTGTTTATTATGTATGTTTTAAAACTATTCATAGTATTTATATCTGCGGTTGATATCACAAGATCGTCAACATAAAGTAGAACATAAATATTCTTTAAAACATGACCTGCATTAAAAATGTAAATGCACCGGTCCGCTGATGAGTATTGAAAACCCCTTTTTATCAAAGCTTGCTCAAACATTTGGAACCAACAGCGTGCAGACTGTTTCAATCCATATAATGACTTATTTAATTTGCAAACCATATTACTTCCAGCCGGGATACCCTCGGGAATTTTCATATAGATTTCCTCATTCAGTTTCCCATTCAAAAATGCTGTTTTTACATCCATATGGTGAACCAGCAAATTAAATTGATTCGCTAAAGCTATTATCAGTCTAAAACTTGCAATCCTTGCAACAGGTGCAAACGTTTCATTATAATCAATCAAATATTTCTGACTAAAACCACGAGCCACTAATCTCGCTTTATATTTCAAGGGTTTTCCAAACTCATCATTTTTAACTGTAAATACCCACTTACAATCGATAATATTTCTATTATCTGGCTTTGGTACTAAAGTCCACGTATCATTTTCAAGAAGTGAATTAATTTCCTCTTTGATAGCATTTTCCCATAGATGCTTATCATCCCTGGTTTTAATTTCTGTATATGATTGAGGAATTTGAAATATCAAAGATTCTGCACACAACAAGTAGTTACCATAAATACTGTCCTCATCATTTTCATTATAAGAAACAGTTGGCATGTTTCGGACCCTATTACTTCGTCTCAAATTATGTGATGTATCATTGTCTTGAGATAAAGTTAACTCATTTTCATTGTGATATAAAGACCGGTTCAAGCGCTCCCCTGTTTCATGAACAGATTGATTAGTAGATATTTCATCCGTTTGTTTACTCATACAATCTGATTGATCCATACGAGATTCACACCTCTTTTCAAAAGGGTGTACAGAGTCAGAATTGTCAACAACAGAGTTATTGCTATTTCTAGCCATAATCCGTTCGGGCGCAGGTTGCACTGGCCAATTTGGTAAGAAATTAATCTCATCCATTTCCACATCTCTGACAGAGTTGTCAACAACAGAGTTATTGCTATTTCTAGCCATAATCCGTTCTGGCGCAGGTTGCACTGGCCTATTTGATAAGAAATTAATCTCATCCATTACCACATCTCTGACTCTCACAAACTTTTCATTTACTACATCCCAAACCTTATAACCATTTGGTTCATAACCAACGAAAATTCCCTTTGATGATTTCTTGTCAAATTTCGTTTTTATACTTTTATTAACAAAATAGACAGTAGAACCAAAAACCTTTAAATACTTCAGTTGCGGCTTTGTATTATGCCATAACTCATAAGGTGTGTTATCCAACCACAGTGCTTTCGTGGGGCTGATATTTATTAAATAAGTAGCAATTAACACAGCCTCACCCCAGAACGATTGATTTAATTTAGACCCTTGTATCATTGTACGACTCCGTTCTGTTATTGTTCTTATCATACGTTCGGCAATACCATTCAAAGCCGGAGTATGTGGCACTGTTAAGTGGTAGCTAATTAATACCTTTCCGCGCACAGAACTCTTTCATTTCATTGGATACAAATTCCCCTCCATTATCACAATATAAGTTAACAATTCTCAAACAAAAACGTGCTTCACTTTTTGCTACATAATCCCGAAATATAACAAAAACATCTGATTTACGATCTAACAAGTAGGTAGCACAATAATGAGTGTACTCATCCACAAAAATCACAAAATAATTTTTGCCATCAATAGACGACGGAGTTATAGGACCACAAACATCTGTGTGCACTTTAAATAGAGGTCGTTTCAAAACTTTTGGTTTCGATTTGTTAAATGGCAGGCATGATTGTTTACCATAAATACAAGCCTCACACAATTTATCGTTTGACATAATATTATCAATTTTATCAATATCAGAAAATAATTTCTTTCTTTTTATTTCCATAAATTTTGATTTGCCTATATGGCCTAACCTCTGATGCCACAATTCATAACTATTATTTACGACTCTATTTAATGAGCATTCGCTATTTAAAGCATGTTTAGAAAGGAGAAACTTAATGCTAATTAGATTGTTCAAAGACTCACCCTTTATTACCAGCTTACCATCATTGTACACAACAACACTACCGTTTTTTATCGAAAACGACAGTCATTCCCGCATTCTGCATTTTCTTTACCGATAGCAGGTTGTAGGGAATATCAGAACAGAAAAGTACATCCTGTAGTATACCTGGTACGCCCATCTTACTGGTAACGGGGAGATCACCTTTCTTTGTCGCTTGTATAAACGTGCCATTTTTCGCAACAGAAATGTTTACTGGCTTTTCAAGCTCAGTGAAGTTTAGGGCCAAATCTTCTCGATTTATCAAATGATCTGAAGCTCCAGAATCCAACACAAAAGTAATATTGTTTTTCCTGTCATTACTTTCATTTGTATCACTGTCCGTCATAAAAGCAAATCCAGTATTTTGTGGTTTTGAACTCACCATCTGAACCGTTTTATTGTTGGTTCTTTTGTTTTCAATAGCTCTTTTGTAAGAAAAACAATGCTTTTTCAAATGCCCCTTTTTGCCACAGTGATAACATTTCTTGTATTTAAAATTGTTCGTGAACGGTTTTATTGACTTTTGCTTTTGTTGATAATGATTTCTTGAAATATTTGAAGGTGGTCTAGCACTTTCAGCCTGAAGTATTTTTACACTTAGATCATATCCTTCGCTTGTTAATTTAACTTCATGATCTAATAATCTCGTTTTCACAAAAGCTAATGTTATATTGTCTTCAGTCAATGTCTCGATTGCTGTAACGATGCTGTTATAGCTGTTCGGTAGAGTCATGAAAAGGTGGGTCACTTTATCGGATTCTTCTAATTTCGCACCTGCAGCCATAAGTTCGGTGACAATCTCATCAAATATTTGGAAATGTTTGATTAATTTGGTATCTCTATCCAATTTCAAGTTCAACAACCTTTTCCTAAGAGACAGCTGCGTCGCTACGCTTTTTCTTTCAAAGATAGAATCAAGCTTCGCGAAAATTTGTTTTGCGGTGTCTTGTTCTGTAGTCAGACCAAGTAATGAGTCTGACAAACATTCTACTATCGTATTCTTAGCTGATGCATTATTTTTAAGCCACTCAGCACTTCTGTCTGTCGGAGATTCATCGTCGATAATGTTCAGAACTCCAAGTTCACTTAATAGATTGCGAATTCTAAATTTCCACACACTATACTTTTCTCCATCAAATTGTTTGATGTTCCTTTTAGATCTTAAATCCATTTTAAAAACACTTGCACTAAAATAACTTTTTATTTAGTGTCCAATCACTTTCACTTTATATTATTTATTCGCACTCTGGCTTAACGCTCTGGGCCCATAACCTGTTAGGGTTAATGGAGGAACACCAAAGGAAAGACCGTTCTAAGGATTTTAATAATACGTTTATTATCCTTTTATTTATATATTGGAAGGTGTGTTTTCTAATATTACGTGAGACGTGTGATCCCACACAAGGCTAATTGAGTAGTACAGTCACTATGCGAAACTAAGGATTTCAGTCAAGTGCTAAGGGCGGATACTTAAATAATATTTATGAGTTAGAACGAGAAAGACGATAGTGTTGAAGTAGGATAGATTTGTTTTTGCTATACTCCAACATATTTCATCGATGAGTGTTTATTGTGACGCACGGGTAGCGTGACTTCTTTCGATACTCGCTGTCACGTTGCGTCGTCGAGATTGCGTAGCGCGACAGAAGCTTGCCAGCGCGGCCGCCCGCGGCGTCACCAAATTAGAAGCGAAACCGCGGCGCATCTGTTCACGGGTATATTTGTATGACGCGCACGCCCCGCCTCTCCGATAGTCCGAGGTCGTCGACGAACCACCTACCACTACGACGACAACACGTCACATCTCCGGGAAATACTGAAATAGAGTAAGTACCCAAAAAATACACGTCATAAAATCATACGGTTCCAAACAACAGCTTTAGTTTGCCAGAACTCTGAACCGAAATAATCTAACATGGAGTCTTTCTTACGTAATAATAGGAAGCTGTGGCTCTACATTTGAAAATAAGAACAGATTTAGGTACTTACGATACTTGAATTATTTGTCCACGCCTACATTATTATCGACGAGACCTTCAAACTCTTGATAAGAGGAATATTGTACACGTATGTACTGTATCGGATCCTTTAGCGTGTCAACGCCACGCATGCTCGAAGCTCGATAGAATATTAAATGTGACGAAAAGCGAATGTTTGTAAACGCAAGACAATAAGGTCATGTATGCTGAGAACTGGATGGGACCGGTTTTGAGAAGACGAGGACCCGTTGTTTCGACATACATAGTTAAATTTACACGAGTAGTAGTAGACCACAGAGAACCGGAGCAACAGTTATTGTAACTATTACGGGTTATTACGTAACGCTAATGGGAATAGAACGTTATGCGCAGGCGTCTGATGTCCGACCGATCTAATAACACGGCCTGTTAATTCACAGCCTGGATAAATACTTCTGCCGGTACCGGTTTATGAAAAAACGATGACAATGCTACAATGAAAAATTTAATCTAATTTACCAAAGAACTATAATTAAGGAACAAGGAAGAAGTCAACAGCCAATTCACAAAGTTTTTTGGGTACCTACTCAAAGTAGATAATTCAGTAATTAAATCAAATGAAGCATTAAACGAAGTCAACTTTTGAGTGAACGAATTCCCTCCAGAAACAAAGTAGAATGACAACATTTGAAATGTAAACATCAACATAATTATGAAAATATTCTTATTAAAATTCTATGAGAACAGCAAACAGGTTTATCCACAAAATATTTTCCCCAATGATATTTTTTCGATCAATGTGTCGAACGATTCAGTCATCGTTGATAACAGCGACTCTTCAAGGTTGAGTGTATTATTATATTTACCTTTTGTTTATCAAAATGTTAAGTATTTTGGGTACTTGTACACAAGAATGTGATACAATGACCCTGATGTGAACAAACGCTGCAAAAATTCAAGAATTCTGGGCATCCAGCCGTATATTTCTGTATATATCATTGATATCTCCTTGCGGGTTGACAACATTATTTCCAGAGGCCCCAATTTATTCGAGAATTCATACATTGTATTTCTACCGACTTAAATGACTGAACTTTACTTTGTTATGTATGACACTGTTCATGACAATAACGTAATAGCATTGCTTATTCAATAACAACGCTAGAGTAGCATCTTAGTTCGTTTTGATAAAATTATTTAAATCAGTTACTCGTTGGTGCTTATTTAATTTTGCAGTAATGACAGCAAGGAACCGGGATAACCTAGAAAGTGAGGGGCCGCTATGTACTTGCACTGGCAAATTTAGGTCACTAGGTTGCGTCAGTATGCGGCTACAGGCTACACATAGTGTTTTCGATTCTAGATAGACTCTCAATAAATGCCATAACTTCAAAACAATTTTCAAAATTATTTCTGCACTAAAGAATTTAAAGAAAGTGGAGTGAAGTGTTTTAAGTTGTAAACTACCTCAGAATTTGCAATTTTAAAAGTAGGAAAAGACTTTGAACTTAAAGTGGCTAGAAATTCAGAATAATGAAAATCTAAAAAACGGATGGTTATATATTTGAATGTGATCACGAGATAATGGAATGCGACAAAGTGCTCCACAACAGCCATTTGCCAACAGTCATTCTAGATTATTATGAGTAATTGTGTACCTGTTGCTATCCGTCGCCAATGATCATCAATAAAGGGAACATTAAACTCACAACATGTTGCTCTACACTACATGATGCTAAAGAAGTTATTAATGTGTAGGAAGGCACAGGGCTCGGATTCCCAGTACACGCTGATAAATACGACCATCCGTGGCCGGTGACCGTCGATACGCGAACGATATTTGTGTCCGTTCGATGATATTAATAGCATTACCGGAATGAAGCATTATTGATTCTGTCAGAGCGAGCAGCCTCAAGTACCCTTACAGACAGTCCACGTTTACCCTCATTTGAGTTTCCACTTTGTAAACAGATTCTGAGGAACAAGAAAAGTTATCAGTAAGACATGAAAAAGTTTTTTGAGCGTTCTTTGTCTTTCAGCACATCATTCACAAACTTGTATAAAATATCTACGGCATCGTAAACAAGATAGATCTTGCTTTTACTTATTTCTATTGTAAAATGTTTTTGCTTCAAGAATAGAGGTGTAAAACGACGATAAAGCGGGCCCGTCTATCGTCGTCATACTTGGCGAGGGTCGGGACGATGACGGTTTGAATGAAAACACGCCAATCGAGCCAAACGACTGACTCATCATTTTCATTCAAGGAAATTTGTTTTTAATTTGTCACAATAACAAGTAGCCACTAGCTACCTTATGAATGGAACCTATGTGAACTGCGGACTCGACCTCGGACCTCCTTGACCTCCTTTCATCAAGGTGGAGAAGAAGAAGAAGCTTCCTTGTCGGAACCAGTGCGGCACCGCGCTGGCAGGACCCAACATGCTGCTGTGTCCGGCAATCCCGACGACGCAGCTGTACGTGTTCAGACTGCACCACTCCACGAAGGTTGAGGAGATAGTGGAGTACATGCGTGTGAAGACAAACTGGACTTTGATGGTCGAGAAGTTAGAGTCGCGTCACAACACGAACTTCAAGTCGTTCGTGGTTCGTGTTCCGATACATCATCTCGAAAAGTTCCTCAAGGAAGAGTTCTGGCCGAAGGGTGTTGTGTACCGCCGCTTTCGTGGCCGGCTACATAACACCAGTCAGCGAAACACTACGCAGACACTTCGTGTGCGTTAGTTAGTTTTTTAATGTAATTATAATGTTGTATGTACATATATAGGTAGAGTATTTTTAAGTTATATTAATATTATATTGTATGTGTTTATATGGGCCTTGATGCCTGAAATAAATAAATAAATATCGATACTTTTCGTTTAGTTACGCAATAAATTAGCGTATCTATACATAAAAAGCGCGAAAGAAATAGACGCTTTTCTCTCTCTTTGCCACTAGAAAAAAACATTTCACGTGTGCGCCTACGCGAGGTATAAGTGTATCGTGTGCCTTGAGCTTGACCTGACTACAGCGACAAAAAAACTGTACCACTAACAAACAAACGATTACATAATGCTCTGCAGGTGGTTTACATCTGTAATACCTATGTACTTGATCTTGATTGTTAATGTTGAATGTTTTTGCACTCCCACACTCAATTAACTACCACAATTAGTACAATAAGTAGATGTACCGCTGATTGTTCTTAAATTGGTGGACGTGAGTGGTTTAGTGCGATTACATCGAGTCGTCACGTGGGCCACCACGCTCTTGGTGGAGCGTCACACGACATGCCACGCCAACTGCACCCAACGTACCAGCTTTATTTACTTCAACGATATGCTTCTACTTCGTGATTGATTGATGTTCCGGACATTCTAAGATAGTAGTATCTCCTCAACATAACAACACGTATTACGATCGACCATGCATGAAAGCGGGACGGGCTGATAAAGTTTGTTATTCTAAACATGACACAGTTTCCGCTTGTTTATAAACTTAATGATCAAATTACACTTCGGAAGTGCAATAAAAATGATCATACTTAGTATAAGCAGGAAACGATAATGCAATGGCAGTGTCAGTGCTTGTACACTGTTACGAAATCGAAACGGAACAAAGCAGCAGGCTCTGTTGTTTCGATGGAAAATTCCACAGAGCTTTCTAGAGCCCCTCGGAGCACGCAGCCTTACGACACACGTCGGAGCCGAGTGCTGCGCCGGCGCAGGTAGAGCTCGCATCGACACTTTCACTGTATGCTATCAATGGAAACCTAGCACTACATATCTACAGCAAAACCTTACACTTTCGACGAGTCTGCTCGAGTAGTATAAAGGCGTATCAGAGCAGACAAAGGGATTTTCCAATAAATCCCAGACTATCGACGGGAGGCGGGGCGCGCATTCTATGCACTCAAGACAATGACAAACTGTGAGAAAATTTTAACATTCATGCAATGTTCAACTGGTTCTAAAAGTTTGGCAGCTTTATTTCTAACTAACAATTAATTAACCTTGTACGAAAATTCAATGACAGATAATGAAAAAATGTGACTAATGAGTCTTCAACGCTAATGCAGCAGACGCGACGTAAACTTACGTCTGTTGCATTTAGCGTTGGAGACTCAGAGGATGTTTCGTAGAAGTTTAATTTGTCAGTACAAAGTACATGTAGTACATGCGAGATGATACTACCTACTTAAGTAGTACTATCTCACATGAACATAATATACTTTCTGAGATGATACATAATAACGGACAGCTAATTGAACGAATTGTATCTACTATTCCCCTGAAACTGTGGAAACAGTTTCATCAATAAACACGCTTAAATATATCAAAACAAAAATCCATAAAAAAGGTTCACAAAAACGTAATATTTAATACATACACTGACCGGTCACACTGAAATGAGCAAACGATTTTACGTAAACGTCGACCTTGTGAAACCTTTAAGGCAATGTATAATTTATAATGTTGATTACATACTTATGTCATGTTTTTTATTTCTTCTAAACAGCATCTGGCTTATTACTAGAGTTCATGGTCAGTTTTTTACATCAGTGGATTTAAGGGGACATGAATGAAAAATTATAAGAGTCCAAAGATATACAGAATTGTAGATGCCGCTCTGATTACTGCTATAGCACTATTTTAAATGACACGGGGAAAAATGCTACTGCTATTGACAAGCTAGGCACTACTTCAAAACCACATGGGTTATAAAGGGGCTAGTAGAAACCAAAGAAATATATGAGAATGTCAATATATCATGAGCTTATTACACTGATAATGTCAGGGCAGTACTTCAAACCAAAGGGGGCAGCAATAGAGTTAGTCAAAATCAAAAGGTTTATAAATTCCCAGGTGCTGTTAATGTTGAGGCACTACTTAACTTCAAACCATACCAGGTAGCAGAAATTAAGCGAGTCATAAACCAACAGATGGTTCTACTTTGTCATGGTGTAACTATATGATGCCAAAATATACTCCCAATTACAATATGCATAAAATATTCATAGGTACAATTACATTATATCATTATTACAAAAATTATAAATGGAGTTAGTTAAAACTTAGGACGATACAGTGGTACAACTTGGCAACCCATCACCTAGCAGATGCTAGGACAACAATAACACTTCTTAATTAATTCTTCCGTCTTGTACGGTGGCCAGCACATCAAGCTACCCCAATCTGTCAGATTTTCCCAATTGAATATGAACTTTATTCCTTTGTGCTAAAGTTGAAAATCTATCAAAGAATTTTGACAGATTGGGGTAGGTTGACCTGCTGGCGTCTGTACATCATCATTAATATTACATTCTGTTTTTGTTTGTCTTCAGAAGGACCAATCCAATAATCTTCTACGCTGATTATTTAAAATTTCCAATAAGATATCAAACGCATTCTTTGCTTGTCTGTCCAGATTATACATATAGTCAGTTGTGAATAAAATACTTAACAGTAATCTTTTATTTAAGAAAACAATATTATTTTGTATTTGAAAATAAACTATGTTAACATTCTTAAATAACATGTTTAACAGAACACGTTATTCTAATTTGAACCGAAATAGCAAATATTTGCTGGAGTAAACTTGAATCACTACAATAGGGACATATGAATTAGCTTGATTTTACATGTAAGTAGTAATTTACATGGCAACCAAACACAAATTAGTCTATAATAGAGCGGAAACATCTAAATCAAGTGCAGATTTAAATCAATACACACGTCCGTTTCCTACACTGTTGTGAAGTGTCTGTTTACTCATCAAACGTTCATTGATTTCTGTAGTTGAATTATGAGTAGTTGAGAACAACAAACATTTGATTCGATAGCAGTCGAAATATTTATCGACTCTATGTACAATCATATTGAAATTTAAAAGTCAAATTTTAACCATGAAACCATCGATAGAAACAAATTGATTCGTTTACTAGCACACCGTCACCATTCGAGATAAGTAGCGCTCTAGAGCGTGTAGTGGGACAGTGACGTTGTAGTGGCCTGACGCGATACAGTGTCGTCACCCGATACCACGGTACATCTACTCGTTCTTCTGCTTGTACAACCAATAAAACAACACATGAGTAGTCCAGCGTTCCCTCAATAACTTTGTCAAGAGAACTGGATGACACAGCGTCTTCAGATATATCCAAACCAGTTTCAATCCTTATTATTAATTCAGCATAAATCAAATTTTAAAACAGGCGGGTGGAAACACAACAAGAAAAAGAAAGTCAAAACACAATCGACAAATTAAATGACACTAAGTCGCGTGTATGTCGTCATTAACTCACTTGACTATAAACTTCCTTGAGCCCGCTCGTGGTGAAATCCCAATTTGGAACACGTTCGCGATGAAATTGTCCGACTCTATCACAAGCACAACCACTACAACTGACACAGAATATTACTCAACACACAAGAACCGAACTAGGTAGAGAGCCAAGCGATGTAACACAGTTTACAAATGATTCTCTACTCTTTTGTGTTCACCAAAGTATATACATGGGCAATTTGAAACAGGTTTTCTTTGTGGAAGCGTAGACTTGCACAAAAAAATTAACGCAAAATAAAAGTAACGCTGAGCAGCGCGAAGACTTGTTTCTCTTGGCGTTGCGCACTAGTGACTGAGAGACGATAGCGGGCGAAGCGCGAACCACGAATCAATGTTGCGCAGCAGGCCGCTGTGTGCCGTATCTGTAAACAGAGCTCGCACACATCGACGCGAGGGATACCCGACCTAGCCGGAACAGCAGGGGACGGCATTGTCTCGCCACGGGAGCCCGTCTGGAGGTACCTGTTCGACCACTACCGGGCCGTGTAAACGAACCCCATTTGACCCCCTGTAACATAACATTACAATTATAGTGATTAAAACAGAAAGCTACTGTTTGTTCCGGTGACCGATGTAACGCAATAAAAAATGCATACAGTATGTATAACAGGACTGCAGCCACTTAGGTGATTATTATTCATCAAACAATGCATTTGATCAACAATAAGCTATTGTTATTTATGTCCAAGTACCTACTTCAAACTTGCCAGTTTGAGAATTCGTCAATAAAAATATGTTTAGTTATTTTCTCATGCGGTTCTCCTAGAAGTAAGAGTATCTCAGATATTGCTTTAATGGCATCTTTAAAGCCCCAACTAGATGGCAGACATTTTAAACTGCAAAATGAAGCTGACAAAATGATTACAAACATCCGAGAGCTAGCACAATCCAGATAATATGGGATAATGGGAATGAACCCGTGAGAACTAAGCAAAGCAGCGTGTGAGTTTAAATTGCTCACAAACCATAAAAAGATTTCCTAGAAAATAGAGCCAATATAATCGTTCGTATGTCAGCTTTAGGCTGCTTTTCCACCAGAGATGTGCTATGCAGCTATGCTGCGAGGTTAAGAAAGCTAAGCTACGAAACTGCGACCGTTTCCACTAATGCTAATCTGTTTAGCGGAGTGAGTAAGATGTGCTATGAAGATGCGCCGCCGGAGGTAGCTGTGCGAGGAAGATGCTCAACTCGAGCTATGCGATGCATCGTAAGTAGGGAAGGCACGGGGAGTACTCTGCCCTGCACATAGCTACACCACTCGCGCATCCATAGCTTGGATGGGAGCTATGGATGCGCGAGTGGTGTAGCACACATCCTTCCGTATAAAAACATAGCTTAGTTGAACCAGTTTCCACCAGTGCTATGCTATGTGAACCAATGAATATGATACGTGGATATCAAACGCATCCATAGCAACGTAGTAAAGCACATTTCTGGTGGAAAAGCAGCCTTATGCTGGTGATGCACCACAACTGTTATCTGTTCATAACACTGCTGGTTCTAGTTACAACATAATAAAAACATACAAACGTGTGCTGATCAGATCATGATAAATTCCCATGAAGAACAAAACCAAAGGAAAGTTTTCAAACATATGCAATAGTTGAAACTAGTCTACTTGCTACTTCATCATTGCAATTTGTGTTAACCTGGCAATGAATGTAGTACACATGCGTTTACTAAACAAAGAGTATTCGAGTAAATGAAGATACAAAACCTGCTATTGAGCGAAACTGCCAAAATTTGCAAGAGTTTAAAATCGGGCGCAGTAAAATAATAAAAACCACGTTTCGGAGGATAGCATGTGTAAAAGCGCATTAAAGTAAAAATAACAGTCAGAATTTTGTGGAAAATGATGCACAGGAAATATCGCGGCAATTTCATTATCAAACCGAAACTATATATTTTTGCACTTGGTTTCGTGTCAGCATTCGTACCATTTAAATACCAGATGTTTGATCTAAACGCAACTACGCATTAGAACTCGCATACGCATCGAGTCCAGAACTACTTTTAACAAGTTATATTTATCCCCTCACAAACAACCCAACAGGAAGCTTTCATTCGCAAAGTCGTTCATTAAAGATATGAAAAATCAATAACGTGCTTCGGCGACAGAAAGGAAAATTATTTCTTCTGTACGTATGCATTCAGAGCAGCCGATCGATTCTTTAAAGGTCTCACCGTGAAAAGTTAGGTGAAGTGAGCTTAGAGTCACCTGTCAAGATATCAATCCCTAGCATCAGGATGACACTGACAGCTCACTCCACGCTCACTTCACCTAAGTTTTCACGGTGAGATGGTTACAGAATCGCACTGCAGTACCCCATGTATTGACGTTGTCCTATATCAGTCTGCTCAGACGCAATTTGAAAAGCATAAGGACCACTTACTGAAAGAACTTTGAACGAGACGACTTTATCGTCTCCTTCAATTATGTGGTGCCAGTAATAATATCGTATAAATTGGGATTATTTACTACGTTTCTGACGTCTTTATAACCAGTTACACTAGATCAAATATTTGTTCGGCTTAAGAATAAATTAAGCTACAAACGATCATATTTTTTTAGAAAATAAAAACAATTTAAAAGTTTTAATTTCTGACGAAAACTGCTGTGTTTAGTAGAACAACTAATCTGTGAAATAACGTGTTAACAAAAATCTTGTATAAATAAAGTTTTGCACAGTTCTTTATGCATTTGGCGTACGCCAATAATCTGACTTCTCCTTAGATAAGATGGTGATGAAAATGGAGAAAATTGTGATTACTCTATCGCCCCCATCAATTTCCAAGTAAAAGGTTATGAAATAATCAAATCCATAAGTGTTTCAATTCAAATATCCATTATAAAAGGTGTGGTGAGATTTTCTAACAACGACAAAGCGCTTGACTTTTATGCTTTTCACACAACGGCACATTGAGTAGACAGTTTTAATGATAATACGCTTTCTCTAATAGTAAAGGTCAAGTCACAATAATTAGCCTGGCGCTATCTGTCACCGCGCCAACCCCTGGCTTTATGACATGCCTTTGTGAAAACCGGCTCTGAAATGTCACTCCACTCGGCTTCAAAACAATAGGGATTATAAATCCCAAACTGCGCTAAACGAATTACAGCCAAGGTAAAAGCAGATTCAGATATAACCATCAACATTTTCTATTTCATAATTTTATTTAGTAGCGAATCGACTGTTGATAACAATATATTTATGCACTGCGTTTAATTTTGTAATTCGAATTAGAAAAATACATCAAAAAATCAACTAGATGTATTCCTAAAATCAATAAATATACAATACCAGACAACGTTTCACAGTCTGTTTTTTTTTTCAATTCCTGCAGAAGATTACTATAAAATGCATACACAACTTTTATTGCATCAGAACATTAATACCAATATTGATTCAAGAACTTAATCCGTACTGACGCTTTTTGTCGAAAATGTTGGTCTTACCTCGTCCACCCGTGCAGAATTAGTAGCCGCAAAGCTTAGGTCAGAACTGTGAGGTCCCGCGCCCGGGTAGGACGTCCGTCGCGCACCTGACACCAACATCGTATGGTTCACAATTGCTTCACAGTACCACTCTAGTGCACACATATTTCCGTGGGCACATTACTTAACAGATAAGATAACAACTGTGTACCTATACTCTTTGGTGACATATTGCAAATGTAACTTGCGAAACTTTGTCCGGTCGACTTTTTGTTTTCATTGATTGATGATCCCAACTCAACATTATTATATTATAGGCTAAACAAAGACAGAATTTTGTTAGGTATTCAGTTTCAAGCTTTCGGCGTGAAAGCTTATCAAGAAATTGCACAAATACAATACAACAACGACGAAACAAACGAACAGAGGGCTGAGAGTTGGAGCATCACACAATAATAATATGGGTAACGTAAACAAGCCAGGGGTTGAAGAGTTGGCGTAAGAACTAAAATGGGGATTGAAACATTATTGTTTTGAACAACAGTTGGTTGTATAGTCTGGTATACAAATATTATGTACCTACAACATCATGCAATTACGTTACAACAATTTTCAAAATCGGATTAAAACTTAGTTTACTAACAACAAATGTTTGTACTAACAGCTAACACGATACGTTGTTAAAATGTTATGTGCAACTGAGCCAATATTGGAGAAACAGTAAATCCTTCACCTGGTATTAACACATACTATGGAAGTTTATATTTCACAATACAACCTGTTAGCTCAGCTAAGATTATAAGTATTATCTTTACCATAATAACAATGATAACGGCCAGCTCAACTCGGATTAAGTGGTTAAAATTTCCACTACAAATCATGGTCTAAGATAACAAATCCAATAATATTGCAGAATTTATTTGTTCGTTTCGTGGGATGTCAGTCAAGTGGAGCAGTGCGGAATGATCACATTTTGTATTAATCCTAATGACAATAAAAACTGAATTTATCAAATATACCAAATGCCTCATTAGCCTTCACCTTATCGGCGAAACGCCAAATATAGATCGCATGCTTACGAAGCGGCACCCTTATCAACGTGACATCATGAATGACTGACCAACGAATTACTAAATTGTACCTAAATCCTAACAACTAAACATTATTGTTTATCGACCACTTTTGTGACACACTGAGGTATATCAAACCTTAGAAGAATCTACGATAATAGGTACGCTATATTGCTCATGGCCTAATAGGAGACATATATCCTGGTTACAAAATTATTTCACACGTCTTGTATTATCGCATTCTCTCAATCGTTATTATCGTCCATTAACTTTTGATAAACGAACAATTTTCAATGGCAACTCCCACATTTCAACTTGACGTGGAATATTTTAATATCATTATATTTAACGTCGTGAATGTGGTGAACAAAGCACGTTTCAGAGGCCGCCTGAGCTCTGTTTCTCAAGACTGCTAACAAAAATCCAACCGCGGGTGAATTCCCGCAAACATTTTGGCAATTTTCCAAAGCACACCCCGCAGTGCTAATTAAAGTATGTCCACACGCTACAAACGATTCATTCTTAGCTCAAACACCGGTTAGACAAAATTAAACTTTCCCAGAAATGTACGCATAAATTCGCGTGAGAAAAACAAAAAGGCTGTCTGCAGCTACACGAAATGCTAAATTATTATTGTTATAGCATTTCTATAACAATAATAATTTATATTTATTTCATTGTTGCGACTTTATTGTATTTGTTGCGAAAATTTCTGATTCATTCGACCAAGGGTTTCCAAGAAAAGCGTGCGTCACAATACTCCTGAAGTGTATTTTCTCTAGCCTTAAGAATACACAGACAAGAAATTATCACGACATTTTCAAGAAAACAATGACAATATTTATTCTTAATAACATGATACTAGATCCCATACTGTTAACGATTATATTTTTTTGCTCACTCCATTAGGAAAAAGGCGCGACTCTACAAACAGCTTATTAACCAATGGAACGAAGCATAAAAAATAAGAAGTTACAGAAACAACTATATCAACTCAAACGTATCCATACAGTTTTTGTAATATCCGATAACATCGTGGAATCATGGATGTCAAACACAAACCGAGCGTTATAGTTGATTTTAAAGTAGTTCGCTTGCATAGAACACGGTTAACACAACAGAAATCCTATTTTGAATCTCTATTACCAATGTTTGCTCTCTGCTACTGGTTTCAAGTCTTCAAATAGAACTGGTTATACCAAAGCTAGAATTTTGTGAAAATAGCTGAAGGTCTTGTTGACCAAATAAATAGATCGAAGATTGAAATATTAATTCGTATCTTATACCAAACAGACTGATCAGGAAGCATCGAAATTTACGATGAAAATAAGACAATATTTTATTTATCAATACAATACTAAATCTGAAATTCCCGGAGATAGGACGAGCAATGAGATATTTAATCTCGTGTCAGACTTATGGATGAATGATTGATTGTCAGTGGCGTTAGCCTATGCCTTTTATTCGATCAACATCAAATAAAATATATTGGCAATATAAGGTATTAGGTATTACTTTATCCCTATTCTTTCAGTAATGTCTTTAACAAAATTAGCTGTATGATAATTTAATGGCAGCCATGGCAGGCAAGACTATCCCTATTTGTGTGGTTTCCTATCTCTGAAGTGTAATCCTTGTGATGCTAAGTTTATTGGTAGAGGCACTACCGGGCACCTCACCACACATCTATTGCTACGGATTGGAACCACGAATAGCAACAGCATTTGACATTGAAATAGCATGTAAATCGCAAATTATTAAAGCAATGCTTTAAAGACTCATAGCAACCGTGGTGCTTATTTGGTCCTACGGTACAAAAACGAATAATCAGCTTTCACTTATCCATTTTACATTCTAATATTTATAATTTACTATTATATAACTTCATTATCTTCATGTTCCATTTATCGATACGAATATAAAAGTACATTGTCTACCGTTATCAAAGGTAAATAAATAATATTATGTTTCTTCAACTCGATTTAGCATGTCATAGAACAATAAATTCAAATTTGCCGTTGTCTTATCAAATGATATCCGTTTTCGCTTCGAATTATGCAGAAATTCCTAACAGTTTTTAAACATGACAATCAAATGGGATATTATAAATTGCATATAAAAAATACTACATACATAGCATAAATACTGACTGCACAGCAAATTCGCATAATACTAAACGACGTCAGGGGCACCCCGAGGTTCGGTTTGGTTAGGTTCCTTTAAACCCTGCAGACAGAAATAGGAACCCCGCGCAGCGGGGCTCCGTCGACCTGACGTAAAAATCGCTGTACGCTGCGAAAATAAATTGTAGTGTTTAGTGATATTTTGAGTTGAATATTTTGCTGTGCAATCAGTAATTTTGATGGGAATTCGGAATTTTATTGCATAGAAAAAGGATATTTTTTGATTTGCGTTTAAATACTACCCCAATCAAATGCGTGTTGTTCGGGTACAATTAAATATTTAAAGTATACGGTAGTTGCACGTGTTGATCCGAAGGTCAAAAAACTAAGGTCAAGTGTTAAGCATCGTACGTGGTTACTTGAAATCCGATATCCGTAGGGCGATTCTTCCTACACATAATTATGTGTACCATTGCCCCTGAGAGGTTAATCCTCTTTAACGGACCTACCGTACGGCGTACTGCATTCATACTTTACAAGACATAGTTTGTTATTGTCAATATTTTTAATTATCTAAATACTTTAATAGTCTCTAAGGTTATTCTATAAAAAGTTGGCCTGGCACACCCTATTACGACACATTGAATAAATTTCAGCTGTCATGTCCAAAAGGAGTCCCTACACAAAATAAACTTCCAGTTTAAATTACTTTTTATTTCTTCGATTCAATCGGATACTCTAATATGGACGTGTGAGGTCACAAACTAAGGTTAAGGTTAAACAGCCTTCATTTATCCTCAAGTTTACCGACTTCCGCAACAATGAAGAATTTCGGGTTATATAGGTTAGACATGCGCACATTTCTCGACCATGGGCCATTTTACCTGGGACTTAATAATATTGACAGACCTGAAACAAGCTGCATGATGATGAAGTGAATATGTTTAATATGTAAATGGCAGAGTCCCGCTATTACAGGCTAAGTTTAGACGAGCATCGCGTGTGGAAGGCAAGGTAGGTGAGCCGTCGAAGTCTGAATATTTTATAAGAGACAATGACATAGGTGTATGTGTTTGTGGACTAGCTTTTAGGTAGAAACAGTTCAGTGATATGCTTTTAAAATTAAGAGGAAGTAGCAACATAGGAAAATTTTAATAATATACTGAAGAGTTGTGAACTATGGATTCTTAGATTTTGGTTCATATATGAAATTATTATTTGAAAATCATTATACGATGATTCTTGTATTATGTGACTTTAGATAAATCGATGTCTCGGTTATTGTCAGAACAAATTAAACTTTCAAAGACATTTTGAACATGTTTGCTTTTTTTATATGAATTTTGGTTTGTCCAAAGGCACTGTAATATCTAGACACAAAAGCAACAAAAACACGATTATGTAACAGAGATACCATTTATAAGGGATTTAAAGCGAAGCAGGCAACGCCCACCAAACGCCTACGCTTCAACCGTGATACCCACGCAATATACACCCCTTAGTATGCCTCCCACACTCTCTCTACCCAATATTAAAGGGCAACGAACAAGTGCATCAATTTTTATTTTTTTCCAATTATTAAAGACAGTAGAAGCTTTGCCAATAATTTAATGAAAGATTTTGGTGATGGCCCAGTTGTTAAGAAGTCGCTTCCCATGCACGAGGTTGTGTATGAAGTACCAATGTCATCATCTGAGTACCAATGTAACTTTTTAAATTCAATTGTACTTTCTGGGTTTATCTTGGAAATTACTGGCATCGGTGAAGGAAAAAACATTGTGAGGAAACCTGGACTTATAGTCAATATTAGTCTGTAATCGCCAACCCGTCTTGAGCAAGCGTGTTGATCAATACTCGTGCCTTATCTGTATGAGAAGAGGCCTTTGTCCTGCAATGGGACAGTAATATTCTGGTATTATTAAGTAAGACTTGAGGAAGATCCATAAAAGCTTCCCATTGTCTCAAGGTTGGTCCGGGATTGCCGCAGTGCGATTCCCGTCTCTCGATAAATCAACTTCAAGGTCAGACCGCGCCGAGACATGCCGAGGACGCCTCACTCCCTTATGAGAAGCAAGGAGTTTTGGGAATAAGGTTACTTTATTTTGCGGGAAAATTCTCCACAACTTTACCGCTGAATGTAATCGAATTTTCCTCAATATGAAGTTACGATGAGTAATGTAGTCAAAATCTAATGTTTGTTATATGGCGGCTCTTAGGTCTGACCTGTTCTTCACAAAAACTGGTCCTCCCGACATCACAACATTGGACAATGTCATAATTTTTTAATAGTTTTAGTTCATTCGAGTCAACGATTATAAAGTTAATACTCTCCAGAAATACACCAAACCATCTCTGGTCACTCAGTCTAAAACGGATAGCTATGAATGGATACAGTTATGTAAGAAACGGAAAACAACACCGCGGCAGGTCCAGACGGAGATGAAGGGATGAGCTGGACTCCTTTAATAAAGATTAGGCCTTAACAGCTCTGGACAGAGAGAGGTGGAAAGAGAGTAGGGATGCCTTTGCCCAGCAGTGGGACATTAATGGCAAATAAAAAAAAAACCAATAGTGTTAGTTTTTTCAGCAGGCCAGACTTTTCATTTTGATGATCTGGTTGACGAGATTTTCAAACTTACTTTGCAATGTATTCGCCTCGTCTTGTATGTTTGTGTTTGAGTTTATCTTTACTATGTATGTATAGTTGCCCAAATCAAAAGTAAATTGCGATTTAGAGACCATTACCCCTTTCGGTTGTTCCATTATGATATCTTTCCGTTGGTCCCGGTTGTCATTCGTAGATCTTTGAAAGGCGTTACGAGAACTCAAAAGCCCAAAAGTCAACAGTACAATACAACAGTACCGTGACTACAGTATGTTCCTAGTAGCATGTCAAAGCGAATTCAACACTTTACCAAGCGTAAAAGCGCCAAATTCAAAAGTTCAATTATTTTTAGAAAATTTAAACATCCTCTTAAGAAAACTTATGAGAAAAAATAAAAGCATCATCTTATGTGGTGACTGGAACATAGACGCTATTAAAGCAGATAAACATTTCAAAGAACTAGAATCCATCTTAAAAAACTATAACATAAATAATCACATTTCCAATCCAACAAGAAAGCTTTCTTGTATCGACTTAATAACAAGTAATTTATCAAATGTTAAGCCCCAAATACACTACCTAGCTCTATCTGATCATGAAACTGGACAATCTATATGTTTTGAGGTAACAGTTGACACTACCACGAATTCTAAAAGACCTTTTTATTTTGAATATAGACGTGATTTTAATCAAGATAATATAGATAAGTTTCATTGTCCTTTTCAGACATCTACCAGACTGAAGATACTGACGTTGCATTTAATTGTTTCCATGACATTTTATTATTATTTTATAATTTGTGTTTCCCCAAAATCAAGTTCAAAATAACTATAAAGCCCTTAAAACATAAATGGATGACAAAAGGCATTAAAAAGTGTTGTATAAACAAACGGCGCCTATATCTAAAATATCGTCTCTCCACAGCAAATAAGAACCGCCATAAAAGAAGATATAGAAAATATACTGCCATTCTTAAAAGATGTATGTACCAGGCACAAAAAGGCGAAAACACGCGTTATTTGTCTCAATCGACCAACAAAATGTAAGGCTGCCTGGAAAGTAATAAAAAGTAATACCAGCGAAAAACAAATTTCACATGACATAAATAGAATTCAATTAGACAAACAAACTTACACTGAACCTGAAAAGATAGCTGACATTTTTAACAATTTTTTTATAGACATAACGAATAACACAATTAACCCATCTATTGACTTCACCCCACCTATGACATATAATCCCATCACTATGTATTTGACCCCAACGTATGACATCGATGAATATAAAATAATTAGCTCTTTGAAATCAACCAACTCTACAGGCTACGATGACATTAACACAAAAATTCTTAAACTCTGCTCTAAATTTTTATCAACTCATATTGGACATATTATTAATTTATCATTTATGCAAGGTTTATTTCCTTCACGATTAAAATTCTCCATTGTTAAACCAATCCACAAGAAAGGTGATAGAAGTGATGTAAATAATTACCGCCCCATAACACTCATAACAATACTATCAAAGATATTTGAAAAGGTTATGTACGAAAAGCTCTCCTGTTTCTTATCCAAATATAACATCTTGAGTGAAAATCAATTTGGTTTCCGAAAAAATAAATCGACCACATCAGCTTGCTTTGCTCTATTAAAATTAATAACGAAAAGCCTTAATGATAAACTACCTATTGTCTCCATTTTTCTAGACATGTCCAAGACTTTTGATTTCGTGAACCATAAACTGTTAATTTATAAATTAGACCGATGTGGCATAAGAGGAAACGCGCTGAAATGGCTCGAAAGCTATCTTACCCATCGACAGCAATGCGTTGAAATTTCGGGACAAACAGGCAATCAAAAGCTCGCATATAGGTCTGAATATCGGGAAAATAACTGCGGTGTTCCTCAAGGAACCATACTAGGGCCGCTTTTATTCCTGTTGTATGTTAATGACTTGCCTAGTGTAACTTCCCACAATTGCATTCTTTACGCCGACGATACGACCCTAAGTATTATAAATGATAATAAAGACATTGTCGAGCAAAATGAGATAAACGTGACACTAAACAAAATCATTACATGGCTTAAACAAAATAATCTTCATATAAATATTAACAAAACTAAAATGATACAATTCCAGACATACAAAAGTAATCGCCCACGGCTTAAAATACTATATGGAAATGAGACAGTAGAAGAGGTCGATAATGCAAAATTCTTGGGGATAATAATTGACAAATACTGTAACTGGAAATCTCATATTGAAGATCTATGAAAGAAGATAGATAGATTTGTTTTCGTTCTATATAGACTAACACGTGTGGCTGGTGTTGATGCAGCTCTATGTGCATACCATGGCTATGTCTCGTCTGTTTTGCGCTATGGCCTAATAATATGGGGTAATTCGGTTGAATTATTAAGAGTGTTTCGAGCTCAGAAAAAATGTGTACGCTCAATTTGTGGAGCACACCCACTGGACAGCTGTGTTCCACTATTTAAAAAATTTAAAATACTGCCTCTTCCAGCACTATACATTTTTGAAATTTGTAACTTTGTCCACCAAAATAGACGTGAATTTGAATTATTTAATGATGTTGTATCTAGACCCAGTCGCAAGGTGCATATGCTTAATGTTCCCAGGCGTAGAATAAAATTGTTTGATAATAATGTGTACTGCATGTCCATTACTGTTTATAATAAATTACCTGATGTCTTTAAAACTCTCAGCCTCAGAAGATTCAAATTTAAATTATTTAACTTTCTTTTAACCAAATGTTACTACTCGACTGAAGATTTTATGAAAGAAAAATTTACCTGAATATTTGACATTATTGCCTACAAAACATATGTATCTCTTTGACTAAATTAATTAATGTTGTTCAATGTATTTAATTTATTTTTAATTCTTATCTAATTTTAATGTAATGATGACCCATATTATTTTGTAAACCTTATTTGTACGCCGGAAACGGCAGAATATTATGATCATAATTATTACACACTAGCTTCTGCCCGCGACTTCGTACGCGGATCCTGTTGCTTATGCCAGCGACAACGGGGTGTCAAAATCGAAGATGTGAAACGTCTGATGTCGAATTCTAAGAGCCCGGGGACGGGAAAACAACGGGATGCGCGAGACGATTCGAGACGTTCCAGATCTTTCATTTTTGTATGTCAACAGAAAATGCCCATCAGACTAAACAACTTTTGCTAAGACGTCATTCTTATATATATATGTTATAGTGTCGCTGGGCTTTGGAGTTCCACAACGGGTGTTCCAGATCTTCAAATTTATTTTCACAGCAGAAAATGCTCTTCACGTGGAATAATTTTTGCTATGGCACCATTTATATATATCATTTTATTTATATTGGATTTACTTCTTGCAACATATTTTGAAGCAGTGAAATCAGACTATTGTTCAATTGCGGAAAGTTTTGATTTCTAATATTTGCCCGATCTTGATAACTGGATACGAAATATATTTGGAGAAACTTGGGGTCATTTTCAGGCAATAATGAACCAATAAGGTGGTAAACTTGGCCTTGCACTTTAAATAAATGGGCCTTCTGAAATCTGTTTCGCACCAAAAGATGTCATTTGAAAGGCATTATTGTACGAACGGATGTTGTCCAAGAAATGTTTTGACTGTGGATGGTCACCGATTAGCAGTGATCTTAGTATTTCTGGAGGATTTTGTAATATTTCAATATGTACTTTTCCACCTGAGCAACACATACCGTTTGTTTCTTTTTGCCATTTAACAGCTTCACAAAAGTACAATTTTGAACCATACCTCCGATGGCGGAATATGTGGTATGCGTAGTCAATCATAGGAGTAGACGTAAATGTACTCCGTTCCTTATCAACCCAAGGAAGTTCGCCACGCCCTACGGCTATATCTTGAGACACATCCGATTCTTCAGATGATATCGACATTCTGTTCAGAGAATGTCGAAGTCGATCAGAATTCAAACATTCGTTGCGCTCTTCTTCTGTCTCTGCATGCCGTACTCCAGCAAATTCTTTCTCTCTCACTTTCTAACTGAGTCGCGCATCACGTTCATCACTTGTTTCAAAAGACCAGCAGTGCTATTCTGTAAAAATCTCGCCGTGAAAACTAAGGTGAAGTGAGCTGTCATTCCACCTGATTTTAGGGATTGCCCCTATTGATAGCTCACTTCACCTAAGTTATCACGGTGAGACTTTTACAGAATCGATCGGCTGTTAGAAGATGTGCGAATACGCTGAGAACTCAAGCGTGATTCTGTATCGGTAAACGTTTCCGATTCGCGAGACAATGCATATCGCTCACGATCAGCGGACAGTCGCGTATCACGTTCCGCACTTGTCTGTAGAGACCTCGAAGCAGAAGCGTATATACGCTGAGAACGCAGGCGTGCTTCGCGATCCGAAGCGGTTTCCACGGAGCGAGTTGCAGCCTGATGTTCTCGAACAGCATCAAGTCTCTCCTGACGCTCTTCGGTAGATTCTTGGGATCTTATGATCCTCAATCTTTTAGCTCCTTTGGAACATTGGGAAAGATTTGACCTCTTTCTAGGCATGGTTATAGTTTTATTGTGAAAATACCTGATCAATTAAAATCTAGGTAAGTGACTGCTCCCCTGCGTTACCGGGTAGGCTACCGTGTCACGAAGATAAATGGCAAAGGAAATTAAACACTCAAATAACATAAGCCCGAAGGCATATTTATTCGATAAAATAAAAAAATAAATGGGAGTTTTGGCCAGTAGAGTCAAATAATGATATACCATCGTCATCAAAAATCAGTCCTAAACTGTTACCGTCTTCACCGCGTGGAGGTACTCCCAGCTTATGTTATTTTATAATTATACAGTGAAATTAGTGATAGCTTTGATTTCCACATCAGATGTTTCTGATCTTCGATTTTTATAAGTCAACAGGAAATGCCCATCAGACCGAACAACTTTTGCTAAGACGTCATTCCTTTATGTGTTATGGTGTAGCTGGGCTGTTGGAGTTCCACGACAGGTGTTCCAGATCTTCGATTTTTATAAGTCAACAGAGAGTGCTTATCAGATTGAACCACTTTTGCTAAAACGTCATTCCTATATATGTTATAGTGTAGCTGGGCTCTTGGAGTTCCACATCAGGTGTTCCAGATCTTCAAATTTATTCTCTCAGCAGAAAATGCTCATCACGTGGAACAATTTTTGTTATGGTATCATTTTTGTATCTCTTTTACTTTAGCTGGTCTGTTGCGGTTCTGCATCAGGAGTTCCATTTTCCAAAATTATAGCCTATATGTTGCCCAGACTTAATAACTATACAACAAAAAAAAATCAAATCCGTCCAGTAGTTCCGAAGATTAGCGTGTACAAACAAACAGACACATTTTTTTTAAGATATTCAATGTACAGACACAGCTTTTTTACTGTTTTATTAAATGTATATAGATATAGATTTTAAAGAAAATTAAGAAAAAGAACCTAACCTACAAACCCTAAAATATAAATAAATGATTTAAGCAAACAGTCAGTATTCAAGTGAATCGTAATAATCGAATGCAACTATTCGCCTATATTCTCCAGGATACGTGCGTTCGCCACGAATAACTGAATCCTTATGGCAGCGGCAGTTTTTTTTTTTTTGACATGACCACTCGCAGTTGCAAACTGCTTAACCGGACTATCGCAGCGGTGCGGCTCTCAGCGCGCTTTATATAGCCACCTTAACAAATGCCTGATAGAATACCATAACAAATGTTCGCCGTGATTCTTTAAATTGACATAACTTTTTTATTTATGAACCGATTGACATTAAATAAACACTAAATGTTAAGTGAAGCTTACTACACTATATTAGTGAAAACCGCATCTAAATCGAATAAGCCGTTTCTGATATTAGCGTGCACAAACACACAGACAAACAGACAAACCGACAAAAAAATAATTAATTACAATTTCGGGTTCGGCATCGATATAATAACAACCCCTGCTACTTTTTTTTATATATTTCCATTGTACAGATACCACTTTTCTACAATTTTATTATATGTATACAGGGTGGAATTGAAGTCATGGGCATTATTTTAACCTAAGGCACTACTCACGATACTGATTGCATTAGGGCTATTAATACGCAAATCAAAAATATTATTAATGCAATTAAGGAAAACCTTAAAAATGTAGTAAGTCAAATTGCACAAGGCTTATTATTGCAAATAAACACTTAAAGTAATTAAAACAAAATACTTCGTTAACGCCAATAAATGTTGAAGTATCAAAATCTTAAAGCGCAGTACAGCGCAAAGCGAAATGTAAACAAACATCACCTGCGCGCGCGCGGGTTTTTCCTTACAAGTAATAATAACAATGGGCTAAAAGACATGCCGTCCGGCGGGATTCCCTGACCTCTCCGTCCCACTCCCTCACTCGCAAAAATACGAATATCACCCCCGCGCGGGGTCTGCTTCCCGCCGCAACGTGAACCCGGAACCAGTGTCATAACGACTGCGCAGGTGCATTGACGCGTAATTGATTTATTGATCCCGTGATGTAATCGCCGTACTCGCCGCTCGCGTCATACGGTGCTTGGATTGCAGTGTATTAAGTGTTAGTGTAGTATTTGTGTGTTGTGTGTGTGTTTGTGTACACGATGCCTCGACCGCGTAATGTGCAGGATAGGTACACCAACCAACAATACCCACAAATGGTTGTAATTTACGATCGCACAAGAAATTTAGTATGAACTCGTGAAATGTTCCATCGCCGTCGACCCTATTCCTTCACGGGGTCTCTTTCCACCAGAACCACTAAGAACCTGTTGGATTTTTCGTCTTTTCACGTGCCAGCACATGCACAAGCTCGTGGAAGAGCACCCGTTTACCCTCTGTCACTTTACCGACAAATAAGGTTTTTTCAAAACAATCCACAAGCTAGGTACGTAAATGTTTTTTTTAATGTATGTTAGTTGACGTAGTTTTGACCGTCCTAAGCCGGCAAAGTACGAAGGGAAAGTTGGAATTTATTATGAATCAATTCATTGGCAACTTACGAATGTCACGTGAGTCGGGCGGGGTCAAAGAATTCACGCCCAATGACGCGTACGGCGTAATGTACCTACGCATTTGCTATCGAGAAGCGCAAAGTGTTTGATACTTTCTATGACTTACTACATTTTAAGGTTTTCCATACTTGCATTAATAATATTTTTGATTTGCGTAATAGTAGCCCTAATGCAATTAGTATCATGAGTAGTGCCTTAGGTTAAAATAATGCCCATGACTTCAATTGCACCCTGTATAGATAACAACCTTGTACAATATTCTAACAAATAAATGAATTCTATTCTATTCTATTCGAATTTTTAATAGATTTTATGCACAAGAGTCAGACATCTCTATTAGTCAAATTATCACAGCTTTTTTGTTTTTAACCACGGTTTCTTACACGCTGTCAAGTCTCGAGAAAAAAGTAATCATTATGTAAAGTTCTGCCAAATCATGATTTAACAGATACGCGTGACGCGACGGTGAAACGAGATTCCGGTAGAAAAATTTCCATGAAGTTTTCATACAAATAATTCTACTAGAGTCGTGTCGCACTTGTCTGCGGGAGCCTTTTATTGACAAAGTTTCAAATACATTCATTGCACGTTGTCGGATTGAAGACGTAGCACGAAGTTCAAATATGGGCAATTAAATCACTTACATTATCTTACTCTTTCTATGACTATACTCCATTCACAATAAGATTAGACATTTAAACAAACCTTTTTTACAACTTGTTCTACCGATTTTGACTTCTATTCCGTAGGCATAAGTATAGCATTAAAAGCAAAAAAAGTGCTTACAATAACAACTGTTTACTGCTTTTAATGCCATCCTTATACCTACGAAATAGAAGTCAAAATCGTTTGAACAGACGGTAAAAAAGGTTTGTTTAAATGTCTAATCTTATTGTAAATGGAGTATAGTACCAACGACTTCATTCCCGTCGACGACATCATTTAAAACAGTAAGTTTTCTCTCTCTCTCAACAATAGTTGTTATTTTTAGACATTATATAATCATTTGTTAAAGATTAGATTATAGTAAGATAAAGCCTTATCTTTCCTATACCTTTTATAAATATTTAAGACTTCTGCAAACAGACGCGACACGCGACGCGAATCGCACGCGACACAAAGGCACCGGTCGCGATTCGCGCCGCGTGTCGCGCCTGTTTGAAGGAGCCTTTATAGGTACATAACAATATACGTAGTAGTAGGAAATTGTCTGAGCCAAACAAAACAAAATTGTTTATTTTTACGCACGACTCTATGCTACGGGACTGTATTGTCATCACTTACTGTTGAAATCTTTATTTCAACGCTAGCTGAAAAAAATCTGAGATTTTTAACTAACCCAAGATACATTCTACCTAACTTACTTTCATCCTTTATAGATATTACGGCGAGATTTACCAACTAACAAACATCTAAACTTTGGCATTTACATTAAATAGTGAGAAAGTCTGTATATTTGTTCAGGGGAGAATACGCAGAAAACATTTACCATAATTAAGCTGTGTTAGTCAAGGTAAAATAGATGTTATCGTTAGCATTACCGAGAAAAATATTTAGAATTACGGTGATGTATGGAGCTCGAGTTTTTTATAAACGTTCAGCGATTTACAGAAGCAATTTAACTAATTGGTATCAAATTTCACTTTAGTATTTACATAAATAAAATAGTTAGGTACTTAAAGTTATTTTTATTCCACCTTAACCTCAGACGTGATTGGAATGGCTTGTCCAACCAATGTCAAGTGTATTGGAGGGTCGAAGTACTGCTAGGTCTTGGCCTCGAGGTGCGTAGGGGGTAGGCGTCACGCAGGCGATGACGTCACCACACTGCTCGCAGCTCCCTCGTACCTACCCGTGCGCCCTCACCCCCACAGACGATGCGTCGCCCGATAAACACGAAGCCACCCTTACCTACGTTCACTATTACATCTCTTTCATTCTGACCGATTCACAATTTTGCCCGCTGACATCAGAAATACACAATCAGTATTACAGCTCTATAAAAATTACGATAGGGATTAAGGGTATTACATTGCTCGATGACCTTAAGGATTTGACCTCTGTACTAGCATTTGTTATTTTGGCGCCCTCTACCAACAAACGACCATACTAAAAACAAAGAAAGTAAGAATACAGATGTGTCACAGAGTTGTCATCGTTTTTGCCTATTTTATTCGTTCTCTGAGAGCTTTATTAGATTGAATTCCTCGTAGGAGTTTTGTATAAGTACTTACATCATAATTTATATTTATTTTGTATTATATAAATGATGCACTTTGCCTGTTGCTTTTATTAGTTTATTGAGCACAGGTGCTACTACACGATACATTCTGTGGGTCTGAAGATGACCAGGTAAGTGCTTATCGGTTCTCAGTAACGGGAATAGTTAGGATGACCTAGCTTTCAACATTTATCTAATTGAGCACTGGTGCTGCTACATGATACATTCTGAAGGTCTGATGATGACCAGGGAAGTGGTTATCGGTTCTCAGTAACGGGAATAGTTAGGATGACCTAGCTTTCAACATTTATCTAATTGAGCACTGGTGCTACTACATCATGCATTCTGAAGGTCTGAAGATGACCAGGTAAGTGCTTATCGGTTCTCAGTAACGGGAATAGTTAGGATGACCTAGCTTTCAACATTTATCTAATTGAGCAATGGTGCTACTACATGATACATTATGAAGGTCTGATGATGACCAGGGAAGTGCTTATCGGTTCTCAGTAACGGGAATAGTTAGGATGACCTAGCTTTCAACATTTATCTAATTGAGCACTGGTGCTGCTACATGATACATTCTGAAAGTCTGATGATGACCAGGGAAGTGCTTATTGGTTCTCAGTAACGGGATTAGTTAGGATGACCTAGCTTTCAACATTTATCTAATTGAGCACTGGTGCTGCTACATGATACATTCTGAAGGTCTGAAGATGACCAGGTAAGTGCTTATCGGTTCTCAGTAACGGGAATAGTTAGGATGACCTAGCTTTCAAGATTTATCTAATTGAGCAATGGTGCTACTACATGATACATTCTGAAGGTCTGATGATGACCAGTGAAGTGGTTATCGGTTCTCAGTAACGAGAATAGTTAGGATGACCTAGCTTTCAACATTTATCTAATTGAGCACTGGCGCTACTACATCATGCATTCTGAAGGTCTGAAGATGACCAGGTAAGTGCTTATCGGTTCTCAGTAACGGGAATAGTTAGGATGACCTAGCTTTCAACATTTATCTAATTGAGCAATGGTGCTACTACATGATACATTATGAAGGTCTGATGATGACCAGGGAAGTGCTTATCGGTTCTCAGTAACGGGAATAGTTAGGATGACCTAGCTTTCAACATTTATCTAATTGAGCACTGGTGCTGCTACATGATACATTCTGAAGGTCTGATGATGACCAGGGAAGTGCTTATCGGTTCTCAGTAACGGGATTAGTTAGGATGACCTAGCTTTCGACATTTATCTAATTGAGCACTGGTGCTGCTACATGATACATTCTGAAGGTCTATTGATGACTAGGTAAGTGCTTATCGGTTCTCAGTAACGGGAATAGTTAGGATGACCTAGCTTTCAAGATTTATCTAATTGAGCAATGGTGCTACTACATGATACATTCTGAAGGTCTGATGATGACCAGGGAAGTGCTTATCGGTTCTCAGTAACGGGAATAGTTAGGATGACCTAGCTTTCAACATTTATCTAATTGAGCACTGGTGCTGCTGCATGATACATTCTGAAGGTCTGATGATGACCAGGGAAGTGCTTATCGGTTCTCAGTAACGGGAATAGTTAGGATAACCTAGCTTTCAACATTTATCTAATTGAGCACTGGTGCTGCTACATGATACATTCTGAAGGTCTGATGATGACCAGGGAAGTGCTTATCGGTTCTCAGTAACGGGATTAGTTAGGATGACCTAGCTTTCAAGATTTATCTAATTGAGCACTGGTGCTGCTGCATGATACATTCTGAAGGTCTGATGATGACCAAGGAAGTGCTTATCGGTTCTCAGTAACGAGAATAGTTAGGATAACCTAGCTTTCAACATTTATCTAATTGAGCACTGGTGCTGCTACATGATACATTCTGAAGGTCTGATGATGACCAGGGAAGTGCTTATCGGTTCTCAGTAACGGGATTAGTTAGGATGACCTAGATTTCAACATTTATCTAATTGAGCACTGGTGCTACTACATGATACATTCTGAAGGTCTGATGATGACCAGAAATAGTTAGGAAGACTTAGCTTTCAATATTACCAGTGGGTTATCGTCTTTATATAGAGAATAGCCCCCCCCCCCCCTATTCTCTATTTTTAATATCATATAATAATGGGATGTACGTATGTCTTAGTATATTTGTAAACAATATTATCTATAAGGTGTAAACAAAATATTAAAAAAAAAACAGCTGTTCCATACAAAAGTGCAATACGTACATGATCAAAATGTATGGGACAGCTGTTTTTTTTTTAATATTTCAGAGTTGGTCCCAACCATAGTGAAAGCTGTTCATATTCATAAGTACTGTGTAAACTGTGTTCTATAAAAGTTTGTCCGGGTATTTTGTTTACACCTTATAATTAAGATCAAATTAAATTAGCTGGCAAAACTTCACAGAAGTGATGGGTATCGCCAGCTAATTTAATTTTACCATTTATTTCACATAATGTAGTAATAAAGTTGGATGTCTGACAACGACTGGTATAAATAAAAAATATTTAAGTTTTGATTTTGATTTAATGTTGCCGTTGTGACTGTTCCTAAATTACTTAATTAATTGTATAATAAAAATTTAAAAATGTTGTAAATATTGTCTGTCTCTTGATTCCCGTTAAAAGTCACTGAAATTCAAATACCGTGAACAGGTCGGTTGGTCATTTATTGGGATTGGTGTTGGTGATGACGGTGGATGTAGGCTTTCTTGAAGAACACACATATTTTCGTCTTCTGGTTTTTGTAGCTTATGCACCTTTTTCCGGTCTTCCTTGTTCTTTATTGCCTGTAAAATATATGGCGGATTTCTAATTGCCATATTTCGACTATGCCGCGGATCCAAAAGTTCCGGCAAAATACAATTTAAATAAAATGTACATAATTTTATTTTCATTTTATTTTCAAAAAAATCATCGTCTCTAATAATTGTTTCTGTTTTCAGAGGTTTTGACTCATTGAACCAAACCCCAAATAAACATTTTGTTTTCCGGGTCACATGCAATTGCCCTTGAACTTGGTAATACCAATTGTGGGTTTTATTAACCTGCAGAATGCCTAAATTATCTTTAACCCAAAAATTAACTTTTTTTTGAGCTATGGCTTCGTCTAGTCCTATCTTGTATGCTGAGATTGGACATTTCACCTCTACTATTGCTTCTTCTCCAATAAGCCCATCTGGTGTAGCTCCTAAATATGGAATTTCGGGATCTATAAAAAGTCCGCATGGTCTAATTTCAACATCTTCTTGTGTAGATAGCTGATCTAGCGCTTTTTTTTCGTATTCTCTTCCATGCTGTACAGGCGCAGCATCTATGTTTATCTTGTAGAGCAGTTGTTTAACTATGCCAGCACAACTAGTATCAGGCCTCATTTTAATAACTCTTCCAAAGTTTGAGGCTGTCAACAAGGAGCGCCGGAGTTCGAGCCATTCGCTTGACTCGCTCTGCAAAATTGTTTGCCTTTCAATTTGACTTCTTTCTTCCTCACTTTTGTCTAAGTTGGATAGAAAGTTCTCTTTCATTTGTTCTAGTATCGCATTGCTAACATCGGGCTTTATAGTATGCTCTCCATAATCTTTATTTACGGTGTCATGATGTATCTGTCGTTTTTTGTAATTGATATGTTTTAGCAAATTTCTTTTTCTACGATACTTTTTGTCTAAGGTGTTCATTTTTCCCTTAGGACTTTGCCCGACAATTGTTTTATATAATATGGAAACAGGTTTCCTTTTAGTATTAAAGTTAACTGCAGACGCTGAACATCGAGTTTGGTATCCACGCCTGCACGAGTAATTCACTCTTTTACCACCCACAAATTTGGCCACCACGCTATGGAAACTTTCCACGATGTTACTGTCAACATCATGAACGAGACTTCTGGAATGCCCTGCAATAGTATTAACAAAAAAACATATTTTCTGCCATAAGGAACTTGTAAAAAAACCTTGCGGTAAGATTTCAACATTTTGTGGATTGTTACAGAAATGGCTTTTACATTTGGTATGGTTACCAAAGGCATGTAAATGTACAGTCTGGATGTCCTCAAAAAGTTTCTGGGTGCTAAAATCTAAGTTTTCTAAGGAGTCGTGGTATTTTTTGCTGCATTTTCGTATTGCTGACCGAATGCTCATGATGCGTTTTTTTGTGATTAATTTTCTTAAACTTATAGGATATTTCGTATCAGTGGTCAGGTTTTCTAATTTGTTGCACAAGTTTCTGAGAAGATGGTTCCTACATTCTACCTTTTCAACTGTAAATTGACGATAAGGTCTTGCTTCCAAAATTTTCGCATATGTGCTAGAGTCTCCGTCAGAAATGAGGCGACCATAAATCAGACCATACATTTCGATAGATGCTTTAAACCCTTCTACAATTATTGTTGACTCCATGGCAGTCGATGATCCCGTAAAATTTTTAAAGCACTGGTGTGTTCTTGGATTTTGATTTTTATTAAGATCCTGCGTACATATGCTACAGTATTTATTTTTAATGCCAAGAAACAAAATCTTTTTTGTGTGTATTCCAATTATGGCAGCAGCTCCCGACAGTGCTGAGTAATTCTTTTTGTAAGACCTCTTACTCCAGCATCCGTCTACAACTACATCTATAATAGGTATCCCATCTTTGCTGACGTGACCTTTTTCTACAGCTATTCTTTTTTCTTCTTCAGCAGCTTCATTCATAGATTTGCTAAGTGCTTTATCCCAGGCGTTGGAAGCAATGTCGTGCCGTTTCTGGTATACAGGTTCGGTCATCACGGGCAAGTCAAATGCTGATAACAGTTCCTCTAATTGCGAATACCCTATACCAACTGAAACTGCACCCGCGACCACTGCTGTGTTAATATCTAAGTCGCCAGTGACATTACAAAGAGAAAACTTCTCTTTACACATCGAACATTCTACTGTAAACCTAGAAGCAAGTCCAACACGTTTCTCTCCTATAAGTTTCAAACTTTGTATACCACAGTTAAAAGCACCATGGCCGCCTATTTCTTGTATTTTCGAAAAAAAGTGAGCTATATCTATAACTCGTCTTCCAGATATATTTTTTGTTTCTGCTTGCGATTCTCCTCCTTCAATAATCAAATCTGGTAAATCTTCTTCAACTTGTTCAACCTAAAACAAACATTTTAATAATACAGTGTCAAATTAAATTAGCTAGGGAAACTCTTTAATATCTAAGAAATACCGCAGTGTAAGCAAACAGAATAAGTTACCGGCATAATTTGCCCTGCCCCCTCATCAACTGCCATACTAGATAAACCGTATGGTTCTGTTAACGGCTGAAGTTCCTGATTTTGTGATTCCGAGTTTTGCTTGTTTCTTAATTGCCTGAAAAATAATAACTTAAGTGAGCTTTTTTTTTTGTGGATGGGAAATCATCGGATAACCTCTCCCGCTCAGGGTGGAGCAGAAGGAAGTGTCAGACTCTTACTGACTAAAACCCACCCGTGTTCCTTCCTTAGCCCTTTATGTTCCGGGGCAGCGGTAACCCTTTCGGACAATCCCGCTGCCCCAGGACTTAAGTGCAAAACACGATGGTTCTACGTAGTGCCGTCAGCGAGATCTTATAACCACCTTCGGAGTCCATCAGTCCACCATCAGGTAAGTTACATCGTCAATCACCAAGGTCTCTATGAGACCTTTCAAATGAGTCCAAACACGATGGTTCTACGTAGTGCCGTCACTGAGATCCTATACCCACCTTCGGCGTCCACCATCAGGTAGGTGACATCATTAGTGACTAAGGTCTCCCTGAGACCTTTCAAATGAGTCCAAACACGATGGTTCTACGTAGTGCCGTCACTGAGATCCTATACCCACCTTCGGCGTCCACCATCAGGTAGGTGACATCATCAGTGACTAAGGTCTACCTGAGACCTTTCAAATGAGTCCAAACACGATGGGTCTACGTAGTGCCGTTACTGAAATCCTGTACCCACCTTCAGAGTCCACCATCAGGTAAGTTACATCGTCAATCACCAAGGTCTCCATGAGACCTTTCAAATGAGTCCAAACACGATGATCCTGCGTAGTGCCGTCACTGAGACCCTATACCCACCTTCGGCTTCCACAATCAGGTAGGTGACATCATCAGTGACTAAGGTCTCCCTGAGACCTTTCAAATGAGTCCAAACACGATGGTTCTACGTAGTGCCGTCTGTGAGATCCTATACCCACCCTCGGAGTTCACCTTCAGGTAAGTTACATCGTCAATCACCAAGGTCTCCATGAGACCTTTCAAATGAGTCCAAACACGATGGGTCCACGTAGTGCCGTCACAGAGATCCTATACCCACCTTCGGCGTATACCATCAGGTAGGTGACATCATCAGTGACTAAGGTCTCCCTGAGACCTTTCAAATGAGTCCAAACACGATGGTTCTACGTAGTGCCGTCTGTGAGATCCTATACCCACCTTCGGAGTTCACCATCAGGTAAGTTACATCGTCAATCACCAAGGTCTCCGTAAGACCTTTCAAATGAGTCCAAACACGATCATTCTACGTAGCGCCGTCACTGAGATCTTATAACTACCTTCAAAATCCATCAGTCCACCATCAGGTAAGTTACATCGTCAATCACCAAGGTCTCCATGAGACCTTTCAAATGAGTCCAAGCACGATGGTTCTACGTAGTGCCGTCACTGAGACCCTATACCCACCTTCGGCGTCCACCATCAGGTAGGTGACATCATCAGTGACTAAGGTCTCCCTGAGACCTTTCAAATGAGTCCAAACACGATGGTTATACGTAGTGCCGTCAATGAGATCCTAATACCTTCGCAGTCCACCATCAGGTAGGCGACATCATCAGTCATCTAGGTCTCCATCCTCTATCAAACGAAATTCTCAAGATGGCTAAAAACGATAACAATAAACACACTAGAAATAATGTACTCAATAGGGTAGGTACTTACCAATAGTTTTGGAGAGCTCGGCCACGCTTCACCTTACATTTATTCTTATATTTAGGCATAATCAGGCTTACTCTATGATAGGTTCAAGAAACAAAACGAAATTACAAACTACTTTAAATATATTTACAAACTTAATTTCTATTATTATTTTACGAAATATTTATATTTGTACTATTTACAATATGATTTAATTCAAAAATCATTCAAAACGTGAACTTTTAGATTTTATTTGAAAAAAATAACGCGCGTATAGTCCACCCGTCACAAGAGTCATCGAGACACTGATGTATCGCGTCCCGAGTACGCGTCACAGGCCTAAGCGGGGGTGCTCCAGCGGGGTACTGGTGAAGTTTCGGGTTTTCATTCATTATTAAAAAATATTAAAAGAAATAAGAAAAAAAAAACAATACAAATTGTGAAATACATCATTACATATTTTTTGGTACAAAATTCATGCCGAACTATACAGCAGTTACAGAGAAAATTTACAATTTAGGTTGAAAAAGGGCCTATATAATAAGATTTTTTCCCAAAATTTGGGAAAGTTTATTAACATTTTAAACAATACAATGTATTTGTGATGACCTTAAGTATACCATATAATTTTTATATGGCAAACGCACAACAGGATTCATCTACAATCTTCTTTAAACTTACCGTGTTTATGGGATTTGAGCGAGGTAATCCCCTTAAGGGGCCGGCGAAGCATGCGTAGTATTGCGTAGTTCATACAAACATAATACCGAAATAATTTGTAAATCAAACATATTCTTAAGGTAGTGTGCATTTATTCCGATTGGATTTTAGAATTTCTAGGTTCCCAAATATATATTTTGAATGGACAATGATTTAAAGACGAGTTAAGAGAAAAATAAGTTTTCTATAGAAATTTGAAATTACTCATTATCTCGTCTTTATATCAGTGTCCTTTCAAAATATATATTTGGGAACCTAGATATTCTGTAATCCAATCGGAATAAATACACACCACCCTAAGAATATGTTTGACTTACAAATTATTTTGGTATTACGTTTGTATGAACTACGCATGCTTCGCCGGCCGGGCGGCCCCATACCTAATGGTGACGCTTTCTTTCCGTTTCGCTTTTAGTGATGGTAACACATAAAAATAAGGAGAGCTCTTTTGTTAACTAAAGAAATATAGCAAACCACTTGATAAAAATATTATTAAGTTAAACTTCATTTATTATGGAGTTTGTAATCGCAGAATAGTTTTTTTTTAATCAATGGAATTGCCTGCTATCAAACTCGTGTGTTAGTACGGCGCATGTGGCAAGATTCAGCTATTTCAGTAAGTCTGAAGACTGGCGTATTGCGAAAATTTGCGTGTCTTCATTTACACTGCGCCCGCCGCTACGCATTCGAACGTAAATATTTGGTTTGTATCTCGAGCGTATTTTGCATGCTCCTATTTCCGTAATAACAATAAACCGCTCGTGTTTGCCTGGATCAATTAGTAAAAGTGCTTCTAAACAGACCACCCATATTTTTTCTAACATAATAAATAGCTCAGTGGAAAAAAATACCTGGAGAACTTTGCCGATGGAGGCAAACAAAACAACGTATGATTTTATTAATATCGATAACATTTTTATCATTTTATCGTTATTTATCGTAATCATAATGTGAATCAGAATGGTATGTTTGTACACCTAATATTGGCATTTTAAATTCGACTCTTTTAATTATCACATATCATTCATCACCGCTAATAGTGTTCATAATTATTAGGTGTTGACCAAAAATATGCATAAAATTTTAGGATATTTTTTAAATAAACAGGCTCTTTTTCTCTTTCTCATTTGTCACTGCGTATGGCACGAAAACATTTTGAATTCCCTTACAATTATCATACTCACAATTCATTAAATATTTTTGAAACACTAATTCATTGTTGCTCTTGTGAATTCTTGTTAAGCAATGGAAATTCATAACAATATCAGATTTCATATATCAAGTCTGATTATCATTGTGTTACATAAGCAAAAATGTCATAATATTACGAGATTTGTATTATATAATGGTTAAAAGAATCCGTGCGACAATCGTATGATAGGGGATTCTGTATGATGGCCAGAAGGTGCCAGAAATGTTATTGTCTAGTTGTTCTTCGTGATACCTAAGTGTCATGATTTAGGTGTGTCGATCATTGTTACATGATTGAAGTGCTTGTACTATATTCTGCTCGCATGCCGTCGAACTTTGACTTTATTTTGGCATGTGTCGATAGTTTGCTGATGTCGACCGACACTTGGCTTTTTTCCAAAGAAAAGTAATAAATAGCGATCGTTGGCCGGCGCCGGGTCGCTATTATAATAGTAATGTATCGAGATGAAAATAGTGCAGTATAGCGTAAATTTATAAGCTTGTCACCGTAAACAAAAATATTGGAGATTATAACTTGATGGCCGGAATTCCTGAGATAATGACGCACCGACAAAATAGTTCACCTTGAACGCTGAACGTCATTAGACATAGTTGAGGGTGTATCCTACTAGCGTTAGTCTTTGAACGAAAATAGTTTGTAGAAGTCGTAGTTTTGGTGGGTATTAATGAATGCACGTGTGTGGTGCACAGCAGACACGTGGAACACAGCCAGGGTAAGTGGATAACGAGGACGGAGACAGTATTTATGTGGCATAACCAACACGTTAGAGCTGTTTGTGCGTCAAGATGCCAAACACTTTAATAGTATCGATGCCACTACATCAATTATACCTAAGAGAGCAGAAGTCCGAGATTTTTTTCCCCTGGACAGAATAACTGTGGCAAGCAAAATTAAAGACCCCTCTCAATATCTTGAGCTGCGGCAGCCTACAAAAAAGGGTTTGAAAAAAAAAACAATCGTGAGGGTTAAACGATGAATTTACATTAATTTCCTAGTCACGGTATACAAATTAAAGTGTTAAACTCTACAACAATGTGTTCAAAAGTAGATATACGTATAATTCAATTATATTTAATATAATTATTATGTGGTAAACCGCAATACCTACTGTCAAATTAGGATAATATGTCAAAAATGTTGAATTGTGCTAACTATGAGTATTATGTATGACCCAATCAACAATATACTACTATTGAATGCAGACTGAGGAACTTAAAACCAATTTAGATACGATGCCCAGACGTTATCACGATTTTAGAACTCAAATTAACACATTCACGAAAAGAATCTCAACTTCAGGAAAGTTGATATTCTTTTCGTAAATGTGTCAACAGTAGTAAAAGGAAATTGATACAAAAATCAAATCAAACGTCATTTATTCAAATTAGGCTAAGAATCAGCACTTTTTGACCGTTAAAAGACCGTCCCCCAAAACTCCCGCCCTGCACCGCTTCCCAGCGCTTTAGCTTAGAAGAAAAAGTGTCGCAGCAAACTTCCCAGTAGCACAGCTCTCTGTTAAATTAGAAGAACTTGATTCTATACAATCGAAAGCTCATGCATAAATTTACTACAGGTTACTTAACGTTCGAAAAATTATTTTAATTTTCAGGCTAACGAAATAGGGCCGCTGATGGAGTGCAAGCTGAATTCCTAATACAAAATAAGACATAGAAGATTTATATAAATTGATGAGTTTATAGTAAAACAAATCCTTGTCGTAATCTTAGCGACACGAGTTAAAACGGTAAGTAATAATCATTAAAGTCAGCATACTTGTCTCAATTAGACTTGTCATCGTTACAATAGGTAAAAGTCAAGCTAATGTAACATTAATCATGCAGTCATTAAGTTTACATTGCACTTCGTATCAGCTGCATAAGTACAGCGAATTCGCTGTGCTTTTTTTAATTAGAATGATAACTAAGTAGGCATTGTACAGTACTTAATGTTCCTAGAATATTATACAGGGTGATTGGTGATGAAATCTATTCTTTGTTGGGTTATGCTAAAGCTTATTGCAACAAATTCCACCGAGATTCGGAAGTGGAGTTATGGCACTTTTACAGTTTTTTTCGCCTTTCGACCAAATGGACCGTATTATCAAAAATCTTTAAAAAGTGCTGTAACTCGAAAACTACCCAATTCTGAACACAACAGTTTACTGGTGGAATCTATTTACCACGCTGTATTGTGTTCACCCACTAGATTTAGCTAAGTATTTAAAGATTTATATGCACAGGCTAAATATAAAGACATACTTACAAACATTATTATAATTATACTTGTGTATAAACGACTATATCGGTCAAGTATTAGCTTATTGTATGGTACAGATATCAACATCGTGAAGCGACAATGTGAACATATGCCAGGTGTATTTTGTAAATAGAAGCAAGTTCGACACTAATCAGCGAATCCTTCCGAAGGCGTTTGCTCATTAACACATTAAAACTAACAAGGCAACATGCAGGTATAATAAAAACTTGTGAAGTCTGAAATAACCTTGACAACATGAACGGAATTTTTCAAGTGAACTCATTATTCACCATTTTATATACCGAAAATACTTTTATCTGCACTAAAACTTATTATTTGATGTTAAAATCGATAAAGCTAATTAAGACAGTCGCGTCTCCAGGAGATTATTATTAACGTTATAAGAGACGATGGAGTCTAGCCAACTGGGGCGACTCTCCCAGGCATCACTGTCTCATATCTATCTATCGATACTACCTACTAAAAGCCAGACAGATACGAAGCTCCGACAAAACGATCGATGTTACACGATAACTTTGAAGAGAAGCTGTCGCGCAGACAGATTGTTAATGTCACGATTTTAAAATAATAATCATTATCAAGCCTAGTTCCACATGCGATTGTGCAATCAAAAACACCTGTATGTCTTGCTTACATAATGCGTTATGCAAAGAATAGACAAAAAGAAGTTGTCATGATCTGCAGCATAGGCGATTAGTGTGCGCTTAGCAACAGCGGTCGCAAGGGAGAACGGATAACGGACAGTAATGTGATTCGCCTTCGCATACTACCAGTAAATCGCACGAGCACTACGTAACAAATTACTTAGACAGTGTGCGTGTAATTATGGAAAATTACTTAGAGCCGTGGTGCAAACAACCGGCTAAGATTAACACGTGTCTTGTAACGTATAGGTAATCGAATAGCAGATTACCAACGATATCAAACATTTCTAATAACCACATGTGTTCGATGCAGAGGTGAGCAAATAAAATAACAGAAATCTAGAGAAAACGTCAATAAAGGAGCGTGTTTTTCTAATTGAAACATTATTAAGTAGGTATACTTTACAGTATTTACCACGAAGGCTAATTTTAGTTTTCTGATCAATAAAGAGTAATTAGGTATTCGTTTATTAATCAGCAGTATTGTGTTACAACCCTCATACAAATCACTACCACATAATTATTATTGCTACTCCCACTTTATGTAGTCAGGCATGCAAATCACATGATGTCACATGAGATAAACAGTCATATGTCGAAATTAGGGAGCCGTCCAATGTGACCGACGAGTGATTTAGTGGACAAAAACACTGATGACAATGGCCTGAGAAGAAGATTATACCAAATTGGGTACGGAAACATTAAACTTGATCAAAGCAGGCCGCAAGCATAATTTCTTCCTCTTTTAGAGGAACAGCAACTAACTGTGGCTGTTACACAATACGAACCCGAAACACCTGACCGTTTCTAGTTTGGTCGACAAATTCAATCAACGAATAGTTCTCTGTTCAACGGTTGGATAGTTCCGACAAGATTCAAACAATGGAACCGCCCGTCACGGCATTGACCACAGCGAAGTACTCACGCCAGCCAGTCTGGTAACAACTTGAATAAACTATGAAGGGGGAAAATTATATTCACACCGCACGGTTCGATTGATCAGATCCGTGGATGGGTGACCGTCTTTAGATATCAAGACCTCTCCGTGCCTCGGAAAGCACGTTAAGCCGTTGGTCCCGGCTGTCATTCGTGGATCTTTACTTTCGTTATGGGTCGTCAGAAGCCCGAAAATCTGACAACCAGTCTTAGCAAGAGGTATCGTATTATCCAATAACTGGGTTGTGGAGGTCAGATAGGCAGTCGCTCAATGTAAAAATACTGGTGTTCGGCTGCATCCGGTCAGACTGGAAGTCGACCCTAACATAGTTGCGAAAAGGCTAGGCAGATGATGTATCTGAGAGTCAGAACAGCTGTTACTGCATTATGCTAACACAGTAACGGCAGCCTGTGGGAAATGGAGCAGAACTTCGACACGCAAAAGACACGTTTTAAACGGTGTGTTTTACAACCGACCGCTAAGACGATTGGGATTTCAAAACATTCACTTATGAGTGCATGTTGCCTGCACGCTGATTATGAAATTTGTCGTGTCATATAGTTAACCTATGTATAATGGATGATTAAATTCGGCTAGATCACACCACTTGCGCGTTGGCCGGGCCATGAATAAGTGATGACGAGTATTTAAAGATAAAACTAGAGACTTATTTTTAGTGGTTAATTGGTCGAACAACAAACATTAATCATAATTAGTTAATAATTCTAAACCACAAGAAAATACCTATAAGAAATACACCATAAAATAAAAAGTTTCCATCAGTTCCACTATAGATATCGCGATCCATCCAATGGCCCAAAAAGTTCAAGTTCATATTGACCTTGATGAATTCGTGCGATGATACAGGAAAATAGTGTGTTATTTGTTGAATAATTTATTACTTACATATATAGCTATGGATTCGAAAAACAAAAACACATTTGATGAACTCGTTCCATTAATATTGATTTTCCACGAAATTACATTGAATAAACATACTATTCAATAGCGATTTCGTATGACAAAACCTTAAGCCCTTTCAAATTCGAAACCTTGGACAGCTTGCCGCGTAATGCTACGGTAGTTTGTCAGGGGCCTTGAAGCGAAACCTCATCAAATTAAACACTCCCTATTTATTTAACGGATATAGTTTAGGTGCAAAATACTTAATATTCATGACGCAGTGTCCCAAAGAACGTCCCTTAGGGACACTACGCGACTGCGACGAACAGAAAACGCGACTGACTGTAGGTCCTACGCCGCTACGACGTAGAGACCACGCGACTACGGCGTAGGTACTACGCAACTTCGACGTAGAGACCACGCGACTACGCCATAGGTACTAACAAATTTGACGTAGAGATCACGCGACTGCGACGCGACTGTAAAGTAGCTGTAGGTATTATGCAACTATGAAGTAAAGACCCCGCGACTACGCCGTAGCTACTACGCTGTAGAGACTACGTCATAGGCACAAAGCGACTACGCCGTAGCAAAAAAAACGGCACATTAAAATGTTGTCTTCGTAATTTTTGAGAACAATTTGTATGTTCAACGTTTCATTCTGGTTTGTAAATATGTAACCAACTCCATATTAAAGAAGCAACAAAGAACATACCTACTCATTACCCAATTCTAACAGAAGTATGCCGAACAAAGTAGAAACAATAAGTGCGCAGTGTTTGTTTACATAGGAACACAAACGTGGTAAATAATGAATCACTAACCACTGGGCATTATTACCACACAATACCACTAAACCGTAGCACGAGTAAGTAATGCACCAACCGTGTGATAACATGCGTACCAGCCCCTTTGCTTACGTGGCCTGCTTTTAAAGGTAAAACTTGAATGTTCATTCTTTACCATAATCGATGAGGATATACTAATAAATATATATCATGCGTAAATGGTCCGTTAAATAATAAATATGTAATAGGTCATAATCGCATTCTAACATGAGCAGTACTTTCTGAAAATAGTAGTACCCTTTGTGTATGAATAGCTCTTTGTTTGGACACAGACAATTATATGTATTTAGTAAGAATAAGTTTTGCGTCATCTAATAAATTAAAATACGTCAGACATAATGGTTATTATAGATTTTTTACAACATTTTATCTTATTTGCGTTTTCAGTAAGTTAGGTATCCATTTAGTTTTTATGATTTCGGTTTCATCCACACATACATAATCTGCATTCGCGATTTATTTGCCAAAAGTGTAAACAAATATTAGTTTATGGGAAAATAACTTTAAAAATTGTTTAGGATTTTTAAAATTATTTTTCCATAAACTAATATTTGTATCCATTTTTTTAAAGTTTAGTTTACGCTACAACTTCAAACATTTTTTAACTTTTTCACTCTGAAATCAGCTTAATGACCATTAAAATAAAGTTGATGTTATTTTTTTTAACTGGAAATAATATGAATTTGAAACATAAGTTTGAATAGACTTTATACAACGTGTAACGTTAAATGCGCAAAACTTCATACACCCCAATTAGAGCATTGAGTTAAAAGCATAATACAATGACCAAAACTATTTTTTAAAGCTAACTATTTTTATTGAGAAAATCGTGTTTAGGGGTAGTTTATGCATTGAGTCTTATTGCCTTAAAATAAGACTTAATTTTCTTTGGCCCAATCGGCGGATAGTATGGCAAAGTACATAATTAAAAAAAAAAAACCTATATTAAACATTACTGAAATCGATTCAGTAGTCAATTATGAACAAACTATTTTCAGGTTTTGCGCATTTAATGTTACACGTTGTATACATATATAAACTCACGGCTTCTACCCATGGCAGTAGACAGAAACTACAGAATGCCACCTGCTACGATTCTTACATAAGTACTCCTTTTGCTTCGTTTACTTTCGTTCGTTATTGGGTATATTTATTGTAAAATCTGGTATATGGTAGTTTAAATACCACTGTAGCTGGGTTAGCCTTATTCTAGTAGAAGCCTTTCCCTTAAAATCAAGTAATTATGTGAAAATCGAGGAGTTTACCTAAAGGTTGCCGAGGTCAGCATTCGATCAGAAAACCCTTGTTCAATTAAGGGTACGTCGTGTCATCGTTATTATAATAGGTTGTTCGTTGCAAGAGCTCCTGAATTACTTTTATAAACAATTAACACTTGTAATTCCGGCTTAGCTGATATTGCAACTGAAACCTGCAGTACAAGAATAATTATGTACATGACTTTGCTTACTAATTAATCAGAGGTAGGTACATGTTCTAATTAATAAACGCGCAGTACAATAATATCAGAAATAAAGGTATGTTATGCTAAAACGTCGATAAAAGATATGGCAGGTAATTCCAGGTGATTAGTATTTACGTCATGTCTTTATTTTCACATAATAGCCACAGAGGCAAGGACACATCCTGCATTCATATTAAAGTCAAAAGGACGTACGTGTGCAGTTCACACAATAGAAAAGGAACAAATTATTAAAACAGCATTTAGGAGCATTTGACAATTCCTTGTGTATGTTTTATGTTTGTTATATTAATAGTAGGGGAGGTACCTCTATTTTTGCAACCAATTTTTAACCGAACTAGCAGGTCTCGCGGTTTCATCTGCGTTAGTTTCGATCCCGTGGGAATATCGGGATAAAAAGTATCCTATATGTTAATCTTGATTATAAAATATCTGTGTGCCAAATTATATCCAAATCCGTTCAACGGTTTACGCGTGATTGAGTAACAAACATCCAGACATCTTCACAAACTTTCACATTAATAATTCAAGGATAAATTTCATTTCTATAGTCCGGCTGTCGAGAGAATGCGTTCACCTGTCAGTGCGATAATTCTAAATCAAATCCGCAAAACAAGTATTCGTGTCTGAAACCGACAGGTGTCCAGAATGCATTCTCTTGTCTCCCGCACTATAGTAGTTGTTTAACACTCAATAATCACGTATGTGAGAGTAATTCGTCACACCCAAAGGGGGAGTTGTAAAAAAAAGTCAATTCATACTGTGCAAGTTTTTTTTTTACAATTTTGACAAGCTCTAACTTTGAATTGCCCCACAATTGGAGCAGCTGACGCTTAGATCTCTTAGGCACTAAGGAAAAACTATTTTTGGTATGATTTGAGCCGGTATAAGGAGATTGTACAACTAGTGCATAAAAGAAGCCATTTTACCCCGAGATAAATTGCTTTTCACTTCGATTGCGAGAAAATGAAACAGGCATAAAGTATATAACAGTATTATCAATGTTCAAAAATGTTGAAAAATTGAAGAAGAGAATAGCTAATTCCCGCCACGAAACTTATTTAAAGTTTTTTTTTTAATTTTCAACATGTGTCATTTGACTTGGCTACTTCATACTGCCAAATCAGAAAAACGTTTCTTTGAGTTTTTAAATAATAAATCACAACTATCTTATCTGGTTTTATTAAATTAAGGATAGAAAACATGGAAGTGACATAAATTAAAGCAAATGAAATAAAATAACGACTTTAATCTGCGACATTTTATTGTGCGTGTGGCTGTTGGGCCTGATTATCTTACTGCACTAGCTAGAGCATAAAAATCGACTTTGTGTCGCCTACGCACAACATATTGACGAACTTTTAGAGCATGAGAAGTGAAAATTACTTTTACAAACTAACGCCACCGCCTGTACTATAAGGCTAGCATTCCTGTCGAATATTCTCCATAAGAGCTGCGATTGTCTGAGGCTTGTTGGCATAAACACGCGACTTCAAGTAGCCCCAAAGAAAGATCATCGGAAGTCTTGCTGGAAAGTCATGGAAAATGCGATAAAACGGGCACAAATGTGTATTAACACTGGCGGTAGCCACTTGACGGATATCATCTTTTCCATTTAACAGAAAAAATTGTTAAGATCCAAATAAAGATTTCCATCCTCAAAATATTTTTTTTTATTAAGTAAAAAAGTATTTAATTCAAAAACCAAATTAGATGATTAATTTTGCGCCACCTTGTACGTACGACTACACATCAAGCTATACATAACCAGTATAAGCTGACTTCTGATTGTACGAAAAACCTTATACAATGCGAGGTCAGCTAAAACTGGAAATGTATAGCTTGATGTGTAGCCGTGTGTACAAGAGGTTTTATATTTCTATTGAAATTGCTTCACCCAACAGAGTTTGTTCAAGTAAAACTTCATAACATTTAGCTATGAATACGAAGCTCTACAAATTCTAAAAACTTCCGACTTACTTAGCATGCCTATTGCGTTGGTCAACAAAACCAAGTAACTTTATAAAACTACTGGCTTCATTTAAATTGAAAGCATTTCCACGAATTGGTTTTATATTAATAAAAATGCAAAATCTTTTTAATAAAGTGTGCATACAAATATTTATCACACACTATAGCAGCTTACATCAAGACTATTATTAAATGAATGTGAAAGTGGAATGTATGTATTTTCTGTTTTGGCCCGATAACGCAAATAAATAGAATAAATTCACTCATACAGGCCTCACATAAGAACTTCGGTAACTCGGTCAAGAATGTTTCAAGAATGAAAACAACGAATCGCTTCTAAAATAATTTAAAACCAATAATAGCAAAGTCATTGACCGAATCACCTAAAGATCTTTAAATAATGTAGCTGTAGCTGTTATCAAGAATCAACATATTCGATAAGTTTCGCTAACAATAATTAAAGTGGAACAAAACAATACTATAAGACGACAAACTTGTTTGTACTGATATGCTGTGTTTGTGGATGACGTCTTTTATTGGTATCAATTAAACTTGTTCTTTTTTCGTAGGTCATCATCATCATCTGCGTAGCCTTTCCCAACTGTCTTGAGGTCGGCTTCCAGTCTAACCGCATGCAACTGAATACCGGTATTTTACATGGAGTGACTGCCTATTTGACCTCCACAACCCAGGTACTGGGTAATACGATACCACTTATTGAGACTAAGACTAGTTGTCTCTTTTCGTTGGTAGGTATTAGAAGAAAAACTAAAACTAGATCTAACAATGAAGTCATTGTGAACAATGTAGGTGTAAACCAGAAAATTACTGCGAAGATTACGTGACCAATGGGGTTATCTGTCACACACAGTACATTTACATAATGATGATTTAATTAATCTATTTAATTATTGTGATAAACATGATCGCTGAACCGAGTCTTCATGACTCTACTGGTTGGTGTGACCCGTATCACCACTATTTTCCGTTTTGCAAGGAAAATGTTGAGGTTTTCCTTGACTATCACACATAAATCTCTCTATTTATTGTCCTATCACAGGTATGCTGGAAGAGATTTCTTATGAAATAAGCATCACCTTTGTAGCTATTTTTCTTTTCTGTTTTTTTCTTGTCTGTTTATATATGTGTGTACATAAATGGTAAAATATATATAAATCAGGCACCTGCTATAATAAATTCGTTATATTTTCATTTTGTCATACGACAAGAGAACTTAATTACAGAGCGCATGACCATTACTGCGCCATACGAACGGGGGTCGAACGCAGGGTTAATAACCTTCAAACTAATTGTAAACACCTAATTTCGCCTCATGTAAGATGCTTGTATTTCTCGCTATTGTCGTGCTGCAATTAAAGGCTAAATTACATAGTTAATTCCAAGAAAATTGTCGGTGCTCAAAGCGATTGTCAGTCAAGACTCAATGAAGATAAACGACATTGGTATCAGATGATGCAAGAGTCATCTGTGCAAATACATTTTCCTCTTAGCGACATCTCACTCAATTTCAGATAGTAGCTACATATAAATTGGATGAACCTATGTGCATTGAGTGAGCTGGGTATAGTATGAACTCTCTCTGGAAGCCTCAGCCTACACACTCCATGCCATTGTTCGAGCCGAGCTAGTGTTGCCTTGAGGGCGCATTTAGTTGGCTTTTGTTCGTTCTGAAAAGGCTAAAGAATAATATAGCTTTAAAAGGCAAACATGGAGCTAAAGATAATGTAATGTGTAATGTACGATATTATCGGTATATCTGCATAAAAATCTTCCAAAATATGTAATTAAATTGAGATAATCTTAAGTTGTGTATGATTTGTCATTATCATCTTTAAAATCTCTTCCATAATTATCAACTTGGCAGATTACGATATCTTTTTGGGCCATAATAATCATTGTTACGTGTGGATAACAAAAACGATCGCAAACTTAATGTTTATGCTATGATGGCTTTGGTTTGAGACGTGAAAACAAAAATGTAGATCCGGATAAGAGTTCGATTATAGATCCTGATTGCAGTCGCCAGACAGGATATTATACAATTTTCGGATCTCCAATAAGAAAATGCTAAAAATAGCAAGTCAGTCATTAGTATGTGCAACGTAGGAACAGAGCTTGCTTGCTTCAAAAAATACAACAGTTAATCCGACATTATCAGAGGTTGACAAGAGGTATAAATTGATTGTTCCCATTAAATGAATCATCAAAATTATTTGAACCGGCTTTAAAGAGTAAACTGTCCCAGGAATGCAGCTGCTTTGGCTTCGAGCCACGAGTGTTGGACCGCGGGAAATATCATTCTGCTTGCACATTGTCTTTCAATAAAGACTGGGCGGATATGATTAGTTGTTTACTTGTCAACTGATGAATATAAACACATTGCGATCAAATTAAAACATAACAGTTCCACGTGACAATAAATAGATGTATTATATAATATAGGTACTACATAATTATATGTAAGTACAGAGACTATCTCTATGAAACTGTTTCAAATGACCAAATTGCAAGGAATTAAAAAGCATTGACCTTTAAATTGGCACTAATGCCAGTAACTGGTGGCGTCTAAAAAATGCTGTCTGTCCTGGCCCGAATGCTACATGTATGACCTCTAAAACAATTCGAACTCGCTCAACTTGGCAACTTCAACAAATCATCTACTTGAAACCACTGAACAAAGAATAGTTAAGAAACTACTATATACCAGATAGGTACTCGACTGAGATAAGGCAGACAACACTGGGATGACCCAGCGACCGTCACGAGTCTTGAGCAGGGACCATTTTGGTTACCCATTGAAAGGGTTAATGATAGGGTTTTGACAAAGTGTTGTTTTAAAACCAATTTCATATTGATTACACTCTTTGACGAAAACCCTCATCAATGGATAACCTCTTCCAAACCCTTTCGATTTGATTACCTGTATATTCAAAAATCCATTCTTGGTGGGTTATATTTTTTAATGGTAAGACGTTTTGAACGGGTTACCCTTTCAACGACTGTAACAGAGTTACCCATTCGGACTACAAGTATTGTAATTTTATCTCTCGTGCCTTTACTTTAAAGTACTAAACTGCATGCATTTGGCAGGTATGCGTCAAGTCTCAACACGCAGTCTAGGCCCTAGCGGTAGCGACTCCATACACATACGATTATAGTTATTATTATAGTGATTTTCTGTCTGTCTTATAGTGATTTTCTGTCTGATTATAGTTGTCTGTCTGTCTTATAGTGATTTTCTGTCTGATTATAGTTATTATTATAGTGATTTTCTGTCTGAACTTAAGACGCTGACAAGACCGAAATAGGCTTGTCTCAAACAATTTTTTAGCCAAATCTGTACAGTTTGTAACAAAAAATATATGTTAATCTTGAACATATTTCTGAGAACCTTATTGTATTCAAAACACGTTTTTGAAAAGTTTTCTCGATATAAAAAAATAGTAAACTAACCTCTTAAAATGATCTTCTAACAAAAATATCTGTATTACTCATCAACGTGTGTTGGTAAAATTTATAACAATAACGTATCATATTTAAATACAGAACTTGTAATTAATTATGTTATTACATGTCTAAAGTTAGGAGCGTCGCGTCATCGCGCTTCTCTTTCTTATGTATGCAGTTCGACAGTGATCGCATAGACACGCTGCTAGACGGACGTATGTCGCTTTGCCCCGCAGCCCCGCTATCCGTTCGTTTAATATTTTGTTGTTTGACAACTAATTTTATTATGTTTTTATAACTACAATACATTGTAAAAATATTGGCACGTAAAGATATTTGTATATGATATTTTATAAGTTGCACATAATTATAACTAGTTCTAAGTTGTGTAAATATTTTCTGTGCAAAATGGGAAGCAAACAAAAATGCCGAGGCCAGCAAAAAAAGCGCTTTTAAGCTAATAAACAAAAATATCTCATGGAAGTAGTAAAATAAGTAATTTTTTATAATGTAATATTGACAAAACAAGTACACGAACAAAAATGAAATTATAATCAAATAGTTACTTTAAAGGCTATTTTGTACAACCCATAGCGTAAGTTCATCTACAACGATAACGCATGGTTGGTCTAGTGGTATTAGCATAGGTTCTGGTGAACTAATTTAGAGTTCGAAACCAAGTCAAGTCTTAGAAAATTTGATTAGGATCCATTTTTTTATTTTGTAATTTTAGGAAATTTTCATTGTTTTACTTTTATATTAAAATATATATATATATTCAGTAAAAAGAGACGTTTGGTGAACAGTTCAGAAGCAGGTGAAGCTTCGGAAATTGTTTTTCACCAAAAATTTTATTACTTAGATCATAGAAAGAAAGTCACAAATAAGTCCAGTGAGAAACATCGAATTTACATAGACCTATGACTCATCTTAGAACTGGACTTATAGGAAAATACTCGTAGGTTTGTCCATTGTTTCTTGCCCACTCTATACAAGGTGTCCCTGAAAGTATGGATTTTTTGGAAGTTTAGCATTTTTTGTTTTTCTAAACTGGAGGTAGTGTAGAAAAACAAAAAATGCTAAACTAAAGACGGATAGGGGGGTGGCAAAATGTGTATGGAAGAATTTTAACGCGCAGTCCGATTAACTCCAGACTTAGTACTTATATTTAAAACCAAAAATAAAAAATGACGTGTATCAGGGTTTTTCGGAAATCTACCCCTAATGGCGTGAAAAGGGGTAGTTAATTTTACATGGGAGGATTTTAATGCATGGCTTGATTAACTCGAAAATTGGTATAAATAATCTTTGAGTCAAGTTATGAACACATCTTAAACGAATTTTCGAAATCCAACTTTTTTTTTTTAATTTCTCCTGTGTGGGGGTGAAAAGTGGGAAACACTTCGTATGAAAATTTTTATTCATTTGTTTAATAAACTTGAAACTTGGAAGGAATACTTGCCTGGGTCAGTAATAAAGTTTATCATTTAAAATTTTCAAAACTATCCCTAAATTATATAGGTTTAGGGGTTGTGAAAGTTTGTGTGGAAAATTTTAACGCCCGCACTCTAATTGCGTAACACACTATCAATCAGAATCTGAATCATTTTAAAGCAAATTGCTAATCCATTGCTTCATAAGTTCGAATAATTTGTTCGCTCAATACGTAAATAACGCAATTAATGTTGTTGAACTGTCAAAATTAAACAGATTCCCATTGATAATGTGTTGCGCAATTGCCCCGCCGGTCCGATTGACTTGATTATTAATACTGAGTATTAATACTTTTGACAGAAAAGAAACAATAATAATTAATGGGTCTTTCGAAAATAGACCCCTGACGGGGATAAAAGTGGTAATTCGATTTTAAAGGCGGTATTATAGTGCGTAACTTGATTACCTCTAAAATAATGGTATAATTAAATTTAAGCTCAAAACTTGGCACAAATACTTATAATAATAAGTAAATTATAGTTTGTCATTTTATTTTTTCTAAACTACTTTAAAGAGAGGTTTGGGTGCCAAAGTTTGTATGGAAGAATTTTAACACGCGGTCCAATAATATTAACTCGAAACTCAGTATGTATAATTAAAACCAAAATAAATAATAAAGTGTAACCGGGTTTTTCGAAAATCTAACCCTAACGGAGTAGTCAATTTCACAGAGGAGTATTTTATTGCGTAGCTTGATTAACTGGAAAATTGGTATAAATAATATTTAAGTTATAGAAACATCCCAAACGTTTTTTCAAAATTTCGCCCCTATGGGGATAAAAACTGTGAAGGTGAAAAGGCGGGGATACAGTGAATATGAAAAATCTTATTCCTTTGGTTATGAAACTTGAAACTTTTCCACATTTTCCTGAGTAAATAATAAAGATTGTCACTTTTAGTTTTAAAAAACCCCTCACAGAGAATTTAGAGGGTGACAAAGTTAATAGGTAAGAAAAAATTAACCCGCTGTCGGATTAACATGTGTTTTAGGGTTTTTCAAAAATCGACTCCTACCGGGGTGAAAAAGGGTAGGTAATAAAGTCTATGGGGTAGAAAATGGGTATAATCTTAATGTAAACAAACCAAACGCTTTTTTAATAGAAACAACCTCTGTCGTGATGAAAAGGGAGGACAGTTTATTTAAAACATCTTAGGTAGTTTAACTAAAAAATTAGTCCGAATATTTATTTCTCTAAATAAAGTATAAAGATCGTAAACATTAATTTTAGTAATTTTACCAAGGGGAGGTGGAGAAGGTGTTAAATTTATTTGAGGAAAGTACGAAACCCACGAGGAAGAAGTCGCGGGCAAAAGCTAGTGTTGAATAAAAAATACCAAAGCATACACGATGATATATCTAACAAGTGGGAACAGGTAGCTTTTTATTGTATTCATATTAATTTATACAAATAATAAATATAAAAAGCAAATAAAGAATATAATATATTTGTGATAATGCTATTATTGATCGAAGGTGATAATAATGAAAATTTTGCTAATACAGTTTGAGTTTTTATTATCCTTACGTTTATATTGTTTTTAAATTCAGTATAAATAGTGTCTTAAAATAATTTAAAAAAGGGGAAAATATTCATTTGTTTTTTTAATCGCCTTGTCTAATTTGTGTTTAGCACTTCATACAGAACAATAAATACATAAGAGCGCCATCTATTGATTTATTGGTAATTATTATTGACCGCGTCACTTTGTTTCATCCTTGGTAGTTCGCTGTATCACCGCCTTTTAAGAATGGCGCTAGGATATGGGAGAAATAGTGGGCGTGGCTAAAAATACCGAAACATCGGAGCTCAATAGCGGTTTTCAGCGTCTTAAATAAGAATTAAGAAAGCACCGTCCTATCAAACTGAGTAAGAAACACTAATGAACGATTTTATACGATTCCAAACTTCCAAGGTCAATACCTTTTCCTCGACTCCAATGTAATTTACAATGATTTGATTTAAAACCCTTTGATTACCCCGACAAACCCTTTCAAAGGGTTAACTTCTTCATTTAGATATCATACAAGAGCCGGTAACATCTTGTACTAGTTAACTTATTGATAGGGTTACCCTAACGTCAGGGTTATGAAAGAGCTACCACTACCAAGAGGTAACATTTTCCGTTGCTGTAGGCGCACAATCTGTAACACTTTCGAAAGAATTAACTTATATTCGGGGTTGTACGGTCCCTGGTCTTGAGTAGTTAGCAATAAATATGTTACACGAGGACCTTTGACAACCTCTATTACTACGAGAGAAAGTTCTATCATGCGTTAAACATGATGATACATTAAGTAAACTATAGGTACTTGATAGTAGTTGTCTCATGTGCTATTACGTCACTTTTTATCAAGACGCAATATTGACCTATGGTGGAACTATACAAAATGATAAATTAATAACGTCTTGGTTAGTTGGGAATTCAGCAGACTTTACTCACAAATGTCCCAGCTCATCTATATCTATATTAATATTATAAAGAGGAAAGATTTGTATGTATGTTTGTAACGAATTGGCTCAAAAAGTACTGGACCGATTTTAAAAATTCTTTCACCATTTGAATGCTACATTATCACTGATTAATATAGGCTTTTTTTTCTTTTTTTTCCACCCGTGCGAAGCCGGGACGGGCCGCTAGTCAGAGATAAGAGATAAATGCTTCCCACGCATAACTTAACATCTTTAATTATGTTTAATTTATCCGTTTATGTACTTAATTTTACTCACAGAAATACACATGTCAGGGCTCTCCAATCTCGTAGGTACGATATGACGAGGGTTACCTACAATCTAATTAATTACTATCCCTTATCTGCTTATTATGTCCGACTAAAACTAAGGTCATTTGCAGGAGTGATAACTTCCTAGAGATAATGGCCTATAATCACCATGCCATGTACGAAGAACAATGATCACAGAGCTGCACAGCCCCAATTAAACACTCCGAGCACGTAATTCACTACTTGACACAGCATGTCTATTTTGACTTGAACATTTTTGAGGCTGAATAATAATCTTGTACAAAAGTAAACAAAAGCTATTTGCGTGCTAAGGAAGCGTCGCGCTAATCATATCAGACATAAATACATGGGAAGTCATACGAGTGCAGTTACCAGTGCCATGGCGCTCCTGACGACATCATGACGTAAGTTTCCGCACTTGAATGAAACGTATTGACAGATGGGGGCTTGTAAAAGAACTTGTTTAATATCTCATACGATATTATTGATGAAACAAAATTAACATATTGAGTAATGGTTCAAAGTGTAAAGAAATCAAAATAGACTATGAACGTAAATGAATGACAAAAATAGCCATTCAAAACAACCATCTATTTATCACTTGATGAATCACAAGTAGTCTATTTTTTATTGCCAGCTGGGGTAACTAATAAAATTTAAAAATGTATATGGGACGTTCTTCTTTTTTATCGACAATCTGACCGCCAAATTTTTATATTTGTAAAAAAAGTAAACATCTGATTTGTTTAGTAAAATGTGATTTAAATTATTGCCTCGTTATTGTAGATTTCAAAAACATATAATGCATCGAAGTATTACTTGTAATTTTTGTTTTATTTCAAATTTCGTAGGAATGGTATCAAAAAAATAACACCTCTGTCACAAAAAAGTTTATTTTTTTTATTTCTCATCTAAAATCAGATCTTTAGTTTCTTATTACTTTCTTATCAAGAATATAAACATTTATTTTTATCTAGCTCCATTGGACGGAATTCTTAAAATAAACATTTAAAAAAATATATCCAATACCACTCTGTCACATTTTTGCTTCCTAGGACAAAAAACTATTTAATATTATGAAAGTCGCCCAATAAAGTAACTTGAAAATCTAGTGAACACCTTTATTGTTTAGCATGTAATACTAGAAAACGTTATTTTTGTAAATATTACTAATAAAGTGGTTCATACATTACTTTGAACTTAAATTACAAGGGGGACAACATTGTGACAGAGTGGTTAACGAAGTGACGGAGTGGTAAATAATGTTTACCCGCCGAACAAAGTTAACCATAAAACAATTTTTAATTTTAGAAAACAATAACAAATTATAACATTTCCTTAAAATGTTACTATAAGTCCTTAGAGTTTAAGTTTAGGGTTCGGGCTAGCTTCAGTAGCATCCTAAGGGCATTCGCGTAGAGGTTCGATTGCCAGTACCTAAACCATTGCTGTATGGTTCACATACTGGGCAATCGAAGTAAGTAATCATAATAATATCTTTAAATGGTCTTTCTAATTGTAAGTATGTGTTTTTATTTTATTTGTGTTTCTATGTTTTTGTTGTGTGTCTATGATCCTATGTTGGTCGAAATAAACGATTTTATTTTATTGATTGGTATTCATTCTTCGGTAGATATTAATTTAGTCTTACAATATGGAAGTAGTCTGGGACTTGAAGGAGGTGGTGTAGAAGCCGTAGTGTTCATCAAAACGTTCTGCATAGCTTTCTGTCGTTCCCTTATCTTCTTATTTCTAATCTGCCATTTTCTCTTTATTTTTTTGTATTTTTTTAGTATCATATCTTTAACTAACTTTTTATGAGCATGATATCTGTCTAAATCTTTACGTTTCACTTCTGCAAAGATTTCAGGGTTAAGTTTCCTTTTTTCACGACACCGTCGCTGTCTTTCAGCCGCAGATAATGCCATTTTTCCATTTACCTGATGGTAACACCTTAAATTAACAAAATAATCGACGATATAATAACCAACATAAGAAAACTAACAATAATCTATTATGAATATTAACTAAAGCTCTAAGTTCGATACAAAAATGACCACTCCGTCACGAGTTATACCACTCCGTCACATTTTTGTGACAGAGGTGCTTCGTGACAGAGGTGTAAAACAGTAGTGTTCGAGATTCTCAGGATTTTCCTAATTTAAATTTACGCATAAAACTAGGCATATATGAAATATTTATCAGGAATCAATAAAATAATATTAAAAAACAGAAATTACAATAACATTTGATAGTAGTAACTTACGTGACAGAGCGGTCGCTAAATAAACACACGCACCTCCTTTTACTGTTTGCGAGCGACTAATTAGTATTGCAGGGGCGTAGGGATGCATAGCGTGGGTCCAGGGTGGAGGTGGACTATTCTCTTGTCTAGTGACCAAGGTCAAAATTGCTAACATACATTATTTTGTCCCATAAAATGAGTGACAGAAGGTAGCATAAAAAATCATATACGTCGGGAGACAGCCAATAAAATATTTTTTTTATTTAATAATAGAAACATTAAAAATTATTTCTTCTTATTAATTTAATAACAAAGGTTAAGTAGTTCTGTAAATGTTTTTGTATAGAAACTTTCAATGTGATTTTTTTTTACGAGAGCAGATTGTTTACATTAGTGGTCATAGAGGGACACACTTTATTTGTATGTAAAACACCTCCGTCACGCTTTTTGTATACTATGTCACACTAATTTTGTAAAAAATATTAATAATTAAAATCTAGTTTTGAGAATATTATAATTATTGCATTGTCAAGTGTATTTTTATACAAAAAAAAATAAGAAATTTAGTATTTAGGCGCAATATATTTATTTTTTTGCGGAGAAGACAAGTCATTGTCGATAAAAAAGAAGAACGTCCCATATATATATCCGTTATGTTAATAAATAGGTGAAGATTTTTGTTGAAAGAATGTCTTAGGAATTCATATATATTGTAATATTAAAATTGTAATTGCCACAAATGTCAAGACATTACATAAAACTGAAACTTATGAGCTGGAAAAATCCAGAGACAAAGTCAAATGAGGTGGTACATATAAATAGCATACAGATAACAATTGAAAGTTGGAGACAGGTAACAAATAATAGAAGACAAAGAGAAGTTATCTTTACAGTTAATTTATTAATTATGTACCTATAATGTCTAATGTCTCCTTGGCAATGGGACAAACACAATTTTTTTAAGGAAATACATTAAACCTCATAATTTCTGTCTGTCCGTTGGCAATGCATATTAAAATGAAATCTCAACTGTGACAGCTCACTGAGCAATTTTAGATACGGGTTTTATTTCTTATGGAATGGAACAAGTTTTGTGAAAATATGAGCATATTTTTATTTCACAAAGGTTTCAGATTCATTGAACATGTGGCGCTGTCATGGCTTTGTCTGACAGTGAGTGACATGTTGATAATGAAATTTAATAAACATGACTCCTGAGAACTTTAAAGGGCAGTAGTATCCTGTTACATTACAAATATCTGCATTTTATCAAGATATTTCTTTTTTTATGAAACTTTACATTTAAACTTATTGTTTAGGATATTATTCTTGGGTATGGTAATTTTTAATTCTAAGAAATCAAATATTTGACTTACACCTTAAAAACCTACTAATAATTCAACAAAGAATACACAACATTGAACAGGTAAACAACTATAATGGAAGTCTAAAAGTCAATAACATTCCCTGAGAATGAGAATACACATAATATATAATAACACTTATAAAATTGGCATGAACTTCAGATATATTAACAGGAAGTGTATTTGAGCAATGTGTTTTGTATCTAGAGAAAATGGAAATGTAGCTCATGCTCTCTTGAACAGTCTCGACACAGGCATTTAATAAACTATGTATAATTATTATCATCATAAGAGAAATGGAACAAAAAGTAAATTATGATACCCTGAAAAGGATGGGAACAATTGAAAGGGGTTGGAGGAGGACTTTGCCATTTTGCACACAGAGACTCAGCTGATATTAATCCTGTTTTGAACTACAACTATAATTCCAAAATAAAAGGCTATGAATAAATATATTATTATCATTTGTAAACAAAGGATGCATCCATAGATTTTAGACAAGTTGATACAAATGTAGTATCAATATATTGAGTAGTAGTACCTTCAACAATTATTATTTAATTATGTGGTATTTCCTAACATTTTCTTTAATTTAATTGAACCTGTAAAACAATTGTAAGGAAAATGTTGATTTCGAGGAAAAATATTTTATAGTATTTTTGTTTTCCTAGTATTATATCTTATAGGGAGACACAATAATAGCACCATACAAATGTATTAACATTTGTATTTTCATTTGTATCTTAACACCTTGCGGGACAAACACCCCCAGATTTAATAACAATAGAACTTCTATTGTGTATTGTTCAGTGTCATTCAATACCAAATATCATATAATTTTTTAATAGTAAATGATGATATCAGAAAGTAGTTGTTTTCAATTACACTCTACCAAAGCATTAAATGTACAGATGTATGTATACATAGTGTCATAACTGGCACTTAAAACAGTTACAGATGTTACTATCAATCATAGAGATTTAGCTCATCTAAATCTGTACAATAGAGTCATAAAATAAGCTTGCATATTTTTTTATCTTTGTGATTAATCACAGTGAGCATTATCGGGCATTGTCTTTAGTAGCGGTCCCCCTAATCAATCATTGCAATCTGTAACCTATCAATTTTATTGTACATAATCCTAAATCTCATAGGTATTACTAAATACAATATCAACATCGCTCACTGCCACCGTGAAGACAGTTTCATAAAAACATATTTTATTGATAAGTATTCACTGAAGACCGCCTTTACATAAAATTCCATTTCATTGCAATAACATTGAGAAATATGCATGATATTGCGATGAATAACCTATTTCATAAGTAATATGATATCTGTTTTTTTTATTAGAATATGGAGCTAAATGTAAATTTTAGAATTTACTCAAAAGGAACGCCCTTAAAATGACCCACTGACCGAAACAGGTGAAAATAGATAATGGCCATAAGATGTCTTCACGAACAAAACATTGTTTACATTCTGTACATAAAAAAAGAATCTTATAATATAAAAAGCAAATGCACATTAGGAACTAACTAATTACCCAAATACATAATTTACAGAATTAACATTGGCCCAATTAAATAATCGTTTATTATGGAGATTATGCTAATACATACCTTTGTAGCACGATTTGAAGGGAACTCAACAGTGCAAATACAGACTTCTTCAATTTTGGCTGCACACTCACTGATTAACATAAATTATTAAGAATTCTGCATGTAAAATACAATGTAACCTAAGAGGCAACAGCTCAAAGTTTTTGTTACAACTAATCTTTCAATTATGAAAATAACGCAACTGAAGCATACCAGGAACCTAAAATCATAAATGTTGGTATGTTAATCTATGCATAAATGGACGAAGAATAGAATATTAATAAAAATTAAATTTTATTAAATTTGCACAACTATGGCAGATTCCAGAAAAAAGACTGCTGTCAACTGTCATTTTTACATCGCACAGATAAGAAAGACATAAAACTAGTCGCACCTTGAACTTTTAGGCGATTTTGTTAAATATCATTGTAACGTGTGAGTAAGAGTAGGTAAGATTTCAGTCATTTACTGATCATGATATCTTTGTTTAGTTTTGTCAAAAATGAAGGCTAATTCTCGTGAACTTTCAAAATCTAGTCGCAATCTCACCTTAGCGGCAATCAATGCCAAAAACTTATTAAAAGTATAGGTGGACTAGTAATCGACTATATCATGAAGGAGTATTAAGTGTTTTAGCAGCTTTATTTTTGCATTTTATCGACCAATATCGGCTCTAGTGCCTAGTATCCTGGCTGTATTCATCCCAACAGAGGTCAACGATCTAGGTCATTCCCGAATCCCAACATTCCCAACTTGTACACACCACATAAGTGCACTGGTACAAAATCTGTATTACTTGCCGTTGCCAGCGTTAATTAATCGCATCGGCCATTAAATTCATAATGCATTGAATTCCGTACAACTTTCTACGTGTAGGCAATTTAAGGCTAGTATGAAATCTTAGTCTGAATGTTTGTCAAGGCTGATGAAATAATCAGCCTTGACAAACATTCAGACTAAGATTTATACCCAATAGATAGTAGGTACGATACATTGGGCATATAGTTACTTTCCAAGTTCGAACCCACGACCTCATCCTTTAAAAACTGTTTCTTCACCAGCGGGTCATCACGAAGTTCTTCTTCGGCTCGCTATAAATTTGGAACAATTTTTTTTCTATAACCCTCTAGAAAGAAAATAAGATTACACCAATAACTTTAATAACATCACAGAACTACCTTTACCTTAGACTTTTGTCCAATTTATATTATCGCAAAGTCAAAGGAGACCAAAAAGTTCTCTTTGATGGAGACCAATAATCATTCTATAAACATGGTATACACCAAGGAATATAACATAATCTATACAAAAATGAATCTATACTGTTATTTTTTAAATTTCGAACTGGTAAAAAGTTATTTACAAATGTAAAATCTTTATCTAATAAAATTTATTCGTGGTGTTAGTATTTCAACAGCAGATTTCAAGAAATGCCCACCACAGAACATCCTTGTACATGCAGTAATCCAGTTGACTGCCAAGTAAATATTTTTATCCATAATTATAATGTAGAATAGATGTAGAGTGTAGGCCTTGTAGGTGATTGTAGTTATGACAATAAGAGGAGAAGTAAGCTTAGACAGTAGGTCGATAGTAGTTAAAAAGTCGCAACTCCTATGGAATTCTCTTAACCAGCTAGTTAGCCGCAAACTGGGAAACTGAACTGCGGAGTGAGTGAAACCATTAGGTTAGGTAAGGTAGTGACCTGACTCTTCTTCTTCAGTGGGCTAGGACAATATTCTCGTTACTTATTGCAACTATGCGTAATATTGGCTTTACTGCATTGTTGGTCCTGTAAAACACTGTAAAATACAATAAAAATGAAAATCTAGTGATAAGAAAATAATTTTGCTATTTTGCTGGCAACACTAATTACGTCTTTTGTGCAAGGCTAGTGCATGTTACGGATTTTTTGGGGCTATCAAATCAAGTTCGAACGAGAATTCCATTAGGAATTACATACGAAGTGTAATTATAAAAGTAACAATTCGTCGAATCATAACATGCTTATGGAATTGACCGATGAACAGGAACTAAGCGATAGCGGAATGGAATCTTTGAGTGCTAGCAAAGATGATACCCCAGAGCGGAGACCCGAAGAATTTTTCATAACCCCCTCAGTATGTACGGATAAATGTTAATGAAAATTGAAACAAGTGTGATTTTATAATGATAATAATTTGTTTAAACAGCTAGGATCATCGCCCAGCGCTGGGACTCCTATTAGTGGGCCACCTATTGGAGTTGGAGGGTCTTTAGCTGGACCACTGAAAGAATATGATGATGTGAGTCTTGCTATAGTAAAAATGTCTATAAAATGAATGATTTGTGTCATTTTATGTGTGATAATTAATTTTCTTTTAGGAACCCGATGAGACCTTATCAGAGAGGTTATGGGGGCTGACAGAGATGTTCCCAGAGTGTGTTCGAACCTGCACTTACACAGTCACCACCAACACAATGTAAGTTAAAATAACATCATTAATTTCTATGATTTTAACTTGATTGACATAATTAAGCTATGATGCAGCATTATGGATATTTCTTTAAAAAATGGTATTGAGTAACAAGCCAGTTCAATATATTCATTAATTCCTGTTTGAAAGTATTGATAATGTGTTGTCTATGTAATAGTGTTTGTTATCTACTCATTAAAGCTAGTGGACCATGGATGATCAATCTGAGAAATTCTCCTTGTTTGGTCATGTTTTAAAACGTTTGTGTTTATGTTCAGGTCTGGAGTTAAATCGCTTTATGGACTATCTCGCTCAGTGATGTGGGTGGTGGCCAGTTCATCGGTCATCCTGTTTGCTCCAGTCATATTTGAAGTAGAGAGAGCTCAAATGGCTGAAATGGAAAAGTCACAACAAAAACAGGTAAATATTGTTTATTTTGTATGCAATAAAAGCTAGTTCTTGCTAATAAATTCTGTTAATTATTATCTTTTGTTACAGGTCTTGCTAGGGACCAATACAGCCCTGGCGGGCCCTATACCGCCAAATATGCCACCAATGCCCCGATAAATTGGTCATCTGACTTGAACAGCACAATCATTGGAACCTGTTTGACATCTTCATTATATAAAGGAAATATTCAATATCACCTTGAATGCTTTAATGTTAGTGTATTAGTTAAAAAATAAAAAGGTACCTACTATAAACATGATTTGAATTATTCTGTATTGGGGATAGTAACTGACAGATTAACTGAACTGTACATAAGTCCTTACATTAAAATATACCCAATTGCATTTAATCAGAATTATTTTAAATGTTTACAAAATAATCAAATTACTGTTTAAATATACTATTATAATTGTATTAAAAATAAGTTGCATTTTCTCTTACTGTCTATTATGTTTTTCTGTTCCTGAAGGTTGCAGGTATGTTAGTCAATGGGTCTAATTTTGTAATTATTGATTGGTTAGTGAGCCATTTATTTGTGAAAAACATTTTATAGGTGATGCTTTGTTATTAGAATAAAATGTACTGTTGAAAATGCATTTTTTAATCATCTGAATGTTAATAGACAAAAATGTGGCAAAAAGTAATACAGTGTGTAATTAATTAATCCAAGAGCTGTTATTATTTTACTAAAGTATGAAAGCGGTATATTTAAATCTTATTTAACAATGGCCCCGATTCTGTTGTTCACAAACTAAGCTAAATTTAAGTTCAGTGCATCTTTTTCTTTCTATTTCATTACGAAAAGGACGGAAGATAAATATTAGTTTAGTCCTGTCTATGCTAAAATTTTAGAATGGGATTGGGCGTGTCACGCCAGGAGGCCGACTCAGAAGAAGGTAACAAGACAACGTAAATGGCGTACCGCCAGTGTTGGTTTGAGATGGCTCTGGCAAAATATGTCTCAAATGATTTGGCAGAGGCCTATAATCAGTAGTGAGACAGTGTAGGTCAACTTAAAACCAAGGCTTATCAGGCCTTGTTTTTTTTTGTTGTTTAGTTTACGCCATCACTCATGAAGGGTATCTACCAAATGCAGTACACATGGCTACACATCAAGCTATACATTTCCAGTTTTAGCTGACCGCAGCTGACGTTTTTCGTAGTCAGAAGTCAGCTTATACTGGTTATGTATAGCTTGATGTCTAGCCGTGCGTACGCTGTTATAATAAAACGTTGCCCTGAATAATTAAAGTAATAGCAGGCAAAAAAAAAGCCTGTTGCCTAGAATCAATGTTCCCTAAACTCGGTTACATTTACTATAATATTATTCTTATGCAGGCCAGGCGGGTTAGGCAGTTTATATCTAAAGAATCTATTTATGCAGGTGCATTACCACTATTACCAGAGTCGTCTTTATTTCGATCAACAGCCTACCCGGAAAGGGACTCGCCAAAGATTGAATTTTAGAAAGGTGGGTATGAATTGACAAAGCACCCAGAACGCGGTTGCCTGATGGCCCGCGACTTGTACAACAGTAGGCAATCGCAACTAATCTCGGGGACTTGCCTAAATGAAGACTGAGCCGATCATTGTAATGATTTGAATTTTCCACGCAAAAAAAGTTTTTTTTTCGGGTAAAGTAGGTGTGGACTTTGTGAGGAATTATATTTTCATTGAAACATACCTTTAATGGATTTATCTAATCTGTGGCTTCAAATTCGTCATACTATAAAAATAATATATTATTATCTGTACAAAATAGTTTAAAAAAAATCAAATGTCATTCATTTCATCTGACAACTTTTATAGTGAGAACCAATGTATTTTCATAAATAAATCGTTGTAAACATGGCAAATACAGGCTTATTGCCCTTTGTTCGCGGTGTAGACTTTACTTGTAACGATTTCAGCGTAAGTGTTGTGCCAATTTGTCGATAAATCGCCCTATCTATTACGGATGATATCATATCCCTAACCTTTGCTTTCCTATTTGGATCTAAATATTTTTCTTGATTGTAGGATGATAAATTCCCCGATGCTATTCGGTACATGACTGGTCTTCAATGGCTACGGCTCGACAAAACTAATCTGACTGATATTCCTGAGGAATTGGGCAAGTTAATGAAATTGGTAAGTAGGCCTTTTCACTACAAAAACTATTTGAAAACTTTATAAATCACTGTTGATGATTGAAGGAACAAAGCAACAATGACCTAACAGTCTTGTGAAATCAATGAACTTTTACTTACTAACCCAATTCTAAATTCTTATTGGCACAAAGCAAATCAACCTTCCACTCTAGTATCTGATACTAAGAAATGATCTTAGTGTTAGCTACTAGAAGAGTAGCATTGTAATTTTATCATACAAGCTTAAATTGTAAAATATTTTAAAATAACAGAATAAAACAAACAGGTAAGTTGTATCATCAACTCAACTGTTTTATGTATAATAACAAAATAAACATTAAATAATTATCTTTAACACATAAACTAAAACATTTACTTATTAAAATCGCAGGAGAATCTATCATTGAAGAAGAATGGTCTAGAAAAGTTGTTTGGTGAGCTAACGGAGCTGAAATGTTTGCGGTCACTGAATGTAAGGCACAACAAAGTGAAGAGCTCTGGCATACCAGCTGAGCTCTTCAGGCTAGAGGAGCTGACCACCCTGGACCTGTCACATAACAGACTAAAAGAAGTTCCTGAGGGACTGGAGAAAGCCAAATCATTGCTAGTCTTAAATCTCAGTCATAATAAGTAAGTTTTTAACAGCACATCTTTTCTGAAATGTTGTTTTTTTTTTGTAAGGGCAAGCAAACTATAGTATATTGAAAATAAACAGAAATAACTATACTACCCAATACATTTTCCACAGATTACAATTTAACTTACTGTGTGGCAAACACAATAAATTGTAGTCAGGACAAAATTAATAACAAAATAAAATAATTATGAACAAAAGACTCTTGATAATTGTATCCTAAGGGTCCTAATGTGATAATAATAATTTGCTAAAGCATACGGCATCTATTGTTAATTGATAATGTAGAAAAACATCAAATTGAATTTATAATTTACTGCATATCAAATAAACAAAAGTTTGTTAACAACCTAAACAGATAGAAGTATGTTAATTTTATTTCTGCTAACATATTCTTAATTAAATACAAAACAAATGAAGTGATAAAGAATTTGTGTCAACTATACAGGTTTTATGTTAACTAGCAATGGCCTGCAGTTTCACCCGCTTTAATTTGAGGAAAAAACCTTAAACTACTGAAATATATTCCATTACTTTAAGATGATTACTTAGTATGCACGGCTACACATCAAGCTACACATAACCAGTATAAGCTGACTTCTGATTGTACGAAAAACCTATACAATGTGAGGTCAGCTAAAACTGGAAATATATAGCTTGATGTGTAGCCATGTGTACATTTCTTTAAGAAGCTATTTTAGGTACATCAAGAGTAAGTCCCGTATTACAGAACGTCACTCAATACTCAAGCATTACTTAAAAGTAGTTTCAACCAATCAAATGGCTTGAATCTAGTTTTAAGTAATGCTTGAGTATTGAGTGACGTTCTGTAATACGGGCCTAAACCTTGCAGAGGTACCGGCGACCGTGTGGATTTATTTTAAAACTATGATATCTCCTAAGATGTTCATTGAAATCCAATGACGTCAAGGGCAATTTGGGTCAAAATTTAATACTTGTAATGAATAACGTATTTATTTGAATAAGGATTAATACCATGTTTATAAAAACACCTTCGCAAATAATGCATTATTTTAGAATAAATTTGGATTACCATAAAAAAAGTTATAGTGAGTAAACCATAAAAGATAGACATAATATACTGACGCGGACTATTTTTAGAACTTTTAAGAACAATTCCAATTCATACATTATTTTTGCGTAACTTTAACCGTTTACGCAGCACACGCATCAGAAGTTGTCAAAAGGAATAATTTTTCCCGTTTTTGCAACATTTTCATTGATGCTCCGCTCCTATTGATCAGCTTTATAATATTAGTATATATTAAATTAATATCATGAAAACTGAATATTTTAATTGTTATTTCAGAATTGAGAGCATCCCACCAACATTGTTTGTGCAACTGACAGATCTATTGTTTCTGGACCTGTCTCAGAATCTACTGGAGACTTTGCCCCCTCAGACGAGGAGGCTGGCGAACCTGCAGACCCTTATACTTAATGACAACCCTCTTGGAGTTTTTCAACTGAGGTGAGATCATTTTTGTATCAAACTGAAAAAAAAAATATTTGTAATATTAAATTGAAAAGACATTCTTTAATAGAGGAAAAAAAACACTTGTAATTCATCACTTTTAAGGATGAAAAATAGTATCTTTTAATTCTCACTTATCAGTACAAAAATGTGGTTACAAAACTTTTGTGTATCTGTAAAATGAAGGTACTTGGAAATCTTCTTGACAAATAAGATTTGTACAAGTCCACATGTGTGAAAATAACATATTAGTTTAAGGCTACCTAGTGCTTATGCTATCCACGAAATAAAACAGTGAATTACCTAATTGGTGATTTACTGAACATAATAAAATCACAGTTTTGAAAATTTAGTCATTATTTTCAATCAAATCCAGAAGCTTAAGTATATTTCTTCATTTGCAGACAACTACCCTCTCTTCAGAGCTTGGAAGTGCTCCACATGCGCAACACGCAGAGAACGCTAGCCAATTTGCCTGCATCTCTGGACACCCTATCAAACCTGTCTGATGTAGACTTGTCTAAAAATGCCCTGACCAAAGTACCTGATGCCCTGTATTCACTGCTCAGCCTCAAGAGGCTGAATCTCAGTGATAATGAGATCACTGAGGTGTCTTCAGGTAAGATGCTTAAGCTTGTAAACTTTACATAATATCTATATCTATACTAATAATAAAACTGAAGAATTTGTTTGATTGTGCTAATCTCTGGAACTGGAACTAGCGGTCGGATTTGAAAATTATTTTTGCATTTGATAGCCCAATTCTTGAGGAAAGCTATAGGCTATTTAACATCTGGCTATGACCCTTAGGACCCAAGCGAAAAGTAAAAAAGTCAGTAAGATCGCTATGCGACGGATTGCGTCGGAGGAACAAGAAATTTCACGCGGACGTGTTCGCGGGCAGAAGCTAGTCATTAATTAAAGCTTTGATAATATTAGGTAGTCAATTTATTAACAGCATCTTTACACATCTGTGTAACTGATTTGTAAAAAAAACAAACTTTTTGATCTGAAAAAGAGCTCATCATCCACTCTCTTCAAATAAATATGGATACAGGCAGGAGAATTATTGAACTAACAAAGCTTCCTGAAAGAAATTCAGTGATTTTTTACAATTCTTCAATCCATTACATATTGTTATTTAAAACAAATTTCCAGAATTTTCTCTAAGGGTGCTTATATAAAGAAACAGGTTTCCAGTGCAGGCGAGTCTGTGCGGGTCGGTACCGATCGGTGCGGGTGAAATAGTCCCACATTAACTTATGGTCTCACACATAAAGAAACACGTAAAACTTGAAACTGTTTCCTTCTGAAGATCAAACCTGCGGAGACCTGTACCGGGAGTAGGGACCGAAAACCCGCTTCTATATCTAAGCACCCTTATCCAACAAGTAAACAAGTAGTCTTTGTAAACAAGTAGTGGAAATTTCTTTACTGCACACAATCTAAAGTAATATCAATGTTTGTTGTTGTCTTTGTGATAAAAATCTTCAGCTTAGATTAAATGCTACTAAATCTATAAGTATTTCTAAAATCCAATTAACTAACGCTAAATACTTAACTTCTCTTACCCTTATTTACTTAAGTTTTCCAAATAGTAGAAGGTTTAAAACCCAAATTCACGAAAGACGTCTTGAGAAAAATACATGTCTTGAAAACTCCTCAGATTAAAAATAAAAAAAGTATAGGAAAAAAATCAGATGGTGAGCAGGCGCATAAAACTTCTTTATGAATAAAGATTGATCAGCACACAATTTCCATTGGTATACATAATGCTATGATGCAGATTGATATCAATGCACATATAAACTCATAATGTTTTCACTTGTGCGTTTGCATGTCTATTAGCTATTACTACCCAGTCATGCTTTCTATTTTACTATGCGTATAACAGCTGAATTACTCGTGAAAAATATATGGTGCAGCATTACTTAATTGTCTTGTTACTTAATTCGAGTTTTTTTAGCTCTATTGAATTAATTTCGTTTTATAGCCCCAAAAGTACTTGTTGCAAGACTCCTCCGTTGGTCTAGTGGTCGCAGGCGCTATTGCTTAGTATGAGATCCTGGGTTCGAGTCAGGTCGGGCAGTGCTATTGAGTTTTTCCATTAGGAATTTCTTAACAGCCCGGAGTTTGGAAGTTGGCGGTGTTATATCCCCGTGCCTCGAAAAGCAGGTTAAGCCGTTGGTTCTGCGCCTGATCTCTCTCCATTCGTGTCGTATTGCCGTCCCATCGGACTATGAGAGAGAGGGAAGAGTCGGGGAGGCTATTATTATTATTGTTTTTTTCCATCTGGAATTTCTCAGTAGTAGAGTCTGATTGGTGCCCGCTTGATGGCAATATACTCGCCCCCCTATTACATGGAACTTAAACATAGCTAGCGAAATGTGGGTGTGTGTAATAGGTACACCTCTGCCCAACCCTTCGGGGAACAAGGCGTGATTTTATCTAAAAGCATAGCTGTGTTCCACTACTACGTATTACTGCCAATAAAAAGTATTACTGTGTTTCGATTTTAAGGGCTTCGTTATTGGTAAAATTATTATAGGCATCCCAAATATTTCATTTTTGTCCTAAGATTGGCAATGTATTATCTAAATATGTGTTGGGTGTATGTAGGATGCGGTAACCTCTTTTAATTATTCAAAACTCTTCGTGAACTATAAAACTTAAACGTAACGATGTGGGGAACATTTTAATGGTATTATCATTAACAACTCATTGAGTCGTTACTGTACTTAACGCACATCCTGTCGTTGATTGTTACAACCATATGAATAAATTTATATTTTATGATAACTAAGACTAAACTGCAAACCGATACCGCTCAGTATTTAGTTTATCAGCTCGTTGATTGTTCACAAATAATAATAACAATTGCAAAAAAAAAAAAAACATTTTATTATCGGGTTTCGAAGGCCCATAGCGTGTTACTGTTACACAGGAAGATTTATCAAGCCTTATGTCTAATATGTAGCTTGATAAATCTATCTATTGTAGGCCCTTCTAGCCGCTCCGCGAATCCTTTGAGAATGCTGTAGCTGCTTCCTCTCACTCTGCGTATTATTGATGGACGCCACTTTCTTGCGCATGATCGCGAAATATATATAGTCGGTGTGCGCATCAACGAACATACCGGTACCCTAATTGCGTAACACACTATCAATCGGAATCTGAATCATTTTGAAGCAAATTGCTAATCCATTGCTTCTTAAGTTCGAAAAATGTGTCTGCTCAACACGTAAATAACGCAATGAATGTTGTTGAACTGTCAAGATGAAACCGATTCCGATTCATAATGTGTTACGCAATTGCCTCGCTGACGCGCTACAGCAGGGTGGAAGCGTCAACAACGCCCTGTAGACATTGTTAATCAGCTGACAAGAACTTAATTTTAGTACGTCAGTCTAAAATTAGTTGAGCAGCCCTGCTCTATAATATTATCATTACCAGTCTATTATTGTCTAACTACAGAGTACATACTAATCTTCTCGTTAAAATCACTACATAGTTTATAACAAAGTCGCTTTCTCTGTCCCTTTGAACGCTTAGATCTTTAAAACTTCGCAACGGATTTTGATGCGGTTTTTTTTAATAGATAGAGTGATTCAAGAGGAAGGTTTATATATATAATACATGCATGCATGTGATGTCGTAAATAAACACATTTTTTTGCGCTTACTTTTCAAACGCTGGCTGAACCCTACGAGATAGGTCAAAATAATGTACTACAGTATTGTACACCTTAAAAAGGTCTACAAAAAGTCCGCGATGGTATATGTCTATCTCTTAGGGATAACCCACAATAATCATTTTTTATCCTTTACTTTTTACGAGAAATAATGGCTTATTTACGAAGCGATTTTAAGCAATACAGTATTAATCCTTATCCAATTAAGTACCTTAAATACATTGTGCATTTAATATAGATAAATATGGCCCTTTACAGCATGTAATTTAAATGAATGTTTTCGAAGATATTACAGATTAAAATGCAGGGACATAGCGGTTGCTGCGGTACCGGCCGTGGCGGCGCGTGCTGGCATTCTTGAAATACCTGTACTTAGTATCAGTAGGTATTGCACCCGTGCGAAGCCGGGGCGGGTCGCTAGTAAGAGATAAAAACCAGATTTCCTCATAATAATTTGCGTTACCTCGCAACCGGCGTGCGTGCGAAGTAAAAGGAGTACCTATGTAAAGATCGTAGCAGGAGGCGTTCTGTAGTTTCTGCCTACCCCCATGGAAAAAGGCGTATGTTTATGTATGTGTTTGTATTTTCCTTTACCGTATGTTGTGCTTATGTATACGGTAAACGGGAAAAATCAGATTAACGAAAACCAGTCCAAAACTGACCATGTAATAAAAGCTTTACCAAACAAAGAACTCAACACATGTTCAGACACTTGATACGGTGTAAATGTCACCATTGATGTTCCGGTCGTGACCACGGCCACCCATCCGTGGCCTAGGTTGACCTTACAATATATGTAAGGGATCCTTTAGAATCATCTAGTGATCTGCGACACACGACACGCTTGTATCTGGCAGTCACGTCCAAAACTTATGGCATCGCGGAGTTTATTTTTCTGGTGAATTTCGAACAAGGATTTGGTTGGTGAAATGTGGTTGTACGAAGGGTTTACCTTTGCCTAACCCTACGCGGAATACAGGCGTGATGTAATGTTGAGTGACTCGTAAATTCATTTGAATAACGATGCTGTAGTAATTTGTGAGTTTCTAGAAGGTGCACCAAAGGAAGTTCCTTACATTTATATCATATTAAATGCACAATCTTTGATCCTTTAATTCATTATCAAATTAATTTCTGCTCCAAAGGAAGTGGTAGTAGATAAATCGCCTTTTCCATATCTGTTATGCTCTTTACGTGATATTATAATAATAATAATTGAAATTCTACATAATCCACCGGCATGCTGATTAAAAAAAATAAGTTACGAATAAAGCTAATAATCTTCCAGCTATGGACAACTGGCAGAAGCTGGAAAGCTTGAACTTATCCCGAAACAACTTGACCGTGTTACCGGCATCTTTGTGCAAGCTTCAGAACCTAAGGAGGCTGCATGTGGATGACAATAAGCTGGACTTCGAAGGCATACCCTCGGGCATTGGGAAACTTGGCAGTCTGGAGGTGTTCTCAGCTGCTAACAATGTGCTGGAGATGATTCCTGAAGGTCTTTGCAGGTAGGCAACATTTTTGCTCAGTAATAGTAGTTTTTGTCGAACCCTGCGGGAAAGTGGCGTGAGTATGCTTAAAAATAATGATTATTTCCCAAACTTACAAACAACTCTTTACTTTAAGACGTCCTTAGGTCTTTCTGTCTCTGCAATACATTATATGTATAATATATTTGTTTTATGTCAACGACTCTGGGTTAATGCTGTGTATGTGTTTAGTTGGTAAGCCTTATTAAATAAGTAATATGCCTCAAAGTGTCAGCACGAAGATTTCCAGTGCCATGATTTAAAATTAAATTACATTTGAGAATTTGTCCGTAAGGTGTGGGAAAAGCTGAAAATATTTTGCCGAAAGTATTTTTACGAAAATCAAATACATTGTCATTAAATAATTATCACATGAATTCAAAAAGAATGTTTTAACAAAAAGCAGGTCAACTTCAATAATAATTTGGGGCATTTCCAAAAATAAAAGAGGTCAAGAACCATGCCTCATTGTTCACTGTCTTTCACCACATTTGTTTGGTCATTGAAAAATGGCTGACATTGAAAAATAACGTTGAAGTATTTACATTATGTTAACATTAATATAGTGATTATGTAAAAAAACAGCAGCATCCTCTTTACATTAATCACCAGTGACCAAATTGTGTGCCAAATAAGACAGTAACACGGTAACACCCACTGAATTTTCCACCGAAGGGACCCTTTCTCACGTATGACTTGAAGACAGGTCCTACCTAAAGTGCAATAGACGCTGCCCAGCTAAGTAGCAAATGAAGTGCTGAGAAAGTCACATTAGTGGGTATTTTACTTTTTTATGTTGATTATGGTCGTGTGTGACCACACCACAATGTTACCTGATGGTGTGCGATGCCTTCGATGCAAGCTCACGCGCTCTTTAATTTTAGCAATGCTATTTCAAAATCACACAGACGTAGAAGAACCGAAGCGGCGGTGCTTGTGGGAGGAATATATCCAACAGTGGAAGTTTTTCGGCTGCAATGATGATGATGATTTCAAAATCTGCATATTTTTCAATTACTCGTAATAAAAAATAAAACCATTAAATAAACTTTCCCGCTGCAAATGATTGCGTTTCTGACAACGTTCGCTCGTCAAAATGAAATGCTAAGTTATGCTACACAAATATGTTAACAGATGATCTATTAACATGGAAGCACACATTCATTCTTCAACAACCGTGTTTAAATAATAAATCGTCTCGTTACACACGCATAGTTTTTTGTACGTAAGATCATTAATTAACATATTTCGTACATTCAATGGCTGTCATGCTACATAAAAAAAAGTTTTTCTGTCTTGATTAGTTTATTGCGAGCCTTTATGTCTATGGTATATTTTTAAAAAAACGTCTCATAACTACTGCTCTCAAAACTTTGAAGGAAAAAATCGTGAGAAAACATTTATGTCATAAAAAAATCAAAGACATGTGACGTACACCAACCCGCACTGGGCCTGCGTGGTGGATTACGGCCCACTCTCTCACAGAGAGGAGGTCTGTGTCCACGGAATAACAAAAACAGCCCGTGTCCCAGCAATGGGAACGCGATAAGCTGATTATGCTATTATGCTTATTTAATATATTTTCAGGTATGTAAATTATAATTCAGAAAATGTAACATAGTAAGCAGATTAAGAGTGACCTTAGCTCTAGATATCAGTTAGATGGCGTGCGGTGTATGCGGTCTTTATCTAGCAGTAGACTAGTATAATCTGATATTGGTGACGATACGATTTACAGATACCAGCACATCAAGCTATCCAAAACTGTCAAATTTAAAACTTCAACAAAACAAACGAACTTTGAACCTTACGCTTTAGCAATAAAGTTGAAAATCAATTAGAAATTTCACAGATTGTAGTAGCTTGATGTGCTGGCGTCTGTCTGTCTACACACAGTAACCTGGTCTTAATATGACACATCCAACTTTATAAAGAGACTCACATTAGTAGGAGTGACAGAGACGACGCTCTACATACATATAGAAACGACGCATACAACTTATTTAAAAATTGGATGTGATTTATTAACGGGAAATATTTAACTGATCCACTAAAATCTTATTGAGTTATTATCATGATGGACACTTCTTTTAAATTAATAAATCTCTAAATACATCTTGAGCTTCTAATGATGCACACAATATCACAACTTGATTTTCTATTGTACTCAGATGCGGCTCCCTCAAGAAGTTAAACCTAAGCTGCAACAAGCTCATCACATTACCCGATGCCATTCACCTGCTGAGTGACTTGGAGAGTCTGCAACTCCACGGTAACCCCGACCTGGTGATGCCGCCGAAACCAGTGGAGCGAGCAAGGGGCGCTGGTCTGCAGTATTATAACATTGACTTTTCGCTACAAGCTCAACTGCAATTGGCTGGCGCCGCGACCAATGAAAACACTACGCCTAGCAGTGAGTATTAACTCTAGCAAGTTAACTGTGACTGTCAAATTGAATTTTTTCGTCACGAATATGAAGCAATATTATTCTATTGGTGCCATTTTTCCTCCCGCACCGCTCCGCTATCTCGCAACGCTCTGGTAAAAAGCTAATCTGATGGAAGGTTATTTAAAACAGTAACGCTTTTAGGGTAACATTTAAGTAAACTTCTATCGTGTTGATGGCACGTTTCATATTGTACACTGAGCGACTGTTTCACAATATCTGAATAGGCACCATCTAGCAGTTCATTAAATAATGTAATAACATTTCTACGAAATTATTTGCCAGGTAAGTCAATCGAAGTGATCCAGAGGTGGTAAAAAAGAGCCCATTACATTAATTTTGGTTATTGGAGGACTGACATTTTGAATATCAAGTAATGTTGTGTCATATTTAGCAAATATACAATATCTGCACAGGTATAAAATCAGATCCAATCGCGCGCAAGATGCGCTTACGTCGCGGGCGCGCCGAGCCCGAACAACGCGACTCTGCGGTGATCCTCCGCGGTATGCAAGAGCAAGTTAATACTCAGCACAACGACCAGAGGCTTGAACAGAGAAACTCTGAGCTCAAGTGAGTATATTATTTATGACATTAATAGAACGGTCGAGATTAATTATACTTTTTAGACACAACAATTTTGCAAAAAAAAAAAATACATAATATATGAAACAACTATACTAAACAAACTGTTTTTATAATTTTATTTGAACAATACCACTGCAGAGCTGACTTAGGGTGAAATCACATTTGCACGTACCTATATTTAAATTAATATACAATATTAATTTTCAAGATATGGAACAACAAACTGAATGTCACTTAAGAAAGTTCAAATCCCATTGCAACCAAAAACTTATTAGGACCTTTTTGTTACAATTGGTCACTCAAAATTCAACTTGTTATTAATACACTTCACTAAAGTAGATAACTAATTAAGTGGCCAATCTCAACGGAGATTAGCCAGGTACGCGGGAGCGGTATTATAGCGCACAAATGTGTGCGCAGACACTGGTGCACTCTCTGGGGGCCTACCACCACCTCTTATAGCAGTATTATTTTAATCTTACTTCAGTGTGGGAAAGAGATGGAGCTATACAGAACATGCAGCTCCATCTCTTTCCCACACTGAAGTAAGATTAAAATAATGCTGCTATAAGAGTGGTGGTAGGCCCCCTGTTCCTTTACTCTCATAGTCCGATGGGACGACAATCCGACACAACCGGAGAGAGACCAGGCGCAGGACCAGCGGTTTTAAGTGCTTTCCGAGGCACGGGGGTATTAAACCGCCAACTTTCAAACTTCGGACTGTTACTAAGAAATTACTAAGAAACTCAATAACACTTTATCCGACCCGGGATCGAACCCAGGACCCCACGCTCAGCAGTCGCGCTCGCAACCACGAGACCAACCGGGCAGTCAGTTTCTTACATACAACTCTGTTAGAAAAAAGGTGGCTGGGACAGATCTGATGTGGAATATGGAGGATAGGGTGTTGTATATGGCGCAGCTTGGATGAGGCATGTGTCCAGTGGAAAGCCTGAGTTGATTTATTGAACTCTGTTAATGTCATAATTATGCGTCGACTAATGAATGAGAAACAATAAATATCGCATTCGTCACTCCTATAGTAATCATAATATCAGTGTTTATTTGCTTCCTAACCATAAATATTTACACTTGTTCACGACAGCATACTAACCGTATTCAAAAGAGTAACTATTAAGTTCCTTAATTTTTTTTTAAATTAAAAAACATAAGTAATTTTTTTTTTAAATTTAATTAAATAAAATTTCTATATTTATGTCTGTAATTTATATGGTGTAGGTACATAATAAAGAGAATTCTATTCTATTCCTTTCGTGCCCTGTTTATCAATACCTTTGCTATTTTGTTTGTTGTATCTTACGTCAAGAGATTCTCATTGTTCTCCCATGTGTGAACAATAAACAACGCGTATTATATTGTAGGCCGAAGCGCTGGGACGAGAGTCTAGAGAAGCCTCCACTAGACTACTCGGAGTTCTTCGATGAGGACACAGGGCAGACGCCCGGCCTTACAGTGTGGGAGATCGAGAACTTCATACCTGCGCCTGTTGACGAGGTAACGTGAGAACTTAGTTAATACTTACTTATCTATATATACTAGCTTCATCCCGCGACTTCGTCCGAGTGAAATTACTTGTTACCCCGATCTACCTCGTCGTATTGCATCGCCTGCGCGCGCTATTACTTCGTTTTCGCTTAGGGTTCTTTCTTACTCTTTTTTCTTTTTGCTCGGCTCCTGAGAGTCCTAGCGTGATGTTAATAGCCTATAACTTAAAAAAAAACAAACTCTTCAGATTTATTATTAGTATAGATTATAAATTGAAGTCGCTTATCGCGTCTTTCTGTGTGACCGTGATATTCTTTTATACTACGCAACGGATTATGCTGCTCAAATAAATTGTTTTCTTTCAGGATAATTTGTGCATTAATAAAATGATACTGGCCCCGATTCTGTTGTTCACAAACTAAACTAAATTTAAGTTTAGTGCATCTTTTTCTTTCTATTTCAATATGAAAAGGACAGAAGATAAATATTAGTTTAGTTCCGTCAAATTAGATAATCCATAGACAAGTTTAGACGTGATTAAAAAATTGGCTACTAAAAATACATCAATTTACGTCAGGCGCTGACTAATTTTACAGGACTAAACTAATATTTATCTTAGTTTGTTTGTGAACAACAGAATCGGGGCCACTGTATTCTTTTTTGTCATCTGTATGTTGAAGAGATCAAGTGCCCCAAATCTAGGCTCAAAATGAGTAAACTGAAGTGCTGCGTGATGACTGATGTGTCTGTTAATTTAAAAAAATATTTTTAAAAAATTTAAAAAATACTTTTCTTCATACCTTGATCCAAATGCTGTTAGTAATACACACTTATAAACTATGTTAGTAGGTAATTTTTTTTAAAATTCATGTACATGTACCGAATGCCATAATGGCGCAACATGACTTCTCACTGATGACCATCAGAATGCCGATGACGCTCCCACGATTAAGAAAGGTCATCGATGTAAGAAAAATGTTATAATTTGGATGTTTCGTGATGTAGGTGGCACACGGCAAATTCTTCGAAGGTGATTGCTACATAGTGTTGAAGACGGCCATCGAGGAGCAAGGCCAGCTGTCCTGGGATATACACTTCTGGATCGGGTCGAAGGCAACCGTAAGTAGATACAAACATTATGATAATTCGAGCGTTAGGTAATAGTTTATCATGGTGTTTTAAAGAGATTTTTTTTTTGTTTGGGCTTGCTGGCCATTCTTTTGAAGACCATTCGGTCTTCAACAGCAGCATCTTTGTAAATAATTACAACCGGCTTCTTGATTGTTTACACTTAGAACATGCGTCTGACATAAACTTGTTTCAAATCAAAGTGTTTTCATGAGTGCACCTGTTTTCTATCAATATTGTTATATATATATATATATATTAATATTATAAATATATGTATACATAGGCTACCAAAATAATTATTAACCTGAATTCAACTTGGAATCTAATTCCTTTTTTTTAATCCTTTATTAAAAAGAACTAGGTTCTTAATAATTAATTACGATCTAGCCTATAAGACTAATAAGCAATTTTAATGTAACTTAACTTTTACTCTAATTCCTGTGAATAAAAACGTTCAAAATCTCGGTACTTTTGACGGATGGCGACTGAGATTAAAATGCGAATAGTCTTAAAAATACGGGAAAGGACCCTCTGATATGTTTTTAACGTTTCAAAACATACTTGCGTAGTTGGACAAGGCGGCTTGCGCAGCGATGCACGCGGTGAACCTGCGCAACCTGCTGGGCGCCAAGCGCACGCAGCGCCACGAGCAAACGGACGAGACGCCCGACTTCCTGGCGCTGTTCCCGATCCCGCCCGTCTACATACAGGGCAGCCACACGCCTTCGGGATTCTTCACTGTCGATGACCCGGTAAGTACTCCACCAACAGTAGTATTGTTATTTAATAAAAATTTCGCTTGATTAATTTTATACATATAAATAGTTTTTTTTGCAATATTTAAATTTAAACAACTAAAACATTAAAAATATAATTAAGATACATATATAATTATTTTTAAAATTTTCGCATATCTCGGGACTATAGGGTCCCGGACCTTTGATAGGCATAGCCAACTTGCAGAGGCTCGTTAGAATCTATAAGTAGCACCAACCGACGATTATCCATGTATGCACTGTGCAAGTGCACCCAAGTACAACCCCCGGTTGTTGTAGAATATGGGAATAAAATAATTATTGGACTATGGAATTGGGTGACTAAGATGAACTGGTCACCTAGAACTATAGAAAAACTGTGGCTTCTGCCTGACTTATGTATTATATAAATACAATACATGAATAAAATGGCAGGGGGTGACTTGCACACTCAATAATTGCCCCCCGGAATCGGTCGCTAGCACATAGTGACTTTGTGACAAGGGCACACCCCGGACACTCCGTACAACGCGCGCAAAATAATTACCTACTACTACTACATAGCCAAATGACGTCGGTACACGTGCAAATGTGTGCGTAAATTCTAGTAGGGTTGGTTGTCGTGCGGAGCGTAAAAAAAATGGCGGGAACGACGACGACGCGACTAGAAAGGACTAGTTTGATTGTTTATCTAATTAGTCGGGTTCGTAATGAAATAAAAATAATATTAAAATAGTTAAATAATAAATGTAAAACTTTTTAACAATAACTTTAATTTCGGATGTAGGTGTCTTTGGATCTGTATTTTAGTTTATTGCCACCGACTTACGAAATTAAAGTTATTTTTCACTTTGTACTTAGTGTTTTTTTGGAAGTCGGTTTTTTTTGCTAAAAAGTTTTTATTTCTCGCTTTTTAGTGGGTCTGTTTATAAAGTATCTAAGTTACAATAGCCTAATGTCAAGTTGCTCATCGCCTTGTACAAAATATTGCTTTTCCCGATGCAGGGACGTTAATTGTTGAGAAGTTCTCTTGGTACTCCATCATCAGCTCCATTTCATCATTCGCATTGTGACGAGCATAAATTGTGCTTAGCAAACATATTAAAGTAATCGAATCGCAACCTGCGAAATACTTATTATTGAGTAGTCCCGGTGGCCATCTGTGGTCTTCATCATCAGTTCCACTTCACTAAATGTTGCTATCCCAGAGCAAATACCCATGCAAATAAGGTACTTAGCTAAATATTGCTTACACTAAAATATTTTCGTTTAAATGACCTACTTAACTATAAATAATCTTACTTAACTATAATAATAATAAAGTTATTATATCGCATGGTATTAAAATGCGATATCTTAAAAACATTTATGTAAATACAAATTCGGAAAAGCATCACAATATCGAACCATCGTGATTAAAACTCAGATAAAACTTTTAAATCGCAAAATTGTGTGTTCGTGCCAGCAGTACAGTGCTGCGGTTCTTTGTGAGCGCCCCGAGCTAAAGAACCGCCGATAGTGTCGCGGGTGTGCGGGGCGAGGTGCGGTATCTGATGTCAGCGCGGGGTAGGGAGTGGCCATTCTGTACGAAGTACTATTAGGTATTCTGTGACAAGGGGGAAAATATCTGAGGTGCTTGAGGAATAAAGAGGTATTCAACGGCTATCGGGAAAATCCCGGAAGTACGGTCAAGATCTCACCAGCATCTTACTGGAATACTTCCTTCCTCCGAGCACGTTTGCTATTACAAATTTTCACACTCTTCAACTCTGTTAAGGGGTCTGTTTTCGATGGATGCACATGACAAAATATGACAGCCACATTAGCTCCGGCAAAGTCGCAATACATATACTTATTCGGTCTTCTCTCTAGTGACTCTCAACTCTCTTCTCTCCAAGAACTTCTGCCATGACGTCAGGTCTGATTGCACTTCTGCCAACGATTCGGCTTTAGGGACTACATTATCTCCTTATAATAGTGACCACGGTGCTGGTTTTTGTATGTTTGAAGTGATATATTCAATTACCAAGTTGAATAGTAGAGGGCTCAGGGTCGAGCCCTGACAAACATCTACTCTGACCTCAAATGCTTTACTTGTTCCTGCTGGGCTGACCGCTCTTGTAGATACACTGTGGTACAGACCTATAAGGAGCTCGACATAATGCTCCGGAACTAGTTGTGCTCTTAGTGCTTGCCAGATAAGCTTTCGCTGAACTCGGTCGAACGTCTTTTCGAGGTAGATGAAAACCATGTTGAGGTCTTGCTTGTGAGACTTATACTTTTCCATAAGTATTTTTACCTAGTGAATTACGTCTGTGGTGCTCACACCGCTAGTAAATCCGCACTGGTTCGGTGTTATGCGATATGTAATATCACTGTACATATTATAGTACCACTGCATTATAATTTATTCTTACTTTTCCTGATTTGTTTGCCCTATTGATTTACGATAATGAATACTCAATTTACTGAATATGCTTGTTTTTTGTCCTTTTTACGCCGTTTCGTTTGTGCCAGTTTTTCAATAAGTTTTTCCAATGAAGGCCTGCTCTCGCAACGTGTTCTCGCTAGATACTTATCTGTTTCTATATGATTTAATATTGTTGTAGCACTATGTCACTCGTTTATACCGCGTGCACGGCGCCGGTAACAGCATCCACCTGGAGCCGGTCGCTGTGCAAGCTGAGTCGCTCGACCCTCGCTACGTGTTCGTGCTAGATACCGGCCTGCTTATCTATTTATGGTGAGTTTTCAAGAAAAAAACACAAAGTGGCAACGACCGAGCAATAGTAACAAAAGATAATGACAATGGCCCCGATTCTGTTGTTCACAAACTAAACTAAATTTAAGTTCAGTGCATCTTTTTCTCTCTGTTTCATTAAGAAAAGGACAGAAGATAAATTTTAGTTTAGTCCTGTCAAATTACTCAGCGCTTGACGTATTTTTAGTAGCCAATTTTTTAATCACGTCTAAACTTGTCTATGGATTATCTAATTTGACAGGACTAAACTAATATTTATCTTCTGTCCTTTTCTTAATGAAATAGAAAAAAAAAGATGAACTGAATTTAAATTTATTTTAGTTTGTGAACAACAGAATCGGGGCCAATATCAAAGAAACGTAATGAATAATTACAAGATGGATTTTACATCAGTAGCGCACATTTTTACGTTATATACAGGGTGTAAGAAGACCCATCACATAGCCGTCAACTACGCATTACGCATTCTGTACATACGAACTAAGTAACATTGCACAAAAATAATTGCTGAAAAACGACGTTTATTTTTGATGTGAAAATTTTCTGTTTGCGCTAGTGCGCAATGAAACGCACGCAAAACATTGTGCTTATGGGTGCATTAAACGGTACAGGTGTCGTGAGGGTATTTAAAGTTGTGTTACAACATTAAAAGCTTGTTAAAAAAAAACCTCAGTAAAAGTTGGTGCTTTGACCTGCAATATCTCTGTAACCGGAAGGTTCCCAGGTATTGTTCAGTACAATGATTACAATAATGAGAAGCACAAGTGACTCTCGACTTCGTTATGTGTCTTTTTACACCCGTTATAAGGTATCAAAATAACTGTATTGGAAAAGTGTGGGCACAGCCTAGGTGACTATGACAGTTATTAATAATCGCCACTGCGGGCATTTATCTCGTTATTTTGGACCTATGTCAAATTTTGGTTACATAAGCTGCGTCGCGAAACGTGCTGTCAAGACCCAACAAACTCAAAAACGTCTTTTTATGCAGGTATGGCAAAAAAGCAAAGAACACGCTAAAGTCCAAAGCTCGTTTGTTCGCGGAGAAAATAAACAAAGAAGAGCGTAAGAACAAGGCAGAGTTGATCGCTGAGCCGCCCGGTAAAGAACCGAACAGTTTCTGGGAGACCCTTGGATATGAGGGAGATATGCCGTATGTGCCTAAAGTAAGTTGAATGTGGTTTTGTTGATATTTGTTGTATAGTTGACACCTCGAGTATACTAGTCTAATGTCAAATCGCATTTCCAACTCATTTTATGTATACAGGTTGAAATTTAAATCACCATTTTCCTTATAAGGGGTCATTGTACTCATCATTATGAACAATTTTTACTATGGGACCAAACATGTTAATCGCGAAAAAAAAATCAGCTGTTCCCTGCATTTTGACCAGTTCTGCGAACATAAATGTAGGGCAGCTGATTTTTTTTTTTTCACAATTTCAGGTTTGGCTCATAGCAAAAGTTGTTCATAATGATGAGTACAATGACCCACTAAGAGGAAAACGGTGATTAAAATTTCACCCTGTATAAAGCTGTCTACACAATTGTAAAAAATAAAACATACAAACATCCGAACATAGTACCTCCTCCTTTTTGTGAAGTCGGTAAAAAATGTAAATGTGACGTCGCTGTAAAGACTAGCGATGATGAGTGTGATTTACTGTGTATATGTTGTTTCCTTTGCAACCGAATTAGCTATCCGGATTACAAAAAAAAATCTTATTTGCCATAACATGTAGCTATAATTTTCTTTAAGTTTCAAGGTTGTATTTCGGGCTTTAGGACGCATTAACCTTGCCTACAGTTTGTGACGTGCTAAAAGAAACAATCGAATATTACTTCTCCAATTTTATATATTTTCTTTTTTTAAACGTTTTGTTTTTGTTCAGGAACATGTAGCAGATGAATTCTCGTGGGCAGCCGCACGTCTGTATCGCGTAGAGCTCGGTATGGGCTACTTAGAGCTACCACAGCCGGAGGCCACGCCCCTCGCGCGCGGCGTGCTAGCCACGCGCAACGTGTACATACTGGACGCGCACGTCGATGTGTTTGTGTGGTACGTTAACTTAGATAAATGTCTTTGCACTGAGCGTTGATTAAGCTCCGGCGTTCGTATCGATATAACCACGTCTACAAGACGTTAGCGCAGCGTTTACGCGGCGTCAACTGGCGTCTGATGCAAAGGAACGCTAACACGCTAGAATCCACGGATCCAAAGACATTAAGCTGCATTAATATCAACGTTTTTAAATTATCCTAGGAAAATTTAATGTTACTTACTGTGTATGTATACCTATTTATGCTGACCCCAGCCCGTTATAATACACCAGCTTCTGCCCGCGACTTCGCCTGAGCTTTTACTTCGTTTTCGCTTGGCGTATGTACTTTTTGAATTTTTCACTTTTGCTCGTCTCCTAAGGGTCGCAGCGTGATGTTAAATAGCCTATAACCTTAGTCGAGAATTGGGCTATCAAATGCAAAAAAAAAATCCAATCGGTTGTTCCAGAGATTAACAGGTTAAAAAAAAATCTTCAGCTCTATTATATTATAGCATAGATATCCATTTATGCCTTGAGCTCACAAATGACTTTTCATCAGGTTCGGCAAGAAGTCATCTCGTCTAGTCCGTGCGGCTGCAGTGAAGTTAGCACAGGAACTGTTCAACATGGTGGCGAGACCACCACACGCTCTAGTCACCAGGCTACAGGAGGGAACTGAGACACAGGTACGCATTTTATGACAATAGACAAAGTTTAAACCTTTCTTGTGTCCACATTAGACTTATTTGGGGGTCGGCTCAGCATGTCTTCTTCTGTTTATCTATTTCCATTATTGTCCCAGAATTCATCACCGTTCTGCCATAATTATGTAAAATCTTTTCCACAATCTATCCATCGTTTCTTTCAATCAATCAATCAACTAAGGCTATCGCAGTCCACTGCTGGACATAGGCCTCTTCCATACTGCGCCACATCACCCTGCCTTCCGCATCCAGTCTGTCCCAGCCAACTTTTTGAGGTTGTTTGTTCATCGTGGCTGGGACACTTGCCGATACGCGGTTTACACTCGCAGAGGGGCAATTCTAGTAATTTTATGACCGTCCACAGTCTCAATCTGTCAAAAATACCTCTAATTTCCCTACATTTTGACAAGTGTTTGACATTTGTTTGTCGCTGAGATGAGACTGTGACTAGATTTTGGGCATTTTAAATTACGGGAATTGGCCTTCTGGACTCGTCTGCCTACCGGCCATCGGTCTTTTGACAAACATGGCCAGCCCACTGCCACCATCTATTGCCATCGTTTCTTTAGTCAGTATTTAGTTTCTTTTTGGGTATAGAGGAAGACTCAAGAACCGATAGCATTTCATACTCAAATATTTTCTAACGGTGTCACGACAAATCCATTTGATTTCATTCGTTACCTTCACAATATTGCTAATTGACTGAAAGGATATTATAGGAATTGCAGTTTTGTGGGTATGCATGAGAAGATAAGAAAAAATTGCCTTTGTTCATCAGGGTATTTATAAAGGTGAAACATTCCATAGAAATGATTACTAATCACTTTTCGATCTCTAGGTATTCAAGACATACTTCCTGGGTTGGGAGGAAGTGATAGCGGTCGACTTCACGCGCACGGCCGAGTCTGTCGCGAGAACTGGTGCCGACCTCGCCAGCTGGGCCAAACAACAGGAGACAAAGTATGTATTTAAGATATCAAATTTGTTTTGTCATTCTTACTACATATACAGGGTGAAATTGAAAACATGCGACAAAGCGAAATGGGAGATTGTACTCATCATTCTGAAAAACTTTTACTATTTTATATGGATCTCGGTATGTTATTGAAATATCGTTAAAAAATGGTTCATGGATGTAAGCAAATGAGTCTTTTTTTCTAATTCCGTAGCGTTTTCCGATGCATTAGCCAATTTCATAGTCTAAAATACCTGGTAACTCTGCCACAGAGTATCAAACTTATGTTAGCTGCTGAATTAATCATAAATAATAACATCAGTCAAATTGGCACCTGCCATCTAATCTCTTCACCACCCTTGATTGACTGGTAGAGAAAGCCTAAGGAATTAAGTCCGCTTGATAACCTTTTTGTGTGCGAAATGATTAAATAAATTACTAGGCAAGTTTTAAAATACAGTCACTTTGTCATAAAGAGTAACTTTTATCGCTTACTGCCATCTACACAACGATAACTACTCATTTTACTTCTACAGGGCGGACCTCTCAGCTCTCTTTACACCGCGGCAGCCTGCAATGGGCGCTGCCGAAGCCAAGACCCTCGCAGACGAGTGGAACGAAGACCTGGAGGCAATGGAAGCCTTCGTGCTGGAAGGCAGACACTTCGTGCGCCTACCTGACAATGAGCTGGGCGTGTTTCACAGCTGTGACTGTTACGTGTTCCTGTGCAGATATGTGCTGCCGGCAGAGGTAAGTGTTCTTTAGTATTGGTATGAACTATGTAAAAATAGCTCATCAATATAAATAAAACAAAATCGGGTTAGTTACACCATTTATAAATCTAGAAGTAGAACGACTGGACCGATTTTTGTGATCGTTAATTTCGATTCGTTGGATTTGTAGGATTTGTCTCCGCTCTGAATAGCAGAATAACTATAAAAACGGGGGAAAATTTCACGAAAAAAATAAATATGAAGATAATTCGCTTTCTCATTCATTCTTTTGTATTGGTTCTGAGGCGATGCTAAGTTCGCCGGGTCAGCTAGTGATGTGATAAAAATGTTAGACACCAAACAAAATGGTACCGGAGGTGACTGACTTAGGTGCACTGGACGAGCATTTTAGTTATCAGCACTAGTCCGGGGTGGCTATATTATAGCCACTTCCAACTTTCGATGGTTATTGTCAAGACAATTATACAGGTGTTGTAACATCCCATAAACCGGTGTTATGCAAATAAATGAATTTGAATTCAATCTGCCACTGAGCCAAACCTCCTTGAATGGTGTCAATACTGTTAGTAGACTAGACTAGAATTTATACTTCTTCACTCTCTATATGATGCCTGAGTCTCATCTCAAAATGTATGTTATTCAGTTGTGCTAGGGAAACTATTTGTGTCATAATAAGCATAATTAATGTCAAATTACAGTATAAATTCAAAACATCCACTTTTCTAAACCAACCACATCCAACTTCACATCTCCATAAAATTATCTAAACAGCCCGAAGACGAAACCGACGCCACGAAACCCTGCGAGCCCGAAGACACGGACTCCGAAGCCGCAACCTGGGTGGTGTACTTCTGGCAAGGTCGCCGCGCGCCCAACATGGGCTGGCTGACCTTCACCTTCGGCCTGGAGCGCAAGTTCAAGCAGCTGTGTAAGAGACTGGACGTGGTGCGGACACACCAGCAGCAGGAGAGCCTCAAATTCATGGCGCACTTCCACAGGCGGTTCATCATCAGAGACGGCAAGAGGAACCAGAAGCCGGTAAGTAGCTCCAAACAAAAAAGTCTTAAATTATAACATCATCATCTGCCTAGCCTTTTTCCAACTATGTTGGGGTCGGCTTCCAGTCGAACCGGATGCAGCTGAATACCAGTATTTTACATGGAGCGACTGCGTATCTGACCTCCACAACCCAGTCTCAGGTCTTAAATTATAAATCACTACATATTATAAAACCAAGTCCCCCCGCCGCGTTTGTCTGTCTATCTGAACGCAATAAACTCGATACCTATATGGTTTTCACCAATGGACGGAGTGATTCATGAGGAAGGTTTAGGTGTATAATTCATTAAGTTTTTGTATAAATTGGCTGAAACATGATGATTAGAGAGCTTTACTGGCGTGCGCCACGTAAACTTTGGATGAAATTTGGCACCCAAATAGTTTAAAACCTGGATTAACACGTAGGTTACTTTAAATTCCCTGCCGTAGATGACTGTCGCGCTGCCCGTTTTGCACTATTTACAGCCACTGCAATTTCCAACGCCTTGAGCAATGTAATAGAAGCTTTTTCGTCCATGAACAATTTGTCTCGTTCCGGCCCCGGCTGTACGTCCCCGTGGGATATTTTTCGACATCCACGGGGGCGAAGCCGCGGGAAGAAGCTAGTATAAGATAACGCATCGTACTAGTTAAAGAGTTATTGATGATAATGCCTAATTAATTATTGTGAAAATCTCCATAGATGACCTTGAAAGACTAACTGAGAATAACTTTACTGTGGATACACTTTTAGTAAGCATTTTCTGGTTGATACAAAGACGGTAATAGCACTCTCGCTCGTTAAGTGACCTTTTTATATCGAAGAAAAAAATTTAATATATTTTTAAATGTAACTTTATATTTGTCAGGAGACTGGCCGGCAGCCAGTGGAGCTGTTCGAACTGCGCAGCAACGGGTCTGCGCTGTGCACGCGACTCGTGCAAGTGAAGGCGGACGCCACGCAACTGAACAGTGCCTTCTGGTAAATAAAACTGAGACATTTCTTTTCGAAATACATGAGAATAGGTCAAATATGATGTGCTAGTCAGCACTACGGCGGCAGCGGAAATGATGGCATTGGTATTTGGTAACATAACATCGGATCATTGGACAACATCAAGGCAATGGATCTCTAAGGAGATGGCGAAATTAACTCGATGCCTTTATTAATATTAATAATGACGTCAAACGGTCTAACGGTCAGTTATAGAGGAGGGTGAAAGACTAGGCTGTATGGGACGACTCCGGTTTTGTGATAACTTGATAAGATAATTTTATATTGTCAAGTATTATGGCTGAGTATTATACCTCTCATTGTTACAGCTACATCTTGAACGTGCCTCTTGAAGGCGGCACCGACACGTCATCAGCCATAGTATACGCGTGGATCGGTAACAAGAGCGATGCCGACTCTGCGAGATTAATTGAGCAAATCGCAGAAGAAAAGTTCAACAACCCCTGGGTTAGCCTGCAGGTAAATAAAACAAGGGAGTTTATGAAACTGGCTATGCTTGCTTGCGGCTGATGAAAGCACCCAAGTTTTTTTCAGTTTTCATGTTACCTCTTTCCACATTTTCATCAATATAGGTTTGGTAATGAAGTGGTTAACATTTATATTATTACTAACTTCTGCCCGCGGCTTCGCCCGCATGGTTGACGGAAATTAAACCAAGCGAACGTGCTACCATGATAAAAAGCAGCCTGTGTTCTTCCCTAGCATGCCATCTATTTTCTTGCCAAATTTTATCGAAATCCGTTCTGCGGATTAGGCATGAAAAAGTATTTTTAATACAGTTGCTCAAAAAGTGGCGTATTGCAGGGACGTATAGCGTTCGGGATGTGGGGTATTACATACTCGTGCTTTTTTTTTACCTTTCCCGATCTCGTGCGTTCTCTTTCCCAACTGTCAAAATAATGTCTATTAAAAAGAAAAACCAACCATGAAGTTTTTACTAAAAAAATTCATAGAAGTTTTTATGATTCATGCAAATACGTATATTTCTAAAAAGAAGCTACTAATTTGTTTCAATATCAGATTTAATGATTTGATTGAATACGTTAGGTTAGGTTTCATTTCATTTCATCTCTTTAAATTTCATTTTCATTTTATATCAATAAAAAAATTCTAATGAAGACTTGGCTCTATGGGCATAGTTCCCTTTGCCTACCAGAATGGGTGAAGAAAAAAAATATCTCTGCTTATATTCTACGGTTGGCGCCATTTTTCAGAAATTTTCTTTGCGAGTTTTAGTTGTTTGTTGCACAAAATGAGTAAGTTCGACCCTAGTTTTTTTGAATTAACACCACCTTATTTTATTAAATTGCTTCATTTTTTCGCAACTGTATTAAAAATAGTCGTTCAGTACACGTGCGAAACCGTCATTGCAACTTGTTCCGACTGTCAACCCTCGCCTTCGGCTGCACCTCGGCTCGGGTAGACATTTGTCGGAACTCTTTGCAATAACAACCTTTCCGCACTTGTAATGAAATATACTATTTCATGGGTTTAATTTGTCTGGCGCCGTGAAAATCGCCAATCTAACGGTTTCGGAAGTTGGAACAAACAGACAGACAAAAATTAAAAAAAATAGTTTTTTGTTATCTTAATGTAAAAAGCTATTATTTTCACATCACAAACAAATACTGTAATTTTATTTATTTGTATTGTGTGCAAATTACTGTTAATACTGCAGACCGCTGATTGCTTGAACCATACACTATCACTTTTATTCTGACCTACTATTGAAACCACTGACTGGCTGAACTAGGAAAAGTACCATTGTATAATGTTTTTAGTATATATATAGTATATATATAATAGTTATAGCTAGTTTAACAGTTTTAGCCTATTAATTTTTCAAAATATAAAAAAGAAACTGAGAACAACTCAAATAAAACATGTCCATTCAACAACAGGTTCTAACGGAAGGCAGTGAGCCCGACAACTTCTTCTGGGTAGGTATCGGCGGCCGCAAGCCCTACGATACAGATGCAGACTATCTTAACTACACCAGGCTGTTCCGATGCTCCAACGAGAAGGGATACTTCACAGTCTCCGAGAAATGCACAGACTTCTGTCAGGTAACTAATTCTATTATCAAAAGCTATGTTTAAAAAAAATCTTTCATAGAGCATACAATCATACATAATAAATAATAATACGTATACTTAGACGCTAATCTGGCCCTGAAGCTTTACGCTAATTATGCGATTTTAAACTATCGACTTGGCAGAAATATTTTATTTTTTGTCTAGGACGATCTCGCGGATGACGACATCATGATCTTGGATAATGGCGACCAAGTATTCTTATGGCTGGGTGCCAAGTGCTCCGAAGTGGAAATAAAACTGGCTTACAAATCTGCACAGGTAACAAAATATTTACATAACTAGTCTTCTGGTACTAGGTTCTCTTAAAATACCCCTTCAATAATTTGACAAAAACTGACTGTCAATAATATTAATTTCTAATTGACCATTACCAAGGTATACATCCAACATATGAAGTCAATGCAGCCCGACAAGCCGCGCAAACTCTTCCTGACGCTGAAGAACAAAGAGTCGCGACGGTTCACGAAGTGCTTCCATGGCTGGGGCGAGCACAAGAGGCCCCCAGAGTAAACGCCACATAGATCTGCAGTTGCCAATGACTAGTAACCATTAGACGCCTATATCTAGTTTTCTACGAGAGTGATTTTTAGTTACTAAGTGAAATTGAGGCACACTTTATTAATAAAAAGACATGAGATATGTTCCTTATATCACATGGAACTGCAATTAGCCCCTGCATGGATTGATTATGTTTATAATGTTATTAAAATCAACAGTTTATTGTAAACATCGAAACAGTATTGACTTAGTTTGTAAGAACATATAATGGTATTGTTGACACTACTGAAGCTATTAAAATATTAGTTTTTAACACATTGTAAAGTCATGTTGGTCATTGATACATGCAATAGTATTGCTTTTTGAATAATTAACGAATATTTAGTATCATACTACATTATGTGCTTCCAGATAAAGACATTGTAGGGAGTATAATTTTGATACTAATTCTACCACCGCTCAAATCTAAATTATTGCTTTTTCCTTCTGGTAAGTTCAATATCTTTTGTAATTTCTATTGTAGCAATTAATACTTTAGTCTCTCTTTTCCCAACTTTTTCCTATAAATATTGTCTCTCTTTTCATTAGCAGTTGTTGCAGTGTTAGTATGTATTGCGGTTTGTCAAAAATGAAAGACTGATTCATGCCATTATCTCATATAATTGAACATTCATCTATAAAATATTAAGCACAAGTGTGACGAGATTACACAAAACAATTATTGCTACATTTGTGAGAGTAACTTTTGACTAGATTAGCACATATTGCCTTGTGTTTGTTACTCCTGTGACAAATGAAACATGCATTTTATTCACAATGCATTTAATTATGACATGATTTATTTGATGCAACTTGATTGATTTAGCTGTATATAGTGTGCTGTTTTATATCTTACAATCATATGATAACAAACTGTATTTATGTAAATCATGTAAATAAGAGATTTTTATAATATAATAAAATCCATAAATTAATACATAATTCCTAAGTATTGTGTACAATGCTATTTTGATGTTGAGCACAAAATTTTAATGTTTTTGTAACAATCCTTATAATAAAAATATAACAGTGAATGTGAGTCTTACTATATTATTATATTAAACCCGCATGAAGATAACATTTTCTGAAACAAGAAAAATTACATCTCATAAAAAATCATAACAGGAAGGAATATCTAAATTACTGGATATTTTATTTAGGATATGGTACAGTCTGTGTGGTCCGTACATACTGTACAATAACCTTACAGTATGGGTATAATAGTAAGTTTTTACAGAAAGTGAAGCTATAATGATATTGATTTCATTTTATTTAATTTGATTTGCTATAATTTGATATTTATCTGATTTGATTTTTCTATTAATTTATGGCAATGGGTGTTATTTACCTGAAATAAATTAATTTATTATTATTACTGAAATCTAGGGGAACATTAATTATGCTTGTTCTATGATGAAAAGGATGTACCTAAATTTAATTTTAGTCATCATCGTCGTCGTCATCAGACGGTACAAACAGTTCATTCTCTTCTAGAAAATTAGCTATGTTTTTACTAATAGCTGCTCCTATAAGCAGGCCTGGCACTACAGCCATTACTATGCCGAAAAGACCACCCGGAGACTTCTCTGGCTCAGGGAGTATGGCACCGGACGGAGTAGTCGTAGCGGTCCTTCTTTGTATTGCGTTTTCATGTCTCGTCAGGCTTTTAGATTGCACCACCAATCGGGATAGCCGAAAAATAGCCATTTTGTTCACAATTAAATGCGTTGAGTGTTTTTACTCAATTATTTTTAGCCACTTTCTAGCAGGTATTCTTTTGACAGTGACATTTATAAATTGACAATACAATGACGTCACTCCACGGTCCACCCTCCCATGCTTAGATTATATACCTCTAGATGTAGCCACCTCGTGGCCGCACATGAGACAGCACTATAAAACTTCAATGTTGCTATTACGGAAACTTTTCCCTAAATATAACCAAAAACGTGAGGGTGTTTCGTTGTAACAACTACTAACTAAATTAATGTACTAATATGAATCGCATAACGTCATTCATATGAAGAGTGCAAAATTATTTGTATTATTTAACATATAAAAATTGCCAAAAGGATTCTAATGATATTAACAGTAATATTTTAGTAAAACAATCTTGGAACATGATACTTTCTTATTTAAATACTTACGTAACTATTTTTACAAAGCAGAATTAAAAGTTTGATGGTTTGTTTGATTGAACAAATTAATAACAGAAACTCGAGAGGTCTACTTTATGAAATATTTTTGCCTCATTGTTTGCACATTGAATTGAAGATATAGGCTAAAACATATTTCAGTTTGAAGGAGATGAAATAGTTTAGGTAGGTAACTAATATACTCATATTTATATTTATAATCAGCCAATTGTGCAAAACTAGGAAACGATCAGTTAGGTACATTTCATACCTAATAAAAATGCAGATGCAAACGATCTCAATTCTGCGCATCTCTGCCACAAGATGTATTCTACACCCGCTGAGTACCTACTACTTCATAAAATCAGGTCAGGTCTCTTAGAGTTGATATTTGTGTATTGTCATACGAAATATATTTATTTATTGAAAAAATAAAACCCACAAAAAGTTAATAAAGTTTTATTGATCATTATTATTAGACTAGAATGCGCTACTCCGGATGAGGTGGATGGTACTACACTTATTGTTTCCATCTGGTCTGATGAAACAACAGGAGCCTGTAAAGAAATTTAAAATATTATAAACTTATATCATTATTGTTTCTCTCTGTGTTTTTTGACATATTATTAATTAAAAACTAATTTCAATATCTCTATTGTGTAAAAGAAACTAGTAAAAACGACAATAATAATTGAGCATTTATTTACTTATATGAACATGTTTTACAAGGATGGCTTTAGGTTTATTCTTTTCACTTTGTTTACAATACCAATTTCATCATTATTGAAATGAATGGAGCAAATTTTTCAAGATTTGTGGGGCTACCAATTCTGCCTACCAGTAGCTTTAATCCAAACTTGTCTTAAATTGATATCCTTAGGAAACCTAAAATCATATTTTACAAAGAAAGTCAAACTTATCAGAGGTAAGTATTGATAAAAAGTAACCTCAGAAACAGTGAAATTGTAGTTTCAAATATATATAATATATCGTAAATATATGTTTTTATATTTAGACATCAACTCTTATGTAACAGGAGCAGACTCAAAATCCGGGCTATGTAATATAATGAATACATTTTGTCGCACTTGATTTTAGTATGCTAATGAGAACGGCTACTTTATAGTAAACTAGCTGACTCGGCAAACATAGTTCTACCAGAAAAAAAATATCAAAGAGCAAATGGTGGGTGGGAGGGTAAAAAATAGTAAACTATTCTCAGACCTACTGAATATACGAAAAAAATTTCATAAGAATCGGTCAAGCTGTTTCGGAGGAGTTTTGTTTCAAACACTGACACGAGAATTTTATATATTAGAATAATATGAATTTTACTATATAATTCAAATTAATCTGGTGAACAAACTATTTATTTTATTCAATTTGATTTATGTAAGTACTTGCTGTTTTTATTACAGAGTTATGGGAAAAATAGATGACAAGCAAAGAGTACTTTGTTTATACTGAAATAGAGGGCCATCTCGCGAGATTTGGATGATAACAGAATAAAAAGCGCCCTCTGCGATGAAAATACTAAACTACATCCGTGTGGGCTGTATTTTATTCGCGCGATCTATATCCATCCATAAAGTTGTTTTTATCTAAATATTCTTGTAACAGATAACTCTGTTACAAGAATATTTAGATATTGGCCGCGATTCTGTTGTTCACAAACTAAACTAAATTTAAGTTCAGTGCATCTTTTTCTTTCTATTTTATTACGAAAAGGACAGAGATAAATTATTAGTTTAATCCTGTCAAATTAGATAATCCATAGACAAGTTAGACGAGATTAAAAAATTGCCTACTAAAATACGTCAATTTACGTCAGGCGCTGACTAATTTGACAGGACTAAACTAATATTTATCTTCTGTCCTTTTCATAATGAAATAGAAAGAAAAAGATGCACTGAACTTAAATTTAGTTTAGTTTGTGAAAAACAGAATCGGGGCCATTATTTGAATTACATTAATCTAAAATTCTAAATAAATGGGAAATAAAACAATATAGATACTTTCATTTCTTTTTGTTTTTGTAAGATTTATTGTAGTATATTTTTCAGCCATACTCTGAAGAACATTGTTATTGTCTTTTTTTCTTTTTCCACTTATAACTTTATTTACATCATTGCACTAAGATCGTTTAAAAAATCTCACTGATTTTAAAGCACATGTCCTGAATTTGTGAACATAGATAATTAAAACTTTCATTTGGGTAACACATTGAACCACGCCCAGAATATTCTCTGCACCTCACATAACACACATAGAGTTAACTTAGCGGACAACGAAGAACGATTACACATTACAGCAGAACGACATCGAAACAAAAACAACCATTTTTGTTTATTACTCAGGGCTGCCAGATGTGTTTTTTTATTTTTCCCCAAATTTGAAATATTTTTTCTCCAAAATGATATTTTAAGTTTTACCCAAAGGCAAAAACTTCATAGTAGAAAAAAAAACCGCCCGACTTCTTAACAGTTGTCGTGCCCCCAGCGCCCGGCATAGTGATTTGAAAAAAAAAACAGTGTAATTAATAAAAAAAACCCAGAGTAAACGAGCTCTGGTATTTGGTCGTTAATATACGACCCTGGCGAAATGGATACGAAAATATTTGCGGATTAATCCGACGTACCTAAGCGCTTAAAAGGTTAAGCAATTGTAACCATTAGGAAACAGTTTTTAATGACAAAATTAAGTAGACTAACCTAACTGAACACAACATCGACATAATTATAAAGGAGCATTGCACGCTCTTTGATTGAAACTAAATGGACATCAGTAATGTATTAAGTAGATTTTATTAATTAACCATCAAGCAAATTATTTCCAGTAATCTATAAAAATAGTTTGAACTTCAAGCTTCTACTTACTAAAACAGCGTACCATGATGCACATCGTTTTTTTCTTTGGTGTCTCTAGAGGTACACACGACGAAATAATATCAAGCTATACATTTCCGGTTTTAGCTGAGCTCACATTGTATAGGCTTGTCGTACAATAAGAAGTCATCTTATACTGGAAATGTATGGCTTGATAAAAAATGTCGATTACTCTCATCGATTATCATCGAATAATTATAATATTAAAAATACCCAAAATTCTCCATGATTTTTTTCCTCTATATAAACATTTCTCCAAATATTTCATTTCTCCAGGAGCCAAATTTTTGCCCGAAATTGCGAAAAAAATACCCAGTCTGGTAACCCTGTTATTACTTGCCAGTTGCCAGTGCTGCCAGGGCATATATTTAAATATGTCTAAATTCTTACCAAAGTATTTTTGTTTCGACATTTTTTTCAGCAAAAATGACTTATCATCATGGACACGTACTTTTATATTTAATTTATTCTAACAAACCCTATATTTACAATAAACAAATGTGTGTCTTTATCTCCATTACAACTTTCAAACTCCTATTTAGCAAATAATTAATTACTTATAGCAACACATTTTTAATAGTACTACTAATATTATACCATTTATTTAAGGAGAACATTGTAAACCTTAGTGCAGTATTAAGTTTTGAGTATTTTTTATTTTCTTACATTATACGCTACACCAGCGCCTCTGGATTTACAATATTAAACTAGTAGATTAAAATACTACAAAATTGTAAAGCTGTTATCTAGCTGGAAATATATCTTATGTACTGTCATCTGTAACAAGTTGGGTTATCACGATGCTGTGTTGCAGGGTGTAAAGTACTAAGATTGTATGGCATGATGACAAGGTATGGCAACACAATGAATAACAAGTTATAGGTTATGTGGAAATAAAAATAAACGATATCGCTAGAATTACGCCTAATTTTCATCGAAAGCCATGTCATTACATAAACACAAATGTATTTCTTCAATCAGTGCACAATAATTATTAACATTTGCATACTTACGACTGAAAAGTAACATTGTCGACTTCCTTACTTTCTGTGCGGCTTTTGCAGCCTAAAAGGTATAACTTTAGAATAGTGCCGCAGGAGGGGGGAGTTGGTACTTGAGGGGGAGGGAGGGGGGGTTGACCCCTCCCCCCTGGCACCACTCCCATGAAAAGGTAACTCACCGTTTCCGAGAAAAACGATCTTTTGTAACCTACCCTCAACACTCAAAAATTGCTTAAAAGGGCACGAGAAGGGGGTAGGGAGTGGGAGGGGGGAAGTGGGGCGTTGCCCCCTTTCCCCTGGTACCATTCCCATGAAAAGGTAACGCACCATTCTTATGAAAAATTGATTATTGTAACTTAACCTCAAAACACTTGTTGTCAAAACAAAGTTGTTTCTGCAACGTCTCCGGCGCTGCGGGAAGTGCAGCCCCTTCGCCCTTACGTAACAAAGGATAGGCACCCATGCTCACCTACGCAGCTTCGGCTTGCTGGTCGCCTCCGGCGACCAGCCTCAGCCGCTACGGCTCGCACGGGGCCTATGCTTTGTTACAGCGGGCAGGGGCTGCTCTCCCTCCGCGCCTCCGGTTTTTTATAAACACTCTAGGGGTAACAGCTAAAAGACTACGTGGAGTCGGGGTGCCCCGATTCGGTTTTGGGACAGGTTCGACCTATTTTAACCATATAGTGACATGACGCAAATGGCGTAGTTTTTTTTTTTTACGTTCCGTTTCACCGATTATTATAGACCACAGACAATATACTGGACATACTGTACAGATTTGGTTGTCAATCGCCCATAATAACGTTTCGTTTTCCCTTTTTATCTGATTGAGGTTAGAAACAATTTTTATTAATTTCTCGAAAAATATGCATTACCTTGTATTAAGAGTGGTAGCGTTATAATCGGGGACCCAAGCCCTACCAGCTTTGACCCTTTTTAGCCCGCAACTCCTGCGGCACTATACTAAAGTCAAGCCGCCTAAAATACTGCATCCTCCCATTATATAGCATACAAAATGCACTAAACACTTAATTATTGGAGTTTATTTCTCATACATACACTAAAACTATTACTTTAATTGCCGAAATTATTATAAAAACATAAAAACTGACTCGAGTCGTCCTCTCAGTGACAGTGACAGGCCTTTGTTTGGCTAACTTTTCAAAGTTCGCCAAGCAAAAAACCGGCACGTCGTATGAGACAGAGCATTTTATGTTCTGTCTCAATTTTCTTACTTATTTCGTATATATGTTTCTCACTTCCACACTTCCCTACAGTCTCATGGCTACATCTAGAGGTATTTAGTCTAAGCTCCCATGTGTGGTCTGATTCTGTTTTTTTTCCCTAACTCCCGACTATACTTACTATCATCATCAAACAAAAAAAAAAACTAAAAAAAGTTATAAACTGGAATTTAGAACTGTTCCACGGGGTAAAAAAAATTGTTTAGCTGCCCGTAAATAAAACAAACTTGGAAGATGTTAAGGTGAGTACAGAAGGTTCGGTGGTTTTCTAACCCAATCAACTTCAAGTCATTTCAATGAAATCAGCTGATTCATACGGCTCAGCGGGACTGCGGGAGCTAAAGTGATGACTACCCTCCGCCTAAATTCTCTGCCTAAGGAATAGAAAAACCCATTAGCATCACTGATTTTGTTGACTTTTTGAACCTAAATCGAACGCGTTCGACCTTACTAATAATTTGTTGCTAGAGTAAATATATTAAAATGTGTATCTTTCTAGCTTTTAGAGTTTGAAAGATTATATTCCAGTATTTTTAATTTTTAAAAATATTTTAAAGTTTTAGAGACAAAAATGCAAGTATTAGTTTGCTTGTAATTTAATCTGGTATTTACTTAATGCGAATATAGTCTAGCAACACATTATACTGCAAAATGTCATGTCAACTTGGTCTGAAACGAAATGAACAAAAATTTTAACATAATTTATTTATATTTAACGAAAACTGCTTTTCCTTGTAAAAAATGAATGTGACGTTAATCAGCTTAGAAGCTTTAATTTGTAAGTATTTTTTGTATGGTATTTCCCGTTTTTTATTAAGTTTTTACTACATATTGAGAATGTATTTGTTGTTCGTTTGCTTAGTAAAAGCTACACATGAACCTCTGCCATGTCCGGATGCTGCGGCGTTAGAGGCGTTTTGCGCGGTGATGCGGGACTCTGCGGAGGGCCCGCAGCTGGCGGCGCAGGCTCTGGCAGCCCGCATACACACTACGAACGCTCGCGAAGCTCTACTCGCACTCTCAATGCTAGATCGTTGCATGCGACGTTGTGATGCCGGTTTCCACGCCGAAGTCGGCAAATTCCGCTTCCTCAATGAAATGATAAAGTTAGTTTCACCTAAGTATTTTGCAGATCGAACTTCCCCTGAAGTGCGGACTAGGGTAAGAACACCTTTAAGTAATATACAACTTTATTTTCCTAAAATGTTTTGTTACAAATGCATGAACCTATGCTAACTATGTATATATTATTAATGTAGAAATACACAAATGGCAGTGAGGAGAATATTAGTCTAATAGTTTTTCCAATAATTCATGATTACATGCACACAGCAATTACTTTTTGATAGGTTGAAAACCATAATAGAATATAAAATTAATATCTTGTAAATTTTAAACAGTTGGCAATTTATGTCAGTATATACTATGTTTTGTCCTCATTCACATGTTCAAAATTATTCTTAATAAATTGATTAACCATGTTCTTTTTCCTTTAGTACACTTTTTAATTATTGTGTACTTTTATTTTAGGTACTACAACTGCTTCATGCTTGGTCAATTGAATATCCAAAGGAATCCAAATTTAAGGTAGCTTATGACATGCTTAAGAATCAGGGGGTGGTGAAGGAGACTCCACCTCCTTTACCACCTGAAGATGCCGTGCCTCCTCGGAGCAGATCCAAGAATGCCATATTTGAAGATGAGGAAAAATCTAAGTTGTTACAAAAGTTACTACAGAGCAAAAAGCCTGAGGACATCCAACATGCAAACAGGCTTATCAAAACTATGGTCAGAGAAGTAAGTATATTGATTTTAAACGTAACTTATGCTTTCCCTACAAAGTAGTTTTAATATAACTTCCTGTAACTTGTACCATAAAAGGAACAAATTCTTTTATAATTAGATAGGTTGTTAATAATGTATTGTAATATACTAGTATTCAGCTGCATCCGGTTAGACTGGAAGCTGACCTAAACATAGTTGGGAAAATGCTAGGCAGATGATGAGGTTGTAAATTGTAATTGTTACATGAATGAATAATTGAGGATAACATATAAAGAGAAGTTGTTCACAAATTAAACTAAATTTAAGTTCAGTGCATTGTTTCTTTTTATTTCATTAAGAAAAGGACAGAAGATAAATATTAGTTTAGTGCTGTCAAATTAGTCAGTGCCTGACGTAAATTGACGTATTTTTAGTAGCCAATTTTTTAATCACATCTAAACAGACTTGTCTAAGGATTATCTAATATGACAGGATTAAACTAATATTTATCTTCTGTCCTCTTCATAATGAAATAGAAAGAAAAAGATGCACTGAACTTAAATTTAATTTAGTTTGTAAAGAACAGAATCGCGGCCAATTTGAATAATATCATTATGTAAGTTTATAGATCTGTTTCTTAACAGGGAATTGTTAAAAGTATTATGTAAAACTGGTCTTAACAACTATTTGAAAGAAATTATTGATCTTAGTGGATTGCTATAAGATTAAGGGGAAGACCAATGAATGGTCTGTGTGAGAGATGATATTACTAAAAAGGGAGTAACTACAGAGATGACAACTAATAGAGAAGTATGAAAAAAAATAGACATTTTCCAACCCCATATAAATTGGGATAAGGGCAAGAGCAAAAAATAAAACTTCTAAAATTTCTTTCAATTTTCAGAGAGCATGTAATATTTAGTTTTATAAATCATATTCTTCTTTTATTAGTACTTATTTATTTAATATAAACAACTTCAGTTCACCATCTGTTCTTATAAAGTCAACATCTGTCTTCCATATGACATTATTTCCTATTGTATGCCTAATTACGTGAATTGATCTAATCTATCTGATCTTACTGCAAGACCTCTTAACATTCACCGTTATTTAGGTGTTAAACATCTGTTTTGATTACGAGAATGAAACTAAACATGCATAGATGGTATTTGATTTTTGCGAGTTGCTTAGGAAGAATAAAAACCAATAAACCGGTTAACCCAAGTCAAAATTTCTACTGAGACGGTCTTGAAATACGACGACGGCTTCGCAACTTTTACAAAAACATGTTATTCTGCGCTTTTGTAATTTCTGACGTGACCATAACGCAAGGAAGTATATGTTTGGAAATATATCAATCATATCAAACCGTTTATTTGCATAAAAAGTGGTAGGTTAGTAGGTACAAAAGATGTTACATAAAATTTCAGTGCAAAGGCACATTCAACCGTGTAATGAGCGATATGAAGACGCTTTTAAATTTCCGACCACGATAACTTTATAACGTGCAATCATTTCCATTCATTATATGGGCGTGGACGGGTACGTCTACGATAATATCGTGACGTTAGAAATTATAAAAGCGCACAATGCGCGAAGTGCAGTGGTGGCCCAGTGTTAAGAGTTGCAGGTCGTGGGTTCGAATCCAACCAGGTGCGTTACTTTGTGTAAATAATTTCATCACCACTGCTCTCAAAAGGATGAAGGAAAATATCGTGAGGAAACCGGCCTGTCCTAGAACCAAAAATTCGAAGACATGTGACATCTACAAACTTGCACTGGTTCCACGTGGTAGATTACAGCCCACTCCCTCTCACGGAGTCCTATGTCAGCAGTGGGGACATTACAAACTGATTATGCACAATTTCTCATGTCACGACGCCTATTATTCTGTCAGGTGGTCTGTCCGGTATTCGGCGTTCTGTTTTTTTTATTATTGTTTCAAAATTCGGGCAATACATTATAAGGCGAAAGATGCATATGTCTCGTAAAATCGACGAATTATGAAAGGCGGTCTTGAGCTAGAAGTGGATACACCATTATGGGAACCAACTTATCTTTATCTTACCAAGACTTATCCTAACTAAACCATATTCACTCTCAGGAAGAGCGTCGAAACGAAGAAAGCAGTCGTCGCGCTCAAGAAGTTGGCAACGCGTTAGACAGTGCGATGCTCCTACGCGAACTGCTCGCCAACGCTGAAGACGCGTCGCCGGAGGAAGAACAGCTGATCCACGAACTACACGTGTCCTGTGGAGGGCTTAGGCTGGCGCTCCAACGCCTGGCGTCCGCGGAAACGCAGTATGACAGTCTCAGTGAGTGGACCGGTTTGTTACACCCAATCATTATCACTGTGATGTATGTAGTGTTTGTTAGTTTGTCATTGCTTTCATTCTTTGTTTGTTATTTTATTTGGGTACGAAGCCTATTTAAGGTTTTCCAGGTAGGCCACGGTAACTTGTGCCCAGATGAGAGACTCTCTGATTATTTTATAAAGAATTCAGGAGGTTTAAGCTCCAAAGATCACATCTTTCCGTGGAGGAGTTGCCGTTGGCTCGAATCACGTACTCAAGGAAATTTTTGCGGCTTTTAAGCCTCTGTGGCACTGAATTAATGTTGTGCATTGAGTGGCGTGGGTTGTCCTGTAGCTTCGCCCTCTCGATGCGGCTGGCTATAGTCCTGAAATTTTCTGGAGGCGCGATGCCAGTCAGTGGATACATTCGCAACGGGGTTGGTTTTAAGCAACCAGTAATAAAAGGTTGCTCCTGTAAGAGGCACTTAAAAGGACTGTGATTTCAAAAGCTTGTTTTCGCTACTTACACACTTCACTATATGCTCAAATTACGAACATTTAGCAAAGAAGTGTAGTTACTTAGCGTATAGAAATTGTTGCAACGCCAAATGAGCGAATTTGGAACAACGCAAATATTTTGACAAATGTATGTATGGGACTGGTTAGTTGGACACACTTACAAATTCATGTTAATGTTCTTGCTGGGTTTGCAGGATACAGCCAAGGCCTTGCTTATACAGGTTGACAGGAAATAGATGCGCAACCCGTTTCCATGGATGTATGACATCAGTCTGGGCCCTGGAAAAAATTGCCGTGCCATACATTTTGAACGCATAGGTATTGCACTTATAAGGGTTCCGTACCTCAAAAGGAAAAACGGAACCCTCTCCCTAAGATCACTTCGTTGTCCGCCTGTCAAGAACCTTTTTCTCAGGAACTCGTGGAGTTATCAAGTTGAAATTAATATCAAATACTAATACTATAAAGAGGAAAGATTTGTATGTATGTTTATAATGATTTGGCTCAAAAAGTACTCGACCGATTTTAAAAATTCTTTCACCATTTGAATGCTACATTATCACTAATTAATATAGGCTTTTTTAATTGCAAGAAAAAAATAAAATGTTTAAAAAATAAATGTCCACCTGTGCGAAGCCGGGACGGGCCGCTAGTATCAAATACTCAGGCTGCAATCCCTTGAAGCTGTGACAAAATCAAACTTCTAAGTAAGTAAACGCATTCAAAAGATACGGGCGTTTATGTTCCGTAAATCGCCAGTGTGATAAGGCCCTTAGGCTACTTTTTATCGCGATATTCCCACGGGATCGAAACTTATGCGGGTGAAAACGCGGGGCGGTATGTGTTAATCCTGCCATATTTAATTCAAATCCGTTCAGTAGTTTTTACGTGAAGAAGTAACAAACATACAAACAAACTTTCGCCTTTATAATATTAGTGTGACTAGCTTCTGCCTGCGACTACTTCCGCGTGGAATTTTGGCAACAGATCCACCGCATCGCTCGCCCGTGCTATTAGTTAATTTTCGCATAGCGTTATTTCTGTTTTTTTTTTTCTTCTTGCTTGGCTCTTGAGGGTCCTAGCGTGTTGTTAAATAGCCTATAACCTTCCTCAAAAATTGGGCTACAAAATGCAAAAAGAGTTTTTCAAATCCAGCTGTTAGTTCCAGAGATTAACGCGTTCAGACAGACAGACGCGGCGGAGGGCTTTGTTTTATAATATGTAGTGACTAATCCAGATGAACACATATAGTGCATGTCATTTATAAGGTTCTGATAAGCTTAACACCTGGGTAGTCGCTGTTATCTTAAAGCTTATCGGAAGCTATGTTGTATGAGGGATTATCTGTTCCTTGATACTATACTGGCTCAATTGCGCTATACTTGTTCTATGTTGTATTTTTTAGAAGATAACTAGCTGACCGCGCAAACGTCGTTTTGCAAAAAAAAAAAATAGATAGTAGCCGATTCTCAGACCTACCCGATATGCACACAAAATTTCATACAAATCGGTCCAGCTGTTTCGGAGGAGTATGGTAACTAACACTGTGACACGAGAATTTTGTATATTAGATAAATGAACAAAACTGGTGTTGGTTTAACATAACTGACGACATGTGTGTGTACAATTGGTGCACCTTAGCCTAACCCTTTGGGAGAAAAAGTCGCGATAATATGTTATGTTATACTAAATGCTATAATATGTTATGTCATACTAAACTTGGTTGAGTTATGGTTGCTATTTTTCGGGAGTGCGTAAAATGAGCGATTTTTTGGTGACTGTTTTCTCGTTTCTATACAAGTAATATTCCTGACATGGTTAAATTCAAGATTACTTTGTCAGCGACATTGGTAGCGGAGCTGACAGCCTTGAGGCTCCAGATGTAGGTTAGGCCGCACGTCAGTGGTAATAAACCAGTATAAGATAGATGGTATCTTATTATAAATATAAGCTGCCGACAACATTTTAGGTTCAATCCGCGAGATGCCATTTTAAAAAAAAAAGCTCCCTTATTCTGTTGAAACTTCGTACTATGCTAGACCAGGTCAATGTTAAAGAGTTGCCACTGACGACGGCATTTTGTTTATTTACTTAAGTATAGTCATTCACGGAGGCCCGCTTAATGCATCCCTAGTTACCGCTTGTCTCTGAAGTCCAAGAGTGATCACTTTCATTGCTCATATTATGGCTTCTTCTTTTCGATTCAATTTAAGGGCATAGTTTTAAGTCAAGATTATTGTAAACTCTTTATAAATGAATTATAATCATAACTAATATTATAAATGCGAAAATGAATTTGTTTCTATGTACCTCTTTCACGCTAAAACGGCTGAACGGATTTGGATGAAATTTGGCACATGGCCGACCTGGGTTAACTGACCTTGTGACCTGGGTTTAGGATACTTTTTATCCCGGTATAGCGGTAGTACGTTCCCTTGACCGAAATCCGACCTCCACGCGGGCGAAGCCGCGGACAAAAGCTAGTAAATAGTAATTTTCAAATAACTTGTAACTTGTGGCCACTTAAGCAATGTTAATCGCAGCGCGCACATATTATGGCTACTTTCTTGTTACGCAAAGTAATTAGGCGAACGCTAGTTTAGATAAACACCTACTAAATTACAAGAAAGTCGTCACACCTTCCGTGTTTACACTGCCTTTTCGCTTCACTTTGAATAATGTAAGGTAAGTGTAAGGAGTTTGAGGTTCCGAAAATCAACATTTTTTATAGGTTGATCTATACATATATCTATAGAAAAATGTTTACAAAATGATGATGCTGCTACTCTGTTCAATTATTGTTACCATAGAATAAATAGAATATAAGTAGTGCATAAATCTATGCGAATAGTATACCAGATTCTTATACTTTCCAGCACTACAGAGCTTCTGCATATTGTAGACAATGAACGAGTATCATTCACCACGAAAGCGAACTGCACCCAAGATCATTTCTTTTAAATCATAATATTTATTTGCACATTCTAGATGACATTCTACAAGCCAGTGACGTTCTAGACGAGGTGTTTATAAAATATGACGCATATGCTAAATTTACAAAGGAGAAGAAGAAGAAATGTAATGCCAAAGGTACAACCACGGAACAAGGACAAGCGTCCAATAGTGGCAGTTTACTGGACTTTGCGGGGAACGTCGGGAAAGGAGATGATGCTGCAGTTAAAAGTGTAGCTAGTAAACATACGGCCATCGACGAACTTGGCGACATATTCTCAAGTGGAAGCGAATCAAATACTGTAGAGCCATTGAAACCTGTTAATTTAATGCCCAGTGGTAAGTTTTTTTTTTTATTGATATAATATAGTCCGCGCGGAACTAGTTGGCCGCGCCCTAGGTATGTGAGCTGTGGGACGGAGGGGTGGGGGCGCATTACTCAGTACGTGCGTTGCGAACCGCCGCCTCACCCCCTTTCCCCACCTCAGCGGCCAACTAGTTCCGCGCGGAGTATAGCGAACGACCCACCCATACTTCGCACGGTTTCGTCGTTACGACTTGACAAAGCAGCGAGATGCATTAAACACGCACGTAAATCTTCAAATGATGGTGAAAACCGTTTCACAATCCGTTACGTGGGTTAGAAGAACACCTCGATCACACAGACAGATACTAAAAGCGACTTTAATTGATAACATGTATGGATTAATTATAATAATATTCAGTCCAAATATGCTAGGAAAGGCAAAAATAATTGTAACCAACATTTTCATTTTATATTTGCAGAAGACGTGGATCTTTTAGGAGATAAATCAAATAAAGCGGAAGGTTGGAATGAACTGGACTCACTCGGCGAACAACTTATAAAGCAGTCATTACCTGGCCACGTGAAACGTCTCGAAAGTTTCAATGGGTACGTAATACTTAGCTACATACATTCATTTTATACGAACACATAATTTATAAAGCAAATTGAGTAAAAACATACTTTTTGTTTCAGTAAAACATCAAAGAAAATACCAATGAACGCATTAGCGTCACCCAAACATGAGCACTCTTCGTCGACAAATGGCGGCGCCCTATTTGACCTAGACTTCTTTAACAAAAAGCCAGAAGAACAACCCAACCCGACTACTGAGCCGTCTAAACTAGCGAACAAGCCTTCCCCACCGGATGACCTCATCGTAGACATCACAGATGGACCCAGCACTTCATACGTAAACCTAAGTACTGAATCTCCTATAGACAACATATTGGACTTAAGTATATCATTAGACGACGCCAAATGTAAGAACATATCGCCCACGGAAAGTGTTGAATCTAATTCTACCGAAGAAAAGAGAGAGAAGGCTAAAAGTGAAGTGAAGCCATTGACAGACATAGATGTGTCTTTGTCTAACGTAACATCGGGAAATGTTCCTCCCATGACGATATTTGAAGAAGAAAATGGTCTTACAGTAGTGTTACACTTTTGTAAAGACAAACCTAGGCCTGATGTCAACGTGATCGTGATATCGACGACGAACAAAAATAAGAAACCTATCCTAGATTTTAGGTTTCAGGCTGTGGTTCCTAAGGTGCGTTTTATAGTATACTTTTATCCATAACAAAAACTTCGTTTTGATTGTTTGATCGATTTTTTTTGTCCCGCTGCTGAGCAAAGGTCTCCGACACAGCTTGCAGAGTAAACAAACTGAAGAGGCAGCGGGCTGGTCATGTCTGTCGAAGGACCGATGGCCGGTGGAGCAGACGAGTCCTGGAGTGGAGACCGCGTATCCGCAAGCGTAGTGTGGAACACGCTCCAGCTAGGTGGACGGACGGCTTATAGAAAGTGGCTGGGGTATACTGGATGCGGAAGGCGGAGGACAGGGTGTTGTGGCGCAGTCTGGGAGAGGCCTATGACCAGTAGTGGACTGCGACAGGCTGAGTTGATTGATTGATATCATAAAAACGGTGTTACGCTGTTCTTCTCTAACCAAAAAAACAATACTTATATTATGTTCTTTCTTTTTCAGTGTTGCAAAGTCCGTCTCCTAACGCCATCAGGCACAACTCTACCACAGTACAACCCATTCCTGCCGCCGCCGGCAATCACGCAGGTCATGTTGATCGGCCGGCCAACGCCTGCGCCGCCCGTGCGCCTGCGCTTCGTCATCTCCTACACTTGTGACAACGATGACACATGTTCCGAGATCGGCGACGTCAAAGAACTGCCACTAGACCACGTTTAGTGTTCATAGGAACTCGATAACCAATTTAAATTATACAGTAACTGTATGTATATGTGGCACATCGGCATTCAGAAAAAGTTCGGTTTTGTTGAATCGCATCTGTGCGACAGTGAAATAAAAAATGTATATTTCTGTAAGTAGATCTTCTAAGTCAATTTGGTCAATATTTTAAAACTAGATATCGCTGCCAATGGATCAATCAGCTAGGTCAATGCCTAGCTGACTGATCCCTGAGAAGAAATTCCGAAACAAACTGAGAGGTCATGGTCTCTTAAAGTTCAAACATTATTTACAGTCCATTCAAAGTTATTTTAACTCTGATTTTGTATCCCTGTCAATATCACAGTGGTCTTTAATCTTGTGACAGTAAGGTTGCTGTAACTGTCAAGCCTGTCAAAATCACAGCAATCTTTATTGTTGTTTAATAAGTTGCTGTTGGGGTGCAGCTGTCAGAGGTAAAATAACTGTGAAAGGACTGTATTTAAGATGTTTGAGTGTCGATGTGTCATACTTAACGTTCGGGTTCATACTCTATTATCGATCGCTGAATGCTTATTTATTATTTACCGTGTTATATAAGCTTCTGTAACAGTGAAATGTATTAAAATTCGATTCGCAAAAGCATCAGTAAATACGAGCGAAATAAAATAGAAATACTTTATATTATGGACTGAGTGAGATATATAATATTTTATTATTATTGTGTAATTGAACGTATAATTGTTTCTAGTCGAGATTTTATAACTGAATTATAATTATAGAAAAAAAGCATTTATTTAACATTCCAATATTTTATTTTGCGACTGTATGACCTTAATACTTAATAGGTCTCAAACATTTTTTTAAAGTTGTGATTGTATAAAAAAAAATCGTAAGAAATTTCGTAAACATAGCAATGTTTACTTGTAAGATGTGTACTTAGCACAGTATTATATTAGTATATATATTATTTATATTAATGAGCCGTTGAAGACGTACTTACTGTGTATTTTCTTTTGCAACTATATGTACAATTATTAGGATAATGTTTGTGCTCATGCACCCCAAAACCAGCATACCCCTGGAATAAATATGATTTATTTTATTTTGTATACTTAATGTCTATTTACGTTTCCGTTAGTTTAGTTATACGTAAACTAAGCTTCAATGTGTATCATAGACTAATTATTTTTTTGTGATCGGCACTAATCTCGTATATATTAAAAAAAAACTGCATTTATAAATAGTATTTTATTTATATAAAATAATTCATTACAGTTTATAACAATTCATTTACATAGTAAATGCATCGAACACATACCAGAAGGCCAATTCTCGTAATTTAAAACGTTCAAAATCTAGTCGCAGTCTCATCTCGGCGACAAACAAATGTCAAAAACTTGTCAAAATGTAGGGAAATTAGTGGCATTTTTGACAGATTGAGACAGATCAGACTGTGAACGTTTTTAAAATTAGGAGAATTGCCCCTCAGGTGTGGTCACTGGTGTAATAAAGTAAGGCCCAGAAAGCATGACTGTTATTCTTTGTTTTTTTTTTTTTTTCACATAGACTCGTCAGCATAGTCTGTTCTTTAATATTATTGCGTGGATCTCCATTCTACTAAATGCAAATGTCGGAATTTTACAAACAATTTCCTTTGAAAACCAACTTATACAATGCTTTACAAAAGTTAGTCGACATTTTTTCCACTTCAGCTGTGCACACGCAGCGCGCGCGTCGCGTATACGCCGCGTCCGCGCTGTGCACGCTCGAGTAACGCGCACGCCCAATGTGATATCAGCCTAAGAGACTACCTAAATATTTTTTTTATGATAAGTCAGGTAGATGATTTAGTCAATAAAAACATTATAGTGGCTATATACATGGCTACACATCAAGCTATACGTAACCAGTATAAGCTGACTTCTGATCGTACGAAAAACCTATATAATGCGAGCTCAGCTAAAACTGGAAATGTATAGCTTGACGTGGAGCCGTCTGTACAGTTCAAATGCTTGAAACTAACTAGAATGTTGAATCATAATGTGGCATAATTACAGCTGAAATGGAAAAATGTTGAAGGCACTGTAGGTAAACAATCGCGTGCTGGAGTCAACATTTTTCTTATTGCTTATAGATAATGTCATTACTTCTGACGACCTTAAAGATCTTTCGACAGCCTCCTTCTAGATAATCAAATGAAGCCAATCAGTCAAATAGTGCTTTAGCTTAGATTATATTTTTTTATACCGGAAGTCAAATGTATAGACTCGTTCTAACAGTCTCGCTGTTTATGGCAGATCTGTATAAAATATGTTAACTACAAAATATCTAACCTTATCTAATCACGTATCTTACAAACTGTTCACCCTCATAAGCCCAGGCACGGGCGCGTTTTTTTCTGCGCACTCGATTTTCAACGCATTGCTTAACGCCGAGTGTTGAAAATCCAACAGTGTTTTTTTAGCACTGGAATGCGCTCTGTTGGATTCTCAACACTCGACTCAACACCGAGAGTTGAAAATCCAGTGCGCGGTAAAATATTGCCGCGATATTTTTACGTCCGTGCGCACTTGGGCTAAAACATACGAGAAAGCTTTTTGTTGAAAAAGCTTTGTCTTGCACAACGGACCAATAAGAGCGAATATTTACAAATATACAAAAGCTTACATTAAAACGACGTTATGACCTAAATAACTACATACAAAACAAAAGGAACGTAGAGTTTATAGTCGTCATTCTATTGATCTCTTTGGAAAAAAGTCACTAAATTATTTGCACTTTCAAATTAAGGCTATGTGTGAAAAATTACACTGATGAAATTTCATAACATCTCCATTTGTGCCCATAATATAACCTTACTTAAAAAGCAGTGAAATGACGACATACAAAAAGAAGAATGAGCACATCAAGCTACTACAATCTGTCAAATTTCTTTATTTATTTATATTATTATTTATGTACACACAGTAAAATACATAAAGATATGACATAATCATAATTTGAGTACAAAGGTACTGCTTTTTTCTTAAGAAATTTCTTCCAGCAGACAATACAATAGATTTTCAACTTTATCGCTAAAGCAGAAGGTTCAAAGTTGATTGGGAAAATTTGACAGTTCCGGGTAGCTTGATGTGCTGGCGTCTGTATAATAATTATTCTTAACATAATATGTAGTTATTCTAAACGGCTTGATCCCTGAAGGCGAGTGCGGTGATCGCTTTCTGATGTCCACAGTATTCTCTCTCCAGTGTGCCTTTCTCGACATCCCACAGACGCGCGTAACTGTCTGAAGAGCCTTGAGAGAAAGCAAAATGTTCTTACGTCAGATAAAAGTTATTGCTGTTAAAAATACCACGTTTAATTTCATGTTTTTAATATAAAGTATTATCTGTTTCCATGTAATTTGTACGCAAAATACGCGCATTGATGTGGAGTTGTGGACACCAGCCCGTATTACTCGTACCTATAACGGGTACTGTGATGTTTTGTTGAAGCTGAAATTCTTTAATAGGTAACTATTTCTTTAATTGGATAAACAGCGCAATGCTGGAGGAGAATCCTCAAGCTAAACATTATCATTTGGCTTCTGCTATCAGCAGAGGCGTACTAGCACTTTCGGCCGCAAATTTATGCACCCCCGCCTCCGATAGGTTTTTTTTCCATTCTTCCAGAAATAGAAATAGGAGTAACTTTTTCACATTATGCCGCGTCGGATAGGTCTCTATTGTAACATTAGTCGTTTTCGGATATTTTTTTTTTGAAGTTTCAGGATCCACCCTATGCTTATATACAAATTGTGATACATATTGGATATTATAAAATAGTTAGCAATAATGTTATATTGCTAACTATTTTGTTTACCTTTTTGACGAGTTTTTTATACCACTAGTCTTTACAACTTGAGGTGTAAACGATAAATGAAAACAGCAGAATACCTACATGTTTTAAACTTTGGTGTAAACGCGGGGTAAAAATGTAAAGTCAAAAACATTGTGTCCGATGCCATTTGTGTCAAACTTAGCTCCATTATGTACTGAACTGAGGTATTGCCAGCCACAGGCTCAGGTTAAACACCCCTAATATCTGGCCGCCCTAGGCCCGGGCCTCTTCGGCCTTAGAGAAAGTCCGCCACTGGCTATCAGGACTAATTACGTTAGGCAAAAAGTCAACCAACCAGTGAAGAGGTATCGTGAGTCGATGGTGAAGGCAGCATCCCACACCCAACGTTGCGTGTCATTGCGCAGCTCTCGTAGCAACGACCAGTCGCTCGTGCGCCACACCTTCGCCGAACAGTCGCCAGATGTCGTTACCAACATGCTGGGGAAATACAGTCCTTGTAATCAATCCAACCTGATGAACAGACGTTTTGAAGAATCTGTGTGGTTAAGCGTAATGCTACTTTATGGAGATCCTAAGAGTGTAACAGGCGGAAATTATTAATTATGGTGAAAATTGAGGAGAGGGCTACCAATAAAAAGATGATGGATTGTGTGAGAGACGGTATTTTGAACGAGTAGAGAATGAACTATACTGTGACGGGAGAGAATAGACGAGACAACTTTTTGTTCAAGAGCATTCCAAAAATATACTCACGTGGAATCAAGGCTGAACTTGCACCTAAGCGCATACTTAGTATGTGCAACAATGTGTTTGAGCGGCACGGGGTGCGGGGCGGCGCCGCCGAGCGACCACACGTAGCAGTTGCCTTTGTTGTTCACCGCCGCCATCATCTTGCCTTCCGGATCGATAGCTATGTCCTGGATCGACGCTTCGGCTTCGGGAATCTATATAAATATTAAAACGTTTGAAGACGAAAAAGAGATAAGAGAGACAGACAACACAAATGAGAGATTTAAAAATTCACAATTTCGCAGGCGCAATTATGACTTTATCGTACTACTGAAGTATTTTTTTGTTTGGTTTGGCTTTCCTGTTGTGGAATCCAACATTTACAGTTTTTTTGCAGTCTCTGAAAGTCAAGTTTCCCTGCAAATTTTTGGCCAGTTAAGACTATATTATTTCAACTTACCAACTGTTCATTCTGATCGGTCCGGAGGTCCCACATGTGTATGATACCGCTCTGATCCCCAACCATAATCTGAGTCTGGTCTGGATGAAGCATCACCGCATTAACTGGTGCCTGCACTTGAAATATTTTCGTGCAACGGAACTGTGGCGCCGCCCTGTACAACATAATTTTATCTTAGTCATTTTTAATTGTGTGAGAGTTGTTCAGTTACTTGAAGAAAATTAAAAGATGAGGACCAAGAATGCTTGTTTGAGGGATACCATATTATGATATAGCCCGTTGTCAACTAGCTACAGCTCATATGATTTATAGCAAGTTTAGTTCTATTCAAAATGGCTTAAAAGTATTTTGAGATCAGACTCCCTGTGTTCAAATGCTTTTGTCAGATCCAAGATTGTGGATATGTAAAAGATGTTCTTTCAGTAGAATTTGTGGATATGATCACAATAGTAATGAGTCAAGATAGTATTGCAGGCATTTTATTTGAAACAATTTTGTGAATTAGTAAAAAGTACCTTTTTACCTTGGGTCCCATATCCTAGCTGTCCAGTCTTCACCACCAGTGTACATCCACTGGTCATTTTTCTAAAAGCATATTGACTAATCACTATTTTTCTTATAGGTATGGATAGAAAAGAAAATCTATAACTTTGAGTTTAAAAGAGAGATTAAACTCAACTATATTTGATGGTGTTACTCACTTGGAAGCCAACTCGGGAAACATTCTTTGTGATGCCCTCAAAGTTGACAACCGGATCAGGGTTGGCACTGGCCAGGTCGTACATGCGAATGTGCTGATACCCGCATGCTGCCACCATCTGACCTGTTGGAGATATCTCCAACCCATTCACTTGCTGGAAAGACAATTTAGAATTGAAAGAACTGAAGGATGTTGGAAAAAATGTATGGGACTTGGTCCAAATGTTCACTAATAACAATACCTAATATATCACTGAATGAATAGTCTATTAAATAAGAAGTAACTTTGAATATGACACCCATAAAACAAAAACTGGTGCCAATTCTCTTGGCCACCAAACTAAACCATCACTAAAATTCCTTTCTTTTGGTTATGAGAATCTTAAAGCTATTCTGCAAAAAAAAATAAATTTAAAAAATAGTTTTGACACAACTAAAACCGAATTTGACAATCGCGACTCCACGTGGTACTTGTTTGCCCTACCCCATGAATTTTTCACTTTTTGTAAGGAAAATATGAAAAATTATTACCTACATGTTGAGTTTTACGGGATTATAGGTTTTAGGGGTTTATAGGGTTGAAATTTTTGCGATAGGACACACCATTTTCGAGATATAAGCAATAAAAAAGAAAGAAAAAAAGATACAGTACTTTTTGCACCTGAAGTCGAGGTGTTGGTTTGAATTTAGTTCATGACAACTAATTTTATTCCACACCTTTTTAATGGCGATTAAAAATAGTCAGATTCAGTTAAGACACTCAAAATTTTAGGTGAAAAACAATTTGGAATAGCAAAATTGCCATTTTCAATAGATTAATAACTCTGCCATCTTAGTGCTGTCAAACTAAAATATACTTAGTTATGTTGTGTTACTTTAGTCAATTTCAGAATGGGAAATCCTCGTTTGACAGGAATATACAAAATTTTGGTGATTTTTAGTCTAGTTTAGAGGTATTTGTGACAAGAGATTCAACACCATTGTCAGTGTTTTCACAGATAGATTTGTTTTAATAACTTTTCTTATTACTAAATAAAAATTATTGCATTTTCAATCATTTTAGACATAACAGCTTCATTGACTTTAACAAATGTTATCAGATTTGTCTTGACACCAGGAGCAAGTGAATAAATAATATAGTACTTATATAATAGTTATAAGTAATTTAAGTACTGGGATTGATATGTTAGTTTAGGTGAGTGTAATACTAACCCACATGTAACTCTTGAAACAAATCCTGTGTTTGTTTAGATAAAATTCGGTTTGAATAATGAATAAATTATAGAGAGGGTAACATAATTATAGTATTTGTTTTTAAACCATGAAATCAAGCTTTACTTCTGGTCTAGTTGTGAATTGTTAGTTCCAATGCGTAGCACTGGCATTAAAGACAAAGTGGTACCCCAGCTCTTGGTACTTTAAATAAGGAAGTAATTAATTAAGTAAGTAAATAGTTTACAAATCATACAGAATCAGGGTGTTGCATAGTGCGCAGACAGACGCCGCTGTGTGCCTGCCACAGTTTGATTGTGTGGTCGTAGCCACCCGTCACCAGCGCCACCGCCGACCCGCCGCCTCCACTGCCATCACCCGACATCCCTGCACTAACCACACACTTCATAAGATGAATTAAAACTTTATGACTGTGTATACCTTAACCTCAAATACCTTTTCGGTCAATTCCCAATACAGTTACGGGCTTGATGTATATATTCCTCAATTCGATAATGGAAGTATAATTTCTTACAACCGATATATAAAGAGTGATAATTCACAGATTTTGCTGTTATTTGTTGTTTATTTTTTTTTTTTTTTTTTTTTTTTATGGCAATTTGCCGAAGACTACGGCAATTTCTGCCAGTGTCACGTAGTGGCTATACATGGGTATTTTAAACAAATATACAAACAGAATATGACCTTAAACTTTTTGTGGCGATCCTTTTAGCCCTGAAACGTACACAAAACATAGAAGTTAGTAATAGTTAGTAAGATAAAATATATACATCTAAACAATTTATATAATTAGACTACCTTTATGTCCGAGTATTAAAGTTTAATGTTGTTAATGGAAATAAATTTAATAAAAGCACGTATAATTTGGGGATTAGGGAAAAATGAGAGGAGATGACGTACATTAAAGGGTTTTTGGATGTTCAATTTTTTAATAACCTTATCAAAAGAGGAAACATTATTCAAAGGGCAATTTAAAAATATGTGATCTAACGTACCATCATCCAGCCCACACTCACACAAAGAACTGTCCCGGACCCTAATTTTATGGAGAAAAACTGGGGTACAGCAGTGGCCAATACGGATTCTGCATATAACGGATGTGACGGTTTTGGATGCTTCTTTGTATTTATAAAACCAAGGCTTTGAAGGAATGGTTGGTTGGATAGATGCAAACAAGCTAGCCTTTGACTTACTAGATTGAGACCAGTTGTCTTGCCAGGATTTAAAAAGATCTACTTTGGCCTTGTGTATCAAGTCATAGACCTGAACAGCATAATGTTTTTTATCTGCCAGATTGCTGCTAACCGCATTCTTAGCTGCTATATCTACCAGCTCATTGCCCGTAATATCCTTATGACTAGGAATCCATACTAATATTATCTCAATGTTTTTTTTAAAACAAGAATGTAGTACAGTTTTGATTTCAACAATGATTGGGCTACGTAGGTTATCTTTAAATGAGTTTTTAACTATTGCCTCCAGAGCACTCATGGAGTCAGAGAAGATGACTGCTTTTGTAATAGCTGAATGAGAAGAAATAAATAAACACGCCTCCAGAATTCCAATGCATTCCCCAGTAAAAACCGAAGACTCAGGAGGGCACTGGAACCGGAGGAATATCTGGGAGTTGGGATTATATACAGCAATGCCTGTTTTACCGTCGGAGGTCAATTTAGAAGCGTCTGTATAAAATTTGTAGTGATCAGGCCAGTTGTTATTAACAGTCGAAAGAAAATGGTCATTAGCATTGGTGGTGTCCTTATTTATTCCAATATATGAGATTTTTGGAACAAAATTTAGAATTTCATACGGACATGTGTAGAGTGGGAATTTATTACACTGGGGAATGGGAGAATTTACTTCCACATTCCGGATATTCCTAAATGAGTTAAGGATCAAAGGGGGGTCTTTATGCTTCCAATATTCGCTTTGTCTATATAAATTATCTAGTATGGAAAGCTTAGAAAGGACAATGTGGTTACTAAGGAAATATGCCTTGTACAAATATTTATCGGCTAAGTATTGTCTACGGAGAAGAAGGGGAGGGTCGCCACTCTCAACTTGCAGTGCGTTGGTAGGGGTGGATCTCATGCATCCTAGTACAATGCGGAGGGATTTCGACTGAATGGTTTCCAGCTTGGCCAATGCAACCTTACTACAGGGTTCCAGGAGGAAAGACCCATAGTCGAGTAAGCTTCTTATTGTCGCATTGTATATGAGTTTAAGAGTAAAGGGATGAGCACCCCACCAAACACCCGCTAGAGCACGTAGCATATTAAGGTTCTTCTCACATTTGTTGATTATATAATTGAGATGAAAGACACCCGATAATTTACAGTCCAAAATGACCCCAAGGAATTTCACATTATCCTCAACCTTGATCGGGGCTCCTTCAATTTCAAGGTGGACATATGGAGTTAAACGTTTCCGTGAGAACACTACAACGGAGCTTTTAGGAGCTGACAAGCTAAGACCATGAGAGATTAACCACTGGTTTAGGGAGTTAAGAGATATTTGCATGGATTCCGTAGCAAGTTCCACGGACGAGGCGGGAATATATAAGCATAGGTCGTCTGCATATTGTAAAATCTGGCAGTCGCTATTAAGAGAGTTGTGAAGGTCAGAGGTGTAAATACTGTATAAAAGAGGACTTAGTACTGAACCTTGGGGTAACCCACGCCAAACAGTTCTGGGGTCATGTGATTCTCCTGGAACATGGAGTTTAATACTACGTCCAGCCAGCAAGTTACAGATACAGTTAAGAATCTTTACAGGGATACTCAGCTGGCGTAATTTACTTCTGAGTACCGAAAGAAGGACACTGTCGTAAGCTGCTGAAATGTCAAGAAAGACCGCAAGAACAGACTCACTTTTGCTGAAGGCAATCCGGACATCGGTCATAAAAATACCAATACTGTCCATTGTACTAGCTCCCTTTCGGAAACCAAATTGGGATTTAGCTAGAAGACCTCGGCTTTCAACAAACCACTCCAATCTATTTTTTATAAGGTGTTCCAATATTTTAGCAATAACAGGTGATAGAGCAATGGGTCGAAAATTATCGGGACAATCAGGAGGTTTCCCTGGTTTTAGAATAGGAATTATCAGCTGCGTTTTCCAGGTATCAGGGATATGTGAGAGAGTAAAACATGCATTGATTAATGATAATAGATATTGGCGACTGCGGGGCCCCAATTTTTTAAAAAATGAATATGGATGGCCATCTATGCCTGGGGCGGAATCGTGTACGTGTTTGAGCACTGCATCCAGTTCGCTTAGCAAGAAGGGGGCATCTAAGGTGTCATTGGAAATTTCCCTCCCCTCAGAAGGTGTGGGGCATTCTCCCAAAAGAGGAGCGAAAGGAGGAGCCAGTTTGTTCAGGAAAGGTTCTGCAATGTCGCTAGGCATAGGTGAGGAGTTTTGGATGGAGCAGCCACGTTTAAATCGTTTGAAATTTTGCCAAACAAGAGAGGAAGGGGTTGAAGGGGAAAGTGAAGAGCAGAATTTCTTCCATCCTTCATATTTTCTTTTTTTAAGTAGACGTCTGGATTTCGCAACAATCCGGTTGTACTCGATCAAGTTTTCAATGGACATATTTTGAGCATAATTGAGTTCCGCTTCATTTCGAGATTTAATCATGTTAGAACATTCCCGATCCCACCAGGGGGGAGATGATAGTTTTCCAGAGGCTGAATTTTTAAGTGGTATGCTATCATCCGCGGCTGATGAAATTGTTTCGGCAAATTTCGATATACAGTCATCTATGTTGGCTGGGGAGACTTGGGGCAAAGTGGAAATTATATCCTCAAGAGTTTGAGAGTATAAGTTCCAGTCCGCGCCTGTAAGCCTATATTTTAAAAGAGGAGGATTATCCCTATGAGGTAAGGACCTATTGATCATAGTAGTGCAAATTGGGTAGTGGTCACTACCATACGTGAGGTTTAGTCGTTTCCACTCCAACTGGGCGGTCAAACTAGCCGAACACAGGGTAAGGTCTACACAGCTTCTACTCTGGCCAGGTCTAGGTAGACGAGTGACGGAACCATCGTTGACAACACATAAACCCAAGTCGTCCAACAGATTAACTAACTCAATACCAGGGGTATCGGAATGGTCAGAGCCCCACAGGGAATGATGGCAATTAAAATCACCCAAAATTATAATGGGATTCAATGAGGAACATAAATTATGAATGAATTGAAAGCAGGAGGGATTAGGAGAGGGAATATAGACAGATATAAAATTAATGCCCAGGATATTAACACCTACAGCATTAATCTCATCTCCGTGGGGAGGAAGGGATAGAGGGGAGGAAGAAAGAAGATTGTTCACTAGCATAGCAGCCCCGCCGTAGCCGTCAGAGCGGTCATCCCGGAGAGTGCTATAACTAGGAATATTAAAATTGAGTCGTGGGGTTAGCCACGACTCTGAGATTGCAAAAATTGCAGGGTTATGTAAATTAATAAGGTGGCAGATTTCATGTTTTTTGGGGAGTGCACTTCTGGTGTTCCACTGCATGAGATGGAATGTTTCGGTTTTTAATTTTATTGACTATTTTGTCGGCAACGTGGTCTGGTAATGAGAAATTTGAAAGTAAGGTGGTAAGCAAAGTAATAATAGTGTTTATAGTCTCTTCATTATCATTATGAGTGGGGGGGTGGTCCATCAGAGCACAACCATTAGGAGAGGGGGGGAAAGAATAACTGTTAATAATATCCTGGTGGGCCCTACGGTCATAACCAGGGTGGAGAGGTGTGTGGGACTTTGTACGGGTAGTAACAAATTTTTTGCTGGAGGAAGAAGTAGGGGCTTGGGGATGGGAGGTATAATTAGGAATTGGGAGACGGGGAGGGCGGGGATCATGGTTAAGTGTCTGGTGGATAGTCAGTGCAGGAGGGGCAGACGCCGTAATGTCTGCAAAAGATCGGTAGGAGGGGGGAAGACGTTTGGCTGCTTCAGAATAGGATATATTGTCCTTGGCCATGGTGGACTTGATGTTCCGCTGACGCAGGTGTTCCGGGCATTGACGACTGTTCGCAGGATGGGCACCCGTACAATAAAAGCACTTAGGTTCTTCTATGGTACACCCATCCCCAAAGTGGTCACCACCACAGCGGTAGCACCTTGGTTTCGACCGGCATTGAGTTCTGGTGTGTCCGTATTTGCAGCACCCGAAACACTGGACAGTGGGAAAATTATAGACCTCTACTGGAAGGGAATTGAAACAGCAGAAAACTCGATCCGGTAGGCTCTGACCATCAAATGTGATTACTACGCTTGATGTAGCAATCCATTCCGATTTCCCATCATTGGACACTCTGCGGTTCAGTCTCCTCACCTTCAACACCTTGCCAAGTGGGGACTTCAGAGCATCCAAGACTTCAATATCAGTCCAATCAGTAGGGACGCCCCTCACAACACCCATCCTGGTGATGTTGAAAGTGGGGATGATCAGTGTGAAACCTTTTTGCTTCATTGACTCATTGTCGATAAATGCATTGGCATCTTCCGGGCCCTTGAACTCTACTGATACCCTGTTCCTTCCTATTCTCTTTATACCCCCATCTACAATATTTACAACATTCAGTTTCTGTAATAATTTACCGAATTTTATAGGATGGAGGGTAGTGCCAGAGGTTGGATCGGATTCGGAAAGAGATGCGTAAACTAAAAATGGTTGTCTATCGAAATTTAAGTATTTGGTGCGTGAGATCAACGATGGAGCCGTGACCCGGTCGCGTTTAGTCGTTGGAGCATTTACGTCTGAGACATTCGTAGGGTCGTTGTGGAGGTCGTTTTCTATCAGTTTCCTCTTTTGAGAAGCTACTTGAACTTCCATTGTCTCAAATTGAGACAGTGGAGCCGTCAGAATAGGTGCATGTGAAAAAAGGTCTTGCGATTGAAGCTGAGCGGAATAGGGGGGATCAGGCGGGCGGCCAGGACGCCGTTCGTTATCCTCCATTGTCACTCAGCATGGGCCAGTAGAAAATTAATTATGAAGATTAAAAACTTACCTATAAAAATATGTAAAATCACGTACACAAACAAAAATAAACACAGGACGAGCACAAACACATAAAATAAACCCAGAAACCACCAAAAAAAGCAGAGAAATAGACAAAAATCGGAGCGAGAAACAAAACCACATGTACTCGCCACAAACGATCGAGGGTAGTCTCCTCATTTGTTGTTTATTTATTTCAGAACAAAATGCACGCAATCCACAACATACTTTGACAGCTGATTCTGACAGATACGACAGACCAGACATCACAGACGACAGTTTTTGACATTAACATAGTGCACGTTACACACAATTTAGACGTGTTCAAGATGCTGGCAATGGCCCCGATTCTGTTGTCACAAACTAAAAAGTTCAGTGCATCTTTTTCTTTCTATTTCATATTTCATTAAGAAAAGGACAGAAGATAAATATTAGTTTAGTTGTGTCAAAATGAGTCAGCGCCTGACGTATATTTAGTAGCCAGTTTTTCAATCACTTCCAAACTTGTCTATGGATTATCTAATTTGACAAGACTAAACTAATATTTATTTTCTGACCTTTTCTTAGTGAAATAGAAAGAAAAAGATGCACTGAACTTAAATTTAGTTTAGTTTGTGAACAACAGAATCGGGGCCATTATTTATTTTATTCTGTGAAACAAAATGCACAAAAACAGACAAAATTCGCAAAACTGTTTGAAAAACCATTAGAAACTAAGTGACAAAGCCCGACTGCATCCATTGGAAAATAATATTTTTTTTAACAAAAATTACATACAACTAATAAGCTTTGATCGTGGCGTGGTATAGCTACTGACGCTATGAAATTATTATGACGTAGGCGACATCAATTAACTAGAGCATGGCTATGATTGGCTCGCTTGGTTGTAATACTTTTATTTTCGCATCGGCCTGTAATCACTAATCAGCTATTTATTGATTATTTATGTACCTATCTAAAATCCTCAGATAGGTAATTATTTCAACAAACCTGTGCCTATTAAACAATTGTCTGTTTACCCTGGACCTATTGGAAAAGACCGAAAGCGTTTCAGATTATCGATTCCTTCACATAAAATGGTCGTACTACTGATAACGATGGAAACTCCTTTCGTGGGTAACCTTTTGATAAACAAATTGCAGACTTGGGGACTTGTTTTGCACACAAAACAATCACTATTGCAATTTAAAATGGTTAATGGAGGTCTATTTTGCCTACTGTCACGCCAACCGCCAACGTGGCACATCCTGGGTACGACAATCCTTTGCCACGAGGCATCACGTGCATGTTCAACTTGCACTTAGTTGACATTGGTAAACCGCAAGGGACGGGAGGTTTAGGTATAAAGAAGAAATAATAGGTATATGAAGAAGAAACAACCTAGAAGATGAAAGAATGAAAAGACAAACTGAAAAATAGAATATTTTATATGAAATTACTTTATTGAACATGTAAAATCCGTATTGACATGAGGAATGCTAATTCTCATTTACAAAATAACACAAATGTAAAATTTGAGAGACAAATCACATCGAAAACCTACCTATGAACTAACTAAAAATACAACATACACATCAATTTCCTAAGTGGGATCTTAGCTTAGAGTTTGGTACCATTATCATCAGCATTGAAATTTACAATGAGAAGAGGTAGGTTTGATTAACAATAAGCCGCCACAAATGTTCATGAAATAGTCTCTAATTTTACATGTTGGTATAGTTTGACCAAAACTTCTATGTCCAAAATTAATGCACACAACTTATCAATACACAGTAAATTAAAAATATGGTATATTCAAATCAAAGCACAGCTTCAACATAAATATGTTATACAGCAAATCAGGTAATATTGCAGACATACTAGTTTTGATGAAACCAGTTGAGGTACACATCTTAAAGTGAGCATCCAGTAGTCACAGCGAACTTAACGAGGGAGGGCTAACTGTACAATTCCCCGGTGTATACATGCTAACACTTAAACATTATTTTTTTTTTTGAGGCTTAGAAACCTAGACCCTAGCCAGCGGCAGAACTTTCCAAACTCTGCAATGCTCTTACATACATCTATCATTACTATTAATACTACAAAACATAAGTAGTACATAAACAACACATTGAATATCAACAAATTTCACGTGCAGACCAAAATTATTGTTATAATGCATCAGAAACGACCCAAAAATTATTAATTTCAACTCTGTAAAATATTAATAAAAAATTGTGAAATTTCACAGACTTTGGAAAGTCAGTCCCATTTTACTTTGTAATAAATTAAGTCCAAGTAAATTATTCAATATGAACAGTAATGTCGTATGTGTTAGGAGATCATTCGCTTTCCTCCTCTTCTTCCTCTCCATCCTCATCTTCAGACTCTTCCTTCTTTTTCTTGGATTTCTATGACAAAAATTTTAAGTTAGAATTTGCCATACATAACAAACCAGAATGTGTAGCATCAGTGCAGCGGCGCGATACTTACAGCTGGTGCCGCCTTCTTGCCCTTCTTCCCTCGCTTCTGGGCCTTCTTGCCGCCGCCGCCACCCTCTCCGCCACCTCCGTTGGCGTTATATGACTCCAGGTCTTTCGCATACTGCTCCTTGGCTTTGGCAGCTTTTTCCTCCCACTCCTGTACAGAAAAAAAAGGATTATTATCTCTATAGTACCTATCAGACAAAGACAATGTATTAGGATGACGAATTTCTACTTACAGTCTTGTCCTTCATTGACTTCCAAATCTCGCCTCCCTTTTTAGCTATGTCTGTAACTTTCATGCCGGGATTCTCCGACTTGATAGATTCTCTCGCGCTGTTCAGCCACAGCATGTAAGCTGACATAGGACGCTTAGGCTTGTCCGTCATTTTTACTTTTTTCCTGCAAGCAAACAAAGAAAATTATGGTAAATTATCGAGAAAATGCATGGCAACAGGTTAAGCGGACCATGCTTTGAAGAATCTGATAGGTAACTAGCCTTCACACTGCTTATATGGCACAGTAGGGCGGCGTTTTGGCGGGAAACACGCTTACGCGTCTTTTAGATGAAAAAATGCATTTCTCGGTATTGATTAATCGAAAATCCAGCTTATTACGATCGAAATTGCTATTATAAGTACTAATACCACGCAATTACTAACAAAAATAGTTATCTCCCATATAACGAGTTCACTGTCCTAGGCTTGGGTCGAAAGAGCCATTTTGTTTTCACGGATTGTGTTGAAAATACGCAATAACTAAAGATGACCTAATTACAGAATAATCCGATGACTATTTACCTAAAACTTATGGAAGAACTGTTCCTGTCGCTTAGTAGTAAAGATCCGAGAAATTAATTATTGAAATAGGGCGTCCTTCCCATACCCACGCGTACTAAGGAAAGTACGGCGATGCCTATAGCCATGTTTGAATGCGAATTCCAACGTGGAATGAAAATTATCTCAATGAATCCGACCGTAAGAAACACTAATACACATATTAAAACACTTTACTTTGATTGGAAAAATAATTGTACTCACCTGATGGCAAAAATTTTGAAATTATTTTTGAACTGGTGCACAACCAAACTATAGACGTAGAGACCCAGAAGAAAATGTATGGAGCTCGAAGCAAATGTTCCCAGAGCAAGCTAGCTTGGGGTCGACTCGCGTCGGTACACAAGCGACATCTATGTCGAACGTGATTGGCCAGTGGATACATTCCTACCAACAGCACGGCGATTACAATGCATCGTGTACTACGTATATCCGTGACGTATTGATTGCATTGTTTATACAAATTTAAACCTTATCACAGACGTGTAAGCTTGCTTTTCTTTTTAACCTATCGGTCTAGAACATTTGCTTCAGAAATTTATTTCGTCGTATTCTGTTGAACTTACGCATAGAAATGGGTAGATTTTTGCATTTTAAGATCAGAAAACTTACATTAAGTATTTATCACAACAACTTTACATATAGTTACAAAAGAAGTATATCAAGAAATGACCCAGTCCACTCAACACAAGACTCCTATCGAAATGTACTCGCGCCCTATTTTAAATGCCGCCAACGTTAATTTCGAAAACGTAAAAAGCGCGGTAAACGTTAGCGGGAAAGGGACGCCAATAAAACATAGCGCTTGAATGGCAGCACGTTTGTTTACGATTTGATATTTCGTGGGAACTCGAGAAATAGTTTTTATTTTCAAAGAAATAAGGGTGTTGTGTCCTTAGTTCTTAAGGTCATACACCTAAAATACATTCTTGAACAAGATAGTATTGAACTGTCACACTTACTATAGAAAGACACGCGTGCTAATTAGAATCATTTCTAAGTTCAATTTAGTAGGTATTACCTATATACCTACTAAATTAGGTAGGAACCAATTAAAACCAAATATGGAGAGGATATTATTATTTGCAGAATAATGGTACCTATACAGGATGTTTGGAAGCTGAGTGCAAGCTATAAGAGAGTGATAGTTTACACCATTTACAGCATTTTGAGCTATGCATGTCTTAGACGAAGTACTTACCTATGTTTTTTTTTTATTTTTAACTGCAAAATTTTAGTCCAAAATAGCATAAGTACCAACTTTAACTGAAAAAAAACATACTTCATCTAAGACATGTAGGTACGGCTCGATATGCTCTAAATGGTGTCAACTATCACCCTCTTAGGGCTTTGCATCCAGCTTCCAAACATCCTATATATAGGTAGGTACCTACCACAAATATTATTGACTTATATATTAGGTACTGCGGCAAATATCGTCTTTATCTAGGAGTAGGTACCTATTATACCTACCCTTAGATAAGGTTACATTTCAATGGGCTACATGAAATAGTATTAGACCGACAATTATTGAAATTAGGGATTACCTAGATACTTACCTACCTACTTATATATTACTTACCTACCTTTCTACAATCAAGTGTGATAATTATGATTTACTAAATTATTAACTGCAGTTGGGTTTCCTCTGCAAAATAACTAAGTACCTACCTAATTGATCATAACTCTCTCTAAGTATAAGTCCGTAGATTATACGGACAGTACATACCTTAGTCCTAAGACCTAGACCCAGTCTACCTAGACACAGGAAGTTCGAAAATACGACTAAGTATAACAAAATAACTATATACAAGGTGTAACATAATTAACGCAAGACCTCATACACCCCAATTTAGAGTATTGAGTTAAAAACATAATACAATGACTAAAACTTATTTTTTTAAGCTTGCTATTTTTATTATGAAAATCGTGTTGACACTAGTATTATTTTATGCATTTAAAATTGTGTCTTACGCCCTTGAAATAAGGTTTAATTTTATTTGTCTTAATCGGCGGTTAGTATGGATAAATACATAATTTTTGTTATTGAAATCGATTCAGTAGTCAATTATGAACAAACTACTTTCAGGACTTGCGTTTATTCTGTTACACCTTGTATAATGATATCATTTATTTACTGGATCATAATTTTAGTGGTCGGTTCGTACGTACGCACGGCTACACAGCAAGCTATACATAACCAGTATAAGCTGACTTCTGATTGTACCTAAAACCTATACAATGCGAGGTTAGCTAAAACTGGAAATGTATAGCTTGATGTGTAGCCGTGTGTATTGGAGTTTAGGAGGAAGGAAGTTACTAAGTAGGTACTAAATATTGTTTATAGTAATTTATGATGTCAATTTTAATTAAGGTAAGTACCACTTTGCGATATTTTTTCTATACAAATTTCGGGAGAATATTACTCCACTGTTCAAACAGTGGAGTAATATTCTACCGAAATTTAACACAAACACACAATGTCAACATTGTGCATGCAAATTTAAACATGATATCGTTATGGCTTATTATTAATTGTGTCTGTACGGAAACAGAATAGTAAAATAATAAGCCATTAAAAAGTTATGAGGCAACAAAGATTCGTTTTTCTCGCTATTTTTAACGTAACTTTGGGTGTAAATAATAAAATAACTAAAATCTTCAAAACCAAGTCCGTACCGACAAAGCTCAGTTATCGAAGAGATCAATAAACTTTATTTGTAATTGATTTATGCCGTGGTTTTTTCACAAAACTCGATTTTCCGAAGCACTTTTCGAATTTTTTTACGCGCCTATCAGTTCGGAACGGTATGTCTGTGCGTGAGAACTAGACGTTGTTCGTTTATACTAGTGTCTAACTGCTCATCACTGATACTAGCGCTGTCGGACACGAAGCCAGGCGAGACAGCGTGCTTTTGGCCATGATCAACAGTGAGTTCGAGCTCGCGACTAGTTCACTCATAAAGTTGCAATTTACCTTTGGAATCTAATTAAAATTTCCTTCAAGAATTCTTACAGGGCCTTTCCAACTTTGATGCATCACTCGGAATTCGGTCCTACTTCGTTATCCTTCCGGGCTTGAGAGTATTCATTGAGATTATGTATACATGTATCTACAGTCGTGAATGTCGTGAAAAACTATTTGTACCTCCCAATGCTTCCTCCAGAAAATAAAACTAGAACATTATAAGTACTGTTCTAAAGAAAAGTCTGATTTACTAATGTCAAACTGGAGTAATACTTACCCTCCCGGAATATGTATGGAAAAAATATCGGCTAGTGCCACCTTATGACTAATAGGGCAGGTACTTACCTATAATTTTAGGGGCTTGAGCCTCTTGAAGGGTGGGGTAGTAGTAGTAAGGAAGTCTGTTATTTTAAAAGACTTAAAATTCAACGTTATTTTACTAAAGTCCAATACTTGGGAGTAGAGCATTTATCGCATATTTTAATATCTCTGGTTTTGATCCTTTATCTAGGTTTAACTTAATTGCAACAAGCTAAGGCTCAGTTCCATAAATATAAGAACGAAGTTGTTGTTGAACTGTTTTTTTTTTTCATTTCTATGTTCTAATCTAATGATTGCTCCTGGAATTAAAATCAACGCGTTAAAATAAAACACATGTCAAGTGTTCTGATTGGCTGTTGATAAATTTAGTCAATCAATTTACAGCAAGATGCGTTTGACAATTTGTTAGTTAATTTTTGTGTTGATTTTCGTTCCGCAAACCGATTCTAAGTTTCACAGAATAACTTAGTTCAACTATCAGTTTCTTTATTTAACTTATTGCCAAAAAATACCGCTGGACGGAGGCCTCTCCCAAAACCCCCCCGACCTTTCAACATGTTCGGCAAGCCGATCCCTTGGGAAAAGCGAGCCGAGGTGTAATCCTCGACAAGAACCTCTCCTTCTCAGAGCACATAAAGACGTTCCGTTCGCACGCCGCGCTTCTTTCGCTCTCGGCACACTCCACTCTGTTCTCAATATGCACGCAGCAAATTGTCAAGTGCAAATTGCACATAGCGTGCATTCGACCAAAGCCCCACCACGTTACATCTATAGGATGCAGACCCTTCAAAACCGTTTTCTCTATAGGTAAGGCTTTTTTTTTTTTATTGAGGATGGGAAATCATCAAATGACTCCTCCCGCTCTGGGTGGAGCAGAAGGGAGTGTTAAGACTCTTACTGACTAAAACCCACCCGTGTTCCTTCCTTAGCCCTTTGACGGGATCCCCTTGGTTCGTTCGAAATGAGACCCTGCATGTAGACCTCAAAATCCCCACTCTATCCAGCAATTCATGAAACGCCTTTCCAAGCGTTTCTTCGATACCGCCGCCAATCACCGCAACCCTCTGGTTGTCGAGGCCACCAGATATACCCCCTCCAAAATCAGTAAGTACCTAAATGTCGCTGTCCAAGGCATGTTCTCGCCGACTCTGATGACCCCATAACCCTCCTCCACGAGAGCAATAGGGCAACCAGTACAGTGCACAAACACAGAAAATCGACATTCCGACCTCGCCGCCGAGGTTCGTCGCGACGCCCCAACTAATCCCCAGACCCTTGCTCGATGAAGTGCCAGCCCGCGCCGTGGCTGAGCCTGTAGCTTTAAATTGCCGATTGTGACCTCTGAGTTTGTTTCGGCCTTTCTTCTCAGAGTAATCAAATAGGAAACGCTGATCTCATCCCGCTTTAAATAATAATAATGTGATCCAGCCTCTCTCATCTTGCTGTCCTCTCCCCAGCGACGCCCTAAGACGAGGTTCGTACCCCACCCCACAGGAGGTGCCCTTAGCGTGCAGTCGCTTAGTCTATAAGATACTCGCCCCTGGCTGGAGGCTTTGAGTTTATTTAAAGCAGCCACAGGATAGTCTGGTTAAGTAGTCACAATCTCTCAAGGTCAACTACGAGATGCCATTTCCAAAAAAAAAGCCTCCCAAAAAGGACGGTGTTTACGTCCCCAGTTTACCACCTTGTGCTTTCCGGGTTGATTGACCGCAGAGTTGCCGCAGAGCCAGTCCTTCGCACCGGGTGACGCTACTGCTGTCACCGGCATAATGGCTAGGGTATTTGCTTATTAGGTACTGTTTACTTCCTTAAACGCCACATGGGTTGGTAGGTTATAAGCCTGTAGTTGGATGTTGAGTTCTAATTTTATCTATCTAGGTATGAGATAGGTAATAAACAGAGTTTTCGAGTGTATGGACATACGGTTTGATAAAGCATTTCTGTAATAAACCTGAGCATATCAGTACCTAATCAGATTACATAAAAGACAATTTCCGAAACATAGGTTCGTTAATATAAATACTTAGTAGATACATAATAAAAACGCCAAGCTTTGCAGCTTTGCGCCATGTTTGCACATTTCAAAACCGTATTGAATCAGCTAAACATAATAATGGAAGAGCGGAAATAAAGTGTGGCCTCTCTCTTACTCGCGGTTTAATATTCGATACGGATCAGGTTTTACTGGTTTTTGTGACGACACGCGACGCTTCAACTTGTTTACGCGTTCTGCCGACTGCCATGCGCTGTACATTATACTATCAATGCATTTTTTTTCCCTTTAGCAGACATATAATACTTAGCCAGTGTTATAAATCCCCCCCTGTTAGATACCATTTAGATAGGGGATCACTAATAAAATTATTAGGTACCGTGCGACGAAGAATTCAATAGCCAACCCTATTAATAGACTCATGGCATGAGAACATTTTTTAGGTCCTTGCCATGTACCGTTCGAGTTCTCACGTAGAGGAGTCAACCGTTGGAACTTACAAGGTCCTGCCAATTTTTTCTTTGTTTGTTTGAGCCTCGAGACTTGATGTTTTTTTCTTCATACTAGTCATTATAGCTCGTTATCATTACCAAATTGATAATATACACATTGCTATCACTTGTCACAAAATTATATCGCAAGTTTTCGATTAATCTTTTCACCGATTTTGTTGCAAGCGAAGATTTTAGTCTAGATTTCAAATATTCGTCATCGTGGACATTAGAAATGGCGTTGATTTGAGAATACACAATGGTTGTCATGGCCTCGTTTTCGCCTATTGATTTTCGTTTTACTGTTATTTACAACCAAGCAGCTCTACATTTACCTGAGTTGGTACAAAGAGAATACAATAGGTACCTACTCCGAATAGTCGCCAAAAAACCTAAATATTTCATTAGAATAATATTATACGCGGTATCTACATAATGCAAGAATGCATTATAAAGACGGCGACACGTGTTGATATCAAGTTATCATTGTGACCGATTAAACGGGCGCTAACTTAAAGTATGGTTGACCTAAACGACATGATAAGTTTCGTATTTCAACATGATAAGCACTTTTGAACGTAGTTTGGTTCAAATCTATCTGAATGCTTCATTATAAAACAATGAGACTGTAGTTGTTTTGGTTTACTGTGTTTAAGTAGGTAATACAAATTAATTTTAGCATTTTCCTCATTGACCTATGTGGAAAGAAAACCGCAATACAATTAAAATCGAATAAATATCGATTTATTAGGTATGGATGAATGATACAAATTACAAAGCATGATGCGGCTTTTAAAATGATTTTTTTGGACTCGATGGCATTTTTTTTTTCATTGCAGAGTTGCAGATATTTGCCCAACAGATTCACTATATTACGATATTTTTTTACCCTAACCTACCGCAAAGCGCGCCTTTCTCTTCTTGGGAACCGCCCGGGTAACATATTAACATAATAGCAATAGGTCCCTTATAAAAAAAGGGCGGCAACGAGCGAGTCGGTTCCTCGTTTCGGCCCATGCGGCCCATACTTTGGTTGGTAGCTTTGTATAGAAAGGCATTTTTGTTACTTTTTTATATGGCGCGTCGGTTAGGGGAACCGTGAACACTGAAGATACCGATGTCCCTTTCTTGTTGAAGTAACGGTTGCAGTTTTGTTAAGTATGTACTTAGAATTTGGGTATTGTTTTTATTACATATTTAAATATTTTCCATTGTTATAATTTCGTTTATGCGCCTAACTTAAATACGTCATAGAAAAAAAATGCATCTTTAGATACGAGCAAAGTTAGTAAAATATTAGACAAATTGTCTTTATCGTAAATCATTACTTAACCAAGAAGGAATTCTCGTTTGAAATTTCTAGAAAACTAAACTTGTACTTATATACACGTGATCCACAATTGGAAAGGATGTAAGTGTGACATATTAGACTTTGGCCTCTTGGATCACACAGCCCAACCTAATCAATAAAAGAAACGCCAAATAAAAATATAGTCTTATAATAAAATACAATACACTAACATTTCAGCTAAACGGGGGCTTCCAACGTTCACTTAGGTAATACAAAGTTTAAGACAATTACTGATCTTAATAATAATTATTATTTACATTAAGTTATCCATCAAGGAAGTTATAACACATTGACAAAACACACCACACTATTTTGCATCACACTTAACTATAGAAGAAACAATGTCTATGCTTTAACTGCATGGGAATATAATACAAATATCACATACATTATTATGATCCCTATTTTTTTAGGAAACTTATTACAAGGGTGGGACAGAAATACATACAAGTTGCGCAAACGCAGCTTAGAGATTACAGATTCAGTAAATACATACGTTTTCTAATATGTCATGCGTGTTGGGTTTGATTAGGTCATTTCTAAGCGACTAACATGTGCGCAAATATTAATTTATGCATCTCATTCAATGATTCAACAAAAATAACTAAAAATGACGAACAAAAAAAAAAAGATGTATAAATCAGTTCTTGGGTAAACTTACGCCCCGGTTTCAGAAAGCCTATTCAGTATCAGTGATTTGATTGGCTGTTGTTATTTTGATCAACCAATCACAACAGCTAGCATGAGACTTCACTAAAGCTACGGTTTCCTAGAAAAACGGTGGCCGCCACATAAAGGCGCACAGACCCACCGCGGCGCATGATGTGCATGGGCACGCGGCGCATTTTAGCTGCGTGGATTCATTTGTTTGACAACGTGGGTCTACGTTTCCAGTGCAGTACACACTACACACTCGCAATACAGACGCCAGAACACCAAGCTACTACAATCTGTCAAAATTTCTTTAATAGGTTTTAACTTTGTTGCTAAAGCTTAAGGTTCAATGTTGATTGGGAAAATTTGACAGTTTCGGGTAGCTTGATGTGCTGGCGTCTGTACAACTGTAGCGTGGCCCACTGCGCACTGTGCTGCGATACAGTTCTACGTAGTCGTGGGTTATTATTAGTGTGTACCGCATACACAGCGTGCATGGCGTTGACAGAGTTGAGCAATGTGAGCGCCATATTCGAACAAGGCACGCAAGTACTAGTGACGTCACTGGATGCGTAGCGTGTCCGTGTAGCAGTAGACAACACACATTTTCTCGCAAAGAGAAGCTTAACACACGTGGCCTGTCCGTGCGTTGCGGTGGCTCTGTGCCTTAATGGCGACACGAGGTTTGACTTTACGTCGTCAAAAAAACTTTTTAACAAAAAAAACAACCGACTTCATGTAAAATAACTTTAATTTTAATTTTGGAAGTCTTTGTTTTTGTATATACGTTTTTGCCACCGACTTCCAAAATTAAAATTAAAGTTATTTTACACTTTGTAGTGTTTTTTTTTTGAAGTCGGTTGCTTTTTTTGTTAAAAAGTTTTTATTTTTTAATTTTTATAGTCAGAGTGCATCTCATGACAATTCCAATAAGCCCAAACACGGCTAGAATACATGGTTTTATTACGAAGTTCCGGTACCTACCTTCCAGCTTCATCATCAGATCGGTTTGATGGTACCATTTTCGTCAGAACCATTTATTTAAATTTGCTTCGTCATAGTCGCTTAACTATCTTAATCGAGATATCTTATCGCCACCCGTGAAATACTTATTATCATTGAAGAGTTCCTGTGGCTATCTGTGGTCTCCTTCATCAGTTCCACTTCACCAAATTATACTTTTTGAATGCAAATGCTTGACATGTTGATGAAAATACCAAAATTGCTATATGTATGCCTATAATATTTGAGGAGTTCCCTCAATTCCTCATGGATCCCATCATCAGAACTGGATTTTGACAAAAATGGGACCAATCTGGAAGCATATCCTTTCAAATAAAAAAAAAATATTCCAAATTGGTTCATAAATGACGGCGTACTGAGGTAACAAACATAAAAAAAAAAAAATACAACCGAATTGATAACCTCCTCCTTTTTGAAGTCGGTTAAAAATGTCCTAGGAAAACACACCAACATAATTTCATGAATAACATTTTAGTGATTTCATTCGCTGATCTGCAAACACTACACTATGTGGCGGCCACAGGTTCTCTAGGAAATCGAAACTTTACTGGTGAGGCTATCAGAAACTGGGCGTTACAGTAGTAAAACAGAGGCTTATTGTGTAAGTACGTTGTGATTTCAGTCACTTCCGCTCTCGTCGCCAGATCCACCTGAAGATGCTTCAGCTTCTGATGAAGAACTCTTTGCTTTCTCCTTCTTTGTCTCCTTGGTCTAAACAAATAATAGTGCCAGTGAGTTTTTTTTGTATAACTTCAGAGTTTTGGATTTGGAAAGTGCTGCGGGTGGGATTTAAACTTAAACCTAATTAGATCCAAATTATCTTATGGCCGATTCCTCTATTGACAGACCGCTATTAGTCAATATTAAGACTTTTGTATCTTTACCAATAATTAATATTTAATCAAAGACCTCATAGCTTGGCATAGTAGACCGTACCATATGGAAGTAGCTATCACAGGTAAAATTAACTTACGAATCTATTTATATGCCCAGTTTGACGATAAGAGCCAGCGCGCCCTAACGACTTTTTGTTGACCGATAGTTTGATCGTTCAGGGAATTAGTATGGAGCTAATATTGAAGTGCACGCGTTTGACCGGCCGATTTTTAATCGCCAAATGCGTGCACTTCAATATAATACTAATTCCCTGAACGATCAAACTATCTCTAAAAAATTCTACCATTGGTAAGCAAAACGATTCATTTATATTTATAGGAACCGAGCGTTGGTCATTGCGGCTTTCAAAATATTTCTACACACAAACCGCGCCTAGTATCATCCAGCAACCAATTCACAACCATACGGCAAACTATCGTATCGAAAATTACACATTTCAGTTTAGCCAAACAAGCTGCTAACTCCATATTTGGCTAAACTGACTTTTTGGTAAGAGGAAATATTTTTCTCTTTCATTTGATAGCAAAAAGTAAGTTTAGCCAAAATGGAGTTAGCAGCTTAGAATATTTAGCCGACGATTTATTAATGTTAGATTCGGTACGGAAGCATATCGAACAGTTGTGAATAGCTGTGCAGAAATCTGAATTTGTGCTTGGTTGATGGCATTAGGCTAGCTCCTATGGTACTTAAGTATACATAAACGGCGAAATGTGGGTGTACTATAGGTTTTTTTTAGCCGCTGTCCCACTACTGGGCAAAGGCCTCCCTACTCTCTTTCCACCTATCTCTGTCCAGAGCTACCACGGGCCAATCTTTATCACAGGAGTCCAACTCACCCCGCCATCTCCGTCTGAGCCTGCCGCGATGTCGTTTGCCATTAATCGGGACCCACTGGGTCGTAAGTTCGGCCCATTGATCGTTCGACATGCGGCAGATGTGTCGAGCCCACTATTCGAGTGGCATCAGCCATGCTATTCTCTAAGGCCTTGCGGGCAGCGCTGTCGCACAGGTGAAAACAATAGTTTCAGCGCTGCGACAAAGCTGTATCCAGAATAGCTCCCCAGTTATTTTAGGTGGTGGAGCGGATTGTTGTATTCTTAACTCGGTCCAAAAGTTTAATACCACTACTAAAGGTACGTCAGTTAAATCCTTCGGTAAGAACAAGCGTTTGTATTAATGTAAAAACGAGGTTTTTTCTTCGAAGAAGCGGTAGCGTTTTTTACCCACCTTTCGGCAGGTAATAGGGGGCGAGCCTATAACCATTTACTGGGCACAGACACCTATTTCAACTACAAAAACATCTATTCAAACAACACGAATCTAGATGCAATTTGTGTATCGCTTCAACAATAAGTATTATTTTATCAAGGCACGATGACGTGCTTACGTAGGTATGCAACTGCGGTTGATAAAAATCTACACTTACTATTAAGATCACTTGCGCGTGACCACGGCAACACGTGTGTAGTGTGAATGAATAGTTACTACTGCATTTTTATTACACAACCTTTATAACACTAACGTAACTTCAACATAATACGATTACCTTTTCGCCATTTTGTGATCTTCTAGCTGTCGAAATAACTTCAGTTGTCATATCAGCGCGTTGTATAGAATGTGTTAATGACTCAATCAATTATCAAAATGGCTATTATACAGCGTCGGAGTTGCTTTATAATTGGAATAATGAGCATTACATCATCCTATAGAGACTTAATTTACGAAGCTCGTCTATCTTATAACACTTAACCTTATGTACAAAGCACAATTGATTTGGGAATTTATGAGATCAATAAAGAGATTTTATAGGATGAATGCCGTAATTATAGAAACAATTTAAAAGTCATTGTGTCTCGCGTGGATCCACGTACGAAGGGTCAAAGGCTCTATTCTCTATTGAAATAAGATCTAAGTTAGATCTTATTTGTGATTCGTTAGATCATATAAGGTCCGGCTTTTAAAATTTGCCAAAGGTGTAAACAACAATGGCCGCTCGAAATTGTCTATGTTTTAGTGATGCAGTAGTATGAAATTTAAGTTTTGGTGCTATCGATGTTACGATGTTTTGAGTGGATTTTTTGGGCTTGATAAATGGAATAACCCACTAAGTACCTCCCCAGCAAAAGACCTGCAAGAAGCTAAATAACAGCTATTTCTATTTATGCAAAAACATTTTATAATGTAGTATTTCGACGCGTATCGATATACAAGAACATTTAAGTAATGTTTGTTTTCGTCAAGTTAACTCAAAGATTTTAAGATCGCTTGAAGCGGATGTGAATGGAGTTTCAATCTCAAAATCAATTTTTTTTTGACATTCGGCATTGAATGGCGACGTTGGGCAGTACGTTGGTTCGAATCCACGTCAAGCAGCGCTCTTCTTGAAATATTCGTTATGAATCGTAACAAATTCAATCTTAGTATCTCAGTATAATATTTTAAAACTTGAGGGGTCCCATATTACCTATAGACCTCTATGACCTACGACATTATTAGAAAAAAAGACCGCATCTTTGGCAAGTCACCGCCACACCCAGAGCCTTCTGAAACGTCTACGGTGCTTCCTGCGTTTTTTACAGAAATAAATCTCAATCGCAGTAAAAGCACGAGTTAAAGACACTACCATTGAACAACGTTCAAAGGATTCATCGTGTATATTCGGATGAAACTTATCCTGATTTAGGCGGAATATAAATCGATGTCTGTTGGTTAATAGGCTTTAGTTTCGTAGTTCAACATCACATACATATTCATATTTATATCTGTAGTTCATATGGTGTACATAATAAAGAGTGTCTATTATATTCCCAACGATAGAACCCTTGAACGCTGTAAAACTATACTAGCTTTTGAATAACTCCCTATGATTTTTTAATCAGCAATTAATAACTTACATCTTTAGTATCCTTCTTCTTCTTATCCTTTTCCTTATCAGAATCAGAAGAGCTATCATCATCTTCGATATACTCCTTGCTCGTAAACTTGCCCCCACTCCCAGCGCCTGCATTACTGACAGTTTTCGCCTTCTTGCTGGCAGAGGGCGCTTTAGTCTTCTTCTCTGTGGCCTTACGTTCTTTCTCGGCTTGCTTCTTCTTCTGTTTGAACTCATCTTGAGCACCGCTGTCTTTGTACTTCTTCATGGCAATGTTGTATTCTTCTTTCGATTTGTTTGCTTTTTCTTCCCATTCCTGTGTAGAGAAAATGATTTAGTAGATGTATTTAGTGAAGAGACTTCAGTTGTTTTGTATTTTTTAAACAAATACTATAAAAAATATAGCGTGAAATTCTGTCAGTTTATTAAAAGTCGATAGTGGCGCCGATCCACTTGTTCAAAAACTAAAATAAACTAAAGTTCAGTGCATCTTTTTCTTTCTATTTCAAAAGGACAGAGGATAAATATTAGTTTAGTCCTGTCAAATAGTCAGCGCCTGACGTAAATTGACGTATTTTTAGTAGCCAGTTTTATAATCACCTCTAAACTTATCTATGGAGTATTAATTTGTCAGGACTAAACTAATATTTATCTTCTGTCTTTCTCTTAATGAAATAGAAAGAAAAAGTTGCACTGAACTTTAATTTGATTTAGTTTGTGAACAAGGGAATCGGCGCCATTATCTGCAAAAACATGCACACATGCGTGCTTTTGACTACGTGCTTGACTACAATAGAAATGTTTACTTTCTTTGTCTCTATTATTCAAAGATACATTAGCTACTACTGGAATTATCTTGTTTTTGTCGTTCATACTTCGATCAATAATAGCACTGCTATTATTGATCGAAGCGTTCATACGTCGAGCAGATTTTTGTGACTCAGATCCACTACCAGACTGACTTATATGTCCTCTATGGGCACCACGGCATGAGCATAAAATCACTTCTTACACGAAAGAAGATCACCTAATAATTTCGATATCTTCTCACTTAATTAAGCACAACAGTAATGTGAGGTAACTTACAAAAACATACTAATATTATAAATGCGAAAATAACTCTGTCTGTTTTACCTTTTCACGCCCTAATGGCTGAACAGATTTTGAAACAAAGGTAGACCATGGCCTGAACCCTAATTGCCAAACACACTATCGATCTAAATTTGAATCATTTTGAAGCATATTGCTAATCCATTGCTTCATATGTTGGAAAAATGTGTCTGCTCAACAATGTAAAAAACGCAATGAACGTTGTTATCTGTCAAACTGAAACCCATTGCTTCTAATAGTGTGGTACGCAATTACCCCGCTGGGTTAGGACATAGGATACTTTTATCCCAGTAGCACATTCCCTGGGATAATTTCCAACTGCCACGCGACCGAAACCACGGGCAAAAGCTAGGTAGGAATAATATAAACTTACAGATTTATCCTTCAGATCTCTCCACAGCTCGCCTCCTTTCTTGGCGACCTCGGTGACCTTGATGCCGGCGTTCTCGTCCATGATGCTCTTGCGGTTTTCATTGAGCCACAACATGAAAGCGGTCGCAGGTCGCTTGGGCGCGTTCACATCTTTCTCGCGTTTCTTGGATTTTTCCTTGCGCTTGCGTGGGGCTTCCGACTGTAATGTGAACAATGAAGACATATTCATAAAATAAACGATTTTCTGTTCTGGTAGCGTGTAAGCATGGCGGCCTTCTCATGATAAGTGGTCACGGCCGCCTATGGATATTACCCATAACAGATGCGTTGCCATCCGAGACACAAAGATGAAATGTATCAAGTGTCTGTAATAATTACAGTGACACCTATATCCTTTTAACCAGAACACAGTAACGCTGCTTTGCGGTAGACAGGTGTGTGGGTACTTTGCCGAAAAAAATACCTTCAAAAGTGCTACTAAGTAATGTATAAAATTTCCATCATGAGTTCTAGCATCAGCTAGGCTAAATTTCTTCGCCAAAAAGTGTACTTATTATAATAGGACCCAGCTTTCTTCCTATAATCCTATTACTGCGATATTACTGCAGTTTTTTTTTTTTTTTGTGAACTTTACACTATCTACTACTATTATCGGTTACCTATTTTGCTCCTTAAGTACTTTTACACACGAGTGATGATATAAAGCTTTAAAATAGACCCTGATCTCTCAGATTGTTTCGCCATTTCTTCTCAGGGGTAGTGAGATAGGAAATGCCGACTATTAGCTAAAGTCGGCATTTTCTATCTCGCTATAATATCTCGCTTATTTTGTTTTTTAAATATGCCATTTTAAAGTGGTTCCGATTTCCTATTTACAGATTTAAAAAAATCATTTCATTAGTGTATTGTCTATATTTTCCACAAATAAATCGTTCTTGATTCTTAGCTGGGTAACATAAGCTAAAATTGCTACTTACAATAGTAATAGCCTTCTTAGGTTTCTTCTCTTTCTTCTTCTCCTTCTTGCCGTCGTCATCCGACGCAGCGTCATCGTCGGAGCCTTCTGACGAGGATGGGTTGGTGTCATACCTAAATAAATATACTAAAGTGAGTATTGTGAAAGACAACAGTATGAAGTGGATACTTGTACATAATAGTAAGCAACATTGGTAAGAAACGTTTAAGTAGTTGGTGATAAACGCTTGTCTTGAACATATGTATTTCCATTAATTTCCTTATTTCATGGCAACCCTACCATACGCGTTCAGAGTTATTTCAAAGAAACGCGATCTTAATACCTCAGGATCATGGTGAAACAGTTGCGAACTTTTTTATTTTAGGATTGTGATTAATGATAAAGTAAAGAAAATCATGTTAAACATGAACAAAATTGCTTATTTGCTTTGCAAATTTTTTGCAAAACGTGTAGTTTATCCAGTGCTATCGAGCGATTTCGCTGGTCATCACCAGAACTCGCTCGATGTCTTGGGTGTAAAAGTCTTCTCGTAATCTTTGTGACTCGAATCTCTGTATGAGAATGATGTCGCAATGATCTCTTGGACTCTAATCCAACAAACGATCTGTTTGCGGACGAATGAGTGAAGATTTTGTCGGCATGTCAGAAGTACTGTGAGAGGGATGTATGAAAGTGTTGTTATTAACTATTTACTTGATGATTTTATATTGAATCTTTTATGTGCAAACTGTGTCTTTAATTTTTGTAATTGGTTTTAAACCGTTTTAGTTAAAGAAATAAATAAATAAATAAATAAATGAGGAGTATACAATATGTAACATAATTAACACAAGACCTCATACACCCCAATTAGAGTAGTGAGTGAAAAGCATAATACAATGAACAAAACTTATTTTTTTTAAAGCTTGCTATTTTTATTAAGAAAATCGTGTTGAATTGAGTCCTTGGCCTTGAAATAATATTTAATTTTATTTGGCTCAATCGGCAGTTAGTATGATAAAATAAATAATTTTTGAAAAAATACCTATTTTAAAAGTTACTAAAATCGATTCTGTAGTCATTTATGAACAAAGTACTTTCAGGACTTGTGTTTATTCTGTTACACCTTGTATATTATACTATTTCAGCCGCTGTTAGCAGTCTTCGTGAATCTTCAACACCGCTGGCCTCTCAACAGTAGACTCGTACTAGTCAGAATTCCATACTAATATTATAAACTAGCGGCCCACCCCAGCTTCGCACGGGTGCAATTTTGTTTTTCGATTTTCCGAAGTTTTATTTCACCAAACACAACAAAAAAAAAGAATTATCCAATGGTGCAGTCATTCGGAAGTTATGCACGTACAGGCATTTCGGCGACTTTGTTCTATACTATGTAAGAATCCGAGCGTAACTCTGTCTGTACCTTTTCACGCCTAAACCACTGAACGAATTTCAATAAAAATTTGGCAAGGAGATAGACGGCATCCTGATCCTGAGTGGGATAAATTCCGACATCCACGCAGGCGAAGCCGCGGTCTGAAGCTATAAAACTAAAGTACTAACTCCTCGGCAACGTCGCTCTCCTTCGCCTTGTCCGGGTTGAAGTCCTCGTCGGTACTCTCGTCACTGTCCGAGTCTCCCGAGTCCCGTTCCTTTGCTTCTGCCTTCACTCTCTCGAGGTACGCGTCAGGTTCCTTCTCTGTGTCCGAATCTCCGAAGTCATCGTCGTAGAGGGCCTTGTCCTGGAGAAGAAGGTAAATGTAATGTTACTTTTAACTAGATATTATACATAATTGGCGAAATGCGGGTGTTCTATAGGTATGTAGGTGTACACCTCTATCCACCTCTTCGGGGATTAAAGCCGTGATCTTATGTGTTATGTTTTAACTAGTCTGTTCAAACCTGTTTCAAATTAATATTATTTCAAGTTAAACAAATATCAACTTTATTCTAATGGTAATTAAGTTGATTTCAGAGTGACTAGCATTATTGAAAAAGTTTTTAGTCTGGATATTTTTTTGGTACTTCTGTAGGCCAATTCTGCTAATTTAAAACGTTCAAAATCTAGTCGCAGTCTCATTTCGGCGACAAACAAATGTCAAAAACTTGTCAAAATGTAGGGAAATTTGAAGTATTTTTGACAGATTGAGACTGAGATCAGACTGTGAAGGTTCTTAAAAATTACGAGAATAACCCCTCTGATGTTTGATTTTGCTTTATTTTAAATTTATATGGACAATTAGAGGCTAAAAATCCTATATAACCAGTACTTACATTAAAAAACAGCCATGATACTCATAATTATACAATCCTAGGTCATTTTTAATGCTAGCTTGGAGGGCAAAATCGAATAAATTGCGCATACTATAAAGCCGACTTCATTGAAAGGCATGCGGCACGCGTGCCACAGGCTGAGTGGTTTGGGTATACTCTGTGGGTAATAGCCTCATCCATGTATACTCGAATGTCTAGATTTATCGAAAGTAGTACCTTCCCGTCGGCATTTTGATACGTAAAATAGTTGAAACTTACATTCTTGCCAGTGTTCTTGACGTGTAGTTTCTTGGATGTGATGTAGTCGAAAAGCTTGTCGTATTCACCCTTCTCGATACTGCTGAACGTGTGCACGCTGCCTTGCTTCAACTCTATCTCGAAATCGAAGGATCTGAAGGTGAATACATGACTGGTTAGTAAAATCCTATTTGATAATCTTATACTTAAGTCTTATTAGTATTTCTATAAAACTAATAAGATAGAACTAGATTTTTACTTGAAACAATCATACTTACTTGAATAAATTAATCAGAGAAGAATCACATTTCTTAGAATCCAATAAGAAAAACATAACAGTCCTTTTTTGGACAGTTGTATGATAAATAGAATGTATTATTTCTTTTTTAGATCAATATATTTCTTCTATGTCTTACCAGTTAGACCACTGTTTTGTATGTTCAAGCTATTTTTTTGCGAAGCTGACAGTTAATGTGCACAGGGAGCTTGTGCACGTATATGAACCCTTTCTCTAGAGGATATAGGTACCATAGTGCCTTGTATGTTCAAGCTATTAAATGTCACAGTATACTCACTTGGTAGACGAGGCGCCCCCTCTCGCAAAGTTGACAGACGCGATCTCCTCGAAGCGAATGTGCACAGGTGGTTTGTGCACGTATATGAACCCTTTTTCTAAGGGATATAGGTAACCAGCTGCTGCCTTGTAAGAACAAGCAATTGCGGGCGTTTTATGATGACTGTAATAAAAAATATAGAGGTATTTTATTTAACTTTAGGTACTTAAAATATATATTTTTGTTAATTGGGTCTTTTATAGTAATAAGTTACCCTAAGAAGTCTCCAGGACCCGTCACACGTCTGTTGATGATGACCTTCATAATTTTGGCGAGGACTTCGTATGTTGGGCCTGACAATTCCTTGTTTATCTTGTCTTCATATTTCTCTTTTAATTCTTCCCTGTAACACAAATACATTTGAGTAAGTAACAATTAAAGAATTATGTTTCAGGCATAATCTTAGGACATTACTTGGGCGTTAATACAACACATCGAGATTTAGAATGAGACTGTCACATAGGTGTACAGAGACAACACTGTTGAAACCTTTGCTCCTGGAAAAGATTGTGACGGCACCCACACTAAATTGCTTCAAGAATCGACTGAACAGATTAAATATATCCAAGCTATTTGATACACACGCATCAGCTAATTAGCTGTGTCTATTAAATTATAATAACACTCTACAAAACAGTACTTTTTCCAAAATTCGATGTGTCATATTTATGGCCGCTTACTGTATGAAACACTCTTCTACTTACTCTGTAAATGGCAACTCCAGACTAGTTTCCTCTTCAATACCAAACAACAGTACCAAGTAATGGTACCTAGTCTGACCTTGCTTGATTGGAGGGTCGAGGGAAACCACGAAAAACATCTGCCTAGTGTCCTTATGGGGAAGGAGGAAGAGACGCAGGACTGTAGACATGGGGATCTTGTAATCGAAGGTTTTACCGTGGAGCTGGAAGAATGTCTGGAACACCTTGATGTCGTAGCGACCACTGTGGAAGAATAGGTGGCGTGAATGTCTTATATATATGGAGAATGTTGTCAGTTATTTTTATGTTTGTTTTATAAGCTTTTAAGCTAACTACAAACTACAACTGCATCACGTCGCAGCGCATCACATTAAAATCGCGGTGCAGCCAGCTTGTATTATGCGATGGTCCATACAGAATGAGAACAGCTGTGAGAAAAAATTTGGCAGGTATTCTGATTCATTTTGTCACACTGGTCGCCACTCTATGGAGCGACAAGACGAAAAATTGCTGTTGTGTAAGATCGTGTACGAAATTTCAAAGTCGCGTTTCGCCTGTTTGGAATAAATAGGTTTTATTACAAAATATGATGTGTATTGAAATAACTTCCCAAGACTAACTGCCACTTAGCTTACTGACCAATATTTTATTATTTTTACCACAGCAGCTTGAGCTCAATACTAAGTAACTCATAGTTTGTGCTCAAGAGAAGGGAATAAAAACAACATACCGAGGTGTGAGACACTGTAGCTCCCTAAAGATGGCGATGGCATCACCGGATACGGATATGACGCTGGCTTTGGTCATGACTTGCTGGTGGAATGCCTCCACTGCGTCCATGTCTCCTCCCACCTCGCTCGTCGGGATGTGGAAGCGCATCTCCATAAGGGATACTGGCGTGTCGTCATTCTGTTGACATAAAACATTTTGGATATTTAATTGAAGGTTGTGAAAGATTTTGTATAAAGAGAAATAAAGTACACTCTGCTTTGTACGATTCTCATGGTAATCTGGAGAAATCCTGCCTCTATGTCGCTGAGCTGCTTGCCTAGCAAAGACATGAAGGCAGTTTTTCAGAAATGCTAAATTCATGCCACTCTTTTTCATACAGGGTGAGAGTTAAGAGGGATAACTGATTACTATGGGCCTCCAGCAGCAATGCTTCTACTTTTGTTTGTTATAAGTACCTATATTATGTTGTTTATAGATTGCACTCATACTTAATTGTAACAACAGATAAAATCTGTTGACAGATTTTTTATAACCAGACATGAGACATATGTATGTAGATCCATGTAAAATAAAAACTCATTTCTCCTGATATCCTGTTGAGCTTCCAACCAAAACATTTTCCATTGTTTGCATTCTACATAATTTTAGACATCCCTCACCCCTCTTGTTTTAAGAGGTATTACATGTCTATTAATGTAATGCAATAGGTTATATTAAATACATGATGAATGTAATGGGGTGTATGATTAGGAACAGGCAACACTATTTTGGTAAAATGTGATTTGTGCAATGGCTTGAATTTGTAACTTGTCTAGTATAGAACTTAATTACATAATTACAAAGTAAGGCGTAATGTTGTGACATTGATAAATAAAAGTTTTTTATTATAAATATAACTAGGTACAGAGAAATACAACTCAAGAAAGCATTATTGCACAATATTATGCAAAATATATTACAGGAACAAAACTCAAAACAATTTAAAAGCAATGTGGATGATAGTTCAATGCCCAAGTGTCCTTTTATTTTTGTATGTATTTGTAAAGTTGCTTGTTTTATTTAGTCCTTAGTATAAATAGACACCCCAAAGGAAAAACATCTTAACTCATTTTTAGTGGAGAGCGCGTCAAAGATAAAAAAAAAATCTCTCAGGTTTCGGTTGTCGTAATGCCAACCAACCTTGAAAATTTGAGGTAACGTGGGAATAGCCAAAATTTTTTGTGATTATATTATAAAAAATATTATAATACTAGCTGACCCCGCAAACGTTTTGCAAAAAAAAAAATAGCGGTATGAAAAATAGACAGTAGCCGATTCTCAGACCTACCCGATATGCACACAAAATTTCATACAAATCGGTCCAGCCGTTTCGGAAGAGTATGGTAACTAACACTGTGACACGAGAATTTTATATATTAGATAATCATAAAAAAGTATGTTTGACGCGCTCTCCTGAAAATTTACTAAAAATGAGTTACGATGTTTTTCCTTGCAGGTGTTGAAATAGTCAGCTATGATGTAAAATTATATTGAAGCTTGAAATTAAAGTTGACTAAGGGTTATTAGTCATAATAGTAAAAAAATAAAAAACATTTAAGACATTAAAAACACAAAACTGCAATCTGTCTTGAGGTTCTCTATATTCTTATGGTGATAGTGAAATCGCAGGTGATGAAAACATTAAGAACATTGTCCAGTTATTAACATAGTTTTCATTACCATCAAATCAAACTAATAAAAAATAACACAGTACTTTTCCATAAATTTTCCCATTATAATTTTCCACTATAAACATATTTACCTGATGGAATTCCAGTGTGACTTCATTTTTGCCTGTGTTGCACTGAGATACATAGTGCAATGGGATCTCAAATGCTGTGTTAGTCCCGACATTGAAGCTCAGTACCGCACCATTGAACTTAGCTGTGCCCCAGTTCCAGCCTTTTAAGGAAAGCTCCTTCTCTAGCATGTCCTTGTGGTAGTTAGTCTTGAAGAACTTCGCCACTTTCTCTTGTTCCTGAAATCAATTGTTAGGGAACAATTCAGTACTTTGTGTGTGCTGTGTGAAAAGTATATAGCCCAAAAAAGGTTATGTGCGTTTTAGGAATTGTTTCTATAATAATTTTTGGTGGCTAATTCATTTGTAGCTAATAAAAATATTACCCATTTACTACTAATATTTTAAATTTAATTATGTTTCTTTCATTTTCAATTAATTTATTGTACATTTCACAAGAGTTTGGAAATATGTGCATAGGATTTAAAGATCGAACTGCTGCAGAAGCTCAATGGGCCTGCTCTTGAGCACGATCATGCCTGATGGACAGTGAAAGATGATGTCTATGATGGAACAAGTGTGCTTCAAGTAAGGATTTCTATTGGAACTTACCCCATCCTTGAAGCCACCGTATCTGTGTAGCGTGCCGTTCTTCAGGAACACTCTCAGGCCCCACGACCCTATAAACTTCTGAAAGTTCACCAGCTCTATCTCATTTGCTGGGATCTGTTCCACCTTGCCGGTCTTGCTGTTTTTGAAAACTATGTTTTGGTCCGTCATCTTTAATCTACCAGGAACCTGGAATATTCCAATAATTACTCTTGAATCATAGTAACTTTACGAAGTAAAACAAAAAACAGTTAGACAAAACGTACCATTGCGCCCTTGATCTCGGCTTGCACATCGTTGTATTCGAGAAACTCCATTTTTAGTTAAATCACAGTAAAGTGTTTAAGTGCTAATAACTGCTTTATAAAGTGGTCAGTACTATCCTCCACGCGCTAAATGTTGTATGAAAAAAATCAGCGTCAGCGGCATGTACGATCAACGAAACAACAATTGACATTTGACCATGTCAAATTGACATGTGTGATGAACTGATGACAGAAAGTGTCAGGGTGACCAAGAACAACATGAATAATTTACCCACATTCTGAGGATATACTGGTAGATTGCTACACTGACCTGTATTAGGAATAGAGGTCAGTGGATTGCTAGCATACTTTTATGCTAGGAACGAGCATGTGTGTCATTATTATAAAAGTGCTGTCCTAAGTCCATTATTATCACTACCCCATTAAACTCATTTACTTTTATAACCCGAGGTTCCATGAAAAAAAAAAAATACAATCCAAGTCTAGTGAATAAATCTTCAACGAGGATTTTTTTTTTTGAGAAGGGGAAATCATCAAATGACTCCTCCCGCTCTGGGTGGAGCAGAAGGGAGTGTCAGACTCTTACTAACTAAAACCCACCCGTGTTCCTTCCTTAGCCCTTTGTGTTCCGGGGTAGCGGTAACCCTTTCGGACAATCCGACAATGAATTTTCATTTCATTTCATCGATGAGGTGAAGTGTTCCCGATCCGTGGCAGTGCTTATAATTATGTGTGTATGCTGTATGCTGCCACCCTGGCGATAGCCGATAACAACATTAAACGCTAACCGTTTTTCGATGCTTCTTTTTAATTCAGATTATTTAGTTGATGATGCCTTCACCTTAACTGATAGGATTACGACCGCGTGAGGTGGACAATGGACATGAGCGCTAAACGAATCGTTACAGGATCTGGATAACTGTAATAGAATAAATTTTAATCAACCATAGATTGTGATTGAGTATTTACATCTCCCCTAGAGGTTCCTTGATCTACATGGTTGAATATTATTGTATTTTTTTCGTATCTTCATCGACATTAAAACTTTTGCTTAGTTAAGGCCGATTTACCAATCGGCAATTTGGCAAATAACTTTTGAGGCGTTAATGTGGTAGTTTGGCAATTTTTTTATAGTGTTTGATATACAGGCTGGGCAAAAAATCGTGGATCAAACGAAACAAAACGATAGCTGGGGTTATTTGCAGTAAAAAAAAATACAAAAATAAAAAAGCGGTTACCATGATTCATTATAAATATATATTTCATATATATTTAAACATATATTTAGATTTTTTTTATTTGTGGCACTATTTTCAATATTTTTTAAGTCTCACGAAAAATTATTTGGAACTTTTTATCCTTATTGTAAACACTCAAATTGTCATAACATAAAAAGACTATGCCGACCGCACAGTGGTGCGGTCGTTTGCTTGTGGTGTACGTTTGTTTGCTTATTTCCAAGTTATTTCATACAATTTAGAATGAAAATGCAGAAAATAAGCACGTTAAGTTGTGCTTCACAAGATTATACGTTAATAGAAACGGTAGTTTTATATTGTTTAGTTTTATTATAATCCATAAAACAGATAACAGTGGCAACTATATTCCGTTATTATGTTTTCATTTTAGCGCCACTGTGCGGTCGGCATAGTCCTAAGGAGATCAAGTTATGGCACTGCCAAGAGAAATTTTTTACTGGAAAAATAACCCCAGATGTCGCCCTGTTTCGATTGATTCACGATTTTTTGCCCATCCTGTATAGTAAACAAATCACCCCATTTCAGAGAAGATTATTCATAATCAGATAATGAAAAACAATCCCATAAAATAATTCTATTATTTTTTGCCAAATATCAAACATGATTTAGTTTTTTTTATCAGCCGTACTTTTTCTGGTTCAACTTTTAAGGACGGAATAGCATCTGAATTTGAGCCACACAGGGCTTGGAGGTCGTTGTTTTTTAAATTGTAGAAACTCCTTGATTAAGTATTTTTGGTGGTTTCTCAAAACTACACTCAAATAACTCAGTGAGGCTGCCACTGACACAGTGTGACAATAAGAAGGTTTTTTTTTTATTTGGGAACAAAGAATCCATAGTAACATAATAAAACAACTTATTATCTAGTGTTAGTATCAAACACCCTCCGCACAAAATCTCTCCGCTACAGTTCTCGATGCGGTTGCGACTGTCTCTCACTCTCATTTCTCATTTTTTTCTATTTCTCCATTGTGCAATATGATCATTTGAGTATTTGTTCTGCAGTAAGCCTAGGCTGTTGAATGTGCTACCGATGTAGTTCATTCTGTCTTTTTAAACGCAACAGTAGTGTCAATTTGACAGCAATAGTCTTCATTCAAAATGTTAATATTTTTCATTCACTCCGCACTCGATTCATTCACTTCACTCATTTTTTGTGGGCGGACGGTGGACGTGTTTTATGTTGTTAATTTCAGAACTTCTATATTTACGTTATTGTAATCGGTAAATAACAGTTTTATGTGCTGAATTTGGAATCAATTTACAAAATATATTTAAATTACAGTGGAGAATTGTGTAAATGCTGTGACTGACAAGAGTACTATAGTGCGCCCTCATTTATAAATTATAATTGTGTCGTGTTTGGTCTAAGTACCTCCGCTAGTCATTTTTCGTAGGTGTGTATCGCATGTGTGTACTCTATGGCGTCACTATCCTTGCCTCGAGTCCTGCAGCTGAAGAAGAACAGTTTGGATGCTGAACGCGAGCAGTTTGAGAAGTTTCAGGTATGTTTGTTGACCTTCACAAACTTGCAATTTTGACCTTGCACTATTTTGTGTTGTTTTCGTATTGCTCAGTTCTGTACGGGATCCTGTATTAAAATCATCTCAAAATAATTGTCTTCAGTCTCATAACTTCAAAAAAATTAGGTAGTTAACTAAGAAAACGTATTGTAAGTAAAACTTACAGGAAACTACAGCTCAATAGTTTATGCTACATGCCAAGGATCCAAATAAAGGGTCTTGCATGGATCAAGCGGAGCAAGGTCTTTTTAGAGAAAAAAAAAATGAGTGTTTTATTATGGTAAATGAATATTTTAGTCTATTATTGGTCAGCCAAATAGTAAATAATGTGTACTTACAACAAAATGAGTATAAAAGAGGAAGCTTTAAAAAAGCACTGCTGTCAGGAAAGCTGAGCATTAAACCAATTCAAGTGGTATGGACTTCTGATGTAGATGAATGAGGAACATATTATTACACAAAGCATGATTGAGGATGGCTTATTAGCCTAATAACCAGATGAGAAAAAGATGGAGTATTCTGGGCTGGGAAGGAATAAATTCTAAAATGATTACTGACTGAATGACAAAGACATACCACCATTTGTAAACATTTATTTAATCTAATTGGGTAGGCTTTAACTTCAAATTGGGTCTAATTTAAAAAAAAATATGTTGCTCTATTTGCATAAAAGTTGGTGTTCTCATAGTGATAATTTAAGAAATTCCTGGAGTTTTCCACCTCAGTGTGTAAAGCTATGCAGCAGAAGTATACTTATAGTTCGTAGGTATGTAGTATGCATATAGTAGTATTCAGACACAAGCAACCCCTGGCCCGAGGGCCCCCTGTGTTGGAAACTCTGAGGTTGCACGCCAAAATCTAATCTAATTACCATTTAAGTTGGCAGCGAAATATAAAAAACAAAACATTTCATTGTTATTTTTAATTAAATAATTAATAATTAATTATCTGTTACCAGATTTTCTTTCGGAATTAAGCACATGTAGTACAGTCACGAACACTAATATGTCAACATTTGGCAACTTTCAATTGCGATTTTTTCGTGAAATAACAAATGCAGCGTTGAAATATGACACTTTACATAAACCTATGGGTTCGAAAATACTATGTTCGTAATATCATAAAATTTCATTGAAAAATAAAGGAGATAATCGCCTTTGAATAAAACCAAGTGTATACATACTTTTGCTCGTGACTGTACTAGAATTCAAGTCTGCCCTGAAGACATTCAAATAATTTTCTTAAAATATTTAATTGAAAATTTTGGTCAGCTGGTAGATTTTCTCCTCTTCTCCAACAGTTTCCAGCAAATCCCAAGAAAGTTTGTTTTTAATTAAAAAGGTACCTACAATGTTCGCTTAAAAAACCATTAAAGAATGCTAATTTGCCGCTCAATTAAACTTACGCTAGTTTCATGTTATTGAGACTTGCATTATTTACCACACAGACCACGGACATACCAATTTGGAGGGAAATTGTCAGTTGCGCCACTGTTGCGGATACGGTACGCGACGCAGGTCGCAGCGACACGCTTGTCCCAAACCATGTCGGTTACGTCATTTTGGCCACCTGTGTATACAAACACTGACATAACATAGGAATAAAACGGCAAACATACATAACTAATCGCAACATCTATCTCTTTGTCTATGCCTCATTGTAACCACGTCTAATCGCCGCCGTTCTTTATTTTACATCAATGTTTCCGGCTGTTTAAACGTTGCCAAATTGCCATCCCTCTGGCTGAGGCTACATTAGGCCGCGACGCGACCTGCGACACATGAGCGATTAAAACAAGTAAATGAATGCTCACGTATATGGCTACATCGTACATCAAATATTACTAGCGATCTTTGATTTCTTTATGCGATAGGAACAACATTACTGTAATCACGGCATCGGCTACATTAACATATCAGCCATCATTGCCGAATATACGCCGGAATTTCGCTTATAATGTAGCCATACCATGTTTTTCTCGTTTCGCTCTTCCAGTCACATCGCAAATCGCTGCCTACTGTAGCCTCAGCCTCTGTCCTGTAAATCTTATCAAATGATTGCCACATTACCATTGGTTGCGCCGGGCGACGTCACTACGTACGGGATCCATATCTAGAGCATAGGTGCTTATCAAACCATAGTCTACTAACCGTCCAACATTTCGATCATCGTAGCCTATCGCAGGCCTCTACCAAGTTGTGTCAAAGCACCCCATTCTCCATTGTCTACATCCAGTCAAAGTCAAATAATTTCTTTCAAATAGGCACATAGAAGGCACTTTTGAACGTCAAAATTTACAAAAAAATAGAATTGATTCTAGTCAGTCTGTCCCTCTCAGCCGAATTTCTAAGATCATCGGTTCACCTAGTTAGGGGGCATCCCACGCTACGCTGATTTGCGATCAAGTATTTTTGCACTTGAATCAGTTGAATAACGTAATCAATTCATGATAATAATTAATATCGTTAGATAATGATAGGGTAAAATGTATGTCTTTTTTTACTGAAAATCTGGTTGCCACAAATGGATTCTTGAAACATGCCTCGTCATTTTCAACTGGTTTAAAGCATCATACTGTTTTTGTAGGTACCTAACCTACTGATAATCGAATGCGATATTAATTATTCACAACTGGTTTAAATAATCCAGTAAGCTTTAATTCTTGCTATATGTTCCAACATTCTTAACACTTTTTGCGAAATGGTTTTTTGTACGAGAGCTGGTAACGTATGCAAAAGAAAATTAATGGCTGCTCGCCAGGCTATTTTATTCGATACCTAGTCAATAGCTTGCGAAAGTGATTGATAAGCAAGTGGCCGATAGTTCTTTACTGTAGAGTTTTTGTTATCAAACAGATAATGAACATTGTGAGGACTCGCGTTCGATAACTTATCACTGCGATACTTTGTTCGCTGACAACACTCAATTTAGTTACAAATACATTCCGAGGATTATAAACGTGTTATGAGAAAAATTGTATTGTGGAAATCAGTGTTGTTCATCATTATTACCATTATTGCCTGCAGTTATTTTGGTAAGAGTTTTGCATGCACTTCAGCGTATACAAGATCTAATCCGGGCACAAATGTCGGGTGAACGACCTGCATTTTGAAGATAAATATAGTTCTTTGTTTGAGTCGCTGGCTCTAGTGAAGTAGAACTGAAAACAGTTTCGTAATTGATATCTTTACTGCAGTAGCAGTAGGTATACAGTTTCTCCAGTGAAAACTATATCAGCTCTTACCGGTTCACCACAAAATTGCGGTTTCAAGGTGACGTTGCTTGTAATCGTTTTAGTTGTACTTACATTCATAAAACCTACACGAAAGCACACCCCGGACACTCCGTACAACGCGCGCAAAATAATTACCTACTACTACTACATAGCCAAATGACGTTGGTACACGTGCAAATGTGTGCGTAAACTCTAGTAGGGTTGGTTGTCGTGCGGAGCGTAAAAAAAATGGCGGGAACGACGACGACGCGACTAGAAAGGACTAGATTGATTGTTTATCTAATTAGTCGGGTTCGTAAAGAAATAAAAATAATATTACAATAGTTATGTAATAAATGTAAAACTTTTTAACAAAAACTTTAATTTCGGAAGTAGGTGTCTTTGGATCTGTATTTTAGTTTATTGCCACCGACTTACGAAATTAAAGTTATTTTTCACTTTGTACTTAGTGTTTTTTTGGAAGTCGGTTTTTTTTTGCTAAAAAGTTTTTATTTCTCGCTTTTTAGTGGGTCTGTTTATAAAGTATCTAAGTTACAATAGCCTAATGTCAACTTGCTCATCGCCTTGTACAAAATATTGCTTTTCCCGATGCAGGGACGTTAATTGTTAAGGAGTTCTCTTGGTACTCCATCATCAGCTCCATTTCACCATTCGCATTGTGACGAGCATAAATTGTGCTTAGGAAACAGTAATCGAATCGCAACCTGTGAAATACTTATTATTGAGTAGTCCCGGTAGCCATCTGTGGTCTTCATCAGTTCCACCTCACTAAATGTTGCTATCCCAGAGCAAATACCCATGCAAATAAGGTACTTAGCTAAATATTGCTTACACTAAAATATTTTCGTTTAAATGACCTACTTAACTATAAATAATCGGTTATTATATCGCATGGTATTAAAATGCGATATCTTACAAATATTTATGTAAATACAAATTCGGAAATGCATCGCAATATCGAACCATCGTGATTAAAACTCAGATAAAACTTTTAAATCGCAAAATTGTGTGTTCGTGTCAGCAGTACAGTGCTGCGGTTCTTTGTGAGCGCCCCTAGCTAATGAACCGCCGATAATGTCGCGGGTGTGCGGGGTGAGGTGCGGTATCTGATGTCAGCGCGGGGTAGGGAGTGGCCATTCTGTACGAAGTACTATTAGGTATTCTGTGACGAAAGTTAGCAGAATAAATAAATACATCTCAAGGACTCACGGATTTTTTCAGTTCCAATCAATCTGTCTAGCCTTTTCCCAACTATGTCGGGGTCGGCTTCCAGTCTAACCGGATGCAACTGAATACCAGTATTTTACATAGAGCGACTGCCTATCTGACCTCCAAAACCCAGTTCTTGGGTTTTCAGCTTTTGCAGTTCCAGTACTTAATAAATATTCTTCCTTCGTTCAAGTACGCAGCAAGTCCTTAAACCAACGGGGCAGTTGCGTAACACCTTATCAATCGGAATCGGTTTCATTTTGACAGTTCAACAACATTCATTGCGTTATTTACGTGATGAGCAGACAAATTTTTCGAACTTATGAAGCAATGTATTAGCAATTTGCTTCAAAATGATTCAGATTCCGATTGATAGTGTGTTACGCAATTAGGGTGCAGTTAAGTGGGTGTCTCTTAACGGTAATCTTGAGTTCAGATTTATGACTGTCGAAGCAGCTAAATCCCCCTAGTCTTCACACTGAAAGGTTCTTAATAATTTAATGGTGGGCGAGTTATTCATTGTCAGCTATATTTATTGGATGCCGGTTGTTCGAGTTGTCAGTTGTCCAGTAAAACGATCCTGATTACCCGCTTCCGCTCGTAGTTTGCTCCACAATGTTATTCGTACTGCATAGGAAATGAATATTTGTCACTTGTACGTGGATATGAACTTTGAAGTCTACTTATAGGGTTCTGTACCTTCGTGTTGGTGTAGATTTTACAAAATGTCTGTACACCTCCTAGTAAGAGTTTAATACTTCATGTTACAGAGGTTCGTACGTAATGCCCGACTTCTAAAAAACCTTCTACTTTTTACTACTACTTAGGTTGAATGCAGTAAAACATTTGTTACTGCAATAAAGACTCAAAGGCGATTCCCACGGGCTCAGTATATTACCTTTTTTTTGTAAATAAATTCTCACGTAAAAAAGATGAAAGAAAAAAACATGCGTTTATTTGGCACAATAACAATAAGATAAAGGGCGATAGAACAGAAAAGTTTTAGTTTATAAAACAGTAAACAGTTCTGCCTGCATGCATCATAATTACTAGGAATATTAAAACATGGGAACACCGAGAACGGTGTTTTTATAGTGCCATCATTATAGTTGTGACTTCGTGTCGCACTTTGTTCGAAACGTGACGTAAACAGAACACGACGTATTTACTAAGATTATAGAATCATGGATGAGTCATGTAATATCTAGTACGTAGAATGGCAAATAAAACAGGAGGAACAATTCCAAACCAAAGTTGGATGGAAGGTAAGCAAAAGAGAGAAAAACAAGTAGTTTAGGTAGCTCTCATATATTATCATGTGTCTAGGTTAATGACTAAAAGATTTTATCAAATTGAGTAAATAATCTTAAATCTTTCTTGACATTTAGATAAAAAAAAAACAAAGTCATATCGGTTGATCGAGTTTCAAAGCAAATTAACCACAAAAATAGCGGGACATGGTACACTTCCGCTTAACTTTCCGGGGATTACAGGCTTTATGATTTTTTTTTATATTTTTTGAAATCTTGTAACTAAGCAACAACAACAAAGATTATTAAACACTAGCGGCCTATCCCGGCTTCGCACGGGTGGACATTTATTTTTTAAATATTTAATTTTTTTTCTTGCAATTAAAAAACCTATATTAATCAGTGATAATGTAGCATTCAAATGGTGAAAGAATTTTTAAAATCGGTCCAGTACTTTTTGAGCCAATTCGTTACAAACATACATACAAATCTTTCCTCTTTATAATATTAGTATAGATAAGTGAATCAAGAAAAAAATCTGAATCTGCAAATCTTGTAGGCGTTTAACAGTTACAGCTCAATAGAGGTCAAGATTTCGATTCAGTGAGGTCAGCCTTGCAGCTTGCCTTATAAGAAACGTGAGCTGTTGCTCCCGTGGCTGCGATATCTCGAACAAATGTATATGTACATGTAGCAATCCAGGCCTTATTTGGGGTAGTCAGAAATATTGGCGTTGTTACGAGAAATCGAACACGAGAAATGTAGATTTAGTAATAGGAACAGTTGGGCGTGTTGCCTTTCATTTTGTTTAATTTGAGGAGCTTCATATCGATAGGAGCCTAAAGTGCGAGATATAGTTTGTGTACAATTCCACATACCCACACTTACCGTTTTGCCTTTAGCAGAGTCTTTAGCCGCTTTTATAAACCTATAATATTGCAATTGCATCGTAACACTTCAGTTCGTTTGAGCGACTTTCAAGTAGAAAACGTTACAGAAGGTTACAGAACAGTACTTACAGAACAGTACTTACTTATACTAATTATAATTAAATGATTAAGAGACCAATTTCCTGTCGCTTACTCTACCAACAACTGCTATTTTTTTCCTCAAAATATTCGAAAAACTGCCCAACTTTATGAACTATTTATAATTCTTATCTTTTACCGTTGCCCTCCCATGAACTACATCACTATTTTAATACTATTATCAGGAGTTTGTTTTGCTAGGTATATGATAATATAACTGGTATAAGGAGTTTTCCAGTACCATCGTGTTGTTAGTACAGGCAGGGTGTGACTAAGCATATATGAATGCAGCGCAGGACCAATGCCGCGAGCTCTAACCGGTTCTGTGACGGAAGAAATATTACCACACTGACCTAGTGTTGCGATGTTTAATATTTTGCAACCTAATGCAAATTGTTTTGTAATATTGTGACTAATTTGTGCACTATTAATTCACTCTTTAGTAAAAGATGAGATGAATGAATAGATGTGTCTGCCAACGTTATCGCACTCTTTCTGAAAATATTTTGTTTTGTGATTGAGTCTTTATCTTTTTTAGAGAATAAATAAATGTTTATGTAAGCATTTATTTTATGCAAGGTGTCGTTTTTATCTAGAGGTTAGCTATGTCCAGCTGCGATCTGTAATCGGTCAAGTTTGATGCAACGAAGATCATGCGATCCGATCATCCGAATTACTGGACATTTTTTATTTGTTTTTTTATTGTTTTGCTGGACCTGGACTGCTACTAAAATAACTTACACACTCCCAGGCTTCTTAGAGCCGGTTAGTGGCTCGAGGAGCTAAATAAGTTGTTCTAACATTTTCTGTTCCGCCATTAAATACGTTCGCAGCTTTCTTCCAAGTTCCAATGCATGTCTCGATGTATTTCGCTATTTCTAGTCATGCACTATCTACATTTAACCAGCTTTCTATACAATTTTCCGACACTACTTTCTCATATTTTTACTGCACTTTTATTTTATCTTATGATGTTATGTGGAGCATGGTGTCTGTTTAGATTGTTATCTCGTTCCCACTAATGTTGTAGAAACGTTTAAGATGAGAATTGACGATCGAGGGCATATGAGCTTTGAAATTAATTGCAACTGTTTGTTTTGTACGCTTGTTAGCCACATATGTGTTTTTTTCTGTCGTTCTTGTTTATGAGGTATTGTTTAATATTTTTCAATGTTTTGATGTATTATATCTTACCCAGATTATATAGTGTAATTCGTTCATCATCAAGTATTTCAATCTTTTCAACTACTGAAAAGATTATTCCCATTCAGCATAGAGAACTCCCAAATACAAAACTTTCTCCTATCCAATTCCCATGGAACATTTGAAAGCGGGGTCCAATTAGCATAGGTCAATATTGTCACGGGCACTATAAATGTTTGTTGTAAACGGGCACGCCAGATGGGAAGTGGATCGGTACGTAGCTCCGTAGTAGGTACTCTGCTGGGGGCATTCACCGCAGCATCCTCTTCCGTTCTGCCTCTAGTCTACACACGGTTAATATCATTACGATCCTCGTAAATGCTCTTAACAGCGTTAATGTTGTGTTTAATTTTATCATTAGTTGCGGTTTTGCGGCTACAAAGTTTTGCTTCCTTAATATAATGTGTATTGTGTACGTAAAATATAGTTTAAAAAGTTGTGCTATTAATATTATACATATATATCAAATGCTTTTTTATAGAGGCTTATTATTGTGGCATTCATGAAAAAAAAATGAAATATTTGGCAAGTCATATAGGTAAAGTTTGCGGGATAGTCGTATTTTATTTTTTTCGTACCTACTTGCTTTATATTTTTTGTTTCATAGAACTATGTGTCCTTCTCGTATATGAAATGGGTATGTTATCCTTAATTAATCTTTAACGTCATTTCTTTGGCCATTTGTTGACATATTTACGTACTGCGAGTTCTGTTAGGTCGTGCCGTAGGTCGCAATCAGACCATTTCAAATTACTCTCCCGATGTAGGGCATATATTATACGTATGTAACTAACGGTTTCCCACAGTTTTCATCTGTGGTTTTTCTACAGTCACAATATTACAGTCACGTTACACATGCATTCGGTGTATCTACATACATATTATGTGCTGCGGCGCTGGCCTTACTATTTCACTGTTGTAAATTGTAATTACTTTCAAATTAATTCGTTTGTTATGGTTTGGGCATTATGATCGATGCGAAGGCATAAAGGACATTTCGTGGGAAAATGTTTGATGGAGTATGAAAGTGGATGGCTTAAGAGCCCAAACCAAAACGAAGAACGAACCAATGAAAAACAACTCAAGAAAAGAAGGATGTCCATCCTTCTTTTGTGAGAAAATGATTGACTAGAAAGGGTGCATACCTGAGTACTGAGATGACGGCTTATAAAGTAGTAATGGCAGAAAAGGCCAGGCTAGGGCAGGAGGGTAATGATATCACTGTACAAAATATGTTTATTAGCTATGCGAAAAATAAAGAGGGCGCAAATAATATCCCTCCTCTGCTTAAGAACTTCGATAAGCTATGTAAGGTTCCGTAACGAAATCGAAACCCCTTTTATTGTTTTAAGACTTTTGTAATTGTAAACAATATTTCATATGTTTCTCTTAGACAGTTTCTATAATAAAGATTAGTTTTGAATATAAATATAATAAATTCGCTTCATCTGTCGATTTGCTACGCATTTCGTGTGACTGTTATCGTTCCAGCCGACAACCAACTCCGGTCCGGTGCATTTTCATGCTTTTCTCGCATCGGTAACGGATCAGTGATAGTTCGATGTTCGATGTAACTGGTTACGTGTTGTTAGTTGTAATAGTGGAGCTGCGACAATCGGGGCGTAACACTCATGTATGTGGCGCAGACCTGGAACTGATTGTTGCTTTCCTGTTGACTGACTGTATGGCCTAATGTGCAATTGATGGTTTCTTAACTAGCTGCACAAATATTGCGGCACTGTTTTTGTACTTAATTCTTGTTTGGCTTTGCGAAAAATGGAGTCAATAGGTATAAGTGTTCAAATTACCCTGCATATCAAAACTTAATATTCAATGTTGCCTAATGAAATTAATTTCAGCGATTAGTTCATTCATATATGCATGTGCCATTGTAAAAAATCCCGTTGATTTCTCAGTTGCGTGTCTCTTTGACATTAAAAAGAAAATGTAGCGATGGCAAAGAAATGGAATCGTTTTAATGGTTCATGAAACGTTTTAAACGAACTTTCTCCTCAGATTATCAGAGAAAGTAAATTAACTTATAATTATTTAGTCCATTAATTTATCGCATATCACGGAAGCTTTTCGAAGTTACCGGTTATATATTCTCACGAAAGTTCAGACTTTAGTTATGGTTAGACAGCTAGTGTAATAAAAATATGTAGCTAGATTAGTTGCAGTCTGTCAGCCGCTAATTATTTTTCTAATGCTACCACGTAGATGTGAAGGGCACTAATTGTATTTGTCGTTGACGGTAATGTTAATGAAATGTGTTAATCCATTAAATTAGATTAGTCGTACGTGCTGTGCTCTGCTGTTTGACGACGAGTCTTCATGTCTATTGGATTTTTGCGTCTTTGGTTGCGGTTATTGTAAGTCCTGAAAATTTCATTTTTGTTTTGATCGATTGGGTCTTATGGATGCTATTATGTATTAGGAAGCTTATTTACCACTACTCTTTATACTGTGACAGCTATTACCGCTTCCACACACTTATCAAATCCCACAGTTGCATTGTTAATTACATCTTTAACTATGTACTGTGTTTAGTGATGGGAATTTTAATTCAGCTTTGTCGAGTATCTTTATGTTGTTCATACAATGGCTCGGTTGAGAAATCGTCACTATTGTGATTGTGAACGTACGATTGTCTTGGCAAACTGCTGGCGTGGGTGATACCGGGTTATTTATCATAGAGCCATGCTGGCTGGCTTACGTGGGCTAAGAATTTATTAGGAGCCTAAACTACCAAGAACTTATAATCTGCTTTATACAAAATTACTTGATTTAAAAAAAGAGACATTCAAGTTTATCAACAAGCTACGGGAAAGAAAAATAAGCTTGAAGTGTAAAAGAAGTAAAGGTAGAAAGCAAGGGGAATACATCTCTTCATCTTTTGCAAATTTAAAATAATACGACATTTGATGTGTAAAAGTGTTTTTTAAAACCAATTTACAGAAATTAATATCATTTGTACTATACTGCAGAAATTAAATCAAGCGTGTGTCATTGTATTTGCATGCCCTTTTCGGAAAGAAGTCTGAAATTAACAAGATTTATATACACGGTGTGCTTTGTGGTTTCCCAGTTTAGGAATTAACCGAAGTTTAATTTGTCCCCAAATGATATCACGTTCCATACAAATATCGGTAATCGACTTTTGGGCACGATGGTGGAAAATCTTAAATATATTCCGTGCATCAAATTCAGCATTTCATCTGTTTCCGGTGAACCAATACTGTATCGATTCGTCATCATCAGCATTCTAGCCAGGAATTATCCACTGCTAGGTTTAGACATCTTTCTGTTTTACGTCTCCACTTTTGCCACGTTTGAACCGACTCGATGGAATGTCCCAAATTCTAAAGTGCAGTTTCCCCTATTTATATCTATTTGAGTATAACTTCTGCCATCTGCTTGGTATTAGATATCAAACCAAAATAATTCGCTCATCAAATCACTGTTCTTAATAGATTAATTTCTTTAGAACAGCAATTTATCTACCTGAATGGTGTTAAAAACCAGATGGTATTAAACCAGTGATTCGGGGCTCGGCAGCATCCGTCAAGCGGATCAGTGTGTTCGAACGGAGATTGTATCTGGTAAAGTGCAGTTTCCTGATTTAGATGCGCCGACGCACGCCCGTCGCGTCGTCCGTCGCGTCGCGTGGGACACGCCGAGTTATTATTGTAACTGTGCATATTTTGTTTATGGGCGGTTATAATTCTACGGGTTTGAGGAAATGGGTGGGAAGTGGGAAATAAACTATTGACAATCAGCAACGTTGTAGATATGTAATCAAAATTAATTCAAAACTGGTTCAGATTTCACATATGTAAAGTAAGGTCGATGAAGAAGTAGGGAAGTACCGCCCAAGTAGTGAAATACAAGTGTTAGTGACTTGAGATTTTACAAAATGCTATGTTTTGGTAAAGGAACTAGGTAATTAATTGTTATTATTACCCATCTTTTTCCATAAACTTTATTATTATATTATTGGCAATGTGAGTAGCTGAGGACTTGCAAAATATTACTGAAAATCGGGATTAAATGTCTTGCATGCAATATATCGTGATGCGAGGTTAAAATCTGAAGTACCTAATTCCACTAAACGTATTAAATATTGATTTAATAACTTAGCCAAAGGTTCATTCATGTAATTTTAATGCTGAAAATAATTTTTTAATACAGTTGCTCAAAAAGTGGCGTATTGCAGGGACGTATAGCGTTCGGGATGTGGGCTATTACATACTCGTGCTTTTTTTTACCTTTCCCGAACTCGTGCGTTCTCTTTCCCAACTGTCAAAATAATGTCTATTAAAAAGAAAAACCAACCATGAAGTTTTAACTAAAAAAATTCATAGGAGTTTTTATGATTCATGCAAATACGTATATTTCTAAAAAGAAGCTACTAATTTGTTTCAATATCAGATTTAATGATTTGATTGAATAAGTTAGGTTAGGTTTCATTTCATTTCATCTCATTAAATTTCATTTTCTGAAATGATTTAATGAGATTTATTAATAAAAAAATTCTACTGAAGACTTGGCTGTATGGACATAGTTCCCTTTGCCTACCAGAATGGGTGAAGAAAAAAATTATCTCTGCTTATATTCTACGGTTGGCGCCATTTTTCAGAAATTTTCTTTGCGAGTTTTAGTTGTTTGTTGCACAAAATGAGTAATTTCGACTTTCTTAGAATAGTGTAAGATTTTCTTAGAATAGTGCAAAAATATATGAATCAGCGGTCCCAAAAAGGAAAAACCGACCGTTTTTTTCAAAATTACCAAAAAGGGAAGTGCAGCTCAAGCAATCGGGATAAATAAATTTGGTAATATGCCAAAAAAAATAGCTAAGTTTCTTGGTCTGCCGGATGCTGAGTATTATACTGGGCACAGCTTCAAACAACAAACTAGAAACCGGGAAAAAAATCACACAATCCATTAATTAAGGTCCAGTCCGTCTCCTTCACATGTTGAAGAGAACGTTCGTCCATCTACCTTCGTTGATAATGATAATTCATCAGATTCAACTCCATCAACTAGCAAACGCCATTGTATGACAAATATACATGAACAATCATACGAAATTAACAATAGTTTGTCTCAAACAGTAAATATGCAACCTAAAACTTCCCCAGTTAGTATAAAAAACTGTACCAATTTCAATGTATATGTGAATTATAACTTTTATAAGAAATAAATGATTAGTTGGTTGAGTTTATTGTGTTTTTATTATTTTATTAAATTGCTTCATTTTTTCGCAACTGTATTAAAAATAGTCGTTCAGTACACGTGCGAAACCGTCATTGCAACTTGTTCCGACTGTCAACCCTCGCCTTCGGCTGCACCTCGGCTCGGGTAGACATTTTTGTCGGAACTCTTTGCAATGACAACCTTTCCGCACTTGTAATGAAATATACTATTATAAAGCTGTGGTATAGATGCATATATGTATAGGTGACCAGATTGTATTATATAATTTTTTCTAAACATTTTAGACACGCGATCTAGTTACATAGCATAATTTATTTACGGTATACAAGTAGGACTGTATGAGGTCATTTACTTGCATGGAAATGTAAATATTTTCACTCATGATTTTCTTTTTAATTGAAATGCCGTGTTGACGGAACCTTCAACTATAATAAAGTGCTTGCTTTCCATATTGGCATTGGAAACAAAAATACAACTTGCATTGGCTTTATAGGGTTGCTCGATGGGTCCTCAATCTTATAAGTTTTTGACTCTGCTTATAAAGTCTTGATTCTTTCAAATCGAATAGTCTATCGACTTGACAGCAGATATTTGAGTGAAAAAAAATCTACTGAATACCTCGTTCAGCTATAGCTCAAAGTGCAAAACATAATTCTGAATGAGGTATTCAGGAGTATTCTTTGCAGTAACAAACATAATACAATTTTTCTTTGTTATATACACCATAAATATTACAGATATTTTAGAAATTTTACAAGGGGTGACACAATGGGCGGTCTTATCGCTAAAAGCGATCTTTTGAAGACAACTTTTGGATGGATTTTATAGTATTTTAAGTCCAGCTTGAAGTCTGCCGGCTGTCCAAACTTGAAGCCACGTTACAGTTAAATTGAGGATTGAAACAAGACTAGAGCTGGCTTATTGGGGCTAATATTGTTAACTGCCGAGATATTCATAATCTTATCTGAAATCCTACATCTACAATTATAGTTATGTATGATCAAATTAGGCCGTATTCAGCGAGCCCACTTACTAATTCAACTCAATTTGACAGCAAACGGCGCCTAATTTCCTAAAACAGAATAATATGAAAGTGTGCCAAACAGAAGCCTTACCTGGCTTATCTTACTCAGTGACGCCCATTTATTGATTATGTACCGCTATTTTGGTACAGTCAACAGCAAAAGTAGATGATGAAAATCAGAAATTCAATACTAATGAACGGAGTTCGCGTCAGAACTATGTGGCGTCGAAGTGTCGTTATGTGATTGTAAATTACACCAAACATTTACTACTTCGACGCCACACAGTTCTGACGCGAACTTCGTTCCTTAATTAGTATTGAATTTCTGATTTTCATCATCTACTTTTGCTGTTGACTGTACAAATATTCACAGTATGTGTAATTAAGTTTTAGCATCTACTTATTACCTCAAACTGGCTTTAGAACTATGATGACCAAAGTTATGCGTACACCTCATCTTCTTTGACAATTTGACTTATATGCTAATTTATTCAATTTGGAAGATGTTTAGTAAGAATGTTGTTTTTTTAAGATGAAAAGTGATTTTTACTTCAATTCCGCTAAATATGTAAAACGCGGAAGTCGTAACAACTTCTCAAGCAGAAACTTCAGTCCAGTGAAGTCTGAATACCTACTAGAAACCCTACAGTTTTTATGAAACGGATTTTAAAATCTAAGAAAAAATCATGCTTTCTTAGAAACTATTTGTTTAGAGTTTTGTAAAAAGTGTCTTGTTGGGAATCGAAATTGGGTTAGTTTATTTTTGTAGGTAAATATGAACGTTAATAAACCATTGCCCCTATAATACAGTTCATTCTTTTATTTCACCCCGAGCCAACAACCCAAGTTATAACAGGTGGACCAAAAGCGCTAAGAGTAAACCACTTATACAACCCCTGATTTATGAGCCTCCCTGTTCTAGCCACCTGTCTAAAACTGAGCTGCCTATTTGCATGCCAGTAGGTACCACAGTATGCCACAGTGTTTCGCTTACATTTTTCGGCAAATTATTTAGGTTTGAAGCCGTCGCACCGGTTTCTTACATTCATTAAGTTCTCGCAACGCACCAATTCTTATACATTTTTTGTTTGTTGCAGGTAAGGTGTTCCGATCCAATGGACTGGTGATTTTTTGCAATATACTCTCAGTTCACACCTGCATGAACGCTTGGTGTAAGAACGTCTGTTGCGACTTTAGTGTCAGTAACTGCCATTTTGTAACCAACGATCCACTCTCTTATATATTTGATGTCAAAGGCTTGAATTTTCAAATCACGCATGTAAATATTTTCATGAAAATAATAACTGTTTATTTTACTTGTACCGTAAAACCGCATACACTTGTCGATGATACAATGTAACTCGAGATTGCGAATTAGTTCCACGTCAAGGAATGTCAAATGAAAACTGTAACATCCAATGACTATACAAAACATCATACCACAAAGATAAGTGTACGCCTTTTTTGCATGTTGACTAAGACTGATGTTTGTTAGAGGCAAGGCATGAGTTGCAAACAAACTGGATTTTGTCTAACATTTTGTACATGCAAGCTGCTGATTCATATGGCAAGTGCACTGCAGCTAAAGTGTACCACACTATTGATCCATTATTGATAAAATTGTCACCTTCACTAACAGTACTAATTGAGCGTGGCGCGTCTTCATTTCAGCGCCACAGCTCGGCACTTTACTAATGCATGCAGCTGATTCAGCCACCGCTGACCACTAACCACACGCTATGGCCAACCCCAACGACAAGCGCTTCTATCATCTGGTGAGTGTACATTCATGTTATTTTACAAAGCGTACTAAAAAGGTAGTAAAAAACCTTTAGGTTCTCGTTTTGGGAGTAATCAAAATGCTTATATACTAATTTTTATTTCTTCACCGTCATTTACAAAATGCTCTAATTAAAAGAACCGTACCTTGTGAAGGCTGCAGGAACCCGTTGGATGCGAGAAGCACAGAACCGGTCGAAGTGGAGGTGCTTGGGTAAGGCCTATGTCCAGCAGTGGACGTCTTCCGGCTGAAATGATACTGAAAATCTTTAAGATTTTGCTATTGATTCTTAAACTATATATGAATGATCTGAAGACTTGTCATCAATGAAACACGAATATAATACAGATATTTATGAATACTTCTCGTCTAAATACTAACATTTCTGAGTTTAATATAAGGTCATATAGTCTCACACCGTGGTCTCACATTTGTGTATCGTAAGTTGCGTCTTAACAATGAACCTGCTGTTACGCATCATCGATTATTTCTATCGTTGTTTCATTTCGTTCCACAAAAACGGAACGTGCGATAAAAACTCTTAATTCCTCTACAAAGGATCCTAAGGGTAAGGTATTCTTAAAGTTCTTACAGAAGCGAGTGTCGAGTCACGACTTGGTTTGCAAAACGACAACAACGTCGCTCTCATGCCACGGAGCGGCAGTAAATCTAAAGCTATTTTCTCGCTTCGTGCCTCCCGATTCAGCTGAAAAACGTTTGTTGAAATGTAGATAAAAGCTTCATTGACCTTATGTAACCACCTTTTTGAGGAAAATCATGTGCTACAATTCGTCACTGTGACTCAAACGGAAACATCGCCAATAATCACCAAATCTCTGTATATCACTTGTTTATAAATTCATATATTTGCAAAAACATTGGTAGCAGTTTCCTCTTCTAGTTCTGACGTAGTTACGCCATTATCGATCTAGCAAAGCCTTTTATCAATCTGACTAATGTTTAGTTGATATCTATTCTAGTAAACGTAAATTATCTCGTCATAAACGACATATTATCCTAATTTTTCTGAAGTAAACAAGATGATTAACGAAAAGTTTTTGCAAATGTTATCCGATTGGTAAAATCTCCAAGATATTGGGCAGGAATGAGCCCTTGAATGTTGACAACATTTTTAACGATAGTAACAAACAGACTGGGAAAAACCAGGATTTTGTTAGTTTCCACGAAAAGACGTAGGGGAATGCTAAAGTAGTTCTGGGAAGTGATGCGTATTTATATGAAGTTGCGAATGTTTTTGCAGTTTCTATACGCGAATTTCCTCGCGCACACAATTTTTTTTGTCATATTGTTATTTCTTTTAATCTTATAGTATAACTACGCTAAGAATTTGCTGGAAGTCCAAAGAAGCCATGTTTCTTGATGGCTATTCGCCAAACGATCGCTGTCTAACTCTAGCTTTAATTTTAAGGCCCATTCCGGGGTGATTAGCAAGCTTTCCCCTTACACAAAGAATCGTAACGTATAAATAATATAATATCTAAGTAAATAACATCTATGACGTCCAATCGCTATAAATTTGTCCCTATTCATAAAACTTAACTACAAAGAATAAAAATTAATGTAAACATTCAATAATGGCCCCAAAGTTGTAGGTATTTAACTAAGTATGTTTTAATTCATCCCACACGTGTTGTGATGATTAAATTTATTCGATATCATTACGAATGATTGTAACAATCTCTGTTTCATGTGTATGCTTGTAGTTCCATAAATACCTAGATGGTTTCCTGTGAATCAGTATGTCTGTATTTTTAAAAAGCTGATTTATAATGATTGAGTATTTAATCCAGCTGCAGCGTTTGAAGATTTTGACCAAACAAAAACACTTTTCGTATAATCCAGTCTAGCCAGTCATCAATGTAAATCAGTCTTGCTAGATAAAGATTGAGCTAAAATTAAGTAATTCTGTAGTTCGAAGATGAATAGAAACAACGAAATGACGTAACTTTTACAATCTAAATGTTCCCCAAGTCTAAGTTAGTATGTCAGCGGTGTATGGTTAAAAGCTTTCTGACGTCCCTATGTTTATTTGCAGTACTGCAGTATGCTTAATGTTTCCTACGTCTTTGACAGTTTCACCGGTCAGCGTACCCTTCGTCCATAAATGAGTCACCAGCACAATACTGAAAGGCACGAGCTTGCAAGTCTCGATTAAGCCTTTTGATTAAGATAGGAAGTTTTTATCTTTTTACGGAAGTTGTGTTTGGGTCAAGATCTTTGTTTGTATAGTTTGCTCAAGGTTAAGCGCGATAAAGAGGTTCTTTCATCTGGTTTGGGAACAGAATCTTTGTGTAATCGTTGACTATCTCTTGTTTTGTACAAGTCCTCTGATAGAAAGTTACGGTTATCTTCGCAGAGTTTAAAAATATGCCTAGCATAAGCATAATACAGTCGGGGGAGCGGCAAATGTACATGTATCTCCCGGGCCCCCAACTTATAGGTATTAGAAGGAACAGTGGAGGTTTAGTCGGTAGGAGTCCGACATAACCCTCCGTTCTTCCTAGACGGAGGGTGTCCATGAGGATTTCCCCAAAAAAAAAGAAGGATAAGTATAATGAGATTATATGGATTGTACCATAGACCAGCTCCCCAGAGCGTTTTGTTATTTCTGCTGAATAATTATTGTACCTATGCATACTTATGTCCTTCATATATCGTAGTTTTTTTACGGTTTCCTTAACGTATTTACTGTCTAAAAATATCCAGCAGCCATCGCTAAGGCAACATGTGTTCAGTAGCACTTACACCCCGGTTCTTGTTTACACACAAACTTCGGAATCGCTATCAAAGTTGGAGTGTGTATTTGTGTTGCTTTCTATAAATGTCAGTCGAATTTTGGTGTAACGGAGTAATGATTATAAAAGTTTGTAAAGCCGAAAGTGTTTGGTAAAAAATATAGGAACATCGTATACAGGGTGTAATTTATACCCTGTATTTATAGCTAAGCATTAAACATAACAGCTGGTATAGAGTCACTATACATAGTTTCAACTCAAAATAAAATACTCTAAGAATTGATACCAAATTTTCGGTTTCATTGGTTTCTTAAATTCAAATCATAACAAACGTGTCACCGCACTACGTAGGTCAATAACTTTTTATGTTACTTGCTAATATCACGATAAATCTCTTCCGTAACTCTGCGCGCCTAGTACCGTAGCCTACTGCGCAGGCGCGAGGCGGTGTTCTTTGTCGGCGCCAACTGACGGAATATTCCGCCGCCGCCGCCGCGCGCGCGCGCAATAAGCCATACCTACTTTACCGTGGTGTAAAAATTAATGTGTAATTCTAATTATTGATTTACAGTTTACTCGTTATTAAGCTAGAAATTGCACGTAAAAACTGGAATAACAAAACTTACGTAAACAATCGAAACAAAGTTTAGGTAGGTACCTAGGTTAACTAGTTTCATCCCTTATTATTACTTTATACCGAGTAAACAGTAAAATCTTAAAGCTTTGCTTAATTTAGTAAATTGACTTACATTTTTAAAGATGGGGTTCGATGTGGTGACCTTGGTATTGTATGCACAAGGCCGCTCACTTGTTCATGGACACACATTACGTAGCATGTCTGGTGTTATTGTCCTGAAAGCGGCCTCAATCCGCACTTTAATTTGTATCACACTGCACTGCGTACACTACACACGCACATGGGTGCTGACCGTCGTTGCGCAGCGCTCGCCATAGGTACCTGATTACCTATGGTTAGAGGCACCAAGCCGATGTACCATCCGAGATCAAACTAAAACATGCTGACGAAAAACGGCGACGGTACAGTTCTCGGGCAGCTCGCAAATTACTGATGCGCATAATTATCATAGGGATAAAAACAAGTGTACTAGACGCAGGACAGACGTCGACTGACGGCGACGAGCAAAGCAATAACAATAATGCCCAAAATGAAACTCCTATTCCCTGCTATCCTGGTACCTAAATATTATTTCGTTAAATTTGATACCTATAGGGTAGCTGTCCCTATTAGTGTCCACTACTGTTAAAAATATTATTCAAGATTTCAAATTTATTTTACATACTAATAATAATTTCAACTAAACTCCATTAAACTTTTAAGTAAATCTAACACAACCGAGCAAACTAATTACGAATTCAAAATTGAAAAATCATTCATTTTTTTTCGCTGGGAAAATCATCAATGACTCAGCTGCCGCCCTGGGTGGGGCGGAAAGCTGAAGGAAGTGTTAGACTCTTACTGACTAAATACCACCCTGTTCCTTCAGTTGCCCTTGCATTCCGGGTTATCTCGTTAGAATATTCCCGCAATCCCGGAAATTCCCAAAACTCAGGAAAATCATTCATTTCAATCCATTAAAGATCATAATATGGGTTCGCGTTATCTCGTTATAAGTCTGAAATAAAAATTGTATTTACCAGGAGTAATTGAAACTACACGGACTGCAATTGGTTCACGTACCTTAAAACCCTAAGTCATTAGGTTTACACACACATCGATGTTACATTGTGTGTGTAGCGACGTAATCAGGGTTCTGTGAGCAAACGATATTCAATTCGGAAATAACAATTCCTGTTACTCATGCGCTTCTAGTACTTTTATTAATTTCTTTCGACAGTTACATGCAATTTTGCGACATTTTTTTATTTGAATTATAATAACAAAGACTAAACGTGCTCAAACTAATAAAACCTATGTACCACTCAAACAGCACCGACAGACCGTGAACTCCGATAATTCTTTCGGTTAGTCCTACACACAAAAATTATGCGTGCGTGGTATTATTTTGTAATAAAAAAAAACGATTAACTTGTTGCTAATAGTTTACGTCTTATTTAGTAAAAAAAATAACCTTATTTTAAAAATTATGAACGGAACCCACTGTGATTTTATTTGTACTAGGAGAAGAATAAGTTGCGAAGAGGTGAATTGAAATGATGTTTTGGGTTCAGTTGGACAAAAAAATGGTTTCTAAATCCTTTTCCTATTCTAAGTACTAATGGCAAATAATAATGTTTATTTAAGCAATTAATTCCCGGTAGGATGCACGTAAGGATTCGATTTTTATGATCAATTCAATGGTTGTACAAGCTGTCGATTTTTCGAAAAAATCGTTTTAATGCGATCTTCAAGCAAATCGATTCAATAGTAACGTGAATCGAATCTTTTGGATCGTATGTGTAAATAAAGGCTCTTAATAGTTCAAGTTCATATTTGCCCAAAGCATTGTGCTGACAATCATAAACAGCGAATAGGTAGGTTTATCTATTTCAAACAAGATCAATTACATAAGTATGCCGACACTTTTTAACTTGTCCGAAGATTGAAACATATTAATCATCCATCTGAATTAAAGTAATTGAATTACGCCGGAAAGGTTATCAAATATTATTGACGTACCTACCTGACTGGCAACTGTAAATATGTCACAAAATAGAGGTGGTTAAATGTTGTTTAAAATTTTTTAATTACGATTTTTGAATGAATTTTTAGAAGATCGATGTAAGAAGAGCACGAGATTCGATCTGTGAATCGAATGAAAAATCGATTTAAAGCAAAAAATCGTTCATCTTTATGGCCACCAAAATAAAAGGTTAGAAATAATGTTAGGAAATTTACAGGAATATTGTTTTTGAATTAGGTATTTACTGTGTTGTAGGTATGATGGAAAGGTGGGTGGCGGGTGGAAGATTACTACGAGGTAGATAATAATTATCTACAAAGTAATCTTCTACAAAAGGACAACTACGTAAAAAACCAACAAGTGTGTAAATGATACGTGACAATTCAAGCAGGTATCTAAATATTTCGTTAACTTTTGATACCTAGACCAATTAATTGTATTGTAGGTAGCTAGTTCACAAAAATAATCAAAGTTTAGGAAAAGTCAGTACTTAATAATATTTTGTGAATAAAAAATAAACATGCGGAACCGTTTATTCAGAAATACCAGGAGTAGGAGGTTTATCTTTACTTACAAATAGGTCGGTGACACCGATCAGCTGTTTTAGTGCTAGTGATGTGTTTATTTCAATTTGAAAAGTTCGGTTTCTGGTATCAATGTATTAAAAAATCTCATAACTTCCGAACATGTAGCGGTAGGATTAAAAAACCCTTCCTATGTCGTTTGATATCATCCAAAGAAGCCGGGCCTTCTCTATATATATAGCCTTTTCGTTACACGTTGTATATGCTAAATGCTAATTCAATGAGATGAACTGAAATAGTTGACTCTGCACAGGAGAAAAGTAATTTGTTGTTTTGTGGACAGTTTGTCGTTGCTACAGTTGCGCTGAAGTCTGAAGATAGACAAGAACAAAATTAAAAGTAAATCTTCGCCGCAGAACCAGATTTAGATTCACTGATTTAGGTAGTACATTAGATAGTACATACATGGAGAACAAGAAACACTGCATTGCCATTTGGCTGGTTGCAAAATGCAACTTAAAACCCTTTATGAATTAACAATTGCAGTACTCGTATTACCATTAAAATTCTTTGTCCTTGATTTATGTCCTTTGAGAACTTAACGATCATTACTATGCATACCTGAACGCAAAGCCGCTATAAATAAGTATGAGGATATGTCATACATGAGCACTTTATCCATGTAGTTATAATAAGGAAACCAGCATTTATAAGTAAAGTGCGAGTAACTCTTAGCCGCAGTTCCGATTGGCTCATTAGCCTACTACTTATAGTTATTAGATTATTCACATGACGAAACCTTATCTAAATATGTTTATCGATTATTTAGTGATAAACAGTGGTCCTAAATGAGCCATACAATGATTAGGATGCTGGAAAAGTTATCTATCTCAGGACTCAACTTCGTTAACACATTTACTTTTTATTCTTAAGTAGCTTCTGCCCGCGGCTTTGCCCGCGTGAATGTCGGAAATTATCCCACGGAAACGTGCTACCGGAACAAAAAGTATCATATGTCCTTCCTCAGGATGCCATCTAGCTCCTCTTATCTTACCATCTTCTGAATTTTATCGAAATCCGTTCTGTGGTTTAGGCGTGAAAATTTTACATACAGACAAAGTTACTTTTGAATTTATAATATTCGTATAGATTGAACTAAAATGGAAATCATAGTTCAAAAGAGCGGAAAATAGATTTAATGAAAGATGCGGTCAATTACAATGGAAAAGAGCAAGGCTCTTGAATCAAAGGTTAATAAAATTTAAATTGGCACTTTAATTGAACTGCCAAGCCTTTTGCATAATACACATATAAGAACTGTATTATCTTTTAAAAAGCTTAGGAATTAAAACAAAAAACTTACCTTATTAATGACTTTCATATGGAAGCTTTCCAATTCTAAACTGAAACTCAAATAACTTGGTTGAATGATACCATTTCGAAGTTTACAGATGAAAGCGCAACTTGGTATCCTTCTGAGAAATCTCATTTCCTTGTCCATAGTAGATAGCTAACTTTGCTTTGGTAGTTCCATTTAACTAACTGGCTGACTGCAACTTTGAACACTATGGAATAGTGTTCAAAGTTTGAGATTGTCAGTCTCACATAGTTTGTTGTTCTATCAATGCTTCTTGATTTCGTAATAGTTAATTTGGTAAAGGAGTGAGTCGCAAGTGGTTGCAAGCCTGCGGAATTGATTGCTTGTTTTGCCAAAACAAAGTTGGTTTAACGTGTAATTTATAACTTTTTGTATGGTCTCTTTGTTCTTCTACCGAGTCGAAGGTTAACTTAGATTTAAAAATATCTAGAATGGCCTCCTGAATCTGTTATTTTGATCTGTTTTCTTTCGTTTTATGTATGTTGTTTTATTTTTTCTTGATTAAGGCTCTAGACAGACGGACTGCTTTTCAACTGCAATCCAACCGCAAATTGCAGTTCGGATGCAGTTTGAATGCAGTTGACACGGTTTGCAGTCGTGTCAACTGCATTCAAACTGCACTTGAACTGCAATTTGCGTCTAGAGCCTTAGGCTCACTAGCGCAACCATGGTCGCACTGCCAACAAAATATGCCTACAGAGCTTTATGGTGGGAATCTAATAGGGTGTGCGATCGGTTGTACAACCAACCATAAATTTTTTGGCAGTGCGACCATAGTTGCGTTGCGCCGCTAGTGATGTCCTAGTAAGATAGGGCTTTTAGTGGCACTGTGTAAAAATTCTTCTAATATTTGAGTACAGCATCGCCTATGGCGATGTTAATATTATGGTTAGAGTTTCTTGCCCATTCTTCTCCACACGAAAACTACATTTTGGAATGGGCGACTAGAATCAATTCTATTTTTTAATTTTAAATTTTGACGTTCAAAAGTGCCTTTTAAGTGCCTATTTGAAATAAATGATTTGACTTTGACTTTGTTATTTAGAAATGTACGGTTACAGTCATCAATGCCATCTTATACGATTAATTCAACATTCAGACACACAGTTTTGTTGAAGTCAAAGCAATCAGTGATGCGTGGTATTGAATTTGTTTTTGTGACAGCTCTTTTTTAATAACAAATTGGAATGTCAGTTCATCCGTTGTGCGTTGTAGAATGTTGTGATTCTGCTAACGTTCTGAGAAGTATGGTTGTCATTAGAGTAGTAGGTATGCAGCAACATGAGCAATGCCGGTGACGCAAGCGGCAAGCCCCAGTCGTCATTGCATACGAATTTGCTTGTTTGTAGCAAACATTTTATGAACATCATTTTGTCCTTACATTCCATAAATTCGGAAGTTTAGAAGATAATAGTGATGCTAGTCTGTTTTCTTTTCTGTTTACATTTAAGCTAATTGAATGTATGCCAATTATAACATTGCGTTGCTTTTCTTCTAAGTTTATAACTAAATAAATTGACTTTACCTACTTTATTGATCAGCTATTTAAACTGTTGATTACAAACTACGTTTTCCTTGTTTGTCACTGTACCTATTACTTCTGTAAATAAACGATATAACGTAGGTACTGTATGTTTTAAAAGTCCGATATGCCTTATTTAGGTTAACTCTAAACACGTAATAAAACCAGGTCATTGGACTTGTAGAACAATACAGTGCATTTCTCCATTTGCTTTTAAAAGCATTGCATGCTAGGAATTTTTATTGTTTACTGTAAAACGTTTGACGTTACAACTCTAAAGCACATAACAGTTTGACCCCCTTATTCATATCAACCGCCAATCTGTTACATGTTATACGATAAAAATTTGTGTCAATATTACCCTATAAGTATTTAGGTGTATTAATCTATCAATTTTAAAGTGTTATTGTTTCCCTGCTGATTGATTCCTGAAATCAGTTTACTTACCTATGGAGGTATAGCAAACCGATTTCTGGAATCGATTAATTAGAAACAAAGACAGATGTCGGGAACCGGAATATAAGTATCCTAATTCCAAAGTATATCCAATTTAAATTAATTTCGTTTTACGTGGGAATATCGACCTCTTTACATCTTGATTATAAAATGAGCATTTTATTTTATGAATGTGCTTTAGGCCAAAGAAGGCACCGATTGAGATTAAAAAATCAGTAACCTAGCCGACGACGTAAGAGTAGTAGGTGAAAGAAATGGTGGGATAAGTAACACTGGTCTCGTATAGCAGTGCCGGTAAAAATGGAAGGAAACAAATCTTTGCCTCACTGGCTCATAGTCTTAAAAATATAATTAGCTTTTTTTTTGTTATCTTTGCTATAACAGCTTATTTATTTTCCAGACACTAGCCATACAGAAAGCGATCAATGCCATCGAGACACCGGTCAAAGAGAAACATGTCCGAAGCACACTCATCGGCACCTTTAAGGAACAGAGCGCCATCACATATTGGGTAAGAACTTCTTAATCATCATTCTCTTGCCCTTATCCCAATTTGTTTAGGGTCGACGCAAATGTGCGGGGAGGTGGGACCCGCTGAGAAACAGCGGGTCGAGGCCTGTCGGCGGAGCGGTGAATGCTTATGCGAATCCCACTCCCCCGGCCATAGGTAAAGGTGGAACACCGCGGTGGTTTTAGCCGGTAAGAGTCCGGCATGCTCCTCTGTCACACCCACGATGGAGGAAGTCCATGACAAAAAAAAAGAGGTCGGCGCAAATGTCTTCTTCTTCCATACTTCGTTAGTATTCGTCATCTCAGTAGTCATCCCTTCCTTTTCTAGCTATATCATCTTTCACACAGTTCATTTATCGTATCCATCCACATTTATACCCAAAACTTTACTCACGATATTTTCTAATTTCTCCGTATAACAAGCCCATACCATTACAACTGATTTCTTACTTCTTAACTTTGAATAGATAACAAGACCATAAATAATAGTAGTACGCAGATTGCCAATAGGTTATGCAAAGATAAGAACTCCATAGTTATTGCTTTGACGCATTTCCTTATGGATACCGGCGAAATATAAACAAAGTTAGCGCTGGACCAAGTTATGCGCCTTGAGGTAGTACTGCAGATCCAACGTATAATTGAATTAGTTATTCGATGTTCTATCTGCTTATGGCTTATTGCATTTGTCCATAATCTGCATATATGTTCCCACTGCTAGGAAGGACACAGGCCTCCTCTTTCTGTAAGAGGGAGCCATAATCCGCCACGCGGGCCCAGTTCGGATTGTTGATGATTGATTGATTGCATTTGCCCGATATAGAATATTGTCTAGCTCCTCTTGCATTAAGCCCTAACAACAAACAAATACAAGTCATCTTAGCTTAAACCCTTTTAATACTGATCAGTCACGTCTCGAATGCGACATAAGTTGTCTGTCCTTTTATATTTCGAGTGTTTGAGCCATTAAAGTGAATGCTGACGAAGAAAGCCATACCCCAATAAATCACGCCTAATGTGACGGGCCGCTACTTGACATAATCTCAGGGCATTAACAGTTTCCTGACTGTTTGATCACCATGCTCCCCTATACACGAATCAAATACACGAATCAAATTAAATTCGTGATGTCGTGACCCGATGTCGTGTGTCCAATGTGTTGCTACCAGATGGTTTTATTGAGGCAACAAATGACAGCTTCTACACACATTTCCATTGTAGATTTCTAGTGGGTGGTATTCATCTTGGATCTATCCTTCCTTACAATAATGATTGTAATTGTTTTCTGTCACATTATTATCTAGACTATTGCTCAAATCGGCTTTTATTATATGATAAATGAATGCAATATTTTTATTGGTTTGTCTGCTAGACGAGCTAACATATAGTGTCCATGTTTGCCACTGAAGCGAAGTCGATGCTGACCATGCGAGATTAACAATCGGGAAGAAAACTATGATATTAAAATAAGACCTTTATTTAATTTTTATCAGGTGTCAATTTTTTTATTAATAAATCCTTCTTTTTCAATCCTCCAGATGGTGGCCATACGTCTTCCACTCCAAGAGAACCGCATCGTGGCGTGGAAGTTCTGCCACGTGACACACAAACTACTGCGAGAGGGCCACCCTGCCTGCCTCGATGACTCGCAGCGTCATATTGGCATGATCGAGAACTTGGGCAAGCTATGGGTAAGTTTGATTTAGTCTTGCGATATGGCTGTGTTGTAATTTAAGGCAACGTTCTGCTCTACCATAACTGGTGTCGAGAAACATACCTAAGGGATCAAGATATGTTTGGCATTTACATAGGGAGCTAGTTTGAATAAAACTGGTGTCCTAAACCCTAGCCTTGTCTAGCTGCTGGCAGGTGGCGTCAGTGAAGGTAGACTGAAACATAAGACCATCCTAATCTCTAAATAATATACTTACTATGAAAATCCTTGAGGTTCTTTTACCCGTAAATATGTGCTAATTAATTCACAACACATTTCCTTGGTAAATCTAGTTAAATTATCTTACATAAACACCTAATCAATAACAAACATTATAGGTACTATTTACCTTTCGAAACACCGTCAACCAACCTGACATAACAGTTTTTTGGAAAGCTAAATGCACACTTCAATCTTTGTCAATTGAAAAGTATTTGGTAATCCATTGTGTTATTGTTTCAAAACACAATGTGCAACAAGTGTTCTTGGTAAATGTAAAGTAGCCGTGTAGCCTTGATAGTATCAGTTACATTATAATGTTTGAATACCAATCTTAAAACTACATTAACAAAATCTTTGTAAATTTTTAAATACATAAAGTCATCATCATCTGCCTAGCCTTTTCCCAACTATGTTGGGGTCGGCTTCCAGTCTAATCGGATGCAGCTGAATACCAGTATTTTACATGGAACGACTGCCTATCTGACCTCCACAAGCCAGTTACTGAGTAATACGATACCCCTAGGTAGGTAGGTAGGTACTGGTTGTCTGACTTTCGGGCTTCTGACTACCCGTAGCGACTGTCAAAGTTCCATGAATGACAGCCGGGACTAAGGGCTTTACGTACTTTCCGAGACGCGGAGGGGTCTCGGTATGTAAATATGTCACCCATCCACAGACCAAACCGCGGCAAGCGTAGCTTAACCTGATCGATCGACCTGTGCGGTCATATGTTGCGGGAAAAATGAGGACTTGTTTCAAACTTATATCGTATTTCCGGGCCCCGGAAAACGGGCATTGTGCTGTTCTATCAAATGCATTAACTACTCCAACTGATATTTTTCTATGCTATTTCAATTGTTGCATGTTTCCAAACCTAAGTTTTATTGGAAAAAACCAGCAGACGCTTTTTGTTTAATTATGCATTTATTTTTAACTTAAGAACAATCTACTTAATAATGCATTAACAAAGAGGAATCAGGCGATATATAGTTTTAAGTAGTGGAACATATTATTACCGCCTCGTGGGTCTAGTAGGCGCAAGCGCTATTGCTGAGCATCAGGTCCTGAGTTCGATTCCCAGGTCAAGCAAAGGCTATTGGGTTTTTCCATTAGGAAATTTATTTTTCAATAGCAGCCCGGAGTCTGTATTTGTGCAGAGTGATGGCAATAGGTAGGCTGACTCTAACACATGGAACTGAAACATTCCAAATTCAGGTGTACAAAAAAACTCACACCTAGATCAGTTAACATCTACTTAACTCTTCGGAGATAACATGCGTGATGTTATGTAGGGTTGTTGTTATGTGATCTAGAAATTAAATTATTACAATTAATGTGTGTTGTCTTTGGTCCCTGGCACTGACATCAAGTAATGGAGAAAATTGACAACTTTTTATATGCTCGAGGCTTTTGACTACGTAATGTATATTTTCGTTACTTTAAGTTTTTTTTTTGTAATGTGCGTTTTGTTTGTGCAAAACAAACAATTTTTCTATCTTTTCTTCTTTCTACATAGTAACACTGCTTAGAAGATCGTAATATGACCTATTCCTTATCACAAACTAAATCCTCCCCAGGTACACTTGCGCGAAGGCTACGGCAAGCTAGTTCACTTGTACTGCAACCTTTTAGTCTGCAAGCTGAAGTTCCACGCGCGGAACCCTCGCTTCCCGGGCAATATGCAGCTGACAGCTGAGGAGTTGGACGCCATCGCAGAGAATGATGTCAATAATTAGTGAGTATCTATGCAAGTTAAACTGCCCAATTTGTATGATTCTGGAAAAAAATCAAACATAGAGTGAGTTGTCTAATCGGTGCTTTCACATTTGTTTATCCAGCTCATCCCGTGATTACAAACGGGACGGCTGAGGAAAGCTGAATGTTTAACTAGTTGGGCCACACACTAGCACTTATCTAGCACTATCACTACACTAGCACTTATCACTTATCACGTACGCACGTAGCACTTACCTTTCGGGCGTCTTTTGGTCCTCTGGCTTTGAATGGATGTAGAGTAATTACATTTACTATCTTACCACCAACAACAATACTACCTCCTTGAGACTGGCTTTATACCCAGCCATTCATGATGAAGTTTGTTAAACTTTTTGCTACACAGCTTATAGGCTATTGTTGACAAAATATTTTTTGTTACAGTTTCCAACTATGCGTGGAATTATTCGACTACATGGAAGAAATCCTCAACCTGCAAGCGTCAGGTTAGTTTTAAATTGTTATCGCACTTGGTTGATATCCTGACCAGTCGTACTCAACGCTTCTCCTCCGCATGTATTATGCGGACAGCCAAAGTGTGGAACTCCCTGCCAGCGTCTGTGTTCCCTTTCACATGTAACACGTTTGCCTTCAAAGCAAGAAAACCTGACATCTTCTGGGCGCACTCGTATCATCATAGACCTCATACATCGCTTTGTTTTCGAGCGAGATCGAGGTCAAGAGATAGGCTCATTCAGTAATAAAAAATAAATAAAAAAGAAAAAAAATCTTCTGAACAAGGTCTCTCTTCATTATCCAACAAATATTTATCACTAGAAATTTAAATTTCGTGACCAGTTATTTATCACTAGAAATTTAAATTTCGATCTTATAGGGAGATGACACGTTTTTTTAACGATAGCGACGAGGAGTCCGCGAGACTTTCAATGTGTCATATTGTGTTCCTTTGATTGCAGTATTCGACAGCCTCGGCAACGCTCGCGCCAACTCCATGACAGCTAGCGGTCAGTGCCGTCTAGCCGCCCTCATACCGTGCGCACAAGACGCGTCGCAGATATACGACTGTAACGTGCGCCTTTTGTTCCGACTGCACGCCTCGCTGCCTGCCGACACCCTGGCGGGACATCGCGAGAGGTAACCGAACATAGCGTAGAATAATGAATAAAAAGAATCAATTTAGGTACCGACATCATTTGGGAACGTAACGCAAGCGATAAGAGACTATAGGGCCCGTATTACAGAACGTCACTCAATGCTTTACTTAAAACTAGATTCCATTCCATTTGATTGGTTGAAACTAGTTTTAAGTAATGCTTGAGTACTGAGTGACGTTCTGTAATACGGGACTAAGAAAACTTCAGATGTATCTATTATTGATTTTTTATTAGCCGTTAATGTCCCACTATTGGGCAAAGGCCTCCCTACCCTCTTTCCACCTCTCTCTGTCCAGAGCTGTCCAAAAAAAGTACTCTGGCTCATCCCGCCATCTCCGCCTGGGCCTGCCGCGGTGTCGTTTGCCATTAACTGGGACCCACTGGGTCGTAAGTTGTATATTGTCTTTAACCCAATTTATAAATACCCCTCGTGCAATAAAATATATCGTTTCAGATTCCGGCAACAGTTCAAGAAGTTAAGTTCGTTCTACAAGCACGCCAGCAGTCTACAATACTACAGGAACCTCCTCACACTTCCAGTTCTACCTTCCAATCCGCCAAACTTCCTGCAACAGGTAAAGAATTTCTGAAAAAGTGATACCGTTTTATGCTCATACATAGGGGACAGTTTTTCGTAAGAAACGAATATCTTGGTAAAAACATTCCGTAAACCTTTGTGGATAATTATACAATGTGGAGACGCCTTTACGAAAATAAATGAAAACACTGGCAATACTAATACATAAGAGTTTGGAACTATCAAATGAATCCTAGCATCGAAATTGAAAAAGTGATTTTTTTTTTTAAACAAACTAAATAGTACTGATGGGCCGACTACTTATAGGTTTTGCCAATCTTTGACTAACTCATCATCTGCCTAGCCTTTTCCCAACTATGTTGGGGTCGGCTTCCAGTCTAACCGGATGCAGCTGAATACCAGTATTTGACTAACTATAGCAACTAAACTATAGGATACATTTGGTAGAATTCGTATGCAGACTGGGGACGTCATTAGTTATACGCAGTTTAATTTACTGTCATATTGTCTCCATCTTGTATAAGACCATTCGTTGTGTTCTCGAATCTTGTTTATAACAATTTTTTGGTACCCTAAAGGCCAATTCCCGAAATTAAAAACGTTCAAAATCTAGTCACAATCTCATCTCAACGACAATCAATGTCAAACACTTGTCAAAAATGTAGGGAAATTAGAGGTAATTTTGACAGATTGAGACTGAGATCAGACTGTGAATATTCTTAAAATTACGAGAATTGCCCCTCTGGTCGTGCAAGCTTAGCTTGACTACCAGAGAAACGGTCTTGTCGACGGAAGAATATACAAAATGACAGATTGTAGACAGATTTATAAAGGAATCTATTGCGATTTCTAAAGAAATCTGTCATTTGTCTATTTTTAGTTATATCATGTTGTACCATAATACTAAACTTATTATTTTTTGTGTACAGTCTGACTTCGGCACATATGTGACCCCAGTGGTGTCTATACCTGAGCCCTCGCCGGATGAAGTTGACTCCGTGGCCTCTCTCATCGACACTTCTGATACTATGAGCCAGGTAACAATTTGATATCCTATAATTAAATATTAAGTATGGACCAGCGTAGTTACGGTAAGTGAAAATGAACTTTAGTTTCCTATGCTTGTGGTTGGAATTGCTATCAATGCTATCTCAGCCCAGATGTCTACTGCTGAAGATATTTCTATTAAATACTATAACACAATCAAATCATCCAAAAGATTGGAAACTAAGCGTGAGTGCAAATATTACGAGCTCGTGACTGTATAACCAGCGTGACTAAATAAGGTAATTCTCTTTTAAGGTAGCTAAATAAAGGTCTTACCATAACCTTTCACTCGCATAGAATAATATACGAGTGAGAGGGCATGATTAGCGCCGCCATTTTTTATTCGTTCCTCTAATGGCACAGGTGCCGCATAGTTTAATGCCATCATGATTCCAGTGTAAGAAAGAGACGGAGCTATACATCATGATCGATAGCACCATCCGTTTTATGAATATTACGGGAACATTCGTATATATGCGCCCATTTTCGTAGAAGTGCTTCTAATATTAAGGGTATGAATGATAAGGAAACAGAAACTTAAACGAGATTATAAACAGATGTCAGTGCAAGATAACCTAGAAGACTACGAGGCTCGCCCGAGTCAGTCGCCGCAGCCCGACCCCATCGTGGAACGAGACCGACTCATCGACCACCTGCAGAACGAACTACAGAGAATGAGGTATTAACTAGATATACTCTGAAATAATTACTAGCCTTAGGTTTGTAAATGCTATAAGCATGTTAGCATGTTGAGGCTAGGAGATCATAAAGACGCAACTGCACGACGAGTCCCGTTGCGAATCTTATTTGAGCCGCAGCAACACAAGTGGCGCATCAGAAGAGTCGCTTGCGGCTCCTTAAAAAGGGTATTGAAGATGTTTATATGAGTCTGGCATATCTACTGTCGCACCATTTTGTTTTTTGGGTTCCGTACCTCATAAGGAAAAATGGAACCCTTATAAGATCACTTCATTGTCCATCTAAAGATATGGGCGTGTATTTTCCGTTTATGCCGCATATTTTGACACTCGCAAGGGAATCAAAACCTTCCCGTTGATCTAGAATCAAGAAGCAATATTATGTAGTACAAGTAAAGGATAAAATCCGAAAACCGTGAAGTTACATATCTAAAAATTTATAGGGAACCCTCGGTGCGCGAGTCCGAATCGCACCTGACCGGTTTTTTTTTTCAAAATGGCTGCCACGCGGTAATCCTATTCTATAAATCGATAGCTGACATCACTGGAAACGGGAAATATAACAGGACGAAACCCCGTAAAGCGTCACGTTTCCGAAATATTGGCCCCGATTCTGTTGTTCACAAACTAAACTAAATTTAAGTTCAGTGCATCTTTTTCTTTCTATTTCATTAAGAAAATGACAGAAGATAAATATTAGTTTAGTCCTGTCAAATTAGATAATCCATAGACAAGTTTAGACTTGATTAAAAATTGGCTACTAAAAATACGTAAATTTTCGTCACGCTGACTAATTTGACAGAACTAAACTAATATTTATCTTCTGTCCTTTTCATAATGAAATAGAAAGAAAAAGATGCACTGAACTTAAATTTAGTTTAGTTTATGAACAACAGAATCGGAGCCATTACCGTTCAAAGTTCATCACGTGACATATTTTTATGAACTTGCGTACATCTTGTTGCTTAGATGTTTGAAATCATTACCTTGAAGTAATCAACAAAATGACGGACAAGTGGTTATGCCGCGAATACTGGAATATCACAAAATTGTGTCGCGAAATCGCATCCATCCTTAATAGCAACAACCAATCAAATAAAAATTAATAGCGATCCCCCCATTTCGGTTCGATATTGAACTATACAAAAAAAAAAACCTAACACACGAACGCTAGATGACTACAGCTATTGTTTTACCCACAGGTCAGAGGTAACACAGCTTGTTCAAGAGAGAAACACAATGATTGGTTCCATGAGGGAACATTGTACTCGCATCGAAACACAACTACATAATGCCAAGGTAAAAAAAAAACTTTTAAAAACTATGCACCTGGCATTAATTATGACATATCGAGATTCGAGCTGAGAGCTGTGGTGTGGTGGCACAAGAAGTAGGGCGGGGGTTCGAACCCAAGCAGGCACTTTACTTTGTGTAAATTATTTCATCACCACGCACTGCTCTCAATTCTCAAAACGGTGAAGGAAAACATCGTGAGGAAACCGGTATGTCCTAGAACCAAAAAATCTAAGACATATGACATCTACCAACACGCACTGGGCCCGCGTGATGGACAGAAAGGAGGCCTGTGTCCAGGGGCGTAGCTACCGCCGTATCGGCTGTATCAATTATACGGGGCCCCCGAGCTCCAGGGGCCCCCAACGCGACGCCGACGTGTGTAAGCAAGAATTTGTAAAATACTATCGAGAACCTAAAATTCTTATTTATCATTAAGAGGCTTGTAATAAATAAGTGAATCTTTAATTATATAATATCAGAAGTTGACGTCAAGTCGGAATCGGGTAATAGGCCAGGTTATTTTATTTTATTTTATTTATTTGGGACAAAAAACAGTTATACATTACAGCATTGACATAAAGTAGTTATATTACAGTCGAAAAAACGTATAACCCACACTATTGTCCACGACGTGACATCTGATCATCATATGATAACGAACGCGTGTTAAATGAGAGACTAACAAGAGAAAAGAAAAAAAAAAAAAAAAAAAGTACATTAGTATTTATAAGAAAAACAGTATTTACCGACGAATCGAAGGAAGCGGATGACAAGAGCATCCATCTTATGGGCGACTTGCAAGAGATTGTGAAACCATTTTTTTAAATTTATATTGTGGCAGCGCGAAAATATCAATATCATTGAATTGCGAGTTATAGGTTTCTAAAAGTCGGCGGAGAGGGGCTCGCACTCCGGCCTTCGTTTTACATCGCGCAGTGTAGAATAGCCGAGGTGCGCGCACTTCCCGCCGAATAACAGTCCTTGGTACTACGTAACACAATCTATTCGAGAGCTCAGTGCAATTAAATTTGTTATTGCATATACCATACAGCAATAGTAGCAAGTTATAATAGTTATCAGAAAAATATAATAAAAATCTAAATTGGTGAATCTACCAGTATCTCCCGGGCCCCCGACTCATGGTACTGGAAGGAACAGTGAGGTTTTCGATAGGAGTTCGACAGCAATATCCTTGCTTCTCAGACAACTTCCAAAAAAAAAATAGGAACCGTGAAAAGGGCGCCGAAAAAATTGATATAGGGCCCCTTTGGGACAAGATACGTCACTGCCTGTGTCTCAGCAGTGGAAAACATTATAGGCTTAGAGCATTATAGACAATGAGCTTTATTAAGAGACTACCACACAACCACAGACATGAGCGAAAGAAACGACGCTATACAAAGGCGAACTATTTCTAAAACTCGTGCCATATTAACGGCCCGGTACTGTACTTGAAAAGTTTTTGACAACACGTTTCTGTTCACAGGTAGAACTGGAAGAAGAAAAACATAAAGCTGATATATTAATGGTGCAGACACCGGAAATTAAAAGTGAGATTTTTTTATTACTATTCTCATTGGACAGGACATGTCTGCCGCACAGGCTTTTTTATGTTTGGGAAATCATCAAATGACCCCTCCCGCTCTGGGTGGAGCAGAAGGGAGTGTCAGACTCTTACTGACTAAAACCCACCCGTGTTCCTTCCTTAGCCCTTTATGTTCCGGGATAGCGGTAACCCTTTCGGACAATCCCGCTGCCCGCCGCCGCTGCCGCACAGGCTGTGGGCCCAAATAGCACAGATATGGTGCCCTGAGACAGTGAGGCGGGACGAGCTGGATAGGTTCCGTCAAAACTGAAAGGAGGTCGCGCGGGCTCGCGAAATATGGAAGGAGTGGAGGGAAGCCTTTGCCAAGGAGTGGGACAGAGTAGACTAGTAAAAAAAAACCTCATTGGGCAGGTCACGTCGGCCGCATGCACAGTGGCCGCTGGGCAACCGTCTCTACACGTGTGCCTGGGGATGGGCGGCCAGCCCAGGGTCACGTGGCGAGACGACCTGTACGCGCACCATCAGGGTTGTGTCGAGGTGGCTTTAGAAAAAGGATGCCTGGACGGATTTGAGGGAGGCCTTTGCTACGCAGTGGGATTGTGTAGGGCTGTAGGCTAAGTAAAAAAAAAAACTCATTTGGTACACACGGCTACACATCAAGCTATACATTTCCAGTTTAAGCTGAGCTTACACTGTATAGGTTTTTCGTACAATCAGAAGTCAGCTTTTACTGGTTATGTATAGCTTGATGTGTAGCCGTGCGTACGTACCTGTGTTATGCAGAGAAACAAGAGACATGTCGTGAGGAAAGTTTGGAGTATCAATGTCGATGGCTAAAATAGAAGTGTGAATCAGTGTGGATGATTCTTGCTAGAAGAAACGACTCCAAATAAATTGGGATAAGTGCAGGAAGAATATGAGTGAATTTTATTATTTCTTATATAATGTTATTTTGATGTAGAAAAACTGAACGAAACCGAAGAGCGAGCCAAAGTGACAGATGAGAAGTTCCAAAAATTAAAAGGAGCTTATACGCAGTTGAGGGAAGAACACATCACGTTGATCAGACAGGTCAGTAACCAGTATTACCTCTAAGGCTCAGCGCAGACAGAGAGGAATAATTCTCGCGCGGTCTCGGGCATTTTCTGACGGATCGTGTATGCTCCCCGCGTATCTTCGAGGACGCGCGAGCATTTTTTGTCAGGTTCAAGCATATGTGCACTTTATTTCAATAATTTTAAAGTTGATTTTCGAGTGCCTTAATAAAATCCTCTCCGCTGCGCTCCTCTCTGTCTGCGCTGACCCTAAGGGTGTCAGGGACATCGATGCGCATCCTGTTACTATGGATTTAGCACATGATTGTAGACCCCGTACTAGGGTATACAATTTACGTCGGTTATCAAAAAAAAAAAAAAATCTGCTGTTTCATTGAAAAAAAGTGCAATAACCTACGCTGTCAAAATGTATGGAACAGCAATTTTTTTTTGAATAACCGCTTATAAGTTTCAACGCCCCTCCGTGCCTCGAAAAGCACGTTAAGCCGTTGGTCCCGGCTGTCATCCGTGGATCTTTGACAGTCGTTACGGGTAGTCAGAAGCCCGAAAGTCTGACAACCAGTCTTACCAAGGGGTATCGTATTACCCAGTAACTGGGTTGTGGAGGTCAGATAGGCAGTCGCACCATGTAAAATACTGGTATTCAGCTGCATCCGTTTAGACTGGAAGCTGACCCCAACATAGTTGGGAAATGGCTAGTCAGATGATGAAGACTTTATGTATTTAAATATTTACAAAGATGGATGAAGTGATGAAGTTTCAACGCAGGGGGTTTCAAAATCATGTACCGAATCCCCATGGATTCGGTATAGTTAGGGTGCTGTTAGCATTAAAAACACCCTAACTGCATAAAACACCATCAATCTTAATCTGAATCATTTTGAAGGATATTGCTAATCCATTGCTTCATATGTTCGAAAAACATGTCTGCTCAACGACTTAAATAACGCAATGAATGTTGTTGAACTGTCAAAATGAAACCCATTGCTACTGATAGTGTGTTACGCAATTACCCTGCTGGTTGCGCGTCGCTGTCTCTGCCACCTAAAATCCTTCTCTTTTTGTCCTAGTAATAAGGCAGTTTATAAACATACCGAAAGCAGCAGCATTCATCCCAATTCGCTGTTCCTCATGACTTCTGCAATTCAAACGTTAACCTGTAACCGTGTGTACAGACTTCTCTATTCTTCGAAGGCAAAACAAATATACCAGAAGGCCAATTCTCGTAATTTAAAACGTCCAAAATCTAGTCGCAGTCGTCATCACAGCGACAAACAAATGTCAAAATGTAGGGAAATTAGAGGTATTTTTGACAGATTGAGACAGATCAAACTGTGAACGTTAAAATTACGAGGATTGCACCTCTGCTTAGTTTCAGATTTATGATATTTTACTAGATTCGTCTGCCAAGCATGATCTAGAAGTTATAAGACACTCGCTACTGCCCGCGGCTTCGCCCGCGTGAATGTTGGAAATTGTCCCACAGGAACGTTCTACTGGCACTGTAACAAGAAGTAGCCTTTGCAAGGAGTTAGATGTGATCCTGGGGAAGGCCCCAGCATGACATCGATCTCCTTGCCAATTTTTATCGAAATCCGTTCAATTGTTTAGTCGTGAAGAGGTAACATACAGAGTTACTTTTGAATTTAAATTATTGTTTTTTTAAAAATTTTTTAAATTTTATTTATTATTTTCTAATTCTGTGACAAACTAGTAATATAAACCCAGCTTTCATTGCACTATTATTTTTCGTTATAGAAAGCCGAAGTGGATAAATTGTCAGCTAACTTGAGAGCGGCTTCCGCGAAGCACGAAAGCGCGAAGGTAGCGCTACAGCAACAACTTAACGATAGGATCAAGTAAGTACCGCTGTGCTAAGTATTTCGCTTTTGTAGTTTGGCTATGAAAAACTATAATTTATTTTTTATTATTATTAATTGGTTATCTGCGTAGTTAGTAGGCTGGCCAAGATAGTTAGAAAAAAAAGGGAATACTTATATTTATTGACTTATTATTCTTGTTAAAAATACTCTCTACACAGGACACAGATAAGAGTACGCTTTTATTTTACTTATATAGAAAAGAAGGCACGATTTTGCAAGACGGTTTTTGTCCATAATAACTCACTATTTACATTTATTTCACTCCCTATAGAGATGTCGAATTACTACAGCAAAGTGCCTCGTCGAGCGAAGAGGTAGAAGCCTACAAATCCGAAATATTGAGCCTCCGAACAGACCTCGAACAGTCCAGACAAAAGGAACTCGAGTTAGAAACTGTAAAAGCATCCATGGAAGCTCTGGAAATAGAACACACTACAGCAACGAAAGAACAAGAATTAAAACTAACAACTGTAACCAACGAACTGAAAGAAACCACAGAAAACTTAGAAAAGATTAAACAAGAGAAGGAAGAAAGAGAAATAGAGTTGAGTAGAGTGAAAGAAGAGTTAGTAGGACTTCGGGAGAGCAGTGGAACTGAGTATAAAAAGGTAGTAGAAGAAAAAGAAGCTGCGCTGAAACAGGTAGAGGAGTTGCAACAACAACATTTACAGGAAAAAGAGGTCAGTATTGTATATTTTGTAAAGAGTCATTTATTTCTTATAGAGGTGTAGAACTGTAGATGCTTGCTAGTGAGGTTACTGCATGATCGAGCCATGCTTAAGCATGTAACGTAAAGTAGCTTATTAACAAATGACCGTTATTATTGCCAGATTGTAACGCTTTGCTGTATAAAAATCCTGTGTCTCAGTAACAATATTAAACTTCATGTTTATTGATTGACCCAGTTTAATAAGCTCATATTGTAACAACCAATTCATGATAGCTTGATTTTATTAGGAAGTAACACAACTAAATATCTGCATTAATGAATTACGTTCAGAGATAGATAGTTTACAACAAAATCTTAATATTACCGAAACCGAGTATAGCGCAGAATGCCAAAAATTGATCCAAAACTTGACAACAACAAAACAAGAGTATGATGATAGCCTCAGTGAAAAAGAATCCAAAATAAAAGAGGGTTTACACCAACTCGAAGAGTTGCGTCTTGAGTTAGAAAATACTAAAACTAACTACGAAGGTAAAATCACTGAAAATTTCACTGAGATTTCAAAACTTCAAGAAAGAATCGACGAATTAGTTCAATACCAAGAGAAAGCAGAATCATTAAAAACTGAACTAATAGAAGGTGGAAATGAACTAAGTAAACAATTGAAGGAAGTATTAAACGAAAAAGAACAGTTAGAAAATAAAGTTCAAGAAAAAATTACGGAAATATCCGAACTGGAAAATAAGTTAAAATACTTGACAGACAGTAAGAATCAAGAAGTGGTGGAACTAAAACACGAGATGCAAAAAACGATTGACGATAACAGTACTGCAATTGCCAACTTAAAAACTTTGATTGAAGAGATGAATGAGTTGAAAGTGACTGAAGCTGAAAACTTGTCTAAAAATATCCTTGCGCTTAAGACTACTATAAACGAAACAAATATTCAATTACAGGAACAAAAAGCGTCGTACGTAGATCAGCTTAATGAATGTAATACTGAAATTACGATTCTAAAAGATAAATTACAAAATGTTACGGAAAGTAATAACGAAATAATTGCTGATTTAAAAAGTTTGGTGGCTGAAAAAGATGGACAAGTTATAGCTTTAAATGTAGAAGTGACTCAACTGGCTGACGATAACGCCAGACTTACAGACGAATTAAAAGAATCGCAGGCAGAATTGGAAATAGGAAAGAATGAACTATATTCATTGAGGGAAGAACATGAAAAAATCGTGGAAAGAAATGAAAGCAATTTAACTTTGAAAAATCAAGAACTAAGAGAACTACATGATAAGATTAACGAACTTACTGAACAGAAAACAGAATTAGAGCAAGAGAAAGAAAAAATATCAAATGAACTAAATTTAGAAAAAGAGGTTTGTGTTATAAATAATATATCTGTTGTTTTATGTGACGTCTCAAACATAGAATTGTTGTTTTAATTAATTGTATCTTTGAATAGGTATTAGAAAGTAGGATTTTGGAACTCACTGTAGCCCATGATAATTTGATGAAAGATCATGAAGATGTTAAATCTGAAAAAGAAGCTTTGACGATTGAACTGAACAACGAAATAAGTAAATTGAAAGAAAAATTTGATCAACTGAAAGATGAAAAAGAAACTGAGATCCAATCTTTAAGAGAAAAGATCCAAAACCAAGAAACTGCTTTCAATGAAGAAGCTGCTCTGAAGGACGCAACTATCGCAGAAGATGAAACAAACATACAAAAACTGAAAGATGACTTGGATGAACTACAAAAAGAAAAACAGAAAGAGAAAGAAGCTATGGAAATTGTAATAACAGAGAGAGAACGCGAGAGACAGGTTAGGAAATCAGTGACGTTGAGTGAAATGTGTTTGATACACCGCGTTGTTTTATGGACACCTTTAGTTTATATGGTGGTGGATCATTGTGTTTTATGTCAGTTCTCATTATCACAAACTAGGATAAAGGTCATCTTGTGGTTGCGGGTATTGTCTTATGTTCTCTTTTGTAGTGTTATTTTTTTAATTAATAAAAAGTTATCAAAATGAATTCTTAAAGTATAGTGAGTTATCAAAACACGTCATGTAATGGCTTGTACACTGTATGATTTGCTTCTTCCTTGTCTGTACTGTAAGCATGTAACGATATCTAAAGTGCATGTTTTATTTCTTTCCTCTACATCTACGCAACCTGCCGCGCTGTGCATGGAAGCTACTGCGCTCTTGGACTTGCTTGGAACCTTCGGACTTATCTACGTTCCTTCTATGGTGGTATAGTTACTGGAAACTAGGCTAGACCACGCGGAGAGTAAGAGATTGAATGCCGAGTGTGAATTACAGGATTTGTTGCAACACAATACTGTGCTTGAAGATGATTTGACGGCAGTGAAGCGACAGCTGGAAGAGGCGCAGAAGGCGTTGGCATTGCGTTAGTATTCCTTTTATTGTACATATTTTTGTATAGAATTTCAATATACAGGGTCTTCTGAAAGTTTTGCCAGCTAATTCAAAAGACCTTGCATTTTTTTGCTTGTGTAAATGTCTATTTTTATGCATTTATTTATGAATATTTACGCATCTCAAGATGATGCGATTTTTTTTTTCTAGTTCTTAGCAAGACCATCAACGATAATAAATTACACAGTGAGGTGTCACTGTATAATGCATTATGGTTATCGATGGTTATAATCCAATTGTTGTAAAATGTTATGTAGTAAACTTAACGATATCAATAAAAATGTCGGTCATACAGAAACATCGCGCCTAGTAACATGCGCTGGAGAGGCAGCGCTCGAAGTCGCCACCGGAGCCCTAACTTCATTCGAGAATGGTCAGGCACGCGACACAGTGGGCGCGGCTGCTGAACTTGCAGCTAAGGCACTGGACGAGCTGGCCAGACATTCCGAAGTGTCAGGGAATGAGGAGTCGGTAGCAAGATCGGCCATCGCCGCGGCACATAACACTGCGCAGCTGTCTGCGTATGTTGCTGATGTGTCTAATGTGTCCACTGACTTGGCGCTATCTGAAAGTAAGTATAGTAAAAAAAAGCGTCTTACTTCGGTGTAAAGCTTTCAAACAGACTGAGGCGAATTCCGCGTGGTTTAGCAAAAAAAGTTTAATTTGTGTTGCGACTGCATTGTAGTGGATGTCAGTTTCAGCTTTTTTTGCTTCAGAGAGTAGCACGCTTAGAGAAAGGAGACAATTCCCCATATGATTTGTCTCCGTCTCTCAGATTGAACACAGAAAATCTGGTAAATTTTTGCCCTCCATTGTAAAATAGTGTTGTAATAATACTATTTTTATTCTGTCGTATAGCCGTCATCGGCCAAAGCTTAGCCAAACCCACGTTTACGAATGACCAACATCTGTTAGCTGTTAATAATTTTCCACAAACGTCGTAACAACTTTAACCCCTAACTTTCCTTACAGAACTGAACACTGAATGTCGCTCAATGTTGACTGCTACAAAGGAATGCCTAGAGTCCATCAAGAGTGGTTCCGTAGTGAGCTCGCATTGCTCCGACGCAAGGAGTCGAGTGCGTAGCTTGATGACGGCTGCTGCGGCTGCTGATCGGCTGAATAGTGGAGCCAGGAGTGTAGATGATGAGCTCGCTGATATGGATCGGGCTATTGAAGAGGCTGCGTCGCAGATCGAGGTCAGTATAACATGGTTCAGATCATGTAAAGGATATCTGCTGCCGTGGCTGCTGATCCGCTGAATAGTGGAGCCAGGAGTGTGGGTGATGAGCTCGCTGACATGTATCGGGCTATTGAAGAGGCTGCGTCACAGATTGAGTTCAGTATACCATGTATATGCAGATGATAAAATCTATGTATTGTCTTGCAAACTCCTTTGGCAAACAGGTCAAATAAAGAAAAAACTGGTTACTCACAACAAAAAGTTTGTCGAACTGCAATTTATTGCGGGGTGAATAAATGGGAATATTACTTTACTGTCCGTAGGTCTGGTCACAAGTAATTTTTCTGATCCATTTGTTGACACTTTCATCAGACACTTCTGGAATAGACTATAATATCATTATGAATTCCTCAGAACATGCTAGCAGCGACCCGCGCCGGCGGCTCAGGGGTAAAACTCGAAGTGAACAGCAAGATATTGGACGCATGTACCACTCTAATGGGTGCCGTCAAAATACTGGTACAGGATGCTCGCAAGCTTCAGAACGAACTAGGTGACCCGAAGACGCGACAGAAGATGTACCGGAAGAACCCGCAGTGGTCCGAGGGACTAATTTCAGCGGCTAAGGCTGTTGTTTTTGCTGCTAAACTGCTAGTGTATGTATTTTTTGTATATAGCTTGTTTTCTCGGAAAGCGTATGGCTGTACTGTTCGCAACTTAATGACATATTGACATCGGCAATAGTATTGCGTCCCAATTTTGCGGTCTCTTCCACAAAAGCTACTTAGAACACAAAACTATCTGCACTTTTAGTACTAAGTTATAGTTTTCTTCAAGCCGATTATAACCATAATTTTCCTTACTCGTATAGCTACAAATAATATGAAGAGTAGCCCAAAAATATTATAGGTATTTGCACCTTCAAGTAAAAAATATGGTTTGCAATAAAACTAGACCTATAAGGTAAGTAACGTTGTATGTTTGAGTTGCAGACAATACCTAAGCTAACTTAATGTCTTGTAATTATAGGTATCAGCGCCCACACTCGTTATCATTATAGCCGACGTTATTAACGAATTATAACGATGCTAAATTGAAGAGAAACTGTGACATAGTTTAACAACTGAATAGACTGGTATTGCATTTAGTCGGTTAACCACGTCACGTGGTTTTTTTTGTTTACCTTTATTTAATTACCTAAACAAATGGAGTATAGTATAGATGAGTTATCGTATCTAAAACATTATTTACCTTTAGTACCTACCAACACTTAACATCATGTAAAATGTATGATAAAGGACATCAGCAGACGAGGCAGTAGGTGCCTCAGGCCAGGTCGAAGGCGTATCGGCCGCGGCTCACGAGGTAGCCGGCAGTACGGCACAGCTAGTGGCCGCGTCTCGAGCGCGTGCGCCGCCCGAGTCGCCCGCGCTGGCGCGCCTCACACAGGCCAGCAGATCAGTCGCCGCGGCTACTGGCGCGCTAGTTGCTGCTGTTAAATCTGGTTCCGCACTTGTGAATGAACAAGGTATGATACTAATGCTGCTAGTCGATGACACAACACATGGATATTCAATTTGTCTATTTACACGTGCTGTTAACAGTTAACTAAGCGTGGCTTCGAGCGCACTCTCATGACAACCATAAATGACGAGCATAAAATACAGATTATGATATAAAAACCAATTAATTTAATTTAACATATTATTTTGCCTTTAATGTACCGCCCCAGTCGGATTAATACGAAAAATGTTTTCGTGCCCGTGCCGCCTCAGTCGTGTTTATACGACTGAGAACCTATGTTCGTTTTTCATTTTTTATTTCATCACACGACCCTATTCGTTGTAGATATTTATTTGTGGATTTATGAACTCGGCGCTGTGGGCACGGAAATTGATATAAAAGCAAGCGGTCAATTGGTTAATGATTGAAAATGAAAGAAACTTAATACAACTTTTTAAAACCATGAGTTACTGCGGCCGTACTCAGCCTCGTGTGATGTGTACTCCACTATATATAATATTATATTTAACCAACAGAGGCTTTGGACACGTCATCTCTATCGCTGACGGCCACTCGTCGTCTTGAGATGGAGAGTAAAGTGCGCTCGCTCAAGTTGGAGACATCACTGGACGCAGAGCGCGCTCGCCTCGCCGCGCTGCGCAAGAGACATTACCAGCTGGCGCAGTTAGAAGAGGTCAGTATAGTAGAGTAAAATGCAGTGTAAACGGATCACCGTCCATACATTTAATTGACAGGCAAGTCGAATTATAATCAAACGTAGTAGGCATACGGTTTGGGGCAACTCCGCTTCCCTGCCAACAGCTCGATTGATAAACGATAATAGGCAGTTGTTATGTTACTCATCTTGAGTTAATATTTCAATAGTCTATGACGGGCGATATGGTATTAATCTTATAACTTCAAGAAAAGTATCGCACAAGTCGGCAATGTCGATTCCAATTTCGAATTGCAAATGTGGAACGAGCCTAAAAAAATATTTAGGAATTATATCTAACACTTTCTCGTTTTGTTACAGAATGGAAATATGGAAAACGGCAAAGATTGAATGTCTGTGAAATTACAAAATTTGAAAATAACCATCAGCTGACACGATTGCTACATATTTTAGTAAGCTTTTGATCAGTTCCCCGTACTCTTTTTTTTTGAAGACATTTTCTACTTGCATTTCTATACTTTATTATATACAACGAATTTTTTACTGTCATGCTTGCCGATTGCTCAGTTTACTATAGTAACGGACGAGAGAACACGTCTTAGGGATGACAATCAAAAATTTTACAGATTATTATAGTAACAGACTATTATAGCAATGTAATTCAATTAATAATTCAACACTAGGCGCTTATTAGCCAACTTAAAACTAATTTTTAGATATTAAATTCTAAATGTTACACTGTCCACATAGAAATACCTGTAGCAGCATTTAATTAAGGTAATAACACTGTATCGGAATCTGCAAACAAAGGAAAATGGAAGCAGCCCGTTCATTCTAAGTGTAACTGAGTCACTATGTTGACTAACCTTGGATGGTCTGCAACTAGTGTGACGAACTGAGATTACGGTACGGTTTGCACATTAGACTCAATTTAAGAGCCTACACTACCTCAGCTAAAATCCACTCTTTACCTCGCTCGCACGATACTGCTCGCGGACTGAGTGAGAGCGAGACAGAGTGCTGTGCTAGGCGGCCGGCAACGCCAATAGTTTAGGTATTTGCTTTTTACGGTGAAAATAATGGTAATTAAAAAAAAGTAAATAACATAAGACCTGTTTTATAGTTAGTTCGGTTAGTATACAAAGTTTCATGATCTAATTTGAAGTATTTTTTGAATAGCAGCGGTTTATTGTTCGGTTTGGAGGTAACTTTGGAATTTTTTTCTATCGAGAAAATTTTATGAAATCGTGTTTTCGTCTCAAACTCAAACTCAAACTCAAACTCAAAGCATTTATTTCAATTAAACCATTTCCAGGCACTTTTGAATTGTCAAAATTAACTAGTCGGTCAGTTAGTCAGAAAGTTGAAGCTAGTTGCCCATTCCAAAACGTAGATCTCTTGGAGAAGAACGGGCAAGAAACTCCAAGGACACTCTTTTAAATTAAGATATTACAAAATCCTGAGTACAGTATTCTTGTTGCTTCTATATGTGAGAACAATGTTATGAAGAAACAATTCAAGACAGTTATAAGATTAAAAAGAAGCCCTGGCAGCTAAGAGATGACCAGTCTCAACTGACAGCGCCCGTTCACGAACATGACGCATGGATCAGCACCATCCAGCTCAACCATTTTGAAGGGAACCGAATGATCCAACACACGCGCCACCATCAGTGAGACATTTAAGTGAGCATGACACATTCTCAACTGCCATGCTCTTTCAAGTCAATATGAAAAAATTATAATGAACGGATCCATGGTTCTTACATTTACAAAATTAAAATAAAAAAAAAATGCTTCTAAATTATACAAAACTATCGTTACCAATTTATTTACGAGATGAATAAAATTTTACTAGAAAGAGGTATAAGATATTAAAGTAACAATTAAAACTTGATTGAATTAAAAATACACATTAAATTCGAATGTCAGAAACACTTAAAAAAAAAAGAAAAGAAAAAAAAGGGAAGCATGTCTTCCAAATTAATATTGAAATTTTAACTAGTGAGCCCAAGTGTCTGTGGAGCAGGACCAGCATTTAGCCAAGCATTTTTATCTACGATATAATCATCCAACTTATAGTATGCTTGTCTACATAGTGTGCGTTTAATGCATGTTTTAAATTTCTTCTCATTTAGTTGAAGAATATCGAGTGGTATTTTATTATAACACTCTACACAATAACCCATAAAAGAAGTTTTTACTTTAGACAATCTGAAACGAGGTTGATCTAATTTGTTCCTATTTCTAGTGTTAAAATTATGCCTGTCACATATCTTACTAAAAAGATGTAGATTTTTTCGAACGTACATAATGTTTTCATATATATATTGACAAGGAACCGTCATGATGTTAATTTTTTTAAACAGTTCCCTTAGAGATTCACGTCTGCTGAGGTTGTAGATAGCTCTGATAGCCCTCTTTTGCAGAATGAAGATAGATTCAATATCTGCAGCCCGTCCCCACAACAAAATACCGTAAGACATGATGCTATGAAAGTAACTAAAATAGACCAGTCTCGCGGTATCCACGTCTGTTAATTGACGGATTTTCCAAACAGCGTAAGCGGCTGAACTTAGCCGCCCTGCAAGTGATGTTAAGTGAGGACCCCACTGCAGCTTTGAGTCAAGCGTGATTCCCAGGAAAACCGTATTTTCGACGAATTCAAGTATCTCCTTATTCAATACAACGTGACATTCACTACTTCTAACATTCGGTAAAGTGAATCTAATGCATTTAGTTTTTTTCTCATTTAATACCAAATTATTTACAGTAAACCAATTATGGACCACAAGCATAGCGTTATTTACGTCGTCAAGCTCCTGTGCACGTCTGCTTACTTTAAAAATCAGTGATGTGTCATCAGCAAATAACACCATTTGTGGTCGGTTTTCCAGTAAATAAGGTAAATCATTTATATATACTAAAAATAAGAACGGCCCCAATATTGAGCCTTGCGGTACACCCATTTTGACTTTTAAACCCAATGAATTTTCACCGTTTATTTGAACTTGCTGAAACCTATCATTTAAATATGATTTTATTAAGCTAAGAGCGAGTTTACCCAGTCCGTAATGCTCAAGTTTCAAAAGCAGTGTTTCGTAATTCACGCAATCAAATGCCTTGGATAGGTCGCAGAAGATGCCTATTGCATCTTGTGCCTCTTCCCATGCGTCAAATATGTGTTTTAATAAGGTTACACCGGCGTCGGTTGTACAACGTCCTTTGGTGAAACCATATTGTTGATCGTGTAGGATGTTATTACGATTAAAATGATTGAGCATCTGATTTAACATTACTTTTTCAAACACCTTGCTGAAAACAGGCAAAACCGATACGGGTCTATAATTATTAGTGTTTTTGCTGTCCCCAGATTTGAAAAGTGGAATAACTTTACTGACATAAGACCTAACATTAATCCTCAACTTTACCATATATTTATTTCAAAATTAATGCTGCAGTATTTTCGACATAACGGAGGATCATGCTAAGCCATTTGAGGTAGTATAGGCCCTTAATCACCCACTTTGTACGATAACGATCAGTCATTATTAAGATCGACAACCTGTACGGCCAAGGTTTGTAGAAATTGTAGGTAGTAGGTATATGCATGCAAACCTTAGTGTCTTTAGTAAACGACTGAGGCATGCGTCAGGCCCGACACGCCTTTAAACTGGTCTGATCCCCACGATGGAGTCCGCATGATCACGAGACTATAAGCTTTAAGCAAAGAGACTAAGGTAAGAAATTGTGAATTGTCTATGTACCTTTATGTATAGATATTTTATAATTACTAATTATGTTAGTTTATACACGATGTGTTATGACATGCGCATTTTCTGTACGAGTAGCCGAGCGTGTCATGCACATTCCAATACAATTTTTGTGTAGTTTAGCTAAGTAAGCGTGTGATCACAATATGAAGCCCCTAGGATATCAAGATGTTAGCCTTTACTTTCTAAGTGTATTGTACTAATTGATTTATATAAATATACTATTGAATAGATTCGAACAGATAATCGCCTGCACGGCTCATTTGTATTATTTATTCCTTATGTTTTACATTTACTAATAAAATATATACATGTGAAACAAACGACGTAGTTTTATTAAAAACCAGTTAGTAGAAACTAGACTCCATGACAGGGAATATTAGTGTGGGAGCTAGTGCTATGTGAATATTATAATGATTTTCCTGAACAATAAAGTTTTTTGGCTCGATCTCAGAATACCAGATTCTCAAATTACCAGTTTTAGTTTAGACTTGGGGATTGAGGTCGCGACCGCTTATTCGGCGAACGTGTCAATGTTGTTGACACCCTACAGACAATAAATCGGCGACTAATAACAGGAAGGCCAAATTAATTATTAAGACCTCGGTCGTTCTAATAATTACAATATCAATGGTTATCTACGATCCACTGCACCGCTCGAAACTAACAAATGTGAAGTTTAATTAACGATCGTAACATGAAATAGGTGTGGTGCCTCCTTTTAATAAAGAGTTATTATTAGACTTTTATCGAATATTTTTATCGTCGTCGGTAAGTACCTATCTAAACTGAAGTACCTATAAAGGTCATAGCACACATAAACTCGGAAAGGGATCGTCACCGTATCGCCTTTCGCTTCGCCGTCAAACAGGGCTCAACCTAACGTAAGCGTTACAACTAAAGCGGATCAGCAGCTCCGATACGTCGACTCGGCTACGGCTATGCGATGCCGCGCTTACGGTTCGCCAACCGCTGGTTAATGGTGTTGCAGGAGGGGTGGGAGGGGCAACGGTGTACGAAGAGGCTTAAGCTCGGGTACGGAAAAGTACTCTATGGAAGAGACGTAAGCGCAGGAACGACGAGCCGTAAGCGCGGGAACTGCAAGTGACCACGCACCGCACGCACCGCGGTTCATGAGCTTGCCCCGAGGCGAGGCGATTATGCTACGATTCCGATTAGTGTGCGTTGCAGTAGGGAGTTTCATACAAAGAATACTGAATGGCTCGAGTTGATACGTTTATGATCCCTTTCAGAGTTGATATGTATGCTACCTTAAAACGTACGATTACAAAAAGATTGACAAACAATTTGTTATCAAATTACGATGAGCTCAGTGAGCGGTGATAGCGCCACCATCTGTCATAGTATAATATCACTAAAACAGGTGGAATTGAATTATGGACGCAATAAAACAAACATAGCTTACACATATTCCATATATTCGCTGTATTATCTAATACTGCTAGAAAACTAAACACAAAAAGCATGGCGAACGCGTTGATTACATGGTTTATTAAAATACTTCCTGTGAACAGGATTGGGACAGCACATTATTAAAATAGAATATTATACAACTCATACACAGAATTCAGCATAAACACAGATAATACTTTAGTTGTGGAATGCTAGTTCATAACTTGCAATTATTTTTCACATAAATACAATAATTATAGAAATAGGAATAATAAAAATGAGATTATTATGCATTTGCCAATAACGTGATCAACATAAACACTCCTTAAACAGAACGCAAACATCACTAACCAGCAGCACTTGTATTTGTGCAACATTAGATGCTATCATTAATATTATAAGTACAGAAAATACATGAGTTTTAAAATTAGGCCAACAAAATCGATGATGCAATCATTATCACTATCATTCAACTGTAAATATTACTACTCTTGGTGCAAGAAGCCAGTTTCCATTCACTGTGTGAAATACATCGGCTATCAAAATCTTAAGATGATGGTAAAACCTTCCAAAATTTAGCACCACAAGTTGGCTTCTCACTATTTTTAAATACTGAGTTCAATTTGCAATCGATATACAAACGCGAATGTGACAACCTTGGTCTTTTCATTGCTTTTAATAAAAATAAATGAGCAGTAGAATTTGTTCTTTCCTTTGAGTCCAATATATTGATTGTGATATAGACATACAAATTGACAAAGTTGCATTCGATTCTGTTCGACAGTTAATACGGCACAATACTTAAACATGTATATGTAGTAATACAATCCTAGAAAGTAAATACAACTGGCTTTACACACATTTATATGATGAAAGATGGGTAAGATATTTGCTAAAGAGAGATTTGGGGAGCAAGGGGACCTTGCAAATGATATATAAGAGAGTGAGGGGAGATGGCGGAGGGATCAACACAGTGGCGTCTCGTCCCACTTGAGGTGCTTCTCAGGTGTCAGGTGGACGATGCGGACATGGACAGCTTGGTGCTTCTCAAACTTCGGAGGGATTGGACAGAGTCGGTATATTACTTCATCGCCTGGTAGTGGAACATACTCGCCTTCAATGCTGCAAAAGACAAAAGAAAATGGTTATGGTCACTTGTGGAACCCGACATCTATGAAGATGTTCAAACTAATATTGTGTTCATAAAAAGATTTCATAAGCAAATGTGTCATTAAAAATACATTGCCTGGATAATATTAATATATTAAGTCTAACTTCACATTTCTAGAAACTTGGTTTGAGTGAGAGAGGTGGTACATCACTATTTCCATTATAAATCTCTATTAACCGGTCATTCATCATTATGCAAAATGACTAATGGAGATAGTGGAACCATAATCTATTGAAACAATATTCCCACTAACAGTATACATAATGACAATGGGGATAGTGGGATGTACCGGGTGTATATTAGACGTATTTACACCCGGCAAGTGTAAGTACAAGTAATTACAAGGCAAGTGTAAGTAAGAGGTAAGAGGGGCCCATGGCTAAATGATAACAGCCGCATAGGTCGATCGATCAGGTTAAGCTACGCTTGCCGCGGTTGGTCTGTGGATGGGTGACCATCTTTACATACCGAGATCCCTCCGTGCCTCGGAAAGCACGTTAAGCCGTTGGTCCCGGCTGTCATTCGTGGATCTTTGACAGTCGTTACGGGTAGTCAGAAGCCCGAAAGTCTGACAACAAATCTTACCAAGGGGTATCATATTACCCAGTAACTGATTTGTGATAGGCAGTTGCTCCATGTAAAACACTGGTATTCAGCTGCGTCCGGTTAGACTGGAAGCCGACCCTAACATAGTTGGGAAAAGGCTAGGCAGGTGATGATGACAAGGCAAGTGTAAGTGGAAACGCCAGGAGGGGATGCCTTAGGAGGGCATATATTGACCTTATTGGTGACATTCTTCTAAAAGGTCAGATGTGTAACTGTGTAGTGCTCACAAACAGTATACATGTGTATGACCAGATGTATGATTGTAAACAAGGTGTTCTATAGTTACTGCCTACCTCCATGGGAAGGTAATGGGGAGGTTGAGGGAGTTAATGTATGTAATCTGTATTCGCGATTTATTTGCCAAAAATGTAAACAAATGAGTTTATGAAAAAATAACTTTAAATCAAACATAATAAAGTTCAGTTTACTCTACAACTTCAAACATTTTTATAACTTTTTCAATAGCACTATACTCCATTTAGAATAAGATTAGACATTTAAACAAACCTTTTTTACCATCTGTTCAATCGATTTTGACTTCTATTTTGTATTATAAGCAGTAAACAGTTGTTATTGTAAGCACTTTTTTGTTTTTAATGCCATCCTTATACCTACGGAATAGAAGTCAAAATCGGTTGAACAAGCTGTAAAAAGGTTTGTTTAAATTTCTAATCTTATTGTAAATGGAGTATAGTCACTCTGAAATCAACTTAAGTTCTAATAAAATAAAGTTGATATTTCTTTAACTTGAGATAATATTAATTTGAAACATGTTTGAATAGACTATAAGTATGTTGGTTTAAGTATGTGAAAAAGCGACTAAGGGACAGGTAGAACATAAGAACTGCCTGAAAAAATTTTTTAATTATAAAGTCTAGTCAAATAACACATGACGTCTTTTGTAGTCTACTGAAGTTAAATATTCAACATCTAGAAACGTAAGTCAACAACAAAGACACAATTAATGCCCACACTTGACCTCCAAAATGTGTTAACACAAACAGCTTAAAATGTATAAATACATCTGTTATCAGGTTCAAAATGGAACAAACCTTGTACCTATAACAAGTACATGATAAATTGATGAGTTAATTTATTTATGTTCTCATGATGAAGTTGTTTGTATTTCCTGAGCCAATTTTTTTGCTGTACACTTTTTTGATGGTTTACATTCATCATTTCTGTAAACAAAGTGTCAGCAAACAATTTTATTGATAGTTAAAGGTATGTATGATAAAATATTAAAATTATGATGTTTACTTCATAGAATTCTAAAATTTGCAAATACTGGTGAATTTTTTTTATTCATTAAGGTTAACAGCTTCAAAAATACTAAGCACCACATAATTTACACACTGAACTTATCTGCTTATGTACCTATGTATTTTATATTAAGTAAATTAAAATATACTTACTCGGAGATATGAACAAATATATCTTCGCCGCCTCTTTCTGGAATAAGAAATCCATGGCCTTTGGCTCTGCAAAAAGATTTAATTTTACCACTTTCTATTGGATTTCCTAGAGCCCTTTCTGACCTGAAATAAAGCAGAATTATATGAACCTTGCACAGTTCCGTTATTATTCAGCATTTTAGAGTAAAATAATTAATTAATAATAGCGACACCAATAACTTACGTCGATGCTGTACGGTTTCGCCGCGTAATTATTGGGCTGGGCAACTGTAGATGTGAATTTGTTTTATTGGGAGAATCATCACTGTTGAATCCGTAATCATTGGACATGATTACAGTACACAAATTGTTTTCCCCGAAATAAATTATAGACAAGAAGAACTTCGCAAGAAGGAAGAACCGAAGAAAAACAAAATGTCAGTCACTGAGACTCCGTCGCTTCGCTTGTGTGAAGTGAAACGTCAAGACTTCAAGAGTTTACGTCAAGCAAGGACGCTTTTTTTTTTTTTTTTTTTTTCTATTTGTTCCTTGCGGAACAGGCTAAGGTCAGGGACCATGCTGCCTAGTCATCAGTTATCAAGCAAGGACGCTAAAAACGTCAAGTCAGGGACTCAAGTCGTCAAATGAAAGTTTTCGTCCAGAAACCGAGTGATAAAACGATCGTTTAGAATTTTCATAATTTTTTTTTTTATTACTAAATAGTATTAAGATTCAAAAGTGTTTTTTTTTTAATTATTTTAAGTACTTTGTTGACCGTACATTATGATAAAATGATAATTAACCATCCCTTGCGCAAAGTGGCTAAGAAGAAAATAAAGGACTTGTGCTATCGAGCTTCTATTCTGTACCTTTTTTTCACATCCACAAAGGCCGGGCACAGGCTGGAGCACATACGTATACGACGATATTATACTCTTATTTCTACGTGTTTTTATGCCTGTAGCAGACCTCCGCTGCGAAACTCAAAGGGCGATACCGCCATAGTTTCGCTATGAGTTGTGAGTTGTTGGGCGGCGAAACAATAGCGAAATTTCCTGCTCTAACGTACAAAACAGACTATGATGTTGTCTCTTTCTAACATGATTTCGCTCATTTGCTTAGGCGCCGTCTACATCTCCGCCCGTTGTCCGCCATTTTGGAGCGGTTCCGCGTGTATCTCGGACGCGTCTGTAGCAATCGACAATTTTTATGAGCGAAATAGGAACAATGGATTTGGAATTTACTGAAAAACTTATACAAGCAGTGAGAAATAGACCTGTTTTGTACTTACTAAATCACCCTGACTACAAAAATAACACAAAAAAACTACAAGCATGGAGGGATATCCAGAGAGAATTAAACGAAGAAGGTAAGTATAATTATTTATTATTTACAAGGTATACGTATCAATTATCTGTTCTGCGTTGTGCAAAGTATCGAACAAATTTGTCTCTGATCTCACATGCCGCAAATGATGATCGTGCGCGGTTTCCATTGAGTCTGTTTTGTGGAAGAAAGTTTCCAAGCTGTTCTGTTTCCAAACCAGAGCTTACACGTTCGGTTGACTCTTTTGTCTGTATAAAGTTGTGTAAACAACAAGCTGCTTTCACAATTTTTATAGTATTTCTCAAATCTGTTTCAAAAGGTCTTAAGAATATCCTAAATTTTTGTGCCATTATTCCAAATGCATTTTCCACAACTACCCGTGCTGTACTAAGCGACTGATTAAATATCTTTTTATCTCTATCTTGCAAAGCTGCATCTCTTACAAAAGGTCTCATCAAAAAAGTTTCAAGTTTAAATCCACCATCGCCTAAAAAAATATAAGGCAAAGAATCTGTTTCTCCTTGTAATGGTTGTGGATTTGGTATATTAAGTTGGCCGCTCCTTAATAATCGAGCAAAAGATGTTGCTTCAAATATAGTACTACATATGATCCAACATCTACAAAAATAAATTTATAATTGGCATCTACCACAGCCATTAAAACAATTGAATATTTACTTTTATAACAATAAAACAGTGACCCGCTACCCGGAGGGCACTTTATGGTTATGTGTTTTCCATCTATGCTACCAAGGCAATGAGGAAATCCCCATTTTTGGAAAAAATCCTCTGCTATATTCAGCCAATTTTCCTCTGTGGGTATTGGAAGGACAAGTGGTCTTAACACATTCCACAATTCTTCACAAACTTCAGTCACTATTTTCGAAACTGTTGAATTACCCATACGATAAGAAAAAGATAGTGTCTTGTATGTGTCTCCAGTTGCCAGAAACCTGTAACAAAAAAATAATTGTTGGAAGAAAACTGTTGCTGGATATAATATACCTATTTTTTATACCACATAGGTGGCAAACAAGCACCAGTGGTTTGTATGCTTCCTCCACCAGTGGTGGCGGAAGTATACAAAGTAATCTACATCAAAGTGCATATGACTTTGATTTCCGCAAAGTAACGCCTAAATCAATTAATTGTCTTCTTTGTTTCAGTTCCAGCTTTAAAAGCAAAATGGAAAAATTTAAAAGATACTTTCAGAAAATTCAAGCAATCAAAACACAGCTCTAGTGGTCAAGCAACAAAAAAACTACAGAATTGGGCCTGGGCTGAACAAATGTCATTTCTTGAATCATCTACTACCCCCAATCAAACGGAGAGCAGCATTATTCTGGATAATGAATCTTCTCAACACGAAGAAACAAATGAAGAGTCAGCCAATCAACCTACACCCTCCACTTCTTGCGACGCGACAACCGTACCAGAAAATACACAACAATCCGATTCATCACATCAAATATACAGGCGAAAGCGAAGAATAAACATGAATCCTACAGACAGAATGGTTGAGTACTTAGAAAATAGAAGGAAACAAAACTCTAATGATGAGAAAGTCACGGTTAAATGTGACGGTATTGATTTGTTATTTTTGGGCTATGCAGACTCGTTTAAAAAACTAAGCAAACGCACTCAAGTAAACGTTAAATTCGATATCGCAAAAATATTGATGGAAGCTGAGCTTAATGATCTTGAGACTGCTGAAAGAAACACATCTTCACGTACTTCAAACTACTCAAATACAACAACATACTCAAGCATGCATGCTCCTATTCCTCAAAATGACAGTGAGGCAGCACATCAAGATTCTTACGACAGTAATACAACAAACATACATGCTCTTGTTACTCCGGGAAACCACTCCTTGATAAATAATGACAGTAATACCGTCGAACCTACTCATTTGAGTACATCTACATATTTTTCACAATTTTCATCATTATAATTGTTTTAAATTTTAATTTTGTAACATTAATTTTAATATAGGTACTTACCTCAAAGTTAATCCCAGTCTTTCTTTGCTAGAAATAGCATCTCTAAACCTTGTATCTTGTTTAGTAATACAAGGCTTTATAAGGTTATGTAACTCTTCAAAACTGTCTGGTGTCATTCTGAAGTAAGAATAAAAACGGTCTTCATGTGACTGTAACTCTTTACATAATATTCTCTCCCAACTTCTTTCTTTTTTTATTGATATCATGCACCCAGGTACGACGCCTTTTTAAAGTAGTTGACCACAGTAAGATTAGTTCCTCCTCTGACTCCGAAAGCGACGACATTTTCTTTCGAGTCTTATTTCTCAACTGTTCTAGTTTTAGGTTTCGCTCTGTTTCGCTATTATAGTTTCGCGTAAGTGAAGTACTGTTGCACAGCGAAACTCACGCAGCGGTTTCGCAGTTGTTGTTTCGCAGCGGAGGTCTGCTACAGGCATTAGTGTAAATGTAAGGTGTTTGACATACGGCACTCACAAGAAAAGTGAAGTCTCCTAACTAACTTTGGGACTTTCTCTCGTTTTGGCACGATATAGACATAAGCTGATGTGTATCAAAATATTGTTTTTGGGATTGTCCTGGCTTAGATAGGCAGGTACACATGAAGACATACCAAGCTATAGATTTCCAGTTATATCTGACCTCGTATTGTTTATGGTACAATGAGAAGTCGGCTTATACTGGACATGTATAGCTTGATATGTCGTCGTGCGTACTTACGTACAGAGGCCAGCACATCAAGCTACACCAATCTATCAAATTTTCCCAATTGAATATGAACCTTATTCCTTTGATGTAAAGTTGAAAATCTATCAAACAAAGACAGATTGGAGTAGCTTGATGTGCTGGCATCTGTACAATTTTTCGCTTGGAAACCTTATCTACACACAACATTTTGCTGGATTTGGGTTAGCAATAAACACAGTCGAGTAATCAAGTTCTTCATATTTATTTTCAGACATCTATCGTAGGTACATTTACATGTGTAGTAATGCGTAATGTCACTCGTTAAGTTTAATATACATTTTTCATATCCATAGTAGACATTCATGGTCAAACTCATGTTAACAAATTAATTATATATTTAAGGGCCTCTTTCACCACCCTCAAGTAAAGTGCTGAGTAGGCTAATCGTCAGTTAAAGCCACCCGTAACTTCTCGTTCGATTTCACGATGTTCGAGTAGCGCTAATCATAAGATTAACTGACCCGTAACTTACTTGCCACGTAGTCTGCCAATTAGTGTGTTTACTTGACGGTTAACTGTAATTTACCGTAGCGTCTCTTGCCTTTCTGTTGTCATTTGTGCATATCACCAACAATAGTTTTTAAAATATATTAATAAAATGGATTTATTTGATTTGATCGATCATCAGTTGGATGAATTAGAATATTCCACGGCGCGGCGAATACCGAGGGTCCGTGTCTTTAAATTCCGTGTTGATTATTTTACGGACCTAGATGAAACTGATTTTTTTGCAAGATTTCGTTTATCAAAGTATGCAGTGAACCAAGTGCATAACTATATAAAATATAAAATAGTGCCTAAATCACAAAGGTGAGTTGTATTTTTTTTCCATACGATTTTACTAATACCTAGATTGATAAAATAATAACCTACCTACCAAATTATAACGTAGGTACGTTACCTAGGTACGTAATTTATGAGAATTATTTATTTCAGAAATCAAGCAGTTTCATCAAAAACGAGCCTACTATTGACATTAAGGTATCTTGCTACTGGATCATACTTGACAAGTGCAGCTGATTTCTGTGGTGTCAGTCCACCAACAGCAAGCCGCATTGTTAAGAAAGTTACTGCGGCTATTGCTCAGCTACGTCCAGTTATAATAAAGTTCCCTGACGATATAAGTACTCTACAAAATGGTTTCTATGAAATCGCAAGATTCCCCAGGGTAATAGGAGCGCTAGATTGTACCCATGTTACAATTAAGTCACCTGGTATGTTTTATTTCTATGTTATATGAATGTAAGATAACTACCTAATTTAATAATATTAGGGACCTTCCTAGTACAAGTTTTAAATTTTATTGTGATATTTATCATTTCAGGTGGCGATTCAGCTGAAAACTATAGAAATAGAAAATCAAATTTTTCAATTAATGTCCAGGTGGTTTGTGACAGCAAATTAAAATGCTTGGATGTTGTAGCGAGATGGCCAGGGTCTGTTCATGATCAGACAATTTTTAATAATTCTTTTTTGAAACAAAGGTTTGAAAGTGGTCAGTTTAGAGATGGCATACTTCTTGGTGATAGTGGATATGAGTTAAAACAATATCTTCTGACACCATTTTTGAACCCGTCCTCTCCTGCAGAAAATTTATATAATGAGTCACACATAAGAACCAGGAATACCGTTGAAAGATGTTTTGGTGTGTGCAAAAACAGGTTTCCTGTCCTTAGACGACAGATAACATTAAAGTTAGAACGTGTACCACCTATAATAGTTGCCTGCTTTGTATTACATAACATTGCAATTGATGCAAATGAAAGGAACTTCGGGGAGAACTACGAATCACATAGTGATTTGCAGATTCATGGAGAAATTGCAGCACAAATCCCTGAACTAAATAATGATGCCAGAAATAGACTTGTGCAAGAATATTTTTTACCCTTGCTTAATAATAATAGACCATAAATAAAACAAATAAAATTATTCATTTAAAGTTTTGTAATTTTAATTTATATTCTTCTTCCTTCCATTTCCACTCCTTTTCTTTAAACTCCCGCTCCTTTTCTTTAAATTCTGCCTCCTTCTTGCGTTCATTTTTTTCAAACTCCCACACTATGTCTTTTTCAGCAATTTCTGCTTCCAAAAATCTTTTTTGAAGTTGAACTAATTCCAACTTTGCTTGGGTAAGTTCATCAAAAAGAGATTTTGATGGTACATTAGCTGTAAAAAAAAAACAATTTTGAAGTTAAGTTCAAACAGAACTTTAACATTTATATGTATTACCTACTGCTATTTAAATGTGTTACCTACCAATCAGTGCAGGATGTTTTCTTGATTTCAAATTCTTTCTACTAGTGACATCCCACTTTTTACTTGAAGTAGATGGAGTTACAATATATTTATTAGGTGGAGTATCAGGGACAGCATCTGTAAGAAAAAATAGTATAATTATAAAATTTTAAATATAAACTGCTCACTTATATAATTACAAGCAACAAGTCATATTATAAACTTAGTTGCTGACTTAAGTTTACATGCCTTGTTGCTGTTCATAAAAACAATATCAATTCATACCAATCAAATTATTTATAACTTCAATTTTTTCTCCTGGGACAGTTTCTGCGCTAGTAGTTGGCGGCAATGGTTCACAACCATTGGTCACTAGCAATAGAACTTCTGTAAATAAAAATGTATAAACGAGTTCAGAAGTGTTTATTTAAAACACTTGGTTGTGTAGCACAACAGGGACATTTTATTTCTTAAGGTATTATAGTATAGATAGGTACATGACAGATTGTACTATACAATACTAACGGTTTTGAGTAGCCTCACTTTCTACATCAGTGTTCATATGCTGCAGTGGAATCTCTGTGAGTTCTTCTGTTTTAGGACCATTAATGCCATCTGTAACAAAGGATATTTTTTTATTTATTTAAGTAAAGTAACTAGCTATTCAATTATCAAAAATAAACATTACTGCATGTTTCTGCATTATACCGAAAAAGTGACAAAGTCACAGGAGGGAAGTAGCTACTTACCATGTGTGATTACTTTTTAAAATAAAAAAAACAAACATACCTCGACTTTCCTGATTTTTAGGTAATGTATCGGAGTCATATACAGTTTCTAAGCCATTTGTGGTTAATGCAATCATGGCTTTTATTTTTTCCTCCACATTATCTAGCGGAGGTGCTGTGTTTTGACCACCTCCTGTACGGTAAAGTTCCGAGCGTATTGCAGCAGACTTTTTCCTGACCGCCCGTTTCAGGCCCTCATATTTGACCTTCAAGGTCTTGGTCGATCTAAATATACATCCAGATCGAGCATTAAATTCATTTTGTATGCTTTCCCAAGCGGCTTCTTTCATTTTCCATGTCGAAGAATCACTTTGTTTATTTTCGAGTACATTTTGGTATTTTTGGACCAGAGATACCAAAATATCCCTCTCATGAGTAGAAAAGTTTGCACTTCTGTCTCTTTTAAGTTTATCCATTTTAATAGGTAAGTTTAAAAAAGTTAAACAAATTAAAATCACACGCAATATTCCACAACACAACTTTCAAGACGCAACCGACGTTAAAGATCTGTCAAATATACACAAATGACAACTGACAATGACGTTTGGCGAGTAACTGACGTATTATTGAACGAATATGGGATTTTGCTATTGTCTTGGTGAGAATAAGCACGCGAATCTTAACCTAACTCTTTATTTTAATAATAAAATCAGTTTGTGGTGTGGTGATTGTCTTGTGTCGTCTGGTTTGGGTATAAGGTTAGTAATTTAAGCTTTTTGGCTCTCATTTCCCAAGGAAATGAGTGCCGAGGAACCCCCTGATGGGGGTGGAGGGATTCCTCCGGATATTATGGAGGTTGTGGAGTGTTCTCAAAACACTGATCGCGTAAGACCCGAAGTTAGAAAGCGCCCCGGAGACCCTGAGTCCACTGTTGTTGACGCAAAAAGAAACAAGCCGCCGTCTGACTCAATCCAATCCGTTTTTACTAAGCCAGGTTTTGAGAGCGACTCCAAAATGCTCTATAGTGAGAGTGACAGAGCTCCCTACACTGTATTTGTCTCTAGGGTGGAAACAGACCCTAAGCAAGGCCTAACCTTAAACTCACTCAAGTTTGCTCAATTTATATTTAATAAAGGTTTTAAAGGTGTTGTCCAAGGCAGTGTCAGGTCTTTGGGCCGTAACAGGATGTCTGTTGATTTTATGACAGTAAGTGACGCTAACAACTTTGTCAACAATCCCATCCTGACTGAAAACAAATATTCGGCAGCTATCCCTCGCTTTCACGTAAGTCGCATGGGAGTTGTTAGGGATATCCCTACTGACTGGACACTAGAGGAGCTAGTCCTCGGTATAGAAACCCCTCGCAATTGTGGTGAAGTCGTTAGGGCTAGAAGGCTTAATTTTAAAAACAAAAAAGAGGACTCCGTTACTTGGTCCCCATCATCGACTGTGGTGCTTACTTTCTCTGGCCAAATTCTCCCAGAGAAGGTATTTTGTTACAATGTTTCTCTTCCTGTTTCTACTTATCAACTTCCCACTATCCAATGCCGCAACTGCTTACGATTTGGCCATATAAGCATTCAGTGCAGATCTAAGCCCCGCTGTTACCGTTGTGCACAACCTCATCCTGGAGATAGTTGTAATGTTCCCGACTCTCAGGTCTCATGTCTTTTGTGTGATGGTGGTAGCCATAAGGCCACTGATAATAAGTGCCCTGAACACTCAAGACAGAAGGCAATTAAAATGGTAATGTCTGAAGAAAATTTAAGCTACCGTGAGGCTTCAGCAAGGTTTCCCCGTCCTCGTAAATTGCCATACTCTAATGTGACAGCAGGTCCCTCCCAATCAAAACTACCTCAAACTTATCCTTCTGAACCCATTCTCTTCTCGTCCCCTCTTAACACTCCTACTTCTTCTCCATATGCCTCCCCTGTTAAAACCTCCTATACAAAGACGGTTTATCGTTCTCCAAAACCTAGGCCAGAATTGGGCAAGTCATATGACACTCAAGCCCATAAGTCAATGGTCTATACCCCTAAGTCTTCTCAGCCTAATGGCTGTGCTCTGAATTCCCCTTACACTGAAACCACTCCCCTTCCCACTCCCAATGACAATTTGATAGAGCTCCTGACTTGCTCCCTTATAAACATATTATCTAAATTTAGTGATGCAATACCGGACAATGTCGTTAGATTAGTTCAACAACTCCTCGATACCTGGATTCGCCAAAATGGAAAAAATCCTTCAGTGGAACTGTAGATCCATTCGCAGGAAAAAACATGATATAATCTATCTAATAAATAGATATAAACCCGTTGTCTTTGCCGTGTCGGAGACGTGGCTCAGGCCTGGATCTCTCTTTAGGGTTCCTGGTTTTTCATGTCTTCGGGACGATAGAGATGATGGATGGGCGGGTTGCGCCCTATTGGTTAGCAGATCTATCACTTTTTCTCAGATTCCTCTTCCCCATCATGATCCTGGTCTACATGTTGTGGCCATTAGAGCCATGGACATATCCTATGTATCTGCCTACATTCCCCACCCCAATGCTAATATTTTGTCTGAATTTAACTCTATCCTTTCTTCTATTCCTGGCCCTTTGATTGTGTCAGGTGATTTTAATTGCCGTCACACGCTTTGGGGCTCTCACTGTAATGACCCCTCCTCCAACTTTTTGCTAGACCTTTTAGATGATCGCAACCTTTGTGTTCTTAATGATGGATCTGCTACCCGTCGGGTTTCCCCTAACCAAAATATTAGTGTTCCTGACCTTACTTTTTGTTCCCCTTCCCTAGTAACAACTCTATCCTGGTCTGTTCTCCCTAATACATATGGCAGTGATCATTTTCCTATCCTAATTTCGTTTCCAAGCACTCATCCACGTTTACCCCCCATCCAACCCCTACAAAAATATCGCCTACCCCAAGCTGACTGGTCTAAGTTCTTGTCCAATTTGGACGCAGAACTTCAAAATTTTCCCCAAATAAACCCATCCAACTCCCTAATTCTCTACAGTGATTTTGTTGAGTGTCTGTTGAGAGCGGCCAATTCTTCTATCCCCTTAAAAAATTCTGCCCGTCACCTAATACCTTCTCCACCTTGGTGGGATGCTGAATGCACTGATGGCATTCGTAAACGTAAAGAAGCAGAAAATACCTTTTCCTCTAGTATTAATATGCCCGACTATTTAAATTTTAAAAAGACTTCTGCAAGTACTTGTAGGTTATTGGCAAGAAAGAAAAGATGTGGCTGGCTCAAGTTTTGCGAGTCGCTATCTCCACGTTCTCCAGTTTCCCTTGTATGGAAAAAAATTAAAATCTACCGCAGAGCTTGCGACAACCACTCTCCCGATGTTTCTACCAATGACCACAGCACCTGGTTGGAAGACTTCATATCCAAATTAGCCCCCCCCTATGTTCCTAGCTCCGATTGCCTTCCCATTATAGATCCTCCTCCTACCACTTCCTCCGATAGATTTGATGACCTTTTCTCTTATTCAGAACTTATTTGTGCCTTAGATCATCTCCGGGATTCTGCTCCAGGGGTCGATGGAATACCCTACTCCTTTATTTCCAAGTCTTCTTCTAACTGTAAACTAATCTTTCTTAACCTAATCAATTCCTTTTTCGTTACTGGCCAAGTTCCAGAGTCTTGGAAATCCCAAATAATCATCCCAATTTTAAAACCTGGTAAAGACCCAAAAGATCCTACTTCCTATCGTCCTATAGCCCTCTCTTCGGTCTTGGCTAAAATTATGGAGAATCTCATCAAGAATCGACTTGAATGGATTTTAGAAACTAAAGGCATCTTATCCAGTTCACAGTTCGGTTTTCGAAGAGGTATGGGAACTCTAGATAGCCTAAGTGTCTTCATGTCTGATGTCCGCATTGCCTTTTCCAATAATGAAAGTGTTCTCGGTGTATTCCTAGACATAGCTTCAGCCTATGATAATGTCCAACTTCCAATACTCAGGCAAAAGCTGCTACAGCTGAGTATCCCTGTGAGGATGGTCAACATCATTTGTAGTCTCCTTATGTCCCGTTCTATTTCTGTCCGTCATCAAAACTACCTCTCCCCATCCCGTCTAGTGTGGAAAGGTCTACCCCAGGGGTCGGTCTTAAGCCCCATTCTTTATAATATATACACACATGATTTGGAGTCTTCAGTGAGTTGTTTCTGCAAAATCCTACAGTATGCCGACGACATTGCTCTTTACTTTAATTCAGCTTCGCTTTCAGATGCCTCATCTCGCTTAAATTCTGCCCTTTACTACTTAAACCAGTGGTTGACAGATCACGGCTTAAGTTTGTCAGTTTCCAAATGTAATGCAGTTGCCTTTTCTCGTAAGCGTAATATTCCCCTTATTAACCTCCATGTTGAAAACGAACCCATTTTGATCTGTGACAAAGTAAAATTTCTTGGCCTCATTCTTGACTCAAAATTATCTGGACTCTACCACCTGGATTACATCTCAAAGAAATGCGAAAGAGGTGTTAATGTCTTACGTGCCCTTTCTGGAGTTCGCTGGGGAGCTCATCCAACTTCACAGAAAATCCTTTATAACGCCATAGTTCGTAGTCACTTTGACTATGGAATTTTTCTGTTGGAACCATGCAACAAAATAGCCCTGGCCAAACTGGAAAGAATTCAATCCAAATGCTTACGTATTATCACGGGTGCTATGAAATGCTCACCTATTAATGCCCTCCAGGTAGAATGTTTAGAGCCTCCCCTTCACTTACGTAGACAATACCTCTGTGACAGATTTTTTTATAAAGTCATACAGAATAAATGTCATCCTCTTCTCCCTCTTCTTCGTTCACTTTGTCAGTTAATCCCAACATCTCGCTATTGGTCTCATAAAAATCCCCCACTTCTCGTTAACAGCTTCAATAAATTCAATAATTTGCACATTTCCTTAGTCCAGTTAGATAAAAATCCCTTATTTGAAGTAAATTTTGATTCCTTGCTCTTCCAGCCAAAAGTTATTTTTAACTTGGGTATATCCAAACATGACCCTGCTGCTAATGTCAAATTCAATAGGATTCTGGCAGAGGACTGGCACGATTGGCTGACGTTATTTACAGATGCTTCTAAGTTGTCCGATGATAGTAATGTCGGATCAGCTGTGTGGATCCCAAAATACAAAATTATCCTTAATTTTCGTAGTCCTGCTTTTGGCACTATATTCACAGGGGAAGCAATAGCTCTTTTGGAAGCAGTCTCCTACATTGAATCACATGGACTCAACAAAAGCCTTATTCTCTCGGACTCTCTTAGCTGTCTACAGGATTTAATAAAATCGCCTTTTCGCTCTCGTCACAATTTTCCCCTTATTCTAAAGATAAAACAACTCCTGTATAGATGCCACTGCTTAGGCATAGAGATTGCACTGGCTTGGATCCCCAGTCACTCTGGAATTATTGATAACGAGAATGCGGATTCTATTGCTAAGCTGGCTACTCGGAATGGGATCGAATCTCATCCGTCTTGTTATCCCCGAGATCTGCACTGTCTGGTTAAACCCGAGATGATGAAGAATTGGAATGAGCATTGGCAGAAAACTCGAATACTGAAGGGAAGATTTTATGGCTCTATCCAACCATTCATTCCATCTAAATGTTGGTTCAGCAAACTAAAATTTTCTAGTAAAATAGCCACCTCTGTCATAATTAGACTCCGACTTGGGTTCGTTTGCACTCCAGTTTTTTTGGCCAAAATCCGCGTGAGGGACTCTTCTTTGTGTGAATGTGGCCTGGAGGAGGGTACTCTGGAACACTTGTTTTTTTCCTGTCCTCGTTTAACCACTTCCCTTTACGACATACTCCCTTCTGATGTTCCCCGCCCAATTAACATTCCTTTCCTTTTATCTTTAGCCCATACTCCTGCAGTTAAAATCCTTTATAAATTCATTAGCATCAATAAAATCCAGCTATAGTTGATATTTCTATTTACTTATTATATATACTGAATGTTCTAACATTTATTTTGTGACGTTTTACATCTACTAATCAAAAATGTTTTGTCCTTTTTTAGCATGGGGATCCATGGATGCCACAGCTACAAACACTGATCAATAGTTGTGTAAAGTTTACGATCATTATTTTCTCATACCTTGACATTGGCAAAATCATCGAATGTTACCGATGGAGCCAGAACCTTAAAAAAATAGAATAGAATAGAATAGAACGAATATGACGAATGATTTGTTACGTCATTCGCTTAACCCGTAAGTAGTTACTCAAAGCTTTATTTTCGCTTGTGAAATTGATAGAGTGTACTCATAACTTTTACTTGCAAATTAACTTTAATTGGGAAGTAACTAATCAACGCTTTACTTGGAGATGGTGAACGAGGCCCTTATATAATTATATTATATACTAAGAATAAAATTAAAACTTTTTATCACAACAAGTATTTATTAAACATGATAAGTATCACGCTAAATAGAAGTTTATAGAACGCTAAGCTGTATGCAGTGCCTACGTTAGTATAACTAAACATTGATAAGAGGCCAGCACATCAAGCTACCTCAATCTGTCAAATTTTCCCAATTGAATATAAACCTTATTCCTTCGTGATAAAGTTGAAAATCTATCAAAGAAATTTGACAGATTGGGGTAGCTTGATGTGCTGCCGTCTGTACATGATACATGTTACACCTATTTTTCTATAATCGTATCGGGGCAAACTCTTTTCTCGGCCGGCAGGGGTAACTTGATCTTCGGTATCGGTATTCCTTCCCAGTCTCCCTGAAAAACAAGAAATATTTTATAATTAGAACACGATGATCGTAGCATTGATAAAACAAAACTTCAAAGGGTGCCAAAACGATCATGTTGCGGTGGCAACACTCGAAGTCATCTAGACTATTTTTTTTAGTTTCATTTTTTCTAAATTATAATAAAAACAATTTATCGGAACATAATGTACCGAAGGGGAAAATTTTGAAAATCAGGATGGTAGAAGAAAGGCAACAGAAACCCTAAGATTTATGATTCCATAGTCAATACAGTGAAGGTAATGGGAATCCGCACCGCAGGATCGGTCGTTGTGGCAATGCTTGGTGGAGGCCATTGTCCAGAAGTCACCATCTTTTTGTATACTCGTCCTTAGCTACGTTCCAACCACAACACACCTGGAATCGACTGCCATCGGACTTGTTGCACTGCATCGACATAGGAGATTCGGTGTAGAGGGCATGCAGCGAGTTGGCACGCAGGTGTGTCCACGGCTTTATAGACAGGTAGTTCGCACGAGGTGCCGCCTTGTATGAAATAGACATGTTGTCCCAACTGGAATGGAAGAATGAATTAAACAGAACTGTACTGCATTCATTTGCGCGATTTTTTTTAGGAATTATGTGAGATAGGTATCTACTCACATAATTCCTAAAAAAATTCCTGCCTCTCTTCGTAATAATGAAATTGATAAACTATTATTTGATTCTTATTAGATTCTGATCACATAGTTAAAAAGGCACTGAATATTGCAGTTTACCGTTTTTCAAACTTGAAGTAACTCTCAAGCGCAGCATTTGACACTGCACTCTTGCAGACTTCGAGCTGCGTGGCAGGGTAGTAATGCATGTAATTGACGCACATCTCGTCTGTGATGGCATGGCCGCCGATCGTAGCGTTATCTTTATCTTCCGTGTTGTAGATGCAGGTCGTCTCTAGGTAGTCACCCTACAATGAAAATGGTACTTTAAGTCTTATTTACCCAGATTTTTTTTGGCTTAGCCCACCTCATCATCTGACATTGGTTGACGTCGCGTTCACGCGCAGCGTCTACTACGCCATCCGCGATTGTAAAAACTAACGTCATGTTGACCCGGCGCGCGATAAGAAGAGTATACTTTCAGTATAGTACAAAGTACCTACTCTGTGGCGTATACGATCGGCGAATGCCTACGCTAAATACGAGGGGTGCTTCAGAAGTTTTAATCGACTCGAGATTAGTTGTAGTCTATACAGGGTTATTTGAAAAACACCAGCAACCTCTTAAGAGGTCATTGTACTCATCATTATGAACAACTTTTACAATGCGACCAAACCTGAAATCGCGAAATAAAAATCAGCTGTTCCCTACATTTATCTTCGTCTATCTCGTCAAAATGTAGGGAACAGCTGATTTTTTTTTCGCGATTTCAGGTTTGGTCCCATCGTAAAAGTTGTTCATACAATGATGAAATGAGTTGATGAGTACAATGACCTCTTAAGAGGTTGCTGGTGTTTTTCAAATAACCCTGTATACTCAAAATGTCCGGAGCTGACGGAAATATGTATTTTTTCACGAAGTAGGTATTTATTGCTTTATGCACATGTTTTAACAGTACAAAGGCGGAATTAATTATGTCTCAGGTAAATTCACTTACCGGCAGAACCTTAACAGGTCGATGTAAGATCCTGATCTCCTGGAAATGCGTGGAGTAGTGCAGGTCTTTGTTGAGGAAGGGCAGCTCTACGCCTTGTCTCGAGTGCCTCGTCCAGACCGCCACGCCGGTCAAGTGCGTGTGCAGCTGACTGCCGAACACTACAATTCCGTCTGACGGTAGACCCTACAATTAAACGGAGTGGGGATTAAAATTGCAAATCAGTCGGCATATGTTCACCACAACTTTACAACCTTTTACCCCGTTGACCCAACCTCCAAAAGAAGGCAAGTAAGTACCGAGTTGTTTAAACGCAGCACAAGGGGTGTTGAGCTAACGGTTTGTTTTCGATAGATCTTAAGTCTTCACCAGAAATTTTCTTAGTACCTATTCAACAGAGGTATCGTACCAATTTATTGGAGGTTGTGGACGCAAACCCCCAACTTTATCTAAACCAGACGTCAATAATTTGGATCAATAATGACTAAACATTGCAAACTTTTTTAGTCTTCTACCACAGCTTACCAAAATACTTCCTTTACCTACAACTTCTTAAAACCGCAATGTATAAACAGGAATAGCTTTTATATCACATACCACGCCTGTACATTGTGGAATGCAGTAAGCCGTCAGCGGGAAAGCTTTCTGCCTGCCAGGGATGGCCATTTTGTCCGTGTATTCCAACCCCAGTTCCATGATGGCCGCATCGAATTTTCGTTTTTGGCCCGTTACATGGAGAATTATACCTGAACTGTCTACCCAATCTGGGAATAAAACAAACATAGACAATTTTAGCAGGAATGAAAAACAGAATGAATTATTGCCGTCCGTCCGATGAGATTACCCATCTGTAAAAATGACGAACTTCCATACAAATCATCTAGTTAGGGGATGAAAGTTTGTATAGAAGGTAATTTTTAAACCCTTTATATATTTTCAAAAATCCTTCCTTGGTGCTCACTATAAACTCAATAACGAATTATACATATGAGGTATTCTTGTGCAAAATTACATACTTCTGGACTCAGCGGTGTAGGCTGTGCGTTGTCTGCCAGTGAATGAATTTAACATTTTTATTATTAAGTAAATTGCACTATTTTAGTGTAACTGCCAAGCAGGTTTTTACATCCGTTTGGACTGGAAACCGATCCCGTCATAGTTGAGAAAAGATTAGATTAGCAGCTGAGTGACACTACCTGCTAATACCAATTGGACTAATTAGTGTTCATATAACCACAGATGAATACCCACCAGATTTCATTTCAGGATTATTGTAGTGTACTTCAAGCATTATATATTTGTTTGCATTTGGTCCTCCAAGAGGTAATCCTGCTTCCTTTGGATATATGAATGGAGGAGCCCCCATTGCCCACGCTGCTTTTACCTAAAACATATCAACATCATTTTGTCTCTTAATCAGTCTTTTTGCTTGGCTCATGGCTCGTAGAAAATGCCTAAACGACAGTCTCTTTTTTTCCTAAAGCATTTGTTTCTAAACATCTTTGACTTTGGATTGTTTTAATAAAATCTATTTTTTTCTAATTTTAGGTAGATACCTATGTATATAATAATAGGGAAGTGGTAACTGCCGCGACTTAAGAGTTGGAAGTCGCAGGTTCGAATCCAGATAGGCGCTTTACTTTGTGTAAATTATTTCATCACCACTGCTCTCAAAAAGGTGAAGCAAAATATCGTGAGACATAGAGAAAAAAAAATCGAAGACGTGTGACGTCCACCAACCCGCACAGGGCCCGCGTGGTGGATTACGGCCCACTCCCTCTCACCGAGAGGAAGCCTGTGTCCCAGAAGTGGGAACATTATAGGCTGATTATGATGAGGTAACAACATCTTACCTTTGAACATGTTTTAGTAATTTCAGGTCGGTTTGGAGCGAAACAGTTCCCTTCATACAGTGGTATCTCCTTTTTGGGATCGGCATCGCAGTGAAACACTTCCATATGATGAACCAAGCCTTCATTGCCTTTTGAGATGGTGGATTCGAACTAGAATGTGTAACAAATCGTCAGCCATTTGCCTTGAAGTAGTTTTATTTATAGACCTAAATCCATATTCAAAACGGGTATGATAATTATGTGTTTTACCAGGATAGTAAATTTTTTGAAGTCTCCCTGGGTCTGGGCTACACCAGTTAGAAGTTGCTTACACATTACAATTTCTGGGAAAATTTCACAGACATAATGGACGGGTTCACGTCTGTGAAGTTTCGCTAACATACTACCAGCGGCCGTTGAACCCGTAATCAGGAATGTTTCTTAAAATGTCTCTTTGTCTCGCCTTTGAAGTTTTTCCAGTTAATTTAATGAGATTTTGTAATTAATAATAACGTTTATTTGGTCTCAATAAATTAAATTACACCTCTACTTCCTCACCTCAATAATATGATGAACTTTCTTTGTAATGACATCAGGGAGTTTGACCACTTGGCACCAATAAGTGGTGTCACCACCTGGTACTTTCAGGTTCTTATTGGTTACTCGTAGTTGGTACGCGTCGCCGACTCTCTGGTTTCCTATGGGAGTGAAGAGGCGTACTCTGATGAAGCCATGGTCTTGAGATGGGGTGCAGGTTAAGCAGAGACCCTTGGATGAGAATAGTTTGTCGTTGCCATGAGCCCAGACTACGTGGACTGTGCCTTCCTGTGAAGGAAATATTTTTGTATTTTCCGAATCTTAGCATATTATGTATTTCCTGAAGGGGGTGCAGTGTGTATGTCTACTGTCGATGATTTCCCCCACATAATAGGGGCTAGTCCTGTTCTTTTCTCTTTTCCGTCGAGCACCTACAACTCCCACCAGCTACGACCCCTTATTGAAAACTTACCACAGGAAACTTGGGAATTGCTGGACTAAAAAATGTTAAATTTTATATTACAACTAGCTTCTGCCCGCGACTTCGTCCGCGTGAACTCCGCTACTCTTGGCCGTAGCGTGATGTTATATAGCCTATAGCCTTCCTTGATAAATGAACTATCTAACACAAAGACAGATTTTTTCAATTCGAACCAGTAGTTCCAGAGATTACCCCCTACATACAAACATACAAACTTACAAACTTTACCTCTTCATATTATTAGTATAGATATCGACCTGAAATAGAGGATTTTTATTCTTTTATGGAATCGTTCAGGAAGCGAAGTTGTAAATATTTTTGAAAGTAATACAATATCCATTCCAGCATTCAGCGAGTGCCTGAGTAGTTCAATGAATCCAGGTGCGGATTTTCGATTGGTCGTTACCTTACCTCAATGATATAGTCGTCATCATCACAGGTGTCGAAGAACTTTTCAAACACCAAGCTTTCAGATTCAGCGTCTATATAGAACGAATCGCAGTCTTGTTTAGCGTCCCGCAATAATTTCCCTTCATTGTCTGCGTACATGTCCTACGAAATTAAAGTTGCTTACATACATAATCTGCATTCGCGATTTATTTGCTAAAAATGTAAATAAATATGAGTTTATGGAAAAATAACTTTAAATCCTACACAATAAAGTTCAGTTTACGATACAACTTAATTTTTATAACTTTTTCAATAGTGAAATCAACTTAATTATTATTAAAATAAAGTTGATATTTGTTTAAATTTAAATAATATTAATTTGAAACAAAAGTTTGAATAGACTTTACATAAACTCAAGCCTTCTTCCCATGACGGTAGGCAGAAACTACTAACGTTTAAGTTAAAAATTTTTTTTTTATGAACTAGAAATAATGGTTAAAATCTCCTGTTACACTGCATGGCTTTTTTTTTTTTTGTGGATGGGAAATCATCCAATGACCCCTCCCGCTCTGGGTGGAGCAGAAGGGAGTGTCAGACTCTTACTGACTAAAACCCACCCGTGTTCCTTCCTTAGCCCTTTGTGTTCCGGGGTAGCGGTAACCCTTTCGGACAATCCCGCTGCCCCGGCAGGCTTCGGCCCTTTCGGGCCCAAGCAGCAAAAACTAGTACTCTAAAAGACCATAAAACGTTTTGTAAAACACTGTCCTTGGTCCTATAAAACCCCAAAGAACGTATCTTTTATTCGGAAGTGGCGCATTTATATCTCTGTTCAGTGACAAAATAATTTTATTGGAGTATTCCAAATGACGAAACAGTCCAATAACATCTATGTAACAGTGATGCAGGTCTCAAAATAATAATGTACTGGCTACTGTAGGACCTTTTGTAGTACTTTTTCATACTATACAAGAGTTTAGTTTCCTTTACCTCACATTTTTCATTCATCATTCATTAATTTACATTCGTGATAGTGCAGAGTGCAAAAAATAATTAAAATAATTTTACAAAAGGACACTAGCAATTTGAGGTGAGTAAGTTTTTAATTTGTTATTATAATATTAGTCTATTACGGTGGAAATGGTGTGCGACTGCAGCTTTACTGATAAACTAGGGATAGGTTTACCATGAATTTAAAGTGCCCCCCGCGAATTGTTGAGCTTTTACTAAAATATTTATCATATAAAGTGATTTCGATATTCTAAGAGCCATTATAGTACTTACTTGCCGTGATAATGTTTTCACTGTCAGTCATAGTGGATTCAACCTAAAATTGGGGTTCTGTGTGAGCATGACTGAATGTTTAATACAGTGTTTTTTTTTTTACTATTTTTCTGAAGACCATAGGTAATGAAAAAAAAAAAAAACTTATATAAACTGTTTACTGACGAATAGTGTGAATTAAATCATGTAACCAGTTTTTTTCAGGAAGAACTTACGTAGTTAGATCAATTTTTACGTACCTAGTGTTTATATTTCTTTATATGAAGTGCCTACGTATGTATCTAGTAGCATCACTGAACTTTAGAAGCAATACCTTTATAAATATAAACTGCAGTCAACATTGTCGTTTTTCAGGGTACCAATTATGGACGACGCCAATATGGATATCGATATCTTAGTCGAGACGATTTCATGCTGTTTACAGCAGCGGAATGGCCGTGGAAAATCACACATTTTATATTAAGTGCAAACTGTGTTAATTGTGGATTATATACTAATTCATCTTTACCCAGTCACTTCACCATATATGTACCTATAAAAGAAATATGGCCCAATTGTTAAATGAATTATTTTTGATAATGTTATTTTTGTTAATGTTATTTTTTACCCAATCACTTCACCATATATAAAAGAAATTTGACCCAATTGTTAAATGAATTATTTTTGTTAATGTTATTTTTTACCCAGTCACTTCACCATATATAAAATAAATATGGCCCAATTGTTAAATGATTTATTTTTGTTAATGTTATTTTTGTTGTTAATTAATCGTACTAAACTTTTTGTTGCTTCGTGCGAAATATTATAATTAATGGCCCAATTTTTCACGTCATCACGAAATTGTTGGTTTTTTCGAATGCTGAATCATTGCTTGAAGATTCAGAAAAATCGCTGGAGTATGGACTCTCTTCAGAAATAACATCTTTTTATGACACATTTTGTACGGAACCATTTCCCGTAATTGTGATTCCAACTTGATTTTGGCTACTATTACTGTTTTCATTGTTTGATGATGACACAGCTGCTTTTTCAAAACGTCTATTCACTTCTCTTTTCCAATTCTTTAAATCCATTTTTTTTTGTTTTTGGGCAGAATGCACGTCGCATTAATTCCGTATCGAAATGTCTGAGTATTATTGTAAAAGCGAGCCAATAATCCTTTTTGGGACTTAACTGTCATTTAATAGAAGCATATCATCTACATGTATGTGCCCCTTTTGCGTCATTATAGTGATAGATACCCATTTATAATACTAACAAGCTCATTGCTAGGCACCAAAAAAGTTGTTATACAATAATTCTGCTCTATTATAGTGTCTGTGTGATATGCTTATCGATAAAATTATAATATGCATCTAAAAACTATTACAGTACACTTACGTTTTATTAGCGTGATCTGAAATTAGACTACATCACAAAAACGCTCTATTGTAAAGTCTTTGTGACTTCTAACGCACGCGTAATATAGCAGCGATCTGAATATCCACAATATCGCCCTGTAGTTGAGTGTTCATCACTGCTATAACGAAACTTCTATTGCAGTTCGTTTGGAACCCTTATTACCCTAATCAGATAAATAAAGGCACGTGTTAACAATTTTATAGAGCAATATTATTATGTACTAGTTATATTAGGACTTGCTATAGTACTTGACTATAACGGTTATATAAAATGGCGTAGTAAACGTTTACATCATTTGTATATAGGTATTTTTAGCTCTATAAGCATTTAGAGCAATAATGTACTGTTGAACGCTTTTATACAACACTCGGGCACCGCTAAAACTTTAATAAATCGTTTATAGAGCTTTTTAGAGTTATGAGCTGAAATAATAGGACTGAATTGCTGGTTGGGGGCCCCTTCCTTGTTGCTGACATCTCTTTGAGGCGCGCGTGGAACACGTACGCGCCGTTCGGCACGGGCCTGGTCCTGATCGGACGGAGGGTTACCCATTATTCTCCGCCCGCAGGCTCGCGCCTACGGTGGCCGGGAGTCGTCTCGCGGCTCCCGACGCCCGGGGCGTCCCCCGCGGCGGTTGGGACGTGAGGCCCTCTCCCTCAGCCGTCCCGCCACCTCCTTCGCTAGCATGACTGCTTCGCAGAAGGAGGTGACTGCCTCTCACTCCCTCTCGCCCCGGACCATGGCTTGAACCAGGGCCGGGCGCGAGAGGTCGCCGCCGCTGCCGATCGCCACTGCGAGAACACGGCGGTGCTCCGCCCAATTGGGGCATACCGCCACCGTATGCTCCACCGTGTCCTCCGGGCGACCCTCGCAGTGGTGACACCCGGGCGTTTCCTCCCGCCCGATGGTGTGCAGGAACCTCCCGAAATACCCGTGTCCGGTGAGGACCTGCGTCAGGCGGTAGGTGAGCGCGCCGTGGCGCCTCTCTAGCCACTCCTCAAAGAGGGGTCTTACCGCCGCTATCGTGGCGTGCCCACACTGCATGGCTTGTTCAGAATAAGTTCCTGTTCACTTCGCTGGCAGATAATTTCATAGAAATTACGTATAATATTTCAATTATGATTTATATGTTGGAAGTCCCTATCCGGAGAGTGTAAATAGGTTAAAAAAGGTTTTAAACCTAGAGGTCAAAACATTACAAGTTGAAAAAAGCATATTTAGTTTAAATAAAAATAATAAATTTAAGTCAGTACCTACCTCGAAGTGGTGTTTTATTTTATAATCAGTCCAAAAGAGGCAGACATCGGAGTTATTCAAATTCCCTCTGTCAGAGAATCCTAGAGCGAACCAGTAGAAAGTTGGAGCCTTTTTTGATATCACTATTTGAAACTGAATTTTCCGGATTGAGTAATCAATTCGCCATTTCAGTAAGAATGCGCCGTTTGGGTCCAGCACTGATTCAGATTCAGCTATTCTTTGGTCTGTTGGGAAAAAACAAAATCAAAATATACCTACATGTTTTAAAATTCTAGTTTAATAAAAAAAAAACATAACCCTGACTTTGCTGTCGCGCACTCGGTTAAATATAAGCCGCTTTAATGTTCACAAACGGGATAAGCAAAAAATAAAACTAGTAGATAACATTAAACGTAAGTCGTATTGCATCATATCTCTGTTTTACTGTGTGTAAAAAAATAATAAAATAAATAAATAAATAAAAATAAAACTGAACTACGAGGTACAGAAGCCAGCACATCAAGCTATCTAAAACTGTCAAATTTTCGCAATCAACCTTGAACCTAATGCTTTAGCGATAAAGTTGAAAATCTATTAAAGAAGTTTGACAGATTGTAGTATGTTGATGTGCTGGCGTCTGTACCTTTTCTAATACCGGCTGGCAGGGAAATCGACGAGCAAAGCAACCTGTTACCATGGATTCAGTACTAGCTGATTCCAAGCGTTAATCTTTCGGGTTTTAAAAAAATTGCTGTTCCATACATTTTGACCGCGTAGGTATTGTACTTATGTATAAAACAACAGATTTTTTAAAATAAGCGACTAAAAATTTCTACACTAGGGGTCTAGAAACATGTGCTGAATTCATGGTGACAGTTTATCGCGTCGATGCCACTCTGTATATAGCTCTATAGGAATCGAATCTAGGACCTCTGACCTTCGGTAACCGCGCTAAGACAGCAACTTCAGAAAATAAACAAGTTAGGTACTTACCACCATTCTTGTTGATAGTATACGTAAAATGTGAACACACAAATAAAGACAATATCGTAAGAATACACTTTAGAGCCATTTTGAACCACTAGTATATTTATTAGTAGGTAGGTACTTCACTCCTGGACTGGTCTGCTCCGGTCGGCAGCCAGGGAGACAATAAGGGGTAACTTGTGGTTCCCAGCGATGACTGTGGGATATATAGCTATGCAGAATTATTTGAGGGAAGAGTCGGTATGTCGGCTGTGGTACAGTCGAGAGGAACAAGCGGAAAGTTTTTGTACAAACGGGTAGACAAGTGTTTAAAAATAAATAATTGTAAGTAAGTGAAATAAACAATAGTCTTTCTTCGATCGAAAGAGCTGGAAGTCATGGGGAGAGGCATTTGCCCAGCAGTGGGATGATGCAGGCTAACAGTGAAGTAAAAGACACATTTTCACACAGCCTTATAGCTATGATGGTACAGACGCCAGCACATCAAGCTACCCGAAACTGCCAAATTTTCCCAATCGACTTTGAACCTTAAACTTTAGCGATAAAGTTGAAAATCTATTAAAGAAATTTGACAGATTGTAGTAGCTTGATGTACTGGCGTCTGTACAATCATACTCCGTACGCAATCTCTCTGTTCCATCGGCAGTGAAGTGAATTCAAGCACAGAACAGATAGATAATCACTTCCGTTCAAGTGAGCAACGAGCGGTATTAGCTTATCGGATTTAGACAAAAGTTTGAGGAAATTAGAAGTTTTTGAGTGAGCAGTGATGGTATTTTTTTGAGTGAGGAAAAGTATATTTCATTTTCAGTTTAAGCTACGCTTGTCGCGGTTGGTCTGTGGACCTCTCCGTGCCTCGGAAAGCACGTTAACCCGTTGGTCCTGGCTGTAATTCGTGGATTTTTGACGTTCATTACGGGAAGTCAGAAGCCCGAAAGTATGACAACCAGTCTTACCAAGGGGTATCGTATTACCCAGTAACTGGGTTGTGGAGGTCAGATAGGCAGTCGCTCCATGTAATATACTAGTATTCAGCTGCATCCGGTTAGACTGGAAGCCGACCCCAACATAGTTAGGAAAAGGCTAGCCTTTTCCACAACAAAACATTACAAAACAAAACATTTTTTGTTCGTGAAGAAACCGGTGGGCTTTTCTGTATGAGGCGTTCTCAAATGACCAATGGGTCACTACCTATAGGTTCTACTACCAGCATCTGCTATTTGTGCTATATCATCTTCCCATTGTATTTCACGTTCTATCATCAACATCTTGCTGCGGCGCCCTTATCCCATATCACTTGCGGTCGGCGCAACACGATTTCTTCTTCCATTCACCCGTCACGCTATCATTCACTCCCTTCTCTTTCATATCATTCCTCACACAATCCATCCATCTTTCCTTTGACCTTCCTCTCCCTCTCCATCTATCGTAGGTATAACTCACGGTTTATGTGGCTTAAAATAAGTACTTATTAGCTTAGACAAAATCAAACAGACAAATTCGGGTGCCCGAACTAGTCAAACTAAAAACCTAGTACGTGACAATATGCACAGAGGATCCATATTATATTTATACATACGAATACTTATTGAAATGTTCTCGTCGCTTCGACAATGGAATGCACCGGGCGGCGTCGGCGTTATATTAAATTCCTGCAGGAATGGCACCCGCCCGAGATGAGATCGGGTAGATTAACGTTTTATTTAATTATGGAAAGCTAGGCTGTGGTGGAAACTCCGGTTTGAAATTATTTGGGATCTGATTGCTTCGAAGATTATGTATTTAGAATTAGTAATTGGCTTGACGTAACAGTTCTGGGCTTTGGTAGATCCATACTAATATTATAAAAGCGAAAGTAACTGTATGTATTTAACTTTTTCATGCCTAAACCACAGAACCGACTGTTATAGGACTTTGAAGATCCGTGGTATCCTACCTACCAATCCGACATTTTTTTTTTCAAGATGGCGGTCAGATATTATTATTTTGGTCCTATTGTATTTTCAGTTTGCGTTGATGTCAGCTATAGATTCATATGGGGTGAAAATTTAATCACCGTTTTCCTCCTAAGGGGTCATTGTACTCATCATTATGAACAACTTTTACTATGAGACCAAATCTGGAATAGTGAAAAAAAATCAGCTGTTCCCTACATTTATGTTCGCTTAACTCGTCAAAATGCAGTGAACAGCTGATTTTTTCACGATTTCATGTTTGGTCCCATAGTAAAAGTTGTTCATAATGATGAGTACAATGACCCCTTAAGAGGAAAACGGTGATTAAAATTTGAACCTTTATAGATTTCATGCGTGGCCGACATTTTGAAACAAAAAAAAAAATTAAAAGATGGCGCGACAGTAGGTATGCCAGGCTCCATATAAAAGCCTGGAACCTGAGAATATGGACATAGGATTTTTTGCCCTCGATATTTGTGATAAAAAAAATCATGAACTACAAAATATATATATATAGGGTGGGCAAAAAATCGTGGATCAAACGAAACTGGGCGACAGCTGAGGTTATTTGCATTAAAAGAATTCTCTGTGGCAGTGCCCTAACTTGATCTCCTTAAAAGTTATGACAATTTGAGTGTTTACAGTAAGGTTCTAAAGTTCCAAATAATTTTTTCGCGAGACTTAAAAGATATTCAAAAAAGTGCCAATACTGATAAATCATGGTACCCACTATCATAAGAGCACTTTTGTAGTGATGATGCGTTTTTTAGTTTTTTTTTTTTTCATTTTGGTTTTACTGAAAATAACCCCAGCTATCGTTTTGTTTCGTTTGATCCACGATTTTTTGCCCATCCTGATATACGCGACGAATTGATAACCTCCTTCTTTTTTTGAAGTCGGTCAAAAATACACACAGATGAAGTCGCGACCAACAGCTAGTAATTAATAAAGCTTTTGACATTTGTGTAATTTTGCTTTTTGGACGTAAGTAGTTATACTAATCACATGTCTACTAGTCATGATTTGTCTGGGTCATCTTAACAGAATAGGACCCAAGAATATTTTATGCAATTCATTCATTCATACCTTCGAATCTTTCGATTTAAATTAAAAATGACGATTTCTAGCAGTCAAATCTTACCGCAAGCAGCGTTAAAGCACTTCGTTCCAACAATAATAGAATAGGTTTATATGAAATGCCCTAAGATTGGAGGTGTAAAAGGGAATGAAAATGAGACAAAAAATCAAGGGACATCAAATATTTAATTAACAAATGCTATGCTACATTGGTATCATTATTTTCTTTCATATCTACGGCATTCGCAACTTCGCTAATCCCGTCACTTTGTACTTTCGTTTCTTCAGGTTTTGCAGATTTCTCTTCAACTGCATCTGCCGATTTCTGCGAAAGAAACAGTTTATTGTTTTATACATATTACACGTGTACAATCGATGAGTCAGAAAGAAATCCTTTTGAAGATCGCTGTATTATTGTATGTGAATGAACCTACAGTTACACTAGAAAAGGATTGAGGTTCGGTATTCTTCGTGTTTCCGAATTAGCACGAACAGCGCCCCACAGAGTAAACCCCACAGAGGCAAAGCTTCCAAGTTGCACTGCCGCGCTTTGTAGTAGTGAATCTATCGTTGCGCGTTTGTTTGAAGTTTCCTCTCTGTCGGGTTACCTAATACGTTCGTAGATCAGCATTAATCACTCAGAAGTTTTAGGAATTGCATAGAGTTGTTAATCTATCATTTTGTAATATAAAATAGGCAAGGACTTCCATGAGTACCATGGTTGTAGCAACTCAATATTATTAGATTTCGTCCTTGCGCATTTGTATTTCCGGAGATAGACGATGATTCCCGAAGCTCATACGTTTCTTGTCAGATATCCCAAGATAAGTACTTATATCTTCATTTCGTCTAGAAAATTACTTATAAGTACTCGTAAAAATAATGTATCTTACCTCTCTCTCAAACAGTACAGCTAGCTCCACATGTTTCGTTTGTGGGAACATATCCACGGGCACAGCTCTCACTGGCAAGAAGGGGGCTCCTCTTAATGTCTTGGAAGAAGGACGGGTGAGGTCTACAAAGTTCTTCACAGCTGATGATGGACTGCATGAGATATAGACTAAGCGTTTGACCTTCTGCGTGTTACGGAGTTGAGTTACGGCGCGCATATCTGTGAGGGCAGATAGACGAAGGATTATTGACATTGAAAAGTTTGTCTTTATGGAGCGGAGAAAATGCAACAGTTTCTAGCTTGTTTAAATGACTTTTTGTCAACTACTTAATGCTACCGTCTTAAAAACTTGTTAAATAAACTTACTTCATTTCCACAAACACACGAAACAAGCTTTATTAACTCGTTTCGATCTTCGATTTTTGAGGGGGCGAGAGATGGGTTGTCTATTCACCTTATTCGTGTAATAATAGTATAAATAGAAATATAACATTACATCTGTACTTCCCCAAGTGTTAGGCAAATGCTTTAAAAATACCCGCATTTCCTAGTTAGTGGTTATTTAAGACAACTTAAAAGAGTGTTATGGGATGCTTTTGGCTTGGTTGATCAATATACCTACATGCCTATAGGGCCACTAAATGGTGTTTCAGCTTCGTTAAGCGTCGCTTTACACCCATCATAATAAATTAAACAAATAACTTACGTAATCCAGCTCTGGGCGGGTCCACAATGGCTATAATGTCTTCTCCAGTAGCCCTCGCGAGGACTGACGGCAGTATGTCCTCCGCCTTACCAGTGAAGAACTCGCAGTTTTCTATGTTGTTCAGCTCGGCGTTCGATTTAGCATCCTTAACAGCTTCTGCTATCATTTCTAAGCCTAATACTTTGCCGCAATGCTGAAAAAGTAATTGTTGTTATAACGAATCTTTTTTAACAAGTGCTCTCCAATCTGCAAGGCAGAAATATGGCAAGATAATGAGGCAAGGGCCCTCAGTTCACATATCAAAAGGAGTATGAAGAAAAGAGGGATGAGTGGTCTTTGACTTCAGTGACGGGACGCTCTGCTTTAAATCTTATATTATGTTAGGTGTTTCTTTAAAATGTGTTGTATACTTGTAGATCAGGGTAAATTTGGTTCACACTCAAAACTAATGTGTCCAGGACGTTACGGGCAGTTAGATGCACAAAAAAGATTAACTTTCTACTTTGAGCTAGAGTGCATATCTATGGCAATTGAATGTCATATGTGTCAGTCAATTCTTGTTTAAATACTGATACTTGCCACTTTGCGGACCACCAGCCATTGAGTTAATATGAACTAACGTACGTTAGATTACCTCAATGCCACCAGCATACTTTGAAGAATATTTAAGAGTAATTTTGGGCAAAAAATAAAAAAAAATCAACATGGATATGAGTCAGAGTGAATTTATGACAGAGGTAAGACGGAGCAAAAAAAAAATGACAATTAACCGTGGCTATAGAGGTTGTGTTCTGAATTTTCGAAGGGAAGCCAGCGGGAATCTAGTTGTTTGGTACTTTTGCCACTGAGAGCCAGTTACCTGAGCAAAACACAGTCCAATAGTGCCAGTTCCACAGCATATATCGACAACAGTAGAGTCTTTCTGCACTTGACTCATCTCTATCGCGCTCCGGTACAACACGTCGGCGCCCGCGGTGTTCACCTACAATCAAACTTGAAACATAAGACGTAGATTTTTTAGTTCGAGTGTTAGTTTTTGGCTAAGCTGCGGTCATTGATAGTTCTTTCTACCGTGCAATAGCGAAGTTAAACTATGGAAAGATGATATCTTTCTTGTGGTGTAGTAAGATGTGTGAGGATGTGGTGCGAAAATAAACATGCGTGGTGTGTAGGCTTGCCAGATACTCCGTTTTTCCAGCTTTACTAATATAGAAACCCGTATTTTATTTAAATAATTTACAGGGTAAACAAAGCTCTAACTTTAGGTTAAAATGTAAAGATGACATGTGTACATTTCCTTTACAAAACGAAGAGCTTTTGAAATCTGTTTCTTTAGACAGCTAAAATAAATAAAATAATAAAGAAATCGTCATTAAACACGTCAATTGCATCACGAAAAAAAAAAACTTATTCCCGTATTTTTGATGCTAGTAACCCTTAATAGTCCGGTCAAATTAGACCAAAAAATAAGAGTAAAGCTACATAAATTCCCACCAAGCTGAAAATCAGTAAGATTGTTAAAAATATGATTAAAAATAAAGTTTGAAAGTTCCCCATCTTTCCCCTGTATGGAAAATTTTTTATTCAAGGTCAAAGGTAAAAAAAAATGAGTTTTTCGCGATTTTCAGATAAACGGTAAGTTTTATCATAAAAATACTTCAGACAAAAATTGTAGATCATAAAGTTGTCTACAAAAATGTATCAACACTTTTTTTCTACGAGCCACCGTTTTTGAGATATAACGATTCAAAAAGTTGTAATCGTCATAATATGCACACGTTTCCAAGCCACCTATGAGGTAGTGTACTTAGCGCGTTTTTTTAACGTGGTTTCCCTAGTAGGCCTATTCCACGGGTCAGTTGTGATCCTGTTTAATTTGAAACTATTGCAAAATAATGGATATTAGCAGAGATTGAAAAGATAAAAGCAATTTAAGTTAAAAAAAAGTAGTGAAATTTAATCGTCCGACTCGTAACTTTCAAATTCTTCTTCTTAATCTTCTTGTTCTTGTTCGTCTTGTTCTTCTTCTTCTTGTTCTTGTTCTTCTTCATCTTCATCCTGAGTACATGTAAACTGCGTTAATAGCGATGTATCGCATGTCGACAAAACAGTCCGACTTTTTTGCAACCACATTTAGCACTGCACCCCTTTTTGCAGTTGCAAAAAATTCAGCAGTTTTTCCGGCGCAGGTGGAAGTAAAGTTTGGACTGGTGGTAATAAATTGTTGACCAACTTCCAACCCCAGTCTGTAGGGTCTAGCTGATAACCAATCCACCCATGAACTTATCTACTTGAAATTATCACTAACGGCATTCGCTTTCTTCTTTCTATGTACAGAGCTCATAAAAAAAACTACCTGCTTAGATAAGTATAGATATGCATGTTTCGTTAAAAATACCAAAAGTAAAAAACAAGTACAATTAGCTTGTCTTCCTCCAACCTCAGTTGCTGCTCATCAACATCTTTTTCGGGTATATTACCAAGCTCAAGGTGGCTTGGTTATCAGCTAGACCCTACAGACTGGGAGTGGAAGTTGGTCAACAATTCATTAGAACCAGTCCAAACTTTACTTCCACCTGCGCCGGAAAAACTGCTGAACACAATTTTTTGCAACTAAAAAGGGGTGCAGTGCTAAATGTGGTTGCAAAAAAGTCGGACTGTTTTGTTCTCTGGCATGTACACATTGTCAAGGCTGGTCGTGTTCTAATATTGAATCACCAACAGCGGAGGATCCGTTTGATTCCAACGAGGCGACATGCGATACATCGCTATTAACGCAGTTTACATGTACTCAGGATGAAGATGAAGAAGAACAAGAAGAAGAAGAACAAGACGAACAAGAACAAGAAGATCAAGAAGAATAATTTGAAAGTTACGACTCGGATGAATTAAATTTCACTACTTTTTTTTTAACTTACATTGCTTTTATCTTTTCAAACTCTGCTAATAACCATTATTTTGCAATAGTTTCAAATTAAACAGGATCACAACTGACCCGTGGAATAGGCCTACTGAGGAAACCACGTTAAAAAAACGCGCTAAGTACACTACCTTATAGGTGGCTTGGAAACGTGTGCATATTATGACGATTACAACTATTACAACTTTTTGAATCGTTATATCTCAAAAACGGTGGCTCGTAGGAAAACAGTGTTGATACATTTTTGTAGATAATTTTATGATCTACAATTTTTGTCTAAAGTATTTTTATGATAAAACTTACCGTTTTGCTGAAAATCGCGAAAAACTAATTTTTTTGACCTTTGACCTTGAATATTTTTTTTCCATACAGGGGAAAGATGGGGAACTTTCAAATTTTATTTTTAATCATATTCTAAACAATCTTACTGATTTTCAGCTTGGTGGGAATTTATGTAGCTTCGAATGTCTAAATTGACCGGACTATAAATCAAGAACTGGTTGGTGGCAACCCTAATGGTGAGAGAAGAGTGCCAACTTCAAACCACTACACCAGCGATCTTAAAAGTGCAGGAAATATTAATCATTAAACAATACAATTCAAAAGTGTGGACTAAATACAACACGCAATGATTTAGCAAATACGTACAGACGCCAGCACATTAAGCTACCACAATCTGTCAAAGTTATTATATAGGTTTTTAACTTTATCGCTAAAGCTTATGGTTTAAAGTTGATTGGGAAAATTTTACAGTTTCGCGTAGCTTGATGTGCTGGCGTCCGCCTGTACATACACAATTTTGGCCTGTTCAATTTTGAGGTAGAATTTCACAGCAGTAGGTAGTATTAGACGTTTACTTTTCATACTCATTGCTTGTCAATCATGTACAAAAGATAATACAGTAAAACTTACCTGGAAGAAAGCCTCGGGCGATATCCTGAACTGTTTTCCGAGAATAGTGTCAATAATGTGTGTGGAGCCTGACAGATGTATTGGTTTAGATGCCTCTTCGCCTACCCGTCTGCAATATAACGTAACGTAAGTTAGTAAATAGTACTTTACGATACGTGTAACTTAAGTTCGAGGATGCTAAACGCCGTGCATTAATAGACTACTTAAGTCATATGTATCGTATACTATTTTATAGATCGTGTGATCTAAACCTGAACTTAAGAGTAAACTAGTCGCGAGCTCGAACTCACTGATGGTCATGGTCAAAAAGCCCGCTGTCTCGCCTGGCTTCGTGTCCGACAGCGCTAGTATCAGTGATGAGCAGTTAGACGCTAGTCTACACGAACAATGTCAAATTCTCATGCACAGAAACACCGTTCCGAACTGATAGGCGCGTAAAAAAAATCGAGAAGTGCTTCGGAAAATCGAGTTTTATGAAAAAACCACTGCATAAATCAATTACAAATAAAGTTTATAGATCTCTTCGATAACTGAGTTTTGTCGATACGGAATTGGTTTTGAAGATTTTATAGTTCTTTTATTACTTATTTACACACAAAGTTACGTTCAAAATAGCAAGAAAAACTAATCTTTGTTGGCTCATACCTTTTTAAAGGCTTTTTATTTTACTATTCTGTTTCCGTACAGACACAATTAATAATAAGTCAAAACGATATCATGTTTAATTTTGGATGCACAATGTCAAACAGTGAGTAATATTCTCCCGAAATTTGTATAGAAAAAATATCGACAAGTAGCACCTTAAGTGCGGGTTTAGGTCACAGTGCTATAAATAAATTTATTATCGGACCTACTGAAGTTTGACCATAAAAAAGTGATAATAATTGCATTGGTGGTCTTAACATACCTTTTAACAATAAGTTCGAAGTACAAAGACTTGATGCCACACGCGATTGCGTCTTCTGAATTAAAATGGTCAATTAAATCCTTTTTGATTTCATCAAGTTCTTGTTCTGTCAGTGCCTTGAAACAAAAAGAAATTTGATACAGAAATAAAAGATAGAATAGCAAAATAAATAAAAAAAACATTATCGCTACACGAGTTTTTTCATACAGTAAAATAGTAAAAATAGAAATAGGAAACAAAAATAAATAAATAGAAATAGCACTTAGGCTGTTGAAATAAAACAGTCCTTATAGCTAGGACCCAAGGAGTATTTTACTTCTTAAGTTTTTAGCTTGCTTGTTTTTTTTTTTAGTTTTTTTTGTGTAAATTGTAGCAACAGATTTCAGAACTGTCTGTTAAAAACTCTGAATAACAAAGTATTTTCGCCGATTTTACCAATTAAAAGCTTGATCTAACTTTTTCAATTGAATTATATAAGCAAGAAGCATAAATTAAAATACCGTAAGAACTTACCTGAGGGTGCATAACAACAATCAGCATGACTTCCCCCGTCGAAGTCGAGTCCCGTACAGTGAGATACCTCCAATGTCCAGAGTAGTCTGCTGGAGAGAATGGTGCGAGCTTTGACTTGCGCACAAACTCTTGGAATAGCTGAAATACAGTAAAATTAATTCAACATTATAATGTTGAAAATGTGTGGAAGCATGTGAATGCACAAACACGTGAATACTGAGAGCGTTATCACGCTGGCTTGAGCCGATCAGAAAGAGCTTTTAAGTCCACGCAATAAAAGCGAAACGGACGCATTTTAATTTTTTTTTTAGAAAAACAACTTTTAAGTTTCACAAAAACAATTTTTCACAAGAAAAATGAACATTAACAGAAAAATGAATGAATTTATTTGCGACTATAACAGGTACTTATTACCAGAATTATAATCATTAGAATCATTCATTTTCCTAAGTTAGATTCGTACCTTGTGAACAAATCTCTTATGGAAAAATGCTTATGGTACAAATCTAACTTGGAAAGGTGTATTAATGATTCTAATGATAATAATTCTTTAAATACGTACCTGTTACAGTCGCAAATCAAATTTAGATCAAGCCTACAACCCGACACTGACCTGCAAATTGCAAAAAAACTTAAGAAAATTGAATTTCGCGGTATACCACAGCGCATTCACCTTAAAAAAATATATCTACTTACCAAAACAGCCTTCTTGGTCTGCTCAGAAATGTGAATCATGCCTTGTATCGGACCAACTCCAACAGTACCCGTTACATAACTGCCCAGCCTGAACCCTACAGTGGGCAACTTGGACTCCTCATCAATCCCAACAGTGAACTCGCACTTATTCCTATAGCCCTCGGTCACAGGGGACTTCTCAATAGGCCTTAGCTCAAAACTTAGGCCTGCATGCTGTTTCCTTTTAGTCTCAATTTCATGACGCCTACTTTTGTCTATTTTCCATATCTCATTGTCGAACTTCATTAGAATGTTTTTTATGTCTTTTTCTTTCTGTTTTAGCTGTAACCAAAAAAAAACTAGCTATGAAGAAAAACATTTTATTTCATAATTTTTTAGGCTGGGTGTACACATTACATGCAAGTAGGTTGAATGCCATAACAACTTCTGAGAGACAACTTCTCATAAGATAACATATTGAGTGCATGCTAATGCATGCACTCAATATGTTATCTTATGAGAAGTGTCAACCGATTGTGAAGTATGTGCAGTGAAACTATCACTATCAATTTTACCTACTCTGCACTTAAACTGCCTTGCAAATGATTGACCCTGAATGGTGATAACACCAATGGCATTAATGGCATTCCAATGTGCAAGCTACAGCAGGGTAATTGCTTAACACACTAATAGTAGCAATGGGTTTCATTTTTACAGTTCAAAAACATTCATTGCGTTATTTCCAGCTTAAAAGATAATGATGAAAAAGGGGTACAAACACGTAGTGTACCTGTTCCTCATAATCCATAAGCCAGAAAGGGGTAGTGGCATCCTTCAACCTCTCCTCTTGACTCCGGTTAAGCTCTTCTTTCTTCTTCTTAGGGTCTGTTACTTCCTCACCTTGCTTCCTCTTTCTTACTAGAGGATCTGGAGCTGGCTTTGCTTCTTCTGCTATTAAGGTTTTTCCTAAAATGATAAATGGTTATAAAAATTTTTTTTAGTGATCATGAAAAAAATTTTTCTCAGGTACCATGTTAGATTTATTTATTATCTAGTCTTTGATAGATATGGTCAAGTAAAAATTAAAGTGGGATTTAATTTTTGAAGAGTTTTATATGGAGCCTGGCATACACAAACATACAAGCGACAGGTCTCTTGTTTTACAAAATATATATATTCTGTTTGCATGTCAGCTATAGAAAACATAATAGAACCTAACCCCATACTTGCTTACATCTTGTTACTTAGATGTGTAGGCTATACCAAACACACTAAATATTAAACACATACTTACATACAATTAAATACCCACAACCGTGTGTACACGGCATAATAATTTCAAGTGTCTGTACACCGCCTTACTGCCTTGTGCCTACCTACCGGTTGACCGCGCGTCGCAGCCAGCGGAGCCCTGCGCCCTCGCTGTGCCACACGCCGTTGATACCTACGACCGAGGCGAATTCGCGGAACACGATCGGATCGCCGCTCGCGCCGCCGCGTCTCCCGCGCACGGCCGCGCCCCTCGGACGCCCTCAGCAGTGGTCTCGAACCTACCGATTTTTCGGTATTTCTACCGCTATGGGACCTGTTCTACAGAAATACCGAAATATAAACAATTTCTCACGATTTTTGAGAATGGAAGGAGGTTCTTCCGTTCTTCATTTTGTCTATGATTCAAGGGTATTCCCCAAATCCCCACCGATTTTGAGAAAAGTATATCCGAGTATAGGGGAATACCCTTTTATGCTAGTTTTAGGGGATGCCCCAAGTTAATTCTCTAGCCTATAGGTACAAGCGAAAATTCGGACTTTATTCTTTCATTCGCTCGCGATCTCTCGTCAAGTTGTCAGTTTTAAAATCACTACATAGTATAAAAAAAAGTCGCTTTCTCTGTCCCTATGAACGCTTAGATCTTTAAAACTACGCAACGGATTTTGATGCGGTTTTTTTTAATAGTTAGAGTGATTCAAGAGGAAGGTTTATATATACAGGATGCAATTGAATTCATGGGCATTATTTTAACCTAAGGCACTACTCATGATACTAATTGCATTAGGGCTACTATTACGCAAATCAAAAATATTATTAATGCAAGTATGGAAAACCTTAAAATGTAGTAAGTCATAGAAAGTATCAAACACTTTGCGCTTCTCGATAGCAAATGCGTAGGTACATTACGCCGTACGCGTCATTGGGCGTGAATTCTTTGACCCCGCCCGACTCACGTGACATTCGTAAGTTGCCAATGAATTGATTCATAATAAATTCCAACTTTCCCTTCGTACTTTGCCGGCTTAGGACGGTCAAAACTACGTCAACTAACATACATTAAAAAAAACATTTACGTACCTAGCTTGTGGATTGTTTTGAAAAAACCTTATTTGTCGGTAAAGTGACAGAGGGTAAACGGGTGCTCTTCCACGGGCTTGTGCATGTGCTGGCACGTGAAAAGACGAAAAATCCAACAGGTTCTTAGTGGTTCTGGTGGAATGAGACCCCGTGAAGGAATAGGGTCGTTTGGGTTGCGGCGATGGAACATTTCACGAGTTCATACAACCATTTGTGGGTATTGTTGGTTGGTGTACCTAGCCTGCACATTACGCGGTCGAGGCATCGTGTACACAAACACACACACAACACACAAATACTACACTAACACTTAATACACTGCAATCCAAGCACCGTATGACGCGAGCGGCGAGTACGGCGATTACATCACGGGATCAATAAATCAATTACGCGTCAATGCACCTGCGCAGTCGTTATGACACTGGTTCCGGGTTCACGTTGCGGCGGGAAGCAGACCCCGCGCGGGGGTGATATTCGTATTTTTGCGAGTGAGGGAGTGGGACGGAGAGAGTTCAGGGAATCCCGCCGGACGGCATGTCTTTTAGCCCATTGATATTATTACTTGTAAGGAAAAACCCGCGCGCGCGCAGGTGATGTTTGTTTACATTTCGCTTTGCGCTGTACTGCGCTTTAAGATTTTGATACTTCAACATTTATTGGCGTTAACGAAGTATTTTGTTTTAATTACTTTAAGTGTTTATTTGCAATAATAAGCCTTGTGCAATTTGACTTACTACATTTTTAAGGTTTTCCTTAATTGCATTTATGATATTTTTGATTTGCGTATTAATAGTCCTAATGCAATCAGTATCGTGAGTAGTGCCTTAGGTTAAAATAATGCCCATGAATTCAATTGCACCCTGTATAATACATGCATGCATGTATAGTAGAGAAACATTGATAATTTTAGAGGTTTCTAATGTGATGTCGTAAATAAACACATTTTTTTGCGCTTACTTTTCTAACGCTGGCTGAACCCTACGAGATAGGTCAAAATAATGTACTACAGTATTGTACACCTTAAAAAGGTCTACAAAAAAGTCCGCGATGGTATATCTCTTAGGGATAACCCACACTAATCATTTTTTATCCTTTACTTTTTACGAGAAATAATGGCTTATTTACGAAGCGATTTTAAGCAATACAGCATTAATCCTTATCCAATTAAGTACCTTAAATATATTGTGCATTTAATATAGATAAATATGGTCCTTTACAGCATGTAATTTAAATGAATATTTTCGAAGATATTACAGATTTAAAATGCAGGGACATAGCGGTTGCTGCCGTACCGGCCGGCCGGGGGGTCGGCGCACAGTGTTCGCAATCATTAAATTACGAGCTACTTTGATTTTAATACGAAATTTTTAATTTAAATGTAGGTAGGTACATGGTTGTGGACTTATACAAGAAAAACACATATATTACTAAGTATATGTTGTATTCATATATAGTGCTTACATATTTTTATATCTTTCTTTATTATAGTCTACAAATAAAATAAAAATACGTTTACTTTAAGAATTTTTTAAATAAGCGGCCCTGAAAAAGGCCTTGATCCAATGTGAGTGACTGAGCACGATGATCCAATGTCTACTCGCCGTTTGCCTCTTCATCCGATGAGTGTGTTCTTTCAGGTGCTTCAGGAGCTTTCAATAACTGCAATACTTCTGGCGCCAAAGTAAATAACGGTAGCCATATTGCGTTTACCAGTTTTTGTGAAAGTTGTTTGATATAGGCAAGCTCATCCGGAGAATAGCCCGCCACCAACCTCTTGCTCCGCTTTTTCTTTGCTGATGCACTTAGCCCAACGAAATCCATCCTTCGAGCTACAGCAGATCGAGCAGGTGAACATTCAGGTTGACCAGGTGGTACAGGTTGTCCAACATCTTGATTTTGTACTGACCAAAGCTCTCCTTGCAGCCAGTCGTTGCATTTTAAAACAAACTTCTCTTTGTTCCTAATAGCATTCCATTTCTTAGTTAGCACAGCAGAAAACACCTTTATTTTATTTTTAATAACTTCTATTGGAAGTCCTGGAATTTCTGAACCATCCGAGCAATAGAGGATCCCTTATTTGCTTGATTTACCAGTTTATCACGACATAAAAGCTCGAAAAGGTAAAGGCGTGTTATTCCTCTGTTAACACCTGTTGAACGAAAAAATTACATCACTCAAAAGTCGAGGTGAGTCGAATATTGAGACTAGATTCATTCGAAAGCTAGATAAATACTCGAGTTGCATAAAAAAATATGGACGGCTGGAATTGGCTGGGAAAAAGTTGGACTCTATTTACGTTTACTCTTTTTTGCAAATTTGGTTATTTTTTTCAATTCATATTTTATTTATTTTCTCATAATTCGAATACAAATATGATTAACAAATTGGTGTATATCTTACCTGTGGATGTGGATCCCATGATGAACCAAAAATTTTATAATAAAACTCAAAAATACTTGTAAGAACAGAGCGTCAACATGTACGATCATTAGCAGCTAACAAAAGCGACTGACCGGTATTGTTATCGCGTGGGGTTAGTGCAGCCTATCGATTCTGTAAAAATCTCACCGTGATAACATAGGCGAAGTGAGCGTGAAGTGAACTATCAATGGAGGCAACCTCTAACATCAGGTGGAATGACAGCTCACTTCACCTTAGTTTTCACGGTGAGATTTTTACAGAATAGCACTGCAGTGCTGAGCGGTGAAGATGTCCCGGAATCGGGCAATTAGGCGTAGGAACGAGTTGTACAACTAATAATGTACTCTAATCACATGCAAATTTCAATTTATATTGCCATGATATTTATACCTAAAGTAGCTCGTAATGTAATAATTACGAACACTGTGCGGCGGCGCGTGCTGACATTCTTGAAGTACCTATACTTAGTATCAACATTGCACCCGTGCGAAGCCGGGGCGGGTCGCTAGTAAAACATAAAATACGTAAACGTGCTCAGAATGTTGTCTGATGAAGAACCATGTTCAAGAACGAGTCTAACAAGGAGACGGCACGACCTTGGGGAAACGGATTTGAATGAAATTTCGTATAGTGGTAGTATACCACGTGGGTACTACCACTGTAAAATATTTCCGTCCAATGCCCAGTAGGAGCTGAGAAAAACGCATACAAAGTTCAACGCGCACGTTATGTTTAAGTTGACTTTTTTCCTGTTTTTTCTTTTTCTTCTTATTTTTTTTTATTATATAACCTATATAAATAATTTATTAAATAAACTATATAAATTATTTATCATATAAATATGTATAAGTAAATTAAAAGTTATAAGTCGGTACACCTATGTGCTCTACTATCGAGTGTAGCGCAAAATGTATACCTGCTCTGGAAGTCTGGACATAACAATAGAATAGGGTTGGGAAATTTTACCTTTCGAAAGTTGGGCAGAGGAATGAAAAATAAAACGGATTATAATAAGGGTACCATATATCTTGTTTACAAACCATTACAATGTGAACTACCTATATTTGAGCTCTGTGCAGCAGTTCGTTTCTGAATTTCATCAATGATACAATATGCCTGGTATGCCAGTGGACTCAGTGATACAAAAAAAAATTTCACAAATGTAAACGAAGCCTGTTTTTCCTGAAACCGTTTGCAAACACATTGTAATTGTAAAAAACAGCATTTATTTGTTGTTCTTGGTGCAGAAAGAGTTTTTGTTTTGAATGTTTCTATCATAATAATATCATTCAGGGTCTTGTACTACTTACTACTTTGTACTTGTCTTGTATAAATACAGTATTCTATAATTAAAAATCATTTTAACACAATGATTTTTAATTATAGAATACTGTATTTATAATTGTAGTTATAAATTTAAAAGATTTACTAGAAAATGTTTTGTACCGACTCATTGACATTTTGTACCGACTTTATACATATTTATATAGTTTATTTCATAAATTATTTTTATAGGTTATATAATAAAAAAAAATTAGAAGAAAAAGAAAAAAAACGTCAACTTATACATAAAGTGCGGGCTGAACTTTTTATGCGTTTTTCTCAGCTCCTACTGGGCATTGGACGGAAATATTTTACAGTGGTAGTACCCACATGGTATACTACCACTACACGAAATTTCATTCAAATTCGTTTCCCCAAGCTCGTGCCGTCTCCTTGTAAAAAGAAAAAAATACCAACAGTTTTATAGAAAAGAATGTGAAGAAGAATTTTCTGGCGGGTTGCAAGAAAGCTCTAAAGGCACAAATTATGGCTATTATGGTTATTGGCAGAAGCTGTAACAAGAATATTAATATTAGATCAGGGAATGACGCTCTTAAGAAACACAATATTCTTTACAAGCACAGTGTCAAGTGTGTCAACAAAAAAATTTATGTTTTTAATAATTAATAAAGTTATTTTATGTTTTAAAAATAAATGTAATCTTCAATAGTTTTTTTTTTATCTACCGATTTTGGGTACAAATCTACCGATATTTGTGGGCAACTCTACCGATTTGACCTTTGATGTTCGAGACGGCCCACTGCCCTTAGGATTCCGCTACAAAACTCTACGGCGATGGCGAATGCATGCCTTTTTGTAATTGGGGCCGCCGCATTATTGTTATTAGGGTCAGCGCACACCAAGAGCAGAGCAGAGCAGAGCATTTACTGAGATTATTGAAAAAAACATCTTATGATTATTATTATACTTCGCAAAATTGAATACACGCCCTTTGATGCTCGACCATGCTCGAGCAAGCCAACTGCGTGTTCGAGTATGCATTCTACATGCAGTAAAAATTTTGGTCGACCATGCGCGAGCAATTTGCAGTTTGTTCTGCGCTGACCCTTAGTCTTTAAGTGATAGTTATATAAACATTATATTTAATTCAAAAGTAGTGGTTAATTAATAGGTTACCATAACCCTACCCTAACACTACAGATGTTATAAATTATCACTTTGAAAGTTTAAAAGTAATCAAACATCTATGCAACAAGATGTAAGCAAGTTAAAAAATATGGATGTCACATGACCATTTCCGAGAATTAACATTCAAAGTTGATCAATGTTAATATCTCTGAAACGTGACACTTTACAGGGTTTGGTCTTATCATGTTTTCTGTTTGCATTAAAGTCAGCTATCAATTTATACAGGTTTATTACGAGCCACCATTTTGAAAAAAAAAAAACAAAATGGTGGACTGGTAGGTATACAAAGCCCTTTTCTTTTCTTTTTCTTCAAAGCCCTTGTTTGTGTTTAAATTCATAGAATAAGAGTGAATTGGACTAATGCCAAGACGTCACCTGCATGCCATGCTTTTAGTAGGCAGAGAGTTCCTTCAATGGATGATGATGAACCATTGAAGGAACTCTCTAACTCTAATCTCTACCATTGGCAATTTCAAAATGTGAGTAAAAAAAAAAACAGAATCTTTGGCATTTACCTTTCCATAAATAACCATTGAGTGCTGGAATATTATGTGAGGAAAAAAAATGTTGAAATTTACCTTTCCATAAATAGCCGTTGAGAGCTTCAATAGCTTTCTTGCGCTCCTCATCATTCTGGAAGCATGCATACAACCAGTGGCTGCCATTCTTGGGTCTCTTAATCTTGCTTGTGTTTAGTCCCAGTTTTTGATTCATCAGTTTTTTTAATTCCTAGAAACGATAAATGATTACAAAATCATTTATTTGCAAATATGGGAATAAAATTAAAAATAGAAATCTAAATAAATAGTAATACTAGTGAATAAAATCTTATACTTTATCCCGAAAATACTCAGATACTAAATGTATCTAACTATTAAGTCACAAATGTACTACATTGAGTAGTACATTAAGATAAGATAATATTTATTTATTTCTGAGTATAAGGTACATTAAGATCTTAATATTAAACAGTTTCATATACACTACCGTTGCCGGTGTAGAAATATTAAAATTAACTTACAAAGTCAAAGTAGCCAAGTTCTAGGCCGCAACAATATAAATGGTAGTTAGTTTGTCATCGAAACGCTAAGAAGCAGCTAGATCCCAATGAATATAATTATAAATTAGTTCAGATGTATATTAGTAATTTAACAATGTTAAGTTTTATACGCACAATTTCTTTAGATTTATTGTGAATGAAATGTCAAAAATAAAAAAAAACAGTACAAGTCAAAAAGTATACATACACAGTCTCAAATGTCAAAATTTATATTTTAAAAATTCATTAACTGATTAGAAACAGTTGTCTAAAAGCCAGGCAAATATTGTTTTTCTGAATGTATTAGCGGGCAACACTCTGATGCGTGAGGGTAGATTGTTAAAGATTTTGATTGCCATGCAATTGGAATTCCTGATATACAAATGTAGTCTCATTTGTGAGTGTGACTTAATACATTTTCCATAACGACTATGCTGTACCAAAACAATATTAAAACTTTTTAATAACTGACAATTAAATTGAAAGGTAATACAATTATTGAAAAATATATTAGTAGTAATCATAGCGGTAGTATGTTGCTCATATTTTTAACATTTATTTTAGTGTGAATTCTGTTCAGTTCAACAGTTATTTATTTCCAATGTTTATGCACAATAAGTTAAGATTTCTTTTATACATTTTAAACACGTTTATAAGTTTACAGTCCAATGCAGTGTACATTTTTAATGTTCCAGTCATCAAAGCTACTTATTTTAATAATATTTATTAAAAAAAAAAGTTGTAAACATACAGCTATTCCGTAAAACTTGGGTAGTCCACGCAGTTCAATTTTAAACTTTTCCGAAGAGAACCCTCCTCGGTCTAAATAAGCATATTCTTCTTCAACTTTCTCTTCTTCAGGTATTTCCTTAGCTATCTCAACTGTTCCATTTTCCTCAGACATTGTAAAAACTCATAAAGAACAAAATAAAATTCATAGAAACTTTACACTTTCGTATAGCTTAGAGGTTATGTTTCTGACGTAATAGTAATTTCAAGCATTATCTGTTGACATTGCATCTATGCTTGGGGAAATTGCTAAAGTGGGAGAGAGATAGAAGAACAGCAATGCTTTTTACAAAAATAATGAACGGGAACACAAACAGTTGACACTTTACGATCCGTTTAGAAATGAGATACGTAGGGTGAAAAAATACGCCACCAGAGGCTGATTGATTGCTTTGTCCCAAAAAAAGAGTACTTTATAATAAACTGAAGTCCTTTCTCAACGCACCACACACGAATCATGCGTCCATGATAGATTAGAATAATACTCTTTATTATGTACAGAGGCCAGCACATCAAGCTACCCCAATCTGTCAGATTTTCCAAATTGAATATGAACCTTATTACTTTGTACTAAAGTTGAAAATCTATCAAAGAAATTTGACAGATTGGGGTAGGTTGACCTGCTGGCGTCTGTACACCTCACACATCCAATGACCAACGTTCCTATTAGATTTTACTTGTTTGTGGCTATTACAATGATCTCTAGTCCAATACGTTGTCTACTAGAAATCTATGTTGAGAGAAGAAGTGATTTCCAGGGTGTGCTAACCTCCGCTAGGAGTAATAGTGTTCCTGTGGTGCTAACTGCTCAGGGTATGCCGCTGCCGGCAGTACCGCTACTCGTGGAAAAGGCCAAACAAACATCTCTTAATAAACAAGTCATATATTTTTGATGATGATAATAATACGATAAATAAAGTTTAAAATAAATTAGGACTACTTATTCACAATAGATTTTGAAAATTCTTGGTACAAAAGGTTAATCTAGTTACATGGAAGTACGATAGACTAGTCACGAGTACGACATTATAATAGCACATTATGAGGTATAAAGAAAATTTTATTACTAGATACCTACACTTATTTTAAATGTTCTCCAAGAGCTCACAAAAAGTAAAGTTACATAAAACATTGTTTCAAGATTAGAGGCGAAACTCTTCCAAAGACAAAATTCTTTATCCAGCCATCTAACAAAATCCTCTTGATATGTCGGTCCAGGCTCTTGGCAACTAGGCCTTTAGGCCCATTGTATTAAGTTTTTTTTTATCATTTTGGTGCTTTCCGTTTTGCCGCTTTTGTGTTTGCTAGCGATTTCTTCCCTAAATAATTAAGCGGAGCATTAAATATCTATATGTGCGTCTACATATTATTGCGTTCTATACTCAAGTAAATAACATACAAATAGACTTTACAGGCTTGGCCTCAAAAATAAGGCTTAGTTGTACGTGGAATACACTGTTAGAAGTTGGCTAATGCAAGATAAACTTTCATAATATTGATAAAACGGGCAAATATCTGAACCTTACCTCACAAAAAATGGAAACTATATTATAATCTCTTGCTAGACTCTCTAGACATTAAAGAATAGATAAGTATCAAAAATAGCAATATGTTGGACTGCCTCGTTGTCATTGAGGACTATTATCAACGAGGCCAAGATTTTTCCAAGAAAATAAACACAACATAAAAACTTATATTATTATTTTTATTACTCACAAATTATTGTACTAAACTTTTTATAGATTAAAACTTTATTTTTAGAATCACAAGCGTAAAACTCAACCACAGGTCATTCTGGTTTAGATTCTTGGAAAAAAAGTAAGAAGTACACAGATATACATTTACAAATAATTAATATTAGACTAGTGCATAACCCATTGACCCGGTTGGGCTGTGACATAACATACTAAAGAACAACAAGTTCAGAGAAAAAGAAGTAATACTCGGTATAGAAGCGAAACCGGGCGCATCCCGGGATCATCTTCGGGAGTATTCCCGAAGTTGTAGGCTAACAGCTCGAACTTGAAAGCATTCGGAACGGGGGTTTCACTTCTATAAAAAATATTATTTTTCTTTCTATGACAGTGCAAAGTGCTGCGTACTACAGCACTTTTACACCACTACTCTCCACAAGGAGGTTTTAGTCTAATTGCTAAGTGGTCCCATTCTTCACAAACATATTCTTAAGCGCATCTTTGTCCTGATCCTCTTTCTCTCTCCGTAATTTCTTTATTTGTTCCAGTTCTCTATCAACTGTGGCAGCCATGGACGGATTCAGCGACTTCAATCTTCTGAAGTCTTCTTCAGCATCGTCCGGGTTCCATGCCCCGATGTGCGCCTTGCCTCTTCTGTATAGTGCTTTTTCATTATCTAAAAAGTAAAATTAAGAAAAGTTAGGAATATAACTAAAGGTCACATTTTTTAATGTTGCAATAATTATTAATAAATAAGGTACGCTGTAAGGTCAATTCCTCCCTCTGTAGCTCCATAATAAGCGAGCATTACTTTCATTTATAGACTAGGTCCATTCCATGCGCGATACATTTCTACCGGTAGTTTGGACCCTGTTCTTGATGCCGTTGGGCCACTATTTTTTATATTTTAAAATGTTTTTTTTTATAAAATTTTTTTAAAATGATTTTTTTATAAAATTATTTTAAAATGTTTTTTTTTATAAAATTATTTGAAAATGTTTTTTTTTATAAAATTATTTAAAAATGTTTCTTTTTTATAAAATTATTTTAAAATGTTTTTGTTTTATAAAATTATTTTAAAATGTAATGCAAATGAAATGAAAGAATGAATAAATAATACCTTTTTCAAATTCGAGAACAGTGTTACAATGTTCTATGACTGCATAATATTCACCATTTAACAGTTTGCACTGAGCATAGTTGAGTAGTATGGGTAATTTTATTTTATTCAAATCCCCCCATTCGTCATCACCTTTTCTTTCCCTGTAATGAATTAGATGAATTATGCAGGGTTGAATGGTTTGAAAAATATTCAAGTGAATCAATGAGCATTGCTAGAATATTCTACTTCCTCGAATAAGCTTTCCCTAAAATGTATACAATTACCCTTGGCGCAAAATGAATATTCAAAGAATTACCCATGCCAAAATGTATGTTTAAAGAATTACCCATAACCAAAATGTATATGCAAAGAATTATCCTCGGCGCAAATTAAATACTCAAAGAATTACCCATGGCCAAAATGAGTACATACAAAGAATTAGCCATGCCATAAATTTTTTGGCCACCCCAAAGAAAAAGTCATTATTATCTATCATCTCATATTTACCTGATCATAAGCTGTTCACAGATAGCTAAAGCCTCATTGTAAGCCTCCTCAGCCTCTTTGTACTTCTTCTGCACATACAGTTTGTTGCCTTTCTCTCTGAGCGTAGGTATAAAGTCTATCCGCTGCTGAGCATTTAGCTGCCACAACTCTTTCTCATACTCATCTGATCTTTCTACTTTCAGGACTTCTGGAGATAGAAATAGAAAACTAGTGTGTAAAAATAGAAGTTCATAGTTTCTTTTATATGAAAGAAAAAAGTAGTGTTTGAAAAATAAATATTCATAGCTTATTACCATGAGATAGTGTTGTATTGTCGAAATTAATCTCATAGCAAGGGTGCATCCATCCATGCTACAGGGGTTTAACTAAAATTGTACTAGTAGATAACAGTAATAGTTAGCAAATTAATCCCTCAAGTGCAGGATATGGAGGAAAAAAAAATATAAAAAACACTAAATTTCAATGTCCGTTTATATTTAATCAATTAGGACTACTATTTTACTCTTGAAATGTGAGTACATATTAACTATACTTACAACAATTTAAAATCAGTTTTGTTTATTTTAGTACCATTCAGGGCATTATGATCGATTTTCCAGTTTTTTTGAGCAAAAATATTTTGACTCTCAGATTTGATTTTATCCTTTTTTTCCTATCCTAGTAAAAATAGGTCTCATTTTCTATGTTATTGTTTGAATTGAACCCTCAGTATTTTCTAAAGAATAATTCTCACCTATAATAAATTCCAGATCACAAGGGTTCTTCATCAAATCATCCAAGTCTGGATGACCCAGACCTTCAGTGTGCAGGGTCATGGTGCAGGAGTGCTTTATCCGTTTAGGGTCCTGTCCCAACTCCCGCAGGGTTTTTGATATGAATGGGTAACTGAAGACTAGCTGTGGGTACAGTCATAATGGATTTTTACTATATTTGGAATTAGTGTCCTAAGGTTCTCTGTAGGAAATCATAATATAAAGAAATTAAAAATAATACAATGAAACCAAGATTTCTGAAAAAGGTTTTTAATTTTTCATTAAGTACCTCTTATGTTTATATAGCTTTTGGTGAAATAATTTATTTATTTATATTCAAATTGAGTTAGTCTTAAAAGTTTGATGTTATTGTTTACTCATGTATCCTCAAAATATGTGCTAACTTATAACTAGGAAAAAATCAGTCATAGTATTATGATGGGAATCTGCTTGTGATGCTTTTCTACACAATATGCAACAGATGAAAAAGTGGTTGTTGGATGTAAATATCTGTAATCTTTTGAGCAATAAGTTTTTTATTATTTATTTTTCTTTATGATAGTAAAGTTAAACAGTCTCTTACCTCTTTCTGAACCTTAAAGCTGGACACTTCTCCAACGGCCATCATCTTCACTATAGTTTCCCAGACCTCCAGTTTAAACTTGTGTCCCATCACCAAGACCATGGGCTCTTTCTTTCCGATCTTTCTGCTATCATCCAGAAGAACTCTCTCCTTCCCAAGTTTCCATGTTTGGAAGTGGAAATGTACCTGTAGTGATAAAGTTATTTTTGGTCAAATTGTTTAGTCTAACTTTAGTATATGATAATGTAAATAATGGTTTTACCTTACTACCATTTGCGATGGGGATGTATTTTTGTCCAGCGTAGATTAGATTTTTGACTATAGGCGCGACTTGAGTCATTTCACTAGATTCATATGGCACAATTTAGAAAAATATTTGTTTTTATTCACAACCCTACGCGATTATGGTGAATTCATTGATGGATGGATAGATGTCAGGATTACTCAGGATTCAATGACATTGTATTGACAGTTATCACAACACAACAGACCAATGTTGCTGTGATTAATAATGTAATTATGTATGTTAAAACTAATTTCGAATGACATTGCAGAAAAGCAGCAAAAATAAAACAGCGTGCGAAAGGTAGCTCGAAGATCTTGGCGATCTCTCGGATGTGTTAGATTTATTTTGATCATTCAAATAGAAAAAGGAATTACTTTCTTCCTTTGTCGGGGGTGGATTGGGCCATTCTGCCATTCTTTTAAAGATAGTAAACCTGAAGCTCATTTTTTAGTAACGTTTCAGTTTTCTAATAATTTATTTTATAATACCAAGAAAATAAAATTTAAGCTTAATAAATATAGTTCGTTTTGGAACGCGCTCCCTTATCGGTCACTATACGAACATCAAGAGGGCTTGCCCAATCACTTGGGAATCCATGTCTAGAGTCTAGAGACTAACTTAACAGTCTAAACTAATTATTAGATGAGTTATTATTACAAAAGAATTGAAGTGAAACAATCATATATAAAAACTTCAACTCCGGACTTACATGTATAAAAAATAAGTTCAAAAACTAAAACCCGACTAGGTACTAAAAAGTATAAAACAAGAAAGTAGTACTTAGGTAATATACCAAACTTATACCTACATAAATATATTTGGTTCAAATCTGAGGCGTGATTTTATAGAAATTATTCCTAATTATCGGGTACATGCAAGCAAAGCCGTGAGCAACAGCTGACAATATATATATCTTTTAAATGTGATAATTAAGCCCTTTTATTTGATACCCAACACGGCATGAAATTCATGACAAATTGTTTTTTAGGTCATTACTTTATGTCCACTAGAGGGCGCCATATTCAATTCCATTTGACGTCACGTAGCTAATGAGCAGCGGAAGATCAAGACGCTTCCAATGATACCTCATTTGTCAAATTATGACAAGGAGTTTAGAAGTTATGAGGGAACAGATAAACATACATACATACATACCGTCCCGCTCAAAATCATAACCATCTCTTTTGCTTCGTCGTAGTCGGGTAAAAATTACAAAAGACTAATAACTTTGTTAGCTTGGCAATACTAAATCATTAAACAAAAAAGAAAACAATGCTGCCAGTCTTTTTGCTCAAGTTTTAGGGTTTGGTTTCACTAGTTTTATTGTAAGTTTATAGATTGAATGATACAATCGAGAAAAACCGTAAATCAGTGATAGTAATAGAATACCACCTCTTGGTGTTTCTTTCTGGTAGTAGTTCGGTCTCACTCTTTTCATTCGTGTCATATTTTCAAGCGAAAATTATAGTTTTAGTGAATTGTAGAATTTACAATTATTGTAGCATATAATTAGTTAAACAATTATTTAAGTTTATAGTATTACTCATTCTAGTTAACTCTAAGTTATAATGGCTGACTTTCTGGAATCTGAGGCGGAGGAAAGCGAGGTTAGTGAAAAACTTCATCGAGCTTGCGTTCGTGAAATGGGATTACGATTGCGTAGTTTCTAACCAAGGGTGTTGGTTGATTGTAGGTTGATTCTGAAGATGAACAGCCAGCGGAGCGCAAGAAGCCAAAGCGCAAAGCTGCCGTGCAAAGTGACGATGAGGATGAGGACGAAGAAGGTATTGTTGACATCGTGCACTTTCTCTTGCATTACAAAGTCATTTTTATCATTTGGTAAACATAATTGCGTGACTCCGCTCCGTTATGTTGATAGACGACGTTTGTAACACTTAACTATTCTGTAGAGAACATTTTCAATAAGAATGTATTAAGGCCTGAATTTGCAGAAACCAATTTGACACACTTTTGTAGCCATGTGACTAAATATATATTTACAGTTACTTGAATGTTCTTTAAAACAAAGCATTTTTTTACATTGCCTATAGAAGTACATTATCAGTCTCCTTTTTAAGTCCCTGTCCTGTATGTATCCTTCCTTGTAATTGATTGATTTTACTGGTTGGTCATCTTCTCCACATTTTGCTATCAAAGTTATCAACAAGGTTCTTTGCTTACTTTTATGCTAGACATAATAAAAAAACAATGCTATAAAGACCCAAAGAAATGTATAAATAAATATTCTGTTAAATATGAATAGATTTTAGACTATTAATAAAAGAAAAATTAACAAAATTATCAGAAGCAAAACTTACAATGACAAAGTCGGAATGAAAAACATTTTTTTTTAACAGGAACTACAATGTAAATATTGTTATAAATTGTTTCATAAAATTCTCTGTCTTTATTGTTAATCATCCAATTTTCTTTTCATAACCTTTCGCTACCATAGCAAAACACCACAACATTGAAGAAATCAAAATTAGTTTGTTGCTGTTTAAATTAAAAAGCAAAAGAACATACATTTTAATGATTTGTTTGAAACCTATATACTAATTGAACATACATTTTAGATGATGAAGAGCGTCTCCGAGAAGAACTTAAAGACTTGATAGACGATGCTCCTATAGAGGAGTCAGGCAGTGATGGAGAGGATTCAGATGCTAGTGCAGGACCAAAGAAAAGAAAGAAAAGTGATGATGAACTGGATGACCGGTTGGAGGATGAAGATTATGATCTTATTGAAGAGAATCTTGGTGTTAAAGTAGCAAGAGTAAGTATTGTTTATGTGGCCTCACATAATAATTTATATCTGACTGTGTGTAATGTAAGAAACCAGTAGGCTAATTTTCGTAATTTAAAACGTTCAAAATCTAGTCACAGTCTCATCTCGGCGACAAACAAATGTCAACAACTTGTCAAAATGTAGGGAAATTTGAGATATTTTTGATAGATTGAGACGGAGATCATACTGTGAATGTTCTTAAAAACGATAATTGCCCCTCTGGACTGTCCAAAAACAGGTTGGTTTGATAATATTTTCAAAGTCATGGGTAATACCTAGATGAGGGATGTACAGAACTGGGATGTATGGCAGAAGAAAGAGCACAACTATTCCTAGCAGTGGGTGATTCTGAGCTAAAAAGATGATGACTGTGTTATGTCTATAAATGCACATATTTATTTTGTTCATTACACTTGTACAAGAAACAGCTATCATTGCGATTTTCCAATTCAACTGTGTACAAGAAATGATAATAAGGTCAGTTGGCCGTAAAGTGTCCTACAAACTTAAAACTTTCACATGGTAGTGAGCTGTTACCACAACTAACAAAAAAATAAATCAATGTTCCAAAAAACGGACAAAACCTTTTGAGTTAGTGTAATGTAAAAAGTTTAGAAATAATATTGCCAATGACACATATAATAACACACAAACAAAGTGTTTATATCATTATATCAGACTTAAGAAAGTGGAACGGACTTGTGTAAAGTACAATCAACATTATTCTAAGTTTTAAAATAAGTATCACATAAAAAATTAAGTTAGATTAAAATTGCTTATTAGTCTTATAGGCTAGATTGTAATTAATTATTAAGAACCTAGTTCTTTTTAATAAAGGATAAAAAAAAAATGTTCCAAATAAGATGGTAGAGATTTTTTTAAAGATACATTTTAAAGTCTTGTGTCAATCCTAGCCTGTATCATTGTATAATTACACAAGTTTGCAACTTTCCAAAACATAAATATTATAACAATGAGATGATACAATGTATTTTTATCCAACAGAACAAATTCAAGCGACTGCGTAGATTGGAGGACGATGACAGTGACAATGAAGGGAATGATGACCCAGAACTTGAGAGAGAAGTCATTGCTGAGAAGTTATTTGTTGGAGGATCAGATGAGGTAAGTCATAATTTGAAACATAATATATTTATTAATGGTTTTCAGAGACTGTAAAACTTTACTCCAACTGAAAAGTTGGACAAGTTGTTTTTACATATTTTGTAAGAATATTCAGATTCAGAAAACGTTGTTGCAATATAATGTGTAACTCCGTGAGCTCACAAAATAAACCCTATTATCAGTTTATTAATCTATTGACCACACTAGTTGGTCCACGGCCTGTTTTCATACAGAGATGGCACGAGAATCAATCACCAGACTTGCTGAAGAGGGGCTGGCAATAGGACAAATGTTTTCGTGCCCGTGCCGTGCCATCTCTGAGAACCTATGTTCGTCTTTAGGGTTCCATACCCAAAGGGTAAAACGGGACCCTATTACTAAGACTCCGCGGTCCGTCCATCTGTTTTTCTGTCACCAGGCTGCATCTCATGAACCGTGATAGTTAGACAGTTGAAATTTTCACAGATGATGTATTCTGTAGCTGCTATAATAACAAATACTAAAAAACAGAATAAAATAAATATTTAAGGGGCTTCCTTACAACAAACTTGACTTTTTTTGATAGTTTTTGTTCGATTGATAACGGCAACAGGTAGACGCTTGAAATATTCACAGAATATATTCACTTTAAAAATAAATGATTAAATTACAATAAAACAAATATTTAAGGGGGACTCCCATACAACAGACGTGATTTTTTTGCCGTTTTTATAGATAATGGTACGGAACCCTTCGTGCGCGGAACCGACTCGCACTTGGCCGACTTTTTTATTCATTGTGCAACCCTATTCATCGTAGGTATTTATTTGTCAATTTATGAGCTGCGGTCAAATTATGTTAATAAGCCTAATCAATTGATTTAGTGAACTTGATTTGGTAGGAACTGTAGATGTGCTCAGAAACCATCATTCATTAGTTTGGCCACTGGAAAGGGGAAAGTCTTATAATATTATGATTCATCTGTTTAAAATTCACTCTCGATTTCTAAACAATCGGTGATTTATCTTTAGGAGGATGAAAACCGCTCAGAATCAGCTGCGCCGCGCGGTGAAGCTGAATATGATGATGATAATGAGGACCTGGAGTCAGATGCAGATGACTTCATTGTAGATGATGACGGTAGACCCATTGCGGAACGCAAGAAGAAGAGGAAACCTATATTTACTGATGCGTAAGTATGAGAGTGATGGAAGAGAGAGTGCACCTGCACACTTGTGCACTATAATATCTCCAGCGTCGATGCTAGTCTCCGCTTAGATTGGCCGCCAAGGAAATTAGTTCAAAAAGACTATTTGAACTATATCCCAAAAGCTAGGGCCAATGTTTGGCAAATGTCTCAGCAACACAAACATTACCTATATGCTGACCTCATTGGTCTCACTTGTGCTAAGAAAAATGCACTCCTGTCGTCACATGAGCTTTATAAGGGTTCCTGAGTCCACTGGAGAATGTAACGCGACGAAATTGCGAATTTAGGTTCATCAAGTAACAAGACACCGGGATAGGTAAAACAAGAATTTCAGTGTTGAAAGTTGTTTAATGTTATAATATGTTAACTTTTCAGTATTTAAAAATATTACTTGGTATAAACATGCTTAAAAATAACAGCTTGTTGTTATTTTTTTCTTCCATTTACCTTATGTTTCAACAACAATATTATCTGTTTAAACTTCAAAAGTTTTAATAACAATAACATCTATACAGGTCTTTACAAGAAGGTCAAGACATTTTTGGCGTGGACTTCGATTATGACGAGTTTGAGAAGTACGGCGAGGAGGATTACGAGGACGAAGAGGAAGAGGATCTAGATGAGTACTTGGAAGATGAGGAGGAAGAAGGTAAGTCCATAATTATCATTATAATACTATTTGACCCTGTGCATATAGGGTCATATTGTTTTATCATGTTTAGATATCGATACCTGTCAAGTCTTTGGAGTTTCTCTAGCTAATTTTATTTGACCTTGTATGACATTTTGTTCTATTTTGTCTGTTTCGGAAAAGCTCACCAAATCTGAAGGCCAATTCTCGTAATTTGAAACGTTCGTAATCTAGTCGCAGTCTCGTTTTGGCGGCAAATATGAAAAACTTATCAAAATGTAAGGAAATTAGAGATATTTTTGACTGATTGAGACTAAGATCAGACTGCGAATGTTCTTAAAATTACGAGTAATGCCCCTCTGATTACGAAGTCTGCGTTCAAACCTGAGCTGCCGATCCATTCTGTAAAAATCTCACCCTAAAAAAGGCGAAGCGAGCTTGAAGTGAGTTGTCAATAGTTTCAAATCCCTGGCATCAGTTGGAATGGTAGCTTACTTCACGCTCACTTTGACATTTTTACAGAACACACTGTCTGTTGTTATCATTTAGCACGATAGCAACAAGCAATCTGAAATACAAAGCTGATTTTAGATTTGGCAAAAGTAAATTAATTGCTTTCTAAAACAGGGGGCATGTGCTTTTACTTAGTGCTGCAATCTGCCTTACACTTTAAGGTCATTATTTTAGGTTCGATAGCATATCATACAGTGATATCCATTATCAATTTATCATCTTGATAACTTTTAAACTGTCTTTTTGTCTATTTAGGCGAAAAACGTAGAACAAAGAAAGGGAAACCTAAAAGGCCGAGTAAGAAGTCTATATTCGAGATATACGAGCCCAGCGAGTTGAAGAGAAGCCACTTCACTGATTTGGACAATGAGGTTTGTTAATAAATAATAATGACAGCATATTATTGTAATATATTAGCCTATTATTGGATGCAAGTGATGGCGCCAAACACGTAGCCGAATTCTGGGCCGAGTGTATTTAGTTTGCCATTGACACGCTAAGAAGAAGATTGTCTCACTGCAGGGCTTAGGCCTTTTCTTTCATACAGAGAAAGCACGAGCATTTATCAACACGCTTGCTCAAGATAGGTTGGCGAGTTCAGACTTATATTAACTATAAGTCACGATGTTTTTTCGACACATATGCCACAAAAAAAAAAAACATTAGTTAAAGCCATCTCAAATATTCTCGTCATACATTTTGAACACACGTCTTCTTATATATGTATACAATGTAAACAACAGTGCTAAAGATAATATTGAAATCATATTATGTTTGGCAGAAATTAAATAATTATCTTTTATAAATAATTTTATTACTAATTTCGTTAAGGTGCAACGCAGACGACAGACTATCTGTGACGCACTTTTTAGTCTGTGAATTTAGAACCTATGCAATTATATGCAGTAACGCATACGACGCGCAAAAAGTCCGGCGCACAAAAAATCCGTGTAATTCGGGCAGACCGCGCCGCGCCGCTCCGCACAAGTCTGTGAAAAAAATGGAACGTTTGCTTTAACGCGCGCTAACGCAGACGGCGCACACTTTAGTCGGCAATCTGCATTTGCTTGGGGTGGACGTAACGCACGCGATCTATTATCATGGCGCGATTTATTATCAAAATAATACTTCGCGATCTCTGCACGATTTCCATAGCGTCTACGTCCCTACAACTCTGCCGACAGAATGATCGAAGATGTGCGTCGTGTGCGTTGAGTCTGTGAAAAATCCGCGACCGACTTTTTGCGCGCCATGCAGACTTTTTGTGCGCCGCAGACTCGATCGCACAAAAAGTGTGCCGTCTGCGTTGCACCTAAGTGAGATGTCGTTCAAGTGACCTTATACGTTATTGTATCCGGGGCAGCGGGATTGTCCGAAAGGGTTACCGCTGCCCCGGAACATAAAGAGCTAAGGAAGGAACAGGGGTGGGTTTTAGTCTGACACCCCCTTCTGCTCCACCCTGAGCGGGAGGGAGTGGTCATTTGACGATTTCCCATCCACAAAAAAAATACGTTATTGTATAACCACAATACATTCTGGTGTAACTATCATGGCCCTTTAACATAACAGACGAAATGTGTGTGTATATAGGTACAGACGCCAGCACATCAAGCTACTACAATCTGTCAAAATTTAATAGATTTTCAACTTTATCGCTAAAGCATGAGGTTCAAAGTTGATTGGGAAAATTTGGCAGTTTCGGGTAGCTTGATGTGCTGGCATCTGTGCATCTCTGCGTAACCCTTTGGGGTACGATACAGGCGTGATGCTAAGTTATTTTATGTTGTTCTTCTTTTCTTAGCGTGTCGATTGCAAAAATAGAAAAATAAACATAGTTTTTTAAATTTGGCCCAAAATTCAGCAAAGTGGATACCATTCGCTGATGCAGCCATTAGGTCCTCGCATGTGCAGAAGGCCTATTCTCGTAATTTAAAACGTTAAAAATCTAGTCGCAGTCTCATCTCGGCGACAACCAAATGTAAAAAGTTGTCATAATGTAGGGAAATTTGAGATATTTTTGACAGATTGAGACTGAGATCAGACTGTGAACGTTCTAAAAATTACGAGAATTGCCCCTCAGGTAACAGGGCATGTGGTGCAAAATGGGAGATGAGCCATTGTCTGTGGAGAGACACCGCATACACACGCATGAGCCTGAGCCTTCCATGAACCCCCACTTGTGGAGGTTGTCCTTGCTACGGCCTACTTGGGTACAAGGTCTATTTAAGTTTTTCTAAGTAGGCCACGGTAACTTGTGCTCAGATGAGAGACTCTGATGGTTTTATAAAGAGATCAGGAGGTTTAAGCTGTCCTTTCCAAAGATCACATCTTTCCGTGGAGGAGTTGCTGTTGGCTGGACTCACGCACCCAAGGAAATATTTTGCGGTTTTAAAGCCTCTGTTGTTATTCTCTCTAAATTCTAATACCGCTGTGTCCAACAGATTCGTAAAACAGACGTGCCGGAGCGCATGCAAACTCGTGAGGTACCAATCACGCCAGTCGAAGAAGGAAGCACAGAATTAGAAGATGAGGCTGAATGGATATATAAGCAAGCTTTCTTGAAACCGCCCGTGTCTAAACCAGATGCGCAGGAGGCTCGAGAGAGGTCCCGCAGGTTGGTTTTATAATAAAATAAATTTATTGTCTTAGAGATTACATTCCAGTGGATTGAATTCCTAGAGCTGATACTAGGATTCTCTGTGTTGTGAAATACAGGCTCCTTTCCAAGTTTATAAGATTGCCAGCTAAAGCCCCCAGATTCGCTCGCATACGGGATTTAAAGTAGTAGCTCATAAACTATCTCTATGCAAAAAATCACGTTGATTTGTGCTCCATTGCTCCATTGCTGTGTGAAAGAAGTGCTATCAGGGAAATTAATTATTTATCAAATTAATTACTTTTATTGTCTTAGGTTCAGTGTATATTCATGACAAACTGATGTAGTATGTCATTTTGATAAACAATGAATTTCCATAATAAAAACACCCTTATTTGTAACTCCTGAAACCCCACACAAGCTCACTAATAATGTTCAGTGAGTGAAACCTTATAAAAACCCCATCAATTTATACATAGTAAGTAGTCTCTGATATTACTAGTCTATTATCGAACTCTATTACGATGTTAACGTTGAAAAATATATTTGCAGGGGTAATAGCACAATAACAAAGATCCGTCAAGCATTAGACTTCATGAGGAACCAAACACTGGAAGTGCCTTTCATAGCGTTCTACCGCAAGGAGTACGTCCAGCCGGAGCTCAGTATTAACGACCTGTGGAAGGTGTACAAATATGATGCCAAGGTAAGTCAACAAGAATTTGAGTTCATTGTAAATACGGTCGTGTCATTCGTAATTTAATTATTTAGTCCTTAAAAGTTGATCCATAGGCGATTATCTCCTGTTTTGTCCCTTCAAACTAATGTGCATTAAGCTTTATCATTATTTAGAACAGTCTGTATAAGTGTTGCATTTCGCGAGCGCGCGTTAATCACAGCAATTTAAACCTTATGTCAATGATATAAAAGTCACTTGACGCGCACTTATGATTTGCAACGACTATACTACTACTACATCAAAATTCTCAACTGGAATTCTTGAATTGTCCAGTGGTGCCAATTGAAGCAACGCAAGGAGAATCTCCTGAAGTTATTCGAGAACATGCGCGACTACCAACTTGACAAGGTGATGGAAAACCCGGACGCACCCATCCCGGAGAACATGCGGCTTATCAGGGATGAGGATATTGAGAGGTAACTATGAGAATATAACTGGGCCTCAAGTCTGCTAGTACAATAGTTTCAGAATGGTCTATCATTGATTTCATAATTGTTGATTTTGACAAGTTTGGTAATCTACTAATATAATGGCGTCATTATGACTTTCCAATGGTCAACCGCTGACACTCCATTGAAAGAAATGGCATATTTTATGGTATGGTAATCTCGTACATAAAGACAAATGAATAAATGTAATGTTTATTGCTATTTACGAACTTCTTACTACTTCAGATTGCAAACATTAATACGTAGTAAAAATATATATTAAATGAAATCTAGCATGAAATTTAGTAGTAGTTTTTCTCAGACCATTGACTGACCAATGATCAACCATCATGAATTTAGCAGACTGGAGAGTTCAAGGCATAAAAAAAAGTGGCTTTGAAATAGTTGGTACTTGCAAAGTTGCAATCATTGGAGCCACCTGCCGACTGATTAGCAGATGGTTATCTAGTCAAAACTAATTTGTTCAGCTTAACAGCATCGATTATAAGGGATTTACTCTTAACCAGCAGTTGCCTACTTTCTTCTCAGTAAAATAAGTTTTGTAATGAAACTAATAAATATTCTACAAACGGCAGGGCAATTAACTTTCTCTTATAGTGGAAGAACTGAGACGAGATATTGTAAATGCCGATTTCAGAGGGGCAATTCCCGTAATTTTAAGAACGTTCACAGTCTGATCTGTCTCAATCTGTCAAAAATACCTCTAATTTCCCAACATTTTTGACAAGTTTTTGACATCTCTTTGTCCCCGAGATGAGTCTGCGACTAGATTTTGAACGTTTTAAATTAGGAGAATTTTCCTTCTGATCTCTGTCTCAATCTCTCACAAATACCTCTATTTTCCCAACATTTTTGACAAGTTTTTGACATTGACTGTCGCTGAGATGAGATTGTGACTAGATTTTGAACGTTTTTAACTACAGGAATAGGCTTTCTGGTCAAAATCCAGCCTATGATTCCTATGTTTTTTTTTTCCATTGGCAAGTCACAGGAGGAGTCTTAGGTTGGCTTAGCAAGTAACTAACAGTTCTCCCTAGGTTGAAGAACGTGCAGACTCCGGAAGAATTACGCGACGTGCACACTCACTTCCTACTGTACTATTCCACCGATCTTCCCGATATGCAGAAAGTGCAGCGCAATAAAGAGAGGAAGAGAAACTTGGAGGAGAAAAAGTGAGTACATAATTCTGTTCAAGTTCAGCAGAGCAGAATTACTGAAATTGAAACCTTATTTCAATGACATAAAAGTGACGGTACGCGCTTGTGAATTGAAATGAGTATACCAGGAAACTGCAGTGCGATTCTGTAACCATCTCACCGTGAAAACTTAGGTGAAGTGAGCGTGGAGTGACCTGTCAGTGTCATCCTGATATTAGGGACTGATACTCTTGACAGCTCACTTCACCTAACTTTTCACGGTGAGATTTTTACAGAATCGATCGGCTGATCAGTAGTATATCGCCATTTTCTTGACATATATCCAAACATCTACTTTAGCTTTGTGTATTCTAAGTTGAATTTTGAGTGACCAGTTACAGTACAAAAATGTTCTCAAATATTCCATTGCAATAGAATTTGAACTCTGTCATGAGTTTGTGGCTCCAAAACATGACAATTTATGAGCATGCGTCGATTAAAATGTCAATGACATATAAGTCACATGCATTTGCAATAACTATACCATCATTGTTTCCTAGGCGGCAAGCACGTGAGGACGCTGATAGGAATGGTGAGGACCCTGAAGAGGCAGCCGCAGCAGTGGAAGCCGCTGCACCTGATGAGGAACTGGTTTCGGAGGTCAAGTACGCAGTGCGCTCCGGACCTTATGAGCTGTGCAGGAAGGCGGGCATTGGTGAGTTGGTGATTATTGACGTTTTACCCAACTGCCGAGGAAGGTGGGTAATGTTTTTATTTATATTGTAAAAATGTCCCTGGAATTGGAGAATCCTATCGGATTTAGTTATCAAATTAGTTCCTTTCGATTTCGTATCGTATCATAGGTTTAATTTGATTCTGATAATACTCCTGTGTTTCAAACGGACATGCCCATTTCATTACTACAACATTTTTGAATGTCTTTCGCACAGAGCCTCTAGTAAAGAAGTTCGGTCTGACTCCGGAGCAGTTCGCGGAAAATGTTCGCGACAACTACCAGCGACACGAGGTCGAACAGCAACCCGTACCGCCGCTTGAAGCCGCTGCTGAATATGTGAGTAAAAAGCAAGAAAAAAGTTATAGGGCAGTCTTATCGTCCACCTATGTATTTAGAGACGACGCAGCACGTCTTTTTCTTCCTTATATGATGCTCACTATCTTTCTAGCCATGTTATGTCATAACCAATCAATCCATATTTCCTTTGTATGTCTCTTTTACAAAAATATTCAACAGAAAGTTCTGTTGGCTTCGAAACAATATGGATGGTTGTTATAAGTTTTTTCCATCTAAATAAGCTTTTTGCTTTGTACTAAACTTCAAAATCTTGGCACCATCATAATCATCATCTGCTTACCCTTTTCCCAACTTTGTTGGGGTCGGCTTCCAGTCTAACCGGATGCACTTGAATACCAGTATTTTACATGGAGAGACCTATCTGGGTTGTGGAGGCCCGATAGGGCCTCCACAACCCAGATACTGGTTAACGCGATACCCCTTGGTAAGACTGGATGTCAGATTTTCAGGCTTCTGACTACTCGTAACGACTGTCAAAGATCTGCAAATGACAGCCGGGACCAACGTCTATGAAAGTCTTCCCACCATTATTCACTCAAATTAAAATAAAATATGTAATAGAGATGTGTTTCTCCCACTAGACTGGTTCAATCGGCTCAGCACAGGAAGTGGTACGCCGCGCAGTATACATGTGTGGCGTGCAACTAGCTCGCGAACCGCTGTTACGTGCCACGTTGCGAGACGCGTTGCGCGACCGTGCTACACTTACTGTTAAGCCGACGCTTCGAGGTCTTAAGGAGATCGACGAGAACCACGCGTGTTTTGGGTATGTTGATGTAACGTAGGTTGTTGCATGTTGTGTGGCGTGCGTGCAACTAGCTTGCAAACAGTTGTTACGAACAACGTTGTATCGTGATGGGCATGGAAGGAAAATGACGGTTTTTATGTGCGTATAAGCTGTTACCGTGAGTCCCCGTGACCATGATTGAACGAAAAGCGCGCCAAAACTGTCTGCCCTTGACTGCTACGGTCTGTACTTATGGAATCGTCGTAGTAACCTCAGGGCAGAATTTTTAAAACAAACATTACATTACATTGTGAAGCTATTGGAACCAAAACAATAAAAAAATCACTTTATTATTTTTTGTATACAGTTTGAAATACCTGAAAAAGAAGCCAGTTCGTGACCTCACAGGCGATCAGTTTCTAAAGCTGACGATGGCTTCAGAAGACAAACTGCTGGAGCTGAACATCAGTGAACAAATTGAAGGGAACACCACTATCAGCTATCTTGAGGAACTCAAAAATCTTTATCAGAAGGTATGTTGATTGCTTCTGTGATTTTAAATGTTCTGTAATTGAAAACCCTTAAGAATATGAAGAATCAGCTTTTTTGGGTGTAGGTTTCTGTTGTATTGAGGGCTTTATATAACGTTATAATCCTTACATAGTATAAAACAAAGTCGCCGAAATGTCTACGCGCATAACTACAGAATGACTGCACCAAATTGGATAATTCTTTTTTTTTTGTTGTGTTCGGTGTTGCCAGGGCAAGGTTTTTAAGAAAGATAATTTCGGTAATTCTAATAAAAATTACACCCTTGCGAAGCTGGGGCGGGCCGCTAGATGTCAATAAGACAGATAAATAATAAGTTATAAATATTTCCTACAAAGAAAATGTCGCTTTTGACCATTATGCCTGACCTTGTGCAGAATACACAGTTCTTCTTTTTTCTTTCTTTATTATTTTGCACATAACATAACATTACGCCTGCATTCGCCGCAGGGTTATGCAGAGGTGTACCTACAGTACTCCCACACTTAAGCTTAAGTCCCATGTAATACGGGGCGAGTCTATTGCTATAAACTGGGAACAAATCCAATAATTCTCCCTACATGGGAATCGAACCCCGGGTCTCATGTTCAGAAGTAGCGCTTGCTTGACCATTGAGGAAGCTACGGCGGCGGCGACGGTTTATAAATAGGATTAATCTTCCCGCAATGGTTCTCTTTAAGCAATCAACTGAAGTCAATGAAGCACTTAATTAATTTATTTTTGGATCAATAAAAAAATATATACAATAAACATTACATATAGTTAATGGACGACAAAGTATTTTGTAGGTGTACTCCTTCAATTACAGGAGGCTATAGCATGCACAATAAAATGAACAACAAAGCTAACAAATTAAATACCTACCAACAATTTTGACAGTGGAACGTAAAAACACAAATTCTGTAAAATATTAGAATATAGAATAATGAAATACCTTTAATAATAATAATAGTCATAGTTCTTCCATAGTTCTTGGTTACCAGTCCACTTTAGCCAAACCCATGTTCCTTTTTTTATTTTTCCATATCCTGCAATAGTCCTATACCAACCGAGGGTTATCCCTGGGTATACTTTCATAGTGCATACAGGGATAATCGTCGGTTGGTGCCGCATTTCATTAAAATTTCCTAAGGGCCCCTGCGAGTTGGCTTCGGCCCCTCGTACGCCTTCCAAAAAACGGGATCCCATGGTCCCAAGATTAGTAAAATCATCATAATAATCAATTGTTTCTTCCTCATAGGACGAGTTCGCAGCCACAGTAGAGGCGTGGAACGAGTTGCGAGCCGAAGCAGTGACCATAGCACTCACCAAGATCGTGATGCCCGAGTTGAGGAGAGAGCTACAGGCTGTATTGTTGCAAGAGTCCAAGGAATACATTCTTAAGTAAGTACACTGAAAATATAAATACAGTTAGTGATTGTCTTCTTCATTATAAGAAGGTGGGTATGGAAACTGGAGAGAATAGTTAAGTCAGCCATCACACTGACATAAATAGATAATTATTTCTCTCTCGCTCATATTTTCATTGGTAAAACGACAAGGTTAAGCAGTTTTCCCATAATATTTCATTTCCACATAGCGGGTACATGTCACCTTTTCAAACTCATTTGCACTTATCATTTTGGCAGAACATAGTTTGAAAAGTGATAAGCTTCATGTACTGTGCACGTAAAAATGACCTTATGGCTGCGTCTCCACCAGAAATGAGCGAGGATGCGTAGCGAGGGATGTGTGTGAAACTAACGAATAACATCGCTTCATTTTCATAGCATGAGCTAAGCTAGTGTTATTATTGGTTAGTTTTACGCAAATCCCTCGCTACGCATCCTCGCTCATTTATGGTGGAAACACAGCCTAAAGATGGGTTAACCTTTTTATTTATCGACTGTATACAGGGTGGTCAAAAAGTCTTGGATCAAACGAAATAGGGACATAAAGGAGGTCATTTCCAACGCCTTTAAAGCGAGAAATAATTTTTAGTAATGTTTTAAAATTTTTGGGAAAAAATGAATTGCTCCTGAAATTTGGTACCCAGAGCCGCAATAAAACTTTTGTAGTGCTAATACATTATCTAATAATAATACAACATCGTTTGTTTTATTGTTTTATATCACATTTTTTTTTCAAATTAGTCTAATTGTAAAAGAACTCGGTATACAAAAATATTCATAAATTTTAGGGTGGTTAAATTAGGGCCATGCTGTAGAAAGATTTTTTGTAGGAAATGACCTCCTTTATCTCCCTATTTCGTTCGATCCACGACTATTTGACCACTCTGTATAATGTTTTCTTTCTTTTGTTGCGTGTAGGTGCTGTCGCCGTCGCCTGTACGACTGGCTCAAGGTGGCGCCGTATGAATCCAGGGTGTCAGATGACGACGATGAGGAGTGGTCGGATTCTAATGGTAACTTTACTTACTGTCAACGTTACTTGGAACCATGGATTTTTATAGTCGCACACCTTAGGATTCTGTGACGTCAGATCTATAGTTGCGCCAAAACTGATTTTTGCCTCGCTATAATGATTGAACGAAACACTCGCTGTTTGATTGTGGAATTCTTTTTATAGCCGTATACAAATTTTTAGAGCGGTGCAGCGGCAGCGGTGGCCTAGTGGAGAGCAGTGGTGGCCTGTGGTAACGGTCGCGACTTATAAGTTTGATTACTTTGTGTACATTTCTGCAGCGGCCAGCAAAGGAGGCAGTCCATCAATGCCTAATTGTGGCCAAGGCTTGTATAGTAATTTTCTCAAATAATGCGCGGAAATTAAAACTAAGTAGTACCTAGGCAGAACTTTTTATATGAAAATACAATTACTTTTCAAAATCAATGACGAACAACAGCTAACAACAATAATTTTTCCCGCGTTAAAGTGTTCATTTGTTTTTTTTTTTTTCATTAAACAGCTTTCTACTTGCAAGCCAGTTCGAAATTTAAATAAAACCTTTGATAAGTTACCTCCTTGGTTGCCATGTTGCGGAGTAAAAGATCGTTCCATTTTTAAATTACACGACAGATATGAGTTTACTGTGTAATTTATTTGACCGCTAAACCACGACAGATATGGATTTTCATACAACTTTTGCCGAAAAAAACTGCTCTCAAAAGGTAAAGAAAAACATCATAAGGAAACCAGCATGTGCTAGACCCAAAAACTTGAAGACGTGACATCTACCAACCCGTACTGGGCCCGCGTGGTGGATTACGGCCTACTCCGTCTCACAGAGAGGAGGCTACATGCCTCCTCTCTGTAGAACCCCTTGTCCCTCCCAGCAGAAGGGAAAATTATAGGTTGATTATGCTATAGAAATCTTTACAATTTTTTTTCTCATATTTCCAAAGGACTACGAGTAATGTCAATCGCATACGTGCCGGACAGACAACACAGTGCGTTTGCGTGCGTCGTTGGAGGAGGCGGGGAGTTAGCGGACCATCTGCGTTTACCTCATCTACTATACAGACGTAATGCCTGGGACGCGCTCGAGAGGCAGAATAAAGAGGCTGATATGACCGCGTTGCGCAGGTAACTAACACAAAAAACCAAAAGAGAGAGAAAAACCTTTTCAACAATATTTTATTTATATTCCAACTTACACCTTACAACTTACTTAACTTATATGTTTTTAATGTTAGTATTCAAGTAGAAAAGCGGTATTTACGTGTAACCAACATTAGTAAAATCGCTTTTAAAAAGAACACCGAACTTCTAGATACAATATTATTGTATAATATTGTATTATTATTACTTTAGCATGGTTTTGGTGCACATGATATTTCAGTACTGGGGCAAACTTCCATATAAAAGTTAGCCACCTGTAATACCAAAATTGTTTGTTACACCTGTGTTTTTGTGTGGTTTCGCCTATAGAGAAAAGCGTGCTTAAAATAGACGTATTTGTAGTCGTTTTAACAAAGAATTTTCTTCACAGATTCATATTACGCAAAAAGCCTCACGTTATAGTAATCGGTGGCGAATCTCGCGAGGCTATGAACATTAAAGCAGATGTATCGGACTGCGTGCAACAACTCGTAGAAGACGAACAGTTTCCTAGGATACCTATAGAGATCGCTGATAATCATATCAGCAAGATTTATAGCAATAGTATAAGGGGACGGGTAAGTAATATTGCATTTTTATCAATAAATCAGGCTATGGGAGCTTATTCGAAATTAGTGACTTGATCAGGCTTCGAAAACTCCTTGGATATCACTCTATCTGTCAGTCTATTTTAGAGCTTTTAACCGGTTGAATACCGTAATTACAGAAAAAAAATAAAAAGTCACTGTGTTTCGCGTGGATCCACGTTCGAGTTTAGGTATTATACTAATGTTTAAACCCAGTTTGCTGAGAGCCTATTCAATTTCAATGTCAAAAATAGAACCTAGCAGAATGAGTTCTCACGAATTTGAAAAGAAACAGATATTTTCAGTGTAACATAACTTCTCAAATTAAGTCCATTATTAAAACTCACTCTCGCAAATAGCTTCTACCAATTTAAGTTTCCGTCGCATCTCATTTATTTGTTTGAGCTTTTTTGTTTGATTGGAAAATTCAAAAATCATTTGCCTTGTCCACAGCACGATTTTAGAGAATACCCCGACATTCTCCGTCAAGCTATCTGTCAAGCACGCTTACTACAAGACCCTCTAATGGAAATATCACAACTATGCGGTCCGGACGAGGAAATACTCTGCCTCAGATATCACTCAATGCAAGACCAAATAACTAAAGAGGATTTACTTGAAGGCATAGAGCTTGAATTCGTGAACAGAGTGAATGAAGTAGGTGTAGATGTCAATGAAGCGGTCTTAACAGGCCGAGGGACAGAACTTCTACAGTTCGTCTGTGGTCTAGGACCAAGAAAAGCACAAGCACTAATAAAACTTTTCAAGCAGACCAATCAAAAACTAGAAAACAGAACACAACTCGTCACAGTGTGCCACATGGGTCCAAAAGTCTTCATCAACTGTTCAGGTTTTATCAAAATAGATACCAGCAGTCTCGGTGACAGTACGGAAGCGTACATAGAAGTGTTGGACGGTTCCCGAGTGCATCCGGAAACGTACGAATGGGCACGAAAGATGGCCGTCGATGCGCTAGAGTACGAAGATGAAGACGCAAATCCTGCTGGAGCTTTAGAAGAAATTCTAGAAGCTCCAGAAAGACTGAAAGACTTAGATTTGGACGCTTTTGCTGAAGAGTTAGAGCGGCAAGGCTTTGGTAACAAGAGTATAACGCTGTACGATATTCGAGAAGAATTAAACTCTAGGTATAAAGACCTTAGGGCTGCTTATCGTTCGCCGACTCCAGAAGAACTATTCGATGTTTTAACGAAGGAGACACCAGAAACTTTATACGTAGGAAAGATGGTGTTGGCGTCAGTAGTTGGCATTACTCATAGGAAGCCGCAGAGAGAGATGTTAGATCAAGCTAATCCTGTGAGGAATGATGAGACTGGATTGTGGGAGTGCCCCTTCTGTCACAAAAATGACTTCCCTGAGCTTTCTGAGGTAATAAGTCTTTTTCTTTAACCTACAATTAAAAAATCAAAATATTAAATTCTATTTCCCGTATTACAGAACGCCACTCAATACTCAAGCATTACTTAAAACTAGTTTCAACCAATCAAATGGCTTGAATCTAGTTTTAAGTAATGCTTGAGTATTGAGTGACGTTCTGTAATACGGGCCTATGAGTTCGTTTTAATGTATTCCCTAACGCGGTTTCTGGTACTGACGTTATGCGACCGTTCACACGGCGCTGTCCTGGTTAATATTTTACAGTAAAAAGTTGGGAACACACGTCAACGTCTCATTGTTTATACGATTAAAATCAAATGCAGTATGAAACTGCCATGTGATCCAAAAATTATCTGTACTAAAATATCGTACTGAACGTCGCCGTGCGACCACTAACCAGGGCCTACCGATTACTTGAATCTTTAGTTATGTGCGTGACCTATAGTCACAAATAAATACAAGGTGTAACAGAATAAACGCAAGTCCTGAAAGTAGTTTGTTCATAATTTACTACTGAGTCGATTTCAGTAACTTTTAATATAGGATTTTTTTCAAAAATTATTTAGTTTTTCATACCTTAATTCAATGCAATAAGACTCAATTTTACATGCATAAAGTAATGCTAGTGTCAACACGATTTTCTTAATAAAAATTGCAAGCTTTAAATAAAATAAACCTTGGTCATTGTATTATGCTTTTGACTCAATACTCTAATTGGGGTGTTTGAGGTCTTGTGTTAATTATGTTACACCTTGTATATTTTCTTTATTTTCTTACAAATAATCTAATTTCTTATACTCACCAGGTATGGAACCACTTCGACGCCGGCGCATGTCCGGGTCAAGCAACAGGCGTTCGAATCCGTCTCGACAACGGCTTATCCGGCTACATTCACATTAAGAACTTGTCCGACCGGCACGTTTCCGATCCGACCGAGCGCGTCCGAATCGGACAAACTGTACATTGTAGGATATTGAAGATAGATGTGGAGAGGTTCTCCGTGGATTGCTCGTCCAAATCGTCGGACTTGTTAGATAAAAATAGTGAATGGAGGTATGTTTTAATAGATTATTTTGTTTTATAGTAATATAGCGTTGTCTATTTCGTGATTTAAAGATAAAGGCTTCATATTTTATATTTGCAACTCGAGTTTAATTAAATTCTGGTCTTGTTTTACTCATTCCGGGTAATCATTACCAAAATTTAAAAAAAAAAGTTTTAAAGTATCTGCTAGATATATATAGATACTTTGATGGTAATTCATCATGCAAGTACTGAAAATGCACATCAAGGCATAAATAAAAAAACAATTAGTTGGTATCGGGTAGTTTTCGAAGTTACCAAATATATTGATTTTATGTTAGACTGTACGACGATAGTCGATACACTTTGTTCAAGCGTACGATGATCGTTCTGCAGTGCGATTCTGTAACCATCTCACCGTGAAAACTTACATGAAGTGAGCGTGGAGTGAGCTGTCAGTGTCACTCTAAGCTCACTTCACCTAACTTTTCACGGTGAGATTTTTACAGAATCGATCGGCTGTACACTTGTGATGATTGATTTTGATTGATGAAAATTAAACCGCCCGTGTTGAGTGTGGTAAAATCACTGATTTATTTTACTTAGCCAGTTCACTAAATGATCGCGCGTATGCAAACGCTAATGTAGCTTAACCTACTTAGTGTTACGAAATGTGCGGGTTCACCGTACATAGACAAATGGCTCGAAAATTATTATTAATATATTTAATGTAATAACACAAATGTCTACTTACATTCACCCCTTTCAAAGTTCACTTACATTCACCCCTTTACTTTTAGACCACCAAGAGACCCATACTACGACCAAGAAACCGAAGACAAAGACCTTCGAAAGGAGAAAGAGGCCAAACAGACAAAAGAACGGATGCAGTATGTGAAGAGGGTCATAGTGCACCCGGCTTTCCATAACATATCGTTTGCGGAGGCCGAGAAACTCATGGACAAGATGGCGCAGGGAGAGGTCATCGTTAGGCCGAGTAGCAAGGTAAGGCTTTGATCATGGTCCTCATCAGTGGCGAAGGGTGACAGGTAAGCCACAACAAGAAAAAAAATGTCAATAAACCATTTCAATATACGATATTTCAATGATGAATTGACTATAGAGTGGTTGTGTTCTGAATTTTCGAAGGGAAGCCGGCGGGAATCGAGTTGTATGGTACCTTCGCCACTGGTCCTCATTATGTTTAATTTATTTGTATTTTTATTTCATTAGGGAAAAAAAAATGTCTTATTATTTCATGTTATAACTAAGAATAGTGTCAACAAATTACGAGTACACATTATGTGTATATCAAGATCTATAAACTACGTTTCGAATGTGAATAACATAATTTTAGTGGAAAAACTGAAACACTGTCGTAAAAGTTTTAATTTAAAGTCCATTTAAAATATTTACAAAGAAATAGCTTGTTCTAGATGCTTGTTGCTATGTGAACAAATTACCGAATATTTTATTGGTTTAAAAACTAAAAAACTTTTTGGTTTAAATTATACTAAAAATTTCATTATAAACAACGTAATACTTGGTCAATTAGCATTGTAGTGATATTTTTTACCAGGATTTTATATTGAATACTGATATGTTAATGTTGACATTGCTGTTTCAGGGTTCGGATCACCTCACAGTTACCTGGAAAGTAGCAGAAGGCATTTATCAACACATTGACGTACGGGAAGAAGGGAAAGAAAATGCGTTCTCATTAGGTTTGTACTTATTTTTGTGCTTGTATGATTATAATGAAAAAGCTTTGTTGGAAAGATATTTGTTACACTTTTTTTTTGTAGGTCGAAGTTTATGGATCCAGGGTTCAGAATTCGAGGATCTGGATGAAATCATCGCACGACACGTGACGCCCATGGCTGGGCTCGCACGCGACCTTATCGGCTACAAGTACTACAAGCCGCTACTGGGCATGCGCGACAAGGCCGAGGAGATCCTCAAGGAGGAGAAGTCGCGCAACCCCAACAAGATCCACTATGTCATCTCCGCCTCCAAGAACTACCCCGGCCGCTTCCTGCTGTCGTACCTGCCGCGCGCGCGCGTCACGCACGAGTACGTGTCCGTCACGCCCGACGGCTACAAGTACCGCCAGCGCACCTTCGACTCGCTGCCCGGCCTGCTGCGCTGGTTCAAGGAGCACTTCCGGGAGCCGCCGCCCGTGGCCACGCCGGCCGCCCGCACGCCCGCGCGCACGCCGCACACGGCCGCCTACCACACGCCGGCCGGGCACACGCCCGCCTTCCACACGCCCGCGCACACGCCCGGCCCCGCCTACATCAACACGCCCTACACGCCGTCCGCGCAGACGCCCTACATGACGCCCTTCGCCGCCACGCCGCGCCAGCCCGAGTTCATGCCGCCGCCCAGCCGCGCGCGCCCGCAGCCGGCCGCCTACTCCGAGCCGGCCGACTGGCAGAAGGCGGCCGAGGACTGGATGCGGCGTAACAACCGCGAGGCGTCCGGCACGCCGCGTGCGCCCGCCACGCCGCGCGCGCCGCGCACGCCGCGCGAGCACCACGCGCACGTGCGCGACGCACGCACGCCGCACGCGCACACGCCGCACTCGGGCCGCTCGTCGCGCGCGCACTCGCTGCGCTCCACGCCGCACACCAACACGTCGCCGCGCTCCATGTCGCTGGGCGACGCCACGCCGCTCTACGACGAGAACTAACGCGTCCTGCGTCTCCTCCGCGACAGTAACGCTGACACCGCGCGTGTCGACCGAGCGGCCTCTTGGCTCGAGGATGTATACAGTATAGCTAACGTTATTCCCCCGTTACGTTTCCACACCTGTATAAACTCCCTCGTATATTTAGTTCCGAACTAGGCCTCGTTCACTAGGTAGGTGGTAGTAAATAGCTCGGCCGGCCGGAGCCGCCCGACCCGGGGCTCCCCGGCCGAGCTAGTAGATAGCTAGAATCCGTTTATGATGTATATTGAGAGTTTTGACTGTGTACTCTTGTTATCGTGCCGACCTTCGTCGTGGTACTGAGCCCTAGCTCTATGGCGTCTCGACAAACATTGTAAATGTAATGTTTTTGTAACTCAAGCGTATTGTGTCCTCTCTTATGGAATTATGTCAACTTTATTTACATTAATATGTAAATAATTATAGGAAATACGTAGCCAATTTCCAAGATTTAACTTTAAATTTATACCAAGGATGTTGGTAGTTAGGTTCATGACAATGGAAAATATTAACTGTTAAGACTGCTTTCATATAATGGTCAAATGCGTAAATGATCTATAACCGTGCGATGAATTAATTACATAGTTCTCTATGCGCATGTGGCAACTTTTGTAATGTTTTACGCCTTTAATATATTGCCTAACTTTTATTTGACACTTATTTGAAAGCAAATATAGTAATTTATTGTCATTGTAAAAAGCAATTTAATTTGTGTTATATTATGACTAGATACGACTCAAATAGCAATAATAATATGATTTGTCGTGTTTTCGTGAATGATAATTTTGTCAAAAACGCAAACTCCACAGGAAATGCCTTAGCTATGGTTAGTGAGCAATGGGATCTTTCATAATTTATTCACGACATTACTCTTGGAAAATAATAAAAATTATGACAATTCGAAAAAGCAGTTTTATTTAAACCATTTATCAGAGGAAACCATCAAACCAGAGGGTTTTCAGGGTTTATGTTCAAAGACCAGCCAAAAGGGCAGGCCATCGGTACAGACCATCAAACTGAACAACTTTATCCATGGGACCAATATCGTAATCGCGAAAAATTTATCAACTATCCCTTAGAAAACCTAAAACCTAAACTCGACCTAAAATCTTGTATTTAGCACCCAAAATAGATGAGTACGTGGGGCGTGATGAGAGCATAGGTGTGTATAGGGGGCGTGCCCAGTTGCCCACCCCAGAATAGTCTGATGGGGCACTCCAGCATGTTTGGGGACCTATTCGAAATGCTAAGCTGGATACTTACATAATATAACTTCACACAAAAGCAAATAAATAAATAATCTACCACCAAGATCTACACAAACCACCATTTAGTTACTTTTGATCACAAAAACATTTGAATCTATAATACGCAACGTAATAAGCTAGAGTAGGTACATTTAAATTTCGCGCCACAATGCAGTGACAAGCGGGCGCACGTCGGAACACCGCGCCGTTCGCGCGCTGCCGCCGCCGCTTCCATCGATGCGTTTTTTTAATTTAGATCTCGAAGTGAAAGCATTTTGTGGGTAATTATAAGGGTATTCTCCAAATTGATGAAACTCTTTAGCGAGCAGAATGTTTAATAATGAATAACGTGCTAAAAGAAAAGGATCGGTCGTGAGACCGCCCGCACTTGGGGATGGGGGCTAGGTATGGCGGGCTGATACCAGTCGGGGGTGCGGCGAATGTAAAACTATCTCCCGGGCCCTCAACGTATAGTAGTAGAAGGAACCGTGGGGTTTTAGTCGGTAGGAGTCCGACATAACCTTCCGTTCTTCCCAGACGGAGGGTATCCATGAGGCTTTCCCCACAAAAAAAAATAGTTAGGTTCTGAACTAGACAAGAAATGACATGGCAGTCCAGTGCAATTAGCAAAACTACTGCCAAACCACAGGTTTACCTCAGCTCGATAGGGCACGGATTGCGTGTTCCATTCCCACATAGAACAATTTGTAAATTGTATTTCAATGATAAATAGATCTGTATACAGGGTCAAATTGAATTTACTAGCGAAACTCCGCAGGCGTGATGGGTATCGACATCTTAATAACTGTTATGATAAAACTAAGAAAAATGATTTGGTGATAATAATGTTTGAGCTCAATGATCGTGGCTACTATAGTTACTTAAAATATCAGTAAACAAAACCGTGGTTTTCGTGTGAACTTCACAGACGTGATGGGTATGGATTTTTATTTTATCGTATTAAGATATCGATACCCGTCACGTCTGCGGAGTTACGCTAGCTAATTTGATCCTTTATCACACTAATATTATAAAGGCGAAAGGTTGAGTCTGTGTTTATATGTTTGTTACTTGTTCACGCTCAAACGGCTGGACCAATTTTGATTAAATTTTCTATGGAAGTAGCTGATACCCTGTATTATGATATAGGCTACTTTTTTATCCCGATGTTCCCACAGGATTGACACTTATGCGGGTGAACCCCCCCTGGGCGCAGCTTAATAAGATCTGTTCATGTAACATTTGTTTTCAGACGCAACTGCGATGCAGGGGAGATAGATGGATAGTAGGTATACTAATGAAAAGATAGTATATTACGAGATATAGTATTATGGCAAGTCTTATTTTCTCTAACACGTCTGTACTATACCATAGATGTACCTATTCTTTTCGCTAAATAAGTAGATACATATCTAACTGTTCTAAAATCACAGGATGTGTTAGTTGAACGATAATCTTCTAAGTACCACGTGAGCTGTCGAGAGTCATCAAGATCATTGCTCTGGGTAGATAGTAATAGCCCGCGAGTATCGGAGAGTGTCGCGCCTGAGTGCAGTCAGTAATAAAAGACCCGTGGTCGTGCATCGCGCGTGCGATCTTCGTTTGTTTTATCGCATTTTCCGTGCGTAGATTTTGTGTCATTGAATTTGATAAACATACCCACACCTAATGGGGTTGTCCTACGTTCATTGTTCATACCTGGTATGTAAATTTAATTTTTTTAGCGATATTTTAAAGGTTTTAATATGCCTAGTGTAAGATGAAAATCGTGAAAATGAATAAAACCACTGTAACTTCACGTTATTTACATAACATGTAGGTAGGTATTTAAAACAATGAACCTTAATTCATGGAGTTTGTATTGGAGACCTAAGTAATGAAAATGTAGGTAGGTAGATACTTAGCTGTACGGTCTACTAAACTTAGCTAGCTGTGAGTGGATCCAAGGCCCTTTCGGATGGCAACTGCGCTGACGACCACTGAGCTAATAATATCACAAACAACAGATCAACTAAAGAACTACACAAATTATTCTCTCTAAGGGGTCTTCAACTAATTTCTTTATTACTACTTACTTAGCCTTTTGTATATCTACAAACAGTAATCCAATATATTCAGCCGTGATTCAGCGGTTAACGACGTTTAAAAAGTATCTAAATAAAAGACCCATTGATTTCAGGCGTTTAAGCAATTTATTCGGAGCTTAATTTAAGCTTTTACGATTGTCCAAGTGATGTCACTGACCTGTTGTAGGTGTAGGTATACATATTACCAAGGTCAAAAACGTGGTCAAGTGTACAAACATACGTTAGCCTACTAATCCACATTTGGATGCTAACTAGCTACATCAATGCTATGTTGCGCTATGTAACATGATGCAGCTCGCTTCGTAAATGCTACGCCTCGCTACGTTCACGTAGCTTATATAAAATCTCGCCGTGTAAACTTAGCTTGAAGTGAGTTTAGATCGACAGAATATTATTCCACAGTGGAACAGCGCCTCTATCAAGCAAAACTAATATAAAAATATGTTTTTAATTTGTCTGTCGTGAAGCAAAATTACCTTGAATCCGGTATGCATCGTCGAAATTATAATTAGGGTTTGGCGACTTTTTATTGTTAGGACTGAACCATTAAAAACCTGTTTATTAAAACCAACTAAGTAAACGGTTTGAGATTTGAAATCTTGATCGTTTATGGAGACAGAATGAAAAAACTACGTCGCAACAACGCGTGACCTTTATGATGGCATTGATCATTTATTAATGAAAGAGTTTGGATCATTGTTATGGCATAAAATTTATGTTTTAATGACAAAACTCGTTGTAAATGGTTAGACGAGTATCGTAACACAAAATTATTAGCTAGGCAAGTTAATGTGTGCCAAAAGCAAACATATAATTTGTGACACGTGAATCTGCTTATGAATATACCACAAACACACGTTTTGTATTGAAATACAAAACGTGTGTTTGTAGTTTTTGTACAGCCTTACCTTTGGATTGTATCTTCGTCGATTGTAATCGGATTTTTGTTGTAGATTAATTTCTAGGTATGTTCATAGGTATTTTAGCCGCTGCTGTCCATAGTGATAGGCTAATGAATCTGTGTAGGTACCTATCTACTCATAAAAGGTCCATTTTTTTGTTACGGAATTAAAAAAGGCCTATGTTATTGTCAAACGCTATGAAGAAACAGCGCTTTTTCAGCCATGAACAGCGAATCTGGATACTGGGTATCTAGCAATAAGTTGAATTGGAATAAAGAAACAAAAACGAATCAGCTGGCAGGACAGCTGTAGGTCTCGCAACTGTGCTGCTGGGGAGTTTGTTTCGCTACTTCTTCACAGCAAAAGCACTAGGAAGTGTTGAAGGGCGGGCGTTTTGGGGGACTGTCTTCTGTATAATTTTTCGGTTCAAAAAGTGCTGATTCTCAGCTTAATTTGAATATATGACTTTTGCTTTGATTGTGAACTTAGTTTCCATTTTTCAAACATGTAAACAAATACAAGTTTTTGGTAAAATATTAAATTTCAATACACCCTCACATAAAGTTCAGCACCCTCATTGCGTAATACACTATCAGTCTCATTTTGAAGGATATAGCTAATCCATTTCTTCATATGTTCGAGAAATGTGTCTGCTCAGCAACGTAAAAAACGCAATGAATGTTGTTGATCTGTCAAAAACCATTGCAACGGATAGTGCGTTACCTAATTATCCTGCAGGTTGCACTACGATTTCAAGCGGATTTGAATAGACGATATATCATACGCCAATCGTACGCTTCTATTAAAGATAATTAGTCATTGTGCTGCCATTAGACAGACTAGCAATTTTTCTATTAAAGTACATACAACTGATGTGCTAAAGGCTTAATGGTTATCGAGGGCAAATGCACTGCTGCAGTTCGTGGGTATAGCTGGTGCTACAACAAACAATGCTATCTATGATAGATAGCCTGGTAAAGCTTTTATTGACCACTACGATACTTACCAAAAAGTTATCGATTAGACCAGGGGTCTCCAAACTACGGCCCGCGGGCCAAATCTGGCCCGCCAGTGCCATCAATCCGGCCCGCGACAGCCAATGTCTTATTGTTGTGATAAATTGAAGAAGAAAACACAGAATGATAAAACCAAAGACTATACAACCTCTTGACTGCTCATACGGGCGACTCAGGCTCACGACACATACATGAAATTGCACTGATGTTAGATGAAACTACGACTGGCCATTTTAGTATTGACCAGTTATTGGATCTCTGCACACGCAGTTATTTTGATACCTTTTAAAACATTTCTGTATAAATAAAAACAATTATGAGTTCATGTTCAACTAAATGGTGTGGGAAATCGTCTAGAACGTCCAGCTATAAACAATGGCCCCGATTCTGTTGTTCACTAACGAAACTAAATTTAAGTTCAGTGCAGCTTTTTCTTTCTATTTCATTAAGAAAAGGACAGAAGATAAATATTAGTTTAGCCCTGTCAAATTAGTCAGCGCCTGACGTAAATTGACGTATTTTTAGTAGCCAAATTTTTAATCTCGTCTAACTTGTCTATGTATTATCTAATTTGATAGGACTAAACTAATATTTTATCTTCTGTCCTTTTCGTAATGAAATAGAAAGAAAAAGATGCACTGAACTTAAGTTTAGTTTAGTTTGTGAACAACAGAATCGGGGCCAATATGTTCATCGGTGAGTAAAACATATATAATTTAATAATATTATGAATAATTGCAGGGCTCAAGCTAAACTGTTTGTTTACGTAAAATGGCACAAAAATGTATACCGCGTTGATGTCTTTTTGAAAAGTCCTTTTCTCTCACTAGGGTATTGTCTATACGTCTGTCCCTTTCTATTCGCACTAATGTTGTGGTGTTGTGACAACTTATTAACCATCAAAACAAAGTTTTTATTGACGATAAAAATTACGATGTTCCCTAATGGTAAAAAAACTAACATTACTTAATGTTTATATTTTAGATTTCCAAATATTCCGGAACAGAAAGAAAAGTGGATTAATGCAGTTCACATGGAAAATTGATTTCCAAAAAAATATAACGTTGTTTGTTCAAAGAATTTTACAGCAGATTGTTTTGAAACTTTAAAGAACCGACGCCGTTTATTTAGTTCTTTCAACACCGACCCTGTTTTTGCCTGTAATAAAAAAATATATATACTTAAACATCCAAATTGAGTACCTCCTCTTTTTTGAAGTTGGTTAATAGAGATAAATTTGAAGTGTTACGTCAGAGTTATATTTGCACCCAGATAACACCCTATCAGTATAATTTAAAAAATGTAGAATTAATAGACGTCGATTTTATCGATATCGATATTATTGTTGCAAAACTGATTTGTGCATCACTTTTTTTGCAACATTCGTCCTGACATTGTTGCATCGGCCAATCACAACCGCTGTATTTTCTTCGTCCCCCGGCCCGCAGTGGTGAGTCGTGTGCCTAAACGAAATCGGTCTATCAGCTCTCACAGAAAAAAGGGCCAGGTCGCGCACTTTGCGACTAGTCTACAAATATAGAAAAATTAAAACTGTTTTGGACCTTGGGACATACTGAAAAAATCATTATGGCCCTAAGGCTTCAAAGTTTGGAGACCCTTGGATTAGACTATAGTCTGTTAATACCAACTCATTTTGGTTCATCATCATCAACATCCACAGCCCGGCTTCACCAACTCCTGACCATAGGCCTCACTTTTATTATGCCCGTGTGCCAGCCTCATCCAGGCTCTACCCGCGATGGTAACAATGTCGTCCGCCCATCTCGCCACCGGACGATCGACATTTCTTCTTCCAGTCCTTGGACGCCACTCGGTCTCTGCCTTACTCCGCCTGCCATCGCTGCGCCTTGCCAGGTATCCCGCCCATCTCTATTTGAGTTACATAACTCGTTTTCCGTTGTTTTCATTTTCATTCTTGTTATTATTCTTTCTTGTTATTAAAATGTAATATAATATTTTCCGGCCTTTAAAACCAGCGTTCATTTTATTAATGATTCGGCGAAAAACTGGTATTTCAGTTTTTTATATAATCCATTAGGTAAATGTCATCATGTAGGTACCTTAAAAAGTGTGGGTGGATAAACAATCGAGATACCTCTGCTAGATATAATTAATCATTTGATACTAGTTTTTGTAAGTTTTCTTGTAATCTTTAAAATAAATGGAAGAATAACTCAACTAAAAAGTGACACCATCTAAACGTCGCAATTTTAAGCATTATAGCCGACTTCTACTGAGTAATAATTATCTATTAATATGAGCTGATTTCAACAAAGTCAGATATCTTTTAAACATGGAATAAAAAGGACGCGTAAAAAGTCGTCTAAAAAGGATACGATTTATTCTAGGTATAAAAGTTTGGTAGAATGCGCCCTTATAAAAAAAGCAATTAGTTTATGGTCCACATTAAAATTATTTGAGAAAGGTGGGCTTTAGAGATGAGCCTCATAAACAAAAAAAAAAAAAGAATTAGGAACTAGCAACAAAGGCGTCCATCATGCCTTACTGCGTTGCGTTGAATTCGAAATAATTTAACCCCTAATTCTGATCACATAATCCACGTGTATAGAATCGATCTTCAAATTCATCTGATGGCTAGATTAATAATAATAATACCAGCCTATAACCGTCCCACTGCAGGGTACCCTCATATAGAGAAGATTTAAGCATTGATCACCACGCTTGCTGAAGGCAGGTTTGCGATTTCATACTAACTTATAGGTACTTATTAGTTATACAGTGTCAAATTAAATTAGCTAGCGAAACTCTACAGCCTTGATGGGTATCGATATCTATACACGATAAAAAACAAAAAAAAAAAAGATCTGTAGCTGATTTGCGTAACTCACCATCGATCTCAATCTGAATCATTTCGAAGGATGTTGCTAATTCATTGCTTCATATGTTCGAAAAATGTGTATGCTTAACAACGTAAATAACGTAATAATTAATGTTGTTGTACTGTCGAAATGAAACCTATTGCTCCTGATAGGGTTGAACGACCACCACGACATAATCATAATAAAATACTAGCACTTCGCCCGCGGCTTCGTCTGCGTGTATTCGTGCCAAATTTCAAGTTTATTAACTCAAGCAATAAGATTTTTCATAAAAACAAAATCCCCCCTTTTCACCCCCTTAAAGGTCGAATTTCCAAAAACCCCTTCTTACTGCTCTCCTACATAATAAAAGGAAGCCGTATGCAAAATTTCACGTTCCTAGTCCTTGCAGTTTCGGCTGTGCGTTGATATTTCACTCAGTCAGTTAGTCAGTTTCTCCTTTTATTTATATTAGATTTAGGAACTGAAATTCAGCTGTGCTCAGAAACTCAGAATGAAACCAGAGGGGCGATTCTGGTATTTTTAAGAACGTTCACCGTCAGTCTCAAGCTGTCGAAAATACCTTTAATTTTCCTACATATTTGATAAGTTTTTGACATTTGTTTGTCGCCGAGACTACGACTAGATTTTGAACGTCATAAATTACGAGAATTGGCCTTCTGACCCCAATCAAGGGGCTTATGCCCCAATCAAGCTGGGAAAAGGATATGAAAGACTTAAACAGATCTGATGATTATACTGTGTAACTTGTGTACGTAGTATATGAGCTTACGGCGTTACAAAATAATCCTTGTCAAAAAACTTATAAATGTGCGTTTATTGGCCTTGATACCTACGGCGATTATGGAACATTGATTCAGGTATATTTAGGTATAATACGTGTGTTCCAAAATAAAATTATCCTAATACCTATATAATATATTGTTATTTATGCAGGCATATAATTTAGTTCTTGATCTTCGAACAAGTTATGCAAAGTTGAGCGGTTTTCACTTGTTTTTTATAGCATCGGTCACGTTTGTCGTTATTTTGGAATCTAGAAGATGCTGAGAATGTTTTATTTTTATCCTGCATATTTTTTGCGAGCCTGTTGTCAATTTATATTTTCCAAATTCGAGGAATTGCAACTTTATATATTTTTAATGAAGTCAAAATACCTATAAGTACTCCATTGGTTTAAGTAATTAACTAAGGTAAAGAATTCGTAAGGGTTCTTTATAGTATAGATGACTCTTTCTCGTTTAAAAATACTTTACCCACAAATTAAAAATTTATTTTAGTTTTTTTAAGATTTTTTCCTTTTTTATTAGTATATTAAGCTTTATAATTTATTCTTAAACTATTCTTCGTAGATGTAACTGACTAAGCACATTTTTTTGTTAGATTTATAAAAATAATATAATATTTTGTAATCTGTCTATAATAAAAAGCTCAAAATGACAGGTTCTCTAAACCTTTTAAAATGCAAAGAATTAGATATCGTTGCTACATTGAAAAGTACCTGCAACTGTGGCGTGGCATGACAACTGAAGTGACAGGTATTACGTTTAGTCGGTTTCTTTTGTTAAGTTTAAATTCATTCAAAACATTGCCGGTTATCATGTAATTCCGATCCAACCTGTCTTGCTGCCCTGCTTGCAGCGACGCCCTAAGTCGAGGTCCGTACCCCACACGTGTAGTCGTTTTTTTTTTAAGTCCAGGCTGGAGGCCTTAATTTATTTAGGCATCCACAGGCAAGCCCGGTTAAGCAGACGATAACCTCATAGGCTGAACTGCGAGATGCCATTCCCAAAAAGATTATCATGTGAAACTTTTGATGTTTTCATTTAAAATGCCTTATTATATTATAAAATAACTTCGTTCAAAGTGAGTGTGAATAGGCTTTGGTGAAATTTCGGTATTTATGCTTATAGCCCTGTTCAACAAATATAATGATTTAAAAAATTTGTATGTAACAATAAAAAACACTCAAGAATCATGTGTTTTTTTTGTTTAGCTTTAGTTAAGTACCAAAATCAACGGAGTACGAGTATAGGTACTTACACATACTTACAGCACCCTCGATCAACGAATTTATAACTGTGTCCGCAGGTAGGCTTATACAATTTGAATGGAAAAATAATCACTACCTCCTCCATAAAGGTTTCTGAGAAAAGATTGAAATACTAAATAATAAGGTAGACTGGTAGAAAATGCCCGAGGCATTAAGTCCGCCTTTGTACAGTTTTTACTTGTGCATAAAGTTTTAATAAATAAATAAATAGGTACCTACATATGTAACGTTTTTGCTACTGCGATGTAATTGCGTAGGTAAACTATGACGAGGTCCAGTATATGTTCATCCAAATATCCAATCTCTAGGCACTTATAAAAAAATAGAATAAAGTGGACAGTTAGACTATTTTAACTCTAATTGGCCAGAACACTTGCACTGTAGCTATTACTACGTTATTTACAAAGAAGCAATTTATCTTAATGACGTAAAACTTAAGTTTTACGATGTTCATGTGACAATGGATTTGAAGAACGTGCTAGTTTAAATTATATGTTTTAGAGCGTTTACACCATGATTATCATTGCGACAAATGTTTGCATCTTTGTATCAGTAGGTACTAGGTTGTTTAGTTCATATACCTAACAGTTACACGTAATTATTCATGCTTTCCGAGCCATGGGCGTACAACACCGCCAACTTCCAAACTCCGATTAGTTACTAAGAAATTCCTAATGGAAAAATCCATTATTACTTTGCCCGACCTGGAAATCATAACCAACACCCAATGACTATACAACCTCTTCTCTTTGCCAACACCCCACGCTCAGCAGTCGCGCTTGCAACCACGAGTACGTTAAGCCTTTGGTCCTGTGCCTGGGCCTCAAGTCTGCTATTACAATAGTGTCAGAATGGTCTATCATTGATTTCATAATTGTTGATTTTGACAAGTTTGGTAATCTACTAATGTAACGGCGTCATTATGACTTTCCAATGGTCAATCACTGACACTCTATTGAAAGAAATGGCATAAAGTGGTAATCTCGTACTTAATGACAAATGAAAAATTAAATGTTTTTTGCTATTTGCGAACTTCTTACTACTTCAGATTGCAAACACTAATACGTAATATGTAATAATATATATTAAATGAAATCTAGCATGAAATTTAGTAGTAGTTTTTCTCAGACCATTGACCGACCAATGATCGACCATTATGAATTTAGCAGATTACGAACTTTTAGCAAAATGACAATGGGATCGTGTTGGAATGACGAATTTATAAAAATAGCAGACTTGGGCCCCTGATCTCTCGCCGGTCGTGTCGGATCACCGTCCCATCGCACTATGAGAGTGACGGAAGAGAGAGTGCACCTGTGTCTGCGCACACATTTGTGCACTACAATATCTCCCGCGCCGCAGTTAATAAATAATAATAATAATATTCCACAACTATCACACAACGCCATCTAGTCCCAAGCTAAGCAGAGCTTGTGTTATGGGTACTAGACAACTGATAAACATACTTATATATTTCTAATTTCTAAATACATAAATATTATAGATAAATTACACCCAGACACAGAACAAATGATCGTGCTCATTACACAAACATTTGTCCTGGGTAGGAATCGAACCCACGACCTCCGGCATAGCAGTCAGGGTCACTAACCACTAGACCAACAGGCCTGACAAGTTGTACTAAGGGGAGTTTGTGTGCAAGTGCAACGTGCCTACAGGCTACAGCGGGGTATCTTGACAGTTCAACAGCATTCATTGCGTTATTTACATTGTTGCCAACAACTTTTTGGGCGGAGTTATGAAGCAATGGATTAGCAATAAGCTTGTTACGCGATAGGGTGTCGGACTGTATAATAAGATGCTACTATTTTTTACTATCCGAACAGAACAAACATGTAAAACTGTTTCTCATTCTAATCACTCCATTTAGGGTTCGAAGATCTAAATGGCATTTTACTCCAGAGAATGTCGTGTGTGCTGCAGAAAACTTTTATTATGTATGTTGACAAAAACATTATCTACAAAGTTTGCGTATTTTTTTCGAAAATGTTTTATTCTCTTTATCACGATTAAATCGTTTGTTTTTGTAATTGATGTAGAATAAAAACAGCTGTACAAGGTAAAGAATCCAAGGTGACCTAGAAAATATCTAGGTACATTAGAGGAAAAGTTAGAGAAAAATTATGGTGAATTAGAGGGAAATTATGGTATATTTACACTTTTTCTTGAAATGTTTTGCTGGAAGAGCAGTGATAACCCAGGGGTAACTGTCTCGACTTACAAGTTGTAGATCGTAGGTTCTAACCTCGCTACTAGGCGTTATACGTTGTGTAAATAATGTCATCACCATCGCTTTCAAAATCAGGGATTCATTCAAACACATAAAAAAAATCATCAAATCGGTCCAACCCTTTTGAGGAGTTCAGTGATATACCTACGTACAGAAGAATTATATATATAAAGATATATCTTATATAATATAATTCATAAATAGTTAATGTTGGTATTTCGCACTTTAATAGTTTTGTAAGACATCAGCTATGAAATGAACCTACCTACTTGTTTTCATCTTGAGGAAAAGGCTGATATCCACGTTCTACATAAAGGATACCTATTACCTTGGATTCAGTACATGATTCTGAAACCCCATTTTTTAATTTATTTATTTTACCATTTATGTACACACCTATATATACAGACAAGAAAAAACAGAACAGAAAAATAGGTACAAAGGTGATGTTTATTTCATAAGAAATCTGTTATATACCTAGGATATACCTAGGATAGGACAATAAATAAAGAGATGTAGACAGCCTCTCCCCTTTTTTTTTAGCTTAGCCCTTTATGTTCCGGGGTAGCGATAACCCTTTCGGACAATCCCGCTGCCCCGGACAATCCCTCTGCCCCGGACAATCCCGCTGCCCTGGACAATCCCGTTTGCCCGGACAATCCCGCTGCCCCGAAAAATCCCGCTGCCACGGAAACCCCCTGAGTTGAAATTTTCAACGGTTAGAATTTAAAAAAAATGGCTCTTCCATATATTTTGACCGCGTAGGTATTGCGCTTTTTTACGAAACTGCAGATTTTTTTTATAAACGACGAAAAATATCTATGCACTGTCTGTTAAAATGGACACAGTTTGCGCGTCGATGTCCCACCACCAATATATTAATAATGTAAAAATATATTGATAACTAGCAGCGCCTCGCGGTTTCACCCGCACAAGTGTCGAACCCGTGGGAATATCGGGATAAAAACTATTCTATGTCCTTTTCCGGGACTCAAACTATCTCTATACAAAATTTCATATAAATCGGTTCAGCAGTTTAAGCGTGAAGAGGCAACAGACAGCAGACACACTTTCGCATTTATAATATTAGTATGGATATAAAATGTTTTGGTGTATGACGAAGAGATCGATTTTGTTGTAATTATGAATAATTTGTTCAGTTTGAAGAAACTCTTATCAGATTTCGAATAGTTCTAGTATTCCTAGTCAATAATTATAGTACATCAGGTGGTTATCAAACTGCCGACCTCGCACTGACCAGTCCGACACTTAAACTGTTGGGGTATTCCGCTTTTTAATGACGTCTTTTAATTAATAAGGTCAAGGTGAGCTTACATCTTCCGCATTTATACTCAAATGTCAGTTTAGTAGATTATGGAGATAAGACTAATGCGCTTTTTTACACCACTTTTAAAAGTGACAAGCTTTTACGCTTTTGAAACAATCCCACGGTAACGTAATACCGGGATTAAGTATAGATTAGTACCTACCCTATGTGTTAATCCAGCCGATCGATTCTGTAAGAATCTCACAGTGAAAAGTTAGGTGAAGTGCAGCAGTTAGGGCAGAATCGCACTGTAGGTTATAAAGTAGGTCAGGTTAAGTCTTGTGTGTCAAATTTCAACCAAATCCGACTTGCCGTTTTTGCGCCAATCCGGAACATATCTAGACAAACAGACATACGGACAAAGACTTTTCATTACTATGTTATTATATACATAGATGTTGAAATAGGTATGTTCACGCTAGCTAACGATTGTTTGATGAATAGTTGAATTCAGTCAGATAATAATGGGGATAAAAAATGTATACGGTGTCCATTTTCAGACTTTTGGGTTGGGTAGGTATTCCCATGTAATTATTGCGAGTAATTATTATTAAATTGTTTATTTATTTCCGCATCTGAAACTATACCAAGTCAACTAGGTACCTACTTATGTCAAGTGCCAAAATTGGCATTATTTACAGCCAGAAAAGCTGACTTCTAAACTCTACACATAAGGGTTTCACATTTTACTTTTAACCATGGAACCCGTAAAAAGGTTATCCATGGCTCATATAATTATAATCTATAATGATCTACATAATATCCTAATAATAGAGCTAAATAGTTCGTTTGTTTGTTTGAGCGCGCTAATAAAAAAAATAAAAAAAATTAGTTTTAGGTTAATTTTTAGGCACTATAATTGTATGGAAAATTTACTTCTCTTGGCTAAATGTACACCTTTTTGGAAACGTTTTTATTAAATATTATTATTATTAAAAATATTATTATTATTATTAATCTCTGAAACTTCCAGTCGGATTTCAAAAATTCTTCTTTTGCATGTTCTTGCGGAAGGTTACATAGCATCACGCTACGAGCCTTAGGATCGGAGCGAGGTGGGTGAAATCGAGGGGCACAGCTAGTTCAAGATACATTGATAAGTATGTGCGTTAATAACCTTGTTGGCGCATCATAATTCATAGGTAATACACGTGCAGAGGATATATAATTGCTCTTAGATAAATGCTAAATGTGATCGATTTTGTAATTGTGTCGGTCAATTAAACAACTGCCAGCGGGTTTTTTTCTTTTGAATGGCATCTCACAGTTCAATCTAGGAGGTTGTCGTCTGCTTATTCGCGGGGTAGTTGCGTAACACATAGCAATGGGTTTAATTTTGACAGTTCAACAACATTCATTGCGATATTTAGGTACGCCGTTGATCAGACAAATTTTTCGAACATATGAAGCAATGGATTAGCAATATCTTTCATAATGACTCAGACTGAGATTGATAGTGTGTTACGCAATTAGGCGAATTGCCTGTAATTGTCTCAATAAATTAAAGCCTCGGCTTAGGGCGTCGCTGGCACAGGGCAGCAAGGGACAGGCTGGATTGGAATTAACTGCCTGCGTGACTGACGCGTCACTTTTTATACCGAGATCTTAAGTAGTTCGAGATGCGTTTGCGTTCAATTTGTGGCGTTCCGTCATTCCGAGTTTTTATATGTGTATATATTTTAAGTACTGATTGTAAATAACCATTTTGCTCTTTGAAGTTTTTATTTCTAAATTTAGTTCTGAAAACTATTGTAAAAAATAAATGATTTCTATTTTTATAAAATAAAAAAGGTTCAATCTTAAGTAGTTAAAATTACTGTCAATCACAGATGGCAAATACTATAATCAAACCATGTGAATTCGGTATAAGATAACCTTAGTGAAACTTTATTACGATGCAAAATAAGGTGACCTCAGTATGTGATTTCGAGTTGTTTTCCGATTTCAGTTTCCGTGTAAACTCGAACTTATTTCAATTAAACCATTTACAGGCGCTTATGAATTGTCACAGGAGTCGGATATTCAGAAAGATGAAGCTAGTTACCCACTCCAAAGCGTCGTGTAGTAGATTCCTATGGAGAAGAACGGGAAGAAATTCCATGGATGTGTGTAGATATAAAGGATTTACCTAATTTTTCTTTTCTGCTGGGTAATGGTAAAGGGCTACAGGCTTGCTTCAGATTACTAATTAGCTTTTGCTCGTGACATCTTCCGCGTGAAATTATTGTTCTCCTACCCACCGCATCGCATCGCATCGCCCGTCCGCGCTTTTAGTTCGTTTTCGCTTAGCGTTTTTTTCTGACTTTATTTATTTTTGCTTGGCTCTTAGGTATCTTAGCGTGATATTAAATAGCAATTAGTATATTAAATACCTTCATTAAGAAGTGTGCTATCAAATGCAAAAATATTTTTTTTAAATTTTACTGGTAATAATTCTCTAATGGCGCGTTCGAACAAACAAACAAACTCTTCAGCTTTGTTATTATTATAGATTAAATGACGGTTGAACCACTATCGTTCATCATCATCATCAGCCTACAGCAGTCCACAGCTGGACATTAGGGCACTCCAATTGCACGGCATTTAGCTAGCTTCTCGGTAACTTTCATCCAGCTGCTACCAGCCACCCTGCAGAGAAGTTCGTCGCTCCACCTACCCTGATGGCATCCTACCTTACGATTGTCTATTTGCAGTCTCCACTTAAAAACACGTCTACGTCTACGGCTGGCCGGCCCATTGTCACTTCAGCTTGCTTATTCTGTGGGTTATGTCGGCAGCTTTGATTCTCTGTCGGATCACCTCGTTGCGGATTCGATCCCTCCGAGTGATTCCAAGCGTAGCTCGTTTCATAACTCACTGAGCGACCTTGAATTTATGGACCAGCCGTACCGTGAGTGTCCAAGTTTCGGCTACGTAAGTCATAACAGGCAGGACGCACTGATTAAAGACTTTTCTTTAGGCGAAATTATCGTTCAAGTGTGGGAAATCTTCTTATCTGGTTGAGAATTTTCTTCTGTTCTGTTCCAACATTGCCTAATACCTAATGTTCCTAATTACCACGGACAAGTACCTTAACTATAATAAAATTTTAGTTTAAATAACCTTATAGACTTATCTTGGGATTAGCATCGTTAAACATTATCCTTGTTAATGCAGTCTGTAATACTAACAACTAAAGTCAACTTATTAAGGTTGGTTTGTTAGTTTATCTGTTCATATGTGCAGAGGTCTTGTGAGAGCTCAAATAAGAAACTAAGCAATGATCCATAGCTTGCCGGATGAAAATTATCTTCCAACAAATGCTAAGCTCCCCGGAGAATTTCATCGAAATGAGTTTGGTAGTTTCGCCCTAAACACTCATTAAACGATTCTCGAGAGATCAGCGGGGAAATAATTAAATTGTTATGCAGAAGAATTTATGATTAATTCGTCACTAGAGTTTTGGGTTTCGAGATCAGTGAGCAGAATGCAGCAAGCGTAGTCTGTATGAAGACCAGTATTATGTACTCTTCCATAAATATATATTTCTCCATTTTCTCCTAACTACAGCTATAATATATCTACTATGGTCCACCTTTATGTTATCTAAGTAATGTTTGTTATCTTGTGGGAATCGAACTCGCAACAAAGACCAACTCTATGCCACCGCATAAGACCCTGCCGATCGATTCTGTAAAAATCTCACCGTGATAACTTAGGTGAAGTGAGCGTGAAGTGAGCTATCAATAGGGGTAATCTCTAGCACCAGGTAGAATGACAGCTCACTTCACCTTAGTTTTCACGGTGAGATTTTTACAGAATAGCACTGCTGTTTCTTCGTTATCTTATCATTGTTACTTTTAATTAATTACAAATACTATTAACGATATACAAACCCCAGGTATATGTACCTACTTATGTGGTTCAAATTTATTAATTTTTATTATTTCTGTTTTACCTTGATGCTTCTATAAAAAAATAAGATTTGTATAGAATTATAATCAGTAGACTGTCTGTTGTTAAGTAAGTGAAACAAAACAATGTTTATTGTAACGGAAAAAGTGAAAGTAGTTTATTGTCTTCGTGATGATAATAGTATCTAAGTACCTACGTAAAGATTATAGGTATAAGGAGTTAAAAAATGAACCCGAAAAACTTTAAGAGGTGCTTTAGAGCATCGAACTGAACAACTTTCAGTATGGGACCAACACTGAAATCACGAAAAAAAATCAGGTGTTTAATACAAAAGTTCAATACCTACTTGAGCAAAATGTATGAAACAGCAGATTTTTTTTTCGTGATTTCAGAGTTGGTCCCATAGTAAAAGTTGTAAAGTTTTTCGGGTTATATTTTTAACACTTTGTATAGGAGACATTGAAATATTGTGCTGTATTTCTACACATTACGACCACGTTTTACAGTATTTTGACTTAGGTACATACGTAACAATTGCTTGCTTATGTCTCGCTTATATCTCCGGATCCAAACCTAAATTTAGACTGAGATGAGATGACACATTTAGTGATTTAATCTTATACATTGTAAAATTGTAATTTAATATTTTATTGATGACTTTTTTAATGTAATGTTTATTTGATTGAAATATTTTAATTAATTCTTAATGTAATATCTCTAATATTTTTAATTGTCTAAAAACTGGTTTCAATTTATATAAATACTACAAATTAATAAATCGTCTTTTTACATTTACAACAGACAATAGAATGTAAGTAGGTAGGTATACAATATTATGGGAAATCTTGTAAAATAACTACTAATTTGTATCTTGTAACTATCTTGTTGACTATTCTAGGTACTTAGCAGGAAGCACTAGAATCATTTCTTTTTTTTTTGTAAATTTTGATGTGATTGACATGATTTGAGAAAATATTTGACTTGAGTTGACTTCAAGACATTTACAAGTCTACTAACTCTCAGTAGGTACTAATGGAATATTTATCGATTCGTGTAAACGCAACTTTTTCCTTGCCCTGTGATCAGATAAGATTCATGGATATATTTTTTAATAATGTCTGCGTCACGGATAGTGTTCTAAATTTTTTTTCAGTTAGGTATTATATTTGTGTGCACTGTCATACAACGTCTTACTACTTAATCTAAAGATAAGAATAACGCAGTTGGTAAATTTTCTTAAACTTGCAGGTTGAAGGTTTTTTTTGTCATGTTTAGGCGTAGTGTTTAGGGCATAATAAAATGCATATAGCACAGGCTACTGAGTTACTCAGTATCCTGCGCTATGTGCATTTCATTATGATACTTACCTTGCCTTATGTTATGATAATATTACTTATATATGAATATGAAGAGCCTTTGAGCAACATTGGCGATGCCATGTCACTTTCCTTGTGTCCAGTAAGGAAAGACGTTTATAATGACCCGGTCTAAGGTTGACACACCCAGAGGAAGTATCTCCGGCTGAATAATGAGCACATTTTTAATTTGCACTTCCTCAAATAACTCCAAAGTAAAGTTGACTTTGTATAATATTTAGGGCAGATTTTTCCAACGCCAGATAATCATATCGGAGGAATAATTTTTGACAGTTTTTCCATAGAAAAACTGTCAGATGTCTATTTTATTCCTCGAATAAAATAATTATCTGTCGATTGAAACATTAGCCCTTAGGAAATGATGGCGGAAAATTAATGAATTTTTGTATAGCCTGAGGATGAGATGAATCTATTGATATATCTGATGATGTATTATGGATATCGCTTCCGTAAACAATCGTTTTTCTTTTGCTCGGCTCCTAGAGGGCATAGCGTGATGTTAAAGCCTGTAAGCCTTCCTCAAGAATTGAGCTATCAAATGCAGAAATATATTTTTCAAATCCGACTGCTAGTTCCAGAGATTAGCGCGTTTAAACAAACAAACAAAATCTTCAGCTTTATTATATTAGTATAGATAATCAGGTGGTGACGTCATGAATAACTAAAGAACGCGCTGAAACATTAAAAAATATTACTAGAACGATTGCTATTTGATTAAAATCAAAATCAAAAGCCATTTATTCAAATTAGGCTGAGAGTCAGCATTTTTCGAACGTCAAAATTACAAAAGACATTCCCCCCAAAACGCCCGCCCTTCACCACTTCCTAGTGATTTCGCTGGGTAGAAGGAGTGGCGCAACAAACTCCCTAGCAGCACAGCTCTCTATTCAGTCAGCAAATACTTGATTGTATACAATACTAGGTTATGTAAAGTAATTAACAATATAAGACACACAACATTAAATTAAATTATTCGCCTATACCAAAAAATACAATAAAAACTATACGTAGGTAAGCAAAGCAAAAAAATAATAGATAGAAATGTAAATAAAAACTTACTACTTATACAAAAGCCTCCAGGCATAAAGGGCGTGACCTAGGGGGATACAATCTATCAAAGATTACCTAACTTAAAGCAAACCTTGGATCAGAATTAGGTACCCACTAAAGGTTTATGCTCTTGCCCTTTCGATTACACCAAGTATTTCGAAGCCATGCTGGACGTTTTCCTGTACCTATATTCGTTTATTCTTCAAATAACTCACGTGCCGGCAAAAGGCAAACAGCGTAAGTTGTAGCGTTACCTAGTCCTGCCTAAATCTACGTAACTAAACGTTTGGTTAGTTTTGACCATTCTGATCTTCTTCTTTTTCATGTCGCTGGCACGACAGTTATCCAAATTTTGTTGGCCCTCAACTTCGCTACCTCTACGGTGTTCTTGCATATTTTGGGACACAGAGAGGAGGTGGAGCATATTTTGGCCATTTTGCTGCAAGTATAAGTTAGTGCAGGTGTGCTTATAAGAGATCGCATAGATTAAAACTCATTGCAATTACCAACAAACATAATTTGTACAATATTGTACGTATTATATTCCTATCTAAGATTAACTAACTTAAAGTAAATCTTGGAATTTCTGTTTAATGGTTACCCTTGCCCTTTTGTGAACGCCATTCTTTTTTTAGTGCTGTGCTGAACGTTTGCCTACTTCTTAAGTTTATGTTCAACAACTAACTCATGTGCCGGCCATTTTGTACGGCAGGAGATGAGCAATTAGGTAATTACATAATTGTGTTTAGCCATTGTTTTTCCTGTTTCTATAATTACACGTGTGAAAATAAAGATAATTAGTAATTGTATTTAGATGCTTGACGGTAGATTTACAACAGAATCTTCCTTGTGACTTGCCTATCTTCTGTCCGTAATGATAACTTGATAAGATGCAGTAGAGTACTTCTGCAGTTGATAAAATTATAATATCTCATACCTATTGACCGATGTCGACAGTTTAAAGAAAACCTTTATCTGATTCTTCAAAATTCGTTTTTTTTGCAGTTATTTTTCTTTAGCGGGCAGTACCTACGTAATATACTATAACATTTTCCTCAGCATGGCATGACTTGACCAAGTTTCCCTACTTTTTCTGGTAGGCAGTAAAGGCAAGTAATTTAAGTAGGCAGTAAACTAGAAACTCGATTTTATATAATTCGAAGAAATGGCACTAGTTAAAGGAACGCTATGGAAAGTCATGATTTCCTAAAATGAGCCATAATCAACGAGTAATATTCGATGATGATGATTTGTGCCTTCCGGGATATCAGCTTTTGGACACTGCAGGATTTTGATGAGACCTATTCAGAGAAATAGCATACGACCCCCACATATGTAGTTGGGAAAAGGTTATGCAGATGTTGGTAGGAATCGAGGAAAATACACAGGTCTTCCTCAAGACAATTGAAGTAATTCGTTGAAAACATGAAATAATTATACCGTATGTAGGTACTTATACATACTTGTATTAAAATTAATATGAAGATGACGCATATTAATAGGGATTAACAGATTGTTTTCATAGATAAGCCAACAAACAGCGGGTTCATTTAAAATTCCCAGCTAATTGTAATCTTAACAAAAAACTTTGTTATAACATAGTTTGCATCGTGAACACGGTAGAGGAAAAAATGTTTTGATTGACTTTGTAATACAATTACTATAGCTGCCAGAGCATGTTTGATGTTATCGAGCGGTAAACTTTAAACTTATTGTTAGGGCTATGAAAATGGCGGGAGAGATATCGGAGAGGAGATAAAACTAAGCAGCTGATATATTCTGTAAAAACTTTCCGTGAATACTAAGGTGCAGTGAGCAGACAATTGCGTCAATCCTCGTGGAATGACTGCTTACTTGAAGCTCACTTCACTCTAGTTTTGACGGTGAGATTTATACAGATTAGATGCTAAAGATTAGAATCCTATCTACGTAGTATCTGGAATATTTGTGGTGTTTCTTTCATTCTCAATTTATTTCTAAGATTTCGGTAGAAGCACGTTAAGCCGTTGGTCCTGCGCCTGATCTCTCTCCGGTCGTGTCGGATTGCCGTCCCATCGGACTATGAGAGTGAGGGAAGAGGGAGTGCACCTGTGTCTGCGCAAATACTTGTGCACTTTAATATCTCCCGCGCCGAAGGCTAGTCTCCGTTGAGAGTGGCCGCCGAGGCCGAAATACGGTCTGAAGGACTTTTTTTTATTTCTATATTTCTAAGATTTATACTGTATTTTACCAATTTATATGTTTGACTAAATATTATTAAATGTATAATGTGTTGTGTGTAGCTCATGCCATGGTATCGAAGCCTGCATATTGATAGTGAGGCCGATTACCCACTGCCTAGGATTCGCGGGACGAGGAGGGTCTTTTATTATTAAAATTCTTCGGCTTAAGAATCAGAAATAATTTATGAAAGTATTCAATAATAGTCACAGTTCTCTTGCTGTACGTGATTATAGAGCAACTACGTGACTATTAGCTTTTGGCTCCAAAAGGAAACCAAGTCATTGAGAATTTCTAAAGCTATTAAAATACTGATCGTTTCAAGTATTAATCAATATAGAATCAGTCTATAGTGTTCCCCCTGCTGAGACACCGGCCTCCTCTCTTCGAGAGAGAGTGGGCTGTAATCCACCACGCGGGCCCAGTGCGGGTTGGTAGATCTATATCACATGTCTTCGAATGTTTGGTTCTAGGACAATTATATTTATGAAGTGAAAACTAATTTGATGCTCCTTCTTATTTCATAATTAATTAAATAGTATCCCGCCACTGTCTCGTTGGTCTAATTGTCGCAAGCCTTATTACTGAGCATGAGGTCCTTGATTCGATTCCCCGGTCAGGAATAGTGTTATTGGGTTTTTCAATCAGGAATTTCTCAATAGCAGCCCGGAGTCTAGATTTCTGCCCGATTGATGGTAATAGACTCGCTTTAACTACCGGCGAATTACGGGTGTACAGACGCCAGCACATCAAGCTACCCGAAACTGTAAAATTTTCCCAATCGACTAAGAACCTTATACTTTAGCGATAAAGTTTGACAGATTGTAGTATCTTGATGTGCTGGCGTCTGTACTATAGGTACACCTCTTCTAGTTTTGCACCTAAACAGTCCCTAATTCTTGTGTTTTGTTTAAGACAATCTAAAATTCAACTTATTATAACTTAAACTCAACTTGATTATGGAAATTATTCATGTAAGTAAAATACCTACATATTTTATATGATAATGATCATCGGCTAATAATAACAATTATTGTTAACGAGGGTGGGCGCTGATACTTTAATTACAAGATAGCCCTTACCTTAGGCCTATTTTTATATCCTACTTTAAAGTGCAAATACTCTTTCTAATTTTTTTTTACTTACCCTTCGCGGATTACCGGAGTGATATTATGTTTGTTGTGTAGTTTCCAGTCTTACCAAGGGGTATCGTAGTATCCAGTAACTGGGTTGTGGAGGTCAGATAGGCAGTAGCTCCATGTAAAATACTGGTAGTCAGCTGAGTCCTTTTAAACTGGAAGCCGACCCCAACATAGTTGGGAAAAGGCTGGGCAGATGATGTAGTTTCCCGCAAACCGCTACACAGATCGCCATCGCTGACTTCACGGCCTTTACCGCAGTCACTTCAAACAAATATATATCGGTTAAATCTTACAATCAGCGGGTAATCCCACATTAAATGGGTTTTTGATACACATACAGTTTATCTTAGCCGGATTTTGTGCTAAAAATTAAATAAAAAAATTGCGTTTCTTATTAAACAAGGCCGAGGATGTTGTAGATATAATAATTATGATGTGCTTGCGCCGATTCAGTTTATGTGTAGTGGATCTTATGAACGGTCGCGTGTCGTGAAGTCGTAGCGAATGGTCGCATATTATAATAAAACAAAACGATGATTTAAAATTAATGAAAATTTAATTGTGTACGTACAATCAAAATTAAATTAGGTAGTAGTATTCCAATTTAAGAAGTTTAATGACATTAAAGTTATATTAACCCGAACTGCATTTCTATGTTTCATCATTTTTGTGTTGTTGTTGACGTTAAATCACAAACAAACAAATTGTATAAAAACTTGTTTTTGTTCTTTTAGCTACCTTTATCAGAAACTTAACATTTTACAACATTTTTATGCTAGTTTTTATTTTTTACAGGCTTACCTAATCGGCAGTTTTCGGTGAAGTGTATTTATAGAAGAAAATCGATACCATTAGGTAACAAAAAATATTTTTTTTTTAAATCATACCTTTGATGTATCTAATAAAATAATAGTGAAAAGTTAAGTGGATAATATATTTTTTCTTTAAATAAAGTATTAGTTGATACTAGTGAAAGTGGTGGATTATGACGACTGAAGAAAAGTCCCCGGTGGACGGTTTAAAGCCACAAGAAACATGGCGGATCATGAAGAATGTGGTGGTCATCAGTCTGGCGTTCATGGTGCACTTCACAGCGTACAGCGTGAGTTCATTAATTTGATGTTAATAGTACATATATACCTACAGTCGTCAGAAATATTTTGAGTATGAATATGGATAACAAGTTGACTAATGGAGAAGTTTGGAAGAAAAATACATGTTGCGCCGGCCACTAATAAACTGGGAATGACGAAGACGAGTCACACACACACACATCCTGACCTGGAACACCCTGTATAATGGAGTCTTGATAAATCTTATCGCTTGCGCTATGTAGTCTAGGTTCTCTTAGTACTTTCATTAGTTCTATAAATATTAGAGTAGGTAGGTATAGCCGTGCATACCTACAAGATTAGGAACAATACATCCTTTTTTTTGGGTGGGAAATTATCAAATAACTTCTCCCGCTCTGGGCGGAGCGGGAGGGCGTGACAGACTTTTAGTGGTTAAAACCCACCCGTGTTCCTGCTAATTGGGTAATTTATAATACCATAGGGTCAGTGGGTCGTCTTAGGGGCGGAAGCTATTTATGCGTACGTAAACTGTTTATAATCATATGACAATATTTTGGAATGATAAGTTTTTTTTCAATTGTGTGTCGGTCTAGGCACTGTATATTTATATATGGGTTCCGTACATGAACTGAATAGTGTGTAATGTTAATTTTATCTTACCGACCATATAAATCAAGATATGGTTTTGCGAAGCATGTACAAAGTTATTGACTCACCAATGTACAACTAATTAAGTTTGGGTCACAATTTCCCCAAGTGTCATAATATGAGGCGGCTAATGGTAATTAAAGTAGTTTTCCTTTCCTTGGGGGTTCTAGGAAAATGAGGTCACCAGAAGGTAGTGTAATAGATTTACCTCAAAAAGAGAATTTATGTACAGTTCACTCAATTGGCGTCACAATGGGAAAGCCAACTCTTTTGTTTTAGGAAGCCACACTGGCATGAGCTTCTCTTGGGTAACCAAAGGATGGTACCTAGTAATACATTAATTTTTCACTAATTTTACCTCTGACAGCAGCAACGCAACAGCAACCCTATAGTAACGACAGTGATGTTGACAGTGATACAAATTTAGAGGTAAAATAACTGTGACAGGACTGTAGCTTCGCTCGAAATGTGGAGTGTGGCTTGTTAGGTTACAGTTCCTGGGAGCTCTGCTTTCATATTTTTGTTGTGTTTTGCTCCGCAAAGTTTTTATGCCTTTACAAAACGTCGAGATTTCTTTATTATACGAGTATGTAATCTACATATTAATGTATTATGTAACACAATTAATTATTTTAATTTATTTTTATTATCCAAAAATAATTACCTATTTGCTTACTTATTATTTTAATTTACAATAAGAAATAAATATTAGAGAAAATATAAAACAAAAATATATAAACCTCTTCCAGAATTAATTTTCCAAATTATGTTGAAAACTGCATCATAATCCGTTGCGTTGTTTAGAAGAACAACCCGGCCACAGAGACACGCGAAAAGCGATTGTTACATAGAATATGTATTCACTGCATTCCATTTAAAAAGTGGATAAGTAATGGATCCATCATAACGCAGTTTTTCTTCTTATACCACTAGAAACAAATCGTGACATGAAGTCAAAAGTTAATGATAATGATGATCATGATACACTTAAGACTTAAATGTATCACACACTTCCGGAATGACTTAAGTCTTAAGTCATTCCGGAAGTGTGAGGATCGGACGGTTCAATAGGTTTTTTCAAGCCTTGAATAACTTTATAATAGCTTCTTTTTATGCGGCGCTTCCATCTGTGGAGACCTTTGCAGTCATCATAATTATTTAGACGACTTTTTTTGGTGTGATGGCGTCTAATCGGTTTTAGTTTTTATAATGACACAGTCTCATACTGTTGTGTTCAGTATGAGGAGTCTTAACCGTGACTGATAAACTGATTAGAATCTACTTTCAGGCGGATCCACATCTGCGAATACCTATGTGATTCCTCCTCATTAGGGTTTTCTTACGCCCGGTTCCTAGAACAAAAATCAACGGCATTTTACATGCGACAATTAATAGACAATTTATCAGTTTATTTTCGTTTATTATTGTTTCATAAACCGGCTGTATTTAATCAATTATAATCTCGCAGCTGTGTTACAAAACAAAAGCCATATAGATTTTCATTTAATTTTAATTGCAGGGTGCAGCTAACCTACAAAGCTCTATCAACGCGGAGGCAGGACTGGGTACCGCGTCGCTGGCGGCAGTGTACGCGGGACTCATCTTCTCTAACATATTTCTGCCTGTTGTTGTTATAAAGTGAGTTGAGAACAAAAGCGGGCAAAACCTGGACGAGGCTGGCAGAGGAGCGTGGGGACTGGCATAAGAAAAGAGAGGCGTTTGCCCAGCTGTGGGTGAAGTCGGGCTGTGGATGGTGATGATGATGATGAAGTTGAGAACAAACTTTGTTTCACTTAACAGCCTCGTTGGTCTAGTGGTTGCAAGAGCTACTGCTGAGCATGAGGTCCTGGGTTCGATTCCCATGTCGAGCAAAGTGATATTAGGTTTTTCCGTCAGGGATTACTCATTAGCAGCCCGGAGTCTGTTTTGGGCCGGTTGATGATAGGCTCTCCACCTATTACTTGGGACTTAAACGTAACTGGGGAAATATGGGTGTCCTATAGGTACAGACCTCAGCATATCAAGGTACCCAAAATTGTCAAATTTTCCCAATCAACTTTGAACCTTATGCTTTTGTGATAAAGTTGAAAATCTATTAAAGAAATTTGACAGATTGTAGTAGCTTGACGCGCTGGCGTCTGTACACCGGTGTATCAATTTTTGGATGGATACGGGTACGGCGGAAAACAGAAATAAGATCAAGATCGCTGCTAGTGAGAGACCTCCGACGTTGACATTGAAAACAGCAACATCTAACGCAACATAACACAGCAGAGCAATGACATACAAAAGAGCCGAGAAAGCAGTAGAACCCCGCCAAAAGATTCACCCGTGAGGCTCGACCTGAACCAATATGGCAGTGACGTCGTTAAAAGATGTCTATCCGTAGATAATAATCACCTATCTCTCCACTAGTTCAATGTTTACTCAAGGATGCATATCCGGTACGGCTCTCAAATCCTTCCCTTTCCTACGAGCATATCTTCCCTACCATTACAGCGTCCCCCGGTCTACTCCTTGATATACATTGGCCGCTGTAGCACCATAAACATGGAGCTACAGGGGCTGGTGCGAATCTTGGGGTCCATTAGATTTATCGAGTCTGGTTTAACCATTCCTTTCGTTTAGTATAAAAATGTCTAAACATCCAAGATTGTTGTTTGCGATGAAACATACCTTCTCTTAATTTAAAACTCAAATTCTACTAACCAATGATAATCCTGTATTCCAGATGGCTGGGCACAAAATGGGCGATATCTCTCTCCTTCGTCACGTACATGCCGTACATAGCGGCGCAGCTGTACCCCACCTTCTACACCATGATTCCGGCAGGGCTCATCGTGGGCCTCGGCGGGGGTCCACTCTGGTGCGCCAAGTGTACTTATCTGTCTGTGGTAAGACTAAATTTTCTTTACATAATATTTCGTTTGTGGTAGCTATAGACTCCTGGAGTATGGAATTCGGACATTCAATGATCTCTTAGCATTCTTCAACTCACTACCACTTGTCTTTTTGTCCTTCTCTTCAAACATATGAGAATACCTCGTACATGTTATGGTAAAACAGTGCCAGTCAGCAAGGTGGCGGAACTGACCACCCCGCGGTGCGCCAAACTTCGTGTTTACAGATATATAAAGCCATTTTTCTTCTCCCTTCTACCATTACTACTCAATATAATTTTTCTTTTTCTTTTCAGTTACTTGCATCATACGTCTCTCTACATCAATTGAATGATGATTGAATATATTGATGTGATCGTACTAGCCATCTCTAAAAGACTGCTTATATTATTTTCAGGTATCAGAAGCACACAACAAGATATCTAATATATCAGCTGAGGCGCTACTGACTCGTTTCCTGGGTCTGTTCTTCATGATCTTCCAAATGAACCAAGTTTGGGGCAACCTCATCTCTTCACTTGGTAAGTCAACTTATCAAGGAATATAATATTCTAAGTCTAAGGTCTGAACCCTGGACTCGTCACTCAACCTGGAATTATAACTAGTCTAATCTGGTCTCCGATAAGGAATACTCCTGAAAACTTTAGCCAGTTTAAAAGACAGTCCCCAGTGCATGGGGATAAGACAGTTGTCCAAGATCAGCCAGGAGGTGATCCTCCTGGCTGATCTTCTCTCCTCCTGAATGAGTTGCACAGATATGTGGAGCCTCAGCTCCACATAAATATGTGCAACTCATTTCTCCCTAAAGAAATGTTCTGTATTGTTGATCCAAGTATTTCATACGATCTTCTTTTGTTTCCAGTGCTGTCGTCAGGCAACAACACAGCAGCAGTAACGTCAGTCAATGAGACGATGATTCCTATCTTATGCGGAGCCAACTTCTTGCCCAGTGCTGATGCTGGAGAAGCTCTGCCCACGCAGCCCCCAGAGAAGATACAGATGATTTCAGGTAAGGTGGAATTTATAGAGTCAAAATCGATTGTTTAAGGGTAGAAGATGCCTCACTGCGATACCTGGCGGTTGCGGTTTAGCTCGCTACCTCGATTTCACCTCCATGTAAAACAAACTCATACTAAACGACACGCACGCACATGTCGAAGGATGCCTCACTGCCATACATAGCGGTCTGCTTGGGGGTGTATCTCTACGCCTGGCATGTGCGTGCGTGTCTATTATCATGCCTTTGTTTTACGTGGAGTTGATATCGAGGTAGCGAGCTGAACCGCGACTACGAGGTATCGTAGTGTGGCATCTTCGGGAGGTAATTACTCTAAGCAATAATTTCTGTGATTTGAAACCATCGCGTTGGTAATATTGTGACGATCGTTAGATTTTAAGATTAAATAATATGTTAGTTATTGGCCTCAGAACAGTATTTAGCTATTTCATAGCATTTTTAAATGGCGGACTTTGTAAATGAGAAAAATATGTTTGTAAAACTAACCTTAACTGCTTAAGCTATACTCGACTACTCGTAGCTATCAGGCAGAAGCTGTGGCCGAAATCGGCTAATTGGCATCATCACCATCATGATTATTATTAGAAAACGTAATAATCGAATAAAATGATGCTTAACAAAGTAAATTGTATCGTGACATCAGTAAGCATAGAAATGCTGAAAAACATTTTTTCTTGAATAAGTTAAGTACTTACAATATAAAATTTATTATGTAACTCACTAAAAATAAAACTCAAACTTCTATGTTACGAAGCGTAACAAAGTAATAATGTGTAAACACTGTAACGAACATTTTTACAATAGTTAGTAAATACAATAAACATGGTTATTAAAATAAATACGTGTCGTACTGGATATGCAAATTCAGCACGAAATCATAAGAAGCCAAGATTTTCACGGTACTCGATGCCACACAATTTTTGTCAAAACAACAATCATGTTATTTGGGTAAGGCCGATGACATGTTTCCTTCCAAATATATCATTTTCTTGTACCTATTAGGAATTTATCAAAACCCTTAAAGATCTAGTTTTATGTATCTTTTCCAGGCATCTACCTCTCTTGTATGGCTGGGGCAGCCATCATTGTTGCTGTAGGAGTGGACTCTATGAAAAGGTGATTTTATTGCTAAAGTACTTTTCACTTAAGATTCGTTTATCTGTCCGAAAAGGCATAAGTATTTACCTATGTGCATGAAAAATAAATCACACTACCTAGAGCATTTAAATGGTCTTAAAATGGTAGTAAAATTCTTCCCCATTGGTATTCCATTTTCCATTTGGATTGAGTAGCGGTGGCCTAGTGCTACCGACTCTGACTTACGACTTGTAGGTCATGCGTTCGATCCTAGGCAGGTACTTTACTTTGTATGTTTAATTTCACCACTGCTTTCACAACGGTGAAGAAAAACATCGTGAGGAAACCGGTATGTCTTAGAACCAAAGATTCGAAGACATGTGACATTTAAAAACCCGCTCTGGGCCCGCGTGGTGGATTATGGCCCACTCCCTCTTAAAGAGAGGAGGCCTGTCCCAGCAATAGTAACATTATACTTATAGGCTGGTTATGCAATTGGTATTCCACTATGGTCTAATTTAGTCTCATTTCAGCTTCATAATTAACTCTTGGCACAGATACGACTCAGGACGCACGGGTTCCGGTGGAGGGATGTCAGGCATGGCCCTGCTGGCTGTGACCCTGAGACTGTTGGTAGAGCCCACACAGCTACTGCTTGTCATCATTAACATCTTCATCGGACTGCAGCAGGCTTTCTTCGGAGCTGATTTTACTGCGGTAAGCTTGGTTTCGTTGAGAGATAGTGTGAAACTCGACATGTCGAGTTCTGACGGATTCAAACACGGCCGTTTTAAACGTGCGGAAAAAACTAAATAGTCTTAACCCATGGTGTGTTGAGTGAGGGGTACAGTAAAAAGAGGTTGGTTAACACTAGAATACGACTGAAAGGAAAGTTCAGTCATACTACAAAAAGCTAGAACTAAACACAAGAATACAATTTGCTGTGATATGTTTGCAGGCGTTCGTGTCGTGTGCTGTCGGTACCGGTTCAGTCGGCTTCGTCATGATGACCTATGGATTGTCTGACGCCATTGGATGCGTTCTCACCGGGTACTTGGCAAAGGTAAGAAGAACATGATGCAGATGCATTTACATGGATATTTACATGTCACATCTAAAATTAGAAAAATTATACAGAGTAGATTTTTGAGACGGGCAGTAAAGGCAGATAGGCAGGTACCTTAAAACCATTGTAGCTACGGGAAAACGTTCTTATGAGACTGTCCTTAACTTTCAGAGTATGTAATTGCTAACTGCAGTTACAGATTTTGGAAAACTGATATGGTCAGCTAGAAAAACTTCAATTCTCACGGATTAAAAAACTGTTCTGGACCAACTTAGGTTAGAATACTGGAAAAGTCACAAAACGCAAAAAAACTTTTCATCCAAAGGAATAGTGGGCGGTTCTATTAAAAATAATGGCAGCCCTAATCCTGTACAAAAATTAGTAGGAATACTGTTAATACGTCTAATTTCAACTGTAAAAAATGCAATTACGTACTATTGAAATATTTTGTTGAGCTACATTTCTGTTAATGACATTTTTTTTAAGTCCTTGTGGATAGCCTCCGTCTGGGGAGAATGGAGGGCTATGCCGGACTCCTACCGAGTAAAACGCCACGGTTCCTTCCACTACCAAGCGTCGGGGGCCTGGAAGAATCTCGTACAACGGCAGGCGTCGCTCACTGACTCCTCGACCCTAAACAAAAACTAACTAGCAATACTGATATTACGTCCAATATCAACTAAAAAAATTAAAATGAAGTACTGCTGGAATATTCAGTGAGTTAAACTTCTGACAGTGCCATCCTAACTATTTTGACAAATTCCTTCTTTCTAACCATCTTTGTTTCTAACTCATTGGTTTGGTAATATTTCAGCTAACTGGCCGTATTCCCCTGATCTGCGGCGCGACGATAGTCCAAGCGGCATTGTTCAGCGCTGTTTTGACGTGGCGGCCACATGCAGGAGAAGGCTATGTGCTGTACATCATAGCTGTGCTGTGGGGCCTCTGCGACTCCATTTGGATTGTGCAGATCAATGGTAAGTGGATGATAACTAAATGGGTTTGTGGCGGCATCTACAACGGCACATGCAAACTACGCATCACATTGAACGTCACACAAAATCCTGCATAGCGCAAGCGAAATTTACCGCGCAGCTAGCATATTCACGTCCCGATATCAATAGTCGGGCACCAGACACAACACCCGTCTGGTCGGAGGATTTTCCCTTTTATAAGGAGTATAAGTGAACCTTACAACCTGATTCTCATACCTCTATACGAGTAGATTGAATAGAAGTATAAATGGATGTTTGCCAAGGCAAAGCATTGCCAAGGCATATAACACACTTAGGGTTATGTGGCCATATCAGTAATACTCAGTCTGGGATGCGCCGTCGTGGTAACTTTCGGACTTCGGACGCGTGAGTGAATAATAAAGAGTATTCTATACTAGACATATTTTATTAATGTAGGCTTGTAGATCCCACTATCGACTTAAACCTCTGGGAAGTAAGATCTTGAATTACTGGTTCTTCCTACTATGCAGACAGTAAAGCAATCTGTCAAAGTTTTATCGGCCATCGCTTATCACCCCACGCCATAGACCATAGACCACGACATAGTTCGCAAACAATCTACAAAAAAAAAAAACTTCTACATCCAAATTTCAACATCACCTTAATAAAATATATTCTCGTTTCAGCATACTACGGCATCCTCTTCCCCGGAAGAGAAGAAGCAGCCTTCTCAAACTTCAGGCTCTGGGAATCCGTAGGCTACATCATTGCTTACGTCCTGTCTCCGTACCTGAGGACCAGTGCCAAGGCCTACCTCATCTTTGGCATGATGATCATAGGAGTAGCATGCTACTTCGTAGTGGAATACCAGCAGTACAAGATAAAGAGGAAACTCGAGAATAAGAAGAAGGATTTGTGCTATATTAGTAGTAGTAAAGGCGTTGATAATATTGCGTTTCAGACTGTTGAGTGATGTCCTAGGACGATATTCTTTGGGAATGTGACCATTTTTTTTTGTTATGATAAAGTGTGATTAACAGTGTCAATTATTTTTAAATAAACATTAGGTGTAGTACATAACGGCAGTGTAAACTGAATGCTGATTAAAGCGATAGCAGCTGGAATATCTTAAAGCGAACACGTTAGGCACCCTATTTTTTTTGAACACCCTTTTAATTACAATCTCAATCATTTTGAAGGATATTGCTAATCCAATGCTTCATATGTTCGAAAAATTTGTTTGCTCAACAACGTTAATAACGCAATGAATGTTGTTGAACTGTAAAAATGAAAGACATTGTTACTGTCAGTGTGTTATGTAATTACTGGATTGTAAATAACTGTGAATATTATCGTTACCATTGACTTTTAGTTAGAAAACGTTGTTTATTGCGATCCTATATACACTGAAAGTATTTAAAAATAAGCGCCTACAAAACATTTGAAGCAAACATTTAATTCGTAAGATTATGTTGTGGCATAAATGTCTTCAATGATATTAGTGTAGATTTTAGTCTTAAAGGCATGCTAACAGTACGATCTACGAGAAAACGTTTCATTTTTTTTGTTAGAGCCGATATTTTTTACAAAATACATATATACGTAGGTACACACGGCTACACATGAAGCTATACATTTCCAGTTTTAGCTGACCTTTTGATTTTATAGGTTTTTCGTACAATCAGAAGTCGGCTTATACTGGTTATGAATAGCTTGATTTGTAGTCGTGCGTACGTAGGTGTATGAAATCGTAATCCATACTAATATTATAAATTCGAAAGTAACTCTGTTTGTATGCATCCTGAGGAAGAACAAAGGCTACTTTTTGTCCCAAGGTAGCACGTTCCCGTGGGATAATTTGCGACATCCAAGAGGGCAAATACGCGGGCAGAAGCTCTTTCATAATATGTTATCGAAATTTATGTTCTGTTGATTTTTCTAGTAGGTTGGATAACTATGTAATGATAACACTACCAATGTATAGAATTTATTGTAACTTTTAGGTTTAACTATAAGGTTCAGGTCTAAGTTATAGTTATCCACCCAGAAAGCCAATTCTCGTAATTTAAAACGTTCAAAATCTAGTCGCAGTTTCATCTGATCGGCGACAAACAAAATGTCAAAAAATAAAAATGTAGGGAAATTAAGGTATTTTTGACAATGAACGTTCTTATGACATTGCATAACTTGACATTCATAAAATTACGAGATTTACCCCTCTGTACGAAACGCTAGAAATATGATATTTATGTCTTGGACCATTAATAAAAGGCACGTTTATGATAGATAAGCTTAATCGTTGTTACGTTTAAAAACTAATTTTAAGTGAAGATTAATTGTGATAATAATTTTAAAATAAAAAAAATGATTTATTTATCGTTTTTTTCCAATATGTACTTATGCATTTTTTAAAAATTTTAACCTTTGTAGTAGAGCCGCACAACAGTGGATTGTCGGTCATAGCGCACTTTTAGATACAGCAGCATTTGTATGATACAATTAATGTGTGCATACACACGGGCGGCACTTTCAACGGCAGAGGCAACTGCAGCCGTCGAGAACGTGTCGCTCGTCTATTAGATTACGTTGCTCAAATACACGAGCGGCATGTTGTCGCCAGCAGCCGCCGACTGGCGTTGACGGCAGCCGTAGACATTCTTCGACGGCTGCAGTTGCCTCTGTCGTTGACGCGCGTCGCTCTTGTGTATGAGCACTAAAGCGCGTTGAGCGTACAAATTCTATCACGGACCGCCTTCAAAGTCGTCAACGTCAGTTGCGTCATGTTCGAGTAAACGTTGTCATCCTTGGTTCGCATGGAACGTGTTGATAATCCCGCCTCTAGCAGCGGGCGCCAAGGCCTCTTCGTGCTCTGTACTGTCGACGGTCAACTCTTAGCAACTGCAAGGCTCAGAATAGCAAAATGCTCGAGCATACTCTTCTAACTTGATTCTTGCACAATTTTCAGAATTTATTTAATAGGTTTATTATTAAATAAAGTATTTCAAATACAAGACGTAAATACGTATTTTGTATCTTGTATTTGTATTTCAGATACTTTTATCTAAGATAAGTCACATCACTGTCAACGGCAGAGGCAACTGCAGCTGTCGACAACGTGTCGCTCGTCTATTAGATTGCGTTGCTCAAATAAAGATCGTGCAAGAAGGCGCGCCCCACTCTTTTTCCTAATGCTTACAGCACAAGTGTGCAACATTCCGCTAGTGTTTTAGTTTTGTTGATACACACTAATTATTATTAGTGGGTAATTAGTGTATCGAAAAAACTAAAACACTAGTGAAATTAACTAGCGATAACCACTAACGATTCGGAAGAAGAGTGGGGCGCGTCTTCGTGGATTGCACTATCTATACACGAGCAGCATGTTTGTCGACAGCAGCCGCCGGCTGGCGTTGACACTCGTCGACGGCTGCAGTTGCCTCTGTCGTTGAAGCGCTTCGCTCGTGTGTATGAGCACTAAAGTGCGTTGAGCGCACAACTTCCCCATCACCTGTGGAGTTCCCCAGGGAAGTGTTCTTGGCCCAGGTCTCTTCCTGATATACATAAACGAACTTTGCCAATATAAACCGTCAAATGGAAAAATATTTTCATACGCGGATGACACTGCACTCGTATTTCAGGGAGATTCCTGGGCTGAGGCACGGTACCTTGCCGAAAAAGGAATTCATCAGGCATCGCTGTGGTTAAACAAAAATCTTCTAACATTAAATATCAATAAAACAAAATATATTACATTTTCGATGAATAAAACAACACAACCAACTAACTTCACATTAAAAGCACACATCTGTAATAGAAATACCCAGTCATTAACATGCTCCTGCGCAACACTAATGAAAACCAGCAATATTAGATATCTCGGCACCCAAATAGACGATACCCTTTCATGGCATGCACAACTAGATATTCTGTCTGCACGTACGCGTAAAATGATATGGATTTTTGGAAAGCTCAGAAACGTACTCAAATTGAAGATATTAAAAACGGTTTACTTTGCCTTGGTTCAATCAGTCTTGGGTTACTCTATTCCGGTGTGGGGTGGGGCCTGCAAAACAAAAATCATAAAAGTTGAACGTGCACAAAGGTCTTTACTGAAAGTAATGCTCAAAAAACCCTTTCGTTATCCCACAATGAACCTATATAAGGACTGCAATGTCTTGACAGTGAGGCAACTATTCATCCTTCACACTACACTTCGCAAGCATAAAGAACTAACTTATGATGCGAAGTTAACATATCCTGCACGAAGAAATAACAGAATATGCAAGGCAACTAAACATAAAACTGCTTTTCTCAGGAGACACTCATGTTTTCTTGCTCCTTATTTATATAATAAACTTAACTCTCTTTTAAATATATTCCCAAAAATCATGCATGAATGTAAGTCTATTATCCAAAAATATCTTCTGAATTTAAATTACAATGATACGGAATCCTTACTTATAATTTCAAAATAACTTCTCTGTTATGTCTGTAACGAATGAAGAGCAGTCAAAGCTCACTCATGCATAACCACGTGTATGTATACGTACTTACATACGTGGGAGAATGAATATCCTACTAATATATCCTACTATCCTACTAATATTATAAATGCAAAAGTTCGTGAGGATGGATGTTTGTTACTCTTTCACGCAAAAACTACTAAACGGATTTTGATGAAACTTTACAGTAATATAGCTTATACATCAGAATAACACATAGGATACTTTTTATCCCGATATTCCCACGGGATCGAAATTTACGCGGGTGAAACCGTGGGGCGCAGCTAGTATACATATATATATACATACTCCCATTAGCACAGATGCGCGCAACCGTACTCTCACTCATCACACACGCAACACACACACGCATGTACATACCCTAACACACAGCACACGCACGCACTCACATACCCTAACACACAACACACACTCGCACTCACCCACACAATATATATTAATTACATCTCTAGTTGTCATTAATTAATAAATTGTACCAACTTACTCGCCGCGGGAGGAAGACCTGGAGTCCTGAAATACAGGGCTTCCCTAGTTTAGGCTCCAGTGCACTGCATTTATTGTAATAATGTCTGTAATATGTTTTGATTAGTGTGGAAAAAATAAATTTTTTAATTTTTTTTTAATTTTTAACTTCTGTCACGGACCGCTTTCAAAGTCGTCAACGTCAGTTGCGTATAGATCGAGAAAACGTTGTCATCCTTGGTTTGCATGGAAAGTGTTGATAATCCCGCCTCTAGCAGCGGGCGCCAAGGCATCTCCGTGCTCTGTACTGTCGACGGTCAAGTCAGTGGCAACTGTAAGGCTCAGAATACCAAAGTGCTCGAGCATACTCTTCTAACTTAACCTTGATTCTTCCACAATTTTCAGAATTTATTTAATAGATTTAAAGAACCGCGATTTGCATACTAGGAAATACCATAAAATGTACCAGTTACTTGATACAAATCAATTAAAACTGAGCGTTTTGCTATAGATTTGTCACTACCGTGGCTATAAGTACAGTGTAACATAGGCACATGTAATTATTTTAGGCATACTTGGTCGTATTAAATTATGTATTGCAAATTACTTATGGAAAATATGCATGATTCCACTGTCATACGAGTTACGATACGGTACAGAAACGTAAGACAGATTATGGGTTTTTTCGATATTCAAAATCTAGATGCTAGATTATGCAAAAAAAAAAAAACAACAAGTGTTTGATAAGACTGAAAGAATTTAAAATGATTTTTTCCATTATTTCACCAATTCGGGCGCCGGGAGTCGCGTGACGACTTCCAGCCACCGTAGGCGCGGGCCTGCGGGCGGAGAATAATCGGTAACTCTCCGTCCGACCAGGGCCAGGCCCGTGCCGGACGGCGCGTACGCGTTCCACGCGCGCCTCAAAGAAATGTCAGCATTTTATGGAAAGGGCCGTAAGGGCCGTAGCCTGCCGGGGCAGCGGGATTGTCCGAAAGGGTTACCGTTACCCCGGAACATAAAGGGCTAACGGGTGGGTTTTAGTCAGTAAGTCTAACACTACCTTCTGCTCCACCCAGAGCGAGAGGGGTCATTTGATGATTTCCCATCCACAAAAAAAAAGGTATGTTTTTCCCAAAGGTGTCCTCTGACTGTTTTGCTTCGAAGAAATCTCAGGGATAATTGAGTCAGTTGTAGTCGCCGGTATCTCGACCACTGATACGGGCATACACTGCTCCGTGCTGCTTTCATGCTTGCTGGCGTCGTCACTGTCCATACCTTTATCATGAGTTTCGAACTCGAGTTCCTCGTGTTCATCGTAGGACTTGTATTCAGGATCTGATAGGAGATACAAAGCTAATTAGCAAGGTATTTACTTCCTGGGTGACATCTCGTGCCATCACATTATGGAAGAAATGTAAGGAAAGGAATTTATTTCCGGATGACATTGCGTGCCACCACTGAGGAAATATTGAAATAAACCCATGTTAAGAGTACATATTTGGCATTCGGTACATGCTGTAGGTAATTAACATTATTTCATGTGCTGACCTCAGAGTATACCCCAATTTAACACTTTCAAACTGCAAAGTAACAACTTAAAACATTAGGTACCTTCACAAATATGGCGCCAGTAATCTTTGTCGAAACGTTAATTTATTTTCCAAACGTTTAATTAAACGCTTTTATTTTTCTTCTAATCTCGTCATCAGTTTTTTCCTTTGTCCTTTTGCCCATTTTAACTTAAAAATTGACTAAAACTCAAAATTTTCACCAAAAAATCAAAATAATAACGGAGCTCGCGTGGATGATGCAACACACGGAAAACGAACAGTGTGACCATCATATTTAATAAATGGCGAATGTGCCACAGACTGGACAAAAAATCTGCCTAAATCTGCCACACTTGGCGCCAAAAATATGCCCTTAAAATAAACAACGAATTCAATGAAACTTCCTTATTTTTGTTTGAAATTAAGAACCTATTCCTTATTTTTGTTTTGTTTAAATTCACGTAGGAAATCCCCGTATAATTTGGCCATGAAACAGAAGTTGCCGCCAGTTCGATAAAATCATTTGTAATCTAATTTTATATAAATCTGATGCAATTACTTTGAAGAAGATGAATTCATTGAAAATTCTAATTGATTAATGTGGATTTTCTTGAAATCTTATAAATCTACGGAAATCTGCCACTTTTGTAAATCGTCAGCATGATCTGCCAAAGACAAAATTTAGGAGCGAAATCTGCCAAAATGGTAGAAATCTGGCACTAATGGTCACACTGAAAACGAATGAGTATGACGCCATCTGTTGTCAGGCGCTGACACTACGTAGTGAAGCCAATCACCGATACTACTAGGTACTTTTTGATTTAGTTAAAGATCTAAAATTCGTGTGATGATGCAGTATAGCAGAAAACGGACTACGTCGTTTATTAAATCTCCTAGGATGCATCAATGAAGTAAAATGCTCATGCCATGGTATCCTAGTATTAAGTGAAGCCTGCAGATTGATTGTGCGGCCGATTACCCACTGCTTGGGATTCGCGGGACGAACACTTTGTTGCTACACTCGTGGAGGGTCTTTTATTATTAAAATTGTTCGGCATATGAATCAGAAATAATTTATGAAAGTATTCGATAATAGTCACAGTTCTCTTGCTGTAGGTACGTGATTATAAAGCAACTACGTGACTATTAGCTTTTGACTCCAAAAGGGAACCAATTCATTGGGAATTTCTAAAGCTATTAAAATACTATTCATTTCAAGTATTAATCAATATAGAATCAGTCTATAGTGTTCCCACTGCTGAGACACCGGCCTCTTCTCTTCGAGAGAGAGTGGGCTGTAATCTAAGGCCTCTGCCTCGAATCTTGCGGGCAGCGGGGCGGCGGCGGCGGCGGCGCGGGAGCGGCAGGATCTTATGCGTACATTTAAATGGACCGGTTCTCGAACACAGCGGCGCGGGAGCGGCGGGGGAGCGGGCAACAAGCGGTGGCCTCCAGTCAAGCGGCGACCGCCCGCGCGTCTGCTAATTGCTTTTAGTGTTGTGCTATTTATTTTTGTGACGTATGGAAATTTGCTCTTGCACGTCCGAGGACGTGCAAGAGCAAATTGTTATACTTACCTTAGCGTCAAGTATAATTTTTCTGCTGAAGATATACCTCTGTATAGTTTTGGATTAATTTCAGACTCTAAATCGCCTTTGATAGCTTCAAGAATATAATCAAAAGTTTCTACACGAATTCTGGTGTAGCCGTAGAATTGGTCGGGACATTGCCTCTATTCATTGTATTTTGTAATTTCTAAAAAACTCGCCTTTTATTTTCTTTGTCCTATAGTAGGTATTATAAATCGAGCGTTGAAGATGCCGTTGGTCAGATATTTCATTCCCGAATAAAAACAAATATATCGATGACACAACCGCAAACACAACACTTCGCCGCTATAGCGCCGCGCGATCTGCCCGCTGGTTTCGAGAACTGGTCTGCGTTGCCCACGCCGCTCCCGCGCCGCCGCCGCCACCGCCCCGCTGCCCGCAAAATTCGAGGCAGCGGCCTTAAACATAACCGGCGAAATGTGGGTGTACAGACGCCAGCACATCAAGCTACCCGAAACTGTCAAATTGTCCCAATCGACTTTTAACCGTATACTTTAACGATATAGTTGAAAATCTATTAAAGTTTGACAGATTGTAGTATCTTGATGTGCTGGCGTCTGTATTATAGGTACATCTCTTCTAGTTTTGCGCCTAAACAGTCCCTAATTCTTTTGTTTTGTTTAAGACAATCTAAAATTCAACTTCTTATAACTTAAACTCAACTTAATTATGGAAATTATTCATGTACTTAAGTAAAATACCTACATCTACTTCTTACTATCATACTAATCCTACTAATATTATAAACGCGAAAGTTTGTGAGGATGAATGGATGTTTGTTACTCTTTCACGCAAAAACTACTGAACGGATTTTGATGAAACTTTACAGTAATATAGCTTATACATCAGAATAACACATAGGATACTTTTTATCCCGATATTCCCACGGGATAGACACTTATGCGGGTGAAACCGCGGGGCGCTGCTAGTATTTTATATGATAATGATCGTCGGCTACAAATAATTGTAATAACAACAATTATTGTTAACGAGGGTGGGCGCTGATACCTTAATTACAAGATAGGTACCTATTAAGTTATCTTAGCTTAGGTACCTATTGGCTGCAAGTCTAACCTACAACTCTACTTACATTAGGCCTATTTTTATTGTAAACCATATGTTTTTACTTGAATGTGCAAATAAACTTTTTTTTTTACTTAACCTTCGCGGATTACCGGAGTGATATTATGTTTGTTGTGTAGTTTCCAGTCTTACCAAGGGGTATCGTAATACCCAGTAACTGGGTTGTGGAGGTCAGATAGACAGTCGCTCCATATAAAATAGTTGCGACTGGAAGCCGACCCCAACATAGTTGGGAAAAGGCTGGGCAGATGATGTAGTTTCCCGCAAACCGCTACACAGATCGCCATCGCTGACTTCACGGCCTTTACCGCAGTCACTTCAAACAAATAGATATCGGTTAAAATCTTACAATCAGCGGGTAATCCCACATTAAATGGGTTTTTGATACACATACAGTTATCTTAGCCGGATTTTATGCTAAAAATTAAATAAAAAAAATTGCGTTTCTCATTAAACCAGGCCGAGGATGTTTTAGATATAATAATTATGATGTGCTTGCGCCGATCCAGTCTATGTGTAGTGGATCTTATGAACGGTCGCGTGTCGTGTAGTCGCAGCGAATTGTCGAAACGATGATTTAAAATTAATGAACATTTAATTGTAGGTACAATCAAATTTAAATTAGGTAGTAGTCAGTGGCGTGCACAGAGATTTCTAACAGGGTATGCACAAAAAAAACTTACCAGTTACAGCTTGTTGTACAAGTCAACAAGCTGAAACTGGTAAGTTTTTTTACCCTACATATACCCACAATACCGCAGGCGCCATTATTGGCATTGCATGATGTTTGTTTGAGACCACCATGAATATCTAAATAAGTGATTGATCATACCTAACATAACAGGTCACATAAACTATATCAAAAGTAGACTTTAAAAAGGTCTGGAGATGTTAATTTTGTTTTCTTTGTGCAAATTAATTAAAATTTTATATAAATTACTACTTAAATTTAAAATGATTACTTTTTACAAGTTAATGTTTGAATCAAATCGACGCGCTTATCTGACTAAAGAACTAATCACACTTATTCAGCTTTGTTCAGCGTTTGTCCATAGAAAACAACGATTTTGTATGAAGTCCGTTCAGCTTTCCGCGGCTGAACGGACGCGTACGCATCTCATACAAAATCGTTGTTTTCTATGGACAAACGCTGAACAGAGCTGAATAAGTGTGATTAATCCCATAAAGTTCTTTTTCGATTGTAAACATAGATAAACCTGTGAGTCTGTTTTGGCCCCGTGTGTTTCGTAAATATGTATGAATTCAAGTAGGTACCTACTCTTTGATGAATTCTTTTTAGACTAGAAAATGATCGTTTGGTAGATGCGCTGACTGAAATCGTAACTATTAATTTTCCTAATTTGTAAACTTCAGAAAATATGGAAGTCAGATTGTTTGAATATTTATAAATTTTGAATGAGATCGAATATGTATAATTATCCATTTTTTACAATAAACTTACTAAATAATTACTTGACAGGCAATCACTTGCGCCAAGAAAAACAATAAATGGCGAAAAAAATTTGCAATTTTAGGTACTTACGAAAAGTTTACGAACTATACAAAATACAAACTAATAAATTACTCGGGTCATTTGGTCAATCCGACTAAAAAAAGTCGACCCTCTGCAAAGAACAATTAAGCGGTGCTTATACGGGTTCTCAATTTGGCCGGCTTGCAATGTAAGCTATGCTTCTAAAACTCCAACACGCGCGCACATTTTCACGCACACACTCACACTTTTACTGTGTACTACACGAGATGCGTTGAATGAAGAATAAGCAAGGCGTAGTATTGCTTTTGCTCACGCGAGCGCTGCCTGCGCGTTGCACGGCAGCGGGTGTTCGCTGAGTTAGTTCCAAAAAATGTAATAGATGGCGCGTTAGCTAAAATACCATGATTTTTTAAAAATTAGTTATCTAACACATAAAGGGGCATGTATGTATGGGACTACAGGGTATGCAGAGCTTATTTGCATGTATGGAGTGCACGCCACTGGTAGTAGTATTCTGAAATGAAGTTTAATGACATTTAAATTATATTAAACCCGAACTGTTTGTGGTTTTTTAAAAGTTAGTTTTTAATTTAGATTTTTTTTTCTTCAATTCAATGTTGTTGTTGACGTTAAATCACAAACAAACAGTGTTAAAACTTGTTTTTGTTCTTTTAGCTACCGTTATCAGAAACTTAACATTTTTATTCTATTTTTTATTGTTTACAGGCGTACCTAATCGGCAGTTTTCGGTGAAGTGTATTTATAGAAGAAAATCGATATCATTAGGTAACAAAATATTTTTTTTTAAATCATACCTTTGATGCATCTAATAAAATAATAGTGAAAAGTTAAGTGGACAATATATATTTTTCTTTAAATAAAGTATTAGTTGATACTAGTGAAAGAGCTGGATTATGACGACTGAAGCAAAGTCCCCGGTGAACGGTCTAAAGCCACAAGAAACATGGAGGATCATGAAGAATGTGGTGGTCATCAGTCTGGCGTTCATGGTGCATTTCACAGCCTACAGCGTGAGTTCATTAATTTGATGTTAATAGTACATAATATACCTACAGTCGTCAGAAATATTTTGAGTATGAATGTGGATGGTTATAATAGTAGGGGAAGACCAAAGAAACGATGAATGCAGGTCTGTGGGTAAGATGATAAGGAGGATGTGGGTGAGTGAGTACCAAGATGACGACTAGAGAAGTTTGGAAGAAAAAGACATGTTACGCCGGCCACCAATAAAGTGGGAATGACGAGTCGGTCATACTCATATATATAGTCTATGGGTCATACATACCAACAGTAAATCGCAGGTCAGTCGTAAAAAAACCAACATAAGCTGGCTTCGTACACTGTTCAATCTCTATGCTACACTAGCATAATCACCCTATAATATTCCCACTGCTATATAGATAGATCATTTCTTTGTCCAAAACATAAGTATACACACACATGGCATGCAAGATGTTACATAAAATTATAGTACGGTCATGTTTTGCCTTAACGGCGTACAAATATAAACAGGTAGGTTAATTATTAGGTTTGTCCATTATTCAAAGCAATTAACATATCCAATGAAAACTCATTCAATCAAATTATAATAAATATACTACACAATAGTGTCATCAACTCGTCATCGATGTGTATAATATAATAAAATTTGCCAGTCAAAAGTCAAAGTAATAAATAAAAAAATAAAAGAAAATCTACATGTTACTTCACACAAGTCAGATTAATTTATTTGATTAATACATAATATCAACAATGAATAAAAAGAAAAAAAAAACAAATGATAAAAAAGAATGTAAATAAAAACTATAGGACACAGCCCTGCTCTCTTGAGAGCGAGAGGGCTAGTGTAATCCACCACGCGGGCCCAGTGCGGGTTGGTAGATGTCACATGTCTTCGAATCTTTGGTTCTAGGACATGCCGGTTTACTTACGTTGTTTTCCTTCAACGTTTAGGGAGCAGTGGTGATGAAATAATTTACACAAAGTGAACTGATTGCTTGCATACTAGTGTGCAGAGTGTTAGCAATAATGTGGAACAGTGTTTGCCCAGTGGTGGAAAAGTGTGGGCTATTAAAGAAGAGAGTGCCTCTGCAGCCGGCGCCGGATCCAGAAAAAATGCGATTGGGAACCCGCAACAACAAACTTTTGAGGTCTTTGAATTTGCAAAAAGGCAGACTCCAACTATTAAAAATATTATTACAGAAATGTGTTGTAGTAAAACGAGTTGGAGTTTTTCTATTTGTTTTGGTTAATTTAGTAATAAAAAAACTATCAAGGCTATCAATTTAATTTTATAGGAATGTAGTCCGTGTAATGTGAATTAGCTTCTAGATCTGTGCCATCCGAACATGCTTGTTTTGCCAAATAATCTGCCTTGTCTTTACCATCTATGCCTTTATGGGACGGAATCCATTGAATTATTATTTGTTTACCCTGAGATTTTAGTTTTAAAATTGATTTAATGATTGTGTAGGCTATCGGCCTATCTCAAAAAGTCGAGGTGCATCGAGCCAGATGTTGAATGGAACTCTTGAGTCTGTATAAATAACATATTTGCCTTGGTCCAAGGATTCAATAAATGATAACGCTTCAGAGATGGCTACGAGTTCGGCAAGCACGATAGACACATTGGTGGAGATTTTAAATTTCACGAAACATTCAGTTGGTTCGTCATAGAATGCGCATACTTAGTTTACTACGATCTCCGTCTTTTGATCCGTCCGTATAGATTTTATAAAATTCTGAATATTTAGACAAAAGTAGATTTTAATGTTTCCTCTTTTATTTTAGGAATACTATAGTTATTCTTTGCTTTATTAATCTAAAAGTCTAAGTTGGTTATTAATACATTATTTAAATCAATACCAGCCATCCATGTGTCAAAGGAAAACATTTCTAGTTGTTTACAGGAGGTGACTGGAAATTCTTTTAATTTCCATATTGTAAATGATGGCGAGCAGGGGCACTTTTTTATTTCTTTCATTATGATACATGTCACTTAATTTTTGTAATGTTGATGTAACTGTACCTATTGGAATTATAAGAGTTAATTTTTAACCAATTTTTTTCTGACAAAAATCATCTTCTGACCTCCAATGGTGGTAAACTGAGTTCGCATTCCATGACACGTCACACGAGTAGGTGTAGTAGTCATAATAAATCCTCCAATTACCCTCATACATTGATTTTGTGTAACATCTAACATAAGTAAATATTTTTTGGCACTCGAATCGTACAAAAAACTAGCATAATCTAAACGACTTCGAATAACTGATACGTATAACTTTCTTAAGTGCTTTTGGTGTACCCCCCAGGCCCCCAACCAGATCCAGACAAAACTTTAAACACGTTAAGGAATTTGTGTGTTTTCTCAACAATTTCATTTAAATGTTACACCCATCTAAGGGAACAATCCATCCACAGACCACAGTCCACTACAGGTAAGGAAGTACCATTTACATTAATATCAATTGGATATCTGGAATAGTTACGACCTTTATAGAAGAGACATACTTTACTTTTAGAAGCTGATACTTCAAGACCCAGACCTGCTAGAATAGATATAGTGTTGTTCAGCATGTTTTGAATATCAGTCACGGCGTCTACAATACGTTTGCTTGTTACATACATAACCATATCATCTGCATATTGAGACACAGCTACGTCATGATAGACTTGTTTACAAATCTGAATGGTTGCCACATTAAGTCCCGTATTACAGAATGTCACTCAATACTCAAGCATTACTTAAAACTAGTTTCAACCAATCAAATGGCTTGAATCTAGTTTTAAGTAATGCTTGAGTATTGAGTGACGTTCTGTAATACGGGCCTAAATAGTGTTGAGTTTCACTTACATACCGGTTTCGATTGTTGTGATAGCCTTTATACACAATTTCCCCAAGTGTCATCATATGATGCGGCTAATGGTAATTAAAGTAGTTTTCCTTTCCTTGGGGGTTCTGGCAAAATGAGGTCACCAGATAACCGTAGGTAGTGTAATAGATTTACTTACCTCAAGAAGAGAATAGGCAGTGACAGTACACTTATGTAAAGTTCACTCAATTGGCGTCACAATGCGAAAGCCAACTCTTTTGTTTTAGGAAGCCACACTAGCATGAGTTTCTCTTGGGTAACCAAAGGATTGTAGTAATACATTCATTTTACCTCTGAAAGCAGCAACGCAACAGCAACCTTATAGTAACGAGAATAACGATCATTGTGATTTTGACAGTGATACAAAATTAGAGGTAAGGACTGTTAGCTGGAAACGTGACTTGCTAGGTTACAGTTTCTAGCTGCAATGCTTTCATATTTGCGTGATGTGTTTGTTCGCTCCGACGCTCACGTAGTGATTTATTAGTCAGTATGGCTATTGTAATAGTCCGTGCTTGCTAGAGTCATCTAGCACGAAGCATAACTCTCGAAGCTCCTGCCTGTGTGGCTTCAACGCCCCCACTCCCCCCGCTCCGTTAGGTTTTTATGACTGACAAAACATCGAATATTAATTTATTATACATATGAATGTTTCGGAATTAACTTTCCAAATGATAATGAAAACCTACGCCGTGAAAACTACCGTTGCGTAGTTTAGAAAAATGACGCAGCCTCAAAGACAGAAACGAAAAGCGATTGTATAACTTATAATATGTATAGATTCTCACCCCAACAGCTGCATTCGATTAAAAAAACCGAGTGAAGAGTGAGTCGGACTTGCGCACTGGCCACTGAGGGTTCCGTACCATCATAATGTTCTTAAATTTTCATCTGCGAGGCCCATATTCGTCAGAGAACTTTAACACTGCGATGCGGTTTTAATATTGCAGTTTTAGGTCAGCGCCATCTCTTGACCGATAGTGGAACTAATGTAATTTATGTTGATGATTTCTGAAAAAGGGTGCTATTTACTACTACTGTAATTACTGTATTCTTTACATAAACTTTATAGAATAATTTTAGATTTTTCTCTACGAAAACTTCGGAGGTAAGGGGGTTTTTTTTAATTTTTCATCAAAATTCGAAAACTATGCAACTTAAAAAAAAAGTAAAAAATGTTTGGGAATGTGCAAACAACGCTCTTTCATATGATACCCCACATGCTTTAGTAGCCCCACTTAAAATTTTGAAGACCCCTTTCAGTCCCTTATGCAAACAAAAAAAAAACTATCTGATTTGCAAAACAGTTAAGCCAATGTCATCTAAAACTATTCCAAATTTCAAATTGATAGCATTAGTGGTTCTTGAGATATCCAGCTGTGACAGACAGACAGACAGACTGAGTCGCACCATAAAGGTTCCTTTTTACCATTTTGGTACGGAACCCTAAAAAGTGAATAATAGTAATGAATGGTTTATAACGCAGTTGTTCTTCTTATACCACTAGGAACAAATCGTGACATGAAGCCAAAACTTAATGATATCATAATTATTTAGGAGACAACGTTTTTTGGTGTGATGGTGTTAAGGGGTCTAATTGGTGACTGATAAACTGATTAGAATCTACCTTCAGGCGGATCCACACCTGCGCATACCTATGTGATTCGTCCTCATTAGGGTTTTCTTACGCCCGGTTCCTAGAACAAAAATCAATGGCAGTTTACATGCGAAAATTAATAGACAATATGTCAGTTGATTTTCTGATTTTCGTTTCATAAACCGGCTGCATTTAATAAATTATAATGTAGCAGCTGTGTTACAAAACAAAAGCCATATAGATTTTCATTTAATTTTAATTGCAGGGTGCAGCTAACCTACAAAGTTCTATCAACGCGGAGGCAGGACTGGGTACCGCGTCGCTGGCGGCAGTGTACGCGGGACTCATCTTCTCTAGCATATTCCTGCCTGTTGTTGTTATAAAGTGAGTTGAAAACAAACGTCAGGCAACACTTCAAAAGGTTAAATAAGGTCGGCCAACCTATTTACACTTGGAACGACAGATCAAAATAGGACAAAGTACTTCGACAAGGGAATCAATTTTTGGATGGATACGGGTACGGCGAAAGACAGAAACAAGATCTCGATCGTTGCTAGTGAGATTTACAAAAAACCAGAAACGGATAGTAGCGTTGACATTGAAAACAGCAACATCTAACGCAACATGACACAGCAGAGCAATGCCATACAAAAGAACCGAGAAAGCAGTAGAACCCCGCCAAAAGATTCACCGGTGAAGCTCGACCTGAACCAACATGGCGGCGACGTCGTTAAAAGATGTCTCTCCGTAGATAATAATCACCCATCTATCCACTAGTTCAATGCTTACTTTAGGATGCATTATAAACCGGTACAGCTCTCAAATCCTTCCCTAGCCTACGAGCACGTCTTCCCTACTATTACAGCGCCCCCCGATCTAATCCTTGATATACAATGGCCGCTATAGCACCATAAACATGGAGCTACAGGGGCTAGTGCAAATCTTGGGGTTCATTAGATTAATCGAGTCTTATTAACCACGCTGGGGTAGGTGCATTTCATTCATACATTCTATTATATGTTATATCTATGTTAGAAGGTTCGGTTTCCTCACATAGTCCTTCAAGTGGACCGTTGTGCGTGGGCCATGGTGGCCGTTGGTGGTTATTCCAATCAAACCTCCTATCCAGAAGTTGATTATGTCTCCTGGCCTGTTGAGACCATCTAAGTGTCCCGAGCGTTTCTGACCTAATCTGGGTGACGCCTGTGTAAATAGCACATGTGTGAATACCGTCATCTCGTGAAACCCGTGATTGTCTGCTGGGCTCAAAGTCAAAGGGGAAAAGTTTGTGACCCCAAAAGTATTTCGTTTAGTATGAATCAATCAACTCAGTCTATCGCAGTCCACTACTGGATGTAGGCCTCTACACGGCTGCGCCACAACACCCTTTCCTCCGCTTTCCGCATCCAGCAGTCTATCCAGCCACCTTCGGTCCAACACATAGATGGACCAAAGGTAGCGTATCCGCGAGCGAGCGTAGTAGAGATACTACGCCCTACGATACGCGGACTCCATTCCTTTCGTTAAGTATAAAAATGTCTAAATATCCAAGATTGTTGTTTGCGATGGAACATACCTTCTCTTAATTTAAAACTCAGATTCCACTAACCAATGATAATTCTGTATTCCAGATGGCTGGGTACAAAATGGGCAATATCTCTTTCCTTCATCACGTACATGCCGTACATAGCGGCGCAGCTGTACCCCACCTTCTACACCATGATCCCGGCAGGGCTCATCGTGGGCCTCGGCGGGGGTCCACTCTGGTGCGCCAAGTGTACTTATCTGTCTGTGGTAAGACTAAATTTTCTTTACATAATATTTCATTTGTGGTAGCTATAGACTCCTGGAGTATGGAATTCGGACATTCAATGATACTCTTAGCATTCTTCAACTCATTACCACTTGTCTTTTTCTCCTTCTCTTCAAACATATGAGAATACCTCGTATATATCATGGTAAAACAGTGCCAGTCGGCAAGGTGGCGAAACTGACCACCCCGCGGTACGCCAAACATCGTTCGTGTTTACAGATATATAAAGTCATTTTTCTTCTCCCTTCTACCATTACTACTCAATATAATTTTTCTTTTTCTTTTCAGTTACTTGCATCATACGTCTCTCTACATCAAATGAATGATGACTTAATATATATGTTTTCAGGTATCAGAAGCACACAACACGATATCCAATATATCAGCTGAGGTGCTACTGACTCGTTTCCTGGGTCTATTCTTCATGATCTACCAAATGAACCAAGTTTGGGGCAACCTCATCTCTTCACTTGGTAAGTCAACTTATCATCGAATATAATATTGTAAGTCTAAGGTCTGAACCCTGGACTCGCCATAGCTAGGTATTAACATTTTCGCTTGTCGTCGTAGGCAACCTGGAGTTATAACTGGTCTAATCTGGTCTCCGATAAGGAATACTCTTGAAAACTTTAGCCAGTTTAAAAGACAGTCCCCAGAAAGACTGTTGTCTAAGATCAGCCAGGAGGTGATGCTCTACCTACATATCTGTGCAACTCATTTCTCCCAAAAGAAATGTTCTGTATTGTTGATCCAAGTATTTCATACGATCTTCTTTTGTTTCCAGTGCTGTCGTTAGGCAACAACACAGCGGCAGTGACGTCAGTCAATGAGACGATGATTCCTATCTTATGCGGAGCCAACTTCTTGCCCAGTGCTGATGCCGGAGAAGCTCTGCCCACGCAGCCTCCAGAGAAGATACAGATGATTTCAGGTAAGATGGAATTTATAGAGTCAAAATCGATTGCCTAAGGGTAATTAAATATCGAAGATGCCTCACTGCGATACCTGGCGGTTGCGGTTTAGCTCGCTGCCTCGATTTCACCTCCATGTAAAACAAACTGATACTAAACGACACGCACGCACATGCCGAGGGATGCCTCACTGCCATACATAGCGGGCTGCTTGGGGGTGTATCTCTATGCCTGGCATGTGCGTGCGTGTCGTTTAGTATCAGTTTGTTTTACATGGAGGTGAAATCGAGGCAGCGAGCTAAACCGCGACTACGAGGTATCGTAGTGTGGCATCTTCGGGAGGTAATTACCCTAAGCAATAATTTCTGATTTGAAACCATCGCGTTGGTAATATTGTGACGATCATTAGATTTTAAGATTAAATTAATAGTATGTTGTTATGAGCCTCAGAACAGCTTTGTTTCCCATGAAGTCACTTACCATAACATCATTTGTCATAATCATTGTAAGCCCTAATTATCACATGCCCTAATTATCACATGCCCTAATTATCACATGCCATAATTATCATATGCCATAACATCATTTGCCTTCGACTTTGGGTGTGTAACGGTTGTTATATCAGGAGAAACTGGATGCAATAGGGACTTTCGGGCACCCCGACTCGGTTAGGTTAGGTTAGAAGGGGATGGCGGGGTGGTTTGAGCAAGCGAAGCGAGCGAATAGACCCCGCCATCCTCTTCGTAGTTATTTTTTTATAAACCACCCAGAAAAAGTTTGGTTAGGTGCCATTTGAGTTAGGTTAGAATTGTGACCATTAAATTTAAAAGAGAAGAAAAGGCGTTTAAATATTTGTCTAATAATTATTATGGCAATTAAACATATGAAAAACAATACGTATGGCACTCGTATCTTATGGTATCTAAGTTTCGGGCAATTAAAAGTATGTCATATGTCTTTTAGGGCAAACAAAACATTTGGGCAAATGAAATTCGGGTAAATGAAATTCGGGAATATGATGATTATGGTATATAATCTTTGAGTAAACAATAGACAACCGATTTTATTGCTAAAGTACTTTTCACTCATGATCTGTCCGAAAAGGCATAAGTATTTAACTATTTAAAAGAAAAATAAATCACACTATCTAGAGCATGCGCATTTAAATGGTCTTAAAATGGTAGTAAAATCCTTCTCCATTGGTATTCCATTTTCTATTTGGATTGAGTAGCGTTGGCCTAGTGGTATCGGCCTCGATTTACGACTTGTTGGTCATGAGTTCGAACCTAGGCAGGTACTTTACTTTGTGTGTCTTATTTCACCACTGCTCTCACAACGGTGAAGAAAAACATCGTGAGGATACCTGTATGTCCAAGAACCAAAGATTCGAAGACATGTGAGATCTAAAAACTAGCTCTGAACCCTCGTGGTGGATCAAGGCCCACTCCTTGTGTCCAGTGATGGGAACATTATAGGCTGATTATGCCATTGGTATTCCACTATGGTCTAATTTAGTCTCATTTCGGCTTCATAATTAACTATTGGCACAGATACGACTCAGGACGCACGGGTTCCGGTGGAGGGATGTCAGGCATGGCCCTGCTGGCTGTGACCCTGAGACTGTTGATAGAGCCCACACAGCTACTGCTCGTCATCATTAACATCTTCATCGGACTGCAGCAGGCTTTCTTCGGAGCTGATTTTACTGCGGTAAGCTTGGTTTCGTTGAGAGATAGTTTGAAACTCGACATGTCGAGTTCTGACGGATACAAACACGGCCGTTTTAAACGTGAGGAAAAAACTAAACGTGGTCTTAACCCACCATAGTGAGGGGTACAGTAAACAGAGGTTGGTTAGCACTGGAAGACTTGCACGGAAGCGACGACTGAAAGTGTTCAGTTAAGTACTATAAAAAGCTAGAACTAAACACAAGAATACAATTTGCTGTGATATGTTTGCAGGCGTTCGTGTCGTGTGCTGTCGGTACCGGTTCAGTCGGCTTCGTCATGATGGCCTATGGATTGTCTGACGCCATTGGATGCGTTCTAACCGGGTACTTGGCAAAGGTAAGAAGAACATGATGTACATGCATTTACATGGACATTTACATGTCACATCTAAAATTAGAAAAATTATACAGAGTGGATTTTTGAGACGGGCAGCAAAGGCAGATAGGCAGATACCTTAAAACCGTTGTAGCTACGGAAAAACGTTCTTATGACACCGTCGTTAACTTTCAGAGTATGTAATTGCTAACTGCAGTTACAGATTTTGGAAAACTGATATGGTCAGCTAGAAAAACCTCAATTCTCACGGATTAAAAGACTGTTCTGGACCTACTTAGGTTAGAGTACTGGAAAAGTCACTAAACGCAAAAAAACTTTTCATCCCAAGGAATGGTGCTTCCTACGTAGGTTCTAGTAAAAATAAGGGCCGGCCTAATCCTGTACAAAAGTTAGTAGGAATACTGTTATTACGTCTAAATTCAGCTTTAAAAAATGCAATTACGTACTATTGAAATATTTTGCTGAGCTACACTTCTGCCAATGGCATTTTTTAAGTCCTTGTGATGGAGGGCTATGCCGGACTCGTACCGACTAAAACCCTACGGTTCCTTCCACTACCAAGAGCCGGGGGCCTGGAAGAATCGTACAACCGCACGCGCCGCTCACTGACTCCTCGAGCCTACACAAAAGCTAACTAGAGATACTGATATTACGTCCAATATCAGCTAAAAAAATTAAAATGAAATACTGCTGGAATATTCAGTGAGTTACCCTTCTGCCAGTGCCAACTTAACTATTATGACAAAGTTCTTCTTTCTAACTCATTGGTTTGGTAATATTCCAGCTAACTGGCCGTATTCCCCTGATCTGCGTCGCGACGACAGTCCAAGCGGCATTGTTCAGTGCTGTTCTGACGTGGCGACCACATGCAGGAGAAGGCTATGTGCTGTACATCATAGCTGTGCTGTGGGGCCTCTGCGACTCCATGTGGGTTGTGCTGATTAACGGTAAGTGGATGATAACTAAAGCAAGATCGCAGAAAGCGATAAGGCCGCCCATTGTATGTTTTGTAGTAATAATTGTTTTTTTTTTTGTTAAGTATTTTCTGGTGTACAATAAAGTATATATAAATAAATAATTAACTAAATGGGTTTGTGGCGGCATCTCTAACGGCACATACGAACTACGCATTACACTGAACGTCACACAAAATCCTGCATAGCGCAAGCGAAGTTTACCGTGCATTTAGCATATTCCCGATATCAATAGTCGGGCACCAGACACAACACCCGTTTGGTCGGAGGATCCTCCCTTTTCTATGGAGGATGAGTGAACTTTACAACCGGATTCTCATACCTCTATAGATTGAATAGAACAAATAGATGTTTGCAAAGGCAAGGCATTGCCAAGGCATATAACAAACTTAGGGTTATGTGGCCAAATCAGTAGTACTCAGTCTGGGATGCGCCGTCGTGGTAACTGCCGGACTTCGGACGCGTGAGTGAATAATAAAGAGTATTCTATACTAGACATATTTTATTAATGTAGGCTTGCAGATCCCACTATCGACTTAAACCTCTGGGAAGTAAGATCTTGCATTACTGGTTCTTCCTACTATGCAGACAGTAAAGCAAACTGTCAAAGTTTTATCGACCATCGCTTCACACCCCACGCCATAGACCATATGACCACATATAGACCACGACATAGCTCGCAAACAATCTACAAAAAAAAAAACTTCTACATCCAAACTTCAACATCACCTTATTAAAATATATTCTCGTTTCAGCATACTGCGGCATCCTCTTCCCCGGCAGAGAAGAAGCAGCCTTCTCAAACTTCAGGCTCTGGGAATCTGTAGGCTACATCATTGCTTACGTCCTGTCTCCGTACCTGAGGACCAGTGCCAAGGCCTACCTCATCTTTGTCATGATGATCATAGGAATAGCATGCTACTTCGTAGTGGAATACCGGCAATACAAGATGAAGAGGAAACTCGAGAATAAGAAGAAGGATTTGTGCTATAATAGTGGTAGTAAAGGCGTTGATAATAAGGCGTTTCAGACAGTTGAGTGATGTCCTAGGATGATATTCTTTGGGAATGTTATCATTTTGTTTTGTGATGATAAAGTGTGATTAACAGTTTTTAAATAAACATTAGGTGTAGTACATAACGGTAGTGTAAACTGAATAATCTGCGTTGGATTGTAAATAACTGTGATTATTATTGTCACCATTGACTTTTAGTTAGAAAACGTTGTTTATTGCGATCCTTACACTGAAAGTATTTAAAATAAGCGCCTACAAAACATTTGAAGCAAACATTTGATTCGTAAGCTTATGTTGTGGCATAAATGTCCTCAATGATGTTAGTGCAGATTTTTCATAAAGGTATCCTAACAGCACGATCTACGAGAAAACGTTTCATATTGTTTGTTAGACCCGATATTTTTCACAAAATACGTAATACCAGTTTATAACTATATACGCATTTTATAGGTTTTTCGTACAATCAGAAGTCAGTTTATACTGGTTATGTATAGCTAGATGTGTAGTCGTGCGTAAGTAGGTGTGAATTCGTAATCCATACCAATATTATAAATTCGATAGTAACTCTGTTTATATGCATCCTGAGGAAGGACAAAGGCTACTTTTTGTCCCGGTAGCACGTTACCGTGGGATATTTTCCGACATCCAAGAGGGCAAATCCGCGGGCAGAAGCTCGTTCATAATATTTTATCAATATATACCTACATATGTTCTGTTCATTTTTCTAGTAGGTAGGATAATTATGTAATGATAATACTACCAATAAAGCCAGAAGGCCAATTCTCGTAATTTAAAAACGTTCAAAATCTAGTCGCAGTCTCATCTCGGCGACAAACAAATGTCAAAAAAAAATGTAGGGAAATTAGAGGTATTTTTGACAAATTGAGACTGAGATCAGACTGTGAACGTTCTTAAGACATTGCATAACTTGACATTCATAAAATTACGAGAATTACCTCTCTGTTTGTACAAAATGCTAGATATATGATATTTATGTCTTGGAGCATTAATAAAAGGTACGTTTATAATGTATAAGCTTAATCGTTGTTACGTTTAAAAACTAATTTTAAGTGAAGATTATTGTGATAATATTTTTAAAATAAAGAAATGGTTTATTTATTGTTTTTTTATTTGTAATCCAATATGTATGCATTTTTTAAAAGTTGAATTTAAGTTTATTTCTTCGAGAAAACAATTTTCGAATAGATCGCGTTGATGACAAGGATCAGGCAAATGTGACAAGACAAAATATGAAGGTATTAATATTGAGACTTTTTATGTTTTAGTTGAGATTTGAATAAAACTAATTCCTCAAACATAGTTGCGTGCGGAAAGAAAAACTGCGAAGTTAATTTTAGTAAAAGTATCTTAGGGATCAAAGTATCTTAAGATACCAGGAAAATGTATCTAAATATAAGATACAAAATAAAAAAAATTAAAAAGTATTTCAAATACAAGATGTAAATACGTATTTTGTATTTCAGATACTTTTATCTAAGATAAGTCACATCACTGTCAACGGCAGAGGCAACTGCAGCCGTCGACAACGTGTCGCTCGTCTATTAGATTGCGTTGCTCAAATAAAGATCGTGCAAGAAGACGCGCCCCACTCTTTTTCCTAATGCTTCCAGCACAAGTGTGCAATATTCCGCTAGTGTTTTAGTTTTGTTGATACACACTAATTATTATTAGTGGGTAATTAGTGTGTACTGAAAAAACTAAAACACTAGTGAAATTAACTAGCGATAACCACTAATGATTCGGAAGAAGAGTGAGGCGCGTCTTCGTGGATTGCACTATCTATACACGAGCAGTATGTTTGGCGATAGCAGCCGCCGGCTGGCGTTGACACTCGTCGACGGCTGCAGTTGCCTCTGTCGTTGAAGCGCGTCGCTCGTGTGTACGAGCACTAAAGTGCGTTGAGCGCACAACTTCTGTCACGGACCGCCTTCAAAGTCGTCAACGTCAGTTGCGTCATAGATCGAATAAACGTTGTCATCCTTGGTTCGCATGGAAAGTGTTGATAATCCCGCATCTAGCAGCGGGCGCCAAGGTGTCTCCGTGCTCTGTATTGTCGACGGTCAACTCTTGGCAATTGCAAGGCTCAGAATACCAAAATGCTCGAGCATAGTCTTTTAACTTAAGCTTGATTCTTCCACAATTTTCAGAATTTATTTAATAGGTTTAAGGAACCGCGATTTGCATACTAGGAAATACCATAAAATATACCAGTTACTTGAGTACAAGTCAATTAAAACATAGCGTTTTGCTAAGTCATTAACGTGGGTAGATTTGTCACTACCGTGGCTATAGGTACAGTGTAACATAGGTACATGTAATTATTTTAGGCATACTTGGTCGTATTAAATTATGTATTGCAAATTACTTATGGAAAATATGTATGTTTCCACTGTCTCATACGAGGTACGATACGGTACAGAAACGTAAGACGGATTATTGGTTCTTTCGATATTCAAAATCTAGATGCTAGATCATGCAAAAAAAAAACATGTGTTTGATAAGACTGAAAGAATTTATAATAATTTTTTCCATTATTTCACCAATTAAATTTTTTGTAAGTTAGCAACAAATTTTTCACATTTCCCTTTATCAAACATTGTGAGGAGTGCGTCTTTTTAAAATAATTAATTAAAGTGCACAACTTTTCTCGTGCGCCTAAAAAACAATGCATAGACTTATTTAACTTTACAATGAAAACGTGCCAAATCCTTCGTACAGCTGCACAGGCTCTCTAGCTCCATTTACTTAGTTAGGCACCTATTATCTTGTGGTTCGGACACACGGATACACGGCCCAGTCACCCATGCGGTTACGGACACACGCAACAATAGCTGGCTGAATAAAAAATAAAATTAATAGTTCTATAAAAAAAAAATACTGGCCGAATGTGATTATTTTGAATCTGAGGTTTTGTTTTTTTTATGTCATAAATTGGCGGGCATCACGAAAACAAATGGAAATCAATATTGTCAGTTGAAAAAGTTAATTTAGTTTTAATTACGAAAGTGGTGTGTTTTACGTAATACTTACTTATATAAAATGAATAGTTTAACGTGTTACATAGGACGGTAATTATTGCAGAACTATTTAAAGAAGTTTACGTAAATCAATGTAATTCAATACAAACATTAATTATTTTGAAAAGTGAGAGTTTTCGAAGGACATTTTATTCATAGGTGAATGAAAGGTGAGTTATTTTTTTTATTTGATAGAGTGTTAAAAATTAAATGCTTGCATTATTATTATTATAATCATGCATATTATTATTTATGTTGATAGGTAGCTTAACGTTCTCGTTTAAATGTCTAATAAAGATATTGCTTATGTGAAATATTAATAGAACAAAAACAATAACTAGTACATAAATATCTTACGCAAAATGCGGAAGGCTGTGGTAATTCTTGTTTATAGCCTGGACACAAACACTTAGGTACTATTTACTAAGAGCATTTTCCATGGTACAGTCGACCGCATCTCGGTAGTAACACATTTTGGTACGGAGTTTCAATACAATAAGAGGCAAGCTTGCACGTTAGCAAGCTTAAGTTTGCACGCTTTAGTTTTAAGCAAAACATGTTTGATCTATCTATTTTCAATAACACCTTTTATACCATGTTTTAAGCAAATAAAATATCTTTAAGCTTATACTGGTTTTGTTAGCAATTCCGTGCAACTTACTATACTTACGATAATGATGTCACAAGATTTCGCCACTGTTTTTAATTTTACTTACACTCTTGCTCAGTCTGGAATTGGGGCCTGGTTCAGAGAGTTACCTTAGAGCTTAATGGCAAAAGGGAAGGGGTATGTTACATGAAACACCTAACTACTGAAAGATGGATGTGCGATATACGTCTCTACTTACCCCTTCAAGACAGACCAGCGGCGTAATTGCGTAACACACTATCAGTAGCAATGGCTTCCATTTTGACAGTACAACAACATTCATTGCGTTATTTACGTTATAGTGCAGACAATTGTTAAAAAATATGAAGCAAAGGTTTAGCAATATCCTTCAACATAACATACTCAGAGCGGACCTTTTCCGGACCAAATTTTGTAATCATACTGCCTACTACTATTCTCTTTCATTGCGGTTACATTAAAGCCTCCTTATTCGGGAATGTAAGTACATATTATGAAAGGTTTCACGTAGAGAAATATGTATAATGATAATATATTTTGAGATATATTTCTAACATTTTTAAACAATGGTCGCGCCTTCTTGTGACACATTCCTTGTAAAACCTTTTCACTAGTACAGACACCAGCACATCAAGCTACTACAATCTGTCAAATTTCTTTAATAGATTTTCAACTTTATCGCTAAAGAATAAGGTTCAAGGTTAATTGGTAAAATTTATCCGTTTCGGGTAGCTTGATGTGCTGGCGTCCGCACGTTCATGATCTGCCGATCGATTCTGTAAAAATCTCACCGTGAAAAGTTAGGTGAAGTGAGCTTAGAGTGAGCTGTCAAGAGTATCAATCCCTAGCATCAGAATGACACTGACAGCTCACTCCACGCTCACTTCACCTAAGTTTTCACGGTGAGATGGTTACAGAATCGCACTGCTGCAGACTGCAATCAAAAAGCTTGTTGATAAAAATGAAGGCAACTCTAATTACCTAAGTGAAGACGACTGGTCGGACGCTCTCTTTCTGAATACATACTTAAGACAAAGAAAACACATATCACTGTCTCGTTCTTATGTGTGTATTTAGAAAGACAGTGTCTGACCACAGTCGTCTTCACTTAGGTATTTAGAGTGTTGCCTTCACTTTTATATAGCTTCTTGACTGCAACATATGTTCATGGGCAAACATACAGGGTGGCAAGAACAACGAAGCGCAATTCCGTTTTTCTAGTCATGTAGCGCAACCTCCGTGGATTCAGTAAATGATTCTGGACTTCACTGGGATAAAATATTTCGTCAGTTATAAAAAAAAACCAGCTGTTTCATACAAAGGTGCAATACTTACGCGGTCAAAATGTACAGCAATTATTATTTCTTTTATAAAACCGGCGACAAATTTCAACGCAAGGTGTCCAGAATCTTATACCGAATCCAAGGTAACAGAGGGGCAATTCTCGTAATTTTAAGAACGTTCACAGTCTGATCTCAGTCTCAATCTGTCAAAAATACGTCTAATTTCCCTAAATTTTGACAAGTTTTTGACATTTGTTTGTCGCTGAGATGAGACTGCGACTAGATTTTGAACGTTTTAAATTACGAGAATTGGCCTACAGGTATCGACCTATTACCATGGATTCGGTATTCGGTTAGGGACATCAGTCCCTACCACCTGTCTAGGTACTTATGTAAAATAAAAACCTTCTTGGAAGTCGGTATCACTCATTTTTGTAAACAACAAATATCGAACAAAAATGGTGAATTTGATTAACCTATAAGTTTTTTTTTTAAATTACGTCGCTGTATTACTGAAATGCACGTGCAAGACAATGTTCTTTTTTTAAATTTATAAAGATACCACCAATTGAGTAGTGAGAATGTGGCTGTTCGACGAGTAAGGATGGGATCGAAAAAGCAAAGGAGTTGCATAATGAAATTTAGTACAACATTATAACACACGTTTGTATGATATTATGGTTACTATGACACTGGTTGTTTTAATGTTGGCAATAAGCTAACTGTTTCAGAAACTTTTATAGAGGATTTATATTATGTAAAATAAAAAAAATATGATATTCATTAGTTCCGTCGGAGGGTGCTATAGATTAGATATGTATTACAATAACACCAGTTTATGTTTATGAGTTGATGACTATTCATGTTAGGTACTGACCTAACATGAATAATTATAAAACGTGTGGTTTACCTACTGGCAATAATTCCAGTCATGTGAATCTAGATAAGTAAATAGCGTAGATATAATAAAAATACAATAACACAGCTACGGTTAAAATAAATTAACAATAACTAATTTAATTTCCGATAGTCAATAAAATCCTAATCAGATCATATTTTTACCAGCACCCTAATTGCGTAACACACGATCAATCACAATCTGTTTCAGCTTGACAGTTCAACAACATTCATTGCGTTACTTACGTTGTTAAGCAGAAATTTTCCGAACACATGCAGCAATGGATTAGCAATCTGTTTCAAAATGATTCAGATTATGATTAATCGTGCGTTACGCAATTAGGGTGCAGGTATTGTGTCCAGTCTTATAAAAACCAAAATATACTCCAGTAGGTATATGCACAGTTATTTTTTGCGTACATAATTAGCCTATAATGTTCCCACTGACTTCTGGGACACAGGCGTGCTCTCGGCAGTGGAGCTTAATCTACCACGCGGCAGTGCGGGTTGGTAGATGTCACACGTCTTCGAATTTATTGGTTCTAGGACATGCCGGTTTCCTCACGATGTTTTCCATCACCGTTTTGAGAGCAGTGGTGCTGAAATAATTTACTTAAAGTAAAGCGCCTGTCTGGATTCGAACCTACGACGAAGTCGCGGTCGTTACCACTGGGCCACCTCTACTCTTTTTGCATAATAGAGCCTATTTTTGGTTGAGGCCACGCGCGACTAAAATAATTATACAAAAATAAATAATGTTTGTCACAATGAAGTAAATGAAGTTATAATGTCATTGTTATTGAGACAGGAACCTGTGCCTCTCACTCTGACAGTCAAGGTCATGTTTTTTTTGTAGATTGACACTAACAGCCTACCATGTGCAGTGTAATTGTGTCACGTAATAATATAATTTTCCACTCCTAGGTATGGTAAAATAAGGTGCATAATCTTATGCTTACCGGTGACGAAAACTTTTTAGCAGCTTGACAAAACGGTTTTAATTGTGTAAAACAAACATCTGAACAACATTGTCACATTTCAAAAGAAAAATGAAGTCGTTTTCTTATTTCATGAAGGATAATTATGTAGATATGATGAACATCAATATGAACATCAATAAAATTGCTTTTTTTTGGGTGGGAAATTATCAAATAACTTCTCCCGCTCTGGGCGGATCGGGAGGGCGTGTCAGACTTTTACTGACTAAAACACCCACCCGTGTTCCTTCAGTTGCCTGTGCCAGAGGCCACGGTATCTCTTTCGAACAACCCGCGACCCTGGCACCCATCGGCCCTAGCGAACCCCGTCAAGTAGTGCTGACATCTCTTTGTGACGCCCGTGGAACACAACGCGCCGACGACCCGGGCCTGGTCCTTACCGGACGGCGAGCTGTCCATTGCCATTGACTTATCACTTATCGCCGTTATTGTGGCGTGCCCAAACATCAATTGCTTTGGATTTTAGCTTTTCATTTTTCACTTCCACAATCGTAAGTATGTAACGTGAGAAAAAAAATCTTTACTTACGTATAAAAATAATCTAAAAATATCCTCACATACCTTATCAAATTAGTTTCCGTTCGAATAAGAATTCCGTAAAAAAAAAACGTCGCGCTGTTTTTGTAACAATCCCTTAATTTTTTTATTGTTCTTTGTTCATTACGTACTAAACTAAAAAACCCCAGCAGCTTGCTTGAAAAATAGGTACTTCCTTATGTACATTTGTGAAACTTAAAAAATACTCGGTAAACTTTTTGCACATGTACGTAACTCATTGCTTTGATTATATGATGTCTGTATAATTTTAAATTATGTTTTATTGTTATATCATTCAATCTATTTATTTATTTATGAAGGTAAGTACACCAACAGCTTCTATGTATAATTTATCTTAAGTACTATAATAGATCACAATAGTCTCGGTCTTACACAGTCGCCAATTACAGGTTTAATTAGTATCTAGGTACACTTTCGTTTATAGTAACTTGATCAATGTCATATTTCAAAAAACTAACAAGTGTATATAAACTGTTAATTGGTAGGTCGGGGCCATACAGAGAGTAGATATGTGCCTTACCAATTAGCGAAAACGTAATAATTAGGTGCACTTGGGAAAAAAGCTCTTTATTGTAAACCAGCTGCATAGTTAAGGGGAACATATTAAATAAGATAATTATAATAATATCGTTTATTTATAAAAATGGCGCAGATTTACAATAACATAACTTAAAAATTATAGAGGGCACAGTTACTCATTTGCCTGAACTAGGTTCTTCTGAGACATAATCTGTTAGACTGTGCACTGCATCGGCTGTGGATAATTTGGCTCTAAAACCAAAATGCACAGATGATAAGAATTATTTTTTTTTCTAAATAGTTGACTGGTCTAATATTTATATTTTTTTCTAGTATTTTAGATATTGAGGGGCGGGCGGAGCATACTCCCCCGCCCATGGCTCCGCCACTTGCGGTGCCTGAAGCGGACCACGCGGACGACGACGACATCCCTGAAGTGACCGGGGTAGATCTGAGAGTGGCGGTAAATAGGCTGAAGGCCAAAAATACCGCCCCAGGACCCGACGGCTTGCCGGGTAAGGCCTGGGTCCTGGCCTCAGGGGCTCTCGGGCCCCGACTAGAGGCGCTCTTAAGCGCATGCATGGAGAGGGGCCACGACACGCTAGTCCTGGCGCAGGGGAGGTCGCATCAGGCGGCGGCCGACGCGATGACACGCGGGGTTGCGATAGTCGTGGAGAGGATCCGGCAGTTGGGTCTCGAGGTGGCATTGCACAAGTCCGAGGCCATGTCTTTTCATGGGCCTCGGAATGGGCCGCCTTCGGGATCCCAACTAACGGTAGGAGGGGTTCACATCGGCGTCGAGACAACGATGAGGTACCTGGGTCTCGTCCTCGACAGCCGGCGGAACTTCGTCGAGCATTTTCGACGTTTGGCTCCCAAATTGGAACGGGCCGGGGCCGCCTTCAAGCGGCTCTTGCCCAACCTGAGGGGGCCAAACGCCTCCTGCCGGAGGCTTTATGCGGGGGTCGTGCGGTCCATGGCCCTATATGGGGCCCCGGTGTGGGCGCGTTCACTGCGGCGGCGAGCCGCCCATTACCTGAACGCGCCCCAGAAGGTGGTAGCCGTAAGGCTAATCCGGGGGTACCGCACGATCTCGGGCGAGGCGGCAAGCCTCCTTGCCGGACTGCCGCCGTGGGATCTGGAGGCGATAGTCCTCGCGCGCCTGTACGAGTGGCGCGCGGAGGCACTACGCCGGGGGGAAACTCCGCTTCCGCGGCAAATCGCGGCGGAGCGGACCGACCTCCGGCGCGATCTCATGGCGGCATGGAAAGAGCGACTGTCGCAACCCAGCGCAGGGCACGCCGCGATAGCGGCGGTAAGACCCCTCTTTGAGGAGTGGCTAGAGAGGCGCCACGGCGCCCTCACCTACCGCCTGACGCAGGTCCTCACCGGACACGGGTGTTTCGGGAGGTTCCTGCACATTATCGGGCGAGAGGATACGCCCGGGTGTCACCACTGCGAGGGTCGCCCGGAGGACACGGTTGAGCATACGGTGGCGGTATGCCCCAATTGGGCGGAGCACCGCCGTGTTCTCGCAGAGGCGATCGGCGGCGGCGGCGACCTCTCGCGCCCGGCCCTGGTTCAAGCCATGGTCCGGGGCGAGAGGGAGTGGGAGGCAGTCACCTCCTTCTGCGAAGCAGTCATGCTAGCGAAGGAGGTGGCGGGACGGCTGAGGGAGAGGGCCTCACGTCCCAGCCGCCGCGGGAGACGCCCCGGGCGTCGGGAGCCGCGAGACGACTCCCGGCCACCGTAGGCGCGGGCCTGCGGGCGGAGAGTAATGGGTAACTCTCCGTCCGATCAGGACCAGGCCCGTGCCGGACGGCGCGTACGTGTTCCACGCGCGCCTCAAAGAGATGTCAGCATAAGGAAGGGGCCCGAAAGGGCCGAAGCCTGCCGGGGCAGCGGGATTGTCCGAAAGGGTTACCGCTACCCCGGAACACAAAGGGCTAAGGAAGGAACACGGGTGGGTTTTAGTCAGTAAGAGTCTGACACTCCCTTCTGCTCCACCCAGAGCGGGAGGGGTCATTCGATGATTTCCCATCCACAAAAAAAAAAAAAAAAAAGGGGAGTAGTGGTATTCGCAGATAATTTTTAACTATGTACCTACTAGTTTACTAGTTTCCGGATTTGAAGATAGCGATTACAATTGCTTTTTTAACCATTTAGGGAGTATGCCTTCAGAAAAGCATACGGAAAATATGTATGTGTTAAGGGAGGTACAAGGATATGTTTAAAGAGTTTAAGGGTCTTATTGCTAATGTTATCCTATCCAATAACACAGTCATCTTTTAGTCCACACATTATTCGGGTAATTTCGTCTCCGTCGGTGTCTAGCAAGGCAAAAGATTTTAGGGTACGTTTATTTTCACACTTTTGGGGAGAAGGTTGAACACAGTCAGGTTTTGGAATCTACTTAGCAAGAGTTTTCCCAACATTTACGAAAAAAATATTCACTTCTTTGGCTGACAGGATAGGTGAAGGATTAGAAAGCGGTAAACTCGAATTTGATTCACGCTGTTTTGACAAGGTGACGTTTTTGATATGTTTCCAAAGTTGCTATTGTTTTTATTTTTATCGAAATTTCTCTTTAAATCCTTTAGGAGTTTGGTACAAAAATTCCTGTATTTTGTATAAGTGACTGTAGCGACGAGATTATCTGGGTCCCTCCTACATCTTTGTTGAAGTTTATCTCTCTGTCTAGTAATCCAAGGTTAAATATTATATTTTTTCTTGTTTACTGTAATAACGGTCGTGTTGTTTAATATGGCTGATTAAACATGTGTTATTAAGTACGATAAAGCAAAATTAGCGTCAGCTGTATTGAAAACTGGGCTAAAATCAATGTTGCATAAATCATTGTTTGTTTGTTTGTGTTCAGTTGCGTTTTGGTTTGTGGGCGATTTTGCTTAGGCAGCGTAAGTTAAGGGTCAGTAAAACTGCCTGATGGTCGGTAATTGTAGAGTTAGTAACAAGCGTAATAAACTAAAATCTGGATTTGATTATCATATGATCGAGGCAGGCACCGCTTTGATGAGTAGGCAGTGTGGGTAGGTATGAATGTCATTCGAAAGTATAGTTTTTAGCACGTTCTGATTGTCCTGATAGGAAAAGGTCATGGCAGACATGATTGTCATGAACCTACTTATCTATGACTTATCGAAAACTCGCGTAGTACCTAAACGAAGTCAAAATAGTGCAGGAGGGTGTGGCTGTAGATAAAAAGACCTAGAGTTTTAATCAAAGCTCTGTTTACTTTAGAAACATCATAACATAAGCATGATATTAAACTTTTGTCTTAAATAATAACAACAACGCTGCTTCGAATTACCAATTCAAATTAATCAATCATAGTCGATAACTCCGTTCATAATTGATAGTATTCTGTGCAAAGTTTTAAAATCAATACACGATCGCAAGGTCTATAAAAAAACAGTGATAAATAATATATATCGTAGACAGTTGACGTTTATAATGCGTAACTACTTAATGTCGATATGAGAAGCAAAAAGTGCTGGCAATATTAACAATCAGTCATTTTAACAGGCCTATATTGTAGCTCCGTTTCAAGTTCCAATGGAAAAATGGAATTAATTTTTTTTAACTGAATTTATGACATTGCGTTCTTGTAAAAGGTTATTTAATACTAATTACTTAGTTGATAGGAAATATACCTCTAGGGAATATTGATGAAAACCAATGCATCGCTATGCCATTTACCTATCAGACCTAATTGTTTTATACAGAGTAGACATCTGAATTGTCTTAAGTGCCCAACACAAGACATTTCATTTCAACACAAGACATTTCATTCGTCTATGAGACGACAATGCATACATGAAGAAAAAAATACCCGTACGCAAACTATAACCATGAATTCAGCATATGATTCTAGACCCTCTAGCACAGATAAATAGTGCCGCTAGCATAAAATTTTTCGTCGGTTATTAAAAAAAATTGCTGTTTCATATATTCTGAATGTTTGCGCACTAATTATTTTTTTAAAGTGAAACTTTTATTACACCGTCTCAAACTTTTTCGTCTGTGTGTTGCATGTCGCGTGACGGTCGGCCGCGAAGTAGGGATAAAGTGAAATTTTTAGTTGAATGTCTATAATAGGATAAAAAGTTACACTTTTACCGTGGTTTCATAAAACCACACAATCCTTTTTTTCCTGTATGCGATGTGACTACCACTGCTAAGCTAACCAAGAATATTTTGGGAGCCTATTTCGCTACTATTTTTGTTAAGCTAGACGCCGTAACATAGTATTAAAGTTACGTAATTCAGCTAACGATTTCACGCAATATTATTTGTGTTCTGCATAACAATTTAAGAATCTGACTTGATTGTCGTATTGTTGCTTAATGTAATCTACACACATAGAATCACGAATGATTTTAAACAAGGGACACGAAGGTATTTTTATTGATAGTGTCAACTGAATCAGTAAGAGCTACCAGGTTTTTTGGGGAACAATCCTCAAGAAACTTCATTGACGCTGTTTAGTTACGTACGCCGCAAGTTTTGATATCAGGAATAAATTAATTAACTGAATTTGTACTGTGATTTTTGTAGCCCGCGAACAAATACATTAAGGCGAAAACGTCTGGGTAGCCCGCGAACAAATAAATTAAGGTGAAAGCGTCTGGGTAGCCCGTAAAATTCAAATATTCTTAATTTTTTCATATTGCTTTATTAATATCAACATACAACCTGATACTGACCCGTAGTTACTAGGTATCCTACTAATATTATAAATGCGAGTTTGTGAGGATGGATGTTTGTTACTCTTTCACGCAAAAACTACTGAACGGATTTTGATGAAACTTTACAGTAATATAGTTTATACATCAGAATAACACATAGGATACTTTTTATCCCGATATTCCCACGGGATCAAAACTTACGTGGGTGAAACCGCGGGGCGCAGCGAGTATTGGTCTAAATATGATTCCCGCTGTAACAAATATTTATTTATGGAATTATAATCATAAAAATCATCAATACAACTCTTTAAGTACCGTACATATTATTCTATTGTATGACTATTTATGAAATCAAGACATTTGGGGCCAATTGTAACTCTAATTATTATGTACAGTATATTTCTTACGGTCGCGGATCATATCGCCTCTTTGCTTCAATAACGTGATAAGCTCGACGATTCATTTCTTAAAATTTAATAGTTGAAACCGCCGTGACTGATTTTATTTTTCCAAAAAACGTGGCTTCTTTTGTGGGTGTAATAGGGAATCTATGAGTGAAAGGAAGGTGCTCTCACATTATTGAAGCAAAGAAGCGACATGTTAATCAACATAAAACCTTACACTAAGTCAAAGTCAAAGTCAAATCATTTATTTCAAATAGGCACTTAAAAGGCACTTTTGAACGTCAAAATTTAAAATGAAAAAATAGAATTGATTCTAGTCGCCCATTCCAAAATGTAGTTTTCGTGTGGAGAAGAATGGGCAAGAAACTCCACCGTTACTCTTTTAAAATGTTTTACAAGTTTTTGTATACACTGACTTGCAAATTGCAAAAAAAACATAAGAAAATTTGACTTTCTCGGGTCACCTTTTCGCACCCCCCTTAACAGAGGTTAGGGCTCTGACGTTTGACTTGTAGGATGTGTATTCGATCTCAGGCAATTTTTACTTGTTTTATGATCACTATACTGTAAAATTTGTTCAGGAAAACATTGTGATGGAACTTGCAAATCCTAGTCAATTGACGTTCACCAACCCGCACTGGACACTGGGCCTAGTGAGAGTTTTACTCTCAATCACACAGAGAAGGGGCCTGAGTTCCAGCAATGGGAACATGAATGTTTCATTTACAGAAAGCACTTGCTATTTCAATCCTACAAAATTTTTAATTGAGCTAAATAAAAACGTCTTTTTGCATGGGTGTGTCATGCTAAGTGTATAAATAACAAGTAGCTATTTAAGATACAATTAAAGCTTGATTTATTTAGTTCGTGCAAACAATTGACCTCAAATGTGTACAGGCAGGCCAAGGTTATGAAGCGTGCATTGTATCCGTGCGAATATGTTTATAATGAGTATTTGATTTATTTAGCCTTTTAGCTCAGTGCAATACAGTATTTTTTAAATTTAATATTTCTTGTCGTTTGGTTTTAATAATAAACCCAGCATACGAGGATTCAATCTTGTAATCTGCATTCGCGATTTATTTGCCAAAAATGTAAACAAATATGAGTTTATGGAACTTTAAATCCTGCACAATAAAGTTCAGTTAACCCTATAACTTCAAACATTTTTATATGTTATTTTCAATAGTGTTAGTCACTCTGAAATCAACTTAGTTACCATTAAAATAAGGTTTATATTTGTTTAATTTGAAAAAAAAAAATAAGATAGAAATGGATCCTTCCGTACTGTCCGCTGCAAAAGCTTTACCTGTGAACACTAGCGAGCAGGCTGGATTATGATTTTCGGCAGGCTTGTTATAACATAAACTACCGGGAGAGTACTAAGCCTGTGGAGGGATGAATGTGGACTACTTACTTTGGGTTGTGGTATTCATATTTGCCAAAAATAATAAAGAGGTATACGTGAACAGCAGTATATTTTTACGGTGCTTAAAAGTTATGTAGAATTGCATGATTCGTTTTAAAACCAAGACGAGATCAATAACTAGAATTGTTACACAAAATAAATTAACATGGTTTTTTATAGTGCCATTACTCATAATTTACAAATACCATTCAATAATATTGCAGTCATCAATGTAGGTGACAACTATGCTCCACAAATGTATCTAATAATTGACAAACTCGTATTGAGCTTACCATCATAGATCGATTAGTTACTTGTATTGTCGTGCATACTAATTTCAAAGTAACGGTCGGATCCGGCTTAGTTATATTATGAATGTAATCTGTATAAATAAAACAAAGTCAGGTTAGTTACACCATTTATAACTCGACCGATTTTTATGATCTTTGATTTGTTGGATTTGTCTCCGTCCCGAATAGCAGAATAATTATTAAAACATGACAAAAAAATCACGAAAAAAAAATAAAAAAAGAAGAAAACATTTTCTCGTGCATTTTGTATGGAACGGTGTTTTTGATGAATAAGTTAACACAACATTTATTGATTCTGAGGCAGTACAAAGTTCGCCGGGTCAGCTAGTAAGTAATAATGTATAAGAAAAATATAACGTATCTATAGTAGTTAAGTAAACCTAACTAGTTTTTCTACGTGTGTGATAGAAGCACGCAAGAATCCCGGGAGTCTTACAACAACAATTATAAACTCGTAAGAAGCTTCATAAACTAAGGTGGGCGGGAAGGTGGTTCCAGCTTGACTTTATAAAACGATTTGAACACCATTTTCATGCTATGAAAAAAAAAAAACTTCAAATATCTTAGCAGAAACTAAAAAAAAAAAACAATCTTCACTATTTTCGATTACTTAGGCCATTTATATCCTCGATTGATAGGCAATAGGGTACATTTTGTTTCAGTCAATGGTGCACACAAACTGGTTTGCACCAGTAGTATCGAGATATGTACAATCAGTTAATTCCGATATCCTTGAATGTAAATTAGGAGAAGGGAGTGTTCCGCACGCATTGTGAATTGTGATACTGTTTTTAAATGGGATAAATAAATTAAATGTGTGTTATAGATTTGACCTGGTAGCCTATCACGATGTATCTGGACACTTGTTACGGTTTACTATCCTGTCTCATGCATAAATCGAAGAAATAAATTCTGAATTTCGAGTTAAAATCGCTAAGCACACTACCTGACCTTTAGTGCCTTTAGTCTAATCTAAAGTTAATAAAAGAATCGAAGCAGCTGGTTGATTTCTCGGATATATTCGCTATACCGTCAAACGGGGTGAATAGGGATGCAGGGGCGAATCGGGACGAAATTTGAAAGAGATTTTAACGATATTTGTTTTGTCCCGATTCACTCATGGCGGGGCAATTGCGTAACACATTATCAATCGGAATCGATTTCATTCTGATAGTTCAACAACAATCATTGCGTTATTCACCTGTTGAGCAGACAAATTTTTCGAACTTATGAAGCAGTGGATTAGCAATTTGCTTCAAAATGTTTCAGATTCCGATTGATAGTGTGTTACGCAATTAGGGTGTTGTATCCCTGTTCACTCCGTTTTTAGTTAAAAATAAAGCGAAACGTAATATCTGGGATACTTTTCACAAAATGGACTTAAAAACAGAATTTTTGCCAATTTTATTTTGTGTTTGCCAATAGTGGTTTACCACTCGTCATCCTTATACAACACAATAAATAAATAAATAATCCACCACGCGGGCCCAGTGCGCTGGCTGGTGGCTGGTGGCTGGTGTGTGGTGGCTTCATTACCTACTTCATATAAATATTAAATTCACTGACAAACAACGCACGACCACTGGGTTTAGAATCATGAAATTCTGCACAAGATTTCCTTATATATATAACGAAAGGAAACACCAATAAATATTTTTTGGAAATGCTTTCCCTAAAGGTAAAATACAATAATTTAAGTTTGTATGGAATTCTGTCATTTAGGCAGATGGAGAAAAATCTGATCAGGTGGGCGCACAGCTATTAAACCAATTAATTATATGATTTTTGACGATTGATTGTTTAGTTTTCCGTAATTTGAAAACATTGTAAAATACATTATTTTTAAAAGAGTAACCGTGTAGTTTCTTGCCGGCTCTTCTCCATAGGAAACGACCAATTCGAACCGTGCACCTAGCTTCTGACGTTTCATAACTGCTATAGGTTTATGTGAAATAAAATATTTTGATTTTGATTGATACTATAAGAAATAACCATATTATTATACATTTCAGAATAATCAACCGAAATGCCGGAATCTTCGGTCATTTTTGGCACCAACGAAAAATGGCGGATCAACCGCAACATCCTGGTCCTAGGTTTCGCGTTTATGGTGCACTTCACTGCTTTCCACGGAACTGCGAACCTTCAGAGCTCGGTGAATAGCGATGCTGGTGCTGGAGCCTTTACCCTGGCAGCTATCTACTTCTCACTTATACTGTCGAATATACTGTTGCCTGCTATAGTTATCAAGTAAGTATGCCCGATTACATCAAACACACTGTTGTGCGGTAATAGATATCAAAGATGGATGATACATGTAAATCAAGCTCTAAGCAATAAATAAGGTTTTTAGGCATATTTAAAACAAAGCTTTGAGCTGTTTTTCAAGAACTCTAGGTGCTATTTCAAGGGTTTTCGAAAATCATCATATAAATGCGAATAACTACAACCAAGTTTACGAACTGCGCATACAATGCGCGATAGCTACTATGGTAAATTCAATCCAATTAATCTTTAATGCATTCCTAATGTACACATAGGTAGGGTTAGGTGGTAAGTTAATAAATAGAAACAATTATGGAATCTGTCAATCGCAGCAAAATTTTAAATAAGTAGGAGAAAGGAAGAGCGCTTTTATGATTTTCCTTATTACCAGATATTTATTTTATTTCCTTTCTATCTGTTTTACACAACAGTATGTAATCAGTATGTTGTGTTGTATAAACAAAGTTAGCAAAAACAAAATCTTAAAAAAAAACAACAATTTTCAACGACTACGAATACAACGACTATTAAAGCGTCCTCTGATTGACTTTGCAATGATATCATTAGAGTTAGTACGAGTACCGGCTACCGGTTGACTCAATTGGATTTTTGAATTACGACATTCAATGGGTTTATGTCACCTCTTTACGAGCAGTATTTTATATTTTATTGATCAGTATGGCATAGATATGAAGTCATGAAGTAGCTATATCGGTCTAATGAATATAAAGTATCGATTCTTGAAATTGAAGAAAAATAAAAATATTAACTGTAATGACTTTGGGGTTTATTTATAAACGCTGTTTAAGGTTAAGAGACGTTTAAACGTCAAACATTTATGGTTAAACCACAGAGTTAAACAGTCGTTGATCATTAATTAACTTTAAGAAACGTTTGTATATAATCCATTTCATGATTAGTTACTAATAAAAGTATTATATCAGATCAATAGTTACACACCGATTTTTCTCTTTCAGTCGGCAGTAATTTGACTTTCGAAAGAAGAAGACAAAGCGTTGTGTAATTATACAGATGCTATACAACGTTTATTAGTACGGGGGGTTAATCTGCAAGTCTTTTTTCAACAGATGGCTGGGCTGCAAGTGGGCTGTGGCAGTATCTTTCATAGCATACATGCCATTCATTGCAGCGCAGTTCTACCCCAAACTATACACCCTGGTGCCAGCTGGTATGATGGTAGGATTCGGTGGTGGACCGCTTTGGTGCGCTAAGTGCACTTACTTATCTGTGGTAAGATACTTTAAATTGAAATTCGTTTTAGTAGGTACAATAAGTCATGTCGTGTGATGTTTTCGAGGATTAGCATAGGTTGCAATCGCATTCAGCGTTAGTTTACGCATTGATTCTGCAGATACGCTATCAGCGTCTCGTAGACTTGATTGTATCGAAATCAAACCTCACCGCGTCGCATGACGAACGCCAATGCTATCATTCCCAATTTTCTGAAAATGCAAAGCAGGTAGATATTTTTGTTGCAAATACAATTTTATGAAAACAGTTTAAGACCAAAACGCTCGTTTATATTAAGAGACACAGGCGTCAGCACTAACTGTTTATATTCAAAGCAGTTTGATTATAACATTTATAACGAATATACTGGGTAACTGCCTCAATGTAGGTGCTGAATATATATGCCAATACTTACGTACATTATACATACATAATACATAATACGAGTATCTTACTACAAAATTATTGTGCGTAATACTTTTTGTGCCTTATGTTAGCTACGCCCGTATGCGGATTCCATTCAGAATTAAATTGGAAATTAACATAATATACCTATTTGTACCTACGGAAGTATATAATGTATTTTTTACAATATGAAATCGCATGCTTCAAGAATATTTATGGCTTCATAGAGACCCTTTGATGCTACTGGATTAGGTTATTTGGTGTTACTCGTGAAAAGAAGCAGCGGTCACTGCGAGATTGTAATATAGCCTGAACACAAAAGTCTTTTAGTGTCCAGAAACATTGTATGCCCATTCTACTAAAAAACAAGTGTTAGGTATTTCAAAGTGGGGAATCTCTTTATGTTATTATTACTTCAGACTGGAACTGAGGACAGCTTTATAAGGACATCATATAATCTAATTACTTTTTTATTTATTATTTAAATTAATTTTGACCTAGGGAGAAGGGTGTTTCTACACCGTTACTACATTTCTTTTTTTGATAAAAAATTTCAAGCTTTTCTGAATAAAATGACTTAAAATGTTATAGGTAGCTGAACCATACGCCAAGCTGTCAGGGGTATCAGCTGAGGTGCTGGTAGTGCGATTCTTCGGTCTGTTCTTCATGTTCTACCAGATGGCACAGATCTGGGGAAACCTGATATCTTCTGCCAGTAAGTTACCAATTTTAAACATTTACGAGCTGAGAACGGATTACCATTGACCAATTAGTTTCAAGTATCATACAATTACCTCCCTAAGATTTTGTCCGCCCACTCCACTCCCAGCGACATCCCGCACTTATGCAATGACATCATCCGCTATACTTTGAACTGTCACTATCTTCCAGACTGAAAACTTTGCCAGTGGCCCCGATTCTGTTGTTCACAAACTAAATTAAATTTTAGTTCAGTGCGTCTTTTTCTTTCTATTTAATTATGAAAAGGACAGAAGCTAAATATTAGTTTAGTCCTGTCAAATTAGATAATCCATAGACAAGTTTAGACGTGATTAAAAAATTGGCTACTAAAAATACGTCAATTTACGTCAGGCGCTGACTAATTTGACAGGACTAAACTAATATTTAGCTTCTGTCCTTTTCATAATGAAATAGAAAGAAAAAGATGCACTGAACTTAAATTTAGTTTAGTTTGTGTACAAGGGAATCGGGGCCAGTGTATGCCTCAAATCGTAAGGAGCCCACTTATTGTAATTAATTAGGCTTAAATCCAGACGACTCCGGTTATCTACGGAGAATATACCCATAGAAAGATCCGTAACACTTTACCAGACCCGAGGATCGAATATAAGTTATCTTGCAACAACTGGATCCACTAAGCAGTCGAATTAAGCAAATCGTCACAACATTGCATGATTAGTTAAAAAGCAATAAAACAAACATTTAATATATTCCTGCCACAATACAAGCTCACAGTAATTCGGAACCCGCTTCCTTACAAAGACAACTGCAAAGTGAAAGTTAAGACAAAATTCACGACTTAACCGACCTTGCGACTAAAATAGTGTAATGCTGATCAAATTGATATAACAGCAGGAAGTAAGGTGGTGTATATATTAGGAAGTAGAATTTAGTCTTGTCTAGATTTTTTTTATTGGTTAATTAGATTCTGTTTGTTCTGTAATTAGTAATTCAAATTTTATTCGAGGAACTGGAGTTTCGATTTTTTGTATGTACTACAGACTAACTTGAATATATAAAATAATATCTTTATTCTTGTTATTAGTATTCGGTTATGAACTGGATAAACTTTTCAGTGGGCAACATTTTTCGCAGTATGAAAGAACGCAATACTACGTAATAAAATAATTACATAGAAAACTATGAAGTGCGTAAAAAAAAGTTTGTAAAATTTCCTTTTTTTTAAAGAATTTACTAATTTTTGTGGCCAGTACGCACCATAATTGCAACAGGAGAAATTAAATCTTTTTTGTTTATTGCGTTCCTCTAACTTTGTCCAAGAGTGTACATATATTTGAACTTTTCAGTTCTATCTTCCACCCTGGGCGATGCACCAAAGCTTTCGAACGAGACCACTCCAAGCGTTGCTGCACTGTTCACCAACGTCACCAGTTCACCTACTGTGGACTTTGGAGCTACTTGCGGTGTTAACTTTTGCAGTGCCAGTGCTTCTCATGTATGTATCTTTAACTTTTTCTTTCACGCGTTCACGCGGATGTAAAAATATCGCGGCGGTATATTGTCGCGCACTGGATTTTGAACTCTTGGTGTTGAGCAGAGAATTGAGAATCCAACAGAGCACATCTCAGCGCGTCAAAAAACATCCTGTTGGATTTTCTCTCGGCACTAAGCAGTGCGTGGAAAATTCAGTGTGCATAAAAAAATCGCCGCAGGATAATCGCGCCCGTGCGAACCTGGGCTCATTTTACAGTCTATTTAAGTTAGACGCACCCTGTGTAGTCAGACTCACTTTTACAAATCAGCAAAATTAAAAAAAAATATTACCGCTTCTTGAGCCAGTCTCATTTATACTTTTAATCGATACGGGGAGATGAATATAAGTCCATGTAAAGTAACCGGGATCGTTCTATTCTAAATGATCGTTCGTTAAACATGCGTTCGGTTTGCTGCCATACCAAATATGTTTGAGCGGTTAGCAGTGAAATCGGATGGTATGCCAAAAATTGGGTTCTGGCACTTTATTACTATAAGATGACCTTGATATTGTGCGCTTTACTTTTAAAAGAAAAGTCTTATTACTTCAATAATAATGTTCCAGGGCAACTCGAACCTAGAGCCTCCGTCAGCGCTGAAGATCCAGGTGATTGCCGGCGTGTACCTCGCGTGTATGGCCGGTGCTGTTCTATTGGTCTCGGTTGGAGTCGACTCCCTAACCAGGTTAATATCACCAATACCTTAATGTGGCCATTATGCAAGGGTGTTTTTAATTACGTAAATGTTACGCATTTACGTAATTAAAATCATAATCTGAAATTATAAGCTAAATAGTTTTCATAGTTACATCGCGTCATCGGTCATCATTTTCTGCTACAGAGCTAATAGTCCAAGATCCCAGAGCCGCCAGACATAACTTATTTTCACATAGATGAAACCTTAGGTTCTAAGCAGCGTCTTATGTTCTTGTGCTAATAGACTAGGTACTCTATTAGCACAAGGTTGACATAAACTTATGAGTGCTCATATTTTATTTTACTGCAGTCTATGGATTCAGTCGATAAATCTGGCCAGGAGAATTATTAGCTACTAGCAACTTCCTTCGCGTAAAATTTCCTGCTCCCCCAACCCACCCGTCGCATCGCATCGCCTGGCCCCGCTATTACTTCTTTTTCGCTTAGTGTTAATTCTGACTTTTATCTTTTTGCTCGGCTCCTAGCGTGATGTTAAATAGTCTATAAGCCTTCCTCAACAATTTAACTATAAAATGCAAAAATAATTTTTCAAATCCAGTAGTTCCAGAAATTTTCGCGTTTGAACAAACTAACTTAGCTTCAGTTTTATTATTAAGTATATAATTAAGTATAATATATAGATTTCGTCCAAAGCGTTATATTTCAGCCCCGACTTGCGAGTTGTAAGTCGTTGGTTCGAAACCAGGCAGGCGTTTTGCTTTGTGTAATTTATTTCAACATTACAACTACTGCTCTCAAAATGGTGAAGGAGAACATCGTGAGGAAACCGGCATGTCCTAGAAGTAAATACTCGAAGATTGTGACATCTACCAACCCGCACTGGGCACGCGTGGTGGATTACGGCCCACTCCCTCACAGAGAGAAGGCCTGTGTCCCACTCCCAGCAGTGGTTGATTATTTATTTATTAAAACTTTATGCACAAGTAAAAACTGTACAAAGGCGGACTTAATGCCTTGGGCATTTTCTACCAGTCTACCTTAGGGTGATGCAGAGACAATACACAGTAGGTGAAATAACAGAAAACAAATTAGAAAAAAAAAGATTATATAGTACTTGCATGGTTATATCTTCACCCTTCTTGAATCTTACAAGTTTTTTTCTAATCTAACTTAAAACAATATGCAAAATGTTACCTGCTTTCTAGAACAATACTTCAGGTTCATTTCGAATCTTCAAAATATTTACAGATATACAGGAGGTCGAAACACAGCTTGCCAGGGCAAGTCCGGGGTCCGCCTTTTAGCTGTAACTCTTCGTCAGCTGCGACACAAGTACCAGCTGCTTTTGTTACCAGTCATTGGGTACATTGGTGCTGAACAGGCTTTCATGGCGGCTGACTTTACTCAGGTAAGATTCTTTGTACGTCGCTTGGATGGGTGCGAAGTCTCTTAGAGAGTGCTTATTGGTAACTTATGAACTTAAACGTTTTACATAAGAATTTATTTTATTTGAGATGGGTTTGCTCTTGACTCTAGTTTTAAGCCAGAGGTGACTCAAACTCAAAGCATTAATTTCAATTAAACCATTTATAGGCACTTTTGAATTGTCAAGAAGTCGGTCAGTCAGAAAATATCGCACCTCCGATAAAATAGGTTTACGATTCTAAAAAGTTGAATTTTGAGTTAACAATACAGAAATACTTAAAATTTTATTAACTATCTTCTCCTACATGGTTACATCTATAACTAATTTTCGAGTTGTAAACATATTTTACCGGAGGTGCGATATGAAGCTAGATGCCCATTTCAAAGCGTAGTAGGTACCTATGGGGAAGAACGGGCAAGAAACTCCACGGATACTCTTTCAAATTATATTTTTACAAATAACTAGCTGACCCCGCAAATGTCGTTTTGCAAGAAAAAAAAATAGGTAGTAGCCGATTCTCAGACCTACCCGATATGCACACAAAATTTCATACAAATCGGTCCAGCCGTTTCGGAGAAGTATGGTAACTAACACTGTGACACGAGAATTTTATATATTAGATAATCAGCCTGTATTGTCTCACTGCAGAGGAACCTCCCTTTCCTTTTTTCACTCCACTCGATCCTTAGCCAATCCGTTATGTAAACGTCAAGTTCGTGCTATCTACACCTGTGTCTTCCGCGATGCCGTTGACGTTTTCAGGAACCCACGCTGTCGTGGTCTTAGCCCACAATGTATCCGAAATGCGGTAAAAGTGTTCGGCCCAGTCCCATTTGAGCTCGGCTGCTTTGTGGGTCACGTCTGCGATTTGTGTCTTAGAGCGTAGTATAGGCTAGTTTCCACCATCAATAAACTGAAAATCTATTTAGTCTGTCAGTTAGAGTATTGGAAAATAATGGACACGTATTTTATGTTTTTGTAAATCAATGAATATTGACAAAGATAAAACGCATCAAAACTCGGGATTGCGGGCTCGCGACGTCAGAACGCACTAAAAATTATACCAATGTGTGACGTATTGAGAATTTTAGAAGCGTCGTAACTTCGTCAATTTTGGTTCACTTAACAAAAGAAAAAATACGGGTCAAATATTTTTTGATAATCTAACTGATGGACTAATTAGATTTTTTTAGTTGACAAGCTTATTCCATACTGGTCGGTAAGTCGCAACCCAGGGATACTGCACTTCATCGCTCGCTGGCATACCTCGAGCTTGTCCTCTGTTGAACTGTCAAAGACCGGGTTTGAGCGTCTTAAGTAAAGATAGGAGACTGCACGTGTTCCTGTTCATTAATATACGTTTATGGCAAATTGGAAGATCGTCTTTCGTAAGGACTTTTAAAAATAAAAACTGATTTTTTAAAACGTACTTAACGGGTCTAATTTGATAGCTGTTAATCTTTGTGTGCCTTTCATATATTTTAGAGCAAGGATTCGTTTGCCTTTTGAATTCCTTATAGCAATCTTTCTGTTATAAACATGCTATTGCTTCTTCTTCACGCGGTTGTAAGTTATGGTTATTACACTATTATGGTGATTGCGCAGTGGTTACCGCGAAATTCAATTTTTTTTACGTTTTTTTGCAATTTGAAGGTCTGTTTCAGGTTGTATCTTGATCAAAATTTGATTCGCGACTATAACAGGTACGTATCTAAATAATTATAATCATTAGAATCATTAATACATCTTCCTAACTTAGATTTGTACCACAAGAAGAAATCTCTCATGGAAAAGTGTTTGTGGTACAAATCTCACTTAGGAAGATGTATTAATGATTCTAATGATTATAATTCTTTAGATACGTACCTGTCATACTTAGTTGCGAATCAAATTTTGATCAAGATACAACCTGATACTGACCTGCAAATTGCAAAAAACGTAATAAAATTTGAATTTCGCGGTCTACCACTTCCCATTCACCTTAACTATGCAACATTTACTTTGTACGCCATTGTCTATGGAAAAACATAGGCTATTATTTTAAACTTAACAACTTGCCATAGATCATCTAATTTGTATTTTTACTTTTTTATCATTTAAGACTATCTTGCAATCTGCCGATCGATTCTGTAAAAATCTCACCGTGAAAACGTAGGTGAAGTGAGTTTAAAGTGAGCTGTCAATAGTGTCAATCCTTAGCATGCAAGTGAAATGAAAGCTCATTTTAAACTCACTTCACCTAAATTTTCACGGTGAGATTTTTACAGAATAATCCGGCTGTTGATGATAATGTTCAGGATATTGTGAGGTCCAGCAACAAATTACTTTTAAACAAAGTCCAATCTATTAAATGAAGTCCGTAAGTTTTGTGCAAATATTAATTAAGATCATTATTTGAAAACATTGTAAAAGCCAATTATTTTTAAAAGAATAACCGTGGAGTTCTCCATATAAAACTTGCCGGCTCTTCTCCATATGAAACGACCAATATGAACCGCGCAAATAGCTTCTGACGTTTCCTATGTGCATAATATAGGTTTATTTGAAATAAAATCTTTTGATTTTGGTTAAACCTGAATCGTCTTATTCCAAAACACGATCTAAATCTAGTACTGGGGTTATTACTAGGTTTAAACCATGACTAAATAAAATGATAAGAAAAAGGAGAATTTTTGGAGTGTATTAAATTTTCTGTCTACGAGTCACTTAATTCTCACATAATTATTACAGGCGTTCATCGGCTGTGCATACGGCATCAATAACATTGGCTTTGTGATGATCTGCTTCGGCGTGTTCAACGCGTTGGCGGCTCCTATCGCGGGAGCACTCGTCAAGGTCACCGGGAGGTTCCCTGTCATGGTCACTGCGTTGGTAAGTAAGAGACTAATCGGCTATCCCATTTCCAAACCTAGTAAGGGACACTTTTTACAAAAATCGTTTTATTGCATAATCTTGCTAACCTAGGCTAAGTTAGCAAGATTATGCAATAAAACGATAAAAAAAAAAATGTCTCTTACTGAGTTTTGAAATGGGACAGCCGTAATGTTTTAAGTGTTGCCACCTACGAATAAGTAATAAGTCATTCGTAGGTTGCCACCGCACAAAGATTGTGGAGGAATATTGCATGACGTGACAACGACAGAAGCTCTTGTTAGAGCAGCTGTCATAGGCAGAAGTGGACCGGTTATTCCGTTTATCCACCCAAAAACCCACCTTAAGATGGATACGCGGAAACGCTTGTCGGAAAATCCATCGTATGTCTAGTTGGATAAACGGAATTTATAGACTTTGGGTGCTGACATGCGTTTACGCGTATCCTTTTTAGGTTGATAAACGGAGTAACCCAAGTAGACTGCACAACTGTCGCGAAAGTGCGAACATATTATTTAGTATTTTCTTTCGGTTTATTGTATGATAGAAAAGTGAACGAAATCTTGTTATAATAACTGAATTTCTGCAATATAGCAACGCAGACCTTGAGACCTTCCTTTAAAAGTGGCCCCAGTCCCTTTTTAGTTTTCTACTGCACCCTCGGCGTGAAAAGCATTACCTGCGAAGCATTGGCTGTTTATAACTATACACATACATACTATCTCACGCATACCTACACACAATCACCATTACAGGCTTTTCTGACCATTTTTTTTATTATTTTGTATTTTATTTTAGTCTTTTTTAGGGTTCCGTACCACAAAAGGAAAAACGGAACCCTTATAAGATCACTTCGTTGTCCGTCTATCTGTCCGCCAGTCAAGAGATTTTTTCTCAAGAACGCGTGGAGTTATCAAGCTTAAATTAATATCAAATACTCAGGGCTGCAATCCCTTGCAGCAGTGAAAAAAACAACCTTCTAAGTCAATGCAATCAAAAGATACGCCCGTTTATGTTCTGAAATCAAAACCTGTAGGGTACTTTTCGTTGACCAAGAATCATGAAATTTGGCAAGAAGCAATGTGATGTAGCACAAGTAAAGGAAAAAATCCGAAAACCGTAAATTTGTAGTTACATTACAAAAACAAATTTCAAAACTATTTACATACGGTCTACAAAGTACGGAGCCCTCGGTGCGCAAGTCCGACTCGCACTTGACCGGTTTTTTATACTTGTTAATCTTATTGCGTAAGTTTTTATTAGTATTTTCTCCCGGGAGAGAGCACTGGTTATTGTAACACAGGTTAACCACTTTGCACATTGTCAGGGACTTCACACAACAGGCTAGTTTCCACCATCAATAAATTGAAAATCTATTATATATAGTCCGTCAGTTAGAGTATTGGAAAATAATGGACACGTGTTTTTTGTTATTGTAAATCAATGAATATTGACAAAGATAAAACGCATCAAAACTCGAGAGTCCCGGGGGCTCGTGACGTCAGAACGCACTAAAAATTATACCAAGGTGTGACGTATTGAGAATTTTAAAAGCGTCGCATCTTCGTCAATTTTGGTTTAAGTAACAAAAGAAAAAATACGGGTCAAATATTTTTTGATAATCTAACTGACGGATTAGATTTTTTCAGTTGTTTTCCTATTCATAACCTCTTTTTTTATGTAGTAAAGTATATTATATGAAATACCTAGCTGCTCTTAATATTTTCCAGTTACTCAACGTGTGCCTCCTGTCGGCCCTGCTGTCCTGGCGGCCCGACCCGGCGCAGTGGCTCGTGTTCTACGCGCTGGCAGCCATCTGGGGCACTGCTGATGCTGTGTGGCTCGTGCAAGTTAATGGTTACTATATTCAATACTTAATATTATAAAGAGGAAAGATTTGTATGTAAGTATGTTTGTAACGAATTGGCTCAAAAAGTACTGGACCGATTTTAAAAATTCTTTCACCAAAAAAGCCTATATTAATCAGTGATAATATAGCATTCAAATGCTACATTATCACGGATTAATATAGGCTTTTTTAATTGCAAGAAAAAATAAAATGTTTAAAAAATAAATGTCCACCCGTGCGAAGCCGGGACGGGCCGCTAGTATTCAATATATACTGTGAAATTATCGATAATGTGGTCTTTCTAAATAAGCAAAGATGCGAAAGCGGGATTGTCCGAAAGGGTTACCGCTGCCCTGGAACATAAAGGGCTAAGGAAGGAAAACGAGTGGGTTTTAGTCAGTAAGAGTCTGACACTCCCTTCTGCTCCACCCAGAGCGGGAGGGGTCATTTGATGATATGACATCCATTATTAAAAAAAAATGCCGCCAGTCTGACGAGTAGCACTTTCCTGTCGACAGAGCCAACTACAGCTGTCGACAGAGCCAACTTCAGCTGTTGACAGAGGCAACTGCTACTGTCGACAAAAGCAACTGCTATAGTATTCGACACGCCAACTGCTGCTCACCATGTCGATAGCATTGTTGTAGCGCGCCGCGGACGTTATCATAGTCTATTTCAAGTCGACTGACAAGGCAGCGTGCGCGCTACGCTCATACTGTAGTTGTCGTCATTGGTCGGCGTTAGCTGTCCACGTGTCGACGGCAAACGCTGACCAATGGCGGCGGCTGCAGTTGCCTTTGTCAACAGCTGAAGTTGGTTCTGTTGAACTTGTGCTACATGACCTTGCTCCTTGCTAAATTTCATGATTCTAGGTTAACGGGAAGTACCCTATAAATTTTGATTCCTTTGAGTTTCGAAATATACGATTTTTGCGGCATAAACGGTCGTATATTTTTTAAAATTAACTAAGAAGTTGGACTTTAACACAGCTTCAAGGGACTGTAGACCTGAGTATATGGTTTTAATTTCAACTCGATACCTCCACGCGTTCCTGAGATAAAGGGTCTTGACAGGCAGACAGACGGACAACAAAGTGATCGTATAAGGTTCCGTTTTTTTTCTTTTGAGTTACGGGACCCTAAAATGAGCCTACTTTCTACCCAATCCCTCGTTCTCCCAAACTTCTTTAAAGAAAATTCATGTATATTTAATTCAAAGAGAATTAAGATACTTTCATAAGTAAATAATTTAATGTCTTTGTTATAATTATTTCGGTCTTTTTGCAGCACTGTCGGGCATCCTGTTTCCGGGCAACGAAGAGGCCGCGTACTCCAACTTCCGGCTGTGGGAGGCCACCGGCAGTGTGCTGTCCTACGCTACTGCACCCTACTTGTGTGTGAGGACTAGGTGAGATATATACAAGGTTATTGAAAAATCACCAACTACCTCTTAAGAGGTCATTGTACTCATCATTAGCAACAACTTTTACTATGGGATCAAACCTGAACATTTATCTATATAAGGTGTTAAAAAATTAACCCTATTAACTTTAAGAGGTGCTTTAGACCATCGAACTGAACAACTTTCACTATGGGATCACGTCTGAAATCACGAAAAAAAATCTTCTGTATAATACAAAATTTCAATACCTACTTGACCAAAATGTATTAAACAGCTGAATTTTAACCGACTTCTAAAAAGGAGGAGGTTTTCCATTCGCATGTTTATATGTTTTTTTTTATGTTTGTTCGGGCATAATTCCGTCATTTCAAGACGGATTTGCAAAATTCTTTTTTTGTTGGAAATATATGTATTCCGAAATGTGGGACCATTTTGTAAAGATCTGATCATGAGTTTCGGAGACAGACAACGGAACTCTTCAATAAATGCCAGCAAATCAACCGCGATTGCTGCTATCGCATATGTATGCATTGTTTACGCAATCACACAACATAACATCATACCTGTATCCTATAAAGGGTTACGCAGATGTGTTCAATAATAGGATTTTTTTCCACTTAGCTTATATTGATGATGTTATAATAGCTTCTTCCTGTCACTGATATTTACATAGCAAGTAGTGTGGGGTAAGTACCTACAGCTAAAAAGTAAAAAATAAAAACTTTTTTACAAAAAAATACAACCGACTTCCAAAAAAACCACTACAAAGTAAAAAATAACTAATTTCGAAAGTCGGTGTCAAAAATGAAAGTGCGGAACCAACGACACCGACTTCCGAAATTAGTTATTTTTTACTTTGTAGGTAGTGTTTTTTTGGAAGTCGGTTGTATTTTTTTGTTCGATCAAAATAGTTTCGAATTTACGTTACGTTTTCGTCGTGCGAAGTTAAGGTCTCTTCTTAAAAGAAAAAATATGTTTTCAGTTCACTTCCGTTTTGTGTGATGTATCTGTGAAACAAGATGATACCCACATGCTAAACAAAACGGTACTTACTGCATCAATTTAATGGAACCTAGTAATTTAATTCTTGATACATCAATTGATTGATTGATACAAAATATTGTAAAACATTTTAGAAGAGTAACTGTGGAGTTTCTTGCCCATTCTTCTCTATACGAAACTATCTTTTGGAAGAACCGACTAGAATCAATTCAACTTTTATTATATTTTTTACGTCCAAAAGTGCCTTTTATGTGCTTACTAGAATAGTATATTTCATTACAAGTGCGGAAAGGTTGTCATTGCAAAGAGTTCCGACAAATGTCTACCCGAGCCGAGGTGCAGCCGAAGGCGAGGGTTGACAGTCGGAACAAGTTGCAATGACGGTTTCGCACGTGTACTGAACGACTAATTTTAATACAGTTGCGAAAAAATGAAGCAATTTAATAAAATAATAAAAACACAATAAACTCAACCAACTAATCATTTATTTCTTATAAAAGTTATAATTCACATATACATTGAAATTGGTACAGTTTTTTATACTAACTGGGGAAGTTTTAGGTTGCATATTTACTGTTTGAGACAAACTATTGTTAATTTCGTATGATTGTTCATGTATATTTGTCATACAATGGCGTTTGCTAGTTGATGGAATCTGATGAATTATCATTATCAACGAAGGTAGATGGACGAACGTTCTCTTCAACATGTGAAGGAGACGGACTGGACCTTAATTAATGGATTGTGTGATTTTTTTCCCGGTTTCTAGTTTGTTGTTTGAAGCTGTGCCCAGTATAATACTCAGCATCCGGCAGACCAAGAAACTTAGCTATTTTTTTTGGCATATTACCAAATTTATTTATCCCGATTGCTTGAGCTGCACTTCCCTTTTTGGTAATTTTGAAAAAAACGGTCGGTTTTTCCTTTTTGGGACCGCTGATTCATATATTTTTGCACTATTCTAAGAAAATCTTACACTATTCTAAGAAAGTCGAAATTACTCATTTTGTGCAACAAACAACTAAAACTCGCAAAGAAAATTTCTGAAAAATGGCGCCAACCGTAGAATATAAGCAGAGATAATTTTTTTCTTCACCCATTCTGGTAGGCAAAGGGAACTATGCCCATACAGCCAAGTCTTCAGTAGAATTTTTTTATTAATAAATCTCATTAAATCATTTCAGAAAATGAAATTTAATGAGATGAAATGAAATGAAACCTAACCTAACTTATTCAATCAAATCATTAAATCTGATATTGAAACAAATTAGTAGCTTCTTTTTAGAAATATACGTATTTGCATGAATCATAAAAACTCCTATGAATTTAGTTAAAACTTCATGGTTGGTTTTTCTTTTTAATAGACATTATTTTGACAGTTGGGAAAGAGAACGCACGAGTTCGGGAAAGGTAAAAAAAAGCACGAGTATGTAATAGCCCACATCCCGAACGCTATACGTCCCTGCAATACGCCACTTTTTGAGCAACTGTATTAAAAATAAATTATTTGACTTTGGCTTTGAATTTTTGATCAACTGAGACATTCTTTATAAATTCCATTCCACCTTCTCATTCCAGGTTATACTTCCTCTTGGGATTCCTCATAATTGGCTTCATAGGCTACAGCATCATAGAACTGATGGAGTATAAAGTGAAAAAGGCGCATCACCTCGAGAGAAACTTCGAACTCGTCAACAAGAAATCAGAAAATGAGTCGTTAAGGAAGACTAAGGATACTGATAGCGATTACTAGATATAAATCTGTATTTTTTATAACTAAGGGCTGATTTTACAAGAGTCAGATATCTTTTATCCGTCGAATAAAATTGACGTCTAACAGTTCTAGTATGGAAAAAACTGTCAAAAATATCAAACGTGTTCTCAGTATAAGACTTATTCAACGTAAAAGGCGAATTCCACCAAACTTTCTTTCTTTCTTTTTTTTTTTTGTCTTATCCTGAGAATAAATCTTCTATTTTTTACAGGTTTTCCATACAAATACGTCAATTTCATTCCACGGATAAAGATAGTTACTGACTTTGGTAAAATAAGCCCTCTTTGGTGCAATTCACCCTTAGTTATGTAAACAAAAACACGTTGGTTTTAATATTCGCCAGTGCTATGACGGAACATGAGGTTTCGATTCCAAGGGCAAAGTGTTATTGGGTTTTTATATCAGGAAATTTTCAGTAGCAGCCCTGGATTTATGCCCAGTCGATGGCTATAGGCTCGCCTCCTTATTACATAGGACTAAAATATTCACTGAAAGAAATAAGCAGTAAATAAAAAATGAAAAAACATTGATCTGAAATGCTTTAAACAGTTCCATATGAGCCTACCGTTCAAAACAGTATTTTTTACTGATCCGAAAACAGTTAAAGCTTCAGGCAAAATGTTACCGTCATGACAGTAAACTTTAAAGTTTCTTTCAGTAAATGGTATGTTCAATTATTGAACGTTACTGTTTTGTATTTTATTGTTTTACAAACATTTCTTCTTACTGTGTAAAGTCAGTAAGTCTTAATGAAAACGATTTAATGTGGTGTACTTAGTAAGAAATTATTTTTTTCAGCGAACCTCGTCCTAACTCTTCGGGAATTATAGTCGTGAAGGTTATGTTAGGTTATATTAGTTAGGTATACAAAATATGAAAAAGTCAAAGAACGAAACCCACGAAAAGAATATTTTTCTAAGTTTTGTTTTATAAATTCTGTTTCTTGTTAAAACATGAGTGGGTTATTGAGTACTACTTATGAATTCCCATTCCAAAATTACTACATAATCAGCCTGTAATGTTCCACTGCTGAGACACAGGCTTCCTCTCTGTGAGAGGGAGTGGGCCGTAATCCACCACGCGGGCCCATTGCGGGTTGGTAGATATCACATGTCTTCGAATTTTTGGTTCTAAAAATTATCCCTTGTGTATTTGAATTTTTTGCCAGCGGCTTCGCCCACGTGGCTGTTGGAATTTATCCCACGGAAACGTACTACCGGGATCAAAAGTATCCTGTGTTAATCCAGGTTATAAACTGTGTGACAAATTTCATCCAAATCCGTTCAGTAGTTTTTGCATGAAAGAGTAACAAACATCCATCCATCCATCCTCACAAACTTTTGCGTTTATAATATAGGTTAGTCTTAAGCTCTATGTATAGTTTTAAACGAACGACTTTAATTTAATAGGTCTTTAACTATGTTCCAGTCGAAACTCATAAGCCGTGCACGAGATAAACCAATTTTGGTAGAAAGCTAAAAATAATTGAAATATAGGTCTGTGTACAGCTTTCGTGGCGAATTTGTACCAGTTCCAGCCTTTTCTTATCATCTAAAATATAGTTAATTTCGTCTTTGACTGACGGATATCGGTGTCGGTCGCTGTCTGCGACGATATGTAACATAGATCAAACTCAAACGCATTTATTTCAATTAAATCATTTACAGGCACTTTTGAATTGTCAAAAAGTCGGTCAGTTGTCAAAAAGGTGGCAATAACAACACAATGCAAAAGCGTTTAGTATCTACCAACGTTTACGCTTGATGATTGATGATGACGCTTGCCTATCTGATTTTTCTTCAAAGTTTGGCTATACAGGTTGTCCCTGGAAGTATGAACCATATTCACGTAATAAATAATTAAAGAAAAAAGTATCAGGGCTATCAATTTCATTTTTTTAGATAGTCTTTAAAGTTTTTTTATTGATCATAACTTTTGAACCGTAAAAAAATTCACCGATATTCTCAGGGTTAAGAAGTTTAGAAATTACCTTACCCACGCCCCTATTCGATTTGATCCATACTTCCAGGGGCATCCCGTATAGTAAAAAAATACCTATATGGTACCTACATTAGTTATAAATATTTTGTTAATGATATTTTTTACTGACCACAATCGAATGGGATTATTATTACTTGAATAAACGTATATTTTTTTGTTTCGAGATTCGTTTTATTTACAAAATATAACCCTAATTAGGTGAAGCATTTTTGGTTTAAAAAATACATTAATTATTTTTATCATAACTCTCATTTTTGCTTCGCCGTAGTCGTGTAAAAAGTAAGTCTTGTAAGTCAAGATCTCGAATGAGTTGATTCGATTGGGGTTTCAGCCAGGGGACTTTTTAAAAATAAAAAGACGAATGTTTCCTTTGTGTAAAAATTGGATAGAAACCAGCAAACAGAAAAATAGTCTTATTACATTCTCGGCGGCGGCTCCAGTGTACAACACTTGGATAACTACTTCCCTCCCTCAGGGCTCCGCTTAAACTTCAGAAGCGATTTTCGTTGGTATCAGAAATCCAATTTTGGATTTTTGGCTTATATTACCCCCGTGGGGTGCAAGGAGCTTAATAGACGGATAACCTTTGATTGACTTTGACCTTTACTTAGACTAAATTTTTACCTATATACTGCACTGCTGCGCTCCGCGGTTTCACCAGCATAAGTGTTGATCCCGTGAGAATATGGTGATAAAAAGTCCTATATGTTAATCCAGGGTGTCAGCTACCTCCATACAAAATTTTATCACAATTGGCCCGTTTGAGCGTGAAGAAGAGGCAAACATACACACACACACACTCAGAAACTTTCGCCTTTATAATATAAGTGTGATTAGGCAGAGCATCTGAATGTGTAGAGGGCGACTTGTTTTGATACAACGACCTTTAGCATTTTTTAAAATTTAGGTAATGTAATGAAAGAGTCAGGTCAACTAAAATTTGCAATATCCCTTTTCAAAAAACGATCCAAGGCCACATGTGTTTCAGCAACGACTGCATCACAGATCGCCGAAGTAAGGAAAAAGAAATGCATTAAGTTAAAAGAAATTCGTTACCATATGAACAATCCGAAGCGTTATTTATACAGCCTCATGAAAGTTAAAGGCAACAATTTAATCAAAGTCAAGGTCAAGGTCAATCAAAGGTCATCCATATATCGAATTTAAGTAATTTCAATACTCTCACGGACGTATCCGTGGGAATATTGGAATTTCATATTTTTTTGTCCATGAAGTCCCATTTTCGCGATATGAGCAAAAAACTAAAAATCGGATTTCTGATAGCAACGAGAATTGCCCTTGAATAAGGACGCAACTTGCATTGACTGTTGGGCCAAACCCTTGTTTAGGAATTTTGCAAATTTATTTGGTCGCCTCTTAGATTATATTATAATAAATAATAGCTAGAGAATTAACCCCAAAAATGTATCTAAAATTTAAAATCGAATGCTGGTCGTATCTTTACACCACGTTAATTAAAGGGTCTAGGTTTAATTACCTGATTTAAAAGTGTTTGTCTGGTCTTTGTTCATTTATTGGTAACCAGAGCGGAGTAATTCAATTTCATTTGAAAGGAAACCTCATCATGTAAATAAAACAATAAAAATAGTTTCATTAAATTGTCGCTTTTATTTCTCTTCACATAAATACTTAAAGGGTTGGATCAAACTCGACCGGCTAAACAAGCTAAATCATTAACTAAGTACAAATGTTCGCAAGGAAACTAACAAAGTGACTAAAACCTTGTTATACACAATAATTATACATTAAAAATAACAATAACCAAAGTCTTGTACATAACAAGTCGCAAATTACAAAAAAATGTTATCAAATCATAAAAAATCACGAAGATTTTCTCCAGTATGAAACTTTAAGTCCGGAATTATGTATCCCATATTGTTATTTTCATACAAGTACTTAACGCAGAATATCTATAGGTACAAATTTACACACTGTATATATTCAGTAAGTCACTGGTCCATTAAAACGTTAGTTACGTAATAAAAGCTGTGATCAAATCTATAAAGTTCTATTAAAATAATCACTTATCAACAATAATTCATCAAGTAATCTATAGAAAACTATTATCATTGCATTATTATCATCCAATTTAAAGCGTACAACCGTAATACTCTTCTGAAAGTGAGTTATGAATATTATAATTATTGTAACATATTCTAATTTTAAGGAAGACCGTTTAAGGCACAGTTTTTAAATCTACGTACCGAAATAGCACCCTAAGTTTTTGATGATATGTTGGTCATAATACGATTAAAAGGTCACTGGTGATTTTCGATTTATAACAGAGAACATTATTTATTTGGACTTTTGAACACAACTTTGCCTTCCAAAAATACTGGGATACGAATACGACTATGAAATTCTGACTTTGTGTAAAGACAATATCATAATCAGCCTATAATGTTCCCACTGCTGGGACACAGGCCTCCTCTCTTCGAGAGGGAGTGGGCCGTAATCTAACACACGGGCCCAGTGCGGCTTGGTGTAATGTATTTTTTTAAAATTTTCCAAAATAAGGATTTTCGGAAAATTGTCGTGACACATCACCCGTCCCAAAGATAATTTTTGTAAAAGCAAAGTTTTTTACGTTACAAGTCTTTTTAAAAGTATCTTAATAAGTTTTCGCCCAAAATAGAGCAAGTTGTAATTACATGCACAAGTTGTATTTTAGCCACATTTGAGTTATATAAATGTGCATCCAACATCCCCAGTAACCCGTTTTACCTACTAAATAAGTATATTGTTTATTTAACCATTCTATTTTGGCAATTAAGGAGATTACCACAGGAAAACCACGTGTTTTTTTTTACAATATCTGTAGGATACCATCTAGATCTATTTTAAACGACGTCTGTGATCGTAACTGGGATAGACGAGTTAAAAGAAAACGACAAAATTAAAGTACATCAGCAAATAATACGAGAAAACTATAATGAGAAAAGTTGTATGCAGATAAGGCACTTTTTTCAAATAACTGTTCAGGGCAAACTTATCTTCATACCGAAAGGAAGATAAAAAAAAACTTTTAAAGTGAAGTTTCTGGTTTACATCAATAGGAAAAAAAAACAGAAATTAATTAATATCTGTCAAACCAGTTACGTCACAACAACCTGTAGTCGTTACAACATTTATTTACATAATTCTCCACATTACAGAAAAAATAATTACAAAGAAAATATTATGCTCACTGTGAAATTAATTTCTTTCTACAACTAACTAACATTTTAAACTACAACACATATATTGTAGAACGGTATTACTGAGCTTTCTTCAGGTGTGGTGTAAATAAATGCTATCATAAATCCACGTATATATAACTATACATCTATAGAACTATTGTATTTATATACACACCGTTTATAACTTTGTGACCCTGTAGACATATAGCCTCGATTATTTAAGCAATATTTTTTTTACAAAACGGCCATTATATACAATATATTTAAGTTAAACAGGGTCTTAGCACCGAAATAATTTCGTTGTTAACAAAATATTTTTGTATGCAACTTCGATTCGGGGCGGATATAAAATTTTGAAAGTGACCCCATAATTTATACTTCAATTATTAATTAACATACAAAAATATTTCTTACGCAAGTATTACATTTAAAACATTTGGACGGCAACTCGTTTATTATATACAAAACAAAAATCTTATGAAACTAAAAGTAAATCTAAAGCGTCTTATAATAACTAAATGCAAAATCTATGAACAGGAAGACTGTACGAATGCAGGCAGATGACTATAATTAAACTAGTATTATTATGATTGTTAAAATTGTTTCGAAATGTGTCAAATGAAAGTTAGGGGTCGAGTATAAACCTTATACAACACTAGCGACCCTATCAATTGGTTCGAGATGTCAATACTTCTTAACTTTATGTATCTTAATACAGGCTCTTTATTTCCACAGAAAATATGAACAACAAAACAAGTGAAATAAAAATTAATTTTAAACAAAAATTCACATCAGAAACACTTAATTCAAGATAGAATTTTAAAACAAAGTCTTCTACATTTTCTATGTCAACAAAAAGCAGTTGTGCAGGAACGATACGCATTAAAAATACTACTTTATGCCCGGAGTCCTAACTGGGGCTGGTCGTATTGCTCCGGGGCTCCGACTTGAGCGCGGCGCCGTTCATCCTGGGCGCTACAGCCAGGTTGCTCGAGTTGGCTTGGCATTGAGCGCAGGGCTCGAGTCGCCTCGCTAAGACGGCTCGAAGTTTTAGAGCAGGCCCTAGTTTCATCTGCAGCATCCCTGTTAGGTGGTCCTCTGTGAGAAGGGGGAGGCCGGAGCCGTCGATTCGCTGCTCGCGGAAATTCTGGAAAAAAGAGGTTGGTGTTATTTGGCTGTATAAATATTCAGAGAAATGCTCGAGAATCTGTAAAATGATTGGTTGACAGATAATAAAGGTACAAGTATAACTCAGCTCTGAGTTCATCATTAGTTCTTATTTAATGGATTGTTCCATAGACTAATCTTACATTATTATAAAATAACTAAAGCTTAAAATATTTAGATCTAAAAATTATTAAGTTTTCGATCCAAATAATTTGAAGATTACAAGGTCTTAACAGTGTATTAGACATCAACGCGTTGCCGGCCGAAGTGCACCTGTCTCAGGCATTCTTGGCGACTACGAAACGTCTTGATATTTTATCAGTTTTCTCAGACCTTCATTAAAATCATTACTGAGATTTATACTAGATGACATGTAGGTACTATTCTACATGCGTATAATTATTAATACTGTGCACGTCAACATTAATTACCATCTTAGAACTGTGTCAATTCTTGTACTACAAATGTGAAGTATGCTACTCCATTACTCTAATTATAGTGCATTACCAACGTATTCATATCTCATCATAAGCATCTGAGTTAATGCTTCATAGCCGGATAAACTTAATTTATATCGGATGCCATGCCATAATTGTTGAGAGATATAAAAAAAAAATGTTACGATTATTAGTAGACTACGAATCGTTTTGTTATAATTACATATTGTATTGTAGTAAATGAAAAGCATCAAGACAGCTTGCGGACAGGTCGCGGCGCGTCCAGCGACCTGTCATCTCCGCGGGAACGTTGACAAAAACCGCGCCGCCTACGTGACGTCCTGTGCCCCCGCTCCCCGCGCCGCTCGCGCCTCACCTCCGCGCGCCCGCTGGCCGCGCGCTCGACCACTTTTTACTGCGCGACATTTGCCCGGAGTTCGATCCGTGTCATCCGACTTATTTCTTTTTTAAATTGCGCCGGCGTTCGATTATTTTATTTTTTAATTTTATAAGGCTTCGACCGGCCGTCGAGCGGTAAAAAGCGATAGCGTATAAAAAAGTCTATGAATAATTAAAGTGAGATAGCTTCTGGCTAGATGATGGGAACGGAGCGGCGACAGGTCGGCGGCTCGGCTGAGGGACAGGTCAATTTGCGGCGCTCGTTTTGTTCCTTTTGAGATTGCCATTAGCGTTATCCCGGGCTTGGGAGCAAATTTACTTTTATGCAAATGTGAAGCCATTCCGCCGGCGAGCGAGATTAGAAAACTTCACGTTCTAATGTACTGAAATTAAATAAAGTGGAACGAAAGACGGAGCATTGGGACGTTCGGTGCGAGTGGTTTGGGGGCATATTTATGTTTAATGGGGTTTATGGAGCCAAGGAATCGGAGCGGGACCCTAATGTGTGCCCCGGGGTCACGAGTGACCCCAACCGTTCAAATGAAGTGGAATGATATTCGAGAAAATTGTTTAATTGTGGCTCAAATTACTGGTTCGGGGAAGCGAGCCAGACCTGTTTCGGCATTGACCTTTTTATCTGAACGGTTCAAAGTCAAAGGGAGAGTCTATGTGGTTTTTTGTTGAAATACATTACCGTAGGAGACGTAGGTCTGAAATTATATGGGTAAGAGGTAATGTATGGATATATCTACATGTTGTTAAGAAAGAAGATTGGTATTTTAATATCGGGATTTATATAACAGTTACTGTTTTTCAACTACGGTGATGTAAATGGAGATAATGAATATACTTACTATAATAATATACTACAATATGTTTTTACTGCTTTAGTAACAAATAATAAGGAAGTATACAGCATATTAATATCAATTATATTAGCATAGGTTTGTTCTACATAATTCAATTTAAATTCATACAATAGCATGTTCTGAGACTACGTCGTGTTTAATGCAATGTTGTTAGAATATGGTTATAATAAAATAAAAGTCTCTCGAGTTATGATGATTATTATTTTGAAATAAAACTTCATTTAGTACAAAAACCGAAGAAACACACAACCTTTACTTTACCCTTTAAAAACAACGAATTTTTAAAATTCTGTTTTCAATTTCTTCTAAAGAGACAATTTTGCCTTAATTAAGAAGAAATCATTTCAAAATCGAATCACACAAATTATCCTACCCTTTCCATAAAAAATCATAAGTTAATATCGCATTTTGACGAGGACAGCTGGCTTCGATATAAATTGGTTATTATCACGTAAGGCTGCGCCTGCGCTTGTTTTGTGCGCACTGTGGGAGCCTGTGGGTAACTAACGTCGAGCCTACGTTATTACGCGCCCTGTGCACTTAACAGGTTGCGCAGGGTTGCTGGGTACAGGCTCAAATGATTTAGTAACCTATTTGTTACACGAAATTACGGTAGACAGAGTTTTATGAATGCATGTTTTTTGTATGTGGGAATAGTGAGTGATTTTGCTTTTGGACTAGTTATAATTTTTTAAAGTTATAAACTTATTACATTCAATGTATGATCTAAGGCTTCTGGGACAAGATAATCCAAAAAAATTAGCTTAGGCAAGGGATAAATAGATCAAAAAGATATAAATATACCCTGCTCCCAACAAAAAAAAGGATATTTAAACTTTATTTAAAGTGCACTTTTATAGCAACATTCCCTTCCATCTCCATATAATTACAACCAGTTACGGACAAAAACAAACGCGTATACTTAGCAGCCCTATTTTGCAGATACTGCGTATCGCCCGCGGCCATGAACCGCAGCGCGCGCGCAGCAGCCGCGTCCCGAACAGGTTGCAGGGGAGCAAAAAAGGTTAAAGTATGTTCCCCTGAGGTCGAGAGGGGGGCGGTGGGCAGGGGGGCAGAGGGGCTAATGACAGGGGCGGCGCGGCGCCCGCGGCCGCTACTGCAAATTGATGCCTGCGCCCTCTGCCAAACCTTTGCTCCCGGCTAGTGATGCGCCGCCACGATAAATTGTGACAAGCACGTTCTCGCCAGAATTATACCGACGTTTATCGACCGGGCGATCCGAGCGCGAGTTATTGAAGTGCTGTTTGTTGCTCAGTTAATTTTATAAGTGAATATTTTATGGTAAATAGCAATCAGTGGTTTGAATTTTAAATTGCTGACGTCTAGTTTGCAGCGTAATTTATAGCAAAAATAAAAGGTACTCATAAAACTATGAAATAAACAAAAAATAACTCTGAGAACACAAATGTATTTTGCTAAAGCCTAAGTCAATTAAAACCTATATAAAGCTTATATTAACTAAACCGCTAATCACAGGTAGCGCACACTAGTAATTTAATCAACACACGATAATTACGTTTAGAAACAGGTCGCGACAATTAAACAAAATGTTACAAAGAACAATACGTAACACGCAATTGTACAATGTAATAATACATTATCGACATCGAGTATCGAACGATAACATCACTATTCGGAGGCCGGGCTATAAAGATTGCTATTAAGTTTAAAGCATGGAACGCACAGGCTTCGGTTAGGGTTGGCACACATAGTTAGAGAGTAAATATAGCACGTAGTAAAGTGTGCTGGGAAAACAATGGGAATGGGCGGAATTAGACTGGCAAGTGGTGAGTTTAAAGTTATGGGAAAAGGTTTAGAAGGAGTTTGTTACAGATATATTTTAAGAAGTAAAAGCCTCTTAAAGTCTGAAACCATGTGAAAAGCAGGTCATGGGTAACGACATTGTCATTGAAATCGAAAATGAAAGATGTGAATTACCATACTCTAGAAGCAAGAAAAGTTATAGAAGTTGATTTCCTTAATAGAACTAATTCTATCAATATGCTAAGAAATGGGATGGTAAAGATATTCCAAATAACCCAATGGCAAACATTTCTGCGTTTATCCATCTTTTTTTTAAGATTTAAAAAAAAAGATGTAAGAAATTGCAGTTTCGTCTACCTACATTTTGGTGGAGGAACGATACTCTTTATACAGAAATATTTTTTTCTGACTAACATAATTTATTACGTAAGAATCTAAACATTATCAAAAAGAATGACTGGTAACCCTGTGTGTCTTATATTTAGTGGTGAGTGACGGTGCGCGGGTGAGCTCTACCGACTTCACTGTAATTATAATCTGAGACCATCGCCATTTCTCAAGTAAGCCTTTTATTTTTAGAGTTCCTCACTTAAATGCTCGAGATTACTGTGTGACTCAATATTTGTAGGGCAATTCTGTTTTGGGATTCGGAAAGATCGATCTTGGGACTGAGATAGGTGGAGATGAAGATCAGGATGCTGAATTGGTTGAGATAGAATTTGATTATGAAGAAGATTTCGAAGTAGATAGTGACAAAGAAGAGTAAAAGATAAATAGGAGGTGTAAATTGAGAACTTTAAGGAGAAGTACAAGTATTTGACAATCAAAATGAGAGGGTGAAATAGAGCTTTTCCCAAGAGCGGAGTTTTAATTACAACAGAATTCAGAACTGCTTCAACCCTGTTAACTAATAACATTATGATCATCCAAAGCTTGTTTCAATCCACTGCAGATATTTACATCGCCACACTGTCATAAATTCCCAATTTCGATATGTCGACGTTGAAGACGCTTTTATCTTCGTACTCTTTACTTAAGGGTTTCAACCTTTTGTGTGGCAGATGCTTATAACGCCACACATATTCGTATACGAAAATTCCGTGTTGCGATATACCTACCTGCGTTGGTGATTTTGCTGTCTTCCTACTTGTTCGATATGTTCTTCAACTAATTTAATAGTTCTCGTAAGCGGTTTAATTGAAATGAATTCTTTGACTTTTTCTATTAAGACGAGGCTTATAAAGTAAGTAACAAGTCTAGTCTATACTTTGTCTGAACTATTTAGTTCAATGTTAGATTTATATTGTTTTGTTATCTAGATCTGTATTGCGAAGTAAAAATATTGTGTTGCATTTTGTCCAGATGTGTAGATTAAATCATTACAGCGTGTTTCTCTTATTTCGTATTACATTCATCTTTTATAATTTTTTATTTAGGTGTTTTGTCATTATCATTACCTTGTTTATGTTGTCTATTGCATTCTACAATTGGACCCATAACATTTTATCCCGCACCAGTATAATCAGCCTATAATGTTCCCACTGCTGGGACAGGCCTTCACACTCTATGAGAGGGAGTGGGCCGTAATGCAACACGCGTGCCCACTGCGGGTTGGTAGATGTCACATGTCTTCGAATTTTTAGTTCCTCACGATGTTTTCCTTCACTGTTTCGAGAGCATTGGTAATGAAATAATTTACACAAAGTGCCTGCTTGGGTAAGAAACCACGACCTAAAGTCCGTTACCACCGGGCCATCACTGCTCATTTCGCACCATCTAACTCGCATCCTTTTTTTTTGTTTAGGATTTCTAATCAAAAACTTTTACCATAAGCAATCTAGATCTTATGACAATAAACATGGAATCAATCACGTAACACAACAAAATATTCCCAAAGTAAGAGATAAGAGGTCAGGGCGTTGGAGCGCCATTTTTTTTTTATCAATTGTCGTTTTGTACATTTGTAACTTTCTAACTTTTACTCTGTAATGGTCTCCATTAGTACTTCGGCACTTATGTTATTAATTTTTTACGTCTTTAGTATAAAAAGTCGTTTAATTGCGTGAAGGTATGCCACCGCGTGAACTATCACTTTGTTAATAATTGCATTTGCTTCGTTGTTATTTTTTATTGTAGTTGTATTTTTAATGATATCTTATGGAGATCTTTTGGGGTACAGCAAAGGCATGTTTTGTGTTTGATTGTGTAATTAGTTTGAAGACCCACATTTTGATGGTATTTATTAAGACTTCATGGACGGAATTAATATTTAAAGGCCAAGTGTATCTTTAGACATAAAGAACTCTTAAAATATTCTGCATTTTGCTCTTATTGATTAGTCTACTTATTCATGAATGCAAAACGCTGTTTTATGATACCTACGATTACAAATGTTACCTACATTCTTCGGTGTTTGTAGGTAACTTTTTATTCTTATACGTGTTATGAATGAAAATATTTCTTTTGATGTATGTAGGTATTCTAAAATCGTTAGTTTATTTGACATTATTTAACCTATTTAAGTTTTTGTTTTTATTTAGGAATATGTACAGCTTCTAGATGGTATTTAGAACCTGTATACATTTTTTAACCCCAGATAAAAACAGAGGGGTGTTATAAGTTTATTACGTCATATAACAAATTACACTATTGAAGATAGGTAGCAATTCTTTAAAAAAGTGATTTCCAAAGGAACGGCTTGTCTACAAAATACCTAGAAACAAGTTTTATAAATAGCTTTAGTCCAAATTGTTGTCTTACAACAACAATATTACCTCACTCATTCTGTTACTAGAAAGCTTATCATTGTTGGCATCGGCGCGCGCGCAAAAAGCTCCTACATAATAATTGGAAAACAGCCTAACGCTGATCTGTGGGTGTGGCGACCGGCTGAGCTAGCGGCGCGAGATAGACTGACGCAGGGCCACAGGAGGGACAGAGATAGGGAGGGGCGCGTGCGCAGGTGGGCGGGGCTAACACACCCGAGTGTTGCCGACCTTTCCCGATCACAGCCGAATAGAGAACGCCCAGTCGCTAATGTTAGCGTACTACCGTCTGGTTTACTTGAGCCCTTGTTCTTCACTATTGTTACTTGTTGAGAGGTCTGGTTATGCTGGTGTTTTGAACAATGTGAACTATGTTTGAGCAATGTAGTGCCATTATATAGGTATTATCGGGCTAATACAAGTCTGGATAATAGATTGTTTGGAACAAGCATGTGTTGTGATATCCCGTATTAAATAAATTACTCGTGTGTAATAGCATTCTATTGTTAATTTGTTATCTTAGCTACTAAATAGCTTGATTGGTTGTTTGAGAAATTGTTTTGTTATTTATGTATCTTCAAACTGATTTTACATTTTTTTTAAATTGGATATTACTTTTAAGTTTCGTATTTAGCTTTTAAGTCAATTTGAGACACAACAATGGTAGTGATATTTATTTTGGTATGTAAGTATCGTGTCGTCAAGATTGATGCGAGTTAAAAAAATATTTCTTCAAAAAGCAGCTGCAAACAAAATAACACAGTAAGTCATAAACTTATAACTTATAGTCTTTCTATTTCCCTAACTAACTAGGCACTGTCCACAACGGTTAACGAAATAAGCTATTCGAAGCAATAGCGTTCGTAAAACATAATTGATTTACCCGTTGCAGCTTAAATGAAACAAGCTGGAGGTTAAGATAGGTTATTTAATAGTTAAACTTAATTATTGAATCTGAGGGGTTTACTATGAAATTCGTTATGTAACTGTTGGAAATGTTGTTACAAGGCAGTCGATTCATGTTTTAAATATCCTTTGTTTTTATTATATTGTGTGAAAATATTATAGGTACCTATTGTTAGACTACAAAGTTGTTTCAGCTAATAGTTAGCGATCTAAGCACATTGTTTCTAATTGAATTCTATATTAATTTTACTTAAGTAGTTGCTTTTATTAAAGCGTTTTACATTTCTTTGCAACCCGTAACTCTATTCACTAGGCTTCTTCTGGGCACTCTCATTCAGAGTAGGCTAAATGAGCCTACTCTGAACGATAAAAAAATAAAAGAAAGATTGGTGAAAACTTCAGACCTCAGATGCCATTTAGGTACACAGTCAATAAACAGTCATAGTATTGTGAAACCTTCACAGGTAAGCAAACTACGCACATAAGTGCTTCAGATGATAATATCTTTACCAAGATATTATCATCTGAAGCACTTACCACCAACGTACCAATATGTTTAAACAACTATTGACTTTATAAAGCTATATTTATTTTCATTGCTATTATAACACAGATTTTCGTTTATCACTATAAAGAAAACTACACACTACTGACTTTATAATTCCATACCAAAACACAAAACCTCTTCTTTTGAAGTCGATTAAAAATACAATATTTTTCCACATCACGTCTATAGTAGCCCCCTTCATAAAGGAGGCGGCGGGACTCCCGTTAAGTAAACAGACTTGCGCTTGCGCAACCCGTTATTCAACCACACCGAGTTATTATAAGTTATCGCATTGTTACACCTGCTTTGTTATGCACAACTAAGTGATTCTATGTTGTTACTGATCATAGCTAAGCGTGGAGAAAGTTGTGGGGATTTAAGTTACTCATTTGTTGTTTTTGATAAGCAGATGATGAGGTTTTCATCAGTATCTTCTTGTAAATTACCACTGTGACTGTCACGAAACTAATAAAGGCTTAAGAATTAAATTGAGAACAATATTAACTAGAATTATTTGTTGCAAAATAGTTTTGGTTAAGTCGACCTAATGATAACCATCTCTGTACTAATTACCTACCTAAAAACAAAACTAAAAAGCTAAATAACAGATAATGATAGTATAATTTAGCAGTATACCTCAACCAACCTTAATTCAAACCACATTTTATTCCTCCTATTTAAATCAAAAGCAGCACTTTCGAAACGTGAATCGATACTCACGATTAAATCGTATTATTAACAATCGAGTAAATAGTTCTCGGTATCTGCAGAACGGTGTTCCGGTGAAACAATCTGCTTGTATCATCGGTTGCTAGATACTATCGGCTCGTGCCACTTGTGTAGATAGTGATGTCAATGATTTATTGCACGTTGTTTAGTCGATGTTTGGGCGAAGGTGTATCGACTATCGATAGATTTTGATTAAGTGCAAACTAAAGGTTAGATAACGAATGAGGAAGTATGGTTTTGTGGTAATGTGGACTTGTAATACACATTGTTATGACTTTAAGGTAACGTTCGACTGAGTTTATAATGAATGCTAGTGATTTAAAATACTTCACATTGATGAACACCAAAAACAAAACAAAAGTGCGATTTAGCGTTCATTAGCAAGGTAGGTGATAATGATGCTAAACATGATGTTAGTTAATGTTAAGTTAATTTCGTTTTTTTTCTAAATAGGTAGATTAAGAAGCAATTATGTTTTAGTTCAGACTGAAAAGATGGTTACCGTATTTGTCATCACAAAAAAATCGAGAAAAGCAAACATAAATAAAAAATTCAACAGCTTTATCGACAAATACTAGCACATCTCTCTGTTGGCACGAGTAGCGGTCGCGTGCCGGCGCGCCCTCTCGCGGCCGATTGAAGAAAGTGCGCCGACACTCGACGCGGGACGTACCGCGGATTGCTATCTATGCGTTTTACTTTAATCGAGCTCTTTAGCCTTTAAGTAGTCGTTAGCCGGTGGAAAAACTACTGAATTAAGTCTAGTACAATTAGAGGAAAAACGACTGAATTAAGTGAAGCTGGTTTTGAAGAAAACCGGTTTAAATCGTGTTTGTGAGATGTCTTCGAAAAGAATGATTTGCGAAGTATGTTTGAGTTAGAAGAAAAACGATTAATTGACATGTCCGAATGGGTAATGTAATGTTGAACTGGAAAGTAACAGGTCAGAAATCTTCAGTGGATATAATTCTTCGATGGATGACGACTTCAGAGAAAAGGGTTAACAATCTTCAAACGTTTTATGATTCTCAAAATTTGAGACAAATACCTTAGGGATTGATCACACCCATGAACATGAACTTTTAATTTGCGAATCTTTCTATGAAACAGTTTGGAACAATTACAGAGTTGTTCACATAGTAAAAGATGTTCATCCTACTAATCCTACTTCCTACTAATATTATAAATGCGAAAGTTTGTGAGGAAGGATGGATGTTTGTTACTCTTTCACGCAAAAACTACTGAACGGATTTGGATGAAATTTGGCACACAGATACTTTATAACCAGGATTAAAACATAGAATGCTTTTCATGCCGATATTCCCACGGGATCGAAACTTACGCGGGTGAAACCGCGGGGCGCAGCTAGTATTTCATAAGTTTTTTCACACCCAATAAATTTTTAAATGCAAAGGCAACTTTGTGATTGATGTTAAGGTCTATAAAATTGCTCAACTTTTAAGTGTTTTAAGTACATTCAAGTTACACATACACCCAATCAAGAAATTCCCAAAAAGGACTTCAATTTTCAGGCAAGTTCTCAAAGTTGCCTTATTTCCAGCATGTATTGGTAAGTGGGTTTAATGTAGAATTAGCTAACACGCTCCGCTTCGCAAGGAACCCTTGTTGTGTGCCAGGTATCCGATACTTGCATTAGCGGCCTTGTTTATAACTAGCTAATGATATGTAGGCTTGCTTTCGGTACCGTTAGAGGTGAAAATGAGATGGTAGGTTAGTTTATGATCTAGAGTTTAATAAAGTTTTCAGTAGTTTAGATTAAAATGTTGGATTGTTTGGTTAGTGCCAATCATGGCTTTGTATCTTAGCTCTCTGATAGTTTTTCAAGCATCTTATATTTTTTTTGGGATTTGCTCTTATCCCAAAAAAAAAAAAAAACAAAATATCTTGTTGTGTTTGGTTGACCGAAATTATAATTCTTACCTATATTTGTTTTGGATTTCGTTTTTCTTACCTTTTATTTTGGAGTCAGGATCATAACTAAATTCATCCCCAATGGATAGAGAGAAAGAAAGAAAAAACACTTTATAGATATTAGAAAATACTTAAACAAAAAGTCAATGCAGCCTTTCTTTCCGGGAAAATCTGCAACTGGCATTGATTGCATCTGTGTAACGGGCTTTCTGGATCAAAACTAAACTTTAGAATCTTTTCGCGAAAAAAAAATATCCCCTTGACCTTCCCCCATTCTCCATCTTTTAAGGCTACCATTTAATTACAGCTTCAGCCTTCTACTAGCACATAACTGATCGGTGTAGGTACCAGCTAGATATCGTATTATAACTGGTATAGTTAATATCCGCGCGGCTTTCATCCGCAACTAGACCGGTGGCAGAATTCATGGGCCTTATACGGAGCACGCGGATATGTCGGCTGGAGGTGACCATGGTGAACGAGCTCATGGTAAATTGAATTGATAGGGAAGATTTTGAGTTGGATTTTAATGGTTTCGGTTGTTGTTATAAAGTTAGTTTTTTCTTGAAAGTGACTAAGTTACAATGTCGAATAGTTGTGAATAGGTGTGCTGCATAACTTAGGTCTTGGCACAAGTAAAGAGAGGCAGCAGTGGATAAAGTCAGGCTGTAAATGATGATGATTATGATGAAGTATATCCAAAAAATCATTCTTCTTTTGTTTCTCAATGTATAGGACTCAACTATTTGGTTGCGATCAGAAAACTAGGGCCAATGCTGACAAGCGATACAGTTTACCTATAAATTAATAGCAAGAGTCCTTGCTCACAATTCCCCAGTCTGGTCCCCCTACAAATTACAAGTCCATATCTCGGGGCGGTGTGCGACAACGACAAGATAGCTCATACGTTTGTTTGTACCATTGAATATACATGAGGCTTGCTTTATTTGCGGAGCTACGCTGTCCTACTACGCATTAGTGTCGCTTCGCGCATTGTATATTGTAAGCGAATTGTTTCGGGAGCGAATTTGTACAGAGATTGCAGTGGGATATCAGAGGGGCAATTCTCGTAATTTTTAAGAACGTTCACAGTCTGATCTCAGTCTCAATCTGTCAAAAATACTTAAAATTTCCCTACATTTTGACAAGTTTTTGACATTTGTTTGTCGCCGAGATGAGACTGCGACTAGATTTTGAACGTTTTAAATTAGCAGAATTGGCCTACAGTTTAATTATAATTTTGGCTCAAGAATTTTACTTGTTGTTTCCAAGTTTGTGATTTCTAAACTAGACCAAGTTTTCGGTAACTAGCTTAACTTTAAACTTATCATTTTACACTTTAGTGTATTTTATATTTATAGTCATGAAAAGTATAAAAATATTTCTAGTAAAAATATTCCTGAATAAAGTCACACCTCTAACCATAACTGCGTACCTTTTCACCTCAGACTAGTGGGGGATATTACAAATCACCTTTTACGGGTTAAACAGTCGATAAATCTGCTCAATACACCCACAGAGCGATACTATCGCACCTCTAGTGGCTTTGTGGTGTCTCAGGCTCTAAACGAACTTGCCTTTGGCCACTTAGATTTAAGAACGATAATTATAACATTTTCAAATTCAAAAGTGCGTTCTGAATTCTGGTTTAGTAGTAACGTCATGCTTGTTATGATTCATTCTTTATTTAAATGGTAGTCTGTGTGGCCAGTTTTAGATAGGAATTTGGTTGGTGATTTTTTAGGCAATGGTATTGTAAGTGGTATTTTTTGTTGCCAGTGTGAAAAAAGAACGAAGGTTTCCTTATTTATAACTCGTTAGATAGCTAAATGTGTCTATATGATTTGTCATATACGTGCTGCAAAAATAATGAAATACACTTGTAAAGTCCCTACCATTATTATTAATTTTATTTTAAACAGTAAATAGTTAACTTTAATGACAATTCTTAAATAAAATAGGCTCAGTTTTCAGTACAGGATCCTACTAAATAACAAGAAGCACTGCATCGATAAATGGCGGCATTAACTCGAGTGGTAGTGTTGAAATTATAGCGAGTTAACGAACTACTAACTGTGCCTCGTAAAAATAACCAACAAGCTCGTAACCCAGGTAATGACACGTCTACAGTTCAGCTCATTATAATTATAACTAATAAATACTTTCAATAAATGTGGTATTCTTTGTGCAGCATTATTTTACTTTCGTATTTTTCATTTAAAGGTGAAAGCTTTTATTTTACTGTAAAATTTACGATCTTTGGAGATTCTATCGGCTTATTGATAAGTTTTAACGAGAATAAATAGAAATTTTCTTTTAGACGTATTCAGTTTAAATAAATAGTTTTGTAAAAAAAAAAACAGAATTAGACAAGTTCATGAACTTGGCGAAATTCCGTTCGCAGATAGTAGTTTTTATCTTATAGCAGTTTTAATATAAACAGTTAAACTTTATCTTCAAAATTCCCATATATTTTATTTATATTCATAACTTACCCCAGACCACACTATAACAACCGTGGCACCGCGCCCGCACCCAGTAATTTGTATTACATATAAAAAGCCGCGCTGCGCGGGCACAAGTAAATAATGACATCTATAACACGTCGGGAGCAACAATCATGTAGGTTTCCTTCTACAGAGCCATCGACATCCGGCCGATAAACGGACCGGTCAGGGTTGTCACGTAAATACGGTTATTACACCAGTGTTGCCAAAAGAAAACTGTTTTGAAGAGTGAAATGTTTCAGCAGCCATTTTTTTGAAAATATTTTTGACGAAAGAGCTTTATGTGTTTGAAATAAGTTGGAATAAGCCTGATGTTAATGTTTTTCTAAATAAATCGATATAAAATCTAACAGTTTCGCAATAACTAACATCTGTAAAAGTTAAACTAACTAATTAAGCCGTATACCGTCTATATTTTCCAATATCCCTCTAACACAATACAATACCGTTGCTTCTTCATCAAATCATAAATCTGATAGCCCAGGAGCCCAACCCTGCGACCGATCGGATCGCAACGATCTCTCTTTAATTATATTGTTACGGCGGCCGACCGGGAGGTCGTGAGGTTATACCAAATAGATTATCTTTAGATGAGGCCGGCTGCCGCTGGTGAATAGTCCCCTTTCATATCTGTTCCATCGGATTCTTTTTCTACCCGCGGGTCATTATCGATACTGAGTGGATCACAAGACACTCTGATTGCTTTTTGTAATTTGGACCATTGAATGTTTGAATTATTTTTGAGAATTCTTTTTGTGGTGTTGGCACGATACTCTCTGGTCAGTGATCGATATTTTTTTTTCGTCGTGAATGTTGCTTGATTGTCTGTGCTCCAGTTTCGAAGTTTGTGTTAGTTGTACGGTTGATATTTCCAATTGTGTATTTTTATGAAGATATCTTTGCCATGATCTTTGAGCGGTTAGATTGAAAAGCTGAAATTGTTTAAATCGAAGAGCAATATTTGATTTATTTGATCATAGTCGCTTATTAAACCGACCATACCTATACATATTTTAAATTGGCTAGCTAAACTCCGCAAACGCGATGAGTACGCGATATCTAAACACAATAAAATAAAATGATTTAATGTTTTGTTGGGAGGTCAACGACCGCTGTTAGTGTTGTTATTTGAAGTATGTGTTGAGAAAAACTGCTTTCTTATGTTTGATCGTGTTTAGATATCGATACCCTTCGCGTCTGCGGAGTTTAACTAGCCAATTTAAAATAACCCTGTACCTATTGATAAGTTCATAAACTTGACACTTGTCCATTATGATGGGGACTGGCTTACTAATAAACTAATTTGTATTGCTTATACGGCGATAAGCTTTATGAGCCGAAACATATTCGTTGACGTAGACCATAAATTAATTCCACATAGCACGGACGTATTTCAACAAAAATCTGCTACCAACAGATGTTCTTTATGATTATACAAATGTCAAACAGCAACAGTATTTTATTACGAAACATGTTCTTTTTGCGGTTGACATTACAAAAAGAATATCACACAAAGGTAAATAAATTACCTCTGATTAATATCGATGCTAATAATATATGCTAGAAGGAAGTAGACCGTTTGTTGGTGGGCATCTGTTTTGCGTAAGAGCGGATGTTGGACCAAATATTTAGCCCAATGGATGGCATAAAAGTTTGTAACCAATGTTGGTTGTCCGTTGATCTGGTTCACCATTTGCCAAATCGCTCAAATTGTTTAAAGACAGGGTGAGAGATTCTTAGGCGACGCCATTAGTGAAATCTTACGATTTACGTCAAAGTCGTAACACATAACACACACACACGTGAAAACCATTACCCTCCTTTTGAACAACTAAAAATGTTTTTTTGTCACAATAAATAACTTGGGCAGTTCGGCTAATGACATCGCATATTTTATATTGCGGTTATAAAAAGAGTATGACCGCACATTCCATGGTTTGCATAGCTGTTACAAAATCGCTGCGCAGACGCACCTGCCGTATGATTACGTGTGGCGACACGCACGCGACTGCGATGTAAAAACGAACTAATTTCGGGCTTGGTCGTTTAGTAGTGTGGATTTGAGAGTTCCACTTTGTAATGTCGTTTAAAAAGATGATGTGATTAGGCGCACGATTACTTTTGATAGCTTCCTATTGACGCGGTTTCCATTTTTAACGACTTTTTATCAATTAATTTTTATCTTTAATGTTGGCAATATTTTGTCAGTTACAATATTATGTCCTAAGTCTTAAAATAATTGACCTCATTCACTTTTGAAATATGTAAGTACCTATTGTGATCAACATCAGTTGTTTTTAAGGAGTGGCTGTAACAAAAGATGAGTAGGACCGCTAGCCTTTTGCCATGCTTAAAGAGTAATCCATTATTCAAATACATCATATTGCCACGAGCCAAAATAACTCATATCCAAACGTATTGATTTACAATTAATAGCCACGAGGCCTAGACAATGCGACCTCGCATGTTTCATTTGACATTTAGCCCGAGCGACCTTTCGGCTTCTTTCGGACTACTTCGGGTACACCTACGGACAAAATTACTATTCAAAGTATGTTGAACTATTTGTGAGCTTTTTTATTAGATTAGCGGTACAGTCGCGAGGACAAGCTTTTGCGAATATAAACAATTTGCTTTGTAAAACAAAAAATTGGATAAACTGGAAAAACGGGTTAGCAAATGAATTCAATCAATCACTGCCTATTAATTAAAGACAAATTAATTGCTTATTTGTGATTATCTTAAAGACAAATCACCAACGCTGTGAGTGAATAAGTACTTTAAGCTAAGTATTTTATTAGATCCTTATTAATGACCCTAGGAAAATTTCGCTGTTTCAGAAATCTAAACTGTTCAATTGTTACTACCTAATTATACAAAAACATTGATAACCATGTCTAAAGGAATTTAAGTTACTTTTATCAGAGCCTTATTCAAAACTCCAGAAAAATTTAGCATTTTCAGAAATTTAAACTTTTCAACCGTCATTAAATAATACAAGAACCTATAAGTTCACCACACTCAAAGGATTACGTTCACCTATCACGATAGGCCTCAGTATAAATAAATAACAAGTTTCATATCGGTGTAAAACATATATTTTCGCAGGTACCACAATGTGCCAGCCGTCCCACACCACCCCCACGTGTCCCACAAACTAGATCTTCAATTGTTGCCTGCACCAGTTTTTGCCGAGAGAAATTCTGGTATTTATTAGCCAGAGGGCTTACGATAAACTCTTTGTGTTGGTCAGATTAGTTGCTAATGATGTGCTAAGTTGTTCTACGTACGTGGTGATTGATGAGTTGAAATATAATTATTATATAATTTAGGACTTTTAAAGAGTGCAGAGCCTACCTAGAAGACCTGACTGGTCCGATTGCAAGACCTCTAATGAAGTAAATAAATAAAGATGACTGAAAAGAAATCATCATCTTTCTTGCAGCGCAACGCATTTTCTTCTTCCACTACACTTTCCACTTTCCACGTGTCAACCGTCACGCCATCATTCATTCTTCTCTTTCATATCATTCCTCACACAATCTATCCATCTTTTCTTTGCGCTATCAAAATAGACAGTGGAAATACTAAAAAGAAATAAAGAAAAATAAGCCTTACCTACTAGATAAAAAAGTAGTGGTAGTTATTGCTTATTTTTCTTTTTATTCTTCAGATGCGCCCCTGTTGGGTATCGTATTACCCAGGGGTTGTGGAGGTCAGATAGGAAAGCGCTCTATGTAAAATACTGGAATTTAGCTGCATCCGGTTAGACTGGAAGCCGACCTAGCTGGGAAAAAGCTATGCGATGAGAAGGCAGTAGAAGTCATTCAGAGATCAATGAGTTCTAGTTTTACTTTAAAATTAATGGATTAATTATGTTATGTCTAGCGTTTAAGAATATTTGAAAAATCTTTTGCCGCTATATTACTAATTTGTTTAAAGATCTGTCATAAACATAAGGAAGTAATCTGATTTAATCGTCATTACTGATAATTAGGTAGGTATTTAAATAAAATCATAAAATGATCTATTCCGTTATTATGGTTTCCTACTGTATCAAAACAGTAGTTCAAAATGGGAGAAATAATTTCGCATATAAATAAACAATCAATTTATACCAATCACGTAAACCATTAAAATTTTATTACGTTAGAATCAGTTTCGCGTGTTACTTATAAATTATAATTAAAATTCTTGAGAAGTCGCTTAAAGCCGCAGGCGCGGTTAATGTTATTGACATCTTTGCATTATAGTCTTATGTAAGTTGATCAGTAGGTACATAGTACATCTTTGTTTAGAATTGCTCTAAACAACTGCTTACTAGCTGTTTTTAAATAAAGTTTTCAAGTTTTTCAGTTTACAGATCGGGTGTTCAATCTTACATACGACTATAGTTTTAACTGTAGGTACTAGCTGATTTAATTTTTTCGTATGAAATACTTCTTATATTACAAAGTAAAGCAGGCATACGACATAACTTAATCATGTATCCGACCAGGTTTTCTCTTAGTAAAAACTAAAAATATTATTAATTGCACAAAATAAAATTTCTATTTTGATGCGTTTTTGCATGGTTATTTACGCTATCAATCGATCATTATCATAAAATTAGCACATTAATGGTTAAGAGGGGTTAAAGAATATTGCGCGAGAGTGATCTCCGGATCTGCGGTAGGAAGCGACATCCGCCATACATCATGGTCTCCAGTGTGTCGGCGGAAGGAAAGCTAATCTATTACCGTACTGTCGTTAAGGCTGTTTTGTTAACTTTTAGCTTTTTCTTTTGAGATTAATCGGTTTTTGTGGAGTTAATTGCTATTTGGAAAAATTTCTCGGGATGTTAAGCACAGTAAGGACGCTGTGGTGCAGAAAGGATTTCGAAACGTTTGTGATAAAAACCGCGCTAACGCATGGTAAATGGCTGAATTGATTTAATACTTACTGCAAATTTAATCAATATCTAGGTTTTATGTGGACATTGGGAGGCCTTCATTTCTCAAAGGACATTTTTCAGCTGCTTTCAAACACGTTAAATTGTAATAACTTCCAGTCCACGACCATAATTTATGTTAAACGGAAGGAGGTGCGTCATGCAAACTTTTTGCTCAAACCGCCATTTTCAATCATCGGTCAAAGCCTGACGACCTGTCCAAATATTATGAATTAAAAAGAAAAACTCCATCAGTTAATAAAAAATCATACAACCGATAGTTGGGCACCGTTATAGTTAGTAATGGCGGCTTGGCGCGAGCCGCGGGCGAGCGGCGCGTGCGCCGGCCGCGGTTTAGAACAAATATGGTATAATAGGAATAAGTTAGAAGTATCCGTTTGTTTGTTTCTTTGATGGGATTGGAGAATGGTGTTAGTAGGGTGTTGGTGGTTCTGTTTCAGTTGTTAGGTACTTATGATCTAGGGAAAATAGAGAATTTGAAAACCGTAGCACTGTGACGTTTACTGTGTGAAGCCTAAGTGCAATCGTTGATGGATTGAAACCGTTATGTAGGTTTTGAAACGAATGAACTTTGCCAGGACAAACTAATCGATGAGTTGAGTATTTGAGTTTTACAAAAATGGGTCCAACAACGATAAGTAATTACAATCTAAAAGTTTAAGGCAAATATCTCCTCTGTATCAGAATCAACATTATTATATAATCCAAAATGATTTTGGCAAAAAATGTATGACAATAAAATTCAACAATCTGTTAAGCCCAAGATAACATAACATTTCTAGTAGCTCTTTGTAAACCTACAATCACATAAAGCATAAACATTCTAATATTCAACCGTCTTACTCGACCCTATACTATTCTATAGCTTATATACTAACACATAGAACATTGTATATAGATAGGTACATAGTGGACAGTTACTGCCAATTTATTTACTTTCTACCCGACCGGGCGACCGGCCGGACCTTTGGTTTCACTAGTGATACAGTTCGGTTATTCTCGCTATATTGTTGTTATAGATTTAGGTCTTAATTGTTAGATTAGTCCTGAGGTATCTAGTACTTACAGGTTTTAATACTATTTATCTTGAATATTTTACGTGCATACTGCACGTATGATGATGAAAAATAGTTTTATTTTTTTCGGAAGTATAGATAAAATTGAAAATGAAAAACTATTTGTTTTCACAGAAAACTAAGCTAATTTTTTTCTGGTTTTGAGTAAAAAATCATGTTGGTATGTTTTGTAGTTTTGTGCATGTAAGTACATCGCAAATAAAAAAAATGTGGAAAATGAAAATTTGAAAAACAGTGCAGTTTTTAATCAGAAGCAATTTGAAAATTCTATGCAGACTTCGTTAAATGTGCTAATCAGAATTTCTTCAGATATTTTAAAAGAAAGCTAATCCTACAATTTACAATCCAAGCAAAACCTTTCACTTTGCGACGAAAATAAGAGCTATAATCTATATCGCGGCGGCCAGAGCCATGAATCTGTGAAACGCGACAAATTACCATCATCTGGGTCTGTGGCCATCTCAGCCGCGCCTGCCTTATGTATGTCATTCTGTGCACTACCTGTCATTTGCCTGTCATTCCATTTTGTGGGTGGCGGGAAGTATATAGGCTTATGTAAAGATAGTGGTTTAGTTTTGTTGAGTAAGTATGTAATACTATGACCTTTGTTTTGTTCGGATTTCACTGCGAGTCTCCTTTTCATGATAGCTTTAGTTCCTGGGTGACTAAAGTAGCTACTGTTACGGGTTTTATTCATAAGCACATCAGACATAACATCACGCGTGTATTTCCCGACGCGTTAGGCAGAGGTCATCAGGTGTATCTACTATACACCCAGATTTTCACACATTTCGTCTATTAGCGTCAAAATGCAGTCATTAAGATGCTCTATTGAATATGCCAAAACGTTGATTACTTAGCAAAAAGGTTCCCCATAATTACGTCTATCCGTATTGATAAAACAAATAATAAGTAACTATTAAATCGCATAAACTAATACGAAGCAAAATACACGCAATTAAAGCGAACAGCCTCAACCTATACATTTCAGGTCAATTTCTAGTAAATGTACAACGTAAAGGCAGTAGCTAAGAAAAGCTAGCCAGCTATAATTTATGATTTTCCAGCTCATACCTACAAGCCATAGCCAGGAGGTATCTCAGTAATCAGGCGAATACAAATTTATGTAAAAGTATGCAAATTCTACAGATTATTGTATCAAATTGCTAGTTGATGTATATAATGTTGTGTAGTATATAATTAAGCTACATATGACTACATGACTTTGGAGTTTGTTAGTTTTTATGGGTTTACAGTGACCTCTTGTGTTGAAGCTAATATGGGGACGTGCTCAGGAATAATTAACATTCCGTGTGGTACATGGAGATTTTTTTGAACATTTAATGGGCATTTCATTTATTGCTGACCCCCTACGTAAGAAAAAATAAGATTTGGATGAACCCCCTCCTCTCTTTTTAATCTTACGTAAGATCAGTATCAACCAACATTACAAAGAAAAAGTAGCAAAAAATTTTTGCTTGCTTTTGTGATCTTACGTAAGAACAGTCTAGATCCCTTTTCCCACCTCCATGTAAGAAAACATAAGACTTGTTTGGACCCCCTTCCCCCTCAAATCGTCTTACGTAATAAATGAACAGCCCCAATACTATAATCATTATACAAAAAAAAAAAACCTAGACTACAGTCCCAATAAATGTCTAATGTTTACCCAGATTAGAATATAAATAAAGTCACAACTACAGTGTTACAAAATAAAATATGTCTATCTACTGGTTGATCAAGGCGGCGTTTCTAGATAACCAATCCCAAAATGTTTTCTGAATTCAAAAGGTATTCTTTAGGTTTAAATCTTAATCCAAATTTCCATTCTCATATTGTCCCGTTTTCTACAATAATTCAGGACCGAGATCAAATAAGAAACTCCACCAAACATCACTTTGAAATTCCTAATCAAGCCGTCGAACCTACATTCAAAGGCATTTTAATACTGAAATACTACTAATGAAGACCTAACTAATATGGAGCTGACATTGCCTTCAATATAAGAAGATGGGATTCGAATTTCCATGAACATTGATCCTTAACGTATCGGCGAATGAATATTGGATTTCGACTAAGAATGTTGCATTTTCCGAGGTAACTATCTCTCAATCTATGTTTAAGTCTAGTTTAAACTGTGCTTGTAAGAAAATGCAAATGGCCTGTGATCAATGATCGGGGGATCAGAGAAGCTACATACGGGTTGCGTCAACTTCGGGACTGCAGTAGACGCGAATGTTGAAGTAAGAAGCTGCCTAATTTATAGTGAACATTGTTAAGTCATAATTATGTTGCGTAAATACTTTCAGAAATTTTAGATTTTTAATATCTCTAGAGATAAAAACCAGAAGGCCAATTTCCATAGTTAAAACATTTGAAATCTAGTCGCAATATCCTCTCAGCGATAATCAATGTAGAAAACTTATCAAAAATTTAGGGTAAAAAGAGGTATTTTTGACAGATTGAGATTGAGATCATTTCTGTGAACGTTCTTAAAATTACTAGAATTGCATCTCAGATTAAAGACGGTAGTAGATCTCTGTTAAATATTAATTTCCATCCGATGTGGTAAGAAATGGAGCTAATCTCAGTATTTTCATGGAAACCTCGTCTTATAAAGACATGTCTCCAAGAGGTGCATTCATAATTTTAAGGGTTCGGAATCTAATCTGTATCTAATCAAAATCACCATTAATACTAGATATATCTACAAGCATTGGGAGGCTGGCATTCAATAGATAAGTATCATAATATTTTAGGAGCAATCGTAACGGTGACCAAGTACGGTAGGCTGCACAGTCAGGTAAATCTACTATAAGTTGGTCCCTTAGTCTATTGAAACTCTGTATTGTGCTAGGTCAGCTTATAATCAAAATGTTACCACTGACGTGAGGCCCACAGTACCCAGATGAATAGCATATCTTCTTGATAGTCCACGATAAGGTCTGATGATGATCGCATTTAGATTGAGACTGATGTGAGATATCTCACACTTACTCTTTAATCTTTGTGGGAGCAATAAAGTGAGTAATTAAAATATTCAATTTGGTTTGAAGAATTTTGTGGAGAGATATGATCGGTTGATTTTGAATCTCTTTAAGAGATAGGTAGAAAACTGGCTATAATTCTATGCATAAATGATTCTTTTCAAAAATGATGTGTTTTAAAAGGCTTACAATATTTTCTGTAAAACTCCTTTCAACTTAATTCGACAAAAGTTCTTCAACTTCAATTGCGAAGATTCTGTCTTGGAAAAAGCAGATATAGGGTTCGATTGAAAATGTTCACGCTTGACCGATTTGTAGCAACGGTAGCTACCACTAAACCAATAAGATGACCATGAGGATACGGAAGACAGTCGCCATTCTATCTAAACACACTATGCAGATTAACTATAGGTACATACCTACATAAATTTAGTGAAAGGCGGACAATATATTTATCTGGCATCGTTATCATTGACGCAGGTTCGAGTCCCAGTAGTGGAGGTTTGAATAATGAGTGTGGTCTAGAGATAAACTCGTTTTGCCGGCGACAGATGTCACTGTGCGACTTCGACAAATGATAGCGCCTAAAGCCTCGCTGTTTTACATAACGTACTAGCTACTGTGGATGCTTGTTGTTTCTGTTGCTCTACATGGTACGAACCAGCTTTGATTTGCGGTTTAGCTTGACCGATTGGTTTTTGTTTCTTCATCAAAACAAACTTTGGTGATAGTCTTTTGTTTCTGGATTGAGCAGGCCGATTGTGTTTTGTTTCATCATGAAGATCTCTCTCTGGTGATAGTTTCCCTTTTTTTGTCGGGCCAATCGTATCAAGTTTTCCATTGATTATAGCTTTTTTGGTATATTTATATTTGTTTGTATAAGACTATTATTATCTTAAGTGATTATTTCTTTGCTTTATTATTTCAAAGAAACCTGCTGTCTCTACTGACCTTTTTATGGGAATATTGATCAACTGTCAAGGGTTATAAATCTTTAATGAGGTTATTATTTTATAACAATACTTTGTGTCGCCGTAGAAGCCGAAAAAGGTGAGTGTGTTTGCCATGATAATTATGAATATTAATTGTAGCGTTACCATTAAAAGCGAGGAGGAGATTAATTTTAGAAAATGCTGCTTAAAACAAGGTTCTATTGTAATAAGGCTTCATATATAATGACGTAGCTATTTGTGGATTTAATTCGAATAATTGATAAACATTTGCATTCAATAAATTTGCCAAAAGATCACAAAAAAAAAATTAAAACCGCAGTAGGCATATAGTACAATCATGATATAGAAGATGTTATCTACGTAAGTAACGAAAGAAAGTATATAACACGTCATAAATAAAGACGACGTAATCAGATAGATTTTAATTAATCTCGCTGTTACAACACCACATAATATATTAAAAAGTGAAAACCTTGTTTAATTTAAAACATTTACTTCAACTTGTTAAAATTATAATTCTGATAAGTAAAAGATAAAACTGGAACTACGAGTAACTTACTTCTGAGATAACTTGCATATTATTTGAATAAACAAGGTTTATGTAACAATATTCATGTCAATTCTAGGGCATCGTTTACGATTTTGATAGAATGTTAATCTTATTATTAGGGAAGAGGGAGAAGAAAATACACATAACAACGACAGAGTAAGATACAAAATCTAATGAAGCAGGTAAATCCAGAAAAGGACAAGGTTTGTATGAAAAAGGAGAATATGAAAAAACTACAAGTTGTAAAAAGCACATTAAAAATGAAAATATGAACATCTTCCAAAGACTTAAATGAATAATTTAACAAGATGAGTACCTGTTAATTATTGCTTTAAAATTAGTGCGAGGAACACTGGAGAAATTGTTTTTAGAAGAATATTTCCTTTCTTCATTACTGTAGTTATTAAATACGAATAAAACATCTGTAATAACAGTTATCAAACGTACGAAACGAGGAGAAGATTGTGTATGCACAAGATTTAACCATGTTAACTAACACTAAATTTAGTTTCTCTACTTTCGCGTATGTTATAAGTTTAAAATACATGGGTACTAAAGTTTTCCCGTTTACTAGAAATGGTGTTTATCAGAGACACGATTTCATTAAACGAAAAGCAGTAAAATTTTTATCATATGACCCCAATCATGCAAAATGTAATACAAACTTCAACTCGAGAATTGCCATATTAAATAAACATCATTCCGTCATCACAGATCTCCAAAAAGAGGTAGATAGCTGATGAAAATAAACTAGACACTTTTTTTTTTTTGTGGATGGGAAATCATCAAATGACCCCTCCCGCTCTGGGTGGGTGGAGCAGAAGGGAGTGTCAGACTCTTACCGACTAAAACCCACCCGTGTTCCTTTCTTAGCCCTTTGTGTTCCGGGGTAGCGGTAACCCTTTCGGACAATCCCGCTGCCCCGGCAGGCTAAGCTAGACACTGCGTTAAGAACTGAAGCTGAACCTGCCAATCACCCTAATGTCAATAAGGTTTCTCCCGTTAAAGTCAACTAAGCGGTTAAAAGTAACACGGTCTACCCGGTAATCGAACCCCACAGTGAGATAAAACTGTATCATGAAATAGCACCGGACAATCACGGTCGTTACTGCATTATGACTTGACATACCAACAATACTTAGATTAATGTAAAACAGACTTTATTAGAGTGTCATAAGGTGCATGTTGACCGCACGTGAAGTATAGCAGTACTTTCGAAAGACCACGGGCGACGTCATGATAGGGTTGGTGTCTGTTGGAAAATAGAAAATTTATGAACTGATCATAATTTTATGTTCATGTATATCTCAGGCGCGTCTATGTAATATCTGATGCGATCATAGTTCAGAAACTTGGTTTTCATATAAGTATTATTTAGAAGATAATGCTAGACTAAAACGAATTGTAGACTTGCATATCAAACCATCCTAAGTGATCAAATCAATGAAAAGAAAATTAGCATGATAAATGTCCGTCAGCTGTATGATTTATTACCTATCTAGAATCATAAATAACCCATACACGGCAGCCCTGCTCTAAGTTGACATTCCTAGATTGAAAGGTCGCAAACTGGTCCGACTATTACCACAGCCATTACTGGCGGACGCCGGCAGTGGTCGCTTAGATTGCCGACCATTCCAGCCATCTGTGACCATCTGCCGAGATTACCACGCCACGGTATTACCACCGCCAGATTACGGCGTATTATGCCCGCACGCGTCCTCTACGTTTCCGTTCAAAAGTCGGTAATACTGATTGGTCAGCGTCAAATGATCGTCTGAAGGTATGCGATCGGTGCCATTGATGAGTTTTGTACGTCATTTTTCACTGTCAGTACTTAGATTTCTGTTGGAATGTACGAAGTTTCCACGAGTCCTAACCAGTTACTGAGCATGAAATATTGCAAATAATTTCTTTTACATTTTTTGTTGCAGTTTCATTGGCCAGGATAATAAACGTCAATTTTTTTAAATTGTTAAAATATGAAATAGCACTGTTTGAAATCTTGAACTAACACTGACTAAAACAGATTTGTTTTCGAAGATAAAACAAAGGAGATGACTGACGACGTGTGGTCGGCGATATAACGATGCTTGTTTATTCTCAGTCACACGCCCACGTGGGTGGTGCGCTGTAGACATAGAACTAAATAACTTGTTCTACTGCTAATACCGTGATTGATCTTTTGCAAATCTCTATTGACGATGTATATTTGATTATAGATAGCCTGAGAAATTGTGATCAATAAAAAGACACAAAGAAGCAAGAAATACTTATTAAAGAAAAATCATTTGAGACACAACTTACTGCTAAAGTTGACGTTGTCAATAAAACATATGAAGATAATCGATTTTCAAATGACATTTCACCCTTCCGGGGTGAGCACATCCAATATTCCAAGCTACATCCATCAGGTTCTGTCCAAGATTATTCAACATTTAGTACGTGATACAATTACCTAGTGCTCTGTCGGCCACATGTCCAGCGGTGTCGCTTAAATCCGAAAGGGATTGCGCCGAGATGAAGAATCGCCGCCCTACGTGATGTCCGACCACTGGACGATTTAGAAAATTATTTTATAGCTTAGCAATCTTATAGGAATTTGATTTATAACGTCATATACGATGTAGTAAATGCTTATGAGCCATTTATGGACATAATCCCGTACTTTATATGAAATAAGTACAAGTGATAATATTTGATGATGAAAATATTTTAATGCTCTATAAAAGGATCAAGAGAAATAGTATTGTGCCTGAAGAATAGCACATAATGTTCCCACTGCTGGGAACAGGCGTCCTCTTTTCGAGAGGGAGTGGGCTATACTATAGTCTACCACGCGGGGCCAGTGCAGGTTAACGGATGTCTCATGTCTTCGAATTTTTAGTTCTAGGACATGCCGAATTCCTCACGATGTGTCTAAATACTGAAAGATAAAAGCTTAGCACTTTTTCTGGCATTTTAAAGTGAATAGAACTTGCTTGCCTTAAAGAAAAACGGGGCAGTAATAACGTTATAAATACCGTAGCTACTTTATTTCCTCAGTTAGCTTTTATGATTAGTGCCGTAAGATATGTATAACGCTCTAGTGCTTTCTATCGCTCTCTATAACTTACAGGCCAGTGGACTTTTGATATAGTTAAAACTACAGAATGCATACTTAATTTAAAAATTAATTTAGTAAAACTAGTGTGAAAAGTACAACGTTCTTCTACAAATCTTTGTAAGCAAAATCATCTAACATACACAAGCAAGACTTAGAAAAACGTTGGTTGCCTCTCGTCTCGGAGAAACTTACAAACGAGGGCTCCAACTCCCGAGATAGCATCTCCGTAGCCCGCTTCCAGCTCCTATCTCGGCATCTAGACGTCTCAATTTAAATACACGCCTTCCGAGACTCGATTGAGCTAAATTAAATGTTCTTACGTATATAGAAGCTTATTCTATACGCTATTAGCTTGGGAAGTCATTAGATGGCCTGCTCAATTTATGGCTGAATATCGCTTATGTGGTTAGCATCTGGGTGGTGGCATTTTACTCAGCAGTTTAGTTTTATTTCCAAAAGGGCATTTGATTTTCTCAAACGATGTTGTTTATTCACGCAATAATGAGATCATCTACATACGCAACGCATTTATGGTCTGCGGAATGTAATTAGTACTCTGATTATGTCATAAAATTGTAGTTGCTTGTTAGTAATAACAATATTTTTAATTATCTGCGTTTTCTAGTGCATTGAGGATGACTTCTACTAGTTTTTAATATGCTATAAGATTTCATCGCTACTTGATAATAAGCCGAGGTCGAGATCGTATATCTTTGGGAGCGCAGAGGGGGGCAGCAGTTCCGTGGCTTCTCAAAGATTATTATTATAGCCGATTATACTAGTCAAGTGTAGCACTGTAACACCGGGGTACTTTAATTATACTCCCTTTCATGGGCTTGCTGCAAGAGGAGCAATTCTATAAGGGATTTACGATCCAATATATTCGCAACATCAGCGTGAAAGTAGTAGGCGAATAACTATTACAACAACGATTGAGCTTGTGGAGGTATAAAGTACTGAATTATAGTGAAATTAACGATCGAATAACAGATTTATGTAATGGTGTTACTGCTTGTTATTAATTATTACAATTAATGAAACGTGTATTGTTCCGAGTTTAGGCTTAACTTAGATGGAGATGAATTTAGTGATGTTGGGGCGACAACTTACTATTGGTCCAACAAACAACTAATTTATCAGTCGTGCTTCTTTACAACATGTATGTATTTAAACTTTGGTATTAGATAATTCCAATTAATAAAACAGTAAATATCCAATGATCATTGAACATGGCAATAATTATAAAGATATTAAAGCCGATATCATGTCGCCGTTAAGTTAGAGCTAAGTTCAACTTAGTTCACGGCTTGCATGTTAATTAGAATTCACGTTCAATTAAAATAATCTATAAGTTACCTTACTATAACTTCTGGGTTTAAATTAATATATTCTTGTTCAGATAACAGCTATTAAAGCTATATCTCGTAACTTTGTATGAGGCATAATAGCAATTTAGTTTTAACTTTACACACGCGTGATAAATATCTTCTGGTGAACGTTATTATTGAGATTATACTTTAGGACGTTATAATAACGTTTTCTTTACGTTTATACCGTTCGTTATTGGTTTATTAACATTTAGAGAGCCCCATGAGTAATACTAATCTGAATTTTCAACACATCATTTGGAGAAATGTAGGTAGCTAACTTTTTTGGAAGCGACAACTTAAAAAGCCGATACAAGCTAGCTCTAGATTAAACCGGAAGAAACACTAACAGCATTAAAACAAAACGCAATCCCGACGACCATAAAATAGAACTACCTTTATAAATTGCGATTCTAATACACATCTGAGTTGCGATACCGTGTCGCAGCGGTCTTCGAGTCAACTTTATTGGTGGTCCCCTATTAGCCGGCTCTTATCCGGCATCAGACGGACACACACGTTCCATGGACATTCGCTTTTGCAACTTTTATTACGATACAAGACATTGAGTGATTTTCGGGATCGACAGTTTCAGGTATTTTTATGAGGGTCTTCCAGCATCCGTCCTTCTTGTGTAGTGATTTTGGCAATATATTGGTTGTTATTGTCTATTTTAGCAGTCATTAAAGGCAATGCACCAGTTAGAAATACATACATATATATATCGTTTCTGGAATTGTTATTTTATTATTGCAATAAGGTACAATTTGGCAGTCCTATTTCATTTTGTTTATCTTGTCGTACTCTAAAACTTCGAGTAGATTTACAAAAAAAAAAATCTTATCTATCCATTCATCTTTTATTTGGATCATGTACGACCAGGGAATTCTTATCTGCTTTCGTTTCAAGTATGTCGAAGGGACACAGGTGTTGCCAAGGGCTATAGAAAGCTGTCGTTAATCACGCATGCGTTATTGCATTCTTTGGAGATTTGTCACATCACACATCATTGGTCAACGAGGTTCTGAATAGTGTCAATTTTTGTTGATATTATTGTACAGTAATATGTTGAAAAAAGGGTAGGTCGATGTGATTTATTAGCCCATTATGGAAGAAATAGAATTGCTCCTAGCGGTACTCCTTGACAGTTGTATTTAATTTGAAAAATCAGGAATTAATAAATAGAATAAAATAATAACTAATTAATTAATTATTTGTAATTAATTAATTTAATTATTTATAATTAATTAATTTAGAATTGAAAACGGTCTAAATGCATTTGATAGATACTGAATAAATTCATTGTCTTAAATCCTGCTACAATTACATAAAACCAATTACACCTAATAATACAGTAATTATTTCATCAGATAAAGTTATCCAATATCAATATATTCAGTATAAAATACATACAATTAATTGGACCCAATTTAACAAATTACATGTTCCATAAATATGGATCGAACGATAAAATCGATTGTAAGTAAAATAGTTAATTAATCAATTATTTTAATTGACGGTGAATATCAGTAATAGCTCAGAAGTTACTTGATATAGAACAACAGGGCTACAGGCATGTCGATTAAATGAGCGAATAAATAGTTTCTGTAAAATCGTAGCTGAGTTAGGTCGTATCGGGGCATTTAATTGAGGTCAGGGGTCGGACGATACGCTCGGGGCGATATAGATGTCCGGACTATCAAGCAGATTGTCAACGGTAGTTTCGTTTCGTGCAGAACGTTTTACTGAAGCGCCTCAGTAACATTTATTTTTATTAGGAAATGTTGAGTCGTTGCTTGTTAAACTGGTTGTAAATATTGTGAAAAAACATACTATTAAATTAAATTCATAAGATATTGTTACTTTTTTGTCAAGTTATAATAAAAATTAACAATAAATGAAATGTATTCCGGTTCGACATTGAAAAAGATGTCATTAAAAACATCGATCTAAAATTTGGTCCAATTTTAAATTGTCTCTTTTAAACTAACAGTATAGAAACAAAATCCTATATAACGTCGAGCATCCTAAACTTCTGTCCTACGCGCACAGTCAATAGCTGTCCAGCAATTCAACTGTATTAAACTTGTTAACGACGAAGACAGTGACCAGACGACACACTTCTAATGGATATAGTGCTCTTGTTACGTATAATGCATACAATAAACACTGATTGATTCCTGAACTGTTTACGATTTGCCCGTGTTTGGTCTACTGAACTATGCGGTACTGTTAAACCAAATGATTGGTAATTTAATTCTCTCTGTTTACTTATAACGTCAAGGCTGATCAGTGGGGACTTATCTATGGAGAAATTGGAAGCAAATACGGTAGTAATGTTCTTGTTTAATGTCTTACTTAGGTACTTTAGTTCTAGAGGTAACGTTTCCGTTTATTTCGTGGTTTGCGTTAACGTTTTGATCTTTGCCCCTTTGACCTTTGTGTTTAAAGGGCGACTTGTCTTCGCTGCGTCAAGTGTCATTTGATGGTATGAGCTGTTAATATTTACATACGTAAAGCTAAAGGGCATTGGGAACTTGAGAATTAACATATAATGTTGATGCTTTTATTTGGATTTGTGTCGTTTCTGTACATATTTGTATTGCCATCTGTTGTTTAGATGGTAATACCATTGACGATGTTTACGGTTTAAGACTTATTATGTAAAATCAATTATATCTTATCTAGTACACTAATTACTTGCAATAAAAAATTAAGTGCCAAACATTAATCTACTTAGCCAAAACGCGATATGCAAATATGGTAGGTCCGCAACAAAAGTCGTCTCACTACAGATCACGTTACACAATGTCAGGTGCTTCAGATAATCGCGGGTGTGTGGCAAGCCTTTAATGTCATCATCTCTTCAGCTGTCACTAACTGGTAGAGAAAGCCGTCATGATTCAATTTTGTTTAGTTTTTTAGGTTGAGTTGATGTTGGGTTCTGTGGGTTTAGAATACAAACTGGTATAAAAATACGAGCCGTCTAGAACTTAACGTCACAGGTTTAGGATAGCATAATTTAAATTTTTGTTGAGCGTATGAATGAAAATAATTATTTAAACAATTTATTGATAAACGAAGCCTGAAGTTTCAGGACTGTAGTCAAGAATTAGTCAAGATGAGACAGATTTTCTTAAAGATAACACCTAAAAGGATATTTTTTTTTTGTAAATTAACGAATGATTGGACGTCTGCCACGGAACCCAAATACAAGAAAGCGGCCTCGGTTCTCGCACCTAATTTACTAGATTGCAATAAATCTAAAAGATCATTAGAGAAAAAAACGAGATGAGCCAAGCTGCGGTCCATGAGCGTTAATTTATTAGTGTCGCGGAGAAATTCTGCTCTACAGTGCGACGCCATTTTATGAAACTGTGCGATTGATATGTGAGAAAGAAATGTTATGGTTATGATTTAATTTAAACTACATTTTAATTGCATAATAAAAGTTAACAGTCTTAGAATAATAATAATATTATTATGTACAAGTATATAAAAAGGAGGGGAAATAATCAAAAGGTATCAAAAAAATTCGTCCGCATCGCTGTCAATAGGAAAAGTGGCTGGCAGCATTGCCACGTTGTATGGCAACGCTGATTCTTTGGCCAAAAAAATAGCCCAGCCATCATAATTAAACTACATACTCCATACTACAAACTCAATTAAATCATCACCCTCTGGTGATGATTTCATTGAGTTTGTAGTATGGAATAGAAATAAAATAGAATAAACAAAATAAGGATGGTATACAAATGAGTTGTTACATTAATTTTTGCTTGCCAAATGGTAGAATAATGCTCTTGGAATCAACAAGAGCATTCTACTATTTGGCAAGCAAAAATTTATGTTTTTAAGTAAAATCAAGAGAAAAACTAAAGTGTAAATCGACTTTATTTAAATTAAGGCCATCGATAGTTTTTGTCAATGGGTAGGCCTCAAAATAATTTTTTGGTTTTGTTTATAAAACCATCGAACAAAAGTAAAAGTAAATGACTAGCTAAAAGTATGCTCAGTAACTAATAATTACTATACTAAAGTATCTAGACTTGACTAAATTTTCTAATCCATCAGTGGAAGTAATAAACCCAATAAATTTTTCTTTAGTCTTACTTACTTTCACTAAAACTTCGAAATCCATTTAGTTAATCATTTTAACAACGTTTTAGTCGTACATCGTGTGCGCAAGAGCATCGAATTATAGTCGCTTCTTTTGACACGACGCGACGCGTTATAAATTGAGCCCATTTATACCTCACGGCGCGAGAGTGGCACGGTTGCGATAGGTAGCAATATTGTCGTGTGGTGTAAACGGGGTCTAATGAAGTGTTTATTGTATAGCAATTAACAATTATTGTATAAATAAATAGAAAGTGTGGATCTGTCTGTTTGTTTATTTAGAAGAATAGAGTAGACCGGATGGATAGATCGTGTAACTATCGTGATTTAATAATTAATTAATTAATTATTTTGAATAATAGATCAAATTAAAGTTGAAAATGAGATAACTGGTGAATGTTTGATTAATTTATTAAAAAAATATGATATATTTTTTAGCTCTGCGTTGTAGAAATTATTTAACTAATTAATGATTCCTGGGACATAAAAGTGACACGAATTAAAACGTGAAATTAAAAAGAAATGCTAATTAAATTAATAAATTGTATCAGATTTAATAATAATTAGTTTTCCTTTAGTGTCTGATAACTCAGAAGAAACCTTGGAATCAAAGGTAAAAAAGAAGTAAAATACTTGAAATACGTGGTTTTTGACAATATATTAATAAGGAAATGCGATATAAAACAAAATAAAGTGGTCATAAACCTTCTGTATTTTTTAAACCAGTAATTGGACGTGGAGACTAAAATTATATTCGGTTGAAACGAGACAAAATCCCAATTTCGCCACATTTCACATAATGTCGTGACAAACGTTGATAAACTAGTAATAAAATCGTTGGACGAGTGACGTAGTGTTGGGACAAGGAACAACCACTCGTCACTGTCATTCGAATGACGGTTTTAGAATCGATTATTTGGTACCGTACGCATTACACGCAGAATTTTTAACGTGCCTAGATTGAGTTAACCGGTTAAATGCCGTAATTATAGAAACAATTTGTGAATAGGTGACAAAGTTATCATGATAAATGATGATATCTTCAAAGCATAACACATAATTCATGTTACAACTCCATTCATTCATTATAAAAACCCATTCACAAAAACGATCAAGCACCATTCAATCCGCCAGTCTAATTTCGGCGATCGATTAATCGACTAGGCATAATCGAAATGAATCATTCGATCGCCCACCTCTAAGTGAAATCGTGTTAGCCGCAATCATTTTGCGCAACGAATACTCACATGGAGATGACCCGTGACCATTTTCGATTTCATGTCTAAAATCATAACAATATACGTCGACTGATCACGATACAACGCCCATTATAGTAATTACATCTCAGACAATACCAAGTTCCACTTGCAGTTGAGATGACGAAGAGAATGAAATTGTGGAACAATTTTCTTTTACGTGGGGTTTTGGCATGTGAATCTTTAAGTTTGTAATCTGTTTAACAATAGTTGAGGCTTTTGCCGTATGAGTCGTGTATGGCTTCGGGTGATGAACATTGTTTGTTTTGGGTGATATTAATGCTAGTAACGGATGTAATAACATGATTATGAATAGCACTGATGGATTGTCTGTGTGTGGCATTTTGTGGACGTGATCCGCGACTTAGAAGGGCTCGCAGAGAAGTATGTTCCAGGAGGTCCTTTCTCTTTGTTGCTAACATTCTGAAACACTACATATATATTGAAACGGTTTTATTAAGTAATTGTCAGTGCCATACATTTCCTTATCCGAGATTGTGAAATTGCTACAACAGCTTTGAGACTAAGTAAGATATATTGTGTTACAGTTTCTGAAGCGGAATTTAGAGAGCTTGTTTATCCCACAGATATATTATAGAATAGTTTACTGAAGAAATCCTACGTAGTACTAGAAGCAGCAGGATAATTGCGTAATATACATAAAATGGCAAGAGATCGCAATTTTTTTCATTTTGATAGTTCAGCCTCGTTGATTACGTTATTTACGTTGTTGAACAGGCGAATTTTATAAAAACCTATGAAGCAATGGATTATAAAACTCGAAAGAGCACTTAGACGCGGGATTGAAGTAGGTACAGTGATGATACTGAACCATATCCTTAACAATTCCCTTCGATCTTGCGAAACCTATAACTCTCAAGAGCACTTCTATCGACACTATATTAATGGGCTCCTTTCATCTCAATCAAGCTTACAATATTTATCATAGTGTTACAAATGCGTCATTTATCAGCGCCCTCTGTCGCACGTTCGCGTCGTGCGCAAACACTTAGCTTCGCCGCTAATTGCGCGGGCGCAGGCTTCGGGCCTCATTTATTTTCATACGGAATTCCAAGTCACCGATATGTATTGCTGAGAGGTAAAGTGCGTAATTTACAAGTATTTTAGGCATCTTCTACACGGCGGTAAATTGGTTCGACTACTCGTAACTTTTGTATTTGTTTCTTGTTTATTCTGCGACAAAGCAGGTAGATATATTTTCAGCAGATATGTGTTGGAAAACAGGCAGTTTAAATATAAAATCTATAATGGAGTCCATATTTAGGCTTTGTGAAATGAATGTTGAGCTGCTTCTAGTTAGGCGAGAGGCTAACCTCAGGGTTTAGTTAAAGGGTTCATGGTGAAAATAATTTGATCTGAAGGCAAAATCTCGTAATTTAAAACGTTGAAAATCTAGTCGTAGTCTCATCTCGGCGACAAACAAATGTCAAAAACTTGTCAAAATCTAGGGAAATTAGAGGTGTTTTTGACAGATTGAGACTGAGATCAGACTGTGAATGTTCTTAAAATTACGAGAATTGCCCCTCTGATGTGCTGACAGTTTCTTCTGTCAGTGCTCTGAATGTCGTCCCGTTTCCGGTGGTAAAATAACTTATCCGCGTGTAGCAATTAAAATAGTATATTATTTTCCTGTTTTTTTTTCAGAACGTAGGTAAAAGAGTAACATATTTTTCTATAGGCCTTATTATAAGCCTAATTGAGATTTCAATATTACTTATAATAGAAAAACAGAACCAACTCATACTTTGGTTTAAGCAAATGATTTGAAATGTGACTCGCTGAAACATCGAAGTTTTTCGAGACATTTAACCGACAAACCGTTTGCCAGTGCGCAACTGAGGTAGCGAATTTCTATGGTAATAACGCACACCACAGGTTAAAAGGTGCAACAAAGAACATCATTTGCCACCATTATGAAAACAATATTACACATGGCCTTATTACACCACAATCTGTCCCAGTGCGCAAGCGATCCAGATCGAATATTGCTATAATTTAAGCGTTATATATTTCGCATACACAGTGGTAATTTGTATAAATCACGGTTCGTTGCGACACTGCATCACGATCGCACGAGGATCCGACGGTGCGCCTGCGCAGGTGACAATGCGCAATTAGGATTATGCGCATCTAGATCGAAGTATTTCAAGTCATATTAGAGGATCGTGTGATTTGTGATCTGGATTATTTTTGCGTGCGTGCAGTGAGTGGCCTAATGGGTTTAGCAAGGACTAAGAAACTATGCGTGGTAGAAATCATTCATTACTAGAATAGGGGGAAGTAGAAAAAGACTATTTCAAGCCCAACAATTGCTATTTTGTGATTAGGCAGTACCGGTCTATCACACTGACAGAAAGGCAAAAGTTTGTGAGCGTGTTTGTATGTTTGTTACTTCTTCACGCAAAAACTACTGAACGGATTTGAATGAAATTTAGCACACAGATAGTTTATAATCAGGATTAACACATAAAATATTTTTTATCCCGATATTTTTACGGGATCAAGACTTATGCGGGTGAAACCGCGGGGCGCAGCTACTTCTGTATAAATCTCACCGTGTTAACTTAGGTGAAGTGAACTGTCAATAGTGTCAATCCCTAGCAACAGGTGGAATGACAGCTCACTTCAAGCTCCCTTCCCCTAAGTTCTCGGATGATGAGATCGATGAGATCGGTTGGTATTCTAGAATGTAGAGCATTTTCAGTCGGTCGATTTCGAATACTAACATTTGAATCGGTGCTCAACATAAAACTGCACTTATTAACGCTGCTATTTCGACAAACAATAGTCACAATTGAACCCTAAATTCAATTATTTCGGTATTATTAAGATCCACGTGATAGGTTCGGTGTCAACTGCATTAGTTACTGATGGTGTGAGCGCAGCGTCCCGCACGACGTCTTGCGCAAACGCACGGATTGACTGACGTATACCTACGTTGCGCGGGCGCAGAATCCGATGCCATCTACAAATTCGTGGGGCAGGTTAGTTTGCGTGTCGGTTTGTTTATTGCTCACGACATCCACAAGACGAAAAGCTTCAATTTCAATTGAATTTATTAGAACTATTATATTTTGGAAGAATTATTAGTTTTATGGCGCTGCCTGCTGTTTATATTGCCAGTTAAGTAGTCTGGTTTCCAGATCTGTCCTACCGAGCAATGTTTAGAAAGATTGGTTATCGTAAAAAAAATTGTGTTAGTATTGTGCCCGTTTGTAGTCATTTTAATTAAGGCATCATGCAGCTACACTGAATTATTCATTTCTAATATTTAATAATTATTTTATTGAAATATATTAATATGTTTTCTATATTTTCTCAAGTTTCACGCCCTAGGGGACAAAAACGAGGTTTTAGTGCGAAACCGCGGGAGATCCCTAATTAATGTCTTATAAGTTATAAAAGTCGATTAAGATTATTAATTTATTAGCAATTTATAGTATTCAAATTAGTCGAAGTTGCCCGAAACGTATTTTCAAACGGTTGTTATTTTTAATATCTACAGTAAATATTGCATAATTTCTATGTAAATTGAGAGTTGTTTCACTCAAACTGTCTTATTTCTGGTAAAGATTAGTTATAATTAAAAAAAAAACCGGTCAAGTGTGAGTCGGACTCGCGCACCGAGGGTTCCGTACAAAGTAGGTATGTAACTAAAAATTTACGGTTTTCGGATTTTTTCTTTTACTTGTGCTATATGACCGTGCTTCTTGCCAAATTTCATGATTCTAAGTCAACGAGAAGTACCCTATACATTTTAATTCCCTTCAGAGTGTCGAAACATTTACGTTTTTTGCGGCATAAACGGCCGTATCTTTTTTTTACGTTAGCTTAGAAGTTTGATTTTTTTACAGCTTCAAGGAACCGCAGACTTAAATATATGGTTTTAATTTCAAATCGCTACCTCCACGCATTCCTGAAATAAAGGGTCTTGACAGACAGATGGACGGACGGACGGAAGCACGAAAACTCTTATATACATTTTACATAGGTTACGCTACAGTAACATGTACGTATAGGTAATATAGGTAGCTCAGTCAGATTGCAGACTAGCTTTTGTGAAAACACTTGCGTTTTAGGGTTCCGTTTTTGCCTTTTGAGGTACGGAACCCTAAAACGCAAGTGTTTTCACAAAAGCTAGTCTGCAATCTGACTGAGCTACCTATATTACCTATACGTACATGTTACTGTAGCGTAACCTATGTAAAATGTATATAAGAGTTTTCGTGCATACGCATTTTTTGCCAAATAATATTTTTATTCGAACAACACCGACCAGCACTTACCAAAACGCCTTCAACACAAACTAGGGTATTGTTTTAAACCAGTAACTGACGTTTTTGCAAACTATATATAAATCACTACTTACCAGGATAGCCAGCCTACAAAATTCTACAAAAACATTAATCATTGCTGGTTAAACGATATTATTATCTGGCGAACAATTAATTCAGTTGCCACAGTTCGCCACGACACTTCTGCATATATAAATCATTTTTACCAAAGTCAGATATATTTTATCTGCGGAATATAACTAACAGTTTTAGTATGGGAATGGAATCGTCTCCTCAAGCCCTTTATTTTGATACCCCACATAGTAATAGTAGGTACTATTTTTTTTTTTCAAGACCTTCCTTTGTCATCGTCTAAAATCCACCATTTTGATTTTATAAAAACAAAACTTAGCCTTTAATCTTTGATTAAATCCATCCAGCCGTTAGAATGCTTCGAGGGTATAAGGAATTCCATAGGTATACAAAGATACGAGTACATAGTTAAGTCGCAAAAAAAAAAAACATAAATCTGTCCTGTCACGTAGTCGGGTAAATAGTATATGAGACTGCACATGACTAGTTATTCCCCGGTTTTTAACAGTTTCATAAACTATTAATTCGATAATCGAATTGGTTTTTATTACCTCGCAGTAGGAGCGAAAAGTAGAGTATTTTTCTCGGGGATAAAGGTGTCTTCGTTTTGGGCGAGTTTGACTGCACTCAGGATTCTATACTATTATATTATATTTTGCTCGGGAGCCCTAGACTCCTCCGTTGTGTTCAGGATTCAAAATAACGCCGGCGACAATAAGACACCACTTTATCCCCTTAGTGAATAATCTACTAAAGCCATTGTTCTATCCCATTCCTAAGGTAAGGCATCAAAGGTTATTTTCTATGGAGAATGTGTTACGATGTGTCATTTCTACAATTTAATGACGTCACGACTTGAGCGTGGGGAGTCTTGTTTTAAATTTACAATTACATTGTCGTCATACGTCTTTAGCGCATGTTATCATGTATTTGAATTTATTGACCCGACCACTGGTTAACATATTTCGATGTATTTGTGCTTGCTATTTTAGTATTTGCATGAATGAGTCTATGTGATTTAAATATTGCCTTTCGACTTAGTATTTTATCGGAATTTAGAAAACTTTTTTTTGTAATTTGACAGTTGTATACAGTGTGCTCGAGCCAAGTTCTCGAAAAGTCTAGTGTTTTTTGTTGCCCTAATTAAATTGCCCTAATTTCGATAAAGCACATTAACTAAAACATTGTTGGTTCTTCAAAATTGTATGTAACAAGGGCAAGTGTCGCTCCGGGTCCCGCTCACCAACATTGCACAATTTCGCGATACAAATATTATGGAAATTTAAAATCTTCAGCTCGTTTCCCACGTCTTTGTTGCCTCACATTGACATAATGCATGCGATGCCATGCTCGACGCTTTGTGCATTATACTTTGTTGTGTAATGTGATGTATGCAGTTAGGGCTGTCGTGTGCAAGGAACTTATGTGGTGGAGTTAATGAAAATATGGATGTCATGAAGATGTTCAAGCTCTGATAATATTGTGAAAGATGTCTCCCTTGTTTTCCAAGAGGATGAGAGGTTGTAATTTTTCCTTACTAATATGTTTTGGGAAGAATAAAAAAATGGTATAACTGTTCTGATTTCTTTAAACCATGAGTCTAAAACCATGTAGGTATATGTATTAGTAAAATTTAATCCGCAGGAGTAAAGGCGAAAGTTGCGTACAATAGCAAAATACGTAGTAAGAGGTGTAAATGTAGACTTTATTTGCTTTTATAACGATTATTTAATACTGCCAAACCCACCTTTTCATACCCTGTTTTTTTTCACTGCACAAGATGAAAAAACCTCTACCACTTATTAAAAACAAATGACACTCATGTTTTAAATCGTACAGCCCTAAATAGGACAATATTATGGGTATGATTCGCGTCACGGCACTCATTGTGCTCAGGCGCCACCAGAAAGCGATGTTTATTTTATTACTCAATCAGCTAATAGAAATGTTTTATAACAATAAGCTTGCATGTTAACTTACATCTGTTTTAATGGCAGTTTACTTTATTGGTATATGTTTGTTGTTTATTGTTTTGACTTCTTGTTTGTACATTTGTTTTGTTTATTTATTAAATTTGGGAAAACAAACAGTAGTAAATTAAGCAAAAATAGTGTTGTCTTAAAATTAAACTTAAGAAATATACCACTCACAACATTTTCCACAGATGACTATATTACATAATAAAAAACAAGCTGTTAGAAAAAAGTAACTGTAACAGGATTAACTCAAAGAAAAAGAAGTTAAAAAAAAAAAAAGATAATCAATAATATTCTATAAAAGATGTAACAAACAAACAAAAAAAAAATGAAATGGTATATGCTGATGTGTTTCTGAATTGTTATATTTCTGGAAATGTCTTCTTCAAATACTGAACATGTGACACGAAAGTGTTCAGTTTGAATGTGCATAGCTACAAGAAAGGCAGACCAAAAAAAATATGAATGGGTTGTGTGACAGATAATATGATATGTGGCTAGGAAGGTGCTGAAGACTGACGTAACGGTTCATAGAGGTGTATGAAATAAATGACGTTAGCTTTTACTTCAAACTTTGGATAGATATCGGAGATTGATGACATGTCTTCTTTGAATTAGCATGACCGTTTCTTACTTCAAAGGCAACATGCTTAGGGTTCTAGATCCAATTGCTTAGTATTTTTACATTCGATTCTCGGGTCGGATAAAGTGTTATTGAGTTTTTCCATTAGGAATTTCTTAGTGACAGTCCGGAGTTTGGAAGTTGGCGGTTTAATACCCCCGTGCCTCGGAAAGCACGTTAAGCCGTTCGTCCTGCGCCTGATCTCTCTCCGGTCGTGTCGGATTGCCGTCCCATCGCACTATGAGAGTGAGGGAAGAGGGAGTGCACCTGTGTCTGCGCGCACATTTGTGCACTATAATATCTCCTGCGTACCTGGCTAATCTCCATTGAGATTGGCCACCGTGACCGAAATCGGTCGGGGAGGCTACTATTTTTACATTATCCGGATTATTCAAATTTTTTGACAGGGTATTGTAGGTTATCTAGATTTCAATAGTACAAAAGACAGTATGTATAAAAGTTCTCCCGAAGACGGGTGACACAGCCAGTTGACAATAAGCCTTGGCTACTTAAAGCAGTAAACTTTACTAATACTCAATAGAATGCCGAGTTTATTACCGACCAATGACCGTACAATAATGAATTTGACACAGAACCAATATTACGCAGAAACTTGCAATAAATATTCCAAAGGGACACGGTGTTATGTCGAGAAAAATTTATATTTTGTTATGTCTTAGATATTACGATGATACGAAGTCGTTCATTAGGAACTTTGGAATTATATGCTTTCTCATTAAAATTGTTTATTGTTTGTTTAGAGTTTGAGTAGAGTGTGTATTAATATGATGTCATTTTGTTATTTAGTCATTGGTCAAGTTAAGATATTTATTAAGGATTTTATTATTACTTACTTTAAGCGAGACGGGCTTAATGCCATAGGCGTTTTCTACCCTACGTTTGGGTGATGTAGAGACAAACAGTGATAGGTGCAATAACGAAAATTGTGGAATAAATGTTTATTTAAATATAAAGATATACATATACCTGTGTATTAACTAGAGTTATAATCAAAAGTCATTGCTAAAATTAGGCTACAAACACCATAAAAACGCCTATCCCTCTCCGTGGCTATGTTTTTACATTAATTAGTGTAATCAAATTTAAACTATTTTTACAGTAGTTCTAAAAACTTTGTAATACAATGCACAAAACCCTACATACTTACAACAGCGGCAACACGAAAGCTTATTTTTATGGCGAAACACAGTAGCTATAGAAAGGTACGTTAACAAAGATGAACTTACATAACATCAGGATAATTAAAGCAAGTTATGATTCTTTTTCAATACTCTTGTTTTATTTGGTCCCTTTCACCGCGGTACGCAATTAAGATTTTATAAAAATAAGTGTACAAATATATAACCGCACTTGGCCAGACTTTTTGACACTTGAGTTCGTGTGACGAAGTATGATGGTCGTATGTCCGTGATGGGTCTTGATAAAATGGTGGCATGGTGCGGAACGGTGAATGATTATATTAGTAATCATGGTTATGGGTCGACGTGATGGAGTGACGTTTTATTGTAGTGACGTGCACGTCTCCATTGTTAAGCCGGAACTTGTAAGGGCGTTTCGTACGTTGTCGGGATCGTACGTTTACTTTCATTTAATTTATGTGTGTACTAGCTGCGCCCCGCTGTTTCACCCGCATAAGTTTCGATCCTGTGGGAATATCGGGATAAAAAGTATCCTATGTGTTATTCTGATGTATAAGCTATATTACTGTAAAGTTTCATCAAAATCCGTTCAGTAGTTTTTGCTTGAAAGAGTAACAAACATCCATCCATCCATCCTCACAAACTTTCGCATTTATAATATTAGTAGGAAGTAGGATACTATAAAAGCACCGAGTAAGAGTGACCGTCTAGTGTTTGGAGGAGAAGCATCATATTTGATCATCCGACTTGGAACCATTTTAAACAACAAATATAAGTGCTAGTAACATATCTTAGTATGTATTAGTACATAATCAGCCTATAATGTTCCTACTGCTGGGACAAAGGCCTCCTCTCTCTGAGAGGGAGTGGCCCGTAATCTACCACGCGGGCCCAGTGCGGGTTGGTACACACGGCTACACATCAATCTATACATTTCCAGTATAAGCTGATCTCACATTGTATAGGATTTCCGTACGATGCGAGACCAGCGTAAACTGGTTTTGTATAGCTTGATGTGTAGCCGTGTGTACAGTAAGCTATACAGTACAGTAAGCTATATATCTAATACTAGCTGACCCCGCAAACGTCGTTTTGCAAAAATATAGGGGTATGAAAAATAGATACCTAGTAGCCGATTCTCAGACCTACCCGATATGCACATAAAATTTCATACAAATCGGTCCAGCCGTTTCGGAAGAATATATATGGTAACTAACACTGTGACACGAGAATTTTATTTAATAGATATAAAATTCTTGTATCGCGATGTTTGTTACCAAACTCCTCCGAAACGGCTGGACCGATTTGTATGAAATTTTGTGTGCATATCGGGTAGGTCTGAGAATAAGTTACGTTTTTTAAAGCTTCCTCTCCCCTACTGACCCATATGTACACTTTTTTTGTAAACTTATTATTTCAATAAATTTATTATTATATTATATTATACTATTTTGCAAAAAAATAAGGATGAAATTAAAAAAAATATTTTTCATTTCTCTTTATGCTCAAGTGCATAAAGTAGGTATATATTTTTTCAAGTCGAATGACACATGTTGAAAATAAAAAAAGTTTCGTGGCGGGAATTGGCTATTCTCTGCTTCAATTTTGCAACATTTTTGAACAGTGAAAATACTTACATATTTTTTTTTCATTTTCTCGCAACCAAAGTGAAAATCAACTCGACTTAACTATCTACCCTCGCCTACGGCTCGGGTGGATATAAAAGTTTCGGGATGCAATAGCTTCTTTTATGCACTAGTTGTACAATCTACTATTAACCTTGATCTAAAATACAATAATTATCCTTTTTTCTCTCTCGACAAAATAATCGTAAAGATTTTCAGTTATGTCAATATATTGTATACCTTAACATTCTCGGACAGAACGTTTGATTTTATCTGCGCACGCTTTTCAAAGATCCGTTGGCGTGTAAATCGACCCTATCTGCCTCCGAGAACGAATTCGTATCGACTTGCACTTTATACTATGATTGGATCCGATGAAAGTACTTAATGGTTGATGAAGAGTACCTTATTATAATTGTAATAGAACTATATTTTAGTAACACATTAATTATGGAAGCACCTGATTGACGCCCTCAGCTGAACTCTCTCGGGATATTTACGGCTCATCAACCTGTTATAGATCATGGCGTTATAAAATTTATAGATGCAATTTCCTGCTTGTAAAATAATCTACTAGATTGTATCGATATCGATCAATATATATTACGTTTTACTATTAATAAATAACATTTGCTTCTCTCTATAATATCTGTCAACCAATCAAAATGTCTTCTACATTTGAATTCTGAAAAAGTGATGTGCACTTACCGTTGCGTATTCGGCGCAGATATCGATGGAATTGATGAAGTCGCAGACTTCATCGACGGACCAGGCGGAGAGCCGCGCGCGCGCCTCGGCGCAGAGGCAATCGCCGCGCGCATCACTACGATCTAAGGGAAAAATTAACGTCATATACATTTAATTTATTGCTACTTTAAATCACATTTTGAAAACGATTTAAACAGAAATTAAGTCTATCAAGTTAATCGAACATTAAACTTGGTTTATGCTTTAGTGAGGGATCGTAAAACTAATAGATCGTGTGTCTTGTTTCATAATGAATACTTATGTGATAATATGACAATACTACATTATTATTAGTTGATATTGGCATTTTAATAACCTTATGATTTATCGTTAACACAGAGATGCTGTTGTTACTATGAGAATTAATATTATCTTTTGAAGATTATTATTTTATAATGAGTCGTGAATTATGGTATTGTATTGGTGACACATGGATAAATTGAAAGCTTTTGTGATAGCAATATTTCGTTGTCTAATTAATTCAGAACCTACAAGGAATCATATAATATAAGATGAATAATATATGTTGATATTTCACATTGCATTTCAATAAAAAACAAAGTGCCGACAGAGACATCTAAAATTTGTGGGATACAAAAAGTACTTTTATGTATGAATCATGTATATAACCGAAGCAAAAGTCTGTATCTATCATGGATACAGTCTGCGGCTTTCGGCTTGGTTTGGCTTCAGTTCGGCTTCAGTTCTAGGGATCGCATGGGTCATTCAATATCGATCTACCACGAAGACACTATAGTGAGATGGTTAGCACAACGCTAAGCCATTGATGAGACTGCTGAAGCCTACTTGGAGTGGTTTATGAACACTTGTCTTGCGACAGTGAAGAGAAGGTAATGAAATAAGTTCTCTAGAGCATGCCACAAGTCACCGCGACGCGACTTGTGGAGCGACAGATGGAAACAGGAGTCGCGTGCGCTTGTCGCTTGACGTAAGACGTAAACGGTTACCTTTAGCTGACACCTAAAGCTAAAACATACAAAACTCACCATCATTGGACACCCTGTCCCTCTCATCGCTGTCACTCCTAGTGCTGGGGCTGGCGGAGAGACGCGCACGCTTGGCCGCGCTCTCGCCGGCCGCTGATAGATCGAGTGGTGAGTGCTCGGGTGCGCCTGCGCCGTTGCGCTTGCGACGCGACCTTCCACCTCGACCGACCCGCGATATTGCTAGTAGGGTCTGCAGAAAATGTAGATGGTTAGGAGTGCTGGGTTAAAATTTGTGTGGCAAAAAAAATGATAGTATTATTGGCTAATGATTTCATAAAAACGGCTTATAAATACCATGTTGTCCTGTCTATGATTCAAAGTTCAACCAATCAATATTAGATGAACTCCGCTTGATCAGAAAGCCGGTTTCGCATTAAAAAACTCAATTACTCAGAAGTCCATCAAGCGGCGCATACAGTACAATATTAAGCAAACATGAAAGGCGAGCCAGTAGGCTATTATCTGATCGAGAGCACTCTCGTATCGTAAGTGGTGAGCATTCATCATAATAACGTTCCGAGCGTCACGCTCCGCGCCCGCGGGTCAAATTGCAATCTATCTTTTTTAATTGCCACGCGTACTAAAAAAGGCGAATGCAGGGTAATTCCGAATAAAATTCAGATGGAGGCGCGCGCGCGTGAAATGAACACGGCTGTTATAGTGCGCACGCGGCCGCCTGCGCCTCCCGGAGTACCGGCTACGTGCTGAAGCAGAGCACCCGCTATAAATCTTACCGATTTATTTCCGCGTCGCCCCTGTTTCTCTTTATAGGTGAAAATAAATTTAAACTACTATTCATAGATCGCTTTAACCGTAAAGAGAAATGTAACAAATCACGCCCCGACGGCAATTTGATCTCGATTGCGTATCATATGAAATTACGAAAAAACACGTGATGATCACTCTATGTCACTGCAATTCAGCTAGAAAGTCGAAATCGAATAACTGTTATGATTCCACGCTGCAATTTTATCGTGTCTCTTATTGCACTCGTGTGCAAAAAGTCAACTAATTTTAAAGTCGAGTTGTGTTTCGATTTCACATCCCATCACTAGCGTGTCGCGGGGCGAGCCGGCGCGCATGCGCGGCGCATGCCGCGGCCAATTAGTGCAGCTCCAGTTCCTTTTACAGTGGAGAGTCGAGTCGAGTCGGTTCGCTGGCGAGCAGGGGGCGGGGCAGCACTATTACCCTGCCGATTGTGTGCGCGCCGCACGCTCTGCAGACGAGCGGCAATTAACACTCTCTCCACTATGTCTATGCAACACCGAAGGAAGTGTAAAGGTCGTGAGCCTTATCAGATTTAATTGGGTCTATTATTACTGGAAAGGAAGCGGGGTGCTCATCGCGCATTATGATTTTAAAGAGGTTCAAATTAACATAAACGAGGCTCGCTCGATGGAGATACGTCGTGCGATAAAGCCTTATGAATTTTACGAGACATTTTAATCACAACCGTGAACTATGGAACGGTGTACGATGTATAATTAAAACAGGAAGGTCAGTGAGCACTTGTATAAATAATTAATATGAATTACAAATGTACTCTTTTGAAATGAAAACTCATCTGAGCGTAAATTATTTCATAGGGGCCTTGCCTTAAGTAACGTACATTATGATTATGAAGTAATAAATACGAAACTGTATTTTTTTTAAAAATATAATTACCTTAAGAAATTGCTTGGAAATAATTATAGGGATTTATGTAACGTAACTTTTCAATTGTTTATGGAACTTCCTGTTTTGGAATCAAAAAATATTAAACCCAAAAACTGAATATTAGAAAACTAGCCAAATTTCTTCCTATTATTCCAAATGAAAGAAAGTAATGTTTCGCTTATATTATAGTAATAGACACCACAATTTTTTCAAATTAAATGTAATAAATAGTACGACAATCCATTACTGAATTGCTTCAAAAGTTCAAACAAACTACTATAAGTACTTCCAACTTAAACACAAAAATAGTTTCCTGCTTCCAAAATAATGAAATGTTTAAGGAAATGCTTAAGAATTTTCTTTTTATTTATATTAGGTTAATTCTAAGCACGAATTGCGTTTCATAAATTAAACTGGTTCTGGTACTGTACAGGATCTACTAAAACTTTATACAGAATACCCCAAAGTTCAGCCATACAATCAACTGAATCTATCACAGTATGTAGACTATGTTCATAGGCCTCTCCCAGGCTGCGCCACAACACCTTGGCCTCCGGCTTTCACATCCATTCTGTTCCAGCCACCTTTTCAAGATCGTCGGTCCATCTAGCCTGGGGGCGTCCCACACTACGTTTGCCGATACGCGGTCTCTACTCTAAGATTCTTCTGCTTCTACACCGGCCACCGGAGTTCAGTAGTACCCCACCGTTAAAATGGCATATCGAGCTTTAGAAAAGTTCAGCTTATCGGCAGATAGCTACATCCTACTTCCTACTAATATTATAAATGCGAAAGTTTGTGAGGATGGATGAATGGATGTTTGTTACTCTTTCACGCAAAAACTACTGAACGGATTTAGATGAAACTGTACAGTAATATAGCTTATACATCAGAATAACACATAGGATACTTTTTATCCCGATATTCCCACGGGATCGAAACTTACGTGGGTGAAACCGGGGGGCGCAGCTAGTGTTTTATATTTAGGTACGCTCGAGAACTGAACTCTAATGTTCAGAATCTAGTCGTGGCCTCATCTTGGGGACAGTAGGTGTCAAAATGATGCCAAACTAAAATTATTTTTGTCAAAAGCAAACGCGATCGTTCTTAAAAATAAAATTTGAAGCTTTTAAAAAATTTTGCGTACCTTAGTAGAGCTCATATCCAGCATGACAGGGAAGGCTGGCAGTCGGGGTGGGCCCCCTTGCTTGCTGGCCAGTTTCGTGAACAGGCCGCCGAGAGGCGCGTCAGTCGCGTCTTGCGCAGGCGCCGCGGTGCGCACCTCGCCGAAACCATTCATGCGGTGGAAGTAGCTGGATGAAGAAGTTAGAAGATTTAATTAAAAAAATAAATATTGAATTATACGTAGCGTGACTACCTTAGAAGCGGAAGAAACCAAAGACAAAATTACATATTGTAAAAATATTTTCATGGCATGATGTCAACAATAAGGAAAACAAATGCCAGTTTCTATGATATTTTTCTTTTTCACTAATAAAAAGATAGAAGTGTTCATAAGACACGTGCAAAAAAAAATATTGACGACGACAATAATATATGAAATGTGGGAAAACTAGTTTTTCAGAAAACAGAACAGCTCGCTTTTCCTGTAAAGCTATTTTATGGTTAGAATTAATAATCATGAATGTTTTCGTTATAAAATTAAATGGCTGCTACGAAAACTGGTGTAAGGTCCTATATAGATGTGCTAGTGTGTATAAGTTTAATTATTGAGCTTACATTATGATATTCTGCCAATATTAGGTATGCAATTTTGGTCATTGCAATTTTGGTTCAAGCTGCCTAGTGATATCAATTTTAGATTTCGTTTCTCATATTAACTCGATTGAGTGAAAATTTAGAAATTAGATGTTTATGACATCCAATTTCTAAATTTTATTCCCATGGTGAGTTTGTTATGTGTAATAAATTCGAGGTTAAATTATTAAAAAAAAAATAATTTGTTAATACAAACGGAGGGGCACGGGCCCCTCCGTTTGTATTAACAAATTATTTTTTTGATCGATTTTTTTGATCGATCGACCTGTGCGGCCGTTATTATTTAGCCACGGGGCTAAATAATAACAGCCGCACAGGTCGATCGATCAGGTTAAACTACGCTTGCCGCGGTTGGCCTGTGGATGGGTGACCTTTTCTTTCCGATCTTTACATACCGAGACCCCTCCGTGCCTCGGAAAGCACGTTAAGCCGTTGATCCCGGCTGGCATTTGTGAATCTTTGACAGTCGTTACGGGTAGTCAGAAGCCCGAAAGTCTGACCACCAGTCTTACCAAAGGGTATCGTATTACCCAGTAACTGGGTTGTGGAGGTCAGATAGGCAGTCACTCCATGTAAAATACTGGTGTTCAGCTGCAACCGGTTAGACTGTAAGCCGACCCCAACATAATTGGGAAAAGGCTAGGTAGATGATGATGACATTAATTAGTTGTAGTTAATTTGCTTCAGGGAACTAACGTGTTCCTAATATTATTTCTTTCCTCTAAGCTTTAGAAACCTATACACCTATTACTTGAACTAGATATTTGTAGTCGTTTAATATTATTTGTATTAATTTTAATTAAATATTTATTATTGGAGCAGTGGCGGCCCATTGGCCCCGACTTACGAGTTGTAGGTCGTAGGTTCACACTCAGCCAGGCACTACTTACCAGGCACTGGGTAAATTATTTCATCACCATTGCTCTCAAAACGGTGAAGGATAACGTAATGAGGAAACCATGTCCGCGAACCCAAATTTCGAAAAAATGCGACTTCTACCAATCCGCACTGGGTCCGTGTGGTGGATTAAGGCCCAATCCCTCTGACAAAGAGGAAGCCTGTGTCACAGTGGGAACATTAAAGGCTGATTATCATTTTTTTTTTTAATGTGGGAAGTCATCAAATGTCTGCCGCTCTGTGTGGAGCGGAAGGGAGTGTCTGACTCTTACTGACTAAAACCCACCCGTGTTCCTTCCTTAGCCCTTTATGTTCTGGGGTAGCGGTAACCCTTTCGGACAATCCCGCTGCCCCGGCAAAGGGCTGGTTATGCTTATGACTGATTTATGTCATAACACGTAAGAAATGAAGACGTGATAACTGTAGATATTCGACAAATCAAACTCATTTTAAAACGATAATTAAATGAAATACGACAATCACAATATTTATGCTAATGTATATCTGACTCAATCAATTCAACAGGCCAGTGATAATTATCTCGCTATCAAAACAATTCCGATGTTATTTGATGGAAATTAATGAGTATCTGTTTAGAAGTTAATGTCTCCCAGCCCGGAATTTATAACCTCATCTTACTCTCTGTTTTATTATAGATTCGTTTAGTTTTTACCCAAGACTTCTTTGATGTTAGATCGAAAAGTGACAAATGATTGCGATAATTTTATTGAGTCGACAAAACTATAAATAAGAGAACGGAGTTACGAAGTACACAGCTCATTTTAATTTATTATAGCCAAGTGAAATAAAACATGTACCCTCAATGATTTTCTTGAAGTGTTATTCATTTTCAAGATGCGACCCGAACGATTCATTACTTTGAAATTCCGTTTTATGAATGCAAACAGATACGACAGCCGCGCTCACGTTGTCGTATTTGGTAATTAAAATAGACAAAAGTTCAGCGACCGCAGATGACCAATTCATTAATATAACATAAGTTCACACGGACAGCTTCGGTTCTCACGAATCATGTAAATTTGTCGACTAAACGTAAGTTTTCAAATCGATTAATATGCTAATCGATGTTGGGCATCACTAGCATCGGTCGGTGAACCGCGGGTCGCATACTATTGTGACACCGACCGTGTGAAAAATGATTGATGAATGCGAGTATCGAATCAGGAATCGATAATTGGAAATGGATTATTCGACAACGACAGCGAATTAACTACCTAAGAAATTTTATAAATGTATTATATCTACAAATGAATGTAGGTATTAAATTAAAATGGAGGCAAGGTTAATGTCGTAATTTCGGACTACAAACAAAGAGTGCAATTTGCTTATTCTTTTTTGAGTAAGTATATATTTAACATTAAATGAACTGCATTAGTGGTGTATGCCTCTAATTAATTTGGATCCGTCTACAATTACGTTAGTATGTGTAATTAGGGTGTTTTAATTGTATTTTTAGCCTCTTATGTCAGTTGCGTTTTTAAATTCGAGTTTTATGATTCTGTTTTTACTAATTGTGCACACATCTAAAAGTATTTTCACAAAATTATGTTCATAGCAGCATTTTTTAACATTTTCAGTAGTATGTACTATGTACTTACTTTTTTACTTTATGTAAATCGTTATTTAGCTTCCAGAGGGCCCCGATCAATGGCAATCGCGTTAAAAACGTTTCGTATTCATACAACGACTTTCAACAGGATTCACATGAACTTATCAGTAGCATACGACAAATTAACGCTGATAGAATGTCACTTGTCCCGGCTCTCAGGATTAATCACGTAATTTTAAGACCACTTATGTAGTATTATAGCATGTAGCTTTCAAGGGGTTCTTTTATTTGCTTGGGCAGAGTACCAGGGTACGATGAGCTGGATGGAGTCACGTTGTTCTTACAACACACAACTTAAATAATACTTACTCGTTATTATTGTGCGTGTTGTACCGCGCGGCGAGCGAGCGCATGATGTCGGAGTAGTTGCGCGGCGGGTGCGCGGACGCAGGCGGTGCGGGCGCGTGCGGGCTGCCACGCTCGGGTGGGGTACCAGGGTACGATGAGGTTGAGGGAGTTACGCTGCGGGACCTAAGGTGAGAAAGGCTGGTTTGTGAGCATGTATGAATAAAGAACATTTTGTAAATCAACCACTTATAGCATCAGTTCTTTGTTGGTAAAATTAGGTTGTGCTTATTCAACGTTGCATCAATGATTCTACTGCTCGACTCCCTATTTTTCTGCACTGCAGTAATACCTCCATTTGGGTGCACCGACTGCAGTATTGGTTAATTTTTCAAGATTCTTGGATTACAATATCTTTCTCCATTACATTTAAGTTGTCTTCATTTAGCACAAATATGGGTTAATTTTTTTATGGATGAGGTTTGGTATGGAGCATTACCCTGCTGCACTTACAACCGTCTGTATTCACTTTAGAAATTGTCTACATTGAATGTTCTCATCTCGATCTTACCTGGATGCGTTGGAGTCATGCGGGCTGAGCCGCTCGCTCTTGACGGGCGCGTGCGGCGCTGGGGTGGGCGTCGGCGGCGGTGCGTGCGCGGGCGACGCCGCATCGCGCGCGCACCGCCGCGCGCCCCCTCCCCCGCCGCCGCCGCCTTCACCTGTAGGACAAAAGGTTTCATTAGTATCGGAAAATACGCAGCACAATAAAATGTATGGGGAGAGAGACCAAAAAGAGTTTGCTCACATAAAATGGAAAGGGATTTTCTCGGAACCACTTTATTACACATTACTGTCTTGTATTACGGTTTTCGGAAACGTCTTTACTTCAATAAGCATTGGCAGGATACCTTAAACCTTAGCGTGTCGGTGTTCCTTCTAAAATATGATACCGATTTTGTTTTCTATAGGTGATTAAGTATAGGAATGCTTATAAGTATGGATCTTTTAATGTGTACAGTCTTACAATAGCCCCGATAGCGTTCCCAACTAAAAGCAGTAGATGCTATTATGTAATCAGTAGCAAAATGATTACTACAATATTTTCTCCTTCGAACAGAAGCACCGCATAGGCCTGGATATAAATACGTTCGCAAAATGAAGTTTGCAAGCGTTAAAAAAGCTAACCTCACGAACAATTAGTACCGCATCGACTCGTGTTAGTACAGAATCCGGTTGGCGGCATTCACTGACAATAGTAAAAAGCGTGAACCTAGGTTTTAATAGTAGCCGGTATCTACGCAGATTCGAGTTGGATAACCACAGTCCACAGCTTCGTGGCCTTTCGAGTTTATCGAAAGCCGCAAAGGAAATAGTAATAAGCTTGATCTTAATAAAACACGATAAAAATTTATACTGTATAATTCATTTCCGATCAACCGAGCCAGCAAAACCATATACAACTGTTTTATACTTTGACACATAGATAAAGCACATAGTTTGACACAGCTTCACTTCAGCCGCGGTACTTCAAGGGCGGACTTAAAGTTTATCTCTTATTCATATTTATTCGGGCACAGGTACGGATCTGAGGTGTCAAAAGCTCAGTGGCCGAGGCATCTTGAGATTCTGATAGAATCTCGCGGCACGTTTGAACGTGGACCGCGGAGTGCGCGAAACTCGAAGTACTCGGATACTTTCGTCCCGATCTCGGCGATCTCCGGAATTAATGAGCAGCGAGGTGTGAAGTGTCGCACTTGCTGTTGATAGCGAGCAATGCGCCGCACAGGTTTTCCAAATTCTTCAGTGATTTTGTTAAAGATTGTTGGGTTTTTGCGTGTTGTGATGTCAGGTTTTGTGATTAATGAGGTATTTTTTTGGTGACGAAAATGTTTTTTAACACTTATCAGCTTTTTAAATATGTCCAAACCGCACATGTGACGAAAATCTTAATTTACCTAATTTCTTTACGCCTAGGTGTCCTTTGTTTTTTTTTGTATTTATTTGTATAGTAATTTAGTCTTTTAATTTAGTGTCTAGTGTAAATAGTCAGTTAGATATAAAAAACGTCATATATAAAATATATTGACATTTCTATACCTACAAAATTACATTTTGATTTTTTTATTATTATTGCTTTTGTTTTCAATTTTTATTCTATTATTTAATTATTTTTTTGTCGCTAAAGGTTCATTAGAAAACCAGTGTCAGACAGAATTTGTCTACCATTAAAACTGAAATGGATATGTTTGTCGCAGCAGTGAGGCACACACTATTGTAGTTAAAACATTATTTTCACTTTTTATTTTATTATTTATTTAATTACTAGCTGCGCCCCGGAATATAGGGATAAAAAATAGCCTATATGTTAATCCAGGGTGTCAGTTCCCCCCATACAAAATGTTATCAAAATTGGTCCGTTTGAGCGTGAAGAAGAGACAAACATACACACACACAAACACTCACAAACTTTCCCCTTATAATATTAGTATGATTGTGTTTCGCGATGTCCAAATAAACGTTATTCTTCCTAAATAGGGGTCACTGAAAGAAAATGCTTGTAATCGATACGAGTTTTCCTTCTGATTCATACAGTACCCAAATCAGAAAAAAACTGCAGAATATGTCAACCGGTTATCATCTCACAAAATTTGAGTGAAATGATAAACAAATTAAAGTAGGCCTACCAAATAAACTAACAAAACTTTTGCTTTTTAATTATGGCTGCAGACATAACTTGTAATGTCACAGTAATTATGCAAGCTTGTCACATCCAGTTGTTGTCTATAAATCACAAATGATTCATTGTGAGAATAACCTGCTACTTGTCACAGTGAAATAAGCGTTATTAATAACACCTTTTATCTCAGTAACCGTTTCACTCTTGTTAGGGCTTGGTTACACAGGACGAGCTGCTTGTCTGATAGTGGAAGCGCTACTGCCCCTTTGTACTCGCATGGCAGGAGCTATATTCTATTTTTTTTCATATTCTTAATATTATAGGAAAAGCAAATGCTCAAAAAAAAAGTAAAGAGGCAGTAGCTCGACTCGCAATGATCGCTGACACGATGACAGTAGCTACCATGACACTGACAAATGACTGCTCGAGAAACTAGATCTGCTGCATTATGGCATGGCGTGTAAACATGAAAAATATTGTAGTAACTAGGGTGCGAGCCACTGGCCCACTCGCACGTTAATAACTTACATGAAGCGGTTACAAGGTGCTAGTAGCCTCACTGGAGTATTACTGCCAGACCCAGCTCGCACGCCAGCTCGCACTGTGCCTTAACTCGAAAACTCGGTAACATAATATTTTTCACAGGTGCTACTTTTGATTGCAATTATGATAATGTTAATGTCATTATTAATGTTGGTAAACGCGGAGATTTGCATGTCATTTGTGAGGTGTTGACCTGAAAGATGTTTTTGTGAGGTCAAAAGAAAGTGACGAGTGTAGTTTACGTGAGAAAAGGTGAAGTTTAATGTGTACCCCAGACTTTTTTAATAGGTAATTTATGTTTGTTAGTTTAGGAGATAGTAAATAAATGTCAGAATTTCTAATAGAAATGTTTGAGTTGAAGCAAATGTATGTATGGCTTGGTTTTAGTGACGTTGTGATTCGATTTAGGGCACGAAGAGTTATAAAATACGGTCATTCACTAAAGTTTTGTAACTTAAACGGAAACATAAATAGCCGATAAGTCATAAGTTATCTTCCTCTCTCACATTACTTAATAGATGTGACTGACTTCTTATTAAGTAATAGCAATATAACATTTAAAAAGAGTCCATTGTCGGCCATCTAAATAATAATATTAACCTCTATTGAACACGCACAGGGCAGCTACCATAGCGTATAATGTTATGAGAAAATTATAATAAATTGAAGTTTTTGTATGAAAAGAAACGCCTAGCGTAGGCGGGAGCCATTTTGTTAAAGAATGATATACACTAGTGTAATGATAACTTAATAGTTATAAAGAGATTATGGACCACATGCGTAGAATAACAAACGTAACAATATATGGACAGATCCGGGTGATATTTTCTAAATTTCGGACTTCGGATGTCGAAGTGGGAGTTCCGTGGGCAAGACATATGGGTTCACGAAGTTGATCCGCATAATGTGTTGTATCTGTCTTTATTACAATAGAAACGAGTTGTAATTTATCAGGTTTTAAGATCAGATAAAAGCTGACAAAGTTTTCCGTATTTGTCTAAAGAGAGGAATGGTGTTTCTTGTAGAATGTTATTTGTGGTTGCTCCGATTTCTGACAGATTTATGTTAAATGATGCATATACTACGTGGGTGTGAATACAAATTAATTTCTTTGGGGTTCATCTGAATTGCCAATGGACGTCAGATTTGGCGACACATCTTAATAAAACTCTAAGACAGTGTGTGGGGATTTCCAAAATTCGTTCAACATTAAGAAACAATTTGTGACTGCTGTATCTATTATTTTTTATTAAACCGCAGTTTCTGAGAGTTTTAAAACTCACATGGTGCTGTTACTGGTAGGCGGCAAAAAATAGCCAATCAAATAACTTTATAAAAATTAGATTTGAATAAAGATTACATTGGCTTTTAGGAATCGGAGGGACGGGAAAAATCTACAAAATAACATCTAAACTCCTCCTCCTTTTTACTTCTTCTTTTACTTCTATACAAAGCATTGGTCCGTTCTCAATTGGAATTTGCAGTACCGGTTTGTAGTCCCATTTTTGTTTTTTATATAATAAGAATGAAAATGGTTCAAAAAAAAAAATTCTACGTGCTATAACTACAGATGCAGTAAGTCTAAATTACCATACACCCAATTATTAACCCTTTGACCGCCACGGTCATGTATAGCCGACAAATGAAAACGTGCCCAACACGCCACCGTCGGCTAATGCCGACAAGAAAACACAATGTTTTAAGTACAAAATAAACTAAATTCAGTTTTCTGTGTTTATACTTAAAACATGGTGTTTTCTTGTCGGCATTGGCGTGTTGGGCAAGTTTTCATTTGTCGTCTATACACGACCGTGGCGGTCAAGGGGTTAATGCGTTATAAACTTCTAAGCTTAGAGTCAAGACGCAGCCTACTGATGTCCATGATGCTTCATGGTCTTTGTCTTCTTGATTGTCCAGATATTACCAATACTCTATGTTACATTGTATCAAGAACTGAGCTGCGTCGAGAGGCGCATGTGCCCCGGCTGTTCCACAGCGCAAGGTGCAGAACTCTGGTGCACGGGCGCCTCTCCGACTCGACGTATTGTACATACGTTTAATACCTACTTTATCGATTTGGATATTTTTGCGCTTAAACACTTTAAGTTCAATCAAAAAGATGGCTATTGAATCCTTAAAATAGCCATCTTATATTTATTATTCCAATAATATTAATGTATTCTTTTTACTCTTCTGTAAAATCAACGCACGCATTATACTATGTGTCTATAAATGATTATTTCGCGGACATTGGTGTGGGTTACACGTTTACATACTTTTTAATTTATTTTGTCACACTAAAATTGTAATGTGTAACTGTTTTATGTCCCAATAAAATAAAATAAACTCGATCTTCATAATCATAAAACAAACATAGCATATCTACAATATTTACCAAAAAATATTAAATGTTGAAATTTTGCAGGAAGTGATCGGTATTTACGATGGTGACCAATGAACGGTGGTTTCCGGCGCCGAAGAGAGTCTATAATAAGAGGAAATGATCCGTTAGAGTTGTAGCCTTGTGTGGCCGTGTGCACTGTCCAGCTGGCCATGTCAACTGATTATCCAAATACTTAGCATGTGAATACGAAAGTGGAAGTTTGAATTTTATTAAGGAAGGTTTGTTTTTAAATGACTGTTCGATTTGGTGGCGCGGGAGGGTCAAATTATAATCTGACTCTTATGTTTTTGAAACTGATGTTTGTTTGTTATTAAAGTAATAATAAATAGTCTTTTTGAAAACTTTATGACTTATCTGAGAAATGAAGTTGCATTTGGTCGACAATCTATTTGATGAAGTGGTGTTTTAATGTAAATAGTAATAATTACAAAAGCAATGAGTTATTCTCTTATAAAATGTGCCTAAAGCGACGTCTAATCCAACAAAACAAACTCCTACAATATTAAATTCCAATAAACTTAACAAATCTTTATCAACAAAAGAAACAAGTCGTAACAATTGAATAACAACTAACTAGACAGTTAACCAATAGCACTGAACGAGATTCAATTAACCTTTGGCTAGAATAACCGATGGTAATGCACCGTATAACACCACATTGTTACCGGTCGAAGCGTTTGACTTGACACCTTAGTAGCGCGTGCGGTCCAAGAGAGGGACAATGGCGGGGGTCATCTAACTGAAGTTAATTGAATTATGTTTGTGTTTAGTGTTTTTGTAATACATAATGCATTCTAGAAACTGGATTCGTTTACTAAACTAAATTTTCAGTTATATTCTGAACCGAATAAACTTATTTTCTTTCCTTTACAGGTACGCACGGCTACACATCAAGCTATACATAACCAGTATAAGCTGACTCCTGATTGTACGAAAAACCTATACTTACAGTGCGAGGTCAGCTAAAACTGGAAATGTATAGCTTGATGTGTAGCCGTGTGTACTTACCAAATATTTTTTAGTTCGTCAGTACTTAGCAGTTTTTGCAGCTTCATAGATTGTTAAATCGTGGAGAATTAATTACATATTGGACAAACCTTTTAGTTTTTGTGAGTTTTTTCAGCGTTTTCACTTCAGATGTCACTTATTATAGGGTAGAAACGGTTGTTGAATCGGTGCACACTGCACATGACTTTAGTGTACAGACTTCTGAATTTTATTACAAAAAAACATTCCTTTACACGTCGCCGTCACCGGTGTTTTACGGCACCGCCACTGGTAGGGTCAGCACCGTCGTCAAACAAGGTACCGTTGGCAGCGCACCTGACACGAATGACGGCACGTCCACCAAACAGACTGCCTAAGTGATCGGTACCGTTCACAAATATGTGCTCGACCCGCGCGATTATCGTGTGCGGGACTTTTTACTGCTGGATGCGGTATTTAGCAGATGGTACTTTAAGTACCCTGGGGTACTTAGAGAGAAGTAACTTTAAGTAGGCCGCACGTCAGTGGTCACTAGGCCAACTTAAGATTATTTTAACCTGCAGCTTCGTCCGCGTGGAGTTTGGAAATTATCCCACGGAGTCGTACTATTGAGATAAAAAGTGTCCCTTGTCCTAACTCAGGTCATGTGCCAAATTACATCCAAATCTGTTCCGCCGTTTTAGTACGAAAGCGTTACAAACAAGCTGACCACTGTCTATTCTAAGGTTGCCTGGAAGAGATCGCAGAAAGCGATAAGGCCGGCCATTGTATGTTATGTAGTGTTAATTGGATTTTTAGTTATGTACTTTCTGGTGTACAATAAAATATGTATTACACTATATAATATAATTACATAATATTATATCACATCCTACTTCCTACTAATATTATAAATGTGAAAGTTTGTGAAGATGTTCGGATGTTTGTTACTCAATCACGCGAAACCGTTGAACAGATTTGGATGAAATTTGCCACACAGATAGTTTATAACCAGGATTAACACATAATATACTTTTTATCCCGATAATCCCACGAGATCAAAACTAACGCGGGTGAAACCGCAGGGCGCTGTTAGTAATCCTACTAATATTATAAATGCGAAAGTTTATGAGTGTGTGTGTGTTTATATGCTTGTTACTTCTTCACGCAGAGACTCCTAAACGGATTTGGAAGAAATTTGGCACAAACATAGTTTATAACCAGGATTAAAACAAAGGATAATTTTTATCCCGATATTCCCACGAGATCAACACTTATGTGGGTGAAACCATCTATGTATTTTTGTTTTTTTAATAAAGTATAGATAAATAAACTCACATTCGCAGTTATAATATAAAGATACGCAGGACTGTTTTGACGAATGGAAATGTCAATTATTAGTAAACGTAGTGAAGGACGATCTAAGGCTAGATGGAGCGAAAATCTTTGCAGGGTGGTTGGCAGCCGCTGGAAAACAACTGCTGAAGATCGAGTTTAATAGCGTACCATTCGAGGCCCATGTCCTCCAGTACATTGCTATAGGCTGACGATACAGTAGGTACAGTGACCACACCAAAAAATCCACCCTAGGGTGGATAAGCGGAATGTATAGGCTTATGGTGAATTTTCAGACCTGCATCCTAGAAAAAAATCACCTTTAGGTGGATTTTTCGGGATGGATAAACGGAATAGCCCAAAAAACTATCGATAATTTTTCTCAAATTATGAGGGGCTTAAAGGTTCTAAAGATATGTTTCTTAGATAGATCCGTCCAAAAACCCTATCAGCCTCTAACACAAACATAAGCACAACTAATTCCACCTCACCCACTCAATACCCAACTAATTGATTGCTTCAATAATCATGTTTTCTTAATACCTCCTCCACTCCTGCGCAGTTTGAAGATGTTTAACGTTGATCAAACAAAGATGCCGTCTGTGATTGTTGACTGAGTATCGGTTGAGAGGCTGTATGCAGTGAACCGAGGCTGGTTCGGGGAAATGAAGAGGCTTTAGAGAATGACAAACTAACTGTGAACCTTTGGACTTTTGTTGGTAGATGTGATGATGTTGACTTAGTACTTTGTATGTAATAGATAGTATGGGTTAGATAATGAGGAATGAACAGACACAGTGAGCTTATAAAGGTTCTGTTATATCTCTTAAGGAACTTTAAAAATGGATTAGGTTGGTGGACTTTCTGTTTCATTTTTCTTTTTGTTACTTTTTTATTTTTTTTAGTTTTTATTTTGGTATTTTAATTTAGACTGTTTAGTTTGGTTTGTGATCCTCCTGTACGAGTCGCAATAAATACTTTTTCTTTCTTTCTTTCTGTATAGTGTAACGTATGTGAAAATCACTACCTGCCTGCCTGAACGCGATAAACTCAAAAACTACCGAACGGATTTTCATACGGTTTAATTAAGGTTTTGTATGTTCTATTTGTCGTCTAAAACTAAAAGTAAAATTAATAAAATTAGCTAAAACTTCTCAATAGGAATGTAACGGATACCTCTGGACAAGCATCTAGAATTGTACATAGTTTACGAATATTTTATTTAAACAACTTAGGGTTAAAGCTCTAATGTTGATAGATGTCAAATACATAGTTGGTTGATCAGGAAAAGCTATTAATAGCTTCGAGTTCCTCAATTAAGAGCATGATTCACGTTTAATTAAGTTTACGTGTAAGATCAATATTATGATCTGCACTGATTATTAATTTATCTAAAGTACCATCGTTATTACGTCAAAATATTGGCATTAAAAGTGATTAGCGTGGTTCCGTCCTTCGATAAGCTAATAAGGAAATAAGACCATCAAGAATTCAAGATATTTCTTAGTTTGTGGCTCTGGAGAGGTCATCAGTATCAATTTCCTGCCCTTATCCCAATTTATTTATTTGGGGTCGGCAACATGTCTTCCATTCTTCTCTATTAGTCGGCATCTCGGTGGTAATCCCGTTTTCTGACCATGTCATCTGTCACACAGCCCATCCAGTTTCTTTGGTTCTGGAAAAGTCTTAAAATTTGCCCAGCTGATGCCTACTACTATGTTATTATTTTATGTATGCCCGCTACATGCCGCTGCATGGGTGGGTTGTGACCTCCCAAGAGGTAGGGTTGTCACGTTTGAAGGATCCATAATATGATGTGACTTGTCCACTATTGTCCAGTCATGCGCTTTGTACTGAAGAGACAGACAGAAAAAAATCAGAGTAATATAGAGTAGTATCCTTTTGTGTATCTGTTTGTATATGAGTCTTGTTACTTGAATTAAACCATTTTTTATTATTTATTATTAATAATATGATTTCTAAGGACACATACTACTTATATACCCACGTCGTCTTCCTATGGGGGAAGGAGAAACTACAAAAAGCCACCTGCTTCGATCATTACATACTTTTTCGTTTGGCTTCGTTTACGTTACGTAATTATTAAAGTAAATGTAATGATGAATGATTTTAGCTGACATTAAGTTCAAGATTACGATAATCTTGCAAAGAAGAAGCGTCTAAAACATATGAAGGAGTACCTATGCGATTATTTCTATGAGATTTGCGAAACGTCTCAATTATGTAAGAATAATATGATTAATAAATAATAAAGTCAGGTCTTTCCGCCGATATTTCATAATGATAACGTCGAATTATTGATAATTGAATTCTTTTGAAACTTGAGTTGAAGAAGACCTCTGTTATATGGATCTGTTTAATTTATTGCGTGTGTTGGAATTGCTTAATAATTTCATCCGTTTGATTTTAATCGAATGTTTCAATCAACTCAGCCTCTCACGGTTCACTGAACATAGGCTCGTAAAATATATTAATTAATATCTATTTGAACACATAAAAACATGTGTTTAGTGTGATTTTTGTGCCTACTTGTAGGTAAAAGTTTCTTATCATGAATTTCTATTAAAATCTTTTATAAACATCAAAGTAAAAGCATAAATTATTTCAAGACTACTGACAATGATGATAATTTAAATAAAACTTTATTTGTTTTTCTTTTTTAGTATCTTTATAATTGTCAAGTAGTCTGCAGTTTAATCAATAAGTTAAGTAAATACTTGTAACCAACCAATTGTTGCAAACTAAATAGTTGTAGCTATAAAAACCTCCCAGAGTAATAATAATAAAAGACATATTATTATATTATTATTACATTTGATACATAGTTGATGTATGTGCAGCATTAAATCCAAATCAACCACCATGAAACTCATTTACACACCACCTGAGCAATATTGCCCAATCAATAACCAATATCAACGAATACATTTTTCTATGCCCACTCCACGCTATCTCAGGCACGTCTCGGCACCTGTTGTTTGCCTAGTCGAGGGCGGTCCAGTGTTCAAACAGCTTTATTTGTGTTTGCATAGCAACCACCTGTATGTTGCCGGTAGTGGCTCGTTGCTGCGACCTTGTGGGTCGAAGCATCCATATGCTTCAAGGGACTACTCTCCAACGGCCGAACCCAATACCCTATTGACAGAGAGCTACTGATGACAGCCAGTTTAATAGGCTTGTCAACTGAAAAAATCGAATTAGTCCGTCAGTTAGATTTATCAAAAAATATTTGACACGTATTTTTTCTTTTGTTACGTAAACCAAAATTGACGAAGACACGACACGCTTTTAAAATTCTCAATACGTCACACCTTGGTATAATTTTTAGTGCGTTCTGACGTCAGGAGCCCCCGGGACTCTCGAGTTTTGATGCGTTTTATCTTTGTCAATATTCATTGATTTAAAAAAACAAAAAAATACGTGTCCATTATTTTCCAATACTCTAACTGACGGACTAAATATAGATTTTCAATTTATTGATGGTGGAAACTAGGCTATTATAACTGTCAGTATAATAATAATAACAGATATAGTATGTATATCCGGTTAGACTGGAAGCCAACCCCAACATAGTTGGGAAAAGGCTACCGAGATGATGAGTATAATAATAATAATCATACAGATCGCTGCTGATATAGATTATTGGGACTTTAAAACCAGAGAAAACTAGGTTTTTCTACCTCCATTATACCAAAACTGGTGATAGATAGGTAATTGGGTTTGGCTGTTATGTCCGTCAACAAAAATACGAGCCCGTTCGAAGTAGTTGATCCGTCAAAACAAGTGACAGATTCAAATTTTTCAACGGGAAAAAAACGCGTCAGGAGTATGGGCACCGAACTAATCTGGTGTCCTTAGGTGATACGGAGTATAAAACGCCCGTAATTTCGGCTAAAATTACGGATTACTCCACTATAATTTATTTTGTGTAAATTCAGATACATACTAATATTATTGTTAGTCAGTAAAGGACTATGACTAGTGTCAAGTCACAGCGCGTGGTATTTTTACTTTTCTGTTTATTTTCATGACAAAGAGGTATAATATTATACCGTCTTATACGAATCTATGATTAATTTTAGTAGAATGTAGATCAATCTGAAAGCGGTATCTAAGTACATAAACATGAGTACCTACTGCCTGTACCTGTGATAGCCAATCAGCCACCTGCGTTGCCGGCAGTGGCAGGTTGCGGCCTTGTAAGGCAAGCAACCAAACGTTGTATGAATGCTTTTGTTTGTGTAGATTGTGTAAAACAAGCTTTGATATAGATTGGAATGATTAACGTACAATAGCGTAGGTATTGGGTACACTGAAATATTATTTACCTGCAATGTATTTAAAATTTAACTAAAGCATTCGAAGGTAATTGGCTTTTTCGATATTTCGTCAATATTTCTAAACTGTTGTGATGGTCAAGACTACTGTGTTGATTGTGGGATTAAATCCAGGCAAGTACAGACGGCAGCTCATCAAGCTACCCGAAACTTAAAAATTTTCCCAATCAACCTTGAACCTAATGCTAATAGCGATAAAGTTACTAGCAGCGCTAGAAAAAAAAAGAAAGCGCCCCGCGGTTTCACCCGCGTAAGTTTCGATCCCGTGGAAATATTGGGATTCAAAGTATTTTATGTGTTAATTCTGGTAATAAACTATGTGTCTGCCAAATTTCATCCAAATCCGTTCGATAGTTTAGATTGTAATATATTGATATTAATGTATAAAATAGAAGATGATTTGACATTCTGGGTCGACCCCAAATAAATTGGGATGCTGGCCGGCAGATGAGTGGTGACTGAATAAAAAAATGTTTCCACTGGATTTAGTAGACTATTTAATAAATTCTAGTTTTTTTTTTATTTATTAAGCTATTTAGGATTCAAAAAATGCTTACAAAGAAATTCATTTGTATAAAAAACAAAAAAGTCACCACTACCATTGTTTCAAAACAACTCATACAAATACTCTTGTCACCGCTCCAAAAACAAAGCAGTTAATAAGTACCTCCCTACCTACCCACAGGCAATACTTGCATCCCAAGCGTGGGGTACACAAACTAATATAACACACTAACACAAACATTGTCTCACTACGTCACCTGCTTAGCACTAAACTGTTAGCGTCGTTAAGATTCCGAGGAACGGCTCTCGGGAAGTACTTATGCGGTTAGACGATTATCTGTACGGTTATCGATGTAGTCGATAATCGGTAGTTTAAGTTTTTTTTTGTTCAACACCGCGACGGCAAAGACTAGGTTTTTACAACAACGGAAATAAAAGCCTCCTTTACTTAATTTGTATTTTCTAGACGAGATACCTTTATCATTTCAGTCGATGGGCTTCAACTGGTGGAAATTTTCCAAGTCCGTTCATCTTCCAAGTTTCATCACCACCAGTTGATTATATGAAATATCGAAACTGTTTATACATAAAATAATCTATTAAAAACATCCGTATTGAGAATCTCCTCCTTTTCTGAAGTCGGTTAAAAAAAACTAGCTAAAGAAAAACGTTGTTCTCACAGATACCATTATATGGAACCATTATATGGAATAATGTCTGCTTATGTGATCAGATTTCTAAAGGGAGAACATATTATTTATCTAGCTTAATACAAAAATTAAATTCCAAACACACGTTATGTTTCCACTTAAATCATTTTCGAAACAATTATTTCAGTCACGTCCCCTCCCTAGGCTCTTTAATAAGGAGTGCCCTTGACGTGTGGTCAAACGTTTGTGTCCAAAGGAAAACATTTGCTCCAACGAGGGCCAACCTCTCGACCGGACGAGAGAGCACCTGTGTGGTAGCGTGTGTAGTGTTACGAGATGTTTCGTATAAAAGGCGGGATTTAAACGAGATTTTTTTGAGAACGGAATATTATATGAGAATATTTTCAACCTTCTTCAAAAAAGGAACATCAATAACCTACTGGTTGTTGAGACAAGAAGGATGGTCATTCCGAGAATCAGCGGGTATAATGGCTATTATAGCCCCTCTGTACCTCGGAAAGTAAGTTAATCCGTTGTTCCCGATCCCGATTGACATTCGTGTATATTTCGTTCGGGATAATTGACAGTCGTTACGGGTTGTCAGAAGCCCAAAGTCTGACAACCAGTCTTACCTAGTAACTGGGTTGTGGAGGTCAGATAGGCAGTAAAATTCTGGTACCTATTTATTGTCAGATTGATTAAGAAAATATAGCAACGCGTTTGTCTTGACAAGATCTACTTTAGGTGTTGTAGGTGGCTCAAAATTCTTAAATATTGTAAAGTTCCTGAAAAAATACATAATGTAGCAAATTTTATTAAAAGACTATTTATATTTTTCAAAATAGAGGTCGTTTAAAATAGTCGGCATCAAATTGTTTTGATTAAAATGTGAAAATGAAAGTAAACTAGTGAATCTAACAGACTGCTAAACTGCTATGCAACACAGCCACATCATCGCTCGTATAAAAAGCTTTTTACCACAACAAAAAGAAGTTTGAATGGCGAGTTAAAATTCCAGTCAGGTGTCTGTTTTCTAAAGCAGGGTCGTCGTGAATCTGCAATTAACCCGTATTTGAATTAGAACCGACGACCCGGCCCACGAAGGCGATTCCGACAACTGCGGGACGTACCGTTGGGTGTTATATGTACCACGTTGACATTACAGCTACAAATCGTGGTATTTTTACAAGCTTTTATTTAACTTGTCTTGTTAGTTAGTTGCTGAATTAAAACTGCTTCCTCTTATCCCTACGGAGATTTTTTTTCATACATTTTGTTTCTGATAAAGGTTAGTTACCACTCTGCGGGGTAATTGCGTAGCTTATAGTAATTAATCATTGTATTTCAGTAGCAATGGCTTTTATCTTGACAATTCAACAACATTCATTGCGTTCTTACGTTTTTGAGCAGACAAAATTTTTCGAACATAAGAAACAACAATGGATTAGAAACAAAGATGAATCATTTTGAAAGATATTTTCTTGAAAATGATTCAGATTGTATTTCAGTGCAGTGTGTGCAACGCCTTAGCAATGTTTGAATTTCGAATGTCTTCGAGATCTGTCGGTGCTTCTTTTGTTTTTTTTTTCTTGAAGATTAAGAATGTCTTGGATGCGCATTGAATCCGAATATGGTATTATTCCGTACACCAGAGTAAAAGGGTTTTTTCTTGCCACCGACAATACCGACGTCTAGCGGACGTAAAAAATGTGATGCGGCTAACGTAAGTCGGGCTTCTGAGGTAGTTAACTAAGGTGGAAATGGACTGGCTGAGTTTACTTCCTTAGTGACAAGCCATCTTTCACACTAAACGTATAGGATATTACTTACATCCGTTAGTTAGGGGTAGTCCTAAGTAAGAAAACCTAAGCTTTAATTTACTACATTATGTATGTTTTTAGAAACTTTACAATATTTAAGAATTTTGAGCCACCTACTACACCTAAAGTAGATCTTGGCAAGACAAAGGCGTTGTAGACCTAATTTAACTATATTTTCTTCTATCGTACTTTTTTTTAGCCAATACTGTCCCGCTACTGGGCAAAGGCCTCCCCCAATTCCTTCCAGGAACTGTTTTCCATTGTACTTATATTTTAATTAAAAAAACACTTGACGAATTTTAAATTAAACTTTCAATGACTTTTTAGCCTCTTGATTCGGTATCCAAAACTACTGTTTATTCTATTATATCTAAAATCAAGTACAAAAACTTGAAAGACGACAAACACAAACAGTTTTTTATACCAAATGAACTTTTGAACTTCATACGACCCGTGTGAAACGTTGTGAGAACCGCGGAAGGTCAAACAAATAATAATAAATTATTACCATCAAAACGGTCATGCGCTACGGGTATTTAACCTTTTAGCCATTTAGCCATTCAGCCTTCTGATCATTTACTTAGAAGGGTATTCAAAAAACCATCTCTACGTAGATTAGACTCCGTTAAAACAACTAAATGTAAATATTTACATAGAAACGCTCAAAACGATAAGGCATTAAGCTAAATGATCATATTGATTAACATTAAAATACTGTTATATCACAGAGGTCATCTACGAGATACGCGAAGCCATGTTTTTTTTTTGTTTTATGCTACATTCGGGGAATCGTGGAAAGTAAAAAGCTTGTAGGCCAAAAAAGTCAATGCAAGACATAACTTAATGCCTGAATTTTCCGATACTGTAATTACAGACACTTGCTCACCACACACATAACATCATGCCTTGTTATTCTGAAGAGTTAGGCAGAGTTGTACCTATATTTCGCCAGTTAAACTAGTACTGCCAGCGAGTCGGCTAGCCAGTTATATTGTAATTAGTTTATCTGATAATTATGCCAGTTATATTTAAGTCCTATGTAAAAACAGGCGATCTTATTGCCATTAACTAGTCCTGACAGACTTCAGGTTGCTGCCAAGAAACTCAAACTCAAAGCATTTATTATAAATTAACCAATTACAGGCACTTTAGAATTGTCAAGGGGTCGGTCAGTAAGAAAGATGAAGCTTGTTGCCCATTCCATAGCGAAGTAAATTCCTGCAGTGGTATTCTGTAAAAATCGTACCGTGAAAACTTAGGTGAAGTGAGCTGACATTCTAGGAATTAACAATATTGACAGCTTACTTTACCTAAGTTTTCACGGTGAGATTTTTACAGAATAGACCGGCTGAAGTGGGTACGTATGGGATAAACATGTTTGATAATTTGGTATAATGAACAAGTCCACATACATAAAAACACTTATAAAATTAAGAACGGAAGGCGAAAGACAATACAATTATTATGAAGAAAAATATATGTTATATTGACATGAAAAAGCCAACTGATTTTTCTTGACGTGACAGGTGATCACAGAGCACCAAAGCTACATTCCTATGTAGAAGAATGGGCCAGAAACTCCACGGACACTCTTTTAATTCAAAATTATAAATTAAACAATATCCTAATGGGCGGGGTAATTAAAAATTTTATAATACTTCGCAGAACCCAGGGATAAATTAAACCCCGGAATCCAGAACTCCAAGCTCCGTGATGGCGCTTTTCATTTATCATTGTTTCTTGGTATCGTAAATATTTAAATGATGTGTTTCCACAATAAACAACAAGTACACAAATAAAACAAACAATAACAAATTGCATTTCAAATAATCTTTGGCTTCTTTAATTTATTTTGTATTTACTGCAGTCAACTCGTTTGCAGAACAGCTTGACGTTTCGCGGCAAAATGTCAGAGGTTGCCAACCTTCGACCGGCTGTGAATCAACAGGCGTCGAACCCGCATCTCACGACCCGCGTGCCCTTGAACCTGACCTTGGCACTGATAACGATTTTGTTTGAAGAAATCTTAGTTTTGTATTTGATTTGCTGAGTTTAGGTAATAGCTGTGTCAGTTCAATTATTATATTACCTTTAGGCATTTGAAATAATGATCCTAAACTATGATGTCATTAAAGAGAAGAAATATTTTCAGAAACACACTCGCTCGCTGCTAGGTCGCTAGGTACTTGCGTAACTACGTACTGATGGGACAAAATATAATAACTCATCGACACAACAAGAGAATGACAAGCAAAAATCGTTATATAAATCTTACTAAACAGCATTCCACTGAATAGAAGAAAAAAATACATTATATTTTCCCCGTGCTAAATATTTTCCAATAAACCATCAACAATTTACGTTACATTTGTAACTAATACATATTGACAATTACATTTCTATACAACATTGTATGTGGATGTTCCGTTAAGCGATTACGTAGAAATGTCAGAGGTGCTGAACCTTTGGCTCGAATGAATCAGCGTTCATCTCACGACCCCTGGCCCTGATCCTCAACTTGACCCTGACGACCAACATTTTTACGTTTTCGACGATTTACATACGTATTCAACTGGTTTTAATGTTTTTGTTGGTTATGATGTGACGCCAGTTATTCTTTTGAAAGTATTTATTTATGTTTAGTACTTTTCTGTTGTAGTTCTGTAATGTCAATCTGAGAAATAAAAATAAATTGCTTGTAATTAAATTCAAGAATTATGCTCATGTATAAAACTTGGTTCAACATCACGCTTGTTATCGCCGACTGATTAGCAGCGGTGTACCGGTTATATAGTCAATCTTACTTAAATTTAAATGACAAAAGTTTCTTTCCAGCCTAATGATATTATAATTTTTGAGTTACCGATGCGAAGCCTGTTCCTTGTACCTAATATTGAGGGTAATAATGGTGGAAGTAAGCATGCCAGTTGGCACAAAGGGGATGATGGGTAGTAAAGGCTGCCAATGTTGATGATGATTCAACACTTGATGATCTTATGACTGCGTCAGGGAGCGGAGTTCGCGCAGCTGAACTTTGGGCCAAAATTGTTTGAACTTTTTGCCATCGTTACGCTAAGAAGAACAATATGATTTTGATTGACAAGCTTATTCAACGTGTTCATAATGTGTTATGCACAAATTGCATCTCAAGTCAGTGTAATTGCGACTATTGCGAGTACAATGATTAATTTTATACACTTGAGATGCGTCATAGATGTGAATCTGTAGTTCTTGCAACGACCTTTTGCCCTAACTATAACCTTGACTTACGAGTTATGTTTGTAAAGATAATGCAGTTTACCTGGTTTTTATATGAAATAACTATAATTTTGTTGACGATAATCATCATTCTTTATAATGACTATGCATTTTTTTTATGTCAAATCAGCGTATAATGTTCCCACTGCTGAGACACAGGCCTCCTCTCTGTGAGGGGAGGGAACCGTAATCTAACCACGCAGAGCGAGTGCGGGTTAGTAGGTGTTACATGCCGGTTTTCTCACGTTGTTTTAGTGTTTCCTTCACCGTTTTGAGATCACTGGTGACGAAATAATTTACACAAAGAAAACCTATAGAAGTATGAGGAACAGGGTGTAAAGTTCGCTCATACTCTATAGAAAAGGGAGGATCCTCCGACCAGACGGGTGTTATGGTCTGGCGGGCAACTGCCCAATGATTCATGTTGGGCCGTTGTATATAATTATGCTAGTTGCGCGGTAAACTCTGCTTGCGAGATGCAGGATTTTGTGACGTCAGTATGACGCGTTGTTCGCATGTGGCGTCGTTGTAGATACCGCTACATACCTATCTAGGTTGGTTAGGTTAGTGGAACTTACAACTCCACTGCTCTATAAGAATAAACTGTAGCAAACGATAAAATAATTCATATACAGGATGTCAATACCGAAAATAATGAAACATCGGTTGGATTATTGCTATTACGTTGGTTTTTAATTTTAAGTCAACATCTTAAGATTCAAAATAACTGGTCCGACTTGACAAGTAAGTTTTAAGATACCGGCAAAAGCCGTGTCAGTTCTTTTTAATTAACGTCATGTTTAATTTTATCGTCCGTTAATACATACTCGTAAAATCTTGTCGTGTATAACATTATAAATCTTTTATTACTTGACGCTTGCATCACTTGTACTGTTAGAGGTGACAAAACATCTTGTTGGAATGAATACAGGTAATTAATAAAAATTAAACTTTTTGTTAAGGAATGCTTTACGCTTTATTTTGTTCGACCAAAATCTTCATGCACTCAGATTTGTTACTTTTGTCAATAGACCATTAGTGATCCTTATAAAGCAATAAATAAATGCAATATTCATTGTCTTTATGACATTCCACTAGTGTAACAATGACAGCGCATCGTCTCTTGATAATTTCCTTTTTTAACAGACTTCAAAAAGGAGGAGATTCTCGATTCGACTTTTTTTTGTTACGCTATATCTCCGGAAATTGTAAATCGATTTCAAAAAATATTTCTCTAATGGATAGAATATGCCTCAGGGGTAGTCCCATATACATTTTATTAACTTTACTTGGGTAGTTTTTGAGTTAGCTTCAATAGAACATATTTTTGCCACTTAGTTTATATTGATGATGCTATAATGACTTCTTGTCACTGATATATATAGCACTGATAATTATACGAATTTGTGTGGGGTAAGCACAACTTAAAAGTGAAAAATAAAAACTTTTTCCAAAGAAAAAAATCAAAAACAACCGACTTCCAAAATTACAAAGTGAAAAATAACTTTAATTTTGGAAGTCGAAACGAACGAAAATGCGAACCCAACGACACCACCACAATGGCGACTTCCCAAATTAAAGTTATTTTTCATTTTGTAGTGTCTTTTTTGGAAGTCGGATGTTTTTATTTGGGGCCTAAGGATGATCTCCGAGCGGCTAGGCTCTGAAGTGCTGGGGAGATTCATCCAGCTTCATGTGACGAGATGACACTTGTACTTACTATTTTTGACATGAGTGATTATATGATTTTATTATTTAAATATTATGAATGATGTTTTTTTTTTTGTTTTATAATTGACTAACATAGTTTTAAACCCAACAAATATGGATAAATATTAGTCTGAAATAAATGGATTTAATTTATAAATATTGTTTAGGTTTTTAAACTTATCGGGGGCACTGCCATGCACCCACGTAATTTTTCACTACAATAATATTCAATTAACTTGAAGTTAAAGTACAAAAAAGACGTCCTTTACTTGATTGATACACCAACTGGTTGATGTTGAATGCAATAAAAAATAAATTATTACCTTTTAAGTTAAAACTTATTCAGCACTTAGTTTTTGCTTAATGGCTTTTATTATGTTTTAATTTGTGTTGTTGAAGACTTGATATAGACAAATTGGTTCTTTATTGCTTAAGCTAACACTTGAATTTTACGTGCTTAGTAGCCTTTTAATTATATGTTTAAATGTCGGTTATTTTTTATGTTAATGTATTTGCTGCGGTAGCCTTATAAACTTGCTTCTGCCAGCGACTTCGTCCGCGTGAAATTTCTTTTTTCCCCGACCTACTCTGACGCATCTGCCCGTGCTATTACATCATTTTCGCTGAGCGTTCTTACCGACTTGTTTTCATTCTGATCGGCTCCTAAGGATCTTAGCGTGATGTTAAATAACCTATAGACTTTGTTAACAACGGCCTATCAAATACAAACCGGTAGTTCCAGAGATAAGCGCGTTCGAACAAACTCACTCTTCATGTTTATTATAAGTATAGATGTATTTGGTAAATGTATGAATGAAATGGATCCATAAACATTCTAAAAGTAATGATATTATTGAATGACACTGACAAGAAATAACACTATCTGCAAGTTAAGGGGATTACAGGACCTAAACGCAAAAAACGCAAGTTTTAGAAGCAATAAAAGTATATGATCGACTACACTAAACAAAATCAGAAAAATATATGATATTCTTCAGGATATATGCTAGGTAGATAGTGTGTTGATAACATAATACAACTAATTTGATACTATAGAAAAAAATCATGAAGATACCTTTAAAACTTTCTTTTTATAATAATAACCAAACTAATATACATACAATCATTCAGATTTTTTGTCAGATTATTCTACAAGCAACATACTAAAGCACTAGTGTTTAAATTTTTTAGTCCAAACAATATTTTTTTTGTAAATAGATAATTGCTTCATATTTTGCAATAAATTACCAGCGTTTTGTCATCCCGTTTCTCTTTCTTTTCTATGCAGTCCAACAGTGACCGCGCTTTAGGTCATGTAGTCCCCTTAAACAATATAGTTGGCTCAGCAGCTCGTAAAACTCTAATAAACTAGTTACGTAAGGCTGTACATGTGTACCACGTACAGTTTTCAAATACTACTATATAATATACATATAATGTATGTACACTCCTACAAACTGCGTGACTCATTTCCAAAAAGGTGTTTTACGATTCAATCGCACTTTACAATAGATCTTTGCTCCATTGTTAAACTCATGCGCACTTATCCCAAACTATGACCGTTTCGGCCGTATTGTCGCGATTTCCTGCCTATTTCGAAAAAAGAACACTATGCAGGTAAGGTCAGGTACCAAACTACCCATTTTTTTTTAAAACAGGTAAATTATTCTCAGAATTTTGCAAAAGCTTGGGTAATTTCTGTGTCATTTATATCAATAGAGTAAGGTTTAAAATTATGGATTGTTTTCCGTGTAGTTTCTATTGTTTTGAGGTCGAATGTTTGAGGGTGCAATGTGGGAATGTAAGGTGATTTACGCATATTATAACTTTATAAGGAACTTATACGAACGGTGTTTTTAAGAAAGTATGAGTATTTTTAGGACATTCCTCATGGTATTGCTTGAATTATGGTGTATAGTAAACGGGAAACCTATAATGTGCGTCTTATTCATGCAGAATAAACAATTATTCGTCTTTCTTTCCTTTCTCAACTACCGCAGTAACTAAGTCCCTATAATTTTTCAAGATTATTGTTTTTTTTATTAAGTTTTAATGGGTTTTAAAATATACTTTTTGCATGACAAGAGGCTTTTGCGAGATGATAGTAAATTATGATTGAACAGCTTACTTTTCTTAAAGCGTTTATAACGCCTGCTATAGATTTTTCCCCTTCGTGTCAATTTTAAATGCAACTAAATTTTGAAAAGATGCACAGCAAAGCTGCCAAAGTGCCAGGTTGCTTGAACAACAATAACCTTTTGATGATCCATCAATAGGGTTTGACACTTGCGAGTAATGTCAACTTAAAGTCAGCAGAAATACTTTTTTAGTCAAAATATGTAGAATAATGGCTGCCTAAGGCCTGACTTCACCAACATTCAAACCACCGATTAAGTTTTTAAACAGTTGGTTTATGTCAAATTTCCTAAAGAAATTTTAAATATAGAACTGATTAAATATTTAATCAGTTGATTAAATGTTGGTGAACACAAGGCTTAGTTAGCAAAGGATCGTTCGTTTATCATAAACAGCAGATTCTATCTAACGTCTCCGACGGTCATTTTCATTTCAGCACGGAATGAATTAGGTTAATTAAAAACCTTAGACTAAGCAATTCTATTGCTTTATTGATAAATCAGATGACTACAATATTTAACCATTTTAATCTAGAATATTCCTTACCGCGAAATATAAAATCCGTTACGCGTTTTTGAACAGTGCGGTGGGTCCAAAAGCCCGAACAGGAAATCGAAATCTTGCAAACAATTGACCCTATTGTTTAACAAACCCTTGAACTAATCTCCCGGTCCTTTGTACCTGTACCTTTCTTTGTCTCTAATTGGTCTGGTCCGAGAAGCCTTTTCTACCATTCGTAGGGTAAGGGTTGACCATAAGGGATTTTGCTCCGCGTTTACCTGTTTGTTATTAAATTCGAAAGTATGGGATTATTTGGGCTTTGTGCTGTTTTTTTTTTTTTGGGGTTTGTTTAAAAAGTACCGGTGCAAGTGGACGTGGGGTGTAAGGGATAGTATTTTTAGAAAGAAAATTAAATTTTAACGGCGCATCTATTATTTTGAGTATTAGAACTTTTAGCCATAACTATAATCTGTTCTTGCGCATTGCTTCTTTAGTTACCAACTTTATTGAATTTGCTGAAAAACGTTTCACCCCTTATTCAAAAGTTTAGGAACCTTTAGCGGTTTGGTTAAATATAATATAGCATGTTTAATTTTAGCAAAATGTTTTAATCAAGTTAAGTCCATTAGTTTTAATTACATTTAAAGTTGAAATAAATAACGTTTATTTTGTTATATTAAATGACTACCACTAAAAGCATTTCGGATTTAGTTAATAATGATTAATAAACCTACATACTTACACCTACATACTTATTAAACGTAAATCATAATGAATAAGTAGCCATATAAGGGCTGAACTTTCCAACTCCAGATAATTTTATCAGAGGAATATTTTTTTATTTTTGACAGTTCTTCCATACAAAGTCTGTCAGACGTCAGTTTTATTCCACGGCTAAAAATTATCTGTCGATTGAAAAATCAGGCCTAAGTTTATTAAGGTGAATGCGAAGTGGTAGACCGCCTAAATTCAAATTATCTTACGTTTTTTTGCAATTTGCAGGTCAGTGTCAGGTTGTATCTTGATCAAAATTTGATTCGCGACTATAACAGATACGTATTTACAGAATTATAATAATTAGAAACATTCATACATCTTTATAAGTGAGATTTGTACCATAAACACTTTCTATAGGAGATTTCTTCTTGTGGTACAAATCTAACTTAGGAAGATGTATTAATGATTCTAATGACTATAATTCTGTGAATAAGTACCTGTTATTGTCGCGAATCATATTTTGACCAAGATACAACCTGACAGTGACCTGCAAATTGCAAAAAACGTAAGAAAATTTGAATTTCACGGTAATCACTACGCAATCACCTTAAGACAGTTTGTTACTTTCCCGTCGGCAGCATTACGACGCATACAAAAGACATCAACGCGCAGACACAATGAGAGCTTATAATAATTGTTAGTTTTATTATTTCTCATTTTAATAACTATCTCATAAATAAATAGCATATGACGACATAGTAATATGTATTTATTAACTGCCGTGTTTGAAATAATTGGTAAACCATCAAAATCTAGTAGGTATAAGCGCAATATAAATAATATTATCGTTGCAGTTAAGTCGAGTATATCCAATATTATAATCATATTTGCTTGTAAACAGATCTTGAATAAGTACTTTTGTTTGGAAATGAAGTCAGTTAAAAGCTTTAACAACTTTTTCTAATAACATAGTGTTACAGTTCTAAAATCACATAATTATAGCCGTAGTATCCGTCATCGACATATTGATGTCATTAATTTATTTTTACACAAACATTGTATTCAGTAGATGACAATTTTTTTTTCAACGGTAATTATTTCAACACAATTTTATATTTTCATTTCTAGGTATCAAAAATGTTTTCTTTTAAATATTATGTACTTAAATAATGTACTTACGTTCGTCTAATTCCTCCTCATAGTCTGAGAAGCACCTGTCTTCCTTGAGCGCCTGATTGTCAGGCTGTTGGTAGAACCTCTCCGATTTTATGTACATTTTCAGGTACATCTCTAATCACAGCATACACACATAAAGATAATGTTAAAGAATCTATTTTATTGTTATTGTTACTGAGAAATAAAAGCACTTTGTTTTCTGTGTCAAATGTAGGTACTTATACAGTATCACTTATCAGCACGGTTCTAAACATAAAATAAGTTTAAAAATAAACAACACGTTGCCACTTCAAATATTAAAAAACGGAATGTCAAAATATTATAATCACTGTCCAATGACATCACAGGTCATAACCTTACGTCCTTAAGTCCAAACAAAACTGTTTATAACCAAAAAGTTTGCATCACAAAAAAACATTCAAATTAAAAATGTATAGCACTTTAAAAAAATATTCAAAAACACTACGTAATGAAAAAATACCGCTTACAGGGGTAGTCGGGAATAATAAATACGACGTGTTCGAAAATGGAACGGTACGCGCGGCCGAGCCGAGGTGCGCGCAAACACTGGCGACCCGCATCACCCGTCGAATCGGACCTTTGACAAAAAAAAGCACACAGGTAGTGGACGAGGCTTCGGCCGGCCACAGAAGAGGCTATACGGCCATAATATAGCCTCTGTTTATAGCCACGTTCACGTGGTGTTTTGTTTGTGAGTTTAGGTGACGGTTTTTAATTGATGTGGGAGTATTTTTATAGGTTTTGCATTAAGTGAAATATCGGCCTTATATTTTTTGGGATTTGTTATGAATGGTTGTAGAGCTCATTGTATTTTTGGTTTTTTATTATTAATAAACTCATCCGCGCCTTAATGATTTCAAAATAAAAGAATATCTACTTCGTTTTTATTGTTCCAATTTTTGGTACTCAAAAATTTAGTCCGATAACTAAAGATAGGTATACTCTTATATTAAAAAAAGGATTCTTATATACCCTAAAGGATTATTATATACCCAGATAAATAGAAGCTATCTTAGCAGAAATTTAATTTTAGTAGTTAGTTTGAGTAACCAATAAATGTACAATAACATAGCATCCTGATGCAGTTTCGCGACGCTAACTGTATAGTAGGTATTTTGCTTTACTTTTAGTCGGCTCCATTAACGTGTCTATATAAATCACTGGAATGCGACATTTAAACCGAACTTAAACTGTCCAGTTTTTGTGTAAGAAACTCATTTGATGATATACGGCTATACGACAGCTATTTAGCTAAACACAATATTAAGTTGTTATTAGTGTGGTGTCCGCCTAATGTTTAGAAAACCAGATCATTTTGTTTGTACGCGGTTTCTGTGAGTAAACGCATCGTGAATGTTACGTAACGTCATCAAATGAACTGTTTATGTAAATATTTACTACTGATTCTTGGACTTCCTATGACCGCAAAACGGAACGGTCATAAAAAACATGGCTAGAGGTAATTAGATCGCTGGTAGACGTTTTTGTGATGACAGTGTAATGTCAGTCTATTGGCCTCATTACACAACTGCACACATTGAAACAATCCTTCAAAATACATTTCCGGGCACCTGAATCGAGCCACCCTGTTTTTTTTTTTCGTATGAAGGACTGTTACTATTGTGTGTTTCGATTTTGAACAGTAATGATGGCCAGTATGTCGGCTTCAAAACTGCGTACATTTTTAAACTTTTACATTTGATGTTTCAGCTTGTGATGTTTTAGACCTTTCTTGGATTTTGAAATTTACATGTGGTTATAATCTTCTGTTTTAGACCTTTCTTGGATTTTGAAATTTACATGTGGTTTATATAAAATTCTCGTGTCACAGTGTTAGTTACCATACTCCTCCGAAACGGCTGGACCAATTTGTATGAAATTTTGAGTGCATATCGGGTAGGTCTGAGAATCGGCTACTATCTATTTTTCATACACCTATTTTTTTTTTGCAAAACGACGTTTTGCGGGGTCAGCTAGTCACATATAAAAATATTAATTTTCACGGTGGCTCGGCTTAGGTATCCGGGAGTCCTTTGCTTTTTACGCGAAACTTAGAGAGACAAGCTCCTCCTTCTCCAATCTCCAGTTAGAGGACACGGTGCAAAGCATGGTGACTTGAACCCCTTTATTTTTAATCGTTGTTTATAAATTAACAGACGCTTATAAACGTCAAAAATATATGGTTAAATAGTCGTTCATCGTTACCTACATATCGTCGTTGAGAGGTAAGCCACTATGTATTAAAATCACACTTCATTTAACCTCGTGCAGCCACTGGATTTTGAGTTATAGAAAAACCCACTAGCACTTTGCTCGACTTAGCAATATAATGAAAAAAAAAGGTAAGATTTGGCGTGTTTGTGCATCTCGGGTTTTTATGAATAAGGGTCAAAATAACGGGATCATGCTCCTTGTGAAGCAAGCAAAGAGAGTTTTTTTGGATATCCTTGAATACTAACTACTCTCCTTACTTTGTATTAGTGTGTATTTTGTTTTTTTTTTTTGTAATGTACAGTCACCAAAAGAGATAAGTAACCAGGGTCGTCGGATATACCTAGCTGAAGTTTAGTAACAAACCGATGGATGTTTTCGAATGAAATTTAATTTGATAAATGAACTGTGTATTTTCTCTATTAACTAAATTCAATTTTAATCGAAAACATCCATCGGTTTCTTACTAAACTTTAACTATATCCGACAACCCTGGTTCCTTATCTCCTTTGCTGACCATACGTCTTATTTGAGCGAAATAAACAATTTTTCTTTCTTAATTAAGAGGAACATGTCATGTGGAAAGTTTTGCGTATAAATGTGGAAAGCTATATTAATAATAAATTGTTTATTGGACCAAACATTTTTGTACAATCAAACACTTACAAACAACTTTTATGCAACAAGAGAAAAATACATATCATGATAGTAACAATTATAGTCAGTAGTATTTGTATTGAATTCTGGTACCCAAGGAAAGATTTAACTTGTGTTATGGGTACCAGGATCCTCACGCTACTTATACACAGCAGAAGTTACATCAGAAGGCCAGAAGTTATACAAGTGAATAATTTGAAAAAAGCCCTTTTTTGTGAATGAGGAGTCGTAATTTTGTGACATTGTGCGTCGGTTGGTGCGCTAAGAAAAATACAAGTGTGTGTGTGTATAAAAGTAGGGATAGACCAAAAAAACCATGGATGGACTGTGTGTTAGATGATATGGCTAGAGAAGGGCCGACTACCGAGATGACGACTAATAGAGAAGTAAGGCCTGGACTTCAACCAAAGCGGAGCGGAGCGGAGACGTGCAGGAATCGACCAATCACAATGGTTGAAATCCTCATCGCGTCACTCGTCTCGTTTGTGATTGGAAGATTCCTGCACGTCTCTGCTCCACTCTGGACATCTCCGCTTTAGTGGAGTCCGGGCTCAGGAAGAAAAAGATATGTTGCGCCAACAACAAAAAAATTGGGATAAGGCCAAGAGAATTATGATGATCGTTTTAATTAAGTTAAAAATTAACGAAATTAATTATCAGTATAAGATTTTATTGTTGTTATAAATAACGTACTCGTAACGAAATTTCGGCATGTCAATTTACAGAATTGTCCTTAAGTAATAATATTTATTGTAAGTACTTATTATGAGATGGAAAATGAATCACACTAATATTTTAATGGCGAAAGTTTGTGAGCGTGTTTGTATGTTTGTTACTTCTTCACGCACAAACGGCTGCACGGATTTGGATAAAATTTGGCACACACATAGTTTATAACTAGGATTAACACATCGTATACTTTTTATCCTGATATTCTTACGGGATCGAGATTTATGTGGGTGAAACCACGGGGCACTGCTAGTAGGTATGTTATATAAGTATTAAGGCTATATTACTGATACCTTCTTACTGATGGAATTATTATTATGGAAGATGATGTAATAAAACCCAAAGTAATTAATCATATTAGGTATATAACATAATATCACGCCTTGTTTCGCCAAAGAAGTTGTTGGGCAGAAGTGTGTCCATAGTACACCCACATTTTGCAAGCTATGTTTAAGCCCAATGTAATAGGGGCGAGCATATTGGCATGGACCGGGCACAATCCAAACTGTGAACTGTTTCTGAGAAATTCCAGATAAAAAACTCAATAACACTTTGCCCGATCTGAGAATCAAACCCAGGACCTCTTGCTCAGCAGTAACGCTTGCGACTATTAGACCAGCGTCGCAGTCCATCGGTGGTTAATCAAATTACTGAGCGCTTTATTGTAAAAGTCACTTCTTTGGCAGACACTTTAAAGTCTCAGAATACAGAACAAACCAGAAACCGCATTCAATGATAGTTGCATATCCCGTATTGTGTCCAAAAACATTACGTCTGTCCCCCGCCAGCCCCACTTCCCACCCGCGTAATCTTGCTAACCCTGGAGCAATTTCCTAGTTTGTTCTGTATTATGAGTCTATTCAAACTTATTTTTCAAATTAATATTATTTCAAGTTAAACAAATATCAACTTTATTTTAATGATAATTAAGTTGATTTTAGAGTGACTAGAGTGCAGTTTACGCTACAACTTCAAACAGTTGTAGCGTAAACTGAACTTTATTATGTCTGATTTAAAGTTATCTTTCCATAAACTCATATTTGTTTATATTTTTGGCAAATAAATTGCGAATGCAGATTAGATACATACACTAACGCCTTCTTCCCACGGGGGTAGGCAAAAACTACAGAACGCCTTCTGCATCGATCCAGACAGACATACACATCGCGGACAAATATTGTGTTCAGTTCATTTATACTTTTAAAAGACAACCCTTTCAATTAAGAAAAATACTGGATAAATAGTAGCTTTAATGTAAATGAGTTATGAAATTAGTTTTCCTTTATAAATCAATATTTTTAGTAAGCACAAAAGAACAGTAATAAAACAAATTTAAACTCGACGGGGTATTATCCATCTATCACATTATTATGTTCACAGTCAAATCATTGTCAACGTTAATCAACACTAAATTAATAATCATATTATTAATAATTTACATTATTAGTAACCCATTATTGTCCGAACAACGATAAACGATCAATTTTTATAATTTATTTCGTAAATCAATGTAATATTATACTTAAATCAGTGGAACAATGTATAACATAATAAGGTCGATATTCTAATAAATTATTCGTTTATAAATTATGCATTGATTCGTAGTTCTAGCTACCGTGTTACCGCCATTATAGATTTATATTGATAACATACTGAGCTTACGTTATTAGAATCGATTTGGTACCGATAGCCGAATAATATAACGATTTTCGATCTGGCGATCGTTTATATATCGATCTGTGGGATGGACGAAACCAATCGATTACTGGATTTACATAAATATGCAGTGTGATTCGGTTCTTAACTGTATTGCGAATAAAAATAAAACGTGTCTAAAGAAATGCACAGCCAGCTCTTTCGAAGTCGTACAAAAAAACACGAAAGTCGTATACATACCTGTTAATTTAGGTCTCATCCTTCTGCATTATCGGATGTATGTGTTCGAGACAGATAGGATATTACATGAATAAATGTTGAATCAACACTTATTTTTCCTAATAAAAAAAAGAAAAAATGTTTATAAATATTTGATAATATTTAATTTTTTTTTTTTCATATTCACATCATAGTCCGCTGATCTCAGTGCGATTCTGGAACCATCTCACCGTGAAAACTTAGTTGAAGTGAGCGTGTAGTGAGCTGCCAATGTTATCCTGATACTTAAGGATTGATACTCTTGACAACTCACTCTAAGCTCACTTCACCTAACTTTTCACGGTGAGATTTTTACAGAATCGATCGGCAGTTCTGTAAAATCTCATCCTTAAAACGTAGGTGAAGTGAGCTGTCAGTGTCAAATCCTGGCTTTATGTTAGTTAAGTTTTCACGGTGAGATTTTTGACAGGTTTGTCGTGGCGTATACTAAACATGTCGAAGGCTCTATATCGCCGGTTTATGGTAAAATCACAATAGGTTGCCGCGTGGGCGCTGTGATACATTCTACAACTTATCAAGGAAACTTAAAATTATGTCGATTTTTACCTAATGTGGACAATAATGGCCGGCACGATAAAATTTGCTTTATTTAAATCATAATAACTTTGACTTATTTAAATAAATTATAGGTTTTTATAGACAGTTCGTAACAAAACAGTTTTGTCTTGAGTCGGAACATTTTTTTCACCATTTTGGCCATAACTGAGTCTATGGATTAGCGTGCATGGTTGCACCATCATTATTTTTTTAAGAAAGGAATGTAATTATAATAATATTTTATTTGGGCCATGCGTAGGAAATACAGAACAATAAAAAAACCGGCCAAGAGCGAGTCGGAGTTGCACACGAAACGTTTCGTTTGCGACTCCGACTTGCAACTCGCAAGGCAAAAAACGCCGAAAAAAGAACACGTTTCTTGTAAAAAAAAAATTTAATTAACATTAGACGGGGTCTCCAACCCCGTTTAATGTTAATTAAAATTTTTACTTTAATTATTTTTTGTTATAACGGCAATAGAAATACACACTCTGTGAAAATTTCAACTGTCTACTAATTACAGTTCATGAGATACAACCCGCTAACAGACAGACGGATGGCCAGCGGAGGCTTAGTACGGAACCTAATAAAAAGGAACAGAAAAGACACCATGAATGCCTAGTGTTAGTGAAAACGGATATTAGTTTACAAAATCTTGACTCAGTCTGCCCCCAGCCTTTCAATAACATAATAACGTTGACTAATGAATAAATTATACTTTTTTTTTGTAACCATTTAGCGTGAATAATTACTTTAGTTATGTGAAGTTGAGATTGTTTTGTTTTGTCGTGAAGGTCAAAGGTTGAATGTTTATACAAAGAACTGCTGGCATTTGTGTTGTTAACTGTACTTTTATATTTATTTGGCTGTAAGCACTTTGTTCCCTTTTGGCTGGAATGTTTATGTATCTTGTGTTTCTACTATGTAAGTAGATATTCGAGAAACATAATGAAATCGGCCTAATTCGTTCCCAATGCTGGGACACGGGCCTCCTCCTCTGTGAGAGGGAGCGAGCAAAATATCATCACAGGAACCTATTGCGCGTTGATGGATGTCACAATCGCGTCTTCGAATTTTTGTTTGTAGTCTAGGACATGCCAGTTTCGGGGAGGGGGAGGGCGTGGCTAAATAATAAACAGCCGCACAGGTCGATAGATCAGGTTAAGCTACGCTTGCTGCGGTTGGTCTGTGGATGGGTGACCATCTTTACATACCGAGACCCCTCCGTGCCTGGGAAAGCACGTTAAGCTGTTGGTCACGGCTGTTATTCGTCGATCTTTGACAGTCGTTACATAGACAGATGCCCGAAAATCTGACAACCAGTCTTACCAAGGCGTATCGTATTACCCGATAGGTAACAGGGTTGTGGAGGTCAGATAGGTAGTCGCTCCATATAAAATACTGGTATTCGGCTGCATCCGGTTAGACTAGAAGCCGACCCTAACATAGTTGGGAAAAGGCTAGGCAGATAATGAGGACATGCCGGTTTCGACATGATATTTTTTAAGATGCATAATTAGTTGCTAATTTGCATTTAAAAACGAATTAATAATATAATATAATAATAATAATAATAAGTTTATTAGTACATAAAAATAACAACACAGTACATAGCAGTAAAGAGTGGGTTGTACTATTTATCAGTATTAAAATTCTAGTGTCCGCTTTCCGGGCTCCTAAACTAGGTACACAGACCTGTATCTTAGGAGTCGGAGATTTTGCGGCTTCAATTTATATAATACAACCGTGACTTTTCTGTTTGCTTACAGTGGGTCGTTAACAAAACAAAAAAAAACGAATGAATGAATCACATAACATTCTGTTTTCTGTAGACTTATCTATTAGAGAAAAACTGATGATCTGCAACCATATCGCATTCCGTTTGTAGTAACTATACAAACGGAATGCGTTGTTTTGCGTTTGCGCTCGCTTGGCATAAGCAGCCTATAATGTTCCCACTGCTGGGAAACAGGCATCCTCTCGGTGAGCGGAAGTGGGCCGTAATCTACCACGTGGATCCAGTGCGGGTTGGTAGATGTCACATGTCTTCGAATTTGTTTTTTGGTTCTAGGGCATGTCGGTTTCCACACGATGTTTTCCTTCACCGTTTTGAGAGCAGTGGTGATGAAATTATTTTTATTTTTTAAAACGTTGCCTCACACTAGGAATTACTCCTGTATCCTGGGTGCGTTTACAAACATTTAAACTCACAAACACAAACAGCCAGACCCGGAACAACTACCTGTAGGCAATACAAATATTTGTTCCGTGCGGGAATCGAATTCGCAACACGCAGCGCAGCAGTCGATCGCTCAGCTACTGCGTCAACCGTGTCATCATTTACAAGTAAAGCGTTTGTCTGGGTTTGAACCTACGCTCTACAACTAGTACGTTACGTCGCGACACCACTCCACTGCACCATGCTCGCATATTTCTCATTAATCTACGTCATATGACCTTCGTTTGTACAGATCAAGCCTGTTGTCGGCTGGTGTCAGGTCCCATTTCCCCTCGGCACGACTTCCCGGGGTGGAAATATTATAAGCCTTATTCCTTCACCTTTACTACCTATTAGAAGTATCACCATATGTAAAACGTAGGTATCAAAATCCCGACGGTATCAATATCCGGATACACCATTTGCGTGACAAGCTTTAATATATGACACTATTGTAACTGGCATTCAACGTTGAGACTTTTGTCATTCTTATTAAAATATTATCAATGTTTCCATATAGCACCAAGTTATATTATCACATGTCACTTTTTCCCTTAAATGGAAACATAACATTATTATTTTAAAGTAAACTACAAAATTACAAATTGATTTCACTCGTTTTGTATAAAACTAGCTACACCCGCATAAGTCTCCATCCCGTTGGAATATCGGGATAAAAAGTATCTTATGTCCTAAACCCAGGTCTATCCATGTTATCCAAATCCGTTCAGCCGTTTTAGCGTGAAAACGTAACAAACAAACATATAGAAAATCAAATCTTTTCTCTTTAAAATATTAGTTTAGATTCAAATAATAATTATGCGGCCTACGTTTTCTATCTACCTTCTTAAACTTTGCTTGACCATTTATATGAAAATCAATTATAATATATTCGGTCAGAGAAGGCAAGACAACATTTTCTAACACTTAACACGACAATAACCTAACGACTACGAAGCTGGCTAGCGATCGAGAGGTCTTGGGATCAAATCTTAACCCCTCGGACCAGTATGGCGAAACTGCATACTTTGGGGATAGGCATGTTCATAGACTATTGCATATTTTACATCAATAGGTACTGTAAGATGGAGGGGCCCGTGGCTAAATAATAACAGCCGTACAGGTCGATCGATCAGGTTAAGCTACGCTTGCCGTGGTTGGTCTGTGGATGGGTGACCATCTTTACGTACCGAGACCCCTCCGTGCCTCGGAAAGCACGTTTAGCCGTTGGTCCCGGCTGTCATTCGTGGATCTTTGACAGTCGTTACGGGTCGTCAGTAGCCTGACAACCAGTCTTACCAAGGGGTACCGTATTACCCAGTAACTGGGTTGTGGAGGTCAGATAGGCAGTCGCTCCATGTAAAATACTGGTATTCAGCTGCATCCGGTTAGACTGGAAGCCGACCCCAACATAGTTGGGAAAAGGCTAGGCAGATGATGATGAGGTACTGTAAGATGTACTGTTGTATACATACAAAAGTAGGTACCTATATGTTTTTCGTCCGGTGTGATTTTAAAATTATGGCAATAATATTCTAAATAAATTCGTTTTCCGTATTTGTTTTAGAAGGCCTGTACTCACCCTGGCCTTTTTTAAATTTAATACACGACACGTTCGGATATTTTATTTTTTATATTAGCCGTTTATGTCCCACTGCTGGGCAAGTGAGAAAAGAGAGGTCTCACTACTCTCCTTCCACCTCTCCCTGTCTAGAGCTCCCAAGGACCAATCTTTATGAAAACAGTTCAGCTCATCCCGCCATCTCCGTTTGGATATTAAATAGTTTTCATTTTGTGTCACTGATCATACAGGTCCAGACTCCGGGTTGTTACTGACTAATCTCAGATAGAAAAACCCAATAAAACTTTACACGAACTGGGAATCGGACCCAAGACCGCATGCTCAGCGTTTGCGAATCAGCGGGATTGTCCGAAAGGGTTACCGCTACCCCGGGACATAAAGGGCTAAGGAAAGAACACGGGTGGGTTTTAGTCAGTAAGAGTCTGACACTCCCTTCTGCTCCACCCAGAGCGGGAGGGGTCATTTGATGATTTCCCGTACTCAAAAAAAAAAAAAGCGTTTGCAAATACCAGACCAACGAGGTAGAAATTATTTCACTTACATTCTCCAATTTCTTCCACTTAGCCCCTTTAAGAAAAAAAAAACGTCTAAAGTGTGAATTAAGATACTTGAAATCATCTAAAAGTGCTGTCAAATTCGTATTAATGGAGTTACATCTAAATTCTAGCGCTCCGCAATATTTCGTGAATTCCATCTTAATTGACCCATCCACCTTCGGAGAGTTCGTCAGTTTATTTACGAGCTGTCAGAATTTTATGGAGTGGTTCTAAAATTCGCGATTTGGTGATATAAATATTTTTTCATGAGCTGTGGGAAAGACGTCAAAAGGCAGATGGTTTTTAATTTCTGACAAGAAATGAAACTAATTAGCCAGTAACTAGGATTTTTACACAATTAATTTTTACAAGTATGTTGCTTTTTTTGGCGGGGATTTCTCATAGACGTCCTCCACTCGCCCCAGGGTTCTGTTGGACTCTTATAAAACCAACTATACTTCAATTACCTCTGTACGGGGCACTAGAGTGCTTACTCAGTTATTTACACTAAACCCTTGACAGAAGCATAAGCATATTCAGCCTATAATGTTCCAACTGCTGGGACACAGGCCTCCTCTCTTTTTGCGAAGGAGTGGGCCATAATCCACCACGCGGGCCCAGTGCGGGTTGGCGGATGTCACATGTCTTCGATTTTTTGGTTCTAGGAAATGCCGGTTTCCTCACGATGTTTTCCTTCACCGTTTTGAGAGCAGTGGTGATGAAATAGTTTCCACAAAGTAAACCACTGGGCCTGGACCACTGGGCCACAACTGCTCATTACTCTCAACAGTAATTACCCATTAATCTTTATAACAAAACTAAAAACCATACAATCATGTATTACCTATTTTAGTAACTATTACTTTAAGAATTCCCCGTTCCGCTTGTTCAATGGCCCGCCTGTCAAAAGTAAGTGGACCTTATTTGGACATTAATGTCAATTTTGGCGGTGGCGTTGCATTATAGAAAGTATTATCTTAGATAGCCGATATCCAATAGAGACAGTGTTTATTATAACCCGACGCTGGGAATTTTAATAGGTTGTATATGAGAGGCACGTGTCGATGTTATATAATAATAATCATTGGTTTGGAGCAGGGATTCCCAAAGTAGTCGATATCGACCCTTTGGTGTCGATATCGGTTTCCTAGGGGTCGACATAAACGAAAACTGATTTTGGGAGTCGACGGGGTTGATCTTAAAAGTAGGTAATTTGGCCATGGGGGTCTGAGGTAACAGTTCATTTTGGAAAAGAGGTCACTTGTCCAAAATAGTTTGGGGATCCCTGGTTTGGAGGAACCGTGGTGGCTCAATGGTAACGACCGCGACTTACGGGTTGCAAGGTCGTAGGTTCGAACTCAGACAGGCGCTTTACTTTTTATATAAATAGATTATTTCATTATCACCGCTCTCAAAATGGTGAAGGAAAACATCGTAAAGAAATCGGCATGTCGAAGAACTAAAAAATCGAAGACGTGTGACATCTCCAACCCGCATTAGATCCGCCTGGTGGATTATGGCCCACTGAGAGGGCTCACAGAGAGGAGGCCTGTGTTCTCAGCACTGGGAAAATTATAAGCTGATTATGTTATGAGAAACTTTAGCTCCTGAGATATAAGTATAATTTTACTTAGTTCAGGAGCCAGTTGATCCACCTGCTTTTGAGTTTTGACAACTGATTGTACGCACGGCTACACATCAAGCTATACAAAATCAGTATAAGCTGACTTCTGATTGTACGAAAAACCTATACAGTGCGAGGTCAGCTAAAACTGGAAATGTATAGCTTGATGTGTAGCCGTGTGTACATACGCCAGCACATCAAGCTACCCGAAACTGTAAAATTTTCCCAATCAACTTTGAACCTAATGCTTTAGCGATAAAGTTGAAACTCTATTAAAGAAATTTGACAGATTGTAGTAGCTTGATGTGCTGGCTTCTGTACAATCATGTTTAGTGTATGATTAACTTTATGTGCTTTTCTTAGTATTTAGTTATTTTATTTTACAATGTGCTACAGTTTAATACAAAACTAGTATGTTTATGTAACGTCCTTACATTACTACATATTGGATTTTGTTTTCCTGTGCTTATGAAAAAACATCATCTACCAATTGTAAAATGTTACTATAGCAAAGACAGAAGACTTTCTTCAGTTTTAATTAATTTTGGACAAATATTTGTGTTAGTTGGATCGGCGATAGACTGAGGGTGAATTTCACCAATGTAACTGAACGTGTTCAGTACATTTAATCCGCGTTCAAGGGCTGTCACTGTCAAAATTTTTGTGGAATATTGACCCTGACGCTCTTGAGCGCGGTCTAGAAGTGTTGATCGTTTTCAGTTTCATTGGTGAAATCTGCACTAACACGTTCAGATTCCTTGAATTGTAATTTAATCGTAAAGAAAAGTTATAGCAAATACAACTTAAAAGCATAGCTACTGACATAATCATCATGTTTCTGTAAAATAATACTTTAAAATGCACATTCTAGTTTAAAATCCTAAAGTTATTTAGATATCCGACGAAATACGACATCATTATAGTCTTATCCAAAAATACGATTTTGAATCCATTTCATTTTAATAGTCGTTAAATCATTTTGGCGGTATTTCCGGATTTGTTTGCCAAAAAAGGATGAGTTGAAAGATATTTAGAGATAATATGAATTATTTAAAAATATGTATTGATATAGTGGGTTTCAAATATAAAATAAATAATAGTATGAAAATTATGTGATTTTGAAAAACAAATAATTTTTGGTTACAATTAAGGAGCGTGCAAACTCAATATTTTTCTTATCTATTAAATGTCATTCACTTGTAAATTAAATTCTTAAATATAAGATCACATTTAAATCTAAGGAACGAACCAGTTAGCGTTCTTCAATATTTAGAACGAAGTGACTTCAAAGTACATTTCAAACAAACTTGCACTAATGCAAGTGTTTAGCATAAAATGTCACCGATTAAATTCATCTCAGTTTATAAATCAGTTACCCTATAAGGCTTAGAAACAACTTCTAATATATAACCGATAACCGCAATTGTCTTAAGTGTAAAATACTTCAAGATTATCATCTCGCTGGCAATCATTTATTTACTTTACGCTGCGTCTGTCAAACAATCTATTTATTCTCTCTAACGCCTATACATTTGCCATTATCAATTTTAAGGGCAATATTATAAAGTGTAAAATAACCATTATGTTCAAAAGATTATCATTTGACAATTTTATGGTCGTGGTGTGGTTATAAACAATGTGAAGTAGACAACGAAAGTTGTGCTTGTAACTTGAGATTTACGTAAAAAGTGTCTCTTTGACAAATAGACGTAGAGACTGAACGTACTATGTGCGTTCTATGTTGTCAACCGTCACGGCGACGATTATCGCGGAGTTAGATGGAGTTATTATTTTGCTGTATGTTGTTTAGCTTGCGTGTTTTTATAATTTATACGGTTTAAAATGTTGTGTTTATCTGTCATTATCATCATCTGCGGTCTGAAACTACTTACTGCAGGACTTAATCCTCTTTGCATAATTTATTCACTTTATGGCTGATATTGCAATCATCTGATAACTTTATTTGAGAAATAATTTTGAAATGTTGACAGTTAGTTCATACAAAAACTGTCAAACGTCAATTTTATTCCGCGAATAAAAGTTATCTGGCGATGGAATAATCAGCCCTTAGTCTGTTAATCGGACTTATTTAAGTCTTGCAAATCTGTCCCATCGCGTAGCTACTGTTCAAGTATAAAATTTTTATTTATAGTCATTTGGTAAAATGTCATAAACTTCTCGTAATTTTAGAGCGTTTAGGTACACTCTGAAGGCCAATTTTCGTAATTTTAAACGTTCAAAATCTAGTCGCAGTCTCATCTCAGCGACAAACAAATGTCAAAAACTTGTCAAAATGAAGGGAAATTAGAATTAGAGATTTTTGACATATTGAGATTGAGATCAGACTGTGAACGTTCTTAAAATTACTAGAATTGCCCCTCTGATCTCAGTCTCAATCTGTCAAAAATATCTCATAGTTCCCTACATTTTGACAAGTTTTTGACATTGATTGTCGCTGAGATTGCGGCTAGATTTTAAACGTTTTTATTATAAATTATAGAAATTGGCCTTCTGCTGTATTATCTTGAAAGATCCTTCATTCTGCGATGCAGTTGATTTTACTTTGGCATAAAGTGCTACTAGTTCAATAATCCGCTGTGTTACGAATAGTTCTAGCTTAAAAGCAATAAGCTAGAACTATTCACAACACAGCTATAAAACTTTTCATTGTAACTTAACGTAGAAAGTGCGACAGAAATCTGAAAATTCACTGAGTGGCAAGTAGCGGTAACTTGTACGTCTTTTTGCTTACATTGTCTTTAGAAAAGATCTTTCTTAAGTGGACAGAAATGACTAGAGATTTTCCTATAATAGGTTAGATAAAGATAAAGATATATTTATCCCAGTCTTGTTTATGATTACAAATGAAAAAAAGGAATTGAAATTGAAAACCAGACTATCATTAATCATCAGAAAATCCTTAGGAAAACTGTAGTAGCAGGCGGTGTCTATAAATATGCCTAGTTAATTAAAAGCAACAGGCTCGCTCGCCATACACATGCAAACAACATTTCTGGAGAAATGTGCGTTCAATAAACAGCTCTGTTTAGCCTTTCGGCGTATACTGGCGTAATGTTATGAAGACCAATCAACACTCATCGATTCATACGTCATTATACATTACGCGGTTCCAAATACAGAGCTCATGGAAGTCCCTCAGAAGGGAACTATGGCGGCGCGCTCATTGTTCCAGTGACTTGCGCCCACATTACATTTCTATAACCTTAAACCCGATAGAATTGTTCGTTTGCACAATTCTAGTTTAGTTTGTTTTAGTTTACGACCGATATGGGAGAGCTGGGTGATTTTAGTTGTGGGTATACTAATGGTAGAATACTCGTAATAAAGGTCTGTTGTTGGAAGATTGAGACTACCTTTGAGCTGAGTTTTGAATAGATTTCATTTTTCCTTCAGATATGGTAGACGGATACCACGGTGTGAAAAAAAAGGCGTAAGTTTATGTATCTGTATAAATACCTATGGAATTACAGTTTTTTTTTTGTAGACTATACTGTCTCACTGTTGGGATAAAGCCCACCCCCAAATTCTTTTAGGAACTCTTTTCCCGCGCCACCTCGATCGGCGCAGCCGAGGCCAGCCCAGAAAGAGATGGCGAGATGAAGTGAACGCGTACCGCGAATTACAGTTACACAAACATAATTCAAGTACTCTTTAGATTCATTAGCTTTATGATTAAATATTCTTTTCAATAGGTTTGTATGCTTAGAAAATATTATAAGTAGATGTTTATCACAGAATAGAATTAGTGAAGCATACTTGAATTTGGGCTCTTAGTCAGACATTATTATCCATTTGAACGATATCGCTCTTAAATCGACTACGAAAGTTTATATAAAAACTCGAACCATTCAGACTATTAAAACATAAGGTCACCAATCGCCATAATTTCCGGGTGCAGTGGTGGCGTTGATATGGTCTTATTGTGCGCCTGCGCGGGCGCCGATTAGCATTGAGAAGGTCGCAGGGTGCGTAGGCTAGGCGCGCCGAGGAATGCCGAGCGCGCTTCGTGGCATTTCGGCTGAACCGACTGGTTATGTGATTTAAATCGCCTGTTTACACCCTGCTGCACTGGGTTGATTGTCATTTGTTATTATGAGGAAAGGAGAACCGGTATTGTAGCTGTGATAACTGATATACATACATGATTATGTACGTCTTGACTAATAAGGAAGATATACTTTTATTTGCTAGCTGGAATATATGGCTGTGTTCCTGTCAGAGGTGAACTACATGGTAGGACTAACAAGCTGCTGACACTAAGCTAAACTGACAAACCATTATCGATTAGGTTCACAACTCCTGGACTATTTCTTGCCGATATCAGCCAATAATTGATGAACACCCAAAATTACCTGGAACAAAAAAAAATGTTGATTTAGTAAATTATTCATTTTAAAACCAGGGTTTTTCTCTATATGCTTAGGATGACTCATTGATAGGTCTATTTAGAAGTAACCTTCGAAACGAGAGCGGTAAAAAAACCTACTACGCTTTGAAATGGTCAACTAGAATAGAATAGAATAAGTACAATACTCTTTATTATGCACACCATATAAATTACAGACATAAATATAAAATTTTTACAACGGGTGACACAATGGGCGGTCTTATCGCTAAGAGCGATCTTTTAAAGACAACCTTTGGACGGATTAAAAAGGGGAAGGAGAGACAAATACTGGAGGTAGTCTGTAGTGTAAGCACCATTTACAAAGAATTTATGTACAGACGCCAACACATCAAGCTACTACAATCTGTCAAACTTCTGTAATAGATTTTCAACTTTATCGCTAAAGTATAAGGTTCAAAGTTGATTGGGTAAAATTGACAGTTTCGAGTAGCTTAGTGTGCTGGCGTCTGCTGTACATACATAAAGTATATTATACTAGCGGCTCGTCCCGGCTTCGCACGGCTGGAAAAAAAATAGCCTATATTAATCAGTGATAATGTAGCATTCAAATGGTGAAAGAATTTTTAAAATCAGTCCAGTACTTTTTGAGCCAATTCGTTACAAACATACTTACATACGAATCTTTCCTCTTTATAATATTATTATAGTATAATAGTATATTATAGTATAGACTAATCTAAATAAATATATATATAATTATGTCGAATCCAGGAATCCAGGTAGTGTCAGATATACAGTCGTGGGCGCAGAATTGGGATACGGGTAAACGAGAGAAATAGCTCTTTTAACATCTACATAGTTTATTGTTAAGTACAGAGTCAATTACTAACACTACTGTACTAATCAATACACTGAACTTAAAAGGAAACACTGAGCAGTTCCTAGGCCAGTATGTCTCGCGACCACGTCTAAACGATCACTGTCGCTCCATGGTCTGTAAAGTCTGTAACTCCGTATCGGACACCATACTCAATCCTAGATATCACACAACGCTAAACAAAGGCGCCTGTGTCTCATTTTAAGTGCGTACTCGTGAAAGATCCGACATAAATACAGTGTGTCTTTGGAAGTATGGATCAAATCAAATAGGGGCGTGGGCAAAGTCATTTCCAAACTTTTGATCCTGAGAATTTTGGTGAATTTTTTTACGGTTCTAAAGTTATGACCAACTTTTGTTATTTTCAATCACTTTGCATAGTGCTCAAAGAACAAAATCATTAAAAAAAAACTACCAGGAACTGTCAATTTAAGTTTTTTAGACAGCCCTGATAGTTTTTTAATTATTTTTTTTCTTTGAGCACTATGAGAAACGATTGAAAAAAATTGGTCACAACTTTTGAACCGTAAAATAATTTTCAATGATTAATCATTCTCAGGACCAAAAAGTTTGGAAATGATCTTGCCCACGCCCCTATTCGATTTGATCCATACTTCCAGGAACACCCTGTATAATATTAAACATGAAACAGGAGCAAAGAAAATATAATGATGATGTTTAAGGAGAGAGGAAGTGCTTTTTATCATAACTAGCTTCATCTCTCTACTGACCAAGTGCTTTGAACATTCAAAAGTGCATGTAAGTGTGCATACACACGAGCGTTACGCGTCAACCGCAGAAAAACTGCAACCGTCGACAATGTGTCACTCGTCACATATAATAATATAATAAGTACTCTACACTCGTGTATTTGAGTAGGTACGGTGCACACATACACGAGCGGCATTTTATCGACTGCCGACCGTCGGCACTCGTCGATGGCTGCATTATCCTCTGCCGTTAACGCTTGTGTGTATGAGCACTAATTGGTTTAATTGAAATCAATTTAATGAGTTTGAAAAAAAAAATGATGAATTCGGGGGTCAGTATCCATAATTCTTTAGTCAAATTACAGCACTTTCTTAGTAAGTGCGCTAAGGCCTGGTCCAATTAAACCCTAGCTGGAGGCCTTAATTTATTGAAGCACCCCCAGGCAAGCTCGGTTAAGCAGCCGACAACCTTCTCGATTGACCAGCGAGATGCCAATTATAAAAAAAAGGCTTGTACCAAAGTCTGCTTAATAGTAATACCTATTTACTTTCGCGACGGAGAGGTCATCGTCGTCAATTTTTTTTGTAACAAAACTACTTGACAAATATCGAAGTGAAAGTCTCATAGACAGGTCGGCTGTAAGGATTATGTTAATGTGGCCGTTGATAATCTGGTGATGGGCGTCCATTAGTTGTTTGATAAGTAAAGGTCAGATTTGAAACGGCGGTGGCCGCCAATGGATTTTTGTTGTTTCTTTTGGACCACTATTGTTTTTTTCCTTGTGGTTAGCGATGCGGGGTTGCATAATGTATAATTGCTGGGACACAGGCCTCCTATCTTCGAGAGGGAGTGGGCTTATAATCTATCACGTGGGTACTCTGCGGGTTGCTAGATGTCACATGAATTTGAATTTTTGGTCCTAGGACATGCCGGTTTCCTCACGCTGTTATCCTTCACCATTTGAGAGCAGTGGTGATGAAATCATTTACGTAAAATAAAGTACATGCCTGGGTTTTAAACCCACGACCCAGCTTGCAAGTTGGGTCATAACCACTGGGCTAAGGAAGGAACACGGGTGGGTTTTAGTCAGTAAGAGTCTGACACTCCCTTCTGCTCCACCCAGAGCGGGAGGGGTCATTGGATGATTTCCCATCCACAAAAAAAAAAAAAAAAAAAAAACCACTGGGCCACCGCCTTACCATATGCAGGGTTGAGTACAGACACATTGTGTTCAAGCCCTAATTCAGCGTGAAATATGTTAACTCCTTCAAGTATATTCATTCTTGACCACATTCCTATCCGAATAAATTCATTCAAATTCAAAATTAAAAGTAATTTATTTCTATAAACCTACACGGGCAGTTAAAAGGAAGGCTCGGAAGCACGGTGCACGGTTCCAAGCGGTTTTTTTTTTTACGGAGGAGCATCGGAAAATAACTCCACGGTTACTCTTTTAAAATAATTGTCTTTTACAATTACCATTTCCTTTGGTTTATATTTCTATGACTTGGACTTAAGTTAAACAACTTAAATAAATCTGGCCTGCTTTCGTTATTAATATCCACCTTCTAAACGTGATGATTTGCATTAAAGATGCTGCAGCATTAATTGTAAATAGTGTTCGGAAATCTGGTTATGAAATTCAAGAAGAAAGTCTAGGTTTCTTAGATTGGATACGGATGACTGCATTCATTGGTTCTGTCCTATTGGTCGTATTCTAATTCATGGGTTTTTAACCCACAACTTAGTGTATATGAAGCGGATTTGCAAGCCTCCGGGTCACCACGACATCCAGTGGATAACGAACAAAATTTATTACGTCGCTTGCCTTCTATTTCGATTTCTATTCGTTAAATTTCAACCTCGTTTATAGCAACTGTTGGACAGTTGGACACATGCTAATCTGTCGCAGTTTCAAAGGTTAATGCGATGCAGAACGCGTCGCTTGTCTTCTGAGAAAAATGTGATCCGACGCCTGACTGCCAATTGGTTTTCTATTGTGGTTACTTATTAGGAATTAACAATTTTATTTCCTAAAGGTTTTTATTGATGTGGGAGTGGATTTATGAAGATTTTGGTAATCAATTGGTAAGGTTAATTTATGCAAAAGTATTGCACCAGCAAAGGTAAGTAAATCAATGTACTTGTGTTTTGTTGACACTTGGTCTCATGGATTTTAACATATTTTTTTGGTCTCTTCTTGGCCTTCCATGTTCACCACGGCTTCAAACGGACATCAGTAACATATTTATTGTGGTCAGGCGAATCAATCATTTTTATCTGATTTCAGTTTTACTAGTTAGGTACTAGCATAAATACCCTCCGTGAGACGGTCAGTAACATCAAGGTATCGCTGGCCTTTCTTGAGGAGCTGGGGTGGATCGAATAATCGATTTCCCCACCCGTATGCAACATACGCGCATTGACGTGGAGTTGTGGACACCAGCCCGTATTACCTTCGACCTTTATTATTTATTTTCTCAAATAGCCAACCAACAGTTGTTTACATACACTGTTACAATTTAAATAATGTTTTACTGCAATCTAACAATTTTTTATAGGTTACAACCACATGTTTCTTAAACATAATTGTGCCACAAGCACTATATTGAAGCAGTAGTGATGTCCTTTCAAGGCACACCCACATTTGTCGTACCCACGACTTCAACGACTCCGACTCATAACTCGGGGCCAAAGGCCACACCAGTAGACCACCCACACACCTCATAATTCAACACCTCTCATTCACCATCCGAATCACCCATAAAAGCATTTTACCAATAATTCTAAACACTTCCAATCAATTAACTACCGTTAAAACTTAGTTTATCGAGCAAAATATTCTATTACAAAGCTCTTGTGCCTTCTGTAGTTAATCTATTAGATATTTCATTAACCGGAAAATTACGTTCGCAAGCCAATAATTATCTAAAATCCTGGTTCTGGTGGTTATTGCAGGACTTTAACCGTTAGCCCACACTCGCACGGATGCAAAAATATCGCGGCGGGATTTTATCGCTCACTGAATTTTCAACTCTTGGTGTTGAGCCGAGTCTTGAGAATCCAACAAAGCTCATCCCAGCGCGTCAAGAAAAGACACTGTTGGAATTTCAACTCTCGGCGATGCGCAGTGCGTTGAAAATCGAGTGCGCGAAAAAAAATCGCCGCGGGAAAAACGCGCCCGTGCTTACCTGGGTTTAGTTGTAGCTACAATAGGCTGAAGCGTGGTGAATTGGTTTTGATTAGTGGCTGAGGTCACTGTGGCTTCTTTGGTTTTTAATAAGTTGTGGCCATCACTCCTGGGCTGATGGCACTGTGGTTGAATGCTCTGCTGCTGCTCGTGAGAGAACTAATTTAGTCTCAAGACTATCAAAAAAAAAAAAAACGGGGCAAGTGCGAGTCGGACTCGCGCACCGAGGGTTCCGTACAAAGTGGGCAAGTAACTATAAATTTACGGTTTTCGGATTTTTCCTTTACTTGTGCTACATGACCTTGCTTTTTGCCAAATTTCATGATTCTAAGTCAACGGGAAGTACATTCTGATTCCGTTGAGAGTATCGAAATATACGTTTTTGCGGCATAAACGGCCGTATCTTTTTTTTACGTTACCTTAGAAGTTTGATTTTTCACAGCTTTAAAAGACCGCAGAATTGAATAATTATATGGTTTTAATTTCAACTCGATACCTTCACGCGTTCCCGAGATGAAAGGTCTTGACAGACAGACGGACGGACGGCCGTGCGGACGGACGGATAACAAAGTGATCCTATAAGGGTTTCGTTTTTTCCTTAGGTACGGAACCCTAAAAATATGTGATGTAACTAAAAATTTAAGGTTTTTGGAATATTTCCTTTATATGTGCTATTAAACATTGCTTCATGCCAAATTTCAAGATTCTAGATCGACTGGAAGGGTTTAAGGGTTTTTGGCCTTTAGGTTTTGATTCCCTCGCGAGTAGCTGAGATACAGCCCGCTGACAGACAGACGGACAAACGAATGGACAGCGGAGGCTTAGTAGTAGGGTTTCGTTGGCACTGAGTACGGAAACCTAAAAAGTACCATTAGAACATTATCTCCATTGTATTGGTTTTTTGCCTAGTGAAGGCTGATAATCTCAGACTCACCCACTAATATTAGCTTTTCGACGAATTCTCTTTCTTAGTAGAGATATTGAGAAGGAAATCCCTACACACTACGAAAATTTCTAAGAAATTCCTTTAGCTACTTGTACACAAAGCTATGTGCCTCCACCATATACCCACTTTTAAGGGCCTATACTACCTCAAATGGCTTAGCATGATCCTCCGTTATGTCGAAAATACTGCAACATTAATTTTGAAATAAATATATAGTAAAGTTGAGGATTAATGCTAGGTCTTAAGTTAGACGAAAACACGATTTCATAAAATTTTCTCGATAGAAAAAAATTCCAAAGTTACCTCTAAACCGAACAATAAACCGCTGGTATTCAAAAAATACTTCAAATTAGATCATGAAACTTTGTATACTAACCTAATTATCTATAAAGCAGGTTTTATGTTATTTAATTTTTTTAATCACCATTATTTTCACCGTAAAAAGCAAATACCTAAACTATTGGCGCTGCCTGCTGCCTAGCACCGCACTCTGTCTCGCTCTCACTCAGTCCGCGAGCAGTATCGTGCGAGCGAGATAAAGAATGAATTTTAGCTGAGGTAGTGTAGGCTCTTAACGACAAACGCGTCGTTTAAACATGTTTTACACGCAAAAGACTTACCTACTTATGTACAGTCACGCTCGTTAGTGATAACACTTGTACAGTTGTACTACGAAAATCGCCCTTAAGGCTACTACAAAAAGCTGCTGTCAATGTCAATTTCTTACCTCGTGCATGTGTGGTTGACAGTACTTAAAGCTCGCTTTGTAGCTTAAGTCCTAATAGTTAGAAGTAGTGGCGATTTATCCGTCACTCACGCTAAAAGGTATATTATTTTGATTAATTTTATTTCTGTTAGTGTGTATTTAATGCTAGTAATTTTAACATGTTTTTGAAATATGTGACTACTTGGAATGTGAAAGGGAAATACTTATATGATAATCTTACTTAAAATGAGAAGTAATTAGGTAAGGTAAATACAAATATATCTTCATAATAAGCCTATAATGTTTACCACTCCTGAGACTCAGGACTCTATTCTGTGAGAGGGAGTGGGCCGTAATCCACCACGCGGGCCCAGTGCGGGTTGGTAGATGTAAAATATCTTCAAATTTCTAGTTCTCGGAAATGCTGGTTTCCTCACGATATTTTCCTTCACCGTTTTGAGAGTAGTGGTGATAAAATAATTTACATAAAGTAAAATGTCTGTCTGGGTACCTACCCAGGAACCTACCTGGGAACCTACGACCTACAATTCGTAGAACTCAATAAATAGAATATATCTTATTAAATCAAAATAATGGCGGCGTTCTTGTCAAGACTAAATTACGATATTTAACCCAAGTACCTAATCAGTATAAAATAAGCTTTCAAGCCATTATCATTTAAAATTCAATTCCTTTAGATTTCATATAACAAAGGTACAAAACACATTTTATACCCACTATCAGTAAATATAATAATTTGATATTTCCATATCAATAAGTCTTGTAAATCACTGTTATGTGTTATGCTAAACGTGTCGTTAATGTATATGGTGTAAACTGTAACGATATTGGTAGCCCTTTGACGACGCCATCTTTAAATGAAGACGGACTTCGTAAAGTACATTTAAATGTAAATTGATTTTAATAAAAGTGATGGATGTAAGTAGCTCGTTTGAAGAGGGTCATGTTAGTTAAGTTTTAATAGTTAAGTTATTTGTGTAAGTATGTGTGAGTTTCGTTCTATTATGGTAATTTTAAGTCATTTAGGTACTATTTTGCTGATTGTAATTTTTTTTACGTCGTCATTACAAACTTTTTTTATTAGCTTGAACGAGTGCAACTCACACCTAAAGAACTAAAATTTGGGAAATATCCACTGGCTAAAATTGAGAAAAAAAAACATAGATACAAAAACAGTTTCGTTTACTATTGTACCTATTTTATTTATAATTCACTTGCGGCCTGTCCCGGCTTTGCACGGGTGGACATTTATTTTTTCAAAATTTTATTTTTTTCTGGCAATTAAAAAAGCCTATATTAATCAGTGATAATGTAGCATTCAAATGGTGAAAGAATTTTTAAAATCGGTCAAGTACTTTTTGAGCCAATTCGTTACAAACATACATACAAATCTTTACTCTTTAAAATATTAGTATAGATTATGATATATTTTTAATAGTTTTTTTCATTGTTCCTCTCAACCAAAGCACCTGCCATCTAGTCTCTTCACCACCCTTGGTTGACTGGTAGAGAATGCCTAAGGCATTAAGTCCACCTTTGTACCTTTTGTGTGCTTTCGCACACAAAAGTTTAAAATATTTATAAATAAACTTTTTCATTACACTTATTCATTAACATACTTTTATTGCATTTTGACTAACTTGTTTCCTTATAGGCCAACAATAGGGATGAATAATTGAGATAAAAATCAATGTAACTAATTCGTCTTTCATAACGTTTACAGTCCCAAATCTGTTCTAGCAAATATAACAAACAAATTAAAGATGTTGCAAAATAATGTAATTTACAAAACTCATAAGCGTTTTGCACGTAGGCGCAGCGGTCAAAAGTCGCAGACGCGTGGGATCTTACAGTCGGGTCCTGGGTTTGACACCGGGGTGTTGCGTCACCGTCACCCACTACTGGACCTCGTTCCCACGCCAGCCCTAAACTGTTCTCAATTAGTTCTGCTATCGAAGAGATTGTCAAGGAATTGGTAATCGAAAGTACCATTCAGATGTTATTAGCGGTGGAGATTTAAATACCTAGGTACATATTGTGATGGCTTTTGAGTTATAGGATAAACTATTTTTAATTTTACAAAAGTTTTCTTTTCGTCACATCAGCGACATAGAAATACAGGGCAGCAGAGAAAAACGCTCAAACTGTGACCATGAAAATAGCATCGGTTATCAAAAAAATAATCAGCTGTTTTATAGAAAAATACGATACTTACGCGGTCAACATGTATGGAACAGATTTTTTTTTTAAATATTTGACGAGAATTTATTCGCTGGGGATTCAGAATCATGTGTATAGACGACAGCACATCAAACTACTATAATCTTTCAAATTTCTTTTGATTTTCAACTTTATCGCTAAAGTATAAGGTTCAAACTTGATTGGTAAAATTTTACAGTTTCGGGTAGCTTGATGTGCTGGTGTCTGTACTTACTGAATTCATGGTAACACGCGATGTCCCTGCTCCCCTGTATATTCCATGACATGCTTAGTGTTGTGTTCATTGTGAGCCTAGGTGTTTCTAAAAAAGTCTTAATTTGTGCTTCTCATCCTTTAACTCATGTTTGTGGGATCTTTTAACTCAGTGTTAAAAGTTACAGATTAAGTATCTAAGTATTTTTCAATCAGACATCTCACAATAACTATTTACAGAGCATATTAATGCAATGCCAACCACGGAGGTGACACAACAGATGACACTATTATTCCTAAAACAAGGGACACACCTCGCATGACACCGGGTTACAAAAGCAAATAAAACTGCCGTTACACCTAGAAAATGCTGTCCACATTGTAGTTAACAATCAAAAAGTCATATAATATAACATCGTGATGCATAATTCTGCATAGTTTATTCGCGACAGACATAATAAGCCGCTAACGCGGTGACCTGCGCCCACGCAGCCGCGGACGTGTTTAGACACGGTCGTGTTGCGCAGAGTTAGGCCGATTGCACGGTGACGACTTTTATAGGTTGACAGATTTGACTGGAGAAGGAGAAGTTTCTTCTTTGTAACTTCTTCTAAAGGTTTTGTTGTGTTGGGAAGTCTGTATAAATCAAAAATTATTATGTGAATTTGAGCCGTTTGGGGTCCAAACGCTCCGGTCATGGGGCACGAGTACACGTCTGATTTTAAAGGAAATTTATCGACGGTTGGTCGACTCTTCACGTGACCAGAAACTGGCTTTTTCTTTGGCCAAACAATTAGTATTGCCATTCATCGTGGCGTTTCTGCCAGTCTTCTGGGCACGATTCCGGATGACAGCAATGCTGACGAGTACTTCGACACGTAAGGGTCAATTTGTATTTATTTGTATATTTCGTTATGTAGTCATTTAATTTAGTACCTAATGTAAATAGTTAGTTGCGTTAAATATTTAAGATAAAAATAGATAATAGATAAATCAAGTATTGCTTATTTATTTGCTGTTGACTTTTTCTGCGTGTCTGTTAGTGAATGAGAAATTCACTTGGCTGAAGAAAAGGAACGATGTTGTATAGACAACAGTCGGTCTAAGAGACGTGAAGCGTAGACGCATTGTTCAGAGCGAAATGCTTGTCAACAAACAACGCAACATAGAGAGAAATAAAGAAAACGCAAAGCATATAAAGAAATAATAAGTACAACATTTTTCATAAAAAAAAACACGCGATGTCAATTTGCCGTATTACGAGTACCTTAACAAATTTCATACAACTATAAATAATGACAGTTGTGATTTGAATAAACGGGCTTAAACTTTTAAGCATTGTCCTATTTTCAAAACATTCATAACACTGAAATTAAATGTTCTATATACAAAATTACACTCGCAATTTACAAATTAATCTTGAAATATACATTTCATATACAATTTAACCGAATAACAACACATTGTCGCCGGCGCCGTTTGGCGACAAATCGCCGACAATTATAATTTACTAGTCGCCGTGTCGTGTAGGCGGACGCTTGTGGACTGCTAGCCTATTCAGATCTTAATGTCGCCTAAACAGTCTGGATGGCTTTTCAACCTTTATGTTCAACCTAAACTTAGTTAAGTTTATGTTTTGCGTCAAGCTAAAGTTATAAAATTTATGTGTTTTTCGTTGGTTAATTATGTTGATTATTGACAGTAAAAATGTCATGATAAAGGATATTTAATATATCTATACCTGTTGAAGATTTGTTTTTGCACATACATTGTGTCATAGACAGTTTTAAAATATAAAAAAATATAGAAAGCATTTACTGCATCTCGTACCTATACAGAAAACATTGGAAGAAATCTTTTTTGGAAAAATCAGCGAGACAACCAAAAAAAAAATCGTCAAAAGTTTCAAGTTTGCGTTTCCAACCTGGTAATTTGATAATCATCACAAATCCATGAATTCTACATTAACAAATATAAACCTATCAGACGCAAAGTTCATCAGATAGCACAATATTAGTAGATCCCTGGCAACTGTATACACAACAAAGCTTACTTCATCCGGGCGACATTACCAGAGATCAACCACGTTTGCCTATAAACAGTCTCTAATAAACTCCTAACATTATCGCCTACAACTACAATATACAACATGCGGTGTATGTACTGTAGGATTTGTATATGTGCGGCGATGACGTCACACGCTGCACTTACGGGGCAAATGTCACGCCCGCGGCCCACGTGCGCGCCCTGACGTGTGCCAGCGCACACAGGGTTGGCAAGATCAAGTTTATTTTGTTTATTTTTTTGAATGAATGTTGTGAGTAGTTTGCGAGGTTGTATGTGGGTTTTTTGTACTTATCATGATTTGTTGGAGTTGTAGGTTATTTTTTTGTCGATGTGAGACTTGAATATCAAGGCAATGCAGCTCTCGATATTTAAAAGGGACATAATAATCTGACAACAATTAATAAATAAGTATTTTGAGCATCCTATAATTTCTGCCCTGATGCTTTCTTTACTGATACGCTTAATCCATCCAAAGGTTGTCTTTAAAAGATCGCTTTTAGCGATAAGACCGCCCATTGTGTCACCCTTTGCAAAATTTCTATATTTATGTCTGTAATTTATAATGGTGTACATAATAAAGAGTATTCTATTCTATTCTATTCTTAAATTTTCAACTACATAGGTGAGAAATATTCTGGAAAAGCTCACGCCGGAAAACCACGGTTTTTTGTCTACTTTGCTAATCTTTTTCCTGAATGAAACTCAACTCGTGAACGGGTGCTGCTAACAAACTCGTGAACGGGTGCTGCTAACAAACTCGTGAACGGGTGCTGCTAACAAACTCTTGAACGGTGCTGCTTGTGGTGACTGGTCGTCTTGCTGACCATGGTTTTACTGTTATTGTTAGTAACTAGCGGTCCGTCCCGGCTTCGCACGGGTGCAAAAAAAAGAAAAAAAAAATAGCCTATAATAATCAGTGATTATGTAGCATTCAAATGGTGAAAGAATTTTTAAAATCCGTTTTTTAACACATATAATTACATTTTTAATTTTGTTTTTTTTTTTTGCTTGAGTACCATTGATATATGTTGAGTACGTATAGTTTTTATTGTATTTGTTGGTATATTGACGTGGCTGGCTGACATATGGCAAATAATTTAATATAGTGTTCTGTGTCTTGTAATGTTAATTACTTTGCATACCTAGTATTGTATACAATCAAATATTTTGTAACTGAACAGACAGCTGTACTGCTGGGGAGTTTGTTGCGCCACTTCTTCTTCCCAGCGAAAGCACTATGAAGTGGTGAAGGGCGGGCGTTTTCGGGGACTGTCTTTTGTAATTTTGACATTCGAAAAGTGCTGATTGTCAGCCTAGTTTGAATAAATGACTTTTGATTTTGATTTCAAGCAATGCCACCTCAATTTAATTTTTTAAATTCGAACAAAATCAGATAATACAATTGAATTTGGAGCAATGGTGGCCCAGTGGTATCGGGCCGGACTTACGAGTTGCAGGTCGTTGGTTCGAACCCCGGCAGGCGCTTTACTTTGTGTAAATAATTTAAATAGTTTTTGTTTTCATTCATCACCACTGCTCTCAAAACGGTGAAGGTTACGTCGTGAGGAATCCGACCCGCTTGGTAGAATACAGCCCACTTCCTCTCGAAGAGAGGAGGCCTGTGTCCCAGCAATAGGGGGTCATTGTAGGCTGATTTTGTAAATTGAATGTAACGGCTAAGACTATTTTATCTAATCTGACCTCGTGCAGTGCCAACCCTACAGAATCACCTAAGCTCCGTAAACGAACATCGTGTAGGATTCAAGAATGGAAATTGAAATGTTTCTTTTTAGATATTTGGATGTTTCGGCTCTTCTGACTCATGTGTTGCCCTATTGATTTCCTCATGTTTTGAGTCATTTTCACAGTTACTATAATGGAGGATGACGTGAGGTTATTGTTAGATTGCTATCCTTTAAAGGTTATGTCGATTTGTGGTTCATTAGCCTTTCAAGAACTAACTTTCTAGAACTTAGGCTTTTGACTACGTTGTATGTATATATTTTATGTCTATTTTGTAGTTTTTTTTATTTGTAATGTGCGTTTTGTTTATTCAGAACTAGCGACCCGTCCCGGCTTCGCACGGGTGCAATGCTGATACTAAATACACTACATATAAACCTTCTTCTTCAATCACTCTATCTATAAAAAAACCGCATCAAAATCCGTTGCGTAGTTTTAAAGATTTAAGCATTCAAAGGGACAGAGAAAGCGACTTTGTTTTATACTATGTAGTGATAAACAATTTTTCTTTCTTTCTTTTCTTTTCTTTAAATGTAATTTAGAGGGTAGACTAACCAGCATCCTACATTCTCTTTGCATTCATGCTGTAATACATATTACTTACTTATTCTGCTACCGAATAGTAGTATAGCAGTTCTGGCTATACTGGGTTGCAGGCTCTGTGCCTGCAACGCCAGCACATCAAGCTACTAAAATCTACCAAATTTCTTTAAAAGATTTTCAACTTTATAGCTGAAGTATAAGGTTCAAAGATGATTGAGAAAATTTGACACTTTCGGGTAGCTTGATGTGCTGACGTCTGTACATCGACGCGCAACCAGTTACTATGGATTCAGTAAGTATATGATTCTGAACCCCCCTTGCGTTAAAAATGTTTGTTTTGTTTAAAAAAAAAACCGGTCATGTACGAGTCAGATTCGCGCACCGAGGGCTCCTTAAAAAATTGTAGGTATGTATGATTTCGTACCGAAATCAAAATAATCGCCCGTATCTTTTGATTGCGTTGACTTAGAAGTTTGCTTCAAGGGATTGCAGCCTTGAGTATTTAATATTAATTTCAACTTGATAACTCTACGCGTTCCTGAGAAAAAGCGTCTTGACCGACGGACAGACAGACGGACAACGAAGTGATCTTAGAAGGGTTCCGTTTTTCCTTTTGAGGTACGGAACCCTAAAAATAGCTATTCCATACATTTTCACCGCGTACCTAGGTTTTAAAGGAAACAGCTGTTTGTTTTTAACTGACGAAATGTTCCATCCTAGAGGGTACAAAATCATGTACAGTAGCAGGTCGTAGTTGTGTGTCGATGTCCACATCACCCTGTATACCATTTTCCATTAATTTCTTCTTGCAGGATCTTATAGGAGACCTTATGTTGAGCAATGAACACCTGGTTAGAAGTAAAGTACTTTATCTAAAGAAGAGATCAAGTCATTTAAATCATCATTAGAGGCACATAACGTAGTCAATAATTTTGATTGACCCTGACTTCGCAAAATCGTCAAATCATTTATTACGATTATTACGCGATTATATTAGACAGCTGAGCCGAGGTCAAAATACAGTGATTCAGGTATAACGTAATCAATTTCTAGTGAGATTTGTGACTGGACTAAAATGTGCCTATGCGCATTGACCCGCGGACTAAGATACAATCTCTTCATTTGTGATATACCGTGATAGCATGACTGACAAATTGTAGCGGAATTAACTGAGATCTAGGTATGTGCATCACTTACGCTTTCTAGATTAAAAAGTTGGCGCCTTTTTTACGCTTTCTCGAAGTTCTGCGCGTTTAGATTTGCCGTAATTGCGCTCTGTATCTTTGATTGAGTAACGAAAATACATTTTTGATAAAAAAACTTAACGTTTCGGAATTATTCCTGAGTAATTTTCCTTAATGAGTAATTATATGCCAGTAAGTGAGGTGTTATTAATACAGTGGCATTACCAAATAAGTCTGTGTGATTAAATATTCTACTAGGTAAGGCAATAGTCTGCATTCTTCACAGAAGGTATTTTTTAAAAAAGATAGTTTTAATATTTGCATTACTATACAGTGTTCAAGTTAAGAACGAATACAGAATCCTGTACTACAGTGACCACGCATATTTTTCCTACATTGTCATTCGTACACACGTGTAGAGTAGGTATTTGAGCTCAGAACAAGAAAAACAAATCAAGCACCTAATGTAGGAACATAAACAAGAAATCTTGACACTTTAATCGATCATAACCAACACCAACACAAAGACACATTGACATTTCTGTTGAAAAATGTCACGATGCATTACCAACATTTTAATCTCCATCTTCTGACGCATGCGCCCTACCGTTCTCGGAACTGCCCGAGCGCACCTTGACATTCGCATGTCAAATGTCAACCGGCCAATGACCCCGTGCGTGATAGTTCACCACAGATTATCGAGACTTTATTTTGTTTTTTTTTTTTACTTTCGATACGTCTGCGTTAAGAGTTAAGACACCGTGTGAAGCTTTTCGATATTTGACATTTTAAGACATGGGGATTAAGTCGATGTTCGATGGATTAAGTCTGTAGGATACATTTATTAATTAGCTGTAATAAAACATTATTTAAAATCATTAAAAATGTAGTTCTCTTCATTAAGTTCATTTAGAAAATTAGTCATTACTTAAATCAACTTTCTAAATTGCTGTCTAGATTTCTAGCATTGCTCTTTTCAGTATTTACATCGTAAGCTTAATCTCCACTTTAACTAGAACTGGTTGCAAACTAATTAGTAAGTCAGAATAACAATTTCTTCCTAAGCCAAATGTAGCCAGCCATTCGTAACTGTATCAGAATTGAGGCGGCACGAGACGAATTGAGAATCTTAAACCGATTTAAACCAATTTGGGATAATACTCTACAATTACGCAAATGACTCAATTATGGACTTGTTTTTACGTATTCGTAGTGTAAAGCTTTGTAAAAAGGATAAAGTGTGTATTTTCTTCTTTCTTTGCGCTGATAACACTAAGGCTCTTTGTACACACGGTTTCTTGCCGTAAAAAAGTACGATTTATTCGTTCGTATTTGTCGTCAGTGTTGTATGGATCACTATGGAAGTTTATAGACGACACGGCGGCACTACGGCACGGAGTCGTTGCCGTATACCATAGAACCGTGCCATATACAAGGTCACACGATTTTTCTACGCAATAAAGAAACCGTGCCGTGTACAAAGGGCTTCCATTCTGTATTCCAAATGTGTTGATTATTCTGATTTGCATATGATATGACGTTTGTCAGGGGCCCGTGGCTAAATAATAACAGCCGCATAGGTTGATCGATCAGGTTAAGCTACGCTTGCCGCGGTTTATCTGTGGATGGATGACCAGCTTTACATACCGAGACCTCTCCATGCCTCGGAAAGCACGTTAAGCCGTTGGTCCCGGCTGTCATTCGTGGATCTTTGACAGTCGTTACGGGTAGTCAGAAGCCCGAAAGTCGACAACCAGTCTTACCAAGGGGTATCGTATTACCCGGTAACAGGGTTGTGGAGGTCAGATAGGCAGTCGCTTCATGTAAAATACAGGTATTCAGCTACATCCGGTTAGACTGGAAGCCGACCCCAACATAGTTGGGAAAAGGCTAGGCAGATGATGATGATGACGTTTGTCAATTATTGTCTCCGTACATTAAAGTACAGGCGGGAATCTACTGGTGGTAATCTACGTTTATATAATTATAAATTTGGGTTAGATCTGAATGCCAAAAATGTACCGAACAAACTGTTCATGTATCCTTACCTCCTCACTACGTGCAAGGATAACAAACATAACAAAAAATTCAAATAACATCTCAATGCCTCTCGAACTGATAGAAATTTTCAAGTACTGGTATCTTAACCAGGTCAACGTCGTTCGATGGTCGAGAGCTCTGTCGGAGCCGTACAGGTTGGAGTGCGGGGTGAGGCAGGGAGGGCTGACTTCGCCGAAGCTCTTCAACCTGTACGTGAACGCACTGATTGAGGAGCTCAGCAGCACCCGTGTCGGCTGCCATATTGACGGTGTGTGTGTCAATAATATTAGTTATGCGGACGACATGGTGCTGTTGAGCGCCTCGGTGTGTGGTCTGTCCAGGTTGCTGGGCATCTGCGAGCGTTACGCGCTGGATCACGGTTTGCTCTATAATGCTAAGAAGAGTGAATGCATGGTCTTTCGGGCCAGGGGTCGGAGCTGTCCGGATTCTGTGCCACCTATTAGATTGAACGGTGTCAAGTTAAAAAGCGTTCAACAATTTAAATATCTCGGGCATATCGTGACCTCTGACCTGAGGGACGATGCGGACATCGATAGGGAGCGGAGGGCGTTGTCTGTGAGGGCCAATATGATCGCCCGCAGGTTTATTCGTTGCTCGGGGGCCGTCAAAATAACTCTTTTCAGAACGTTTTGTACGTCCCTGTACACGGCCAGCCTGTGGGGGTCATATACCCAAAAGCAGTACAACGCTCTCCGTGTTCAGTATAATAATGCGTTCCGGGTGTTGTTGGGGCTGCCCCGGCACTGCAGCGCGTCGGGGATGTTTGCCGATGCCCGTGTCGACTGTTTCTACACGACGATGCGCAAGCGGTGCACATCTCTGGGGCGCAGGCTCCGGGCCACCACCAACACCATCCTGAGCGTATTTGCGAACAGGTTTGATTGTCAGTACATTAACCATTGTTATATGATTAATGTAATGACAAACAAACAAATGACTCAAAGGCAGGCATATTAGTTTGAATTTTAATTTAATAATAGTAATAATAATTTTTGTTTTTTTTATTTTTTATTTGATGATTTTAATATTAATTTAATTTTAATTTATATTATTTAATTGTAAATTTAATGTTATCGTTATTATTTTTATTTAAACTTATTGTGTTTATGATCTAGGAATGGATTGAAATAAATGATTTTTGAATTTGAATTTGAATTTTATTGAACAGTTTGTACGTAACTTGCTGCCATTTCCGACGGGGTTGTGTTCCGATACTAAGTGCGTTCGATGGGCATATCGGGTGATTTGAGAGCTCATATGAATAGTGTGAATGGAGGAGGCTAAGCTTGTTTACCTTACTATGGAAAGAGCTCAATTTATAAATTATGCTGTTAGATCTGGAAAGGTTGAAATGTATTTTCGTCTATTAAGGTTGTGGGCAATCGAGCTCTAGACTTTTAACTTTAGATGGTTTATACTGTGATTAATTTAGTCACATTTTTTTCAGTTTATCTATGTATCACTAACTTTAACCGTCAACTTTAACGTTTTCTGCACAAATGCGTAGTCTCATATCTTCCAAAAACATAATACTTGTTACAATTAAGTAAGAGTATACTTAATCATTTTTTGGATGGATTCTGATACGGTTTTGAACAACATTTGCAGAATTTATTCCGGAAGGTTTATGTGTATAAAACATTAATATTTAACAAGGATATAATAATGAAATCTTCATGTTTCTTAAGTCTTTAAAATTTGCGAAGCAGGGGCATGTCACTGGCAGTCCTATAAAAATTATACCCGTAGCAGTTATCAACTCGTCGTTTTATATATTCATAAGACCATCAAAGAATAAAAACATCGTACGTTTCTGACATTTGAACTCCAAAAAACGTGGACCAACTATATGAATAGAAGTGAACTTTAAAAAAGGTCAAACTTTTAAAATATAATCTGACAAATTGTCACTTAAGTATGTAAATACCGGACTACATAAGATAAAAACCGCCATTACATATCACATTCAGATTGTCAATTATATTATAAGTTATTTAGGAAGCTATTTACCGTAGTTCAGTTAAAAGGTGAACCAGTTTTTACAGTATATTTCTCGGTATATGAATATAAAACGCCTACTGCTGGGGTATGTATTGTGACGAGAAGCATTTCTGGTGTAATGTCGATTGGTTGGTATTAGAATAATAGCCGTAAACAGTATTCTGGTCGAACTGAATTGCATTTTTTATAAATGTAGCTGTTGCCCGCGATTTAGACTGTGATCACTGATCGACAGTCCAGTGTGATCATCATAGAGATGTCAGCATTAAGGAAGGGGCCCGTAAGGGCCGAAGCCTGCCGAGGCAGCGGGATTGTCCGAAAGGGTTACCGCTACCCCGGAATATAAAGGGCTAAGGAAGGAACACGGGTGGGTTTTAGTCAGTAAGAGTCTGACACTCCCTTCTGCTCCACCCTGAGCGGGAGGGGTCATTTGATGATTTCCCATCCACAAAAAAAAAAGAGTATGTTATAGTATTTTTATAGCGGTGGATATGCCTTTTCTTGATTTACGGATGGGATAGTTTCCTGTAGTTTTTTTTTAATTGAAAATAACACTAGTTCTGAAATCATAGGACACCATGGTTTTGGTGACAGTGTCCATTTTAGGGTTCCGTACCTTTAAGAAAAAAAAACGGAACCTTTATAGGGTCACTGTGTTGTCCGTCCGTTCGTCCGTCTGTCCGTCAAGACCCTCTATCTCGCGTGGAGGTGTGGAGTTGAAATTAAAACCATATATTCAGATCTGCGGACTCTTGAAGCTGTGAATAAAATAAACTTCTAAGTTAACGTAATAAAAAGATAAAGAAAAGTATATTTCGACACTCTCAAGGGAGTCAAAAGCTATAGGGTACTTTCCGTTGACTTAGAATCATGCAATTTGGCAAGAAGCAAGGTCATGCAGCACAAGAAAAAGAAAAACCCTCGGTGCGCGAGTCCGACTCTCACTTGACTGGTTTTTTATTTTATTTGTAGTATCTAGTTTTTATTTCAATAAAGTTTCTTGTTTATTCATTTGTTTTCTATAATTAGGTATCAAATTGACACTTAATGCCCGGTGCAGATTGGCGAAACGCAACGTGAAATGTACACATTGAAACAAATTCTACCTAGTTAGTTATTGTATTACATTTCATGTTGCATTGCATAAGTTTGGACGGCTCATTTGTATTACGTTACACCAATCTTTACGGGCATAATACTTGGTATAAATATACAAAGGTATGACAATTGTAAATTATATTCTTTGAATTAATTGATTTAAAAAGTACGTAATTATACCTATTCAGCTCGAAACACCAAATTAAGTAAATGTTCTACAAGCCACACATGTTCAAAACGATAATACCACCAATATCCAGTAGATCTCAGTAAATTCAATACACGGAATATTTACGATCTGTTGGCAGTGACTATATAACAGTGGTATTCAATGAGCTATTGTAAATTAGTTTAGCTGAGGTTACGCGGCGCTGAGAAGATCGCGATATATGGCCGGTGTCTGTGTGGGGCACCATGCAACGTTTGAGGAACGGGATATTTATACTGGGTGTTGTTGAATGTCAGAGAATCAAAATAGTAGCCTTGATTCTTTATCTGTATGTGTCGAAGTTTCGACTTTCGGCACGATTCGATGTTGTCCGTGATATTAAAAAGATTTGGATGAAATATTTGTGGACCGATCATTTCTAAAATTCTACAACCTCTGCCAAAAGATTACATCATTTCAGCCGAAAAATGTCCACTCCTGGACATCAGCTTCAGAACCAAACAACGGTAACGTCACTTCGATCGGTTCTGTGCTGCCCGCATCCAGTGGATTTCTGCGGCCGTCAAAAGATTTTCGAAAACCACCGAAATGATTACATCGAGCTGCAATATTTAAGAACCACCACCAACATGAATTTCTTAAGACTGTGCCGATGTCACAGTGGCGCCCTCATCGTTTGTTTGGTTATTTCATGCAATTTAGAATGAAAATGCAGAAAATAAGCACGTTAAGTTGTGCTTCACAAGATTATACGTTAATATTATTAGAAGCGGTAGTTTTATATTGTTTAGTTTTATCATAATCCTTAAAACGGAATATAGTGGCCACTTTTATCCGTTTTAAGGATTATAATGAAATTAAACAATATAAAACTACCGTTTCTAATAATATTAACGTATAATCTTGTGAAGCACAACTTAACGTGCTTATTTTCTGCATTTTCATTCTAAATTGTATGAAATAACCAAACAAACGATGAGGGCGCCACTGTAGGGTCGACACAGTCTTAATAAAATAAACCTAGTCCTGCAAACTACGCAAGTCATGTCCCCCTACTCATACAACCACAGTCCTGTACCGCAGCGTCAGTGCGATTGTTTCATTACACACAATGTGTGGTTACCGTAGTCCCGGGGAGCGCTCCTATTCTATGCTATTGAGTTATCAAATATGGCGATAAGGTAGGAGTACGGAATTCTAGTTTCTTTATAAGAGTCTAGTTGCTGGGATATATGTATTTACTGGGGTTACAAAAAAGGAATAGTGTTTACTATGTCAATATTTATTTAGGAGAATTGTTAGCATTCCCATACAAGGTGGCAGTGCTGCCAGCATTTTGGGCTATTTTTCTGTTGACAACGATGCGGACGAACTTTTTGATGCACTACGAGTCTTTTGTCCCCCTTTTTTATATACTTGTACATATTATTATAAATAATTGCTCTGTTCGAATCAAAATCTTTAAGCTAAGATCAGAGCTCATCTAAATCTAAGACGATGCTTCTTTGCAGAATCTAGGGTCAAAAACACAGCTACACAAATTACAAGAGTTAAGTATCCATGATTCAAGACAGTGTTTGTGTGTAAACAAATTTCGTAAATGTTTGGCTCTGACTAAACTTATTGACATAATTCCTACCATGTCGGAGACGACGAGCGAGATGCCAAAACATCGTTACCGAATAAGATAACAAACAGTGAGGTAATGATAGATGCTGCACATAACAATGATCACATGTTATGGCCAAACTTTGTTGGTAAACAATCAAACGTCATGCTTTGATGTAATTTTGTTGAGGTCAATACTAGTCTATAATCACTTACCTATATTATGTTCATCGAAGAATTCTACAGAATTTAAATAGCTGATTGATATCCCTCTTTCATTCGGTTGGCTTACGTTAAAAATGGATCTGATGATGGATGGATGAGGAGCATGTGGCTAAGCAATACCTAACAGCCGCACGAATCGATAGATCAGGTTAAGCTATGCTTGCCGCAGTTGGCCCGAACTAGGCCCGCGTGGTGGATTACGACCAACTCTCCCTCACTGAGAGGCGACCTGTGTCCCAAGAATGGGAACATTATAGACTGATTAGGCTAAAGATTTGATTTAGTTCAGTTCATTCTAAAGCTAAATATATCTTAAGTAAATTGACACCAATTTCACCCCCTTAAATCTTCGACCGCGATGACTATCAGACAGACTACAAGTCAAACTGCATCTTACATAAGCAATGAATCAAAGGAGAACGACCTCGGCGGAGTGACAAGCCTTCGATCATTGCACCTCCATTGTTCAGCAAATACGTTATAGGTGTAACCTTTGGGAGTGCGCGTGGGCAGCTCCCGCCCTGGGCGTGACCCGGCCATAGATCAAGTGGGTGCGGGAACCTGTTTGTGCCTATGGAAATTAGGAAGGCTGGAGTATAATGTTATTGTCACGGGGTATATTTCAAAGGGCAGAAATAAATAATAGTATTGCCTGGGTATTACATTCCTTATAAATTACCTCTGACTAAGTACAGATGGAAGGATGCTTTGAACTGTTTGTTGCTGGTTAAAACATTCCAACCGAGCTCCGAAAAAATTTGTGGAACACATGTGGTTTGACAATAACATTATACTCCAGCCTCCAGTGGTTTCTTATTCGCTTAATACTACATTTACATTCAGCCCCTGCCGCTGCCACTCACACTGCAAGCAATAATTCCCTAAATTCTGCTGCAGCAGGATCGAGAGAAGTGTGTGTTTACATACTGCCCTACCACTCACCGCTCGAGTTTCGGCAACGGCAGACGTCGTCGAGGCGCTCGGCGAGAACTGAGCGACGGAGCAGAATGCAAACACGCACTGCTGATTGCGTTGCTTCCGCACAAAAAACCGCTCTTTTGGGGAGCACCGAGCAGCGCGAATGGCAGTGGCAGTCAATGAGAAGTATCGTGTTTACACACTCGTCATGCCCACTTCCCTGCTCACTTCGGCTGAATGTAGGTAAATGTAGCATAAGACACGTCCCGTGGGATGAATAAACTCATAAAATACCTCTTAGGTAGGTAAACACAGTAATAGTAAGTACTGTATAATGTTACTGTAACAGCCCTTCCACACTATGCTCTGGCGCTGGTCCTCGCGCTGTCACGATGTCGCCTTCTCAGCCCACACACTGCTCTACTCGCGCAATTAATCGCACAATTTATTGCTGGCATGACGAGTAATGTTGCCACACTACTATGTCCTTGCTCCTTTCCTGGCTACTTCCCATGCCACTCGAAAGTGTGTCGCAGCCCTATAAGTGGTATTATCTCTTGATATCTATCTATGTAAATCTCTTTGGAACTTATATGTTCAGGCCGTTTGAGGTTGAAACACTATGGCCATGGGGTCCGAGTGTCAACTTAGTTTTTCGAAACATAACCAAGCGGTTGGTCGACTCTTCACCTGACCACAGGGCTGGCCTATTTTTGGCCCAAGAATCAGCATTGCCATACAACGTGGCAATGCTGCCAGCCTTTTGGGCACTTTTCTTATTGACAGCGATGTGGATGAATTTTTTGATGCCATTTGATTATTTCCTCTCCTTTTTATATAGGTACTTGTGGCCATTATTATTATTATTTTAAAACTATCAGCTTTTTAAATTATGTACCTAAATATAATTAAATAGTAGATTAATTTCCTTTGTCAAGTTTAATGTTGATAAAATTCCAAGCACAATGACATTAAAACAACTCCACCATTAAATTCAGACTGGGCCATCTACGGTCTCTAATGCGACATTAATACGCGTCATAAACAAAAAACTACCACAATCAAATCAACATTCACGCCCTACACCTACAAACTAAGTCGTTGTCACAATAAATTCCTCTGTCGTATCTGCGATAATAAAGTCAGCTCTTTGGTAATAAGCCATGCTTAGCGCGTGGGCCGAATAATGAAGACATTTGTCGCGGGCCCGTACATATGTTATCCCCTTATAGTTCTTGTATTGGGATAAGTTCAGTTATCTTCGTTTGCTTTCAAATTTTGAGGTTGTATTCAAATTGGGACTTGGGAGGTGTCGTATTACGGCCACACGCGTGTTTTTGATGCTAAATGTTTAGTTTGGTGAGAATTTGTGTGACTATGAATAAGTTTAACATAACATCTGTAATCCACGAAGAGTTAAGAAGAGGTGTACTTTAATACACCCAAATTTCGCCAGAGTTTATTAGAAGTGTTTTGCATTAGAAGTTCTCATTAGTTAAGACTCCAAAGATAGGCTTCTAAAGAAGAAAAGTGTAGTGTTTACGCTTAGGAACGCTATTCATCTATTCGTAAACTATAGGGTTGATACTGACGGAAGAAATATACGCAATAACTTAAGTCTTCTATTAAATTATACCTCTGAAACAGGAAAATAGACTGTCAAGCATTTGTCTTGAGTCGCTTAAAAGGTATAAGTTGAATGGTAAGTATACACAAGACACGCAACGCCCCGGAAGCAGTACGCCAGAGATGGTGAACCTTTTCACAAGTGCGAGACGCCTTCCCTTTTTTACCCATAGGCAACTGATTTCTGAGAAAAGACACTAAATCTGAACACAACAATGACCCTTATTGAAATCCTTTATTAACCAATTATGTTCATCATCCGTTACTGGGCTTGTTTATGCTAGCCTCCTTAATAGCAAGCCATATACAAAGCTCGATGATAATGACGTAGCATAATCAGCTTATAATGTTCCCACTGTTGGGACTCAGGGCTCATCTTTGTGAGTGCAAGTGGACCATGATCCACCACGCGGGCCCAGTGCGGGTTGGTGGACCTCACGTCTTCGATTTTTTTAGTTCTAGGTCATGTCGATTTCCTCACGCTGTTTTTCTTCACCGATTTGAGAGCAGATAATGATGTGGTCGTTATTAAAATATGGTTCTGTCTGTCACTTATTATTGTGTCACAATATTTAGAAAAAATGTGATTTTGTACCAAAATGAATGCCCGGAATTTCCAGTCATGACACGCGTGCCAAAAGTTCACCATCCCTGCCACCATCGATTTTTACCAGGCTTACATAAAGTGCAGTAGTATTTACGTCATATAGAGCAGGTATCAATTTTAATGCGACATAATGGCGAGGTTTCACTTATTTGGAGCAAAACCGATCGCTCGGTGAAAGGTGGCGATGGTATCTGCGGTACTTTCGAGCGTCTTTGTCTTGCTGTATATTATATTAACTGTAGATACTGCGGCTGGTCGCTCGGTAAGTGGACGCTGCGGTTTTGGTTGGCTGACTGGGTTTTTTTTGGACGTAAGTATACCTAGGTGTATGTGCCACAACTGGCCGTGTCTCTTGTGTCATGTTTCTTATAAGCTACTGATCAAAAAGTTTTGCGTTATTTGACATGTTTATTGATAGAACAGCACGCTTGAAAGGTAACACTTTCTTTCGTTTTTCATCTTTGTCAAGATCCTCATCATAACTTTCATATGCTTTATTGGTGTAAAGTAGGAAAATTATGATGAAAATTATGGTACGGCCACAAATATGTACATTTTAGGTATATTCTGTCAGCACATCAAGCTACTACAATCTGTCAAATTTATTTAATAGATTTCAACTTTATCGCTGAAGTATAAGGTTCAAAGTTGTTTGCGAAAATTTGACACTTTTTGGGTAGCTTGATGTGCTGGCGTCTGTACAAGACTTAACCATTAGTAATTTCCAGAATGTCCTTATTTATATATACTTTACCAGAAAGTACGTAACAAAAATATATTTAATACTATAAAGCATACAAAGGCGGCCTTGTGGCTTTCTGCGATGTCTTCCAGACAAGAAAACCATTCTTTCTAGTCTGCATCAATATGTTCATTGGTCAATTTCAGCATAGCTAGTTTGATCCGTTACCCATTTAATGGCCCTGCTGATTAAGTGTGAAATTGAGATGAGAGCGAACATTCCCCGTTAAACTTAGAAATGGTTTCACGGTTGGTTAGTCAAAGGTCGTCTGACAGCGGCGACGGGCTTTGAACTTTGATGGGCGATACTAAATTAATAGGTACTGAGAAGTTGGTGCTATCAGTTTAATTAGCCGGCGCTAGAGGGGAGAGGCGAGAAGGCCTCGATAAGGTGGTGTTCTATTTATTTATTTAGGATCTCCAACAAAAGATATACACAACAAACCAGGACATACATTCTGGAGTAGATGTTCTCCTTCATTTATACCACAGCATGCACAATAAAGTTAAAACCAAACTAACAAAGTTAAAATATTAATAATAGTTAAAATGGTCAAATAGAATTGAAACAATTTTGCCAGAATTTGGAAAAAGTGAATACATTTATAAAGGAATTAAAAGTAAAAAATGCTGAAAGCTACCGAAAACCTTATGTCAAAATCAAAACTTATATTCAAATTATCCTGAGTAATCAGCACTTTTTAAAATTAACAAAGACAGTCCCCCAAAACGCCTGCCCTTCACCGCTTCCTAGTGCTTTCGCTGGGAAGAAGAAATGGCGCAACAAACTCCCCAGCAGTCAGTCCTGTTAAAAGTCATTGTAGAAATAAAAAACGCTTTTAAAGCGATTGTTACTTGTTTAAGCCTTTTGGATACTTTTAAGTAAAAGTGTCAAAGATCCACGAATGACAGCCGGGGCCAACGGCTTAACGTGCGCGCGTTACGGGTAGTCAGAAGCCCAAAAGTCTGACAACCAGTCTTACCAAGGGGTATCGTATTACCCAGTAACTGGGCTGTAGAGGTCAGATAGGCAGTCGCTCCATGTAAAACACTGGTATTCAGCTGCATCCGGTTAGACTGGAAGCCGACCCCAACATACTTGGGAAAAGGCTCGGCAGATGATGATGATATATGTGTAGAAGAGTCTGACCAAATAAAAGTGGGATGATTGGAAGTGGTGTGTGAAAGATTTTATGAATGTGAAGGTGGACTCTGAGACCACGGCTTATTATGGCTGATCCCTATAATTTACAGACTGTTATTGGGTAACTTTGAGACTCCTGTCTTTACCAATTATGAAGCAAAGACCTCATTTTTCCTCAGCTTTGCATAGTAGTCCCATATGGAAGCAGCTATCATAGGCTTAAGACGACGCCATCCGTTAAATGGCGCCTTCATCGTTTGTTTGGTTATTTCTTTTATTTTATAATGAAAATGCAGAAAACAAGCACGTTAAGTTGTACTCCACAAGATTATACGTTAATATTATTACAAACGGTAGTTTTATATTGTTTACTTTTATTTTAATCATTAAAGCGGATAATAGTGGCCACTATTTTCCGTTGTAAGGATAAAAGCCTAATTTAAAATAAATAACCAAACAAACGATTATGGCGCCACAGTGCGGTCAGCGTCGCCTTAAATTAGGTTACGAATCTATTTATATGCCCAGTTTGGCAATAAAAAATGCCACCATTGGTAAGTAAGTTTAGTGGTTTTTAGTTATAGGAACCGAGCATTAGAGGTGTATAGAAGAAAAACAAATGCTACATGGATCCAAAAAAAAAATGGAATAAGGGCAGAAGCATTTGTGGAACGTTGGTTACTTCATAAAAATAGAAACTCCCTATCGCGAAGCTGCTGTGTTTACGCGAAAATCCTTCCACACTTGGCATGCTCTGTTAACTTTACTCCAGCATTACCTTATCACCGCAGCCGACACTCACAGTATATCGCCATCCTAACTAAACATTACCAGTCTATTATGTATCGACACATGTACTTTTGTACCATAAACTGATGGTGTTTAAGCCCCGAACTAGTTTCTGTCCTATCTGAGGGACAACTGGAATGTACAGTCGACGTCAAAAATATAGGGACGAACAGACTGTTCAAAATGATCAGAGGGGCAATTCCCATATTTTAAGAACGTTCATATTCTAATCTCGATTTGTCATAAATCTCATCTCAGCTACAATTAATGTCTAAAATAGATTTTGACATTGATTGTCACTGAGATGAGATTACGACTAGATTTTGAACGTTTTTAATTACGAGATTTGACCTTTCGAACAAGTGAAAATATTTAACTTTATCTCAATTAGATAAAGTTCATGCCAGAATGACAGTTGAGTATTGTGTTCATTCTGGAATGTGTCACTCAGATATAGGTAGCAGTAGGTAGTTCTATTTTGTTTACTAGTTTTGACTATTTAGAACAGTCTGTTTGGGCCACAGCTGACAACACTTTTAGCATCGGCGATTGGCAGCCATCCGCAAAGTGACGCCTAAATGCGATGCAACATTGATACAATCGCCGGTTGCTGATGCTAAAAGCATCGTGTTTGTTTTGTCCCTTTGTCCGTATATTTTTGACGCTGAGTGTACGAGGGGCTTATAGACAAAACAATGGAACTGTAGGCGAACTGGATAGCTCAGAGTAGTTGTTGGCTCGGGGGGTGATGATAAAATGTGGAGTTATACGTTTTAATGGATTTGTGTCGCAAGTGGGGATTCGAGGATTTATACATGGTGAGAGAAAGAGGTAATACAATTGATTGGTTTAAATTTATATCGAAGACTGATCAATTGAATGGTAATTTTGAAACAATAGTAATACAGTAGGTATAATCTAACAGATTAAATTATTATCTAAGACAATTGTTGAAACTTAATTTTTCAGAAACTTCTAAAATATTTTATTTCAAATAAACTTACACAGGCATTTATGAAACGTCAGAAGCTATATGCATGATTTCATTTAAACGTTTTCTATGGGCAAGAGCCGGCAAAAAAAAAACTGGATTTACAATCTTTAACTTTACAAAGTTTCCTTCTATGATGCTTGTGGAGCTCCCAAAATATTCAAAACTTTTGATGAACTTTTGAAAACTTTTAAAAGTCCAATCTAATAAATAACAAAATCACAATAAATTTGCCTAGAATTTTCCATACTATGTTGGGGTCGGCTTTCAGTCTAACCGGAGGCAGCTAACTACCAGTATTTTACATGGAGCGACTAGCTAGCTTATCTGACTTCCACAAAATCACCTTGCTACCAAGCCCATTGCAACACCACGTGTCTTCCCATGAATCAAATACCACAACATTGACACATCACCCGCTCCTAATCCCACGATGCTAGCCCAAATAAATTAATATTTAATTGGCGCGATCGTATCTGCCTTCAAATGTCGGGCCGATATAAAAATGTCACAGCTACTGACATTTTGGAAGGTAATCCGAGCCAAGAAAGTGATCTCGTTAGACCTTTAACCAGCAGGCGCTTGCGACAAAATTTTGCTGTCACACTATCTCGCGTCAGAACTAGACATGACTATGCGTAATCATAAACGTTACTAACACTTCTTGGTTCAGTGCGAGATAAAGTGGGGACAAAATTTTCTCGCTCTGTGCTATTTGCCTGTTATTAATTGACTGACGAGTCTGCTTAGCCTTGGTGGCGATGGATTGAAGATATGGATCGGTCTCATTGTTGTCAAATGTCGGTTCATGAGCGATTAGGTAGCTCTAGTGTCGTAAAAGTTGCGTGTGATGAAAAGGTGTTGCGAAATTGCTTCTGTAGGTTAGAATAATTATGGATGAGGATAATATAAGGTTTTCTGTGAAAATAGTACAAAAATACAGGCTGGCAGGAACATCGACACGCAAACTGCAACCATTAATTCAGCACATGATTCAGAAGCGTAATACTGTCTTAGATGATACTATTACAAGTAACCCTAGCAACGAGATTTCTGAGGGGCAATTCTCGTAATTTTTAAGAACGTTCACAGTCTGATCTCAGTCTCAATCTGTCAAAAGTACCTCAAATTTCCCTACATTTTGACAAGTTTGTGACATTTGTTTGTCGCCGAGATGAGACTGCGACTAGATTTTGAACGATTTAAATTACAAGACTGGTCTTTATACAAGGTGTAACATAAATAACGCAAGACCTCATACACTCCAATTAGAGTATTGAGTTAAAAGCATAATACAATGACTAAAACTTTTTTTTTTAAAGCATATTATTTTTATTAAGAAAATCCTGTTGACACTAGCATTACTTTATGCAATTAAAACTGAGTCTTATTGCCTTGAGATAATATTTAATTTAATTTGGCTCAATCGGCGGTTAGTATGAAAAAATACATAATTTAAAAAAGTTACTGAAATCGATTCAGTAGTCAATTATGAACAAACTACTTTTAGGACTTGCGTTTATTCTGTTACACCTTGTATAAGTTCAATGTTAACGTATCATTTACCTAAACCTTCCAGAATAAATGCTGTTATTGATGGGGAAAATCACATCAAAATTCTTTTTGCGGCTTAGAAGATCTGAGCGGTCACACAGAGACACGAAGAGTGACTTTGTAAAATACTTTTTTTTTTGTGAAATGCTGCTCGCTAGGAGACCTCTCTGCCGATAACCTCCTAGCTTAACCGGACTGTGGATGCCTTAATAAATATATAAAGGCCTCCAAACAGGGCACATATTATATATATGTCACACAAGAGGTTATTTTTTGCCAACAATCAGACGATATCACCGCCCAACATTATGCATAAAATATGAGTTCCTATTATTCACAAAAGCAATCTTATTTCGACACAATAAAGCCATTCATAGCTACCAATAAACTACCTATATCATTTGCATTGTTTTTTTTTTACTGCCAAACAAAATTATTTTAAACGGTCAGTTGTCACGTCCTTTATAGAACTAAATACACACATCAAAAGTGTCTAGGGATCAAGCATTTTTATGCGGATTTCTTGAGATTGAGATGTGGCTTTGTAATAAATTTATGATTTTATAAATTTATATGGATCCTTTTTGGTGAATTTCATAATTTGAATCAGGAACTGTGAATCAAATTCGAGTAAAAGATGAAAATCAGCTGTCAATATTTTCCCTATAAAAACATACAACGCATTGAAGACATTATTAGTGCTACTGTTTCCCTACTACTGATTAAAACCAACGTTATTATGGAGCGGCGACGTCATTTAAGCAGGGAAGAAATGCTCAGAGCCGTGGGAATGATAGAAGCTGGTTCCCGGCAACGTACTGTGGCTTTAGCTCTGAATACAAGTCAGAGTGTTATCAGTCGACTTTGGACACGTTACCGAAGCACTGGTACCGTGGCTGAGCGCCATGGAGGACGGTATCGCTGCACCACACGGAGACAAGACCGATACATTCAAATCTTAACTCGAAGAGCTCCAACAATAACCGCCATGATGTTAGCCGTGAGGCTTCATCACTCTTCAGGGAACTTAATTAGCGACCAAACAGTCAGAAACCGCTTGCATGAAGTGAACCTTCATTCCCGAAGACCGCTACGGGTACCACCTATAGCAATGCACAATCGTAGGATTCGATATCAATGGGCTCTTGAACACAGAAATTGGGCAGAAGAACAATGGCGTTTCGTGTGCTTTTCTGATGAGTCTCGTTTTGGTATGAGACCGGATACAAGACGTATACGACACTGGAGAACCCCTGGACGCCAACAGCGATTAAAATCCTGCCAGGAAGTCCATCCTTATAGTGGTGGAACCATCATGGTATGGGCGGGTATTTGGATCGGCGGAAGAACTGAGTTGATTTGGATCAGAGGCAACCTTAACGCTCAAATTTATGCTGAGACGATTGTATCAGACGTCATCGTTCCTCTACAAGTGCAAATCGGTCCCTTATTTCAGTTAATGCATGATAATGCACGACCGCACACCGCAAGAGTTGTAAGACAGACTCTCGCCGCAGCTAACATCAATGTCCTGCCCTGGCCTGCTCAGTCGCCAGACTTGAACCCGATTGAGCATGCATGGGATATGCTACAGAGAAGAGCTCTGCCGAATATGGAGGGTATCCAGTCGCAAGAAGACCTTTTTTTGTTGTTGCAACGAACATGGGCGGCCATTCCACAGCGTGATTTGGATGAACTCACTTTGAGTATGTCAAACCGATGTTCTTGTGTTGTTAGTGTTCGCGGTAGAAACACGGATTATTAATTGTTTAAGTTACCCAATAAAATTTTAGAGAAAACTGTTATTTCAGTCTTTTTTTCGAACTTTTGTGTTAGTGGTTCAAATGTCAAAAATCCCTTTATTAGGAAAATGGCAAATTTCTTTATTAATGCAAAGGTGACTTGGTTTATCGTTACTGTGACAAACGAAAACACTTTATTTGATGAATCCTTAAAGAAAAATTTAATTAATATCAATCAGGAGAAAAGTTATTGCAAAAATATATGTTGATCCCTGGACACTTTTGATGTGTGTAGTCAATTATTAAGTCAAGTCTGGTGAGGTCTCGAATCGATAAAGTTATTCGATTGTGTCCATTGTTCCGAATCGATAAATATCTAAATCAATAATTCAATTATATTGTATAGATATTCGAAACTGATATTTTGAATTGTTTAAGCATCAATACTTCGAATTATGTTAATGCTCAGTAATTTAAAAGACGTTGAAAGGTTTCACTTTTGACTTCAAGGATTTTATATTTTAATTAGAACTAGCTTTTGACCGAACCTTCGACTGCGTGGATGTCGTAAAATATCCCACGGGAACGTACTACCGAGATTAAATTGTAACCTATGTGTTAATCCAGGTAATAAACTATCTGTGTGCCAAATGAGACCTATCCACTCATTGGTGAATCGCTCTTGTGAGATTTTAGGTGTTATGTTTTGAATGTCATATTTCACAGTATTCCGGTTACATAAAGTTTTGCAAATATTATCACTGTAATCTAGAGATTATAAGGAATAAACCACATGCATTTCATTATTCTATGCCACAATTTGAGGTGGACCTATTCCCCAATAAAAAAAAAATTGTCTCCTTTCATCCAAATCCGTTCAGCCAACTTCACTAACATTCTGAAAATTATATTTTGGCATTAGACTAGTTCCCACACCTCGCAGCAATTACTTTTTTTTTTCAAAAATATTCAATATACAATTTCGACTTCATACTAGATTATTAAGAATATGATAGATTAATATGATGATAAAAAAGGCAAGTGCAATAGATATTATCATTGTTTGACAATGAAAACTAGTTAACATTGGATAAAAAAACCTTGTTATCCAAACCTATTTTATTTACATCATTCATGTTGAAATTACGTTTAAAAACACTACTACATAACAGATGGTCAAAATTATATCCAAAAACCATTGTCACTTAATTCCTTTTTACTTTTTAATTACAGTGCGGCCGCGACGAGTGAACACATTCTTGGCACCTTTCAATTTCATACAAACGAATACGTGTTTTGCGAATTTGATGTTCATTAGTTACTCAAGTTTGTGTAAATAATTTCATCACCACTGCTCTTAAAACGGTGAAGGAAAACGTCTAGAGGAAACTGTTATATCCTGGAACCAAAAATCCGAAGACGTGACATCCATCACGCCCGTTTGGTGGGTTATGGCCAACTCTTTCTCACAGAAAGAGGAGCCCTGTGTGCCACCAGTGGGAAAATTATAGGTAGATTCCAGAGGGGAAATTCTCGTAATTTTAAGAACGTTCACAGTCTGACCTCTGTCAAAAATACCTTCAATTTCCCATCAATTTTAAAGTTTTTTGACATTGATTATCTCTGAGATGAGATTGCGACTAGATTTTGAGCGTTTTTAATTACGGGAATTGGCCATCAGTTACTAGAATTGTCACACACACACACTGACAGATGTCAGGAAGGCATTCTCTCAACGGCCGTGCTATAGACAAGCGATAATAAAACCACAGGATCGTATAAAACATTCATTCAATTACAGCTCGTTTCACACCACATAAACTGCAAAACAACAACATTCTATTATTTCCCATTTATCCCTAACAAGTATAATTTGCAAATAAATATAAGACCGTGTAAACTATGGCTGGCAACTAGCACCCAGGCACCCGTACGATACTACATTATATAGCTTTGGGACTAACAACGTTTGAACTTGTAATAAAATTGTTTGAAGTGAAAGGGTTGAACGTGGGAAAAACAAAAGAGGTTCTGGTTAGATGTCGCAATGCTTTAAGAAAACTTTCAAGATCACCTAGGGCGCATTTCATCCATGAAACTGAACGTGTTTAGTACCTACATCTAAACCGCGTTTATAATTTTTTTGAATATTGACTAACAGCTTTTGCACGTAGCTTCGCTCACGTCCCCACGAGGATGTCGAAGAATATCCCACAGGAACGTACGACAAATATTTAAAAAAAATTCGTTACTATTGTATTATATGTATAGATATATAGATACAGAAGATGTGTAGTTTCCATAATGACAGAAATAAAACGGGTTTGTTTACACAGTGCAAAACAAAATAGAATAAATAAATAAAATTTATTGAAATAATATTTTTTCCAAAAAAGTGTACATACAGTAGTATATATTAATCTAGGCCTATAATAGAATTATAATAATCTGGATATAAACTATGGTATGGCAAATATGAGATTACAGGCAAAAATAGAACTCTGAAGGTAACGTAGTGCGTTGCCTGATCTAGGTTTATTTATACCTGTGTTTCAGGCCATCTCTTTACGAAAGTACTAATCATTTTGTGCAAAATAATACCTAGTCCGTATACTGAGTACTAGGCAGATATACACTTTTGCACAGGAATAAGAAAAAAGCTGTAAGTAATTATTCTGTATCTTGTTTTGTTTACTAACAAATTACTAACACCTTTTTATTTTACTATTTGTGTGTTATTAACAACCCTACTAACGATAAAACTTTTCTAACTATGTAATGTATTCTCAACTATGTTGGGGACGGCTTCCAGTCTAACCGAATGCAGCTGAATACCAGTATTTGATATGGAGCGACTGCCTATCTGACCTACGCAACCCAGTTACTGGGTAATACGATACCCCTTGGTAAGACTGGTTGTCAGACTTTAGAGTCAAAGATCCACGGATGACAGCCGAGACCAACGGCTTAACATGCTTTCCGAGGCAAGGAGGGGTCTTGGTATGTTTTTTTTTTAAATTTATTTATTTATTCCATAATGTTACATTTATAATTTAACATAAAATCTGCCAAACTGCAAAGCAATTTGTCGGCAGATGTAAAGATGTTCTAGCTACGCTTGCCGCGGTTGGTCTGTGGATGGGTATCCACAGACCAACCGCGGCAAGCGTAGCTTAACCTGATCGATCGACCCTTGCGGCTGTTATTTCTTAGCCACAAGACTGTGTGTCTGAATAAGAGATAAATTAAATTAAATTTCAAAAGCTAGTCGCTACATGCGCTACACTGCCGCCCACGCAAATGAAAGAAAATTAATTTTCCCGATCATCGCTACAGCATTATTTACTACAACCAATTTCCGTACACTGGCGGCCACGGGGTAGTATGCCCCGCCTACGCGCACTTCGCACAAGGTGCAGAGCCTCCGGTCAGCACATTACTTACGTAACATGTGATCTTCGATCCTGACCTAGAACTTTGCACACCTGACCCCAGGGTAATATGTTTAACAATAAAATTGTACGTGAAAATAGCTTGGGACGCGGAAGGAGCCTTTTGAATATGTACAGTCAGCAAAGGAGATAAGTATGCAGGGTCGTCGAATATAGTTGAAGTTTAGTAAGAAACCGATTGATGTTTTCGAATAAAATTTAATTTAATTAATAGAAAACAAACAATTCATTTATCAAATTAAATTTCATTCGAAAACATCAATCTGTTTCTTAGTAAACTTAAACTATATTCGACGACACTGCATACTTATCTCCTTTGCTGACTGTACATGGAATTATTTGAGAGTATTGTTTGCACTATATTTTATCCTTTAGTGAAAACTGTTTAAAAATCAAAATTGTGAGTTTTTAAATTGGCATTTAAGATACGGTACATTAATTTCTTGCCTCGGGCGTCAAATATCACCTAGTTTATCGCTAGAGTCGCCGAACTGCTCGTTATGGACAAATTCGATGAATAATTTTAGATTACCAAAAAAGATTTGTTCTACCACAACATAGCCTAGATTACACAAGATAGAGGCAAAGTTAAAGGGAAAAACAACAGACTTCTAAACAAGACACTACAAAGTGAAAAGTACTTGAAATTCAGAAGTCGGTGTCGTTGGTTCCGCATTTTCATTTTTTGACACCAACTTCCGAAATTAAAGTTATTTTTTTACTTTGTATTGTTTAAAAAATATTTTTCAATTTTAAGTTGTACTTACCCCACACAAATTCGTATAACACTAATTGCTTTGTAAATATCAGTGACACGAAGTCATTATAACATCATCAATTCAAAATAAGTGGCAAAAATACGTATTAATGAAGCTAACTCAAAAACTACCCAAGCAAAGTTAATAAAATTTATATGGTACTACCCCTGAGGCACACCCCCAACTCAGCCTATCGCAGTCCACTGCTGGACATAGGCCTCTCCCAGGCTGTGCCACAACACCCTGTCCTCCGCCTTCCTCATCCAGTCCATTCCCACCCTACCCGAGTTTTTTTAGTGGACTATCCACTAAAAAAAGAATTTTTTAAATCGATTTACAATTGCCGGAGATATCGCGTAACAAACATACAAAAACATACAGTCGGATTGAAAACCTCCTCTTTTTTGAAGTCGGTTACAAAAGGGTGGCCTTTGCCCAACAGTGGGACACAATATAGGTTAACAAGTTTATTTAAGTTTGGCTCTTCGCTTCCTTACTTTTTTAGAAAACCAGTGAATTATGATGTTTAGATCCGCGGGGTAATTGTGTAACACACTAGCAGTAGCAATGGGTTTCATTTTGACAGTTCAACAACATTCATTACGTTATTTACGTTATCAAGCAGATACATTTTTGAACATATGGAGTAATGGATAAGCAATATCTTTCAAAATAATTCAGATTGAGATTGATAGTATATTACGCAATTAGGGTGCCGGTTCAGGTTCATAACCAGCACCATAATTGCGTAACACACTATCAATCACAATCCGAATCATTTTGAAGGATATTGGCAATCCATTGCTTCATATGTTCGAAAAAATTGTCTGCTCAACAATGTAAATAATGCAATGAATGTCGTTGAACTGTCAAAATGAAACCCATTGCTACTGTTAGTATGTATATTACGCCGTTATCCCGCCGAATCGTTTTAAAATACCTTCCACGTTTAATACTTGTATTATATCAGACATTCAACTGAGGGATCAGTGGGTTTTTCTTCTTCAAAACTCGCATTTTTTGTCTTACATCATAAGACCGCCCTAGGAAAAAGGCGTGAGTTTATGTATGTGTGATGTATGTATTATAAGTCCCCAATTTCCAGCACTAAACTCTGGTAAAACTAGCCAAACTAATAAAGTAACAAAGTATCAGTGCACGAATCGCCTTTGGCCAATATCACCTGTTGGTTATAAATCTACGTCTATTGCCACCTGGCACATACAATCCAGAGTATTGTACAATGTCGAACAGTAGCCGTGATTTGTATCGCTAAGTATCGACGTGATAACAAGAACAGATAGTTGGAGCACATCGATAAACCCTGGATTTATGGGCGCAGCACTAGGGCTGATGAATGGGTCAGCTCTAGCGACTGATCAGGGGGGGCTGAGTTTTGCAGAGCAGATTAATAGAGAGGCACAGGCTAGGGTGTAGGGATGGGAATCTTAGACAGGAAAAGGACCAGTGATATATACCTATTTGGATTAATTGAAGTGACGTTAAATACATAGGTACTACATAAATGAATTCCACGAGCAAAACAGGTGTGATAATTTCAAAGTCAAATTCAAATCATTTCTTTCAAATAGGCACATATAAAGAAAGTTTGAACGTCAAAATTTACAAAAAAAAAAAAATACAAATGAATCAAACCTAAAAACAAAAATTATGTGGGAATCTCAACGAAAGTTGTAAGGAAAATCTGTTTTGACGCTCAAAGGAGTTTGTTCTGCTTCGAAAATAAATATATTGTCTAGGCAGAATAAAGTTTGGTTACCTAAAAATTAATAGTATCATGGACGCCCCACAGCACAAAAACAAAGTCCCCAAGAGACCCAAAGGCACCCAGCTTAATAAACCGAAGTGACGATTACAATTTCTGCGAACGTTTCCCTCGCTTACATAACTTGCTGCATTGTAGCAGGACCCTCCGGTCTCTAGTTCGTAACGAGAAGCACAATAATTTGCACCCAACTAAAACCGCAGACATTTTGAATTTCAAATCGAAGTATTTATAATCAGTTTGATCGTTATCCGAGCGAAGGGAAAGTAACAGAAAATGATCTCTCCCGTGAAATCTAAGTTGGTCCTATCATAATTTAGCACTTGATTCTACAATAGCGAGTCCTGTCCGTTAGATAAAGGTCTTAGGAACGGTGCACAGATTAATGTACGCACAGAGAGCGCAGTGCGGACTTATTTCATCAATTCCACGGTTGTCGCAGCGATGATTTCTGGTCTGTAACTTATCTATGCATTTTAGCGTACAATGGACGTTGCAATTAGAATTTAATGGCTCGTATTGTGTGGGTAGGTTATTTAGACGAGATTTTTTGTGGTAGTTTTTTCTATGAGTGTGCATATTTATTATGGATGTTAGTTACTCTGTGTCATTTTGTTGTAAAGCGAAAGGTTGTTGCTGTATGTATATCTGGAATGACAAAAATGACTGATTAGCTTATGAGTGTTTTTAAGAAAGATGCAGAAATAGGACAGCATATTTCTGTAATTACTTTACTCCTTCACAATGTCTATTAATTCTTCATGGCTATTGGATAGATATTAATATTTATTTCAATCAAATATTATAATCAAATCAATTGATTTTAAATTACTAATACGCGATTTATTGATTCCACTTAAAAGGTCGTATGCAAATGATATCTTAGTGCAACTGTTTTGCTTACTCTGCGGTGTTACCCGCCCACGCCTGTCGCGGCCCGCCGCGTAAATATAGCGCAGAATTAGAACTACCCGCGGTTATTTATCGCTTGCGCGCGCGCAGGAGAAATCGACGCACGGACCGCTCAGTGTCACTTCCTGCTCGGACGCCGCCGTAAACGCACGCTCGTGCCGTAACGCTCATGTAATAGTCCTTTATTTGATGCCATAAAACTATATCAGCCTGCCCCGCAATACCGATCGTAATCGTTTATCTGATTGTTGTTTGATGTTCGTTATTTATATTTTCGTGTGTCTTACGAGTTCTGAAGTGAATGCACCCGGTTGTGTAATCCATGGCGAATTGTGCCGGCAACTTTGTTGTGCCATAATAAAATCGTTAAGTGCTCCTTATGCCTTAATTATTTTATTGCAATTTGCATGTTTTGTTATTGCAGTCACGATATTGATGGGTCGTGTTCCACGCGTTTACTTTGATGACTCATACCATTAGCTATCTCAAACAATACCTAAAATTAACCTCAGAAATCAGTCACATATAATTATTGAATATCGTGTTGATTCTACTATGGACTTAATCACAAACATAAGTATTCGTGTAGAAAAATGACTCCAAAACACGGTTAGGATATATCATGTCATACCTCATTTAATTTATTACACAGTACATTAAATTCTACAGTTTCGCGTTATTCATACCGACTTGAATGCCCATAAAAAGTTGCGCGGTAATAAATCTAAGTGGAGGATTGTCACAGTGTAGTTACGATGTCATAGACAGCTGCTGTAGTTACGGAAGTAGGTCCTTGTGTACGCATGACCGATGACTTTTTATGTGTTGGCATTTACTCGACATTTGACATTACCGCCCGCCATACGTCTAATTATTATTTGTGGGTGTGGGCTGTCGGTGCTGTCCTAACTGGGTTATTGGGGTCCCACAAGTATCTGGTTCAAGTATTTTAAGTACTTTTTTGGTCTGGTTCCAAGAAGCTCTCTATTTAGGTACTTCAAACCAAGTTAGGGCGAATTTCACCATACTTTTACACCTAGAATAGGTCTTATCCTGCGAGTACTTAAATTTTGAACTTTAGACATATTTCCATACTATAACTGTCAGACGTAATTTTATTCCACGGATGAAAGATAAAATAAAATCAGCCTTAAGTGTTATAATTCTGAAGTTTTCTAACAATAATAATTACTCTAGACAGCTCTAATGCTTTTTTATTTTCCATCTGCATCCAGTAATCCAGTTAGATAGCCAAAGAAATAGAGTTCTCTTCTAGTCAATAGGCAAAATGGCGTATCTGCTATGCACATTATTACGAGACCAATACAACAATATTTATGTCGTTATTAAGCCAAACACAGTTTGCATATTTTCGATAAACTTTCAGCCGACACGCGACAGGGGAAATCGAATAATCGTACTGCGTTGTACCCCCGGAGGAATACTAAATCGAGTTTAAGGACACCAATAAAACAGACTGTGGCAGGTTATTAGTTTAAGCCCGCGAACACTTTAGCGACCTAGTTTTATTAATTGGTCAGATGCTGCGCATGCTCAGCCTGTGGCCAGAGAGCAGGCAGTGACAGGTTAGTGGCAAACCGGTGGATTTTATGGACTTTACATTATTTAATTCCGAACCACCTCAGGCAGTTTAACCGAGTTAATGTTCTGTGCCTCTTGAATTTTGATAAGGTGTTCTAAGGGCATGAGCTTCGTATGTGTAAGATTAGACTGGGAGATTTATATACGATACTGCAAGGTATTTGTGTGTATTACATAGTTCAATCAACTCAGCCTATCGCAGTCCACTGCTGGATATGGAGATCTCCCAGACTGGACCACAAGACCTTGTCCTCCGCCTTCCGTATACAGTCTGTCCCAGCCACTCTCAGGTCGTCAGTCCATCTAGCTGGGGGCGTCTCACGCTACGCTTGCCAATTCACGGTCTCCACTCCTGGATGCGTCTGCTCCACCAGCTATCGGTTCTTCGACAAACATTGCCAGCCCACTGCTACTTCAGTTTGCTTAGTCTGCAAGCTATTCGGTATTACATAGTTATTGCGGCTAAACATAATTCTTTCAAAGAAATAAAAAATAAAATAAATACGAAAATATGTCCTAGCAAAACAGCTAATAATGGGTATTACGTTCGAAGCATATACAGTATAATTTACAATTTTTTTAACGGAACGACATCAGTGAAGCAGCTTTGAGAATTAAAGAAAATCAAAACCACCTACGGAACCTTTTCTCAACTCCAAAACTCGTGTCCCACGACTTTTTATGATGGATACAGTCGTCGCTTTAAAACCTGTTCGTGTGATTAATGCATTACCCGGTGAATGTCATGCGTGTGTTTTGCTCTAATTAAATCTCTTCCTTTGTGAAGCATTGCTTATTATTTATTTTGGCCGATGAATATTTATAAGACCTTCGGCTCCAAGTGTCCAGTGCTGAACGGGTTATAAATCTCAAGTCGTGCTGCTACTGGTCTATTTTGTGAGCTTAAAGTTCAAATATTGTTATTACTGCTATAGTTTATTTCATCGTGAATGCAGTTTGATAGTTCAGGAGTGCGGTAGAAACCAAATGAGTTCACTGTTTTCGTCACCCTGTATGCGTCATGCATTTGTTTTAATTCTCAGCTCTTTTATAGGTTATTCCTCGTTTCGCACTATTTAATATTATTCAATTGTGTGTGTGTGTGTGTGTTGAAGTGGCGAAATAAAAAGATTGGCACCCTATTGTCGCACATCAATTTAAAAAAACGTGGATTTGGCTTTTACCCGCGCTAAATTAAAGTTAACCTTATGTAGTGTAGGCTGGCTATAATTTAGCGCGGGTTCCATTCGAACATTCAAGCAAGTTTAGAACGGGGTGTCAATTTTTTTTTTGTTTTAGGAAAAGAATGCTAGTTTAGTCGGGATTATGTAAAGAACGCCTTTACATATTCCCGACTAAACTAGCATTCTTTCGGTTAATATAAATATAAAGAAATCCTATCGTTGCTTAAATAGTTAGAAAGGCTCATCTAGCAGGGTCACAGTACAGACGCCAGCACATCAAGCTACTCGAAAGTGTTAAATTATCCCAATCAACTTTGACCATAAGCTTTAGCGATAAAGTTGAAAATCTATTAAAGAAATTTGACAGATTGTAGTAGCTTCATGTGCAAAAATGTACTATGTGCGCCTCTGTCTAACCCCTCGGATAATATATGCGTGATGATATGTTATGTATAATTCACCTCTTATTTTTAACCCGCACTTCTGAAATGTCACAAACTGCCAAGCTACGAATATAAACTCAAATCCTCTTCAAGTGTGGTTTATGTTATGATGCCTACAGCAATTTCTGGTTTAACGGCCTATGCAGTAGGCCTTATATTAAAACGGACTAGGATGTATATGTTATGGGCTAAGACCACAGGTGGTCAGACTTAGTGCTGCCTTGGAAGAATTGACAAAGCTCGTAGCCACTGGGCATAACAGTTTGAGAGTGAAATATTAGGCCGGTTTTGGCCTATTAATTATGGATAGAGCATATAGTTGCTCTATACGTCTATAAGCATATAAGCAGATTCGTCAATTTCCTCTTTACCTATATAGGGTTATTTTAAATTGGCTAGCTAAACTCCGCAGACGCAATGGGTATCGATATGTAAATATGATTAAACCAAAAATAAATTAATAAAATTGATGTTTTTTTTTGTGTGGTCAACGACCGCTGTTAGTGTTGTTACTTGAGGTATGAGTTGAGTTTATAATTATAGTGTTTAGATATCGATACCCATTTAGTCGTTGGAGTTTAGCTAGTCAATTAAAAATAACGCTGTATTTAGTTTTATGTATCAATATAAATTTCATGCAGCTGGCTTGAACATTAAGGCGTACTGGTCAAAGTTTCCTCTAGTAGATACCAAGCTCATTGAATGAAATCATTTGAGCTATAAATCGTCAAAATATGTCTCGTCCTGAGGCAACGATATTGGTCTTATGTCGCAGCGTGCCTCAGATTGAGGCAACGTCTCCACTCGAGGCTGCCTCATATAGATACATAGCTTTAAATGACGAAGAATCTTGTCTATTTGTGCACTATGCCAGCATTATCGGACCAAGGTTGGCCGAAGCAAGGAAAACCTGTTCACGTGGAGATTCATAGACAACTTCGCCTTGGAGTGTAAATGTGGTGCTGTTTCACAAACGATGGGACACTTAATATCGTGTCCTGCATATTAGCTACACGCTACAAGAACTGGTGGACGCTGGCGATCGCGCCAAACAAGCAGCCGAATTCTGGGCCGATTCCATTTAGATTGCTATCGACACGCTAAGAAGAAGAAGCATTATCGTTCGATTACTTGAGCTCATACTCAAAAGAGGAATGATATATCTATCTAACTAGTATATTGTCCTACTCCAGGGTAAAAGCCTCCCTTTACTTTTTCCACACAATTCTGTCTTTTGCGAGCGCCGGCCAGTCCTTGCGGTACCGCCATCATCGTCTCGGCCTGCCGCGATGGCATCGTGCGATTAGTGGGACGCAATCAGTAATTTTCTTAGCCCAATTGTCATCTGACGTCATCTGAATAATATATCTTAAAATATAAATTGTTGGTGTAGGACGTACCTACTTAATTATGTAAATGATTGTTCTTCATTAAAATTGGATCAAATTTGCTGACAGGCACGGAAGTGTGGCGGTGGTTTTTATCACCTGTTATTGAGTTATGTCTGTCGACCTCGCCCGTGTCGCGGGGCCAGCAAAAAGAGGAGATTAGTTTTAAGAGTAGGTGTCGTACGTTTGAGGTTTATTAGGAGACATTTTTAATTTTTAGGATTGCCCGCCCGCTTGGCCCGGTTAAAACTGCAATAATAAGGGAAAAAGAATAACTTATCACAGGGGATCACAGGATTTTCTCAACGGAAAATATTGGTCATATGACATGTAAGCTTAAGTCAATTTTCTCTCTTTCATAATTTATTTCAGAAATTGGTCTCTCTCACACAGCCTTTCTATGACCTTGCACTTGATAAATAACCTACTGCAAAATAATAATAAAAAAAAATAACAGCTGTCTCCGAGTTTTGAGGACGACCTTTTTCAGCTGCAAAAAATATTTATTTGCTGTTCAATATTTTATCAATGACCTAACGAAATTGTTTCTAGTTCAAGTCTTGTTTATATGGTCACATTAAAGTATTAGTCATAAGATAGTTTTTACAAGTTATACCTTCGAGCAATGGCCAGTGGCCAATGGTCAATACGTTTTTTATTTCAGCTCAGCATAGTATCGGTTACAATATTATGTATGTACGTATACCTGGACATGTATCGAGATAAGAATAAAGAATGTATTTAAAATAAATTAGCTAGCATACTTTGTTGTTTGGACCAGGATCTTCTTAATAGCTATGACTCAGTGGGGAAAAATTTTAAAATTTTTGAGTTTGATCTGATTGGGTAGGTAAATTTATATTGCGTAGTAGCATACTTTAGTTAGTAAGTTACGCCACTTAAAACTAATATCTACCTCACTAAATACAAGGCAAAACTAGTTTTGCATAATTTAGTTAAATCAGACCAGACTTAGGAACAGAAAAAACTAACAATTTTATTGAATAACTAGCAGCGCCCCGCGGTTACACCCGCATAAGTGTCGATCCCGTGGGAATATCGGGACAAAAAGTATCCTATGTGTTATTCTGATGTATAAGCTATATTACTGTAAAGTTTCATCAAAATCCGTTCAGTAGTTTTTGCGTGAAAGAGTAACAAATCCTCATCAAATCATCCATCCTCACAAACTTCCGCGTTTATAATATTAGTAGGATAGGATTAGTAGCATAGGAAGTAGATAAATTTAATTCGTATTGATTGCATAACTGAAACTGCACTTAATTCTTTCTGACTTCGATTCGCACTACTTATATTAAAACATGTTTATTACCCTTAAACAACCTAGTTCACATCTCCATAATATCTCAATATGTATGAACAGCCAGATAATAATTACACATGCTAATATCTTTATCAACGAAATGACGGCCAACTTTACGGTTCCGATGTTTATTGCCGAGGTAATTGGTATTCGGTATCGGTACTGGTATCGATGTTGCGGCGCGTCACTAGCCGATAAAGTGGAGTGTCAAACAACGCGGGCTTAATTAAGGCGTTCAGTCAATTTGATTAAATATACATATTATATGTGAACTTTTATTATGTGGGTGGAGTGTGAGATTTTATTAAAAGCCCCGTTTCGTATGGTAATTACTGTATTTATTACGTATCCGATCTCGCTGCACGGAAAGGTGGTAAGTAAAGGTTTTTATTTTCAGGCAATTACCAAATGATCGAGGTTGGTTTGGGACGAGACACTTTGAACGGTGGCTGGAATAGAGTGGGCGCGGAAGGCGGAGAGCAGAATGTTTGGCGCAGCTTGGGAGAGGCCTAAGTCAAGCAGTGGACTGCGATACAATAGTGCCGTTTCCCTTGTTCACAAACTAAACTAAATTTAAGTTCAGTGCATCTTTTTCTTTCTATTTCATTAAGAAAAGGACAGAAGATAAATTTTAGTTTACTCCTGTCAAATTAATCAGCACCTGACACTACTGTATACAAGTTTAGACGTGATTAAAAACTTGCCTACTAAGGCCGCATTCCGAATTAGCTATAATCGCATGCGTTCCGATTTAGATATTACGATTTTGACAGCTGAGAGCTGTCAACAATTCGGAACGCTCGTGAACGCGCTCACAGTGCTTACTCAATGACAAAACGATATTAAAGTGTTTCTTTGTTGTTTAAACACCATATTTCTTCTTCTTCTTTGGTTAGGTGGCGACTGTCAGCCAGTAGCACAATTTCGAAAATGCCACGTTAATTTAAAGATATTTATGATACAACTCAAAGCAAAAAACACAATGACACAAACACACGCACACACTGTCGTTTTTGACAGCGCTCACGGTGATATTAATAAAAGGCATGGTCGGCGTTATCGCAAGATGGCGCATGTCATGACGTCATCTATGACGATTCACGGGACATCGTTATCGCGCTCACGCTAATTCGGTACGGGTTAAAGCACGCTCACATCGATTACAGCGCAACAAGGAACGCGCCCTAAAGTTACGTCAATTTACGTCAGGAGCTGATTAATTTGACAGGACTAAACTTAAATTGATTGTTTGATTGACGTAGTTGGTAAAAATAGACTCATTTCAGTTTTTTCATTATTTCCAATGTTGTGTCCGTTCCCTGCTTAAATTAATATCTTGTTCTTAGGGGTCGAACAAGGTACGCACAGCTACACATCAAGCTATATATGATCAGTATAAGCTGACTTCTGAAATTAAATGGAAATACTAGGGAATGAAGATGGTCTGCAGAATCTTACCGATTGCTTATACGATTTAGGCAATATCCTTTTTGAAAAGTCCAATGACCAGCTTTTTTCTAATATTCATGGTCCAAGTTTAGCAGTGAGCATAAGCGTGTTGATTCGATGGTGATGACTAAGGATAATTATGGATTATTGTGGTTTTTTCTTCATTCGGAAAAATCGCATTATAGGACTTGTCCCTCAGAAATGAAGATGTCATTCGTTTATGTTATTAATATGTAACTAGAGCACGGAACACGTAACAACTGCGTCAGAATTGTTTGATAAAGATAAACACAACAACACGTGTGTGGATGAGACAAATATGGCACAATTATGTTGTTTGCTAGTACGAAAGTGTTAAAAAAAAGAGTTAAACCGAAAATTTTTAAGAGGTTTTTTTAAAATCTTGTTTTTAAAGAGCTGGTAATAGAGAGTAATGCTACTTGAGCACCGATCTTTTTTCCAAGCAACCGATGTTCACTGACTTATTTTGTGATTCATATTTACTATAATTCAGTATTTACGGTATAACCTAAGTATTATCTAGTATCAATATTTTCTAGTATACTCGTAACCTAAGGTTACACGCGTCATCAAACTGTGAAGGTGAACAAAGTAGAAAATATCATTCATTCATTTATTGAATGACTAAAATTGAACTTGCTCCACTTACTTGGTTTTTAATTGAATGGAACGACTTATTCAAACCTAATCCGGGCTTCTGTATTTGAATGATAGACACACAGTCAATGAAATATTCCAATTTCAAATGCATCAAACTGACAAACTCCACAGACTCTCAATTCAGTCGTCATAAAATTCCGACCATTCCGTCATTTATCGCCTCCAGAATACAGACCTCACATGAATCTACATGCCACACCTCACGAATGAGGTATCCATTTCCACCGGCACTATTCAATGAAGTGTAATTACGAATGTTACAAAACACAACCGCTCCAGTTTCCAGAGGCTGTATGACAGGGTGAGTGTGTGTGTGAGTGAGTCGGGGTAGTGTGAGTGAGGGGACAGTGACCCGAGCTATCTCGAGATCGCAGCCTCCGACCGGCCAGATGCCGAAAGATGTCAGCCAGGCACGGACTAGAGCGGTTGGCTTGATTTGTTTCTTGATTATAAAAATAAATAATTTTATTGATTTCGTTTAACAAAACGATTGCAAACTTATCTTAAGCTCCATTAACACTTAGGTATAATTAAGTCAGTTTATGAGGCTAGCGATTCGAAATAATTTTATTAAAGTTAGTCAGGAAGTACAGTGATTCTCCCATAATTAACTTTGCAGTAGTAAACTAACAGATGTCTAAAAGTTAACTGCTATCGTGCTACATCATAATATTTGACTCCATTTTTGCATTGTAGATTTTATTAGAAGTTGATATTTTTAAGTCTCGTATGTAATTAAAAAAGGCTATTGAAATCACATCACCTTGATAAAATTTATAAATTAATCATATCAAAATTAATGTTATGAAAATTTCTTTAATTTAAAACAAAGCTTTTTAGCCTAATTTACATACTTTATAGCAATAAAGGCATTCAAAGTCAGTTAGTGTTATTGGAAAAATTATCACATAGAAAAATAATATTAATTACTTTACTAATAAATTACTTGTTTGATGATAAATATAATTATATCATCAAAAACGTTCCAATGCAGTCTTATGAATTAATCGACACGCATTTTTTTTTTTGTTTTTAAGTATTTATTTTATATTTCTATGTCAGACGTCACTATATAAGTTTAGGCTAGTTGCACAGTTCATTAACTTATAATCAAACTGGATTTTGAATTAGAAAAACACCCATAGGTCATTTGAGATCAAATTAATTAATTGTATACGGGACAAAATTGATCAAGAATTAGAGGTAACTTTAAAAAAATATATTTTAGCCACCTTATATTCGTTTTTCGCGATAAAGCGCTGCGTGCAGGAGACAAAGTTTATCTTTCAAAATCCATTGAGTTGTAGACGGATTGATTGAAAAATAGCATAAACACAAAAATAGTTAAAATTGTACGGCACACCCAACTACAGTAAAAACATCAAGCGAGAATCAGTCACAAACCATCAGTCAAAGACTAAAATTAACTTCAAAGATGGAACACAAAATTCCAGACTCGAAAATTCGAAATCGGAATTCGTCTTCAGTCCGCCTCTGGGTAACCTTTAGCTCGCGGCTATCGCATATAAAAATAAAAGTAGTTGTGTTAATAACGTATTTTTAGTGCGCGTTTGGTAGGGAGCTACCGCAGGTGCGTTGCCCTGCCCCCGCGCAGCCCAGCGACGCCCCCTGCGCTTGCGCACCGCAGTTTTTGTTTGTAATTAATTATGTTTTGGCGATGCTGCACGATTGTCTAGGTGATTGGTCGGCTTGGAGGTTGTTCAAGAATTACTTTTTGATTGATAGTGAGATTTAAAAAAAATGTTTTATTACTTCTGTAACCGAACTAAATTAGATTTGTTAAATGGTTATTTAATTAAATGTTGGTGTAAAATAAATCATTTTTGATATGCTCAATATTCATTACTGGAATTTGAATAATATGTATCTATCTACATGTATTTTGTAAATCAGTACCTATCTATCTATCGAGCCTTGATATTTTTACGACCGCGAGGTTGACACTTGATATCAATATTCATAGAGTTTTCTAAAATCTGATTAGTAATATTTAAATCACATGGAAAACACGATTCGGCGGAAAGCGCTGCATACTTTCGAAGAAAACTCAAGGAAATCCAACTCATCGAAACATAAATATTTATACATCATAAAACAATTTTTAATTAAAATCTATTATTAGTATCACTATCGGCTGTCGTTTGAGAATGGGTAGTAAATTAGTTCAGTGTTGGGGGACAAGATGTCGCCACCGGAGGCACGTCTCAAGCGCGCAGGATGGCAGATATTCATCAGACGGGGACGGACGCCTTCCGGCCTACGCGTGAGTGTCTTATTAGCCTGGCTTAGAAGTCGCCGTCTACGGAATATGTTGGCGCGATGATCTGCGCGGATCTGCCATGTTTGCATGTGGAAGAGACAGAGTAGAATAATGATTGGCGTTCTTAGAATTTTACGGAATTATGTATGAAGAAGGAATTTGCAACTCAGCTGACGAAGATTAAAATGATCAGCAAAAGATTGACTTAAATTTTTCTGTTATCGATTTAAGTCCCTGTTGAAGCTTAGCATGATAAAGAGATGACAAGTTAAAACTAGACATGTCGATGTTTTCGACGGTTTTTAGCCACTTTTTTTCACTGACCTTTGATAGTAGCTCCTCTGTAGCTACAACAGTTACCTCAGCGAAGGCGTCATAAGCGTACAAAGATTCGTAGGGTTCTAGTAACCTCGATGAGTCTGAGTCCAATCCAGGAACGTAAAGACAATGAAAAGTCAGTTTAGAATTAGTTACACCATTCTGGTGATAATGTGAACACTAGGTATAGAGAACACAATGAAGATGTCAATCAGCTCGCATTCTTTATGGCTGTTTTTCTTCATATGAACCTACTACGCTTTGGAATGAGCTACGTACTAGATTCTTCTTTCCGACTAACTGACCGCTTCGAAAATTCAAAGTGCCTGTAAATGGTTTAATTGAAATCAATACTTTGCGTTTCAGTTTGGGGGTAGGTAATCTTACGAACGATAAGCCCCATTAACAACAGGAATAAATTAAATCATTTAGATATGTCCATTTCCTTTAAATTCCAATGAATGAATCCTTACAATATCTTCGATAATACCTTTCCTCATAACTACACTTTTAAACAGGTATTTAATAATATTGAATTAACATACAGCTTTATAGTCGGAGATGTTGATACGACTGACTTCTAGCCGTAAAAGCCGGCAGTACTCAAAGTTATGATAAAATTATGATAAGAGTACCACTTAGTACCAAGAATCGTTGATTTTTTCTCATAATCAGCATCCGATGAGATGATAGTATCCGATGATTTTTCACTTTAAAATCAGTATGGAGATTATGTTAATTGAATTTCTAATTTTAATTGACAATGTTTGCATTAAGCTAGTTTATAATGCTTTAATACGCGGAGGCTTTGAAGGAAGCTACGGATTTCTTTTAATTTCCCTGGTTTCTAACGTAAAAAATATTCTGTCGTCAAATTTGTGAAACTATATGATCATGTACTTGTTGTTATTTTGACAACATATTTTTCTGTTATCACAGACTTCAGTAATTCAGGAATTTGACACCGAAGGTATTGTGAAGTCTGTGCCAGTGCCAAAAAGGGATGCAGTATTTATTCTGTATTACCCTATCTCATACTTGCATCTGCTCTATTATGATTTTGTACATATCCTTAGATACCCAGTAACAGTACCCAGTAAGATCATTTTCTATTTTGTTATGTACCTGCACCCTAATTGCGTAACACACAACACTATCAATCGGAATCTGAATCATTTTGAAGCAAATTGCTAATCCATTCATGAGTTCGAAAAATTTGTCTGCTCAACACGTCAGTAACGCAATGAATGTTGTTGAACTGTTAAAATGAAACCTATTGCCTACACTGTCCTTCCATACCTATTATGTGAAATATAATATTTTGATTTGATTTAAGTAAAGTAAGTAAGTACTAAGTAAGTTTACTATGACACCGTAAAAAACTATTGTCAAAATGTTCAAATATGCAGCCAAATGTGATCTGCAACTTCCTCTTAAAAAGTACCTATGTATTATCTAAGTATGTGTACGTACCAACATATAATTGCAATGTTACAGTATATAATTGTAGCTGCGATACCAGTAGCAAGTGCTGAGGAAGTGCCTAATTTTATGACCATCATAGTAATGTAACTACTTTCAGTGATTGCTACTGTTGGTAGGGTTACTACCAACCAAGCATGTATTCTTATTTATATTATTTTTAATATAAAAAGCTTCGCATATACGGAAAACCTTTTTTGCAAAAAAAAAAAATATATATATATACCTACTTCCAAAAAAACACTACAACGTGAAAAATAACTTTATTTTCGGAAGTCGGTGTCGTTGGTTCCGCATTTACGTTTTTTGACAACTTCCGAAATCAAAGTTATTTTTTACTTTGTACCTATGGCTAAAAGAGTAGGGGAAGACCAAAGAAACGATGGATGGACTGTGTGAATGATGATATGTTGAGAAAAGGGGGTAACGACCGTGATGAAGAATACTGTACTCAGGATTTTGTAATATCTTAATTTAAAAGAGTGTCCTTGGAGTTTCTTGCCCGTTCTTCTCCAAGAGATCTACGTTTCGGAATGGGCAACATGGGCAACTAGCTTCAACTTTCTGACTAACTGACCGACTAGTTAATTTTGACAATTCAAAAGTGCCTGGAAATGGTTTAATTGAAATAAATGCTTTGAGTTTGTGTTTGATGACGTCTAATAGAGAAGTATGGAAGAAAAAGAATTGTTGCAGCGACTACAAATAAATAGGGATAAGGGCAGGAGAATGATGACCTATTGTTTTTTTTTTGGAAGTCGGCTGTTTTTTTTTTTTTGTAAAAAAGGTTTGTAAACAAAATTATTGGTAAAAATTCAAGTAAACAAAATTTTTTTTGTATGTTTGTTACGCCATATCTCCGTCAATTGTAAATCGATTTCAAAAATTATTTTTTTAATTAATAGGGTAGTTTTTGAGTTAGCTTCAATAATAAGTATTTTTGCTACTTAGTTTATATTGATGATGTCATAATGACTTCCTGTCACTGATATTTACATAGCAAGTAGTTTTATACGAATTTGTGTGGGGCGTAAGTACAATTTAAAAGTAAAAACGTTTTTACGAAAAAAAAATACCCTTCCAAAAAGACATTACAAAGTAAAAAATAACTTTAATTTCGGAAGTCGGTGGCAAACAACGAAAATGCGAACCCAACGACACCGACTTCCGAAATTAAAGTTATTTTTCACTTTGTAGTGTCTTTTTTGGAAGACAGTAGGTAGTTTTTTTTTGTATAAAGTTTTTTTTTAATAACTGACGAAAAATTTCAACACTGGTGTTTAGAATCATATTATCTGCTGAATTCATAGAACTACAGTATGCGCGTTGACGTCCCTGCCTCCCTGATACGTGTACCTGTCAATTTCCCAAAGTATCTGAATCTCATCATTATTCGAATAATGGCTATGAATGGGACGAGGAAAAATATGTTTGCCAGAACAAATCTCAACCCTAAACTGCCAGGATCTACAGTATTCTAAACATAATATAAATTAGCCCAGCGGATGCGTTAGTGCTTTAACACCTATAAATATAATTTATTTTAAACCTTTACCTGCAGCGGCGTTGTATTGGTAGCCGCTAAGTGTTAATTACCATTTGATAAAATCTTATGAATTTTAAAAATTATCGCTTTATTATTTATCTTGAATGGAGATGAATTTGGATGAGGCATTATAAATACATTTAGTACCCTATACATAAATCCAATATACGTTATGGGAAAATCGTTGCTGTATTTCTCTTGCACAAGCTTATAAAGTTTTAGAAGTTAAAAAGCTGTTGTTGGTGCTTTAAAAGTGCACTTAGAATATGTACCTGCCAAGTTACAGAGAAAAGTAAAAAATTAAAACACATTTCACTTATTTTTCCATTTCATTTGTTTTTCTTCTTTTGTTTTATGAGTTTTTTAAATAATTGCCTTTTATGCGGATCACACACTACAAGGCGGAGCCAAATTCCACAAAGTCTTTATTGAATTTGTATCTAAAATATAACGCGCGGGAGCGCGTTACCTGCACACCGTCGCGTTTCGCGTTAGTGTGTGATCCACTGATCCTCATAAAATACATTCTTTGAAAACCGTTTTCGTTATGATTTCTAGGGAATACCAATTACTATTCAACTTATCCAATACCACTTATCCACCTATCAATAAGTAAGAAATTATTACGAAAAGCTGCAATTACCAATAATTATTCATGCAAGCCGTCACGCAATATTTATCAAAGCTCTAATTATATCTGTTATTAAGATAAATAATGCAAATCTATTGCAATGATAATAAATCTAAGCTTTCTTCGCGTATAAGGAGTTATAAGGTTGATAGTTACGTAACAGTTCCGTCTTAGTCCAACTGAGAAATTGTGTTGCACTTTATGTAATGCAGGTCAATTGATTTGTTGTAATTTTTTTACAACGATTCATAAAATATAATTGTTCCATTTATTTCATAGCACAAATACTAACATTGTAATGTACAATTGCTTAAAACAAACTGCGTGTCTCTAATATTTTGTTCTTAGGTATTTTATTTATTAATGTATGACTTTCATTAAACGTACGACGACATCGCGGCAGGCCAAGATGAAAATAGTGAGACGAGCTTGACTCCTACCGGAAGGGCTGACCGGCAGACCAGACAAATCAACTCAGTCTATCACAGTCCACTGCTGGACAAAGGGCTCTCCCAGACTGCGCCACAACACTCTGTCCTTCGCCTTCCGCATCCACTCTACCCCAGCCACCTTTTTTAGATCGTCCGTCCATCTAGCTGGGGGGCGTCCCAAACTACGCTTGCCGATACGCGGTCTCCAATCCAAGACTCATCTGCTCCACTGGCCATCGGTAAAAGTCAGAATTGTGTGGAAAAGGGAGAGGGACATCTTGCCCTGCAGTGGTACAATATAGGCTAAGTACAGATGCAAGCATCAACTGTAAAATTTTCCCAATTAACTTTGAACCTTATGCTTTAGCGATAAAGTTGCAATCTATTAAAGAAATTTGACAGATTGTAGTAGCTTGATGTGCTGCTTTCTGTACACACGGCTACACATCAAGCTATATATTTCCAGTTTTAGCTGACCTCGCATTGCATAAGTTCTTGTACAATCAGAGGTCAGCTTATACTGGTAATGTATAGCTTGATGTGTAGCCGTGCGTACATTAGATTATAGAGATTAGTTTCAACCAGACAGTCTGATGTCTATGACGCAATTTTTGACGGTTTCGATCACATAGTGATTTTGATGAACTACAAAATAATATTTTCCACTACGAATATTTCACAAAGAAGTTAAAAAGTAAATAAATCCCACGTCCGCGGCTTCATGAAAGACCTCGCTATCCATTGTAGCATAAAACCATGACTTTATTTTATTTTCCCTCTATACATTCAAGGTTTTATTTCGCGCCATTCAAAACATATTTGCTTATCATTACTTCCAGAGTTCCAGCTATTCAAAGTTACGCCAGCAAGATAAACGTTCCTCATACCACTCTTGCGCACGCCAGACATCCAGATTGTACTGTAACCTACACATTAATAGTTCCATTCATTGCCAGGTGAAAGTCCTATTATTTACTGGCAACACTAATGTATTTAGCGACAAAGAAACTATTGCAATTTTATTGAGAACCCAAGTATTCCCGTGCTGTCTGTTTTGTTGGGCCTGAATTAAGTGGAGAGTTTTTGAGTTGGAGGCTGTATTTGTGGACCTTGTGTGGTCGTGATAAGGTTGGTTTTAGTAAAAAGTGTATTAGAGAGAAGGATTTTGTAAGGCAAGATTTGTCTGCAAGCGGAGGCGGGGCAAGATAAGTAGCTTAGATATGATCGCCTGTTAATGAAATGCTTCAATGGGATGAAATTTTATAAGAATGCATTGAAAAATCATAACGTCAAAATGTTGACTCAAACAGTTGCTGGTTAAACTACCTATAGGCTGACTGTTTGAGTTATTCCCTGAGTACCCCGATCCCCGAGGCCCCCGTCCCGGAGGACCCCGAATACGATAAAACTGAGACGTTGCTTGAGGTAGCAGCGCGGTGCGGGAGGAGTGTGGTGACGTGATGCAAGACAACAAACCATCGGTAGATATCACTAATTTCAATATCGGGCAATTATCCCTTTCTTGTGATAATTGCCCGCTTACCTAAGCAATTTCTTAACTGGAAAGGACAGAAAATCTGCTTCGCTCACAGCCGGACCTACCATCAAATGTAGCATAGCCAATAAACCTACTCATTTAATTGTGTACACCCGGTATGTGTGAACTGCTAGCGACCCTGTAAGTACTCTCTAAACGGTAATGTCGCTAATATGACGGTAATATTGCCGGTAAAGCGATAGCACGCCACATAAGACTAACTCTGTCGGCTAAGTTACGGCAACGCCGTTTTTGACGTTAATCGCTAATATGACATTAATATAATTGCCGTCAAAATTATAACCCTATGTTTGTGCGTTTATTTTAGAAGAGGTATACCTGTGTGTTTTAACTTTTAAGGGAAGAGAAAATTATTTATCTATACTAATATTATAAAGAGGAAAGATTTGTATGTAAGTATGTTTGTAACAAATTGGCTCAAAAAGTACTAGACCGATTTTAAAAATTCTTTCATCATTTGAATGCTACATTATCACTAATTAATATAGTCTTTTTTAATTACAAGAAAAAATAAAATATTTAAAAAATAAATGTCCACCCGTGCGAAGCCGGGACGGGCCGCTAGTCTATCTATATAAATTAACTTTTTAGCTTTCAAAATAAATTAATTGAATTTCGTACAAGCGACTATTCTTCACTCAGTCGAAGAATTTACTGACGAGACTTATGATAGTAACTACTTTAAATTTCTGTTTTTTTATGTTTTTATTTGTAAATCCACCTCGATCACGCCTGATGGAAAGCGATGGATGAGGTCTATGATGGGACGAGCTTACGCAGAAGATGCCTGTTCACTCTTGTTTTGAAGGCAAACGGGTTAAATGTGGGAGAGAACACAGATGCCGGCAGGGAGTTCCACACTTTGGCTGTGCGCATAATAAACGTGGAGGAGAAGCGAAAAGTAAAATGATGTTTTCCACGTTTTTAGATCAGCCGATCTATTCTGTACAGTCGTTTCACAGTTATTTTACCTCTGACTTTGTAAAGACGCCAGCACGCCAAGCTACTACAATCTTTCAAATTTCTTTAATAGATCTTCAACTTTATCGCTAAAGGATAAGGCTCAAAGATGATTGAAAAATTTTTACAGTACGGGTATCTTGATGTGCTGGCGTCTGTGCATTGTCTAAATCACAGTGATCTTTATTGTCGTTATAATAAGGTTGTTGTTGGGTTCCTGTTGCTGCTGGTAAAATAACTCTGAAAAGTCTGTAGAAAATGTATAAAAATACGAAACGAAACGTAAAAAAAATAGTTAACCTATTTTTTTACGGTGAGTTTTCTACATACCTAAACTTCAGTGAAGTGAGAGCATGCCCTAAAGCGCGGTCACTGTCGGATTGCATAGAAAAGAAAGAGAAGCGCAATGATACAACGCTGGTAATTTATTGCAAAATATGAAGCAATTATCTATTTACAGAAAAAATTGTTTGGGCTAAAAAATTAAAACACTAGTGCTTTAATATGTTTCTTGTAAAATAATCAGACAAAAAACCAGAAAGCATGTAAGTATATTAGTATAGTTTTTATCGCAAAAAAAAAGTTTTTAGAGGTATCTTCATGATTTTTTTCTATCGTATCAAATTAGTTGTATTATGTTTTCAAGACACTATCTAACTAGCATATATCCTGAAGAATATCATATATTTTTCTGATTTTGTTTACTGTAGTCGATCATATACTTTTAGGCATTATAAAATTTGCATTTTTTGCGTTTAGGTCCTGTAATGCTATTCTGTAAAAATCTCACCGTGAACACTTAGGTGAAGTAAGCTTAAAGTAAGCTGTCATTCCACCTGATGCTAGGGGCTGACACTAATGACAACTCACTCAGGTGAAGTGAGCTTAAAGTGCGCTTTCATTCCACCTGATGCTAGGGGCTGACACTAATGACAACTCACTTTAAGCTCACTTCACCTAAGTTATCACGGTGTTCTTTTTACAGAATAGCACCGCTGTAATCCCCTTAAAGTGAGCTGTCAACAATGTCAATCGCTAACATCAGATTGAATGATAGCTCACTTCTTCAAGCTTTCAAAGTGAGATGTTTACAAAAAAGGCCAGCTGAAATCTGTCAGCTTTATATCTTGACTTATGATTATAACTGAGCATGGTTCTAGAATAAGGGTCTTAAGTAATCTATTCCTAGCTGAACTCGTCTTTAATCCAAACACAGCCACAGCAGACGGCTCGCTTAAAATTCAAAGGAGGTTTTGCATAAATCTGGTACAATTAATACCAATATATTGTAAAATTAATTGGATTAGTGATAATATGTAAATGGCCGCGGTACTTTGTTCTCTAATCTACATAAACATGTGATAATAGAGCCTCCATCTTGAGACTATGTATCTTATAATATTGTTTTTACATACTTATCTTGAAGTGGGACGACGTTTATTGTATGTAATAAATTCTTGTCAAAAGATATTCGGCAAATTATTTAACGATTGTATATTTTTTTAAACAGGCTTCAACTTTTTCTGCGGTAAAGCAAAATATTTACTATTTTGCTTTACCGCAGAAAAAGTTGTTGGTCAAGCGTTTTTCTTTTACTGATATCTTGATTAATATAACTAAGTAGGTATGTCTATGTTACTTACAACCGTAGACTTGTAGTTAACTGCTTATATTTACCTGAGAACAAAAATAAAAAAAATATTAGTCACAATCACAAAAATATATTGACGTCTTATAACGTAAAGATCTGTAGGCCAATTCTCGTAATTTAAAACGTTCAAAATCTAGTCGCAGTCTCATCTCGGCGACAAACAAATGTCAAAAACATGTCAAAATGTAGGGAAATTTCAAGTATTTTTGACAGATTGAGACTGAGATCAGACTGTGAATGTTCTTAAAAATTACGAGAATTGCCCCTCTGTTCACACTGGCGCGTTAAGACTAGGAGTTAGATAGTTTTTTATTAAGATATAAAATAATTCAATAACAAAAACTAATGGCGGAATAGAAAACATTTATTTGAGTACATAAATAGTAGTTATATTGCTTAGCTACTTATTTTGCTACAATTTAAGTAGTAGGTACATTCGACGCGCAAGTGATATTAAATAATTAAAATATTACCTAACCAGGCATTGCACATTGCAAATGTATATAAATTACTACTGTATAACCTATTTGGAGCAAGATAGTTTTCAATATTTTATAGTTCATAAACATTTTTCCGCACTGCGCCCGAGTGGTAGATTACAGCCATCTCCAAGAGAGGAGGCCTGTGTTCAGCAATGTGAACATTAAAGGCTGATTATGGTTATACTATTATTCTACATAGTTGTAGTGTACTAGATAATTTTATCCGAGGAATAATAATTTTGAATTTTCGACAGTTCTTCCATGCAAATTCCACGAATACTTAACAATTATCTGTTGATTGAAAAATCAGCACTAAATCAAATATTATTTATTCATTGTAATTTTGACTTATTCTATGACACAAGTATTTAATCATGATTTATATCGAGCAAGATAATTTCCCTAGACTCCTTACTTTTATTAACTAAATACAATTTCCCATTACTCAGATTAACAGTAAGTAATAAACCGATTAATTGCATTTAACAAGGGAGAGTAACAATTAAAATTTTACAACTGAAAAGCTTAAATAAAACTCAATCGAAATAATTTCATACGTCTTAAAATCAAACATTAAATGTTTAATTCGTTTATCTTGATCGTGCACTTTCGAAAACATTTTGAGTGCACTTTCTACAACATTTATAATATGTCATAAGTTTCTTTTTTCATCACGATGCGCGTGTTAACTTTGTAATTGCATAAATTACTAATTAGTTCAAACGCCTTCGTTAACACGTACGGCCCTGAAATTTTTCAGGTGATATTATTGACAGAGAAAACTAAAAAGTTGTACTTATTGTGAAGTTTTTTAAGTGCCCATGTAGGTTTATGTGAAATAAAATATTTTGATTTGAACCGCTGACATCGAAATCGATAAGGGTTTATCAGTGAAATGCTATCTTATTATTTATATCTAATAAATCTTTTTTTTCCACGGTGTGAACTAATTAATAGCCGTCAGACACAAAAAAAAAAAACTCGCAACCAGCAATTACCAGTATCAAAAAATAAAAAGAAATTGCCTACAATCTTTTTTTTTAACATGTCATGTCCATGAGTCCATTCAGTTCTTTTAAGCCTGAGGCTACAACTACGAACAACTGTTGCAGCTCATTGTTAAAAACAATTCATTGTGTCGAAAGTCGCGACACGGCAGCGACTGGCGGCAATTAGGTGATTACAGTATTATTGTTAAGGCGGGGACACATTGGAGAAAAATTACTACATTTTTGAAGCGACTGTCGTAAGGTAGGACACCCTCAGGCTACGTGGAGCGATGATCTTCTCTGGGTAGCTGGTTGCAACTGGATCAGTGTTGCCGAGAATCGAGCTAAATGAGTGGACTGCTGTAGGCTGACAATGAAGAGCGACTTTCGTGGGAGGTCGAAAACAGAAATGAAATATTGATACCTAACTAAATGCTCCTATCATAGTAATTTCTGGTTCAAATTATGTATTTGTAAAAAAATCTATCGGTGCTTGTTACAAATAACTGCTACTCCCATGCAATAAAATATGATCCAAGCTCTAACTTATCAGCTACGGGACCAAATAAGCTTAGTTGTTACTTTAATTTGCATAATAAAGTGACAAGTGAATTTTCATTAGATACTTAGACTTAAATATGAAATCAGTTAACAAGTCAGTTAAAATATAACGAAATTAAATCTCATTAATTAAAACATAATTTATTTCCTTGTTTTATAAAATATGCCTAATACCATTTAGATTTAATTAAAATGAACGCCTGGCATTCAAAATCCCATAAAAGAACATGCAACATTCAGATTTATCATTATCTATCTCAAATCTCAATGCAACTCTTGATGAAACATATTAATTATTAAGTTAATTAATTTTCTTGAATGTTAATTGAATTTGCGTTCAAACTGCTGGACATTCTCAAGTAAATATTTAACAAGATTTAAATAAATTATTTTGACATTACATTAGTACATACATTATACTTTCAGAAATCATAATCATAACATATTTACTATAACATATTTACCATTTAATAATATAATAGATATTAAAAATAAAAGCAGATCAAACCACTGTGACTGTATGGAATAAACATGCGTGGAATCGTTGGAAAAACTTTGTAATTTAATTTTACACTTTTACAGTCAGAGAACACAGCCGCTCGTAACAATCTTTTCAACAGGAAGGGGCGCAGCATAGGTACACCACAAAAAAATACAAATTTCCGTCTAGTGTTGCAAGTTTATGCATAAAAAAAAAACTATTAAGTTATATTCACACTAGCAATATCTTAGTTACTATTTTCTATGTTTAGATTGTTCTAAACAGTGACATTATAATTTCCCAAAAACAAACCCGCAAACCAAACAAAAAATACTATACAGTCCGGCCGTCGAGAGAATGCGTTCCTGACTGTCAGTGCAAAAATTCTAGTGGCTAATAAAGATCAAATTCGCAAAACAAATATTCGTTTTTATGAAACTGACGAGGTGTCAAGAACGCATTCTCTCTTCGGCCGCACTGTAGAAGTAATTCTCCTAGTAGGAAAACAGTGTGCTCTCGGCCTTAGTTCAGCAAAAACACTAGATAATAATATAAGAGGCGCACGTACGGTCAGTAGGAATGATTATTATCACTAATGATAGTGATTTAAGAGAGAGGACTATTGACTACTGGAACAGGGTTAACTAAAATAACACCTGCTACACAATGTGGGTCAGTTGCAATAGGTGTTTTGACATTAAACTGTGACATTAGTGTTTCTTTGGAAACGAACGAACGTTTCGACGATTGCGTAGGTGTATGGTGTAGTAGATATATGAAGGAACAGGGTGTAAAGTTCACTCATACTCTATAGAAAAGGGAGGATCCTCCAACCAGACGGGTGTTGTGTCTGGCGGGCAACTGCCCAAAAATTTATGTCGGGCTGTTGTATCTATGCAAGTTGCGCGGTAAACTCTGCTTGCGAGATGCAGGATTTCGTGACATCATGTATGACGCGTTGTTCACATGTGGCGTTGTAGATACCGCTACAGATATTCATCGGAAATCAAAGCATTTGCAACATAGTGTGAAATAAACTGAAGTATAATTTTCTTACCCACACAAAAATCTACATTCATTTTTTACATGCTGAAGTAAGTACCTAAGCAAAGTATGTGAATCTATTATTATTATTATCAGCCATTTCTGTCCCACTGCAGGGCAAAGGCCTCCCTTCCCTCCTTCCACTTATCCCTAACCAGTGCTGTTATGCGCCAATTCCTGTGGAAAGAGTCGAGTTCATCCCGATATCTCATTCTGGGCCCGCCGTGTTGCCGTTTACTGCTGTTTGGGACCTACTGTGTTGTTACTTTAGTTTACTTTACTTTACTTTCTTCACTTTGTTACTTTATGTGGATCTATTTATATGTAAAACTTTTTATCTACAAATAACAACCGGCATGTCCTAGAACCTAAAATTCGAAGACATGTGACATCTACCAACCCGCACTGGGCCCGAGTGGAGGATTATGCCCACTGCCTCTCACCAAGAGGAGGCCAGTGTGACCTGCGTCCTAGTTGTGGCAACATTATAGGCTGATTATGTTATGGTATGTACAAATAAAGATATTCTATTCTGCATTCCAATATTATTACGTGCAATAGTGCTTGCTGGTAATTCAATCGATGAGTTCAATAGGTCGCTCCATAAAACTAAATCTGTCGGAAGAATAACTGTTGAACTGCAACTTGAAGAGGCCGTAAAGAAAGTAATCGAGGTACAACACTATTTACGAAGTAATGCAATAAAGGCGCGACCACACTAACGCGTTGGCGGAGCGGCTCGTTACCGCGGATTAGTCGCGCCTCATCGCGACATTTGAGCGCGCGTGAATCACATTTATTGTGACAACAGAATGTTCCTCCATCTTTGACTTTAATATCCGCCTGCTTCAGATAAGTTTCTTATGTCTCCTAAAATTACACGATAAAGATCTTCATGTTTATTGATTTCATATTACAGGTATAATTTACACATTTTCAGGTAATAAATTGTTATGCGCGGTAGCACTTCGTAGTTAATTAATAGACATGTTCTCTGTCCAATTAAGTGTATTATTTCCTAAAGTTTCAGTTTGGTTATTTATGTTGTAAGCAGACATCTGAAGGCAGGATACCCATTCACACAAATCTTACTGAAGTATTAATTACATAATTTTCCCTTCTACTTTAGGCAGAGGTTTACCTAAGGTACAAAATATGACCCTTTCTATTGCATTTTGTAACATAATAATGAGTTATTATGTTACAAATTTGATAAACATATGTACCTTCAAATCCATCAGCCACGGCTCTTTGAACGAATTGCTTGTAAGGGCTTTAGTGGACACGGGCGGTTGTCACGCGTGCGCCGAACGTAATCACGCGAAACTAACGAGACGTGACCGCGTAAAATAAAAATTAGCTTTATTGTTTGTGTCAACAGTACACATTTTTTTTCTCATTTTTTTTACATCGTTTATGAGAAAACGATGTGGACTTTGATCATAAACTAGCACGGTCCATCCTAGTTCCGTAGGGTTTTTACGTGTTGCCAAAATAGAAATTCCTTCATTATAAATGTAAGTTTAATGTTAATATGTTAAACACACAAACATTCCAGAAAAAGAACCCCTAATAAAAACTGAGGAAAGTTACGTGGTCACACGATATCAGGGGGTCTACTCCCTAAGTCCGTCAACGAGGTAACGGGCCCGTCCGACAGTAGTCCGATACGTCGGAATGAACCCTACTCCCTAACGATTTCGGATTCATCAGTTTCAAACGGAATCATAGACAATATTCGTGAAAGAAAGACGTATGGCGATAGAGTTGCGCTATTTTACCGGTCGATTACCGGTTTACTTATTTTGTAGTTTTCTAGCTTAGTAAACAAAAATTAATACTTTTGTCGTTAGAAAAAGACCACATTTATAAAAATATACTTTTTATTGTGTTTTTATATAGAATTGAATTATTTTTGCCATTTTTGTACGGAAACCGGCATCATCCTGTTGATACCTTTGCCTGTTTACTTTTTGAAGGGAATTTTCAAATGAAATGTCAAATTGTTAGCCGAGAAGTTTTAATATTTTCAATATTCATATTTATTAGCTTTTTTGTTGTGTAAAACGGCACCAACCGCTGCAGCGACACATAGGCAAATTGAGGCCCTTCTCGATTTTATGGGTGAGAACCAAGAATTGGCTCACGGATTATTGAGGGGTGCCGACGACGGGAGAGTTCACTCAAAACGGCTGTGAGAAAACCTGTGCAACTCCCTTAACTCAATGGGAAGTCGCACTAGTCCGTCGAGCAGTGGCAAAGGGTGAGTTTAATACATTACTCGTCAATATTTGTCATCAGTAAAGTGAATATAATGATAATCAGTCATCCTCCAAATACTTATCTGTAGGAGTACTTACGAGTATAGTGGTTTTTATATTGCTTTATAAAATTAACCAAATATTCAAATTTTAGGTGTGGTCTGACAAAAACCATCTTGCTAAAAAAGCGGCTGGAGCTGCCAGAAGGTCAGCAAGTGTTACAGGTGGAGGCCCATCGGTAGCACCAACCCTCTCCCAAGTGGAATTGAAGATACTACCGATAATGGGAGAGGGTTTCGGAGAGCCGCAAACCGAATCAAGAGTGCCAGCTTTTCAATTGGTAAGAATTACATTTATAATTTGTAAGCTTGTTTCAGAGGTAAAGAACTAAAAGGAACATTGTATTTATAATTATGTGTATGGAGTCTTTCCCGTGCCTTTTTTTTATTAAATAATATTAAATTACGGATAAGTGCACAATTAAGTATATATTTTTTGTTGTATCCGTCAATGACATTAAGTTTTGGTTGTACAGCTTCCACCTGTAAGAGAGCCAGTCGCCACCTCCCCCACCCATGCTGCTACACCTGCTGACCCTCTTTCCCAGGAGCAAGCCTCTACATCCACTGAGAAAATGATAATAAAATGAGAATAATTTAAAATATGTAATGTTTTGACTGATAGGTAATTGAAATAAATGATTAAAGATAATTAATTGTTTTATTCCAAAAAAATCCAATATATATCAACCGTTATTGGCAAAACCTAGTATGTACTAAACTCTAATGGTAAAATCCCGAAACATTGTCTCTTTTTACCCGACTGCGTGATGCAAAGGAGGGTAATGTGTTTATCAGCGTATATTTATGTACTTATGTATGTCTGTTTTCCACCAGTCCCAACACCCATTAAGTCCTGTAAGGAAAATAAAAAAGTTCACAAAATAAATACCCTAATCAATAATATAAATACAAATATCCTATGCATTTTATGTTTTATTTGGAAAGTTTTCTTGTGAGACTGCATAAGTTCCTATTTTTTTTCAGCAATCGCACTAATGTCTCTCGCTCTTTGCCTTTGCTGATGAGCTTGAGGAGAGGATATCGCCATAGCTATAGAGGTAGACACATCTCCCTGTCTATTGCGCTCTAATTGCAGGTCTTCCTCGCTGAGGGTAAGTGCTTCTAAGCCCGCCCGATATATTGTGTAAAACACAGCAGGCAATGACAATTTTACCTGAAAAACAATCTAAAATTTAGGCGTAAATAATATCGACGTTGCCTAAACTCTTCCTGTAAAGCTTCTTCAATAATTAAACAAGCAGCCATAGTTAGGATCTTATAAACTGGTAACTTTCGTCTACAGCACGAGAACTATTTTGATGTCGTATCAACTGACATAAGTATCCGTCGAAACCATTGTCAAGTTCAACTGTTCGGACGGGCAAAAACACATCGGGAGTAGGGACAACTGTCAAATCGGTGTGGCATTCATTCTTCGTTCGGGCCCCGAACGAATCATCCGTCCGTAGGTGATAGGGAGTAGGAAACGCCCGTAACGAAGGCCGAAACGACGGACTTCGTGCTTAGGGAGTAGACCCCCAGACACGAAAATCGACTTTATTTTATAATATCTTTAGAATTTAGGTTAATTGAATTTATTCATTCTAAAATGGCCACTATAAAGAGACAGGAAGAGAATAGTTACGTTTAATGTACATCAGAAGAATGTGATTGTGGTAGTCCATAATACTATTATATACACATTTTCGTATCGATCATCTTATTACTGCAACTTTAAAAATATTTGCAGCACTAACTCTCACAAAGGGTAAATCATGCATAATATATCGATTCAACATTAGAATTGATGTGCCACGGACCACGGTGAAAGAGTAATTTCGAACAAATCGCTAGACGAGCGTCGTCGATCGTTCGTCGCGCGTGCGGCCCGTCATAATCATGCGTGGCTGATGCGGTTTGATCGCGTAAAACAAAACTCGCCTTTATGTGCCGTGAACGTCGTGTCGTAAATCATTTTTAATATACGGAAGTTTAAATTTCTATGTCACGCATTTTTCTTTCTGTGATAGAGAATTGTTGATGTATTTTGGTTTGACGATGTTTTTGCAATTTACTGATATGATGGGTTTAGTGATAAATAAGGCTATTTATTTATTTATTTTATTAGGTTCACCAACAATTAATTATACTGATTCCATCACAATATACATTTTTTTTTGTTATAATATATTTAACAGTGCATTAGTCCTTTAAAATAATGAATCAGAGAAATAAGCTAATTTATTTAACTAGTAATAAGCGCTAGTATTGAAAAAAATAATATAATGGGTAATTTAAATGAAATTAAAATGTATGTAATTCTGATTCTTCGACATTGATAGCTGCTAGGTGGCTGGGAAGGACTGGATGAGGAAGGCGGAGGACAGGGTGTTGTGGTGCAGTCTGGGAGATGCCTATGTCCAGCAGTGGACTGCGATAGGCTGAGTTGTTGAATTTAGTTAATGAGACCTGATAAACCTGATAAATAGGGGCACGATTTAGTTAAAGAGTAAAGAGACCTGATAAATAGGGGCGTAGAGGGAATTCTTTATAAATGCATCAATTGCGAAGAGAAACATGTACCTAAGTAAGTAAATAACCAAACCAAATGGTCAGATGCAACATGCAGCTAACTATGATTTTAATTTAATTAAGGGTTGATTTTTCAATCATCTGATAACTTTATTCGAGGAATAATTTTGAAATTTTGACAGTTATGTTATTAAAAAACTGTCAAACGTCAGTTTTATTTCTCGAATAAAAGTTATCTGTTTTCTCTCACACACTTGTTTTTCCAGCTCACTTTAGACATTGGCCGAATAGTAGACATCGGTTTTGATTGCCATTTATTAAAAATAGAATAGAAAAGTTATCTGGCGATGGAACAGCCCTAAGATATTTTAAATATTAAACACCGTTCGTTCCTACAAACCGTTTTGTGAAATCATATAATTCACCTAATGATAGAAAGTACCTACTCAGTCATTAAATGAATAACCTTGTATGACTGCTTACCTCGACGAATCAAACCCAAGATGGGTAAAACTGTACAATCATCTTCAGAAAAAAGAAAAAACGTAGTTAATAAAACGTGTTTTTATGTTTTAATTTCAAAAGTGAATCTTTATGGCGCTTCTGCATTGAGTTTAACTGTTAACTTTTTTTGCGAAAAAAAAAACATGCAAACCGTTGCTCGATAATGGATAAATATAAAAATTATTTATAGTATCTGTAAATGCGATGTCGTCAACTGCAAGAATGTATTATTTTTAACTGTTTTAATGCAGTGTGAAAATACATAACAAATTATATTTTTTGATTAATCATATTTTTAAAGTTTTTTGCAGACTTTAGAGTCATCATGACAAACTATTACACTTTTACACCAACAGCCTTTACCAACATGTTGTAGCTGGCTTCATAGGCGGTTGATTTTGACATTGAGCGTAATTGTCATTTGGTGTCCACAATTGAGATTCGCCGAATAGCCCGAGGCTAAATAATAACAGCCGCACAGGGGCCCAAGTCTGCTATTTTTATAAATTCGTCATTCCAACACGATCCCATTGTCATTTTGCTAAAAGTTCGTAATCTGCTAAATTCATAATGGTCGATCATTGGTCGGTCAATGGTCTGTGAAAAACTACTAAATTTCATGCTAGATTTCATTTCATATATATTTTTACATATTACGTATTAGTGTTTGCAATCTGAAGTAGTAAGAAGTTCGTAAATAGCAATAAATATTACATTTATTCATTTGTCATTATGTACGAGTTTACCATTTTATGCCACTTCTTTCAATGGAGTGTCAGTGGTTGACCATTGGAAAGTCATAATGATGCCATTATACACACATCAAAAGTGTCTAGGGATCAACATATATTTTTGCAATAACTTTTCTCCTGATTGATATTAATTAAAATTTTCTTTAAGGATTCATCAAATAAAGTGTTTTCGTTTGTCACAGTAACGATAAACCAAGTCACCTTTGCATTAATAAAGAAATTTGCCATTTTCCTAATAAAGGGATTTTTGACATTTGAACCACTAACACAAAAGTTCGAAAAAAAGACTGAAATAACAGTTTTCTCTAAAATTTTATTGGGTAACTTAAACAATTAATAATCCGTGTTTCTACCGCGAACACTAACAACACAAGAACATCGGTTTGGCATACTCAAAATGAGTTCATCCAAATCACGCTGTGGAATGGCCGCCCATGTTCGTTGCAACAACAAAAAAAGGTCTTCTTGCGACTGGATACCCTCCATATTCGGCAGAGCTCTTCTCTGTAGCATATCCCATGCGTGCTCAATCGGGTTCAAGTCTGGCGACTGAGCAGGCCAGGGCAGGACATTGATGTTAGCTGCGGCGAGAGTCTGTCTTACAACTCTTGCGGTGTGCGGTCGTGCATTATCATGCATTAACTGAAATAAGGGACCGATTTGCACTTGTAGAGGAACGATGACGTCTGATACAATCGTCTCAGCATAAATTTGAGCGTTGAGGTTGCCTCTGATCCAAATCAACTCAGTTCTTCCGCCGATCCAAATACCCGCCCATACCATGATGGTTCCACCACTATAAGGATGGACTTCCTGGCAAGATTTTAATCGCTGTTGGCGTCCAGGGGTTCTCCAGTGTCGTATACGTCTTGTATCCGGTCTCATACCAAAACGAGACTCATCAGAAAAGCACACGAAACGCCATTGTTCTTCTGCCCAATTTCTGTGTTCAAGAGCCCATTGATATCGAATCCTACGATTGTGCATTGCTATAGGTGGTACCCGTAGCGGTCTTCGGGAATGAAGGTTCACTTCATGCAAGCGGTTTCTGACTGTTTGGTCGCTAATTAAGTTCCCTGAAGAGTGATGAAGCCTCACGGCTAACATCATGGCGGTTATTGTTGGAGCTCTTCGAGTTAAGATTTGAATGTATCGGTCTTGTCTCCGTGTGGTGCAGCGATACCGTCCTCCATGGCGCTCAGCCACGGTACCAGTGCTTCGGTAACGTGTCCAAAGTCGACAACACTCTGACTTGTATTCAGAGCTAAAGCCACAGTACGTTGCCGGGAACCAGCTTCTATCATTCCCACGGCTCTGAGCATTTCTTCCCTGCTTAAATGACGTCGCCGCTCCATAATAACGTTGGTTTTAATCAGTAGTAGGGAAACAGTAGCACTAATAATGTCTTCAATGCGTTGTATGTTTTTATAGGGAAAATATTGACAGCTGATTTTCATCTTTTACTCGAATTTGATTCACAGTTCCTGATTCAAATTATGAAATGCACCAAAAAGGATCCATATAAATTTATAAAATCATAAATTTATTACAAAGCCACATCTCAATCTCAAGAAATCCGCATAAAAATGCTTGATCCCTAGACACTTTTGATGTGTGTATTAGTAGATTACCAAACTTGTCAAAATCAACAATTATGTAATCAATGATAGACCATTCTGACACTATTGTAATAGCAGACTTGAGGCCCAGGTGGATCGATCAGTCTGTGGATGGGTGACCATCTTTACATACCGAGACCCCTCCGTGCTTCGGAAAACATGTTAAGCCGTTGGTCCCAGCTGTAATTTGTGGAACTTTGACAGTCGTTAAACAGTCAGGAAGCCAAAAGTCTGACCAGTCTTACCAAGGGGTGTCGTATTACCCAGTAACTGGGTTGTTGATGTCAGATAGGCAGTCGCTCCTTGTAAAATACTGGTATTCAGCTGCATCCGATTAAACTGGAAGTCAACCCCAACACAGTTGGGAAAAGGCTAGGTAGATGATGAATTCAGATTCACCGAAATTCTAAAATTGTGCCATTTTTGTATGTACTTTATTTAAGAAGATCCTTATACTTATTTAGTACTTAATTAATACGGACGGCACGCGTGTTAGAACTCTAATTAGACGAAATAAGTCAAATTGCTACTTAACCGTCGTTTACGAAACGCTCGTTAAAATGTTTGTGTAATCAGACGAAGTAAACAGCTCGTGTTTGAGAATAGAGCGTTTGGTATTGTAGCTTTTTTAAAGCTTAGACTAAGGTCGATCGAAGGTAAAGCTACGCTAGCCGCGGTCGGTTCGTGGATGGGTGACCATCCATAACATGTTGAGATCCCTCCGTGCCTCGCTGGGTAGGCTTAGGTATTTACAAGTTTTTTTTTAATCAAGAGGTAGTTTTTATAGTGATTAATATTTTTCACATAACGTCTGTAATCCCCGAAGAGTTAGGCAGAGTTGTCAGGCGCAAATCAAACTACCCAAAACTGTAAAATTTTCCCAATCAACTTTAAACCTAATGCTTTAGCGATAAAGTTGAAAATCTATTAAAGACAGATTGTAATAGCTTGATGTGCTGGCGTCTGTACCATAGTATCTACATATATCCACATTTTACCACTAATTTTAAAGTGCCGTTAATAAAGGGGACAAATCCAGACTCGGGGCTACTACTAAGTAATTCCTAATGGAAAAACCCAATAACACTTAGCCCAAACTGGATATCGAACCCAGGACGTCATACTCAGCAGTTGCGCTTGCGACTACTAAACCAACCTAGACCAGGCAGTCAGTATTATTAGTATATTGCCCGCCATCAAAATGACGTAAGTTAATAAATTAATGCATAAAAGTTGCATCTTCAATATTCAGGATGAAATTGAAAACATGTGACAAATCGAAATGAGATCGAATCGAGATCAATCGAATCGAGATTGTACTCATGATTAAGAACAACTTTTATTATGAGACGAAACCTGAAATCGCGAAAAAAAATCAGCTGTAGGCATTTCGTTTTTTGGCTCGTCAAAATGTAGGGAACAGCAGATTTTTTTTTCGCGATTGCAGCTTTGGTCCCTTATTAAAAGTTGTTCATAATAATGAGTACAAACTCCCATTTCGGTTTGTCGCATATTTTGATAGCCTTAGTTCTGCATCTAGTAAACTGCAGCTCTTTTCCTGTTTCAGTTCCAGTCACCTTCTAATTGGCGCCATACTTACAAGTATTAATAAAATCCTACTGAACATTAACACTTCACACGCATCAAAGGTCCGTGATTGGCTAACAACAGGCAGGTAGCGAAGTGTTAACAGATTTCTAGATATCAATGTAATTTATTGAGTGAAGAAAAGCAAAGTTATTTATGGCAACATTTTACGAGCATCTTTACAACTCACCTAGCAAGCTACATGATTTGAACAAGAAAATAAAAATAGTCTTAACAATCAAAGAAATAAAGATTCTCATGTCCACACTCTTATCTTCTTAGAACATTTAAAGAACACAGTAATAAAAGAATCGATGTTACACGAAAAGGTTGCGCGGCGTAGGACGCTGAGCGCAGCTTTCACGGTTTATTTGCATCGTAAAAGCCTAAAGAGGCATTCCTACCGGTGTCCCCATGGCACAAACTTACTCACCAATGAAAAAAAACATTTTTACAACCTTAGTGCTCGCGTACACATTCGCAAATCGAGAGAAAATAGTGTAGCTACACCAGCTACAGCTACAAACATCGATTTCTACCTCATATCGATTACTATCGATACACATATCCCACTTTATTACTAGAAATCGATTAAAGAGGTCAATAATACTTGAAATAGTTTAGTACATCGTAAAATAATTTTGCGTACACCATAGTTAATTGCTTGTAAACTCTGCTACGTTAGTGTCCACTCTCCAATTTAATACGTCCGCAATTGTAAACTTCATTTGTGTTAACATTCTATAAAACTTTATGGTAACACTGTAGCCATTAAAACAAACATGTACTGTCGTATAAAACTTAACGGTTCGCGTGTCAAGAAAATACGGAACAATCTCTATAGTTAAATTAGATTTACGTCGACGACACATCGCGTGCTGTTACGATTACACGAGTTACATAATACGACACTGGGAATAATCGTAAGTGAGTAAACAAAGCACTTCTCTATGCATTAATAAAGCTATACGCCAGTGACGGCCGCCATAACATGTCGAATTTACGACAACCGTTAGGGCTTGACATAAAAGTCGATATAAAGGCGTTTTTATCGATACCCGCAATCCGCGGCTCGTTACTGACTCGATAATTTCTTCATTTTCATAAAATAAGTATCGGGTTATACTTATCGAGTGAGTCCAAGTTTGAACCAGTTTGTTTTTATGATTGCATAATACCTGTCAGACGTTTTTGGTAATTAACTAAAATTATCGTTAATTTAAATTTTTATGAACGAAGTCGACTAATAGTGATGTAACGCTAATGTATTCGATATCAAAGCCATTCGTTATATTGTCACGATTGTGCGTACAAGGCAGAAAAAATGCTTTAATTGATTCTATACGATTGATATGATGTTTACGCGAATTTTATACATTACATTCGATGTAATTTAATAGATGGACTCATAATAACTTTAATATTGTTGCTTATGAATTTATGATAAAATAATTCACTTTTATACAACCAACATGAAAATAATCTTTTGATCCAGTTTTTCTAAAATCGGTCTTGAGCTTGACCGATTGGTCGGGAAAGGCAGCAGACAAAAATGAACGAAAAAGATTGGGGAGACCACAAATTAAAAAAAAAAAACAGAGTGGTTAATTTTTAGCAGCTTGGCCACTGCTGAAAGTAGATATTTTTTCTCACATTGTAAACATAATGTTTCATATGCTTGCCTGAGCTTTGATTACCAATGTACATAAACCTATTTTATAATGATGGTCAATTACATAGAAGTGCTTTAGCATTTAGGTTCTTTAAGGCTGGTAATTCGATGGAATGATACTGTTTGCGCTATATAATCGGTTTTTTTTAAACGTTGCCCCACACTAGGAATTTCTCCTGTATTGGGGGTGCTTTTACAAACATTTAAACTCACATACACAAATAGCCAGACCCGGAATAACTACTTGTAGGTCATACAAATATTTTTTCCGTGCGGGAATGGAACCCGCGACACGCAGCGCAGCAGTCAATCGCTTAACCACTGCGCCAACCGTGCCGTCTTTTTGTGTCGATACCGGCAGCCTTTCTATACTATTAGGTGAAAGTCTTAATTGTAGAGCACTATTATTTTATATAATTGTGAAATGGGTATTTACTGTACTTTGGAAAGTATTTTTTTTAATGTTGACTTACTGTCGGTAGTCTGTCAAAATCAAAATTAAAATATTTCACATAAACCCTACATGGGCACTTATGAAAAGTCAGAAGCTTGTTGAAGCTTCTTGAAGTTGCACGGTTCCAATTCCAATTGGTTGTTTGGTAAGACTCAAAATTTAGTAATATTTATGAATTTTTATACAACGTAACTTTGATATACAATGGAGTGCTGCAAATCAAATAACACATATTTTTTTCATTTATAGATTATTAGCTATTTGTAATAAAACTAGAAGATATCCCATGAAACTTAAGTACAATCCGAGAAATTATTTTTTTGATCATACTGACAGCCTACGTCATCTTGTAGTGTAAAGCTATTTCATACTACTGTCAAAAATGACAGTTGTGTTTTGATTATACAGACAATTAAAGTTGGTAGGTAGTCAATTCGGTAAACACATTTATTTATTTATTCTATTTCCCTGACTTTACAAAGATCCTAGTTATACTTTCCGAATCTATGAAACTTGTCATTGGTTTCTTAAATTAATGACTCAATTACCTGTAACTACATTAGCAACTTTTATTACAGTACACACAAAATAAATGACATAAATGACGCCAGCCAGTACTAGTGATATCCGGAGTCCGTTACTTATGTTACTATGTTGCAGGACTGGTATGCAAGCAAGTTTGATACTTATGAACGGAATAAACATACATTATATTAAGTCGCTTTTGCTTTCTATCTAAAGTGATAGGTTCTGGCGCTATTTGTATAACAAAGTTTATATCCTGGAGTGCAATCAATTATTTTATTAATTGATGTGGCCCAAGGAATGCTTTTTTTTGTGGATGGGAAATCATCAAATGACCCCTCCCGCTCTGGGTGGAGCATAAAGGAGTGTCAGACTCTTACTGACTAAAACCCACCCGTGTTCCTTCCTTAGCCCTTTATGTTCCGGGGTAGCGGTAACCCTTTTGGACAATCCCGCTGCCCCGGACTCAAGAAATGCTGTGTTGGGTTTGAAAGCAATTCTACGCACAATGAGATTGTTTATAGAAACATATCGAGGAAAGTAAGTGACTCTAACTTCAGATTCAAATACAGGGTTACTTTTCAATGACCAGCCTTTAAGGATGTGGTACAGACCATCAAACTAAACAACTTTCTCCATGGGACCAACATCGTAATCGCGAAAAATTTATCAACTGTCCCATAGAAAACTTCAATACCTACTCGACCTAAACGTATGGGACGGCTGAATTTTTATTCGCGATTACGATGTTGGTCCCATGGAGTAATTTGTTTAGTTTGATGGTCTGTACCACATCCTTTAATTTGGCTGGTCATTGAAAAGTAACCCTGTATGTATTATTATAACTGCCTAGCCTTTTCTATGTTGGGGTTTGTTTCCAGTCTAACCGGATGCAGGATATACAGGTTGGCAGGGTCACGCACAAACTGTAACCCTGCGTTGAAATATTTCGCAGGTTATTAAAAAAGAATAGCTGTTGAATACATTGTGACCGCGTAGGTACTTTTCTATAGAACAGCAGATTTGCTTTGGTTACAGTTTGCGCGTTGATGTTCCTGTAATCATGTCATCTGCCTAGCCTTTTCCCAAGTATGTTGGGGTCGGCTTCCAGTCTAACCAGTATTTTAAATGAAGCGACTGCCTATCTGACCTCCACAACCCAGTTACTGAGTAATACGATACCCCTTGGTAAGACTGGTTGTCAGACTTTCGGGCTTCTGACTACCCGTAACGACTGTCAAAGATCCACGAATGACAGCCGGGACCAACGGCTTAACGTGCTTTCCGAGGCACGAAGTGGTCTCGGTATGTAAAGATGGTCAACCATCCACAGACCAACCGCGGCAAGCGTAGCTTAACCTGATCGATCGACCTGTGCGGCTGTTATTTTTTAGCCACGAGCCCCTCGTTCCTGTAACCATGTATCCCACCAAAAACATTTTCATGCAAAATGTTGCCAAGATAAGACCATATGGCTCGCTCTGTCAAAAAGTTATCAGATCTCATGTAGAGACAAGCTTCTAACTTTACACGCCCTAACTTCACAAACTCTACACCTTAGTTAAAATATGAAACTTGGCCGTTTCGTTCCTACAAGAACTATTGTTTAACAGGAAAATAAAAGTAATGAACAGTGAATAAATTTTTCACTTTACGCCCATGTGCTGGTAGCGAAAAAGTTACGGCCGTTTATGCCGCAAAAAACGTATATTTCGACACTCAAGAGAATCAAAATGTATAGAGTAGGTGCTCTCCGTTGACCTAGAACTATGAAAGTTGGCAAGAAATATCGTCTGATAAAACAAGTAATGGAGAAAATCGTAATAGTAGATTTTTTTTCAAATCACGTGTTACACTATTTCCATACCTACAATACGGAACCCTCGGTGCGCGAGTCCGACACGCACTTGACTGGTTTTTATTTTTAATATTTCTGGTTCTACGCTAGTCTACACCGACTAAGCAGAACGTTACTGTCTGATAAAATCATATTTCTGTTGTCAGTTTTTACGGCATTGCGTTGTCAATCTTAGTAACTATTTAAGTCCCTGAAAGTCTTATGGACTTATGGATGAGCATCGAAAATTTTCAAGTGACTCCTATAAAAATAAAATAATGACTAAGGAACAAATGAAAACCACTTATCGACATATTTAACGCTCCGTAAAAAAACAAAAGCAAGTCTTTGTGAGCAACAGTAAGTTTTTGCAAAGTAAATGGAATGCCCCCGACTGTCCATATACATAGGTACTACGTGAACGGGTTCCGTCGAGGTCATTAAGGTTATATTCGGGTTACTGCGAGTGTACATGAGTGTTTATGTCGCGTTAGTGTGCGGGTTCGATAGTCCTTGTGGGGATTAGTGTTGGTAGTTTTGAGGCGGGAAAAAATAGTAGTTATAATAATAATAAATAATAGATAAAGTCCAGATATTTTATCTGCAGAAAATAGACAGGTTTTTGTTTGTTTTTGTTTTAGGAACTAAGTTGACATATGTCATTTATTCGAATTAACTTATCTTTTTATAAGCACGTGTTTCTGTGACAGATAATACAATTTTTCTTACTTTAATTTTTACCGCGCTGCCATTATAGCTAAATCTACTGCGAGGGAGATTTACATAATTAGCTAAGTACCTGATCGATGCATCTAAGATTAATACGTCATGTCGCAAGAGACGGATTATTCCAACCAATTTGATTAATTGTACCTATTTTATGAAAATGTCAGACGTCGTTTTGTGACAAAAAAAAACATTTGTGATGCTTCTTGTGATACCAATAACTGCAAGAGAAGGGTGTATGTAACCTACATAATGATGGTTTGGGACCAGCAAAAATAAAAATAAACTTAAAATGATACGCACTAAAAATACAGTGCAAAACCTTTTACTGCAGCCGGAAATTTAACGTATCTACTCTCGTAAACGTGTATCTTATAATCAAAATACTCCAGTTTACATACAACTCCCTAATTCCAGCCATAAACAGGGCTATCACCTCAAATGGAGATGTCCGAATACCGGCAAATACCGAAATCATATCAAAAACATTAAAACGGAACGGAGAAAATAAAAAAAAAAATGTCAAAAATTTTAATTGGTCGTAATTTTTAGTGCCAATTTCGTTTTAAAATATTTTCAAAGTAATATCTTTCGTTAAATTACCGAACGATAATGTATCGGAGTTTTCAATTTTCTCTTGTTTTGTTATCGTTATATCGGTGACCTCGATTAAACTTATCGGGTAGTTTGAGCGAACCTTCAGTATTTTATTGTTCTGACTTTGTTATTGATTTTCGTTATACTTTTTCATTGCTGTAGAATATGGCGCCTTCGTGATCCGAGTACTTAAAGTAAAGTATGCGCCATACAAGGATTGACGTTTATTCAAGATTTGCACGATTGGCAACGCTGGATAAGACATGTTTTATTTTTAGTAGCTGTTGAAAACAGAACGACAAAAGATCATTGTCGATAATTATTTAAAGCCACTGTTAACTATTAAATACATGACTATCTTTTGGGATGTGTAAGAAGCATTTTTTTTTTCGTAATAGACAATTAATTAGCGCAACGCCGCAGCTAAGTTTTAAGTATTTCTTTAGTTGATAAAGAAAGAAAGAAAATACGTTTCTTTGCGGCAAACATGGCGTTTGTTAATTTGATTTTTTTGCATAAAAATAAGCATAGACAAAAAAATCAAATTAACAATTTGGGAGAAAACATGCGTCACGCAAAACGGCCATCGCTCAGCATAATGCCAAGAATTGATTGAATTCCTTTAATATCATTACATAAAATATGATAGTTTAGCTTTATTTTATCATGATAATATTTTATTTCTATGAAATACTTTTGAATAAATCTTTTCTTTGAACATTTGACAGTACACTCAATTTTTTCTGGCTTGTAATATGTACAATACTACAGGCGTACATATTACAAGCCAGAAAAAAACCTCGCACAGTTAGGCAACTGCAGTGCTATTCTGTAAAAATCTCACCGTGAAAACTAAGGTGAAGTGAGCTGTCATTCCACTTGATGTTAGAGATTGCCCCTATTGATAAGCCACTTCACGCTCACTTCACCTAAGTTATCACGGTGAGATTTTTACATAATCGATCGGCTTATCGAAAAAACTGAGCGTTTTGCGGTGTTCTTCGTCTGGGCAGAGCCTTAAGGTGACTTCAGTTTAATTTATCTGCTGTAGAATCTACAGCAGATGAATTAAACTAGTACTTTTAACTAAAGGAATGTCGTTAACTAAACACTAAACCTATCGACTACGTATTTGAACGGCAAGCACGCAAAAAGTGAATTTAATTAACCTTAAAGTCATGAACTTGACCCTTGCTTGTCAACTACTTACTGCTGTTTATCAAGTAGGTTCTGTATGACTCGACGAAAATTGTTTAGAGGCGTAAGTGACCCCATACGTGTGCGTACCTATCTGTTATGAAATAATAGTCCACTCATTCAAGTTTTGAGTGTCAATGACAGCGAGATGTATTGGTGGGTATGGTTTATGATGGGTTCTGTATACAATCAAGTTAGTACCTGGTAAGGAGATAGTTTTGCTCAGAACGCCAATTCGCGTATTTAAAAACGTTCAAAATCTAGTCGCAATCTCATCTCAGCTACAATCAATGTCATAAACTTGTCAAAAATGTAGGGAAATTATAGGTATTTTTGACAGATTGAGACTGAGATCAGACTGTAAACTAATTGATAACTGATAACATTTTAAATCACATTACTCGACAGCAAATTGTAAAGGAGATAAACAGAAATATGATTAGGGGATTCTATTTACACTAAGGGCTCATTTTTCCAACACCAGATAATTTTATCGGAGGAATAATTTTGAATTTTTGACAGTTCTACCATATAAAACTGTCAGACATCAATTTTACTAGACTGGTAGAAAATGCCCAAGGCATTAAGTCCGCCTTTGTACAGTTTTCACTTGTGCATAAAGTTTTAATAAATAAATAAAATAAATAAATTTTACTCCACGAGTAAAAATTATCTGTCGATTGAAAATTCAGCCCTTAGTAGAGTATAAAATAATGAATGCAAATGACGCATTAAATTTATAAGCTGGAAAAAGTTAGGAGAATGTATACCCCGAATTATATGATGATGATATTATAAGAATTCCAATTTGTCTATATTGAATATAGCAAGAATAACCCATTCTAAACCTAATTTACCATCTTGATCACCACTACGGAACTCCAAAAAACCTGACCGCGATACTAGGAACTATTTGGCTTTTCCATTGACTCTGTCACTCAATAAATAATAGAGGTAAGGTGCGGCGCGTGCGCTGCCCACGCACACATTACCAATGTAAATATCATAGCAATTCATGTTATAATGCAGCATTAGAAAAAATGACGGACGGGTTTTGTGGAGCTTTTTTTGAGCTTAGGTTTCTGAAGAGGTGTGGATATTTGATAATAAAAAAATTGTTATGATTTGAATCTTGACTTGGCTCGCGAGGACGTCGACATGTGGGATGAGGATTCAGCGATCATTGTACCGATAGATAGTTATAACAGCCAATGGCTTAGTAGCCAAAAGCTTCAGCCAACAGCTGAGGAGGCTCTCGTTGAGTAGCTGGTTCAAGAGCTTAATTCAGAAAGCAGAACTTCTGGCCACGGTTCGCATTATTAGGAGGTTCCTCTCTCAGGAGCCCTGGCCGTCGGTAGCTTGGAACTTGTTCCCGATACCAGAGGGCTACTATTTTTTTTATATTTTTTAATGTTTTTATTATGCTTTTGTTTATATTTATATCAATATTTAAATGGTATAATGTAAATTACTGAAATTTTGGTTGATTTTGAAAAGGCTTCTTTCCGGTTTGCACTTTACATAACCTGAAGTGGGACTAGCAATCATATATTTCTCAGACATTTGGCTACCACATGGCCACCACAATTAATTACTTCCCTCAACATGGACTTCATGAATCTTCTTATTCTGGAGCAAGAACTCACCTACTTCGTCTCAAAAAACCCTTAGCCTTGTACTTTAATATCCTAGACCAACCGGCAGCAGCCACTTAGCCACGAGCACAGGCAATCTTACTTTTCATCATTACGGGGGCTCGTAAATCATGGCTGAACATAGGCCTGGGGGGCTCAATGATCGATCCTGCAGAATTATGGTTGTAATTACCACGCTTGGCAGGATCGGTGATTATTGCGTGGTGTTATTACTTCGATTGGTTGTTCGTCTTCACGATAATTAAGATTATATAGAAATTGTTGGCTTAAATTATTCACTGGGATAAATAGAGAATAATATTAAGAAGGGGTTCACTTGATCGAGAGAATAAAATATAAGAAAAATGTACTCTTACATGAAATATAATAAGCCATTTGATTTATAATTGCTGAAGAAATATTTCAAAATAACGGTGGTAAACAGATACAAACCTACTTTAACACATACCATTATTTTATTTCGTATTTATTAGGGAGGAGGAGAAGTATGGATTTGTGTCCGGTTGTTGGTATAGAGGTATGAAGAAACAGGGTGTAAAATTCACTCATCTCCATAGAAAAGGGAGGATCCTCCGACCAGACGGATGTTGTGTCTGGCGGGCAACTGCCCGATGATTCATGTCGGGCCGTTGTACATATATATGCTAGTTGCGCGGTAAACTCTGCTTGCGAGATGCAGGATTTTGTGTGACGTCAGTGTGACGCATGTGGCGTTTGTAAATACCGTTACAATGGCAATAGGCTCTTCCCCTATTACATGGGACTTAAACCTAGCTGGCGAAATGTGGTTACTATACGTATACCTCGAGGATTACAGGCGCGATGTTCATCGTCTGCCTAGCCTTTTCCCAACTATGTTGGGATCGGCTACCAATCTAACCGGCTGCAGCTGAATACCAGTATTTTACATAGAGTGACTGCCTATCTGACCTCCATAACCCAGTTACTGGGTAATACCCCTTAGTAAAACTGGTTGTCAGACTTTCGGGCTTCTGACGACCAGTAACGACTGTCTATGATCCACAAATGACAGCCGGGACCAACGTCTTAACGTGCTTTCCGAGGCACGGAGGGGTCTCGGTATGTAAAGTGCGGCTGTTATTACACACATCAAAAGTGTCTAGGGATCAAGCATTTTTATGCGGATTTCTTGAGATTGAGATGTGGCTTTGTAATAAATTTATGATTTTATAAATTTATATGGATCCTTTTTGGTGCATTTCATAATTTGAATCAGGAACTGTGAATCAAATTCGAGTAAAAGATGAAAATCAGCTGTCAATATTTTCCCTATAAAAACATACAACGCATTGAAGACATTATTAGTGCTACTGTTTCCCTACTACTGATTAAAACCAACGTTATTATGGAGCGGCGACGTCATTTAAGCAGGGAAGAAATGCTCAGAGCCGTGGGAATGATAGAAGCTGGTTCCCGACAACGTACTGTGGCTTTAGCTCTGAATACAAGTCAGAGTGTTATCAGTCGACTTTGGACACGTTACCGAAGCACTGGTACCGTGGCTGAGCGCCATGGAGGACGGTATCGCTGCACCACACGGAGACAAGACCGATACATTCAAATCTTAACTCGAAGAGCTCCAACAATAACCGCCATGATGTTAGCCGTGAGGCTTCATCACTCTTCAGGGAACTTAATTAGCGACCAAACAGTCAGAAACCGCTTGCATGAAGTGAACCTTCATTCCCAAAGACCGCTACGGGTACCACCTATAGCAATGCACAATCGTAGGATTCGATATCAATGGGCTCTTGAACACAGAAATTGGGCAGAAGAACAATGGCGTTTCGTGTGTTTTTCTGATGAGTCTCGTTTTGGTATGAGACCGGATACAAGACGTATACGACACTGGAGAACCCCTGGACGCCAACAGCGATTAAAATCCTGCCAGGAAGTCCATCCTTATAGTGGTGGAACCATCATGGTATGGGCGGGTATTTGGATCGGCGGAAGAACTGAGTTGATTTGGATCAGAGGCAACCTCAACGCTCAAATTTATACTGAGACGATTGTATCAGACGTCATCGTTCCTCTACAAGTGCAAATCGGTCCCTTATTTCAGTTAATGCATGATAATGCACGACCGCACACCGCAAGAGTTGTAAGACAGACTCTCGCCGCAGCTCCTGCCCTGGCCTGCTCAGTCGCCAGACTTGAACCCGATTGAGCATGCATGGGATATGCTACAGAGAAGAGCTCTGCCGAATATGGAGGGTATCCAGTCGCAAGAAGACCTTTTTTTGTTGTTGCAACGAACATGGGCGGCCATTCCACAGCGTGATTTGGATGAACTCATTTTGAGTATGCCAAACCGATGTTCTTGTGTTGTTAGTGTTCGCGGTAGAAACACGGATTATTAATTGTTTAAGTTACCCAATAAAATTTTAGAGAAAACTGTTATTTCAGTCTTTTTTTCGAACTTTTGTGTTAGTGGTTCAAATGTCAAAAATCCCTTTATTAGGAAAATGGCAAATTTCTTTATTAATGCAAAGGTGACTTGGTTTATCGTTACTGTGACAAACGAAAACACTTTATTTGATGAATCCTTAAAGAAAGTTTTAATTAATATCAATCAGGAGAAAAGTTATTGCAAAAATATATGTTGATCCCTAGACACTTTTGATGTGTGTATTTAGCCACGGGCCCCTCAAATATTACAGGTGTGATGATATGTTATGTTTATTAGAAAGGGTGCTATAAAAAATACCTAATATTTCGGATCACAAATCGCATCACTTACATCTGCTCATTTATCATTACTTAATGTTATCAAGGACTGATAAAAGTAGACCAACTCATTTGTAAACGACTATTTGTTCATTATCCGTATCAAAACATTTAAGTCTTTTGTGTTACTTCGTACTTGAGTTATGTTAAATTATCGTCATATTATGCTAATGCACTATGCATTTAATTTGCTAAAATAACCGTGGCAATCTAAATTATATTACTATAGTATTAAGTAAGTGAAGCAATCGTTTTATTTGTTGCAGTAAACAAGTTATTGTTTTAGAACTTAATATAAATTTTGCACATAATTGAGAGCAGTTGAGGCCTAGTAAAGACGGCCGCGACTTACTGAGTTGTAGATCGTAGGTTCGAAACCAGACAGGCGTTTTACTTTATGTAAATTATTTAATCACCACTGCTTTTAAAACGGTGAAGAAAAACATCGTGAGGACACCGGCATGTCTTAGAATAAAAAATTTTAAGTCATGTGCCATCTACCAAACCGCACTGGGCCCTCGTGGTGGATTACGGCCCACTCCCTCTCACAGAGGATACCTGTGTCCTAGCAGCGGGAACATTATAGGCTGATTATACAAGAATAAAATTATGATGTTATGACATGATCTGTGAACAACAATTAAATAATCGATAAATGCAACATCAACATAGGTATGCAATGTAGGTAATGCATTGACATATGCATCCAAGGTTCACCTTTAAAAGAGAGGACTATAAGTAAGTATCCTGAAGTCGGAACATGGATAATGATGACCCTTATAAATAAATGTTTTGCACTGAAAAAAATAATTTCTTACTACACACATTATAGCGATTTCATTAAGAATTTATACAGTAAGAAGAAACGTTTGTAAAAGAATAAAATACAAAACAGTAACGTTTAATGATTGAACATACCATTTACTGAAAAAAAAAACGTTAAAGTTAAAACGTTAAAGTTAGTTAGTTTAGTTTTCGGATCAGTAAAAAATACTGTTTTGAACGTTAAGCTCTTATGGAACTGTTTGAAGCAGTTCAGATCAATGTTTTTTCACTAATATTTACTGCTTATTTCTTTCAGTGAACTAAAACAAAAGCCGCTCTACTTCACTATTGTATGCGCGCATAGGACATGCCCTAACTTAACCACTACGGAAAAACGAAGGAAAATGAAACCACCATCTATGACAAAATGAATATAGGTAGTTGCGTCGTCTTCAATGAATATAGGAAGACTCTAAGACAGGTTGAAATACCGTTCAGCAACCAAGTTTAGAAAACATTAAGTGTTAATACACTAGTAGAAACAGTGAAAATAAATCTATAATACATGAACGTTTAAACTCGTTTATAGACTTAAAACGACAGGTAAGCTTCCTCTTGGAAAGATTTCTACTCATTGTTTTCAATGGCTTTTCATGGGGTTTTATCTTACTTTGAAATGGCCGAAGAGTTTAATATTGATGATGTTTGAATGGAAGGAGTTTTTCTAGGTACTGTTGTAATTAGTTGGGGTGAAAATGAAAAGGGGGAAGGAGTTACGAGACAGAAAGTGGACACAAAGACTGGTTAGAATGTAAGAGAATCGAAAAACAAACGAGAAAAATGGCTGAAACTAAGAAGTAAAGTAAAGAAACACCGCGAAGAGTGTTAGTATTTAGAGCCTATGCACACCGCGTTATTTAAACGCGCCTTCGACGCGCGTATTAGGAAAGTGCTTCGACAGCGCGTTTATCAATTCAAATAGCAGTTTGTTTGCGCTTGTAGCGATACAGACGCGCGTTGGTATCGATACAAATGCGCGTCGACGGCGCGCTTAAAAAACGCAGAGTGCATAGGCCCTTTAGGCCCTTAGGGCCTGTGCACACCACGTTTTTTAAACGCGCCGCTGACGCGCGTTTTAGTACCGTGCGTCGACGGCGCGCTTTTATCCTACAGAAGGTCTACAGGCTGCGTCTGACTCGCGTGCGTATCGCGTCTATATCGCTACAAACGCGCGTCAACGGCGCGTTTAAAAAACGTGGTGTGCATAGGCCCTTAGGATTCCGATATAAAATTCCGTTTTCCCAGACAGAGGGCACCCATAAAGATTCTTCACGACAGAAAAGGCTGCTGAGTAAGAAGTAATGCTCAACAAATTTTATGGAACTTGACTTGTATAACATTTAATTTTATTTCCTCGAACTAAATAATAATATTATCGTTGATATTATTAATTTTGACGCAGGAAACAGTTCAGACGTTTGTTTCGTATAAATCTGTATTTTAGTAAAATGACGTGATGACGTGACCTTTTACCAGCCATTAAAGTGGTTTTACCAAAATTATAAATTAAAACTAAAGAAGTCTTGGCATAAAGGAATAATGAATTGATGAGTAAAATTGATAAAAATATTAGCTGGCAATGTTGTTGTTTATTTTGAAAGTAGTTTTTTGTGACAACCAAATGCTAAATGGTGAAGATTAAGAGATAAATCTGTTTTTGATAAGACAAGTGACAATTTTATGCAACTTGCAAAGTAAGTCCGTTCTTCATCCGTATTGTGATCTTTATTCTCATTATAATAAGGTAGCTGTTAGGTTGCTGCCACTGGCAAGTCTGTCAATATTATTGTGATCTTATTCTCGTTGCAATAAGCTAGCTGTTATGTTGCTGCTGTCATAGTTAAAATAACTGTAAACGAACTGTATAAGGGTCGCTTTACTACTGACGGAAAATGCGTCACGTATTGTCAATCGCGTAACGCCAGAGCAGACAATTATATGATAAAACATTCAACCTTTCACACTCAACCGATGATGCGTTAGTGCGAATAGACGCGATCGATGGTAAGCTCGATGCATTTTCCGTCAGATGTGAACCGAACCTAAGGGATACGAACACCAAACAAAGTGGAACTAAAAGTTTTAAATTTGGCATGCGAACCATATTGTTATCGACTCTCGCCTAATAACCCAAGTGGCTATATCACTAGATACACTGCTTGCTATAAAAGCCTTTATTTCATGATCATCATCATCATCACTTCAACCCGGAATCACCCACTGCTGGGTACTTAAAGGCATCCTCTTTTGTCTGCCATGCTTCCCGGTGTCGGGCGTCCCTCATCGAGGTGATTCCCGCGACTTTGACGAACCCAACGTGCTTTTGGACGGCCCGGGTTTTTTCGGCCTAACCTTGGCCACCATTCGGTCTTCAAAAGCCTTTCATCATCATTATCTGCATAGCCTTTTCTAAACTATATTGGGGTCGGCTTCCAGTCTCACCGGCTGCAGTTGGACGCCAATATTTTACATGAAGTGACTGCCTATCTGACCTCCACAAATCAGTTACTGAGTAATACCTACCCTACCCTGTATACCCTTTGGTGAGACTGGTTGTCAGACGAGCCATAACAACGACGAAAGGTTCAAGAATGACAGCCGGGACCAACAACGTGTATTCCGAGGCACGGGGTGGGTCTCGGTCTACAAAAGCCTTTATTTAGTCTAAAATAGTATCCACCACAATGTTTAAACGAGACAGAGTATAAACTCACAAACTCTCAATCACCGATCAATGTCTAGCTATTGGGCTGCTAAACTTCGTTCCAATGTCTCTGCATCGTAAATATAAAATCGTGTGATGCCAGATGCTCATAAATCGCTCTATGAATACGTCTCGACATTGGAATAAGTTATAAGTAGAACATGGTGAAGAGCTCATAAATAAGTAATCAGGTGATGCTCTGGCCTCGGCGGAATCTTGGGATGACTTAGAACTGTGCTCTGAGATGAGATGTCGAATAATTTAGAGATAAAACTTTGACCTGATATTTTGTTGTTCTTTCCTTTGATTTTAGTGGTATTATTTTGGTGGGGTTTTGGTTTTGGTTTTTTTGGTGGTGGTTTTTTATTTTTTTATTTTTTGTGGTGGTGGTATTTTTGGACATGATTATCTGCTTTTTTCTAAGATTGATTAAATATTGTTTCATGCATTATTTTCAAAAAAATATAATTGACGTGTAAAAGTGTTTGTATAAACCTACTTACAAAAACAAAATCATTTGTTTTTGCTGCTTGATTAAGTTTAAATCAACAAAACACACATAAAAATTATCTAATCTTATCTAGCTAGCCTGTATTGTCCCACAATTTGAGTTTTTCGGTTTGCTTTGCTCACTCTCCCTTTTCCACATAGTTCTGTCTTATGCTAGTGACGGAAAAAATATAATGATTCAATGAAAGAAACAGTTGAAATGCTTACTTTTCTTTTTTCTGTTATTTTGCCCAAGTAGCATGCAAAAACCATACCTAATATTTTCGAGTAGCAAATATAACTTTTAAGATTGCATGAGCAATAAATAGAATTTATTATATTAACGGTAAACATTCTAAATGCAGAACTTGTTGAAAAATTAATAAATAACATTACAGGTGTGCCAACACTGGCAACTGATATAATAGGGCTGCCAGTTTTGACTGTACCGAATTAGTTAGAACGGACCGCAAAACGGAGAAACATGATTTGTTTATTACTTAAATGCTTTGAAAAATATTTATCATATACCTTGTTTAATGAAATTAATCTAAATAAACAAATTACCAACAAAATAAAAGTCACGAAGCAGAACTTAATGATTGCCCTAATTAAACAAACAGACATACTTCGTAATTAAAACCACATATTTTTTTTTTTTCAAAATTTATACGACTTCACTTTTTTTGTAGCAATACCTAAGCCATTTTCTATGTCATTCCTACGTATCGAACGTACTCGAACTTCTGTCACGATTATCAAGATGACTTTCAAAATCTGTGTGTGAGAATTGATCAGTTCAAAGTGTTCTATTGCCACATTTGCCACCTAAAGTGACTAGAAGGTGGTACTTTCTGGTACCCACTTAGCACCATAATTGGTATTTATATATTTATATTATTTAGGTAATTTTCCGGCAATCGATTTTAAGTACAAACAACAAAAAACTTTATAGTTTTAGATAGAAATTCTTGCTGTAGTTTGAAGTCAAACTCTCACGATGATTAACTGAAAAGTATGTTTATTGAAGAATATATGGGAACGTGAGAAGCCATTTCGCACGTTGCTTTATACCTTTTAAAAGAAATAAATTACCGGACTTTTGTGCTTTAACAATTTTCTTGATGACCGGATGATAGTTAATTAAATATCTCACCATTGATATATTTAGAAAAAAAATAACAAAATGGAAATATTCCTTAACGAAATCAATCATAAAATCCCTGTAACAAGAAAAGTTTTCTAGGCGTACCGAAAAAACTTAAGAGTCGCGTCACTCGCGTCGTTGAGGCGTGCTCTTGCGCACGGAAGACGTATGGAAATGCGCGCGCACCTGCCACTCCGCCACCCACTGCGCGCAGATAAACCAGATTCAGTTACACCGCAAAAGAAGAATGGGGCAGAAGTTTAACTCCGGATTTGCTTCAGTAAAAAGGCCATAAGACTACATGTCGGCCGACAGGAAAACAACTTAAGGTTAAACAGGTACAATGTATTATATTGTACTAGCGGCGCCCCGCGGTTTCGCCCGCATAAGTTTCGATCCCGTGGAAATATCGGGATAAAAAATATTCTATGTGTCAATACTGGCTATAAACTATCTGTGGGCCAAATTTCATCTAAATCCGTTCAGTGGTTTTTGCGTGAAAGAGTAACAAACATCCATCCATCCATCCTCACACACTTTCGCGTTTATAATATTAATATTAGGATTAATTACAATCTACGATGCCATAATTTTGACCTTGCAGAAGGGTATAAAGAAGCACCTAAGTTTCGATAGTAGAAAAATATACATACGCTACTTTTTTCAGAGATCCAACCTCGTTTTTGTCTTTTTTTGAATACTGATTCTCATTGCTCAGAAACCTATAGGAGACACGAAGTCAAAATCGCTACTATTCACTGATTGAAAGCACCTTAGTCATCCTTCCGTTCTGATAAGCATGTGCACTTGAAGTATTTTATGGATCTTCTAACCCCTGTCTGTCCTGTGACACCTCCTTGTTGCTAACTACATGTTACAGTAGATTGCCTACCATTTTTTCACTTACGTCCGCTACCGTTTTCAAGAAACATTTAGATGACTTATGGTGTCTAGATGGTTAGCAGCAGTTTCCTGGGCGTAATAATTGAGGTCCATTGCCTATTCGTTACCGACATTAGTGGAGAACGAGGGAAACGATGTGAAATGGGTTTTAGAAATTGTTTTTCTGAGCACTCCTCTAGGCAAGATGAATACTTTGAAAAGGAAACTGAGGTAACAAAATTAGTGGATGCGGAAAACCAATCTTGGATATCTAAGTGAAAACTTCCATGTTATGATGGGTTTGTTTTAAAAGCATCTATACTAATAATAAAGCTGAAGAGTTTGTTTGCTTGAGCGCGCTAATCTCTGGAACTAACAGTCAGATTTGAAAAAAATATTTTTGTCTTTGGTAGCCCAATTTAACACCACGCTATGGCTTTTAAGAGCCGAGCAACAAAAAAATGGTCAGAAAGCGCTAAGCGAAAACTAAGTAAAAGTGCGCGCGGGCGACGGGACGCGACGCGGGGGCCGAAACTTCACGCGGAAGAACTCACGGGCAGAACCTAGTTTGTAGATAATAAGCCAGTGGAGGTGGACATCAATTCGTTAGCTTGTGGTGAGTACGAGAAGTATCTAATCAGCAACTTGAGAACTTTCAGCAGTGAAGCTGACCAAGCTTTTTTAAGACCCGGGTTTCGAGTTCCAAATCTGTAAATTCAGTTGCTTAAGTTTCGTAATTTGTGTATATTGCTTGGCGACCATCGAAAGTATTGGCCAATGGCTTACAGAGGCAAGTAACGGACGAAGAATACGTTATGTTTTCAACGAGTGTTACTTATTCTACTTCCTACTTCTTTTTGTTATTCACCATATTTAATACCTGAATAGCACCATGCGGGCCAGACGACCGGCGTTTCAGCGTCCGCGTCGCGGCGAGCCGACAGCGAGGCGATCATCAGTGCTGCATATCAGCCGCCGTTGCTGCCCGACATCGCAACACCCTACAAATTGATATCATACACTGGTCTTCAATGGCCCATGGACTATGGAGATCCCCCGTTAGCTTTATGGCACTACCCTCAGGTATAGGGTGAATGTTGGTTAACACATTTCGGGTACGAACAATGTGCATCTACTCTTAATAATTTGATGAAGTCCCGTAATAGGTCATAGGTATGTTGAGACGGAATTGGACCGTTTAAATTCAAAACGTTACAGATTATTAAACCACAAGTAACTATGGTATTGGATCGGCAATCTGCATGTTGATATGAAAAGGCTGTTGGTAAATTCTTGACTAGATGCAGTTAGTGACATTTATATTTAGTGTTACGATATTGAATAATGAACATATGTTTTGTAGAAACAGCTGTAAAAAATAACACTACTTCATCAATCAATTACAGCGTTTAAAGTCGATGATGACAAGGCTCATTGCAGCTACAATTAAAAGGGAGTTAAAAACGGCAAATTACAACAAAAAATTTTTTTTTACGCGATGGCAAGGCTTATTGAATCTACATTCATAAATGAATGTCTAGTTAATGTCCTATAACAAAAACACATGTAATCGACACCACTAACACGCTAGTTACACATTAAAAACTACTTATGTACATCGAATTCGGTCCAAGTTCATTTAGATTCCAACATGCGCGCGCGCAAGCTACTGTACGATTAATCGCGATCGCTAAAATGGTCTACGGAACTGAAAATAAAATTATGTAATTATCAAGGCTAGCTGTTTTTAAATTAAAAGGGAAAAATAAATCTGTAATGAAACATTCAAAAGAAAACTGTTACATAAAAGGGAAAAAATAGTTTTTTTTTTTATAAATTGTATATTATATCACATAAGTAAGTTAAAATAATATTCTTCAATTAATAGTAAAGTATGTAATAATGAAGGTGGTTTTCCGGTTTTTCACCCGAGGAAAAACATTATTGGGTCCGACAAAAATGCGTGAAAAATCGATCATTTACGGTTCGGATAAATTCTTTGCCGGTGATACTTTACCGAGACACACTCCATTATTTTCGATTATGATTGGTCATCTGCAAAAAGCTAGCTCCTAGACTAGTTTGGCAGCTTTGAAGTTTACGTTTATTGTTTTTTTTTTGTTCTTAAGTTACGGTTTTTGCTTATTAAGGGGTAAGATGAACTATGAGGGTGTTGACCTTTCGTTTAAACTGGAGTAAACGGAATCTTTAGCTTCCGTATTTCATTTATTTCGGACAACAGTGATCCATATTTTGTTAGTATTACAAACAGCTTATATTCAAGTTATTAACATTGATATACTTAAAAATAGTATATGACTAGGCAGGAAATAGTATATTTCATTACAAGTGCGGAAAGGTTGTCATTGCAAAGAGTTCCGACAAATGTCTACCCGAGCCGAGGTGCAGCCGAAGGCGAGGGTTGACAGTCGGAACAAGTTGCAATGACGGTTTCGCACGTGTACTGAACGACTATTTTTAATACAGTTGCGAAAAAATGAAGCAATTTAATAAAATAAGGTGGTGTTAATTAAAAAAAACTAGGGTCGAAATTACTCATTTTGTGCAACAAACAACTAAAACTCGCAAAGAAAATTTCTGAAAAATGGCGCCAACCTTAGAATATAAGCAGAGATTTTTTTTCTTCACCCATTCTGGTAGGCAAAGGGAACTATGCCCATACAGCCAAGTCTTCAGTAGAATTTTTTTATTGAAATGAAAATGAAATTTAATGAGATGAAATGAAATGATACCTAACCTAACTTATTCAATCAAATCATTAAATCTGATATTGAAACAAATTAGTAGCTTCTTTTTAGAAATATACGTATTTGCATGAATCATAAAAACTTCTATGATTTTTTTTAGTAAAAACTTCATGGTTGGTTTTTCTTTTCAATAGACATTATTTTGACAGTTGGGAAAGAGAACGCACGAGTTCGGGAAAGGTAAAAAAAAAGCACGAATAAGTAATAGCCCACATCCCGAACGCTATACGTCCCTGCAATACGCCACTTTTTGAGCAACTGTATTAAAAATATGTTTCCTGCTTAATCAACCTCCGCACAAAATGCTTAATATTTAGAGTATTTGAAGCTCTCCGCCAAAGCTCTCAGGATATAGCTTCGACTACTCCGCACTCTACACAGCAGCGAAGCAGTTTTTTGCTTATTAGCTTGAAAGCCGTCTGTGTGGACCTCGGCAAACATTTCTGAGGCGCTACAGAAACGAGGCAGTCGCAACAACATCCTGTAAGCATTATTATATTTTCCGCCCAGAACATCCAGCGATTTCTTAGTTACAATAACGCCCAAAAACATTATAGTTTCAGTAAGGCAATCTCCACATAAAAAGAGTTTCTTTTTGACTGACAGAAGTTAGATACTTAATTTTCCTTTGGGAGTATAGTTCTTCGACGTAACATTACCTTATTAGTTAGGAATTTTACGAAAAACTACGGTTTTCGTCATATGTACTTGCTAATATGCTTTAAAATGACCATTATTAAATACACTCCTTTGTGCCTATAACCTAGAAATTCTTTCTAGCTCATAATCAAAATGAATTTCAAAACGACTTTCGTTTGGTTTCGTGGCCTCTGTTTCCGTGACAATGGTCAAATTTAAACGGCGTCGGTCTAGTTTCTGAAGGCGTGTTCGACGCACGCGCCGCGCCTGCGCCGCTTGTATGCCCGCGAGCGTTTGCAGGGTTGCCAGTTACCTGCAGTTGTAGTTTTCTTGGTACTTGAGTAATGTAACGATAGATACAGTAGTGGGTCACGGTTGTTTATGATTATGCTGTTTATGTTATGAGTTTAAGACTACCTGTAGATGCCGGGGCAGCGGAATTGTCCGAAAGGGTTACCGCTACCCGGGAACACAAAGGGCTAAGGAAGGAACACGGGTGGGTTTTAGTCAGTAAGAGTCTGACACTCCCTTCTGCGCCACCCAGAGCGGGAGGGGTCATTTGATGATTTCCCATCCACAAAAAAAAAAAGAGTACCTGTAGATAGGTATAGTTCATTTCACCGCAATAAATATATTTTCTTTCTTTCTTTCATTTCTGTTTTGAATGATAATTGGAAACACTGTTGCACCTAGTTAGGTGTTCATTCAGTACAAAAATAACTAAACATGGCATCTTATTAGAGCTTTTGAAATAACTATTATTAGAACCATCCTTATCACCTACGGAGCCGAAAAGTGGACACTCACGTTTTGGCTGGTCCATAAATTAATGGTCGCTGAGCGAGCTTACAACTAAGCTTGGAGTCTCTCTGAGCGATAGAATCCGGAACGAGGTGATCCAGCAGAGAACTAAACTAATATTAGAACTAGAGAACTAGTTGTCGACATAGCTCACAGAATAAGCAAGCTGAAGTGGCAATGGGCCGGCCATATTGGCTATTAAAACCGATGACCGTTTGGGTAAACGGGTTCATGAGTGGAAACCGCAAATCGGCAGTTTAACAATACAAAAAGCGAGTTTTATGACGAAATAGACTAAATATGGTTTTATTCCTCTATGCCCTATAGCCATCATTCTATTAAATAACCACAAGTTAGAATAGGCGTCCTTGCATCAGATCATTGCGTCACGCTCCGATCAGATCATAATCTCCAATATAAAAACACCACCAATGTCAAAACACCGTTCAACAAGAAAAAATCTAACATTTCTGTTTCATTTTTCTTATCGTGAACCCTGCGCTCGCGCCAGGTGCTAGCGTCGTGCGCAGATCGCCGGTAACTCGCCGCCCGTCAATTGCGCGCAATTGAGGCTTTTTTCCGAGCCGCCATTAGGAGACGACACGCGAGCTAGGTGACAGTCTGAGTACAGCGTGTTTCATTTAGTATCTGGGATTTTTCTTACTGTTAGGCATAATTTGAAACATTTAATTCTGTTGCTGTTGAATACAGTTATTAAATCGTAACTAGAAAAAACAACTTTTGCTTTTAACAATTTGTAAAGATTTAAAAAATAAGTCTATAATCTTTATAAAGCGCTACTTTCTTACCATTAATTTAATTTATTTGAAATAAAATCAAATGTAAATCTTTGTCTACCAATGCAGATAACATTAGGAACCTGTTATAAAAAAAAAACGTACCTACAAGTATTCCCCTACTTGCACCTTAGGTGTGTCAGATGTGTGTAAAACACAGTTGATGTTACACAATGTTCTTCATAAATAATTTAACAACGGTTTCTGATAAAACCACTCGAGTGATCTTTGAACGCAGGCAAAAAACGGTTACTCGACGAAAAAATCAAAGCACCACGCTGTATACGAGCCGCATATAAGTGTATAAGTAGAAAGTGGTACCAATTACGTGGCACTCCGCTGACAGACCACCGCTGCCAACTGTAGCATCCTGTCTTTATCGTGATGCATCTCTATATTCACGTGTTGTCGTAGTTACTGATTCATCTATTTTGTTGATGGTTTGGTTAACAACTTAACTGGTTGTTAGGGTTCGATTAACAAAAAAATAGAAAATGTGTTTCTCATCATCTGCCTAGCCTTTTCCCAACTATGTTGGGGTCGGCTTCCAGTCTAACCGGATGCAGCAGAATACCAGTATTTTACATGGAGTGACTGCCTATCTGACCTCAACAACCCAGTTACTGGGTAATACGATACCCCTTGGTAAGACTAGTTGTCGGACTTTCGGGCTTCTCACTACCCGTAACGACTGTCAAAGTTTCACGAATGACAACCGGGACCAACGGCTTAACGTGCTTTCCGAGGCACGGAGGGGTCTCAGATCTCAGTATGTAAAGATGGTCACCCATCCACAGACCAACCGTGGCAAGCGTAGCATAACGTGATCGATCGAACTGTGCGGCTGTTATTATTTAGCTACGGGCCTCTCACTGAACTTAAAATCAAAAATGATACATTTATTTATATTACCTATGACGGGCTCTGACATCGTACCATAAATCATATTATTTCACTTTGAAATAACCACTAGAAACATACCTAAAATATTTCAACGCACTCCAATAAATTCAGCTTTAATACGTTAATTTCTATGACGTAACTAATAAATTGGCATAATTTAAATAAATAAACACTTAAGTATATAACTGCAATAACAATTTCGTTCTATTTCTGAGAATAAGGTAACTCACACTGCTCAGTTAGATAGGTAGAAAGCCACCTGGCGGATTATCCTATCTGCAACGATTTGTCGTGCCAAGATTTAGGTCTGCTGTTTTTATTTAATTTAAACATTAACACCAAACATATTAACCATTATTGCGTAAAAAAATGTAGCCTGTAATGAAAATTAGGTGAAAAACCTGTATCTCGGCCACAGATATAGTATTTTCTTGTTTATCCCTCATAACTTTTTTTTATTTTATATTTTGTTGTACATTCGACTTTTTTGGTAATCTGTCCACAAAAATAAGGTTAGGCAGAGATATCATCAACAGTGCACAAATCCAGACTCGAAAAAATCTAATCCTACTATCTACTAATATTATAAACGCGAAAGTTTGTGAGGATGGATGTTTGTTACTGTTTCACGCAAAAACTACTATACGGATTTGTATGAAATTTGGTACAGAGATGATTTATAACCAGGATTAACACATACAATTATTTTTATCTCGATATTCCTACGGGACCGTAAGGTATGCGGGTGAAACCGCGGGGCGCAGCTTGTACTAAAATATATCTATACCTAAATGACGTTATAAAGATAGTCTACGCAAATATATTTCCGTAACCTCTTAAATAATGTAACAGGTATAAATGCAAGTAGAGCTCACGACTAAATCAGTCGGTCGACAGTCGATATCTGCTAGGGATGTAACGGTGTTGTTCCTGGCCGACTAGATTTATGAATGAGACCTCCAGCGCGGTAGATTCGACTAACATTAAGATCAGTAGGGATAGGATAAGGTGGAATGAATATCGATATTTGTTTTTTTTTTATATTTTTGCATATATGTAGGTTCTTTATTTAGAAAAGCCAGGGACTACTGCATTTGAAAAATGTACATAAGTATATTGAAGTGATAGGTCTATTAGTCTGAATCCTACCTGTTTGTTAATTTTAAGTGTTGAACTAAGTAAACAGGATCTTAAGAAAGTTATCGATATAGCAAAGAATGTCGATTATAAATAAAATCTATCGGTATTCTGTAAAATACCAATAAAAATTATAATGACCTGTGTTTTTTCTAGAATGATTAATTTCATAGTTCGATGCAAATCACTAAAACATTTATAAAACAAACTCCTATATTTAATCTTGAATAATCATAGAAATGAATCTCCTAATTTACGTGATTTATATTTTTGGAAACTTATAAAAATCTATCAACACGAACACGCGGATTATTCCCATTATTTATTCAACGAATTAAAAGATAACATCGTTATTGGAATTTCTTTTTTCTTAAAATCGTAAATATACAAGGAAAAAACAAAAGAATTCGATTTAATCTGAACCATCGACTAATTTATTCGTGTATTTGCATATGGCGCATCACTACGGGCCCTCACAAGTGGTCGCTACTATAACTATCGCAGGTTGTTAGAATCCTTGTCTTTGTATTTCATTACCCCCCTGAATAACAAGGGGGGAAGTGGGAGAGAGGGTTAGTTTCTCAGCTAGTCAAAAGAATTAATGTTATAGCTAAATTAGGGCGCGATGTCTTATACTTTACTGTGTAATGGAACTAAGGCCAGTTTACACGAATTTTGGGGCTGAGTAGGGTTGCCAACTTTTTTTAGCAGAAATAAAGTATATCTGATTTTAAAGGAGGTAAATAAAGAGTATGCACTTATAAAAAAGAGTATCATTTATTTTTATCTTTTAAAAAGGTATGTTTTAGTACTTCTTGCGGCACATAACAAATTTTCATTATTTTTAAAGGTATTGAATGAGTCTAAACATTCTAACTCTAAATTTATATATATCAAGAGCTCATTTTTGATTAAATTCAATGAAGCTCTGTTTCTCTCTTCTCGCCACTTCACATTCATGACCGAAAAGACTCTTTCTGTAAATGCTGAAGTGGCGGGAACAGAGAGTATATAGCTAATAATTTTTTTTAAACAATCAAATTCTTGAGGACATTTTTTAAAAATATATTGCCATTTTTCAGCGGTGCATTTTTGTATAAAGTCTGTGTTATTAAACAATTCGGCTTGGAGCAATTTTAAAATTGTTACTTCTGAATATAAAGTATCCATGTCTATGTTTAGTCTTTTTAAATTAAGTTTTCCTTCTATAATTTGTTCTAAATGATTAAATTCAACAGTAGTCTTTAAAGATATTGTATTTAGTGAATACAGCCAGTTATCATTACTAAAATCAAACCATTTTTGTAAATAAGTCAAACATTTGTTTATACACAATGAAAAATTAGTGTCTGTGACTTTTTTATTCTGATTAAGGTTTTTGCGTATTATTACAGACGTGCACTAAACATTTTGTAAAAAAGAGTATTTTAGCGTACTTTATTAGTGTTATAGATTATAGAGTACGACCACATGATATAGAGGACAATACTCTATTTTAGAGTACGGTTGGCAACCCTAGGGCTGAGTTACATTACGCAAAAAACAAATCATTAAATACGTTTGGCGGCAAATGAGTTTAAAACATCGTTCTATTTCTGTAAATTTTTTGAAGATGAGAGAGATAGAATGATGCTTTAAATACATATGTTTAGCGCTAAGCGTATTTGGTCTGGATTTGCCTTCTATTAAATGTGAGTTAAACATAACTTGCAAAATGTGGGTGTTCTATGGGTACACCAAATCTTAATAAAGGTGTGATGTTATGTGAGTATTTGGTGATTTCTGGTGAAAATGGGCTATAAAGTTGGTGCACACTCTCACACTATAATGACTTGTGTTTCCAAACGCAATGACAAATGTTATATCTGACAGCTACCTACCTAGAACACCGCTGCAGCAGTATAGCTGACAGCTGAATTGAATGAGATCTTGTCTAAATATGATTTATGAGAAGTTTCAATTTTAGTTTGTATCCACGATTGTCCACTTTCCAGCGGGGCAATTGCGTAACACACCAGTAGCTTTTATTCTGACAGTTCAACAACATTCATTGCATTATTTACGCTGTTGAGCTCACAAAATTTTCGCACATGTGAAGCAATGGATTAGCAATATCCTTAAAAATGATTCAGATTGTGATTGATTTTGTGATACGTAATTAGGATACAGTATAATAACGATCATCACGCTTCTCGATTTCAGAATTTAATGTGAAAATGCGAAGTTCCATGCTTGTAGAAAAGACTCACCACCACACCAAGCCTCTCGTGGTTAAAACTCGTGGTTAAAGGGCTAAGGAAGGAACAAGGGTGGGTTTTAGTCTTCTGCTCCACCCAGAGCGGGAGGGGTCATTTGATGATTTCCTTTTAACCTTTTCCCGCCGTTCGTGGTGACTGGCAGATGACATTAGTGACAGACGTGACAGCAGCTACCTAATTACTTATGTGAATGAGACATTGGTGCCGATTCCCTTGTTCACAAACGAAATTTAAGTTCAGTACATCTTTTTCTTTCTATTTCATTAAGAAAAGGACAGAAGACAAATTTTAGTTTAATCCTGTCAAATTTGTCATCGCCTGACGTAAATTGACGTACTGGCTACTACATAGCCAATTTTTTAAATCACGTCTAATTTTGTCTATGGAGTATCTTAATTCGACAGGACAAAACCAAAATGTATCTTCTGTCTTTTTCGTAAAGAAATAGAAAGAAAAAGATGCACTGCACTTAAATTTAGTTTAGTTTGTGAACAACAGAATCGGGACCAGTCTTTGCATATCTATGAAGACCAGGACGAGAGATCTCGACAGCAGGCGAGATCACTTCAAGAGTTTACTATTCAACACCCTCCAACAATTAGCACAATGGAATTCTAACGTCTGCACTGTGTATGTACAGACGCCGCCAGCACATCAAGCTGCCTGAAACTGTAAAATTTTCCCAGTCAAGTTTGAACCTTATGCTTTACCGATAGAGTTGAAAATCTATTAAAGAAATTTGACAGATTTTAGTAGCTTGATGTGCTGGCATCTGCAGTACCTTTTCAGTCAAAATAGGTTACATTAGTCACATCAGAGCACACACCCGTAACCTATAGTTGTTGGAAACAAAAACAGTCACCGTAGCCGAAATCGGCATGTGGTTAAATTGCCTTTGGAAGTAGTGCTCGCCTCGCTTCGCTCTTTCGGTTCGCACGCGGTTGATCACAGTTCTAACCTAACTAACCCATTTGGTCGGGGTGCTAGCTTAGTTATTGCGACCAATTCGGCTCGCGCGCAATTGGTTACAGTTCCAACCTAAACTATAATTGAATATAATTCAGGCCGTTAGTTGAACGGCTGCCGTTTAGTTAAAAGGCTAGGCGGTTAACTAAACGGCTAATTAAACCAGTTGGCTACAATATATACATATCTATTTTAAGTAGATACATTACAATGCTTATACTATTTAAAATCGTGCATCCAGGTTTGCCGATGTGTAAATTATTAGGTAGAAACCAAGCCTTTATTACCCAGTACTCTTCGTCTACAAAACCAATAACAATCCTAATAAAACGATCTAACATACATTCAGTGTGGTCTCAGAACACGCTAATCGTACTCGTAACATAGTCGACGAGCAATTCATTAAGGCTGTACTGAGATTAATGGTCGGGTCGAAGGTAATACCGGCAGATATCAAAGCGGGTCAGACCGCAGGTGGTCGAGATCTGCTCCGCACGTGTGTCTGATGGAGTAACGAGATGGTAGGGGTGGGCAACAGTTTTTGCGTCAGCGAAACAGATACACCCTGACCCCCGTACTAGTTATAAACTGTATTACGGTGGGACAGCTTTCCTCGTACTCTGTTTATAATATTATAATGAGCCGATTTAAGAGAAAATAATAATTATAATTAATTCATTAATAATTAGATAGTGTAGTGCTAATTCAAAGGAGTCGTAGGAGTAAATCTAAGAAAGCAGTCAAAGTCAAAAAAATATAAATAAGTCAAATCATTTATTTCAAATAGGCACTTAAAAGGCACTTTTGAACGTCAAAAATTAAAATACAGTAACAAACTTCTATGGCTTTTTGGGGAACATTCTCAAACTATTTTTGTGTCGAGGTTACAAGCTTATTTCGAACAACTTAAGCAGAGAAAACAATACGCAAAACTTGTTTCTTTAAGAAAATCATACCTTTTTAGATAAAGCCTGGTAGGCTTCAATTTGAAGGGTATTTTCGGAAAACAGGCCAGAAAACGTCGATTATGTAGTAAACTTTCATTATGTTTAACATCCCTGATTTATTCTTACTCAATACTGTTAACAGAGCAGTTTCCTGGTTTAAGAGAATAGGACTGGACCACCCTGTTGTTAGTTTGAGGGGTTATAGATACCAGGAAGACAACTAGCATAGCATAAACTACTTGTCAAATCGATTATCAGCATCAATCGACCAGAGTGGCTTGGGCGAAGAAGTGAAGATCTTGTTTAACGGAACTTGTTATCGACAGGCATTTGCCTGGATTTTCCATAGGTTTGGAAAAAATGAAAATTTGTATTGGATTTTCCATAGGTTTGGAAAATAATCATAAGTTTCTACACTGTCAAGTGCACGGAACTTAGGTAAATATGGCTATGATTTATTTATTGATTTAGGATCTCCAACAAAAGATATAAGAGATAAGATAAGCATAATCAGCCTATGACGTTCCCACTGGTGGGACACAGGCCTCCTCTCTGTGAGAGGGAGTGGGCCGTAATCCAACACGCGGACCTTGAGGGTAGGAGAATGCCACACGACTTCACAATAAATGACCACATAAATAAAGGACAACATCAGGTATTAAATAGGTGCACTCCTTAAGAGACCACAAAATGCACAATAACATTAAAAACTAAGCTAACAAAGCTAATATAATATTAATAACTAGCACTTCGCCCGCGACTTCGTCTGCGTGTATTCGTGCCAAATTTCAAGTTTATTAACTCAAGCAATAAGATTTTTCATACAAACAAATTTCCCCCTTTTCACCCCCTTAAAGGTCGAATATCCAAAAACCCCATCTTAGTGCTCCCCTACATAATAAAAGGAAGCCGTATGCAAAATTACACGTTCCTAGTTCTTGCAGTTTCGGCTGTGCGTTATGTCAGTCAGTCAGTCAGTCAGTTTCTCCTTTTATATATATAGATAAATACCTTTGAAAAAATTTATAAATTATTAAAATACAAAAAAACGCGACATTTAGATATACCTAATGCCAATTCATTACATGTATTATTGGTGGATTTTCCCAGAAAGGCTCGATTTTCCTTAATTTCTTAAAATAAAACGCAATTCAATTTAAGCGGCGTTGTATATTGAAGCAGCTACCTATTAATGGAATATTAACATTGCTACGGAAGGACATAACTAACGAGTTAATGAATAATTAATATACAATTTCCTTAATTTATTCAGCGTTGAAAGTTGTGTGAATCTGTTGAGCGGTGTAGTCACCAGCTGTGTGATTAGTTATGTTGCTTTTAGCTCTTTCTTGCATACGCAAGGTGAGTCAATGTTTTACTTTACACTGCTCAATAACTAGCCTACCTAAAACTATTATTTTAACAAATTAAAATATGGCGTCGAAATATTCCTCCGCATTGCTGTCGACTGGTAATGTACCCAAAAGACTGGCGGCATTGCCACGTTGTATGGCAATACTTATGCTCTGGCCAAGATATAAGCCAGCTCTTGGGTCACGGGACTGCTCATTTAGATAATGAAAACTTAAAAAGTACCTACCAGGGAAATTAATTGTTTATCAAACTGAGACACTACGTCAATTTGACGTGTGCCGTTGTGTTTGTGTATTCATACAAATTGTGGAAGAAAGACAGTTGTGATTTTAATATAATTATGTAGATAGACAATTAAAATTGGTAGTCAATTTGATACTGATTCGAACAGCTGGGGAGCTGGTTGTGCCACTTCTTCTTCCCAGCGAAAGCACTAAGAAGTGGTGAAGGGCGGGCGTTTTATGGGACTGTCTTATGTAATTTTGTAGTTCGAAAAGTGATGATTCTCAGCTTGAGTTGAATTATATATCGTTTTTGAGATGACAATGTTGTATTTTTTTTAAATTTTAATTTTGACATTATTGTAATCTATTGTATTTTTGGAATAATTGTAATTTGTAATTGAAATTTTGAATGACAGACGGTAATTCATGTTTTTATTGACCAATAATTTATTTAATGACAACTTTGACATTGAATTATATCTAAAAATATGATTATTGAATTGTAACTATACCTAATCTTTAATGAATAATGATGAAATGTAATTTTTGATGAATATTATCACGGTTTATGCACCATCTCTTCCTACCAATTTGTACGCCACGATAAGCGGCTGAACATGTTAGAACTTTTCTGTATCTTATTATTATCTTGCATGCAATGTATCATGTACACCATGTTTAAACAAATAAAATTTTACTTACTTACTTACTTACTTATATTTTTGATTTTGCCGAAATAAAATGCAATTGACTTGGTCTTTGACGAAATTTAGTCACGAAAATTAGTCGTGCTTTATCAAATACGGACCTTAGGACTTAGAAGCAGGTACCTCTATTAAAAACCTACTTGTGTCTAAAATAGTTTTCTCTTTTGAATAATGATATCTCCATAACACCACACAAACAGAATCTTACATCAATCAGACATTAACATGGCTCCAAGGCATCATGTATCAAAATAACCATTTTTTATTATACCCCATTACACCTAATTAAGTATTCTCCGTAATACCCGCTTACGTTACGCACATTGACCGGACAAAACAGCTGTCATTATGGTGATTGATGCTGGTTATAGTACGAAATGACCGCACCGACTTTAATCATGTTTCTTAACCCAATTAATAATGATATCTGTAGTCTATCATTAATTTGAAGAAAGTGGTCATTGTTCATGTTTGTTAAGGCGATGGCTGTTGCATACATACGTCTTACAACAGAAAAAAAAATTAAACTTGTGCTGTAATTTTGAGGTGCGATTTTTATTTTTGTAATCAACAATTTATTTTTTTGTAGTTCATAATGCTGAAAGTAGCGAGATTTCTATTTTTAAGTAGCGAGAATTGATAAATTTTACCATTCAAAATATTTATTTATTTATATTATACTTCAAAATAGGGCTTAATTTAAAACTATGTGTGTGTGTCGTTCACACATAGACTCAAACAATGCTTGAAGAAAGGACAGTCAGTCATACCTGACCCCTATATCACGTATGACTTCCCTTTCTTCCAGATTCTTTAAATGAACTAGCTCAATAAAATGAAAAAATATAGTTCTTATAAGACCTACTACCGTGGTCGAACTTCCCCTTAAAAAATCTTTAAAATTATTTTGATAGGCGCAAAATCTATAATGATTTCTATGTGCACGCAGTAGAACTTCAATTAAACAACTTATGAAGCCAACAATGGGCTCTTTTGGTATTTTTCACAGTGATAATTAAGACATGGTTTAACAAGTCAATCGATGGTATAACATGGTCATTTGGGAGGTCAGACATTAACGTAATTGTTGTTTTTATGCGCGTAAAAGTTTTGATTTATGAAGATACTAGATAAACTGTTAAAATAAAAATATAATATCCTAACATAACTAAACCTATTAAAATACTAAAACAAGGCGTCGAAAAATTCCTTCGAATCGCTGTCGACTGGTAATGTACCCAAGAGTCTGACGGCATCGCCACGTTGAACGGCAATGGTCTCTAACCAATGTAAAAGCCAGCCCATGGGTCACGGTAAGTGTCAACTAGCCATTTGAAGACATCGTTGAACAGAGCATGAGCACTCAGATCCCACCACTCGAGGGTTTTAACCCGTAACAGCAGCAGCAGCGCCAGCACAGCACACAACAATTTGGAATAATATTTTCAAAGCATATTGTCTTTACATTATCTATTTAACTCATACAACCGAAGTACATACTTACAAGTGGGTTAGCTAAATATATTATTCTCTGCAGATACACCTGCTGTTTTCTTATATCAATAGAATTAAAAGGTGCTAGGTCAAACAGGTATACAGACATACGCATCCCGCTAATAGCTTGTTTACAGTCATATTATAATATATTCTTAGTTTATTTAAATTAGCAGGCAAGGAGGAGAGAACAAACGGAATGCTAATGTGACAAACGTGTGCACTAGACATATGCACAAACACAGCGTCTGTTGGTGACACCCGACAACGGAAGCTGCGGACACGATGCTTGTCGTGGTGGTCTTTTAATAGGAAATTTTCTTTTCAATGTCCATGTTAACACGAACGGATTATATTTAACATTTAATGAGAAAGATTACAAGACATAGCACAAAAACAACTATTGTGCTTGTATGTAAACTTCCAAAGTTAGACCAGCAAGTCTAGTAACATGGTAGCTAAATTAAAAGACGCATAAATCTATTTACCCTATCAAATTGAGACAGCAGGTACAAATTTAGGTTAAATATTTAGGTACATGTATAACCTAGCAGCTGAACTATTATATGATGCAGTTAGCACTTCATTTGTTACTAACTCCATGCCGTAGCCATGCGGGTGCCGATATAAGACACGGTCGTACACAATTATCGGGCTAAAGGTGTGTATGTCATAGTTATAATATTATACGTTAACCTCGCGATTTCACATAGATATTCATTATGAAGGAGAAGTTATTATGTTTCATTAGAAGGACCGTTAGACAGTTGTGGCAGGATATTGTTTAGTAACAGCCTGTTTAACAGGGATGAACAGAGAGAGTGGTAACCATAAAAAAAAAACTTTATCGGCGATATTGAAACTTACATTACCTAGTACATTAGGATTAGGATTTCATATCCGTTCAATGAGTAAAATTGATTCCAGTAGGTAATGTACAGATGCTACCCGAATAGTCAAATTTTCCCAATCAACTTTGAACCTTATGCTATAGCGATAAAGTTGAAAATCTACTAAAGAAATTTGCCAGATTGTAGTGGCTTGATGTGCTGGCGTCTGTACCTAAGTCGCTACTTAAAATAGAAAAAGGTTGATAGTAAAAAAATCTCAATTTTTTTAAATAGCTGCAGTACCTTTCAGATTATTTTTTTTTCTCTCTCATTTTTTAATTGCAAACACAAGTGGTTATTTTAATAGTTTTAACTATTAAATATAGTACAAAGTAATATGTTACTGCTTGTTTGTTCTCAACACAAATTCTATTATAAGTCTAAACGCGAAGACTTGTAATTGGCTTTCTGTCGACTATCGTTTTCTTTTATTCTGTTTATTTTAGTTGTAAGTCTTCCATGATGTAATAAATAAATAAAAATATTGTCGTGTTAAATAAAAATTCTATGAAATGATCCGTGATTTTCAGAAAATCATTTGTTATCCTCCTAAAAACTTGAACAGAGAGGCTATTCTCGTACTTTTTAAGAACGTTCACAGTCTGATCTCAATCCCAATCTGTCAAAAATGTTTCTAATTTGCCTACAATCTTCTGACTAGATTTTGAACATTTTAAATTACGAGAAATTGACCTTCAGGTCCGCAGCCTAACGTATTAGTTGTGTAAACATATAGATATAAACTTTTTCAATTCAAACAATGAGATGGGTATAAAACATAGGCTCACAAAATGCACATCACATTTAAGGTAAACGCGCGCACTAGTATCGGAGTATCCAATGAGGCACGTTTATTTTATTTCTATATGTAGTTTTAAACGTCTCATGTCTGTCATTACTAACATTAGTTTCTCATAAGTATTTCTGTGTTACTAACAATTTTATGGATGTTTATCTCAAATAAATGAATAATAATAAAATAATAATAATTTAATCCACCCCTGTGTTTCCCACGTATGCTACTCATAATGACTTGGTCTCCAGCGGTTTTATCACGAGTGTAACTTGAGAACAAGCACAAAGTTCCCATTTTTTGTCTTTATAGCTAAATATCGGAGAGTTTAGTACAAAAAGGTAAGATGTTTACATCTAAACCTGCTAAGACAGCAGTTTGTCTTATTTTTTTTTAGTATATTCGTATTTATGTATATTATGTTTATAGTTTTTTTATTGTCTTTATGTTTAAAAATACATCACCTAAAAGTTGAATGGTAGAAAATGTCTATGGTATTAAGTTCGCCTCTGTACAATTTTGTGCTTAAAGTACTTACATACGAAAAAAAAAATACAGTGATGCGGACGAATTTTTTGATGCCCTTTGATTATTTCCACTTCTTTTTATACCTATACTTGTAAATATTATTATTATTGTTATTTTAAGACTGTTCGCTTTTTGTAAATACTCGTATAATTTAGTTTAAAATTTAAATAAAATAACATTTTACGGTCTTTCAGATGCTGATAGCCTTTGAGGGGCCCGTGGCTAAATAATAAAAGCCGCACAGGTCGATCGATCAGGTTAAGCTACGCTTGCTGCGGTTGGTCTGTGGATGGGTGAACATCTTTACATACAGTGACCCCTTCGTGCCTCGGAAAACACGTTAAGCCGTTGGTCCCGGCTGTCATTCGTGGATCTTCGACAGTAGTTACGGGTGGTCAGAAGTTTTAAATGTTTGCTCTTATTAACTAAACAACAAAAGGTGAAATTAATTAAACGGTTAAGTAATTAATTTAAAAAAATATAATCTATCTCAGCTTCATCAATTTGTAAATTACTCCTCATAACACCTCTTCATCATCTGCCTAGCCTTTTCACAACTATGTTGGGGTCGGCTTCTAGCCTAACCAGATGCAGCTAAATACTAGTATTTTACATGGAGCGACTGCCTATCTCATCTCCACAACCCAGTTACTGGGTAATACGATACCCCGACTGGTTGTCAGACTTTCCAACTTCTGACGACCCGTAACGACTGTCCAAGATCCACGAATGACAGCCAGGACCAACAGCTTAACATGCTTTCCGAGGCATGGAGGGGTCTTGGTATGTAAAGATGGTCACCCATCCACGGATCAGCCGCGGCAAGGGTAGCTTAACGTAAACGATCGACCTGTGCCGCTGTTTCTACTTAGCCATAACTCCTCATTACACCTAAACAGGTTAAAACCTGAGGATGTTCACGATGTAATGTGAACTTTTTAGGAATATTTATCTTTGGTTTTTTTTTGCTTTTTACTGTCTATTTTTGATACGTGGCTTTTTTTTCACTGTCTGTTATTATAATATTTCTATATTATATATTTTTTCTGATTTAATATTGAGAAATCCAACCTGCAACTTAACCAGTCGGTAATAGTGGTCCTTCGAGCCGGAGCACAAAACATCTAAGGAAAACATAACTCGAACTGAGGATGCTATTAATTATGAATTATTAATTATTATTACTATGCCTCTTCACCCACATACAACCGGAACGAACAATGGTGATGTGGAGCGAGGATGCGCGGAGGTCGGGCCAAGGTTCGATGCCGGCCGGTGCCTTTTGTTCCTCACAACACTATGTAGGTTAGACATGAAAACACTTCATTTTATTGTTTTCAAGTTTCATGGTAAACGGAGTGTCGATGAGGTTATTATTAACGTTCAATATTAAACTGTCAAAGGCTGTGTAACAATAGTTCTATAGAAGTATTTATAGATAGTGCATTCCACGAAGACGCACCCCACTCTTTTTCCTAATGCTTACAGCAGAAGTGTGCAACATTCCGCTAGTTTTTTAGTTTTGTAAATACACACGAATTATTATTAGTGGGTAATTAGAGTGTATCGAAAGAACTAAAACACCAATGGAATTAACTAGCGATAAACACTAACGATTCGGAAGAAGAGTGGGGCGCGTCTTCGTGGATCTATACTGTTCAATTTACACCGCTTGACAGGGAGGCTGATGACCGTCTCACAGACGGGCAAGAGATTTGCTTGAAATGGATTAATTTTTCATCTACTTAGCGGATTTTAGAACAGCTTTTTCATAATATAACTGAACTGAAAGCAGCACAATCAGCCGATAATGTTCCTAGTGCTGGGACGCAGGCCTCTCTGTGAGAAAAAGTGGGCCGTAATCCGCCACGTGGACCTTTTTTTTTGTGGATGGGAAATCTTCAAATGACCCCTCCCGCTCTGGGTAGAGCAGAAGGGAGTGTCAGACTCTTACTGACTAAAACCCACCCGTGTTCCTTCCTTAGCCCTTTGTGTTCCGGGGTAGCGGTAACCCTTTCGGACAATCCCGCTGCACCACGTGGGCCTAGTGTAGTGGCACATGTCTTCGAAATTTTTGGTTCTAGGACATGCCGGTTTCCTCACGATGTTTTCCTTCACCGTTTTGAGAACAGTGGTGTTGAAATAATTTACAAAAATTAAATTGCTTGTCTGGGTTCGAACCTACAACCTACAATTCGTAAGTCGCGGCCGTTTCTACTGGGACACCACTGTTCTCAAAAGAACTTCGCAATAGATTATTTTTTATATCACACATAAAGTCTATACAAACTAATGTTTCAAATTAATATTATTTCAAGTTAAACAAATATCAACTTTATTTTAATGGTAATTAAGTTGATTTCAGAGTGACTAGCACTATTGAAAAAGTTATAAACAATTTTGAAGTTGTAGCGTAAACTGAACTTTATGATGTAGGACTTAAAGTTATTTTTCCATAAACTCATATTTGTTTACATTTTTGGCAAATAACTCGCGAATGTAGGTTACATAAACTCACGCTATCTCCCCTTGGGGGTAGGCAGAAACTGCAGAACGCCTATTGCATAACACTCAACTGACACTACTTAAATTAAACTTCACAATAATGTGTTCTATGTCTATAACGATTAGATCATTAGACAAATCCTTCTGTGGAACATTTAAGTAATAGGTAGTTACTGTTTTCCTGTCTTCTTAAATAGATCCGTTATACATTCAGCCACATAATCATTACACAACTCTATTACCAACTAAACCCTTAGTCAATAAGGCTCAAATTCCCGTGCACATAGCAGCACGTTCGAACGGCAATCCTTCGCGAATCGTCGGCGCGTTCCGTCCTACAATCGACCTTCGATCCTGACAGGTCGCGGCGGTGACCGGCCATCCACTATTAGCATACAGACAAAGCCTTCGCAATGAATAAGAACACTTGACGCACGGCAGTCTGTGAGCGATAAAATGCTGCTATTTGAAGTTTTCATAATGATGATTGGCTTGGTAATAACGATTGCTTTGGTTTGCACAACGTAGTAGAGGCAGATTTGGGAGAAGACTTAAGTGAGTGTAATTATTTGTTGGAGATGCTAAGTCAAATTGATATGCTATGGACATACATTCTTGAAATTTTGGTTAAGCCACTTCAATTCTAAAGGGGCGATTTATCTCGTCTGCTCAACGTCCCTGCAGGGATCCAGAAGAATATCAGCGTCAGGTACATTTGCCTGACACATGCTGAGCTGGACTCTCATTTGGAGCAACCTTGAGACGCACACCGCACTATGTATGTTTCGTTATGGTATTCGTCATAGTGTCACTTTTATTTCGATATGCATGTTTTTTCTTTTGTTTTTATATCGGCACCTTGTTTTTTATATTATATACATGTAGGTAATTGTTTATCTTAACACCTAATATTGAACTTTTGTGTGTTGCGCTGACTTTTGTGTGCGCCAAATAAATAATAATAATAATAAATAACTTTATTTCACAAAAATACAGATTAAACATGTTTATATAAACACAATTCTTTACCCAAATTTAAATGTAAAACTGTAGTTAGTAGCTTTCTCCAACAGTTAACGTACGATGAGACTGAACAACTCTTTGCAAAAAAATATTACTAACGCATCTAAAAACAGATTTAAATTGCTCCTTTGATATTTATTTTATATTGTGACATATATACGAAACACACAACTAAACACACACACACTGACCTTCACAACCATACACACACATACACCTACACCGTGTACACACACCTATTCCTTGCTTATATAAATTTTAGTAAGTGTTAAGTACTTATGTTAAACTAATGTTTTATGTCTACCAAAACTTCTAATAAGTGCAGCGATTTGTCAATGAACTGAAAGAGGAAGGCGCCTGTGTCTGTAACACAGTTTATACTAGCACAGACACAGACGTACACTCTGTCTCAAATAATGCATTAGTAGCGTTACACTTCATTGTATGTTTTTATGATTGATTGAGATGGACAAATTGTACTTGGCACTTTGATAATAAAGATTATTATTATTATATTATTATTATTATATTAATTCACATGAGCTTTGGTAGTAACACAATGCAATACAATCTAGGAACTGAAATCTGTACACAATATGGATAACCCTGCCTCTCAAACTAGGAAACCTGTATCTTGAGAGACAGTGATTCAGCTTAAAAAGTGATGCTATAAGTACAATTTATAGTAGACTGTGTCGATCTACCTGAGCGATTATGAATATAAAGCTAATATAAGTAAAAGTTTAAATTTATTCGTGATGTGTGAGGGTGTGTTGGCGTGTTGTGTGTGATTGGGGATATGTAGGTATTTAAGAGACGTACTTAAGTAAGGATTCTGTAAGGAAATGGTTTATCTATCTATCTATATTGATCTAGTTATAATGTTGGTCCATAGCCATTGTGGCTATAAATATGTTCCTTTTAGATAATTATAATAACGTGATCGGACACTAAACTTTGTGGCGTTATTGAGGCAGCTTAAAAATCTGTTGCACATGGTTTGTAATAAAACTGAAACTACTTAAACAGGAAGTTTATAGGCTTTTTATGGTGATTGGTCATTATACTTAGGTAGGTAATTTGTTATAAATAGTATAAACATTTTAATTTATTATGTTATTTGTAATTTTGACTGATAATTAAGCGATACAAAAAAAAAACAAAATACAAAAGCACATTTTTGAATTTTTGGTCGGTAGTATTTGTGTGAGTCAACATCAGTATTTAGCATGAAGGCAGTTTTTTAAACAATAATATCACACCTGATATTCCCAATGCATCATTTTAGCGGCGCCATTGTGAATCGGCTGCCTTTATCATGCAAACGCGACACTTTTGGCTCAGTTCAGATTTCTCGGTCAAAACAATGTTACGGTTACGACAACCTCACGGAAAAACCGACCATTGCGTTTCTAGAAAATAAATATGTCGAGAAACCATTTTTGGGCTTTTGAATCAGAATTTGGGTGTGGTTTAGTCTAGGCTAGTTTGGTTGAATAATTATCTAGTTGTTCCCTATGTTTTCATCATAATATTGTGATGACATAATCAAAAAATTGGTAGACGACCTACTGCTCTTTTTGGGTCTTAAGTTATTCATTTGTTAATTTCTCCTCATGCAAAGACAATCTTAGGCTTTTTAATGTTCCATCGAAGTTTTTTTTTTATAAACCAAACTGTAAGTCTGAAGGCAAATTCTCGTAATTTAAAACGTTCAAAATCTAGTCGCAGTCTCATCTCGGCGACAAACCAATGTCGAAAGCTTGTCAAAATGTACGGAAATCACAAGTATTTTTGGCAGATTGAGATTGAGATCAGACTGTGAACGTTCTAGATTAAAATTACGAGAATTACCCCTCTCATCACTTGACTCTTACTTACTCTATTTTCTTCTTTTCGAATGTTAAAAAATACACGAAGACTCACAAACACCAAAGTTTTAACAGGGTGTGGTTACAGAATAACACAGGAACAGAAAGACGACCACACCTCACCAGCATCTTTAACTAATTCCTCAGTGTTATGTTACCTTTCAACAACATCTACATTGAAATAGCAGTGCCAGAAATTAACGCATTCATATTTATTGCGCCATATCACCTTCGTAGACCTTGGGGTCAGGAGTCAGGTGGCGCTGAGGGCACGGCGACGGAAACGCTTCAGCAGATTAAACGTATTGTTGGGTTAAGTTTGGAATTACCACCGTTTTAGGATGAATTTTGTAGAAAACCCGTCTAACAACGTGTAACGTTAAATGCGCAATACCTGAAAATAGTTTGTTCATAGTTGACTGCTGAATCGATTTCAGTAACTTTTAATATAGGTTTTTTTTTTTCAAAAATGATGTAATTATTTTGCCATACTATCCGCCGATTGAGCTAAAGAAAATTAAGTCTTATTTTAAGGCAATAAGAGTCAATTTTGATTGCATAAACGAATGCTAGGATCAACACGATTTTCTTAATAAAAATAGGTTTGTGTAGCTTTGCGTAGAAATTCCTAATGGAAATACTCAACTTTGCCGCGCTTGAGACCATGAGACCAATGGGGCAGTTATATGTCTAGTGGTATATATCCAGTAGTAGATGATTGTCTATGCAATCACATTCATCTTATAAGAAACTAGCAGCACCCCGCGGTTTCACCCGCATAAGTGTCGATGTTGTGTGTGGGAATATCGGGATAAAAACTATCCTATGTCCTTTCCCGGGACTCAAACTATATCTATACCAAATAATACACTAATAATATTAGCATTGGTTCCTAATACCTTTCGACATTACTCCATAACCATTTGCAACCGCTGGCCGAGGATAGATGTCCCATACGCATTCCAGTGACAATAATTACCCGTTAGAATTAATACATGCGATTAATTAACTCTTGTACATTGCATCACATTGACTTCGAGCACCTTTGGGTCAAGCCTCAGGTTCATAGCATAAGCTAATGGCAGAGGAAGCACTTCATCAGTACCTATACGTTACTGAATGGAATTTATTTTGTGAAATACTTAATTAAAATGTTCTCCATTATGTGTCTTACGATACGTCTTGGGTTTTGGGTGCATTTGATTGGATAAAACTTATTTTAAATTAAATTTATTTTTTTAAATTTCTATATTTATGTCTGTAATTTATATGGTGTACATAATAAAGAGTATTCTATTCTATTCTATTCTATTATATTCTATTCTATTTTACGAGTTGTAGGTCATAGGTTCAAACCCAGACAGGCGCTTTACTTTGTGTAAATTATTTCATCACCACTGCTCTCGAAACGGTGAAGGAAAACATCGTGAGGAACCGGCCATATCCTAGAACCAAAATTTCGTAGACATGTGACATCTATCGACCCGCACTAGGAACGCGTGGTGGATTATGGGCCACTCCCTCTCACTGAGAGAGAAGGCGAGAGAGGAGGCGTGTATCCCAGCAATGGGAACATAAAGGTAAGCTCATTATTTGAATTTTGCCACATTTCAACAGAAAACTCGTAAGTAATTAGGAAATGAAAGATCTTACAACGATAACAAAAATCATTAGTATCACTGAACGTCACAACTTACAAAACGCACAACCGTCAGCATTTCCTAATGTTTGGCTATGAAGAAGACGTAGCGCAACAAACTCCCCAACACGAATATGAAACGGGGATGTGCCTATCATGTATTCCAACAAAATTCTAAGTAATCACATACTCCTTCAATTAAATCAACACAAGTTTATTGCATCATATCAACTTCGCAGACCCTCAGGTCAGACCGGGGTGCGTGAGGGCATGGCGACGGAAACACTGCATCAGAGTAACGTATTGTCTGGTTCCAAGGGTCCTAGGGGCACCAGCTCCTCGAAAGTAGGTTTGTTTATTGTCATTGTGGCGTTGCTTTGTTGTCGTTCTATGATATGCTTTGGTTTTGGTCGAAAGTGATTGGTTTTGAACTTTTGACAAGGGAAAGACGGTTAGGTTTAGCTGCTGACTTCTGAAGTTACAGGTTCGGTGGTGCTTATACCCACCGTATTCCTTATTATTTCTTTACCGTATTCCTTGACTTCTCTGGTTTTTTCAAATGCTAACATGTTCAATTTTAAGTATTTTTTAGAAGAAAGAAAATAATTTTATTTGGCACAGACAAAAAGGCACACATATTATATACATCAGATAAAAAAAAAACAAATAAAAAGTGAAAAGTCCGATTTTAAAAAATTGCAGGAAAATGTGCCTTACGGCTGCGCTAAAAAGGCCCAGTTCAGCAAAAATGCCCAGACATCTAGTTTTACGAAATACATAGTATTACATGACTGATATTGAACTTCCGTGTGTCATTGTACAGTACTAACTTATTTTTACTTTGTGATGGTTAAGTTAAACTGTCATTGACTTTTGATAAGGTTAACTTTGAGGCATTCAAGTAAAAGTGTAGAGGACACGAAGCTGAATAAAATTCTGATAATATATCGAATAGGTAAAATAACAGGCTGTGCTGATCGCGTCAAAAGGTTCACATTTATGAAATGCATGGCGATATACAAAAAATTGGTTGTCTCTAAAGTCGGTTTACGGACGATACTTTTACTTGTTAACGTCATAAAAAACATCACCTAATTAATAAATGTGTCACAAACCAACACTTGGGCCGATCGTGCCTCTCTATCGCTTTTTCCGCGCTCTCGCTTGTTCGCACAGGCTCAGGCGGAACGTGACACTTTTTCGTGTGTGCAGCCGGTATTCATCGATATAATTATAAGACGCTATCATGTCAAAAAAAAACGAAATCAAAGCAAACTATTAACAACTGTTGCAAGAATAGTTTAACAACAATAATATTGCGTTCTTACCTGACAAACACAGGTGTATTGTTATAAAAACATTTTCACATACATTTGTACATAATATAACATGCTTATATACAAACAATGCACAGAAACTAGATGCATTACGTGTCAAACATGAGTGTTGCGACCTTGCAACGGGCGGCGATCGGTAACAAGGCACTGTAAAATACTGTTACAGAAGTTCAATAACGTTCAAGTAACTTGACAGGCTTATCTATGCAAAATAAATACAGAGAAGCTAGAACTGTGGGGTAAATACGTAACAGACGATCAGTAGCAATGAGTTTCATTTTGACAGTTCAACAATATTTATTGCGTTAGTTACGTTGTTGAGCAGACACATTTTTCGAACATATGAAGCAGTGGATTAGCAATATCCTTAAAATGATTCGGATTGAGATTGATAATGAGTTACGCAATTACGGTGCTGGACGCTTGTCTATAGCGAAGTTAAATAATTTGATGTACAATTAAAACAGTTTTGGAAGTCAATTCCTTCAATTTGGTTTGATTCTACATTGAAAAAAGGTGACTTGTTATAAATGTACTTAATCTGTATTCGCGATTTATTTGCCAAACATTTAAACAGATATGAATTAATGGAAAAATAACTTTAATTTCTACACAATGAAGTTCAGTTTACGCTACAAGTTCAAACATTTTTATAACTTTTTCAATAGTGCTAGTCACTCTTAAATCAACTGACGGCACGGTTGGCGCAGTGGTTAAGCGATTGACTGCTGCGCTGCGTGTCGCGGGTTCGATTCCCGCACGGAACAAATATTTGTATGACCTACAAGTAGTTGTTCCGGGTCTGGCTGTTTGTGTATGTGAGTTTAAATGTTTGTAAACGCAACCACGATACAGGAGTAATTCCTAGTGTGGGGCAACGTTTTTTTTTAAAAAAAAACTTAATTATCATTGAAATAAAGTATATATTTGTTTAACTTGAAATTGGGTAGAGGTGTGCAGCACTGCTCACTTTTACTATAGTTATGTATGATGTAGGTCATCTAAAATATTCTACAAAAATGCTGATTATAAGTAGTAAGTTAAATTGTAATAGTAAGTTTTAATGTAAACAATGGAATTCAATATATTTTGCCAGACTGATAGATTTGGGATGCTTAACAAAAATGGGCGTAAATGACAGCGACGCTGGTATAGCAACGATGTGATCAGCGAATCCTATGATGTTCTTTGCTCACTGATATGTGTTGTCTTATCGATAACACAAGTAAGTACTCACAAGTACAACATAAACAATGAACTGAAATTATGTAGAAGCACTACGTGTCGAACATGAGTGTTGCAACCTTGCACTGTGCGCCTGCGCCGTGCGGTAACCTGCCGCTAGAGAAGTGACTCAGAAGTTTAGTGCAAACTATAGGTATTTACTGGTTCCTATAAAGATATAGTGTTTTTATCTCACAGAGCGACGCGTGCTTTATTTGTACCGCGTTTGTTTATTTGTTGTTGGGTTACCACTGCCCCGGAACATAAAGGGCTAAGGAAGGAACACGGGTGGGTTTTAGTCAGTAAGAGTCTGACACTCCCTTCTGCTTCACCCTGAGCGGGAGGGGTCATTTGATGATTTCCCATCCACAAAAAAAAAGTGTACATATATGCTGTGAATGTTTGTGTAAGCGCAGGAACTCTCGGTACCGTCCGAGAAAATGGCGAAGTCTGAAGTATGTGTGTGTGTGTGTTATGTGCTGATGCTACTCGTCTTCACGCACATATTCACATAGTGTTTGTACACTTAGTTACCACAAGTAATGCGCGAGTCGCTTCGTGAGATAAAAATACTGTACGAGATTAGGTTTCTACTTAGGATTTTATTGAAAACATGTTCGTGCCATAATTATGTTCAAAACTTCAAAAACTGACATGCGGTAGGGCAAATACATATTTGGTTTGGCAGGCAAAACCTATGACGCTATGACGTAATACGAGATGAGTCAGACTGAGTTAGCGAAACTCTACAGACGTGATGGGTATCTATATCTAAACATGATAAAACAAAACAAAAAATGATGTAGTGGAGATGGATGAAGTTTCGCTAGCTAATTTAATTCGACCAAGTATGCATCGAACGTATCAGTTAGGTAACATTTTCGTCTTTTCAACATTTAAATTTAAAAAAAAACCACCTTTATTTTCTCTATTAACTTACTGTATCACCTGTACAGTGTCTAATTCAACATGAAACCAGTAACAAACGTCCATGATGAACTATTTAATACCAGATGATAAGCTACATCGTATTTATAGGAGCTACTGCAAAGGACAATGCCCTACATTTTCCTGTGACCTCTCGTGAAATGGTTTTTACAAGGACTGTTATACTGAAACGGTTAGTACTTGTTTACTGATAAACGCAATACCTACTGAGGCAACAAATAATTGTTATGTTTGCACAATAAAATATTTAGAGTTATTTCAACTATGGATTTTCGAGATGGGATTTATAATAACTAATATGGAAACTGGCAAATGGCAGCCTAGAAAGAAAAGAAAGAAAAAAGAACGAAAAGATAGAAAAAATATTTATTAGCGGTACACACAGAAATAACACAAAAAAGAACAATTTGGTAGAAAATATGCGCCACATCCACGCAAAACGGCCATCGCTCAGCATAATGCTACGATCTTATGTGAGAGAGAGCCCCAGTGCTGGTTTGTGACATTTTAGCTAGGTAACAGTTTCAGGTAACTTCTTACAAGCATAAGTATGGTTATCAGATACAAAGGTACGCACGGCTACACATCAAGCCATACATAACCAGTATAAGCTGACTTCTGATTGTACGAAACACCTATATACAGTGCGAGGTCAGCTAAAACTGGAAATGTATAGCTTGATGTGTAACCGTGTGTACGAAGCACCATGGTAATCTTGATTCAGTAATTTGATATTTATGCAAGTCCTTTTGCTTCTTTGCACAATGAATAACCCTAAGCCTTGGTCTCTTGAAAATGCTATTAAGTAAGTGCTATCGCAATATTTTTAATGAATCAGTTAAAAATTATCAAAAGCTGCGTTACCAAAATAACTAGGTATCCATTTTCATAGGATCAAGGAAAAGGTCCTCCTTCTATCTACATGACAGACGTTCGCTCCAAAGTTAGTCGTCGTGTTTAACTGACAGTTGTTTAAAGGTATAGCCACACCAAGAACAATACACAGAGCGATAATGATATCAATTACCTTCTACTACGCACAATGATAAAAACGTGACGTTCGTAGACCCGTCGTGTCAAATAGGGCCTCCTGAGCGCGGCATCACGAGTGTCCGTGAACCATAACAGGTATAGGTTTTATTGATACGCGCGGGAGGAAAACGCGCGACCCGCCGACCCGAAGTGCGGGCGAAGGTCGGGCTAGTGTGTGGTGCAGGGTGCAAGCGGTTAGCGGGGGAGACTTTTATTCTATTCTATTCTATTTTTCTTTATCGCAATGGTGCCGATGTCGACAATTCTGCCAATGTCAGACGTGTTATAAGAAAACGTGCGAAAAGAAAGAAAGAAAAAAAAATCTAAATCCAATGCTAGGTGTTCATTATATCGTTGGATTTAATATGAAACTTGTTGACGAGTATTAGTAGATACACTGAAACAATAAAAAAAAATATATATATGTAAGAATTACATAAATAATGATCGTACAAAATCATCATAATTTGACGTCATTGACGCGGATAAAATGCGTCAAAGCTTCAAAGAGCTTTGGGGAAGAATGTGTTAGTAGGGATGGAAAGTTAGTTGGGACAGGGATCTTTAATTTAGGGAGATGGCTATATAAGTCATGGGCTGGGTTATTATTGGAGCAGTTAAAAAAGAGTACCTTCATCCAACCCACATTCGCAGAGCGATGTGTCTCTGACCCGGATTTTGTGAAGGAATAGAGACTTTTATTACAATCTCAGCTCATAATGTTCCAATGTTGGGCAAGTCTGGGTTTGGCAAGCACTCGCGTCGTGCAGCATTTTTACACTTCAGGTTCTTATGCTATTTTGCGCTAGGGAATGGGGTTCGCGTGGCTGAGTTTTGGGCTAAACATAATATTTGAATTATCACAACAAAATTTAAGTAGTAAAATGGTAAGGACTACTTCCGAATGATTGTGATAGTCTGAAAAACACTGTATGATGTTCAGATCAAGAAGAAAGAGTCAGAAAAACTGCCTATATTTCAACTTTACCTCATCCTGTATAAAGTATTCTGTGAATGAAATGAGTATTCTCCTGTGAAAGTCCTAACACGTACTCTTCTTTATTTCCTTCCAGATTCGAAAGACTCTTTTCTACCTTAAGACGAAGAATACGTATCGTTACTCCATACTATACACACATAGGCGTCGGGCGAAGCGTTCCTTAATACCTACCTCCAATTAAATCAACGCGGAATACGATTATTATCATCAAAGTTCATATTTAATTACAAAATGTAACGTTTTTTTCGCCGTTGCTTCCACCATTCTACCCACATATTTATCATGTATCGTAAGATATGACAACCAACGTCACAGATTTGCATAGTAAAGTATATCAAGCAAGATTAACATAATACTTTGTGTACTTGTAGCGAAACTGGGCGACTGTTGATTGGATCAAAAGGTCACGGGTTCAAAGCCTGCATAGTTGAACTGTTGAACCACATCTAGAGCAAGTTCCTATGTGTTAGTAATGTGCTAGGTATTGCCGCAATAGCTGGAAGTTTTAGTTTGGTTTTTATCTAGATCGTATTTCTTAGCAGGCTGGGCTAAGTTCAAAGTTGAAAATGGAAAGATTATTAATATGCATTCGCGATTTAATTGCCAAAATTGTAAATTTTTGAAAAATAACTTTAAATCCTACACAATAGAGGTCAGTTTTGGCTACAACTTCAAACATTTTTGTAACTTTTTCAATAGTCACTCTGAAATCAACTTAATTTCCATTAAAATAAAGTTGATATTTGATTAACTTATTGAAATAATATTAATTTGAATTATGTTTCAAATAGAATTTAGATATTAGAAACTTTGCTAGTCAGTTGAACTTATGGATACCTACTTATGGTATGGGCCAGCTGGATGAAAGCTTTGGGTCATCAAAAAAACGATACTTTGACATGAATCCGGCACACGATGACAGCTCTATTCTCAATTAGGCATATTTTTATCCGTTTCTTCAATACTAGCCAATCGCTCATATCTCACTCGTCACACACAACTGCGGATGCGCTTACGATGCACCTCGCTATTATGTAACGCAGTAAAATATGTCAATGGTGATGCTAGTCGCAGCCTGTGTGAGCGCGGCCTTAACCCGGTCGGGTCGTCTGTACCGGCCATTACGACAAGCCCGATCCGTTTGATTTTATGCTTATATTTAATGTTGTAGTAAAGATAATATCTATAGGTTATAAGTACGGCGGGTAATCTGTCTGGATGGTTGTTCTGCGGTTTTAAGGGCATAGTGACTGGTAATTGGTATGTGTTGATGGCTTCATTGGTACTTGCTACGAGCATGCAAAGATTTTACACCTTCATCAATAAGATCCCGTTCTGTGCATTATCTGGTGGGCGTTACTAAGGCCGCCAAACTCGTAGTCAAATTCTGGGCTGACTCACTTTAGATTGCACTCGAGTCGCTACGAAGAAAATAGTATTAGATATCTAATGGGTAGAAGACAGTTGTTTTCATTGATGATAGCGTTAATAACTTAACAGTCACTATTCCATATGAAATCTATAACATCTTCTAAGTGTCTACGGTATCTTGTAATACTTTGTTTGCCCTTTCGCCACACGAACTGCGCATTTGTCAGTGTTCCTCGGTTCGATTTCTCCCTAGTTTGGCCCTCTCCAGATCCATAATAAGCATTATCAGAACTCATTGCAAAAATGACCTCATTTTTTAATAAAAATCTCTGAAAGCGGCCTTATCAATCGTTTTAATGGGTAATGCCTCATTTATCAGTCACTACGAAGGTCGGTCGTGGTCACCTTTGAGGAAAATGTTTACTCCTACATTATTAGTATTTATTTAATGACGATTAGCGCAAAATGGCAAGTTTTTATAGAGTTTGTTCTGTGTGTTAACACGGATTATGATCGTTGTTGGTTGAGGGCAATTAAGTTTATTTCTCTTCTTTAAGGTGAATGCTCCAGGTAGCCCGCGGAATCCAAATTATCTTACGTTTTTTGCAATTTGCAAGTCAGTATTAGGTTATATGGTAATCAAAATTTGATTCGCGACTGTAACAAGGATGTATTTACAGAATTATAATCATTAAATTCATCAATACAACAACTCTTTAAGACCAGGTAATCCTAACATCACCTAACATCATGGAATTGTCGTAGTTAGGATTACCCGGTCTTTTAAGCATTCACCTTAAACTGCCTCGGTAGAATATTGTTCTTAGGCGACTACTGAGGGTGGGATCTTGGAGACGATCCCCAATTTCTTAGAAGCAGCAAAAGTTCTGGATTTGCCCCATATCACATGGGACTCAAAAGACGCAACATGTTAGGTAACTAACAAAGCGTGGGAAGTAGGTAGGTAGGTACTACAGCACCTCTTAATGTGTGTGATGCATGTAATGTGAATACTAAGTAGATATGTTTTAGAGATGTCAGCAGCAAGGAAGGGGCCCGAAAGGGCCGAAGCCTGCCGGGGCAGCGGGATTGTCCGAAAGGGTTACCGCTACCCCGGAACACAAAGGGCTAAAGAAGGAACACGAGTGGGTTTTAGTCAGTAAGAGTCTGACACTCCTTTTTGCTCCACACAGAGCGGGAGGGGTCATTTGATGATTTCCCATCCTCAAAAAAAAAAAAAGTAGATATGTTTTAAGATAACCGTCAAAAAATTAAATTTTTCACGTAAGTAAAAAGTCCATACTTAATATTATAAATTCGAAAATGTTAACTTGTCACGCCTAAACCACTAAAAAAGGAAAAAGGGAACCCTTATAGGATCACTTTGTTGTCCGTCCGTACGTCTGTCTGTCAAGACCCTTTATCTCGGGAACGCGTGAAGGTATTGAGTTGAAATTAAAACGACATACTCAGGTCTGCGGTCCCTTGAAGCTGTGAAATTCAAACTTCTAAGGTAACGCAAACAAAAGATACGGCCGTTTATGCCGCAAAAAACGTATATTTCGACACTCTCAAGGGAATCAAAATGTCAAGAAATCAAATTTTGCAAGAAGCAAGGTCATATAGCACAAGTAAAGGAAAAAAACCGAAAAACCTAAATTTGTGGTTACATACTTTGTACGGAACCCTCGGTGCTTGAGTCCGACTCACACCAGACCGGTTTGTTATTTTTTATTTTTTGATGGCATCCTGGGTAAAGACATAGGTTTTATTGTCCCGATCGCCCGCGTGGAAGTCGGGATAATTTCCGACATCAACGCGCGCGATTTCGCTCGCAACCCACTGCTGAAAAGCAACTAAAGCCACGCCTACACAAAAGAAAACGTCTTCAATCGAGGAATGTTTCTATAAGGTGATAATGATTAGGAAATGGCAACCACACCTCGGCCTAACTCACGAAGCCTACTTACTCGATGTGAGGTCGAATTTAAGCTGATGCTAAGGCTAGCCGGACAGTTGCGATTAATAATCGGCCATGACAGTTGTTTTGACATGAGTGAAGTCGTGACTGGATTACTGAAATATGTGAATGTATGCTTTTTGATGCCCACTGTGCATGTTATATGCATAAACTACTGTACTTACATATCTATACTAATAATTCTTCTTCTTAGCGTGTCGATAGCAATCTAAATGGACTCGGCCCAGAATTCGGCTGCTTGTTTGGCGCCATCACCAGCGTCCATCAGTTCCTGTAACGTGCAGCTGACAGGACACGCAGGACACGATACTAAATGTCCCATCGTTTGTGGAACAGTACCACATTTACACTCCAAGGCGGAGTCGTCTATGAATCTCCACTAATAATACCTACAATTTGTTTGTTTGAACGCGCCAATCTCTGGAAATAGTGGTCGAATTTGAAAAATTCTTTATGCATTTGATAGCCCAATTTTTGAGAAAGTCTATAGGATACTTAACGTCACGCTAAGATACTTAGAAGCTAAGCAAAAACAAAAAAAAAGGCAGAAAGAACGCAAAGCGAAAACGAAGTAATAGCATGAGCAGGCGATACGGCGGGGTGGGTCGGGGGAGCAAGAAATTTCACGCGCACGACGTCGCGTAGCATCCTGAAACTTTCCCGATACAGACCAATGGTCGCATATGTGCTCATTGCAGACCATAAAGTCCAAGTTTTCCCACTATTCATCTTTGAATTCCTTTGTTATGTCATTGCTTAAGGGCCTATACTACGTCAAATGGCTTAGCATGATCCTCCGCTAAGTCGAAAATACTGCAGCATTAATTTTGAAATAAATATATGGTAAAGTTGAGGATTAATGTTAGGTCTTATGTTTGACGAAAACATGATTTCATAAAATTTTCTCGATAGAAAAAAATTCCAAAGTTACCTCCAAACCGAACAAATCAAATTAGATCATGAAACTTTGTATACTAACTGAACTAACTATAAAGCAGGTCTTGTGTTTTTTTTTTTAATTACCATTATTTTCACTATAAAAAGCAAATACCTAAACTATTGGCGCTGCCTGCCGCCTAGCACCGCACTCTGTCTCACTCTCACTTAGTCCGCGAGCAGTATCGTCCAAGCGAGATAAAGAGTGAATTTTAGCTGAGATAGTATAGGCTCTTAAGCTATAACCTACGACCTAAAGCTAAGAAATCAGTCCGCAAGCCTCTACGAATAACAACAATATAGCCCGTACTCACTATACAAAGCCTCGCTTTAGCGATTTTATCTGCTCAAACATATTTTTCTGCAACAAATCCTACTAATTTACCTACGTCACACGTCCATTTAATCATGAAACATGTATGTAAAGTTAAATACAGCAATTATACACAAGCACGCGTCAGCGGGCTACACACGACGCGACAAGTCGTGCGACAAATCTGTGCGACTATCGCGACAAAGGGTTCAAGTACTAGGTGGGTTCGGGCGATAGGTTGGCGCTGTTTACGAGCGACTCGTTACACGGACATGTTTATTCGGACGCCCACGAATTACCCCACGCGTGGCTCGTGCCGGGTTAAGGTGCAATTTAGAAGCGGTTGGCTTTATTGCTGGGAAGATGGAAACTTACAGCGGATTTATGTTTATGTATGCTCAAGCTACGGTTTCCTTCTCCGTGGCTAAAGATGGGTGACCATCGTTACATACCGAAACCCCTCCATGCCTCGGATAGCACGTTAAGCAGTTGGTCCCGGCTGTTATTCGTGGATCTTTGACAGTCGTTACGGGTAGTAAGAAGCCCAAAGTCTGACAACTAGTCTTACCAAGGGGTGTCGTATTACCCAGTAACTGGGTTGTTGAGGTCAGATAGGCAGTCGCTCCATGTAAAATACTGGTATACAGCTGCATCCGGTTAGACTGGAAGCCGACCCCAACATAGTTGGGAAAAGGCTAGGCAGATGATGATGATGAAGCTACGGTTTCCTAGAAGTGCGTTTCCGTCATGTGATAGAATTATACACTCGAATACTTGTACAAATCATTTTATTGGTACTCAACACAGTAAAATAGTAATTGTAACTCAAGAACACTTTCGTCGTATCTAGCTGAGACCGCTTTTCCCGCCCTTTTTCTTTAAAAGTCATCTATGGGTTGCCACAACTCAAAAGCATAAAATTTTTAAAAATGACAATGTTGCAACCTACAAATTAGTTAAATAGTCGAAATCTGTCAGTTTCACTAATATTTGTCATTTTAATGCGTCAGAACGCCTAGTATTTGGGCATTACGGCCGCATGTGACGGTCACCGCTTTTCTCGGAAACCGTAGCTGTAGTGCTTACTATCATGTTTGTATTGTAATTAACCGATTTTAAGATGTTGTTTTGTTTAGAGATCTGCTACTTCGGTATATGAACTCTTAAGCGTTTTTTTTTTTATTTTCAGCAAGAAATAAAAATAAGTGTATAGAGAGCCGTCAAAAAGTCTTCTGTATTTATAACAAACGGAATTCATTCAGCCGAATCATTGACGCTGTCAGTACCTACAAAAAATATAAATAAAGGCATCAACATAGTTAAACAATCTTAACTGCCCACTGAGACAAAAACACGAAAAAGAAAACAAGTAAGTTATCTTATCTACTCGACTATTTTACCATTCATAAAAGCCCAAACAATAAGCAAGCCTACTCTCTATTGAGCCGTCATCATCACCCACGCAATCAAAAATCACCCAAGTGTCAAATTGCATAGACAATCTAATCTCGAACACTTGGACCACCATAGAGTCCGGTACACAAATACCATAAACAATGCTAATATAGTAATCTAAATTCATCCTAACACCACGAAGGTTTTCTTCTTATTTATAAAGTTGACATAAAACCGTCTAAATACAACTTAATACTGGAAGGCTTTTGTGGAAGCTACGTGTGGGTCCGGCCTTAAAAATGTGTGTGCATGTCTATCCCGATTGTATGGGAACGGCGGAATCGATTTGAATGAAGTTTACCGTTGTTCGAGGGATTATGGTGTAAGCTGGGGAATATCTAAGAGTATTATTGTTAAATTATGCTTAAAGGTTGTGGATGTGTCAATATTTTGTATATATAAGTTGTGTAAAGTGTTGCTCAATGTGACTAATATTGTTTTATTGAATTTCAGTAGCAGTGAGTGGATTGGTTTAGGTGTAATATGTTGTTGTAGTAAAGTTTATAACAGCTGTATTTTATAATCCAGTAATATATTTATATCTGTAATGTAAATGATGTACAAAACAAAGAATAAATAAAGCAAAAACGAGAGATATAAAACAAAATAACTATCAAGAGAAATATAAATGTATATATCTACTTAATTTACTAAAGAAAATTCTATCTATCTTTTTTACAGATTGAGGCAACATAACAGCTATTACCTATTTAAAAAAAACGAATACTTTTTAAGATCGGCAACTACAATGAGTTTTAAAATACAATAATAAACAATATTCTCTCTCCCAATTTCAAAGGTTAATAATTTATCCTAAAGAGCACCTAATACCATATCACGTAGATTTTATTTTTAATTAACAACTCTATACAATTTTCCACTAGGAGGGGCTTGTGGGGGGCTCGTGGGAGGCTTGTGACTAAGTAATAACACCACACGGGTCGATTGGTCAGGTTAAGCTGCGCTTGCCGCAGTTGGTCTGTAGATAGGTGACCATCTTCATATACCACCAAGACCCCCCGTGCCTCGAAAAGCACGTTAAGCCGTTGGCCCCGAGTGTCATTTGTGGATCTTTGACAGTCGTTACGGGTCGTCAGAAGCCCGAAAGTCTGACAATCAGTCTTAGCAGACGGTATCGTATTACCCATTAACTGGGTCGTGGAGGTCAAATATGCCGTCGCTCCGTGTAAAATACTGGTATTCAGCTGTATCCGGTTAGACTGGAAGCCGACCGCAACATAGTTAGTAAAAGGCTAGGCAGATGATGATACAATTTTCCAGTACAAGAAAAAAGAGCATTACTGAATCATCTCCAAGCATTTAACGCAGTTTGTTTCCTTTTACAGAGATAAGTACGGAAAATAACTGGAATGCCTTCATTAAAAATAAAACTACACGAACAATTGAAATGGCTTACAAATACCGACTGAAACGCCTAAAAAGAAACATCACGATAAGAATTGAAAACAAAACATTTTTCAAACAAGGAATTTTCAACTTTAGTTCTCTCATTTTAAAGTTTAATTTTTGATAAAGGTGTTTATTAGTTAGATCGTTGTGTTTCAGGTGGTGCAGTTGGTAAAGAGGTCATGTGATAAGCGTCCGTTACAAAGGTTATGTGGAAACGAGAAAAACCTGAAAATGTTAAATGTGTTAATTAAATTATTTATCGTGATTGATTATTTTTAGTGTATTTTGATATTGAAGTCATTGATAAGGTAGGGTAGAGTATGTATGCGTGGTAATATTAAATACTAGCTTTTGCCCGCGGCTTCGCTCGTGTTAAACACGGTTAAAAAAAAAGCTTAAAAAAAGTAGCCTATGTCACTCTCCATCCCTTCAACTATCTTAACTTAAAAAATCACGTCAATTCGTCGCTCAGTTTTGCCGTGAAAGACGGGCAAACAAACAGACACACACATACCTATTTTACACACAACCTATTTTTCTTTCTTTCTTTTATACACTTTCACATTTATAATATTAGTATGGATGGTTTCACTTAATAATTATTATATTTTATAGAAATCCTGTTGGTTGGTGAACTTTATGATGTATAAGTTAATCTTCAAGTGTAAGTGCTTAACTATTTATTAAAATTATATTAGCATGTGTTCGATCCATTTTACGGCAAGTGCCACTCTAATACAGAAACCCATACATTTAACTGATAACAAAATATTTTGTGATGGCGAAGCTATACAGACATCATGCAGTCCTTACGTAAATACTCAAGATAAGCGTCTAGATTCATAAAGTAAATATTATAATTAAGATCTAATTAGCAGCGATGCCGTATTATCTTCTTTATCTTTATAATAAGTAATAAAAGCAAAACTAAATTGCCTTCATTCCAAATTCAAAATATTTTATTTTACATAGGGCCTGCTATTATAAAACGTCAAAGGCACACTGTTTCAACTGGTTGTTTTGAAGAGGTATTCCACTTAGAGCACTGATTTCAACCGCACTTGGACGAATCGCACCTGAGCACTTTCACTAACCGGACTGAAACAAAATTTTGTAATGCGGTTCGGTGAAACAACTTGTAGTGACGAAAAAAAAAATATTCGTTTCCTTTTAAAAATAAATGGCGTCAACAACGTTTGATTAATCATCGTACTTTGGTAAAAAATCCTAATTTCCGCGGAGGACTCTTTCCTACATAAACTATCGCATCTTCCCATGGGAGTAGGCAAAAACTACAGAACGCCACCTGCTACGATCCTTATAATATGTGGTATACTTTTGGCTCTCTATATAATCCATCCTCATTCGCCCTTTTTGTTTCAGCTAACTGATTCACCATTACATTACACCCACATCTTCCAAAACTCGAATATTCCCATTTTGGCTCCCCCAGTTCCCCAGCGACGTGTGTTGCCAGTTTCCCACGAGTCTATCTCGATGACACGCGGTGAGCTGGTGACACGCCATCCATCACTAACGTTTGACAGTTAAATATTATTTGCACGTTTTCACGTCATATCTCCTACGGAATCATAATAATATCTAGCTTATACAGTATTTATAATGGCGTAAAGATTTACTAAAAAATCAGTTTTGTGTGACTGTTTTGTAAAACGGAATCTGTTTTGTGAACCGTAATGTATTTTTATGGTTTTCACGACTTGAAAATTAATTCTTTATTTTATACATACAATTAAGTTTAGCATTAATGTATTATACTTACATATAAAAGGTGAAGGAAAACATCGTAAGGAAACCCTAGGTCCTAGAACCAAAAATTCAGAACATCCAAAACACACGCCGCTCGTCTTCGCTTAAATGAGTACTTTAAAAAACAATTAAAACAAAAACCAAGTTATTTTCAATAAGAAACAATGTATCTGTGTAATTAGTTTCGAAGAGGTCGCTCTGACAGGCGTTGGCCTCCGCCAATGTCAATTAAGAGAATAGCCAAGTGTTTGACAAAATAACACAGCTTGTATGTTGGTAGATATATTAACGTGAATGGGAAGTGGTAGACCGCGAAATTCAAATTTTCTTACGTTTTTTGCAATTTGCAGGTCAGTGTCAGGTTACATCTTGATCAAAATATGATTCGCGACTATAACAGATACGTATTTGCAGAATTCATTATAATCATAAGAAACATTCATACATCTTTATAAGTGAGATTTGTACCATAAATACTTTTCCCTAGGAGATTTCTTCTTGTGGTACAAATCTAACTTAGGAAGATGTATTTACGATTCTAATTCTAATGACTATAATTCTGTGAATAAGTACCTGTTCTAGTCGCGAATCATATTTTGATCAACATACAACCTGACACTGACCTGCTAATTGCAAAAAACGTAAGAAAATTTGAATTTCGCGGTAATCACTGCGCAATCACCTTAAGTAATGTACGCATATTAACGCTATCATAAGGATATTAAGTATGTATTATGAAGTACAAATCATAAATACAACATGTAGTTGCCACCTTGTCAGTCTTAGGACAATACTGTTGTGTTTTCAATGGACTGACATATTTTTTTTTATTTCTTAGTATATTATAATAGGCTTGTCAACTGAAAAAATCTAATTAGTCCGTCAGTTAGATTATCAAAAAATATATGACCCGTATATTTTCTTTTGTTGCGTAAACAAAAATCGACGAATATACGACGCTTTTAAAATTCTCAATACGTCACACCTTGGTATAATTTTTAGTGCGTTCTGACGTCACGAGCCCCCACTCCTTAGTTTTGATGCGTTTTATCTTTGTCAATATTCATTGATTTACAAAAACAAAAAATACGTGTCCATTATTTTCCAATACTCTAACTGAAGGACTAAATAGATTTTCAATTTATTGATGGTGGAAACTAGCCTACTGAGTACGGTGCTCAAATACACGAGCGATATGTTATCGGCGGCTGCTGCAGCCGTCGACAACGGTAAACTCGACTGCAGCAATTGAGTTTACCGTTGATGCGTTTCGCTCGTGTATATGCCCACTAAACCGATTGTTGATTTTGTAAAAATCCGACTATCACGACTAGCAAAAAGTTCCATCAGAGGTAAATTGTACCTACAATAGGTTCAATTCACCCAGTAGGTAACTAAATGAACTGAACCATGAAATCAAGATAACTTTTCTTTTGGTGTTGACTCGGGCGTGAATCTAACAACAACTATATTCCTAAGTTCTTTTTTACCCGACTACGGAGGGTATATGATTTTCTGTTAACTAGATTGGTTCCATCTCCTTAACCTTTTTCGTTAATTTGAAACCCCGTTTTTTATTGCTGAATGGGCCCCGCTCTTGATCTCGATCACGCGTGATGGAAAGCGATGGATGAGGTCTATGATAGAACGAGCGTACCCAGAAGATGCCTAAGGCACTGGAACTCCCACGCGTCTACAAAATACAGCAGGCTGCTTGACGCCGGACTCCGGTAGGACAGTGGTCGCAAACCAGGCGGGCGTTAGCCCTAGCAAGGAAAGAATTGGTCAGTCAAATAAGGTGTGGGGTGTGACTGTCCAGGATGCACAGAGCGCTCGGTTCAGTTGAGTAACTGGCGGAACAAACTGCGCTACACAAGGAGGCTTCTAAATGCATCCCTAACGCCCCCGAACCCCCGTTTCAGTAAAACTACAATATTTTCAGTTTGTTCTCGATATTTATTTATTTATGGTTCTCTATTCCGCAACACATGGAGAGCGCAATATTAAGATAAATATTAACTTAGATGAGGTTCGTAGCCTTCGGCGCGAGAGCAAGGTCGGAGCACGACGTTGTATGTCACAACCTATTGTGTACCAGGTAGCCATAACTTTTGTTTGTTACGTATTTACGTCTCACGGTGAAAATGAGTGGGCATGCAGAGACATTATAGTTTTTGTAGGCAAGGAAGTATTCTACTTGTGTCACGTACCTACATAGTGATAAAGTAATATAAAACAGTACTTCACAGCTCGATAATTCCGATCCAGCCTGGTCTTTGCTGCCCTCCCCCAGCGATGACCTAAGCCGAGGTCCGTACCCCGAAGGAAGTGCCCTTAGCGTATAGTCGCTTAGTTTTTAAGTTTTTTAAGCCGTGGCTGGTGGCATTAATTTATTGAGGTAACCACGGGAGAATCCGGTTAAGATGATGACAACCTCCTAGAATGGCTGCGAGATGCCATTCCCAAAAGAAAAAAAATGATAGTATGTTCTTCTCTCTGGAGCCCTGACTGCCGGTAGCATGGACTCTATTCGTGATATCGTTGCGTTGAGCTACTAATTTTTATATTCTAAAATGCAATATAAATGTGTATTTAAATTTCTTTAATAGATTTTCCACTTTATCGCTAAAGTATAAGGTTCAAAGTTGATTGGAAAAAATTTACAGATTCAGGTATCTTGATATGCTGGCATCTGTACCATAAGCTACCCGTTATGCTGGCTCCTGTGTACCTGGCTAACCTCCGTTGAGATTGGCCACCGTGACCGAAATCGGTCGGGGAGGCTATTACTAGTTAATCGAATCACCGGTACCCATATTCCTACAATAACTTATTTCTAAATGTTGGTGTCCAAAATTAAATCATGCCGTATTAAGGTTTTCTTAAAGATAACTTTAAAACGGAAACAATAACATGTCAGAACCGACCAAAACCAAGGTTTCCGTAATGTTTCCGGCTTATATTTTGATACACTTAACAAGACTATAAATAATATTTAAACAAGATCGGCCTTCACTCATTACTGAACCTTATTTGGGGCAGATTCATACTACCGTGTCAATATCGTGATTTACTTTCCGTATTTTGCCGAGTAAATATCCTATAAAACCGATTTATATAGATGTAATAAAATTATAGTTTACCAGACCGAATTTCGGTCATGGCAGCCAATCTCAACGGAGACTAGCCATCTTCGAGATATTAATAGTACCCAAATGTGTGCGCAGACACAGATGCACTCACTCTTCATATTCTCATAGGCCCCTAGCACACGGCGTATTTTAAACGCGCAGACGACGCGCGTTTTGGAAACGTGCGTCGACGGCGCGCTTTTATCTTACAGAAAGTCTACAGGCTGCGTCTGACTCGCGTGCGTATCCCGTCTGTGTCGTTACAAACGCGCGGCGTCTGCGCGTTTAAAATACGCCGTGTGCTAGGGGCCATAGTCCGGTGGAACGGCAATCCGACACAACCGGAAAAAGATCAGGCGCAGGACCAACGGCTTCACGTGCTTTCCGAGGCACGGGCATATCACACCGCCAAATTCCGAACTCCGAGCTGTTACTGAGAAGTTCCTAATGGAACTAACACAAATGTCGTGTATAGTTCAAGAAGAAGAAGGATACTATATAAGATTGAAATGTTTACTAAATAAGTGGAGATTTTTTTTTCTCAAATTTCTAGTTTAAAGTTGCAGTAACATCCTATGATTCGATTATTGTAGATTTCCGAGATTTTTATATTCATAATAATTATAAATCTTGGTGTCTGTTGTTGCATGGCAATGAACTTAATAGACTGTTGACCCTCATTAGCGGGCCAATATCGGCCATTTTTAATATCGCCATCATTTAAACAAATTTCTGAATGATTTAATGGATATACTTTAAACCAATTTTGACATTTAAGTAGCTAATTAACTTTTTAATTAAACATGTTATTAGTTGATAAAATCAGCGGATGTTACAACAGAATATGAAAGATAATATTATATATTTTATATTTATATTTTTATGTGCATATGTTATTATGTTAGTTCTTGGTCGAAGATCGTTAGGCAGGAGTTTGTACAAATGTCAGTGTCAACCACATTGACAGGGCAGCTCAAATTGACGGCGCACGAGTCACCTTAGTCGTATGTTATGTAAATGTTCATTGAAGTCTTCAAGTTTAAAGGTTGTTCGGCAAGTATCAGGTAAGTATTTGTACCGCTATAATTTCTGTTGGAGTCTAAACTATTCTTGAGATACGCGAGTAAAAAGTGCGATGCGTTTTTTTTTTACTTATATTTTATACCAGCTACGGCCCGCGACTTCGTCCGCGTGAAATTTCTTGTACCCCGTCGCATCGCATCGCCTGTCCGCGCTGTTACTTCGTTTTCGCTTAGAGTTCTATTTGACTTCTTTTGTTTTTGCTCGGCTCTTAAGGGCCCTAGCGTGATGTAACCTAGCCTTTCTCAAGAACTGGGCTATCGTATGAATGAATGAATGAATTGCACCGATCCCAGCGTGGTTAAACCAGACTCGATTAATCGAATGAACCCCAAGATTCGAAATAGCTCCTGTAGCCTCACGTTCATGATACTACAGCGACCATTGCATATCAAGGAATAGACCGGGGGGCGCGGTAATTGGTAGGGAGGACCGGACGTGCCCGAAGGATTGGGAAGGGTTTAAGTGCCTACCGGATATGCATCCTAGAGTAAGCATTGGACTAGCGGAGTGATGGGTAATTATTATCTATGGATGGGGCGAAAATATTTCTTAAATACGACTGATAGGTGCTGATAGTTCCAGAGTTTAGCACGTTCAAACAAACAAACAAACTCTTCAGTTTCAATATTACTTTAAACTATAGATAGTTACTTAGTTAGCCATTATGTTTAGATAGTATCTGAACTAGCACACTGTATTGTATGCTATTAGTGAAATACAGAAAATCCGGGAAAAGCAGGTGCGATGTTATGTGAGTTGTATGAAAATGTAAACGTGTGTGAAAATGTAAACGTATTTATATTTATGTAGGTACAATCGAGTTCATTAATATATTGGCAGTGACAAAGTTTCAAAATATTATAGTGATCATTTTGATTTATTCCGGTCTGATCCCCTAAGCCCCCCCTCCATCCCCCCCCTTGCATACCCCGCTAGATCTTCTTCTGTTTTTGACTCGTGTCTTATCCACATTAAGCTTCTTCATTCCGATCTGATCCCCTTTCTCTTTTGTTTTTATTCATCAAGGATCGTCAGCAACAAAAATATATGTACATTATTGAAATAGGTCAAAATTAAAATACAAGATGGCGGACGCAAAAAGATTTCTAATTTTTCGTCATGGATATCGTTTCCGTGGTTTTCTAGGGTGCTAAGGCCGATAGTGAGGTCAAAATGAAAATCCAATATGGCGGACGCGAAAATGTTTATATTTTTCGTCATTGATATCGTTTTCGTGGTTTTCTAGGGTGCTAAGGCCGATAGTGAGGTCAAAATTAAAATCCAAGATGGCGGACACGAAAAGTTTCCGTCATGGATGTCGTTTCCGAGGTTTTCTAGGGTGCTAAGGCCGATAGTGAGGTCAAAATGAAAATCCAAGATGGCGGACACGAAATGTTCAAGTTTTTAGTCATGGATGTCGTTTTCGAGGTTTTCTAGGGTGCTAAGGCGGATAGTGAGGTCAAAATTAAAATCCAAGATGGCGGACGCCAAAATGTTCAAGTTTTTCGTCATGGATGTCGTTTTCGAGGTTTTCTAGGGTGCTAAGGCGGATAGTGAGGTCAAAATTAAAATCCAAGATGGCGGACGCCAAAATGTTCAAGGTTTTCGTTATGGATGTCGTTTCCGTGGTTTTCTAGGGTGCTGAGGCCGACAGTTAGGTCAAAATGAAAATCCAAGATGGCGGACGCGAAGAGTTTCTAAATTTTCGTCATGGATGTCGTTTCCATGGTTTTCTAGGGTGCTAAGGCCAATAGTGAGGTCAAAATGAAAATCCAAGGTGGCTGACACGAAAATGTTCATATTTTTCGCCATGGATGTCGTTTCCGAGGTTTTCTAGGGTGCTAAGGCGGATAGTGATGTCAAAATTAAAATCCAATATGGCAGACGCGAAAATGTTCATATTTTTCGTCATGGATGTCGTTTCCGAGGTTTTCTAGGGTGCTAAGGCGGATAGTGATGTCAAAATTAAAATCCAAGATAGCGGACGCCAAAATGTTCATATTTTTCGTCATGGATGTCGTTTTCGTGGTTTTCTAGGGTGCTAAGGCCGATAGTGATGTCAAAATTAAAATCTAAGATGGCTGACGCCAAAATGTTCAAGTTTTTCGTCATGGATGTCGTTTCCGTGGTTTTCTAGGGTGCTGAGGCCGACAGTTAGGTCAAAATTAAAATCCAAGATAGCGGACGCCAAAATGTTCATATTTTTCGTCATGGATGTCGTTTTCGTGGTTATCTAGGGTGCTAAGGCCAATAGTGAGGTCAAAATGAAAATCTAAGATGGCGGACGCGAAAAGTTTCTAATTTTGCGTCACGGATGTCGTTTCCGAGGTTTTCTAGGGTGCTGAGGCCGACAGTTAGGTCAAAATTAAAATCCAAGATGGCGGACGCGAAAATGTTCAAGTTTTTCGTCATGGATGTCGTTTCCGAGGTTTTCTAGGGTGCTGAGGCCGACAGTTCTCTTCTCCCGGAGGATAGGGTCCGTGGGATCGCTACTGCCTAACAGCTCGCCACATGCTGCCCTGCGGGTTTCTGCTGTATCTCTCTTGGTCAGGTCTCGGGTGAGGAGCCAGATCCTCACCCGAGACCTGTTCCGGCAAGGTAAAGTCTACCATCACAGGCCCAGAGTTTGGAGCGCGCAAGCCCCACCACGACGTCAACGTAGAGATACAGCGGTGGGGTTATTATTATTATTATTAGGCACGCTTCGCTAGCTCGGCATGAAACTGTGCCCGCGTGTGTTCTAATAAAATCCTTAACTAAGTGTCTTCTTACTAAGTCTTCTGCCATTGAAACGTCCTAATGTAATCTTCACGGCGCCGATTTTTTAAGTTTTCAGGTATTGTCCTAACTTTTAGGCTTATTGTGTTTCATAATGATTTAAAACTTTCTTTGGTTGGATTTTTTATAATTTCAAGCGATTTACAGTCGTTATGAGACGAAATTTTTATCTTTTTTGCTACTTGCTTCGGATTTTCTTTCGTTTTCTGATACTGCCCTAGCTTTTGTATTTGCTCGCCACTGGGCTTTTGAGGTTCATTGCATTCCTTATAATGCAAGCTTACTTTGATTGATATTTCTTTTATTTTTGGCCAAATTTATGGCCAGTATGAGACGTCATTTGAAATTATTTTGCAATGGTAAACTTATGCAGGGCGGACAATTGATAGATGAGTAAGTGCGGCATGACGAGAGAATACCGAAAATATTTTTGGAAAGTTTCTGATATGAGCCCCGTGGTCAGGAGTTCACTTTCAGATTTCATAACAGGCCCAAAAATAAAGTGATCTTTAGAGCCTTTGATCGTGTGCGGCCTAACCCATACTGATTTAAATAAGCAAATCTGATGAAGAAATTGTATTTCAATTTCAATTTTTTTTTTTTCACAAATCTGAATTTTCAGTTTTGTGAATTGTTGATTCACAAATGTACCCAAAAGTAGTTATAATTTTGCATTTATTTCTAAATCAACGAACCTAGTAGATTGCATTGCTATTTAAAGGAGATGTTTCATTTTCGGCCCCAAATTGTACGGTGGTAGTGAAAAAATAGGAAATAATTCCACGAATTGTGGAAAAATATTCTTTTCTGAATATTCCCCTGATTACTTCGGCACTAAAAATAATAGTTTTTCAAACGATTGCCATAATCTATTGAACATGGCGTCGTCATGAACATTTTGGCGTCCGCTATCTTGGTTTTTAATTTTGACCTCACTATCGGCTTTAGCACCCTAGAAAACCTCGGAAACGACATCCATGACGAAAAACTTGAACATTTTCGCGTCCGCCATCTTGGATTTTCATTTTGACATAACTATCGGCCTCAGCACCCTAGAAAACCTCGGAAACGACATCCATGACGAAAAACTTGAACATTTTCGCGTCCGCCATCTTGGTTTTTAATTTTGACCTCACTATCGGCCTTAGCACCCCAGAAAACCTCGGAAACGACATCCATGACGAAAAACTCGAACATTTTCGCGTCCGCCATCTTGGATTTTCATTTTGACATAACTATCGGCCTCAGCACCCTAGAAAACCTCGGAAACGACATCCATGACGAAAAACTCGAACATTTTCGCGTCCGCCATCTTGGATTTTCATTTTGACATAACTATCGGCCTCAGCACCCTAGAAAACCTCGGAAACGATATCCATGACGAAAAACTCGAACATTTTCGCGTCCGCCATCTTGGATTTTCATTTTGATATAATTACCGGCCTTAGCACCCCAGAAAACCTCGGAAACGACATCCATGATGAAAAATTAGAAGCTTTTCGCGTCCGCCATCTTGGATTTTCATTTTGACATAACTATCGGCCTCAGCACCCTAGAAAACCTCGGAAACGACATCTATGACGAAAAACTTGAACATTTTCGCGTCCGCCATCTTGGTTTTTAATTTTGACCTCACTATCGGCCTTAGCACCCTAGAAAACCTCGGAAACGACATCCATGATGAAGAATTAGAAGCTTTTCGCGTCCGCCATCTTGGATTTTCATTTTGACATAACTATCGGCCTCAGCACCCTAGAAAACCTCGGAAACGACATCCATGACGAAAAACTTGAACATTTTCGCGTCCGCCATCTTGGTTTTTAATTTTGACCTCACTATCGGCCTTAGCACCCCAGAAAACCTCGGAAACGACATCCATGACGAAAAACTCGAACATTTTCGCGTCCGCCATCTTGGATTTTCATTTTGACATAACTATCGGCCTCAGCACCCTAGAAAACCTCGGAAACGACATCCATGACGAAAAACTCGAACATTTTCGCGTCCGCCATCTTGGATTTTCATTTTGACATAACTATCGGCCTCAGCACCCTAGAAAACCTCGGAAACGATATCCATGACGAAAAACTCGAACATTTTCGCGTCCGCCATCTTGGATTTTCATTTTGATATAATTACCGGCCTTAGCACCCCAGAAAACCTCGGAAACGACATCCATGATGAAAAATTAGAAGCTTTTCGCGTCCGCCATCTTGGATTTTCATTTTGACATAACTATCGGCCTCAGCACCCTAGAAAACCTCGGAAACGACATCTATGACGAAAAACTTGAACATTTTCGCGTCCGCCATCTTGGTTTTTAATTTTGACCTCACTATCGGCCTTAGCACCCTAGAAAACCTCGGAAACGACATCCATGACGAAAAACTTGAACATTTTCGCGTCCGCCATCTTGGTTTTTAATTTTGACCTCACTATCGGCCTTAGCACCCTAGAAAACCTCGGAAACGACATCCATAACGAAAAACTTGAACATTTTCGCGTCCGCCATCTTGGATTTTAATTTTGACCTCACTATCGGTGTCAGCATCCTAGAAAACCACGAAAACGATATTCATGACGAAAAACTCGAACATTTTCGCGTCCGCCATCTTGGATTTTCATTTTGACATAATTACCGGCCTTAGCACCCCAGAAAACCTCGGAAACGACATCCATGATGAAAAATTAGAAGCTTTTCGCGTCCGCCATCTTGAATTTTCATTTTAACATAACTATCGGCCTCAGCACCCTAGAAAACCTCGGAAACGACATCTATGACGAAAAACTTGAACATTTTCGCGTCCGCCATCTTGGTTTTTAATTTTGACCTCACTATCGGCCTTAGCACCCTAGAAAACCTCGGAAACGACATCCATGACGAAAAACTTGAACATTTTCGCGTCCGCCATCTTGGTTTTTAATTTTGACCTCACTATCGGCCTTAGCACCCTAGAAAACCTCGGAAACGACATCCATGACGAAAAACTTGAACATTTTCGCGTCCGCCATCTTGGATTTTAATTTTGACCTCACTATCGGTGTCAGCACCCCAGAAAACCTCGGAAACGACATCCATGACGAAAAACTCGAACATTTTCGCGTCCGCCATCTTGGATTTTCATTTTGACATAACTATCGGCCGCAGCACCCTAGAAAACCTCGGAAACGACATCCATGACGAAAAACTTGAACATTTTCGCGTCCGCCATCTTGGATTTTAATTTTGACATAACTACCGGCCTTAGCACCCCAGAAAACCTCGGAAACGACATCCATGATGAAAATTAGAAGCTTTTCGCGTCCGCCATCTTGGATTTTCATTTTGACATAACTATCGGCCTCAGCACCCTAGAAAACCTTGGAAACGACATCCATGACGAAAAACTTGACCATTTTCGCGTCCGCCATCTTGGTTTTTAATTTTGACCTCACTATCGGCCTTAGCACCCTAGAAAACCTCGGAAACGACATCCATGACGAAAAACTTGAACATTTTCGCGTCCGCCATCTTGGATTTTCTTTTTGACATAAGTACCGGCCTTAGCACCCCAGAAAACCTCGGAAACGACATCCATGACGAAAAACTCGAACATTTTCGCGTCCGCCATCTTGGATTTTCATTTTGACATAACTATCGGCCTCAGCACCCTAGAAAACCTCGGAAACGACATCCATGACGAAAAACTTGAACATTTTCGCGTCCGCCATCTTGGATTTTAATTTTGACCTCACTATCGGTGTTAACACCCTCGAAAACCACGAAAACGAAATACTATCGAGCACGCAAGGAAAATTAAAAAAAAAATTAAAACATAAAACAATTAATTTCTTTTGACTGTACTTACCCGTCAAAACGAGTAACCTAGATAATGTGGATAAGACACGAGTCAAAAACAGAAAAAGATCTAGCGGGGTATGCAAGGGGGTGGATGGAGGGGGGGCTTAGGGGATCAGACCGGAATAAATCATCATTTTAACGCTTATAATATTTTGAAACTTTAAATGTATGTTATAATTGTATTTATGTCTAAGTTTGTATAGAAATATATGATTATTTAAACACTTATAATATTTTGAAACTTTGTCACTGCCAATATATTAATGAACTCGACTGTACGCAAGTAAATAACCTATGACCCCTTTCAGAATTACCTCATCATTGTTATGTATTAAAATGATTCAACATGACCGTAATACTATCAAGTTCATACCTAATTCGAGCCTTCCTGAAATAGCTCGAGTAAGTAATTTGATTACATTAGTGTTACCACAGTGTGTCAAATCAGTATACGTGACGTCACTGTCATTGCTTGTCATTTGCACATATACGTACCTACAGACACGCAAATAACATGTCAATGTGTGCGAGATGCATGATTAAAAATCGAAAACATTGAAACAAAAACACCGGCCAAGTGCGAGTCGCACGAAGGGTTCCGTATCTATAAAAACGACAAAAAAAAAATCATGTCTGTTATATGGGAGCCCCCTAAAATATTTGTTTTATTTTCATTTAATTATTTATTTTTAAAGTGCCTATGGCATTAAGTCCGCCTCTGTACATTTATGTGCTTGAAGTATTAAATAAATAAATAAATAATAAAGTGAATATAACTAAATATTTCAAGCGACTACGTGTTGCCGTTATTAATATCAAGCAAACGAGTAAAAAAATCACGTTTGTTGTATGGGAGCCCCCTTAAATATTTATTTTATTCTGTTTTTTAGTATTTGTTGTTATAGCGGCATTAGAAATTCATCATCTATGAACATTTCAACCGTCTAACGGTTCGTGAGATACAGCCTGGTGACAGACGAACGGACAGACAGACGGACGGAGAGCGGAGTCTTAGTAACCACCAGTCAACCTTAGGGTGATGCAGAGACAAAACATGGCAGGTGAGGAGGATAAATAGCTAGAAAATAACTATAAAATACAAAAATAAATACTAATATATAGATAGATACATACATCTAAACAAAATGAACTGTCAAGAGAGGAGAAAACGAATCCAGGAGATCAGCGTTGGGATGTTACGACCAACTTCTGACGGATATGTTCACGTGCCTTCACTTTAAAATATAACCGACTGGTTGCCGTCCTGATGTCCAGGGGGAGCGCATTCCAAAGACAACCGCCTGGACAAAGAAAGAAGAATGAATGAAGCGAGAACGGTGAGAAGAACATCGTAGAAGACGATTGTTGGTGGAACGAAGATTACAGATTACAGTTAGATTAGATTACAGTTTTAATTCCAGCACTTGTTATGAACCCAAAAGCCCTAACCCCTAATTATTTTACATAAAGATAAAATGAGCTACAATAAGTGATTATTTTTTCCCAGAAATAAATTAACTTCTTACATACATCCTTCAATATCAAACAGCTATATCACAATTATTTAACCCACACCGATATTTTTCAATGTAATACCTTTTTAAAGAACCATAAATAAACTAGAAGTACTGTCAAAAGGACACAAGGAATTATTAGTTCGGTGGCTAAGGTTAAAGGAGTCACAGAGGTCGTCTGCGCGTACGCTGCGCAAAAATTTTGGAAATCAGGTCTGTGCTGCGTCATGTAGAACGACTGTTTTAGTTTAAATTGAGAATTGTTTGATTACATTATTTTGGAGAAAAAAAAAATGGATCAAAATGTTGTTACCCTACTCAATTTTGATAATGACAAATCAATAATAAAAGTATAATATTAATTGATATTTCTTTATACATAGCATTATACTTAATTAAATTATATTATTATTACATTTTACTTAACGGACTCTCTTACTTTGATTCTCTTACTTTGACTCTCTTGATTTGATTTACTCCGAAATTTTAATATTTTTTATTCTTTGTGTCGTAAATAAATCGGTCTTTCTACATAAACATTACAAAATAATAATGATAAAAATAGTCATCAGATTTAATCTTGCTCGTTTTTAAAAACTTAAGGATGTCCCTAAACGCGGCATTTTTTAAAATTCTTTATGCATGAAGTATGTGGTAAATAAATGAGAAAATAAATCGGTTTTTCCACATCAATATCGTAAAATATGAACCACAAAGTTATGACTGATAGAATATATCAAATAACGGCGTTTACTTCAACAAAAACTAGCGTTGGACGGTGTTGGGCTTTATATCAGAAATAAATCAATTATAATTTTCATTTACAATCAATTGGCGGGCATTAGTGCCAGAATCAATTTCGCCTCCACTCGGTTCACACGTGGCCACGTGGCCTATCATTATTTATGGCAGCTACCTCATAATTGTATATTTTATGTCTGTATGTATTTTTGCGCGTAACTCTTAAATTGCATGCAATTTGTGATAATTATACACAGGTTTGTTTGTTTAGATGTTTAATAATTATCGTTGAGTTTTTAAGTTGTATTTATTACTTAATCACGATTCACGATTTTCATGTATGTCTAATATCTACATTAATTAACATTTCTTAATCATTTTAAAATAACTTTTTTCAGTACTATTACTTTTTTATAGAAATTATTTGCATAAAAAATAAAAGTATTTAACATTATAATTATATAAAAACAGGCATATATTTACAACTAAATAGAAAAATCGTGCAACAATTCCACTTTCAAATCTTATGGTAGGTGCGGAGATCGTGAAACCATTACCAATACACTTGCGGCTACAATTACCGGCACAGTTTTTATTAGCTCCATTTATTACTACCTACGTTTGACCCGCAGCAGTGAGAGAGCAGGGTTACGTTGACAAGGTCAAGGTCAATACACAAAGGTGTTGCTGTCATTTGTCAAGCTGTGCTCGCCGATAATTACCTGTCAGTGTTCACATGATGGCGAATTAATGGCTATAATTAAATGAGGAGACATAAAATGAATGAGGTTGGGGTACTACCGGCTTTCTCTTTACTCACATTTGATTTTTAAAAAAAGTTAATTTTGTTTAGGTTTTTAAGTTACAGTTTCAAAATAAATGTATCGGTAGTCGATGAAAACGCGTTTATTTAATAAAAAATCTTTTCGATATTCCATAGTAGGTGGATAACTAATGTTGAAGAAATTCATGATAGACGATAGAATACTCTTTATTATACAGGATTTCCCTGGAAATATAGATCAAATCGAATAGGGGCGTGGGCAAGGTCATTCACAAACTTTTTGGTCCTGAGAATGATTGATGATTGAGAATTATTTTACGGTTCAAAAGTTGTGACCAATTTTTTTCAATCGTTTCGAAAAAGTAAAAAATAACAAAAGTTGGTCAAAACTTTTAAACCGTAAAAAAATTCACCAACATTCACAGGATCAAAAAGTTTGGAAATTACTTTACCCACGCTCCTATTAGATTTGATCCATACTTCCAGGGACACCCTGTATATACCTACCATACAAATTACAGCTAAAAATGTATAATTTTTCCAAGGGGAATAAATGTATAATTTTTAAAAGATCGCTTTTATGGGGGTCCATTTGGCGATCTTATCGCTAAAAGCGATCTTTTAAAGACAACCTTTTGATGGCTTAAGAGAGAAGGTGAGACAATACTTAAGGTCTGTTGTTATGAAAAGTTATTTAAAGGATATAATTTGCGCTAGTAAACCATTTTAATCTATATTTATAAATCAATGACACTATATTTATATAATACGTTGACCTTTTAGAAATAAATAACCCTGCTACAACCTACGCTGCGACTTAAAACAAAAATAAAATGAATTGTTATTCATTTTATTTCTGTAGTTACGCTTCGCCTCGGCCACAAGTGTGTGAACTGTGAATGACATAGATTTTCCGTCAATTAATTCTTCTTTGAGCAATTTACTAGAGTTACATTTTATTTTCTACAGTAAAACTAATAAATAACGTTACTCTATATTTTAGAACCGTGGGGTAATTGCGTAGGAATGGCTTACATTTTGACAGTATTCAACAACATTCATTGCGTTATTTACGTTGTTGAGCAGACAAATTTTTCGAAAATATGAAGCAATAGATTAGCAATATTCTTCAAAATGACTGATTTTTTTTTATAGTTTCTTACGCAATTAGGGTGCCGGTTAAAAGTTCATAAAAAATACTTCAAAAACACGACATGTAACGATTTAGAAAAAAAAAAAACATGAGTTAGTGCCAAATATGTCACCATCATCATCAATAACATCATACCTAGTATTAGTACTTCAATGTAGGATCTTGCATACCACGAAATAAAAGAGCGTGAACGAGAAATTCATTGGCTGCACAGTAAATTATTTTAGCATGCTTACTGGCAAGATATTACTGGCTTTTTTTTTTTTGAGGATGGGAAATCATCAAATAACCCCTCCCGCTCTGGGTGAAGCAGAAGGGAGTGTCAGACTCTTACTGACTAAAACCCACCCGTGTTCCTTCCTTAGCCCTTTGTGTTCCGGGGTAGCGGTAACCCTTTCGGACAATCCCGCTGCCCCGGCAGGCTTCGACCCTTTCGGGCCCCTTCCTTGCTGCTGACATCTCTTTGAGGCGCGCGTGGAACACGTACGCGCCGTCCCGCACGGGCCTGGTCCTGATCGGACGGAGGGTTACCCATTACTCTCCGCCCGCAGGCCCGCGCCTACGGTGGCCGGGAGTCGTCACGCGGCTCCCGACGCCCGGAGCGTCTCCCGCGGCGGCTGGGACGTGAGGCTCTCTCCCTCAGCCGTCCCGCCACCTCCTTCGCTAGCATGACTGCTTCGCAGAAGGAGGTGACTGCCTCCCATTCCCTCTCGCCCCGGACCATGGCTTGAACCAGGGCCGGGCGCGAGAGGTCGCCGCCGCTGCCGATCGCCTCTGCGAGAACACGGCGGTGCTCCGTCCAAGTGGGGCAGACCTCTACCGTATGCTCCACCGTGTCCTCTGGGCGATCCTCGCAGTGGTGACACCCGGGCGATATTACTGGCTGGTCATAAGTCTACTGTGTCTTCTTGACTAAAACCTCCGTTCAACAAATCTATGGGACCGTTGCTTGTTGGTGCCTAAAGTGCATCAGAATAAACGCAAATCCTGAAAGTAGTTTGTTGATAATTTACTACTGAATCGATTTCAGTAACATAAATTTAATATAGGGATTTTTTCAAAAATGATGTATTTTTTCATACTAACCGCTGATTGAGCCAAATAAAATTAAATCTTATTTCAAGGCAATAAAACTCAATTTCAAATGAATAAAGTATTGCTAGTGTCAACACGATTTTTTTAATAAAAATAAGCTTTAAAAAAACTGTATGCGGTAAAGCTGTACGAGGAGGTCTTGCGTTCATTATGTTACATCTTGTGTATCTACATTGCGTACTTAGGGGACCTTTATCTAGGGCTATGCACTCCGACAAACCATTTTTACAACAAAAAAAAAATTTTAAACTCACACAAGTTCAAATTTTCTTACGTTTTTTTTTGTAATTAACCGGTCTGTGTCAGGTTGTATTTTGAACAAAATATGATTCGCGGGCGTAACGTTAAAATCATCAATACAACCTAGTTTAATCAGTCCAGTTCATATAGTCCTATTAATTGATATTTCATTCTCATTTGAAGTAGTAATTCAATGGGGATATATGAACTTAGCGGGTTGTATTGATGATTATAATTCTGTAAATACATAGTAACTTGTTACGGGTGCGAATCATGTTTTTTTTAACATACATACAACTTGAAACTGACCTGCAAATTGCAAAAAAAAAGTAAGAAAAAATTAATATCGCGGGCGACCCTGGCGCTTCCCCCGACACCGAAATTTTTGGGGGAGCTGAAAGCTGCTTGCTGAGACGCCAACAGTTTTCTGAGAAAAGTTTCTATAGGAAAATTTTAACAACGTTCCCTGGAAGTTCTTTAAAGCAAAACAAATACGGGGAAAAGTAATCTTACCTAACCCTTCCTAACGGAAGGGTTAGGTAAGATCCAGGACCAGGCCCGTGCGGGACGGCGCGTACGTGTTCCACGCGCGCCTCAAAGAGATGTCAGCATAAGGAAGGGGCTCGAAAGGGCCGAAGCCTGCCGGGGCAGCGGGATTGTCCGAAAGGGTTACGGCTACCCCGGAACACAAAAGGCTAAGGAAGGAACACGGGTGGGTTTTAGTCAGTAAGAGTCTGACACTCCCTTCTGCTCCACCCAGAGCGGGAGGGGTCATTGGATGATTTCCCATCCACAAAAAAAAAAAAAAAAAAAAAGGGTTAGGTAAGATTACTTTTACAAACATCTCTACCATTTAACTTTAGCCCACGTTCACACTGACGTAAAAATATGGCGGCGGGATTTTAGCGCTCACTGGATTTTCAACACTTAGTGTTGAGTCGACTATTGAAAATCCAACAGAGCACATCCCAGCGTCAAAAACAGTATTAGATTTTCAACTCTTGGCTCAAACAAACACCGCGGGAAAGTCGCGCCCGTGCTTCACAACACCCGTGCCACAGAATACCTAATAGTACTTCGTACAGAATGGCCACTCCCTACCCCGCGCTGACATCAGATACCGCACTTCACCCCGCACACCCGCGACATTATCGGCGGTTCATTAACTAGGCGCGCTCACAAAGAACCGCAGCACTGTACTGCTGACACGAACACACAATTTTGCGATTTAAAAGTTTTATCTGAGTTTTAATCACGATGGTTCGATATTGTGATGCTTTTCCGAATTTGTATTTACATAAATGTTTGTAAGATATCGCATTTTAATACCATGCGATATAATAACCGATTATTTATAGTTAAGTAGGTCATTTAAACGAAAATATTTTAGTGTAAGCAATATTTAGCTAAGTACCTTATTTGCATGGGTATTTGCTCTGGGATAGCAACATTTATTGAAGTGGAACTGATGATGAAGACCACAGATGGCCACCGGGACTACTCAATAATAAGTATTTCACAGGTTGCGATTCGATTAGTTTAATATGTTTGCTAAGCACAATTTATGCTCGTCACAATGCAAATGGTGAAATGGAGCTGATGATGGAGTACCAAGAGAACTTCTCAACAATTAACGTCCCTGCATCGGGAAAAGCAATATTTTGTACAAGGCGATGAGCAAGTTGACATTAGGCTATTGTAACATAGATACTTTATAAACAGACCCACTAAAAAGCGAGAAATAAAAACTTTTTAGCAAAAAAAAAACCGACTTCCAAAAAAACACTAAGTACAAAGTGAAAAATAACTTTAATTTCGTAAGTCGGTGGCAATAAACTAAAATACAGATCCAAAGACACCGACTTCCGAAATTAAAGTTATTGTTAAAAAGTTTTACATTTATTACTTAACTATTATAATATTATTTTTATTTCATTATGAACCCGACTAATTAGATAAACAATCAAACTAGTCCTTTCTAGTCGCGTCGTCGTCGTTCCCGCCATTTTTTTTACGCTCCGCACGACAACCAACCCTACTAGAGTTTACGCACACATTTGCACGTGTACCAACGTCATTTGGCTATGTAGTAGTAGTAGGTAATTATTTTGCGCGCGTTGTACGGAGTGTCCGGGGTGTGCCCGTGCTTAGTGTCGTTTTCCTTTTTAATTACCTAAAGTTATCAGCTGTGGATAATCAGAAGATGGTGTACCTATTTACAAATGAATCCATTCCACCCGCCCGGCTAACGTTCAATTTGATTCTAATTCGTTAATTTATAACTTGCACTAAAACTTAGGCAAGGTTTTACCTAATAAAGATTCACAGAATTACCTGTGATAAGTGATTGGTTAGTTTTTAGTGGTACTGACGATTTTATGCTTGTAAATAGTGTGTTTTCACTAAGTATCAGAACTTTCAGGGGTAATGAATGATGTGTGATGAGTTTTTGAAAAAAATATGTCGGGTTCTATTCTACATAAATCACACCAGAAATCACCAAAGAGTGAGGCAGTTACTTATAGTATGGTACACATATATTTTGCCAGTAATGTTTAAAGTTCCATGTAAAAGAAGGCGAGCCTATTGCTATCAACAAATCCAGACTTCGGGTTGCTACTGAAAAAATCCTGATGGAAAACCCTTTTCTGTTGCACCAATATAGACGTTAGATGAATGATAATGGAAATCGTACTCAAGGTTTTTTTTCTAGAAAATAAACGAGCATAGTAAACGCTAAAAGGTTTCACAAGTACAACCCAAGGAATACGGTGTATTGTATATTTCATTCATCCAAGGTATAAATCCTCGTGGCAATCCGCAAAACAAAATCTTTCCAATCAAAAAACGCCTTTAGTGCTACAGCGATCTGAAGGTAATTCTCGTAATTTTAAGAAATTCACAGTCTGATCTTAGTCTCAACCTGTCAAAAATACCTCTAATTTCCCTACATTTTGACACTTTTTTGACATTTGTTTGTTGAGACTGCGAGTCCTAGATTTTGAACGTTTTAAATTACGAGAATTAGCCTTCTGTTCTTTTGACGCGTGAATGGCATTGACTGCGGGGCGCTATTAGTCAACATTTGTGGAGTCGTTTTGAAAAAACAAGATGGCGACATTAGTTCTAATTTCAGCCACGCGCCAAAAAACCTTGCACAGTTTTATTTTACCCATTTTGTATCAAGTGAGAACCCTATGAAAATAGCATTTGTGTATCAGCTCACTTTCTCTGATATAAACGGTATTTCACTAATGCGATCGGTCCTGGCGGTAGTTTCATTATCAGCACTTTGTAGGCGGATCCATGATTATAGTGTAGTGTCTGCACTGACAGCGTGAATGCTGCTACTTGTACAGATATCCCTATAAAACTATAGGCCGACGAACTTTATTATTTGTAAGTGCAGTTAAAATTAACTGTGCTTATAAATAAGGCTATCAGTTTAATGAAGCTTCTAGGAGGAACGTCCTGTGACTGACTGAAAGTTTACTGAGAATTTTATAATTATTTTATATTTTATTTATTTGAGCAAAGTAATAATAGTAATAATAGCCTCCCCGACCGATTTCGGTCACGGTGGCCAATCTCAACGGAGATTAGCCAGGTACGCAGGAGATGTTATAGTGCACAAGTGTGCGCGCAGACACAGGTGCACTCCCCCTTCCCTCACTCTCATAGTCCGATGGGACGGCAATCCGACACGACCGGAGAGAGATCAGGTGCAGGACCAACGGCTTTACGTACTTTCCGAGGCACGGGGGTATTTCCAAACTCCGGACTGTTACTAAGAAATTCCTAATGGAAAAACTCAATAACACTTTGTCCGACCCGGGAATCGAACCCAGGACCCCACGCTCAGCAGTCGCGCTTGCAACCACGAGACCAACGGGGCAGTCAAGGCAAATAAAATGTAAAAGAATAGTAAAATTCTATCGATTCGTATTCTAAAAAATCTCAACCATTTATACAAAGGTGGGTCAGCTAATATCTATACTGGTTGTACTATAGCTAAGTTATTATTGACCAGCTAAGTTATTGAAGTAAGTATTCTTGGTAGCTTTACACAATATAACAAGAAGAACTATTATTTAACAATGAGTGATCAGTTTGAATGTTTTCATTTTCTATAAAATGTCTGTTTCAAACAAGATCTAATTTCCTTATTTTTCAGTTTAACTAAAGGTTCACTAATAACTAAGGATTTATTTATAAACGTTGTTTTAAAGTTAAGAGATGTTTAAACGTCAAAACATTTATGGTTACGCAGAAGTTAATAATTACTTAACTTTAACAACGTTAAGTAAAGTTAAGTAATTATTTAAAGGCTTTGTGATTTAGGGATATATTCGTATAGAGATGCTAAATCACAAAGCCTTCTATTTGATTTTCCTTACTTCCTTCCTATTTCAAACCATAGTTTCCACTCGAATATCCTACCTACTGTAGCCAAAATAATATTCTAATTAAGTAACTAACATAGCTGACAAGTCAATCAACACCAGGTGACTGCCCTTTCACCGGTGACATGCACCAAGCCTAATATCCGTTAAGGTCACACCACACGATATTCGTTCTGTTTGTTAAGCAGCGCACGCGCACACCGCTTGTGGAATGTTACGTTTTCTCTGCGTAAGCGCGCATTATGCGAAAAGATAAATGTCGCTGATGTCGTATTGTTGTGGGTTTAGAATTGAATAGATTTAGCTGTAGTTTTGTTGTTATGTTACTTGGTTTTCACTCTTGTGTTATATAGGTGCGTTACTAATACAAGTCTGAGGGCGTCAACACTTGTATCATTTTGGTGTATCATATCTCTGTCTCGCGGCACCGCCTTGGATCATTATCGCAAATTTGGACGCAAAATCATACGCGTTTTGGCCAGCATAAAAAATAGAAATTTTTGTGCACAATTTTTTTTTAATGCCTTTTTCAAATTCAAATCCAAATTGAAGCAGGAAGACTGGTAGATATATACGAATATACATTGATGTACAGTTCAATGATAAGGATAAAGAACCACAGAATATTTGCATATAAGTACTACATATCTACAAATCTAAACATTATTTAACAGCAAACGTTCACATGAAAAGTTACCAAGAAAGATTTGAAATATCACACTTATGTTTACTCAAAGTATCACGTAAGATTAAGTATCAAACATGGTAATAAGCCATAATTATAGAATCTATTGAACAAAGGTTAAAAGCCACAGGTCTTATACACCTTGTCACATACTTAATACGAGAATTAATCTCCGCATGAATTAAATTAATAATCTCCATGAAGTTAATGAAGGGAATTCATATAAAAACAACAGTGAAGTGTGATCAGAAGCCCAGCAGTAACATAGGAGTCTTCAAGAGTTCAGGTGAATAGTTGATTTTAGGCAAGCGTTCGCCATCTTTGAATGTCATTGTGTATCACAGGAGAGATAGTAATCCAAGTCACGTCAATCCATTATGAGAAGTAAGATACTGTCGTTATTTTAGAAGACTTGGGTAATTACGTAACTATCATTAACATTAAAATTATCGCTAAGTGCTTGGCCAGACTGGCAGCGCGGGCGTACTCAAACATAAGAACTTCATTTGAGTGTCCATAGAAGGAACACGGGCGCGGTGAGCGGCGCGGGCTACTCACGCCATAACTCGTTCATACAAGTGGCTGCAGTGGACCGGGGTTCTCAAACTAGTACCTACTAGCTTTTTTCTAGTAAAAATAAGTCTTCTCTATCCATATTATATTTTGACAAACACTGGACACGACAACACGCAGAACGCAGCCGCGCTCGACTGCGGACAGGCAGATCGCGCGCGTTCCCGCACCCGCGCCGCTCCCCGCCCCGCGCTGCCAGTCTGGCCAAGTACTGAATGTTAAGATGTAGCTCCTTCTCCATCCTCCTTCTGCCTTTTCCGCATGTTCAATATCATAGTATTTTATATTAGTAACATCTCGATGGCTCGTGATGTATTCTCAGATGCGATAGATCTTTCACATTTTTTTTTATGTTAGCCTACTCTGTCCCACTGCGGAGCTAAAGCCAAATCCTTCCTAACATCCTTTTCCAGGGCCACGTCGATCTAACCCTTGCGGTACGCGTCTAAGTCGCCTCGCCACCTCTTCTTGGGCCGGCCTTGGCGGCGCCGGCGCCGTCTATCCTCAGTTCGTCTTACACAATATGACGTCTTTTATCCTACAAAACCAGCAAGATAAGGATCGAAATAAGCATCGTTTCGATAGTTTCACGCTTACAAGAATTATCTAAGAAACTCGTTTTGTTTTGATTATGTACAGATGTCAAATATGCAATAAAACATATTTTATGTGTCCTGCATGTAATGGTTTCCGCCAAGCAAATTACGTTTTAAACAAATTCATTAGCAATACGAAATATTATATCGTTGCCAAGCATATTATTAGTACCGATGATAATAATCGATCATAAAAACTTACTAAATGTACCAATAGGTTTAAAATGTGTATACCTATACAATGCATAATAATGATCTTAATTTGACTGTTTATATGAGCATTAAAAAAAATCAGGCTATTCTAGATATTCATTTCTTTATTATGATACACATCAACGTTATTTTTATCTTGACTTCGCTTCAAAGTTCAAATAAGTAAAAGTTAGATACTGTAAGGAATTAAATATTGACTTACAGAACGAAGCCTATTATGTAAATGTTTACATTTCGAGAAACAAAAGAAACGTGAAAGCAAGTGCTAAAAGCTTCGGCTTCTTCTACTTTCAAATCATCAATTGCTATCACGCTGTAATCAAGAGCTGCAACTGGTGCAACGCACTCCATGTCCACGTCCGCATCCAGGTGACACGACCAGTCGCTTCGTTACCGACCAATCGCGATTAAACGTCAATTAGACCCATTGTCGCACGATCCCCTCATAAATAACCTAACAGTCAATCCGCTGCAATCCGGTTCAATCTAGTTCGATCTAGTTGAGTTTACTCGCGTTAACGACTTCGTATCCGACACCGCTGACACCCGGCGTCCTTAACCGACGAACTGCTGTCTCATTTACTTCGTGAACGAAAAATAAATTGAGCTGTGACTAAATTAAAGTGTATTGTTATCGGGTGGAATGCGGCGGCCTTTACAGGAGTGCCCAGTTGATGGATTGTTTGAAATTGCGGAATTGATTTTGTGCTGTGCCTAGTCTCCATTTCCATGGTTTTCATCGTTAGGTACTTCTAATCTTGAATAACATAGTAAATTATGTTTGAGGTTCATCGTCATGGTTTACTGTAAACAGGGTTTTTTTAATCATAACTCAGGAAATCCATGAGCGAATAGGTGGGTACTTACTGCATCACCGAATGCAGATAAGATTTAGGAGGGAAAAAATATCTAATATTTATTGAACGGCCTATTTATATAAATAAAAGAATAAGACTCCTTATTATGTACACCATATAAATTACAGACATAAAAATTTTACAAAGGGTGACTCAATGGGCGGTCTCATCGCTAACTTTTAAAGACAACCTTTGGATGCATTGAAAAGGGAAAGGCGAGACAAATACTGTAGGTAGTCTGTAGTGTACCATTTACATAATACAATAAATACATACATAAAGTAAAATAAACTAATCTAAATATACATATAATAATAAACATGAAACTGGAGCAAAGAAAATATAATGATGATGTTTAAAGAGAAAGGCAGTGCTTCAAATAGTGCTAAAAATAGCTATTTAAACAGATGTGGGTGTACTATAGGTAAGAAGAAGTAAGTACACCTCTGCCTTTCCCTTCGCGGAACACAGGCGTGATGGCATGTTAAAAAGCTACATTATGTGCCTATTCGATGTAATTTTTTATTATTATTTTAATTCTGACTGATCTGACCAAACGATTTCCATAAAATCTTTATATATGTTTACAATAAAAACTTTATACCATCATTGTGCGTTTTGTAGAATACTAAAATTTTAGGCAAAATAAAGCCGTCGTAAACATTATGGGCTATAAAATCTAAGTGAAATAAAGGAATTAAATTATTTCATTGAGAAAATCCCCAAAAAATATGAAGATTTAAAGGTTGTTTTGATTTTGATTTAGTTTAAAACCTATAAATTCGCCATAAAAGTTTAGAAAAAGAATTTGGTTCAAAGCTATTTATGTTGTCATAAACTTAGTAAAAATTGGTATATAAACCTTATATACAGAGTTTTTTAAGGAATTCTAAAAACATAATCAGACTCCTATGTAAGTATAGGTTTTATAAACATTATGTAAATTATACTAACAAAATCCCAAATTCTGTTTTCCTTTAGAGGGCTTCACCTTTTTGGCCAGCACGATATTTTCAGCAGTTTTTCATGTTTTTCACTCATAATCAGCCTATAATTTTCCCACTGCTGGGACACAGGCTTCTTCTTTTCGAGAGGAAGTGGGCTGCAATTTACCACACGGGCCCAGCGCGGGTTTACAGATGTCATATGTCTTCGAATTTTTGGTTCTAGGACATGCTGGTTTCCTCCCGATGTTGTCCTTCACCGTTTTGAGAACAGTGTTGAATGATGATGAAGTTATTTATACAAAGTTAAGAGCCTTCCTGGGTTCGAACCCACGACCTCCAACTTGTAAGTCAAGGCCGTTACCATTGGCCACTACTGCACTCACGCACTCACGTCATACTCACGTCAAACACACGGAAGCAGAAAACAGCAAAATAAGTAATCTCGATCAAAAATCAACCTACCAAATATAGTCAAGAACACAACAATGTAAAGACAGTCTAAAAGCCTATATAAATGAAGACAGTATAAGAGAAACTACGTTTAGTTCAATGACCGTACGCAGTTTTGTGCAATGCAAGCAAAAGTTGCTTAGGTATTCTGGTCAGTTGCGCTTGCGTCGGTGACATGGCGACCTCGATCTGACCTGCTAGGTAAACGACCGACTATATAGAGCATTATCGCAATAAGGACATTCTTGACGTAGCTGATTTGGAGTTTTCGACGACTGTCACGCTTTTTAATTGTGTTGATGAGCTAGATTGACTAAGGGTGACGTTTGTGTTTTGTTTCGTGACTTGTTTGTATGAAAGGTACGAAAGTGTCAGGTCTTGATTAATTAATATAGTTAATACATTCGAGTAATTATGATTTATCTTTGGAGTTGATTTGAACTTAAATCTATCATCAAAAACTGTCAGCCCTGTGTGTCTTGGAATCTAAACAAAATCTTCGTAGTCACAAAAAATGACCCTTCTTTAAAGCCATATCCGGAGTAAGTCCAGGTTTGACAGCAGATATTTATTATCCGTTATGATAATGTTATATATATGATGATAAACGCACGACGTCTTCGCGGCAGGCCAAGATGAAGATAGCGGGACGATTTTGACTCCTACCTTGGACTGGCTGGCACTCATTAAAGACAGAATTGTGGAAAAGGGAGAAGCAGGCCTTTGAACTGCAGTGGGACAATACAGGTTTGTTAGAATATTTAGATAATGATGGGTTCAGGCGTAAACTCGTTTTTATTATTTTTCTCCTGAAATCTTCAAGAGTGTGACTCGTTAATCCCATACGGTTAGGTAAGTATAGGCTTCGTAGAGAAATTATAGTTTAGTATGATGGATGAAACTATGGACTTAAAGATAGGAAATGACTGAATCACTGGTTATGTACTTAACTTTAGTAGGTACATAATTATATGTATTTAGTGTCATTACCCTTTACTTTTATAACAGCTGTTAAGCTTTTCAAGTAGTATACAAATCTCATGAAGATATAAACCATGTAATCGGATTTTCTAGTAAAATTGTTCAAATGTTTGAACGGTAGGTATAAGTTTTATGATTAAGACATAAAACGAGAAGATTCTCCGTTAACAACTTTATTATTTTGTATCGTAAAAATACAGAACAGGTAGATGTTCCGAGGGTTTCCATAGTGATCGTTACTGACAGAAAGGCAACAGTAACTCAATAGTATGAAACGGTATACAGTATTATGACTCAATGAATTTCACAGAATTGTATTGTAAAAACAATTAATTGATGATATGAATGAAAGAGAAGGTGAATGATAACGCGTCGACTGACAAAGAATAGAAACACGTTTTGCGCTAAACCCATGTAACATGGGAATTTTACATGGGTAACATCTAATAAGGAAAGAGAGAAGAAGTAACTTAGACTACGGATATAATATGGAGTTTTGATTGGGCTTAAACAGGGGTGACACAGTGACAATCAACATAAAACCAATAACAGTTCTTAAGAAGTAAACCAAAAGTTAACATAAAGATACCCCAAGTAGATACCCCATAACTACACATTTCCAAATGCTCCACGAACTCAAACGCACACAGCTTAAAGCCAACAATGAAACAAACGATACACGGTTTCTAGTTTTACAAAATCGCAACGACACAAACGATTACCTTCACAAAACGATGCAGCCAATTCTCTTAGTCCATCTAACATAACTGTCGCGGTCTGAAGCCGGTGACATGAGCCATGTGTGGATAATTGTGAGCTATTACGGCCTGACAATAGAATTGGGCGGGTTACAACCAACTCCCCATGAAATTGCGTTCTTTTTTTAAATACTTTCTACGGCGCACGCGACGGACGTTTGTCGAGTTGGCGGAGATCTTAGTAAAAATAATGTTGCTGGTGATAGAGTGAAGGATAAAGATGCTAAAGTTGCATGCGAAGATAGGGAAAAAGATGACATAAAGAAAGAATAGATTAGAATAATTATAAACATAATAGCTGCGCCCCGCGGTTTCACCCGCGTAAGTTTTGATCCCGTGGGAATATCGAGATAAAAAGTACCTATGTGTTATTCTGATGTATAAACTATATTACTGTAAAGTTTCATCAAAATCCGTTCAGTAGTTTTTTTTGCGTGAAAGAGTAACAAACGTCCATCCTCACAAACTTTTGCATTTATAATATTAGTAGGATTAGTAGGATTGCATCACCAGAATATGGATATTAATTTTAGTCACAATAAATCTTCGTGAGGCTTTTAGTTAAGTGCTAGATTTGGTTAATCTGCATTGAATGAAGATAATCACTTACTTAATCAGAATTGAAAAATATTATTCATCGTTTGTACTCTGTACTCTATTATGTATTTAGTCGATGGAGACGTCACAGTCATTATCGGCAACAACTCGTGAACTTTTAAGGAAAACGGTAACCTTTAATTAAAATCTCAAATCACGTGACATTCTAATAAATCTAATCAAGCAACATGACAAACAGGCCAATTTAAAACTGAGCCAGTTAAACAATCGCTCTATATTTAGGCGAGCGCAACGTACAAGGCTTATCATTCAATCTAAACGTGTGCTAAGCCCAGCAAATTAAAATCGACGACAAATTGGAGGTAATTGGAGCACGGTTTTAAAATAACGTAATTATTTTATTATTATAACTGGAATGACGTAATTTTAAGCAGAAAAACATAATATTAACTGGTTCATTTCTTATCCATTTTTGGAGTGTTTTCGATGAGGCCTTCGATCGCTCGGGTCGAGTTCCGCCAATCACTTTGGTCCACACTACTTTCGCTCTGATTTTTCTCGACCTCTATACGTCTTGTAATCTCAAAATGCTCTTGTTTTGACTGCGGTAACTTTCAAAAACAAACTGTATCGTGTTGGGTGCCAGTTTGCGTCGATATTTTAATTTATGTAACGAACTCATGTCGTGTGCGGTTCAACCCAGAAGTAAGTGTCTTATCTTTCATGCTCCCTTACCTTAAGGATTGGACATGTCGTCAGCCGACAACGGGTCATGGTCTTGCTAGCGTACTAATCTACAGCTTGATCTAACATTACGGTTGTCTATATCTAAGCATAAACTGTTATAAGTAAATCTACCATCTATATCAATTGATCTACCGTTGACAAAACAGATTCTATTCAATAGAAGAAAACATATTCATGAGATATAAAATTTACAGCCAACTTTGCAAACAAAAATCTAATAATATTTACACAAGACACCAATAAACTAAGTTATAACTTTTATTATCCAATTGATGATCATTGAAACAGTAAAGTGCATTGAAAGAGTTCGTGAGATGCAATTCTATACAGGTCTTAGAGCAATCATGAATAAGCGTTTATAAATGTAATAAATGATCTGTGATCTGCACATCGTATGAGTGAAAGCATTATAGGTACATAGTATGAAAAAATACATAATATATTATGAAATTGCTTGCGACATATCAGGAACATTTACGGAGTAAATTAATGGTCTACCCAGCTTTGTTGCAAATAATGTAGCCCATATCACCCAGTATATAGTTATATGACTTCTTACGATGAAAAGTTTTAGCAAAGCATTCACTACTGTGGCTTCACAAACATTGGACTTTTCTCTTGGTTTGTCTCTTAATTTATGAGCTATTATTTATTAATTACTCTCAATTTTCTTTTCCTTATTAATATATTCCCCAAGTCTATGTTTGTATAATTTATGTTCGTGTAGTTTATCTTACAAACTAACAGTTTCTTCTTTGTGACGTGATAAGCCTTCTTCATTTTTCTTCCCTATTTTATATTATTCAATGTTCAAAAACTATTCAAAATTAACGGCATTATCATCATTTATGTTCGTATTCAATTTTCCAATAAAGCCAGCCAGTGTTTTAAATATCTCAAAACTAGAGGTGTAATAATGAAATAGAGCACGGCCCATTGATCCGTGTCATGCGATCGGTCCGTAGGTATGTCTCGATCATTTTTTACACAGTTTCCATCGAAACCAGTTCAAAGAGCACACGAAACTTGAGATCGTAAAAAGAATGTACCGAACATTTGTCTTTTGTTTGGTTCTGTATAAAAAGTAGAGTGAATTAAGTCGGAGTGGAAAAAAACTTGGTAGGAATTTTTTTCGTTGGATTGAGGTGAAACTTGCCGAAGTAGGCATTATGGAGTAAATAGTTATTACAGGAAGCCTCAGGACTACTGAACTGATATATAATGGAGGCATATGTGCAGGATACGGGGGTATAAAAACACACGACTATAGTAACTAACACTATAAACATTTTCCTAATTTCAACCTGCTCGGAATCTAATTAGATCACGTATCTCCATAAAAAAACAAAACGTTTAAAATCGAATCCTCGATCACATTAGAATTATGAATGGATTACATCCCAAATAACCCTAACGTGGCGTTACAGGCTGTTACAGCGCATATCAACGGTTCGTCGCTCGTGACTTCGTGCACTTGTCGCGACCTCCACCTGTCGCCGCGACTAATCGCACAAAAATGTCTTTTCACTTGACAAAAACGCGATCCGATGCCACTTGTCGATGGTGACGGAGCTTTTCGTGACGCTAGAACGTGACCCGCACCTGCTATGGGACTCTCAAATATGTCCCGTGACAAAAAACAGGCCATGGGACAAAAACGTCCCAATGTAATTGTGTCACGTTTTGGATCAAATGCTCCAACAACATTTAGTAAAACATGAACAAGTGTTGACCTTCGTTGTTATTTCTTTTTTGGACCTAAAATCATTTAAACCGAGAGGCTGGTTAGTGCACTACTATAAGTTCCTACTACATAGCTAGATATATACTGGGAAAAAAAGTTTGAACTTGACTTAGGATTGACCTTCACTTAGTCGCTAATACCTAAAGACTATGTATGGACAAGATAAAGATTTTTAAAACCTGAATGCTCACAGCAAAAAGTACCCAAGTTTTACATTTAAAAAATCTTACTGATTTTCAGTATTGACACTTCAGGTATACCTGCAACCTAATTGTGTAACACACTCTCAATTTGAATCATTTTGAAGCATATTGCTAATCCATTGCTCCATATGTTCGAAAAATGTAATTGCTCAACAACATAAATAACGCAATGAATGTTGTTGAACTGTCAAAATGAAACCCATTGCTACTAATAGTTTGTTACGTAATTGCCCTGCAGGTAATTTCAGAGAATAATTTTATTCGAAGCTCAAACAAAAATATTTTTTCTAAACAAAAAGCCTAAAACCTGAGGTCCTGAATTGGTTGCGCAACCAGGAAGCGATCATCAGGTGCACCGTAGCAAGAGTTCCCATCGTTCGGTCACGTCGTGCGGTCGCCGTGCGGTCGCCGCGCTGCCGGACCGCGGTCGTGACCTCCTGCGACCGACGGGCCGGAACGACTCGTAAAAAACCTATCATGTTACCACTCAACAGCATTTTGCTCTTATTTCGAGACAGTTCATCAAGCCCAGCTCTTTTTTTTTCCTTTTTCCCAATCGAACGCAGCGGTTGAACAAAAAATTGCGTTTGAATTCTAAAAATCTTGTTTGAAGTAGCGTAGTGAGTAATCGTGGTCAGAAAAACTGCTGAAAATTGATGGCATGCTTACTTCCTTTTGTTGGTATATGATCGAGCTTATTAATTTTAATACAACATAATATATCGAGTTTACTAAATCGATAAACGAGATTTTTTTGAAAGGCTACGTCAATTTCTTTTTTTATTACAAAATAGCAATAAAATGTAAACTTTACTTTATTTCAAAACAAACAACTTTGAGTACAGGTTACTTAAATACTACATTATGAGCGACGGATAGGAATATTATAGCGGATAGTGGAGCAAACCCAGTTCCGTGCTAGGAATTAACCTGTGTTACAGACACTAAGGCCGCTCCATCACCTCACTAGAAACATTACTTCAGACGTCCATAGTAAAAAAGCAAAAAAATATTGAGTTATCGGATTCCCAATTTAGGCATGCCTGTATATAGGGAATCCATACAAAATTAGGTACTAATAAATAAAAAATACAAAAAGAATGGACGTGCCACATTCACGACGTGCGGGGTGTGTCTTTGTGTACTATGTGTGAGAGAGTAAGTGCAGGTGAGGGTGTGCTGTTGTGAGTGTGTTTGTGTTATGTTGTGACAGGTGACGATTAATTAAATTCTGCTATTATTTAAGGCTGAGGGCGCGTTTATATTTTATTTTAATCAACTATATCTATTAATATTTTATTGGGATTGAATCAGCGAATGATTCCTTAACATTGTATTAGTGCTGGTTAAGAAGGTCCTCAGTAGCTGTGTAATTTAGCTTTAGTAGCCATGATTTTAATTTTCTTTTTGACTCCATTTTAGTTAAAGGGTACAGTTTTAGAAGTTTGTTAATTTTATTATACAGGAAACTGCTAATAACTTTGTAATGCCGTTTAGCCATTGTTGTTCTGTGCCTGATTGGGGGACAGACTATATCCGACCGACGTTTGCGTTTATAAATTAAAGGGTCATAAGTTAGTGTTGTGTGTTTCCTGATTACTGTTTGCTGTATAAAGAGCTGTCTCACGGTTAGAGCAGCTGTGTCACTATAGAGTTTGTCGGTTGGGTATCGAAACGTCTTTTTTGTCATAACCTTGAGAACAGCTCTTTGTGCCCTTTCCAATGGTAAGAGTATAGTCTTCGCTGCCCCACCCCAAGTCGTGATGCAGTAAGATAGTATTGATTGGCATAGTGCAAGGTAGGTTAACATAAGGGTTTCTGAATCAGCGGCATTACGGAGCAATTTGAAAACGTAGATTAGCTTTCTAACACGTGAGGTCAGGGCATCAATATGACATTGCCATTTTAAAAATTGGTCAATATTGATTCCAAGGTATTTTATAGTGGCGGCTCGGGATATTGCTACACAATCACAGTTAGAAGATGGCTCACGACAAACATGAGATTTAATAAAGAAAGCATTCAGAGGTGGGAGAGCAGAGGTTTTTAATGCGAAAGTTATGTAGTTGGTTTTATTGATGTTGAGCGTTAGTAGGTTATGTGACAACCAACACTTGGCATTTCTCAGAGCAGTTTCTGCATCAGCTTTCACATCAATCCATGTGGGACCATGAATAAAAAGCACAGTGTCATCTGCGTAAGTAAATACTTGGCAGTTGGGAGATTTTAGTTCACAGAGGTCGTTTATATAAATCGTAAACAACGGAGGCCCCAAAATGCTCCCCTGAGGTACACCAAACTCCAACCCCTCGTCTCCACTGATGCAATCACCAATCTTCACCGCTTGTGTCCTGTTAGTCAGGTAGTCCTTAAATAATTTGAGAGCCATTCCCCTTACGCCAATTCTCTCCAACTTAGTGACAAGAATCGGGATGGAGACGGTGTCGAACGCCTTTTTGAGGTCTAGAAATAAACCCAGGCACTTTTCCTTCTTGTCCAAACTGTCCACTATTATGTTAACCAATGATAAAACAGCATCCTCGGTCGATTTGTTTTTCCGAAATCCAAATTGGTTAGATGAAATAATACCCTTTGCTTCAAGATAGTTCGTCAGTCGATTATTTAGCAATTTTTCAAGGATTTTGGACATAGCTGGCAATACCGATATTGGCCTATAATTGTTGACAACATCTCCATCACCGTTCTTATGGATGGGGTGTACAATGGCTTTCTTAAATACATCAGGGAAGAATCCGGTAGAAAGAGACAGCTGGCAAATGTGTGTCAAAATAGGCACAAACACATCAAGTGAAGACTGTAAAATAAATGCAGAAATATTGTCAAAACCGATAGCACAATCCCTACGTAGATTTTTTATGAGAATCTCCACCTCCTCAGCATCGGTTTGCATCAGAACCAGAGAGTCACACTGAGAAGCGACTGGTAAGTTATTGGGGTATGATGAGGAAGAAGATGGTTTCTGCTGAATTTGAGTAGCCAGCTCCCTGCCTATGTTAGTGAAGAAATGGTTAACCGCATTTACTGATAATATCGGGTTTTCCTTAATTTTAAGAAGGGAAACAGCGGATTTATACTTTGTTTTCGTGTTCGTTATAGTTTTAATAGCGTCCCAGGTAGCCTTTGAATTATTTTTTGCGTCTAGAAGTAAGTTTTTTTCAAATTGCCTTTTGAGTTTCTTAAGTAGTTTATTAATGAAATTTCTGTATCTAATGTATGATAGTTTAAGTACAACATTTGTGATATCCCTTTTTAGTGCTTTGTGCATTCTATCTCGATTTCGAATACAGCGTATCAGACCCGGCGTGATCCACGGTTTTAAGTTCCTTTTATTTCGCGGTACTTTATAACTACAAGTGTTGTTTTTAATTATTTCTGATACTGCACCAACCAGAAAACTTGCAGCAAAATTTGCGTCATTTGAATTTAAAGCAGGCGTAAAATCTACTTGGACTAAAGCGTCACGTATTGCACCGTAGTTAATTTTATTGCGATAGACAATTGGTGATATTATTTTTTTCTTTAAGGATATTGTAAAAAGTGTTGGACAGTGATCAGTGATAAAACACTCCAAGACTAGTGTGACAGATTCAAGCTGCGACTTTAACAGAACATGATCCAAACAGTTCTCACCTCTTGTTGGATATAGGTGTGTTGGCAAGAGACCGTGTGACGCTAACAGATTCAAATAATCCCCAGCTCTATGGTCGGAGGAGTTGGCTTTTATGTCAATATTCATGTCCCCCAGAATACATACATTAGCATACGTACTAAGCGATCCCAACACATCATTTAGCCCGTTGAGAAAAGTGTCGATACTATGCACTGAGGGTGACCTATAAACTGTAACAAGAGCCAACTCGTTACCAATTTTGCATATTAAACAGTTGAAGTCTCTGACATATTCAGGTTCGCCTATAGTACAGTTAATCCCTGTCTTTATGTATATTACGATGCCATCGTTTTGGTTTGTTGTGCAAAAGGTGAAATGCGATACATAACCATCTATAGAAGGAACACTTGAAACTTTGGAGAGCCAACATTCTGAAAGTACTATTACATCACAGTACACCTGAATTGAGGTGAGTAAGGATTGTAGTTGATCAATGTTTTTATTAATACTGCGGATATTCATATGAAATATTGAAAAGGGACTATTCATTTTACGTGCAAAACTCTCACATTTGTCTGATGCGCAGATATACGATTGCATTGTATGAAGTGCTTCAAGTTCCGACGAAATTCTATCAATATTACTATCAATTGTAATTATGTTATATGATACAAATGCAAATGGTGAGATGTACAGAACCTTGAGCACTCCACCGCTTTCATACAACGCACTAATGAGACAGAAGTGGGGATATTGTTACACTTTTCTTTATCATACGGGAGAAACTCAAACTTACTTAGTAACTGAATTAATGGTAAAAGGTGAAGTGTGAGTGATGTGAAATTTGTGACGGGGTGATATGCGTGTAAGTCGTAAATGTGCGGCAAAGAAAGATAAAAATATATCATGGTAAAAGAATATCGGTATAGGTACAGGTATAGGTTTAGATATTGACATAGCGTGAATGTAGGATTGACTACTTTGCAGCAAACAAACCAAATTAGTCATATTGACCTTAGAGAAACAAAATCTTCTTCCGAACGAATCCGTATGTGTTTACTAGCTTCATCCTTACGGAGAAAGATCTTTTGGTTCGAGGTCCAACAGAATTTGAAGTTGTTGCTATTGGCAAATTCCCTAGCTTGGTAGAAAAGCTTTCTGCCATTCCCCGGCAAGTATTCGGATACATATATTGGATGTGGTTGTCCCACTATACCGATCAGGCTAGAGTTAAGCTTCAGTCCTGGCTCTTTGTACTTGTTAAAGTCTCGTGTCGCGGTAAGAATTTTGTTTTTCATTAGCACCGTACTAAAGTCCGCCACGATGGTCTTATTTCTGCCAGGTTTGGCTGGAAGACGGTATGCGTCTCTTATATGCGAGTAGTCTATGTCCAAACTTAAGGTTTTCCCGATATTAAGTACATGTTTCACAATATCTTCTGCAGTCTCGTTTTCATTTATTGGGATATTCCGTAATTCTATTGATGATGACCTGGATCCAAACTCCAGATCCTCAATTCGTTTTTGTAGCTTTTCTATATAGTTATAGCAGTCCAGGCGTTCTATTTCAAGCTTCCCCAGCTTTGCTTTTAAATCTTCGTAGTTGTTTTTTATAGTTTCTATCGATTTTTCAATCTCAGCATTGCTTTTTTGAATTTTTATGTTCTGTAATTTAATCTCATTAACATCTTCTACCAGCTTATTCAGTATTGTTAGTTGGCCCGACTTCAGAGATTCAAACATACGTCTCATTTCATTTTGGAAAGCGGCGAACTCATTCCTAGGCGACGAAGATTCCGTACGAGGTCTCTTAGTGCGAGTCGTAACATTACCAACTTCCTCCTCCATTGCCCTTGGTATGTCCGAGTCGGATTGTGACAAGACTTGCGTAGACTGAGGTCTAGGCGGCGAACGTTGCACCGACATGTTTTTATTTTATACAGAGTAAAACACGTAGCGCATCAAACACCTCAGCTTTGTTATTAATGCGAGCGACGCAGTCGTAGCCGATATCGTAATTCGTAGCACTCGTAGCACAGCAGTGGCTACGACTCACAGCGGCAGCGTATCGTCGCAAGCGCGGCTGAATCCCCCACTCCCTGCGCGTAGCCGTAGCGGGTGACGTCGGTGGTTTTGCGTAGCCGATCAATGGAGCCGTAGCTTAGTATTAGTTTCGCACGTTCGCCTCACTGTTTATTTGGTCGAGTGGCCACAGCCGCGGTCACTGTGCAGCAGGTTGCAGGTTCAAATCACCCGAGTGTCAGCCCAGAATGTTTTCTATGGGTGTTAACTTTTCGGTATAGCACCGGCTCAACAATATCTGTCTCTGTCCATGAACGCCCACTGGGCGGAGTTCACACACTTAAACTGCTCAGGATAGAACGAGAATCGAAAATCACAACATTAGCCAATCAGAAATTTTGAGACACAAATATCCAACAGCACAACCGACACACGTCCACACAGTTGGCGGCTCACGGCGACATTTGATAACATATTGACCTCACCACTATTCAAAAGACTACAGATCTTATCGTAGGTAGCTACTTAACGCGACGGTAGGTGGGTTGTATGTAATGTATTTTGTATATTATTTACAGACTGCTATCAATGTGAATAAATAAGTAAATTTTAATACAGTTTATATTTATATTAATTTAATCTGACGTCGTCTGCCTCTAGTATTCTATTTGATGTTTGGAATGCAAGTTATTCCGAGAAAATAAATATGTAAGTAAGCAACTGAACCATCCATTCCATTTGATTTTTATGGTGCACATAATAAAGAGTATTCTATCTGATTCATAGCTTTATCAGCCATTAAGTACTAGTTACTTAGCCAAGCACGCTTCCCTACTGCAAAAAATATTTGCTGTCAATATCTTGCCGAAGAAGATCTCTTTTCGATCAGTTTTCTATTCCTCCTAAAAGATTTCCGGAGGATTTCACTGCAAGCTGCCTCGTTGGTCTATTAATCGCAAGCGCTACTGCTGGGCATTAGTACCCGGGTTCTATTCTCAGGTCGGGCAAAGTGTTATTGGGTTTTCCGTCAAAGATTTTCTCAGTAACAGCCCCGACTCTGGATTCGTGCTCGATTAATGGAACTACGCTCGCCCCCTACAGCATGAGACTTAAACATATCTGGCGAAATGTGTGTGCACCTCTGCCTAACTCCTCGTGGAAATACAGGCGACATATTACTAGTTTCAATAGGCTTACTCGGGACCTTAATCTAGACTTGTTCTGCACCAGTGTGGCGACTTTGAGACGGCTTCTGTCACAGAAGGAAAGGATACTTATCTTCTACTCTCTTACTGTTCATATTAGCATCTATGTACTTTCTTTTTATCGACTTTTTTTGTCATTAGCTATATGTGATGGCTTGTTATTAGCTATTTTTTTAATATTATATGCTATTATGTCATTGGTATGTTAGTCTGTAAGCCTTCTTTAAAATAAAATAAATAAATTATTGCAGACAAAACTGTCGATAATTCTCATTAGGCCGACGTTCTTCACGTCATGTTTTATAGGACCTAAATCTTCGTCTGATGAAGCACTAATTACGGAACTAGGGTCTCATGTTGCTATATTTTTCGTCGCTCAACATTCCAGTAAGGTCATTCAGTCACATACTCAGGCACAGTGCAGTCGTCTAAGGTTATGCGGATGCCGCGGCGGCGCGTGCGTCGACTGCGAAGCGTCGCCCGAGGTCGCGGCCAGGAATGTTTTACTTTACATTACTTATCGGACACGAATCGATGTGGAACTTGGAAGGAGCTGCTTTTTGTCATTATTTAGGGTAGTGTATTCGCCCTGACAAATGACAACACGCGGGGAAGTTCGGAGGAAGATTGGGGTTCTGGGTGAAGTTTTAGGCAGGCTAATAGGCAAATTCTGTCTCCGACTACTTCCTTATAAAAGTATATCTACAGTACAACCGACAGTGTAGATCGACAGTAATGCAACGATGTTTTAATAAAACTTATTTATGTTTAACAAATAGTAATTGTTTTAGCAAGCTGAAAGAAAGAAAATACGTTTATTTGCGGTAAACATGACGTGGCAAAAAACACAAACAAATAGAACAAGTTGGGGGAAATATGCGTCACATCCACGCAAAACGGCCATCGCTCAGCATAATGCTACTGCGAGATAGTGCCCCAGCGCAGGTTTTCAGCGACAGCCGGCGTTGACGTGATGACGTCAACCGGTGCAGCATACGATAAGATAAAAATAATAAATAAAACAACTTCACAATACTAGTGCTGGCACACACACTACGACTAAAATGTAATTATTTTCTGTCTATGAATATTTATTTATTTATTAAAACTTTATGCACAAGTAAAAACTGTACAAAGGCGGACTTAAGACTATGCCGACCGCACAGTGGCGCCCTCATCCTTTGTTTGGTTATTTCATACAATTTAGAATTAAAATTCAGAAAATAAGCACGTTAAGTTGTGCTTCACAAGATAACAGTGGCCACTATATTCCGTTTTAAGGATTATAATAAAACTAAACAATATAAAACTAGCGTTTCTAATAATATTAACGTATAATCTTGTGAAGCACAACTTAACGTGCTTATTTTCTGCATTTTCATTCTAAATTGTAAATGAAATAACCAAACAAACGATGAGGGCGCCACTGTGCGGTCGGCATAGTCTTTATGCCTTGGGCATTTTCTACCAGTCTACCTTAGGGTGATGCAGAGACAATACACTGTAGGTAGGTAGGTAGGTAGCTGGTGTAATATTCTCATCTGTTATCATGCCGTACTGTAGGTTTTGTTTTGTTTATTGCCCTAAAGATGAAGTGAAGTTAATAAAAGAACAATTTATCTTTATCTTTATCTTTACAGCAACAGTAGCAGCGGTATGTCCTAAAACCAAAAATTCGACCATCACACATGTGACATCTACCCACAAACGAACTGGCCCCGCGTGGTGGATTACAGTCCACTCCCTCACACAGAAAGAGGCCTGTGTCCCAGCAGTGGGAACAATATAGACTGACTAGCAGTGCCCCGCGGTTTCACCAGCATAAGTGTCGATCCCGTGGCAATATCGGGATAAAAAGTATCCTATGTGCTATTCTGATGTATAAGCTATATTACTGTAAAGTTTCATCAAAATCCGTTCAGTAGTTTTTGCGTGAAAGAGTAACAAACATCCATCCATCCTCACAAACTTTCGCATTTATAATATTAGTAGGATAGTAGGAAGTAGGATTGTGCTAATAGGGAAACTATTATAAAAATTTCCATTTAACTTTGAATTATGAACAACTTTTAACCACAAAGTCTTCGATCTTCAAAAAGACAACCGTTCACTTTGCAACACTTTTTTTAATTTTTATCTTTTCATAAAATATCGTGTGACACCACAGCAAGTACGTTTCGCGGTGCAGTAGCGAAAATGCGATATTAATAAAGTCGTGTCTTTACTTGAGGTTTTACGGTGCGGTGGAACTCGACACCTCGCGGTTTGAACCCGGGATATACTACCGCTCTTATGCTTATGTTATAAGTTGAATTTTGTAGGGAATTATAATATACTCATGTATGAAAGGAAACACTGGTGTAACAAAGTTTGATGTTTCAGTAAACAGCCTTTTTTGTTTTTTCAAAGGTTTTCATTTATATGAACTTATACCTAACAATACCTAATGCTTCATTTACATTCAGCCGTAGTGAGCACGGAAGTGGGCAGGACGAGTGTGTAAACGCGATACTTCTCATGCCACTGCCATTGCCACTCGCGCTGCCCGGTGAAACTTGAAAGAGAAGTGAGTGGTAGGGCAGTATGTAAACACACACTTCTCTCGATCCTGCTGCGGCAGTATTTAGGGAAGTATCGCTGGCAGCGCGAGGGGCAGCGGCAGGGGCTGAATGTAAATGAGGTATAAGACAACACGCAGGGCAAAGAAAAGACAGAGAAGAAAATGTCAACTGTAAAAAGTAAAAGAAAACTATACAAATGTAGAATTCTCGCCAAATTCAAAGCAAGTCAAACTGAATAATATTATTCAAAATTTTTTTACGGAAATCTTAACTTTTATTACAGATAGTGCAATCCACATAGACGCGCCCCACTCTTTTTCCTAATGCTTACAGCACAAGTGAGCAACATTCCGTTAGTGTTTTAGTTTTGTCGATACACACTAATTATTATTAGTGGCTAATTAGTGTGTATCGAAAAAACTAAAACACTAGAACGTAATTGACTAGCGATAACCGCTAACGATTCGGAAGAAGAGTGGGGCGCGTCTTCGTGGATTGCACTATCTGTATCTGTGCGTTTATTAATGTAGTAGATATAATCATAATCTTCGTACATACGTGCTTCGACCTTCTTTGTCATAAAATAAACAGTAGCAATACTCGTAACACCACTTCACTACAGACACTTGATGCGCAACAGGCCTACAGCTGTAACCTGACACCTCGCAGTTTGAACCCCTGACATACGTGTGTGACTGCAGTATGCGCAATTATGTGTTTATCCAACACTTTGTTGAGTTTATTGAAGAATATTATAACTACTGATTTCAATAATGTGTATGGATTTATTTGGTAAAGACATTTTGTGGCATCGTTTTGATGTAGGTAGACAAAATGGTGGTTTGAGGCTAAACCTAGAGCAAATAGAATCAGGTTTTATTACTTACACCCCCGTACTAGTAAGCTGAAGAGTTTGTTTGTTTGAACGCGCTAATCTCTGGAACGACCAGTCGGATTTGCAAATTAATTTTTGCATTTGGTAGCCGATAGCCAAATTCTTGAGGAAGGATATTTACTACTTAACATCACGCTACTACCCTAAGAAACCGAGCAAAAACTAAAACGAAGTATTAGCGCAGGGAGACGATGTGATGCGACGGGGTAGGCAGCGAAAAAAGAAATTTCACGCGAAGTCGCGGGTAGAACCTTGTGATACGTAAATAGGTACTTACGCATTTTTAAAACTGGGTATCGTGCCAACTTTTGATCTGTAACTTTTAGTTTGGGTAGTTATTTTAAAAAAAAAATCCTAAAAAAAAGTAATTTTACTTTCAATACTAACTTTTAGCAACCCCATATTGCCACAGACTTATTTTAAGATCGATTACAGGAACCTCAGTATTATTAATTCTTAATAAATGATACAGTAAGTGACGATTCAATGTGAGTTCTAGCATGTGTGAGCGTTCCAATATGTAATTTACTACTGAAGGTAGTTGTTTCCTGAAAACACAGCTACGGCGACATTCTAGGGGACAGAAAATTATACGTGCTTTCAAAATAATTCACTGGGTTTTTTTTTTTAATTAAATGGAAATAAAACATTGGAAGTTGTTTTGTGCTGCTCTTATACCAAAAAAGAAACCGTGGAAATTATGTAAGTACAGACGCCAGCACATCAAGCTACTACAATCTGTCGAATTCCTTTAATAGATTTTCAACTTTATCGCTAAAGTTTATGGTTCCAAGTTGATTGGGAAAATTTGACAGTATCGGGTAGCTTGATGCTAGCTAGGTACATTGACAAAAATTTAAGTTTATACCCGGTTTCGTAATTGAGAATTTGAAGTTGAGAATTCCTCAAATTCTACTTTAGCATTATTTAAGGTGATCCCTTAAATGTAGCCCGCAAAATTCAAAATTTTCTGGAGTCACCTTAAGTGATGCCAAAGTTGAGTTTAAAACTTTTGACCTTCAAATTCTCAAATCAAAAACCGTGTGATAGTAAAGTAATCATACGAAATTCCAAGTATTCAACAAGGACTTTAATACTACAACGTTAACTGTAAAAATCTCAACGTCAAAACTTAGATGATGTGAGCTTGAAGTGAACTGTCAATTTCTATATACCCTGGCGTATCCTAACGTCAAGTAGGATGACAGTTCACTTTAAGATCGCTTCATCAAAAATTTTATTCAATAGGCCGAGGTAATGCTCTTTGCGTCACCATTCAATTGACAATTCTACGTTTTGTCCTACTATTAAATAAATATGACGAATAAAGGCACATACGCCTATCATTATATTCCTTTTATATTATACCTGCACGGTAATAAACTAGATAAATCCGACCACATAGCAAGCCCCTGTTTACCATAAGACTAAACGTTTAGAAAATAACACAAGAGGATGAAACATTATGCGGACGCGGCCCACATCCGAACCGAGCCATCATTGTTTGTGCCTGGCGGTTAAGGGTGCGTTCAGATAGATAGACTACCGAAATAAAAACGTTGGTTAACTCTGAAGTGATATCACCAGCCAATTTTAAATGTTAGCAAAAGAAGTCGTACTATGAAATTTTTTTACTACAGGATTTAAAAATCCATATTGCCGCAGGATAGTTCTCTGACCTCCATACAAGCGAAGCTGCGGGAAAAAGCTAGTATATAATATATCGAAGCTGTATTTGCGAATATTGTAGGTACTCAAGGTGCCCTGAAATATCTATTAAATTTCGTGGTACTGTAAATGCGTAACACACGATATAATCTGATTGATTTTGAAGTATATTGCTAAGCCATTGCGTCATATTTTCGAAAAACAAATCTGATCGACAACGAAAATAAAGCAATGAATGTTGTTGAACTGTCAAAATAAAAGCCATTCCAACCGTTAGTGTGTTACGCAATTATCTCGCTGGTTCTTTTTCGGAGAAATGTTTTTGATTCTACGGTCACTTGTTAATAGTAATACAGTCACCGATGCCAAATAGCATGTCGCATGAAATTCGTGATCTTAATCATATCGTTGTCATACTTAAATAATTCGTACCAGAACTAGTCATAAATTTAAATAAACATTGCACATAATATTGTTTATTTTGACCTAAGAACATAAATAAGTGAAGATAAACACGAAAACTAAAGAAAACAATAATTTTCAGTAGGTGGGTATTAAAATAAAATGTAGTTTTGTGCAACAGGACTGTTTACAATCCAGTCACGGAAAAACAATTAATTTTAAAATGTTAATTTAAGTGAGCTGTCCAGTTAATGTGCACATTAGGTAGCACCTTGGCAATAAATATTACCTACTCTTGGTTCTAGGAGATGCTACCTACCTACCAGTTACCTTCTAGTCTAAACGTGAGTTTCTAGACTTCGAGAATTCTCCAAAATACACTTTATTATTATATCTCTAAAGGTTAAAAGATAATAAGCATCCCAGTGTGTTTTTTTGGGAAAGTAGAATAATTATTGTTCCTTTCCACATTTTAACCCGTCTGCTTTCAAAGCAAGAGTGAACAGTAGTGCTATTCTGTAAAAATCTTACCGTGAAAACTTAGGTGAAGTGAGCTGTCACTCCACCTGATGTTAGGGATTACCCCTATGATAGCTCACTTCACCTAAGTTATCACGGTGAGATTTTTACAGAATCGACCGGCAGGCATCTTCTGGGCACGCTCGTTCCATCATAGACCTCATGCATCAGTTTCCATTAGGCGTGATAGAGGTCAAAGCAATAAAAAATAAAAATAAATATTGAATAGAATAAAATAAACACATTATTTAAATAACAAACATCTTTTTATTTTTTTTTATTTTCAGTGCAAGTTTAATTACAGTGAAAATAAGTCTCATTCTCTCTAACAGTCAATAAAAGTAAAGAAATCGCGAATAATAACTTATTCTTATTAATGTTCTGTTTGACGTGAGAGCGAGCCCTTAACATTGAATATTGAAGACGTGCTAGGGAGGTGACACGCGTGTCAGTCCCGCGCCCGGCGTGTCAATGAGCAGCTAGTGTTGTCACTTCCGGGACGGAGCGTGACCGGCCCTGATGGTAATAAGCAGCGATCATCGTTGTACGGCCTATTAATGTCTTGTAAGTATTTATGGAGACGAGTGTACTTTGAATAAGGCTCACTATTTTAGAAGAAGTGAAATGATACGTTTTGCCACGACTGCCCAAAAAACAAAAAAAAGGAGTGTTATATTTTCAGGGTTCATGTATGTTTGTGAGTTTCTTTATTCCACCATAACTTCCAAGCGGCTTAACCGATATCAATGTATGTGGTATCGTTCGAAGTGTTGTGCTACCCTGGGTAACATAGTATTGTGATAATTAAAAAAAATAATGGGGATTCATGAAAAAAAGGAGTATTATTTTATTTTTATAAAATTTTGACGACATATGTATACTATCATCGTCACTCTAGAGCTTGCTTAGTAACAAAAATATATAACAGTATTAATATTCAATAAGCACTCGTTCACCAACAACATAACAAAAGAATTGAAATAAATAGGTACCTATAACAGTAGAGGTACTATTCAATATCCCATAGAAAAACTTATAAAAAAGAAACAAAATTAGGCTTATTCGTTTCCACGCTTGCTTCTTGAAGACAAAATTCATACCTATACTATTTATAAATGCGAAATTTTGGATGTTTGTTCCTCAATCACGTCAGAACGGCTGAACGGATCTTAATGAAATTTGGCACAGAGGTAGATTGTAGTCTGGAATAACACAAAGGATACACTTTTTATCCCGGGAGTATGTTCCCTTCGGATAATATTCGATATTCACGAGGGCGGAGCCGCGGGCGGCAGATAGTAAGTTATAATAAAAATAAATTAGCATTATAAGGTATGAAATAAAAAATAAATAATTTAAAATTAAAAAAGACAAGCCTGCCTTGTCAAAAAGTTAATTAGAAAATTAAAAACAAGCTAAATGTGTTTAGTGCTAATTATAATATTTACAGTGCAATTAAACCGCCATTATTCTCAAAAGTGGAAAACTGAAAACCAATCTTTTCAGCGTAGTCAGGGGACCTGTAAAGAACTGTTCCAAGGAACCGTCCCCATGTCATTCGTAGTTCTTTGTCAGATGGTAGTTAGAAGCCTAAAAATCTGACATCCAGTCTTACCTAGGGGTATCGTGTTACCAGCCAATAGGTTGTGGAGTTCAGATAGGTAGTCGCTTCATGTAAAATACCGATATTCAGCTGCATCTGGTGGGACTGGAAGCCTATCCCAACATAATTGGGAAAAGGCTAGGCAGTCTAAATTTTTTTTCATGTCACCTAGGTAATTAGTATCCTTGATGTCTTTTCTCATATAGTACAAACTTACAGATTTCAGATTCTGTTTTATTTTTTTTCAAGCAAAGCGGCCTTCTGTACTTTTCTGGAAAGCTTACGTAGTAAAAGGTAGGTACAGCGATATTCCCTGTCGTGTCGTCATAATGAATTTACCACAATTTAATGATATTGTGGTAAATTCATTATGACGACACCTAATGTAATGTAATTCCTACAATATTAATAAAAATCCCTACAATTGGGTCATTGGTTTTTACTCTCTAGGAATATTATCAAAGAAGTGGTTAAGGGCTTACTTAGCCTAATGCTGCAGATCAAAGGTTCTTTCCCGTAGAAGCATTAAATTCATAATTTCAAATGGCTAATTTTCTTCTAAATAATATATGTTTTTGGGTCTCAGATCTATGCCTGGGCAGCAGGATTGTCCGAAAAGGTTACCGCTGCCCCGAAACATAAAGAGTTAAGGAAGGAACACGGGTGGGTTTTAGTCAGTAAGAGTCTGACACTCCCTTTTGCTCCAGCCTGAGCGGGAGGGGTCATTTGATGATTTCCCATCAACAAAAAAAAAAAAAGATCTATGCCTTTAGCCACACATAGGTATGTAAAGTTAGTTCTCATGTAGACTAACATTTATAAAAAAAAAAACTGTACTTATACAATAAAAAAAAAACTAGCTTTACGCAGACTAACTTTCTGTTAACCTTAAAAAGCGCAAGTAAAACACATGTCCCAACTCTCACTACGTCGTTAACAAAAGTTTTGACACTGTAGAAACAATTCATCACGCACTTATCGTGTAAGAAGAAAAAAACTTGACATTTTTGTCTTACATTTGACACCAGTGTCTCACTAATTAGCTGGTAATGATACATTTATATAATGGTCCATATTGGCCGTACTTCGGTTCCATTCACAGATATTTTATTTTGAATATTATCTATATAATTTAAGGTTCGGTGGGGAGTGTCGGTGACCTTGGTTCCCATATTAATTATGAGAACTGGACTCTTGAGTATCAACGAGTGCATGGTTTGGAAATATCAGAGTACCGGAGTCGTATAGCTTCCGAACAGTGTTCCGTTTTAATCTAAGGAAGAATACCTTGTACTCGGTTTCACACACCCAGCTACTTTTTCGCTGGAAATCTAAATCGTTAAAAACACAGAGACACTGAATTTTGGCTTAAATAATTGTTGTTTATGTTTAACCCCCATTTTTATATATCCACGCAATCACTGTCCATTCCAAGGTTGCCTGGAAGAGATCGCAGAAAGCGATAAGGCCGCCCATTGTATGTTTTGTAGTAATAATTGTTTTTTTTTTGTTTATGCATTTTCTGGTGTACAATAAAGTATATATCAATCAATCAATAACATTCGGAAATGCTTTATACTCGTATAGAATACATTATGTTCCCGGAAAATACCCTACAGCCTTTAGCAGATACCCAGTTACTTTTTCGCTAAAAGTCTAAATCAGTTAGGTAATTTATCAAGTATTAAAAAAAACAGAGACTCAAAATCATTCAGAGCTATTGTTAGTACCTATAGCTATATTATGTTCACAATTAACCAAAAAATACCATATTTCTACCAATAACAAGTCTTGCGAAAGTATTTCAGCGATGTTTTGAACTTCTTATCTTACACGGAAAAGTAGTACCTCGAACTTAGACGCTTGTAAAAAATCTGTGTACCTACTAAAGCTGAAGAGTTTGTATGTTCGTTTGTTCGAACCCGCTAATCTCTGGAACTAGCAGTCGTATTTTAAAAAATATTTTTGTATTTATTAGTCCAATTCTTGAAGAAGGCTATAGGCTAATTAATATCACGCTACCAACCTTAACAGCCGAACAAAAATAAATAAAAATCAAAAATAACTCTGAGTAATAGCGCGGCCAGGAGATACGATGTGACGGGGTGGGTCGGGGGACCAAGAAAAGCTAGTAATCTTACACATATCCTGCGGGGTAATTTCGTAACACACTATCAGTAGCAATGGGTTTAATTTTGACAGTTCAACAACATTCATTGCGTTATTTACATTGTTGAGCAGACAAATTTTTCGAACATATGAAGCAATGGATTAACAATCAAAATGATTCAGATTGAGATTGATAGTGTGTTAAGTAATTAGGGCGCTGGCCTAAGGTATTCCGTAGTAGATAGGGGATAAGTGGAAGGAGAAAAGGTTTTGCTCTGCAGTGAGACACAAATGCCTTATAGATGAAAAACAATAAAAATCCTGGCCCAGTATGTAAACAGCCAATTAGCCCATCACATTTCAATAACGACTCTAATTGTAACTGTTCTCACGCTGACGTACTTCAGTGGCCCACCAATTACAGCCAATTACAATTGTAATCGTTCGATGACGTAAAAGAAATACCTACATAATATTACCTCCTTAAAGTTTTATGACTAAGGAAAATATAATATAAGATATTAATTCTTCGTAATGACTGCGGTGTTTCTATTGAATAATACGAGGTGTTAATGGTAGCATATTGTTCTTTGAACAAGGGATGTTTGGTTAATAATATACCTGTGGTTGTAAAAGGGTTAAAAGATTGTGTTGGTATTTAAAATGTCAGATATATAATGAAGATAAGGTGCTTGATATACCAGTCAATGCATTCTGTAAAAATTTCACAATGAACATTTTGGTGAAGTGAGCTGCCAACAGTGTTTATTTAATTTATTTATTTTTAAAGGTAAACCAACAGCTTCTGTATACAAAATATCAAATAACAATAGGTAAGAGTAATGTGCTTATACTTTTGCCAATAACAGGTAAACCAACATTCTCAAATACTGTGATAACCTAAGGTAAAAACGGAATGTATAAAAACTTTGTAAACAGAAATATAAAATGACATAAGTTATAGGTTACAGAGATTGCAAGAAATACCTACATACTAATACAACGAATCTTTAGATTATGTAGGTTGCGTGCTTTGGGGCCTTAAAATTTGGGTTTTAAAGTTTTTTTAGGGAATCATGGTGTATGTCAACATCTGGAGTGGAGTTTATATAAGAATTCATCGACTGAGCCTATTGAGAGGTGAGTTCACTCCTATATTTGTGTTTGATTCTTTAGTGCAGAATAAATTTAATGGGTAATGGAATATCTGGGTAAATTATAATGTGTCAATCCATAGTATCAGATTTAATGAACTAATGACAGCTTACTTCATCTAAGTTTTTACGGTGAATTTAATTTCAGAATAAAAAGGTAGGAGACAAATTAAATAATTAAATTTCAAGCAAATCTACTAGAAAGAAAATAACATCACACATCCGTATGTACAGATTAAAACTACGAAAAAAGCTAAGAAGATATCAATTACATATTATATGTACACATTGTCACTAATTAATATCAATATAACTTGCAGACATTCCTTGCAGTGAAGTAAAAACTCCCGCAAGCAGAATCTCCGAAGGTAAGTACGTAGACTACGCTACGATTGTGCTACGAAGTATGCGCTACGAAGATTACGCTACCTACGAAGACTACGCTACGAACTTTGCGCTACAAAGACTACGCTTTAACACTGGTAAAGATTTGCGATCCGTACGCCGCTGATTAAGAAACTGGACATAAGAAACACTAATAATATTAAGAAACACTTTGGATTACATTGCATCTGGCTAAGTCTAAGGCTTCGAGAAAAAAGTCGTTAAAAAAAACAAATGGCTGTTCTTGATTAAGTAGGCTTAGTACTAAGTAACACACGCCTTCTTTTCCCTTAAAAATGCTAAAATGATGGGGGTTGATTAGTATTAGCAATTTTCTAAAAAGAAAAAAAAAATCTATGACATTTGTCGAGATCATGTAAATCCATGTTAGATTTTATTTTTTTATTTATTTTTCATAGATTTTGAGCTAATTGGTCCTACATTGTAAGGCCTGCTTTCACCACAAATCATTAAATAAATACATTTAGCGCTAAACATATTAAAATTAAATATAATTCTGTCCTTGTCAACTTTAAACAATTCACAGAAATAGACCGATGTTTTCAATTCGTTTAGCGCTAAATGTATTTAGTGATATATGGTGCAGGTCAGACAAAATATATAAGAGCTACACATGCGCTAAAACACACAAGTTTCTTACATTATAGTCACATTAAATGTTCTACGTACAGTATAGCAGAAAAAACACTTTCAACAATTATTTTCTTAAAGAATTTTACATAGACAGTTAGTCAATAGTCTAGGTAAAACTGGCAGTAGGTAGGTGGTTATGTTAACAAGCCACTAAACTGTTTTCGTAAACAGCTGCCTTATTTATTTATTTATTTATTTATTTAATACTTCAAGCACATAAATGTACAGAGGCGGACTTAATGCCATAGGCATTTTCTACCAGTCAACCTTTGGGTGATGCAGAGACAAACAGTGGTAGGTGCAATCATGAAAATTGAGGAATAAATATTTTAAATATAAAGATACGCATAAACCTATTAAAACTATGAATATAATATATAGCTAGTTACATATATATATATATATAGATGTATACAAGGATGAATAGTAAACCAATAGTCCTAATACATATAAATATCACTCCAATTAGAAAGATTATAGAGACTTAGCAATAAACTCCGTAATTGATCGTTACTAATTTATTATACCATTAAAATCAATTGGACCCCTATTAAAATCCTACCCCTGTCACACTGGGCCGACTCTAGCTAATTTATAGCTATTAATTAATTCATTTGATGTCATATAAATATGACATTAGAAATACAACCGCAATTATATGCCATGTCGTGCTATAAATTGTAAAGGATTACATGCTAATCATAACCATTTGATGTATTTACAATTGAGAGGAGGTAAAGTGACATTGTATTCGCAATAACAATCAAAACTTGGACCGAATTCACAAACAAATCACCCCAAAAACTAAAACATACCTTTTATGTATTTCCAAATGTATTCTTCGGTCGAAATATTCCTCAGTTTGGATAACGAAACGTCCAAAGTCACTGTAAACACTTTCTATCACTGTCCACTTAACGAAAATTCTGTCATTCAATAAGAGCAAAAAACAAAAAATGGCTAAACAATAGTTTCACCAGGACATAGGCACAATGTTATCGCCAGTCAAATGTCAGCGCGCACTTATCAGTACAGTCAATTAGCATTCAGTGCGCACACGTGGGTACGAAACGCGGAATGTCCCAAGCAAGACGATACGACCAAAGCGCGCCAAACAGACCGACCAACTGAAACACTACGCGCGCACCCACACACGCGCGCCGCTCAACAGGTGAAAACGCAACAGTGTGCTACAAATGAACTCGCACGCGACCCTATGTGGAGGTAGAGGTTACTCAGGTGAACCGCGCCGCGTGTGTGCGTGCACCATTTTGTTCGTGTTGTTCAGATTTATTACCGCGCGCGTGCGTGTGTGCATGTGTGCGAGCCGCTCTACAGGTGATACTCTTTTGTGTTTGTTATTAATCACACTTGGTCACATGTCATGTGCGTATGTATGCTGCCTACCTGTTGTGCCCCCGCGACTTATCAGTTTTGCTCTTTTAGGGCTGTTCAGAAAATATAATGCCTTTAAAAACGTCCATCTTCGCCACTGTTTTGACGGAACAGAAGTTCAGTCATCAGTTTATTATTAACTAAATTTGACCTTTATTGGTTAATAATTATGTTATTTTGCACTCACACAGACGTAACAGTCATTACATGTTTACATAGACGAGTGCAGATGATTAAGCGCGTAGCGAATTTTCCGACAATTTTCCGACGATTTCATTCGGTAGCATTATAATAGTATTCACCGGTGTGGGTAAATCGTGCCTCCTGCACTTAGTGAACTTTGTACATCGTAAGGTCACGGATGTTTAGCACCAATACAATAGGTATTAACATCTCATGTCACCTTGACGTAAGCGCAAAGACACTTGTTGCGCGAAGCATAGGAACGTAACACTCGGTAACAACGAAGCATTTTTGAACTTTACTGCTCTAATTTTAGAAATCTAAATTATGTAAACATTACGTGGTTGATAAAACGTTTTGAGGAAAAACATCGATTTAGGGCAAAACGTTTGAATTGGATTCCTATTTCAAACGATTGTAGCTCATGCTGCCTACGGCTGTAAGTCTTTTTTGCGAAGATGTCTAACAAAAAGTTAAGTCATTTTTTTCATCAAACATTTAGATCGTGACTGGTCTATTTGTATTGTAATTTGCACCTAATCAGATGTAAAACTAGATTGATTATCGTAGTGCGGGCCACTTAAGAGTGGACTGTTGTTTCTTTTGTTATTTGTGTGACAATTCGAGTATTGTAGACAGGTTCATTACTATTGTTTGGGCATCGATTCATTTTATTACGCCTACTTGTGACATTTTTTGTTCAGATAACATTATTTTTTTCTGTTGTGTTCTGAATCAAAGTTTATGCGTGAGTAGTTTGGGTTTTGCCCACGGTTTTATTTGGTTTTATTTCTCAATCGTGGCTGGTCAATTCTATTATTAGATAACTAGCGGCCTGTCCCGGCTTTGCACGGGTGGACATTTATTTTTTAAACATTTTATTTTTTTCTTGCAATTAAAAAAGCCTATATTAATCAGTGATAATGTAGCATTCAAATGGTGAAAGAATTTTTAAAATCGGTCCAGTACTTTTTGAGCCAATTCGTTACAAACATACCTACATACAAATCTTTCCTCTTTATAATATTATATAGTATAGATGTCATATTTTTCCATATAAACTGCGTCTACTGCCTACATCACCTACATTTTGGTCATTTGCCCATTCCGAATAAAATAATAATTTGATAAGGGTCGATTTAGCTACGACTTCGAAGGTCTACGAGACTGTTTCGATTTTCGGTCACATTATATTTTCATCCGACAATTCTACACGTTATCAGGTAGTCAAGCTGCACCCTAAGCCCCCTAACTATAATCCTTAACCCAAGTGTAACACACAATCTGGATCATTTTGAAGGATATTTACTGCTAATCCATTGCTTCATATGTTCGAAAAATTTGTCTGCTAAACAACTTAAATAGCGCAATGAATATTGCTGAACTGTCAACATGAAAGTCATGGCTACTGTTAGTTTGTTACGCAATTACCCTTCTGTATGGCGAAAGAGCTAGCTTTATTCAGCAGACTTTCCAAGAATGAAGCCAGAAGCACTATACATTAGAATAGATTTCGTATACTTAATTACCTACTCATACCCAAAGCTGCTCTCAAAACGGTGAAGGAACATCGTGAGAAAACTGGCATGAACCAAAAATTCGAAGACATGTGACCCGAACTGGGCTCTCGTGGTGGATTACGGCCCACTCCCTCTCACAGAGAGAAGGCGGTCCCAGCAGTGGGAACGTTATACTGATGTTGCTAAGCTCACCTACTATAAACTTTGGCATTATTAACCGAATCATGCTATGTAGGTTTCTGCTGCATATTATATTGTTTGACTAGCTGACACCGCAAAAGTCATTTTGCAAAAAAAAAAATAGATAGTAGCCGATTCTCAGACCTACCCGATATGCACACAAAATTTCATACAAATCGGTCCAGCCGTTTCGGAGGAGTATGGTAACTAACACTGTGACACGAGAATTTTATATATTAGACTAGCTGCGCCCCGCGGTTTCACCCGCGTAAGTTTCGATCCCGTGGGAATATCGGGATAAAAAGTATCCTATGTGTTATTCTGATGTATAAGCTACATTACTGTACAGTTTCATCAAAATCCGTTCAGTAGTTTTTGCGTGATGTCATTCAGGTTGGCTGGACAAATCTTCAAAATAGCTCGCATTTAACTAGGTCAATAGTGCATTTTATGTGACGGCTAAACACCCTTATTTCAGAAATTGTGACGCTACAGAATCTTAGATAATCGATCGAAAACGTGTCCAGCCATCTTGAAAAACCACTTTTCGCTGGTCTCTCAATCTCGGTAACGGAAGTGATTTTGACGACTTTTTGCATATCTACGGGCGTCACATAAATTTGTGACAGGCATCGAGCTAAAAGTTTTGTGATACGAACAGCGGTTTTGTAGAAAAATGCAAAAATCTGTGTCCAGCCATCTTGAATTTACGTATAAAACTTTTGGCTGGCACTTCTGAATCTCAATAACGGGAGCGTTTTCGAATATGGTTCCTTTACTAACATTTAGTGACGCAATTTGTGACAGTAATAAGGTTCGATTTATGGCGTCACATGTAAGGGTTTACGAGAAATCAGTAAAAACTTACATGTCCAAATAACCTGCGTTCAAGCTGGCTGGACACATGTATCTCCGCTGCCTGATGATCTACGGCCTTCGAAATATATTCAAATTTTTGTGACGGGGACGATAATGATTTACTGAATTTGTGACGGAGAAACTTTGAGTAGTTTCGAAGATATTGATCATTTAAATTTTCCCATACAAACATCCATTAATATTGTGAGGTGACCATATTTTTTACATAAATAAAGTCTCAATGGTATTGAGATAGAAAGTGTCGATTCCATCTGGTTTTTTTTTATTTTTATTATGTCTGTCCGATACTTATTTTATATAATTATGCCGATATATACTTTTTCATTTAAATACCTTCGAGCATTAGTTATCCTGACACAATGGTGTCAATTCTCTTGTACACCGAACTAAACTATGACTAAAATTACTTACTATTGGCTATGAGAATCTTAGAGCTATTCTGCATTAAAATATCTCTAAATTTAAAAATAATTTTGACACAACCAAATCGAATTTGACAATCGCGACTCCACGTGGTAAGTAGGTATTTTTTTTGTTTGTTTGGCTTCACACGGTTTGTGCATTCAGCCAAAAAGTAGATACTCATTTGCTCTCATCATCATCATCTGCCTAGCCTTTTCCCAACTATGTTGAGGTCGGCTTCCAGTCTAACCGGATGCAGCTGAATACCAGTGTTTTACATGGAGCGACTGCCTATCTGACCTCCACAACCCAGTTACTGGGTAATACGATACCCCTTTTTTTTTTTTTTTTGTGGATGGGAAATCATCCAATGACCCCTTCCGCTCTGGGTGGAGCAGAAGGGAGTGTCAGACTCTTACTGACTAAAACCCACCCGTGTTCCTTCCTTAGCCCTTTGTGTTCCGGGGTAGCGGTAACCCTTTCGGACAATCCCGCTGCCCCGGCAGGCTTCGGCCCTTTCGGGCCCCTTCCTTTATGCTGACATCTCTTTGAGGCGCGCGTGGAACACGTACGCGCCGTCCGGCACGGGCCTGGTCCTGATCGGACGGAGGGTTACCCATTACTCTCCGCCCGCAGGCCCGCGCCTACGGTGGCCGGGAGTCGTCTCGCGGCTCCCGACGCCCGGGGCGTCTCCCGCGGCGGCTGGGACGTGAGGCCCTCTCCCTCAGCCGTCCCGCATACCCTCAGCCGTCCCGCATACGATACCCCTTGGTAAGACTGGTTGTCAGACTTTCAGGCTTCTGACTACCCGTAACGGCTGTCAAAGATACACGAATGACAGCCAGGATGCTTTCCGAGGCACGGAGGGGTCTCGGTATGTAAAGTTGGTCACCCATCCACAGACCAACCGCGGCAAGCGTAGCTTAACCTGATCGATCGACCTGTGCGGCTGTTATTATTTAGCAACGGGCCCCTCCCCGTGTTTTTTTTGAGTCGAAGGGGCATAGTGGGGCAACCTCGACCTCCTTTTTATGGAATTTTTCACTTTTATAGGGAAAATATGAAACATTATTACCAACGTGTTGAGTTTTAAGGGTATGCGGGTTTCTAAAAGGGGGTCGAAATTTTCATTATTTTTGCGATAGGACACACCGTTTTCGAGATATAAGCAAAAGAAAAGAAAATCAAAAAACAGTACTGTTTTTGCATCCGAAGTCGAGATGTTGGTGTGAATTTTAGCTCATGCCAACTAATTTTATTCCACACCTTTTAAGTCGCGATTAAAAATAGTCAGATTTAGGCCCCGATTCTGTTGTTCACAAACTAAACTAAATTTAAGTTCAGTGCTTCTTTTTCTTTCTATTTAATTACGAAAAGGACAGAAGATAAAATATTAGCTTAATCCTGTCAAATTAGATAATCCATAGACAAGTTAGACAAGATTAAAAAATAGGCTACTAAAAATACGTCAATTTACGTCAGGCGCGGAGTAATTTGACAGGACTAAACTAATATTTATCTTCTGTCCTTTTCTTAAAGAAATAGAAAGAAAAAGATGCACTGAACTTAAATTTAGTTTAGTTTGTGAACAACAGAATCGGGGCCTTAGTTAGAGAATCTAAATTTTAGGTGAAAAACCTCAAATTCAGAATAGCAAAATTACTATTTTCTCTAAACTATTAACTCAGTGCAATCTTAGTGCTGTCAAACTAAAATTTAGTTAAGTTGTGTCACTTTAGTTAATTTCAGAATGGGAAATCATCATTTGACAGGAATAAACTAAATTTTGGTGATTTGTAGTCTAGTTTAGACGCATTTGTGACAAGAGAATCGGCACCAATACCTACCTATGTACTTATCATGAAAAACACCAATACCTACCTACTAAAAAGAGTAGGTATCTGCACGTAAATAATAACATCAAAAAGTTACCCCCCCCGCCCCTTCCTCACTTCTACACTTTTGTCATCTATCGATTTAAGGCGAAAGCGCTAGGGTAGCCCGCGAAATTCAATTTTTTTTTTACGTTTTTTGCAATTTGCTGGCAGTATTAAGTTGTACGTTGATTAAAATATGATTCGCGGCCGTAACAAATATGTATTTACAGAATTATAATCTATAAATTCATCAACACAACTCTCTAAGACCAAAGTAATCCCCAAGAATGACTATTTCATGAAATTTTCACATTTGGGGATTATACTAACTTAACAAGTTGTATTACTGATTGCTGTAATGATTATATTTCTGTCAACTACTATCACCAAAACACGGATTTTCGTCCATTAAAGAAAACACCTTAAAATATACTTAGTCCTACATAAAACCTACAATATTGGTAACCCTACTGCAGTGTTTGTATGGGAAAATTTAAATGATCAATATCTTTGAAACTACTCAAAGTTTCTCCGTCACAAATTCAGTAAATCATTATCGTCCCCGTCACAAAAATTTGAATATATTTCGAAGGCCGTAAATCATCAGGCAGCGGAGATACATGTGTCCAGCCAGCTTGAACGCAGGTTATTTGGACATGTAAGTTTTTACTGATTTCTCGTAAATCCTTACATGTGACGCCATAAATCGAACGTTATTACTGTCACAAATTGCGTCACTAAATGTTAGTAAAGGAACCATATTCGAAAACGCTCCCGTTATTGAGATTCAGAAGTGCCAGCCAAAAGTTTTATACGTAAATTCAAGATGGCTGGACACAGATTTTTGCATTTTTCTACTAAACCGCTGTTCGTATCACAAAACTTTTAGCTCGATGCCTGTCACAAATTTATGTGACGCCCGTTGATATGCAAAAAGTCGTCAAAATCACTTCCGTTACCGAGATTGAGAGACCAGCGAAAAGTGGTTTTTCAAGATGGCTGGACACGTTTTCGATCGATTATCTAAGATTCTGTAGCGTCACAAATTCTGAAATAAGGGTGTTTAGCCGTCACATAAAATGCACTATTGACCTAGTTAAATGCGAGCTATTTTGAAGATTTGTCCAGCCAGCCTGAATGACATTTTGCGTGAAAGAGTAACAAACATCCATCCTCACAAACTTTCGCATTTATAATATTAGTAGGAAGATTTAAATAATAATATATAATATCGCCTAGTTGCTATATAAGTTCTTGTTTAATTTAATCACCGTGCTTACCTTAGGTTTACGTTTGTAATTGGGCCAACAATCTCGAAAACAATCAGATATCGGGCCATATTAAGCTCAGTAAGTAAGCTTTAGTTACTCTTTTGATATCAAATAATAGTATGTAGGTTTTGTTATATTATATTATCGGAACTATTTAACTATACTGCAGTGGAACATTGTATAGTTACTTGTGCTACTATTATTTTAGCAATATTATAATTTTCTGTTATTACCCTTTAATATGTTACCATATAATTAGCATATAATGTTAATGTTGTTCTTATGCTTTTTGTTTCCTGAGAGACAGGCCTCCTTTCTTCTAGAGGGAGGGTCCTCGCAAAACGATAAAGGAAGACAGGAAATCGACATGCCCTAGAACCAAAAATTTGAATTCGACATGTGATATCTATCAACCGCGCATTGGGTCCGCGTGGTGGATTACAGCAATGTTACCCAAATCACATTTTTTTAAAGATTTAAATTGAAGATTTTAGAGATAGTACCTACTATACCTAAACTTACTAAATGCTTAGGCTCGCAATTGTGAAAATATCGAGGTTTAAGCAAAGTTTTCACAAAAAAAGTTTTCACAAAAATAATTATGTTTCCATGAAATGATTTTTTTTTTTTATAAAGTAGATCTTACACTTTTACACGTCAATATTTTGTTGGTCTTTATTTTAAAACTAGATGGCGCCGGCAATTCTAGCTGACCCATACCTGAGAATAAATGCCGATACAAACTCAGAAGTCAAGGTCTTTTTAAAGTCTAGCTAATATATCCTAAAATGAAAAATGAGATAATACCTAGCATTATATTTTTTTGCATGCATATACTCGTAAAATATTGTTATAAGTGGCACAAGTTATTAGTAGTTAGTGTATCATAAGTTATAAGCAAAATCATAGCCAGTTTTAATTAAGAACCATAATTACAACTATCTAAGGATATGATAGATAGTTGTAATTATGGTTCTTAATTAAAACTGACTTAGATGAGTAAATATCTTAATATTAATAATTATACGTATCATCATAAAAGTTAACAGAGGAAAGCGGTAAATGGTAGATATACTAAAAGGCAGAAGGGTATGATATCTTGATATTCAGAGATTCGACCGTAATTGCAATACTTATCTACGGTTAAGCTAGGCTTCATTAATTTTAACGAGAGTTAAACTAAATAAGAACAACGGTGGCCTAGTGGTTGCGGCCCCGACTTACGAGTTGGTCGTGGGTTCGAATAATGGCAGGCACTTTACATTGTGTAAATTTCATCACTACTGCTCTCTTACTCTCTCTCTTCTTACGCGTACGTCTTTTTTTTACATCGTTCTCACATATTATTAAAATTATATAATAAATTCAACATTAATGATGTATCTAATATTTTTGTAAAAATATAACTTAAAAAGAGTGTCCATGGAGTTTCTTGCCTGTTCTTCTCCTACCTACCTACTACGCTTTGGAATGGGCAACTAGCTTAATTTTTTCTTCGGACCGGACTTCTTGACAATTCAAAAGTGGTTTCATTGAAATAAATGTTTTGAGTCAGTTTGAGTTCTCAAAACGGTGAAGGAAAACATCGTGAGGAAACCAGCATGTCTTAAAACAAAAAAAAATCGAAGATCATCTACCAACTCGGGACCGCGTGGTAGATTACAATTCATTCCCTCTCAAAGACAGGATGCTTGTGTTCCATCAGTGAGAACATTATAGGCTGATTATTCTATGGTTATGCGAAACTAAATATAATCTGATAAAGGTTGATTCACATAAAAACAAACTCATGAAATAAGTTGAGAAGATATTTTATCGATAGGCTTTAAGGAAACTAATCGCCTATTCAGTTTATGTGCGGTTTTCCTAGTATAATGGCCACATTTTCATTTACCTACATCAACTGGTTTGAATCGACTTATTTCCTACTGCTGGAACCATATTTTTTACGAAGCCATCGTATTTTCAAATACAATTTATAACCGTAGATTGTTCGTGATCATCATTACAAAATATCATATTATAAAGCAATATATAAAAAAAGTTAAGTACTACAATTTTAATTAACAAATAACATCACACCAGTAGTCCCCGCACATCAAGCTACCCGAAACTGACAAATTTTCCCAATCAACTTTAAACCTAATGCTTTAGCAATAAAGTTGAAAATCTATTAAACTAATTTGACAGAGAGTCCGGGCTGCTACTGACTAATTCCAGATAGAAAAACCATCCAAGTGTGTGTCGGACCATGCACAATGAAGGGATCCGTAGTTGGAATAAATTTATCCCGAGAACAAACTTAACATTGTAGTTGAAAATCATCATCTCCCACACATTACAACTGCAAATTTAGGTTGGTCGATTAGCTTAGCTCAGATACTCTTAGTACTTTTAAGTACTAAGAGTCTCTGAGCGAAGCTGCGGATTGACAGACGGACATGGCGAAACTATAAGGGTTCCTTGTTGACTAACCCAGTAATACTTTGTCTGACCGGAGAATGGAACCTAGGGTCGCATGCTTAGAAGTAGCACTAAATACCACTAAACCATCGAGCCACTCGCAATATATAACAACTACTAAAATATGTGTGTACCCACTACAATTTACTACATTTATACCTAAAACCTTTACCAACACAACCAACAAGTTATAATAAACATAAAATATGCATATTATAAAAGAAAACGCAGAATTGGCGTAGACAGCGGCAGTGCCCTTAATAAGCCTGTTTCATAAGAGAACCAACGCAGCGAATATTTACACGCATTTCAATTAACTAGCTGGCCAAACAACGAGGAATTACCATAGAAAAGAAAATTTATAGAAGGTCTAGTATTTACTCCAATTAAGAAAAGCGACCAAGACTGAGTTGGACTAGCACACTAAGGGTTCCATACTATCGTGCCATAGTTAACACTACAATTTTCTTTTTAATATTTTAGTATTTTTTGGAGGACCCCTTTAATTTTTAACGTAATTATCTAATATATAAAATTCTCGTGTCACAGTGTTAGTTACCATACTCCTCCGAAACGGCTGGACCGATTTGTATGAAATTTTGTGTGCATATCGGGTAGGTCTGAGAATCGGCTTCTATCTATTTTTTTTATCTTTTTTGCAAAACGACGTTTGCGGGATCAGCTAGTCTAATATATAAAATTCTCGTGTCACAGTGTTAGTTATCACACTCCTCCGAAACGGCTGGTCCGATTTGTATGAAGTTTTGTGTGCATATTCAGTAGGTCTGAGAATCGGCTACTATCTATTTTTTTTTTTTTTTGAAAAACGACATTTGCGGGGTCAGCTAGTATTGTATATATTTGTTGTTCTAGCGGCCACAGTAGCACACACTCTGTGAAAATTTCAAGTGTCTACCTCGTGTACCTCGCGGGTCGTTTAAAAGATACAGCCCTGTGACAGACGGCCGGACAGACAGCGAACAAAAAATTTCTAAGCTGGGGGTCTAATTCATGGCTACAATTTACGCCTCGACGCACCAGTCATCCTGGACTATACTGCGACTATTACGGATTGTTCCAGGCCTCATAGAAAACAAAAAAAAAAAAAAATAATTAAAATCTAAAAATAAAATCACTTGATAGAATCTCTACAATCACTGACAGACAAAGCTTTTAGAACGTCTGAAACGCAAAATGATGGCGTTCACAGCCACAATTTATGCGTAAATTGCAAAGATTGGATCTTCTGCCACTCTCTAATTTGTGATCTAACTGTTTGCGCGCGCGCAGGATTTGTGGCAGAGCTACGAGCGTGTAGGAATATAGAGTGGGAAGTCAATAAGTTTCAAAGTTAGTGTTACGAGATTACACGCAAATTATGACTACTGTAACATGGTTAGAAGGGAGGTTGCTATAGCTACCGCGCCGTCCTTTCACACGGGTTCAGGACGGTAGCAGCGGTAACTAGTTAAAACTACTACTAGATTTTGCAATTTGGGTCATTATAAGACACTAATAAAATCATTGGATGGATCAGAGGGGCCCGTGGCTAAATAATAACAGCCGCACAGGTCGATCGATCAGGTTAAGCTACGCTTGCCGCGGTTGGTCTGTGGATGGGTGACCATCTTTACATACCGAGACCCCTCCGTGCCTCGGAAAGCACGTTAAGCCGTTGGTCCCGGCTGTCATTCTTTGATCTTTGACAGTCGTTACGGGTAGTCAGGAGCCCGAAAGTCTGACAACCAGTCTTACCAAGGGGTATCGTATTACCCAGTAACTGGGTTGTGGAGGTCAGATAGGCAGTCGCTCCATGTAAAATACTGGTATTCAGCTGCATCCGGTTAGACTGGAAGCCGACCCCAACATAGTTGGGAAAAGGCTAGGCAGATGATGAATAAAATCATTGGATCTTATCATATCTATCTATACAACGTGTTTTTTTTTTATATCCCATAACTCTAGGGGGTCATTGTACTCGTCATTATGAACAACTTTTACTATGGGACCGAACCTGAAATCGCGAAAAAAAAATCAGCTGTTCCCTACACATTTTGACGAGTTATACGAACATAAATGTAGGGAACAGCTGATTTTTTTTTGCAATTTCAGGTTTGCTCCCATAGTAAAAGTTGTTCGTAATAATGAGTACAATGACCCTCTAGAGTTATGGGATATAAAAAAAAACACTTTGTATATAAAATTCAAACTCCTGACTGACTGATTTATATCAACGCACAGCCTAAACCGCTGGTCCTAGAGACATGAAATTTGGAGGGTGTGTTCTTTGTGAAGAGTATGTATCCCACTATCCACCAAAAAAGGGTTTTTCGAAATTCCACCCCCTTTTTTTTTTTTTTGTGGATGGGAAATCATCCAATGACCCCTCCCGCTCTGGGTGGAGCAGAAGGGAGTGTCAGACTCTTACTGACTAAAACCCACCCGTGTTCCTTCCTTAGCCCTTTGTGTTCCGGGGTAGCGGTAACCCTTTCGGACAATCCCGCTGCCCCGGCAGGCTTCGGCACTTTCGGGCCCCTTCCTTTATGCTGACATCTCTTTGAGGCGCGCGTGGAACACGTACGCGCCGTCTGGCACGGGCCTGGTCCTGATCGGACGGAGAGTTACCCATTACTCTCCGCCCGCAGGCACGCGCCTACGGTGGCCGGGAGTCGTCTCGCGGCTCCCGACGCCCGGGGCGTCTCCCGCGGCGGCTGGGACGTGAGGCCCTCTCCCTCAGCCGTCCCGCCACCTCCTTCGCTAGCATGACTGCTTCGCAGAAGGAGGTGACTGCCCCCCACTCCCTCTCGCCCCGGACCATGGCTTGAACCAGGGCCGGGCGCGAGAGGTCGCCGCCGCTGCCGATCGCCTCTGCGAGAACACGGCGGTGCTCCGCCCAATTGGGGCATACCGCCACCGTATGCTCCACCGTGTCCTCCGGGCGACCCTCGCAGTGGTGACACCCGGGCGTTTCCTCCCGCCCGATGGTGTGCAGGAACCTCCCGAAACACCCGTGTCCGGTGAGGACCTGCGTCAGGCGGTAGGTGAGGGCGCCGTGGCGCCTCTCTAGCCACTCCTCAAAGAGGGGTCTTACCGCCGCTATCGCGGCGTGCCCTAAATTCCACCCCTAAGAGGGTGAATGGGGGAGGGTGAGATTTCACGCGGACGAAGTCGCGGGCAGAAGCTAGACAGCTAATTCAAATCCAGACAGGCGTTTTACTTTGTTTAAATTATTTCATCACCACTGCTCTCGAAACGGTGAAGAAAAACATCGTGAGGAAACCGGCATCTCTTAGAACCAACAATTCGAAGATACTTATGTGACATCACTGATATCTACCAACCCGCACTGGGCCCGCGTGGTGGATTGCGGCGGAGGCCTCCTCTCGATGAGAGAGAGTCCTGTGTCTCAGCAGTGGGAACTTTTAGGCTGATTGATGCATATTAAACTACTTATTTACTAGCCGTAATTATGACAATAACAAAAGTTATCGACAACGAGTGGAGACTTAAATTGTGATGTGTGAATGCCAATACTATTCTTTTCACCCTACGCAGTCAAGCTCGCTACTGCTGCTGACAACGCTGTTCACCACAGCACAGGCTATTCAAGAAAAGCTCATGAGCTTTTCAGAAAAAAAAATATATCCATCAGGATTAAAATATCAAACTATTTTATTACAGGAAACTAACTTCTTTATTCATAAACGTCACATAAAGTTAAATAATGATAAGCGACCGTTTATCCTTATATTTTTGACGATTAACCGTCACTTGACGTTAATCATCTAATATATAAAATTCTCGTGTCACAGTGTTAGTTAACATACTCCTCCGAAACGGCTGGACCGATTTGTATGAAATTTTGTGTACATATCGGGTAGGTCTGAGAATCGGCTACTATCTATTTTTTTTTTGCAAAACGACGTTTGCGGGGTCAGTTAGTGGCTGGACCGATTTGTATGAAATTTTGTGTACATATCGGGTAGGTCTGAGAATCGGCCAACATATATCATATAATAAATCCCTATTTTTTTTTTTGCAAATCGACGCTTGCGGGGTCAGCTAGTCATTTATAAATAAACCCCCTGTCTATTCAACAAACTACACTATCTAAAACCGAGCTACGTGTACAAATACATAACAACATTAGTACCTCTAAGCGCTACAAGCCGTATGCGAGAGCATTCTTGTTTTAATTTATTCGGAGCGGCAATTAAGGCTGTGTTCCCATAGCACAATAGCTGGTCAGATGCGACAATTGTGCGCAAACCGGGCTATCGGCATCGGGTCGCGCTACTCTCGGTAAGATACCCAGCCTGCTTTGGGAAGATTAAAATGTGGGTACATTGGTAGATGCGTAAATGTAGCCTTAGCTTAGAAATACATTGGAATAAAACTGGTTTACACAGTTTTCAGTGAGTCGATTGTTAGTATATTGTTTGTTTTATTTTAGTGTTGTGTTCTGAGTAGTTTTTTAGGCTGTGTCTGACAATGAAACGTCATGAAATTTAATGAGACGGGAAATAACCTTAAACTACTTGATGTATTACCATGCGATGTTCAGTTAAACAAAAGGGGATATAACCTTATAACCACTTGAATCCTAACAATGTAAGTAGGTACCTATCAATTGCGTGAATCAGAAGTCGTTGTCGTGTACCATGTTTAGGTAGTAGATACTTAGTTATTAATTGTAAAACAGCTGACAAGCACTTATAACATTAAACCTTGCTCATGTGTATACTAATGTTTTTTTTGTTTGAACGCGCTAATCTTTGTAACTAACTACCTACCAGTCGGATTTCAGAAATTATTTTTGCACATGGAATTTTTAAAATCCGATTGGTAGTTCAATTAATCTATTGCATATGATAGCTTAATTCTTGAGGAAATTTTAAACTGGCTATAGGTATTTAATATCACGCTAGGACCCATAAGAGTAGACCAAAAAGAAGAAAAAAACAAAGAGACCGATAAACGAAAACGAAATAATAGCGACGGTAAGTTTTATAAAAATGTGGCTGTTATTTTAGTACTTACTAGCGGCCTGTCCCGGCTTCGCACGGGTGGATATTTATTTTTAACATTTTATTTTTTTCTTGCAATTAAAAAAGCATATATTAATTAGTGATAAATTGATAATGTAGCATTCAAATGGTGAAAGAATTTTAAAAATCGGTCCAGTACTTTTTGAGCCAATTAGTTACAAACATACATACAAATCTTTCCTCTTTATAATATTATATTATATAGTTATAGATAGGCATTGAGTTTGTGTATCTTACGACTTCCATGGGAACAAAGTCGCGGGCAGAAGTTAGTTTTTTTATGGTTTACACCTTGTCACATGTTCTAAGCATCTTGTTTTGCTCATCTACCTCGACTGTTGTTTAGCTTAAAGCTTATCATTCGCAAGATCAGTTCGAGCATGATATGGCGAATTTCTGGTTACACGGACAACCTGACCTTCCCAATCCATGGGGAAATCAGGATACACTGTATAATGTTATCGGTATTACAGATGAATGTGCTGCCTAAGATCTTATCCTATCCCATGGGAACAGATGAGATGGCATTGCCATGGACAAGAAGTGGTTGGTATTAGAACTTCATTGTTTTTCCCGCGACTTTGTGTGGGTACTTAGGTTCTTTTCATTTATCGGAATGGAGATCTGAGCAAAGTTTACAGCGTATGACTTAATAATCTAAACTTAATGCAATGGCAGCACTAGGGTAACCCGACGAAATTCAAATATTCTTGCGTTTTTTGCTATTTGCGGGTCAGTGTGAGGTTGAATTTTGATCAAAATATGATTCGGAACCCTAACAAGTATGTATTTACAGAATAATAATTATTAAAATCATCAATAGAACCATCTAAGTTCATATAACCCTATTAAATGACATGTTTACCGCAAATACCTAAAAGTATTTTCTCTCTTTCTTTTTTTCAAATATCAACTCTGGCGCTTCCCTATTAAGCAAGAACATTATAAGTGAAATTATATGTATGTAGAAGCAGATTATGGACTGCAACAACTTTCTGCTGTGCGTAAGATTAATATAATTATATTTAATTTTGTCAGTCTATTATATTCAAAGCTCAATGATTATGGCAATGGTTGACCTTGACTGTCCTTTGTAACTATATATGTTTATAATCCTTTTACCCATGAAGATCTCCCACTTGCCTGAAGCAAGAAAAACCTGTTCAAGTGTAGATTCATAGACGACTCCGCCTTGGAGTGTAAATATGGTGCTCTTCCACAAACGATGGGACACCCTGCGAATCCTATTAGCTGCACGATACAAGAAATGATGGCGTCAAACACGTAGCCGAATTCTGGGCCGAATCCATTTAGATTGCCATTGACACGCTAAGAAGACCATCCTTTTCAGTCATGACGTGCATCCGTCGACTACTTCTGCTTTGTGCTCGTGAGATTACAGGTATATTTTGTTTTTATTAATTTATCCTGTCATTATAATTAATTATTTTTTTGTTTGCACGTAAATAAACTTATTTTTCTTTCTTTTCTGAAATTCTTGGGCCCTCGCAGCATCAGTGGCGTTTTTTATGTCCTCTAAAGTGAAGGATACTCAAAAAAGTAAGCCATCTTCGTTCAATTAAAAGCACGACAGTATGGATTTATTAGAAAAACGCTTTAGCAAGTTTAGAAATTGTGTAAGAAAAATCTCAAACAATATTTCAACCCACACTTTGTAGCATAAACACCTTACAGTATACAAGCTAAGTAGCAGATACAGCTTAGCAAAAGATTGCTTTATATCGCCGCTAGTAAATCAGCTGAGCAGGAAGCGGGTGGACGATGAAAAATGCCCTAGCAGCCCCTCGGAAGGCAAGCGTGATGATACGTGTGGATCGCAACGGACGATTTATTGGTAGCCGGTCGATAACCGGTCGTAGGGTGTACTTAACTAAATACTTTGTGAGATTTTCACAGTAGTTCTGGCGTCATGGAAAATGGCTTTGTTGATTACTTTAAATAGTTGGAGGTACGCCCTTTTAATGGGTTTGACGATTTTTTTAAGGAGCCTGGCTACTCTGTCGCGCCACGGTCAATGTTCTCAATCATCAACTTTGAACGTTAATATCTCGGAAACATGGCCGTTTTACGGGGTTTAGTCTTATTATGTTTTCTGTTTGTATTTTTGACAATTATCGATTTATGTACCTACATAATTATTATGTCTCATGCGTAGCCATCATTTCCAAAATGGCGTGACAATAGGTATGCCACAGATCTTTAAGGTCCTTTGGCAATTACTAGTTCTACGAGTTCAGTTGTTTTATTTTTAGGAAAACTTTATTTCAGTGGCAGGTGATATACCTTGTGTTGTCATCTGAAATTATGCTGAGCTGAGGCCCTTTTGAAATTATATGTAAACATGTTTTTTTTTCGTTTTTTTTTTTTAAATACACTTAAGGTGTTTTTTTATCTAATGCCAAATAAACGGTTGTGAAGAGTCTGTTGAGTTCATAGTCTCTTCTGAAAGTGCATTCATTATAAAAAATATTCTTGAAAATGTTTATGAAGGTATTAATTACAATGGAGAATTACAAATATTGGAAGTGCATCATTATTTTTTATGTGCATAATTTATAGTTTCAGATTTTAGATTAGATTTAATTAAGAGTTCAGATTAGAATTTTAAATTCTAATTCTAGTAGTAAACTAATCAAGAAACAATGCAACTTCAGATTTAAATCCAATTAGTCTAATTAAAACTGTGATTTATTATTTCCAGAAATTAACATAGGCTCACAATTTTCCAATCAAGTATTTTAAAACATTCCGAACAAGAGCAATTAAAACGAAAACAATAAGCGCTAACAAGAACAATAAGCGTTTAAATTACCATAATCGGGATCATAAAACAGTGTCACCGGAGAATTATTCTAATAAATGTGACAAAATATCACTTCAGAATAAATCTACCTGCAATAAATTTACAGGCCGAGGCTAGAATTTAAATCCTGTGTTTGTAGAACACAAAACATGGGGCAGGGTCGCTTACATTACACTCAAAACGACGTAACAACAACATTGATATTCAAACCAAAACAATCTCAATTATACGAATTATTAAAGCTATAGGGCTGATTATAGCGTGTATGGTTCGTTAGAACGGTCGGAGAGCGAAGGTCGTTGAAGGTTGGCGCGCTTTTCCGCGATCAACGGCACTAGATTAAACAAGATGGCGGGAGCGGCGCGTGCGCAGTGGCCGCAGTAACTTAGCTGGAACGATAAAATGTTGCAAGCACTAATTTATTTGTTTAAGTGCGAAATTGGTCCACATTATTTTTGTAAATTGTTTGGCATTCTTCAAATATCTGCTGTAACTCTGTACACAGATAAAACTCAAGGCTTCTATTGTCAACATAATTGTACTGTTTAGTTTTAGTTTATGATTCGTGTTTATAGAAAAGCAACCCCATAAATATGCCAACTAACTTTATGCAGGTACATACGCCAAGCACATCAAGCTACTAAAATCTGTAAAATTTCTTAAATACATTTTCAACTTTATCGCTAACGCATAAGGTTCAAAGTTCATTGGGAAAATATGACAGTTTCGAGTAGCTTGATGTGCTGGCGTCTGTACATTTGTCAGCATTTTACCTATAGGTAACCTAAAGACTAATCTGATCCTGTCTATAAAGCCGGGGCAGCGGGATTGTCCGAAAGGGTTACCGCTACCCCGGAACACAAAGGGCTAAGGAAGGAACACGGGTGGGTTTTAGTCAGTAAGAGTCTGACACTCCCTTCTGCTCCACCCAGAGCGGGAGGGGTCATTGGATGATTTCCCATCCACAAAAAAAAAAAAAAAATCCTGTCTATAAACACTTCAATGTTTTATTGGGATCGTCTTCTAAGTAGTATCTTCAACTAGCTTATCTAAAAGGGTTAAATAACCACGTTAATCTATTTTCTGCATACTTATTTAGACTACTAATGATAAAGATAATAGATTACTAATAATATAGCCGAAGAATTGTTTTTTTGTTTGAACGCGCTAATCTCTGGGAATACCAGTCTGATTTGATTTTATTTTTTGCAATTGATTTTGAGGAAGGCTATACATTAACACTACGCTAGGACCCTTAGGAGACGAGCAAAAAGAAAAATAATCAAAAAGAATTCTAAGCAAAGACGAAGTAATAGCGCGGCCAGGCGATGCGATGCGACAGGACGCAAACGAAGTCACGGCCAGAAGCTATTTAAATATATGCTTACTAAACTAAACAAACAAAATAAATGCCCAACACTTCCTACTTACTTCAAAAATCAGCAGCGCCATCTTAGCGGCCCTGATTTAGCTCTAAGTCGCCATTATAAATGTGCTTTTAATGTAACGATACTACGGCACGAGCGGGTCCCGATACTATTATGAATTTCGTCCAATCCACGTTCAACTTGCACTTTAATTTTATTTAATATACTTTGTATAGTTTAAGTTTAGTTTTACGTGAGCTTAGGGTAAGTGACGCTGTAATTTCTTACGTGATTGTTCGTTTGTTGCGCTGGAGATAAGTATGAAGTATACTTTCTTCAGAAGAAGAACAATTGAGTAGATATTTTAGTGGGAAATTGTAGAGAAATTTGCCAAGGGTAAGGTATAGTAAAGGCGGGTATAAATAGCAGTTAAACTAATGTTTCAAGGTTTTAATGGTCCTTGAGGTAAGCAATTAATACCTATGTTTATCGAGATATGGTAACTTGCTAGACTCACTGTCGTTATGTTAAGATTGGCTGTGGCTCAGTTTATTTATTTATTTATTTAATACTTCAAGCACATAAATGTACAGAGGCGGACTTAATGCCATAGGCATTTTAAGAAAGATAGTAAATACGTTTACTTACTTGTGGTAAATGGTCAAACAAAAAAGTCAAGATGGGGTAAAATATGCGTCACATACACAAGACAAATGCGCGCTTGATCTTATTTTATTTCGATTGACAATATTGATTCTGGAAATTGAAAATAAATTTCCGTTTCTCGGTTTCTATGACATGTTTTATCCCGTACTAGTTTTTGTCCGCGGCTTTGGCTTCGCGTGAAGGTCGGAAATTATCCCACGCGAACGTATCACTGGGATAATCGGTATCGTATGTGTTAATCAATGATTCCGTAATACATTGTTTTCATATAACTGTATTTGTTTATGCGGCGCACGCCAGTATAGCTCCCAATCTGCACGACATTTTCCGACATCTTTAAAAATCTTCTTCATCATCATCATCATCTACCTAGGCTTTTCCTAACTATGTTAGGGTTAGTTTCCAGTCTAACCGGATGCAGCTGAATACCAGTATTTTACATGGAGCTACTGCCTATCTGACTCCACAACCCAGCTACTGGGTAATTCGATACTTTTTGGTAATACTGGTTGTCAGACTTTCGGGCTTCTGACTACCCGTAACGACTGTCAAAGATCCACAAATGACAGCCGGGACCAACGGCGTAACGTGCTTTCCGAGGCACGGAGGGGTCACGGAATGTAATGATGGTCACCCATCCACAGACCAACCGCGGCAAGCGTAGCTTAACCTGATCGATCGACCTGCGCGGCTGTTTATTATTTAGCCACGGGACCCTCCCAAAAAAAAATCATCGTCACATTTCAGCCAATTAATAAACTTTTCTCATGAATCAGCCCGTCCATTGGTGAAAACCGTATGAAAATCCGCTCGGGAGTTTTTGAGTTTATCGCATTCAGACCAGACAGACAGACGCAGCAGAGGGGACTTTGTTTTATATATATTACTAGCTGACCCCGCAAACGTTGTTTCGCAAAAAAAAAAATAGCCTACGACCAAAAACAGACCTACCAAATAAAAAAAAAAAATCATAAGAATCAGTCAAGCCGTTTCGGAGGACTTCGATAACAAACACTGTGACACAAGATGTTCATATATTAGAAGAAGATATAGCGATACTAATAGTGACGATCATAAGAGGATAACCAGAAATAAGATAAGATAATATAATAAGATCATAGGTGACAAGGAAAATATTAGTAAGTAATTATGATGACCCGACGTATATACCGTGGCATAAATGGTCAGGAGGAAAATGGATATACTGTTCTGTAAAATTACCCGTGTCTCGGGTAAGTATAACCGTTACACATAAAACTCTGTACAAATAAAACTAATGAATATTAAAACATATCATTCTAGTAGTTTAATATTGAAACAAACCATTCTTGTAGTTTCTAGCTACGATAGGTCCCACCATTCCATACCGTTGCTGCCATGTCACAAACGTATTAAATACTAGATGTTGCCGGCGACTTTGTCTGCGATCCAGGATAAAAAGAAGCCTATGTCCTACCCATGTGCCATACTTCATTCGTTCATGTTTTAGCCTGAAAGTGTAACAAACAAACAAAAAAAAAACCGATATAAAAAAAAAACTACAAAGTGAAAAATAACTAGTTTCGGAAGTCGGTGTCGTTGACACCGACTTCGGTTTGGTAGTCGGTTGTTTTTTTTTTTTTTTTGTAAAAATGTTTTTATGTTGTTTTTACATTTGTTTTTACGGGTAGGAACCCAATATAATAATGTAGTCACAATTTCCACACTCGGGGACATCACCCAAAAACCAATTAGATACCACCACCAACAAAAATGAAATTATTTTAATCTGTCCTATTCTCATCGACAGGGTTTCATACCTGTATTTTTTTTTTACTTGGGACAAACATAACTGGCGAAATCTCGGTTACTATGTAGACCTCCGCGGTCTGCCTGATTGTATGTATCAATCTCTAATAAAAACATACTGAAATCATCAATAATTTGCTAGTCAATCAGTGAGATTATGGCAATATCCTCTATATCCATATTTATCTCATGGAGATCTATTAACTTAACAAAAGCAAACAATCTTTCATTAGATACGCTCCTACGCATCCAAATATGTATATAATTTCAAGCGAACGGATGATTTCTAAATATAATACTTAGTATAATATCGGGTCATAATTCCGAAGATAACAGTACTGTGGACGAGTAGGAAGTTTATTTGTTTAGCGAGACCATTAATCATAGGTCAGTCACAGTACGATAAAGAACAGAAGGTACAATGTTCAGTTATTTTACCTTTGACAGTGCTTCTGTCAAAAGTAAAATAACTGTGAACGTTCAGCAACCTTATTGTGACGATCACAACCTCAACCTTATTGTGTGTAAAGATCACAGTGATTATGACAGATTTGTCAGCGGCAGCGACCCAACAGCAACCTTATTAGAATGAGAATAAAGGTCATTGTGATTTGGAAAGTGATGCAAACTCAGAGGTAAAATAACTGTAAAGGGACTATGCCACAACTGATCAGTTGAACATGATAATGTTCATTCATTTATTCATCCATGCATTGAATCATTCCACTTTGCCCCACCAGTGGGGCGACCGGTGGGGCAAAGTGGAATAATTCTATGCATTCATATTCCTATAGAAGAGCGTGCCGCGTGACCACCGTCCATTCACAGTTATCTTACCTCTTATTTTGTATCACTGTCAATATTACAGTGATCTTTAATCTCGTGACAGTAAGCTTGCCGTTGGGTTGATGCGACTGTCAAGTCTGTGAAAATCACAGTGATTTTTATTTTTGTGGTTGTGTTGTGTTTTTGGGTTGCAGCTCTCAGAGGCAAAATAACTGTGAAAGGACTATGGGTCTATGAAAACCCTAGCTTCTTATGATTGCAGCCTCTGAATGTTGTCAGCAAGCTCTGTAAAAACAATTTTGTCAAATTAAGAGTATGATAATTATTGTCTGTTGACTTTCTTAAGAAAAGTTTGCCAACCTTTTATAGACCAATGGATAATTCGTCCGGCAACTCAAAAGCTAAAACAGAAAGCTGTTTTCAGACAGGAATGTTTTCTTATATCGAAAATTTCAGTTCTCTTTTTCTGTAGTCAGGTTTTAGTTTTACATAGGACAATAAATTTCACAAAACCAAGTACTCCCATATTTATTCACGTTGACTTCAAGCGTTGTTGTTCAAGGGATTAACTGTTTTTTAAATTGTTGACATTTTAGGAAATCATCTACTTTTACCATATTTGTAGGTAAGTGAGTATCATCTATCTATCACATAATGAATTTCCATATATCTTTAATTATTGTAATGTTTTGTGGTAGAGTAATTTTATTCTAGATGCATCGTCTTATTACTATACAAAATATTGTAAAACATTGACTTTATATGATTTTTCTTGAACCTTCTGCATCTATCTGTCCTACAACACAAGTTGAACTGTGCCCTAATAGAATTACCATTGATTAAAAAATATCACGATCACGTTCAATTTCTAGTTTATTATTGTTTTAATTTAATTTATTACTTAAATTATTAGCTATTCAAGTTTTGTAGGTTAATAACAGTTTGCCTGACCTAGTATTAAGTTCTATTCATAGGTTTTGCATTTCTTATTATGCTGTTCAATGATTTATTAATTCTTTTGATTATGGCTTTAATATTTGAATTGGCTTGTTAGTAAGGACTTCAAAGAATCGCCCCTTTTACATGGAACGAAATGTGGGTACCTACTATAAACTAGGTACAACTCTGTTAAACCTTATCGGGTAAAGCAGGTGTGATGTTATGAATCTAGTTAAGTTGGAAAACAATCCGAGTGGTATTTAGCGCGCGTTTTCTCTGATTGTGGCCCGCAAACGTGTGTGTTTTTCGCACAGATACAGCACTTTCGGAAAATTCTTTCTTTTTACCTATACAACGGAGTTACTATTTGCGATTTTCGGCTCAGATTTGTGCCTAACCTAATAAGAAAGATAACTGTAGGCCAATTCTGCTAATTTAAAACGTTCAAAATCTAGTCGCAGTTCCATCTCAGCGACAAACAAATGTCAAAAACTTGTCAAAATGTAGGGAAATAGAAAAAAAATACTTCATATTTTTGACAGATTGAGACTGAGATCAGACTGTGAACGTTCTTAAAAATTACGAGAATTGCCCCTCTGATGTCACTGCCATGCTAAAATGGAATTTGGCTGCACACATCAGAAGGCCAATTCTCGTAATTTAAAACGTTCAAAATCTAGTCGCAGTCACATCGCAGCGACAAACAAATGTCAAAAACTTGTCAAAATGTAGGGAAATTAAAGTCTTTTTTGACAGATTGAGGCTGAGATCAGTAGGCCAATTCTGCTAATTTAAAACTTTCAAAATCTAGTCGCAGTCTCATCTCGGCGACAAACAAATGTCAAAAACTTGTCAAAATGTTGGGAAACTTGAAGTATTTTTGACAGATTGAGACTGAGATCAGACTGTGAACGTTCTTAAAAATTACGAGAATTGCCCCTCAGACTGAGAACGTTCTTAAAATTACAAGAAAGTGGCCCTCTGTTTCTGTCAGACGATCAATGGGCCAAATTCACGACCCAATGGGTCCCTCTAAATGGCAAGCGACAACGCGGCAGGCCCAGACGGAGATGACTGGATAAACTGGACTTGTAAAACAGGAACTGGTCCTTAGCAGCTCTAAATAAAGAAAGTGGAAAGAGGGAAGGCGTTTCCCTGCTGTAGGACATCACAGGCTTTTAATAATTGAACAATAATATCTTTTCAGAAACCATCTTTACATACCAAGATTCCTCCGTGCCCCGGAAAGCACACTAAACCGTTGGTCCCAGCAGTCATTCGTAGAACCATTAAAGTTGTTACGGGTCGTTAGAAGCCCGAAAGTCTGACAACCAGTCTTACCAAGGGGTATCGTATTACCCAGTAACTAGTTTGTGGAGGTCAGCTATGCAGTCGCTCTATGTAAATTACTGGTATTCAGCTGCATCCGGTTAGACTGGAAACCGACCGCAACATAGTTGGGAAAAGGCTGGGCAGATGATGAATATCTTTTCAGGGAGGTCTTTAATTGAATAAGAACTAAACCTCAATCATAACACAAACCACTCATCAGTAAGTTTATTGCGTAGTAATCGTCACACTGTTATAAAACAATGACGTTACGTTATGCCGAATTATAAACACATTGCTCTGCTCGACATACCTAGTTACGTGGTACAATGAGTTAATACTAACACACTGAGATTACGCTACGTGATGTATTCAATTTCGGAGACATGTAGGTGAAATGATTATTCTAGATATATTATGCTCAAGCGTGAATTTCGGTTCTAAACCGAAAAGATTGGGATCGAGATCAATGCTAGACTATGATTTAATGGAATATGGCCTTAGTTTTGGCTTGTTTCCTTGTTAGTCACCATTAACCCCTTTATTCATAAACGTTGCTTAAAGTTAAGTACCTAGTGAATAGCGGTTGTTAATCCATCTTTTTTTCGTTTTATCGTTACTTAACTTTAATTTATCGTTTACTAGTTGCGCCCCACGGTTTCACCCGCATAAGTATCGATTCCGTGAGAATATCGAGATAAAAGTAGCCTATGAGTTAATCCAGGTCGTCAGCTACCTACATACAAAATTTTATCAAAATTGGTTTAGCCGTTTGAGCGTGAAGAAGTAACAAACATATAAACACGCATACTCACAAACTTTCGACTTTATAATATTAGTGTATAAGTGTATATTAGTGTGATTAGTGTGATTAGTGTGATAAATAATCCCCTAATGTTTTAGTATATTTGATTCCATGTTACATACATAATAACGTCTTTAGCTGTTATTCCGAGTTAATGGATAAGTTAACATGTCCTGGTTAACCAAAACGAAAATATTTTTTATAAACAAAATAATATTACATGGTGGTAGGGACATCGATCCGCGAACTGCTACCGTAGTTTCAATTCAATTAATCTTTATTGCAAAAATACATTTTTATTCTCACTACTCCGCCGTCTCCACGAGCGAGAGAATCGCGGCGATATTATCGTCGTGCCATCATAGTCAATAGAAACTCTATGAATCAATCTCCACACGGCGATATCATCGCGACGATAATTTGATGGCACCGCATGACTATCGCCGCGATTTTCTCGCCCGTGGAGATGGCGCCTAAAAGGCAGTGACAGAAAACCACTGACAGATGATCTGTCAAAATGACAATAGTATAATGTTACCATGTGTAAATATTAAATGAAATGTTGCAACTTCCAACACCATGTAATCAAACAACTGTTTCGTACATTTGCGTATGCTGCAGTGGTTGACGTCATCACGTCAACGGCGGTCGTTGAAAGCCACCGCTGGGGTTTTGTCTCGTATAGGGTCTTAGCTTTATGCTGAGCGATGGCCGTTTTGCGTAGATGTGACGCATGTTTTCTCCCAAATTGAAATTTTGTTTTTTTTTTGCTTGTGTTTATTTTTTTATGCATCATGGTTACCGCATATAAATGTATTTTCTTTTTTTCTTTCATTTTGACTGCGCAGGTATTGCACTTTTTTTCAATGCTGAGAGGTCCAGAATCATTATACTGAATTGATAGTAACAGTTTGCGCGCCGATGTCCCGGGACGCCACCCTGTACTAACACATCATTGCACTTTGAAGAAATGCACAGCACACCGCGGGCCAGTCACCTGTAGTCCGGTTGGGTATGCTACACACGTACAAATAAGAACGCATTCCATAACATAAGCTCTACATGTAATAATTTTACAATATAAGTGTTGTCTCGCTCGATGTAATTTCATAAAATTGACGTCTGATTTCTCTCACTCTTCCGTATTAGTTGCACTCATTCGCTGTCGATTAACTGGAACCAGGGTACAAACAGAGAAAGCCATGATTGTAAGTAATTTAGCAATGTTGCACTAGTTTATGTGAATGGGAGGAAGTGTAATGTATTTGTGTTACATGTTGAGATTACACCTTTTGGATACGGGGTACGCAGGTAAAGAAAGCCTTGTATAGACGCCAGCACATCAAGCTACCCGAAACTGTAAGATTTACCCAATAAACTTTGAACCTAATACTTTAGCGATAAAGTCGAAAATCTATTAGAGAAGTTTGACACATTGTAGTAGCTTGACGTGCTTCCGTCTGTATCTACTGCTATCCTCACACATACAGTGGGCTTAGCATGAACACGAAAAGTAAACATTACGTCAATTCTAACGGTTTTTATACTGGATAGGGGTTTAAATTTCTGAACCCGTTTCTTGGTGAATTCCTACGCTGTTAGAGGACATCGACGCACAATCTGCTAACATGGATTCAGTACATGATTCTGTACCAAAGCAGTTTTAGGGTTCCGTACCTCAAAAGGAAAAATGGTACCCGTATAAAATCACTTCGTTGTCCGTCTGTCCATCAGTCAAGACCCTTTTTCTCAGGGACGCGTGGAGTTACCAAGCTGAAATTAATATCAAACAGGGCTGCAATCCCTTAAAGCTGCGAAAAAATCAAACTTCTAAGTCAACGCAATCAAAAGATACGGGCCTTTATGTTCCGAAATCTAAACCTATATAGGGTAATTCCCGTTGACCTAGAATCGTAAAATTTGGCAAGAAAGAAAATCTGAAAACCGTAAATTTGTAGTTATATTACCAAAAAAAAAATATTTTAAAACTATTAACGTATCTCCAAATTTATATGGAGCCCTCGGTGCACGACTCCGACTCGCACTTGACCGGGTTTTTTTAATGCTTTTCCTTTCCTTTTGACCGTGTAGGCATTGCATTTTTCCATGAAATAACAGATTTTTTATTTATATAACCGACAAAACATTTTTATGCTAGGAGTCTGGAATCATATCACTGCATTCACAGACATCCTGTAAGTATTTATAATCGCCTTCAAGAAGTAGTCGACCTGCGTGTGTTTATATATCACACACCCGGTGCGACACTGTCACTTTTGCAAAAATGTAGTTTTTCAGGAGAAGCATTTAAAACTTTGACACCTCACAAAACAATGACTTAAGAATAGGTATATAGATGAGATGAACAGCTTATACTACAACGTCAACTTTTAACTTTACTTTTGGATAAATATTAATAACTTTATATTGTAAAAAATATAGATACTATAATATTTAACTCATTTTTGCATTTTTTGCGAAAGTGACAGTGTAGTACTGAACCAATTTTATTTCATTAGAGCCATACTTCACCGGGACGCCATGGCGACGTCGCCAGGTTGCGCTGCCAACTAAATGTATACAGCTACTAGCTGCGCCCCGCGTTTTCACCCGCGTAAGTTTTGAACCCGTGGGAATATCGGGATAAGAAGTATCCTATGTGTTATTCTGATGTATAAACTATATTACTGTTTCATCAAAATCCGTTCAGTAGTTTTTGCGTCAAAGAGTAACAAACATCCATCCATCCATCCTCACAAACTTTCGCATTTATAATATACTGGGTGGCTCACCTGGCGTCCGCTTGGTTACGCTCCTAACCATACATTTTTTTGGCGACACGATCTGGCGGCGCTGCCATGGCCTCCCGGTGAGGTATGCCTCTTACTCTTTAAGTTCGTCAAAGTACTTTGTTGCCATCGGTTAGACTGGAAGCCTACCCAAGCAGAGCCGGGAAAAGCTAGGCAGATCATGAAGTTTGTCTACTTTGTACTTTGCAGATTTCATTAATAAATACAACCAATTAACTACATACATTAATTTACAGTGATAACCATAGTTAGACACGTGTCAATGGAAATAGTAGTTAGTAAGTTACAAAGTTAAACCAAACCACTTGTAAACTTGAGCACGATTTCGCTGTCATCGTGAACACAACGACTGCCAAGGTGCCAACTTTGTACCACAACCTACAACTGATAGACGGTTCAGTTTCTCTACTCCTTCCTTTAATAAATATTTACAATTTATAATATTTAGAAAACACTATGTTAGCTATACTAATATTATAAAGTAAAGGTATGTACAGATAGTGCAATCTACGAAGACGCGCCCCACTCTTTTTCCTCCTCCAGCACAAGTGTGCAACATTCCGCTAGTGTTTTAGTTTTGTTGATACACACTAATTATTATTAGTGTGTATCGAAAAAACTAAAACACTGATGGAATTGACTAGCGATAACCGCTAACGATTCGGAAGAAGAGTGGGGCGCGTCTTCGTGGATTGAACTATCTGTAGGAGGTGACCATCGAAACTTCTCATGCGACTTAAAAAAATATTTCATTGATAGAAAGCTATAAGCTATAGCCGAGTGCAATAGGGTATGTTTTAAGTTAAAACAGGCGAACAAAGTCACGGGCAGAAGCTAGTGATAAAATATTCATATCTGTTACCATCTAAAAGCCTGAAATAAAGTAGCGAATGTATGAGAATGCTAGTTATTGTTGCATTCCAAAAAGTGGTAATGTAAATGAGTTTTAAAAGCTAGGTAAGTACTACAAGGAAATCGGCGGTTTATCTGGTCTGAGGTGATGCTGAGAGATCAAGAGTTGATTTTAGTTATATTTATGTAACATCAGTTCTGGTGGCCAAGTGGTCCCGACTTACTTCGAACCCAGGCAAACACTTTACTTTGTGTACGAGTATTTAATTTCATCACCACTACTCTCAAAACGGCGAAGGAAAATATCTTATGGAAACCGGCATGTCCTAGAACCAAAAAAACCCTTCAAAAGTGAATGGGCCCGCGTGGTGGATTATGGCCCATTCCATCTGACAGAGAGGAGACCTGTGTCCCCGCAGAGAGAACGTTATAGGCTAAATTATGATATTATGCTATATAAATAAATAGGAGGTATTCCACTCAGAGCAGTGATTTCAATGGCACTTACACCTGAGCACTTCCACTGACAGCTATGTATGCTGACAGTATTTTTGTTCCATTACAAAAAGGTGATGTTGGAATAGCAGGCAAATGAATCTTCAACTTTATCTCTAAAGTTGTCAATGCATATACAATCTCCATGGTGTTACAGTATCTATAAGCAATGATAACTATTACCATCAGGTGGGCCGGTCGCCCCATTTGTAAACCAAGATTACTGCTTACAAATTAATTAATTCCACCTCACATTTTGCAAGCTAACACGACAATAACCCAGATACGAATGGTTATCGGTAATCAACAACAATCATTCAAGCCATCGGCTGCACGGCCTTCAGAGCTGCCTTCAGAGGCTGGTCTAGGCACATTCCAACTAAAACAAATGCTAATTATATGGTAATGAGCTGCTTGAATATTGCAGCATCGGTATTGTCATGCGCTGTGGTATGTCAATGAAATTGTTTGTGTTGTGGTCTATCTCGAGTTGCTGTGAGCGTTTTGATCGTTAAAAGATTACAGCTTTCTGCTTTTATAATTATCACTCTTATGTTACAGGCATTGGAACAAGGTTGTCTGACCTTGTGAAGGCCGCAGGAATCTGCTGGATGCGGAAAGCACAGAACCGGTTGAAGTGGAGGTGCTTGGGGGAAGCCTATGTCCAGCAGTGGACGTCTTTCGGCTGAAATGACATGATCAATAACAAGAACTGAACTGAACTGAAGTCTGAACAAGATATAAGTAAATGGCCAGACTTGAATTGGAGAAAAATTACAGAATGGAATTGGAGAAATTACCGTCCCCGGGAATTAATTTGTTCTGGGTGTAACTTCAGCTTTTAGTCGTAGATAAGTAGTCTTCACAGACATAAATAATACGCTGTGTATTACAATAAAATATACAGGACATATTAGAATATAATTTACAGGATGTACTATCTACAGCGACATCTAGAAATCCACTGAGAGAACACCACATACTTACGCACAGCACCCTACATTACACCACCCTAACACAATGATTACGAGTACGTGTACAAGCTAAGATAACAAGCCAACCATATCTTCCACAGTAAATACCAATCTACACATCCAATTAATAGTAAGACAAGAGCAGAGCCTTCTCGCCCTCGTAAACTAGTATCGATACTTCGATAGGTTCGCTCGCCGATCGTAATTATCGATAGCGCAACACTAATTGTGGACGTCGATATCGAAGTATCGAGTGACGATGACGGGTGATGGGTTCTCGATAAGGTGTCGATAAAATGGTGTTTGTTGTGGTTAGTTTGAGTAGTGTTGGTGCATTTTGGATGATGCACTTTTGAAGGGTTTGTAACAGAATACCGGTACCGCAGATTGAAGTTTTCATTTGTAGGTAACTTAGACAGGGATCGAGCAGTTCTTTTCCTTTGCTCTCCGTCCAAGGCACATTGTAAGCGTAGAGGCCAAAACAGTGTTTTTTCCTTAGCTCTCCCTCCGAAGCGTATTATCAGGGTAGCATAAAAGGCAAGGGGGGCCCTAACCTGTTCTTCCAAAGATCCCCAAGCTTCCTCTTTTTATAACCTGAGAAGAAATTATGTGATTTTAGTTTTTTGGATCTTCTTTTGTTTTTTCAATTAGAAACTTCGAAATACCAGCCGTTCTATTCTGCAAAGATCTCACTGTGAATAGGTGAAATGAGCTTGTAGTGAACTGCCGGTCTATTTTGCAAAGGTCTCACCGTGAAAACAGGTGAAGTGAGCTGTCAATCCATCTCAATCCCTAGCATCAAGTTAAATGGCGGCTCACTTCAAGCTCACTTCACGACAATTCTCACGTTGTATCTTTTACGGAATAGACCGGCTGTTAATTCTTAGCATCAGATGGGATGACAGTTCACAACCAGCTTCTAAGGCTGTAACTTCCTAGAGCCATAGCATATCACTGAATACCTCCAGAACTGTGTATGTAACTATAATTATAATGTCAGTAAATATAACAATATCATATGATGCATGCACATCACTTCATCACATCCATACATCATTGTTTTACTCTCATTGTGCGCTACCGCAGGAAATTGTGCGCGCGCGCAGCTTTTTGTGACGAAATGCTTTAATGTTCTATAAAATAGTTTTATTGTTGGCCTGTCATTACCGGTGTCATAAAAATGAAAGCTATCATTAGGGTATAAAGAATTTATTTTATATAATTGTGGTGAACTGTTCAGGTAAATAATAAAAAGAATAATTAGGTTTTATTGTGCATTACGGGTGTGTAACTAGAACATTAATTAGAAAAAGAGGATACAGAGAGATGTTGAAAGTTATTTGTATTTGAAAGCTATGTTGGGTTTACACTAGAAGCGCTATAAATATGGCATCACAGAATAGTGCAGAGTAGCCAGATATAATAATTTAAAAAATATGTTTTATTGGCATAAATAAAATATTTTATTATAGAAAAGAAAGAAAATACGTTTATTTGCGGTGAACATGACACAAAAAATAAAATAAATAAAAGGTATGGGGAAACATGCGTCACATCCACGCAAAACGGCTATCGCTCAGCATTATGCTGCGACCCTGTGCAAGACAGAGCCCCAGAGCAGGTTTTCAGCGACAGCCGGCGCTGACGTAATGACGTCGTCCACAGATAATTTAATTTACAAGTGATAGAATATTTACTAAACAGGAAGTAGACATAGGTACATGGTATAAGAATATCATCCTCAATAAATGTTTTACGCTTTAGAGTAGTGGCAACATTAAACATATATTATAATACTATAATTACAATGAACCTTTGACCTCTCAGCATCAGCTCAGGCCAGATAAATCGCCGATTTTCCTCTAGTTTCTAGCTTTTGAATCTCATTCGCATTATTTAAAAAAATTTAGCAGTAACTTCCGCTTCAGAGAAGAGAAATGATTTGATTTTTTGCAAGTTTGTTTGTTATGCTTTCAAGCTAAAATGGCTGAACAGTTTTGGATGAAATTTGGCACATGGGTAGATCATGACCTGGATTAGGACATAGAATACTTTTCATCCCGATATTCCCACGGGATCGAGATTTATGCAGGTGAAACCGCGTGGCGCAGCTAGTTGTTTACAAAGTCTATACAACCGATTCACTGCGACATGAAATAAGTTTGTCACACAAAGTATAGTTGAACCGCGCCATTTTTCTTGTTTCTCTCATACATAATCAAATCAGCATCGCCACTTAAAATCAAGTATATTTTTCAAATTAGTCTTTGAATCAGCACTTTTCGAACGTCAAAATTATACAACGTGTAACGTTAAATGCGCAAAACCTGAAAATAGTTTGTTCTTAATTGACTACTGAATCGATTTCGGTAATTTTTAATATAGGTTTTTTTTTTCAAAAATTATGTATTTTGCCATTCTATCCGCCGATTGAGCCAAAGAAAATTAAGACTTATTTTAAGGCATAAAGTAATGCTAGGATCAACACGATTTTCTTAATAATAACAGTTAGCTTTAAAAAAATTGTATTATGCTTATATACTCAATGCTCTAATTGGGTTGTATGAGGTTTTGCGCATTTAATGTTACACGTTGCATAAGACAGTCCCTCTAAACGCCCGCCCTTCACTACACAAACTTTTTGGCAAATAATACTTTGTAACCTAGCTGTAGGTAATATTTTAAGCTAGTCATGTTGTCTAATCCTGTGTTACACCTATATCCATGCTGTATGACCTGCGGGATAATTGCGTAACACACTAACCGTATGAAAGGCTTTAATGTTGACAGTTCAACAATATTCATTGCGTTATCTACGTTGTTGAGCAGACAAATTTTTCGCACATATGAAGCAATGTATTAGTAATATCCTTCAAAATGATTCAGATTGCGATTGAAAATGTGTAGGGTGCTGAGTAATAATTTATTCTATATTTCTATCTGAGGTCAATAAGTACTGTCACCAATAGCTATACTTACTCGAGTGAACTCAGCATAAAACTTAACTAAGTCGGATATTGTATAACCATAGTGATAGGTTCTGGTACAAGCCTTACAGATAATATGTCCCATTTCCTTCAGGTAGTGTAACGGCCAGCGTGGGTAGGTAACAACTGATGTTATTAATATTTATGATATACTTCATTAATAAATCATAATTTAATACGGTAACAACGAAATCCGGCAGAAAATATGAAGCGAACGATTGAGTTATGCAAATCGTCTATTAAGGCGCGGTAAAAAGCAATTTTTAGGTGATTGACAATAGCGCATCGTGGCAAAAAATTAGGTTCAAAACAACGACACCTTTGATGTTAGTTGAATCGAATGACCACTAAAATAAACGTAATTTTGCAGTTTTATTTAAATAAAAAATAAATGCATGGCTCAGTGGGATATTTTTAGGTATGTGTTTCTTTAGTTGATTGAATTCTCTTTATTATCATTACATGAAATATGATATGATAGTTTCAAAATTTTGAGAATTATGTTCGCATAATTCTCAATTTTTTTGAGCTATTTTACGATTGTTTTACCATAATGCTATTTAGTTTTTATTAAATATTCTTAAATAAGTATTTTCGTTGAACATTTGACATTATCATTAAATCAATATCTGGCTTGTTGTAATATGTAGCAATACGCCTAGCTATATGGCAAAAAACTAAGCGTTTTACGATGTCCTACGTTTGGGCAGCGCTTTAAGTATGCTTTCTCAAACTATTCTAGTACTACAGTAAGTACTATCTAAAGATTTTTTTTATTCTCTTTGAGGAATGAGTTTTTCTAGGGACTGCAAGTTGAATTAAATATGCAGTAACTGACTTTATTAGCCTATTGGTGACATGAAATGAACCATGAATCGTGTACGTATCAGACCCAATGCAGGAATCAATTCATGCCTAAACATATTTTGGAAAAGATTATTTATGCAGGAAAGAAAGGTTGTCATCATTAACATGAGCTTTTATGAAGTCTTATCCTCTAATTCAAAACGATTAGATCTTATCTTGTTTATCTAAGCACATCTCAGCCAGCAAAAAATAATTGCCTAGATCCGTTTGCAAACCTTCATAATTATCACGGTATCACGGTACTTACAAAATCACCATTCAATCAAATATTACTTTGTAATAAAACCGGAACCACATCAGCCTATCGTCCGGCGTCCGTCCGGTAAGTGTGGCAACGCCTTAATAGTTAATAAAGCTCTGTCCACATCCTTCCGACAATACGTCACTTCAAGGAAATGATTTCGAAAAGTTGTGGGAACATTTGAATTTCGAACGGCTTTTAAATGTCAGCCTATTGAGTTCAGCGCTTTCGTATTTTGAATTTCGAAAGACTGAGCAACTTTGACTTGATTACGTTTGTGATATATTGTGTGAAGGTTTTTATCGTTTGTAAAGGTTTAGTTTCTTCGATAAAAAAAATGTGTTTTATTGATTGCATTTTCTAAAGACACATATTTTAAAATGTAGAATTTTGTAGAGAGTGGAAAATCCAATCTGCTTTTTAAAATTAAAGATGCAACGAATCCTACTAATATTATAAATGCGAAAGTTTGTATGTATGGATGTATGGATGTTTGTTACTCTTTCACGCGAAAACTACTGAACGGATTTTGATGAAACTTTACAGTAATATAGCTTATACATCAGAATAACACATAGGATACTTTTTATCCCGATATTCCCACGGGATCAAAACTTACGCGGGTGAAACCGCGGGGCGCAGCTAGTATATGAATAAAACTTTCGTCTAGCAATTTCCAAAAAAAAAACTAAGTATATATGTTATTCCACATAAACGTAAATCCCGGGGCACAAAGAGGAGGCATATGTCCTAGCAATGGAAAAATTATAGGCTGATTATGTCAACCTAAATGCACTCATGAAACGTCAGAAGCTAGGTGCAACATTATCTTAGTCTGTCTCGTCATAAAAGTCCTATCTGAAGGGACTTCCCAATGATATTTCAAAAAACATTCATAAAAGTAATTATTGGCACAAACCACCACTTAGCCGCCAAGACTAGCCTTGACCGAAATTACAAAATAAATAAGCACATTCTTTGTAAATCCTACTAAGCGCATTTCTACTAAAGTAAAGGTTGACAGTGACAGCTAAACGTCATCAATATAGCAAAGGGTTAATCGTATTCTAATTTTAAACGCAAACTATAAGCTCCCTGCTCGACCAGTCTACTCCCATATCAGTGCACAGAGTACATAAATAGAGGTAATCTCAGTGCAACCCCATTACTTTTACCTTAAGATACCGCGTTCCGTTACTACATGATACATTAGCTAGGCTGTGACACGGTAAACATTAGAATATCCCTGTCCACCAGGATATCCTAATGGCCGCTGTGTGTACCAGGCTTTACAGTTTTTGTGGTATAGGTTGTTTAGTAAAATTGTGCAGGTTATGTATGAAGCGGGATTGATGACTTCCGCCTCCTGATGATTACATAATCATCTGTAGGTACCACAAAAATGTAAAGAATGTTACATACATATTCAACTAAGGGGTGGACTGTAATCGAATCTCTAATTATAATTAAAAAACACCTATAGATTATCCAAAAACTCAAAATCAATAGTCACTTATTCGAATTAAGCTGAGAATTAGCATTTTACATAAAACAGGAATATTACAGAAGACGGCCCCCGAAACGCCAACCCATTTTCACGCCCTAGTGTTTAACCAGTTGAATGCCGTAATTACAGAAACAATTAAAAGGCCAGTCTCGCGTGGATCCACGTTCATATTGGCATACGAAGGGTTAAGCTTTGAAAAAGAAGCGGTGCAACAAATTCCCTAGCAACGCACCCAAGATAACACTGCCCAAGACTGACCCAATAATGGCATTAGGGGCTTAACACTCAGTAGCAACGCTTGCTACTCACACGAACGTACCACCGAATCAAATAAGTTTTACCCGTTCGCAGGTTTAATTTTCTTTACCTTTTACATTTACTAAACTATAATAATAAATATTAAAACAGAAACCCACATCACAATACAAAATCAACGAGAAAATAAACAGACCTTTCTAAACATTTCCCTTGACACCTCACACCACCAATGATAATATAAAGGTAAAGAAAGCAAACCACTTTAATTCGATCAGCTATTACGCGTAGAGGAAGCAAGGCAAGTGTGTGTAGCCCGGCTAATTGAAGGAGGTTGGTGTCCGGTCGCGTCACAACCGGTCAAGGCGACCACGCAAATGGGCCGGGTATTACGACCCGAGAGCGCTGAACTTGGCTGACCATTAGAAAATCTAATCTCACGCCGCTTCTGTGTGGGTCGCAGGGTGCGGGAGTTGGAAAGTCCAGAAGCATATTTTAATAAAATAATTTATTTTCATTCATGACACAATCTGCATTCACTCGCTTAGCCGTTTTAATACATCTAGAGATGGGGAAGAACTTTTTGTCTATTTTTCGAAAGTCTTCCTCAAGGGATTTTATCTCTGCCGCGCGAACCAATTTTCGCTTGGACTCTGCTTGCATCAAATCATTATGCATCAAACTGGATAAGACAGATTTCTAAAATTAAATACCTACGTTTACAGGGATCTCCTTACTCTTACCCGGGTTCAAATATTATAATAATTATTTTTTTTTTATTTTTAAATGTTAGCTAGGACTCCAATATTATGCAGTGCAATGCACAAAACAACAAGAGGCAAAGTCAAATATCGCATGCGTCTGTAAATTTACCTTCAAAAATAGTTGAAAACACGCAATACTACATGGGCTAATTTTACCAAAGTCAGACATCTTTGATAAGACTTAATAAAGGGATAAAAGTTTGGTGAAATTCGACGTAAGTTATAAAAATATAAAGGTATTTTACGAGTATGCGAAAAATCCGCTACATCAAAACTCCTTGAAGTTGGCCAGTACTTTCTTGCTTCCATACAGCTGTCGGTGGCACCCGGGCCCCGCCCAATCGCGGCTGCCCCGTCCGACACTTACCCTGATTGAAACTATTAAAATGGGCGAGGTGAAAACCAAACACTATAGTTTAGCTTTCCACTCGCCACAGATACGATAACTACACGTTTACTGCTATGAATATTACGTTAGTGCTACTCATTTTTATGGAAAGCTTGTTAGTTCACTACAGTGTAACGTAAACTGTAACATCAGAAAAAAAAGGATAACTTCTAGATAAAAATGAGACAATTTGGGAAAATCTACGATGACATAGCATCACGCTTGTAATCTCTGAAGGGTTGGGCAGAGGTGTACCTATAGTGCATCCACATTTCGCCAGTTATGTTTAAGTCCCATGTAATATGGGGGAGCCTATTGCCATCAACCGAGCAAGGATCCCGACAGATAACTAATCGTAGCAGGTGGCGTACTTTAGTTTCTGCTTATCCCCATGGGAAGAAGGCCTGAGTTTATGTATGTATACAGAATGATCAAAAAGTTTTGGATCAAACGAAATAGAGAGATAAAGGAGGTCATTTCCAACGCTTTTATAGTGAGAAACAATCTTTGCTAACGCTTCAAAACTTTTGGAAAAAAATAATTGCTCTTGAAATTTGGTACCCATAGCCGCAATAAAACATTTGTAGTACTGATACATTATCTAGTAATAATACAACACCGTTTGTTTTGTTGTTTTATAACACATTTTTTTAAAATAGTCTAATTTGTAAAAGAACTATGTATACAAAAATATCCATAACTTTTAGGGCAATTGAACTATGGCCATGCTGTAGGAAAAAATTTTGCTGGAAATGAACTCCTTTATCTCCCTATTTCGTTTGATCCACGACTTTTTGACCACCCTGTATAAAAGAACCGACAGATGAACACGTATCGCAGCACGGTACCTACATACATCCCATACATTTTGGTGCTAGTTAGGTACACCAAAAAGTATGGTAGAAAAATATTTATATGTATATCTCCAAAAATTTGAAGACATGACTGTGACATCTACCAACCCGCACTGGGCCCGCGTGGTAGATTACGGCCCACTCCCTCTCACAGAGAGGAAGCCTGAGTCTCAGCAGTGGGAACATTAGGTATAAGGCTAATTATGTGTGACCAGTCTTGCAGTTTCCTTTTCCAAAAACGTTTCACTTTTCCTCCTTAAAACTGATCCTAATACCCACCTGAAGTGCACTATCACCGAGTGTATCCGAGCAAGTGACAGGCGAGCCGACATGCAGATATTATAGCGCTGCGCCTGCGCCGGGCGTGGGCAGACCTCCGAGTTATTGCTTGTCCCACTGCCTGTTACCGTTATCTTATAGGCCTTTATTATATAGGACTTGGGCTGGTTGAGAATTGTGTGTGTTTTTTTTTTTATTTAACTACGAGGTACAAATTAAGGGCTGAGAAGGGGAGGATGGGAAATCATCAAATGACCCCTCCCGCTCTGGGTGGAGCAGAAGGGAGTGTCAGACTCTTACTGACTAAAACCCACCCGTGTTCCTTCCTTAGCCCTTTATGTTCCGGGGCAGCGGTAACCCTTTCGGACAATCCCGCTGCCCTGAGAAGAGTGTTGAGTCATAAAAAACAGAAGTTTAAGTAACGTTTTTATGGCATAAAAATACTACTATTAGATATTTGTATTAGGGGGGATGCGCTAGGGTATGCCGTGAAATTATTTTTTTTGCCATTTTTAAGTCAATGTCAGGTTGTATATATTGATTAAAATATGATTCTCAACCGTAACTAATATGACTTTATAGAGTTATAACTATTAGAACTAGTTATAGAAGTCTCGAGTTCATATTACCCTATCGAATGGTAAAAAGGTCTCATCTATGTCACTCAAGTCAAATAATTTATTAACTCGGCAAACATGGGTAAGTAATTGGTACTAGATGCAAATTCATAATAGTAGTATTTCGGCACATAAGTAAGAAAATAATATTTAATTATAAATTAAATTAAATCTATACATCTATACAAATAAATAAAATGGAAGTATTAGAATGTCAAAATAACAGCTTTTCACTAAATGCATTATAAATAAATACATATATAGGTACTAATAACAAAACAATTTAAAAAAATTATCTGTTTGTTCTGGCTAATCTCAGAGACGGCTAGACCGATTTTAATGAAATTTGGTATGGGGATACTTTGAACCCTGAGGAAAAACTTACGCTTTACTTTTTATCGTTATACCACGCGGCCGAAGCCGCGGTCGAAAGCTAGTTAAAAATAAATAACAATACGGTCAATGAACAATGTGTGAAATTTTACTAACCCATATCAAATTTTACAACAAAGCAGATTAGAAATAATTAGAATGAGGTACAGACGCCAAGCCAGCACACCAAGATACCTGAAACTGTAAAATTTTCCCAATCAACTTTGAGGCTTATGCTTTAGCGATAAAATTGAAAATCAATTAAAGAAATTTGACAGATTGTAGTAGCTTGATGTGATGGCGTCTGTACATAATAACTTACACTCGTGGAAAGGGTAAGTACAACACATAATTGCTTACCTCACCTCCGAGTACTTAAGTAGAACATTAATTAGATGCTGATGTTTAGATAAGCCGGTAAGTATTAATAAAGTTTATGTGTTGTTATTTATTTACACCGCACTTAAACAAATCGTTATTTACATAAATCATAGGAAGAGTTGAACCTGAAGTTATTAAAGTACCTCGTTAGCGATTTAAATACTAACTGATGCGCGTAAAGTATATACCTACGTAATTATATCGTTAAAACATGAGTAATATGTGTGTTTTTGTAAATGAAAACTGCAAATTAGTACATGATTAATGGCTGGAAACTCGCCTTTTCAGTTGTTAATTCTAAATCTTTTGGTGTTTAAGTATCACCTTCTAAGTAACTCATCATCATCTGCATAGCCTTTTCCCAACTATGTTGGGGTCGGGTTCCAGTCTAACCGGATGCAGCTGAGCACTAGTATTTTAAAAGAGCGACTGCCTATCTGACCTCCACAGCCCAGTTACTGGGAAACACGATACCCCTTGTTAAGACTGGTTGTCTGACTTTCGGGCTTCTGAAGACCAATAACGACTGTCGAAGATCCACGAATGACCCGGAATCAACGGGCTAACGTGCTTTCCGAGGCACAGACGGGTCTTGGTATGAAAAGATGGTCACCCATCCATGGACCAACCGCGGCAAGCGTAGCTTAACCTGATTACTCGATCCGTGCGGCTGCTATTACTTACCGTTACCATCTAACCCCCTTAATAATAAACGTATTATACAAGGTGTAACATAATTAACGCAAGACCTCATTACACCCCGATTAGAGTATTGAGTTAAAAGCATAATACAATGACCAAAACTTATTTTTTTAAAGCTTGCTATTTTTATTAAGAAAATCGTGTTGACACTAGCATTACTTTATGCATTTAAAATTGAGTCTCATTGCCTTGAAATAAGATTTAATTTAATTTGGCTCAATCGGCGGTTAGTATGAAAAATACCTACTTACATTAATAGTAACTGAAATCGATTCAGTAGTCAATTATGAACAAACTACTTTCAGGACTTGCGTTTATTCTGTTACACCTTGTATAGATGACTAGTTACACACTGATTTCTCTCTTTCAGTCGTCAGTAATTTGACTTTCGAAAGAAGAAGACAAAGATTTGTGTAACTATACAGACGCTGTATAACGTTTATTAGTAAGGGGATTAGTATCTCCAAATTTTCTTTCTTTTGTAGTAGGTACTCCTCATTTTTCGGAAAAGTTTCTGTGTATTTTGCTCCCACAAAGAATCCTTCCTTCTTTTCCTGTTTAAGGATAACTACATTGTTTTTGCAGAGTGAATATCCTAGAATATTAAGATGACAATTACTTAGGTGAAAGGTTAACAGCGGTAGTGAGGCCCTTTGTGCACAACACGGTTTCTTTACGATACGCCGCGGTGTATAAACTGCGCCATAGAAAAAAACTTGCCCGTCAACAAACATAAATATAGTGATCCATACAACACTGATGAACAATACCGACACACGGCGAATAAAGGGATAGTCACCGTATCAACTCGAACCATTCAGTATTTTTTGTATGAAACTCCCTACTGCAACGCACACTAATCGGAATCGTAACGCAATCGCCTCGCCTCGGGATATCTCACGAACCGCGGTGCGGCGCGCTCTTCGTCCCCGCGCTTACGTCTCTTCGTACCCGAGCTTACGTCTCTTCGTCCACCCTTTCCCCTCTCACCCATCCCGCGGCCTGCTTGCAGCACCATCAACCAACCAGCGGTCGGAGAGCCGTAAGCGCGGCGTCGCCTAGCCGTTGCCGACTCGACGTATCGGAGCTGCTGATCCGCTTTGGTTACGTGCTTACGTTAGGTTGACGCCTGTTTGACGGCAAGGCGAAAGACGATACGGTGACCATCCCTTTTCGAGTTGATATGTGTGCTTTAACCTTACACCGTGGTTTTTCACGTCAAGAAAAACTTGTATGTACAAATGGCCTTAACCTTTTGTATCAGATAAATCATAAATCTAACTTATATCACGAAAAAGTAAAAACCCTCTCCTTCCTACAATCTCTACTGAAGATATTCCCTTAACACACAGCCCTGCAAACAATATAAATTGATTCATCTCATTCCCATATCATAGGGTTCCTGAAATCGTGCCTCCAGAGGTCGTAATCTTAGAAACTATTGTAAGGGAACCGAATATCGTACATTGTTAGTCAGTGGTGCTAAACCTTCATAATATTATCAAAGTCCTTTTAACTATTTCAAGATTATTAATAAGATTAGAAGAAGATTATTATTAGTGGCAGGATGGTGGTATATTCGTATTTTATTGGTCCATGGATATAATGCAACATTCATCATCATTTCAGATGAAAGACATCCACTGCTATTTATTTATTTCGTTATTTTCCTAAAGGCTAATTTTTCCAACGCCAGATAATTTTATCGGAGGAATAATTTAGAATTTTTGACAGTTCGTCCATACAAAAACCATCAGACGTCAATTTTATTCCACGAGTAAAAATTATCTGTCGATTGAAAAATCAACCCTGAATAATACAAAAAGGTAAACAATAGGTACGCTCGCAGGAATTTTAGGGAGTAGCGGTACGCCAAATATTTTATGTTAACTTTTATTACGTCCAGCGCCATGGTAATCGCCAACCTGTTTAGAGTAAGCATGGTGATCAATGCTTGTGCCTTCTCTGAATGGGCAAAGGCCTCTTGCCTTTGCCCTTCCGTGGAACAATAATAGGCTGGTTCTAAAAACAGTCCTCCAGACCGTATTTCGGCCACGGCGGCGGCCAATTTCAACGGAAACTAGCCTTCGATGCAAGAGATATTATAGTGCACAAGTTTACGCGCAGTCACAGGTGCACTCCCTCTTCCTTCACTCTCATAATCCAATGGGCCGGCAATCCAACACGACCGGAGAGAGATCAGGCGCAGGACCAACGGCTTAATGTGCTTTTCGATGCAAGGGGGTATCACACCGCCAACTTCCAAACTTCGGGCTGGTAGGTACTATTACGGTATCGGTAGCTGGTTGTCACGCATACCGTCTCAGGTGAATGTTGAGCATCTCTGGTCCAGATATACCGTGTGTACGGGCCACAAGGCAGCCGACAGGTAGGCTGACCCCGCGCGCGGCCGCGTATAAATCCCATTGTTTCAGTAGATAGATATTATTTAATATGTACGGGAAATATATAATACTGTGTGTTATAGCCTTACATTGTAGACCTTTTCACACCTCCGTATTTATGTTTTGTTGAGTCTGAACGGATGGCTGAATTGTGTGATTGTCGTCGGTAGAGGGGTGATTACGGATGATACAGTCTGTAAAGAACTATCTACTACCGCGCTATCGACTATCGAACTTTACGTATTAGTTATATCGATAACGATAAAAAGCTTAAGAACAAGCGTCACAAGTAAATGATGGTTGTTTAAAACTAGAAAAAAAAATTGTCAAAGAACGTACAGACACCAGCACATCAAGCTACCCGAAACTGACTAATTTTCCCAATCAACTTTGAACCTTATGCTTTAGCGATAAAGTTGAAAATCTATTAAATAAATTTGACAGTTGTAGTAGCTTGAATTGCTGGCGTCTGTACAACAGAGCCAAAACGAAAGCTAATATACCTATAATTTCAGAATACTGTTAAAGTAGTTGAATTTTGCTGTTACTTTGCTTACGTAGGTCTGAAATAAATGTTTTAATGATTAGGTTCGCAAATAGTAACTGGGTGCTAGTAACTACATAGTTAACCGAGTCACTAAGTCCCTGAAGATTGATACAATCTGTACGATGTATCATCGGTTTAATCGATTACGATACAATCGATTGTCAACTCGTTTGGAAGGCGTAAAGGGCGTAAAGCGTGCGTACGCCCACGTGTTCACGTCATCTCGAGTAACATCGGAAGCTGCAGTAGCCTATTACAACGCATGTTGAGGCTTTAGATAGTCGTAGATGTCAAATCTGCTAAGGGATTACTTAATTTATTTACCATAACTACCTGTGCATGAATACCTATCCTCACTAAATATTTATAAAACTCCGTATATACTGGATGATTTTTTTTATAGTCTCGAAATTTTTACAGTGTTTGCCCATGAATATGATCAACTTTCACTATGGGACTAACTCTGAAATCACGAAAAAAATCTGCTGTTTAATACAGAAGTTCAATGCCTACTTTATCGAAATGTATGAAACAGCTGTTTTTTTTTTTTGCTGGCTTCTGTCACAGAATACCTAATAGTACTTCGTACTTCTGTACTATTCCAAGGTTACTTTTGCACAGTTAATAAAATTATTATAATTTGCTAAAACGCCAGTGCATCATTTGAGGATTATTTTTCTATTTCTACTTTTATGCCAATGTTATAACTTAATTATTTTACTCGTGGGCGGAATAGCAGAATACCTAACTGATAGAACAAAACTTGATTTTTCTTTCTGAAACAAAACTACTTCTGCTAGGTATATGCCATTTTCATCTCTCAAACAAACACACAAATATTTTAGTTTATTAGGGTTAGAAAAGTTTGGTATTGGCACCGATTCTGTTGTTCACAAACTAAACTAAATTTAAGTTCAGTGCATCTTTTTCTTTCTATTTCAATATGAAAAGGACAGAAGATTAATATTAGTTTAGTCCTGCCAAATTAGTCAGCGCCTGACGTAAATTGACGTATTTTTAGTAGCCAATTTTTTAATCTCGTCTAACTTGTCTATGCATTATCCGATTATTCCCGATGTCCACCACTTGTCTGGCCACCACTGGGGGACAGCGAGACAACTTTAAAACATTATTCTCGTTGTCCACCACTGGGGGACAGCGTCACAACTTTGTAAATTATTTGACTTATTTGACAGGACTAAACTAATATTTTATCTTCTGTCCTTTTTGTAATGAAATAGAAAGAAAAAGATGCACTGAACTTAAATTATTAGTTTAGTTTGTGAACAACAGAATCTGGGCCATTGTCTTTTTTTTTTTGTAATTTAAAGTGTATAAAAAGTTAATTATAATTCACTAAGTATAAGTAGTTTGCACAATGTATATGTTTTTATTTGATTCAAGAAACTCACAAATAATAACATTACTTCAAAAACTTTACATTACAAAAACACAGTTTCACGAACGCATTCGTAATTCTTCCGAAGCTACACGCACACAACATACATAAAGACAGTTATTCTTAAAGTAACGTGGACATATCCAGAGCAGGATTCCAACCTTAATTAACCACATCGAATGTAATTGATAAGTCCATGTGATACCTTTTTGGATAATTAATATTGTGTATTTTAGTTCGACCCGTTTTGTAAGAGAATACAGTAGCGAGAATTTAGGTATGTTTACGAAAATGGCAGTGACAGTGGTATAAGCTACTTGGTTTTGTAAACCAGTTAGGTATTATGGTTTTCTACTAATTGACTGCCCCGTTGGTCTCGTGGTTGCAAGCGAGACTGCTGAGCGTGGGGTCCTGGGTTCGATTCCCGGGTCGGACAAAGTGTTATTGAGTTTTTCCATTAGGAATTTCTTAGTAACAGTCCGGAGTTTGGAAGTTGGCGTTTTAATACCCCCGTGCCTCGGAAAATACGTAAAGCCGTTGGTCCTGCGCCTGATCTCTCTCCGGTCGTGTCGGATTGGCGTCCCATCGGACTATGAGAGTGAGGGAAGAGGGAGTGCACCTGTGTCTGCGCGCACACTTGTGCACTATAATATCTCCTGCGTACCTGGCTAATCTCCGTTGAGATTGGCCACCGTGACCGAAATCGGTCGAGGAGGCTATTATTCTACTAATTCCCAAGCTATGTAAACAGCGGGCTAATTGCGTAGGTGTTACACTTTTGTAGGAAACAGCAGATTTTTTTTTACCGAAGAAAAAAACCGAAGAAAAATTTCAATCCCAGATCCAGAATCATGTACTGATTCCATGGTAACAAGGCTGGATGTACTCGAAGAACTATTCATCACTAATGTCTAATTGCATCACACTAATATTATAAAGGTGGAAAGTATGTGAGATTGTGAGGGTGTGTGTATGTTTATATGTTTGTTACTTCTTCACGCACAAACGGTTGAATGGATTACGTTGAAATTTGGCACGCATGTAGTTTATAACCAGGATTAACACATAGAATACTTTTGATCCCGATATTCTCACGTGATCGACACTTATGCGGGTGAAACCGCGGGGCGCAGCTATTAATGACATAAAATACAGTATGATTAAAAATAAAACGTATTTTTATTTGTCAATGTTAGCGCTTTAGTTTGTCGAGCGAAAATTGTGTCGCACTTTCGTTCGTCGATCAAAAGTTTCGTCGTCCCATCGTTTGTCGTGAAAACAATCAGTCGCACTAACTTACATCGAGCTGATGTGCTATCGCACCACTGATGGTCGACATATCGTACTGTCGCCTTAACATTTGTCGCAAATTCGTTACGAAGTCGTTCATGACACGAGCTAAGGCGCAGAAGGCCTAGCCTAGCCTTTAGTAGTCTATAATTTCCTCTCAGAAATTCCTAAGCAAGACTATGAATTGAACTCCCGACCTCCGTACCGCAATTCGACGCTTTTGCCGTTGGTCAATTATCACCTCCATCTTTACTAGTTCATAAAAGTATCCGCCTTTCTAACACAGCACTTAAAGCTCTGCTGACACTATAAAGGATAACCATCTTGAAGATAAAAGTTATAAATAACTTATCTGCATCACTCGCACCATTACTTGCAGACTCACATATGATGTGCTCTCAAATCTTAAAAGGCTATAGTCAAAACGTTAACGGTACATGCATAATTATTGTTATTGCACAAAAATGTAATTACTTGCAGCGATATTTATTGATAAAAACATATAAAATATGACAGGGCGACCGCTGCGGCCGGCTGAGATAAAAGAGGATCTGCACTTACGCGTCTCGTATGTATAGTCTTGACTTTAGTTTGCGAGTCTCTTAAACAAGACTTTCGCACAAAGCTCCGTAATATACTTCCATGCAATGACACTATACATCAAAATGCCAAACATAAATCACGATCCCGAGTGCCATAAATATAGATTACCTATCTCATTGTTTTAATTATCGTTTCAAATTATAATTACCATCTTAGCTCTAATGTCTTCATCAATAAAGATTTTAAATGTTAGTAGTTAATCACTTCCTTCTTTCATGTACTAACAAAACCCCGTCCTTCCGTATCCAAAGATCTGTTTTCCACTTCAGTCTCTTAATTAAACATAATTACAGCACTTATACTGTACGTACATTCTAGCCATTCACCTTTCATTTCCTCGCAGTGGTGCAGTCAACGGCTCCAACCTTACTACACTCTCATAACCTATAAACAATTAATTATAACAATTTATCGCGCCTGACTACAGATACGCGACAAGCGAAGGAATGTGCTACAGTTTAAATGAGGCTGCGCGGGAGTTGAACCGGTCGGGGGCGATCGGCCGCCTCCGCGCAACTTCGGGGAAAGGCCGACCATGATTTATAGCTAAAATTAAACTCCGAGTACAGGTCGCAGCAACCGTCGAATGCAGGGAAATGAGATCACGACCGAAATAGGGATCGATTATATCGATAATTTGACGGCTATGTTGGGAAATATCTTATTTGTGACATGTGGGGTATATACCGTGATGTAACCCGGTGCTACCTCAAATCGAACTTTTAAGGCTTTAAAAGTTCGATCCAATTAACGGTTTTCTCATTTCCTGTTTAATAAATGTGAGTAAGTAATGCCTTCCAAAACCGACTAAAAATTAGGCGTTAAAAGGCTTGTACGGTAACAATATTTAAGTAAAGTGATATACCTTACGATCTCTGAATTGTTTGAACTGCGAACACCGCAGAACTGCGGACGTCGTAAAATCTAGTTCCATAAAAGGGTGACAGAGCATTCGCAGATCATTCCCACCTAGCACGGATATCAATTTGAAACCAGAATATTATCTGATCTGTCATCGTGAAATAAGACCTCTAAACACTCATGCGCACTATCGTATAATTCCCTAATTCGCATTGTTCTTATTGGTCTATCAATCGCCGGCGCATGCGCTGTACAGTCCAATGCAGGGTATATATTGCGGGATGAGATAAAATCGCGCCAGTCGAGCTGCGGCAGCGGTCGCGTTATCTCGATCTGGGAGCTAGTAACTGCGGCCCGCAGGTCGTTCCATACAAATTGTATGGCATATCTACTGCTACTTTTGGGCATAGTTAACCTTATAGTTTTCTTGTAGCATGTTCTCGGCCACTAATGGGAGCGATTCATCGCGTCAATGGTGTGAGAAACGCGTAAATAGTCCTGCCCTGAAGATGGAGCCTGCTGATACTATTTGAATTGTATCGGTGTGAATGTAGGAAATTGGATTTAGTTGCTCGCTGAAAAATAATAAATGGACATATAGGAAACTGACCAACGATCAATTAGTACGGCAGGTTCACATGTGAACTGTTAAAAGGGCGACAGCGAGTTTGTTTAAATCCATTCATGACACGTACATACTTATTAGATAAACACTACTTTTTAATGATAAAATCGACACGCTATCTAAGTATTAAGAGTTAGGTTTAAAGATATACTCTCAAAAAAGGCACAAAATCACTTACATGAGAACAATGCTTGAATTAAATTATATAAAGTTCGTCACAGACGTCACGATAGCAATTATTTTATTATACACACATCCAATCCAATGCATTCAGCTTTTAGGAAAGGTGTTACTTGTGATTATATGCAGCTAATTTAGTTTTGCATGCATTGAATGAGCGCAACTTTTTTATACATGAGAGTATTTTGTTATATTATTCTGCTCCTTCAAAAGTTATCAATTTTTTGCCAAACTTAGTTCTCATCTATACATGTTGAAATTTTAATCACCGTTTTCCTTTATGAACAACTTTTACTGTGGGGCCAAACCTGAAATCGCAAAAAAAATCGGGTGTTCCCTGCATTTTGACGAGTTATGCGAACATAAATGTCCCATAGTAAAAGTAGTTCATAATGATGAGTACAATGACCCCTGAAGAGAAAAATGGTGATTAAAATTTCACCCTATATAGAGTTACCAAAGTTACATCCTCAAGATGTTATTGATTTGATATTCTTCATGTCAAACTTCATCAAAAATATGCAACGACATTTCATGATACTCAACACATCACTTATAATATTAATACTACTAAAAAATTTATGAGAGCGATGAAAATGAAAATTACCAAAGTGGAAAACATACGTATTTCACAACCGCGGCCAGATTAGATAGTTGTTCGTTAAAGATGTTCTAAAAATTATCATTTAAAGATGCTTCCGACTGTTTCTAAGGCCTACGTATACCCAGAAAAATTGTTAGACCATGGCACAGAATACCTAATAGTACTTCGTACAGAATGGCCACTTCCTTCCCGCGCTGACATCAGAAACCGCACCTTACCCCGCACAGCGCGGCGTTCTCAGCGGCGCTCATTAGCTAGGGGCGCTCGCAAAGAACCGCAGCGCTGTACTGCTGACACGAACACACAATTTTGCAATTTTGCAATTTTTTTTTTTTTTTGAAAGTTTTATTTGAGTTTTAATCATATAGTGTGATGCTTTTCCGAATTTGTATTTACATAAATGTTTGTAAGATATCGCATTTTAATACCAAGCGATTTAATAACCGATTATTTATAGTTAAGTAAGTAATTTAAATGAAAATATTTTAGTGTAAGCAGTATTTAGTTAGGTATCTTACTTTGGCATTATTGATTGAATAGATAAACCTCTTTTAAACCGACTTTAAAAAAGGAGGAGGTTCTCAATTCACTTGTATTTTTTTTATTTTTGTTACCTCAGCACGCCGTCATTTGTAAACCGATTTGGAAAATTATTTTTTTATTTCAAAGGATATACTTCCAGATTGGTCCTATTGTGGTCAAAATCCAGTTCTGATGACGGTTTCCTGGAGAAATCGAAGGAACTCTTCAAATATTATAGGCACACCTATAGCGATTCGGGTATTAAGTATTTATAGTAACTCGTGCATTTGCTCTCGGAAAGCAACATTTAGTGAAGTGGAACTGATGATGAAGACCACAGATGGCCACCGGGACTACTCAATAATAAGTATTTCACAGGTTGCGATTCGATTACTTTAATATGGTTGCAAGCACAATTTATGCTCGTCACAATGCGAATGGTATTTCACCATAGGGGCTGGAGCTGATAGTGGAGTACCAGGAGAACTCCTCAACAATTTACGTCCCTGCATCGGGAAAAGCAATATGTATTTTGTAAACGGCGATGAGCAAGTTGACATTAGTCTATTGTACCTTAGATACATTATAAACAGACCCACTAAAAAGCGAGAAATAAAAACTTTTTTACAAAAAAAAAAACCGACTTCCAAAAAAAATACAAAGTGAAAAATAACTTTAATTTTGGAATTCGGTGGCAATAAACTAAAATACAGATCCAAAGACACCGACTTCCGAAATTAAAGTTATTGTTAAAAAGTTTTACTTATTAACTAATAAAATATTTTTATTTCATTACGAACCCGACTAACTAGATAAACAATTGAACACCGCTCGTACAAGGTCACGTATCGTCGTCGCTCACCGCTATTTTTTTACGCTACGCACGACAGCCAACCCTGCTAGAGTTCACGCACACATTTGCACGTGTACTAACGTCATTTGGCTATGTAGTAGTAGTAGGTAATTATTTTACGCGCGTTGTACGGAGTGTTCGGGGTGTGACCATGGTTTAAATTTTCTATATAGGAATATTTTTCATAAAAACTTTTTGAAAAAAAGTCTTCTAGTATAGGCAATTGGCACCTATCGACAAATAGGGATGGGCACTTCGGGGCACAGCAAAATAGATGTGTCAGATAAAGTCCTCGCCCTTCCGGGTAACACGGTGTTGCAGTATGCAAACATATCTACTTTATTACAAAATCTCTGAATCAAAATGACGCTAGAAAGCACCATGTCAAAAACTATTACAAAAAACTCAAAACACAAATCCTACCTAGCCACCGCGTATCACTCGGCCTCTCCTACTAGAATAAATTTACACAGCAATAAAAGGCACATAAAGTGACATAATAGCACTGCATCTGCCATCCCTCCTGCTTCTAAATAGCTTCATAATACGGTTGATAGTCATATCTAGTCCATCTTACATTTACATATAAAATACAAGCGCGCTTTATGCGTTTATAACTCGGGAATCGCTGAACGAATTTTGATAGACTTTTAGGTTTATTTTTCTTATTGTTAAGCTTGTTTTGGTATCAAAATAAATGAGTGTAAAGTGCTGAAAATATATGAAAGCCATACAGAAGGTGATGAGCAACTATATTTAAATACGATAGAGTGTGCTAGCTGAAAGGAGAGTCTGGTTTTATTTTTAGACATTTAAAAAAGTTAGCTATGTAATTTGATGTTGTCTTTTAAAAATATTGCCACTAACACGATTTGGATCAACTAAAATCAATTGGGTAATTGCGTAATGCACTAATACTAGCAATGACTTTCATATTGACAGTTCAACAACATTCATTGCGTTATGTATGTTGTTCAGCAGACAATTTTTTCGAATATATGAAGCAATGGATTAGCAATATCCTTAAAAATTATCCACATTTTGATTGATAGTGTGTTACGTGATTAGGTTGCTGAATAAAGTAATCAGTCGTAAAACTTATAATTAACGTTTTGCAAACATTGCTGTAGAGTGCAGAATGACCAAAATGACTTACTTTTTTTTTTTTTAAATAAAATTAAGAGAAAGTTATAACAGTATGCAGTTCCTAAGCCTAGGATTTTTTTAGAGCTTAGTTATAAAAGCCTAAAATACTTCAAAACTATACCCAAGAATTTAGACAAAACGTGTAGAACATCTTATCTAGCCAGAATCTCGAACATAAGCAGATAAGCTAGTTAAAAATCTGAGAAAAATTCAACATTAAAACAATGCTTTCTCGCTAAAAACGGGTGTTTTAACTTTTTGCATCCAGATTACCAATGAAGATAGCACGGGCGAATTAATTCTTGACATTGAGAGTGTATGCGACCTCTAAGCTCATAAAAAATATGAGAAGAGCCCGGGTTCAGATCTCAAGAATACTGAGTCTGGGTTCTGAGAAACTACAATGTAAGATCTTGCATCATGTGCGAGCCTGTGCGAAATTATCTAGATTTCGAGTATCTTTCGCGCGATAGTGAACATTCGAAATTCAAAAGCGATTTTGTTTCAAGATCCGATAGAAGATAAGTTGTGAAATATTTTATGCCAGTAGGATCGTTGATGTTCTAATTTTGAATCAATACATTGAAATAAAACTGCTTTCGATCGTACTTTTTTTATAGGTGTCAGATAAGTTTTTACGTAAAACTTGTTAATGGTCAAAAACTGTAACTTGTAACCCTGGGGGCATCTCATTGAATGAAACATAAAATTAAATGCGTCTAGACATAGCCACGAAATGTGTCTAGAACGACATTACGCAGACAGAATTATTATGTAAACGCCTCCAAGATTTTTGTTTTTTGTACGTACTCAGTTTTTTTTATCAAATAATTTAAGAAAATTGAAACTATATTTTAATACTAGAATGAAACACTGGCAAACTCATCAGACCACATAAACATATGATATAAAAAACTTTTCCAATAAATTGCCTTGGGGACCGGTTGAAAGGTAGCCGGTCCGAACAATGTTCCGAACGAGATGCGACCACTGATTACGAGTAATTATACCAAACGGCTTCTTGTTAACACGCATTCAACGAAAAAAAAAAATAAAAAAATTAGGCTACTGGTCCCCGCCGTACATAATGTTATACTTTATTTGCGTTGTGTTTGTTTTACCTACATATGGTGGAGGAGTTTGCTGGTTCCTTGATATAAGATAGATTATGGGGACGTGAACTAATTGCATTACATTTTGTGGTCTTTTTCTTCGTCTTGAAAGACGCTTTTTTAGCCAGATGTAGAGTGCAGTTCTTACCACCCTTAGGTATATTGGAGAATGCTCACCAAATCCTGATATTATGAAAGTATACTATAGACAAGCATGATAGAAAGCAGACGCGAATTATGATGTGACGGTGACAATGTTGAAAACTGCATTACGTTCAAGTGCATCTAACTCTGGCTAAGTATATCGGTACTTTAAAGTATGACCACATTCAAGACGCCAAAAAGTAAACATAATTTTGGTTAATACAGTTACGCCACACTCTAAACCTTTGAAGAATCCGGTAGCTCCTGCAATGTAATTCAATAGACTTAAGGACACTACCAAATAGATATCTAGACTAATAATAATCTAGAACAGCTCCATATCTATAGAGAACAAGGAAACGTATGAAAAGATGTAGATTAGAGCGTATACCGCGGGTAGCGGCGGGTGAAAGGTTTCATTGTGGTGTCATGCGCCTGCGCAGCGACGAACAGACCGAACAGTGCGCGCCGCACAAGTGTAGTCGACATGTTGCTGAGGCTGTGAGGTGGGTTAAAACATAAAAAACATAAGTATATTCTATTTTAATGCGTAAGTTACGTTTGGGCTGCATGACTTCCATAAAAACCCAACTGTTCGCCTTCAACCCTAACATACCATAAATAAACGTGGAGTAAAGTTATACCCGAGAGTAATATCGGGATTCGGAAGTAATATTCCACTGGACACCGGTGGGAGGGTGGTCGCAAACCAGGCGGGCGTTAGCCCTACCACCGCAAGGGAATAATTGGCCAGTCAAATAAGGTGTTACGTGTGACTGTCCAGGATGCGCCGAGCGCTCGGTTCAGTTTAGTAACTAGCGGAACAAACTGCGCTACACGAGGAGGCTTCTTAATGCATCCCAAAAATATGTTTTTTATTATTTAATTTAAAACATAAACTGAAATAAGCAGTACCTTTGTACTCGAGACTAATAATTATGTCGTATCTGTATCCATTTTACTGTGTGTACCTACATAAATAATAAAATATATAAATAAATAAAAATGCTAACGTAACGATCACTTACCGTTACTTGTAGTGAAGGCAAAGCTGTCTCGAGGTATGTTTCCTGAAAACAATAAAAGCAGTGTTATTTTTCATAATAATTTTTCTTACTTTCCATAACTTGAATTAGCTACTGTTTAACCATACATTTTGACATTTAAACGTCACTTAACTTTAAGCAAAGTTTACAAATAAACCCCTACCGAATTCAATATAGAGTGTACTTATTTAAAAACAAACATATTTAGACATTCTATGTAGTTTACAATCTTTAAGCAATTTCCGATGAACTCTGCAATAGGAAAAGAACTACTTAAACATAGGTATAAAGTACACATTGCTAAGTAATCGGTGAGTTGTGATTTTAAATTTGTTTTTTTTTTGTTTGATTTAAATTAATTTTGAATAATGAAATGTTATATTCGTGAAAAACTTGAAAAAAATATTGTCTGTAACAAGATATAATAATAATATTATAGCATCATAAAAACACTAGTTACCTCTAGTAAGCAACTCGAGCAGTTTGCTTGAAAAATGAAACTCCGGTCTGAACATATCTTTACACATAAAAAACAACTAAAATCACCGCAAAACAAATAAAAATAAAAACACTGGCACTCAACAAAACCCGAAAACCACAAATTTTCTACCTTGGAATATTTTTTTTTGCCGAATTCAAATCACGAACCGAACCTGCGTTTTCAAATTCCGTTTTCGAAACTGACTTCGAAAATGGCGCGTTCCAATTCGTTTTAAATTTCAAAGTTTGAAGTCTGACGTCACGCGTGTTATACAGTGTTATGTCAAACCAAATATTAGTGTAATATCGACCGACCGATTGTCGCCAACTGTTTAATTATGCCGACTGTCCCGATTCATTAGTGCACTATGGCTTCAGGGACGGCTTTCGAATGGAATTTATTTTATAAAAGCATTATGTGATGGAAAACTAAAATCTTCGCATTATGTTAGGTAGGTTCTTTCTCTCGTTTCTCCTTTTCTAAAGAATTCCAACGCGACTGTTCTGTATTTCAAATTACGCAATTGCATCGCATTGCGTCTGTTTCGGAAACTTCACCTGTTAATTTATTTTCTTAACATATTTTGTATATTGTTTTTTTGGTAAACAAAATTACTTTAATGTTGTTTACGTTAAAGTAATTTTGTTTACCAAAAAACGTATTTGAACCATTAAACACAGGTGTGACAAAAAATAAATTAAAATTAAATAAAACATTAGAAATGGCAAAAAAATACATTTACCAAACTAATAAAATAAAGGATTGAAAACATTCGATTCAAATGTCGTCTACAATTTTTGTAAGTCCCAAGTACGGCCCACGACTCGTCTGGAGAGGTCAGGGTTGCCGACGCTCGTCTTTTGACCCTCATACGTCCCTCCCTCACCAACACACGATAAAATCATACATCCGTCTCCCTCTCACAGGCCGCGACACTTTGCTTGACTTTTAACCCTTCACGTCATTGTCAGTACTATCCTTTTCTTACATAGCGACTTTTTAATATTACCGTTTCATTCAAACAGGTTACGACATATCGGTCGACATATGACCCGAGCATCGGTGTTTCTCTGTCCTTTTTTATCGTTTTATGTAAGTGTATGTGTGTCCTTGTCTGCAGTGTCACGACCCTTACGACTAGCCACTTGAATAGATTAGGTGTTTTCGTACGAATGCGGGTTCAATATTCATTGATAATCGGTTCGTTGGCATTTTATATGCAAGAAATGTATGATTGTTTCCTTTAGTATTCGTTGTAAGTAATGGTTTTATAAATCGCAGTACTGGCAATGTTTCTTTACTTTAATGTTCACTGACAATTTTATATAAGTACCTAGAGTTGTTGTAAGTTGCGACAAGATCAAAGTTCAAGCATACTACATAATACTGGTGACATCGGCTTCACTCTGCAAAGTCTTTCAATGATATGCAGCACTTTCACGTTAATAATACAGGGTGACGACGGGACATCGACGTGCAACTTGTTAAGTACTTTTAAGAGCGTTTACAACATACGGCATTTCATACGAACTTTCAAGCCCTTGTTTTTCGAAATTAATGAACGGTTTTAATGAAATTTCATACGCATAAGCAGGATACAAAGGTCTACAAAGTTAGTAAAGAGCATTTTCGAAATGTCTTATTTAAAAAAGATAATTGGAAATCTCTGTTTCTATGGAACATTTAAAATCGATCTAATTTGGCTGTAATATTTCGAAAATGTTCTTAACTATCTTTTTAGACCTTTATATCCTACTTATGCTGTATGAAATTTCATTGAAATCGTTAATTACTTTCGAAAAACAAGGGCTTGAAGGTTCATATGGAATGCCGTACGTCGAAAACGCTCTTAATAACCGATGAAAAATTTCAACGCCGGGAGTCTGAATCATGGACTGAATTCATGGTTAGAGTTCGTGCGTAGAGGTCCCTGCTTGTAAGGTTTCTATTCTTTCAGAGACGTTGCAGAAGAGATGACCGAGAAATAACAATTAATAGAAAAGTTCTATAATGACATTGCCAAAAAATCGCATTTCACAGTGCAACATGACTCATTCAAACTCGCGGCATTGAGTTATCAGCTTATTCGTTATCTAGAAGCGCTTTATAATTACTTGCTTGAGACTTAATAATTACCAAAACAAATACTGCATCGAAACGGGATAAAAAAAAATACAACCGAAATTAGAATCTTCTCTTTTTTTTTAAGTCGGTTAAAAACCACGCAACGCTGAAAGTATACGACCATTTTCGAACATAATTTAAAAACCGGGCCAAGTGCGAGTCGGACTCCCACACGAAGGCTTTCATGCCACATGGCATAAAACACGTGTCTTGCATGGAGACCCCTGTGGCCCCGTTAATTTCTATTAACTTTATTTTATTTTTATTATTAATTGTTGTTAAAGCGGCAAAAGAAATACACACTCTGTGAAATTTTCAACTTGCTAACTTATTACCTACGGTTCATGAAATACAGCCCGCTGATAGATAGACGGACGGGCAGCGGAGGCTTAGCAATAAGGTCTCGTTGGCAGTTTGACACCCTTCGGATACGGAACCCTTAAAAGCAAAGAGTTGGTAAAACGTCTTCCATTTGCTATAGGTCCTTTCGGCTGTCCAATTTCGAATCTAGAACGTAACCACGACTGTTTTCCAAAGACAAGACATGTTGAACAACTCATTTTCTTTAGTAAAATGCTATTTTCCCCGGTGAATACCTATAGACTGGATATACCTGCCATCATTGATACTTTATATCTTCCAGAAGTGTCAAGAATTCCGGCCTGTACATTTCACTCGCTCACACCCGCGCGCGCGGTGGCTGGTTCAACGTTTTTCTAACAGGTGACCTGAGACGAGACGGAGAATTCCGACCGACAACGGTACGATATGAGCTAAGAATGTGTGGACACGGCGCTTTTTACTATAAGATATCGTCGACCGTAGGTTCAATTGAGGTAAGGGACATTGGGTATTTTGTCCCTTACCTCAATTGAACCTACGGTCGACGATATGTAACTGTAACATTCTTACTAATTTTTGAATCGCGTTTCCAAAATAATATAAACATCTATTTATTATTCTTCGGAAGCTTATAGTCTAATGTCTAGGTTAACATTATACAATTAGCGCATACAGTTACCATTTACAAGCTTTCCTCAATTAAAAGCTATTTACCTAAAGTTAAAAGAAATAAAAATACACACAAACAAAGAATAGAATATTTTCATACAAATAAAACAAAATAAATTCTTCATTTACAACCAAAAACAAAAATTATTTTTTAATACAGTTGCTCAAAAAGTGGCGTATTGCAGGGACGTATAGCGTTCGGGATGTGGGCTATTACATACTCGTGCTTTTTTTTACCTTTCCCGAACTCGTGCGTTCTCTTTCCCAACTGTCAAAATAATGTCTATTACAAAGAAAAACCAACCATGAAGTTTTTACGAAAAAAATTCACAGAAGTTTTTATGATTCATGCAAATATCTTTCATTTCATTTCATCTCATTAAATTTTATTTTCATTTCAAATCAATAAAAAAATTCTTCTGAAGACTTGGCTGTATGGGCATAGTTTCCTTTGCCTACCAGAATGGGTGAAGAAAAAAAAATCTCTGCTTATATTCTACGGTTGGCGCCATTTTTCAGAAATTTTCTTTGCGAGTTTTAGTTGTTTGTTGCACAAAATGAGTAATTTCGACCCTAGTTTTTTTGAATTAACACCACCGGAACTCAGTATAATTGCACAAAATGCTTCGGAGAACATTTTACCGGAAAAGTCAAAAGGTCGCTACATATATACATACGATGAATTTATTGCGTGGAGAGAAGAGAAAAAAACAAATAGTTTTTCAGAAAATGTTATGTTGCCATACTTCTCCGAACTCTCAGCAAAATTAAAATCTTCTACGTTATGGTCGAGGTTTTTGATGATAAAAAGTATGCTGAAAATAAGGAACAACGTGGATATAAGTGAATACCCAAAATTAAATGCTTTCTTAAAACGACAATCAGACGGTTTTACAAGTAAAAAGTCGAAAATATTAACATCGAATGAAGTGGAAAGGTTTTTGAACGAAGCTCCCGATGATCGTTATTTAGCCACAACGGTAATTTATTAATAAGTACTTATATTTTTCTTTAGTATTCAGTTTACGAAATCGCAAAATACAGTCAATACATTATTTTTAAAAATATTAATCAAATCCCTTTTTTTGTAGGTTGCTCTGATTTTTGGATAAATAAATTTGGTAATATGCCAAAAGAAATAGCTACGTTTCTTAGTCTGCCGGATGCTGAGTATTATACTGGGCATAGCTTTAGGAGGACCTCTGCTACATTATTGGCAGATTCAGGAGCCAATTTGACGTCCTTAAAGCGACTAGGAGGTTGGAAATCAGACAAAGTTGCAGAAAGCTATATTGGTGATTCATTAAACAACAAACTAGAAATTGGGAAAAAAATCACACAATCCATTAATTTAAGGTCCAGTCCGTCTCCTTCACATGTTGAAGAGAACGTTCGTCCATCTACCTTCGTTGATAATGATAATTCATCAGATTCAACTCCATCAACTAGCAAACGCCATTGTATGACAAATATACATGAACAATCATACGAAATTAACAATAGTTTGTCTCAAACAGTAAATATGCAACCTAAAACTTCCCCAGTTGGTATAAAAAACTGTACCAATTTCAATGTATATGTGAATTATAACTTTTATAAGAAATAAATGATTAGTTAGGTGAGTTTATTGTGTTTTTATTTTTTATTAAATTGCTTAATTTTTTCGCAACTGTGTTAAAAATAGTCGTTCAGTACACGTGCGAAACCGTCATTGCAACTTGTTCCGACTGTCAACCCTCGCCTTCGGCTGCACCTCGGCTCGGGTAGACATTTGTCGGAACTCTTTGCAATGACAACCTTTCCGCACTTGTAATGAAATATACTATTATGACTCTTCAATTTGAAGGCCTCGGTCAGAGTAGGATAAAAAAAAAAAATTTTTCATTTCTCATACTAGCAAAGTAATGTTTGTTTGATACGAATAGCGGGTGAAAGACGCTGTTTCCCACCTTTGGGCGGGAAAGACTCATAGTAATTGCTTCCCTCTCTAGGGTGGGAATACATTTCAAAAATAGAACTAAATTTGGTTAGGTAGTCAGCTACGAATTTTTTTAAATAATTAAGAAAAATGCTGCGGTCTTGTGAGTGTATAAACAGCCAGTGTGAATTTAAAAAAATACCTATCGGGTTGGACCGTGGTGATGATGCGATGTGTTCCAAATTTAAAAAGACTATAGTTTATTTAACTTTAAATTTCACAAATTGTTCCAACTTCTCAATTTATTTTAATAGGTACTATCCATGTTATTATTATCATTAAATGTTTTAAAAAAACTACAACTTTGTACTTTTCTTCTATTCGAAATGAAAAGTAGAGTGTTTAACACGGGTGAAAGTCATCAATTCCATTCGACCCTTGTATAACAATCTACTATTGCGATGATATTGCGTGTTTCAAGTGTTTTACACCATATCATTTATGAGTATCATTATTCTGGTAATATTACATTCGTAACGGATACGAATGCCAAAATATGACCTACGAACATTCATCTAAGTTCATATCTGGCCACTCTGGGAGACAGAGATCAGACATGGGTCAGACCTAACACTTTGTGAAAATTTATATCTTGAATTTATCACAAAACTGTATCTAAATAAACCACCTCATCTCCTTCCTACATCACTGAGAAGAAAGCGCGCTGGCCATCGCCGCGCGTGCGCTGCTTTTTTGCCGCGATGAATATTTATCGGCCGCCGCGGCCATTAGCAAACACAAGCGATACACTTTCAGACTGATTGGTGCTGTCTTACTGGTTACTTTATACTAGTTTATAGTACATTACCTCGAACTATCTCATCTCTTGAAGGTCTATAATTGAAGCGTTTAAGGATATACAAAGCTGAAATACTACGATAATGTATTGATGAAACGATGTATTGACTTACAATATCTCGAAATGATGTATTGACTTACAATATCTGTTTAACAAATTTGGAGTAATACTGCGACTTTGTAAATTAAATGAGGGAGGAGATGTAAACTCTTAACCGGATACCGGGGATATAATTGTAAAACTCAAAAGATTACCGATTTATAAATAGATCACAGGGATTTGTGAATTTTATGGAATTCTATTAGTGCTCATATACACGAGCGGCACGTGTCGACGCATCGTTCGATTGCTGTTGCCCCTGTCTGCGACTGCCGCCGACGAGTGTCGACGGCTGCAGTTACCCCTGTCGGCGGCTGCCGTCGAGACGTCTACGGCTGCCGCTGACGATGTCGAAGACTGTAGTTGCCTCTGCCGTTGGTAACGCTCGTGTGCAGAGACGGTAAAAAGTTGCATCTATTATTCATTGAGTAATATGCTTGTCAACTGAAAAAATCTAATTAGTCCGTCAGTTAGATTTTCAAAAAATATTTGACCCGTATTTTTTCTTTTGTTACGTAAACCAAAATTGACAAAGATACGACGCTTTTTAAATTCTCAATACGTCACACACCTTGGTATAATTTTTAGAGCGTCCTGACGTCACGAGCCTCCACTCCCGAATTTTGATGCGTTTTATCTTTGTCAATATTCATTGATTTACAAAAACAAAACATACGTGTCCATTATTTTCCAATACTCTAACTGCCGGACTAAATAGGTTTTCAATTTATTGATAGTGGAAACTGGCCTATTAAAGTAGCCTCCACGACTGACGATAATCTTGTCACCATCACATTACACCTCTTGTGTAACTCGTGCTGACACGAAAGAAAAAGGCGAAGTTAAACGCACCTTGGAAAAAGCACTATAGAAAACATTGACTAGAGAATATACTACCAAAGTTTAATTCTTCCTTTGCGTGTAAAACCTATATAATTCACCTAACACTCATCGTAGTGAATAATTAACACATGTATCCACTTCATTCATCATGATAATATCTAATTTAAATTCGATAAGTAGGTACCTAAGTAATCATTTAATTATACATAGTCAACGGTGTTCTATGTAGGTAGTAGCGTGGACTAGACAGACCAGAAAATTATAAGAAAATTGCTTATGTTAGCTACTCATTTACTGACAGACAACGCACAGCCTAAATAAACCGTTGGGTCTAGACGCATAAAATTTTACACGAGATTTCCTTTTAAAACGAAAGTGAGCACGAAGAAAGTATTTTTGTAAATTCACCCCCTTAAGGGGTCAAATCCCCTATTTAACCCCTTAAAGTGGGTGAATTTGGTTAAGGAATGAAATGTTGTAAATATAAATATTTAAAGATTATTGTTTAACTAAAACTAGATTACATGGCAAGGTATTACATATACCCCCTTACTAATAAACGTATATCAGATGAATAGTTACACACTGATTTCTCTCTTTCAGTCGTCAGTAATTTGACTTTCGAAAGAAGAAGACAAAGCGTTGTGTAACTACTTATATAGACGCTATACAACGTTTATTACGGCCCATTCACGATTTCGGTCTAAGCGGCGCGCGGCGCGGCAGGCGGCGCGGCGGCGGCAAGCGGTGCGTTTTACACGCCACGTACCCACACGTACCCTAGTAGCGGCTAGCGGCAGCGGCCGAGGTGGACGTATTTAGGTAGTTAGAACGTGCTCAAAATTATGGCGTTATCAAAATTCTTTTGTGTTTAGAAAGCAGTATATTTTTAAAACAAGTATGAGAGAAGGAGTGCACGAACTGAATAAAGATCGATATTTAAATGGCAAATTTCGTGACCTATACGAAGATTACAGAAAATATCCGGATAAGTTTTATGAGTACACAAGAATGAGTGTGGAAACATTTGATTATATTCTATACTTATACTCTATATCCATTACCGCCACAAAATCGTCTAAAATTTTTTGATTATAAGTTCGCCGCCGAGTTTCGTGGCGTCGCACTCCGCTGCAGTGAGTCGCTCCGACACGCGCGTTTTCGCTATGAGCGGCGACTCGTGGCGTGCTTCAAACATTTTCATACTTTTGTTCTTACCGCTCGCCGCCCCGCGCTTAGCCGCCGCTCACCGCGGCAAGGTCGTGAATGGGCCGTTAGTAAGGGGGTTGATATAAAGCACAAGCATAAAGTTTCTTGATTTTGATAGTGGGTGCCGAACTGCCCTCCTAAATAGGTTACAAAATAACATGTGTTTAGGAGAAAACAGTTCCGATCCCCGACGTAAATGGTTGACTTAGATTGTATGGAAGTTCGTAGTTTTTCCGATCGGTAATCCCATCGGGCAAACGGCTTGTTGGACTTCTGAGTGGAACCTGAAAATAGGTCTATTACATGGAAATAACTTCACATATTCGCAATCAGAAATCCTCACTCGAAAACTTTAATTTCAGCAGCTTTATTTCTTTATCATAGGCAACCAAACTCAAAGCATTTATTTCAATTAAAACATTTACTTTTGAATTGTCAAGGAGTCGGTGAGTCAGAAATATGAAGCTAGTTGCCCATTCCAAAGCGTAGTAGGTGCCTATGAATAAAAACGGGCAAGAAACTCCATGGACAGTCTTTTAAATTATACTCTACTGATATAAGGTTCTAGCATCTGCCTAGCCTTTTCCCAACTATGTTAGGGTTGGCTTCCAGTCTAATCGGATGCAGCTGAATATCAGTATTTTACATGGAGCGACTGCCTATCTGACCTCCACAACTCAGGTACTGTTTAATACTATACCCCTTGGTAAGACTGTTTATCAGGTTTCGGGCTTCTGAAGACCCGTAACGACTGCCAAAGATTCACAAATAACAGCTGGGACCAACGGCTTAACGTGCTTTCCGAGGCACGGAAGGGTCTTGGTATGTAAAGATGGTCACCCATCCACGGACTAACCGCGACATGCGTAGCTTAACCTGACCGATCGAGCCGTGCGGCTGTTATAACTTAGCCACAAATGGCTCTTCCTAATCAAGGTACCTATTATAATCTAATTATTCCTAAGTCCATCGGAACATTTTCTTCCTAGACCGCTTTCTAGCGAGCAACTGTTTCTCTGTCCAATAAAATGTATGCTTCGAACTCTTTATGCGAATTCACAGTTAAAACCACTATTACTGTTATTAATAGGACCATATAATGATCATTTTCTTAATTGGACTAACATATTATGAGAGCATATTTTATCCAAGGATTGCATGGTAAAATGTCTGTGGGTACTTCTGTGTGCTCATCAGAAACTGGAAATGGACTGAATTTCAATTCAGATTCATTTATATCGATGTGATATTGTGTGATACCCACCGTTACGTAGAACGGTCCTGGGCAACTAACTAGCTAACTCACCGATTTCACGCATGTGTAAAAATGTAAACGTTTGCAGCGATGTTACGGATATACAACCATGACAGCATCGGATTTTTTTATAAAATCACTAGCTGACCCCGCAAACGTCGTTTTGCAAAAAAAAAATAGGGGTATGATAAATAGATGTTGGCCGATTCTCAGACTTACCCGATATGCACACAAAATTACATACAAATCGGTCCAGCCATTTCGGAGGATTTTGGTAAAAAACATCGCGACACGAGAATTTTATATATTAGACTAACTGACCCCGCAAATGTCGTCGTTTTGCAAAAAAAAAATAGGGGTATTAAAAATAGATGTTGGCCGAATCTCAGACCTAGCCGATATGCACACAAAATTTCATACAAATTGGTCCAGCCGTTTCGGAGGAGTTCAATTACGCACACCGTGACACGATAATTTTATATATTAGAGTTAGTTTATTGAGCATTATTCTCACAACCAATGATCTCGATATTAATGTAATGTTATTTTAATATGAATTTGAATTAAATTTATCTCTCAATCTACTACACTTACAATTTTTGTATGTTAAAACCATAGATAAATGGTGCATGTTGTGTTAGCCTTTGCACTTATAAATGTATTATTTAAGAAAACATTTTGTATTGTATTGTAAACAATTGTTGATTAACCTAAATAAATAAATAAAATAAATAAGAATTTAAAATATTATTTTTGAAAGACCATCTTACAAACTAGCGACCCGCCCCTGCTTCGCACGGTTTTTACGACTTGACCAAACATCGAGATTTTTTATTATATGTATGTTTAATATTAATGTATTATAGGTATACATAAACCTTCCGGAATAAATGCTGACCTTAATGATGGTGAAAACCACATCGAAATCCGATGCGTATTTTAGAAGAACATTGCGATCACACATACAGTCACGAAAAGCGACTTTAATTTATAATAAGTATAAATATAGATATAATATCTCACACTTTATAAAATAATCAATCTTTTGGAGACCTGTGTGATCTTACTGAGGAAAGTGCGTTGAAGAAGCATCTTCAAAATATATACAGTCCATAAGGATACTATCCTCTATGCATTTTCCAGGTTTTCCCGCTATATAACTAACATTGAACTTACAAACAATATAACGCTTCATCAACCAAGGAGAAGTCAGGTGCAACATCTAGCAACCAACGTCCCTGCCCGCAATTTGAATTTGAAATCAGAACGTAGGTCATTACGCGCTGCGCACACGCATAACTTTTTCACAGTCCAACGAACAAATCGTATAGGCCCATTATATTTGCATTTTAGTTGTAAAGCCTTTCATTAGATATCTCATTAATATTGACGAAATGACGATCGCGTCTGTAGAGTGTGAAAAGTTACTAAGTCACAGTTTTGCCATTTTGAGAGTTTTAAAATTAAGTATGTAATGACTTAATGAGAAGTTGGTTCATATTTTGATTTTATAGGAAATCAAGGATCTACCTATATACTTGTTAAAATTAAATATAATAAGTGTATGGTTCTTCCCTCAAAAGACCATTTCAGACACTAATTTACATGGTCCTCACACGATCTGACCAAGCTTATGTATATGGACTTTAAAATAGACTTTGTTTCGCCATTCCTTCTCAGGGTGTTCTCAGATAGAAAATATCGATTCCATCTAGCTTATTTTTTATATGAAGTATAAAAGTGATTCTGATGTCCTGTTTACAAAATAAACAATTTCATTTCATAAAAAAAATATTTTTACAAGAATTCGTGGTGTCTAAGTAACAACAGTTTTCTTCACTGAAAGCTCGACACCACCAATAAAACTAAATAACTGTGCGTCTTGAACACCTCAAAGTTTTCCATAACTGATACTTGTATAGCTCTGTTATTTGATTATGGCAATTTTATGACTTACTGACTTTTCGCTCAACGGGAACAATTTATCAGATATCATTTCAATTTTGTAATAAAATGATTTCGTACTTAGTATTTTAAGATTGGAGGTTGGACCACGCCCTCGGAATCAGGTCACAGACTAGATTTTGTGCCGGTTCCGCTTGCAAGGTTTTAAGATAAGACCGGCGGTTTGATAAAGTTACTCAATACGATTGGTCATTCAAGCTTAGTTAATTTATTTGCTCTATTTTAATTAAGTAGGTAATACAGACTTGTAACTGGTTGTATTTTGTGTTGATTAACTTAACTTTAAAGTTAAACTTCACTGCAATTTGTTATTAAGTAGGTACACATAGCAAGCTGGAGTGGCAATGGGCCGGCCATATTAGCCGTAGAACCGATGACCGTTGAGATAGGACCGTCGGGTAGACGCACTGAAAGAAATAAGCAGTAAATAAAAATGAAAAAACATTGATCTAAACTGCTTTAAACAGTTCCACGTAACGTTAACACGTTTTAACGTTCAAAACGGCATTTTTTACTCGAAATTCGAAAACAGTTTAAAGCTTCAGGCAAAATGTTACCGTCATGACAGTGAACTTTAAAGTTTTAACTTTAACGTTTTTTTTCAGTAAATGGTATGTTACCGTCATGACAGTAAACTTTAAAGTTTTAACTTTAACGTTTTTTTCAGTAAATGGTATGTTCAATCATTAAACGTTACTGCCGATCGATTCTGTAAAAATCTCACCGTGAAAAGTTAGGTGAAGTGAGCTTAGAGTGAGCTGTCAAGAGTATCAATCCCTAGCCTCAGGATGACACTGACAGCTCACTCCACGCTCACTTCACCTAAATTGCCACGGTGAGATGGTTACAGAATCGCACTGCTGTTTTGTCTTTTATTGTTTTACAAACATTTCTTCTTACTGTATAAAGTCAGTAAGTCTTAATGAAAACGCTAGTAAGAAATTATTTTTTTCAGTGTGTTCTTGAATGAAGACCGCGAATGGGTAAGGTAAAACGCCCTCAGGCTGGTGGAGCGACGATCTTCGGATGGCTGGTAACAGCTGGATGAGAGTTGCTGAGAAACGAGCTAAATGCCGTGCAATTGTAGTGGCCTAATGTCCAGCAGTGGATTGCTGTGAGCTGATGATGATGACACGGTGACACATCAAGCTATACATTTCCACTTTTAGCTGATCTCGCGTTGTATAGGTTTTTCGTATAATCAGAAGTCAGCTTGTGCTGGTTATGTATAGCTTGATGTGTAGCCGTGCGTACCTTATCATAAGGATGTAGTTTGTTTCTCGCAAAGATTGACTGACCGTAGTAGGTAATGATAACTAAGCTGTAATTTCTCAGTAGCAAAAGGCAGCAGCTCATTGGGCATGAAAAACTTAGTCCGAATCGCTGTCAATGAGATGAGTGCCCAAAAGGCAGGCAGCATTACCACGTTGGATGGCAATGCTGATTCTTTGGGCTAAGAATAGGCCAGCCTTCTGGTCACGGGAAGATTCAATCAACCGCTTGGCGATGTCCCGAAATATTATTAATATAAAGTCATTTATTCAAATTAGGCTGAAAATCAGCACTTTTCGAACGTCAAAATCACATAACCCCTAAATGCCAGTTCCCCAAAAAAACCCGCCTTCACCACTTTCGCTGGAAAGAAGAAGTGGCGCAACAAACTCCCCAGCAGCACAGATGTTGATGATGTGATGTTATGTGTAATAAAATAAATGTGAAATGCTTTAACTTTATCTATATCTTCGGGCCTAAATTAATAAAACTAAGCAGAGCATCTCGGTGAATAACTTACGTTCAACAACACTGCCTAATCCATATACATTTTACATGACTACTAATTTAACTTACCAGTGATCAAATATAGTCAGCAATAGTGCTTCATCGTGCTAAAACCGCAGTATCCCTGCCCACCCCTTTTGGTCTAATAGCAGCCAGTCGGCTTAGTTAGTGCATGCCCATATTAACACTTAACCGCTGTATCAACGACCAGATTTTCTCGACATGTTATGGTCCACGAACATGTCCGAATCTATGTTGTTTCACCTTTTAAAAATAAATTTGTCAGACTCTTCAATAGGTTTTTTGCGTGTACTGCGAGGCAAATTGCTTCAGCGAATCTAACTTTTGTAGATGGAGAGGATTGCTATGAGCTGAGTTGTTTGATTGAAACTATCTTTCGCTTTTCGAATTTGCAGCGGGGTAATTGCGTAACACACTATCAGTTCATTTTGACAGTTCAACAACATTCATTGCGTTATTTACGTTGTTGAGCAGACACATTTTTCGAACTTATGAAGCAATGGATTAGCAATATCCTTCAAAATGATTCAGATTGAGATTGAAAGTATGTTACGCAATCAGGGTACAGATGTTTTTAATGTTGTTCAAGTTGGTTTCATTTTATTTATTCTACGGTCACCTGCAGTCAGTAGTCATAACTACCACAACCACCCTGAATGCTACTAAATAAAGTTTCTGACAAAGTCGAATTGATGCCATAGTCGAGCAGTTGCCTGTACCTGTGGCGTCGGAATACATCAGAGGGGCAATTCTCGTTATTTTAAGAACGTTTGAAACCTGAAGGCCAATTCTCGTAATTTAAAACGTTCAAAATCTAGTCGCAATCTCATCTCGGCGACAAACAAATGTCAAAAACTTGTCAAAATGTAGGGAAATTACAGGTATTTTAGACAGAATAAGACTGAGATCAGACTGTGGACGTTCTTAAGATTACGAGAATTGCCCCTCTGATCTCAGTATCAATCTGTCAAAAATACCATTTTTGACAAGTTTTTGACGTTTGTTTGTCGCCGAGATGTGACTGTGACTAGATTTTGAACGTTTTAAATTACGAGAACTGACCTGCAGACTGCAAACGTTCTTAAAATTACGAGAATTGGCCTTCAGTTCTTTCAATAGACGCACTTGATATGCATCCGAATTTAACCAATGACAGTCGCTATATCTCCCTGGTCTACAGCACATTGTCTTTCAAAACCCAATCACACGCATCTGACCTAAAACCCACTGCTAAGAAGTCATGATAAATTTCCTCATCCCAAAGCTTTCCACCACAAATGTCTTAAAACGGAAATTATTTCCACAATAGCATCTAATAAACTTTTATCTAAATGTCTGAGGAATAACCGGCTAGCTTCAGAAGGCCTGCTTTCATTCAAGCCTATTAACAGGTTAGGTGACGTCCAGTTTTTGTCGGTTATCCGGCGAGGTGTAATAATTACCTACTGTTCGGAGGCACTGACGGACGTTTCCGCTGGTTTTTATGGCGAAGCTGTATGGAAGTGGAGGCGACAGCAATTAAGTGGATGAGTGAGGGAGGTAGCTTGTGTGCTTGTTCAAACGGTCAATGTAAAATTACTTCTTAGGAATCAATTGTTCGCTGATATGTCCGGCCGGATGGCTCCAAACTAATAATTTGGTTGTAGCACTGTAAACATAATGCCATCCGCTTTTCTATGCGGACGTCGTAAAATGGGATAAACTCGAGAGGTTGTTCTGCAACCGCAAACTAAACCCAAATTAATTATAGACATAGATTTAGTATCTACTAATTTCAAAGGGTCGCCGTTATCGAAATCGATAAGGAGGACTATACAGGGTTATTTGTAAAACACCAGCAACCTCTTAAGAGGTCATTGTACTCATCATTATGAACAACTTTTACTATGGGACCAAACCTGAAATCGCGAAATAAAAATCAGCTGTTCCCTACATTTATCTTCGTCTATCTCGTCAAAATGTAGCGAACGGCTGATTTTGTTTTCGCGTTTTCAGGTTTGGTCCCATAGTAAAAGTTGTTCATAATGATGAGTACAATGACCTCTTAAGAGGTTGATGGTATTTTTCAAATAACCTTGTATATGTATATATGTATTTGTATACTACTACTTCTTACACAGAGGACGTCTGTTTCCCAGCAGTGGGAACATTACAGGCTGATTTAGTTAAAACAATACATATTTCTTATAAATAAAAAGTATGTGCGTCGTTGATATAGCAGTACCTATTGTAGATTAGAACAGAATATAATTTATTGTTGTTACAGGCTTCTGATAAAGATTGTTAAAATCAAAAAAGTATCTCTGTAACAAACCCCTCTGTATTTCACAATGTATTTGCAGCGGTTGGTGACCAATGACCATAGAGTAAAAAATACTAATGATACATGATACTTACCGATGCCAAAAATTGGCCAATGAACTGCGTCTCTTTAACCGTTCTTCTTACAAAACCTGTGACAGGAATTCCGTCAGCAAAAATACGTATATAAGTGCGTCATTTCCTTACAAACTCCCTTTAAAAACAGTACAGTGACGCTATCAGTAAGCATGACAGAGGGGCGTCATCGTCATGGGTCGCGTGCCATAATATTACCACAAATATACTCGTATCTACCGTCTTACGCCTACCCATTGTGGTCCGAAGTTTGTGTACAATACCATCATGTTTGCAACCAAACTACTATTATTGTGTTATGCTGTAGTTGGATCACTTATGGGAGGCGAATGGCTTGTCATGAAATGCGTGACGTTAATGAACTGTCTTCGAAGCATGTCTTTTCTCTGTGTGGCTTTTTATCTGTCTGTCTATGCAATAAGTCTTCCGAGAAATATGGGTATAAGGTGCGCATATTTTCTCCACCAGTTTCCAATACACTCTCTTGTTTAGTCTAGATCAGCCTATCGATTCTGTAAAAATCTCACCGTGATAGCATAGGTGAAGTGAGCGTGAAGTGAACTATCAAAGTAGGCAATCCCTAACATCATGTGGAGAGACAGCTCACTTCACCTTAGTTTTCACGGTGAGATTTTTACAGATTAGCACTGCTTGTTTATCTAAACACAGTTGTTCAGTTATGTGATCACATACTTAGGAAAACAAGAAAATTAACATATTATAACTAAGTAGCCCGCGGCTTCGCCCACATGGATGTCGAAAATTATCCCACACGAACGTGCTAACAGGACAAAAAGTAACCTATATCCTTCCCCAGGATGTTAGGCAAGGAAAGGTAACATACAGACAGTTACTTTCGAATTTATAATATTAGTATAGATTACTCTATCCAGCTTAAGCCTTAAAGGAGTGATTTGCTAGAATAACAATCTAGGGTTGACTTTGATTGTTATTCTGCATTGTTCATATCAATAAACTCATAACCCTTTCCGACAACCAGGTAAACAATAGTCCACGTTCTAAGTAGCAGTTAACCCGCTCAGCCGACGTAAACCGAAGGAAGCAGAGATACAAGGGGCGGGTCACCTCAGTACACCGCAAACGTATCATTTGCCACGGTCACTGCCCGGCACTATTGAATTCTGAGGGTTCACTTTGTGACATATGGCAATTGTGGGTACGGTCGTAAGTAGCGGGTAGGGTTAGACGCTTGATGGACTTGTCGTGTTGATGTTTAAGGAAACGATATACGGGCATTTCTTTTTACCATTATTTTGTTAGACAGTAATATATTCGCTGAAAATACTAATTCCCATACGGTCATGAACTCATAACCCATTCTATCTAACACAGCACGTAGAGAACATCTCATCATGATCTGCGTAGCCTTTTCCTAACTACGTTGGGGTTGGCTTCCAGTCTAGCTGGATGCAGCTGGATGGATACCAGTATTTTACACGGAGCGACTGCGTATCTGACCTCCACAACGACCACAAGCCAGTTACTGGGTAATACGATACCCCTTGGTAAGACTGGTTTTTGGATTGTCAAAATTCCTCGAAAGACAGCCGGGATCAACGGCACAAAATAACATATACGTTTGTTTAATTAATCCTGATGTTGTTCACGATGGACATACGCCTCCCCCGAATTGCACGCCTCGGGTCTTCGTTTCAACATACATACAGTCTGCCCGTGTAACATACAGATACAGGGTTGTTGGAAAAACATTAATAACCTCTTAGGAGGTCATTTTACTCATCATTATGAACAAGTTTTACTATAGGACCAAACCTGAAATCGCAAAAAGCTTTTCCCTACATTTTGACGAGTTATGCGAACATAAATGTAGGGAACAGCTGATTTATTTTTGCGATTTCAGCTTTGGTCCCATAGTAAAAGTTGTTCATAGTGATGAGTACAATGACCTCTTAAGAGGTTGTTAATGTTTTTCCAATAACCCTGTATATTAATGGCCCCTGCTGCCTTTTTAATATCGTTTATTCAGCCGCACAAACCTCTGAGTTCGTTACTTCATTTATATTTATAACAGCTTTATATTATGACCAAGAATAAAAGAAATGACTCACGAATAGAAATGTTAAATTTCTAGTTTGATCGATTAATCAAAGATCACCCAAATACCAGACAGTGCAATTTATTGAAAGCGATTCATCTATCCGTGTATCGGTTTCATTAGATGTCCAAACACGCTATGTGATCGCACCAAACTTGCTTATTAACTGCTTGAACAGTTTTTGCACCTCTTTTCGTTAAACATGAGAGCTGCATTTTTCTATTGAGATTCAAGTTAGAATCCCGTAATTCCATGAAGATATACCATCCCATGATCCCAGAGTTGATGGCGTGGAGAGGCATATGTCCAGCAGTGGACTGCTGTAGGCTCATGATGATGATAATGATATCCCTGCGTTGCTGCAAGAAGGAATGATGATCACAATTTGTTGTTAGGAATAACAACATATGTTTATCGCTATAGAAAGACGATAATTTTTTTTTTTTTTTTTTAATCTCATAACTAATTTTACCGGTACAAGTAGTTCTAAGATTGATTTGTCACAGACTGGTGCCCTAAGAAGGCATATAATAGATTGGATGATAGATCAACTTCTTCAGAGTTTCCTAGTTATTAATGAGTGGCTCGGATGCTACATTAATTTTTCACTACGAACATCAACATCGATCAGGTGCGAAAATTGGAAGATAATGTGATATTATCTTCCAATTTTCGCACCTGATTTGAACAACAGTCTCCAAAGCGGCAGTAACAGTAATGGCACCGGCAGGTCTCGCCATAGATCACAACTATACAAATATGGAGACAGGCTGTTAGCCTATAACCTGACCACAATACACGTTTCCTGTAGACAATTTCCGTTGGATGACAAACTACGTATTGTTATTAATTGATGAAAGAAAGTTACAAAAGCAAGCCAAGTTATGTCAATTTAATTAAAGTAAAGATATTTTCGTTTCATTGCATTTTGGCTTATTGCAACGATTCGTCATTCAACTATTGACTTTAGTATTAACTAGCTTTTGCCAGCGACTTCTTCCGCGTGGAATAATGACTTCCGGAAATTGAGGCACTAACTCTCATAGAGTTTAACCGATGTGCTCTTTCTTCTGCCGATTCTTGAGAACGCGTATTTCTCATTCAACGCGTTTTTCAAGACAATAGCGGGCGGACGCCGGCGTCCGCTTGGGACTTGAATAACTAAAAATATATAACTACGTCTAATATATAAAATAATATATAATAAAACCTACTTCACTTAAAACTAAATACCTATAACTACTATAATTAATAATACCTACCTATACCTATAATTAATAAAAGTACCTACGCTTTTACCTACTTAATATTAAAAAAAACTGAACATAAATTAACCAAAACTTACCTACTACTAACTAACTACTACTAACCTATTACTACTTCACCTAAAAAGAAATCCTGTTTTCCCAACATTTCCCTTCACTGCTCTGCTCCTATTGATCGTAGCGTGATGAAAAGTATACTATAACCTGCCCAGGAGTATGAAGAACAATTGTACCAAGTTTCGTTGAAATCCGTCGAGTGGTTTTTGTTTCTATAACGAACATACAGACAGACAGACAGACAGACAAAAATTTTACTGATTGCATTTTTGGCGTCAGTATCGATCACTAATCACCCGCTGATAGTTATTTTGGAAATATATTTCATGTACAGAATTGACCTCTCTACAGATTTATTATAAGTATAGAAGAAGAATAGATAGATAGATAAACAGATGTAAATCTATGTTTCTTTCAACTTATTTGTTTAACCATTTATGTACTTACATATACAACGTGTAACGTTAAATGCGATGCAAAACCTCATACACCCCAATTAGTGCATTGAGTTAAAAGCATAATACAATAAACAAAACTATTTTTTTAAAGCTATTTTTATTAATAAAATCATGTTGATCCTAACATTGCTTTATGCATTCAAAAAGACTTATTTTCGTTGGCTCAATCGGCGGATATTATGGCAAAATACATATTTTTTTTTTTTAAAAAAACCTATGATAAAAGTCAGGTACTGAAATCGATTCAGTCGTCAATTATAAACAAACTACACACATCAAAAGTGTCTAGGGATCAAGCATTTTTATGCGGATTTCTTGAGATTGAGATGTGGCTTTGTAATAAATTTATGATTTTATAAATTTATATGGATCCTTTTTGGTGCATTTCATAATTTGAATCAGGAACTGTGAATCAAATTCGAGTAAAAGATGAAAATCAGCTGTCAATATTTTCCCTATAAAAACATACAACGCAATGAAGACATTATTAGTGCTACTGTTTCCCTACTACTGATTAAAACCAACGTTATTATGGAGCGGCGACGTCATTTAAGCAGGGAAGAAATGCTCAGAGCCGTGGGAATGATAGAAGCTGGTTCCCGGCAACGTACTGTGGCTTTAGCTCTGAATACAAGTCAGAGTGTTATCAGTCGACTTTGGACACGTTACCGAAGCACTGGTACCGTGGCTGAGCGCCATGGAGGACGGTATCGCTGCACCACACGGAGACAAGACCGATACATTCAAATCTTAACTCGAAGAGCTCCAACAATAACCGCCATGATGTTAGCCGTGAGGCTTCATCACTCTTCAGGGAACTTAATTAGCGACCAAACAGTCAGAAACCGCTTGCATGAAGTGAACCTTCATTCCCGAAGACCGCTACGGGTACCACCTATAGCAATGCACAATCGTAGGATTCGATATCAATGGGCTCTTGAACACAGAAATTGGGCAGAAGAACAATGGCGTTTCGTGTGCTTTTCTGATGAGTCTCGTTTTGGTATGAGACCGGATACAAGACGTATACGACACTGGAGAACCCCTGGACGCCAACAGCGATTAAAATCCTGCCAGGAAGTCCATCCTTATAGTGGTGGAACCATCATGGTATGGGCGGGTATTTGGATCGGCGGAAGAACTGAGTTGATTTGGATCAGAGGCAACCTCAACGCTCAAATTTATGCTGAGACGATTGTATCAGACGTCTTCGTTCCTCTACAAGTGCAAATCGGTCCCTTGTTTCAGTTAATGCATGATAATGCACGACCGCACACCGCAAGAGTTGTAAGACAGACTCTCACCGCAGCTAACATCAATGTCCTGCCCTGGCCTGCTCAGTCGCCAGACTTGAACCCGATTGAGCATGCATGGGATATGCTACAGAGAAGAGCTCTGCCGAATATGGAGGGTATCCAGTCGCAAGAAGACCTTTTTTTGTTGTTGCAACGAACATGGGCGGCCATTCCACAGCGTGATTTGGATGAACTCATTTTGAGTATGCCAAACCGATGTTCTTGTGTTGTTAGTGTTTGCGGTAGAAACACGGATTATTAATTGTTTAAGTTACCCAATAAAATTTTAGAGAAAACTGTTATTTCAGTCTTTTTTTCGAACTTTTGTGTTAGTGGTTCAAATGTCAAAAATCCCTTTATTAGGAAAATGGCAAATTTCTTTATTAATGCAAAGGTGACTTGGTTTATCGTTACTGTGACAAACGAAAACACTTTATTTGATGAATCCTTAAAGAAAATTTTAATTAATATCAATCAGGAGAAAAGTTATTGCAAAAATATATGTTGATCCCTAGACACTTTTGATGTGTGTATTTTCTGGTTTTGCGCAGTTAACGTTACACGTTGTATAAATAAACAGGCAAAAAGAAAAGAACAGAACATATAGTACGTATTTTCTGTTCTTTTCATCTTGTCTGTGATCAGGGTGGTTGCTGTGAAAGAATGATGTTTTAATAGGAAAGTAGATAAAAAGAGATGTAGACATCGTGTGACAGAGTAGAAGAAAAAATGAAATATATGAAATCAAAAGCAATTCATATATTTATAAAAAAAATAATTAATATGAGAATAAACTAACATACTTCTAAAATAAATATCACTAAAATGTCAAGTTAAAGCAATGTACCGTACCTCGCTTTTCATGAGCGTTTAAGACTGTGCCGACCGCACAGTGGCGCCCTCATCGTTTGTTTGGTTATTTCATACAATTTAGAATGAAAATGCAGAAAATAAGCACGTTAAGTTGTGCTTCACAAGATTATATGTTAATATTATTAGAAGCGGTAGTTTTATATTGTTTAGTTTTATTATAATCCTTAAAAGGGAATATAGTGGTCACTTTTATCCGTTTTATTGTAATACTAATTACATTTACCATTCGTCATGACAGAATAATAATATGTTTAGCATAATCAGCCTATAATGTTCCTACTGCTAGGATACAGGTCTCATCTCGCTGAGACGGAATGGACCGTAATCCCCACGCGGGCCCAGTGCGAGTTGGTAGATGTCACATGTCTTCGAATGTTTGCTTCTAGGACATACCGGTTTCCTCACGATGTTTTCCTTCACCATTATGAGAGCAGTGGTGATGAAATAATTTACACAAAATAAAGTGCCTGCTTGGGTTCGAACCCACGACCTGCAAAGTCGTAGGTAAGTCGTGGCCGTTACCACTGGACCACCTGCTCCCTGAATATGTATAACAATGGAAAAACAATTCAAAAATACTTAACTACAAGTTTTCCAAGCGTTCCAACTAAAGTGGTCATTACAATAGTAACGTTTTCCCGCCCAAAAGAGCAAGATGGCGTCATGGGAGAGCGCGCATGCGCCGAGTCACGGGAGCATAAACCACAACTGACAATAAAGCACAGAAACGCAGTAAATATTAACGATGGGGCTTAATACCTTAGTTAGTTTTTTTTTTAATTATCTCACTGTTTTCCCTTAACAGTAGCCTGCATTAATTTGCTTCTGCAAAGACATGGTTTCAGTATCATGGGGCTATCAATCCTGAAAATAAAACAAAGTGCTTATAGTTTTGGGCTTTATTTTTTCTTTGTAAGTAGTATTTAACTACATACTATCGTAAATGTATAGACAGAGAAATTATTCTGGTGTGTTTGAAAAAAAAAACATCAAGAAAACTAGCTTTAAGTTCAGTTTTAGTTTTCCGTTAAGAACTAAATCCGCATCTACTTTTATATGTTTGAAGAACCCACCAGTTATGTCAATGTGCCTTGGGCATTCACGATTCTCATCAAACATTTGGCAAGCAAACGGTGTAAACAGCCTCTTTCTACAAACACAGATCATAATGCTCTCGTGGCTATTTCACCTCACCAAACTGATGAGAGTATGTAGATGCAAAAATAAGCGCATATCTCAGCCCATTCACTAACCGATCGACTTTGTTTGCAAAAATTACAACAGACGTTATACCTATTTGCAAATAAACAGCAATCAGTGCGCTCTTGTGGCGCGCTTGAGAAAACCGGACGGGCGCGCGTTCTCACGGCGAAGCGCGTTTTCCATACATGTCGACACATCAGGGAAAATGCACCCGAATTTAGTGTGACTTTCCAATCGGCCTGAAACGTAAACCTGTATGCTGAAAACCTCGTAAAAATTCTCAATAGCAACTTAGAGACGCTTTAGAAGTATTTTTTTTTTTGGTTTATTCTTTTTAAAAGAACACATCTTGAAACATAACCGGTGTTTAAAAACGCATAACGGTTTTTGCTATCATTACAAACACGTCAATTTACAACACGTGGTGATATAATTGTATTGCGAACATAAACGATTTGAATTAGCATAATCCCATATTAATGTTGCTATTGCATCGGTGTTAGCAATTTTATAAGACAGTTTATTACTAACAAGACATGTCGATGTTAACAAGTTATTGTAAAACAAGTAATTTACTTATTGACAGGAAAAATAAACGCTGAGCATCTTTACATATTCAATATTTATCACCAATTCCCGATCGTTACAATTTACGATCGTCTATTGTCTAACCCAATTACTAATACACTTTATATAGTGTCTGCATAGTAACAAAACGCTTTGTCTTCTTTTTTCGAAAGTCAAATTACTGACGACTGATAGAGAGAAATCGGTGTCTAACTATTCATCTGATACGTTTATTAGTAAGGTGGTAAAAGTCTATACTAATTCTTAAAAAGACCATTGTAACTTTGTAGCTACATGAATGTATACTTAAATATTGTATTTTGAATTTAAAATAATAATAAAATATTATAATAAACTAGCTGCGCCCCACGGTTTCACCCGCGTAATTTTTGATCCCGTGGGAATATCGGGATAAAAAGTATCCTATGTGTTATTCTGATGTATAAACTATATTACTGTCAAGTTTCATAAAAATCCGTTCTGTAGTTTTTGCGTGAAAGAGTAACAAACATCCATCCTCACAAACTTTCGCATTTATAATATTTGTAGGATTAACATTTTGCCTGACTTTGGAATCAAACCCTGATGCACACACTGAAGTCAACGGCGTATTCCACTACATGACAAATGCAACTACTTGATGAAATAAGTTATATATAAAAACTTTTTAACAAAAAAAAAAACCGACTTCCATAAAAAACACTACAAAGTGAAAAATAACATTGATTTCGGAAGTCGGTGTCTTTGGATCTGTATTTTAGTTTATTGCCACCGACTTCCGAAATCAATGTTATTTTTCACTTTGTAGTGTTTTTTATGGAAGTCGGTTTTTTTTTTGTTAAAAAGTTTTTATTTCTCGCTTTTTAGTGGGACTGTTTATAATGCATCAAGCTCATCGCCTTTTACAAAATATTACTTTTCCCGATACAGGGACGTTAATTGTTGAGGAGTTCTCCTGGTACTCCACCATCAGCTCCATTTCACCATTCGCATTGTGACGAGCATAAATTGCTTAGCAACCATATTAAAGTAATCGAATCGCAACCTGTGAAATACTTATTATTGAGTAGTCCCGGTGGCCATCTGTGGTCTTCATCATCAGTTTTACTTCACTAAATTTTGCTTTTCGAAAGCAAATGCACGAGTTAGTATAATACCCGAATCGCTATAGGTGCGCCTATAATATTTGAAGAGTTCCTTCGATTTCTCCAGGATCCCGCTGATAATCCTGGCAGCATCAGGCCAGACTTATGTCAACATTGCATTGAACTTAAAATTTAGTCCTGTTTAAAATGAGCCCAAACACGACTACGGTGCTGTAATTTCAAGGTTTGTACTTTTTCTGATGCTCCTGGCATCAGCATCAAGTCTATGTGTAGGTACTTCGGCGTTTCTCATTAACAGTATGTTTATCCACACATCGAGCCCTTTTCAATGAGCCTAAACACGATATATCTGCTGTTAGTTATCGAGAAGTTAGGTACTCTGCAGACTATCTTGACTGCAGCATCAGGTCATGACTTGATGATCATGAGACCAAATGTGGCAAATGCCCTATCAAACATCAAAACAATTTACTAAAACTGTCCTTGTCTGTTCGAGTAACTTCTTACTGTTAAGGAGTTGTACCTTCCATCATCAGCTCAGCTACCTGAGATGGTGACAACCATACGCAAATACACAAGATACTTCATAAAATATGCGAAAAACAATAAGTGAGCCTATAAAATTTGAGGGTTGCCCTCGATTTCTCTAAGATCCCATCATGAGATCCTAACTTGGTGACAATGGGACCACCTCAGAACTATCTACTTTCGAACAAAAAAAGAATTTTGAAAATCCGTCGACAATTGGCGGAGTATTCGATGAACAAACATACAAAAAAAAAAAAAAAAAAAAAAAAAAAAAAAAAAAAAAAACATCCGAACATAGTACCTCCTCCTTTTTGTGAAGTCGGTAAAAATACAAACAGACCTGCAAAAATCGGACATCGTGGAAAGCACCCATTTTTCTGTCCCCGTGATATATGCATTTACTGTGTAATTGCCCGCGAGGACTGTATTTTGTAAAAATGAGCCTCTTCCCGGGGAACTACACGCGTTTTCATTTCACATTGCCCTGTACTTTGACAAATTATACACCATTTGCATTGGTATGACGTGCTTGTGAGAAAATATTTCAAGGGTGTGCCAAATTCAGGGGCCGCCTCAGTTGATTTGTAGGCAGGAAAAAGCATTCTGATTTCTGAGATATCATTGTCCAAGGCATTTTGTTTTATTCTTTTTAAATTCTAGCTCCTGGGCTTCCTCGAGGAATTTAGAAACTCATACGAGATTGAGAGATACTAAATCACGCCGTAATTTGTTAGGATCTCTATAAATAGCTCTGCAATTCCTAAAGATTTTGCGATTGATTTAATTCTGTTTTTTTTTTAATCGAAACTTTAACCACATCAAACTATATATGTGGGCATCTAACCAGTTGCAACTAATAACATCACCGAGTCAACATCTTATTAGGTACCACTGAACATATTTCAAGGGTGTGCCAAATTCAGGGGCCGCCTCAGTTGATTTGTAGGCAGGAAAAAGCATTCTGATTTCTGAGATATCATTGTCCAAGGCATTTTGTTTTATTCTTTTTAAATTCTAGCTCCTGGGCTTCCTCGAGGAATTTAGAAACTCATACGAGATTGAGAGATACTAAATCACGCCGTAATTTGTTAGGATCTCTATAAATAGCTCTGCAATTCCTAAAGATTTTGCGATTGATTTAATTCTGTTTTTTTTTTAATCGAAACTTTAACCACATCAAACTATATATGTGGGCATCTAACCAGTTGCAACTAATAACATCACCGAGTCAACATCTTATTAGGTACCACTGAACCTTACCGTTTCTTTTGACATCAAAATAACGATTCAATTCTCAGTTACATACAGTTATTGTTCCGGCCACTGGTTCCCTAATAAAGTGGGTATACCATCGAGCTTGTACCTGTCGGGGTATAAGCACATCACTCACAGTATAACTATATGATTGTCCAAATTACTGGCAGCTAAGTACCGTAGACAATAACTGTTGTATAGATTGAGATGGTTAGTTTGACGACAGTTTAAGTGATGGCGAGTTCATTGAGTTAAGGATTTGTAGGCTTCGCTTTTGAGTAACTGGTTAAAAAATCTAATAACATTTCTGTAAGACTAAGGTAGTTCATTATTTTGGTCAAGTACTTATGTGGAATTATGCATAATTATGAATCCTCATCTCTACTAAGAACGATTTAGAATATAATAGAATACTCTTTTGAAGATAACCTTTAACTTACGTTTATACATAAGTACAAGTTTTAACTGTAAATGTCACTAAATGGAAGCAGAGTCAATGTGGGGGGGGGTCTAAAAAAAGTAGGAAATGTCTTAGAATATGGGTGTTCATAGATTTAGTATATTCTACTAGTATACTAAATCTATGTGGATGTTAATTTACCTTATTTCTAGAAATAGATACGTTTATGTAGGTATACCTCTGCCCAACCCTTGGGGGGATTCAAGGCCTGATGCTATGGTGTGTATGTATTAAACAAGTACACCTACCTATTTGCTTACCATGCATATAAAAACTCGTTAAATCTCATATTTTAGTGAATCGAAAAGCAAACCGAACCTTTTTCCAAATATACTTCAGGTACATTTTCCAAAACAGAGGGGCCCGTGGCTAAATAATAACAGGTGCACAGGTCGATCGATCAGGTTAAGCAACGCTTGCCGCGGTTGGTCTGTTGATGGGTGACCATCTTTACATACCGAGACCCCTCCGTGCCTGGGAAAGCACGTTAAGCCGTTGGTCCCGGCTGTCATTTGTATTAACTATTTCCATACAGAGGGTGTTGAAAATACTTATTAGCTATTTATGTCAACATATATTAACTATAATAATATCAATTCACAAAATCAAACGCGTGTGGCGTAAAACAAAAACATAATGACGGGCCATTTTATAAACTCTATGGAAGTTCATTCCTTCAAAAACTTCACTGCCAGCCTATGCTGCCAGTACTCGAAGAAGCTTCACTGGGTGTTGCCAACATTCGTGGATCTTTGACATTCGTTACGGGTAGTCAGAAGCCCGAAAGTCTGATAACCAATCTTACCAAGGGGTATCATCGTATTACCCAGTAACTGGGTTATGGAGGTCAGATTGGCAGTCGCTCCATGTAAAATATTGGTATTCAGCTGCATCCGGTTACACTGGAAGCCGACCCCACCATAGTTGGGAAAAGGCTAGGCAGATGATGAAATTTTCCAAAGCAGCAGTCAAAATATTTGATTCGAACATAAAATCTATCCATCAAATGAGAACCCACAATATCTTCATTCATAAGCTCCACGTCCATGCGTCATCTTGAACAATAAACACAGTTCCACGTACGGGACCCGATGTATCATGTAGTGTCAAAATAAATGGCGGCCAGCTGTCCTCAACATAATAGAGTCATCGACCGTCAAACGACGGCGTTATTTTAATGATATTATTCGCTCTGATTCTATCTAGATTTATTGTTTGATTTTCTGTTTGGAATCGAACTTATGTTTGTTTCGCTGGTCTAAAAGGCAAATTGTGTTTTCTTTTTTGTGGTAAGCAATAAAATAATCGAGCCGATGGTTTTGATACTTCGATCAATAATACTTTTGATAGCCGATATGGATGATGGTTATAATCTTAATTTATAATTTATTTATTTCACTTCAAGACACAAACAGCTGTATAGCCCTCTCCTAGGAGTTCCTGTGTCACAAGAGCCAATCTGATAGATCCACAACACTATTTTCTCAGTGGTATAGTTTTAGACCCACCAGGGCAATGGTTAGGGTGGGTCTGCAATGGATGAATTGGCTATAATTTTGTAAAACAATAAGAGTATTGAGTGACAGAGCTATGATCAAGAAAATTCCTCTCAAGTCCGGATTTATGATCGTGGTTCATTTTTATATTCTAACTAGCTGACCCGGCAGACTTCGTACTGCCTCAATCGATAAATAAAAGACCTAAACTGTTGTATAAATTAATTTTAAAACAAACAAAACGAATCCGTATTTAATAAAAAAACATTTTTTGAATGAAGCATGAAGTGTTATTATTATTTTGCAATAAAGTTCAAATTGACTCTACATTTTATTTAGAAAACGTTTGTATGGGAAATAGAAAAGGGCTGTTTTTAGGGTTTTCCCGGGAACTATCGATTTTTTCTCACCTTTTAAACCTTCCCTAGACCTCCACGAACATTTCAAGATCAAGATAAGATAAATCCGTTCAGCCGTTCTCGAGTTTTAGCGAGACTAACGAACAGCAATTCATTTTTATATATATAGATACATAAAATTCTCGTGTCACAGTGTTAGTTACCATACTCCTCCGAAACGGCTGGACCGATTTGTATGAAATTTTATATGCATATTCAGCAGGTCTGAGAATCAGCTACTATTTTTTTTTTTTTTGCAAAACGACGTTTGCGGGGTCAGCTAGTAGGTATATAAAAGTATTTTTTTATTACTCACGATTTCTTAAAAATCGATTTATTATTCTTAGGGTTGATTTTTCCAACGCCAGATAACTTTATTGGAGGAATAATTTTGAATTTTTGACAGTTCCATAGAAAAACTGTCAGACGTCAATTTTTTTTTATGGGTTTGCTCTTGTCTCTAGTCTAAGTCAAAGGTGACAAAGTCGACGATGGAGTGAGCTTGTCCAGAAGAAGCCTGTTCACTCTCACTTTGAAGAGATTCGGGTTGTATGCGCTCAGAAATACAGACGCAGAATAAAAATTATCGGTCGATTGAAAAATCGGCCCTTAGTTTTAGTTCCTCTAGTCTAACACCCCTGCAGTGTGACATTAAACGACGGCTGGGCAGCGGGATTTGACTTAACAATGTCAACAAACGCTCTCTAGGAAAACACACCAACTTACACGTTTCAGTGACGTCATTCGCTGCTAAATAGGCTAGTTTTCACCATCAATAAATTGAAAATGTATTTAGTCCGTCATTTAGAGTATTGGAAAATAATGGACACGTATTTTTTGTTTTTGTAAATCAATTAATAATGACAAAGATAAAACGCATCAAAACTCAGGAGTGGGGGCTCGTGACGTCAGAACTCACTACAAATTTTACCAAGGTGTGACGTATTGAGAATTTTTAAAGCGTCGTATCTTCGACAATTTTGGTTTACGTAACAAAAGAAAAAATACGTGTCAAATATTTTTTGATAATCTAACTGACTGACTAATTAGATTTTTAATTTATTGTTGGTGGAAACTAGCCTATTGCGGACGCTATGTGGCGGCCACCGCTCTGCTAGGAAACCGTAACTTAACACTTTGTACTTTAATCTCTCACAATGAAACACGGAATTCTCTCATTAGCATCAAATTGCAGCAAAATATAAACATGCACACAATCTAGTTAAAAATAACGTGATGTTATTAGAAAGCCCTGTTCTAATTGGTGGACGGAATAATAAGTTAATAACTATGTTTTATATTAGTATATAACATAGTTATTAACTTATTATTCCGTCGAGCGAGTGCACACGAGCGGCTCGCCCGTTGTTTAGACAACGGGCGAGCCGCTCGTGTGCACTCGCTAACTAATCGTTTAAACGCCTAACTGTTCGTTACCGGTAACCATGTGAGTTTAATTTATTATATTAAACCCATCTTTCATATGGTAATATAACAACCGGTCTTTGATCTAGTTTGGCATGTGAAATTCAATTTGGGAGCTGTTAGTTGTATGTGTTGATTATAGGGCATAAGTACAGGTTTTAAATATATGTAATGGTGGTGATCATTATTTTTCTAGTCGTCTCTTGACTATGTAAATTCCTTCCCACTTCATATTAATGCAGAGCAATGGTGGATGGTGGCCCAGTGGTAGGTACCGGCCGCGAAATACGAGTTGTAGGTGTAAAAACCTAGACAGGTACTTAACTTTGTGTCAATTATTTCATACCACTGTAACCGGCAACCGGCATGTCCCAGAACCAAAAATTCGAAGACATGTGACATCTACCAACCCGCACTGGGCCCGCGTGGTGGACTACGGTAAAGTTACCCAATTTTTTTTTTTTATTTATTTGAAGATATTAGTCAGATGACTAATATCTTGCGGAAAAAAGGCTAGGCAAATGCCTAGCCTTTTCCCGTATTGGGGTCGGCTTCCACTCTAACCGGATGCTGGGTCCAGTATTTTACATGGAGAGACTGCCTATCTGACCTCCATAACCCAGTTACTGGGTAATACGAAACCCCTTGGTCAGTCTCCCCATTTTTATATACCCATACAATCACTGTCCATTCTAAGGTTGCCTGGAAGAGATCGCAGAAAGCGATAAGGCCGCCCATTGTATGTTTTGTAGTAACAATTGTTTTTTTTTTTGTTATGTATTTTCTGGTGTACAATAAAGTATATAAACTCCTTTGCAAAAAAAACGGGCACCTTACAGTCATTGGCTTTTCTATGGATAATATTAATATTTTTAGTCTGTCATTAGCATAAATGACTAGAAATTTCTTATTAACAATTAGAATATAGTTTTTAACACTTAGGTGTTAAAAACTATATTCTAATTGTTAATAAGATCCTGGAATCGGTGTTTTAGTCAATGTAAACGCGTTCACTGCGGCGGCGAGCCGCCCACTATTTGAACGCGCCCCAAAAGGTGGTAGCCGTAAGGCTGATCCGGGGGTACCGCACGATCTCGGGCGAGGCGGCAAGCCTCCTTGCCGGACTGCCGCCGTGGGATCTGGAGGCGATAGTCCTCGCGCGCCTGTACGAGTGGCGCGCGGAGGCACTACGCCGGGGGGAAACTCCGCTTCCGCGGCAAATCGCGGCGGAGCGGACCGACCTCCGGCGCGATCTCATGGCGGCATGGAAAGAGCGACTGTCGCAACCCAGCGCAGGGCACGCCACGATAGTGGCGGTAAGACCCCTCTTTGAGGAGTGGCTAGAGAGGCGCCACGGCGCCCTCACCTACCGCCTGACGCAGGTCCTCACCGGACACGGGTGTTTCGGGAGGTACCTGCACATCATCGGGCGGGAGGAAACGCCCGGGTGTCACCACTGCGAGGGTCGCCCGGAGGACACGGTGGAGCATACGGTGGCGGTATGCCCCAATTGGGCGGAGCACCGCCGTGTGGTCGCCGCCGCCGCCGATCGCCTCTGCGAGAGAGGCGATCGGCGGCGGCGGCGACCTCTCGCGTCCGGCCCTGGTTCAGGCCATGGTCCGGGGCGAGAGGGAGTGGGAGGCAGTCACCTCCTTCTGCGAAGCAGTCATGCTAGCGAAGGAGGTGGCGGGACGGTTGAGGGAAAGGGCCTCACGTCCCAGCCGCCGCGGGAGACGCTCCGGGCGTCGGGAGCCGCGAGACGACTCCCGGCCACCGTAGGCGCGGGCCTGCGGGCGGAGAGTAATGGGTAACTCTCCGTCCGGTCAGGACCAGGCCCGTGCCGGACGGCGCGTACGTGTTCCACGCGCGCCTCAAAGAGATGTCAGCATAAAGGAAGGGGCCCGAAAGGGCCGAAGCCTGCCGGGGCAGCGGGATTGTCCGAAAGGGTTACCGCTACCCCGGAACACAAAGGGCTAAGGAAGGAACACGGGTGGGTTTTAGTCAGTAAGAGTCTTCACTCCCTTCTGCTCCACCCAGAGCGGGAGGGGTCATTCGATGATTTCCCATCCTGAAAAAAAAAAAAAAAAAAAAGACGTGTCAAAATGGACATTTTTATGGGTATAATGAAATTAAGACTTCGAGTATTTTTATGGTATTTTAATAATAAAAGACATAAAAAAAATAATAACGAGTAGGTATGACCTCCCCTTGCAGCGATTACGGCATGTAATCGTCTTGGCATGCTTTCCACCAAGGTTTTGTTGATGTCCTGTGGAATGTGTTCTCACTCAGCCGAGATCACACGTTTATGCTCCCTGATGTTTTGTGGAAGTGTTTGGACAGATCGTACTCGCCTGTTTAGGAGGTCCCAGACGTGCTCAGTGGGCTTAAGGTCGGGGCTCCGCGCTGGCCAATCCAACCGACGAATACCGACCTCTTGCATATAAGCATCAACGTCGCCGGAACGGTGGGCCCGAACATTATCGTCCATGTAAATGGCATCTTCACCAAGTACAGTCAGTGCGAGTTGTGTATGTTGACAAAGGACTTCTGTTATGTACCTTTGGGCATTTAGTGAGAAATTTTCAATGACTACTATCTCGGTACGATAGCTGGAAGTTATGCCCGCCCAAAACATAACGGACCCTCCACCATAAGGGGTGATTTCTTCAAAACACACGTCGGCGTAGTGTTCCCCTGGTCTTCGTAACACTCGCCGACGTCGGTCCTCACCATTCAGACAAATTCGAGCCTCATCGGAGAAGAGTACGCTACTCTAGTTATCTAGTGTCCAAGATAGGCAATTTTTAGCGAACCTCAATCCAGCAATCTGGTGCTCACGGAATAACTTGGTGGCCCGCGCTGGTCGTCAACTGCATATATCAGCTGCTAAACGCCTCCTCTTCACTGTCCATAGGCTAACTTGTGCTCCTCGTACCTCTTCAAGGTTTCTTTTGAGGTCTATGTAACTGCATTTTCGGTTCCTCAGCGCCTGAGTCACTAAAAAGCGGTCGTCTCGTGGTTGTGTGCAACGTTTTCTCCCAGAACCTTGCCTTCTCTGAACGAAATCTGTCTCTTGGTATCGAGTCCAGGTTCTTTGGACGGTTAAACGACTCACGTTTAACCGCTGTGAGACGTAACATTGGCTACACCCCTCTTCCAGCAGCGCTATAATTTTACTAGCTCTTATTGCTTTTTTTGCCATTACAATCGACACAAAGTTAACTGTTCTAAGTCACAATAAGGCAGGATTATGTGACAAACATAAATTATTTTACTAAAAATAACGAGAAGTTAGTTTTACTTGCCTTGATAAAGAACCCTTTAACCGCAAACCCGCGAAAAGTATGTAAAAAGTCACAAACTGAAAAAACGATTATTATTAAAAAAAAAAACAAAAGTTTCGAATTAGGAATCAACATTTTTTTATACCCAGACTCTTTAATAAGTGCCAGCAACATAGTTTGGGTATTAAAACCGCTTTAGGACTAAATGATTACCAATAATGTAGAAAAATCAAAACCGCCCGTTCTTTTTGCAAAGGAGTGTATAAATAAATAAATAAGACTGGTTGTCAGTCTTTCGAGCTTCTGACGACCCGTAACGACTGTCAAAGATCTACGAATGACAGCCAGGACCAACAGCATAACGTGCTTTCCGAGGCACGAAGGGGTCACCCATCCACGGACCAACCGCGGCAAGCGTACCTCATCGATTGACCCGTGCGACTTTTATTACTTAGTCACAAACCCCTCTTATAAAAAGATATTAGTACTATAAAGTAACTAAACGGGCTTCTTGAAGCAAAGTTTTCAGCAAAAAAGTTTAATTTAATAAGTTTATAAAAGTAAGTAAGTTTATAGTAATAAGTTTTTAGGCACACCAACCTTACTGATTGGTCAGTTTTGGAACTTCTGTCCTGTGAGAAATCGTCGTAGGATCCTTAATAGCCTAGCCAAGCAGCCGCGCTACCGATCTGATTAGAATTAGAATGATTTATTAGACATAAAAAGTACACAGATGCAAAGTGACACTTAATTTAAGCGTGCAAATAGCCTGGCACAAAATAAACGATCAATGACCTCCATGCTAGGAATAATCTATCTAATCCATCTATATAAGGATATTATAAAAAAAATAAAATAAAAATAAAAAAGCCTTTTATTTCTTACGTGCACTTTACATTTCTTTCTTGGTTGTCTGTATTAATTTGCTTATTCTAGTGTTAGTTTATTAAATTTATCATTTTATTATTCTTGTTAGCAAGAACCCCGTCTTCACAGGTGAAGGCCTCCTCTAACATGGATATTAAAACAGTAACAAATTAGTAATGTGCACTTTTGTAAAAAATAAACTAGATGATTGGCTAATCTTTTCTTAACGGCGTGATCTACTCTCGTAAAAGAGTTACCAACTTCAAAAATTAAGAACATGTTTAGAGTACTAACTCTAAAACAATGAACTATTGATACTTATGAACTATCATTACTTCTTCTTAACATCATCCGGGGCTCGCTCTAACTAGTATAATAAGTCTTTTCCACCTGGCGCACTCTTATTAGAAATGGCATCAATTATAATAAATCACCCTCTTGTAAGTCGGTTACACCGGATGTGGTTCGACCACTGCCTCCGGGTCGCTGGGCACCTAACTGGTCATTTTTGTCAACCGCCTGTAATCATAGCTACCATACGACCCTACGTGTGTAGTGGTGCCATGACGGTAGGTTGTTTTACTGCTTGTCCATAAGTATGGGTTTTAAATCAGGAGTGCTATGATTATCCTACTAATATTCCTACTATTCCTACTTTCCTACTAATTCCTACTAATATTATAAATGCGAAAGTTTGTGAGGATGGATGTTTGTTACTCTTTCACGCAAAAACTACTGAACGGATTTTGATGAAACTGTACAGTAATATAGCTTATACATCAGAATAACACACAGAATACTTTTTATCCCGATATTCCCACGGGATCGAAACTTACGCGGGTGAAACCGCGGGGCGCAGCTAGTCTATTATATTGAGTAAAAAAACAGCATTGGCAAAAGAGCTTTAACAACATACTTATTTTAAACTTATCCCTGACAGAAATAAGTAAGATAATAATAGTTTATAGAAACAGAACTCCAAAAAATTCATACTTTTATAACCATAATCTTCTTAACAAGCTTTTTTTTTCAACCTAGAAACAAAATCTAATAATCTAACACTAAGCATGAACACAACGAAATTATAAAAACCAACAAAGCTACACAAGCTACATTATCATAAAAACTGACAGCTGAAGACATATGGAGCTATTTCAAGAAGCAGTGGTTGCGGTCAACCGACCGATCTGTATCCATCAGTTAGGTTAAAAAATGCAGGCAGAGCCGCTAGGCGCGCCTAGTTCGCGAGTAAAAACTAACCGTGTTGACCTGGCAGGCGATACACTCGGGTGCGCATACTCAATCGTGACCTCGGAGGGACGAAGGGACGTGGATGCGCTGCTTTGTCTCTACAAAGCAGCGACTGTAATGCTTTGGTGAAATTCAAGAGTGTGGTGAAGAGTGGGAAGAATATTGGTGAATGAGGTGAAGGTTTAGTTATATAGCACGACTGCACGATATGAAAATCTCGCTTCTTGCTGTGTAGCTAGATAATACAGTGTAAGATCCTGTGCCTTTTGAAAGAGACCCCCCTAATGTAATAACCCCCTTTGCAAAATTTTCTTCAAAGCGCACTCGATATAAAATACAACAAAAAATGTACTTGTAATGTGTAATAAACTATATCTTACACCCAAAAAGAACTCAACGAAAAAACTGTATGAAAAAAATAAGTCAAACAATAGTAAAACAACCGCATCCTCCACTTCACGACTCTACACTCAAGTCTAATGAGCGTTCTTGTAATAAAGGCGAAGATGTGTAATTGGTCGGTAGGCACGCGCCCGCCACGCGCTGCGCTCGCGCCGACTCGCCTCACCTATCGCGATCCCACTTTTTACTCCACCACTTTTTACCTACCCGCCGTTTTTACCTTTTTACATCTCTCCCGGAAGAATTGTATATGCAGGCAAAAGTTCATAGGCGTTTTTGCAGCCATTGATTTTCTGGAATGTGGTTTATGGCTGCGGAAGACCGTAAATGATGGGTTTGTAAAGGTTATGTTATATTAAATAGGAGGAAAAGAAAGAGCGGAAGTAGTTGGGATATTTCTATAGGCCATACTGGCTAGGAACTTTTGCTCTCACTCAATATGCTCATATTTTTTGGTATCATAACTTTATTGGGTATCGCTGCAAGCAGAAGGTATTTGTTATCATGAGCCGTTTACATTGCTGTTTAAAGAGCGTGACGAAGTGACGATACAGGCATTCTGAACAATCTTGTTCGAAAATTACAACATTCAGAAACAAAAAAATATAGATAAAGGTAGCTCCAGTTTACAAAGGTAGATCAAAAAAAAACATCAACCGTCTTATTACAAAGCAAAATCTAACATTAGTTCTAGCTTAAACCTTTGAGCCAGTACTTGTATTTCGAATTTTACTTCTATTTAGGCAAAGTTCTTAATATTAAAATGTTCTTACTAAGATGACTTAGCACCGAACTAAGCTGTAATCCATACTAATATATCTTAATATATATAAAATACGTGTCACGTTGTTTGTCCGCAATGGACTCCTAAACTACTGAACCGATTTTAATAAAATTTTGCACACTGTGTGCAGTTTCATCCAACTTGAAAGATAGGATAGTTTATATCTCAATTTATAATCGCAATATTATTTTATTGCGAATATTGCTAGGACAAGGTTTGTATGAAAGAAAATTTCGGACACTTGAAAAAAAAAATGCACCCGTGCGAAGCTGGGGCGGGCCGCTAGTAATATTATAAATGTGAAAGTGTATGTGTGTGTCTGTTTGTTTGTCCGTCTTTCACGGCAAAACGGAGCGAAGAATTGATGTGATTTTTTAAGTGTAGATAGTTGAAAGGATGGAGAGTGACATAGGCTACTTTTTTTTTTAAACCGTGTTACCCTGAATTTAACGCGAGCGAAGCCGCGGCCAAAAGCTAGTTTTTGTATAAAGTACTCCATTTCTTTCTAAGAACAGTTAGGTTCTTAATTCAATAACTGGCTCCCTTGTTTTGTAATAAGGGGTACCTTCATAAAGAGATCCCGAAAGTAACCATGTTGGAATCGGCTTCCAGTCTAACCGGGTGCAGCTGAATACGAGTATTTTACATGGAGCGACTGCCGATCTGACCTCCACAACCCAGTTACTGGGTAACACGATACTCCTTGGTAAGACTGGTTGTCAGATTTTCGGGCTTCTGATTACCCGTAACGACTGCCAAGATCCACCAATGACTGCAGGGACCAACGGCTAAACGTGCTTACCGAGGCAAGGAGGGGTCACGGAATGTACAGATGGTCACCCATCCACAGACCAACCGCGGCAAGCGTAGCTTAACTTGATCGATCGACCTGTGCGGCTGTTATCATACCAAGAAAAATAAATATTATTTTCAATTTTTTTTTAAACAGATTTAGGAAGTCAGTGGCTGATACTTTAATTACAGACTTTTATAATGAAATTATAAGAGTTTCCATTTGTCATTCAGCTACAGAATTCTTAAAAACATTGATATAGTTACCACCTATTCAATCATTCGCCAAATGATCTTCTGTCAAAAACACAGTCATTAGAGGCTCGTTGTTAGTGCTACCAAGATGTTATCATTTTTGTACATGCACGAGGCAAACAACGGATCATATCATCACGCTCTGTTTAACAGACAGGGCAAGCAGAGGTCCGAGTGGTAGTAATATCAGATGAAAACTGATTTACTAGCTCGAAGAAATTTACAGCATATCTATCCTTAAGTTTATTAAAACCAGAAAATGTTCATTCAAACCATAGTTGAATTGTGCCATAATTGAATTAAACAATAAATCACAGTATAAAAATAAACCAGTTGACCAAACAAACAAGGTAACAATAAAACTAATTATTGCGTCCAATAAAGGCTTTCTTCCCAGTGCAAAGGTTGTTAGTGCATGCAATTGTTGGCTGCGCACGCGCCGCGCCGCTCCGTCGCTTTCACGATAACCGTATTATTTTATTAGATCTCTTTATTGTTTCTAACTGGAATGATTATGAATTGGTTTTCTTAGTTAAATAAATAATGCTTTATATGCCGTTACGCATAAGGATATGAATAAATCTTATTGTCATTAATTATAGAACGGTATGTGCAAATATTTGGGACGGTACTGATTCGAATTTGTAGCCCCAAGCATAGAAACCGGAGGCGAGGTCGTTATTTACAAATTTTGGATTTACACAGATAAAGAATACTAACCGTATTTATTAATCTCTCGTTTCACAGGAGGAACTTTGTCATAGGGCACTATACATTAGTAACATTATCATAAGAGATCTCCTACTTCTACAATCCTCAAAGAATGCTTGGCTATGAGTGTGTTGACTTTAAAACTAAATCCCTAACTCACATCCTTGAACACCCAAAGAAAAGGATGGCCAACTTTTCATATCGATAGACCGCATTGTCCAACCATTTGAACATTCAACTCCGCACTACGCTACTAAACTTAATAAACAACAATAATATCCATTTTCAATTCCAAGAATAGCAACAAAATAAATATTTATTAAATTGATCCCCCAATCGATTTTACATATTCTATAAAGAGTGCAAATGGGTAGGCGTATTCATAGCCCGGCTAGGCGGCTGGCGGCCTGGTGTGCCGACTCGCGGCTCCATAAAGCATATATTCAATTATCATCAGCAGAGCCTTCACACTTGGTAATTGGTGAGCGCTTCAACACTTACGATACTGCTGTGAGGTGTAGCCATATGTTTAGATTTTTAGTACACCGAAACTATTTTGGGAGATTGCTGAAATTATTAGGTGATTCCATTCAAATAAAAACCAAATCGAACTATTTTGAATGATACTAAATTTTATTGTGAAACAAATATGATGTGTGTTAGGCATCTGCAGAATTTCAGAGAGTACTAGATATCTAAAGGTCTTTCAATAGCTCTATCTATAAAATCCATCCGATATATACCTATAGCTAGCTATCCTAAATAGTCTGCTGAGCCGAAATCGTCATACGGGTCCTGTACTATATAACTTATGAGTGATACTACTACTGATTACTTAGATTTCTTTAATTTCAAAAATAAATTTCAACTGTAAACATTTTCTTATTTCATCGTCCCCTTGTTTAATTTCGTTCCATGTCCCGAGATTATTGATTGGCCGTTCACATGGTCACCCTTACCGGATAACACTTGAATTATAATGACCATTGGTTAACGATTTCGCACTCAACCCGACTTTCAGGTACACACAAAGTAAATCAGAATTGTACTCATAGATGTTAATGTTTATTAAATTCAACGGCTATGGATATTTTTCAGTCTTTATTGAGACCGCGAAATTAATAGTAAAGACAAGCTGATTAATATAATCATAAAATGTGAAGAGAAATCAGATTATTACAAATAACTTCCTGTCACTGGTATTTATATGTTGTGTGGGGTAGATACCACTACTAAAAAGTGAAATAAAAAACGTTTTAATACAAAAAAAAAAACTACTGACTTCCAAAAAAAACACCATAAAGTGAAAAAATTACTTTAGTTTCGAAAGTCAGTCGGCTGACTTTGTGTTTTGAAAACCACGCTAATTTAAATAGAAAAGATGGTTTGATAGATTTTCAATATAAACCCATTGTAAGAGAGATCAACTATTTTGAACATCATAATTTTAAGGCCAAAGCAAACTACTGAAACATGATATATACATAACATACCTACTTATAAAAAAATTCGTAAAATTTGTTAAGATTTTATATTTGTTCAGACCCACACTCAACATTATTAAGGTCAAAATAAGCTAAGGTTTTCACGCATACATTTCCAACGAGCTTTAGCCCCAGGCTTTAGGCTTTACCTTGAGAATTTACCGAGCAGCTCCTTCTAAGTTCTAATCATAGAAAATCAACACACTACCATTGTAACCACTTCTTGTCCTATTTGAGTATCCGGATCCTAAGTATCCATTCAATTATTATTACGTCTGGTCTTGTAGCATTGTATTTAGTAAATTAACCAAAACACACGACTTTGTCTATTAAATATGTATATTGGGCTGTGTTTGGCATGTTACGGAGAAGTTGGGTAAAACTGTGATCCATAGACTACTATAAACTGTGATCTGCCGGTCTATTCTGTAACAGTCATCAAACTTAGGTTAAATGAGCTGTCATTCCACCAGATATTAGGGATTGTCACTATTGACAGCTCACTTCACTTAAGCTTACACACTGAGATTTTTACAGAATAAGTCGGCCGAAGAACAAATAATATTCATTACTTTGTAATCAACATTATTGGTGCATTCATGGTGGTGTTCATTTTCTTCAGAATGATCAGGTGTATAGTACTTACAGGGGTGCGTATTTTAAAGAACGTTCGCATTCTAATCTCAGTCTCAATCTATCAAAAATAACTCCAATTCACCTATATTTTTGACAAGTTTTTGATATTGATTAACGCTGTCATGAGATTGTGAATTGAACGTTTTTAATTACCAGAATTTGCCTTCTGATATATGAACGTAAACGAACCAAAAACGGAGTGTTAGGATCGTGACAGGCCATCAGGAGGCGTTGTTCGTAGTTTCTGCCTACCCGATGGGAAAAAGTCCTGGTATGTAAAATAGCAACCGCGAGTGGAGACATAAATGTATCCGGCGCACTCTATACCCAGGGTCAACTCCACTGGCAAATAGCATATACTTTGTGAAGATATACGAAACGAAGATTAAAATGATTGCGCAATACGAAATCAAGCGAAGAGACGGCTTCTTTTAGTGGACGGCCATACATTTGAATTAAATATAACAGTAAAAAACATCTGTCAACCTCAACCTGTCAGTACAGCTGGTATAATCCAGTCTTGGACGGACAGCCGAAACGAGAGGCTATGTACCTTTAACGTTATCTCTCAATACGATTACATATTGTGACAGCCATTAAAACATCACCTTTTACGACCTCCGAAGTTTAGATAGGGTTGGCAAGAAAAAGTTTGGTCGGGTTCGGATTTTTTTATTTAAATTAGTTTTTTTTTATTTTTGAGATTTTGTATTTGTTATAGTATTTCGAGACAGATAAGAACGTGGAGATTTATCTAGCATAGAGACCTTTTGTTATGCTTTAATTATACCATAGCTAGAGGATCTTGTAGATATATTTTGGAAGGAAGAGCAGCACCTTAACTACGTAACACAATTATTAATCTCAATCTTGAATCATTTTGAAGGATATTGCTAATCCATTGATTCATATGTTCGAAAAATTTGTCTGCTCAACAACGTAAATAACGCAATGAATGTTGTTGAACTGTCAAAATGAAAGCCATTGCTACTGATAGTGTGTTACGCAATTACCACACCGGTGTAGGTACATAAAATAAACCCGTTGCGGATGAGGCACTGTACTCTTTCTTTTATTATGTAAAAGGTCTAAAATGATAATAATCCATCATTAGACTTTGATAACTTTCATTTTCATTCAGTTGCTCATCATCCTTTGTATACAGAATTATTTAAGTCGATCAGATCTCTATTATGCAATGGTCTAGTTTTAATGACTAGTATAAATCAAATAAGCAATTATATCTAAAGGCCGAGTTCATTATTCTGTCTGTCATTGACTAAGTCTTTGACTCTAATGGATTTAATTAGATTACCAAAGTTGGTTCCAGTTTCCAAACGATAGTAGGTACCTCTACCTGTTTTTATTTCTATTAAGTAATCGTTAAGCAAACAATCAAGATTAGAAAAAAAATCCTCGAATTAGAAAAGCGCTGTGACAACCCTAGAGTTTTCGTAGGAAAACTTTAAATGGCAATTTCTTAATTCATGTTTGCAATTCTTCGCTTTTTGAGGAAGCTTTGCAATATCCTTATTAGTTATATAGGAACTTGAATTATGATCACCTAAATGACAAACGCGATTGTTATCTTACGAACTCCTTCCTGCCAGGTTCCCAGCTCTTCCTGGAAATACCTTGCTAAATAAAGCTGATTATACCTCAGATCATAACCTCGGAATCCTGTCAGTTTACAAGAACAGAATGTTTCCCTGGCAACCTTAGAGTTGCGTGGAGCAGCCGCCGACCGGACGCGGCAGGTGCTACTGCGGGTTCACTCGGGTTCACGCCCTGCCCCCCGCGCGCACCTACCTCACCCCACACCCCCGCGTCCCCGCAGCATCCGTGCAAACCCGTTCCTCTAATAATATAACGTAGAAATGAAAGATTAATGAGAGCAACCAGTGCACGCCTCTTTCACTCGACCGGTAGGGCTGCGGTGCATGCGTGTCGATAAATTATTAGATGTTGAATGCTGGGTACGAATGTCAAAATTATTGAACATGATTTTGATGATTAGACACTGTGTTTTATTTTTTATTTTTGTTATTACATAACGTAAAGTGTTACTGTCAAGTACTCATATATTTTCAAGATCCATGTCCCCGCAAGGGCATCTGTCATCGAATATGTTTAGTGAAAGATACTTCAACAGACCAATGGATCAGCTAACCAAAACTTTTGCTTCAGTTTTTACGCGACAGTGTTACTTTATAAAATGAAATGTTGATCTTGATAGTTAAAATTAACCATTTCAAATCAAGTATGTAAAGAATAATAGTTAATTTTAGTTTGGTGATGCTAAAAACCCTTTATGAAATTCTACTTTGGCTATCTTTAAATAAAATTACAATTCAACGACCATCCATCAGATTTTAAACAATCAACATAACATCATGAAAATTCCACAATACAAAAAACTATCGACAACTCACATCTCAACCCTACATCAACAGGTCCCGATCGCAATGAAGACCGCCCATATAAAATATTAGCCGCGTGCCGAGCCGGTAGCGGGTGTAATATATCGACCGATGACAGTCGCATTGTCGCGGCACAACACTAGAATGTAAGCTTTTACTCAGAGACTATCGAGACGGTTAGCGCGTCGTAAATTTAATTCGGCATTCGTTATTATGTTTGGAACCGAGCTTTGTTTTGATTTTTCACATTTTGGCTCTGGAGAAAATTTTGTGTAGACATGTTTCAGAAAAAAAAATATTATTAGAAGACTTTGAACCGCTGCAGGCTAGCACTAATTTTTTTATAGTCAACAATCAAGTCAGCCTATCGAAGTCCATTGCTGGACATAGGCCTCTCCCAGGTTGCGCCATAACACCCTGCCCTCCGCCTTCCACATCCAGTTAGTTCCAGCCACCTTCTTAAGGTCGTCGGTCCATCTAGCTGGGATTCGTCTCACATCAACCAATTTTTCACCGTCCAATTTTTATAGTACCTCACTCAAAATCCTCAAAGTCTGGAGCTACACTTCCAGACATTGTATCAAACATACATTCTCATATCAATACGATAATAAAGATTAAGTTGTAATGTACCCCCATTTATCGCAGCCCAAGAATTTCCTGCCGGAAAACCCCATGTCTTGTGGTCGCCTGCAGATTGAACCAATTTCTAATCAGTTTACATTCCTCGCTGTAACAATGTAACTGCTTAGCATTCCCGAGATCGTTAGAATGTAGGCGGAACACATACCTGGAGAAAGGCTAGGAGAATGATGACATTGGAGTTTTGTCGCGGATACAAATATCTAGGAATAAACGCCACAGAGTTTCCGTTATAGAGAAAATTACTTGTGCTTGTTGAAAGCATTAACGACGGACAAGAAAAGAATGCAGATAGATTTTACTAGCGCAAGGTGGTATGATTTTGTAAAATTTCGTGTAACAACATTCCGATCCTAATATTACATAAAACATTGTACAGTTCTTGTTATTTTAAGATTATATAGGCTTCATGGTTTCACATGGTCATAATTGATACCAGGATTACCAACTCTTCCTGTTTCGATTACTCAAAACTTATAATTACTTAAAGCAAACAATATCTAAGATGAATAGCCAACTCAACAAAAAGTGAGCACGCTCTCATTCACCACCCGACCCGCCCATAACAGTACCAGCAGAGAAGTAGCGTAGCATGCAATAATTATCATTGCCATAAAAACAGATGATGCACTCCATCGAGCAACTTATGGCTGCCGACCGGAACTGCGTCAGAAGGTAATAACAGGATATCGCGATATGCTCCCTGAACTGAATTCTGTGCTCATGAATAGTTTAATTAGTGTTGAAGAGACGTTGGAGATTTTATCATGAAGATAACTTACTGCATGTATATTATTTTCAAGTAATCCTGGCTAGGATCTAACTAAGGAATATAAAGAAAAGAGGACCATCATTACACTATTCGTTTATTCTAGAGAAGGCTATATAATACTAGGCCAAAAAAAGCATAATCAGCATAAAACGTTACCACTGCTAGGACAAAGGTCTCCTCTGTGTGAGAGGGAGTGACCTAAGCTTAGCATAATCAACCTGGGAATGGGCCGTTATCCACCACGCGGGCCCAGTGCGGGTTATTAGAAGTCACATGTCTTCAAATGTTTAGTTCTAAGACAGGCCGGTTTCTTCAGTTTTTGAGAGATAAAATAAAATGTTCGGTAACTCTTACGTAGGCATAGCCAAATTCAGAACAGATGCTTCCGACCCAAAAACAGTAGTTAACTGAACATACCTTTAAATCTAGACTTTTTTTGTGGATGGGAAATCATCAAATGACCCCTCCCGCTCAGGGTGGAGCAGAAGGGAGTGTCAGACTCTTACTGACTAAAACCCACTGTGTTCCTTCCTTAGCCCTTTATTTTCCGGGGCAGCGGTAACCCTTTCGGACAATCCCGCTGCCCTTTAAATCTAGCCTAATCTATAAAACCGAAGCCCCAAAGTCATGGTCCGGTCATCTTTTCACGTCAACAAGAGCCGTAAAGTTATAATAGACCGATAAAGTTACTGACAAATGGAGTGGCGATAGTGTTCGTAGTTTTGGCGCTCTCAGCTCGGTAACGGCGAGCCGTGCAGTAAACAAAGTACACAGATAAGGTAAACTCTAGCTGTAGCTCCGGGTAGCCACTGTTCACATGGGATAAAAGACATGCGGTTTTATTTAAAAAACATTGACGATATGTATGATTTTGGAAATCGTAAAGATAACTTGGAATTGGAATTTTCGAGGATCTGTTAGTCTCTTCGTTTCAATTTTGGTGTCTACTTTAATTGACTCATGGGACACAAAATATGAACGAAGCAATCGTTTGTGTCCCAAAAAGCGGAGGAAGCCGGTTTTTTTAACCGACTTCAAAAAAGGCGGTTCTGTATTCGACTCGTATGTTTGTACGTCCTCGATTTTCTCAAAAACTCATGAACCAATTTTGATAATTATTTCATTAATGTGGTCTAAATACTTTCAGGAAGGTTTTAGTATATAATCTCTAATATATAAAATTCTCGTGTCACAGTGTTAGTTACCATACTCCTCCGAAACGGCTGGACCGATTTGTATGAAATTTGTGTGCATATGGGGTACGTCTGAGAATCAGCTACGATCTATTTTTTTTTTTTGCAAAACGACCGTTTGCGGGGTCAACTAGTAAATTATTTAATTATTATTATGTACGAAGTTATCTGCATAAAATGTACTGCATCTCCTGCATTTCAATGCAAATTTTGATGATTCTTCTATTCGGTGTCTTCAATTCTTCAATGCACAAATACACAAATTTAATTAACACTAGGTTAATTAAATTTGTGTGGGGTAAGTACAACTGAAAAATGAAAAATTAAAACATTTGTACAAAAAAACAACTGACTTAAAAACACACTACAAAGTGATAAATTACTTTAATTTCGGAAGTCATGATGTAGAAAATAAATACTTATCACGTAGATATTAATTTTACTACGGCAGTTATATTGATCTTTTATAATGTTATTTGGAAAATATAAGTTATGTTATTGGAATTTTTGAGTCTGTTAGTCTTTTGGTTTCAACTTTGTTGTTTACTTTAATTATTGACTCATAGAACACAAAGATATTATTTTATTTGGATATGTTCTTCTGGCCATACCTACTATTTAAGTCAGTTTTCAAGGACAACAAAAATAGGGACAGTTTCGGTTCCAGAACCAGCGCTCACAAACAGATTTTTCTAATATTTTTTTACAAGTAACTTTAACTTAATCTCCAAAAAACCCGCCAAATAAACACACCCTAAGTCTATTGTGTGCAATACAAACGATAGCATTTCACCTCGCCTATCAAGATGGCAGCGGACACCTCGCGGGGAGATACGGCTAATTGTAACATGTGGTCACGCTTTCTGCAGCGTGTGTCACTGGCTCACTGCATGACTCGACGGATCGCACTCGGCAGCCGGTGAGCTATCGGACATTCCACGTTTAACCGAGATTAAAGAACCGTATAGGTATTTCAATTGCTTGTAATTTCGCGCAAATCGATAAATTCGCGTGGAGAAAAAACTTGTACGTTTTTATTGTGCAACAAGCCACGTATCAGGTGGGATTTTCATCTGCAAATTTCATCTACTTTAGGGGATGCATTTTAAAAAATCCTTCCTTAATGCTCACTTTCGTTATAAGTATAAGAAATCTTTGTACAAAATCTCATTCACCCAGCGGATTAGGTTGTGCGTTCTTTGTTAGTGAGCTTAAGATTTTTAATAAGTAGATAACCATATCAAAATCATCATCTTCCAAATAACACATAATATAATAACGCCTGTAGTTCTAAAGGGATCCGGCATGTGTAAAGTACTTAATTATGTATGTAATACCTACCTACACTTATATGCAATGCCTAGGGGAGCCAAACACCACAAACCAAGCATAAATCCAGACTGAGCTGTTACTTAGAAATTCCTGACCGAAAAACCCAATAACATAATACCTGAACCAACACTCAAACGCATTTTTGAAATACATTACATATTGTATATCTTACTTGCTTCTGCCCCCGGCTTAGCCCGCGTGGATGTTGGAAATTATCCCACGGAAACGTGCTACCGGGACAAAAATTAAGTAAACCTATATAACATTAGCTCTCTGTCAGTGAAAGTCCCGTCAAAATCAGTCCAGCCGTTACGGAGATTAGCCAGAACAAACAGGCACACAGACAAAAAAATGTTTTTTGTTATAAGTACCGTAGGTATATACATTCTTAAGCATTTAGTAAAAAAACTGTTATTTTGAAATTATAAAAGACACTTCAATTTTATTTATTTGTATGTATATGTGTAGGTACTTATGTACATAGAACAGCAAACTTTTCTAACTTCCACTTCAACAGAAGCAAAAAGGGAATGTTTGAAATGCGTGCGGAGCCGTCGAGAGCTCTCCTAAGGATAAAGCCCTTGACCCAACTGCTGCTACTAAGGAGAGTGGTTGATCAAGCCTCTTAGCCATCAGGGCGATGCCTGTATGTTACGATTGTCAAGGCTCTGATTATCGGGTATGCGATTTATTATTTATTTATTTTACCATTTTTATGTACACATATATACAGGGTTATTGGAAAAACACCAACGACCTCTTAAGAGATCATTGTACTCATCATTATGAACAACTTTTACTATGGGACCAAACCTGAAATCACGAAAAAAAATCAGCTGTTCCCTACATTTTGACGAGTTATACGAACATAAATGTAGGGCATCGCTGATTTTTTTTCGCGATTTCAGGTTTGGTCCCATAGTAAAAGTTGTTCATAATGATGAGTACAATGATCTCATAAGAGGTTGTTGGTGTTTTTCCAATAACCCTGTATAAACAGACAAGAAAAAAAACAGAATAGAAAAATAGGCACAAAAGTGATGCTTATTTCATAAGAAATCTCTTCCAGCATACCTGCGATTGGACAATAAATAGAGAGATGTAGACAGCGTACTACTGATTGACTGATCTACTGATTTACTATTGTTACGAATGTCTTTTTTGCATGAGTATAATCTATGTAACCACAAAAAACTTAGATTAGACCTATTTTTCTAACCAAAGATTATGAAGTATAGTTTTAATTTAAAGGGCCGATTGTTACGGGGTGCGAGCCATCAGCCACGCAGAAATCCAGAGAAAACCCCATAACACTTTACCCAACCCGGGAATTGAACCCAGTACCTCATGACCACTGGACCAACGAGGCAGTTCAACAAAATCTAATTAAAAATATGCAAAACAAACACAGTTATCTACAAGCACAACCTATTACACATCGCATGGCACTCATCCATACACAATCTCCACTAACGACGTGCTCAAGTAATTGCGCTGAATATATTTTAGCTATATTAACTTGGCGGTTCATAATAATGTAATTATTATCGTCGGATCTCACTCATCGTATGAGGTGAGGTAAATTAATTTACTTAAGTAAAGATCGCTGAGATAGTACCGAATGTGCAGGGCTGCCGACTGTGCCTAGATGTTCTGATCTGAAAGTCTAGACAAGATGGCAATCTTCGATCGCTAGTGGATATAATAGTCGATGAAGTGTGTAGTTTTTATGTAATAGGTTAGCAAACAGGTCGGATAACCTGATGAATAGTGGTTGTGGCCTCATTGGGGTCAAATACAAAAGCAAAATTTATGTTGTAAATAAATGTACATATATTCATGTTTTTTTTTCTATGTTCATGTTCAGCGCAAATAAACGTATTTTCTTTCTTTCTTTTCATTCAAAAATATTTCCGATGCTTTGCGGGGCTTAGGAACGTTTATCATATGTGACGGAAACTTTACTTATCTTTGCAAACTGAGACTTTGCACAGAAGCGCACTGCTAACATTTCTACACTTGGCTTAAGACCTAACGTTGGAAATTATCATTTATAGTCATTTTTTGAGGGGCCCGTGGCTAAATAAAACCAGCCGCACAGATCGATCGATCAGGTTAAGCTACGCTTGCCGCGGTTGGTCTGTGGATGGGTGACCTTCTTTACATAACGAGACCCTTCCGTGCCTCGGATAGCACGTTAAGCCGTTGGTCCCGGCTGTCATTCGTAAATCTTTGACAGTCGTTACGGGTAGTCAGAAGCCTGAAAATCTGATAACCACTCTTACCAAGGGGTATCATATTACCCAGTCACTGGGTTGTGTAGGTTAGATAGGCAGTCGTTTAAAAATATAAAAAAATAATTAGCGTTTTACTGCAAGCAAAATACCCATATACAAAAAAATACAGTAAGCACATAGAAAACATAGAGGGAGGTACTTTTGCGTCTAACAACCAGTCTTACCAAGGGGTATCGTTTTACCCAGTCCCTGGGTTGTGGAGGTCAGATAGGCAGTAGCTCTATGTAAAATACTGGTATTCAGCTGCATCTGGTTAGACTGGAAGCCGATCCCAACATAGTTGGGAAAAGGCTAGGCAGATGATGATTTTGACAGGTCACAAAAGGCGGAAGAAGACGTTTATTATCAGGTGAACTTTCTGGAAAACCTTTTAAAGACAGCTATTAACAGTTCAGAAGTTCCCCATCACCTTCTAAACTCAATGACCTTTCGAACAGCATTGGCAACCCTACCAACGAATAATTAGACCATCTCATAAGGATTGCCGCGCACTGATTAGCAGCAGTGCATGGACGTCTTGCATTTTCGATTTGCTACCACCTACCAACGTAATAACCTGCAGGTTTTTGACGTTTTTCACCTTTAAGCAACACTGGCACTTTCACATGGCCATGAGACGCACAAAAATGGTGAGAGGCAAAAATTTTGGCAAAATATATATGTATCTACCTAGCCTTTTCCCAACAATGTTGGGGTCGGCTTCCAGTCTAACCGGATGCAGCTGAACACCAGTATTTTACGTGGAGCGACTGCCTATCTGACCTCCATAACCAAGTTACTGGGTAATGCGATACCCTTTAGTAAGACTAGTTGGTAGACTTTCGGGCTTCTGACTACCCGTAACGACTGTCAAAGATCCACGAATGACAGCCGGAATCAACGGCTTAACGTGCTTTCCGAGGCACGGAGGGCTCTCGGTATGTAAAGATGGTCACCCATCTACAGACCAACCGCGGCACGCGTAGGTTAGCAAGCGTTGCAAAAATTTAGGCCGAATGCAGGTCTAAAAAGTGAAACGGTAACCAAATCAATTACGGTTGCATAGCTATAATTTTATCAAGTCGACATTGGTGTTCGACAGTTTGGCTTACCTAAAGGCCATTATATTTTTCATATCGATCATTTGTTGGCACACAGTGCTCTTATCATGTAGGGTAGGACGACCTCAAGTTAGGTGGCGCGACGATCTTCGTAAAGCAGCTAGTAGAGCAGCTAACAATCCTGTTAAAATAGCTTTCGTATAGACTTATGTCCACTCGAAAAATTCTATAAGCTGACATTTATTCAGGGCGATGATGAATTCAAAACCAAAATATTTTATTTCACATAAACCTACATGGGCACTTTTGAAACGTCAGAAGCTACGTACACGGTTCCAATTGGTCGTTTCTTATGGAGAAGAGCCGGCAAGAAACTCCACGGTTACTCTTTCAAAAATAATAGTTTTTACAATGTTTTCAAAACGCAGAATAAATAGGTATGGGCGGACAGCGTAGGCCTGTCAACAAGTACCAGGAGTATCAGATACTTAATAAAATAAAAGTCTACAAATCTACAGTCTATAAGGCCTACAACGTTCTGACATTCACAAAATATAAAAGAATCTATCAAAAATATAACTAAAATATTAAAACCTATTAAGACTAAATGATATGATTGCTATCACAACCACTAGTAAAGAGTTGAAAGTAACTTTGACACACCTAATCTCTAAGCTTGGTAGTTTGTAGATAACAATCGGGTCACAGAAGATTGCTTATAAAGGTCAAAGAAATTTCTTCTAGAGGTTTTTTTCAGAGCTAGCTGAATGTTAAATAAGTGTTTTCTAAACAAAATCATCTAGGTATAGCTTATCTTAACAACAAAAGAATCCTGAACGGAGTCAGCAACCCGCGACCCGCGTAACCAGAGCAAGGTCCATTCGTCCGAGGCGAATATCGATCATTATAAATTTGCGGCGCGCGGTAACGGCGCGGGCGCACGCGACCTAGAACAAAGACCACAGGTACGCAGATGTGCTAGTTTAGTTTAATTTATTGTTATTTTATTATGTGAGTTGTAAGAACTTATTTTTATGAACTGCATGTAGGTAGAGATGTACAGTGTGTTCAGGTAATGTAAAATCGTCAATTTAATTGTACGAGTAGTATTATCTCCGTTTTCTAATAGTATAATACAGCAGACTAACCAAAAAGGTGCATATAATATTTGCTTTACAACCACTAGAGACATATAATTTTACATGAGGTACTGAAAAGTCTGCAAAAGTTGATTTTATGTTGCGCAGGCTGGCAGAAAAATAACTCTGGTTGCATTCGAACATTCAAGCGAATTACGAAAGAGCTTTAAATTAAAAAAAAAACGTTGTATCATTGAATAACCCTGTGGAATAACCCCATAGTACTTACTGATCAAAATAATGATTAGACGAAAATTAGGCAGCATTTCATTTTCATTCACGACAAGTACACATGACTTTGACAGAAGTTAAAATCTACTGAAAACTTATCAGCCTGTTACATTATTCAATTCGAAACAAGCCATATTCATAGAAGTGCAAATTCTCTCTACCTACATATTTCGATAACTATGAGAAAAAAATAAACCGGTCAAGCGCGAGTTGGACTCGCGCACCGAGGGTTCCGTACAAATTTGCAGATATGTAAATAGTTAAATTTTTTTTTTTGTAAAATACTTAGCTACAAATTTACGGTTTTCGGATGTTTTCCTTGACTTGTGCTACATGAAATTGCTTCTTTACAAATGTCGTGATTCTAGTTCGACGGGTTAGGTTTTGATTTCGGAACATAAACGACCGTATCTTTTGATTGCGCACAAAAAGGCGTTGCGTTGTCTTAGAAGTTTGATTTTTTCACTCCTTCAAGGAATTGCAGCCCTAAGAATTTTAACATGACACTCTACGCGTTCCTGAGAAAAAGGGTCCTTGACCTAGAAGTTTGATTTTTTTCACTGCTTCAAGGGGTTGCAGCCCTGGGGAGCTATTCTCTAAGGATACAGCCTTGCGGGCAGCGCTGTTGCAGCGCTGAAACTATTGTTTTCACCGCTGTGACAGCGCTGTCCGCAAGGCTGTGTCCGTATAGAATATAGCATGGCTGAAAATTTTAAATTGTTAACATCATGCGTTCCTGAGAAAAAGGGTCTTGACTGACGGACAAACAGACGGACAACAAAGTGCTCCGTTTATAAGGGTTCCGTTTTCCTTTTGATGTACTGAACCCTAAAAACATGAATATTACCCGCAATCGGGCGTTGTCTCATGCACATCAAGGTATTGATAAGCACCCCGTCACGGAATAACCATTACCACAGCGTTATCTTACGTCCTCGTATACCTAACGAATCATACTGGTTTGTTCAACCTCAAGTGTCCGTGAGGTTCAGGTGAAAGACTACTCGAGTGCTTTATTTAATGTTTGTTGTCCTTATCAGTCAGATAAAATAATTTTATGGAGCTGAAGCCGTAGACTGAATAACGGACTAAAAAATAGCTCACCCCATCTTGCTATGAATGACAAAAGAAATAACGGATTGTCATCTTCATCATGTGCCTAGCCTTTTCCCAGCTATATTGGAGTCGGCTTCCAGTCTAACCGGATGCAGATGCATACCAGTATTTTACATGGACTGACTGCCTATCTGACCTCTACAACCCAATTATGGGGTAATACGATACCCCTTGGTAAGACTGGTTGTCAGACGGACAAGTACCTCCCTCTATGTTTTCTATATGCTTACTGTATTTTTTTTGTATATGGGTATTTTGCCTGCAATAAAACGCTAATTATTTAAGTATTTCATTTAATTTCGCACGTCAGGGCAGCAGTCTGTGTCCTATCTCATCTATGCCAGGTCTACGCTGCGGCGATAGCAGCGCGCGCGCCGTCTATACATCACTGCGCTTGCTCTCTATATTTACTCACGACCGATAGAAATTATCGCCAGACCACCTCGTAAGCGAATACCAATCTTATATGTGGAGATTTGAGTTTATTTTTGCATAGGGGTTAGGTGAGGATCATTTTTTCAAGATGTGGTCGTAGTTGACTACCATTTGCCGTATTTCAGCGCGGAAGGTACATAAATCGAGAGCGCCGATTAACGTTATCTGGTCGGGGGGAGCAAGGAGTGGCGGAGGGAGGCTGACGGCGATTTATTCATTCATTAACTAAACGACCCCTAACCGATGGATTAATTAGGCCGACTTGCAATACCGCTTCTGTTTTAAACCGTTTTATGTGAAAGTTGGCAGGCATTTTAAGGAGAATATTGAAGCGTGAGTTATCTCATTAGAATTTATAATTAAGGTATTTATTTGATTTTTGCAAAAAGTTGCAGACATCATCCTACTACTTAAATATCTTCCGATTCAAGAAAATTGTTGAGGAAATAGTGCAGCTCTATTTTCCCTATAAAAAGATCTGAGTCGATTTTCTCGTTTATTCTTCTAAAAGAGCGTAGGTTATGATTGATTTTAGATTTCTATTATTATTGCACCACATAGATTACTGTTTCCAGACACAAAATACATTCAATTATTCATTAAATCATATTATATATTCCACGACTGTAATGACAAAAAAAAAGACAAATGATCATTAATAGAGCCGGCGAGATGATTGCGCTGATTAGTTCAACGGCAATGCGCGCGCGCCGGTGGCAGCACCGTCGCTCAGGTAGTAGTACAATGTATAGGGTTGACGCGCAACCTGTCTAAGTATAGTGATAATGGTACAAAGATAAAAATTTAGGTAAGATCCGATATCTGAAAAAATTTATAAGTTATTATATGATTATATTTTAGCTTGAAAGCGTCTGAAGAAGATTAGAACCAAGAATAACAGAATAGTATCTACACATCTTTGTAAAGTGTGTATAGGGCCGCCAGCTTTACCTACACAATTAATGTCGCCTAACTTGTGCTGCAACACCTAGTTTTTTTACTTCTATCTATACCAGGAGTCGCCAAATGGCGGACCGCGGTCCGCATCCGGACCGCCGACCCATTTTGTGCAGACCGCGAGAACACAGCAACTTGCACTACAGAGTACGTAATTTAATAAACATGTATCCACCGCATAAGCTTTCTTGACGTATTTTCGAAATCGGCCGGGTGAAGTAACGAGCTAAGGCTGATATGCCACTTATCCAATAACTTGGTCCAATGTGCATTTTTGATCAAAGAAATTGGATGACTTCATCAAATGAGCTAGAAACACTCGACTTACTGATGAACATCTCCAGGATTCAATGTCAGCTTGCACCAATTTTACTACAAACTTCAGACAGATAGTCCGCAACAAAATGTCATTTTTCTCATTGATATGTAAAAAAATACCTTTGTTATCTATTTCCGTGATTACAATCGTTTAATAAATATTTTTTTTCTATAAAATGTTGTGCAGACCGCGATGGTCATTTCATTTCTTAAAACGGACCCCGAGCGAAACTAATTGGTGACCCCTGATCTATACTAATAATAAAGCTGAAGAGTTTGTTTAAGCACGCTAATTGAAACAAAAATATGTTTGCATTTGATAGCCCAATTCTCGAGGAAGGCCATAAAAGAAGCTGAGGGAAACCGAAGTAATAGTGCGCGCAGGCGATGCGATGCGACGGGGTGGATCGGGGAACAAGAAATTTCACGCGAACGAAGTCGCTGTCAGAAGCCGGTATCTATATAAATGGTGACGACGCTAGTCCAGACGTGGCAAAATTCAAACAGGTGAATTTCATCTTTTTATAATTAAAACTTAGTAAGTGCTAAAAAAAAGTGCCAGCCCTAAGTTTGACACGCGCGGCGTGTTACACTTCTAGCGCTAGTTAAAGAGACGACGCCTATGTTACTTTACGAGTTGAAAATACAGCAATTGTATTAGAATGTAGAGATTACTCTGCGTAGGTCATGCTAAATCTTATCGTATTTGTTGGCAAAAGATACAACATTAATACACAATCTGAGAGCTTGCAGGAACGAAGAATTTTTTTGTTTTAAGTAGTGCTATTCTGTAAAATCTTATGTGAAGTGAGCTGTTAATAAGTAGTGTCAATAGATGGAATATATGGATTGACAGCTCACTTCACCTTCAGAATAGCAACACAGAGAGTTGGTGAATATCGAGTGAGGCTTTAGAAAAAGCTTTAAGGAATTTTAAGGATTATCCTATTCCAAAATTAATGGAACTTCAGTTTGGCTACTACAGGATGAAATTAAAAACATGCGACAAATCGAAATGAGAGATTGTACTCATCATTATGAACAACTTTTACTATGGGACCAAACCGGAAATCGCAAAAAAAAAATCTGCTGTTCCCTACATTTATGTTCGCATAACTCTTCAAAATGTAGGGAACTCCTGATTTTTTTCGCGATTGCATCTTTGTTCCCTTAGTAAAAGTTGTTCATAATGATGAGTACAAACTCCCATTTGGCCCGGTTTGTCGCGTATTTGCAATTTCAACCTGTTTATACTAACGATCACGATTATTTATTTTAATCTGCCATAGTATGTCATAATACCAATAACGGTCCGCAGTTGCAAAAAAAAACATACACAACAATTTCCATCGCCCCACATCATAATCAGAGCCTACAAGCCGTGCCTTAACCAAACTAATTCAGAGCAGTTCCCGACACAGATGCGGCGATACCCTATCAGAGATCAGCGCCATTGTTGCCAAGATTTAAGGTGCACACCGCCGAAGCCACTAATTGTGGCCAGCGGTACACGCGTGCCCTTTGTCTGTTGTAATTACTTTTATAAATCTACTAAGCGATTTACATGAACGCGATAAAATCGTAAAGGTTAGTTTTGTTCTCGTCACGGTTGAAGACCTAGCGTGGTTTATGGGAAGTGATGTTTTAGCGGGTCGAACTGCGAACAAAACATGTGTTGAATAGGAAGCATGGGTCTTAACGTTTTGTTGAACGAAGAAGCCGTAGAAATCACTTCTCTGCGTTGTAAAAAAGTTGAACTAACTGCTCCAAATTAATGTCTATTAGGTAGGCACTGCCACCTCCTGTAAGGCTTTTAGTCAGGACTATAACTTAGTTTTGTCTTATGCGTCACAAGTGGTAAGTGATAGACTCTAATTAAACTAGATAGACTGATACTAAAGGTGACGTAGCGTGGGTTCAGACTTCCAGCTTGCTCCTAACAGCAAATAACTGTTGGAAGAATTTACGTCTTCACATCAATTCAATTCAATTCAATTCGTTTATTGCTCAACACAGTTCATAGTAATACATATCTAGATGTCAAGTGAATGCGCAGTCCACTGTGTTGCACCATGTCAGGCATGCAAAATTATTATTAAAATTATACTATGTCCTAAATTCCAGTTAATACCATAAAAATGTCATAAATTCAGATAAATACGTTATACAATTTAATTAATTCAAAATAATACCCTATACAATCATCCCCTACCTTAGACATCGAATTTAATTTTTTTTTTATCCAGTTTTCTGTTTTCGAGGGGCGTTTAGAGGACTTCTTCGATATAGATTATAAAGCAATCTTTTTCGAAATAAGAAACGGATACTTAATATGTTATTTTATAAAAAACACTAGCTGACCCGGCGGACATTGTACCGCCTCAGATTCAATAAAAACGAATGTATGAGAAAATTAATTATCTTTTGTTTCGTGAATTTTTCCATGTTTTAATAGTTATTCTGAAATTCGGGGCGGAAACAAATCCAACATATCAAAGATCAACACAATCAGTCCAGCCGTTCTTGAGTTATAAATGATACTGTAACTAACCCGACTTTGTTTTATGTAGGTATATAGAAGATTAATAATGGTTTCCTTTTTAATTAAACAATATATGTATTTTATAGCAGCACTGAAGTTGCGTTTCGAAATACTTAATAAAAGTAATTTATTTACCCGTTAAACAGTTTCTACCATAAACTACCATTTTGTAGCTTTCCCGATAAATGAACCATAAAATAGAATTCGGCGCCGAATCATGGTTGTGATTTGGTATGTTGGTGTTGGCTGAGACAATCCAGTGCTAATTTGATAATTAATACTTATTATAGTACCATTCCGTACGCAAAATACGCGCATTGACGTGGAGTTGCGGACACCAGCCCTTTTTATCTATTACCTATTACCTAGGTGTACCATTCAGGTTCATCATCTCCGACCTCAACATACTTATATTTACTTCATTGGGGTCGGCTTCCAGTCTAATCGGATGCAAAAGGCAATATTTTACATGGACTGAATGCTTTTCAGACAACCCAGCATACATGTTTATAATTAAATTCAAAAACCTTACCTTTCATCTTGCTCTGGCACCGCAGCTGGTCGATGATGCTGGTCAGCCGGTTCTCCCGCTGACTGCCGCGACTCAGGACCTCTTCATCATCCTCGATCTTCAGGGACACTTCACTCTTCACGTCATCCACATCATCACTACACTGCACTTTGGGAGACTGACGGTTTGACTGAACCGCCTCCATTGTTTTGGCAATAAGTTAAGAACTTTTCTAAGACTGTCGGGGAAACAGGGTAACTGCAACAACAAAAAAACATGTTAATCATTTTGTTTATAATAATACCAGCCTATCATTTTCCCATCCATTGCGCACAGGCCTCTTCTCGTACAGAGAAGGCACGATCATTAAACACTATGCTTGCTCAAGACGGGTTGGTGATTTCAGTCTTAAATTAAGTTTGGTTAGGTAAGCCCAGGTTTCCCCACGATGATCTCCTTCACCGATGTCAGTTATGTCCTTTTTTTTTCACTTTTCCCTCTTTTAGGTACTAGGTTTCACCCGCATAAGTGTCGATCCCGTGGGAATATCGGAATAAAAAGTATCCTATGTGTTATTCTGATATACAATCTATATTACTGTAAACTTTCACTAAAAGACTAACAAACGTCCATCTATCTATCCTCAAAAACTTTCGCGTTTCTAATAATAGTAGGATTATTAATATTATTTTAAGTCTATTAGCTGATAATATATTAGGTATGTTAATCTCATATACAGTTTTATTGAATGTAAACTTGTAGTTGTCTTGAAAATATCTACGTATGAATTGAAAAAAATCACGTTAACAATCAATATTTTAATAGAAAGAGCTTCTAATTAAATCATCTATTAATGTGTGTAATTGAGATCGCAACAGTTAATGGTCCTAAGAAATCATATAATTCTGTGGTAGAGAGTTAAGTGATTACAATATGATTTTAATCCTATAAAAATGGATCCTTTTGCCTATGCCTTCAGTATACCAACACGTTTTAAGCCCCTCCTCACGCCTTAATAAGAGACCTAAAATCAAAAGTAGGTACCTACTCTAAAATTTACTTTTAAAAGAACAGAACAATGATAAACTAATTTCGCAGTAGACCAGCATCCTTATTGCATAACACACTATTAAGCTCAATCTGAATCATTGTGAAGGATATCGCTAATCTCTAATTAATAACATAAATAAAAAATGTGTTTGCTCAACAACGTTAATAACGCAATGAATTTTGTTGAACTGTCAAAATGAAACCCATTGCTATGATATGTCACGCAATCACCCCGCGGGTATTTTTTTCTGTAGTTTGTAACAACACAATTTTTCAGTAAAGCGTTTTTACTTACCTACTTATTTTGCAACAGTTAGTTATTCTGTAATATAACATAATCATGCATTGACTTCTTTCATCAGAGAAGTTTTGTAATAAGTAGTACCTACATAGACTTGAGCTCAGACCATAATGCATTACACACACACATTCTTAGCATTGATAAGACTATCACAGAATTTCTGACGCGTTTCGATCAATCACTTTCTGATTGAGAACAATAATTTGCGATTACCATTATGGATTTTACACTCGCCAGAAAAAAACGTACACAAAACACATTTTTTAGAGTTCCATAGTCAACAAGGAACCCTTATAGTTTCGCCATATCCGTCTGTCTGTCCGCGGTTAAGCTCAAAAACTATTGGTACTAGAAAGTTGTAATTTGGCATTAGTATATCTACATGTTAATGACGCCGAAAAAGTGGTAAAATCAAATTTTGATTAAAAAAAAACAATTATTTATTTATTTATTTAAGTACTGCCACATCACATACATTTAACATTCTTGGTAAATAGTTAGGAGCATTTTCTCTGATGTATATGACAATAACGGCGTACATAGCACTTGCAATTATTTGGCTACGTGATAAAAAAAAGAACAATTAACAAAACAGGTTACCTAATTTTAATTATCATACCCTTTTCATAACATGTGGTGTATTTAACTTTCACTTCTAAATTAAAACCTTATTTTTAAATATTGTTTAAAGTCCGTTCGCATGGTAAATACAAATCAGGTTAAGCAGGGAAACTTATTATTAGCCTTACTAAACTGTAATATCTTTATTTACATTATATCATATGTATCGCTGTTGGTTTTCTAAATAAATAAAATAAAATAAAGTACCTCCCCTACATGTAAAGTGGGGATGATATTTTTTTTTTCATGTTTCCCATAGTGCGGGATATCGTTGGATAGGTCTTTCAAAAATATTAGGAGTTTGGGAAGACCGTTTTTTGATTAAGTAAACCCTTCGTGACTTATCAAGCTTTAAAGTACCAATTTTCGTTAGAGTCAAGTGAGTTGACCGGTTTTTGTAAGTATAACATAACATAATATTACTATATTATTTTACTTGTTTTATTATTTCTTAACGGGCTGAAAATACCTCAGATAAACGTTGGAGTTCAACGTATCATCAAAAAGTCCACAAGGTAACCGGTGCTTAGTTTCAAATCACTGTTTTTCGTAAGATTTTAAATTTTCCCGAGTTAAAAACACGATTCTTTTTAATAAGTGTGATTTTTGGACGTATTTTGGCAACAAATAGGGTTTTTAATTTGTAGAGATTCTAGAAACCCGTTTTACAGAAAATTTTGAAGTTTGTATTAATATTATTAGATTTCTAACGCTAATTAATTAAGTACTCGATCCCGTGTTTAACATTCAATGTATTCCTGTAAGTTTTTTTTTTTTTGCTTTTCGCTAAATGCCTGACGATTCCACAAACACACGTGCCCCAGTTCTGTGCATCGTTGCTATGTGAATAATGTCTGGAGTACTGCTTACCATTTTACATTGATTATGGAACACCAATTCATCGCATCATCACACATTACAATAAATTTAAAGTTGACAGCCTACCTGATGTGCATCATTTAAGTATAATGATGCATTTTCATTGATTTTCTTCTCAATATGATCATGTTTGCTTGTGGTCTGATAAGCATCTAAAATCTAATTAACTATCACTAAAGAGTTTTTGCCGGGATTTGATCGTAGGGAAAAAAAGAAGATTTGTTTCTTTATGCCACGGTGGTTTAAAACACATAGGTACCATTGCCTGAAATTTCTTATATGAAATGAAAAGTACTACCACTCAAATCTGGTAAAACTTTTAAATGCTAACGAATAGAGAATATGATGACAGCTACATCACTGAGCAGGCAATAGCGTCACAAGATAATGTTTTGTCGCTAATTTGGTCCAATAAAACGGGACATATTAATAATATTAAAGAATGTCCTTTGCAAATCTTGGGCTTTTCAATATCCTCCAACACATCTTAGAACATATTCTTAAAATATTGAGAAAGGAACCTTTGGACCCTGTTAGGTCATAGAGGAAACCACCTCGCTTGGCAGACAGGAAGACGCTCCATCCTCTTGAAGTAATAGGACCTCAGTCATATTTACATTGCCCAAGATGGATAACGGTATTATCAACTTTTAAAATATGTTTGTAGTAGTACCTAAAACATGCTTTCAGTATCTAGTTAAAACACAAATGAGACTCATAGGTATAAATATAATGGATATATGGCCTATAGGTATACCAAAATAATTTGAATGAAAATGAAAATACATTTTCAGACAGACAGACGTTCATTCCGCTTTGTTATATCGAAATCAAATGTATACACTTACGATATCCAGTAGTATATCTATACATACATATATCACAACAGTTTATCGTTTCCCTGCAATGCTGAAATTCGACTCCGAACAATCAACGACACGCGCGTCAAACCTCTAGAGTTCACCACATAACCTTTATATTGTAACAAACACGTAAACCATACGATAACATAACACCATCAAATAAACCATAAGAACTACTATAACACTTCAATTAAGGCGCGAACACAGTCAGGGTGCAACGGGGTCTCAAAAACCGAAGACACGACGCGATTTTTCTGCAAATTATTTCTAAAAAAACACTTAAAAACAACACTTGGAAAATAACAACAGGTAGACCGTGACGGTGAAGCGGTTATCGCCGTGGTACTGATAACTTGTGTCAGGTCAAACGAACAAATGGGGCGTCACCAAGGTACGCCTGATAACATGTGATAACGGGCTCTTAACCTTCCGACTGTACTCTAGTTGAAACGGTGTCATCAATGTGGCATGCTATAAGCACTTATGTGACTGTACCAATAAATGTTATCTAAGTGTTATACATCTGTATGAATGCTGGAGGATGAGCAGAGTTCATGTCAACCGATTCCTATAGTTAGTCTATAATGTTCCCACTGCAGGTATACAGCTCTCTGAGAGGGAGTGGGCTGTAATTCACCACGCGGGACCATTGCGGGTTGTTATTCCTACAATTATTAACCTCGTAACTTTTCCTAGTTGATATACATGTTTGCTGTTCAACGACGAATTTATTTACAGGTTTATTTAAAGGTCCACTTTAGCTATGAAAATATTAAGTAGACCGTACAGACATCAACTAAAATTTGTAGCAGGTTTAACTACTTTAGCATAATTAATAACTCATGTGGTTTAAACAACCGAGTGTCTTCGAGATTACGTTTATGTATTGGTTGCACAATATTCAGTCATTCATTTATTATTTTCACTACATCAGAAATAATGCTTTTTCTTCTAATTTCAATTACTGTTTTGCATAGCTATCGCTAAAGGTGACGGAGCGGTGACATACTATCGAACCTACACGGAGCTGTACTTACATATTAACTACTATTAATAGTATTCTTTGTTACTGTATCACTACCGGTTTCATTAAAATAAGATCGTTTTGAAATAGATACGTAGGTACTAATACACAACAGAAATAAACTATAACTTGTTGCCCTTAATCTCTACTTTTCGTAATATTTTCTGAATTCTTTTATCTATGCCTGGTATGATAAAGGCGTTTTTCAGAAGACAAACACTGTTTCCATAAAAATAATTTTCCTGGACCTTAATAAACGGAATTTGGACTTTAAAAACAAGATGCTCCAAATATAATCCGATCCAGTCTGTCCCTTGCTGGCCTCTCCCAGTGACGCCCTAAGCGAAGGTACCTCACAGGGGTGCCCTTAGCGTGTATTGTTTAAGCCCTGGTTGGAGGCTTTAATTTATTGAGGCAAACCCTATTAAGCAGTCGACAATCTCCTAGGTTGACCTGCGAGATGCCAATTATAAAAATAAAATAAAACTAATTCAAATTCACACTTCAATAAATTTATAGTGCAGAACGTTAGCAGCACATATATCGTGTAGGTACCTAAATGTCACCATAAACATACTAGATAATATCTAACACTATGTTATTTTACACCGCAAATAATGTGCAGCTATAAAACCGCCTGTCAAGACACGACCGGTCATGTAGACAAAAGATAAGACCCGATATGACACACAGATACACGGACAAAGGAAACTCCTATCAGTTCTGAGGAAAATCAGTTGATAATGTTATTTGTAGCACTCTACAAGTGAGCCCTTTAAGTACCGGCTTACTGGTCACATTGAGGAGTGGAATGTCATGGAATGACATGGGCGGAGTATGCTAAGGTGTATGAGTACCTATACCCTAACGCCTCGATCACGCCTCGACCGATATGACTTGCGTCAAGCAACACGAGCGCGCGTCTCCTGTTTCAGCCCGTCGCTCCGCAACTCGCATCGCGGTAACTCCAGGCTTATTCTTAACTACTTCTTTCATTTGTTTTTTCCACAGTCCTGTCGCAAAACACATGTAGCTTGAGCGTGTAGATCGTGGCCATGGGCTAAAGATTGAAATTCCTTGCTTGGGTCTGTTTTTATCGATAGCAGTATTAAATTTGCCGACTGAATATTTCTAATCTTCTAGGCAATCATGCACCATTTTCGACCACTTCATCGCTTACCTTAAGATAGGATAGTCAAAAGAGCTTATCAAATATGTAATGTAACTAATCGTATTTGAGTAATAAACCAAGCTGAAATAATAGTAAGCCGTTTGGCGAAAGACTGATAGTCATTGGAACAGATGAATCTTTGATTGAAGTAAGTAACAATTGCGTGGGAAGACTGAAAAAGAATGCAGAGGGCTGGGAATTGGCTATTATTTTGTGCAGCAGTAGACAAAGATGTCAACATATTTCAGGTAACACTTTTCAGGTCACATTAGTGTCCAAGAAATAGAGAGATCATCTCGCAAACTTATATCTTAATTGCTCATTATTTAAAGAGTCCCATTTCAGTAATGTTGTTTCAAATTCATAGATTTTATTACTTCTATCTTTTTCTTTTGTAATTGAAAACATGGCTCCCTTTCAACCAACATTTTAACCCTTTCTTAAGTACAAAATCGTCTTCCAATCGGAAAAATCAGTATTTTCGTATTATAGCCACATCGTGTATATTTGGAGTTGTCATCTACGTCGTGTGTGTACTGGCAGTTGGCAGGCACCTGGCTGTGACGTCACAAGCTAATTCCGGCGAGACGAGGTCGTGACCCGACGCCCTGCGCGCACGCACACACGCTAACCGTGCTCTGCTACCCGAAAATATGTGTCTACGTCTTACAGAGGTGTTTATCTTGGTGTCTTATTGAACATGGTTTAGAATGGGCTTTATTATGAAATAGATACAAAATCCACAAAATAACTATTTTGATGTAAAATTATTGGATCTTGAGTTTCAGGAAGCTGATTAAAAATACATAATAATATGGAATGCGCAGGTAATGCTTTTATTTTAACCCCCATCTTTCTTTAGGTTATAGGTATGTTTTCAGGAGTTCATAGCACTTGAGTTGTTGATTATTTGGGCTAAAACGTAAGATTTCGTAGTTCCATATCAGCAATCTACCTCATTCTCATTGCTACGAGATCACTATAGCTATACATCACTACATTAGCCTGAATCAAAAGCTAGTCTCATGCTCTATCGCGGAGTTTAACTTTAAATCTTTAATTCCAACCCATCCATACTAATAATAATATGCGAAAGTATGCCTGTCGGTTACCTCTTCATGCTTAAACCGCTGAACCGATTAAGATGAAATTTGGTATAGACATGGTTCGATTCCCGAGAAAGGACATAGGATAGTTTTTATCCCGATATTTCCACAAGATCGACACTTATGCGGGTAAAACCGCGGGGGGCTGCTAGTAATAAAATATAAGAGATTATGAAAATAAAGAGTTAACATAAACATATCAAAACATCATAATAAATAGTTTTCAAGAATTGTTTATGTAATGGTATGACGAAAAATTCTCTTATATTCCTTTCGCAGGATACCATCAAAGGTATCAAAAGCATTAGTCATCGTAAATGCACTCCAGTTGGCAGCAGTGCATCCGCGTCGCGTTGGTAACGATCACAGTAACAGGTGCGGTTATCTGTGGCCGTTTTCAGCGTTTTCAGTGTACGAGCGCGTTTGTTTGTCTGTATGTGTAACTGTGTTTGTATATAGCTTAGAACTAATGAGCTACCTATACTTCTTGCTGTAGGAAACTGTTCGAAGAAAGTCAAGTTTATTTAAATAAATGAAAAGAATAGTGAAATCATTTTTATGATTTTGGAAATCGGTAAGTCTAGCCAGACAGCAGTGGCGAAGGTACCATACAACTCGGTTCCCGCCGGCTTCCCTTCGAAAATTCAGAACACAACCACTTTAAGTCAATTCATCATTGAAATATAATGAAACGTTTTATTGACTTTTTTTTGCTACGGCTTACCTCTGTCATATATTCACCCTTCGCCACTGCCAGGCACTTTTTTTCAGACACAAGTAGCTATGGCCCTTCTTTAAAATACCATCGCAATATTGCTAGTTTGATGAAGAATTCGACTAAATTTGTTCTATCTTACGGCTAGGTACTCATATCTCCTAATCACACAACTATTTATAATTCGATAATTTTAATTCTTATTCAATTTACACGTCAACCAAAAGCTTGCCGGTTCCGCACCGATCGACCAGTACAAAATTTGCACGACGTCTTACATGAAAAATGCGTCATAGGGTCTAGTCTTTAAAAGAAGAAACTAAAGAGTATGAACCTGCTAAAGAGTTTATGAAAATCTTCCAGAATATAAACCACTTGATATTAAATAACAGCCCAACTTCATAATAACATTTTTATTAGTTATTGTTCGTAATCGCCTCTCATAACCGAACGCTGGCAGTGTTCCACGGCAGTTGGCGATATGTGCCTACTCCACGAATAGATGGTAAGGATGTGACCTGTCCACCATCGTACCCGTTGCCCTACCGTGACGTACGAGATTACCTTCAATTCCAATTTCCAACAGCCTTTATTAGCAATCTTAAAACTCATTTTACAATTTATTTAAATCAAGGGTTTAGACGTCAGAAATCTCCAGATTGCTATTTCCATAACTCACGTTCGAGGGTACCTTACTCAATACACTATGGGATATTCTATGTAAACTAAGTATGCCATCCTAATAATTACTATACCTACAGGTTGAAATTTTAATCACCGTTTTCCTCTTAAGAGGTAATTGTACTCATCATTATGAACAACTTTTACTAAGGGGCCAAACCTGAAATCGCGAAAAAAACAACTGTTCCCTACATTTATGTTCGCATAACTCGTCAAAACGCAGGGAACAGCCAGAGCAGGGATTTTTTTTTCGCGATTTTAGGTTTGGCCCCATAGTAAAAGTTGTTCATAATGATGAGTACAATGACCCGTTAAGTGGAAAATGGTGATTAAAATTTCACCCTGTATAAATCTATCAGGAGGTACTTAAAAGGGGAGAAATTTCCAATGGAAAAACTGCGACAAAACGGAGTTTTTCCATTATGTGTTTTTCAGTTCCAGCCCAGTCTCGATTTGTGCTCGATTGACATTGACAATAGGCCCTCTATTTTAAGGGAAATTAATATAAAAAAATGAGGATGTGTATCTATACCTTTGCCTCTCCTTTCGGGGAATGCAGGCGTAATGATATTGAATAATATTTCTTAAGTTTTATGAGGGATATAAGATACTTAGGTAACAGCACACATCGATCTACTAGGCTAAACTTCGCTTGATTTTGACTCTTACTCGTCCTTAGCTGTGAAATCGATAATCCTACAGTTCGGTTGTATGGTTTGGTACGATGATACCAAACCATACTGTGCCTGCAACAGAACCAACAAGAGCATTTCAATCCATACAATACCTATGTCATAATCAACTACCGAAATAAAATAAAAAAAATCAACAGGTAACGTAACCACGAACAATGAGGTCGCATAAAGAAAAAAACAATAGAACACCTGACCTATAATACAGTTTGTGTAACCGGTGTTAGGTAGGCATTAGCACCAGTGCTGCGCCAAGTCCCGGTAAACGTCCACTTGAATTATGAAAATCCTCAAGGATGTCAAACTGGTACGTTTTGTTTTTTTCTCTATTACTTATGCTTAAATTAAAGCTAAACCATAGCTAAACAAATAACAGTGAGGGCTGTTGTCATAAAATGGTAAAATTAGACAGTGATTAATACAAAAATAACCTTCCGAATGCAAAACTTTAAAAATCACATCTTTGTATCTTACGTATAGCCCAATGTTTGCGCTGGGTTCTCTTTAATTCTACAGAGTGTTGTTTATTCATAAAAACTTAGAAAACATTACTAAAACTAGGAACTTCAGTATTATCTTTAAAAAATATGTAAAATCATGAATTAACAGAAAAGCCGGTGATAACCTTCGAAAACCTTGCTTAAAGCAGATTTAAACAGCACCCAATAGGCTAGTTTTCACCATCAATAAATTGAAAATCTAATTAGTCCGTCAGTTAGATTATCAAAAAATATTTGACCCGTATTTTTTCTTTTGTTACGCAAACCAAAATTGACGAAGATTACGCTATTAAAATTTTCAATACGTCACACCATGGTATAATAAAATTTTTAGTGCGTTCTGACGTCACGAGCCCCAACTCCCAAGTTTTCATGCGTTTTATCTTTGTCAATATTCATTGATTTACAAAAACAAAAAATATGTGTCCATTATTTTCCAATACTCTAACTGACGGACTAAATAGGTCTTCAATTTATTGATGGTGGAAACTAGCCTATTGAAAGATCCACATTACGAGAAACCGATATCTCTTCAATGATTGTGCCATTTACAGATTTTGCTGCTCCAACTTATCTACCAGCTCCAAAATGCTCGCTCAAGTTTCGAAGATTCTGCGTCCGAGGTGGAGGACTCCAAAGAGAACGAATCTGCTGCTTCATCGGAGGAGCAGAAATACTCTCACAAACATCAGTACGTCCACCGATCTGGACACCGGCACAAGAAGAGCCGCGGTCGCACCCACGACCATAACCATGATCACGACCACGATCACGATCACGCGCATGCTAGGGCTACGAGCAACGAGTATGACGACTGCGAGTGTGCTTGCAATAAATGTGACCCACCCTCCGACTGCTGCAAGAGTGCCTGTAAAGCCTGTCCAAGCAATCCTTACCAGCAGCCATCACGAGGGATGACTGGTCAGTCAAGCGTGGTGTTCGTCCCATACCCGTACCCTATGATGATGCCAACCAACCCAATCGTGAGACCTGCCCCCAACCATCACGAGATCATGCGTGCGCATGACACGACGACCCCGCAACAACCAACAACCACAAGCACGACCACGTCCACCACCACCTCCACGACCACCACAACTACCACCACCACAGAAACTCCGACTGATCTCATTAACTCAGAGCATAATAACAATATGCTAGAACAAGTGCTCAAGAGCGTCGTGGATGACTACTCTAATATAATTGCTAAGACGCCTGACAAAATGCAGAACGGGAACGGTAAGTACATGCTGACGTCAATGAGGAGGACTAAACCCACGTGGATGCCTAAGTGCGGCATCGTGCCCATCTCTGATAACATCGCCGAGAAACTCATGTCGAAGATGTCGAGGGCCCGGGCACCTCTCCGCAGCCAACAAAAGAGAGTCCCTATATATGATAAGTCGTACTTAAGAGCTCTTGTTAAGAAGATATAATTTAGAGAGTTTTATACGAATGTATTCTTATATTTTTTTTACTTGAAATCACTCTTCATAAAAATATTTATTGAGAGTGGAGAAAATTGTAATGTAAGTTTGTACAAATAGACGAAATCAATTTTTATACGAGCAATCAAATTGTTCGTTCATAAAAATATAATAAAATTGAAAAAATAACCATAATTTTGCAATTTATTGAATTACCCACTCAAACTAGATCCTGTGGTTTTAATAACAATTTCATGGTAAAGGAACCAAATGCGAATTAGAAAGTAAATAATTTTACGTGCATAAAATAATCAGATGAATGTAGACATCGATAAATCATGATTTTGTGATTTAATCATAATAATGAATTTGGTAAGTACCAACGTTAAACAACACTTATTGAAGGAAATAAAACTCCTCATTCTGTAACACAACTCTATTTTTCAGATGTACAATATCCTACCAATATATCTTCTGCTGGACGTGTGTATTTCTATGAGAAACTTTCGTTTACCTCACGTTGGTGGCTACTTCCACCATTCCGACCTGGCGATGCAGCACAACAACTTCCACGAGCATTACGATAGCTACAGCAGCGAGAAAGTGGTGATGCGCCAGCGCCAGTCACCGCGCCGGACCAAATACCACCGCCACTTCGAATACTCCGATTCAGAATATAAATACAAATGTAAGTGCAGCTGTACCAAGTGCCAGAATCGGAAGCCGAACCCGAAGCCTTGCTGCGAGGACTTCTGTGCGACGGAGTGCGGCATACAGAACAACATTCTAGTAATGCCCTACCCAGTACCGTTTATGGTTTTTAACCAATCAGCGCCGGATTTCCCGATGCCCCCGATGCCACCAATGCCCCCGCCATCGACAACGACAGCTACAACAACAACGAGTACTGAGCAACCAACAACACTCCAAACGACACCACCATCTAGGAAAACGATTCCAGTGACATCTTCCACGGTTCCTTACTATGACAAACCTTACAAACGTTTTCAAATCATAAACGAGAAGAATCTGAGAAAGAACATGGCCATGGGAAACAACGGTTTACGGTCACCTCACGAGTTCGGCAGACTACCGAAATATGGGATTGTACCCATACCTGAGAACTTGGCCCTTAATTTGATGCAACAAATAAGGAAAGATCAAAATAATGATCAATTAAAAAAGAGGTTCTCTCTTAATAAGAATATTTTGGGTTATACTGGGCTACCTATTAACAATAATCAGGCAGCTTTGTAACGGTACGAAACTCAACCCAATATTACTATGACAATTTCTCTTTAATTTTTGTTTTTGTTGTTAACTGTCCGAAGCAATTATCATAGTTATTATTACATTTTTTTATGAAAAAGAAACCGCGCCTATTACGTCCATACGTAGGTTGTTGTTTTCGCAGCCCTAAAACTCTGTTGTTTGTAAATGGATAAAAAGGGTTTGAGTAAATCCCTTGTTACTAAATATAAGCTTTAATAACAAGAGATTAACTGAACCGCCTTTTTATTCATTTTACTGTAAATGTGTGAGTAGATAATAATAATTCTTAAATATTTTATAAAATAACTAGGTTCTAATTGGGTACCCAGGTAAGAAATATGGTTAAATCAGTATTGATATCATTAGATATTAAAGTTGTAAGTTTAACCGACTACTTTACCTACTTTTTGATGTAAATAAATGTAGTATTTCATGTCCTACTTACTTCCAGTTTATTAAGAAAACCGACGTGACGGAACACACTTCAAACACACTTTTCAGTAGATACCTAACAATCCACTGACACCGTAAAACTAATAAACATACGTAACATTTCAAACTTTGTAACACAAAACGCACGAAATTACTGAAAACTGAAAAACAATCGCACAACACCGCAATCCCTTGTATTTTTCACACAACTCCGGTATCGATCGCTGATTTCTTTAATTAATTATCCATTTTACTATTGTTTAGACAATAGGGCGCGACACGTTCAGCGTGGCTTGACCTTTCAGAAGTCAGCGAGACTGCGCCAGAGTCGCGCGGGGTCACCAACGATTTATTTTTAGAGTTTAAAGTTCAAAATACGACTGTTTGAAGACGCGATGACCGACGCGCGAGCTTCCGTACATGATCGCGTTACTTATTGGAAATAGATTAAATATGATTGTAAATGGCTCTTAGTATTCCATATAAGACATTTTATGGGAGTTCTGGCTTCTTAGAAAGTGATAAGTGAAGTTAATCTAATGAAAAGACTAAGAAAAGGGAAATGGTAACAGCTTTTATCGTGAGAATTTTTGGCAAAGTTTTCCTTGAACCAGTATATGGACTAAAGAACTGCGATTAATTCTAAATTAAGAAAGTACTTAGCTGTTTCTAAATAAATTCTATTTTTTTTTTTCAACTTTAATTCAGAAAAACTGAGTCCGTGCTCTTCGAACATCTCATAAAAATATTAAATCCCATTGCGAATCTAGAAAAATTCGATCAAACTATGCAAAAGTCCCGCCAAAAATGTTTACGTCACTCCAAAGGGAATTCGCCATCATTGAATGCGCGTGCGCAAAGTCGGTAACGGCGACAGGTCAACGGTGGGCTATTTTCGCAACGACCATCCGGGGCGCCACCGTATTTAAAAGCAATATTTGCTCGATCAAAACCAAACGAATTGGGTCACTTTCATAAAACTTGCGGAATAAAGTAGCGTGTTCCGTAGAAAGTGATGTCAGATGAAATACGAAGAATGGTTCAGTCTTGATGGAAATAGATTGATAGGTACATTTATACATCTAAGACTAGCAACGTTAAACGACTTAACAAAACCTCGAGATTTCTTTACATAGGTTTACATTGGCCCCGATTCTGTTGTTCACAAACTAAACTAAATTTAAGTTCAGTGCATCTTTTTCTTTCTATTTCATTAAAAAAAGGAGAGAAGATAAACATTAGTTTAGTCTAGTATTTTTAATAGCCAATTTTTTAATCACGTCTAAACTTGTCTATGGATTATCTAATTTGACAGGACTAAACTAATATTTATCTCCGGTCCTTTTCATAATCAAATATAAAGAAAAAGATGCACTGAACTTAAATTTAATTTAGTTTGTGAACAACAGAATCGGGGCCATTATTATCCGATGGATGGACTGTGTGAAAAATACCTAGACATGAGTCGTGTGTTACTTACTAAATGACTAACGTTTGACACCGACGATTATGCTATGGCTACATTGTCGCGAAAACGCGAACAACACTTCGCTTGCTCTCTCTTGCACACCGCTCGACGTCTCGCTGTACAACAGAGAGCGCGCGAAGTGTAGTTCACGTTATCGCGACAATGTAGCCGTAGCATTAGTATTGTCCCTATTGCCGCTTGTGTATCTAATTTCAATTTAACTGGTACCTTTACCTACTTATCGATTACCTTACGATTTATGTTTTAAAATCTTGATCAACACACTTTTTTACAAAAACGTAAACTGAGGAAGACTGAAATGAGTGGTTAGACTTTATTTTTTTATTAGGTGGGTTCGATTTTCGATTGATTGTAATGTAAGAAATTAAATGAATTACTTCGTTAATCTTCCACTTTAACTAGTTCGGTGGCTTCTGCACTGAAGTAGGTGCTTAGTTATTAGATTAGACATTTTCAACAAGCGCCTGCGAATAGTTCACACCAAACCTTCGAATCGCGACTCGTAGGTCTCATTGAATCTCAGAACGGTGACGCCTGTCAGGGAAATAATAGCAAGACGCCGAGGTTACGCGAATGTTTATAATTTCTGTTTTTGTTTTATTTATTACTAGCTGACCCGGCGAACTTCATACCGCCTCAGAATCAATAAGCCATTCCATAAAAAAAATGTGATAAAAATTATGAATGATCTTCATTATTTTTTTTCGTAAATTTTTACAATGTTCTAATAGTTATTCTGCTATTCGGAGCGGAGACAAATCCAACAAATCAAAGATCATAAAAATTGGTCCAGCCGTTCTTGAGTTATAAATGGTGTAACTAACCCGACTTTGTTTTATCTAGATATAGATTTAGGCCGCTACCTGGAATTTTGCGGGCAGCGGGGCGGCAGCGGCAGCGGCGCGGGAGTGGCGGGATTTTATGCGTACATTTAAATAGATCGGTTCTCGAAAACAGCGGCGCGGGAGCGGGCAACTAGCGGTGCACTCAAGGCAATCGGCGACCGCCCGCGCCGCCGCCGCTGCCGCCCCGCTGCCCGCAAAATTCCAGGCAGCAGCGGCCTTATAGACAGTGTGCCCGGTGGGATTTCCCATCGGCAACGTCTCAGGAGAGCAGTAAGGTATAAATTTCCATAAAACGATGATACCAAAGAATGATTATGAACTTTTACTTATAAACATAAGCTCAACCAACTTCCACGTTAGGTACGAGTTTTCTTAAGATTAGATAATCTGTAGTCGTCATTTATTTTCGTTGTTTGTATGTATATTTAGTATGTATTTATTTATGTATCTATTATATAGCTTATATGTATATATATATTATATTATCTATGTATCTATTATAGTATCTATATTATGTTGCACCACTGACAACCCCATTTTTAAATATCCACGTAATCACTGTCCATTCCAAGGTTGCCTGGAAGAGATCGCAGAAAGCGATAAGGCCGCCCATTGTATGTTTTGTAGTAATAATTGTTTTTTTTGTTATGTATTTTCTGGTGTACAATAAAGTATATATAAATAAATAAATATAATAATTTACATTCAATCGCCACATAATCAGTTATCTACTTTAGTGAAATGTACTATATGTTCATTTTTGAGTGACCATTTATAACGAAAGGTCCTAATAAGTTTTTGGTTACAATGGAATATGAACTTTAAGTACTTACCTATGAAGTAAATTATCTCAAATTCTTGATTCAAATATACCCTCATTGTTTTAAAGATAGATCGTTTAATGGTTGGCGTGGCGGGTTCATTCACTTTTGAGACCATTTCATTTTCCATTACAATAATTTCTTTTTTAATTATAAGCGAAATAAAATATTGCCGCCGTGCCAGTCCAAAATACTAGTCTGGAGACCAAGAGCATAACATTCTAATATAACCTTAACGTACGGTCAATTATTTTACCCTTACGACTTTATTTCGTTGAAGGAAGGGCGGTGTTTGTAGTTCAAAATGTTACCAAGTTACTGGAATAAGTGAGGAGGTCTTAGGATTAAAAAAAAATAAAAGAAAATGTAAGCTTAGTAATAATAATTGTATTAACTATTCATAAGAAGTACACAGCCGTTTTTAAATATGTATATGAACTTTTCATAAGTATTAAAATAACCACATAAAATATGGGAATTAAATTAACTAAATAAATAACTATCAACAATATTTATAACTATAATATTTTATCGTTCACATGAACGAAACGTTACTATAATATTTTATTAAATTAGGGGGAGAGGTACCGTTGAAGCTTTTATTAACCTTTTATAAGCATTACGTGATTAAGTAGGACGGCTCACCGAGGTCGGCCCAGAAAGCGGTGACGAGATCACCGCGAGGGCTGGTACGAGATGGCGCAGGAAAAGAGTTCCTGGAAAGACTTGGGGAGGCCTTTGCGCAGAAGTTGCACAATATAAGCTAGCAGATTCACATAGGTATACGTCATGGTATTTAATTGTTGTCACCACGAAATTAATGCTATCTTCTAATAACTTCAATGGTACATCTCTAGCTCTTTAACTAGGTATTATCTATCTATATTAAATCGCCACTCTGTTGACTTAACTTGGCACTTCAGGCCGTTGACGTCACTAAAATAATACAAGACTACGGGACGAACGACGAAATATAAAGGGCAAGTCAGATCAAATGAGTAGTACAATACATTTAACTTACTTTTAAAATTAAAACTAAACTTTCACGTCAAAATCACTGACATAAACAACGGAACTAGGTCCCGTTTATACTCAAAAGTATACATTCACTATGTACTTAAAGTACCATCACAACAATATTATAAAGTTAAATGCACAATCGAAATACGCCTTATATTCTAATCTGTGCGACGGTTAATAAGGCACAAATTGGCAATCATTATATCACAATTAAAAAAAAGATTCAGTTTACAACCTTCGTAAATACGAACATCTCCGAATAAAGCCGAATTAATAACATTCCAATTTCGAACGTAGACTAAACTACTAATAGGAAGCAGTTAATATAATCCTTTCGTCCATTTTTTTTCAATCATTCGACTAGTTAACACTTGAATTTCATAATACATTTTTTCCTTTGACATATTAGGCTATTGATTACTATATTATCCATAATATTGTCGTGCAACATTTGCTAATATAAAAGTGGCAATCTGAGCTCTATGTCAACGTACTTCGGTACGTTCTTCAGAGCACGAATAATTTGTTCTAGAAGTCTTGTATATTCACTTGGTCTGGAGAGTGAGGGACGAGATGAGTTCTTGGAAGTCGGTGACGTACCAGGGAGCTCGCTTTTTGACCTCTTCACGGATAACATTGCCTCCGAAACCTGTAAGCAAGGAAACATAATGTTAGATAAAAACAGGGTGAACTTTTATTTATATGTATTTTAAGGTATTTCATAGGTTTACATTCCACTAGGTAGTTATGATGAGACCTATATCTTTGCTCATTGAAGAGGCACCTAGGATTTTAACTGTTTATCGGTTTCCATCAAGTTGCTCCAATTGCCTCGTAGGTCCAGTCATCTAGGACATTTATTGCTGGTTAATGGTAGGTATATATTATGTGACTAATTGATAAAATGTAGATGTACTATATAACTCTGTGCAAAATCTTTCGAAAAGGCGTGATATTACACAGATACTAACCAATAAAGCCATCAGCAGGCGGGCTGGCCTCAGCGTCAGTAGCGCCATCACCGATCATGAACAGTTTCTGGTAGCCATGTTGCTCCTTCAGCCGTCTAACCACCAGACCCTTGCCGCCAGATCTGGAGGTAGGCTCATTCTCATCGAAACCAGCGTATTCACCTGGAACAAGGAGATAATTGGTTAGACACAATCTAGAAAATTCTAGGCATTGTATTGCAAAATACCTAATATTATAGAGGTTTTATGTTTGTCAGTTCAACAAAATTTATTGCGTAATTTACGTTGTTGAGCGTTGATTAGCAATATCCTTTAAAATGATTCAGATTGTGATTTATAGTGTGTTACGCAATTAGGGTGATGTTTGCTATTGCAAAAAAAATTATAAAAAGTTGTTATTATCTAGTATTGACTACATAAACTGACTAACTACTAACTGATACAATCGGTCACCATCACCTAATATGTAATGGTATTGAGTCGGAATTGACACAAACAAAACGATTAAAATTAATCCTGTTTCCACGTGTTTTGGTTGTTAAAATTACGCATTATAATCTAGGAAAAAACTATATCAGTGAAGGATAACTGCAGTTATTTTTTGTCTCAAAAATTTATAAGTTGAAATATTTTTAACTAAATACATACATCACTCTTATTCTACAGCTATGTTAACATTTATGGCTGCGTAACTGTAGTTAATTGAATACTAATAAAAATAAAAATAACCAGACCCCCAGTCCTCTAAAACAATACCATACTACCTACAACAAACGCGATAAAAACAACACGCGATTTATTTTCGTGATCCACGCATATACGCAAACTGGACTATCTTTACAAAAACATAATGTCATCACTCATCAGTGTCCCAGTTGCTACAAACACGAAACGCAAGACTGCGCGCGCGCCCATCATAAACGCACGCAGTTCGCGCGTGCGCGAGATACGGACACGGACAGGGAGTAGCAATGATCAGAAGGCTCACTCTTATAGGTACAGATTGGTGAAACGTAACATGTAATTAAACATTAAACCCCATGCTAATACCACATGAATAGTTACACACCGATTTCTCTCTTTCAGTCGTCAGTAATTTGACTTTCGAATGAAGAAGACAATGTGTTGTGTAACTATACAGACGCTATACAACGTCTATTAGTAAGCGGGTAGTAATAAAATGTATGCAATGCAACATGAAACGTAAAATAACATCAGGTGAATTTATTTCAAAGTCTTACATTTCATATACACGTAAATAGTCTTGAACCGCTACAGATACATGCGAATTTTAACCTTACTACTATTACCTACTATTGTAAGGAATGAAACTTCTGTAACAATTTTATTCATTATCAGATAAAAAACAATTGAACCATAAACTCATTTGAATATCTTACAATATTATGTCAATTTTTTTTTAATATTTCGTCTTCGCCAAATATTTGTAAATATTTTGGCTACATCACTCTTTATGACTTGGTAACGGAAAGATACGTGATATTAAAGTATTATGTGTATTTTTTATTGAACCGAAAAATACAATAAGAGAATTATCAATTCCATTACGGTTTTGTAATAATAATATGCTGTTCTAGCCGGCTGAAATCATTACCAACATTTATCAGCACTGAGCCCAGCAAGAAAGCGAAATTCTTATAATACGATACCATACCAAGACATCGGTCAATAAACAAGTCGCAGGAGCTGTTTGCTTGACGATGCAACACAGCACAAAGAATAATAGACTTTATACCAATGCGAATACAGTTTATTTTCTAGTCAGCTGATGTTAAAAAGTGCGTAAACATTATCTATTAATGTGGGGGTGGCGGTGACATTATTGACTCTTGCCTCCGGAACGAGGACGGAAAATATTACGTCAGAAAGTACCTATATTGTGAATAATAATAATTATTATTATTGTTATTAATAAAAGCTAGTCACGAGAACGTCGTAAGGGGGCTGACGACAAATAACCCAATCAAATTGAAACTATATCAACAAGCCTTTTTCCTTCTTTGTTAAAACTAGGTATGTATGCAAACATAACAATAAGGATTTTGCACTACTTTTCCTCATAAATTAAATATTCTACCAAGGAAAAATCTAATAAGGTAAGGCATCACGAATTGGTTATCTGTATTACCTTCATGCATTTTCCTGCAGTTCAAATTAGGTCAATTATCATACACTTGCATAACACGTAGAACGAAATTATACTGATAAGTTCTATGATCTCACTCAATCTAGGTACCTACTTAGCGTGGCAACAAATTAATATGAAGATAAGTAATTAAGATAACACAAAGTAACACCCCTGTATCGGAAGGTTAATATCATCAGATTAGCATTTGTTTTTGTTATTTTTATAAATGGGAAAATTTCCATGACCTTATCATATTCACCGCACTGTCCTTATGATAGGATATATGTAGATCATATCAAGTTGCTGTCCAGTGATAGATGCTTGTTCAAGTAACATTTTCTTTCTTTACAAGTTAATTTTTCTACTGAATATCGTATTTCAACTCTTAAATCCTACAATACCAGCGACTCATCATCATCTGCTAAGCCTTTTCCCAACTATGTTGGGGTCGGCTTCCAGTCTGATCGGATGCAGCTGAATACCAGTATTTTACATGGAGCGACTGCCTATCTGACCTCCACAACCCAGTTACGGGGTAATACGATACCCCTTGTTAAGACTGACAACACCAGCCACTCCTTAATAAATAATTTCTTACTTAAGGGATGTCTCTCTTTACTATGATGAGGACATTGAATCTTTGCAGACAAAGAATCTATCAATATTACCAAAGTAAATAAACTGTCAGGTAACTGTCAGGTTATACTAACATCACAGCTGTTTTGAGGAAAACTGCACATTTTCTAAGATATCTTTGTAAACATTTATTCTGCTCTTATTGAATTTTATGTTGCACAATACGACTTTGTACTGTTTTTGAGAAACGTCAAGTAGGTATGTAAGTAAACCAATTTTCAACTTATATTTGCTCTCAGAATATTCTTAAGTGGTGCATATACCACTCTTCCTCTGCCTCAAGCAGTACTTAACAGTACCCTTACGCACAACTATAAAATAAGAAATCAATACTTAAAGAGGTAAGTTGCACTACCAGTTCGCATGTGACCAGGTTTCTATATTAGTACATCACACCACGAGTATATTCGCATCTGTATTGAAAAAACAGACGAACCATTATTTCTACGTGTTGTTGTGCAGTTATATGCACAGATAACACGTTTAGTCATCCGGTCTTGTGTAGATCGTACATACAAAGAAAAATACTGTCACGACATAACTAAGTAATATACGTTCACTCAACCTATCGCAGTTTACTGCTGGACACAGGCCTCTCTCATGCTGCTCCACTACACCCTGTCATCTGCCTTCCGCACCCAGTCAGTCATAGCCACCTTTTTGAGGTCGTCCGTCCATCTAGCTGCGGGGCGGCACACACAACGCTTTTCGATTCGCGGTCTCCACTCCAGACCACGACCGACGTCTGCGCCACCGGCCATCGGTCCTTTGACAAACATGGGCATCTCACTGCAACTCTAGCTTGCTTACTGTACAAGCTATGTCAGTAACTCCGGTTATTTTCCGGATAACTTAATATCCCTTAAAGGGTTAATATTTGTACTTATACATATTATAGATTGCGACATGAAAGGAGCATTAAATTAACATGGCCCCATTAGACATGAACGTGATTCATCACCAACAGGCAATCTTTTGTTGCGTATCATTGTGATTGCACAGATGGTCAATTGAGTGATCGAGCCAATTCACCACTTGATAGCTGATTGGTCAATTTAAAAGATGTATGTTCTCGATAGTATGAATTACTTACAATTGTAGGAAATATTATCTAGCAACCACAAGCTACAGGGAGAAAACATTATTATTATTGTTTTGTATCATAAGTTCTTTAAATACAACATAATTAGCCTATATAATGTACCCACTGCTGAGACACAAGCCTCCTCTCAGTGAGAGGGAGTGGGCCGTAATACACCACGCGGGCCTAGTGTGAGTTACTCAAATAGAGCAACAAACTGTTAATCGCATATGATATTAAAATAACCTCTGTGTAATAAAAAATAGCAGTTAGTCACTTATTGCTATCGACATTAATACTATAACTAAGCCAATAAGTATTTAATTGATATCTGTCCTTAGGCAAATAAAATCTTCTCAGACCACGTGGACCTACTTTAATCAGTATGTTACTAAACCCGACATTAAATCAGTCAAATAATGATGAAAATAGGTGTAGTTTTTTTTTTGTATACATAAGCTTATATAAATTGATAAGGTGAAAAATTAACCATATTCTTATCTAGCTATGGTTCTTTTTGCACCACTCACATTTACATGTCTCAAGGATTAACTGCCCTAAATAATAAACCAAAAACCCTGTTTTCGATGTCAACAAGTTTTAAAAGTAAAAGCTGTTCATGTTCATACTTGTAAACGTTCTGGAAACAATATTGTTTAAAACAAAACGAGTAGGTAGTGAACTTATTATGTATATGATAGCAGTGGAGTGACCCAGTTCCCTTCAGGGGCGAGCCTACCCACCACGTCGTTTCTGGCGTCATCTTGAAGTTGAATTTCATTGAACGATGTATAAATTATCCTTACATAATGTAAAACGTAACTAACATCTGTATCCATCTGATAATGCGGTTTTATAAACATTGAGATTCATTGATAATTATTATTGTTACCCTCAAGTTCGGGTGGTTACCCTAATGGGGTAAAGACAGAACATAAATGCATGACGCCTCTGAACCAGCATATGTAAAAAACCCAAATGTGAAAAATTTACATTCTTTACAGTGGTTTTCATACTTTAGTTTACTTTATAAGCATTATTTGAATAATTTTAGTGGCTTTACTAATCTTTATCTGTCACGTCATAAAAGTTTAAGTGGTCCGATTTATTCATTTCCTTCAAAGCCAAATGATTGTATTGATATTTTAGGTACCCACCTACTGTACCTACTCAAGATAGTAAGCATGACCGTCTAATCGGTAATGGGCTAACAACAAGTCAAACATTCACATCACAACGATTAACTTTTATACTTTGGAGTTTAAACGGAGCACGGTACAGCTGCATGGAAATAAGTTTTATCGGACTTTTAGTCAAAGTTCTAATAGAACTTAGACTGCCTTTGGTGTCTAGCAAACCAAGACAGATAATAAAAGTTTTAATTATTTAAGATTGGATCATGTTTGATAGCTACATATCTCACCAGATATACCAGATAACGTTCACAGTCTGATCTCAGTCTCAATCTGTCAAAAATACTTAAAATTTCCCTACATTTTGACAAGTTTTTGACATTTGGTTGTCGCCGGACTAGATTTTGAACGTATTAAATTACGAGAATAGAGATAGCCTACTGATGTTATGCGATATTCCGATCGACTATGGTGCACTCCCACCTAAAACTAAACTATTTGATCCTAACTTGATGTTGTACAGGCTGACAGAAACATCCGAGGCGCAAATTGAAACCATGAATTCAGCACAACATGATTCTAAACTGTCATGTCAGAATCATCTACTGAATCCATGATAACAGGTTTTGGTATTTATTGATCCTAACATACGTAGGTATCCAAAGACAATCGATAATTTCAACGAAAACCAAACATTAAAATTGCCTCAAAATTACGCAACGTTTTAATTTGAATCACAAACTTTAATTAATCATCATTCGTAAATACATAGTAACAATCTATTTATAAACTCCTTAATACTAATTCACGAGTTATTTCCGTTCGATTCGTGTGCACCTTTGACCGTAATGGCGATATTGTCTATAACACCGCGCTGATAGTCATATCTTGTTCCGCTACACGTGAGCGATATGGTGACATAGTAATTAGTCATACATAATTCTCTATGTTACGGAAAATTTAGATTATTTGTTATCTTTTGCAATTTTAGTAGTACTACGAAAGGCCTTTAAAAGATATATTTTATTTTTCGATTATACGGTAAACTTGTCTTAATTATTCTTTTATAAGTATGGGAAACTTATCTTGTCTCTTAATGATTGATGTAACATAATGAATAAAGTTAATGAGAATAATCTATTTTGGGACTACAGATAATAACTGAGTTCTAGATACAAATTCGACCTCGTCAAGATGACGAAACTACTCACGATAAAGTATCAGAATCCCAACTGACGTGACGGCTTTCTAAATAATAAATGAAATCATTTACCAAAGCCACATAACTGCTTCTAAGATGCATTAGTTTCTCTTGAACTCATGTCATACAAATAACGGGTCCGAAAACTCGTATGAACAGGAAAACGAGTTATTGTCTGCAAAACTACAATTTGCTTCCTTTACTTAATTAACAAGACCACATTCTGAGATTTCTTGCAATCTCATGAGAATTTTCTCATCAGAAATTTCGTTTCATAATAAGTCTACGTTTAGACCCTCATTGGTTGTAATTACAAGGAGTGTTCACCATTTCAAACTGCTCCCATATAGGGAAAATATCCAAGACACATACAACCCTATAAAACTGAGCACCGTCCGACCAGGACACAGTCTTTGTCAAGCTCTTTTCAAAACATAGAACAAATCAAACGCAAAAGTACTCACCATTAAAGTAGAATTTAAGTCTGTTAGCGAAGATGTTGGTGATTGGGATGCCCAGCAGCTCAGCCACAGGCTCGATAAGACTCCGGAACCCGCCGGAGACCAGATACACCTCCACTCCTCTCTCATGAAGCTCCTTTACTAGGTCCCTGGAAAATGAATAGCTAATTAGATGTAAGATTCGAAACTGCCGCCGCTAAGCCGAAATGGAAGAAATGTTTGCGTGACTTAACAGATTGGTTGTATATCAATGTAAAATTTGATATCTAAAGTTACCCGTAAGTGTGTCACATACATGAGATATCTAAAATTACCATTATCAGTGTAAAAGGAGACATCTGAAAGATTAGTCTTGTACCTAAATGTAAAATCAGACAAGGGTAACTTAATTACCCTTATAGGTGTAAAATGAAACATGAGAAGTTACCCTTCTAGGTGTAAAATGAGACATCTAAAGTACCGAACAAAGAGAACTGATGTTTCCATTACTGCATGTCATACTATACTACAATATCGCTTGAACGCTACATACTATATCGTTATCAACAAAGGCTCGCTTCACCTCTTTATTAGCTGATAAAGAACCTAGCAGAAGCGGGGCCTAATATTCTGAGACCCATAACATTCCGAAATGATTCTGAAAAAATGAGTACCTATCGATTTAAAAGTGACACACATTTTATACTCATTTCGATTCAAATCTGAAATAACGAAAAATAAAAAAATAATACAAGGGTCAACTACGTATGCGAAAATTATCACAAAATGTTTGAGTAACTATTGAGGTCAGGAAATTAACGATAACATGAGGTTCTGAAGCGGAGATAACTAGTTACGTTGTTACGATTATTTTACGGATCACGAGGAAACATTATGTTAATAAATATTTCTGTTTTTAGCTGATTATCTTTTAAAGAGATTAAGAGATTTAAAAAGATTATTTAGGACATCGTACCTAGTACCTACTATAAATAAAAAAAATAAAGAGGAACTAATCGACTGAGTCACTTGATGACTTCTAAATAGGATCTACTTATCTATCTTTTAATACTATCTAATCTCTGTTTCGAGTTGGCACAGTCACCGCTGGTAATATTACATAGCATCATCCTATCTCGTGATAAAATACGCAATTAGCAACTAAAATATTATTATTAATTTTTATAAATAAATAAAACAAAGTCGAGTTAGTTAGGTACACCATTTATAACTCAAGAACGGCTGGACCGATTTTGATGATCTTTGATTTGCTGGATTTGTCTTCGCCCCGAATAGCAGAATAAATATTAAAACATGGGAAAAATTCACGAAAAAAATAATAAATAAAGATAATTCATTTTCTCATATACTTATTCGTTTTCATTGAATCTGAGGCGAAAACAAAGTCTTAAAATATTACTATTTACGTCACAACGATTCTTAAGTCTAAAAATAAAACGCGTATAATAAAAATCCATCTTGGGTCATGCATGAGCCATGAATAACAATAACGTGAAGGAAGAGTTTATTTATTATTTCTTTTAAACTAGAACTTTATATCAAAAACGATCCGGAACTGTAATTATAATGTAGGTATAAAATTATTATACAGTCAATGCTTAACAGTTGCCATGTAATTGCAAATGGCGATATGCGAGTTTCTATGACGCTTTATGAGAATCACATGTCAATTACTAAGTACCTACTCTGATGTGTTATTGTCAAAAATTTGTTTTGTATTAAGATTAGTAATAAACCCAAAAGCGTTTTGCTCAGTTGAGGGCACTTGAGGGCAATAGGCTTGCCCCTATTACGTGGTACTTAAAAATAACTGGGCGAAATTTATAGGTACAACAAACTCTGCCCTGCCCTTCATAGAAAAGGCGTAATTATGATGTTTAGGTACATAAATAATAAACTTACGCTACTCCAGGTGTGAGGTGAATTGGGAAGGTTTCTAGGAACCCTCTGATCTGCGAAACACTGGGTCTGATGATGTCCAGCCTCTTCTTCAGAGCCTCCTGGAAAGTCATCCCACCACCCATAGCCTCGGCAGTCCTGTTGAATAAACAATCGCTTTAGTAAAATTTTATAAGGTTTCCTACTTTTAATTTTTTATTAATTCGTTGATTTTATCAAATGGTTATGTTCTAGTAATTTGATGAATGAATGAATTGCACCTATCCCAGCGTGGTAAAACCAGACTCGATTAATCGAATGAACCCCAAGATTTGCACTAGCTCCTGTAGCTTCATGTTCATCGGGTATTTACGTGTTTCGTATTCAAATAATGATAACGTAGGTAAAACACAAAATTATGTTATCATCAGGGAATTTCCAAGTAAACAACAATGAAGAAAACAAGATTTAAAAAATAAACAAGTCAGGAAAAACACAGCCAAGTTTGGTAGCGTTCATAGTAAAGTATTACAAATAATGTTTGATGTATGGACCTGTAAATATTGACTTCCATTGAACCTGCTCTAACTCATAACTCATAAACATGACGAATCACATAACTGCTGGATTTTTTCTACCATACACTATTAGATCGTGCAGCAGTAGGTACCTAAATACTTTTTATCTTACGTGACATCTCCCAACAACTTCCATGCGGAAATGACATGCCAAACTATCAGCTGCATTCCCATTTGATAATTTTGCTAAGGCCACGGAACAGACAAAGAATGATTGAATTACGCAGATTGTACGATAACAAAGACATGACAATGTAAACATGAGTAAGAGATTATCAGCTGTTTACAATCGAAGGGAAATGATTGCAGTTGTCCATACACTTGCAATACCACGCTAACATTTGTCCAACATTTTGTAAATAAACGGCGTAAATGTGTTGTGCGTAATTTGGAAGACGTGCGTAGTTTGTAACGTAGTGCAAGAAAGGCTGTTGCAGCTTCCTTCAATTTTAAATGCAAAATATTTTTTTATGATAAGAAGCAGCTTGGGTAAAATAAGTTTTTTGTAGGTAAAAACCTAATTTTACCTAAGTTTTTTGGACTTTACCACTACCTATTTGGTTTTCCCGCCAGTCCCATAATTAATGCAAATATTTTGACTGTAAAGACTCTTACAATAATAGGCGTCAGCCACACTAAAGATATTCGCAAGTTTAAATCTTTGATTATAACTAGGTACTCAATAACGAACCAATTCAATTTCAAGGCGATGATATGCAGTAGTTGTTTACGTGAATTGGAGATGATTACAATCTTGAAACTGCACTAAATAAATGATGAGGAAAAATTAAAAAATAAAATTCTACATTATAGTTTCAAACACAAGAACTTGGCTCTGTTTTCGAATACGATTTTCCTAACTACAGATTGTGTAGTTGGGAAAGCGAAATCTTGTATTTAGACTTATTTACTGCTTACAGACCTTAAAAAGTAGATAAATAGATACTCACAGCCTCTTAACTTCATCTCCTTTTCCGCAGAACTTGGCCAGCTCATCAATTCCCTCGTCTTTTATGACTGTGGAGTCCACGTCGAAGCAGACGCAGTCAGCCGTACGGAACAACTCCTTGATGGACTGCTGAGGAGACATGACGCTGATGGAGACCAGCGACAGGGTCTTCAGGGTCGCGTACTGGATGTTGGACGACAGACTGTTGACAAAAAAAAGTCGGAGATTAGGTGACAGGAAATTTTGCCATTGCTGAAAATGTTTCGCTTCCAAATGTCGACGCGGTAATGAAATACACAAGTTTTTTTTTGCCGTAACAAATTTACACATGCAAATTAGATTGGATATATTTGGATCGGCCGAGTTGTTACCGTAAACAGACAGAGTTAATTGATGGAATATAATTACGTTAGTATGACTACCACATCGGATAGGCGATAACAATCGACTGCCCTAGACAACAATTATCTACACACTCAACACAATTGAATATTGCGTAGCGAGGTTTCGTCAATATGAAACTAAATCAATCACCATTGAATCAAACTTTGAATGAGGCTCGCCATGATGAGACTACTCGATTAAATGATGGCTTCTTAATTTTTGGTAGATACTTTATACCATGAATTTAGTCTTGCACGCGAGAAACTAAACAGTTTACGTGTGCAAAATACACAAGGAAGAGTGCCAAAAAATGTTGTATCTCTTTGTTTATTATTTTATACATTAATGTCATCATCTTCTGTCATCATTCTTTGACAAATGTAACTCACACACTTTTCAAAATACTAGTAAATTTTTTCAATCTTTGTAAATATGTGGACACCATGTATCTATCACATAATTGATTTACCAGTCTGTTATATTTTTAATTCTTTTACCATTTTTGGTAGACTAAATTTTATTTTAGGTGCATCGTCTTCACATATAATTATATAAACGATGTATACAAAAACTTGTAAAACATTTTAAAAGAGTAACGGTGGAGTTTCTTGCCCATTCTTCTCCACACGAAAACTACATTTTGGAATGGGCGACTAGAATCAATTCTATTTTTTCATTTTAAATTTTGACGTTCAAAAGTGCCTTTTAAGTGCCTATTTGAAATAAATGATTTGACTTTGACTTTGACTTTGACATCACATGATACTGTCACAAGATGATAGAATAATAGAACTTATCAAAAAGGTAAAGTTCAATATCGAAGTTGCGCACGGGAGTGTGAAATCAGGAGTAGTGTGCAAAATGTACGGAGCGCAGTCGTGGGACTGCAAATTGGATTTATTTCTGTTTGAAAGTTTGAATAGTTTTTACAATATTATTTTAATATTGTATGATGTAACATTTCTACTCATTTTTTTTACAGATTTCTGAACATAACACGTATTTTGTTTAAATAAACTTTTTAGATTGTAATACTAGTACCCCGTTAGTATTAATCTAGTATTAATTCAGAAAAAAAAGTGTTTAAAAAAAGGTGTAGGTAGGTATTTTTTGTAAAAACCCTTATTACCAAAAATATTTTTTTTTACTATACCTTAAACCGAAGACAACAACACAATGTTAACAATATGAACTTTACTCTGCATTTATAGAAATTGAAATAATTCATATTTCCTTATTAACACTTGCTTTTATACGCTGAAAACCGCAAAACCCGGTACCATGCAATTGGGGGTACAATCGAGTGCAAAATGTGGTCAGATGACTTGCTTTTATCTGTTTTTTATTTAATTTATGGCAATTACTTAGTATATAAAAAATATACTGGATTTAAATAATTATAATACAAGTTTATGGAATATTTTACTAATAATTTTAATTTTAACACACAATTCATAAAACACGCGATATTTTTAAAACACCGCGAGCTAATTAAATCAAAAAAGAGATGCTATTTTGTGTTTCGATTTAAATATTAAACAGCGTACAAGGAAGTAGACACTAAATCCAAACTTTAGTGAGAAAATACCATACGAACTGGTAAGAAAAAGACAGTATTAAAAGCAATGAAAATACAAGTCATATCACACTATTTTTGCCTAGTCTAGACTCTAGAAACTGCAATGGACTACTGCCTCAATACATTATAAATAATAAATATAGTAATGTTATTGCAACGATTGTGGACTATCTGTCGTTAACTTGACAATGAGTCTATATGAGACACTAGAAAATGCGTTTTATAATAACAGTACTGAGGTAAAACAATGGATTCTTGTGATAATTATCAGTAATTAACAAAGGAATCCATTATTATAGACATTTTAATTCCGAAATAAATTACTGGTAATATTGTTTTAAATCAGTAAAGAATTTAAGTACATGCGCATGCACATAACCCGTTATAAAAATGTCTACCTGTAAAGGGCCATCTTCGTTGAGTCTTCTTTTTTACTAATCAAAATTACAATGAGCTGTTGCACTTTAATCGATTCTTATTTACTTATCTTCCGTAAAGGTTAATAGAGCAAGAAGACCCACTTCACGGGATACACCGAGAACACGCCTCCGTTGAGAGTGATATCACTTAATACGGCACATTGACGCGTCTATCGACTTATATCCACAAGACTCGCGGAGATAAACTGTAAGGCGAGCTACAGCACTACCATCTGAGAGCTACGTACTATGAACGACGTCACAACACTGTATTTCGTTCAAAGACGTACGGCCAGACGAAGAATATGCTACGAATTGAAGCGCCGAAACGATACCTATCTCGCTCTCACGCAATAGAAGCGTATGGAATATTTTGTGGAACCACTTGTTTTGCAGATTGCGTCGGGTGCAAAAGCGATAAACTATCATGATAAAAATAATATTTTTGTTAATACAACGCAAAAATAAAATACAAAAGGGGAGCCTTGACGCACACGATAATAACGCAATACATATTTAAGTACCTACCTATATTTAGTAAATATATTTTCTTAGGTTAAAAATGTAGAAATAAATACCAATAAGTAAATGATTACACGTAACAATTACCTAAGGTACGTTTAATTAATTACGAATTTTCCAAAGTGATTCATTATTTTTTTTTTAATATGTACAGACGCCAGCAGGTCAACCTACCCCAATCTGTCAAATTTTTTTAATGGATTTTTAACTTTAGCACAAAGCAATAAGGTTCATATTCAATTGGGAAAATCTGACAGATTGGGGTAGCTTGATGTGCTGGCCTCTGTACAATAAAATAATCCTACCCACCAATAATGTAGAAAATTTATACAAAAACTATGTTTCTACGCACTACCACCTTTCTAGCCCCTATTATATCGCACCTTCGGTAGAACAAGGGCATAATTGCAGTTTTTGCTATTTTACAGGAGAGCTATTTTAAGATATTTATTGCATTCAGTGAGGTCTTGCTCTGTTAATATTGCTCGAAAGTTTTTCTTCTTTGCATGATATAAACTATATACTATATCCTTTTTAGGCGTATAGTTAACAAGAATTAAGAACTTTTAGTTTTTTTTCAATTAATTTTAATTTTAAGGAAGGGATACATTTGTGCCCTTGTTCTACCGAAGGTGCGATATCATAGTCTTAATTTATTTTTCGAAATAGGGGCTCTATTTCGAAAAATAAATTAAGACTTTAGTTTGTAAGTATACCATGTATTTTTTTAAATATTAGATAAATTTATGCTAAGTACCTACCTACACTAATAAATTAATTTTTTTTTTTAACATTCTTTACTATCATAATTCAAGGAAACAAAGTAATTTCCCAGTCATTTTAGTTCTGTGGTACTTCTATCTCTGGTTTGATAAAGTGGTACTTTGTTATGACGCGCTGTCGGCGCAGTGGTACTTTTAGTGACGCGTAGTGGGTGTGTCTAGTGTTATCAAATACCGCTGGTACTCGTTACGCCGGTTTATTGACATTATGATATACAATCCCAGGACTTCCTAGACAGCATTTGGTTACTGACCAGGGACTTATATCTTTTATTTGACCATTATGTCTCCATAGTATAATATAGATATTATTTTCATTCGATGTAAAAATAATATACAATGGTATGAACTTTGCTTTAACGGCTATTTGAGAAACCAAAAATAATTTAACTAAATTGCTAGTGCCAAATGACAAGTACCATTGTTATTGTTTTTATTTACCAATTTATTAAAAAAGGATAAAAACTGTTTATAATATTGGGATACACACTTTTCCAAGAAAATTATAATTATATTTGTTACCAGATTATTGTTATTACTTATTTTCAACTTATAAATTTCTCACACATGAGTTTATCATATTATTATTATCTCCAGTCGGCTGCCGCACGCCTTCAGCGCATGACTTTTATTTACAGTTTGTCCATTGATAATTAATTTATTTGAACTATAGATATAATGATGACATGTAATTTTAAATCTTGTTACATGTGCATATCATGAAATAGATTCCATTTATTTTCGTAGAATATAAATGCCTATGATAAACCAAACGATGGATGGACTGTGTGGAAGACGATATGGTTAGAAAGGGGGTGACCACCTAGATGACTATTAATAGCTTTGATCGAAGATTAATAGAGAAGTATCAAAGAAAACATGTTGCGTCGACACCAAATAAATTGGGATAAGGGTAGAATGGGCCCGTGGCTAAATAATAACAGTCGCACAGGTCGATCGATCAGGTTAAGCTACGCTTGCCGCGGTTGGTCTGTGGATGGGTGACCATCTTTACATACCGAGACCCCTCCGTGCCTCGGAAAGCACGTTAAGCCGTTGGTCCCGGCTGTCATTCGTGGATCTTTGACAGTCGTTACGGGTCGTCAGAAGCCCGAAAGTCTGACAACCAGTCTTACCAAGGGGTATCGTATTCTGCCCTCGTAACAGCAAATGCAGTAATCGACATTTTACGATTTTCCGTTTTTGTTAAAAATCACGTGGGGAGACTTCAAGCATGGGGAGACTTTGTATTTTTATGTACCTTTTTCGTAACAAAACATATGAGTTTTATATCAGTTAAAATAGAGATTGAAAAAAACACTTAAACGCGTTTTTCTCGAAACCGCCATTTTGTAAGTACTGCATTTGCTGTTACGAGGGCAGTATTACCAAGTAACTGGGTTGTGGAGGTCAGATAGGAAGTCACTCCATGTAAAATACTGGTATTCAGCTGCATCCGGTTAGACTGGAAGCCGACCCCAACAGTGTTGGGAAAAGGCTAGGCAGATGATGGTAGGAGAATGATGCTGATGGTAGGTGTTACGCAATTACCCCGCTGTTTTTTAACAAGGATCAGTAAGGCATCTTTGCAAGTTATTAGAACAAACATATATTATGGTAATGCTCAGTGAAACTATATTAATAACCAATTAATAACATGTTTTTTTTGCCGAAAATTATTATTATATGTTATTATAGTTGTTTCTGATTGATTGATGAAAATCAGCATTTTGTTTCAGGTTTTCATAAATGTGCTGCCCTCTAATCTTACTCATTTAAAATTATTATCATTAGAAGTAAGTAGAAGCATTTATACATAAAACAGGGGTTTTATTAAATACTAAGGCAACAATCATTTAAGTCCTTATTTTTCTCTTTTGGTAAATTCTAGATATGTTTTTCCATCTCTGACTAACTCCCTCAAGAAAAATGTATACAGAATGAGTTTTTAGAGGGGTCTCTGAACTTGATGTGTTCAGAGACCCCTCTAAAAACTCATTCTATTTATAACAAAGTTAAGTATACAGTTATTTTACATAATATATAAATTATTATCTAAATAGAATTCTGGTTTTCTATTTTGATTTTTAGCATCTTCAATAGTACCTATTACTTTATTTTTACTGATTGATAATACAAATAACTTAGCAATTCTGCAATTTATCACATGAGCAGTATTTTAAGTAGATACCACTTTTGAGCATGGTGAATATATTCATGCTTAATTTCATTTTAAATATGTAGCTATTGAGAAAATATCAATATCTAATGAATACTGACTAGGTATATTAACAGCATGATGCAGCATTTAGAGTGACAATAATTAAATCTTTTCTTTGAATTTGGGTAAGTTGGTAACATAAAAAGTGATATTTGGAGAAGTGTGTCATCATGAAAGTGCTATCAGCACCACTAACAATATTATGACAATATTATGTGAATTCTAACAATATTATGTGATAATTTTAAAAACAAATTTATCCAGTTAAAATTGGTTTCTAAAACTGTTGGCTATCTCAAAATACGACATTATCAGACAAGATATTGTGGTAATGGGCCCGCAGCAGACATATTGTACAAGTAGGCATGCAATAAAAGCTATCTATGGAGTCATAGGCAACCTAATTAATAATGTTTGACCGTTGATATTTATTTTGTAAACATTCACATTGAATGCGTCATCTAAGGGTAGATAAAGTTTTGCACACATCATAATATTTGATACTGCTATTATTGTTTTAGTTTTGATGATAAAAAAAAAGCATTTTAAAGTACTATTTCAGAATTTCAGAGACTGTTATAATGAACACTTAGATGCTATTATAATAATGTGTTGGGAGTTCTGCACAAATTGATTTCACTTTAAGAATAGGTTGTCTTTAGAAACTCTTTCTCAAGTCTTATTTTCGCTCGAATTGTTCATCAGTAATTATCTAAATAGAATTTCTGCTGCATTATAGGACTGAGGACATTGAAACCTGTTACTCCAGCACCAGATTACTTGGGATGGGATTACATGAGATTTTTTTATTGCTTGTCATTTGTGTCCATCTAAAATGGACATAAGGAAAGGTTAATAGTCAGTTGGTTAGATAAAAATGCGTTTAGTAACATACCTTTAGGAGTAATAAATCGGCCTCACCCACCTCTATTGCGAATCTAAGATAAAGAACTTGATATTTATTTATCTAAGCACACTTAGAACAACGACCAATGAATGATTGTCACGAGAGGTTAATAACATGTTGTGGTATGAGTTATTATGACCTACATATTGAAGGTTAAATTATGTATTCTAAATGCAAGTCATACTTACTTTGCTAAAGTTCCAGATAGTTCCAGATGGTAATCTCTCCTCAAATAACTTGTTTCTTTTGCCTAAAAAGCTCATTAATTTGTTGTATTTTCTTCCGCAAATTATTTTGGAGAACTTAAAGAATACCTAGTTCAAAGTTATCAACGTAAGGACTTCATGAGATTATTTTATTTAAACAATAAAGTTCGATTTAATTTTATATTACGGTGTATATAATTTTGAGGCTTCAAAAATAAAAATATCATGGCTGTAATCCTATTTGTATCTCGAAAGAATAATTTAAAATTACGCACCAAACGATAGCGCTGATTTTAACGTTTGCACTTTGACAATTGACATACGTGACAGCAGGACAGCCAGGCCAGGTCAAAAACATGTTCGATTTAAGCACTGTCATGTTAACAAAGATTATTCAAAAAATTTTATCAAAATATGTCCTCCTTTTTCCTCTGACTTTAAAACGACTAAAATTAATTATTTTTAGTCATTATTAAACTAAGGTATAACTTTTTTATTTATTACACGCATCAAGCCCACATCACATTATATATGGTAGTACGTCAAAAACTTCTTCTTTCTTATTTGATTCTTTTGGCAATGATAGCTATTAGGATCAATGAAACCAACACATCAACGGTATGGCGGGAAAAATAAACTTTTCAGCAGGAGTTTACTTCCTCCACAAAAGTCAAACTTTCGATCGTTTATTCATTATTTTGTTTCGTAAATTAAGGAAAAAAGTAAAATGAACGTCGTGCCACGAGAGAAGCGAATAAATTCAAAAGCACAACCAAAATACAAACATAAAAATGAGTTTATTAGGACTAAAGACTCGTCGCTAGGTAAAGTTCTCATATAGTACATCAATTACGAAATTGTAGGTATTTGTTAAGTAAATGTAAGTACATAATTAATGTTATTTTTTGCACGTTTGCATTAGGTATAAAGGGTGCAACTTCATTGTTACCGCCGATCCATCCTTTTAGTGTTCCTAAAATTATTTCTACGGTGAATAAAGCGCCAAAGTATCAATTCGATAAAGATGTGGTTTCAACGGGGCCACCTACTATGGGCCCACCACCAGGACCACCAAGAAGTTTTAAACGCAGGTAAGCCAGTTTACTTTAACATGACCTTCTACAAATCAGCAATACATGGTCAATGACAGAAAAGCGTCGTGTGAATCGACAGATATCTGGGGGCACGGTAGTGCCTCCGCCAAGACGAGCCAAGCGAAGCACAAGGGCACTACCTATGCACCTATTCTCGAAGCGCTTCGTCGTTTTTAGGGTTCCATACCTCAAAAGGAAAAAACGGAATCCTTATAGGATCACTTCGTTGTTCGTCCGTCCGTCCATCCGTCTGTCAAGACCGTTTTTCTCAAGAACGCGTGGAGGTATCAAACTGAAATTTATATCTAATACTCAGGTCTACTGTGCCTTGGAGCTGTAAAAATCAAACTTCTAAGCCAAAGCAATCAAAAGATGCAGCCGTTTATGCCGCAAATTTCCGCAAATTTTCGAAACTCGCACGGGAATCAAAACCTACAGGGTACTTCCCGTGAACTTAGACTCTTGAAATTTGGTACGAAGTAACGTCTTATAGTACAAATAAAGGAAAAATTGCGAAAACTGTAAATTTTTAGTTACATCATATATTAAAAAATACTTTTGAAAATTTTAAAGTTACTACTTCTTTTCTCATGAACGCGTAAAGGTATTAAATTGAAATTCATATCAAATACTCAAGTCTATAATACCTTTAAGCTGTAACAAAATCAAACTTTTATGTCAACGCAATCAAAAGAAACAGCAATTTAAGCCGCATATTTGCAAACTCGCAACTACTCGTGAGGGAATCAAAACCTAAAGGGTACTTCCAGTCGATCTAGAATCTTGAAATTTGGAATGAAGCAATTTTTAATAGCACATATAAAGGAAAAATTCCGAAAACCTTAAATTTTTAGTTACATCACATTTTTTTTTTTCAAATAATAGTAAACTTATTCCCCTTTTCCTCATGAACGCGTAGAGATATCAAGTTGAAACTCATATCAAATACTTAGGTCTAATTGCTTATAAGCTTTGAAAATAAAACAAATTTCTAAGTCAACGCAAAAACGCAAATTTACAACCATTTATACCTTATATTTTGAAACTCGCAAGGGAATCAAAACCTGAATTTAAATTGTGATTATAAACATATTTGTAGTTACCGCAATGGCCGCGACTCATTTTCAATGTGGTACTATTCATACTTTTTTCAGTCACCGTTTACAGATCTGGTTCAAATTTAATTCATAATTAACATTTTTGTACCAGATTTCTAAATAGTGACTAAAAAACTTTGTAAATAAACAACTTTCATAAAAAAGCTTGCCCTCATTCGTCAGCAGACTTTTGCAAGGCTGCTGCAAGGCTAGTGTAGGTATTTCAGTTATATTATAAAATAAATGATATGTGTTAACATAAAATAAAGGATTACTGAAACGATAAAGAGACCTTTGGCATTAATTTATGCTCCTCCAGCTTTCCATATTGTAATGTTATTCATTTTGCAATAAAAATACCATAACTATGACTCGATTGTCGTGATTGGTGAACTTTTACTTATATACCTACAGGTTTGTACGGAACCCTCAGTGCGCGAGTCCGACTCGCAGTTGGCCGGTTTTTTTTCTATGACTCGATTGACGTGATGGGTGAACTTTTACTTATATACCTACAGGTTTGTACTTATATACCTACAGGTTTGTACGGAACCCTCGGGTCCGACTCGCACTTAGCCGGTTTTTTTTTTGAACCCTCATAACATGGGTTTGGATTATACCAGGTAAACAAAATTCTCGGGATATTATGTCAATAGTAGACTTATTATTAAACATATAAAGTTTCAATTGCATATCTCATAAAGCATAAACTTTAGATTTTATTGATATCTAAACAACGCCGCTTTCGTCACTGACTCACTGATGATCATGAAAATTCTTAGGGTCCTAGAAAGCCGAAATTTAAAACAACAAAAAATTTCCAAAACTTGAAACTTTTACTCCCCAACGCTATAAACTAGCGGATGGAAGTTTTTATGACATTTCCGCAAATTTTGACTTTACAGGGATTCCTTATATATAAAAATACATATTTCAGGATTCATAATAAAGGGCAGCGGGATTGTCCAAAAGGGTTACCGCTGCCCTGGAACATAAAGGGCTAAGGAAGGAACACGGGTGGGTTTTAGTCAGTAAGAGTCTGACACTCCCTTCTGCTCCACCCAGACCGGGAGGGGACATTTGATGATTTCCCATCCACAAAAAAAAAACCGGCCAAGTGCGAGTCGGACTCGCGCACCGAGGGTTCCGTACAAACCTGTAGGTATATAAGTAAAAGTTCACCCATCACGACAATCGAGTCATAGAAAAAAAACCGGCCAAGTGCGAGTCGGGCTCGCGCGCCGAGGGTTCCGTACAAACCTGTAGGTATATAAGTAAAAGTTCACCCACCACGACAATCGAGTCATAGAAAAAAAAACCGGCCAACTGCGAGTCGGACTCGCGCACCGCGGGTACCGTACAAACCTGTAGGTATATAAGTAAAAGTTCACCAATCACGACAATCGAGTAGTTATGGTATTTTTATTGCAAAATGAAATTTATAACATTACAATATGGAAAGCTGGAGGAGCATAAATTAATGCCAAAGGTCTCTTTATCGTTTCAGTAATCCTTTATTTTATGTTAACACATCATTTATTTTATAATATATCTAAAATACCAACACTAGCCTTGCAGCAGCCTTGCAAAATTCTGCTGACGAATGAGGGCAAGCTTTTTTATCAAAGTTATTTACAAAGTTTTTTAGTCACTATTTAGAAATCTGGTACAGACGCCAGCAGGTCAACTTACCCCAATCTGTCAAATTTCTTTGATAGATTTTCAACTTTAGCACAAAGGAATAAGGTTCATATTCAATTGGGAAAATCTGACAGATTGGGGTAGCTTGATGTGCTGACCTCTGTACAGAGGCCAGCACATCAAGCTACCCCAATCTGTCAGATTGTCCCAATTGAATATGAACCTTATTCCTTTGTGCTAAAGTTGAAAATCTATCAAAGAAATTTGACAGATTGGGGTAGGTTGACCTGCTGGCGTCTGTACATAAATGTTAATTATGAATTTTTGAACCATATCTGTAAATGGTGACTGAAAAAGGTATGAATAGTACCACATTGAACATTGAAGTTCGAAAAAACGTTATCTATAGATGTACTACTTCGTGTAGTGCTAGTGTTTATTAACGGAAACATGTTTATGGATGAAAAATATGTGGAAATTCCATTTACAATTATTTGAAAAAAAAATATGAGATGTAACTATAAATTTAAAGTTTTCGGAATTTTTCCTTTATATGTGCTATTAAAGATTGCTTCATTCCAAATTTCAAGATTTCTAGATCGACTGGAAGTACCCTTTAGGTTTTGATTCCCTCGCGAGTAGTTACGACTTTGAAAATATGCGGCTTAAATTGCTATTTCTTTTGATTGCGTTGACATAAAAGTTTGATTTTGTTACAGCTTAAAGGTATTATAGACCTGAGTATTTGATATGAATTTCAATTTAATACCTCTACGCGTTCATGAGAAAAGAAGTAGTAACTTTAAAACTTTCAAAAATATTTCTTATTATATGATGTAACTAAAAATTTACGGTTTTCGCAATTTTTCCTTTATCTGTACTATAAGACGTTACTTCGTACTAAATTTCAAGATTCTAAGTTCACGGGAAGTACCCTGTAGGTTTTGATTCCCGTGCGAGTTTCGAAAATTTGCGGAAATTTGCGGCATAAACGGCTGTATCTTTTGATTGCTTTGGCTTAGAAGTTTCGATTTTTTCACAGCTCTAAGGGACAGTAGACCTGAGTATTAGATATAAATTTCAGTTTGATACCTCTACCCGTTCCTGAGAAAAACGGTCTTGACAGACGGACGGACGGACGGACAACGAAGTGATCCTATAAGGGTTCCGTTTTTTCCTTTTGAGGTACGGAACCCTAAAAAGGATTCATAATAAAAGAAAAAATATTGTCCTAAGCAACTTACAAAAATAAAGTGAAATCCCGCCAAAATAATTTTTAGCCGTCTTCTAAAAAAGGAGGAGGTTCTCAGTTCTTATGTTTATATGTTTTTTTTTTTATGTATGTTTGGGCATAACTCCGTCATTTTTGTTCGAAAGATGTGTAGGTATTCCAAAATGGTTCCATTTTTTGTAAAGATTTGATGATGAGTTTCGAATACTATACAGACAACGGAATTCTTCAATAAATGCCAGCAAATCAACAGCGATTGCTGCTATCGCATATGTATGCATTGTTTACGCAATCATACAACATAACATCACGCCTGTACCCTCTAAAGGGGTACGCAGATGTGTTGAATAATAGGATTTTTTTCCCCTTAATTTGTATTGATGATGTTTTTATTTATTTATTCACTCCAAACATACAAATATACTTACAGGCTAGACCCAATGCCATATTGTAGTACACTTAAAAAATATATAGTTCCAATGCTTGTAGGTACCAACAAATTCTGTAGCTTTTCTTTCAAATTCACCCAGAGCGCAACAGAATATGTCTACGTCATCAGCAATGAGGTTGAGAGTGCGGAGTTTTAATAGCTCCTGTCACTCATATTTACATAGCAAGTAGTGATCTAAGAATTTGTGTGGGTTAGGTACCTACAACTAAAAAGTAAAAAATAAAAACTTAAAAAAAACAAACGACTTCCAAAAAAACACTACAAAGTGAAAAATAACTTTAATTTCGGAAGTCGGTGTCAAAAACGGAAATGCGGAGCCCTTGTTGCCGGGATCTTACACTCAACATCATCTCGACCCGAGTCGTCATCCAGCGGCCGGCCACGCCCAAGAGTGCTGGCCAGCGATTCTGCCGCAGCTGATACGTCACACGATCTGTGCACTCCGAAGAACAGACCTACTGCTCTCAGATACATCAGTAGTAGTAGCAGAGGTATGTATCTAGGTTTTCTTTTTAACTAACCACAGCTGGACGAGTCCTCTTTTTTTTCCAAGATTTCCACTGTTATCAGAAGGCCAATTCTCGTAATTTAAAATGTTCAAAATCTAGTCGCAATCTCATCTCAGCGACAAAAAAAATGTTAAAAATTTGTCAAAATGTAGGGAAATTAGAGGCATTTTTGACAGATTGAGACTGAGATCAGAAGGCCAATTCTCGTAATATAAAACGTTCAAAATCTAGTCGCAGTCTCATCTCGGCGACAAACAAATGTCAAAAACTTGTCAAAATGTAGGGAAATTAGAAGTATTTTTTGACAGATTGAGACTGAGATCAGACTGTGAACGTTCTTATAATTACGAGAATTGCTCCTCAGACTGTGAAAATATTCTTAAAATTACGAGTATTGCCATTCACTCCTGAGCCCTGTAGTCCTGCAGTGCTATTCTGTAAAAATCTCACCGTGAAAACTAAGGTGAAGTGAGCTGTCATTCTACCTGATGTTAGGGATTGCCTCCATTGATAGTTCACATCACGCTCACTTCACCTACCTATGTTAACACGGTGATATTTTTACAGAATCGACCGACTGTGTTGTGAATACATTAGGTATTTCCCTGTATAAGTAGAAACATCCTGACTACAAATTTATTTGCAGTAATTGCTGTCACTTAATTAAAATAATGTTTGTATTGAGTGTAGAACTGCAGATCTACTGTAGGTACCTATAATTATGTAGTCGTGCGTGCGTAAACCCGGACCAGAAAATGGCCCCGATTCTGTTGTTCACAAACTAAACTAAATTTAAGTTCAATGCATCTTTTTCTTTCTATTTCATTACGTAATGGACAGAAGATAAAATATTAGTTTAGTCCTGTCAAATTAGATAATCCATAGACAAGTTAGACGAGATTAAAAAATTGGCTACTAAAAATACGTCAATTTACGTCATCAGGCGCTGACTTATTTGACAGGACTAAACTAATATTTATCTTCTGTCCTTTTCATAATGAAATAGAAAGAAAAAGATGCACTGAACTTAAATTTAGTTTAGTTTGTGAACAACAGAATCGGGGCCAATATCTACTTACATCTATCATCTATGTTTAACTCATTAGTAGCTCAAGTTCCTTGAATCATTATATCGCTTGTTTCTGGATCTAAGCGGTAGGTATCTACTTAACTGCCGTCTGACCTCCGCCACCCTTGCCCCAAACTAGATGTGAGCAGTCTAAATTATCGGTGGTTCGAATAATATGGGCCATATCTTGTAGCTACTTATGTTGGTGGGTAGGTATATTATCAATTGAACCGTCCTTATGTAACCACATGTAAAAATATTATATTAATACTAGCTGACCCCGCAAACGTCGTTTTGCAAAAAAAAAAAAAAATAGATAGTAGCCGATTCTCAGACCTACCCGATATGCACAAAAAATTTCATACAAATCGGTCCAGCCGTTTCGGAGGAGTTTAACCACAAACACCGCGACACGAGAATTTTATATATTAGATGTAGGTCTAGATGTACAAATACATGCAGTAGGTAGGTACATTAGACATTAAAAAAAACTACCAGAATTGACATTTCAAGAAACGTTATTTTTAATTGAAACATTATACTTACTTTATAAAAATAATATCTCTTCACCACCCTTGGTTGACTGGTAGAGAATGCCTAAGGCATTAAATCCGCCTTTGTACCTTTTTGTGCGAAAAGTTTGAATAAATAAATCAAAAATATTTAAATATTGTTACATGTAACTGTTGGTAACATTAAAGTTGTAGGTATGCGGTGGTCCCCAAACTAGGCGGTGCCTGTATCCTCGGTGGCCTCGGGACCTGCAGGGTCATTGCGTAACACACTACTTACCTACTTATCAGTAGCAATGGCTTTCATTTTAACAATTCAACAACATTCATTGCGTTATTTACGTTGCTAGTATCAAGTACCTGAAGTACCCAAGTCGAATGGAAATTGTTGAAAATGAAAATAAAAAACTTTTAAAAAGTTTCGTGGCGGGAATTAGCTAGTACCTACCTACTTCGATTTTGCAACATTTTTGAACAGTGAAAATACTTTTAGGTACATACTTTATGTCTATTTCATTTTCTTGCAATCGAAGTTAAAAGCGGAGTGTAGGTATAACTCGGGCATAAACGTGCCATTTTTACCCCTTCCTCGTATAAAAGTCTTGGGGGTAAAATGGCTTATTTTATGCACAAATTGTACAATCTAATCACCATTTTTTATTGAGAAAGACAAAAGACAAAGACATTTATTCGTCGGTAGACACGCACGGCTAAACATCAAGCTATACATAACCACTATAAACTGACTTCTGATTGTAAAAAAAACCTATACGATGCGAGGTCAGCTAGAACTGGAAATGTATAGCTTTATGTCATGATGTGTAGCCGTGTGTACAAAGTTAGGTATTTCATCATAATATATGATGCAATAAAATAGGTAAGTAAGTAGATAATATTATTATCTACTTACCTACCTACTAAAATAAAAACCCACGTGGCACATAACAGGGAAAAGGTTTTCTTCATAAAAGTTTACCTTTTTACTGGGCATCTTTACTTCCCCACAGACAATAAATTTCTAACTTCGCTGATTTCCCGTAGATTATATTTGTCCTAAACAATGCCACTACGACAACAGAAGAAATTAATATGGAATGTATACCTATCTTGATCCTGAAGAATATGGGTATATGGTCTTCAGGATATTCATTCTGGAGAGTAGTGGGGGCCCAGTGGTAACAGCCGCGACTTATAAGTTGTAGGTCGTAGATTCGAACCCAGACAGGCGCTTTTCTTTGTGTAAATTAATTCATCACCACTACTCTCAAAACAGTAAAGGAAAACATCCACAGGAAACCGGCATGTCCTAGAATCAAAAATTCGAAGACATGTGACATCTACCAGCCCGCACTGGGCCCGAGTGGTAGACGGCCTACTCCGGGATCTCACCGAGAGGAGGCCTGTATCCCAGCAGTGGCAACATTTATAAGCTGATTATGAATATGACTAAGTCGCATCACTCACTGCAACGCGCCACGCAACGGGACGCAGATGACGTGCCACGCACGTGATATTTTACATATAAATTCACTAAAAACGCTCTTCCGTGCCCAATTTGGGTCCATTTCCCGCGCCCCGTTGCGTGGCACTTGCTATGTAATGCGCCTAATCCTTTTGCCAAATAATATGACGTTGTTGTGTTTACTCACAAGTTTCACACTATTCATTTTAATTGCTCCAAAAAGCGGTAGGTAGACAGGTCAACCTAAAGTCCTCCAGACCGTATTTCGGCCACGGCGGCCAATCTCAACGAAGACTAGCCTTCGGCGCGGGAGATATTATAGTGCACAAGTGTGCGCGCAGACACAGGTGCACTCCCTCTTTCGTCTCTCTCATAGTCCGGTGGGATGGCAATCCGACACGACCGGAGAGAAATCAGGCACAGGACCAAAAGCAACGAGGATATGACACCGCCAACTTTCAAACTCCGGGCTGTTATTAAGAAATTCGTAATAGAAAAAACTCAATAACATTGCCTGACCCGGGTATATAAATACCCAGAACCCCACCGCTCAGCAGTCTAACTGCCCCGTTGGTCTCGTGGTCACTCAAAACTCAAAAACTCAAAGCAATTAAACCATTTACATGCACTTTTGAACTGTCAAGAAGTCGGTCAGTCAGAAAAATATGAAAATTCCCATTCCAAAGCGTAGTAGTTTAGGAGAAGAACCGGCAAGAAATTCCATGGACACTCTTTTAATTACTGAAAAATGCTTGGGACTAGTGTATAGTCATAGAAGAAATTATAAAATAAAAAATATTGCTGAAACCATATTTTTTGTATTCGGTAGGTTAGTAGGTATTTACTTAAAGATACAAACACAGTCTTGACATTGTGTCTGAGGTCTTTGGCACAAGCGCGGGCGGCGGGACAATCCCCGTGTTTGTATGCATACCTACCAATTTCATCTCAATTAATTTTATCACGATGATATTTTGTTGCCTACTATTTATGTTATTTCCCTTTTACGTTTCATACGAAATTAGTTAATAATTTGTAGATTAGTGATTATAGTGAATACCCGGTTGTTACTAAACAATAACAACTAGGTAGCAAATGTACTTTACCGCGGTGTACCTACTGTGTAAAAAAGGAAGTATAATAAAAGACCCAGGAATCTATATATATATATAGATTTTATATTGGTTGGTTCTTTATCTTTAGATAAAATGCAGGCATCTGGATCACATTCCTGGGTCTTTTATGCTGAATCATGCAAACTACGCTCCGATGATAATTTTAAGCATAATCAACCAAAAAAAAAATCAAAATCGGTACCACAGATTTCAAACGGAGATGAGGGATTTACTCTAGGATGAGGAAGGTTACCCATCAAAGTTTGAACGGATTTAACCTTTGTCCATACACAATTGACACATTTTTTTACAGTTTGTGTAGCAAGAACTCTGCCACCAACAGGCCAGAATTTCTCACGTATCAAGCTAAGTAATATTGCTGAGTACCGCAATGTACCTAGTAGACGCAGATGCTCCTCTGCAAATAAAAGTTTAGTAAATGTATGTATGTTCCCATTGCTGGGACACAGCTAGACCTCCTCACGGTTAGAGGGAGTGGGCCGTAATCCACCATGAGGGCCCAGTGCGGGTTGGTAGATGTCACATGTCTTCGATTTTTGGTTCTAGGACATGCCAGTTTCCTCACGATGTTTTCTTTAATTTTTTTGAGAACAGTGGTGATTAAATAATTTACACAAAGTAATGCACCTGTCTGGGGTCGAACCTACGACTACGACCTACAACTCGTAAGTCACGGCCATTATCACTGAGCCACACTGCACCGATGTCGATAGATTTAAAAATTTATAAATCTATAATTCTACGTCAGTAGAATACTCGTTTTGACCTTTATACCTGTGACTAGGCTGACATGAAACATAGAAACTAAAATAATTACACAATAAAACAAAAATTCTTAGGTGGATACAGCGGGACTCGTTCAGCAAGATCTACAAGTGTTTCAGCTGTTGACGCAAGTGTGATATTAGGTAATCGTTCTTCTTATTATTTGCCTAACAGATAAATTTTCCACACGATGTTTTATCTGCTAGTTGGCAGTTTACGTTTTGATCTTGAAATAATCAAAGGGTGATTGACCAGTGGCCACCAACGGAGGAATAGGTAAATTTCCCCGTTCTGGGTCTCCTAAACCAACTTAACTATTCCAATCAGACTTTATTCAAAAGCTGTGGATGGCACACACTCATTTATAATAATAGAACGACGGTACCTGAAAAATTGGAAACCGACAAGAATATAAATAAGATAGATACTTAAACTTTTATTCTCTTTCAGCTATATCCGAAGGCAGAGGCATGGCTCGTGGAGAAATCGGTATAGCAGCAATAGATCTAAGACATCCCCATCTAGTACTTTGTCAATTCAGTGATACCCTACTGTATACCCATACACTAACGAAAATTAACTTCTTCAATCCGGTTGAGGTAAAGAGTTTAGTTTTTTTTTTTACTGTATTCTTTGATCATGCACGTTGTTGAAGATAAAGGTTTGCACACGTCTTAGTATTTAAGATTGGCCCAATAACGTTTTACTACACGTGATTCTAGTAGTCGGTTTACGTCAGCCTCTGCACATAGACCTCCCTACAGTAATATACCTAAAATGAACAATCCAATCCAGAATCAGCTCACCTACAGTTTTGAACACACGGTTTACTGATCGCAGTTTGTTTGTGAATTTAGTTTTCTCTCTATTTATTCATCATTCCTGCCCCTTTTCTCAATTTATTTGGGGTCGGCGCATCATTTCTCTTTTTTTTTCCCATACTTCTTTAGTAGTCGCCATCTCGGTAGTCACCTTTCTAACCATATCATCATTCTGTCAGTCCATCCATCGTCTCTTTGGTCTTCCCCTACTCTTACAGCCATCGATTAGTCACTATTTAATAAGCTCCAATAACAAAGTGTTAGCAGTTTTTACGAAATATTCAGTATTTTAAGTCAGCTTTCAAATTATAGTGGGTAGGATCTCCCGGCTACCATCAGTGACATACCTCCACGGTCACAGCAAACCAAGGGCTGATTACAAAAATCACGCTAATTATAATATTTTACCATTCCTTTTACAGATTATAGTTCCCCATACATTTTGCGAAGGGGTGCAACCGAATCAATTATACCAGTTGATAAGGGACCGATATCCGTTGGTTAATTTGGTGACAGTTCAAAGAAGACACTTCAATGATGCAGCAGGTCGTCAACATATACAAACTTTGTGCGCTCCTCAATACAACGGGGTTTACCTTCAAGTAATTCATAAGTACGTAGAACATAAATCTAGTGAAAATGTATCCAAACTACGAAGTATTGGTTTTGAATTGAAACTTGATAGTCTATAGACACATCAAAAGTGTGGATCAAGTGCATTTTTAACTATAAAAAGTTATCCAATTAATATATTTACCAACAAAAAAATTGCACTGGCTTCTTACTTTATTTGACACTGGCTTCTTACTTTAATTTTTTTGTGGGAAATTAACCTAAGTAATGTCGTCAATCAAATGGCAAAAAAGGCAAAAATGAGGATTTTTATTTTTTTTATTTTAGAGATAAAAAAATAATAATCTATGTTTCTACCATTGACACGAATCACACAATCACAGCGATTTAGCATGCTTATAATCAGTTCATCAAAATCACTTTGAGGAATAGCCATCACAAGTCAAAAAGTTGTTTTAAGTTAGTTTTTGTATGATAACTGATAAATGATTTATTTCTCTAAGTAGGTTTGTACAAACACTTTTAGACGTCAATATTATTATTTTTGCACGGCATCCATACTCGGCAGAGCTCTTTTGCTTTTCGCGTGCTAAATTGGGTTGAGGTTTGGCGATTGAGCCGGCCTCGGCAGAACGAATGCGAGCATTGGTAAGAGTGCGTGTTACGCCTCTAGCCCTGTGTGTCGAATCACCCAACAATCCTCTTCGCATAAGTCTGAGCATTGAGGTTGCCCCTGGGCTGATCCAAATGAGATCGGTTCTTCGGTTCTTCCACCGATCAAAATACCGGCCCAAACTATTATTGTTCCCCCTCCATGAATGAAAATCCTGACAAAATTTCAAACGTTCTCGACGTCCAGAGGTCCTCCAAACTCGAGTACGTCGTGTATATCCGGCCTCATACCGAAACGAGATTCATCGGAAAAGCAAACACAACACCAGTCTTCTTCCTCCCAATTTCTGTGTTCGCGAGCCCATTATAAACGGGCCCTACGATTGCGAGGTCCTATAGGTGGAACTCTCAGCGGCCTTCGGGAACGCAGACCTACTTCACGTAAACGATTTCAGATGGTTTGGTCGTTTATCAGCAAGCCTGAAGAGCTGTGGAGCCTCGTAGCAACATCATGGCAGTCATGATAAGATTCCGTCGAGCAGTGTTTTGGATGTTCCTGTCTGAGAGTGGTGATGCGAGATCGTTCTCCATGTCGCTTGGCCACGCTGCCCGTGATACGATAGCGCGTCCAGAGGCGGCTTATGACGTTCTGTGTCCAAGAGCGACAGCCACAGTCTCACAGTCTCTCTCATCATCTCTTCTCGTGTCAAATGATGACATCGCTCCACATCGATGCAATTTTTTTCAGTTCCGATGCAGAAATTATAATGGTTTTGTAATAACGCTATTGAAATCCTGATTGACAGTTGATTAGATTAGATTTTCTATTTTTAATCAAAACTAGCTGACCCGGCGAACTTCGTACCGCCTCCAGAATCAATAAAAACAAAACGTAAGAGAAAATTAATTATCTTAATTTTTTTTTTAATAGTGATTCTGCTATTCATGGCGGAAACAAATCCAACAAATCAGAGATCATAAATAAATGGTGTAACTAACCCGACTTTGCTTTATTTATATCTATATAGATACTAGCTGACCCCGCATACGTCGATAAAAATCGGTCAAGCCGTTTCGGAGGAGTATGGTAAATAACACTGTGACACGAGAATCTAATATATAAAATTCTCGTGTCACAGTGTTAGTTACCATACTCCTCCGAAACGGCTGGACCGATTTGTATGAAATTTTGTGTGCATATCGGGTAGGTCTGAGAATCGGCTACTATCTATTTTTTTTTTTGCAAAACGACGTTTGCGGGGTCAGCTAGTTTTATATATTAGAAGATAAAGAAAATTCTTTATTCAAATAGTGAAATTAACTGAAAAGAATCAATAACAATATTAACAATCCAAAAAGTTAAAATAAAAATCCTCAATTGCGGGGATAGTCTAAAACGTTAACATAAACGTTAACGACAGTCTAACGTCCTACGTTTGTACACACATCATTTGTCTAGACACTTGATGTGTGTACAAAGAGATTTGATAAGTAAATAATAATTTAATGTCTTTGTGTGTGTTTATCCAGATTATAGGTCAAAGGTTTTTTCAACAGATTCTATGCTGTAACCGCAGCTGCAGCTGTGTTGAAGTATGTGGAATATATCCAATGCATAGTATTCGCTAGAGAATCGCTGAAAATTGAATATAATTCTTCTGAAAACACAATGATCATAGGTAAATAGGATTTCAATGGTATTTTCTTAAATTTCACGTCGGTTATAAAAAAAATGCTTTTTCATAGAAAAGTGCAATACATACCTACGCGGTCAAAATGTATGGGACAACAATTTTTTTTTTTTTGGTAACCGACGAAAAATTTCTACGCTAGGGGCTCAGACCAAATAAAAAGTCAAGACAGCGCTGCGAACGATACAGTGAAGTATGCCAAAACTACAACATCTTTTTTTTCCTCTGTGTGCTTATACAGGGTTATTGGAAAAACATTAACAACCTCTTAAGAGGTCATTGTACTCATCATTGTGAACAACTTTTACTATGGGACCAAACCTGAAATCGCGAAAAAAAAATCAGCTGTTCCCTACATTTTGACGAGTTATGCAAACATAAATGTAGGGAACAGCTGATTTTTTTTTTGTAAAAGTTGTTCATAATGATAAGTACAACCTAATGTTTTTCCAATAACCCTGTATACGCTCATACGCACACAAAACCATTTACAATCAAACTGCACCTCACTAAGTGCACACATATTTGTATCGCCTGCTTCACTTCACTGTTGACAACGCTATGTCTTGACATTTTATTTGGGCTGCGGCTAGGGGGTCTAGAATCATAATAGGTTGAATTCATACATAATTACAGTATGCACACTCGTTAAAGATTCATTCTGTAGAAAGACAATATTTTCCCATCGCAGTGAAACGTGATCTGAAAGAGACTACCTATACTTATTAATAGTATCTAGGTATTTGAAGAGGATAAAACACGAGTATAAATGCGGGGGTCGTCAATTATACTTCTCTACGGAGATTTACCTTATCAGTTATCTTCAGACTCCGCATGATAAATCACACAGGTCAATCGTAGGAAATATACCTATTCCTGAAACTTCATTATATTATGACATCATCCAAATATGAGTAGTTAGGGGATACCTGTTAAACAATAAAATTATCTGATTCGCAAATGCCATAAGTTTTACAGTTACATAAACAATCGTACAACCCTCGTCAGAGCCTTACCGAAATTATTATCGATACATAATTATGTTTCCATCACTAATTGTCTACACGTGGTAGAAAACGAATGCCATGCATTATAGTCATGAACTTATGACTCATGACGAGTTTAGGTAGAACTATTTTCCCCCTCATTTGTACGAGGAGGAAAATGGACATTCAACAGTTCCAAGTTTCTGACCCTAAGTCACCTCTCACTTGATTTCACAACAAAACAAAGAGTCATAGTAAGTAGGTAGTCTATTCAAACATAATTAAGTATGTTTCAAATTAACATTATTTCAAGTTAAACAAATATCAACTTTACTTTAATGGTAATTAAGTTGATTTCAGAGTGACTAGCACTATTGAAGAAGTTATAAAATGTTTGAAGTTGTAGCGTAAACTGAACTTTATTATGTGGGGTTTGAAGTTATTTTTCCATAAACTTATAGTTGTTGACATTTTTGCCAAATAAATCGCGAATGCAGATTATGTGAATACACTATTAATTATTCCTTTTCTAGATGTAGGTACAGCAACCCAACTCGAACTAGTGCAACCATTAGTACCATCTGCCGGACCTACCTGCTGTCTTCTAGGCGTGCTAGGTCCTACCTATACAGTAGGTGGCATAAGAGCATTGAGAGCCTCTATACTTCAGCCTTCGTGCAACAAAGAATTTATTGAATCTAGGCTGGATGCTATACAAGATCTGATAGAAAACGATACTGGGCTGATGGTAGATTTGCAGGTATTTCTAGAATCATAACTGATATCTCGTTCTAGTTAGTAGCTACTAGCATAACTGAATTACTGATCTAACACATTGTAAATAACAATGATTTCACCTCTAATTTGGAAGTAGACCAGCGGGGTAATTGCGTAACTACGTGCGTTATTTACGTTGCTGATCAGACAAATGTTTCGAACTTATAAAGCAATGAATTAGAAATGTCCTTCAAAATGATTCAGATTGTGATTGATAGTGTGTTATGCAATTAGAGTGCTGCTCAGCCCAAATAATTTTGTAGGATGTGATAAAGAAACTATCAGACATAGATAAAATCCTCCTCTTATGCATGGAGTCGACAAATCAGAACGTGGACAAGATAGGAGAAGCTCAACTAAATCAAACGCTTTTACTAAAAGTAACGATGGACATGGTGCCAAAGTTGGTAGAAGCACTGAACGGAGCTGTTAGTGGAAGACTGAGGAAAATTAAATTGGTAAGTAAGTAGGTGCCTAATGCTAGAACTAGAATTGAACTATTAATAGATTTGATATGGTTGTCAGCCAGCTACAGTTTAAATATAAACGCAAAAGTGTAAACGACGATAGATTATTAATTTAATAACTCTATTGAACGTAATCATAAATAATAATATGTATAATAGTAGGTATGTATAATATTTAAAAGCTTTGACCCACATTTATCTAAATCAGGATTTCGAAAACCCACACTACAATGAAATAACAGAGCGTATAAAAAGAATAATCCAAGACGATGCTCACTTAGAAAAAGGTGCCATGGGTAGTCTTCAAAGATGCTTCGCAGTTAAACCGGATATCAATGGTCTTCTAGATGTAGCTAGAAGAACTTATTCTGAGCTCATAGAAGATATTCAGAAAATTGTGGAACAGCTTAGTGAAACGTATGATCTTCCTTTAAGGCTGAATCAAAATATGATGAAAGGCTTTCATATAGTCTTGCCGTTGGCTCCGAAGAATAGGAGGTGTTTTAATATGGAGGATTTGCCGCCATTATTTATACAGGTGAATCTTTCCTACATCTATAATTATAATCCTAAAGGTAAATCAAAATCATCTACAACCCGTATCCTCCCCGGTGTTTAATGACCTACTCTCTTCCATAATAATCTCATTTGAATTTTCATAAGTCCTGTTTAAGATCCATGGCTCTCAGAATTAATCAGTGGACTGATCTGGCAGTTATAATGAATCTATGTTTGGAACAGGTCCACCACTGTGGTGCTAGTGTCACAATGACTACAGAAGAGCTAGTGGTACTGAACCAGCAAGCAAAGGAGTCGTTAACCGAAATACAGAAAATGAGTAACATGTTAGTCAATTTGATGCTATCTAGATGCAGCGAGAAAACAGATTGTGATCACCCGTTGCGTTTGAAAAAAGTTCCGTTCCTTGGCCAATAACAGACATGCGCTATCGATTAAAAATCGCTTAGGCACAATACATTCAATTTTTTATCGTGTTTACTTTCAGCGTAATTTCATCTTTACTGAAAGATCTTCGTCCGTTCATGTCGAGTCTCTACACACTTTGTGAACATGTTGCGGAGTTAGATGTTCTTCTATCTATGGCTCAAGTACAATTTTTCATTCTAATTAATTTTTAAAATCATAACACTATGTACCTACAGACACCGCCGGCACTTCACGCTACTACAATCTGTCAAATTTCGTTCATAGATTTTCAACTTTATTGCTAAAGCATAAGGCTCAAAGTTGATTGGGGAAATTTGACAGTTTCGGGTAGCTTGATGTACTGGGCCCAAGTCTGCTATTTTATAAATTCGTCATTCCAACACGATCCCATTGTCATTTTGCTAAAAGTTCGTAATCTGCTAAATTCATAATTGTCGATCATTGGTCGGTCAATGGTCTGAGAAAAACTACTACCTAGGTACTAAATTTCATGCTAGATTTCATTTAATATATATTTTTACATATTGCGTATTAGTGTTTGCAACCTGAAGTACCTATAGTATGAAGTTCGTAAATAGCAATAAACATTACATTTATTAATTTGTCATTATTACGAGATTACCATTTTATGCCATTTCTTTCAATGTAGTGTCAGTGATTGACCATTGGAAAGTCATAATGAGGCCATTATATTAGTAAGTAGATTACCATCAAACTTGTCAAAATCAACAATTATGAAATCAATGATAGACCATTCTGACACTTGTAATAGCAGACTTGAGGCCCTGGCGGGTAGCTTATGTGGGACTGGGCCGGACACGTTTGCCGCATGTCGAACGAGTCAAATCAACCAACATGTGCCAAATCAACTAACATGTGGGTCCCAGAAAACGGCGGGACGATTTTGACGCCTTCAGACAGGATTAGTCCACACCAGCTCAAGATAGAGAGATAAGCTAAAAATATAATATATTCCTCGAAATATTTAGAATGAAGTATTTAAGTAGGTTTAATATAAATTTTCCTATTTCCAGGCAAGTTCAATTGGTTCCTACATCAGGCCTGATTTTAATAATTTTATGGATGTGAGGAATAGTGTGCATCCCCTTTTAGATTACAATAGTCAAGTTCTACCAGTCCCAAATGATATTGTAAGAAATATTATATACACAATTATTTTAATACGTTCATAACTTCTGGAGTCCTGTTAAGCCCATCTCAAATATAGTATTACTATAAAATTTTATGCTTTTTTCAGTTCGCGACTCCGGAGCATAATTTTACAATCATCACCGGGCCAAATATGGGAGGCAAAAGTATCTACATAAAACAAGTTGCTATTATACAAGTTATGGCGCAGGTCTGATAAAAATAGTAAAGCATATAATATAATTTTATTACTATCATAAAATATTAACTATCCTAAATACTTCCCTATATTTCAGCTAGGCTGTTTCTTACCCGCAACAAACGCAATTTTGAGACTATGCGACAGAATATTTTCTAGGATAGGTTTCAACGATAGTGTTGAATTGAATGCTTCCACTTACGTTTTCGAGGTAATTGCGGTACAGAATAATGATTATAAGTATAACGAAGCTTGATTAAGACTATTGTAAAAGAATGTGTTTTTCAGATAAAGGAAACTCAACACATCTTGAAAGGATTAACGCCTACTAGTTTAGTGATAATAGACGAACTATGTAGGCAAGTATCAAAAGTATAGATAGTACCTACGAATCTACGTGTTTGATAAATACATGTATGGTATTAATAAAAGGAAATAAAAAACTTTTAGGGGCACTTGTGTGGAGGAGGGTACAAGTGTAGCTTGGGCTATCTGCGAAGAACTCATTATGAGTGCTGCGTTCACATTCTTTACCACCCATTTTATGTATCTGACGAGATTGCAAGAATTGTACTTCAATGTTGTCAAGTAAGATTCTCTTAGTCCCTTTGCAAGTTAACATTTTCGGAACACCGAAGAAATATTTTTTCATTCTAGTCGACACACAGCAGTCACTGAAGAAGAAGTAGGCAATCCAGAAAATCCGCAAAAACGATTAGTATACCAACACAAAATAGAACCAGGTGTAACTAAAATTGAGCATTACGGACTTGCCCTCGCTACTAAAACGAATCTACCAGAAGATACAGTTAAACTAGCCATGGAACTTGCTGAACTCATTTCCAAGAATACTAATGTAAGTGTAAATAGTGACTTTGCGAAATAATCTTTGAAACAGAGAAATTTAATGGTTGTAATAAAGCAGCATTTTAAAAAAAAGTGGACGACGGTAGAAAAATGATGGTACAGATGACATTACTTAGCTAGATTTTCGGGAGGCTTTACTACCGAGATATTAAATTTCTTTATTGCTATCTGAACGACTACATTAAACGCGAAGCTGTGAAGCATGTGTTATTATTTATGATAGACAGTTCATATTATTACCAGTACCTACCAGTTCTTGTAACGAATTAATTGTTGCTTTTGGAATACTTCGTTGCAGGCACAAGAAATTAGAACTCCACAGAGAAATGACGCAGAAACTTTTTACAATCTTAATGCAAAAATTCAACTGGAATGTAGGAAATGCGGCAATTCAGATGAGAGTACAAAGAAAATATTACAAAAATTCAAAGAAGACCATCCCCAAATACTTGGGAGATTAAATATTCTAAGAAGCAGAAGTGATGTCAGTGCCAACTGTACTTTTGTGCCAAATAATTATTCTAACGAACAAACGTCCATTGAAGCTAGTAACAAGAACTTGTTCATAGTTAACAATTCTGCACCCGCCAGATCCCCAATAAACGAACAGTTAGAAGTTACCGACGCAGAAGAGAACACAAATTACGCTTCTGTACGATCATCAGAACAATTACTCAACAGTGTTATAAATAAAGAAGATTCAGTTGAAGAGGAAAATCACAATATTTCAGACGTAGAAATGATTGAATATGGTAATAATGACTTACCTTGTGTTGAAATGAATGAAGCCAACAAAGAAAGAAATTCTACTGGTGGTTTTAACATAATCACTGGAACCAGCGAAATTATTTTGAACACTAGTCATATTGATGAAACTAATTCTATTGAGAATGACGAATTTGGCGAAAACAATGAAAGTGCTACAAATGAAGACGATATTAATGAAATAGAAACTTCATCTATTGACTCCGATATAGCGGAAGCTCTAACACAAATAGTTGAAGAATATTCTGCGAATAATGTAGCAAATTCTCAACGAAGCGACGATTTAATGTCTGTTGACGAAGAACTGATGAGTGAAACGATCAACGAAATTAATAAAGAACTGTCATGTGAAGCCAGTGCGGTTGAAAACATTGTTCTAACGCCTCCTTTGAGGTTTCGTGATATGTAGAGTAAATATTTTTGTACAACTTTATGAAGACGACTTCTTTAAATCCTAATCACAATAACGAGTTTAGGTAGGACTCACAGAGCACTTTATAGTACTGGTAAGTAGGACTGATCAAAACTCGTTCGTTTACTGAATGATCCACAGTGCCGTAAGTACAGACGCCATCGCCAGCACATCAAGCTACTACAATCTGTCAATCTGACTTCTACTTTTTGGTAAATGTCTGAAAACATCAAAACAATATTTTTTTTACTGGTCTCATTATACTTTGCAGGTCAAACCAGGCGAACTATCTTTCCCTTGGCATAAAATGGCCTAGCGTAAGCATCCAGAAGGCTCAGCAAAATATGTATGATCCGGAAATGGGTATAAAAACGTGCCACTTGCTCACTTCAAATGTCGCTACTAAGCTTGCCGTCACTATTTATACATTTTTTGTAAAGAAGCGACTTCTTTTACACATTAATTAATATAGTCCCTTGCGTAGCTATTGACCGCAAAAATATGGGGAGTCTAAGTAAGTTCGTCGTTCGATGATAAAAGACGAATTTTGGAAGAAAGCTCTTCGACATAAAAAAATTTAACGAAAAAAAACGACTTTAAAATCACTACAAAGTGAAAAATAACATTTATTTCGGAAGTCGGTGTCTCTGGATCTGTATTTTAGTTTTTTGCCACCCACTTCCGAAATTAAATTAGTTATTTTTCACTTTGTAGTGAGTTCCTTTAATTTCTCCAAGATCCCATCATCAGACCCTGACCTGATGACAATAGGACCACCTGGAAAGTATACCCTTTCAAATAAAAAAATAATTTTTCAAATCGGTCTAGCTGTCTTCGAGTCTTAGAGCTTCGAGTAATCGAGGAACAGACATAAAAAAAGAACTAAGAACAAGCTGGCTCCAACTAATCTACCCTCGTCGGTCGCCAGCTGTCAAATTGACCATAATCGTACCGGAAGAAACCTGCATGGTTTGTGACATGTATATAGAATATCATGTAATTCATCATTCTCATCACTCATCATCAAGATCATTTACTTGCTGAGAATTCTGGATGCTTGCGCCCGGCCTAAAATTTTCATAATGCCTAATACACAGGCAGCGACTCAGTGGCAATTTCAAACACCACACACAAACACAGATCTTGAAAACCAATTTATCGCTAGCGACCTTCTTGTGTTCATTAAGACCCACTCTTTCGGAAGCTCTACTCAGGTCATCGAGCATTGTACTGAGGTACTCCATAGTTTCCGCACAGACTACTATATCGTCGGTAAACCGACGGTGAGTGATGTGTACGTACTACCAATGGCTAGTACCTAGGTACTAGCCATTGATGTTGATGCCAACCTATTTCCAGTCCAGACCTTGAAGACTTCCTCCAGTAAAGCGGTGTACAGACACCAGCAGGTCAACCTACCCCAATCTGTCAAATTTCTTTGATAGATTTTTAACTTTAGTACAGACGCCAGCAGGTCAACCTACCCCAATCTGTCAAATTTCTTTGGTAGATTTTCAACTTTAGTACAAAGGAATAAGGTTCGTATTCAATGAGGATCATTACTGCCGTTTTTTCCCGATAGGTGGCGCATCGTCGACATGGCCATTGAAAGCTGTCATTTACATACATTTTATAACCTACCATTCAGTTATTTTTAATTTTCTTGATAAAGCCTCTGTGTACTGTACCAGGATTTACTAATCCCAGTGTACATTTAGTGGCCAAAATTATAACAAAAAAAAAAGTGTGAAAACAAAAACGCAAAAACAAAAACATTTTTTTTAGTTCGTTTTACAATTCTTTAAGCTTCCTGGTTTAATACATGTTAACGATAACGATGGTAGACCAGTTTTATAACACCAAAAATAGATATTAAACGAACGTAAACAAGGCGAAAATGATTTGACAGCAGCCATCGCGCCGCTGGCGACATCTACGCTGAGCTTTGCGTGTGGATCCCCATTGGGAAAATCCGACAGATTGGGGTAGCTTGACGTGCTGGCCTCTGTACAAAGGAATAAGGTTTATATTCAATTGGGAAAATCTCCCAGATCTCTCAGATTTTCCCAATTGAATATGAACCTTATTCCTTTGTGCTAAAGTTGAAAATCTATCAAAGAAATTTGACAGATTGGGGTAGGTTGACCTGCTGGCGTTTGTACATACAGTTTCGGAGAGATAATGTCTCCCTGTATCACACACACCTCTTTACAGAAGGATAGGTTTCGAGGTCTGGTTCTGGAGTCAGGCGTTTTCGTACAAATAATTCAGCATCTTGATGTAGGTACTGATAGTCAATCTGGCATCGTTGGAGAGATTGCATTAGGTACAGACGCCAGCAGGTCAACCTACCCCAATCTGTCAAATTTCTTTGATAGATTTTTAACTTTAGTACAAAGGAATAAGGTTCATATTCAATTGGGAAAATCTGACAGATTGGGGTAGCTTGATGTGCTGGCCTCTGTACATACAGCCCAAATATCGATCGATTCAAAGGCCGTTTAAAACAAAGGTCATGTCAAATGCTCGGTGACTCTACACTCGAAGATCGGAGACTACACTGGAAATTGTGAACGATTATGTTTACCTAGGACAATAATAATAATACAGATGACCGATGGGGCCGAAAGGTTCGGTAGTAGCGACCCCGTAGGCGCGTAGGTACCAGAAGACAGCGTTGGAAGGCCTCCTACAAAGCGGACCGATGACCTGGTGAAGGCTACAGGAATCCGCTGGATGCGAGAAGCCCAAAACCGTTCGTGGTGATGCTTGGGAGATTCTTATAATTAGCAGTAGGTAGACGTCTTTCGGCTGAAATGATGATGACAATGATGAGTGCTACATAAATCTGTGTGAGAACAAGAGATTTCGAAATCGTCAGCGACTAGTTACTGCATACATACATTTCGTGCCCACAAAACTCGCAGGCAGACGTAGCTGGATCAGCTGGGTAGCAAGTTTTTTTTTAAATTTTATGCCTATTATTTTTTTTATCGAATATTACTGTTTAAATTTTAGTTCTCCAATATTAATTTTATTATAATTTTAAGACTACTACTTATTACTGGCGAAGACAAGTCTTATTAAAAGAAAAAATGCCATAAAATTCTTTAAACAAATTAAGTTTTTCTTTATCTGTACATAATGGTTACATTATGTAATAAAACATGTGGTCTGCCAGTATTACTTTTAGTCGATTAAATTTGAACATTATCGACTAAACATTAGGCTGAGAGATATTATGCGAATGTCACAACTCTAAAAAAACAAAAAAAACGAAATTGCAAATGGCTTCCAAATCCAAAGTTGCCTTTGGCCTTTGCAATTTTAGCTTAGCGTTGGTTTAATTGCCTAGCAAATACTGTTTTTTGTGAAAAGTGAATGAAATATAAAATTTGGCGCTGAAATAGAAAAAGTAAGTACTATAACCTTAATTAAGCCGCTTCGTTATTACCAACCGGCGTCTGTTTACCACGCTGCCTCGTAGCTTGTATCAATCAAAGTCTGTGGTATATTTTCGTGGAATCACGAAGCTGTTAAACGTAATGAGTTTTCCTGTGATAGAAGGCGGTCAGCCATGTCGCTGCCGCCGTACCTGCTGGGGCCCAACCCCTGGGCCACCATGATGGCGCAGCAGCAGTTGGCGGCAGCGCAGCAAGCGGCCCTGCAGGCCCACGCTGCTGCCGCTGCGGCTGCGCCACCGGTGCCGCCCTCGCAGCCCCCAAAACCTCATCATATACCAGAAGAGAAGATAAAGGAGAAAGGTATGTGGTATTTTATTCGGTTGTTTCTAGGTTATTTGGTGTAGGTGGATATTTTTCCTGTGTTGTTTGCTATCGCAAACTTACAAATGGCGGCAATATAAACAAATCTGGATGATGCCAATAGAATTCTTAAACAGAGTATTGCAACCAAATGAGCAATGAGAGAACTAGAGCTACCATAACAAATAATTAATCTTGAACCAGATCAAGATTCTATTATTTCAAAACTGTTTTTTATAATAAATATTGTTTATAATTTATCGTTTTGTGTAATGTAAGTAATTTAGTTTTCTGATATCATATTAACAACAAAAGACTTGCTCTATTAGAACACTAGTTTCACGCAATGATGATGACTGATAGGGATGAATAAAAGCAAAAGATTGCTGTTCCAGCTCCTAATAAATTTGGATAAATATCAGCTTAGTACAATTAAATCATTAATAAACATAAACACTCATGAGTGTGCATGAAATAAATGAAGAGTTCTTTACCATATTAATCTGAGACTTTCAGAATCAAATTAAGGTATATGGTAAAAATGCAGTAATAATAGAAGAAATTAAAGCCCAATTTGAACTTTGGCTTGGTACTTAAATGTGGCGGGTGCTGCACAGTAACAATTTGATGTGTTAGCGAGGTTAAGGGGTAAGGTACTGCCTGCAGGTTTGAATCAGGCTGTACTATGATATTTATTTAGCTCTATTGAAGGAGAAGTCACTGTGTTTAGTTCCTGACATAGCTTGATTATATTCATAGTATTTATTTACAATTAGTGTCCAAACAAACATTGTTTGAAAATGACGCCTAATAAAAACCCCCATATTCATATGTTTTGCTTTTTAAGATATAAAGTAAAATAATTTCCTGTGGGGTAGATTATAAACTGCAATTGGTATTCTTCTCCATCAAAGACACAATGGAGAATGCTGATATTGCAAACAAATGTAGCTTTGATGTAATCATCATCATCATTTCGTCCCGGAACCACCCACTGCTGGGTATAGGCCTCCCCTTTATTATAATAGGCTATTATTTTTACATTACATCAAAGGTAACATTGTTATCAATTTAGTGTAAAATGCTATGTTACACAAAATTGTGATGATAAGGTTTAGTATGAAGTACTTATTGCATGATTCAAACTTCGTGGCTGCTCTGAAGTGCTTGTCACTGTGCAGTACCTCACCTCCCACTTGACATGTGCATTGGTTACTGCCATAAAGTTGGAATTGGACTGTAGCTTAGATCAGCTGTTTGCCGGTAAAGTACTTGATGTATGTGTAATCAGAAGGTTGGCAAATGAAAGAGTGTGTTCTCAGTTCAAGGTTTACTGAACGACTGACGTTGTGAACAGAGGTTGAGAGGACTTAGAATTAATAATATTTAATATGCCTACAAGTTACAGCTGCTTAACAATGGTGTTTCACTATAACTTCCATGTTAAACAAAGAAATGATTGAAACAAAAACCTCATATCAAATTATAAAACCAACATGCATAATATTATGCAATCAATGAAGTTTATTAGGTTAACTTTTCCTTAAATTAATTAGTATTTTAATATGCAATCTATTTGCAGCATGTTTTTGGTCATATAAATAGACTATGACTTGCTTCCTTGGGAGCTTCGCTTGATTCATGATTTGATGTGTGAAACATGCAACACTGTTTAACAGTGTTGCATAGAGTGACTCTATCTCTAGCTCTCTCTCTCTAGCTGTTGAAAGTTGCCCCATTTCCTTCATGCCCTTTTACTTTTTGTACCAGAGGATAGATTTATTTAATTAAAATTAATTTATTTTGGACAACAGTGATCCATCCATATGCAAAACCTCTGTTACTAATCTAACCAGCAAGCAGGCAAGTTTGTAACATTAGGGGTAACAAACTTTCAATCACAATCTGAAAGATTTAGCTAGCCCATTGGCTTCATGTCTGAAAAATTAATCTGTTTATCAATGTACTTAACACTGTAAATGTTGTTGAACCAACAAAATAAAAATCATTGCCATTGAGTGTTCTACGCAATGACCCTGCAGGAGTCCTAATAGAAAACTTCCTATTATTACATTTTGTACATGCATTGATTATTATGCCTTATTTCTTTCCTCTCTAGCCCAAAAATGGATGCAGCTCCAATCAAAACGCTTCGCCGAGAAGCGCAAGTTCGGTTTTGTGGATGCGCAGAAAGAGGACATGCCTCCCGAACACATCCGCAAGATCATCAGGGACCACGGAGACATGACCAGTCGCAAATATAGGCACGACAAGAGAGTATACCTTGGTGCCTTGAAGTATATGCCTCATGCGGTCATGAAGCTGCTTGAGAACATGCCTATGCCCTGGGAACAAATCCGTGACGTGAAAGTCCTTTATCACATCACTGGAGCTATCACCTTCGTCAATGAAATCCCATGGGTCATAGAGCCTGTTTACATAGCTCAGTGGGGAACCATGTGGATCATGATGCGTCGAGAGAAACGTGATCGACGGCACTTCAAACGTATGCGGTTCCCGCCGTTCGACGATGAGGAACCTCCCCTAGATTATGCCGACAACATCTTGGACGTGGAACCGTTAGAACCTATCCAGATTGAACTGGATCCTGAGGAAGATGGAGCTGTCGCCTCATGGTTTTATGACCACAAGCCTTTATTAGGTACAAAACATGTGAATGGATCTACGTACAGAAAATGGAACTTAACTTTACCACAAATGGCGACCTTATACCGTCTTGGTAACCAGTTGCTGACTGACTTGGTAGATGACAACTACTTCTACCTCTTCGATTCGAAGAGTTTCTTCACGGCGAAGGCACTAAATATGGCGATACCTGGTGGTCCGAAGTTCGAACCTTTAGTGAAGGATAATTCGGCGGGCGATGAAGACTGGAATGAGTTCAATGACATCAACAAGATCATTATACGTCAGCCAATAAGGACGGAATACAGGATCGCGTTCCCGTACTTGTACAACAATTTGCCGCATTTCGTCCAGTTGTCTTGGTAAGTTCATAAATAAAAAAATATTATTTTCACCATAAAAATTTAAAGAATGTCGTGTTCTACATTAGAACACGAATATTGGCTGAATGTCTAATAAACAGCCTTGTTGAAAGACTCAGCCTTACATTTTAATTTAAAACCTCATAATATTAGCCTTATCGCCTCTTTGCTTCAATAACGTGATAAGCCCGACAATTAATTTTTTTAAAATTTAATAGTTGAAATCGCCGTGACCGATTTTATTTTTCCAAAAAACGTGGTTTCTTTTGTGGGTGTAATAGCGAATCTATGAGTGAGAGGAAGGTGTTTTCAAATTTCAGCGAAAACGTGACATATTCACGACGATATCACTCTTTCAATTTTCAAGATAACACATTATTGAAGCAAAGAATTAGCGTTATGTAAAATTGCACTAAAAGACTACAACTAAGGTTTTCTACACTAGGTACCACACACCAAACGTCGTCTACATCAAGACCGAAGACCCTGACCTCCCAGCCTTCTACTTCGATCCCCTCATCAACCCTATCTCTCACCGTCACTCAGTCAAGTCCTTAGATCCTCTGCCTGACGAGGAAGAGTTCCTATTGCCTGAGGATGTGACGCCATTCTTGCAGGAGACTGCCTTGTATACTGATAATACGGCTAACGGGATCGCGCTGTTGTGGGCGCCGAGGCCTTTCAATATGAGATCAGGTAAGAAAAAACACATTCAATTATATTTTTCGTCTTCATCATTGTCTACAACCCTACTTTACCCATGGCTGGGCAATATGGATACCACTCTTTGCTTGTATTACCCACACTCCTGTGTCAATCTCATCCAGGTTTAACCAGCAATTTCGACCACCAATCTTGACTCTTAACTTTTCAGTACAGAAAGTATATTATCAACATTTTCTTAGGTTCTACAATATAGAGGGGCAATTCTCGTAATTTTTAAGAACGTTCACAATCTGATCTCAGTCTCAATCTGTCAAAAATACTTAAAATTTCCCTACATTTTGACAAGTTTTTGACATTTGTTTGTCGCCGAGATGAGACTGCGACTAGATTTTGAACGTTTTAAATTACGAGAATTGGCCTACTGATCAGATACTGAGAGGTTGCAACATCCTTTTTGCATAACACTCAATATTAGTAATTCAACAATCATTGCACCGGATGAATTGCAAATCAGAGCTCCGAGTGCTGAACATCAACAAATCCAATTTATTGCAATTGTGCAATTGTTGGATACAGGAAATGCAATAAAGATACGACGAATCGTTCGATGCAAGGAGGATTTATATTACAATCTCAATCAGCCTATAAAACTTGGTGATATTGGATGGCCTCATACTGTCCTCAGATTCTAGAGCAATAGTATCAGTATTGAAACGTATTAGCCATCACACCTACATTATGTTCCTAAATAAGTGTTCTATACGCAGGACGAACTCGCCGCGCTATCGACGTGCCTCTGGTAAAGACATGGTACAAAGAACATTGCCCGCCTGGCCAGCCTGTCAAAGTGAGGGTTTCATATCAGAAGCTTCTAAAGTATTATGTGCTGAACGCACTGAAGCACAGACCACCAAAGCCACAGAAGAAGAGGTAAGTCATTAAAGAACCTTGTTTATTTGATTCAAAACTATTCTAGTGTTGTTTTTCATAAATTATATTCCCAGTAAATCACTTTGTTAAATAATTTCAGTCATTCTGATATTGATGATTCTGAGCTACAATGCGGATTCCTTAAGTGCCAGATCACTAGTTCCACGTTATAAACAATTTTCTTCAACAATTATTTTCGTTCTTCAAAGCTTCTACTATTTTTACAAATATAATTTGGTAGAATTTCTCCACCCATAGGTACCTCTTCCGCTCATTCAAATCCACCAAGTTCTTCCAAACCACAACCCTGGACTGGGTGGAAGCTGGCTTACAAGTATGTCGCCAAGGGTACAACATGTTGAACCTCCTCATTCATCGCAAGAACTTGAACTACCTACATTTGGACTACAACTTCAACTTAAAACCTGTTAAGACCTTGACGACCAAGGAGAGGAAGAAGTCTCGGTTTGGTAATGGTAAGTAATCTGTTTTAAAAACTATATATTGGCAGCATTTAATTCTAATTATTGCTCTTTCAAATTAAATATTTATTTGCCCCTAATCGCAACCATTCTATGAGTTGACGTATTATGATTCGAGATCGGAGGGGCAATTCTCGTAATCTTAAGATCATTCACAGTCTTATCTCAGTCTCAAAAATACTTCTAATTTCCCTACATTTTGACAAATTCTTGACATTTGTTTGTCGCCGAGATGAGAGTGCGACTAGATTTTGAACGTTTTAAATTACGTGAATTGGCCTTCTGACTTCTTGATTTATTTCTGTTCCATGAAGAATAGTATCACCACAGCATTCCTGTTCATATTTTATTTTATTCATGACACATTTCGAGTAAAATTCTGGAAGAACTAACCCAATTTTCGTCTACAGCATTCCACTTATGTCGCGAAATCCTCCGTTTGACGAAACTGATAGTGGACTCCCACGTGCAGTACCGTCTGAACAATGTGGACTCATTCCAACTGGCTGATGGGCTTCAGTACATCTTCGCCCACGTGGGACAGCTGACCGGCATGTACCGCTACAAGTACAAGCTCATGAGACAGATCAGGATGTGCAAGGATCTTAAACATTTGATCTACTATAGGTTTAATACGGTGAGCTAATGTTTATTTAAGTTTTTTTTTTCATGCAACTCATTTGACCAGTATGTCACCTGTTGGTAAGCTATGTTGGGCTGGAATAATCGGGAAACAAACCCCAGCAAGAAGTTCTACTTTTGAGCAGTCTCAAAATGAATGTTTTGGTTAAATATTGAAGCTGTCAAAACGCGTAAATTATGTTTACGTTCATGTCTTCAGCCAATGGCCCCGATTCTGTTGTTCACAAACTAAACTAAATTTAAGTTCAGTGCATCTTTTTCTTTCTATTTCAATAAGAAAAGGACAAGATAAATATTAGTTTAGTCCTGTCAAATTAGTCAGCGCCTGACGTAAATTGACGTATTTTTAGTAGCCAATTTTTTAATCACGTCTAAACTTGTCTATGGATTATCTCATTTGACAGGACTAAACTAATATGTATCTTCTGTCCTTTTCATATTGAAATAGAAAGAAAAATATCGTCGACCGTAGGTTCAATTGAGGTAAGGGACAAGATATTCAATGTCCCTTACCTCAATTGAACCTACGGTCGACGATATGCATTGAACTTAAATTTAGTTTAGTTTGTGAACAACACAATCGGGGCCAATGTCTATCTATCTTTAAATACAATGTTAACAAGAGAGAAATGGAAGTAGTAAGTAATTAAAATGTTGATTTTGGTCCTAGGGTCCAGTATCCAAGGGTCCTGGTTGCGGTTTCTGGGCGCCAGGATGGCGAGTATGGCTGTTCTTTATGCGCGGTATCACGCCGCTACTAGAACGCTGGCTCGGAAATTTGCTGTCCAGACAGTTCGAAGGAAGACATTCTAAAGGTATGTATGTGTACCATAAAATTTTAGCTAGATATTAGCTTTGAATATAATAGTGGTGTTCTTAGGTTGACAATTGCTATTAGTAGACACAGTGGACGAAAGCCGTGGTATGGGCATAGCTATAGTTGATTCAGGGTCCCGCCACTGCCTTTAAATATTAGGGCCACCAACAGAAATGGTGATCATATGTCATAATCACGCTATCTTTTAGTTTCTCAAAAGAAGGGATTTGCATAGGCGCAGTTGCTAGCTGCTCTTGTAAAAAAAAACTAATTTACAAAATATTTCCTTCCTCCTAGGCGTAGCAAAGACGGTAACGAAGCAGCGCGTTGAGTCTCACTTCGACCTGGAGTTGCGCGCGTCTGTCATGCACGATATCGTGGATATGATGCCCGAAGGTATCAAGCAGAACAAAGCCAGGACTATCCTGCAGCATCTGTCTGAAGCCTGGAGGTGCTGGAAAGCTAATATTCCTTGGAAGGTAAGAAATATATATTCGTTTTTATGTACTCTGTGTATAGGATGATTATTTTGTTGTAACAATGTTAGGTATCTTCGAGTTATTGAAGAAACATTCTTAGGGTTGTCACTAAGTGAAACTTAAACACCCCAACCCTAATTGTTCCTAAAAGTTTATTTTAATCTGTTGATGAATCTGCCAAAGTATCAATGATTTGGATTTTTTTTATGAGTTCTAACAGGAATATCATAATTAACTTTTCAGAAGCCTTATGCCTAAAATACCCATAATTATATGCTCAAAACAGTTTCATAATACTTTCCTAGGTACCCGGTCTCCCAACACCAATAGAAAACATGATTCTCCGTTACGTCAAGATGAAGGCTGACTGGTGGACAAACACAGCCCATTACAATCGTGAACGTATCCGCCGCGGCGCCACCGTCGACAAGACCGTCTGTAAGAAGAACCTCGGACGACTGACTAGGTTGTACCTCAAGGCGGAGCAAGAAAGACAGCATAACTATTTGAAGGTAAGTTCAGCTAAACGAAATTGTGAATTTTTGTATAGGAAGAAGTTATTCGGTGCTTTTCAGGCTGTATTTCTGCAACTAAGATCTACTTGCACTACAAATCTCTTGGTTATTCATTGGAGTGCTATATTGTGGTGTATTAAGTGATTTGGCTGTTGAATAAAAATTGGAATAATCATGAAAATATTCCCAGTTTAAATTTCTTGTTTTCAAATAAAAGAAAGGAAACTGCACATGGCTCCATTCAAAATTATTGTAACTTCATATTTTAATTAAATAATTTTCCAACATCAAAGCCAAGCCAAATAACTGCCAACAACCATTCTAATGAAACGCTTCTTCACAGGACGGTCCATACATCTCACCTGAAGAAGCCGTCGCCATCTACACGACAACAGTCCACTGGCTGGAGTCCCGGCGTTTCGCCCCCATTCCCTTCCCGCCTCTCTCCTACAAACACGATACCAAGCTCCTTATCTTAGCTTTGGAGAGGCTCAAAGAGGCCTACAGTGTCAAATCCAGGCTGAATCAGAGTCAGAGAGAAGAGCTGGGGCTTATAGAACAGGCGTATGATAACCCTCACGAGGCATTGTCTAGGATTAAGCGTCATTTACTCACACAGAGGACATTTAGAGAGGTACGTGTTTTACTTATATGCAATAGATTTGCGATTTGTATTTGTTATAGTGATATAATCTATTTCTAAATATTGTATCGAAAATTTCTCCCATCGTATCAGTTGTTATTCTGCCATATAATTAACAAACAAACTTATTTGAAAATTAATTTTTACTTAATTTATTAAGATAGATAATCATGTAAGTTGAATCATGTGATTCTCTAACAAACCATCAAAATACTTTTTCTTGTGCCTAGTCTTTACATATTATAAATTAAAGCTTTTCGTATGTCTGTATGATCGAGTTGTTCTTCTAAACTTCGCAACCGAATTTGATGCGATTTTCATGTATGTATTAGTAAAGAAATCTCGATGTTTTATCGAGTCGTAAAAACCGTGCGAAACAGGGGCGGGTCGCTAGTAGTTGCTAAACATCATACTATTCCACCAGGTCGGCATAGAATTCATGGACCTCTATTCTCACCTGGTCCCAGTCTACGATGTGGAGCCTCTAGAGAAGATCACAGACGCGTACCTAGACCAGTACCTATGGTATGAGGCTGATAAGCGAAGGCTATTACCTCCGTGGGTCAAGCCGGCGGATACTGAACCTTCACCGCTGCTGGTCTACAAGTGGTGTCAGGGTATGTTAACAAGTTTGATTACCTATTTATTATATTTGACTGTATTTTATGTTTTGGATTCAAACTACGAGTAATAAAAGTCAGGAACTATGAATAAAATCAACGAGAAATTCGGCTCCAAACTTCACTACATAGACAAGATACCTTGAGTATTCGAATGAAAGAACACACATGAAAATAAGCCAATCAGCTGCGCTCGCGTAAAGCGTTGTATTCCGGCAAGCGCCGTGATTGGTTCTGGTGCGCGGTGGCCTTTCCGGAAACGCCCACCGCGGTAAACATTTGTGTGGTGCCATTTTTGAGCTTGAGTTACATTTCTTGACTTATTATTCGTAGGATTCAAATAACTCTATTGGTTTACGCGGCGCACACACCATTGAAACTCCCAGTCGGCATGATTTTTTTCCGACATCTTCAATAAACATGGTCTTAGGACCTTATCACACTGACGATTTGCAAACGAGTCCAAAGCGAGGCGAGCTCGCCGCGCGCTCGCTGCGAGATCGCGGTAAGCTCGCTGCGCACTCGCCTCGCTTTGGACGCGCTTACAAGTGGCCAGTGTGATAAGGCCCTTATTTCAGCCAATTTACACAAAACCTTTATGAATTATACACCTAAACCTTCCTCATGAATCACTCCGTCATCTCCCTACCCTTTCCCAACTGTGTTGATTACTCCGTCTATTGCCGAAAACCAGATGAAAATGCGTTCGGTAGTTTTTGAGTTTATCGCGTTTAGACTGACAGACAGACAAGGTGGGTGGACTTTTTATAATATGTAGTGATTGAAGAAAGAAAAAAGAAGTTGTATGCGACCGCCCGGGGTGTGCGTTGTGGCAAAGGAGATCTGCTTCGTCGATCATCCCCTTGTTACAAACCTCACCTCGGTCGGTCGCGTTATCATCAGATCAAGAACTGAAGATATAAAGAAGAAGAAATAGGTTTTTCTATTGTGTGCTTGACGAAACTGCCAGGTGAAACGAAAACTAACTGGATTTTATTTATTTATTAAGGTTTCACCAACAGCTTCTGTATACAAGGTGGCATGTACAGACGCCAGCACATTAAGCTACCCGAAACTGTAAAATTTTCCCAATCAACTTTGAACCTTATGCTTTAGCGATAAAGTTGAAAATCTATTAAAGAAATTTGACAGATTGTAGTAGCTTGATGTGCTGGCGTCTGTACCTCGGATTCAGTACATTATTCTGAACCCCCCTTGCGTTGAAATTCGTCATTATGCCATATTTTTTTTTTAAGCGACTTATAGTCTGTTCAAATTAAATAACAAAGATAAAGTAATACATCGTACCCAGTGCCAGTGCCTTACGCAACTGTATAAAGACAAAACATCGACAGTTAAGAACCAATAGTGTCTATCACAGTTTTTTACGTTTTTCACTTTTACATTAAAAAGTTAGATTTAAAGTTTAATTTGGCTTGGCCTACTGAGGCACTTTATCTATCGTATTTCAGCATATTTTTTCTATTTTTACATATATAAACATTTCAAGTAGGTATCTTTCTATTCAAAGCAAAGAAATGTTTTTTTTTATCTCCTGTAAAATTAACTTTATTGAGATAGATACTATTGATTCTTAACCGTCGACATATTTCATAACACTCCACATTTCTCACATCATATACCACTTTTAGGTATAAACAACTTACAAGACGTGTGGGAGGTCGGTGAGGGCGAGTGCAACGTCCTCTTGGAGTCGCGCTTCGAGAAGCTATATGAGAAGATAGATCTGACCCTCTTAAACAGACTGCTGCGTCTTATCGTCGACCACAACATCGCTGACTACATGACTGCTAAGAACAACGTTATTATTAATTATAAGGTAAAGTTATAAACTGAAATTCTGAATTACAAGTATTTCTTTTAGTTTCTGATTAAAAATGAGGCTCAACCATAAAATTGAAGATTTGAGCAGCTCTTGTTTGCTTCTTTTCGTGCATGTGTCGATATGTCTGTAATAAATGTACTAAATTTTCAAGCTGAACTAAATATCAGTTCTTCATAGTTATTGGTATCCTTAAGCAACATAGAATCCTGGACATTTCAAAAGCATTTTATCTCTAGTCATTCAATCAAATTTAAAGCTTAACCTCAAACCCTACCATAGCTTCTAATCAATCATAACATTTTCCTACAGGACATGAACCACACCAACTCTTACGGCATCATCCGCGGTCTTCAGTTCGCCTCCTTCATAGTCCAATATTATGGGCTAGTACTCGACTTGCTAGTGCTTGGATTACAACGAGCCAGCGAGATGGCGGGGCCACCACAACTTCCAAACGATTTCTTGTCCTATCAAGATCGGTCGACTGAGACCGCGCACCCGATTAGACTGTACTGCAGATATGTTGACAGAATTCATATTTTCTTCAGGTTGGTATAGCGAAAACGCAGACAACTTTTTTAGAACGTAAGATTGGAATCGCAACTAATTGAAATAAATAACCTTATTTGAAGACAACAAGATCTTAATTGAAGTAATCCAACAGATTAAAGGACAGAAAATAATTTTTCTGTATTATTATCAATGGCCCCATTTGGTGGAGTGCTCTTAAGTGCCCGCTCTCCTGCACCTTGGATGACTTAATGAATGCCACTGATGCCGCATTCATCGTGGCCACCTACTGGGCTCAAACAATATAAAATAGAAGAGTACCTACCATTGAGACGAAAAGAAGAAGAAGACTATTTCTTTGTCTGCACTAATGTGACTTATTATCTTTTCAAACACTACCCATACCCAAACACTACCCAGGATTGGATGGAGGACCAATCCTTGCTAATATTCTTATAAAATTCATCAGATGTCTAACCTAACATCTTACTGACCAGATTTACGGCAGAAGAAGCTCGCGACCTCATCCAGCGATACCTCACCGAGCACCCGGATCCCAACAACGAGAACATAGTAGGATACAACAATAAGAAGTGCTGGCCACGAGACGCGCGCATGCGCCTTATGAAACACGACGTCAATCTGTGAGTATTTAGATAAAGCATATTTGTAGGATTTCTTTTTCTTCCATACTTCTCCATTAGCCGCCATCTCGACAGTCACCCCCCCCCCCCCCCCATAACCATATCATCATTCACACAGTACATCTATAGTTTCTTTGGTCTTCCCCTACTCTTATAGCCATCGGCATTCTAACTCATAATTTTCCTCACGACATTTCCCTCATTCCTGTGTAACACATGCCCATACCATGACAACCAATTTCCATTCAACTTTTCAGTTACCGGTGCCACTTTCAGACTTCCTCATAGATACTCATTTCTCATTTTATCCATTTGTGTAACACCACACATCCCTCTTAGCATTTTCATCTCAGCTGCATTTGCCTTTCATTCATCCCTTTTGTGGCCCAACATTCTGATCCATACAAAACAGCAGGTCTAACCCTCAAGTTTAAGGGGAATGCGGGAGTCGCAGATTGTTCCTGTGACCTGCCGCCATTTCATCCATCCAGTGTTAAATCTGTGCTTTACCGTCCGATCTACTTCTCCGTCGCTTTGCACGACGAATCCATTACACTTATAGCATAAGACCACGTCTGTATTCCCCCTTCAGGTAAGACAGGGTCCATAATTGATTCTATTGTTTTATACTTACCACCAGAAGGCCAATTCCTGTAATTAAAAACTTTCAAAATCTAGTCGCAATCTCATCTCAGCAACAATCAATGTCAAAAACTTGCCAAAATGTAGGAAAATTACAGCTCCTTTTGATAGATTGAGACAGATCAGACTGTGAACATTTTTAAAATTACGAGAACCGCCCCTCTGTATGTGTATTGTGTACATTTTAAGGATACAATAAAGATTGTATTGAATTAACAGACGTGTTTGTGTTCTACTATTTTAACTACATCTCTCCTTCAACAGTGGTCGCGCCGTATTCTGGGACATTAAGAACCGGCTGCCTCGCTCTGTCACCACCATCCAATGGGAAAACAGCTTCGTGTCCGTCTACTCCAAGGACAACCCCAACCTGCTGTTCAACATGGCTGGCTTCGAGTGCAGGATACTGCCTAAGGTAGGATTAGTTTTATCAACCATGAAAACTTGTGTAACAGGTGGTTGGTTTACCGCAGAGAAAAGGGTTACTGAAAACGCGTCATTCAACAACATTAATTCGCAAGCATTTGCCTACATTCAATGTACGTGTCCATTTTTTCTTAATCGAAAGAATAGACGCGAAGATTTGTGTTTTTTTTTTTACAGTACACAACGATTTCCTTGGACTGAGAACATAATTATCAAAAGAACTAAAGTACATACCTGTTAGCATTCAGAATGTTGGGTCTTTGACTTTGATTCTTCTAATAAAATATGATTTCAGGGAATGATATTCCCCTTGTTTGTTCACGTGGGATGTTAATCCAGTGAAGAGAAGAGTCAAACAGTCGAATTCCGTCCTCTAATAAATTCAACCTTTTCCACTTAGTGTCGCAGTCAACATGAAGAGCTATGCCACCGCGACGGAGTATGGAACTTACAGAACGAAGTGACAAAAGAGCGTACCGCTCAATGTTACCTGCGCGTCGATGATGAATCTCTCGCGAGATTCCACAACAGAGTCCGACAGATTCTCATGGCGTCCGGATCTACGACTTTCACTAAGATTGTCAACAAGTGGAATACGGCACTTATTGGTAAGTTATATGACATTATTTTATGTACTTAACTGTGTTTTTGTATGCTGTTAAATGTTACGCGTGAACGAAAATTCTTTAGCACAAATCTAGAGAAGGCCTATATAGCGTAAAAATTAAAGGCACTATCTACTGGAGAATAGTTTTTCCATGTTGAACTATGAGATTCATCCGCATTTGGCCTGATGTTTATAGTAGATGATGATGACGGTACCAAATTACTCATTTAAGGAATCCCATCTTCGCTACGCCTATCGGTCTAGACCTATCCACATATTGCCAACAACTAAATCTTCTGCATCAGTTCACAATCCACCATTCCCACAGGTCTAATGACGTACTTCCGCGAGGCTGTCGTCAACACACAAGAACTGCTCGACCTACTCGTAAAATGCGAGAACAAGATCCAGACTCGTATCAAGATCGGTCTCAACTCTAAAATGCCTTCCCGTTTCCCGCCCGTCGTGTTCTACACGCCTAAAGAGTTGGGCGGACTTGGTATGCTGTCTATGGGACACGTGTTGATTCCTCAGGTGAGAAAAATTTCATTTTTAAAGCCTCAAATATATTTTTTTACAGTGGTTAGCATTTCGTTATGGTTATAGTCCGCGCGGAAATAGTTGGCCGCTGAGGTGGGGAAATGGGTGAGGCGGCGGTTCGCAACGCACGTACTGAGTAAAGCGCCCCGCACCTCCGTCCCACCGCTCACATATCTAAGCCGCGGCCAACTAGTTCCGCGCGGACTATAGCAGTCTCTTAATACATAGATTTCTTTCTTATGGGGAATGTCTCCAAAGCAACTTTTCCTGTAGCTCCTAGGATTTGCAATGTCTTAGTGGTAACAGATGCCACAGTGCATATCCAACTACTTGCTTTTTTAGAACTCAACATTTAAGAAGGCCAAGCATACTAACCACTAAATTTTTTCCCAACAGTCCGATCTCCGCTGGTCGAAACAAACAGATGTGGGTATCACTCACTTCCGCTCAGGAATGTCGCATGACGAAGACCAGTTGATCCCCAACTTGTACCGCTACATACAGCCGTGGGAGGCCGAGTTCGTGGACTCGCAGCGAGTGTGGGCCGAGTATGCGCTGAAGAGGCAGGAAGCTAATGCTCAGAACAGGTAAGATGTTAAGAAGTTTTTTATAAATTAAAAGGCTCAACAGTGTAAAACTGTAAACTTGTTGAAAATCTGCAACATAACATACAAATTATAGTGTGTAACCGAACTGAGAAACGTTGTTTCAACATGATTTTGTTTTGGCGACACAGTGTTGAAATGTTACTGGCAGCATGTTGACAAGCTGCCAATGTTTTATTGTTTCCAGTAAGAATTGAAGTTGCTATCAACAATGTTTAGGGACTGGCTTTATTGAAACTCAACTAATGGTTATACACTCACAATCAGACCAATAAAATAGACCAACAAGCAGTAAGCATCTTGATGCTTACTTAGTACTGAAATAACTACGCATACACACAATCTTGAAATGATGAATCGCGTAGGGGTCCTGAAACCAGAGAGTCTCTGTGCTCTGGAGTGTCGCGAGCGTGTGGCGCTTGCTGATCGCACTGACGTCACACGTCGTGTCGCTGATATAACGCTAGCTGATCATTACAGCACACAACTACCCTTAAATAATTACCATACAACAGAAATTAAACACAGTTTTTCTTTCACAGGCGTTTGACGTTGGAAGATCTAGAAGATTCGTGGGACAGAGGCATCCCGCGTATTAATACGCTTTTCCAGAAGGACAGGCATACGCTAGCATATGATAAGGGATGGCGTATTCGTACTGAGTTCAAACAGTACCAGGTAATTATTATGACTTTTATCTATAGAGTAAATATTCTATATTGGGTTTGTGTTTCCAGTCTAGGGGCAAGTTTAAAAACTTCGTCATTGTCGTTGCGAAAAAGAGATGTGCTATTCGCTCTATCTCACACTGGAAAAAATCTCTGGTCTACGTAATACGGCCAAGGGCTCATTACCTAAATGTTCATAATTATGTCCAGTTATTCTAAAAACTTTTGCATGATTGCACGTTTGCACCAGGTCCTGAAACAGAATCCATTCTGGTGGACGCACCAGCGCCACGACGGCAAGCTGTGGAACCTCAACAACTACCGCACGGACATGATACAGGCTCTTGGAGGAGTGGAGGGCATCCTCGAGCACACTCTGTTCAAGGGAACCTATTTCCCGACCTGGGAGGGTCTGTTCTGGTGAGTAAACAGTCTATCATAGACACCCTGCCGTAAACATTTTTACCTCGTATGTTTCTGTAATTAGCGATTACCCGCAGTCCCTACACATGTGTGGTTGTTGCTGCATGATTGGGGATAGGAGTATATTTTTTTGTGGATGCGCAAATAAATCATAGTCTAATCTATTATATTATTATTTGTGCAGGGAGAAAGCGTCAGGTTTCGAAGAGTCGATGAAGTACAAGAAGCTGACCAACGCGCAGCGATCCGGTTTGAACCAGATCCCCAACCGTCGGTTCACGCTATGGTGGTCGCCTACCATCAACAGAGCCAACGTGTACGTCGGTTTCCAGGTAAGACGAAACACAAGATAGCAACACTCGTACATACATACATACTCTCTAAGGAAAATAGTAGTAGAAGGGGTTCACTTACAACAGAACTACCGTTCCTATTATCGCCGCCGAGCGGCGTTGGTGTGTTACTTTTTGAAGGGTTATGGATGCCGGTGGAAATACAGGCGCATTAAGATTTCCAGTTTAAGTAACACAAGTCCTCTATGAGGGCAATACACCTGTGGTACCTCCGTTATCGCGGATAGCCTGCTTGTTTGCTACCAAAAATGCAAAGCTTCCAGTAATAGATGCAGCTGCTAATTTTACGATGGTTTTTCGTATCATTCATACATCTGTTGTTCTACAGGTACAACTGGACCTGACGGGCATATTCATGCACGGCAAGATCCCCACGCTCAAGATCTCGCTCATCCAGATCTTCAGGGCTCACTTGTGGCAGAAGGTCCATGAGTCTATTGTCATGGACTTGTGTCAGGTAAATATTTGTGTAGTCTTGAATTTTCTGGCCATAAAAGACTTTTTTTGGTCTGATATTGAGGTTACATGGCGTGTCGAAAAATATATATTACGTAATTATGCAAGACACGGGCTTTATTCTAATAAAAGTCATTGTTACGGAGATGTTTATGCTCGAGGTAGAAAATGTAAAAACGTGAAAGCCATAATCGCCTGAGAGCTTAAGAGCCTACACTACTTCAGCTAAAATTCACTCTTTATCTCGCTCGCACGATACTGCTCGCGGACTGAGTGAGAGCAAGACAGAGTGCGGTACTAGGCGGCAGGCAGCGCCAATAGTTTAGGTATTTGCTTTTTACGGTAAAAATAATGGTAATTAAAAAAAAGTAAATAACGTAAGACCTGCTTTATAGTTAGTTCGGTTAGTATACAAAGTTTCATGATCTAATTTGAAGTATTTTTTGAATACCAGCGGTTTATTGTTCGGTTTGGAGGTAACTTTGGAATTTTTTTCTATCGAGAAAAATTTATGAAATCGTGTTTTCGTCTAACATAAGACCTAACATTAATCCTCAACTTTACCATATATTTATTTCAAAATTAATGCTGCAGTATTTTCGACATAACGGAGGATCATGCTAAGTCATTTGAGGTAGTATAGGCCCTTAACGAGTATCGTAACACATTCTCGCCACAAAACGAGTGAGAAACTTCGTGTAAATGAACCTTTATAAGATTTATAATTTCTGTAAAAAAATATCCCTAATACTGAGCACGTTTTTGTTTCACCCAGGTATTCGATCAAGAGCTAGACGCGCTTGAGATCGAGACGGTCCAGAAAGAAACCATTCACCCGCGTAAGTCTTACAAGATGAACTCGTCGTGCGCCGACATTCTGCTGTTCTCGGCCTACAAGTGGAACGTGTCCCGGCCGTCGCTGCTTGCTGATACCAAGTAAGACGATGTTATGTGATGTTTTAACTTTCTTAAACTTATTGCAATAAAAATCATGCTTGAATATTGCATAATATTTCCTAGCATACAATTGCTACGGAGGTGGGTGAATCCGCCGTTTTGATTCTTTCTTATTTATTTTGATCTTTTTTAAAACTGGTGGGAATGCGTGCTAAACACAATAAATTTAAAGGTTTTTTAATAAATAACTTTTACAAAACTACTGAAGGCACTAAAATCCAAGGCGAGAATCGGAAGTTATCGATTTTCAAAGTTATTTAATTTAAATGGTACTGACGTTTATAGCATGGTAATGACTTTTCTTTAACGGTAATGACAATAAGTTAATGGGAATGATGAGAAAGAGTAAATAAAACATGTAATAAAACATGCATTTGCTTTGAATCACTATAATCATAATAAACTACCTATCACAAATCAACGATTGATACCGAAGTAAAGATGTTCTAAACAATAACAATGACAACCGAATGCTTTAATTTAAAAAAAATCTAACAATGTAATTCTTCATTGATGAAATTATTTTTGGATAATTATTTGGTAATTAAGTTATTCGTACAACAGTTTATTTAAACATTTCTAGTAAAATATTTTTTTTGTTATAGCTCACATAATTTATGGAATTTTAAAAAATACAAAAGTAGCCTAAACAAAATTTGCTAAATTGTAGTTAACTATTCTTCAATAATCAATATTATCATTGAGATCTAATTTGAAATACTTACATTAATATTAGTTTTCAGATTTTTTTTATCATAATTCTTATAATAGATAAAATCTTAATGTTAGAAGGTCCAGCAACAGAAATATTTTCTACAATTGACGTGGACGCCTGCATGGTGTTAGTAATATTTGTAGCTATGAGGGGTATTACTTCAGTATCGAGAATAGGAGACGAGCTCAAACTTCAAAAAACCAAGGTGTTTCCCGTGAGCACATGTGATTCCGCAGTCACATTTGTAGCAGCTTGCATTTCAAAGTGTTAAATTCGGGATCCCCTTTTTCCACAACAGTTGATGAACTTCTAGAGTTCCTCTGAATGGCTGCAAGTTCTCTGGGATTTTCTTCTCTATCTCACTAATGCTTTCTTCGGGTACCTACATCAATTATGGTCACATTTTTATATTTTCTTGGCACTAACGCATAAACTGATCATAGCTGCTTTTTTCATTACAGTTGTATCGCCATCAGACTTAAACTAACAATTTGAATATTTTTTAAAGCAAAAAATCACTTATAATCGGAATTTATATGAGATAAAAACACAGTATGTCATTACCATTCACATATTATCATTACCATTAACACAGAACAAATGGTAATGATGATGATGGTTATGACTTATATGACTTCATATGATTTTTTTAACTAAATACCACGCTGCAACTAACATTAAGCAGCCATGTTTATGGTATTGTACATAAAATACACACACGTGGATATTTAAAAAAATTCTAGTATTGGTGCTTGCCTGATTTTCTCTGTTAATGGTGATGATGTAAATATTTGACAAACTGTTCACAAGCTAATTTAAGTCGAAAAATTTGAGACACTCGCGTGAATAAAATTAACATGCGCTCCGCTCCGCTTCGTAAGAGAGATTGAGGAAAGGCGGGGTGGCCTCTCGATCGCGGTAGGTAGTTAGAATATTCGAAAAATATAAGTTTGACGGTGCCGCGACGGTTTTGACGAATTTCCGTGACAAAATTTATTTTATTTATTATTATATGTTTTTTGTTATCAAATAACTTCATGATTTATTATGTTATTCTAGAAAATATGTACTTTCGATGTATGAAAAAAAAAACTGAAAGTGCATTGACAATTTTTGAAAAATAAATAGGGAAGTTTAATATTCAACTTTTATTCACAAATGGTAATGACGTTTGATGCGTGTTGATTGAAATAATACAATAAATAAAGGTGGTATACTTTTTTAGTTAGCAGCGCCTTACGTAAAAACATTTAAGAAATGTCATGTAAAGTAAAAAAAAATGAAGCTATAATATTTAATTTATTATTAGTATATATTCGCCGTTATTGGATTTCCGCGGATTGACCCAGGTAATAAGTCTCAAAGCCATAAAAAAATCTGAACAATATAAACTAACTACAGCACTTTAGATGCTTGTGCAGTAAATGTAATAACGGCATGGCAAAAGAGCTAGACAGTGTGAGATTCTATCGAACATTTCTATCAACAGTGATGCCTTAGCATGCTCTTATTGCTTCATGCACAAGGTAGTAAGACGATCTACATATTTTTAGATGAGATGCTGGCCTGTTTCCATCACTCACAGACTTCCCTGTCCACAGAGACACAATGGACAACACAACAACACAGAAGTACTGGCTGGACATTCAGCTACGTTGGGGCGACTACGATTCCCACGACGTGGAGCGATATGCTCGCGCCAAATTCCTCGACTACACCACCGATAACATGTCCATCTACCCCTCGCCGACTGGATTGCTCATTGCTATCGATCTGGCGTACAACTTGCACAGGTCAGGATTTTATATCAAATTAAGTTTACGGGGCCAAATTCCTGTAGGCAATAAAATTAAAAATCAAAGAATGTATCACTCACCCCCAACAATCGTCAAAACGAAATTACTAGCCAAAAGCTGTTACCAAAAAGCGATTCAATAAAAGAAAATAAGTATTTCAGGTAGCTAAGGGGTCAATACAAATAACTTTATATCTTTCTATCTATCTTTTACCAATAATCCTCTTCGCAGTGCATATGGTAACTGGTTCCCTGGTTGCAAGCCACTCATCCAGCAAGCTATGGCGAAGATAATGAAGGCGAACCCAGCGCTGTACGTACTCCGCGAGCGTATCCGCAAGGCGCTGCAGCTGTACTCGTCCGAGCCCACTGAGCCCTACTTATCCAGTCAGAACTATGGAGAACTCTTCTCCAACCAGATTATTTGGTAAGTACTAATAAATGAGTGCATTATTTGCATCCATTAAAGTAACTGGCTGTTACTGTAGCACATGTTTGGTTCGAGTTTTGGTCTCTTCTACCTGTGTCTCTAAACCCTGAGGTGTCTTATTAACGCCATGGTACTGTATTTTTGTAGTTTAGTTTGAGGGAAGTAAAAGGGAGAATTACATGTAAAATAAATGGAATACATAAACGCTTCTTTCACTCTCCCAATTTTGGAAGCACTCGGAAATTATAAGCGCCTCTTTTTTTTTTTTTGAGGATGGGAAATCATCAAATGACCCCTCCCGCTCTGGGTCGAGCAGAAGGGAGTGTCAGACTCTTACTGACTAAAACCCACCCGTGTTCCTTCCTTAGCCCTTTATGTTCCGGGGCAGCGGTAACCCTTTCGGACAATCCCGCTGCCCCGTATAAGCGCCTCTGGACATCGGTTCATCGTCGCATACGGCCTAGCCCGATTGGTTGCTGTCGTAATATTTGTAAAAGCATATCGTCGACCGTAGGTTCAATTGAGGTAAGGGACAAGAAACCCAATGTCCCTTACCTCAATTGAACCTACGGTCGACGATATGTTGTATTTATACATTTTATCTAACACTTCATAATTACACTAGTTAAACAATTCCATTTCGCCCTCCTACACAGGTTCGTAGATGACACAAACGTATACCGCGTGACGATCCACAAGACGTTCGAGGGCAACTTGACGACCAAGCCTATCAACGGCGCCATCTTTATCTTTAACCCGCGTACCGGACAGCTCTTCCTCAAGATCATTCACACCAGCGTGTGGGCCGGACAGAAGCGTCTTGGACAGGTAATTACGACACGACATTCTATAATATGTTTTGCAATACCGTACCTATTTCTATCACCAAGATGGATAGAATACTCTTTTAATTTTACGCTGAAGGAAAGAAATAACCAAGCAGAGTTGCAGTGCTCTGGTTTGAAGAGTATGAGTGCTGGTATAATTACAGGCACATGAGATATTTCAGCTTTTTCTCTAGGATCTTCCTGAGATCACTTACCATAAAGAATTCACAAAAAAACATTAAATTAATAGAGATGGATAGTCATGCCTAAAGACATGCGTCGTTTTCCGCCTATGTTTATCGATACTCAAATGCATATTTTGTTTCACTTAGCTCGCCAAATGGAAGACTGCTGAAGAAGTAGCGGCGTTGATTCGTTCTCTACCAGTGGAAGAACAGCCTAAACAAATCATCGTCACCAGAAAGGGAATGTTGGATCCTCTTGAGGTAAGAGAAACAAAAATTCTATATCTAAACAAAACTTTAAAAAATCCTTTTATTACTTATTGAATTCGAAGTTTACAATAAGTTTGCTATCATTATGGTTTTCAGCTTGAAGACTCAGCACAATAATTTTAGTATATATTCATTAGTTACTATAGTTTAGTTATTTATTTTAGTATGTCTTTTCGAAATATTGGGGCACGGTATTCAGATTCTCAGGAAACAAGTTTCTCAAAATCAGGAGCTCTTAACTCTACTGTCTGACTGTGTATTCATTTGTTTTTCTGTATTTTCCGCATCCAGGTGCACTTGTTGGACTTCCCTAACATCGTGATCAAGGGCTCGGAGCTCCAGCTGCCATTCCAAGCGTGTCTCAAGGTGGAGAAGTTCGGAGACCTTATCCTTAAGGCTACCGAGCCGCAGATGGTGCTGTTCAACTTGTATGACGACTGGCTCAAGACCATTTCGTCGTACACCGTAAGTTAATATGATAATACAAATATTATTCCTATGTACAATCCATAAATGGCCCATAGTGTTTCTATGAGAGGGGATGATGCAGATGGCGAGGTTGAAACCAACAGACATCATTATATTTTATTTTAAAATAAACAGTGAGTAAATGTATAATCGACGACATTTTCCATACATTATAAAAATAAGTTATAAAACGAATGCGACGTTAATTTACGATTAGATAGGTACAATAATATTGAATAACACACTGTTAATGATAAAAAAGGCACACAAATAAATTATAAAAGTACAGTGTTTATAAGCCAAAAAAAATATGAGGACTTTTCTCAAAATATACAAATAGATTATTGGTCTAATGGACGATAGCAGTCAATATGAGATGGTGAATCGCGTAGGGGTCCTGAAACCAGAGAGTCTCTGTGCTCTGGAGTGTCGCGAGCGTGTGGCGCTTGCTGATCGCACTGACGTCACACGTCGTGTCACTGATATAACGCTAGCTGATCATATTGACAACAAAAAAACCTTTATTCAAAATACCTGCCATTGTAGCCTCTGGAATACTGCAAGCACTAAAAAGAATGTTCACAATTGTTTTCATAGGCATTCAGTCGTCTAATCCTGATACTTCGCGCCCTCCATGTGAACACCGAGCGCACCAAAGTCCTGCTGAAGCCCGACAAGACCACGCTGACGGAGCCCCATCACATCTGGCCCACGCTCTCTGATGACGACTGGATCAAGGTTGAGGTGCAACTAAAGGACCTCATTCTTGCTGATTATGGCAAGAAGAACAAGTAAGTAAACCTAAATAAATATACTTTGCAACATTCTAAATTATGTTGGTCAATATAAATGCTAAGCCCAGTTTTAAAAATCAGATACAATCTTTTGTAATCTCTTGTCAACATACGGCTGATTCATATATTAGACCACAGTCAACTACCACAGCTAAAATTATATATAATCCTGGAGTTACTGGTCAGCAACTTGATCCGAATTCAGAAACCCTAATATTTCTACATCCAAGCTGCCATAACAGGGACATTATCTTTCCAGTGTAAATGTGGCATCACTCACACAATCCGAAATCCGTGACATAATCCTGGGTATGGAGATATCAGCACCATCAGCTCAGCGACAACAGATCGCCGAGATTGAGAAGCAGAGCAAGGAACAGAGTCAGCTTACTGCGACCACGACAAGGACTGTTAACAAGCATGGAGACGAGATCATTACTTCTACCACCAGCAACTATGAGTCACAGACCTTCAGGTAAGAATTTGTTTCATGAAGTAATTTTCAATGATGGTCGTTGGCCCATTTACAGCGGTAGATTACCATACCAAGGGAGAGTTCGCTCTAGTTCAAATCTTTAGCAGTCAATATGAGATGATGAATCGCGTAGGGGTCCTGAAACCAGAGAGTCTCTGTGCTCTGGAGTGTCGCGAGCGTGTGGCGCTTGCTGATCGCACTGACGTCACACGTCGTGTCACTGATATAACGCTAGCTGATCATATTGACAATAGCCAGGCTAACATGTGCGTGCAACAAGTTTTTGTTCTCGTATTGTTTAGCGCCGCAGAGAGGCATAAATATGCGTATACATATTCATTTCTCGTTTTGGCACGAGACGATGCGACGACAGGATTTTGTCGAGCTGCACATTAAGTCTGGCTGATCCTCATGTTAAAGAGAAAAAATTTAGTTCCTATTTTTCAATCTAATGCACGTTTTCTATGACAAACATTATTTAACTCATAATAACATTCCAGCTCAAAGACGGAATGGCGTGTGCGTGCGATATCTGCTACCAACCTACATCTGCGCACGAACCACATCTACGTGAGCTCAGACGACATCAAGGAGAGCGGCTACACCTACATCCTGCCAAAGAACTTGCTCAAGAAATTCGTCACTATCTCCGACTTAAGAGCGCAGGTTAGTTAAAACTTATAGTAGCGAATCTTCTGTGATATAAGGGTTGTCATTGCTCCATCCTTTATGTATTGACCTGCCTCCCCCTGTGCAGATCGCGTGCTACCTGTACGGCACGTCGCCGGCCGACAACCCCATGGTGCGCGAGGTGCAGTGCGCGGTGGTGGCGCCGCAGTGGGGCACGCACCAGCAGGTGCACCTGCCGCGCCACCTGCCCAAGCACCCCGCGCTGGCGCACCTGCAGCCGCTCGGCTGGATGCACACGCAGCCCAACGAGCTGCCGCAGCTCTCGCCGCAGGTACGCACACATCATATCAATAAGTAGAATGTCTTTATTCATTGATAGGATTGATCATCTCTGCCATATTTCAGATGTTGTATATATATGGTCGCCATTCTGTGAAAAAAATCATAATCAAAGGTCATATTTTATTCAAACTAAGCTGAAAATCAGGACTTTTTGACCGTCAAAATGAACATGAGTCTATCCGGAATAACAACGCCCGCCCTTCACCACTTCTCCTAGTGCTTTAGCTGGGAATAAGAGCCGCAAGAAACTCCCCAGCAGCACAGCTATCTAAGGTTTTCTGGCTTTAGACAGAGACGAATTTCTCGACAACCTCGTGAATGCAATATACGTTATTTTACAGGAGAAGATAGAATTTGTCTAAAAAATGGCCGTCATTGAAGTTTTATTATGTTTTTCTTTCAACTGTCTAAAAAATGGCCGTCATTGAAGTTTTATTATGTTTTTCTTTCAACTGCGTAGTAATGTTATCATTAATCACTTAACTGATCACAAAGGACGTATTTTTTGCTTAGAACCAAAACAGTGCAGGAATGTTATATGAAATCTCATTGTTGCACAGTTTGTTTATTTATATTTATTTATATATACTTTATTGTACACCAGAAAATACTTAACAAAAAAAAAAAAACAATTATTGCTACAAAACATACAATGGGCGGCCTTATCGCTTTCTGCAGTTTTTCATTTTAATGCACTGCTTTTTATTAAGCCTGTCCCTACGTAAAATTTAATAGCCACAAATAATGGAATCATGGCTGATACTAAATATTTATCCATTCACAGGACATTACAACTCACGCGAAAATAATGGCAGAGAACCCGAGTTGGGATGGCGAGAAGACGATCATAATTACGTGTTCGTTCACGCCCGGCTCCTGCTCTCTCACGGCGTACAAGCTCACCCCGAGCGGGTACGAGTGGGGAGCGCGCAACACCGACCGGGGGAACAACCCCAAGGGCTATCTGCCCAGCCACTACGAAAGGGTGCAGATGCTACTCTCCGACCGGTTCCTCGGTTACTTTATGGTCCCGTCACAGGGAAGCTGGAATTACAATTTCATGGGTATGTGTATTTTATTTATTTATTTATATAATCACTTACAACTATTATTACAGGTATAACCCAATGCAATAGTGAAGCAAACCAAAAATAACAACTTATTTTCTAAAGCTAATTACATATAATGTTATCCTTGTGAATTCACTCAGTGTACAAACAAAAATGTCTGTCTCTTCTGCTACAAGGTTAAGAGTGCGAAGCGCCCGCGTCAGGGGCGCCTCATTTAACAGATTAGTGCGGCCACGAGGTACAGCCAGCAGCTGAGGCCGCCGTCGCCGCCACACATATCTGTCGGGCACACTCAAACACACTAATTCTAATATGTTGGCGTTATGTATCTTGCCTCTAATTAATTTAAATAAATATGAGACAAGCGCGAACTCACGCCTAACTCTCAGCTCGTTGTATCCAACCATGCCTAATATCACAGAACAGAAAAAAACAGTAGAAGTCGCAAGTAGGCGGGGCCCGCGTACCCCGAGTTTTGCGGAGTTCCGCTTATGTCTGCTTCCACGCCCACACCACGCATATCAGTCTAGTTACAACCGTCACAGTAAAAAGAACTTGAAAAAAAAATACAAAAATGCCCTATTGTGCTGTTTTAGAATGTAAACACGATAGCAGAACTAAAAATGTATCAAATGCAGGTATATTATACCATCGGTAAGACTTAATTAATTTTATTTCGACTAAAATTTAAAAAACAATATTTTATTAAACAAGACAAGTAAAAGTTGACTTTAAATTGTTTACATTAAGGTCTACTTTCTTTTAAACTCAAACATATTTTTCGCGAAGATTCCAACTATGCACATGTCACAGTCAGCTACTCAATTAGAGATTACCGTTATCGATAATGAGTTATCGATATTTTAAACCTAAAATGTAGTCTTTGTTCTATGATAAATATGGGGATAAATTTAACCCTGTGTGCGGTTATTTTTGATGTATTAGTAATCAAACATATTTCCATGAATTGTTCAAACCTTTTTTTTCTAATTCTACTATATCCAAGTTTGAAATAAGCAAAACATGAATATAGATAATTTATTAGTAATATTCTAATCGAGAAAAGATTAATCGAACAAGTGTAATTCACAAAGTCTAGCCACTTTTTTATAGGTTTGAGACTTTCTTTTGTGAATTTAGATTCCCTAAGGATCCAGACAGGAAAGACAAATGGATTGATCGTTTTTAATAATAATATTTATCGACTCTAGCTGTCGACTGTATTTTGTTTGAAAATAAAACGGAATGTCGATAAATAAGTCAACGACAGTGGTACATCCTTAGAGGAGGGCGAATAGTAATGATCACGTTACGTAAATATCAATCTTAATAGTAACGAAATAGAGCTTTAAATCTAATGCATTTATTATAGTGACATCTAGCGGCGGGTAGCGTAACTTGCTCATTAAACTATTCCGTATGCGGCTTAAACGGAAAGGTAATAAATACTTGACAAAAAGTAGACGATAAACAACTCTATCGTCATATAACTGTGGTTTATTTTCAAATAAGCGACTTCTGACATATTTCCTACTTTCATTCAATATTAAACAACCAATTACACCAAGGATTTCTTAGTGTTACGAAATACAATTAACCTGTATTTGTGTGAGTTTGGGTACGCTGGTTCCGATACTAACGAAGGGCTATGCGACTTCTACTGTTTTTTTCTGTTCTGTGCCTAATATAAACAAGGTAGGATACATAAGCGGGTAAAAAGGATATACTCCATAGAGCCTCAAATATAAAAATCTAACAAATTTATTTTGTATTCGCTCCAACATGAGACTATATTTAGTCTCATGTGGGGCCCAGATGACTGCATTGCATTCTAATTGGCTTCTCACCAAAGTGTTGTATAAAGCGATTATCGCCGTAACATTTGAGAAACCACGAACAGTACGTAAAATAAACCCTAAATTTCTGTAGGCCTTTTTAATAATAGTTGTAAGTGATTATATAAATAAATAAATAAATAAATTTTTTTAAAGAAGATTTTAAATTATTGTTGATATCAATAACAGCAATATACCATCCCCCGTGCTATTATAGTGACATTATAATAGCTGGTACTCGAACTTTATTAACCCTATTCACCTATACATACATAAAAAAGATCCTCAATATGAAGCCTATTTCTAGCTGTAACTAACAATAATCTTTTCCCAGGTGTCCGTCACGACCCGAACATGAAGTACGGCGTGCAGCTCGGCAACCCGCGCGAGTTCTACCACGAGGTGCACCGGCCGGCGCACTTCATGAACTTCGCCGCCATGGAGGACGCGGCCGCGCCCACGCTCGCAGCCGACCGCGAGGACCACTACGCGTAGTGTGGCAACAGTGTTTTAGTTATAAGGGATAGTGTAAATAAGCGAAAATAAAAGTTTAATAAATTTGCCACGCTGCTTTTATTTCCTACATTATTTAATTAAACTCTTCCACAAAATGTGTCTTATGGGAACTCGCACACTACCCAATCTTCGCCGCAGAAGAGCCGGCCATGAGGTACTTATACCACAGTCGACGAGAAACTAAAAAAGAAAAAAAATCACTAAACTAGATTTTCTCGCTCAAGAAACTTGCAAGAGGTCCTGTGTAAGTGCTAGTTCAGACATGCGGGAACCGCGCGTTCACGAATCGCGCGGTTTTTTGTGATGCTTGATTAACCGCGCGGTTATGTCTGAACAATTACTTAATAACTCATACAAATAAGACTCGCGCGATTTCCATGCGATTCTGAAATCGCGCGGTTCCCGCCGTGTCTGAACTAGCTCTAAAAGCTGCGGTTTCCTAGAAAAGCGGAGACAGCACAACGGCCGCAGTGGTGGCTGTCATGAAAATGACAGCCAGAGGCAAAGATTTAAACCGCAAGATTCAAATACACTTAAAACCGCACCAAAAATCGCGTCAAAGATTACTGGACACAACATGCTCTGTGAAACACATTTCGGGTGACGACTAAGTACCTCTCGCTCTCGCCCAGAGAGTAGTATATTCCTTGCTAAGTACGCTGAGGACAAATCTAGCGATTTCAATCTTTGATAAATGATGATTATTTAGTTTGTTTTGTTATTCTAGGGTAAAACATAATGTTTTACTGTAAAACAAATTACAATCATAATTATTATAAAGTGCTTTTCAACGAGATGTCCGGTCGTTGTCGGTCAGTGGGGACAACTTATCCTTTAAAATCTCGTAGCAATTATTGAGATGAAATCTCGTTGCAATTATTGAGATGAATGAAAGTTATAGGTATAAAAACTAAACTAATATAATTGAATGCGATAGCCCGTACCCACGTCCTAATCAAAAGCGATCGTCACGCGACTGTCACGTTAGCGTTACAATGGCCCTGATTCTGTTGTTCAAAAACTAAACTTTTAAGTTCAGGGCATCTTTTTCTTTCTATTTCAATAAGAAAAGGACAGAAGCTAAATTATAGTTTAGTCCTGTCAAATTAGTCAGCGCCTGACGTAATTTGACATATTTTTAGTAGCCAATTTTTTAATCACGTCTAAACTTGTCTATTGATTATCTAAAAATCGGAAAATTGGGAAACACCTTTTTGCTTGTTTGGCGCCGCCTCAGGATTAGTTGGATCTCAGGTAGACCAAAAGGTTTATTTTTATTTTTCACTTTTCGGTTTATTTTACGCCGGTATAATTTTGATAACCATAGACTAATACACAGAACACCTAAACCTCACGGGACTAATGGTTCGTATGGTTGTTTTGACAGCTGAACTACACCACGACTTTTTTTTCAACTGTTTAGTGTCAATATCAACAACCACAACCAGTCCATTTTTATACTCTTTGGTCCAAGGCAACATGGTCCCTGACCTTAGCCTGTTCCACAAGGAACAAAAAGAAAAAAAAACTTTCACAATATCGATAGCCCTATCGATAGTATTGAAATTTTACAATACTGTCGATACTATCGATAGTATCTATCCAAGAAACTGAGCAATACTATTGATAAAGTGCAATACTATCGATAGTATCGATACTGTTGGGTATTGATACTATCGATAGTATCGATGCTATCACTATTATCGTGTGTTTTACTGCAATCACACTCGATACTATCGATACTTTCGATACTATCGATAGTTTTACTACATCGATATTTTACCAAAATTCAATAGTATCGTGTTGTATTCAAACCTATCAATATTGATGTAGTAAAACTATCGATAGTATCGACAGTGGTTGCAGTAAAACACACCATAATATTGATAGTATCGATACTATCGATAGTATCAATACCCAACAGTAATCGATAGGGCTATCGATATTCTGTCTATTTTTCGAGGTCACGATAGTATTGACAACCTATCGATAGGCAATCGATAGTAACGCAACACTACTTAGCACTTCTGTAGTTCTGTAATTCTGTTTCTGTCAATAGTGTCAATGTCAAACAACTACAAGTTGACTCCTGTTCAATTCTGTTCAGAGTGATTATTTTTTCCCATAATCCTATTCTACAATCAGTAAATCTCATTCAACTTACCTAGAGCACTTAAAAAATGGGAGACCACGATGACTTCGAAGACAACCAGTATCCCGACAACGATGAGTTTGTTCCGTACGTGACAGCCGGTAACCTCGGTAGAGTTGGCGCGAAAGTTACACTCTGGGGCAAAGTCACCAAAGTTACTGCTAGCGAAGGTTTCTATGTAAAAACTGTGGATGACCAGGAGATTCTCATAAAATTGAAACAACCTTTGAATGAGCCTTTAGAAGGTTGGTACGAGATTTACGGCGTTTCGCAAGGAAAGACAGTGTTGTGTGATGAATATGTTCCATTCAATGAAGAACTCACTAAAAATATTGATCTGGAGGGGCACAAAGCGTTGGCGAGGTTGCTGGTGGCTATCGACGAACCTTGGAACTTGGGCGACGATTCTGCTAATTCTATGGCTGGTGTAGTACCAATGGATCAAAACTTCTGAGGTTATTAGAATAAGTTTCTTTATTTAGATAGATAACAATAGTTATTTTAATCAAAACAGAACTGTATTAAATCAATGAAAAGAGGCATTCCATTTTCTAATAAACACTTATCTCCCTACCTATTCTGTTGACGCCCCATCATTGTATATTTCACCACTTAGCATTAAAGTTGTATGGAAATAAATGTTTTAATGCAAACTTCTATTTTAAGATAACAATTAACTTAGATCAGAGTACCAAATATTATGAAGGTTAATTGTTGTTAAAAATATACTTTATGTTAATGTATGGTGAATGATTTCACAATCTGCTTTGGTAAATGTTTTTATAAGTTCCATTTCCTGGTAATCTGTTGCTAGAGATGTTATAAATGGATAAAACCAGCAGCATTGCATGATGGTGCCAAAATATAATTATTCAATAAATTATTGTTCCAGCAATTCCAGCATTACAAAAATGGCAATGGCATCTCATTCCTCACATTTACCAATCAATATAAACAGACATTTTTAAAAACATGCAAAAGTCACTAGCCATCATACCATGCCGCTATAGAATTTGTCATGTGTGAAGTCCTTACATCCTCTGCTTTTTACTTAAATAGTGATTAATGTTATAGTAAGAGGCAAGTATTATGCCAAATTAATTAGCATTTTGTATATTTTCTAATTAATTAATACTGATAGCTTTACATAATATAAGTATTTTACATTATTTATGCCTTTTATTTCGTAAATCCACTGGGATTTGTTTATAAACGGTGATTAGAGTTAAGTGACATTTAAATGTCAAAAATGAATGGGTAAACACTACATAAGCAAGGTTTATGAATAAATAAAGGGTCTTCTGTTTATTTCAGCTCACACGGGGCCTGTGTGGTAGATTACAGCCCACACCCTCTTGAAGAGAGCTGGAGGCCTGTGTCTCAGCAGTGAAAATATTATAGGCTGATGCTATGCTATAAACTTATGTTTATTATGGTGAAGACAATAATTAACTAATTTAAATAAATCATTACATCATTGGTTTCCTAAAACAGAGGTGCCACTTGATTTTTAATATTATCAGTATATTTATGTTCTGTATAAATATAATTGACACAGTGTTTGGCTTATTCTAATTAATTTACTCTTTAGGACTGGAAAAATACATAAAGGTTATCAAAATACATGCTTGAAAAAGTACTTTGTAATGCTAAAGGATTATTCTGATTAATATAGATTGATTAATTAATCCATCTTATATGATTAACAAGGTGGTTGATTAATAAATAATTTCACTTAAAATTAACAAGGTGCACCACACACCAAAATAACTTTTCAAGTGTGTGATGCGATCCAACTTCAATGTCTTTCATACTTGCAAGGCAGAGTAGCTAAACAGATTATAACCAAAATTGTTTCAAAATGCTTAAATAAATCTTATTACTAACCACTGACTTGTAACAAACATGTGTAATACAGGTCATTGGTAGGTACTGTACTGACCTACTAAATTTTAACATAGTTTGGTTAAACCTTAAACGTGACCATAACCAACAAAGGAGGTTCTAGAATCTACATCTAAGTTCCTTCTAGAAATTGATAGAGTATAGGACAGTATTATGCTGACTGCATCCAGCACTGCACGCGTGGGTACGCCCTGATGTCGCTGTCCCGGTTTCGTCGCTGCAAGGTACGCATGCGCTTCTCATGCTGCACCGCGTTCGATAGTGCACCTTCTATGCAAGTTACTGGACGATTCCTAGACAGATAGAATTTGGACTTAGTAGGTAAACTATTAGGAAAATAGCTTAGAAGAATATTTGTTCTCTCCAATCCTATGTAAGACTGCCACTATCAGATAAACGTAGGTAGTCATAAATTTAGTCGTAATAAGTATTATGATACCTATCAACACTTGAACAGTGTATTTATTTTTAGGTAGGTACCTACGCTTACGCATGTACAGAGGCCAGCACATCAAGCTACCCCAATCTGTCAAATTTTCCCAATTGAATATGAACCTTATTCCTTTGTGGTAAAGTTGAAAATCTATCAAAGAAATTTGACCGATTGAGGTAGTTTGATGTGCTGGCCTCTGTACTCAATCGTCGGGACTTAGATAAATAGGAAACAGATCACATGCCTAGGAATGTAGGTATCTACTTATGTAGTTACAAGCTATCCACATATCTTGTTTGCTTGTCATTTTCAATTATGAATCTGCCCCCTTTCCTCCTAGGACAGGACGAAAAATACGAGTAGTTTTTTCCTTCTTGATTGCTAGTAAGGAAGAAGAAGAGGCTACGGCTTTCCCTTATCGTCAAGTAGTGGGAGCACTAGCTTACCTCATGACTAGGACAAGACCAGATATAGCTTACGTTATAAGTGTTGTGTCACGTAAGATTCGCTTCGCAGACGCAGTTAGGATATCCTCGGTATCCTCCTTTGTATCCACATCTTTAATAATGTAAATAAATTACCTGTGTCGTCCTACTGCAGGACAAAAGCCCCGCTTTTTCCACTAAACTCGATCCTGCGCCAGCATGGACCAATCCTGCCTATTGGCGTCCAACTCGTCCAACTATCTACGCCTGGGTCTGCCGCGATGCCGTTAGACGTTGCATAAACTAAGCTTTAGAAATATTGGCAGGCGATAATGAAAAAAAAAATACATACAAGGCCTTGGTTCAATCTTCGGCACCTCCGTCCTTATCCTCATACTCAACGGCCTGTCCTTGCCTTTCAGAGCCAAGTCCGTCAGGTATCTCTTGATGTAGTTCTTCAGCTGAATGTTCTCCTTGACCAGCTTGGCTTTCTCAGTCCTCAAGCAAATCGTCTGGACCTTCGCTCTGTTCACTTTGAGTAGGAACTTGTCCATTTTGCTGTATTCCTTGCATTCATCCTATGAAAATAGAATAATAGCCATAGGATTAACAATAAAACTGATTTTAGGTTAAAAGGGGCATTGTTTAGGAGGGGATAAATCGTTATAGGTACCTCGTAACTTAACTGTTCAGTAACGTGTCTGCCTAGTAGTTAAAAATAGACGTACTTAACTACATTCTCACGAAAACATTAGGTACCATGTTTCTGGGACAGTCGTGTAAAGACATCATCACGCCTGCATAATGGGGTAATTAGCGATGTATAGTAAATAGTATACACCCTACAGTTACTAGGTACATTTCGTGAGTACCTAATATTTTTATGGCCCCTGTAATAGCGGGCGAGCATATTCCTATGAAAAACCCAAAAACACTTTACACTATCTGAGGATGCAATTCAGGACCATGCTCCATTGGCGCTTATGATTATCAGACCAACCGTGGCAGTCAGTAGGTTGAGTTGGTCAACGGAAAGTCAATTATAGAGAGCTACCCAGTAATTTTGTTCTGTAGGTACTTACGATCATAGCTTTATCAAGGTGTTCAAAATCAACTGAGTCGAGGTCGTACTCCACGTTTTTGGTCAGCTCATCGCCTGCATGTTCGTATTTACTGCAGATGTCGGCTAGTTGCAGCACTTTGTTTAACTTATCATACATATCTTCGAGATGCTGAAAAGTGGCACAGTATTTTTGAAGATTTAAAACATTCCGACTCTTTATTTTTATGCAGGTAGGTACCTGCTGCTTAGGGAGTTTTGCAATTTCGGTTGTGTAGAAGTGTTAGTATTAAGGGATTTTAGAAATCGCTTTAGGAATCAAGCTCTTTCTGCTTAAACTATTAGATACAGAAATTGCGAAGCTTTGGAGTAGATAGTCAATCGATCAGTTGGTCTGTGGATGGGTGGCCGTCTTTACATACCGAGACCCCTCCGTGCCTCGGAAACCGCGTTAAGCCGTTGGTCCCGGCTGTTATTCGTGGAATTTGACAGTCGTTACGGGTAGTCAGAAGTCAGAAAGTCTGACAGCCAGTTTTACCAAGGGGTAGGTATCGAATTACCCAGTATCTGGGTTGTGGAGGTTAGATAGGCAGTTGCTCCATGTGAAATACTGGTATTCAGCTGCATCCGGTTAAACTGGAAGCCAACCCCATCATAGTTGGGAAACTATGATGGGGTAGATTTCCTACCTACCTACTCTCCTTTTAGTTCTAACTTCTAACGCCTATTATGTGGTGCGAAGTCAAAAGGTTAGTAAGGTCAAACAATAATCTCAATTTGCCAATCAAATGCCACTCAAACGCTGCCATGGCCACTTGCAATGAGAGCTCAAACAAAGGTCTGAAATCCAACGATTGGGTAATGGTTTTTGTATGGATATTGATGAAAACAATAGAATGGAACCTTGATAGCATCCTGGCTGGCATTAACCATGACGTTGAGCTGCTGGCTGCCCTTGCTCCTCTCGATCTTGGAGTCCCTCTTCATTTGCAGGTACTTGTGTGCCAGTTCGTCCTTACGGGCCGCCATGCGTGTCAGTTTGTCTGTCATCGTACTGGTCGTTTTGTGCCATTCGTGTTGCAGGTTTAATAAATTCTCCTGAAAATGCAAGGGTATTGGGTTTAATACCCCCGTGCCTCGGAAAGCACGTAAAGCCGTTGGTCCTGCGCCTGATCTCTCTCCGGTCGTGTCGGATTGCCGTCCCATCGGACTGTGAGAGTAAAGGAACAGAGAGTGCACCTGTGTCTGCGCGCACACTTGTGCACTATAATATCTCCTGCGTACTTGGCTAATCTCCGTTGAGATTGGCCACCGTGACCGAAATCGGTCGGGGAGGCTATAAGGTACTTGCACCCAATAAGGACCAGCACCTATTAAGGGCCACCTTAGAAAACTCACACTTGGCATTTTTTGAACTGCTTCAAATTTCGCGCGCAGCATGTTATACCACCTATTGGTTAAATGCAATCGCGCCATGACGCGTAGATGCCGCGATTTTGTCAGTAGCATCCAGTTTGTGTAAGACAGCAGTTAGAGACATCATTTTATAAAATTGATGCGCGTTGTTTTGTAAGTTTTCGTGAAAAAAATAGTGTTTTTAAGTAAATTTTTATAGAAGATTGGATTTAAACATTCAGAGGTAACTCTACATAGGTAAATACATTGTTATTTTTACATTATACAACTTTAAAATGTGTCATCTATCACGATACCCAAATCCTAATAAGGACCACAATACGAGTTTGTATTAAGGTCCGGTCCTTATTAGAAGTATGAATTTGGCGTAAATTTTTATTATTTAAGTAATTAATTATTTTTTTATATTTTTATTTCTAATTATGAATGTAGGATAAAATGAAGTAAGTAAATATATATTATTTTGTATTTATAATAAGGTAGGCCAATAATAAGAATCATTAAAATGGTTTCTTCTTATGGTTTATATGGAGCTAATCTTTTTATAAGTACCTACATATTTTCATTGTAGCACCTTTTTGAGAACTTGTCGGTAACAAATATATCTGTGTGGCGATTAAGTTTAAAATTATAGTTAAATTTGGTTGTCTAGTTGCGAGAATAGTTAAGTTCGCTCATATTGGTATGCCTTTAACTTCTAAAGTTAATATTTTAGTATTCCTAATAAGGCCCATCAAGGTATCATATAGTAAATTAAGACTGATTTTCCTTAAAATGTTCTAATTAATGACTGAAGAAAAAGTGATTACTTACAAAAAAAATATATATATGTTGATTACCGAAATAAAATTAGTTTTATTCTTAATTTTCACTTTGATATACATAATAAGGCCCACCTTAAAATTTTTGGTCAAATATTAAATATTTGCTAATAATATAATAATTAATTCATTAATACTATTGTATACGTTAGATTAAAAGTTTTATTATTACAAAATAATCAAAATTTGTTACATTTTATTATGGTCCTTAATAGGAGCATAGGTGCTTAATATGGCCTAACATAAACATTTTTGAAACTGTTTTCTCTTCAGTTTAACAAAGCAAACTGTGTATTTTTTGTCATAATTATAGATCTTTATAAAATTTTATTTTTATCTTATAAGCGTTACTTTGTGTAATTACGTAAATTTTTAATTTATAAGTATTCTAATAAAGGTGGCCCTTATTGGGTGCAAGTACCTTAATTATTATTATATTGTATTCCTTGATGTCGGTAAAGCTAGACAAAAAATACTTTTGAAATTTTAGTATTCATGAATGAAATTAATAGCAATGTTGTAGGCTTAAGATTGAACAAATAAGTTTTGTCGTAGCTAAGTGATGTAGGTAGAGTGAGCAGTGGTGGTCCAGTGCATACGGCTCCGAACTAACGAGTCGCCGTGGGTGGGGTGAGTAGTCGGGTTGTGGGTTTGAACGTAGGCAGGCGCTTTACCTACTTTAACATCGTGAGGAAACAGGCATGTCCTAGAGCCAAAAATTCGAAGACATGTGACATCTACCAACCCGCACTGGGCCCGCGTGGTGGATTACGATCACCACCCACTCCCTCTCAAAAAGAGAGGAGACCTACCCGCCGACCGACCTTGACCGACCTTGTTCCCAGCAGTGGGAATATTATAGGCTGATTACACTAAGTGATATTATATCTATGGGTAGGTACCTAGATATCGTGAAGATACAATGCGTCTATCACACTAATATTATAAAGGCGAAAGTTTGTGAGTGTGTGTGTTTATATGTTTGTTACTTCTTCACGCTCAAGCGGCTGGACCAATTTATGATAAATTTTGTATGGAGGTAGCTGACACCCTGGATTGACATTAAGCCTTGTTTTTTCCCGAAATTCCCACGGGATCGACACTTATGCGAGTGAATCCTCGGGGCGCAGCTTTTTACTGTAATAAAATTCAGTACATGGAAGCTATATACTCCAAAAATTTTCCTAATGTAACCCCTAAATGTAATGAACGTAGCAGCAAATCAAATTATAAGCTCCATTCGTCTCATGTCTGTCAATGACATTTTGTCACGCTATGTATCGGCCCACGCCTGGATTGCATTTTTGTTTGGTAACTGAGTTTGTTTTGGTTTTTCGTTCGTGGCTGTTTATCAAGGTTCATCCGTGTCCACTATGCATTGAAGCCATCCGATCCGTTGGCTAATGATTCAGTGATGTCGCGGGCCCTACAGAATAACAACCATGCTAAGATTTATTTCAAAGAAATGCCAAATTAAGCAACTTTAGTAGGTACCCAATTAGGATGGGTTATTAAATAAATGGACGCTTGACTGAATTCTTGTAGCAGTTAGTACTCTGACGTTCCATGGAAGAACAACCTATTCCGTCTAATTACAAAACGAGTTTTAACTTTAATCCAAGCTTATAGTTTCGGGCCAGTTTTTATATCTTGAACCTTATTACGATTGGTTTATAGCTCTCAATATAAAATTGACCACTTAGTATTGGAAATAGAAAGAAAGTGGCTGGAATGGACTGGATGAGGAAGGGGGAGGACAGGGTGTTGTGGCGCAGCCTGGGAGAGGCCTATCTCCAGCTGTGGACTGTGATAGGCTGAGTAGATTGATTGATTTGATTGGAAATAGCTACAGTCGGTTTTTTTTTATTTAAGTAAGTATTTAGAAACCGACCACATCGCCAAGAACAGTCAGTTTTCCTAATGAGAACTTTTACTTTGTCGGAACTAGGTTGAAAATTCAAAATTGACTCGATGCCTTATACCTAGGACTAAAGTAAACCGAGTTTCCACTTGAATTATTTCAAAGGAGTCTGGTAACCAAGTTCTAAGCAACTTCTTACAGTAGCAAGTTGGATCTGGAAGTCGTTCCTGGCGATCTCTTTCTGGTAAAAGTCGTCCTTCTCTCGCAGACTGTGGTAGTGGCCCATGATGGGGTTGTGCTCCTCCTGGTAAGTGGTGTACACCTCGCGGAGCTTGCTCCAGTACATCTCTATATCCAGCTGCTTCGGGACGCTGAAGCTGCGAAGTTCTTCCTCGTGCTGAAATTGAAAATATATCTTTAACAACTGGGTTATTGGTTTTCATGGCAGCTCAGAAGAAAACAAGAAAATCCCCAACGCCTTCACTAAAAATAAAAAAAAAATATATTTTTGTCAAGAAGTTAAAGAAAAAGCTGACTAAGAATATGTAAGGTGGTACGTACAGCTACTATTGTAAATTAACTGCAACAAAATTTAATTAGTAAGGAAATCCAAAGGAGCGAGAATGATGTATCAATTATTATTGATTGCCAGAAAGGTGGGTACCAAATCACCGGAGATTGAAATTCTCCATGGCTATACAATTTGGAGCGTCAAATTCATTGAATTAAAGCGATGAGGAGTCCCATGATTGTATTAGCTGGTGTGCCTGTATACCTGAATGAATGGTGGTATTGCTACACGTGACAAAAATAATGACGTAGCAAAACCAGCTAACATCAAATAAGATATAATCTGAAATGAGACAACTAAATATCTAGACATAATAAATAGTCCCTGAACACCACAACAAGTAACTGAGTACTCGTTTTCTGATATACTTGTTATTGTGGTGGTATAATATTGCAATTTCCAATTGGCCACATGAGGTTTTCCTGTAATTAGAGGCTCTGATCCGAACATCCGACCATGTAGGTTGACAGCTTGACAGGCGTGACTGATGACTGATGAGCATTGTTTGATAAGATACTGGATGACTCCAGTAGGTACGTGTATGTAATATGGAGCAGGACTTATGGAAATTCAAATTCTAAACATATTTATGGGGTGACCGAAATGTTACTGCAGCTGGAGTTGGAGCCGGAGTTTCTTGCCCGTTCCTCTCCATAGGTACCTACTACGCTTTGGAATGGGCAACTAGCTACAGCTTTCTGACTGACTGACCCCTTAAAAATTCAAAAGTGCCTGTAATTAGATTATTTGAAATAAATGCTTTGAGTTTGAGCATGTTAGGCAGAAAGTAGGAATGATTGTCAAAGGTGCATGAAGACGGATGGCTTATACCTAGATGTTTTAGAGAGGATGTTATCGTTGCTCCAGCGGGTTTTAGAAGTCCTTTTATTATAGGCAAGACTACAAAGTGAGCGAAGATTAAACAAATCTTTGACAAAATGTAATTTGAGAGAAAGCGATAAAAATAAAAATCATCATAAAATTATCGAGTCCACCTAATTCAAAAGCGCATGAAGTTAGAGCACGCATGTCATCCAGCAATTAGTCATATTTGGATGGAGCTTGTCACCTTTTGTGTCTGCGGGAAGTGATGCGTGGACGCCGCTATCATATAAACGGTGTGACTTGACCAGCAGGCGACATTGTCAGAGTTGCAACCGCTATGACCATGTGCCTCGTCAAATACCACGTGCTGATATTCTGTTTAATACTCGTGGAAAGCTATGTGAGTAAATGATATTATTTTAATTAAAGACTAAAGATTGCTAAGCAACCTAACGATTGTAGTTTCTTGTGGTGTATCTTCCGTGGGAGTTGTTAGATAGGACATGATCGCATGGACAGCAACTTTGTCTTATGTATGGCCATTTGTAATATCTGTTATTGAGAGGCTAATCCTGCTGAAGTGACTTAAGTAAGCCACTATGATGAAACTGATGTAATCGTACCTTTCCTCAAAAGTAGTATAAGTATAGCCACAACAGGTACCAAATGGTATTGTTTCTCTTTCACAGGCCTTGAACTGTCGGTCAAGCGGCGGACCGAAAGAAGCAGAGCTGAAGAATATTTACAAGAAATGCTTGAAGATGCAAGAAGGAAAGAATTCAAGCAAAGGAAATTCTGAGCAAGACTATAAGGAGCCACGAGGTCAAATACAAAGGAGTGACTGGGAACGAGGTCGTACTACCGGAAGTAAAGAAAATAAGAATAGCAGAGATGATAGAACGAATGGTAAAGATAGAAAAGGAGGCAGTAGTATGAGAGACAGAGATAACATGATGGGTAGGAGTGATGATTGGATGGATCGTAATGATGGTAGAAAGAACAGAAATGATGATAGAATGAGTAATAATAATGATAGATCGGGTGGAAGAAGTAGAATGGGGAGTAAGAATAACAGGAATGATATGATGGCGAGTCGCGATGATAAGTATGGAAGGGATGATTATGTCAATGGAAGAGAAGACTTCCCTCAGAGCGACGAATATGGAGGCGTGAGTATTTAGTTAGTTCTTAAATATTGTATGTTTTCGTGTACTGAAAATGTTAAAACATGATAAGATTAAAACTTTGTATTTCACCAGGACATGGGCCAAGGCCAGTACAATAATTATTACTCTACGACTCCATCGACGAGGAGATATAAAAGGGAGAGGCGTCCAGAAAACTCAGGGCAAAGAAGTCAGTACAATCCGAACAGCCATAAAATCTCGGGCTACGAAGATAACTTTCGCTCAGACGAGAAGAACACCACTGAACATAACTCCAGCAAGGAAACTGATAATAAAGCGTGTGCGCTGCACTGTTTCTTGGAGCACTTAGAGATGGTAGGTATTTTATCATAGAACAAATAAAAATAAAAGATGGCTGGGACAGGGTGTTGTGGCGAAGCATAGGCGAGGCCTTTGTCCAGCGGTGGACCGTTATTGGCTTAGTTGATTGATTTTTTGATAGAGAACAAATCAGAATTTGATACAGGTTGCGTTCAATATATAAATATTTCTATTAAACTGCGCGGTCGCACAATGCCATACCAAAGTCGCAAGAATTTCAAGAATTTCTCCGAAAGTTTGTCAATTGGTGTGCCGCTGCATGCATGTTTATTTTATACGTGTTCATCAAAATAGAAAAAAAAAATGAAAAAAAAACCAACTAACCCGAGAAATAAATGAACCCAACTTTGTAGTCCATTATAACAATCTGCCGCTAATTACTTTTGATTGTTTCAATGAGCTTTGAAGCAGCAGCTGTTGAGATTAATTTCTTAATTCCCACAGACAGGGGAGGACGGAATGCCGGACAGATATCTAGTGACGCATGCTATCACCAAGGATGTTAAGAACGAAGATCTGAAGGATTTCCTCCAAGAGTCCATTGAAGAGTGCTTCCAGATATTGGATAATGGTAACTAGTTGTGGTGCTTTGGTAGTATTGTACTTATAGTCAATTAGTCAGCACTTTAAATAAGTTTGATATCGACAACTGTCGACTTCAATCTCTTTGGTTACACGAGCCCTTAAACCTATAACCTTTATATTTACTTTGTACTTAATTCTATTGTGATTCCCTGTGACAATTATTACTTTTATTTCTTGACTTACCTACCTGTATGTAATAATGAGGGCAAGCAAAACTGCAAAAGATGCCAATAATTCAGTTACTTTATAAATGAAAAGTCCTTGTGATTTTCCAAGATGAAGTCAATGATTTATTCTAATTATTAATAATTTCAGAAAATATGGAAGATAAATGCGAATTCTCCAAAAACTTGCTGATATGTTTATCAGAAAAGGGCAGAGCTAACTGTGACGACTGGAAGGATGATTTGAAGTTCTAGCTTTACCTAAGGAGTCATAAATATGCTGTATTTTATTATATTTAACAATAAACACTGTTTGAGTAGGTATATCGATTGTTTAATATTTTCTAACTTAAGTACAACTATAGTTGAACAATGAAGATGGAAATCCGAATATGTTATTAGTTCGACAAACAAGTGTGCGACGTGTTATTATGTCGACATGTCGTTAGGTCGACAGGTCGTTAGGTCGTTAATTCGACAGATCGTTAGATCATTAAGTAATGTCATCATCTGCCTAGCCTTTTCCCAACTATGTTGGGGTCGGCTTCCAGTCTAACCGGATGCAGCTGAATACCAGTATTTTACATGGAGCGACCGCCTAGCTGACCTCCACAACACAGTTAGGTATTGGGTAATACGATACACATTGGTAAGACTGGTTGTTAGACCTTTAATGTAATAATGTATGTTTAACAAATATGACATCTAGGTAATAAGGTGCTCGATACCGATGGAGTTTAATTTTTTTCATAGAAATGTTAAAATATGTAGATAGAGTATAATAGACGACTTGACCTAGGATAAACTCTTACAGTGGAAAACTCACACTGGTGCAAATTTACTCCCTTTTGGATGTGCTAGTGGTATATGGAATGAATAGCGTCAAACATTTCTTGTCGACCTAACTATCTGTCGAACTAACAACCTGTCGACCTAATGACATGTCGCACAATTGTTTGTCGAAGCAATGACATACACTCGTCTAATTGACTCAGCTCCTTGTGCCGAGTCAATTAGCAGCCTATAAACGGTTTCTTAAAAAACTATTAAAACAATATAATCATCAGTCTATAGCCTTTTCAAACCATTAAAGAGCTTTCATTTTAAAAATGCCTACTACCATAAGTATACAAACACCAGACTATTTATAAACAGCCAAAGAGATCTCTCTTACTTCAAGCCTCGCGTCATTCTTCTCCGTAGCCCTCTGCATTTCTATGCTCTTCTTCAAAGCCTGGAAGTCCCTGTCATTTATGTATGCAATCAGCTTCAGCTTGAACTCCGCCCGGTCCTGACTGTCTACCAGGTCCATCTCTTCCCTGTCCCAGTTTTCTAGGAGAGTGTTCTTCTGGTAGTCGTATTCCGCTTGTAACTTGTCTAGGCGTTGGGAGCCTATGTCTGGAATGATCACAAAAATATTGTCTTGTAATACAATAGAACAATTGTGATTATATTCTACATTCCCCAGGTTTGCATCTAAATACCATCCTTCTTATCTCATGGGTGAAACTGCAATAGCACGAGGATAGGCCTGTAGGTACCTACTGGCGAGCAAGTGATCGTGAGTTCGTAACTCATTCGTTGTGATATTGAGATGAACCCACTACCTACCACTTACCACGAAAATGTTCTTTTGTTGGAGGAATGAACAGAAACGAGCAATGAACATTGGCAATATTTTAAGTTATTGCGTGACTAAAAACCTGACGGTTCATCTGTCCACCTGATGGTAAACGGTCACAGATGCCTGTGAGAATTTTCAGAGCTACATTGCGATTCGCCGGTGAGTTGAGACAAAATGAAAATGCTGTAATGTCACATGTAAAAGCCATATCCTTGAAACTAGAACGTCAATATTGCATTGCGGCAGAAATAGTTTTGGCTGATGGTTCTACGACTGTGTACTACAAAAATTTAAATGAAAATGGTCTTACTGAGAAAATAGCTGACGTTCTCAGTATGCGCTTGGAATGCTCTGCGGTGCTGCTCATCAGAGTCATCAGTGGCCTTCATCAACGTTTTTATCAGCCTGTTCTTGCGCTCCATCAGGAAGTTGAAGCTCGTCAGCATGTTCTAGAAAGACCAGAAGATTTACATATTATTTAAGAACATACCAATACGTAGCCTTAGTCTTTTCTTGTAACTGGTCATATGTTCGGATTATACACAATACCCACCATTCTGGATAAACGCACAGTTTTAGCGTTGATCGTATTCGAAAATCTGCAAACAAGCATTATTCATTTTCTTTCATTTTAGGACTTAGCCAAGCAAGTCCCGATATCATGCTCAGTCATAATATTTTTCTAAATAACATTAAATCAAGCGGCAGGAAAGATATTGACTCAATATGCCATAAATATCCTGTATAAAAACAAAATAATAATAGATCAGACAAATGATGAGTTTACCTGGATATCAACCGCCATTTGCTTGCATTTTATCTTGCGCAGTATATACCTCCATTGTTGATTTAATTTGGCTGTGTTTAGACGACTGAACGCTTCTTCTTTGTCGAGTTTGTTCTGTAAAATTTAGATAACACCGCTAGATTTTTGGAAAGAGGCATCAATGTGACTGCCCGAAGTCGATACTTAGGTATATTTATTGCCGCCATGAGAGCTATTAAAATAGCCATCCGCCTATTTTAATAGCTCTCATGGCTAGTTTGATAAAGATTTGAGGACGCCATCTGTCACCCGCCAGCACCATAATTGCGAAACACACCATCAATGACAATTTGAATCATTTTGAAGGATACTTATTGCTAATCCATTGCGTCATATGTTCGAAAAGTTTGTCTGCTCATCAACGTAAATAACGCAATGAATGTTGTTGTATTGTCAAAATGAAAGCCATTGCTAGCTACTCTAGTCTTTAAAATCTTGAAAAATTGCTTGTTTTTGACAGTTGTCTAGTGATACAGATGGAGTATGGTGGAGTAGTACCGCCATAACTTCTATTTTGGATTACTATAAAGTAAGACATTGCGCTCCCAATCACGACACTTCTGTTGTACGCAATTTGATGGTCGTATTCATAAATAAAATAGTTGACCTTGATAAACCTGTGAATGAGCTCTTGCTTCCTCCTTCGCGCCTCTTCCTCTATGTCAGCTCGATGCTGCAGGTACCTCGCTCGTTCTTCGTCCGACATCTTAGCCAACTTGTTGACTTTGCCCTTCTTCCCCATTTTGAAGTTTTAGTTTCTTTGCTCTGAAAAGAGTAAAATTATAACTGGCTGATAGTATAAGCAGAAGCGTTCTCTTGCAAAAAGACTTGGTATATAATTACAAATTATTCTCAATCTTACCCTTATCTCAACATATTTGGGGTCGGCAAAGCATATCATCTTCCATCATTTATAGATATCTATTAGTGGTCATCTCCCTTTTACGCATATCATCTTTCGCACAGGCCATCCATCGTTTTTTGTTCTTCCCCTACTCTCATAGCCATTCACAAACTCATACTCATCACATACTTATATCATGAAAACCGAATTCCACACTTTTCAGTCATTGGTCTCACTTTCAGACTTCCTATTATACATATACTCATTTCTTGGAGTGCGTAACAACGATCCGAGACCACAATAACTGTCTAGGTAAAGCGTGGTTATGGTGGCCCTTTGACCTATAACTTTAAGTAGCTTTAGGTATGCACGACGATATATCAAGCTATATCTACATTTCCGCTATAAGCTAACTTCTCATTGTACGAAAATCTTAAACAAATGCGAGATCAGCTAAAACTGGAAATGTAGAGCTGGATATGTTGTCGTGTGTACTAGAATATTTCTTAGACAGTCCAGTTATCTATAGTGACAAAAGATATTTGTATAAAAATTAACACGAACAATACTACAGCTACCCATGTGTATAAAAAGGTGTGGTCGTATGTTAAGATGCAACAAGTACAATGGTACTTATCTCAAGAGCTCTATAGTTCCTACGATACTCATAGAATAGACATTTAGTCTTGTTCACATGTAATTTTAATAAATAATAGATGCTATCAATTTCCTTACCTTTGATAAACAGATGTATAATGTTGATGTCGTGACTTCTAGTCTAAGCACATGTATGCAGTTATTGAACAAACTAGGTGTAACACGGCAACAAGGTGTCTTGTTTTTATTGATTAATCTAATTAATGAAGGTAGCTATGGTGTTATTTATTGAGAAACCTTGATGATATCATAATAAAGTTAAAAAAATAAAACAAAACTTAGGTACTGATATAATTTTGTCTGTCTATATTTTGTGATTTTGTAACATATTTGTCTTATTATTATTATTAGTGTGAACGAAAAATCCAGCCAACATCCGCAATACATACCTACTAAGTTCCTACCTAGAAATCCAAATATGTTTATTCATTAGATACTAGGTTTTGCCCGTGGCTTCGCCCACGTGTATGTCGGGAAATATCCCGCGGGAAGGTGCTACCCTAAGGTGCTACCGGATTCAAAATTCCTTGTGTCAATCCAGGTTATAAATTATCTGTGTGCCAAATTTCATCGAAATCCGTTCAGCCGTTCCTACGCCAATCCTGAAAATACATCTAGATAAACGAACCAACAAAAATCTTCGTTACTATTTTATTATAATTATGTATAGATAGATTAAGAGTACACCAACAGCATATTATTAGACATTTAACATTAGCAGTTAAACTTAGATTAATAAAAAACGTCTCAAGAAGATACTTTCATTAATTTATTGAAATCGTAGATTGAAACAAGATCGATCGTTGATTGATTTGATTAGAACTCGAAGGAAAATAACCATAAAAATAATTAAAAGTTTTAAATACATAAGTACCTAGGTACCATGAAAAAGTAAAAACTTGTGAAAGCCAATCCACTAATCATTATTTTATATTGTAGGTACTAAGTAAGTATACTTTATTCAGAAGCAACGGAAAATTCTGTGTGCTTAATTATTTTTAGTTAAATTATTGTGATATTAGTAATTTCTATGACAACATAAATTGCATAAATATTATGACAGGCAACAAAAAACATTAAAACAACATAAACAAACTAGTTTCCATTAGCAACGGTTACCTAGTAACCAAATTCGCGACCAGAATTAGCTTGCTACATAATATTAATCTGTGACCAGAATCAACCACTGAATAACAAGAAACATTTATTTACTCCTGAATAGTATACTTTTTGAACACTCACAAGTATCTTAATCAAAACCCTGTGACACAAATATACAAAGTGAAAACACCATTTATTAGTTTCACGAAGGAATAAATAATCAAAATGGATCCGCCATCAATTTCGGGAACCATTCAGTCTAGCTCCACATTATCAAGCTCGAAGAACAGCAGTAAGAAGTCTGGAACCAGTTCTGATCGAGAGATCGACCTCACGAAAGATAATGGTCAGTTAAAGAATCCTGAAATTTTTTTGCTGAATTATCCTCAGCCAGTTTTTAGTTAGGAACTACGACGTAGGTCATTAGGTACTACATAACCATAAGTACTTAAACTTGGGAAACAAACATTCCCAAGACCCCATTCCTGAATTCATCTAATGAATGGGCTAAGAGAATATCACAGACAGATTGGTGATCGTAGTATCTGACACCCACGTTTGGTGGTCATGCACACAAGAGCCTAAAGAGCTGTATGATAACTAGAACTTAAATAACATATCTGCCATATCAAACCTGAGGTTACTACAACTATTTTTTCCAGAAAAGCCAATAAAAGGTGACCTGTTAAAAGGCCCGTCGTAATTTGAAGGTCGTATGCATTTTGTACGTATGCGTTTTTGGGTCTTTTAAAAGGCCCGTCGCAGTATCTGGGTTAATTTTTAGAGAACTCTCTATGAAAGCAACAACTGCCTCTTCTTTCGACGTCTCTTCAGAAAACCAACCGACAGCGGGCGCGCGTACACGCATAATTATCTACTTACGTCTACCTACTTGTAACTATTATCTTTGTTAAATCTCGTAAAAATAAATGTATCAAATCTTCAGCAAATAAAATCATCATTGAAGAGTTCCCAAGTCCTGAAGACCTCATACACACACATAATCAAAAACATATTGGCTCGCTTCAAGTAATTTGTTTAATACACACTTACACTAACAACACAACTTAATTTTTATAGCATACTTCCAGTTCTAGGCTATAGTATGATCAATGGATAGACACATAAACTAATTGAAAAAAGAATAAATTCCTCTAAAATAATTACAAACGCTTCGATATTCTTGTTCTAGTGGCATCACCAATTGACTTGGAGTGCCATATTCAATGTGAGCGCATCACCAAGATTCTTAACGACGCGATTTACAAATGCAAGCTTTCCATCTGTTTGGCGGACCTGGTGCAGGAGTACCGCCTCCTCAACAGTGTCCTGTCGCCTATGCACATGGATGACCTCATCTTCATCTTCGAACAGTACGACAATCCTCTGTTCTCATCCAGTCTATTGAATATGGCGGTTATGGAGGATTTGAAAGCTGTGAGTTTCGATTTATAGTTTTGGCTTACGGTTGGTCCAAGCTTTTTAGATTTTTAGTATTACATTCGAGGAAAAATACAAAAATAAAGAAGTGGTTTCACTGCAATAATATGTTTCTAAAATAATTAACTCCGTCTTGTTCTTCTTTAAGAGGCTCGAGTTATCAACGATTCCCGTGGAAACTACATAAAAATGGAAATACGGGATACTCTTTACTTTGAGTACTAACCCTTTGTATAACGTGGATCCACATGAGACTGAATGGTTTTTTAACTGTTTCTGTAATTACGGTATTTTGCCGGCTAAGCAATCGGTGACAATTTTGTATCTGTTCTTCTTCTTCGCTTCGCTCTTGACATAGCAGTCTTGGTCACGATGAACTGTGTCCAATCGCAGGTGTAGCCGTTGCCCGCCTCACGATCTCCCTCCATCTGATTCTGTTAGATGACAGTCTGGCGCATTCATTAACAGGGCCTCCAACCGCGGATTTTGATTGATTGGTCCACCTCAGAGGTAACCTCCTACTCTGCTCTATACCACTAGACACTTTAGTCATAATTGAACCAAAGAACTTCAGTATCTGCTCTTATCTCAACTTAATTTCCAGGGTGACTTATCGCTGAAAAATCGCCTGAACCCCGAACTGGGGCACCTCCTCTACATCATGAACAGTTATCCTGAGCTCCAGCCAACAATCGAGGAAATGATAGCCAAGGTGAGCAATATTCTCTCTTTTTTTTAAAGAAAAACATCAAAAGCACAGCGGCAACAAACCTGCAACATTACAAGTTTCTTTGCAAGAAGGGAAAAGAAAAACCAAACTGGGTAGATCACGTAAATGTAACCTATTTGTTGGATAGCTTTCAAATTGTTGGGAACCATCATGTTGATAATAATACACACTTCACAGGCTAGACTTTCCCACTGCTGAGCAAAGGCTTTCCCCAAATCCTTCCAGGCATCCTTTTTTATAGCCACTTCGATCCAACCCTTGCGGTACGCTTCTAGGTCGTCTCATCACCTCTTCCTGGGTCGAAGTACAGTTTACACGAACAAAATCAAACTTGCAATTTTTCTTATTGATTTCAGATGAGAGAATCAATAGAGGACCAAACTGGCGACGTAAGTTTGTCATGTAATACAAAACTGAGTGCCTTGTCATTGATGAAGCGATAGAAAAATATCCAAAAATAATCTTTGCAAACTTTAATTAGACTGTAGGGTGATCCCTTCCACATAGTAAATAATTAGATACCTACTTACATATTATCTTGTTGATTGATTTAAATTATTGGACAAGGTGTTTGCATTCTTAACTTTAAATGGTCACATAACACAAAAGCATGTCAAATTATTTGTTTCTAGGCGAAGCAAATGCCGCCTGGTTTTGACTTTCTCTTGGAAATGGAGCATTTTCGAGAACTAATGATAAGGCAGATGGAGACCACGGCAGCAGAGGAACTTTCTGCCAAGATTAAAACCAGGAAATTGGAAGCTTCTAATGAGCACCTCTTAAAGCGTATCAGAGGTATGGAGAAAGCTTACTTAGGTGGAATGAAACATACACTTAGCTATAAACCTGAGAGGCAATTCCCGTAATTTTTAAGAACGTTCACAGTGATCTCAGTCTCAATCTGTCAAAAATACCTCAAATTTTCCTACATTTTGATACATTTTTGACATTTATTTGTCGCCGAGATGAGACTGCGACCAGATTTTGAACGTTTTAAATTACGAGAATTGGCCTTCTGGTGTCATACGATATGTCCATGTAATAACCTGCAGTGCGATTCTGTAACCATCTCACCGTGAAAACTTAGGTGAAGTGAGCGTGGATTGAGCTGTCAGTGTCATCCTGATGCTAGGGATTGATACTCTTGACAGCTCACTCCACGCTCACTTCACCTAACTTTTCATGGTGAGATTTTTACAGAATCGATGGGCTGACCAGTATAGCTGTTCACAACCACTTGATACACATCTGTACCGTATCGAACATCGATCAATGTTATCGTAGGAGTCCTCTAAACACTGTTCACAGGTCCAAAACCCAAACATTTTTGTCTGTTTAAATCCGACGACCACTTTCTTCCAACAGCTGTTTTCTGTCGGGGGCAAGGCAAATCAGGTTATCGAAATGAGTCATTTTCGATACGATAGCCTGTCGGATGGTTGTAAATAGCTATACAGATATAATCTACAACAGACTTCCACAAAGGATGCATATAAAAAAACTAAGGAAGTATTATGAAAATGAGATTACACTAGGTACTAGATGAGTAGACTGATTGTCATGCTTGGTAACCTTTATATTTCCTTACGATTATTTCGTTTTGATTTACCAGAGTGCTCGAAGACTTTGAAAGAAGAGACAGAACGCTTCGAACAAACCATGGCGCTGAAGACGGAGATCATCGCTAAGTTAGAGCATGAACTAGTCCAGCTCAACCATGAAGCTACTGTCAAGCTCAAAAAGAAAATGTGAGATTTTTATTTGGATTTTGTAAAATATGGCCCTCAGGGGGGGCATTGCTCGAAGTACAGATTGCTTAGGGGGTTGAAAAGTTCTGAAGTAGCATTCTGCGTATCGGAAATCAATTGACAAGGTGGACTGACAACCTCGTGAAGGTCGTAACTATTTGCTTGATCCGAAAAGCATAGAGTTAATCGATGTACATATATGTATTTGGGAGAAGCCTACGTCCAGCGATATATGTTTTTCAGCTGAATTCATTCATTAATTCCATTTTCAGACAGTCAGTTTAGTAGTTTCTGGAAAATGTGTGTGTGTCTGTTTTCTCGTGTGTGTTCTCTTACTGGCAAAATTCTTGTTTAGCTTGGACTCAGAGCGACAGATGGTGCTGGCGACTCGAAGCCACGCAGTAAAAAGTGAGATGTTGAAGGAAGAGGAGGTAGAAAGCCGAGAGGCATACGAACAGCTGTTGAGGCAGCACCTCATTGAGGAGAAGAATCAGAGAGCGCGCCGGTAATGATTGGAGCTTTTTATGTAGAAACCAGATATCTTTTTCAAATATAAATACTTACCACCAATCACGACGATTGTCTGATTTGCGAACAGTGAAAATGTTAGAAAGGCTAATTTCATACTTTTTTTATCACAAAAGGTTCAAAGTAGAGACGCAGCTGCTGTCGTGGCTACAGAAGTACGACCTCGAGATGAGTGACAAGCAGTCGGAACTGGACGAGTTTGCGGCGAAGCATGAAGAAGAAGTGGAGAAGTGCGAGGAATTGGAGGTGACGTATCAAACGAACTCGAAAATCTATAACCAAAAAATAAATAAGGGTCTGCGTTATTGTTTCTGTATAGGTAGTGCAATCTACGAAGACGCGCCCCACTCTTTTTCCTAATGCTTACAAAATAAATGTGCAACATTCTGCTAGTGTTTTAGTTTTGTTGATACACACTAATTTTAATGGCTAATTAATTAATGCGTATCGAAAAAACTAAAACACTATTGGAATTAATTAGCGATAGCCACCAACGATTCGGAAGAAGAGTGGGGTGCGTCTTCGTGGATTGCACTCTATAATAATAATAGAAGAAGGTATTGTGGTCTATTTATCCCCCAGAGAGATAAAGATAAATAAAACGACATCAAAAATCAATTCTATATTATAAAGCTCACGGATTTATTTTCTGGGTTTAATCTATAAGAAAATATGGGTTAATATTGTTATTAAGCTGTATCGGTTAGACTGGAAGCCGACCTCAACATAGTTGGGGAAAGGCTAGCTAGAGGATGATGAATCTAAGAGAAAATGTCTACATAGCTATAGTTAAATAGTTGTATGCCTTGAACAATACGTGGAGATGAAAAAATCAATCAAACAATGTTACCAACAGAAAAAGATAGAGGAACAAAACATCGAGTACATCCCGCTGATGGCGGAGCGAGAAGCGGAATACCAACAAGAGATGACGGAAAAGATGAACAAGTTCAGGGCGGACCACGCCGCGAGGGTCATACAGACCGCCTGGAGAGAAGTGCTGGCCAATCGCGCAGAGAAGAAGAAGGTATGACATCCAACACTCTTGGGCTAACTCATATTTAAGACTAGGTTACTTTTAGAACCAAGAGCCACGGTGATGGAGATATATTTTAGAGCAGAAAAGTGCTGCTCAATCATGGTATGGTAAGGTCTTTGAAAATTGTAATGAAAAGAGATAGCATGAAAAACGAAGATTATTATGCGAACCATAATTATGGGCGAATTAGGTAGAGATATGACGGTGGAGAAAGGTCGGCAATGTTTCCTAAATTATGATTAATATGAAAGTGATCCATGTTTCTGACGATTTTTATCTTTTTTGTTCATGCAGCTAAAAGGAAAGGCCAAAAAAGGAAAGAAGAAAGGTTAATAAAGAAATTATCGGGAATATTATTTTTTTTTGATCCTCGACCTTTTCCTAATCATTTTACCATTTTTACCAAAAAAAAACATATATGCACACTCCTTCATTTGAATTATTTAGCGAGATATATATTTGTGTCTACGTTCGGTAAAGAATTTGAAATCCCTTGTTCCTTATCCTGATTCCTGTTCCTTTCTTACAGTTGAGGAAATTATTGAAGAAAATCCAAGCTGCTGCAGTTCCGACAGATCTAGTAAAGGGGAAAAAGAAATAACCACACGAATGGGTAGGTCTGTTGAATTAGCCAAAGTGTTGTTATGCATTCAATTTGTTTATTTTTTTTATGATTTACCTTTGTTTGTTTGTGGAAAATAAAACAATCTATCAGAATCAGAAAGCAAGACATACATTTTATTTACTTAAATAAAAGGTTTTGCTCCAATTAATTCTTAGGACTAATTAATTTTACAAAATTCTATAAAGGGACATTGTATAATAGATAACTCTGTATTTATGACAAGTCTAAAACGTAATAATATTCAAGAGAGGTCGCCCCCCTGTAAGTGACATTCAGTACCTGACATTTAAGAGTATTCGAGGTAATATGTCATCCACATAAAAAAAGAAATTTGAAATATCTACATGCGTAAATGTAACTGCGTTGCTTTATTTACCATAAAGTCATCCTAACAAGTTTAATAGAGTATAGACATCGAATAAAAAGTCACGAGAAGTTTAAGGAAACCATACACAGTATCGACATGCAGTTGATGAAACGCCTTCTATAGTTCTTTATATCAATTTTCTTATCCAGTATACGAAATGCTATAAATATTGTTTTATCAGTTTTCCAAGCGCTTTAATATGAGGGTAGATTAAATATTGCTGCACAGTTTTATTCACAGATATATATAGTCTAGATAACGCAAGTATCACGATCTGTATAAAAACTAAGCGTGCCATTGTTTTGACTACCCACTATGACGTCACAAGCGCTCTTTCTCATTCACGCCCACCCAGCCAACAGTACTCTGCAATGCTATTCTGTAAAAATCTCACCGTGAAAACTTAGGTGAAGTGATCTATCACTCCACCTGATGTTAAGGATTCTCACTATTGATAGCTCATTTCACGCTCACTTCACCTAAGTTATCACGGTGAGATTTTTACAGAATCGACCGGCAGGACTGAGCGCGAAAGTTGCTCTTGCGTTATCTAGGTATATCTATCTGTGGTTTTATTAGTTATTCTCCTAATCATCAGATCATAATTTCTCTTCATCATCGAGTATCTTCAGATGTCGTATGGCTCTTACATCAATGAGTGTGTCGGATGAACTCTTGGTTGTTGGGACGAAGGATAAAGCACGACGTGCCCTCTCGCCGTTGCGAAGCACTGGGTTCAGGTCCTGAAAATTAACAATATTGATGAGTTATGTTTCTGCGCCCAAAATGAGGATAGCGATGTGGCTCAAAAGGCTGCCCCACTTGAGAAGTAGTGGGCAGGACATGCCTGACCCAACAAACTGGGCACAAATATCACAAAACTGGTGCCGATCGCTATAAGGATCGATAAAAAGACACATTGCGACAAATTACGTAGGAGGTGGCTAGAGGACTTGAATGGAGTAAAGGAGACCTTAAGAACCGAAAAGAGTGGCGAGTGGTGGTCCTTGCTCTAAGAGAGGGCAAGAAAAGTTAAGCAAAAAAGCAATTCATGGCAAAATTGGTAACAATATATTGAGAACTATAAACAGTCTTGAATTGTTCCATCTAGTCGTATTTATGTATAAAAGAGTTACTTACTCTCAGTTGTACCTGCAACGCATGCGCCGTGTGCTCAGTTTTAGAGATTTTATGTTGAGCTGCTTTCAGTTCAGCATCTAGCCGTTGTTTTTCTTCTTCTAACTCCTTCAAGCGTTTTTCTGCTTCTGTAAAAAGGAGACGTGATGAATAGTTAATAAAAAAAGAAAAATAAAATCTTTTATTTCGATCTTAAACTTGGTCACCAACCCATCTGCAAATCTCATATAGGTACTATTTTAATTGTAAATATTATAAACTAAAATACCTTTAAACTGCGTTTCCTTCTCAGCCTGCAACATTTCAAACTGTTGACGTTTTAATCTTTCTTCCTCTAGCATTTTGTTCTGTTCTTCTTGAAGTCTTTCTAATTCTTCTCGTCTCTCCCATTCTTCTGCTAATACCCTGACAGGACAAAACATATCATTTGCTTCCATTGCATTTATTCTTTTATAAATAATCATTCAAATCGTTTTAACAACTTACCTAGCCTGTAATGCTCTAACAATTTCTTCGTCTCTTTTAGCTTGTGTTTCTTCTTGTAGTAGTTTTTCAAGTTCTACTTGTGCGTGTTTCAATTCTTCTAACTTTTTGTTGTCTTGCTGTGCTAATTCCACTAATTCCTGAAATAAAGTATAATCGCCATTAGTTTATTCGGGATTTGGGATTTTCTAAGAGTCTTAAGAGAGTGATGGCTCTTTAAGCCAAGTTAGAGGAAACGAACCCTCATATAAAATTGAACAGTATCTGTATCAATTCCTTTAGTCTTCTTGATTCTATAGCTTCATGTAGAGGATTTTTTGTCCTGTCTTATCGTCTTTTGTTAATGGTTTTTACTAATGTTATCAATGTAAGTTTAGAGTGCCTTTTGTAGCTTCATATAGGAAACCTTTTCTTCATATCTCTTCAGTAAGTGCGCACAGAAGAATAAGAATAGCTAGTAGGGACATTAGTGTTGTGTACCTGTGCCTGTGCCTCAGCGGCGAGGCGTGCCTTGACCTCGTGCTGCAGCCGTGCCCTGGTCTCCCGAACTTCGCGCTCACGCCTGGCACCTGCACCGCGTCTCACAGCCCTCGCGCGCCTCTGGTAACCTTCCACTCCACCAGATACAGCTGCTGCTTGCCGGAGAGCTGATATCCATTGTAGACGACTCCTATGAGGATATAAACAAAAAAAGATGATTACGAACTCGTAGTTTTTAAAGTACTACACATAACATAACTTCATGCATGTAATCCGCAAAGGGTTATGCAGAGGTTTAAAGTACACTTCTGAGTATCTTTTTTATAAACATGGTTAAGTTGGAATACTGTGACAAGCTACCAAGGCAACGTGTCTGTAAGAACTATACATATCAGAACAGATAAATTATGGGTGTCCAACGTTACCTACAATCTAAAATCTCATCAGACCTGAAACAGAAAACGTAGGAGACAAGCTTCGAGATTCTTTTTCCTCGTTACAGACTACTCTGGGTTAAAAAGTCAAAGAGATAAAGTACAGCTACACTTACTTGTGATCCTGAGTGCCGAATTCAAACGTCCTATCCGGTGTGATGAGCTGGAACCTCTGTATCTTGCCCTCCCCGATGGCTGCCTCAACGGAACAGTATTCATCGATGACGACCCGGCCACACTGTTCCTTCTGAGAGGAACTCTTGTAGTAGGTGAGGGCACACGGCTGGAGGACGCACCAGTACTCTCGCATGGTTGGGAGAAGGTAGCCGCGTTTGAATAGGTAGCCCTGGGAAGAGAGAGAAATCACATAAAAAATGTGGTTATGTTCTATGAAATTCGATAACGTTTTCAAATAACACTTTTAGTCCGCACTGGACAGTCAATGTTACAAAATTTCATTACTGGAGTTGGTAAAAATCAATTTTTAAGTGACCTTATAATGCTAGATGGTTTTTTTTATTTGTTTAATTTCATGGTGGATATCGAGTCTGTTTACCTTCTTAATAATATCCTCAATGAAGACATCGTATATCTCATCGACAGCTTCGACTAGAGCCTCTGAGTGTAGCTGCTGGTCTCCACAATATTTAGCTTCAAGCACGGCGAGGAATGCGGCCCACTTGAAGTGGCCTATGGAGGAGCCTAGGGCTTCCCAGTCGGCTGTGTCCCAACGGAGGCCGAGGCAGTGGACTAGTTGTTCTGCTACTATACCCGCTTCTGAGGGTTGGAGTACTACCTGAAGGAATGATGAAGTAGTCGATTTTATTAGCTGCAACGTTAAGTAGAGAACGAGGGATGAGTGCAAGTTATCATGATGTAGGTCACCACCCAACCTATTTTTCTTTCTTTTCTTTCTTTCTTTCAAAGGAAATAAGTAACCAGGATCGTCGGCTAAAGTTGAAGTTTAGTAAGAAACCGATGGATGTTTTTGAATAAAATTGAATTGAATCAATAGAAAACAAACAGTTCATTTATCAATTAAATTTTCATTCGAAAACTTCCATCGGTATCTTACTAAACTCCAATTATATACGACGACCATGTTACTTATCTCTATTGGTGACTGTACGTCATGTCGAATAGGGCAGCCCAGTATTTGAGTCACGGTAACATCCGCAAATCCGGGCAGTTAGGTATCTCCTTAATACAACGCATTTATTCATCAAACTGTCTAGTAGCGCCTAATTTGGAATAAAGAAACTACAGAATCCACGGATTCATTTATAACAAATACAGGGTTATTGGAAAAACATTAACAACGTCTTAAGAGGTCATTGAACTCATCATTATGAACAACTTTTAGTATGGGACCAAACCTGAAATCACGAAAAAAAAATCAGCTGTTCCTTACATTTTGACGAGTTATGCGAACATAAATGTAAGGACCAGCTGATTTTTTTTCGCGTTTTCAATGACCTCTTAAGAGGTTGTTAATGTTTTTCCAATAACCCTAGGGAATTTGAGGATCAAAATACACAATCGACAAACAATTTGAAAACGAGTGAAAGTGTAAAGTTACGCAAGTAGTCTTCGTAAATGACAAGCGTTATGAAACTTATACTATTACGAAATTGAAATTTACACACGAACGTGTTATGATATTATTGGCGAGAAATTAATTTTTCCTTTTATGTGATATCTTAAATCTGTGTGACTAAGTAGTGTCTAATGTAGTCACATGACGAAGCTGATGATAATGCAAACGATGCCTATTATCTAACCGCCCGGCTTCATATCAGTAGGCCAATTCTGCTAATTTAAAACGTTCAAAATCTAGTCGCAGTCTCATCTCAGCGACAAAAAAATGTCAAAAACTTGTCAAAATGTATGGAAATTTGAAGTATTTTTGACAGATTGAGACTGAGATCAGACTGTGAACGTTCTTAAAAATTACGAGAATTGTCGTGCCCCTCAGTTGTAGTGCCCCCAGTGCCCGGCACAGTAATTAATTTTTTTTTTCGATTATCGTGATAGAGTAGGTACAGCGTAATTAATAAAAAAACAGAGTAAACGAGCTGTGGTATTTGGTCGTAAATATACGACTCTGGCGAAATGGACACGAAAATATTTGTCGGATTAATCCGACGTAAGCGGTTATACTAATAATAAAGTTGAACAGTTTGTTTTGTTTTTTGTTTCTTTGTTTGTTTGAATGCGCTAATCTTTGGAACTCCCAGTTGGATTTGAAAAAATATTTTTGCATTTGATAACCTAATTCTTGGAAGGCTATAAGCTTATTTAACATCACGCCAGGAGACTTAGGAGCCAAGCAACAAATAAAGGAGTCAGAAAGAACTTTAAGCGAAAACGAAGTAATAGCGCGGGCAGGCGATGCGATGCGATGGGATGGATCGGGAGAACAAGAAATGTCACGCGGACGAAGTCGCGGCCAGAAGGTAATTTTTAGATATATATTTCTTTAAGTACGCTGTACCGGTACAGTGTCCTATGCACCGGACGACGTCATTACGTCAGCGCCGGCTGTCGCTGAAAACCAGCGCTGGGGCTCTGTCTGGCACAGGGTCGCAGCATAATGCTGAGCGATAGACGTTTTGCGTGGATGTGACGCATGTTTCCCCATACCTTTTATTTATTTTATTTTTTGTGTTTATGTTCTTTTTGCGTCATGTTCACCGCAAATAAACGTATTTTCTTTCTTTCATGTAATAAATAATTTTTCTTTCATTCTTTCTATTTGAAGTGTTAGGGAATTCTGCATATTTAAGTTGGTAAGCTCATATGAATCCTATGAGTCTGAACTTTTGAGAGAGTTTTACTACGATTTCACGTAGGCGAACTAGCCTATAATGAATGTAGTCTACAAATTAGCAAAGCTTGACTTACTAATTAGCACGAGCCACAAAATACTCTCTGTATTTTGTGCACGAGCGCTGAGCAAGCGTAGCTCCTATCTAGCCGCATGATCCCCGGGGGAGTAAAAAATCCCTTCATATTACATCTGTGGAGTCAATAACTGTTTCTTTTCGGTAGTTTTCTGATTGAATGTCCGGTAATTCATCATGTGTTCTATGTATGATTGTTTCGAGAAGAACTTTTTATCGCTAAAACATAATTCATACTAATATTATAAATGCGAAAATGTGACTGTCTGTCTGTCTGTTACCTCTTCACGCTTAAACCGCTAAACCGATTTAGATGAAATTTTGTGTAGAGATAGTTTGAGTCCCGAGAAAGGGTATAGGATAGTTTTAATCCCGATATTCTCACGGGAACGACACTTATGCGAGTGAAACCGCGGGGCACTGCTAGTACGTCTATATATTCTACAAATTTCATGCCATAAATAAATGTCACTACTGGTTTTAAGAGATAGCCTTCGTGATTCTAATTAGCTCTTAAGTGCTGGCTTATAAATTGGCAAAATACTGTCTCATTTATATAATAGTGTGTGTAGGAGGCGACCCACACGTAATTCTAATTTTAGGCTATCAAGTGAAAGCTAGTGAATTAATGTATTGAAGAGGAATCATTTATAATACCACTAGTATTGATAGCAGGTTCCATAGTTCTACGGTAATGGTACATTCGTGAATGTAAAATGTGTTTGAAGTTCCAAAATACTTCATCAGGAGATACAGCGCGATTATTGGATCACTAGCTTCTGCCCCCGACTTCGTCCGCGTAATTTTTTTTTTCCCCGACCCACCCCGTCGCAACGTGTCGCCGGCCTGCGCTATTACTTCGTTTTCGCTTGGCGAAAACTCCAGACTTTTTTTCTTTTTGCTCAACTCCTAAGGGTCCTAGCGTCAAGTTTAATAGAATGTAGCCTTCCTCCAGAACTGGGCTATCAAACTCAAAAATATTTTTATATATGCGACCAATACTTCCAGAGATTTAGAGCTTTCAAACCGTGTTTCAAACAAACAAACTCTTCAACTTTATTATTAGTATTATTTTAAAACTATGATATCTCTTATGATATACATTGAAATCAAATGATGTCAGAGGCAATTTTGTTCAAAATGAAATACATGTCATGAATAACGTATTTATTTGGATAAGGATTAATACCATGTTTATAAAAACACCTTCGCAAATAATGCATTATTTTAGAACAAATTTGGTTAGCATAAAAGAGGTTATAGTGAGCTAACCTTAAAAGATAGACATATGCTGTCGCGGACTTTTTTTTAAAGCTTTTAAAGGGGAACAATTCTGTGATATATGATTTTTGCGAAACTTTAACCGTTTACGCAGCGCACGCAGCGGAAGCTCTCAATAGGAAAAAAATCCCCCGATTTTGAAACATTCTTCATTGGTGCTCCGCTCCTATTGGTTTTAGCGTGATGATATATAGCCTATAGCCTTCCTCGATAAATGGGCTATCTAACACTGAAAGAGTTTTTCAAATCGGACCAGCAGTTCCTGAGATTAGCGCGTTCAAACAAACAAACAAACAAACTCTTCAGCTTTATAATATTAGTATAGATTCAATTTGTCGTTTTAGGGTTCCGTACCTCAAAAGGAAAAAAACGGAACCCTTATAGGATCACTTTGTTGTCCGTCCGTTCGTCTGTCTGTCAAGACCCTTTATCTCAGGAACGTGTGGAGGTATCGAGTTGAAATTAAAATCATATACTCAAGTCTGCGGTCTCTTAAGCTGTGAAAGAATGAAACTTCTAAGTTAACGTAAAAAAAAGATACGGCCGTTTATGCTTTAAAAAAAACTTATAATAAACACTCTCAAGGGAATCAAAATGTATTGGGTAATGTATGGGGTATTTCCCGTTGACCTAGAATCATGAAATTTGGCAAGAAGCAGGGTCATCATGTAGCACAAGTAAAGGAAAAAATCCGAAAACCGTAAATTTGTAGTTACATACTATACTACTTTGTACGGAACCCTCGGTTCGCGAGTCCGACTCGCACTTGACTGGTTTTTTAATATGCACATGTCTCTGTGCCAAAATATTTTTTTTTATTTCTTTTTATTCTTTCTAAAGCACATAGCATTGATTAACCCAAGATATCAGAGTGTTAACGGTGTTAATTAAAGCTCAGTTAACATCTGTATATGAGACGAGAAATGCGAGTAATTAATAAGTACAATACAAGGAGTGTGAATGACCTATTTGTGATACAATACACAGTGGATATTATAAGACCACTGCCTATATATCCACTGTGTATTGTGTCGGTTAAGCGACAGCGAAATTTTTATGCCTCGAAGTACGAATTTTAATGGCGTTTGATAATTTTTTGTCGTCCTGTTTTTTAATTAATTGACAAGAAGTAGATACAATCTTAATATTTTTTATGTACCTATGTACAGAGGCCAGCACATCAAGCTACCCCAATCTGTCAAATTTCTTTGATAGATTTTCAACTTTACTACAAAGGAATAAGGTTCTTAATCAATTGGGAAAATTTAACAGATCGGGGTATCTTGATGTGCTGGCCTCTGTACTAGCATAGTCAACAAACCGGAATGTCATGAGCCATGTATGTCGCTAATCGCTCGCGCTAATGCTAATGACAGCACCCTTATTTTTGAAGATAAAATATTGTAAGTACCGAAACATGTGGTAAACACATGAAGTAAATGATGGGTGAAATTAAAATATGTTCATAAGAACTAACTCTTGGTTTATTAAATACTTATTTCAAGACAAGCCATGTGCCCAATGGGATATTTCATCGGCAAAAATGACGAACTTCCATACAAACTTTTATTCCCAATTGAACCACTTCAGTGGATGAATTTTTAAAAATCGTTCCTTATGGCTCACTTTCAATGGACCTCGTGTGTAAAATTTCATGATTCTAGACCAAGCCGTTTAGGCTGTAAGTTGTCTGTCAATGAATTAAATTATTTTATTAAGTAGATTAATTACGGTTCTACTTTAGATCGAATTGAATTTAAATAGTGTACTTATTTTTTGATTATTAATATTTTATGAAAGTGCATGGTCAACTTGTGCAGGAATGCAGGTAGGTGCTTAAGTCTTATTTGACTTTGCTTTCTCTACGTAATAAAACTGTGCCATAATTTTATTACGCGTATAAAATTTTTATTACACCTCTTTTCGTAATTTAGTACCTTTATGCAAAGTTCATGAACCTTTTATAAGTTTTTCGCTACAGGCTAGGGTGAAGGGGAACAGTAGGAATGACTTCCCGATTCTACTTACTTTTTAGCAAAACTTTTCCCTGTGAACTCTTTTGTTGTCTGAGTAGGCATCCAAAAGGACCATTTAAAAAAAAGTGTACCGATCTTGGCTGACTACGTTCGAAAACGCAATTTTGCCTAAGTATGTCCTATTTCTCTTATTTGAACGTGACATGGCACAAGAATTACTATTGATAAATGTCTAGACAAAATATGCATAAGATATATAGTTGATCCATCTATAAATTATGTAGTACTCGTACCTAATGAATAATGTCACTTACCACATAATGTTTGGAGTCATCAGCATCCTGCACCAGATCCCCAAGCAGGCAGAAGATCCTGAAGAGTTTGAAAACTGAGTCATCGCCGAATACTCCCGGGTCACGTCCCAGTAGACTCTTGCGGCAGACCAGCCAGCACACCTAAGTAATTGGATAAAAAAGTAAGTATGAAGAATGGGTACAAAATCTGTCTGATGGTCCTATTGAGGAGAACAGGCCAGTGCTGAACAGCGCCCTAATTGCGTAGCCCTAATTGCGTATCAACCAGAATCTGAATAATTTTGAAGCAAATTGCTAATCCATTGCTTCATAAGTTCGAAAAATTTGTTTGCTCAACACTTAACGCAATGAATGTTGTTGAACTGTCAAAATGAAACCGATTCCCATTGATAATGTGTTACGCAATTGCTCCGCTGGCTCTATTTGGCGCAGCCGTGAGGCACACATTCCTGCTAATTTCTTACAACGTATTTTGCACTTTATATTTTATTTGATTTTGATTTGTAGAATATGTTGTGAGCCTTTTAGTCTGTGCTACATAAATGTAATTTCTTTATTTATTTTTCTATGCAAGGACGAGCATTGATTGCTAAATTACTAAGCTTTCTCATTCTGTGTTGTTGTTACCACTGATTTTAGCAATGCGTCCACACCAGAGGGGCAATTCTCGTAATTTTAAGAACGTTCACAGTCTGATCTCAATCCCAATATATCTATAAAAAAAAACCTCAATTTCCATTTTTGACAAGTTTTCGATACTTATTGATTGTCGCTGAGATGAGATTGCGACTAGATTTTTAACATTTTTAATTACGGGAATTAGCCTTCTGTTCAGGTACCGTAAGTCAAATCATTTGCATGCTAACTTTGGTCGATAAAGTTGACAACCACCACGACATCATATAAAAATGTTGAGGAATTATAGTAAGTGGCTATGCTAGCAGTTACATACGTGGCCTTATACACGGCGATGGATAATAAGGAAAACGGTTGTTGTGAACATCAAATAATGCTAAAAGACGACGACGTGTATACAGCAAATTCTTACTGCCGAACAAAATTGCGCAAATTGAATGTAAAACCCATAAAGGAGATGGCTAAATGACTGCCCCAAGCATGAATAGGAATCTCACATTAACTCGTAATATTTAAAAAATCATTCATGAATTATTTAGTGTTTAATAATTTCCTAGAACTTTCGTAAACTGTTAAACATAAAAAAGTATATTAATTGTTTTTTTGATTAACATGTCAAGTTCAAGGGGAAATAACACTACGGCAAGCTAGGGAGGGGTCATATCGCTTTTCCAGAATGTCAAATGAAACTGTACTTATATCGATTTTTGATAACAGGTATCATAACAATTTATTTTCCGAAACTAAGGCGTTTAACTCGGTGTCCTTTAGTTGTTTGTTATTATGTTTTCACAGGGTTTTAATTCGGAAAATGGGGCTGTTTTTAAAGTAACAATCGATTTTATTCAATTCCAATTTATTATAATCAAAATCAAACAAATAAAAATAACTGAAAGCTTCAGACTGTGCTTGTTCGTTTAATCTTATTACATACCTATTTTGTGTCGAAAAATAAAAACGGAATAGTGGCCGATAAAACTTATTAATATTCTTTTTTTTCTTTCAACCTACTCGATTATTCTGATGATTCGGTTGTACTTGAAGTTCAATCTCTTCTCTATGAAAAAACAAACGTCAGATGCTAGTGTATTATGTCAGATGTTATGCATGTCAGACTGTCAGACAACAGACGCCGCTACGCTCTGCCGTTTTCTTGTTCGTTGTGCTATTTTATTTTGGATTTTCATTGACCCTCGCTTGTTTATTGGACTTATTGTGTGTGCTCGCCTATCTACTGACCTCTCGCTACTCAACACGGACTTGAAATCAAATCATCATGCGATGCATAAACTGCGGTGTGGCCACGCAAAGACTGCGGCGGCATATCGGGCGAGACACCAGAACACATTATCAGCTCCGGCTTCATTTTTAAATAATGTTCTTATAAGAATCACAGAATAAATAAATAAATCGTATTTTTGTTGTTTTATTTCAATATCTTAGAAGTCCTTGCCAGTGCCTAAACTAGATAACGTAGTATAAGCACGATATATCAATAACCACATACCTACTTACGAAGCGCTAGTTCAGACATGCGGGAACCGCGCGTTCACGAATCGCGCGGTTTTTTGTGATGCTTGATTAACCGCGCGGACATGTCTGAACGATTACTTAATAACTCATACAAATAAGACTAGCGCGATTTCCCGCTGTGTCTGAACTAGCTCTAAGTCCCCCTGGCGCGTTTGTCTGTCAGCCTGTCTACCTACGGATATATCAACAAACATATTTTGATGGGGTTGTCACTAGTAGATTGATTGGTTCTTTCGGAAGGGTTATAGGCATACTGATTATGGCATATAATGAGTTGAAATAAAGAAGTTTTCACAGACAATATATAAATAGGTGGTTGAAATGATGAACGTATTTGAAAAAAGTAAAAACAATTCTACTAGGTAGGATACATTATTATGTAAATACGCGGGCGGGAGTGATTTTTGCGCGGATTGTAGAAAGCCCGTAATTACCTCTTTGTACATATATACTCATGTACCACCGTGCGAAACCGGGGTGTGTCGCTAATCAAAAATATCGTAAATCGTTGCAGAAATATCCAAACGCCTAGGTAAAAGTTCATAGCAATATGTAATTTGTTTGCAGTTTTTTATACCTATTGATGTAGGAGTTACACGAATATATTTTCAGGATTGTAAAGATATGAAAAGTTCCTGAAACTTTTTTCATATGAAATACTAATATTCAGCTATTCAGCATTACATATTGCTAGGTTTCATGGTTATTCTTTGCTGGGGCAGTCGTCCATACTTCTGTTTAGCCATCTCCTTTAATATTTTTCCGGGGTTTCATTAATATTTTGGCTGTTTTCATTTCACACAAAACTACGGACTCATTATTATCACCACATTGTGTGTAGTGATGTGTCCCAGATTAGTCATCGAAGACAAATGAAAACAACTGTTTCTACTGAATGCTACCCCATTTCTCAATAGTTTTTAAACAACTCTGAACACAGAGATACGGCACGTTCGATTATTTACTCGTGAAGCAGTAGGTTGCATGTAATTACAACCCATGTGATAGGCATTGCCTCGTCGCGACCTACTTGCACAGCTGCACAAAGAAGTATTGTGCCAAGTTGATTCAATATGGAATTTTGAATAACGTAAAGATAGTGTCTGCTTTTGGCGAGATGCCTGTAACCTATAAAAATAAGTATTGTTCGTACAGAGCCATGTGGCCCTGTTAAGCACAAAGTTGGCAGAAATTCAAGACATAAAAGTACTACCAACCATTTTTACTGTCTCAAAAATGTAGGCTCATATCCTCACACTTTTTTACATTTTTACTGCTGATCTACCAAGGTACCAGAGCTTGAAATACCGGTACTTTTGGGAACCAGTAACATTGGCTTTGGTGTGATACCAGTACCAAACATAGTAGGTACCTGTACTTTCATGTACCTAACTACTATATATAAATGTACTAAGTACCTATTTCCATTAACACTACTGTACCGGTAGTCCGGTACCTACCTAACAAATATTTCCGTAAGTTAGAAGTGAGAAAACAGTTAAGTATAGTAAGTGAATAGGATAGTTATTAGCATATAGAAGTTAGAAAAAAAACTTCAAGTAACAATTACAAGATTTGTGGTACGCGGCGAATTCCTGAATTTGGTACCGGTTAGGGTGAGGTAAGTATAGTAAAAGCCACTTAACAAAACATCGAGAGATTCGATCAGAAAAATTAAGCCCTCCAGAAAGTTCTGGAAAGCCACCCCATGAATAACCAACATCAATTTTTACGAGTCACGCGGCTGCTCTACTTGGACACACAGATAAATAGATTCATATTAGTTTTGTGGCTAGGGGAATGAGTATTAGGGAGGCATTGGGCAGGGCAAGTGTTTTCTATGTCAACAGCCGGACGTAGTACTGTATATCACGCTCCAGACAACTTTAGCGGAAATCAATATCGTAGTCGCGCGGCCGAGAACCTAGACACTTGAGTGCTATGTTTTGCCGACTGCATTTGTAGCTGGAAAATTTTGGCTGAGTCTTGTCCGCTCTAGACATTTCGTTTTGCTAAGAAAATAATGGAGATTTGTTTTAATTTTGGCTAAGTATTAATCTATATCTATACTAATATAATAAAGATGTAGGATTTGTGAGTTTGTATGTACGGGGTAATGTTCGGAACTACGGATCTGATTCCAAAAATTCTTTTACTATTGGAAAGCATATATAATAATCATATAATTTACAGTAAATAACCATGAATTCAACAACTCATGATTTCAACTCAGACCTAGGTCGAAACTTAAAAAAAAAAAATTGCTGTGCTATTCATTTTGACCGTGCAGGTATTGCACAACTATGAAACAATAGATTTTTTTTGTTATAACCATGTGCGTGTCGATGCCCCTGCCACCCTGTATTTAATGCCAAAACAAGAAATTTCACACAGACAAAGTCGCGGGCAGAAGCTAGTTTTGAATACGTGGAATTTCCAGCAGGTTAACACATGCCTAAAAATTTTCCTTTTGTTCAGAAAGGTCATCCCAATTTTTATGTTAACCTTTTAGGATTTCAAAAACATGTTTTTCTTAATTGATTAGATAAGTGTTATGAATCATGATGTATTTTACTTGCTGACCCAAAGATTTCTTAGCACTCAATTTATTTTTTAATGATTTGCCATCCACAAAAAAAAACCCTGTATTTAATGCCAAAACAAGAAATTTCACACAGACAAAGTCGCGGGCAGAAGCTAGTTTTGAATACGTGGAATTTCCAGCAGGTCAACACATACCTAAAAATTTTCCTTTTTTTTCAGAAAGGTCATCCCAATTTTTATGTTAACCTTTTAGGATTTCCAAAACATGTTTTGCTGACCCAAAGATTTCTTAGCACTCAATTCATTTCATAATGTAGTGCATGTGTGTTTTCTATGTGTTGTTTCAGCTGATGTTATTCTGTTTGCGTAAGTCCTGTTGAAATCAAATTGAAAAATCCACCATATCATTCAATTGGTTCGGGCTGTTTAACCAAGTGGAAGTCCGCTTTTGAGTTACCATTCAAGACGTTTTAGTAAAATTGTGGACAATATCTACCATTAATACATTGTAAATGAGATATTACAATGAACGACAAAAGCCATTAGGTAAGATTGTTTTGAAACCGATTTCGTAACTACACACATCAAAAGTGTCTAGGGATCAACATATATTTTTGCAATAACTTTTCTCCTGATTGATATTAATTAAAATTTTCTTTAAGGATTCATCAAATAATAAGATTCGTTTGTCACAGTAACGATAAACCAAGTCACCTTTGCATTAATAAAGAAATTTGCCATTTTCCTAATAAAGGGATTTTTGACATTTGAACCACTAACACAAAAGTTCGAAAAAAAGACTGAAATAACAGTTTTCTCTAAAATTTTATTGGGTAACTTAAACAATTAATAATCCGTGTTTCTACCGCGAACACTAACAACACAAGAACATCGGTTTGGCATACTCAAAATGAGTTCATCCAAATCACGCTGTGGAATGGCCGCCCATGTTCGTTGCAACAACAAAAAAAGGTCTTCTTGCGACTGGATACCCTCCATATTCGGCAGAGCTCTTCTCTGTAGCATATCCCATGCATGCTCAATCGGGTTCAAGTCTGGCGACTGAGCAGGCCAGGGCAGGACATTGATGTTAGCTGCGGCGAGAGTCTGTCTTACAACTCTTGCGGTGTGCGGTCGTGCATTATCATGCATTAACTGAAATAAGGGACCGATTTGCACTTGTAGAGGAACGATGACGTCTGATACAATCGTCTCAGCATAAATTTGAGCGTTGAGGTTGCCTCTGATCCAAATCAACTCAGTTCTTCCGCCGATCCAAATACCCGCCCATACCATGATGGTTCCACCACTATAAGGATGGACTTCCTGGCAGGATTTTAATCGCTGTTGGCGTCCAGGGGTTCTCCAGTGTCGTATACGTCTTGTATCCGGTCTCATACCAAAACGAGACTCATCAGAAAAGCACACGAAACGCCATTGTTCTTCTGCCCAATTTCTGTGTTCAAGAGCCCATTGATATCGAATCCTACGATTGTGCATTGCTATAGGTGGTACCCGTAGCGGTCTTCGGGAATGAAGGTTCACTTCATGCAAGCGGTTTCTGACTGTTTGGTCGCTAATTAAGTTCCCTGAAGAGTGATGAAGCCTCACGGCTAACATCATGGCGGTTATTGTTGGAGCTCTTCGAGTTAAGATTTGAATGTATCGGTCTTGTCTCCGTGTGGTGCAGCGATACCGTCCTCCATGGCGCTCAGCCACGGTACCAGTGCTTCGGTAACGTGTCCAAAGTCGACTGATAACACTCTGACTTGTATTCAGAGCTAAAGCCACAGTACGTTGCCGGGAACCAGCTTCTATCATTCCCACGGCTCTGAGCATTTCTTCCCTGCTTAAATGACGTCGCCGCTCCATAATAACGTTGGTTTTAATCAGTAGTAGGGAAACAGTAGCACTAATAATGTCTTCAATGCGTTGTATGTTTTTATAGGGAAAATATTGACAGCTGATTTTCATCTTTTACTCGAATTTGATTCACAGTTCCTGATTCAAATTATGAAATGCACCAAAAAGGATCCATATAAATTTATAAAATCATAAATTTATTACAAAGCCACATCTCAATCTCAAGAAATCCGCATATAAATGCTTGATCCCTAGACACTTTTGATGTGTGTATGTTTGTACAATACTGCACGTTTGTCTATGGTAACACTTTGACCTCGAGCTGGCCAGCCTAGAGTACAGGGGCCCAAGTCTGCTATTTTTAATTCGTCATTCCAACACGATCCCATTGTCATTTTGCTAAAAGTTCGTAATCTGCTAAATCCATAATGGTCGATCATTGGTCGGACAAAGGTCTGAGAAGAACTACTACTAAATTTCATGCTAGATTTCATTTAATATAATTATATTTTTATATATTACGTATTAGTGGTTTAAATCTAGTAGTAAGAAGTTCGTAAATAGCAAAAAACATTAAATTTATTCATTTGTCATTATGTACGAGATTACCATTATAAGCCATTTCTTTCAATGGAGTGTCAGTGGTTGACCATTGGAAAGTCCTAAAGACGCAATTATATTAGAAGATTACCATACTTGTCAAAATAAAAAATTATGAAATCAATGATAGACCATTTTGACACTATTGTAGTATCAGACTTGAGGTCCAGGTCAGCTTACACTGGCTTTGTTGGCACTGACGTGTGCCCTACCGTACCAAGCACTATTTCTACTTATGCACGTTTTCAGTTTAATTATTCACATAAGTAGGTAAGTAGTTTCGTATCAGTTGACATGGCTATACAGCAAACGTACAAGTTGTGTATTGAAAAGGTTGTCTGCAAAAGTCGACTTTATGTAGTGCAGGTTGGCAGTAAAATAACTCTGCTTGTATTCGAATAGTCAAGCGAATTTAGAATGAGCTTTAAAACTTTTATATAATTAAGTTTTTGTTTGGAAAAACAAGGGATAGATTGTAGTCTGTCAGTGATAGTAATAGCCGCGGTGATGTAAAGACGTTCGCTTGAAATAAACGCTTCATAGATATAACTTTGTATGATTTTAACACAATATTCCATGCAACACATCGTTATAGATTTCTAAACCATGGATTACTAAAGGTTTAATCCGTTGTATTAGAAATCGGGATAATCTTTATAAAAAGTCTAAGCGTAACCCTGAGAATGATAATATTAAAACTATTTATAGACGCTACAGAAACTTCTACAACAGTATATTGAAAAAAGCAAAACGAACGTACGAAAAACAGGAGATCGAAAATGCCAAGGGCAATAAAAAACAGCTATGGAATATTATTAAGAGTATTAGTGGCTCGAACAGAAGACCAGACTACTCATCATCTCTTCTGTCTTCTGCCGATCCTAATGGGGACATTAATCGCATTAATAGCTTCTTTGTGAATATCGGTGCTAATCTTGCTGAAAAGATTTCCCGAAATACAATTGTTTCTGATCGAGATCACGACTGTGCCGCATTCAACCCTTCAAATTCACTAGTATTTCTGCCAACCGACGAGGACGAGATTCACCTTCTAATTACCGCCCCATTTCCATTCTTCCAGCGCTTTCCAAGGTCTTGGAACGCTTGTTAACTCGGCGTCTCACAAACTTTCTCGAGACTAACCATCTGCTATCTCCCGCACAATTTGGCTTTCGAGCCGGTAGAAGTACTGATGATGCAGTCCACGAACTGCTACACTCTACTGTTACCAATCTGGATGAAGGTAGAAAGTGCATAACAGTGTTCCTTGACCTTGCGAAGGCATTTGATACAGTGTCTGTTCCGCACCTTTTAAGCAAACTAAATCGTCTCCGCATAAGGGGAATTCCGTATAAATTGTTGGAGGACTACCTTACTGGCAGAATGCAACGGGTTAAAGTAAATAATAGTCTGAGTGACACGTTACCTATTAATTATGGGGTTCCTCAGGGAAGCATAGTAGGCCCCACTATCTTTCTTGTGTACATCAATGACCTCTGCCAACTCTCTCTCCATAACGGTAAAATTATTTCTTTTGCTGATGACACCGCATTATTTTTCACTGGTGATAGTTGGGATGAGGCCTTTGACGCTGCACAGTCGGGTTTAAACACTGTTTGTAATTGGCTCCAGAATAACGTTTTGACGCTTAATGTTTCTAAAACTAAATATATAACATTCGCACACAGAAGTAATCTCTTGCCACCGCCCTCTTTCACCATTACAGCTCACACATGTGGTTCTGCCAATTCAGCCTCAGATTGTCAAGGCCCTTCCCTCGAAAGAGCTGACAGTATCAAATATCTTGGTATAAACATTGATCAACATTTGACATTTAAAATACATATAGATCTCCTAGTGACCAGATTTAGAAAATTAATATACATATTTAACAATCTCAAGCATGTGGCTGACCGTAGGACTATCAATATGGTTTAATTAGCTTTATGCCACTCGCAAATTGAATACTGCATCACATCTTGGGGTGGTGCAGCAAAAACCCACCTATTGGTACTAGAACGAGCACAGCGTGCTATTCTTAAGGTTAGTGCCGGCCTACCGTACGATTTCCCAACAGTAGAGCTTTATAAAAAGTGGGATGTCCTGACGGTCAGACAAACTTTCATATTGCGCACAGTTCTTAAAAAACACTCCCAGCTACCTTATGACCCAAACCTACCCGTTGGTAGTCGCCGCAGATATAGAATATGTCCTACCTATCGATTGCATTCATCCCTTTCCCACAAATTCTTCTGCTTTCTCGGACAACACCTATACAACAAAATAAATAAATTACTAAATATCTATCCTGAAACAAAATCTAGTTGCAATAAAGCCTTAAAAAAATATCTTAAATCGCTTGATTACCAAAAAACCGAGGACTCATTGAAAGTACCCAAATAGGTTCAAAGCCCTAATTACCCTTCATAGCTGTTACCCACCCATATCTCGCAACACAGTCACACAAAACAGAACGACTCGCCAATCACTTCTACACACTCACAATCATTCACAATTCGCAGTCATGCATACACCTCATACGCCCACACACATATCATTTTAATCAATACACTTGGATGTTTCTGCTTATTTCTTTATTTGTACTACTTATTTTTAATTTAGTAGATGTTTTTTTTTTTTTTTTTCTTTGAACTTTTTCGATTTACTTGTTATTGTTATCTCCTGGTCATTTCTACAAAATTCTTACCGAGGTGAGGGTCCTGGTGACCTGTAACACAGGTTTTATTCGTAAAACCTACTTCAGGCACCAGTCTCTCACAAAGGTGTGAAAAGTTTTACAGTTCTAAGTTTGCGCTTTTTTTAAGACCACTTATTGTGAAGAGAAAATAAATGATACATTATTATTATATTATTATTATAGTACTGTGATAAGAAACCCTACCTACTTACTTAGTATTTACTGAACTTAGAGGAATTTCTTGCATGCATGATTCATGATTCCTTTATCTTATTGTTAGTCTTGAATTACGTGAAACAAATAATTAATTAATCACTCTTACAAAGGATCGTCTAGCATTAAAATGTTAACGTTTTTCTATTGATTAATCTTCCCTGAACTCGACCTTTTAACTGGTTTACATAGTAGGTCTTTAATTACAAATTAAATAATTATTAGTATAAAGTTTAGAACAGTCATAACATAATGATTAGTGACTGTTTAACCATACATTTTTGATATTTAAACGTAAAAAAATCAGCAGTTTCGTACATTTTGGTCTAGGTATTGAACTTTTGTATTAAACAGCAAATTTTTTTTTCGTGATTTCAGAGTTGGTCCCATAGTGAAAGTTGTTCAGTTTGATAGCACCTCTTGAAGTTTGTAGAGTTGATTTTGAAATATACAAGGTGTTAATGAAATAACCCAAAACCTGAAACTAGTTTGTTTAGAATCGGCAGCAAAATCGAATACAATAATTTTTAATATTGGTTATTTTTTTTTCCAAAAAGTAATTATTTGTCATGCCGTGTCTAATATTTTTTAACGACGCTGTACGCTACTGTCCAACGCAATGAAAACAAACAGCGAGGGTGAGGAGAGGGGGTGCTAGAGCTGGCGCCAAGGCCGGGAAGCGCGCCGGCGGCGATAGAGCTACGAATCTGTAAGAAGTAGCGCGACAACAACATTTACAAATATCTTTTACTATAATTTTTGAAAAAAAAAATTATATGTCATATCAATTTATTAATATAAAAATCGGTTGGGGTGTCCGAGGTTTTGGGTTATTTCATTAACACTTTGTATAGTATATATTAGACTAGACTAATAAGTAAGTATATACAGTAGCAATCATTGTTTGCAACTAATTGTGTATTTTAGCGCTAATGGTTCCATCGCACTAATTGACCTCCGCCTAAAGGAAGACACGGGCACACAGTAGAACAGTCACGCAATCCAAACTCCCGAAGTAAGTAGTCGAAGTTCATTTGTGTCGAGTTGTCGACCAAACGTATCAAGTCATTGGGGGACCATTAAGAGCCTACACTACCTCAGCTAAAATTCAGTCTTTATCTCGCTCGCACGATACTGCTCGCGGACTGAGTGAGAGCGAGACAGAGTGCGGTGCTAGGCGGCAGGCAGCGCCAATAGTTTAGGTATTTGCTTTTTACGGTGAAAATAATGGTAATTAAAAAAAAGTAAATAACATAAGACCTGCTTTATAGTTAGTTCGGTTAGTATACAAAGTTTCATGATCTAATTTGAAGTATTTTTTGAATACCAGCGGTTTATTGTTCGGTTTGGAGGTAACTTTGGATTTTATTTCTGTCGAGAAAATTTTATGAAATCGTGTTTTCGTCTAACATAAGACCTAAAATTAATCCTCAACTTTACCATATATTTATTTCAAAATTAATGCTGCAGTATTTTCGACCTAACGGAGGATCATGCTAAGCCATTTGAGGTAGTATAGGCCCTTAATGAAGAGTGTTGAAACGTCTTTATAATAATACCAGCCAATAATTGTCACAGTGCAGGGTAAAAACCTCTTCTCCTACAGATAAGGCACGAGCAGCGGATGGTCGTTTCTCCATAGAAACGCTCTCGCCTGTTTTCTTTCTTTTTTTTTTTCCTATCTGGTTAATAAAAATGATTTTTTTACAGAATAACAAATAAATGTAATAAAATAAATAATAAATATTTATGTAGGTACATACTTGTAGATATGTCCCTATGTTTTCCGTTTTGATGATAGATTATTATTATAAGCACTAGAACCCCTAAAAATGCTCAAAATTGCCGCTGTCAATAGAGGCCTAGTGTACAAATTTGGCAACTATTAATGAAAAAAGAAAAACATAGGGACACAGTATAGGTATCCTTCTTATTCAGTTTATGAAATATCTTTTAAATTGGTCCAGGACGAAGAAATAGTTAGAACCAAACCTCGAATTATGACTTTTTACTCAGGCTTTTTCAAAAGTGTCGTCTCTCCGACATCATTTCCTCTTAAACACCACCCTTGCTTAGAAGGGTTAACAATTTCGGATTTATATTAACCATAAGTCCAGGTTTCTTCACGATGTTTTCCCTCACCGATATGTACAGAGAAACTCAGAAATCACGTATGAGAAAACGTTACATTGGTACTTCCCGGATTTGAACCCACATTGGGCCACTATTGAGTATTCTACTTAATTTGCAATTGAGAGAATCCTATTACTTTATATCTATATTTTCTTCTTCTTCTAATATATAAAACTAGCTGACCCCGCAAACGTCGTTTTGCAAAAAAAAAAAAAAAATAGATAGTAGCCGATTCTCAGACCTACTGAATATGCACACAAAATTTCATACAAATCGGTCCAGCCGTTTCGGAGGAGTATGGTAACTAACACTGTGACACGAGAATTTTAGGTTTATATTAGATTCTCGAGTCACAGTGTTAGTTACCATACTTTGTATGAAATTTTGTGTGCATATCGGGTAGGTCTGAGAATCGGCCAACATCTATTTTTCATACCCCTATTTTTTTTTTTGCAAATCGACGTTTGCGGGGTCAGTTAGTATTATATATAACTAGCGGCCCGCCCCAGCTTCGCACGGGTGCATTTTTTTTCATACAAACCTTGTCCTGGAAATATGCGCAATTAAATAATATTGCGATTATAAATTGAGATTTAAACTATCCTATCTTTCAACTTGGATGAAACTGCACACAGTGTGCAAAATTTTATTAAAATCGGTTCAGTAGTTTAGGAGTCCATTGCGGACAAACAACGTGACACGTAATTTATATATATTAAGATTATATGATATAATATAATTTATAATAATAATATTGTAAATGCGAAAGTAAGTTTGTTACCTTTTCACGCCTTTACAATACCTTTGCAATACTGTATATAATTATACTGTGGTTCAGTGGTTTACCACTGAACCACAGTATAATTATATACAGTATTGTAACTCGGCCGTATCTTGGACATAAATGCCTACAGCCGCGCGGTACGTAAATATGCGATAGGGCTGCCCGCCGTTTCCATTTAGTTTTGTGATTGTAAATATACTTTATTTTATATAAAAAAAATAAAATAAGTACTTTGTGAATTGAATAGGAAGTGTTCAATAAAAATGCATGTTGTTTTTTGATTGGTAGATTTAATTAAAAAACCATGTTTCTGTTTAAATAACAAATCGGTCTTATAAATTTGCGACTGAAAAATATTTGCGGCTTGACTGAGACGTACGAAACGCTTTATTATTAAATTTTAAAGTATAAAAAATCCGCATTCTAATATAAAGCTTAATTAAAAATTGTTTTGGGAAACATGGACAAGGTGGAGAACTCCAATCTTTACAAACTTCAACACCTACCTACTCAACTACAATGCAAGAAACAGCTGACGAGTAATTTTAGCTGTTGTTGTCGTTATTAATACCGAGAAAACAAAAACGGTTTTTAGTGGTATAATTGTTGTTATAGCAGCAGCAGAAATACTTCATTTGAGAAAATTTCAACTTTCTAGTGACAGCCAGACGGTCAAATTTATTTTTTTCTAGTATTATTCATACACACAGTACAATAAACAACTATTATTAATAATAAAATACCACGTCTTTACTTTGAATTACAAACTAACAAAACAAAACACACATGCCCCGAGGTTTTTAACACAAGCATAAGTACCTACCGTATCATGATTCATGAACCGCCTATAACTACCTACTCGTATTTCACTCTTGTCAATTACTTTCCTTTACTCTATTCACTTTATTAATCCAGACATCGTTTTTTTCGGGAGATAAAAGGAAATACTTATCCATTAAAAAGACACACATTATGTACCTACCTACTAGTAAGTAAAATTATTTTATAGTTTTACCTTTCAGAGTTTCCAGGTAATCTAAAAAAAGTTATCCCTGGATGCGTTATTGACGAATTCATGCAACCAAAAACAGCACAATATATCCTACTCGTCATATTAAATATGTACTTGAACTTATGTTTAGTGAAAAAATCGCGCGGTTATTGTTAAAAAAACAACACATCGACCGTTCGTCACTGCGGCACAGTCGCGACTGTCTGCCTGCCGAGCGAATGCCGAGATTGAGGCGCGTAGGCATAGCTCGCGCATCGTCCGTTTGTATGAAGATGGAATACTGTATATAATTATAACGTGACTGAACCGAACATCTTGAAATTTTGCATATAGGTACGTTGTCAGGTATACCGAAACGGACATAGGGTACCTTTTATCCCGAAAAAAGTGCTGTTCCCGAGGAAAATCACAACAACGTTATTATGATAATAGATAGCGCCACGTGCCTTTTGAATCATGATTTAACTTCTATTTCACGTGGACGAAGTCGCGGGCAGAAGCTAGTTTACAATAAACCTTGTATTAGATACAGTTTTTGGTTTTTAATCAGGAACCACAGTAAATGATGGAATATTTGGAATGTAGAAGGAATAAGAAAGGAAAGAGCTTGGAGCAAATGATAAAGAAATTATCAAATAAGGAGACGAATACAATAGGTAGATTGAATTAGATAGATGTTTGGCAGCCTATTTCTATGCACATAACTTCCCCTCGCCCGACTTCGTCGTACGTCGGAATCGAATCCAATATATTTTCACTACATCTTCGTATTTATTATGGAGAATTTAGCGTCTCTCCCTCTTCCGCATTTCCAAAGTCACTGGAAAAATTCCGGCATACAATTTGTGTTCCCCTTCATTATTGTGGAAGACTGGATTATATCAGGAGAATCGGTAGCGGATCTTCAATCCATCTATAAAATTTAACCTACTATGATAATAAATATAATTGTCTTGGTCGTACTGTATTTATACAGTCATTAAAAAAGGCTGCATGTGGTCATCATGGCTGTTTATAGATTATTATGATGCTCGTGGCTACAGAAGCAGGATTTCTTTTTATATATAATCCGCAAGATCGTCACCATCATCCTCTCTTACTTTTCCCAATGTATGTCTTATTCCATACATGTGACATCACAGCGGGCCCTATCAAAATACCAGCGCTGCGACATTTATTTTTTAAATTTTGCAGCATTATGCTGAGATAGGAGCCTTTTGGCCTCCTAGGAAGGACTTTCTGTTTCATTTTTCATTTTGTTACTTTTTTTATATAATTTGGTTTTTTTAATTTTGATTGTGTTTAGTTTAGTTTGTGATCTTCCTGTACCAATCGCAATAAATACTTTTTCTCTCTTTCCATAAAGGGTGAAATTGAAAACATGCGACAAACCGAAATGGGAGGTTGTACTCATCATTATGAACAACTTTTAACAAACTAAGTGACCAAAGCTGCAATCTGAAAAAAAATAACAGCTGTTCCCTACATTTTGACGAGATAGACGAAGATGATAAATGTATGGAACAGCAAATTTTTTTTTTTTGGTATTTCAGGTTTTGTTCCATAGTAAAAGTTTTTCATAATGATGAGTACAATCTCCCATTTCGCTTTGTTGCATGTTTTCAATTTCAACCTGTATATCTCTATCTAAATAACTAGCTAGCTCTATAGAGCAGTGGTGGCCTAGGGGTGGTAACGGCTGCCACATACGAATTGTAGGTCTTAAGCTCGAACCCAGACAGGCGCCTTACTATGTGTAAACTATTTCATCGCCACTATTCTCAAAACGGTGTATGAAAACATCGTGAGGAAACCGGCATGTCCTAAGAAAAAAAAAAATTCTAAGTGACATCTCCCAACAAACACTGGGCCCTTATGGTGTATTACGGCCTACTCCCTCTTTTACAGACCCTGTGCCCCGACAGTGGGAGCATTATAGAAAGTTTATACAACTCCATCTGCTGTCTCTTTATTATTCACCCCCTTTCTAGTCATAACAACTTTCCATAAACCGTTTTAGGGATAAAGAAATTTTTATTAACGTACCTCACTAATCTTCTTCTCATATTCTCTGACTGTTGGCAAGGTGGTGGTCTTCGGCAAGGAGCTGAAGACCTCATGCTGCAGGTAGTAGCGGAACTCGTCGAAGGTCAGCTCCTGTGAGGATCTGAAGTGGTCCAGACCCTTCTCGACTCCGTATAGGTCGAGTAGAGTCCCAATATTCGCTGTCAGTACCTGTAAAATAAAATAATAGTGAAGTATTTTTTAGGGTGGGGTAGGGGGCCGCACCTGCAACTTGAGGCTTTTAGGCTTAATAAGCCAACAATGATCCATGGTAATCAAGTTGAATACCTACTGTTTAGGACAGGTCAATGAACTATACAGGTTGTTTGGCTCAAATTGCTCTAAATGGTGTCAAATATCACCCCCTTGAGGCTTTGCATCCAGCTTCCAAACATTCTATATATAATGAAAAACCGTTGTGTGTTTAATAATACTGGAACTGACTTATAGTCAGTACTAATGTAAAGCTCTTCTCTCACAGTATGTCTGTCTGTATTACTTATTTGTAAAGCATACACTCACGGTCAACAAATTACAACATATCCTAGACTCCTCCTAGACAAATACTTTCGCTACCGTAAGAACATTAACTTTATGTTCAGCGGTAATAGGTATGCAAACATCAATAATATTCCATTTAAAACGTATTTATCTTCAGTTGCACGTGCCTTTCTTTGTACGACTCTCTGTTTATTTGCCCCAGAAGCTAAAACAAACGCTACCATACTTGTAAACATCTATACTACACTAGAAACATTACAAGTTTGAAGTGGTACTGCCACTAAGGCACTACAAACAGATGAAATCACCAGTCGCAAGTTACTGCCGCTGACTCATTGTTTCTGCCGCTATCAGCTAACTCAAACTACTATTAGTTATTCTCTGCTCAAACGCAAACTGACACGTTTCGGGTTTCAACATCAATCATACAAACATTGTTCAGAAAGTTTAGTCGAGTTCTTTAATACCTATCTGAGCATGTTCATGAATCAAAAATATATAGGCAATGGTAAGTTTCTTAAAATTCTAAACGGCTTTGCTATACAATAAAATTTGTAAACAATCTGTGACATCATAAATATGTGACTACATTATATCAATAATATTGCTACAGATAAAGACTCTGAAAACTGTGCGCAATTCCTTGTCCATATTATTTAGCGCAAAGTTAGGTTCACAAATATCTATGCAATTTTTCTATAAAAAAGATCTGGACAATTGGAGCCTTACAGCCCGGACCTCGCACCCTGCGACTTCTTTTTGTTTCCAAAAATAATTAAAGACAAACTTAGCAGCACACGTTTTACGAGCCCTGAATCGGCGGTGAATGCGTACCATGAAGCCATTGAAGAGGTCCTTAAGGAAGACTAGTCCAACTGCGTCGTACAGTGGTTTCAGCGAATCCAAAAATGCATTAATTGCGAGGAAATATACATTGCAAAACAATAAATGTATCGTAAGTCTTATACCTAGTCTAATAAGACTCCAGACACTTTCAGTATGCCCTAAGTACCCCCTACCTACAACTTACTTAGTGGACCTTTTATATTAATTTTGTTTCGGACTCCAAGATATTCTAATGAGCACAGTCCTAAGTCACTGATCATGGAACGTAAACCGATGCGTTTCGGGTTACGTTGGCTTATCTAATGAGTGATAATCAGCTGCCATAATAGTAGTGAAATTAGTCATTAAATTTTATAAAGCGGAGATGAGATTGTGTGGTTTGATGACGTAATTATTCTGTTGTAGATTAAGAACAACAAAATGTTTAGTGATAATAGAATGAGCAGACATATTCTGTATGTCTATGTTACACTAATAGGTACTATTATTTTTTCTTTGGGAAATTCTCGGATCAGTGGCAACATCCCTGGTTGAGCAGTTTTTTTTTGGGGTTAACTGCGTTCAGTAGATAGTAAACGTTTAAAACCGGTATTTACATATTATGTCACCATGGGCGTATCAGCAACCGATACTTCGTTTGTCAAACTCATTACAATGATTGGCAGTCCAGTAACCAGATATGTCTGCTAACCTCGCAAGAAATGTGTGTGTGCGTCATGTTTTGTGGTTGTTACAATCACATTTTTGAAGCGCTTGACAACAGGATATATCACTGTACTTGTAACTTGTAGAGCGAAGGGATTTATTCTACATTTCAACGTGATAAGTAATAATGACTAGATTATGTTAGGTAGGTACGAACTTCTGTTAGTCGGTTTGCAAGAGTATTTTAGTAAAATTCCCTCAAATACTTTTGAAAAGCTTTTAATACAAATGTTCAAGCGTGTATTCGCCGAAGAAGGGTTGGGCAAAAGTGTAACTATCTATTAAAACAGAACAACCACATTTTTAAAGTTATAATTAAGACTGATGTAATATACCGAGCCCATTGACATTCCTTAATTATTATAGGCATGTTGGTTACAAAGTTTGACAACCAGTAACTGGGTTGTGAAGGTCAGATAGGTAGTCGCTCCATGTAAAATACTGGTATTCAGCTGCGTCCGGTTAGACTGGAAGTCGAGCCTAACATATTTAGGACAAGGTTAGGCAGATGATTGATGCTCTTCGTTGGCAAGGCAACTGCCTTTTTTGCGCAAAATCAATGCACATACCTAATAAAGTAGTTGCCCATATTGCTAGTCAAAAAATGTATGATATCTAGCTAGAGTCTATGACTCTACGATGAATAATCGACTGGCTTCTATATCAGGGAATAACAAACGCAGACGTCAATTAACAAGGACATATAAAATAAAAAATAAAAACAAAATATGTAACAAAATGCCGACAGTGAAGGACTGTGTCTCAGCTATAGTCGGCGCTTCAAGCGATGCATCCGTTATTATTCAGAAGCTTATTAGTCAAACTGTAAGAAACGCCTGTCCTATACTTGTAGGGTTACCAAAGTTATCGTTCGGAAGAATTTAGATTGATCTCTATTAACCCTTCGTATCCAACGTGGATCCACGCGAGACGCAATTACTTTTTTGTTGTTTCTGTAATTACGGAATTCAACCGGTTAATAGGTAGGTAGATTTTTTTCTGAAATCCTATTTGAATCGGAATTGTTTCAATTCTAACGTAACCTTTTTTCTTTTTTTTTCGGATTGGAAAATCCTCATGGATGTCCGCCGTCCTAGAGTGGGCGGCGGGGTCTGTCAGACTCTTACTGACTAAAAATCACCCCGGTGTTCCATCTCACACCTACGCCGGGGGTCGCGGGAACGTACCTACGATCCTTCCGCAACCCCCGGCTGAATTCTAACGTAACCTAACCGATTATATTTAACCGGTTTCTAAAAAGGAGGAGGTCCTCAATTCGGATGTTTATATATCCATATATTTTTTATATAGAAACAAAACCTTGATTGTTTGTAGTGTTGTAGGTATGCTTAAACAGCACAGCATGTTGTTTGAAATAAGGTTTGCCAACCTGTAGTTTACTTTAATTTTTTTTTAATACATTCCGCCTTCCTTAAATCTACCAAGTTTTATTCAATTATTTTTGAGAAACCTGACGTACCTACAAGCAAAAATCACTGAAGAAAAATCATACTTCTGTTGTCATGCTACAATGTCGTTTAACTTACCAATTTACAATGTCATTTAACTTACCGATTTGGTAAAAAACATGGTAACCCTGATCGGGTTCAATATCCGACGATAACTTAGTGATTCATGCAATGTTTTGTTGCTCACAGGGCGGTGTCTCTGTCGGTGAAGGATAATTCACCATTTCAATAATAAATATGGAAATTGTCTTTGATTTTTGTCATTGTATCTGCATAAGAACTTAATTTTCTTCTGTTTGCAGAAATTATTCATGGAAAAAGTACCTAATACGTAAGTACCATAATTTATTCTGCAACTTTTTCTGTTTACTGACGATTTTTTCTATTTTTAACCGACTTCTAAAAAAAGGAGGAGGTTATCAATTCGACTATGTATTTTTTTTTTGTATGTTTGTTACGCGATATCTACGGCAAATGTGAATCGATTTAAATAAAATTATGGTCTCATATAAATTTTATTAACTTTGCTTGGGGAGTTTTTGAGTTAGCTTAAATAATACGTATTTTTGCCACTTAGTTTAGATTGATGATGTTGTAATGACTGCCTGTCACTGATATTTAAGTAGCAAATAGTGTTATACGAATTTGTGTGGGGTAAGTACAACTTAAAAGTGAAAAATAAAAACTTTTTTACAAAAAAATAAATAAATAAATAACCGACTTCCATAAAAGACACTACAAAGTGAAAAACAACTTTAATTTTGGAAGTCTGTGGCAAACAACAAAAAGCGAACCCAACGATATCGACTTCCGAAATTAAAGTTATTTTTCACTTTGTAGTGTCTTTTTAAGTTTTTTGTTATTTGTCTTTTTAAGTTATTTGTCTTTTTTTTTAACCGACTTCAAAAAGGAGGAAGTTATCAATTCGGTTGTATTTTTTTTAAATTTTTTTTTTTGTTTGTTACCTCAGTACGCCGTCATTTATGAACCGATTTGGAATTTTTTTTTTATTTGAAAGGATATGCTTCCAGATTGGTCCCATTTTTGTCAAAATCCAGTTCTGATGATGGGATCCATGAGGAATTGAGGGAACTCCTCAAATATTATAGGCATACATATAGAAATTTTGGTATTTTCATCAACATGTCAAGCATTTGCATTCAAAAAGTATAATTTGGTGAAGTGGAACTGATGAAGGAGACCACAGATAGCCACAGGAACTCTTCAATGATAATAAGTATTTCACGGGTGGCGATAAGATATCTCGATTAAGATAGTTAAGCGACTATGACGAAGCAAATTTAAATAAATGGTTCTGACGAAAATGGTACCATCAAACCGATCTGATGATGAAGCTGGAAGGTACCTAGTACCGGAACTTCGTAATAAAACCATGTATTCTAGCCGTGTTTGGGCTTATTGGAATTGTCATGAGATGCACTCTGACTATAAAAAGTAAAAAATAAAAACTTTTTAACAAAAAAAAAAACAACCGACTTCAAAAAAAAAAACACTACAAAGTAACTTTAATTTTAATTTTGGAAGTCGGTGGCAAAAACGTAAATACAAAACAAAAGACACCGACTTCCGAAATTAAAGTTAAAGTTATTTTACACTTTGTAGTGTTTTTTTTTTTGAAGTCGGTTGTTTTTTTTTGTTAAAAAGTTTTTTTGAAAAAAGTATTTATAGGTTATAGCATTGGTGTCGTAGGTATTCTACATGTTCATTCTTTATTTTACTAATGCTATGTTATACCTAGCTGTAATATAAGTATGAAATGTTTCGATTCTATCATTTTCCTATTAGGGGACGTGACAGCACGGTTTTTGCAGAGGTTTAATTTTTGTCCTCTTTACCTACTTTTGATCAAGGTGATTGTCCAAATCCAAATCATTAGATTTGTTCACTGTGGTAAGGGTATATAGTCCTCTTCACCGTATCCGGCGACAGCGACCCCGACTACTTCTCTTTCCTTTCGTGAGCTCTCTGATGACTAGCAAAACCAAATTTGGTCTTGAAAACCCGGTCACACCGTATACAGAAGAGCTGATCAGCATCGTTGTATGTGTATGCATAGGAAGGCTTTGGGCGGCTTTTGCGTATTTGGCGCTTGTTGTCTAGGTCTTCAAGACGATTTGTTTCAAAGCGTTCTGTTGCTTTGTGGATTGAAGTGCGCCACCTCTCTCGGTTTTGAGCAAGCTCCTGCCACCGATCAACGGGAATGCCACAGGTCGTAAGGTGACGTTTGAGGGCATCTTTGTAGCGCAGGTATTGCCCGCCCTGTGCACGTTTTCCTTTGGCGAGCTCTGAGTAGAAAGCCGGTTTTAGGTAGCCTACTAGTATCCATGCGCTGCACATGACCACACCATCTCAGTTGGATCTTTATCAAAATCGCCTCCATGCCCATCATTCCCGTGCGCCTTAGCACCTCCGAGTTGGGAACACAATCCTGCCATTTTATTCGAAGGATAGACCGAAGACACCGCAGGTGAAAAGTGTCAAGCCTTTTAATATCACCTCTATAGAGACACCAGGTTTCTGCGGCGTAGGTGAGTATTGGCAGAACTAAGGCCTTATAAACGTTTATCTTAGTTTGCAGTTTCATGTCGTGAGAGGTCCACACACGCCTGCCAAGTTTCCCAAAAATGGCAGCTGCTCTAGCAATCCGTGCCGGGATCTCAAACGCCAGCCTATTGTCGTTGCAGACTTGACTTCCAAGATATTTAAAGCATGACACCTCCTCCAGTGGCTCAGAATGGAGCTTAACGGTTGAGCTGTCAGCGTCACATCCCCTTGGTGGCTGCTTTAGGATTTGGGTCTTTTTCACACTAATTAGTAGTCCAAATTTGCAACACGAGGCTTGAAGATCATCAGATCGTGGTAAGGGTAATACAGTCACCACTCTGGTCTTTAACACAGTAAATTCAGTTTATTAGAAAATCATAGTAAGTATAATAGGTAATAGTAAAACGGGCTGGTGTCCGCAACTCCACGTCAATGCGCGTATTTTGCGTACAAAAAAAAAATAATAAAAAAAACAGTAAAAAAAAAAATAGTATAAATGGACCCCGAAAAATTCAAGTGCAATTTGTCTTGTGTATTTATTGCCAATCCCTTTATTGCATTTTGTGGAGGATCATTGTGCGCATGACATCAATCACGTAAAAATGTCAATTTCAATTGATCTTTCGAGGACCCTTTATAGTACTTAAGTTACGTAAGTAACTTGAGAGCATATTAAGATACATAATTTTAGTAGCTAGGTTCTTTGCCTGTCACATTTTAACAAGGTTTTGAGTTGATTGTACAATTGCACGCTAAATGCTTGTGGGAGTAATCATAGTTCGCAATTATATTATGAATCATAGCTATTACTACACGAATACTATGCTCACTGGTAATGGGAAGTAGAATGACCTTACACCCACACGTCTGACAACTCTTTAGCGTAACTATCGAACGAATTGATTTCCTCCGTAAGAATTATGATTGAAATGCGCAGCTACAAATTCTATTAAGTTTCGTTCCTCTGACCCTGATCCTCTAAATTACCCAATATTCCGTATTCGATGGCACCCTGTGTCCCGTATTTCCATGTTGGATATGTAAATTAATTGTGAGTGACTTTCTGACTTTCCTTAATACTTACTTAGTATGTTTGTAAGAAGTATGGAAAGGGTTGATTTGGCATCGACATTTAAAGACATGGCAGCTATTGAATAAAGTCACTAGCCAAGTAAAATTACATGACGTAGTCATCACACCACAACATTTTCTAGGGTAGGTTAAGGTCGATATTATATGATAAAAGAAAATAGATCCTATCATAAATTGAATGTTACATACCCCTTTATATAAAAACGATGCTTAAAGACACGTTTAAACGTGAAATGTATGGTTCAACAGTCGCGAACCATTACTTAACTTTATGAATAAACCACATAATGTACAACACCAGCAGTAAATACAATTTTATGTTGATACTTAGTTAAAATCAGTAGAGCAAGTAGGTAACATTCGGTAAGCCACTACACAAGTCAGTTGGTCATAATCTGTAGGGTCACGTCAGGGTCAAACTGACTAATATGGACAGCTGTTCTCTTTAGGGTCTAATATGGTCACCCGGATGTAACCTTTACGTTTATTATGTTAAATATATTTAAATCACTTTATGGCTTGTTCTTATAAATATTTTGTATTGTAAGAGCTTACGATATATTACTAAGTGTAAGTAGGTAATGATAACTTGAAAAGAGTGACGTAGTGACTGGATTTTCAACAGTTGCAGTGGTTAGGATTTCTGGGAATAGAGTGGTGGCTTTTTCCAAATAACAAAACAAATAAGCCACCTCTCTATAGTTGCGTGCTACTTACAGAAATCAAAATCAAAATATTTTATATCACAGAAGCCTACAAGAGCACTTATGAAACGTCAGAAGCTAGGTGCACGAAAATAACATAGGTACCATCGAGGAAACTTACATCTGCCCAATTTGAAAACAAAAACCACATATCAACAGATGTGGTTCTCGTGTGCACGGGATTTTGTTAACATGCAAGCACCCTTGCTAACAAGCAAGGGTTACTATAGCGCTGCAAGCAAGAATAGCCCTTACGGTGTATATATGTAAGTTTCCTCGATGGTATGTAATGTACCTACATAATATAACATCACGCCTGTAAAAGGTATAAAAAATTAGATCTCTGCCTACCCCTTCAATAGACAAATAATGGACTCCTCACAACTCATGCCCTTTCCCAAAATCTGTGTCTAATTCCTAGTCCTCAAAACGACTAATTTAATAATCGTGATCGAAACACATACAAATCGAGCGATGCCTTCAAAAGGCAACGGGGTAACTTTGCGTAACACACTATCAGTAGCAATGGATTCAATTTTGACAGTTCAACAATATTCATTGCGTTATTTATGTTGTTGAGCAGACACATTTTTGAACATTAGGTAATGAAGCAATGGATTAGGAATATCTTTCAAAATGATTCAGATTGACATTGATAGTGTGTTATACACAAATAGGATGCAGAACAAGTAGTCTTGTCTAGACTTTATGGAAACCAGTACCTATAGTCTGTTAAAGCAAGAATATAAACATAATACCTACTTAACTAGGTAAGTAAGTTAATGATACTTGTGTTTGGTTGCTTAGAAATATGCCAGGCGCAGGGTAGAACAGCCGGTCGATTCTGTAAAAATCTCACCGTGATAACTTAGGTGAAGTGAGAGTGAAGTGAGCTATCAATAGTGGGAATCCCTAACATCAGTGGAGTGACAGCTCACTTCACCTAAGTTTTCACGGTGAGATTTTTACAGAATAGCACTGCTGATATAATTTAACTTTACATTTATTTAGGTGAAGTGTCAGCCACGTCTAGATGTGGACTCTAATTCTGACACATATTGTGTAGGATACCAATTTGAAAGTAGGTAGGTATCTAATCCATCACCCCCGAATATGGTATGTTCCTGCAATAATTTATGTTTCATGTCTAGACAAGAAGTGACCTTCGTAGAGTGACAAGAAGTGACCTTCATAGAGTGAAAATGTGAACGAAACTGCGCTGCGGGGTAATTGCGTAACACATTATCAGTAGGAATGGCTTTCAAATTTGACAGTACAATAACATTCATTGCGTTATTTACGTTGTTGAGCAGTCCTTCGAACATAATTTATGAAGCAATGGATTAGCAGTAGGTATTCTTCAAAATTATTTAGATTATGAATATTTTGATTGATAAATGCAATTAGGGTGTTGAAGTATTAAAACTTCTGCTGTGTTGTACTGATAATGATAGACTATAATTTGATACGGTTTGAAATGTCTGGAGATAAACATTTTTCTATCTTAGGTTTCCTTGGTCGAGCCGCTTTACAATGCTAGTGCACATTTGCATATTTATATTATCCACAGTGCATAATCGTGTGTTACTACGACATAGTTTTATTGCAATAATTAACGAGATAGTAAGATAGCCACATTGCTAGGATATTGCCTGGCATTCTATGGGTCAAACAAATGCTAAATATGACTAAAGCCTATATCTAGAAATACTTAATTTTATTATTTTAATAATCTTCAAATAATTCCCTAAAATAGAAACATATCTCATTAATTACTTTTATAACAGCACTAATATTTCCATATGTATCTGTGGTAGTATTAATAGATTTCGCTGCACCTAAGTCGGTACATTTTAAATGTCATTTTTCGCGTGAAAGTAGGCGTTCACGCTTGACATTTTCAGCAGTGTCAGGGCTGTCTCATAATTACAGTTTATAATATTTTGATATGTATTTAATTTCCAATTTACTACTTCGATTGCTTGTAATTATTTTTAATATCGTGATTTCAGTAGGTAATTTATTTTTGAATTTATAACGTTTTTTTTTTTATTATTGTGTAAACATTGCAGACCACACAAACCGTACCTAAAAAAATTTCGTTTTGGTTCAATAATTGTATGGTAAATATTCAGTTTACCTTTCATTAAAGTTGTTGAATGGACGCTTTTAATAATGTAAATAAGTGGGTACCTATTGCGGTTTTCCTTGCCCTTTCTCATAAGTAAATAACATTAATATTCCTACTACTTAACGGCTCACAATCTCCAGGCAAAACCCAGTGACTCGTGTTAAATAACAGTACCTACTTAAGTAGGCCAGGGTATCTATGACTGGAGTACTGGGCGCAGGTAGTGCGTAGAGCAAAGACATTGTTGAAACCAATACTTACCAGTCTATTATTGTTCTACTGCAAGGCAAAGACATCTTCTCATACAGAGAAGGCACAAGCATTCAGGCACGGATCCAGCCCTCAAAAAAGGTTGTGGTCACGGCCACCAGAAAATCAGCCAGGTGCGAGTCGGAGTATGAACTCGCTCATGATCGATATAGTGTATTCCTACAAAGGAGATGTTTACAAAATATATGACGCCCTGACCTGACCTGACAAAATTTTACGCATGATTCATTGTATTTTATTTTATTAAGGCATAATATAGGATATAATATTAGCAGCCTATCGTCCTCAATAGACCGTGAAAGTGTGAAGTCACAAGTCTATTAGGGTTGTGGGCATGCGCATCGTGCCCACAACGGTGGATCTGCGCTTGCGAGCATTGATCACCCACCATGCTTGATCAAGAGCTTTCCTAACGATGTTTTCCTTTAACGATGTCAGTATTGTCCAAGATTAACTCAGAAAATATACTCTTACTAGCTTCTGTCCGCGACTTCGTCCGCGTAAATTTTTTTGTTTCCCCGACCCACCCCGTCGCAACGTGTCGCCGGCCTGCGCTATTACTTCGTTTTCGCTTGGCGAAAACTTCAGACTTTTTTCTTTTTGCTCAACTCATAAGGGTCCTAGCGTCAAGTTTAATAGAATATAGCCTTCCTCAAGAACTGAGCTATCAAACGCAAAAATATTTTTATATATGCGACCAATACTTCCAGAGATTTAGAGCTTTCAAACCGTGTTTCAAACAAACAAACTCTTCAGCTTTATAATATTAGTATAGTTTATTTTAAAACTATGATATCTCCTAAGATATACATTGGAATCAAATGATGTCACAGGCAATTTTGTTCAAAATTAAATACATGTGATGAATAACGTATTTATTTGGATAAGGATTAATACCATGTTTATATAAACACCTTCGCAAATAATGCATTATTTTAGAACAAATTTGGTTAGCATAAAAGAGGTTATAGTGAGCTAACCTTAAAAGATAGACATATGCAGTCGCGGACTTTTTTTTAAAACTTTTAAAGGGGAACAATTCTGTCATACATGATTTTTGCAAAACTTTAACCGTTTACGCAGCGCACGCAGCGGAAGCTCTCAATAGGAAAAAAAATCCCCCGATTTTGAAACATTCTTCATTGGTGCTCCGCTCCTATTGGATTTAGCGTAATGATATATAGCCTATAGCCTTCCTCGATGAATGGGCTATCTAACACTGAAAAAGTTTTTCAAATCGGACCAGGAGTTCCTGAGATTAGCGCGTTCAAACAAACAAACAAACAAACAAACTCTTCAGCTTTATAATATTAGTATAGACTAGCTTCTGTCCGCGACTTCGTCCGCGTAAATTTTTTTGTTTTCCCGACCCACCCCGTCGCAACGTGTCGCCGGCCTACGCTATTACTTCGTTTTCGCTTGGCGAAAACTTCAGACTTTTTTCTTTTTGCTCAACTCCTAAGGGTCCTAGCGTCAAGTTTAATAGAATATAGCCTTCCTCAAGAACTGAGCTATCAAACGCAAAAATATTTTTATATATGCGACCAATACTTCCAGAGATTTAGAGCTTTCAAACCGTGTTTCAAACAAACAAACTCTTCAGCTTTATAATATTAGTATAGATTATTTTAAAACTATGATATCTCCTAAGATATACATTGAAATCAAATGATGTCACAGGCAATTTTGTTCAAAATTAAATACATGTGATGAATAACGTATTTATTTGGATAAGGATTAATACCATGTTTATAAAAAACACCTTCGCAAATAATGCATTATTTTAGAACAAATTTGGTTACCATAAAAGAGGTTATAGTGAGCTAACCTTAAAAGATAGACATATGCTGTCGCGGACTTTTTTTTTAAGCTTTTAAAGGGGAACAATTCTGTCATACATGATTTTTGCAAAACTTTAACCGTTTACGCAGCGCACGCAGCGGAAGCTCTCAATAGGAAAAAAAATCCCCCGATTTTGAAACATTCTTCATTGGTGCTCCGCTCCTATTGGATTTAGCGTAATGATATATAGCCTATAGCCTTCCTCGATGAATGGGCTATCTAACACTGAAAAAGTTTTTCAAATCGGACCAGGAGTTCCTGAGATTAGCGCGTTCAAACAAACAAACAAACAAACAAACTCTTCAGCTTTATAATATTAGTATAGACTAGCTTCTGTCCGCGACTTCGTCCGCGTAAATTTTTTTGTTTTCCCGACCCACCCCGTCGCAACGTGTCGCCGGCCTACGCTATTACTTCGTTTTCGCTTGGCGAAAACTTCAGACTTTTTTCTTTTTGCTCAACTCCTAAGGGTCCTAGCGTCAAGTTTAATAGAATATAGCCTTCCTCAAGAACTGAGCTATCAAACGCAAAAATATTTTTATATATGCGACCAATACTTCCAGAGATTTAGAGCTTTCAAACCGTGTTTCAAACAAACAAACTCTTCAGCTTTATAATATTAGTATAGATTATTTTAAAACTATGATATCTCCTAAGATATACATTGAAATCAAATGATGTCACAGGCAATTTTGTTCAAAATTAAATACATGTGATGAATAACGTATTTATTTGGATAAGGATTAATACCATGTTTATAAAAAACACCTTCGCAAATAATGCATTATTTTAGAACAAATTTGGTTACCATAAAAGAGGTTATAGTGAGCTAACCTTAAAAGATAGACATATGCTGTCGCGGACTTTTTTTTTAAGCTTTTAAAGGGGAACAATTCTGTCAAATATGATTTTTGCGAAACTTTAACCGTTTACGCAGCGCACGCAGTGGAAGCCCTCAATAGGAAAAAAATCCCCCGATTTTGAAACATTCTTCATTGGCGCTCCGCTCCTATTGGTTTTAGCGTGATGATATATAGCCTATAGCCTTCGATGAATGGGCTATCTAGCACTGAAAGAGTTCTTCAAATCGGACCAGTAGTTCCTGAGATTAGCGCGTTCAAACAAACAAACAAACAAACAAACTCTTCAGCTTTATAATATTAGTATAGATAATAAATTCAAAAGTCATATTGGTATTGGCTCTGATTTTAACCCACAGCCTCGTGATGTAGTGCATAAGAGGCGAGGCTTTAAGGCGAGGTTGCAGTACTTTTTAACTTTTTAGACCTCTGTAAATCTGGCAAAATATTAATTTTGCGCAAAAAGAAAATATTTTAGGAAAATTGAACATATTGTCAAGCGCTGTGTGATAAAAACGTGATTTAAAATAACTGGCTCGATAATAAAGATGACACTAAATCGCTATTTAAAACGTGTAGGTACGCACGGCTACACATCAAGCTATACATAACCAATTAACCAGTTTACGCTGACTTCTGATTGTACGAAAAACCTATACAATGCGAGGTCAGCAAAATTTATAATTTCCTCATTAATTTTTCTATGAAACAAATACATTATACACACAATCTAGCAGTTCAAGAGCTCGCAACGGCCGGCCAGTGTCTGCGAGAGAGAGATGCCGGGATACGTATTATGCGGGGAGTGATGAAACGTTATCATACCTACACACCGCACTATAAAAGGGCCTTAACCACTGGACCATAACGCACAAAGCCTTTTTTAGATGACACGCTTTGGTATCTATCTACCTTTATGTTTTGTTAAATAGTGCGATTTAATACGACACGGAAGAATTCTCTTGCTTTTTTTTGCAATGGATATCTTGATATATCTATAGAATATCATCGACTTAGCAGATGATTCATGAGTTACAAGGTTGGCCCTAGGCTCACAAAAAATATTTCAAGTCCTCGCTATGATTAAAAGGCTAGACTAAAGGAGATCAAACGCAGAACGCAAAGACACATGCAGCTAAGAGAAAGTTACCTACCCAACAATATAACGCGCCAAAGCACATTAGGAGCCACAACGCAGATATTGTTTCAGACAGATTCAGATTTCGATTTGAATTTGAACTGACTCTACTCCAGTGAAATGAGGCTCGGTGTGGTCGGGCCGCGCCGCATCCCAGTGCATTGAAAAAATAATAATCTGACAACCCTATTCATGATACTGTCGTATCGTCAGGGGCGCGCCGACCCCATACAGCGCCTGTGTACGAAACCTATGTAGCGCCTATTTTTTTCACGAACTTTCATGTTTCAACTTATTTTTTTTTATTATTTGTTAATTTTGACCGAAATAAATGTTCTCCAGTTTTATACGAGTATACTTAGGTATATAATATTTTCCTAAATAGATAAAATTAGTTCGCTTCCGTTTACCAATTACTATGAAAAATAAAACTCAAATTATATTTTTACCTAGGTACTTTTTATGGTGACTTAGATAAGGTAGATGACTTTTTTTAATAATACTGATTTAACTAATAGGTACTTAGTAGCATGCAATGTTAAAAAAAAACAAGAGTGAGTGTGAGTGAGATGTGTAAGAAATAAACATAAAGAACTACTTAAATTATATTATTACCACTCTTCTCGCTTTTCTATTTGCAAAATCCTTAATAATTTCGTGTATGGCTTCCTCTATGGCTATTGTTGCTAAATTTATTAATTTTTCTTGGCTCATAGTTGAGCGCAGGTAATTTTTTATAAGTTTTGATTTAGAAAACGATCTTTCCGCGCTTGCTACGGTAACTGGCATAGTTAGCAAAAAGCAAAAAGAAAATGTTTCTTTTTATTTTGACATTACAAACAGACTAAAGTTATATTTAATTATATAGAAAATGACATAAAAAGCACATACCGCTACATGAGGCGTTTTTTGAATCAGATTTTATAACACCTTCATCGATAAAGTGACTGGTTTCTGTCTCTAATGATTCTTTGGAAGTGGATGGTAGAGGCGTAAAATATTTACTTATTTTAGTTGTATTTTTCTCACGTTCTTCTTCTTGTTTTCTTTTCCTTATTAAATTCTGGTAACCAGAATTTTTTTTTTTGAAGTGAAAACTTCTTTAGCGGCGCTGCGTATTTTTTTGGAATGGGTAAAAATCTCTAAACTCGCGTCAGGACACGTGACCTGATCGAGAATTCGTAAGACGGGTGGAGAGAGGGCAGGCGGCGCAAGGCGCTTGCGCGAATGTTGAAGTGAAAACTTCTTTAGCAGCGCTTCGTATTTTTTTTGGAATGGGTAAAAATCTCTAAACTCGCGTCAGGACACGTGACCTGATCGAGAATTCGTAAGACGGGTGGAGAGAGGGCAGGCGGCGCAAGGCGCTTGCGCGAATGTTGAAGTGAAAACTTCTTTAGCGGCGCTGCGTATTTTTTTTGGAATGGGTAAAAATCTCTAAACTTGCGTCAGGACACGTGACCTGATCGAGAATTCGTAAGACGGGTGGAGAGAGGGCAGGCGGCGCAAGGCGCTTGCGCGAATGTTGAAGTGAAAACTTCTTTAGCGGCGCTGCGTATTTTTTTTGGAATGGGTAAAAATCTCTAAACTCGCGTCAGGACACGTGACCTGATCGAGAACTCGTAAGACGGATGGAGAGAGGGCAGGCGGCGCAAGGCGCTTGCGCGAATGTTCGATAATTGTCATGTTTGTGTACGATAGCGCAATGAATAAATATTGTATCCTACCACATAAATAATAATACTTTTATACTGATAACGAAAGCAATTCGTACAAAATTATTCTCTAACCATTCCAAAATATCAAAAATGCAGAACATTCATATTTAAGTTTTCACTTCTGCCGGCACTCCCGGAGTGCAACCCGTCGATTTTTTTTTTTCTTGAATAGGTACTATCACTCATCGTGAAAACACGCTAAGACAATCAGTAACAGAAAAACTATACAAAGTGTAACATAATTAACGCAAGACCTCATACACCTCAATTAGAGTATTGAGTTAAAAGCATAATACAATGACCAAAACTATTTTTTTTTTAAGTTTGCTTTTTTTATTATGAAAATCGTGTTGGCACTAGCATTACTTCATGCATTTAAAATTGAGTCTTATTGCCTTTAAATAAGATTCAATTTTATTTGGCTCAATCGGCGATTAGTATGAAAAAATACCTATATTAAAAGTTACTGAAATCGATACAGTAGTCAATTATGAACAAACTACTTTCAGGACTTGCGTTTATTCTGTTACACCTTCTATACTGCTTATAGTGCTAGAACTTTTTCTTATTATAAAATAAAAAATCAATGCGCACCTTGCACACACTTTCGATTGAATGCTTGTTCAATTGGTTTAGCAACGAGAGATTGTTCCATAGAGTCGGGGAATCCCCGTGAGTCCCGTGACCCCACCCCGCTTACGTCGCACGCATCGCATCGGTCGGGTTGCGTTCATAAACTCGTTCAAATAAACACACGGCTGGGCGCTTCCTTTGATTTGAACGCTGAGCTTATAATTAATGTAAACTACAACCCAAAGCATAAAATTAAACCACAAACGTGACTATTATCTTGGGAGACTTATACCTACAATAAGCGCATTATATGTTTGTTATTTACAAGGCATATGTTGCGCCTATTGTATGGCAGCGGCGCGCGCGGCGCCCCTATTGCCTTGGCGCCTGTGTGCGCCGCACACTTCGCACACAGGGGCGGTGCGGCCCTGCGTATCGTCTCCAAAAGGGGAATGTCGTCCTTACCTTTAACGATGCGTGAACGCGAATGTGGACTTGCGACATTTATTAAATTAAGCAGAAATTGCGACTTTTGATTGCTTCATGAGACTATTTTATAGTTCCATGTAGGATTACTTATAGAATCAAATTATGAGCAGCTTATTGACTGACCGGTAAACATACCAAGCAGAAGTAGTGCTATTCTGTAAAAATCACAGCGTGAAAACTTAGGTGAAATGAAAAGAGCTTAAAGTCAACAGTCTCTATCTTAGCATCAGGTGAAATGACCTCTCTTCAAGCTCAATTCACCTAAGTTTTGACCGTGTGGTTTTTACAGAATAGCACTAATGATATTTAGATTTGTATAATTAATACAATTATTATAGGTACTAATCTCTTATTAGGTAAAACTGGCCTACCCTAAGTTGAAGCTAGCAAATCTAGCAATTTACCTAGATTGTAATGCGTGAGCATATACGATAGAGTATTCATAATAGCAGCTTTATTTTTAGACAATCTTATTTTATCGCCATATCAATCACACTCAGTTAGAGATACTAAATATCTACTGATATCACCGCAATATAAAATAATGAGATAAATTGATTTGCAGCATGCGAAGCGGGCACTCAGCTAATTTGATTTTATTGTTGGAAGTCTTTACGAGCATCCAGAGACCTTCAATACAATTACGAAAAAAGTTTTCTGGGTCTTCGTCCTTCTTGGCAAGTGGTACTGGCATTATTTTCAGCTATTATGTTTTTGTGGCAGTATATTCGCTGCCATAAACCTACTTACTTTTCCAGTTTATAGCACACTATGCATGGAGTTTTTATAATCCTTATACTTTTCTATTGCAGTTACAAAGATTTTCTTCGCTTCGATGACGCGCTATCTATTATTTTTGTAGGCCAAAAAATTTACTTGTTTTACGGTATGGTGTTGAGCCAAACACAAGTATAGGAGGAGTAGGAGGTGAGACCCATCTTCTTCCTATTTTGCATACCACGTTAAAGATAAATGATTGTATTTCTGTTTAGGTAATTAGGTTTAACACTAAGTAGGTCAAACACTTTTACACGTCAATCAATTTATAAAACTAGTTGTGGTTGGCAATTCCTATCTAACTTTTTTTGAGAAGGAAGGCCGAAACAAACTCCAAACAGCAGTGCTATTCTGTAAAAATCTCATCGTGAAAACTAAGGTGAAGTGAGCTGTCATTCCACCTGATGTTAGGGATTGCCTCCATTGATAGCTCACTTCACGCTAACTTCACCTATGTTATCACGGTGAGATTTTTACAGAATCGATAGGCAGAATCCTACTTCCTACTAATATTATAAATGCGAAAGTTTGTGAGGATGGATGGATGGATGTTTGTTACTCTTTCACGCAAAAACTACTGAACGAATTTTGATGAAACTTTACAGTAATATAGTTTATACATCAGAATAACACATGGGATACTTTTTATACCGGTATTCCCACAGGATCAAAACTTACGCGGGTGAAACCGCGGGGCGCAGCTAGTACAATAATAATTCTTAGATAGGTATCTACTATTGTAGTACAGTTGGCTGCACGTCAGTAGTAAAACTTTGACCTTGAGCCGGCCTAGCGAAGTGCACAGTTTCAGTTGAACAATATACTGAATTGATTTTATGAATGACTATTTTTCCTTATGTTTGCATAGCGCTATGAATGTCAGACACTTCCATTTACCTATTCCCAAGAGACAGCAAAACCATAATAAAGTATGACAGAATCGTCCTACTTTAAAAGAAATATCAACTTAATTGCTTGTAATTACGAGCAGTTTTCGAGCGTTGAAAGTGACAAAAATGCTTTTGGAGAAAGCCACCCCCTATAATGATTGTAATTTATGTCAATTATTGTTTTTTGTGCTTTGAGCCGGACACGGAAAGACAAGAAGATTATACAGCTATGTTAAATATTTTAACTGCAGTCTGTTAAGTAGGTGTTGAGATAACTGAATGAACTTTTAATGAACAAAATCTTTCGGCAAAGTTGTTGCGTGCTTTTTGTAAAATTCTTTGAAGGTGACGGTAACCTTCACAGGGCAAAATTAAGGCATTTTAAAGCTTTCATGACATGCAATACTTAACTACTAGTTGCTGAAATTCATAAATATCTGCTATGACCTCGTGCCTGCATATTCCTCAGTCATTTTTAAGTTAGAGGTCAAATATTACTAATGACTGCCTCGTTGGTCCAGTGGTCTCAAGTGCTACTTGTAAGTATGAAGTCTTGGGTTAGATTCCCGGGACGGGCAGTGTTATTGGGTTTCTCTGTTTAGAATGTGTCACTTGTCAGTAGCAGCTTGGAGCCTGGATTATTCATGTTCGGTTGATGGTTATAGGCTCGCCCTATATTACATTGGTACCTCCTCTGCATTGGCGTATTGCCTTTTTTTCGTGTATGGGAAATCATCAAATGACACCTCCCGCTGTGGGTGGAGCAGAAGGGGGTGTCAGACTTTTACTGACTAAAACCCATCCGTGTTCCTTCCTTAGCCCTTTAGCCCTGTATGTTCCGGGGTAGCGGTAATCCTTTCCGACAATTCCGCTGCCCCGGCAGGCTTCGGCCCTTCCCTGTTGCTGTCATCTCTTTGAGGCGCGCGTGGAACACGTACGCGCCAAGGAGGGAGCCTGGCCCTAACTTTTTTTTTGTAGGGAATTTGTCATGGATGACCTCCGTCTGGGAAGAACGGAGAGTTATGTCTTCTACAGACTAAAACCCCACTGTTCCTTCTACTTCCATAAGTCAAGGGCCCGGATTATACTTGTACAGACGCCAGCACATCAACCTATTACAGTCTGTCAAATTTCTTTAATAGATTTTCAACTTTATCGCTACAGCATTAGTTCGAGGTTGACTGGGAAAATTTAACAGTTTCGGGTAGCTTGATGTGCTGGCGTCTGATATGATGTATTTGATTGCTTCTGTGTGAAGTTATATTATGTAAGTATTCAGCTTAGAATTTCGAATAGGTCCCCAAAAATCTTGGGGTGGGCATCAGACCACTCTGAGGTGGGCACGCCCAGCCGCCCCCCCCCCCCCCCCCCCTTATATACGCCTATGCTCCTTTGCCTCTGCCGAACCCTTCGGGGAAATAAGACGTGTTATATTAGGTTAAATAATGTAAAGTTAAAAGAATGCGCATATTTTCATTTTGATTTGCCTCTAATGGCTACTCTTGCATTGCACTATCGACTCGATTTAGACAAATAAAGCGTAGGCGCAGATCAGTATACTTACCTACCTTATTTAGTTGAAGTAGTTTCGTAAAAAGATTTCAAATCAAAATCGATTTTTTTTTTTGGATTATGTGGCAATGGAGAGCCTTTATATTTCGCAATACACCTATTCCGTCCTAGAATTATTATAATTCAATATCCTAAAAGGAAATGATTCATAGATACGTCTCATTTGTATTCATTTCTTGCTCGTTTCTTTGATATCCACGAATCGAATTACTAACAGGCTTCAAACTTCGCCTGCAGAAACTGGCAAAGTAGTACCAAATAGAAATAAAGGAAAAAAAAAATAAAAACTTGGGTTTTACTGAAATAATACAGAGCGTATTTTATTTCTGCTGAAATAAAACTATTCAAATGACCATTGCGAGCTTCTCGGTGACATCATTATACAGTCTTTCGCAGTTTTCGAGGTCAAAGACTTCAATACATCACATAATATACCTATGCTACATCACGCATTACGGCTAGCCTGCAGTCCTGAGGGGTTAGGCTGACTGCTGAGGTGTGGGTGTATTAGGTGTAGTACACCCACATTTCGCCAGCTAAGGGAGGCCAGCCTATTGCCATCAACCATGAGAATATTCAGATTCAGGGCTGCTATTGAAATATTCCTGATGGAAAAACTCAATGACACTTTGCGCGACCTGAGAATTGTACCCAAGACCTCATGCTTGGCAGTATATGCTTGCGACTAAGCCAACGAGGAAAATAATGTATCATTACTTAGCTGTAGGCTCAAGGCACTAAGTTCTAGGCAAGAGGCCCGTGTTCAGCCTAGATGACGACGGGGTGCCAGCCTGACAACCTTGACCGGGTCACAGCAAATAGCTAGAATGATCGCATACTTCGTAATATAAATGCAAATGTAGGTTTGTTTATTTTAAAATAGCTTTTGCCTGCGGGTTCGGCCTCGTGGACGTCGGAAGTTATCCCACGGGAACGTGGTATCAAAAGTATTTCTTGTCCTAACCTAGGTCATGTTCTACGTGTCTGCCTTTTTTCATTCAAAATTCGTTCAGATGTTAAAAGGCAACAGAGAAACAGACAGAGTTACTCGTACTTTCGCATTTATTATTTTAGTTTGATAAAGAAGTATGGGTTACCATGTTATTATGGGCATTGAGAAATACCTACGATTTATGAATCGTTGTTACTAGCTGACCCCGCAAACGTCGTTTTGCAAAAAAAAAAAAATAGATAGTACCCGATTCTCAGACCTACCCGATATGCACACAAAATTTCATACAAATCGGTCCAGCCGTTTCGGAGGAGTTTAACCACAAACACCGCGACACGAGAATTTTATATATTAGATAATACAAGCAACTGCAGGTCAAAGGCTTCTTAAACAGAGAATGCGAGAGCACTGATCACTACATTCACTAAGCTTGCTCAAAACAGAACTTTATTCAAATATTTTAAGTCTACATTATTTTTAGGGTTTTCAGCAGCATTTGGTACGAAATAAACTCCTCTTTTAATTTTTTTTTTGTAATAGAGTGCACAATGCACATAGTATGGTAAACTATGCTTTTCCAGCTAAGTTATAGCTAGCCAATAAATAGATACTCATGTGAAGTGTTGGCGAACTAAGTAGGAAGGTATCAGCCTATTTAGTTGAGGGTGTTTGCGAAGACATCACGCGGCACTGGCAGTCTAGATAGCCAGTCAAGTGTCTTCCTAATCTAGGGTCGGTGAACTGATCTAGGAGCATTTACCTCCTAGATTAAGCATTTTGTTTACGTTTGCTAATAAGCGGGTAAACAAAGTTTTCAAGGCTAAGTCATGATGACGATGACGTGCAAACCGTCGTCCCATCTACTATTTCTGTTTTGTGCACATGATTATAAATCTATTTTGTTTGTTTTTATTTTTCTTTATTATTCGAATTTTAATTATCTTTTTGTATGCGTGTGACAAATAAACCGATTTTTCTTTTTTCTGTATTTAAATTAGAAAAAATCCAACTAACTTCAACAGTAAGTTATGTCTTGTCTTGTAAAATGTACGTGTTCGGAAGCAGTACAAGTTTACGTCTTATAAGTTTTCACCGTTTCTAAAAATCTTATCAGTCTGATTGACATGTTTCAAACAATCAAACGTAGGTAGGTACAATATTCATAGATAAACGACATAGTAAATAACATGTTTATCACCAACAAAATACCTATATCTCTAGATAAAATTGCTCAAGAATTCTACGGCATTGGCCTGTCAAGCTCCTTACGAAAAAATCGGGTATGAAATAAGCAGATGATCTTTATCTATTGTATTTAGATCAGCCGCATACCCAGTTTTTGGAATTCAAAATATTAACCCTTTGACCGCCACGGTCGTGTATAGACGACAAATGAAAACGTGCCCAACACGCCAATGTCGACAAGAAAACACCATGTTTTAAGTACAAACACAGAAAACTGAATTTAGTTTATTTATTTTGTACTTAAAATATGGTGTTTTCTTGTCGGCATCAGCCGACGGTGGCGTGTTGGGCACGTTTTCATTTGTCGGCTATACACGACCGTGGCGGTCAAAGGGTTAAGTAGGACCTACCTAAGAAACACTGAAAAGTTGACAGCTTCTTGCTAATTCCTGTTTATGATGCCCGTTCTTTTAATATAGGCATAGGCACAGGGGGCCGATTCTACTAATTTGCAAAGTTATTCGCTCTCGGGCCCAAGTCCGCTATTTTATAAATCCGTCATTCCAACACGACCCATTGTCATTTTGCTAAAAGTGTAATCTGCTAAATCCATAATGGTCGATCGTTGGTCGGACAATGGTCTCAGAAAAACTACTTAGGTAGGTACTACTAAATTTCATGCTGGATTTCATTTGATATTTATATTTTTACATATTACGTATTAGTGTTTGCAAGTACGAAGTTCGTAAATAGGTAGCAATAAACATTACATTTATTCATTTGTCATTATGTACGAAATTACCATTTTATGCCATTCCCTTCAATGGAGTGTCAGTGGTTGACCATTGGAAAGTCATAATGACGCCATTATATTAGTAGATTACCAAACTTGTCAAAATTAACAATTATGAAATCAATGATAGACCATTCTGACACTATTGTAATAGCAGACTTGAGGCCCTGTACCGTTTCATCAATGGTTTATAGTTTTGTTCGGCTCTTTTTCCGTTACACTGCTATCTTAATATTTACCTAATACCAAATGTAAATTATCTTTACATAAATCATTCATTAATAACATAATTATTTACTTACTTATAACTTCCTATTCTTATCGGTACCTACTAGACTGTAATATCTATAAGTTTTAAGTAGCGCTTTCCTGCGACTTCTTTTGTTATGATTTTTGAAAGGATTATGAAAATCGGAAAACCATACGAGTACCTATTATTTCTATGGGGAACATATTTTCCCCGACCCAATGCTTGTGGATGATTTTCTATAGATTTATAAAATAAACCGGACAAGTGCGAATTGTACTCGCGTGGAGAGGGTTCCGTACGATGAATAATTATGTTAGAAGCCTAAAATATTTCATGTAAAGTAGGTTGCCAAGACTTACATAACGTAAGGCTTATGGCGTATGATAAGAATTTAAGTCACTGGTCTAAGCCAAGCCATACATTTTGACGAAGATGTTAGGGGCTTCGCTCTACATTAGATCTGACAACTTTTTAACAGTGAAAGCGTTATGTAAACCTACTTAACATGAAATGATTTTGGTGAGATTTTATTTTTTTGTAGGGTGCTCTATTTATTTTTATTTTAGGGGTGATATTTTACTGATATCACATATCATACATGTTAATATCATAAACCATAATTATAAGGGTAAAAAAGGTATTTCTTGCACGCCAGCAGTTATTTTCTTCAAAGCCAAGAAAAAAGAGTTTCTTATTCGTTGTTTATGTACAGACGCCAGCACATCAAGCTACTACAATCTGTCTTTCTTTAATAGATAGGCTAATTTCCACCAAAAAAAAAAATAAAAAAAAAAATAAATAATAATAAATAATAAATAAATTTTCAATTTATTTCCATAAATTGAAAATCTATTTAGTCCGTCAGTTAGAGTATTGGAAAATAATGGACACGTATTTTTTGTTTTTGTAAATCAATGATTATTGACAAAGATAAAACTTAGGAGTGGGGGCTCGTGACGTCAGAACTCACTAAAAATTATACTAAGGTGTGACGTATTGAGAATTTCAAAAGCGTCGTATCTTCGTCAATTTTGGTTTACATAACAAAAGAAAAAATACGGGTCAAATATTTTTTGATAATCTAACTGACGGACTAATTAGATTTTCAATTTATTGATGGTGGAAACTAGCCTATTTTCAACTTTATCGCTAAAGTATAGGGTTCAAAGTTGATTGGGAAAATTTGACAGTTTTAGGTAGCTTGATGTGCTGGCGTCTGTACAGCTTTCATAACAAATGGAAGTGGATATACCTATTATCTTAACTTTCAAGGATTTCGGAAAGTACCCTAAGCATTGATATGTATGTTACACTAGATTAGCAATTACCGCACCAAGGCGTTGCCACTAGGCTGATGGCCACAGCCATCAGCGTAGCTAACGTCAGTTCAGTGCTCTGTGTGACGCCAACCGAAGTCAACTGAGTGACATGCGACAAAAAATATCGCGAAAGAGTGCGATTCAAGATCACAAAAACATAATAAATTAACCGGAATTACTTTCCACACGTAAATTGTCTCTGTGTTTATATCAACGTAAAAACGCAATAAAATGTAAATTTTGTAAATTAGGTTCAGTGTTACCACTAAAAACTTAGTTTTAGTTTCCCACATTAGTGGGAGTTTTTAATTTATGGAATAAGTGATTTTAAATATTTTTTAATAACAACGAAGCAGGGTGCCTAAAGATGCAGCACACCGTGAAAAATGGGTGGAAATAATCCGATTGCTGAGAAAAGAGACTGACTGGCTATTCAATTTCATTAATAATAAAGAAAAAATATTCAAAAAGAAAATGTCTTAGTTATTTTCATTATTTATAAACTTCTATTACACATCCAATAAGAAATACATAATTCAAATATTTAAAAAATAATTTAACTTAACCTAAAACGCTTTTTATGGCTTAAAATGTTGGGGAAAATTTCACATGGGTAGGCAACCCCATCCCGTCATTGCATGTTTATAATGCGGTCTTTGTCTAATCTAAGCGACGGTATTATTCTTACGACGTGTGTAAGTGAGACAGATAGATGTTTACTTTTAAATGTTTAGTGGTTTCAAAGCTACGTCGTCGCATTTATAAAGTGGCTACACTTTTTTGACATATTTTATTGAGCTTTGCTTCTCTAGTTATTTATCTCAATGACCCTAAGTAAGTAATTATTTATTTATTAAAAGACTTAGCCTAGGTAACATCAGTGTTCTATCAATATGGGATGGGTATGGCTATTACATATGAGAAGACCCCTGCCCTACAAACTAGGAAAATCCTGTATCTTGAAGGACCCCCCTTAGAGTTCCCTCCCTAGAGGTTTTATTTTCTATGTATACAAGCCTGCGCCCCCTGAATACGTGGGTGTGAGGGTGAAAGTTAACAGACAAACTGACGTTAAGCCCGAGTCTAAGTTGTCAATTTTGCATTATGAACTTTACATTTGTCGGAATAAAGTTCAAAATACAGTTACTGGATCGAAGGTTTAGACTAGGTCTAAAATTTGAAATCGTTTTGTTTGTAATAGGACGTTTTGTATTTTATAAGTCTGCTAACTACATCTTGCCCCGAGAATTTGAGCTCTCTAGCATTATCTAGGCCGAAGCTATGAGAGTTTTCATACCCCCATACGACGAAACGTCTAGGTAGTGCCTCTGCTTTTTGTTTTTGGCTCGTCTTGACGGAGTCAGATCAGACTTCAGTCACCAAAAACAAACTTGAAAATTGTAGTTGAAAAACATGTTCTCCCAAACATATCAACTGCGATTGTGTGTATTATAGGTTTTCCTGTAATATAGATTACAGGAAAGCCTATAAGAAGCTGTCTATGGTCTTAAAATAACAGGGTCATGGTAAATAAAGTAAACTTACAATAATTGCAGTTGGCATGTATGGGAGAACATGTTTTTCAACTACAATTTCAAATTTGCTTTTGGAATAGGTACAGAAATTTATTCATCTATACATAAGAAGTAGGTAGTTACCGTATAAAAACTTATCTATTACAAATTGAAGTAGTTTTTCGTGTCTGTCTGTGTGACCGCGTTTTTCTTCTAAACTACACTATGGATTTTGATGCGGTTTTCACAATCATACAAAGAATAAATTTCGGATTTTTTTTTGTGTATAATATCTACATTATTATCAAACTATAGATTTTTTTTTATTAAATATAATAAAGAAATTTCTATGGTTTGGTAAGTCGCACGGGGCGGGTCGCTAGTGATTTACCTTTAAGAAGAACATACATTGGAGTACCTAATTATGATTTATTTACCTAATTATTTATTAACCAAGTACTAGCTGTTGCCCGCGACTTCGTCAACGATTCAGGATGAAAATTAGCCTAAGTATGTCCTTTTCCAAGTCATGGCCTATCAATGAACCAAATTTCATCTAAATCCGGTCAGCCCATGCTTAATAGAATACCTACTGAATTATTAGAGCTTGAGTCAAAGTTATGATTTCTGCAGTTTTTTTTTTTGCACTGATCAATGGTTTTTGAAAAAGTAGGTAATATTATATTTAACTGTTCATTACATATTTTTGGACACTAACACCAATTGCAAAACATTAAACGGCGATTTCCCAAAAATCTACGGGTTCTATTAAGCTTGCGGTTTTAGCGTGAAAGCGTACCAATCATAGTACAATTCAGTTACTAAGATTTGTATGAAATTATAGCGTAAGTTATACAATTGATTGCGAACTGTGTCGTAAATCTATTAATAATAATTAGAGCTAAAATAATGAATATTTGCGTCTATAATAACAATAAACTCTGTTATGTGTAACAAACGTTTTTGAGAACAAAATGTTTATGTAAGCAAAACAGTGTTTGTATGTTAATGCGTGATATTTCATGTTTTTCCTTGTTTTACTAAGAATTCAAGTTAGTTTAAGTAAAGTACAAAATCTCATGGTATTTACAAATTGGCACGAAGAACGTATTTTTTTTCTCAACGTCGACATCTGCTAATGACCTCCACCATCTCTGAATCTTCTGATAAAAATTAGTCCTGTATCATGTCCCTTAAAGCTTCTTCTTGTCACGAATTTCGTTAGAATAGTTTCTCGCTATCGTAAAAATATTAGCCAGAGGATGACTGCCCGACTCTTGGATACAACTTGCATGCACCCCCAGGCATGTTCACGCAGGATTAGAACACACTTCCTTTCATCTCCCGGCAGTTTGGTCATTGAGGGACTTATACAGTGTCCCTGGAAGTATGGATCAAATCGAATAGGGGCGTGGGCAAGGTCATTTCCAAACTTTTTGATCCTGAGAATGATTGATGATTGAAAATTATTTTACGGTTCAAAAGTTGTGACCAATTTTTTTTCAATCGTTTCGCATAGTGCTCAATGAAAAAAAAAACATAAAAAAAAAACTATCAGTGCTGTCTAAAAAACTTAAATTGACAGTTCCTGGTAGTTTTTTTTTTCAATGATTTTGTTCTTTGAACACTATGCTAAGTGATTGAAAATAACAAAAGTTGGTCATAACTTTTGAACCGCGTAAAAAAAATCACCAATATTCTCAGGATCAAAAAGTTTGGAAATGACTTTGCCCAAGCCCCTATTTGATTTGATCCATACTTCCAGGCGAATTTTCGCCATGGCAGGCAGCCAATCTAAGCGGAGACTAACCATCTTCGAGGGAGATATTATAGTGTACAAGCGTGTGAGCAGGCACAGGTGCACTCACTCTTCCCTCACACTCGTAGTCTGGGACGGCAATCCGACACGACCGGAGAGAGATCAAGCGCAGGATCAACGGCTTAACGTGCTTTCGAGGCACGGGGCTATCACACCGCCAGCATCCAAACTCCAGGCTGTTACCGAGATATTCCATATGGAAAAACCCAATAACACTTTGCCCGACTTGGGAATCGCACCCAGGACCTCATGCGCAGCAGTAGCGCATTCGTCCACGAGCTCAACGGGGTAGTTAGTTCCCTAACTAACTACCCCGTTGGGCTCGTGGAATAATTTACGATACCTACTACCTTTAAGTCCCTACTTAAAGGTAGTAGGTATCGTAAATTATTCTCTTGTACTTAAAAGTAAGAAAAATAGGTTTATTTGTCATAGAAACACGTGCAAACAAAAAGATAAGTAATTAATTCTAATAGAAGGATAAAAACAAAACCTAACCCCCCTTAAACCTTGTTTTTTTTTAATAAAAACAAAACATTATATCTATATTTTGTTTTTTTTTTTTTTTTTTTTTTATACATTCACCAGCACAAAGCAGAAGTAGTCGACGGCTGCACGTCATGACTGTGACAAGAAGGCTTCCACTCAGCATGATGCTGTGCTATGGGGACCCACAGCACAGCGCTGATTTTCAGTGGTTAGCCGAAAAGGACGTACGGAAACTAAGTCAGACTTACTATAAGTACTAATATGTATGTACCTACTTCTATTATTACTGCAATTATTATTCTTTTATTTACTAAGCGTGACGTTCGACAGGGAAGAACGGAATAAGAAAACGTTTTGCGCCGACCTCAAGTAACATGAGGTAAGGGCAGGGAAATAGGGCACGCCGCGATAGCGGCGGTAAGACCCCTCTTTGAGGAGTGGCTAGAGAGGCGCCACGGCGCCCTCACCTACCGCCTGACGCAGGTCCTCACCGGACACGGGTGTTTCGGGAGGTTCCTGCACACCATCGGGCGGGAGGAAACGCCCGGGTGTCACCACTGCGAGGGTCGCCCGGAGGACACGGTAGAGCATACGGTAGCGGTATGCCCCAATTGGGCGGAGCACCGCCGTGTCCTCGCAGAGGCGATCGGCAGCGGCGGCGACCTCTCGCGCCCGGCCCTGGTTCAAGCCATGGTCCGGGGCGAGAGGGAGTGGGAGGCAGTCGCCTCCTTCTGCGAAGCAGTCATGCTAGCGAAGGAGGTGGCGGGACGGCTGAGGGAGAGGGCCTCACGTCCCAGCCGTCGCGGGAGACGCCCCGGGCGTCGGGAGCCGCGAGACGACTCCCGGCCACCGTAGGCGCGGGCCTGCGGGCGGAGAGTAATGGGTAACTCTCCGTCCGATCAGGACCAGGCCCGTGCCGGACGGCGCGTAGGTACGTGTTCCACGCGCGCCTCAAAGAGATGTCAGCATAAGGAAGGGGCCCGCAAAGGCCGAAGCCTGCCGGGGCAGCGGGATTGTCCGAAAGGGTTACCGCTACCCCGGAACACAAAGGGCTAAGGAAGGAACACGGGTGGGTTTTAGTCAGTAAGAGTCTGACACTTCCTTCTGCTCCACCCAGAGCGGGAGGGGTCATAGGATGATTTCCCATCCACAAAAAAAAAAAAAAAAAAAGGGCAGGGAAATGGTGACTTATTGGTGGGATGGCTTGCTTTGATTGCGTTTTTCCTTTATAGCGTAGGACAGTGTTTCACTAACATTGTTCTGCCATGGCCCGGTAATTTTAATACTGCCCGTCGTTTTTATCGTGACCACTCAATAGTTTTAAGAACGTTTATTTCATTATTTAATAAAAATATTTTTGTAAATATTTAGTCCGGTATTAGTGTTAGTATCTACTTACATGGTAGGTATAATTTTCCCCAAATAAAATGAAAATGGAAAACGATGAAGTTATCTAAGATTAACTTGAGAAAAGTTATGAAAAGTGTAAACGTACCTTTAACTTGGACTTGTGCACGCAGTCTTTATTTTGCAAGGAATCGAAAGCATGCCAGATGCAATTAGTTACGTTCTTCAACAATGTAGACATTTTCTCATTCCACAATTTTCAGCACCACAAATTTTTACTAAGTATTTTCTAAAAACACAAACACATTATTGCTTCAAATGAAGCTCCTTTTTTTCAAAATATCGCGGTCAACTAAATAAAAAAATTTAAACAAAACACGACTACTTATTAATTTAATCCACTATTCCAATTTTAAAATAAAGCAAAGCGCGCGGAATATTACTTATTTAGTCACAGAACGACAATGGCAATGGAAGGACACGTTCTGCCTCCGCCCGCTTAAAAACCAGACTGGCAAACGTAGTGCGATAACAAGCCAAAGGAAATGGCTCACGCGGAACGACTGACAAAGTCGACTTGCTCCGTGTTATGTATGGTAATTATCGATGAATGCAATGAAGCTGAGAACTTTTATGAGAGAACGGGTCTTAATTAAGTCAATCACGCAGGCTGAAGCTTGCAAAGGCTACCAGACCATCATAGTTTATAAAAAAGGACTTAAAATTAAAATTTAAATGAAAATACGATTGGTATTGTTTGAATGGGTATGTTCAAACTAAACCACCATTTTAAAACCACGAAGTATCGATAAGAAGAGTGTTTGCCATTTAAATAGCAATACTAGGTTTCCCTGGCCCTATGTCTGGAGTTTTAAAACAAACTAAGTAACGGCATTCAGAAGCTATCACAATTTTTGTAAAATGGCAGGGCAGTAGGTAAAACTACGCCTGATATCGAATAAAGTTTCTACAGCTGTAGGTATTCAGTGTAATAAATATGCAAGTAAAACAATAATACTAAGTGCTGCATATTGACATTAAACATGTGTTACATTATCACGACTGCCAATTTGCATGGCATGCACAGACCAAGTAGATGTCATGTTTGTTGCATTCTAAGCCGGATGTCTTCATTCATTAGTTCAAAAAAAAAGTGTATGCTTACTTTTTTATTATTGCGATGGTACAGTCAAAAAAAGAGATAAGTAGTTATGCAGGATCGTCGGATATAGTTGAAGTTTAGTAAGAAACATGGATGTTCTCGAATAAAATTTAATTTTATTAATAGAAAACAAACAGCTCATTTATCAAATTAAGTTTCAGTCGACAACATCCATCGGTTTCTTACTCTTCAACTATATCCGACGATCCTGCATACTTATCTCTTTTGTTGATTGTACTCCTGGCGATCAAAATAAGAATAGTTTTGACCTTTCGTTTACGCCATTTATTTACATCTACTTTATATATGCAGGTACAACACAAGGCTGGCTTAAGCTATCAATGTGAAGTGAACCAGTTAAAGGCCAATCTTTATTTTTAGTACATTTTCTTGATAAGAGGACATTTTTACACGCTTTTTAATTACTACTAACTTTAATTAAGCAACGTTTATTTTTTATTCATTTAATTTTATTCGAAAACATCCATCGGTTTCTTATTAAACTTCAACAATATCCGTCGACCCCTGGTTACTTATCTCCTTTGGTATCGTAGGTAGGTACCTACGGTTTAACCTGCAGGGTAATTGCGTAACACACTATCAGTAGCAATGGATTTTATTTTGACAGTTCAACAACATTCATTGCGTTATTTACGTTGTTAACCAGACACACTTTTCGAATATATAGAGCAATGGATTAGCAATATGCTTCAAAATGATTCAAATTGAGAGTAATACTGTGTTACGCAATTAGGGTGCTGCACGGTAATTGCGTAACACACTATCAGTAGCAATCGGTTTCATGTTGACAGTTCAACAACATTCATTGCGTTATTTACTTTGTTGAGCAGACACACTTTTTGAACGTAAATGAAGCAATGGATTAGCAATAAGCTTCAAAATGATTCAAATTGAGAGTAATAGTGTGTTACGCAATTAGGGTGCTGTTGAAATCTGCCGGCAAGTGTTAAAAGCTTTCAGACAAATCCATTATTCCGTACATACATTGTGGGCTATACGCACTATCCGGCAGCCAGAATGTGGAAAAGAGCCTTTCTCTCTTCTTATGCTCCACTGTAGCACATTTGTCTCACTCCTCAACCGATTGCACCGTATTCTAACAGGTATATAATAATAATAACCTCCCCGACCGATTTCGGTCACGGTGGCCAATCTTAACGGAGATTAGCCAGGTACGCAGGAGATATTATAGTGCACAAGTGTGCGCACAGACACAGTGCATTCCCTCTTCCGTCACTCTCATAGTCCGATGTGACGGCAATCCGACACGACCGGAGAGAGATCAGGCGCAGGACCAACGGCTTATCGTGCTTTCCGAGGCACGGGGGTATCACACCACCAACTTCTAAACTCCGGGCTCTTATTAAGAAATTCCTGATGGAAAAACTCAATAACTTTGCCCGACCCGAGAATCGGACCCCGCGCTTGCGACCACGAGATCAACGGGGTAGTCGGGGGGTCAGGTATATAGATGGTGTACGTACCTACGTATAGGTACTTTTTAACTTGTCAGAGAACCTACACTAGGTCCTATGCGACCTACAAGACCACTAATTACTGCATCCTGCCTCCACTTGATTTCCGTAATAAAAACAGCGGGCTTGCTATATCCTTTGCATATCGGCAGTTTGATCTCACTGACTGCACAGTGCACAGCCTCCCATCACATTATAATTACATTACTCATCAGCCGAGATACCGCTCGCCTTCAGATGTTTTCACCTTAAGTGCACGCGCCGACACTGAGTCATGACTGTTGTAAGGACACAAGACTCATTTAAATATACCTTACAAAGATGCGCGTTGAGTGGGCATACCAGATTGATGTTGGCAATATTTACTTATTAGTTGCTTTAATTTAGGATTTTAGGTTTTATGGCTATTGATTTTGATTTGTTAAGGACATGGAGGGTTTGATTAAAATAATTCCTTTTTGTAATAGGTATTCAGAGAATAATACGGCTTGTAAACTTCTACCAATGAGTAGGTGCCTATACCCATATAATCATTTATTTCTCTGAGAAACGCATTCTTGAAAAAAATAAATAATAAAGTCCGCATTCGCATACACACACAAAGCAAGCGTGAGTGTAATTAATTAATCGACTTCTAGTGCCTACATAATTATTTGCGTAAGTTTTTGGAAGAGCCTATGATTACTTTTGCTCAGGTTGCAGCACTTCCGCCCAAAAACATTCCTTAACCGCGCGCGTACCCAACACCCTACCATAAACACAATTACCCTCATTCTCGAGGTCGCCTGTTACCAAACGAGTTGCAAGAATCATCTCTGTCGTGTCCATATGTGTGTAGGTCAGACATGCAAATAACACCTTCTATCGGAAGCAAATCAAGGCTTTGTCCTTATGTGGAGTGGACAGTTCATGATTTTAAAATAAGTACCTATAAGATCTTGTTTCTTTAATAAATGTATGATGAATGAATGAATTGCACCGATCCCAGCGTGGTTAAATCAGACTCGACTAATCGAATGAACCCCAAGATTCGCACTAACTTCTGTAGCAACATGATCATGGTGCTACAGCGGCCATTGCATATCAAGGAATAGACCGGGGGGCGCGGTAATTGGTAAGGAGGACGTGCCCGTAGGATAGGGAAGGATTTAAGAGCCTACCGGATATGCATCCTAGAGCAAGCATTGGACTAGTGGAGAGATGGGTAATTATTATCTATGGATGGGCATCTTTTAACGACCTTGCCGCCAGGTTGGTTCAGGTCGAGCTTCATCGGCAAGTCTTTAGGCGGAGTGTTACTGCTTTCTCGGTTCTTTTGTATGCCATTGTTCTATGCAATTTTTGCTGGCTGTTATAGTCAATTTCAATCAACCACATTCCATATTATTATAAACTAGTGACCCGCCCCGGCTTCGCACCGGCACGGGTGTAATGCTGATACTAAATACACTACATTATACATATAAACCTTCCTCTTCAATCACTCTATCTATTAAAAAAAACCGCATCAAAATCCGTTGCGTAGTTTTAAAGATTTAAGCATACATAGGGACAGAGAAAGCGACTTTGTTTTATACTATGTAGTGATATTGACATTTTGTTTCTTGGCAGTCTTTCTTTCGGGAATAGGAAAGTCGGGTCAAATAAAACACGAATTTCTTTGGTAAGACTTTATTAAGGTAAATACTACACATAAATTACACATAGATAAAAATTACGATTATAAAAATGTACCGTCTTGACGATTGTCATCAACCTCCCTCGGTAAGGGCCAGCTGCTAATATCTCAGGGTTGTCAGCCTTGATAAAAAGCCATACATATAAGTTGTAAAATCGCGAAAAGACTGCAGAAGCGCTAACAATTTCAAGTCAACTATGTTAGCTATTCCCTTTTAGGGCTAATTTGGGCATTTTTATATGTATGCCCAGATTAGGTTATCTTTTAAAATTTCTAAAAGCACTCTTGCTTTTGCAAATCGAATGCATCTGACAACCCTGATAATCCCTATTCCTTAAATCTATTGGCTAATAAGCGCCACAAAAAGCCGAAATTATGCTATGCATGCACTAACACTATTCCAATATATGAGAATAGAATAATAACCAATATTGTAACGTTTTTCTCGAAATATTCACAAACAAACAAAGTTGTGCAGAATAAGTACTTTTCCCATCCCAAACCTTTCTCGCTCCTTAACACATTAAAAGAGTTTTAAGTATTTCTAAATAATCTCATATTATATACAGAAACCTTATTGGAATGTAAAATATGTAAAATTCAACAAACCATTTAAAAAAGTTTAATTTTTAAAATAAACCTAAGTGCGACAACGGCAAGGAATTCTTTTTTGTTAAGGTACACACAAATTATAACTAAAGTAATAGTTTATAAGGCGTGTTTACAACGGTTAAGTTATGCAGAATGTAACTCCCACTTCTTATTTCATTTCACTAAAACTCAGTGTCTTGACAAAAATTGAATTATTGCAATTATGTTGTATTTATTGCTGACCTACCTGTCTGAAGCTGGGATAATATTCTGACAAAATATTTATGTCTTACGAGTGACAACACCAATCAATATTGCATATATACAGGGTTACTTTTCAATGACCAGCCAAATTCAAGGATGTGGTACAGATCATCAAACTAAACAACTTTCTCCATGGGATCAATATCGTAATCGCGAAAAATTTATCAACTGTTTAGAAAACTTCAATACCTACTCGATCTAAACGTATGGGACGGCTGAATTTTTATTCGCGATTACGATGTTGGTCCCATTGAGAAAGTTGTTTAGTTTGATGGTCTGTACCACATCCTTGAATTTGGCTGGTCATTGAAAAGTAACCGTTTTAATTTTTTCTATTTCACTTACGTCGGAAGCACACCCACATTAACCGTTGCTCCACAATGCCTTATCTTATAAATTAGAAAAGTTTAAATACAGTTATTTAAAAATAATAGCTTTTGGTTAGTGTTGCAATAACACAAAAATAATATACCAATTACGATGAGATTTTATATAGTCGATTTTTACTCATTATTTATCAATTTTCTGGAAAACAAAATACACCTTTGAGTTAGGCTTTGTATTGCAATACTTACTAGTAGAGATCTAGAGAGATTCAGAAGCTTAAGATATTACAACACAACCTTCTGGAAAATATAATAACTTAATTATCTGTAGTTTTCTAAGTTAATTAGTATCCAAAACATACGACACATTTGTTTTCTCGTCTCTTTCATTCGCATAATACACTAAACAAGTCCAAATAAATATAATTAAAATTAAAATAACATTTACTTTGTTTTTCTTATATAAAAATATCGTAATCATAATTTAAAAAACTTATTTGTACAGATGCCAGCACATCAAGCTACACGATACTGTCAAATTTTGCCCATCAACTTTGAACTTTATGCTTTAGCGATAAAAGTTGAATTTAAAGAAATTTGACAGATTGTAGACATTGTAGTAGCTTGATGTGCTGGCGTCTGTACATAGAATAAAATTTTAACGTAATCGAATATCAAAACAAACGAATTATTACGAAAAAAAAAACGTAAGTAAATTTTGTCATGTGACATGAAAATCTTATTCAATCTAAGACAGGTTAGTTATATGTAATTCTTATTTTAATGACTTATTATAAGGCCAATTTAATGCAATTTTCCACGATTATACGAGGGCCATCTTACCAGGGGTATCGTGCTATCCGGTAACTGGGTTGTGAAGGTCATATAGACAGCTGCTCCATGTAGAATACTGGTATTCAGTTGCATCCGGTTAGGCTGGAAGCCGATCCCAACATAGTTGGGTAAAGGCTAGGCAGATGGATGATACGTGGGCCATGCATAGACGCTTTAAAGCTCCCAGAGAGACACGACGCGAATCTAGTAGAACAATTTCTGTGAAAACTTATGGAAATTGTTCTACCAGAATCGCGTCGCGCCTGTCTGCTGGAGCCATGCAAGGTGATGAGATGTCCATTTTACGACTGAATGTAGATCGTGATTATTTGTTCTTAGAGCAAGCTACAAACAGCACGGTCTTAGCAGTAGTCGGTCGATGAGATACCTGGGACGAGACCCAGACCTCGACAGCCGGTGGAACTTCGTCGAGCACTTCCGACGTTTGGCTCCCAAGCTGGAACGGGCCGGGGCCGCCTTCAAGCGGCTCTTGCCCAACCTGAGGGGGCCAAACGCCTGCCGGAGGCTTTACGCGGGGGTCGTGCGGTCCATGGCCCTGTATGTGCACCGCCGTGTTCTCGTAGAGGCGATCGGCAGCGGCGGCGACCTCTCGCGCCCGGCCCTGGTTCAAGCCATGGTCCGGGGCGAGAGGGAGTGGGAGGCAGTCACCTCCTTCTGCGAAGCAGTCATGCTAGCGAAGGAGGTGGCGGGACGGTTGAGGGAGAGAGCCTCACGTCCCAGCCGCCGCGGGAGACGCTCCGGGCGTCAGGAGCCGCGTGACGATTCCCGGCCACCGTAGGCGCGGGCCTGCGGGCGGAGAGTAATGGGTAACTCTCCGTCCGATCAGGACCAGGCCCGTGCCGGACGGCGCGTACGTGTTCCACGCGCGCCTCAAAGAGATGTCAGCATAAAGGAAGGGGCCCGTAAGGGCCGAAGCCTGCCGGGGCAGCGGGATTGTCCGAAAGGGTTACCGCTACCCCGGAACACAAAGGGCTAAGGAAGGAACACGGGTGGGTTTTAGTCAGTAAGAGTCTGACACTCCCTTCTGCTCCACCCAGAGCGGGAGGGGTAGTTTGATGATTTCCCATCCACAAAAAAAAAGCAGTAGTCGGTACAGTGTGCGTTTATCCTAGACTGGACTTTTTTAATAATGTGGCTTCATTGAAGTGCGTCAGAAGGGGTTGCAATACAAAATAATTTTTGGTGTTATTCGGATAGCTTTTTAGAGAAATAGTTTTTCTTAGCCGTTCTCGTCGATGGTTTTCTAGGGTAAATATACCCTTAGATCACTTCTCTGGTAGATATATTTTTAAATGTTTTTTGAATCGCTTCTTAGTTCAAATTTATCTGGGGATCTTGTCTTTTTATTCGTACTAACCGTACTAAACGACCTCACTCAAGACTCAAGCTCAAACGAGTTTCAACCAATCAAATGGTGGCGTCAAACTAGTTCAAAGTAATGCTTGAGTCTTCAGAGAGGTTCTAATATGGGCCTAACTGAACTAGGGCCTGTTTTTGTATTTTTTATTTTTCTTTGAACGTAAACTTGTTTCCTTTGCATTAAATTGACCGAACAACGCAAACATTTGACACGTAGTTACATTTATGATTTTAATTAAATTATGTGGAATACTAGTTTATGATGACTAGACTCGTCACAGAAACGTGCCTTAAGCTAAGAGTACATTCAACGACTATTACATTCATTATTATTATTATTTTGTGCCATCTCACTTTGGCAATAGCTGTTGAGATTTACAGTGTTCGACCAGCGTTTGGAACAGTGTTTGAAATTTTGCACTAATAAAATTTTGTAGGCTAGATACACAAATAAACTGTATTTTTTTTTAATTACTAAAATTTTCACGTGTAATTAACAATACATAATATAATTTCATTACAGATATGTATTGAATATAAAAAACCGCTAAATTTGTAAAATTAGAACTAAATAAGTATTTAAAAGTTGTGAGCAGCTGTATTCCGAACGCTGGTGTGGATGTTTGGAATGACGTCAGAAAAGACATCAACTGTTGAAGTGTTCTGAAATCTGTTGCAGTGTAAGGACTGTGCCTTACATATTGATTGTGGTTGATACATCTGTGAAGACCCTTGTGTCACGACTGGCGTGTTTATGGTCTGATTAAACTTTGACAAGTACGAAAGCAAATAAAATTAGGACTAGTTAGAAGTAACCCTTTACGTGAGCATTTTTCAATTTTTGACACCAAGGTTGATATTGTGAAGGATTCTATCGTTTTTCCAGTGCGAAAGAGAGATGGAGTTATAAATGAGCACCATCCTTTTTCGCAACAGAACCGTCCAGTTCTATTTTTTTTACTTACTTATCCAAGTGTAAATCGGACTTTACTCACACACGCCGCGCGTTACGATTTATGATTTTTTTATTTTTGAGATTTTACGACTATTTTGAAGATTGAGATCTACGTTAAGATTTTGCGTTCAAAAATAACAATCTACTGACGATTTCCGTACACAAATAAAATAAATTTAAATATAAAGAGACTGCAAGTATTTGGGAAAGTTTGGAAGGTACTTAGAGAGTATGAAATGTAAATACAAAAGGGACTCCTTTCAGATCTGCTATTTCGTTAACGCGTTGAAGTTTCCTAATGATGGATAGTAAAACCACTTGTATAGTTTCTCAATAAAGTAACCAATGAATCATAATGGCAGTGTTTAATTTGGTAATTTATTATTCGTTTTCAGTTAATATTGGAGGGATCATTGATTTAGGATGAGAGTTTCGTCATAAAGTTTGATGGAAAAGGGCCTAAATCGGACAAAGTTGTACAGCTGACTAAAATAATAGCAAGGCCAGTTGGTTTAGTCAAAATTCCGACTATTTTTCGCGTAGGTGAGCAAATATTGTTAATCAATATGGTTGCTGAGACAACCAGTATTTGGGTACAACAACGTCGGATTTTTCATGACATTCTTAACAAAAATAGACATCTCAAAGGAGCCATGATCACTGGTTACATTTGTAAACTAATTTGCAACTAAATTCGCGAAATATTGGCAGGGATATATAATAGAGTTGAGTGGTCCAATCGATATGGTCTAAAATTACAGTAGAAAGCGCTCCAAGCGCTTTCAAAAATATAAATAGGATTGGGTAACTAGGGTAAATCGTCAGTCTCGAGAGGTACGGTTCAGTCCGTTTTAGCAAATTAGACCCTGTATTCTGATAAAATATCTTTTCAGTCCCCTGTGCAGTCTCGATTACTCTGTTTATTGTCATATATGTGAACACTGACAATGTAAGAGCGACATAAATAACAGTACATGCCGTTTGGCGTGAATATAAGTATGGCTTGCGCAATAGATATTCAATTGGAAACTGACAGGAGACGCGTAAAATTTTTACAAACGCGGACGGGTCAAACGCGTTATTTAATAACATCCCTGGCCAATTTTTAGGCTGTATCTTCACAGATGTATTACCGAGGTCAGACAGGCGTCGGTTGGCAACAGAGTTCAGTTGTGGGCGACGGGCGGGGCGGGGGGGGCGGCGCGCGGGGCGCTATGCGGCGCGCGGCGCGAGGGCGGCGCGTGCGGGTCACCGCGCGGCACCGCGCCCGCGCCGCCCCGGCTTGCCGCGCCGGTTGAAGCCCCTGCAACGAAACGCCATCAATTTAGGCTGCTTTCCTACTTGATATTTACGGTTTAAGACATTTATTTCTCAAAAAGAATACAATTCACTTAATATGAGAAATACAAGGTAATCTTAAAACTAAATATAAGAATTACTTATGATGAAGGTACCTAGGTATTCGTAAGTAAATTAGTTATTAGACACACATTTTTGACAGTGTTGCAGGTAAAAGGAAAAAGTTGGTTTACTATTACATATCGATTCTTGAAGGCAAGTCAATAGCAATTACACATTAAACTATTTATATGTACTGTAATATTTCGGAAATACAGGGTAGGTATTCTAGTTTTCTATAATACTTAGCAAATTAGTAAATAATAATAATTGATGAGGATGTAAATTAAATTCGTGTGGTGGTTTAAATTAAAACCTAGAGAAATCTTTTAAGATGTGGTGCTTTATGGTTCTTTTATATAAGGTAAAGGATTGTATCTCTTTAATGTCATTAGGTAATGTATTATACAGCTCTGCTCCTTCGTATAGTATATTTTTTCTTCCGTAATTAGTTCGTGGTGGTCTTAAGCAAATGTTGTTATTTCGTCTGGTACTGCGTTTTTGTGTTTGTCCTTTTTTTGTAAATGTTATTTTTGAGTGTATATTTTTATTTAATAGCTTATGTACTAGTATGCACGTATTATATTTATATATCTGTGATAGCGTCATCAATTTAGTTTCTTTATAAATTTTTTCAGTCGGAGTTAGGTGGTGGTAATGGAATAAGAGTTTTATTATTTTGTTTTGACATGTTTCGATTTGTTTTAAATGTGTTTTAGTTGCAGTGCCCCACACCTCTATTAGGTATTCTAGGTGAGGTTTAACCATAGAGTTGTAAATGATATACCTAACAGACGTCGGCAAGCATCGGACGATCCCTCGAAGCGCGCCCATGACAGAAGATAGTTTAGATCTTAACTTATCTAGATGTGTCTGCCATGTCAGATGTTTGTCTAGGTGGAGACCAAGATACTTCTCCGAAGAAACTTGGGTTATAGATTCGTTATTTACGTATAGATTTAAGTTGTTTGCAACCTTTTTGTTCCTAGCACTAAAAATAATATAGTTTGTTTTAGAGGTATTAATAGTAAGCAAGTTGTCTTGGAACCATTTAGAGAGAGTGTCCAGATCTTGTTGTGCTTGTTCGATGACATCTTCAATATTGTTTCCAAATAAAAATAGGCTTGTGTCATCAGCATAAAGTATTATGTCGCCTGCCAGGTTTAGGTTATGAATGTTATTTACGTATAATATGAACAGCAGGGGGCCAAGAATGGATCCCTGTGGTACGCCATAGGTTAAAGTTTCGCAGCTACTTTGCATATCACCAATTCGAACTCATTTGGAACAGAAACCAAGAGTGTGTGAGTATATCCGCTCAAAGGCTAAGCGATAGATTTAAAAAAAATAGCGGCCTTTACACACAAACTCTATCGCGCGTTCTTTGGAACGTACAGGATTGCGCGCGGGAAAACCGGTACGTGCCTTTATAGGCGCGCTCTTTCGCACACGATTGCTGTTTCACGGGCGATAGAGTGAGTATATAAAGGGCGCCAATGGCTACATTCAATGAATTTCTATCCTTCATCACTAGAACCTCGGAATTACCACCACCAGTTTTAATAAAAAAAAACATTTATTATCGATATGAAAATATGTATGTAATTTTTTGTTGTGTACGTCATCATATTTTTCAAACTTCTTTGATTTTCGAAAGCAAAAGATTTTTTAAAGGGCGTCACAATTTGGATATATTCTTGGCGATAAAAAACATCCAGTCGAAACGTAGTTATTACCAAAGGCTGTAGTTACCTGAAAGGGCCGCGGTATGCAGGGCGAGCAGCCGGGGACCCAGGAGCAGAGTTATTGTTGGATGAGTTTCCATTCTGTCGTCCGTTGACGATCCCGTTGTTAGCTTTCGCTCCTTCATTGGAGGCCCCAGGAGATCCGTGAGTATTCTCCTGCACATAATATAGTTATGTTAACGCAAAAAATATAGTAAAATATAAACAAATTAAATATCACACAATAAAAAATGCATTAACTCAAAAAGGCACACTGTATTATAGCTTAAAAAATCAAGGCTATTAAATTACTGTTAAGTTACATTTTGAATTGGTTGAGTAAATTTTTGTGGTTAAGTGTTCACTGATCAACCACTTTAAAAATATATAGTTTTAGGAACAATAACATCACTTGGTGAAAATATTTTAAATGATACTATATCCTAGGTATAATATAAGCCAGTAAACAAATAAATTACAAATATAATGACAATTTTTAAATTTCGTTTTATGTAACAAACCCATTTTTCGTTTGCGAACAATATAACGTAATAAAACATTTAGAACTATCTTAGACAAAAGGTCAGCATTATGTTTGGCTAACAACGTACTTATATCTAAAACTCCTTACGATAAATCAGGCTTTCAAGCTTCATATTAACGATTCTTATTATGATTCAAATTTTCTCGCGCCGATAGATATAATAAATATTTTTATTTTTATATGATAGATGATGAACGAACCTTTTTAGAGCTCGCGTAATCTCTTGCATATCAACATCAACCTGAGATGAGCATACCTGTGACAAATAGTCCAAGTTACTGCGAACCAACGTGTTCGCCACGCATACACTAGGCAACAAACGAGCAAACCTTGATGACTAAAAGTCGCGCGACGTTGATTTAACAGACCTGTAATGCTATTCTGTAAAAATATCTCTGTGAATACTAAGGTGAAGTGAGCTGTCATTCCACCTGATGTTAGGGATTGCCCCTATTGATAGGTCACTTCACGCTCACTTCACCTAAGTTGTCACGGTGAGATTTTTACAGAATAGCACCGCTGCGGATAATTGCGTAACACACTAACAGTAGTAATGACTGTAATTTTGACAGTGCAGCAACATTCATTGCGTTATTTACGTTGTTGAGCAGACAAATTTTTCGAACATATGAAGCAATGGATTATCAATATCCTTCTAAATGATTCAAATTGTGATTGAAAGTGTAATTACGCAATTAGGGTGCTGAATGGCAAGTTGGCTTAGCAACAAAAAACAACAATAAACCCCGCAATTCTCAAACGACACTAATATTTAAGCCGTTTTAAGTCTTTCTGTCGCTGCAATACGATTTAAAGTGACAGAGATAACAAGACTTAAAGGCGAGATGTTTGTCGCCTAGTGAATGTGAAGCTTCGTACACCGTAATGCTTTTATCATTTTCGGGACGCAGTGTTTCCGTTACCCTTTATACTGTTTCTGTAATTTCTAGACGGCTTTCAGCAATTGTTTTTTCGAAATTAATTTGATAGGTAATAAGCCTTTTTTATTGGACTTGATAATAGAGCAAAAGCGCCAATGTGGACTTTACCGCGCGGGAAAATGGCAACAACATTATTTTGGTTGTAATGTTTACGTGGTCCTAAATCCTACTTCATTTGCTTATTAAGTAATACTATTATTATGTAGTTATAGTAATTTTTGTGTAGTTGTTGTGTATTTGGTTGTTTGTGTTTCTTTTTTGTGGGTGTTTGTTTTTTTTTGTATTTATGTTGTTTGTGTATATGCGATTTATTGGTGTACATAATAGAGAGTATTTTATTCTTTATCCAAATTTGTCATGGTGTCTGGTCCGGAAATAGAGTTTTGGGTTGTACCTAATAACATATTCGGTACGCAGTGGGTAATGTTTACTAGTTAAGCAGTGATTAATAATGAGTTATGGTCGCAGTTGTGAACCTTGCGGTACTTTAGACATTAAATGTAAATATTTAATTGTAATCTTATCTTACATTATAATTTACAAAATGCAAAAGAAATATGAATTGCAACTAGTAAGCTATGAATTTATAAATTTCACACCTTTCAAGCACCAAACCACAACAACCACCATTTTTATGTTCTACATTGCCAAATGCTTTGCTAAAATCCTTAAGCACTGCGAATGCTTACGGCAGCTTCGTCGAGAATTTCTCCATACAATACCAGCGTAACAAATCTAATAAGAACGAACTTTGGCGCGTATTACCGAAGTTAATTTATTTTAGTTTATCGGATTAGGCATAGTTTAATTTAAACCCACCATCACGAGACACTAAGTTAAAGTAACTATACCTTTCGATTTTTTCTTATACAATTTTCCAATTTATGTATGTAATAAATAATATTCAAATAAATGTGTTAACTAATACTTCAGGGTTTATAATGATAATGAGTATCATCCCCCTTTAAAATATGTATATACGTTACGGAAAACTATTCTAATAAAAAAAAGTAAAGTACGTACATTATTCTCATTGTCCTCAGGTGTAGTGATGGTCAGTGGTGGTGGTCCAGAGTCGCCACAACCAATCACGCCGCCCTTGGACATCTGGTAAGCTAAGAGCTTAGCCATCTTGTTCTGCAGCTCCTATAAAAAAAAAGACTCCTCTGAAAATGGATACACTTATGGTGATGAAAGGACTGAGTGTACCAGCGAGAAGGTGAGGTGGGGTGAGGGGAATATGGCGGAATGCGCACTCGTGCTAAGACGTAAAAATTATACTTAAATAAAATTTTCAAAAACAAAACGCCTTACGTAATAAGTATGCAATTTAAATGGCGTTGGCAGTTATTTATATTAAAAAATACAATAGTCTGAAGTTAAAGGTTTAAAGCCAACTATACAGGTTGTCCCTGGAAGTATGGATCAAATCAAATAGGGGCGTGGGCAAAGTCATTTCCAAACTTTTTGCTCCTGAGAATGTTAGTGAATTTTTTTACGGTTCAAAAGTTATGACCAACTTTAATTTGTTATTTTTAATCACTTTGCATAGTGCTCAAAGAACAAAATCATTAAAAAAAAAGTACCAGAAACTGTCAATATAAGTTTTTTAGACAGATTTGATAGTTTTTTTAATGTTTTTTTTTTTTCTTTGAGCACTATGCGAAACGATTGAAAAAAATTGACCACAAATTTGAACCGTAAATTAATTCTCAATCATTCTCAGGATCAAAAAGTTTGAATCAATGTTGACCTAGTACACAGGACATAATTTATAATGCATAAGTAAACGAACAAACACAGGTGCACGCTCTCTCCCCTCACTCTCATAGTCCGATGGGACGACAAACCGTCACGCACAGGGAGCGATCAGACGCAGGAGCAACGGATTTACGTTCTTTCTGAGGTATGGGGGAATCACACCACTAATTGCCAAACACCGGACTGCTTCCGAGGAATTCCTAATGGAAAAACCCAATAACACTACCTGACCTAGCAATCGAAAGTAGCACCCCACGCTAGTTGACACTTACTTTCATTTCATCGGTCAATATGAAGGGCGCTGCTGTGAATGACGCCATGGGCGGCGGAGCGTCGGCCAGCGTCTCCACCTCGATTGTAGTCAACGTGATACGGCAGACCGGGCAGCTCTCCTTAACACATGAAAATCACCTTTTAATGTTAGTTTAGATTGCAGCGTCACATCTAGGGAGTCTACACGATCTCGAGTTGCGAATGTCTACCGGAGATCGCATTCCATAGTTGTACACAATTCTACCCCGAAATTTCTACTAAAACAATGTCTTGAAACTACATTTATTTGATAGCTGTATCCACAGTCTACACAGTTCTAGTCGGTTCATTTTATTGCAGAGAACGGCTTACTTGAGTTATTCGCAAGCTGCAACGATGTATTAATTTAATAGCTCTTCTTCTTTTCGAGTCGATGGTAAATCATTAAATAAGTTAGGCCCAGTAGGTGACCACGCCAATCGCGGCAACAGTGGCGTTTTTAAGTCCTCAGAAGTGCAGTATTGGACACTTTAGACATGCCAACATATGGGTCATGGTTTTGTCATAAGCACAAACACACACACACGCAGCACAGCACAGCTATGTCTTTATTTATTTAGCTCAGCACCATAATTTCCCTTCTTGCAATTGCTTAATGATGACTCGATCGACTTCGACTAATGATTTTGATACATATTTTGAGACAATGATGTATACATAACATACATAATCAGCCTATATCCCACTGCTGGGACACAGGCCTCCTCTCTATGAGAGGGAGAGATAATGATGTATGAGGTGACGAATTTTTGAGTCAAACGATCTCAGTTCGATGGAACCCAATCCTGATAAAGGGTGACAAGAAAAACATGACATTCTATTTTGTAGTGTCTGCAAATTATACAAACCTTAAACGGTGACCTGGTCACTTGCTGCCAGTTCGGCAGAAGTTCAAGGTCTTCTTGATAGTACCGCCTGCCAGAAATCAGATGAGCAGCAAGGCAGTGGCTATGAAAGTAGTGGTAGCATTGGGTCCTGATGAACTCATCCCCTTTAGTGAAGCCAAATAGGCAGATCATGCACTGACCGCTTGGCAAGTTGCTGTCAGTAAGACAGTCGCGGATAAGCTGTAAAATACGTTTATTTCAGAGTACTTAGTCTAAACTAATATAATAAAGAGAACATATTTGATTTTTTGTATATTTGTTTGTTACGTTTTCACGCTAAAACGGCTGAACGGATTTGGATGAAATTTGGCACATGGGTAGACCATGAACTGGATTAGGACATAGGATACTTTTAGCCCGATATTCCCACGGGATCGAGACTTATGCAGGTGAAACCGCGGGGCGCTGATAGTATAAATTTTAATCACCGTTTTCCTCTTAAGGGGTCATTTAAGGGTATTACATTGCTCGATGACCTTAAGGATTTGACCTCTGTACTAGCAATTATAATTTTGGCGCCCTCTACCGACAAACGACCATATTAAAAACAAAGAAAGTAAGAATACAGATGTGTCACAGAGTTGTCATCGTTTTTGCCTATTTTATTCGTTCTCTGAGAGCTTTATTAGATTGAATTCCTCGTAGGAGTTTTGTACAAGTACCTAAATCATAATTTATATTTATTTTGTATTTTAAAAATGATGCACTTTGCCTGTTGACCTAGCTTTTATCAGTTTATTGAGCACTGGTGCTACTACACGATACATTCTGTGGGTCTGAAGATGACCAGGTAAGTGCTTATTGGTTCTCAGTGACGGGAATAATTAGGATGACCTAGCTTTCAACATTTATCTATTTGAGCAATGGTGCTTTTACAGGATACATTCTGAAGGTCTGATGATGACCAGGGAAGTGCTTATCGGTTCTCAGTAACGGGAATAGTTAGGATGACCTAGCTTTCAACATTTATCTAATTGAGCAATGGTGCTACTACATGATACATTCTGAAGGTCTGATGATGACCAGGGAAGTGCTTATCGGTTCTCAGTAACGGGAATAGTTAGGATGACCTAGCTTTCAACATTTATCTAATTGAGCAATGGTGCTACTACATGATACATTCTGAAGGTCTGATGATGACCAGGGAAGTGCTTATCGGTTCTCAGTAACGGGAATAGTTAGGATGACCTAGCTTTCAACATTTATCTAATTGAGCACTGGTGCCTCTACATGATACATTCTGAAGGTCTGATGATGACCAGGTAAGTGCTTATCGGTTCTCAGTAACGAGAATAGTTAGGATGACCTAGCTTTCAACATTTATCTAATTGAGCAATGGTGCTACTACATGATACATTCTGAAGGTCTGATGATGACCAGGGAAGTGCTTATCGGTTCTCAGTAACGGGAATAGTTAGGATGACCTAGCTTTCAACATTTATCTAATTGAGCACTGGTGCTACTACATGATACATTCTGAAGGTCTGATGATGACCAGGGAAGTGCTTATCAGTTCTCAGTAATGGGAATAGTTAGGATAACCTAGCTTTCAACATTTATCTAATTGAGCAATGGTCCTACTACATGATACATTCTGAAGGTCTGATGATGACCAGGGAAGTGCTTATCGGTTCTCAGTAACGGGAATAGTTAGGATGACCTAGCTTTCAACATTTATCTAATTGAGCAATGGTGCTACTACATGATACATTCTGAAGGTCTGATGATGACCAGGGAAGTGCTTATCAGTTCTCAGTAACGGGAATAGTTAGGACGACCTAGCTTTCAACATTTATCTAATTGAGCACTGGTGCTACTACATGATACATTCTGAAGGTCTGATGATGACCAGGGAAGTGCTTATCAGTTCTCAGTAACGGGAATAGTTAGGATAACCTAGCTTTCGGCATTTATCTAATTGAGCACTGGTGCTACTACATGATACATTCTGAAGGTCTTAAGATGACCAGGTAAGTGCTTATCGGTTCTTAGTAACGGGAATAGTTAGGATGACCTAGCTTTCAACATTTATCTAATTGAGCAATGGTGCTTTTACAGGATACATTCTGAAGGTCTGATGATGACCAGGGAAGTGCTTATCGGTTCTCAGTAACAGGATTAGTTAGGATGACCTAGCTTTCAACATTTATCTAATTGAGCACTGGTGCCTCTACATGATATATTCTGAAGGTCTGATGATGACCAGGTAAGTGCTTATCGGTTCTCAGTAACGAGAATAGTTAGGATGACCTAGCTTTCAACATTTATCTAATTGAGCAATGGTGCTACTACATGATACATTCTGAAGGTCTGATGATGACCAGGGAAGTGCTTATCGGTTCTCAGTAACGGGAATAGTTAGGATGACCTAGCTTTCAACATTTATCTAATTGAGCAATGGTGCTACTACATGATACATTCTGAAGGTCTGATGATGACCAGGTAAGTGCTTATCGGTTCTCAGTAACGAGAATAGTTAGGATGACCTAGCTTTCAACATTTATCTAATTGAGCAATGGTGCTACTACATGATACATTCTGAAGGTCTGATGATGACCAGGGAAGTGCTTATCGGTTCTCAGTAACGGGAATAGTTAGGATGACCTAGCTTTCAACATTTATCTAATTGAGCACTGGTGCTACTACATGATACATTCTGAAGGTCTGATGATGACCAGGTAAGTGCTTATCGGCTCTCAGTAACGGAAATAGTTAGGAAGACCTAACTTTCAATATTACCAGTGGGTTATCGTCTTTATATAGAGAATAGGGGGGGCCCCTATTCTCTATTTTTAATATCATATAATATTGGGATGTACGTATGTCTTAGTATATTTGTAGAGCAATGAACAATATTATCTATAAGGTGTAAACAAAATATTAAAAAAAAAAACAGCTGTTCCATACAAAAGTGCAATACGTACATATGATCAAAATGTATGGAACAGCTGTTTTTTTTTAATATTTCAGAGTTGGTCCCAACCATAGTAAAAGTTGTTCATATTCATGAGTACACTTTATAATTAAGATCAAATTAAATTAGCTGGCAAAACTTCACAGAAGTGATGGGTATCGCGAGCTAATTTAATTTGACCATTTATTTCCCATATGTAGTAATAAAGTTGGATGTCTGATAACGACTGGCATAAATAAAAAAATATTTAAGTTTTGATTTTGTTTTAATGTTGCCGTTGTGACTGTTTTTAAATTACTTAAATAATTGTATAATAAAAATTTAAAAATGTTGTCTCACTCTTGATTCCCGTTAAAAGTCACTGAAATTCAAATACCGTGAACAGGTAGGTTGGTCATTTATTGGGATTGGTGTTGGTGGTGACGGTGGATGTAGGCTTTCTAGAAGAACACACATATTTTCGTCTTCTGGTTTTTGTAGGTTATGCACCTTTTTCCGGTCTTCCTTGTTCTTTATTGCAAATGAGTCCAAACACGATCATTCTACGTAGCGCCGTCACTGAGATCTTATAACCACCTTCGGAGTCCATCAGTCCACCATCAGGTAAGTTACATCGTCAATCACTAAGGTCTCCATGAGACCTTTCAAATGAGTCCAAACACGATGGTCCTACGTAGTGCCGTCACTGAGATCCTATACCCACCTTCGGCGTCCACCATCAAGTAGGTGACATCATCAGTGACTAAGATCTCCCTGAGACCTTCCAAATGAGTCCAAACACGATGGGTCCACGTAGTGCCGTCACAGAGATCCTATACCCACCTTCAGAGTCCACCATCAGGTAAGTTGCATTGTCAATCACCAAGGTCTCCATGAGACCTTTCAAATGAGTCCAAACACGATGGTTCTACGTAGTGCCATCAGCGAGATCCTATACCCACCTTCGGAGTGCATCATCAGGTAAGTTACATCGTCAATCACCAAGGTCTCCTTAAGACCTTTCAAATGAGTCCAAACACGATCATTCTACGTAGCACCGTCACTGAGATCTTATAACCACCTTCGGAGTCCATCAGTCCACCATCAGGTAAGTTACATCGTCAATCACCAAGGTCTCCATGAGACCTTTCAAATGAGTCCAAACACGATGGTTCTACGTAGTGCCGTCACTGAGATCCTATACCCACCTTCGGCGCCCACCATCAGGTAAGTGACATCGTCAATCACCAAGGTCTCCATGAGACCTTTCAAATGAGTCAAAACACGATGGTCCTACGTGGTGCCGTCACTGAGATCCTATACCCACCTTCGGCGTCCACCATCAGGTAGGTGACATCATCAGTGACTAAGGTCTCCCTGAGACCTTTCAAATGAGTCCAAACACGATGATTCTACGTAGTGCAGTCACTGAGATCCCATATCCACCTTCAGAGTCCACCATCAGGTAAGTTACATCGCCAATCATCAAGGTCTCCATGAGACCTTTCAAATGAGTCCAAACACGATGGGTCCACGTAGTGCCGTCACAGAGATCCTATACCCACCTTCAGAGTCCACCATCAGGTAAGTTACATCGTCAATCACCAAGGTCTCCATGAGACCTTTCAAATGAGTCCAAACATGATGGTTCTACGTAGTGCCATCAGCGAGATCCTATACCCACCTTCGGAGTGCATCATCAGGTAAGTTACATCGTCAATCACCAAGATCTCCGTAAGACCTTTCAAATGAGTCCAAACACGATCATTCTACGTAGCGCCGTCACTGAGATCTTATAACCACCTTCGGAGTCCATCAGTCCACCATCAGGTAAGTTACATTGTCATTCACCAAGGTCTCCATGAGACCTTTCAAATGAATCCAAACACGATGGTTCTACGTAGTGCCGTCACTGAGATCCTATACCCACCTTCGGCGTCCACCATCAAGTAGGTGACATCATCAGTGACTAAGATCTCCCTGAGACCTTCCAAATGAGTCCAAACACGATGGGTCCACGTAGTGCCGTCACAGAGATCCTATACCCACCCTCGGCGTCCACCATCAGGTAGGTGACATCATCAGTAACTAAGGTCTCCCTGAGACCTTTCAAATGAGTCCAAACACGATCATTCTACGTAGCGCCGTCACTGAGATCTTATAACCACCTTCGGAGTTCATCAGTCCACCATCAGGTAAGTTACATTGTGAATCACCAAGGTCTCCATGAGACCTTTCAAATGAATCCAAACACGATGGTTCTACGTATTGCCGTCACTGAGATCCTATACCCACCTTCGGCGTCCACCATCAAGTAGGTGACATCATCAGTGACTAAGATCTCCCTGAGACCTTTCAAATGAGTCCAAACACGATGGACGTACGTAGTGCCGTCAATGAGATCCCAATACCCACCTTCGCAGTCCACCATCAGGTAGGCGACATCATCAGTCATCTAGGTCTCCATCCTCCATCAAACGAAATTCTCAAGATGGCTAAAAACGATAAACAATAGACACACTAGAAATAATGTACTCAATAGGGTAGGTACTTACGAGTACCAATAATTTTGGAGAGCTCGGCCACGCTTCACCTTACATTTTATTCTTATTTAGGCATAGTCAGGCTTACTCTATGATAGGTTCAAGAAACAAAATTAAATTACAAAGTACTTTAAATATATTTACAAACTTAATTTCTATTGTTATTTTACGAAATATTTATATTTGTACTATTTACAATATGATTTAATTCAAAAATCATTCAAAACGTGAACTTTTAGATTTTATTTGAAAAAAATAACGCGCGTATAGTCCACCCGTCACAAGAGTCATCGAGACACTGATGTATCGCGTCCCGAGTACGCGTCACAGGCCTAAGCGGGGGTGCTCCAGCGGGGTATTGTTGAAGTTTCGGGTTTTTATTCATTATTAAAAAATATTAAAAGAAATAAGAAAAAAAAAACAATACAAATTGTGAAATACATCATTACATATTTTTTGGTACAAAATTCATGCCGAACTATTCAGCAGTTACAAAGAAAATTTACAATTTAGGTTGAAAAAGGGCCTATATAATAAGATTTTTTCCCAAAATTTGGGAAAGGTTATTAAAATTTTAAACAATACAATGTATTTGTGATGACCTTAAGTATACCATATAATTTTTATATGGCAAACGCACAAGAGGATTCATCTACAATCTTCTTTAAACTTACCGTGTTTATGGGATTTGAGCGAGGTAATCCCCTTAACGTGCTTTCCGAGGCACGGAGGGGTCTCGGTATGTAAAGATGGTTACGCATCCACAGACCAAACGCGGCAAGCGTAGCTTAACCTGATCGATCAACCTTTGCGGCTGCTATTATTTAGCCACGGGCCCCTCCCCGTGTTTTTTTTTTTGAGCCGTAGGTGCGCAACCTTGACCTCTTTTTTATGGAATTTTTCACTTTTGTATGGAAAATATGATGTTATGATTTTTATCTGCATTACAGTGCAGTACAGTGATTTTATTCGCGTGTTGCGCGGCCATAGCCGCTGCCCGTAAATACTATGAGTTCCAAACAACTCATAGTCAATGAATTGCTGGCATTCCTGGTCCATGCTATCGACTACATGGACGAGGTGAGCATCCTGCAGATATGCCGGTCTAATTACAAGGAGGACGAGATCAGGAGCGGAAAACTGTTACTGTTCCAGTCACTTGGAAAACTCGATCAGATGCCCTCTCGCCGCAGAGATGGAACCGAGAAGAGTATTCAAGATATCATCGATATGTTGAAGAAGACTGACCCAGACGACGTGCCAGATTTCGTGGCGAAGGAGCTAAGTAAACTGCCTCCCGTCACGTTCGATCACGTCGATGTTACGCGGCTGTTAAAGGACATCACTACCTTGAAAGCGGAGATGACCAAGATGCAGTCCAGAATGGAGGTATCAGAAAAAACCAATACTGAACTACGTGCAGAAATAGTATTATTGCGCAACATTGGTTCGGTAATTGGGTCACCTGAGGCCTCAAAGGTGAACACGACGAGGGGCGCAAAATGCATCCGTCGGCAGTTTTAAATAGGCGAACACAAGTGCGTCACCAGCTGCCGATAACGCTGAGCAAGCGCCGCCCGCCGCCGCCGTCGCCCGCGCCACAACACCGGCTGCGGAAACGTCACGCGTAGGTACGTCGACCCCTAAACGTGCCTACGCTGCTATTGTTACCACCAGCGGCAAATCGGATCCGTCGCAGCCTAAGCGACATACCAAAAAAGGGGAACAACCGATGAAGGGTGCTCAACCTACCCTGACTGCGGTCCGTAGCTCTTTGCCAAGAGCCAGCCAGGTTGATGAGGAGGGTTTCACGAAAGTAGAAAGGATGAGAAAGAAGCCCTGTCCTCATAACCTGTATGGCACAGCACCGAGTGGGCCCAGCATGCTACTGCGCTCTACTGTGCCTACGACGCAGCTGTACCTTTCGCGTCTGCATCACTCCACGACAACTGAGGAAGTGGTGCAGTATTTGAAGGTGAAGACCAACTGGACTCTGAGGGTCAAAGGTTGGAATCGCGCCACAACATCCACTTTAAGTCATTCGTGGTACGAGTTCCAACCCAACATCTGCAGACCTGCCTGAAAGAGGACTTTCGAAAGGTGTCGCATATCGTCGTTTCCGAGGACGGTTACGCGACACTACGCAGCGAAACACAACGCCGACAACGTTACGTGTATAATCATAGTTTTAAGGTTTTTAATATCGTAGTCGCGATTGTCATTTTCGATTTGGTTGTGTCAAAATTATTTTTAAATTTAGAGATAGAATAGCTCTAAGATTCTCATAGCCAAAAGTAAGGAATTTTAGTGATAGTTTAGTTAGTTTTGTTCGGTGTACAGACGCCAGCAGGTCAACCTACCCCAATCTGTCAAATTTCTTTGATAGATTTTCAACTTTAGCGCAAAGGAATAAGGTTCATATTCAATTGGGAAAATCTGACAGATTGGGGTAGCTTGATGTGCTGGCCTCTGTACAAGAGAATCGGCACCATTGTAAGTTAACCAGAAGCTTGTAACTAGCCAAGACAATGGATTTGTTTCTTCAATAACCCTTTAATATATGAAAACTGACTAAGATAAGACTAAGTCCCGTATTACAGAACGCCACTCAATACTCAAGCATTACTTAAAACTAGTTTCAACCAATCAAATGGCTTGAATCTAGTTTTAAGTAATGTTTGAGTATTGAGTGACGTTCTGTAATACGGGCCTAAGAATGACTTCTAAGTTCTTCAATCAGTGTGTCCTACCAGTTATGACTTATGGAGCCAAAACATGGACACTCACGGTATGGTTGGTTCATAAATTTAAATTTCGCTCAGCAAGCTATGGAACAGGCTATGCCTGGAGTCTCTCTGAGAGATCGAATCCGCAATGAGGTGATCCAGCAGAGAACCAAAACTTATTTATTTATTTACAGGAAAACCAACAGCTATAACAGATGCTTAACAATTGTATATGAGACATAAAGCCAATTACAGGTTCTCACGGGTAAAAACAGAAAATGCGGTAGAAATCTTAGGATCACTAACAAGCACAATAGAAAAGAATATATATATAAGGTATATAAGCACTATGCGCCATAGAACCGATGACTGTTGGGGTAGACGTGTTCTTGAGTGGAGACCGCAAATCTTGGTGGAGTGACGATCTTCGCAGGATGGCTGGTAGCAGCTGGATGAGATTTGCCGAAAATTGAGTTGAATGGTGTGCAATAGGAGAGGCCTATGTCCAGCAGTGAACTGCTATAGGCTGATGATTATGATGATAATATTAAAAATATATATCAATGGTACTAAGGTTTATTTACATAATAGCTGTTGTAATGTAACAGCATTAACCCGGCCTAATGTGGATGTACTATAAGGTACACCTCTGCCTAACCCTTTGTGGATTACAGGAGTGACATTATGTTGTTGTTAAATTTTGCCCACGATTCCACATGTATCACACCTCAACACTTACACATATTTGAATAATACTAATATTAATATGCATTAGTATGGTAGGTCTACACACTTTCACACTTGTAAGTTTTAGTTTTTACTAAATTTAAATTTTGGCCAATCACTGTCTCTTAAGATACGGGTTTCTTCCTAGTTTAAGAGACAGGGTTCATTATTTTTGTATGCATAGACCTTTTTTTGTTTGGTAAACCTAATTCTCCTGTGTACAAGCTATGTTTTTATGCTTATTCTATTGTATTGACTTGTTCTGAACTGTCTGTGTGTATTTATTTATTTTGGATAAATAAACACTTTATTTTTTTTTATTTATTATCAGAGGCTTCCTAGTGAAACTACTACATAAACTTGGAAAAAGTCTTGAATACTTAATTAATCCTAACATGTTTCAAAGAATAGTCCCATACTTGATTAAATCTAAAAGGAATACATAAGTACATAAGAACATGCGGGCCCAGAAACAAAATTGAGTCAATTGCTTTTTCAGTACGGGACTCGGGCAATCAACATTGGATAATCATGATAATTTACGTAGCGGTTCCTTTCTCAATTTATAGGACAAAATTGTACTTGAGTTAATTTATAAAAGTATGTTCAAAGCCTTACCTCAATCAGCTCGAACACCACAGGCTCACCACGACAATCAGCCAGTTTCTCTCGGATTTGTAAGTGAATGTTGGTCAAGATGTCATCGTCAAGTCCCCGAGGGTTCCTTAGCGTCACCTCCGGGCTACTGTCCGGGTATCCTGGCGTCAGTTTCACGACCAGGGTCGCACAGACGTACTGCCGGTCGACGTCATTTCCCGTTGATGGATGAAGGACGGTTTCGATTATATGCGGTACTTCTCCAACACGTTTAATCACAACATCATCCATTAAAATTGCCTCCAGAGCTTCGATTTCATCCGACACTCTGAAAAATGCCAAATATCGATCATTTTGCTCTGGATAGGATAAGTTCAAGATCTACAACAAATTACACACCTTTCATCCATGATGGACGACATATTGACTGGTCTAAACAAAAATCCTAGACCCGGGAATCAAGGTGCAATCAGTTCAGACAGGCGCACTGCAGCTATTGCAACGAAACAGCTGGGATTTCAGTAGAATTCTAGACGAAAATCAATCATGACCTCCATAGATTAAAAATATTTTAGGGTTGTTCAGAATAGTTTGAGTCTGTTAATTGAGTTACGCGTGCTAAAGTTTAGGCGAGTTTTATATTCTAGCTTAATTTAATAAAATCAATATTGCATTGGTAAATAACGCGCAAACGTAGTCCTAAAGTTGTTACAAAAAAGTAACTTTTCTGGTAGAAAATGTATAAGGTGAATGCTCCAGGTAGCCCGCGAAATTCAAATATTCTTACGTTTTTTGCAATTTGCAAGTAAGTATTAGGTTGTATGTTGGTCAAAATTTGATTCGCGGACGTAACAAGTATGTGAAACATTAAAGTCATCAATTAAAAAGTTGTATTGATGACTTTAATAATTATAATTCTTCAGATACTTCCTTGTTACAGCCGCGAATCAAATTTTGATCACCCTAAAACCTAATACTGACTTGCGAAGGGCAAAAAACGTAAGAAAATTTGGATTTCGCGGGCTACCTGGAGCATCCACATGTGCTATATAAATAATTATTTTTAGAAATTTTGTAACAACTTTAAAAAACAACTCCATGATGTAGATATAGAATATATTTATAATTATATATATAGATTAAATTAATCAATTCAAACAAGATTCATTCAGACCAATTTTACAGTCAATAGTACGTACTAATTCCATGGTTCACACAGACATGCTTCTCTGACGTTTCTTTTGCAAGTTTATTAGGGCTCGCGTCTACTAGGCTCGCCGAGTCGAGTCGAATCGAATCGCAGAAAGTCTCCTCCTGCGTACAATAATTATTACTTACATATTATTTCACAACAATATTATTCAAAGATATTGTAGCTGCATGATATATTTATGTACAGAGGCCAGCACATCAAGCTACCCCAATCTGTCAAATTTTCCCAATTGAACATGAACCTTATTCCCTTGTGGTAAAGTTGAAAATCGATTAAAGAACTTTGACAGATTGGGGTAGCTTGATGTGCTGGACTGCTGGCCCGTGTACCTTTGCGCGTATTGTGTTAAACGTTTGGTACCTAAGGTACGCCAGGCATGAGGGATTTGTAGGACTAGCCTTATTTTTAAATGAGGTCATAATAGACGCAGAGCAGGAATAAAAATGATTGATTTTTCTATTAATAATACCTTAATAAATAAATAAATGCAACCTAAAATACCATAACATTGTTTTATTTCTAAAAAAAAAACTCTTTTACGACTCTGATGATAACGGTAGATATTTTACATGGATCGACTGCCTATCTGACTTGCACAACCCAGTTACTGGGTGATACCCCCTTTTTTTGTGTGTGAAATTATCGAATAACTTCTTCTGCACTAGGCGGACCGAGAGGGCATGTCAGACTTTTACTGACTAAAACCCACTCGTGTTCCTTCAGTTGCCTGTACAACCGGCCACGGTAACTTTAAAAAAATCCGCGACCCTGCAGGCATGGCCCTAGGGGACGCCATCGGTCAGTGCTGACATCTATTTGAAGCCGTCGACCCGGGCCTGGTACTTACCGGATGGCTAGCTACCCATTCCGCAAGCCGGCGTCTACGGTGGTCGGGAATCCGCTCTCGATTCACGACGCCCTGGGCATCGCGGCGTTTCCTGCGGCGACTATGGGCGTGAGGGTGCAAAAATTGCCTCTTCCTTACGCGCTCTGCCTCATCTTTCGCGAGCAATACTGCTTCGCAGAAGGAGATGACGGTTCCCATGCACTCTCGCTCCGTACCTACCATGGCCTGGACCAGGGCTCCACCCAAGCCGGGCAGAAATCTACCATAGGCTCCACCATGTCCTCCGACTGATCCACACAATGGTGACACTTGGGCGTTTCTTCCCGCCTTATCCGGAACAGGAATTTCCCGAAGCAGCCCTGTCCGGTGAGGACCTTCGTCAGGCGAAAGGTGAGGACGCTGTGGTGCCTCTCTAGCCATTCTTAAAAGAGAGGACTTATCGCCGCAATTGTGGCGTGCTCATGGGTGATACCCCTTGGTAAGACTAGTTGTCAGACTTTTGGGCTTCTGACGACCCGTAACGACTGTCAAGATCCACGAGTGACAGCCGGGACCTACGGCTTAACGTGCTTTCCGAGGCACGGAGGGGTCTTGATATGTAAAGATAGTTACCCATCCAACGACCAACCGCGGCAAGCGTAGCTTAGCCTGATCGATCGACCAAGACCCGACATCGACATAGGTAGATAATACTAATATTATTCAAGAAGTGCATTGTATTAGGGATAAGCATTATTTTTTACCCGAATACGGCGAAGCAAAAAGGAGGGTTAATATGATTTTGACCAGTATGTATGTATGTATGTTCATCTGTTCCCTCATAAGTTCAAAAGTACTTAAAATAATTTGACAAATGAGGTATCGTTAGAAGCGTCTTGATCGTCCTCTGGTTATAGGCTATGTGACGTCATCACACTAAATTCAATATGGCACCCTCTCTCTAGAGGACATAAAAGTAATGAATTTAAAAATAAATATTTTGGGATGGTGCCTCGTGGGGTATCAAATGAAAGGGTTTAATTTCAAAAATATTTTTGAACTAAACCTCAAAATAATGAAATAAAAAAAAGTTTAAAAACTAAAACTCGACTACTGAAAAGGATGAAACAAGAAAGTACTTTGCCGTGGTCGCATGCTACCATGGCTTATATGTATGTTAGTACAGCGGTATGCGACCACGGAAAGGTACTTTCTTGTTTCACCCTTTTGAGTAGTCGGGTTTTAGTTTTAAACTTTTTTTTGGCTAATGTTAAACTGACATGTTTATTAAGTAATTCAGATTTGGAACTTAGTGTCATAGTAACTTTTGTTCAGCTCAAAAATACCTATCCAACGATGTGTTACACGTACCTAGCTATTGGAGGGTGGGACCAGAGTAATTCATAGAAATCCTGGCATCGTCCCTTTTGTTCCGTAAAAACCTTATTCGGACTCTTGAGTGCTTACATAAAGCAGCGGGTTTTCCGGTACAGATCGCTGCAGGTTGGTTTCTTTAATGTGTGAACGTATAAGTAATTACGGGGTACCCACACCGACCGGTACCGGCTTATCTTTACCGGAAACTCGCGTCTTACCATGCGCACCTTTTCGGACTATTACGAACATTACTTATAAAATAAAAAATGACAAATCGGTCCAGCCCTGCCGATCGATTCTGTAAAAATCTCACCGTGATAACTTAGGTGAAGTGAGCTATCAATACGGGCAATCCCTAACATCAGGTGGAATGACAGCTCACTTCACCTTAGTTTTCACGGTGAGATTTTTACAGAATAGCACTGCTGCGGTCCAGCCATTCTCAAGTGATGCGCTTACCAATGAACAGCATTAAGGTGAATGCGCAGTGGGCAGTGGTAGACCGCGAAATTATAATTTTCTTACGGCTTTTGCAATTTGCAGGTCAGTGTCAGGTTGTATTTTGATAAAAATATGATTGGCGACTATAACAGGTACCTACGTATTTACAGGATTATCACAGGAATAGGATTATTTACAGGATAGTCATTAGAATCATTAATACATCTTTCTAAGTTAGATTTGTACCATAAGAACAAATCTCAGGAAAAGTGCTTATCGTACAAATCTATTTTAATGACTTTGATTCTGTAAATACATATATTTTATAGTCGCGAATCATAGTTTGATCAAGATACCTACAAATGCCATTTGGGCAGTTGTTAAAAATTAAATACTTGATACTAACTACAGAGATAAAGTAGTTTTATAGTTAATAACACAATACTCACAAACCCCGTAGACATAACTAATGCTTTCAATAGTCATTGCGTCAATTTGGCACACAAATCAACACTAAGAAAGGCAACACATGACTCATTGCTACAAAATTTGGAGGTAAGCGGGATAAGGGGACATGCACTTCAATGGATATCGTCATTTATCAAAATAACTGACAGCAACGTGTTGTTATTACAAAATTTTATAAAAACAACGTCATGATTCATCTGAGTATTAATGCAACAACTATGGCGTTCCACAAGGAAGTGTCTTGGGCCCATTATTGTTCCTACTCTATATAAATTCATTCAAAGATATAACAAATCATAAATTGATACTATTCACTGATGATATTTCCATCATAGTGACGCCCGCCAAAAAATTAATACAATTTTATTTACTATCATGAAACAGAGATAAACAACACAATTGGCAAATTAATTTAATGACTTGACACGAATAACCTAAAAATAAATTTAAATAAGTTTGTATTCATACAATTTAATAAAGCTAATAATAATAAATACAATGTGAAACTAGACATACCAAAACTTAATGTAGTTACACAAAAAAAAAAATTCTGTAGTAAGTGATAATAGATCAGAACATAAATTGGAAAGCACAAGTAGATGACGTAGGTATCTAAAAGAATAAATAAATTCGTATACGAACTCGGAAAGCATAAAAAATATAACAAACATTAAAACTGCTATCACTACCTATCATGCATATAATTATGTTGAATCACTATTAGGCTATGGCTTCATAATGAGGGGTAACAGTACCGACAAAAATAGGGTATTTGTTGCACAAAAAAAGCGTATTCGTGCAATTTAAAGGCTCCAACCTGATGAATCTTGCAGGTCAATATAATTTAAAGAACTTAGTTTATTACCGCTAGGTAGGTACCCTCTCTCTGTATCTATGAACTAGACTTATTTAAAAAGGCAGAGGATGTATATCCTCGAAACCGGCGAGATCCTCATAGGCTTATTTTAAATGACTTGCCAAAGCCATGTGTGTTCGGATTATATCAAGGGTCGAATAAGGGCGTTTCTACACATTATCCAAAGTGAATTAGATCCGGATCTGGATATATGAAACTGAGATATCCGAATCTGAGATATCTGAATCTGTCAGAATTTAGATCATTTTCAATTCGGATGAGACATCTATAGGTGGAATCCGAGACCACGGTCGCGGTCCCGAAAGCCCCACGACCCACACAAACTATCTTAACTCTAATAATGAAATCAATTGTAATGCGTGGTGGGTTTTATGTTATAACCAATAAATGCCTGTAAAGCATCTATGTTATAACTATACATTAATGTATGTACTCGCATCTATACATATAATAAAATCGTAGGAAAGTCAAAACTGTACATTGAATATTTTTTAAAAATAATACTTGGGGCGTGATCTACAATCGATACCGAAGCCAAAAATATAGTTTTTAGAATTTTTGTCTGTTTGTCTGTTTGTCTGTTTGTCTGTTTGTCTGTCCGGGATAAACTCAAAAACTACTGCATGGATTTACTTCAAATTTTGCATGAATATTACTAAGAGGTCGGGTCAACATATAAGCTACATATTATCACGCTATCACCTACGGGGGAGGAGCTGTGAATCTTTATTTTTCTTACGTATTCTGTGACAGCGTGTAATCTAACGACGCATATCTAAATGTTGTTTTTGAGTAAGCCATGCTATTATCTGACGTTACACTACAAAAACTACGCCATTTAAGTAACTTGGGCAGAGAAATATAGTTTAATGAATGTTAGTAGTATAAAGACAATTTTAAAACAGCGCCATCTATGAGATTTCATAAAAATCAAATCAAGTTACCTACATGTTAACATTTTTTTGGAAATTAATAATTTAAATTTGATCATGTTGGCAAGGTAAGTAGTTATTCTTAAAATTCATAGATGGTGATGTGCATTTTCTTCATAAAAGTTGTATCGTATAGTTCGTTTTGACAAATTCAAGTTCCAACAAAACCCTCAAAATCTTGAGCAGAGTTGAGGAAGACAATTTAAAAAAAATGCGGTGTTAAGTATTACAAAAAAGTTATGTTCATTGATGATGATCATTTCATTTCATGACACCCTCGCGGAGGCGAGCGTCAGTGACAGTCCCAGCCGCATGCGTCATCTGTTTGCCGTCATCTTGGTGTTTTGTGGAGTCGCGAACCCGGTCGCTTTGTGAGAGAAGTATCGCCATCATCTGTCTGAAGATTTTCGACGAGCTTTGAGGCGCGCTACTGGAGACGAAGTTGAAGTAACTGATGAACGCGTGCTGAACACCTGTCTCAGTTCACTTCAATATGTGGTACTTTCTATCGGCGGCAATCCACTGATCGAATATGGGTTACCAGCTCCCCAATCATCACCGTATCAAGACCGTGAAAATCGGGAGTATAACGCGAAATGACCACCATACGAAATGACCATGTCGCTTTGTTCTCTTCAGAGCAAAAGCAAATTTATGACACCGTCCTTGAAAGCGTTGGGCAAAACCAGGGTAAAATGTTTTTCTTGGATGCTCCTGGTGGAAAAGGAAAAACATTTGTTACCACTGGCATACTTGCAGAGGTCAGGAGGCAAGGCAAAATTGCTATTTCTGTAGCGTCATCGGGAATCGCTACCACACTGCTTCCGAGTGGCAAGACAGCACATGCCATGTTTAAAATTCCCATCGATTTAGAGAGCCCCCAAACGCCTGTTTGTGGTGTGTCACGTAACAGCGATAAGGGACACGTGCTCAAGGATTGCTCTCTGATCGTATGGGATGAGTGTACGATGGCCAATAGGTAGGCCGTTGAGGCCGTAGACAGAATTCTGCAGGACATCCGCAGGAACGAACGTTTGATGGGTGGTGTCACAGTTCTGTTCAGTGGTGATTTTCGGCAAACGCTTCCAGTGGTGACGCGGGGCTCGAGGGCTGACGAGGTGAATGCTTCGATGAGAGCTCGGCTCGGCGGCAATGCACGTGCTCAAGAATTCTCCGATGTCCTTCTAAGTCTTGGTGAAGGCACTCTACTAGAAGAGACAGGTGATGCTTCCAGAGTCTCTCGGTAGAGTGGTATCCAGCTTAGAAGAACTCATTCACTGTGTATACGGGGACATCAGTCGTATACCGCACCAGCAGAATTCTTGGGTGTGTGAGCGGGCCAGTTTGATGCCCAAAAATGATCAGGCTGCAGCAATTAACGAATGCATTCTCTCGGAAATTGAGGGGAATAAAGTGGTCTACACCTCGATAAACACTGTTGTCGAGCAAGATGACGCCACACATTATCCCGTGGAATTTCTGAGCTCCCTGTCAGCAAGTGGACTTCCAGCGCATACCATCAAGCTGAAGGTCGGTGTTCCGATTATGCTTCTTCGGAACCTATCTCCTCCGAAGTTGTGTTAACCGCCTTACGGCCCATTCACGACTTCGGTCTAAGCGGCGCGCGGCGCGGCAGGCGGCGCGGCGTGCGTTTTACACGCCACGTACCCTCAGTAGTGGCTAGCGGCAGCGGTCGAGGTGGACGTATTTAGGTAGTTAGAACGTGCTCAAAATTATGGCGTTATCAAAATTATCTCTTTTGTGTTTAGAAAGCAGTATATTTTTAAAACAAGTATGACAGAAGGAGTGCACGAACTGAATAAAGATCGATATTTAAATGGCAAATTTCGTGACCTATACGAAGATTACAGAAAATATCCGGATAAGTTTTATGAGTACACAAGAATGAGTATGGAAATATTTGATTATATTCTATACTTATACTCTATATCCATTACCGCCACAAAATCGTCTAAAATTTTTTGTTTATAAGTTCGCTGCCGAGTCCGTCACATCTACGCCGCTATCCGGGCCGCTGTGTTTCGTGGCGTCGCGTCGCACTCATTCGCGAGTACTTTTGATCTCGCCGCTCCCCGCACCGCGCGCCGCTGCAACGATTCGCTCCGACAAAACCGCGCGCGTTTTCGCTGTGAGCGGCGACTCGTGGCTCTTTTGTGTCCTGGAATGTATTCCTGCATTATTTTCTCTATTTCCTTCAGTCACATCTTATGACTGAACTCAGCAGGATTCCCATATAACTCTCTTCACTTGCTTTGCTTGCAAAAAAAAACTTATATTTTAATGCTATTTTAAAAGTTGTGTACTTATAATGCTATAGCGACACTGGCATCTTGGGTATTTTTGGTGCTGTAGAGCATGCACGCAGACGACGTCGCGGGCAGCAGCTAGTTGTATAATAAAATGGTATGTTACACGAATTTAATAAGATTACCTATTTCACTAAAATTATTATGATTGATTGACTAATTGAAATTTGTATTTTTTTTTTTTAATTACAACGTGGACATCTAAGTAATCTTGCCATACTGCCAATCTACTTAAACCTTTTCAGTAACTAGTCAATCAAGCGATCCTGAAATAGGTAGGTGAATGACAGTTAAATATTGCATTGCTGCAAGCACTCTCTTAAAAAATACACTGTATTAAGTAGGTATTTTCTTCTAAGAGTTTTATATAACATCATTTTATTAAAACAATCATCATTATATTTCTCAAATATTTCGGTACGTAAAGAAATAAAATCGCTCAACTGTTCGTCAAAACAGGAATTTTCTGAAAGTATTGTAAGTACCTCGGTGGATAAACTCGTCTTCGCTACAAGTGCTACGAGGTCGCTACGACGTTGCTACGAGTGCTACGAGCAGTGAGCAGACAGGCTGACTCACATTATGATGGGTGTGCCGCGCTGCATTGCAAACATTCTCCTACTATTCAAGAAGTATCAGAGGGGCAATTCTCGTAATATTAAGAACGTTCACTGTGTGATCTGTCTCAATCTGTCAAAAATACCTGATAAAAATGTGGGGAAATTACTCCCCACATTTTTATCAAGTTTTTGACATTGATTATCCCTGAAATGAGATTGCGACTAGATTTTGAACGTTTCTAATTATATTACGGGAATTGGCCTAAAGATGAAAATGTAAACAAATGGATCAGAAAATGGGCAATTTGTAGTGTTCATTTATTTATTTGAATACATTCTAAGTTTAAATCACTTTGAAAGATAATTTTCATTTGACAATAAATGTTAGTTATAAAACCTGAATTATTTTCGACGATGGATTTTCAATTAAAATGTCTAAATTAAATAATGTTATTCAAACAATAATTATTAGTGAAATAAATAAAGTTGAAATATTCTTAACACATGATTGTGTCACTAATTCCCTAGTGAGTGATTGCGTAAGAATTTATCCTAAACGGGGTTTGTTTACACTCCCACCAGATACTCTTGGAACCTACATAACTTTCACACAATCATTATGTACGAACCATTACACCGGACATTTTTGTATTAGAATGTGATGCGCTGCAACTCGATGCGGCTGCAATATGAGTTTGGCAATCGACATCAAGTATACTGCACTATGCCGTGGTTAACTCAACTTTTTCGTGCTTTCCTAGTTACCTTTGAGCAGCTCGAGGTGTGCTGTGCGATGCGAGACAGCACGTTTCGCGTCAATGTTACAAGATGCTAACAGCCAAGTGCGAGGGAGGTAGATCGTTACCTCATTATTATAAAGTATTAGGTCGCTGCCTGGAATTTTGCGGGCAGAGGGGCGGCAGCGGCGGCGGCGCGGGCGGTCGCCGATTGCCTTGAGTGCACCGCTCGTTGCCCGCTCCCGCGCCGCTGTTTTCGAGAACCGGTCCATTTAAATGTACGCATAAGATCCTGCCGCTCCCGCGCCGCCGCCGCTGCCGCCGCCGCTGCCGCCCCGCTGCCCGCAAAATTCCAGGCAGCAGCCTTAGATAAATGAAGCCAGCACACAACACGGCGCAGTACAGCTTAATGTTATTATTGGTTTATCTAGCATAATCAGCATATAATATAATGTTCCCACTGCTGGGACTCAGGTCTTGAGAGGGAGTGGATTGTAATTCACTATGCGGGCCCAGCGCGGATAGCTAGATATCATATTATGTCTGTCTTATCGACTAACTAAAATTAACGAGTATTTAACATAAATAAATGGCTAAGTAAGTGATATGTATGTAACATGCTAGAAGCATGATGCTAAGATTACACAGACACCTTAGTAAGAGGTATTTCACACAGCTCTCAGTACGTTCTGAATTTCAGCCAGCAAACACCACCAAAAACACGACAAAAATTTCTATTTCTTTTCTTTATTATTTTTTTCTAGTGGTTCTCGCTACATTCAGTTACAATTAATTACATGACTAAACTAATAAATAATTCTTTGGATGTTTGAACTACATTACTACATTATTTGACTAACCTGTTGTTTATACAGGGTTACTTGTAATCCGACGTATATCCGTCAGGAGCTTATAGGGGAGGCAAAATGCAACAAATTGAACCCCATAAATGTATGGCCCAAATTCAATAGTTTTCGAGATATTTTAATTTTAAGGGTTTTTCGGTAGGTACATTTCCAAATAAAAAAAGACTAAGTACATATTGAATTAGTACGTTTACAAAATGGCATTGTAGCTGGCGCTTCAATGAAGCTATGAACATAATTAAAAGTAAGTACTTAATTCAACAAAATAATTAAAATGATGAGCGTTATCTTACCAATATTTTCATTTCACGCTTGAAAAATGTTTCACATAGGTATCATAAAAACTATTGAATTTCGGACATACATATAGGGGGTTCAATTGGTTGCATTTTTGGATATACGTCGGATTACAAGTAACCCTGTATAGTTTACTATGTTAAAACTACTGTCAATCAAAGCGCAGTTTTAAAATCCATACAGATACAGTATAATACATAGTTGTGTATCGAAGGTGCCTACAGTTTTGCTCAGAGCAACGTTGAGGCCGAGGCATTGATCAAAAATAATCAAAATGAATGGCTTGTGAGCTACTTTGTTAGTCTGTAAGGATCGTTATACTGTGCTCAAGGTATGATTGCAATAGTTTTATTGTATTAATACATTCATAAGTCACATTTATAAGCATTTAAGCACACTCTAAACTTTAGGGCAATCTTTCAAACGGTCCATTTCATGGTTTTGACCCCTACTTGTGGAGGCCCCCGTTGTTCTGGTCGCAGTTCCACTTCTGGTAACCTGGGATACCTCCAAACTTCTGATGAAATCATTCTTTATGTTAAACCTAAAAAAAATAGACTCAAATAATAGCAAACAGGGCAAGTTAAATAAAACCGTTTAATAACACTTTGCTATCAAATTTGTGCAGGGGATGGATGGACTTACACCTTATACGAACATCAACGAGGTGATCTGGCAGTTGATAGTTCAGTCAACCGATCACATGATTTGATAAAATTATATGATGGTGAGGTTGATGCTTACAGCCGTCCCCTGCTAAACATAAGTCTCTCCAGCTCTATTCTCGGTCTGTGCTTGGAATTTCTATGAGAGATCGAATCCGGAACAGGTGATCCGGCAGAGAACCAACGTTGTCGAGAGCTCACATAATATTCTAGCTGAAGTAGCCCATATTAGTCGTAAAACCAATGACCGTACCAAGGTAGATATGTTTTTAAGTGGAGACCATTTGTTAGGAAATTTTTGTGTTAGAGTAATTATTACATCTTGAAATCGACTATTTAATCTATCCAGATCCCACTTCCATGTCTGCGGTAGAACAGACTGAGCCAAACCATTTTCGCATACAGGGGGCCTACCACCACTCTTAAAGCAGTATTATTTTAATCTTACATCAGTGTGGGAAAGAGATGGAGCAATACAGGACATGCATCTCCATCTCTTTCCCAGACTGAAGTAAGATTAAAATAATACTGCTTTAAGAGTGGTGGTAGGCCCCCAGCCGATCGATTCTGTAAAAATCTCACCGTGAAAAGTTAGGTGAAGTGAGCTTAGAGTGAGCTCTCAAGAGTGTCAATCCCTAAGTATCAGGATGACACTGACTGCTCACTCCACGCTCACTTCACCTAAGTTTTCACGGTGAGATGGTTACAGAATCGCACTCCAGGTGCACTGTACATACCCGAAGAATGATGACTTACAAAAGTTCATACAACTTACCTCTTACATAGCATGACAAATATTTTCTTATTGAACACGAATAAGAAGAATATGGCGACCCCGATGAGCAGGTTATACGTAGTGGTCAAGATAAACATCCATAATTCCATGTCAGGAGGAATTAGCTCCAAGCACCAACTCACTCCCATGACCACAGATAACTTTATGTAGGTGGCGAATCTGAAAATAGATTTATTTATTTATTAAAAACTAGCTTTTGCCAGCGACTTCGTCCGCGTGGAATAATGACTTCCGAAAATTGAGGCACTAACTCTCATAGAGTTTAACCGATGTGCTCTTTCTTCTGCCGATTCTTGAGAACGCGTATTTCTCATTCAACGCGTTTTTCAAGACAATAGCGGGCGGACGCCGGCGTCCGCTTGGGGCTTGAATAACTAAAAATATATAACTACGTCTAATATATAAAATAATATATAGTAAAACCTGCTTCACTTAAAACGAAATACCTATAACTACTATAATTAATAATACCTATACCTATAATTAATAAAAGTACCTACGCTTTTACCTACTTAATATTAAAAAAAACTGAACATAAATTAACCAAAACTTACCTACTACTAACTAACTACTACTAACCTATTACTACTTCACCTAAAAAGAAATCCTGTTTTCCCAACATTTCCCTTCACTGCTCTGCTCCTATTGATCGTAGCGTGATGAAAAGTATACTATAACCTACCCAGGAGTATGAAGAATAATTGTACCAAGTTTCGTTGAAATCCGTCGAGTGGTTTTTGTTTCTATAACGAACATACAGACAGACAGACAGACAGACAGACAAAAATTTTACTGATTGCATTTTTGGCGTCAGTAACGATCACTAATCACCCGCTGATAGTTATTTTGGAAATATATTTCATGTACAGAATTGACCTCTCTACAGATTTATTATAAGTATAGATATAGATATACATGCACATTATAGATTGAAAAAAAAAGAAAAGAAAGAAAATTGTTTATTCTGCACAAACAAAACGTACATTACAAACATTGTCTTTTTTCCAGAGGAGGCCTGGCCCTATCCTTTTTTTTTTGGGGAAATCCTCATGGTTACCCTCCGTCTGGGAAGAACGGAGGGTTATGTCGGACTCCTATCGACTAAAACCCCACTGTTCCTTCTGCTAACCTATGTCGGGGAACTGGGAGATACTCGTACATTTGCCGCACCCCCGATTGGTTAACTTTAACCAATCGGGGGTGCGGCGAATGTACGAGTAGACGGAAAAATCAGCCCTTAGTTATACTTATAACTAAGGGCTGATTTTTCCATCTCAAGATAACTGGCTCCCCCCCCCCCCCTAAATACACCTATGATTACAAATAAAAAAAGACATAAAATATACACATACAACGAAGTCAAAAGCCTCGTACTCAAGCATATAAAATGTTGTCAATTTTGTCCATTATTTGATGCCAGGACCTATGACAAGAAGCTTGTAGATAAAAATGGAGGCAAGACTCTAAATAACTAAGTGAACCCACTGTGGTCGGACACTCTCTTTCTAAATACGCACATATGAACGAGACAGTGATATGTGTTTTCTTTGTCTTATGTATGTATTCAGAAAGAGAGCGTCCGACCACAATCGGTTTCACATAGGTATTGAGGGTGTTGCCTTTTTTTTTTTTGAGGATGGGAAAGCTTCTTAGCCTATGATGAGGGCCAGGGACCAAAGACAACACGTTAATTGACATTGAAAATACAAATTAATCCGTAATCCGCCCGCGACACTGGCAGATGACAACAACAACAAAATGCCAATTGCAGAGTGGAAAAATAAATACTTTTGTAACAAACAAACAACAATAATAAGAACGCCACCTGTCCAGGGGCCCGTAAGGGCCGAAGCCTGCCTATTTTAATAGTTGATCGCTGATTTTTCACACCACCAACGACAACTCTGTCGTGGAAGTAACACATAAATTTTTAGTTGATAGCTCTACGCGCTATCGCCGGCGGTAGTGCTTAACAGATTTAAATATTCTAAGACGTTGAACAGTTATGGGCCGATTGTTTCAAACGGTTGTTAACTCATAATAGTACATTATGATACATGTGTGCTATGTTGATCAGCATACCTGAGGCGGTATTATTCGCGCGAGCCGCAGCTGAGCGCGTTATGGAAGCTGAGTGTATAATGATCAATCCACACGCGTTTCATACGACGTTTTTCAACACACTTGCGAGGAAAAAAACAGACTTGTATTGATAAATATTAATTTGTGGAAAATGGCGCGCTGGTCTTGTATTTCCGCGCGCCGCGCTAGCGATGCGCGCGCAGTTGTAAAAATAAAGACCATTGAGGAAAAATTATAAAGTCACTGACGACCATAAAGCTGACAACAGACAAAACCGAACAGCATAGTATAAAAAATATAATAAACACAAAATAATGTTTAGACTTTTTTTCGTTCACTGATCTTAGTGTTGTCGTATGTAAAATTGTAAGTAGTTTAGTTAGTATGGAATTAGTTCAGTGAGAATCCCTAATAATAAATAATAGCCTCCTCGACCGATATCGGTCACAGTGGCCAATCTCAACGAAGATTAGCCAGCACCCTAATTGCGAAACACACTATCGATCTCAATTTGAATCATTTTGAAGCATATTGTTAATCCATTGCTTCATATGTTCGAAAATGTGTCTGCTAACAATGTAAAAAACGCAATGAACGTTGTTGATCTGTCAAAATGAAACCCATTGCTACTAATAGTGTGTTACGCAATTACCCCGCAGGTATGCGGGAGATATTATAGTGCACAAGCGTGTGCGCAGACACAGGTGCACTCTCTGTTCCTTTACTCTCATAGTCCGATGGGACGGCAATCCGACACGATCGGAGAGAGATCAGGCGCAGGACCAACGGCTTTACGTGCTTTCCGAGGCACGGGGGTATTAAACCGCCAACTTCCAAACTCCGGACTGTTACTAAGAAATTCCTAATGGAAAACTCAATAACACTTTGTCCGACCCGGGAATCGAAGCCAGGACCCCACACTCAGCAGTCGCACTTGCAACCTCGAGACCAACGGGACAGTCCCGATTAATAAGAACGCCAGTCTTTTCCGTTTGGTTCCGGGAGGGACCACGGGCAATTTAAGGTGAATGTGCAGTGGTAGACCGCGAAATTCAAATTTTCTTACGTTTTTTTGCAATTTGCTGGTCAGAATCAGAAAGTTGTATTGTATCATGATCAAAATATGATTCGCGACTATAATAGATATGTATTTACAGAATTATAGTCGTGTAATGCGCTCATCACACTTTCACATCGCGCCATAATTAAATAAGTACGCACGACGAAAAAATAATCAAGCTACCTATACATTTCCAGAAAGTTTTCGTCGTGTGTCGTCTCTAGACGCTGACGCGCGGCGATTTTTGGTTTCTGTGGTGGATGAGTCTTCGATTATAACCAGAATTAGATAAGTATGTAGGTATGTCATAGGGCATAAGGAAAATATACTAAACAGAAATAAATACAAAACAAAAGAATGACTATGTAGGTTGTCATTTGTGTCAGGATGAGTCATTGCACGTAACTCGTAATTAATCATAGGTCGAAGCTACTCAATATTTTTCTAAGTGACGATTTGACAGAACCTTAAAATTATTTCTATAGTCGAGAACACTCTAGATGATATACCGATCTATTACTATCAGCACCTTTTTTATAAATTACTAGAGAGGCGTTGGATACAAATCCTGCAGGGTGATTGAGTAACACACTTAAAATTACACTTGATCGTAATAGGTATCATTTCAACAGTCCACCCACGTTCAAATCTATTAAGCAGTGGATTATTATCAATATACTTCAGAACTCTCTGTTATTGAAAGTGTCTTACACAATTAAGGTGCAGAGAGGCGGCGTGTATCCCAGGGTCCTCTTGTGGGAACATTAGAGGCCGATTATGTAGTTAGTTTCAAGGAGGGGCCCATTGCTAAATAATAACAGCCAAGGTCGATCGATCAGGTTAAGCTACGCTTGCCGCGGCTGGTCTGTGACCATCTTAACATATCGAGACCCCTCCGTGCCTCGGAAAGCGCGACACCCGGCTGTCATTCGTGGATCTTTGACAGTCGTTACGGGTAGTCAGAAGCCCGAAAGTTTGACAACCCGTCCTACCGTACCCAGTAACTGGGTTGTGGAGGTCAGATAGGCAGTTGCTCCATGTAAAAAAAACTGGTATTCACCTGCATCCGGTTAGGCTGGAAGCCGACCCCAACATAGTTGGAAAAAGGCTAGGCAGATGATATGTAGATAGTTTCAACCATCTTTCCATTTAGGACTGGGAGTCTTTGTCAATAGTGGTAAAGCAAGAACAAGATTGACTGTTCAGTTATTTTGAAAGTGCCTACCTGTTCGTGTCCTGTTGGCTGCTTCTGGAGTCTTGATTTCTATGAACAGCGCGCTTGATCATCCATATGTTGTAGACAGTCAATAAGAACAATATGATATTAACGAAAATGATTACCCCTATTGGTACAATGAAGTATAGTTCAACACTTTTTGCTGAAAATGAAGAAAATATATTATTAAGTAAAATCAGTTATTTTTATAAAATTACTAGCTGACCCCGCAAACGTCGTTTTGCAAAAAAGAAAAAAAAACCGAAATGCACACAAAATTTCATACAAATCGGTTCAGCCCTTTCGGAGGAGTATGGTAACTAACATTGTGACACGAGAATTTTATATATTAGATATCTTAGTTAGCGGTTTTACATGTCACCCCAAAGAAGAAGGAGTACGTCCGTACAGAATTATCTCACGTCCTACAGTATACAAAAAGTATCTAAAAAATGATAAAAATGATAATAAAAAGATGGCATACTTGCTATGAAAATTTGTTCAGGGGCAGTTTAGCGAGCACTTTAGGGGTTTCGGGCTCTGTGAGTCTATTCGTAGGACATTTTCTTTTAAAGAGAAGATGAACATAAATTTTGTGTTGGTATGCAATTGGGAGCTGCACAATTCAAGGTTAGATGATAGGCTTTTTTTGGAAGTAAAATATTTGGAAATATACGAAAACGCTTTTTAATTTTTGTCAACGATAACGTTATAACGTGCACGTATTTGAGTGAATTTCTCACGCGAAAAATTTACGCGTCTAGGCTGAAAACCCCATGCTGCGTTACCGATAATGCAACGATTTTTTTTCTCAGAATTAAAGAGACGTGAATATAAATGAAGCCACTTAAATTATATTTATAATAATATTACTTTTTAAGAAAAAAATCAGTAAGTGTCGAATTATCAATTTCTGTGTCTTGTCCACAATCACTTTCATACACATCATTTACCTCTCAGGAAGATATTCTCCAACATATATATGAAAAAGTATTTTGATTGCGTGAAGTAATAATTGACCTACGAGAAACTAATTATTTTTGAATTTTTAGACTCATAATTAATGAGTACATGTCAACGGTAGTTTTGTCCGAGCGAAATTACCAATTTCTGTGGTCATTTTGTTTCGCCGTCCTAAGCTTCCACCAATGAGTATAAGCGAACGATAAATACCTGCCCGGCAACGCACAGTCGTGCGTTTACGCGCAGTGAAAACCATTGTGCACCATATCGCCACGTCTTCCCGTCATAAATGTAAACATGTGATTTCAGTCTACTCGGAACGAAATTTTGCAATTTCGGTGATCAGGTTTTAAAAGGATTTTTTCAAGAAATAAAAATATCACTCTCATGCATGCTAAGTAGTCTTTGGTACATATTTATGATCATAGAAAACAATAGTCATAGCCTTGATAGTTTCGTGTAATTAAAAAAAAATAGCCACGTTTTCAATTTCTGTGGGCCAATTTCTGTGGTTTCCGTGGCATCTCGGTGTCCACGAAAATTGCACGACTCCACAGAAATTGTACGATTAGTGGAAGGTCTTCAAACAACCGTCACAGGTGTTAAAATAAAGATTGTTCATGACTATGAAGTGAATGAAAAGGATTGGCTTTTGCCAAAAGTCCTCAAATGTTACCCAGGGTCTATGAAGATGCATCAGATCGTTTGGGCAAAAACATCCAAAGCACTTGCAATGCGATCACTGTCTTGCACTGATGAAAACTGTCTTTACAACAGTAAAATGCATTCATGGAAAGCATTTAAGTTTCTATGAATTGCCAATAGAAAAACCAGATAATGCAACGGTCGTTCAACCTGTATCAAAACCAAATTCATCAACAATTCACAGATATAAAGGATCTGAATTATTTTACTTTAAAACCAAGAACATACCTCAAGATAAGGCCATCAAATCAGCTGACGCCTCTGGCCAAGGTAAAAGCCAGCCCTTGGGTCATGGGAAGTGTTAACCAGTCGTTTCTAAATTTCCTTAAAATGAACATGAGCTCTCGGACCTCACGGCCTGAGGGTTTCTACCCCAAACGGCTCGAAAATATAACTTCCGATAAGGTTATTATATTTTCGCCGCTTGAGATTGTCCGCAGCCGCAACAGCAGCGCCAGCACAACATGCCGGAGCCAGGAAGATGGGATGGCGCAAGAGTATCGACACACGTTGCGTCCCACACTAAAGGCCTACCCAACTTCCATGGAAATAAAGACATACCGTCCGGTCTCTTGCCATCGTCGCGTGCCAAGCCATTGGGTTCTAATACAGCTGGAACGCCGACGGTGACAAGAGCTCGTCGGATGATGTCATTAATGTTCGCGTGCCGCGCTAAACGACTCGCACTTCGGCTGCAAGAAAGGTAGTGGTGTCCGAGGCTGTTGACATCTTCGCCACAGTGACAGCAATGAGGAGAACAGCAAGGAGCGCCTAGCCGAAGAGAAGCAGCGAGGTGAAAAGTAGTGTCGTCGAACAAAGTGCCTATGTTCGACGAAGGTAGTGCATGAAGCCAAAGACCCGACTCCCACCTACCCAAAGCCAGCAGGCGCGCACGCTCCGCAGAAGTAGCAGACGAGTCAAGTAAATTGTTCTGTACTACTCTGCAGAGCAGCTCATCCCACCGTTTTTGGGAAGGTGGATTGTCGGGTGGCTCTGTATTCGGGCAAGCGAGTTTTCAGGCATCCATAGCCTCGGTGAAACATGGCACATCAGAATCAGTCGGTGTAGATGCTAGGATTTTCCTGATTAATTTATCAGTGCCGTGGACCGAGCATATGAAAGCCGGTAAACTAATATTAGAAATTTTGCAGACGCCGAGGCTCCCCATACGAATGGGAAAAGTAGCTTGTGCCCAAGCCCGGTCGTCCATGGCCACATTTAAAATAGAAGTTAATATATGCCTGATAATTTGGTCCATTTTATCTAAAAGGTGAGTGTGCTTCCATAAATGTGAAGCGCGAAGGAAATAATTTACTCGTAGGGCTGAAACAGCAGTAGCGGATTAAAGTTATGGCCGAATGCATATTAATTTGGAACAATCTTTCCGAAACGTCATTGAAATTTTGGATTTTTTCGTTAATAAAAACGGGAAAGGAACTGTCAAAGATTGGAGACCCAAGGAGCCTAAGAGAGCTTTTTTCAATCATTTTGATTTCTGGAGTTGTTGCCTTAAATTTGGGAAGTGTCAGATGTCTATCAGTACTGTCCGCTAAGAATCATCCACATTTCGAAAAATTGAGATCAAGGTCGAAGGAATGAAGTTCATTATTTAAAAAATTGAAGGTTCTCTAATACCGTTTCTGCATTGCCTCCCAAGGTTCCAGCATCGAGATATCAAACGTTAAATTTGAAATTTAGCTGACGAATAATTGGGTGAATGGCTAAACTAAAAATCATTGGCCCGAGGGGGTCACCTTGTTGACAACCAACAGCAGATTCCAAAAGGTTGTCCCGATACAGTAATTTAGAAGGGTGTCTGTAACATTGCCAAATAAAACTATTTTGGGGGATTTCTTTTATGTAAGTTTTACCCCATCATAGAAGTAAAAACATAATTAACTGATTATGTTTTTACTGCTATGATGGGGTAAAAATCTACTTATTGTTGTGTTTACGTATTGTTAATCTACTTGTTGATGAAAATACTCCTTGATTGTTAATTTTGTAAGACTGATTTGATTTTATAAATGCTTATTAATAAAATTATTCGTATTATTTCAGTTTTTTAATTAAACCTATAATTTTAATCTTTATCTATATATTACTAAAATTCATTTTTAGTCATTCACTATTTCCGTGCACAATTTCTGTGACACCAATATAATTTCTGTGTCACCAATACAATTTCGGTGGCAATAATAAAATTTCTGTGGCTCGCCAATTTCGGTGGCCCAAATAACTCTCTAGTAATATATAATTATATAATCCCCTTTTAGAAAATGTATATAAAATATAGATATGTTGCGTTTTATTATTAAAGTTTTTTACAAAACCTGAAAATGAAAATGTCCATGGAAATTAGGTAAAAATTCGAGTTGTTGAAATTGACTCATTTCCATACATTTTACTTTCCCGCCGTCGACGTCCACGATAATATCGTCACGTTATAAAAGCGCAGGATCTACTAATATCTCTACTGTAGTATTTTTACCCACATTCACAGCGTGTTTGTACACTTGTTGACCACAAGTAAAGCGCGCGTCGCTGCGTGAGGTAAAAATACTGTACAGGCCTACGGCTTTACTGATACAGTGCCTGAACATCCCTCCTGCACCGTCCCCCGTAAGCCTGTATTCTGTAATACGTACGTATATCTAATAAGAACCAAGTCGGTATACATACCAAAAACGAAGCAGTCGTCGAAAGGTGGTTTGATAACATGCAAATTGGAAAGGTCTATGTTGTCTAGTGTTGTAACTATTATTGTCATCAGGAGCGGAGCCCCCCAGGCATACAGACAATACCACATGAATTTCACTCGCTCGCCTCGTCGGTTGATATCACACCTTTTACGATGACCTCTGCGAGAGAAAAAGTAAACTATTACTAAGCCGAAGTAATTATAGCGGCTGATTTTTTTTACCGTCTGGACAAAAACAAAGGTTATTTTTATTTGTTTATTTTTCATGTACAATTCTTAAAAAACAAGCTTTAATTTTTAAAGTCATCGGCGGGCTTCGATCAAAGGTTTGAATGTCGCTACGAATTCATTGATAATTTCCGCACGTAGAGAAGGGTGCCTTGTGTCTGACAGAGATAGTGTCAGTGATAAGCAGTTAGACGCTAGTCTACACGCACAATGTCTAGTTCTCACACACAGAAACACCGCTCACTGTAAAGCGCGTATAAAAATTCTAAAATTGCTTTGGAAAATCGAGTTTAATGAAAAAACCACTGCATAAATAAATCAATTACAAATAAAGTTTATTGAACTCTTCAATGTGCTTTGTCGGTACCGATTTTGTTTTGAAGATTTTATAGTTATTTTATTACTTATTTACATCAAAAGTTACATTCAAAATAGCAAGAAAAACAAATCTGTGTTGGCTCATAACTTTTTATTTTACTATTCTGTTTCCGTACAGACAAAATTAATAATAAGACAAAACGAAATCACGTATAACTTTGGATACAAAATGTCAAACAGTGAAGTAGGTAATACTCTCCTGAAATTTGTATGGAAAAAATATCGACTAGTGGCACCTTAAAATGATTTTACCGAATGAGTGTACCGAGCACGGATCGATCTAATTCTAGATTGATCGCGAAGAATAGGTTTTTGTTGTTTTCGTTTTTTTTTGTTTCTATTTGATTACTAGTTAATTAATTTATTTATAAGGGTAAAAAGTATGTATAAGGTATGTTGAAACTGTGTGTACTCTCCGTCACTTGTCCCCAAAGGTTTATTAGAAAACCAGCGTCAGACAGCATCTGTCTGGCATTAATGCTGAAATGAACCTTTTTGGCGCAGCCATGAGGCACACACAATTGTTGTTTGCAACATTATTTTTATTTAGTTTTTGTGTTTCACGAAATGTGTCCAAATAAACTTTTTTCTTTTCTTTTATTTATTTTTTTCTTTATTTTTATATTATTTATCGATTTATTTGTGATTTTTTTTAAAGAAAATTCTGCGCCATAGGCTTTTACTCCGTTCACCATATATAAAATGTTTTTGTCCAGACGGAAAAAACGTCAACCGGTATAGGGCTATTATGTATGTAGTAGGTGAAACTTCACAGTCACCATAAGACGAACAAAAAAGGTTCATAAAGACATATATAAAATCTCTCTAATTCATTGTTTGCATGTTGTGTTTACCTATATGTAATTGATGCACTTTTATTTTACTTTTAAAAATGTATTATGTTGTTGTTTGTTATCAATAATATTGTTGGTAAACCTAGTAAAATAAAATAAAAATTAAAATAAAATAAAAATTAAAATAAAATGCTACAAGGATATTTTGGCGTTTGAATGAAATTGACAAGGCGGCGTTTCTGGTAATTTTTTTGATATTGTCACAGAAATTGTTTTAACATACCAAGATGGCGGCGGTAGATCCGAACTCGGCCACGCGTCAAAAGATTTTTGTACTGTTGTATAATAATGTTAGTATTTAAACCTCAATTACCTTAATGACCACCAAACGTCAAAAGACATAACATTCAACCAAAAGAAACTCGATACCGCAGCGAAATACAGCAATGGAGCTAAAATAATTACATAAAATTAGATTTTAGCTATAATAAATAGGAACATTTATACATAGTAGGTAATCTACAAACAGGATAACATCAGACAAATAACAGCGAAATAACTAAAGTTTTAATAAACGTTGAAATGTTGATAATTGACCACATTTTATTTCAATGTATATCACACTCGTATTATAAAGGCGAAAGTTTGTGAGTGTATGTGTATACAGGGTTATTTGTAACCAAACCTGAACACGCGAAAAAAAATCAGCTGTTCCGTACATTTATCTTCGTCTATCATGTCAAAATGTAGGGAACACCAGATTTTTTTTTTGAGATTTCAGGTTTGGTCCCATAGTAAAAGTTGTTCATAATGATGAGTACAATGACCTCTTAAGAGGTTGCTGGTGTTTTTCAAATAACCCTGTATATGTTTGTTTCTTCTTCACGTTCAAACGGCGGGATCAATTTTGATAAAATTTTGTATCTGACACTCTGGATTAACATAAAGGCTACTTTTTATCCCGATATTCCCACGGGATCGACCCTTATGCGGGTGAAAATTACAAAGTGGTAATTAAATAAGCTTATATGTATGCGATATGTCACGTACCTATCGTTATTTTGCAAATATTATCCTGAACGATAATCCGAAATGATCAATGAGGTAAGTCTAGCTATATTTGACGATGATATTTTATTCTGTAAGTAGGTTTGTATAAACATGTCAATAATATCTATCAGAGGTCACAATCTCTTAAAGTCCAGACATTGCCATGCTCAGAACATGTGTGGACCACGCAGATCGGCGTCTTACATAGTCTGATATTAGATCGTCATAAGTATAATAAAAAACATGACTTACATATAATTTTGCAGCGCTTCGTTGTTAATGATGTGTTGCTTAGATGTATGACGATTTTTACTAAGAATGCGACGAGAATGGATACGGTATAAGCCATCAGTACTAGGCCTATGAGGTTCCGCAGCTTGGGTAGCAGACAGTACACCACTAGCACTAAGATCAGGAAGAACGACGATATCAGCAATCCTGAAAATTAGAAAGATTAAATGGAGCAATCCATGGAGTTGATGTACAGTCAGCGAAGGAGATAAGTATGCAGGGTCGTCGAATATAGTTGAAGTTTAGTAAGAAACCGATTGATGTTTTCGAATTAAATTAAATTTAATAAATAGAAAACAAACAGTTCATTTATCAAATTAAATTTAATTCGAAAATATCAATCGGTTTCTTACTAAACTTCAACTATATTCGACGACCCTGCTACTATAATGATATCCCAATGTCCTATTTTTGTTGGACCTGCAAAATATTTTGGCATATGGTGGTAAAGCAGTCTCACTCACCCACTAACACAAATATCGCCTTCGCGTCTTCATCTTTTGGCTCTGCGTTATATTCCCTCACGAGGAGTTTTACTACTGGTTTTTTTTTTATTACAGCTAATTTGAAATCTATACAATATTCCAGCCTTTGAATGTTATACCATGATTTTGATCCACCTGTGTCTTGCATCCTTATCGAGCCATCCTGTAAACATGTGAAAGTTTTAGTTTCCCAGTTAAAGTAACAGTTGAAAAACTTTGTTTACCTTTGGTAAATTACCTAAACCAATGGAGTATAGAGGTTTTGTGGTGGGCCCTCAAAGGTATGCCTGAGTGTACTCATGTTCGGCCGCTTGCAATACCGACGAATTCAGTGTAAATTTAAACTTACATCGAGAGCTCAGGTTTCAGGGGAAACCGTCAAAGTAGCCCGTGAAATTCTAATTTTCTTTCACGGACTTCATTAAGACTGTGCCGACCGCACAGTGGCACCCTCATCGTTTGTTAGGTTATTTCATACAATTTAGAATGAAAATGCAGAAAATTATTATTAGAAACGGTAGTTTTATATTGTTTAGTTTTATTATAATCCTTAAAACGGATAACAGTGGCCACTATATTCCGTTAAGCAACAAGCGTAAGTGTGAAGCACAACTTATCGTGCTTATTTTCTGCATTTTCATTCTAAATTGTATGAAATAACCAAACAAACGATGAGGGCGCCACTGTGCGGTCGGCATAGTCAAAGAGAAATCTCCCTGTCTTAAGCTTGTTGCTGCCTACACTACAAATACAGGAGGAGGCACCTTGCCTTATATTTTTATTACATAGAGTAAAGAATCTGCCTTCTTAATAAAAATCATAAATTCATTCATTCACAGACAGAAACGCTAAGCCTAAGAAGCTCTGTTTAGATGCATAAAATTACTGTTTTCTCTAGAAATAAGCATCACCTTTGTACCTATTTTTCTGTTCTTTTTTTTTTTGTCTATTTATATTATTTTTGTACATAAAAGAAATTAAATAACGACAACGTTTTGAAGGCCGGAGGAACCCGTTGGATGCGAGAAGCACAGAACCGGTCGTAGTGGAGGTGCTTGGGGGAGGCCTATGTCCAACAGTGGACGTCTTTCGGCTGAAATTATGATGATGATGAAATTAAATATACATGTTTTGCACTAGAGTGCCTTTTAAAACAAAAGTGAGAAATACGCAAGGGTTTTTGAAAAATCTTACCCTAAAGGGATTAAGAGGAGTTGAAAGTTTGTGTGGACATTCATCATTTTGATAGAATATCCCGTCGGGGTACACGGCTTGTCTACTACACAAAATCGTAAGCAAAATAAAAATAATTACCTCTAAAATAAAAAAATCATTTGTTATTGGATGCTCAGACGTGCAGTTTATCATAGCTCTATGATTTTTAATAAAAACGAAATCCTTTTTCGATTTCTTTTTAGTATTTCCGTCCCATGAAAATAAAATAATCTTGGAATTGTCGACTTCTGAAGCTAGTTTTGAAAACCTTTTAATATGTTTAAACATTGCCACTATATTTACGCATCTACCATCCGGATGAAACATTTCACCTTCATTGCAGCACTTCTCGATGCACAAATGATCTGAACAATCTTTTAGCACATCGATTCGATTATTGGAAAAAGTTCTGTAATCGTTTTTACACATAGTTTTAAAGTCCACTTCACTTTTTGCAACACTTAGCATTAGAAGAAACGAAAAAGCTTTATAGGTAAACATTTTATCAACATCACACTACTAACTAACATAGAAAAATGACAATTCTGTATCTATAGTCACGTCTACTGCAGTCTGTTGTACAATATGGACAATGGACACTTAACGCGGCTTACAGGATAATTAACCTACAATTTTCCTGTTATTATGTCAAAAGTATTTTCCAACCATAAGCTTTCCATATTTTTAATTCGGTCAATTGCACCTGGGAAATATGTAGAAATACCTTCACGTGTACAAAGATAAAAACAAAAAGCGAGAATAAAAATATAGATATTAGGTATACGACTATAATCACGCTCAGATAAGACGATAGACACACGCGATAACACGTTCAATGCGGTCCCCGGTACCAACTCTTCTTCAAAGAAAATAGGCGATTTTATAAAGCGAAGGGTGAATTTATGACAGAGGTAAGCCGGAGCAAAAAAAAGTCAATAAAACGTTTCATTATATTTCAATGATGAATTGACTATAGTGGTTGTGTTCTGAATTTTCGAAGGGAAGCTGGCGGGAATCGTGTTGTATGATACCTTCGCCACTGCACCTACGGTAACTGCAAAGATAAAAAATAAACAACGATGTGGGTCTTTTTCTTTATTTAATTTTTAACGATTGTCTGTTAGTTTGAGTACCTAATTTATACGACGTATCCAAATGTCTTTTATCTGGTATTGTTCCTCGATTCGTTGGCTGACAAATGCGGACACTGACTGGACCAGGGCTTCGGGCTTCTGACTACCCGTAACGACTGTCAAAGATCCACGAATGACAGCCGGGACCAACGGCTTCCGAGGCACGGAGGGATCTCGGTATGTAAAAATGGACCTACAGTTAAAGTAGTCTGTTTCAATATTAGTCATAAACAATAATAATAAAGCACAGTCACAACTTACGGCACTGGTAAAATCGCGGTTGACGTGCCATAGATGGTGTCAACAGCAAAGGGCTTTTGATGGGTAAACCACACACCACAAACCATGTAGGTAGAACCTACGTAACAAACACGTATATACAGGGAAATGACGTTACTCTGTGAGATATTTTAAGACTAGGGTTAATCATTATATTATACTAGCGGCCCGCCCCAGCTATGCACGGGTCCATTTATTTTTTCAAATTTCCGAAATTTTCTTTCATACAAACCTTGTCCTTTCTTATATTCGCAATAAAATAATATTGCGATTATAAGTTGAGATATAAACTATCCTATCTTTCAAGTTAGATGAAACTGCACACAGTGTGCAACATTTTGTTAAAATCGGTTCAGTAGTTTAGGAGTCCGTTACGGACAAATAACGTGACACGTAATTTATTATATTAAGATGTGGACATGTTTATTGCCAGGACGATAACGGACTTATTTTCTGTCTTTGGAATAAATAATGTTGGAAAATGTAGGTGGGATAATTACCGCTATTGTCATGCTAAAGCGATTCGGCACCCTAATTGCGTACTCTCAATTTGAATCATTTTCATATTGCTAATCCATTGCTCCTTATGTTCGAAAAATGTGTCTGCTCAACCACATAAATAATGCAATGAATGTTATTGAACTGTCAAAATGAAAAGTGAAAACCATTGCTACTGATAGTGTATTACGCAATTACCCTGCGGGTATATATCTAGCTGTCCACTGCTTTGAAGCCCAAATCATACGGGCGATTTTTAACACGACGGTTTGTTAGTGCGCACAGGATTTTCAACTCTCGATGTTGAGCCGAGCATTGAGAATCTAACAGAGTGCATCCTAAGGCCCGGACTCCACCAAAGCGGAGATGTGCGGAGCGGAGCGGAGAGGTACAGGAATCGTCCAATCACAAACGAGACGAGTGACGCGATTGACGCGATGAGGATTTCAACCATTGTGATTGGTCGATTCCTGCACGTCTCCGCTCCGCTCCCCACATCTTCGCTTTGGTGGAGTCCGGGCCAGACGCGTCAAAGAAATACACTTCATTGGATTGGATTTTCAACTTTGGGCGCTAAGCAATGCGATAAAAATCCAGTGTGCCGTTTTAAAAATCACCCGTGGATACTATAGGATACCACGGGGACAACTAATCTGGACAGATTTTCGAATGGCCCGTTAACTGTCTCTAGTAATTTTAGATCACCATTTATATTTAGAAATTGCTTTATTGTTGTTCCATTTTTGTGTAAATGCATGTTATGACAAATCAAATCTTTATCAGTAGACACTCCTTTTGCTTTATCCACATTCGTTTATCGTCTTATCAGTACCTACATACATGCACTTATACACCTAAGGTCTATTCAAATTCATGTTTCCAATTAATGTTATGTCAACTTAAACAAATATCAACTTTATTGCAGTGTAAATTAAGTGATTTCAGATTGATTAGTAGGTACTATTGACTTAAAAATGTTTGAAGTTGCAGCGTAAACAGATCTTTATTGTGCAGGAATTAAAGTTATTTTTAATAAAATTCATATTTGTTTACATGTTCGGAAACTAAAACGCGAACGCAGATTACATACTTATCGCCAACTACTTGTTAATATTTTCCTTCAGTTAATAAAATTCTGCTAAGCATTCAGTTTACAACGAGTCACTTATGACTGGTTCTCATCAGCAGGGTAATTGCGTAAAACACTAACAGTATCTAACAATTGCTTTCAATTTGACAGTTCGACAACATTCATTGAGTAATTTACGTTGTTGAGTAGACACATTTTTCGAACTTAAGAAGCAATGTATGACGTTCAAAATGATTCAGATTGTGATTGATATTGTGTTATGCAACTAGGATACCGGTGGCATGGCGCAGCATGGCATAGTGTAGGATTTTCATAAGCGCAAATGATTTCGATTCTTATTTTTAACTCCCGACAAAAAAGAAGGGTGTTATAAGTTTGACGTGTGTATCTGTGTGTCTGTCTGTGCCGTCATAGCTCCCAAACGGCTGAACCGATTTTGATTTTGATTTGTTTGAATAGTGACTTGATCGAGAGTGTTCTTAGCTATGATTCAAGAAAATCGGTTAAGCCGTTTGAAGATTATCAACTCTTTTATAGTTGGTGAATTGATGTGATTGATCTTCCACAGGTCTGATTGAGTCGAAATTTGGCATTTCGTTACTTCAATGATAGTAAAGAACATAGTAACCTTGAACTGGTGCTGCAGCATCACCTGGATTTTGCAAGATTCCCAACTGCCTTGACTTACAGCAGAGGTATCGTGTTTGGGCTCCTTGGAATGGTCTCAATTATAGATAGATGGTGTCCAGGGGCTGATGATGGAGTAGGGAAAAGAAATAAAGTAGGACCGGACAAAATGGCCCCCACGGCCAATAACAGCCCAACATATATCATTAGACAGCCAAACATATGTCGTTAGAATTTGTTACGCCACTTCTTCTCAGCGAAAGCTCTAGGAAGTGGTGAAAGGCGGGCGTTTTGGGGGACTGTCTTTTGTAATTTTGACGTTCGAAAAGTGCTGATTCTCAGCTAATTTGAATAAATGACTTTTGATTTGATTTGATCAGGCATTTTAATTAAGAGCAATAACTACTATGGTGGTTCTTATCAAATCGCTGTATGATAAAAGTTATGGCGATATTCCGTAGGACGGACCTGGACGGCACTTAGATAACGGAATACTTGAATATTAATACATTTGCGAATATATTCAAACTTCTCTTATCTTGTCTTAGTTTGAATATTCTTCATTGTAGAAAAAAATATATAATTATGCCAAAACATTTGGACTACCTAGTATCCTTATCGGTGATTCCTTACGAAAGATTGACCACGTTCTCTTTCCTGTAGATCTTGCAAAAGGCTATTTAAGTAGCAGTTTTTATTATTAACATCCAAATCCAAGTCAGATCTCAGTGGTCTGCCTACTAAATATTAGAATCCTCTTATAAGCTATTCAGAATCTTACAATAAGTCCAATTGTAACATTGTATATCTAACAGATTGAGGCGAGCCCCACACTGTATTCAGAATCATTCCGTGACAAAAAGCAAGAGTGTGCTACACACACATTTTGTGCGCCGCCGCTACTACCGTACACAGTCAGCACAGTGCATTCAGTAGGAAAACACACAGCTCACCTGCACCGTGAATAATATTGCTATGCAAATATCGATCCGTGGCCGGCAGGATGCACTACCCCGCCCCCGCCAGTCCTGGCCGTATCCGTAGCAACAGCTGAGCTCTCATCCCGGCTGCCCGGGCATCAAAGGGTTATTTCATTACATTCAAGCCAGGTATTTGTCGGACGATGCCGACAGCCGGTATTGATTTTGATAACAACATAATTAACAATTACAAGACTGTGATCTGTTTCTGAACTGTAATTTGAACGTAGTTTAGAACATTAATGTAATGTTGTCATAACGTGGGATGAATACAAATGTAGATGGATGGAGAGGGAAAGGAAGACCAAAGAAAATATAGATATAATAGGCCTGCCACACACTCGACGAGTGGCATGGGAAGTAGCGAGGAAAGGAAGCAGAGTCGTAGTGTGGCAACATCACTCGTCATGCCGCACGTCATGCTGCAAATGGCGGCAGTGCGACGAGCAATGCGATGAGCAGCGCGAGGAGCATAGTGTGGCGGCCGCATAAGGTACGTTAGGCTAAGTTCGTCGCTGGTTTAAGACCGTATAAGTACGGTTGCAAAATTACGTAATTTTACCGAAAGCGCTGGTAAAATACGGTAATTTTACCGTAATTTATATAAATTACGGTAAAATTACCGGTGGCATAACATTCTAAATTTTAATTTATTTTATATCACGCGCGCGTGGGGTTACAAAATCAAAATGCGACGTTGCTGACAAGTGCGCTCCGTCAAGTTGTACGGCAAAATGCGATAGATTATAGATTTATTTTATTTTTTGTTTTTTTTTTTGTATTGTCATTTGTTTAATTTTATTATTTAAATTGTTGATTCTGAGAACTGTAGTTAGTTTAATACTATATACAAGTAATTTTCCAAAAACTAAAATTTTAATTTTTACTGGCCTTTGCACATAACATACATATATTATTAAATCGATGACGTGGGATAATTCACCTATTTAATTTGAATTGTTAATATTCATATTTGAATTGAATAATTCATATTCATATACATAGTGAAAGAGTAAGATGCATACAAACACACTCATTCATTACCGTATTTATGTTTGTAGAACGTAAAACTACGATTTTTAGGTTTTTTACCGTTTTTAACCGTAATTTACCGAAATTTACGGTAAAAAACGTTTTTTACCGTATTTTACCGTGGTAATTTTACTGCTTTACATCCCTACGTATAAGTCAAAATCAGCGCAATTTTCAGTTTCGGCTAAGTTGATGTGCTGGCGTCTGTACAAATAAAATTCATGATCTTTCTTACTGTCAACTAGCCCGTTGTGTCCTAACTTCTTTTGTTTGACCCAAGGTTGAGATCACTCGCACAATTAACATAACTGCGTTTTAAATCGAATATTTACGTACTTAATTGTTATCACCTTTTTACCATTTATTTCCCGTATTTTCCTGTAGTTATATAGCATACTTACATAGAGCAGTAAAATAGCGCTGTGTATCAAGCATAAATAACTAGAGTTATTTCCTTATTCTCAAATTGTTCATTTCGTTTTCGCGGTTTAAATTCACTGACCGCACTTTATGAATAGACTAAAAAAAAAGTACTGTTTTATTCTTATCACTTTTGTGCGCTAGTGTACGTTTTTCTTACATTTATTGCATAAGATGCAAAATGTGCCAATTGCCTAACATATATTTCTGGAGTTGTCGATTCGCCGACAAATAAATAAATTTCGTGCGAGTGGCCTATAAAAAAAATCATATATTCGCCCGTTTCAGACGAGTAAATTCGTGCGAATCGACCAATAAGCCTTATATTTACTTTGCTAATGAAATCAGGCATTTTATATGAATATCAAAATTATATAATTCTTATTAACATTTGCTCATAGAAATATAAACATTACCTACTCGCAAATAAAAAGGCTACAGTTTAACTCTCTCACTTGAATATTAAGAGCATGAAGATAAAGTAAAACGAAACGGTATAATAGAAATCGGCCAAGTGCGAGTCGGACTCGCATACGAAGAGTTCCGCAACATCGTACAATAATTACACACTCTGTAAAATTACATACTCTGTAAAATTTACAAGTGTCTATTAATGTGTACGGACGAACCTTCTCAGACGGAGCCTTCTCTGCTGTGGGTCCACATAGAAGGCTTCACTGTGGGTTCGTCCGTCCGTCTATAGGTTATTAAGGGTCACACTGGCTGGCTGGGTTGGCACACTGGGTAAGAACCCTAAAAAATACGAAGCATACCTACCATCCCCTTTTTCTACCAACATTAATACAGTCAAGCACTGATGTAAAGTTAAATGCCCGCATCACACAGGTTTTACTCAAATTTTTTCCTCTAAACACAAATAAATAGACGAAACTATACATGTACCTATGTACAGGGCAAATCGATTATATACGATTTATTTATTAAGGAAAACCTACAGTTACATACTATATATGGATAATAATAGCTTAAATCTAGATACATATATCAGTACGTAACTAACTACGTTATCCACATGTTACAAATTCGAATTGAAATCAGGAAGAGCGTGAGCACGATTTATGTTAGCTATTTGTAGTCAATTTAAAATGACAGACAGATTTTTAAAAGGCGACATCGGTGGTAGCAGTCTCTTAATTCCAATAATAGAAAGAAAGAAAGAAAAATTGGTTTATTTATCAGAGAAACACGTGCATATCTATCTATATGAAATTCAAAATCCTGACTGACTGATATATCAACGCACAGCCTAAACCGCTGATACTGGTAAATGAAATTTGGAGGGTGTGTTCTTTGTGAAGAGTAGATATAAAGTAAGAAAGGGTTTTTCGACATTCCATCTCTAAGAGGGTGAATGGGGTGAGGGTGACTTTTCACGCGGACGAGGTCGCGGGCCGGAGCTAGTATACAGAGTTATTTGAAAAACACCAGCAACCTCTTAAGAGGTCATTGTACTCATCATTATGAACAACTTTTACTATGGGACCAAACCTGAAATCGCGAAAAAAAAATCAGCTGTTTCCTACATTTTGACGAGATAGACGAAGATAAATGTAGGGAACAGCTGATTTTTTTTTCGCGATTTCAGGTTTGGTCCCATAGGAAAAGTTGTTCATAATGATGAGTACAATGACCTCTTAAGAGGTTACTGGTGTTTTACAAATAACCCTGTAAATAAGTAAAGTAAGTTAATTCGAAAAAAAAACACTCTAATTACGGTGCCGGTTTGTGTTTATTTTTTTTTTAATACACAACACACATACTTTCAACAAAATACTCTCTTTCTCTCTTTACTTACTTTATTAATTTTGAAGGATATTGCTAAACCATTGCTTCATAATTATGATCGAAAAGATTGTGTGCTCAATAACGCAAATGACGCAATGAATGTTATTGAACTATCGAAATGAACGCCATTGTTACTGTTAGTGCGTAACGCAATTATCTCGAGAGCCTAGACTACAGTCCGTTTACAGTTATTTTACCTCTGACTGCAGCAACCCAACAGCGACCTTATCGTAACGGTAATAAAGATCACTCTAATTTTGACAGACTTGTCAGTAGCAGCACAGTTTCACATAAGCCTACAAGGGCACTTATGAAACGTCAGAAGCTAGGTGCACGGTTCCAATTGGTCGTTTCCTATGGAGAAGAACCGGCAAGAAACTCCACGGTTACACTTTTAAAAATAATTGGCTTTTACAATGTTTTCAAATTACAGTAGGTATGGGAGGACAGTGTAGGCCTGTCAACAAGTACCAGGTACTTGATAAAATAAAAAATGGTCTACAGATCTAAAGTCTACAAAGTCCTCACATTTACAAAATAAGAATCTATCAAAAGGATAAATCTATATAAATAAAATATAAAAACGTATTAAAACCAAGTGATATGATTTCCATTATAACCACTAATAAAGAGAAAGAAAGTAAAATTAGAACAACCTAACAGCAACTTTAACGTAATGGGAATAAAGATCACTGTGATTTTGACAGGTGATGCAAAATCAGAGGGAAATTAGCTGTGAAAGGACTATGTAAACTATTCTGAATTCATCTTTCCGATTAACAAATCCCTTGGGAATTCAAGTCGGGTTAGTTAGGTTAGGTTAGCATTTATAACACGGCTGGATCGATTTATATGATTTATTGGCTTTGTCTCCGCACCGAATAGCAGAATAGCTATTAAATCATGGGAAAAATCCCCAAAAAAATTAAGATAATTCATTTTCTTAAACCTACATTCGTTCTTATTGATTCTGAGGCGGTACGAAATAAATGCTAAGGCCCGTATTACAGAACGTCACTCAATACTCAAGCATTACTTAAAACTAGATTCAATCCATTTGATTGGTTGAAACTAGTTTTAAGTAATGCTTGAGTACTGAGTGACGTTCTGTAATACGGGACTAAGAGTTTTTAGTTCTACAAAATGCTTTCAAAACGTTTCGTATTTCTACAATGACTTTTAACAGAATATTAGAGAAGTTTTTCGGTAGTTTATATCAAACCTCATTTTTGACCTTACCATCCGTTATTGCTGATAGAATGCCACTTTGTTTAGGCCATAAGGACAGAACAGTCAGAAAATTCAAGAATTCCCTCAGCTATGAGGAAGCGTCTATGGAAAAAAATAGCATAGGCATAATTAGCCTATAATATTCCCAGTGCTAGAGGGCTCCACGGCGTATTTAGTTAAATAATAACAGCTGCACAGATCGATCGATTAGGTTAAGCTACACATGCCGCGATTGGTCTGTGGATGGGTGACCATCTTTACATACCGAGACCCCCCGTGTCTCGGAAAGCACGCGACTACACATTTCCAGTTTTAGCTGACTTCGCATTATATAGGTTTTTCGTACCATCAGAAGTCAGCTTATACTGGATAAGTATAGCTTGATACATGCACATCAACGATGACGCGCGTTGTTTTTACTCACGGCTACACAGTCGTGCGTACATACAACGGTCAGTCGTATAATAGTGGTCGTAAATAGCAACTTCTTAATTTTCTGGGGGTGTATCCAATCTAACCTTTAAAATAAGGGTTTGACATAAATAGCAATGATATATTATGAAACATCATTATATTTTACGTATTTCGTGTATTATAAGAACATAATATTTCAACTTTTTAAGTTAAAAAGATAAAAGCCAAAAACGATATTATTTTTTGTTTTTATCAAAAATGTTATTTTGGTGTTTACGACCTTTGTTGTCGGAAGCATCGTTATCATAATAATCATCAAGTCATGAAATAAAACGATATTATAGGTTACATTCTAGTTATTCTTTATTTAATTCAGAATCATTCAACGACAGTGGCGCCGCCGATTCCCTTATTCACAGACTAAACTAAATTTAAGTTCAGTGCATCTTTTTTTTTCTATTTCATTAAGAAAAGGACAGAAGATAAATATTAGTTTAGACGTGATAAAAAAATGGCTACTACTAAAAATTCGTCAATTTACGTCAGGCGCCGACTAATTTGACAGTATTAAACTAATACCTATTTATCTTCTGTCCTTTTCAGAGAATCGGCGCCAGTGTATTGTATAGTTATTTCTAAAAACTAAAAAAATATAACATAACACAACTGCGCGTCTGCAATAGAGGTGTACCTGGACCTAAGTACACCCACATTTCGCCAAATTAATAGGGGGCGAGCCTATTAGCGTTAACCAGACACAAATTCAGACTCCGGGCTGCTTCTGAGAAGTTCCTGATGGAAAAACCCAATAACGCTTTGCCCGACCTGGAAATCGAACCCAAGACCTCATGCACAGCAATAGCGCTTAATTGAGACCACTACACCAATGAGGCCGCCTTAAAAACATGTAAGTATATTAACCACTTACTAATAAACGTTGTGTAGCGTCTATATATACAGGGTTATCTGTAAAACACCAGCAACTTCTTAAGAGGTCATTGTACTCATCATTATGAACAACTTTTACTATGGGACCAAACCTGAAATCGCGAAAAAAAATCAGCTGTTCCCGACTTTTATGTTCATGTAACTCGTCAAAATGTAGGGAACAGCTGATTTTTTTTCGCGATTTCAGGTTTGGTCCCATAGTAAAAGTTGTTCATAATTATGAGTACAATGACCTCTTAAGAGGTTACTGGTGTTTTACAAATAACCCCGTATAGTTATATAACGCTTTGTCTTCTTCATTCGAAAGTCAAATTACTGACGACTGAAAGAGAGAAATCAGTGTGTAACTATTCATCTAATATAATACGTCTAAGGGGTTTAGATTATAATGAACTTATAGGCTTAAGAAACCTGACTATCTCATTATTTCGTACAAAAAATATACCTACAACCTATGGAGTAATAAAAAGAGGTTAAAGATAAGTTACACACGTCCCGCAAGTATCACGATAAAAGTAGGCTAATTAGCCTAGTTAGGTAGTCTTGTCTCTTTTTCGCTCTTGACAATTAGGACATGCCGTCCTGCTTCCACACGCCATCTGTATGAATTGTGTCGTTTTTGAAGATCGAATGTTGAGTACGTAATATATCAACCTCTTTTTACATTATATTGTAATATCATTGCTTACAAGTACATATACAGTGTTAGTTAAAAATTAAAACTTTTCAAGTTAAAATATTTTGTCAATCAACATGATCTTGTTTGAAACCTACCATAGGTACAATTAAAGTATAAATACAAGCATAGCACTCTTTTCCCATAGGGATAGACAGAATTGGTTTTTCTGAATTTGAAATTGTGAGCTTGTCAAACTCTGCTTGGTTGTTCAACTAAAATAAGTGTTTAGGCACCCCAAAAACTAACATTACAAAAATGTCCTGGTACACACGCTGTCCACCAAGCTCACGGCCGCCCAGCGTCCGTCACCGAATCTCTGGATGCTTTTTAGATAGTTTAGATTCTCATTAGATTAAATTAAATCATAATTAATTAAAGACGTCCTTATTTTCTGAGTCGTCAAACGTCACTCCCTTTTTATTCAAAATGAACTATACCACAGACGTTGCGTTCGCAAATAAAACCTCAACACACGTCTTGACGGCTGAACGGATTTCGATAAAATTTGGTGCCTGGACAATCAACGGTTGTTGTATTAATCCGTATCGAATCTATGAAGATACGGTCTTACGTTTTTTAAGACCGTAAAATTTGCATCCTTAGTTCATACTTGCAACTAAAGAAAGTTTGGCTCAAAATGATATTGCAATCTAGCTGTATGACGGTGTAATGGCTGCCTTTGCAAGGAGAGCTTCTTGACTATGCTCGGAGACCGACGCGCCTAATGAATACACAGTGTATTAATGAGGCTTTTAAGTGAAACAAAGGTTCCAATGTCTGCCTGCCGCAGTGTGAGTTGGCCGAGATAAAGCGCGAAAGCAAAATCATTTTAAGTTATCACCTCCTTTGGCATTAAACATTTAACCGTTATGTCATTGGCTAAAGGCATGCTAGACAAGTTTGGGTCGGCATATATAGGCACAGCCAGTGGCAAAATAGAATATATGATGTGCTTAGATATATGTTCGGGAAAAAGCCGCTCGGGTTAGCTCGAAATGTGTCGAGCCGGTCCGAACATGTTTCTGTTAGGGTAGATGCCCAACAGAATTTGCTGATCGGCTCGAGCTGAATGAAAGCCACGTACATATATGTGTAGTAGCGTCGGGTCGGCTTGGTTCAACCAAAACAAGTGTTTAGCACCTCAAAAACTCACCACTCATGAGTCGAGCCCAATAATATCCGAAATTCCGAATCATTCAAACATAAGAAATGAGCAAAGTTTATCAATTATAAACACAACAAATAAAGACATTCATTGTTAGTGATGATTTTGTTGAGCTTTGATATATTTCTAGAATTAAGCACTAAATTCGAAAAACTTATCAACGTATTTTATCATGAAGTACGAACACACTCATATTACTAACTAAGTAGACCGTATTAGATTTAAAGACCTAGGTACATTGTAACAATATCTATTGAGAATAAATGATTATTATTAAAGAAAAAAAAAGTACCTACATGAATCTAAAGCCTTTAAATTATATTTAAATACATAATTATTATATTGTCTCTCTAAGGCCCACGTGCATATTTAGCAGTGCCTGATTTAGAGTTCTGACAGCCCTAGGCTAACTATGAATATGCTCCCCCATGCTCCTGCCTAGACCATGAATAATACTTACTAAATCCATCTCTTTCACATTACATTACGATACGTAATACTTTCTTGTTTTTAAATTTTATAACATACATTAATATTTATTGTATGTGGTTTCCATGAAGATTTTGTTTATTGATTGACGAAAACGCCAATGGAAAAATATGTTTTAAGATTTTTATAATTTGTATTGATTTTATATGAGTTCATGAATATATTGCCTGCTGACATAGTACCGAATTTTCACATACTTTAACGTCGAACAATATAAAATACAAAATAAGTTATCAGCCTCATAACGTCAATTTATTTTGAGATTACTTACACTAACCCAGAGTTCAGCGACTTAAGTCTCCCACATCGGTGGGCTTAATATTTAAAAGTTTAACTCTAGGATTACCTCTAACTCTTTGTAGCACAAGATGAATCATTTGATTAACCTTGAGTTAGCTGTTATCTCCGAGTTATTTAAGATAACCCATGAACGCGCAAGTGGGCCTTAATGGACTGGCCTTTGTCACTAGTAACACTTCATCTTTTCTTACATTATACCTATTGGTTTTGTTGAACAGGTTTTTTCTTAAAATTATTATAAATTCGATTAACTATTACTTAAAATAGGCAGTAAAAATACCATAGAACCAAAATTTAATACGAGACTTATTATTTATTTCTAAACCCAGAATTATACATGCCAATAATATTATAAGTAAAAAGAGGTAAGTAGATAGGTTATACACGCTTCGCAACTGGCACGCCAAAACTTGGCTGATTAGTCTATAAGTTACAAAACATTAAATTATTTAGGTATTTAACAATATCATAAATCTCTTTGATAAGTTACGTATCGTCTTGTATTTTTTTCGCTCCCGATAATAACGACATGCCGCCCTACTTCCACGTGTCATCTCGCAGTATGAAATTTGTCGTTTTTGAAGATCGAATTTTGGGTAGGTAAACTATATCTATTTACTTACAATATCATTTTATACATGCCAGTAACTTGCACAAATGTAAACAAGTAGCTTGCATGCCAATGTGCCATAACAACTTCTGTGACTTAATAACTATTGGTAAATAAAAACAAACTTCAATATTGGTGCTTTCACCTGTCAATGTCACGTGTCAAAAGTATAATATGAAATGCAACACGTTATTGTGTTCTTTTTCTGTCCGTCACTATCTTGCACGTTGTGTGTTAAAAAGCTCCTATTTTTTTTCTATCTGCGATATCTGCCAATCACTACATAGTATAAAACAAAGTCGCTTTCTCTGTCCCTTTGAACGCTTAGATCTTTAAAACTACGCAACGGATTTTGATGCGTTTTTTTTAATAGATAGAGTGATTCAAGAGGAAGGTTTATATATATAATACATGCATGCATGTGATGTCGTAAATAAACACATTTTTTTGCGCTTACTTTTCAAACGCTGGCTGAACCCTACGAGATAGGTCAAAATAATGTACTACAGTATTGTACACCTTAAAAAGGTCTACAAAAAAGTCCGCGATCGTATATGTCTATCTCTTAGGCATAACCCACAATAATCATTTTTTATCCTTTACTTTTTACGAGAAATAATGGCTTATTTACGAAGCGATTTTAAGCAATACAGCATTAATCCTTATCCAGTTAAGTACCTTAAATACATTGTGCATTTAATATAGATAAATATGACCCTTTACAGCATGTAATTTAAATGAATATTTTCGAAGATATTACAGATTTAAAATGCAGGGACATAGCGGTTGCTGCGCTACCGGCCGTGGCGGTGCGTGCTGGCATTCTTGAAATACCTGTACTTAGTATCAGTATTGCACCCGTGCGAAGCCGGGGCGGGTCGCTAGTTACCAATAATCCACCAATAACATGTATGTTACAATGACATGCAAGTAACTTGCATATTTTGTGAACATTACTGGCATATGTATTGAAGTCTCCATAATCAGCCTCTAATGTTCCCACTGCTGGGACACAAGCCTCCTCTGTTCGCGAAGAAGTGGGCTGTAGCCTACCACGCAGACACACTGCAGGTTAGTAGATGTCACATGTCTTCGATTTCTTGGTTCTAGAACATGCCGGTTTCCTCACGATGTCTTCCTTCGCGTTTTGAGAGCTGTGGTGATTTGCAGTCTATTAAAAAGTACTTTCTGGTGGTGATGTACTTATTTACATAAAGTAAGGCGCCTGCCCAGGTTCGAACCTACGACTTTAAATTCGTAAGTAGGGGCAGTTACCACTGGGCCACCCAAACGACGGATAAGATGACTTAAATCTGGTACCTAATTCAAATTGTCCCGCTGGCTAAAAATAAGATTCGTAAAATTATAATAGATATTTACGTACATCAGACGCACCTAGAAAATTGGATATCAACATTCAACATTCTCCAGTAGTCCTTAAAGGATTAGTTCTGGGCATTGTTGCATTAATTACTTTTATAAAGCTACGTTACTCTCCAGTGTGCAATAAAATGTATTCTAAATCTATCAGTATCACATACTATCGATCTACTTACATACTATTTACAGACTATAATGCCAGGAATAATATAATATCTAAGTAAAGCCCATGTGTATTATACACATGCAAGTAACTTGTACAAAAGTATGCAAGTAGCTTGCAGCCCGATGTGTCATAACAAACTTCTGATTGGTGACAATGGCGTGCAAGCTACGACATTATGCCCGTAATACACATGCCTATAGCTTGTATAAAACTATGCAAGTAGCTTGCATGCCAATATGCCATAATAGCTTCTGATTGGTGAATATGCAAAAAAAGGCATGTGTATTACGGGCTTTATAGGCTTTATTGGCATGCGCTAGTAACTTGCAGAAAAGTATTCAATTAGCTTTTATTGTGCATTCCATAATGGCATAACAATTTCTAATTGTTGTACCCATTTGACAATGTCATGCGATCTTCTTGCATACCGTTTTGCAAGATATTGGCATTATTCGGCTTGACCTATTCAAACTGGAGCTAATAATATGCTTGTCGTCGCAAGCAATTTCAAGACGACAACATTACCAAAATTCTACTACCCGTTGATTTCATATTATTGATCAAACTGTAACTTAATTCTCATTGGTTGATCGGTTAGTACAGTGAACGCCGTGAGGTGGCGCTATAATTTCCCGCCATTCTACACATGGACAGAGTCGATTTGAAAAAGGCGGCATTCGATTTGCGGTAGTTGACGTCTCTTAATTGAGAGCGTACAATCGAAACTGTCACTTTCACCGTAAAAGCCTTAGTTTCTTACTACTTATAAAGTTCATAAACTCATTGTAAAATTACCGAATAATCGTGACTGTGATTTGTGCTTCAACCTACGTTTTACTGGTTTGCCTTCCTCATGGAACCTGTACCAAGAAATGATGATGATGGCCCCGTTATCGTTACGCACACGCTCGCGCCGTCATGATTATGTCCAAATCGTGACCTTATTTACCCGTATGCATTGTAAATATTGATTGAGCTTTGCCACTATTCAAACTGATCAGTGATCACCGAATGGCAGTCCTTCGGCATTTTCATGAACTTGGGTTTGTTAATCCATTACATTTTTAGAAACCGTTGTGTATCCGTTCAGTCCATTTGGTTGGGACGACACCTTCACTTGAAGAGTCGCGGATTCTTGATTGGAATCTGACATGCTGCTGGAGTAACTCTTCGATGATGGATACCAGCGCATTGTCTTCCTTCCCACGTAGCTGTGAGATCAGAAAATTATACTTTTTTAATATCGGACCGACATTTAGAGGGAAATTGGGGAAAGTGTGAAAAGACACAAGAAACGAGAAACGATGAATAGGTTGAATAAAAAATTATTTGGCTACAGCGATTGTCTATTATGATATATGAACGGCTAATAAAGATGTATGGAACAAACGGAAGAAGAAGATATGCGGCGCCGACGCCAAATAAACAATGTGGAGATGACAATACAACAATAAATGAAAACACTAACGCATAGGAGTATTTAGGAACAATCAAATAAATCCTAACGTTGAAATTAAAAAAGTGATTTTTTCTAACATATTAAATATCATAAAAGTGTCAACAAAAAATAACACTATTTAAATATTGCGGCAACAGCGCGATGTCATTGACCCAACGAACATATGGCCGAAACCTGAAAAAATGGTATAAGTCAGTGTGCCGGGCACACCATTTTTTGCAGCTTTGTAAAAAAAAAACAGTTGTAGTAATAACTTCTGCAGGCATTATTTTCTTATCTAATTCTTATGACACGCTTTATGACTATTATGTCTCAAGCATTATTTCGCATCGGGAAATAAAATTTGAGAACAAATTTGGCGAAGGTCATTGAAGTAGCGTGCTGGCAACATGTTGTGTTTAACTACAAATGTCTTTAACCTGTCGGTGCTTGCCTGGGAACAGATATATCATGTAGAAAATGTAAAATCATGTCCAGTGACCAAAACTATTAAATTTATATTTGATTGAATTTTTGTATGCAGACTGGGAACTGCATTAGCTCTAAGAAGTTTAATTTATTGTTGTATTGTAATTTCCATGTTGTTTAAGGTTAGAGGCAGCGCCCCGGTTGACAAAGGTGAAGCAAATTTCTAAAATATTTCACTTACCGTTTACATAGTTTCCTTAGTATTTTCTTCTTGCAAACGAATATGAGGAAAATCGCGGGGCCTATGAGGATGTTGTAGATGTCGGATAACCACCATATCTTGAAGCCAGGGTACAGGAAGCTGACTATTTCCAGCAACCAGTTCAGGCCCATCACAACCGACAGCTTTAGATAGACCATGAACCTGTAAGAAAATATATAAAACAGGGATTTTGAGTGGCATACGCTTAGTCAGCTTATAATGTTCCCTCTGCTGGGAAACAGGCCTCCTTTGTGAGAGGGAGTAGGTCATAATATACCACGCGGGCCTACTGCGGGTTGGTGGATGTGACATGTCTTCGAATTTTTTACTCTAGGACATGCATGCAAACTAACAAAATTTTCACCGTTTTGTGAGCAGTGGTGATGAAATAAATTATACCAGCCGAGTCGTATTCGACAATTAACTTCTTTCTTTGGAAAGTGACCTACGTCAAAATATACTGAACAGCATTTTTTTTAAATAACAATCGTAAAATTTCATGGTAACAGGTTCACGCGCCAGCTGGTTGAGATAAGTCAGTTAATTTTTCTAGTACAAAGAAATCCAATAACGACAGGAGTTTGTTCCTTTCGGATCGGTATTGTGTCCTTTTACACCTACTTTAGGTACCTAATCGGTCCACTCACCTGTGCCTTTGAGTGCGATGTGCCTGTGGGTTGCCAGCAGCAGCAGAGTCCAGCACGGCAGTCCCTCGACTCAAACGCCAGATGTTGAACGCGGTCATCATGTAAAACATCCAGTTGCAGAAAATCAGGATCAGCATGGGTACGTATAAGTACAACAGTTTTACACCTCCTGCGAACCAAACATGGTTTATTAGAACTTGGTACTTCGAAAAACTTCATCACTGTTTTAAAGATTATGATTTTGACCACGAAAAGCTGGCCGTTTATTATAAAGATAAAAGGCAGCAAGCTTTTTTGTTTATTTAAAATTTATTTTGATCAACTTTTTTACAAAACCTTTTTTAAATGGGTAGTTAATAATAATAAAGTAATTGTCTAGTAGTTCATGAGCGGTGTTACAATTTTGTCAAAAGCCTGCCAAACCAAGTGAATGTGCAGTGTATGTCTAGATATAACTAGAAAACTCTAAAAATGTATTTGTACACCGAAAATGGCAGAATATTATGAACTTTTATACAGAAACTCTGTAACAATATTTTGACAAATAAATGAACTATTATGATTGCTATTAACAAAAAATCAGTGTGCCAACCTTCAAGGAAGCATCCGAATTCCGGCACATGCGGAGTGACGAACCAAGGAAGGTCCCTCAAGTTATCCTTGATCTCATTCAGCACGTACAGGCCAATGGTCATGATGAGCGGGACACCAAAAGCGAACAAGCAGTACATCAGGAACTTGAAGAGCTCTCCTCGCCGATGTATAGGACGGGCTTTCGCATAACCTCTGTAAAATATATTAATAAGTACTTAATGCAATTTAGTTACGTTCGATACTACTACATTTGGCTTGATGTGAACTTTTGGAATAAATTTACACGGAAAGATGGTACACTATGGTAAACTTCGGGAGAGGACGTCCTCATGATCATCATCAGTCTACAACAGTCCACTGATGAACATAGCTAGGCCTGTCCTATTGCACACCATTCAACTCGATTTTCAGCAACTCTCATCCAGCCACTACCAGCCATCCTGCGAAGATCGTCGCTCCACCTTTTTTTTTTTATTTTTTTTTTAACGTGGAGAAATGCTCATGCATACTGCACTACCAAGGGGAGATAGTGCAATTATGTGGGACTCTTACCCACTAAAACTCCACGGTGTCCTCCTCCGCCGCTTATGGCGGGAACACGGGCACGCGTTAGCACTCATCCGTGAACCCGCCGCGGCTGTCCGTCACCGGACCCTCCTCTGGGGAGTGCTCCCCATCACCGGCGCACCAGAACACATAGCACGCCGTGACCACCCCAGGGACCAAACCAGCACATAGGTGCCAGACGACCCCGTGTCTCCACCTAGCCTAAGGTCGTCCCACGTTACGTTTACCGATTCATGGTCTCCTCTCAAAAACACGTAATGGTTCTACGGCTAATATGGCGAGAGGACGCCATAGGAGGACATAATATACCTTATTGGTGATGTTCATCAGAAAGGTCAGGCGCGTAGTACCTACTCGCAACCGGCGTGTGTGTATGAACGTAAACGAGGCAAAAGGAGAATATAACTGCCCGGCCACAACTTTTGGCTTAGCAGCAAGCGGCACGGCAAGCGGCGCGGCAAGAGGCGCCGTGTCGCTGCGAGCGGTGCGTCGTCGTGGCATGGTTCATACATTTTGTAGTTCATTGTTTTAACCGCTCGCCGCTCCGCGCTAAGCTGCAAGTCGTGGCTTGGCGGTAAGGATCGTAGCAGGTGGCGTTTTGTAGTTTCTGCCTACTCCATGGGAAGAAGGCGTGAGTTTTCTGTAAGTGTGTAATCTGCATTCGCGATTTATGTGCCAAAAATATAAACAAATATGAGTTTATGGAAAAATAACTTTAATTTCTACACAATAAAGTTCAGTTTACGATACAACTTCAAACATTTTTAGAACTTTTTTAATAGTGATAGTCACTCTGAACTCAACTTAATCTTCATTAAAATAAAGTTGATATTTGTTTAACTTGAAATAACAACAATTTGAAACATAAGTTTGAGTAGACTTTATGTATTATACACTGTAGTGTATGGCGTGCGATATTGATGCCGCAATCGATAAACAGAATAGAATATTAATGGGTACTGCGTCTAGTAATCAACAAATAAAACAAGCAGACACCTGAAAACCGGTAACTTATAGTGGAGAAGAAAGTATTACCTGAAGGTCCACCAAATATCGTAGGACATCACGCTCATCCAGCAGAAAGTAGCCAGAAAGAAGTAATAAATGAACATCGCTGGAATGAAGAGAAAATGATGTGTTAAATGTTACTTGCACAAAAGACAACCACCAATTATAAGTTGTTATGGACCCGCATGCAAGCTACTTGCAGGCTTTTTTTTTTGAGGATGGGAAATCATCAAAAGACCTGTCCCGCTCTGTCCTAACTATATAAGGTGTTTCTAAATGAACTCTACAAACTTTAAGAGGTGCTTTAGACCATCAAACTAAACAACTTTCACTATGGGACTAAATCCGAAATCACGAAAAAAAATTTTACTGTTTAATACAAAAGTACCTACTGGACTAAAATGTATGAAACAGCAGATTTTTGTATCGTGTTTTCAGAGTTGGTCCCACAGTGAAAGTTGTTCAGTTTGATGGTCTAAAGCACCTCTTAAAGTTTGTAGAGTTGATTTTGAAACACCATATATAATATTAGTAATATACGAGATATTATAAAAATATGAAAGTTTGTATATTTGTTACTCAGTCTCGCAAAAACGGTTGGACGAATTTGAATGACATTGGGCACACAGATAGACCATAAGCTGGGTAGGGAGATAGCCTATTTTTCATCCTGGATTGGCGACGAAGTCAAGGGCAATAACTAGTATTATAATAATGAATTTGTTTTCAAGAACAAGAGTATTAAATAGCAATATTCTGCATTCCTATAAATATGGGCCCGCATAGCAGACAGCATTTTCCTTAAAGTTTTATTGGAACTAATATTGTGCTTACATGGGCAACTCAATTGCACAATTCTTAGCAATTCTGCTTAATCACGTTTCAGCCACACCAAGAAATTAACAGCAGTTCCAAAATTTTATTGAAACTACATGATTATGATGACGTCTTATTTCCCCGAAGAGTTGGGCTGAGATGTTCAGACGCCAGCACATCAAGCTACTACAATCTGTCAAATTTCTCTAATACATTTTCAACTTTATTGCTAAAGCATAAGGTACAAAGTTGATTGGGAAAATTTGACAGTTTCGGGTAGCTTGGTGTGCTGGAGTCTGTACCTGGAGTACCCCCACATTTCACCAGTTATGTTTAAGTCTCATGTAATAGAGGGCGCGCTTTTTGCTTCAACTGTAGACTCCGGACTGCTACAGAAAAGTTTCTGATAGAAAAACCCATTAACCCTCCGCCCGACTTTATATCAGTTGTCGTGCCTCGTGCCCCCAGCGCCCGGCACAGTGACTCGATTTTTTTTGTTTTTCGAATAACTTGATAGAATACAGCGTAATTAATAAAAAAACAGAGTAAACGAGCTATGGTACTTGATCGTAAATATACGACCCTGGCGAAATGGGCATGTTTACACTATATCGGACCTGGGAATCGAACCTAGGACCTCGTTCTCAGCAGTAGCTCTTGCAACCACTAGACCAACGAGGCAGTCAATTTTATTACAAGAAATTCCATAATTATCACTTACTCAGAAAAATACAAGCTGTTGTGGTGTGAATCTGTATTTGAATGATAGCCAACAGCAAAAAGGCCATGAACAGACTGAAGACATACGCCATCAGGATCAAGCCACACAGGTTCTGAAGTTCAGGCAGCAAGAAGTATACTATCAACACCAGCAGCATAAAGAAGCATGATAGCAGCGTAACTGTTGACAAAGAATACATGAAGTTAATTATCTGACTTTTCAGTGGCTGTTCATTTATTACGTAAAGACAATTTTAACCAATTTCTGACCCCCCCTCCCCCCAATGTAAGAAAAATAAACCTTGAATGAACCCCCCACCCCTTTGAATCTTACATAAGGTCTACCAAAATTGTAAGGTAGCATTTTTTTTAAAACATAATTTTTGCTTACTTTTGTGATCTTACGTAAGAATAATCTAGACCCCCCCATGTAAGAAAAAATAAGACTACTTTGAACCCCGTCCCCCTTCAAATCGTCCTACGTAATAAATGAACAGCCCCTAACGGCCTCAATATTTTTGATTTAAAGTGTCCATGGAGTTTCTAGCCCTTTCTTTTCCATAGGAACTTTTGGAATCACTTTGGAATAGACAACTGGTTTCATCTATTGAAAAGTGCCTGTAATTGGTGCAATTGAAATAAAATGCTTTGAGTTTAAGTTTGTGGAGCGAGCTTGTGGAGGCAAGGGTTGTTGAAATTTGTTAATTTTTTATGGTTTTTGTGTCATCTCATCGTCATCATTGTGTAATGATTGAATGAAGTGAGAAATACTGATATTGGCATCAGCAGCACATTTTGTCAGATTTTCTTCATCATTCGCCTTCCCTTATCCTTAAATTGCCCTATTGGGGTCGGCGCAATATCTTGTTCTTCCATATTTCTATATTAGTCATCATCGCGGTAGGCATCCCCTTTCTTGCCATATCATCTTTCAGAAATCGTTTCTTTGGTCTTCCCCTACTCTTATAGCCATCCACATTACATTTATAGTCAAATCTTTCCTCACGACATTTTCCTCAATCCTTCGCTTCACATACCATGAAAATGTCAATCATAACTTAAAGCTACATATACTTACACAATACACATGCATGTATTGGCTCAAGAAAGGCTTAAATGTAAGTGTAAATGGGATACAACATTGATATCTCAATGACGCAGAACATTACAATTACAATTCTACAGAAATAAAATAATATTAAGAATTATGGACATGTCATTTCATACTGGAAATTAATTCTGCTGTAACTTGTAAACATAAACATGATGGTTTAAATGATGATTAATTTATGTTTTATCTGCGGTTAAATGATGCAGTTGTTTTTAACCTACCTATTAGTCGTTTAAAACTCCGAGTAGCAATTAATATAATTAAATGATGACATGGTACATTTTCTTGGTATTAAGGTATGCTACAGTGTACACCCCTTTTTGTTTTTTTTTTGGGTGGAAAATTATTAAGTAACTTTGAGGGCATGTCAGAGTTTTACTGACTAAAATCCACCCGTGTTCCTTCAGTTGCTTGTGACAGGGCCACGGTAACTCTTTCGAACAACCCATGACCATGGCAAGCATCGGCTCTAGGTGACCCCATCAGTTAGTGCTGACATCCCTTTGAGGCGCGCGTGGAACATAACGCGCCATCAACCCGGGGCTGGTCCCTACCGGACGGCGAGCTACCCATTGCTCGCCGTCCGCAAGCCCACGCCTACGGTGGCCGCGAATCGGCTCTCAACTCCCGACCACAGCTGTGTGTCCCTTAGATTGTAATTATCTATAATTATGTATGATTTTTTTTTACTGCTGTCATAGGAGCGTGTGGATTGGCACATGAAAAGAGAGGCCTGTGCTCAGCAGTGGGTGAAGTCAGGCTGTAGATGATGATGATGAAGTGCAGTAGGCCGCAAGCCAGTGGTAATCTAGAGCCTAGCGTAGTAGGGACTTTCAATTTAATGAGAGGTCAGCTTATACTGGTTTAATACCGCTGACGTGTGGCTTAGTGCTCATGCTCACTGAAATTTATCACTGATGGTGGCGGGTATGTTGGATCATTCGGTTCCCTACAAAATGGTTGAGCTGGATGATGCTGATCCACGCGTAACGTTCGAGAACGGGCGCCGTCGGTTGAGACTGGTCATCTCTTAACTGCCAGAGCTTATTATTAATCTTATATTTTAGATTGTTTCTTTATTTGATTTTTTTACATAGTTCTCGCATATAGAAGCAACAAGAATAATGTAGCCAGGATTTTGTAATATCTTGATTTAAAAGTGTGTCCCTGCAGTTTCTTGCCTGTTCTTCTCCATAGAGATCTACGTTTTGGAATGGGCAACTAGCTTCAACTTTCAGACTAACTGACCGACTATTTGACAAATTGTCAAAGAAGTGCCTGTATATGGTTTAATTGAAATTTTACTTTGATTTTGTGGTTTGTTTATGGGCTTAGAAATGTACAGAAAAAACCAAAGGTTTAGGTACTTCTAGTAGGATTTATATGAAAACAAACTAATGCCTGGATTTTCGATTACAATAGCCACACATAGACTGTTTCAGTTTTTAAAAGAAGAGTAAAATAACACTATCTTTCCATTTCATCATAGTTGTGTATGTATTTAATAATAATAATAAATAATAACAATAATTTATTTGTCACAAAATATATGTTACAATTAAACAGATATAGGACAATTAAATTTTTTCTTAGTTTTATAATGAAGGCATCTGTGTCTGAACTAGATAAAAATATCTGTATCTCAGACATCAGCGCTCTTCCTTATGATGATCATTATAATACTAGCTTAATTGAACGATTCAAATATCATTACATTACATTACATTACACAGAAAACAAGTTTAAAATAAAATAAAATAAAAAAAGCAAACGGGTATGTGGAGTGGTAACCTCTCGGTGAGTATTGTGTGAAAGTGAGTGAAAGAGTGTGAGAGGGTGAGTGTAAGAGAAAGGTATTATTGTTAATTTCTATTTCAATATTTTTAATAAGTTTTCTGTCTCTTCATATGTGAGTTTACTAATATATTTAAAGAGTATACTTTTACATAATTTTTTATTTAGCGGGTATATTTCCAGGGTGTCATTAATCTTATTATATAAGTACGGTCCCAGGAAGGAAAAGTATTTGTTTACGTAAGCATGTTTGAAAGAAGGTCGGTTAATATTACTAATAACATTTCGTCTACCAACTAGATCACCTTTTGAGAATTGTAGTAAAGAGTGTTGCTTCAGAACTACAAGAAATACAAACAACTGACGAACTGTCAGGACCTCACACGACTGATAGACAAGATGGGTTGGGTACAGATAAGGACGAAAAGTACTAACTTTTAGAACGGCCCTCTGGGCTATTTCTAAGGGCTTTAATATAGTTTTATGAGCACCTCCCCAAACTGTGATACAATATTGGAGAATGGACTGTACAAGTGCTAAGTATATTTGTTTTACTAATTTTGGGGGTGCAACATGTCTAAGGTTCTTGAAAACGTAGATCAGTTTTCTTGTTCTAGATGTGAGCAGGTGAATATGATCTCTGAAGGAGAGATTACAATCCAAAATAATTCCAAGATATTTAATTGACGCTGTCTTTACTAGTGTTGGGCAAGAGCATACCAAGCTATTACAACAACTATGTACTGTAATTGAGGGGGTATAAGGTAGCTGATTATTTTGAGGACGCATCGAGAATATCATATACTGGGTTTTATCGGGATTAAGAGTCAGGGAGTTATTTTGAAGCCAGTGGGTCACAACATTGAATCCGTCCTGCGCCTCCTTATACACTTTGTCCCAGGTATCAGCAGAGAATAACAGAACTGTGTCGTCTGCATATGAAACAATTTTACCTCCTGAAAGGTTTAGATTACAGAGGTCATTCAAGTATACAAGGAAGAGTGTCGGTCCCAAAATGCTCCCCTGCGGGACTCCATAAGTGATTGGCAAGTCACTGCTGATACTGTCATTAATCTTAACGCACTGAAAACGATTAGAGAGGTAGTCCTTTAGAAGTTGTAGTTGAATTCCTCGTATTCCGAGGCGTTCCAATTTCTGAAGCAGCAAAGGCGTAGAGACCGTATCAAATGCCTTGGCTAGATCAAGGAAAATGCCTATTGTCTTTTTACCTGAATCGATATTCTTCACTTAATATACTTATTAAGATTGTAGTGATATTTATTTTAGAAGTGTGTTTATTTGTATGTATGTAATTATATTCCCATAATATTTGTTTAGTTCTACTAAGTGATTTTTTCATGATTTGATGTATTTTTTTGTCTCCTTTATTCTTTCTCATGCTGTCTACATCTCTCTATTTATTGTCCTATCGCAGGTATGCTGAAAGAGATTTCTTATGAAATAAGCATCACCTTTGTACCTATTTTTCTGTTCTATTTTTTTCTTGTCTGTTTATATAATATATGTGTGTACATAAATGGTAAAATAAATAAATAAATAGATTAACTTGTTTTTTTTTCGTTTTTCTTTAATAAAGAATATTCTATTCGACTTCCAATACTTTGTTGGTATTAATGTTAAATTAATTTTATCTTACGGCATGTTAAGTATATGTTGCTCTGTGGGAAGTCTCCTCCTGGCAGACGGGCCCAAAAGCGCGGCGTCGGCTTCTTCATAGAGTTCACCACAACACGATAGTCTACGCAGTAGTTGGCTGCCGGTATTGGGTTCCAGCGGTTGTATGCATTTGGGAGCTCCAATTGTAGAACTCCACTCTGGAATTAATAAACTGTTTTTAGTAAAAATATGTGATGCGCCACGTTTATTGTGCTATTGGGTACTAAAGGTTATATTAGAGATTAGCGCTAATTAAAATGCATTAAAAAATATTTCTTCATCACAATTTTGAATACACATCAGGCGCAATTTAAATGCCTATAGCATTAAGTCCGCCTCTGTACATTTGTGTGCTTAAAGTGTTACATAAATCTTTCTAATATCCATTTTCTTAATCTTTCTATATTTCTTTCTTTCTAATATATAAAATTCTCGTGTCACAGTGTTAGTTACCATACTCCTCCGAAACGGCTGGACCGATTTGTATGAAATTTTGTGTGCATATCGGGTAGGTCTGAGAGTCGGCTACTATCTATTTTTCATACCCCTATTTTTTTTTTTTACAAAACTACGTTTGCGGGGTCAGTTAGTAAATAATAAATTTATTGCATATTGCACATTGTTTTCAGCCATAAAAACTATAGGGAATTTATGTTTCGCTAGCTATTTTAACTTGCCTTCAATAACGAAAGTGAGCACTTAGGAAGGATTTTTGTAAATTCACCTCCTGAGGGGGTGAAATAGGGTGTAAAAGTTTGTATGGGAGTTCAAAAATGTTTGTCGATCGGAAATCCCAACGGGTACATATACGGTAAGCCTATAATGTTCCCACTGCTGGGACACAGGCCTCCTCTTTTCGGGTCAGCGCAGACAGAAAGGAGCGCAGCGGAGAGGATTTTATTAAAGCACTTTAGGTGCAGCGCAGACGGCACACTTTTTGTGCGATCGAGTCTGCGGCGCACAAAAAGTCTGCATGGCGCGCAAAAATTCGGCCGCGGATTTTTCACAGACTCAACGCACACGACGCACATGTTCGATCATTCTGTCGGCAGAGCTGTAGGGACGTAGACGCTATGGAAATCGTGCAGAGATCGCGAAGTATTATTTTGATAATAAATCGCGCCATGATAATAGATCGCGTGCGCTACGTCCACCCCTAGCAAATGCAGATTGCCGACTAAAGTGTGCGCCGTCTGCGTTAGCGCGCGTTGAAGCAAACGTTCCATTTTTTTCACACACTTTTTGCGCGGCGTGGCGCGGCGCGGTCTGACCGAATTACACGGATTTTTTGTGCGCCGGACTTTTTGCGCGTCGTGTGCGTTACTGCATATAATTGCATAGGTTCTATTTTCACAGACTAAAAAGTGCGTCCCGGATAGTCTGTCGTCTGCGCTGCACCTTAAGATTATTGAAATAAACGCGCGCGTGCCTTCCCGCGTATCCTCGAGGACGCGCGAGCATTTTTTGTCAGGTTCAAGTCAAGCATATATGCACTTTATTTCAATAATTTTAAAGTTGATTTTCGAGTGCCTTAATAAAATCCTCTCTGCTGCGCTCCTTTCTGTTTGCGCTGACCCTTCGAGGGCAAGTGGGCTGTAAGCCTGTAATCTACCACGTGGGCTCAGTGCGGGTTGGTAGATGTCATTTGTCTTCGAATTTTTGGTTCATGATATTTTTCTTCGCCGTTTTGAGAGCAGTGGTGATAAAATTTATTACACAAAGTAAAATGGCTGCCTAGGTTCGAACACGACTTACAACTCGCAATTCGGATCCGTTACCACTGGGCCACCATTGCTTACTAGACGGGACACAAATTAATACGGGCTTATAGAAAAATAGAACATATTGTTCTTTTTTATGTAGGTACACACGGCTTCACATCAAGCTTATACATTTCTAGTTTTAGCTGATCTCGCACTGTATAGGTTTTCCGTAAAATCAGAAGTCAGCTTATACTGGTTATGTATAGCTTGATGTGTAGCCGTGCGTACACCATACATATTACAGAATATAAATGTAGAATTTTTACAAGGCGTGACACAATGGGCGGTCTTATCGCGTAAAGCGATTTTTGTAATCCTACTAATATCCTACTTCCTACTATCCTACTAATTCTACTAATGTCCTATCTTACTTCCTACTATCCTACTAATATTATAAACGTGAAAGTTTGTGAGGATGGATGGATGGATGGATGTTTGTTAATCTTTCACGCAAAAACTACTAAACGGATTTTGATGAAATTTGACACACATATAGTTTATAACCAGGATTAACACAAAGCATAGTTTTTATCCCGATATTCCCACGGGATCGAAACTTATGCTGGTGAAACCGAGGGCCCTGCTAGTAATTAATAACTTAAAAATGACAAGGGAATTCGTGCCGTGTTTCACTTTAAAACATATTTTAATTACTTAACTGTAACCCGGTTGCTAGAATTATCCTGTTAATTAATAGTCCTATAGGTTATTCCTGGGAATATTATTTATTGAAAAATGATTGTCAAAAGGAAATAACAATATTTAATTACAAATTAATAATAATTGTTCTTTAGACTATTGAGTTTGTGTTGCCACATATATGAGTCGTTAGCGGTCGTGTAAGATTATAGGAGGAAATTTTAACCAAGATGGGTATTTGTTTATTACAATAAACATGTACTATTATTAATAAATAATAATAATAGCCTATATTGTTCCATTGCAAGGCAAGTGTCTTCTCATACAAAGAAGGCATGAGAATTGATCACTACGCTTGCGCAGTGTTTTAACGACTTAAGACTTTATGTAGTTCAGTTCAGTCTCTTAGTCCAGCACCCTAATTCACAACCATACGACAAGCTATCGTATCGAAAAAGACACATTTCAATAACATGATTTGCTTTGCCCCCGACAGCAAACGAAGAATAGTGGTCGTCTATTTGATTTAAACTGACAAAATTTTCGGATTTTGGACTTGTGAACAGCGTTTATAAGACTCGTCGTCGTGTAAGACGCGTATCGAGTAGTTGTGAATAGCTATGCTAGTTCCCTCACGATGTTTTCCTTCACAGATGTCAATGATATTCACGATAAACTTAGAAAGTATATTAATCAGCCTAAATGTACCCAAAGCTGGGACACAAGCATTCTCTCTGTGAGAGGAGGGTTGGCTGTAATGCACCACGCGGGCCCAATACGGTTTGGTGGATGTCACATGGCTCCGAATGTTTGGTTCTAGGACATGCCGGTTTCCTCACGATGTTTTCCTTCACCGTTTTAAGAGCAGAAAGTATAAATGAATTGATACATACAGCATTATTTTTAGTATATGCGAAACCTGGGGAGCTAATTCTCTAAGGATACAGCCTTGCGCGCAGCGCTGTCGCAGCCGTGAAACCCACCGCGACAGCGCTGCCCGCAAGGCTGTATCCTTAGAGAATAGCATGGCTGAATATAGTTTGTTCAGAATAAGTAACTGAATCGATTCCAATAATGTTATATTTTGTCCCAAAAATATTTAAAAAAGGTTACAAATTGGACACCGAGCGACACTACGTAATCAAATTATCGGCCGCAAGACGATGCTGCATGCGCGGGCGGCGCGGGGTCGACGCGCGGTGAGCATGTTTTTGTACGGACAACTATAAGGCAACGTAACAAGCTTATAACTTTGTGATATTTCATGATATAGTTTTGAAATTTTGTATATATCTATGTTACGGCTAATTGCCGAAGTGCGGCTACACCTAGTTTTAGCCGGGTACAACTAGGTGCATCCTACGTCGATGGAGCTATTTCTGTGTAAAGGGTTTTTTTTTGTGGATGGGAAAACATCAAATGACCCCTCCCGCTCTGGGTGGAGCAGAAGGGAGTGTCAGACTCTTACTGACTAAAACCCACCCGTGTTCCTTCCTTAGCCCTTTGTGTTCCGGGGTAACGGTAACCCTTACGGACAATCCCGCTGCCCCGGCAGGCTTCGGCCCTTTCGGGCCCCTTCCTTGTTGCTGACATCTCTTGTGTAAAGGGTTTAAAGTAACCTAACCAAACCTAACCTCGGGGTGACCTTCGATCTCTCTTGCATCCTACGTCGCCTATCGACTGACCGCAACCATGCAACTGATGTCACCAGAAGTACACACGAACCGCATGTGGCCGGCTGCACCTAGTTGTACCCGGCTAAAACTAGGTGTAGCCACACTTCGGCCGGATAAAACTAGGTGTAGCCGCACTTCGGCCATTAGCCGTGACATATATATTCTTTACATAAAAATACTAGACACGTGTTTCGGGTTTCTCGTATACTTAAACTAATGTTGTATATGCCCGGATTTGAACCTTGTGCATGAGAGGCCTTAACCACTGGGCTATCACGACTTTCAATAGGTTTCAGAGGAAAACCAGTTAAGGAAAAGTAATTTGGTAACTGGTATAATGAGTTCATATTTTTTAAATTTATTTTATTTTAAAATTAAAGTACAATGTAAGTGATGACATGGTTCAGGACGGTTAGTTGGAAAATTAATGTTTGTGGTTTTCTTAAGCCACAAAAAATTATCTAACCTATACAGGGTCAAATTAAATTAGCTAGCCAAACTCTGCAGACGTGATGGTTTCGATATCTAAACACAATAAAATAAAAACAAAAAATATTTGATGTTTTATTTTATTGGGGTTCGGGTTCAACGACCGCTGGATGTTTTGTTATTTGACATCATCATCATCATCATCTGCCTAGCCTTTTCCCAACTATGTTGGGGTCGGCTTCCAGTCTAACCGGATGCAGCTGAATACCAGTAGTTTACATGGAGCGACTGCCTATCTGACCTCCACAACCCAGTTACTGGGTAATACGATACTCCTTGGTAAGACTGGTTGTGAGACTTGCGGGCTTCTGACTACCCGTAACGACTGTCAAAGATCCATGAATGACAGCCGGGACCAACGACATAACGTTCTTTCCGAGGCTCGGAGGGGTCACTGAATGTAAAGATGGTCACCCATCCACAGACCAACCGCGGCAAGCGTTGCTTAACCTGGGCCTCAAGTCTGTCAATACAATAGTGTCAGAATGGTCTATCATTGATATCATAAATGAGTCATATATATGAGTTGAGAAAATCTGGTTTCTTTAGTTTTGTCGTGTTGAGATATGAATAGATACCCGTACCCATCACGTCTGAAGTTTAAACAATAAAAAACTGATTTCTATACTGATATTTCAAGTGACTACACTAAATGCGGTCGTTGATCGCAAAAAATCGTCAAAAAATTTTCATTTTGTTTTCTCGTGTTTAGGTATCGATAGCCATCACGTCCGCGGAGTTTCGCTAGCTAATTTAATTTGACCCTCTATACTAGTTTTTAACGGGATAAAAAAATTAATAAGCATTGTAATTACATAACATTTTGTATGGAATAAAATTCCACTACTTATCGCCTAATTTGACTTATCTTGGAACCATACAATATCGACACATACCATTCATCATTAGGTATGCATTGTTTTTATCACCCATCTTTTTCCGGCTGTGTAATCGTGCGGTTAACAGGCCTCCAAATGCGGCCCTAAAAATAACTATGCACTTAATTAAATACCTACCTATACTGATGGCTTAGGGGTGATTTTAAATTGGCACAAGTTTTAAGACCGCATAAAGGTCATTGTGGAAGGTTCTATGGGATTTAAACTATGAACCAATAGCGATTGCTAGGAATAGGTACCTATTTTAAACCTGCTAGAAACCGTATTATTCTACTAAAGGTTCTTATAACAAAAATACTAGCCAAATGGTGGGTTAAGTAGGTAATATCTCCCACGAAATTGCGTTATTACCCTAAGGTTCTATTGTTCCAGAAGTCGACGAAGAGTTATCAGAAAAGAAAAATCTAAGTTGTGTATTTTAAAAATTATTAGTATTTAAAAAACCGGTCGAGTGCGAGTCAGACTCGCGCACCGAGGGCTCCGTGCAAATTTTTAGGTATGTAACGACAAAATGGTTTTCGGATTTTTTCCTTTACTTACTTGTGCTACATGACATTGCTTCTTGCCAAATTTAATTGGGTATGAGCCTTGGGTAAAAAATAGGGTATGCACAAAAAAATTAAAACCCCACGCGGGCGAAGCCGCGGGCAGAATATAGTAGTTAATAAAATTGGAGTCGCACCTAAGGGGAGTCCCAAGTTCAAGCATGTCTGAACGATTTTTGGGAGCATTTTCAACCCATTTGCATTTATTAATTGTTAATAGCATGTTGCTTGCCATGACGATTCAAAATTACTGGCACTTGATAAACCCAAAAGCGACCATGTTGTTAAAATAACCAGCAGTAAAAAGTACAAAAATGGTCGTCAACTGATTTTTTCTGGATGTGAAGATTGTCACTACAAAAATGAAAAATGCATTTTTATATTTTTACCTAATTTTCATGCAGCTGACAGTTTTTTTTTTAGGTTCAAGATGATCCCAGAAATCATCTCTTGTGTTTTGGGGCGGTTTTTATTTATTTTTAATTTAAAATTATTTTCATTCAAAGCCCTAATTTTTTTAGTAAGCAATTATTTCCGTTATCTCTTTGGGAATCTAAGAAAAGCAAGTATTAGGAAAAGCCGTAAAGAGAAAAAAAGCACAATATAAAAATAACATTCAGAATCTTCATATAGGTCAGACAAAAAAGTTGTACCTACCAAGTTTTTTGGCATTTTTATCCTAATGTTAAACTTGGCAAGTTAACAAATTACTCATGGCATGTTTAACATTTATCATTCATTTAGATTCACTATTTTGCGATAATGTGGAAGAAAGTTGCCTCAGTAATATCTCGAGTGAGGTAACAGTATTCTGATGGTTTTTGCAGAGAGGCTGGATGGGCCTACAATGGGGAGGTTCACCAAGTTACATGTTGGCAACAGTCCTGTGATTGTCTTTTTCTTCTTTTTAGTGTTCTTGCATGTTACTTATATAGTTTTTAAGTAAGATATAATACTAATACCTTATGGGCCTTGATGCCTGACAATATTTTTATTTTTTTATATAAATGCTAAATAAAACTAGCTGACCCCGCAAACGTCGTTTTGCAAAAAATAGATGTTGGCCGATTCTCAGACCTACCCGATATGCACACAAAATTTCATACAAATCGGTCCAGCCGTTTTGGAGGAGTTTGGTAACAAACATCGCGATACTAGAATTTTATATAATAGAGAAGATATCACACTGAAGGGTTAGAGAAAGTTGAGCTTATTGTACATCTACACGTTATAGGGGGCAATTCTATTGCAATCAATCGGGCACAAATCCAGACTCGGGGCTAAGAAGTTTCTGATGGAAAAACCCAATAACACTTAGCCCGACCTGGGAAACAAACCCATAACCTCATGCTGAGCTGTAGCGCTTGCAACCACTAAACCAACGAGGCAGCTTCTTTATTCTATTCTAATGCAATGTAAAGTCAGCAAAGGAGATAATTATGCAGGGTCGTCGAATAAGAAACCGATTGATGTTTTTAAATTTAATTTGGTAAATGAACTGTTTGTTTTCTATTAATTAAATTAAATTTTAATCGAAAACATCAATCGGTTTCTTACTAAATTTCAAAAATATTCGACGACCTTTGCTGACTGCACATAATATAATTAAGACACTCACCTCAGTAACATAAATGTTGAAATCCAACAATGTGACATCCAGGACCTCATTCTTGAAGAGTGGATCTTTAAATTTCCCCGGCTTAAGACTGAATGTATCTTCGAGTGACCTATTTGTGTGTCTCATTTCCTCGTCATATACTGGTATCGTTGAAAATGAAAGCTTTTCGGTGTGTGGGATACACGCTTTCCTTTTCCCCACATATTTCCCCTCTGGGCAACATTTAAATAAATAATTCTGAAAACCACGAGGTTCTGGTTCAATGTCCAAAGCATTGATCTTTGTCGCAAGGACTAACAACACGTTGAATATGATCAACATTTCGTCACGAGTGCTTGTCAAGAAGCACAAACGAATTATGACTGATCATTCTAACAAGTTTATTCTCTCATAAACAAATGTGACATTTATATCGTCGGTGTGCGAGCAAGCCCGCGTATAATAGTTTGCAAATAGGCACTGTATAACTCGAGAAACAAGTGAATATCTGGTCAGTTATACCGTCACTGGAAAGTCAAAAGTACTTAACCGCCAAATTAAGCATATTGAGTTACTTATAGGTACGACTTATTCTGCATCGATCTGTTTAGATAGCATTGCAATCGAAGCACTTTTGTGGCGCTTCAGTAACCCGTAAAAAGGAAGGATTTTTTTTGATTAGCGACACACTTTTCGGTTTGTTTTATACGAGTGTCGTTTCAAGAGTTCGTGTCATTTCAAGTTTACTTTCTTTAAAAAATATACAATTAATGTCCATTTAAGTAAGTTTTACTTTCTGCGGTCTGGAAAGCAATGTTGTACTTAGTATTAGTTGTGCTCTTCTTGAAAAAGAATAACTTGGTTTAAATAATTTTGATTTACCTACGTAAATTGGAATGAGGCATAGCGTGTAAGTAGTTTAGCCTGACTGTAATCGAGCAGTTTGCGGGTTATCAGCAATTTTGCTTTGCAACTAAATTCCATAAGTAAAACTAGTAATCATAAAATTATTAATGAATAAGTATCGACTTGATAGTACAAAATTGTACGTGAACGCGCCCAAGCCAGTCGGCTCGGCAGGTTTTATGAATCATGCACAAGAAATGGGTTCTGTTACACATGGTCTGAACTTGACGGAAAAAGAGGAGCCGATGAAGTATTTTCAATTTAATAGAACTACATCAACGAGGTGGATTAAAGGGGTACAACATAACATTTCTTACTTTACTGTGATTCGTGCCCAGGAAAAAATAAAACAGTCTTCGCAGGCACCAAATATCAATCCACGTTCCAAGTAGTTTACTGTTGGATACACTGCTAAACGGCTAAAACCCTTTCTTGTGAACAAGGCATAATTCAGTATTTCGGAATTCATAACAGACAAAGCTGTAATGACAGAATGTTGACATGCTAATAAATTGCACCTGTTGTTGTTCTTGACATAATTTTTGTCTAACGACATTAGTATTATATTGACATCTATAAAATGGTATTAGTTTTGTATTTTGATATCTGGTATTGTATATTAACATAGTCTTAATATTAGTTTTCATTTTATTTTGTATATTAATTTTCCTGTTTTATTGCCATTGGTTTCTATTACTATTTGTTATTAATTAATTTGTCAAAATGTGTCATTCTTTGTAATATTGTTATTGTCCAGGCTTCTTTTCTCTCTGGCTTAACATAGCGCACTATTAAATTTTTATATAACATCATTATCGCATAACATCATTATATAACATCATTAGCGCACTATTAAATTTTTATATAACATCATACGCGATCTCCACTCCAGGATTCGTCTGCTCCATCGGCCATTGGTCTGGTCCTTCGACAAACATGGCCAGCCCACTGCCACTTCAGCTTAATTACTCTGCAAGCTATGTCGGTAACTCCGGTTCTTTTCTGGAAAATTTCAGTTCTGATTTTATTCTTCATAGTTTCGAGCATAGCCCGCTCCATAGCCCACTGTGCGACCCTAAATTTGTGGACCAGTCTGACTGTCAGTGTCCAGGTTTTGGAACTGTATGTCATAACGGCCAGGACGCACTGTTGAAGACTTTTTTTTTTAGGGAGACTTAGCCTTCGAACTTTGCGGGATAGGCGACGAAAAGACTTGACGTAGTTTTCCAAACACTGCATAATCCCTTTTGAATCCACCTGTCTTCTTTCTCAAAATTGTGTCTACCGAGCTGGATGCCTTGCCCAAAGTAGACATACTCCTTTACAACTTCGAGAAGCGACCCTTCGATATAAATTGGAATCGGCAAGACGCGAGAATTGTACATGACTTTCGTCTTGTCCAAATTCATGCTGAGGCCAACCACCAAGAGGCTCCATTTAGCCTGTGCAGCACCTGGTCTAACTGTTCCAGTGTCTCTGCCATTATGACGATGTTATTGGCAAAATAAAGGGGGATATATTGATACTCTGTCCAGTCCAGTCTAACGTCTTAAAGACCTCCTCCAACGCATTGGTGAACAGTTTCGGGAATACACATCCCCTCGTCTCACCCCTCTGAGCAGTTGGATGAGGCTTGTTTTCTTGTCCTGGATCTGGACAGCCATTGTAGCAGCATCATACAAACATCTCTATAATTCGATGTAGCGCCAGTCAATTCCACATCGTTGCAGAGAAGCCAGAACTGCCCATATTTCGATGGAACCGAAGGCTTTCTCGTAGTCCACAAATGCCGTACACAGCGGTTGGTATTTCTCTCGGTCTGCTGCACAATTTGCTGAAAAGTATGGATGTGGTCAACGGTACTGAATCCTTTTCGAAAGCCGGCTATTTCTGCTGGTTGGAACTCGTCAAGTCTCCCGGCGAGACGGTTCGTGACGATCCTCGAGAACAGCTTGTATGTATGTGGCTCAGAAGTGAGATGGGTCTATAGTTCTTCAGCAAGGTTTTGTCAACTTTTTTGAAGAACAGAACCACCGCACTTCTGCTCCACGACCCGGGCGTTGTACCCTCTTGAATGACGGAGTTAAAGATCCTCGCTAGCTTTGTCAGGACTGTTTCCCCATCCGCTTTAAGAAACTCTGTTATTCCGTTATGACCCGGTTCCTTATTGTTATTAAGCTGCTCGAATATCTGCATATATGTAACTCTTCAAAATTGGAACAATCTATATATATAAAAAGAGAAGTCCTGACTGACTGACTGACTGACTGACTGACTGACTGACTGACTGACTCATCAACGCCCAGCCTAAACCCTTAGACCTAGAAAGCTGAAATTTTGCACAGAGGTTTTCTTTATAATGTAGACGAGGAATAAGGAAGGAATTTTCAAAATTCCACCCCTGTGGGGGTGAAAAGTGGGGATACAGCTTATATGAAGATTCTTATTCCTTGGGTTAATAAACTTGAAACTTGGCACGAATACTTATCTGAGTAAATTATAAAGTTTCGCATTTGTTGTTTTTTTAAACTACCCCCTAACAGGGGATTGGGGGGTGTCAAAATTTGTGTGGAAGAATTTTAACGCGCGGTCCGATTAACTCAAAACTCAGTATTTATACTTAATACCAAAAATAAAGAATCACATGTATCAGGGTTTTTCGAAAATCTACCCCTAACGGGGAGAAAAGGGGTAGTTAATTTTACAGGGCAAATTTTACTGCCTGGCTTAATTAACTCGAAAATTGGTATAAATAATCTGTGAGTCAAGTAATGAACACATTCCAAACGATTTTTCAAAATTCCACCCCTGTGGGGGTGAAAAGTGGGGATACAGCTTATATGAAAAATCTTATTCATTTGGTTAATATACTTGAAACTTGGCATGAATACTTATCTAAGTAAATTATGAAGTTTGGCATTTTTTGCTTTTCGAAACTACCCTCTAAAGGGCGATTAGGGGGTGTCAACATTTGTATGGAAGAATTTTAACGTGCGGTCTCCGATTAAGTCGAAACTCAGTATTTATACTTAAGAGCAAAAGTAAAGAATAACATGTATCAGGGTTTTGCGAAAATCTACCTCTGACGGGGTGAAAAGGAGTAGTTAGTTTTCCATTTTACTGCGTGGCTTGATTAACTCGAAAATTGTTGGACATAATATTTGAGTCAAGTTATGAACACATCCCAAACGTTTTTCAAAATTCCTCCTGTGTGGGGTGAAAAGTGGGGAAAAACTTTATACGAAAAATCTTATTCATTTGGTTAATAAACTTGAAACTTGGAAGGAATATTTGCCTAAGTAAGTAATAAGAAATGGGTCTTTCGAAAGTAGACCCCTGACGGGTAAAAAGTGGTAATTCGATTTTTAAGGCCGGTATTATAGTGCGTAGCTTGATTTACTCCAAAAAAATGGTATGAATGAATTTAATCTTAAAACTTGGCACAAATACTTATGTAAGTAAATTATAGTGTGTCATTTTATGTTTTTCTGCTATAAAGGGAGATTGAGGGTGTCAGTTTGTATGGAAAAATTTTATCGCGCGATCCAATAATATAAACTCGAAACTCATTATGTATACTTAAGACCAAAATAAATAATAAAGCGTAACTGGGTTTTTCGAAAATCTAACGCTAACGGGGTGAACGGGGGTGGCCCATTTCACAGAGGAATATTTTATTGCGTGGCTTGAATCAATGGGAAATTAGTACTTATAAATAATCTTTGAGTCTTGATATGGAAACGTCTCAAACGTGTTTTCAATATTTCGCCCCTATGGGGATAAAAACTGTGAAGGTGAAAAGGCGGACTTATTCCTTTGGTTAAGAAACTTGAAACTTTTCAACATTTGCCTCAGTAAATAATAAAGATTGTCACTTTTAGGGGTTTACTACTTACTTACTTAAAATAAAAAAGTATGAGTTTTAGGGTTTTACTTATTCGACTCCTACCGGGGTGGAAAAGGGTAATAAAGTTTAAGGAGTAGAAACTTCAACTTCCATTAACACGAAAATGGGTATAAATAATCTTTATATTATAAAAATGGAAACGTACCAAATGCAAAAACAAGCCCTGTCGTGATGAAAAGGGAGGATAGTTTATTTGAAACATCTTAGGTAGTTTAACTAAAATATTGGCCCGAATACTTATTTCTTTAAATAAAGTAAGTATAAAGATCGTAATCAATAATTTTCGAAATACCTTTCAGGGGGAGGTGGAGAGGGTGTTAAATTTATTTGAGGAAAGTACGAAACCCATGCGGACGAAGTCGCGGGCAAAAGCTAGTATTTTATAAATACAATTTATAAACTACTTGCTTTTTAGGCGTATTTGCCCATAGATTCGGTTCATTCTGTCATTGAAAAAAGCAGTGGCGTTATAATTTGGGCATCTTTATAGTGGAGTACAGTTTTCACCCTGGCTAGGAAGTCACAAATTTATGAAGCAGAGGTTTATAAGTATATTGACTTTAATAAATGGGACATAATGATTGCAGATAAATACTTCAAGGGAAATTTGTCGAGTAAACTAAGAACCAATGTGAAATTCTCTATGAATCCAGATGCGGAAATTGAACAAACTATTTTATTTACTGATACTAGCGGTTCTATGAAAAGACAAGTTTATCATGTGAATAAAAGTGTAATAAATAAAAATGTTCCATAATCATTTACATTAAAATTTGTTTTATAATGTCTATATTTTATTTAAATACTTACAACTACGTCCAATAACTATGTAGTTAATAATTTGGTACGTGCAGGACGCATGTGGTAGGTGCGTGTATTCTCGTTGAATCTTTAAGCTTGAGAAAAAACCGTTTAGTTATTATAGATAATTATAGGTTACGTAATTTCTAAGGGCCGGTTTATTTTATTTTAGACACATCAGTTTAGATATCCATCTTTTAAATCAATTAAAGTCATACACATAAAACAAATTTGATTACCTTAAAAATATGATTATTATCAACAAAAAATAACAAAATTAAATCCTAACTTAACTAAAACAAAAAAAAAAACTAAAATATAGCGTCAAAAAATTCATCCGCATCGCTGTCGACTGGTAAATTACCCAAGAGACTGGCGGCATTACCACGTTGAATAGCAATGCTTAGCCTCTGGCCAAGGTAAAAGCCAGCCCTTGGGTCATGGGAAGTGTCAACCAATCGTTTTGAAATTTCCTTAAAAAGAACATGAGTATTCGGACCCCACGGCCCGAGGGTTTCAACCCCAAACGGCTCGAAAATATAACTTCCGCTAAGGTTATTATATTTTTGCCGCTTGAGGTTTTCCGCAGCCGCAGCAGCAGCGCCAGCACAGCATGCCGAGCCAGGAAGATGGGATGGCGCAAGAGTATCGACACACGTTGCGTCCCACATTAAAGGCCTACCCAACTTCCAAGGAAATAAAGACATACCGTCCGGTCTCTTGCCATCATCGCGTGCCAAGCCATTGGGTTCTAATACAGCTGGAACGCCGACGGTGACAAGAGCTTGTCGGATGATGTCATTAATGTTCGCGTGCCGCGCTAAACGACCCGCACTTCGGCTGCAAGAAAGGCCGTGGTGTCCGAGGCTGTTGACATCTTCGCCACAGTGACAGCGATGAGGAGAACAGCAAGAAGTGCCTAGCCGAAGAGAAGCAGCGAGGCGAAAAGTAGTGTCGTCGAACAAAGTGCCTATGTTAAAAAAAAAAAAAAGAAAAGTCATTAAAGTCATCAGTATTTTTGATGTACGTAGTTATTCAAGGTATCATTGATCCTTGCGTCGTTTACCCCATAAAAGATTACGGCAAACTTACTGCTAAGAAATTGTGGTAAACTTAGTAAATTAACTGATCATCTCATAAGCTTATCAGTTTAAAAAAACGTATTTTATCGTACTTCTATTTCTGTATGTTATGTGTTATCACTACGTTTAAATCGCAAAGAAAGTTTAACTTGACGGCGTTAAAGTAAATCTGTCTTACTCTGAAACGAGGTCATTTTATTTATCCACCACTTATCTCCTAAAATAGCCTTTACAGCGATACACAGATAATGAACTTAAAAAAAAAAACAGAAAGGTATCCCTTAACAAGATATTTGATTAAAATCAGATAAATTAAAAAGTACCGATTTTTTTGTTTAAAAAAATATTGAAATGACTTTTTCTCGAAATAGGTTTTTGGCGCTCCAGTAATTTTGCCTTTCCAGTGACGATACAATGTCAAATTAAATTAGCTAGCCAAAAACGTGACGGGTATCAAAATCTAAACATGATAAAACAAAAATAAAATTATTATATTATTATATATATTTTTTAAGGTTAACGACCGTACGTATTGCAGATAATACTGGATATCAAGAAATATCAGGTTCGTTCGCCGTTTTAATTTGACTCCGTATACAGTGTTTTTTTTAACTGAAATTTTAGGGGGCAACCCGGTTCCATATGAGATACGGGGAAACTGTCAAGGAAATATATATTAGCTCATTTTTCATAAAAAAAAATTGCCACTGTTACTTTTTTTTAATCAAGTGCGAGTTGTCCATATAAGATTGTCCAATTTTTTTGAAGCCATTTTAGTCTTTTTCGTGTAAGGATATTTCATTGTATAGGACAAATAATAATTTGGAAAGGTGAAGTGGGTAAAATAAAAAAAAGAACAGGCAATTTGTAAGTCTACAATTTATTGCAATAATGTTTCAACGGTTGAAACGTCACGCGAACGCCAAAATATCAGTGTACAAATAGCGTTAAGACACATACCAATGAAAGATCTCACCAAGAAGAGTATTTCTTATTATGACAATTTCTCTTGATGTACAAGTACGTAAGGAGCTACAGAGCTCTAAATATGAGTAATTAAGTATTACTCAAATCCTGGTATTTCGTCAGTTAATTAACTTTTACTATTCTTTGTCTTGCAAACATCATATTTTAAGCTTATTAAACGACACTTTGAAACATTGGCCTCCTAGATGCCGTTTTAGGAACAATATTTTTTAAAGTCTGTCAAGAACGTTAGCCCTGCTGTATCTTCCAGTAGCTTTAAAATTTATGTCAATGGAAAGAGCTTTCAAGGAAAACCTTTGCTACAAACACGACTTTTGCCAAATGTTAGTCAGTACGGAGTGAATGACCTAAAAAGGACACAAATTGGGGTGCCCAAGTTGTCACCTTTTGAGTTAAGGAATTTTTGGTGCCCAATAGCCATAACATAAACACCAATAAAAAAAAACTTTTCAAGGGAAACCTTGAAAGCTCTTTCCATTGATGTATGTCTTATGTCTTCAGAGGGCAGAAACCAATAAATATAGTGCTATCCTGTACTCATAGTTTATTTGGATTCCAAGTTAACTCTTTTTCGTGGTTTTGCATACAAAAAAAGGCATAAAAAGTTTCAGAATTTATAGGAAACATTTATTTAAAAATGTATAGTTATAATATTCTCCGTAAGATGACGGAAGTGTTCCTGTGATACCAAACAGAAAGAATAGCAGCATCCAAGCTCTTCCCTTGGGTGTCGCACCTCCCGACAACGACGAGGTGGAACCCATGTTGTATGAGCAGCATGGTTCTAAAAGTCACTTCGCCGTCGGTTATCATGGGGGCTTCAATGCGAAACAGGGCACGTTAGAGTTGCATATCGTAACCACCGGGGTCATCTATTGGCCGGTTTCTTTGAGAAGGAGCCCCTGTTTCTGTCGAACTCTTGTTTCAGAAAGCGTGAGCACAAGATAAAGGTGAATAAGACCAAGAAGTTTGTAGATAAAAGTGGAAGCAACACTCTAAACACCTAAGTGAAACAGACTGTGGGCTGACGCTCTCTTTTTGAATACATACATAAGACAAAGAAAACATATATCACTGTCTCGTTCTTAAGTACATATTTAGAAAGAGAGCGTCAGCCCACAGTCGGTTTCACTTAGGTGTTTAGAGTGTTGCCTCCACTTTTATCTACAAACTTCTTGATTAAGACTGAGCCCTGATGGCGCAACTAAAATTTAGATTACCTTTGTTTTATCGACAAACAAGCAATCATTCAATGATATCTTCACGTGTGATCAATGTGTTGAAAAACTGGAAGTGGTTACCGCATGGTAAGAGGCACATTGAATATGACTGATGAAGTCTATGTTCCGACCTGTCTATCGATTCTGTAAAAATCTCACCGTGATAACATAGGTGAAGGGAGCGTGAAGTGAACTATCAATGGAGGCAATCCCTAACATCAGGTGGAATGACAGCTCACTTCACCTTAGTTTTCACGGTGAGATTTTTACAGAATAGCACTGCTGCACTAATCCAAATCAAAACCCTAAGCTCGAAATGATTCTAGGTTTGAGTTTTTAGCTCAAACCTAGAATCATTTCGAGTACCTAAGGACTTTCTAACCATATAGATTTTCAAGAATAATATAATCGACGGGTTAATAATAAATTATGGGTACCAAGATCAACCACGGCATTGATGCGTAAAAGTATTTTTTGTTTAGCACCAATCAATTATAATAAAATCCCAAAACCTATTAGACAAATAAATGCCTACTGCTCTGCTTAAAATACATTTAAGAAAATATCTCATAGCCAAATGCTATTATACCATATCGGAATTTTTAAATGACCGCAATTAATTAAATAGATTCCTATAATTACGATATTTTCACAATTTCACCCCCATATCTGTAAAAACAATATTTTTTAATCAGGTAAAATTTCAGTAGTTGTTGACTCAAATTTTTATTTTTTTATGGTTTATTCTGAGTCAAAAATATGTTGTTTTGTACGCCATAAATGGCAAAACATACAAATCTATCTGTTATTTTAAGATCATGCACATATTATTTGATGTATACTCATGTTTTACAATAAATATATTCTATTCTATTCTAAGTATACTATTCTATTAAATTCTATTCTAAGACCCGTTGTAAAAACTGAAATAAGAAGCTCTCTAATTTTAGTCACAAGTTCATGGAGGAAAGGCGTGAAATGTCCCCCCTGTAGTCTTCAGACGCTGTACTAAAGTGCCGGCAGCCCAATAAACGAATTTCCCAGTCTTTAAAGTACGACCTTTGCTTTATTACTGGGCCTCAAGTCTGCTATTACAATAGTGTCAGAATGGTCTATTATTGATTTCTTATTTGTCGATTTTGACAAGTTTGGTAATATACTAATATAATGGCGTCATTATGACTTGCCAATGGTCAACCAATGACATTCCATTGAAAGAAATGATATAAAATGGTAATCTCGTACATAATGACAAATGAATAAATGTAATGTTTATTGCTATTTACGAACTTCTTACTAGGTACCTACTTCAGATTGCAAACACTAATAAGTACGTAATATGTAAAAATATATATTAAATGAAATCTAGCATGAAATTTAGTAGTAGTTTTTCTCAGACCTCTGACCGACCAATGATCAACCATTATGAATTTAGCAGATTACGCGCTTTTAGCAAAATGACAATGGGATTGTGTTGGAATGACGAATTTATAAAAATAGCAGACTTGGACCCCTGGTCGTTGTATGGAAGCGATAGAGCAGAACAGCAGGGCTCTTATTCAAGAGATATAATTAATCATAATAATATAAAGTAAACATAGGTACTATCATGATAACTATTCAGGAAAAATCTCTATTTTGCAACTTTTGCCGGTACGCGGTATATTAAAATGTTCTTATGCGGTTTTGCACACGCACCGGTGATATATGTAGGTACGTAAAGCTTGCCCGTAAACTCGAAGTCAAGCCGAGAACCTACATTATTATGGCTATAAGCTAGATCGTTTATTTTTTTTTTTTACTGTGTACTTAAACTTAAATAAACAACAATAAATACTCTAAATGATGATGAAAACCGCAATAACGTCCATTGTGCAGTCTGAAAAATCTAAGCGGTCTCAAGACAGACACGAAAAGCGACTTCAATTTATGTTATGAATGGATGTAGATATCGATAGTTAAATATTGGCATTGATCTATCGACTAATATCCATGTAAAGGAATCTACTGATAAAGCCTCGTGCTGGCACAGCTTTATAAAACGGGTAAGCCCTCTTTTACAAAGCGCACTTCTTTATAGGTGACAGGTTATATAATATAGGTGGTAAGGAATACAGACGTTAGCAGGTAGGTCCCCACATTGCATTGGCTGTGAGCATAAAAAATGTTGAGCAAATTGAAGAAGAGCGAAATGCTAGTTGGTATGGTTATAAGTCAAGTGCAGATGGAAACGTATAATAAGTATACATAGGTACAGTTTATACATCCAGAAGTCGAATGGCAAAAAAAAGAACTGTATTCGTGTAGCGCTTGATAGATTATCCTAATTATGGATTGTAACAAATATCTCTTGGTATGTCTGTAGACTAGTTAAAATATTAAGGAATAATATATCAAACCGTAGATTATATTCCAAACGGAAATCCACATTGATATTTTGGATGAGGGTAGATAGAAACGTCGAAGTTGTTTGTTCATGACTATAAAAGGGGGAGCTCAGAGTGGCAGGGAGCATTCTTGTTCGAGACGTCAACCAGAATGGAGCTCCGGCGGATTAGTATTAGTGACGTTATTATGTGGAATAGATCGACCAGATGTCATGTAAGTTAATTGATATTATTATCTTGATTATTGCTGATAACTATGGTGTTCTGTATATGTTACATTATGGCCAATATATGGCAATGTGAGAAATGTTGATATATTACTTTAAGATTGATTCCAAGGAGTTTCTTGTCCTTCTTCTCCTTGATGACCTAGATTTGGAACGGACGACTAGCTTTCTGATTAATGACTGACAAGCCTAAATTGAAATAAATGCCTAGCTTGTCTTTCTGTGCTTTAATTCATAAAACCCTTTCCCTGAAAACCTTCTAAGAACATACATACACATATAACACAGTAAATAACTATAGAAAACATCCTGACATTCATAGGTAATTATTTGGGTGATATATATATATATATATAGTTATAGCCATATTTTATAATGCTCTATATAACACGCTCGTACCCTCTCTCCAAAATACATAATATAGAAGACCAACAGGCAAGCAACAGTGCGCCGATGTACTGACTGTAGAGCTAACCACCAGCGCCTCGTCATCTATAAGCCTTTTCCAACGACTGATCATCCGTGCAGTCTATTTGGTTGAGAGGGCACTATTGATTGTAGAGTGATGTTCTCTTGGTTGGAGTCTGCATTGCTGCGGTTAATACTCTTGGATAGCCAGCGCATTATCTTCATCTTCCCGAAGCTGTGGGAAAAACGAAAAGTTTTTTTTTTTAGAAAGGTATTTGGAGCTTTGGTATACCGCTGCCACGGACCATTCCCGAAGCAGTGGGAACATAATACCATAAAACCTCGGGAACATGACCAAAAATGTCTTCTAACTTGATCCACGCGGCAATTCACTCACTCTCACGGCGAAAAGATTTGTCTATTTCTGTAACTTTGCCATACAAAATAATTGCCTTGCCTCTGTCAAACGTGATATTTTCTCGACAAATCCTAACATGACACCTAAGTTATCTAGAATTTTCACAATTCAACATGAAATAATCTCCAATTGTTCTATTCGTCCTCGTTTCTGGGGACAATAGATTCAGAATGGATCTCCAGAATTCCAGAATTCCAAAATTGGAATGGATTTCCAGAATTATTATTAAATTTAGCTGATGGTTTTATATAGGAACGAAGTTCTGTGGCGGTGCGCAGTAGGGAGCCAAAGACCCCTTGTCTTTAGCTACCTAATATCGTCGGTTATAAGGTAACGTGTTGGATAACTTAAGGCCGTTTGTCCACCAGCACCGTCAACGGGACGTCAAAGAGAACGATATGACGACGCCTGGGCCTCATCATACTAGCGGTTTGGAAGCGGCTGCGGGGCGGAGCGGATGCGCAGCGAATGCGTCGCGAACACGCCGCAGCTGCGCAGCGAGGACGTCGCGGACGCGTGGCAAATACGTTACGTTTTCGTGGTATGGAAGTGGGTCGTCTGATACGTAGTATCTCTAAGTAGTCTGTGGTCCTCTCACATTCGTGTTTCGGTCTGATGTAAGATGGGGCGGACGGGCTGGCGTTTGTACGAGATAGTACAAAATGGTGTCCACTTTGCTGGTCGCGGCGATCCCGTTGCGCGTCCGCAACAAATTCGCTGCGCATGAGCGGCGTGTTCATTGTGTGTCCGTAACGAATTCGTTGCGCGCCCGCTCCGCTTTGAGGACGTACGCAATCCGCTAGTATGATAAGGCCAGTGTCGGTCGATACATACGTTTACTATGTATGTGTCTACTGCAAGAGAAAAAAGAGAGCGTTGTCGCGCTTGTCTTGTTAAAAGAAGCTTTTTTACGCGAAGATTTTTTTTCGCGGACTATATGTTCATCTCTTGGCATTGAGCCGAGCATTGAGAAACCCTGTTGACAAACCTGGCCTGTTGTTGAGCTTGTTGACACTCGAGACTGCAAGGTCGCAGTCCTGGGTTACTGTCTTGTGTTGGCTTTGCGGCGGAATTTTCGATAGACACATACACACGATTACCGTCGCGCCGTCACGTCATCATTCCGAACTGAATTTAGACCTTCGTATTTAGAACGTGGATCCATGCACGCGAGACACAATAGCATTTTAATTGTTACTGTAATTACGGCATGTATAAAACTGTGATTCAAATATTTGCGTTTCTAGGTGACGGCCATTTGACCTATAATTGGTACAGTCTATCGCACATCAGTTGCGATGCGAAAATCGCAGTTACTGCTTCGACATAAAGACGCTGTCAGTGGTAAATTGTTTCCTGCACATATGTAGGTAAAAAAAGTACTTCCGCACTTACCGTTTACACAGTTTCTCCCATATATTCTTTTTACAAACGAATATGAGGAACATCGCCAGGCCTATAAGGCTGTTGTAAGTGTCACTTAGGAACCACACATTATATCCGGGCCACACGAAGCTAATAATTTCCAGTAACCAGGTCAGGCCCATTATCACCGACAGCTTCACGTAAAGCAAGAACCTGTAAATTATATTATTTTTGCATAACTAGAGGATACTTACATATTGAAGTCAGATTTAATGTGTAAACAATAGTAATAACTAAACAAAATCCAGTATATTTATTACTTAAAATTCTGTTCCCGAAAAAACCAGAAAAAATGAAACTGATCGGATTTACCACCGCCTCTTGCATAATCACGTTCCCACTGCTGGCATAAAAGCCTCCTCTCTGTGAAAGGGAATGGACCGTAATCCACCACGCCGGCCTAGTGCGGGTTGGTAGATGTCACATGTCTTAAAATTTTGGGTCCTTAAAGAACATGTCGGTTTCCTCACGATGTTACCTTCACCGATTTTATTTATTTATTTATTTATATATACTTTATTGTACACCACAAAAATACAACGAGTTAAAATACATCAAACACTACAAAATATACAATGGGCGGCCTTATCGATTTTGAGAGCAATGGAGATGAAATAAATTACACAGAGTATATACAATGTGTTAATGAAATAACCCAAAACCTGAAACTAGTTTGTTTACAATCGGCAGCAAAATCGAATACAATAATTTTTAATATGGGTTATTTTTTTCCAAAAAATAATTATTTGTCATGCCGTGTCTAATATTTTTTAACGACGCTGTACGCTACTGTCCAAGAAAGAAAGAAAGAAGAAAGAAAGAAAAAATGTTTATTCTGCACAAACAAAACGCACATTACAGATAAAAAAAAATAACATCATAATATATGCAATGTTGTCAAAAGGCTCGTACTTAACCATAAAAAATGTTGTCAATTTTGTCCATTAGTTATACTCTTTGCCTTAGTTGACAGTTGACACTTGACATTGACAGTGCGCCCGCGCGACACTGGCATAGTGACAACAAAATAACAACAATCAAAAACAAAAACAAAATACCAATAATAAATTACAGAGTGGAAAAATAACTACTTTTGTAACAAACAAACCAATATTAAAAACAATTAAGCCAACGCAATGAAAACAAACAGCGCGGGCGAGGGTGAGGAGAGGGGGTGCTAGAGCTGGCGCCAAGGCCGGGAAGCGCGCCGGCGGCGATAGAGCTACGAATCTGTAAGAAGTAGCGTGACAACAATATTTACAAATATCTTTTACTATAATTTTTGAAAATAAATAATTATATGTCATATCAATTTATTAATATAAAAATCGGTTGGGGTGTCCGAGGTTTTGGGTTATTTCATTAACACTTTGTATAGCACCTGTCTAGGTTCGAACCCACGAGTTACAACTCGTAAGTCGGGGCCGTAACCATTGAGCCACCACTATCACTGCCTTTTACAGCATTATTAGGCTATTTTATTCTTACTTTAGCGTGCGAAAAAGATAGAACTAAGTATATACTTCCACGACCGTTCACAGCAGTATTACTTTTATTTCTCTCTCCGGTCGTGTCGGATTGCCGTCCCATCGGACTATGAGAGTAAAGGAACAGAGAGTGCACCTGTGTCTGCGCGCACACTTGTGCATTATAATATCTCCTGCATACCTGGCTAATCTCCGTTGAGATTGGCCACCGTGACCGAAATCGGTCGGGGAGGCTATTATTATTATTATTACTTTTATTTCGCACTGCATTTTCATCAATTGTTTTTAATCGCGCAAGGGATGCACGCTGTTGGATTCTCAACGCCCGGCTCAACGGCGATAGTTGAAAGCGCAGTAGACATAATGAAAATGTCGCGATAAAAAAATACTAGTGCGTACCTGTCCTAACTTCCACTCTTTCTCACACTGAAGTAAGCATTATTTTTAGCGCTTCTTGTATACTTGGTCTCCCTGTAGGTAGAGTCAGGGAAATTAGTTGTAAGCAAATTTGACACCTTACGTCAATTTGCCGTGCTACAAGCCATTCCTTACAACTGTCATAGAATGACAGTTATGTTTAGAATATACGGACGATTTAAGTTGTTAGTCAAATGATTTCCCTAACTTTGCATTCACAGGTTTACTTATTTATTTATTTTATTTTTATTGTGTTTGGGTTATTACCTTTCCATTTGAGCACGACGTGCCTGCTTATTTCCTGCAGATGTAGAATCTAGCAATGCAGTCTCTTGATTCAATTTCCAGATGTTGAACGCGGTCATCAGGTAAAACATCCAATTACAGATAATTAGGATCAGCATTGGCAAATAAAAGTACAATAGTTTCACACCACCTGTATAGAAATATATAATGAGCAAGAGAGAACGCTGTAGAGATTCCTTAAAACGGGAGTCTTGAAGAGCTGCCGAAACGTAGGACACTGTAAAACGCATAGATTTTTTATCGTACAGCAGCGTTTTGTATCGGCATATTGGTACGCATTACAAGCCACAAATAAATTAAGTGTATTGTCAAACGTTCAAAAAAGACTTATTCAAAAATGTTTCATAAAAATAAAACAGTAGGTATCATGAAAAAAAAAACATAAAACAGAGATCAAAAAAATATTTATCGTCAGTTAATTCCCAAAATTTTGAGCATATACTATCATATTTTATGCAATGATAATACAGGGAATTCGATCAACTAAAAAAAAACTTAAAAATTATTCTACTGAGCCGTGCATTTATTTTCAAATTTAATTAAAACTATTTTTATTTTGGAGGTCATGGTTGATACAAGTAACATCAAATGTATCGCTATTTTGAACCTTATTTGTTGCCGCGTTGCGATATTGTCAATTACCTAAACATTTTTCTTTCTTATTGCGCCTTAAGAGGATCGTGGAAGGTCTGTCTTTGTCAGAAGAAATTATGCTCTGATTACAGCTGCCTCTTAGCCTTCAGTCAGAGAAATAACATTCAAAACTTGATTATCACCACAAAGCTGTATTGTTCCGTTGATTTATTATAATCCAAATAATTATTTTAGCTGATCTATTTAAGCATAATTATTAAGTACCTATATAATTCTTCTTTTGGAAAGACTTGCTTTAGAACTTTGGATGTTGACATAATCAGTAATAAGGTAATTAGAAAATAATTGGTGATCTTTTATATTGGGTGAACTGGAGACTTAACAGATATGATATTACGTTTCTCCTTCTGTTAAGTCTCCAGTCTCTGTTAAGTCCAGTTTCTGTTAAGTGTCCAGTCTCTGGGTGAACTGGAGACTTAACAGAAGGAGAAACGTAATATCATACATATATGATATTACGTTTCTCCTTCTGTTAAGTCTCCAGTTCACCCAATGGTTGTATATAAAAGATCACCAATTATTTCTAATTACCTTATTACTGATTATGTCAACATCCAAAGTTCTAAAGCAAGTCTTTCCAAAAGAAGAATTATATAGGTACATAATAATTATGCTTAAATAGATCAGCTAAAATAATTATTTGGATTTATTTCTCGGGAACGGATTAGTTAAACTTTCGGCATACCAACCTTCAAGGAAGCATCCTTTCTCGGGAATGCCAGGGGTGACGAACCAAGGTACGTGTCTCATCTCATCCTTATATGTGTTCACCACGACCAGCCCAATAGTCAGGAGAAGCGGGACTCCACAAGCGTACAAGCAGTACATCAGGAACTTAAAATGGTCTCCTTGCCGATGCAAGCGGTGTTTCAAAATCTTTCTGTAAAATAAATGGTATAAATATGAAAATAAAATGTGCATAGCGCCTGAAGAGAAAGTAAAATATTGAGAGGAATATATTGAATTTTGTTTAAAAATATATGACTACTATTTAGGGATTTTATAATTATATTTAACTGGAAGAGACCAGACGTAATGTCATTTTTGCCTTGGAAGGTGGGTAGGCCTCTGGTGCGGGACGCAACCTTTGTCGACATGTTCCTAGCAAGGCGGACTGTGCTGCCGCCAAAGAATTAGCATTGTCTATCAACGTCGTGATGCGCCTTAGCACGTGTTCGATGCCTAAGTGTCCTTTTGTTTTTGTATAGTTAGTCATTTAATTTGGTACCAAATATAAAAAGTTAATTATGAAACTTAAATTATTGTAAAACTTTTCCGTTACAGCATTCATAGGCCCTAGCACGAACGCACGACGTAAACGTAATTCCGATTTTTTTATATGAATTATACAACTTTTTGTTTAATAATTGCGACAAGCTCAAGAATCCAAAGACAGTTCATGTAAATATTACTTGCGAAACGAGTATTTTCAATTTTTAAATCGTTCATATTTACGTTAGTTACATTTACTCCGTGCATTCGTGCTAGGTCCACAGAAGGGCCTAGATTTTAAATAATAAATGAAGTAAAACAATTGAAGTCCTTCTTAGAAGCTAGAAAGTATTTGAAAGAAAGTACAGTTTGTATAATAGGTTTTAAGGTTCAAGGTTTTTGGGAAATTACCTGAAGGTCCACCACATATCGTAGGACATGACGTTCATCCAGCAGAAGGCAGCCAGGAAGAAGAAATATATGCCGCTCGCTAGAAATATTCATAATGACATTTTGTAGTTTAAGCACTGTTATAGATTAGACCGGGTACAGTTGGTGACCCGAGATAAGTCGTCATCATCATCATCATTTGGGGGAGTGGGATTGTCCGAAAGGGTTACCGCTGCCCCGGAACATAAAGGGCTAAGGAAGGAACACGGGTGGGTTTTCGTCAGTAAGAGTCTGACACTCCCTCCTGCTACACCCTGAGCGGGAGGGGTCATTTGATGATATACCATCCACAAAAAAAAAAATCATCATCATTTCAGCCGAAAAACGTCCATTGTTAGACGTAGGCCAACCCCAAGCACCTCCACCCGAGATAACCCACTACAAAGTCAACGTCAAAGAATCAAAAATTCGAAGACATGTAACATCTACTAGCCCGCACTGGGGCCGTCTGGTGGATTACGGCACACTCCTTCACACAGAGAGGAGGCCTGTGGTCCAGCAATGGGAACATTATAGGTAACAAAGAAACTAGATTCAAATTTCTAAACGAGATAGAACCACCAACACCAAGTATTGCTAGGTAGAGTATATACTTATCGCGAGGCGACCGTATACTACTATACCCTATTTAGTTTGGCTTGAGACAAAGTATAAACAATCATTATTCTTTTGTGGTGAAATACGAAGGTAATAGGTAATACGGGCTGGTGTCCGCAACTCCACGTCAATGATGCGCGTATTTTGCGTACGGGTGAAATACGAAACTAGGTATTAAATGAAAAATTCGAAACTCTGCACACACACAATTTGTTTTTGTTACACAAGAATATCACACATTTTTTTTTGTTAGAAATTAAATATTTTGATATTATTTACAGAATATCTTATATTAAGAATATTCAAATGTTGTTTACGCTTTGTCTCAAGCCAAACTGAATAGGGTAGGTATAGTTGGGCTAAGCAGATGATGATAAGGTAGGCACAGTCAGCCCAATTAATCATTAAGCTTTACCATCTACATCAATTTGCCGTGTTATAGCCATTTCAAAGGATGATACCTAGCTGTGGTTAGAATAAACAGACAATTTAAGTTGGCAATCAATTTCCTTAAAAACTAATTTTCCTGATTTTACACTACGGCCATACTATTTCTAAATAAGAGACACAAATAGGTGTTCTGGGTGGTACATCATATTCATTTTTATATATATGAGTACTTACCCATACCTAAACACGCGTCGTTGTTGATGTTATCTATTTGACGGACGGTCGACAGCGAGAAGGCCATCAACAGACTGAAAACGTACGCCATCAGGATCAAGCCATGTAAGTTCCGAAGTTCAGGCAGCAAGAAGTATACTATCAACACCAGCAGCATAAAGAAGCATGATAGAATCGTAGCTGTTGACAAAGTAAACATAAAATTATTCTACTAGGTTACAATACTCGTCAGTATAGTGGTTGCAAGCATTACTGCTCTGCATGAGGTTCTGGTCGATTCCGTCGGACATTGGGAGCCGAGATTTGTGCCCGGTTGCCAGCAAAAGATATTTGATACACAGGCAGATACCACTGATTTAAAGTAACAGGCAAAATGTGGGTGTACGACAGGTACACTACTGCATAACCTTTCAGTGAAAACTGGCTTGATGGTAAGTCATGTGTTCCCAAACAATTTATCTTAGATAAAAAATGCAAGATCCATCTTGACGAGGATCGGCGATGCTAGGGGTTGCGGCCTGCAGAGCTACGTATTTTCACGGATGGATTAAAAACACGTTGTGGCACATGTGCTGAAATCTTCTCGGAGGACTTCAACATACATATAGTTACACCATTGGGGTCCATAACAAAATGTTCCAGGCCGAATGCATGGGTAGGTATTTCTCTAGCCGCTTTAGCATTATGGCCAGGGAAGTAAAGGACCACTCGATCCGTATACTCTCAGACAGCATGGCTGTTCTGCAAGCGCTGAACAGTTATACAGTTGATTCTGGGCTAATATGCGAGTGCCACTAGCGCCTCAACCAGGTGGGTAGCCTCAATAAAATAACCATTCAATGGATCAAAGGACACAGCGGTTTGCTAGACAACAATGCAGTCGACGAACTTGCCAGAAGAGGGTCGAGCATGGCACCAGTGGGACCTGAGCCCACCACGCCACTCTCCTTCTGGTAAGTAAACACTCTGGTAAGGCAACGCACCAGAGACATGACCAACTTTAGACGGACCAAGGCGAGTGCAGGCAGGCTAAGGAACCACTACCCACAATTGATGGCCACCTCACGAAACAGGTTCTCCGACTAACTAAACAAAAGCTGCGTATAGTTACTGCAGCTTTAACTGACTACGGGTCATTTAATAAACACCTCTTTAACATAGGAGTAACAGATAGTCCGCTGGAGGATGACGAGACAGCAGCACATGTGCTTTTCAACTGGCCGGTGGTCGCCACGTTCAGGGCAAAGTACTTCGATAACACAGGAACAGGTGCTCTTATACACGAGCGACACGCGTCAACGGCTGCAGTTGCCTCTGCCTTTCACGCGTGTCACTCGCATATATGTATGCACACTAAGTGTGCAGTCTAATGGCGAATCTGCCACTAGCGTTACAGTACCTTCCTAAAATGTGTTATGCCATCTGTGTTTAGATAAGATAAATTAGCTTAATAGTACTGTTCCTACAAGTCTTACCGATGGTTGTGGGTATGTTGCCGGAAGTACGGCTGAGGACCTCCTCATCTTGCAAAATTGCCCAAAACCGCGGTTCCTCGCCCTCACGGTAGTCTAAGTCTATGCAGTAACTATCTTTCGGTATTGTTTTCAGTCGATCGTACGCATTTGGGAGTTCCAATTGAAGCACTCCGCTCTGGAATTAGTAATGACTAGTTGATTTTAACGGAAAAAGAATACCCGGAATAGATCTTCGTCTAGGCTATAAGGGGTGCGCGTATTTCCCTTTCCGTGTTCAACTGGCGACATCGGTCTCGCGAAATCCACACGCTTTTGTTTTACTACGGAATCCTACGAGTCCGTGTTCAATTCGCGTCAACTGAGCACGCCTTTGTGATCAAGTGGCGCTGGGTAAGGTTTAACAAAATCGTGTGCAGTTGAACTGAACACTTTTTTGACTTGACTCTTAGACTGTTCGAGACCGATGTCGCCAGTTGAACACGGAAAGGGAAATACGCTCTCGTACCTTTGGCAGCGGGGAACGCCTGACAATGGCGTCTCCGGTTGGTTTAATGCTCTAAGCTTCTGGCACATCGCCGGCCGCTGCCGCGGCACGCACGCTTCGCTCGCTCGGCTCGTGCGTTGTTTGTCATACTCTAACCTAACCTAACTTAACTGTTTCCTTTTACAAAAGCGATTCGCTTCTGGCACATCGCCGGCCGCTGCCGCTGCACGCTTGCTTCGCTCGCTCGGCTCGTGCGTTGTTTGTCATACTCTAACATAACCTAACCTAACTTAACTGTTTCCTTTTACAAAAGCGATCCGCTTCTGGCACATCGCCGGCCGCTGCCGCGGCACGCTCGCTTCGCTCGCTCGGCTCGTGCGTTGTTTGTCATACTCTAACCTTTTTTTTTTTTTTTTTTTTTAACGTGGAGAAATGCTCATGCATACTGCACTACCACGGGGAGATAGTGCAGTTATGTGGGACTCTTACCCACTAAAACTCCACGGTGTCCTCCTCCACCGCTTATGGCGGGAACACGGGCACGCGTTAGCACTCATCCGTGAACCCGCCGCGGCTGTCCGTCACCGGACCCTCCTCTGGGGAGTGCTCCCCATCACCGGCGCACCAGAACACATAGCACGCCGTGACCACCCCAGGGACCAAACCAGCACATGGGCGCCAGACGACCCCGTGTCTGGGCACCCTTGGTCCCCTTGCGGCGGGACAGGTCGTTGGCCCCGCCGCCTGCCAATTTTCGGCCGCAGAGGATAGGGAGAGTGGCCAACGTAATACCAACACTCCTCCTCCCCTGCGGCCCCACCGCGTCCGCCATCAACGGTGGCGACCCCGTCAAGGCCGCGGAAGGTAGGGAGAGCGGCGCACCGCAATACCGGCACTCCTCTCCCGCCGCGGCCTCCAACCTTCAGCCGCGATGCCTCCCTCACATACGACATCGCGGCCCGCCTCAGTTGCGATGTCGCCCAAGCGGCACCGCAACCTACTTGTTGGCCGCTACGTCGTCGGCTTACAGGCAAAAGCCCTGACGAGCGGCCCCTCCTCGGGTTCCTCTTCGCTTCACCGTGGGTGACCAAGCCACGGCTACTGAGCCCCCCCGCCTCGACAATGCGGGAACCCACCGGGGGGGTGTCATACTCTAACCTAACCTAACTTAACTGTTTCCTTTTACAAAAGCGATTCGCTTCTGGCACATCGCCGGCCGCTGCCGCTGCACGCTTGCTTCGCTCGCTCGGCTCGTGCGTTGTTTGTCATACTCTAACCTAACCTAACCTTTTTTTTTTTTTTTTGTTCCGGGGTGGAAAATCCTCATGGATGTCCGCCGCCCTGGGGCGGGCGGCGGGGTCTGTCAGACTCTTACTGACTAAAAACCACCCCGGTGTTCCATCTCACACCTACGCCGGGGGTCGCGGGAACGTACGATCCTTCCGCAACCCCCGACTGGTGCCGGTCCGCCACTGCGGGCCTCCTCGGGTCAGGGGGGGGAGTGAGGTGTTTGACTCCCCCCGCGACGTCTAAGAGGGGCGCGCGTGGAACACTACGCGCCGCCACCTCGGGTCCTGATGTGTGGGGGGCGACGGACGTCCCCGAGTCCGTCGCCCCTGGACCCATTTAGGGGGGCTGGAAGAGGGCGTTATCCGCCCTCCGCCGACGCCCGGTGCGCCTGCTGCGGGCCGGGTGAGTGGACGAGATCTCCCTCTCCCTTTCCGCAGCCTCCTTCTGCGAGACGACTGTTTCGCAGAAGGAAACCACCGCGTCCCAGGACTCCTCGCTGCCGACCATCGACTCGACCACGGCCGGCAGCGACAGGTCACTGCCTACATCTGAGATGAGGGCACGGCGTGGCTCCTCCCAAGCGGCACACTCTGCCAGCGTATGCCACGCCGTGTCCTCCCGGCAGTCGACGCAGTGGTGACACCGGGCGTCCGGCTCCCTGTTTATGCGACACAGGTACTTCCCGAAGCAACCATGCCCCGAGAGCACCTGCGTCACCCGAAACGACAGGGAGCCGTGCCTCCTCCCGAGCCATTGCTCGAGCACCGGCCGGACCGCCTCGATGGTGACGAGGCCGGCGGTAGGGCGTGAAAGCCTGTCCCGCCATTCCGCCACCAGGACCTCGCGGAGCTGAGACCGACGCAGCTCTATGTGTTGCTGCATCGGTTGCTCGCCCCGCGCCCTCGCTTCCTCGCGCCACCGATACAATGACGCGAGTACTTTCGCCTCCAGGTCCCAGGGCGGGGATCCGGCCAGTACGCAAGCCGCCTCGTAGGAGATCGTGCGATACCCCCGGACGACTCTGACGGCCATCGCTCTCTGCGGCCTCCGCAAAACGGCGATGCTACCGGCCGTCAGGTCAATCGCCCAGATCAGGGCCCCATACAGGGCCATCGATCGCACGATCCCTACGTAGAGCCGCCTAAAGGCGGCGCTCGGGCCCCCCAGATAGGGAAGCAGCGTTGAGAGCGCGCCAGCCGCGCCCAGCAACTTGGGCGCCAGCCGTCGGAAGTGGGGCTCAAAGTCCCACCGGCTGTCGAGCACCAATCCCAGGTACTTCATGGTAGACTCGACAGCGATCCGAGCCCCCCCGACCACGATGTGTAGGCCGGGCGGCGGCGCCCGTCGGGGGCCATGAAACACCATGGCCTCCGACATGCTGAGGGCCACCTCCAAGCCCAGGCGACGTATGCGGCTCACCACCTGTGACACCGCAGCCGTCGCCAGCAACGCTGCCTCCCTGTGCGAGCTCCCCCGGGCCGTGACCAGCGTGTCGTCAGCATAACACGTCAGGTCCACCCCCGGTTGGAGCTCGCCCCTCAGCACCCAGTCGTACCCGATGTTCCACAGGAGCGGGCCTAGGACCGAGCCCTGCGGAACACCGCACGACATGCGGTGCTGGTTTGCGCCATCACGTCCCACGTAGGTGACACACCTCTCCGACAGATAAGCCCCAACGATGTTGCGGAGAATCTTTTTTTTTTTTTTTTTTGTTTGCGCTGGGAAAAAATGCGTTACGCATACCCTCCCATCGGGGGATGGGGGGCTATGTGGGACTCCCCGGGTCTGGGACCCGGTATACCCACTAAAATAACCCAGCGGCACTCCCGCTTCGTCTTAGTGGTGGAGGACTGGGAATCCGGCACAGCCTTTACGTCCAGCCCACCGCCGACGATTGCCCGCAACGCGAGCCCCTCACACCCCCCCCCTGGGGAGGGGGACGGGCCCGGGAGTGACCGACGAAGGTGGTGACGGGTGCAATGCGGGCAGAGGCGCCCCGCGCCTGTCGCCCGCCCGTCGCCACCACGAGGAGGGGGAGGACGGCGCCCTCTCCGACCCCTTCTTCGTCTGCGGAGCGGCGCAGCGAGAGGATCGTCCTCCCGCGCGCGCTCCGCCTCCTCCTTTCGCGACATCACGTCCTCGCAAAAGGAGGCAACCGCTGTCCAGGCCCCCTCGCTCCCCAGCATGGCGTTTATCACGCCGGGAAGCGAGAGGTCCTGACCGATCACCGCGGTCAGACCGCGGCGCTGCTCGGACCAAGCCGGGCACACCTCGAGGGTGTGCCGCGCCGTGTCCTCCGCCGCGCCGCAGTCGTGGCACGCCGGGGACTCCTCCCTCCCGATCCGGTGCAGGTGCGATCCGAAACAGCCATGGCCGGACAACACCTGCACCAGACGGAAGGAGAGGAAACCGTGGGACCGCTCGAGCCAGTCCCGCAGGACCGGACCGAGCGCGTCCAACGTCCGGCGGCCAAAGGCGGCGGCAGCGAGGTCCTCCGTCCAATGGAGGACGATGGCGTCCTTCGCCTCCCGCCGCACGGCCTCCCGCTCTTCCGCGACGGGGTGCTCCCCGAGCGCCTTCCGACGCGCCGTCCACTCGTACACTCTGGCGAGCACCCAAGCCTCCAACTCCCAAGGAGGGGTGCCGGCCAGAGCGCACGCCGCCGAAAAGCCCACCGAGCGGTAGGCCCTCGCCACCCGCTGTGCAATGGCTCTTTGGGGCCTGCGGATGGCGGTCGCATTCTCCCTCCTGTGGAGGGAGTCCGCCCAGATGGGAGCCCCGTACAGGGCCATGCTCCGCAGGATGCCGGCATAGAGGCGCCGGCATTTCGCCTTGGGCCCCCCCAGGTTCGGGAGGAGCCACGAGAGGGCGTCCGCGGCCTTCAGCAGGCGCGTCGACAGCCCGCTGAAATGCGGGCCGAAGCGCCACCTGTCGTCCAGCACCAGGCCCAGATACTTCATCCGGGCCTGGACCTCTATCCGGACGCCCCCTACGACGATGTGGGCATCGGGTGGGCAGCGCTGCCGAGGCCCGCGAAAGAACACGGCCTCGGTCTTGTTCAGCGCCACCCTCAATCCCAGGCGGCGGATCCTCTCCGCAACCAAGGATCCGCCAGCCGAGGCCAGACAGGCCGCGTCTGCAAAGTTCCTCCCCCGGGCGGTGAGGAGAGTGTCATCCGCGTAGCAGATGACACTCGTGCCCTGGAGGAGGCCTCCCCGCAGGAGCCAATCGAACCCGATGTTCCACAGGGGGGGCCCTAGTACCGACCCCTGCGGAACACCGGACTCTGCGCCGTACCGCCTCAACGTGGCCGTCTTGTCCACGAGGAGGACCTCTCGGTCCTCCAGGTAGCTGGCCAGGACGTCCCGCAGGTATTGGGGCACTCCGTGATACCGGAGCGCCTCCAATATCGTCGAGTGGGGGACGGAGTTGAAGGCGTTTGCAATGTCGAATGACACCGCCAGCACTCCGTCCCCCGCCTCCACCGCCTCCTTTACCTGGCCCTTGAGTAGGGCCAGCGCATCGATCGTCGAACGCCCTCGACGAAAACCGAATTGGGCGTCCGACAGGTCCGGCCCTACCCCCCGCAAATGGCTATCAAGCCGGGTGGCGATAATCCCCTCGAACAGTTTACCGACCTCATCGAGCAGAACGATGGGCCGGTATGACGAGGGGGAGTCCACCGGGCGTCCGTCCTTTCGGAGGAGGCACAGCTGCCCCTCCTTCCACAGCTTCGGGAACCTCCCAGCCGTAAAGCACGCGCTGAAGAGGTCCCGAAACCTCTCCTCCATTTGGGAGGCGGCGATCGCCACCACCCGTGCGGGGACGCCGTCCGGCCCGGGAGCCGTCTTCTTTGCGCGGAGGCTGAGCACCCCCGCGTAGAGCTCCGCCGCCGTCACCGGGGGAATCTCCTCCTCCGGTGGGGCCGCCCCTTGCGGGGGATCCATCGCTGGTGGGGCGAAGTCGGTCCTGCACGGAAACAGGGACCGGACCACCCCATCCAGCAACGCTGGCTCGAGGGTCTCCGTCAGTGGGGGACCATAGGGGCGAAGCTGGCTCCGCGCCGCCCTGTATGGTCTCCCATAAGGGTCCCGGTCGAGACCCTCTAGCATCTCAGCCCTCGCCGAGTCTTGCGCAGCGCCCATAGCAGACTTGAGGACCAGCGTCGCCTCTCGATAGGAGGCGTATAGGCGGTCCTCTTCTGCCCGGACTCGGTTCTGGGCGCTGCGCCTTCGGCTCCGCGCGTAGGCCCTTCTGGCCGCCACGCAGTCGGCCCGGAGCCCCGCCAGCTCCCCCGTCCACCAATAGACGGCACGTCGGGGAGGCGGACGGCGAGACCGAGGCATGCTGTAGTCGCACACCTCGGTCAGGGACTCCCTGAGCCGGACCGCTGCGGCGTCCACGTCCGGGACCTCGACAGGGGGCGACAGCCAGTCCTGGAGGAAGGCCGCCTCCTCGGCTGCCTCCCGGTCCAGGCGGGTGAGTGTCCACCGCGGGAAGGGAGATTGCCCAGCGCGGGCCGTCCTCCCCCCCTGGGCGGAGATGTCGAACCGCACATATCGGTGGTCCGACAAGGTCTCCGCCATCTCTACCCGCCAGTTGACGACGCGGGCGGCTAGCGCGGGGGTGGCAAACGAGACGTCCACCACCGACCCGCCCTGTTGCCGCACACACGTGTGGACCGTCCCCCTGTTGAGGAGGGACACACCGCAAGAGGCCGCCCAAAACTGGACGGCGCGCCCCCGGACGTTGCATCCGGCGGCCGGGTTGCCCCAGGCCACCGACTTGGCGTTCAGGTCGCCCAACACCACGACCTGGCGCGGCGCCGCCCTCCCAACGACTGCGGTGAGGATCTCTAGGAAATCCTCAAAGTCCGAGAGAGGGCGGTTTGGGGAGAAATAGACCCCCACCAGGGCCATGTCTCCCCACGCGGCGGCCACGTATCCCGGTCCCCTCTCTAAGAGCGAGAGGGGAGGGGAGTCTGTGGAAGACCGCGTCACCATTGCCACCGAGCCGTCCCGGTCGCCCAGCCAACTGCCAGGGACCGAGTAGGGTTCGGCGACCACCGCCAAGTCCACCAACCACTCAGCCATGGTCTGCATCAGCAGATCCTGGGCTGCCCTGCAGTGGTTGGTGTTCGCCTGAAGGATGCGATGTTCGACCCTATCCATCACTCGGACATCGCACCCTCCTCCGCAGCCGCCGCAGGAACGACGGCGCCAGCGGCAGCGGCAGCAGGCCCGGTCGGCGCCTGCGCTTTTCCCCGCGTTGGGGGAGGATTACAATTCCTCCCCTTCATTACGTGGCCTGCCGGGCGGCCACTGGCGGCACACACGGTGCGGCGTGGCGGCCTCGCACGAGACGGTTTTGTGGCCGTCCCTGCCACAGCGGTAGCACGCGTCCGACCTGTCCACTGCGGACGGACACTGGAGCCGTATGTGTCCGATGCCGAAGCACCGGAAACACCGCAGCGGCCGGTCCTCAAGAGCCCGGACCGCGGCCGAGCTGAACCCGACTGTGAGCCGTCCCTTGGCAAGGACGGCTTTGGCAGCGGCGACCGGGCACTCGAGGCGAATCGTGCCCATGCCACCACGGCCGGGCCTAATGTCCCGGCCTTGGACCGCCGCGGTGCCGCAGCCCCCTATCGCTGCGACCGCCGCCACCACCTCCTCCTTGGTGACGGAGTCGTCCAGGTCCGTCACCTCAATGGTCGCCGACTTGACTGGCCGGGCCACCTTTGCCGAGTCCGCTATGACCTCCTGCAGCTTGGCTGCGAAGAGGTCTGCGTGGGCACTCCCCTCGGCCCCGGGGAACTCGAAAATTCGAGCCCCGGCTTGGGTCCGCCGGCACGAAACGCTGCCGATCCCCAGCTGGGAAGGGTCGGCATTGGCACGCGCCCGCACCAAAACGGACGCGTACGTCTCCCCTCGCTCCGCAGCCTCCGCGGTGAGCGTCACCACGACGGCCGCGGTTCTAGGGGGGACTAGCCTCTTCTTCCCCTTCCCCTTCGGCTTTCCCTTGCCGGTCGTCTGCGACTGGCTGGGAGCGGTGGCGGCGGGGACGGCAGGGACGGCCGACGCCGACTTCTTCCCCTTGCCCTTCCCCTTGCCCTTCCCCTTGCCCTTGCGGGCCACTTCCGTCCACTCGTTGGACGGGGTGGTGGACGGGAGAAGGGCATCCTCCGCTGTCGAGGTGGACGGCTCCGGCTCGGACCGCCTCTTATCCGCTGCGAGCGGTGGTCGGAGGCGTTTCTCCGGCAGGAGCCGGTCCTCTATCCCTGCGAAGCAGGACCTCGTGAAGGCCCTCTCCTCCATTACGACCTTGCGGATGATGTCCTCAAGGTTGGAAGAGGGGCCCTCTGCCGCAGGGCTTCGGTCTGGCAGGCTGCTTGTCTTGGCCTGCTGTGGCCGGGCCGTGGCTTCGGCCAGCCTCTGATGAAGCTGGCTGACCTCAGACTGCAGGCGATCTACTCTCGCCTGCAGTTGCCGCGTCTCGTCGCTGGTCGTCCGCTGCACCAGCTCAGCGACGACACCACGCATGCTCGCGGCCCTGCACTTCAGGGCCTTCTGCAGCGTGCCCTTCAGGTTGGAGGACTTAGAGGCGACGTCCATGATCTCCTCCTCGTCCTCTTCCGCCATTTTTTGCAGCTCGGCCAGGGAATAGTCGGCGTATACAACGCGGGACGCACCGTACCCAGACCTGGCCCGAGCGACGTGCGCACGTTGCTCCTTCGCAACAATCCGCTCCTCCAGCTCTTGCTGGAGCTGCGCTCGCCGGGCCAGGTCCAACTGGCGTTGGGCGTCCGCGAGCCCAACGACATGGGTGTCCGAAGCCACCGTCGGCTTTTTGGCCTTTGACGCCCTCTTCGGCTTCGACCCCGAGGCCGAGGAGCCTTCGGACCCGCCGCTCAGGTGGACCCGCTTCCGCGACCGAGAGTCGTCCAAGTCCGACACACTAATAAGTGAGTCGTTGTCGGACGACTCGTCGACCCCCACAAAGAAGCCAGCCGCAGACGGCGCGCGGCTGGATTCTGACGCCGAAGCGTCGGGGTGGCCCTGAGAAGGGCCGTTTGGTTGGCCCTGAGAAGGGCCGTTTGGTTGGCCCTGAGAAGGGCCTTTGGATTTTAAAAAACGCCCGAAGGCGTCGCGCGGTGGTGGTGGCATAGCCTCCGCAGTTTCGCACTCACACGGCAATAAAATAGTGTACGATCGCACAGCGCACTTTGGCCAACCCAGTCTGCCACTCCGTTACGGTGGTCAGAGCTGGGCTGTTTCCAGGGGACACGACGAGGACGTAAGCGCTGCGTTGTTTGTCATACTCTAACCTAATCCAGCCTAACTTAACTGTTTCCTTTTACAAAAGCGATTCGCTTTTGGCACATCGCCGGCCGCTGCCGCGGCACGCTCGCTTCGCTCGTTCGGTTCGTGCGTTGTTTGTCATACTCTAACCTTTTTTTTTTTTTTTTTTTTTTTTTTTTTTTTTTTTTTTTTTTTTTTTCGCTGAGAAATGCTATTACGCATGCCCGCTCGTGGGGGATGAGACGGGGTATGTGGGACTCCCTGTCGGAATGACAGTATACCCACTAAAACTCAGCGGTGTTCCCGCATCGCCGTGATGGGAGGGTCATGGGAAACCGGTTCAACCTTTACTTCCACAACCCTCCCGGCGCATGCCCGCCTAACTGGCGGGCCCCGCGTGCCCCCCAGGTTGGGGGGCTACGGGAATGGCCGGGAACACCTGGCCATTCCCGTCCGACACTGGTGGAGGCCTGTGCAATGCAGGCAAGGGAGCCCCCACACCCGTTACCTGCTGGCCCCCACCTGGGAGGAGCCGAAGATGACGGTCATACTGACGTCTTCTTCGACCCCTCCTCCGCCTTCGGAGCGGCGCCGCGTCGGGATCGTCCTCCCGCGCGCGCTCCGCCGCCTCCTTCTGGGACATGACGTGTTCGCAGAAGGAGGCCACTGCTGCCCAGCACCTCTCGTCCCCCAGTATGGCGTTAACCAAGCCGGGGAGTGAGAGGTCCGGCCCGATCACCGCGGTGAGACTGCGGCGCGTCTCGGACCACGACGGGCACACCTCGAGGGTGTGCTGCGCCGTGTCCTCCGCCGCACCACAGTCGCGGCAGGACGGCGTCTCCTCCCGTCCGATTCGGTGCAGGTACGATCCGAAGCAACCGTGTCCAGACAGCACCTGCACTAGACGGAAGGAGAGGAACCCGTGCGACCGCTCGAGCCAGTCTCGCAAGACCGGCCCGATCGCGTCGAGGGTTCGGCGGCCGAAGGCTGCGGTGGCGAGGTCCCCCGTCCAATGGATGACGATGGCGTCCCTCGCCTCCCGCCGGACAGCCTCCCGCTCTTCCGGGGCTGGGCGTTCTCCTCTCGCCCTCCGCCCCGCCGTCCATTCATACACTCTGGCGAGCACCCACGCCTCGAGTTCCCAAGGCGGGGTGCCGGCCAGAGCGCATGCTGCCGCAAACCCCACCGTGCGGTAAGCCCGCGCGACCCGCTGGGCTATGGCCCTTTGGGGTGCCCGCAACGCGGCGGCGTTCTCCCTCCTCCGGAGGGAGTCCTCCCAGATGGGAGCCCCGTAAAGGGCCATGCTCCTCAGGATGCCGGCGTAGAGTTGCCGGCATCGCGCGCTGGGCCCCCCCAAGTTGGGCAGCAGCCACGAGAGGGCGCCTGCGGTCTTCAGCAGGCGCGACGACAGCCCGCTAAAATGCGGGCCGAAGCGCCACCTGCTGTCGAGTACAAGGCCCAGATATTTCATCTGGGCCTTCACCTCGATTCTGACGCCCTCCACGAAAATGTGGGCGTCAGGTGGGGGGCGCTGCCGAGGTCCGTGGAAGAACACGGCCTCGGTCTTGTGCAGCGCCACCGTTAAACCTAGGCGGCGGATCCTCCCTGCGACCAAGGATCCGCCCGCCGAGGCCAAGTTGGCCGCCTCCCTGAAACTCCCCCCCCGGGCGGTGAGGAGAGTGTCATCCGCATAGCAAACGACACTCGTGCCTCGGAGGAGAGTTCCCCGCAAGAGCCAATCGTAGCCGACGTTCCAGAGGAGAGGTCCTAAGACTGACCCCTGTGGAACGCCGGCTTCAGCGGCGTACCGCCGGACTTGGCCAGTCCTGTCCACCAGGACGATCGCCCGATCCTCCAGGTAGCTGGCCAGCAGACGACGCATGTGACGAGGCACTCCGTGGAATCGGAGCGCCTCTAGAATGGTGGAGTGGGGAACGGAGTTGAAGGCGTTGGCTATGTCGAATGACACAGCCAACAAACCGTCCCCCGCCTCCATCGCCTCCTTCACCTGGCCCTTAAGGCAGGCCAGCGCGTCCACCGTGGAGCGCTCAGCACGAAAACCGTACTGAGCGTCCGACAAGTCCGGCCCGATACGCCGCAGATGGCTCTTTAGGCGGCCAGCGATTATCCCCTCGAACATTTTGCCGACCTCATCGAGCAGAACGATGGGTCGGTATGCCGAGGGGGAATCCGCCGGGCGGCCCTCCTTCCGAAGGAGGCATAACTGCCCCTCCTTCCACGGTTTCGGGAACCTCCCCGACGCAAGGCATGCGCTGAAGAGGTCCCGAAACCTCTCCTCCATTTGAGTGGCGGCGATCGCCACCACTCTGGCGGGGACACCGTCGGGGCCCGGAGCCGTCTTCTTGGCGCGGATACGGAGAATAGCCGCGCCAAGTTCCGACTCCGTGACAGGAGGGGGAGCCTCCTCTTCCTCCTCAGCTGGCGGAGCTGTCCCCCGCGGAGGGTCCATCACTGGTGGGGTGAAGTTGTCCCTGCGTGGAAACAGGGACTGAACCACCCCATCCAGAAATGAGGGCTCCAGGGTCTCGGCCACGGGGGGACCAAAGGGACGCAACTTGTTGCGCGCCGCCTTGTATGGTCTCCCGTAGGGGTCGTTGTCGAGACCCTCCAGCACCTCCGCTCTCGCCGAGTCTCTGGCGGCGGCGATGGCCCTATCGAGGACCATTTTAGCCTCTACGTACACCTCGTAGAGGTGGTCCTCGTCGGCGTGGTCTCGTCGACGCCGCCGCCGGCTCCGCGTGTAGGCCCTCCTTGCCTCCACGCACGCCGCTCGAAGCTCCGCCAGCTCCGCCGACCACCAGTACACGGCCCGTTTGGGTAGTGGTCGGCGAGACCGAGGCATGCTAGAGTTGCATACCTCGGTCAGAGACTCCCTGAGGTGCCCCGCCACGGTGTCCACATCCAGGCCAGCGGAAGGCGGCGAAAGCCAGTCCTGGATGAACGCCGCCTCCCCCGCTGCCTCCCTGTCCAGGCGAGTGAGAGCCCACCGTGGGAACGGTGATCGCCCCGAGAAGGGCCGCGTCTCTCCCGGGGCGCCGGTGGAGATGTCGAACCGCACGTAGCGGTGGTCCGACATAGTCTCCACCAGGTCCACCCGCCAGTTCAGCACGCGCGCGGCCAACGCAGGGGTGGCGAAAGTGACGTCCACTATCGAGCCACCCTGCCGCCGCACGCATGTCTGGACGCTTCCTCTGTTCAAGAGGGAGAGTCCAGAGGAGGCTGCCCACATTTCCACTGCTCGCCCGCGAGGATCGGTGGCCCGGTTGCCCCAGGTCACCGACTTGGCATTCAGGTCTCCCAGTACGGAGACCTGACGCGGCGCCGCCCTGCCGATCACGGCGGCCAGGACTCCGAGATAGTTCTCGAAGTCCTGAAGAGGGCGGTTTGGGGAGAAATAGACGCCCACAAGGGCTAAGTCTCCCCACGCGGCGGCCACGTATCCCGGTCCCTTCTCTAATAGCGAGAGGGGAGGGGAGTCTGTGGAAGACCGCGCCGCTAGTGCCACCAAGCCGTCCTCGTCACCCAGCCAGCTGCCGGGGATCGAGTAGGGCTCGGAGACCACCGCTACGTTCACCAACCACTCAGCCATGACCTGCACCACCAGGTCCTGGGCCGCTCTGCAGTGGTTGGTGTTCGCCTGGAGGATGCGGTAGTCGGAAACCATTATTCCGACATCGCACCCCCCTCCTCAGCTACCGCTGCTGGAGCTACAGCGGCGGCGACGACAGCGGCGGCGGTGGTGGCAACAGGGCGAACCTGCGCCGGCACTATGCCCTTCCTCGCGGGAGGCTTGCAGCTCCTGCCCGCCATCCTGTGGTCCGCGGGGCGGCCACTGGCGGCACACGCTGCGCAGCGTGGTGTGGTGGCGCGGCAAGTGGCGCTCCTGTGTCCCTCCTGCCCGCATAGGTAGCAACACTCCCCCCAGTCGGACTTGGAGGGACACGTGGCTCGGGTGTGGCCAAAGGCGAAGCACTTGAAGCAGCGCATAGGCTGGTCTTCAAGCGGCCGGACCACAGCCGAGCTGAGCCCCACAAGCAGCCGTCCCTTGGTCGCAGCAAGGGCAGCCCCAGCCGCGGCAACCGGGCACTCGACGCGGATGGCGCCCATGCCGCGGCGGCCGAGCCTGATGGCTCCGCACTTCACCGCGCCAGCGTCGCAGCCTCCAGCCGCCGCAACGGCCGCCACCACATCCTCTTTGGTGACCGAGTCCTCCAAATCGGCCACCTCCAAGGCTGCGGTCTTGACGGGCCTGACGACCGTTGCCGCATCCGCTATGACCTCTTGCAACTTTGTTGCGAAGAGGTCAGCGTTTGCACCGCGCTGCTCCCCCGAGAACTCGAAAATTCGAGCCCCGGTTGCGGTTCGGCGGCACGTGATGCCGCCGATCCCCAGCCTGGTGGGATCCGCGTTGGTACGAGCCCGCCTTAGGACGGACTCGTACGTTTCACCCCGTTCCGCGGCCTCCGGGGTGATGGTCACCACGACGGCCGCGGTTTTGGGAGGAACCAGCTTCCTCCCGCCGGCTGGAGCCTTTTTGGCTGCAGGAGCAGTCGCAGCGGGCTTGGGGGTCGACTTGCCTTTTCCCCTCCTGACCACTTCCGTCCACGACATGTTGGACGGGGTGGTGGAGGGAAGAAGGGCGTCTTCCCCCTGCGAGGCTGCTGGAGCGGCAGGCGACCCAGACGCTCCCTCCGCGCTTGTGGTAGGGGTTTGAGGAGCCGCGTTTGTCCTCTTGCCCCTGCCTTTGCCCTTGGAGGGCTTCGGGGCCTGGAGCTGCGCTCCCGATGCCGGGCCTGCTACAGGCGCAGGTTCCGGCTCTGTCGGTGGGGGCGGGCTCTTATCCGCCGCTAGCGGCGGGCGGAGCCGCCTTTCCGGCAAGAGCCGGTCCTCGATGCCTGCAAGGCAGGCTCTGGTGAAGGCCCTCTCCTCCATAACAACTTTTCGGATAATGTCCTCAAGGTTGGAAGGGGGGGAGAAGGAGCCTCCTGCCACCGGCACAGGGGCAGGTTGGGCAGGCCGGGCCGTGGCTTCAGCCAGCTTCTGGTGAAGCTGGCTGACCTCCGCCTGCAGGCGATCCACCTTCGCCTGCAGTTGCCGCGTCTCGTCCGTGGCCGTGCGGGTCGCCAGCTCCTTGACTATGCCGAACATGCTGGCGGCCCGGCATTTGAGGGCCTTCTGGAAGGTCCCCTTCAAATTGGAGGACTTTGAGGCGACCTCCAGAACCTCCTCCTTGTCCTCGAGCGCCATGCGCTCCAGTTCCGCCAGGGAGTGGTCAGCATACAGCACATTTGATGCGCCGTAGCCAGCCCTCGACCTGGCGGCTTGCGCCTGGCGCTCCTTGGCGGCAACCCTCTCCTCCAGGTCTTCCTGGAGTTGCGCCCTCTTTACCAGGCTCAGCTGGCGCTCGGCGTCCACCAAGCCCACATCGTGGGCCAAGATCGAAGAAGAAGTCGAAGCCTTTTTAGGCTTCGGCTTCTTCTTCGCCCTACCTCCAACCGACTCCGAGGAACCCGCAGACCCGGTCCTCAGAGCGGCCCTCTTCCGCTTAATGCGGTCGTTTTCGGCCGCCGACGTGTCCATAACGGAGTCGTCGGAGTCCGAAAACTCGCCTGGCCTGCTGAACAAGCTGGCCGCAGACGGTGCGCGGCCAGCTTCCGACGCCGAAGCGTCGCCGGCGTGGCCCTGAGAAGGGCCGTTGGATTGGCCCTGAGAAGGGCCGTTGGATTGGCCCTGAGAAGGGCCGTTGGGTTGGCCCTGAGAAGGGCCGTTGGGTTGGCCCTGAGAAGGGCTGTTTGGTTGGCCCTGAGAAGAGCCGTTTGGTTGGCCCTGAGAAGGGCCTTTGGATTTTAAAAAACGCCCGAAGGCGTCCCGCGGTGGTTGTGCAGGCATAGCCTCCGCAGGTTCGCACTCACACGGCAATAAAATTCTGTACGATCGCACAGCGCACTTTAGCCAACCCAGTCTGCCACTCCGTTACGGTGGTCAGAGCTGGGCTGTTTCCAGGGGACACGACGAGGACGTAAGCGCTGTGGGGGGGTCCCCCGTCATACTCTAACCTAACCTAACCTATCGTAACCTTAGACTTCTGTTGTATACTTCATCACGTGTTTCCTCTAATAGTTGTGAAACTTATTTTAACGTTGCTTGATCGCAAATGCGTGCTCAGTTGATGCGAATTGAACACGGGCTCGTAGAATTCCGTAGTAAAACAAAAGCGTGTTGATTTCGCAAGACCGGTGTCGCCAGTTGAACACGGAAAGGGAAATACGCAAGGGGTGCTTACCTAATTGTTGCAATTAGGTCACACTATCATGTCCTGGAAGGAGTACGTCAAATTACAAGTCAGCCCAGACATAGCTGTGGCACACATATAGGTAAATTGTCAAAAAAAAAACACATACACAAAACACTTACACAAAAACACTTACACACAAACTTACTCTGCAGCATACGCCGTTATAAGAATTCGTGATTTAACTGATTTAGTGACAGCCCTTTTAGTACAAGTACCTTAGTTAATTTAATAGTTTGATGGCATACGGTATTCGACAATTTTTGTTTTACAAAAAAAAGGGCAAGGTCAGTCGTTCAATGTATAAGGAGATTAATATTAAACTCGTTAAAATTCTCTGAATGACTGCAGGTGCCTTCTCATTATAATTACTAAAATCTATTGTAAGCACAGAAAATAAATTAATAATATTTTGACAATATTATGTTCTTTTTTTACATTTCTCAAAAAGTAATATGACATAAGTAGAACGAAAATACTTACCTCAGTAAGATAGGGTACGTGATCCAGTGCTTTGACGTCAATAACGTTCTGTCCTATAAATGATGTGTCGTTGAATTTGTTTGGTATAAGAGAAAATAAATCTTCAAAAGAATTTCTTGAAAGGTTGATGTCCTTATCATATACTTTTATCTTCGAAAGAGTAAGCATGACGTTGTGATTCCCACAGGTTTTATTTTTCCCCACACATGTCCCTGATGGACAACATTTGTTTAAATAGATTTTTCTACCGCTGTTTTGTGCTCTCTGAGAATTTGGTGCTTTATAAATAGCAATAACACTCGTTGTAAATACTAGTAAAACGTATAAAATGATAAAGTCGCGAAACATTATTTATCGTGTGCTTGTTACGAAGCTTGTATGAATTATAGCAGACCGTATTTAAAATAATCTATGAAATGTACTACTACACTACTAATGTACTCTACAATTGTAAAGCGACTGATGTAACAGTTCAAATTTTATTAATGGTTTCCTCATAAATATTTTTCCAGCGGTTTGTTTAGCGGTTTGTAAACATGTTGTGACTGTCTGTCATATTCCAATTTAAAAACAAAATAATATATTTATTTTATAACCGGCACATAATTCTGGCCACTTAGGGTTAATTTTTCCAACGCCAGATAATTTAATTGGAGGAATAATTTTGAATTTGGAGGAAAAATCAGTCCTAGGGGCAAATTTTTTAATCAACAGATTTTTTCGTGGAATAAAATTGACGTCTGACAGTTTTTGTATGGAAGAACTGTCAAAAATTCAAAGGCCTGGGCTGTCAACGGAGACCGCTACTTAGGCCACTGCCTGGAATTTTGCGGGCAGCGGGGCGGCAGCGGCGGCGGCACGGGAGGTCGCCGATTGCCTTGAGTGCACCGCTCGTTGCCCGCTCCCGCGTCGCTGTTTTCGAGAACTGGTCCATTTAAATGTACGCAGAAGATCCCGCCGCTCCCGCACCGTCACCGCTGCCGCCCCGCTGCCCGCATAATTCCAGGCAGCAGCCTTATAGTTTGAAGCACGCTGTCATGTATTACACAGGTAAGAATACACCTGTTTATGCGGTTTTTCTTGACTTATCCAGGGCCTTCGACCTTGTCCCATACGATCTTTTTTGGCAAGAGCTAGAAGAAACAGCGCTGCCGCCAGAGTTCGTATTACTACTCAAGCACTGGTACCTGAACCAAGAGATTCAGGTGCGGTGGGCGGAAAAGCTGTCTGAGCCATGCCGGCCGGAGTGCGGTTTTTTGTCCTCTCCTTTGCTCTTCGGTCTGTATAAAAATGCTTTGATTGAGCGACTCAGCAGCACACGTGTCGCCTGCTACGTGGATGGTGTTTGTTTTAACAACATTAGCTAAGCAGATATTTAACATGGTGGTGCTGCCTCCCTCGATCTGTGCTCTCCGAAAGCTACTCGATGTATGCGAGTCGTACGCTGCGACTCATGGGTTACCTACACATTTGTTCCTCGCCATAACGAATCGATAAACGTGAATTCTTTTTTAAAATTAAGTATGTTTCTTTTTTTCTTCAGCGGGGCACATCTTAACCAACATAAAGGTCATCCATCTACATATCAACCGCGGCAAGCTAGCTTAACCTGATCGATCGATTCGTGCGGCTGTTATTATTGGCCACAACCCCCTTCAAATAAACATATTTAATCTATTCTATTCATACGTACCTACTTATAATTAATGTACAATTTCGTTTTTTCCTAAATAAACCTACAGTAGTATTTATAGGAATATTTTAGGGAGCGCACTCAATGAAAAACCAAGTCAATTAACCAATTGTTTATTTACAGTTAATGATAATGATAATGATGAACATGCCAAATTACAACTTTCTAGTACCAAAAGCTTTTAAGCTAAACCGCGGACAGACAGACAGACAGACGGACATGGCGAAACTATAAGGGTTCCTTGTTGACTACAGAACCCTAAAAAGTATATATAAATTTTAAGTAAAATAATTTAATTCAATGAATGACTAGCTGCACGGTGAAAATTACTGGAATTCTGGAACGTTCACATTCCTGTGGTTTTATTATGTCGTGTAGATATGTTTAATCACGGTACAGTCATCCTCAACACGGCTGTACGGTGAATAACAATCTCAAAAAGTATATATATGTCACGGCTAATAGCCGAAGTGCGGCTACACCTAGTTTTAGCCCGCCGAAGTTCGGCTAAACCTAGTTTTAGCCGGGTACAACCAGGTGTAGCCGGCCAAATGCGATTCGTATGTACTTCGGGTGACAACGGTTGCATGGTTGCGGTCGGTAGATAGGCAACGTAGGATGCAAGAGCGAACGAAGGGCACCTCGAGGTTAGGTTTGGTTAGGTTACTTTAAACCCTTTACACAGAAATAGGATGCACCTAGTTGTACCCGGCTAAAACTAGGTGTAGCCACACTTCGGTGATTAGCCGTAACATCTACATCTACAAAGATTAATTTGTTTTATTGTGTTCAGGTTTTGTTCCATTATATTGTTGATACAATCTAATTAGTAATAAATATCGCAAGGACACAGTTATTTATTTTATGTTATAACTAACTTCTGCCCGCGACTTCGTCGACGTGGAAGTCGCCACCATTTAATAATATAATAACAGCCACATTTTTATGAAACCTTCCTGTATACTACGTTTGTAGTTTTGGTCTCAGCAGCCAAAATATGAAGAGAACAGCATGTCGATTCTGTAAAAATCTCACCGTGATAACATAGGTGAAGTGAGCGTGAAGTGAACTATCAATAGAGGCAATCCCTAACATCAGCCTATCGATTCTGTAAAATTCTCACCGTGATAACTTACGTGTAGTGAGCGTGAAGAGAGCTATCAATAGGGGCAATCCCTAACATCAGGTGGAATGACAGCTCACTTCACAGGTGGAATGACAGCTCACTTCACCTTAGTTTTCACGGTGAGGTTTTTACAGAATAGCACTGCTGGACTGGTGATGCGGGAACAAACGACTTACAGTGGTCCGTGTGAGCCTTCAGTAGTAACTTCCCATTGTTTGCGAAGTTTTTAATTTTTGTAAATTAATGACCTCCTACGTTCCTGTTTATAAGGTGTTAAAAAATTAACCCGTCAAACTTTAAGAGGTGCTTTAGACCATCGAACAACTTTCACTATGGGACCAACTTTGAAATCACGAAAAAAAATCAGCCGTTTAATTAATACAAAACTTCAATACCTATTTGATCAAAATGTAGGAAACAGCTGATTTTTTTTCAGTTTATTAAGAAGAAAACAAGTAGAAGTAGGTATCTATACTTTATCTAGTGTTGACCACACATCCATCTGACCAACCAACATCGCACTTTCGTAGTTGTATTGTGTGTGTGTTAGATACTGTCTGCATTAAAACATCGCACAGGGCGCAGACCCATCATTTCATAGAGACAATAAGTTATGCCCGAATTTACTTACAAAATTAGAGGAACCCCAATAATCACTTTGACAGAAATGTTCCTGGGGTTTATCGAAGTCTTCGGGGAGGTGGTGAATGCTTCTCTTCCAACAATTTGCTTCTCTACTTGGGTAGTTTGTCCCTGCTTTTCGATTCTGTAAAAATCTCACCATGATAACATAGGTGAAGTGAGCGGTAAGTGAGCTATCAATGAAGGCGATCCCTAACCTCAGGTGGAATGGCACCTCACTTCACCTTAGTTTTCACGGTGAGATTTTTACAAAATAGCACTGTTGGATAGCCTGCGTAGAGCATAAGAAGCTCTTTTAAGCCTACCCGATCGTTTTTTTATGTTAACCTATTTTCAGGTTAACTATAGAGTAGGTAAAACTTAGCCCTTGTTCTGGCCTAGCGTAATACTAAGTTTCAATAGAATAAGAGGTCAGCTTACACGGGTTTTGTTACCACTGGTGAGCGGCCTACCGTACCTACAATATATTGTGTTTTGTATTCTATATCTTAGGTACCTACTCGTCAAATGGGATGTACCTAAAGGAAAAAATAAGTCGTGTACAGTGACACGTACAATGTACGTCTATTGTTGTTATCCTGTTTTTCAGTAAATAGCTACGTAATTGCAAAACACACTATCGGTAGGTAACAATGGGTTTCATTTTGACAGTTCAGCAACATTCATTGCATTATTTACGTTGTTGAACAGACACATTTTTCGAACATACGAAGCAATGGTGTCGCAGTATCCTTCAAAATGATTCAGATTGAGATTGATAGTGTGTTACAAAATTAGGGCACTGGTCCCTCTCGGGTAACTCGGGTTTTGCGTCCAGCCATGCTATTCTCTAAGGATACAGCCTTGCGGGCAACGCTGTCGCACCGGTGAAAACAATAGTTTCAGCGCTGAGACAGCGCTGCTCGCAAGGCGGTATCCTTAGAGAATAGCTCCCCTGTTGCGGCCCAGTACGGGTAGTAGGTACTGAAGTAAAGAACTTGCCTACTTGACAAAAAACTCATGGAATGCATAACCTCTCCCGTTTTTTTTAAGTTTATAAATAGAACCATGTTTATGTCAAAAGTCAGATTAAAGCACCGATCTCATCGCCGCCGCCGGGCCATTAACGACAAGCGAATAGATCTAGGAAATAAGAGTTATCGTGTTTACTGCTTCATGGGATTGCAGCCTTGAGTATTTCATATTCATTTTAACTTGATAACTCCACGCTTTTCCGTGAAAAAGGGTCTTGACACACGGACAACGAAGTGATCTTGTAAAGGTTCCGTTTTTCCTTTTGAGGTACGGAACCCTAAAAATGCTAGAAAATGTAGGTGGGTCAATAACCGCATTGACCCATCTACATTTTTTATAACAAAAACTGAAATAAAGTCCGTTAACACTTTCAAGGGCATTATACAGGGTTACTTTTCAATGACCAGCCAAATTTAAGAATGTAGTACAGACCATCAAACTAAACAACTTTCTCCATGGGACCAACATCGTAATCGCGAAAAATTTTTCAACTATCCCATAGAAAACTTCAATACCTACTCGACCTAAACGTATGGGACGGCTGAATTTTTATTCGCGATTACGATGTTGGTCCCATGGAGAAAGTTGTTTAGTTTGATGGTCTGTACCACATCTTTAAATTTGGCTGGTCATTGAAAAGTAACCCTGTAGGTATAGCTATAGCCGTTATGGCAATAAAACTTCTATTGTGTCTCGTTTACCGCGTCGAAACCAGTTAATGTCCTGAATCAGTATCTATCAAATTACCTCCACAGGCCAACCATGGAGAAAAGGGAGGCCCATGATCAGAAAAAATGGCTTGCAGTCGAGGAAACTTACACTCAGCATTGAGTGGACATGGGTTGAAGAAAAGAAAGTATTTATTGAAAAAAAAATAATTTAACACACATATTTAAAACATTGCTATAATTGCAAGATTATAAAATTTAATTTTCGTGTGGTAGGCGTTGAAGGGCTAGGAGCTCTCATCGCGTAAATGAGGTTACAGACATAATTGTGTTACACAAAATACTTTATTTATATGTTTACAATACTCTAATTAATATTAAGTTATTCTTGTGATGTATGCATACTTAGCTGTGATGCCACTTTCTTGAGATCAAAATATTGCTATCTAAGTAAATGCTTAGGCCAAAATACATAGAGCGAACTTAAACTTTTCTCAAGCTAAGTACGGTTCATACAAAAAAGAAACTTATTTGTATAAAGTTAATGTTGTTATTTCTGTAAGCGAATTCGATCAAGCGCTTTATATGAATATGAACATTAACTGAATATTAATAAGGTTAATTTTACTGTGCTTACTTAGCTCGAGTAAAGGCGAAGTTTGCTCTATGGATCTTGCTTGAGCTTGATGTTAAAATCTAGGAATTGTTTTTAACACCAAGCTGAAATTAAACAGAGGGGCAATTCTCGTAATTTTTAAGAACGTTCACAGTCTGATCTCAGTCTCAATCTGTCAAAAATACTTCAAATTTCCCTACATTTTGACAAGTTTTTGACATTTGTTTGTCGCCGAGATGAGACTGCGACTAGATTTTGAACGTTTTAAATTAGCAGAATTGGCCTACAGATATTCGTTTGTTAATTTTTGATATTTTGTATAGGTATCATCCCGTAATAAATATATTATAAATGTTTGTTAAAATTTTGGAACCCGCTCCTTCAGGCTGCCATAAAAAAATCTAACTACTTTGTAACAATAACGGTATAATATGTTATTATATTAGGCGTTTTAACTAGTAAATGCTTCAAATGTTTATTCCACAATAACATTGAGGTGCAACAACAATACAGCTTACATACTTACTTACTTAGAATAAATCTTGAAGTGCAAGACATATATAGCTACCTTATAGCTACGAGTACAGAACAATTTCGTCAATCATACTATACCTATCATTAATAGCAACAAACTGCAGTCAACGCAATAAAGCTAAATACACATGCCTGTAACTTGCACAAGATCAAAATCTGCAAGTAGCTTGCATGCCATGTTTTTCTACCAGTTTAATGTTTCATTTTTATTTTCAACCGAGATAATATTTACTTAGTGTTGTGGTTGTGGAGGTCAGATAGGCAGTCATTCCATATAAAATACTGGTATTCAGCTGCATCCGGTTAGACTGGAAGCCGACCCCAACATAGTTGGGAAAGGCTAGGCAGATGATGATGATAATATTTAAGGGCCTTGTACAGACCATAACACTGAACAACTTGTTGGTCTGTACCACACTCTTAAATATAACCACACATTTCTGATACACGCTGCATATAATATTATGAGTAATAATAAAATTGGTATAATAATTTAAAAATAATATAATTTAAAATGGTACCATACCAAAAACTTCTGATTATCGGAATAACATGCAAGCTACTTGCATACTTTTGTTAAATAGTAGGTACAGTCGAGTTCATTAATATATTGGCAGTGACAATGTTTCAAAACATTGTAAGCTTTAAAATAATCATATAATTCTATATAAAGGTACATCAATAAAATGTTATCATATAAACTGTTCATAAGGTCTAAGTTTTTATAGAATTATATGATTATTATAATTCTTACAATATTTTGAAATATTATCACTGCTAATATATTAATGAACTCGACTGTACTATTATCGACACCTGCAATTTAAAACATTGTAACTCACTTTTTAATGAAAAATCATTGCAGGTCATAAAAACATATAAAATACATAAGTAAACAACTTATTAGTAATACAGCAAAGTAGATAATTCCTTTTTACTTATATTTACAAAATTGGAAGACGCTAGGACTTTATAGGAACAAAGTGAGAATATGTTGAATTTTTAAATCGCTATCCTGAAAAGTAGTGAAAAATGAGTTACAATGTTTTAAATTGCAGGTGTCGTTCTGTATTCTGTGCTTTTGTGCAAGTTACGCCACGTGAGTTTGCGGTTTAAAGTTATTTGATCAGTTTCGACATCATCAAATTATTTCAAACAGTCTTAGTCATTCTAAAATTGGAGCGAAAACAGCAGTAATTGTCGTTTAACTTAGATACCGATTTGTAAATATTATAGGTAAATGTTCTATCTACTGGTCCAAAGTTGATAAACGACTTAAAACAATGTTCAAAGGCAAGTTTTTAGGCAATGTTTTACAATATTTTTCATTAAATTTTTGCCGAGTGTGTTGGATATTAAAATTCTTTAGTCTTAACATAATATTTTTAGAAAATACGGACAAGAAAACACTCATTTGTCTTATTGTGACCTTATAAATTCGGCTTTGAATGTCATGCGCACATTAAACAGAAGTTTGTCCGGTTTTCTTAGCAGATGGGAATTATACCTAATGACACTAAATAACATATTGTTTCCTTCATACTTTTATACGATCACCTCTCATAGACAGTAACTTTGTGCAAAGTATAATAAGTAAAAGTAAGCTTACAAATGCCGCTAAAAATTTAAATAGCAAAAGCTATATAACAACGATAAACCATCTAAAAACACATCTCCCGATGATAAATCTGTTTCACGCACGCCTACATTATGGCACGGGTACACGCTTCATCTTACTTGCACAGGCAAGCATAAAAAGTTGAGACGGTAAAACGGTGAATCGTGTAACGTCTTGCTATAGTGTGGATGTCTCATGTTATTTGCGCATGCAATCTGCTTCGTGTAGCCGGGCCATTCAAGTTGCTACCAAATAATGATTATAAGATTAATATTATTTTTGAACGGAGTTCATTTGCATTTCATCTCGGGAATTGGAGTTTGTCCTAGTTGTCGACATGGTGGTCTGTGTTCTGGATAACGGGTCTCCCCTCAGCTGCCCGTATCTGTGTACAAGTAATTATGATGTTAGCAACACAACATTTAGCAAGCATGATGGGATGGGAATAGCAATAGCTACATAGTTAAAAGTTAGAATATGTTGAAGACAAACATGGCAAAATTATTATGGCAATTTAGTTTAATATCGCCCGTGGCGTAGACACGACTGCTATTATAAAGGCAGTATCTACTATATATATTATTTGTTTTTAATTAAAAAAAATATTAAGTACTAAAAGTTTTTCAAATAATTATGAAAAAAATGCAATGACTAATTTTAAATAATTTTCAAAAATGTCATTATAAGTAATGTTTAAAGCGCAAACATTAGATGCAAAACAATGCAAAAAGTCATCTACGTTGGATATGCAAAAAACTCTACATTAAATGATGACCTAGAATACTAGGTTAAAAATGCATAGCATTAAATGAATGAAGACTAACAAATATTCATGTGCTCACTAGCACCCGGTTTCTAGAAGGAAAATCAACATAAAAATTTGATGAAAATCATTGACGCATATCAACTGCTGTGTCAATATAATATTTTTTGATTATAGAAATCAAACTCAGATCAACAAGTGATCTCATTATAAAACTTGAGTTTGATTTTGAGAAATCGTCGATTTTCGTTTCGGAACCCGGATGATAAATTTTTAGTGCATTCTAGGACTGGCCACAATAAATCACAATAAACGACAAAATAAGCATTATGAAGCTTTATGACATAGTATCCTTAAAATAAAGCGGCACACTTTGATGTTTTTAGTCAATAGTCAGCAACATTCCACGTACTTTGCATTATATCTTCCTCCACTTGCCCGGTTTCCGTTCACCTGACTTGCTTACATTGTAAAATTTATATAAATTGCTAAATATTAAAATCTAATTTCGTTCGTGCACACTATTTTTTCCCAAACCAATATTGTTAACTAGAAGTGCATTAAGGAAACCAAATTGGTGTATTAAAATAGAAAGATATATTTTTTGATAATGGTTTATTAATTAAATATTTTATAAATTAATAGACATTCACAAATTACCCCTTACAAAACTGCGTTATCTATAGTCCGTCGTCCGACTTTTAATTAGCTGCAGTAAAATTACACTTCTTACTGTCATTTCCTTAAAAAATGTTGCCATATTATCTCTACTAGTGATGTGATTAAAACGCAATGAAACATCGTTTTAATTTAGATATTCGAAATTGACCAATATCACATATTCTTTGTATTGATCGGATAAAAATATATATTGTAGTTTCAAATTAGCGTAAATACATAGTCTACCAAAGATAATTTTGTTTCAATTTTTACTCTAAAACTACTAAGTATTAACGATATAAGAAATATTTTTTTTTAACAAATTAAAGCTTCCATTAGGAATAACGTTTACTATACAATGTGGAGACGACAATACAACAATAAATTAAACTTCGTATACCTAATGACGTTTCGAATCTGCATACAAAAATTCAATCAAATATCAAATAACTAATAGTGTAGTCACTGGACATTATTTTTCATTATTAACATTTTCTACATGATGTATCTGTTACCAGGCCAGCACCGACAGGTTAAAGACATCTGCAGTTAAACACAACATGTTGCCAGCTCGCTAGTTCAATAACCTCCGCCGAATTTGTTCATAAATTTTATTTCCCGATGCGAACTTAATGCATATTATAGCTTACGCATGAGATATAAGAGTCATGCATGCGGTAGTTATTACTTACTACAAATGTTACATTTATTACAAATCTGAAAAACAAGTGTGCGCCCGCCAGACTCGCGCATAATATTTTTTCAGGTTTCGGCCATTAGTTCGTTTGGTAAATGACACCGCACTGTTGCCGCAATATTTAAATTATGTTCTTTTTTGTTTACACTTTTATGCTATTTATTATGTTAAAAAAAAAAAAACACTTTTTTAATTTCAAGGTTAGGATTAATTTGATAGTCCTAAATGCTCCTATGCAATAATATTGTTGGTGTTTCATTTATTGTTGTATTGTCATCTTCACATTATTTGCAAAACTCCAAAAACCCCAAAAACAAGAATATTTAGAAGATTATTATTGTGATTAGAATTAATACTTTTTATAAATCCAATCCGATCACTAATGTGATGACAAATAATGTGAATATTAAAAAACAAAACAGTAATTAGGTATTGCTCAATATTTTTGTTGTAAACTTATATTATCCTGAATTTCATTATTTAAATGATCCTCTAATAATATTATTCTCTTTTCTAAAATCAATTTAACATAGATCGATTTTGAACTGAATGTAACTTGAATGAATCGATTATTTTGTCACATCAGCATTTAAATTTCGTAAAGTGGTAACATACAAGCTGTCATTTTACTGCAGCTAATTAAAAGTCCGACTAAGTCCAAACCGTATACAATTTTACTCAAGCCCTTCGAATTAGTTGCCAAAACATTCTTGCAAAAGTTAGTATAAAACTACCAGTCACTAAATCCTATAAATTGTGAACAAGACTTTTCTGTACCTTTTCATTCGTATTTTATTCCATACTTCTCATAACTGTCCCAAGATTGATTTGTTGAATGTGTTTGCTGTTAATATTACCAATCATGTCTTTGTTGTCAACGATGTTCTTAAGCCTCTGTTTTTTTTCTTGGATTTCATCTAATTGAAAGTTGTGATGTTTTGATGTTGTTTCTCGATTTAGTACTATTGAGTATTTTTATTATTTATACTATTTAGTCTTCAAAATGGAAGTCCTATTTTTCGCAGCGAAGCCAACGGTTGCAATGAATATTTCTTGTTCATTATAATGGCGTTGCCTGGTTGGATTCACTCTTTCTAGAGTCTCCTTCTACTCCGACTGTTGTTTTTACCGTCTCAAGGCTGGCAGTTCTATCTTGGTTAGTTTTCCAACGGCTTATTTTTTTATTACTGACATTGTTTATGTTTATCTCTCTGCTATTCGAATCGGTTCGTTGATAATCTTTAATCCTGGGCACAGAATGAGTCAACCTTAAGATCTTTTTGAACAGTTTAGAAATTATGTCGTACAATAAAACATTTTATATAAATGCAATCATGAGGTGTAGGTATTACCTACTACACTAACTTATTTCGATATTAAATTGTTAAAACTATGTCATACGTATCCTAAATAAGAAATGCTTCACAGTCTGTTTGAATACTTAAGTAACCTATGATTTGATTGATATGATTTTGTTATTATTCTTTTTTAGGGTTCCGTATCCAAAGGATACCTGCGGGACTCTATTACTAAACCTCGGCTGTCCCGTCCGTCTGTCCTTCTTTCCATCCGTCGGTCCATCCGTTTGTCTGTCAGCAGGCTGTATCTCATGTACCGTAATATGAGGCAGTTGAAAATTTCACAGAGAGTGTATATCTATTGTTATAAAATTAAAATAAAGTTAATAATTAAAGGGTGTCTCCATACAAAAAACTTGTTGTTTTCAGTGTTTTTTGCCTTGTGGTACGGAACCCTTCGTGTGCGAGTTTTTATTAAATTGTTTAAAGTATCTAAAAAAGCCCTATTAAGAACTAAATTAGACATAATTTTAAAATTATCGTATTACGTATTAACTTTACGTTTATCTTATAGGTTCACATAATTAATTGACTTGAACATCGTATAATTAAATTAAATGCACTGGTATCTGTCATATTTAATACATACCAATGCCATTGTCCAACTGATCTACATAAGAGCCAACACTTCAGTACATCACGCTGTTGGCTATGTAGTGGCCCAGTTTATCAACGGCGTTGATGTGTATAAAGCACGTAATACACATGCGTAACTTGCAACTTTTGATTGTTGAATGTCATAATGGTATGCAAGCTACTTGCATACATTTGTGCAAATTACAGGCATATGTAATGTGCGGCTTTACGCTGAAGGTGGGGAAAATTTAGCTTATAAGTAAACTTAAAATATGGTCAACTTTTTTGTCAATTTAAGCCACTGCTTTTATCATCTCGTCGAAGACAACTACAAAAAAAGACGAACCTCTTCTTAATCATTATCCAAGTTTTCTTTTTGCACACGAAGATAATGAAGATAATAAGGCCGACGAGCACGTTGTAGGCGTCAGAGAACTGCCAGAAGAAGTCAGCATCAGGGTAGAAGGAGCTAACCACCTCCAGGATCCAGTTGATACCCATCACGGTGAACAACTTGACGTATAGAGAGAACCTGGAACATTTCAATTTCACACTTTTGGCCACAATGAAATTGTTTTTAGTAAGCTTAATAATAATTGTTACTTACTAATGCATGATTTGCCTTATTTTTTATGTTTAATCGAGAAATCATGCCTCTTATAAAGGAGAATGAAGGTATTTAACATAATTATCATCATCTCATGTACTTTCTAGGACATGCCAACTGTTCCTCATGATATTTTTCCTAACCGACTTGAGAGCAATGATGATATATTAAATATAATATGATAAAATATATTACAAAAAGTGCCTGCCTGGATCCTCTCATAGAGAGGAGGCCTGTGTCTCAGCAGTGAGTAATTTATAGGCTGACTAGCTTTCGCCCGCGGCTTCGCCCACGTGGTGGTCGGAAATTATTCACAGAAAATTTAACCCCCCATTCTACCTTCTTAGGGGTGGAATTTCGAAAAACCTTATCTTGGTGAATTCCTACTCTTCACAATGAACACAACCTCCAAATTTCATGTATCTAGGACCAGCGGTTTAGGCTGTGTGTTGATATATGTCAGTTAGGACTTTGAATTTTATATAGATAGATTAAAAATTAATTATTTTGCTTGTTCTTTCTATCATCACCATCATCACTATCATAATTAGCATTAAATCAATATGCATAATTATTTTTAGCCTATGCTTTGGTTTCTTACTAAGCGTTATTAGACTCATTTGAGGATATTTCAACCTACCTCTGAGTGTCTTTCCTGTCCTGGTCATGTGTGGAGCTTTCCTTGCCACGCAGCATCTTCGTCTCTTTCTTGATCTTCCATATCTTGAAGGCAGTCAGTCCGAAGAATGTCATGTTTGCCACACAGAGAAGCACAATCGGCCCATACAGGTAAAGCAATTTGCTGTTTCCTGTAAATTGTTAGAACATTGCTTTAGAACAGAAAAGGTATACAAAGTCTTTACTTAATTTTAATTTGTTGCTGTTTAATAGTTGGTGGTGGATCTCGTAATCTTTCAAGTTCCTTACGAGAAAATGCGGTCGGAGAGACTTTTGAAAAAGCGTATATTTCCTCCTCCAATATTGGACCAATTAAAAAAGATACACACATCAAAAGTGTCTAGGGATCAAGCATTTTTATGCGGATTTCTTGAGATTGAGATGTGGTTTTGTAATAAATTTATGATTTTATAAATTTATATGGATCCTTTTTGGTGCATTTCATAATTTGAATCAGGAACTGTGAATCAAATTCGAGTAAAAGATGAAAATCAGCTGTCAATATTTTCCCTATAAAAACATACAACGCATTGAAGACATTATTAGTGCTACTGTTTCCCTACTACTGATTAAAACCAACGTTATTATGGAGCGGCGACGTCATTTAAGCAGGGAAGAAATGCTCAGAGCCGTGGGAATGATAGAAGCTGGTTCCCGGCAACGTACTGTGGCTTTAGCTCTGAATACAAGTCAGAGTGTTATCAGTCGACTTTGGACACGTTACCGAAGCACTGGTACCGTGGCTGAGCGCCATGGAGGACGGTATCGCTGCACCACACGGAGACAAGACCGATACATTCAAATCTTAACTCGAAGAGCTCCAACAATAACCGCCATGATGTTAGCCGTGAGGCTTCATCACTCTTCAGGGAACTTAATTAGCGACCAAACAGTCAGAAACCGCTTGCATGAAGTGAACCTTCATTCCCGAAGACCGCTACGGGTACCACCTATAGCAATGCACAATCGTAGGATTCGATATCAATGGGCTCTTGAACACAGAAATTGGGCAGAAGAACAATGGCGTTTCATGTGCTTTTCTGATGAGTCTCGTTTTGGTATGAGACCGGATACAAGACGTATACGACACTGGAGAACCCCTGGACGCCAACAGCGATTAAAATCCTGCCAGGAAGTCCATCCTTATAGTGGTGGAACCATCATGGTATGGGCGGGTATTTGGATCGGCGGAAGAACTGAGTTGATTTGGATCAGAGGCAACCTCAACGCTCAAATTTATGCTGAGACGATTGTATCAGACGTCATCGTTCCTCTACAAGTGCAAATCGGTCCCTTATTTCAGTTAATGCATGATAATGCACGACCGCACACCGCAAGAGTTGTAAGACAGACTCTCGCCGCAGCTAACATCAATGTCCTGCCCTGGCCTGCTCAGTCGCCAGACTTGAACCCGATTGAGCATGCATGGGATATGCTACAGAGAAGAGCTCTGCCGAATATGGAGGGTATCCAGTCGCAAGAAGACCTTTTTTTGTTGTTGCAACGAACATGGGCGGCCATTCCACAGCGTGATTTGGATGAACTCATTTTGAGTATGCCAAACCGATGTTCTTGTGTTGTTAGTGTTCGCGGTAGAAACACGGATTATTAATTGTTTAAGTTACCCAATAAAATTTTAGAGAAAACTGTTATTTCAGTCTTTTTTTCGAACTTTTGTGTTAGTGGTTCAAATGTCAAAAATCCCTTTATTAGGAAAATGGCAAATTTCTTTATTAATGCAAAGGTGACTTGGTTTATCGTTACTGTGACAAACGAAAACACTTTATTTGATGAATCCTTAAAGAAAATTTTAATTAATATCAATCAGGAGAAAAGTTATTGCAAAAATATATGTTGATCCCTAGACACTTTTGATGTGTGTATTTCATAAACCGAACAAGAAGTTTATATATTGTGTCTCTATTTTTTTCTTTTTTCATTAAAAGCAGACAAAGTACACTAGGCTTCTGTTGGCAGCGGTTTAAATCGGCAGTTTTTGAGGGTTCTAGTGCTTATAAAAATAATGTATCACCAAAAAGGAAAACATAGTGATATACAAGTAGTTAATATTATTTATTATTCTGTAATAAATCATTGCTTTATGGTCCTTGACCAGAAAGAAAACAGGCGAGAGCTTTTCTATGGAGAAAAGACCGTGCATTTTCTCATAATGATATAAATTAAATGTCGGGATCACACATAGATTGGTATTCGCAATCGCATTATTTGATACCAGCCCACAACAAATTATATCACGCCACTGACTTGTATTATGTTTAAAGAGGACAGTGTATCACGCACCCTTCCGCTGGCCATCCTCTTCATAATACCTTTGGTGCTTATGCGACATCTCAGCAATAGTTTTGGCTACAAATTCTTCCAAAACCATTTCAAATTAGTATGGAAACACTCATTATCATCAGCCTAGCCTTTTCTCAACTGTGTTGGGGTGCATTTCCAGTCTAACTAAATTTTAAATGGAGCGACTGCCTATCTGACCTCCACAACCGTTACTGGGTAACACAACAACGTTGGCATGACTAGTTGTTAGACTCTCGGGATAAAACTTCGTCAGTCTTTCTAAACAAAAATAATACGAACCAAACAAGAAGCATCCCTGTAGCCTGAGCTTAGGCAGCAATGGGTGTTGCATGGGTAGGTCAGAGAACTCCAAGGCACCGAGTATGATGGTCAGCGCGGTCGGAACGCCGAACGCATATAAGGCGTAGTACATGAAGCGTTTGCTTTGAGACCCTGAACGACCGTGTGCGCGTTTGCCACTGAAACATAAAAAATTATAATGAGACTTATTTCTAGAATGTATGTAATATGACGCGCACAAAGAAATGATTATTGGTATAGGCTAGTTTCCACCATCCATAAATTGAAAATCTATTTAGTCCGTCCGTTAGATTATCAAAAATAATGGTCACGTACTTTTTGTTTTTGTAAATCAATGAATATTGACAAAGATAAAACGCATCAAAACTCGGGAGTGGGGGCTCGTGACGTCAGAACGCACTAAAAATTATACCAAGGTGTGACGTATTGAGAATTATAAAAGCGTCGTATCTTCTTCAATTTTGGTTTACGTAACAAAAGAAAAAATGCGGGTCAAATATTTTTTGATAATCTAACTGACGGACTAATTAAATTTTTTCAGTTGACAAGCCTATTGTGTGCCACATTGTGAAACTTTTTCTTTGGAATTCCAGAATTTTAAAGGGTTGTCCAGAATATGGAGATGAAGGGAGAATTCGTGATTATACTAGCATTGTTTTTGTAGATAGGATGATCTCTTAAAATCGGAGACGAGGTAATTAACCTGAGAATGCCTCTGTACCAGGATAACTCAAGATGCTATTGCTATGCCATGGGCATTCATGACAGTATTGTAATTCTGTAACATTGTATTAAAAAGCTGTAAAGGCTCGAGACAAACTCAAAGCATCTATTTCAATTAAATCATTTACAGGCACTTTTGAACTGTCAAAATTAACTAGTCGGTCAGTTAGTCAGAAAGTTGAAGCTACTTGCCCATTCCAAAACGTAGATTTCTTTGGAGAAGAACGGGCAAGAAACTCCAAGGACACTCTTTTAAATCAAGATATTACAAAATCCTGGGTACATTATTCTTGTTGCTTCTATATGTGAGAACAATGTTATGAGGAAACAATCCAAAATGGGTATAAGATTAAAAAGAAGCCCTGGCAGCTAAGAGATGACCAGTCTCAACCGACAGCGCCCGTTCACGAACATGACGCATGGATCAGCACCATCCAGCTCAACCATTTTGAAGGGAAGCGAATGATATAATGCACGCGCCACCATCAGTGAGATATTTAAGTGAGCATGACACATTCTCAACTGCCATGCTCTATCAAGTCAATATAAAAAATTCTAATAAACGGATCCATGGTTCTTACATTTACAAAATTTTAAAAAATGCTTCTAAATTATACAAAACTATAGTTTCCAATTTATTTACAAGATGAATAAAATTTTACTACCTTTACCCCTTGGTATAATTATGATATTAAAGTAACAATTAAAACTTTATTGAATTAAAAATACACATTAAGTTCGAAATGTCAGACACACTAAAAAAAAAAGAAAAGGAAAAAAGGGAAGCATGTCTTTCAAATATTGAAATTTAACTAGTGAGCCCAAGTGTCTGTGGAGCAGTACCAGCGTTTAGCCAAGCATTTTTATCTACGATATAATCATCCAACTTATGGGCACTGATGAAATCAAGGCACTGATGAGTTACCTACTTTATCAGCTAATAATTATATGCAAAAATAATACAAGAATAACAGGTAAATCTAAGTACTAGCCAGATAGGTTCGGTAAGCAGGATTTCTTCTTAAGTTGACCTTGTGTTCATCTAAAACAAAATGATATCTAAGCTACCATTTTAGTAATAAAATTGACTATAGTTTCGAAGAACAGGTAACAAAATAAAAGATTTTACAATAGTGTTTACTCGGCTGTTTTGTTAAGTTTCTATAATATCAAGTACAGTCCCAAGGTCACAATTTATTTAATTATTATTATCTTCGCTACCAAAGGCGAACCCTCGCAAAACCTGGCTGTTCTCGGGTTTTTTCGTTCTTCTAGCTCCCTCGTGTGATATACAAGTTTATTAAGTTCGGTAACAATGAAAAAGTAATTGTGTCTCATTAGTTACAGTTGCGCTCTTAATAGACAGCTGTGTAGTCGAGGAGTTTGTTGCGCCACTTCTTTTTTCAGCTAAAATATTAAGTGGGAAGTTTCGACGACTGTCTTTTGTAATTTTATCGTTCTAAAATTGATGATTCTCAGCCTAGTTTGAATAAATGACTTTTGGTTATGTTTTTATTACATTAAGAATTCCCAAGCAGCCCAGTCTGGATTTTTCCCGTAGCTGATAGGCTCGCCCACGTTATAAGGAACTTAAACCTGACGAAATGTGGGTATGTTATAGGTACTCCTCTGTTTAAGCCTAAATCAGGCGTGATGTTATGTTGATATAATTTTAAGTAAGTATAATTAATTGCCCAGATATAGATACACCTACCAAGATAACGCAAGAGCAACTACTTCGCGTGCCAAAAATGGCGCCGCCACTTTCGCGCTCAGTCCAGCCGGTCGATTCTGTAAAAATCTCACCGTGATAACTTAGGTGAAGTGAGCTGTCATTCCACTTGATGTTAGTGATTTCCTCCATTGATAGTTCACTTCACCTGTGTTATCACGGTGAGATTTTTACAGAATCGATAGGCTGAGTACTGCTGGCTGGGTGAGCGTGAGTGAGAAAGAGTGCTTTGTGACGTCATAGTAGGTAGTCAAAAAATGACACGCTTGGTTTTCATACAGATCGTGATACTTGCGTTAATTAGGTCTATCCTATATGTGTGGTTAATTACCTAAACGTCCACCAGATGTCGTAGCACATGACGTTCAACCAGAAGAATGCTGACAGGAGAGAGAAGTAGATGAGGAACGCTGTAACAAAAAACACCCAATTTGAGACACAATATTGACAAAATGTGTGTGCAGTGGTGGCCCAGTATTATCGGCCGCGACTTTCAAGTTGTAGAGCGTAAGTTCGAACCTAGGCACTTCACTTTGTGTATTTAATTTCATCACCACTACCCTCAAAACGGTGAAGGAAAACATCGTGAGGAAACCGGCATGTCCTAGAACCAAAAAATTCGAAGACATGTGAAATCCACCAACCCACACTGGTCCTGCGTGATGGCCCCCTCCCTCTCACCGAGAGGATACCTGTGACCCAGCAGTGGGAATCACAGATATAGATACACCTAGATAACCGAAGAACAACTCAAAAATCGCACCAGCTTACGTACAAAAATCGTAAGCCGCCACTTTCGCGCTCAGTCCTGAGTACTGCTGGCTGGGTGAGCGTGAGTGAGAAAGAGTGCTTGAGTCATAGTAGGTAGTCAAAAAAATGGCACGCTTTGTTTTCATACAGATCGTGATACTTGCGTTATCTAGGTCTATCGGGTCTATCTATATGTATGGTGGGAACATTATATAGGCTGATTACGTAATTCCACAATGAGAAAATCATACTTTTTTATTTTATCATGCTTAGATATCGATACTACCACCATCTATAACGGTTCACCAGTTAATTTAATTAAACCCTGTATTGAAATCTACCTTCTTATTACAGAACAAGTTTTAACTAATAGTCCAAGCAGTCAAGCACAAACCTTCGAGCCAGTTATTGTATTTTGAATTTTATTACAAATAAGGTACAGAATGCAGCACAACAAGCTACTACAATCTGTCAAATATCTTGATGTGCTGGCGTCTGTACAAAGTTCTAAGCACAAAATTGCCGACTTAGATGGGGTTTAGCGTCAGTTTTCGTAAATAGAACTTTAACTTCAAACTTCAAAAGAAGCTATGGTTTAAGCCTGGGTCTAAACATAAACGTTGTTTTGTAGTACGCACGCTACAATTTGAAAAATCGTACTAGAAATACCTAATCACACCATAGTTTATTATTTTAATTAATAATCACGAATAGCTTACCTACTTAGGTACTCTTCGCTCTTAATAATTGCAGGAAACAAGTCTAATTGGAGTCAAGATTACATGGCATATAAGCCCAGGTACGCACGGACGTAAAATTATCGCGCCGGGTTTTTATCGGGCACTGGATTGTCAACTCTCAATTGTGATCCGAGCATTGAGCGCATCCCAGCGCGTCAAAAAATACGCTGTTGGATTTTCAACCCTCGGCGCTAACCAGTGCGTTGTAAATCCAATGCACGAAAAAAACTCACGGCGGGAATAACCCGCGCCCGTGCGAATGTGGATTATAGAGCCTTGTAACGTGGTAATAATTAAAATGTGAGGAAAAAAAACTGACAGTGACTTTTCATTTCCATTGTGAAATATGGTGGTTACAGTAGGTACTTATTATTGTTGTTTTCCTGTGTTTCAAGAGAAGTTAATTCCGTCACTGCGATGATGTATTCACGAGTAATAGAAGATAGCTACTGCCCGCGACTTTTCCCGCATGGTAGACAAATAAACTATAAATTATAAAACTTACTATAAATTATAAGCTTTCGTCCAGTGAAAGAATTTTCGAAATTGGAGCACTTTATCAACAAAAAAACTACTTACAAAAAATAACTTTAATTTTAGAAGTCGATGTCGTTGGTTCCGCATTTTCTTTTTTTGACACCGACTTCCGAAATTAAAGTTATTTTTCACTTTGTAGTGTTTTTTTTGGAAGTCGTTTGTTTTTTTTTTTTTTTTTGTTAAAAAGTTTAATGTAGGTACATGATTCTCACATATAATTATAAATTCAACATGTTGAATGTTGAATTTATAATTATAAGTATGTCTGTATTATACAGGGTGAAATTGAAAACATGCGACAAAGCGAAATGGGAGATTGTACTCATCATTATGAAAAACTTTTACTATGGAACCAAACCTGAGATCGCGAAAAAAAAATCAGCTGTTCCCTAAATTTATGTTCGTATAACTCGTCAAAATGTAGGGAAAATGTAGGCAACATAATTTAGAAGAGTGTCCATGGAGTTTCTGGCCCGTTCTGCTCCATAGGTTACCTACTACGCTTTGGAATGGGCAACTAGCTTCAAATTTTCTGACTGACCGACTCCTTGACAAATCAAAACTGCCTGTAAATTATTTAATTAAAATCAATGCTTTGGGGCCGTCTCCACGAGCGAGATAATCGCGGCGATATTATCCTCAAAATTTCAAAAATTATTCCTCGAATGAAGTTATCAGATGATTGAAAAAAATCAGCCCTAAAAAACCGGTCAAGTGCGTGTCGGGCAACGCGCAGTGTAGGGTTCCGTAGTTTTTATAACAGCCACTGATAGTTTCGTACCATGCTCTAACTAAAAGCCAAACATGACTACCTACCTAATTTGACCTTCTATACCTACAAATCATCACCTGATCCGACAATTTTGCACGGAAAGTTTTAATTTTTTTTGAGATTTGGATAAGACTTGTCATAGCCGGTCTTTTGAATTTAAATACAGGACACAGAGCTACATTACTCACTCGTCACAAAAAAATCAAATTGAGGAAGTAGTTTACTATACTTGGGGGAACTTTGTGTTTGATACTATACAACAAAACAAAAAAAAAAAACGAAATTTTCGAGTCAAATACTACAATTGGTCGACTATTACTCGTAAACTTGTAAAGCCCACTTAAGCGTGATAATTTTCCTTTAAACTTCGTTATCTATAGGTACTACTGCCGTGATATTTGAATTTCTAACAACAACCGTTTAGTTTGTAGAGGGGAGGGGACACTTGACTCTAACGAAAATTGGAACTTTAAAGCTTGATATGTCACGAACGGTTTACTTAATCAAAAAACGCCTAATATTTTTGAAATACCTATCCAACGATATCCTACACTATGCAAAGGGCGAAAAAAAGAAATTACATCCCTACTTTACATGTATGGGAGGTAGGTACCCTAAATAATTGTTTTTTCAAAATTTTATTTTACCACTTTTTCGGCGTGTACACTGATGCCAAATTACAACTTTCTAGTACCAAGAGTTTTTGAGATAAACCGTGGACAGACAGACGGACATGGCGAAACTATAAGGGTTCCTTGTTGACCACGGAACCCTAAACATAGAGAAATCTAGGTTATTATTGTTATAAACAAACTCGTAAAATACGAAATTAACAGAATTCACCTTTTTAGGTGACCGACGCGAAGTAGTCAAAAAGGTGGTTTTTTGTATTTTTTTGTCCTGTTTATGAATATCAAATGAGCCAAACTAAAAATCAAGACAACAAGAAAATTACGACGGTAATAAACTTCAAATGCTGTGAGGCAAACACACTAATTTAGAATGTAAATAAAACAAAACCTGCAAGCGAGAATTAAACATATTTTTGAAGTTTTAACAACTAGTTGATTGTTATTCACGCTTCAAGAATTAACACTTAGACCGTAGGTATATCGATATAGCGCAGAGAAACATTATTCAACAAATTCTGACTTGAAAGCATAACCACCTTTTCGAAACCCACGAAGAGAGGAGGAAGACAGTGGTCTGATAATGATAAATGATTTTATTTCTGTAAGTAGGTTTGTACAAACACTTTTACACGTCAATCATATTTTTAAAAACGAGATGAGGTCGGCGTTTCCTAACTGACTACTCTGAGAAGAAAGGCCGAAACAAACTCAGAGGTCACAGTCTCTTTTAAAGTCCATAATCTTGGTCAGATCATGTGGAGACCATGTAGATTGGTGTCTGAAATGGTCTTTTGAGGAAAGAACCACACAGATTGAGTGGACCTGTCCAGTCAGTGCACGCATTTGTCAGTAATCATGCAGCTCAACTCAAACTTAAGGAGCTCAACGATTCGACGAACAATACCAAAGAAAGGACATTTGGGTGGGTCTGAACTTTCACACGATTTAAGAGAACACGCCTCCACCATAAGCTGGGTATCCACCACGGAATAGATATATTTTTCTGGAATCCAGTATAATATATCCGCGCATGAGGCGTTGAAGTTGAGAGCGGTAACAGCGCCGGGGTCAGGCGGAGCCGTTAATCTTGCGGGTTGTTCTGTGCTTAGCGTATATGCTTTATCGTAATGGCCTTATTTACGGGCTTATTCCACTTAGCTAAACTATTTAGAAATCTTCTGATCATTAAAGTGCGACAGAGACGGACGTACCTATATGTATACCTTTCTTCCTTACAATTAAGTTTTCTTCAAAGCGCTCTGTTGGATTTTCATCGCTCTGCGTAGCGTCGAAAGTTAAAAATTCAACATCACGATTTTAGTTTGAGTAAAAACAGTCATAACTTGCTGAATGCGATTGTACACTTGTCTGAATTCAGTTACTAAGTCTTAGTTAGAAGAACGAATTTAGCCAAGCAAATGAAGACGCCCTTAATGCAAACATAGGAAATGCGTGGAGCTCAGTTGGTGAGCAAATCAATCCTACTAGTCCTACTAATCCTACTAATATCCTACTTCCTACTAATCCTATCCTACTTCCTACTATCCTACTAATATTATAATCCTACTAATCCTACTCCTACTAATATTATAAATGCGAAAGTTTGTGAGGATGGATGGATACTCTTTCACGCAAAAACTACTGAACGGATTTTGATGAAACTTTACAGTAATATAGTTTATACATCAGAATAACACATAGGATACTTTTTATCCCGATATTCCTACGGGATCAAAACTTACGCGGGTGAAACCGCGGGGCGCAGCTAGTACATATATATAAAACTCAGCTTCACAAAGAAAATAAACTGTCTCCAAAACTACTTACTTAAAACAGTGCAAGCTTCTTGAGTAATCGTTTTCTTCATGATGAGGATCTGCATAGTTGCTAGGAACAGGAAACCCACGAAGAAGCAAAGGAGATAGGCCATTAGAACCATTCCGTGAAGGTTACGGAGGTCCGGTAGCCATGCGTAGACCGCTACCGTCAGTAGAATGAAGAAGCAGGAGATCAGCATGCCTGGAAACATTATGGACGAGTTATTTTGTGGGTAGTCGTGACAGGTTGGTTCATAGACGAAATAGAACAGATTCTCAACCTAGGGCTGATCTTACAAATGCCAGATATCTTTCAAGGAATAATTTTGAATTTTTGAAAATTTTTCCTTACACAAACTATCAGACGTCAATTTTTACAATCTCGCGTTAGAAAAAATCAGCCTTGTTCCAATTTAACTAAATTAGTAACTGGTTTCACCTTTGAAATTAGGACGGGTCCTGTAAAATCCGGTGTAATACCGGTTAGTTTAGTTGGTTTGACGTCATTCAAAGGGGTTTGAAGATCCGTGGCATACCTAACTGCCTAACTGTCATGCCATTTTGATTTTTTTTCGAAATGCACATATACAGGGTTATTTGAAAAACACCAGCAACCTCTTAAGAGGTCATCATTATGAACAACTTTTACTATGGGACCAAACCAGAAATCGCGAAAAAAAAATCAGCTGTTCCCTACATTTTGACGAGATAGACAAAGATAAATGTAGGGAACAGCTGATTTTTATTTCGCGATTTCAGGTTTGGTCCCATAGTAAAAGTTGTTCATAATGATGAGTACAATGACCTCTTAAGAGGTTGCTGGTGTTTTTCAAATAACCCTGTATAACCCATATAAATCGATAGTTGACATCAATGCAAACAGAAAAAATTCTAGACCAAACCCTGTAGTGTCACGTGATCACGTCACGTTTCCGATTAACGTTCAAAGTTAATCACGTGATCTGATGACCAACTGCTGATGCGAAACAAAAAAAAAACATCGCCAAATCATAGGCAATGCAACTAAATAACAGTTTTTGCAACGGTAAACGAGAAATGCAAACATGAGACGCTCAGATATTTTATCATTAAAATTCTAAGGTGTCCATCGATGCGGGCAAGCTTAATAACGTTGTAGCTTTCTCCTTTGATGTTTTTAAGGCCTGATATTTTTTTTTGCTGTAAAATTTTAAAATTAATCGCTTGTTTCGTAACACGAATACTAAAAAAGGCTGATCTTACCAAAGCCAGAATCCCTGGAATAAAATTGACCTCTGACATAGTTATAGTATGGAAAAACTGTCAAAAATGGGGGTCGTTGGTTCCCCACTTTCATTTTTGACACCGACTTCCGAAATTAAAGTTATTTTTAAGTTTGTAGTGTTTTTTGGAAGTCGGTTGTTTTTTTTTTGTTAAAAGTTTTTATTTTTTACTTTTTAGATGTAGGTACCTACCCCATACAAATTCATATAGCACTACATGCTATGTAAATATCAGTGACAGGAAACTATCATCATCAATATAAACTAAGTGGAAAAAATTATATGACGGAGTAATACCCGAAAATAGATTAAAAAAAACATATAAACATCCGAATTGAGAACCTCCTCCTTTTTTAGAAGTCGGTTAAAAACATTACTGGTGAAATGTGTTTGTATTACTCGTATGCTTACTATTCGTGTTGTTTGTGTAATAATTAAAATACTCACAACTACTGCTCAGACCATAGTTATTGCGTTCAGGTTTCGCGATGAAGCAGATGAGAGCGTTAAGGTGAGGTTCAACTTTGTCCGAGACAAACGTGTCGACGCAATACTTGTCTGGTCCGTAGATGAACACATTCGGGATGCTGGACGGGATTTCCACGTAGAGATTGCCATCCTGTGAAATAATTTTGGAAATTTTGAGTCAAGTAATAGGGATGTCTATGAGACCAATAGGTACTGTCGCGGACACTCCCGACTGACCACTAAGCTTTAAGCGCTCTCTGGTAAGCGCGCCAAGGTCAAATAGTTCGTCCATAAAATTCACAAAAGGAGTACACGTGATGCGTCACTAAGCTTAGTGCACTGAGCAGTTGCTCAATGCAGGTTACAAATAACTGCGTTATCGCTTTCATAATAGGCGAAAACTTTAAGGGGGCGTGACTTAGCACCGCTGCAGGATTTATGCACGGTTCCAATAAACAAAAACGAATCGTTTTGCTTACCAATGGTAGCAGTTTTTATGGTCTAACTGGGCATATACATAGATCCTTATGCTAATTTTACCTGTGATAGCTACTTTCATATAGGAGGATCTACTATGGAAAGCTATGAGACATTTGCATCATTATTGGTAAAGATACAAGAGTCTTAATTTTAACCAACAACGGTCCGTAATTTATAGGTATCGGCCATTAGGCGATTTTTTTTTAAGAGATCAGGCGGAAAAGGCCGCTATGGTACACACATTTCCAGTTTTAGCTGACCTCGCATTGTATAGGTTCTTCGTACAGTCAGAAGTCAGCTTATACTAGTAGTTATGGCTTGATGTGTGGCCGTGCGTACGAATTATGGTACAACTTATTATATACTGCTTATCAACTCAATATTTACAATAACATAATCAGCCTATGTTCCCACTGCTGGGACACAGGCCTCCTCTCTATGAGAGGGAGTGGGCCGTAATCCACCACGCGGGCCCAGTGCGGGTTGGTAGATGTCACATGTCTTCGAATTTTTGGTTCTAGGACATGCCGGTTTCCTCACGATGTTTTCCTTCACCGTTTTAAGAGCAATGGAGATGAAATAATTTACACAAAGTAAAGCGCCTGACGGGGTTCGAACCTACGACCTACAACTCGTAAGTCGCGGCCGTTACCACTGGGCCACCACTGCTCTCATTTACAATACACACATATTTACGAATGTTAAATAACCAGCAGCCTCGACGGTCTAGCGGTGGCAATCACGACTGCTGAGCGTGAGGTCCTGGACTCCTAGGTTCAATTAATAGGTTTTTCCATTTGGAATTTTACCAGTAGCAGCCCGGAGTCTGGATTTGAGCCAGCTTGCAATAGGTTCGTCTCCCTTAATATTGGACTCAAACATATCTGACGAACTGTGGGTATACTATAGGATACCTCTGCTAATCCTTCAGTGGGCTACAGGCGGGGTGTTATGTTATCATGTGTTAAATAATCGATGTAAATGTGGTCTAGTGCGGACATTGCAATATTCATGGACGTAAGTATAGTCACTGAATTCATGGCCAAAATTATTTAGGCGCACCGTTTCTTTCATTCATAGAAATAATATCTTTTTTTTATTCAATGCCGACTCAGTGTATTCTAAGGTCTGTGATTTTTACTAGTCACAGTTTCATAGTTCGTAAGTTGTTCGCCAGATGGCGCTAGTAATTTTTACGAAGTATGGGGTGCGGCAAAGAGGGAACATAATTATGCTCAAGCTTATTTGGTCACATTACGGCCAATTTGTTACATTGTAAGAATGTGTTGAATAATTTTACTACCGCATCGATATTGCGAGGAGGACTTTTGGAGAGTCTTTAAGCAAATCTGACCTATCGCAAATGTGGCGGTTAGCGAATCTGTCCTTATGCTAACAAATGAGTAGGTACATATTATACCGGGTCAAATTAAACTAGCTGGCGAAACTCCGCAGACGTGATGGTTATCTGTATATATTATACATGATAAAACAAAAAACTCAAACTCAAAGCATTTATTTCAATTAAAACATTTACAGGCACTTTTGAATTTGATTTTTTTTTGTGGGGTCTTCGACCGCTATTAGTCTATTCAGTTTAAGAAATCTGTATTTTTTGTGTTTTCACAGACTTTAGTGTATCGATATATAAAAACGATCGTCACGTCTGCAGAGTTTCGGCAGCTAATTTAATTTGACCCTGTATAAGAAGTTTGCAAGTAGTAGTTATGATACCATTGTAAAATATAGTTAAGATGACGTGACTAGGAATTATGGAAATGTTACTTGACTCATTTGTGTTTGCAGAGGAACTTACGTAGAAATTGCCATTATGCAGTGGATTTTTTCTCTCTCATTGCTTCGCAATATTGATTGTATTGTTTACTTATTTTATCATTTTTTTTTTGACCGCACGGTTGGCGCAGTGGTTAAGCGATGACTGCTGCGCTGCATGTCGCGGGTTCGATTCCCGCACGGAACAAATATTTGTATGACCTACAAGTAGTTGTTTCGGGTCTGGCTGTTTGTGTATGTGAGTTTAAATGTTTGTAAACGCACCCACGATACAGGAGAAATTTCTAGTGCGGGGCAACGTTTTCTAGAAAATTGGTTGTCTGTAAAGTCGGTTTACGGACGATAGTTTCACGTGATAACGTCATTTTGAGACAGGTACCTATGAGATTTATCGTAAAGGAAACACTTTAGGTGTGGTCTGTGACTAGCAGAAAGTTCTTTACGCTTTGTACCTACTTAATGTGACCAGCAGTAAAATGTTATCTTTTGCCTGATCGTTATAAAATGTTAAATATATAACCGGAACTATTTCGGGAATTTTCGTGGCAATATGCCTGTATACAGTTACGACGTGTACTTATAGGTAAGTATAGCGGTCACCATGGCTCTAACTCATTATGCTTACATCGAAACTACGTCAAATCCTTAGCTAATCCACAGTAGATAAATATAGCTAATCCCACCAATCTCGCGTTCATTTCGCGCGGTTTCGTTCATTGTGTCACAGTGAATACGGCACCTGTCATGGTGACTGTGGCTTATTTATGTAGTCAGAGGCCAAGCAATGGGTGTCTATGGTCTGATACTAATAGAGAGTAGATCTATAGCCATTACGTATTTTTTAAATACTTATTCTCAAGGTGTAACAGAATAAGCGCAAGTCCTGAAAGTAGTTGTGTTTATAATTGACTACTGAATCGATTTCAGTAACTTTTAATATAAGTTTTTTTTTAATTATGTATTTTTTCATACTAACCGCCGATTGAGTCAAATAAAATTAAATCTTATTTCAAGGCAATAACACTGAATTTTAAATGCTAGTGTCAACACGATTTTTTTAATAAAAATAGCAAGTGATGAAATGCTTTTAACTCAATACTCTAAAGAGTATGAGGTTTTGCATTAATTATTTTATTACCTTGTATAGTTGCCATAAAGGAACAGATTGAACTAGAACAAATATTACCAAATAACGTCTTTGCAATCAATTTAAATGAGTCTTATATCACTCTTATTAATGACATACAAAATTAAGATATACCTACCAGTAGAGGAGTCGTTAATTACTGTGCTCTATGACTGTTTGGGAATGGAATCATAAAAACCAAATTACCAAGGCGGATACAGTTTAGCGTTTATTAATTATAGTAGTTTTTTTTTACGAGTTAATTGTTATTATTCGGCTAATACCTACCTCGCCCTTTGTGCCCCGGAAACCACGTTAAGCCGTTGCGTTTGGTCCCGGCTCACATTCGTGGATCTTTGACAGTCGTTACGGGTAGTCAGGAGCCCGAAAGTCAGACAACCAGTCTTACCAAAGAGTATCGTATTACACAGTAACTGGAGTGGGTTGTGGAGGTCAGATAGGCAACCATGTAAAATACTGGTATTATATATACAATGTGTAACACAATATTAACGTAAAACCTCATACACCCCAATTAGATTATTGACTTAATTGAGTTAAAAGCATAATACAATGGTCAAAACTATTTTTTTAAAGCTAACTATTATTATTAAAGAAATCGTGTTGATCCTAGCATTATTTTATGCATTCAAAATTGAATCTTATTGCCTTGAAATAAGACTTAATTTTCTTTGGCTCAATCGGCAGATAGTATAATAGCAAAATACATTTTTTTAAACCTATCCTATACTTATCTATTAAAAGTTACTGAAATCGATTCAGTAGTCAATTATGAACAAACTATTTTCAGGTTTTGCGCATTTAACGTTACACGTTGTATATGTATAGTAATATCTACAGAACATGTAAATAAAGATGCTGTAAGTCAAGAAAAATTTCGTGAGAAAAGTTTTGAGTATGAATGACGAGATAGACGAAGATAAATGTAGGGAACAGCTGATTTTTTTTTCGCGGTCCCATAGTAAAAGTTGTTCATAATGATGAGTACAATGACCTCTTAAGAGGTTGCTGGTGTTTTACAAATAACCCTGTATAATTTGGAGATGACAATACAATAATAAATGAAAACACTAACAATAATAATGCATACGAGTGTTTAGGAACTATGAAATAAATATTAACGTTGAAATTAAAAAGTGATTTTTATAACATATTAAGTAGCATAAAAGTGTAAACAAAAAGAACATCATTTAAATATTGCGGCATCAGCGCGGTGTCATTTACCCAACGAACATATGGCCAAAACCTCCAAAAATGGTATTAGCCAGTGAGCCGGACACATAAGTTTTTCAGGTTTGTAAAAAATGTAACATTTGTAGTAAGCAATAACTTCCTCATGCATGACTCTTATGTCTCAAGTATAAGGTATAATTTTAGCGAAGGTTATTGAATTGGCAACATGTGTTTAACTGCAGATGTCTTTAACATTTTCGTGATGGCCTGATAACAGATAGGTACATCTTGTAGAAAATGTTTAAAAGGAAAATAATGTCCACTGCCTAAACTATTGGATATAATTGATTGAATTTTTGTATGCAGACTGGTAACGTCATTAGGTATACGAAGTTTAATTTATTGTTGTATTGTCATCTCCACATTATATACAATGTCCCGCCATCAATCGTCGGGCCCACCAAACACAACACCCGTCTGGTCGGAGGATCCTCCCTTTTCCATGGAACTGTTCCTCATATAATTATGTGTTAATCAATAGCCCAATCGACTATTTCTTGTATAAGAAAACTGCAAGGTCTGTCCGCAATGCTACAAAGCCATGCAAATCATTATGAAGATCTAAACGCGTAAACGCCCAAAGCAGGAAAGGAAGCGAATATTATTTTAAACCCAATCGCTATCATTATTTCACTTTCAACATACGGTATTATGAGTTTATATGAATAATCTATGAGAGCTATTCTGCCGTCATAACGAAAAAGGGCACAACTAAATTTTTATCCAACATTGAGTTTTATACATATTCGGAATCAGAAAAAAACGCGTATCTGCCAGTTTTTTATATTTTTTTATGAGCAAATGTTAGTTGTGTCAGTATTGTTGTGGGAATCAACATGTTATAAAACTAATAGCTATGGAAGGTCGCTATCGTATTTATTTATATTTCCCTTATTGTTGTGTTAATATATGGTAACCTCGCAACATACCTGAGGGAAAATTCTCGTCATTTTAAGAACGTTCGCAGTCTGATCTCATTCTCAATCTGTCAAAAATACCTCTAATTTCCCTATATTTTGTCATTTTTTTGTTGCCGAGATGAGACTACGATTAGATTATGAACGTTTGAAATTACGAGGTGTTGTCTTCTGTATAAGTCACAATACATACTTTTTCTTTCTTTCTTTTTGTTTACCTATCTCTCTTTTATGTATTTGCTTAGCTTGAGATAGAAATAATTAATAATTGAGAGCTCTGTACCTACCCGTAAGGAAATTATTGTAGCCACCGTCACCGTGTCGTGACGCACGGTATTTCGCCTAGAACATGCTAGGTGGACAAAATTCAAGTTTTCATTTCCAGGAAATCTTAATTGCATAACACAATCAACACCCCCAAACTCCAAATTCCGAGAAAAAGTTGTTTTTCAAATACTTAACTGATGAGTCATAGAGTCCAGAAGTCAGGTAATGAGTTTAATGCAAGCGTTCCGGCAATCAGTTGCAATTTAGCGACACATTTGTGCACATCTCATAGTGGTTTATAGTGATATTGTGAAAGTTTTTTGTGATGGATATTAATACTGAGGGTATGTACTATTACTTAATATATTATTTTTATCAGAATCTATTTAAATGAATTTTTAGCATTTTTTTAACTTGATGCATAAATTTTAGCGTAATTTTTTTCATAAAGAAAATTTAGAACGTTCAGGAAATACATTGATTCGCCTCTATTCGGGCTAGTTTTTAGATATATTGTAGGTATAACTGTGTAGTTTGTAAAATTACACATATTGTTCAGCACACTTCAGTACAACATATTTTTTTCTTTTTTTTTCAGAACACGTTTACTCTATTTCAAGGGTAGCCTTTTTTGAAGAGTGGTCGAAACACGCAAAGAATGATAAACGGTCGCGTATTTATGACTATCTTTCTTCAAAATTTCACTTTGGTGACATTACTGAAAGCAGCCAAAGAGAAATAAAGCTGAAAATATCTAACTTTTCTACTAAGATTGGAGCCAAATGGTTGGCTTCGGGAAAATCGAAGGAGCGTTTTTTAATAACAAATAAGACATGGCTGGATGAAGGAGACATACAGTTTACTGTGAGTTCTTTAGCCCCACAACCTTCGACATCGAGTGAGGCTGTGACATCTGCAGGAAGACCTCGCAAAGATTTTGAGGAAACGTCGTTTAAGACGAAGAAACGTCGAGTCGTGGATCTCGTAGAATCTCGAAGTGCCAGTGAATTAGTGACTGCTGCCGAAATTGCTATGCGTTCAGCAGGGCAAAGAAAAGTTGCCCATGTGATTAGAGACATTAGTGAGAGCCCAGATAATATTATTAAGTCAAAAAATACCAGTTGTGATCCTAGGCAGTTAAGTAGTGACGAAGCCTTAGCATACTATATAGATTCTAAGTCAACAACACATGCTTACAAACAAACTAGGAAGTGGTCCATAATGGCAGGACATAATGTGTTTCCGTCATATTTTAGTGTAGTAAAATCCAAACAGGCCTGTTACCCTGCAGAGGAGCACATTGCTATAACAGAAACTCGTGCTCAAATAAATTTGCAAGCCTTATTAAATAAAACAGCGGAACGTCTAGTATTAGCACAGAATCAAGTTATCAGCAGTGTCCTCCCAACAAGTTCAACGTTTACACTTGTTAGTAAATGGGGATGTGATGGAAGTTCTGGGCACAGCACATACAAACAGAAATTTGAGAACACTGAAGATACGGACGAATTTCTTTTCGTATTTTCTTTCGTTCCCCTTAAGTTATATGATGGGTCCAAAATTATTTGGCAAAATCCTCGGTCTTCATCAACTATGTATTGTCGCCCAATCAAATTTATATTTGCTAAGGAAACGAACGACTTCACGTTAGCGGAGACAAATAAATTGTTGGAAGAAATTAATGCTCTTCTTCCAACACTTATCAACTTTGGTGATTCTCAAATCTCTGTGAAACACGAACTTCTTCTGACAATGACAGACGGAAAGGTATGTAACGCCTTAACGGAAACTCGTTCATCTCAAAAGTGTTTCATCTGTGGTGCCACCCCCAAGACGATGAACGATGACCCCGCGAAGTTTAACAGCAATCAGGAACATTTTGGCTTTGGTTTATCTACACTTCATGCTTGGATTCGTTGCTTTGAATGCCTTTTACATATCAGCTATAAGTTGAATATTAAAAAATGGCAGGCTAGAAGCGACGAAGATAAAGCTGATATCAAGGTTCGTTCCGAAGAAATCAAGTTGAAATTCAAGAACGAAATGGGACTCATTGTAGATAAACCAAAGCCAGGATTTGGTTCTTCCAATGATGGAAACACAGCCCGTCGCTTTTTTAAGAATGCTGAGATGAGCGCTCAAATCACAGGGTTGGATGTTACTATTATCAAACAATTTAATGTTATTTTGAGGACATTGTCTTCTGGGTTCGAAATAAACTTAGTTGAATTTAATAAATTTTGTCTTGAAACTAGAAGACATTACCTTAGTCTCTATTCGTGGTACTATATGCCTGCTACTGTACATAAAATATTAGTACACAGTACTGAGGTCATCAAAGCGGCATTGCTTCCAATTGGGCAGCTTTCCGAAGAGGCTCAAGAAGCACGTAACAAAGATTGCCGCAGATTTAGGGAGTACAACACCCGCAAGTGCTCACGTGTTGCCACGAATAGAGACTTGCTGTCCATGTTAATAATAACATCTGACCCTTTGATTAATAGCCTTCGTGAGATTCCCCAAAAAAAGCCGGAAAAAATATGTGCAGAGGTATTAAACTTAATTGTAAGCCCGACCATAGTAGCATCAAGACCCGAAACGTCATCATATTGTCGCACATTGCCGCAAAATGATGACGATTCACCAGAAGATTTTGATGATGATTCTGATGATTAGGTTTAGGTTAAGTTAATTTGAATTGTAGGTATTTATTTATTTAATGCAATTTTGTTGTTTGTTTATTATTTTAAATAAAATTTTCTGTTTAGATATATTTTGTTTGTTTTTTATTACAAAATCATACCAAAAACTATTAATAATGCCTCAATATGACTACTTATATATAAAAGCATCGTTAAATATCATAAAATAATATTGTCCACCTAGCATGTTCTACGCGGTACACTGTGTGACGTTGAGAAAACAGTAGGTACCTATACGTTTCATAATATTTAACTATGTGCGCTAGTGTCCTTTTTTCTATACTATATTACTTAGGTACATAAAATTCTAAATGTGCCAATTCATGCAAGTCGCATAAAGAAAAAATAATATTACTTATCTGTTTAAAAGTGACACTTCGCCCATTTCGGGCGAGTAAATTCGTGAGAATCGACTAATAAGCCAACTAAAACATAACTTATCTACTGAAATTACAATTTGTGCGAAAAAGCAAGAAACTGTAATATCAACTACTACCCAACGTGACTGAACCGTGATGTCGTCAAACTAATGACAGTTCTTTTTTGCGTAATCACAGTTAACCGATTTCAAGGATGACGAGTACCTAGGTATTACTAATTGCGGACGCAATGATGCAACAGATTTTTTGTAACGATTTTTTTTTTTGTTTTCTCCTTGGTATTGAACTATGTTATAAGTCTTTTTTTCGGAAGAATATTTTTATTATGACCTCGACTCTTAAAAATGATTTGCGATAGCATTTACTACATTGTCCATGTCCTTCCCCAGGGTTTGAAGTATCCCCATACGAAATTACATCAAAATCGGTCCAGCAGTTTCGGAGATTGGCCGGAACAATCACACTATAAAACTTAAAAAAAAAGTTTTTTTTGCTTTATAACATAAAAACTAACACGCATAAACTACTAAACGGATTTGGATGAAATTTGGCACACCGATAGTTTAACCTGGTTTAACACATAAGTAGGATACTTTTCATCCCGGCAGTACGTGCCTCGGAAAGCATGCTAAGCCGTTGGTCCCGGCTGTCATTCGTGGATCTTTGACAGTCGTTATGGGTAGTCAGAAGTCCGAAAGTCTGACAACCAGTCTTACTAAGGGGTATCGTATTACCCAGTAACTGGGTTGTGGAGGTCAGATAGGCAGTCGCTCCATGTAAAACACTGGTATTCAGCTGCATCCGGTTAGACTGGAAGCCGACCCCAACATAGTTGGGAAAAGGCTAGGCAGATGATGAGTAGGTACGTTCCCGTGGGGTAATTTCCGATCCCCACGCTGGCGAAGCCGCTGGCAAAAGCTACTATTTAATACCTATTCTATACGCGAAATTTTGTGAGGATAGATGAATGGATGGATGTTTGTAACTTAGGCGGGTGAAACCGCGGGGCGCTGCTAGTACCAAATAAAGGGAAATGATAAATACTATACATTTACCTACAACCTGCAGGGTAATTGCGTAACACACTATCAGTAGCAATGGGTTTCATTTTGACAGTTCAACAACATACATTGCGTTATTTAAGTTGTTGAGCCGACACACTTTTCGAACATATGGAGCAATGGATTAGCAATATGCTTCAAAATGATTCAAATTGAGAGTAATAGTGTGTTACGCAATTAGGGTGCTGACTAAGGCCTGATTTTTCCAACGCCTTAATTTTCGGAGGAATAATTTATTTTGAAATTTTGACAGTTCTTCCATACTAAAACTGTCAGATGTAAATTTTATTCCACGGATAAAAATGATCTGTCGATTGAAAGATAACCCCTAAGACAACTAAAACCAGATCTTATAGTAAGAAATTACAACAGTACATAGTGATAATTATTGATAATTGATACTAACTACGTCTGTTCTTGCAAAACCCGATATTTTTTTCTACGTCGGCAATACCAGGTAAAATTTATATTTTCTCGTATAGTTATGATAGAATTTATACCCATTGATTACGGTCTGAATCATATTGTGTAAGGTTATAACTTCAAAACACACAACAATACAACACAAAAAACAACAATATCACCTACCACTGTTTATCTCTGCATCATCCAATCAAAGGTTGACTGGTAGAAAATGCCTGTGGCATTAAGTCCGCCTCTGTACGTTTGTGTGCTTGAAGTATTAAATAAATAAATAACTGTTGTTAGGTATATCGTGGGGCTGCCTAAATAGCTGGATTCGGATCTAAACGGCAATCTTATAAGATACGCGATAATCTGTTTTCAAACAATAATAAACACATTGAATGTGTCACTCGAGGGGCTTGTGGCTAATAAAAAAAGCCACACGGGCCGATCGACGATTGCCGGGGTTGGTCCGTAGATGGGTGACCATCTTCACACACCAAGACCCCTCCGTGCCTCGGAAAGCACATTAAGCCGTTAGCTCCGTATTTTGGCCGGTCCCGGCTGTCATTCGTGAATCTCTGACAATCGTTACGGGTCGTCAGTAGCCCGAAAGTCTGACAACCAGTTTTACCAAAGGGTATTACCCAGTAATTGAATTATGGAGATTAGATAGGCAGTCGTTCCATGTAAAATAATGTTATTCAGCTGAATTCGGTTAGACTGGAAGCCGACCCCAATGTAGTTGGGGAAAGGCTAGGCAGATGATGATTAGAATGTGTCACTCGAATATTATGAAGCACACATCTTTGAACGATTATATACATTACTAGCGACCCGCCCCGGCTTCGCACGGGTGCAATACTGATACTAATGTTACAAAATGTAGTAGTATTGTTTACATTTAACTAGCAACACTGTTAAGAGTTGGCAACACCATAGCCCTTCTACTAACCGTAGTGTCTATGAGACAGTTGAGACTCGACCATTCGATCGCCGACAGCCGACTCAAGAAGTTCTATTAGTGAAACCTCGGCCTGGTTGGCCGTTGGTCGTTGAAAGTTTAAAATATCGTTAAAATACTGGAAATATTATAATTTACTGTATGCGAATTTGTGATAAACTGATTTGATTTTGAGTTTGTTTATGTGATATAATAAGTAATAAAAGTATATTATCCTGAAACTGCCGTTTCTCTGAGTTGTCCAACAACTCAGAAGTGGGATTACGATAACAAGGTAAGAAAATAAGTTTTTTTTTCTTTTCTCGCTGTCCGTTACTTGTTGTCGTCCACTTGCCCACGGACATTTATGAATTATAAAAGTGACTTTAGTGTAAAGATGTAAGGGTGAGATTTGTTAACATTTTGTCGGGGCACTCCCCGACAATGTTGATAAAGAACTTGTATCTTCTACGATCACAACAACATTTGGCTGGGGTACTCCCCGGTATTGAGGTTGTGTGGTTAGAATTTACTTCCCGAATTAGTAAGATGTAAGGGTGAGATTTGTTAACATTTGGTCAGGGCACTCCCTGACAATGTTGATAAAGATCTTGTCTTCTACGATCACAACAACATTTGGCCGGGGTACTCCCCGGTATTGAGGTTGTGTGGTTAGAATTTACTGCCCAAATTATTCACATAGTTAAACCTTTACAAATTGACAGTTTTATTGTTAGCACTTGGTCGGGGCACTCCCTTTCAGTGTTGGCATGATATTAACCTATGCGGTAGCATTTCGTTAGGGCACTCCCTGACAATGTTAGTGATTCCTTGTGCTTGGTAAATTCACACGCAAATTCTAAGCTTTAGCTTCAACATCGACCAATTAAAAAGGAATGATGCGTTTTCGTTGTCTTTGTCAGTATACCAATGGAACCTGAGCGGGTCCGAACACCGTCACGTTGCCGGGATGGCAGCTGTGAGGCTGATGACCAATGCAGTAGGCGCAACCGAAGCAAGCACCGGCGCAGCATTACTTCGAAGCGTCGCACCAAGCGACGTGACCGTAGTGACTGCAGTGACGAGGACCCCGGCGAGCATCGAAGCAGGCGCAGCAGGGAGCGCCGAAGCGTACTGACAAGTGAGTCACGCAGTCGCAGCCCTAGCCGACCACGAAACCAGCGTCGGCGCAGCAGTCGACTTGGCAGTAAGTGTCGGGGCGACCGGCATCAGAAACGTGGCAGAACGAAGCATAGTTCCGATCATGACAGCGAGGCTAATGGAGCAAAACGAAGCAGATGTGATGTAAGCAATCAAAATACTACTTTATTGATCGAGTCATTCTTAGATATTATGAAGTCTTCGAAATTTGGTTCGAGTGAGAAGTTTTCGTCCTTAAACCAGGTTATACCTGAATTTGACCCAATGATCAAAGAGCAAACTATTAATGCATGGATTTCTAAAGTCGAAGAATGTAGACAAATTTACGAGTGGTCGGAAAAACAGGTCATACATTACGCTTTACCTAAACTCACGGGCATCGCCAAGACGTGGTATCAAAGTTTGCCTACTCTCTTGTATTCTTGGGAAGAGTGGAAAGCTAAATTAATTGAGACATTTCCGTCCAGTCAAAACTACGGAGAATTACTTACAGAGATGTTGAATAAGAAACTACGTTTTGGCGAATCCTCTGAGTTATACTATTACGCAAAAATTAACCTACTCAATCGCTGCAATATTCATGGTAAAGATGCCGTAGATTGTATAGTCTATGGAATCGAGGACCGAGGTATAAGGTTAGGGGCCCAAGCGGCGCAGTTTTTCGAGCCAGAACAACTATTGAAATTTCTTAAAAATGTAAAACCGGGAACTCCTAGGGAGCCAGAAAAGTCGGGTAGAGATAAAGAAAAACGTTCTACTATTCACGCGAATACAAAAGGAACTAACAAGATGAATAAATCAGAGGATAGTGTCATGGTTTGCTTTAATTGTAATCAGCCTGGTCACCCCAGTTATAAATGTAATAAGCCCACGATAAGATGTACTCACTGTAAATTTTTAGGACATTTGGCAAATGCGTGCCCAAAAGCGAATATACCCCAAAGAAACGATAAGGAAAAATCTGTCCTTAATATTGCTAGTCAGGTCGCATCCAGTATATACACCTTTCCCATTATCATAAATGGAGTAAAGGTGCAGTGCCACTTAGATTTGGGTAGTGAATGTACGCTAATACGCTTTACTGATGCTAAGAGATTAGGAATCAATTTCACAACTGTTAAAAACTTACCACTATTGAAGGGACTTGGCAACATACCGTATCAGCCTGTGGGTAATTCTAAAGTGACTATTCAGGTGCAGGATATCATTGAAAACGATGTCGAGGTGCTAATAGTTGACGATAATCTCATTAACTATCCTGTTCTATTGGGCCATACGTTTTCAGAACGTCCTGGTATAAAAATAACTAAAACTGAAAATAATTTAGACATTAGTAAAACTGTCGATGATGTCAAGATACACTTGATTTGTAGCAGTGATAGTTGTGTCAAGCCTAATGAAATAAAACCTATCCAAGTAATATCAGTCCCGAATTTTTCTGGTTCCTTATTTGTAGCTGGGGAAATTCGTGGTCCAATTGGGTCTGAATATTTCTTATTTCCGGGGGAATATGAAATAGATAAAGGCCAAGGTCGAGTTCTTATTTTTAATTTGAGCACTAACGATTTACAGATAAAAGATAAACAATTACTTACCCGTAGCAAAATACTTCAAGGCTGCAAATATGCGTATGATGTTAAGTTGAGTAACGAAGGCGATGAGTTTGAGCCGAATGTTGGGGATTTGGGCGTCACGAATGAGCAAAAGCAGGCAGTTAAGAGCTTACTTCTTAGTTATAAGGAATGTTTTTCTTCCTGTCTCAGGGACTTGGGTTTCACCACGGTCGTTGAAATGGATATACACCTAAAGGACGAGCAACCTGTAGTTTACAGACCATATAGACTTTCTCACCCTGAGAGGGAAGATGTACGACAAATGGTAGCGGAGATGTTAGAATGCGGTATAGTAAAAGAGTCTTCTTCTCCTTATGCAAGCCCTATCGTGATAGTCAAGAAAAAGAGCGGTGAAAAACGCTTGTGTGTGGACTACAGAACGCTTAATTCTAAAACCAAGCGTGATCATTATCCTCTCCCTAGAGTAGAAGATCTACTTGACGAGTTAGCTGGCCATAATATCTTCATATCCCTTGACTTAGCATCGGGATATTATCAAATTCCTATCTCGGAAAAGTCCCAAGAAAAAACTGCATTCGTCACACCAGACGGCCAATTCGAGTATACGAGAATGCCGTTTGGTTTGGCAAATGCGCCTTCAATATTTCAGAGGGCAATGCATAAAATCCTCCCCAAATCAAAGGTAGGGTACGTAATAATATATATGGATGACGTCCTAATCCCGGCGCAATCGTTTCAGGAAGCAATGCAACGGTTGGACGAGGTCTTACGACTGATAAAAGAGGGTGGTCTTACTCTTAAATTAAATAAATGTAAATTCATGTTTGATAAATTAGATTTCTTGGGGTTTGAAATTAGTGGTCAGGGAATTAAGCCGGGATCCTTAAAAACAGAAGCGATCTCTAAGTTTCCCACTCCTACCAGCGTTCACGATGTTAGGCGATTTATAGGATTGGCTAGTTTCTTCAGACGATTTGTCAAAGGATTTGCTCTAATAGCTAGACCCTTGACATACCTTTTGAAGAAGGATTCGCCTTGGAGGTGGAGTAATGTAGAAAACGAGGCATTTATAGGAATTAAGGAACAGTTAATTAATAGACCCATCCTCGCTCTATATGACAAAAACTTAGAAACCCAGCTGCACACCGATGCAAGTAAGCTCGGTATAGCAGGAATTCTTCTTCAGAGGGGTAGAGAGGGGTTATGGAGAGCAGTAGCTTACTTTAGCCGCCAGACATCGTTGGATGAGCAAAAACTCCATTCGTTTGATCTGGAAACGTTAGCAGTGATAGCTTCTTTGAGTAAATTTAGGATTTATCTACTGGGTATAAGATTCAAGATCGTGACTGACTGCAATTCTCTGCGCACCACCTTGACGAAAAGGGATTTGATTCCCAAAATAGCGAGGTGGTGGGTGCAGTTGCAGGAATTTGATTGCGAGTTTGAGTATCGCCCAGGAGATAAAATGGCTCATGTCGATGCCTTGAGCCGGGCACCCATAGATGCCGGACCTGAAAATATACACGTCATTGATGTTCTTACCGTTACAACAGAGGATTGGATCACCACAGTTCAATCCTCTGATGATGAGATACAACGGATAAAACGAATTTTGTCCGATCCCGAGACCGCAACCATTGTCGATATCAAACAAAATTATAAATTAAAAAACGGTCGCGTCTATAAAATCATAGCGGAAGGCGTGTTAAGATGGGTAGTGCCAAAGGGCTCTCGGTGGCAGATAGTTAAAGCTAACCATGACGATGTAGGACATTTCGGATTTGATAAGACATTAGACCGGGTTCGTGCGTTGTACTGGTTCCCTAAAATGAGATCATTTATCAAAAAATATGTTTCTGCGTGTTTGGAGTGCGCGCACCACAAATTACCGAGTGGTGCGCAACAGGGTTATCTACATTCTATACAAAAGGTAGAAGTCCCCTTTCACACCATACACGCTGACCATTTAGGCCCCTTCAATAAAAGCAAAAAGAAAAACTCTTACATTTTAGTCATAATTGATGCGTTTACAAAATTCATTACGTTGGCACCAGTCAGGAGTACAAAAGCATCAGAAACCATAAAGGTAATTAAGAGTTTAATCGGTTATTTTGGAACCCCTACTCGCCTTATCACGGACAGAGGGACTTGCTTCACCAGTAAAAAGTTTAAAGCATTTACTCAATCTCTTGGCATTAAGCATATACTTAACGCCGTGTCAACACCTCGAGCTAATGGACAGGTAGAACGGTCAAACAGGACTATCCTAGCCTCTTTAGGCGCAATGACCCACGGGAAGGATCCTCGAACATGGGATCAGTACCTTCCCGATGTACAGTTAGGTATCAATACTACAATACATGATATAACTAAGAAATCGCCTAGTGAGCTATTATTTGGGCGTAGGGTCCATCACAGGGTATTCTGAATGAAGTAATTTCTGATATCGGTGAAGGATTGGTACAAGGTAGTATAGAAGATATTAGAGCAGATGCCAGCTGCTTGATGCAAAAGCAAAATGAAGTCAGTAAAGAACGATACAATAGACGTAAGAAAGCGGCTAAACAATATAAAGAAGGAGACTTAGTTAGAATCGTACGGGCAATTGCATCAGGCAGTGGGCAGTCCAAGAAGTTAGAGCCAAAACTACAAGGACCATACAGAGTGATAAAGGTATTGCCAAACGACCGCTATGTCGTTGAAGATACCCCACTATCACGAAAAGGGCGACGCTATGAAGCCATTGTTGCTGTCGATAAGATGCACCCATGGTTATCATTTAAATGCATCCCAGAAAACGATTACGATGATAGCTCTAGTTCAGGCAGCGATTATGGTAATGACGATTTTACTGACCATGATAAGAACCCAACCGAAACCTCCTCACTCGACACCAACGCTTAGACTATAAGTTATTAAAATATAAGTGAAAGTCCATGCGTATACCGTGACCAGGAAATGATTCATGTTCAAGGTATGCCATGGCATGATTGACAGGCTGTCTATTGTGGGCATGATTGGCGCAATGATGTGCCGCCTAAGGATAAATCAATGGACAACCTGAAGTGATGTTCGGGACTACTTATTGTGGGCATGACGCGCACATGATGTGCCGCCCAAGGAGAAGCAATAAGTAGTCCTAGTGATCTTGATTTTGACCACTTATTGTGGGCATGACGTGCACATGATGTGCCGCCCAAGGAGAAGCAATAAGTAGTCCTAGTGATCTTTATTTTGACCACTTATTGTGGGCATGACGTGCACAATGATGTGCCGCCCAAGGAGAAGCAATAAGTGGTCTTAGTGACTTTTATTTGGACCGCTTATTGTGGGCATGACGTGCACAATGATGTGCCGCCCAAGGAAAAGCAATAAGCGGTTCTAGAGATTTTGGCTTAGGTTCCTATTGGGGCATGATGTGCACAATGATGTGCCGCCCAAGGAAACTAATAAAATATATGTATGTTATGATGTAAGCAGTAGTGAAATGTTGACTAAATTAATACGGTTACAAAATGATTTGATATGTCTCATAGTGAAATACTGAATTTGCCCGATTAATTGATGTTATTAAAACTGAATAGAGGATAAGTACTTGCTTTCTAGACTGTTTTCCAGGCACAATGATGTGCCGGGAATTTTATGATGTGGTGTACTAAAACTTAAATTATGGATTCGATATTTGTGTATGATTGTGAGAAACTGATACTTTGCTTCGTAAGATGTAATTTAAAGAAATGGAGAATTAGATAATTGTTTGTATTGCTACAAATAGAACCGTGACTGATTGAATAATAGAAATAAAGGATTGTAAATAAATACATAGATAAACCTGACAGAAGTCGAATAAAATATAGATGATGTATTAGATAACCGAAGTACTTAGTTAAGTAATTAATTTCGCTTTAAACTGTAGGTAATTCCTTCTATTACTAAAACAACGAAGGCACTCGTTGGCGAGCGGATGGCCGAGCTGTTACAAAATGTAGTAGTATTGTTTACATTTAACTAGCAACACTGTTAAGAGTTGGCAACACCATAGCCCTTCTACTAACCGTAGTGTCTATGAGACAGTTGAGACTCGACCATTCGATCGCCGACAGCCGACTCAAGAAGTTCTATTAGTGAAACCTCGGCCTGGTTGGCCGTTGGTCGTTGAAAGTTTAAAATATCGTTAAAATACTGGAAATATTATAATTTACTGTATGCGAATTTGTGATAAACTGATTTGATTTTGAGTTTGTTTATGTGATATAATAAGTAATAAAAGTATATTATCCTGAAACTGCCGTTTCTCTGAGTTGTCCAACACTAAGTACAGGTATTTCAAGAATGCCAGCACGCGCCGCCGCGGCCGGTACCGCAGCAACCGCTATGTCCCTGCATTTTAAATCTGTAATATCTTCGAAAATATTCATTTAAATTACATGCCGTAAAGGGCCATATTTATCTATATTAAATGCAAAATGTATTTAAGGTACTTAATTGGATAAGGATTAATGCTGTATTGCTTAAAATCGCTTCGTAAATAAGCCATTATTTCTCGTATAAAGTAAATGATAAAAAATGATTATTGTGGGTTATCCCAAAGAGATAGATATATACTAATACGGACTTTTTTGTAGACCTTTTTAAGGTGTACAATACTGTAGTACATTTTTTTGACCTATCTCGTAGGGTTCAGCCAGCGTTTGAAAAGTAAGCGCACAAAAATGTGTTTATTTACGACATCACATGCATGCATGTATTATATATATAAACTATATTAAAAAAAAACGCATCAAAATCCGTTGCGTAGTTTTAAAGATCTAAGCGTTCAAAGGGACAGAGAAAGCGACTTTGTTTTATACTATGTAGTGATGTAACATAATTAACGCAAGACCTCATACACCCAAGTTATAGTAATAAGTTAAAAGCATAATACAATGACCAAAACAATTTTTTTTTAAATAACTATTATTACCTACCAAGAAAATCGTATTGATCCTAGCATTATTTTATGCACTTAAAATTGAGTCTTACTGCCATGAAATAAGATTTAATTTTATTTAGCTCAATCGGCGGTCAGTATGGTAAAATATAATATTTTTGAAAACATTACCTATAGGTACTAAAAGTTACTGAAATTGACTTATCTTATTTTTTATCTTTGTTCTCATACGAGGAAGGCTCCACATATTGTATTTTTCATTACATTCATTACATTACAATAATATAATTATATCCGTTTTTTAATTGAAGTATTAACTACTGGGATTACTAAATTGATTAATATATTCGGATTCGGACAATGATTATCTTCTTGTCTGATGACTTACGTATACCATGCCTCATTTTACATAGATAATATTTTTAGATATATTTTCTACCCATCTATAGAAATCTATCTATACTAATAAAAAAGCTGAAGAGTTTTTTTTTTTTGTTTGAACGCGCTACTCTGGAACCAGCCGGATTTGAAAAATTATTTAGTAGCCCGATTTTTAAAGAAGGCTAAAGGCTAATCAACATCACGCAAGGATCCTTAGGAGTCGAGTAGTAACAAAAAAAGAACACTATGCGAAAACGAAGTAACAACGCGGGCAGGCGATGCGATGCGGTATGTCGGTGGGGGGACAAGAACAAGAAACTGCATGCGGAGGAAGTCGCGGTCAAAAGCTATTTTTCGTATAATTGCGGTCGTGCACCTCGATTCCGAACTTCACAAGAACTTTTGTCATTTTATTTGCTTCGAAAAAAGTGACGATGACCGGTTTAATGACGAGTTCTTCATCAAACCGGAATTGGCCGAAAACGCTTATTTACAACTCAACACATTTTTTGCTAATTTGTTGCAGTGGTTTAGGGAAAAAATAATGGTATTTATCGTCTATATAAACCCCAGTACTGGGGGGGGGGGGGGTATATATTTAATAACCTAACACAACCACAATCAAAGTACCTACAATGTTCCCTGTTGTGTTTTTACCCGGGGCTTTTACCACTGAACCATCGCTTCTCGCACCTCTGCTGGACACCACTGCATGGTCAAATATGGACAAATCGAAGACAGACTTCACATCTATACATTTATTATAAAGTCGCTTTTCGTGTCTGGCTGTGTGACAACGTTATTGCTTTAAACTACGCAACCGATTTTGATGCGTTTTCTACCATCATTAAGAGAATTTATTCCGGAAGGTTCATTGTGTAACACATTAATATTAAACTTACATAAGTATAATAAAGAAATCTTGATGTTTGGTCAAGTAAAATCCATCCGATGCAGGGGCTTGCTAGTCTAAAATAAATAACTCGTTTCAATTGATTGACTTTTAGAACTCGTGTCCCTAGACAATCATATCTTAATGACAAGTTTGCGGAAGCCGGATCGCGGTTTCAAAATCTATTTATGCTTGATTAACAATCAAAATCGTTTAATAACAAAAAATATGGCAGTGGTTTTCGTCTCACCGTCGTTAAATTGAAGGTCTGTGTAGCCGGATATACTGGCAGTCTCCTTTCTCCCACATCCCTGACGCATACCATTTTACCAGTAATGAAAATAAACTCCTTTGTGGCATTAAATCCTTCTTTGTATTTAAATTCTTTATTTATCTCTTTTAACACAGGTGGATCGAATAGTATCGTTTCTTTTACACACTTTTTTGAATCACTTTTGTACATCATTCCAAAGGGACAGCATTTCCTTGCACACGTCCCCTTGAGGCACACACATCCTCTTTCTATATTAGATTTGGGATCCACGAAAGTTTCATTGCTCCCGAATGTAAGACCGCCATACGTACCATTTACCAGTTCTACACTTTTTTCGAATTCACAAAGTTGCGATTCGGACACAGTCCCACAAGCAGTCACGAATAAAATAGTTAATAAGGTCCACATTGTCGTAATATTTTGGCCAATTGTATTTTGGACGACCGTATCGTTCGAAGGCCGTGTCGCAACTGTTATAAAACAAATGTGGGATTTCCTTGATCGATTCCGATTAATAAGTCGAGACTGTCTCAGAGAATCTTGTTTGAAACAGGTCTACCACCAAACCAGATTATTTATCCACTATACTAAGCAACTCGCCCCGACTTCGCACATGTGCAATCCTGCCGTCTTACGGTGAATAGCCGTAATTACTTCAAAGTGTATTTTAAGTAAATGACAGTTTTGTCTGAAACACTGTCGAGGTCTTCACTTGATTGAACTCCTAAGATAATTCGTAAAATAATTTATTGTTTCTAAAAATACCTAGTTCTATTTATTAGATTATTTTTTAAATTTGATTTTCCCTTTCTTTTTATTAAAAAAAATAATGATATTATGCAATCCCTAAGTAGAAAAGCCTAAAAGTCATAGTTAGGGCTTTTCTGTTAACAATTGTATTTAACGCCTTTTCAAGCTAGTATAGAAGTTTGTATTTAATTATTATTTATGATTTAAATATTTGACGATAGGAAATGCGCGCTGTTACAGTTATTACGGCTTTTCATAATTTTTTTTTATCAACTAATTGCGGAGTACAGACGCCAGCACATCAAGCTACCCGAAACTGTAAAATTTTCCCAATCAACTTTGAATCTTATGCTCTAACGATAAAGTTGTAAATCTATTTAAAACTTTTGAAAGATTTGTAGTAGCTTGATGTGCTGGCGTCTTCTGTACATACAAAGACAAAAAACCGTAACAACTATTACAGCTTTTGATTGTAGGATATCGAAATCACGAATAATAATGTGATATAACAAGGCCTAAAACAAAGTTACGAGTTTTAAATTATGCAAGCTGTCTTTTAATAAAAAAAGGGTTTAGCGTGGAAATGGTGGCTTTTCATTAAGAGAGTAATAATTATTTTCGGGGGTAAGCTATGTCCTTTTAACAACTTGTGACTTTGGCTACAAACGCATTACAGCTTTGTCATCTACATAGAAAGGTAGACAATTTCTTGGCAAGCCCCAACCTATATTTTAGTAATTTTTGATAAAAATGTTACGGCTTTTCACCGTATGGCGCATCATAATGTACTGACTCAGCGACATATCAGAACATCAAAGTAACATAGTGTTTCGGGATTGAATTTTCATAATGGTAAAAACCGCAATAAAATCCAATGGATTTTGATGATAGTTTGAAGATAGTTCAACCACAGCAGCAAAGCACTAGGAAGTGGTGAAGGGCGGGAGTTTTGGGGGACTGTCTTTTGTAATTTTGACGCTAATTTTAATAAATTACTTTTGATTTTAATACACCGTAGAACACTAATGATTGAGTATAGGTACCCACAGAAGAATTCTATTATTTTTGTTTCTTCAATTCTGTATCAGATTTGTATTTGTGTATCTTTCCTGACTCTTTAGAGAAAGTTAGACGTATGGAATTCCATTCCGAAGTGTGCGCATGTGTAGGTACTTATTTAGGAGAAACTTACAAACAGATATAGGTAACTAACCGTGATACGTGTTAGCCAGAATATGTATTGATATTTTTTTGTCGATTCTGTTAATGATGTTTTAATATCTTTGTTATTTGATTATTTCTCTGGTATTTTTTAGTAGTAGCCCGGAGACAACATTTATGTCCGGTTGATGGCAATCCCCTATTACATTGGTCTTAAATATAACTGTCTATTTTAGGTGCTCCTCTGCCTAACCCATCGAAGGATATAAGCGTGATTTCATGTTGTAATTTCTTTATTCTTAATGTCGAGGTTCTTCTAATCAGCATTCGCGATTTATTTGCCAAAATGTAAACAAATATAAGTTTATGGAAAAATTACTTTAAATCCTACCCCATAAAGTTAAATATTTTTATAACTTTTCAATAGTGCTAGTCACTCTGAAATCAACTTATTAGGCATTAAAATAAAATTGATATTTGTTTAACTTGAAATAATTTGAAACATAAGTTTGAATAGACTTCGTGATATCAATGGTCTTTTTTTTTTTTGTGGATGGGAAATCATCCAATGACCCCTCCCGCTCTGGGTGGAGCAGAAGGGAGTATCAGACTCTTACTGACTAAAACCCACCCGTGTTCCTTCCTTAGCCCTTTATGTTCCGGGGTAGCGGTAACCCTTTCGGACAATCCCGCTGCCCCGGCAGGCTTCGGCCCTTGCGGGCCCCTTCCTTATGCTGACATCTCTTTGAGGCGCGCGTGGAACACGTACGCGCCGTCCGGCACGGGCCTGGTCCTGATCGGACGGAGAGTTACCCATTACTCTCCGCCCGCAGGCCCGCGCCTACGGTGGCCGGGAGTCGTCTCGCGGCTCCCGACACCCGGAGCGTCTCCCACGGCGGCTGGGACGTGAGGCCCTTTCCCTCAGCCGTCCCGCCACCTCCTTCGCTAGCATGACTGCTTCGCAGAAGGAGGTGACTGCCTCCCACTCCCTCTCGCCCCGGACCATGGCTCGAACCAGGGCCGGGCGCGAGAGGTCGCCGCCGCTGCCGATCGCCTCTGCGAGAACACGGCGGTGCTCCGCCCAATTGGGGCATACCGCCACCGTATGCTCCACCGTGTCCTCCGGGCGACCCTCGCAGTGGTGACACCCGGGCGTTTCCTCCCGCCCGATGGTGTGCAGGAACCTCCCGAAACACCCGTGTCCGGTGAGGACCTGCGTCAGGCGGTAGGTGAGGGCGCCGTGGCGCCTCTCTAGCCACTCCTCAAAGAGGGGTCTTACCGCCGCTATCGCGGCGTGCCCTATATCAATGGTCTTCTGTTTGAATTTTCCAGTTTATAACCAAGTGTGCAAGTGTATTGTCCTGCGTTTTGCGCACATTACACTTCCCAAGAAAACAAAAATTACGTGCTTAACAAGTATTAAATATCACGATGTAAATTAATATTTATTTTACTTAATTACCGTAGCGACTTCAATTTCACTTCATTGGTGTTCACTTGTTATTCCAATGTAAGCGTTAATGTTATACAGGGTTACTTTTCAATGACCAGCCAAATTTAAGGATGTGGTACAGACCATCAAACTAAACAACTTTCTCCATGGGACCAGCATCGTAATCGCGAATAAAAATTCAGCCGTCCCAAATGTTTAGGTCGAGTACGTATTGAAGTTTTCTATGGGACTACGATGTTAGTCCCATGGAGAAAGTTGTTTAGTTTGATGGTCTGTACCACATCCTTAAATTTGGCTGGTCATTGAAAAGTAACCCTGTATGTATATACCTAAAACATAATGACAATTTTGTCATTTGATGACAAATGGTCGGTAATTGTGTAAAAATATAAATATTGATTGACATTACAATAATTGCTTTACACTTAATATTATTTTGTTTTAATTTGTTAGATAAGTTAAGTTTTATATATTAAAATATATTAAAATATCTTGGTTAAACAGCGTGTTTTAGAAATGTGTGGTCCTGTGGTACATAACAGACCATCAAACTGAAAAACTTTCCCCACGGGACCTGTCCATGGGACCAAAATCGTAATCGTGAAAAAAAAAAGATTCCTATCTAAACCTGTTTAATCCTTGCACACTGTGATATTTCCAGGTCACTACAATTTTTTTTTAGCAAAACTTGTTCTATTTTTTTAAGTTCTTATAAGGGTTATCTACTTTAATAAATGTTTTGAGATGAAAATTGACTCGGTCTCAGACGTTAACATTATACATTAACCACTTTCACGTTAATGTTATTCTAATAGCTTAATCAAAGCTCATTTCGATGCGAAAGACGTATGAGGATTATTATGTTTCGTTCCAGGTTTTAATACCAATCGAGATAATATGACGTTTTGATAGGTAGGCGAAGGTTTACCAGACAAAAGAGTTAAAAATCTAATTAAGTAATTTTTAATGTTACATTTTGTGATTTTGTAAAATTATCTTATTCTTTTCAGCGACAAAAAGTCCTATTAAACTTAATTACCCAACTTTTTTAAACCGTTTTATGCCTAGTAAATAAGCTCCTTTTTCGTATTTTAACACCAAAAATTGTCTTAATCTGAAGTCTCACCGTTCTCAAATGAAAGTCCTCAGTGGCCGGAGCCACTGGCACTCTAATTTCCAGCAGTTCATCTGAGCAATTCATTTTCCCGTACAAAAAGTGGAGCTCCTTCGTGGCATTATATCCTGGTAGCAGATGATACTTTCTCCAAACCGGTGGGTTGAAGGGTTCCGAGATGTCAAGGCATTGCCTCTGTGTCTGATGGTACGCCTGACCTAGAGGACAGCACTTCCTGGCACACACCTCCTTCATACACACACAACCCCGTTCCACTTTCGTCACGTTATCCACAAAGTATTCACCATGGTTATATTTAACACCATTAAACACCCGATTTTTAAGTTCCACACTGTTTTCTTTAGCACATTGCGATGCAGTACTTGTTATTATTGCGAATATAATAAACAGTACAGTTTGCATTTTCTCAGAGTGACTACCTCTGTACGGTCGGCGCGTACGCAGGTCTACAACTGACTGTTAATTCAAGATTGCTCAATAAGGGTTTTCCGTGGTCGCACGGTAAATAACAATTGTATAAGCCTACTTATAGGTACCATACACGCACAGGCTTGCGCATTTACGAGGAAAATGTTTTCTTTTGTTTGATTAAAGGCTGATTTTTCAATCGATAGATAATTTTTATTCATAGAATAAAATTGACCTTTGACAGATTTTGTATGGAAGAACGAAGAACTGTCAAAAAATCATAATTATTCCTCGAATAAAATTATCTGGCGTTGGAAAAATCGGTCCTAAATTGCAAAAAAAATTGTTCTAAAAACAATTTTACAGTGAGAGTAACCTGAGTAGTAAGAATTAAATTAAAGTTGAATATTCACAAATCTAATGGATTTTTATGTTCCCTTGACATGTTATTTTTTCTCGAAGGGCACAAAGATTTAACGTTTTTGTATGAAGGCCGCAGTAAATAGGCGATTAGGTACTATTTTTAATTAATTTATTAAACATGTTTTGACGTTTTTATGTTTGTTGACATGAAACTGCTATAGTGACTTCTTTAAGCTTCTTTGTGGGCACGTATATCATCTGTTTGTGTTAGTGTGTTATTTTTAATTATGTCGAACCGACTGAACCGGTTTTGAAGTGGTTTTCGTTATATTTCAAATCAAAAGTGACTCATAAAAATTGTTTTAAATCAAAAGTAGGTCTATGGTGTTTGTTTTATAGAGTTTCTTCTAAATTTAAACTATCTTTTATTAAATAAGTTTTCAATAAAATAAAGAAAGAAGGAAAATACGTTTATTTGCGGTGAACAAAAATCAATCAAAAATGCAAATCAGAAAGTATAGTATCTATAGTTTTAAGCTTCTGGATTTCAATAGTGGTTATTGAACTTGCGTTCTTGAAAACCGGTTTAATTTACGAAGTAAATAACACACGTATGATTTTAACTCGTTTTAACTTGGTAGGTACAATGCACCAGATGAAAAGGTTATTACATTGTTTTTTTATGTTTTAACACAGGTAATGTTGTTTTGAAGTTACTTACAAATTGGTAGATAGGTACAATTTCATAACATAGATATTAATTATAAATTAATTTTTCATTGATTCGATTAATGCATAAACCTGTCTTTATCAAAAATATTTATTTAAAAACAAAATTAACACAATTACGTCACTTATCGATCTTGGAAACTTTAGATTTCCAAAAATAAACCCGAATAACGGTGCCAGTTTCACTATATTTAAACTAAGATTACAACATGTTGAGCACACACGACAGTATTGAGTTCCGAAGCATGACTGACCAAGTGACCAGTGACTAGTCAAATTTCGCTCATCGTTAAAATGATTAAACGAAAATGAAAAAAACAGGGCCAATTGCCAGGGAGTGTAAATATTGTGGAACCAGGCCCGCAGGGTGATATTAGGTACAACACCACTTACCTACATTAAAATGTATGACAGCATCATTTACGAAATTAAAGTCTACTTCGCATATTTGAGGCTTGTAGGGTAAGTTATCGAATGTTTCAAGCGACGCGCGACGTGAGGTTTATAACTAGCGGTCCGTCCCGGCTTCGCACGGGTGGACATTAATTTTTTAAACATTTTATTTTTTTCTTGCAATCAAAAAAGAGTATATTAATCTGTGATAATGTAGCATTCAAATGGTGAAAGAATTTTTAAAGTCGGTTCAGTACCTTTTGAACCAATTCGTTACAAACATAATACAAACTTTTCCTCTTTATAATATTAAGTATAGATGATTATTAAAGTTAAGTGACGTTTAACGTCAAAAATATATGGTTAAACAGTCGTTACTCACTATTTAACTTTAAGCAACGCTTATGAATAAACGGGGCAATGTATAGCACCATACTTTGAGTTTGTGCGGTGATGATTTGGTGAGGAGAAACATGGAAACAGAAACATTTCTGGAACACAATTACTTACAAATAAATAATTATGAAAAAAAGCTAAGTGCTTGTCGGACCAAGCACAATGAATAAGAGTTCCGTAGTTGGGATGAATGTAACCCAAAAACAAACTTAAAATTGTACTTAGTTGAAAAACATGTTCTCCCAAACATCGCTATACTCACAGTCAATTACAAATGTAAGTTTGTAAATTGCAAATGTAAGTTTTTAATAAAAAAAAATACCTAAGTGATTAATATTTTCGGACATTTGCATTTACTTGCGCTGTGAGACCTTGCTTCTTGCCAAATTTCATGACTCTAAGTCAACGGGAAGTATCCTAGGTATAGGTTTTGATAATTGCGAGAATCAAAATATGTCGCTTAAATGGCCGTATTTTTGATTGGGTTGACTTAGAAACTTGATTTTTTTAGAGTTCCAAGGGACCGTAGACCTACGTTCCTGAAAAACAGGGTCTTGCTTGACAGACTGACAGACAGACTATACCTAATAGAATCGTAAGAAAGAGACACAAAAACGCATGGAAGCGGCATAACGCTTTTTAACCGACTTCCTAAAAGGTCTTATGACGTTATAATTATGTTCGACTTTATCTTTACATGACGATATCTACTAATCTACTCCTGCAAGTCACGTTAAGAAACTTCGTCTACTTACATATTGAGAAATGTATAGAAATAATACAATAAAAGTAGATACAGTCCATGTGATCTGATCACATAGTTATTAGTCAAAACAACATAAAATTGAATAGGTGACATTCAGGTGTTAGTAGGTACTTCGTCCTGACGTATTCGTCTAGGGCTTTTTTAAATGCATTACATCTGCTACTGTTATACACATCATCAGGTATTTCATTATAAAGTGTTGCTCCCTCGTATAGTATATTTTTCCTACCATAGTTAGTTCTGGGTTTTCTTAATTCTATTTTGTCTCGTCGTCTTGCGTTATAATATGTGTAAGTTTTCTTTATAAAGTTAAGTTGCGATTATGTGCCTTGTTTTATGATTTTATGTATTAGGATGGATGTTTTAAGTAGGTATATAGCGTTGGTTAATTTTAAGTATTTTGGTATCATTGTAGATTTTGGTGCTTGGTGTAAGGTAGTTGTACTTAGTTAAAGAGTTTTTTATTGCTTTATTTTGTAGTATTTGATTTTTTAATTTTTTTTTTCATAATTTCGAATCATTATTATGAAGATAGCACTGAGATTGTAGTTTATCTGTAAACAACCACCGTTTATAAGCACCCGCAAATACCCACCGTTTATTTTCGTGGTAGTGGCTTATGAATTTTGGCCAAAAGATGGGAAATGAAAAGTTATCAGTCTACCGCTTGTCTGTCCATGGTAACGGTAACGATCTATTCAAATTTATTTCCAATTGATGTTATTTCAAGTTAAACAAATATCAACTTTATTTTAATGGAATTTAAGTTGATTTCGGAGTGATTAGCACTATTGAAAAAGTTATAAAAATGACTGACATTGCAGCGTAAATTGAACTTTATTTTGTAGGAATTAAAGTTAGTTTTCCATAAACTCATATTTGTTTACATTTTTGACAACTAAATCACGAACGCAGATTATATACAATGTGCACCACCTAGATGAACCGACGACCTGAAGAAGGTGGCTGGGACAAACTGGATGCGTAAGGCGTAGGACAAGGTGTTGTGGCGCATCCTTGGAGTGGTCTGTGTCCAACAGTGGGCTGCGATAGGCTAAGTTGAGATATACAATATGGAGACGACAATAAATGAAAATACTGGCATAGGAATACTTTGAAACTATTAAACAAATCCTAACATCAAAATTGATAAAGTGATATTTTTCAAACAAACTAATTAATAGATAATGGCCCCGATTCTGTTGTTCACAAACTAAACTAAATTTAAGTTCAGTGCATCTTTTTCTTTCTATTTCATTAAGAAAAGGACAGAATATAAATATTAGTTTAGTCCTGTCAAATTAATCAGCGCCTGACATAAATTGACGTAATTTTAGTAGCCAATTTTTAATCACGTCTAAACTTGTGCATGGATTATCTAATTTGACAGGATTAAACTAATATTTATCTTCTGTCCTTTTTTTAGTTAAATAGAAAGAAAAAAATGCACTGAACTTAAATTTAGTTTAGTTTGTGAACAACAGAATCGGCGCCAATGATGAGCCTAATATGGGTGGTGCTGGTGCCAATCTTCGACTAGCTTTAAACTACGAGGTAGATAGAAAACAAAATGAAACGAGGTAGGTTTTAACTGTTGGGTATATTTGGTTGAATTTTTGTATGCAGACTGGGAACATCACTAGATAAACTAAGTTTAATTTATTGCCGTATTGTCGTCTCCACCTTGTATTACAGGGTAGCCAATTCGATTATAAGCAACTTTTTTTGGCTACGATTTTTATTTGGCGCCTTGTGGTTCTTTGATACCAACCATTTAGTTAAAATGTGGCAAATTCGTTATGCACCATTTAAGGTCATGACTACCGCATTAACTTTATCCAAAGTTTCCTGAACGGACTGAAAAACGACCAAATTTCTTTCAACAAATCGGTACGAGTAGGTAACTAATCCCATTTTGATCACAGAGGATTTAAAATCAAACAAAATTTTCACTATTATGGAGAAAAGCAACGTTTGTTGACCCTGCCAGGACCTCTAAATTATTTTTGTCTGACTGGTTATATGACGTGATTGCACCATTCTTCCTTGAAGAGGCTGCAGGACAGTTAATTTTTTTTTTTTATTAAATTATTCAGTTACACCTAGATAACACGTGGTTCCAATATAATATGGAGCCAGAAACCATGTAACACGAAATATAATCGAAACTTTGAGAGGAATGTTTCCGAGACAAGAAATTTCATGAAATGTTGACATTAATTGACCCCAAATTCAGCAGATTCGTCAGGTCCTGCCTTTTTTCTATAGGGCTAATCAATTCTGATCACTAGGTAAAAGCAGAATATTTGTTAATTTAACAGTAGAATACTTAATAAAATATGCAAAAATTTGGTGAAAAACACGATGAAAAATGATCGCATTTTGAACCAGCAAAAAGGATTTGGCGGATGTTATGTTTAATTTATGGAAAAATATCTGGTAATTTTAGATTGTAATAAAAATATACCTTAATTTAAACTTTTGTACCTTCGAATTAGGCATCCTGTACCTACGTACAGGGTGGCCAATTCGAAGGTACATAATACTACCTACGTAGTATCAAGGGCAAAGGCAAAGCTTTAATGCAACTGAAACTACCAAAGTGGTAGTGAACAGTGGTGATGAAATAATGCTTTTTTTTTTTTTTTGAGGATGGGAAATCATCAAATGACCCCTCCCGCTCAGGGTGGAGCAGAAATGAGTGTCAGACTCTTACTGACTAAAACCCACCCGTGTTCCTTCCTTAGCCCTTTGTGTTCCGGGGTAGCGGTAACCCTTTCGGACAGTCCCGCTGCCCCGGCAGGAAAGCACCTGCTTGGGTTCGAACCAACGACCTACAACTCGTGAGTCGCGGCCGTTACCACTGGCCCACCACTGCTCTTTTACAATAACTAGCCTTATTTCCAGCATGCTTAGTAACACAATAATGAAAAGAAAAAATTCTCACCCTCATCACACTAAAGCTTGCCATGCTTAACATAATTCTCGTACGTATTTCATAATCGATTTCTGAACATTCCATCTTCCCATACACAAAATGGAATTTTTCCGTAGTATTGAATCCTTTGATTGGCTGCCTAATATTATTATAATCATATACTGGCAGATGGAACTCCTGTGGTTCAGGCACACAGAGCGTTATTGACGTGTTATACGCTTGCCCGGCTGGACAGCATTTCCGAAAACACGTTTCTTTCATACAAACGCATCCTCTCTCCGATTTACTAATGTTATCTGCATAATATTCCCCGTCCAGGTACTTGACGCCATTGTATGACCGGTCTGTTAGTTGCACACTGTTCTCATATTGACAGGACTGCGATGTGGTTCTCGTAATTAACACAAATAGAGTAAATGCAGAAAGCATTTTTTTAAAACATCTAACCATTTATATTTCTTGATGATTTCACACTTTGCACTGAAATATTTAGGGTGTATTTATGTATTGTTTGGTGCACAATAACCGGAAAATTATAACAATCTTAATGCAGACAATAAGGAAAAAAATCGCAAAACGACCGTCTTTCAGCTAAAAATATACATGTTATTTTAAGAAGACACTTTGGTGAGGTCAAAATATAATGACCTATTCATCGCGATGAACCAGGTCATTACATTTTTAACCTTGGAACGCTTACGCCAGTGCCCACCTCCAACACTTTTTTGCTATAAGTATTTAGGGTAACGCAATTAATCCATCTTCGAACTCATTAAGATATCAATTGGGTGTTCCCGATTATAGATAACTACCTTCTGGCCGCGATTCCTCCACGTCAAATTTCACCCTCTCCCCATTCACCCTCTTAGGGGTGGAATTTCAAAAAACCCTTTCTTAGTGGATACCTACTCTTCACAAAGATCATACCCTCCAAATTTCATGTCTCTAGGACTAGGGGTTTAGGCTGTGCTTTGATATATCAGTCAGTCAGGGACTTTGAATTTTATATAAAGTCCTCCAGACCGTATTTCGACCACGGCGGCCAATCTCAACGGAGACTAGCCTTCGGCGCGAGAGATATTATAGTGCACAAGTGTGTGCGCAGACACAGGTGCACTCCCTCTTCCCTCACTCTCATAGTCCGATGGGACAGCAAGCCTACACGACCGGAGAGAGATCAGGCGCAGGACCAACGGTTTAACGTGCTTTCCGAGGCCTAGGGGTATCACACCGCCAACTTCCAAACTCCGGACTGTTACTAAGAAATTCCTAATGAAAAAACTCAATAACAACCCGCCCGACCCGAATTTTATATACATAAATATTGAAGGTTTATTTCATTATTACTGAAGCGGGCTAATAGTCTTTAAAAAGGTCTTTAATAAAAAGACTAATTAAAAACTGCTACTCGAATACTCCTAAATTAACTAACAAAATAAGTTCAGACTTTAAAGAAGTACCAACCAAATTAGTATTGTCATAACTTCTTTATTCATCATTATCATCGTTTCAGCTGAAGATGTCCACTGCTGGACATAGGCTTCCCCCAAGCACCTCCACCTCGACCGATTTTGTGTTTCTCGCATCCAACGGGTTCCTGCGGCCTTCACGAGGACTTCTATAATAACTAAATAAAATAAGTACCTAATTTTACTAAGATTGTTATTCTTTTCTGGGTATTGTCCGATTTTCTATTAAAAAAAAATCAAAATTTTGGTCACTAGGTACATCAGCCGATGATGAGCAAAATAAAAACTTCTTTACTATGAAAGTGAGACACAAGACACTAGAAACTGACCCTAGGAAAAAATAGTTATCAAAAGATAAGGCACTTCTAGAAGAGACGGAGACACTGAGAATGCGACAGACTTAATGCAGACCCGAGCACCAACTGAAACCCGAAATTAGGACTAACTGGCTCCACATTATTGGCAAGGGAATAAAAATTTATGTGACACCTGACTGGAAATGCTAGAGCGACCATGAGTTCGCGATTTTGTGCAAACCTTTTCAGCATCAATATTGAAAACATAAGAGTTCATTGAAAAGAGATGAAGATGTGTCTGAGACATATTTGCTTTCTTGCTTTATAGACCAACTAACTATTGCCCGCGACTTCATCTGTAATCCTGGATAATAAGTAGTTTATGATCTTACCAAGGTCATGTTCTTTATGTGTGCTTAATTTCATCGAAATCCGTTCAGCCGTTTTAGCATGAATACGTATCAAACAAACTACCAACCACCTAGTAAGTGCGCACCAGAGAACGCTGCGGCCCAGCCCGGTCTTCTACATCATGACTTTATCTTCAGTTTCCGACATTTCAAAGTAGGATCATAAAACGAAATAGTAACACTCTCCTATTTTCATCAAAATATAATACGCAGTGGTAACCTAATTTATGTAATCAGCTTTTTTTTTTGTGGATGGGAAATCATCAAATGACCCCTCCCGCTCTGGGTGGAGCAGGAGGGAATGTCAGACTTACTGACTAAAACCCACCCGTGTAAGGAACACGGGTGGGTTTTAGCCTTTTATGTTCCGGGGCAGCGGTAACCATTTCGGACAATTCCGCTCCCCCGGACAATCCCGCTCCCCATGTAATCACCATTGCTCTCGAAATGGTGATGGAAAACATCGTGAGGAAACTGGCATGTCCTAGAACCAAAAATTCTAAAATATGTGACATCTCCAATCCACATTGGGCCCGCGTGGTGCATTATGGCCTACTCTCCCTCTCACAAAGAGGAGGCTTGTGTCTCAGCAGTGGGAACGTTAAAGGATGATTATGCAAATGCTCAGACGCACATTTTTTTTTGTTATATTGCTTAGGGACACTTTTTCCGGACAACGGACACATCACTTAGCTAGAAACTTTATCAAAATACTAAAGTACAGACGCCAGCACATCAAGCTATCCGAAACTGTCAATTTTTCCCAATCAACTTTGAACCCATTAGGTTCAAAGTTGATTGGGAAAAATTGACAGTTTTAGCCCTGGCTCTTATACAGACGCCAGCATATCAAGATACCCGAAAGTGACAAATTTTCCTATTCAATCTTGAAACTTATGCTTCAGCGATAAAATCTACTAAAGAATTTTGACAGATTGTAGTAGCTTGATGAGCTGCACCCTAATTGCGAAACACACTATCGATCGCAATTTGAATCATTTTGAAGCATATTGCTAATCCATTGCTTCATATGTTCGAAAAATGTGTCCGCTCAACAATGTAAAAACGCAATGAACGTTGTTGATCTGTCAAAATGAAACCCATTGCTACTAACAGTGCGTTACGCAATTACCCCGCTGGCGTCTGTGCCTAAAGTTAATGCTAGAAACTCTGGTTTTTTCGTAGAGCAGCACTACGAAAAGCTGTAACGGGCTACATAATTTTGACATTAAAGTATTGTCATCTGCATTCACAGATTTTATGAGATACTAGCTTCTGCGTGCGACTTCCTTCGCGTAAAGTTTCTTGCTCCACCGACCCACCACGTCGCATCGTATCGCCTGCCTATGCTATCCCTTCGTTTTCGCTTATCGTTCTTTCTGAATTATTTTATTTTTACTCGACTCTTAAGAGTCCCGCCATAATGTAGCCCAATTCTTAAAGAAGGTGTTGTAGGTTCAAGACTTGGACTTGGTTCTTGAACTTTATTATTAGTATAGATTTCACTCATCATCTGTCTAGCCTTTTCCCAACTATGTTGGGGTCGGCTTCCAGTCTAACCAGATGCAGCTGCTGAATACAATTATTTTACACTAGCTTTTGCCCGCGACTTCGTCCGCGTAGGTTTCGTACTTTCCTCAAATAAATTTAACACCCTCTCCACCTCCCCCTGAAAGGTATTTCGAAAATTATTGATTACGATCTTTATACTTACTTTATTTAAAGAAATAAGTATTCGGGCCAATATTTTAGTTAAACTACCTAAGATGTTTCAAATAAACTATCCTCCCTTTTCATCACGACAGGGCTTGTTTTTGCATTTGGTACGTTTCCATTTTTATGATATAAAGATTATTTATACCCATTTTCGTGTTAATGGAAGTTGGAGTTTCTACGCCTTAAACTTTATTACCCTTTTCTACCCCGGTAGGAGTAGAATAAGTAAACTCATACTTTTTTATTTTAAGTAAGTAAGTAGTAAACCCCTAAAAGTGACAATCTTTATTATTTACTGAGGCAAATGTTGAAAAGTTTCAAGTTTCTTAACCAAAGGAATAAGACCACATTTTCACCTTCACAGTTTTTATCCCCATAGGGGCGAAATATTGAAAACATGTATGGGACGTTTCCATATCATGACTCAAAGATTATTTATACCAATTTACCATTGACTCAAGTCACGCAATAAAATACTCCTCTGTGATATGGACTACCCCCGTTTACCCCGTTAGGGTTAGATTTTCGAAAAACCCAGTCACACTTTTTTATTAATTTTGGTCTTAAGTATACATACTGAGTTCCGAGTTTATATTATTGGACCGCGCGATAAAATTCTTCCATAAACTGACACCCTCAATCTCCCTTTAGAGCAGAAAAACATAAAATGACAAACTATAATTTACTTAGATAAGTATTTGTGCCAAGTTTGCAGCTTAAATTTATTCATACCATTTTTTTGGAGTAAATCAAGCTACGCACTATAATACCGGCCTTAAAAATCGAATTTCCTTTTTTTTACCCGTCAGGGATCTACTTTCGAAAGACCCATTTCTTATTACTTACTTAGACAAATATTCCTTCCAAGTTTCAAGTTTATTAACCAAATGAATAAGATTTTTCGTATAAAGTTTTTCCCCACTTTTCACCCCACACAGGAGGAATTTTGAAAAAATGTTTGGGATGTGTTCATAACCTGACTCAAAGATTATTTCCAACAATTTTCGAGTTAATCAAGCCACGCAGTAAAATGGAAAATTAACTACTCCTTTTCACCCCGTCAGAGGTAGATTTTCGCAAAACCCTGATACATGTTATTCTTTACTTTTGGTCTTAAGTATAAATACTGAGTTTCGACTTAATCGGACCGCACGTTAAAATTCTTCCATACAAATGTTGATACCCCCTAATCGCCCTTTAGGGGGTAGTTTAGAAAAGCAAAAAATGCCAAAATTCATAATTTACTTAGATAAGTATTCATGCCAAGTTTCAAGTATATTAACCAAATGAATAAGATTTTTCATATAAGCTGTATCCCCACTTTTTACCCCCACAGGGGTGGAATTTTGAAAAATCGTTTGGAATGTGTTCATCACTTGACTCACAGATTATTTATACCAATTTTCGAGTTAATTAAGCCAGGCAGTAAAATTTGCCCTATAAAATTAACTACCCCTTTTCTCACCGTTAGGGGTAGATTTTCGAAAAACCCTGATACACGTAATTCTTTATTTTTGGTATTAAGTATAAATACTGAGTCTTGAGTTAATCGGACCGTGCATTAAAATTCTTCCATACAAATTTTGACACCCCCCCATCCCCCTTTAGAAGGTAGTTTAGAAAAACAAAAAAGACCAATTTTCATAATTTACTTAGGTAAGTATTCGTGCCAAGTTTCAAGTTTATTAACTCAAGTAATAAGATTTTCCATACAAACTTTCATCCCCCATTTAACTCCCTTAGGGGTTGAATTTCGAAAATTCCTTCCTTATTCCTCGTCTACATTATAAAAGGAACCTTTGTGCAAAATTTCAGCTTTCTAGGTCCAGGGGTTTGGGCTGGGCGTTGATGAGTCAGTCAATCAGTCAGTCAGTCAGTCAGTCAGTCAGTCAGTCAGTCAGGACTTGTCTTTTTATATATATAGATGGAGCGACTGTCTATCTGATCTCCACAACCCAGTTACTAGGTAATACCCCTTGGTAAGACTGGTTGTTAGATGAGGTCAATGAAGCCGAAATTACGATGAGATCTCTGATGTTGTGAGATAACTACAGAGAAAAAACAGAACGTGGTTATCTGTTAGATAACCACTAAAAATCATATGCTGGACATTTATTTAAAAATGAGAGAGATATGCTCATACGAAAATCAATCATCAGAGCGAACCATTTTTTTTCATTGATTTGAGTGATTGATTAATTTGTTTTTTTTGAGTTGTTTTAAAAAATAAATAAATAATAATAAAATTTTATTACATTTCTTTCCTCCATACTAACAGATTTTTCGTCTGTAGTCCGTTTATTTTTTTGCGGTACGTGATCTTTGATCTATTTTGATCAATATTTTTGTGGCAGCTGAAGTCAAAGACTTTGCCGACGTGTTAAAAATAAGTACGCAATACGCGTCATTATGCTAGGAGATATAGATAGTGCAATCCACGAAGACGCGCCCCACTCTTTTTCCTATTGCTTACAGCAGAAATGTGCAACATTCCGCTAGTGTTTTAGTTATGTAAATACACACGAATTATTATTAGTGGGTAATTAGAGTATATCGAAAGAACTAAAACACTAATGGAATTAACTAGCGATAAACGCTAGCGATTCGGAAGAAGATTGGGGCGCGTCTTTGTGGATTGCAATATCTATAAGGTAGGAATTACAAAATGCTACCCGATTGATCTAGATCCTGGCTCTTGTGATACAGAAACTCCTAGTACAGACGCCAGCACATCAAGCTACTACAATCTGTCAAAATTCTTTAATAGACTTTCAACTTTATCGCTAAATCATAAGGTTCAAGGTTGAATAGGAAAATTTGTCAGTTTCGGGTATCTTGATATGCTGGCGTCTGTACAAGAGCCAGGGCTACACTGCAAATTTTTGAGTCTTGAAGTGAAAATAAATAGTAATTGTTATAAATTATTATTATTGGCCGTTAGTTTGTTTACAAATAATCACTGTGATTTGGGGTTTGAGTTTTTTTTTTTTAAGAAGTACGGAAATAGTTTTCTCGTCATCTTGTCTCTTTTTCGCTCCCGGTAATTACGATATGGCGTCCTACTTCCACATGTCATCAAATAGTGTGACATTGTACCTTATTTGAAAATCGATTATTGGGTTGGTAACCTCCCCTCCTCCTCTTCCTCTTTTTTACTAATAATATTAATGCTTAAGACGATTTCAAAATGAAAGATGATATCTTGCAGTATCTTCATGTGGTACTATTGTACCAATATCGAAATTACCAATATTATCGCGATGTCAGCCAAAACCTTTACGAAAGCGACGAGCTTCTGTCCGCGACTTCGTCCCCGTGAAATTTCTTGTTCCTCTAACCCATCACGTCGCATTGCATCGCCGGATTACTTCTACTTATACTCCATTTACGATAAGATTAGACATTTAAACAAACCTTTTTTACCGTCTGTTCAATTGATTTTGACTTATATTCCGTAGGTATAGGGATGGCATTAAAAGCAGTAAACAGTTGTTATTGTAAGCACTTTTTTTGCTTTTAATGTCATCCTTATGCCTACGGAATAGAAGTCAAAATCGCTTGAACAAGCTGTAAAAAAGGTTTGTTTAAATGTCTAATCGTAGTGTTAATGCAGTATAGGAGGCTCAATTCAATAGCGGTTATTTGAAAGCCAAATGATCAAGACTTGGTATATTGTGCTTCCACAAATTATTGATTTAACCTACAATTTTCTTCATGTTCTGAAAAGCCACGCCATCAAAGAAAACCACATAATAGTAAAGATTTGTTATTACAGCTAATTTTGATTGATGACGCAAAATCAAGGCGCCAAATAAAATAAATAGTTTTTTTTATTTGGCTCCTTGAATTTATTTTGTCATTGGTCACTCGTCACCAATGACTTAACTAGACGAATATGACCAACAGGTAAACGCAATTCTTAAAGGCGATGATGAATGGTGTACGTAAGTAGAACAGTTCGGGAAATGTCCTTAGACACAGGATGACTCGTGAGTCATGAACAGTTTGTGGCGACTGCTAAACGTGGTTTTCCCAATGACTGCTTTAATAATAACATTATTTATCAAAAATACCCTCCATGACCATCAGTTGGTAGTCATGCTTTTCAGCTGTACCATTCAATTCCTTTCGAAGTCGTACGAAAGTCTTCGATATCGTAAAACCGAGTTATGGAACTAAAATGGAGTTGGGTAGGACACCTGGTAAAGCGCAGTAATGTCAGATGGAGTGGGAGAAACAGCGTGAGGCGGGCGTCCAAAAACTGGAAAACGAAGTGTCGGTCGTCCGGCGGCGAGATGGGCGGACGATATTGTTGCAAACGCGGGTAGAGTAAGGATGAGGTTAGCACAGAAGCGTGAAGATTAGCACAAGGAAAGAGAATATAATTATAAGTGAAGACGATACACCTAAAATAAAAATTAGTAGATGATGATGATTCATTTGTTTCTAGACTTATTTAGGACCGCGACTAACGAGGTTCGAATCCATTCAAGTGCTTTGCTTTGTGTTAAATTACGAGTATTACATCACCACTGCTCTCAAAACGGTGAAGGAAAACATCGTGAGGAAACATACATATCCTAGAATCATAAAATTCAAAGACATGTGACATCTACCAGTCTGGTCTGGGCCCGCGTGCTGGATTGCAGCCCTCTCCGGGAGTTTGGAAAACAATAATTTGGAACCAATGTAAAAGGTATGATGGTATGTGATGTGGTAGGTAATGTAAGTCTGACAGACAGTCTTAGAAAGGCTCAGATAGACAGTCGCTCCATTTAAAATATTGTTACCTATTGACTTGGACTGAAAGACGATCCCAATACAGCGTGTCCAGACCATCAAACTGAACAACTTTCTCCATGGAAACAGCATCTTAATCGCGTAACAATAATCGATCCATGTGTAATTGTGTATGTGACAGATAATTATTTTTTCGCGATTAAGATGTTGGTCCTATGGAGAAAGTTGTTTGGTATCACACCCTTAAATATGATCACACATTTCTTATGCACGCTGTATAGTTCTGTTGAGAACACCGGGGTAATTGCGTAACACACTATCAGTAGCAATGGGTTTCATTTTGACAATTCAACAACATTCATTGCGTTGTTTATGTTGTTTAGCAGATACATTTTTCGAACATATGAAGCAATGGATTAGCAATATGATTCAGAATGATTCAGATTGAGATTGATAGTATATTACGCAATTACCTACTGTGCAGGCTATGCAGGTGATGTAGGTGATGCTGTTTAAACTTGACAGATTGCAATCTAGAACGATCTTGTTCTATAACAATAAGTATAGAAAAGTTTATATTCATGATTGCAACATACCTACTTTTCAGTACTTATCTACTTCACGTTGGCTGCGCAATCGCAATTAGTGCAGCTAAGTGTTATGGTGTGATTCAATATCACCTTATGCATTTTAATAACATAACCAAGGTTATAAGATACTCGTCTACAGATTATTAAATTGTCTTTGTTTTGTCTGAAGGTCACTTTACCTATTTCCACTAAATCCCCACGATTCCTACCACAAGCATGAGTCGGGGGCCCGGGAGACCCCCGACGGGTGCCAGCCCGCTATGTTCTTACCCAAAATTTCTTGGTTCATGTTTTTTTTTGTACACTACTAACGTGATTCAAAGATTTTTTATCGAAGCAAGTAGGTATATATATATTACTAGCTGACCCCGCAAACGACGTTTTGCAAAAAAAAAAATAAATAGATAGTAGCCGATTCTCAGACCTACCCGATATGCACACAAAATTTCAGACAAATCGGTCCAGCCGTTTCGGAGGAGTATGGTAACTCACTGTGACACGAGAATTTTATATATTAGAAGATTATTATATATTCAAAAATAATAGGTAAGATTATAATCTTGGTCTAGATTATAATTATTGATCTAAGATTATAATTGGTTATAGAAACCAATAGCTAACATAATTATATAATCTGTGTATTCTAGATTCCATGTCGAAGTAAATAATGTATCTATACATATAATAAAATCGTAGGAAAGTCAAAACTGTACATTGAATATTTTTTAAAAAGAATACTTGGGGCGTGATCTACAATCGATATCGAAGCAAAAAATATAGTTTTTAGAATTTTTGTCTGTTTGTCTGTTTGTCTGTTTGTCTGTTTGTCTGTTTGTCTGTCCGGGATAAACTCAAAAAGTACTGCATGGATTTACTTCAAATTTTGCATGAATATTAGTAAGAGTTTGGGTCAACATATAGGCTACATATTATCACGCTATCACCTACGGGGGAGGAGCTGTGAATCTTTATTTTTCTTACGCATTCTGTGACAGCGTGTAATCTAACGACGCATATTTAAATGTTGTTTTTGAGTAAGCCATGATATTATCTAGCTTTACACTATAAAAACTACGCCATTTAAGTAACTTGGGCAGAGAAATATAGTTTAATGAATGTTAGTAGTATAAAGACAATTTTAAAACAGCGCCATCTATGAGATTTCATAAAAATCACATCAAGTTACATCTTAACATTTTTTTGGAAATTAATAATTTAAATTTGATCATGTTGGCGAGGTAAGTAGTTAGTTATTCTTAAAATTCATAGATGGTGATGTGCATTTTCTTCATATAAGTTGTATCGTATAGTTCGTTTTGACAAATTCAAGTTCCTACAAAACCCTCAAAATCTTGAGCAGAGTTGAGGAAGACAATTTAAAAAAAATGCGGTGTTAAGTATTACAAAAAAGTTATGTTCATTGATGATGATCATTTCATTTTATGACACCCTCGCGGAGGCGAGCGTCAGTAACAGTCCCAGCCGCATGCGTCATCTGTTTGCCGTCATCTTGGTGTTTTGTGGAATCGCGAACCCGGTAGCTTTGTGGGAGAAGTATCGCCATCATCTGTCTGGAGATTTTCTACAAGCTTTGAGGCGTGCTACTGGAGACGAAAGTCGAAGTAACTGATGAACGCGAGCTGAACACCTGTCTCAGTTCACTTCAAGATGTGGTCATTCCTATCGGCGGCAATCCACTGATCGAATATGGGTTACCAGCTCCCCAATCATCACCGTATCAAGACCGTGGAAAACGGGAGTATAACGCTGAGACAAATTACGATCCGGGCGAAATGACCACTATACGAAATGGCCATGTCGCTTTGTTCTCTTCAGAGCAAAAACTTTATGACACCGTCCTTGAAAGCGTTGGGCAAAACCAGGGTAAAATGTTTTTCTTGGATGCTCCTGGTGGAACAGGAAAAACATTTGTTACCACTGGCATACTTGCAGAGGTCAGGAGGCAAGGCAAAATTGCTATTCTGATCGTATGGGATGAGTGTACGATTGCCAATAGAAAGGCAGTTGAGGCCGTGGACAGAATCCTGCAGGACATCCGCAGGAACGAACATTTGATGGGTGGTGTCACAGTTCTGTTCAGTGGTGATTTTCGGCAAACGCTTCCCGTGGTGACGCGGGGCTCGAGGGCTGACGAGGTGAATGCTTCGTTGAAACGATCTTCGTTGTGGTCACGAGTTCGTACGCTGCGCTTGACCATTAATATGAGAGCTCGGCTCGGCGGCAATGCACGTGCTCAAGAATTCTCCGATTTCCTTCTAAGTCTTGGCGAAGGCACTCTACCAGAAGAGATAGGTGGACAGGTGGTGCTTCCAGAGTCTCTCGGTAGAGTGGTATCCAGCTTAGAAGAACTAATTCACTGTGCATGTGTACGGGGACATCAGTCGTATACCGCACCAGCAGAATTCTTGGGTGTGTGAGTGGGCCATTTTGATGCCCAAAAATGATCAGGCTGCAGCAATTAACGAATGCATTCTCTCGGAAATTGAGGGGAATAAAGTGGTCTACACCTCGATAAACACTGTTGTCGAGCAAGATGACGCCACAATTTTCCTGTGGAATTTCTGAGCTCCCTGTCAGCCAGTGGACTTCCAGCGCATACCATCAAGCTGAAGGTCGGTGTTCCGATTATGCTTCTTCGGAACCTATCTCCTCCGAAGTTGAATAACCCACCTTAATGTCATCTCGCTCCACAAACACACCATTGAGGCGGAAATTCTTACGGGTTGTGGCGTCGGCGAGGCAGTATTTATACCACGCATTCCCCTCATACCTCATAATTTTCCGTTCCAGTTCAAGCGCGTACAGTTCCCCGTGAGTGTTTGCTTCGCGATGACCATCAATAAGTCGCAGGGGCAGATACTGAGGGCAGAGGGTGTCGACCTCAGGACGAGTTGCTTCTCACAAGGGCAACTGTACGTCGCTTGCTCCCGCGTCACCAGTCCTGACTCTCTTTACATTTTGGCTCCTGGCAGCATAACTGCCAACGTAGTTTATAGAGAAGTGTTGTAAGGTATTATACCTTTGTACGTATTTTTACTCTTTTGTGTCCTAGAATGTATTCCTGCATTATTTTCTCTATTTCCTTCAGTCACATCTTATGACTGAACTCAGCAGGATTCCCATATAACACTCTTCACTTGCTTCGCTTGCAAAAAAAACTTATATTTTAATGCTATCTTAAAAGTTGTGTACTTACAATGCTATAGCGACACTGGCATCTTAGGTATTTTTGGTGCTGTAGAGCCTTCACGCAGACGACGTCGCGGGCAGCAGCTAGTTTCTTCATAAAACCAAATTCTACAGAAATTGACAAAATAAAAATGGCCGTTGCTATCTAATAAAATTCAGAAAACGGGGGGCAATGGGCACAATAATATTCAAATAGGTATTTACCTACTTTTAAAACACGATTCTGAGTATCTATTATAACCAATTATTTATTCCCTGTAACAAAATATGCCTATTTAAAACGTCATTTTTCCCTTTATTGATTTTTTCCTGCCCAGTAGGTACTATTGTACCCGGGTTTTAAGCGTCATCTTTGTACATAATTAATTGGATAGAGTAAATAATACCTATGACTAAACAAATTAATTCCGGCAATTATGATTTTTAAATTCCTTTGCTGCATAGGTACGCACTGCAATTCATTCTAACAGTAGTTACAAATAAAGTCACTATTATTATAACCTGATTTAAACCTTATACATTGTAGTTAAGTTTCTAGTGATTTTTCCCATGAGTACTTAGGTTAGGTCAGTTATATACCTAGATACCTACCTCAATAGACCTTTTAGTATGAACGACTCTTTGTTGATTTTCCTCAGTATTTACCCAACAAATGACATACATTGTAAATAATTATTTTTAAGCCGGCTATTGACTTAAGGCTGAATTTTCAATAGTCTTATAATTTTTATCTGGGGAATAAATATTGCGGTTTGACAGTTTTTACCGACTTCACAAAAAGGACGAGGTACTATGTTCGGATGATTGTATGTTTTTGGAATCTGATGAGGAAATCCCATGGAAATCGAGGGAAACCCTCAAATTTTGTAGGCACACCTATAGCGATTTGGGTATTTTTCATAGTAACTCGTGCATTTGCTCTCAGAAAGCACCATTCGGTGAAGTGGAACTGATGATGAAGACCACAGATGGCCATCGGAACTACTCAATAATAAATATTTCACGGTTTGCGATTCGATTAGGTAATTTAAATCAGCTCCAGTTCTCCTGGTTCTTACAAGGAGAACTCCTCAACAGTTAACGTCCCTGCATCGGGAAAAGCAATATTTTGTAAAAGGTGATGAGCAGTTGACATTAGGCTATTGTAACTTAGACAAGTTACAAACTGGCCCACTAAAAAGTGAAAAATAAAAAACTTTTTTACAAAAAAAACTACCGACTTCCAAAAAACACTACAAAGTGAAAAATAACTTTAATTTCGGAAGTCGGTGTCAATAAAAGAAAATGCGGAACCAACGACACAGACTTCCGAAATTAAAGTTATTTTTCACTTTGTAGTGTTTTTTGGAAGTCGGTAATTTTTTTTGTAAAAAAGTTTTTTATTTTTGTATAGAAAATATGTCAAACTGTTATAATTATTCTTCAGATAAATACACCAGGTAAAAGCTATTTGACTATAGAAGAATCAGCCCTTAGGGTTTATATAACTCTGCCAGGGTCGCGGGTTGTTAGAAAGAGATACCGTGGCCCCTGGCACAGGCAACTGAAGGAACACGGGTGGGTTTCAGTCAGTAAAAGTCTGACACGCCCTCCCGCTCCGCCCAGAGCGGGAGAAGTTATTTGATAATTTCGCACCCTAAAAAAAAGGTATAAATAACTGCAGTATATAGGTATTCGTAAATGGTTAAAATTTTCTTCAATTTGTAGGTATTATTGGAACAGCCAATAAACTAGTCAGTGTTTTTACAAGCTTTTATTTGTTTTTTAGAGGCATTTTATCCTACTTGACTACTAATATGATGAGATGGCCTGAAACACAGGTTTATATAAACCTAAATCAGGCACGCACTATATTATCCTCAGAGTTCTATTTTTGCCTGTAATGTCATATTTGCCTTACCATAGTTTATATCCAGATTATTTATTTATTTATTTATTTATTTAATACTTCAAGCACATACATGTACAGAGGCGGACTTAATGCCATAGGCATTTTCTACCAGTCAACCTTTGGGTGATGCAGAGACAAACAGTAGTAGGTGCAATCATTACAGGAATAAATATTTTAAATATAAAGATACGCAGAACCCTATGTAAACTATAAATATAATATATACCTAATTGCATATAAATATAAGCACAAATACATATACATAAATAAATGAATATATTAAAAGAAATAAGACAAACAATGAGAAAATATTAGCGTTGTGATGATACTGCCAGCTTCTTGCGAAAGTGCTCGCGAACCTTAACTTTAAAGGATAATCGGTTGGTTGCCATCCTGATTTCCTCAGGGAGCGCATTCCACAGAGAGATAGACTGAACGAAGAAGGAAGAGTGAATGAAGTCTGTGCGATGAGTGGGACATTGGAGAAGACGATTGTGTGATGAACGTAGATTTCTATTGTGGTTGGCGCAAATGTACTGAAAGTGGGGAGCTAGATAACCAGGGGAAGAGGGAGAATCAAGAAATGAAAATAAGGTAGTCAGCGCCCTTAGCTCTCTGCGCTGGCGAATGGGCAACCACTTTAGAAGCGACCGATGCGCAGAGACATGATCATATTTACGTAGATTGAAAACGAATCGAATGCAGTTATTGAGAAGACGGTCAAGTTTGTCGAGGAGATCTGCATTCAGGTCATAGTAGCACACATCACCATAGTCGATTATAGGAAAAATAAGGGACTGCACAAGCATTGCCTTCGTACTAGATGGTAATAAATTTTTCAAACGGTACAGGGCCCGCAGCGTTCCAGTAACCTTCTGGCTCACCCTAGCGACTTGAGTCCGCCAGTTCAGGGTACAATCAAAGTGCAAGCCTAGGTCCTTCACGTCAGTACCAAATGGAACGATCATACCGTTGAAGAGAACTGGTGGCAAGGTTGTTCCACCTACCTTATTAATACTACGAGAACTGCCAATGATAATCGCCTGACACTTCGTAGGGTTTACAGCTAAACCAAATTTATCAGCCCAAGTTTTTATGGCTATTAAGTCCTTATTTAATTTGTCGATAGTGTCAGGTAATTCATCAACCTTCCCTTGACAGTACAACTGCAAGTCATCTGCATACAGATGATACGCACACTGAAGTTCAGAAGTTATAAGATTAATAAAAATAGAAAACAGAAGAAGGGAAAGTATACCGCCTTGAGGAACGCCAGTTTCCAAATCAGACCAGCTAGAAGAAGAATCCCCAACATGGACGGATTGTTGACGTTCCTGAAGGTAAGAGGAGAACCATTCCAGTGCCTCGGGAGAGACCATAACATGGGACAGAATAGCTAACAGGATGTCGTGACTGACGGTATTGAAGGCATTCGAGAAATCAACCAACACTAGAACAGTAACTTTGGTATCTTCCAGTCCTGCCTTTATATCGCCAATCACTTTAAGGAGTGCGGAAACAGTGCTGTGCCCAGGCCTAAACCCAGACTGGAGAGGACTAATGATTGAGTTACAATGAACAAAGTTGGAGAATTGTTTGTGAACACAGGCTTCAAGCACTTTGGATAGGAAGGGAAGGATAGAAATTGGGCGGAAGTCGGTAGGAAGAGAGGGATTGGAAACCTTAGGTAGTGGACGAACATAGGCTTTGCGCCACAGGGAAGGGAATACTCCGGAGTACAAGGAAAAATTTATAATGTGGGTAATCGCGGGGAGGAGATGATCCAGAATATTAATGATCATACCACGGGTGATATTGTCACATCCCACCGCTTTCGACTTGATGGAGAGAATGATCTTTCTGATCTCTCCCGGTTCAACTGGAATGAAACTGAAAGAATTAGTATGAGGACGCGATAGACCAGAAATTAGAGACAGAGTTTGATTATTATAATTCTATTATAGGCCTAGATTAATATATACTACTGAACCCATGTACACTTTTTTGTAAACTAATTATTATTTAAATATATTTGATTTAAGAATTTATTAATGTTATATTACAAATGTGAACGTTTAGATGTTTGGATGTTTGTTACTCAATCACGCAAAAACGGCTGAACGAATTTGGATGAAATTTGGCACACATATAGTTTATAACCTGGATTAACACAAACAGTAGGTACTGTTTATCGCGGTAGTAAGTTCCCATGGGATTATTTTTTTATTGCTGAATGAACCCGCTCTTGACCTCGATCACGCCTGATGGAAAGCGATGGATGTCTATGATGGAAGGAGCGTGCCCAGAAGATGCCTAAGGCACTGGAACTCCGCATCGATGAATCACAGCATGCTGCTTCACCGACCTCCACGCGGCTAAAGCCGCGTGCAAAAGCTAGGAAGTAACAACGTAGCTAGTACCTAACTAATAACTAACATCATAAATTTACTTTTTACCCCACTTAACACACACACTAACTGGGTTACCCCACCTTGAAGGAAATAAGTCATACACGCCTCCTTGTTCTAAAATATTAGGTAGATTGATACAAACATTTACCTACATGACTAAAGGCAGCAATTTAGGATCATATTAAAACTATCTGTGCCCGCGAGTTCGTTTGCGTGCATGTCGGAAAATAAATTGTATTTCAAGCGCGGAACCCTATTTTTTTCATAAATAATTCCTAAGTTCTCCTTGTAACATTACCACCAGTGAAAGTCCCGTCAAAATTGATATAGTTGTTGCGGAGATTAGCCGGAACAAACAGACAGACAGACAAAAAAAAGTTTTTTTTTTCTGTACACTTAAACTTTTATCAGCATTTAGTAAAAAAAAAAACTATTATTTTGACATTACAAACAGACACATGAATTTTTGTATTTTGTTTAGATAATGCTGAGTTATGTCAACACAGGTGAAGCCGCAAGGCAGCTACCTATCGATGTAATTAACACCAAGTTGCCCGGTGTTGGGGAAAACCATCTTAACTGGTTATTGTACATGCGTGTGTATGTAGATCCCCGGTTTGTTCTAAGGAAGATCATAGAATAGAAGGTTCCCATTAGGTAGTACTTAAATAAAACTTTTTATCAAAAGCCGCAATTTTTTCAGAGAAAGCGAAGATGTGTCCGAAATTAAAGCAATTTTTCAGTTCGTAGTGTTTTTTTTTTGGAAGTCGGTTGTTTTTTTTGTTCACTTTTTAGTTATGGCTTATAGCTACGTAAAAAAAGCCGTACTGGTTGATCGATCACGTTAAGCTATGCTTGCCGCGGTTGGTCCGTAGATGCAGTACCGTCTTTACATACCAAGACCACTTCGTGCCTTGGAAAGCACGTTAAGCCGTTGGTCTCGCGGCTGACATTCGTGTATCTTTGACACTCCGGATCGTCTGAAGTCCGAAAGTGTAACTACCAGATCAAGGGGTCGCATTACCTAGTAACTGGATTGTGGAGGTCAGATAGGCGTCGCTCTATGTAAAATACTGGTATTCAGCTGCATCGGGTGAGACTGGAAGCCGATCCTAACATAGTTGGGATGTAATGGCTTGGCTTTTGTTGTAGTACAGTCAACAGCAAAAGTAGATGATGAAAATCAGAAATTCAATACTAATGAACGGAGTCCACGTTAGAACTGTGTGGCGTCGAAGTGATTCAAAAGTATGTGATTGTAAATTATACCAAACATTTACTACTTCGACGCCACACAGTTCTGACGCGAACTCCGTTCATTAGTATTGAATTTCTGATTTTCATCATCTACTTTTGCTGTTGACTATACCTACATACCCCACACAAATGCGTATATTTAACACAACTTGCTATGTCAACAAGATTAACAGGAAGTATTATGATGTCATCAACATACACATACAAATTAAATACGTATTTATTGAAGGTAACTCAAAAACTACCAAAGCTAACCTAATAAAATTTACATAATTGTGTTCACACGAGTTTCCTTTGTCACATCAAATAGTTGAAATTACGATACATGTGCAAACGCCGTGCATGGATATACTTCTTAAGTCACACGCATCGTATATCTACTATTTTATAGCTCGTGTTGTGTAAAAATCGACTATCTAAGTCACAGAAAAATGTGACTTAAGACCAGCACCCTAATTGCGTAACACATTATCAATCGGAATCTGAATCATTTTGAAGCAAATTGCTAATCCATTGCTTCATAAGTTTGAAAAATTTGTCTGCTCAACATGTAAAATAACGCAATGAATGTTGTTGAATTGTCAAAATGAAACCGATTCCGATTGATAATGGGTTACGCAATTGCCCCGCGGGTTTGGGTCACACAGTGCTATGAAAATAATTTTCAGCGTCAGTCCATAATTTATGAAAATATCCATAAACTAACCTAACTAGCATTTCGTACCTACATATAACCCACGGCCCGTTATTTGACAGGCCGCGCCAGGCGTTTCTACATCTACACCTGTTAACCTCCCAGGTGAGGCGCTGGAATGCGCTCTGTTGGATTCTCAATGCTCGGTTCAACACCAAGAGTTGAAAATCCAGTGCGCGATAAAGTAACGTCCATGTGGACGTCGACAAATTCAATTTGATGCATTCATGGGCCACAATGGATCAATTCACAGTACGAGAAAAAAATATCTTGTAAAGAAAGGAAATATGTTTATTAGCGGTAAACATGATACCGAGAAAAAACACAAACAAAAAGGAAGTAAGGGGGAAAATATGCGTCATATCCACGCAAAACAGCCATCGCTCAGCAGTATACTAAGACCATATGCGAGACAGAGCCCCAGCCCTAATGGTGCCGGGGCAGCGGGATTGTCCGAAAGGCCGCTGCCTGGAATTTTGCAGGCAGCGGGGCGGCAGCGGCGGCGGCAGCGCGGGCGTTCGCCGATTGCCTTGAGTGCACCGCTCGTTGCCCGCTCCCGCGCCGCTGTTTTCGAGAACCGGTCCATTTAAATGTACGCATAAGATCCTGCCGCTCCCGCGCCGCCGCCGCTGCCGCCCCGCTGCCCGCAAAATTTCAGGCAGCGGCCAAAGGGTTACCGCTGCCCCGGAACATAAAGGGCTAAGGAAGAAACACGGGTGGGTTTTAGTCAGTAAGAATCTGACAGTCCCTTCTGCTCCAACCAAAGCGGGAGGGGTCATTTGATGATTTCCCATCCTCAAAAAAAAGCCCTAATGGTGGGTGGTGGCGGTGTTAAAGTTAACCAAACTGTAAAGCAGTAATTTGTAGATAAAAATGCTTTCATATTTGAAATTAAAAACCTCAGTCAATGGCCCCGATTCTGGTGTTCACAAACTAAATTAAATTTAAGTTCAGTGCATCTTTTTCTATCTATTTCATTATGAAAAGGACAGAAGATAAATAATAGTATAGTCCTCTGAAATTAGTCCGCGCCTGACGTAAATTGACGTATTTTTAGTAGCCAATTTTTTAATCACGTCTAAACTGGTCTATGGATTATCTAATTTGACAGGACTAAACTAATATTTATCTTCTGTTCTTTTCATAATTAAGAAACTACATATTCTACAAAGGCATCGAAATATATAGTTCTAATAATAATACGTAATTAAAATAATAATCACACCGGCCGGCGCGCGCGTTTGCGCATACAACTTTACTTCCTTGTTTATTCTTGGCATTGTATGATGCGATGCAAAAAATGGGCACAGCATTATAGTTATATCTGGCTGAAAAGAGTGCCTCTTTTTTGTAGCACATTTTATGATTGGGCGATCTCACAAACATTAGGCGTACGAGGTCAAAATAACATGTAAAAAAATTGTTTTAACCGCATCAGATAAATTACTGATTACCAACCCCAGTTTATTTGAGATAATCATAGTCTTTCTGAACGCTACCGTAAATTTGATACTTCCTTATAATTTATTTTTAATTGGGTGCAAAATTAAACGCCTGTCGGTTAACGACCGCAACATCTCACGTATACGTGATTTATTGCTGTTACATTAATTGAAGGCGCAAAGCTCGTTGAGCCCGAGCAATGGCGATGACCTCTTCTTTGATAGTAGTTTCCATTCATAAAAATGCAAACTTCGATTTAAGCGAAATTAAAGTGAGTATGGCCAATGGAAACAGCTGTGTCACTGTGGTCTAGCGTGGGGTTAGTAGGTAACTAAAAGTGGGTAGGTACTAGGCTCTTATAAGAAAAAAAATAGCAAAAATAATGTTCTCAAATATTACTTCCAAACTAATGCTACCCTACTTCGGATTACGTTTTAATCAAATTAAGTAATTACTTAAAATGCGTAAAACTAGACGAGGAACAAGTACCTACCTACTGCGTTAGTTTTAAGTGGTGAACAGTGAAATACGACTATAAAATTGAAATCGTCACGCTAGCGTCGGCGTCGTGGTGCTAAACACATATAAAGTAAGTTCATAAACGTAGGATGCAGTTATGGCGTGTTGTGAGTACCTTACCTACCACAATAACGATCGTATAGCTCTTTCCGAGGAAAGAACAGTACCTAATAGGTACTTAGTTTGAAGAAAAGTAAAAAAATGTAGGAATTTAAAAATACTAGTATGTAGTAATAATTTTAAGTAGCACCCTCAACCCGGAATTGACGCAATTGAATTGAGTTTGCCCCAAAAAAACTCGACTTTTAAATCAGGGCCCCAATTCAATTATTATTCCCGCGTAAACTTACCACGTGCAAAACTCGTACGGTTGCTAAGTGTGGGGTTTTGACAGTTCAAACCACGCCAACTTCGCGTTCATTTCGCGTGATTTCGTTCATTGTGTCAATAGAGGATACCTACGTTATTAGCAGATGTCGTAATTAGCTAAGGAATTTACGTGTTTTCGAGTAAATGAATCATTAAGTGGTCATAGTGAATTTGGGCCAAGTACGACCATACCCTATTATAAAGCCTAGCTTTCGGGAGTAAGGAGCTAGTGCGACAAAAACCGCGATTTAGATCGGAAGAGGGGACTCCCGACAAATAATAATAATACTTTATTGATGTAAGTCTTTACTTACCAACAATTATGCTTAATATCTAGCTAAAGTACTCAATAATTAAAGGCGCACAAAAGTTGAAACACTGACTCCTAAACTAGGAATACCTGTGACCTAGGACTCAGTGTTCTAACAAAAATTCGGTATGTAGCAGAAAAACCGAGTTTTAGTTAGTCGGTAGCAGTCTGACGTAACTCTCCGTTAGAGCCAAATCTAGGGTATCCGTGAGGAATGCCCTATGTCGTTAGAGGCAGAACTAAGAACAGATGAATGGATTGTGTCTATAACGTCACGGTTAAATTGGGAGAGAAGTAGGAGTATAAATATGGCACATGGATTTATAAGCTCAATGGTTAGAAAAAAATGCGATAATGCAACTAATCCATAGACAAGACTTCTTTAGTCACCTTTCACGACTTGAAGAGGGAGAATCATTCTTTAAACAGACAGGTTATTACTTATTCGTAGCAGACAGGCAATAACTATAAAATTTATACAAACTATTTTACTGTCCAGCACCCTAATTGCGTAACACACTATTACTCTCAATTTGAATCATTTTGAAGCTTATTGCTAATCCATTGCTGCATTTACGTTCTAAAAGTGTGTCTGCTCAACAACGTAAATAACGCAATGAATGTTGTTGAACTGTCAAAATTAAACCCATTGCTACTGATAGTGTGTTACGCAATTACCCTGCAGGTTATACAGTAAGCAGGTTCAGAGGTTTTAACACCAAGTTGAGATGACATGACTAGATTAAAATATTACCTATACCTACATCTAGGTTAGCATAATCTCTATTCTACTTCCTACTATCCTACTAATATTATAAATGCGAAAGTTTGTGAGGATGAATGGATGTTTGTTACTCTTTCACGCAAAAACTACAGAACGGATTCGGATGAAATTTGGCAAACAGATACTTTATAACCAGGATTAAAACATAGGATGCTTTTCATGCCGATATTCCCACGGGATCGAAACTTACGCGGGTGAAACCGCGGTGCACAGCTAGAACTTATATAAAATTCAAAGTCCTACTGACTGATATATTAACGCACAGCCTAAACCGCTGCATGGTCTTAGAGACATGAAGTTTTGAGGGTATGTTCCTTGTGAAGAGTAGGTATCCATTAAGAAAGGATTATTCGAAATTCCACCCCTAAGAAGGTGAATGGGGGGAGGGTGAAATTTCACGCGGACGAAGTCGCGGGCAGACGCTAGTCAGCCTATAATATTCCCACTGCTGGGACACAGGTCTCTCGCAGAGAGGACGACATAATCCACCACGCGGGTCAGTGCGAATTGGTGGAAGTCACGCGTCTTCGAATTTTTAGTTCTAGGACATGCCGGTTTCCTCACGATGTATTCCTTCACTGTTTTTAGAGCAGTGGTAGTAAAGTGTCTGTCTGGGTTCAAACTCACGACCTAAGTACTTACTCGTAAGTCTGTGCCGATAAAAAAGAAAAAAAACTTTTTAACAAAAAAAACAACCGACTTCAAAAAAAAAAAAAACACTACAAAGTGTAAAATAACTTTAATTTTAATTTTGGAAGTCGGTGTCTTTGTTTTTGTATTTACGTTTTTGCCACCGACTTCCAAAATTAAAATTAAAGTTATTTTACACTTTGTAGTGTTTTTTTTGAACATAGGTACTTAGTTAGTTAATTAATATATTATTATGAGTTAAGTATTAAAGTAAGAACAAAAAGCTAATTTATATTATCAACAAAAAAAATAACAAAATTAAATCCTAACTTAATAAAACAAAAAAAAAAACTAAAATATAGCGTCGAAAAATTCATCCGCATCGCTGTCGACTGGTAAAGTACCCAAGAGACTGGCGGCATTACCACGTTGAATAGCAATGCTTAGCCTCTGGCCAAGGTAAAAGCCAGCCCTTGGGTCATGGAAAGTGTCAACCAGTCGTTTTGAAATTTCCTTAAAAAATTCAAAAAATAATAAAAAATTAAAAATTATATAAATTTCTTTAAATTTCCTTTTTTTTTGAAGTCGGTTGTTTTTTTTTGTTAAAAAGTTTTTATTTTTTACTTTTTATAGTCTGAGTGCATTTCATGACAATTCCAATAAGCCCAAACAGGGCTAGAATACATGGTTTTATTTCTAAGTTCCGGTACCTACCTTCCAGCTTCATCATCAGATCGGTTTGATGGTACCATTTTCGTCAGAACCATTTATTTAAATTTGCTTCGTCATAGTCGCTTAACTATCTTAATCGAGATATCTTATCGCCACCCGTGAAATACTTATTATCATTGAAGAGTTCCTGTGGCTATCTGTGGTCTCCTTCATCAGTTCCACTTCACCAAATTATACTTTTTGAATGCAAATGCTTGACATGTTGATGAAAATACCAAAATTTCTATATGTATGCCTATAATATTTGAGAAGTTCCCTCAATTCCTCATGGATCCCATCATCAGAACTGGATTTTGACAAAAATGGGACCAATCTGGAAGCATATCCTTTCAGATAAAAAAAAAATTCCAAATCGGTTCATAAATGACGGCGTACTGAGTTAATAAACATAAAAAAAAAAATACAACCGAATTGATAACCTCCTCCTTTTTGAAGTCGGTTAAAAAAAGAAAGACACTTATATATTTCTTTTGAGACACGTACAGGAAATACAAACAGTAAAAAAACTTTTTGAACAAAAAAAACAACCGACTTCAAAAAAAAAAAACACTACAAAGTGTAAAATAACTTTAATTTTAATTTCGGAAGTCGGTGTCTCTGGTTTGTATTTACGTATTTGCCACCGACTTCCAAAATTAAAATTAAAGTTATTTTACACTTTGTAGTGTTTTTTTTTTGAAGTCGGTTGTTTTTTTTTGTTTAAAAATTTTTTATTTTTTACTTTTTATAGTCAGAGTGCATCTCATGACAATTCCAATAAGCCCAAACACGGCTAGAATACATGGTTTTATTACGAAGTTCCGGTACCTACCTTCCAGCTTCATCATCAGATCGGTTTGATGGTACCATTTTCGTCAGAACCATTTATATAAATTTGCTTCGTCATAGTCGCTTAACTATCTTAATCGAGATATCTTATCGCCACCCGTGAAATACTTATTATCATTGAAGAGTTCCTATGGCTATTTGTGGTCTCCTTCATCAGTTCCACTTCACCAAATTATACTTTTTGAATGCAAATGCTTGACATGTTGATGAAAATACCAAAATTGCTATATGTATGCCTATAATATTTGAGGAGTTCCCTCAATTCCTCATGGATCCCATCATCAGAACTGGATTTTGACAAAAATGGGACCAATCTGGAAGCATATCCTTTCAAATAAAAAAAAAATCCAAATCGGTTCATAAATGACGGCGTACTGAGGTAACAAACATAAAAAAAAAAAAAAATACAACCGAATTGATAACCTCCTCCTTTTTGAAGTCGGTTAAAAAAGGAGTATACGATTGGGCTATCACATGTTCATAATAAGTTACAATATGTTATTTGTAAGTGAGCTCTAAACTAGACAGTTCTGTATCTTAGGGTTCGACAGTTTCTAAAGTCATGGCTTCTGGGCCTCAAGTCTGCTATTACAATAGTGTCAGAATGGTCTATCATTGATTTCATAATTGTTGATTTTGACAAGTTTGGTAATCTACTAATATAATGGCGTCATTATGACTTTCCAATGGTCAACCACTGATACTCCATTGAAAGATATGGCATAAAATGGTAATCTCGTACATAATGACAAATGAATAAATGTAATGTTTATTGATATTTACGAACTTCTTACTAGTTCAGATTGCAAACACTAATATTTAATATGTAAAAATATATATTAAATGAAATCTAGCATTGACCGACCAATGATAGACCATTATGAATTTAGCAGATTACGAACTTTTAGCAAAATGACAATGGGATCGTGTTGGAATGATGAATTTATAAAAATAGCAGACTGGGGGCCCTGCTCGTAAACAAAACGTGGCGGGTCACAGGTGATGTAGTAAAATATTTATAACAAATGACCCAGACATTGTAACAATAAGGAAAACGACCTGTTTTGCCATATTACACACGATTTTACACATCGTCGTGCTATTTAGGTTAAGGACGACTGCTCTCAAAGAATCCGCAGACGAATCAGTTTATTTTTAGATTTAATCGTAGGAGAGACCACCACGATTTTTCATTCTTGCCAAGACGATAAACAACATGTCTATGAAATACTTGAACCATCTGAAATTTTTACGGAGATTCGCTGTTTTACGAGTACATTAGATCTCTCTGCTAAAAATATGCCGCAATAGATCGCTGTCAATAGTCAAACTATTAATGAATTAAATAGTACACGTGTGGGCACTATAAACTATAAAGATACGCAGAATAATTTGACAGGACTTAACTAAAATTTACCTTCTATCCTTTTCTTAAGACTGCCGACCGCACAGTGGCGCCCTTATCGTTTGTTTGGTTATTTCATACAATTTAGAATAAAAATGCAAAAAATAAGCACGTTAAATTGAAACGGTAGTTTTACATTGTATAATTTTATTATAATCCTTAAAACGGAATATAGTGGCCCCTGTTATCCGTTTTAAGGATTATAATAAAACTAAATAGTATAAAACTAGCGTTTCTAATAATATTAACGTCTATTCTTGTGAAGCACAATTTAACGTGCTTATTTTTGCATTTTCATTCTAAATTGTATGAAATAACCAAGCAAATGATGAGGGCGCCACTGTGCGGTCGGCACAGTCTTAATAATGAAATAGTAAGAAAAAGATGCACTGAAATTAAATTTAGTTTAGTTTGCGAACAACAGAATCGGCACTACTGTGTCTGTTAACTCCATCGGGGAAATACATGCGTGATTTGTTGCTTTTATATCTACCTACTCGCCATATTTATAATAGGTATCTACTCCTTGGGATCTATTCACTCTTATTAATGAGCTGTCATAAGTAAAATACGTGTAGGCAGGAATAATTCTGAAATGTGGTGTAAACTAGAAAATTGCTAAATGACTCAGTTATTTCAGTGAAATTACATGACGCCACTGGCTGTCACACTTTTTCAATGTCAAGAAGTTAAAAAAAAACTAGGAGTGCTCTCGCATTCGATGAAATTAATTTCGCGTTCTAGGTTAATAAATAATATACAATTTAAAAGGACAATGGGTAATTTTGTATGAGCCCAAAAAAAACACCCAAAAAAAATACTGTAGCATTATAGTAGGTATATAATAAATAAAATAACCTCACCGCCGTATCACTTTGTCAAATATCATATAGATTTTAATTTCCATTTAATATTTTCACCAGGAAACACAATCAGTGCCATCTATCCTGTGAAGTTTGAACCTTTAAGCCCGAACGATGATAATTTAGGGGACACCAATAACCTGTTCAACCAATGACAGGTATTATAAGTGAAAATTTACTTATAATATCATTGTGTTCAACAGAAAGCTTCCTTTACTTCACTAGTTGTAGACCCATAATAATAGTCTCAGAGGAAAGATAGATGGCAGGACAGCCATCAGTTAGGTCAATAGTGAGTATAATTCTTTGAAACTTTAAAAATTCCTATAAAAATATTCATCCCCAATACTTAGTTGTATTTTTACCTGTTTTCCGGGATGAATATTTTAATCTATAGGCGCCAGCACATCAACCTACTGTAAATCTGTCAAATTTCTTTAATAGATTTTCAACTTTATTTGGCTAGAGCATAAGGTTCAAAGTTGATTGGAAAAATTTTACAGTTTCGGGTAGCTTGATGTACTGGCGTCTGTACACTCACATTTCGTCAGTTAAGTTCCATGGAATAGCGTTCTCCTGAACTCAAACACATATCTTGAAATGTTTGCGAATGAAGATACTGTCAGAATGTTTACATTTTTGTGAGAAGAATGCATGATTGTGTTAAATAAATTACGAGTATATGTTTAAATAGTGTAATTGTCTTCGGCCGTTCTATTAAAAAAAAAAAGGAAGTGAGTCTATTGTCATCATCCAGATTCCGGGCTGCTACTCCTGATGACAATCCGGAATAACAATTTGCGCGACCGGGGAACAGAACCCAGGATGTCATGCTCAGAAGCAGTACTTGCGACAATACCTTCAAACATCAATGCTACCCCAAGAACGGGGCGAAGATTACCTACATCACATATGAACTGTGCAAACGAACCAACATAAAACTATTATAGCTAGGCAATAAAACTCCAGTGAATAGAAGTAACAGCTTACCATTAATAGTTCAATACTATGAACTGAATTCACGGTTTATTTTCAAATAAGCCAATCAACGCCAATGGAAACAGTACAACGCCCTTGCGTAGGCGCTCATTTACTCTATAGTAAAAGTCAAAATACACGCGAATAGTTTAGTTCGGCGCCGGCGCACGGCGCGGCGTCGGCGCTATGTTATGTAGGTATAAGTTTATGACGCACAGTCAACAGCACGTCACACGTGTCTTTACTTTGACCTTGATCTGGGGCAATTCCTCTAAAAGCGATTCATTTCCTGAATTCCCAGCAAATCATTAGCAATTCCTCTAATTTTCGTAAAATGGGGACAAAAATTGGCCTAGCGTAGTGCGGAGTTTTAATAGAATATGAGGCCAGCCTAAAGCTTAGGCCTAGGTTTTGATACCACTGTACCTAATGGTTGCTTGTAAGAGACTTTTTTATGATGGATTGTGATAGACTGCCGACAACGATGCTGATAATTTGTTTATTTTTCTGTAATCATTTCTTAAACTTGAATCGAATATTGTGAAGTAGGTATTGCAAACGAGTATAAGGTACTTACATACGTTAAAATTTATTTTAGTCGCCGAAAATCCAAGAATGACTTTCAATGAAATATTGTGGCCTTGGTCTGGAATTATTTTTTTAATTTACTTATAACAGCTTAAACTACCATTACAGGGTTTACCCTAATGCGACAGTTAAGAACTTATGGCTGATTTTACCAAAGTCAGATATCTTTTATACGTGGAATAAATATAACATCTGACAGTTCTAGGTAGTGTGGAAAAACTGTAAAAAATTCAAAATTTATTCTCAGGATAAGACTTATACTGACTGGGTATAAAAATTTGATAAAAGGCGCCCTTAAACTAATAACCTAAGGTAAATACTTACTTATATACCTACTTACTTATATTTTCATAGAGTAGAAATCATTATAATTTATTTAGCATAGATTTTTTCTTTTGGCCTTTACAGCTTCTAAACTTTCAGAAAGCTTTGAAAATAAAATTCAACGATGAAAGTTCATGACTATTTCTCTGAATCTATCCTCTAAAGACAATTTTCTTGACTTCTAGAAAACCATTGGCACGGGTTATTAATAAAATTTATTCTGATTCTTGATAAAACTCGGACACGTAGGTGCTATTCTGAGAAAATAACTCATTGTCTGCACGACTTTAACCGATACTGGATTAACCAATTTGCTTTAACTTTAAACAAAGCTTTTTTTAAAGTTAAAAAAATAATTCAATGATCCAAAATTCATAAATTAAGCGATACATTGCAATAGAAATAAAAAAAAGACAGATAGATAATACGTTTAGTTGCGGCAAACATGACGCAGAGAAAAAACACAAAAATTTTGATTAAACAAAACTAAAAAACACGCTTTTATCACTCACTAAAAATGATAAAATAATTAAATTTAATTCAATAAGCGCTCCACTTTTTTACATTGTTAGTTAGTTAAGAGTGAAGCTAGTAAAAGCATGCCAAAAGAACACGTTATAGCAATGATATGTTATGTGGATATATGATATGTCCAAAATATTAACATCATAATTATCTGAGTACTATTGACTACATTCTTACAAATAAATAAATTCTGATTCTAATCGGTAAACACATCAGTGATCTCAGTAGGTAAGTCATCTGCGTAATCATGGTGATTGTGGAGAGAAAGAAAGAAAATGTGTTCATTAGAATTAAAGAATGATGCGGCACAAGCTAAAATAATCTATCACTACGACACCCACTGGATAACAGGGGGTGGCCTAACCTTGGCAGAAGATTCGGTACGAATGCAATGTGCACTTCCATTTAATAAACTAGACTGCATTTCCTCTGGATCTATTTTTAGCTGCTTCGTCTGAACCTGACCTACCTTATTAAGGGAAGCTAAGTTATAATAACTACTTGCGACACGTGATTTGTTGCTGTATCCAAGGTCAAAGGTATCGTTTCGCCATATTGCTTACCTATAAGTAAGTAAGTACCCATTGTGCGTTTCTGACGTGACGATATCACCGTAGACATCCACGTCCATAAAATGTGTGGAATTACGTGCACGTTGTAACGTTATTGTGGATGGAAAAGCGTCTTTATATATTTCCACACATTTTACTACCCTGCGTTCTCGTGATGCCGTGGACGTCCACAATAACATCGTCTCGTGAGAAATTATAAAAACACCCATTACCGCTATTCTGTACAAAATATTAGTTAACACACGGCTACACATCAAGCTATTCATTTCCAGTTTTATCTGACCTCGCACTGTATAGGTTTTTCGTACAACCAGAAGTCGGCTTATACTGGTTATGTATAGCTTGATGTGTAACCGTGCGTACCTATTATAACATCTTAAGTCATAATTTCAGCCGAAAGACGTCCACTGCTGGAAATAGTACTCCCCCAAGCACCTCCACTTCGACCGTTTCTGTGCTTCCCGCATCCAGCGAGTTCCTGCAGCCTTCACAAGGTCATCGGTCTACCTCGTGGGAGGCCTTCCAACGCTACGTCTTCCGGCACGCGGTCGCCACTCCAGAACCTTTCGGCCCCATCGGCCATCTGTTCTGCGAGCAATGTGCCCTGCCCACTGCCACTTTAGTTTGGCAATTCTTCGGGCTATGTTGGTTACCTTGGTTCGTGGGTGCTCGCTCACAATGGGTCTTATTAGAAGGCTAAAAGTCACCCAAAGGGCAATTCCTTTACCTCACTTACAGGGAAGAAAAAACACTAAGTAGTACGACGTATTTATATAATTAAATTAAGGTATTATAATAATACTAGCTGACCCCGCAAACGTCGTTTTGCAAAAAAAAAAAAAATAGATAGTAGCCGATTCTCAGACCTACCCGAAATGCATACAAAATTTCATACAAATCGTCCAGCCGTTTCGGAGGAGTATGGTAACTAACACTGTGACACGAAAATTTTATATATAAGATTAGAAGATATAAGTAGGAACCTCCGGCACTATTATAGGTAAGAATAACTAAGTATAATTGTATGTATTCATAATAATGAATAAGCATGAATACCGACTGTTATAAATTACTATGACCTCAACGTTTTGCATTACAACTAGGAACGTGTTATTTTAGAGAGCATGGTAGCATTCCGTTATAAATTTATAAGTTATTTTTAGCTCTTCGGAATTATCAGCTGTCGCGTTTGTAAGAGTAAAAAAATTGGAATTTCAGTGATCTTCTTAACGTGTTTCCTTAATAATCTCTAATGAATTCATTAATTCACTGACAAACAACTTATAGCCTAAAAAAAGGGTCCAGCAGCATGAAACTTTGCGCAAAAGTTCCTTTCTTTCTTACACATATTTTTTCAAAGTTCTTTAATTAAAGAATTTTAAAAAAAATCAGGTGTTCCCTACATTTATGTTTGCAGAACTCGTCAGAATAGGGAACAGTTGACTTTTTTCACGATTTCTGGCCACCCACATAATATTATAACATTTTTTAAATAGTAGGTACTAATCATAATGGAACCACATAAATAAAATCAAAGGTGGGCCTAACGCTGGGTGCGTTAGGCCCACTCACATGTTACAAAATAAATAAATAATCTGAAAACTACTTATTCTGTCACAGTAGATATTTTTATGATACCTAAATACCACTACCAAAGACCTATATAGCAGATAGAGTCGGTTATTTTTCGAAATCAACAGTAAAAGTTTTAGAAGACAAGTGTTGAGAGAAAATGATAATATAGTTGTCGGATTTGTTTTGTTTGTTCGACTAATTGGGAAGCCAGCGCCATCTGGTGGTGTTCCACAGAGTCTAGCCTGACTTCATGGGGGTCGAGGAGGGGTTCATTCTAAATTGTATGAAATAACCAAACAAACGATGAGGGCGCCACTGTGCGGTCGGCACAGTCTTAACATAAACAGCCAATATTCCCATTGCTGTTACTCAGGCGTCCTTTCTTCGAGAGGGAGTGGGCTGTAGGTAGTCCACCACGCGGGTCCAGTGCGGGTTGGTAGATGTCACATGTCTTCGAATTTTTAGTTCTAAGACAGGCTGTTTTCTTTACGAATTTTTCCCTTCATCGTTTTATGAGCAGCGATGATGAAATTTTTTACACAAAGTAAAGCGCGCCTGGGTTCGAACCTACGACCTACTACTCGTAAGTCGGGGCTGATACCACTGGGCCTCCACTGCTATCATTTCATAAAGCACGATGAATCATGTAGGTGCAGGCAAAGCTAAAAGCAAGTACCCTCATAGTTTTACTAAAAGATTTACATGCACCTTTAAAATCGCTACAGGCTTATGTTCAAATATTATTGTTAAGTAATCTTTTGTATTGCTTTTAATTTTGGCGCCGATTCTGTTGTTCACAAACTAAACTAAATTTAAGTTCAGTGCATCTTTTTCTTTCTAATTCATTATGAAAAGGACAGAAGATAAATATTAGTTTAGTCCTGTCAAATTAGTCAGCGCCTGAAGTAAATTGACGTATTTTTAGTAGCAAATTTTTTAATCTCGTCTAACTTGTCTATGGATTATCTAATTTGACAAGACTAAACTAATATTTATCTTCTGTCCTTTTCTTATTGAAATAAAAAGAAAAAGATGCACTGAACTTAAATTTAGTTTAGTTTGTGAACAACAGAATCGGGGCCAATGACTTATGTTAAACATGTCTTGATACACGTGTTTTAGAATAGGTAGCATAGTACGAGTAATGACCAAAGACTGCGGGGAAATTGCATAACACACTAGGAATGGCTCATTTTTCTCAGTTCAACAACATTCATTGGGTTATTTACGTTATTGTGCAGCTAAATTTATCGAACGTATGAAGCAATGGATTAGCAGTTTCCTTCAAAATAAAACGAATCGTACGATAGAACTAAGATTGGTCTAGTGAGGCCTTTGACCTATACTTATACTTATGTAACTTCCTCATCGAGAAAACAGTAACAACCTCCTTAAAAAGGACAGTAGGTTAAAGTAAATGGAATTGCGTAAACACGAATCTGTATTATAATGAGCTTATACAATTAAAAACCTGTTGAAAATAAAGGCGCGGGCCCACCGCGACGCATGCTGTGCACGGGCACGCGGCGCATTTTAGCTGCGTGTATTAATTTGGTTGACAACGTGGGTCTACGTTTCTACTGGAGTACGCGAAGACGACCCACGACTATGTATAGCGTGGCACGGCGCACGGAGAGGCTACGCACGTGCCACTGCAATCCACGGACACGGGCTTCACTGCGGGAGGTGGGACGGGCGGGGAAGCGAGCGATGCCTGCGCCATTTTGTCAATTGCTATTGGGTCATATTCGTGTACTCCAGTGGAAACGTAGACCCACGTCGACAGCGTTGAGCTAGAAACCGCCTATTCGAGCAAGCCACGCTTAAATCAATGACGTCAATTCATGCGTAGCCTCTCATTGGGTTGCAGTGGACACAAACACATACATTTTCTTACAAAGCGAAGCTTAATACACGTGCGTAGCATCTCCGTGCGCCCGCCCCGGTGGGCCCGTGCCTTAAAGTGAACGTACTCCTCATAAGAAATTAACCACCAACAATAAAAAACCATTCACCAAAGAATTCGTACTCAAAATTATGCATGGATAACTTCGCAAAATAGTATTAGATTGCCTGTTTTGCATTGACATGACACGAACGTTTGTCTTGATAAAGAGCAATGAACTACATTGAACCGTTAAGGACAGACACCTTCGACCTTGAATGGTAGTATGGTCGGTATGCAACCTTCTTTTATTTGTGACGTACGTACCTTCCGTTTAACATCGGCAGACAGTGGACTAGCCTTGAGGTTGAGTCATTATATTAGCGTCATAAATTGTTGAAACTCATGACGTGAAATATCCTTCTTCCTATTGCTTTAGTAACGTTTTGCACTGTTTATAGGAACAGTTTTTGTGCTGGCATCTAAAGCTTAGCCCTCGAGCTCACGCGCATATTTTTTCATCACGTTCTGGATTTTCAACGTACTTTGATATTCTAATACTTAGTGTATTTTTTGACGCACTGAGATGCAATCTGTTGGATTTTCAATGCTCGTCTAAATACTAATCCAGTGTGCAATACATAATCGTCGCGTTTAAAAATCGCCAGAGCGGCCTTTAGGACCAAAATGTGTCAGGTTATTGGAAACAAACTTTTACTGCTTGCCATAAACTGAGAGCTTAAATTACAAGAACAGTTTGTTTTACTTCTTCACTGTTGCCCAAGACCAGGCTCGGCGATTTTTTTTCCCGCACTGGATTTTCATCGCACCGAGAGTTTAAAATCCAACAGCGTGTTTTTTGACACAATGGGATATGCTCTGTTGTAATCTCAAAACAGCAAGAGTTGAAAATCCAGTGCGCGATAAAATCCCGCCGCGATATTTTTACGTCCGTGCGGTCATGGGCTATTTCGAGTTCCAAAAGACAACAACAGCGAAGTTGGTTTTGCCTTGTGGTTCATATCAGGGTACACCTAACTACCAAGTCATTGCAGACAGAGGCAGCCAATTAAAGTAATTTGTCACCAATATGTACTATATTTAGAAACGATGCAGACAGTCGATGACCGTTGGGGTAGACGCATAGAGCAACACGGGCCACCGGCGGAGGGCGCAAGTAGTGGAGGGGGTACTCTTCACAATTTCTCAATTGCCCAATAAAACTAAAATTCTGTGGCTGATGCCCCGTGCAGGTAGGAACCTGGGTGGTCCGTGTTGCTCTATGGGGTAGACGTGTTCTTGGGTGGAGACCGCCAATAGGCAAACGTGAGGTAGGGCGCCCTCAAGCTAGGTGGACCTTCGCAGGGCAGCAGTTGGATGAAAATTGGCGAGAATCTGGCATTTAAGCTTACAACTGGCAAGGACTATAATAATTATAATGTAACTATGTCCAGCTGTGGTCTGCTGTCAGCTGATGATGATGTGTCAGTTTTATTCGCATTTATTACCCACTTATGCGTATGGTGAAGGATAAGTTTCGTTATAGTATTCGTCATAGTGTCACTTTTATTTCGATATGCATGTTTTTCCTTTTGTTTTTATATCGGCACCTTGTTATTTATATTATATACATGTAGCTAATACTTTGCTGCTGAATTTTGTGTGCGCCAAATAAATGGTTTATCTATAAGTTTATAGATTAAAATACGGTTTAAAACACATTTAATAATATCTATAGTAAAACAAACACAGCCCACAACATCCTCCCCGTATCCTGTTATTGACGTTGTGCTATCTATGTTTTATCCTTGGCTTAATGAACACTCAAGGTTTAATGTATTGACATGGTATTATATTTAAACAATTATCTACCTTATGAAATGCTGTCTGTTGGTAAGCGCTTCAACTAGTACGGCCGAACCGATTTGGCTAATTTTTTGTTTTTTAAAATGTTTGTAATGGTCCGAATTAGGTTCAACATCATCTGCCTAGCCTTTTCCCAACTATGTTGGAGTCGGCTTCCAGTCTAACCGGATGTAGCCGAATTAGGTTATAATAAAAAAAAGAAAAAAGTCCCGGAATATTTACAATTTCGGTACTTATTTCCTTTTTAACACGCTTTTATTAGTTTCACCTGTATGTTTGTTTGCTTGTTTGTATGTACGTAACTGACTCGTTTGGGCTCGATTTTGCCCAATTTTAATTTTATGATATTTTTGTATGAATTATTGATATTTGGACAGTGTGGTAATTGCGTAACACACTATCAGTAGCAATGGGTTTCATTTTGACAGTTCAACAATATTCATTGCGTTATTTACGTTTAAGAGCAGACACATTTTTTGAATTTATGAGGCAATGGATTAGCAATATGCTTCAAAATTATTCAGATTGTGATTGTCTTGAAATTGTGTTACGCTATCACGGCAAAGGACAATGTTTGTCGATAGAATTAGGAGAAGATATTGACCGCCATCCGATTCAGTTTGTTTTTTTTCCTGTTACCGTTTCAACCATCTCATAACTTACAAATTGACTGACTTGAAATGACCGAGTAGTAAAGCTAGGTCAGTAGTACCTAGATGATTCGCAAATAATTATAACATCTCTTTTTTGTGATAATCTTCTAATATAAAATTCTCGTGTCACAGTGTTACGTTACCATACTCCTCCGAAACGGCTGGACTTGTATGAAATTTTGTGTGCATATCGGATAGGTCTGAGAATCGTCTACTATCTATTTTTTATTTTTGCAAAACGGGGTTTGCGGGGTCAGCTAGTCTATATATAAAAATATTATAATTTCATTCTTTGTCTATGACGCTTTCAAGCTAAAACGGCTGAACGGATTTGGATGAAATTTGGCACATGGGTAGATCATGACCTGCATTTGGATATATTATATAGAATAATTTACACTAGAACTAAATAAAATGGTTTAAAAAAGATAAAAGGTGTTTAGTATTGTACAGACGCCAGCAAATCAAGCTACTACAATCTGCCAAATTTCTTTATTAGATTTTCTACTTTATCGCTAAAGCATTAGGCTCAAATTTGATTTGGAAAATTTGACAGTTTAGGGTAGCTTAGTGTGCTAGCGTCTCTGTATATATAGGTACAGAAGAGACATTATTTACATCAATCATATTGCAATTTCATTATACTGGTACTATTGTGAAGCTACCTCTTTCGTAAGAGATTGCTGAAATTAGTCAGAGGTCAAGACAATACCAAAATATAGAAGCTGTCAGTAACAATAATACACAACTTTAACTTTTCATAGTTGTGTATGTATGCATTTAATATAATTATTAAAATTGTAGTGATATATATGATGGCGCTTCGACGTTTTGAGAGTGTCAAGAAACGTCATGAATGACAGTGGACATTTTGACGAGCGCGGGTTGACGTTTCTTCACTCTGACGCAACTCCGGACTCTTTTGCACGCAGCCGTCAGACGAGGCAGAATCGGTTTGACATCGCGCTGAAGCAAAACGTGTTCGGTGGAGCGTCGCCGTATTCCAATTAATTAGCAAGTACTGATTGTAACTCTGTTACTATTTCGTTAAAATAATAATCGTGTATCGCTAATCATCTTCAACACGTGGTTTTAATTCTCCTCGCCCGCCTACCCACGATAGCTCGGCAGCCGCAATGAACCCAGAATTGACTGATGATGGCCGTGTGCCGTTATATATTTTAGAAGTATGTATGTTTATTTGTATGTATTTAAATATATTCTCATAGTATGTGTTTAGTTTTTTAAGTGAATTATTTATGATTTTTTGTATTTTTTTTTTGCCGTCTTTATTCTTTCACACGCTGTCTACATCTCTCTATTTATTGTCCTATCGCAGGTATGCTGGAAGAGATTTCTTAAGAAATAAGCATCACCTTTGTACCTATTTTTCTGTTCTGTTTTTTCTTGTCTGTTTTTAAATATGTGTACATAAATCTATAAATCTATATATATAAAAATGAATTGCTGTTCATTAGTCTCGCTAAAACTCGAGAACGGCTGAACGGATTTATCTTATCTTGGTCTTGAAATGTTCGTGGAGGTCTAGGGAAGGTTTAAAAGGTGAGAAAAATTGAATAATTCCCGGGAAAACCCTAAAAACAGCACTTTTCTATTTCCCATACAAACGTTTTCTAAATAAAATGTAGAGTCAATTGTGTTTTATTTATCGATTGAGGCAGTACGAAGTCTGCCGGGTCAGCTAGTGGTAAATAAATAAACTTTGTACATTCCTTTTTGCGAAAAAAGTTTGTAATGATCTTTAGGTTGCTAAGCAGGTATTGTCCACCTGATGGACAATTGCTAGCCGGCGGAATGGGCCTCGCTAGCCTTGGGAACAAACTTGAAATCATCATGTGCCAAAATGCACAAAAATGAAGCTTACGGCATGATCAGCCGTAATGTTCCCACTGCTGGGACACAGGCCTCCTCTCTGTGAGAAGAAGTGGGTCATAATCCACCACGCGGGTGCAATGTGGGTTGGTGAAGGTCTTCGAAATTTTTGGTTTCTTCACCGTTTTGAGAGCAATGGTGAGGAAATAATTTACACAAAGTAAAATGCATGCTTGGGTTCGAGTCGAGCCGAAACTGAAGCTGAACTAGCAGAAATATAATTAAGGGTGGGAACTGGTAGGTACTTTCCCGAATAATAGCCTCCCCGACCGATTTCGGTCACGGTGGCCAACCTCAATGGAGATTAGCCAGGTACGCAGGAGGTATTATAGTGCACAAGTGTGCGCGCAGACACAGGTGCACTCCCTCTTCTCTCACTCTCATAGTCCGATGGGACGGCAATCCGACACGACCGGAGAGAGATCAGGCGCAGGACCAACGCCTTTACGTACTTTCCGAGGCACGGGGGTATTAAACCGCTAAATTCCAAACTCCGGACTGTTACTAAGAAATTCCTAATGGAAAAACTCAATAACACTTTGTCCGACCCGGGAATCGAACCCAGGATCCCACGCTCAGCAGTCGCGCTTGCAACCACGAGACCAACGGGGCAGTCAACCCCGGATACACCCCTTTTAAAAAAGCTCTTCTAGAAACTAATAAGTAGCTAAGTACTACTACTTCTATTAAAGAAATGCAAGTAAAATTCATTATATTAATGGGAAACTGTTGTCGGATCATTTTGATAGTCTCTAAGTCATATTTTATTATACCCATGGGAAAGAAAAAAAGATAAAGAAAAAAGATAGAGGTGGAGTTGTTAGTCTAGAATAACCTAACCTTTACCGTGACCATAGACCATGGTTTTAAGGGATACTACAGTTTTATATACGGTGTTTGTCCTAAAAATAGGACTTTAGGGACTTTTAAAGAAATATGTACGAGCTGGTTCGTTTTTGGGGGTTAATCGTTTTAATTAGCAAATTCCTTGGATCTATGAAAATGAAGTGGATACGTTAAAGTTACATCCTAATTTTTTTTAATATGAACTTCGTGTTATGATTCTGAAAGTTCCCTAGCTATTCGGCCATTTTGAGAGACTGACCTGGTTTTTAAAACGGAAATAAAATAAGTTTTTATTTTCGATGTACGAAATATCTAGAGATATAAATATTTTGATTAAGATGTGAATTCAATTCAAGGACGTTAAGACTGTGTAAAATTACTGTACAGTGTGTAAATAAGTAGGTGTCAAAATATTTTGACAATCGGTCATTATAAAATTCAGACCTAACACAGAAGTAAAGTAGTCTTATTAACTAACGAAAAAGTTAACAAATATTTACCTCCTGAATGTACCACGTACTATCTTCCAAATACACTTGATCACAAGGTTTTCCATGAATCAAGTCGAAGCCTCTTTTATTTTTCAGGTCTACATTCTGCATAAACCTTGATTTGTAATACGTGTTAACGCCATCATTTAGTAACACATCCTTATGCGGTAACTCCGTACAATTTCTTCCGACATACACATATCCTAATGGACAACATTTACTAAAACAATCCTTGGTTTGACACAAACACCCGAACGTTCTGATTTCACCATCAACTTTTTTTGAGTACACATATTTTGGCGGGAAAACGACGCCATTTTGCACTATCGAACCGTCTTCCGAACTTTTAACTTCACTAATATCGACACTTTCGTAATCCAGACACGGTTGGTCACTCGCGCACGAAGTTACGAAAAACAGAATTAGTAGGAACATTTTCTTTATTATGTGAAAAAATAGATTTGATGTCATGAGTGTGTTCACGATCTAGAGTATTTGTGATCTGTGGTCGATACCGACGACCGGTTCATGATGTAGTACGTATTGCACTGACCGACAAGTGAGCAACTTTTATTTATTTATATTAAAGTTAGTTAGGGCATGAAATTCATTAGAGGGATAATTAATTGTTTCCCATTGTACCCTTGTGTGAGTTGTGTGGCGTTCACATTGAACTCCTGAAATATATTTTAAGTCTAGTAAATCACTGTTTTTCAGAAAAAGTTATTAGTAGACTTCCATTTTAATCTAGTTTTGGTAGACTCGCCCAGTTCACTCGGTCAGATCACGCATACCTATAATTATTTTTACACATTACCATAACCACTAGAGTTATAACATGTTGACATGATCCACTGAAGAACTTGGTGTTATTTGTAGAGCTTATCAGTGTTAATTTATAAATTATTATTTATTAGTTCATTTATAAATTATCTAATATATAAAATTCTCGTGTCACAGTGTTAGTTACCAAACTCCTCCGAAACGGCTGGACCGATTTGTATGAAATTTTGTGTGCATATCGGGTAGGTCTGAGAATCGGCTACAATTTTTTTTTTTTTTGCAAAACGACGTTTGCGGGGTCAGCTAGTTATTTATAAATTATTATTGTTTTCGGGTATATGTTTCTTCTCTCAGCCTTTTGTCTGGTTTCAACTACTACTACTACTACTACTATTCACACAGCCAAACCAAGTGAATTCAGCGTGTGGTGTGTTATGTGTTTTGAGGAGGTTATTAGTATTTATAATTTACCATATTAAACTAGACGTGACATCAATATCCTGTCAATTAGGTATAACATAATAGCCACGGAACATAAAAATAATTAAATAGGTTTAAATAGACGGAAACTCAGATATTAGTAGAATTAATTAAAAATCTGGCTCACGCATACAAAAATAAATACTCGCTATAAGTCGAAGAGTTATTGCGAATTCTATCTATACTAATACCTAATAAAGCTGATGAGTTTGTTCGAGCGCGCTAATCTCTGGAACAACCAGTCGGATTTGAAAAAAAATATTTTGCATTTGATAGCCTAATTTGTGAAAAAGGCTATAAATAGGTTCCTAGCCTTAGAAGCCAAGCAAAAAAAAATCAGAAAAAACTAAACGAAGTATTAACGCGGGCAGGCAATGCGATGCGACGATTTTCTATCAACTTTGACTGCCTTGGATGAGCGTTTGATTAGGTACTTGTGATTTTATTAATAAACATTTAAGAACAACGATCACTTATCATAAAATCAAGCCTGTAATCCCCGAAGATTTAGGCAGAGGCGTACCGTCCTATAGTACAGAGGCCAGCACATCAATCTACCCCAAACTGCTAAATTTCTTTGATAGATTTTCAACTTTACTACAAATGAATAAGGTTCTTAATCAATTGGGAAAATTTGACAGATTGGGGTAGCTTGATGTGCTGGCTTCTGTACATCCACATACACCCACACCCCGTACACCCATTTCGTTAGTTATATTTAAGTTCCATGAAATAGGGCCCCAGCCTATTGGCCTCAACCAAGTACAAATCAAGACTTCATGCTGTACTGGGATATCACTGGCGGGAAAAACCAAAAACACTGGTCGACCTGGTAATCGAACCCAGAACCTCATGATCATGCTGTTTAGGCTAAAAATTATTAATAATAATACCTAATTATCGAAAATATCACATTGTACTGGGATCGATCCATCATCACTGACTGGACTAATGTTGCCAATAAGCCTGATAGAGTGGTGGAAGATCGATCAGAGCGGCGCGCAATGATGAGAACCTCGTGAAAGCCGAGAAAGATAAACAAATCAAGTATCTTGACTTGCCTCGCGAGGTTCTTGACATGTGGCATGTGGACTTAGCAATAATTGTGCCGATAGTCGTGACAGAGACCTGAGGAGGTTCTCGTTGGGCAGCTGGCTTAATTCAGAAAGCGGTACTCCTGGAAACGGCTGGCATTGTTAGGAGATTCCTCTCTCTGGAGCCCTGACCGCTGGTATTTTATAACTGAACAGACAGCTGTGCTGCTGGGGAGTTTGTTGCGCCACTTCTTCTCCCCAGCGAAAGCACTAGGAAGTGGTGAAGGGCGGGCGTTTTGGGGGACTGTCTTTTGTAATTTTGACGTTCGAAAAGTGCTGATACTAAGCCTAGTTTGAATAAATGACTTTTGATTTTGATTTTATTTATTTATTTATTTATATATACTTTATTGTACACCAGAAAATACTTAACAAAAAAAAACGATTATTACTACAAAACATACAATGGGCTTGGCAATTTCGGTAGCTTGCTTGCCTGGAATCGCTGCTCGCCTACCTAGATTACTGAGTAATAGTTCTATAGTGAAAACTAAGGTGAAGTGAGCTGTCATTCCACCTGATGTTAGGGATTGCCTCCATTGATAGCACTTCACCTATGAAATTAAAATTTCACCTTCACGGTGAAATTTTTACAGAATCGATAGGCTGTGTTTAGGAGAGACGGTTTCAACTACTTATATAAGTCTGTAAGTACCATGCTTGCTTGGTATAAAATAGTCATTGCAGATGTCAAACACAAAGGAATACTTTTACACAAAGCTTACACCGATATTCTAAGGTTCCAATACAACTTCCAATATTCTGAAACGTAGGGTAGGGCGCCCTCAGGTTAAGTGACACCACGAGCTTCACGGCGTGTTTGGTAGCAACTGGATGAGAGTTGCCGTGCAATTGTAGAGGCATATGTCCACAAGTGGACTGCTGTAGGCTGATGATGATGATGTTTTGATTGCTTATAGGTAAGAGGATTAATGCCCCTTTTAAGTATCCCGCAGACTGACGCAACTCGACAGCGCGACGCGACTATAGTAGAACAATTCCTATGGAAACTTCTTAGAAATTATTCTACCAGAATCGCGTCGTACCGTCGTCGCGTCGCGCCTCTCTTTATAAACTCTAAACAATACCTAAATGAATGTCTAAGCAAAAGCACGCTTTTGGATTTTCAACGCTCGACTCAGCAGTGAAAGTCGAAAATCCAATAGCTCGCTTTTATTTAGGCAATCTTTTATGTGTTGCCTAGTTTAAGTTATGCCAAATAATAATAACTGTAAAAAGAAAGCTTGATAGTTTGAACTTGACTTCGCTCTATTGACGTTAAGTTTGTCACAAGCTTATTCTTATTTTGGAAGGTTTAACGGAAACACAAGTGATGGGCAACTGACATTCAATACCTCCATATTCCCCAAACCTAAGCTGGGCACATTGCTTTCAGAGCAGTAGGCCAACTCTGCTAATTTAAAACGTTCAAAATCTAGTCGCAGTCTCATCTCGGCGACAAACAAATGTCAAAAACTTGGCAAAATGTAGGAAAATTTGAAGTATTTTTGACAGATTGAGATTGAGATCAGACTGTGAACGTTTTTAAAAATTACGAGAATTGCCCCTCTGATGGCCGATTTGGCCGAAAGGTTCTGGAGTGGCGACCGCGTACCGGAAGACGTACTAGCATTGAAAGGCCTTCCACAACGTGGACCGGTGACCTTGTGAAGGACGCAGGAATCCGCTGGATACTGGAAACACAGACCATTCGAAGTTTGGGGGGGAGGGGGGCTATGTCCAGCAGAGGACGTCTTTCGGCTGAAATGATGATGAATAAATATCTAAATAAATATATCTAAATAACTGGCTCTGATTACCTCCAAAACGAGGAGACTGGAGAATGATGTATTCAAATGATTGCCTATTTATGACACCGTGCGTATATTGCTAATCTGTGCACATAAACAGCATAAAAATTTCCGGTTCATTTATGCGATGCATAAACTACGTCTGTAATTCGGCATCCTTACAGAATAATAAGGATTTATTTTGTCATTTATTTTGGGTTTTCCTTGAATGACGGCTTCTAGGTATATACGAGATTATACATAAATTGTTGTACTTGGGTATCTAACAAATTTTTCCTGTATTCAGGTACATTACATACAAATATTAAATACTAGCTGCGCCCCGCGGTTTCACCCGCGTAAGTTTTGATCCCGTGGGAATATCGGGATAAAAAGTATCCTATGTGTTATTCTGATGTATAAGCTATATTACTGTAAAGTTTCATCAAAATCCGTTCAGTAGTTTTCGCGTGAAAGAGTAACAAACATCCATACATCCATACATACAAACTTTCGCATTTATAATATTAGTAGGACTAGCTTTTGCCCGTTATAACGCCCGCGTAGAGCTTGGAAATGATCCCACGGGAACATACTAACGGGATAAAAAGTATTCTATATGTTAATACAGGTTTTAATCTATCTGTGTGCCAAATTTTATATAAATTCGTTCAGCTGTGTTTACGTGATTGAGTAACAAACATTCAAAATATTAAGTAGGATCTGCAGTAAGAATGAATAACTGTTATTTTTATTTCAGCTTCACCTTTTGACAGGCATAATCACGATTTCATTGTTGTGCATTTCTTGTTCAGATCGTAGAAATGGCCTGTCGTTTGGAGCGATGACCTGAAGCCAATAACTAGTTGTGTGCGCAACAACGGGTTAATTTACTACGGGTTCTTGCGTAACATAACCCTGTAGCGCCATCTACACCGCCACAAGCGAACTACTCATCATACTGACGTCACGCAAAATCCTGCATCGCGCAAACAGAGTTTACCGCGCGACTAACATACTTATATACATCAGCCCGACATTAATCATCGGTAAGTCCGATCCAGCTTGTTCCTTGCTGCCCTCTCCCAGCGACGTCCTAAGCCGAGGCCCGTACTCCACAGGGGATGCCCTTAGCGTGTAGTCGCTTAGTTTTTAAGTTTTTCAGCCCTGGCTGGAGGCCTTAATTTATAGAGGTAACTACAGGCAAGTCCGCAACCTCCTAGGTTGAACGAACGCGAAATGCTATTCCCAAAAAAAAAGAATCATGGGGCAGTTGCCCACCACACACGACAGACACGACACCCGTCTGGTCGGAGGATCCTCCCTTTTCTATGTAGGGTGAATGAACTTTATATCCTGTTCCTCATGCCTCTATAACCATAAGAAACAGAAGCAATAACAATATTATGAAACCAAAAAAACTAGACCGAGAAAAACAAGCTTCACTCTAATTATATTCTTATGAATCTGTTGAATGCTATGAGATAGTAATACTTAACTATCATCATCGTCTCATCTGCCTAGCCTTTTCCCAACTATTTTGGGGTCGGCTTCCAGTCTAACCAGATGCAGCTGAATACCATTATTTTACATGGAACGACTGCCTATCTGACCTCCACAACCCCGTAACAGGGTAATACGATACCCCTTGGTAAGACTAGTTGTCAGACTTTCGGGCTTTTGACTTAATGTAATGACTGTCAAAGATCCACGAATGACAGACGGGACCAACTGCTTAAAGTGCTTTCCGAGGCACGGAGGGGACTCGGTTTGTAAAAATGGTCACCCATCCATAGACCAACCGCGGCATGCGTAACTTATCCTGATCGATCGACTAACAGCCGCACACTGTTATTATTTAGCTACGGGCTCCTCCCAATCCCAATTTATTTGAGGTTGGCGCAAAATTTGTCTTCTCGTAGCTTATAGTTCTGCTGCCACTGACTTTCATTGATAATGAAAAAGTGCCACCAGTCGCGCACGCGGAGCATATAGTGTTAGATTACCTACATACTGCGGGGTAATTGCGTACAAATTAATAGTAATTAGAATGCTGGATTCCTGTGAAAAGTCTAAATATATATATAATAAAAATTAAATTCACTGACAGACAACGCATAGCCTAAATCGCTAGGTCTAGGAGCATGTCTATACAAGAGTTCCTTAATTAACGGACTGACCACTAAGGAAAGATTTTTGAAAATTCATCGAAAGTTTTTATGGAAGTTCATTATTTTAGCCAATTGAACATCCCATCGGGCGCTTGTCTTAATTTAAAATCTGAAAAAGTGGGCCAACTTGCCAGCTTTAAAAATAAAATAACATATAAAAGTTATTTCACATTGTGAACGCAGCTTTTATTTGAAACGAATGTAAATGGTGTCGAAATAAACTAAAGTGGCCGAATTATAATGTGACAGCACCTTAGGGAACAGCGTTAAGCTATTAACTATTTGCATAGGGCGTATTCTTGTTCAAATTAGTAACCTTGTTGGTCTCAGGGTCACAAGCGTTGTTGTTGAGTGTACGAGGGAATTAAAAAACCTCTTACTAATAAACGTTATATAGCGTCTGTATAGTTACACAACAGTCCGGACTTTGGAAGTTGGCGGTTTAATACCCCCGTGCCTCGGAAAGCACGTTAAGCCGTTTGTCCTGCGCCTGATCTCTCTCCGGTCGTGTCGGATTGCCGTCCCATTGGACTATGACAGTGAGGGAAGAGGGAGTGCACCTGTGTCTGCGCGCACACTTGTGCACTATAATATCTCCTGCTTACCTGTCTAATCTCCGTTGAGATTGGCCACCGTGACCGAAATCGGTCGGGGAGGCTATTATTATAGTTACACAACCCTTTGTCTTTTTCTTTCGAAAGTCAAATTACTGACGACTGAAAGAGAGAAATCGGTGTGTAACTATTCATCTAATATACTACGTCTACTAGTAAGGGGGTAATTGTATCACATTTTCAAATACAATCCGAGGGGTTTTAAGGATATTGCTAATCTATTGCTGCATAGGTTTGAAATATACGTCTGCTCAACAACGAACATAACGCAATGAACGTGGCTGAACTGTCAAATATCAGTTTATGTTTGTTACGCAATCATCTAGCACTGAACAGTGGAGGCCCAGTGGTAATGGCCCCGCCTTACGAGTTGTTAGTTGTGGGTTCGAACCCAGCCAGGCGCTTCACTTTGTGCAAATAAATTCATCACCCCACTGCTCTCAAAACGGTGAAGGAAAACATCGTGAGGAAACCTCACCGGGCCCGCGTTGTAGATTACAGCCTAGATCTCGAAGAGAGGAGGCCTGTGTCTAGGGTTGCCAACTTTTTTTATATCAAATATAATATTTTTGAACCATTGCCTGTAAAAAAATAGTAGACGGCAAAAAAATAAAAAAGATATAGTAGGTATGTTTAATTTTTTTTTTTATATCTCATAACCATTATTACACCCTAAATTAAGGTTACCTACTATTCAGTTTTTATTAGATTAATACTAGCCATATTGCACTAATCTCGCCATTTTGTATTGAAATGAAAATATAAGTAGTAGTTTCGCCTACTATATGTTTTTAAAAGAAATATAGTATTTAGGCCTCTAGTATAGTAGGATACTACACACATCAAAAGTGTCTAGGGATCAAGCATTTTTATGCGGATTTCTTGAGATTGAGATGTGGCTTTGTAATAAATTTATGATTTTATAAATTTATATGGATCCTTTTTGGTGCATTTCATAATTTGAATCAGGAACTGTGAATTAAATTCGAGTAAAAGATGAAAATCAGCTGTCAATATTTTCCCTATAAAAACATACAACGCATTGAAGACATTATTAGTGCTACTGTTTCCCTACTACTGATTAAAACCAACGTTATTATGGAGCGGCGACGTCATTTAAGCAGGGAAGAAATGCTCAGAGCCGTGGGAATGATAGAAGCTGGTTCCCGGCAACGTACTGTGGCTTTAGCTCTGAATACAAGTCAGAGTGTTATCAGTCGACTTTGGACACGCTACCGAAGCACTGGTACCGTGGCTGAGCGCCATGGAGGACGGTATCGCTGCACCACACGGAGACAAGACCGATACATTCAAATCTTAACTCGAAGAGCTCCAACAATAACCGCCATGATGTTAGCCGTGAGGCTTCATCACTCTTCAGGGAACTTAATTAGCGACCAAACAGTCAGAAACCGCTTGCATGAAGTGAACCTTCATTCCCGAAGACCGCTACGGGTACCACCTATAGCAATGCACAATCGTAGGATTCGATATCAATGGGCTCTTGAACACAGAAATTGGGCAGAAGAACAATGGCGTTTCGTGTGCTTTTCTGATGAGTCTCGTTTTGGTATGAGACCGGATACAAGACGTATACGACACTGGAGAACCCCTGGACGCCAACAGCGATTAAAATCCTGCCAGGAAGTCCATCCTTATAGTGGTGGAACCATCATGGTATGGGCGGGTATTTGGATCGGCGGAAGAACTGAGTTGATTTGGATCAGAGGCAACCTCAACGCTCAAATTTATGCTGAGACGATTGTATCAGACGTCATCGTTCCTCTACAAGTGCAAATCGGTCCCTTATATCAGTTAATGCATGATAATGCACGACCGCACACCGCAAGAGTTGTAAGACAGACTCTCGCCGCAGCTAACATCAATGTCCTGCCCTGGCCTGCTCAGTCGCCAGACTTGAACCCGATTGAGCATGCATGGGATATGCTACAGAGAAGAGCTCTGCCGAATATGGAGGGTATCCAGTCGCAAGAAGACCTTTTTTTGTTGTTGCAACGAACATGGGCGGCCATTCCACAGCGTGATTTGGATGAACTCATTTTGAGTATGCCAAACCGATGTTCTTGTGTTGTTAGTGTTCGCGGTAGAAACACGGATTATTAATTGTTTAAGTTACCCAATAAAATTTTAGAGAAAACTGTTATTTCAGTCTTTTTTTCGAACTTTTGTGTTAGTGGTTCAAATGTCAAAAATCCCTTTATTAGGAAAATGGCAAATTTCTTTATTAATGCAAAGGTGACTTGGTTTATCGTTACTGTGACAAACGAAAACACTTTATTTGATGAATCCTTAAAGAAAATTTTAATTAATATCAATCAGGAGAAAAGTTATTGCAAAAATATATGTTGATCCCTAGACACTTTTGATGTGTGTATATTATAAAGTAGGGTTGGCAACCCTACCTGTGTCCCAGCAGTGGTAACATTATAGACTGATAATGCTACGCAATGACCCCGCCTGGGTTTAATTACCAGGTTTGGCAGTATCATCGGGTTTTTTCTATCAGAAATTTCTCAGTAGTAGCCAAGAGGCTGGATTTTAGGACTCGTCTCCACACTTACAGCAGCTTTAACTGGCCACTGGTAATTTAATAAACACCTCTTTCTCATAGGAATCACAGACAGCTGTTCAGAGCCTGCATGGAGGACGACGAGACAGCAGCTCATGTGCTTCTAAACTGCTCGATGGTTGCCACATGCATGGCAAAGTACTTCGGTAACCCAGGTGCCCACCGTGAGATTATCAGTATTGCAAGGCATTGTTGGCCTTCCTTGAGGAGCTGGGGTGGATCGAATAATCAATTTTCCCACCCGTACGCAAAATACGTGCATAGACTTGGAGTTGCGGAAACCTGCCCATATTACTTATTACCTAAGGGTAAATGATGTCCTGCCGGGGCAGCGGGATTGTCCGAAAGGGTTACCGCTGCCCCGGAACACAAAGGGCTAAGGAAGGAACACGGGTGGGTTTTAGTCAGTAAGAGTCTGACACTCCCTTCTGCTCCACCCAGAGTGGGAGGGGTCATTCGATGATTTCCCGTCCACAAAAAAAAAAAAGGGTAAATGATGTTCCATTGCGGACAAAAAAATAACGTGAAAAAATTAGAAAATAACAGAATAGGGGTGTTAAAAGCACTTTTAATTTAGAGTTAACCCATTAAAGAAATTGTTTGTGTTGCTTTGTCCGCTTAATGCGCTTTGCATAATTAATTTGTAGGCATATACATTGACAAACCCAGTGACTTGATACCGCAGAATAATATACAGACATCCCAGTCCATTCCCTTTGTTAAATAAAATTATATTGCCCTCGATTCTGTTGTTCACAAACTAAACTAAATTTAAGTTCAGTGCATCTTTTTCTTTTTATTTCATTATGAAAAGGACAGAAGATAAATATTAGTTTAGTCTTGTCAAATTAGTCAGCGCCTGACGTGAATTGACGTATTTTTAGTAGCCAATTTTTTTATCACGTCTAAACTTATCTATGGATTATCTAATTTGACGGGACTAAACTAATATTTATATTCTGTCCTTTTCATATTGAAATAGAAAGAAAAAGATGCATTGAACTTAAATTTAGTTTAGTTTGTGAACAACAGAATCGGTGCCATTGTCACTCGTACTGTTCACCACCGAGATCTTCTGTACCTAATTAGTTTAAAATTTCGTTGCGTTTTCCGTTATTTTTCAGTGGCAAGTTTTTTTTTTGCTAGCCTATTCTGTCCCACACCTGGGCAAAGGCCTCCCTCCACTCCTTCCATCTTACGCGAACCCGTGCATACTGGTTCCAGTTTTGACGGAACCTATCCAGCACGTCCCGCCAACTTCTACCTACGTGGTCTGCCGCACTGACTCATGGCACCAGTTCTGTGCTATTTGGGCCCATAGTTTGTCCGCGGCTGATATGAGGCAGACATTTCCTGCACAGTTATGTCAAGTTTAATTTATTTTAGAAATACTCTATGTATTCCCAAACAACATTTTTCTCATTTTCATATTTCATAACTTTTATTTTTGTAACGTAGAACTATTTTGTGTTCTATGTTATATAGATAAGCGTCCACATCGTCCGATATAGCCGCATCCGGGGCCTCACCGCGATAATGATAATAGGCTATATTTTATATTAAAATATTTGAAAATACTAATAAATAAGTACCTATAACTACATATTTTACATGTATAATCTGGTGGTACCTTCTTTTTAATAACCTTTTTAGACTGCTGTTCTGTTCTGTCAAAGTTATTCTGCTTAGAACCCTACTGTAAAATGATTATGAAAATAATAAAAACATTATTGGAAACAGATCATATTAATACAATAGAAGTTGCCTCCTGCATTATAGTTCTAACAAAAATACACTAAAACAACAGTTTACGGTTGATTCATAGTACTCACATTAAATACAATATTAATGACACAGTTTTTTTTTAAACATAGGTACTTCTTGTTAGATGGTTTGTAGTTTGGGTACACTACCTACATAACCAACAAGTACTTAGTCTAGAATCCATATACGAGTAACACAAGACAGACAGAGTACAATGACTCATACTGTGTTTCAACACTCTATTTGATATTCATAAGTTTTTGCTACCGAACTCGATTATAATGCAAATATTATGCGAACATCGTCTCTAAGATGAAAAAAAAAAAACAATAGATCCCAAATAATACGTTGCCTTTTAAAACATAAGTGGTCGAGGATTCTTAATTTTTTTGCACTGAACTTATGTAGGTATTTGTACAGACATCAAAAATAGTGATGAGATAATTGGAAATATGTACTTATGCCAGACAGAAGACATTGCTTATTCGTTGGAATTCTAATAGAATTTAAATTATCGATAGTGTTGCCTTTTGGATGGAAACAAAATATGTAAGACTGTCTCGATTATATGACAACCCCGCAATTTTGATCTTTTAATGGATAATAATTAAGTATATGTATGTAATTATGTATTCTTAAGTTTGTAACCAACAGAAGAACAGTGGTGGCTCAGTTTTATCAGCCCCGACTTACGAGTTGTAGGTCGTGAGTTCGAACACAGACAGTCATTTTACTTTGTATATTTAATTACATCACCACAGTTCTCAAAACGGTGAAGGAAAACATCGTGAGGAAACCGGCAAGTTCTAGAACCAAAAATTCGAAGACATTTGTCGAGCACCAACTCGCACTGGACCCGCGCGAGAAGAGGCCTGTGTCCCAGAACTGGGATCAATATAGGTTGATTGTACAGACGCCAGTTGATTTGCTGGCGAAACTGTCTACCCGAAACTGTCAAATTTTTCCAATCAACCTTGAACCTTATGGTTCAGCGATAAAGTTGAAAATCTATTAAAGAATTTTGACAGATTGTAGTAGCTTGATATGCTGGCGTCTGTACTTAAGCTAAGTTCGTAACCATTACAAAACAAAAGGATGGTTTGGTTGCTAGCGTAGCGACTACGAAGTTATGAAAATTGTTCCCTTACAAGAGAAAGGCCTACGAAGTCTACGAGATCAGCTACGATTGCTACGAGCTAAAGCTACGAGTCTTTGCATCTTGTGCAAAAATAGTCATTATTATTTTTAGTTTGCTATGCCAAGAACACTAGATGGTCATAGAACATTGATCAAAGTCAAAATGTTTATTGCAATAAGTATACAACGTGTTTTATTTATATCCCATAACTCTAGAGAGTCATTATACACATCATTATGAACAACTTTTACTATGGGACCAAACCTGAAATCGCGAAAAAAAATCAGGTGTTCCCTACATTTTGACGAGTTATAAGAACATAAATGTACGGAACAGCTGATTTTTTTTGCGATTTCAGGTTTGGTCCCAAAAGTTGCTCGTAATTATGAGTACAATGACCCTCTAGAGTTATGGGATATAAAAAAAAAACACTTACATAATATTTTACACACCTTTTTCGCATAGTAGAAACTAAAGAATGCCACTTGCTAAACTAGCTGACCGGACCATCTTCGTATCGCCTCAGAATCAATACGAATAAGAACGAATTTATGAGAAAATTAATAATCTTCATATTTTTTTATTTAGTGAATTTTTGCCATGTTTTTATAGTTATTCTGCTATTCGGGGCGGAAATAAATCCAACAAATTAAAGTCATAAAAATCGATCCAGCCGTTCTTGAGTTATAAATGGTGTAAGTAACTACTTAACCCGACTTTGTTTTATTTATAAAGATTTCTATCTTTTTATTGTTACTGAAAGTCGAAAAGAAACATCTTTATGGTTCAGCCATCTATGTACTGAGTTACGAAACATTTTACTGTACGTTTTTAAACAATAGAAATAATGTTTTATTAGCTTAACTTTGGTACATTATTTATCAACTTCCTTAAACAATACTGGGAATAAAATAACGATTATGATAATAATGATAAATACGCAAATTAGACATACAACAAATATTTTATTCATTTGCAATGATTTAATTGACTTGTATATTATTTAAAACTAGGTTCTGCCCGTAATGTTGTCTGCGTGGAATTTGTTGGTCCCGCCCCCCCGCTCTGGAAATTACCCCCTACGTACAAACTCACAATCAAATACAAATTTTCACGCTTTATATTATTAGTATAGATTACCTTCTACCCGCGGCTCTGCCCGCGTGGATGTCTGAAGTTATCCCACGGGTTCGTGCTACAGGGACAAAAATAGCCTTTATGTTACTCCATAACCGCAGTTATCTGCCAGTGAAAGTCCATTGACAAAAGCTGTTATTTTGATAATAAAAACAGGCATAAATTTTATTTATTTGTACAGATATAGATTTGTTACTCACTTGCCGTTATCACTTAGTATTGAGAGCAAAAGTCATGATCTATGTATTCGCATAAGAACTGTCAGCAGTTAGTAATTTTATTTTTTACTCGTAATACATTTGTTTCTCCTCAACTGCTTACTATAAATTTTGATTTATTGCTACCAACATTATCATAATTCTTAAATATATATAAGCAACCATAATAAAACATTCAAATAAAATGTTGATAGTGTACAATTTACGATATCGGAATAACTTACCTATAAATTTGATATAGTGTATTCGATTAGTAATTATTTTTTACTCGTAATAAATCTATTTCTCCTCAACTGCTTACTATAAATTTTGATTTATCGCTGCCTACATTATCATAATTCTTAAATATGCAAGGTGTAACAAATATAACGCAAGACCTCGTACACCCCAATTAGAGTATTGAGTTAAAAGCATAATACAATGATCAAAACTATTTTTAACGCTTGTTATTTTCATTAAGAAAATCGTGTTGACAATAGCATTACTTTATACATTTATTTGGCTCAATCGCCGGTTAGTATGAAAAAAAAAAAATTTTGAAAAAATACCTATACTAAAACTTACTGAAATCGATTCAGTAGTCAATTATGAACGAACTACTTTCAGGACTTGCGTTTATTCTGTTACACCTTGTATATAAGCAATCATAAGAAAACATTCAAATAGAATGTTCATAGTGTACAATTTACAATACTAAAGTAGCAGCCTCATTTCTATAAAACTCCCACGGCCTCCGATCCACCGCGTCGCATCACATCGCCCGCCCGCGCTATTACTTAGTTTTCGCATAACGTTCTTCCCGATTTTTTTTTCTTTTTTCTCGGCTCCTAATGGTTGTTGCTTAATGTTAATTTACATTCCTCGAGAATTGGGTTATCAAATGCAAAATTAATTTTGCAAATCTGATCAGTAGTTACAGAGATTAGCGCGTTCAAACAAAAAAAAATAAGTCTTCAGCCTTATTATACTAGTATATGTACGATTATATAGGAGGGGCCCGTGGCTAAATAATAACAGCCGGACAGGTCGATCGATCAGGTTAAGCTACGGTTGCCGCGGTAGGTCTGTGGATGGCTGAGCATCTTTACATACCGACACCCCTCCGTGCCTCGGAAAGCATGCTGTTGGTCCCGGCTGTCATTCGTGGATCTTTGACAGTCGTTACGGGTGGTCAGAAGCCCGAAAGTCTGATAACCAGTCTTACCAAGGGGTATCGTAATACCGAGTAACTGGGTCGTGGAGGTCAGATAGACAGTCGCTCCATGTAAAATACTAGTAGTCAGCTGCATCCGGTTAGACTGCAAGCCGACCCTAATATAGTTGGGAAGGGGCTAGGTAGATGAGATGATGATGTACGAGTATATAGATGTAGGTGTTTTCAATAACATCTTCGTTTGTCTCTAAATGATACTCATAACTTTGAACTCCTTCAGATTTTGTATTCTTTATCTTGGTTGGTATATTATGTACCTTACCATTATATACCTTATCGTATTATGACGTACAAGAGAAATTCAACCTTATGGTGATAGAGAAATTTTGAGGTCGACGGTCGACCCATCTTTAGTCGATCAGGTTTTCAGTCCTCAATTTTATCCACACTGAAAAATTTATTTAAGGTGAATGGGAAGTGGTAGACCGCGAAATTCAAATTTTCTTACGTTTTTTGCAATTTGCAGGTCAGTGTCAGGTTGTATCTTGACCAAAATTTGATTCGCGACTATAACAGGTACGTATTTATAGAATTATAATCATGAGAGTCATTAATAAATTTCCTAAGTGAGATTTGTACCACAAACACTTTTCCATGAGAGATTTCTTCTTGTGGTACAAATCTAAGTTAGGAAGATGTATTAATGTTTCTAATGATTATAATTCTTTAGATACGTACCTGTTGTAGTCGCGAATCAAATTTTGATCAAGATACAACCTGAAACAGACCTGCAAATTGCAAGAAACGTAAAAAAAAATTGAATTTCGCGGTAACCACTGCGCAATCACCTTAATCTAACTTTACAAATGTACAGACAAACAACCAAATAAAAATATCTTTGTAACTTAGCGTAGGCGAGGCTTAGTAAATTAATGGAATTAATTTGAATTTAATTAAATAATTTGCTAAAATAGACCTACATAAGTTTGTAGTTATTTCACTTATATATCCATCCATACTAATATTATAAATGGGAAAGTAACTCTGTCTGTCTGTTACCTTTTCACGCCTAAACGGATTTGGATGTTTGACACACGGATAAACCAGGGACTGAGTTAGGAGAAGACCTAAGATACTTTTCATCCCGGTAGAACACACGTACTTGTCGGATAATTTCAGACCTCCACGCGGGCAAAAGCTAATATAACATTATTCCTTTCGTGCGTAACATGATGAAAATAAAAAATCATGATCTCCATAGTCTTTTCCCAAATATGTAGGGGTCGGCCTCCAGTCTAACCGGACGCAGTTGAATACATGAAGCGACTGTCTACCTGACCTCCACAGCCCAGGTACTGGATAACACGACGTCAACTGGTTGTCATACTTTTGGGCTTCTGAGTTCTGACTAGCCGTAACGACTGTCAAAGATCTACGAATGACAGCCAAGACCAACGGCTCAACGTGTAAATCTTCATATGTAAAGGATGGTCACCCATCCATAAACCGACCGCGGCAAACGAAGCTTAGCCTTCGATCAACCCGTGTGGCTGTTATTATTAAGCTAATAGTCCCTATGAAAATAAAAACGATGGATAAGATAGAATTAGTCAGTCATCAAGGTTTCGTTGAGGGCAGATTGCCTATACAGGCTGTGTCGTAAAGACTAAAGTAAATATCGTCACTTCGGGGTGAAGGTTGCCCTTAATTTGGACGAGCACTTAAGGTTTGTTTGTTACCTAAACAAAGAGTGCTTCAATTTCAGTGATAACGTTTAGCTTTGTAATTTCTTACATCACTTGCTATAAGGTAATGGTATTCATTATGAAGAACCGGAAGAAAAATTTCTATCGCGAAAGCTTTGATCCTGTCAGTTCAACTGTTTTCTTGGGTAAAGGCAAAAAACAGGTGTTAAAATATCTAAATCAATGTTATTTAATAACCTTCCATTGTATCTAGAAGTTTTTGTTTTCAATTTTGGTAGTGTGCTGAAATTAAAAGAAAATTTTACTGGGTGGATTTACCAGAGGGGCAATTCTCGTAATTTTTAGAACGTTCACGGTCTGATTAAAAAACTATTCGCAGTCTCATCTCGGCCACAAATAAATGTGAAAAATGTAGGGAAATTAGAGCAATTTTTCACAGACTGAGACAGATCAGACTGTGAACGTTCTTAAAATTGATCAATTAGTCCATGTTTATTTTTTGGAACAAAACTTTTGAGAAAAACAAGGTTGTAGTTTACGATCTATAGTTTTCCGCTATTGATTGAGAACCCAACACACACTACCCACTCCAATAAGAATAAATTATATATAATTAGAAAGGTACTAAGATTTAGTACAAGAATTCCAATATCGCTTGCCTTGATACCTTGTCCGATCTGTAATATGTGTAATATATAGGTACATGGTGGAAGTTGAGACGAGGCAGTAGAAGAAGCTACCTTAACTGTTGTAGCTACAGAAAAACATTCTTAGAAGACTGTCCTTAGCTTCTTGAGTAATTGGTACGTACATTCACAGATTATGGTTTTGAAATTAGGCGCCATAGTAACTTCTATTCAGTTTAAAAACAGCTATTCAACGGCGTATTGCACATGGGTATTAGAGGGTACCCCAAAATAAGCATCATCATCATCTACCTAGCCTTTTCCCAACTATGTTTGGGTCGGCATCCAGTCTAAACTGATACAGCTGAATACCAGTATTTTACGTGCAGCGACTGTCTATCTGACCTCACCAGTTACTGGGTAACACTTTACCCCTTGGTAAGTCTGATTGCCAGACTTTTGGGCTCGTGACGACCCGTTATGACTGCCAAAGATTCACAATTGACAGTCGTGATCAACAGCTTAGCGTGCTTTCCGAAGCGACTGCCTATCTGACCTCCACCTAATCGTTAAAATTAAAAATAAATTAAATAAAATCCATTTATTTCAGACAACAGTGATACATATTTTGTTAGTATTAAATACAGCTTAAAGGATGATGCAGCTTTGCGTTAAAGGATGATGTACCAAAATAAGCATCATTCTTTAATGATTAGGTATAGCTGAATTTGGAAACATTAACCAGCGAAGCAAACCCACTATTTCTAACTAGTTGGGCTTACGCTTAAACACATTTAATTAACTATAAAGCGGTCATGTTTATCTATGTTTTAGTAGATAGATCCTTGACTATAGGATTAATGGTTCCGATAGGCCGTTGTCCCATTTCTTTTTTCACGAATTTGTTTATGTCCATTGTATTCCATAGATATCCGATATGGGTACGATTTAACTTCAAAATCATAATTAATTTAAATAATATCGACACAGTAACACGGTGGTTGAATGGTGGGTCGCGGGCTCGACCACTGTTTGGGGCAAATTGTATAACTAAGTATCTATAAAGTAGTTGTTTTTTGATCCTGGCTGTTAGCAAATTGTCTACAAACACACACGGAAAAGGAAGTTCAAATTATGTAAGTATTTCACAAAACATTTTTATCTGTTCTGTACTTTTCTTTGTTTATATCAAAGATACCTATATCTACCCAAAATGTTCAATCATAGCAATATCCTTCAAAATCAGTCAGATTGTGATTGATCGTATGTTATGAAAATAGGATGCGGCTTAGTACATATCTACTGAAACGAAATCTCAGTCACGAAACTAGAAACCTAGAAAACGAACTGCACTCTTAAGGTTATAACAGCACACATTAACTCTGAAAGGTATCGTATCCGTATCAACTCGAGCCATTCAGTATTCTTTGCATGAAATTCCCTACTGCAACGCACACTAATCGGAATCGTAACGTAATCGCCTCGCCTCGGGACAAGCTCACGAACCGCGGTGCGCTGCATGGTCAACTTGCAGTTCCCGCGCTTACGGCTCGTCGTCCCCGCGCTTACGTCTCTCCGTACCCGAGTTTACGTCTCTTCGTCCACCCTTGCCCCTCTCACCCCTCCCGCGGCCTGCTTGCAGCACCATCAACCAGCGGTCGGCGAGTCGTAAGCGCGGCGTCGCCTAGCCGTAGCCGAGTCGACGTATCGGAGCTGCTGATCCGCTTTGGTTACGTGCTTACGTTAGGTTGACGCCAGTTTGACGGCGAGGCGAAAGGCGATACGGTGACGATCCCTTTCCGAGTTATGTGTGCTATGACCTTTAATGGGCATTATCCACATGACTTTGTATACTTGTATCTAGCTAAGTTACAATGCAAAGAAGGATGAACACTTAATCACTTAATACCTACAACATCGTTACGATAAAGCAACAAGACCTAGGAAACACATACTACTATAATCAGTAATCTAGCAGCGAACGTAGTGATTATGACACTAACCTACCTTATGCGTAGGTAGATCAACCGTACTCTACAGTCACGATTTACGTCCCGACATTTCTATGTAATTACTTACTTACACATTTATATTCAAATATGTTCTTTTATGCACTATAATCACCCTTATCGAACAACTTCAGGTGAAATCATGGTCAGATATAAGCCGTCTGATGCAACAAAACAAAATCTCGAAACTAGAAACTAGATTTCGGGTACCTAGCAAGAACTTATTAAAAATACCGGCGATCGCAAGTTACTTTGATCAGGATTGTTAATATAATAGAAAAAACATGAACTCGCAACAGAACGCCAAACTGCTTATCTCCTGTTTGATAAGATGTGAGATCAAACCATAAAACGTGCTGTTACTAAATCACAAATCTAAAAGATTAGTTAATGCTTATCAAACCAACCTCACTGCATAATGGCGACACCGATTGGATGGGTTGTACGGCAATTGAGAATAGAGTGCAAGTGCTAAATGAAAAGTGTCGTAATATAGGTATATTTATTTCAATGGGTAATAAATCAAATCAAATCGTAATAAAAGCGTGTTGAACTTAGAAACTTGTCTTTGTGAGTTTTGAGTGCAAGAAAATATACTGCAACAAAGTGCGGAAGTTTGTAAACAACGAACCTTTCAGCCTCGGAACTATAGGGTATTCCTTACGAGTACAAGTAAATAAAGTGCAACAACGTGCAAAAGATTGCAAATAATAAAGCTTTGGACAGATCGGGTAATAAAATACTCGACTCACAATCAAAACAGTGAGAAGTAAATAAACCTCGCTTTGACCCTATCAAGTACAAATTCTTTTTCCTCAACTCGAGATGAAATCAAAGCAATATTAGTGTGAATTAATATATCAATCAGAAAATCGCCAAAATATTAAAAACACTCAACATAAAAACAAGACACAGAGATAACAAAACAGATAGGTGCGGTAAACGTCTTGATTAAAAATCAACTGACCTCTTGCATATAAAACGGATGATTCGACACGTACATCCCCTTACACGGCTTTCCATACAACATATTGAAGGTTTTAGGAAAATACACGTAATCTTTGAGCGCAGTCCTATCATGAATTAATTGCTTTGATTTGAAAACCCCATCTTCCCCAGTCGCACAAAAACTTTTCGATTTTCCACTTGCATCCGTCACTTTTGCATACACCATCCCTTCAGGACAACATTTAGTAACACAACTACCACTGCACTTATTATCCAAATTAACCGCCAATGCTGCAAAAGTTCGATTTATATCTAATTTGCACATAACATAAGACTGATAAGTCAGAATCACAAAAAGTTTAAGTAACATGTGGTCGGTTGATACGACGTTTTTTATGAGTTTAGGTACCGTTTGTGTCCGACGGCTGCACAATATGAACTGTTGCCGGCGCTTGTAACTTATCAAAAGTATTGACTACAGGATCGAGTAACATTAACGTACAATAAACTGGGAGGCGGTGAATGCGAGGTACCTATCAATTAATCTGGTATGGAAATTGATATCGTGTCATGTGCTAATTGGTATGTGACAGGCGTTTTGGTGAGCTCATCGGTGTATTGAATTTGATATGGATACCGAAAGTGTAACACCCCAAATCCTTCTATTTTTTGGTACGTAGATAATATCTATAAAATGAGTTATTATGACTTTTAAATACCAGGCTGCTATTAGCTAATTACTACATGCATCAGTTTAGGTTATTTGGTGCTACGCCACAGTATGATCAAAGATATTAATCAAATTGTACATAAAATAGTTACTCAATTATTAATGCTACGGCTACATTGTCGCAATACTCGAACTACACTTTGTGCGCTCTCTCGCACACCGCTCGAGGTCTCGCTGAGAGACGCAACGCGACGTGTGTTTCGCGTTATCACGACATTGTAGCTGTAGCATTAAGAGATCAAACAATACCTACTATCTACGTAAAATTTGTAGCTAATAAGTTTATAAACAAGAATTTTATCAACGAAGAACATTGACCAGTGAAAATACGATGACCCTACACGAAGCTGATAAGACAAATAAAACAAGAAAAGTAAATATAAAAATAAAAAATAAAAGTAAATTATAATTTTAATACTGTTAAAATTCAACAATACGAAACATAAGTAATAAAGACTATACACACAAGGAAATAATCTGTAACAAACTATACTCTTATTACAAGACGAAAGAAAGAAATATAAACTTAAAGCAACCACGATAATAATTAAGACTATTTACAAGTAAATGCAACATCGTAAGTACATACAAAAGTCATTCGGATACAAAAAAGAAGTTTAATACAAATTGTAAAATTTTTCATCTCAACATTTTTATGATATTCTTTAAAGTCATTTAATAGTTAAAAGATTAATGAATATAAACTTGAATGCAGGCGTCTCTACGCATTTCCACGTCCTAGGTACCGGCGCACCTGCGTGCATATTCCTATCATGTGCAGCTATCTAATAGCGAACTATTTACAACTACCTACATGCTGAAGTAGTATTCCAAAATTTCTGCCACTTAACACCAGTCATGAAATATTTAGAAGAATATGGCAAAACTACATTAATAAATAAGTATAGTGAGAAATCTAGTCCTTATTAAGTACACACTAACTAAACGGAGATCTAACTTGTCATGTCCACTCAATGCACTCTATATTTCCACAGCGTCAGGGAACACATGGTCCAAGTAAGCCTGGTGACCGTAACTTTGCAGTGGTTTCGGTCGCTCCTTCTTCGTGTTCAAAGTTACGTTCCCAGTGCTACACTTGTTGAATCTCGAAGCTATTTCCCTGACCTTTCCTGGCCGAGGCCTACAGTCTTCCTCAGTATCCTGCTTCATATTCCCATCTGTGCAATCTTCAAAAGACCTCTCCTTCTCCTTTGTGCCTTTCCAGCTACGATAAGAAGACCTTTTGTTATTCTGAAAATCCTTTTCAAAGCCATTCTGGTTCTTTTTATCGTTCTCCTTTCTCCCAGAATTATTCCTGTCGTACATTCGGGAATAATTTTTGGTATCTTTATGTTCGTTGTATTTTTGTGCATTTTGATTCATCCAATCCGTACTTCTAACTTGTCCAAAGTGCGGGTCCTTGGAGTATTCTATATCGTTATTTGTTTTGCAGATGTAGTTTTTGTTGTTCTTGTCGTTACTTTTGTTGGATCTTCTGGCTTTTGGTGGTCCTGTTTTGAAAGTGGAGAATCTTTCGTAATCATTATTGTTGATCTCGTTGGTGATGCTATGGGGGTCGAAGGCGTGTGTTCTTTGGTGAGTTAGCGGCTTCGATAAGGATAAATACTTAGGCGGCTCTCCGTACTTATTAATCGTTATTTCGTACTGAATGTGCGGGTCTAATACCGCATATACATTCTCTTTGGCTTCTTTCTCCAGCGACGTTAAAGCTGCCTAGAAACGAAAGAAAATATGATTTAATAAAGATTGTCAGTCAAAATATTAGAATTTTTAGACGAGTGGGACGAGAGTTGCTTAGAGTGGTATTAGTACAAGGAATTTTAATACCATGGATCAGTTAAACATAAGCCTCGTTCACGATATTATAATCATGTTTGTTTCTTCATCGTTATTATGAGTGGATACAGACATGACGAGTGCTGCTGCAGATCTTTTTAACTATAAATAAATAATAAAAATGGTATGTATTTAGAGCCCAGACTCATAAGTCTCTACGTATTGATATTTTTAAAGTCATTGCGCTCATTGTCTGGGTATCCATATTAAGTAGTCTATAAATCATTGCTAAAAATGCTGCAAAAAACACACAATATCAAATTCTCGGTAGAACTATTAAAACAAAATTCCTGTAAGAGAAGTATCGTGCACACACGCACAGGCCCCTAGTGATTCGTGGTGTGCACTCAAGGTAATTAGACATCGTTCTAACTGTGAATCATTGACTTATTTAGTAGTATTTTATTGTGGTTCGGACAGGTTTGAACACTTTTTGTTAATTACCCACACCTAGTGCGTTCTTGGGTTAGTTTAGAAAGTGAGGCGTGTGTGGTTTCTTTGAGGGTTTTGTGTGTGTCATGTTGTTTCTTTATCGTTGTTTTTGATGGCTATGTGTAAGTAGATGCTCTATCTATCTAGATGGGAAAGAAATCGTACTTTGAAGGAGCAGTAAAAGGATTTTGGGTGTGTCATTTACTGCGCTCGGTTATAGTGTTGATTATAAGCCTAACCTCATAAAAATATGATGGCTCTCTTGGCACACATGCGAAGACTTGTCCAGAATAATTTTGCATAATAATAATTGAACTTTTCCATAGAAGTACTAAGCAACAGTTGTTGACAATAATAAAATCGTCGTAAACAACTAGTTTCACAAATGTCTGCACTATATATTCCTGAGGGCCAATTCCCGTTATTAAAAACGTTCAAAGTCTTGTCGCAATATCATCTCAGCGACAACCAATGGCAAAAACTTTTAAAAAATGTAGAGAAATTAAAAGTATTTTTGACAGATTAAAATCAGACTTTAAACGTTCTTAAAATTACGAGAATTGGCCCTCTGATAGTTCAGGCAAGTATCTATTTAAAACAGAGATAAATTCGAATGATTTATTTCAAATAGGCACATGAAAGGCACTTTTGAACGGCATCATTTTCAAGAATATTAAATTGATTCTAGATGCCCCCTTCCGTAAAGCAGTTTTGTTTAAAGAAGAATGGGCAAGAAACTCCATATTTACACTTTTTAAAATATTTTGTATAAGTACATTATTTATATAATTATACTAGCTGACCCCGCAAACGTCGTTTTGCAAAAAAAACAAAATAGGGGTATGAAAAATAGATGTTGGCCGATTCTCAGACCTACTCAATATGCTCACAAAATTTCATGAGAATCGGTCAAGCCGTTTCGGAGGAGTACGAGAACGAACATTGTGACACGAGAATTTTATATATAAGATGTGAAGACAATGTAGGTACCAAGAATAAGATTTCTATACCAAAAGACCTACCAGACCTGTGGAAGACCAACTTAAGAGTGAATATTAAACAATCTAGATTCGAAGTGATATGAATTCGAAGTGGTATCATGTTTATCCACATGTTTCTGAGTAGTTTATTTTATTCGGCAACTAATAGCCTTGGATTTGATAGCTAATAGTTCGGTTGATAGATATAATTGATATATCCCGTAGCTGTTCCACTTAATTGCCTATTATGGCGTCATAAATGACACAACTGTATAAAAAAAAATGCTTTGTTTTTCGGGCTTTCTTATATATCATTAAAACATTCATCTATATATATAAAAAGAGAAGTCCTGACTGACTGACTGACTGACTGACTGACTCATCAACGCCCAGCCTAAACCCTTGGACCTAGAAAGCTGAAATTTTGCACAGAGGTTTTCTTTTTAATGTAGACGAGGAATAAGGAAGGAATTTTCGAAATTCAACCCCTAAGGGAGTTAAATAGGGGATGAAAGTTTGTATGAAAACTCTTATTCCTTGGGTTAATAAACTTGAAACTTGGAACGAATACTTATCTAAGTAAATTATGAAAATTGGTCTTTTTTGTTTTTCTAAACTACCTTCTAAAGGGGGATGGGGGGGTGTCAAAATTTGTATGGAAGAATTTTAATGCACTGTCCGATTAACTCAAAACTCAGTATTTATACTCAATACCAAAATTAAAGAATTACGTGTATCAGGGTTTTTCGAAAATCTACCCCTAACGGGGAGAAAAGGGGTAGTTAATTTTACAGGGCAAATTTTACTGCCTGGCTTAATTAACTCAAAAATTGGTATAAATAATTTGTGAGTTATGTAATGAACACATTCCAAACGATTTTTCAAAATTCCACCCCTGTGGGGGTGAAAAAAGGGGATACAGCTTATATGAAAAATCTTATTACTTGGGTTAATAAACTTGAAACTTGGCACGAATACTTATCTAAGTAAATTATAAAGTTTGGCATTTGTTGTTTTTCTAAACTACCCCCTAACAGGGGATTGGGGGGTGTCAAAATTTGTGTGGAAGAATTTTAACGCGCGATCCAATTAACTCAAAACTCAGTATTTATACTTAATACCAAAAATAAAGAATTACGTGTATCAGGGTTTTTCGAAAATCTACCCCTAACGGGGAGAAAAGGGGTAGTTAATTTTACAGGGCAAATTTTACTGCCTGGCTTAATTAACTCGAAAATTGGTATAAATAATCTGTGAGTCAAGTAATGAACACATTCCAAACGATTTTTCAAAATTCCACCCCTGTAGGGGGGAAAAGTGGGGATACAGCTTATATGAAAAATATTATTCATTTGGTTAATATACTTGAAACTTGGCATGAATACTTATCTAAATAAATTATGAATTTTGGCATTTTTTGCTTTTCTAAACTACCCCCTAAAGGGCGATTAGGTGGTGTCAACATTTGTATGGAAGAATTTTAACGTGCGGTCTCCGATCAAGTCGAAACTCAGTATTTATACTTTAGACCAAAAGTAAAGAATAACATGTATCAGGGTTTTGCGAAAATCTACCTCTGACGGGGTGAAAAGGAGTAGTTAATTTTCCATTTTACTGTGTGGCTTGATTAACTCGAAAATTGTTGGACATAATCTTTGAGTCAAGTTATGAACACATCCCAAACATTTTTCAAAATTCCTTCTGTGTGGGGTGAAAAGTGGGGAAAAACTTTATACGAAAAATATTATGCATTTGGTTAATAAACTTGAAACTTGGAAGGAATATTTGCCTAAGTAAGTAATAAGAAATGGGTCTTTCAAAAGTAGACCCCTGACGGGTAAAAAAGTGGTAATTCGATTTTTAAGGCCGGTATTATAGTGCGTAGCTTGATTTACTCCAAAAAAATGGTATGAATAAATTTAAGCTTCAAACTTGGCACAAATACTTATCTAAGTAAATTATAGTTTGTCATTTTATGTTTTTCTGCTCTAAAGGGAGATTGAGGGTGTCAGTTTGTATGGAAGAATTTTATCGCGCGGTCCAATAATATAAACTCGGAACTCAGTATGTATACTTAAGACCAAAATAAATAAAAAAGTGTGACTGGGTTTTTCAAAAATCTAACCCTAACGGGGTGAACGGGGGTAGTCCATATCACAGAGGAGTATTTTATTGCGTGGCTTGATTCAATGGGAAATTGGTATAAATAATCTTTGAGTCAAGATATGGAAACGTCCCAAACATGTTTTCAATATTTCGCCCCTATGGGGATAAAAACTGTGAAGGTGAAAAGGTGGTCTTATTCCTTTGGTTAAGAAACTTGAAACTTTTCAACATTTGCCTCAGTAAATAATAAAGATTGTCACTTTTAGGGGTTTACTACTTACTATGGAAACGTACCAAATGCAAAAACAAGCCCTGTCGTGATGAAAAAGGAGGATAGTTTATTTGAAACATCTTAGGTAGTTTAACTAAAATATTGGCCCGAATACTTACATCTTTAAATAAAGTAAGTATAAAGATCGTAATCAATAATTTTCGAAATACCTTTCAGGGGGAGGTGGAGAGGGTGTTAAATTTATTTGAGGAAAGTACGAAACCCACGCGGACGAAGTCGCGGGCAAAAGCTAGTTATCAATAAAAGCATTCCTTGATCTACTAAATGGGATCACACATTCCATTGACCCTTTAGGTATTCCCAAAATGACGTTTTACGACCTCTTAGGCTCAACTCACACTGGCGCAGAGTCGAAGCGATGCGACGCGTCATATTTTTCCGCCTAAAGCATGTTCATCTCTATTGTTCTATTATTTAAGTACCACTCGAAAGCGAACCCACTCGACCCTAGTCGAGCGTCGAAGCTCGAATCCGCGCGTCAACGCGCGTTGTCGCGCGCTTCCATATTTACTTTTATTTAAATTTGTACTTAAAAAATAGAACAATAGAGATGAATATGCTTTAGGCGGAAAAATATGACGCGTCGCGTTGCTTCGACTCTGCGCCAGTGTGAGTTGAGCCTTACAATTCATAGAAACGCAGTTTTTTTTATAAGTACCTAGTTGTGATTAATAGCCGTGACCATAAGGCACCAAGATGTATCATATAAACACAAAAAAAAACTATGAAACTAAACAACGCCGTTTTGGAAGCTTAATTTATACAAACGAATAACAATCTTATATGGTCTTTGGTTCCCCCGTTCCCATGATTAGGGTAGCCCCCTTAGATTATTTTGTATTCAAGGCGTAGGAAATCAGAAAAAGAAAAATAATCTGGATACTAGAAAAGAGGTAAAGTCATTGACATGATCATGATGGCCATGTCGGTCAAAGAACTGATAGACGTTGGTGCCGAAGAGTATTTGAATGGTTACCGTGAATCGACACCGGATCGGAATCCTACATGGAACAAAATTCTGACCAAATAACTCACTAAGACAGGTTGGCTGCCAAAGACTGCACCAGGAGTTGTCCAGCTGTAGATTACTATAGGCCAAATGGTTTCCAAACCTTAGGTAGGATGCTAGCTTCTAAGTTCTTATCAGAAAACTATTTAGGAGTTAAATCAACCTAGGGCTAAGTCCCAATGGTCCGTAAGCTACGGTGTGTCCGTGGCACCACAGCGGGTCCTATCAGAATATCGGCATTGCGGTATTATTTTTTAATATCGCGGCATTATGCTGACTTAAGAGCGTTTTTGGTCACGCACAGGGCATTCGTTTTTTTATTTCGTTTAGTTTATTCGAAAAAATATCTTATTTTTTTTATTTTAAATGCTCCTTTTTTAACTTTTTATTTTCTATGCGTGTCCCAAGTACAATATTTATCTCTCTTTCTTTTTTTCTTTCTATCGATCTACCACCAACCCGCACTGTGCCCGCATGGTGGTTATAGCCAAATCTCACAGAGATTATGCCCAAAGTTTTCATGTTAGCATCCGTTTTCCAGGAATCCTAAACACATAGACCGTCATCATAAAATAATCCCATAATGTTAAACAGATAAAGGTAGAGATGAATTCGATATCACGTCACATGTAAAAATCATCGATATTTTAAAACCATTTCATCATCATGCAATGACAACGACAAAATCATCAATGATTTTTAAATCATCACTGCGCGGTGTGAATTGCGACGTTGCGGGGCTGCGCGATCGGCGATACTGAAGTCACAGAACTCACAAGTTTCGATAAAATTACCGACCAACCCATGCCTACACAAATAAGTAATAATAATTTCACTAAGACGTTCCGCGATCATTTCAGTATCTACTCACAATTAAAGTGACGAGATCTAATACTCAAATAAAAATCATTGATGATTTTGTCATTGTTCCTGTCATCGATATTTTTTTGTCATTATCATGCATTCATTGATACAGAAAAATCATCACTCAGCCCATCTCTAGATAAAGGTACAAAACAGACATCCTGTGTAAACATTATATTAGAACATAGAAAACAAAGTGAATGATAATCAAAACACGCGTACAATACAATAGTGACACACTTGTGATAGTATCGAATTAATAACTGGTCCGATTAAAAGGATGTTGCCAATAACAGATGCAGCAGAAAAGTAATACGGGAAAGATAATTATGAAAATGGGATTGAAAAAGAGGAATAAAACTCTGCAGAAACTATTAACTTGGCTATCTGCTTTGGCTTTCTGCCAGATGACAAGTGATCCAAGCGGAATGTTGATTCGTTGCTGACCTCTTAAAAACTGATTTTCACGGTGAGGTTAAATTTCCTGTGGCATACCTACCATAAGTTGGAACAACAATAAAAATTGCATTGCCTAAACAGTATTTAGACGATACAAGTGGCTTGTTACTTCAATTTTATGGTACGTAATTGCCACACCACAGGCAAGAAACTTGCATCGGGTAAATGGAGTGTTAAGACTTCTGCTAATAGGCACGACGCGACTCTAGTAGAACAATGGTCCCGATTCTGTTGTTCACAAACTTAACTAAATTTAAGTTCAGTGCATCTTTTTCTTTATATTTCATTATGCAAAAAACAAATATTAGTTTAGTCCTGCCAAATTAGTCAGCGCCTGACGTAAATTGACGTATTTTTAGTAGCCAATTTTTTAATCACGTCTAAACTTGTCTATGGATTATCTAAGTTGACAGGACTAAACTAATATTTATCTTCTGTCCTTTTCTTAGTGAAATAGAAAGAAAAAGATGCACTGAACTTAAATTTAGTTTAGTTTGTGAACAACAGAATCGGTGTCAATTTCTATAAAAACTTCATGTAAATTTTTCTACCAGAATCGCGTCAAACCGTCGGATTGCGCCTGTCTGTGAGAGCTTTAAGGTTCTTGTACATGTACACGGCGCAAGCTACTTGAGCATGTAAAGGAGAGAGTTATAAGTGCGAATTACCCGCGCGAGTTCTATAAGCGGTGCGCAAATCACTGGCAGAAGACGGCGTCAAAATGTGTGCGGGTGTACACATTTTGACGCCGTCGTTTGCACGATGCTCATAATCTGCGTACGTGCCTATACTTGCGTATGTAAAATGCATCGTGTACAAGCATCATAAAAGTGAAACATAAAATAAGCCCCGTTTGCCTGGAGCTTGAGCAGTGGTCCCGACTTACAAGTTATAGGTTGTGGGTTCGTGGAAATAATTTCGTCACCACTGCTCTCAAAACGGTGAAGGAAAACATCGTGAGGAAACCCTGCATCACCTAGGACCAAACAATCGAAGCCATGTGATATCTACCAACTCGTTCTGGGTCCGCATAGTGGATTATAGCTCACTTTCTCTTGAAGAGAGGAGGCCTGTTTTTTAGTAGTGGGAACAGAGCTTCACCAGCGCACATAAGTCTTGTGTTAGTAGCAGTTCCCCGTACAGGCTCATGAAGATTTTTTACCGACTATAGGTATAGGTCTTATTTTTCCTGATACACGACAATTTGCCAAATTGTCGCGTATCAGGAAAAACAAGGCAAAAAATCGCATAAACATGAAATTAATTTTATCGATAACACATTTTTTCGTGTAATTTTATCAGTGTGTGGTGTAAAGTCGTAATTAATTTGGGAGTTGAGAGGATAATATATGACATGTCACGCCTTATCTTTATCGTAATCTAATGGTGCAGGAAATCCAATATCAACACTATCGTGCCCGTTAGAGCATGTCCACACGACACCTTCCTACTAGCGTTTTTTTTTTTCATTGTGTAGCTGTTCAAAGCGAAGACAAATTCTTATTGAAAACGCTCGTTGTACGAGAAACGCATAGTGTGGACACTCACATACGTTTAAAAACTGAACCTCACAAACGTATCCCTCCATTACCAGTAGTTTTTATAATGACTTTTTTGATTGTGTTTTTAACAGAAAATTATCACAATTTCAAATGTAACAGTAGTCAGTAAAAAAATATTAAGTGTGGCAGATAGGCTGCTAATGCAATCATCAATATCACTCGATACTAAGAGACATTACAAAAGTGTTGCCATCCCAGCTAGAGACATGATTGTAATACCTCGCTTTGTCTGGAAGTACACCACCAGAATACAGCAATATTGCATGGCGGAAATAAGTATGGAAATAAGTATGGTAAAAGGTAGATACTTCATTGGTATTGTTTTTTTTTCCTGATGTTTTGGACACGACGTTTTTTATACGTATTATAATTTTATACAATACGCTGCTAGCGCAACTAGTGATATTTTTTTAATTTTAGCAAGGCAGATAACGCGGCGTCGACACGCTGTCAACTAGCGTAACACGGAACGCGCGTTTAAAAAATCGTGTGAATAGACCTTTAGGGTCGGTTCACATCTGACGGAAAATGCGTCGAGCGTATCATCGATCGCGTCTATTCGCACTAACGCATCATCGGTTGAGTATGAAAGGTTCAATGTTTTATCCTATCCTACTAATCCTACTTCCTACTATCCTACTAATATCCTTCCTACTTCCTACTAATATTATAAATGCGAAAGTTTGTGAGGATGGATGGATGTTTGTTACTCTTTCACGCAAAAACTACTGAACGGATTTGAATGAAGTTTGGCACGCATATAGTTTATAACCAGGATTAACATATAGGATACTTTTTATCCCGATATTCCCACGGGATCGAAACTTACGCGGGTGAAACCGCGGGGCGCAGCTAGTCATAATAATTGTCTGTTCTGCCGTTACATAACCGATAATACGCTACGCATTTTCCGTCAGATGTGAACCGACCCTTACAGTGTGATAGGGAACTGTTAGTACATGCGTGCAGTCACACCTGTGCGCGTAGGTCACACGGTGGTGGGGGGCTGGAGCACCACGGCTGCACGCCGCACCTGCAGCGCGCCCGGCGAGTAGCGCGCGCCGGACGTGACGCCGGACGTGCCGGACGTGACGCCGGACGTGATGCCGGACGTGATGCCGGCCAGCGAGCCGGAGCCGGCGCCGCCCGGCGGCAGCGGCCGCGGCGCGTCGCGCGGCGTGTACACTGCGTCCGCTGGCAACGCTGCTTTTTCGCTGCAGATGAAAAATCGTGTAAAGAAAATGGAATCTTTAAAGTCAAAGTCAAATCATTTATTTCAAATAGGCACTTTTGAACGTCAAAAATTAAATGAAAAAATAGAATTGATTCTAGTCGCCCCTTCCAAAAGGTAGTTTTCGTATGGGGAAGAATGGGCAAGAAACTCCACCGTTAAAATGTTTTACAAGGTTTTGTATACTAATAAATATAAAACAACATTTTAAAGGTAAAAAGATTATGAACTATAATAAAAGCTTACCTATCTAAATCTTCAGTCTTATATTCCACGCTTTCTGCAAAGAAATAATATAAATTTATTAGTCTTTTCGTTTTATTACTAAATACTTACTTATGTCGGAAAAAGCTTAGAGCTCAGCTGCTTTGCCGTGAGTGTCACAAAAGACGTTCAAGAATGGTATCAAAGTATGGCAGCATGCTTTATCAAAACATTCCAAAAGTGACATTAAAATAATCAAGCTGCAACTGTTGTAATAGAAGGAATGATCTGGTGACCCCAGCCTTTGAAAAAGCTTTACGACTGCCACATCAAGGACGTTTCAGCATAAATTCCTCAATAAGACCACAGATCAAAACAGACATAATATTATACAAAGTTGATACGACAGAAAGGCTTTCCTTTAAACTGCTTATACTAGGTACCATTTTCAAGCTCTGTACCAAATATCATTTAAATTGAAACAATAGTTTAGTCGCAAATGATTTTTTAAGTTTTTGGCCCGTTTGAACATGATGTATTTTTCCTAACAGCTGATTATGTCTATAGGCATAGGTCATGCACCTTAAAACGATAAATCTACGATACGTTGTTGCCGCTCTTACGCAAGTCATAAGCAAATACGTCCTACAACAGAAAGTGACAATCCCATTAGCAAAACATCACGCGCGTAAAAGAAATAGAAATAGGTCAGTGTGTTGCTATTGCATCTTTGGTCCTTGCGAGGGGGGCCTCTAAAAACTAAAAAACTTGGTTTTTCAGTGCGCCAACGCTATCCTTCCGGGACGTATGTACGTTACGTAACACGGAAGTCCTGTGCCGCTATTGTTTTGTCGAACTCGTGCGCTGACAATTGTGATTTTGTTTTGTTATTGTGAATAGGACACTTCTTTCTTTTTTTTTATTGTGACAAGACACGTAACTTGCTATTATAATTATTTAGTGTTAGTGTTTTTTTTGTGATTTACTGTTTTTTATTGTGATAGGACACGTAATTAAACTTTGGTTGTGTGTGTGTATACCTAATTAAAGTGTTCAACAATGCCTCGTCTAACTTACACGGCGTCAGAATACACTGACATGATTTTAATTTACGGTGAATGCCGTGGAAACGCAGCATTAGCTCTGCGAACATACAGAGAAAGGTATGGTGACAGCCGCAATTGCCCTAGGAACGCCCGCACCATACAGTTGGCAGTACAAAGATTACGGGACAATAAACGTGTAGTGCCGCAACAGGAGGGAGTGCCACCGCGGCAAATACCCGCTGCATGGGACGAACGAATATTAGATCATTTTTCCCGCAACCCGACAACGAGTCTCCACAGAGCCGCCCGGCAGTTTAGATGTTGCCATAGAACCATCCACAAGGTTCTAAAACGTAACAAACGCAAACCTTATAAATATCGGAAGGTGCAAGCTTTGTTATCGAGAGACTTACCGATCAGGAACAGTTACTGCCAATGGCTATTAAATAAAACATCCGAAGACCGCCATTTCTTAACAAATGTAATATGGACCGATGAGTGTACTTTTACTCGGAACGGCATCTGGAATCGGCAAAACCTCCGGTACTGGAGTTTGGGAAATCCACACGTGTTTCGAGAATCTGAACACCAGTACAGATTTTCTCTCAATGTGTGGGCTGGTATCCATAATAATAATATTATCGGCCCTGTTTTTATTGACGGCACCCTTACAGCGGTGAAATTTTTAGATTTATTAAGTGGTCCTGTGGCCGAGTACACTGACCAACTACCTTTAGCCGTTCATCGCAAGTTGTGGTACCAGCTGGACGGTGCGCCTCCACATTCTGTGATGGCTTCCAGGGAGCGGCTCACAGAAATGTTTGAGCAGCAATGGATCGGTCGATTCGGACCTGTTCGGTGGCCACCACGATCTCCGGACCTCACTCCCATGGATTTCTTTTTGTGGGGGTACATTAAGGGTGAAGTGTATGCCTCCGAGGTAAATACAATTGTTGAACTAAAAAACAGGATTATTTTAGCATTTCATAAATTAAAGTGCTTAGCGACGGACAGTGATTTAATTACAAAACTAAATAACAATATTCTCCGTCGGTATAATTTGTGCATTAATGTGAATGGAGGACACATAGAGAATTTAAAAATTTAGTGTTTTTGTTGTCGGCGTACTTCAAAACTATCTAACATAACAGCCAGCGCGAGCGGAGGCCTAAGCCGCCGCCCGCGCCACCGCCGGCCGCCCGCTTCGACACGAAATAACACATGCCGCGCCCCGGCGCGCGTGCGACGTTGCCACTTTGTAAGGTCAGTCGCCAGGTCCAAGTTTCTATGAAATTTGGGTTTTTCCTTTACTTACAAAGGGTGGTTGCGTTTTACTCTGATTTGTAAGCTATTTAGTTTGTTTGAAAAAAAAAAATTCTCATTTTTGGCGCTTTTTATTTTTATACCTTATCGAATTAATACTAAACACGTATAGTATACGTAGTGTAATTTAATGCCCCTCGGTCGTATCAACTCTGTATATTAAGAATATCTATAAAGGCTACAACATACCTCTCCGTCTCCTACACCTGATGATGAGACACAACACGATCACCAACAGCGCAGCGATGACCAGCGCCGCAGCAATGAGCGGCGCCACATGCGCAGTCTCTGTTAGCGAAAAATTATCTGCGTGAACAAAATTATTGCAACGTTATAACATGCAGTACATAAACAGGCAGGGTTAGGGAGATTTGGGACTAAATTAAGTTGTGCTTAGATGGACAAATAATATTGCGCAATTTTTGGCATTGGTACCTATTGAAATAATTATTGCCGACTGTAGCAGAGATAAAAAAATATTGTCGTCGTCAAGAATTGCGCAATTCAGTTGCCCGCGTAAGTGCACCTTTACAGGTTACATGCTTTTAAAATATGGTGAAGTTGTGGCCGACTTGTGCTAGACCGTGTCTCGACTCGGGGTCGGCTCGGTGTAGCATTTGCTGTTGCTATCATCGTTTTGGGAGCCTATGCAAACTGGTGGATAGGACTCTTTTTCCGACATTTACGCTAACAGAAGGGTTAGGTAGGTAGTTGTTTTGGCACAATCAATCAATCAATTATTTGGCCTTAGTTTGCGGGACACGTCGCGTAGTGCATTGACCACCTCGTCAGCTTTCTCGTCGATAGTGCCTGTGGTTTCCGATAGGGCAAATCGATTTTGAACTTCCAGTTGGAACTTTTCGGGTCCTAGAGCGGCTTGGAGCTCAAGTTCAACAAGGTAATGGTCCAGCCTCATCGAACGTCCATTATACGTAGCCATATATTATAGTCGTCGTTGGTAGCATGCCATAGCCCGAGGATTCTTCGCTCTCCCCGTCCTGCCATTACCGTGATACCAGGAATAGCGGGACCACCGGGAATCCGGGAACGGGGGGCCGTCGTTTTGGGCACTTTGGTCACGTTAGGAGGTTTGATGCCCATAATCACCACGCTGGGCATGCGGGTTGCTGACCGCAGAGCCAATCCTTTCGCGGTGATGACGCTGTTGCCCGTAATCGTTCTGAAGAATTTATATTGGCTTATGGGATGGTTATACCGCCATCGGTCGATCGCCAGCGCCTCGTCTGGAGGTTTACGTTTGGGGATTTCGACACAACATGTCATAAAGGACTACGGATTAATATGGTAGTAATATTCACTAGTAAAATTAATAACATCTACTAATTAATTCATGCTATCATGCGTTTATTTGTAACTACTTATCGAATAATATTATGATAATAGGTGGCTTGGTAATGCCATCCTAGGAACATAAGTATTGATTCTGGATACGCATCAGAATGGACACCAATTACGATCAACAATCCGTCGTCGGTCGCAGTATATTTTGCGCATTTTCTTGATCAGAGCCAGCCCTCTGATGGGCATATCGGTGTAAATTTTCTAGATCTGAATAATGACTAAATAAAAACTGCTATGTTCTTTAATGGTTCCATTGCATTCCAGAATCCACTCAGAACGAGCTCAAAAACAGACCAAATAAGAACCAACTCACCATGTACAGTGAGTGAGACGGCATGTGATGAGAAGCCTCTCACGTTCTCAACATGCAACACGTACACTCGCGCGTCTGCGATGCCCGTGTTGGAGATCAGCAGTGTGTAGCGGTAGCAGCCGCCGTCTGATGCCGGCTCTAGAGCGCGGTAGCGACCTGGTGGAAGAAAAGAGTTTGTTAGAAATACAGCAAAAGGTTAAAATACTGACATACTGACGTATCAATATAGATCGATGGACGGTTTTTTATTTTTTTTACAGACCGTACCCAGGGATTTCCTCGTGCTGGCTAGAAAGTGGACAGCGGGTAGGTAAGCTCTTTTACATCATGTTTAGGTATTTTGCTTTTAGCAAGTCGATGAATGTAAGTTCTTCTATCTTTCACCTGTTTATCCACATCCACGCGGGCACATTATTATTATAGGTGGTCTAGGTGGAAGATATTTGAGCTGTTTTTTTCTCTATTTTACAAAAAAAAAGATAAAATCTATCTATAAATACACTGCTACAAGGATCTTTTGGCACTCAAATGATGTTTTCAGGGGGCGCTGTTGCTAAACATTTGGGTAATTATTGTCACAGAAATTGTTTTGAAAAACAAATCTGCCTAGCCTTTTTCCCAACTATGTTGAGGTCAGCTTCCAGTCTAATCGGATGCAGCTGAATACCAGTATTTTACATGGAGCGACTGCCTATCTGACCTCCATAACCCAGTGACTGGGTAATACGATACCCATTGGTAAGACTGGTTGTCAGACTTTCGAGCTTTTGACTACTCGTAACGACTGTCAAAGATCCACGAATGACAGCCGGGACCAACGGCTTAACGTACTTTCCGATGCACGGAGGGGTCTGGTGAGATGGTCACCCATCCACAGACCAACTGCAGCAAGCGTAGCTTAACCTGATCATCGACAAGGGGACCAAGTCTGCTATTTTTATAAATTCGTCATTCCAACACGATCCCATTGTCATTTTGCTAAAAGTTCGTAATCTGCTAAATTCATGATGGTCGATCATTGGTCGGTCAATGGTCTGAGAAAAACTACTACTAAATTTCATGCTAGATTTCATTTAATATATATTTTATTTTTACTACTTATTAGTGTTTGCAATCTGAAGTAAGTAGTAAGAAGTTCGTAAATAGCAATAAACATTACATTTATTCATTTGTCATTATGTACGAGATTACCATTTTATGCCATTTCTTTCAATGGAGTGTCAGTGGTTGACCATTGGCAAGTCATAATGACGCCAATAAATTAGTTGATCACCAAACTTGTCAAAATCAACAATTATGAAATCAATGATAGACCATTCTGACACTATTGTAATAGCAGACTTGAGGCCCTGTGCGGCTGTTTTTATCTAGCCACGGGCCCCTCTAAAAAAAAAAACAAGATGGCGGCGTTAATTCTGATTTTGGCCTGGAGACAAAGGCACTGACCTCTATTATTACCACTGGACAGGCTGTTCCAAGCGTTTGACAACAATTTTTTGTGTCTTTTTGAATCGCCACTAGCGAGTGTCCAGAGAACTAATTTTGATGTATATTGCAAATGTCTGCGAGAGAAGTGTTAGTTTACTGTAAAGTAATTTAGCATTTTGAATTAATTAGGTTCGAATTTAATGTTATTCTTGCTAAATGCATTATACAAAAGTTATCAAGAATGATAACTACATCTTCTAATACATAAAATTTTCGTGTCACAGTGTTAGTTACCATACTCCTCCGAAACGGCTTAACCGATTTTTATGAAATTTTATATGCATATTCAGTAGGTTTAAGAATCGGCTACTACCTATTTTTTTTTTTTTGCAAAACGACGTTTGCGGGGTCAGCTAGTATTATATATTTAAATCGACATCACTTAGTTTTAGTACCACAGACACTCGCTACGTCCGACAGCGCCAAAATGGCGATTATCAAACAGGCACAAAAGCACTTTGACAGCCGCCAGTCCAGTGGTATTATTGAAGGTCAGTGACTGTAGTGGCATACCGATGTGCGAGGGCACGTCGAGGCGCAGGCTGCCCCACAGCCAGGCGGCGCGCAGCGGCGGCGGGTCGGCGCACACGGCGGCGCCCACGCGCGCCTCGCCGCCGCCCCACGCATGCGCCGCGCCGCTGTCCGCGCCCACCGGCGGGCCCAGCACGTTCAGCGTCACGGCCTCGGACTGCTGATTCCTGAGGATAAACAATACATTACGACTTTCTCAGTACTAGCCCAAAGATTGAAAGTTGGTGGTGTGATACCCCCGTGCCTGCAATTAGGCCTCTGCCTCGAATCTTGCAGCGGCAGCGGGGCGGCGGCGGCGGCGGCGCGGGAGCGGCTGGATCTTATGCGTACATTTAAATGGACCGGTTCTCGAAAACAGCGGCGCGGGAACGGGCAACGAGCGGTGCTCAAGGCAATCGGCGACGCCCGCGCCGCCGCCGCTGCCGCCTCGCTGCCCGCAAAATTCCAGGCAGCGGCCGTTGGTCCTGCATCAGTGGGGCAATTCTCGTAATTTTAAGAACATTCACAGTCTGATCTCAGTCTCAATCTGTCAAAAATACCTCTAACTTAACATTTTGACAAGTTTTTGACATTTGTTTGTCGCCGAGATGAGATTGTACTAGATTATGAACGTTTTAAATTACGAGAATTGGCCAGCTGATATCTTCCCGGTCGTGTCGAATTGCCGTCCCATCGCACAATGAGAGTAAAAGAACAGAGAGTGCACCTGTGTTTGCGCACACACCCTTCTGCACTATAATATCTGCTGCGTACAAGGCTAATCTCTCTTGAGATTGACCACCGTTACAGAAATTTGGTCTGGAGGATAACGCAGAATACATGAAAATACTTTCAAGAGCCACCTTCGGTAATCCAGCCAGTTGCAGCAGATTGTTTTTTTTTTTTGGTCCATCTAGTTTGGCATCTGACGCTTCCATCCCAAGCTTGCCGAAAAGCTGCCTCCTTTCGAGAACTCGTTTGTAATAAGTAATAGTTTGTAACCAATTATAGAATTATTATGACTAGAATATATATATATACCTATCTTCAAGTCCTATCTGATTGGTGGCCACACAGGTGTATCGTCCATGTTGGTCGTATGATACGTTGTGCAGTTGAAGCTGAGGCGTCATTGAGATCGGGTAGGCGCCATCTTGAAGAGAGTTTATACGGGCTGATGATGCTGGGCTAGAAAGATTTGAAAAGTAAATTGTTAGTATTAGAAACTCATAGTTTTAACTTAAAACAAGCAACAGTTTACTTTGACTGGAGCTGCTGAGCAAAAATAGCAGGAATCAAACTGCATAATGTTAAGTTGCCATAATCTAATAACCTTAAAAACATAAAACAAATCACTAAGTATAACTTACTTGTGATACCACGTGTAGGAGGGCGGAGGGTTGCCGTCGGCCTTGCACTCCAATGTGACTTGAGAGAACAGGTTGGCTTCCACCACCGTGTCGGGTCCCACCCACGTCACTCGCGGAGGGTCTGCAATATACCGTGATAAAATTTTTGTTACAGTATTTCTATCACCGTCATCATCATTAAACGTATTTCTGATCTGTTAAAAGATTTCTTTGTAAAGAACTTAATAGATTTGGAATCTGAAATGGCTCTGAAGGTCCACAGCACATCTGCCTGTCCTGTTAAATAAAGTCGGTTTTCGAGCGATAGTTTTACGTGATAATGTCATTGAAAGAAACATTGATGAATTAATGATTGTGTCAAAAACCAACGCTAGGGCCGATCGTGCCTCTCTATCGCTTGTTTCGCGCTCTCGCTTGCACGCTCAGGCTCAGCCGGAACGTGACACTTTTTCGTGCGTGCAGCCGGTGTTCATCGATTTATAAGACGTTATCACTCAAAAAAAAAGCAAAATGGCGGCTAGATGAAACTTATATTTAAAATCGATAGCTGACTTTTATTCAAACGAAAAATATACTAGAGCCAAACCCCTTTTTTTTTTTTTTTTTTTTCGTGGATGGGAAATCATCCAAGGACCCCTCCCGCTCTGGGTGGAGCAGAAGGGAGTGTCAGACTCTTACTGACTAAAACCCACCCGTGTTCCTTCCTTAGCCCTTTGTGTTCCGGGGTAGCGGTAACCCTTTCGGACAATCCCGCTGCCCCGGCAGGCTTCGGCCCTTTCGGGCCCCTTCCTTATGCTGACATCTCTTTGAGGCGCGCGTGGAACACGTACGCGCCGTCCGGCACGAGCCAAACCCCTTAGAGCGTGTTTTTTACCGACTTCAAAAAAAGGAGGAGGTACTATGTTCGGATGTTTGTGTTTTTTTTTTTTGTATGTTTGTTCATCAAATACTCCCCCAATTGTCGACGGATTTTCGAAATTCTTTTTTTGTTTGAAAGGGTATGCTTCCGAGGTGGTCCCATTATCACCAAATTGGAATCTGATGAGGGAATCCCATGGAAATCGAGGGAAACCCTCAAACTTGGTAAGCATACCTATAGCGATTTGGGTATTTTTTATAGTAACTCATGCATTTGCTCTCAGAAAGCACCATTCGGTGAAGTGGAACTGATGATGAAGACCACAGATGGCCATCGGAACTACTCAATAATAAATATTTCACGGTTTGCGATTCGATTAGGTACTTTAATGTGGTTGCTAAGCACAATGCGTATCGTGAAGTGGAGCTGATAATGACTTCTCAATCAGTTCCAGTTCTCCTGGTTCTTACAAAGAGAACTCCTCAACAATTAACGTCCCTGCATCGGGAAAAGCAATATTTTTGTAAAAGGTGATGAGCAGTTGACATTAGGCTATTGTGACTTACATAAGTTACAAACTGGCCCACTAAAAAGTGAAAGATAAAAACTTTTTTACAAAAAAAGCTACCGACTTCCAAAAAACACTACAAAGTGAAAAATAACTTTAATTTCGGAAGTCGGTGTCTATAAAAGTTTTCACTTTGTAGTGTTTTTTGGAAGTCGGTAGTTTTTTTTGTAAAAAAGTTTTTTTATTGAACTTTCGTACATCTTGTTGCTTTTTTTACACAGGAATGAAAAGATATTTATTTAACTGTACTTAATTAATAAAAATAACAAAATTAAATCCTAACTTAGCCAAAACTATAAACAAACTAAAATATAGCGTCGAAAAATTCATCAGCATCCCTGTCGACTGGTAATGTACCCAAGAGACTGGTGGCGGCATTACCACGTTGAATGGCAATGCTTAGCCTCTGGCCAAGGCAAAAGTCAGCCCTTGGGTTACGAGAAGTGTCAACCAGCCGTTTCGATATTTCCTTAGAAAAAAATATTATTTAATTATTCGTCTTGTTGCTTAGATGTTTGAAATAATCACTCTGAAAGTTTAAAGTAATCAAACAGCTATGCAAAAAGATGAAAATACGGCGCGACGGTATGTATACAGGCCCCATATAAAAATTTCAATCCCCTTTGGAACTATAACACGACAGAGACTAAAATGATACTTACATTTTATATCAATTTCAATCTTGACTGAGTCTGATGTCCCCAAAGAGTTCCTCGCTTGACAGCCATAAATACCTGGAAGATTAACCAAACAGAATGTTAGTACCAGTAGGCACAACTAAAGTGATGAAAAAAAAAACATTCTTCAGCCATTACACAGGATAGGCGTACCTGTTCAGGTACGCCAAATTAAAACATCTAATTCAACTTGTTATAAAGAAAATTTAGAGTACGTCATGAAGGAAAGGGATGCGCATACGTGCGCGTAGGCAATCGATTTGCCAATGTCGTCGCAGGAACGGAATTTTCATATCAAAATTAGGTGAATACCGCTACTTCAATTTGCTTCACGTTGCCAACTTACTTCATGTTGTGAACTCCGCGATGAATGGTTTGCATAATGGACGCGCGCTAAAATTGATACTTTAATCTTCTAATATATAAAACTCTAGTGTCGCGATGTTTGTTACCAAACTCCTCCGAAACGGCTGGACCGATTTGTATGAAATTTTGTGTGCATATTGGGTAGGTCTGAGAATCGGCCAACATCTATTTTTCATACACCTATCTTTTTTTTTGCAAAACGACTGTTACGGGGGTCAGCTAGTTATCTTATATTATATTGTTTTTTTTTTTAACACCGATGATTTGTGTCTACTTGAATGCGATAACTTAGTTAGCACTACTAAGACGATAATTACACAATTTTTTTCAACAATTTAGATATGAGAAATGACAATTTATAATGATTATGTAACAGTTACTGCAGCACCTCCTATTTCGAGTCGGCACTAGTTTTCAATTTCACCCTGTATAAAGCATTAGGACTTTATTTTAAAAGAATGATCCACAAAAATGAAAAATAGACCTGAAGATTATAAGTTAACATTAAGTCGATGGACTCACCAGAATGATTCCTAGACACGGGCGCTAGCATCAGCTTCGCACCATTAGTGGCGATGACTTGTCCGTTCTTGGTCCACCACACGTAAGGGCTGGGGTTGCCGTCAGCTCTGCACTCCAGGGTGAGGGCACTGGAACCCTCTTCCAGGTTAGCTAGGGTGCTGGCATCAGCACCGACTATGGACACTACCGGAACAACTGGAAAAGGATATTTTATTGTTAGGTAAAGTCACATGACATAAAATTTTGTTAATAAGAATGACTTTTTTGGTAAAAGTAGATGAAATATATACAAGGTGTAACAGAATAAACGCAAGTCCTGAAAGTAGTTTGTTCATAATTGGCTACTGAATCAATTTCAGTAACTTTTAATATTGGTATTTTTTTCAAAAATGATGTAATTTTTTCATATAACCGCCGATTAAGCCAAATAAAACTAAATCTTATTTCAAGGCAATAAGACTCAATTTTAAATGCACAAAGTAATGCTAGTATCAACACGATTTTCTTAGTAAAAACAGCAAGCTTTAAAAAAATACAAGTTTTGGTCATTGTATTATGCTTTTAACTCAATGCTCTAATTGGGGTGTATGAGGTCTTGCGTTAATTATGTTACACCTTGTATAGGATTTTGTTCATGATAAAGATATCAATAGAAATTAATTATCTTAGAGCAAAAATTACGTAGATTGCCAAAAGCATTACGTGATCAAATAACTTTGCCAATCTTCACGAAAGTTGTTCTACGTGATATCAGTTCCATCGGGGAATAAATAGGGGCTTAAGAAATTAATAGCGAGTCGAATCGCTCCTGTAATGATCTGTAAACATAGGTAAGTATTTTGTGATCATAAAAAGAAATCCCAATACGCCGTGTGTTTTCGTATACCAAGGTACCCATCTTATGATTGCAAGTGTCCATTACTTTCTGTACCGCACTTGGTTCAAGATAAGTGTATATTGCAATCTACGAGTCAAGTCTTGCAATAGAAACAGACGTAAATTACGCAGTGAGCCTGTAACTTCAGCCTTTAAGATGAGAAAGTCGCAGCCAATTGATATTTACGAGAACTACGAATACCTGCATGTCAAATATAGATAGCTCAGAATCCCAGGTTAGATTTTTAACTCCAGGATAGTAGCTAATAATTCTATGTATGCCTATGTTTCAGACTTGACATACGAAATTTTAGAGCCAATATAATATGAGCTTTACTAACTATAGCTTGTCATGTCTCAGAAGGCCAATAAATTCCCGTAATTAAAAATAAGTAAAAACATATTTTTAAGTTGCGGTTTTAATGAAAATAATGATGTAAATAATGTACTAAAAGCTAAAAAATAATTCGGTAGGTCCTAGGTACCAGTCATCACACCACTTTCCTCATCAATTTAGGGCATTAATCAGACAAAACAAAAATCGTGGGGCGCGTGAAATTTCTACCAACTGTCATTCGCTCATTTCATTATAAATGCTATTTATATATTTACTCAGGTTATGCTACGCCCCACGATTTAAATTTTTTTGTCTGACCAATGCCCTATATTAATGAGGAAAGTGGAGTGATGACTGGTACCTACGACCTACCGATTTAATTTTTAGTTTTTAGTACAATATCTAAATCATCATTTTAATTAAAACCGTTTAACTTAAAAAAAATTTTTTACTTATTTTATTTTCAAGTTTTTATTTATACTCTATGATCTGCCATGCACTGTGTTTTACTAGTGAAGCCCTTTCGTTTGATACCCATATTGAGGGTATTGTGAAAAAATATGTAATCCGCCATTTTGTAGCGGCGGTCATCTTGGATTTAAAATGATACTGATTAAATTAAATTGTATTGTCATCAAAACTAAAGGTGTGTACCAAATATCAGATCAATCTGCCAACGAGAAGGGGGTAAAATTTCAAATACTAAATTTGACCCAAATAAATAAATAACAAACAGGGCAAGCTAAATAAAACCGTTTAAAAATGTTGTTGTACAATAAAGTATAATATACTTAAAAAAATAAATTTACTTATATATAAATAAATAAAATCTAGTCGTAATCTCATCTCAGCGACAATCAGTGTCAAAGACTTGTCAAAAATGTACGGAAATTAGAGGTATTTTTGACAGATTAAGACAGATCAGACTGTGAACGTTCTTAATATTACGAGAATAGCCTGCGAAACAATTACAGCCACATCACACGAGATAAGGCAACATAATATGGAAAATAGTCCTTCAGAAACGAGAGGCTATTTTCACGTGTTTTATATCTATTTCTGTTTGGGGAGAAAATAAATGTTTTTCTTTCTTTATATAATGTTCATTAAGCTCGACATCTAGAAAATTACTCCCAAATAGACTATAATTGAAAAAGAAAAATTCCGAGAGGACAGTTTTTCCGTCCTATTTACGATTCTCTATAGGATCAATTTGTGAGTGTCAATTATTTTCTACTCTAGCTATACTCGTTGCTAATTGCTTATTGATTTGTTTCTATTTTGTAAGCCTGAGCCGAGTCCTCGAGAAATAAATCAAACGTGTATTAACATGGATTGGATGTGAAAAATTCTTATACGTTCGACCTAGATTCGATTCTTGGTTTTTGACAAGGTAAATAAAACAATTCAGAGGAACAATCACCATTAACCAAGGAGCTATCAGGTATTCTAGTAGACACTAATTCTGGAATTGGTCTTAAACTGTAAACCTCAAAAGCGGTGCTTTTAAGCGGATCATTAAAGGAATCGTAAACACTATCCCCGTTTTTGAAGTTTAAAGTTTTTTAGCTGTTTTAAGAATAGCTATTAAATTCATGAGATCAAGGTGTTCTTATTCGACGGGTACCTAGATGATGCGAAAGTTTTTTTTTTTTTTAATTTTGCGTACCCAAGTCTTAGTAAGATCTACGCTGTTGTAGGTGTCAACACAGTGGATGAATTCATTTAATTGGGGCACAAAAAATAATATAGAAGGTATCAAGGTGATACAATAAAGTAAAGTAAAACAGAAACAGGTACTTACAAGTAACATCAAGCATGGTATACGAGTCCCTGTAGTATGGCGATGGGTATGACGGATGATGAGCTCTGCAGGCCAGCTGACGCCCATGTGCAGACCTGGTGGCCCCCAGCTCGAGGACCGACCGAGCCGCCCAAACTCGAGGTCTTTCCACCTCGGAGGCATTGGTCTGCGACCACGCTGATAAGCGTTCTTTTTCTGAAAATTGATAAGTGGGATATTAATAATAGCAGTCCGCGTATCACTGAGCATGTTTTACAAAATTACTATAAGCATTATACTCGTATATAGATAGAACTTATTAGGTTAGATATTTGGTTCAAGTAGCAGAAAAATGTATTTGTTTAGAAACTTTTATTTGAATAGTTTTATATCGAGAACAACTATTTTGTAAAAGTATTGGTTTATTTTATCTCCTAAACTTTAGAACCTAAAACAAACCAAGTTCTATAAAATAGTTGCCGTTTAGTACCCCTCGTAGAATTTGGTTTAAGCCCCGCGCTTGCCTAATCCGGCACTGCATAAGTCAATAGAAAATCTAACCTAAGGCCGGACAGAGTGTTTAAATTTTCGAGCTCGATTCGCTCGCTTTTGCAGCCGTTCTTTCAATTCTAGCATATAAGTTGACAAAGTAAGTAACCCCTATTTCTGTAATGGGAATAGTCAGAAGAAATCTAACCTATCCGAGTTGCAAGAATTTTTGAGCTCGCTCCGCTCGCTCTTGCCTCTTACGTTCTTTACAAAAGCTGTAGCGGCGTCCGTGAACAGCATAATGTAAAGGTGCAGATCCACTAGACCTCAGAAAACCGTAGTCCATGCAAACCTTTTCAAACTTGCACGATTTTACAAAAATTAAAACACTTTTAAAACTTTCTGTATTTTTTCGGCCTAGGAACGCCATACTCAGATCTCGCTCCATACTAAAACTAGTCTAGAACCGGCACTTCCTTGGGGAATAAATGTGATTTTATGTATGTAGCAATAAATAATGATCTGTATTACACGAATCTTTTCATTCACCCATCCTATTGGGTTTAGATATAAATTTTTACAAACGTATTTTTACTAGCTCCGTTATAAAACTTCTACCTTTTGCTGCTGAACAATAGCTAATTAATTCTTTAGAAATACAATTTTAATTACTTACTTACATTGTCGATTTAATAATGGTCCGTTTTAGTACTTATATGCTTTGGATTGCTATAGCTGGTTGATTTTAACTCTTTTATCACAGCTAATCCAATTATTGAAATGAAATTTTAAGTAGATCCTTACTATACTTACTTACTACTACTTGATACTTTTACACGCCAATATTTTAAAATCAAATGGCGCTGGTATTTCCTAGCTGAATAATCCCTGAGAAAAAATGCCAAAACAAACTCAGACAGTCATGACCTGTCCCAACAGACGACATTAATTCATACGTAAAACATCTAAGCATTGTTTACCTCAAATTGAACGATTCGTTAGGTATATTCATTATAAAATGCGAGTGATATTTTCTCCATAGAAACGCTCTTTTACTACTTGTATATCCCTATGTTTTCCTTACGATGTTACATTATTTTTATAAGCACTCTAAAAATGCAGATTTAAACCGCTGTCAACAGAGGCCTAGTGTACCAATTTGAAAACTATTAATGAAAAAAGAAAACACAAGAACACAGTGTACATCCTTCTTATTCAGTTTGTGAAATATCTTTTATATTGGTCCAATATCAGAGGAGGAATTAGGTGAGAGCCAAACCTTGAATTATGACTTTTTACTTAGGCTTTTTCAAAAATCTCTCTAACCGCATTTCCTCTTAAATTCTTCACACTAGAGACCAAAGCTGCAATCGCGAAAAAAAAGTCAGCTGTCCCCTACATTTTGACGAGTCATGCGAACATAAATGTAGGGAACAGCTGGGTCCCATAGTAAAAGTTGTTCTTAATGATGAGTACAATCTCCCATTTCGATTTGTCGCATATTTTCAATTTCACCCTGTATAATAGTAGGTACATATAATTATAGTAGTATTAAATTATAATATGTTGCCTCGTGGGTCTTATGGTCACTAGCGCTACTGTTGAGCATGAGATCTTGGGTTCGATTCTCAGGTCGTGCAGTGTTAGGTATTGAGTTATTGTATCTGGAATTTCTCAGAGGCAGCCCGGAGTGACCGGTTGATGGCTATAGGCTCGCCACATATTAAAATGGATTTAAAAATAACTGGCGAAATGTAGGTGTTTCTCTAAGTACACCTCAGCCCCAACAAACCCGGGGCAGCGGGATTGTCCGAAAGGGTTACCGCTCCCCGGAACACAAAGGGCTAAGGAAGGAACACGGGTGGGTTTTAGTCAGTAAGAGTCTGACACTCCCTTCTGCTCCACCCAGAGCGGGAGGGGTCTTTTGATGATATCCCATCCACAAAAAAAAAAGCCCCAACAAACAAGGCGTGATGTTGGTTATGCTATGCTGACAAGGAATTTCTATTAATTCTACACCAAATTAGTACCCTGTGACATGAAGTAAATAGTTTTCCAATTTCGATTAAGTATTCCATTAATAAGTTTGAATACTTATACGTGTCATACCGACACGGTTAAGTATTAGAAGTCGGTGTATTTTAACAGAATATTGTATGTTTCATTAATTGTTTATGTCTACCAATAGCATGCGAGGTGAGTTTGTCTAAGCACTTATTTGTCGACACTGTTTCAATATTTATACTTACTTTGATATATTTTTCCTTTATTTATTCAAAAGATATTGGTTGTATAGAAAATCAGAAATTATAGGCTTACTTTGGAGTTTTTTTGTAGATAGACCTTGCTTTTAATAGTAAAAGTTTTTCATAATGATTAGTACAATCTACCACTTCGGTTTGTCGCATGTTTTCAATTTCAACCTGTATAATATTTACTATTTAATAATACCACCTGATTAGGTAATGATAGACTATATTATCATTACCTCTAATGATAGACTTATGTAGGTAAGTAATGACGAAATAAATAAATGTCTAATGCAATTATCATTTCAGCCGAAAGTCGTCCACTGCTATACCCCTCCCTCAAGCACCTCCAATTGGACCAGTTCTGTGCTTCTCGCATCCAACAAATGTAACTAATACAAAATAAAGAATATGTCATCCTACCCTTTCAACGATACCCATTTAAAACGTCGATAGTTACAACAAGACCTATGCACTACTGTAAGACGATCGCCAGGTCTCGTCCAAAATGCGTGGCGCTTTGTAGTTCGTGGCGCCACATGACATGGTGTACGAGCCCGAGTATCAGGAGGTACATTTGTGCGCTAGTACTGAGTGTGAAATGAGACACTTTCTTTGATAATACCTGTCTGTAATAATTTTAATTAAATCACCGATTCACAGTACAATTAGATACACGATAATTACAATACCCTATCACAAAATACTAGAACTTTGGTTTTAACTATTACAATCTGTATTACATTAGGAGTACACACTTTTAGTTATTATTTATGTGAAAGCGGGAACAGGAACCAAACTAGTCTCTCCCGGGCCGTGCGGAAGTATTTATACAGTGCAGCGACGTGCGGGGTGAGGGGGCAGTGGTCAAGAATATCGACCAATAAAGATGTAATCGATTGCGCAATTACCTTATATGGTAGCGTTTTTCAAATTCGCATCGAGATGGGACAACCAATTACAATTCACCTGCGCTGACATGACACACCCCCAACGTTTTCTTAGAAATTCTAAATGTCTACCAAGAAATGAGTTTTTGTTATGACATCCTGATGATTTGTTCTGTCCTGAACATTCTCCCGCCGTGAACCATCGCGGGATGGTTCAGCTATTTAGTCTGATACAGGATGTCATAACCTACACAATCTTAAACTATAAACTATAAACAAAGTAAATAATAGTGACATGCACAAAATTGAATGACAAAAGGTAGGTAAAGCAAGTTTACATAAATTATTACAATCATTAGAATAACGAATACTATAAGAGAAGAACTAAAAGACGATGTCAGGCCCACCATTATTTACGAAACATCTTGTGGTACTAATTTAACCAGCCTTTTGACAGGTCGTCTTAAAACTCCCCCCTTAGTCTTAATATCTACGGCGCGCACAATGTCATCACTCCCGGGAAACGTCCTGATAACCAGTCCCATGGGCCACGAGTTCCGTGGAAGGTTGCTATCCGCGACGAGCACTACGTCCCCGGTGAGTATTGGAGTACCACGTCCGTGGGGCTCCCGCCGGTGCTGCAGGTCAGGCAGGTATTCTTTCACCCATCTCGCCCAGAATTGGTCGGCGAGTCGCTGCGAGGCGCGCCATTGCGCACGTCCGATGAGGTCCTGGTCGTTGAAGTTACCAGGTGGCGGGCTCGATGCCGGGCCGTGTAGCAGGAAATGATTTGGAGTAAGTGCCTCCGGATCATTAGGATCCACGGAGACGTGAGTGAGTGGTCTGTTATTCACGGTGAACTCTACCTCAGCTAGCAGAGTCGCTAACGTTTCTTCGTTGGGGTGGCGTTCCCGTAGTGTGCTGAGGAGAGCGGTCTTCACGCTCCTCACAAGTCTCTCCCACGCACCGCCCATGAAAGGTGCGCTGGGAGGAATGAAGCGCCAGGAGATGCGCTGTCGGCTTGCCTCTTGTTGTGTTGACGCATTGATGGACGCTCGGAGCTCGCGGTCCGCGCCGTGCAGGTTGGTCCCGTTGTCTGACCATACTTGAGTCGGGGGGCCCCGGCGCGCGATGAAGCGACGCAAGGCCATCACGGCAGAATCCGTCGATAGGCTCGCAGCGACCTCGAGATGTACTGCTCGTGTAGTCAGACAGGTGAATAGCGCCACGTAGCGCTTGTGTACGGCGCGTCCCACGGAGGCGTGGAGAGGCCCGAAGTAGTCGAGGCCCACATATGTGAAAGGGCGCTCGTGATGGGAGAGGCGACAGGGCGGCAGGTTGCCCGTCCGGGGCTCGGGCGGCACGTTGCGGCGCCTTCGGCAGTCCAGGCAGCGCGACACGATGGTTCGTGTGGCGGGGCGTAGGCGTGTCACCCAGTAGCGAGTGCGGCACTCGTTGACAGTTGCCTCGACGCCGGAGTGGTGCAGTCGCCTGTGGACTGCCTCGATGAGTAATCGGGTGATGTGGTGATTCCCGTCGAGAATGGCAGGACTCGATTGATGGCCTGAAATGCATTGTGCCGCGCTCACGCGCGACGTTAGTTTGAGTAAGTTGTCGGAATCTATATGAAATGAGAGTGCTCGTAGTCGGCCAGTTTTTAAGTTAGTGTCACTGAGTTCACTACTGAAACTTTGTCTTTGTATAACCTTTATTAACAGTACTTCTGCTTTATTCAATTGTTCGGCAGTTAATTGCATAAATTTAGTGACACTTTGCACTTTGAGTTTAGCACTCACTGAAAGTTTTGCACTACACTTTTTACTATTCCACGCTGGATCGGATTCCCTATTTTTAATAGTAAATTTATAGTTCACCTGGTCTGTGTTGGTTACCATACACTTGAATAGTTCTGCTGCTTGGATGACTCGGGCGGTCGCACGCAGTAGGCGTTCCCACCGGGAGAAGCGTGTGTGATCGGGGACCGCAGCGGTCGGGTCCGCGCCCGACTCGGTGATGTGGTGCACACGCTCCTCACCGGTGAGCTCGTGGGCTGCCTGCTACTCTGCAGGCCATGTGTCAGGGTGGCCTCGTAGGAAGTCAGGCCCCCGGAACCACCGATGCTTGGAGTCCAGCTCGCGCGGCACGTCGCGTGTAGCGTCGTCGGCGACATTAAGTGCAGTGGGCACCCACCGCCAGTCGCTGAGCTTAGTGTGCTCCTCGACGGCGGCGATGCGATGTGCTACGAACGGTCGGTATGAGCGCGCCCCGTTGCGCAACCAGGTGAGGACAGTGGTACTGTCTGTCCAGTATGTGATGTGATGCGGCTTGTAGTCGTGCTCGGCCGCAATCGCAGCACCCAGGCGGCTGCCCAGAACTGCAGCTTGCAGCTCGAGTCGCGGGATTGAGGTGAGCTTCAATGGCGCGACCTTTGTCTTCGCAGCCACCAGCGCCAATGTAGCTTGGCTGTCCTCGTTCGCCGCGCGCCAATAGGCGACAGCAGCGTAGGCCGATTGGCTCGCATCCACGAACACATGTAACTCAAAGGGTTTATCTTTAGAATAAGCCATGTACCAACGTGGGATTCTAACAGTATTTAACCTCTGTAGGTGTGTAGTCCACTCGCCCCACTGTTGGGCGAGATCAGCGTCTATGTCGGCGTCCCAGTCGGTGCCACGGCGCCAAACTTCTTGTAGTAGTACCTTCGCCCTGTTAGTAACGGGAGAGACGAAGCCAAGAGGGTCAAACAGCGACATCATTATGCGCAGTACCTCTCGTTTTGTTGGCCTGGGTTTTCCGATAAGTGTGGGTGGAAGCCTCGATAGATCTAGATTGAAACCTAAGTCATCCTGAGTCGGTCTCCACTCCAGTCCTAGGACGCGCTCGGTGGCCGCGTCTATGTTGAGGCCGAGGTTGTTGTTCGTTGCACACGGATCTATCGCGTCCAGAACCTCTTTGCTGCTTGACGCCCACTGTCGCAGCTCATAATTAGCTTCCCTGTGTATGCGATCTATCTCCTTAGACACACGCACTGCTTCCTCGGGGGTGTCGAAACTGTCTAACAGATTGTCGACATAGTGATTTTTGATAATAGATTGACAGGCTTCGGGATGGGAGTGTTCGTACCTGCGAGCATTGACGTCTTTCACATAGATCGCCGTTGACGGCGAACACGTAGCGCCGAATATCAGTGACGTCATTCTCCATTTGTCAGGTGGTCTGTCGTCACGCCTGTCTCCACGCCATAGGTAGCGAAGCGCGTCGCGATCTTCGGGACGTATCTTCACTCTCATAAACATCTCTTTGATGTCTGCCGACACGGCGACGCGTCGTTGCCGGAAGCGCATTAGTACCCCGGGTAGTGACTGTAACATGTCGGGACCTTTGAGTAGGTAGTCATTCAGTGACTTACCTTTAGTAGTCGCGGCAGCGTCGTGGACAATTCGCAACTTGTCCGGTTTTAGTGGGTTAAGTACGGCGAAGTGTGGTAGGTACCATGTGCGCCCAATAGTAGAAGTAGTCGGAGCCGGTTCGGCGTAGCCATTATCGATGAGTGCTTGCATTTGTTTACAATATTTTTCTTTCAGGGAACTGTCCCTGTCTAGTTTACGTTCGACACTGAGTAGTCGGCGTAGTGTATTTTCGTAATTATTTGGCATCTCGACGGTATCACTTTTCCATAGTAGCGGCACTTCATATACCTTATCTCGGACCGTCGTATGTTCCTCTAGAAGCGTGATCGCTCGCTGATCGGGATCATTAGTAGGCAATTGAGGCGTGATCATGAGGGACTCCAGCATGAAATGATCACGTAGCTGCTGATCCATGCTCTGTTGCTCGGACCCCTTGTGTATGTTGACATAGTTGACACGATCCGGACGCGGCAGCGACCGACTGTGTGTTCCATGTAGTACCCAACCCAATGCCGTTAATGACGCGACCGGTTGATCACGACGGCCGCGCCTTACCTTAGTAGACACGAGGAGGTGCCAGTTGTCTTGACCGATCAGTATTTTCGGCGACGCCCGCTCGAACTTGAAGTGCTCCGCCAGGTCTTGCAGATGTTTGTAGTCGGCGACGTCCTTTCGCGTGATTGATTGAGCGGATAGACGTAGATCAGCTATAGTTCGAGCGTTAATAACATGTTTATGTTTAGAAGGCCCTTGTATGCTAACGCGTACTTTACATGAGTCTGGTGACGCCTTTGTGTCTCCGATCGCTTCTATTTGTAGTGGTACTCGAGGTCCCTGTAGGCCTGCTCTGTCGGCAATATCGGCGTCAATGAGTGTGACGGTCGACCCGTCGTCTAGGAGCGCGTGTGTCTGCACCGCTCCCGCCGGTCCGGATATAACTACAGGAATTATTTTTAAGTATGACTTACACGCTTGTTGTATCCACGTCGATGCCACGGTTTCCTTTGCAGGTTCATCAGTTTCAGTGTTAGTTATAGTTTGTACACTCACCGACTCTCTATGTAATAGTGAGTGGTGCATTCGTTCGCAACCACCCACGCCGCACTTTTTACGATTACACTTATGCGCCTTGTTACGCAAACGTAAACACGTAAAACATAATCCACGCTCCCGCGCTATGTTCCAACGTTCCTCAGCTACGGCTGCATTAAATTGTTCACACTTTAGTATATTGTGACCCTCTATTAAACATATGGGGCATGTACTCACGTTCTTACGACTCTGCGATTCCGCCACGTTGTACGCTCGCGAGCGAATGGGCGGGGGTTTGTTCGCCGACGGCCGCTGTGTTGTTGTGTCGGACGCTGTAGTCTCCGGCGGCGCATATGGGCCGCAGCGCTCCGACTCCCTGCTTAGGAACCGGGACAATTTCACTAAGTCCGGTTCCTCATATGGTTGCTCGGCGGCGAAATCATACCACCGGTAACGTAGAGTAGGTGTGAGTTTTTCAATTGTTATTTTTGTCGCCTCCGGGTTATACAAGTAGTGTACCCGACGTAATGCTTGTAGTGTGGCGACGATGTTGGATACACGGCTACTGAACACACAAATATCCCTAGGATTATCATTAAGTCGCGGGAGTGCGCGTAAGCGTTCCAGTTCCGATAACGCAATGCAATCGGGCCGGCCAAATCTCATCTCTAGAGATTTTATAATTTCAAATGGGACCGGGCAGTAAGCTAGTAGGCTTTCGACGGCCTCCTTGGCGCGTCCAAACAGACTCTTCCTGAGTCGTGCTACATTTTCACAATCAGTATATGACGGCGCTGTCTCGTCATACGCCGCCTTAAACATAAGCCACTCTTGGTGTGCCCCGCCGAACCGGGGCAGGTCTGATTGATATCGATAGTGTACTGACGATGACGTACCTGTACGTGCGGCAACGGTGATCGCTGCGGCGAGCTCCGAGATATCTATTGAGTTTGTCTTCGGAGCGGCACTTGGTTCCACCTTAACCTCATGTTTACCCGCCTGTGTGCGGGGCTCGTAGGGCGCGGGGGCCCTAGTGTTGTGTGGTTGCGACCACACAGTAGAGTATAGCGGCGCGGTAGCGCAAGCGTGACTCATTAATGGATAAGCCCATTCAGCTGTTGTCGGCGGCGCGGCAGTCACCATCCGACCTTGATTACGGGGCTCATAGATCGCGGCAATAACCGGCGGCGGCGGTGCGTCGACTCGGTTTGTATATAATGAGTGTGCAGTACTTACTGCGGTGGACTGCACTGTTGTAGCGACAAGTGGTGGACCCACGTGCTGTGAAGGTCTCGTTGGCTCCTGCATCGTTGCTAGTGATTCCGACGTTGGCGGGGCGGTCGGGAGCGGAGGAGGGAAAACACATTCAGCTGTGTCATCGCGCGCGAGTGGCTGGTTAGTTTCCAGCCATAACCCAACTCTTCGATCCGTTTCTGATATAACGGTGACCTCGTCCTCGACTTCGTCTTCATCCGATTCCGCTTCTAACGTCGCGATGCGGGCGGACGCGAGCTCAACCTTTAGCTCGATAAGCGCTTCGCGAGCACGTGCTAACCTGAGTTTCTTGACGGACGCCTTAGTCCGTGAAGAGCGAGAAGGTTCCTGACTCCTCTCCAATGATTTCTCCGAAGTTCTGGTAGGTTCGATACTAGACGTGGTGGTGGATTCTTCAGTCGTTGTGGGGTGCACGGGCGCGGTATTATCAGCGCGAGCGGCGGGCTCGTTAACGCGGGCGGCGGCGGCGGCCGGTTCGTTATCAGCCGCGGCGCGGGCCGCGTGCGCACGTGCGCGTCCCGATGTTGATCGTGTTACCGGCATTGTTATTATTACGACACTACACGCACTTCACACTCACAGTAATATCCGTTTCGAAGGACCATAAATGAACGAGCCCGAGTATCAGGAGGTACATTTGTGCGCTAGTACTGAGTGTGAAATGAGACACTTTCTTTGATAATACCTGTCTGTAATAATTTTAATTAAATCACCGATTCACAGTACAATTAGATACACGATAATTACAATACCCTATCACAAAATACTAGAACTTTGGTTTTAACTATTACAATCTGTATTACATTAGGAGTACACACTTTTAGTTATTATTTATGTGAAAGCGGGAACAGGAACCAAACTAGTCTCTCCCGGGCCGTGCGGAAGTATTTATACAGTGCAGCGACGTGCGGGGTGAGGGGGCAGTGGTCAAGAATATCGACCAATAAAGATGTAATCGATTGCGCAATTACCTTATATGGTAGCGTTTTTCAAATTCGCATCGAGATGGGACAACCAATTACAATTCACCTGCGCTGACATGACACACCCCCAACGTTTTCTTAGAAATTCTAAATGTCTACCAAGAAATGAGTTTTTGTTATGACATCCTGATGATTTGTTCTGTCCTGAACACATGGCATTTAGAATTTTAGAACGTATCGAGTTAATCGGGTGCTGTTCTTCCACGTTCAATTGATTAAAAACGTCTAAACATATAAAAGATAGTTAGTCTCCTGAATAATTTTGATATAAAGCCTGTTTGCCTACAGATTCATATCCACCTCAATATCACATTGAGATTCCACTAATATTTCTTTGGCAATGTAAATTATGTTCAAAAACCAAATAGCATCATTCTGCATTCTGCATTCTAGCGAGGGAAGAAGCATTTTTTTTTTTGTGGATGGGAAATCATCGAATGACCCCTCCCGCTCTGGGTGGAGCAGAAGGGAGTGTCAGACTCTTACTGACTAAAACCCACCCGTGTTCCTTCCTTAGCCCTTTGTGTTCCGGGGCAGCGGTAACCCTTTCGGACAATCCCGCTGCCCCGGCAGGGAAGAAGCATTAAGAACAAAAGAGCATCATTCTGCAGTTATCCAAAAGTTGTCAGCTCGGTTCTCAGAAAGACTACACCATAGAAACACCGAGTATTTCCTCTCAGAAATATCGTGAAACTATACTTTCTGCGATCTAGTTTATCTTTCAATTAGGTATCTACTTCTCTAACCAAATCTGGAAAACTCCTCTTAATACCAAAAGTTGCTTACCCAAATACCACTCGATGTACGCCGGAGGGTTTCCATATCTGGCCTCGCAGACAACAGTGGCTCTGTTCCCTGCTGGTACAGTGATGTTCTGACCGGGCATCACGTGGGAGCCGTTGAACAGGATCCGGGGAGACTGTGGAGGTACCCGCACAGCTAATGCCGCGGGGGGACTTGATAGAGCATCCTGGGCAATATTTTTGAGAGTTAGTAGTCTGATTTTAGATACTGAACTCCTGCTGAAACAAATATCATGCGCGGTCGACGGTCTGGAACACAAAGCTCTTTTGTCCTAAATCTCTTCTCGTTGCCAATGTTTAAGTGTTTGGCAAGCAAATGTAATGAGCTTGAATAAAACTGTTCAAATACTGCGAACTATATCACGAATTGTATTTTAATCTCAGCCTATATTTTTTTTCGTGTCATGAGTTTTTTTTCGTTCTTTTTTCTACAACACTATTACCAGCACGTCGCATTTGCTGGCAGTAACCTGGCATTACCACTGTATGTCGTCCAGCTGCAGCGTGGCAGCGTGCACCTACAGTGGGCAGTCACTGCCCTCAGGACTGTTCTCGTTAGCCACTCGTACTATACTGCACTATTACCTGCACGTCGTAGGTGCTGGCAGTGACCTGGCACTGCCACTGTCCGTCGTCCAGCTGCAGCGTGGCAGCGCGCACCCACAGCGAGCAGTCGCCTCCTACAGGACTGTTCTCATTAGCCCATTCGTACTTCCCGCGGTAAATGCCCACCGGCTGGAAAGAAAAAAATTCGTTATGTTACTTAGAATCCTTAAACTCCTTCCTTAAATTTCTCTAAATCCAATTATTTTAGAACTTAATTACACAATTTTTCAAAGGCAAATATGTAGTTAACTAAAAGGCAGAAATTCATTTAGAATAAATTATATGTATACTTTCGTGTATGTAAGCAGCAGGTATATTATTTTTAAATCGTGAGAAAATAAAACACAATAACTTTTAAAAAATGTAATCGCCTATAATCACTAAAAACCAATCAACTTAAGACTAACAATACCAATTTAGATGATGAACAAAATTAGTATCTTCACTTATGGAAGCGAATTAAACATGTAAGTAATTTTATTTGAGAATTTAATACTGTTATTAGTCTAACGATCAAATTACATATAAATATAAGTATTAGTCTACAAGCTTGTCAGAGAGTCGAACCATGAATGGAGATCTTTAATTCAAAGGATAAAAAAACAGGAAGTAGGAATCAAATTTGTATAGGGGCCGCTTTGTTCATGGAAAAGTAGGTACTTACAACCACGTAGTTATAAGCATTTCGGGTTGCGGACTTCACTTTTATAAAAGCCATGTATTTAAATCAACCCCAATTAATTCCGATTTTGCAATCCTAAAAACATAAATGGACAGATTATAATAAATTTACTTTTATTTGTGAGCATCAAATAATTTCCCATTTTGTTTTCCTAAAAATGCTAAATAGGTATTTAAATGCGATCAACTTGGATGTACTGGGTCACAGTTCCAACCTAACCTAACCCATTTGGTCGGGTTGTCCTAGCTCAGTTGCTTCGACCAACTTTGAGAAAAGACTAGAAACTTAAAAAGAGGCTCACTTATAACAGCATACATCATGAGAAGGTCAATAAGTTTTTAGAGGATCAGATAAATATTTCCGTTTATAAAATAAAAGATTGGGCAAGCGTCCAAATAGTCAAAAATATAGACAAGCACAGAGTATTTACTGCATACTGTACGCTGATTATCCAATCTGTTTGCCAAGCTTTGTGATCGTGGCAAAATTGTAACGAACATTTATTACAGTATTTTAATTTGTCCATTAACAAGCTGTTAATTACGATCATATCCTCTGATGTTAAAATTAACTAAGTAAGCAGAAATTTACGTCAATCAAATTTATAGGCAAATTCTCGAATAAAAAAAAATAAATTCAGGTCGCAATTGCATCTCAGCGACAATCAATATCCAAAATTTGTCAAAAGTGTAAGTAAATTATTAGAAGGTTTAGATTTTGAGGTTAGGGCATTAGAGGGGTGTATTTATAAACAATGATTAAAGTTTAGTGAAGTTTAAACGTCAAAAAATTATGGTTTAAACATCAAAAATGTATGGTCGCTAGTCACTACTTACCTTTAAGCAACGTTTGTGAATAAAGGGGATTAAGACTGATATTACACAGCGAATTTTAAAAAAATACGGGTTTTTCCTCTCAGGTATTGAGAGATAATTGTTAAAAAAAATCCTCTCAAACGTCACTCCGTCTATAATTGAACCGTCAGCAGCGTCATTCACATCTCCATTTAATTTTTTAACACGAGAATTAATTAATTTAATGAATTGGTTTCGTTCAGTAAGTTCTGATATAATTATGCATCGAATGTTGGGGTTGAAATAATATGTGATATTGTAAGGGCTTTTTCATAATGATCCAGTAGGATTTCACTATGTTGCTTTTTAATTTAACTGGATCCAGCATCCTACTTTTTCTATCGAAGAGCTACAGAAAAAGTATTTAATAATTATATTATATAACGTTGATTCGTGTTTTTGAGTTGACTAGTTATTGCTTCATTTTTCCTAAAGCATAAATAAATAATGTTTATTTTATCTCCACAAACTACATACTTACACTAGGTATCTTGTGCTGATAGGTATTTTGCAAATTGTGGAAGATCTGGGGTCTAAACTAAGCCTAGGCCTGTATTTTAGAACTCCAGCCCCCCGTTATATCAAAAGTTGTCAACGTGGTGCAATTCATTGATAATGTGTTCGTGTAGTGTGTACGTATGCCTACATTCATTTTACTAAAACATTTCATAAATATAATTATAAACAAGCTCTTAAAGAAATAAATATTTTATTAAAAGTAAATATCTACCAAGCACTTGTCTCACCAAGTAACTTCCTGTTGGCAAATAGAAAACGTTACCTATCTAGATAATTTTGCGACGATTTTATACTAGTTATATCTGAAATTACGTTTCTTAAAAATACTCATAGTAGATTCTTTTATTAATAATCAAGTAGTTGATCATCATATTCAGCCTATAAGTACGTTCCCACTGCTGGGATATAAGCCTCTGGGCCGTAATCCACCTCGCGGGCCCAGTGCGGGTTAGTAGATATCACATGTCTTCGAATTTTTGGTTTTAGAACATGCCGGTTTCCTCACGATGTTTTCCGTTTTAAGAGCAGTCGTTGAAGGAATATTTTTTTACACAAAGTAAGCGCCTGCCTGAGTAGTCGAGACTTACTCTAATTTTACAAAATAATATAAAAAGGTTCTGTGTATCCGCCTTATAAATTGAATAAAACCTTAAATTATTACCATATTAATTGTGCCTATATCATGTATTGATGAGGCAGGCACTCAAATACTTGGATTAGTATTAATTAAATGATACCAATTGTTTACAAAATAGGTTCATTAACTTGTCAGAGTAAACCACAATGCCCGTTTTAAATTATTCTAACTAAACGGACTAACCCGGGCTAAATATTCAAATTAATACGAGATACATACAACGTTCATTAAAAACCTTACTGCGTTACACAAACAGATAGGATTTAAATGTATTACTGAACTATGAACTAATCTGGCAGGCCGTCCTAATAAATCTAATGTTACCCAAATTAAATCTAACTTTTTGCGAAACGAAAACAAATATTTTAATTAGCTAAAAAGGCTTTCCACTAATCCCTCGACGTCTTTGTTTCGTTTCTTTTCGGAGTTGCACTGTGTGCCGTTAAAAACGAGATTTCTACACTTTGCATAAACGAGTACGGTTCAGCGGTTGCTCCTTTTATCTTTGCCAACGATTCGTGAAAAACATAAGGTCGGACGATTTGCTAAATTGCAGAGCGAGCGCTCACTCGCACAGAGGAAACCTCACTATTGTGATTGTAATGCAGGCACGCAATCTCACGAACACACATAACACACCTTTGTGTTATGTGTTTCGATAGACGATATATTTTTCAGATTAGCCCGTCTAGTTAGATAGACTTTCTCTTATTTCATTGCATTGTTTGGTCTTATTCTGTTTTTTAAGGAAACAAATTGGGATTTGGCTACATGAGCTTACTGTACAGCAGTGTACACTACACTCTTCCGATGTCCCGTGACGATTAAAAGACTCATTACGTTTTATTCCCCGTTGTTACAGCCAAATTGCTATGCCGAATTATATTACTTAGCTGATATCGCGAGACATATAGACGACCCCGATTCCACTTGCTTTTAAAAATACCATCTAACTTTATTCAGTCTTCATAATGTGCACATTGAGGGAAACTAAACTTAATTTTATCGACGGAAAAAATATTAAAAGAATCTCTACCTGCCAAAGTATTGTACGTAGCCGACCCGAGTGCAAGGCCTTTCTTTAACAGTTGATAGGAAATATTGTGATTGAATTATAAACATGGTAGTTTTACTTTTAGACAGCTAATACGATGGAAAATAATTTAAAGTACCTAAGTAATAAAAAAGCTTTTAGTGAGAAATTTTAATGAAAAATTATCTGATAAATTTCTACGCAGTTTTTTTTTTATTATTTGATAAATTTCTACGCAGGGGGACTACGAGTCTTTGGTCAACTAGACCCAATCGAAATGAACCCGCGGGATAACTCAACCCAATCACATTTTGAATAGGTCGACTGGACCCACTGCCCAATTTCATTATTATCACAGTCACGGAGTAAAGCCGAATCTTTTATCGTGAGAAATAATCTAAAAAGAATTTATGAATTTGATATGAATGGCTAAACCATGATTGGGTCATACAAGAATGATGAGATGTCCCTGCCATCTTCTGTTTAGAAGCTATACATAACTAAGTTTTCCTTCACAAAAATCCGTCGCACCGGATTTATAAGCCTCGTCGCTCAGGAAAAATATGAAAAAAATATTCCATCCGCGCCTCAGTATAAAATTCGAACATGTGAAATTATTACAATGATCGCTCAGAGCTGGCTGGTCTCGACTCGTAATTGAAATTCTTCTGCCCAATATTTGCACATAATAACTTGCGATGATGTGTTCCGGAATCATTGGGGACTGAAGAACACGCAATAACGGCACGAGGAAAAGAAAGAAAACTGATAAGGGAAATAAAAGATAATCTGGAGATATGTTCAACGTTATTGCTCTATAAGAGGTGAGCATATGCCTTTGCTGATATTGTTCTTAGGGTCTTCTATGGGTTTGAATAGTGCTCTAAGCTGTTTTTTCATGTGCTCTGACTTGATTAACATGATAGGTGGGCAAGTTAGGAGTTTAAGTATATTTTATCATCTTTTTTAAGCGTAAAACGTGCAAGTAAGTGAAGCGAAGTTGTGTTATTGAAACAATAGCAAGGCAAAACAAAAATCGATTGATTATTTGTTAAACACTTGATTAGTTCACTATTTTCAGACTTCTTATTGTACATTAATTTTAATTCATAATTAATATATATGTACCCTTTATCAATCAATAAATCTGTCTAGCTTTTTCCCAACTATGTTGGGGTCGGCTTCCAGTCTAACCGGATGCGGCTGAATACCAGTATTTTACATAGAGTGACTGACTATCTGACCTCCACAACTCAGTTACTGGGTAACACGATACCCCTTGGTATAACTAGTTGTCTAGTTGATGGTTTAATATGCTTTCCAAGGCACGGAGGGAGTCTCGGTATGTAATGAATGGTCACCCATCCACGGACAGACCTCGGCAAGCGTAGCTTAATCTTCGATCGAGCCGTGAGGCTGTTATTATTTAGCGACGACCCCTCTTTTAGACACTTTATCACTAACATCAAAGTATTTTGAAAAAATATTATTTAAGACCTATGTAGCTTTAACCTATAAACACTTCTGATAAAGAAATTGCTATTCCTTTATTTTCGAGTATGAAGATAGCCAAGTACTACATAGCTAACTTAGTGTTACTACCATTGGAATATTTTATAAAGACGTCCTCCTTAAACAGCCTAATAACTCCAATGCTACTAACAACGACTAGATATATTTTCCTATAATGTTAAAGCCCGTTAAAAAGGGGTTTCCAGTCGAGGACCGATGGAACCGGCAGCCTTCAATGAACATAACTTGTGGTTGGACTCAAAATAAACGAGCGTACAATTTACGATTCGAAAAGTAGATACTTGTGTAGGTAGTACAATCAGACTAAAAATATGTTAAACAGTTTCTTTTTTGCTAAATTAAGCTTTATCGTCATGTAAATGTCACAGATTGACACTCATCTAAAAAATATCACACTGTCTTAAATAGAACATTTGATTTATATTTCATAAAATGGCCAGTACATGATAAGGGTTTTAGGTTGATATAAACTGGACATTTCTTTTCTGTTCTGTTCTGTCTTCAAATGATGAGGGTTTCCATGAAAATTCACGCCACCAGTTAGTACCCCTTTGGCAAGACGTCCTGCATTTCGAAAATTAATATAAAATACTAGCTTCTGTCTGTGACTTCGTCCGCGTGAAATTTCTTGTTCCTCCGGCCCACCCCGTCGCATCGCATCGCCCTATTACTTCGTTGTCGCTTAGCGTTCTTTATTAGTTTTTTTGTAGCCTTCCTCAAGTAAAAAAGAAAAGATTTTTTCAAATCCGACTAGTAATTTCAGAGATTAGCACGTTCAAACAAACTCTTCAGCTTTATTATTAGTATATAGATAATTATGATAACGTTCATCATTCGTTTCATTCATTCGGTCATCATTCAGTCACGAATAAAGAAATTATAGGCGCACACATTTTTGACAGGTGCCTGGACCTGACGTCTCAATGCTGCCACCTAGTGAACGTGATTTCAGAAATCCCTCATTAAATATAGTCCCAATTAAAATTGGCCGTCCGATAATAACAAAGGGTTCAAAATCTAGTCGCAATCTCATCAAAGCGTCAATTAATATCAAAAATTGTCAAGTGTATGAGTAGGTGTGTGTGAATGAGACTGAGATCAGAATGTAAACGTTTTTAATATTACGAGAATTACCCCTCTGACTTGTTAGAAATAATTTGAAAAGTGACGAAGGTATTAGCAACTCGACTGTACCTATTCATTGGGTCTTGACGTAGGGATCTCTCAATAGAGATAGGTTCTGAAATGTTAGGGCATGTTGTACCTACTTGAAGCGTAAAGGGTCGGCTTTGGGTTGTCAACTACGGTTCATGTAATTTAAACGACAGTCCGTTGATAGTTTAGTTCTCAGTTAATTTATTTACGAGGTTGAGACGGCTGAGATAGTAGAATTAATTATTGGACTTGTCAAGTGGTTTAAATTTTGATATCCTTGTTGTGTTGGCTTGAACAAAGTATGTAAGTAGCCTAGCGACCTATAAGACGGTAAGGGTAGTCTTAACGTTGCATCGCAAGCTTATAGATTACAGACAAAGCTGGTATTATTGCTAAGTAATACCGGCTTTGTCTGTAATCTGTAAATAAATAAGTCGGACTCGGAAATCATCGTTCATCATTTCAGCCCGTAATGTATAATGCCTCCCTTCTTTTATACGGGTGAATATCCCCCGCAGCAAATTTTACGTGTCCACGTTGAGAATCGAGGTGTTTTATGATAGGATTTTTCTATTTTTTTTTTATAGTGAACTACGTAACTTGGTTCAATTAGGGCCACATTCTTTTTTTTTATAAGTGTATATAAATAATCAGGGCAAAAAAAATCGCCGTAAAATTCAACTTAGGTGGCTTGTCCCAGCTCCATTTTTTTATATAATTTCACTCACCAAAGTAACAATTTAATGTATAATAAAAAATAAACAATTTCATGAGTATATGCATAAGACACATTATCCAAAAACGATTAAACCATATTAGAAAATCTAATTTAAAAGCACAGGATATTCGATCAAAGTTTGTCCAAGCAAAAATCAAAATTTTGGTGGCACTTATTCAACATAATATAACATGAAGCTTCGTGCGTGTGCGATCAATCGCGTTTTATTATTTCACATCTCTCAGCAGTGCGCCGGCACATGCGCATAACATGACAAGAATTGTTCAATTTTTGGTGGATCGATTTTCTGTTGATTTTAAAGTGTTTTAATAGTAAGCTAGACGTTATAGGTAGTTTTTTGGGTTACACATAAATCAATGATATTAATTTAATTGTAACTTAAAACCCCTATTTTTAAAGATTTTTTTTATGCCTGGTTTCAATTTTGGTGGTTTTGGTGGCGTTTTCACGCCACCAAAATTGAAAACGAGCCACCAAGTTTTAGGTATGTACTGTATGTGTATTGTTTGTACCTGTATAGCCAGTTTTTACATTGCAAGATAGTTAGATTAGCATACAAATAAATATATATAATATATATTTGGCAATAATTAAGACCCATTATTATAAGAGTGGCATAGGTATTAATGACCAAGTTTCTTATTCATATATATTTATTTTATTGCTTGTTAGAATGCCAAAACATACCAGCGAAGAGAGGCTACTTAAAAAGAGAATGGCAGAACGAAAAAGAAAAGCGCGAATAAAGAGCAATCCCGAACAGGCTGAAATACTACGAAAAAGAGAAAGGGACATCGGTTACGACTGGGTGCTGCGGGCCGATCTCTCTGATGGAGTCAGCGTGGTTTGCTACGCTGACGACACGCTAGTCCTGGCGCAGGGGAGGTCGCATCAGGCGGCGGCCGACGCGATGACACGCGGGGTTGCGATAGTCGTGGAGAGGATCCGGCGGTTGGGTCTCGAGGTGACATTGCACAAGTCCGAGGCCATGTCTTTTCATGGGCCTCGGAACGGGCTGCCTTCGGGATCCCAACTAACGGTAGGAGGGTTTCACATCGGCGTTGAGACAACGATGAGATACCTGGGTCTCGTCCTCGACAGCCGGTGGAACTTCGTCGAACACTTCCGACGTTTGGCTCCCAAGCTGGAACAGGCCGGTTCCGCCTTCAAGCAGCTCTTGCCCAACATGAAGGGGCCAAACGTCTCCTGCCGGAGGCTGTACGCGGGGATCGTGCGGTCCTTGGCCCTGTATGGGGCCCCGATATGGGCGCTTTCACGTACTTTCGCGTAAGGCTGATCCGGGGGTACCGCTCGATCTCGGGCGAGGCGGCAAGCGTCCTTGCCGGACTGCCGCCATGGGATCGCGGCGGAGCTGACCGACCTCCGGCGCGACCTCTTGGCGGGATAGTAAAGAGCGACTGTCGCAACCCAGCGCAGGGCACGCCACGATAGTGGCGATATGACCCCTCTTTGAGGAGTGGCGAGAGAGGCGCCACGGCGCCCTCACCTACCTCCTGACGCAGGTCCTAACCGGACACGGGTGTTTCGGGAGGTTCCTGCACACCATCGGGCGGGAGAAAACACCCGGGTGTCATCACCCAGAGGACACGGTGGAGCATACGGTGGAGGTCTACCCCACTTGGGCGACCACCGCCGTGTTCTCGTAGAGGTGATCGGCAGCGGCGGCGACTTCTCACGCACGGCGGCACCTGGTTCAAGCCATGGTCCGGAGCGAGAGGGCGTGAGAGGCAGTCACCTCCTCCTGCGAAGCAGTCATGCTAGCGAAGGAGGTGGCGGGACGGCTGAGGGAGAGAGCCTCACGTCCCAGCCGCCGCGGGAGACGCTACGGGCGTCGGGAGCCGCGTGACGACTCCCGGCCACCGTAAGCGCGGGCCTGCGTGTGGAGAGTAATGGGTAACTCTCCGTCCGATCAGGACCAGGCCCGTGCCGGACGGCGCGTACGTGTTCCACGCGCGCCTCAAAGAGATGTCAGCATTAAGGAAGGGGCCCGTAAAGTCCGAAGCCTGCCGGGGCAGCGGGATTGTCCGAAAGGGTTACCGTTACCCCGGAACACAAAGGGCTAAGGAAGGAACACGGGTGGGTTTTAATCAGTAAGAGTCTGTCACTCCCTTCTGCTCCACCCAGAGCGGGAGGGGTCATTTGATGACCTATGGTCACCTTGGATTTAATATTGTATTTTGTTATTGTTTTTTAATCATGTTTTATGTTGTATGTTTTACTTCTTAGTTTTGTTTGAGGTTTGTGGCAGAAACATCCAATTTTGGTGCCACTGAATTTCAATTTTGGTGGGCACTTTCGATTTTGGTGGGCGATTTTCAATTTTGGTGGCCACACTAGACTTTGAAGTAAAATATCTTAAAAAGTTATAGAGATATTCTCAGACCTCTTGAAGATCCTTCTAGCTTGGACTTTCTATTCTTATACCAGGTCCTTATTTTTCACGAAAACTGAAGAAAAAATTCCGCCACCAAAATTGAAAAAAAATGCACTTTGTTGATATTGACCCATACCATACTTTCCAGTTGAATGTCTCTGAGTTATAGCATAATCATTATCAGCGTAAAATGCTGGACTCAGGGCTCCTCTCTTCGAGAGGGAGTGGGCTGTAATCTACCATGCGGGCCCAGGTCAGGTCTTCGAAGTTTTGGTTCTAGGATATGCCGTTTTCCTAACGACGTTTTCCTTCACCGGTTCGAGAGCAGTGATGATAGTTCCAGTCATAATTAAAGATATAATACTTAGGTGCCTACTGTAATTGAAAATTGTTTCTTAAACAAAAGCTGGTACCACCTGAACCTATTTCTGCATATCCCTTTTCTACAATATTGTAAGCGTGATGTTATTAATGATAACATTATTTACCAACTCACTATGATGTCCAGTTAGTAAAAAAACCTGCGCCCGCATAATGGAGGCACTTGCAGACACAAGAAAAAAGGTAAAATGAACTACATTTCAATTTCGCTTTGCTACGGAAAAGTAAAAAGGTAGAATAATATAATGAATTTGCCTTTTTTATGGCGAAGGTATGCAAAAAAACTGTCATAAAGCTAGGGACGAAAAACAGAAATTGCAAAATTCACTCTTCTATTTTTGTAATTTATGGGTATTTTTAAATACTGGTTTACTAGGCAAGAAGGTATCTCGGTACTAACACTCAAAATATCTAGAAAGGTTAGGTTAGAAATAAACAAGATACTCTAAGGCTTTATCTAAAATCTATTTAGGTACGGTTCTGGGAAAATCGAAGTTATGGGCATCGATTGAAATTACGAAACCTTTGCAGTTAAGTATTTCAGGCTGGTTCTACAATCACATACATAAAGAAAAGTTGTATGAATTAAATCTGCCATTTTCCGCTACCCACTTCAAAAGAATTCCAGGAATCACAATACCAATTTTCAAGAAAAATATGTGCAGACCATTTCTATTAAAAGAAAAGTTATTTCTCAACGAGACAATCAACAAACCTATACATTTAAAATTTTCTTATATCTTACGTAAATTAAGTATTTTCATATAATTGCTTTCCGAACGGTCCCCGTCCAATTAAAACATACTTGCCCACTTCATTAGAAAGCATTTTAATAAATAAAAGCCAGACGTTTTAAAAGCATTGTCACTTTCTCATATAGATGCTAATGAAGAAAGGTACTGTTCTCTGCTAATGAGCTCAAAGCGAAGGCTTAATTAGAACATGCTTACGATTAACGGGTGCTTCGGTTCCAAGACCGGTCGTTATAAGATACAGGTCATGTAAAATACAATGGGTTTTATAGTATACGTGGTATGGTTTATTTAAAAATATTGAGACAAATAATACTCTAACATAACTTGAAATGAGTTCCACAATCGTATTTCCAAGTAATATTGTGGTCAAAGAATTCCATCATGTTTTCGTATTCAGTTTTGGAACTTCTTTCATCCCTATAAAGGAAGTAAAAGAAACAGGAAAATCAAATAAATCTTCAAATACAATTCGTATAAAAAGTTTGTTTTTTTCTGTGAACACACACTAAACGCAAGTTTCACCTTCTCTGAACCGAAACGTGACGTTGTTAGGGAACACAAACAAAACAGCGACAGTTGTCTGATTAATAACCGCGGAGAACAATACGAGACGCAATATCCGCCAGTGTGGACCGCGCCTCACGTTTACATCGGTTTATGACCCGTGCTCGTCTTATGAACATCTGTGAAGAAGGTAAGTACCTACTTTTACTTTCTACCGTATCATATCCTATGAGCCGGATACATTAACGCCACGTGTGAGACCTATTTCAGAGTTTGCGCATTCAGGAATCTTGAATGTAGCGGGTTTAGATCTGGAAATGGGAGCCCAGAATTATCTCGGATTAAACGTTAACGTGTGTTCTTAATGTTCATATTCCGTGACGACGAGGAGAGCTTCTGTTCCAGTTTGAACATTTTATTTTTATATTGATCGAATCGTTACAATAGGATGTTAAAAGATATAGAATCGTTTTACGATGAACGATCTCGCGACGGTTTGACGAACATATTAACTCTAGCCGGGGTGGATTTTAACATCTAACTACAACACACTTAAGATTACTCCACTAGATAACAACCCGAAACGGAGGCAGAGTACATCAACAGCTTATCAGTCCGTTAGCTGCAAATCAAGTGTCGGAAATGAGTGATACCAGTGCTCTAAACTGAGATCTGCGATGCTAATTATGCAGTTACTGCATACAAACTAATGACGTAGGTAATTAAGTACATGGTGTATAGGGATAAGACGGTGAATGGGAGAGCCCTGTGTCGACGATTCGATGGAAGCTTTGGTTGTATCTGGAATAGAGAGATATCACTGAAGTCTATACGTATTTTTCGTGTAAGGAATCTGCTTGATGGATACTTGTATGATGAGTACTTGTAAAAAACTTAAAAGTATTACGAGTATGAGCAAAATATTTAGAAGTATTATTGCGAAGTGACTGCCCCTTCATTAAGAAATGCTGTAGCAGACATGTATAGCCAGTGCACTTAATTTTGATTGACCTCGACATATAGTTATAGTGACTTGTTGTGTGTTGTTTTTATTATTTGTTTTTTTTATTTCATTTGATTTAATTTTGAATTCACTGACACTGACAATTTGAATATTTTAATTTTTGTTTATTTTAATTGCACTGACATTTTATTTTAATTTTAATTCTGCGACCTTTTGTATTTGTATTCATTAATTTATTTTATTTGTAGGCATTGACATTTTATTCACAGCTATGAGTATTCTGTGGCAATAGGCATTTTGATATATTTGTTTAATTTTTATTTCGTAATATGGGTCTTGCCTGAATTAAATGAATTTTATTTTATTTTTATTTATTATATTTGAGTATAATATTAGTGTAAATAGTTAGTTGCTTTATATTTGTATGTAAGCATTGTAATGATTAATATTATGTTCAAAGTTAATAAGTATAAAAACCTATTAGTTTTATGCAAAAAAAATATGTGTTTTTAAATAGAAATACACTTCTATTTCTATTTAAAAACACATTTTTTTTGCCATTAGTCTTTTAGATCAATGATATTTTGTTTAGCTATCTCGAGTTGACACAATAGCATATTAGGCGTAAATAAAATTGATACCAGGTGTTTCAACCCTTTCGGTCCGTATTACAGAAGGAAACTCAAGCATTGATCTCTGTTTAAAACTAGTTTTGAGTCAAGTTTTAATTTTAGAACGATTCATTGATCATAGTTCAGCCGAGTTTGACTTTATTCTAGATCGTTACTCAGTTCGTGAATCGAACCCAAGCAGTGATTAGATCTGTAATCACCCAAGTGTGGTCGAGACCGCGCTTGAGCATAGATTGTCATGGGAAATTTTGTTCTTTTTTAAGTTTATTTGCGTTTTCGAGTTTATAATTATTGTGGAATTGAAGATTACTATCAAAATTGATACTTATATCTGGAGAAGTAGATTATTAATAGGTTTAATCATTCATAGAATTTATATTACATAACAGCTTTTCTTCCAATAGACTGATATATTTTTTTCGTCTTGCATTTATAGTGACAATCTGGAATTAGCTGATCGATTCAATATGATTGCGTGCTTCGAGCTAATTTTGTTCCTAATATCGAATTGTGCCTTAGTAGATATGGATTTCGACAACCTTCTAGGGATTTCAGAACATTGAAGAAGAATAAAAAAAAAACCTCAGCGGGAAGTGACGGACTATTGCATATTCGTCATTCGGAGTAGGTACACATGATGAAAGGATTTATAGGGAAAGCTCAGTAGGTGCTCAGGAGGTTTGAAGAGAATAAGGATTATTCAATGTAGTTTCTTAAGACAACAGTTCTAAGGCCCAGAACGAAAGAGCCACATTATTATAGCCACATACAAATAACAAGAGACATTTTGTAGAAACAATTTATTTTGGTACGTAATTTCATCATTTTTGTTATAAATTCTTTATTTTTGTTTTCCAATATTCTTCCTCCAGACATGGGTGCCATATTATTTTCTCATGCCACTATCATTCCTCATGTTTTACACGTAGCATGATCTCCTCCGTCGCCATACTCCCCGTCTTTGCGAGGTTGAATAGTATCTATTGGTGCTAGGTGATAGTGGCTTTCATAGCAGCATTCAAAAATGCACCTGTAAACAAGTATTATAATTTATTGTTATTAAAAACACTGAAACCCCGTTACAAAATCAATAGGAAGTAATATAATATAGACACAAGTACCTACATAAATTATTAAAAGTGAAAATTCAATAAAAATACATACCTATTAGCGGCTACTGCTTTCAACATTCATTTGGTCAGTTTTTAATAGGAAGTATATATACATTCAGAGATAAATACTTTTTCTTGTTTACTCCAATTATTGGAGTTTATTATTTTCATTGCTATAATCGCAAACACAAAGAAATAGACATATTAAAAATTATTTTATTCAAATTAAATTTTTCTAATGAAATTGTTGACTTACATACGATTGTCAAAACACGACCACAGAGCACTTTAGTCACGACAGATACAAAAATTTGTGGAATGAAATAGTACAAAATGACTCCAAACAGTTTAACTTCAATAAATCTGTGTTTGTACTATTCGCAGCTAACAAAATAACGCTCACTTCCTAAATATTTAGGTTCTTAAGGTACATTTTAATATTTCTAATCCTGTGAATACCAGAACATACACACGTCAAAAGTGTCTAGGGATCAACATATATTTTTGCAATAACTTTTCTCCTGATTGATATTAATTAAAATTTTCTTTAAGGATTCATCAAATAAAGTGTTTTCGTTTGTCACAGTAACGATAAACCAAGTCACCTTTGCATTAATAAAGAAATTTGCCATTTTCCTAATAAAGGGATTTTTGACATTTGAACCACTAACACAAAAGTTCGAAAAAAAGACTGAAATAACAGTTTTCTCTAAAATTTTATTGGGTAACTTAAACAATTAATAATCCGTGTTTCTACCGCGAACACTAACAACACAAGAACATCGGTTTGGCATACTCAAAATGAGTTCATCCAAAGCACGCTGTGGAATGGCCGCCCATGTTCGTTGCAACAACAAAAAAAGGTCTTCTTGCGACTGGATACCCTCCATATTCGGCAGAGCTCTTCTCTGTAGCATATCCCATGCATGCTCAATCGGGTTCAAGTCTGGCGACTGAGCAGGCCAGGGCAGGACATTGATGTTAGATGCGGCGAGAGTCTGTCTTACAACTCTTGCGGTGTGCGGTCGTGCATTATCATGCATTAACTGAAATAAGGGACCGATTTGCACTTGTAGAGGAACGATGACGTCTGATACAATCGTCTCAGCATAAATTTGAGCGTTGAGATTGCCTCTGATCCAAATCAACTCAGTTCTTCCGCCGATCCAAATACCCGCCCATACCATGATGGTTCCACCACTATAAGGATGGACTTCCTGGCAGGATTTTAATCGCTGTTGGCGTCCAGGGGTTCTCCAGTGTCGTATACGTCTTGTATCCGGTCTCATACCAAAACGAGACTCATCAGAAAAGCACACGAAACGCCATTGTTCTTCTGCCCAATTTCTGTGTTCAAGAGCCCATTGATATCGAATCCTACGATTGTGCATTGCTATAGGTGGTACCCGTAGCGGTCTTCGGGAATGAAGGTTCACTTCATGCAAGCGGTTTCTGACTGTTTGGTCGCTAATTAAGTTCCCTGAAGAGTGATGAAGCCTCACGGCTAACATCATGGCGGTTATTGTTGGAGCTCTTCGAGTTAAGATTTGAATGTATCGGTCTTGTCTCCGTGTGGTGCAGCGATACCGTCCTCCATGGCGCTCAGCCACGGTACCAGTGCTTCGGTAACGTGTCCAAAGTCGACTGATAACACTCTGACTTGTATTCAGAGCTAAAGCCACAGTACGTTGCCGGGAACCAGCTTCTATCATTCCCACGGCTCTGAGCATTTCTTCCCTGCTTAAATGACGTCACCGCTCCATAATAACGTTGGTTTTAATCAGTAGTAGGGAAACAGTAGCACTAATAATGTCTTCAATGCGTTGTATGTTTTTATAGGGAAAATATTGACAGCTGATTTTCATCTTTTACTCGAATTTGATTCACAGTTCCTGATTCAAATTATGAAATGCACCAAAAAGGATCCATATAAATTTATAAAATCATAAATTTATTACAAAGCCACATCTCAATCTCAAGAAATCCGCATAAAAATGCTTGATCCCTAGACACTTTTGATGTGTGTAGTTGGTAAATAAAATAAATAGTAAACGAAAACAGGCTGATGCATAGACAATACACATCTCTGCTTGAGGCTCGATTTGATTCTCGCTTCAGCTGATTATAGTTTGATTACCGTTCTGGAATAAGTACAATGCTCAAGTACTGATTCTATACTTAAACAATGATCAACTGATTGACGATCAAACTAGACTTGAGGAATGTTCTGTAATACGGACCAAGATCCTAACTACATGCGTCAGTAAATATCGAATACGATTTCTACGCGATCAATCGTCAACGCTTCCAATTTTTTAAGGAGTCCTTTTAGAAAAAACGCCTCTACCTGCAATTTGTACGTGTCTAACCCACCACGAGCAGAATCAAGGAAACGTTCCATCGCTTGCAAGAAACGTGGTAATACTTCTAGTTGAAAGCGTTTGAAAATCTTCACTGAAAAGATACTTACCGGTAGTAAATGTTACAACGTTTCAGGTATAAAATTGTTTGTAAGTCGACTGGAGGGGGATGCTTGGTCAGTTTTTAATATAATCTATATACCTACTTAAATAAAACAAAGTCGGATAGTTACACCATCTCAAGAACGGCTAGACCGATATTTATTATCTTTGATTTGTTGGACTTTGTCTCCGCCCCGAATAGCAGAATAAAGTAATATAACGGGAAAAAATCGCGATAAAAAATAATTGATTATTTCATTAATTTGTTCTTATTGATTCTGAGGCGGTACGAAGTTCGCCGGGTGTGTCTTATTATTATTAAAGATGCATGATTAGGATCTCAACGACTTTTGTATGTTTTCTGCTGGTGCCGCATTCCGAAATCAAGGGTATTTAAGACTGTACAACAATCTAAAAAGCAAACCCGCGCTCAGGTCAAGGATTGCAATTAGAAAATAAATAGTGATGGGTTGCATATCTAGAGCCATCACTCACGAGCTCACGGCCGGCGCGGTATAAGAAAAATACGAAGAAATCGCATAATTTTAAGGACCTTATCTCACTGCAAGCGAGTATAAAGCCAGGCGAGTACGCAGCGAGCTCACCGCGAGTTCGCAGCGAGCGCGCAGCGAAGTAACACAACCAAGCAACGATTGCTACATTTAGATCTATAAATAATTCATAAGGTGTAAAAAATAAAGATTATTCTATTCTATTTAATTCTGTGTACACAATAAGACTCAAAATGATAAAAGACTTTATAATCAGGATAATTCGCAAATAACGGGACACTTTGTGGAATAGTTTTAAGCAAGTAGGGCAGTTAGTAATTACGAAAGGTACCTAAGTATTTCAATTTTAAATTTAGGTACTTACATAATGCGATTGCCTTTACGATACCTTAATAATGGACGCATGATGCACCTAATGCATGAGGCGAGCATGCAACAAGACCGTGAGGAACACGAGAGTGAGGAAGTACAGTCGGCAAAGGAGATAAGTATACAGGGTCGTCGAATATAGTTGAAGTTTAGTGAGAAACCGATTGATGTTTTCGAATAAAATTTTATTTAATTAATAGAAAACGAGAAAACGGACAGTTCATTTATCAAATTAAAGTTCATTCGAAAACATCAATCGGTTTTGAGTTAATTTCTTTTTGAAGTCGATTTATTTTTTTAAATTACTTTTTATTTCGTAAGTTTTAGTTTTATGTAAAAACTGGAATAGATTTTTGTAATAAATAGGTAATAATTTTGTTGCAAATACTGTACTAGAATTTGACCAAGGTTTGAGATGTTTCCCTAGCATACATAGCTCATATCAATAAGCCAGTCCATATCTTGAAAATTACCGAACCGATTTTGATAAAACTTGTATTGTTCCATAAGTTGAAGTAAACGAAAGCCAATAAAATAATGGTTACAATCCGATTAAAAGTTGCTGAGAAATGCGTGGACAAACATACATACATCTATAAAATTTTGTATATTTGTTTGGAAGCCTTAATAAATATGAATAATTTAAGTGAATATATTGCTGTTCCAATAATATTACATACATACGTGTCGAATTGATAACCTCCTTTTTTACGAAGTCGGCAAAAATGAAAAGCTTTGCAATTGTTAGTGTGTTACGCAATTACCCCGCCTATTTTTATGTAAGTACCTACCTATGTTATTTGGAACAGAGCACCGAGTACGTAGTACTCTATTAGGAAGAAAACCAACGTTTATTTTAAAATTTCACGCTCATTTTCTACGTAGTGGAGTGTCAAAGCGGGTTTGGGTGCCACATCGAATTGTTCCTCAAAGGTAAGCCCTACCGAGATGTTATGTAAAGATCACAAGACCCTAACTAGCGAATAACGTACATAGATGTTCCGTGGAGCTGTTAAATGTCTGATGATTCCAGCGAGACAGATAATTATAATTGTAGACACTGTATTTTAGCATTTTTGTGCATACGGCTGCATCAAATTCCTATTCTGAACCGGAGAAACCACGCGGACAATTGAAATCAAATGGAATTAAATGTTTTTATTTTTATGGTAGATCTTTTATGACGACACCGACCGCGCAGTGACGCCCACATCATTTGTTTGGTTATTTCTTTTATTTTAGAATTTAGTTATTTTAGTTTAGTTTATTGTGATAATAATGTAAAACTGCCGTTTGTAATAATTATAAAGTTTATTCTTGTGGAACACAACGTACCTAACATACTTATTTTCTGCATTTTCATTTTAAAATAAAAGAAATGACCAAACTAACGATGAGGGCGCCACTGCGCGGTCGGTGTCGTCCTATGACACTTTTATACGTCAGTATTTTAAAACTAGATGGCGCCGGCATCGGCACTTCCTAGCTGACTGATCCCTGAGAAGAAATACCGAAACAAACTCAGAGGTCATGGTCTATTTTTAAGTCTGGTTACAGGAATAGACGGGAGTTGGTAGCTTTATTTAGCAGCAGGTCAAACCGTTAGTTTTTGATAAATTTAATTAAGTCAAATTCCATATTTTTTTTAAGTTCACATTTATGCATCTATGATATTTTTACCATGCCCACTTACAATATAATAATAATGGCTTTATTTGCCTTTCACACTTGTTCTTTATCTTCTAGTAGGTACTAATAATTTTTGTATATACCTAACTATAATAATTCAAAATATATTAACTAAGTTTTCTTTTTTTAGGTTCTACAAAAACATATTTTATTTGGATGATGTACCAGGACCGCAGGCTATCGATAGCAGTAAAAGCCTCCTCCACTTACCTGATGCTTTTTCTAATCTACTTACCCATCCCACAGGCACCCACAGGCATGTATATAGCCTGTAATGTACCCAGGCCTACAGCAATGTAGTGTATGTACACAAAACATTAGATTACACACCTACGGGACGGGATAAGCAAACAAAAACAATGTTAATTCCCGTAGCACTACACGTAGTAATAACAATTTGTTTTGTTTGCAACACCAATTGTTAACACAATGCCAAATTATTTAACAATTAACGTTAAGGTAAACGTTTGGTGTGTAAATAGAAATCGGATATAATATGTTTAACCCAGTGAGTAACATCAACGCATTTCTCTTTCATTAACAAAAATTGTTTAACTCGACAATGGTTTGTTCGCTGAGGCTTTTGAATGTAAATTCGGGAATAGTGTATCCTGAAGTTAACTGGCCTTTATCATAGTAACAGAAAATTGGTCTAAACGAACCCGGAAATTGGACCACAACCAGTTTAGAATCATTAAAAGAAGTCCCAGATGAGATTTTTCATCGGAAAAAAATATTTCCTTAGTGAAATTTTAATCACCGTTTTCCTTTTAAGAGGTCATTGTACGAAACAATATGAACAACTTTTACTATGAGACCAAACCTGAAATCGTGAAAAAAATGAGGTGTTCCCTACATTTATGTTCGCATAACTCGCAAAATGCAGGGAACCGCTGTTTTTTTTATCACGTATTGGCGAACGAAAATTTCATTCTGTATAAGGATATATTATGTGCAAAAAATGCTTCTATACCCAGCGGTTTAGGCTGTGCGTTTACTGTCCGTGAAATAATGAATTTAAGATGTTTATTAAGATCAAAATACGACCAAATATCGACACCGTAACTTCCTATATACGTACAAACAGGTACATCTCTACATGCCTCTTTGTAGAATAAAAGCACCTATATAGGTAATCCATTGATAGCCTTTCAAAAGACCAGTACGTATGCTTTGTAAGTCCCCCGTAGCTAGCTCTTAAGAGCAAATTTATTGTGTGTAGTTCCCCTATCCGACCATTAACTACTCATCAGCATGTACCTACTGAACAATGATCAATTTGCTCTACTTGGGTTTATAAGAAGGTAAATGTACAAGTTATAGCGTCTTTTGTTTGTCCAGTTCGTGAGGAAAAAGATGGACTAAATGAATTATGAATATAAATAATGTTCGATAGAGAAGCAGAGGAAGGCCAAAGAAAAGACGGATGGATGGTCTGAGGAATGACTTGAAAGAGAAGGGAGTGAATGATAACCTGATGGTTGAACGCCGAAGCAAATGGGGCACGGGGAGGCAGATGATGTTGTGGAGAAAGATGGTGATATTCGGTCAGCAGCTCGTCATTTGTTTTCATAGGAAATAGCAGAAGCAGGTAACAATTTGAATGTGAGTTCAAGTGTTACTCGGTACCAACTGTCCCAACTGACATCCGTTTGACCGTACAGTGACCGGTATTTACCGTAATTTCTAGCATAATATGTCACGGTGTAAAACCGTAACATAGGTGTATCGTATTAGTCATTGTGCTCATCATTAAATCAGCAGGAAAAAGAGACTTGCTGGAAAAGGCCTCCACATACATTTCCACAATGACTGTTTCAATTAGTCACATAGGTAGGTACAAATATAGGTATCTATTTTTGCCAATTGTGCAGTGGTGGTCCAGTGGTAACGACCCCGAATTACGAGTTGTAGGTCGCCAGTTCGAACCCAGACAGGCGCTTTAATTTGTGTAAATAATTTCATCACCACACTGCTCTCAAAACGGTGAAGGAAAACATAGTGAGGAAACCGGCATGTCCTAGAACCAAAAAAAACGAGTGTGCTTATGACCACACGACTGAAGTGAAACTTCTTTCGCTCCATCTGTATGTATATTTCATTTACTAGCTATAAGAGAAAGAGAGAAAGAAAATGTGCGCGCGCACTGCTCTCTCTTGCTCCTACACTGTGATACAGACAATAAGTCTGCAGTGTGCTTAGATATACGGAACGTATTTGGCTATGAGAGGAAGAGAGAAAGAAAATGTGCGCGCGCACTGCTGTCTCTTGCTTATATCCCCCACTTAACTTCCGTTCGCCTTGCCCGATCACACTTTTCGTAACGCTTACGTCACGCGTTCGCCAGCTTACTCCCCAAGTCAAGCGTGCGTAAAGAAGTTTCACTTCAAAAATCGAAAACATGTTATATTTATCAACCCGCACTGGGCCCGCGTGGTAGATTACAGCCCACTCCCTCGCGAAGAGAGGAGGCCCACAGTCCCAGCAGTGGGAAAATTATAAGCTGATTAAGTATATATGTGCTCTGATGTGTACGAAGTTTTAGGTACTATATGAATCACTTGAAACAGTAACTTACGCGATTTAAACATAACAATGGCATGATCGAGAGCCCTAGATTTTTTATCATCGCTTACGCTTTAGTAATTACTTAATTTGGTAGAAAACAACAATGGAAGCTACAAGAGCGCAACGGTTGAGGAGATAACCAGACAGTTGAAAGGTCGGGAGTTTGAACAAAGTCTGTTGCTATTATGGTATAAGTACTTAATATACCCAGGTGGTTAAACTTAAACTGTATAATTTATTGAATACTAGCTGACCCGACTGACGTTGTCCTGTCCAATCAATAAATTTGTACAAAAAATCCATAGCAAAAAAAAAACATTTTTTCAATATTCGGCCAACTTCCCAATTTTTTTTCCCTTAAAAATCTTATTCGGATAGTGAGGAATATGTAAAAAAAATACAGTTTTTTTAACGCTTCTGACGTTCTCAAGATATGCGCTTACCAGCGATCGGCATTTCATTTTTACTTATATACTAGCTGACCCAGCAAACGTTGTTTTGCAAAAAAAAATAGGGGTATAAAAATTAGTTATAAATATACCTACTGAATATATATACTTATAAAATTTCATCAAAATCGGTCAAGCCGTTTCGGAGGAGTATAAACACTAAAACTATGACCCAAGAATTTTATTTAAATTACATATAGACTTTACTTACAAACTTATTGCATGCTTGAAAGGGTTAAGTAGGTAATTGGAATCACCATTTTGTTATTGGAAATGAGCTTATCAAGTTTTGAGCAGCTAACTTGACTAAACTAAAAGCAGATTATGGAGAAATAGTTCAATCAAGTGTGTTACGGAACTTCACCAGCCTCAACCAACTATACCCGAGGTCAATGAACTGAATAAAGTAAAAGTATAACGTAATTATAATGTATTCTAAACTTTACTATAATAACTACTGGCTTCTGACCCCACCGCGTCGCGTCGCATCGCCCGCTCGCACTATTATGTCCTTCGTTTTCGCTTAGTTCTTTCTGATTTTTTTCTGTTTGCTCGCCTCGTAAGGATCCTAGCCTAATGTTAAATAGCCTTATAGCCTTTCTCAAGGACTGGGCTATCAAATGCTAAAATTATTTTCAAATCGGACAGTTAGTTCCACAGATTAGAGCGTTCAAACAAAAACAACAAGACTCTTTATTATACAGGGTGGCCCATTTATAGTTGTCCAAGAATATTTGTTGGGTCTAGGACATCTTAATGATTCTTCTAAACGTAACATATGTTTCGCGAAAATCAGTGCTTCAGAAGTTGTGATTTTTAAAATGAGTTCGCTAAACTCTCTACTATAGTTACGTAAGTCTTTCTAGATTGAAAGTGATAGCACTAAATCAAATCAAATTTGGTGTGTAAGTACTATAGATACGTAGCTAACAACTAATGAGGCATTTTTGAGGTTATACCCAAATTTTTACCAATCTTCTAAAGTACTGAATTACGTGAAACTTGCATTACGTTTAAGTGAATCCATGAGATTACTACACTAAATGGCCCCTGTATTCGTATAGATAAGGTAATCAATGCTATTACAACATACTATAACTACCTTCATTCTTAGGGTGGGAAACGCGTGAAGATATTAAGAGAACGTAATATGAACAAAATATTTATTGTCCATAATTACTGCCACAATCTAGGCGCATGACAATAACACACAAGGTTGTGTGAATATTTCAAATAATTCATTAATTAACAAAACATTATTCTTATCTAACGTGTAAGTGAGTACTTACTTTTATCTACAACAATCTACATGCAACAGTTTTACAACGGATCACCGTGCTTACGCTTGTCAAAAAGGAAGGTAAATACATTTCATTAGTGTGTAAGCTCATGGGAGACCATACTTTCAGGGGTGCAGAGAAAATAATATATCCTATCTTATAACTACATACTTACTAGCTGAACCCGTAACCGTTGATCTGCAAAAAAAATAGCCTACGACCTATTCTCAGACCTACCAAATATACACAAAAAAAATCATAAAATCGGTCAAGCCGTTTCGGAGGAATTCGATAACAAAAACTGTGACACGAGATTTTTATAATTATAATCGCGGCAATAGTTGTTTTATATTCGCGACTGATGGAGTAAAAAAAATTGGGGGATCTAGAAAAAAATATATTCTCAAAGGTTCAAATAAAAAAATACAGAATTTCACAGAAAACTGACATACCTCGCAATCAAAATGCATGGAAATTACGAGGAGGAAAATGAGTACAATGCTCCTGTAGCATACAGAACACTGATAAGTATAATTTGGCATGTTTGATGGTCTATTAGGTGTCAAAATGAAAATTGCATTATTTTTAAGTGTTTTTTTGCTAAGTGAAAACAGCGCAAGATACAACGTGCAAACTACAATGACGACATTAATTTAACACACAGGTAGGGCTAGTGGCCAGTAATCATAAATAGTAGATTGTGTCATAACATAAGGGACCAAAATAATGTATTAAGGGCGAAAGCGATTGTTTGAATCCAGAGCGAAGCGAAGGATTCTAGAGTAGAATTCCGAGCGTTGTGAGGCATTCTAAAGTAGAATCCTAAGCGTAGCGTATTTCATTTTTCCATTACGGAAAAATGAAAAAGAAGCATCCATGTAGAGTTAAAATTTTCATAGGCTTTTAGATATTTTTCTCTCGATTTGTTTGGTAGTAAATTTTTTATGACAAGTTTGTTCGTTTAATTGTACACTTTCTGATGTTAATATTTCACTTTTACTCCGAAAACTCATCTTTTATTCAATTTATTTTATTTGATGTGAATCAAATTAAAATTGTCTATAATATTGTCATCATCTGCCTAGCCTTTTACCGACTATGTTGGGGTCGGCATCCAGTCTAACCGGATGCAGCTGAATACTAGTATTTTACATTGTCTGTAATATTTATTACACACAATTGTTTGTAAAATTAATTTTGATAAAAAGTAATAAAAAAACAAATATGAAGTTCCCGCATATTTTTTTTACTTGGTTAACCAAGGCGCGTCGGTAGGCGCAATTTTTTTACTACCGGCCAGGACTTTATCAAAACGAATTGCGTTAAAAGTGTTCCAAATTCAAAAGTAATTTCGTGCGCCGGAATGACGCATTTTGCTCGCACTTATCGAGGAACCCAATTCGGCTCTTCGAATAGATGAGATGAAAAATATATAACAACATACAATAATTCGTAATTTGAAAACTGCATAAGGCACAGGGTAGGGGTATTATTATTTATTTCCTTCAATTTGGCTACTCTTTGCACGTTATTCATTTTAATTTCATTGAAGCGATTTTAGTATCCGAAATAACCCCGGCAAATAGCGTGACCCCTTCAAATAACCACTGCGCTACAGTTCTTTAAACAGGTTGCTCCAAGATGCTATATTATAAAATTGTAAATACTTAAATAAATAATGCCCTTTAATGAAATTTTAATATTTTCTTATAACGAAAACGCGAAACCGTATAAGTACATGAGCTAAATTTATGTCGCCATTAAAGCGGCACGCTGTATAAAGTCCCACGGCATGATAAGGTACTACACCACTCATAGTAGTAAGTGATAGTACGTCAGTTACTTCGGTTACAACATCCACAGTTATTTATCGGATGAGAGACGGATGGCCAAGACATTTACCACGGCACACAGCCTCATCACTCATTGCTCAATATGTACGATCTTTGCACTTGCTGTTATTATACAATGTCAAAGGTTAACAACGGAATCGATTTTTAAGGCGATGGTTCCGTAGCTTTTAGTTACTGTGTTTTTTTTTGGGAATTGAAACTGACTTTTTTTGGGAATTGAAACTTGAATTTCAAACTAAGTATAGCCCATAAGTTTGTGGGAGGCCTATACCTAACAGTGGGTGATTCCGGGCTGATATGATTATGATGGAGTTATAGGTACCTACCCCAATCTTGGGTCCATTAAGCAGAGCTTAGCACTTAGATAACCTAACGTATTTATTTTCGTGGGTTAAAAGATTATTTATATAATCTGTAAAGATAAATCATTTCTATGCCAAATCCATCTGTATGCTAAATTCCATTTAAATCCGTTCAGCCTTTTTTGCGTGATTAAGTAACAAACATAGGAACTTTCACATTTGTAATAATAATATTATTAAGTAGGATTTAAAAGAACCCAACACCTAATCAAAAGATGTTTAGTAGTGATTAATTCTCTTCACTATGTGCTTGATATTTACTTACTCAATACTCAATATATTTTTACTTACTTTCTAATAAGCAATAAGAATTAATATCTCCACTTCTCAATAACAGCGAGTCATAATCAGCGAGATTTTTATAAATACGAAGGACGTGAAATCCGTATGTATGGGCGCTGCTTGTTAGACCGTATATATTAAACCTGTTTTTTTTTTAGAACGGGCCCCTAAAAAGAAGCTAAATTACTGTTTTCATCATGTCATTAATAAACACACGAGAATATAATAGCTGTGTGTTTAAATCATTTAATCGTCCGGTGATTGTACTACATAACATAATTCGATACAATCGACTAACAATATACCGTTTCACGGATAGTCGGTATAGAGCTATAGTCGATTCTCGATTTATTCAATCTTCCTAGTCTTTTCCCAACTATGTTGGGATCGGCTTTCAGTCAAATCGGATAAAGCTGAATAACAGTTTTTTACATGGAGCGACTGCCTATCTGACCTCCGCGACCCAGTTACTGGGTAACTCGATACCTCCTGGCAAGACTGGTTGTCAGACTTTTGGGTTTTTGACTACCCGTAACGACTGTCAAAGATCTACGAACGGCTTAACGTGGTTTCCGAGGTACGGAGGGGTCTCGATATGTAATGGATGGTCACCCATCCACGAACCGACCGCGACAAGTGTTGTAGCTTAGCGTGCGGCTGTTATCATTTGGCCACGAGCCCCTCCAATAGATGTGCGCTTAAAGCATCTAATCGTCCGGTGATTGATGTAACCATTCGGTTTTGGGTACAATCGACAAACAATAGAGGGTTAAATAATATTAGCTAGCGAAACTCAGCAGACGTGATGGGTATCGATATCCAACTATGATAAAGAAATAAAATGGTTTTTTTCTAGTGTTATCGACCACAACTTGTGTAGAAAGTCGCTTGAGTTAGTTTTGATAGTTTATTGTTTGTGTAAACTTCACAGACAAGATTGTTATCGATTTAAACACGATAAAACAAAAGAATACAGATTTTCTCAACTCATACTGCAACGAACAACACTACCAGCAGTCGTTAACCTATTTTTTTTAAATTATGTTTTGAAATAAGTAGACCACGTCCTATCACGTCTGCAGAGTTTCGCTAGCTAATTTAATTTGACTCTGTATACCGATTACCGATAGTCGTTATAGCTATAGTCGATTCTTGATGTATTCGCGATGACTAATTGTAAATAGCGATGCGTGGGCGGAATAACAATGAGTTATTAAGGTCGAAGTTATTTTATAAACAATGAAGTTAATTGGGCGTCTTTTCTCGGAGAATAATATTAATTACAATGGACATTTAATATTCTATTACTTGTTATATTAGATAGAAGCATTTATCCTTCCCTACTTTGATGTTCATAAGTATTCATATTACGTTTGTAATCTGCGCTGACAGGCATAACATCCTTTAAACGATTAAAATCCTCGGAGATGAAACAAAAATAGTGGTAAATACGAACAAAAACAACCTGTAACTTAATCTAACATGAAATACGACGTATTACGTATTACGCGGTACTTGTAACTTGTTCTTAAACCATTTAGTTAAGTACTTTTCATCTGGTTTAACGGCGGGTAAAATAATAATAATAACATTTAATTCAGAATCACTTCCTTATTTGTTAGTAACAATGTAAACTTATAAACTAGTGTTAGTAACGTTTATTCAACTATTGCTGCGTGAGGCTCACCGGTCCTGGGGAGTGTCTACTTGACTGCATGCAGTCGTATCCACCGCCCCAGGCCCAGGATCGGAGAGTCTTACCTATCAGCCAACGCTCTAAGAATGGTGTTGGGGCTGGCACGAACACGGCGTAGCAGAAATGCGCATCTCTCGCGCATGATGGCCGAAAAACTAGTGTACTAATGTATTAAAATTCACATATTCTAGAGGAAATAGGAGGGGTGGGATGTAGGAGCAGCGGTGGTCGATAAGGGCCCCAATTTACGAGCTGTAGGTCGTGAGTGATTTAATTTCATCACCACTGCCCTCAAAACGGTGAAGGAAAACATCGTAAGGAAACCGGCATAACTATCATAGAATAAAAAAAAAATCGAAGATATGTGACATCTACCAACCCGCACTAGGCCCGTGTGGAGGATTACGGCCCACTCCCTCTCACAGAGAGGAAGCCTGTGTCTCAGTAGTGGGAACATTACAGGCTGATTATGTTTATGCTAATTCTAGATTAAGTAGACTCAATAATATTGGGCAACATAAATAGTTTCTCTAGGGCGAATTTCACCAAAGAAACTGATCACGATTAGCACATCTAATTCTACGTCAATGATGACACACAGCTCTTGAACGCAGTTTAAATGTGCTAACCGCGTTCAGTTTCATCGGTGAACATATGAAATTCGCCATTAGTAAGTATGTAATAAAATTACATAGGCATTTTAATCTAGTTTGTTCGCTAGTTTAATTTCACCACAGTTTAATTACAATTTCATTAGTGTTTCAGTAACCCGAATAACAAAAACTCATTTAGCACTAAAATTAAAATAATAATCACCATTAAAATATCGCCTAACACATTACGCATCTGTAATGAACAAACGCTCATAATAAGCTGAAATCTGACACTTGAACCGTTATTAAGTGTAGGGTATCTATACAACACACCCTTTATTCATCACTTGATAACCGTGAACAGGCGGTCAATATTAAGCTAAGCACATATTACAGCCGCAACAGACCGCAGCAAAACGAAGGTTCATATCTACAAAAAAGTAGCAGGTTATCGTGGAATAACGCTGGCAGAGAGTTTCACACAGGCCGTGCGCTTAATGAATGTATAGGAGAAACACTGATTCACAGTAGTGTACGTTGGTTCATTAAAAATGTACGAAAGTGATGAAGGAGGATTTCTGCAATGCGTTGCGTTGTAATGCGATGTGGCCCGCTCCTAATTGCACTTGTCAGTTAGCCTTTTAATAACAACGCAACGAATGTTTTAGAGAGTACATGAATAACAAAACATGCTTTTGTATTCATGGTATCGTGAAAGTTGTTGTCCAATGAAGGGTTAAATGGTAGGCTGCTGCCTTTCCTCATCATCATCATCACTGCTGAACAAAGGCCTCTCCCCCTTACAAAAGCCTCCCCCTTGCCTCGTAAATGATAAATAATATTATAATTATAATAATAATATTCCACAACTATCACACAACGCCATCTAGTCCCAAGCTAAGCAGAGCTTGTGTTATGGGTACTAGACAACTGATAAACATACTTATATATTTCTAAATACATAAATATTATAGATAAATTACACCCAGACACAGAACAAATGATCGTGCTCATTACACAAACATTTGTCCTGGGTGGGAATCGAACCCGCGACCTCCGGCATAGCAGTCAGGGTCACTAACCACTAGACCAACAGGCCTGACAAAATATTATTTATTTCTGTACCTAAAAAGTAAAAAAAACACTTATTCTCGTTCAAAAAAAGTAGTAAGTAAAGTAGATGAGGTCTCTGTTTCCTAACCGACTACCCTGAGAAGAAACACTGAAAGAGGTCAGAGGTCTCTTTTAAAAATCACATCATAAGAGGACCATGCAGATTTGTGTCTGAGATGGTCATTTTAGTAAAGAACCACACAGATTTGAGTGAACTTGTCCATTCGTAGCACGCATTATTTCCAATGTCACCCATGATTGTTAAAGAAACGTAAAAATAAATAAATAGCATTAATTTTTACGGGATCTGCCACGACGCCTTCTGTGTTATGGCTCCACGTAGTGGTTATTTTGGCCCACAGCTGCATTGGGCATTAGAAGATGGCGGGACGAGTTGGAGAAAAGAAAACGACTAATGGTCCACTTTAGCTCTGGATCGAAAGAGCTGGAAGTCATGGGGAGCCTTTTCCGAGCTGAGGGATGATGCAGGTTTTTGACCGCTTAACTGAGACGTTGCCTTTCTTTTTGAGGATGGGAAATCATCAAATGACTTCTCCCGCTCTGGGTGGAGCAGAAGGGAGTGACTAAAACCCACCCGTGTTCCTTCCTTAGCCCTTTATGTTCCGGGGTAGCGGTAACCCTTTCAGACAATCCCGCTGCCCCGGCAGGCTTCGGCTCTTACGGGCCCCTTCCCTCAAGCTGACATCTCTTTGAGGCGCGCAGGCTGACAGTAACAGTATATTTACGGTGTTACGCCGAATTACGCACACAGCTTATCTAACATGGTATGTACTACATGTGTTGTAGTCTACACTTCACCGGAAACCAACAAGCCTTTGCATTAATCAAACAAACATTCATATATCATCATATAAGGATGTAACAGCCAAGTAATTTCTCGGGTGAACAGTGTTAAGTACAGACGCAGCATATCAAGCTACCCGAAAGTGTAAAATTTTCCCAATAACTGTAGTAACTGTCGTAGCTTGATGTGCTGGCGTCTGTACTTGGGAATACGGTTGGATGATGGACTGAGATGGGACAAGCAGATTAATACAACTATTTTCAGAACTAGGCGGCTAATTTCTATCTTTAAAACACTTATAGATTCTGCAACGCTTGAAAATTTGAAACTAGTTTAAATGGCTCTATGCCAGTCCATTAACCAGTACTACATAACCGTGTGGTGCAGTCGTCTTATCTCGGTTTGGAGCGCAGAGAGCGTTGCTTATTAAGGTCATGACCAAAAAAAAGTATAGATTTCCCACAATTTTTCGCTGAATGTAAAGTCCTTACGGTGCGCCAGCTCTATGTGCTCAAATCCATCCTAAGAAGGTACCCGACGACGGTTCCTCTGCCCAACCCATATAGATGTAGCAAATCCTTAATATACCTACTGTACAGTACCCTGCCGGACTACTTTCGCTAAACGCCAGTACAGCAGTTTGAGCAGCAAACTGTATAACACCCTATATAAAAAGTTAAATATTGCTAAATCGACCCGACACGAAATAAAAAACAAAGTTACGGAGTGGCTTTAAAGCCTGGATTACCAGGAGACAAAGGATTTACTCACACATCACTTTCACAAACATACTTTTCTCCAATACCTATACACACACGCAAGTGCACACGCGCACACACACAAACTCACACATCCTCCAGTTATATCACCCCAACATACGCTGAAACTATCTACTTTTACGATTTTTAAATTCTATATACCCTTTTCATTCTCTTTTAAATATGTTAGTTATTGCATGTTCTTATTGTACAATTCCACATATCACCTACCGTCATGCCTTTATAAATAGCGTGTCAATAATGTGGCGACACTCCTCTATAAAAAATGCTGTCTTGTCTTAACAGATCCCATGACTGAACACTGACCCCCAAAATACAGGCCTAGGCCTAGTTTGCGAGTTAGAATCAATTATTTGTAACACATTGATATTGTAAGATTGTGACTTTGAGTGTCTGTCATATTTTTAAAAAATATATTTATTCTAGTGACAAATATATTTTTTTAATTGTATTATATGTTATCTCAATTTCCACGCTCAACAAATTACAAATGCCATCGTGAGGATAGCCGTTATTTTTACCCCGATCAGTGGAATGGATCCCTGGGGTGAAGTGCAATTAAACAATCGTTTCGAGTTTCATATAGATGGCGCTGTCTATTTATATTTGTATACGTGGTGGAGTATGTAACGTTAGCTCTGACGGGATAATGGACACTCTTCATGTAGTGGAGGTTCGAGTGGCATTCAGTAGCTATGCTCAAAAGCGGCTTACAGGGTGTACCACTGTTCTGTGAAAAATGCGTGTGTATGTATGTGTTTTGAAATATATGATATAATAAATAAATATTTCAGAAAATTGCCGATTCACCTTTGCGGAACATTTGTCGGGCATAAAATGTAGATGTATAATTACTCATTGCCATACGAACATTAATTGAATGTGTGAGATCATTAATTCAGGCACTCATATTCGTACTTCCATTTCATATAAACATGTATCAATACGCTTTGTAAAATACTGCCTCGTCTAACCAAAATTGTATAATTTTCTACTTCGTTTCTTTTCCAAGAAAATCCTTTACCGGGCTAGTTAAGAATAGATTCCCCGCCCGATACCCATCGACACATTAACTCCACAAAAAATCAAGCTACATTTTCATAAAAAAGAAAATGATTAAAAGGCACCAATTCGGTATCACCACAATCAATCTTGCTGTCGTGTTTCGCCTTCATTTTTCACGCGGACATTCCGAAGCACTCAATATAGCATACCTTTGCCCACGTATGTACTCACAAACAATGATGGGATCGGCCTCATCCTGCCAATACGCCATGAAATCACCATAAGGCCCATTGAACCGCCGACAGTACAACCAAGGACGGCTTTTATCTACCTTGAAGATGTGTTGTGTTGAATTATTGGCAGATTTGGGTCATAGGTTTGGTCGATTTGTTTGCCATAATTCAAAGTTTTAGGTGTGTTTGTTTGTTGGTTAAGGATGTAGAATGTATTGGCTGTTGATTGAAGACGTTATGTTGTTACTGGTTGAATATGGGGTTAACCAGAATCCGTTACGACTTGCGCGCCTTGTTTAGTGGTTCCTAACTATTATGTCCTCATTTGCGTCACTTAATTTTTAACAGTAGATGCCGTTATTTTTGGGTTTTCGTCAGTATATCATGTATATTATGTTTTACTTGATCAATCTAAGTATCATTTTCACTATAATTATATGTATAGGTACAAGTACTTGTTAAACGATTTCCTTTAGTAAAGGCACTTACTGGCTCACTACGATACCAATAGCTCATGATATCCATCTTATGTTTTACTTAAAAACTGCTTCTATTTTAGAACCTAAAGGCAGGTAATACAGGTAATAAATTAACATATTGACCATAATTTTGAACGGGCTTTCTACAAGTAAAAATATTTTCGGCCTACTTCTTTTATAAAACAAGCCACTTTTATGTAATTTACAAATAACTTACCTTCTCGTTAAAAACCTCTATACTAAATTACTCACACATAAAGTTTAAAAACAAGTGATTAAATATTTAAATTCAAATACAACTCAGACACAAAAAAGACTGCGAGATTAAATAGGGGTTGAATTTGCAAACCGCCCGCATAAGAGATTATTTCACGTGGCTTACATTGAATCCTTTGATACGTTCAAACCTATATAATCGTCCTGCTGGATTCATAGAGCTTTGAAGTGGTCCCTCACATACAGCGAGACATTCAATACTAAAGCATCAATTATGAACACGATTATCGTATATTAACATCGGTAATGTACTCGAGAACCGACGAACAGAAAAGCTTTTATTCATAAGCAGTTGGGGGCGAAATGAAAGCAAGAGCTTCAAATAAAGGTCGATCACACAATACTTGCGAGTGTGTGCGTCCAACGATTCGCTATGAATAATACAACTGTCAACGTATGTTTTTTGCGACCCGTTCGGGTGAGTTTAAGGATTTATTGTTTTCGGACAATTAAAGGATTAACCCAAAGGGAGTTGCCTTTTGTTGTGCGCTATAACTTACTTGCGTAATCGTGATGTTTGATGTGTTTGACAATAAGCTAGTTGTGCGGAAGTGATGCACTTAAAAAACGGTTATATTGAGAAAAAATTTGAAGTGCCATTCATAATACCAATATAAATGAAAGAAGATCTTCGACAAAAACTGCCATCAGCTTTGTAAATAAAGCTATCTGATCTACGTGAGTACAATGATGACGTCTCCTATTCAATAAAATTGCGCTATACAATAACCGAACTTCCGCGCCCCTCAATAAAAAAATCTACACATACCTTAAAAAAATCTCTACCTGCGATATCGCAGCGATATTTCAAGCATATATGAAAGACCTTTACACCTCTTTCATAAGTATCGATGTATCAAGGCATAGCAACGCGTCTCAGACGAGAATATTAAAATGTACAGTCACGAACACCGAATTATCGTGACGCCGTGTGTGAGACATTGCCTCTGCAATTAAGTAGAAACATGTGTGGTCTGCCCTATAATTTGTGGATCCGAAGAGATTTCGTTCGCTGAGAAATAACACGCTTTTCGCAACGTAATGGATTTAATAAATTTGAATAAAAAATGATTTCATAGTGTTCGATGCTTTATTACTTTTTTTGCGGACGATTTGGCCTAGTTCATTCGTATTAATTTGATTCATACCAGATTATTGGTTGAGGTAATGGCTATGCTAGGTACTATTATGTTTGTTATCCAATCACGGTGAAAACCATTCTTATTAAATCCCAAAAAGCTTTACTTCTCTGTGATTTCTCCTGTTTATATTATGAGTTTATCCATTACCGTTAGGTAACTCTCCTGGAAAAATATTCCCAATAACACTCCGTGCGGAAAACGATTCCCGCACAAAAAAGTCGTCAAAACATATAATATTGCAAAAGATACTTTAACGAAACATCACCTTTCTACCTACGCCTCCAAAGACATCGAGATCGTGACAAAACAGTAATATTTTATATCTGTCGAACGGCCATGAAAGAAACCAGTGGCGGCTACTTATCATTCGCGGCACGGTGTGTGACTCGGTTCAGGGAATCGGGTCACAATCGCTACACCATAGCTTAGCATACTACATACTTACCTATTTGCAATCCGACACTTTTATGCCGAGGAGCAATCCTTGATACAACTCGCTTTGACAGTTGATGAATCAACTTATTTATAGGTCTTCATTTTGAATTATTACGGCTATATTTGAAAGGAAATTAAGGATTCTGATTGAGAGGGACATGATCTACTATTTTGCTTATTGATTGCGATGATTTTGTTAGACGCTAATAACCAAATTATGGAGATTATTATATCGTCGACCGTAGGTTCAATTGAGGTAAGGGACAAGATACCCAATGTCCCTTACCTCAATTGAACCTACGGTCGACGATATATGCTGTGGAAATGCTTTCCTTGCAAGGCATGTGAGTCGTGACTATGAATGATGTGATAAAGCGGGGGTCCGGTTTAAAAGAAGATGTAGTTAGGATGTAGTGACAAAAATTTAAAAGAAATGCTTAGATGGACTGTTCATGGTGAGAGACTGAAAGGCGACTAATAAAAGGTATTTACAAGGCAAACGTAGTGGAAACGCCGGGACCGGGAGGGGACTTCAGGGGACGCCCCAGAAAGACATAATATATAACCTTATTGGTGATGCTCTTCAGAAAAGTCAGATACCTAATACTCGCAACCAGCGCGGCATGCACAATCACATTGCCAAGCCACTAAGGAACCTAAGTGTTAAGTGAAAATTCGTAAAGCATTCTCGGTATACCTAAATTCCTTTGTTCGACACAAAAATATTGAAAACCAAAGAAAATCACAATAAAAGCTACCTTCGTAAAAAGGCTCACAAGTGCCTTATCAAAATCGTGGAGCTTTTAACTTTAAGTGCGGGTAATGACGACGAATTGCTCAATTGACTGGGATTTGAGCTCGGATCGACTTTGTACTTAATTTATCAATTCATTTTACAATTTTACGGTTTGCCACATGGCCATTATGAGTGTTTTAAAGATCATTGAAGATTGTGAACGTAAATAGTTACAAGTTGGTGGACCGAGATATGATTACCAACCTTACCAGAAACAACTAACTAGGTAAGGTCGATACTTAATCATGTCCACTAAAGTACTTACATCCACTACACAAAAAGTCACCTAAGTACCATGTTCAAGTTTCAGTAACTGAAGAAAGGAATCCCCGAGGAACGAAATAACTTCCTAATTAAATATAACACTAAGTCTGAATCATGGATCAACTTCTGGCCAGCTTAATTCAGTTAATCTGTACGAGTATATTTGATTTATTAACGGGTACCCGTATCAAGGATACCCTTGTTGAACACCGTGTATACTCGATGAAATGTCTACAGAGGGATTTAGAATTAACATATACAAAGAGATGGGATTTACTTCTCTGGGGCAATGAGAAAACAGGAAAATATGTACGTCGAAAGACGCAAAGGCCGAAAAGCAGCTAGGCTCAGTATTTGGGTCCGAAAATGTAGCAAAAAGACAAACAGTGACCACCTTACGTGACGTATGACCTGTAAAAGTGATTCCGATATCCTATTTAAAGAATAAACAATTTCATTTCATTTCTTACGTGTACTCTTTAATCTGTACTATGCATTCGTTGATTTATATTTCATTTGGGATTTTGTTTTCGCATTTCGTATAGAATATGAATAACCGTCCTTCTTCGATTATGATAAATGATGTTTATTTCTGTAAATTACTTTGAGTTCGGCGTTTCCTAACTGACAACTCGGAGAAGAAAGACCGAAACAAACTCAGAGGATTAACAATCTGTCTGTCAAACATGTCCATGAACTATGTTATCGTCAAGTGAAGGGCAATTCCCGTAATTAAAAACGTTCAAAATCTAGTCGCAACCTCATCTCAGTGACACTGACAATCAATGTCAAAAACATGTCAAAAATTTATGGATTTTGCAGGTATTTTGACAGATTGAGACTGAGATCCGACTGTGAACGTTTTCAAAATTACGAGAATTGCTCCTCAGACTGTGTACGTTCTATAGGCCGACCGCTTATCTGAGACGTTGCCTGAGGTAGCTGAGCGGAGCGGGAGAGGTGATACCTAGTTACCACAATTTGAGGAATCACTGAGATCTCGCATCACGTCACCGCACCCCTCCCGTCCCGCGCTGCTACCTCAGGCAACGTCTCAGTTCAGCGGCCTATAGCAATCAAATAAACGCTAACATTTGCCATTTTTTAAACTAAACGCGATATAGGCAATGAGGGGTCCGTCAATCACCTGTTTCAACAAAAGGCGAACCACAGACAACTGCCTAGAGGCTCTCTTAAGCGGTCTCAGTTAACCCTTCGTATGCCGGGAACGTAGATCTACGCGAGACACAATGCTTTTTAATTGTTTCTGTAATTACGGCATCCAACCGGTTAAGCGATCAGCTTATAGTTCCCTAAATTTTTGAGAAAATGTATTTTGGCATTAATAATCGTCGCTCAGGTAGTCAGAAGCCCGAAATTCTGACAACCAGTTTTACCCAGGGGTATCGTAATACCCAGTAACTGGGTTGTGGAGGTCACATAGGCAGTCGCTCCATGTAAAATACTGGTATTCAGCTGCATCCGGTTAGACTGGAAGCCGACCCCGACATAGTTGGGAAAAGGCAGGCAGATGATGATGATGAATTGTCGCTCAGGTGAGATTACGACTAGATTTTGAACTTTTTTAATTAAGGAATTGACCTTCTGAAGACCAATTCTCGTAATTTAAAACGTTCAAAATCTAGTCGCAGTCTCATCTCGGCGACAAAGAAATGTCAAAAAACTTGTCAAAATGTACGGAAATTAGAGGTATTTTTGACAGATTGAGACAGATCAGTAGGCCAATTCTGCTAATTTAAAACGTTCAAAATCTAGTCGCAGTCTCATCTCGGCGACAAACAAATGTCAAAAACTTGTCAAAATGTATGGAAATTTGAAGTATTTTTGACAGATTGAGACTGAGATCAGACTGTGAACGTTCTTAAAAAATACGAGAATTGCCCCTCAGACTGTGAACGTTCTTAAAAACTTTTTTACAAAAAAAACAACCGACTTCCAAAAAAAAAAACACTTCAAAGTGAAAAATAACTTTAATTTCGGAAGTCGTTGTTCCGCATTTTCGTTTATTGACACCGACTTCCGAAATTAAAGTTATTTTTCACTTTGTAGTGTTTTTTTTTTGGAAGTCGGTTGTTTTTTTTGTACAAAAGTTTTTTATTTTTCAATTTTTAGTGGGCCAGTTTGTAACTTATCTATCATCACCTATAAAAAATATACTGCTTTTCCCGATGCAGGGACGTTAAAGGTTGGGGAGTTCTCCTTGTAAGAACCAGGACTGGAGCTGATTGAGAAGTCACCATCAGCTCCACTTCACGATACGCATTGTGCTTAGAAGTACCTAATATATATATATAAATAATCGAATCGCAACCCGTGAAATATTTATTATTGAGTAGTTCCGATGGCCATCTGTGGTCTTCATCATCAGTTCCACTTCACCGGATGGTACTTTCTGAGAGCAAATGCATGAGTTACTATAAAAAATACCCAAATCTCTATAGTTGTGCCTACAAAATTTGAGGGTTTCCCTCGATTTCCATAGGATTCCCTCATCACTACCTCGGGAGTATACCCTTTCAAATAAAAAAAAGATTTTTGAAAATCGGTCCACAACTGACGGAGAAATCGGAGAACACACATAAAAATAAACAATAATCTCCTCCTTTTTGGAAGTCGGTTAAAAATTACGAGAATTGCCCCTCTGATATCTGTACCTTTGACACATGCAGCATACACAGAAACATTCAGTGCACGTGTGAAACAAGCAGTTGTTTAGAGAGAGGTATCAATTCCCGGCGGCAATGCGGTAGTACACCGCATAGGAGCGCGCAAAGCTGGATGCACTACGAACGGCCAATATGAATTATGTTGTGTGTCTGTTTCGGCGTACAGGTGACTGCATCGAGCAATCCAGGGCAGAAAGGTAATCAGTGAGCTTACACCTCTTCTGCGTGCATAGAAAGCTATAACTACGAAGGATTGGTTGGTTTCAATTTCTATACCTTTGTGTTGATCGAGAATTATTTCATTGTTTGCTCCGAATAAATTAGCTATAGAAACTCTACAGACTTATGGGTAGGTATCTAAACTCGATAAAATAAAACAAAAATATTTGATGTTTTTTTTTTTTGAGGGACCACTGGTAGTGTTTTTACTTGAAGTTTGAGTTGAGAAAATTTGTTTTCTTTTGTTTTATCGTATTTAGATATGGATAACCATCTCGTCTGCCAAACTCGCTAGCTAATTTAATTTGACCATCTATACTAATTAATTAATTATTCAACAGTGTGTTGTACGGATATGATTACTTAAATAAATTATAGTCAGAATTATTTGTATGAAGTTATTCGATAAATTAAATGTAATCGCATCTACGATATTCCTAATGAGTTATTCGGCTCTGATTGCGGTACCGAAAACGTGTCTGCAATACGTATAAAAGTGAGCGGTATTGCAAAAAAGTTTTCTCAATTTAATTCACACTTTTATACTAAAGACTCGAGTCTATTTCGCACTTCTAATTTGCTCCGTGTATGTGCAAGTTTCCTAGAGACAGAAGTACCGCCTTTAGATTTTAACCCTCAGAACACCATCAAAAACTAGCGAGCTAATTAAAGTTGCGCTAGAATTCAATTTCAATGCGACTCCTTTAAAATACAGGAAGTTTTAAAACAAGTAGGTACAAGCAGTAGCAACTTTGTAATTTGTCGGTAGCACTAACTTGGAATTACGTTTCATAAAAATATGTCGCGGAGCCGAAACGAATTTTGAAGGTAATACGGTACCACTATGTATGTAATTAAGAAATGCTAACGTTCGCAGCGCAGTTCTTGGTATACAATAATGGCCATTTTCTAAGAAACTCTTTTAACATTTTATTATCACACTTCGTTTGTTACGTGCGCATACGTCACGCTATTTTAACAGGGGGCAGGCAGTTGCATGCATCTAATAACGCGGAAAGGTTAATTTTGTTGTCATTTCTAAAATATCAGCGCTGTGAACCAAATAAGTGTATGGTGCCATTGGGAATTCGGCTTACCAAGTTTGAAATGGAGTGATAAATAAAAAATGTATGCCGCAGGTGATCCCTGAAGGTGAAATTGGTGGTGAGAAGTGACTGCTTCGGATTATAGGAATGTGACCTACTTATAAGACTATAGTCACATCTATACTCTGTTGGTATATGTAGTTAACTAAAGGTAAACAAAAACACGTGATTCATGGGTGCTACACCTTTTATGACATATTTTAAAATTATTTTTTTACTTATCGTCGGCTAAATATTCTAAGCTGCTAACTCCATTTTGGCTAAACTGACTTTTTGGTATCAAATGTAAGAGAAAAATATTTTCTCTTACCAAAGAGTTAGTTTAACCAAACAAGCTGCTAACTCCATATTTGGCTAAACTGACTTTTTGGTAAGAGAAAATATTTTTCTCTTTCATTTGATACCAAAAAGTCAGTTTAGCCAAAATGGAGTTAGCAGCTTAGAATATTTAGCCGACGTTATACTTTATTGTACACCACAAAAACACAACATAAAAATATATGATCAAACGCTACAAAATATACAATGAGCGGCTTTATCGCTTTCTGCGATCTCTTCCAGGCATCCTGTTTATATGATTTAGGTTCAGTTTTGTGTGTACGGGAAACTTGTTAGAAAATCACAAATGCGTCTGTCTTCTATGGTGTTTATTTGCGACTAACATAATGATTCTTACATAGCTACTTAAATGTACGAAATGAAGCAAACGACGCAACATACCGCCCACCAAAGGGACAACAAGGCCCTTTAAAATGATGCTTAGTGGACTGTATACACATATTTAAAATGAAAACTTGATAAGCAGTATGCAACATTCCAATTAACTTATTTGAAACAAATAATGGTAATTACGGTGTCCATAATTCGCAATGAAATTAAATTATAACAATGCACATAGACATACCTACACAATGCCTGCATGCAAAATTTAAATGAGATTTGACAATGTTTCAAGTACATTGAGGTTATTACAATAATTATTAGTTACAATCAGTCAGCGTTAACCGGTAAGGGACATAGTTTCGTGACAGACCTCTTCACAATGCTATTGCCACATTTAACGCTATATACTCGTGTGAGTCCATCATGACCAGGATGCTTATCTACAATTCGGCCTAGTGACCATTTTCCTGGCGGTAATCCTTCAATTTTGATTAGAACTATGTCACCAATAGTGAATTCTTGTTTCTTCTTATGCCAGACAGGTCGCTGCTGTAGACTTGTTAAATATTCGTCTTGCCATCGTCGCCAGATGTCGCCAACGAGCTTTTGAGTGAATTGCCATCGTGTTAAGTTATGAATCTTGGTGTCTTTAAAATCTGGTGAGGGCACTATGATTGGGGCTTCATGTATCAAGAAATGACCAGGCGTGAGGGGTTCTATAGAATCTGCATCTGAGTCATCAATAGGACAAAGAGGTCTTGAATTAAGACATGCCTCGATTTGGCACAGTATTGTTGTCATTTCTTCAAATGTGAGATTTGTTGTCAACACGCGTTTGAGATGAGTCTTCAGGGACTTTACACCAGCCTCCCATAGGCCTCCAAAGTTAGGACTGTAAGCTGGTATAAAATGCCACTGTGTACCTTCCAAAGCCAGCTTGTGTGCAATGTCTTTCTCAAAATTCAAGTTAGCTTCTTGCCATGCTGCAGCTAAATCCTTTTCTGCACCAACAAAGTTTCTCCCTTGGTCGCTCCATATATGGCTGCATTTTCCTCTTCTTGATACAAAGCGTTTGTATGCAGCAATAAATCCCTCCGACGTAAGGTCTCCTACCAGCTCCAGGTGTATTGCCTTTGTAGACATACAAACAAATAAAGCGATGTACGCCTTTTGAGTTTTCATGCCTCTTCCCCTTGACATTAATATTTGAAATGGCCCAGCATAATCCACGCCGCTGTGTAGAAAGGCTCTAGCAGGGGTAACTCTTTCCTTTGGCAAGTCTCCCATGATCTGAGTTCGTGCACTAGCTCTTTGCTTTGCACACACTAAACATTTACGGTTGAAGTTTTTTATTAATCCTTTAACTCGAATGATCCAATATTTAGAGCGTAAAACGCACAACATCAATTGAACACCACCGTGCAGTGTTTGAGCATGAGCATCTGCTATGAGTAAAGGAATTAAATTGTTGTTATGTCCTAATATTATAGGATGTTTGCTATTTTCGTCTAACCTTGCATGTCGAAGACGACCGCCCACCCTGAGAACACCATCTTGGTCTAAGTATGGGGTAAGTGATTTAATGTTACTACTTTTCTTCACATTTTTATTTATTTTTAATCTGTTAATTTCATCTGTATATTCTTCCATTTGTACTAGCTTAATGCATTTTATCAATGATGTATGTAATTCTTCTGTTGTTAAACTTCTGCAATTTTCGTAAGTATCTAATTCTCTTATGTAATTAACAAATCGTCGACAGTATGTTATCACCTTCAATAATTCTTGTAAGTTATCAAATAGCTTAAATTTTGCTGTGAAATTATGTTCTTCTTTATCTTGAATTTTAATATTTACTTGTATTTTATCCTTTTTCTGTTCCAGGTCAGTGACGACTACATCAGGCTGTTTTAATATTATTTTCCTTTCAGATAACCATTTTGGACCATTCCACCATAGCTCCTTTTGTTTCAGTTCAGCAAGTAACATGCCTCTCGACGCGATGTCTGCAGGATTATCTTCTGATGCAACATGATACCATTGCTTGTTATTGAGATTTTCAGTGATTTCTGCGACTCGATTGGCTACAAATGTCTTCCACCTATGTGGTTCCCCGGATAGCCATGCAATAACAATTGTAGAATCCGTCCACGCAAACATTTGTGCTGTTGATATCCTCATAGCTTTTCCTATATGGTTCAATAATCGTGAAAGAAGTAGTGATCCAGAAAGCTCCAAACGAGGTAACGATATTGTTTTTAATGGCGCGAGTCTTGTCCTCGCTGCTATTAGTTTTGTTGTAATATGGCCGTCTTGAGATTCGGTTCTTATGTATGCAACGGCTGCATAAGCTTTCATGGACGCATCGCTAAAGCCATGAATTTGTACATTGTTTATTTCTGTGCTATAGGTTCCAAGCCATCGATCAATGAAAATGTTGTTTACATTTTTGAATTCTTCGCGAATAGTCATCCATTCTTCTTGTAGTTCGGGGCTTATTATGTCATCCCAATCGACCTTTCCCAACCACAACCTTTGTATAAACATCTTAGCCATCACTACACTTGGGGCAATCCATCCCAATGGATCGAATAGTCTTTGCAGGTCTGACAAGATTGTTCTTTTTGTAATGTTGACAGAAGTTGTTGGTAGTTTCAATTGGTATTGAAATTGGTCTGTCCCCAAATTCCAAATCAAACCTAGTGCCTTTACAGTGCCATCCATTTTGTTTATCTCGAGGTGTGCAACAGAACTTCGTTTATTTGTCTCAATGGATGTCATAAATTGTGGACAATTAGATGACCACTTCGAGAGGGTAAATCCACCCTTCTTCAATATATGAGATACTTCTTTTGCAGAGGTAATGGCTTGATCTGTTGTATCTTCACCCGCCAACAGATCGTCAACGAGGAAATTTTCTTTGATGATTTTTACTGCATTTGGGTAGTTTTGTCCTTCATCATCAGCGACTTGATGCAGTGTTTTCACCGCGAGATACGGCGCTGATGCTGTTCCGAATGTAACCCGAAGCAAGCGATATTCATTAATGCTTTCATGTTCTTCGTCTCGCCACAGAATGCGCTGATACTTATTGGCGTCTTCTGGGTAAACACATATTTGCAGGTACATTTTTGTTATATCGCTGGCGTAACAAACACGTTTCATTCTCCATCTCATGATAATATTTCTGAGATCTTCCTGAAGTTGAGGACCAACCATCAACTCGTCGTTGAGCGAGACTTGATTTGAACCCTTTGCCGATGCGTCAAAGACTACGCGAGTCTTCGATGTTTCTTTATCTTCTCGGACAACGGCATGATGTGGTAAGTATACAACACTTTCATTTATGACTTCTTTTTCAGGTATTGCTTCCATATAGTTTAAATTGAAGTATTCTTTCATTACTTTCATGTAATTTTCTTTCAGGTTAGGTGTCCTTCTAAATTTTCTTTCCAGTTGTAGCAGTCTGTTTTTGGCTATTTCCTTTGTGTTTCCTTCTAGACATGTTGGTCGTGGTGTTTTCAAAGGTAACTTTACCATGTATCTTCCCTCTTTAGTCCGTGTGTGTGTTTCTTCATAAATTGTTTCACACAATTTTTCTTCCTTTGTTAGGTTTCGTTTGTTTTCTATGTCTATTTCCCACAGAGATTTAAGCATGAGATCCATGTCCACTTGGTGATGAAGAACAAGAGCAGAATCGTCTTGTGACCTTATATTTATTTCACCAAAGAGAATCCATCCAAGGTATGTTTTCTGTGCACACGGTGTACCCGGTGGACCCTTGATAAGTTTTTCTTGTACGATTTGAGAGTATTGTTTGACACCTAGAAGTAAGTCGATAGGACCTGGTGTGTCGTAATGCGAATCAGCCAGGTTGAGTCCTTCTAGATGTGGCCAGTTATCAGCAGTAATTGTTTTAGGAGGGAGTTTAGTGGTAAGTTGCTTGGACATGACAAATGCTTCAACATCTATCTTGAAGTTTGTGTTCCAGCGGGAACCGATTTGCAGCTGTACCACGTGGTTTACATTTGTCTTCGTTGAACCCACTCCAATGATACTTCCTCTCGTTGATCGCTTAGTCAGATTGAGCATTTGAGTCGCTTTCTCACTAATAAGTGCTATCTGCGAACCTTGGTCTACTAATGCGCGTAGTACAACAGTGTGATTTTGTTCGTTTCGTACTGTCACTGTTGCCGTAGCTAATAGTGCTATGCCTTGTCTAGTACTGTGGTGTGAGGCGACCGTTGTATTGACATTAACTTCCCTTTGTTCTTCTACATTGTTTTGAGCAGTCTTCAGTTGCGTGGAGGTCTCTTGTACCGCTACCGAAGTCTCAGGTTCTTTGTTGAGATGTAGAAGGCTGTGATGACGCCTTTTGCATATACGACAGGACATTGGTAGTCTACATTTTCTTGCTGAATGTCCTGGTACTAAACAGTTGTAGCATAGGTTGTTCGTTTTTACATAATTAACTCGTTCAATAGGTTGCAGTTTTGTAAATTCTTTACAGTGGCATAATGTGTGATTTTCATTGCATAGAACACATGTTTTTCCTGATGGTGGCGATGACGTACTTGAGATATGAACAGCACGCTCCTTTGTTGCTTTATTTTGTGTTCCTGGTGTGACAAGCTCCAGTGTTCGGTACGTAGACTGAAGAAACCTTTTCAGATCACTCCATTTGGGTAAGTCATCGACATCTTCTTTGTATGCGTATTGTTCCCAATCCTTGTGTGACTCAGGGTCCAATTTCTGAACTACCAGAAAAATTATTATAGGATCCCATGAATCTAAGCGTATATCTAAATTTTCAAGGTTATTTAAACAGTCCGTCGTGGTGTCCAATAAACTTTTAATTAGATTAGGTGATTGAGAACTCATTTTCTTTTGATACACTAATTGTTTTAGCACTGAGTTCATGATCAGACGTTTGTTTCCATATCTAGTTTTTAAAATGTCCCAAGCTTGTTCATAATTTTTCTGCGTTACCTGGATATGTTTCAATAAGGTCTCTGCTTCTCCACTAACACTGCACTTTAAATAATGTAACTTTTGTACGTCACTGATAGTTGTGTTCGAATGCACTAACGATGTAAACAAATCTTGAAACGTAGGCCATTCTTCATATTTTCCACTAAAAGATGGCATCTGTATTCTAGGTAACCTCACGAGCCCATTTTGTTGATCAGGATTCGTCGCGAGACTACTATTATTTTGCGATGACGTCGTCGGCGCTGTTGTATTCTGTTCATTCAACATATCACGTAAATCAGCCAACAAAACAAGATATAAGTCTTCATAAATATAAAACTCCTCATTTGCAAAATATGGTATTATTGCCTTTTGTTCCTTCGGCGTTATTTTTATCAAAGAATGATGAGCGTTTTTGAAAGTAGACCAATAATCTTCTATCGCCTTTATACGGGTTTCAATATATCCTTTAGTTAGTCGTGATTTCGAACATTTCTTGAGATTAATTTGAGTTTTTTGCAGTAATGAAGCAGTATCTTCCAATATATTTAATAATTCCTTTGTAGTAGTCATCGTTACAAATCCTTATCGCTTAGGAATGCGGTGTCCTATTGTTCTTGCGAGCCGGCCGCTCGACACGTGCGCTCAGGTAACTGGTAATTGATCCGGCGAGATATCGACCATATGTTTATATGATTTAGGTTCAGTTTTGTGTGTACGGGAAACTTGTTAGAAAATCACAAATGCGTCTGTCTTCTATGGTGTTTATTTGCGACTAACATAATGATTCTTACATAGCTACTTAAATGTACGAAATGAAGCAAACGACGCAACACATCCCAAGAATGGACAGTGATTTTCCAGGACATAAAATGGGGCTGTCGTGACCTAATCAGCTTCTGGAGGTAGGTGGGCTGGTTGAAATAACCACCGACAGCCGCCATGGCCCACGCACAATGGTCCAACTGAAGGACCTAGTGCGGAAACCAAACCCATAACATAGAACATGGGGCTGTCGTTACAAATATCATTTAAACAATACACCAAAATAGATACACACATATTATAGATACATAAATACATACATACTAAATAAATAAGAAACGGAAATAAAAGAAGACTGTAGATGATTGCAGTTAGGACAACAAGATCACAACGACAAGTAGTGTTCCTTTACGAGTCCTTTGAACACATGTAACGACTGCGCGCCTTTTATTTCAACTGGCAATGTATTCCACAAACGAGCGGCCTGGACAGTAAAGGATTTAACAATGAAAAGTTCTGGAATGCTTAGGCATTTTGAGCTTCAAGTTATCTGGTGACCTTAAAAATTTCGTGTGGGAGTTACAAAGGAAACTGGAAACGTTTCTTGAGATAGAGAAGGAGAAAAGAGCACATTGAACAAAAGGGAAAGAATATGAGCACTCCAGGAAATGCGAATTGGTAACAACTTGAGCTTCACACGAAATTCGGTAACATGGACACATGGTCATATTTGCGCAGACCGAATATGAACCTTAGGCAAAAATTTTAAAGCCACTCAAGTTTATCGAGTTAGTCTTGGGTAAGATCAAGATAGCTGACATCAACATAGTCAAGGATGGGGAATCAATTTATTTATTGAGCAGGGTTACAAGCATAAATACCGAAATTTTACTAAAGCTTATTCCCACACACTTTTAACGAAATTAGTTTTTAATATAATAATTAAGCATTTTAAACGAAAACGTCAAAAGTTTCCCATGATAACCGGCTATATTTTGAGTGAATTTGTACTACAAAAAAAGAAACGGAATAAACGTAATATTTGTCACTTCAAATGTCATACTGTGTACTCTCTAATTTAGCGAAATTAATTAATTCGTTGTAGGTATTTTTTAAAGGTTTACAAAACCTGTCCTCTTTAGAATAGACAGATTACTAAAAATATTATAATAATTATAAATCTACACACATCAAAAGTGTCTAGGGATCAACATATATTTTTGCAATAACTTTTCTCCTGATTGATATTAATTAAAATTTTCTTTAAGGATTCATCAAATAAAGTGTTTTCGTTTGTCACAGTAACGATAAACCAAGTCACCTTTGCATTAATAAAGAAATTTGCCATTTTCCTAATAAAGGGATTTTTGACATTTGAACCACTAACACAAAAGTTCGAAAAAAAGACTGAAATAACAGTTTTCTCTAAAATTTTATTGGGTAACTTAAACAATTAATAATCCGTGTTTCTACCGCGAACACTAACAACACAAGAACATCGGTTTGGCATACTCAAAATGAGTTCATCCAAATCACGCTGTGGAATGGCCGCCCATGTTCGTTGCAACAACAAAAAAAGGTCTTCTTGCGACTGGATACCCTCCATATTTCATATGCTGCAGAGCTCTTCTCTGTAGCATATCCCATGCATGCTCAATCGGGTTCAAGTCTGGCGACTGAGCAGGCCAGGGCAGGACATTGATGTTAGCTGCGGCGAGAGTCTGTCTTACAACTCTTGCGGTGTGCGGTCGTGCATTATCATGCATTAACTGAAATAAGGGACCGATTTGCACTTGTAGAGGACCGATGACGTCTGATACAATCGTCTCAGCATAAATTTGAGCGTTGAGGTTGCCTCTGATCCAAATCAACTCAGTTCTTCCGCCGATCCAAATACCCGCCCATACCATGATGGTTCCACCACTATAAGGATGGACTTCCTGGCAGGATTTTAATCGCTGTTGGCGTCCAGGGGTTCTCCAGTGTCGTATACGTCTTGTATCCGGTCTCATACCAAAACGAGACTCATCAGAAAAGCACACGAAACGCCATTGTTCTTCTGCCCAATTTCTGTGTTCAAGAGCCCATTGATATCGAATCCTACGATTGTGCATTGCTATAGGTGGTACCCGTAGCGGTCTTCGGGAATGAAGGTTCACTTCATGCAAGCGGTTTCTGACTGTTTGGTCGCTAATTAAGTTCCCTGAAGAGTGATGAAGCCTCACGGCTAACATCATGGCGGTTATTGTTGGAGCTCTTCGAGTTAAGATTTGAATGTATCGGTCTTGTCTCCGTGTGGTGCAGCGATTCCGTCCTCCATGGCGCTCAGCCACGGTACCAGTGCTTCGGTAACGTGTCCAAAGTCGACTGATAACACTCTGACTTGTATTCAGAGCTAAAGCCACAGTACGTTGCCGGGAACCAGCTTCTATCATTCCCACGGCTCTGAGCATTTCTTCCCTGCTTAAATGACGTCGCCGCTCCATAACAACGTTGGTTTTAAACAGTAGTAGGGAAACAGTAGCACTAATAATGTCTTCAATTCGTTGTATGTTTTTATAGGGAAAATATTGACAGCTGATTTTCATCTTTTACTCGAATTTGATTGCACCAAAAAGGATCCATATAAATTTATAAAATCATAAATTTATTACAAAGCCACATCTCAATCTCAAGAAATCCGCATAAAAATGCTTGATCCCTAGACACTTTTGATGTGTGTAGTTTCGTCGTTGACGTTCCGTTGACGTTGTGCGGTGGACAAATTTAATGGTGTTAGAGTTTTATCTGAACAAGTTCAATTCTAATTTTATAGCGCCTGATCTGCGGGGTAATTGAGTAATACACATTCAATGACAATCGGTCGCAGTGCTTTTATTTTGACAGTTCAGCCAAATTCATTACGTTATTTACGTTGTTGAGCAGACGAACTTTTCAAACCCATGAAGCAATGGATTACATAACATCTCGCCTGTATTCCGCAAATGGTTAGGCAGAGGTGTACCTATGGTACACCCGCATTTCTTCAAACCTCCTGATTCGTATTAAAGGTGCACAACTATTGCCAAGGGTCAAGTCAAAATTAGATTTGTCAACAAAATAAATTGAATACCAGTACAGTCCGCGAGGCCTAAGCTGAGCTTTGCATTTGTGTGAGTGCACATAGATAGTGTAGGTGTGATGTCGGCCTAGAGCCCAACGGGTCCTTTGCTTGGTTTAAGCCGGTTTATACTGCTTTTTGGCAATCGGCCTGAGGCGCACTCACCCAAATGCAAAGCTCAGCTCGCGGACTCTACCTTTCTGAAACTGTGGGATACTTTTGCATTTTCCACATGATTACCTAGCACGTTGAACCATTTTGGAAGACTTCAACTTAAAATTCACTGGTCAAATTTATTTTGGTTAATATTAATAGCTAATTAATAATTACCCGGTATTACATGAGACTCAAACATACTTAACTGGCGAAATTGTGGGTTATTAGGGGAACACGCGAGATGGTATGTTATACAGGGTCAAATTAAATTAGCTACCGTACCGAAACTCCGCAGACGTAATGAATATCGCGATATCTAAACAATAAAAAAAAAGATTCGATGATATTTTTTTAGGGTCAACTATCGTAGGTTTTTGAAGTGAATACCTGTTTAAAACTGCTTCCGTAGTGGAAGGCAAGTCAAAAAAACTAATGATAACAAAATCGGGGGATACATTTTGGTGTTGCAGCTTCATATCTATCATATCCATCCTAAATTCAATTACACCATTGGATAGCTAAAGGATCAAAGAATTCATTATGCCAAGTGAGGACTGTGATGCATTGTGCGCGGTGGAGGGGGAAGCGCCGCCATTTTCTGTTGTTTTGTTTAGTTTAAATATAGATACCCATCACGTCTGCGGAATTTCGCTAACTAATTTTATTTGACCCCTGAATATGTTATGTGTTACTAGCAATAAAGCAGATAAAGCGCTATAAAGAAAAAAAAAACGTAATTTTTTGTATGTTTATTTGTTACGCTTTCGCGCTAAAATGGCTAAACGGATTTGGATGTTTGGCACATGGGTAGATCATGACCTGGATTAGGATATAGGATTCTTAAGACATGATTTTATCCAGATATTCCCACGGGATCGAGAGTTACGCGAGTAAAACCACGGGGCGCAACTAGTTCTAAATAAAACTTTATCTCAAAAACATTTATATGGGATCGTGGTGACTGCGCCATAATGGGCTATTGTCCCACTAATTGGCGTGACGGATGCCGTCCCTAAAAGATTAAGATAAACGAAAGGGCTTTGTCACAGCTTATTGGCAAAACTATTGACATGACTAAATATGTCTGGCCGTTCGCCATGTGTTTGTATATAAAAGTCTTTTATGCATATTATGGAGCCTTTTGTTGAGTTTCGGACAATACAAATTCTTTTCAAAGCTGTATATTGGCTCTGGTATTTTGTGAGCGGTGATAATGAATTTTATTTCTCACCCGTACAACATAAACCATCTTTACATACCGAGACCCCTCCGTGCCTCGGAAAGCACGTTAAGCCGTTGATCCCGGCTGTCATTCGTGGATCTTTGACAGTCGTTACGGGTAGTCAGAAGCCCGAAAGTCTGACAACCAGTCTTGCCAAGGGGTATCGTATTACCCAGTAACTTGGTTGTGGAAGTCAGATAGGCAGTCGCTCCATGTAAAATACTGGTATTCAGCTGCATCCGGTTAGACTGGAAGCCGACCCTAACATAGTTGGGAAAGGGCTAGGCAGATGATGACAACATAAAATTTGCTAAAATTGTTGAGTTGAGTTGGGCTGCATAATTCGAAGGTACCTATGTATACAAGGAGCAAAATAATTAACCAATACCTCATACACCCCAATAATTAAACAAAAAAAGAAAAAAGCATAATTATACATTGACCAAAACTTATTTTTTAAAGCTTCCTATTTTTATTAAGAAAATCGTTTTGACACTAGCATTACTTTATGCATTTAAAATTGAGTCTTATTGTCTTGAAATAAGATTTAATTTAATTTGCCTTAATCAGCGGTTAGTATGAAAAAAAAACAAAAATTAAAAATTACCTTTATTAAAAGTTACTGAAATCGATTCAGTATTCAATTATGAACAAACTACTTTCAGGACTTGCGTTTATTCTGATACATCTTGTATAGTATCTTGTTAACTTAAGAATACAGTTTAACGACTAGATATGAGTGATTCTAAAAAGCCTACCCAACCTATATTGTAAATAATACTAATCATATCTTAAAATACATCATCATCATCATCAGCCTACAGCATTCCATTGCTGGACTCAGGGTTCTCCTATTGCAAGCCATAGAACTCGATTTTCGGCAGCTTGCTGCTACCATACATAGTATCGTCGTTCTTACCTAAAAGCAACAGATTTACGTTTATAAACTCTTTCCCGAAATCCCAAACCAATTTATAACTAAAAACCCAAAACTAATAACGGCTTCCATAATCTGCTACCAGCATCCCTTTCCACGAAAAACTAATAAAGTCATAACTACAACCGAAATACGGCGTAATCCTTCCGAAAACAAAAGTTAAGCAGGACAAACAAAACACATACAAAACTTGTGTTTTAACCGCCGATATATGTAGCGTAACAAAGTGACACATAAAGTAACAAAAATAGTGTCAAAAAAAAATTTAATCACTATAAAAATGCGAGCCGTGTCAAAAGGTAAAAAGTGGTAAAAACTAAAAAGTGGTGTTTTTAGCAGCGTCAGTGGCGGATGCGGACGTGTGGGGCCCGAAAAGTCAGCCGCATGCTGGTGAAAGCGCTTTCTGGTATGACGTGAGACATAAACGGTTGCGGACATAATAATATAGAAAAATATCTATGGCCACTGCAGTGGACTGCAACAGAATGTTAAAATTTCTGCAATCCAAAAATACAGGGTCAAACTATATTACCTAGCAAAACTCCACAGACGTTATGGGTCTAAACATAATACAAAAAATATATATTTTGATGATTTTTTTTTAGGTCAACGACAAACGAAAACAGTATTTTTTTTTGTGTAAATATGTAACACTATCTTCAGCCGTCAAATATCATTATTTTGTTTTATCTTGTTTCGAATTCGATTCGATACCCATCATGTTCGCGGAGTTTCGTTCGCTATTTTAATTTGACCCTATCTACAAAAGCGTATACAAAATGAATGCTTGCCTATCTAATTTAGCAAAGTAGCATAAGTAGGTATTTCTACTCGTGATGCTACACAAAGTAAAACAAAATAAATGTTGTAGCTTATTGCATAAACCGCAGCAGCAGTAAATAACCTGAGGTCAATGTTTTTGCTCGTGAAGATCATAAAAACTATCGACAAAACATTTCATGGTTATGCGGTAATCGTCAATAAATTATTTATTACTAGCGTGGTAGGTAGATACTTAGATTTGACTTTTGAGTAAGTTATTATAACGGCTCTAAATAATCATCGCTAGGGTATTAAGTTAATATTTGTCTATAAATTTTAACATTGCCTTTATAAACATAAACACTCAGAAGTATTTCATTATATCCGCTTGGCAGATTTTGACTTAACTAGCTGCGTCCCGCGGCTTCACCCGAGTTAGTCTCGACCTCGTACGAATATCGGGATAAAAAGTATCCTATGTCCTTATCCAGGTGATGGTCTAGTCCCTCAGTACGTGGTACGGCCAAAGTTTAAGCGGTTTCGCCAAAGTGAAACGAGGGAAAGCCATATTTTTCGGGAAAATTCTATCTGAAAATTCTGACAGGAGAAAGGCAAGAGAACGATCTCGTGGTTGTATTAACTTAGGTACTACTTACGTTACATTTATAATATAACACCACGGCTGTATATCCCGAAGGTTAAGGCAGTGGTGTATACCTATAGTACACTAAGATTTCGCCAGTTATGTATAAGTCCCATGATGGTCCCATGTAACAGGGGTTGACTGATAGAAAATGCCTATGGCATTAAGTCCGCCTCTGTACATATATGTGCTTGAAGTATTAAATAAATAAATAAACAGGGGGGCAAACTTATTGCCATCAGCCGGGTACAGATCCAGACTCCAGGCAATTTTACAACTAGGTACTTATAAAATTAATTGAAAAATAGGCCCATAACTTACTTACTCGTCTGATTCTTCATTGATATTTTGTAACCACAACTAAATAACAAAATACAAAGTTCACACTTTTTAATTTTCAACTATAAAATAATAAAAAAACAAATGAACTAAGAATCATTCAATTGAAAAAGATTCAAATAGAACTATACTTTAAAATTTCCCCCCAAAACATTAACAGTGACGTTGTTTTCATTTTTTATTTTATGGCATCCTAAAAAAGTTTTTAAACGCTACTGATGCTATTGATGGCAAAAAAGTTTTTATTTACAGAGCATTGCGGACTGTGGCTTGATATAATGAACAAAAGTAAATAAAAAAGAAAAAGATACGAGAGTGGTATAATAACTCCATGCTTCAAATACAGACGAAGTTTAACGAAGCACATAATTAAAATCGTCGCAGTGACTGAGAGCACCAGAAATGTTGAGAAATATGAAAATCTTAATTATTACATGTTAATGTTTAGTCACTGACTGAATCTATTGCTCAAGCTACGCTACCTCATGGTTTAATTATAAAAATCAGAAGAATAAATTAAGAATCGCGTTAAGGTTGTTTATTTTTTTTATTTTCAGTATTTTTTTAGAAACATTTACGCACCTGGGGCTTTTGTATTTTATACATAGAACAGTTAAAAATTAAAAAAAAAAAACATCTAAAACCAAAATGCAGCCAGCTAGTCTGCCCGGCCAGCTAGAACAAAGTGACAGCTGCGATCGTTACATTAATGTCATGTTGAAAAAAAAAAATCGATTGCAGCTGTCATTTTAGTCTAACAAATGAAAAAACAGAGTTTAGTAAAATACATTGCGAAACGACGTAAAACTTTTCAGGATCTACAAAAGGTTTAAATCATCTTAAATTTTGTTATAGGTAGGTACGAACTGACTATATTACCTACCTGTCTTTTGAGGTAATGTTGTATTTTAAACGGTAGGTAATTCTACTTAGAGCACCGCTACATTCTTCTCGACACACATCACAATATGTAGACTTCTATTCCATATTTAAAATCTTGTTTCCAATTAATATTATTTCCACATAAACAAATATCAACTTTATTACAGTGTAAATTAAGTTGATTTCAGAATGGCTAGAACTATTGAACAATTCATAAAAATGTTTTCATGAAGTTGTAGTTCAAAGTGAACTTTATGTGTGTGGGTATTACAGTTATTTTTCCGAAAACACATGATAGGTTACACTTTTGGAACGGGCAGTCAGTGTATCAGTCACTGAACATTTATAAATGTAGATATTTTAATAACGTTTAAAACCGCTGTCTTCTCCCACTTGCACCAGCCCACATAGGCTCGGAACAATGCTCTGTGCGGCGTGACCGCGAGGCGTGACTCTACGTACACGTACCTACACTCACGCCGTGTTTGCCGTGCTATATGCCATAATGACGTCACATAACCAATCCCGCTATTTTTGGACCGGCGACAAACATTCTGCCAAGCCAATAACCCGTATGCAGGTGCGAAATCTCGAGCAAAATGTAAAATTAACCTTAAAGCTGCATTTTAGGAGAGCAATGGTGGCTCAGTGGTATTCGGACCCGACTTACGAGCTTTAGTTCGTAAGTTCGAATCCAGGCAGGCGCTTTACTTTGTGTATTTTCATCACCACTGCTCTCAAAACGGTGAAGGAAAACATCGTGAGGAAATCGGCATGTCTTAGAATTCGAAGACACGTGTCATCCGCCAACCCGTACTGGGCCCGCATGGTGGAATAAGGCTCTCTCCCTCTCACATAGAGGAGACCTGTGTCCTAGCAGAAGGAACGTTATAGGCTGATTATGCGTTATGCTGCATTTTAGGCTTATAAAGCTATACAAGCGAAAGCTATAATCTGCCATAATTTGTATAAAGTCGTGGGGTTTATGACAAAAGAAAGTCACGACATGGTTGCTACATTAGGGTGAAGCATTAAATAGGCTCGCAGGACCTATAATTTTATAACTTTCGCATTATACGTAATAGGAGCAAATTTGCGGCAAGCGGGTCGCAAATGTAGGAAAAAGTGCGTGATCTATTAATGTTGAACACGTTTCCTTCCCGGGACTGTAATTGCTATATATTTTGGCAATAATATCCTATATTTCTTACCTCGAATACTCACTATTCGCTATAAAATATATAGTAGTATACATACCTATAAAAATTCAGGGTATCCTGCGAAATTCTAAATTTTCTTACGATTTTTGCAATTTGCAAGTCAATATCAGGTTGTATATCTAAATATGATTTCTTATGGCCAACAAATACTTATTTATAGAATTATAATAATAAAAATCATCAATACAACACTCTAAGTTTATATTACCCTATCGAATAACAATTTCATGAAATAATGTAATTTGGGGCCAATTCTAACTTAAGGAAGTTATAATGCTGATCCTAATTCTGTAAAGCTCTATTTCTTGTGGTCGCGAATCATATTTTTATCAACATACAACCTGACACAGCCCTGCAAATAGCAAAAGTCGTAACGCCTTAAAAACAGTTAAAACAACACACATTAGTTGCATTCAATAAAACAACCCTATTCTAAAGTCCATTCAACTCATAATAAATTCTATACCTAGTAATCCTAAGTATACCTCGATAAATAGAATTAAACCCCTTCAAGTACCCTTTAATTTAAAGCAAAACGGTTCAACTGGCCCCTCGAAGGGGACCTGATTAAAAATCCATCAAACGATTTCTTTGAAAACTCGATTGATACTTCCGAAGCCCGTTTATCTCTGTAATTTACTATTCAATCGGTATTACAGTGCGACATGTATCTATAATTTTCACAGTATTAGATTTCTGCTAGGGGGTATTATTAAGACAAGGAATAGAAGTAAACGTACGGTAAATATACCGATTATATATTGTACCGATAGAAATAACCACTCTATGACTGAGAATACGTGTCAAATGTCAGTGGTATAGAGATGAGAACACTGTGTCGTGTAGGAAAGATATGTGAAAAGAAAATTGAAAAAACCAGAAACCACTACTTTTGAACGTTGTTTTGAACGTTTTACTGCAAGTAAAAAGTCCAAAACAAGCTCACTTTTCAAGCAGCCTGATGCAGTTGCTACCTTTTTGAATGGGCGACTAGAATCAATTCCATTTTTTTTTGTAAATTTTTACGTTCAAAACTGCTTTTATGTGCCTATTTGAAATAAATTATTTGACTTTGACTTTGTTGGTGGCAGTTATTTTAGTTCAATATTAGATTTGATGCCACCAACTGCATCTAACTGCTAAAGTAAATAAAGATCCCACATACAAAGATACATACTTCGATAGGTACGCATGAAAAACATAATCCTCTCTTTAGTGTCACGAAAACTGGTAAAAATACAGTTGCGACAGATATGATTTTCCAAATCCGCTGTTTTTTCGGGAAATAAAGACAGAATTTTGTTAGAATTCAGGTGCTGCAGAGCAAGCAAACCTCAAAGAAAATCGCCCGCATTGTACAATACACCTCCCACACTCAACTCCCATTGTACTGCACAAAAGCCATACTCGAACAAATATCTGGAACATGAAACCGAACTTCACAATTTCGACCGAAAACAGTTTGTCATAGTTTTAATAGAACGCAATATTTTTTCAATATTGATCCGGATTCAAAAATTCCGGAATAAAAATACTGAAGCGTGGTCTGCTGTTGGATCGGCACGCGTCGAATTAATATGGCAAAGCATTTTCTCGAAACCGGTGCACAGAGATGAAAACTGTAGCGAAGTGCCGTAGCTCTGAGATTAGCTGGAAATATGCACAGCTAGACGGACAAACGCGGTTTTAGCTCTTTGATATAGAATATAGAAATGTTATTTTAGTGGTCGGAAATGATAATATACTCCTAGGTAGGAATGTTTGTGTAGCTATCTAAAACAGGGTAATGTACCGTCGGTGACACTGGCGCTGCGCCACTTTTAAACCTTATTACTGAGAGTATAAGGGTGAAAAGTGGTCGACCGCCATTGTCCGCGTTTGTACCTGAGCAAGTTGTGTATACAGTAAATGAAGAAAGACTCTCATATACTACCTAAGTTTTTCTCGTTTTCTTTAAGAGCCATTGGATAATCAGTCTATATTGTTCCCACTGCTGGGACACAGGCCTCCTCTCTATGAGAGGAAGTGGGCAATAACCCACCACGCGGGCCCAGTTCAGATTGGTAGATATCACATGTCTTCGAATTTTTGATTATAGGACATGCCGGTTTCCTTACGATGTTTTTCTTTACCGTTTTGAGAGCAGTGGTGATGAAATTAAATACACGAAAGTAAAGTGCCTGCTTGAGTTCGAACTAACGACCTAGAACTCGTAAGTTGGGGTCGATACCACTGCTCTTATATCGTATCGTTTTCTTTTATAGTAATTACTATACTTAAAACTGCTGAGTATAAGACAACTTCTAATGCTCGTAATTATTTCCCACTTTCCAAGTGCCCATTAAAAATACCATGAATATTTTTCCAGTCAACTACAAATTTGAAATTCTATTTCATACAAAAGATATTCATAAAATCTTAATACTAATAGTGCCTGCAGGATAAACATCAAACAATTAAGATAAACTCCATTTTAAATCTAAATGGTAATGATATTCATGGAACGGCCGCTTTTAAAAAACCTGGGCATAGACAAGAGGTTTAACAAACGAGTACCAAACAAGGAGATCTACCATCACCCATAATTACTGATGCAACGATCATTGCCTAAAAAAGTTTGGGACACAATGCCCATGAGATTTTGTTTCTTGTTTATGGGAAACGCGATGTAAATGAGAATAATACTGAGTGGATTTTAGTTAAGGGGACTACATGGCCTAAAGCGCGGTCACTGTCAGACTGTATCAAAAAGAAATAGAAGCGCGGTGACACAACGCTGGTAATTTATTGTAAAATATGAAGAAATTATCTATTTACAAAAAATCTATTGATTATACAAAAGAAATAAAACACTATTACGTTGTTAAGTTGCTTGTAGAATAATCTGACAAAAATCAGAATGATGTTTATTAGTATGGTTTTTAATCGTTAAAAGGAACTTTTAGAGGTAACTTCGTGATTTTGTTCTATCGTATCAAATTGATTGTATTATGTTATCAACACACTATCTGATCATCATCATCTGCCTAGCCTTTTCCCAACTATGTTGGGGTCGACTTCCAGTCTAACCGGATGCAGCTGAATACCAGTATTAGACTACCACTATCTAAATAGCATAATATATCCTGAAGAGTATCATATATTTTTTTGATTTTGTTTACTGTAGTAAGATTAGAGATGAGACGAGAGGTGATGATGTGATGTGTGTGTGTGTGTGTGTGTGTGTGATGAGATGTGTGTGTAGTCGATTATATACAAAAGTATATAGGCATTGTAAAACTTACATTTAGTTCCTGTAGTCAATCACCTAAAAATTTGCTTCTTATGTCCCCTAAGAAGCAAATTTTTAGGTAAGGTTGAACATCAGTATAAAGAATTATTTTTACCGACTTCACACAAAAAGGAGGAGGTACTATGTTCGGATGTTTGTATTTTTTTTTTTTGTATGTTTGTTCATCGAATACTCCGCAAATTGTCGACGGATTTTCAAAATTCTTTTTTTATTTGAAAGGGTATGCTCCCGAGGTGGTCCCATTGTCACCAAATCGGAATTTGATGAAGGAATCCCATGGAAATCGAGGGAAACCCTCAAATTTTGTAGGCATACCTATAGCGATTTGGGTATTTTTCATAGTAACTCGTGCATTTGCTCTCAGAAAGCACCATTTGGTGAAGTGGAACTGATGACGACGACCACAGATGGCCATCGGAACTACTCAATAATAAATATTTCACGGGTTGCAATCCGATTAGGTACTTTAATGTGGTTGCTAAGCACAATGTGTATCGAGAAGTAGAGCTGATGGTGACTTCTCAATCAGATCCAGTTCTCCTGGTTTTTACAAGGAGAACTCCCAAACAATTAACGTCCCTGCATCGGGAAAATCAATGTTTTGTAAAAGATGAGGTGAGGTGGCGTTGGTTCCGCGTTTTCTTTTATAGACACCGACTTCCGAAATTAAAGTTATTTTTCACTTTGTAGTGTTTTTTTGGAAGTCGGTTGTTTTTTTTGCAAAAAAGTTTTTATTTTTCACTTTTTAGTGGGCCAGTTTTTAACTTATCTAAGTTACAATAGCCTAATCTCAACTGCTCATCACTTTTTACAAAATATTGCTTTTCCCGATGCACGTCCCTGCATCGGGAAAAGCAATATTTTGTTAATTGTTGAGGAGTTCTCCTTGTAAGAACCAGGAGAACTGGAGCTGATTGAGAAGTCACCATCAGCTCCACTTCACGATACGCATTGTGCTTAGCAACCACATTAAAATACCTAATCAAATCGCAAACCGTGAAATATTTATTATTGAGTAGTTCCGATGGCCATCTTTGGTCTTCATCATCAGTTCCACTTCACCGAATAGTGCTTTTTGAGAGTAAATACACGAGTTAATATAAAAAATACCCAAATCGCTATAGGTGTGCCTATAAAATTTTAGGGTTTCACTCGATTTCCATGAGTTTCCCTCATCATATTCCTATTTGGTGACAATGGGACCACCTCGGGAGCGTACCCTTTCAAATAAAAAAAGAATTTTGAAAATCGGTCCACAATTGGCGGAGTAATCGCGTAACAAACACACAAAAAAAAAATATGCCGTCGAATTGAGAACCTCCTCCTTTTTTGAAGTCGATTAAAAGTGAAAAATAAAAAACTTTTTACAAAAAAAAAACAACCGACTTCCAAAAAAACACTACAAAGTGAAAAATAACTTTAACGGTGTGAATAAAAGAAAATGCGGAACCAACGACACCGACTTCCGAAATTAAAGTTATTTTTCACTTTGTAGTGTTTTTTGGAAGTCGGTTGTTTTTTTTTGTAAAAAGTTTTTTATTTTTATAAACATTAATTAAATACAATTTAGTTCCACTACAGCACACAATACAAAAAGCAAACTTAAAACCCGGCCGTCCAATGTGACACGCATGACTGCCGCCCAATATTTACATAATTATCGCTCATCATGAATGACTAATAATAGTCCATAAATAAGTTAGCCTTAAAACAAACGAGCAAGCAAGCAAGCAGGCAGGATGCGGCCTCATAATCCGTTTAACCATACTTAAACTTCAAAAACAATCGTGACTAGGGTTCGTTAAGATTCCGATCTCGCGCGGCAACGATTGCTCATACCAAACAGTGCGGCTTACGTTAACCCGCCTGATAAACACTGGTTAATGTTAACGTTTAGTTTTATCTGTATTCCTGGCGAGTTTTGTTTATCGCTGTGCAAGGATTGCTCGTCGCATTAAGGCATTTTAAGGAAAGTTGCGATTTCTAGAATTTCATTTTGTAGCTGCAGTGGTTTATTGTGGAGCTTTTAGTAGTCGTATAAAAAGATCACTCAATCCAAATGCACATTGTTGGAACGACGAGTGCTTATCAGGGATGGGTAAAAAACTGCTCAGTGTGCCACACCTTTATTTATGAGTTATTTTGAGAATGAAGACTAAGACCCTTTATACACGGCACACAAACTTGCCTGTCAACTAGTTTCCATAATAATCCATACAACACTGACGACCGTACCTACAAACAGCGTATAAACAGCGCTGTAAAAAAAAGTGTCTGTCAAAAGGCTTCCATAATGATCCATACAACACTGACAAGTGACAACCGTGCCTGGCATAAAAACTGTAGTTTTTCACGGCAAGAAAAACGTGCGTACCTATAAAAGGTCTTATTTTGGTTTAAAAATCAGTTGGTTGAAGACTCTATCTGCACTATAGACTACAATGGTACACATTATCTTTAAGGCGATAATTTCTTGTTACAAATGAATTAGACAAGCTTTCATCTAGTTCGGCTACAGATAGCCGAACAAGGCGAAAGCCTGTATTTCGGCTATCAGAGTCAAAACGCTCAATTAAATAGCCATAAAGTAGACATGCTTAAAATATTTTACATGTCGTTCTTAAATGTAAGATAAGGATTGTCTGTAGACACATACTCACACACACATTACACAGTAAAAATGGTACCCGATCCGCCCTGATTCACATATCAGCAATTATGAACGACAGAGATACCTTAAGTACCTCGTAAGTACCTCCACAATATCAAGTGACTTACTCCTATTGTTAGGCAAACAAATCAAGGAACAAGTACAAGAAGTACAAGAAGTACACGGGTACACGGGTTGGTAAACGACTTTTGTTTACGTGCAAGTGGGAATAAGCCGGCTTCCGTTTAAGGCGAAGACTGTATGCCGTAAAAAAAACGTATAAAATCTAGCGAATAAAATTGCGTTTTTACGTGTAGTTTTTACAACTCTCGACGCTTTTAACTTAGGCGTTTCTGTAGTAGTGCTGTATATTTGTCAGTTTATAGGCATGCTGCTTGTAAAGGCAAATTTTAATATCAACAACGTTGAATATACTAGAAGTTGTTCGCGACTTTGTTTGCATACAACTCCTGTTGGAACCACTCATGGACACAATTTCCAAAAAATCCTGTCGTAGTCTACTTAAAATCCTATTAGTAATATCTTCCAACTGATAAGTTTCTATCTCTAATCGTTAATGTTTCGCGTTATCTTTTTTCTCTTATATACTATTACTCTCTATCCTTTTTTACTCTAAGATTCCTACGACTCGTCTATAAATCGACTTCCTTATTTCGTCGACGTCCTACAACACTAAGCGCACTGTACTCGCTTGCACGTATTAGACATTCCAGTGTCGAAGGGCATACATAAACATCTAGTGATGAGTCAATCAGGTAATACGGAATAAACCGCAATGGCGACGATTAGAGGCCTTTTCATAGCACACCACTAATGAGGTCACTGCATGGCTTAAATTTTAAACACTATGAATAACAGTTCTCGGAAAAAGTAACAAAGTCATTAACAAAACGATTTGCTATCTATGTCCGTACTGAGAACTCAGTTGTTTGACAAACTAGGACGTGAAAAGAGTTAAAGAACTTATTCAAAGTTTAATACAATTTAGCCAGAATCAGTCATCATTTTGGGCAAAAAAACGCTCTTTTTTTAACCAGAGCTGCCGTGTTCCGGCTAGGGCCCATGACATCCCAAGAGAGACATTATGTTTTAAAAAATGTACCAAAAAAACGTAATACAACCCTTGTTGTGGATGTCCATAGGCAGAAGTAACAACATTTCATCAGGGCTGTCACACTCACAACCTACTGCATAAAAAATAAGCTTCCCTAATACAATGTACAACCGTAAACACGTCTTGAACATGAATGTAGGGAAGGAGGTATCCCGAATCTAACCAAGACAACCCATTCGTCATAGCATAAGAAATTCATTATATTCCTGGCGGATAGTAGAGCAGCTCTAACCAGATTTTATTCCAGACTTATCACACTTGAACGCCGTAGATTCGGGGAGCAACGTGCCAAGCTTAGGCAAGTGGCAAACTTGGCAATTTGAGTCGCAGCTACTGACCTGGATCGATGTATAGACGTTAGTTTAAATTGAGAGAAGTAAAACTTGAACTAGTGATAAGCTGTATGATAGATGGGTTGTAAACTAGTTCATACTAGTCGAATCGTGAGCTCCTCAAGTTCTGAGTTGAGCTGCACGATTTTTGACAAATTCGTGCACTGACCGGACAGGTCCGCTCAATCTGTGTGGTTCTTTCCTCAAAAGACCATTTCAGACAACAATCTACATGGTCTTCATGTGATCTGACCAAGATTTGGTCTGGACTTTAAAAGAGACTGTTATCTTTGAGTTTGTTTCGGCCTTTCTTCTCAGAATAGTCAGATAGAAAACGCCGACCTCATCTAGTATAAAAAATGTAATTGACGTGTAAAAGTGTTTGTACAATCCTACTTACAGAAAAATAAATCATTTATCATTATACTGAAATACCTACTGAGATCATTGGTTTGTCTGTTGAACAAGGTGAGAATGCTGCAATTCGTCACTTTTCTTGTCTTGTCTTGCGTTTTCAAGTCTTTTCTATTCAACAGAGAGCTCACGAAAGGAAATAAAATTAATCTGCACCCTAATTGCGTAAAACACAAACACAATCATTTTGAAGATATTGCTAATCCATTGCTTCATATGTTCGAAAAATTTGTTTGGTCAACAACGTAAATAACGCAATGAATGTTGTTGAACTGTTAATGTGAAAGCCATTCCTGCTTTTATCTAGATTCAAGCCATTTGATTGGTTGAAACTAGTTTTAAGTAATGCTTGAGTACTGATCGAGTGACGTTCTGTAATACGGGACTTAGTGTCTTACGCAATTACCCTGCTGGGTCGATGTCACTGGTTACGGTGGAGACCTTTGCTGACCAACATTTAGGACCCGTGACAATGAACGTCGGGTCGTCTTAAGATTAACTATCTCTGGGTTTCTGAAAGCCAGTTTATTTTAATCTGTTTTAAATCTCAAGTTATTTGATTCGGCTACTATCTATTGCTAGATTCCCAACTCAGAAGTTAGTTCAGGCTTTAAAAAAATTGGGACTGTTCATAAATTAACCCGTATACATTTACAAATACTTTTTGTCTACATTCTCGGCCTTTCGTAAAGTTGCTTATAAACTACGAATCGAAACATAACCGCAGCCAAAATGGCCAGGCGTGCCACCAGCCTAAAAACATGATGGTACATAAATAATGGCAGTTTACAAACACTTGCTTTCGAACTCCATAACACATCTATCATGGTTGACTCTTTACAACTTTCTTGGAGTTACAATTGACAAAGAGCCGATATACTCTACGCTGTTTCTTTTTTCTTTAGATGCTTATGGTATGGAAATAAGTGTTACTAAAATTGTTACGACTGCAGACTGAATTATCTTGGTTCAATCTTTCAGGCTACCTTTTCAGGCCAATATTTGGTAAGGGATTACCAAAGATGGTAAGTAGGTACATACAGAGTTATTTTAAATTGGCTAGCTAAACTCCGCAGACGCGATGGGTATCGCCGTCTAAACACGATAAAATAAAATGGTTTAATGTTATTTTGGGAGCTCAAGGACCACTTTTAGTATTTTTACTCGAAGTATGAGTTGAGAAAACTGTTTTCCTATGTTTTACCGTGATAGGATATCGATACAAATCACATCTGTGAAGTTTACACAAATAAACAGATTCTAAACTGATATATCAAGTAACCACAATGACTATCCCACAAAAAGGACCCCACAAAAAAAAAACATCACATTAATTTATTTTCTGTTTTACTAAGATTAGATTTTGATACCCATTACGTCTACGGAGTTTCGCTAGCTAATTTAATTTGAACCTGTATACTAATGCTCAAATTGTTACGACTTCAGACAAAAATATATTTTGGGCAAACCTTTCAGGACAGTATTTGGTGAAGGATTACTTGATGGATTTCATGTATAATGTCATGCGGAGTTAAGGTATAAAGCATTCATGAAGTCTGTACTTGTATAATCTGTGGTTGTATCCAACAGGGATCCATCCATTTCAATATTCCCTAATTTAGCAGGTGTTGCAAACATTATAGAGAATGTTTTGTTTATTATGTAAAGTAAATGCTAAAATATTTTCGCTACACTCTCTTTTACGTAAAATATTGCATTAAGCCTTACAAAATAATGTTTACTAAAGTATTATTAACTCTTAAAACATTAATCTGTACGTCATTAATTCAAGTGTATTTTTTGTTTGAGTAGGTAAGCTGTAATTATTCGTACATTGACGTTGCAAGCCAACCTGCACTGGATTACGCCATTTTAAATTCTTCAATTTTTTTTAATTCACATAGCTACATTTTTTAAAAAGTGAAGAGGTTTTATGAAACACTCGAGAAATATTTATTGAGAGCATTGCTAAGTGAATATTGTAGCCTGTGGCATTTTATACTGTAAGGAGCTTTTCGTTATACAACGTGTTTTTTTATATCCCTTAACTCTAGGGTTATACCTATTCTATAAGTAAGAATAATACAAAAGTCCCAAATTATGTGGTCCAAAAATGCATAGTTTAAAAGATATCATGTACCTAAATTTCATTGATAAATACGAGTAATTAATTTTCACATTCAAACCAATCATTCATAATTAAAGCTAAGAATGTGCGACGTTTTCATAAGTATTTCACGTAAGGGTATTTTACATTAATAATCGTGGCTTTGTCGAATTATTTTATATGAAAAAAAAAAAAAACAAAAAAAAAATGATACGTAATTGAAAAATAATTCACAAGTATGTGAGTTGATTCTTTGATAATGTGGTCTCATATATACCCTATAGTTATAGGATATAAAAAAACCTTGTATGCTTGTAGATGTACTATAATAACAGGAAACCAGAAGCTGTGTAAAAAAAAATCGTCCCCGACCGATTTCGGTCACGGTGACCAATCTCAACGGAGATTAGCCAAGTGCGCAGGAGATATTATAGTGCACAATTGTGCGCGCAGACACAGATGCACTCCCTCTTCCCTCACTCTCATAGCCTGATGGGACAGCAAACTGACACGACCGGAGAGAGATCAGGCGCAGGACAAACGGCTTAACGTGCTTTCCGAGGCACGAGGGTATTACACCGCCAACTTCCAAACTCCGGGCTGCTACTAAGAAATTCCTAATGGAAAAACTCAATAACACTTTGCCCGGCCCTGGAATCGAACCCAGGACCCCACGCTTAGCAGTCGCGCCTGCGACCATGATACCAACGAAGCAGAAGCTGTGTACAAGAACATAAAACATCTAAGTACCAACTGATTATGATTATGTGCCAGGGTCGCGGGTTGTTCGAAAGAGATACCGTGGCCCCTAGCACAGGCAACTGAAGGAACATGGGTGGGTTTTAGTCTGTAAAAGTCTGACACGCCCTCCCGCTCCGCCAAGAGCGGGAGAAGTTATGGGGATTCTCAAATGGGGATTTGTGGAATAACCCAATTTACAGCATAAGCACGAAAAACATTTATCTAGATGAACTAAACGAAGCCTTAAGCGACCTAAAATTAATTTTGAGAGTATTTATTATTCTGAGCAATCTCCATTTATAGCACTAGAAAGATTTTTTGGCGCGTGATTAAAATCGAAACTAAAGCCGCCATCGTTTTTCAATACATTTCGCATAAATTACTAACAGCGCCCCTCTATCAACGTCGTTCGAGCGCCAAAAGATCTTTGTAGCAATGTACAGACGCCAGCAGATCAAGCTACTACAATCTGTCAAATGTCTTTATTAGATTTTCAACTTTATCGCTAAAGTAAGGTTCAGAGTTGATTGGGATAATTTGACAATTTCGGGTAGCTTGATATTCTGGCGGGTGTACAGTCCGTTCCGTACTTCTGACAGCAGGAACCAAACAGCGTAAAGTATTATATTTTCTGTGCTAACAGCAACCATAGAGTAACGACAATAAAGATCACAATAATTTTGACAGACTTGTCGCAGCCACCCAACAGCAACCTTATTAAAATGACAATAAAGACCACTGTGTTTTGGACTGTGATACAAAGTCAGAGAAAAAATAACTGTTAAAGGACTGTAGCTGCCATCTCCTATTAACAAGAGACGGTTTACTAAACCCAAGAGACAGCTTAATGTCAATATTGTAATGTTATAAACTTGATGTCAATATTGTAATGTTATAAACTTGATCAATAGTAGGCCTACAGGGGAAACCACGGAAAAAAACCCGCCGAGTACACTACCTCACAGGTGGCGTAGAAATGTGTGCATATCATGTATAATGTGACTTAGAATCGCGATATCTCAGGAGTTAACGCTCTTAGGAAAAAGTCATGAAGACCATTTTTGTAGAAAATTTTAAGATCTACAACTTTGGTTTAAAGCTTTTTTTGACAAAACTTACCGTTTTCGAGAAAAATCCAAAAAACCTAAAATTTTGACCTTTGACCCCGAATAACTTTTACTAACACATAGGATCGATGGGGATTTTTCAAACATTATTTGTAATGTTAAACCCCAGCTCTCCACCAATATTTGGCACTCCGGGAATTATTGTTCTTTGACCACTATTTTTATGTCTAAATTGACCGGACTATTGATCGCAGAGCAGTGGTGGTCCAGTGGTAACGGCCGGGACTTACGAGCTCGTAGGTCGTAGCTTCGAACCCAGACATAATAAATAAATAAAACTTCATTTCAGACTTGGTCCATAATTTTGTTAGTATTTTGGTGCTAGTAACAATAATGCTTAAATATGAATAGGTTAGTATTGTTAGTTTTCAAAAACAGTAATTATAATTCAGATCTAGGACTGTCCCCACCCCACCCAGTGTCCCTGAAAGGGGCAGTCCGCTCTGGCAGCAATCATTTTTAGAATGCAGTTTTTACTACCATGCAGGCGCTGTAGTAAGGAGGCCGCTTTCTTTCGCATAATGGCATGGAAACCATCTGTGCGAGCCTCTACGAACATACTGCTTTACTTCGTGCAAATTATTTCATCACCACTGCTCTCAAAACGTTGAAAGAAAATGAGGAAACCGGCATGACCTAGGACCAAACTTTTGAAGACATGTGACATCTACCAACCCGTATTGGGCCCGCGTGGTGGATTACGGCCCACTCCGTCTCACTGAGAGGAAGCCTGTGTCCCAGCAGTTATAGGCTGACTATGTATTGACTTGATCGGCAAAGTGTGCCAATGTCATTATTTAAATACGGTAGGTAGTTCCGTATGTGTTTTCATGGACACTTGCCAATACGAATACTAGTACCATTACACGTCATATAAACGAGCCTGCATGATAAAATGCACAAGTTTCAATTGATAGTTCTTTTATTTCATATCTTTTCACTGCAATTGGTCTAGAAAAGGGTGTCCTTATTCTGTACTCATGGTCTGACTCCAACTTTATATTGGGGCCTATTTAATAAACCCAACGGGCGATGGGTAGTATAATCAGCCTATAATGTTCCCACTTCATCCTTTGTTCATGTGATGAAATTATTTAAGAAGGAAAGCGCCTGCCTGGGTTCGAATCTACGACGAGTAAGTCGCGACAGTTATAACTGTGCCATTTTCAGCTGTATTAAAGAGCACCTGTCGTGGAAATGTGTCAATTTTGTAATTTTTTGACAGATATTTTACATTGTAACTATTCTAGTTGGTCCGGAGGAAGGTGATGGCATTCGTGATACAGGGTAATCCTAGTACGAGTGCCAAGACACTCCTTTGGTATCTACGAGTAAGTGCACACTCCTTAAGACCAAATTGTTTGTTTTTAAGGAGATTTACTGTACCCATTCTTCTGATAATAAAAATTTTCTATTCTTTTCTATTGTTAGTTATATCTAATGCTTATTTCTACCAGCACTTACCTTGTTATCTTTCTGCCATGAGCAAACGCCTTTCTTGTCGGATATCCTACACTTGAGCAGAGCATCTTCACCAGGATTCACTTCAGTATAAGTTGGCATCTCTATAAACCTTTGCACAGCATCTGGAATAGAAACAATTTGGTCAATATTGTTGGTCATTCTGCCTCGTTGGTATTGTGGTCGCAAAGATAAAGCCGTTATACATGGAGTCCAGGGTTCAATTCTCAGGTCAGGCAAAGTGATATTAGGTTTTTGTATCAGAAATTCGGAGTCTATTCGTGCCCGGGTATAGAAAGAAAAAGAAAAGAAAACTTTGTTTGTTTTTGTATTACAACAAAAAAGACACCGTAAAACTATAAACAATGCTTATAATATGAATGGCAAAAGTGCCTCTGCTTGGCATATTTTCAGATAACAACATAAGACAAGGCAAAAGGCTCGCCCTCGTACATACATCAGACTCAAACATAACAAGCAAACTGTAGGTCTGCGTACTTTACACCATTTGTTACCTCTGCTTATCCCCTCGAGACATACAGGCGTGATGTTATGAATATATTGGCCTTTATGAAAGGTAGTTGTGTAGAGAACGGCAGAGGTTGATTGATTGACAGAAGACTGTGTTGCGCACAAAGGGCTCAACTCAAAACTGTAGGTACCTACGCTACGTCAGTATGAAAACTTTTTTTTACCTTTTTTTTTAGTTAATTCGTATTCGCATTGCAGGCTCTCTAGGCTACGTCATCCGTTTGGGTGAACTTTGAGTGCGTATTTCGCGATCATATTCCATTACATAAATATAATCCGGGTTTTGATTTAATATAAGCGATAAAGTCCCTGATATAAGCGATAAAGTCCCTTTTCATGGGTTTCAGAAAATTGAGTCAGGTGATTATAGGAAGAAGGCCAGTATCTGCATGTGCATGTGGGTGCAGCCTAAAGGTATGATTGCCGCAGCACTACTGGTCGCCATATATTCTCTATGGGTTTATATGAGAAATCACATTCCGAGTTCCGCAGCAATGCCGCGCGACATTGCTGTGTCATATTGCTGCTGTGCTCGGAATGTAAGCTTATAGAAAATGTATGCCCATCAGTAGTGCTTAAAACTTGACTATAAAATAGGTACCTCAGAGTAGGTCAAAACAATATTTTTTTCATTAATTCTGAAGGAAAACTTGTGATTGGGGACATGCCAAAACTTAAGTAAACTGATTATTATTGGTATTTTGATCAAGCTAACATGGGATTTGAGACCGAAGTTACGGATCAGAAAGTTTACTAGGCTTCCAAGAATTACGGGTCCCTAAAGTTATTTGGGTTTCGTGGAGGTTATTTTCTTCAACATCCATATTTCATTATTGGTAGCATAATCAGCTTAAAATGTTCTCAATGCTGGGACACAGGCCTCCTCTTTGTGAGAGGAAGTGGGCCGTAATCCACCACGCGGGCCCAGTGCGGGTTGGTAGATGTCACATGTCTTCGAATTTTTGGTTCTAGGATATGTCGGTCTCCTCACGATATTTTCCTTCACTGTTTTGAGAGCATCGGTGATGAAATAATTCTGCGTTGTCTGCGTTCGAACAATGACCTACAAACTTTTAAGTCGCGGCCATTGGGTCACCACGGCTCTTGGTCCACACAATATAACGAGAAGAAAATAAATCAGCCAGTTCTAAAATCTAATTGAAGTATCATTATCGATCAAAATTGCAAGTTATAGGAACCACGAAATCCCAAAGGAGATTTCATAGTAGCAGTTTGTAGTAGCCAGCCTATATTCGGGCATTTCAGAGCAACAGCCATTGTAACGATGCGGTGGGATACTCAATCAAGCGTCAGCCAACTCACTGAGCGGATGACAGTTAAGACAACGTACACGTAAACACTATGGGTAGGGTTATGCACGGTACGATCGACGACGTTATGAAACTTACCGATACAATACCTACATACAACCTTTGTGTCTAGCACTAACATGTACAAGGTTATTGGAAAAACATTAACAACCTCATAAGAAGTCATTGTACTCATCATTATGAACAACTTTTACTATGGGACCGAACCTGAAATCGCGTAAAAAAAATCAGCTGTTCCCTACATTTATGTTCGTATAACTCGTCAAAATGTAGGGAATAGCTGATTTTTTTTCGCGATTTCAGGTTTGTTCCCATAGTAAAAGTTGTTCATAATGATGAGTACAATATGTTTTTCCAATAACCCTGTATAAGTAATGTAAATTCGAACGATTTTGAAATCCTACTTCCTACTAATAAGTATTATAAACGCAAAAGTTTGTGACGATGGATGGATGGATGTTTGTTACTCTTTCACGCAAAAATTACTAAACGGATTTAGATGAAATTTGGCAAACAGATACTTTATAACCAGGATTAACACTTATGATACTTTTTATTCCGATATTCCCATGATATTGAAACTTATGCAGGTTAAACCGCGGGGCACAGCTAGTTAAAAATAAACGAAAATTGTCGTAGGACACCCGCCGTGTACTTAATTGCGTAACATACTAACAGTAGCAATGGCTTTCATTTTGACAGTTCAACAACATTCATTAGTTATTTACTTTGTTTTGTGTTGTATTCATATCACAATTAAGTATACAAATTAATAACGTTTGAGAGTAACTAAATGAAACAAAAAAAGTGTCGTGAGTCCTGATGATCAAATTCCACTTTTTTGGCCTAGCTCTCATTCGCTAAGTTCGTTATGGAACTTCTTTCCAAAATTCTTGTTTCGCTATGTTTATCTATGGGTTATGTCAATATTGTCCTTGTCGCAAAAAAAACAATGCTTTATGATAGTTGTACATACGGCTACACCTCAAGCTATACATTTCCAGTTTTAGCTGACCTCGCATTGCACAGGTTTTTTATACAATCAGAAGTCAGCTTATACTGTTTATGTATAGCTTGATGTATAGCCGAGCGTACCTATCTATTTGCGATTCAAAAATCGTTCGAATTTATTCGTTTACATAACGAGGTCGTGGTACGGCCTATTGTCATATTATACGATGCAAATGGCGACGCGCGACGTCAAAAATGTGACGTACCTATGACATCAATCGGAAAGTTAGACAGATCACACACTACAACACGCCACGCGACAGAGCGCGGGAAACGCAGCCTAACCTGTGACGAAGCACCCCGCGCGGTAGCGCGTCTTTTTTGGATTTGTATGTAAAAAATCACGCACGGGTTATCCGCGCGCGTGGCGCTTTGCAGTGTGTGATCTGATCTGCCTTATGCTGTGCGCAGACTGTAGAAACGTAAACGAAAACTACTTTTTTGAAGTTAGTTCAAAACACAAATGAGCGTAAAACAACAACTAGGGTAATTTGTTTCAACGTCATCATCATCATTCATAATTTCAGCCGAAAGAAGTCCACTGCTGGACATAGACCTCCCCGAAGCACCTCTACTTCGACCGGTTTGTGCTTCACGCATCCAGCAGATTCCTGCAGCCTTCACAAGGTCATTGGTCCACCTTGTGGGAGGCCCTCCAACGCTACGTCTCCCGGTACGCGATCGCCACTCCAGCACCCTAATTCACAACCATACGACAAGCTATCGTATCGAAAATGACATATTTCAATAACCTGATTTGCCTTGCCCCCGACAGCAAACAGCTGTCGGGAGAATAGCAGTCTTCTATTTGATTTGGCAGCGTTTAGGACTCCTACACATTGATTGATGTTTGATACGGTACGGAAGCGTATCCAGTGGTTGTAAATAGCTATGCAGATGCTGTCGGCCTCATCGGCTATCTGTTCTGCGAGAATTATGCCCTGCCCACTGCCGCTTAAATTAGGCAATTCTTCGTGCTATGTTGGATAACTTGGTTCTCCTGCAGATCTATTTCAACGTGTGTTATATAATTTAATGTTACATTTCACAAATCTGCACCCAGCTTAAGGTGGCATTACGGATTTAATGTGACAAAGTCCAAAAGTGAAGGTAATCGTAAATATCTCCGAAAACGCCGCTATTCCACGCTCGGCATTTTAAGATATTATTAAAAATGTATGGTTTTCCTGTCCATGTTTTCCTTAGACATTTTAATTAATATAAATTAAAAAAGGTCTGCACAAAAGAAATGTTTTGGCGTAAAGCTTCTTCAATGTTTGTGTCGTATCTTTAATTAATTAGTTTCTTTAATATTTAGTCGGTTGCAGAAGTTATTCAAGTAATGTATTGAATGCTACAAAAGGTACTCGCGTAAATGAAGTAATCTAATGAATTAAATGCGCCATCGTTTGTTGCTTTGAAAATAAGTTAAAGAGCAGGATGGAGCATTGGGCGTAGGTAAGATGAAAGTCCCTAAGTTGGATTTTAGAGGCAAAATTAAATATGTAAAAGTATTCAACGTAGGTTTAGATTACTTAAGAACCTACATATACCATCTTGTATTACTGGCTGATTTTAACAAAGTCAGATATTATCTTGGAATAAAATTGACGTCTGAAAGTTTTTGTATGGAAAAACTGTCAGATATTCAAAGGGTTATGAAGGTATACCGAACTGTCAGCCATTGTTTTTTTTTTTTTCAAAATGACTGCCACGCATGAGACCTATTTATATCGATAGCTGACATTAATGCCAGCAGAAAACATAACAAGACTAAACCCCCTAATGTGTCACGTTTCCGAGATATAACGTTCAAAGTTGGTCACGTGACATCCATATTTTTTTAACTTGCTTACACCTTGTTGCTTAGATGTTTGAATTAATCACTCTGAATTTTTAAAGTAATTATACATCTGCGGATTACACACACAGTAATTATACATCTGCGGACACACTACGTCTATAGCTACGTAAGCAAGGATGGAAAATAAGGAGCTTTCTTTATAATCATACAATCGTATCCCTTACAATCGTAAGGGTGTTTTTATGCACGGAAGTCATACAGGTAAATGAAGGAAGGGGACCGCCATCGAACCAAACACATAAAATGGAATGTTTTTGAGGCCAATGCCCAATACTGGATTTGGAACGAACTTCGAAGCCATTTTTTTAAGATTTCGAATCCCGCATTTGAATTGTTTGGAACTAGTTTTTGCATTCATAATTCCAATTTTAAATCGTACTTTTTGACTTTTAGAATAATGAATTAGAATTTTAGAACATGCTTGTTAGCTAAGCCTTCTCATTTTAAATTCATACGTATTTATGGCCTAGTTTTTGAACTTGGAAAGCAAATCATGGTAATATCTAACATCTAAGAAGTGCTCAACTGCTCATTCGTAAGTCAGCATTTGCGGTGTCCCGACGTCCCCGTAGATAAGCCAGCACTAATGATGTCAACCTGTCACTAATTATGCACATATTGTGATCTAAAGCCTACAGGATTCTGCTGAGTAGGGCGGAGCTGTAGGTGCCACACAAACACAATCGATAACACTGATTTGCACTGAGCTTGCAATACTTGATTATCTAGGTACTGCAAGACGCGAAATCAACTATGAAACACTACAGCCAGACAAAAATGTTAAAACGATAAACCAAGTAACATAAAGGACTATGACTGATTTTTACCAAAGTGAGATTTCCTTTATCTGTGGAATGAAATTGACGTCTGACAGTGAAAAAAACCGGGCAAGTACGAGTCTGACTCGCGTACCGAGGGTTCCGTACAAATTTATAGATATGCGACTACACGGCTTTCGGATTTTTTCCTTTACTTGTGCTGCATGACTTTGCTTCTTGCCAAATTTCATGATTCTAGGTCAACGGGCAGTACCCTATAGGTTTTGATTTCTTTGCGAGTGTCATAATATGCAGCATAAACGGAACATAAACGCCCGTATCTTTTGTTTGCGTTAACTTAGAAGTTTGATTTTTCACTACTTCAAGGGATTGCAGCCTTGAGTACCTATTTGATATTAATTTCAACTTGATAACTTTACGGGTTCCTGAGAAAAGAGTCTTGACAGACGGACAGACAGACGAACAACGAAGTAATCTTATAAAGGTTCCGATTTTTCTTTTGAGGTACGGAACCCTAAAAACTGTCATAAATTCAAAATTTATTCCCAGGTTATGACTTATTCTTGGCTTAGAGGTTTGGTGAAAATGTGAAATCCACCCTTAATAAACTACCCTCATCTATATATATAAAAGGAGAAACTGACTGACTGACTGACGGACATATCAACGCACAGCCGAAACTGCAAGGACTAGGAACGTGAAATTTTGCATACGGCTTCCTTTTATTATGTAAGGGAGCACTAAGAAGGGGTTTTTGGAAATTCCACCTTTAAGGGGGTGAAAAGGGGGGATTTTGTTTTTATGAAAAATCTTATTGCTTGAGTTAATAAACTTGAAATTTGGCACGAATACACGCAGACGAAGTCGCGGGCGAAGTGCTAGTTATCTATATTTTATCTGTCTGTTTGTAATGTTAAAAAAACAGATTTTTACTAAATGCATAGGTATAGTAACAAATACTTATAAAAAAACATTTTTGTTGGCTATCGGTGTTTCTATTTATTCTGGGTAATCTCCGAAACGGCTGGACCGATTTTGACGCCACTAGCAGATAGCTGATGTTACAAGGCTACTTTTATTTAAGAATCATAATTAGGTTCCGCCCAAAAATATGAAAACCCCTTACGAGTGAAGTCACAGGCAGAAGCTAGTCATAAATATAGTAGGTACTATCTAATATCCAAAGTCAATGATAAATAAAGGTACAGTCCACGCCACTCTTTGCATTCCACAAAATATGCAAGAAATAAGGGCAAACAGGCTATATCGGACTGGCGATATAGACGCAACATTTGAGCCTCTCTCGTTGCACTACTGACATGAATATAATCCTGGCACGAGTATAATTAGCTTAGTCTGGAAAGCGTAACTGAAATACTAGTTGTCTGCGATCAAAATTGGCAGTAATCGGCGATAAAAAAATGATGATGACACTAAGTGTGCATATATAATATGAGTTACTCAATACTCAATATATTTAATTGCTTCCACATGTGAACTTAGGTGGACATGTGCCGCTCGTGTATTTGAGCACTAATATGAAATACACTAAAAAAACAACCCTCAAATCACCTACTGATTCAATTTAACCGCCCTTAATTTCGAAGTGGCTAATGAACGTCCCATCGTAATTTGAAAGCGTATTCGCCGCATAAAAGGGTAGGCCCTAATCGTCAGGACCCCACGGCGCCATTACAGCAGTTTATGAAGATTACAAATATTTCACACAAAGTGCCAACCGCAGCCACTGGCGTATCAAACCTTTTCTGTCTTGAACGGAGTTCACCAAGTACTTTTTGTTGTTCATTTTTAGTACTGAACAGTTATTTTGTTGTAAAAGGTTTAGCGGAGTTCTGAGAGAGGTATAGTGGGATTATAGAAGTTGTTTCGTGTTTGGAAATGGTTTAAAACGACGTCGTTTAAGCCGTTTTGAGGCGTCAGGAAGATAAGAGGAAGCGTCTTCCGTAGCTATACGATTATGGTGCAATTTTCAACATTTCGTCTTTCCTCTAAAGCCTATTTAGATCAGATCAATTTAAGATGTGGGAAAATGAAAATCCAACCTGGTGAAGCGGGGCTACCATGATGGCACGGCAGTAGGGTGTGATTGTGGAGATGTCACAAACCATGCTCCACCTCCTATCCCGCCCTCTGTGTCCCACTGCTACTACCGACAGTGGCGTGAAAGTAGCTGTCTTGCTGCCGTGCCAGCGACACGAAGAAAACGAAGAATATAAGATGTACTAATTTTCCTTTTACCTTATAAATAATCCAAAATGATAAATAAATAAACCAATCTCGCTATCATAAAACGTCACCTAACTTGTTAACTTTTCACTTTATAAAACAGCATCAGCAGTTCAACACCTTTAAGTACCTACCTACATCAAATGGAAAAAGACGAGGAGCTCTAAAACGAGAGTGGTATTAATAAAACGGGTCTTAGAAATGTACACGAAGAGAATATCAAAGAAACCTCCATCTGACATGAAACTACAAAAGCGTTCGATCCTTATTTAATAAAAATAAAGAATTTTATGCCCCAGGCGAATAGCTACATTGTTATTCATAGCGTCGATATCGTAATCCAAAAGAATAATCTAGAAACTTTCCTTTCGAATCGAGTATTGCACGAGTTTAACGGTTGCTCATTACGGGTGAGTCGAAAGGCGTGAAGATGGCCTGATAACGAGCGCAGTCACACACACGTGACTCTAGAGCAGATTCGAGCAGTTCTGAGAATTTTCAGCGCTTAAGTATTTTTTGCAGATATTATTTAGAGTCGATATTTCCTGTCTCTAAAGACAGACCTGAAGGGGTTATAATTATAATGGAGATAATCCAAAAGGGTGGTCTTAAATCTAACATCATCATCTGCCTAGCCTTTTCCGAACTATGCCAGGGTCGGCTTCCAGTCTAACCGAATGCAGCTAAAGACCAGTTTGTTAATGGAGCGGCCGCCTATCTGCCCTTCACAACCCAGTTACTGGGTAATACAATACCTCTTGGTAAGACTGGTTGTCCGACTTTAGGGCTTCTGACGACCCGTAACGACTGCCAAATATCTACGAATGACAGCCGGGACCAACGGCTTAACGCGCTTTCCGAGACACGCATGGATCTTAAAATGGAAAGAAGGTCACCCATCTCTGGACCAACCGCGACAAGCGTAGCTTAACCTGATCGATCGATCCTTGCGACTGTTATTACTTAGCCACAAGCCCCTGAGGGATAGTCTAACGTCCTTACATTTAATTAAACAATAAACAGCGGGCTTGTTTGTTACATTAACCAGTACATAATAAAACTATGGCAAATCGGTATTGCCGCACAAATATCGTCGACCGTAGGTTCAATTGAGGTAAGGGACAAAATACCCAATGTCCCTTACCTCAATTGAACCTACGGTCGACGATATGTTTTCGGATGTCAGATGGCCATCACAGCCAGTAAATTATTGATATTAAGTCGCATCTGGCTCACCCAAAGGGCGACCCCAACATATTTGGTAAAGACTTCTCTTAATTGCATACCGAAGTAAAATACTCTGGTTATCGCACTTACTTACAAAGCCATTAAATTTGAAAAGTCTTAAAAAGTATTACTCGAAATGAGAACTATGAAAGTTGCAAAAGCAAAGCTGTGTAGATTGTTGGAGTTCGGAATCTCCACAGTTTTACCTGCGTTGAATTAAATATTAGTCGAGATAGTGTTTGTGTAGCTACTAAAATACTAATATTCAACTGTATCTAGATAGAATGGGGGCTGAATCAAGCCTAGTTGGGAAAAAGGTAGCTGGATTGATTGCGCACATTGATTGTGTAGCTGTGTCAGCGGCTGGATTAAGCGGTTTTTTTGGGAAAAAACGTGAAATCTGACGGGTGCTCCGGTATCAAGTGGACGGGATATTTCCATGTATTGATCCAATCCTCTACTTATCTATGAAGCTGCCAATAAAGGTGGTAGTTAAAGGCATTACGATACAATATTAAAATAGATTTTGATTAGCGAATTGATGACTCGACATGATTTCGTTCAACTGTTGAAATGTTTATTTTGTAGTCTATTTTTAGAATTGGCAAAACACAGTCTAAAACAAAAAAGAACTTGGTAAAGTGAAAGAATACTTCTTCTAATAAACTTGTTTTCCCATAAGCTTTTCACACATCGTGGAGGGAATTTTCGCAATAAGAACCCTCAATGGAACCAATCAAATTCAACTTTTCCGATGATTGGTCCAAAAAGTTGTATAAGTCTGCAAACATTGGGCAAATCGTATCAACAAAAATAAATAGACAATCGTACTAAATTGTTATAGAAAAATGCATTGATTTTTACTAGACGTCGCATTCTTAGGAGAATTTTCAAATTCACAGGTAACGTGTAACCTACAAGAATTAAAAGTTTTCCAATTTCAACCACTAAGAAAAACTTCGCATTTCCTAACTTCCTAAGTACCTACAAACTCGACAATCTGCTCCGTAATTTAGTATGGACTCAATTTTTTTTTCTTTGTGGAACAAGGCTTATTCCCTATACTTATCTCAAGATCTCAAGATTTTTTGCTAGGTACTAGGTATTAACTTCAGAACTTCTGAATTTCCCGTACCTATAGTTCTCTTAAAGAAATAGGCATTCATTTAAAAGGCAACTGTCCAAGGTAAGACAAGCAAGGCGAGCGATTATGACAACGTATTACAACGCAGTTATTACGTTAATGGAGACTTATATGCTCCTCAGTTAATGATTAAAAATTAAAAGCGATAGAATGTGCGCTTTCACAATTCTAACGACGACATTATCGTAGACGTCCACGTTACGGCATTACGATAACACAGGGAAGTAAATTATAAAACCGCGCAATATACAAGTTTCTACCATAAGGAATATAAGGGTAGTCAGCTTTCACCTGCATTACTAACAGAATCATACCGCTAGCGTAGTGCCGCTGCCACGTATGGTAATTACACCATTGTTTATCCGAAACGCTGTGCTGAACGTGATACTGATGATAAATAGATTTGTACATAAAGCCGTCACGCTTGCTATCGTTGTGGGGGAGCTAAGCACTAGTAATGATGTATGGTTTAAAGTCACATTGGTCTGTGGTTATTAAACCAGTCTTACCAAGGTATATTTTCGTGTTAACCAGTAACTGGGTTGTGGAGATCAGACAGGCAGTCGCTCCATGTATAGTTGGTCCCAACATAGTTGGCAAAAGGCTAAGCAGATTGATTGATCTATGGTTATTCGCAATTAATCAGAGACAATGTTTTGTCATAGATAAACTTCTTCCAGAGACTCGTACGCGTGGAATTTAAAATAAATCCAATGACACTCCGCAATACTGTTGCTTCCCATATAATGAAAGAGTTTTCGGAATCAGATCAGTAGTTCCGAAGATTACCGGGGAGATACAAACTCACAAATTTTACCTCTTTAAAATGAATTATGGTAATGGGAAATACCGTGAGTGAGCAAGTATGGCTAACTAGACCGGAATAAATCTAATCTTTGTTCATTCTCTCAAGGAGAGCTGACCTGTGATGCTGAAAGGTCAATTACAGGTTAACAATAACAAATAGCATCCAATTTAGGTCCAACATTTCTCTACTGCAGAACGAAGGCTGATCCTAAAAACCCGATATCTATTAGCCGTAGTGAACGCGGGAGGGGGCGACAGGGGTTGGTGACCGCTAAGCCAGGATTATCTTAATTGTTAAGTATTCTTAGTTGACGTGTATCACAACCAAAGTTAATTGCATAGCCACTTTTTTTAGATGGTCTCATAGTTAAGAAATGCTAATCGTCTTCTATGAGTGGTAATAAGTTTAGGACAGATGGAACTAGTGCTTTGAGCAAAGATCATACTCGTCATCATCTGCCTAGCTTTTTTCCCCAACTAGGTATAATGTTGGGGTCGGCTTCTATAGTCGGATGCAGCTGAGTACCAGTATTTTACATGGAGTTCTCCACAACCCAGTAACTGGCGTAGATAACGTAATATACAATTTAATATACTTAGACATATCGACTCATTTGTGAGCTTTGGTGTCAGTGTCTCTACATATTATAAAACAAAGTCTCATCGCTGTGACTGCCTGTCTGTCTGCCTGAACGCGATAAACTCAAAAACCACCGAATTGATTTTCAAAAAGTTTTTTTTATTCATGATTCCTCATGAATCACTCCGTCCATTGAATGCAATAGAATTAATTGAATTGTAGAATTATTTGCATGGATAGTGACAAAACCTTAATTAAATATACACCTAAGCCGGAAGGTTTTAGGTGTATAATTCATTAAAGGTTTTGTCACTATAATATGTGCTGTGGTTTTGTATAAATTGGCTGAAATATAACGATAACTGCTGAAGATTTCGGAAAAAACCATGCCGACTTGGGAGCTTTACGGCATCCGTGAAATTTGGCTTGGCACACAGATAGTTTTATAACCTGGATTAACACATGGGGTACTTTAAATCCCAGTTAAAAAAAAAGTTATATGCAAGTAGGTACTTACTAGTTAATATAGTTAAAAGATCCATATAATTATGATAATGTAACACCCTCTTAGTGACTTGGTTTCCGTACGTCCTTTTCGGGTAACCACGGAAAATCAGCGCTGTGCTGTGGGTCCCCATAGCACAGCATCATGCCGAGTGGAAGCCTTCTTGTCACAGTTAACGTGCAGGCGTCGACTGTTTATGCTTTGAGCTCGTGAATATAGATCTCGTCATTTGTTTTTATTTATCCTGTTATTAGAATTAATTATATTTTTGTTTGCACGTGTTTCTGTGACAAATAAACCTATTTTTTTTTCCTTATGTGCAAACACGATCAATAAAAAAGTAATATACCTACTCAAATTAAGCTGAAAATCAACGCATTTCGAACGTACAAAAGGCATTCCCCAAAAATGCAGTCTGTTTTCCAGTCAATACTATTTAAAACCAGATTTAATACAAACAGTGCTCATTAAGTACTCATCAATTTTCTACCCAGTCATTTACAATACCAATCGTAAGTCAAACGTTTTATGAATAATAATGTTCTCCAAAACATTACAAATTCTCATTCATAGCGTTTGTGATTCATATCAGTACGCATAATTGTTTTATTGTTGTTGATAACAAAGGTAACTCACGGAGCAGTCATGAACATAATTTATATTTTCCATTAACCTTTCCAATACGATAACTTATCAGTTATCCCTGTTTGACTAGGGAACAGGAAACTAAATAGACCTGATATAAAAGGAATAAAACCAAAAATTTTGCAAATAAAACGTTATCGGGCGATGTCTCGAGAGTTAGAACGTTGGTATCGCAGGGGATGTGGAGGTCCACGGATGGGTCTCGACTGATTAGATAGGGTACCGAGCTGATATCCATATATGAAGTTAAAATACACCGAGTGTGTATTTTTGTAACTAAAAACTTGAGGACACAACAGAAAAAGTTATATGTATAAATAGTTGCATTTTATTTTTCTTATTTCTTGTTCGTGACGCTGTCTTGAATGTGAAGCATCAAATTGTAAAGCATCCATTAATACTGAATTCTACAAAAAAAACAACCGACTTTCAAAAATACACTACAAAGTGAAAAAAGTCGGTGTCGTTGGTTTCGCATTTTCGTTTTTTGACACCGACTTCCAAAATTAAAGTTATCTTTCACTTTGTGTTTCTTTGGAAGTCGGTTGTTTTTTTTTTGTAATTTATTTTTTTTATTTTTCACTTTTTAGTTATACCATACACAAATTCAATTAACTACACTAGTGCATTAAAGAGTTGAAGACACCGACTAGAAGAATCATCAAAATTCACATAGAAATGCCAGTGATGCATGAAAGTACGTAGATTACATTAATGAAAGAATTATGAAAATTAGTTCCTTAGATTTTGAGAAAATCGCGGACATACAAATATACATACGGGTTGAATACAGAACCTCCTTTTTTGAAGTCGATTAAAAAACAGTAGACTACTTCTGAACCATTCCCACACTCCCATGTTTCTCATACCGAATGACATGGTTTATGTTTTGTCACACCCAGCATGTCATTTGAAGTGAGTGTTACAATGAACTCCAAGACAAACGTACCTACGAGTCTTCTGTCACAAAATAAACGCATATTTACTCTGCTTCGGTTGACGGAGCCACTAAGTACATCTCAACCTACATGTTTGACGCGCCTTACTTACTTACTGAGCGAGTTCGAGGGAATTTACATACGTTTGGTGAGTAAAACGTAAATCACACATGAGGCTCTGTAACTATTCATTTCGACTAGCTTTTTGTATAGAAAGTTTGGAACAAAATTGATTTGGTGAGATTTAGGAAAGCGATTAAATGAAATTTATTTATTTGCTAGGATATAGGTACATAATAACATGGTAAAATAATTTTAGACTCACTATATTCGACTGATCAGTCGTGCAAATATTTCTAGAACATGCATAATAGTAATAATAATATCGAGAGATTTCTTCAATGTCATTGGTCATTACTTCATTAGTCATACACATCACAAACAATAAAATTTAGTCTTGCATCAATAATATTAATTAATTAGGCACATACCATTATAAAATACTAGCTGCGCCCCGCGGTTTCACCCGCGTAAGTTTTGATCCCGTAGGAATATCGGGATAAAAAGTATCCTATGTGTTATTCTGATGTATAAGCTATATTACTGTAAAGTTTCATCAAAATCCGTTCAGTAGTTTTCGCGTGAAAGAGTAACAAACATCCATACATCCATACATACAAACTTTCGCATTTATAATATTAGTAGGATATTAAACTAGCTGACCCGGCAGACTTCGTACTGCCTCAATCGATAAATAAAAGACAATTGACTCTACATTTTATTTAGAAAACGTTTGTATGGGAAATGGAAAAGGGTTGTTTTTAGGGTTTTCCCGGGAATCATTCGATTTTTCTCACCTTTTAAACCTTCCCTAGACCTCTACGAACATTTCAAGACCAAGATAAGATAAATCCGTTCAGCCGTTCTCGAGTTTTAGCGAGACTAACGAACAGCAATTCATTTTTATATATATAGATTAGTTTACGAAGATATTGGCCCCGATTCCCGTGAGACATTTTCAATGAAGTCTTGATTTAGTATTGTCATTTCTTAACTAAGCCGAGTCTACGTGCAGTGGTGCCCAGTGGTAACGGCCCCGACTTACCAGTTGTAGGTCGTGGGTTCGTACCCAGGCAGGCACTTTACTTTTTGTACAGAGGCCAGCACATCAAGCTACCCCAATCTGTCAGATTTTCCCAATTGAATATGAACCTTATTCCTTTGTGCTAAAGTTGAAAATCTATCAAAGAAATTTGACAGATTGGGGACTTGGGGTAGGTTGACCTGCTGGCGTCTGTACTTAAACAATTTTATCACCACTGTTCTCAAAACAAATATTAGAAAACATGTGACATCTACCAACCCGCACTGGGCCCGTGTGGTACTGGGCCCACTCCCTCTCGAAGAGGGGAGGCCTGTGTCCCAGCACTGGGAACATTATAGGATGATTAAGAGATTATGCTTATGCCAGTGTACGTTCCACAATGGGCAGCGCTGAAAAAAATAAGTCTTCTAAGTAGGTATACAGGGTGTCCCTGGAATTATGGATCAAATATAATATGGGCGTGGGCAAGGATATTTCCAAACTTTTTGATCCTGAGAATGATTGATGATTGAGAATTATTTTACGGTTCAAAAGTTATGACCAATTTTTTTCAATCGTTTCGCATAGTGCTCAAAGAAAAAAATCAATAAAAAAAACTATCAGGGCTGTCTAAAAAACTTAAATTGACAGTTCCTGGTAGTTTTTTTTTTAAATGATTTTGTTCTTTGAGCACTATGCAAAGTGATTGAAAATAACAAAAGTTGGTCATAACTTTTAAATCGTAAAAAAAATCACCAACATTCTCAGGATCAAAAAGGTTTACCCTTAATTGATTTGATCTATACTTCCAAGGACACCCTGTATAGTGACTTTCGATTATTGGTACAAAAAGTCGTAGTTTTCGTTTTCCTATAAGTTACGTCAATAATACGCAACCAAGCTACATTTAGTAGGCAGTTCACAAGGATATTTTCTAGCTTTTTTTGACAAACTATTCAAATATTCATGTAAAAAGATAAGTGTTCGTCCCACTCACTTTACTTTAAACATAACATGGCTGATTTTCGCCCGCTGCGTCTAGAAATATGGCAACAATTTCTTCGGCCGATATTCTGGGAACACTATATAATATTGACATGAAAATGAACAGCTCCTTTGGAGGGTAGAGAATTTTTAGTAAAAGTTTTAGACTCAAGATATTACCGACGTATTATGATAAAAAACAAGCGATGTTGTTCATGCTCGTCTAACTCATCATTTAACTTTACTGATAATGTAAAAAGAACAAAAATATTGTGTTTTTGTTCATAGGGTCTACAAAAAAGGTTGTTCGGAAAATGTGAAAAACCTTTTCTATCGTTTGGCGTATTCTTTTGTTTTTTCTGGCTGTACGATGAGCCGTGATTGAACCGAAATTAATAAAATACTGCAAAATACATTTTGATGTATTTGGGGAGGGATACATCAATTTCATATGCTATAAATTATGATATATATCTAGATTTGATTATGTTTTTACAACTGTGTTTCTTTTCATCTTTAAGTACCGATTCTTTGAACTCAATAATAGAGTCGTCACTCGTTAGAGTAGGTACAACGAAAAGAAATAAAACTTCGCAGATATCTACGTAGTAGCTTTAGTTTTACATTTAGCTAGCTTTAGGGGGTTTACAAGCGATGAATTTATTTAACAAAACCTTCCCTGAAAAACGGTCTAAGTGGCGGAAACTGTGCCAGAATTTCAGTCTGTAATTTCCTAGATTAGCCCCGAAGTACGGAAAGACGCAGTTAGTTTTATTTCAGAGGAGCATTAGCAGCTGAAGCCATCTTCATCATCATCAATTCAAATATCACTTTTGATTTGTAGCTATTATGTACTAGCTATTGCCGGCGGCTTCGCTCGCGTGGATATCGAAAAATATCCCACGAGAACGAACTACCGGGATTAAAAATAGTATGTGCTAATCCAGGTTATAAGCCACGTTTTGTGCCACGTTTCATCCGAATCCATTAAGCCGTTTTTGCGCCAATCAAAGTTTCAAAGTTAAGTCTACAAACTGAACAATTTTCACTATGGGACCAACTCTGAAATCACGATAAAAAACTCACCTGTTTCCTACATTTTGGTCAAGTAGATATTGAACTTTTGTATTAAACAGCAGATTTTTTTTTGTGATTTAAGAGTTGGTCTCATAAGAAAGTTGTTCAGTTCGACGGTCTAAAGGTCTTTATAGGGTTAATTTTTTAACACCTTATCTAATTTCGTCTCCAGACTCATTCCCACAGCACGTAGCAAATATACTTTTTTCGTCGTTTTGATCTCGTTAGTATTTTTTTTTTATATGTCTAGATATGAAGGATCCTATAAGTCTTCCTAAAACATTTTGTTCTCCTGAGGGCATAGACAAGTAGCAATCGCTTTCAAACCGTTTCGTATTTCAATCCAATACATTTTTGAATTCTCCATTTTTATCGCTGATAGAATGTTTGACGGCACGGTTGGCGCAGGGTTAAGCGATTGACTGCTACATTGCGTGTCGCGGGTTCGATTCCCGCACGGAACAAATATTTTTATGACCGAGTAGTTGTTCCGGGTCTGGCTGTTTGTTGTGTATGTGAGTTTAAATATTTGTAAACGCACCCACAATACAGGAGAAATTCCTAGTGTGGGCAACGTTTAAAAAAATGTTTGTCTAGGCCTTCTGTACGCTAATTGCACATACCTACTATCAATCATAATCTGAATCATTTTAGAGGATATTGCGAATCCATTGCTTCATTAGTTCGAAAAATGTGTTTGCTCAGCAACGTAAATAACGCAACGAATGTTGTTGGACTGTCAAAATAAAAACCATTGCTACTATTAGTGTGTTACGCAATTTAGTTAGTTTTTCCAATTTAGTTATTTTTTTCAATGTAGTTTTTCCTTTCTGGTTAGTCCATTTCTCAAGGATTACAGAACTACAGGATATTTTGGGCATTCCTGCCATACGTTTGAGCATTTGCAGACTTAACAACGCTAACGTCGAATCGCCCATGGTCCTTTGACAGACCAAGCCTGGATTATTGAGGATAAATTGTTGAATGGATATTTCGTCTCCCTTCGTCAGTCAAAGGATGACTTGGATTCGGAAAAGTGAAGTTTGTCGAAGTTAAATCATTTATTTCAAATAGGCGCATAAAAGGTACTTTCTAACGTCAACATTTACACGGAAAAAGAATTAATTCCAGCCCCTTCCAAAAGGTAGTTTCGTATGAAGAAAAACGGACAAGAAACCCTACTGTTTACCTACTATTTGAAATGGTTTACAATATTTTTTTAGTTAGTTCAAAAGTGAGAATAGCTCATTCATAATATGGCCCGGACTGGCGAATGAAACACTGCATATATTTTTAATAGACTTCAAAAAAGGAGGAAGTCGTAAATTGTACATCGATTTTAAAAAAAAAATTAAGGATAGGGAGGAAACTACGCAAGCTAATCAAATTGAAACTAGCTTGCGTAGTTTTTGAGTTAGCTTCAATAATACGTACTTTTGCCACTTAGTTCATATTGATGATGTTATAACTTCCTGTCACTGATACCTATTTACAAAGCAAGTAGTGTTATACGAATTTGTGTGAGACTAGTACAACTTAAAAGTGAAAAATAAAAACTTTTTTACGAAAAAAAAGAACCGACTATATAATGTCTTTTTGGAAGTCGATTGTTTTTTATTTTTTCAGTTTGTAATGTCTTTTTGGAAGTCGGTTGTTTTTTTTTTTCACTTTGTAATGTCTTATTGGAAGTCGGTTGATTTTTTTTTGGAAAAGTTTTTGTGTTTTATTTTGCCTAGTTGAAGGCTTCTGGAATTATAGTAATGAAAAGTAAAAAGGAGAACACTTCGTTTTGTGACTAGGTACATACATAAACTCACGCCTTCTTCCCATGCGGATAAGTAGAAACTAGAACTACAGTACCGTACTGGCTACAGTACTTTTGTGGATATAGCTGCCTAAATAAATCAGAAACTAATTCAACTTAAATATAGGTTGTACAGACCATCATACGGAACAACCTTCTTCTTCATCTTTCTCTCTGCATATGATCAACATCGTAATCGCGAAAAAATAATTACTATTGTCCCATACATTTGGGTCGAATAGATGTTGAAGTTTTGTAAGACATGATTGATTATTTTTTCTGTCTGACCACACCCTTAATTTTGACCACTCAAACTCAAAGCAGACAAGTGGTAGCCCAGTGGTAACGGGCCCCGACTTACGAGGCGTAGGTCGTGGGTTCGAACCCAGACAGGCCCTATACATTGTGTAAATAATTTCACCACCACTGCTCTCACAACGGTGAAGGAAAACATTGTGAGGAAACCGGCATGTCCTGGAACCAAAAATTTGAAGACATATGACATCTACCAACCCGCATTGGGCTCGCGTGGTGGATTTACAGCCCATCGCTCTCACCTCTGCGACTGAGGAGGACTGTATCCCAGCAGTGAGAACCTTATAAGCTAATTATGCAAACTCAAATAAGTTGATTTAAAATAAACCAATTACAGACACTTTTGAATTGTCAGTCAGTCAAAAAGATGGAGCTAATTGTACCACACATTTCTGACCCTGTAGTAAGAGAGTAAAAGGTACACGTAGTTCCATTTTTCACTATCTAGATAATTGATGCTACAGATTACCTCATATTTACTGTTTGATCCGTAAACGAAACGCAAATACAGTGAGAGCGTGTCGTTTTGCGCCAGTTACGGCCAATTGAGCGAAAAGCGATTACTTAATGGCCCAGTCCGTCTGTTTACGTACTCACAATAGTGCGAGGCTTTTATACTCGACTAGCTGCGCCCCGCGGTTTCACCCGCGTAAGTTTTGATCCCGTGGGAATATCGGGATAAAAAGTATCCTATGTGTTATTCTGATGTATAAGCTATATTACTGTAAAGTTTCATCAAAATCCGTTCAGTAGTTTTCGCGTGAAAGAGTAACAAACATCCATACATCCATACATACAAACTTTCGCATTTATAATATTAGTAGGATTCGTTACTTACTGTTATTGAATCGAATGCTGCGCTCGTATTGTAAACAGGGACAAGGGGATGCTATTTAGAGAGGGGAAAAGGGATGTTTAATGATGTTAATATTTACTTATATCTAATTTTATATTGTGCCAGCATCTTTATGATTTTATTTAGACTTTTTTTTTTGCCCGGGTTGATTCACGACTCAAACATAATTGGCGAAATGTGGGTGTACCTAATATAGGATACACGTGACGTTATAATGTTGTGGTTCGCTTTTTTATTCTTTTGTTGACAAAATATTTTCTCTTGCTCAATTTGGTATCTTAGGCCAGGCATTATGAGATGTCAGCAATAAGGAAGGGCCCCGTAAGGGCCGTAGCCTGTCGGGGCAGCGGGATTGTCCGAAAGGGTCACCGCTACCCCGGAACATAAAGGGCTAAGGAAGGAACACGGGTGGGTTTTAGTCAGTAAGTCTGACACTCCCTTATGCTCCACCCTGAGCGGGCATTTGATGATTTCCCATCCTCAAAAAAAAAAAAGCAGGTGCTTTACTTCGTGTAAATTATTTCATCACCACTGTTCTCAAAACGGGGGGAGTCAATTGATGGTTTCACATCCATAAAAAAAGGCTAGGCATTATAGGTACCTCTGTCTAGCTCTTAAGAATATACCTATTACGAAAAACAGCTTCGTTATGAAAGCATAAAATCTGATACCTTATTAAAATATCAGCAGGTACTTACAACCATAAAAAAATGTTAATCTATATTGTCATGTTTCTTTACTCAGCCTCTGAACGAAATTGAACTAATTACAACAACATCAAAATTCCATTTAATATCATAAAACCGTCCATTAAGAACGCGGGAAAAAATGAACTGAAATTCAAACTATAGGTCGACCGCTTATCTGAGACGTTGCCTGAGGTAGCTGCGCGGTCAGTCGGGGGTTGCGGAAGGTTCGTACGTTCCCGCAACCCCCGGCGAATCAGTGAGCTTCTCCCATCACGTCACCACACACCCCTACCATACCGCGCTGCTACCTAAGCTGTCTCAGCTAAGCGATTGGCCTATAGCAATCAAATAAACGCTAACATTTGCCATTTTTCAAACTAAATGCGACATAGACAATGAGGGGTCCATCAATCACCTGTCTCAACAAAAGGCGAACCATAGACAACTGCCCAGAGGCTGAGTGCTTATTCTATTATATCGCTTTATACTACTTACAAAGTTAAGTCTGCGGTCATTAGTGGCGTTAGTGGGCACACAATGGACCGTTTCTCCGAATAAATTCCGTAGTTCCATATTCTACCGCACGCAATGCCAGCTTTGTGATCGAGTATCTTGATAATAGCCCCCGTGGGAAGTGTACCGAGTGTATTGAATGATTATTTTTTGGAACCGTTAATAGTTTTTCGTTGGTTTTGGTTACATAATTATGTTTTGTAGTGAGGATATTTTGCCGCCTATCATAATTCTATGCTGTTCGCGACTGCATTCGTGCGAACTTTAAAAAAAGCTAATTAGCCTACTTTAATGCCGTCGCACTATTTTAGTTCGTAAGTTTTAATGAAGCGTAAAAAGTGTTATTGATATTTATAGTTTGTATTTGAATATGTAAATTTTGTGTAATCACAGGCTTATAACTAAATTCAATTACCTACCTACTTAAATATAAAAAATAATAGATTATATTGGAAGTAGCTACCTGAGATAGCTACTATCGTAAAAACGAGAAACCATTCAAATAACGAAAGCTCTGCACCGCAACGTCTAATAACTTTCAGTGAAGCGATTGCCGTCAATATTTATCGTTTTATTATTGTATTTTTTTTTTTTTGTTTTTATACAAAAATACGTTTAGAAAAAAGTAATAAAAATGTAGATGGAGCCAATTCGGCTGTGCTAGATCGAGATCTATGTAAAATATATGCACCGTTGGACGCAAACATGCAATAAAAATATTATGTTTTATTCAACAGGGCACGCTCGGAAACAATATACCAGACCGGAGAGTTTATTGGATAGTTATATAAAATGAAATATGTAAATTTCATTATGGAGAAAAACGTAGATGGAATTATTTGTTCGGCCCGGTAAGATTTTAGGCAATCTCCTTTGTAAAGCGATCCGCATAGAGTTTAACTTGTTGTCTCGGGTCTACAAGTTACCTTGATCACGAGAAAAAAGTTGTAAAAAGCTATTGTTTTGTTAGAAAATACCGCACGTAATTGAGCTATTATATTGGTTTTAATTGGATCAAATGCTCACATTCTCCAAAGCATACCAGTAAAGCAAGTTCCTTCTGCTAGCACAATAACTTCAACATTATTACACTTACATATTACACTTATTAAAACTACATTCTGGCACACAAAACATTCAGCTATTCTTACATGTAATGACGTAAGCATGCATACATGCACTGAATTATCCAACTTGTGCAGATTATCCGTTAGTTTACAAACAAACTCTGCGTTGTTGACTAATGCTATATCGCGCTTCAAAGTTTATACAGCCAGATCATATTTCCAAATAAACAATCGATACATAGGTATTCAGTAGCTCGCCGCAAACACCGGGGAAAGTGCCCACCTAACTATAACGGCCGATAACATCGGAAATTGAAAACAGCCCATCCACATTGTATTGTTGCAGTATACACGACCAAAGCAAACAGGACGGTCACGTCTAATGTCTTTTTAATAGCCACGCCGACAATCAATTATAGAATCCTGCCCCGAACAGGCTCACTTGGCAACTTTTTCGTATAAATGTCGATAGACAGGCAAGAAAAAAATAATTGAAAAAGCGTAACTAATAGGCGCGAAATCAGCGTGTGACGAAATACAAATACAAGCGTGCATAACCATTCACTTGTACACGAATTCTTAACAAATTCCATACTACAATTATTCATGGTAAACAATGCGTATGACGGACGTTGTGTCTAACTCTTGGAATATAAAAATCATCTGTACAATCTTCCGAATTGCATTGTCACAGTCACGTCGGAAAGTTGACTGTATAGCTATTACCGATACTCACTACTCACAGCTCAGCATTAGCCTTACAAAAGAAATAAGTTGAAAAAAACGTACGACAAAAAGAGTACGATGTCACGCCCATGCAGTTCAGAAGGTTCTCACGCGATCGCGCGCGTCTCGAGCAAACAAAACCAGTACTGCGTCATTGTAACCCGAAACCCGAACGCCCACTTTCTTGAGCACTCAACCCATCTCTCGTCACTCGAGGAACAACATTACTTAAAGTGGAAGGAAGGCAGCGATGTAAAAGGAGAGCGGAGATACGACCGACAAGGATGCGTTCTAAGGCTTCGTAACAAGAGTGACCGCAGTACAATATCCTACTGCGAGCCTAATGTTACAAAAAGCGTGAGCCGCGAGGTTCGACACGTTTGTATATGAGTTACAAATTTTACCATCCCGTGGGAACTGTCCGGCGGCGATGTGATAATTGCTCAGTTCGCCCAAAGCAATGAACAAACCCTGGACCAAGTAAAGCGAATATAAACAGGTAATTATAGGGACCCACGAGAAAGTATAGGGATGGGGGACGGAATTATAGGAATTGATATGAATTATTGAAATGGATTTGTGTCGGACCAACTTAATGATACATCTCTCGGTTCCCAAACTTGGAAATTGGAATTTATGATGATTTATAAGTTAAGGCAGTTTAGCGCGACGAAATGAATTATGAATGTTTAGCGTTGATAAATACTTTTTTTGGATTCAACATTGAATAAGTTTTTAGCAATGTTTTAGAATCAGTCGATGTTTTTCATTCCAGGATTTTTACAGACCGTGATTAGCATTTCAAACCTGAGATGAAAGATAATAAATAGGAATATCAAAGTGAAGAATCAACATTTTTATTACATACCTATCAAAAAGAAAAAACGAAGGAACTCTTCAATGAATTAGAAAACGACGTGCTAATTGACTTTCATTTAGATTTAAAAGCATAGAAGTGCTAAACAACCGAGTTTTTCAGGTCAGTTCAGTTAAACACTACCATACTCCAATTTGGCGGAGAACAATCGAATTAACCGATGCTCGCCAAATTCCAGTCATATGCAACTGATATTTTGCACCTACGGAGGCGGAAATTTAATTTTTGGTATTCACGCCAAGTGGAACAGCACAATATATTGGGGATTGTTCTAGTGAATGAAGTAAGGTTAAATATAGCATAGTATGAAGACGATGTTAGAAATTATCCCACGTGAACGTGCTATCGGGACAAAAAGTAGCTGATGTCCTTCCCCAGGCAGGATGCCATCAAATCTTGGCAAATTTATATCGAAATCCGTTCAGTAGTTTAGGTTTGGGTTAATTTTTTTTGCGCGGAAACCTAATTATTTTTCTAAAATAAAACTAGTAGCCTAAGAGTTATCTACTCCATATAACATCAGTCATCAGTTCATCACTAGTGAAATCCCCGTCTAAATCGGTCCAAGTATTTCGGAGATTAGCCGGAACAAACAGGCAGACACATTTTTTGTTACAAATTCCGTATATACTTTCATAAGCAGCGCTCCGCGGTTTCACCCGCATAAGTGTATGTGTTATAAAAAGTATTTTATGTGTTATTCTAATGTTTAAGCTATATTACTGTAAAGTTTCATTAAAATCCGTTCAGTAGTTTTTACGTGAAAGAGTAACAAACATCCATCCACCCATCCTTACAAACTTTCGCGTTTATAATATTAGTAGGAATAGGATAGGATTAGTAGGATATGCATTTCGCAAAATGCTAATATTTTGACATTACAAACAGATACTTAAATTTTATTTATTTGTAAAGGAAATGAATCCGGAACACGGCAATAAAAATAAGCGCTAAGTCGATATATAATTGGCTCGGCATCCTGCGCGCGCGCTCCCCCCGTCGTTGCTTGCGCAGCCAGGCGCGACAGCAGCACGTACACTCAATCTCGTTGTAAACAAATATTTGCTTTATAACCCCGTGACGCCTGTGGGATACCACTTTTTACTTATCTTAATTCGTTTTACATTTATTTTCATGGCAATGACTTTAAAGTTGGTACATTCATTTTTTGTCAGCCTAAGGTCGATGTTGAAGAATTCACAAAAAATTACAATGGATTTTTAGATTCTATTAACGCTGTACATAAACAAATCGACTAAACATTCAAGGTAGAACAAAGAGTTGATGAAGATATACTCTAGAAAGCGATCGTAAAGTTTCAAGCAACGGAATTCGTTACAAAGATTTTGGGAGATAATTTGCAATTCGTAGATAAATTTCGAATTTCAAACAGAAATTGTTATCAATGTCTTGATCTAAATTGAAGACGCTAAGTGCTTTTTTTTTTTGTTAAATAGGCCGGTTAAACCCTTCCTGCTCGAATAATATCTGTTTCATCTCCGAAGTCCCAAATGCGCTGCCAACGGATCAAAGGAAACAAACATTAATAACAGCAGAAACTAGTCAAATCACCGAGTTTCAAACATTTAATTCATCCTATCTATATCTGGGGTTTGTTCAAAGCCAGCGGAGTGAGACCCCTATTGAAATCATAAGCCGTGAGACGGACGAGCGACCGGACGCAAAGGTTCAATGGAAAGGGCGAAGCACCCTCCTTATCAAAACTGCTTTCAAGTTCTATGAACAGCAAACCTATTTGCTTTCCAATCCATCAAAGTTTACGATAAAGGTCTTTATCGTATTTTCTATTTAAAATAGTATATTGGACGAAAAAGGGAAAGGTCCTATTGATATCGGAGTCAATATTAGTTTTTAATATCGATATGCTATTATTTGTTCCAATAAAGATTATGGTTCTTTTACACAGTATGTAAGTTCGTGTGTAATATACAACTGCCCCAAATATGAGGGACCAAGGCTGGGACGATTATTTTTTCTTCGAATATTTCCAATATCTCTGGTAAATATAGTTATGTACTTACGAGTTCTTTATTGCCTCTTATTCGATAGGCAGCTGCGACGACATTTATACAACTAAATAAGAAAGTACTTAGGTACCTAACAGTACTTGTAATCTAAACTAATATTCTACATACTTCCTGCAGACTATCCTACCAATAATATTATAAGCGCGATCGTTTGTGAGGTTGGATGGACGGTTGTTACTCTTTCACACAAAAACTACTGAACGGATTTAAATGAAATTTGGCACACTTAGAGTTTGTGACCAACACCCTAATTGCGTAACGTACGATCAATCATAATATTAATAATTTTGAAACAGATTGCTAATCCATCGCTTCATATGTTCGGAATATTTGTCTGCTCAACAACGTAATTATCACAATGAATGTTGTTGAACTGTCAAAATGAAACAGATCGTGATTGATCGTGTGTTACGCAATTAGGATGCAGGATTAACACAGAGAATACTTTTTATCCTGATATTCCGACGGGATCGAGACTTTGGTGCTTAATTGATTTTTTGTATGTTTGTTTGTTACGCTTTCACGCTAAAACGGCTGAACGGATTACGCTGACGCTAGACCATGACCTAGATTAGGACATAGGATACTTTTTGTCCCTATTCCCACGGTATCGAGACTTATGCGGATGAAACCGCGGGGCGTACCTAGTACAAAATAAAGATCTTCTTCTTTTATATAGAGAAAATTCTTCTTCATAAGGTCATTAAAGGTCATTCGTCAATTCCGCCATTTTTTTAAATGGAATTCTACGTCTATCATCACAACTCAATCCGTTTTCGCAGCCAGTACCTATAATTCGTAATAAAAACTTATGTTATCAGGATTCTTGCCAAGGATCGAAGAGTTCCTTTCAGCACCTCTCACAAGACGTATCAAGCAGCATTTATAGCGTATTACGTAAGGTTATGACAGTAACCACCAACAACAAAATGATGACAGATCGCTGGCCAACTGCCAACCAGTGCCATTAAGTAGCCATGTCTTTAAGTTGCCACTTATAACTTTGTGCGGACGGCAAGCGACTAAAACACTTCATTTTGTATTCTCGTTGCTTACGTAAATATTTATGAAATCTATTTCGGGAGGAAATTGATATCGCAAAACATTTTATACTCATGTATGCAAACAATATATTGAATGGGTTCACTCCCGAAATATTAGATCGGTAACGCACACACACAAACATCGCTAAGCTCAACTCTCGCCCCGTGTCACAGGTGTTCACAATAGATTGTTTTTAGCTAAATGCCTGAGCGTTCGGCTTTTGGTTAAAACCAACCGTTACACCTTGGCTTTACGCCAAAATACGAAACCGAATGTACAACAGACTTACCCACGTACAAAAATAAGCACCTAAGTTATATTTTGTTGTATTACTCCTGGGGCTTCCGCATGATACATCAAAATTTTCTTCGAAGGTATAAGATAAGATATTTTCTATATAATAACCCGGCAAACGGCGAGTGGAACTTGATTTTCTTTTTGCGGTAAAGAAATATACTTTGTTGTGGATAACCACAGAACTAGCGTTACGCCTGACATTGTTTCTTAACAAAACCAGGAAACAAACAGTTATTTTTTTTGGGTCAAATTGAAATCCATATCAATTATTCAATGCTACTTGATAATCATAAACTTGTTAATGATCAAATCGCGATTGTCGTTGAAGTACATAAAGACACAGACATGTTTAGCAAATTGAAAAATGAAAACACAATAAAATCAGGGAATGGTACCGGTACGGATTGGTACCGGCCTGTTAAACCCCCTGACGATGTTAGGGTGAGGGTAGCAGGCGCCTTGATAACTCACAGACATCACTAGTTTAGGGACAAACACCAAATTGTGAATGGCATGAAAATTCGCTTCATAATTACTGTTCAACGTTGAACCATAAATCACATCATTTAGCAAACTGACACAGAGCTAAAACTATATGTGTGTTTCAATTTGGCGTGTTAATTTGAATTGGGTACTAGGTAGATACTTCGTGTTATGTCTGGGAAAACGTTAAAGGTTCTAAAAATCGTTTCGCATAGAAAAACAAGTAGGTACCTACTTTGTTATTCATTTGCAAGAATACAAAATAAGCTGCCAAAAAAAGCGGGTTCTCCATAAATTAACCCTTAAAACGACCAAACCGTGCCACCGCACTCATTAAGCCATCAAAGTCTAAAAAAATAAAGAATTTACTGGACTAATCTCGATGAAAGGAAATCGTAAATTCCCAGCGGCTTTCTATAAAGTTATATAATACGGTGGATATACTGAAAGAGTCCGTCTTGGATAGTATAGGCATTGGTCACGCTAAGTCTTGAATTTTTAGACTAACCAGTAGCTTAATGACTGAGCCAACGCTGGTAAGTAATCGAGAGGTCTTAAGTTCGTGAGAGAGACACACCCTGCTGGATTGAGTTAAAGATAGAGATCTTTAACTGATAGCTCTCAAAAATAATACAGTTGGTAATTATTAACAACATACACTATACTTACATAAACTAACGCCTTCATCAACATACATATTCGGACCAACATTCACATCTCGTTAAATAGTACACAAACTAATCATTTGCAGGATTAAATGTCTACAATAGATATTTACTTTGTGTTCGTGTCTGGTTGTTGTAATAAGTTCACTTCGATTTTATGAATTTCGTATTTGTAATATAGTAGCCATTTAAGGAAACTGAAACGGCAAAGGTATTTTTAGCCAGAAATGGGAGTCAACTAATATTAAAATGCGCCAACTTGGAAAGTACCACACAAAAAGAAACCTATCAATTATTTCCTTAAGTGGCTGCTTAAGCCAATTTCATGGGTACAAGCTCATACCAAAGCGATTTCCCCCACCAGAGCGGCTGAAAACGTACAAACAAAAATACAAGTCAATTTATAATCAAAATACGAAATAGAACTGAAAGGGGTGCCATATCTGTTCTGCTCGGAATTTTGTCGGTAAAATGTACGAAAACTCGGCATAAAATAGACCGTGCAAAGGTAGCTAGATGAACTCAGTATTGATAAAAAAATAGATTCTTTTCGCTTTGGGGCCTTTGACGTAGATACAGAATGGGGTAGCAATGGGTAAACTTTGTTCCCATGCTCTTTTTCTACTTTACTGTTTCACAACTGGGCATAGGTCTGCCTCGTACTCATCCATATTTATCTGTCCATTGGCTACGTGGCCAATCTCAGGAAATTCAATCGTCTTGCCAGTTCTCTCTCGGTCCACCTTGGCAGTGCCTTTCTCAGGCACTCTCTGTATCAAAATCCTTTACACTTTCTTCGAAAACAATACAAGTATTTTAACTCAGTTTAACAACGGGAAAGCGATGAAAGGACGTCTAAACTAATATAAATAGCTAAACCGCCGTTTAGTTCTCCAACCACAGTTAGCCAAACACGGGCTTTGAATTATTAATTCAGTTTTCTTGTACGCAATTTGTTGATTGTCAAAGACAGTGGTTTAACTTCTTAATGTAATAATCGTACTTAGATAATTTTATTAATCGTTTGCTTCAGAGAATTTGCAAGTCTAATTCCAGAGCCTACTAAAGATGGCTTCACGATATCACCCATAAGTTTATCGAGCACAGTGTTTTATTTAGTGAATCTTTTGGCTCCAGTCTTCAATTTATAGTCTATCAGTCGGTGTATTCTGTGAAAATCTCTCCGTGAAAATTTAGGTAAAGTGAGTTTGGAGAGAATTGTCGTTCCACCTAATGCTAAGAATAAACACTATTGACAGCTTACTTCAAGATCCCTTCACCTAAGTTTTCGCGCTGAGTGTTTTGCAGAACAGATCGTCTGGTCCTCATGGTTATATTGAAATAACTAGCTGCGCCCCGCAGTTTCACCCGCATAAGTGTCGATCCCATGGGAATATCGGGATAAAAAGTCTCCTATGTGTTAATCCTGGTTGTAAACTATCTTTGCGCCAAATTTCATCCAAATACATTCAGTAGTCTTTGCGTGAAGAAGTAACAAACATATAAACACACACACTCACAAACTTTCGCCTTTATAATATTAGTGTGATAGTAAGATGTGATAAAAAAAATATGCGGGAAGCTCAGAATCGGTCGAAGTGGCGGCACTTGAAAGAGGCATAGGTATGTCAAACGGTGGACGTCTTTCGGCTGAAATGATGATTTTGATTAATAAAATATCGTTATTCAGCTTATTAACACTGATACCTATGTTACATAATGAATAATTATTTAGGACATTCGCACACACTTTAAATAACTAGTATAATTACCAATTTCATCAATTGTCAATACCGGCTGTTAAACAAATAATAGATAAACATACTCAAATATCAATATTTGGTTTTGATAATGCATTTCCTGACAGTTAGATATAATATGCATATTGACTGACTATATTGATTCGGGTTACTGATTCTCGACGGACTCGTATTGAAGCCACCTCCTTAGGGAGGATCGAAGAGAGTGAAATATGCTACATGTTACTTTCTTTCTATATGTAACTTTCTCAAGCCACTTGAGAATTGAAACTGGTAGGTACACATGACAACACATCAAGCTATTATATTTCCAGTTTTAGCAGACCTCGCATTGTATAGATTTTTTGTACAACAGAAGTCGTCTTATACTGGTTATGTATAGGTTGATGTGTAGCTGTGAAACTTAGCTCGTTTGACTTCCTTTGGCACCGATAAAGTTCAAAAATTAGATGATAATTTTGTGTTTAAAAATAATATCCAGCTTTAAAATATCTGTGGGAAACTATTCGCTTATTATTTAAATGCCTTTAAACAATCTGCCTCAATTTGTTTTAATATTAATCATCATTATTAAATCATTTATTTCAAATAGACACATAAAAGGCACTTTTGAACGTCAAAATTAACAAAAAAATATATATATTCTAGTCGCCCCTTCCAGAAGGTAGTTTTGGTATGGAGAAGAAATGGCAAGAAACTCCAACGTTACAGTTTTAAAAATATTTTGTATAAATTATTATAATTATGTGAAGACGATGCACCTACAATAAAATGACTGTACAACGATAGGTAAAAATAATTTCAAATAAAACAATAAAATAAAGCATAAAACCATTTGCTACTAAATACGGCAACAAATTACAACCGAAACAATTTCAAAAGTGCTTTTCGCTCTAGTTGAAAACTGTAGTGAATCCGACCGGTGGATTTTGAGATTAGGCCAAACATCAGAAATGGATGGGTTCCGGAACTTTGTTTTATGATATTCAGTGATCTCTGTTCCATTCCAGGTGAAATATCTATTCTACTAGGTTTATGTAGTTTCGGGAACAGTTTTGTATGCGGTACGCAGGGAATACCGGCTTTGATAAAATATTTTTCATGGGACAATATACCTACAGTACAGAGTCAGTTTTTGAGATAGGACTTTTAAGCTTCGGTTCCCTAGGAGTCCGTCATATCATAACTGCTGTCATGAAAATCGGTCATTTTCACCAGTAGGTCACCATCTGCCTAGCCTTTTCCCAATTATTTTTGGGGTCGACTTCCAGTATTTTACCTGGAGCGACTGCCTATATGTCCTCTTCAACCCAGTTACTGGGTGATGCACTTGGTAAGACTTATTGCCAGATTTTCGAGCTTCTGACGACCCGTAACTACGTAGGTACAAAACACGTTCACTGCTTTCTTAGAAAACCAAAGCTTCAAGATCAAAGACACTTTTCTCTATTTCTCATAGTTTTGGCACGGATTAGTTCCACTTTTCACTTTAACACAGATTATAACTGCAACTATGATCCTTAATCTCTACGTATATTTACGAAAGTGATTTAGTTCATTTTCAGCATGATAAGAACATAGTACCTGATCAATAAGTACATTAAGAACTTTCCCATCCGAAAAATTATAACTTTTCGGACCGACGTTGCCGCTGGCAAATCTAGTTCCAAATATTTACCGAACTTATTTTCCGAATTCTACTCCCTATTATTATATCTAGGTAAGTTATTCACGAATAGTAGTTTATACTCTGTTCGTCCGGTCTATCTTTACGCACGAATGCAAACTGATCGACCGCTATTACACCATAAATATAGAATCTCTTTACTAAAGGAAGATTGAGAATTTCAGATAGCACGTTTTGTAGGGCCAAATACTTACGGAATTCTAAGTAGCAAAGGTTTATCGTAGTATATATCATACTTTGTAATACCTATAATATTATTTCTAAGATTTACTAGACCAGTGGGGTAATTGCGTAACACACTCTCAGTAGCAATGCGTGACATTTTGACAGTTCAACAACATTCATTGCGTTATTTAGGTACGTTGTTGAGGAGACACATCATCAGAACATATGCAGAAATGGATATCCTTCAAAATAATTAAGATTGAGATCGGTAATATGCTGCGCAATTAGGTTTTACTGTATTTTACCAATTTTTTTATTATAATATACACACATCAAAAGTGTCTAGGGATCAACATATATTTTTGCAATAACTTTTCTCCTGATTGATATTAATTAAAATTTTCTTTAAAGATTCATCAAATAAAGTGTTTTCGTTTGTCACAGTAACGATAACCAAGTCACCTTTGCATTAATAAAGAAATTTGCCATTTAATTTAATAAAGGGATTTTTGACATTTGAACCACTAACACAAAAGTTCGAAAAAAAGACTGAAATAACAGTTTTCTCTAAAATTTTATTGGGTAACTTAAACAATTAATAATCCGTGTTTCTACCGCGAACACTAACAACACAAGAACATCGGTTTGGCATACTCAAAATGAGTTCATCCAAATCACGCTGTGGAATGGCCGCCCATGTTCGTTGCAACAACAAAAAAAGGTCTTCTTGCGACTGGATACCCTCCATATTCGGCAGAGCTCTTCTCTGTAGCATATCCCATGCATGCTCAATCGGGTTCAAGTCTGGCGACTGAGCAGGCCAGGGCAGGACATTGATGTTAGCTGCGGCGAGAGTCTGTCTTACAACTCTTGCGGTGTGCGGTCGTGCATTATCATGCATTAACTGAAATAAGGGACCGATTTGCACTTGTAGAGGAACGATGACGTCTGATACAATCGTCTCAGCATAAATTTGAGCGTTGAGGTTGCCTCTGATCCCAATCAACTCAGTTCTTCCGCCGATCCAAATACCCGCCCATACCATGATGGTTCCACCACTATAAGGATGGACTTCCTGGCAGGATTTTAATCGCTGTTGGCGTCCAGGGGTTCTCCAGTGTCGTATACGTCTTGTATCCGGTCTCATAACAAAACGAGACTCATCAGAAAAGCACACGAAACGCCATTGTTCTTCTGCCCAATTTCTGTGTTCAAGAGCCCATTGATATCGAATCCTACGATTGTGCATTGCTATAGGTGGTACCCGTAGCGGTCTTCGGGAATGAAGGTTCACTTCATGCAAGCGGTTTCTGACTGTTTGGTCGCTAATTAAGTTCCCTGAAGAGTGATGAAGCCTCACGGCTAACATCATGGCGGTTATTGTTGGAGCTCTTCGAGTTAAGATTTGAATGTATCGGTCTTGTCTCCGTGTGGTGCAGCGATACCGTCCTCCATGGCGCTCAGCCACGGTACCAGTGCTTCGGTAACGTGTCCAAAGTCGACTGATAACACTCTGACTTGTATTCAGAGCTAAAGCCACAGTACGTTGCCGGGAACCAGCTTCTATCATTCCCACGGCTCTGAGCATTTCTTCCCTGCTTAAATGACGTCGCCGCTCCATAATAACGTTGGTTTTAATCAGTAGTAGGGAAACAGTAGCACTAATAATGTCTTCAATGCGTTGTATGTTTTTATAGGGAAAATATTGACAGCTGATTTTAATCTTTTACTCGAATTTGATTCACAGTTCCTGATTCAAATTATGAAATGCACCAAAAAGGATCCATATAAATTTATAAAATCATAAATTTATTACAAAGCCACATCTCAATCTCAAGAAATCCGCATAAAAATGCTTGATCCCTAGACACTTTTGATGTGTGTATTTTTTTAATGGGTCCGGTATTGATTGCAGATATTACGTACGTATATAGGTACTATAAACTATATCATTCATTAAACCAATCAGTAGACAGGTAGGTACTGTTATTCTCTAAGGTTACGACTTCCTAGATCGAAAATTGTGTGATCCTAATCACTTTAATGAGGTTCGAAGTCAACATTAACAAATAGCACTAAATAGGCAGGTACAGCTCAATACCTGCACTGTTATGATGAATATGAGCCAAAATTAGGACATTGTGTTTCTTCTAGTTATTACTAGGATTGATCAAGAAGAAGAGCATTCGCTTTTACTGAACAATCATTAGTTTACATAACTTTATCTATACTTAACAGAAACTCTTCGGGCTTAATATTCAGTTGAAACCGCAATGAGTTTGGGAATTTACGATCAAAATACTTAAAGGTGAGTTAAAAGTTCAGTACCTATCTGCCGGCTAATGGCACCTCTGAGTGCATTCTACTTAACGCGGTCAGCACTTAAGTTGTTAAGTAAATAATAAATAAACCGTTCACACTTGCAGCTTCACACTTTTTTAGTCGATGTTACAAACAGAAATCACAATGCACAAACAGCTAGACCCTGAACAAATAATGAGCCTGCTACGTAAAATAACACCACGCCTGTAGGCAGTCGGCGGCCGTCTTGGCGGAATATGTTGTGTATGTGTTATAAAATCTGTAAAATACCATATTTCAGGCAAATAAATGAATCTATCTATCGTATCATTAAACTTATGTACATCCGTTAACACTATCTATCTATCTGTATTTTCTGAAGGGTTAGGCAAAGATGTACCTTACTATACGAACATTTCACCATTTATGTTTAAGTCCCATATAATAGGGGGCGAGCCTATTGTCATAAACCGGGCCACACATTCAGACTCCAAGCTGCTATTGAGCAATTCCAGATGAAAAATCCCAAAAAAACTTAGCCCGACTCGGGAATTGGGCCCAGGACCTCATGATCAGCAGTAGGGCTTGCGAGAACTAAATCAACGAGGCAGCCCCTATTGTTCTGTAGAAAATGACGATGGAACTCATTTCTGTTAACGTATTGTTAAATACTGGGAGTACCTCCTCAGCCCCCTCTGTTCTCATCATGGCTCCAGAAGTTTACTCGAAACTGAGTTTTACAGCCACCGGGGTAATTGCGTAACACACTTACTGTAGCAATGGTTTCCATTTTGACAGTTCAACAACATTCATTGCGTTGTTGAGCGGACAAAATTTTTCAAATCCTATATCTATCGTTCAAAATGATTCAAATTGTGGTTGATACTGAGTTCCGCAATAGGGTTCTTTTTGGTTGCATTTTCAACTGACCAAAAAGACTGACTTGTCTCAACCTCTTTTTCTTCCTTTTTTATATGGCCGTATCGTATTTTTCATATCTGGTATGACAAATGAATTTATACTATGGTATGACATACCATAGTTTATATTTAAATTATTATAATTCGATTATATGCCTAGATTAATATATACTACTGAACCACGTGTACACTTTTTTGTAAACTTATTATTATTTCAATAAATTTTATTTTATTTAAATTTTTTTGCCAGTTTTTTTTTTTGGCTTGAAGATTCCTGAATATCATCAAATCAATTTCTAAATACAGACTAAGTATTTAGTTATTGAAATTATAATCTAAAGCTAAGCTACTGTACCTAGGTACTATAGTTACAAGCGGATTATTAGTCGTATAAAATTAATACCTAATAAATTAGCACCGTGAATTTGTTGTTAAATCCTTTCTGCTGTGCACGTAATATAATCCCCTAGTCGTTTTTCAAGATAGGAGAAGGGAGATGGGAGGGGAATACGAAGGCTCATCCAACCAGCTTTAAAATCGCTGTATAATGTAATATGATCGATGATCAAATTCTGAAAACGAACCATGAAGTAATTTTGTGAAATTTTGCACAAGAATTCCTTAAATAACGAAAGTGATCACTAATGAAGGATTTTTTTAAATCATCCCCTAATTTTATAAGTTTACCGACGGGAAATCCTATCAGGTGCACGGCTTGTAGGTAGGTAAGTACCTAAACTAGGTAGCCTGCGAAATTCGTATAATCCTATTGATTGATATTTCATTAAATAGTCATTCAGTAGGATTTTATATTATAAACTTAGAGAGTGTTGTAATGATGATTTTAATAATAATAATTCGTAAAGTAAAGTCATATTGTTACTCCCGCGAATCATATTTTAATCAACATGACACTGACCTGCAAATTGAAAAAAACGTAAGAAAATTTGTATTTGCCCGACTACAATGCCAGAAGTAAAGGATTGCTTTGTTTAGTCATACTTTCTACAGCGTCAATCAAATCCGCTTACATTACAAAACAGTAGCACGTCATTATCACATGAGTATCAGGTTATCAATAACAAAGGAGTACAAATATCATTGTGGCGCGATTTGCTTGCGCGGGCGCACCGCAGCGCAAGGTATGCGCTAATTGTGACCGTGGGACTCCTTGTGCTCGAGCTGCTAATAATATGCTTGGTCAATGCTTTTGGAAATGTATTACTGAATGGGTATATGAAAAATGTTTGAAATTAAGAAAAAAATTAAAGTCAAGAAAAATAGGATAGAAATGTGTCGTTTAAAATACACTGAGTTCTCTATTACATTATCCTTTATAAAAAAACTTTAAAAAAACATCGTCAGTCATGGGAGTACGTATCGGGTCGATTTTAGGGTACCGTCAGTAACATTTTTACCGCTAAGTGAGAAAAACAGATATAGTCGCAGATTGCAACAAAAGAATTTACTCCGAAAAATTCGCAAAATCGACACAACCGTCAACGTCTTCTGCCCTCACGTATCTGCCCACTCTTAAGATCGCTCGTACCTAAATATAATTCGTAATGTTGTTGGAAAAATACTTTATTAACTTTAGCGGTCCCCCGACGCGACGACGCTTGGAAAATAAAAATATTTGAACTTACATAATATATGTGACGGTAATAATTATAATAGGTTTAAAATATTATTTGTTAGTTTTTAGAGTTTATTTTTTGTGTCGGGTGGTTTTTAAAATTTTTAATTCGAACGATTGAAAAAGTTATCTAACATTGTAATTCAACTAAAGACACGACAACAAATATTAATCTTCATCATCCAATAATGTTAAACCCCAGTCTTCGTCCCGGTCCACAATATTTTCTGATTTAAGCTCTGTACATGACGGGGTGATTCTGGACACATCTAACCCCACTCTCCCCTTATACATATTTTATTAACAAGGACAAAGCCAGTGTTTTAAGACAAAAATAATGTTCATGTTTACTCTGGCATGGAATAATTAATATTATGAACAGGAATTAATGTATTGTGAAAGATAAAAGGGGAGAAAAATGACAATAATATGTAGGTATATAAATATCATAATGGTACTTACTCCAAGAGATTCGATTCTATTGGGGATAAAAAATGATTTTCACTACTGAAAATACATGGACAATTTTAGTCAAAGAAATTGGAAGATGGAAAATGGAAACTCAACTTTTGGAATTGTTCAAAGTTCACTTAATTTTGACAGTGATTGTACTGACGGCTGTCATAATTTTGCTTCCCCTTCTCTCAGATATTTCAATACGCGAAGGGAATTTATTAATTAATTCATCGATTTTTTTCATAGCTTCTTTTAACAATTCCAAAATTGACCGAAGTAAACTTTTGATAACAATGTCTTCGCTGGGATAAATTAACAAACACTTTGAGCAAAATAAATGTAAGCCTTAATTACAATATACAAGCTAACACTAAAATAATTGTATGTACAGGCGCCAGCACATCAAGCTACTACAATCTGTCAATTTTCTTTAATAGATTTTCAACTTTATCGCTAAAGTGTTGGTTCAAAGTTGTTTGGGAAAATTTGACAGTTTCGGGTAGCTTGATGTGCTGCGTCTGTACCACGTTGGATTGCAATGCTGATTCTTTGGGCTAAAAATATGTCTTCTATAAGATTGAAACTATCTTACTGCCACATAGACAAATACACTGCTACAAGTACCTATCTGTTGACGCTCGAATGACTTTGACAAGGGGGCACTGTTGGTAAATAGGTATTAAATTGTGCAATTGTTTTGTGAAATGACACTTGAAAATTTGAAATGTATTAAAAAAACAAGATGGCGACGTAAGTTCCGATTTTGACCAAGCGCCAAAATCAAGAAGCTTGTAGATAAAAATGGAGCCACTGAAACCGACTGTGGGCTAACACTCTCTTTCTAAATACGCACTTAAGAACGAGACAGTGACATATGTTTTCTTTGTCTTATGTATGGATTCAGAAAGAGAGCGACAGCCCACAGTCGGTTTCACTTAGTTGTTCAGAGTGTTGGCTCCACTTTTATCTACTTACATGCTTGGCCAAAATAACCTTACAGCGCCCTAGACCTTGTCATTTAATGATGTGAAAGACACACACACACACACAGACACATTTAACTTTCGTCGATATACTTAAAAACAAAAACTACTAATAAAAAGGTTAATGTACAACAACATTATACACACAACATATTCTATGTTAATTAATGTAATTGGGTATGTAAAGTTTTTTTCAGGTATTTTTTTTATATTTTTAATTTATAGATTTAGTTATTTTAAGCAACTAATTTCAAAATTTTGTTTTTCTAAGCAGCCATTAATTTTAAATAAATTTTCTAAATTCTGCTTCAAAAGTAGGCTGAAGAGTTCAATATCTATGCCACGTATAACACCGTAATAAAAATTCTAAATTTGACGTTTTTTGCTTGACATCAGAAACTTCAAGCATGACACTAGACAGTTTTAGAGGTGGGAATGATCGACATAATCGATTGAACATTTACTTAATACAGTTATTAATTCTGTATAGGGATAAGTGGACGGAGGGAAGGGAGGCCTTCGCCCTGCAGTGGGACAGAAATGACTGATAATTAATAATTAAATTAAATAATAGGTATTATTAATATGTCACTATCAAAATCAAACCAATAACAAGTAGCTACAGTACCTAGTTATATTTGCAAGTTTGCAACACCATTTGTGGTTACAAAATATTTCCAATGATTTTATACTTAATATATTATTATTTAAAGGGAATACATTTTATTTAAGCTATCATTATAATGATTGATTAACGATAATTCAGAATTCGGGATTTAGATTTTATGTGTGAATAGATTTTCAATGTTTGATTTGAATCGATTCAAAGGCCGAAATTTTCGCACGACTGCATTACATACCTATATTAATATGGTCATCCCTATAGTTGACATATGACTTTAACTTTTTAACATATGATGAGAGGAGGCACTGAAAGTATTCTCAATCTGCTTACTTGTGACGTCATTTGGAGGTCAAATGAAAGTCAAGTGGTATTAAGTGTTTATGTTAAAATAAACTTCATCTTATAATTTTAAGCACTAAAAATAGAAAAATTAAGTTAAGAAACCTTAAATCTCGAAATGGTTTGGGAATCAGCGGAGGATTTTTTTTCTTTACATACCGAATTGGTGTCGTCCCGTTTTATTTAACTATAAATAAATAAATATAATGTTTATACACGGTCAAATTAAATTAGCTAGTGAAACTCCGCAGACGTGATAAGTATCGATATCTAAACATGATAAAACAAAAAATAAATTAATTGATGGTATTTTTGTGGGGTCATTGACCGTAGTTAGTGTAGTCACTTGAAATATCAGTTTTTTTTTTTCTGAAAAAACAAAAGAAAACAGATTTTCTCAACTCAAACTTCAAGGAACAAAGTATCAGCGGCCGTTTACCCCCAAAAAAACATAAAATAATATATAAAATGATACCCATCACGTCTGCCGAGTTTCGCTAGCTAATTTAATTTAACCCTGTACGGCAATAAAACACGTTTTCTAACCCGTTAACGCAAAATAAAATAGAGAAATCTATTAGAACATGAAAAGGTCAAACCTTTATAGTGATAAATGTAAAAAACTGAGTCAAGGACTCGACAAAGATCGGCAAAGAGTTACACCTTTTTTCAGGCGTCATCAATCACGTTCAGGATCGATTTGAATAGCTGGGAGTGCGAACATTTTGTAATTTAACTTATTTAACCTCTCAGGAACGGGCTATCGCTTTGTTTTACTCCTGAGAAAGGAACTACTTTATTTTTTTATGTGAGTGGAAACGCCGTCGTACTTAGGACATATTAATATTTTTTTTTATTTGCCTAGCCTTTTTCCCAACTAAGTTTACATGAAGCGACTATGTATCTGACCTCCACAACCAAGCTATTGGGTAACACTAACCCGGCTTCGGCTTTCGGCTAAAAAAGAACACAAATAAAATAATAATAACAACACTAATAATAACACTACCCATAACGGCTGTAAAAGTTCTACGAATGACAGCCGGGACCAACGGCTTAACGTGCTTTCCGAGGCGCGAAAGGGTCTTGATATGTAACGATGGTGACCCATCTACGGACCAACCGCGGCAAGCGTAGCTTAACCTGATCGATCGACTGTAATACTTAGCCACAAGTCCTTATAGATCCCTTATGATGTTCAGAAACGTCAGATGCGTACTTAGAGTAACATGTAATTACCCTAAGTAAGCCGAAGATGCTTCACTGTAATAGCTCGCGATCGCAGTTTAGCTCGCTACCTCGATGTCACCTCCATGTAATACAAATTCACGCATGCACATGCCAGGCTTCGAGGTAAACCTCCAAGCAGCCCGCGATGTATCGCAGTGGGGTGCGTGCGTGTTTATTAACATGCATTCGTTTTACATGGAGGTGACATCGAGATAGCGCGCTCAGCCACGATCGCGAGGTATCGCAGCAGCGTGACCAGATTCAGTATTTTAATACTTTTTCGGTATATTTTATTGACTTTTCCGAGCATCAGTATTTTTGTAGGTATATTGGCGGAAGTATTTTTAAAATACTGAATCTGGTCACGCTGTATCGCAGTGAGGCATATTCGGAATGCCACTTAAATATGTACTGGCAGCCGGCGTGCGTGTATGACGAAGCAAAAGGAATATCTAAGGACCGTTGCAAGTGGCGTTCTGTAGTTTCTGCCAATCCCCATAGGAAGAAAGCGTCAGTTTACGTAGATATGTGTATGAGTAAGTGCTTTATTTATTTTTTAATATGAAAGGTGTTTATTTGTTACACGAACAGGTGCACTTGTGCTAACTAAGTCTAGAATAACAAGTATACAAGGCAGAGAAAACACACTCGATGTTGAATTCACCGTCAGTAGAAGCCGTTGTTTATGTAGTAGATACACAACAAGTAAATAGCAAGAAACTTCATCTTTAGGTTAGTAGTAGTATGATAGGAAAGTAATTGTTTTAAAATCGTCATAATTTCGATGATTATAATAAGAACGTAAGTACCACAAGGCAAAAAACGCCGAAAAATAACACGCTTCTTGTGTGAGCCCATTTAATTTTTAACTTTATTTTATTTTTATTAATTGTTGTTATACACTCAGTGGAAATTTCAACTGTCTACCTATTACGGTTCATTAGATACAGCCTGCTGACAGACAGACAGACGGACAGATGGCCAATGAAGGCTTAGTTGGATACGGAATTCTAAAAAAGTGTAGGTTTTTTTTGGTATTTTTAACATAACCTTCAATTGTTTAGTGATCAAGGTCATTTACTTTTTTTGCTGGCTTTACTGGATGTGTCACTGACCACCATTCAATAACTCACAATAGTTTTATTCATGACATTTTTTGTCTGGTTAATGGATAACTATGGTTACTATCCCTACCTCTATGGCTCTATCCTACCAAGTTCCTCTAAGGATGTCTGGGATATCATATGTTGGAGACCAGAAGGGCATGTGACCAGAGGGGCAATTCTCGTAATTTTAAGAACGTTCACAGTCTGATCTGTCTCAATCTGTCAAAAATACCTCTAATTTCCCTACATTTTAAAAAGCTTTTTTACATTTGTTTGACGCCTAGATGAGACTGCGACTAGATTATGAACGTTTTAAATTACGAGAATTAACCTTCTGGTAGGCTAAAAAAGCTAAAAAGCAAAAAAAAAAAAAAAAAGCAAAAAGCAGCTAAAGTATGGAAGGGTATGACGTACCGCGTGTGTTGAGCGCACTAAATAAGCTCGTGGAGGCCAACCCGGACTGCGATCTGTTCACTAATAAATTCACCAATTTAATAGTTATGTGCCTACATTTTTGTGAGAATAATAGTATTTCATTGTTGTTATTGGTTTATATTTATAATAGAACTTATTATATACAAGGTGTAACATAAGTAACGCAAGACCTCGTACACCCCAAGTAGAGTATTGAGTTAAAAGCATAATACAGTGACCAAAACTTATATTTTTTAAAGCTTCCTATTTTTATTAAGAAAATCGTGTTGACACTAGCGTTACTTTATGCATTTAAAATTGAGTCTTATTGCCTTGAAATAAGATTTAATTGTATTTGGCTCAATCGGCGGTTAGTATGAAAATATTCATAATTTTTGAAAAAACACCTATATTAAAAGTTACTGAAATCGATTCAGTAGTCAATTATGAACAAACTACTTTCAGGACTTGCGTTTATTCTGTTACACCAGAAGGCCAATTCTCGTAATTTTTAAGAACGTTCACAGTCTGATCTCAGTCTCAATATGTCAAAAATATCTCAAATGTCCCTACATTTTGACAAGTTTTTGACATTTGTTTGTCGCCGAAATGAGACTGCGACTAGATTTTGAACGTTTTAAATTACGAGAATTGGCCTACTTGTATATGTACTTTGATTTATGGTAATTGGTTTCTTAAGCCGTATAAATCAAATAAATAAATAACAGACCCATTCATGATATTCAATTACCAAAGCGACCATATTTCAAAAGCCTCATCAATACGAAAAGGCTGATTACTACCAACGTAGGTACCTATACCGTTTCTCGTCAGACTGCCAAATCCACCTGGCGGGGGATCAATCCGGATCGCGTATCACGAGGCCTTGCTGCCAAATGACAGTGATTGCCATAATTTACCTGCGCAATATTGACTGGGCAGTAGATTTGAGTTGGCGCTCTGCTCCTGACGTCACAGTCAATCAATCAGCTGCGTAATATGGAATTAAGTTAGTTAAAATAATAATATAGGTAGGAATATTTATTTCTTTATTTTGCTAGATGGACGGACGACCTGAAGAAAGTGGCTGGAATGGACTGGATGAGGAAGGCGGAGGACAGGGTGTTGTGGCGCAGCCTGGGAGAGGCATACCTATGTCCAGCAGTGGACTGCAATAGGCTGAGTTAATTGATATTTATATCCGATAAACGTATCCATTGAATTACAAAATATTTTTTATCCTAGACTAAACTAGATAAAATTAATTATTATTAGGTATAGTCTTCAGTGAATTCATGAGATCAATTAATTTACATTTTAAAGCAAAATAAATATTAATAATTGAACACACTAACACTAACATAATAAAGCCGAAGATTGCTGTATTTTAAGACTATTCACTTTTAAATTATGTACTTAAATATAATTCAATAAATAAATGCGCAACTGAGAAAAAAAATTAGTTATAAAAGCTGAAGAGAGAGAAGTTTGAACGCGCTAAACTCTGGAAATGGCAGTCGGATTAAAAAAAAAATCTGTTTGCATCTGTTAGCCCAGTTCTTGAGAAATGTCATCACGCTACGAAACTTAGGAGCCGAGCAAAACGGCAAAAGTTAGAAAGGACGCTAAGGGAAAGCGAAGACATAAATCGGGCGGACGATGCGATGCGACGGGGTGGGTCGGAGCCGGTTTTTTGAATTGTTAAGAGGTCGGTCAGTCAGAAAGATAAAACGAATTGCCCATTCTAAAGTGTATTAGAGTACTTATGGAGAAGAACGGACAAGAAACTCCACAGACACTCATCATCTGCCTAGCCTTTTCCCAACTCTATTGGGGTCGGCTTCCAGTCTAACCGGATGCAGCTTATTTTACATGGAGCGACTGCCTATCTGACCTCCACAACCCAGTTACTGAGTAATACGAAACCCCTTGGTAAGACTGGTTATCAAACTTTCGGGCTTCTGACGACCCGTAACGTCTGTCAAAGATCCACGAATGACAGCTGGGACCAATGGCTTAAGTTCTTTCCGAGGCACGGAGAGGTCTTGGTATGTAAAGAAAAGATGGTCACCTATCCACGGACCAACCGCGGCAAGAGTAGCTTAACCTGCCACGGACACTCTTTTATATAAAAAAAACCACAGCAAGCGACGGAGATTATTAATTAGTAACTATTCGTAAGTCGAGTAAAGTTGTAAAACTATCAAAACACCAGCGAAGTTTCGTATAATTGTCTACATATGTGAGTGGAATACTTTGCAGTTTTTGTAACAAAAGTAAAAAGAAAGCTTAAATTAATAATGAACCGTTCTCGAGTCCTTAAAATAACACTTGAGTCTACGCAAAAACATTTACTCAATACGGTTCAGAGGTTTCCGGGAAGATCCGGCTCATGCAAATGCAATTACTGCCATCGAAAGCTCTTTCGGCAGTCCCTCAAAATTAATTTCAAGTAAAATATAAAATTGCAAACGTTTGAGCTGTCTACCTACTTATTTTTAATTAAAATGTTATAATTATACACAGTAATTAATACAGCCCAAACAATTAAAATCAAGTAACATTTTCGTAACCGCAAGTTATTTTTTCAGTGAGGAAAATATATAATTTATGTCTACCATACATCAATGTATAATTACAGCGCGTTGCAATAACCATGCGATATGCTTTTGACATTTATTGTTTTGTGCCATTGGAACGGAAGCTTTAATTTTTGGATCCATTTCAACGGGCACATAATTCTGGCAATATTATAAATCATTATGAAAATTAACTCATTTTAGTAGATCATTTGTTATATGGAATAATGAATGACTTTATAGCGTGTTTGGTACAAGTACCAGAATAGGGAGCCTATCCTAGTGTCTTATATGGCATGGCACGGTAGGTAATTATTTTTGTTCTCTATCTGGGGTCGGTCTTCTTGTACGATGTGTCTTGAATTATCATAGGACTTAGGTTCTCCGCTTTTATCTCCCTCTCGATACTGGACCACCATATCACGATTAGTAATTGAGGTTTTTTTTTTTTTAATTATCCGAAATATAGTCGCAGCTTTTTTGTTTATGGTGGTAAAATAACATAATAACCTTTAATGTTATCTGCGGTTGGTTCTAGAATATGGCATACAGTGTTTCCAAAATCTGAAAATTGTGTAAAGGTAAAAAAAAATAATTTTGTACTAGCAAATTATACCTACCCCCATCCCTCAAAAAATTGTTTCTGTCCTTTAGTGTTCTACCAAAAACCTATAGTGTGAAATATTACATGGGCTTCAATAAACACAAAAGGCTTATGATAATCCAATACCAATCGCTCATGTAATGATTGATCTATGATCAATTAATTCATTTGACAAACATTTTAGTATTAGAACTTAATCCAGCTTACAGGTTTATTTAATACAGACGAAGTAAATGATAGGAAATTAAACCAAATTGACATTCAATGTGGCAATGCTGCCAATCTTCTGGGCACGTTTCCGAATGACAAAGATGCGGACGAATACTTCGACGCCTAAGTGCCCTTTTGTTTTTGTATTTATTTGTGTAGTTAGTTAGTTAGTCATTTAATTTAGTACGTAGTGTAAATAGAATGTCCTAAATGGAAAACATTCTCAAACTACAAGAATGAATAAACTTTAAGAAGAAATAAAAAAAATATTCATTTTACTTATTCATTTTAAAATACAAACGTATCCGAAGACATTCCTGAATTTGAAAATAGAAGCATAAAACAACCAGCGCGCTTCTTTCTAAAAAAAACTTCGATAAAAATCTCTATTCAAAATTCCACTTAAACTAATGCGATTCATCTTATTATTTATTTATCGTGATAATGATCACTAATCATTTCTCATCCGCCTACTAATGAAGCGGTAAAACTTAGGTGTGAAGAATGCTCATCTTCCTTTCCACCGTTAATGATATTAATAGGCTTATAAATCTCCGCGAGTGGGCCGCCATGATTAATTTGTATTTAAAAGCTTTTTGATAGTCAAATAAACCGATTGATCGTTTTTTTAATGGTTTTAAGTAATAAGTCGCGTTCTAATGGATGGACATAACCTTGCGCTCAAAGTTTTAATAAACTTACTAATCAATATCATGCATTATAAATGAAAGCTACAAATCCTATCAGAATACCAGCGCGGCGGTATTTATTTTTACAGACTTCACAAAAAGGAGGAGGTACTATGTTCTGATGTTTGTATGTTTTTTTTTAAATATCGCAGTGTTATGCTGAGATAGGAGCCTCTTTGGCTTCGCACAGGGCTTTATTTTGCGGTTGTTTTAAATGTAACTTTGTTAGTTTTAAAAGCTAATTATTTACTATTTAACTTTTCTGTGTTTGTCCCAAATGAAATATTATTATTTCTTTTCTTTGTACAGGAACTTACCTGCGCACATCACAGTTGGGGCAATCTAGAATATTAAGTAATTAGTATAGAAATTAATATAGGGTTGGTTCTGAAAACCCATTTATATTAGAAGAAATTATGTATTTACGTTTTAATTCCCACAGAGACTCGCATGTTAGTTTTGTTTTCACATTATTTTAAACTTATCCCAATGCTGATGTAAAAAAACCTTTACTAAATATGAAATTATTTAAAAATATCCAAAAACAAGCAACTCTTGCCACAAGAGGCAATCGTAATGATTTAACACAGAAAAAACTGGCCGCTGTAAAACCATTGGAAATATTGGAAAACGACAAAAAATATACATTTCAAATACGATTACAGATTCAGATTTCTCAATGATTTTGTATTATTTTCATTTGCACTTTTTGTGGTGATTTCTTCCGCTTTTTCACGCATCATAGGAAATTTTATGTAAATCTAAAAGCTATCTAGGTAAATTTAAAAGAAAAAATCTAGGTAGGTAGGTAGGTAAAGTTTTTAAATTGTTAACAGTTTTGCCCGATTAGTTTTGATCACGATCAACTACCACTCCCCATTCTGTGCTTATAGATCAATGTTATTTTTGCCTGTAGAGACATCATACAACATCGTCATCTATAACAGCCGCGACTTACGAATTGCTAGGTCGTAGTTTCGAACCCAGACTGCAGGCGCTTTACTTTGTCTAAAATTATTTCATCTCCATTGCTCTTAAAACGGTGAAGAAAAACATCGTGAGGAAACCGGCATGTCCTAGAACCAAAAATTTGAAGACATGTGAGATCTACTCGTACCAACCTTGGGCCCTGGTATTGGATTATGGCCCGCTCCCTCTCACCGACGGAAGGCCTGGAGTCCCAGCAGTGGGAACATTATAGGCTAATTATGTATGTATATGTAAAACGAAAGTAATAACAGGAAATTTGGAAAGTAATACCTAAAATCTAAGTTAGCCAAAACTAGAAATTAACCTACATTTATAACTTTTATAGGTAGATAGAAATGTATAGAATAGAATAAAATGTTAAAAATGTATAGAATTTAGTATCGGTAATCTAGGGCATGTCAAGAGATAGGTATTAGTTTCAGTGCAGTTAACTCAAATCCCTAAACTAATTATTGCGAGTTCTGACTTGGCAAGCGTCTGGAGTGTGGACTTAGAGAAGATTGCGTTTTAATCATAACTTTATAGATCCAAATCTACATTATTATTATTATATTACAGGAACTAAGTATATTTTTTAATGATTTTGTATAGATATGGCAGAAGACTGGCAAAAAATTATGAAATTATTATTTTGAAGTATAACTAATCAGCCTTTAATGCTCCTACTACTCGGACACAGGCTTCTAAGTGAGAGAGTGCGGACCATAATCCATCACGCGGGGCCAGTACAGGATAGTCAACCGTATTACAGAATAATTTTATATTCTGTGGGCCCACTTTGAACCAATTGGTATAATTGTTGGTTTAAAAAACAACATTAAAGAATTGGGTCAGATCGGCAGCACTTTAATAGAAACGTACCAAAGTGCCATTAGGGGAATCAATACCTGCTAAGTACTTATATTTAAGTTGAGCTATATTATAAAGACATCTGATAATCGATACTATCGTGAAAATTACCGTAGAAATTTAGGGCGCATTCCAGCAAACGTTTATACCTAGGATAAGTTTTATCCTGAGAATTAATTTTGAATTTTTGACAGTTTTACCATACTAGAACTGTCAGACGTCAATATTATTTCCACGACTAAAAGATATCTGACTTTGGCAAAATCAGCCCTAAATCTATTTAAAAAAAATCGACTAAAAGAACACAGTAATTAAACGTCACACATGGAAACCCTAGTGGCAAGCCATCCAAGCTATCCAAGCGATCTCTTCGGGTAATAAGCTTTGAAATCGATTTAAAACTATCGTACGGGTGCCCGAGAGGCGAGCAAACAAACTAATAAACTTTCTCTTTTTATACTGCATCGCTTCAGACTATATTGATCCGATTTTCCGCATAAGGAAACTATCTACAATCTGCTCACACGTAGGTATTTGGAGATTGTAATTAACATCGGATTGTTTTGCTGACTACCTTCATTGTTTACAAGCAATCATTCCATAACACTGTAATCGACTCGTCGACTTATGAACGCAAATGGCACTCGAATCAGACTAGTCCAACTGACGTTTATACCATCGACAATCGTTGCGTGATTACCGGAAGAAGGGTGGAATTTGAATTAGGCCTTCTAGGGGTTACCTTAGACTTTCAATGTTAGCCAAAATTGTCAACCTTTTCTTTGTACCAAGTTCGGAGCAACTATTAACAGTCACCTTGAATTGACCTGCACATCTACTGTCCTGCAAATTATGATGGAAGAACCAGCACCTTTATTGCGTAACACACTATCAATTGCAATCTGAATCATTTTGTAGGATATTGCTAAATGCTAATCAGTTGTTTCGTTTGTTCAAAAATTACGTTAAGATGACTCCGACCGCGCAGGGGCGCCCTCTTCGTTTGTTTTAGTTTTATTATAATCTCTAAAACGGAAAATAGTGGCCACTATCTTTGAACTTAACAATGTAAAACTACAATTTCTAATAATAATAACGTATAATCCTGTGGAGCACGACGTTACATGCTTATTTTCTGCATTTTAATTCTAAAATAAAAGAAATAGCCAAACTAATGATGAGGGCGCCACTGCGCGGTCGGTGTCGTATTATTAACGCAATGAATGTTTTTAATCTGTCAAAATTAAAGCCATTGCTACTGATAGTGTGCCGCAATTACCCGCAGAGCCAGTAACATTCTTCAACAAAAGAACAATCCCGTTTAATTTGAATTTCATAATTGAAATAGCCATACCAAATAGCCGTACCTATGTAAATGCAAAGTATTTCAGCTTTCAGCAATACGGAAAAAAGGCAGCAAAAGTCGAATAAAAAGTTTTATTAGAAGCAAGAACTTCTACTCAACACGGGGACATTGGAGCTTGGCGAAATATGTCATTTGTGTACTCGAAACTTTTTTTTACTCTCAACGCTCTAGGTACAGCGGATTTTGGAGAACTAGGGTTTCAATCTAAACATGCTATCTAAATAGGGTTAGCAGGACAGGACCCTTTTCGTTTATTGAGAACCATTTATTTTACTTTGCGTCTGTTTCAAATTATCTTGATAGGCAGCATCTACCAGATAAATTTAAACAAAAATGGAATACAGATGAATTAACTGTTAGAAAAGGTTACTAAGAGCCCTCCAGACCGAATTTCGGCCATGGCGACCAATCTCAGCGGAGACCAGCCTTTGGCGCGGAAGATGTTATGGTGCACAAGTGTGTGCCCAGACACAGGTGCACTCTCTGTTCCTTCACTCTCATTATCCGATGGAACGGCAATCCAACACGACCGAAGAGAGATCACGCACAGGACCATCGGCCTAACGTGCTTTCCGAGGCAAGAGGGTTCAGTCCGCGAGGCGTAAGCTTAGCTTTGCATTTGTGTGAGTGCATGTATAGATAGTCGGCGAAATATTCCCAATAGTCCCCTCTAGCCCTGTCCTCCGGGTTGACAGCTGGGTATTGTCTTCCCAGTTCTCACCGGGGTGACAATTTGTGCCGACTGTTCCCTTTGAAAACTTTCCCAGCTGTCACCCTGGAGGACAGGGCTAGAGGGGACTATTGGGAATATTCCACGTCGTCCTAGAGCGCGACGCGTCCTTTGCTTGGTTTAAACCGGTTTATACTGCTTTTTGACAATCGGCCTGAGGCGCACTCTTACGCCTGAGGCGAGCTTACGCCTCGCGGACTGTATCACACCGCCAACTTCCTAACTCCGTGTTGTTACTAAGAAATTCCCAATGGGAAAACCCAATAACACTTTGCTTGACCCGGTAATCGAACCCAGGACCATAGATGATATACCATAGACCATACATACTCAGCAGTCACACTTACAACTACAAGACCAGCGGATCAGTTGAAAAGATAGGTGAGGAAAGCGCCGTTAGAAAACTTATTTTAAATGTTTGTAAAACTTCTTAGTTTACTCCAAAATGGCTGGCGATATATTATTTCGAACCTAAGTTATACGATCTTCGGACTCCACTCCTAGCTAAATTATCGCCTTAGAACTTTCTACTAGACACGATCTATATCTTCTTCACGATTATTTTCCTGAAAAGTTAGCTGAAAAGGTAAGGAAAGTTTAAAATTTTAAAAGATGCTTTTAATTGCCACCTTTATCTTATGCAGGCAATTAAAAGAGTTTGTTAAAGAAACGACCACCATCGCTGTCCCAAGGGTTTTGGCGATAGCTAAAGTTTAACTAAGCAATGTAGGCGCTGCATCCAGCAGTCCTTTTGTCAAGGGAGATCTCGACAACGAACCTTCATAGAATAACGTTTATAGAATAATGTTTTTTTTTTTTAATTATGTACAATTATAAAGGGTAGTATTTAAACGCAAATCAAAAAATATCCTTTTTCTATGCAATAAAATTCCGAATTCCCATCAAAATTACTGATTGCACAGCAAAATATTCAACTCAAAATATCACTAAACACACTACAATTTATTTTCGCAGCGTACAGCGATTTTTACGTCAGGTCGACGGGCTCCTATTTCCGTCTGCAGTGTTTAAAGGAACCTAACCAATCCGCACCTCGGGGTGCCCCTGACGTCGTTTAGTATTATGCGAATTTGCTGTGCTGTCAGTATTATTTGCTGTGCAGTCAGTATTTATGCTATGTATGTAGTATTTTTTGATATGCAATTTATAATATCCCAATTATAAACAACTAGTTTCTGCCAGCGACTTTGTTCGCGTGAAATTGCTGCCCCCAGCGAGGCATCCCGTCGACCGCCCGCGTTATTACTTTATTTTCACTTTGCTTTTTTTCAGAATTTTTTCTTTTTGCTCTACTCCTAATGGCCGTAGCGTGATGTTAAATAGCCTAAAACCATCCTCAAGAATTAAACTAAAAAATTCAAATCTGACTCCAGGGATTAGTGCGTTCAAACAAACTCTTCAGCGTTATTATTAGTAAAGTATTTTTGTTTTGTATAAAAGTAGTATTAGTACCTACTTAGTTTGTTTTTGTGTTTTTGCGCTGTGATATTTATTTTTTAAATATCGCAGCATTATGCTGAGATAGGAGCCTTTTGGCCTCGCTCAGGTCTTTATAGGGTACCGTACCTCAAAAGGAAAAACGGAACCCTTATAGGATCAGTTTGTTGTCCGTCCGTCCATCCGTCCGCCTGTCTGTCAAGACCCTTTATCTCGGGAATGCGTGAAGATATAGAGTGGAAATTAAAACTATATATTTAAGTCTGCGGTCCCTTGAAGCTGTGTAAAAATTAAACTTCTATGTTAACGTAAAAAAAAGACACGGCCGTTTATGCCGCAAAAAAACGTATATTTCGACACTCTCAAGGCAATCAAAGTGTATAGGGTACTTCCCGTCGACTTAGAATCATGAAATTTGGCAAGAAGCAAGCTCATGTAGCACAAGTAAAGCAAAAAATCCGAAAACCGAAAATTTGTAGTTACATACCTATTTTGTACGGAACCCTTGCTGCGCGAGTCCGAATCGCACTTGACCCGTTTTTTTTTATTTACTTGTTTTGGTTGTTTATAATGTAACTTAGTTACTTTTTAAATAGTTATTTTTTTACTTTTTGTATTTCTTGTGTGTGTCCCATTTAACATACTTTTCTTTCTTAATAAACTCAGTTGCATGCACCACTAGGCAACAGTCCACACGGTGGATGCCTGAGAATGGACGGCGACGTCGAGGCCAGGAAGAAGTGGCGAGGCGATCTGGACGCGTACCATTAGGGCTGGTTTGAGGTGGCACAGGAGAAGGATACGTGGGAAATTTTGTGAACAATTTTACAGGAAATATCACGAATATTGGGACATCGAATGACAGTATTTACAGTGTGATTCTTCATCATGTGCATATATTGTAATGAGGGATTTGACTTGCTTAATTTTATCATTGTTGTAAAATTAAATATTCACCTAGCGTTTTCGGGCTGATAAGAACAGGTAACTTGCATAGTCAAGAAGTGACTAAGCTAAATGTTTACCTGCTGGCTGCTACACGACCTCTTAATAAATACGTTCAGAAATATAACAGCTCAGGGAATGTTAAGGAGGCAGGTCAGACGTTGATACGTTAATTACACAATGTCGTGTCAGACAGTCCATTAGGGTTCTAGCTCTATCTGTTAGTACAATGAGCCTTTCTGTTAGGGGATTTTTATCAGATAAGTTTACGTAGAGAATGCGAAATTCTGCCAGCAATGCAGCTTTGTTTCTCTTCTATAGTTTATAGCAGACGAACCTAGTGGGTTCTCCTTAATTTAATATAGGCCATAGGTTCTCAACGTGGGGCGTATGAGACTTCAGCCAGTAGAAGACTCAGAGAAAACTATATGTATATCCTATCTTACGATTAAGTATCTATTACCTATTATACGTTTAGATATAATCGTGGCAATGACTATTTCAGATTCGCTACAAGTGGTGAGAAAAAAAAAAATAGAAAAAAAAAAACTCAATGAGGTGGGCGAAACAAGGTTGGGAACCTGTGACATAGGCCAAGCAGTCTAAGAACCTAGACTAGGACCTCACATGGAATAATAATACCTATAATCACGGCCTTAATCTTTGAGACATTTCTGTTCTTAAAGACGTTACTCATTGTCGATATAACAAATCAATAGGTTAATTTATTTAAATACTAGCTGCGCCCCGCGGTTTCACCCGCGTAAGTTTTGATCCCGTGGGAATATCGGGATAAAAAGTATCCTATGTGTTATTCTGATGTATAAACTATATTACTGTAAAGTTTCATCAAAATCCGTTCCGGAGTTTTTGCGTGAAAGAGTAACAAACATCCATCCTCACAAACTTTCGCATTTATAATATTAGTAGGATAGTAGGAAGTAGGATAGTAGGATTAGTAGGACTAATACAACAAAGATAAAGAGTTTGTTCGATCGCGCTAATCTCTGGAACTACCAGACTGACTTGAAACATTTTTTTTTTTCATTTGATAACCTAATTCCTGAGGAAGGCTATATGGTGATTTAACATCACGCTACGACCCTTAGGCGCCAAGCAAAAAGAAAAAATGCAAAGCGAAAACGAAGTAGGTAGGGGTTTTACGGGTATTTTATAATTATCTGCTAATATATAAAATTCTCGTGTCGCGATGTTAGTTACCATACTCCTCCGAAACGGCTGGACCGATTTGTATGAAATTTTGTGTGCATATCGGGTAGGTCTGAGAATCGGCCAACATCTATTTTTCATAACCCTATTTTTTTTTTGACTGCGTTTGCGGGGTCAGCTAGTACCTATATAAAAATGTGGCTGTACAATCATGATGATTCTCTCGTGACAGAGTCACAATCAAAACATTGAATAAAGGAAGGGAAGGTTATTCTTTTACAAAACATCATCATCTGCCTAGCCTTTTATGTATTTAATTGATTCAGGCGACGAGGGTCCATAGATAAATACCTTAATCTAAACATAAATATTTTTATTATTATAAAACTAAGTGACCCAGCGAACTTTCTACTTACCGCCCCAGATTCAATAAAGACGAAATTTTTTTTTTGTGAATTTTTCCAATGTTTTAATAGTGATTCCGCTATTCGGGGCGGAGACAATTCTAACAAATCAAAGATCATCAAAATCTTTTCTTGATTTATAAATGGTGTAGGTAACTAACCCGACTTTATTTTAGGTTAGATAGTACTTCACTAGCTTGTTCTTGTGCTGTTCTGTGGTAGGTACTTATCCGAGGAAGCGACGGAACACCACGTCCTGCGGCCAGAAGTCTTCTTATGACGACGGGCAGATTCAGATTCAGATTCAGATTCGGCACGCGCACCACGAACGCCTTGAAGTTGACGTTGCGGTGCGATTCCAGTAACTGCACCTTCGGCGTGTACCTCGTCTTCTGGCGCACGTACTCCACGATGTCCTTCGCCTTAGTGGTGTAGTGTAGGCGGGAGATGTAGGCACACCAATGTGTGCGTAATACAAAGTTGAATACCAGTATTTCACAGAAAGCGACTGCCTATCTGACCTTTACAACCCAGTTACTGGGTAATATGATATCCCTTGGTAAGAGTATCACAACCGAAACATTGAATAAACCGTCTCGAAAGGGTACCTAATTCTTTCACAGAGCCTACCCAATATTAGATACATTTCATACATTTCCATAGCGAGATGCATTAAATATCTGCGGGCATTCGATAAAATGATCATACCCGACCCAGCCTTAGACCCAAGAATAACGAGGGGATATCCCAAATATATGTATGTGGGCAGGGATCCCTGCCGATTTATTGAAAGTTCATAGACTAAGTAGAGGTTTAATGCCTTTGCTTGATGGAAACTTATAGCCTTTCCTAATGCTATGCTACCACCTTTTTTTTAAGAGGGTGTAAGAGCGTGGGAATTTTAGTGTTTACTTATTCAGTGACTTTGGGATGAAGTTAGGTAATCATTTTGGTGCATAACTGATAAAATGAATGAGCTAATTGAAAACGATAGTATCTTATGATCGGTTCCTATAAACAAAAATGAATCATTTTGCTTACCAATGGTAGCTTTTTTTACTGTCGAACTGGGCATTTAAATACACTAGCTTCTGCCCGCGACTACGTCCGCGTGAAATTTTTTGTTCCTCCGACCCACCCCGTCGCATCGCATCGCCTACCTGCGCTATTACCTACTTCGTTTTCGCTTAGCGAAAACTTCTGCCGTTTTTTCTTTTTGCTCAACTCCTAAGGGACCTAGCGTGATGGTTAATAGCTTTCCTCAAGAATTAGGCTATCAAATGCACAAAAATTTTCTTTTTAATTCGACCGATACTTCTAGAGATTAGAGCTTTCAAACTAACTCTTCAGCTTTATTATTAGTATTCTTTTAAAACTTTGATATCTCCTAAGATATTCATTAAAATCAAATCATGTCAAGGGCAATTTTATTCAAACTTAAATACTTATGATGAATAATATACATATTTATTTGGATAAGGATTAATATCACGTTTTTATAAACTCCTTCGTAAATAGGTAATATGTAATACGGGCTGGTGTGCGTAACTCCACGTCAATGCGCGTATTTTGCGTATATACGGCCTTCGTAAATAATGCAATATTTTAGAACAAAATTTGATTACCATAAAAAAGGTTATAGTGACTCAATCTTAAAAGATAAGACATGCTGTCGCAAATTTTTTTTTATAACTTTTGAATGGAAACATTTCCGTCATACTTACATGATTTTTGAAGGGAAGCTCTCAAAAGAAATATTTATTCCCGTTTTTGCAACATTTTTCATTGATACTCTGCTCTGCTGCTCTGCTAGTCGTAGCGTGATGTTATATAACCTATAGCCTTTCTCGATAAATGGACTAGGTATCCAACACAAAAATATTTTTTCAATTCGAACCAGAAGTTCCTGAGATTAGCGCGTTCAACCAACCAAACAATGCCAATAAACGCATTTTTCTTTCTTTCAAACAAACTCTTCAGCTTTATAATATTAGTAGGTATAGATTTATAATAATACTATAGATTCGTAAGCTAATTTTACCTGTGATAGCCTATATCCATGAAGTAGCTATCACAGGTAAAATTTGCTTCTACTATGCAAATCTATGAGGTCTTTGATTCTATTTGATTATCATGTAATGTTGTTGATTATAATGTAATGTCATAATGTAATTTGACTAGCGACCCGCCCCGGCTTCGCACGGGTGCAATGCAATTTAATCATTTTAATTTAATGATTTTTTTTTTACTTGCCGCCAGCCCCTGCCGCCGATACCGCAGCAACCGCTATGTCCCTGCATTTTAAATCTGTAATATCTTCGAAAATATTAATTTAAATAACATGCTGTAAAGGGCCAGATTGACCTATATTAAATGCACAATGTATTTAAGGTACTTAATTGGATAAGGATTAATGCTGTATTGCTTAAAATCCCTTCGTAAATTAGCCATCATTTCTCGTAAAAAGTAAAGGGAAAAAAATGGTTATTGTGGGTTATCCCTAAGAGATAGACATATACCATCGCAGACTTTTTTGTAGACCTTTTTAAGGTGTACAATACTGTAGTACATTATTTTGATGTATCTAATTGGGTTCAGCCAGAGTTTGCAATGTAAGCGCAAAAAAAGGAAAAAAAGGGTTTATTTACGACATCACATTAGAAACCTCTAAAATTATCAGTGTTTCTCTACTATATTATACATGTATTATTATACATTAAACCTTCCTCTTGAATCACTTTATCTATTAAAAAAACCGCATCAAAATCCGTTGCGTAGTTTTAAAGATTTAAGCATACATGGGGACAGAGAAAGCGACTTTGTTTTATACTATGTAGTGATTATAATTAGTAAAGATACAAGTCTTAATTTTAACCAATAATGGTCCGTAAAATAAATAAATCGGCCATTACTTGCATATCTACCTGATGAATTTCGTATTCAGAAAACAAGGTGTCATTCTGAAATCTATAACTAATTTTGGTACCTGCTGAAAAGTAAAGCAACAGTTTAAAAGTAACTTAAGCTAAAGTTACTCAACGCAAACTATAAAATTACGATTGATGATAGACACAAAAACGTCAGCGCTCAACAAACTGCTCGTCAGTAACGTTCGCCAAATTAAAATACAATCTAAATCAAACATTACAAAATAAGACAAGCATCTTCACGTGTTGCAATGCACAAAATTGCAGCCATTATTCATACATCACATAATTCTATCATGTTTCCCTTTCATGCCGTGTGTACGGGAGATTTTTATCGTTTTAAATTAACCAGAGACAATGAATGTTAAAATATTCGGCCTGCATGGTCAGGCACCGTGAGCTATGATTGTTTTAAGTAAATTAATGTCCTGGAAAATTTTTAAATCGTTGCATTTTAGGTAATTTAATTACATAAAATTATAAAAAAGAACGTATGTAAGTACGTACCTACATAAGTAAGTATGTTCTCTTTGTTTTATTTATAACCGGTTTACTTTAAGTTTACAGCCTGTTTAATACCAATCTTACATCGAAGAGGAAATTAACTCAAGAAAAAGTTTTCGAGCCGTCGGATATGGCAATGAAAATATAACTAAGTATCTATACGCATATCATTGGGTAGGTAATTTTCCGAATGAAAATGTCACGGTACGGTACAGAAACTAAGTAGGTAGGTACCTACTGAATAACAATTGTGTCAATAAATACCACCAATCCGTATAAATCTCAAGCAAAATTTCATTATATTATTTTTAAAGAGAATTACGACTGCCGTTTACATAATAGATAAAAAATAATCATGCAAACTTAAATCAATTTTTATTTATTAAATGACTATAGTAAATAAAAATAACTCACCGACATACGTCGCTAATACAAATAAAACAAATAAATGTACTACAAAGTTCCATCGCATCTTCATCTTGATATTTTTATAGTTCACAAACCATTGCACAATTAATAACAACACTGAACGTTATTAATTAACTATTGCCAAGTATCTGCACACAAATACTTCGTCTTTCATATTAATAAGTCACTTCACAATCACGAAACTTTTTGTCAGTATAATGAGGAAACAAAAAGTAATAACTATGCTTCCAAAAAAACAATCGTCAAAATTCAAATTTCGTACAAGAAATTTGGCGCGAAGCGTACACTGTGCTCGCGAGTAAAGTTCGGAATGTAGTGTGTAAAGGCACGCATACACTACGCGGTGGTGATCGACCCTACCGGATTCACAGTCGGTGGGCGCGCGACTGCCGACTCCATGTGCACCGACCGAAACCTAACTTAAAACAAACTTAACATTTGCCGCTAAGTAGCTCTTATTTTATGAGCAATAAAGTTAATTTTCTAAATCTACTTTTAATAGAACCTACTGTTAATGATAATGCCGTAGTTTTGTAGAGCGTACGCGCATAGAAACGCTGTCACCCTATTGAAGGTATTGTTACGGAAGGCGATTGGAAAAACAAAGACTCGTCGAAAAAAAATGGGCAGATAAAGACATAGAGACCAATTACGCAGTAAAATGGAATGCGTTGAGCGCATTACGAATGAATGAAATATTATGCAGTTTTTATTAGTCATTGTTTACATTTTAACTGAAGCTTGTGATTGCGCAGCTGACGTGCGGTTGTTTTTGATGGCAATAACATAGTAAATGCAATAATTTTTTTATATAGGTTGACACCTGCGGCGAGCGCTTTAGATCGGACAGCATTCGGACATAATAACACCTTTGCAATGCAGTTTGTGCATAAAGTTCACTGCTCGAATATCGGTAGTTTTATGTAGGTAACTATTTGGTTCAGGTGTGCAGTGTGGATATCATTTGTCTCAATTAGTCTTATATGCTCACGTACGAATAGGTATTAACTTTATTTATAAAATTCAAAATTGGACCCGGTAGGTGGCGCTGTTCGGACAGGACCACAGGAAAAGTTGAAAATTCTGCTAGTTAGGATTTCTTTTCTTGATACTTAAAGCAGATTACCTAAGTAGATAAGCAGTAGGTACAAGCTATACTGTACTTACAACTTTTAATTAATTATGAAAGTAAAGTCGTAACGAGGATAGAGCAGAAACATAACTTCCTCTAATGCTAAGCTTATAACAGCCAAGAAACCGCATAGCGTGCTATTCCGCTTTATTAGTCGATTGGCACGATTTTACTCCTTACTTTTAAATATTATTATCTTTCTAAAGGCGACTCACACGAAGTTAATTTATTTGTGAGTGAGTCCACAACTCCAGAAATATGTAGGTTTTTAAGCACATTTTAAATTTTATGCAATAAAGTATAGAAAAAAGGACATTAGCGCACAGAAGTGATAAGAGTTAAATTTTATATTATAAAATGTGTAGGTAAGTACTTACTTTTTTCGTTACTTCGAAAGTTGCCTATAATATTATTTAAAACGGCGACGATTCGCCCGTTCCGAGCCTGAAATTCGTGTGAATCCACTAATAAACCGCTATTTTTAGACTAACCTTTTTTTTCCATACCTAAGAAATTTTGTTCCATATGAACAAATCTCATAACGAAAAGTGCTTAAGGAACAAATCTAACGTAAAGAGATATTAATGATTCTCATGACTATAATTCTGTCAATACATAATTATTTATTATAGTCGCGAATTATATTTTGATCAAGATACAACTTGACACTGACCAGCAAACTGCAAATAACGTAAGAAAATTTGAATTTCGCGGTCTACCACTACCTTAGAGCGTTGGTTTAATGCTCTAAGGCCCGTATTACAGAACGTCACTCAATACTCAAGCGTTATTTAAAACTAGATTCAACCATTTGATTGGTTGAAACTAGTTCAACCAATCAAATGGCTGAACTGATGGTTGGTTGGACTAAGTCCCGTATTACAGAACGTCACTCAATACTCAAGCATTAAACCTCTTTCGGCCAGTCTAAGCACAAACTTTTGAGGAAGTCAGGCGTCAGTTTTAGTAAAAACACATGCTAAGTATTATGGTTTCGCACATGGCAGGCCCACAGCAGCATCTGTCTTTAGAAAAAACGGAAACGGGCCGGAAGAAATTTAAAAAAATGTTGCTTGGTAAATAGCCCTGCCAAAAAAGTACCCATTGACGCCGCCGCCGTGGACTCGGCTTCTCGGGGTTTTTATAGCTATTTTAAATATTGTCACGCCATTTTACCCAAGTGCGTAGTCCGGTGGAGTAATTGCGTAACACACTACACATAAGTATCAATGGGTTTCATTTTGTTCAATGTTCAACAACATTCATTCCATTGTATAGATTATTGAGCAGACCAGGAGCAGACACATTTTTCGAACATAGCAATATCCTTCAAAATGATTCAGATTGAGATTGATGGTGTGTTACGCAATAATTAGGGTATTGGGTGTACCAGTATTTACACCCACTTTTCGGCAGTTGTGTATAGGAGACGAGTCTATTGCCATCACAGGTATAGATAGACCTAGATAACACAAGAATCACGATCTGTATGAAAACCAAGAGTACCATTTTTTTGACTACCTACTATGACGTCACAAGCGCTTTTTCTCACTCACGCTCATCCCAGCCAGCAGCCGATCGATTCTGTATAAATATCACCGTGAAAAGTTAGGTGAAGTTTAGAGTGAGCTGTCAAGAGTATCAATCCCTATCATCAGGATGACACTGACAGCTCACTCCGCACTCACTTCACCTAAATTTTCACGGAGAGATGGTTACAGAATCGCACTGCAGTACACAGAACTGAGCGCGAACGTGGCGGCTTTCGATTTTTGAACGTAAGTTAGTGCGATTTTTGGCACGCAAAGTAGTTGGTCTTGCGTTATCTAGGTTCCTAGTGTAGTATACAGGGTTATTTGTAAAACACCAGCAACCTCTTAAGAGGTCTTTGTACTCATCAATAAGAACAACTTTTACTATGGGACCAAACCTGAAATCACGAAATAAAAATCAGCTGTTCCCTACATTTATCTTCGTCTATCTCGTCAAAATGTAGGGAACAGCTGGTTTTCTATTAGTGGAAGCTATTGCGAAATTTCTAATGAGAAAACTAATAGCACTAAGCCCGACGACGTGGAAATCGAAACTAGGCAGGACCTAAGGACCGCAAGCGCGGCTGCCGAGCATGCTCAGCGGCTGCGTTTGCGACCAACTAGATTCATAATAATAATAATAAATCTTTATTTTCAGACCGTAGATCCATAGCATACGAAAACACGTTAAATAACACAGAGCGCGCATTACCTCTCCTCTATACTCTATATTATGTAATATTGGTGGTTATAATATCTAGGTACAGACGCCAGCAGGTCAACCTACCCCAATCTGTCTTTCTTTGATAGATTTTTAACTTTAGCACAAAGGTAGGTATAAGGTTCATATTCAGTTGGGAAAATCTGACATGGGGTAGCTTGATGTGCTGGCCTCTGTACTTGTGTATTTATTCCTACAGGATGAAATTGAAAATGTGCGACAAATCGAAATAAGAGGTGCAGTAACTGATACAGTCATAATCATAATACTGCTACATTGTCGTTTCCCAAATCTAAATTCTTGAAAAAATCATGTAAAATTTATCGTCTAGATAGTGCAAACTAAGTAATTGCCTATACGACGTGTAACGTTAAATGCGCAATACCTCACACACCCCAATTAGAGCATTGAGTTAAAAGCATAATACAATGACCAAAACTATTTTTTTAAAGCTATTATTATTAAGGAAATCGTGTTGATCCTAGCATTACTTTATGCATTCAAAATTGAGTCTTATTGCCTTAAGATAAGACTTAATTCTCTTTGGCTCAATTGGCGGAAAGTGTGGCAAAATACATAATTTTTGTAAAAAAAACCTATATTGAAAGTTACTGAAACCGATTCAGTAGTCAATTATGAACAAAGTATTTGCAGGTTTTGCGCGTTTAACGTTACACGTTGTTTATGTAAACATGAATCATCGTCTTTTCAGTATTTTTTTTACAGTAACAAATAAGAAAATTAAAGTAGGTACTTACCTATACATTTTAGCGAGTGCCCGATAAGCAATCCATTCATCGCCGAATTCAAACCATTAAGCAAGTTGCCAACGTGTTGAACTAGCGGTACTTATTTAATTTACCTAATTTAGACCGTTCATACGAAAAAAAGAGCGCGCGACGACTACGGACGGACGTTGCAAATCGCTCGCCTACGCGCATGTCTAAGCATCCCACTAGCGACCCTGGCACGCTGAATAAAATCTTTTAATTTGTCGCACATTCAATTTAAATACTATAAACATATGTGTACATTATTTTGTATACAAGGTGTAACAGAATAAACGCAAGTCCTGAAAGTAAACTGTTCACAATTGACTACTGAATCGATTTCAGTAACTTTTAATACAGTGGACCCCCGGTAGTCCGACAAACATTTTGCAGGGCAGTGTCGAACTATCGAATTTGTCGGATTATACATAGAGTACTGCCTAAGACCCCGTATAGTCCGAATTTTTTTACAAAAGAGTACCTTATAATACCTACGACAAATTACCGATTCAATGATAAGATTCTTTATACTAGATGATGTCGGATTAGACAGGGGCCGGATTACCGGGGGTCCACTGTATAGGTATTTTTTCAAAAATAATGTATTTTTTCATACTAACCACCGATTCAGCCAAATAAAATTAAACCTTATTTCAAGGCAATAAGACTCAATTTTAAATGCATAAAGTAATGCTTGTCAACATGATTTTCTTAATAAAAATAGCAAGCATTAAAAAAATAAGTTTTGGTCATTGTATTATGCTTTTAACTCAATACTCTAATTGGGGTGTACGAGGTCTTGCGTTAATTATGTTACACCTTGTATATTTTGATGTTTTAAACCGATATACCTACCTAATTATATATGTTTAGGTTACTATAGTCTAATTTAAGTTTTCCTGTACCTATACCTACTGTTTTACACACTGCGTCTCTCATCCGACTCTCCTGTCGCAGGTCTGCTGGAAAAAAGTTCTAGTGAAATGAGCACTACCTTTGTGCTCTTCTATCTTTATGTATTTTTATGTTTTAAGTGTTTTTTGTGTAGGTACTACATAAATAAAAAAGCGATCAAGTGCGAGGCGGACTCGGCACCGAGGGATCCGTACACATTTTTAGGTAGGTATATAAATAGTTTTAAATCACGGGAAGACAATATTTCTTTTGTAATGTAACTACAAACTTACGGTTTCCGGATTTTTTCCTTTACTTGTGCTACATGACATTGCTTCTTGCCAAATATTATCATGATTGTAAGTCAACGGGAAGTACCCTATAAGTTTTGATTCCGGAACATAAACGCCCGTATCTTTTGATTGCGTTGACTTAAAAGTTTGATTTTTTTATTGCTCAAGGGATTGCAGCCCTGAGTAATTGATATTAATTTCAACTTGATAACTCCACGCGTTCCTGAGAAAAAGGGTCTTGACCGACGGACAGAAGGGCAACGAAGTGATCTTATAAGAGTTCCTTTTTTCCTTTTGAGGTACGGAACCCTAAAAATGAATAAAAAATCTTTTTTCCGACTTCAAAAAAGGAGGAGGTTCTCAATTTGGATGTTTTTTTTATGTATGTTCGGGGGATAACTCCGTCATTATATAGACAGATTTGCAAAAAACTTTTTTTCAATGGATAAGGCATACCTTACCACCATACCATGAGGCATACCTCAGGGGTAGTCCCATATTTAACTTTGCTTGGGTAGTTTTTGAGTTACCTTCAATAATACGAGTTTTTCCACTTAGTTTATTTTGATGATGTTTTATTATCTTCCTGTCACTGATATTTATATAGCAAGAGTGTTCTATGAATATTTGTGGGGTAAGTACAACTAAAAAGTGAAAAATAAAAACTTTAATTTCGGAAATCGGTGTCGTTGGTTCCGCATTTTCGTTTTTTGACACCGACTTCCGAAATTAAAGTTATTTTTCACTTTGTAGTGTTTTTTTTTTTGGAAGTCGGTTGTTTTTTTTTTTTTGTAAAAAACTTTTTTAAATAAACAAAAATATAAACCTCTTCCAAAAATCCCTCCTGAGTCAGTCAACAAGAAACTTACACTTAGGTAAAAGTTGGACAGCAATAAACTTTTTCGTGAAAATGTTAGGAAGGAAGGTGGGGAGGCTGCGCGTCAAGGGTTTAGTAGGGCAGGAAGAAATAAGGGAAGAGGAAGAAAACTTCCGTGCCTACCTAGAGACTATTTTTGACCAGAGAATTTTTAAGGTAGCGCTAAATACCTATAGCAAAGCATCATGCTGAGTGGAAGCCTTCTTGTCACAGTCATGACGTGCAGCCGTCGACTACTTCTGCTTTGTGCTCGTGAATCCTACTTCCTACAGCCTACTAATATTATAAATGCGAAAGTTTGTGAGGATGGATGGATGGATGTTTGTTACTCTTTCACGCAAAAACTACTGAACGGATTTTGATGAAACTTTACAGTAATATAGTTTATACATCAGAATAACACATAGGATACTTTTTATCCCGATATTCCCACGGGATCAAAACTTACGCGGGTGAAACCACGGGGCGCAGCTAGTATAGATATATTTCGTTTTTATTTATCCTGTAATTAGAATTAATTATCTTTTTGTTTGCACGTGTTTCTGTGACAAATAAACCTATTTTTCTTTCTTTCTATATATTGACAGAACTCACTTCACCCAGGGCCGTCTTTACCCGGGGGTGCAAGGGGTGCGTGGCACCCCGGCGCAGGGTTTTAGGAGGCGCAAGCCGCTCGCCTTATAGGTACCTACCCAAACCATGCGTGATGCGTAATCAAAATCAGTTTTAACAATTACTTAACAAATATTCATTATTTAGTTTCTGACTTGCAATGTGCAAGCCAATTTAGATCTTATCGCTACAGGAATAAAATTTATATTCCAACAAACACACGCGGCAAATTCAAAGAGAGCTTGCGACTACAAGTGTCTTCTTTATAAGTCGACAAAGCAAGTAATTCCTAGTCCTTTTGGAATGATCGAAAGAAAATCGTAGCTATCCGAGTGTGCAAAATTTTCGAGCTCGCTTCGCTCGCTCTTACTCTACATTCTACTAGTTGCTTTTTGGGCTTGCCTGCATAAGTCGACAATGTAACTCCTATTTCTGCTTAAAAATATAAAACAAAACCTGACCAAACCGAGACGGGTTGTTAAAATTTTCGAGCTCGCTCCGCTCGCTCTCCCCACCCTACATACTTTACCGTTCTGTTACCTATAACCAATTTGGCAGCATTATTAACTAACAACCCCAGATATGTAAAGGCTACGTCCCTTGAATAACATAATTAATGTGCAGCTGGAGATGTACAGACGCCAGCACATCAAGCTACCCGAAACTGTAAAATTTTTCCAATCAACCTTGGACCTTAGGCTGTAGCGATAAACTTAAAAAATAAATAAATAAATCTTTTAAAGTAATTTGACAGATTCTAGCAGCTTGATGTACTGGCGTCTGTCATTGGATGCACGATTTTCCAAAGATATCACGAATGACCAGTTTGCTCTCTGGCCACAAATAATACCCAATAAATTAAGATTATCGATAACAGAGAAATTTTAAAATATCTGCATATTCTGGTGATAGCCTGGTGGTCAAAATAGACATTCCAGGTTTACATTAATTCGCATAAAGCTGAAAATTATGAAGGTTGGGAACACCATAAAAATAAATTTTCAAAAGTCCCCATCGATCCGAAGCGTTCAAGCTTTTTGTTGGCAAGGGGGCGCAGGCTGATCTTCGCACCCCGGCGCCCAATATGGTTAAGACGGCCCTGTCTTCACCGGTATTTACGATGTATTTTTGGGATTAACTTTGACAAAGGATCAAAATATACCTAGTCACTGTATCCTATCTACTTACCTAGACCTTTACTTTTTACCCGACTGCAAAGACACAGGGTTATGTTTTTTTACTCTCGAGGCTGGATGGATAAATGAGGTGTCTATCGATTCGTCTAGGTCGCGCCATGATTCTATAATCAAAACCGCTAGGTTTTTTTGTAATATCAAAATTGTGGAATTTAGATGTCAATAAGTCTTGAAAAAAGGTTGAAAATAATTAAAGTTAATAACTTATACCTACTGCTATACTTAATACTGCAAGACTTTCTCTATGCCCCCAGGAACATGTCATTCAGGCTGGCTGGACAAATCTTCAAAATAGCTCGCATTTAACTAGGTCAATAGTGCATTTTATGTGACGGCTAAACACCTTTATTTCAGAATTTGTGACGCTACAGAATCTTAGATAATCGATCGAAAACGTGTCCAGCCATCTTGAAAAACCACTTTTCGCTGGTCTCTCAATCTCGGTAACGGAAGTGATTTTGACGACTTTTTGCATATCAACGGGCGTCACATAAATTTGTGACAGGCATCGAGCTAAAAGTTTTGTGATACGAACAGCGGTTTAGTAGAAAAATGCAAAAATCTGTGTCCAGCCATCTTGAATTTACGTATAAAACTTTTGGCTGGCACTTCTGAATCTCAATAACGGGAGCGTTTTCGAATATGGTTCCTTTACTAACATTTAGTGACGCAATTTGTGACAGTAATAACGTTCGATTTATGGCGTCACATCTAAGGATTTACGAGAAATCAGTAAAAACTTACATGTCCAAATAACCTGCGTTCAAGCTGGCTGGACACATGTATCTCCGCTGCCTGATGATCTACGGCCTTCGAAATATATTCAAATTTTTGTGACGGGGACGATAATGATTTACTGAATTTGTGACGGAGAAACTTTGAGTAGTTTCAAAGATATTGATCATTTAAATTTTCCCATACAAACACTGCAGTAGGGTTACCAATATTGTAGGTTTTATGTAGGACTAAGTATATTTTAAGGTGTTTTCTTTAATGGACGAAAATCCGTGTTTTGGTGATAGTAGTTGACAGAATTAAATATAATCATTACAACAATCAGTAATACAACTTGTTAAGTTAGTATAATCCCCAAATGTGAAAATTTCATGAAATAGTCATTCTTGGGGATTACTTTGGTCTTAGAGAGTTGTGTTGATGAATTTATAGATTATAATTCTGTAAATACATATTTGTTACGGCCGCGAATCATATTTTAATCAACGTACAACTTAATACTGCCAGCAAATTGCAAAAAACGTAAAAAAAAATTGAATTTCGCGGGCTACCCTAGCGCTTTCGCCTTAAATCGATAGATGACAAAAGTGTAGAAGTGAGGAAGGGGGGGGGGGGTAACTTTTTGATGTTATTATTTACGTGCAAATACCTACTCTTTTTAGTACGTAGGTATTGGTGTTTTTCATGGTAAGTACATAGGTAGGTATTGGTGCCGATTCTCTTGTCACAAATGCGTCTAAACTAGACTACAAATCACTAAAATTTAGTTTATTCCTGTCAAATGATGATTTCCCATTCTGAAATTAACTAAAGTGACACAACTTAACTAAATTTTAGTTTGACAGCACTAAGATTGCACTGAGTTAATAGTTTAGAGAAAATAGTAATTTTGCTATTCTGAATTTGAGGTTTTTCACCTAAAATTTAGATTCTCTAACTAAATCTGACTATTTTTAATCGCGACTTAAAAGGTGTGGAATAAAATTAGTTGGCATGAGCTAAAATTCACACCAACATCTCGACTTCGGATGCAAAAACAGTACTGTTTTTTGATTTTCTTTTCTTTTGCTTATATCTCGAAAACGGTGTGTCCTATCGCAAAAATAATGAAAATTTCGACCCCCTTTTAGAAACCCGCATACCCTTAAAACTCAACACGTTGGTCATAATGTTTCATATTTTCCCTATAAAAGTGAAAAATTCCATAAAAAGGAGGTCGAGGTTGCCCCACTATGCCCCTTCGACTCAAAAAAAACACGGGGAGGGGCCCGTTGCTAAATAATAACAGCCGCACAGGTCGATCGATCAGGTTAAGCTACGCTTGCCGCGGTTGGTCTGTGGATGGGTGACCAACTTTACATACCGAGACCCCTCCGTGCCTCGGAAAGCATCCTGGCTGTCATTCGTGTATCTTTGACAGCCGTTACGGGTAGCCAGAAGCCCGAAAGTCTGACAACCAGTCTTACCAAGGGGTATCGTATTACCCAGTAACTGGGTTGTGGAGGTCAGATAGGCAGTCGCTCCATGTAAAACACTGGTATTCAGCTGCATCCGGTTAGACTGGAAGCCGACCTCAACATAGTTGGGAAAAGGCTAGGCAGATGATGATGATGAGGGCAAATGAGTATCTACTTTTTGGCTGAATGCACAAACCGTGCGAAGCCAAACAAACAAAAAAAAATACCTACATACCACGTGGAGTCGCGATTGTCAAATTCGATTTGGTTGTGTCAAAATTATTTTTAAATTTAGAGATATTTTAATGCAGAATAGCTCTAAGATTCTCATAGCCAAAAGTAAGTAATTTTAGTCATAGTTTAGTTCGGTGTACAAGAGAATTGACACCATTGTGTCAGGATAACTAATGCTCGAAGGTATTTAAATGAAAAAGTATATATCGGCATAATTATATAAAATAAGTATCGGACAGACATAATAAAAATAAAAAAAAACCAGATGGAATCGACACTTTCTATCTCAATACCATTGAGACTTTATTTATGTAAAAAATATGGTCACCTCACAATATTAATGGATGTTTGTATGGGAAAATTTAAATGATCAATATCTTTGAAACTACTCAAAGTTTCTCCGTCACAAATTCAGTAAATCATTATTGTCCCCGTCACAAAAATTTGAATATATTTCGAAGGCCGTAGATCATCAGGCAGCGGAGATACATGTGTCCAGCCAGCTTGAACGCAGGTTATTTGGACATGTAAGTTTTTACTGATTTCTCGTAAATCCTTAGATGTGACGCCATAAATCGAACGTTATTACTGTCACAAATTGCGTCACTAAATGTTAGTAAAGGAACCATATTCGAAAACGCTCCCGTTATTGAGATTCAGAAGTGCCAGCCAAAAGTTTTATACGTAAATTCAAGATGGCTGGACACAGATTTTTGCATTTTTCTACAAAACCGCTGTTCGTATCACAAAACTTTTAGCTCGATGCCTGTCACAAATTTATGTGACGCCCGTTGATATGCAAAAAGTCGTCAAAATCACTTCCGTTACCGAGATTGAGAGACCAGCGAAAAGTGGTTTTTCAAGATGGCTGGACACGTTTTCGATCGATTATCTAAGATTCTGTAGCGTCACAAATTCTGAAATAAGGGTGTTTAGCCGTCACATAAAATGCACTATTGACCTAGTTAAATGCGAGCTATTTTGAAGATTTGTCCAGCCAACCTGAATGACATCCAGGAACTTCTATAACTGTATTTCTGTTACCTTCTTTGGCCATTCTGTCATGAATTAATCCAAGTAGCCACGCCCGTGCCAACTCTTTCTAGGCTTGCTTCGATGACACAAAATAATTGTCCTACGTTGAATATTTTCTTTATTTCACTCTTTACTCTCGTCAGTTGAGGTAAAATTTATCACACTAATATTAAAAAGGCGAAAGTTTGTGAGTGTGTTTGTTACTTATTCACGCACAAACGGCTGGACCAATTTTGATAAAATTTGGTATGGAGGTAACTGACACCCTGGATTAACACAGGATACACAAACACATTTCATCCCGATATTCCCCTCGGGATCGAAACTTATGCGGATGAAACCGCCGGGCGCAGCTAGTGTTCTATATTTATCTAAGACAAACATAACAACTGGGGCAGGCGTGATGTTTCAACCATCTATCTATTCAGGGCAGCGGGATTGTCCGAAAGGGTTACCGCTGCCCCGGAACATAAAGGGCTAAGGAAGGAACACGGGTGGGTTTTAGTCAGTAAGAGTCTGACACTCCCTTCTGCTCCACCCTGAGCGGGAGGGGTTATTTGATGATTTCCCATCCACAAAAAAAAAAAAAAAAAATCTATCTATTCAAATAACCTATCTTAATTCATTTTAATGCTTATGAAGGCACGAGTAAAAACTGAGTATCGAACTAGGTACAGACTGATGTGCTGGCGTCTGTACACGCCAACACATCAAGCTATTAAAATCTGTCAAATTTCTTTAATAGATTTTCAACTTTATCGGTAAAGCATTAATTGAGAAAATTTGACAGTTTCGGGTAGCTTGAAACTCTGGAGTCTGTACATAGTACATATAACTTAATCTATAGGTACTTTTAAACTTATCTATACTTAATATTATAAAGAGGAAAGATTTGTATGTATATTTGTAACGAATTGGCTCAAAAAGTACTGGACCGATTTTAAAAATTCTTTCACCATTTGAATGCTACATTATCACTGATTAATATAGGCTTTTTTAATTGCAAGAAAAAAAATTATGTCCACCCGTGCGAAGCCGGGACAGGCCGCTAGTTTATTAATAAACACGTCTCGTGCTTTGGAAGCTGGCTGGCAACACATCAGCATGCCACGCATAAAACCTTTCTAGAAGTGTTATCTTATCTACAAACCAATCGGCTCAATGCAAATGCATGCTAATAAAACAGTGCCAAGACAAGACTTGAGTACCTATGCAATGATAAAATAAATATGCATTAAATCGGACAACTTTAGCCTATCGTTGGCCAACGCACTTCGCAGACACGTCTTGCTTGTTGCTCTTCAACCCAGGCAATATAACATCACGCTAGTTATCCATGAGGGGTTACGCAGATATGTTCCTGTAGAAAACCCACCCACATCAGTTATGTTGCCTCATGTGAAAGGGCCAAGCCTATAATTGCCATCAACCGGGGACAAATCCTTCGGACTTCGGGCTACTACTTAGAAATTCCTGACAGAAAACCCGACCTGCATAGCTATTCACAAGCACTCGATACGGTTCGGTACCGTATCGAACATCAATCAATGTTATCGTAGAGTCTTCTAAACGCTGTTCACAAATCCAAAACCCGAAAATTTTGTCAGTTTAAATCAAATAGACGACCACTATTCTTCGGACAGCTGTTTGTTGTCGGGGGCAAATCATGTTATTGAAATGTGTCATTTTCGATACGATAGCTTGTCGTATGGTTGTGAATTAGGGTGCAGGTAATCGGACCCAGGATCGCATGCTCAGCAGTAACTTATTTGTAAACGACGTTGAGGAAAATGTTGCCCAACAATGACGTAAGTGCGCAGTTCTGAGGCGACGATGGCAAGAGCGGTAGGTAACAGCGCGGAGGTCGGGAGGGACCGCTTGGGTCTCAACACAGATATAGATAGACCTAGCTAACACAAGTATCACTATCTGTATGATTGAAAACCAAGTTTGCCATTTTTTTTGACTACCTACTATGACGTCACAAGCGCTCTTTCTCACTCACGCTCACCCAGACAGCAGCCGATCGATTCTGTAAAAATCTCACGTTGTTATCTTAGGTGAAGCGAGCGTGAAGTGAGCTATCAATAGGGGCAATCCCTAACATCAGCAGTGCTATTCTGTAAAAATCTCACCGTGAAAACTAAGGTGAACTGAGCTGTCATTCCACCTGATGTTAGGGATTGCCTCCATTGATAGTTCACCTTACGCTCACTTCACCTATGTTATCACGGTGAGATTTTTACAGAATCGATAGGCTGATGGAATGACAGCTCACTTCACCTTAGTTTTCACGGTGAGATTTTGACAGAATAGCACTGCAGTACATAGGACTGAGCGCGAAAGTGGCGGCTTACGATTTTTGAACATAAGTTGGTGCGATTTTGGCACGCGAAGTAGGTAGTTGCTCTTGCGTTATCTAGGTGTATGTATATCTGTGGGTCTCAACTCTCAAGTTCTCTTGCGGGTTGTATGTAGGTAATACTTATTTATTGTGGCTTTTACGGTGCTGCGCACACCGGAGCTTTTCACTGAAGATTCCGGAACTCCTCGTGCGGTCGTGCCAAATGCCAAAAAGTATTTTCTTTTCTTAATTTCTTAGAAGTGACTTATCTTAAATTAGGTGCTTGATCGATGTTGCATTTAGTTATTGTTGCCTTCGTAATCGAACCACTAATGTGGAAGTAAAAAGCACTTTGAACGCAGACTGCCAGTCCATCGACAGGCTTAACGAAAATCCACTTCCATTGAAGCACCGAATTAGCTCGTCAGATTATTATCTAAGGTAAGAGGTATGTCAATTTAGGTTTGCATCAAAAAATTAAATCATAATATGTCACTAAGAAATTGTTTATTTCATGTAAAAGCAGGTAAATCACAAAATCACAATTAAATATTACATCTAAGTCAAAAAAGTAAAAACTGTCTATTCTGTAAAGGCCTGAGTTCACCAACATTTAAACCACCACCGGTTAGGTATTTAAACAGTTGGTTTATGTCAAATTTCCTAAGTAAATTTTAAATAGGTATAGATCTGATTAAATGTTTAATCAGTTGATTTAAATGGTGAACACAAGGCTAAAACGCCTCCGTGATAACTTAAGTGACAACTTGAAAACTTGTGAAGTTGTAACTTCACAAGTTTTCATGTGAGATTTTTACGGAATAGATATTCAAATAAACTTCAATGAAATACTTAAAAGTACTTTTTGCTTTTCTTTGCTATCCAATAGAACAATGAACAATCCTTAGGTACCCAAATCACCAGTCCAGCACACGCAAAAATAGTAAAACCTGAAATATTATAGACTTTAAAATATGAAAATCAAAATATTAATCGCTGTACTAAATATTCCATAGTAAATAAATAATGTTTTATCTTAATGAAAAAATGACCAAAGATCACACAAAATATAGAGGTTTGGAAGAAAAAAGGAGAGGTTTTTGCCAAGCAATGGACACAATATTACAAAAAGAATGAAAAACAGAACACTACTATTGATCTCGTATGTTACCTACTTATTTTTTATTATTTGATTATAAATTAGACATCCATGTAGAAATTCTAACATTAACTTTACGAGAACATTATGCCTTAAATACGATTCAAGTCAAGGCGTTCCCCAACGTTTTGAAATTATGAAATTGCTTTAATATTAACTCAGTATCTGCTAAGGTGTTTCGAACTGCATCAATAGAATAATAATTGTGTTAGCTTTTTTTAAAATTATTAGTCCCATCCAATTATGTGGTCACTGAGAAACCTCAAAATTTGTTTGGGTAACTTCTTACAAGATGCAGAGGAACACCACCACTTACTTTTATAAAAAAATTAATTGAAGACACACAAGAGTCAAAATATGCTAGCGACGCTCGTATTTTCCCAGATATATTACCTCTGTCAGCCATGCGCGGTCCGAGGGGGGGGGGGGGGGGTTGTGGGGGTCATGACCCCCCCCAAAATCATTCAAGCTGTTGAGAGTCTGAATAATTTACTTTTATTTTTTTTTATTTTTTGTGCCACGGAGATCTCGATGGGCATAATATACAAAAACAGTAAGAAAATAGGCAAATATGGGGACTGCCACAGAAATAAAATTTAAAACTATGAAATGACAGTGGGTTTTTTAACGTGCGTTAGAAAGTTTTTACTTCAAAACGCCTGTTGTAAAATATACTGGATGAAATTGAATAGGTTCGCCAAATTGATTCATGTTGTGAACTTGTGATTTCTGCGATGACTGGAGTGCTTATCGGACGCGCGCTAAAATTGATGAAATTCTAATTCTAATTCACTTTAATTTTTTTATTTGTTTTGATAATTTAGAAAAAAAGAAATCCGTAAGTATCAACGATTATTCGTATCTAATTGAAGGCAATAACTTAGTTTGCACTATCTAAGACGATAATTACTTACCTGATTTTTTTCAAGAATTTTCATTTGTGACATGACAATTTATAATGATTATGTAGCAGTTACTGGACCTCCTATTTCGATTTGGCGCAAGTTTTCAATTTCATCCTGTAGAATCTAGGATGCAAGAGCGAGCGAAGCAAACTCGGGATATTGGGCACCCCGTTCGAAAGGCCAGATTCAAAAGCATAAACTGTTGTAATTGTAAAACGAGTGCATTTTGTCCTATTATTTATGTTTCTGTATAATGTTCAAAAGAGAACGGAACCTATTTAAGGTAGGGTGCTAAAATTTCCAGGCTTGCTTTACTCGCTCTTGCAATCTGCATTCTGTTGATTCTTGAGCATTTCTTCTTAAGTCGGCAAAGCAAGCAATTCCTAGTCCTTTTAGAATGAAAGAAAATCGAGCTTATCCGAGAATGTGCAAAATTTTCGAGCTCGCTTCGCTCGCTCTTGCAATCTAAATTCTCATAGTTGCTTGGACTTGCCTGCATAAATCGACAATGTAACTCCTACTTCAGCATTAAAATATCAAACAAAACCTAACCAAACCGAGGCGGGTTGTTAAAATTTTCGACCTCACTTCGCTCGCTCTTGCAATCTAAATTCTCATAGTTGCTTCGATTTGCCTGCATAAATCGACAATTGTAACTCCTATATCATCAGCATAAAAGTATCATACAAAACCTAACCAAACCGAAGCGGGTTGTTAAGATTTTCGAGCTCGCTTCGCTCGCTCTTCCCACCCTACATAATTATCTACCGTTCTTATACATACGACCAATTTGCCGGCATTATTAAATAACACCCCCCCCCCCCCACTAAAAGCTGCTTCCCGGAACATCATAAGTAATGTGGAACTGGAGATGTACATGAACATTAACATAACTTACATCCACATTTCGCTAGTTATGTTGAAGTCCCATGTTATAGGGGGCGAGCCTACTGCAATCAAACGGGCACAAATCCATACACCGGGCGGTTTCTGAGAAATTTCTGATGAAAAAACCTAATAACACTTTACCCGACCTAGGAATCGAACCCAGGACCTCATGCTCAGCAGTAACGCTTGCGACCACAACACTAACAAGGAGATGTACCCTTAAAATATTCCTCGGCACCCATGGTGACCCCCCCCAAAATCTTGGTCTGCGACCGCGCCTGCTGTCAGCGACAATCCAACAGCAACCATAATGTGACGAAAAATAAAAACAATAGTCGAATTGAGAACCTCCTCCTTTCTGAAGTCGGTTAATAAAGATCTTATGATTTCGACAGACTTGTCAGTGGCAGTAACACAACAGCAACTTTATTGTCACAACGTTAAAGATCAATTTGATTTTGACAGTTATGCAAAATCAGACGTATGATAAGTAAGGACTGTAAGACGGTGTATTCGAACATTCCTTAAAACGCTTAAAGTTAAGAAAATAATTTATTGTTTACTAGGTATCATGTAAATATAGGATCCTACATTATATCACTAAACCGCCATTAGAAATGGCATTTCAGTCATTTTTCTTTCACGAGATGTGTTTTAAATCTAGAGGGCGCCACCAATGCTACGCTTAAAAGCTGAAGCTGTGAGTAGAACACAGAAGGATCGTGATAAATGATTATTGTTTGTATGTAGCAAAGGATGTAATCATCTGCCTTCTCAACTATCTTAGGATCGGCATCCAATCTAACCTGATGCAGCTAAATACCAGGATTTTACATGGAGCGACTGCCTTTCTGACCTCCACAACCCAGTTACTGGGTAATACGATATCCCTTGGTAAGACTGGTTGTCAGACTTTCGGGCTTCTGACTACCCGTAACAACTGTCAATGATCCACGCATAATAGTCGGGACCAACGGCTTGACGTGCTTTCCGAGGCACAGAGGGGTCTCGGTGTGTAAAGATGGTCACCCATCCACAGACCAACCGCGGCAAGAGTAGTTTATCCTGATCGATGGACCCATGCGGCTGTTATTACTTAGCCACAAGTTTAATTTTATGATTCCATGGTTGAAAGGTCGAACATCGCAAACAAGATACCTACATATTAGAATAGGATACTATGTACACCATATAAATTACAGACAAAAATATAGAAATTTTACAAAGGGTGACACAATGGGCGATCTTATCGCTAAGAGCGATCTCATATTTCATCGACTTATAAGTTAACTTAGCCTATAAGCGCAAATTTAATTCCATTAAAATTAATTATTAACACAGCCTCCATACTGCAGTCAACTGAATACCTATAGCGCTACAAGGTGGCCAAAATCGGAACTAACGCAGCCATCTTTTTTTTATACATTTCAAGTGATATTTCACAAAACAAAATATGTAATTACAATTTTTTACAGCGTCCTCCTGTTAACATTATTCGAGCGCAAAAAGATCTATAAAGCAGTGTTCTCATAATACTAAAATGGCCGCCGACTAATCCTAAAACATCAATTCTCAACGATTCTGTCGCTGGTAAACTACATAATAAAATTTGTGCGTGCATCTTTGATGAACACGTATTAATAATTAATATTAGTTATTTACACGCTTCTCCAACCTTCAATGGGCCCGCGTGATAGATTACAGCCCACTCCCTCTCACAGAGGCCTGTTCCCAGCAGAGGGAACATTATAGGCTGATTATATTATTTATGTACAGACGCCAGCAGGTCAACCTACCCCAATCTGTCAAATTTCTTTGATAGATTTTCAACTTTAGCACAAAGGAATAAGGTTCATATTCAATTGGGAAAATCTGACAGACTGGGGTAGCTTGATGTGCTGGCCTCTGTACTTCTATACCTCTTCCAAAATTGTATAAAACATTTCAACATATTTTTTTTTATTAACTTTATTAATAGCTCTAGAACCATAATGCTAAATATTTACTATAGTACCTATCTTTCGTAGAAAAACTACTCAGTGGATTTACCCTTGGACATAAAGCTGTAGACAGACGGCGTCAAACGCGCCGGCGCCGGTACTTTAGATAAAGCAGCGTTTTTACTTTTTTATCAACTTACAGATAATAATTTTGAACCACATAAAATAATAGCTTTATTAGTAGGTTTAATGATTCATACTCAATAAATAATTAAGAACGCATGTCCACAACTGTAGCTCATATCAGTATTTTGATTCAAATATTCCAAATTATCGATAATTAAAGAAAAATCTACGGTAGGTACCTACCTACTGCAGTGGACTTCAAATTATCGATAATTAAAGAAAAATCTACGGTAGGCACGTCCTACTGCCGTGGTTTTCCCAAAAAGAAGCCAACGAAATTGTACAGACGCCAGCACATAAAAAAAAATCAAATTTTCCCAATCAACTTTGAACCTTATGCTTTAGCGATGAAGTTGAAAATCTATTAAAGAATGTTGACAGATTGTAGTAGCTTAATGTGCTGGCGTCTGTACATAACAATGTAAATAAAATCACGTGATCCAAAGATGACGGGTAAAATCCTATTGCAATAAGGAAAAATACACCGCACTGCGACAGCTAACAAAGTTAGTAATAAACCGTAAATAGAAACCAAAAGTATAAAGTAAAACAAAATTATATTTTGTCAACTTAAAATAAAAAATGTACAATAAATAAATTCCGAAAACAAGATTTGATCAATGAGAACTAATATGCGCATCACTAGGCGACAACATAAAAATTACCCTCTATTCTAACTTGTTATGCGGCTTGCAACACCGTGTTTTGATATGGACAATGCTTTCAGTTATTTTACCTCTGGCAGCAAGCCAATAGCAACCTTATTTCAACGAAACTAAAGATCACTATGATTGAGGCAGATTTGTCAGTGGTTGCAACAACCTTATTCTAACGGGAAAAAAGATCACTGTTATTTTTCCGGTAATGCAAAACAGAGGTGAACTTTGAATCGACTGTAGCACCGCTGCGATGTACTATGAATACTGCAGAGAAAATGTGTCCACTATTAAATAATACTGCTAATATGGACGGGCTATAAAATAAAGACAATAATTAAGCCACATTAATTTGGTGTTGTGTCGTGACTCGAGATACACTAATCAAACGAATCTGTTCAGGACTACATCAAATTACAACTAATTTCGATTGGCTAACACTGCGTCAGAAGGCGTCACGACACGAAACAACACGGTAATATAAATCCGGCTAAATCTAATTTTATTTTCGTCTGATTTTATTACTTACCTTGCGGGTGGCATGCTTTCACTGGCAACACCACCATGAGCAAAAATAAATCACGAAAAAAGTCAGCTGTTCAATACATTTTGTAGTCATGAACATCATCATTAGTGTAGTTACCGGGAGATACCGGGTACCGGGTGTCGGTTTTAGAGTTATTTCAATTACATCATGTATTGTCGTACCTCATAGGGTTGCTTCAACGCACCTTTGGTCGCCTAGTGAGTACGCATCAAAATCCCATAATTATCTTCTTAGTAACTTGTATGTAAAACACCCTAGATGGTTTAGACACTCATGTTTAAAGGCCTAATCTTTCTATGGACGTGCAAACAGGGGACTTGGCAGAACTTGTTGTCATCATACTCGAAGGGTACTTTAGGTAGCTGAGCACCGCAAGAGAAGCAACGTTGTTCGTGCTTTGGTACTTTTTTCTGTGAAAGGACAAAATATAATTATTCAAAAAAACAATAACAATTATTTACACATCCTGTGTAATATACAGTAGACGTTTGATTTTGAAACAGGTTATCGAGAACATCACTAGGCAAGCAATATGAAAAGCACCTAAGGACGGCGCAGAGCGGTTTTAATGTCAAGATAATATTAACCTTGCGCACATTAAAATAAAGTATTGCGTAAACTTGTCACGCATTAAAGTTAATTTCTAGACTTTATTTCAGTGCAGGTAAGGTCGATGTTATGATGGCCATAAATCATCACTTAACTACACAGCACGACTAGAATGCTACAAGGTTCTTTTGTCGCCTGAATGACATAAACAGGGGGCGTTGTTAATTGTCACAGAAACTCTTTTGATAAAACAAGATGATCGCGTTGGTTCAGATTTTCACCACGCGCCAGAAGAACCTTATGGGGTTGTAAGCGATGTGCATTTGTTTGAGGCAAAAACGCAATGGAACGAATGGGCTAATGAAAAAAGTATCTTATTGTAACTATACCTTCTTATCGTCTGTAAGTTGTAAGAACGCATTCGCCTTGAGCTTGTCTGCCTGTTTCTCTTTCTCACGTTGACGTTTCGCCTTCTTCTGTTGAGCTTTCTTCTCTTTCTGTTGTTCTAGTTGTTCGGGTGTCACCGGCCCGGGTATTTGGGACTGGAAGAGGTAATATAAATGATTGATTAAATTACTGATACATGGAAAATAGAATGGGTCATGTGATAGCGACATGGCAAGGGCCTTATCACACTGGGAATTTGCAAGCGAGGCGAGTGCGCAACGAGCTCACCGCAAGTTCGCAGTGAGCGCGCTGCGAATTCGCCGCGAGCGCACAGCGAGCTCGCCGCTAATAGCGTCGTCGACGACAAAATGGTGTCGACGGCGCTATTCCGGTTCCGTATTTCCTATTGAGGTACAGAACCCAAATAAAATGTAAAAATTCTAACCTTACCTTATTATAATTATATTTATCAGGATGTTGCGCCTGGAACATTCTGAAGGCGATCCTGGTGTCAGCGTGTGGTGTGGCTGCGTAAGGAGTCTGAAGTTCATGGTTCTTGATGCACGGGTCTTCCTATTGAGGTACAGAACCCAAATAAAATGTAAAAATTCTAACCTTACCTTATTATAATTATATTTATCAGGATGTTGCGCCTGGAACATTCTGAAGGCGATCCTGGTGTCAGCGTGTGGTGTGGCTGCGTAAGGAGTCTGAAGTTCATGGTTCTTGATGCACGGGTCTCCGCCCGCTGATAGGATCTGGCTGTACAGGTTATAAGGGCGTAATAATTTAAATTATATAAATCAAAAGTAACCTTCATAGACTAAACCAGTAAGAAACTATGAAAGAAAATTAACAGAAAAATGTAATATCAGTTTGACAGCCTGAAGTAAATGTCATAACAATGAAAACTATAGAAATATTTAATTTGGTAATTATATAAGGAAATGAATTGTTTAATAGATGTGCTGCAGTAACGAGACGTCTAGCTTTTTAACGCGCGATTTCGCTAGGCTTTTTTTTTATTAGGATATGATTTTTTATTTCCACTGGATGCGGGAAACACAGAACCGGTCAATGTGGCGGTGCTTGTCGGATGCCTGTGTCCATCAATGGACGTCTTTCGGTTGAAATGATGATGATAATGATTTCTTTAAACTTAGCTTTGAGCTTTCATTGTGAAGATATTTTTAGAGCACTTTTAGAAATAAATAATGACTACATATATATTGATGTCCTGAAAATATTTCTGGATATTCTAATATAATAATAATAGCCACCCCGACCGATTTCGGTCACGGTTTTCAATCTTAATGGAGATTAGCCAGGTACGCAGGAGATATTATGGCGCACAAGTGTGCGCGCAGACATAGGTGCACTCCCTCTTCCCTCACTCTCATAGTCCGATGGGACGGCAATCCGACACAACCGGAGAGAGATCAGGCGCACGATCAACGGCTTATCATGCTTTCCGAGGCACGGTGGTATCACACCGCCAACTTCCAAACTCCGGGCTGTTACTAAGAAATTCCTAATTTGCCCGACCCGGGAATCAAACCCAGGATCCCACGCTCAGCAGTCGGGCTTGTGACCACGAGACCAACGAGGTAATTGATATTCTAATATAATGACATGTTTTTGTCCAATGTTTGTACAACTTTGCACTTTATGATCCTGAGCCTAAAGTGTTTTATTCAATGGCATCGGAATTCTCATCTAACCTTTTCAAACACAAACATCCTAATGATAACTCCACTTACGTCACCATATCTGGTTTAGCAGCGATGGCAGCTTTGTGCAAGGCAGTGTTGCCATCAATAGGGTCTTGAGTGTTGCAAGCCGCTTGAATGTCGCCCTCCCAGCCTTCTAGGATCGGCTCCAGAGTGATGTTGTCCTTGTCCGAGATGCTTTTCCACATCTGGTGAAGATATTATAATGAAAGATTGAGATGAGAATAAGAATAATTTATTTGTAAAACAGGTTATTTCATACAAGGATCTTAAAAATTTGCCAATATTGACATACAAATGATTATTAAGATTAAAAACAATTAAATGAGAAGTTATAGTAGTGACACACCATAAATGTAAGTGTGTGCTCGTGAACTATTGTGAAAACGTATTAAAAGAAGACTGCGATTAACTTTTTAGATTTTTGTATGTAACTTTTCTTTAGAAACTTATAATTTAGATTTTAAAAGTAGTGGGGCGTTTACTAATTTTAGGCTCATGATTAAATCAATAATTTACCCAGATTATTCTTAATAATTGGCAACACTTTGCTACTATAATTCGTTACTAGAACATGAAAAATACTACAGTAATGATTATAACATAAAACTAAATCCATCAAATAAAAATATTTATACACAACAGTAAACTCTATGTAATTAAAACTTTTAATACTTTTCAATATCCACGTGCTAAAAGCTATAAAGTAAAACCTTGCAACAAAATCAAATTGTATTACTACATGCTACTTATGAAACGTCAGAGGCTAGGTGCACAGTTCCAATTTGTTGCATCCTGAGGAGAGGAGCCGGCAATAAACTCTATGGTTACTCTTTTAAAAATAATTGGCTTTTACAATGTTTTTAAGAGCGTTTACGACGTTCGCCATTTCATACAAACTTTCAAGTCCATGTTTTTCAAAATGAATTAACCGATTTCAATGAAACTTCATACGCATAAGCAAGATACAAAGGTCTAAAAAGTTGGTAAAGAATATTTTCGAAATGTCTTATTTAAAAAAAGATAACTGGAAATCTCTGTTTCTACGGAAAATTTAAAATCGGCCTAATTTGGCTGTAATATTATTTTTCTAAAATGTTTTTAACTAACTTTTTAGACCTTTGTATCCTGCTTACGCGTATGAAATTTAATTAAAATCAGTTCATTCATTTCGAAAAACAAGGGTTTAAAAGTTTGTATGAAATGCCGTACGTCGTAAGTGGTCATAAATTACAGTGTTTATAGATATGAAAGGACAATTATGCAGGCCTGTAAACAAGTACGGTCAGCATCAAAAGTCGATTAACACTTCAGTTTTTTTAATCTCAGTCATTGAGCAAAATATAAACAGTTCAGTTTTTTTAAATCTCAGTTATTGAACAAAATATTTGTTCAAAATTACATTGTATTTTTGCTGCAATTTTGAACAAATATTTAGCTCAATAATTGAGATTAAAAAAACTGAAGTGTTAATCGACTTTTGATGCTGACCGTACCAAGTACTTAATAAAATAGAAAAATGGTCTACAAATCTACAGTCTACAAAGCCTACAACATTCTCAGATTTAAAAAAAAATAAAAGAATCTATCAACGAGATAAATAATCTTCTAATATATAAAATTCTCGTGTCACAGTGTTAGTTACCATACTCCTCCGAAACGGCTGGACCGATTTGTATGAAATTTTGTGAGCATATCGGGTAGGTCTGAGAATCGGCTTCTATCTGTTTTTTATTTTTTGCAAAACGACGTTTGCGGGGTCAGCTAGTAAAATATAAAACCTATTAAAACCAAATGCAACAAATAACTAACCTTTTTAACACTGGCTGGAATTTTCACCGGACCCTTCTTAACTGTCGTCGTGATTATTGGTGTCTTCTCTTCAACCTTTTCAATCTTTTTACTAGTTTTCTTTTTTTTCCTAAATTCTTTCTTCCCCACAGTTTCCGTCTCACTGTCCGACTCCACACAACTGGATAGTGCACAGTCGTTAAGGAGGTCTTTCCTTGAGTTGGTGATTACGCCATTGGTACTCTGTTCTGATAAGGTCTTGATCCAGTCCGGTGGCGTTTCGGAGTCGATGTAGCAGGGACCTTCGTCCTCGCTTGAGGTCACCTGGGTTGGTAACTCGCGGGGGGCACGCTCTCTGAAATATGTTACGTGAAATATTGAAGTCATGGGGGAATAAAAAATCATTGATTGTTTATTGACAGTGTAGGTCAACTGCTATTACCGATTTTAAATTTCATAAAAAACGGCTAGATTATGAACGTAGATTTTTTTTATGCTCACTTGAACGTTTCCGCTTGCTTTTTATGTTTAACGAGATATGACTGGGCATTTGAGCAGATAAAGAATGCACAAAGTAGTAAAACGTATCTATTCGTTATCATCGTATTATAACATTATAACTTACGAAATAATGAAAGTAATGCGTCAGTGGCATGGTCTGATGGAACCCTAGACTAACTGACCGACTAGTTAATTTTGACAATTCAAAAGTGCCTGTAAATGGTTTAATTGAAATAAATGCTTTGAGTTTGAGTCTGAAAAAAAAAACAAAACAATTGAATTTCTACCTTGATTTCGCCCTGTCATGTTGGACCTTTGGTGGTGGTTTTTGGGCCTTTTTAGCACGCTCTGCAATACTGATGTCAGAGTTGGTTTTCAACGGAGCTTTACCGCCCGACACTATAAGCAACGCCTTTTGGAAGTCTTGCAACGTATCTGGTGATTAAAATAATATTCACTTAATTTTTGCGCCTCTTTCTTGTCACGCAAATAGACTCGACGTTTTGAGCTATATAAAACATGAGTGTTGTTACTCTATACAAAGTGTTAAAAAATTAACCCGAAAAACTTTAAGAGGTGCTCTAGCTAGACCATCGAACTGAACAACTTTCACTATGGGACCAACTCTGAAATCACGAAAAAAAATCTGCTGTTTCATACATTTTATTCAAGTAGGTATTGAAATTATGTATTAAACACCTGATTACCTACAGTATTTGTCTCTCCTCCCCCTTTTTAATCCATCCAAAGGTTGTCTTTAAAAGATCGCTCTTAGCGATAAGACCGCCCATTGTGTCACCCTTTGTATATTTATGTCAATAATTTATATGGTTGTACATATAGAGTATTATATTCTATTCTAAAACAAATGCAAAGAACTTAATGACGTTTAAGGAGAGAGATAGTGTTTTTAGCACAATTTGTAAAATGAACAAAGATTGGGCACGCCTTATCGACACGGGCAAGGCATTCCATAACTGTACTGCTTGAACTGTAAAAGGTTTATCATAGAAACTGGTGGAATGGCATCAGTATCTCTAGTCCCAAATTTTCCGATGACCTTAGATAATCTATTAAGTGTGTCATGATCATGAAGGAACTTGAAACGTTCGTTTTAAAGGGGGTTGTAGGATTTAACAGAATAGCGCTGAAATTAGATATGAGAATTCCGGCGAAGACATATAGGAAGCCAATTTGAGCTTTGCGCAGGCCAAATATGCGAAAGTTTTGAAGTTACTCAAATTTATCTAGTTGTGCTTAAAGTGAGATAGAGATATCTGACAAAGTCAAGGATGGGAGCTAAAAGAGATTGTGCAAGCACAGTTTTAGTGGCAATTGGAAGAAAACCTTTTTAACTTTTATTACACTAGCTGACCCCGCAAACGTCGTTTTGCAAAAAAAAAAATAGATAGTAGCCGATTCTCAGACCTACCCGATATGCACACAAAATTTCGTACAAATCGGTCCAGCCGTTTCGGAGGAGTATGGTAACTAACACTGTGACACGAGAATTTTGTATATTAGAAGATTATTACAAAAACATAATTTTGTTAAACTAATTGGAACCTCTTAAACTGTCACTGTGTGCCATTCCTTTCAATACGTTTTTTTTAAAGACTTCTAGCTCTCGTGACGAAAAACGTTAAATAACCATAAAATAGGTTGAAACTCTTCATCAACTCACCATAAACTTCAATACCGGCCAGTGTTTGGAACACTCTCTTCACCTCTTTGAAGGTAGGCTTCCTGGTAGGGAAAGGCAGCTGCCTGACCCTCGGGTCATCCTTCCTTAGAGGCGAGGGCTTGCCGAAGATCGCTGCCTGGTTGGTAGCCCCAACAGCACGATAGAAGATCAGGGAACAGCCTTTCAGGTCATCAGTCCAACCCACTAGGATGTTTTGGACATGCTAGAAAAAAAAAAAGTTTTGTAAGAAATTAGACGTAGCGTTGTACCACGACTCCGCAAAACAATTGCTGATACTAACTACTACAAAAAATCTTCTGAAATGAAACAACGAAAGATTTATGTTTTTTTTTTCTTTTATTTTATCATACTTACATACTTACATATTTTGAGTGCAACGTACATACGTGCATCACACATAAACGTGCAAACGTGCAAATACATATTATAATTATGTACATATTTTAACACTCATGCAACATAGACATACAGTATACAGGGTCAAATTAAATTACGTAGCGAAACTTTGGATGCTTGATGGGTATCTATATCTAAACATGATAAAACAAAAAAGAAATTAATTTGATGATATTTTTTTTGTGTAAGTAGGTTTGTGCACTTTTACACGTCAATACAAACAGTTTTACACATCAATAAAGTGTTAGGTACTTTAATTGAAATAGTTTAAAAAATAGTTGTGTAAACTTCACATACGTCATTCAAAAACGATAAAACACATTTTCTCAACTTATACTTCAAGTTACAACAACATTACCAGCGGTCACTGACCCCCTAAGAAAAAACATCATCCCTTTTTTTATCGTGTTTAGATATCGATACCGATCACGTCTGCAGAGTTTCGCTAGTTAATTTAATTTGACCCTGTATTAATTAATACTGGATGTGTTAGTAAAATGAATTAGTTATTTTTGGATTGGTAGCCGGCGACGACGAATCTTCCCAACGTAAATAATTTTGAATAATGGTTCCAATTATTTCTTCCCAAAATAAGTCGATCTGTAAATACATTCAAGGAAGTTACAAACACAGAGCATGTAACTTCTTTAGTTACAAATGAGTTGAAGATGTCAGTTTTCTCGAAAACGATTGAAAGCCACCCCAAATGATTTATCCTGATAAACCTCGAGGCACCCATTCTAAAAAAGATTAAATAGGAAGTAAAAAGGCTGACAAAAGCCGCAGTTAATATGTAGATACAGGCAAAAATAAGCAGCTACAAACCAGATCCATCATCATGATACGCAAAGTAGAAACATCGGTCCTTATGCGATAGCTGTATATAATAGATAATTTCACTGTGGTAACACTATATGCACCGTACATAGTGGCTGTAAGAAAACTACTAAGTAAATACTCCTTACACCTAAATTTTGAAAGATAATTTTATACATCAGCATAGTTATCACAACCACTCAATACGCTTCCGTACCGTATCGAACATCAATCAATGTTAGCGTAGCAGTCCTCTAAACGCTGATCACAAGTCCAAAACCTGAAAATTTTGTCAGTTTAAATCATATAAACGTCATTTTAGATCGATTATCTGTCGAATGGTTGTGAATAACTATGAAGGAACAAAATTCTCACTTCTAGTTGAAGTTTTCGATCAGCCAATAGCCAAATGATTCACGATTTCATATGCACGGTGCACATCATTGCACTGAGCGTAATCAACAGCAATCTTACATCGACAATAGAGACGTAACTGACGATACAGCAATCACTGAGCATAAAGTAACGCATTCGGCCAATCTTCTGGATGAAGACATTCGTTTACGCTCGCTGCCTGCTCACTTCTCACTAACACTTGCTCATGCCACTGGCACGTTCGAAGGAAGCATCGTCATACTTACCATCAAGAAATCCTCTTTGTTGTACTTAAAGCGCCTCAAGATTTGACCAGCCGTCCGAGGCGCTTTAGTAGTCTGCTCCAGTGAATGTATGAGTAAATGAAATATGAATGATGACATTATTCAGTGATCATTATGAACCCTTTACACGTTATTTTTTGTTCTAGTTAGCTTTTAGCTGATTTGCATATAAGATTCAGAGAGGTATTATCATATAGGTAAATGAAGTCGGTAAAGATGGTGCCATTTGGTTGAAACACCTGTTGGTGTCGTGTCATCCTATAAATTTAGAACTAATTTACTATATAAGTAAGGGGTTAGATAAGATTTGTACTCACAAGCAAGCCAAACTATTACAATAATTGTATGTACCTGTTATTTTTGATAGCGCAACCCAAATTCCCAAATTAAGTAGTTAACATATTTTCACTCCATGCCATAAAATGTGGTTTATTGAACAAGCCACTATGTAAAATTGAGCGATAAGCAAGTGCTTGCTTTCGCACTTTAGCCGATTTCAGTTGTTAATAGTTAGGTACAGTCAACAGCAAAAGTAGATGATGAAAATCAGAAATTCAATACTAATTAATGAACGTAGTTCGCCTCAGAACTGTGTGGCGTCGAAGTAGTAAATGTTTGGTATAATTTACAATTACATAACGACACTTCGACGCCACACAGTTCTGACGTGAACACCATTCATTAGTATTGAATTTCTGATTTTCATCATCTACTTTTGCTGTTGACTGTACAATAAGACAGCAATTTGATTTACAATATGTAATCGAACTATTTAGCTGCAACTGCAATGTTCCAAAATGATCATGTTGATACTGTTCTGTTTAATGTAATATTTTAATGTGTTCGGGGAGTTGAAAGCATGCAGAATTATAAACATAGGTATAAGTACCTAAATTTTTTTTTAATAATAATAATTTGACCTGTATACAATTGGTCTATAGATGAGAATCTGCTTACCATGTTGAAACGCGTAATAAACACGGCAAAACACTTTTGCATATTTTTCCTCTTTATTTATTTTGGGGTTTTTATCTGCATAAAACTTGAAATCCAAAGTTTACCAAAAAAATAATACGATAATCTGCAGCAATACAACCAATACTATCCTTAGTAGCTTATTTTACTCAAATGTCAAATCACAAACAAAATTGTACCCAGGATTGAAGCCTGCGGACCCCCTTAACAACTACTAGTTGTAGAAGATCCTAGCGTGATACTTATCATATTTGGGTATAAATTACATTTGTCATTACAGCAGATAAATGCAGGGTTACATGAGACGTACCATTGAGAAATATTCGCGGTTTACCTCGTATTTCCCTCAGCCGAATGGTGTAAAAGGCGGCTCTGCGTTCACTAACCCGCTCTTCCTCACAAATGTAAATATGATCAATACTAATTTTAAGAAAAAGCCAGCAGGTTGGTCAGTACACTTACCGCAAGGAACTGGTCTTGGTTGTATCTCCTCAAGCTAGCACCTGCTGACTTTGGAGCATTGCCAGTCTGGTCCCTTGTTGCTTGCGACATTCCTTGGCCCCGCCGCGTGGTGTATGAGTGTAGAGTTTTGTGGATGGCATCGCTACCGCCGGTGAAGATGCAGCCAGCGAAGTGACCACCAGAGACCATGACAACGGCCCAGCGCCCGTAGCCAGGGCTCAAGAGTTCTTTGACCCGGCGGGACCATACGTGGCCTTCGCCGTCCAGTGACATTTCTTCCTGTGAAAAAGGTTGGGTTAAATTAAAAATAGGTTTGAAGATTGCAAGAACCTTGGAGGTTCTATGTATCAACAGAAAAAGTATTTCTAAGAGAAAATTGGAGCTTTTCAAACTGGGTTTTTGTATCTAGCTACTTTTAACTGTTCAAAGCATGGTTTGAACCAATTCTTTCATCATTGAAAGCATAACTAAAGCATTCACTGTCACAAAGTATTATTTTTATTATGTATGTTTTCTCACACATCTGTTTACATATTTATTAAATTGATTTGGAACAGAATATACATGTATTTAGAATTTAAAAAACCGGTCAAGTGCGAGTCAGACTCGCGCACCGAGGCGAGAGCGCCGTATAAATTTGTAGATATGTAAATAGTTTTAAATTTTTGTAATGTAACTACAAATTAAAGTTTCCGAATTTTTTCCTTCACTTGTGCTACATGACATTGCTTCTTGCCAAATTTAATTATTCTAGGTCAACGGGAAGTACCCTATAGGTTTTGATTTCGGAACATAAACGCCTTATATATATCTTTTGATTGTGTTGACTTAGAAGTTTGATTTTTTCACTGCTTCAATGGATTATTAATTTCAACTTGATATTTCCACGCATTCCTGAGAAAAAGGGTCTTGACTGACGGAATACAGATGGACAATGAAGTGATCTTATAAGGGTTTTGTTATTCCTATATATTACTTTCCTAGGTACGGAATCCTAAAAACATAAACTCTAGAACACATGTTTAACTTCAATTTCACAAGATTGCTTATTTAATCTAGAACCATATTTAATGTTAGTTTGACAAGATCACTTGTTTGATCACATTACCTTCCGGTGATGCAGCAAGCAGCGGTAGATACAGAACACCTGTCCCTTGGGGTTAGTGTAGAAAGCTTTGCAGTGCCGAGTGGCAGCTGCAAATAACTCTGTGGCAGGGGTGTTAGGGTTGTCATCACCATCCGAGTCACTGGCCGACACATTAGAACTTTCATCTGGAATACAAGAGGATATTAAAAGAAAAAATTAAAAAGAAGGATATTTACAAAAAATATTTGCAGATGATTTACACACCGTGGAGCACACACAATTGTAAAAAAGGCTTTAAACAATGTGTGCTTCTGTAGATTGGAAAAGGTTAAGGAGTTAATGTTCTACTAACCTTGCCGAGAATTATATTCTCCCATAGAAATAGGTTTTCTGCCAAATAGTTTCCTCTTCAGATTGTGCGTATGCCAGTGGTGTTTGTAGTGGGCAGTCTGCTGAGCTCTGGTGGTAAACGGACCAACACCGCAACATGAACAACTGATGCCATCAGATCCACGTAACGTGAGGGCACTGAGGCGAGTCATTACACTCTCTTCATCCACTGAAAAGTATTACATAACATGATGCCTCATTTCCCCAAAGGGTTGGGCAGAGGTGTGCCTATACTGCCATGCTAAGCGCAAAAGTGGTATCTCAAAAAAAATTGTAATACTGATTTTGATGGCATCCAACAGCTTAAAGAAATATGCATCCAATAAGCCAAGCCAAATAGCGGTATCTTATTTAAAAAAACTTAACTAAGTTTTACCTATCTCAATTTTACCTCAAATCACTAAGTGAATAAGAACAAAACTTCAAATTTCTCGAAACTAACTTTTCCTGAGATACCGCTTTTGCATTTAGCATGGCAGTATAGTACACCCACTTTTGCCATTTATGTTTAAGACCCATTTAACAGCCCTATTACATGAGCCTTAAACATAACTGGCGAACCTATTATATTGCACCCTCGGTGCGACACTGTCACTTTTGCAAAAAATTAGTTAATTGTTATAGTATATTTTTTACAATATAAAGTGATTAATATTTATCCAAAAGTAAAGTTAAAAGTTGATGTTGTAGTATAAGCTGTTCATCTCATCTATATACCTATTTTTAAGTCATTGTTTTGTGAGGTGTCAAAGTTTTAAGTGCTTCTCCTGAAAAACTACATTTTTGCAAAAGTGACAGTGTCGCACCGGGGGTGCGATATTGTTTTTATCAATTTAAAGTTTGATATGTGAGTGTAATATTAATAGCATGCTTTGCTTTTACATCTATTGACCTAATAATAAGTTAGAAATTGATTCTTTACAATGACATATTAATAATTATTTACACAAGTATGGGAGCATTATAAACTGAATATGCAAATAATCATGAAAACATACATTTAAAAAAAGATTCCAATGAACTGAAAACCTCTGCCTTTTTGAAGTTGGTTAAAAAGGGAATGCAGCGGCAAAATGAACAAGGTCTTAGCTGAGAAGATAGTTATATTATAAATAGTATAAAATTATTACTGAACACGAATATTAGTTATGGATGTTAAATAGAAATGACAACATTACATAAAATTGCATGTTGCAAATTTTTAAAAGGTTATAAAATAACAGCTGAGGACTAGTAGGTAGGTACTTATTCTTAGCATACCTTGGCATGAATACTATTTTACACTTTGTATTAAGTTTCGCGGTCTTTTGTGCACAATCTAGAGGATTAAACTTATTAGCTGACTTACCAACTGCTGGTGGATCCGTAAGCATGCAATGTGCAACTTTAGCATCTTTGATCAACTTCTCGATTTCGTCTAAATCGTAAGTTTTTACAATTCTACTGCGAATGTAATCGGGTTTAGACGCCATTGTAGGTTATTTTTATATTTTACTTTACAAGACTAACAAAACTCCTTGTTTACATGTTGGCCCACAACGTGGCCACAGCCAAGAATGAGTATTAGGTACTATTGTGCAATTTAGGGATCGTGCTTGTAATAAAAATACAATTTATTACATATTGACACTTGACAGTTTTGTTCAATGAAACCAGTATAGGGATGTGAAAAAATTATCGATTATACAAAAAATTGATTTTTTTTCAATAAAAATCGATTTTTATAATCGATTTTAAATATTACAAAAAATCGATTAAAAATAAATCGATTTTATGATTCATTGCCGATTTTTTCACACAGCTTTTTAGTCAGGAACTCAGGAGCACGAAGTCGCAAAATGCCGCGAACCGAACCACTAACTATTTTAACTGTAACAATCATCAATACATCTCTATAGGTTGGATTTGTTGACTTTAGATCAAAGAAAATTTGAATTTCGCGGACTACCACTACACTACATTCACCTTATGAAATTTCTTCCTGCGAAAGGAGAAATGAAAAAAAAGGACTCATTTGTGTGAAATTTAATTTAAATGTTTATCTTGTTGATTAGATTAAAAAAACTGAGTTGTGAATGCTGTGATAATAGTGATATTTCATTCGTTTGATTTAATCTATAAAAAAAAAGGAAAAAATCGATTATTAATAAAATCGATTATTTTAATCAGGGACCGAAAACCTGTATAAATTACGGTACCGGTATCGAAGAATTTCGGTTACCTCTACGATTAAGGTAACCGCTATCTGGGTTACCCCAAGAAGAAAAAATATGTTACCTTTATTTAGGTTACCGTTTTAATACCGGTTACCTAAAAATGACCTTGACTACGAGAAAGAAACAGAATATCGCAACGCCGACAATTTGTTGGCATTAGAAAATACATTACTAGGGAGATCGTCGTGCGTGCTGTACCTGTACTGTTTATATTTATTTAGTTCGCCTTTTTGAGGAGTATTTGATTTAAAGTAAAAAAAGAAAATGAACAAAGGTAATTAAGATAATATTACATTGTAAATTGGTAAAATACCATTTGTTTATCTTTTTTTCTCATCATTATAGATGGGCAATCCACCGTGTTTAAACCAAGGTAAACACCCAGAAAATTGGGTGCTTAGGTACTTGATTTGACGAAATTGCATTAGTGATGTTAAAAAATTTATGTGATTTTGATTCATCTTACATCATTTTAGACAATATTAGTGGAATCAGGGAGGGTAAAATTAATTGGTATGAGATAAAAACGAAGTTTGAAAAATCACATTTTCTATTATTGAATAGCTTGTGTGGTCACAAGTCTGCAAAGGGATTACTTAGCATTGAAGACTCGAGCATTAGCGTGTTAGTTGTCATTTTCTTCATTTGTAAGTTGATTTAATTGATACCCCTTCATCATAATCAACATCATTTCAGCCGAAAGACGTCCACTGCTGGACATAGGCCTTCCTCAAGCACCTCCACTTCGACTGGTTCTGTGCTTCTCGCATTCAACGTGTTCCTGCGGCCTTCACAAAGTCGCCAGTCTACCTTGTGGGAGGCCTTCCAACGCTACTTCTTCCGGTACGCGGTCGCCACTCCCGAACCTTTAGGCACCATCGGTCATCTGTTCTGCGAGCGATTTGTCCTGCCCACTGCCACTTAAGTTTGGCAATTCTTCGGGCTATGTCGGTTACTTTGGTGCTCCTGCGGATCTCTTCATTTCTAATTAGATCACGCAGGGAAACTCCAAGCATAGCCCTCTCCATTTCAATTTGGGTGACATTTAGCCTTTTACGTTTCCGTGTCATAGGCCATTACTGGCAAGTTGCCAATGGCAACACGCACTGGTCAAAGACTTTCGTCTTGAGACACAGCCGTATGTGGGACGAGAAGATATTACGTAGCTTCCTGAACGCTGCCCAGCCGAGTCGGATTCGACGATTGACCTCTTTTTCGAAGTTCGACCTACCCAAAAGGACAGTTGGTCCTAGGTAAACATATTCGTTCACGATTTCGAGTGTAGCGTCTCCGATCTTCATGAGAGTGGGCGTTACATGGGCATTTGACATGACCTTCGTTTTGTCCATGTTCATTTTAAAACCCACTCTTTCAGAGGCTCTACTGAGGTCATCGATCATTGTACTGAGGTCCTCCATAGATAGTCTCAGCCATGACTACGATATGGTCGGCAAACTGAAGGTGAGTTATTTACTCGCCATTGATGTTAATGCCAGCCCCTTTCTAGTCCAAAACCTTGAAGGCATCCTCCAGTACAGCGCTGAACAGTTTCGGAGAGATAACATCTCCCTGTCTCTCTCAGAAGGATAGATTTCGAGGTCTGGTCCTGGAGTCGGACTGACATAGTGGCATTTTCGTACAGACACTTCAGCACCTCGATGTACTGATAGGCGATCTGGGTCCGTTGAAGAGACTGCAGTACAGCCCATGTCTCGATCGAATCAAAGGCTGTCTCGTAGTCTACAAACGCTAAGCAGAGAAGCAGGTTATACTCTTCGGTCTTCCGTATAACCAACCAGTCGTTGCGTATGTATGTGGTCTACGGTGCTAAACATTTTACGGAATCCGACTTATTCGGGACGCTGGAAGTCGTGAAACCTGCGCGCGAGACGGTTCGTGATGACCCTTGAAAACAGCTTGTAGATGTGGCTCGGAAGTAAGATGGGCCTATAATTCTTAAGAAGGGCATTGTAGTCTTTCTTAAAGAAAAGTATCAGCACCTCTGTTCCATGCCAGTGGTGTTTCACCCTCGAGTATGACTGAACCACTCAGCTTCTGAAGGGCCTTAAGCACGGGTTTTCCGACGGCCTTTAGGAGTTCGGCCGTAATTCCATCATCACTCGGCGACTTGTTATTTTTGAGCTGCTTCAGGGCCATCCTAATCTCATACAGGCTGACGTCCGGGATGTCTTCGGTATAGTGTCGGGTAAGTCTAGCTCTCGGGTCGTTTGCCAGATTCGTAACGGGGTTACTTGTTGACGTGTATAACTGTCCTTAGAACCTTTCGATTTCTCTTTAACAGCTGAGGTTTGGCAGATACGATCCTGCCATTATCGGTATTCAGTTTCGTAAGCTGACTCTGCCCTATAGTCAGATGTCTAGCAAAGACCTTGGAGCCTTTATTCTGCTCTATCGCGTCCTTAATAAGGTTTGTATTAAAGCGGCGAAGGTCGCTTTTCAAGGACTTAGAGATCCATCTATTGAGCTGCTGGTACAGACGCCAGCACATCAAGCTACCCAAAACTGTCAAATTTTTCCAATCAACCTTGAACCTTATACTATAACGATAAAGTTGAAAATCTATTAAAGAAATTTGACAGATTGTAGCAGCTTGACGTGCTGGTGCTGGCGTCTGTACTTGAGCGTATCATCTGAAGACTGCAGAATCATCTCGCGCCTCTCCTTCATGAGCTGTAAAGTAGGATCAGAGAGCCTCTTTTTTGTATTCGTACGACGGGTCTTGAAGATCTTAGACCCGACCGTGTGGACAGTTTCTACGAACCCATCGTTATACTTGTCCACAAAGCTCCCTAGGCACTCGAAACGATTCTGAAGTTCAAGCTGAAAGTTCTCGGTGTTTTAGACTTGGATCGGTGCTGAGCGGAGTGTAGACTTTATCAGTCGAGATCTTTCCAGCTTGATGTGCCTCTTACCATGCGGTGATCACGTCCGGTTTTCACCGCGTTGGTCACAGAGACATCATTGAATACTTGCTTCTTCGTCGAAATAATGACGTCAATCTCATTTTTATCATCCAGGCTCTGCCAGGTCCACTTTCTGTGCTCACGTTTTCTGAAGAAGGAATTCGTCATAAAGAGACCTTCCTTTTCCATAAAACTGGCCAGGAGATGGCCCCGGGGGTTCCGGCGTCCAACTCCAAATTGCCCCACTCGGAGCTCATCATCGTTTCGTTTGCACAGTTTCGCGTAAAAGTCCCCCATGAGAACGGTGAAGTGAGTTTTAGAGTCATGCATGGCTCTATAAATATCCTCATACATGGTCTCCAGCTCATCGTCGGGGCGTGAACCTGTACGACCTTCAGCGCATATTCTGAGTACTAGGCACGCCACCCTGGTCGACACACTGTCGATCTTCACCACGTTGCTCAGAAGGGACTTATGGACGATAAGCCCGACACCACCTTGGGACTTCTGGTCGCCCTCCCGGAAATAGAGCAAGTTTCCAAATTTGAGGATTATCGAGTCCTCCCCCTCTCTTCGGACTTCAGATAACCCCACTATACTCCATCGTAACCTGCTCAATTCTTTCTCGAGTTCGGTGATCACCTCGTTGGCGTCGGTCCGGAGTGTACGCGTGTTGTATGTTGCCAGGTCCAGTGATTGTGGTAGCCAAATCTCTTCCGGGGGTTCTTAGCACCCTTTCCCTTACTGTGGCCTTGGCCGCTACCGTAGCCAAGAGTAGGCGGGCCGCTGGGTACTAGGGGCCAAGTGTTTTTGTGCTTCTCATTCTCGGGAGGGTTTTCCATAATCGCCACGATTGGCAGGCGGGTTGGTGATCGCAGTATGGTGGTAAAATGTCAAGAGAACGCTGCTGCCCTTTCTCCGGTACCTACGTCCCTTAGTCGTCTTTTACGACACCCACTGGAAGTAGGGTGTTGCTATTCTTTAATTTCGGCACCACGCACCACACATTACTGATACCCCTTAGCTTCCTGTAAATACTTTAAGATTTGTTCATAACATATGGTGCGCACATGGCTTAATATACTTACTTAGTTCCTTCGCTACAAATTTTCCGAATAGCTTATTTCTTTTGTCTTCTCCCTCTGCATAAAAAGCACATTTTGAACAATTCTTCTTACCTGCAATATCTTTTCTTTCCTTCTTTTTATACCCGTGGGACAGAAAGGCTTGACTTTAGTATAGTGCCGCAGAAGTTGCGGGCTAAAAAGGGTCAAAGCTGGTAGGGCTTGAGTCCCCGATTATAACGCTATCACTCTTATTACAAGGTAATTCATATTTTTCGAGAAATTAATAAAAATTGTTTCTAACCTCATTCAGATAAAAAGGGAAAACGAAACGTTATTATGGGCGATTGACAACCAAATCTGTACAGTTTGTCCAGTATATTGTCTGAACGTAAAAAAAAACTACGCCACTTGCGTCATGTCACTATATGTCCCAAAACCGAATCGGGGCACCCCGACTCCACGTAGTCTTTTAGCTGTTACCCTTAGAGTGTTTATAAAAAACCGGAGACGCGGAAGGAGAGCAGCTCACCTACGCAGCTTCGGCTTGCTGGTAGCCTCCGGCGACCAGCCTCAGCCGCTACGGCTCGCACGGGTGCCTATGCTTTGTTACGTAAGGGCGAAGGGGCTGCACTTCCCGCAGCGCCGGAGACGTTGCAGAAACAACTTTGTTTTGACAACAAGTGTTTTGAGGTTAAGTTACAACAATCAATTTTTCTTAAGAATGGTGCTTTACCTTTTCATGGGAATGGTACCAGGGGAAAGGGGGCAACGCCCCACTTCCCCCCTCCTACTCCCTACCCCCTTCACGTGCCCTTTTAAGCAATTTTTGAGTGTTGAGGGTAGGTTACAAAAGATCGTTTTTCTCGGAAACGGTGAGTTACCTTTTCATGGGAGTGGTGCCAGGTGCGAGGGGTTAACCCCCCCTCCCTCCCCCTTAAGTACCAACTTCCCCCTCCTGCGGCACTATTCTAAAGTTATACCGACAGAAATAATAGATGGGGAACTTGGTCTGGGTAGCTTTCTTGGTGACGGTAAATCATCTGAACATTGTGTCTCACTATCTAAATTTTTTTTCTACCGGCTCCGAGAGCAAAGTCTGTTCTTTTTCTCTCCTACGATTACTTAATAAAAAAATAATTACATGGGCTATAATACCTATCTACGTAATATTTATTTATTTATTATTATTGTTTTACCATTTATGTAAGCACACCATATATACAGACAAAAAAAAACACACAGAAAAATAGTTACAAAGGTGACGCTTATTTCATAAGAAATCTCTTCCAGCGAACTTGCGATAGGACAATAAATAGAAAGATGTAGACAGCGTGTGAAAGAGTAAAGGAGACAAAAAAATTGGTTGTCTGTAAAGTCGGTTTAAGGACGATAGTTTTACGTGATAACGTCATCGTCTCAAAGAAACATTGATGAATAAATGTGTCACAAGCCAACGCTTGGACCGATCGTGCCTCTCTATCGCTTGTTCCGCGCTCTCGCTTGCACGATCAGGCTCAGGCGGAACGTGACACTTTTTCGTGCGTGCAGCCGGTGTTCATCGATTTATAAGACGTTATCACGTCAAAAAAATTCATAAAATCGTAAACAATCCACTTAATAAAAATAAATAAATCTTATGAGAATATACTTACATTCAAATAAACATACATACATACTTACTTCTAAAATAAATATCACTAGAATGTTAATATGTAACTATATCGTAATCAAAATAATAAATACATACACAACTATGATGAAGTGGAAAGATACGAGTTCTTTTACTCTTTTTTTAAAATCTGCAATCTATAGGTAACTACTCATCATAGAAATCAACTCGGTAGTACACATACACAGGCGATGCGCGCCCTTTAACTAATGTCGGCGGCACGTGTAAGATAGAGGTAATTTTTATTTCGGTAACCGGTATGAATACCGGTTGTATTCAATAGTTAAGAATTAAGGTAACCACCTGTAAAATACCGGTAAATCAATGAAGGTTGTAACCGAAAAATACCGGTATTGATCGTACCGGTTTCGGTCCCTGATTTTAATTCATAAAATCGATTATATTTTAATCGATTTTATTATTAGGCAAAACAATCGATTAATTAATAATTGATTGTTATGTATAATGTCACATCCCTGAACTAGTGCCGTTTATAATGTAAAGTAAACGCACTATCCATTGTGTAAACGTCAGTGAATGAAACACATTTGACTTACAAACAGACAGACGGTGTTGCCTCACAGAACATAAATTGTTGCCTGTTGGTAGCCATGTTTATTTTCCACCACAAAATTAAAAGTCACTATTATTTTTAATTTTATGTTTTATTCTATAAAATCGAATATCAGTCCGTAAATATAAAACATAGATTACATAATACATAATCGGACAGTCAATCGCACGTCACTGGTAGATATAGGCCTATATAGGGGGGAGGGCTGGGTGGGCCGTGCCCACCCCAGAATGTTCTGATGCCCACCCCAGGAAGTTTGGGGACTTATTCGAAATTCTAAGCTGGATAGTTAGATAATATAACTTTACACAAAAGCAATCAAATAAATAATCTACCACCAATACCTTCACAAACATATTATTACCTGCAGTACAGAGGTCAGCACATCAAGCTACCCCAATCTGTCAGATTTTCCCAATTGAATATGAACCTTATTCCTTTGCTCTAAAGTTGAAAATCTATCAAAGGAATTTGACAGATTGGGGTAGGTTGACCTGCTGGCGTCTGTACATTCCATTTAGTTACTTTTGAAATCACAAAAATAATTGAATCTAATAATACACAACCTACTAAACTAGAGTAGGTATGCAATTTAAATTTCGCACCACAATGCAAAGTAAACGCTAAACAGGATTATCTGTAAAACACCAGCAACCTCTTAAGAGGTCATTGTACTCATCATTATGAACAGTTTTTATTACGGGACCAAACCTGAAATCGTGAAAAAAAATCAGCTGTTCCCTACATTTATCTTCGTCTATCTCGTCAAAATGTAGTGAACAGCTGATTTTTTTTTCGCGATTTCAGGTTAGGTTAGCTATATACTTACTATAACGCTAGTGCTTAAATTCTCTTCGGTACTTACCCTTTTCCTCAACTTCGTCGTCTTGCACAAGTTTTGCCCTTTTGAAGGCAAAGCTAATCAAACAGCAACACTAGATGTCAGTGAAGTGTATCTGTGACATTAATGAAAAAAAGATATCCACAGATAACATTTTTTTTTTTTTTGCATCACTGTTTATTCATTTGTAGTACACACTAGCTTTGATTTGTTACCGTTTCAGCTTGTATTTGGTACTTAATAGCTTTGATAGAAAAGCGACTGGAAAAAAACTGAATTTAAGCGAAAAGATCTTCGTGCTGACATCTAGAAAACTTAATCTGAAACTAAAAAGTTAGCAGTCTGATTTTATGTTTGGCTAAATCTAGAGCGAGACTTATTGTTACGATAGATGCCACCACAAAGCAGCTATTTGGTAAACAAGTCAGTACTAAAAATAAACTATTAGGTATTACCCAATATTTTTTTTTGTTATTCTCATTATTTCAGGACTTTGTAGCTGTTCACAAATGTTGCTAACTATTTATTATAGTCCCACCCAACAATCTTAGAATGGTATATTTACAATATGCAGCGGCTAGATGGCGCTGTTAATACTCATGCACCATATCACCGATCGTTCACCCTCAACCCTCAAGATTCGTCGTTTCCTACGTTTAAGGCGTTCCCCCATTGACCAAATATCCTTGAGCATTCGTTCCCTCCTTACCGCACCCCATCTCTACAACACACTCTTCGTAAAACACTACTAGCGCCATCTAGTGAACAACTTACGAATACAAGTAAAAATCACAGATCTTGGAATGCACAGACACGGCATTCATTAAATAAAAAAATATACACACATTACAATAAATAAAAGAATACTTAGTGATTTATAATCATCAGTATATAAATATTTTTTGTTCTATCAATCAGCCACAGTCCCATAAAATAATCACAGTAGTTATTGCAGATATAATAATAATCAGTCTTCTGATTTGACGAAACGACGAATTTGCGAAACCCAAAACACGTGTCTAGTATTTTTATGTAAAGAATACTTATACTTAATGTATGTACAAAACTAAACTCTATCAATAAAAAGCACAAAGTTATAAGCTTGTTAAGTTACCTAGTTGTCCGTACTAACACCCCTCTGTTTTTGGCGGGGGTTAAAAAACATGCTCACCGCGCGGCACGCGTAGCCCCCGCGCGCCGCCCGCGCATGCAGCGTTGTGCGTCGGCCTCGGCTCGTGCTCGATAATGAATCCGTATCCGTAGGTACCGTAGTGCCGCTCGGTGTCCAACTTGTAAAGGTGCATACAGACAGAGCGAGGCATGCGCCGCAATGGCCGCAAATGAATTTTTTTATATGTACGGTTGTCTCAGGCTGAGGCATATAAAAAAATCGTAAATTAAAAAGTTCCCCGTGAGTGTTTGCTTCGCGGTGACCATCAATAAGTCGCAGGGGCAGGGGGACTGAAGGCAGCGGGTGTCGACCTCAGGACGAGCTGCTTCTCACACGGGCAACTGTACGGCGCTTGCTCCCGCGTCACCACTGCTCTCAATCTGCAGTTTTGTCCGCGTAAGTAGGTAGGTACATAATGCGCTTTTCATGACCAGCTGATTTTTTTTTTATAACCGACGGAACTCGTTCCTAACCGATAGGACGGAGAAAGCACAGCACAAGGAAAGGTGGAAGAATATGGGGGAGGCCTTTGCCCAGCAGTGGGACAGTATCTACAGGCTAGACGAAAAATTTCTACGCTAGGGGTTCTACAATCACGTGCTTCATTTATGGTTAAAGTTTGCGCCTAGATGCCTTTGCCACTCTGTATTTATTACTCATAAATAGCAATAAAGATATCTTAATTGCAAAAAATCAAATTAATCAATTTCTCTTACACATGGAGCTTCTACCAATGAAGTACTTATCTTCCCACACATACTAAGAGTACTTACATAATTACTAACTGAATTACGATTGAAATTGGTAATAAATCTGCAACGATCAGTCATTTCAATTGGACATTAATTACCTGACTTTTATTTAGTATGGTTTCTAAGCCCACAGCAGGCTTAGAGAGATGAAATTATTCCATCTCGTTTTTATTTTCTTGCCGATTCATGGAAAGTTACCGGAACTTGGAAAGGTGGAGTTTTGTGAAACCCTGGAATGTGATGAAAGTGTCGACGAAAAAGTTTGCGGAGTAAAGTATGAAGAAGATAATGTTATATTCAAGCTGTTTGATAACGAGTGTAAATTGTTGAAGTATGGGTGTCAAGTTGATGATAGTGAAAGTACGTACCGGTGTTTTTTTTTAATTATTTATAAGTAATTAGTTACACTAGCCGTTGTTATAGCCTCCCACAAGCCGTCAAATTGATGTTAAAATTGAACCCAAAGCGATATACCTACTTACAGAATAGATTTTTGAGATTTTTTTTTTGTTTATTTTCTGATAGCCATCATAAAAAAGTAAGTTGGAGTTTTTTTCTTATCATTTAAGCAGAGATTTTTTTTGCGATTTCTGACTTTTGTACTGAAAAGTCTCAAACCTGTCCAATATACTTTTTTGGTGAAAACTGTCCATATTCTTGGTGACAAAACTACTAAAAAAAATCTGTGTATGCAGAATAAAATGTCTCAAGAAATAAAGGGCAGTCTCCAAAAACCTTTTTCCTGTAGCTTTATCGGCTAAGGCTAAACCTACCAGCCACAGAAATATTATTTTATATATGCTACTTTAGCCCTTTTTTTTAACCCAGTATAAAGTTTCTGTCTAAAAAGTTAAGATTCTTTAGAATCAAACCAGTAGGTAGGCCAATTCTCGTAATTGAAAACGTTCAAAATCTAATCTCAATCTCATTTCAGCGAATCAATTTCAAAACTTGTCAAAAATCTAGCAAAATTTGTGGTATTTTTGACAGATAGAAACTGAGATTAGACTGCAAACGTTCTTAAAAATACGAGAATTGCCCCTCTGTTATTATTTCGGTCAGTGAGTCGTCTTAGGGGCGGAATATGCACTGAAGACACTTGCTTGAACTCTAAGGCATAGCTCACCCTTCTTCAATGTCTGTAAAAACATCATAATAATACGTTATGTAAAAATATTATTTTTAATATTATTTTGTGAACAATAAATAAATAAATTATTTTATAGGAAAATATCGAATAAAAATAAAAACCCTCAAACTTCATTACCGGTGGCGTTGCCTTTTCCCGCCTCTGTACACGTTTAGCTCTCTGCCCTACGCTTCCGGTAAGAAAACTAAGTTAGGACGTCGCCCCAGCCACAACTTGATCAAGCCTTTTTCAACTAAGTTAGTACGTCGCCCGCGGCCACCGCAGCTTAATCAACCCTTTTTCCATACATTTAATAGGCGTCGAAGAACTCGATTAGCTATTTAAGCGAAGCGATAATAGGTTCTCGAATCGTGGTTCTCAGCCTTGGTAATAACACCCCCTCGTGGGCGTTATAGACTGCATCCCATCTTACGACTATATAATATGACACATCTAGAAATAATCGTGTCAATAGTTGTTTCAAATCGGCGACAGATGGTAAGTAAAATAAATTAGGGGCTCTAAAAATATATTCTGAAAATGGGCAAAGTAAGGTTGAGAACATAGGTTTTCAAACTCTCAACTCACCTAAACTCATAGGAGTTAGATACTCAATAGTTCACAATGTGAATGTGCACAATGTGTTCTGAGGTGGTAACTTAAAATTATATAATTATAGGTATGTGATCTTTATGGAGGACCCTTACGGACACAGCAAATTAGTAGAAGAGAGAGAAAGGTTTGAAAAACTTAGCTTGTCAGTCTTCTGAAATAAATCTAATAGGTACCTATATATTATGGTTTTATGGTTTTAAATACTGGTATTCAGCTGCATCCGGTTAGACTGGAAGCCGACCCCAGCATAGAACTTGGGAAAAGGCTAGGCAGATGATGATATTATGGTTTTATTAAAACACATAGAGTTTACACTGTACTAATACCTAGGTACTTATTAAGATATTAGCACTTATATTTTGTTGTTTAAATATGTTCTAGTGTACACCAGAATAAAACTTAAATAGCACTACAAAACATACAATGGGCGGCCTTATCGGTTTTATGGAGTGCATTGCTTTTTAAGTACAAAAATTCAGTAAACTTATCAGACAAATAATAAACAAATAATGGGCAGGTCCACTCAATTGCTGTGGTTCTTTCCTCAAAAAAACATTTCAAACACCGATCTACATGGTCTTCACATGATCTGACCAAGATTTTGTCAAAACTTTAAAAGAGACTGTGACCTCTGAGTTGGTTTCGGCCTTTCTTCTCAGAGTAGTCAGTTAGGAAAAGTCGACCTCATCTAGTTTATTTTTTAAACTTTAAATACATACTTATAATTGACGTGTAAAACTGATTGTACAAACTAACATAAGGCTAATTTTACCAGTCAGATATATTTCATTCTTAGAATAAAATTGACGTCTGACAGTATAATAGACTAGCTGCGCCCCGCGGCTTCACCCGCGTAAGTTTCGATCCCGTGGGAATATCGGGATAAAAAGTATCCTATGTGTTAATCCTGGTTATACTATATGTGTGCCAAACTTTATCCAAATCCGTTCAGTAGTTTTTGCGTGAAAGAGTAACAAACATCCATCCATCCTCACAAATTTTCGTGTTAATGGAAGTTGGAGTTTCTACTCCTTAAACTTTATTACCCTTTTCTACCCCGGTAGGAGTAGAATAAGTAAAACCCTAAAACTCATACTTTTTTTATTTTAAGTAAGTAAGTAGTAAACCCCTAAAAGTGACAATCTTTATTATTTACTGAGGCAAATGTTGTAAAGTTTCAAGTTTCTTAACCAAAGGAATAAGACCACATTTTCACCTTCACAGTTTTTATCCCCATAGGGGCGAAATATTGAAAACATGTATGGGACGTTTCCATATCTTGACTCAAAGATTATTTATACCAATTTCCCATTGACTCAAGCCACGCAATAAAATACTCCTCTGTGATATGGACTACCCCCGTTTACCCCGTTAGGGTTAGATTTTCGAAAAACCCAGTCACACTTTTTTATTAATTTTGGTCTTAAGTATACATACTGAGTTCCGAGTTTATATTATTGGACCGCGCGATAAAATTCTTCCATAAACTGACACCCTCAATCTCCCTTTAGAGCAGAAAAACATAAAATGACAAACTATAATTTACTTAGATAAGTATTTGTGCCAAGTTTGCAGCTTAAATTTATTCATACCATTTTTTTGGAGTAAATCAAGCTACGCACTATAATACCGGCCTTAAAAATCGAATTACCACTTTTTTACCCGTCAGGGATCTACTTTCGAAAGACCCATTTCTTATTACTTACTTAGACAAATATTCCTTCCAAGTTTCAAGTTTATTAACCAAATGAATAAGATTTTTCGTATAAAGTTTTTTCACCACTTTTCACCCCACACAGGAGGAATTTTGAAAAAATGTTTGGGATGTGTTCATAACCTGACTCAAAGATTATTTCCAACAATTTTCGAGTTAATCAAGCCACGCAGTAAAATGGAAAATTAACTACTCCTTTTCACCTCGTCAGAGGTAGATTTTCGCAAAACCCTGATACATGTTATTCTTTACTTTTGGTCTTAAGTATAAATACTGACTTTCGACTTAATCGGACCGCACGTTAAAATTCTTCCATACAAATGTTGACACGCCCTAATCGCCCTTTAGTGGGTAGTTTAGAAAAGCAAAAAATGCCAAAATTCATAATTTACTTAGATAAGTATTCATGCCAAGTTTCAAGTATATTAAACAAACTAGCTTCTGCCCGCGACTTCGTACGCGGATCCTGTTGATTATGCCAGCGACAACGGGGTCGTCAAAATCGAAGATCTGAAACGTCTGATGTCGAATTCTAAGAGCCCGGGGACGGGAAAACAACGGGATGCGCGAGACGATTCGAGACGTTCCAGATCTTTCATTTTTGTAAGTCAACAGAAAATTCCCATCAGACTAAACAACTTTTGCTAAGACGTCATTCCTATATATGTTGTAGTGTCGCTGGGCTTTGGAGTTCCACAACAGGTGTTCCAGATCTTCAGATTTATTCTCACAGCAGAAAATGCTCTTCACGTGGAATAATTTTTGCTATGGCACCATTTTTATATATATATTTATAGATTCTAAGGCAGATTTAAAACTTTGTACGTAGGGATTTACTTCATGCAACATATTTTGAAGCAGTGAAATCAGACTATTTGTTCAAGTGCGGAAAGTTTTGGTTTCTAATATTTGCGTGATCTTGATAATTGGATACGAAATATATTTGGAGAAACTTGGGGTCATTTTCAGACAATAATGAACCAATAAGGTGGTAAACTTGGCCTTGCACTTTGAATGTTGGCATAAATGGGCCTCTTGAAATCTGTTTCGCACCAAAAGATGTCATTTGAAAGGCATTGTATACAGATGTTGTCCAAGAAATGTTTTGACTGTGGATGGTCACCAATTAGCAGTGATCTTAATATTTCTGGTGGATTTTGTAATATTTCAATATGTACTTTTCCACCTGAGCAACACATACCGTTTGTTTCTTTTTGCCATTTAACAGCTTCACAAAAAGTACAATTTTGAACCATACCTCCGATGGTGGAATACGTGGCGTAGTCAATCAAGTCATTCATAAGAGTATACGTAAATGCACTCCGTTCCTTATCAACCCAAGGAAGGTTGCCACGTCTTACGGCTATATCTCTGTCGGATCGGATGTGTCTCTGTCTTGAGACACATCCGATTCTTCAGCTGATATCGACATTCTGTTCAGAGAATGTCGAAGTCGATCAGAATTCAAACGTTCGTTGCGCTCTTCTTCTGTCTCTTCATGCCGTACTCCAGCAATTCTTTCTCTCTCACTTTCTAACTTATTATGAATATTTTGTTGTGTGCGTGTTCGGGACAATGTATGATAATCTCGATCACCAGTTACTCACGCATCACGTTCATCACTCGTTTCAAAAGACCTATTAGTAGATGTGCGAATACGCTGAGAACGCAGGCGTGCTTCGCGATCCGAAGAGGTTTCCACGGAGCGAGTTGCAGCCTGATGTTTTCGAACAGCATCAAGTCTCTCCTGACGCTCTACGGTAGATTCTTGGGATCTTATGATCCTCAATCTTTCAGCTCCTTTGGAACATTGGGAAAGATTTGACCTCTTTCTAGGCATGTTTATAGTTTTATTGTGAATATACCTGATCAATTAAAATCTAAGTGACTGCTCCCCTGCGATACCGGGTAGGCTACCGTGTCACGAAGATAAATGGCAAAGGAAATTAAACACTCAAATAACATAAGCCCGAAGGCATATTTATTGATAAAGTAAAAAAATAATTGGGAGTTTTGACCAGTAGAGTCAACTTTTCAATGATATATATACCATCGTCACCGAAAATCAGTCCTAAACTGTTACCACCTTGACCGCGTGGAGGTACTCCCAGCTTATGTTATTTTATAATTATACAGTGAAATTAGTGATAGCTTTGATTTCCACATCAGATGTTTCTGATCTTCGATTTTTATAAGTCAACAGGAAATGCCCATCAGACTGAACAGCTTTTGCTAAGACGTCATTTCTATATGTGTTTTGGTGTAGCTGGGCTCTCGGAGTTCCACAAAAGGTGTTCCAGATCTTCGATTTTTATAAGTCAACAGAGAGTGCTCATCAGATTGAACAACTTTTGCTAAAACGTCATTCCTATATATGTTATAGTGTAGCTGGGCTCTTGGAGTTCCACATCAGGTGTTCCAGATCTTCGATTTTTATAAGTCAACAGAGAGTTCTCATCAGATTGAACAACTTTTGCCAAAACGTCATTCCTATAAATGTGTTATGGTGTAGCTGGGCTCTTGGAGTTCCACAACAGGTGTTCCAGATCTTCGATTTTTATAAGTCAACAGAGAGTTCTCATCAGATTGAACAACTTTTGCTAAAATGTCATTCCTATAAATGTGTTATGGTGTAGCTGGGCTCTTGGAGTTCCACAACAGGTGTTCCAGATCTTCGATTTTTATAAGTCAACAGAGAGTTCTCATCAGATTGAACAACTTTTGCTAAAACGTCATTCCTATATGTGTTATGGTGTAGCTGGGCTCTTGGAGTTCCACAACAGGTGTTCCAGATCTTCGATTTTTATAAGTCAACAGAGAGTGCTCATCAGATTGAACAACTTTTGCTAAATCTTCATTCCTATATATGTTATGGTGTAGCTGGGCTCTTGGAGTTCCACATCAGGTGTTCCAGATCTTCAAATTTATTCTCTCAGCAGAAAATGCTCATCACATGGAACAATTTTTGCTATGGTACCATTATTGTATCTCTTATACTTTAGCTGGTCTGTTGCGGTTCTGCATCAGGTGTTCCATTTTCCAAAATAAATTATAGCCTATATGTTGCCCAGACTTAATACCTATACAACAAAAAAAAAATCATTCAAATCCGTCCAGTAGTTCCGAAGATTAGCGTGTACAAACAAACAGACAAACAGACAAACAGACAAACAGACAAACAGACAATTTTTTTTTTTTGGATTCGTGCTCTATTACTGTTTCTAAACCCCCCTCAAGTATTTTTTTTTTAATATATTCAATGTACAGACACAGTTTTTTTACTGTTTTATTATATGTATAGATGAATAAGATTTTTCATATAAGCTGTATCCCCACTTTTCACCCCCACAGGGGTGGAATTTTGAAAAATCGTTTGGAATGTGTTCATTACTTGACTCACAGATTATTTATACCAATTTTCGAGTTAATTAAGCCAGGCAGTAAAATTTGCCCTATAAAATTAACTACCCCTTTTCTCCCCGTTAGGGGTAGATTTTCGAAAAACCCTGATACACGTAATTCTTTAATTTTGGTATTAAGTATAAATACTGAGTTTTGAGTTAATCGGACCGCGCGTTAAAATTCTTCCACACTTATTTTGACACCCCTCAATCCCCTGTTAGGGGGTAGTTTGGAAAAACAACAAATGCCAAACTTTATGATTTACTTAGATAAGTATTCGTGCCAAGTTTCAAGTTTATTAACCCAAGGAATAAGATTTTTCATATAAGCTGTATCACCACTTTTTAACCCCCACAGGGGTGGAATTTTAAAAAATCGTTTGGAATGTGTTCATTACTTGACTCACAGATTATTTATACCAATTTTTGAGTTAATTAAGCCAGGCAGTAAAATTTGCCCTGTAAAATTAACTACCCCTTTTCTCCCCGTTAGGGGTAGATTTTCGAAAAACCCTGATACACGTAATTCTTTATTTTTGGTATTAAGTATAAATACTGAGTCTTGAGTTAATCAGACCGTGCATTAAAATTCTTCCATACAAATTTTGACACCCCCCCATCCCCCTTTAGAAGGTAGTTTAGAAAAACAAAAAAGACCAATTTTCATAATTTACTTAGGTAAGTATTCGTGCCAAGTTTCAAGTTTATTAACTCAAGGAATAAGATTTTCCATACAAACTTTCATCCCCCATTTATCTCCCTTAGGGGTTGAATTTCGAAAATTCCTTCCTTATTCCTCGTCTACATTATAAAAGGAACCTCTGTGCAAAATTTCAGCTTTCTAGGTCCAAGGGTTTGGGCTGGGCGTTGATGAGTCAGTCAATCAGTCAGTCAGTCAGGACTTGTCTTTTTATATATATAGATATGGATTTTTTTTAAATTTTATTCAAGAGGAACAACAAACAGCTACAATATAAAACATAGAAACAAGAAATACACAAAATATATAGACAATATTGCAGCCCACAACGCTGTTCACAGATTAATGAAAGAATACAAATACAGTGAAAATAATCTATGCATTTCTCCTCCTATAAACTTCTGATCAACTTTTGTCGTAATTGGTCGTCATCAAACTAAGAGCAAAACAATGTAAATGTGGGATTGATACATATCGCCACGCTAAATCCAAATATGTAATCAGAATTTATCTAGCACGTCCAGTTTTGATGCTCTAAGCAATTTTAGTTTTCATTTAGTTTTGCTTTGATTTAGTTGACAGCCAAAAATTATTGTTGCCGCCACAATATATGAAATTAGGCTTAATAAAAAAATTGGTAAAAGCTATGGACAGAGATGGAGAGGCATTTAAACACCAGAAAAGTAAATTTCCACGTCTAAGTGAGGCCAAATTGAAGGATATTTGTTGGTCTCCAAATAAGAGAAATCTTTAAAGACCAATTGTTCTAATTTTAATCTAAATTGGTCGGTAAAGAAAAATGAGCATGGGTAGCTTTTGAAAATACATGTCACAACAGAACTTTCTTGGAAATTGGGCTACAAATTATAAAGAACTGGTACGGTGGCCAGCACACCAAGCTACCCCAATCTGTCAGATTTTCCCAATTGAATATGACCTTTATTTCTTTGTGCTAAAGTTGAAAATCTATCAAAGAATTTTGACAGATTGGGGTAGGTTGACCTGCTGGCGTCTGTACAAGAACTTATTTCTTCATATCAACAACTCTGATGCAACATGTCATACATTTCTTGCAGTCGCATTTAGATTTTTCCCGAAAACTTTTGGTGCCGTGTCTGATGAACATGGTGAGAGGTTCCACCAAGATATTGCATACATGGAAAAAAGATTGGCTAGTGGTTCCCAGCAATGTTAGCTGATTTCTGGAGGAAAATCAATCGTGAAAAAAAGTGATCTACCAAATAGTTGTTAATGTTTTATGTGTATTTTCATTCGTTTAATATTTTAATTTATATTATAGAAGTCATATAAGCTTAAGATTTTTTTACTTTATTCAAAATAAATTACGTATTTAATGTAACATTTTAATTTATATTATAGAAGTCATATAAGCTTAAGATTTTTTTACTTTATTCAAAATAAATTACGTATTTAATGCCTAAGTCAATATCAGTATATTATTTAAATGAAAAATCTAAAAACAATTAAAATCACATACAGATGGAACGACAATTTAAAACAGGACATGAAGTACTTTGACAAGAGAATCAATTTTTGAATGGATACGGCGGAAAACAGAAATAAGATAAACATTGATGCTTGTGAGATTTACAAAAACCGGAAACTAATAGTAGCGAGAGCTCCGACGATCACATTGAAAACAGCAACATCTAAACAACATAACACAGAAGAGCTATGACATACAAAATAATAATAATAATAATATCATTTATTTCAGGTACCACATAACCCATATCAGACAACATCTTTAAAATTACAATTATTATTTAACATTAAATTCAATTACATTAAAAATTAAAAATTAAATTATTCAATATTAAATACAAAAACACATATTAATAAATACACACGAATAAATACAATATAAATACACAATCAACACACAAATTAAATAAATCAAATCAAAAATTTTACAAATAACCTACTCCTATTCAATATAATAGTCTCTAACGAGCGACACTGTATGTAACTTGTCTGTCACAGCAGTGCCGCACATAAGGACAGTCCAACCTATTAGCTATCATACTCAGAACGGTATTGGCGCTGGCCCGCACTCTGCGCACAAGTGACGCACAGCGCTTCCGCATGGTCGCATGAAAACAATCCGTGTGCGTCCATGCGAACATACCCGAAGCGCTGCAGTAGCGAGGCAGACCCAAAACCGCCCTGAAAGCGTTGTTAAACTGGATGCGAAGGGCGCTATAGCTTTTCTGCGTAACGAACCGAGAAAGCAGTAGAACCCCGCTCAAAATCTCACCGATGAAGCTCGACCTGAACCAACCTGGAGGCAAGGTCGTTAAAAAATGCCCATCCATAGATAATAATTACCCATCTCTCCACTAGTCCAATGCTTGCTCTAGGATGCATATCCGGTAGGCTCTTAAATCCTTCCCTATCCTACGGGTACGTCCTCCCTACCAATTACCGCGCCCCCCGGTCTATTCCTTGATATGCAATGGTCGCTGTAGCACCATGAACATGAGGCTACAGGAGCTAGTGCGAATCTTGGGGTTCATTCGATTAATCGAGTCTGGTTTAACCACGCTGGTATCGGTGCAATTCATTCATTCATTCATAACAAAGTTCTTGCTCCCAAGTTTTTTTTTTTGCCGACCAGCACCCTAATTGCGTAACGCACGATTAATCATAATCTGAATCATTTTGAAACAGATTGCTAATCCATTGCTGCATGTGTTCGGAAAATTTCTGCTCAACAAAGTAAGTAACGCAATGAATGTTGTTGAACTGTCAAACTGAAACAGATTGTGATTGATCGTGTGTTACGCAATTAGGGTGCAGTTATAATTGACTTTCGTGGCTTTATTTGATGACACACACACACTCATCGTACTCATACACACATGAGCCTGCAAGATGACAGGATTTTATCTTCAGAATGGATAAAAAATACTATCAATAGTTTAAAAATAAAAACTTATACCTAGGTAATCCAATTTTGAGCAATTTTGATACTCGTAGGATTTTTTCTGAATGAAATCTTCTAATCTAATATATAAAATTCTTGTGTCGCGGTGTTTGTGGTTAAACTCCTCCAAAACGGCTGGACCGATTTGTATGAAATTTTGTGTGCATATCGGGTAGGTCTGAGAATCGGCTACTATCTATTTTTTTTTTTTGCAAAACGACGTTTGCGGGGTCAGCTAGTAGGTATATAAAATTCTCGTGTCACAGTGTTAGTTACCATACTCCTCCGAAACGGCTGGACCGATTTGTATGAAATTTTGTGTGCATATCGGGTAGGTCTGAGAATCGGCTACTAACTATTTTGTTTTTGCAAAACGACGTTTGCGGGGTCAGCTAGTAAGAATGTAAAATTGAATAAGTAGGTACAGACTAAGGTTCAATAGTACCACAATTTAGTGACCGTACGTTTAGCGCTAAACCTATTTCAAACATCATTCTGTCTCTTTAATCTTAATCAAATCTTACACTATACGATATTTAGGTAATGCGTTTTTTGAATAGGGACCTTCCTCTCTTGCTCTTATTACAGCATCCTGATTTAGGGAAACAGTCCCTGAATATCGCGTAGTGTAAGGTGCAGCGCAGACGACAGACTATCCGTAACGCACTTTTTAGTCTGTGAAAATAGAACCTATGCAATTATATGCAGTAACGCACACGACGCGCAAAAAGTCCGGCGCACAAAAAATCCGTGTAATTCGGGCACTTCGGGACACTATGATACTTCTAAGGCAGAATATCATGATAGACATTTAAAAAGACAGACAGCTGTGCCGACAGAATGATCTAAGATGTGCGTCGTGTGCGTTGAGTCTGTGAGAAATCCGCGACCGACTTTTTGCGCGCCATGCAGACTTTTTGTGCGCCGCAGACTCGATCGCACAAAAAGTGTGCCGTCTGTGCTGCACCTTATAGTTCAAACTATTGACAGAAACTCGATGATATGATGATAGATGTTTTAAATTCGTTTAGCGCTAAACGTTTTTAGTGATTTGTGGTGCAGCCTAAAAATCCCTATACACTGCTACAAGGATTTTATGATATTGACAGAGGGGCGCTGTGCACTAACATTTGTGCAATTATCCATCTTCATCACCCTACAGCAGTCTACTGCTAGACATAGGCCTCTACTAAGTATTGCACGCCATTCAACTCGACTTTCGCCAACTCTCATCCAGCTGCTACCAGCCACCCTGCGAATACCGTCGCTCGCTCCACGTAGCCTGAGGGCGTCCTGTCTTACGCGTGCTAATATTGTTTTATTAAATTACGGATTAAAAAACAAGATGGCTGCGTTAATTCCGATTTTGGTCACGTATCAAAAGGACCTTTTAATCTATGGCGCTTAAATTCTCTCTGATGGCAACCACACTGTCGACAGGCTCACTCAATAAATTATTTTGTGCCTCGATCGAGTATCAATTTAAGCCTAACACAATAGGGCTTATATTTTCACAATAGCGTCACTGGGAGACTGGGACCACCACCCCTGCAAGGATGATGCAACGGAACAATGTGGCATAACGAACGACTCAACCCTATTAGTGATATGAGAGAAACCATCGAATTATAGATACAGAGTTATGTACAGTCAGCAAAGTAAATTAATAGAAAACAAACAGTTAATTTAACAAATTAAATTTCATTCGAAAACATCAATCTGTTTCTTACTAAACTTCAACTATATTCGACGACCCTGCATTCTTATCTCCTTTGCTGACTGTACGTACACTATAGTCGTTTTTCTAACTTACATACTCCTTATCTATAAAGAGTTTGTAAGGAATAATCGGCATACCTGCTCATTCTTCATTGCCGATAATTTTTTCTTCTTTGAAAATATTTTCTACCTAAGTAGGGACATTCATGAAACATTCAACAGAAAGTCATCAAGCTAGAAGATTAACTGCCCATTGGACACACACAGTTAATAATCCAGTGCTTGTAACTTTCATCCGTAAGTAATTGTTAACGCCCGAAGCAATCCGTACCAATAAATTAAAATTGTTGTATAACCAACTTTGTTTCATTATTTCATAGGACACCCTCTAATGGAACTGCAGTCAGACGGCAAGGGGAGATGTAAGCCCACCCATCTCCCCGTTGCCCCGGCACCAGACAGTACCTACCTACAATATTCCATATCACCCCAATTTCCCCCTGAAGCCCCATGCAAAATTAATACTGCTAGGTGTAGTATTGACAAATTGGGCTGATCACAATACCACCGACAGGTATACAATATGAAAATGTATTTTTGTTTTCGAATTTTTAAATTCAAAGGGGTATCTCGTAGACAGAGAATGCTAGGGTGCCTGATGGTGTTTTTTTTTTAAGTTTATGTTTGGCTTTGGTCATGGAATAATTAGTATGTACTATAAAGAAGGACCTTTAACCATAGACGCAATAATTTTTGACAGATTTTGAAATTAAGAACAGCATTTTATATTTTAATAAAAATAATTATAATCAATCTTTTCGGTAGGTGAGAGAGTTTGTTTTTGTACCTTCTCTTCATTTAATCTAACGGGTACTCAAATTTCATTTATATTAAGATGTTTATTGAGATTGGAACGTAGACGGTGTCTGGTATGTCGACCCTTTGACTTGCTTGTAATCCGCTTTGATATAATTAACCCTCATCGAGCCAGTGTTACACATCCCGCCTCGCCAAAAATATTTGTCGGAAATATGTCGGGAGGGTTGAAAACACAAGTGCCTATTTAGTGAAATATGAGATGAATTCATGCAGGCACAGGTTAAATGAGGGTAATTAATGTTCTAATTTATTTAATCGTTTGCATTACCTACCGCGTCGTTTTTGCAACTTTGTGGCTTATAAGTAGTAACAATAACGTATCAAAGAATAGTACGAAATTATAATATTCAAATCTCCAAGTCTTCTTTTATTTTCGTTGCTTATATATTTAGTATGTATGTATTTATGTATCTATGATTTTGGATATGTATATATCTGTGTATATATTTTAGTGTATTGTATACGTTATATTTGCACCAACGACAGCCCCATTGTATGTCCAGGAAAATCACTGTCCATCCTAAGGTTGCCTGGAAGAGATCGCAGAAAGCGATAAGGCCGCCCATTGTATATTTTGTAGTGTTTGATGTATCTTTACTTGTTGTATTTTTGTGGTGTACAATAAAGTATATATAAATAAATAAATAAATAAATTTATCTAACTCGAAAAATTATGCTTTTACAAGGAAGCAACTTCAGCGCAGACAGCTAGAATTATTTTATTTTCTGAGACGTGCTCTTGAACTATTTCTTGTTAAGTTTTAATCGAAAACGGTTGTAGCGGCTGAATGAACGGTTGAAACGGCTTTCGATTCTACTATACCCACTAAATAAATTGCAGAAAAGGCAAGGATATCATAGTCCTTATCCACCGCTTTCCATCAGGCGTGATCGAGGTTAAAAGCGAGAGAAAAAAAAACAAATGAGTTAAGTAATACTAGATATTGAGTAAGAACTTATACAGAGATGTTAAATTACTAAAGTCATAAGAAGCCAAAAGAGTAAACTCTTCGCAGAGACGTAGAAAGACTGTAGTATTATTTACACATTTTGATATCCATTACGTTATTAGAAAATGAAGTTTCGAGGACCCCTGATGTTAGTTTGATGATAGTTCATGAGTAGAAGTCTCTCTAAAAGTTGAAGTCTGTAGACTTATGGTACTTGTTTAGTCTACCAAGACTCGACTATCGAATGTCGGGTTGCCAAGCGTCCGGAAAAAACCGGACACGGGCTATTTGAATGTTTTTTGAATGTCATGAGGAAAGTTTTGAATATGAATATGGATGGCTTTAAGAAGATGAGGCCAAAGAAACGATGGGCTGTGTGAAAGATGAAGGGGCTACTGAGATTATGACTAATAGAAAATTATGGAAGAAAAAGACATTGCAGTGACTCCAAACGAATTTGATTACCTCTGGGCAAGAGATTAAGAAATTGATGACGATGATGATGAGATAGGCTTTTTGGATGTGAGTCCGGCCAAATTAGATGGTGTTCGACCTGTAGGGCGTTTTACATGTTGATTTTGCACGACTCATAATGCGAAGCATTAGTGTTATACGATCGAAAAAAAATGTTTGCGTCCTTTTTGCAACTGTTACTATTGTTATACTCCTGCTAGTACACAGAACGCACAGAACTTACTTAATTTATATGCCATTGTATAGATAATTTAATGGAGATTGTTTATGTACTTTTTCAAAAATTGATTTAATGCAGTAGAAACGAAAAACATCAAAATATTTATGAAAATGTTTCCGTCAATCAAGTGTGAAACCTGAAAACATGCATAGCTTGCGGAAAAACCATTTAATTGAGTATTTTTTTTTATAGAATCTATTTACCCTTAAGAGGAACTCTATAGTAGGTATATAGTTTAGTTATGATTAGTAAAAAAACTAACTAATATAATATCTATGGTTTTTTATACGATCAAATGAGCATTATGAGAGGCGCTCTTTTGGATTTTTCCATTTTGTTTAAATTTTATTTCACTAGAAGTTTTATGATGAAGAATCAAAAAAGTCTGGATTTACATAGGTACGCTAAACATTATCATTTTAATACTAAGACAGAATCCTTAACAAGTTCAGGTGTCCGACGTTTTTACCCAAAAGTCTGGTCAGTCTCTCTAACTGGCTGGTCTGTCCGGTTGTCCGATTTTAGGACCTGGATCGGATGAAAGTTTATCTAAACAAGTTTTATGTCTGCACCAATTTTGCTTAGATTCAGAACTGCTATTTTAATAACGGACATTGAAAAGCTATTTTCTTGAACAAGGGTAGATTTTTGTATTTTTCCACTTATAGGGTGAAAGTCAAATCAAATCAATGTCGGTTTGTATCAGGGTAGAATCCTGTTGATTTCGTATTTATGTCGATATATCAATTCACTGTTTCACTACCACATCAAGTGCCATTGTATTTAACCTGCTTCACTTTGTCTGTTTCCCGCCATTCCTCGTGACTGACAGATATTATTAATGACAGCAGCTACCCTGCCATGCTTCTGTGAAGTTTACATATCTATTTAATAGATACCTACACTACAATCAGTACTTGTAAATGTTTTTCCGAATGGTCGAACTGGACTCTCAAACCAATTCTCGTACTTATAAGAACATTCACAGTCAGAGGGGTAATTCTCGTAATTATAAGAACATTCACAGTCTGATCTCAATCTCAGTCTCTCAAAAAATACCTAGTTACTTCTCTAATTTCCCTACTTTTTTACAAGTTTTTGACATTTGTTTGTCGCCGAGATGAGACTGCGACTCTAGATTTTGAACATTTTAAATTGACCATCTGATTTCACTGAGTTTTGAGTACCACTTGAATGCAACCGTTCGTTGAGATTAAAAACTGAGAATTAATAATTATGCATGCAGGAAAGCTAGTGCAATTGATAAAACAAAATCAACAGTTTAACGAGTTTATTACATGCTTGAGTCGGTAGCAAAATTATCTAAAACTAAACTTAGTAGGTACCCTACTTAGATTCAAAAGTGGTTTTTGAATGAAAACTTTCGTTCCATTTTATGTTTTATGAAAGAGTAGGAATTATGATGAGTTTGTTTTTTTTTATTAGCCTATTCTGTCCCACTCCTGGGCAAAGCCCCCTCCACTCCTACCTTCTTACGCGAGCCCGCGCGTCCTCCTTCTTTTAGAAAAATGGCGCTAACTGTAGTCTAACCAAAAAAAGTGTTTTTTCAAATTACAATTAGGTACAAAATAATGGCCTGTCGTACGACAAATAATAACAAGTACATCTTCGTTATTATTTGACTTACGTATGTTACATTAACCAAACATTTGAAACAACCGGCCCTTTTTTTTTTTTTTTTTTTTTTTGTGGATGGGAAATCATCCAATGACCCCTCCCGCTCTGGGTGGAGCAGAAGGGAGTGTCAGACTCTTACTGACTAAAACCCACCCGTGTTCCTTCCTTAGCCCTTTGTGTTCCGGGGCAGCGGTAACCCTTTCGGACAATCCCGCTGCCCCGGCAGGCTTCGGCCCTTACCGACCCTTAATAATAAAAAAACAAAGAAATAACGAAACGACTAACATCGACTATGGCGATGTGTAAAGGGTTCTTTCAATTTAGACGTTTCGTGACGGACTGCTGCGGCACCGCAGCGGTGCGGTTGTCGTACTGCGAACGGCTATACTCCATTTACAATAAGATTAGACATTTAAACAATCCTTTTTTACCGTCTGTTCAATCGATTTTGACTTCTATTCCGCAGACATAAGGATGGCATTAAAAGCAGTAAACAGTTGTTATTGTAAGCACTTTTTTTGCTTTTAATGCCATCCTTATGCCTACGGAATAGAAGTCAGAGTAGAGTAGAGTCGGTAGAACAAGCTGTAAAAAATGTCTAATCTTATTGTGAATGGAGTATAGTCGATTATTTCCATACAATTATTACAGTTAGAATTTGCGATGTTGCCGTCCTGCTGTCTTGCGTGCGCGGCACCGGCGCCGCATCAGTCCGACACGATACGTCTAAATTGAAAGAACACAAACTTACAGACCGCAAGTCCTCCACCGCTACACTGGTAACTTTCAGCCACGCAACAGAAACAAACTTAGCTTGACAACAAAAGTGTTTATCAGTTACCATAGCAACGGTAGACAATCGGGTCACAACCTGTTGCTATGTACCAAAGTCGGGAAACTTGGTAAGAGAGCCGAGGGTAACTTTGTTGATGTGATAAACGAGGGTCTTAAGGGATTTCCGCCGTTCATTGCCGGATTACGGCGATCTCAAGGCCGGGGCGATTCGAACAGTTGGCCTGTTTAAGTATGCACCCTCCTCACGCCCAGTCTACTGAACTGATTTTGTTGGTTTTGGTTTCTATTGGCTTTTATTGTTTGATGAAACATACTTATTAAGGTACTTCTAAATGGGTTATGCCTATTTTAGAAAAAGTGTTTTTCTGATATAGTTAGTACATACACCTACTGGTTCTGATAGACGTATGATGCTGCCAGAAGTGAACAACATAGAGTTATAAACTACAGGTATCAAAACATTTTGTTTTGATACCTGTAGTTTATAACTCTATGTTGTTCACTTAGGTACTGTGTTGTTCACACTAATAAGACGTTACGTTATCCCGGGTTGCAGTAATAAGCGTCGCTGTCGAAATTCAAGAACATTCATAGCTCAGGAAGTCTATTATCTATCTATATATATAAAAAGAGAAGTCCTGACTGACTGACTGACTGACTGACTCATCAACGCCCAGCCTAAGCCCTTGGACCTAGAAAGCTGAAATTTTGCACAGAGGTTTTCTTTATAATGTAGACGAGGAATAAGGAAGGAATTTTCGAAATTCAACCCCTAAGGGAGTTAAATAGGGGATGAAAGTTTGTATGAAAACTCTTATTCCTTGGGTTAATAAACTTGAAACTTGGCACGAATACTTATCTAAATAAATTATGAAAATTTGTGTTTTTTGTTTTTCTAAACTACCTTATAAAGGGGGATGGGGGGGTGTCAAAATTTGTATGGAAGAATTTTAATGCACGGTCCGATTAACTCAAAACTCAGTATTTATACTTAATACCAAAAATAAAGAATTACGTTTATCAGGGTTTTTCGAAAATCTACCCCTAACGGGGAGAAAAGGGGTAGTTAATTTTACAGGGCAAATTTTACTGCCTGGCTTAATTAACTCGAAAATTGGTATAAATAATCTGTGAGTCAAGTAATGAACACATTCCAAACGATTTTTCAAAATTCCACCCCTGTGGGGGTGGAAAGTGGGGATACAGCTTATATGAAAAATCTTATTCCTTGGGTTAATAAACTTGAAACTTGGCACGAATACTTATCTAAGTAAATTATAAAGTTTGGCATTTGTTGTTTTTCTAAACTACCCCCTAACAGGGGATTCAGGGGTGTCAAAAACGGTGTGGAAGAATTTTAACGCGCGGTCCGATTAACTGAAAACTCAGTATTTATACTTAATACCAAAAATAAAGAATTACGTGTATCAGGGTTTTTCGAAAATCTACCCCTAACGGGGAGAAAAGGGGTAGTTAATTTTACAGGGTAAATTTTACTGCCTGGCTTAATTAACTCGAAAATTGGTATAAATAATCTGTGAGTCAAGTAATGAACACATTCCAAGCGATTTTTCAAAATTCCACCCGTGTGGGGGTGAAAAGTGGGGATACAGCTTATATGAAAAATCTTATTCATTTGGTTAATATACTTGAAACTTGGCATGAATACTTATCTAAGTAAATTATGAATTTTGGCATTTTTTGCTTTTCTAAACTACCCCCTAAAGGGCGATTAGGGGGTGTCAACATTTGTATGGAAGAATTTTAACGTGCGGTCTCCGATTAAGTCGAAACTCAGTATTTATGCTTAAGACCTAAAGTAAAGAACAACATGTATCAGGGTTTTACGAAAATCTACCTCTGACGGGGTGAAAAGGAGTAGTTAATTTTCCATTTTACTGCGTGGCTTGATTAACTCGAAAATTGTTGGACATGATCTTTGAGTCAAGTTATGAACACATCCCGAACATTTTTCAAAATTCCTCCTGTGTGGGGTGAAAAGTGGGGAAAAACTTTATACGAAAAATCTTATTCATTTGGTTAATAAACTTGAAACTTGGAAGGAATATTTGCCTAAGTAAGTAATAAGAAATGGGTCTTTCGAAAGTAGACCCCTGACGGGTAAAAAGTGGTAATTCGATTTTTAAGGCCGGTATTATAGTGCGTAGCTTGATTTACTCCAAAAAAATGGTATGAATAAATTTAAGCTTCAAACTTGGCACAAATACTTATCTAAGTAAATTATAGTTTGTCATTTTATGTTTTTCTGCTCTAAAGGGAGATTGAGAGTGTCAGTTTGTATGGAAGAATTTTATCGCGCGGTCCAATAATATAAACTCGGAACTCAGTATGTATACTTAAGATCAAAATAAATAAAAAAATGTGACTGGGTTTTTCGAAAATCTAACCCTAACGGGGTGAACGGGGGTCCATATCACAGAGGAGTATTTTATTGCGTGGCTTAATTCAATGGGAAATTGGTATAAATAATCTTTGAGTCAAGATATGGAAACGTCCCAAACATGTTTTCAATATTTCGCCCCTATGGGGATAAAAACTGTGAAGGTGAAAAGGTGGTCTTATTCCTTTGGTTAAGAAACTTGAAACTTTTCAACATTTGCCTCAGTAAATAATAAAGATTGTCACTTTTAGGGGTTTACTACTTACTTACTTAAAATAAAAAAGTAAGAGTTTTAGGGTTTTATTTATTCGAATCCTACCGGGGTGGAAAACACCCCGGTAGGAGGGTAATAAAGTTTAAGGAGTAGAAACTTCAACTTCCATTAACACGAAAATGGGTATAAATAATCTTTATATCATAAAAATGGAAATGTACCAAATGCAAAAACAAGCCCTGTCGTGATGAAAAGGGAGGATAGTTTATTTGAAACATCTTAGGTAGTTTAACTAAAATATTGGCCCGAATACTTATTTCTTTAAATAAAGTAAGTAAAAAGATCGTAATCAATAATTTTCGAAATACCTTTCAGGGGGAAGTGGAGAGGGTGTTAAATTTATTTGAGGAAAGTACGAAACCTACGCGGACGAAGTCGCGGGCAAAAGCTAGTTTAATAATAAATGTCTCACTGCTGGGCGAAGACCTCCCTCTAGTCTCTTTCCACCCCTTTTTGCCCCAAGCTGCCAAGGTCCAATCTTTATAAAAGGAGTCCAGCACATCCCGTAATCCCCGTCTGGGCCTGCCGCGATGTTTACACAAATATTATTCAGAATATGTATTGTATGCGCTGTAGAGCTTACAAAACTGTGCCACAATTATCATGCAACTGTATACGTATCGATCGATATGTGCATCGCGTCAAATATTTAAAGCTCTCTGGCGCCACCGTCTCACGAGACCTCGCCTAATGCCTCACTAAGAATATTTTATGACTTCGCTACAGTACTAAGTACCTCTTTAATATTGTTGCAGCTTACGGCATAATAAATATGAGACATTGTACCGCAAAATCGACGGCAGGGTCAGAAATCATTGAACATGTTCAGTTTGTTAATACCTGTGCCAACTGCACAGAGGCCGGTGACCCAGTGTGCGGCATCCGACCAGATGGCGAAGGATTCAAGATCAGAATGTTCGCGAATGAATGTCGGTTTAACAGACATAACTGTGAGGAGGAACATGAAGAACTACAATTCACCGTCACTGACTTCTTTATCTGTTCTAATGACCCCAGCATAGAGGAAGAAAACGGTGACAGCGAAATATTTGATGAGAAAGAATCTCCTGTGATAACCGAAGTGAATGGACCAAATAGTCCTATCAAAACAAAGAACCTTGTCATAGTCGATGGATCTATGTTAGACCCTCGAAATATTAATGAAAGTATCAGACATTTCTTCGCCGCAACCCACATTCTAGATCTACCGATGAGGGACATACAGCCGATGTTTAACGAGTCTACACGAAAGAGAATGATCCAGATCTTCGGGCCCGTCAAAGTGTACAAGCCTTGGATCAAGATACCGAAGAATATCAGTGAGGATTATTATCACAAGCCGACGTTGTCATCCTGCTATCATAAATGTCCTTCTGTAAGTAAGACACATGAAGTAGTAAATACAGCATAATACATAATTCATAATCAGCCTATAATGTTCCCACTGCTGGGACACAGGCCTCCTCTCTGTCAGAAGGAGTGGGCCGTAATCCACCACGCGGAACCAGTACGGGTTGGTAGATATCACATGTCTTCGATTTTTTAGTTCTGGGAGCTATGGTATCTGCTTTACTAGCATAACACAATTTTTAAATAACATACCTAATTATCAAGTGAAAGTTGTATTTTAACGAAGTTATGTAAGTAGGATATGACTGTCTAAGATCAATGTTATTATTTAATATGTTGATATAATAAAGGAAGATTTTATCAACATGGTTGCCAGGATGTCCGCTTTGGCGCTAATAGGGGACCAGAGATGCTGTTAGCTATCGATTTATCATGAACACAATTTTTGTGTCTCTAGTTTCCTATACAGGGTTATTTTAAATTGGCTAGCCAAATTCCGCAGACGTGATGTTTATGGAAATCTAAACACTGTAAAATAAAAAGATTTGATTTTTATATTTCTGGAAGTCAACAACCGTGTTATGTTTGTTACATAAAGTATGAGTTGAGAAAAACTGTTTTCTCATGTATTATCGATTTATTCCGTGCACAATGCAAGTGCTCCCAAGGACAACCAACGTTTTTTCGTTGGTGTAGGTTATTATTATTAATAGCCCATGATTGTCCTCTGCAAGGCAAAGTCCTCCCTCTCTTTCCACTTCTCTCTGTTCAAAGCTGCTAAGGACCAGTTCTTGTTGAAGGACTTTTGATATAATTTTTTTTTTTTTGTTTTTTTTTTTTTTTCAGAAATGTCCAGACACGTACGCGCCTGTGTGTGGCGTGCCCGGCATAGTGGCCAGAGAGCCGTCACTCATGTTCCAGAACCACTGCTTCATGGACGTGGCGCAGTGCAAGATGAGCTGGGAAGGCAAGAGTTTCACGTCGGAAAGTTCAGGTACCTACTAACACCTCCCGAATCCCCAACTCCCATCGCCACCGAATCCCAAATTCCCAAGACTCAAGGTGGTGGTACTGAACAAACATTACATTTTTATTAAGTTACTAGCTGCGCACCCCGTTTTCACCCGCATATGTGTCGATCCCGTGGAAATATCGGGATAAAAAGTATCCTATGTATTAATTATGTGTCACTAGATTTACGGTAGATTTTTCCATCACCAAATGACTTTTATAAAGAATAAATATAGCGGTTTGACGTGTTTACTGTGTTAACTATACAAAAGCTATCAAACCGCAATTTTTATTCCTCAGATTAAAGTTACTTGATGACTGTAAAATCAACCCTAAATCGTTTCAAAATTCGAAATCCAATTCTAATTTCTAGTTTCGTCTGAAGGGACAAACAGTCCCTTCAGACGAAACTTTTCAAGGCGAATTTAAAAAACAACATCAACATGAACCCGAATAATACTAGTATCTTAATAACAACTTTCTTTTTTTTTAAACTTGTGAATAGATATAAAAACAACGTGATAGCTCTTACAGAACTTATAAGGAAAGTGCTAAACAAATCGTACATTCCAATAATTAACTCCCTTATTTATAAACGTTGCTTAAAGTTAATAATGATTAGCGTCTGTTTAACCATACCTTTTTGATGTTTAAACATCTCTTAACTTAAAGCAAAGTTTATAAATGAGAGGGTGAATGAATATCATTATCCAGTCCGTCGGCGGCGGTCCAATAAAATTGGCCTACCGACTCGCGACGACCAGACGGCTCGGCGGCGCTTTACATTTTAATTTCAGACAGAGACAAACATCCAACGACAATTTTATTTTAAATTAAAAAACCGAACGAATCGTATGAGCTGACTGTAAAACATTTTAGAAGTAAAACAAAGAATAAGTATCCTCAAAAGAGGTTCACAACTTTGGTTAAACTCTGTTGAATATTCCTCTCTGTTACAAAACTTTTTTGCGGGTTGAACTCCGGCGAAAAGGGGTGATGTCGGCGAGACAGGCTATAAATAGCATCATTTCATAATTTGATACAGTCTGTGCGACAGACTCGCAAACAAAACTAAACTTTAACATTCCCCAAGTTATTTTCTATACAGAGTGGCGGATAGGTTTTATCACATTGAGGGCTGTTTTTCAATCATCTGATAACTTTAGTTGAGTAGTAATTTTGAATTTTTGAAAGTTATTTCATACAAAAACTGACAAGCGTCAATTTTATTCCTCGAATAAAAGATATCTGGGGATGGGAAAATCAGCCCTTAATAGTACAGCGGCTACCAGTCTGTTAAAATGATAAAATAAACAATTTTACTAAATTTAGAAAACTGAATTTTTCAATTAAAATAAATCGCATAAAAGTTGGCACGAAATAAACCTCCCTTGCTATATACCTTGATATATGGCACTAGACCGCACGGGGTAATGGTATCAATAATTCAACACAAACTTTATGGTATTGTTACCAAATAATAACAAAATAAGTTAAATGTTGTTATATCCAAAAACGATAAAAGGTCCCACGTTTAAAATGTTATTTGTTATTAATTATTTTAATTGTATATGACCTCATCTAATTTTTAAAAATATGATTGACGTGTAAATTGTTTGTACAAACCTACTTACAGAAATAAACTGATTTATCATTTAAAATACGTTATGTAAAAAGGTGATTTCAATTGATGTGATAATTAAATCGCCACACTGTATTAAAGTCCCATGTACAAAACAGCAAGTATCTTTTCTCTAAACATTTTAAGCCCTTAAGGTGGGCTGCTAGGCTACGGAATACCTATGAGCGATTTCAGGAGACGGGTATGAGTATTTTAATCGAATCGATGGCCAATTATCGATATTTTTCTCATTCCTTGCAGCCCTTAAGCGTTAGAAACTGATATTTTCCTTCGATAAATACGTGTTATTTTTTCTATTGTTGTAAGCAATGGTTTAATTAGTCATTATTATAGTGTACTCAAGCAGACTTCCATTGGATGTTATTGTTCTCGTGATATCTAATCACCACACTAATATTATCATATTATACAGGCGAAGTGTGTGTTTATGTCTTTGTTACTTCTTCACGCTCAAACGGATGGACCAATTCTGATAAAATTTTGTATGGAGGTAGCTGACACCCTGGATTAACATATAATTTCCATCCCGATATTCCCACGGGATCGACACTTATCCGGGTGGAACCGCGTGGCGCAGCTAGTTATGTATATTTTGCCGTGGGGACAAATGATGTTTATTTTTGTTAGTAGATCTTATAATACATTTTTACGAGTCATAGTTACGCAGCAGTAGTTTTAATTCAATCATTTAACATTCTTTTGAAATACATATACCAGTAATATATTAAAAAATATATTTATTTACTTATTTAAATTACAATTATAACAACTTCGCCTTATGCAATTCAATGTTAAAAGTCAAAATGGAACTTGAAGTTTACAGAATTTTTATTTGATACTAGCGGTCGGTCCCGGCTTCGTACGGGTGGAAAAAAAAAGAAAAAAAAAATTGCCTGTAATAATCAGTGATAATGTAGCATTCAAATGGTGAAAAAATTTTCAAAATCGGTCCAGTACTTTTTGAGCCAATTCGTTACAAACATACATACAAATCTTTCCTCTTTATAATATTAGTATAGATTAGTATAGAAGTATAGATTAGAAAGGCTTTTTGACGTCGCCTTTATTTGAGACGTATACTGTAAAATCTTTTAACGACGCTCCTTCTAAACAACTCAGTTGACAATAAAACTATTGTTCCAACGTCTGCGAAGTTTACGAAGAAGCTTAAAAAAATATATATCATAAACTTTCCATTGTGCAACCGCTGAGTTTCACCTGAATCCTTAAGAACTTATAGTTTACGAAGATAGCAAGAAACGTTGATTTCTGAAATTGAAATAGAGGTTGAAATCGTATAAAATAATATCAAGATCCATTTCATTCGTAGAAATTATATTAATTTCTGTATTGCAGTTCATATTACTTCATCTGCACTAATTGGTTCATGTCCAGGAATCTCTAATTATTTTGAAAATCCACTATGAAATGATGGATGAAATTCACAGAAACAGCTTCAGCACGAATTAAGTTAGAACCCAATGAAATTAAACCAAAATAGTTATGTATTTTAATTTTATTTCTGTGAATATGAACTAAATATAATTAAGTGTTATTACTGTCAAAGTAAAAATAATGAGGTTTAAAATAAAATGTAGTGAAAAAAAATTAAAAGATGATGTGGTTATGTTGACAGGATGAGTGAAAGGCGACTATAACATAAGGACGCCGCCGCCGGCGCCGGTAGGGGACTCCCTAGATGGAGATATTATAGTAATCTTATTGATAATGTTCTTTCAGAAAGACCCCGCGGGGCAATTGCGTAACACATTATCGATCGGAATCGGTTTCATTTTGACAGTTCAACAACATTTATTGCGTTATTACGTGTTAAGCAGACGAATTTTTCGAAATTATGAAGCAATGAATTAGCAATTTGCTTCAAAATTATTCAGATTCCGTTTGATAGTGTGTTTTGATAGGTTTTTAGTGCTCGCAACCGGCGTGTTTGTATGACCAGCCGATCGATTTTGAAGTGAGCTCACTTCACCACAGATTTCACAGTGAGATTTTTGCAGAATACACCGGCAGATGTATGAATGTACTATCGAGGAAACTTACACACCGTAAGGGCTATTCTTGCTTGCTGCGCTCGGCCGCTATAGTAACGCTTGCTAACATCGTGTGCACGGAATTTTGTTTTCAAATTGGGCAGATGTAAGTTTCCTCGATGGTACATGGAACTTTAACATAGCTAGCGAAGTGACGGTATAACTCTGCCTAACCCTTGAGACACACCAGGCGTAATGTTATCTTATATATATGTATATCTAATATATAAAATTCTCGTGTCACAGTGTTAGTTACCATAGTCCTCCGAAACGGCTGGTCCGATTTGTATGAAATTTTGTGTGCATATCGGGTAGGTCTGAGAATTGGCTACTATCTATTTTTTTTTTTTGCAAAACGACGTTTGCGGGGTCAGCTAGTGTACTATAAAAGTGTTTTTTATAGATAATCATTGCGTCGTATGTAAAATGGAATAATTTAGTTATCGTATGAAATCTCATTGCTACTATGAGTAATACCGTAGCAACTCGTAGCCGACGCCTACGCCGCGCTGTAGCAGCCCTTGCTACGACATTTATTTTTCAGTCTATTTTCGCTACGTTTTACATGGGAACCGGTGCAGCTGTTGAAATTTTTTTCTTAAGGAAACTACTTAGATTCTTTTGCAATATTGTAAATTACAGTTTGTTAATATTTGAATTTTAAGACGAAGCTTAGTAATTTCATCGCCACTGCTCTGAAAACGATGAACAAAAACATCGTGAGGAAACTGGCATGTCTTAGAAACAAAAACTTAAATACATGTGATATCTACCAACCCATTACGGCCCACTCGCTCTCACAAAGAGGAGGCCTGTGTCCCAGCAGTGGGAATCTTACAGGCCGATTATAGACGAAGTTCACACGGTTTTCATTCTAGAAAGTTAAGAACCACTCATAAATATGGTTCAGGTATAATTAGAGACAATTTATAAAAAATCTGTGCAATAACATCATTAAATGTACCCTCTACTTTCATGCTAACACCCCATCATATTTAGAAACGTACCAGCCCGCTTACAAATTGAAACATTTTCGCATCAAAATACAACAGGCATTAAAGCCTCTTGAACTGCAACACAATAATGATTCCTTTATAATTGCAACACTAATTCCTAGTAATAATAATAATGATCTCTGTTACAAATTCCGTGCAACAGCTTCAAATATAATAGGACCCTTCAAAGGGATTTGTTGCTTCTACACCGACGTATCGTGTCTGCGAACCTACTTACCTGACGTATAATAGGTTCAAGTATTTTAATATTTTCAGACCAAGATGGAGCAAGAATGGAGTGCTCATTCGTATACTTACCTACTTTTCACAATAAAATATTCAGAAGAATGCTTTTACCATATATAAAAATTAAAGTATACTAGCGATCCGCCTCTGCTTTGCATGGTTTTTACGACTTTACAAAACATTTAAATTTCTGTTTTATACAAGTTTTTTTATGAATAAATTTCCAAAATTATGGGTATGTAAACCGCATCTAAGTTTATTTTGTAGTTTCAAGAACAGAGTTTAATTTACTTAGTTTTAAGCGGTCACACAGACCGACACAAAGAGCAATTGTATTGTATAATATAATAAATAGATAGTTTAAGTATAATTAAAAAAAAAACATTTCCTCAGCTTCCTGTTGAAAATCTTTTTTCATATTTGCTCTTGTAAGTAAGTCGCAATATAATAACGATTAAGCGATTGTCACCGGTAGTTATAGCAAACTGTCAAATAGTTCTCTTGTAGTTAATTCACTTGTACGTATTATTCTTATTATTTGAAGACTGTTAATTTATTTATTTATTTATTGCATTCATGTTGTTCACAAGATGTTACTAGTATAGGTATCAAACATGAACCCTGCTAGGGCACAGCAACATATTTATAGGTAGATAGTTACAACTAGATTTATAGCTATCGCATGCATATTTTTAAATTATGTAAGTATTTTAAGATAATAAAAAGCCATGTGCCCAATAGGATTTCCCGTAGGCAAAAATTACGAATTACCATAATAACTTAATTCCCTATTTAACCCCCTTAGGGAATGAATAAAAAAAAATATATTTCTTAGTACTGTACTTTCATCATATGGACATCTTGTGCAATAATTCATGCTTCTGGGTTAGGCTGGGAGTTGTCTGTTACAGACATTTTTTTTTTTTTAAGAAGATACATTACGTGACACTAGCACTCCATTCCTTCACAATTCATGTTTTACCTAAGCTGCGTAGGATGCAAGAGCAGAAATTTTTCCAAGAAATTATTTTCCAAGAAACCTTCTATGAGCTGATAAAATATTAAATTCCTAAGGTGGCCTTGTTACCTGAACAATGAAGGTATTTCAAGAAATCTCTATAGTGTATACTGCCTTTTATCATTTTAATATTTTCTGTAAAATTTTAAAACATGTATATTAAACAAGGAGGCATGCAATATTGTTTTTTTTTCTCTTTTCATAGATCGCTTTATGAAATTTAGTTTCTTTAGAATTCTAATAAAAATGCACTCAAATACGCATTTATTTCAATTAAACCATTTACAACCCCCACCTCACCTAGTTTTCAAAATATTATTGACGTGTAAAAGTGTTTGTACGAACCCGTGGTACAAACCTACTTATAGAAATAAATTCATTTATCATTTACAGGCATTTTGAATTGTCAAAGAGTCGGTCAGTCAGAAATACGAAGCAATTTGCCCATTCCAAAGCGTAGTACCTAGGTACCTAAGAAGAAGAAAAAAATTAAAAAAATACGATAGGAAGAAACTTGATACTTTTAAGGTGTAGTGACATAAAGAAAATGTTTATCAAAATCCTTTCGAGTTCTACGGGGAAAATCTTGTTTTGCAGTAACTTTTTTACCAAAGCGTTGCTTCAGCAATGTTAAAAAAAAACCACGAAAGATTTCTGTTTTTACCACGGGTCAATCAATTTACAAAAATAAACTCCTGCCACTTTTAGATACATGCCTAACAAAAATCACCGCTGGGTTTAAAACAACAGTGTGCAGTCAAAATAAAAATATCAAACCTAAAATGGCTTACCGAAATCAATTTTCGCTGGTCCCATCATCAACCAGGCGTGGAAAGGATTAACGCTAGCCAGAGGGTGGCTTTTAGCATCCGATTAGCGTGACTGACTGGCCAAATGGAAGAGTGCACTTTATTGGATATTATGTGTATGCTGTACAGCAAGGAAAAATACTCCTATTAATCCGTGTAATGGTCTTGGGTTATCAAATAAGTAAAGGGTTAACAAAAAGTTTTATTGATTTATACAGGTATGAGGAACAGGATCCTCCATAGAAAAGGGAGGATCCTCCGTACAGACGGATGTCGTGCAATGATATTATAAGTGTAAAAAGGTGGTGTCGTGTCTGGCGGGCAACTGCCCGATGATTCATGTCAGGCCGTATATGCTAGTTGATCGGTAAAACTCTGCTTGCGAGATGCAGGATTTTGTGTGACGTGAGTATGACGCGTAGTGCGCATGTGGCGTTTGTAGATACCGCTACAGATTACAATTATTTTATGGAATAAATTGCAAAAACACAACTAGGGAAATATGGGTATACAGGGTGTACTGCCTAACTTTTCCAGAAATACAGGCGTGATGTCATACAGGGTGAGAGGGACATGCGCACCTTGTTACCATCCATTCAGTAGATGATTCCGAATAAAACTAAAAATAAATATAGGTTAACCGCTGCCTGAGGTAGCAGCGCGGTACGAGAGGGATGTGGTGACGTGATAAGAGAGCTCAGTGATTCGTTAACTTTGACAACTATCAGCGCTCCCACCCCGCGCAGCTACCTCAGGCAATGTGTCAGTTAAGCGGTCGGCCCAAAGCTGTGTACATTTATACATATATTAGTACATACATTTTAACCGCGTAGGTATATATTGCACTTCGCTATGAAATTGCTTATTATTGTTTTGGTAAACGACAAAAATTTTCAACGCAGGGGGTCTAGAATCATTTGCTAAATTTGTAGCGGTATCTACAACGCTACATGCGAACTACTGACGTTACGCAAAATCCTGCATCTCGCAAGCAGTTTACCGCACAACTAGCATATATACAACGGCCCGACATGAATCAAAAACTTGTCAAAAATGTAGGGTTAGAGGTATTTTTGTCAGGTTGAAACTGTGATTAGACTGTGAACGTTCTTAAAATTAGGAGAATTGCCTCTCTGATCAATTTATATTGTTGCAATATTTTCAGCCTACATCGAGTCTTCGTTCCTGTTCTGTCTGGGAGATGAACTAAACGGCCTGTACCGTTTCCTGCCCCTCATCAGGACCCTGCAGCACATGGGCAGACTGAAGAATAGGGGCCATTTTAGGTACAAGATGAGGAACATGAGGTTCTTCAATAACCTGCTCAGAAGAGAACCTAAGATTATGGGATAGTAAATTAATAACCGTTTTTCTTTGTTTGTGTTTTATTATTTGTTTAAAAAAGAAAAAGAAATTGATAGAAAATAACTACGAAAGCGATGGCGGGGTCTGAGTTCGCTCCTTGTGCCTGCTCACTAGTTCCCGACCCGTGGGGAAGATGAGGTGGCGGATCTAAGTTGGTTTACAAGCAATAATAATAAGACGTAGTTGACGGAGCCCCGCTTCGCGAGCCTCTATTTCTGTCTATAAGGTTTAAAGGAACCTAACACGAAGGAGATGACGGGGCTCGTTCACTCGCTTTGCTCGCTCACTTGAGCCCCCGTCATCCCCTACGAACCTAACCTGTCCGAGTCGGGGTGCCCGAAGTCCCGAGCTCGCTTCGCTCGCTCTTGCATCCTAAGTTCTCCTAGTAACAGTAGTAACATTGCTTTTTAACCGACTTAAAAAAAGGAGAAGGTTCTCAATTCAACGGTATGCTTTTTTTGTGTGTTTGTTACGCGATTACTCCGCCAATTGTGCACCAATTTTCAAAATTCTTTTTTTATTTGAAAGGGTATGCTTCCGAGGTAGTCCCATTGTCACCAAATTGGAATCTGATGAGGGAATCTCATGGAAAACGAGGAAACCCTCAAATTTTGTAGGCACACCTATAGCGATTTGGGTATTTTTTATAGTAACTCGTGCATTTGATCCCAGAAAGCACCATTTGGTGAAGTGGAAATGATGATGAAGACCACAGATGGCCATCGGAACTACTCAATAATAAATATTTCACGGGTTGCGGTTCGATTAGGTACTTTAATGTGGTTGCTAAGCACAATGCGTATCGTGAAGTGGAGCTGATGGTGACTTCTCAATCAACTCCAGTTCTCCTGGTTCTTACAAGGAGAACTACTCAACAATTAACGTCCCTGCATCGGGAAAAGCAATATTTTGTAAAAGGTGATGAGCAGTTGACATCAGGCTATTGTAACTTAGATAAGTTAGAAACTGGCCCACTAAAAAGTGAAAAATAAAAAACTTTTTTCAAAAAAAAAACAACCGACTTCCAAAAAACAAACTGAAAAATAACTTTAATTTCGGAAGTCGGTGTCAATAAAAGAAAATACGAAACCAACGACACCGACTTCCGAAATTAAAGTTATTTTTGACATTGTAGTGTTTTTTGGAAGTCGGTTGTTTTTTTTAGAAAAAAGTTTTTTTTGTACACACATACAATCAGTGCTCATGCACTAACTTTATTTTTATAGTTTACTAGCTGCGCCCCGCGGTTTTAACCGCATAAGTTTCGATACCGTGGGAACATCAACATAAAAAGTATCTTATGTGTTAATCCTGGTTATAAACTATCTGTGTGTCAAATTTCCACCAAATCCGTTTAGTAGTTTTTTGATTATAGAAACTATTATTATTTCCTTTATTTCAATAAATACATATCTATACTAATATTATAAAGAGGAAAGATTTGTATGTATGTTTGTAACGAATTGGCTCAAAAAGTACTGGACCGATTTTAAAAATTCTTTCACCATTTGAATGCTACATTATCACTGATTAATATAGGTTTTTTTCCACCCGTGCGAATCCGGGACGGGCGGCTAGTAAATTATATTTTTAAATATTAGAATATATAAAACATTTAAAAATATAAAAAATAGTAGCCCACCAGTATCGGGAAGGTATCAGGGTCCAAGCTACCGGTGGGCAGGGCTCTAGACGTAGTCTATGCTCTAGACGTCTATGGACCTTAAATTAAAATAATATTTACTGACGTGAAAGTGTTGACCACTTTGTCATATTTGACAGATGAATATCACAGATGAATCATCTGTCAGTTAAGAAATTGTAGGTTACAGTGTGTGGGATGTTTATTTTGGGCTGCCATCAACAAATAAAATATATTTACTAAATAATTTATATTTTTTTTCTTAAATGGAGGGGTTTAAAAATAATAATTCAGTGGTTCCAAGTTCCATATTTTTGTAGCTTTTATTTGGATGTAGTTTAATTCTGGTTAGATTTTACTCGGAATAAAAAACTAACGTCCCTAAAAAAAACGGACATCTCCTTTGAATTTGGAATTCCAAACCAAACGCCAGGCATTTGAAATCAAAGTGGCCAGTTCCACAAAACGCCAATTTCTTTTGTATAGGTGCCTATATCGCAAAACATGAAAACAATGTCACAATATCTTCCACCGACCGCTGTCTGTTTATCTCAAAGAGAATAAAACCAGGTTTTGTAGAGAGGTTGTATAGTCATTGGTTTATCTACATATTATATAAATCTTCTAATATATGAAATTCTCGTGTCACAGTGTTAGTTACCATACTCCTCCGAAACGGCTGGACCGATTTCTATGAAATTTTGTGTGCATATCGGGTAGGTCTGAGAATCGGCTACTATCTATTTTTTTTTTTTTTTGCAAAACGACGTTTGTGGGGTCAAATCAATGAACAATACCAATGGTCTAGAGACCGCACACTGCAGTAGAAAAATCGCTTGAGAATTGGCTTGAAAAATTATTTGCGTTTGCGATTTTATTTCACATGAACATGCGATAAAAAAAATCGCATCGCAGTGCGCGCGTAGTCTTACTTGGCGATGTCTTAAGCGAAAGAGTTTCTTACGTCCAAAACTTTCATTAAGACATCTATGTAATGTTATGTGTTAATATTCCATTTAGTGACCAGCACAAAGGCAGACTGACCACTGCAGCCGCAAGCCACAACAATCAATACACGAACGCTTTGATATTCGATACGATCATGCGTCAAAGACATACACAAAGGCCTAACGCACAATGTTCAGTAGTAATTCCAGGAATAGCAACAATTACGTTGGCTTTGTTTATGAAGACATCCGAGTACAGACGCCAGCATATCAAGCTACTACAATCTGTCAAATTTCTTTAGAATATTTTCAACTTTATTGCTACAGCATAAGGTTCAAGGTTGATTGCAAAAATTTGACAGTTTCGGGTAGCTTGATGTGCTGGCGTCTGCACATTGCCCATCTACCGGCCCTCCCTGTGAAATGATTAGGGTGGTTCTGCATGTAACCAAATGCCGACCACTGTGCACTGATTAGACTGCCATAGCATAAAAGTTTAATATTTAAATATATTGTTTATTATTTTTATATTTTCTGCATTTATTTAAATAAAAAAAAAGTAGGTACTTATTGAGACTCACACAGGAATACCACAAACGAAACTAAACACACTCACAGAAATATGAAACAATAGGCACAAGAGTTTCAAAAACATAAAAGACACTTTTGTATGTCAAAACTTACAAGAAAATAGAATTTCTTCTAGTCGCCCCTTCTAAAAATAGTATTTTCGTATGGAGAAGAATGGGCAAGAAACCTCAAGAAAATCCTGAGCCTTCTCATTCTCAACACAGCTAGAATTCTAATCTTGCTGTATCTTCTGTATCTTTTTTGTCCACGGTACTTACATGCTTGTTAACAACGTTATCCTTGTTATACACGATGTAACACACGACAGGAAATCGATGTTGAATGTCTACAGCCGACAGGTAATAACATAATTATGTAAGAGAACGTAAAGGGCAGAAATCGAAGGGAAGTTACATATTTCAAGAAGTACTCTTGAAATAGATAAGTTTTATTCAAGTTCAAGTTTTAAACTCGATATTATTCACAACAAATACCTAGTGCATAATTAAAATTAAGCCATAAAAATGTCTATGTGTAAAAATTTTAGACAACATTAAAGTTTATTATTACCTATGGTAGTTAATGAGGGGCCCGTGGCTAAATAAAAACAGCCGCACAGGTCGATCGATCAGCTTAAGCTACGCTTGCCGCGGTTGGTCTGTGGATGGGTGACCATCTTTACATAACGAGACCCCTCCGTGTCTCGGAAAGCACGTTAAGCCGTTGGTCCCGGCTGTCATTCGTGGATCTTTGACAGTCGTTACGGGTAGTCAGAAGCCCGAAAATCTGACAACCAGTCTTACCAAGGGGTATCGTATTACCCAGTCACTGGGTTGTGGAGGTCAGATAGGCAGTCGCTCCATGTAAAATACTGGTATTCAGCTGCATCCGGTTAGACTGGAAGCCGACCTCAACATAGTTGGGAAAAGGCTAGGCAGATGATGATGGTAGTTAATAATATGGTACTTTAATTATGTCGGAATAAGTTGATGGTTTAGTTCGAAATTAAAAAATTGCTCAATCGTTTAACCCTTTGACCGCCACGGTTGGGTATAGCCGACAAATGAAAACGTGCCCAACACGTCACCGTCGGCTAATGCCAACAAGAAAACACCATGTTTTAAGTACAAAATAAACAAACTAAATTCAGTTTTCTGTGTTTATACTTTATTTTTAGGCATTAGACGACGGTGGCGTGTTGGGCACGTTTTCATCTGTCGGCTATACCCGACCGTGGCGATCAAAGTGTTAAATCTGGTAATAAGGCTGCATAAGTTTTAATTTCATCATTTTGTCTAATAATAATTATAACTGGTGCAAAAAGATGCTTAACGAACCGAGAGCCGCTTGTTCTCCCTGTCATTTTCATAATTTTTTGTAGGTACTGGACCATAATACCTCGGAACCTGGCTGGAGATTTTGAAAGTCAAAGTTCAAACGTTTTCTTATTTTTAGGATTCCGTAGGTGCTGAGGTCAGAAGGATAAATGGAACCCTTATAAGATCACTTCGTTGTCCGTCTGTCTGTCCGTCGTTCAAGCCCCTTTTTCTCAGGAACGCGTGTAGTTATCAAGTTGAAATTAATATCAAATACTCAGGGCTGCAATCCCTTGAAGCAGTGAAAAAATAAAACTTTTAATTCAACGCATTCAAAAGACACGGGCGTTTATGTTCTGGAATCAAAACCTGTAGGGTACTTCCGTTGACCTAGAATCATGAAATTTGGCAAGAAGCAATGTCATGTAGCAGAAGTAAAGGAAAAAATCCGAAAACCGTAGCAGTTATATTATAAAAAAATCCCTGATAAACTATTAACATACCTACCTACACATTTGTACGGAACTTTCGGTGCGCGAGATTGACTCGCACTTGACTGGTTTTTTTTTAAATTACGTCGTAAATTTTATAACTTACTGTCCGGACATCGTGATAATGCGTTTTGACATCTGTCAGTACGACAATAAATTCTAGTAGCTAATTTAAATCAAATTTGCAAAACACGTATTCGTTTATAAAACGACGGCTCGAACAGTAACTTTAAAAACAACCCGTTGCATGCACCCTACCCTAAACAGCGATTCACACCAAAAATCTGATGGCCATGTGATATAGGATATAGGTAATCACTACATAGTATAAAACAAAGTCGCTTTCTCTGTCCCTTTGAATGCTTAAATCTTTAAAACTACGCAACGGATTTTGATGCGGTTTTTTTTATAGATAGAGTGATTGAAGAGGAAGGTTTATATGTAGTGTATTTAGTATCAGCATTGCACACGTGCGAAGCCGGGGCGGGTCGCTAGTAATTATTATTAGACAAAATGAAGAAATTAAAACTTATGCAGCCTTATTACCAGATTTAAACCGTGGAGTCATTTTTTAATTTCGAACTAAACCATCAACTTATTCCGACAAAATTAAAGTACTATAATAATATTATTACCTTAACCTATGGTACTTTAACGTTGTCTAAAATTGTTACATAAAGACATTTTTATAGCTTAATTTTAATTATGCATTATTTGTTGTGAACAATATCGAGTTTAAGACTTGAACTTGAATAAAACTTACCTATTTCAAGAGTACCTACTTCTTGAAATAAGTAAGTAAATTCCCTTAGATTATTTATGACTCACTGCATTTTATGAAATCGCTTTGTGAACCGCTCGTCTGCTGTTGATTCATTAATTTTTGATTTACCCAAAATGCATTTATTCAACGACCTACATTATAAATCCAGACTTGATGTTGATGCCTAGACTTGTCCAAATCTGTAAATAGTTGTCACCATTCGTTTATAACAGACAGACGACTTACTATTGTGTCACTCAGATCGATCACTTACATCAGCAGCCTATCGATTCTGCAAAAATCTCACCTAGATAAGTTAGGTGAAGTGAGCGTGAAGTGAGCTATCAATAGGGGCAATCCCTAACATCAGGTGGAATGACAGCTCACTTCACCTAAGTTATCACCGTGAGATTTTTACAGAATAGCACTGCAGATCTTTGCGTCGGAAACTTTATGAATTTCATAATGATTTTTGTAAAAGTTTCTAAAAAATGGCAAATAATTTTTTTTGAAGTATTAACACTAAAACATATTATTTTAACAAAATAACTTTACATTTTTAAGTATTATTAAAGAAGGGTTAAATAGTAGTAGCCTTTACAGCTAAAATAGTCAACTTCAAAATTTCGACTTATATTCGTCAGGAGTTGATACTGGGGCCAAAATGTAACAAATTGAACCCTTCATATGTATGGTCGAAATTCAATAGTTTTCGAAATATTTGAATGTTAAGGATTTTTCGGTATAATTCCAAATAAAAAAAAACTGCATATTGAATGCGTACCATTAAAAATTCAATTAAGGTATGAACATAATTAAAAGTATTTAATTCAACAAAATAATGAGCGGTTAAAGAATAATATCTTACCAATATTTTGATTTTACGCTTCAAAAATATTTCGCAACAAACTGAACCCCCCATATATAATATAATATACCCCCCATATGGGGGGTTCAATTAAACATTCAAAAAAATGAATCGTAATAGTGAATGGAAAAGGAAATTATCTTATACAGACTGCCGATCGATTCTGTAAAAATCTCACCGTGAAAAGTTAGGTGAAGTGAGCCTAGAGTGAGCTGTCAAGAGTATCAATCCCTAGCATCAGGATGACAGTGACAGCTCACTCCACGCTCACTTCACCTAAGTTTTCACGGTGAGATGGTTACAGAATCGCACTGCTGTTCTCCTTAAAGTGCACCTTATTTCTGTTTACAGGAAGCAGCAATGCTATTGAATTTTTAAAACGGAAGTTACTAAAGTGTGTTTGCCGTCAGGTCTCGACATAGTAGCGAGTTTACAGGAAATGTAATCATAAAACACGATTGAAAGAAGACGAAGTTACAAGGGAAAAGCTTTGAAGGGGTTTGAAAAACTTTTATCATGTAGCTTCGATATGAGAAAAATTTTAATGCTTACTTAGCTTCGTACGCTCTTCTTTTTGAACCAAAAATCAAACACAGCCAGTGATCGTGACGATGGGTCAAATAATATGTAAGCATAAACAAGGAAGCATTCTCAAGCATTAAGCATCTGTTGCTGAAATGCTTCATTAGGGAAAAGTTTGCGTCTAAAATTTAGTTTGTGTTAGTCGATCATGTAATTGTACTTCATAATTTATGTTATAGGTGTTTTGTACCGACCTTTCTTGTTGTCTTTTTTATTTTAAGTGTTTATCAGAGGAAACCTGTAATTGGCCTTCAACTGCATAAATTGTTTAAGAACACTGTTTATATTATACTAGCTGCGCCCCGCGGTTTCACCCGCGTAAGTTTCGATCCCGTGGGAATATCGGGATAAAAAGTATTCTATGTATTATTTTGATCTATAAGCTATATTACTGTAAAATTTCATCAAAATCCGTTCAATAGTTTTTGCGTGAAAGAGTAACAAACATCCATCCATCCATCCTCACAAACTTTCGCATTTATAATATTAGTAGGATATAATATTAGTGGGATAGTAGGATAAGCTTTCCGAACAGGATAAAATAAAATAAATGTAGAAAAAGATGAAATTATAATGGTGTCTGTTGGTTTAAATGCAAAGAAGAAAAAGTTAACTCAGCTCAGATTTAAAGTGAATAAAATGTACTTATTCCATTTTCATTGACTTACACTTTCATTTTGAATGCAGTGCATGTATCAAAATGGAATCATCCAATTATGAATTTAATTACATATTCATTTAATGATATATTTTAAAAATGGCAAACAACAAAGAAGTAAGTGTATGTATACGTATGTTACTATAGTCTGTTCGAAAAGTAGGTATCTATCGGATGAATGTGTAAACAAACCCAAGTTCAGGGTTTCAGTGTTTCTGCCTAGCCTTTTCCCAACTATGTTAAGGTCGGCTTCCAGTTTAACCGGATGCAGCTGAATACCAGTATTTTACATGGAGCGACTGCCTATCTGACCTCCAAAACCCAGTTACTGGGTAATACGATAGCTCTTGATAAGACTGGTTGTCAGACTTTCGGGCTTCTGATGACACATAACGACTGTCAAATAGCCACGAGTGACAGCCGGGACCAACGGCATAACGTGCTTTCCGAGGCAGCGGGGGGGGGGGGGTCTTGGTAAATGAAGATGATCACCAATCCACGGACCAATGGCAAGCGTAGCTTAGTCATCGATCGACCCGTGCGGCTGTTATTACTTAGCCATAAGCCCCTCAAAATTAACTTCAGTTGTCAAATGAAAAATATCTTTAAGGTGATTTAAGAATATAGAATTTCTGGTTTAAATATTCAAATAATCAAAAATCAATGCATTGAATTTGTAAGTGTCACACTGTCACTACAAATTGTCATCCACAGGTACGATTTGTTTACATTTTTGACAGACACTTTTGGAACAAACCATATTTATGCATCCATTTCCATCTTAATTGGCTAAAATTGTCGCTTTTACAGCGAATAACACGCTTTTCCTTAATAATAAAATATCCCTTACTTAATTCCCTCGGTAACTGCTCAGCTGTGCTTCCTTGATGTAAGAGCGAAAAAGTTTTCGTTTTTTTTTTTACCTGAGCCCTGTCTGCCCACCCGGCGGAAGTTTAATAATGAATCGTACACGAAGAGGTCAAATATGGAGGTGGAATAACTACATGGTTCTTCTCACAGAGAGGAAGCCTGCGTACCAGCAGTAGGAACATTATAGGGTTTTGTATGCTATACCATATTACGAAGACCCGTTCTTCCTTAACCTAAGTTAATTAACCAGGTAATTTTATACAAATGTTGTCTGTTCCATTTTTCATTTATTTGATGAGTAATGGCTATGCTGGCATCGTGAAACCGGTCGTTATTGTTTTTGACAATATCGTATGGTTTTTGACTTTTTCGAATGTCAGCGCGATATACACACATCAAAAGTGTCTAGGGATCAAGCATTTTTATGCGGATTTCTTGAGATTGAGATGTGGCTTTGTAATAAATTTATGATTTTATAAATTTATATGGATCCTTTTTGGTGCATTTCATAATTTGAATCAGGAACTGTGAATCAAATTCGAGTAAAAGATGAAAATCAGCTGTCAATATTTTCCCTATAAAAACATACAACGCATTGAAGACATTATTAGTGCTACTGTTTCCCTACTACTGATTAAAACCAACGTTATTATGGAGCGGCGACGTCATTTAAGCAGGGAAGAAATGCTCAGAGCCGTGGGAATGATAGAAGCTGGTTCCCGGCAACGTACTGTGGCTTTAGCTCTGAATACAAGTCAGAGTGTTATCAGTCGACTTTGGACACGTTACCGAAGCACTGGTACCGTGGCTGAGCGCCATGGAGGACGGTATCGCTGCACCACACGGAGACAAGACCGATACATTCAAATCTTAACTCGAAGAGCTCCAACAATAACCGCCATGATGTTAGCCGTGAGGCTTCATCACTCTTCAGGGAACTTAATTAGCGACCAAACAGTCAGAAACCGCTTGCATGAAGTGAACCTTCATTCCCGAAGACCGCTACGGGTACCACCTATAGCAATGCACAATCGTAGGATTCGATATCAATGGGCTCTTGAACACAGAAATTGGGCAGAAGAACAATGGCGTTTCGTGTGCTTTTCTGATGAGTCTCGTTTTGGTATGAGACCGGATACAAGACGTATACGACACTGGAGAACCCCTGGACGCCAACAGCGATTAAAATCCTGCCAGGAAGTCCATCCTTATAGTGGTGGAACCATCATGGTATGGGCGGGTATTTGGATCGGCGGAAGAACTGAGTTGATTTGGATCAGAGGCAACCTCAACGCTCAAATTTATGCTGAGACGATTGTATCAGACGTCATCGTTCCTCTACAAGTGCAAATCGGTCCCTTATTTCATTTAATGCATGATAATGCACGACCGCACACCGCAAGAGTTGTAAGACAGACTCTCGCCGCAGCTAACATCAATGTCCTGCCCTGGCCTGCTCAGTCGCCAGACTTGAACCCGATTGAGCATGCATGGGATATGCTACAGAGAAGAGCTCTGCCGAATATGGAGGGTATCCAGTCGCAAGAAGACCTTTTTTTGTTGTTGCAACGAACATGGGCGGCCATTCCACAGCGTGATTTGGAGGAACTCATTTTGAGTATGCCAAACCGATGTTCTTGTGTTGTTAGTGTTCGCGGTAGAAACACGGATTATTAATTGTTTAAGTTACCCAATAAAATTTTAGAGAAAACTGTTATTTCAGTCTTTTTTTCGAACTTTTGTGTTAGTGGTTCAAATGTCAAAAATCCCTTTATTAGGAAAATGGCAAATTTCTTTATTAATGCAAAGGTGACTTGGTTTATCGTTACTGTGACAAACGAAAACACTTTATTTGATGAATACTTAAAGAAAATTTTAATTAATATCAATCAGGAGAAAAGTTATTGCAAAAATATATGTTGATCCCTAGACACTTTTGATGTGTGTATATTCGAAAAAGAATAACTAAAATTTTTTTTTGTTAATTTTTATTTTATTTTATTTATTCTAAATAGCACAGCCACATCACATACATTAAACGTGTGCTAGAAATAATCTTGATAACATGACAATTACGGCGTACACAGCATTGATTACAATATCTTGCTGCCTTGGAATTTAATATAATAAACTAAACTGAAATACACACAATAAACGGTAACCAAAAAAAAAACAAAACAAAAAATTAAGAGATAAAAATAAAAATTGAAATGAAGAAAATAAGAATTGAAAATTAAATTTAAATAATTAAAAACAACTTGGCAAGAATAGTGTGATTTTCTTTCTGAATCCCGGTAGTTTGTCGCTGAATATATCTAAGTCAGGTGTGTTTATTGTATTCATTGCTCATTCGTAACTATAACTGGAGACTGTAAACCTAGGTTGGTTTTTAGTTTTTACAAAAGTTTACTTATCCCGTTGAGATTTGAGACTAACATTAAGCATTGAGCATTAGGGAAATTATGAAATAAACAGCCTGTGTCCTGTTTCTTTCCCGGTTTTTTCCTTAAATTCCACCGGCCCCCGGCGATAATTAAAAACATCGAAACTATATCAGCAACATCCATTAGCGGCAGGAAAAAATACCCTTAAATACGAGCACTAATAGGTGCCGGGAATAAAATTGACTTGGTTAAAAATCCTAGTAAATGCATTTCGTCACATGCCGTCGCCAATTTCGCCGTGAGTGTGGGGAGCATCAGTGAGGTAATTGAATTATTGGGTGCGTCCGACACTCGTACAGATGGAGTGCAGGTTCCATGTCATTCGGATAAGCCTCTCATCCAACCCGTAAAACGCACACTAAACAAGTTAGTCGGGTAAATCAACTCGACGGTGAAAGCAAAGACATAATTATAATCATTAAAATTAGTTAGTTATATTAATAATTATGGCTGAACGATGGTGATACTGTATGGAGAAAGAATTTTTCAAGATACGCAACGACGTATGAGTCTATTATTTCTAGACCTCCTCCTATACCCCCTAGGCCATCTTGTTCTTCTTCTACGCCAATGTTCCTTTCAATGGAGGAATCAAAATCATGAAGTAGGTACATAAGTGGTACTAGAAATAAAAAATAAAAAAAATAATATAATAATAATATTATTAACTATACTCTCTATGTTCAAATTACCCTATTGAATGACTATTTGAGGACAATTCTAACTTAGTTGTAATAATTGTAATTCTGTAAATACATATTTGTTAAAAAGAAGAAAGAAAATTGTTTATTTTGCACAAATAAGACGCACATTCAACATTACTAGGTATATAAACATACCTAATATAGGGTATTTGCTCGTGGTCCTACTATTTTGTCCTACCAGTAGGTCCACGAGGATATGTTATTGCTGTTGGTCCTACTGAACTTGTATTTAAACTAATTAGCCAAAAACCGCGGTTACGGTTGCGAAACATATTTGACAACCTGATACTGACCTGTGAATTGTAAAAAAAAAACTTAGAAAATTTTAAATACGCTGGTGCATCCCCCTTAATTCAGGTGGATGGTGACTACAATTTGTTCGAAGTAATCCTACTATCCTACTAATATTATAAATGCGAAAGTTTGTGAGGATGGATGGATGGATGTTTGTTACTCTTTCACACAAGAACTACTGAACGGATTTGGATGAGGTTTGGCACACATATAGTTTATAACCAGGATTAACACATAGGATACTTTTTATCCCGATATTCCCACGGGATCGAAACTGACGCGGGTGAAACCGCGGGGCGCAGCTAGTCGTTGAATAATTTAGGCACCATCGTATCGGTACAGAAAGTGTTATTGATTGGCTGCAGTTATAAATACGACTGCTGTTTGCGGCGCACGATGCCTTTACTTATGTAGTTAGGCAAGACTAAATGCTGCTTAGCGTGTTGGGAGTCTTAACAAATTGAAGACACTTTTTCAAAAACAGACTTTTATGACCGTTAATTTCGGTGCGGTAATACCTAGATAATAATTATCAGCATCAGCCATATTTTAGCGGCTTACGCCGTTTTATTGCGAAATTATCTCTAACCTTAGCCTTCGAGCCGGTTTTTACATTTCGAACTAGCCCGACAAAGTTAAAGTTCACAGAAATTGACATTAAACACAAGTCTAAGTTGTCAGTTTTGCATTAAGAACTTTATAAACGTCAGATACAGTAATACTCTCGCAGATTTAGGCTAGGAACTCGTTTTGTTATAAGACGGAATGGGTTACTGGTCAAGTGCGAGTCGGACTCGCGCACCGAGGGTACCGTACAAAGTAGCTAGGTATGAACTACTTTACGGTTTTCGGATTTTTTCCTTTACTTATGCTACATGACCTTGCTTCTTGCCAAATTTCATGATTCTAGGTCAACGGGAAGTACCAGTAGTATTTTGATTCCCTTGAGGGAGTCGAAATATACGTTTTTTGGGACGTTGACGGCCGTATCTTTTTCTACGTTAACTTAGAAGTTTGATATTTTTAAGAACGCACGGTGACGCCTGCGGATAAATTAATTTTTATGTTATTTAATTAAATTTAATTTCATATAATTGTTGGTTAAGTAGTTGCTTTAATTTGTGAGTACTGTTTGTTTTATTTTATTTTGGTACGAATCATTTGATCTGACTTGGTTTCCGTACCTTCCTTTTCGAGTAACCACTGAAAATCAGCGCTGTGTTGTGGGTCCCCTATAGCACAGCATCATGCTGAGTGGAAGCCTTCTTGTCACAGTCATGACGTGCAGCCGTCGACTATCTCTGCTTTGTACTCATTATAAAGTTTTTTTTTTTATTATATATGCATTATATTATCATTAGAATTAATTATCTTTTTGTTTGCACGTGTTTCTGTGACAAATAAACTATTTTTTTTTTCTTTCTTTTTTTCACAGCTTCAAGAGACCGCAGACTTGAATATATGATTTTAATTTCAACTCGATACTTTCACGCGTTCCCGAGATAAAGGGTCTTGACAGACAGACGGACGGACGGACAACAAAGTGATCCTTTAAGGGCTCCGTTTCTTCCTTTTGAAGTACGGAACCCTAAAAACTAACTCGATGGTTTAAACCATCTCAAATGAAACCTTGTTTTATAGAAAGACCTACACAGTTTAAATAAAGGTAGCTTTAGTCTCCGTTTTAATCTTATCTCTGAAACGGTTTCCCTTTGACATCCGCTGCAGATGCAACCCTATATGACTTGCCAATCTATTTCGACTTTTCCTTCAGATATTTCAAACGACTTACTTCGCTCTCATTTATCTTGGTAGGTTATTGCGATACTAGCAAAGGCAAATAACATGTCAAATGCACTTTAATTTTGTCTCGGCTGTAGCAATATACCTACTTACCTCCATGTATTGCCAAAAACTTAACGAAGATTTTAGGCCGCAGGACGCAGTGTTCAGTCGCTTCCGCGAGCATGTTCCACAGGACAGCTCAAAGGCAAGCTAGTGCAAAGTGAAGTAAGTGCTACTAACAGAGTATTAAGCCTTATTTATCATGGCCCTGTATGGGGCCCCGGTGTGGGCGCGTTCACTGCGGCGGCGAGCCGCCCACTACCTGGACGCGCCCCAGAAGGTGGTAGCCGTAAGGCTAATCCGGGGGTACCGCACGATCTCGGGCGAGGCGACAAGCCTCCTTGCCGGACTGCCGCCATGGGATCTGGAGGCGATAGTCCTCGCGCGCCTGTACGTGTGGCGCGCGGAGGCACTACGCCGGGGGGAAACTCCGCTTCCGCGGTAAATTGCGGCGGTGCGGACTGACCTCCGGCACGATCTCATGGCGGCATGGAAAGAGCGACTGTCGCAACCCAGCGCAGGGCGCGCCACGATAGTGGCGGTAAGACCCCTCTTTAAGGAGTGGCTAGAGAGGCGCCACGGCGCCCTCACCTACCGCCTGACGCAGGTCCTTTCCGGACACGGGTGTTTCGGGAGGTTCCTGCACACCATCGGGCGGGAGGAAACGCCCGGGTGTCACCACTGCGAGGGTCGCCCGGAGGACACAGTGGAGCATACGGTGGCGGTATGCCCCAATTCGGCGGAGCACCGCCGTGTTCTCGCAGAGGCGATCGGCAGCGGCGGCAACCTCTCGCGCCCGGCCCTGGTTCAAGCCATGGTCCGGGGCGAGAGGGAGTGGGAGGCAGTCGCCTCCTTCTGCGAAGCAGTCATGCTAGCGAAGGAGGTGGCGGGACGGCTGAGGGAGAGAGCCTTACGTCCCAGCCGCCGCGGGAGACGCCCCGGGCGTCGGGAGCCGCGTGACGACTCCCGGCCACCGTAGGCGCGGGCCTGCGGGCGGAGAGTAATGGGTAACCCTCCGTCCGATCAGGACCAGGCCCGTGCCGGACGGCGCGTACGTGTTCCACGCGCGCCTCAAAGAGATGTCAGCAACAAGGAAGGGGCCTGAAAGGGCCGAAGCCTGCCGGGGCAGCGGGATTGTCCGAAAAGGTTACCGCTAGCCCGGAACACAAAGGGCTAAGGAAGGAACACGGGTGGGTTTTAGTCAGTAAGAGTCTGACACTCCCTTCTGCTCCACCCAGAGCGGGAGGGGTCATCTGAAGATTTCCCATCCACAAAAAAAAAAGCCTTATTTATCAACACAAGTTTTGTTTTATAATTAAAATATGTATGTTTAGGTTGCGGTATTTTTCTATGAGCCTGTGTCACCTGAAAATAAATGTTGACGTGAAAATGAAAATTCTTGTTCCCCCGACCCACTCTATCGCATCGCATCGCATATTACCTCGTTTTCTTTCTGACTTTTTTTCTTTTTGCTCTGATTCTAAGAGCTCTAGCGTGATGTTTATAGCTTTTTGCCTTTCTCTAGAATTGGGCTATCAAATCCAAAAAGATTTTTTCATATCCGAATGGAAGTTTCAGAGATTAGCACGTTCAAACAAACACACTCTTCGGCTTTCATATCAGCATAGTTATAGATTATTAAAAAAAGGCTAGTTACGATACTGGTTGCACGAGCCATCGCCGGGTGCATCATTATTAACAAGATCAGCAGGATTCCCGGGAGCAAGTGTGACGTGATCAGTTTGTCCCGCGAGCGATGGTGCTGCCCTCACCCTTTCCAAATCAACTGGATGGGTTTACTGGAATTTGCAGACGGATTTAATAATTGGCTTCTGCTGGACTGAGAACGTGACTGTTAATATGTCTCTGTTGCATGGCAGATGGCTACAAACATTCAATGGTACTGTAAAACTGATAAGTGTAAAATGCAGTCAGTAAAATAAGTCCAGTCCATTTAATTTATTTTTCCATTTTCATATTTTGTAGTTTTGGAAACTACAACAGAAATGAAAGGGAACCTTATACTTACCAAAAAAAATGGACCTTTAGTTGAATGGATCTTATCATCTATTACACACCTTAGAAGGTGTGGTAAAGTTGATGATAAGGTACGATGGGGTTGGCATATCCGTACCAATAAAAAAAACCCCCCTTTTCCCAGCTATGTTGGGGTCGGCTTCCTGTCTAACCGGATGCAGCTAAATACCAGTATTGTATATGAATCGACGGCCTATCTGACCTCAACAACCCTGTAACTACGTAAGATATTCCTTGCTAATACCGGTTATTAAATTTAAATAAAGAGTATAAAAAATATACTTAATCATTTTCGCGTACGATAAATTATGACCAACTGTATGACTCTGTGGGACGCAATTCTAGGTCACCTATTAGTCTTTCTTTATTGTTAAGCGAAGGAAAATGTTAATCCCATCTAAGAGACTGATGTTAAAGGAAAATTGTTGTCGCCTCAAGTTCTGAGTTGAGCTACACAATTTAGTTACTGACAAAGGCTTCCACTTACTGTACGTTAAACCACCAACTTTTATAACTTTACTAGTTATAAAAGTTGGTGGTTTACCAATATTTTGGTACCAATATTTTCTTGAAATAAATGATTCTTATTCATATTTCTTTAGCGTCAAAGACCCTCTGAGCAACAAGACCATAAAGGTACAAGTCCTCTTACAAATTCAGATAACCCCGCAATTTCGTTTCTCAAAAAGAAATAAGTATTTCCCAGAACATGGCAGACGTTTATACAATTTATGTTCAACCCGACCTCAGCAAATACATATGAAACGGAAACTAACTGCCTCCGCTTCAATATTTCACGGAAATAACCAACGAGGATAAGCTCAAGTCGTCTAACGGCTCATCTTATTTTGTGCTCACTTTGATTTTAAACGTTTGATATTGTGAGGATAAAGATCAAACCAAGGTATGAGATGTAGATACTTAAGTACAGCCAACATAAAATCGTACGTAATCATAATAATTCATTTGAAATAGATACTGCTACAGTGTTGGTAGGTAATACGGGCTGGTGTCCGCAACTCCACGTCAATGCGCGTATTTCGAGTAAGGAAAGTTAAGTATTGGTATTAAAATCAGTAATTATAAAGTCCTCCAGACCGTATTTCGGCCACGGCGGCCAATCTCAAATGAAGACTAAACTTCGGCGCGGGACATTTTATAGTGCAAAAGTGTGTGCGCAGACACAGGTACACTCCCTCTTGCCTCACTCTCTTAGTCCGATAGGACGGCAATTCGACACGACCGGAGAAAAATCAGGCGCAGGACCAACGGCTTAACGTGCTTTCCGAGGCACGGGGGTATCACACCGCCAACTTTCAAACTCCGGACTATGACTAAGAAATTCCTAATGGAAATTCTCAATAACACTTTGCCCGACCTGGAAATCGAAACCAGGACCCCAGCAATTCGCACTTGCGACCACGAGGCCAACGGGGCATTTAAATAATACAGTACTTACTACTAATATATATATTCAAACACGACATGCAAAACTTTACAATTTATTTAATGCTAGGGTATATTTATGATCAATGGCTTTAAAGGCTAGTTTCTATCATTCATTAGTTTTACATACAATACATTCAATAATCATTATCGTCACATTAATTTCAAACAGACTGACTTTAAAGTAACATACTTAATTTATAAATTTATTTATTAAATCAAATCTAATCTAAAGTCATTTATTCAAACTAGGCTGAGAATCAGCACTTTTCTAACGTCAAAATTACAAAAGACAGTCCTCCCAAAACGCCCGCCCTTCACCACTTCCTAGTGGTTTCGCTGAGGAGAAGAAGTGGCGCAACAAACTCCCCAGCAGCACAGCTGTCTGTTCAGTTCAAAGAGAATATGCAAATTAATTGACGTTACAGGACACTATAATGAAAAAAATAGTTATTTTTGTTATGGTGGCTTTTGAAGTTCTTAGGTTTTTTGTTGTAGATAATACAGTGATAACAATTTGACATTGACAGCGCCTTTATGTCATAGCAGTTAGGGAGTAACCGAGCAAGTGCATGTGCTACTACTGAAGTGCGGCTGACTGTATCTTCTTTTATGAATTGAATGGGCGCATTGATTTGACGCAGAAGCTTTCGGCAGTCGTCGACAGCTTTCCCGTCGTATAAATGTAGTCTAACTGTGTCATAAACGAAAGTAAGTAGGTACCTAGGTAGTAGATTTCGATTATTTTATTATAAACTTAGGTACAGCTTACTTATCACAGTGTTCTTAAAAATACCTACTTATGGCATTGAAGGCCATTTACAAGTTTCCGCTCATAAACATTCAAATAAAAAATAGTACACGGTCGATTAATATAAACTAAACCTCGTTTATACGCAAACAATTACTTTTCCGTGAAGAAGTTTTTCACCAACAACACTGCTATGTCAGTGCGACAATTCAACTACCTACATAATAAAGATCAAATTCGCAAAACACGTATTCGTTTGTATAGAACTGACAGGTCAGGTGCCAAGAATGCATTCTCTCGTCGCCTGAACTGAAGACAGTATATTAAAACTTTTGCTTGCACGGATTAGAAACGAATTCTGCCTGTACGCGGACTCGAAATGCGTGGACTTTGTTCATAAACCTCGCGTTTTCACGATTTACAACACGATAAAAAAAGTTATTCAGTCGTCTGTAAAAAGAAACAACATTCCTTTTTACAAATTCGCAAAAAGCAGACTCAATAATGCGTCCTGCACACACAAAACGAACATAACATTTGTCCAATAACACATCAAAGGACGGTCGCATTCGCAATATTTAATTAACAACAGATTTCATCTCCGCGTCACTCGGAGCTTGTCAAAGGGAAACCGACCAATATGGCGCTGCAACGAATCCTTTGTCCTCACTAATATTACAAAATTGAAATAGCGAATTTACTGATCAATGTTTGTATGAAACGTGTTTCTGTACGGTGTCCAATTTATTTGTTATGAAGTAACTATTATTTTCCCGTAACTTTTTAGTGGAAATCCTCATGGATATTTTCTGTCTACAAAGGTGAAGGGTTATTTCGGACTTCTAAAAAGTAGAACGACACGTAACCAAGGCATAAAATCCTTAGGCGGTCGTAACACTTCGCCGGTTAAAAAATCATTAACATCACTGGTCCATGAGTTTCATTTGTTAACATCATAACAAAGAACATTATGTTCCTGGTGCACAGATTTTTATTTATTTTCTAGGTAACCTACCTGTTCTGTTGACTCTACCTTAGTACCGAGAACCGAGCTGCCGAGCTCGCCCGGATCCATGAGTTTCATTTGTTTTACATCATATCAAAGAACATTATATTCCTAGTGCAAAGAGTTTTATTTATTTTCTAGGTAACCTAACTGTTCTGTTGACTCTACCTTAGTACCGAGAATCGAGCTGCCGACCTCGCCCGGGCGAGTACCGGGAAATGGGAGGTTCATTATTATCTGAGCTGCACGGCTCTCATTGGTTGTTGCGCCGCTCAAATTTCCCGGAACTGCATATTTGTGTTCAAGGGGATTATTATTTGAATGTTACATCTATATTGAAGAGCTTCTGCGTAATTCGAAATTTATTAAATGCTACTGCTCTTTATATTAAATTTCGTTTCCGAGAATTAATTGTTGCAATTATTTTGCAAGGTAAAGCGTGGTAAAGCGTTGAGTATAGTGTATTCTGTGGAATGGGTAGCATTCAGTCGAACTTAAAACTTCAACTAGAGTCACTTGTACGCACGGCTACACATCAAGCTGTATATAATCAGTATAAGCTGACTTCTGATTGTACAAAAAACCTATACAATACCAGGTGAGCTACAACTGGAAATTTATAGCTTGATTTGTAGCCGTGTGTATGTGTGACTTGCCCGTCGGGTTTGTAATGATATCCAACTTGCTCAGCAAGACGTTGAGCAAACTTTAAACTTATACTGGCATAAATAAACTGGCATCAAGGAAATCGCTTCGTATATAAGGAAGTAAGCTGGCTAATTGAAGAACTAATTTGCCGTTTGAGCAAACGAGTAAAAATCATTTCGGACTGATGCGTGAATCCGGGCAACATGGTTTAGTGGGCGACCTCTATCCAGCAGGCGCCTGCAGTTTTCGCCTTACACTACAGGGTAAAATGAAATTAGCTAGCGAAACTCTGCAGAAGTGATATCGATATCTCAACACGATGCAACGAAAAATAAATTAATTTGACGAATTCTTTTGTGGGGTCACCGACCGCAGTTAGTGTAGTCAATTGAAATGTCTTTTAGAAAACCGGTCAAGTGCGAGTCGGACTCGCGCACCGAGGGTTCCGTACAAAGTAGGTGTAACTACAAGTTTACGGTTTTCGGATTTTTTCCTTTGCTTCTGCTATATGACCTTGCTTCTTGCCAAATTTTATGTTTCTAACTCAGCGGGAAGTACCCTATACATTTCGATTCCCTTGAGAATGTCGAAATTTTTTTACGTTAACTTAGAAGTTTGATTTTTTCACAGCTTAAAAGGACCGTAGACATGTTTTTAATTTCAACTCGATACCTCCACGCGTTTCTGAGATAAAGGGTCTTGACAGACAGACGGACGGACAACGAAGTGATCCTATAAGGGGTTCCGTTTTTTCCTTTTGAGGTACAGAACCTTCAAAATCAGCTTTTTATATTTTTTTCTCAGATGTGATTGGATATCGATCTCAACACGACAAAATTAAAGAAAACAGATTTTCTCAACTCATACTAAAATACACAGCCAGCGGTCGGTGAATCTAAAAAAAAAACCGGCAAATCTCTTTTGTTTTTATTTTATCGTGTTTAGTGACCAATAAATACAATGCAATGCAATGCAATGTATGTGCAATGTTTCGCTGGCTAATTTAATTTGACCCTATATAACTGTGAATATCAAAATCAACTGAATTACAACGTGAGTAATCTTACTTGACTTGCCAATCAAATTTCATCTAACTACACAAGCCTAATTCAACATTAACAATAACAGAATCAAAGCATTCGTATCACATTCTATCATTCCATATAAAAGCCTTAATAAAAATAATTAAATGAAAGGTAACAGCTTCCCACTCACACACGCAAACCAGATTTGCGTATTGAAACGCAGCACTAATTGCAATATCGATATTGGCCCTGATTGTGTTGTTCACAAACTAAACTAAATTTAAGTTCAGTGCATCTTTTTCTTTCTATTTCATTAAGAAAAGGACGGAAGATAAATATTAGTTTAGTCCTGTCAAATTAGTCAGCGCCTGACGCAAATTGACGTATTTTTAGTAGACAATTTTTAATCACGTCTAAACTTGTCTATGGATTATCTTATTTGACAGGTCTGGAAAAATGTTATTGGGTTCTTTCTTAAGATATTTCTTGTAGCTCAGAGTCTGGAACGCTAATTGGCTCTTACAGTGTACCTATATCCCTGCCAACACAAAATATTTCAACATTTGTCTACATCGCTGCACAAGAACGAACTTTTTTTTTTATGGATGGGAAATCATCAAATGACCCCTCCTTCTCTGGGTGGAGCAGAAGGGAGTGTCAGATTCTTACTGACTAAAACCCACCCGTATTCCTATCTTAGCCCTTTATGTTCCGGGGCAGCGGTAACCCTTTCGGACAATCCCGCTGCCCCGGCAGACTTCGGCCCTTCCCTAAAGCTGACATCTCTACACGAACGAACTTGACAAAAAAAAAAACAGCAAAACATGAAATTCAAAACAAAATACCATCAATCATATCAGCAGCCCGGCAGTAGTAATGGATATTGCATGCTTTGACCGACGAACAGCGAGTGTAACCGAATAATATCGATGGTTAATTAGGAAAGATATCAGTTGCGAATCAGTGCTGCCCCATCCTACTGATGTTTACGCAAGCCCCTAATTGTTTTCACTAAGCAGAAACAGTCGTAACTAACCTCCCGTTGTCAAAAGACACCAAACCTTATAGTTGTGGATTACAACTTAAATTCAAATGAAAGTATCTCAATCAAAGAGCTTCCACAGACGTAAATTATTTGCCAGGTAACAAAATAATTTTGCGTAGGTGAACACACGCCTCTGGTCCTTGGTCGCCCGATATTTATGTGGAAACTCTAATTGGTATAATCTGATACCAAAAAACAGGATAATTGCCTGGCCAATTAGGAAACCACCATTTTTATATCGGTACCTTTTTTATATTAAAAGCGTAGGTTGCCAATCGCTTCTTCGAGCGATCACTTGGTAATTTAATGGAAGCCTGACAAATGATTCGTTTGTAGATAAATTGATTACGATATATTTCTTAGGAAAAATACCCTTCCAAGGTCAAAATTCATTTTACAATATGAAGAGTTGTTGATTGCACTTGAGTTTATTATGCAAATATAGCCCACAGCGAGGGATGATCAGCCCTCGCCCTAAGTTATTACGTGCGCGGTCCGAGCATATTTGCCGGGGGTCAGTTTAGCATCGAGTGGTTTCCAATTACAAAGGGTTTATCACTACATTTTGTTGGAAAATCATCATTGAAAATATGCTAATAATAATACCAATGTCATTCCTTTTTTCAAGGACTTTGATTTAGGTATCAACATTTATTAAAATAGTAACGTAGTCAAAACTGTATATTGAATATTTTGTGAAAAAAAGTAATTACCACGAGGTGTTGGAAACGGAGTCTGACGCCAAAAATATAGTTTTTAGAATCTTTGTTCGTTTGTCTAGAAGTATGTACCAGATTGGCGCAAAAACGGATGAACGAATTTGGTACACGGATAGTTTATAAGGATTAACACATAGAGTACTTTACATCCTGGTAGTATATGTTTCCGTGAGATAATTTCCGATACCCACGCAGGCGAAGCCACGCTAAAGCTAACTAAAACGTTACTGACCGAAACAGTATTTACTATATGTAAATAATAAAAAATATTTATTGACATTCACTTCAAAGGAAAACTAACAGGGTCCGATTTTCATAAAGTCCAGTCCAGCACTGATCAAATATCAGATGCATGGAAATAGCAAACATACTGTGTAACCAGCTTTATTTACCGTTCGTGTTCGAAATACGAAATAAACTTTATTTTTACGCTCTAAGGATTTTGTATGCAACACCCACACATGTATGTTCGTATAAATGTTGTGTATGTGTGAGTAAATCACGTTTTCAGTTCTTTTTTCGTGGAAAATATTGCATGTTTTAATTAATAAACGCGCGTATGGTAAAACTGTGTGTAAAATATAGTTAACAGTTTAAAACATGGATATTGAAAAATATTCGACTATACCAAGCCATAATGCAGATATCAGAGGGGCAATTCTCGTAATTTTTAAGAACGTTCACAGTCTGATCTCAGTCTCAATCTGTCAAAAATACTTCAAATTTCCCTACATTTTGACAAGTTTTTGACATTTGTTTGTCGCCGAGATGAGACTGCGACTAGATTTTGAACGTTTTAAATTAGCAGAATTGGCCTACAGTATGAATACCTAACTAGTTGTTTCAGTCATTCAATTCAATTTATTTATTCACAAACAATTTACATTGTGTTTGAAACCGTTCATTAGGATAAAATGTTTACAAAAAAAAAAATAACATTCATAATACAAGTAACACATACAAATAAGTCACTAACTCACAACATCATCATCAAAATTTAACATCATGATAAAATAAAATAACAAGAAAAAAAAATCATTTTTACACATGTTACAGTCAAAAGTCTTAATCGGTCTAAATCATGCAAAAGTAATTTTGACTGAACACGTTGGTCAAAAATAGTCGATAGTTAATGATAATTTGTGTATTGTGACAAAAATAACACACGCCGGTTTTCCCCAAAGGGTTGAGGTGTACCTATAGTACACCCACATTTCCACTACCGTAAGTTCGAATAAATCACGATGGCGTCAAGACAAAAACTGTTTTCGGGTCTCCTAAGCCATGTAATATAAGTTTTGGAGTGCGCTACAAATCCGCTACGAGCCTGCTACGACTTCGCAGCTACGAAGCTACGGCGTAGCAACTGTATCTTTGCAAAAGTTAACTCTTTCTGCGCTATTTCTATTCTGCAACTTTGAATATTTAGCTAAAAAGATTAGAATAATATTCGAAGACATGTGACATCTACCAACCCGCACTGGGCCCGCGTGGCGGATTACGGCCCACTCCCTCTCACCGAGAGGAGACCTATATCCCAGCTGTAAAAAAAAAAAAAACTGATTTATTGACTGATTACCAATAGAGAAATACTTTATATAGTTATAACACAAGACACTAAAATAATAACAAAAGATTTGATGTTTTATAGGGGGTTAACAACCGCTGGATGTTTTGTTACTTGAAGTATGAATTGAGAAAATCAGTATTCTTTAGGTTTTTCGTGTTGAGATATTCATCACGTCTGGGAATTTCACATAATCAAAAGCTGATTTAATTTTTTAAACTGATATTTTGAGTGACTGCACTAACAGCGGTCTGCGACCCCACAAAAAAAATCGCCAATTTTTTGTTTTATATGTTAAGATATCGATAACGATCACGTCCGCGGAGTTTTTTATTTATTTTCAGATAAAGTCCATTCCATTATTACATTAGACACAAAAAATTAAAATAAAATTAAAATTGATATAATAATCACACATACACAATAAAACAATCCTCAGACATTCAAATCAAATAACATTTAACATACATACACATGTCATTCAAAAACGAAAAACGAATAAAATAAAAACACATAATAGTACTTAATAAATTGCTTGATTACCTAATTAATTAATTCTTAATTCCGTTTTGCTTGCTAATAAATTAATTAGACCCTGTTTAAAGGAAGGTCTGTATTTTGTTTAACCATTCATTCGTTTGCTTTCAAAAATAGACGCGGTATATGGCTTCGTACGTTGGCTATAACTTCGTTAGGCACCATTCCTGTAGCGCAAAATATGTACAGGATGCCACAGGAATGGAGCCTCTATGCCTGTGGCGCATCCTGTACGCATATATTCTAAATTCGTAAGCGTACCCACGTCTGTACTCGGTCGAGTATCGGAAGGCCGATTACCGTAATTAAAAACGTTAAAAATCTAGACTCATTCTCATCTCAGTGAAAGTCAATGTCAAAAACTTTTTGGAAAATTACAGATATTTTTTACAGACTGAGATCAGTCTGTAAACGCTCCTAAAATTACTTGAATTGCCCTTCCGATTTCGTGAGATAATCGGGAAAGGATAACTCGGTTTCAGAGTGTTAAACTAAAATTGTAATTTTATTTTAAGTTATAATTATAAAATAAAAATATAATTTTATCCTTAAAACCGATGTGATTAAGATAAGTAATAGAAAATATATTGCTTCTTTTAATACATATCTGTTATTATTACTTATAATAGAGCAGAAGAGTTTGTTTTTTGTTTGAACGCGTTAGTCTCTGGAAGTACATGTCGGATTTGAAAAAATATTTTGTCTTTGTTACCTTAGTTCTTGACAAAGGTATAGGCTATTTAACATCACGCTACGACCCTTAGTAGCCGTGCAAAAAGAAAAATAGAAAGAATGCTAAGCGAAAATTAAGTAATAGCGTAGGCAGGCGACGCGACGGGGTGATCGGGGGAACAAGAAATTATTATTTAAATACTTATTCATTGCCGGTCTAAGGTTAGAGTGAATAAATTTTGATTATTAGTTGACAAAAATCGGTCTCCTCGACGATCTTCTTTTCATAAGACCAAATATGTATCTACACATAATTAAAGTAAGCAATAAGTTGCTGAAATAGGGACGATATTATTTCCATTCCCGATCCTTTACTATTCCACGCTTCGAAATTGCATCTCAACATTTTCATCGGAAAATATCATCGTTCACGAAAGCCCTAATCAAGTTACCACCGCGGTCAACCGTTAAGAATGCTGTTACAAACCCTAATATTATAATCAACTTACTACGCTACGCAACTTGCTACGCCGTAGCGCGTAGCACCCGCTTCGGCTACGAGCGTAGACCGCTGATTTAGCCGTAAATACAGGGTGTTCGGCAGAACGTTGAACACACAAAAATGGCAGATAGGCGGGGTCGTCTGCTACCTACCCAGCTCAAAAAAAGTACCTAGGCCCCATAGATATTTTTTTTTAATTTTTGAAAGGTTTTTATTAATTATTACTAAAATTCACAGTTTTTTTAAGGCAATGCAAAGAAAAGCTCAAAATCACGTTTTATCCCTTTTTGTAATATTTGATGGCTTATAACTTTTTGTCTAGTTACTATTTGCACCAAACAATAATTTTAGATGAATCTAGCAATAGTCAAGACAAAAAAAAAAGAGTTGCCAGTTTCGTCTATCCTACATAAAGTTCCTTCAAAGTTTTAAAACTCACGAATTCCGGTAATAAAAAAAAATAAAAAAAACTGTGGGTCCTGGGTAATTTTTTTTTTGGCTGGGTAGGTAGCAAACGACCCCACCTATCTGCCATTTTCGTATGTTCAACGTTCTGCCGAACACCCTGTATTTACACCATGAAATATGATTTACTTGAATTTCGTTTCGGCTCGGGCTGCAATCCCTCCTCGAGAGCAATGATAAATACACACACTTGCACACCCAAAATTTACTATTATGTCTGACTTAGGTCAGAACTTTGAAGTAATATATAGCATTTTAAAACGTGCCAAATAACATCGTCAATAATACTGAGTGACAGGAACATCGACGCGCCAGCCACCTATTACCAAAATCAGGACATGATTTTGAACCCCTTTGAGTTGAAATTTTTCATCGATTACTTAAATTTTTCGTACGTTATCAAAAAAAAAATCTACTGTTTCATGGAAAAGTGCAATATTTACGTTGTCAAAATGTATGGAACATTAACTCTAACACAGAGAAAAAAAAGAATGACCCACAAAGTCCTCACATTCACAATAATTAAAGTAAAAATTTAATACAATCATCATCATCATCTGCCTAGCCTTTTCTCAACTATGTTGGGGTCGGCTTCCAGTCTAACCGATTGCAGCTGAATACCAGTACTTTACATGGAGCGACTGCCTATCTAACCTCCACAACCCAGTTACTTAGTAATACGATACCCCTTGGTAAGACTAGTTGTCAAACTTTCGGGCTTCTGACTACCCGCAACGACTGTCAAAGATCCACGAATGCCAGCCGGGACCTACGACTTAACGTGCTTGCCGAGGCACGGAGGGGTCTCGGTATGTAAAGATGGTCACCCATCCACATACTAACCACGGCAAGCGTAGCTTAACCTGATCGATCGACCTGTGCGGCTGTTATTATTTAGCCACGGGCCGCTCTTTAAAAATTTGGTACAATACAAAGTAAAAATTCTTGTACTTTTGTATGTGACGTAGAGAAAACAGGAATACTACCCTCGGGCAAGCCTTCCTCCTCTTACACCTTCAGAAAAACAGGAATTAACACCACGAACAGATAGAGTTGATCCTCCTTAATTATTTACGAACTTTTTAAATCACAGCAATCACGAATATCCGCGATGGACAAGGATGGAGGTTGCGAGGTTATCCGCCCACGCGCACGTTCTGTGGCAGAAATACCTGACACAATGCCCACCCCACTCGCATTTGTCAAAACAATAACACTTCCGTATTAAAAATGACATTACTTCTTGGCAGTGACAACCGACAGACATATAGAATGACCTCACTCACTACCGCAATTTTGTAACAAATGTTAGAAGTTTCTTAAGACTGTGCCGACCGTACAGTGGCGCCCTCATCGTTTGTTTGGTTATTTCATACAATTTAAAATGAAAATGCAGAAAATAAGCACGTTAAGTTGTGCTTCACAAGATTATACGTTAATATTATTAGAAGCGGTAGTTTTATATTGTTTAGTTTCATTATAATCCTTAAAACGGATAAAAGTGGCCACTATATTCCGTTTTAAGGATTATAATAAAACTAAACAATACAAAACTACCGTTTCTAATAATATTAACGTATAATCTTGTGAAGCACAACTTAACGCGCTTATTTTCTGCATTTTCATTCTAAATTGTATGAAATAACCAAACAAACGATGAGGGCGCCACTGTAGGGTCGGCACAGTCTTAAGGTGAATTCTTCAGGTAGCCCGCGAAATTCTTTTTTGCAATTTTCAATTATGTATTAGGTTGAATGTTGGTCAAAATTTGATTCGCGGCCGTAACAAGTATGTGTTTACATAATTATAATCATTAAAGTCATCAATACGACTCTATAACACCATGTAATCCTAACTACGACAATTCCATGATGTTAGGATTACCTGGTCTTACAGAGTTGTATTGATGACTTTGATTATTATAATTCTGTAAATACATCCATGTTACAGTCGCGAATCAAATTTGGATCACCATATAACCTAATACTGACTTGCAAATTGCAAAAAACCTAAGAAAATTTGGATTTCGCGGGCTACCTTGAGCATCCACTTTAATCTAGGGAATATTCACCTATGTCATGTCAGTAAGTATATAAAATGCTATATAATGATGGTTTTCCATAATAATTATAATCTCAAGTTTTACGATTTTACCACAAGTCTTAGCAGAGCGAGCAGCTCATTCCCAAGCTTTTTGTCTTCTAAATAATCATAAATTGTATAGATGGTACCCTTTTTTACGAAGTTAAAGCTTACATAATAACAAAAATCGTTCCCCAACATGCCTTAATGAACTGTCGCATCAAAGAGGGAACACTTTAATAACCCCAGCCTTTGGTGAAACCTGTCGATGACGTCCGCTATACAAACAAATACCTACTACCACTTTCATTAAAGTACCCTCACTATTGCAGTTTTAAACCCCATGACGTATTACCCGTATTACAGACGGGCGCACCGCGTTCGGCAGTAATCCTCTTGTTAAAAATAGACGAACCGTCGGACACCCCAGAAACGATGTATTAAATTATATCTCACTATTGAAATATGGAATAAAAACCATGCCGGGCCATAGGAGCCGTACAACCGGCAAATAAACCGGAATCAAAATAGGAAACAATGACCGTACAGGACAAAATACTCTCTCTGGAACCTTTAAATGTAAAGTGCATGTTTATTTAGCTAATTTATTTTCTGTTAAAACAAAATTCGCTTTTAGTTCGTTTGTATTCCTTTGCTTCGACAACCTGACTTTGGGATATAAACAGCATATTTTTGTGCATTTAGTTTTTAAGAGAACAATGCTAATAGAATTTTTTTGTTTTACATACTTTTCTTTTATTTCATACGAGCTTTCTCAGTTGTGTTGTTGTGAGCGAAACCAAATTATATTCGTAAAATATTTACGAATATAATTTTTCTGCTTACAACAAGAGCTATTTTAATAAATATTTATATACATGTACATATTGACAACTTCTAATTGTTTGATTAAATTGTACACTTAATTTCATCTTACAATTATTTAAGGTACTTAGTAAATAAATAAATGAAAAATGTTACAAAAACTGGTACAGACGCCAGCACATCAAGCTACCCGAAACTGTCAAATTCTCCCAATCAACTTTGAACCTTATACTTTAGCGATAAAGTTGAAAATCTATTAAAGAAATTTGACAGATTGTAGTAGCTTGATGTGCTGGCATCTGTACCTACTCTTAGCTGACATAGTAAAGTTAGCTTCTTTAGATGTAAAGTTTAACGTACTTTTACTGAATGTATAACAATAAAAATAAAATCTCTCCAATCACTTATTTTCACATCAACTTCCATCAACAAAAAACCCCTGACGGAAAGCTCTTCAAAGGGAAATATTCGTAATATTATTTGAGCTTAGTATAAAAAGTTTATAATAGGTGTGCTTTCGAGGGAGGTAAGGGGGTGTTTAAACCCTCTCGTTGCCTGGAACCAGGATCACAACGGCACGAGTGTTAGCCTGCCTGTTGCATCCCGGGCCGAGGTGTACAGACAGACTAAGTTTTAACTTGATTTTATAACTTGGTTAAGTGAGTTTATGGCACAGTTTGCATATAACAGGGTAAGCATTGCAACTTCTCAACGCACCTGCGATGCCTCTGGTTTTGCAGATGTTCATAGGCGGACGTAATGTTTCTATAATAGACTGTTGAATAAAGTCGTGCTTATGTGGAAATAGGAGATCGTTATTATTAATGCAGCTAAGCTAGTCTCACCAAATTAATTAGACACTACATTGAAAAGTGATCTGGACCAAATGGAAACGCATCGCGGTGACTACGGTGATGACAATACTTAAGTATTAAAGATACTCGTAATAAATAAGTACTCTTTATAGCTCACCGCAATCACCTTACCATCCTTATTTATTTAAAAAAGGTTTTTCAAGAATATTGTTGCCTAATGGGCGACTGATACTGGCCTATTTAGCCGAAAAAAATAAAGCCATATACCTACGTATAAAATAAAAAAGAAATCTTATTTTTCTCTTTTTTGAACGATTTTAAATGGAATTGAACAGTTTTTTTTTTTGGTAATAATAGCCAGATACGTAAGTACTTATATTTGGGTCTTACAAAAGTAAATTATTGATTTAGGTCTTTCATCATACTTTAGCATCAGGACTAACACTGGCTTACTAGGTAGTTAAATGTGACATAACAATCAGAACATTTATGAAAAATAAAACAGTCCGTTCAAAGTTATTTTACCTCTGACGGCAGCAAGCTAACAGCAACCTTATTGTAGCGAGAATATAGATCACAATGATTTTGAGAGACTTGTCAGTGGCAGCAATCCAACAGCAACCTTATTAGAATGAGAATAAAGATCACTGTGATTTGGACTGCGATGCGAAATTCATGGTAAACGGACCATAACTAATTGGTTAAACATTTATTATTTCACTGTTATAATTTATATTTTATATTATTGTTGCATGCCAAGTTTTAAAAAATGCGTTCATATACATATTTGGGTCGTAAATAATACTCTGAATAATAGATACGTTTTCTTAGTGAAAATCAAAACGTACGAAAAAGCATGTGAACTGAGGGACAATTCTCGTAATTTTAAGAACGTTCACAGTCTGATCTCAATCTGTCAAAAATTGGTCTAATTTCCCTAAATTTTTGACAAGTTTTTGACATTTATTGTCGCGATGGGATGGGATGAGATTGCGACTAGATTTTGAACGTTTTACGGGAATTGGCATTCTGTTTGTCGTTGGGTTCCCTGTAGCTGTGGGAGGTGCAATGGCTCGTTTGCGCTTAGCCTTACCTCACACGCTCGCGTCTCTAACCACAAAGCGCCGACCGCAAATCAATCCGACCAACTGGATCAGCTTTTGGTAATCATTTTGTAATTTTGATTGAGTGCCCAGGTAAAGTGGTGTATTTGCATTTTTGGTGAGAGAAAATGGAAAAGTTGTTCTATCGAAGTTTACAAGCAAAACATGTAAGAAACCACTGATCTTTCTGATTTTAAAATCAAATCATATATCTTCTTTTATTTCTCTGCTAGTCTGTCTTAGCGTAGCTTAATTATCTACCTTATTCTAATCAATGCTGAACATGCTAGATATGAATACAAATAAAGGAGACAAAATTAGAGAAAATTTGTAAACCGAAAAAAAAAAATTAAATAAATTTCCAAATTTCGGATTTTTTTCGAAAGTTGGAGTTTGTCTTTTATGACGTGACTTTCATACCTTAATAATAATAAACTTCACTACCTGCATCTTAGAGTTATTTTAATAAATCTAGGTACGTAAATTCAAAAATCAAATTAAGTATCAAAATTAATTTGCTAACCGTATGCAAATACCTCACAAAAATAATAAAAACAGCCAGACAGCGGCTTAACGTTGTGTGCACTGTGCATTCAGTAGGAAAACACATCGCTCAAATATGGCCGGGCTCCGATGCACCCACCGCCCGCCCGTCACTATGGCAACGAGCTCAAGGCTTCCAGCCTGCCCGGGACCTAGGCCATAAAATAGATAGACATACAGAAGGTCGACCCCATACAACAAGCGAAAACGCACTCACCTAAACAAGCATTTACGTACAGCGAGTGCAAACGCACTCGCTGTGCAGACATTACGAGACAGAACATTAAATTAAATTATTTGCCATATGTCAGCTAGCCTCGCCAATATACCAATAAATGCAATGAAAACTATACTAAAGCAAAAATAAAATATTAACAAAATTTAATACATAAAAAAAATATTTAAAAAAATTATAATAAAAAAATAAATAAAAGCCTCCAGGCATATAGGGCGTCGCGGCACGAGAATGGACCCACAGCCCCCTAAATATAAGGTGGCAGTCCCACCACACGCCGATACATACATAATGTTAATGTGTAATTTTTATAGTAAATCAATCAATCAACTCAGCCTATCGCGGACACTACGACCTTGTACCGACACTTTTTGTTTTTTTTTTTAAATTTTCAGTGGTTATCAGTGGAAACTTGTCAATGGCCTTCAATTGCATATTGTTTAAGAACACTGTTTATATTAGCTGTAAGTTTCCCGAATAGAATAAAATAAAAAACATTGAAAGTTGGATTTTTTAAGTGGACAATATTTCATTTCATTTTAACTTTTCATTTGTTTTGTGAAATGTATTGAATAAAACAAGATGTAAGCTCTGATTTTGCCCACGCACCAAAAGATCCTTGTACAGCTAATTGTGCTTGACAATTTTGATCATTATGACGTCTCGTCAACGGAACAACAAAATTGCATAGAAATTGCCAAAAGGTACGCTCTTTTAGTTGCCCATGTAAGCGCAACAAGTCATGGTTTGAGATCACTATACTTACGCGTCTACATGCTATATTATCGCACGTTGATCCAGAGCATGTTTGAATTCTAATCTTAGTCTCAATCTGTCAAAAAAACCTCTAATTTTCATAAAATATGGTTGTAAAATTTTTGACTTCGATTGTCGCTGAGATGAGATTGAGACTAGATTTTGAACGCTTGTAATTACTGGAATTGGCCTCAAACCTTCTGTAGTCTGTACCTATCTTTTCTGTGCCGCGATGCACACACCACCCACTCGTATCCATAGCAACAGCTAAGCAGCGCATCCCGGGATTTCCACTGCGCTCTTATTTAACTCAATCAATTTCACTCTACCTGACGGAGGCCGACCGTACCGATTGTAGAGGGAATGTGAGTTATGCTTCGTGTTTTGTGATGCCTGTTCAATGCGGTTCGTCTTATTTTGTCAAAGACAAAAATTTTTATTTGTTAAACATAGGTGTTATAAATAGAATAGGTACAGATATAAAGGTTGCGTTTCAACATGCAAACTGGTCGCGATGACCTGGCTACATAATGTTGGAAAAGTTTCTGGGTGGTGGGAAGGTAAAAAGATAACATTTAAACCAGTTAGGTAGTTCATTCGATTATCACTCAATGTCATTTAATTTAGTATGTACTGTAAATAGTTAGTATTCACTACCGAAATAAAATGCGGTGGTTCGGTGGTAGTCAAAAACAAAAGTATATCATATGTCACTCAAAAGTAAAAACCAAAAAGTAGCAAAAGCATAAACAAAAGGTAAAACTTTTAAAAAGACTTGCACAGTTAGTTATCTATAAATAAACATTTGTTAAAAAAAAATTAAATATTTGTACCTCGTTAGATAGCTGATTAAATGAAGATGTCTTCCCCGTAATTTGTACATTCAAGCCTTAGTAAAATTTTGAGATAACTGGTGTCAAAGTTCATGTACTCTGTCCGCCCACCAAGTGACCCCAGGGAAGACGGTGGCCTAGTGGCATAGAGCAACACGGGCCACTGGCGCTTCGGTCCGCCGGGCGGTGGCCCGTGTTGCTCTATGCACAATGGTCTCGTGCTGTAATACTCGTAGGTGATTCTTGTTTAACTTTTAACTGTTTGATGTTTTAGAACATCTGGTTACATCGGAAAATTTGTTAATGTATCAGGTATTAAATGGAATAGCAACAACGTCTATTAAATCCGATAGTTTAGAGAAAAGTGATATTTAGAGACGAATTCTGGGAAATTTTCAAAAATACATAAAAATTTAGTTTTCTCTAATTTCATGAATTTTCGTCTAGGCTTTATGGAGTGCTTAATTGTTGCAAATGGGTCACACTATCACGACCTGGAAGGAAAACGACAAATTACAAGTCAGCCTGTAGAATGCTATTTATAATTATGGAAATACATCGCAGGACCCTCAACAGAATAACAGATTGCGTGCAATACGAGTATCAGCGCCCAATCGCTTCCTCTTCATCCGTTGCTGGTGGCAATAAGTCTGAACCCTATTATAAACCTCTCTAGGCATGCGCCGATACTCCAAGAACTGCATCTGCTGAGCCATCTCGCTCTGTTCACACAATTATAAAACCACTTATCTCTGTTCTCCATTCTTCTTGGCGTGTGATAGGATACCCTTTTTTTTTCATGCAATATAACTCTTTGTGCGTACTGCGTTTTACCATGAAAACTCTAAAAAACACGGCGCCTTCACCAAAATATTAGCATTGAAAAAATGCTAACTGTACTCAGATATATAAAAAGCCTGTTTATAATGATTGTATCGTTAATATTAGGATCTTTAAAATCATTCATACATTTTATATTAGGTGTGACATACGCTTGTCAGCTAAACTGACCCCTACCGTTTTTTTCTTGTATTCTAAATTCATAGAGTGCTTAGGTATCTTATAATTATATGCCATTATTCTATAATTACTTACTAGTAAAGATTGCATAGCTATATTAGCTATGCAGGTCAATATTCTCAACCGTACTAAGTATCATTTATTCGAGTCGACTTATCTTTTTTTAAGCTCGTATTATTGTGAAATATAAACCATTTCTTCTTTATTTTTTATTCAAGCGTATACTCGTAGCACACTTACATTTCGCACGTTATGTTTCAGTCCCTTGTGATGGCGAGCCTATTGCCGTGAAACGGACACAAATTCTTACTTCGAGCTGTTACTTAGAAACACTCCCCGACCGCTGCCGGCGATGGAAGAAAGGAGCCAACGCTCAGCAGTCCCACTTACAATCACTACACCAACGAGCTAGTTGTCGTATTTAATTCTGTGCCTCCTGTGATAAGTGATATAACTCGAGTTGTACCCTTTTTGTGATTTTCACATGAGCATTATCAAAAAAAAAAAAATACGTCTTTTTTGGTCTAACTCACGTTCTTCTATCTGCTATCGTTTCGGAGATAATTTTGTGCAAAGTGATACAACTATAGGGATTTTGGCAAAAAATTCGTTACAATCGATATTTGTCAAGATGTAACCACAAAACCGGTCACTTAACACACAATTTTTCGTGCTTCGTGATTTAAATGCTATTGTATTTAACTTCACATTCACAGGAGGCACAGAATTACTTCCAAAATTAAATATCTATCAAAAAATCTAAATTATATAGAGAAAAAAAATGTTTTGTTCTACAAAAGAGTGCACTGATATTTTACCTAGCCCACTTAATTAACGAACTAGATTTTTTAAAATCTTGTTTTTGCTGTCCTGTAAAATGACGTTTTTTGACTTGTATCACTTATCACAGGAGGCACAGAATTATACTCGTATGTTGCAAAATATCTTCTTGTATGTTTAAAAATATATATATCTACGTTTGCAATTTATTTTCCAAACATATGTTTACTTGGAAAAAAAACTTTAATACACACACATGAAGTTCAGTTTGCAGTACAACTTCAACTTTTTGATAGCTTCTTTATTAAGTAGTAGATAGTCTAGTAATTCTGAAGTCAACTTAATTTACACTGTTGTAAAGTTTATATTTCTTTGCGTGGAACTAACATGGGACATGAATATGGAATAGTTGTTCTGTCTAACAAAAATGCATTCTCTCCACATCGCGTATGAGTCGTAATCGTAACCCAAGATTTGCCAAAAAATGGAAGCCTGCTAGACGAGAGGTCCTTAGCTGAAATAGATTGAATTGATTGTATGCGTTCGCTCGTCGACTTAATTATGTAAGTACCTAGTTGAAATTGCTTGTTCGAGTTTCAGTTTGAGTGACAAACTGCTTGATGGAGTTTCAATTGAGTGTATACGCAGATACTTAGGTAACACCTCGCCGACGCCACCACGCCGCCGCTGTCACAGGCCATGCTATTCTCTAAGGATACAGCCTTGCGGGCAACGCTGTCGCAGTGGTGAAAACAATAGTTTCAGCGCTGTGACAGCGCTGCCCGCAAGGCTGTATCCTTAGAGAATAGCTCCCCAGCTCCTTCCGACTCTCGTCCAAATTTTTCTTTTATTCCTCTTTTGTGTTTTATGAATATTTTCTTCTTTTTCTAATGCTATTACTACGTCAACTTCAACCATTTTCAAAAATGAATACACGTCGACACGGTAGGAATGAAACTATTTGACTAGGCGCAGAAACGGATACGTTCGCAAGGGACGGTACGGAGCCGATCGTATGAGTCGACATGCTGCCGGACGCGATCGGCTGTCACCGCATCCATCCGTATCCTTTCCGATCCGATGTGGTGCGAGTCGTTTGGTGGATATCATCCTTAAAAGTCGTTAAAAGATAGTATACAGTCTCATGCCATTAGGGTGGAAGCCAACCTCAATATTTTCGTTGGTGATGATGAGTCGAACAGGACATAAGCAACCTATAAAGTTCACACCGCTGGGACACAATCCACCACACGGGCCCAGTGCGTGTTGGTAGATGTCACATGTCTTCGAATTTTTGGTTCTAGGACATGCTGGTTTCCTCACGATGTTTTTCTTTACCGTTTTGAGAGCAGCGGTGATGAAATAATTTACACAACGTAAAACGCCTGTCTGGGTTCGAACCTACGACCACTCGTAAGTCACGGCCTTTACCTATAGGCCAGCACTGCTCTACACAAAGGGAAAATACGGGGTTATTTTAAATTGGCTAGCTAAACTCCACAGACGTGATAAGTATCGATATCTATACACGATAATACATGAGAAAACAGTTTTTCTCTACTCATACTTTATATAACAAACATGACACAGTCGTGGATTTCCGTTGCTCTCGAACAGGGCCCGTATCATAATAATTTGCAGGGCAAGTTGACAGTAGTTCAAAACCGCAACACTCATAGTTCAAAATCGCTGAAGACTTTACGTGACACTCACTTTATGGCAAATACCTATTAGCCTGCTTTTAGTCAAATATTAAGTGCATGGTTGGTTGACTGCGTGTTAAACTGAGTGCATGGTTTGTTGAGTGCATGGCATGGTTGGTTGAATGCGACGTTGCGCGTTCAACATCAGACGTTATTTTACTTTGTGTGTCTTTGCATCTTGTCTTGTCCGGATAGTGAGTACCTAACCGTAACTATAGAAATTATTGTGTATACAAAATGCATTATGTTATGACTATTTCGTAATAAAATTAGTACTTATTCTCTTTAGCAAAATTCGCCGGCCGCTGCTACGACGCAGTCGCCTTGCTTGCTCAGCTCGCGCAAAGTTAAACCTTAATAAGGATATCCAAAATAAAACAAAAAACAATCATGACATCAATTTTTTTGTTTATTTTAAGTTTTGCATTTTTTTTGTGTTTTTTGTATATATTTTTGTCCTTAAAATTACGAATACATTGTTACTACTACTAGGTACTTACACAAATGTTTATATATACCTAACTTAATTCGTATTTATTTACACTTGGTAGATATTGTAATGCCTGCTTAACTAAACAAATCTCAATCGGTTTTAAACCTTAAACCTTGAATATTAAGTAAAACAGTTAGGCTGCATACACACTGGCCGGTGCCACACTGAGCGCCTACTAGCGACATCTAGGAATAAGAAGGGGCCGGCCGCACTGCGCACTAGGTTCTCATTTGTACGGCCATCCGTAAATTACGTCACACGAGGGGGTCAACAAAGTGCATCAACGCAAGGTGGGGGTCACACAAATCATGAAACTCGTGTGATGTTATTTATGGATGGCCCGAACTCAGCAGCTGGATGTGGCTTGACAAGCTATAAGCTAGACACCTGCTATGCGCACGGCCTACACTGTCTTTAAAAATATAACCCATTTAAAATATGTACACAACTTATACATGGGCTGGCATGGTTTAGTTGTTTTGCATTCTGCACCTAAGTGCCTATTATTTACAAACATTACGACTATATTAACCACTAATCTAATACAAATGAAGCTTCTATACTAACACTAGAAGTCACCTAAATGCCACCACCGCACCGCTGGAGTTTCAACACTCGGCGCTGAGCCGAGTGTTAAAAATTCAACAGCACGCTTCTATTATAGTGAGAGTAGATACATATATACAGACATGTTCATAAGATGATTTACATAGGATGAAATCGTGTGAGTGATTTTCATCCCATATAAATGTTGTCACGTTGAATATTCTGCTATAAAAAAATATCACCCACAATACCCTTCATGACCACCCCAGGAAAAGGAAAAGATTATTCCTCAATACGCAGAAGACAAAAGCTTAAAGTTATGTTTTTATCTTATTTATGTTATGTTACATATATATACATATTTTATTTTGATTTTGATACATATTTAATGGCATAAAGGCCGACGGCCCACCCGATGCTAAGTGGTTCCGCCGCCTAACTACATCTGCGAAGCCACTGATATCGCAAGTGTTTCCGTCGCCTATCAAAATCTACGATGTCAGTAGAATCGCAAGTAGTTCCGCCGCCTATCCACATCTGAGATGCCACTGATATCGGAAGTGATTCCGCCACCTGTCGAGATCTGCGATGCCAGTGGTATCGCAAGTGATTCCGCGGCCTATCTACATCTGCGATGTCAGTGGTATCGCAAGTGATTCCGCCGCCTATCTACACCTGCGAGGTTAATGGCATTGAAAACAGTCCCGCCGTCTATCTACATTAGCGATGTCAGTGGTATCGCAAGTGATTCCGCCGCCTATCGACATCTGCGATGTCAGTGGTATCGTAAGTGATTCCGCCGCCTATCGACATCTGCGACACCAGTGATATCGCAAGTGATTCCGCCGCCTATCGAAATCTGCCATGTCAGTAGTATCGCAAGTAGTTCGACATCTGCGATACCAATGGCATCGCATGGCAGTGTCAATTGGCGGCGGAGCCACTTAGCTTCAGGTGGGCCATCAACTGCTATCTTGGAGACGGAGCTGACATATCTCATGTGCCTGTAATCACACCGGCAACCACACCCTTCAAACCGGAACGCAGCAAAGCTGCTTTGGGGCAGAAATAGGTGTGGTGGTAGTACTTCCCCGGGCAAGCTCGTTCACAATGAGCTCTACTACTCTTTGATATATTTTGAGTATCTACTTATCCGCCCATTGTATTTAACAAAGTTCTATTAGATAAGCATATTGACGATGAAGTGACAAGAACTCCTAACTGACATTTTCGCGATTTTACTTTTTTTACGTAGATAGACTTTAAATAATTGTTTGCGTGAGCAGGCAATAAGCAGCTAACTTCATATTTTAATATTAAATAAGATATGAAGTTAGCTGCTATTGCCTGCTCACGAAAACAATTATTTAAAGTGTATCTACGTAAAAAAAGTAAAATCGCAAAAATGTCAGTTAGGAGTTCTTGTCACTTCATCGTCGATATGTAAAGGGTGATGCAATTCGAGGTTCCTAACTTATATTTTTTTAAATACACAAAATGTAACAGTATCTTAATTATTTTTTCTTTAATCGAATATTTAGTGTTATTCATTAATTATGGAAAATTATGTCAAGCAAATGGCCATCTCTGGACCTTCTGCAGCAGTTAATTCTTTTGAAGTAATTTTCGATGACTTTTTCGCAAATTTCGTGGATCATCTCGGCAATAACTTGGCGGATGTTAGTTTTTAGGTGCTCGAACGTTGCAGGTGTGTTGGTATAGAAGCAATTCTTAAGAAAACCCGACAAAAAAATCCAAAGGCATTAAATCGCACGAGCTTGGCGGCCAGTTGACGTCACCGTAACGTGAAACAATGCGACCTCTGAATGTTTCACGCGCTGTATGCCAAATTACGTTGTGTTGCTGAATCTTGCTTGCTTCCTTGATTTTGTTCCGACGAAAATCGGTTATCATGCGCCTATTCCGCTCACCGTTGGCTGTTACTGTCTGACATTCAGCATTTTCAAAAAAGTAAGGCCCTATTGCGCCGCCGGACGACAATGCGTACCACACAGTTACTTTTTGGGCAATCAATGGAGTCTCGTGTATCACGCGAGGATTCTCCTCACCCCATATGCGGCAATTCTGTTTATTTACATACCCAGAGAGTGTAAAATGAGCCTCATCAAAGAACAAGATTTTCTTTAATAAATCAGGATCAACTTCCTGCTGCTCTATTAGAGCAGCAGGAAGTTGATCCCAATCTGCGTAAATGTTTCGCTGTTCATGATCTTATAGGGGTGAAGATGCAAGTCTTTATGCAAAATGCGCTGAAGGGAGCCATAGGAAAGGCCGAAACTTTGCGAACGGTGACGAATCGATAATTTCGGGTCTTCGGTCACACTATCACTCACAGCAGCAGTATTCTTAGCTGAACGTACGCCACGTTGATGCACACGGCTTACCCTCTCTCCAATGCTTCCAGTTTCCTCAATATATTTTCACTATTTTGCGAATCGTTCGCTCAGTAGGGCGATTAACTAGACCATAATCGTCCCGCAAAAGTCGATACACAGTGATGATGTGCTGGCCTCTGTAAAGTACCTTAAGTATATGTAATTATAAACTATCATAAAAGATATAATCACTGAGTTCTTGAGATGCGTACCGGAATAAGAAGGTAAGTTCTAAGTTATCTAAATAGTTATCAAGGAAAACGTATTCGTACACAGATTCTACAACAATATGTATACATATTATGTCAATAAAAAAACATATATTGGTAAACTATAGTAGTTATGTTTTAATTTCACTTTTACGAAACCAAACGAATATTTTTAATAATGCATAAAAATATAAAATAAATATAATACAGGGTTTATTTTCAAAGACCAGCCTAAACTTAGAGCATTTCTTTAAATTACCTTATAGTATATATACAATATATATCCTACGTAAACTAACCGTGAGTTTAACTCACGCCTAAGCATATTTTAAATATAATCCGTACAATGGCCCAAATCTTTGACACTGGTGCCAATTTAGTTAGAAATAATACTTTTAATTAATATAATACAATTCTGATTGATGTCCTGGATTAAAATTGATTCAGTTTTTTTTTTATCCGCATAGCCTAATCTATCCTAAATGATTTACTGCATACTGTCCTAAGTCAACTAACCTAAGAATATTAAATTTTAATCCGTACAATGGCCCAAATCTTTGACAATGGTACCAATTTAGAAATAACGTTTTTAATTAATATTATACAATTCTAAATTGACGTCTTGAATTAAATTTGATACAGTTTTTTTATTAATTACCTTATAGTGTATTACTGTCCTAAGTATGACTTACAGTATAATGTGAAATGTCCTAAGTAAACTAACCGTGTGTTTAACTCACGCCTAAGGATATCTTAAGTATAATACGTACAACGGCCCAGGTATTAGACACTGGTACCAATTTAATTAGAAATAACATATATTCTACCTAGTACATACTTAAAAACTAATCTAAACGCGGTATAAGAATTTAAGTTGTATTATTTTTTTACTGGAAAAAATAAAGTTTCTAGCTGCTATTTTATTAGCGGAATAAAATTGACCTCTGACAGTTTTTGAGTGGAAAATCTGACAAAAAATCAAAATTATTAATCAAATAAAGAAATCTAACTTAGGAGAAATCAGTTCTGAATGCACATATAAATATATATATATATATATAAATGTATTATGAATGTATTATATAATTATGTATGTATTATAAATGTAAAGTCCAAATACAATAAATATTACCATTTTATTTTACAAAGAGACACCTAAATTCTGTCAGATGTTTACAGTAAATTTTTAATACGACTTTAAGCAGAAATATCTACAAAATATTTAATACTCAAGTTTCTATACTCTTTTTTATTTTACAACTACTTGAAAGTGATGAATTATGACAAAATCGTCTCACGTTAGCCATTTTCCTTTAAACCTTATCTTATAAGGTAGGTATGGGTAACTTCCAATAATGTACCATTTTTTATGTCCCATCCCGAAACAGATACGCAAAACAAAGAAAAAATATGGAATCGCTCCCGCCGGAGTGCTTCCGCCTGTCACACGCGAAAGTTGAGCAAAGTATAGAGAGTTTAATTGCTTAAAAAAAGTGAATGAACAATATTCTTTTTAAGAATGCATCCCAATTAAAGCGCAATGTTTTTTTTTCTTTTTACTCGTTCTCGGTCAAAATCAATCTTTAGCCTTACCAGTGAAAATCAGTTAATTTCATATTAATAAAAAAACAAAATCATTTGATACAAACTATACAACTACATAAATACGCTACGCAGCACTAACTCCGCAAGTAGGTATGACTAGGTGATGTGTATAGTTTTCGTTGAAAATGAGTTTTGTAAATCCTTAGGTAGGTACGTTATTAGAGCTAACCTTCATTATTCCTAACTACCACGTATCTACGTACACTCACACACACATCCTCACTTCCAATACATTATATCATCTATATTATAGGTACCTATCTTATCGTGAGTTTAACTCACATCTACAGATAAAAAAAATCGAACATAAACCCACAACATTTTATATGTTGCGTCTAGTCTAGTATTATAATGGTTCGCCGCGAATTTCGTACGGAAACGCACGCAAAGTGAGTGCGGCCCAAGAACTAAGTAAGCAAAAACTTCTAAGTTTTATTAATTAAGGTACTGGATGGCGCACACACAGGTGTAATGCATAATATTCTATTACGTTCTACAACAAAAAGCCCATTCAATAGTTCGTGTTGAGATTATAAGCTCCTTCTTACTTCGACCTAGTCTAGAAGATTATATTATATATAATATTAAGATTTGGACGGGTCTACAATTTTTTTTAATTAAATATTACAGTATTATATATTTTATTTTATATATTTTTTTGCAGTTTTTTTTGTTTTTTATTACTGTATTTATGGGAAAACTGGTATAACCTGTGATCAGTTGAGAATCTAAGGACGCGTTTACGAATTGACGCGCATCAATTTTAGGTATTCAGTCTTACTACTACACGTGCACGGCTCACACACACAGCGACATGCGCGAAGCGGCGAAATTATGAGTAAACTGACACGACTTGAGCCTACATTTATTTATTTTTTGTCATGTATTTTTATAAGGTTATTTTGATTTGTTTTTTTTTGTAAAAGTTTGTAATGTGAAATGTTCATATAAGTAGATACCATTTACTTAATTTCATTGGACAGTGATTGATTGGTAAGCAAGTACTTGCCAAAGTATCTATGTATTTATAATTTGTGCGGCAAGCTTTTTGAAAATAAATAATTAAAAACATAAACTTATTTTATTTGCTTTATTTAGGGTTTTATACAGGAATATTTTTTAAGGAGTGCGCAAAAAAATTTTGGAGGTTCAGTATTAGTAATAGAACATATTTCCATTATTTGTTCAAAACTTTTTTTTTATTTATTAATTTTTTTATCCGACTTTAAATCAGCAAAATATGGACACTGTCTATTCGTACTAACGAACAATGGGCGCACGCGCCGCCTGGGTGGCGCACGTGGCGGTGTTGCATCGGGGTAAAACCCGGGCGGGGCAGCAGAGTGGTGCGGGTGGCGGGTGCCCGAGTCCCGACAGTCGCAGCACAGTCGCAGTCTGCTCATCTCATCTATCGTGACCTCGCGTCCAATCGCTTTTGCTCGCAACTCCCGTGCCGCGTGTGTGTCGAACTCGTACCTACCGGTCACGATGTCGGACTTTAGTAACCGTGAGTTTTATGAGATGGTGCGAGTGTATTTATTAAGTGGTGAAAGTTTACGAGCAGCTCGCAGAATGTATGCGACGGAGAGCGTACCTCTAATGCGAGCCCATGGTATCCTTAACCCTGCGGTACCTAGTGAAAGGACCATTTTTGCAGCTAATCAACGGCTGTTTGATCACGGCTAGTTCAGGACCCCGAATCACGCACAAGGCAGACCTTATCTGGCGGTCGAAACCGAAGAAACCATTTTCGATTTCTTCGAGCGAGATCCAAGTACCAACGATGCGGCACGTCGCTTTGGTGTGAGCCAGTACGCGGTATGGAAGCTTCAAAACTTCACATCGCGGCCTAATCTTAAAAAAAGTTTAGTTCGAACCTGATAAATTCAGCGATCTGTACCTACATTGTAACCCACGGAAATACCTACCTACGCCTGTGAACGAAAAACGAACGAGCGCACAGCTGATGTCTAAGTACTTATGCGCGCTCCGCTGCGTCACCACCGGTGAGTGGCTATAAAGTCAATTTGAAAGTAGACATCTTTCGTTATCGATAACTTTATTTTTTTGTACTAAAACATATAAAAATAAAAACAACTTGTTTAATAAAACTCATCTAAGTTTATTTTGTCAAAAATTGCGCACTGAATAAAAAATATTCCTGTATAATACTAGCAGCGCCCCGCGGTTTCACCCGCGTTAGTTTCGATCCCGTGGAAATATTGAGATAAAAAGTATTCTATGTGTTACTCCTGTTCTGAACTATCTGTGTGCCAAATTTCATACAAATCTGTTCAACGGTTTACGCGTGATTGAGTAACAAACATCCAAACATCTTCACAAACTTTCACATTCATAATATTAGTAGGATTACTTTAAGATTATTACTTAGCACGCACGGCTACACATCAAGCTATACATAACCAGTATAAGCTGACTTTTGATTGTACCAAAAACCTATACAGTGCGAGGTCAGCTAAAACTGGAAATGTATAGCTTGATGTGTAGCCGTATGTACAGACGCCATCACATCAAGTTACCGGAAAATTAAAAATTTAACCAATCATCTTTGAACCTTATGCTGTAGCGATAAAGTTGAAAATCTATTAAACAAAGACAGATTGTAGTAGCTTGATGTGCAGTTGCAGACACCAGCCCGCTTTACCTATTACCTAGGTACTAATACTTACAAATACTGTCCCAATGTACTAAAACAATATTCATTGCTTTATAAATGTTTAAAAAAATCAATTAACTACATGACAACAAGAGCAACCCAATAGATATTGTTGAACTGTCAAATTGGAACGGATTAGCATTCTAAGTGTGTTTACACAATAAGGATGCCGTACGAAGCCGGGCCAGGAGCCAGTAAATGATAAAAATGAATAAAAACTAACGAAAAAAACATACATTTTTTTTATCAATTCTTAGTTTTCATTATACCTACAAAACAGTTTGCAATACCATATGTTTAACTATTACAGTTATGTCACAATAACTACTTTTTCATGTTAAAATATGCAATAGTAACGCCGAAAAATCCTTATAACGCGTACGCTGCGGAAACTATTGACAATAGAGAAAACTGATGTACTACAGTTTTATAGAGAACATCAATATCTACAAAAAAAGCTGCAAAACCATATGTCTAACTATTAAATTTTTGTCACAATAACTACTTTTTCATGTTAAAATATGCAATAGGTATTAACGCCGGTACAAACTAGGTCACATTATTCGTACCTTGGTATTACCTAATCCTTATCTAAATTATCTTTATATTATACTATTTTTTAATTAAGCCTCGACACAAAAAGAGGGTTGTTATAAGTTTGACATATGGATCTATGTGTCTGTGTGTGCATCTATCTGTGGGTCATAGCTCCCAAACGGAACTTTGTTTGTTTTGTCAAAAACGGACTTGGTTGAGTGTTTTAAGCATGGAAAGTCTGCCAAGAGTGTGTTAAAATTTGTAATTTTTGTTAAATACCCATATCTACCCGCGCGAAGACGGGGCGGGCCGCTAGTTTTTAATAATTCGACCGATAACCGAATTCTCTTTTCTGCGTTACATCTACAGGCATGAATTATCTTACGCGAGCTTTTCCCAAACGTCTTAGGCCTTGGCATCTAAAACAAAACTTGAGTTATAAGAGGTATAAACTATACACACTCTTATCAGCTAGTTCTACTCGTTTATTAGTTCCAGTAGTATTCTTCAACGTAAACCTTCATGTCTCTCCATCAAGTCCGAACGTAAGGTCTCAACATAACTAACAAAACGAGCTCAAACTCGGCACACCTAGCTCTACCCGTGTATTAGTTCCAGCAGCAGTCTTCGAAGTACACTTCAGGTCACTCCATTAAGTTCGGACGTAAGGTCTCAACATAGGTAACAAAACGAGCCCAAACTCGGCACACCTAGCTCTACTCGTCTATTAGTTCCAGTAGCAGTCTTCGAAGTACACATCAGGTCACTGCATCAAGTCCGGAGGTAAGATCTCGTCATAACTAACAAAACGAGCCCAAACTCGGCACATCTAGCTCATCTCGTCTATTAGTTCCAGTAGCAGTCTTCGAAGTACACATCAGGTCACTCCATCAAGTCCGGAGGTAAGATCTCGTCATAACTAACAAAACGAGCCCAAACTCGGCACATCTAGCTCATCTCGTCTATTAGTTCCAGTAGCAGTCTTCGAAGTACACCTCCAGGTCACTCCATCAAGTCCGGAGGTAAGGTTTCTTCATAACTAACAACATAAATAATGATATTATCTGTAGATAAAGTTTTTGAAAAATACTTACAAAAATATAAATTGTCAAAGTATCAATAGCAATACTGGTGTGTCGCGCTATGAGTCGCCTACGCTATCGATGTTTACGCGAGCGAGCTGCGGGCGGCGGGAGAAAGTGATACGTCCTGTCGCTGGGAGGACCCGGCACGCACTGATCGGCAAACGATTGTGCGCGAGGATTTATATAGTGTTTTTAAAATAATCGCATAAAATAAATGCTTTCATAAAACTGACTGAAAAAAAAACTGTATATTGAACAATACCTTTATTTTTATAAAATAAATTTATTTGTTATGATTCTACTTAAATAGTGGTAAAGAAAAATTGCTAAAGTGAGCCGATTTTGTATTTATTAAATATTGATTTTTTGATATATAATAGCCATATTTTCGCAATTGGGCTATGTAGTGCACTTTGAGACTATATATTCTCTTGGACAAATGCATAAAATAAAACATTTTAACACATTACAATGGTTGTATTAGTCCTGAACGATAACTCTGACGTCTATTTTCGTAAAACGCTATGAAGGGATTGCCTTCTCTCTAAAGAACTATCATTAAAAATTATATTTTTACTCTGTAGTGCACTAAATCAAGACTTAAACTTCCTAAATCCGTAATATTCTTTGATTCATCTGCTCACATCATTCCGATATAGCTCTGGAAAAAACTCGAAAACATGAAGTTTTCGTCGCAAATTGATTACGCGCCCTTAAGATCGTGTATTCCCCTACTGCCGTTGTCTAACTGATGGTACGAACGGGCCTCTAATAAATAATATACAATTTATTCAGTAGAAATATTATAGTCATTTTATTTTAAGTACCTTTCGTCCTACTAAATAATTTGAGTCTGGTTGTTCAATGGTGAAAAAACGTATTTATCCTAACTAATAATACAAATAACAAACTTAAAATCCATTAATTCCACTTATAAGATAAACTAAAAATAATGTATATTATTATAAATTATCCTTTATTTCACTATATACATATAAATTATATTTTTAAATATTAAGATATAAAAAAAATATTATTATTACGAAAGTGAGTTTCTTTGTTACGCTATCACGCTAAAGCGATGGAGGGGATTTGGTTTGCTCATGGGTACACCATAACCTGGATTAGGTCATGGGATACTTTTTATCTCTCTTGAGATAAAAAGTATCGTATAACGTTAAACCAGCGGGGCAATTGCGTAACACATTACCAATGGGAATCGGTTTCATTTTGACAGTTCCAGGACATTCATTGCCTTAGTTACGTGTTGAGTAAACAAATTTTTCGAACTTATGAAGCAATGGATTAGCAATTTGCTTCAAAATGATTCAGATTCCGATTGATAGTGGATTACGCAATTAGGGTACCTACAGGTTATAAACTGTGTGCCCATCCAAATTCTATTAAAAGCAATACTAAAAATTTAAATACTATCGTGAATTCATGCAAGCTTAGAACTTTTCGTTAGGTTACTGCTTAGAAATTGTGTAGGTACAAATTGGCGTGAACAGAATATAACCGTCCGTATGCATGCAAAGTACTAGACTAACGAGATAATAAGTATGGTATCTCATCTCCTAACCCAGGTCATGGTCTATAATGGCCAATACAACAAAATACCTTGGTGTATAATAGATGAAACACTTTCGTTCGAACAACATATAAGAAGCTTCAAATAATAGAATTTGCAAGTTAATATTTGTTTTTTAAAGTTACGCTATATTTATTTTGCTCTATGCCAATCGATTTTAACTGACTGTATTACCACATGGGGTGGAGCGGGTAAAACAATGTCATGTCAGCGACGTTCCCTCCTAGGTGGAAGGTCACGCGCGTTATACCGGTACCTAAAGGAAAATCTGGTTCAGATATCGGTAACTATAGACCGGTGGCTGTACTATCGACACCTGCTAAAGTACTGGAGTCAGCTATTCAGCGCTCCGTACAAGGGCAAGTGCGCGCGCATCTATCAGATGTGCAACATGGGTTCCGACCGGGACGCAGCACTGCCACTAACCTACTTAACTTTATGGTGCAGGTGGTACCGTCAGTAGACGCCGGATTTCAGGTAGATGCTGCGTACTTCGATTTTAAAAAGGCGTTCGATACGGTTGATAGTGACGTCTTATTAAGGAAGCTTGCAAAAATCGGATGTACATTACCTTTGTTGCAGTTCTTCGCTAACTATATGACGGATCGCCAGCAATATGTAGATTACAATGGCTGCGAATCTCGACCGTATTACACCAGGTCCGGCGTGAGCCAGGGCAGCAATGTAGGGCCTCTCGAGTTTATTATAATGATAAATGACTTACCGGAAGTTGTCAGACATGGGACTTGTTTATTGTTTGCAGATGACCTGAAATTGTTGCTCGAGGTTAGGGAGCACTCGGATTGTGAACGCCTGCAGGACGACATCACCCGGGTGGTTGAGTGGAGCATCGGCAATAAACTTAATTTTAATGTAGCCAAATGCTCGGTGATGTCTTTCACTAGAGCCCGAACTCCATTAAATTACCAATACAAGGTAGAGGATGCGCCGATGCAACGAGTGTCTCAGGTACGAGACTTAGGGGTAGTCTTCACTCAGGATCTAACCTTCCGTGAGCATATCATTATGATATGTAAGAAGGCATACAGAAACCTAGGTTTCGTACTCAGACAGGCTCAGGGGTTTACCAACATCACGACGCTCAAGGTGTTGTATGACGCACTAGTCAGGAGTCACCTTGAACATAGTGCAATCATATGGGCTCCTCATGAGGCGAAGTATAGTGTCATGTTGGAACGTGTCCAAAATAAGTTCACAAGGCACTTGTACTTCAAGTTGTATGGGGTATATCCATTTTACCCATTGATGTACCCTACACTATTTGTGCTGGGTATGGTAGGGTACAACGCATTAAAGGTGCGGCGGGACTTTGCACTCGCAGCGTATGTAGTGAAGCTACTGCGTGGCGGGGCGCATAACCCGGGAGTGCTACGGCACCTGGAGCTTTGCGTGCCAGACCGGTACGTGTGGAGGCGGCGGTGCCCGCCCCTGCTTTCTGTGCCTGCAGCCAGAACCAACCTACTGGCGAAAACTCCTCTCACTAGAGCCATGCGTGTGGTGAACGAGGTACACGAGAGGGTTGATGTATTGTGGTGCAACTTGAGTGAATTCGCAAAAGTTACGCTTTATGTAATATGTTATTTAGATGTAGGTTAAGATTTAGTATATTATATGTCATTATAGGATGTAGATTAAGGATTTAGCATGCATGGCCTCTCTATCGCATTGGATCGCTGATCTGTAATGGTAGTTGTAGGTTAGACTTGGATAAATAAATAAATAAATGATGAAGACCCTTTCTGGTGATCAATTCCGGGCGTTTTTCTCAATTTCTGGCTTGTTTCATCAGCTGTTTTGGCAATAGAGATCCGAATCGATGGTCTTGCCCAGCGGTAAATTTAAGCTCATACTGAACGATGCCCTTCCAATCCCACCATACATTCAGTGTTACCTTTTTGCGAGTGAATACGGACTTCGCTATAGTCTGTGGAGCTTGACTGCCCTTTGACCATGATCTTCTATGTTCTATGTTATGGGTTTGGTTTCCGCACTTAGTCCTTCAGTTGGACCATTGTGCGTGAAACCATTATCTTTTTCGCACGTTCTTGTCACAGGTGATCTACGTTTTATCATCTTCATCATCATCATCATCAGCCGGAGGACTTCCACTGCTGAACAAAGGCTTTTTATCACCAGTGATGCAATCGTTTCAAAAATGGTTCGGTTTCATTACGTTTCAATAGAGAATCGCAAATGAGTACACGATTCATTAGGTTTCTTTCAGTGAGCTCGTGTGGCACCCAATTATCGAGCTTTTTTGTATACCCAAACCATTTCAAATGGGTCAAAACTGTTTTGGGTCAACTCCTAACTCATCAGCTATACCGTATCGTAAATATGCCGACTTTGTTCCACTTTTTCAAAAATGGTAAGAGTCGACTTTTTCCGTAACAGGGTGACCAGAGCAAGCTGCATCTTTGACATCAAAATTTCCGGACTGAAAACGCTTGAACCAACTTTATGCTACTGTTACTGACACTGCGTTATGTCCATAAACATCACATTTTTTTTTCGCGGTTTGTATCGCATTTTCCCTTTTTGGTAATAAAACTTCAAAATGTATCGAATTCTTTGTTAAATTCACTCATTTTGTCGGAAAGAAAAACAATTGAATATTGGCGGGAAATCGTTTTTACTTTTTATTTTTCTTTTTTAAAATGTCATCTATTTAATGGTGTTAAAACCAGCCAGATTCAAACAGTACAGCCAAAGAGATTTTATTACAACTGTATACCTATAAAATACAGAAAGAAAATTCCCCGACCTAGGTATTATTAGTTAGGATATGTTTTTTTTTTACCACTGAACAATCAGACTCAAATTATTTAATGGGACAACATTTCTTTTTCTTCCATACTTCTCTATTAGTCGTCCTCTCAGTAGTCACACCCTTTCTAAACATATCATCATTGTGACAGTCCATCCATCGTTTCTTTGGTCTTCCCCTACATTTTGTATAGTTGAAATAAACGACTAATTTACCGAAGCTAACATCTAAGTTAAAAATAAACTAAGTTATGTGCACTAGTCATAAAAGTATACCATTGTGATGTTCGAAGTTGGTATTTCTTGAGTGCCTACATTTCTTATAGCATCACATTTCAGCTTGTAATTCCTGCATTCATACAGTCTTCGTTTCTATTTATTTACAACTTAAGACTACATTTTCCCAAATGATTAAATACATGAATATACAAATATGGTCTGTTCTAAAAGTATCTGATGAAAATGTAAACAAATGGATCAGAAAATGGACCTGTGGCTGTCAATGTGTAATTGGTAGTGCTTGTGCCGTGGCGTGCACCAAAACATTTAATTTTCTAATACAGACTGAATTTTAATTACGTATTGCAAACTTAACTAATATTTTTTTTACTGTTTTTTTGTGTTTATAAAACTGCTTTATCCTGTGATCCGTTGAGAATTTAAGATGATGTAAGTTCAAAATCTATTAAATAAATATGACAGATTGTAGTAGCTTGATTTGCTGGCGTCTGTACATACTAGGTACCTAAAATAAACAAAATACCCAAATAGACAGGGAAAACAAAAAACTTATGGAATCACTCTCGCCGGAGGCCATGTACATCGCGTGTAACAGCCGCCTGTTACAATAAGTTGAGCAAACTGATAGTTTTTCTTGAATATAAAAAGTTAAGTAAATGAAAAACATTCTTTTTTAAACAATGCAAAACAAGGCGTAATATTGTTTTTTTTTAATTTAAATCAACCCTTAGAGCGGTTTCGCACTTCATCCAATCCGAATCCGAATTAAAGATCCGGCTTCAATCCAAATTGGCAATGTTCTAAATTCGGACGTATAGAGTTCGGATCTAGTGCGCAACCCCTCATACAAATACGACTATGGTCACTTCGTACCGACATTTCTCTGATTCGGATCGAATGTAGTGCGAAACCGCTCTTAGCCTTATCGCCGAAAATCGAATCGGATCTTCCAGATTCCTTTAAATTAAATCTAAATAATTTGTGATACAACCTGCCTAGTACAACTACAGAAGTACGCTACGCAGCATAACTCCAAAAGTACGACTGGTCGATTTTTGTAGATTTTGTTGAAAAGGATGTGTTTTTTTTCGGCCAAACTTTTACCGAGGTACAAATTACAAGTAAAATTCCTTGCAATAAATTGTGTTATCAGCAGTATTTAAAATCCTCCAATATTTGATAGATTAAGAAATAAAAGAATATAAAAAAATCACTACGGTACCTCAAATAGTAACTGCGTTCAACGAAACGTTCTTAACAGCAGTGACAGCTGTCAAACCATTTCATTTGTCAAAATATTATATGTCCTGTCCTCAGCGAAATTCTGCGAATACATTTCACCGTCGATCTAGGGAGGCATTTATATAAAAGTGGAATGGAATACATCTCGTTTCCTTTAACCTACGATTAAGTATCTACTTATTTATATTCAAGAGCTGTGTTCATCAACATTCCAACTGCCGTTTAGATATTAAACATTTAGTTTATTTCAAACTTCATAGGGAAAAAACTGTGAAAAGTCCGTCTAATCAGAGTCCAGAGTATAATAGCAAAGTTGTCGAAATCCAACGAAAGTACGATCGCAGCCAAATCACAGTGTCAAGTCTAAATGGATTAACCAGGTCGTCAAGATGGAAGAAATCAATTGAAAGTCCAGGGAAGAATAGCCAACTCAACAAAAAGAAATCACACACGAAATAGCACTCCAAGGACGGGAAACCAACGAACAGAATCAATGAACCGAAGGCGAAACGGAATGTTGACATTATTGCTACTTGCTAGGTAACAACAAATAATATAAAAAATAGATAATTATCGGCCTTGGAGCACAGTCTTTTGGCCTTTCAGAAAGCTAACCAAACGCTACAATAATCTGAAAAAATAAATGCATTTTTCCATTATTATTCGCTAAATGTTTCACAAAAATAATGTCATATGAAGGCAAAAAACTTTTTGAATACAAAAATAAGATAATAATCAGTATATTTTTAGGATAATTTCTTTTTATTACATTTATAAAATGAAGTAACGAAACGCATCATCGGAAGAATGTATCATGAGATTGCCAAATTATTAAATGGGTTGCAAGTTATTAACATCTTTGAAAGACAATTTCATGTGGTACAAATGTGTAAATAAATCCAATATATATTTTTTCAGATTCTACGATTTTTTTTCCTATATTTCAGTACCTTTGTTTATAAGGTACATCGTTTGGCCACAGTTGTATGAAAAAAGAAACACCTCCTTTGTTTTGCAATTAGGTATGTAGGTACAGACGCCAGCACATCAAGCTACCCGAAACTGTAAAATTTTGCCAATCAACCTTGAACCTTATGCTGTAGCGATAAAGTTGAAAATCTATTAAAGAAATTTGACAGATTGTACTAGCTTGATGTGCATTACTAGAACTAACATTCACTATTCCTCACACATACACATACATCCAAATTTCTCATACTTTATGCTTACCTTATACAATTAATATTATACAACTCTAATTGATGTCCTGAATTAGATTTGATACAGTTTTTTTTATGAATTACCTTATAGTGCATACTGTCCTAAGGATGACATACAGTATAATGCGAAATGTCCTAGGTAAACTAACCGTGAATTTAACTCACGCCTAACGATATTTTAAGTATAATCCGTACAACGGCCCAGGTCTTTGACACTGGTACCAATTTAATTAGAAATAACATTTTTAATGTTTTTCTAAAATATTCTAATACTTAAAAACTAATCTATGCGCGGCATAAGAATTTAAGTTGTAAGTGCCTATTATCAATTCACTAGAAAAAAATAACAGTTTCTAACTGTGTGTACTTAAATCAGGTTTTCTCAAGAAGTTTTATATACCTTCACCGATGTCAGTAACGTCACCATGTAATGAATTGAAAAGTCGGTAAATTACGGACTGATTTGTCCAACATTTTATTCCACGAATATAAGATTTTTGGAATACATAGAAGCCTCCTCGTCTAGCCCAGTTTGTTCCGTCAGTTACACAACTGAACTGAGCCCTCGGCGCATCCTGGAAAGTCACACCCAACACCTCATTTGACTGGCCAATTCTTCCCATGCCATGGTAGGGCTAACGCCCGCCTGGTTTGCGACTACCCTCCCACCGGAGTCTGGCGTCAAGCAGCCTGCTGTGTTTCGTCGATACATGGGAGTTCCAGTGCCTTAGACATCTTCCGGGCACGCTCGTTCCATCATAGACGTCATCCATCGCTTTCCATCGGGCGTGATCGAGGTCAAGAGCGCCACCATTCAGCAATAAAAAAAAATATTTTTTAAGTCGTGGAATAAAATTGACGTCCGGCAGTTTTTGAATGGAAAATCTGACAGAAAATCAAAATTATTCATCAAATAAAGATATCTGGCTTAAGAGAAATCAGTTCTGAGTGCACATTATTATGTTATGTGTAAAGTATACAAAACATGAGACGACAGCGCTTTATATTGCTAAATTATAACCCAACCAAGTGCAATTGCTCGTTAGTTTCGTAATACACGTATGTTACTTTGAGTTGATTGAATTTGGGATCATTTGTTGTTGATTGAACTGTCGCGGCGTAACTTAGTAGAAGTTCTTTATTTAGAAAATTTATAGGTTCTCGTGACGGATACTTTACAACATTTTTAATGTTGTGTCTAGTCTAGTATTCTGATATTGTCAAACCCTTAATAGTAGGGCCCTATGGGCTACGCGTGGCATAAAACCGCACTCACTTTGTATGCGTTTTGGTACGAAATTTGGTGCAAACGCGTACGAAAAGGCACGACAATCCCGATCCTTCAAGTACCATGGGGTGCTCGTCACACTGGATGCGAGTTAGTCGAACCTCTACTGCTTCTACTGCGAGCACTTCCATTGTCCTTGAAGATTCGGAAGCGTCCGTGTCTTTTCGTACGCGTACGACCGAATTTCGTAGGTACGGAAACGCACGCAAAGTGAGCGCGGCCCAAGAACTAAGCAAAAATATCTACAAAAATCTAAATAAGTTTCATTCAAAAAGGTACTGGGTGACGCAAACGTGCAACATAATAACGTTTTACAACAAAAATCCATTCAATAGTTTGATCAAGATCATTCGCCCACGTGGCCCACCTGATGATACGTGGGTTCACGCAGCCTACGGCCAATACGGGAGATATCACAGGTGTATTGCCATCCTAGAGATAAAGATGAAATGCCTCAAGTGCCTGTAATTACACCGGCACCCATACCTACCCTTCAAACCGGAACCAGCAAAGCCGTTTGGCGGTTGAATTGGGTGTGGCGGTAGTAGGTACTTCCCCGAGCGAGCTCGTTCACCGTGAGCTCTCCTACTACTTTCATTACGATCTCAAAAATGTTTTTTCACGCGTAGAATCCATTATTTTAGGGTTGACATAAGCTCCTATTTCTACACCTAGCCTAGAAGAAGATTTGGACGAGTCAACTGATATATTTTATTTATTATTTAAATTACATTTTTTTTTTGTTTATTATTATTATTATTTTATTTATAGTAAAACTACTATATCCTGTGATCCGCTGTGAATTTACGACAGGTTAGTCTGGAGTCAGAATTTCCGTAAAAATCAAATGATTTTATTGTGATTATTGTTAGTGTAGATTGTAATGAATCAATTTTAATTTTTACAAAACCCCGTGTCATAAATATTATAAGAAAATTATGTAGGTATTTCTTTAGTTTAGTTTTAGTTCCATAAATTCTGTAGGTAGGTTCCTACATACTATCTTAGTTATACACAATACATGATAATTTTCGTAAGTACCTAGTTTTTTTTAACTTTAATTCGTCGACGAGGTTCCTAGAACAAAATCTACCTCTAATAGATTGATTAGATTTTAGATTTCTCCAAATGTCCTTATCAACCGTTCACCTGTTTAGTTGAAGTAAACGACTAATTTACTAAAGCCAGCATCTAAGTTTAATATAAGCTAAGTTAAGTATACTACTGCACATAACTACATGGAACACCATTGTGATGTTCGAAGTTGGTATTCCTTATGTGTCTACTTTTCTTACAGCATCAGATTTCAGCTTGTAATTCCTGTATTAATCCATACTTTGTTTTTACTTATTTACAACTTAGGATTACATTTTCCTAAATGATTAAATACGTGAATATACAAATAATATGGTCTGTTCTAAAAGGATTTAGGATCTTATTCAATGTGAACAAATGGACTAGAAAGCGGACCTGTGGATGCCAATGTGAAGTGCTACTTATTTTGTATATCATTCAGGTTTATTACCAAAAAAATTAAAGAGCCGACCAGAAAAAAGTAGGTACTGTTTTTTCTTATGAGAAATAACATCTTCAGTATTTTTTGCTATTACAACGAAAATCTACAATTAACCCCCCCCCCCCCCCCCCCGCTGCTATTTATGATTGAAAATGCCATAATTCATATTTTAATAACAAGTTTTTTAAGCATAACATTAAAAAAATACCATATTTTAATTAATATCACATATCCCAAATATGTTTTAACTATTACGACTATTTGAGTTTGAAAGTAGCTACTTACCAATTTCAAACTCAAACAGAAGTCATTCCTAAACTTAACACTGTAGCAAACCTATTTTTAACGCACTAACGCCACCTATCATATAAGACAGACACTACAACATGCCGCTACTCGACGCTAGATGGCACTGTCGCATTACGTCACTTTTCTGAATCGCGGTGTCAAGAGTCTCCGAGGGTTAGTGACCTCCGCTAGTATATAATATTTAAGAAGGCTGACTGAACTAGTGGTGCATTCGTGAACTACGTCCTACTTGGAATAGTTACATGGGACTCCGCTACTAAGTTAGCCTAAACCTTTAGACTTATTGTAATTTTTTGGTCTAGAGGACACCTTATTCCCCTCCTTCGTCCCTTCTGGGAAAAGGCTGTGTGGATTCGTCCTATATAAATAAAACATTCATGTACGTTGTGAAAATAATAGACTTCTTTGTGCCTGCAACGGTGACCACGTGACCACATTCTTTACGACACTTATTATAAAAATATGCTTTTTGTCATTTCCAGTCTCAATTAGCAGCCGGGGGTTAATTGTTGACTTTCGTTGTAATAGTAAAAAATGCTAAAGGTGTTATTTCCCATAAGAAAACAGTATTTTTTTTTATAACTTTTCTTTAATTTTTGGGTCCGAAATTAATGATGTGTGAATTAATGATGTGAGTGTTGAGTGCTTTAATTTGATCATTTGAATACTTTACCCAAAATTCTGATTTTGAATCGCCGTAAAGATGTTTTTCAGTTGACATTTGAAGTTAATTTCATAATCTGAATTTTCGTCGATGATTTTTCCATTACAATATTAATTTGTTAATAGCTTTGGTTAATTTAGTATATTATTTTTTAATTTTAATAGTCTGTTAATTAATTTAGTACTTATAAGAAGTTTATCCAGTGCACCCATATATATTTATTCTCATTACAATTTAATAATGTTATTCAACCAATATTATTGGAAAAAAATTGTGAGAAGTTGAAACATTCTAAATATAGATGAATGTTTTACTAATTCCTTTTAGTGAGTGATTGCGTTAGAATTTAACTTGGACAAAGTTTGCTTACACTCTCATCTGGAGCTTTTAGAACAGACCATTCATTAAATGGCGCATTGGGCAAAGTTGCCTTAAGATTACATTTTCCTAAATAATGAAATACTTACAGCTACATGACTGAATACATATTAATGGGTCCTGGACAAAAATGATTTTATCATAATTTTTAAAAGAACTTATCTGTATCATGAATCTAAACACTACTTAAACATTAAAGCTCTGTACCTTTCGAATTAAAAAAAATATTGCATGTTATATTTTAGGCCAAACTCGAAAAAAAATATAATTTTATACATTCGTTTACTGATAAAAGTTCGTCAATTCAGTTGGGCATAGAGTCAAGTTTAGAGTAAAAAGGGTACCGATATGTCTTTGAAAGAGGAGCAGAAGTGGAAGATACGAGAGTGTACAGAAAGATGCAGTGGAGATATAAACGGGGAAAAAAATCATCACAAAGCTGAGAACTTGATAAGTATTGTGCAAAAACTAATTGCTAAGAAACTTACGAGAATCAACACAAAAATTTGCTAACAAATTAGCAAGCGCAAGTGTGAGGCAGTGGCTTATGAGTTGTAGGTTTGAACGCAGATAAGCGTTTTACTTCGTGTAAATTATTTCATCATTACTGCTCTCAAAACGGTGAAGGAAAACATCGTGAGGAAACCAGCATGTCCTAGAACCGAAATTCGAAGACATGTGACATCTACCAACCCGCACTGGGCCCGCATGGTTGATATCCTAGCAGTAGAAAGATTATTGATTATGATGATCCCAAAAGTAAAAGCGTAACCCCCCGTTTCTAAAACCAAAAACGACCAAATTAAGACGATACCGACCGCGCAGTAGCGCCCTCATCGTTTGTTTGGTTATTTCTTTTATTTTAGAATGAAAATGCAAAAAATAAACATGTTACGTAGAGCGCAACAAGATTATACGTTGTAAAACTACCGTTTGTAATAATAATAACGTATATTAATGACGTTATCGAATATTAAATGAATTATTGACCTGCGATATCTTTATAAACTGATTGATTTTATAGGTGCTGCACTAATAAAATAATGCTATGACAAAAGAATATTAGTACTAAGGTACTATGGGATTCTCAGCTTTGTGATGGATCATTTTACTCAGGGGACGCTGCTGCCCATTCTCCTTTGAATCCCTTAGTCGCTTTTTACGACACCCACGGGAAGAAACGGGGTGGTGCTATTCTTTGTTTCCGGCACCACACGGAAATACGTCCATTTATTAGTAACTAGCTGCTGCCCGCGACGTCGTCTGCCTGAAGGCTCTACAGCACCAAAAATACCTAAGATGCCAGTGTCGCTATAACATTTTATGTAAACAAATTTTAAAATAGCATTAAAATATAAGTTTTTTTTGCAAGCGAAGCAAGTGAAGAGAGTTATATGGGAATCCTGCTGAGTTCAGTCATAAGATGTGACTGAAGGAAATAGAGAAAATAATGCAGGAATACATTCCAGGACACAAAAGAGTAAAAATACGTACAAAGGTATCATACCTTACAACACTTCCCTATAAACTACGTTGGTAGTTATGCTGCCAGGAGCCAAAATGTAAAGAGAGTCAGAACTGGTGACGCGGGAGCAAGCGACGTACAGTAGCCCGTGTGAGAAGCAACTCGTCCTGAGGTCGACACCCGCTGCCCTCAGTGTCTGCCTCTGCGACTTATTGATGGTCATCGCGAAGCAAACACTCACGGGGAACTGTACGCGCTTGAACTGGAACGGGAAGTTATGAGGTATGAGTGGAATGCATGGTATAAATACTGCCTCGCCGACGCTACAAGACGTAAGAATTTCCGCCTCAATGGTGTGTCTGTGGAGCGAAATGACTTTAAGGCGGGTCCCGTTACACAACTTCGGAGGAGATAGGTTCCGAAGAAGCATAATCGGGACACCGACCTTCAGCTTGATGGCATGCGCTGGAAGTCCACTTGCTGACAGGGAGTTCAGAAATTCCACGGGATAATGTGTGGCGTCATCTTGCTCGACAACAGTGTTTATCGAGGTGTAGACCACTTCATTCCCCTCAATTTCCGAGAGAATGCATTCGTTAATTGCTGCAGCCTGATTATTTTTGGGCATCAAAATGGCCCGTTCACACACCCAAGAATTTTGCTGGTGCGTTATACGATTAATATCCCCGTACACACAGCGAATGAGTTCTTCTAAGCTGGATACCACTCTACCGAGAGACTCTGGAAGCACCACCTGTCCACCTCTCTCTTCTGGTAGAATGCCTTCGCCAAGACTTAGAAGGACATCGGAGAATTCTTGAGTACGTGCATTGCCGCCGAGCCGAGCTCTCATATTAATGGTCAAGCGCAGCGTACGAACTCGTGACCACAACGAAGATCGTTTCAACGAAGCATTCACCTCGTCAGCCCTCGATCCCCGCGTCACCACGGGAAGCGTTTACCGGAAATCGCCACTGAACAGAACTTTGACACCACCCAATAAATGTTCGTTCCTGCGGATGTCCTGCAGAGTTCTGTCCACGGCCTCAACTGCCTTTCTATTGGCCATCGTACACTCATTCCATACGATCAGAGAGCAATCCTTGAGCACGTGTCCCTTATCGCTGTTACGTGACACACCACAAACAAACGTTTCGGCGCTCTCTAAATCGATGGGAATTTTAAACATGGCATGTGCTGTCTTGCCACTCGGAAGCAGTGTGGCAGCGATTCCCGACGACGCTACAGCAATAGCAATTTCGCCTTGCCTCCTGACCTCTGCAAGTATGCCAGTGGTAACAAACGTTTTTCCTGTTCCACCAGTAGCATCCCAGAAAAACATTTTACCCTGATTTTGCCCAACGCTTTCAAGAACGGTGTCATAAATTTGTTTTTGCTCTGAAGAGAACAAAGCGACATGGTCATTTCGCATGGTGGTCATTTCGCCCGGATCGTATTTTGTCTCAGCGTTATACTCCCGATTTACACGGTCTTGATGCGGTCATGGTGAAAAATTATTATGACTTTACACTATTTTCACATAAAAGAAATGGCTGTGAGTGAGTAAAAATAAATCCAGCTAGTTGTAAATCACATTTAAGTTTATAATTAGGTATACGACATGAAAATATGAATTACCAAGCAATAATCACACAGATAAATACCGAACAAACGTATTAACAGTCAATGTTTATTTTGTACTAACAACATGAAATTGATGAAGAAATGATCATCATCAATGAACATAACTTTTTTGTAATACCTACTTAACACCGCATTTATTTTAAATTGTCTTCCTCAACTCTGCTCAAGATTTTGAGGGTTTTGTTGGAACTTGAATTTGTCAAAACGAACTATACGAAACAACTTTTATGAAGAAAATGCACATTAGGTACCATCTATGAATTTTAAGAATAACTAACTACTTACCTTGCCAACATGATCAAATTTATATTATTAATTTCCAAAATTGTCAACATGTAACTTGATTTGATTTTTATGAAATCTCATAAACGGCACTGCTTCAAAATTTTCTTTATACTACTAAAATACATTAAACTATGTTTCTCTGCCCAAGTTACTTAAATGGCGTAGTTTTTATAGTGTAAAGCTAGATAATAGCATGGTTTACTCAAAAACAACATTTAAATATGCGTCGTTAGATTACACGCTGTCACAGAATGCGTATGAAAAATAAAGATTCACAGCTCCTCCCCCGTAGGTGATAGCGTGATAATATGTAGCCTATATGTTGACCCGACCTCTTAGTAATATTCATGCAAAATTTGAAGTAAATCCATGCAGTACTTTTTGAGATTTGCCCGGACATACATACAGACAAACAGACAAAAATTCTAAAAACTATATTTTTGGGTTCGATATCGATTGTAGATCACGCCCCAAGTATTCTTTTTAAAAAATATTCAATGTACAGTTTAGACTTTCCTACGATTTTATTATATGTATAGATTCAAAGAAATCCAGCAATATTTTAAATTTAGCGCTCACCTGTTACTGTCTCATTCTACCTAATAATCTTTCTATAAACAACATATTCTTAATTCATAATGATTAAAATCGAATTATATACATATTTATAGCTTAGTTTACACGATTAAATTAGACGATTAACGAAAGGAGATGTCGAAAAGCGAAAATCGCCTTGCCTTTCATAGTCATCAGTGTCCGCGTGAACAAAAAGTCGTGTATAGAACTGTCAAAAACTCCTTGAGTGAACGAGACTTTAAAATTGAATACAAACAAATCTTAAATACATTAGAAATATGAGGATCAGGGTGTAAAGGACACTCATGCTCCACTGAAAAGGGAGAATCCTCCGACTAGACGGGTGTTGTGTCTGGCGGGCAACTGCCCGATGATACATATCGAGCCGTTGTATATATTATGCTAGTTGCGCGGTAAACTCTGCTTGCGAGATGTAGGATTTTTCGTAACGTCAGTATGACGCGTAGTTCGCATGTGGTGTTGTAGTACACTGCTACAATTTATTCACTCACTGACAATGCACAGCCTAAACCGTTGGGTTAGAAAAATCAGAAATGTTATTACATATTTAGTTCGTTATTTTTTCCGATGGAAAATCCTATCAAGCACATATCTTGTCTTTATTATAAATACCTCCGAAGCCAACGTGAAGATTCTTCTTCATTCTTGAGTGGCATGAATAGAAAATTGAGCAGGGTGATGTATGGCGATTGCAGTTCCATGGGTAAATTGTGGGTACCTGAAAACATCTCAAGTTATAATTATGTTGTGTCCAACTTCAAAAAAATAATTCCATGTAGGTATTCGACGCGACTGTATATTTTGTGTATATTTGTATGGTGTGTGATGTTTAAAGGACTTCAAAAAGGAGGAGGTTCTCAATTCGGATGTTTATTTTTTTATGTATTTTTGGGCATAACTCCGTCATATAAAAACGGATTTGCAGAATTACTTTTTTGTTCAAAGAAGGTATATTCCAAAATGGTCCCATTAAAATTTTGTAAAGACATGATGATGAGTTTCGGAGACAAACAACGGAACTCTTCAATAAATGCCAGCAAATCAACCGCGATTGCTGCTATCGCATATTTTTACGCAATCACACAACACAATATCACGCCTGCACCCTCTAAAGGGGCACGCAGATGTGTTCAGTATACCACGGTACACCCACATTTCTGTCAAAGTTGTTATTGGGGTACCTACTTACCTCTAATCTTGCAAGTAAATTCGGGAATAACTTTTTTATGAATTGATTTAACTAACCGACTTGAAAAAAAGCAGGGTCCATAATTGTACCTTAGCTTTAAGCCATTGTAACACCTATACTACATTATGGAATGCAAATAAATATATGAATATGAATATGAGAAGGTTCTCAATTTGGTTCATATATATATTTTCCTATGTATTTTCGGGCATAACTCCGTCATACATAGACGGAATCGCAAAATCCTCTAATTTGTTAATGGATAAGGTATGCCTCAGGGGTGGTCCCATACAAATTTTATTAACTTTGCTTGGGTAATTTTTGCGTTAGCTTCAGTAATAGGATTTTTTTCCATTAATTCTATTATTTTGATTATGTTTTCATAGCTTCTTGTCATTGATATTTACATAGCATGTAGTGTTATATGAATTCGTGTGGGGTAAGTACAACTAAAAAGCAAAAAATAAAAGCTTTTTTACAAAAACAACCGACTTACAAAAAAACACTGCAAAGTGAAATATAACTTAAAATTTCGGAAGTCGGTGTCAAAAAACGAAAATGTTGAACCAACGACACCGACTTCCAAAATTAAAGTTATTGACTGTTATTCACAACTCTATAGGAATATGGGCAGAAGGGTAAAGATGTATACGTACCTCATTGCTAGGGAGCTGTTATGTTCTGTATCCCGCAGGCAGCATTCAACGTGCTTTAAACTGTTTTTGGCTATGTTATAACCACTGTTACCATTTCAGGAAAGAGTGTTGCGGAAGATAGATGTTCTGTCATCGGATTCATGAGTTGATTGTGGGATCTGAAAACATTTCAAGTTTTTTTTCCTAATCTAAAAAGAAATAGGTTTTCTGCATTGTTTTGACTTTTTATATCACAAGTCTATATCCCCGATGGTATGGACAGAAAGGTACCTACCGTTGTATGCCTACGTACCTGATCGGTAAGGAGCTGATATTATGTTCAGTATTTTTCTGGTGAAAGCGGTTTTACAAAACAACTTCTTATAAGATTGTCGATATCTTTGAGCTATATGAGAGCTTTTTACCGCAAATTGAGCTATGTTATAGCTGCTATAAGTAACCAGTTCGGGAAACAGCGATTTGGAAGTTAGAGGTTGCGTAGCCGGAATCATGGATATATTGTGGGGACCTGAAACAATATTAAGTTTTATTCCGTATCGGTTTTGAAAATCCATGATTTTCTTCAAAACTACTGAACCTAATTGATGTTTCAACCGCGTATGCGTAGCTACCGCCGCCGTATCAGCTGTATCAACTATACGGGGCCCCGAGGTACAAGGGGCCCTCGACGCGACGCCGACAGGTGTAAGCAAGAAATTGTAAAATACTATCGAGAACCTAAAATTCTTATTGATCATTAAAAGGCTTGGGTGTCCCAGAAGTTGAGGTCAAGCCGGAATCTGGTAATAGGCTAAGTCATATATATTTATCAGAAAAAAAAATAAACAATTTTAAATTGGAGAATCTACCGTTATCCCCGACTCATGGCACTGGAAGGAACAGTGAAGTTTTCGGTAGGAGTCCGACAGCAACAACCGTTTTTCTTAGTCGACTTCCAGAAAAAAAAGAGGAACCGTGAAAAGGGCCCCCAAAAAAATTTGATATTCAGGGGCCCCCTTTAGGACAAGCTACGCCACTGGTTTCATCGCTATTGTTCACAACTATGTCTCTCCGATAATAATATGAATAAAAGTGACGATGTATACGTACCTCAACAGTAGGCAGCTGTTATTGTGTTCTGTATTTGAGAAGCCAGCATCATTCGCCAAAGGGTGGCAACGTCTTTAGTGGCAACTTTATTTTCGTGAGCTTTTATCAAATCATCTTTAATCTTTCTTCTCTACGTGATAGTCTGTTTATTTTATTTTTTTTCAACATCTGCTGAAACAACCTTTTCGTTGACTGCTTTTTCATTATGTTTATAAGATATTTTTAGGCTTTACAAGAGTTGCATTCCAACTTCTTAGTTCATATCAATTCCGCGGTATTTTATACTTTGTATTTTATAGAGCAGGTCAGGTAAAATTGACCCTAATGGCTAGACCGCGCATAATTCAAAATCCCTTGAAAATCTCAAGACTGTTCAGTTCGGGTTATATATTGGCCTGCTTCCCACCATATACTGAGTGCCTGGTTGTTGGGATGTTTGACGAGCCAAGTGAAATTGAGCATAGTTGTTATAGCCGCTGTGTCCTGTGTGGGCCATCGATGTAGCTGATGGCCACTGTTGTTGCGGTGCAACGTCATAAACAGTCGTCGATACCAAAGGCTGCGTGACCGGACTCGTTTGACCAATTGAATTGATGCCACCACCACCAACACCATCACCATCACCACATGGCCACGTGGCCATTGTGTGGCCACTTCCATTATTGTAGCCAGTTCCATTATTGTAACCAGTTCCATTATTGTAGCCAGTGACATTCTGTCCGACCCCTTCGAATCTGTTTTGAGTATGGACGTGGTAATTATGTTGTTGGAGGTGGTATTGAATGTTTATTTGATGAGCGTTGTCTTCGCAAGCTTGGCGGTACCTTTCCCGCTGCTGTTGGCACCGTATTTCTTGTTGGAAATGGTTTTGATGGGTGTGTTTATGTCGATATCTGAAAACATATTAGATTTTGTTTTATCCAACTTCAAACTCCCGAGTTTTTTATGCCGGAAGTTTGAGATTGCATCATGCTTGCTTAAAATCATGGTCAACCTATACTTACTGCGGGGCACTGAAAATATATTATTAATTTATATTTTGAATCCGTGAACAATGTGTATTCGACCCGCCGGCCACACGCCGGTATCACGCGTTCAATTGCTCTAGGTACTTAAAGGAAACATAAATTAGGATTTTTAAAATTATTTGTTCACTTTTTTCCTCATAGTCATTTTTTCAAACTATTGCTAAATGCAGATTATTAAATGGCAGCATAGTTTACGCCACTTCATGCATGGTATATACAAAGTATTAATGAAATAACCCAAAACCTCGGACACCCCAACCGATTTTTATATTTATAAATTGATATGACATAGAATTATTTATTTTCAAAAATTATAGTAAAAGATATTTGTAAATGTTGTTGTCGTGCTACTTCTTACAGATTCGTAGCTCTATCGCCGCCGGCGCGCTTCCCGGCCTTGGCGCCAGCTCTAGCACCCCCTCTCCTCACCCTCGCCCGCGTTGTTTGTTTTCATTGCGTTGGACAGTAGCGTACAGCGTCGTTAAAAAATATTAGACACGCCATGACAAATAATTATTTTTTGGAAAAAAAATAACCCATATTAAAAAGTATTGTATTCGATTTTGCTGCCGATTCTAAACAAACTAGTTTCAGGTTTTGGGTTATTTCATTAACACATTGTATAGGCATGCCTATATATACCTACTAAAATTATATGATATCTGTGCAAGGCAAAAGGGTAATAACGTATACGTACCTCATGGGCAGCGAATTAATGTTTTTTTTCGTGCAGCCTGTATTCACGACACCGCGGCCAGGAGCGTCAATGTTGCCACTTAGTTGAGCAACTGGCCGTGGATTAGAGGTTCCTGTACTATTTTTTGATAGATCATTCAACAGCATTTCTTTATTTCTAGTGCTCGCCTCTATAAGCATGTTTAACTTTTCCTGGCTTATAGATGATGCAGCGTCTAGTTTAATTTCCTTGACAAATACCACCTCTTCGTCAACTGTTTTATTTTGAAAATGCCTAAAGATATCTTTTAACTGCTCCAGTGTATTAATGCCGTTGGCACTTAAAAAGTCCAGCATTTTGCATCCCTCGGCCATGTCGATCTGGCGGCTCATTCTGGCGCTGGCGATGTGTTTCTAAGACTTGTTACGGGTGTGTTGGTGCTATAGACAATTGTCCAGGATACTTCTTCGTCTAAGGTATAGCAAAGAAATAGTGCTTGGCGACGAATTAACTCTTGAGGTCAGTCAACTGATGGGATGCTTTTTGTTTGTCCCGTTGGTCTCGTGGTCGCAAGCGCGACTACTGAGCGTGGGGTCCTGGGTTCGATTCCCGGATCGGGCAAAGTGTTATTGAGTTTTTCCATTAGGAATTTCTTAGTAACAGCCCGAAGTTTGGAAGTTGGCGGTGTGATACCCCCGTGCCTCGAAAAGCGCGTTAAGCCGTTGGTCCTGCGCCTCCGCCTGATCTCTGTCCGGTCGTGTCGGATTGCCGTCCCATCGGACTATGAGAGTGAGGGAAAAGGGAGTGCACCTGTGTCTGCGCGCACACTTGTGCACCATAATATCTCCGCCGCCAAAGGCTAGTCTCCGTTGAGATTGACCCCCGTGGCCGCAATACAGTCTGGAGGACTTTTATTTATTTATGCTACTATTTAAAACCAAAGTTTTTTATTTTCTGCTATACCGTCAGATTTTTTTACCTTCTGAACATAAAAGGTGAACTGAGTAGAAAGAAGCCTATGGCACAAAAATCTCTGATTTCACAAAAGATATTTTAAAAAATAAATTACATTCAATCCTGTACCTAATTGAAGCCGGCCGATGGCTTCAATCATGGGATTGAGTATAGCTACGAATCTTTGATCATTTTTAGGGTTCCGTACCTCAAAAGGAAAAAACGGAACCCTTATAGGATCACTTCGTTGTCCGTCCGTCCGTCTGTCAAGACCGTTTTTCTCAGGAACGCGTAAAGGTATCAAACTAAAATTTATATCTAATACTCAGGTCTACTGTCCCTTAGAGTTGTGAAAAAATCAAACTTCTAAGCCAAAGCAATCAAAAGATACAGCCGTTTATGCCGCAAATTTTCGAAACTCGCACGGGAATCAAAACCTACAGGGTACTTCCCGTGAACTTAGAATCTTGAAATTTGGTACGAAGTAACGTCTTATAATACAAATAAAGGAAAAATTACGAAAACCGTAAATTTTTAGTTACATCATATAATAAAAAATATTTTTGAAAATTTTAAAGTTTCTACTTCTTTTCTCGTGAACGCGTAGAGTTATTAAATTGAAATTCATATCAAATACTCAAGTCTTTATTACCTTTAATCTGTAACAAAATCAAACTTTTATGTCAACGCAATCAAAAGAAATAGCAATTTAAGCCGTATATTTTCAAACTCGCAACTTACTCGCGAGGGAATCAAAACCTAAAGGGTACTTCCAGTCGATCTAGAATCTTGTTTAAAGCAATGTTTAATAGCACATATAAAGGAAAAATTCCGAAAACCTTAAACTATTAGTTACATCACATTTTTTTTTTTCAAATAATTATAAACAATTAATGTAAACAAAAAAAAAATTGTAAACTTTTCAAATAAAAAAGCTTGCCCACATTGGTCAGCAGACTTTTGCAAGGCTGCTGCAAGGCTAGTGTAGGTATTTCAGTTATATTATAAAACTAATATTATAAATGCGAAAGTTTGTATGTATGGATGTATGGATGTTTGTTACTCTTTCACGCGAAAACTACTGAACGGATTTTGATGAAACTTTACAGTAATATAGCTTATACATCAGAATAACACATAGGATACTTTTTATCCCGATATTCCCACGGGATCAAAACTTACGCGGGTGAAACCGCGGGGCGCAGCTAGTTATAAAATAAATGATATTTTTGCAATAAAAATACCATAACTATGACTCGATTGTCGTGATGGATGAACTTTTACTTATATACCTACAGGTTTGTACGGAACCCTCGGTGCGCGAGTCCGACTCGCGCTTGGCCGGTTTTTTTGCGCGTAGAGTAGGGTGTCTATAAGTTGAATTTTTATATTATTTGTGGATTTTTCTTTTTTTTATTGTGACAAGGTTACTTCAAATAAGTGATAGTATCTATTTATTGATAGGTTAATTACCTACCAAAATTTTTAGGTTTTTGAAAAAAAAAGTTTTTGTGTCATTGGTTTTTTCTCTGTTCACCTTTTATATCTTGTTTTTGTCCAGACGGTAAAAAAGTCAGCCGGTATTAAATGAGCTCGTTTTTTAGTATTATAAGTTTTAGTCGTACATAAGTCCGAATGAGGATCACTCGTGTGTCTATCTGTCCGTCTGTCACAACCATTTTGCATATAGGTATGTATAAATGTAGGTCACTTTTGAGAGGCAAATATTTTTTTTATTTAGAATTCCAACACTGCTAAAGTTTGAATGAGGATCACTCGTGTGTCTATCTGTCCGTCTGTCACAACCATTTTGCATATAGGTATGTTTAAATGTAGGTCACTTTTGAGAGGCAAATATTTTTTTTATTTAGAATTCCAACACTGCTAAAGTTTGAATGAGGATCACTCGTGTGTCTATCTGTCCGTCTGTCACAACCATTTTGTATATAGGTATGTATAAATGTAGGTCACTATTGAGAGGCAAATATTTTTTTTTATTTAGAATTCCAACACTGCTAAAGTTTGATTTCTTTTTAGCAGATTGTAGTAAAACGTTCTGCTTTTGATATTATTTGGTGGCAAACTCGTGTTGGTAGGAGGTTGTCACCGCTATGGACCCCAGGACCCCGATTTCATTAATTTTCGTACGTTCCAATTTGTGTTTTAGACAGAATTTAGGCGCATCACCCACTGCACCGCTTCACGCGGCGGGACGCAGATAACGCGCCACCGCTCGTGATTTTTTACATACAAATTCAATAAAAACGCGCTTCCGCGCGGGGAATTTGGCACCGTTTCCCGCGCTCCGTCGCGTGAAGCGGTGCAGTGGGTGATCTGCCTTACATGACACATCTCTCACAAACACAATCGATAGACAAGTGAATCGTTTGTAAATTAGTGGAATCAACCCGGAAGACTAATGGGCCTGTAATCCACCGCGACCCAGTGCGGGTTGGTAGATGTCACATGTGTTCGAACTTTTGGTTCTAGAATATGCCGGTTCCTCACGATGTACCTAATCAAAAGGTTCTACACCGCCAGTAATGGAAAAAGTTACCTATACAGGGTTAGTTTTTAATGACCAGCCAAATTTAAGGGTGTGGTACAGACCATCAAACTAGGCAACTTTCTCCACGGGACCAATATCATAATCGCAAAAAAATTATCAACTGTCCCATAGAAAAAATCAATACCTACTCGACCTAAATGTATGGGACGGATGAATTTTTATTCGCGAGTACGATGTTGGTCCCATGGAGAAAGTTGTTCAGTTTGATCCACACCCTTAAATTTGGCTGGTCATTAAAAACTAACCCTGTATTTACAATTTACACAGATAAGAGACTGTCCTTACGTTTTTGAGACATTCAGTCTGAATTCACTGATTTAAAAAAAATTGGTACAGACAGCAAGGAAATGGGCAATTATTAACCGTTAAAAAGTCAGAAATCTCGAAAGAAAAATTCAGGCAAGTCTAATAAACGTTCTAAATTATTGATATACGTTCAGACACACCAAGCACATCAAGCCACTACAATCTGTCAAATTTCTTTAATAGATTTTCAACTTTATCGCTAAAGTATAAGGTTCAAAGTTGATTGGGATTTTTTTACAGTTTCGAGTAGCTTGATGTGCTGGCGTCTGCACATTCCGCGTTTGACAAATTGAGACTGAAATTAGAATGCGAACGGTCATAGAAATACGGGAATTGTCCCCTTGGTACGTCGCCATCACAGACACAAAGGTTAACACTAGATGTGATAACAGAACAGTAACGCTTATGATGTGTCTCGTTTAGTTTCCCTCAATGAGATATCTCAAAGAGGCAATGGTGGCCCAGTGGTAACGAACCCAGGCACACTTCATTTTCTATATGTCGCATCATTGGGTGGCCGAGATGCGATACATCGGGTCCTCTTCACGATTCGACATAGTTTAGATAGGTGTGGGCATTACGGTGGGTACTCGAACGAAAAGATAATTTGAATTTACAGTAACTTTAATAAACTAGCGATTAACAACCGGAACGCACACGTGCGTCGGAAACAAACACGTGCGTTGGTATTGAGCGTTTGCCAAGACTGCCCGAGCTCAACCGTCGACTGTAGACTGTAGACTGTCGACTGTCCCAACACCCGGTCTCCCCGCCAGTCCTCGCTGCATCCACTCCACTGACGATCGTGTCAAGGGTAGGGCTCCCTTGTGTTTCCGATCACGTGATCCTTCATGTACCATCAAATTGTTAGATGGCGCTGTCCGCTGTACTGTGGCGCCATCCATTCACGACATATATTTAATTTCATCACCACTGCTCTCAAAACGGGTTATTCCTTTAGTACCCCGATCCCTAAGGCCCCCATCCCGGAGGACCCCGAATACGATAAATATAAAACGGTGAAGGAAACCGGCATGTCCTAGAACCAAAAATTCGAAGACATGTGACGTCCACTAAACCGCACTGGGTGGTGGATTATGGCACGCCCCTTCTCACAGAGAAGACGCCTATGTCCCAGCAGTGGGAACATCATAGGCTGATGTCTCAAGCAAGACTGCTTGACAGCCAAAGTCAAAGTCAAAGCCAAAGGCAGTTATGGTGGTACTTCTCCGGACACTAACTACTAAATACCTATCTACTTTAAAATTGACATATATAAGCCGACAGATACTTTTTTTTTTTTTGTGGATGGGAAATCATCCAATGACCCCTCCCGCTCTGGGTGGAGCAGAAGGGAGTGTCAGACTCTTACTGACTAAAACCCACCCGTGTTCCTTCCTTAGCCCTTTGTGTTCCGAGGTAGCGGTAAACCTTTCGGACAATCCCGCTGCCCCGGCAGGCTTCGGCCCTTTCGGGCCCCTTCCTTTATGCTGACATCTCTTTGAGGCGCGCGTGGAACACGTACGCGCCGTCCGGCACGGGCCTGGTCCTGATCGGACGGAGAGTTACCCATTACTCTCCGCCCGCAGGCCCGCGCCTACGGTGGCCGGGAGTCGTCACGCGGCTCCCGACGCCCGGAGCGTCTCCCGCGGCGGCTGGGACGTGAGGCTCTCTCCCTCAGCCGTCCCGCCACCTCCTTCGCTAGCATGACTGCTTCGCAGAAGGAGGTGACTGCCTCCCACTCCCTCTCGCCCCGGACCATGGCTCGAACCAGGGCCGGGCGCGAGAGGTCGCCGCCGCTGCCGATCGCCTCTGCGAGAACACGGCGGTGCTCCGCCCAATTGGGGCATACCGCCACCGTATGCTCCACCGTGTCCTCCGGGCGACCCTCGCAGTGGTGACACCCGGGCGTTTCCTCCCGCCCGATGGTGTGCAGGAACCTCCCGAAACACCCGTGTCCGGTGAGGACCTGCGTCAGGCGGTAGGTGAGGGCGCCGTGGCGCCTCTCTAGCCACTCCTCAAAGAGGGGTCTTACCGCCGCTATCGCGGCGTGTCGTTATTTTTATAATTTACTAGCTTTTGCCCGCGACTTCGTCCGCGTGGGTTTCGTACTTTCCTCAAATAAATATAACACCCTCTCCACCTTCCCTTGAAAGGTAGTTATTTCGAAAATTATTTATTACGATCTTTATACTTTATTTCAAGAAATAAATATTTTAGATAAACTACCTAAGATGTTTCAAATAAACTATCCTCACTTTTCATCACGACAGGGCTTGTTTTTATTAAAAAAACATTTGGTACAGTCAACAGCAAAAGTAGATGATGAAAATCAGAAATTCAATACTAATGAACGCAGTTCGCGTCAGAACTGTGTGGCGTCGAAATAGTAAATGTTTGGTGTAATTTACAATCACATACTTTTGAATCACTTCGACGCCACACAGTTCTAACGCGAACTCCGTTCATTAGTATTGAATTTCTGATTTTCATCATCTACTCTTGCTGTTGACGGTACGTTTCCATTTTTATGACATAAAGATTTTTGAAGTGAAAACTTCTTTAGCGGCGCTGCATATTTTTTTTGGAATGGGTAAAAATCTCTAAACTCGCGTCAGGACACGTGACCTGATCGAGAATTCGTAAGACGGATGGAGAGAGGGCAGGCGGCGCAAGGCGCTTGCGCGAATGTTGAAGTGAAAACTTCTTAAGCGGCGCTGCGTATTTTTTTTGGAATGGGTAAAAATCTCTAAACTCGCGTCAGGACACGTGACCTGATCGAGAATTCGTAAGACGGATGGAGAGAGGGCAAGCGGCGCAAGGCGCTTGCGCGAATGTTCGATAATTGTCATGTTTGTGTACGATAGCGCAATGAATAAATATTGTATCCTACCACATAAATAATAATACTTTTATACTGATAACGAAAGCAATTCGTACAAAATTATTCTCTAACCATTCCAAAATATCAAAAATGCAGAACATTAATACTTATTTAAGTTTTCACTTCTGCCGGCACTCCCGGAGTGCAACCCGTCGATTTTTTTTTTGTATTTTCTTTCATTCTTTCTAATTTTTGTTTGAATTACTTTTTGCCTGAAACAATACAGAAATATGTTTAATCCTTGCACTGTGTACTTAGGTGTGCAACTTAAGGCCAGACAAAATTCAATAACAGTTTCGTGCGGGAATCGAACCCGTAGCGCAGGACTCGTTCGCTCAACCACTGCGCTGGCGCCAGCTATCCATGTCGACCAGAAATGTTTCAGTAGTTTATCTTACTTTTCTTTTGCGATGTCCTTGCTGTCCATCGGCTTTATCTCCAACTTGTCATGCTTTTTGTAACTTTGAGTTAGCCGATATTATCCTTTAAATCTCGCCTAATTCTACGATTCAAGTAATTGATTTTCTTTATCTTTTTATATAAAACAAGACCATATTTAGACTGCGGATTTTTCTCAATTTTTTTGAGATTTTCGTATTTTGTAATTAGCCAATTTTGCCCCTCAAAATCTCGTTCGATTCTACGATTATATTTTTTTTCTGTGACTTGTTTTTGGTACAAAAAAGAAGATATTTTGTTGTTTTCATAATTCACAATCAATCAATGACCACTAACTTAAAAAAAAACACAAGAGAAATCTACACTTTTAAACTTACTAAGAGCTGATTTTCCATCGCCAGGTAACTTTTATTCGAGGAATAAATTTGACAGTTTTTGTATGAAATACCTAACTGTCAGTATTTCAAAATTATTCCTCGAATAAAGTTATCAGATGATTGAAAAATCTGCCTTAAATAAAATAACGCGAAGTACCAGGCAACTTACGATAAAGATAGAACAGAATTATGTATCGCGATTCCGGACTTCCGGATTAAGTCAGTGTCACGATTTGACAAAGTATTCGAAGCCGCGGCTCGTCGAAGACTGATGGAGCTGGAGACCTGGGAGCCTTTTATACAGCCAGAGGAATACGATAGGGGATGGTAGCCACAGCCCCCTAATTTTCTCGACCAATAAGCGAGCCGTGCGCGCGCTGCATCCAACCCTTTGTCTACGATAAAAATGTTTTACTCCACTACACATTATATACCTAACGGTGATGCATATAAGGTTTTGAGTACTGCCAACAATGCTAATTTAATGTAGTTGTGTTTTCGTTGCGCCCCTTTCTCAGTAAGTCTATAACTTATGTCGATAATATACGTATGTAGATAAGGAGATAGACGCATAATACACATTTTTTTTACATAATAATTATTTGATTATGTGTTAGGTATCTAAGATATCCAAGCAATTCGGATTTATCTATAGACAAGCCGAGCGCCGAAGGCACAAATCATGAACTTCTGTACAAACATACTTCCGCTATTAGATGCTTTTAAGGGATCCATTTTCAAAAATTCTTATTCATTACTCACCCTCGCTAAATAAGGAACACTTGTGCAAAATTTGAAGCTTCTGGACCCAGCGGTTTAGGGTGTGCGATGCCTGTCAGTGGTTTTAGGATGTAGACTACACACATCAAAAGTGTCTAGGGATCAACATATATTTTTGCAATAACTTTTCTCCTGATTGATATTAATTAAAATTTTCTTTAAGGATTCATCAAATAAAGTGTTTTCGTTTGTCACAGTAACGATAAACCAAGTCACCTTTGCATTAATAAAGAAATTTGCCATTTTCCTAATAAAGGGATTTTTGACATTTGAACCACTAACACAAAAGTTCGAAAAAAAGACTGAAATAACAGTTTTCTCTAAAATTTTATTGGGTAACTTAAACAATTAATAATCCGTGTTTCTACCGCGAACACTAACAACACAAGAACATCGGTTTGGCATACTCAAAATGAGTTCATCCAAATCACGCTGTGGAATGGCCGCCCATGTTCGTTGCAACAACAAAAAAAGGTCTTCTTGCGACTGGATACCCTCCATATTCGGCAGAGCTCTTCTCTGTAGCATATCCCATGCATGCTCAATCGGGTTCAAGTCTGGCGACTGAGCAGGCCAGGGCAGGACATTGATGTTAGCTGCGGCGAGAGTCTGTCTTACAACTCTTGCGGTGTGCGGTCGTGCATTATCATGCATTAACTGAAATAAGGGACCGATTTGCACTTGTAGAGGAACGATGACGTCTGATACAATCGTCTCAGCATAAATTTGAGCGTTGAGGTTGCCTCTGATCCAAATCAACTCAGTTCTTCCGCCGATCCAAATACCCGCCCATACCATGATGGTTCCACCACTATAAGGATGGACTTCCTGGCAGGATTTTAATCGCTGTTGGCGTCCAGGGGTTCTCCAGTGTCGTATACGTCTTGTATCCGGTCTCATACCAAAACGAGACTCATCAGAAAAGCACACGAAACGCCATTGTTCTTCTGCCCAATTTCTGTGTTCAAGAGCCCATTGATATCGAATCCTACGATTGTGCATTGCTATAGGTGGTACCCGTAGCGGTCTTCGGGAATGAAGGTTCACTTCATGCAAGCGGTTTCTGACTGTTTGGTCGCTAATTAAGTTCCCTGAAGAGTGATGAAGCCTCACGGCTAACATCATGGCGGTTATTGTTGGAGCTCTTCGAGTTAAGATTTGAATGTATCGGTCTTGTCTCCGTGTGGTGCAGCGATACCGTCCTCCATGGCGCTCAGCCACGGTACCAGTGCTTCGGTAACGTGTCCAAAGTCGACTGATAACACTCTGACTTGTATTCAGAGCTAAAGCCACAGTACGTTGCCGGGAACCAGCTTCTATCATTCCCACGGCTCTGAGCATTTCTTCCCTGCTTAAATGACGTCGCCGCTCCATAATAACGTTGGTTTTAATCAGTAGTAGGGAAACAGTAGCACTAATAATGTCTTCAATGCGTTGTATGTTTTTATAGGGAAAATATTGACAGCTGATTTTCATCTTTTACTCGAATTTGATTCACAGTTCCTGATTCAAATTATGAAATGCACCAAAAAGGATCCATATAAATTTATAAAATCATAAATTTATTACAAAGCCACATCTCAATCTCAAGAAATCCGCATAAAAATGCTTGATCCCTAGACACTTTTGATGTGTGTATTATTACTTCGAATGGATAGGATAGATTAAAGAAATGAGTATACATTGCATCGCCGCGGAAACCCCCCTAGACCCCCTAGTATTCTTTAATAACCGACGAAGAATTTCAACACAAGGGGGTTTAAGAGCCTTTGCACACCACATTTGTTTTATGCGCTGACGACGCTCGCGCTCGTAGAACGCAATCAGGACGCTCAGCAAAACAAGACTGAAGTCACGTTGTTACCTTTGCACACAATCCTTGCGTTTGTATCACTATAAACGCGTTGTAAGCGCGCGTTTATAGTGATACAAACGCAAGGATCGAACCTTTGGGCTGCTTGTAAAACGACGACCAAGAACAAAACAGAAAAAAAACAGCGTAAATTTTGGGTAGGTACACCCCTTTACGAATGAACGACGATTATGTGGCCATTACAAAACAACATTTGAAAAATTTGTTAGTCATCAAAAAAAAGTTCTCAAATTGTTACTGCATGTCATTTGGTACTGCATCCATGGTGATAGCACCCTAATTGCGTAACACGCTATCAATCTGAATCATTTTGATGTAATGCTAATCCACTGCTACATAAGTTCGAAAAATGTATGCTCAGCAACATAAATAACGCAATGAATGTTGTTCAACTGTCAAAATGAAACCCATTGCTACAGCAGATAGTGTGTTACGCAATTACCCCGCAGGTTGTTTCTCGATGCGACTCCCGGCCACCGTAGGTGCAGCCCTGCGGGCGGAGAGTAATGGGTAACTCTCCGACCGATCAGGACCAAACGCGTACGTGTTCCACGCGCCTCAAAGAGATGTCAGCTTTAGGGAAGGGCCCGTAAGGGCCGAAGCCTGCCGGGGCAGCGGGATTGTCCGAAAGGGTTACCGCTGCCCCGAAACATAATGGGCTAAGGAAAGAACACCCACCCGGTTTTAGTCAGTAAAAGTCAGGCGTTGATTAATTTGACAGGACTAAACTAAAATTTATCTTCTGTCCTTTTCTTAATGAAATAGAAAGAAAAAGATGCACTGAACTTTAGTTTAATTTTACCTGCGTTTATTCTGAAACCTTGCCGAACGCGTCGCGACAGACGCTACCGCCGGCGGGCAGAGACAACCGCGTGCCGACGGCGAAATTTTTCTAATCATTATATTTATTAGGTATGTCTCCTTAAATCAATCATAACGGTAAACATGTGGGTAGGTACGTTAGTACGTACTATACAACTGTACCTAAATTAAGAGGGAAATGTTTAAAAATAAATGTGTTACAACAGAGATTTAATACAGTAGGTATAGGCAGAGTTGCTATAGGTAATGCTAAAGATCCCGAGGAGGCCTGCAGCCGAGGAGGCCCACAGTGGCGGGCCGGCACCGGTCGGGAGTTGCGGAAGGATCGTACGTTCCTGCGACCTCCGGCATAGGTGTGAGATGGAACGCCGGTGTGGTTTTTAGTCAGTAAGAGTCTGATAGACCCCGCCGCCCGCCCCGCAGGGCGGTGGACATCCATGAGGATTTTCCGGCCCGGATACCTAAGTCAGTTTGGTAAGAACAACTTTGAGAGGGAGGCTAACAGAAGAATTCAGCAGTGGACTGCTGTAGACTGATGATGATGATCATAATTATTGCACCCTAAGTTTCACACGGTGCCGTCAGGTTTACTTGCAGTTCCAACGTTCCCTGGTAGTAGTAGGCAACATCGGTATCATAACACACAAGACATAAGCCTCTTCTATTGCACACCATTCGACTCGATTTTCGGCAACTCTCATTTAGCTGCTACCAGCCATCCTGCAAAGATTGTCGCTCCACCTAGCCTGATGGCGTCCTACCTTACGTTTGCCGATTCGCGGTCTCCATTCAAGAACACGGCAACCCCAACGGTCATCGGTTCTACGGCTAATATGGCCGGCCCATTGCCACTTCAGCTTGCTCATTCTTTGAACTATGTTGACAACTTTGGTACTCTGCCTAATCATCTCGTTGTGGATTCGATCCCTCAGAGACTCCCAAGCATAGCCCGATCCATAGCTCGCTGAGCGACCTTGAATTTATGGACCAGCCTTATCGTGAATATCCATGTTTCGGCTCCGTAAATCATAACTGGCAGGTCGCACTTGGGTAAGGGTGAGAAATGTAAGTTTAAACGAAGACAATTAATTGCTCGTTGCCCCAGCTCCTGTACCTCTCTTATGTTGTAACTAGTTCTTCTTAACAAACTTAAAAAAAGAAGGGTTCCAAATTCCTTGGAATATTTTTATACACAACCAAATCAAGTGCTGAAGCTCGCATACCCAGGCCATTTTCTGTAGGTAGGCCCACCCAAACGTAAGTATAAGAACATCACTAAAGCTGTTAAGCTGGGCCACGAGCTGGGCTCGCGGCTAATGTAATGACAGCCGCATGGCTGGCGATCTTCAATGTTTAATATTAATGTATTATTAGGTATTATAAATTTTAACACATAAATTTTCCGGAATAAATTCTTTAAGCTATGGTGAAATCGGCATCAAAATCTGTTGCGTGATTTAGAAGAACAACTTCTGATTAAGTATGTTGTTGTTCTTATTTTTTTTTATTTCTGCTTGAGTATAGTTTAAATGTTTTTGTTGGTATATTGGTGTGTGTTGATATATTGGTGTGTGGTATATTGGTCGGTAATCCCCGTGCGTCATCGTCACATCAACCATGTAGACGCTTATTTCCAACCAACGCGAAGAAACGGAAGAGACAGTTCCTGTAGCTATTATAGTGTATTTATCAATGAGTTGCACTGCGACTGAGACGTCTGCTCGCGCACTTTCAAAATGGTCGACCAAAGAAAACGAGCGAGATATTTTATCACATTTAATACACCTAATAAAGAGCTTCAGTCTTTGGAATTTCTCCTAAAAAAAATGCATTGCAGAAAAACAAGGTATGGGAGACATAGGTGAAAAATAGTTTTTTTTTTGTCAATAGAACACAAGTGCTAGTGCGATAAGGCCGCCCATTGTATGTTTTGTAGTAATAATTGTTTTTTTTTTTGTTATGTATTTTCTGGTGTACAATAAAGTATATATAAATAAATAAATAAGTGCTAAGGCTAACTTTTTGAAATTTAGAAATTGTGGGAGCCATTCGTGTGATTTCATTCCACCAGCTCAAATCAAGCTGAACTGAAGTCGGGAGCTTGCCGCCAACCGTGCAGGTAGCCGACACGCCCAACAGCGTTGCCAACCGACCCTCTGGTTTTAGGCCCCGTCGTTTGTTCTTAACCGACTTCAAAAAGGAGGGTGTTATCCATTCGACTGAATATTTTTTTTCAATATAAGTTTGTATCTGTGTAGACAAATAAAGTGATTTAATTTGATTTGTAGATTATGTTCGTGATCTATTTCTGATTTTATATTAATTATTAGTTAACAGCTCCTGCAAATGGGTTAGAAAGTCATTTACCCTTCGTCATGGTACTAAGATCGGTGTGCCAGCCAGTGGAGACTGGTTAAAATTTTACAATCATGATCCTCGTGTAACCCTCAACGAATTCGGCCATCCACTGGAGAAAATATTCTAAGAGGCGAAGCGTGCATGTGGCACAATGTCGACAACGACACTAATTTTATTAGCCGGTAAGTTATTCTTGCAAACGCTTCCGTCAGGAACAGTTCTAAATCGTCACGCCAGTATTTGTTAGACCTGCCACGGTGAAGACGGCCGTCTCCAGGAAACCACCTAAACAAAAACATTCCTAAAGGCGGGGGACTCCCGTCAGGAACGACATTTCTTACGCGATAAGTACACGTGTCTGTTAATCTGTTATCAAGCGTATGTGTGCACGCTTGATACCAGACACGTGTGGCTCATATAGACAGGGAGAGTCGCATGGAAGGGGCATAACGCTTTTTCGTTACGTGACGATTTCTACCAGTCAACTGCTACGGCTAACTTCGTTTAAAAAAATTTGTCATACCAAATTTTTAAAAATCCCTAACTTTTTCCTAAATTCAGAGTATGGCCCCGCGCTAGTGCAATAGCTGAAGCACTATGGAGCAGCAAGAATCCGTCTGCAAGAAAATTCTTTTTGAGCATTGACTCTAGGGACTCCTGACACGAACAAACGTCTCGAAGAGTGTGTCGAAGAGCAAATGGACCCGGATTTTCCGTCACATGAAACTACATTTACTTACTTAGTAATAAATAATCTTTTACAAAGTGTGTTGTAACTTGCAAATGATGTATGCACATATTCAATTACACTAGTTAAAAGTTGTAATAAATAAAGAGAGAAGAAGACCTTTAATTAGAACTAAAATCTACAATCTGACGTTTTCTTTCAAGCTGTTTTACAAAACCGCTAATCGTTGATCCGCTGCATTGATATGAAAAACGTTTATGCAATTCTGCGTGTTCAAATTCAGTAGGTAATTATGGAAAACCGCTGAACGTTGTTCAGTTGTTTTAGATAACGGAGCTGTTTTGTAAAACAGCGGATTCTACAATCCATCTGCGACATGGACATGGACGTAGTGTTATAGCTGCTACTTCCCTCTATTATTATTTTAGTCTTTGGCTGCTACGGAGATGAATGAATGAAAATCGGCCGTGCACTTGGTACAGATCGCTTCTCGGCTATCAAAGTGTTCGGCTTTGTACAGTATAAGCCGTTCCTTTCATCTTATACACTATTTTTATCTCACGAAGCGACGCACGCTTTACTTGTGGTTAACAAGTGTACAAACATTCTGTGAATGTGGGTGTAAGCGCCGAGTCAATGGCGAAGTCGAAAGTGTGTGCTATATGCTGACGCTACTCGTCTTCTCGCACACATTTATAGCGTGTTTGTTGACCACAAGTAAAGCGCGCATCACTTCGTGATAAAAAAATACTAAACAAGTATTATAAAATGTTTTTTGTAAGCTGATGAGGACGATTTTAAGAGGGATGTGCGGGGCTCGCTCCACCCGCCAGGATCGGCCCACATTTCTAAACCTTCGGTAAAGTTTTTCATAAAGAAACAAAACTTATCAACGCTGCCCAACCCGTGGATCGAACCCAGAACCACAACCTCAACAGTCGCGCATGCGATCAATAAACTCAAAACAGTCATAACTACAGGACCTCTACTACCGTTGGAAGGAAATTAAAAAAAAACAATATTTTATACAGTGATGTAATTTTATTGCACAATATTAATCTCAAAATATCCTCACGCCATTATAAAAAAACACTGTAAATAACAACTGTCACCTTAAATTATTGGAAATGCACTTTGTGCCCTACCATTATTAATATTATAGTACAGACGCCAGCACATCAACCTACCCTAAACTGTCAAATTTTCCCAATTTTGAACCTTATACTTTAGCAATAAAGTAGAAAATTTACTAAAGAAATTTGACAGATTGTAGTAGGTTGATGTATACATTATGATACGTGTGACTTAATTAGTCCATTATTGCTCGGCGTGAAATTAGCACGCGAGCGCTACGAGGATTCTAAACGCCGTGCATGAATACTACTTAAGTCACACGTATCGTATACTATTTTATAGTTCGTGTGACTTAAACCTGCACTTTCACACAGAAAAGCTTCTGTGTGAAAATGGCAGTCACAGAAAAGCGTCACTTAAGACTATGCTGACCGCACAGTGGCGCCCTCATAGTTTGTTTGGTTATTTCATACAATTTAGAATGAAAATGCAGTAAATAAGCACGTTAAGTTATGCTTCACAAGATTATACGTTAATATTATTAGAAACGGTAGTTTTACATTGTTTAGTTTTATTATAATCCTTAAAACGGATAACAGTGGCCACTATATTCCGTTTAACAAACGATGAGGGCGCCACTGTGCGGTCGGCATAGTCTTAAGTGCAGATTTAGGTTACACAGTGCTATAAAATATATTACCCATCAGTTATAAATATCTACTTTTGTAATAAAATTACCTTGATGTGGGTACAATAAAAAAAATAATCTGTAAAAAAAATTATACTTATAATAAATGCTAGGTATATTGTATAAGTATTGTAAACATGACAACACAATCAATCAATTGTCCCACCTTAAACCGCCTTACATCTTAGAAGATACTTTCGAGTTTTTCTTTATTATTTTATTTACTATGACGTGCCCCTCGTCGTAGTAAGGGTTGAAGTGTTGCCGTACTTTTTTCAGCCATACCTCAATGTTTTTGAAATTTTCGCTTGGATCATAACCACTCATTCCTAGAAGGAAAAAGAAGGAATTATCAAATTAGGGCCACAGCAGACAAGCTACATTTAGGATCGGCGATCGGCGATTTAGCCGCATTTTAGAAGCTAAATGCAACGACCAAATATTGCAGACCACACACTTAAAAACGCCAAACGCGGCGATTGTGTCGCTTTTCGGAAGCTCGACACAGTGGCTGAACGCTACACTCCGCACACATTCGGATGCCAGTCGCATCGATTTGGCATCTGCGGAATACGACTCAAGTGTTGCACTAGATTTTCAAATTTATCATTTGTAAACAATACTATAGCAAATCGGAAAACTATCGATAGTCGACTATCGATCGACAACACTACAGCCGACCCGATTCAGCATCAGAGCAGTCGCTAAAACGCGCGATTCCGATACCCCGTCCGAACGGAGAAAGTCGCGAAACCGCGCTGCAGAATCGATAGAATCTCTAAAACACGCGATTTTAATACTGCGATGGAACGCAGAGTTGCCAAAACGCGACGCAGCTTCGATACAGTCGCAAAATCGCAGATCGCCAATGCTAAAAATAGCGTGTACGCTTTGGCCCTTACATAACATAATATCATCACGCCTGCAATCCTGAAGGGTTAGGCAGGGTGGTACCTATAGTACACAACATTTTACCAGTTATGTTTAAGTCTCATGTAATAAGGGGCGGGTCTATGGCCCACAAGCGGGCACAAATTCTGACTCCGGCCTACTGAGAAATCGCTGGAAAAACCCAATAACTCTTGGCAACCACCTGGGAATCGAACCCAGGATTTCATGCTTAACCATAGCGCTTGCGACCACTAAACCAACGAGGCAGTGGCTCCGATTCTGTTGTTCACAAACTAAACGAAATTTAAGTTCAGTGCATCTTTTTCTTTCTATTTCATTAAGAAAAGGACAGAAGATAAATATTAGTTTAGTCCTGTCAAATTAGATAATCCATAGACAAGTTTAGACGTGATTAAAAAATTGGCTACTAAAAATACGTGAATTTACGTCAGGCACTGACTAATTTGACAGGACTAAACTAATATTTATCTTCTGTCCTTTTCTTAGTGAAATAGAAAGAAAAAGATGCACTGAACTTAAATTTAGTTTAGTTTGTGAATATCAGAATCGGGGCCAGTATAAGTATCAAATTAGCCAATTAAAAAAAATTGGAATACTCTTTTCATGATTGGCTGCCTTCTACAGCATCCTAATTCTTAAGTCTTAAGTAATCTTAATGCATAAGTAAGCTAATTTTCTTACGTTTCTTGCAATTTGCAGGTCAGTGTTAGGTTGTTTGTTGATTAAAATATGATTCGCGACCGTAACCAATATGACACTGATATAGTTAGGACCATTGTCAAATAGAAACCGTTTTATATTCCCACCTAAATTACAATTGGTTGATTTAAAATTAAATGATGTTCAATATTCTGCTAGTAGATTTTTTAAGACACTTTTAAAACTAGATGGCGCTGGCATTTCCCTGAGAAGAAATGCCGAAACAAACTTAAGAGGTGTTGGTTTCAAAGTCCAAAGATTATATTGTTAAGATTTCGATGCTGGGCTGGGACGCCCTGATTCTGACACCCACTTATTATTATTTATTTTTTTGTCCCACTGCGGATCAAAACCCTCCCTTTCTCCTTTCCACTCCTCTCTGCCTTCTGCTAGTGTAGACCAATCCTGACTGTAGGCATCAAGCTCGTCCTGCCATCCACTCCTGGACTTATTGGTCATATTTTATTAGTCAAATTTCGGATTTTCCGAAGATAACCGAAGAAACCTTTGGCAGGGGTCGTACTATAAAAAACAAATGACTTACGAGGCTGTTCCAATTCGCAGGCCGCCAACAAGTCGGCAACCGTAGGAGTGTTGCCAATAATAAAGTCTGTGCCTCTGCCCAGCCATTTGGTGTTGAAGTCAGTCAGTGCAGACTCCATGCGACTCTTATATCCTGCCAGGGTGTTTGCATCCGTTGGCTTACCAAACATCACAGGATTTAAATACTATAATGGAATACAACGAACAAGTTACAGGAAATTACAAGGCCATAAACTCATACGTTTATATGTTTGGCAAATAAATCGCGAATGCAGCTTAGTTTTACAGGGGAAGGTAAAAACTGTCTGGAAAATGACTTTCGAGATTCTTTATCATCGAAAGCATTAGAAACATCTTAGAGCTGTGCACGTTTGTTCTAAATATGCATTACGAATTTTACTACACAAATAAATAAAAATAAAGCAATTTTTTTTCTTTATGAGTTTTTCACTGCGTGGCGACGATATACAGTGTAAAGAGGAATTGTAGCTCTGGTCTTTTTTTCTTCGTGTCGCTGGCACGACTGTATTTCAGATCTTGTTGGCCCAAAACTTAGCCACTTCCTCGACATTGTCGGTGAGAGCGTAGAGGTCAATTTGTCTGCATGTTTTGGGACACAGAGGACGGGATACAAGGTGAAACATTGGACACTGGTCTCCATGGTTTGTATTGAATAATGAGCTGTTTCGTATTAGACATTTTTATTTTTGAATATTTATAATTTATGACATTATTATAGTAAACCGATATCCACAACTGATTGCATAATTTGCTTTTTAAGTATCTATCTATAGGGTCAAATTAAATTAGCTAGCAAAACTCTGCAGACGTGATGGGGTATCAATATCTAAAAGTAATAAAATAAAATTAGAAGATTGTATGTTTTTTTAGGGGTCTATGACAGCTGGTTGTATTGTTATTAGAAGTAGGAGCAGAGAAAAAAATGTATCGTATTTAGATATCGACACCAATAACATACATGAAGTTTACAGAAAAAAAAAGTTTTTTTAACTGATATTTCAAGTAAATACACAAACAGCGGTCGATGACCCCACAAAAAGAAAAATCAAATTAATTTATTTTTGTTTTATTATGTTTAGATATCGATCCCAACAAGTCTGCGGAGTTTCGCTAGCTAATTTAATTTGACCTGGTATATTTACTTGCTGGAACACCATGGGAAAGAGTTGCCCTCTGGTCGCTGTCTGCTAGCTGTCTCTCTCTAGAGACAGGAATGGAGAAGGTTGGAGGAGGTCTTTTCCGACCGGCAAATGGACATACAAAACCTACACAGACGCCAAATACAAACTGACGACAACACCTCATGTGTGTTTGACTAAAAGGTTCACGTCTGCAGAGTTTCGCCAGTAAATTTTATTTGACCCTGTATATTTACTTACTTTGACCCTGAAGTACATAGCACAGTGCAACCTCAGGCCAGCGTGCTGCCATTCTAGAAATTCTTCAACTCGAGCTTGTGCTTTTGACTCTTTAGGGTACAAACTCTCCGGTATTATATTCTCTCTGGATAGGTACTTGAGAATGGCTACACTGGAAAAACAATATGATTTTTTTATTTAAAGATATTACCTCTGTACATTGATAATAAAGTAACTCTGTCTGTCTGCTACCTATTCACGCCTTCACAGATTTCATTGATATTTTGCCTACAAATATCAATAAAGTATTTAACAGAATTAACTTTCATTAAAATTAAATGACATATATATGTTGCAGTCAAAACTCTTAACCAGTCAAAAGTACTATTGACTAGCAAAATCAGTCAAAAGTACTTTTAACCGTATGCTTTAGTCAATAATACTTCTGACTAAAATAACAGTTAAAAGTACTTTTGCCCAATGCAGCTGGTTAAAAGTACTTTTGACTAAGTGATTCCTTAACGATTCATTAAGTGATTCCTTCCAAAACTCTTAAAATGCGCGATGCACGAACGCAAAAGGTGACGTAGGATGCAAGAGCGAACGAAGGGCACCCCGAGGTTAGGTTTGGTTAGGTCACTTTAAACCCTTTATACAGAAATAGGAGCCCCGCGCAGCGGGGCTCCGTCGACATAAGATGCAAGAGCGACCGAATATACAAATAACTTTACCGTGCATCGAAGTCAAGTAGTATCGCAGTGAAACTCTTTCGCGGTAACGTGCATCGAAGTGAAGTAGTATCGCAGTGAAGATCTATCGCGGTAATGTGCATCGAAGTGTAGTGGCTTCGCAGAGACGGTCTTTCGCAGTAACGTGCATCGCAATTTTGTAGCGTCGTATTAGCATTTATCGATATTTTGTGCGTCGAAATTCCGTATTCTACTCTTGTAAAGTTATTAACAGTTTGACTGATGATTTATTGCAGTTAAAACTACTTTTGACGAAGAGCGTCAGTCAAAAGTACTTTTAACCGCAAATTTGCAGTCAAAAGTACTAATAACCAAAAATTTTCAGTCAAAACCACTTTTGACCAACCTGTTCAGTCAAAAGTACTTTTGACTGATTTTGCTAGTCAATAGTACTTTTGACTGGTTAAGAGTTTCGACTGCAACATATATACTACCCATGCTGATTTACATAAAACAAAAATTGTACAGTGAACTTTAACATACCTTTCAGTTAAAATGAATCCATTATGGTCTATCACAGGAACCTTCTGCAATCTATTTATTGCAGTATACTCCTCAGAATAATGTTCAGCTGAAAAATATATGTAAATAAAACTTATCTTTAGGCACAAAAGCCAGTACTCCACAGTAGTTAGAACAAGGCTGTTGATGATGATGAAGATTTTCATTTATGGTCTGAGATTACCAGCAATGAATGATGAGGACCATGATGAGGTTCTCTTTAAAAGATCGCTCTTAGCAATAAGACCGCCCATTGTGTCACCCTTTGTAAAATTTCTATATTGTCTGTAATTGATATGGTGTACTTAATAAAGAGTATTTCTATTCTGTTCTATGAATGGATATATATTATACTAGCAGTGCCCTGCGGTTTCACCCCCATACGTTTAGATCCCGTAGGAATATCAGGATAAAAAGTAGCCTAAGTGTTAATACTGGTTATAAACTATGCGTGTGCCAAATTTCATCCAAATCCGTTCAGTAGTTTTTGCATGAAGAAGTAACAAACATACAAACATCAAATTTTTTTCCACATATAAAAGATATCTGACTTTGGTAAAATCTGCCTTAAGTGTGATAGTGTGATGTAATTTATAGTTTTAATAGGTTTATACATATGTTTATATGTATTTAAAAATATTTATTCCTCAACTTCCATGATTGCACCTACCACTGTTTGTCTCTGTATCACCCAAAGGTTGACTGATAGAAAATGTTTAAGTATAGCATTAAGTCCGCCTCTGGACATTTGTGATTAAAGTATTAGATCCTAACTAATATTATAAATACGAAAATAAGTTTGTTTGTTTGTTACACTTTCACGCTAAAACAGCTGTACAGATTTAGATGAAATTTTAAACACAAATAGACCATGATCTGGGTAAGGACATAGGCTATGTTTTATCCTGGACCACAGACGCAAAAGCTTAAATAATGGATCTATTGCCATCTACGGCTATGGTAGATACCCAGTGCAATGGCCGTCAGTGGTCCGGATATACTTATGTGCTATGTTGTGGTGAATATGAGATAAATGTTTCTAATAGAATAGGCCTACAGTAGTAGACACAGATTTTTTGATTATCTATACCTACTAATAACAAAGTTGAAGTTTGTTTGAACACACTAAACTCTGGACTGCTAGTCGGATTTTAAAACTTATTTTTGCATTTGATAGCCCAATTCTTGAGGAAGGCAATAGGCTATATAAAATCACGCTAGGGCCCTTAGGAGCAGATCAATAAGAAAAAAAGTCGGAAAGAACTAAGTGAAAACGAAGTAAAAGCGAGTAAATGCGATGCGACGAGGTGGGTCGTGGGAACAAGAACTTTCACGCGGACGAAGTCGCCGGCAGAAGCTAGTGACATAACATTGTGTAGCAAGAACTATGGCAATAATATAAATTTAATACATCCAACCATGCTTACCTTCACGTAAATTGACGGGTTTCATCTCAAAATCACATTTTATTGACTTCAATAATATGTAAAGAGCCCTTGAAGGCTGTGACATAAGATCGCAATACAGTTTTAGAGACATTTTGTTTGAAATTAAAATAAAAAAGTGGATTTTAGAAGTTTATGAGTGAACTTTGTACCTACTCACTCTGTTTTTTAAGAATTAGTGTTAGTGACTTTTAAAAGTTTCTATTCTATTCTATTTTTTTAAGGTTCTGGCTCCATCGGTAACATTCGATGATTTTGCCAATGTCAAGGTATGAGAAAATAATGATCGTAAACTTTACACAACTATTGATCAGTGTTTGTAGCTGTGGCATCCATGGATCCCCATGCTAAAAAAGGACAAAACATTTTTGATTAGTAGATGTAAAACGTCACAAAATAAATGTTAGAACATTCAGTATATATAATAAGTAAATAGAAATATCAACTATAGCTGGATTTTATTGATGCTAATGAATTTATAAAGGATTTTAACTGCAGGAGTATGGGCTAAAGATAAAAGGAAAGGAATGTTAATTGGGCGGGGAACATCAGAAGGGAGTATGTCGTAAAGGGAAGTGGTTAAACGAGGACAGGAAAAAAACAAGTGTTCCAGAGTACCCTCCTCCAGGCCACATTCACACAAAGAAGAGTCCCTCACGCGGATTTTGGCCAAAAAAACTGGAGTGCAAACGAACCCAAGTCGGAGTCTAATTATGACAGAGGTGGCTATTTTACTAGAAAATTTTAGTTTGCTGAACCAACATTTAGATGGAATGAATGGTTGGATAGAGCCATAAAATCTTCCCTTCAGTATTCGAGTTTTCTGCCAATGCTCATTCCAATTCTTCATCATCTCGGGTTTAACAAGACAGTGCAGATCTCGGGGATAACAAGACGGATGAGATTCGACCCCATTCCGAGTAGCCAGCTTAGCAATAGAATCCGCATTCTCGTTATCAATAATTCCAGAGTGACTGGGGATCCAAGCCAGTGCAATCTCTATGCCTAAGCAGTGGCATCTATACAGGAGTTGTTTTATCTTTAGAATAAGGGGAAAATTGTGACGAGAGCGAAAAGGCGATTTTATTAAATCCTGTAGACAGCTAAGAGAGTCCGAGAGAATAAGGCTTTTGTTGAGTCCATGTGATTCAATGTAGGAGACTGCTTCCAAAAGAGCTATTGCTTCCCCTGTGAATATAGTGCCAAAAGCAGGACTACGAAAATTAAGGATAATTTTGTATTTTGGGATCCACACAGCTGATCCGACATTACTATCATCGGACAACTTAGAAGCATCTGTAAATAACGTCAGCCAATCGTGCCAGTCCTCTGCCAGAATCCTATTGAATTTGACATTAGCAGCAGGGTCATGTTTGGATATACCCAAGTTAAAAATAACTTTTGGCTGGAAGAGCAAGGAATCAAAATTTACTTCAAATAAGGGATTTTTATCTAACTGGACTAAGGAAATGTGCAAATTATTGAATTTATTGAAGCTGTTAACGAGAAGTGGGGGATTTTTATGAGACCAATAGCGAGATGTTGGGATTAACTGACAAAGTGAACGAAGAAGAGGGAGAAGAGGATGACATTTATTCTGTATGACTTTATAAAAAAATCTGTCACAGAGGTATTGTCTACGTAAGTGAAGGGGAGGCTCTAAACATTCTACCTGGAGGGCATTAATAGGTGAGCATTTCATAGCACCCGTGATAATACGTAAGCATTTGGATTGAATTCTTTCCAGTTTGGCCAGGGCTATTTTGTTGCATGGTTCCAACAGAAAAATTCCATAGTCAAAGTGACTACGAACTATGGCGTTATAAAGGATTTTTTGTGAAGTTGGATGAGCTCCCCAGCGAACTCCAGAAAGGGCACGTAAGACATTAACACCTCTTTCGCATTTCTTTGAGATGTAATCCAGGTGGTAGAGTCCAGATAATTTTGAGTCAAGAATGAGGCCAAGAAATTTTACTTTGTCACAGATCAAAATGGGTTCGTTTTCAACATGGAGGTTAATAAGGGGAATATTACGCTTACGAGAAAAGGCAACTGCATTACATTTGGAAACTGACAAACTTAAGCCGTTATCTGTCAACCACTGGTTTAAGTAGTAAAGGGCAGAATTTAAGCGAGATGAGGCATCTGAAAGCGAAGCTGAATTAAAGTAAAGAGCAATGTCGTCGGCATACTGTAGGATTTTGCAGAAACAACTCACTGAAGACTCCAAATCATGTGTGTATATATTATAAAGAATGGGGCTTAAGACCGACCCCTGGGGTAGACCTTTCCACACTAGACGGGATGGGGAGAGGTAGTTTTGATGACGGACAGAAATAGAACGGGACATAAGGAGACTACAAATGATGTTGACCATCCTCACAGGGATACTCAGCTGTAGCAGCTTTTGCCTGAGTATTGGAAGTTGGACATTATCATAGGCTGAAGCTATGTCTAGGAATACACCGAGAACACTTTCATTATTGGAAAAGGCAATGCGGACATCAGACATGAAGACACTTAGGCTATCTAGAGTTCCCATACCTCTTCGAAAACCGAACTGTGAACTGGATAAGATGCCTTTAGTTTCTAAAATCCATTCAAGTCGATTCTTGATGAGATTCTCCATAATTTTAGCTAAGACCGAAGAGAGGGCTATAGGACGATAGGAAGTAGGATCTTTTGGGTCTTTACCAGGTTTCAAAATTGGGATGATTATTTGGGATTTCCAAGACTCTGGAACTTGGCCAGTAACGAAAAAGGAATTGATTAGGTTAAGAAAGATTAGTTTACAGTTAGAAGAAGACTTGGAAATAAAGGAGTAGGGTATTCCATCGACCCCTGGAGCAGAATCCCGGAGATGATCTAAGGCACAAATAAGTTCTGAATAAGAGAAAAGGTCATCAAATCTATCGGAGGAAGTGGTAGGAGGAGGATCTATAATGGGAAGGCAATCGGAGCTAGGAACATAGGGGGGGGCTAATTTGGATATGAAGTCTTCCAACCAGGTGCTGTGGTCATTGGTAGAAACATCGGGAGAGTGGTTGTCGCAAGCTCTGCGGTAGATTTTAATTTTTTTCCATACAAGGGAAACTGGAGAACGTGGAGATAGCGACTCGCAAAACTTGAGCCAGCCACATCTTTTCCTTCTTGCCAATAACCTACAAGTACTTGCAGAAGTCTTTTTAAAATTTAAATAGTCGGGCATATTAATACTAGAGGAAAAGGTATTTTCTGCTTCTTTACGTTTACGAATGCCATCAGTGCATTCAGCATCCCACCAAGGTGGAGAAGGTATTAGGTGACGGGCAGAATTTTTTAAGGGGATAGAAGAATTGGCCGCTCTCAACAGACACTCAACAAAATCACTGTAGAGAATTAGGGAGTTGGATGGGTTTATTTGGGGAAAATTTTGAAGTTCTGCGTCCAAATTGGACAAGAACTTAGACCAGTCAGCTTGGGGTAGGCGATATTTTTGTAGGGGTTGGATGGGGGGTAAACGTGGATGAGTGCTTGGAAACGAAATTAGGATAGGAAAATGATCACTGCCATATGTATTAGGGAGAACAGACCAGGATAGAGTTGTTACTAGGGAAGGGGAACAAAAAGTAAGGTCAGGAACACTAATATTTTGGTTAGGGGAAACCCGACGGGTAGCAGATCCATCATTAAGAACACAAAGGTTGCGATCATCTAAAAGGTCTAGCAAAAAGTTGGAGGAGGGGTCATTACAGTGAGAGCCCCAAAGCGTGTGACGGCAATTAAAATCACCTGACACAATCAAAGGGCCAGGAATAGAAGAAAGGATAGAGTTAAATTCAGACAAAATATTAGCATTGGGGTGGGGAATGTAGGCAGATACATAGGATATGTCCATGGCTCTAATAGCCACAACATGTAGACCAGGATCATGATGGGGAAGAGGAATCTGAGAAAAAGTGATAGATCTGCTAACCAATAGGGCGCAACCCGCCCATCCATCATCTCTATCGTCCCGAAGACATGAAAAACCAGGAACCCTAAAGAGAGATCCAGGCCTGAGCCACGTCTCCGACACGGCAAAGACAACGGGTTTATATCTATTTATTAGATAGATTATATCATGTTTTTTCCTGCGAATGGATCTACAGTTCCACTGAAGGATTTTTTCCATTTTGGCGAATCCAGGTATCGAGGAGTTGTTGAACTAATCTAACGACATTGTCCGGTATTGCATCACTAAATTTAGATAATATGTTTATAAGGGAGCAAGTCAGGAGCTCTATCAAATTGTCATTGGGAGTGGGAAGGGGAGTGGTTTCAGTGTAAGGGGAATTCAGAGCACAGCCATTAGGCTGAGAAGACTTAGGAGTATAGACCATTGACTTATGGGCTTGAGTGTCATATGACTTGCCCAATTCTGGCCTAGGTTTTGGAGAACGATAAACCGTCTTTGTATAGGAGGTTTTAACAGGGGAGGCATATGGAGAAGAAGTAGGAGTGTTAAGAGGGGACGAGAAGAGAATGGGTTCAGAAGGATAAGTTTGAGGTAGTTTTGATTGGGAGGGACCTGCTGTCACATTAGAGTATGGCAATTTACGAGGACGGGGAAACCTTGCTGAAGCCTCACGGTAGCTTAAATTTTCTTCAGACATTACCATTTTAATTGCCTTCTGTCTTGAGTGTTCAGGGCACTTATTATCAGTGGCCTTATGGCTACCACCATCACACAAAAGACATGAGACCTGAGAGTCGGGAACATTACAACTATCTCCAGGATGAGGTTGTGCACAACGGTAACAGCGGGGCTTAGATCTGCACTGAATGCTTATATGGCCAAATCGTAAGCAGTTGCGGCATTGGATAGTGGGAAGTTGATAAGTAGAGACAGGAAGAGAAACATTGTAACAAAATACCTTCTCTGGGAGAATTTGGCCAGAGAAAGTAAGCACCACAGTCGATGATGGGGACCAAGTAACGGAGTCCTCTTTTTTGTTTTTAAAATTAAGCCTTCTAGCCCTAACGACTTCACCACAATTGCGAGGGGTTTCTATACCGAGGACTAGCTCCTCTAGTGTCCAGTCAGTAGGGATATCCCTAACAACTCCCATGCGACTTACGTGAAAGCGAGGGATAGCTGCCGAATATTTGTTTTCAGTCAGGATGGGATTGTTGACAAAGTTGTTAGCGTCACTTACTGTCATAAAATCAACAGACATCCTGTTACGGCCCAAAGACCTGACACTGCCTTGGACAACACCTTTAAAACCTTTATTAAATATAAATTGAGCAAACTTGAGTGAGTTTAAGGTTAGGCCTTGCTTAGGGTCTGTTTCCACCCTAGAGACAAATACAGTGTAGGGAGCTCTGTCACTCTCACTATAGAGCATTTTGGAGTCGCTCTCAAAACCTGGCTTAGTAAAAACGGATTGGATTGAGTCAGACGGCGGCTTGTTTCTTTTTGCGTCAACAACAGTGGACTCAGGGTCTCCGGGGCGCTTTCTAACTTCGGGTCTTACGCGATCAGTGTTTTGAGAACACTCCACAACCTCCATAATATCCGGAGGAATCCCTCCACCCCCATCAGGGGGTTCCTCGGCACTCATTTCCTTGGGAAATGAGAGCCAAAAAGCTTAAATTACTAACCTTATACCCAAACCAGACGACACAAGACAATCACCACACTACAAACTGATTTTATTATTAAAATAAAGTGTTAGGTTAAGATTCGCGTGCTTATTCTCACCAAGACAATAGCAAAATCGTCTTTAAAAGTTTAAATGTTTTCATTTTGATAAGACGTTTATATGACGCACGCACAGCAATTTGACCTTTATGAACTTAAGCATAAAGTTGAAAATTACTGTTTGTGAGATTAAATAATAATTCGGAAATTCGGATTTCTTTGTGTCAATGTCATGTCATACAAGCTGACAGTTGACTAACATAATAACTTTATTGTTTTCGTCCTGGAACTTGGATTATAGCACAGGCTACGATAAGATTCTCCGTAATTACATCATTCAGACCCAAATCGGTGGCGATGGCGGTAAATTGTATTATTTGTAATGATAATTATGCTAAAATTCTCTGTCTACGGACCACATCCTGATTTTGATAGCCACTAATCGCTATTGATGGTATTGATATGATAAATCTGTCACATTTGAAATGATCAAAACATTCAAAACTAAATTCAATGCAAGAAGAATATAAATAAATAAAAGTTTTGAGTTTGGAGTTTGGTAGAGCTTAGGTTAGCCTGGAGTTTTCGAACTCGAAGTGTAATATTCGCCCACTTTTACATTTAGTCGATGGTTGAAACTCGATTATGTTTCGTGAATGCTTCAGTGTATATTCTATGATTCTGCATCTGCATTGCACCACATCACTATAGATCTAGATCGAGTATATTTTTGGTGCGACGCTGAAATTGTTCGGGGAGAAAATACCTAATATAAATTTATTTTACCAGTTAATAACTACGACATGGCGTCGTTAGATCTTTTAACGCCTCATATAAGTAAAATAAAAATACCCAACTCTCAGCAACTGATCTACAAGGATGAGTGTGTGTATTCTTTTGACAATCCGGTGAGTTGCACTTTTCATTTTATAACCTTTAAATTATTTTTCTAATTAAAATCGCATGATAATTAGAATAAACTCTTCTCGATTTTGCTTTGAAAGGTAAAAATCGGCATTTTCAACCATTTCGTAGCGTTCTTAGGGTTTTCTCCATTGATAAAGTCTGCTCTAATAATGAGAATTCGTTTTTGGTTTGTGGTGGTAGACACCTAGATAAAAACTGATATCGGAAAAACTACATTACAAGAAACCCAAATTAATATTTTAGGACATGTAGCTTTTAGTCATCATGTTTACGAAAACCTCAAGCCTTCTTGGGGCGGGTCGCGTCTTGATAATATATATTATTTACTGTTATTAATGAAACTATTTAAAAACTTTTGCTAGCCTATGAATCCGTATCTCATCCAGTCTTCCTGAGATTTAGTCAAAGTCATGTTGCCTCAGTGTTTTCAGAAAGAACAGTACAGGTACCCACCTATCTACAAAAAAAAGTAAAATTAGTCTCAATTTAACAGTATTTATTTAGAAAAAATGTTAATCCACATCACTAAAATAGCACATATTACGACACTCCTTTTATGGTCATTTTATAAACAGTCCAAATCTATTCAAATAGGACTGACAGTATTATCTTTAAAATATTTAGTATTCATAAAGTTCTTCACAGCTTGATACACATTGGCTATTATGTTAAAAATAGAAGTCCTCATCCCATTCATAGTGTATGAACACAATGTGAGAGACAGAAATGTATCAAGCATTACCGGGCTCCAAAACAAAATGTTGTAAAACAGCTCTCTACTCACATAAGTCTTTACATTCTGCTTTTTTAGTTCCATAACATGTATCTTCGTCAATATTACAGTTGAAATAGTAATTGGCACAAAATAACTCACAACAGTAATAACAAACATGAACAATAGCAGATTCTTGTTATCCAAAAAACATATTTTCATGCAATTATCATTCTCTGATTTTGGCGCTCTGAACAACGGAGAAGTTGTCACATTAACATCAGCATAATGAGTTCCATTTTGTATATCGGCAATGATCTTGTAAACATTACTTACGATAGAGTCAAACTTTTCTCCTGTATTGTTTGGATAGTTCTCATACACTTCAAAATAATTTGGCATATTTGTACGTAACTGCAATGTGTTGTTTATATTAATGATTGTGGAACAGTTCTTACTAACATCCAGGAGAGCCATACAGGAATCACTTAAACTTCGAACATTACCTACAGGTATAATTCTTTCCTTTACATCCATTGAATACATGGAAAGTGTTATAAGAACTGGTAAAATCCACTGTACAGCCACAGTTATAAAACTAAAATACTTTTTCCAGAAAGAAAACAGGCCTTCTATTGTGCTTCTGGCTTCTGCTCTCAAACTGTCCCCCAGTTCTTGTACTACACTTCGATCTTCATTTTTCTTCACATCTGCTATCATTTTATAATGCATGTAATTGTCAATAATCAAACTTAAGAAGCTATTCACCAGGGACACAATAAGGGGACCATAGCTCATAAGAATTGATGTAAAGTTGCAGCTGATATCTTCATGTTTCATCATAACTGCTGATCTCTCCTCCATAATATCACCCATTTCCACATTGACCAGACTTAGTTTGGAGACAGCTCGACTTATAAAGGCGATTCCAATGCATGTAAGGAGTATGTTCTCTGATAGGAGCACAGAGGGAAATGATGCATTGATTTCTTTCACTATTCTCCTTAGATTGAACAGACTTAATGTAAAACCACACAATATTAGGAAGATTCCTAGGTATAAATCTACAGAGTTGAACATTTTTTTGAACATGTAATGGCAACTGAATACTGTACTAAATTTTGCCAATGTTGTGAGCAGAATGGGACATTGCCTGCCCCTATGTTTTTTGCAGGAAAGTGATAAACTGTTATCAGGTGTATGTAAATTATGGGGGCGCTTTTTAAATGTCGTGCTGTTAGCATAAAAGAAAACTTATAAAATATACTTACTACTTCGGTACCTGCATTCATGTGCCATTCCATTTCCATTTGTCTTGATCAATAGTGATTGTGTTCATTAGTCTAAACTAATATTATAAAGAGAAAAGATTAGATTTTTTACTACACGTTTGTTACACTTTTACGCTAAATTGGCTGAACGTATTTGTATGAAATTTCACACATGGATAGACAATACAAATGGAATGAGAGTAAAATGTTCAAGTTTTTGGAGATCATTTTCTTTTTTGCTTCTATTCTAGAGAAGTTTTCTGATAGGAAAACCATAATTTCCATCTATATTTACCATTCTTAAAAATATTGCCTTCTCTACTACAACAGTTCAATGAGAATCCATATGTTTTGTTTCAGGAGTCGGACACAGGCCTCTATATATCCCTGGTGAGCTTTCTGGGCTTTGGGCGCAACTACGTTGAGCAGTACTTTCAGAAGACAGGCAACAATATATTCCTGCACATCAAGAGGGACAAGAAACCTGTAAGTTCTAGTAAAACAAATACAATAACTGACAGCTGTTCATGATTGTGATGACACTTCCATAAAAAAGGAGATGCTTCAAAGAAAACTTGAAGGTTTTGTTGATGCATGGGAGTTTAAGTGCCTTAGGCATCTTCTGGGCATGCTCATTCCATCATAGACCGCATCCAACACTTTCCATCAGGTGTGACCGAGGTCAAGAGTGGCCCCATTCAGCAGTAAAAAAAAAACATATCTGGGTCAATAAAATCAATACCGCTTGGTACCATCAAACAGGGTGAATCCCAGTTCACCCCGTTTGATGGTTTGATGCATCCCTATGCAAGGGTGAATCAAGACTAAACTTTAAAAGGGATAATCAACATTTAAATAATATAGCTTGTTGTCAGAAAGGACTCTTTATGTGTTTATTGTATTATAATTAACTAGCTGCGCCCCGCGGTTTCACCCGCGTAAGTTTTGATCCCGTGGGAATATCGGGATAAAAAGTATCCTATGTGTTATTCTGATGTATAAGCTATATTACTGTAAAGTTTCATCAAAATCCGTTCAGTAGTTTTCGCGTGAAAGAGTAACAAACATCCATACATCCATACATACAAACTTTCGCATTTATAATATTAGTAGGACTATCAAGTGCCCATGTTGGCAACAAATTATATTATTTCAAGGTTGAAATTCATTTTAAAGTTTTGTCCCGATTCATCATCCCTGCATCTCTATTCACTCTGTTTATAAGTAAATGAAGACCAATATAGAGAGAAAGAATTCATTTTTTTAACAAACCTGTAAAGAGTGTCTGTGGAGTTTCTTGCCCATTCTTCTCTATAGATATCTACTATGCTTTGAAATGGGCAACTAGCTTCATCTTTCTGACTGACCGACAGGACCCCTTGACAATTCAAAAGTGCCTCTAATTGGTTTATTTGAAATAAATAGTTTGAGTTTGAAAAAGTGTAAAAGAAATGAATTTCCATCTACATGTTGAAAATTTGACCAAGGTTTTGTTTGATTTCGAAACAAGTCGAGTAACCCCGATTTTCGAAACCAACGAGCAACGTGCCAGTTTCAAGACGTTGCTGGCACGTTGCTCGTTGGTTTTTATGTCTATTATTGTATATTCCCCTTTATTTATAAACGTTGCTTCATCATCATTATCCTGAGCAGCGGGATTTTCTGAAAGGGTTACCACTGGCCCGGAACATAAAAGGGCTAAGGAAGGAACACGGGTGGGTTTTAGTCAGTAAGAGTCTGACACTTCCTTCTGCTCCACCCTGAGCGGGAGGGGTCATTAATTTGATGATTTCCCATCCACAAAAAAAAAAATTGCTATCCTGCTGTTTTGTTGTTCAGACAGTTGCTCCAACATTTCTTTTTCTTCCATACTTCTCAATTTGTCGTCCTCTCGGTAGTCACCCCCTTTCCAACCATATCATCATTCACACAGTCCATCCATCGTTTCTTAGGGCTTCCCCTACTCTTAGGCCCGGACTCTACCAAAGCGGAGATGTGCGGAGCGGAGCGGAGACGTGCAGGAATCGTCCAATCACAAACGAGTCCGGGACTTATAGTCGTCGAAATTCATACTCAAAACTATCTCCACATTTTTTTTATAAACATTGTTAAAGTTAAGTAATAATTAGCAACTGTTACCATTCATTTTTGACGTTTAAACGTTTCTTAACTTCAATTAACGTTTATAAATTCACTCCAGTAATTGTTCATCCAGATCCCAGAGCCCGAGCAAACCGGCGATGGTCCAGAAAAGAAGATCACGCGGTTAGCGATCGGCGTGGAGGGAGGGTTCGATCCCACTTGTGGCAAGCCCAAGTTCACATACACAGACAACTATAGTATTGTGGTGCTGCCTGGCTTCCATACCTACCCATGGCCTAACCCTGCCCTGCCCGAAGTTGTAAGTTTTATTTCTTTTTAACCGACTTCAAAAAAGCAGGTTCTGTATTCGACCCGTATGTATGTATGTCTGCGATTGAACCAAACCTAATGAACCAATTTTGATAATTCTTTCATTAAAGTGATCAAAAAACGAAAATGCGGAACCAACGACACCAACTTCCGAAATTTTTTGAAGTCGGTTGTTTTTTTTTTTTGTAAAAAAGTTTTGTTTTTAATTATGTCACCGTTTACACCTACGTTGATATAAGTACCCACATCGAGATTCCCTAGAGCTCCTCAGAATCTCAATAAAAACAGTTTACAAAAAGAACAAATTTTCAAGGAATCATTTGAAATTAGATCTGATTTACGTGGCAATCAGAAGACCATTTCCTGTAATTAAAAACGTTCAAAATCTAGTCGCAATCTCATCTCAGCGACAATTAATGTCAAAAATGTAGGAAAATTAGAGGTATTTTTGACAGATCAGACTGGGAACGTTCTTAAATTACGAGAATTACCCCTCAGATCTAATTTCAAATGATTCCTAATCTTTGGCTTGTATAAATATTCTCTATATTTTGATCTAGATTTTTTTTTAGAAAATCCCTCTTCTAGATTTAGAAATCTTATACTATACAGACTTTGGAAACTCAAGTACCATCAATGTGATTAAAAAAGATTGAGATTGAGATTTTTGTAAGTAAAATGGGGCTTTGAAAGAAAGAAAAACATTTTATATGGGACACACGGGAAATACAAATAGTTAAGGTGATTGCGCAGTGGTTACCGCGAAATTCAAATTTTTTTACGTTTTTTGCAATTTGCAGATCTGTTTTAGGTTGTATCTTGGTCAAAATTTGATTCGCGACTATAACAGGTACGTATCTAAAGAATTATAATCATTAGAATCATTAATACATCTTCTTAACTTAGATTTGTACCACAAGAAGAAATCTCTCATGGAAAAGTGTTTGTGGTACAAATCTCACTTAGGAAGATGTATTAATGATTCTAATGTTTATAATTCTGTAAAGACGTACCTGTTATAGTCGCGAATCAAATTTTGATCAAGATACAACCTGACACTGATCTGCAAATTGCAAAAACGTAAGAAAATTTGAATTTCGCGGTCTACCACTTCCCATTCACCTTAAAGGAGGAGCATACTTTGTTACTTTTATCAAAGTTACATTAACAACAACCAAAAACAAAGACCTGTGCTTGACCAAAAAGACACCTATCTCAGCATAATGCTGCGATATTTAAAAAATAAATACCGCAGCGGTGGTATTCAGATCCAGCAACGGGCGCCGTTGTTGGCTTTCCTTGAGGAGCTGGGGTGGATCTAAGGATCGATTTTCCCACCCGTACGCAAAATAGACGCTTGGACGTGCAGTTGCGGACACCAGCCCGTTATACTATACTAGCGGTCCGTCCCGGCTTCGCACAGGTGGAAAAAAAAGAAATAATCAGTGATAATGTAGCATTCAAATGGTGAAAGAATTTTTAAAATCGGTCCAGTACTTTTTGAGCCAATTCGTTACAAACATACATACAAATCTTTCCTCTTTATAATATTAGTATAGATAGATATAGACAAACAACTTATGATGTCTCCTACGCAGGTGAACAAGGCAGTTCAAGGAGTGATCGACGCTGAGTCCCCGTTCAAGATCGCCGAGCTAGCAGCCCTGCAAGGCACCTGGGATGGAGAGAAACGCGAAGTCTCTGTGTGAGTCGCCATTATTTACATATTATGGCAATCCTTTCTGTATTGTCTCTGCTTCCCCTTTGGATTAAAGGTAATCCAATGTTTGTCTTTAAGATGCCACTTGCCGATATGTTTTTCTATACAAATTTCGGGAGAGTATTACTCCACTGTTTGACATTGTGCATCCAAAGTTAGACATGATATCGTTTTGGCTTAATTATTAATTTTGTCTGTACGGAAACAGAATAGTAAAATAAAAAGCCACTAAAAAGTTATGAGGCAAAAAAGATTCGTTTTTCTTGCTATTTTTAACGTAACTTTGGGTGTAAATAAGTAATAAAAGAACCGCAAAATCTTCAAAACCAAGTCCGTAACGACAAAGCTCAGTTATTGAAGAGTTCAATTAACTTTATTTGTAATTGATTTATGCTGTGGTTTTTTCATAAAACTCGATTTTCAGAAGCACTTTTCGAATTTGTTTACGCGCCTATCAGTTCGGAATGGTGTTTCTGTGTGTGAGAACTAGATGTTTTCGTGTAGACTAGCGTCTAACTGCTCATCACTGATACTAGCGCTATCGGACACAAAGCCAGGTGAGACAGCGTGCTTTTTGGCCATGACCACCAATGAGTTCGAGCTCGCGACTAGTGTACTCTTAACAGATCGCTTTTAGCGAAAAGACCATCCATTGTGTCACTCTATGTAAAACAAATTCTTGGCGCAGTATGTTAAATGATGATGATATTGTCTGTAAATTGGTTCAAAAAACACTTTTACACGTCAAATAAAGCATATTTTAATACTAGATGCGTTCAGTGTTTCCTAACCGACTACTCTGAGAAGAAAGACCGAAACTTCAGAGATCACAGTCTCTTTTAAAGTCCAGATATAATCTTGGCCAGATCATGTGAAGACCATGTAGATTGGCTAGGATGCGTGCTGTTGTATTCTCAATGCTGGACTCAATAGCGAAAGTAGAAAATCCAGTGCCCTATAAATAATCGCCCGTTCGTACTAATGCTTATCGAATGGGTGTAAATAACTGGCCTGCCCAACCCTTGTAATATTACCCGTTATTAGGTATCCGTAGGTACTTCAATAGGAAAAAACGGAACCCTTATAGGATCATCCTATCAGCTTCGTTGTCCTTCCGTCTGTCTGTTTCACGCACAGTTTGCTTAATTCAGCTCCTCTATTGCAGTCACGCGGTAGACCTGAAGCAGCTGGACAACGGCGTGAAGATTCCGCCGTCGGGGTGGAAGTGTGACAAATGCGACCTCACCAACAACTTATGGCTTAACTTGACCGATGGCTCCGTGCTGTGCGGCCGTCGGTTCTTCGACGGATCCGGCGGAAATGACCATGCTGTTAGTATTATTGAGAGTTTTTAGGGATCTGTATTGTTCTATGTTAGAAGGTTTGGTTTCCTTCAAGTGGATTGTGCGTGGGCCATGGCGGCCGTCGGTGGTTAATCCAATCAGCCCTCTCCAGAAGTTGATTACGTCTTCTGGCCTGTTGAGAACATCTGTGTAAGATCTGGGTGTCCCGAGGGTTTCTGACCTAATCTGGGTGAAGCCTGTACACTCAAAGATCACATGCTCAAATCTGTATTGTTTAAAAAACAATTGTTTTTATTTATAAAATAGTCGGTTATCAAAAAAATAATTTGCGTTTTCATAGAAAAGTGGCAAGACAAAGAAGTTGCTCGACGTACCGAGAGCGCCAAGAGGGGCTATTGGTCAATGAGAGATCTTTTAAAAGGAGATCTACCACTAAGTCCCGTAATACAAAACATCACTCAATACTCAAGCATTACTTAAAACTAGTTTCAACCAATCGAATGGCTTGAATCTAGTTTTAAGTAATGCTTGAGTATTGAGTGACGTTCTGTAATACGGGCCTAAGTCTCAAACTGAGAATTAGACATGTACCCACTGCTAGGACACAGGCCTCTTCTCTATGAGAGGGAGTGGGCTATAATCCACCACGCGGGCCCAGTGCGGGTTGGTAGATGTCACATGTCTTCGATTTTTTTTTGTTTCTAGGATATGCCGGTTTCCTCACCATATTCTCCTTCACCATTCTGAGAGCAGTGGCGTTACACAAAGTAAAACACCTGTCTGGGTTCGAACCTACGACCTACAACTCGTAGGTCGCGGCCATTACCACTTTGCCACCATTGCTCATAAAAACAATATCGATGCTTTTGAATTCTCAGCCAATGATCAGTTGATTTATGATATTAAAGTCAATCATTTGTAACAATATATGTACGTTGCTCACAGGTGGAGCATTATCGTCAGACGGGTTTCCCGCTAGCCGTGAAGCTGGGCACCATCACCGCAGACGGCAAGGGAGATGTCTTCTCCTACGCTGAAGACGACATGGTGGAAGACCCCTTCCTCGCTGACCATCTCAAGCACTTCGGCATCAATGTGCAGCAGTTGCAAAAGGTACTGGTCACTTTACATTTTTTCTTGCACATTTTGTTTTCCAAAGTATTGAAATACTTCATCATCATCTGCCTAGCCTTTTCCCAAATATGTTGGGGCTGGCTTCCAGTCTAACCGGATGATATCTGACCACCACAACCCAGTTATTGGGCAATACGATACCCCTTGGTAAGATTGGTTGTCAGCTCATTGTGATATGTAAGACCAGCTAACTTTAAATTCATTGGCCATCTCTGACGAGGTCAAAATAAGTAGGTATAGTCAGCAAAGGAGATAAGTATGCAGGGTCGTCGAATATAGTTGAAGTTTACTAAGAAACCGATTGATATTTTCGAATGTAATTTAATTTGATAAATGAACTGTTTGTTTTCTATTAGTTTTATTTAATTTTATTCGAAAAAATCAATCGGTTTCTTACTAAACTTCAACTATATTCGACGACCCTGTATACTTATCTCCTTTGCTGACTATGTATAGGTACCTACTTACTTTGATCTCCTTATTCAAAAATATTTAAGTATTTGCATTACTGCACTCTGTGAACTAAACCTGCACTTAAACCACACTTATCTGCAGCAGGATTGTCCGAAAGGGTTACCACTACCCCGCAAAATAAAGGGCTAAGGAAGGAACATGGGTGGGTTTTAGTCAGTAAGAGTCTGACACTCCCTTCTGCTCCACCCAGAGCGGGAGGGGTCATTGGATGATTTCCCAAAAAAAAAAAAAAAAAAGACCAGTTGTATGAACATAACCAAAGCAAAATGAGTATGTAAGGATCGTAACAGGTGGTGTTCTGTAGCCTCTGCTTATCCCATGAGAGGAAGGCGTGAGAGTATGTATGTATAAGCCAAGAAGAATAACTTACCATTGAGATTGCTTCTGAGTAATCTTTTGGTTTTGGTAGTTGAATTAACATAAACTATAACTGTTTTTAAATTTCAGACGGACAAATCGATGATAGAATTGGAGTTGGAACTCAACCAACGCAGCGGGGAATGGAACACTCTGCAGGAGTCCGGTAGTGAGCTGCGACCCTTATGCGGCCCTGCACTCACTGGACTGAACAACCTTGGCAACACTTGTTACATCAACAGCGTTGTGCAGGTTTGTACTCAGTTAGCACAGCACAGATTGGTACAAAAACCTCATCTAGTTTAAAAAAAATAAGATTGACGTGTAAAAGTGTTTGTACAAACCTACATCATAATAAAATAAATCATTTATCATTTAAAACGGGAGTTTCTTGCCTGTTCGTCTACATAGGTACCTACTACGCTCTAGAATGGGCAACTAGCTTCATCTTTCTGACTGACCGACCCCTTGACAACACAACAGTGCCTGTAATTGGTTTATTTGAAATAAATGCTTTGAGTTTGGGGAAACGATTTTTGAGATCAAATTGAAAAAATAAGTTTTCTGTATACACAGACTTAGACATAGACACAGCGTACAAAGTATGTACACTTTGTCTATGTCCCTCATTCTACTCTCCTGTCGCAGGTCTACTGAAAGAAAGTAGCATTATCTCTATAGTTTTCTCTAAAGTGTTTTGTGTGAACACATATACAGATTGAAATTTTTATCACCGTTTTACTCTTAAGGAGTCATTGTACTCGTCATTATGAACAACTTTTACAATGGGACCAAAAATGAAATCGCGAAAAAGAAATCAGCTGTTCCCTGCATTTTGACGAGTTATGCGCACATAAATGTAGGGAACAGCTGATTTTTTTTTTCAGAATTTCAGGTTGATTTTTATGACCTTAGGACCACCATTACCAATGATCTGAATCCCACTTTACGTGTGATTATAGCTGTTTTATTTTTGTAGGTATTGTTCCGTATGCCTGACTTCGTGCGTCGGTTCGTAGACGGAGCGCCCGAGATATTCTCCACCTTCCCAGAGGATCCCGTCAATGACTTCAATGTGCAAACGTAAGTACTATACTTGACCCATATGTTTCATGAATCATGATCATTATTTGTGTGGGAGAAAAAAAAATCTGAAAAAGGAGATGGAAACCTACTACAAATTGAAAAATAATGTTAGTTTACTGAAGCGCTCGTGTCTATCAGTAGATAGTTTCCAAAATCGGTTGTTGTTATATCTGGCTGGTATAAGTACCATTTATTTGCGACATATTGGAAATATTAACATTTATTTATTGGCCTTATACAGTTATCATCATCGGCTGCCTTGCCTTGCCTTGTTTCACCCACTGCTGAGTTTAGGCCTCCTCCATTTTGTGCCATGCTTTCCTGGTCTTTGCGAGACTCATAAGAATTTTTCGAATATATGAAGCCATGGATTTGCAATATCTTTCAAATCATTTAGAGTGCGATTGAAATTGTGTTAGGCAGGGAGTAGGTCTTTCCCGCGATCTTCTGCAAGCCGTCCACACCCACCTAACCATTATTCTGCCAACGCTCCTTTTACTGTGTCTCGGTAACCATCCGATGAGAGCTCTGCTCCCACCTCCATTTTAGAGCCGCCACCCGCCGTAGTCGTACATCTTGAACCTTGTCCAGCACGCATAGCGAGACCACCATAGTAACGGGTTTAGTCAACGGAAGCAAAAATGGCAGATTGTAGACAGATTTATGTCATTTTGTCTATAATTCTTCCATTGAAAAAACTCGTTTCTATAGTGGTCAGTCTTAAAACAGTTACAAATAATGGAAGGAAGTAGGCAGCTAAAACTAGTAAGAATTCCTGAATTCCATGCCTTATACTCGTATTCATAAAATGTATATTGAAATTATAGCAAAAACATTTCTTCCTACAGTGCCAAACTAGGCGTGGGCCTGGTATCAGGTCGCTATTCATTCCCGAGCGCAGAAGGCGGCTTCCAAGCGGGCGTGTCCCCGCACATGTATCGCAACCTGGTCGGCAAGGACCATCCCGAGTTCATGAGCAAGCGGCAGCAGGACGCGCACGAGTTCTATCTGCATCTTCTGTCGTTGCTACAGGTACGTGAAGTTTAAACTTTATGTGGTAAGCGCGTTCAAATAAACGCTTCAGTTTTATTACCTATATTAGTATATTTTGTTAGACTGAAAGCAGATTCAAGCTGGTAATATTCTGGTCTTGAAGATTCTATTAGAGAAATCTGATATGTTGTCACTTGCCAACCTTTTCCTCACTAAAAGGTTTCTCAAGTAATTCTTAACCCATTTGTGAATGTGTTGGTTTTATCTTTAAGTCATATGTGATTTCCCTAATGTGAGGGCACATTAAGCTCGTCTTCTATATGTGAAAGTGCTGGTCAAAAGGTGTAAATTAATGAGGCTTACATTACAGTTCGTTCGCATTAAGAATGCAGTGAGTCATCAAACAAATTATATTTTAAAAGATCACACTGTTTAAAATACTTAAAAATATTGTAAATTACTTTTCTTTCCCCACTATGAATTATCGAACCACTTTTATTTTTACGAATTGGAGATGTATTAATTTTTAAAAATTTAAATCAGTTAACACAAATGACAGGACACAACCGTTGCGTTCGAAGCAATGCCTTCAACTGTCATTGTGAACTTGACTTTGTAATTTGAAAAGATTTGATTGGTTAGGGGGCGGGGCTAGGCCGACGGACAATGATGACTCACTGCATTCTTAACGCGAATGTACTATGTTAGATTTTAATGATTACCATCCTGGTCGTTCTCCAGTGAGTATTTTCGACGAGGTAAACCACGTAGAGCTATTGACCGACAGCGCCACAGCCGCCACAAGGCCAACCCGGCCGACTGCCTGCGCTTCTGCGTGGAGGAGCGCGTGCGCTGCGGCGCGTCGGGCGGCGTGCGCTACACGCGGCGCGCCGAGCAGCACCTGCCGCTGCCCGTGGCGCTGCACGCCGCCACCAACGCGCAGCAGCTGGCCGACTACGAGCGGCGCCGGGCGCAGGCCGAGGCCTCCGGCCAGAGACTGTAAGACTTCAAATACAACAAAAAAAAAATCTGAAAAAATGTTTTTTTTTTTTGTTTTGCTAAAAAAAAACTGAAAAAATGTTTTTTTTTGTTTGCCTATCAGTCTTAAAGCTCCTTCATAGCTAGATGCCATTTCGGTTAAGATCTGCATGCGGGTGAAACTGCAGATCAGCCCATGTGAGCTGAAGTGTTTCTAACCTTCTTATATTCCCCACCTTAAAATAATTTAGTCAAATTAAGATACCAGCCTGTTATTGGCCCTGATTCTTTTGTTCACAAACTAAACTAAATTTAAGTTCAATGCATCTTTTTCTTTCTATTTCATTAAGAAAAGGACAGCAGATAAATATTAGTTTAGTCCTGTCAAATTAGATAATCCATAGACAAGTTCAGACGTGATTAAAAAATTGACTACTAAAAATACGTCAATTTACGTCAGGCACTGACTAATTTGACAGGACTAAACTAATATTTATCTTCTGTCCTTTTGCACTGAACTTAAATTTAGTTTGTGAACAATAAAATCGGAGCCACTGTCTCACTACACAGCAAAAGCGTCCTTAGATAATAAGCATGGCGATTTCTGACATAAATCAAACTATTCTACTTAGAAAAAACCTAAACCTTAAACGGTAACATAACGCATATATTTCCAGGGACCCGTCGCAGATGGTGCGGCCTCACATCCCGTTCCAGGCGTGTCTGGACAGTTTCATGAAAGAGGAGACAGTGGAGCAATTCTTTAGCAGCGCCGTCAACAAGAAGGTCACCGCTCACAAGTCAGTAAACCTGCAGCTATTGATTCATATTTATTCTATATTCAGATGTTCTTGGAGACTTATTACGACCGATATTGATTTAAATGTACACAGAAAAACAGTTATGCGATACATACGCGACGGAATTTCGGCGAATGACGCGACTTAATTTTGGTCTAGTATGTTGCAAGCAACTTAAAAAGCATTACAGGCTTTACCACGCCGACTTACCGTCATTTATTTTCCCTTAAATTGGTTGACGAGATAATATGAAACCAGAGAACACACATTTCAAATGTAAAAAATATGTAAGTCATACCTTTTTGTCCTAAATATTCCAGAATCACCCGTCTAGGGACGTTCCCCGACTTTCTGCTGATTCAGTTGAAGAAGTTCACCATCAAGGAGGACTGGACGCCCGCAAAACTAGACGTCGCCGTCGATATGCCCTGGGAGGTACGTACACACTCACACTTAGACTGGATTTACATTGGCTGGCTATCACTTTATAGAGGTATGAGGAACAGGGTGTAAAGTACACTCATACTCTATAGAAAAGAGAGAATCCTCCGAACAGACGGGTGTTGTGTCTGGCGGGCAATTGCCCAATGATTCATGTCGGGCCGTTGTATCTATGCTAGTTGCGCGGTAAACTCTGCTTGCGAGATGCAGGATTTTGTGACGTCATTATGACGCGTTGTTCGCATGTGGCGTCGTTGTAGATACCGCTACAACTTGACTCGGTTTTGTATTAGCTGCACAACCGAATGCAGCTTCCGCTATAGTTATTTACGCTGGTCAGATCTTTTCGCTTTAGCATCCGATTTTCCGAGTGATGGTCACACTCCGGCACCATTGATAATGATGATTACCGTCGGAAATATTGTTTTGGATATGATTTCTAGATCATTTGTCCAAAACGTCAGTACTTATACACAGACATGGCATACAAGATCTATTATAAATTATATCACAGTCATGTTTTGCCTTAATAGCATGCAAAATACCACCCAACTTGGGTTTTTAGCGGTTACCTATATATATTTGTTTAGTTATTACTGTAAAACTAAGTCAAAATCACTTGTACAATATAGTTGTAAGTTACATGTTATATTCTGTCTTTACAGATGGATCTGAGCTGCCTGCGTGGGCGCGGTCTGCAGCCCGACGAGACGCAGCTGCCCGAGGCGGCGCCTGAGACTCCCGCACCCGTCTACGACGAGGCACTGCTTTCACAACTTGTAAGTTACACTGACTGACTGATAATAAGTGTATTGTATTACACTATCATAAGAAAATACCACTATTCCGCTGTAGCGTGGTTATTGGATCAGTAGATCTAAAAATGATCTATTGTATTTTTCAGTTAGACATGGGTTTCCCGCTCGAGGCGTGCAAAAAGGCGCTTTATTACACGAACAATTGCGGCATGGAGGCGGCCTCCAACTGGCTGATGGAGCACATGACGGATTGGGACTTTGCCAATAAATTCACACCGCCTGGTAGCACAGGTACCTACAAGACGTTTATTAATTTACTTGATCGTTTATCTAAAGGAAACCTATCACTAAGGGCCGGGTTTTTTAAAAAATAAATATGGCGGTTTGTCTTATTTTATACACAAACACAGTCACAGTTATGTATATTCAAAACCGTAATAGTTCTTACATGCATACAGCACTTGTTTTGCACTCTCCATTAAGATTTTGTTCAATGTCTGGTCGACGTTTACTGTAGAAAGAAAACCTTGTTTTGCCTTAATATTTATTTTTTAAACAAAATACTATGAATAATGGTGTGGTGTCTGAGATATAATATGTTTTCATTAGTACAAGCACCAACCACTCTTCTCTTTAATGTTCATTTTATTTGTTTTTTTTTTTGTTTTTGAGCCGTCACTGTGTTTTTTCCCCAAGTTTACAGGGTTATTGAAAAAACACCCGCAACCTCTTAAGAGGTCATTGTACTCATCTTTATGAACAACTTTTACTATGGGACCAAACCTGAAATCGCGAAAAAAAAATCAGCTGTTCCCTACATTTTGACGAGATGACGAAGATAAATGTAGGGAACAGCTGATTTTTATTTCGCGATTTTAGGTTTGGTCCCATAGTATAGATGAGTACAATGACCTTTTAAGAGGTTGTTGGTGTTTTTCCAATAACCCTGTATATTATTATTAATTCCAGGCGTAGACAGCGGTGCAGCCAGCGTAGACGAAGCGAGCGTAGAACAGATAATGGGCATGGGCTTCACGCGGGCGCAGGCTGCGCGTGCGCTCGGTGCCACGGCGGGCGACGTGGCGCGTGCGCTGGACTGGATCTTCAGCCGCGCCGACGAGCTGGACGCCGACGTGGCCGCGCCGCCCGACGCCGACCGGACGCTCGGCTGCAGGGACGGGCCTGAGAGTGAGTCGTGGCCACATATATAGATACACCTAGATAACGCAAGAGCAACGACTTCACGTGCCAAAAATCGCACCAACTTACGTTCAAAAATCGTAAGCCGCCACTTTCGCGCTCAGTCCTGTGTACTGCTGGCTGGGTGAGCGTGAGTGAGAAAGAGCGCTTGTGACGTCATAGTAGGTATTCAAAAAAATGGCACGCTTCGTTTTCATACAGATCGTGATACTTGCGTTATCTAGGTATATCTATATTTGTGGTCGTGGACTTTTGTTTATACCTGGCCGTACACGAACGTCGAAAGCCAGCTAATGAGTGTGAGGGATTCGTATTCACTTTTGGCAAAATGGTTGCCATAATTGACATGGTGATCGAAATTCCTTCATCAACCTCCTGATCTTATATAATGTGCTGCCTATGTTCTCTCATACATATCTATTGGCAATCTTCTCAGTAGTGATCCACCTTTCTAGCCATATTATCTTACTTTACTTTACTTTATTTGATAGGAATAACAAACAGCAGTATAGTACACAGTAGGCATACAACATAAAACTTGCAATAAAAGTAACAAATACACTACTCAAGACGTTATCCACAGATTACAATACAGAATAGCTAGCAATTAGTAGATCAAGTTAAAAAAGCACTTATTAACTATAAACTAAGGCTATCTCTTAAAATAGTTGTAATCTCACTCTTAAATACAGCTTTGCTGAGAAACATAATATCAGTAGAGCCAAACTGTTTATTATAGGTGTCAACCAAGCGATGTAACGGTGAGCGAGCGCCTGAGTTCGTTCGACAAAATGAAGTAGCAAATAGGCGTCTCGAACGAACCTCTCGACCGATTACAGTACGAGGGATCAGGTAGCACAAACTGTTCACAAGATCAGTACAATCAAATTTATTGCGGCATATACTAAACAGAGTCATCATTTCAAGTAGGGTGCGACGGGATTGTACGGTCATGAGGTTATTGTTATTGTCTTACACAATACTTCCATGCGTCCTTTCGTTGGTAAAGCGGTGATCGCAGTTTGTTGTTACAAAAATATCTTATTGATTATCTTCATTTTCACACAAATCTCTTATAAGATGGATGTTTTATTTTGTATTTTTCTTTGATCAATCTGATCTTTAATTTGCGGACTGGGTTTGTAGGTCAAAGTCTTGTGCTTAACTGTAGGTAGGTTAATCTCCATTCTTCCCCGGGTAAAAAGGTAAAAATATTGTTCATAATGCCATAATATTGTGTTTACAGAATACAGGCTGTGTGCGTTCATATCGCACATGGGAACGTCGTCCATGGTGGGCCACTACGTGTGCCACATACTGCACGAGGGCCGGTGGGTCATATTCAACGATAACAAGGTGTGTATACCTCAGGATTAACAGAGATACATTATTTTTTATTGTGAAAACTTGTACTACGTTATATTCTAAATAATAATGAAAGTTTATGAGATTCATCTGCCTAGCCTTTTCCCAACTATGTTGGAGTCGGCTTCCAGTCTTACCGGATGCAGCTGAATACCAGTATTTTACATGGAGCGACTGCCTATCTGACCTCCACAACCCAGTTACTGGGTAATACGATACCCATTGGTAAGACTGGTTGTCAGACTTTCGGGCTTCTGACTACCGGTAACGACTATCAAAGATCCACGAATGACAGCTGGGACCAACGGCTTAACGTGCTTTCCGAGGCAAGGAGGGGTCTCGATATGAAAAGATGGTCACCCATCCACAGACCGCGGCAAGCGTAGCTTAATCTGATCGATCGACCTGTGCGGCTGTTACTATTTAGCCACGGGTCCCTCTCGAAAGTTTATGAGATTACAAACTCGAAATTTAAAAGTGATCATTGATCTTTGTCGCTGACTGTAGATTCTTGATTGGTTTGCTTCTGATTCAAAAATTATAACGAACTTCAATCACAATTCACAAGGAACTAGTGAAGCGAAGAAAAAGTTATATTAGCTAGTGGCCCCGATTCTGTTGTTCACAAACTTAAATTAAATTTAAGTTCAGTGCATACTTTTCATTCTATTACATTATAAAAAGGACAGAAGATAAATATTAGTTTAGTCCTGTCAAATTAGTCAGCGCCTGACGTAAAGTGACGTAGTTTTAGTAGCCAGTTTTTTAATCTCGTCCAAACTTGTCTATGGATTATCTAATTTGACAGGACTAAACTAATATTTATTTTCTGTTCTTTTCATAATGAAATAGAAAGAAAAAGATGCACTGAACTTAAATTTAATTTAGTTTGTGAACAACAGAATCGAGGTCATTGACTAGATGATCTAGTCAAAATAGCCAGTATAACTTACGTAGTAACTATTCAGTAATCTGTGGTATAACTATCTCTCGATAGTTTTAGCTAAAACTTGTTATTTACGTAACTAACACCTTGTTCCCTTTTTTTCAGGTGGCCCTATCAGAAAACCCGCCCAAAGATCTCGGCTACCTCTACCTATACGAAAGGCTGTGATGCTCATGTTAAATATGACTTGTTTGTACCAAAAATCGCTGGCACGGTTGTATGGGATACGAACCTCTATGTTAGACTGCGTTTGTATTATCTAAACAATAAGAGATTTTAATAAAAAGAAAACAACTTTTAGGCGATATTTATTTTATAGAAGGAAACAAATTGTTAAGAAATTAAATTAGGTTAATAAAATTTATTATCTAATTATTTTGCATAGAAAATGCTTTTATGTTGCAATTTTTACGTAAGACTTATCTGTTTTGTAGTTGGACAGTTATGATGTGTAGTTATTGAATTAGAAATAATCCTTGTAACCGCTTAAGACAAAACATGACAGCATTTGCGTGTGAGGAGGAGTCTCATGTTCATATAACACTTTACTTTTGTAAACGTTTATGTTAACTAAGCTGTATATTATTTTCCTGATATACCAATCACTCTTTTATAACTCTGAACTAGAAGTACAATTTTTTTCATTAAATAACTGCCGTACCACATAACAAATGCATTTATTAGGTAAGCAGCTTAGTGTTGGATAATTGTATTGTATAATATCATTGAACATCACTAAAACAACGAAAACTGAAAGTAAATTATTACTGAAAATGCTCTCTTATTTATTTGTTTCTTTTACCCTATAAACCGCCAAAAATAATTGTGATTACTTGGGAAGTCATGAGAAATTCACTAGCATTGGGCTTGTCAACTGAAAAATCAAATTAGTCCGTCAGATAGATTATCAAAAAATATTTGACCCGTATTTTTCTTTTGTTACGTAAACCAAAATTGACGAAGATTCGACGCTTTTAAAATTCTCAATACGTCACACCTTGGTATAATTTTTAGTGCGATCTGACGTCGCAAGCCCCCACTCCCGAGTTTTGATACGTTTTATCTTTGTCAATAGTCATTGATTTACAAAAACAAAAAATACGTGTCCATTATTTTCCAATACTCTATCTGACGGACTAAATAGATTTTCAATTTATTGATGGTGGAAACTAGCATAAGATCTGCAACTAATTCGCAAGGCAGGTCCCTCACAACGTAAATACTAGTAGGTGCATAAGTATGAGGAGTAAACCACTGTTCGCTGGAGTGAGGAGTGCATCCTCAAGACTGGGTGAGACGAAAAGCAGCCGTCTCTGTTGCACGCACACCCGTTTATTAATTCGAAAACAAGGTAACAATAGATACTGACATTCTGCTCAAAGAGGCCTACAAATACTGAACGGAAAAGCTTTAAAGAAGTACGCTAACCGTCTGTGATTACTGCATGCGTAGTATCCCCGAGCAAAGATGGTCTTGAAGAAATTTATTTCCAAAATGATTGTCTCAGTAACTAAGCAGAAAGTAGGAATCATCCTTTGTAGATTATAATATATCAAAACGTTAAGACCGTGGAGGCCAGGTTCTTCGACTTCCTGAAAGTGTTTGATAGCAATAAATGATATACTGCTGGCAAAACTGTGCAGTCTGATTTACGCCAGGTCTCTTACGACTCTTCACTATCTCCGCGATCATTAGCAGTTTGTCAGACTGGGCCTATAAGAATCCCAGCCCGCCCTATCATACGCGTTCTGGAGTCAGTCAAGGATCAATCCCGGGACCGCTTCTTGTTTTTATAATGAACAACGACCTTTTCTTCTGTTATTCATCACGTCTGTTATATGCAGATGATTTAAAACTCGTGAAGTCGATTGTCTGACGCTGAAGCGTGATTACCGCAATATTGGAGTGGAGTGTTAAGAACAAAATGGAATTTAATTCTTCCAAAGGCTTCGTCGTGAGTTTTACTCGAGCACAAAATCCTATCACCATTACTTGTAAAACAACACATTATTAAAACAACTGGAATGAAGGATTTGGGTGTCTTAGTTGACCTCAAGCTAACACTTCATTATCACATGGTAGCGGTAGCAAAAGATTCATAGGCGATTAGGTTTCATAATGCGCAATGTTAACGATTTCAGCAACATTATCACTACCTATCAAAAATATTTTTAATGTACCTACATAGTTGCTCGCAGCAATCAAACGAGTCCAGTTCATGCGTTTAAAACCCGCATGAAAAGAAGTACTTACACTTAACTCTTAGAAATGGTACAAAAACCTTATCTTCGGTATCTATATAAACTTCGAATGGATAATTATCCATTTATGAACCCTTCGAACTTTCTTCCTGTTTGGGATAATATTCTCTTGAGGTTAGAAGAAAAAATGACCAAACTATTCATATGTGTGAGATCCTTCACGGAAAAACACGATGCTCCTGAACTGCATGTCGAACTGTGCCATCTGTTTGCCCGATAAACTATAGCCGTAACAGAAGGCACAGATTGTTTACCGTGCCTGGGAGTCGAACCGTCGCTCGAGCCCAGTCGCCTGCCCCTCGTACACTCGCTGCGCTCAACGCTCTCTTGGATGCTAAGCTAAGACTGACTGTGATGTGTTCGCGGAAGATTGGACGATCTCTTCAGTATGTCTGGAGTATTTTGAGATGAGCGTATGACCGTCGAGTACTAGTTGTATAATTTTCGTTATTATGTACTTATTTGTGTCTTTAGCTAATGTAATTGGCCTTAGCCGTTTTATAAATCCTAAAAATAAATCCCGCTGGGTGGGATAAACACCCCACCCAGCTGTAGGATTTTTTTTGGGTAAAAATGATGATGAAATAAGTAATCTTAATATAAATAAATTACGTGTCACGTTGTTTGTCCGCAATGGACTCCTACTACTGAACCGATTTTAATAAAATTTTGCACACTGTGTGCTATAAAATTTTGCACACTGTGTTTCATCCGACTTGAAAGATAGGATAGTTTATATCTCAATTTATAATCGCAATATTATTCTAATGCGAATATTGCCAGGACAAGGTTTGTATGAGAGAAAATTTCGGAAATTTGAAAAAAAAAATGCACCCTTGCGAAGCTGGGGCGGGCCGCTAGTAAACAATACATTCTATCTATTATGTACTAATAGATAAAATATCTTCTACCTTCGTGCTTTGTTTAATAAGGACCAAAACTTTTAAAAGGAAATCCTGGTACTTAATCCTCAATTATAGAAATGTATTTATTTTTTCCATTCTAACTGTGAAATTCCCAGGATTAGCAAAAAATATAGTCACAGTAGTAGTGACTGCTTTAAATGAGTTGATTTACACCAGTAAGTCGACAATCCACATGAATGGAGCTACTGGATACAGGAAGTGAAAAAAAAAATAATTATCTATACAACTAATTACAACTTTTATATATAACAGTTTTTACATCATTCAAATAATTATCGCTTGAATCTGTCTACTGGCTTGGGTATCTTCTTCATGAATATAGTGCGCTCATCATAATATGTGTTGAACTTCTTATAATCTCTCCTTTTCTTGGGATCCTTTTTGCAATTATCTGGAGTCAAGTTGATCATAAGACCTGGAACATGAAAACCAAAATAAATTAGAAAACAGTAATTTCAAATGTTGTATGAAACAGCAATTGTTCGTAAGTAAAATACACATGAAACAACAATAAATATAGTCAGGAAAACTGTTAAGCGCTTATATGCAAATGGGTTCTAGCAGATCTTCGTTTGACAGGTTAATAAAGGTGATGCAGAGTGCATACAAACTGTGAAATCTGATTATGTAGTATAGAAAATAGTAATCAGAATTAAGAACTGTAAATCTGTAAAAAAAATTTACACCATCTACACAGGTGCTGTTGCACCTGGCGTTTATGCAACATTTATAAAATTTGATGATTGAATATTGGCCCGTTATATGTTTTGCTGCCAATAACTCGAAGACAATATGATATCTACCAACCCACACACACACACACCACCCACCACACACTGGGCATGCGTAGTAGATTACAGCCCCCCTCTCACCGAGAGGAAACTTGTGTGCCAGCTGTGGGAACATTGAAAGCTCATTATGTATGTTTTGCTGTTATAAAATGCTGATGGGTTGAATGGAGATTGATTTACACTTGTGATTTCAACAGGTTGTGTGTTTTTATCTCATAGTATGACCTAATTATACTAATTATATACAAACCCGCTTTCTGCGCCATAGTCACCAACTTGCCAATTTTCTTTTGTTGTCGTCGGCATAAGCCAGTTATTCTTCGGGGTAACATACAGCCATCTGACCTCACAAACTGGCTCAGGATCAATACATCAGTATGTTTGACGTCGAGCCCAATAGCACACATGTAGCAAGGAGGATTATCTGATGTGCTGTTAGCAGGGTCTTGGGAAGGAAGGTTCTCCGGCCGAATCAAGAGTTCGGTGCGGGGCGAGGGCACAGTAACCGCTTCTATGACCACTGTTGAGCCCTCGGTGCGTTCGCGTACTAAAAATAGTAGGAATGATCAATTTAGACCTATGCTTTTAATTATGATTATGGAGAAAAGACAAGAGCCAAGTGTTTTGAGGTTAAGTAACAAAACTCCAAAATTATGAGCAGACATTATGTGTACTTACTCTCTTTTAAACGCAATGGTTTTGTTGTCGCTATTGTGCGTACGGATGTAGAGAAAATTGCATTTTTTGTAAAAGAAAACCCAGCTCGAACCAGCCCCGCCATGTTTATTTATTTTATAAACTGTCAGTCAGTCAGACTGTCTTGTCCAGTGCTGCCAACTCCAAAAAATATTTCATGCTAAATCGACGTTAAAAAATGCCAAAAATATGCTAAATTTAAAAGATGCCAAAATATAATGCTAACCACTAATGTCCATTCCAATATTTTTTATATAAGACTGTTACTGTAATGTATGTGATAGAGTGTAATATATTAGTGTCAATAAGTAACAACACAATTATGTATAATAGATATAATGTTTAATGTTAATTAGTAATACAGGCATTAGTAATTGTTTTCGGACACATATAAATACTATAACTACATATAACACATTAAAAAAAAAAAACAATAAAATGAAAAGACATAAAATAACAATAAAAAAATGAAAATAATAATAAGGGCTTCATTAAACCTATGTAATTAAAACATGTTATGGTTAAAAGTTAAGCTTCTTTAATACTAAAATCAGTTGTTTTGTGACAAAAATAAAATATCCACATCCTCATTTGCATCTTCTTCAATAATAGATACAGCCACTGAGTCTGTTGCAGAAGACGTGGACGCTTATGCTTCGTTTGTTCCGATTTTCCGTAACACCAGCTCCAGTACATCATAAGAGTTTGTTTTTTTTTTTTTTGTTCACCCTTTTCAAACCAATTTTCATTTGTTCACCCTTTTCAAACCAAATCTTACATAGAAAATCGCGTTTAATGTTGTAGTATGCAAACTATTCCTTCTAACAAGTAAACAAGAAAATATGCTAAAAATATGCTTCATGCTAAAATGATTTTTTTTATGCTAAATCACTTAAAACTATGCTAAATTTAGCCATAAATATACTAAATTGGCAGCACTGGTCCTGTCACTTAATTACGGCTAAATGTGAAATTGTGATCCAATGTCAAAAAACGTTTTGTTTCTGTTGGATGGTATGGTAGAAATATTAATTTTTAAACAGAAAGTCTGGCCACACCAAAAGTTCACTTCCGGTTAAATGAGCGCGTAAATTTAAAAAATCTCAAACTTGTGGTTGTGTTTCGGTTCGGACCTATGAGACAGGATATTATCGGTGTATGTATATATTGTATTTATTTTCTTTAGTTCGGCCTATGACAATTACTATAAGTAATTACAAAAGAAATTATGGTGATTTGGATAACAAAATGATAAACGGGAATGTATGGGTCGCATGTATTTATTGAACAACACAGTACATAAGTAATATGATAAATTTAACAGATATAGAAAATAAACAAGATAATTTCTGAATAATAATTTGATTAAAACATGTAATTATATCGGATAAAACACATTTTCACTAAGCAATAATAATATCAAGTGCCTTTTCAGAAATATGACTGATAGATTCTATACATATACCTACTATATTTTTAACATCCGTATATTTGTATCATAAAATAGACTGCTAAGCAGTAATGTAACAAATATTATATCATATTTAGGCTTCGTAAGCGTCACACTATGTATTACACAGGGTGAAATTTAAAACATGCGACAAATCGAAATGAGAGATTGTACTCATCATTATAAACAACTTTTACTATGGCACCAAACCTGAAATCGCGAAAAAAACCAGCTGTTCCCCACATTTTATGTTCGCATAACTCGTCAAAATATATGGAACAGCAGATTTTTTTCACGATTGCAGCTTTGGTCCTTTAGTAAAAGTTGTTCATAATGATGAGTACAATCTCCCATTTCGACTTTTCGCATGTTTTCAATTTCAACCTGTATAATATGCGAGACTTCGTATCCTGTAACGCTGTGTTAGGTACTATTTTAGGAACAACGTGAAACAGTTTCTTATTTTTATTTGTAAAAGGCTATTCATGGACGGTATAAGCCAAGCATAGAAATCCGAGACATGTGTTTGCGAAATGCATTTCAAAATGAAAAATATAAAATAAGCTTAAAATAACTTAAACTTATCTTAAGAAATAATATAGACGCCTACTCATGAGATTGCAATTTTGTGACTTAACTATAAAATATTTAATGCAAATATAATAATGAAATTTGCAAAGCATAAAATGCATAATCGTCAATCGTGTAGAGGTATCGTTAAGTAATACAATATTCGATTTTGTTCTTCACAATGTCAATTTATAATTATAACATTTACATATGTTAGTAAAACTTACTAACTAGAAACTATACAATATTGTACTATTAATTAAAACAAAACTTACGAACAATGTGCATTTTTATAAACAAAATGTGATGGGACTATCCAAAATATGTGGCAAGGAAAAATAACAGGTTTCATAGACAGAATATCATAATAATATAGGCGAATAGGCATACAATGTACCTACCGGTAAATAAAAGTTAGCCAAGTTCTCAGCTCTGGTTTCGAAAACTGTACAGTTTTATTATTTCTATTTGTTAATAATACAAAACTATAAAAAAATATTATACTTTGTAATAATTCAGAACTTATAACTACATAGAAAGCTCAACATTTAGGCCTAACACAGCATTTTACTAATGAACCCTCTGTTGAATCCTGTTATATTTCCGCTCAACACTTGAAGGTAGCGATGATGCTTGTGCTGGACGTTTACTTGGGGAAGGCACTCAGACCCTTGCTGAGCAGACCGGTGGCGCCTGTTGAAGCGTCGTTCACGGCTGAGGACAGCCCTGTCAGCAGCTGAAACATTGAAATTTTAGTAAGTATTTCATACATATGGCAAGTTCGACAATACATATTTCAGTATCTAACCGTGAAGTTTTTTTTTTTTGCACGACAATGTTAATAAAGGTAGGTATTTATTTTGTTTAAAATTTTGACAAAAATTTATGTCATATTTATTTTATCCATTTACGTCAGTCGCAATACATTGAGAGCACAAAAACTGTTTTGAATTGTGTTGTAGTGCCGCCAATCACGATTCATTTATTCTAAACATACCCCCTTACTAATAAACGTATTACATCAGATGAATAGTTTTCATACCGATTTCTCTCTTTCAGTTGTCAGTAATTTGACTTTCAAAAGAAGAAGACAAAGCGTTGTGTACCAAACTATATAGACACTATACAACGTTTATTAGTAAAAGGGGGTTAGAATAATACAAAGTCGCTTTTCTGTATTTGACCGTTATCTTCAAATCTAAACTATACAATGGATTTTGGTACGATTTTCACCATCATTTAGAGAATTTAGTCGGGATAGTTCAGCACAGAAATCTCGTGTGAAGTATAGGCTGGTAGCTAGTTTCCAAAAAGTAAAAAAGTTCTTACATGATCCCTCTTCTCATTGAGGTATTTGTCGGCATCCTTGATCTTGGAGTCGACGACGGTACTGGCGTTCTTGATGCCCTCATCAGCGGCGGTCTCCACCCTCTTCAGCGTGTTGTCCACAGTGCTATTGATGGCGTTGCTTGCGTCTGACGCCGCTTTCTCCGCAGCCTTCTTTGACTCTTCTACGGCTGCGTCTGCGGAAATCGGGTTTTGAATACGGACTTGGCTAATACACTGCCGTGAACACAGTCAGATAAAAGCTAATATAATTTGAACTTGAACATTTTATAATAACCTCAGACTGACAAGAAATCAACTTATTTTCTTTATCACCCTTTAAGACACTGTCGTAGACGACATACGTGCCCAAAAATAACACTGTTTGAAAGGGGATTATAATACTACTATTCCTCTGTATATTCCACTTACTAGCAACTCTCTTGGCCTCGTCTTCAGCAGCCTTGGCAGCGAGCCTGGCCTTTTCCTTGGCATCCTCAGCGGCCTTAGCAGCTTGTGCCTTGGCATCCTCCGCGGCCTTCTTGGTCGCGTCTACCGTTGCGTTGACCGTGTCTGTCGAACAAAGACCCTTGTTCAGTGAAGGATACATTATCGCGTGATATTTCAAACCTAAGCTTTGAAAGAACCTTTTGTTGAGTAAAATTACGCAGGTAGTTTTGAAATGTAGGTTGGCAAACCTATTTTAAAATAATGTATATTCATAATGAGCCCTCCTATCCTCCTGAATCAGAAGAATGCTCTGAACTCTGAACATTGATCATGATCATAAAACTGTCCTTCCAAGAAGAATATGATATCATTTTATAAACAAATGAAGCACTAATGATGTATTTCCATTTACTGTCGTCACTGGTGACTTGTATTGTTTTAATTAGATTCAATCAATTTTCCTCAATCAAAAGGTTTTCGTAGGTATTACAGCGAGAAACACATTCTTAGTCTCAGTTCACATCGATAAAAATACTTATATTTTTATTAATAGATCTCGAGTGTTGTATCGGTAAGTGGTGTATTCCATCAATAGAAGGGATAGCCTTTTATGTAGCGCAAGTAATATAAAGAGAAGTGGTATTTTATTGATTAATCACAATAAGTCGAAGAACATGTGGCCATAACATTTTATGGCTACGTAGCTAAAGCATCAGCTGATGCTAGGAGGCATTTGATGGTTGCCAATGCCACTACACCCAAACATGGATGGATAAATGCAATAAAAAAGGAATGTACCGGATTAATTAAAGAGCTGCAAACGTTTTTTTTTTTTATGAAAGATAGTGATAGGTATATACTCTTTAGGAGAAGCCTCAGTTTAAAGTAATAAGTGACGAGCCTCAAGTCGTATTTGAGGCTTCCCCGAGCGGATAGGCACTAGGCAGCCTAAGATTTCTATCAATGTGGACTGCTTTCAGATTAGTAAACATTAATATTCACTATAAACACTCGGAAAAAATAGCTTTGATTGTTATATATGTCAAAAAGCCGTAACTTAAGCGACACACTAAATACCGGTCGTATCTTCAACTGTCTTTTCATACAAGCTGAATGCCTTTTCTGAGGAATCTTTGGGCCCTTGCAAGTTGGTTTGAATTGATCCTATAAGAATTCATTTTATTTAGGTCAAGCCAATTTTCTAGTCCTAGGTATTACAGGCATAATTTTGTACACACTTCACACAGTATTTTTATGCGTAATTAAAGGTTCAATTCTACATGAGTATCACAGTATTAATAAATAGTAAGTATAAGACAATCTGAAAGAAAAAAGCCCTGAAAACAGTTGTATTCGTTTTAACTAGCTTACACAAAGTTCGGTTCTTACCAAATCACCATTAGTAAAAGATAAGTGGGTAGTAAAAGCAAAAGGTAAAGGAAAGATTAATGTTTTGTTACCTTCAGCAGATTCTACAGCATCGTCTGCCTCTTCCACTTCAGCACCCACTATGTTAAACAGTGTATGTGATACTGTATCTACAGAAAGTTAGCAACAGAATGTTAAAACAGGAAAAGAAATAAACAAATTAAGTAAAAACTAAAAGCGCAATGCAACATGCAGCCCAAACCATGCAATTAAGAAACCGTAACAAATGTATGGAATAATTTATAGGATATTGAAATGAGTTTAAACACAATGAGGCAAGAAAATCATCTTTATTTATTATAATCGTTTATACCTTTAGCACCTCCAACAATAGATACTCCTTTGTCAACAACTGACGCTGCGGCACTTTTTGTAGTATCTACAGTGCTGTGAACAGTGCTTGCTACCGTATCTACAATACAGGCAAAATATGCAATATAAAATGATGAATCATGAGTAAAAATAAAACGCACTCTCAACAAGCTCAAAATAATACCTTTGGCAGTTCCTAAAAATGATACGCTTGTGTCTACGGCTCCGGCTGCTGCATTCTTTGCTGTATCTACTGTGCTTGCCAATGTATCTACGATGTGAAATAATACAGCATAAATAAAAATCTACAAGTGGGAAGTATATGATAGAAAATACCCAAAAATATATACCTTTAGCACTTCCTACGAAAGATACGCCTTTGTCTACTGCTGATGAGGCTACATTTTTTGTTGCGTCTACAGTGCTATGGACAGTATTGGATAGGGTGTCTACGAAGGAAAATCAAAATTGTAATTTAATAACAAAAAACAAAGAGGAAAATATATAAAGAAATCAAATAGTGTGACAAACTACCTTTGGCACTAGAAGCATATGATACACCAGTGTCCACAGCAGAAGCTGCTGCGTTTTTCGTTGAATCATAAGTGTGGACTACGGTATCTAAAAAACGGAAGTGAAATAAAATAGTGAAAATGGAAATATGTAAGTAAACTTAAATTACGTATGCAACTTAAAACTACCCAATAAATCTACCTTTAGCGCTTCCTACGAAAGATACTCCTTTGTCTACAGCTGACGATGCTACACTCTTTGTTGCATCTACAGTGCTATGAACAGTATTCGCAAGCGTGTCTACGAAAGAAAAGAGAAAAAAAAGTAGGTATAGCAATTAAATATGTACCGTGAATATAAAAAAGTACTTATATATTGTGGCAAACTACCTTTGGCACTAGTAGCATATGATACACCAGTGTCCACAGCAGAAGCTGCTGCGTTTTTCGTTGAATCATAAGTGTGGGCTACGGTATCTACAAAACGGAAGTGAAATAAATATGTGTAAATGGAAATATGTAAGTAAACTAAAATGACGTATGGAACTTAAAACACCCAATAAATCTACCTTTAGCGCTTCCTACGAAAGATACTCCTTTGTCTACAGCTGACGATGCTACATTCTTTGTTGCATCTACGGTGCTATGAACAGTATTCGCAAGCGTGTCTACGAAAAAAAAAGAGAAAAAAAGTAGGTATAACAACTAAATATGTACCGGGAACATAAAAAAGTATATATTGTGGCAAACTACCTCTGGCACTAGTAGCATATGATACACCAGTGTCCACAGCAGAAGCTGCTGCGTTTTTCGTTGAATCATAAGTGTGGGCTACGGTATCTACAAAACGGAATTGAAATAAAATAGTGTAAACGGAAATATGTAAGTAAACTAAAATGACGTATGGAACTTAAAACACCCAATAAATCTACCTTTAGCGCTTCCTACGCAAGATACTCCTTTGTCTACAGCTGACGATGCTACATTCTTTGTTGCATCTACGGTGCTATGAACAGTATTCGCAAGCGTGTCTACGAAAGAAAAGAGAAAAAAAGTAGATATAACAACTAAATATGTACCGTGAATTAATATAAAAAAGTATATCTTGTGGCAAACTACCTTTGGCACTAGTAGCATATGATACACCAGTGTCCACAGCAGAAGCTGCTGCGTTTTTCGTTGAATCATAAGTGTGGGCTACGGTATCTACAAAACGGAAGTGAAATAAAATAGTGAAAATGAAAATAAGTAAGTAAACTAAAATTACGTATGCAACTTAAAACCACCCAATAAATCTACCTTTAGCGCTTCCTACGAAAGATACTCCTTTGTCTACAGCTGACGATGCTACATTCTTTGTTGCATCTACGGTGCTATGAACAGTATTCGCAAGCGTGTCTACGAAAGAAAATAAAAACATATAACAACGAAATAAATGTAAAAATATAACAAAAAAAAAATAAAGATTATAGCAAACTACCTTTGGCACTAGTAACATAAGATACACCAGTACCTACAGCTGAAGCTGCTGCGTTTTTCGTTGAATCATAAGTGTGGGCTACGGTATCTACAAAAATATATTTTCAAATTATAGTTTTGGTGAAAATATTCAAATAGGTACTGCAATGATGCGATAATTGTCATAAGATACCTTTGGCACTTCCTATTAATGACGAGCCCATGTCAACAGCTGAACCAGCTACACTTTTTGTCGTATCTACTGTGCTGTGAACTGTGCTTGCTACTGTATCTACAAATAATTAAAATAAAAACAAATATAAAAATGATAAAATAAAATACAAAAAAAAAGATGAACGTAAAAAAGGATGAAACCAATAAAATACCTTTCGCACTACCAATTATTGAAGAACCCTTTTCAACAGCAGCAGCGGCTACATTTTTAGTTGTATCTACAGTCGAGTGTACGGTATTTGCTACAGTTTCTAAATAAATAAAAAACATTAAAAACAAGCACAACAATGGCAATCAAAATGATAATTAAAAGCAAGCAACAGAAATGTCAGCTACCTGTAGCAGTGCCGATCATTTCGGAGCTGCTCTCAACGGCAGCGTAGGCAACATGCTTCGTGGACTGGACTGCTGTATTGACAGTGTTTGCTACGGTATCTACGTATGATTAGCGAAGATTAGCACAAGTGGAAAGTCATAAGCCGTTTTTATGAAAAAAGAACTTAATATTTACAAACAAATGCAAGACTACCTTTAGCTGCGCCAATCGCGGTAGTGCCTCTCTCTACAGCGGCGGCCGCTACATTTTTCGTTGTATCTACTGCAGTATGGACTGTGTTTGCTACCGTATCTACATGAACGAATGACAACTATTAGCGGCAACACAAAGCGAACAAACTAAAGATTTACGCACAAAAATGGGAACTACCTTTAGCTGAGCCAATCAATGTAGTGCCCTTGTCTACTGCGGCGGCAGCGACATTTTTTGTTGTATCTACTGTTGTGTGAATTGTGCTTGCTACCGTATCTACATGGACGAATGACAAATATTAGCGACCACACAAAGCGAAAAAATAAGAAGTTTTATGCAAAGCGTGAAACTACGTTTAGCTGTGCCAATCGCGGTAGTGCCTCTCTCAACAGCGGCGGCCGCTACATTTTTGGTCGTATCTACTGCAGTATGAACTGTGCTTGCTACCGTATCTACAGACGAAAGACAACTATTAGCGACAACACAAAGCAAACAAATAAGATGTTTTATGCTGAGTGTAACTACCTTTAGCTGTGCCAATCACGGTAGTGCCTTTCTCAACAGCGGCGGCCGCTACATTTTTGGTTGTATCTACTGCAGTATGGACTGTGCTTGCTACCGTATCTACAGACGAATGAGAACTATTAGCGACAACACAAAGCGAACAAACTAAAGATTTACGCACAAAAATGGGAACTACCTTTAGCTGAGGCAATCAATGTAGTGCCCTTGTCTACTGCGGCGGCAGCGACATTTTTTGTTGTATCTACTGTTGTGTGAATTGTGCTTGCTACCGTATCTACATGAACGAATTACAAATATTAGCGACCGCACAAAGCGAACAAATAAGAAGTTTTATGCAAAGCGTGAAACTACCTTTAGCTGTGCCAATCGCGCTAGTGCCTCTCTCAACAGCGGCGGCCGCTACATTTTTCGTTGTATCTACTGCAGTATGGACTGTGCTTGCTACCGTATCTACATGAACGAATGACAACTATTAGCGGCAACACAAAGCGAACAAACTAAAGATTTACGCACAAAAATGGGAACTACCTTTAGCTGAGCCAATCAATGTAGTGCCCTTGTCTACTGCGGCGGCAGCGACATTTTTTGTTGTATCTACTGTTGTGTGAATTGTGCTTGCTACCGTATCTACATGGACGAATGGCAAATATTAGCGACCACACAAAGCGAACAAATAAGAAGTTTTATGCAAGGCGTGAAACTACCTTTAGCTGTGCCAATCGCGGTAGTGCCTTTCTCAACAGCGGCGGCCGCTACGTTTTTGGTCGTATCTACTGCAGTATGAACTGTGCTTGCTACCGTATCTACAGACGAAAGACAATTATTAGCGACAACACAAAGCAAACAAATAAGATGTTTTATGCTGAGTGTAACTACCTTTAGCTGTGCCAATCACGGTAGGGCCTTTCTCAACAGCGGCGGCCGCTACGTTTTTAGATGTATCTAATGTGGTCTGAATTGTGCTTGCTACCGTATCTACATACGAATAAACAAAACTAGCCATAACGTGAGCGATAAAGTTACAACATTAGTACATTCTAATGTCATGGAGGTGTACTACCTTTGGCTGAACCAATAAGTGATGTGCCTTTGTCAACTGCAGCAGACACCGCATTTTTAGTAGATTCTACTGTTGATTACACTGTGCTCGATACATATTAAAAATAATAACAATAAAGTACATGGAAGCGTGAGTTATTTACAAAAGTATATATGTAATATTTGTGTCAACTACCTTTGGCCGTGCCAACGAATGTGGTTCCCTGATCTACAGCAGATGCTGCAGCGTTCTTAGTCGAGTCTACTGTAGTCTGTGCGGTGCTTGCTACTGTATCTAATTATGAAAAATAAACATAATCAAAATGGGCAACCGTGGATAAACATAGAGGATTTCTAAAAATTATGTTGTGTGAACTACCTTTAGCTGTGCCAATGAATGTAGTGCCCTTATCGACTGCGGCAGCCGCAACACTTTTAGTAGTGTCTACTGTAGTTGCTACCGTATCTAAAGAAAACAAGGAAAATGAACCAAAACATATAAATTTGTTTATTTTGTACTTGTTATGCTAAAACGATCTATGTTAGGTCGAAGTATTATTGTAATGTTAGTTTTAAAATACATATTTGTTTTTGTTTTTATCTACACTTACTGCCAGATAACATTGTTCTAAACCTATTTATTTTTCTCTGTAAGTGAATTTGTAATTCTTTTGAGAAATAAATATCTTTATCCGGATATAAATATGTAGTTGAATTTGACAATAAGAGGATTAAAGAAAACGTTGACCAAATATATGGCTATATTATATTGACAATTTAATGGGATATATTTTTCTATGTAGATATGGATTCAAATAATTTATTTTCTCTTCAGAAACAATGGTATCATACTAATTTAGACAAGCTTAAAAACTATGTGACCCTACTTTGTGAGAGACTGAACGATATTTAAATTCATTGAATCATGTGTTGAAATGAAACTATTTGAAATCAGTGAGTGATTATTATGTAGGTAATGTAAAATAATCAAAGCTAAACTACCTTTAGCAGTGCCGATAAGTGTAGTGCCTTTGTCAACTGCAGCGGCTGCTACATGCTTAGTTGTATCTACTGTGGTATTGATAGTGTTTGCTACAGTTTCTAAAATAATGAAAAGAAAAATATGACCACCAAGCATATTATAGTAATAAATGTACTATACAGGGTTATTGGAAAAAAATTAACAACCTCTTAAGAGGTCATTGTAGGTACTCATCATTATGACCAACTTTGACTAAGGGACCAAACCTGAAATCGCGAAAAAAAATCAGCTGTTCCCTACATATTGACGAGTTATACGAACATATATAGGGGACAGCTGATTTTTTTTTGCGATTTCAGGGTTGGTCCCATAGTAAAAGTTGTTTATAATGATGAGGTTGTTAATGTTTTTCCAATAACCCTTATCAATGAGATTTCTAAATATGTGCTATACCTTTTGCAGTGCCAATCATTGTAGTGCCTTTTTCCACAGCAGCTGCTGCTACATTTTTCGTCGTATCTACAGTGGTATGAACTGTGTTCGCTACAGAATCTATAAAAAATGCATTTACGATAACGTTTATTGGAACACTAAAAGCAAAATGTACACGTGGATAGTGTTCATATAGCGTGGAATAAAATATATTGCGCTAGTAGTTGAGCTTCTATAGAACAATAAAAATGAGAAACAAAAATAAAATACGGTTCTATCTAAGTAATACTTTCAGCAGTTCAAATGTCGTATCTATAATATACACGGTGCTTTTTAGCGTAGGTAAGTATAGCAAGAAAAAAATAAAAAATGGTGGTAAGTATTAAAAAATATTGAATTACTGGAGGCATATAAGTAATGAAAATGAATTATTAAGAAATATAATACTTAGGTGAAAAAAATTCTGCTAAATTCTCTAGGTAATGGATACTCACGTAGGTAAATGTTACGTACGCTTGTATCAACCGCAATATCATCAAGTTTTCTCTGTCCCGGTTTATACTTGCGGTATTTTCTAAACTTGTTAACACAATGTTATTATTAGCTTGACTTTCATCGCCTTTTACGATAGCTCTTGAGTTAATAAAATAATATTGTCATCTATGGCTTAGGCGCAGTATACCGACTTACAGTTTTTTTTTTTGAATAATGTTATCGTTTTTTTCCTATAGTTCCCTATTAATGATAATAAAATGGTTTAGTTTTGATTTACCTTTAGCACTGTTCACATATGTTTTTCCTGTGTCAACTGCGGACTGAGCAACATTTTTTGTCGTATCTACTGTGCTTTGAATTGTGCTCTGAACCGTATCTAAAATTACAATAGTTTATGAAACATTTCAAGCCAAAAATTATTATTTCACTTTGAGCATAATTTTGTATTTACCTTTGGCTGAATCGACGTAGGTTTTCCCAGTCTCTAATGTACTCTGTGCAGTTTTCTTTGTGCTATCTACAGTGCTTGCTACTGTATCTACGGCGCAAAAATAACGTTAAATATGTTTTCTGAATATCGAAAAATAAAACATAAAAGTTAAAATACAAACAAAAATAAAAATTACAAAACAAATCAAAAATGATAAAAATCAACTGCTTGCAAATAATTACCTTTAGCGCTCTCTAAATAAGACAAACCCATGCCATAAGCAGAGCTTGCGACACCCATAGATGCATCATAGGCCATTTGGAACGAACTTTGGGCTGTATCTAAAGCATTATTTGCAAAAACACACGGTATTTAGTCACAGGGCACAACAAAACAACAAAAAAACACAAAAAAAAAAAACAAAAATAAGTAATACCTTTAGCACTATCTACATAAGTTTTTGTAGTGTCTACAGCAGATTGAGCGGCGTGTTTTGTATTTTCTACGGTACTATGCACTGTATTAGCGACTGAATCTAAAAAAACACAAAAACAAAACTGCAGTGCTATTCTGTAAAAACCTCACCGTGAAAACTAAGGTGAAGTGAACTGTCGTTTCACCTGATGTTACGAATTGCCTCTATTGATAGCTCCCTTCACGCTCACTTATTTATTTATTTATTCATTCAGTAGTACACACACAGTTTATACATTTAAGTTGGTGCCAACATAAACTCATTTGAGTTTTACTTCACCTAAGTTATCCTGGTGAGATTTTTACAGAATCGATCGGCTGAATCGAAGAACAAAATAAAGGTAAGTGAATAATTATACAGGGTCAGGGTGTGTCGTAAATTTATAGTGGTCCAGAGTAAAGGAGTCGATACACTGTATTCTTAAGTATCACACACCGAAATTTTAACCATTTCCAGTTAAGGGTCTCCGAAAAAAAAACCTTGATTTTTTAAATGTCTGTACCTTGCTTCACGAATTTGGCTGTAATTTCAACAAATATCAAAACAGAATGAAAAAATATTGATATTTGTTGAAATTACAGCCAAAATCGTGAAGCAAGGTACAGACATTTTAAAAATCAACGTTTTTTTTTCGAAGACCCTTAACTGGAAATGGTTAAAATTTCGGTGTGTGATACTTAAGAATACAGTGTATCGACTCCTTTACTCTGGACCACTGTTTACGACACACCCTGTATATGATTGCAAGTGTGTGTAACCTACCTCTAGCGGTTGTGGCATACGTTTTGCCGGTATCAATAGCCGATTGGGCAACTCTCTGTGAGATATCTACAGTACTTTGAATAGTGCTTGATACTGTATCTACAAAACAATAATTATAAAAATAAATAAAATAGAAATACTAAAAGGAAATAAATAGCAACAAAATACTAACAGCAAGCTAAAAAAAATTAAAAATAATTTGTAAAATAAATCCCTGTATTTCTTTTATTTCCTAAATTCATTTTTTCCGTTCAACTCATAATTATTTATAGTAAAACAAAACAAAGAACAAAGACCTCAAAATAACTGTTACAGATTTCAACAACAGTTGCCAAAACCTAATACCGTTCCGCCCACCATTTTCAAGAAAGGCAAGATGACAAGAAGGTTTGTTTACCTTTCGCTGAGTCCGCATACGCTTTGCCGGTGTCAACGGCTGAACTGGCCGCGTTCTTTGTACTCTCATAAGTACTGTTCACAGTATCTATAATAGTGCAAAGTTAGTTCATGCAAGAGAAAGAGAAGAGAAAAAGAAGGCTTATAAAGTAATATGAGAAGAACTTACCTTTTGTTGTGTTGTATGCAGATTCTGCCGCCTTTTTCGTGTTGTCAGCTGTTGTTGCCAATGTGTCTATGGATAGAGGGTTGCAAAAAAGGGAGGTTTAGCAAACTACTAAAATGGTAGAATAGACAACAATGGTACTACTTACTGAGTTTACTTACAAATACAAAAATACTAGGTATTCTTTCTAATCTCAAAATAAAAAATATACAATTACAGGCAACAACTACTCCATAATATTACTGTCTACAAAAATCAATTTACCTAAAACAAAACTTTTAAAAATAAGTAAGCTCAAAACATATTACAATAAATCGACTACACTATTCACAATTACCACAAAATAAATCGACCAAATTAACCCCTACCTTTAGTGACGTCAACTACTTTCTTGCCATCGGCGATAGCCCTGTTGGCGGCGTCCTGCGCCTCTCCGGCAGCCAGGGACACCTTCGACAGCTCCTTGTCCAGGGCATCGATGGCTGAGTGCTTCGCGTCATTGGCTAGTAAAGATAGAACAGGATTTATTAGCGGTTCAGGGTTTATGATTTCTAAAAGGTGGTGGTAGAAAACGTCACACGAAAACTAAGCTGGGAAATCAGATTGTAACGTTACTAGTCTCATCATCATACAGACAAATTCAGCTGGGCATCGCCACAACAATCGGTCCTGCGTCCAGCGTCCCGTATCCAGCGGATTTCGGCGACCTTCCAAACTGTAACGTGACTCATCAGAAATGCATAAAGAGCTTGATGGAAAGTTTTCGAATGCCAAAAAGTGACACCGTTCCTATTTTCAGTACCTACATTCAAACTCTATACGTGATATTAGTCACGGCAAAACGTCGAAGCTTTGCCACTATGTTGTTTGGGTCGCCTTATCTAATATGCCCTCTTTCCTCTTCTTATCTACACTAATATTATAAAGAGGAAAGATTTGTTTGTTTGTTTGTAATGAATATATAGGCTCCGAAGCTACTGGACCGATTTAAGAAATTCTTTTTGTGTTAGATAGACCATTTATCGGGGAATGCTATAGGCTATATATATATAACATCACGCTACAACTAATAGGAGCGTCGCAGCAATGAAAAATGTTGCAAAAACGGGAAAAATTATTCCTTTTGAGAGTTTCCGTTACGAAAAATTAATGTATTACGGAATTGTTTCCCTTTAAAAGTTCTAAAAAAAAGTCCGCGACAGCATTGTCTATCTTTTCAGGTTGACTCACTATAGCCGTTTTTATGGTACTCAAATTTGTTCTAAAATACCTACATAATGCATTATTTGCGAAGGTAAAAAAAACGTGATAAAATAAAATAAACATGATATTAATCCTTATCCAAATAAACACGTTATTCATCACAAGTATTTAATTTTGAACAAAATTGCCCTTGACATCTTTTGATTTCAATGAATATCTTAAGAGATATCATAGTTTTAAAATAAATCAGCACGGCCGCCGCGCGCCGTTAGCTGTACGAGGTTTACTATAGTTTCACTCTGTACACACGGCTACACATCAAGCTATACATTTCCAGTTTTAGCTGACCTCGCACTCTACGGGTTTTTCGTACAATCAGAAGTCAACTTATACTGGTTATGTATAGCTTGATGTGTAGCCGTGCGTACTAAGTAATAATCTTAGAGTAGGTAATCCTACTACTATTAATACAAATGTGAAAGATTGTGAATATATTTGGATGTTTGTTACTCAATCACGCACAAACGGCTGAACAGATTTGGATGAAATTTGGCACACATATAGTTTATAATCAGGAATAACACAGGATAGGTAATACGGGCTGGTGTCCGCAACTCCACGTCAATGCGCGTATTTTGCGTACGGAAAATTTTAACACATAGGATACTTTTTATCCCGATATTCCCACGGGATCGAAACTAACGCGGGTGAAACCGCGGGGCGCTGCTAGTCATAAATAATTCCGTAAATAAATAACAGAGCTGCAAATAGATATAAATGACCTCAGATTTGTAGCTCATATTGGAGAAAACTTGCGACCAGTTAAATAGACAGATAGCGATGCCCTGTGTATTAATTGTTTTGTCCAATTTAACTAATTAAAGTTCGTTCTTATTAATTCAAACTTAGTAATTATGACTTTGTTTGTATCAGCTTGATTAGAACGACTCTGGTGAAACAGTGGCATTACTCAAAAGAGGTTAATTATATCTAGAGCAGTAAGAAACAATTTGTTTTTAGTACTTATGTCATCAATCGGTCTAATTTTCCACTTTTTATCTGCGCTTCATATTTTTAACGCAGGTAGGTAGGTCGTAATTAATCAAAGTACAATTACATATCGTTTTAATTAACTCGCTTATCTGTTTCCCGTTAAGTTATAAAATATTTAAAGAGCTCTTGAATCTATGTGGTGTACCCACCGATGTGAGTGTGCGCTAGTGGTGTGAGAAACTCGAGTCTTTTAGTCTTCATTTCGAGACTCGAGTCGATTTTCAAGACTAGGACTCGTTAGTCACATGAGCCCGAGTCCTTTGAGTCCTCTGAGTCCTGTCGAGTCTTTTAAGTTCTTTGAGCTAGACTGAGTCATGAAAACTTTTACTATGGGACCAAACCTGAAATCGCAAAAAAAAAAATCAGCTGTTCCCTACATTTATGTTCTTATAACTCGTCAAAATGTAGGGAACAGCTGATTTTTTTTTCACGATTTCAGGTTTGGTCCCATAGTAAAAGTTGTTCATAATGACGAGTACAATGACCCCCTAGAGTTATGGGATATAAAAAAAAAACACGTTGTATTACGTAGGTACTTAATAAATCAATAATTTGTTAATGGGTATTATATTTACTTCAAACTATAGCTATAAATTTAGAGGACTCAGTCATGAGTTCTTTTAAAAAGACTGAGTATAGGAGTTCTTTTTGGCAGGACCCGAGTCTTTTTACAAAAGACTCCAAATTCTAAAGGACTTGAGCTCTTAAGTTTTATTTATAAGACTTGAGTCTTCAAAAATAGCTCAAATCTTATTAAATGAGACTCCAACACTTGAGTTTCTTACAACACTAGTGTGCACCCAATGAAGGAAGCCGTATAATGATTCCTGACACAATTTGGCTTCAATCATCGTAACATGTGTAACAAGTCAACAACGTTGTAGTTAAACTGTGACTCATTCTATTGTTTTATTTTATATTTTAAGTAGCATGGAACCATGGAACAATGTTATAATCACATAATTGAAAATAAAATTATAATGTGCGTCTAGTAGGTCTGATTGCAGGATATCAAGAAGGTACCTATACCAACATAGAGTACGGAAAGGAGCCATTAGTACGAACAAGATATAAGGGTCAACGGACGGAAATGTTATAATACTAGTAGGCTAGCCTGTTGGATTTATTTATAGAAACTATGGTTTTAAACCTAACGCACACCACGCTGTATCACAGAGTACCAAAGAACAGGTAGGTATTCAAATTCACTTAAGTATACAAAGTGTTAATGAAATAACCCAAAACCTCGGACACCCCAACCGATTTTTATATTAATAAATTGATATGACATATAATTATTTATTTTAAAAAATTATAGTAAAAGATATTTGTAAATGTTGTTGTCGCGCTACTTCTTACAGATTCGTAGCTCTATCGCCGCCGGCGCTTCCCGGCCTTGGCGCCAGCTCTAGCACCCCCTCTCCTCACCCTCGCCCGCGCTGTTTGTTTTCATTGCGTTGTACAGTAGCGTACAGCGTCGTTAAAAAATATTAGACACGGCATGACAAATAATTATTTTTTGGAAAAAAATAACCCATAGTTATTAAAAATTATTGTATTCCATTTTGCTGCCGATTCTAAACAAACTAGTTTCAGGTTTTGGGTTATTTCATTAACACCTTGTATAAACTACTTTCTTAAAGCCAATGTGATTATAATTGCATTTCCTACTACCTACCTACCTACGAGTATATAGTTGAACTGAAAAACTTAAATTAGGTACATCTAAGACAAAGAAAATGAGGAACATTAAAAACCTGTGCCAGCAGCATCAGTGGCGGTCTTCTGAGCGCCGCCGATGATTTCACCAGCCTTCTTGACCTGATCTTCTACCACATGCGCCGCTTCTTGCACCTTCTCTGAGGCGACTTGCTCGGCATCCTTCTTCTTGCGCTCGAAGAGGGAAGCAGTCTTCTCGCCGATGCTTCGGAACGCCCCTGGAATTTTAGTCGATTAGTAATGGCACAGCACTAGTGTTTGCTTCGATAGGTCTAATAGAAATAATTTAATTAATATCTATGTTTACATATCCTTAATGTCCATAAAGTCATAAACCTATTCTAATCATTTTACTATAAATGGGTCGTCTGGATTGGTCGCCTAATTCTACCAATTACGACTTCTTACGTCATTTCCTAATTGACAGCTATAATACCTACAGTTTTTCAATAATTCATTCATTCACTCTCAAATACCGATCTTCAATCCTTTCGAGTTTCAAGTTCACGGTGGTTTTGAGAAACAAGAGTACCTAACTGCTTCGTCGTAAAATTCCTATTTGTTTATCAACTTCCAGTAACGCTTTGATAATATATTCTAATAGCAATCGGATGGGCCATAAACTTTAACGATAGAAAGGAACCTTACTCGTAAACAAACACTATTCTTAGAATAACATTGAGTGAATAATATTTGTCTATCAAATGAAGACACTTTACAAATTGGGTTACCGTAGCGGCTATAAAATATGTAAAAATATTGTTGATATAAAGGACAATAATATTGTAAATACCATTAGTAATAGTCTAAAAATGACGACGATCTAAGAAGATTTTGCTTTGCTCCTGATATCTTGCTTTGATATTAAATAATATACCTAATAAGTACACAGTAAGTCAGCTAAACTTCACGTGTCACACAAATGAAAGCTCAATTTGGTTTTAAAACCATTAGGCATGTTCCATACTGCTCGCGCGACGGAGCGCCGCCTGTTTATTGATTTTCGTAGCAGAACTAGCCCGGTCAAGGTGGCTGAGTCAGCCTTTACGTAGACTATATCGCAAAGCATGTTATATCAACTAAAGCGGTTTCCATAACCAGTTTGATCAGGAATACTTCGCAGTTCGCAGGAGGCCAGAGTTGGCCTGACAGTAACTCTACAGTGGGTAGAGACACAAATTAGCCGCGGTACATCCACGGCACCCCACATAATCATGGGGTACGTGGGTTTAGTATCATCATATTTCGTGCAAGTGTTTTGCTCTTTTTGTAAACATAGGAAGGTAAGTCCATCATGATAAAAGTCAGCCTAAGTATAATTAGCATGTCATCATACATATTTGTCGTGTTTAGAATCCAAACACGATTAATATGATGACTTTATATTACAACCTAACAATTTGTTACATTGTTACAAACAAGAACATACTTATTACACAGATACAAAATAACATTTTTACAATTTATTAAACGTGTAATTAATATAAAAGTCCATTATAATACATTAAAAGAACTCACCAAGGTTCTTGTCTATCGGAAAGCGTGGAAATACATTTAAAAATTATTCATATTTAAACAAATTTAAATTGAATGGTTAATGAAATTAACTAAATCCATGCTTTAGTTTTTGGTTCTACCTCTCTCTAGCTAAGATGGTGACGTGAACTGTGATTTTTTTCATTGTCACAAATAGGACGAACATGGTGATAGTGTGACACGGGTGACAAGACATTACTTGATTACGTGCATCTAACAATACTAGTTTTACAAAAAATACTAGGTATAAAATAACAAGTTGTTTCATGACGATTTCTCATGATTTCAAATTTCTACGGCGCATGAATAAGATATGATACTTACAAAATTATCGGTTAATAATTACAAGATAGATTATGTTTACGACTTGTAATATTACTAAGATAAAGCTAAGGTGGATAGCGAATCTATTTCAAATTCTTTCAAGCTTGACACAGTACCTACCTACCTACTTATAATTTTTCGATTATGACCTTGTGGGTGATTAGTTGTGGCTTTACTTGCCTTAAGTTTTCTTTTTTAGTTTAGAACGAAGATTAAGTATTATAATATAATAATTATAGAGGATTTTATACTCTAAAGGTACAAACGCCAGCACATCAAGCTACCTGAAACTGTCAAATTTTCCCAATTAACTTTGAACCTTATACTTTAGCGATAAAGTTAAAATCTATTAAAGAAATTTGTCAGATTGTGGTAGCTTGATGTGCTGGCGTCTGTACATAAAAATTCAGTTAGCCGTTATCAAATCAACCATCGGATTTTTTTCATTAAGTAATAATAACAGATTAAATTTAGATAATATTTAATGAGAAAAATAATCTTGACTAGACCGAACCTAGTTTTTTACCATTTAATTATTGTTCTTGCAATAAATTCCGCTCAAGCTATATAGGTACCTATTTCAGTCACTATCTTCGATCTTGTCTCTCGACAGACTGATAGATCGAAGTCAATCGATACTGGTCGGCCGATGCCTCGACCGATTGACCGAACTAAAATAGAGTAGTGCGTGGCGAGTCGGTCAACTCGGGATCATCGCTCGCTCGCCTTCCCGGCTGTTTCGTAACTCCCGCTGATTGATGCGCCAAATAGCTTTCAAGTGGTAATTATTATAGCAATGTGTCAGACAAAATAGGCGATACCTACTTATTATTTTTTATTTTATAAGAGCATTTTTTATTTTTCAATTGGACTATCTTTATAAAACCCATTTCTTTAAGTATGCTTTTTACATCATAGAAAAAGCCGAAGAGATAAAATTTACGAACCTATCATGACGCGTACCGATCGTCCGCGGACGTTACCTATATTTACCGAGATTAAAAATATCCTATAAGAAAACAGGCGCGCGAAAGAAATAAGTATGTAGTACGAATTCCCTCATAGTGCACTTGAGCCAAATGTTTAACTTATTTACGGATTTGTATTTATCATAGTATAAAACAGGATATATTTTTTATTGATACATCCCATTTCAAGCGAGTATGTATAATATTGTAGGTACAGTTACATAATAAAATTCAAATTGGAAGTTATGTAGGTCTGGAAGTAGCTATAAAAGTAGTAACTTGTATTAGATCTTGGAGCAACTCCACGTGAAATACTTAATAAATTACGAGGATGACGCTGCAATCGACATCATATTGCTTTGAATTACCATCGTAATTGATGCTACAGACAGTCTGAAACATACCACATGCGACTGATTAAAATATAAGCGCACGTGTTAGTTCGCATATAAAAATTCACCCCCCGTGCTGACTGACTCAATTTCCTAGATAAAGCAATAAATGCTATTATACTGCGTGCTTCGTTCTCGATATATGTTACTTTACCATGCAGCTTTCTCGAGTCACTCGGCAACTACGCAATTTTCAGAGCTAAAACTAAACGTAAGTATTAGTGTGCGTTATCTGTGTCCTAGCGCGATCCGTCATTCTTTTCGTTTGCGCGGCAACTGATACTGTGTTCTTAGAAATAACTGAGTAAATTTGAGTGTTTAAAAGTGAAATTTTGCTAAATTTAACTACCTATCCATAAAAGACGCCATGAAGAAAAAGATTTACAATAGTACAAAAAGTATATAAGAAAAATTTAATGAAAAATGAAGCGTCGTTGTCGTGGTCGGAATGACTACGAAAGTGATACCCAATTTCTAGTATTCCAGGTAACAAAAACGTTGTCTTGTGATTCCTATTATACCGGTACGGCTACTGGCTTTAATAGCAGTTAAGGCCACAAGGTTTACATAACCTTTGTACCGGTTGAGACGGGTGGTGTACGAGATACATCGACGTGCTCATTGGACTCTGGTCGTATACGAGATATACGGACGAGATCCTTAGACTCGGGGCGTATACGAGATATACGGACGAGATCTTTAGAGTCTTATGTGAAGTCTGAGGCTTCAATAAGCAGTTTTTAACAATCACTTGTACAAATTTTCCGTGGTATGTTTATCGTTTTTTCTTTCAGATTACAATAGTGATAACACTTCGAACGAAGTAAAAATAATTAAAACATTACCATGAGGTATGTCACTAGAAGCTATGACAGATCCGGTTCCAGAAGAACCTGAACCTCTCATAGTAAAAAATCCTACCTCGTCTCCAACGGTTGATCCTGAGCCTACCTCAGCAACACCAACTATAAGTTCAGAGGCACTTTTAGCACTGGGGATCTTATGCCAGACACACCTGTGTAAGGTCCCTTTATAAAGTCCCTTTATAAATAGTGACTTGGCTCATATTTGAAGCAACAGTTTAAAAAAGAGACAAAAACAAAAACTAATAGAACAACTGATTTCAAATTGCCCTTTATTAAAGGCACCAAAGCTCAACCCATAGATTTCTGCTTCGGTGAGCAACATTATTGTCAACAGACACAAAAAGATAGAGTTGGAACAAAACCAACTAGGCATTGGGTTGTCTATAAGTAAGTAATGCAATTTATCATTGTTGAAAAACAATGATACAGTGGACTGATTGGAATGGATCTCACTACTTAGTGGTGCTGGAAGGATATTGACAGAATTACATTTTGTCCAAACAAAAACCAAGGAAAACATTGATCTTCCCTGTGATTGATAAAAAGTTTTTGAATATTATTATAGATGTTGAACGAGATGAGTTACAAGTTTTGAACCCTACATTTAATCAGCATACAGTAAATAAGGGAAACTTACAAGGTCCCCCTCGCTACAATCCAAGCCCAACAGTAAGGTATGGGCACAAGAAGACCCAGTCCTCGATACAAGCCCGGGAACGTCACGGACACTATTATCAGTCCACGGCCAAAAAAGCCAAAAGCCTCACAGGGAGAAACCTCTTGCTTGCACATAGAGGTAAGTCATGCTGGAAGGCTCACACATTTTTTACTGTGCTGGAACAAAATTTGCAAAGATGAATTCATAATTAATTATTATCAAAGGATACTCAATTACCTTTGTAAACAAACCTCATCAGAATTTACTGCCACTTCCCCTTTCAGAAAAATCAGCTGTGAAAAATGCTGATATGCATACTGCTAACATCAAATTATTAAAATTGGGGGCTATATCCCCTTTCAAGCCTTGTAAAGACTAAAATTTTTGATTCCAAAACATATGGTACAAAGAGATTCATACTAAACTTGGTCATTGAATTAATATGTAAAAATATCCCATTTTAAAAATGGAGAACAGCAATAGATTTACTTTCTCCAGGCCATTACATGGCAAAAATTGATTCGAAAGAATAATAGTTGCTTGAAAATACCTGTTTTTTCAATTTAATTAAATAAATTATACGAATTTCATGCCTTCCCTTATGAAGATAGTTGTGACACGTCTAAGAGAAAAAGGGTACAAGTCAGTTCAATGCTTAGATGACCTACTAAGTATAGGATCTAGCTATCAATCATGTTTGCAGAATGTTACAGAAACAATAGCCCTTTAAAAGTGCCTGGGATTTATTATAAATTTTGATAAAAGTGTAATAGTACCATCACAGCCTTGCAAATTTTTAGGTTTTGTGTTTGATACAAAACATATGACATTACAATTGCCCATAGACAAAGTATCAAATATCAAAATGTCAGTTCAGAAATACTTAGATCTAGAAATGAATTGGGATATTAATTGCAACTTGCCCAGCTTCCACATTTATGGTTGACTTTACACTAAATTTTTAGAACATCATGAGTACCTATAAATATTTATTTATAAATTATGATGAAAGTACCTTCAAATAGACTGACATTAAGATATAAAATTAGATCTACAATGATGGGCTAATAAATATTAGTACAGTATGTAAAAGTATTGCCTATCATAAACATGATATTGAATTGTTCATGGATGCCTCCATGAGTAGATAGGGTGCTGCTTACAAAAACAAGAGCCTATGGCTTCTGGAGCAAATATGATAAAACATACCATAATAACTAGTTAGAATTACTTGCAATATTTATGGCATTTAAAGGTTTTTTTGTAAAGGATAAGCAATACCTTAATATTCTGTTGCGTAGATAATAAGACAGCAATATCTTATTTAAACAGAATGGGTGGTATTCAGTTCCCACAATTAAATAACTTGGCCAGATCCATAAGGCAGTGTGAAGAGAGACATATTTGGTTCTTTGCCTCCTACATTAAGTCTAGTGAAAATAAAGAGGCTGATGAAAAGTCCCGAAAAATATATCCAAACACCGGAGTAAAACACTGGGGCATTTCAAAAAATTGTATCTGAGCTGGACCGGTGCACCTGAAATTGATTTAAGTACCTATGTGTCCTGAAAACCAGATCCAGAGGCAATAAATATTGATGCTTTTACTTTGACCTGGACAGAATATTTTTTCTATGCTTTTCATCCATTCAATTTAATATTAAAATATTTACAAAAAATTAAAAATGAGAAGGCAACAGGTATCATGGTCATGCCCCAATAGCCTTCACAACCTTGGTATCCTTTAATGCAGACTATGCATGTCTCAAAGCTAAGTAATATTTTTTGAAACCTCAAAAAATATCTTCTATATTCTTCTTTCAACCACTATCAACTTACTCTGATTGCAGGAATATTATCAGGCAAGCATGGTTAATAAAGGGCTATTCCCCCAATATCAATAGATGTCATGTTTGTAACCGTAATACACTAAAACAATATAATGTCACATACCTTTTGCCAGGAGCATGGTATAAACCCATTCCATTATTTCTTAACAAAATTATTCGACTCTGGAGCCACCTATGGGACCCTAAACTCTCATAAAATCAGCTCTATCTTTGATAATAGGCTCTAAAATTGGGGAGGGTGATCGTATTAAGAGGTAATTTAAAGGATGCTATAAGTCAAAAACCACCGTTAGCAAAATACCAAACAACATGGGATCCAAATAAAGTTTTGAGTGTACCACACAACTGAACTCCCAATATGACATTAAGTTTTGAACATATCTCAAAGAAATTGGTGGTTTTTTGCTTGCACTAAGCACAGCTCAACGGACACAAACCTTAACATTAATAAAAATATCTAATATATAACACTGAGTGAATGTTGTGTTATATTACCATAACTGATTTGATAAAAACTTCGGCTGCGGGACAAACCCAACCTAATATTTTCATATCCTTTTTTGAAAATACTGAGATTTGTCCAGCCAAAACATTGTATGATTACATGAGATTGACTAGAGATATAAGAGGTCATAATGACTACTTGTTTTTGTCACTTAAAAACCCTATAAACCAATTTCGGTTTCTACTACTGGTAGATGGATTAAAAATACTCTTACAGACTGCGGTATTGATACGCGCGTCTGCTCAGGTCATAGTACACGACACGCCTTTACATTCAAGCCTAAGTCTTAAACAATATCATTAAATGTAATCAGACAAACTGCTGGTTGAACAAATAATTCATTAACATTTACACAATTTTATAGGAGGCCAATTCCCAATTCAGGAGTTTGCCTAAGCTGTGCTTATGCTTAATGCAGAATAATATATTCTTAGTTTTTAGTACTTACACTATTGTCAATAGAATATATACTATGTACATTTATGTATATTGTGATCTAAATTAATGTGCCATTATTAGTTGTTAAATAAGGGATGGTTACCTATGTAGTGAATAAGGCTGTATAATTGATTAAGTATTAATATGATTACTGATTGTTAATTATGTTTAATTATAGAGAAGAATTTAAGATGTCTATAAATGAAAGTGTTAATTTCAAAAAATAAAATAAAAAATATTTTAAAGGACATAATGACCAATGAGTCAGGCTTATCTCAAGTTTACCATCTCTCTAAACATCTGCATGGTAAAGTAACATATATCGAGAACGAAGCACGCAGTATAATAGATGATCAAACGAACTTACCTGTGTGAAGTTCGATCATTATTATACGAAGTGCTTCGTTCGAAGATATATGTTCCCTACCCATCCCACCCCGGTAAAATTGAGATAACCTTTCAAGAATCTAAAAAGAATGACGGATCGCGCTAGGACACAGATAACGCACACTAATACTTACGTTTAGTTTTAGCTCTGAAAATTGCGTAGTTGCCGAGTGACTCGAGAAAGCTGCATGGTAAAGTAACATATATCTTCGAACGAAGCACTTCGTATAATAATGATCGAACTTCACACAGGTAAGTTCGTTTGATCATCTATTAGTCGCCTGCAAGTCTAGGTCTCGGCCTCGCAAGCCCTGAAAGTCTAGATCCAGGTATCGATCGGTCTGCGCCATGAGACTGGTTTTATGAGCACTGCGGCAGCATTTGTGACCTAGGACACGAGTCACGACCCGCCCACAATGCTTGCTCTCACATATTTTATACTTGTATGGCCAACGGAGATTATAAATATCATAGAATGACACACTCGAAACATTATAAAGCACTCTATGGCAAATTGCATTTTTATCACTGTTATACACCATCATTACATCAAAATGTATTAGACGTATCTCTGGAGCGCGTCCTATCTAACTTAGCTGTCACTATCGCAGAACTGTGTAGGTATAAATTACAGATTCCTTCGCCGATACAAGCATGTAACCAATTGAGATAAATATCCGGTCTGAAGCAACGTGACATCACATTCACATCCATCTACTGCCTGTGATGTCATTATAAGATTTAGAACTCTCAGAAAACATACGTTATATAAATTGGTATGTCTGACATGACTATAAATACTTCCTTTTTGAAAACATGGTTTAAAACTAACTAATTAAACAATGAACACAAAAAAAAAAACGTCAATATACTTACTTTTTTTAAACTAGATTATCAGTTATTTAATAGATTAAACACGAGATTAGCTTGAAATGTATTAGAAACACGCAGTTTATACATAAGTATTTTAATTAATTAACGGTCGGTAAAAATTGAAATTTACGGTCATTGTACTAAAATAATGATTACTTGGTCGTTCTATTGTACTACTTGTATATTACAGTCGGCCACAGATCGACCGCAAGGTCACTTGAAACAAAGGATTACTTTACACCTGAGAAATACGCGATTAATAGTGTCACATTATTTTATCGATCATACGCTGCATACGCGCCATATGAAAGAACGAATGATATTTTTTTAACAATCGTTCAACTTGTCTCATCATCATCAAGCGCCATATGAAAGAACGAATGATATTTTTTTATCAATCGTTCAACTTGTCTCATCATCATCAACATAATTTAGAATTTTATCTTTATTACGTGCCTGTATAGAAAAAAAATTAAAGAATCTTAAAATGAAAGAGTCTTGTTTATATTTACTATCAATGTCTATGAGTCATCATGACGATTAGTGCCCATTGTCTAGTATAGACACTTCTAGATGGACTCTGCTAATGAGTTAATTAAAGTTGTAAAACGTGTCCCTATTGACATTTAAAGTAGCCAATGCATTTATAGCTTGTAAGTATGTTATAAAACCTAACCAAAGGCACCAAAGGGACTTTTATCTAGCACTTATTTCATTTCGTCTTTTAGTTCTATTGTGGGGCAAGAGCACACAAAGTTTTACTAACTTTGGTAATAGTACCTAGTCTAAATAACAAAACATAAAATTATGACTTCTTTATGTTTTCTTTCAACCAGTTTGCTTGGCCTTTTTAGGATAAGTAATCAAGATAATTATTTCTATTCAAGCCTGGTGAATACAAAATCAGATTATAACCTGAGAAGAGACTATCAAAATAAAAGGCAAAAAAACAAATTTTGCCAAGATGAACTAATTTGGGTGGATTACAAGTTCGTATTCTTCATTTTTATTTAAGTACCCTTTAAAATGTAGTTTTGATTTAGCTTACATATCGTTCGTAACTTCGCGTCGTACCGACATTCTTGTTGATGCCCAAAGGCTTAATTACTGCAAACGCTAAGAAAGAATTCCTGCGCGGCTTGCGTAAGAACCATCTCGTTAATATGTCTGTTCTCTTCACACTTGTTTATATTACAGTGTGTTAGTAGGAGAGGTACGAGGAGCCTCGGATATTAATATAATGGCGGGCCCCGGCACTGGTTGACCTTGATGATGTCATCGTGCAACCGGCGAGATTTGTTTTCGTTGCTCCGTTACGATATATATTTTATTTGTTGACATTGTTTACTGAAAGAGCCGATGCATATTCAACGCTATTTGAACTATGTGGCCTACTGATAATGTTTTGACGAAGGGGAAATCATGTTATCTTGCTCGGACGTGATGAGCTCGACAGTACTAGGTAGGTGCGACAGGTTGTCGATATTATGCAGGAATGTGATTTATAAACAGAACTTATTACCACAACTAAATACGACTACGTGACTGAACGGTCTTGAACCACCCCGGTAGGTAATGATTCTGGTACTCCCTTGATCTTTACCTACTATTTATGTGGAAAATACTTGGCTTTAACATTCGTATTATATCATTATAATACTTATTTGTTTCAAAATGTATAATTTTAAACATTGTATGAACAAAGACACGAATAAAGTGGTTACCTACCGATTCTGAAAATCAGCAAACAAAGAAAGCAATAAGTTTTTGTACAAATCTGCTTCTTAGTTGATTCTTCCAGTTAGTCCAATAAACACACCATTGAGAATTGCTTAATGTTACTCTAATTTTACACGGCTTCAGAATTTGATACCTACTCACATGACATGGTATGTTTGTGTATGTTAGATCATTCAACCTCACGGCTACTCACAGACAACATTTAAATTCAAGCAAGGAGGAGCGAGTCCCACTCAGGTAAGATAAAGGAGCGCGCTTTGGCTAAGTACCTAAATGCGAAGTCACGAAGAACATGGAAATGTTGCACCACAGGGAATAAAGGCAATTTGAATTTACAGGGAAGCTACAGTTAATACTTAATACAAATTGCGTACATGCGTCTTGAAGAAAATGAACATTGCTGGATCATATTTAGGGCATTACGAATACGTTTTCTAAACAACACCTAAATTCTAATACGTCTGTACCTACTGTTTGTGGTAGTTTCCAAAAGTACTGGGTCTATATGGATGATTATTTTGTTTTGAACACATCTGACAATGGTTTCGATGTTTCGACGAAGAGTATTGCACACAAATCATGAGGATACATAGCATAGAGCAACATGAAATTGGAGAGATAATACAGCGTGGTATGTCAACAATGACCACGAAATGAGCGATCATCATACACTAATCGTGATAATTTCAAACCGGATCGATTACTTAATACGAGTTATATTATAACTGTCAGTGGCGTTTGGGCATCCGAGGGAATATTTTGTCCAAGTCCGAATTTAAATACTTATGTACTTATTTAGTTTAGGAACGAAAATATTCGGATGGCCCTTGTAGAGCCACGGAGGTTCACAATATAGGTTAGGTTTCTAATAATTTTGTAATTAATTTTCATCTCCTGTGCTTAGACTTTTGAACAGAGGAACAGGAGGCTAAACCATGATGATATTGCGACTGAATTCCAACAAATATCGACCAAAAGCAACGTTGTTTATCACACTTAACACGTTACGTTATTTTTATTCCATCCACACTAAATTGGGTATATATTACTCGCACACTGGGTGCGCGTGTAATTTTATCCGTTATGATTCAGTTTGTGCTCTCATAAATCGACCAATAGCATCCCGGATAGCCCGGGAGGAGCCAAAACCAACTGATTAATACAATTGAGGAGCACGACAGAGTGGCAGCGTATTGTGCGACACCTACTCGTAGAGAATAATTCATTCCTCGAATCAAAATAATTTATGTTACTACCTACGTAGTCTGCGTTCTATGAACTTTGACTGCTGTATGCACTCATTGTCCGTCAGTAGGGATGCCAGTGTATAGCCGGCGCGGCGGTATTAACGGTTTGAAAACCCACTATATGTTCTTTAGGAGTTCAATAAACTTATGATCCATTATTGTTTCTCAGGCTGGACTTTAGCACCAGATAAGAAAACATAGGTAGTCAGTAATTAAACTGTGTATGTCTCTTCACTATTCATATTTCTATGAAACATTACCAGTACTACGTGTTATTTAAGCACCAATGCCATCATCACTTTAGAAAAACCTGACGCATCCACTACGACGCATTTTCATTTTAAAATTGTTTACCGGAGGATTTTAAATCTGCAGGGTAATTGCGTAACACACTATCAGTAGCAATGGGTTTCATTTTGACAGTTCAACATTCATTGCGTTATTTACGTTGTTGAGCAGACACACTTTTCGAACGTATGGAGCAATGGATTAGCAATATGCTTCAAAATTATTCAAATTTAGAGTAATAGTGTGTTACGCAATTAGGGTGCAGAACAAAGCGAATAACGAGTTATCTAGATAACTATAGGACACTGTTATGGAAGTAAATACTGATCTTTGTCTTAACTAGCCCCTCGTTAGTCTAGACTGGTTGCTAGAGCGACTCTTGGGCATAAGATGAGATCTTGGGTCAGATTGAACACGGTGCAATTGTAAGAAATTCCTTAGTATAACGGTTAGCCTTGGATTGAAATTATGTCCGGGACTTGGCTTGGCCTCTGTCTGCTAATAATTTGCATCTGGCTATTAACCTTTCATATCAACCTCTCCAGAACAGGTGTATTCTTGAAGTTTTTGCAATCTCCCTTGCTTCGACTTCAATATTTCCATTGGAACCGACGCGGACGAGTAAACTTCACCCTGTGTTCTATTCGATTGTTCGATTGCTGGTAATCGCTTGCTATTTAGTTGCCAGTCCGTAGCCTCAAGCCTGCAAGTCTTGTCGAACCAAAACATTGAACCAAACGTACTTGCTTATGCTAAATATACTCCGATACCAAGTAACGTAATATCTGGCGCGTAAACAAAGCACATTCCGACGATTCCGTGCAAATCATTCCGCAGTTCGCGCGAATGAATCATAATTTATTTAATAACTGCTTCGATTCGTCTTACTGACCCTGAAATCGAATTTCAAAGCGTGCTCTTTTTCATAGAGATTATGGTTTATGCAACTAATATGCTAGTTTAAGACATTTCTGTGTGGTTTTGTTTTGCTTTCATTGAATGAAACCTGAAGAAAACCAGGATTTTTAAACACGGATAATCACTTCTGTATTTCACTTAACCCTTAACACTTTGTTTACATAAGGCGCGAGTACAAACATAAGCTCTCTTATTCGCAGCAATGTAATTTAATTAACGTCAGCGGATACTTACTCAGTATCACGTAGTTTGTTCAGTGCACATGCCCTCGGTCAATCAGTTCCTTGTTGACTAGACATTGTTCTGCGTTCCACTTCCAATCTTATTAACAGGCTTCACTCATTATTGCTTCGTATGAATCCGTAAATAATACTTTGCTATATAAATCAATGATGTTTGTTTATTCGATCCTTTTACAGATTGATTATTTAAACCCTTTTAAAATCTCCAACTAAAGTTTGATTACGTTTATAAAATTTCGTAACTGGGTGAAATGGCGCAATGCAGAAGTTTCAAAAAGATCGTCATAATTTTCGGGAACAGTTTTATACCTATCACTCTGGTCACCTTTTGAACACTGTTGGCTCATCGATCAAATTATGTACAAAGACCAGCACATCAAGCTACCGCAATCTGTCAAATTTTCCTTGAATCTATCAAAGAGACAAATTGGGGTAGCTTGATGTGCTGGCCTCTGTACATTTTTAACGTAGATACCTTTTATGAAGTTCACATTGATGTGTCATCATTTTGGCAACATCATGCATGCGCTTAAATGATAATGCTTCAAAATAACAATGTTTTTAGCAAGGACACGATCGTAAAAAAAAATATACACCTTTGAAATTGCATGCGGAACGAATGACGAATGGTGAATGAGATAAAGACGGGTCACGTATTTGAACTAATATTTTTCATACCGAAGTCGTTTTTATGAGTATAAAGCACTAGCTTTGCACTGCAATCCATTATTATTAAATTTTTACAGTTTTGGACTTTTGGCGCGAATTCCGAATGAGAACGTGACTTGGAGCGTTAATTATTTAAACGCTTTATCGCCATTAGCAAATATGTGCAAGTAATGAACGATGCGTGCTTGCTGCGTAGTTGCCATATTGCTTCATAACTTTAGATTTTGCGTCTTACAAAGATTTTATTTGATTCTGGGTCACAAAACCGGTTCTTAATATACCTACTATTGTTACATTATTTTATTATTTAACCTATAAACTATACTATTATTAGTACAAAGTTCGGAATTTATTAATTTCATGAAACATCTCCATTAAGGTAATTAGCCAAACTAGGCATGCATGACACATGACAAAAGGCTTTTAGATACTACGCTAAGCAGTCACTGAGTACTACTACGATGTATGGTTTCCCGAAATACTTGGTACTTGATTCTATTCTTTTTCTTATTTTATTTATGACGAAACAATATGGGCGACTTTTCAAAAGATAATTGGAGATGTACGATCCATCCACAAGTAGACTGAATGGTTACTTAACATAGCTTGTAATGACCTAACAATCGCATTTATCGCGTAGTAGGTGTCGATTTCCTCATTGATGGAGGCCTCACGTCAGACTTCCACTATTAAACACTGAAAATTCGAGATAAAGCTTCGTACAGACCTCCATTGGACCTCACCAAGGACGATGGACGATGATAATGACGAGACAAAACAACAAAAATAACAAATTTTTAAATATCTAATGTATAATAAACAAATGATCGTTCAATATCGCAGTGATTCACGAGAGAATGACGACTGATTCATCCCGTCACCCGTGCCGCCGGAGCGTGACAGTCGAGGGTCTGCGGGTCACGCAGTCACGCTCCATAATACTGGTAGTAACGTGTTATCATGAACACGGTCGTGTCACGTACCGGAGCAATGCGAGACATTCAACTGTTGACTTTTCTTTCATTGCCGTTTATTATCTGTGCGATGTCAGTTACAGACTAAAAAATAGACCGAACTATATAAAAAAGTGTTGTCTAGTTTTTGTTTGGTTATTGCCGTTAATTTAACATGTGTTACGGCTTGCTAGCGTCTTGTCACTGCACGTTTATCTGAGCAAACTGGTTCCACAGTATTTGCAGTTGGCTCGTCGATACTATACTCTTTAAATGATGGTTTTAAGTAGTTGACCTGGCTATAAGTAGTTGACCTAGTATGGAAAATTAATATGATTATTTAATGCGATCAAAGTCTATCAACTAGACCGCGTACGTGACATATTTTAGGTGCAATAACCTTGCGACGCGGGGGACTTGTAATGACCCAAAAACTTTGTCCATGGAAATCTTGTAGACAAGTGTAGCACAGTAAAGGCACAGTGGCGTTCGTTGCCGTCCGTACTGTAGCCAAATATGTAGTAACTGCATTTTCTACCATCTGCACCGAAATTGCGTAACACACAGTTCAATCACAGCCTGAAGAATGTTAAAGGATTCCTAAGCCTTTGAAAATTTCGCTTGCTCAACAACTTATATAACGCAATGAAAGTTTCTGAACTGTCAAAATGTATTGCCATTGTGTTACGCAATTACTCCGCTATTTTGCTTCCTTTCCTCATCATTGGTCCCACACTGCATTTGAATTAGAATCATTGTAAGGCAGCTAAATGATCGACAATGACATCAGTCCATCGGTTACGAAGGCCACAATGACTCAGCTGAAGTCACGAAAACGAAACGATGCACATCCCTGGTGCGCAGGGTTCGGGCTAGCTCCAGCAGCATCCTGAGGGCATTCGCGCAGAGGTTCGATTGCCAGTACCTACCTGAACCATTGCTGTATGGTTCACATACGGGGCAATCGAAGTATGTAATAATAATATTTATGGTCTTTCTAATTGTATGTGTTTTTATTTTATTTTATTTGTGGTTGTGTTTTTGTTGTGTGTCTATGATCCTATGTTGGTCGAAATAAACGATTTATTGTTATTATTAAGGAAATATTAATCCTCATTCTTCTTGTTTGATTCTTCTTGTTTCCTCAAGGTTCATGTTATGTTTTCTGTGCTAGAGTCGCTTTTGGTTATTCGGTACACTTATATGGTTTCCTCAGCTGAGAATCAACAGGCAGTTAAGAAGTGATGTCGATGAAGCCAGTCAATTCTTCGGGTTTTCTTTTCTTGATAAAAAAGTGAAAACTTGCATCAAATGTAGGCTTCTCGTACTGTGGATGCGTGCGAAAGTTCACCAAGGTTGAAATAGGAAAGACCAACATACGCTGGGCCATAAAATAAAGAAGCATGATACTATGAGAAAGATTCTTCAGGTTCCTAAGGCTATTCAAAACTATTTTATTAGACTTCGCAGTCGTGTTCTTTCGAATTTTCACGGAAGAGGTTGTTGTTTTATTTAATAGCACTGCAAAGCAGTTGTCTTCTTTCAAAATGCAGACATATAATTTAATAGCCGTATTTTCGCGATAAAATCAGCACCCTAATTGCGTAATACACGATCAATCTGAATGATTTTGAAGGATTGTGCTAATCCATTGCTTCACCATGTTTTATAAATTTGTCTGCTCAACAACTTAAGACGCTGACAAGACCGAAATAGGCTTGTCTCAAACAATTTTTTAGCCAAATCTGTACAGTTTGTAACGGCGAAAAAAATATATGTTAATCTTGAACATATTTCTGAGAACCTTGTTGTATTCAAAACACGTTTTTGAAAAGTTTTCTCGATACAAAAAAATAGTAAACTAACCTCTTAAAATGATCTTCTAACAAAAATATCTGTATTACTCATCAACGTACGTTAGTAAAATTTATAACAATAACGTATCATATTTAAATACAGAACTTGGTTGTTTTTTATTTTTGAATACTCAACTTATATAAAAGTAATTAATTATTTTATGATATGTATAAAGTTAGGAGCGTCGCGTCATCGCGCTTCTCTTTCTTATGTATGCAGTTCGACAGTGATCGCATAGACGCGCTGCTAGACGGACGTATGTCGCTTTGCCCCGCAGCCCCGCAGTCCCGCTATCCGTTCGTTTAATATTTTGTTGTTTGACAACTTATTTTATTATGTTTTTATAACTACAATACATTGTAAAAATATTGGCACGTAAACATATTTGTATAGGATATTTTATAAGTTGCACATAATTATAGGTCTAAGTTGTGTAAATATTTTCTGTGCAAAATGGGAAGCAAACAAAAATGCCGAGGCCAGCGAAAAAAGCGCTTTTAAGCTAATAAACAAAAATATCTCATGGAAGTAGTAAAATAAGTAATTTTTTATAATGTAATATTGAAAAAACAAGTACACGAACAAAAATGAAATTATAATTAAATAGGTACTTTATAGGCTATTTTGTACAACCCATAGCGCAAATTCATCAATAACGATAACGCATGGTTGGTCTAGTGGTATTAGCATAGATTCTGGCGAACTAGTTTAGAGTTCGTAACTAAGTCAGGTCTTACAGAATTTGAATAGGATCCATTTTTTATTTTGTAATTTTAGGAAATTCATTGTTTTATTTTTATATTTAAAAAAAATATATATTTATTCAGTAAAAAGAGACGTTTGGTGAACAGTTCAGAAGTAGGTGAAGCTTCGGAAATTGTTTTTCACCAGTAAGTTTGTAATAAGTACAGATGCCAGCACATCAAGCTACCCGACAGTGTCAAATTTTCCCAATCAACTTTGAACCGTATACTTTAGTGATAAGGTTCTAAATCTATTACATTACATTTATGTTTGCATAACTCGTCAAAATGTAAGGAACACCTGATTTTTTTATTCGCGACTGCAGTTTTCGTCCCTTTACTAAAGTTGTTCATAATGTTGAGTAGTACAATCTCCCATTTCGTTTAGTCACATGTTTTCAATTTCAACCTGTATAAGTATGTACAGACGCCAGCACATCAAGCTACTATAATCTGTAAAATTTATTTAATAGATTTAGAACCTTATCACTAAAGCATAAGGTTCAAAGTTGATTGGAAAAATTTGACACTTTCAGGTAGCTTGATGTGCTGGCGTTTGTAATTATTACAAACTTACTGGTGAAAAACAATTTCCGAAGCTTCACCTGCTTCTAAACTGTTCGCCAAACGTCTCTTTTTACTGTAAAGAAAATTAATAATTAAAATATTTATATGTATATTTTTACTTTATTTATATATATTTTTTTTATATAAAAATAAATATAAAAAATGAAAATTTCCTCAAAATTACAAATAAATAAAAAAAAGAAACCATTTCAAATTTGCTAAAAATTCTCCTGGCTACGAACTCGGAACTCGCTCTTTAGAACCTAAGCTAATACCACTAGACCAACCTAGCGATATCATTATGGTCGAATTTATGCTATCGGTTGTACAAAAATTTAATTTTTGTTCTCGTACCTATTTTGTCAATATTACCACGGTATAATTATATGCAGTATTCTATCTTCATACAAACGGACGATGCGCGAGCTATGCCTACGCGCCTCGATCTCGGCATTCGCTCGGCAGGCAGACAGTCGCGACTGTGCCGCAGTGACGAACGGTCGGTGTGTTGTTTTTATACTTTAAAATCTATACTTATAATAAATCCGCATTCTAATATAAAGCTTAATTAAAAATTGTTTTGGGAAACATGGACAAGGTGGGGAACTCCAATCTTTACAAACTTCGACACCTACCTACTCAACTACAATGCAAGAAACAGCTGACGAGTAATTTTAATAACTTTTTATCTCAGCTTATTAACGTCTCTATAAATTAGGTACCTACAACTCGCAACAACTCACAACAAAAATTCTTTGGTCACCAATGCCAAGCTGAACAGCTGGCTACGAATGTTTTAAAATCACAACCCTCTCAAACATCTAAATATTCTGTGAATATCTCATGAGTCTAGCTGTTGTTGTCGTTATTAATACCGAGAAAAAAAAAAACGGTTTTTTGTGGTATAATTGTTGTTATGGCAGCAGCAGAAATACTTAATCTGAGAAAATTTCAACTATTTAGTGACAGACAGACGGTCAAATTTATTTTTTTCTAGTATTATTCATACACACAGTACAATAAACAACTATTATTAATAATAAAATACCACGTCTTTACTTTGAATTATACAAACTAACAAAACAAAACACACATGCCCCGAGGTTTCTAACACAAGCGTAAGTACCTACCGTATCATGATTCATGAACCGCCTATAACTACCTATTTCACTCTTGTCAATCACTTTCCTTTACTCTATTCACTTTACACCAGACATCGTTTTTTTCGGGAGATAAAAGGAAATACTTATCCATTAAAAAGACACATTATGTACCTACCTACTAGTAAGTAAAATTATTTTATAGTCTTACCTTTCAAAGTTTCCAGGTAATCTAAAAAAAGTTATCCCTGGACGAATTCATGCAACCAAAAACAGCACAATATATCCTACTCGTCATATTAAATATGTAATTGAACTTATTTTTAGTGAAAAAATCGCGCGGTTATTGTTAAAAAAACAACACACCGACCGTTCGTCACTGCGGCACAGTCGCGACTGTCTGCCTGCCGAGCGAATGCCGAGATCGAGGCGCGTAGGCATAGCTCGCGCATCGTCCGTTTGTATGAAGATAGAATACTGCATATAATTATACCGTGGTAATATTGACAAAATAGGTACGAGAACAAAAATTAAATTTTTGTACAACTCATAGGGTAAATTCGTCGATAATGATATCGTTAGGTTGGTCTAGTGGTATTAGCATAGGTTCTAAAGAGCGAGTTCCGAGTTCGTAGCCAGGAGAATTTTTAGCAAATTTGAAATGGTTTCTTTTTTTTATTTATTTGTAATTTTGAGGAAATTTTCATTTTTTATATTTATTTTTATATAAAAAAAATATATATAAATAAAGTAAAAATATACATATAAATATTTTAATTATTAATTTTCTTTACAGTAAAAAGAGACGTTTGGCGAACAGTTTAGAAGCAGGTGAAGCTTCGGAAATTGTTTTTCACCAGTAAGTTTGTAATAATTACAAACGCCAGCACATCAAGCTACCTGAAAGTGTCAAATTTTTCCAATCAACTTTGAACCTTATGCTTTAGTGATAAGGTTCTAAATCTATTAAATAAATTTTACAGATTATAGTAGCTTGATGTGCTGGCGTCTGTACATACTTATACAGGTTGAAATTGAAAACATGTGACTAAACGAAATGGGAGATTGTACTACTCAACATTATGAACAACTTTAGTAAAGGGACGAAAACTGCAGTCGCGAATAAAAAAATCAGGTGTGCCTTACATTTTGACGAGTTATGCAAACATAAATGTAATGTAATAGATTTAGAACCTTATCACTAAAGCATACGGTTCAAAGTTGATTGGGAAAATTTGACACTGTCGGGTAGCTTGATGTGCTGGCATCTGTACTTATTACAAACTTACTGGTGAAAAACAATTTCCGAAGCTTCACCTACTTCTGAACTGTTCACCAAACGTCTCTTTTTACTGAATAAATATATATATTTTTTTTAATATAAAAATAAAACAATGAATTTCCTAAAATTACAAAATAAAAAATGGATCCTATTCAAATTCTGTAAGACCTGACTTGGTTACGAACTCTAAACTAGTTCGCCAGAATATATGCTAATACCACTAGACCAACCATGCGTTATCGTTATTGATGAATTTGCGCTATGGGTTGTACAAAATAGCCTATAAAGTACCTATTTAATTATAATTTCATTTTTGTTCGTGTACTTGTTTTTTCAATATTACACTATAAAAAATTACTTATTTTACTACTTCCATGAGATATTTTTGTTTATTAGCTTAAAAGCGCTTTTTTTGCTGGCCTCGGCATTTTTGTTTGCTTCCCATTTTGCACAGAAAATATTTACACAACTTAGACCTATAATTATGTGCAACTTATAAAATATCCTATACAAATATGTTTACGTGCCAATATTTTTACAATTTATTGTAGCTAAAAGAACAAAATAAAATATTATATGAACGGATAACGGGGCAAAGCGACATACGTCCGTCTAGCCGCGCGTCTATGCGATCACTGTCTGATTGCATACATAAGAACGAGAAGCGCGATGACGCGACGCTCGTAACTTTATACAAACCAAAAAAAATTAATTACTTAAAAATAGGTTGAGTAGTCAAAAATAAAAAACAACCAAGTTCTGTATTTAAATATGATACGTTATTGTTATAAATTTTACCAATGTACGTTGATAATTAATAGAGATATTTTTGTTAAAAGATCATTTTAAGAGGTTAGTTTACCATTTTATTGTCTCGAGAAAACTTTTCAAAAACCTGTTTTGAATACAACAGGGTTCTCAGAAATATGTTCAAGATTAACATATATTTTTTTCGCCGTCACAAACTGTATAGATTTGTCAAAAAAATTGTTTTAGACAAGCCTATTTGGTTCTTGTCAGCGTCTAATTCAGTGTAAATAGTTAAAAAAAATCAGTGTAAATCCTTAAAATAATTTTAAAAAAGGGGTAAAAATATTCATTTGTTTTTTTAATCGCCTTGTCTAATTTGATTTTAGCACTTCATACAGAACAATAAATATATAAGAGCGCCCTCTATTGGTTCATTGGTAATTATTATTGACCGCGTCACTTTGTTTCATCCTTGGTAGTTCGCTGTATCACATCCTTTTAAGAATGGCGCTAGGATATCGGAGAAATAGTGGGCGTGGCTAAAAATACCTAAACATTGGAGCTCAATATTGGTTTTCAGCGTCTTAAATAACGCAATGAATGTTGTTGAACTGTCAATATGAATGTTAGTGTGTTAAGCAATTACCCCGCTGTTTAAATAAGGTAAAAGTAATCAAAACTTAGCCGGTTTTGATTATTTTCAGCGTTATCCAGCAATTATAATAGAGTTTACAGATTGACGTATGTATATGTCGCAGTTTTTCCCGAACGCAGCATAAAATGATGTAATCCATTGAGGGTTGCGGGCTAATGCGGACTTTTCTCATACCAGGGGGTATAGTTTCAGTCCAGGAGCTCAAGCCGACTATCTTTTCATAGACAAAGTGAAAACTTGCCGGTAACAAACTGGCATCATGCTAGCATCAAGTAGAGCTCATGACCAAACTATATTTTGTGCCCACTATTTATTATAAGTGCCTGTACTCAGCAGCTTCGTGCTAGATGAAAGGAGTGGGTTGTTCTTTAGAAATTTTCTCCGTGAGTTTACCAAACCACGGGTGGGACGTGAACTTCCGACCCTAGGATCATTAGTCAAGGTCTAAGGCGTTGTTTTGCACCTAAGTCTATGAATAATTAGTTTTTTTTTTTAAATAAAACGTAATTTGAATAAGTAAGTATGTACGCACGGCTACACATCAAGATGTACATAACCAGTATAAGCCGACTTCTGATTGTACGAAAAACCTATACCTACAATGCGAGCTCAGCTAAAACTGAAAAAATATAGGTAGTTTGATGTGTAGACGTGTGTACATACAACCAGCTAAGTAAATAAATTATAATGACTTTGAAGATGAATGACTAATGTTTGTAATGTAATAATAGCTTATAGTGTAGGTAGAACTAAGAATACTTATCCGTGAAGAAAGAACAACAATTGAGTTAACTACGGGAGGTACGTGGGACTAGTCAACCTATTTTTTAGTTAGTAGGCATGTACGAGCTATAGACTCATGTGTGTAGGTACTTACCTACCTTATAAATTTCCCATGATTAGGTATGAATTACGATGCTATGGAAATTATGATGGAAATGTATAAGTAAGTACTTAAATAAGTTATGACATTACGACCGTATAAGTCATTTTCACAGTTGGTTGCTATTGTTAATTATTTACAATAACTGTGTCTATGTTAGGAAATAATTTTACACTAGGTAGGTATAGCTAATTAGCTATTCTATTAATACTTATAAAAATATTGAGTAAGTATTTTTTAGAACATGCAGTGTTAAAAATAATTCTACAGACTAGTTACAAAAGTGCTAATTTGGAATTAAAATTAGTGGCCAATCATTATTCTACAGTTGCATTTTTTCTAATTAGGTACAAGATTAGAAAAAAAAAATAAGACGGAGATGCAAAAACTTTTAGGCCCGTATTACAGAATGTCACTCAATACTCAAGCATTACTTAAAACTAGATTCAAGCCATTTGATTGGTTGAAACTAGTTTTAAGTAATGCTTGAGTACTGAGTGACGTTCTGTAATACGGGACTTAGATAGGTAAGTAAGTAGGTACACATTTTATATAATTATTTTAAATATCATATTAAAAAAAAAGAGATTAAGCTTAAATATACATACCTGCTATTCCGCTGAACATTTTGTTTGATTTTTTATATTTTTATCACAATTTAAAAACACTGAATCTTCAATGCGTAATCACGATCAATATTTTTGAACAATTTGCACCATATAATTTTCACGGAACGCGTTTACGAAGTGCGCTGCGATTGCAATGCCTTTCAAGGTACTACTCTACTCAACAAAAATCAACTTGACCGCCCGAAGCCCCGAACTCAAAGATACATTTTCCATGCGGATGATCTATGAACCGACTGTATTTTTATCGATGACGTCAATGCAATACGCGTTTAGTTTATCCCAATACTTCACTACACTAAAATAACGTCGTTTTTCAGTTATATATAATCCCGTTGCTTATGACAATAATTACAATTGAAACTACCCTTTAATGTTAATAAATTATAAAATGAAAAACAATGTTATTAGATTTATTATTATTATTCATTACTCGCATTTGTTTTGCTACCAATTACTACCACATGGTAGATAACGTGATTTAACTTGTAACTCTGTCTTCAGAGAAAAAATAACTTCCGGTTGAATCTAATGTGATGTGATGGCATTGAGACATTCTAAGAACGACGAAACATTATTTTACCAATGGCAATGCTGAAAATAGTATAACTAAATTAATAATAACGTAAAACAAGACAAATTAAATAAAAGTTATTCAATTAGTTTATGCTCAACAACTAAAATTTCAACGATAAATGGAACCGGAACGTAACGGTTACCTAGCAACAAACTCCTTGACAACTATTAGTTAAACAACAATCAACATACTGTGTCACTATAATCGTTCGTGGAGCGATAAATCAGTTCATTTCACGTTGTTAGTCAGTGTGTGCAATGTCGAAAGAAAATAATAATTTGCGGCTGCTGGGCTCGCCTGTAAACTTATCGTACAGAGGCAAGAAGAAAGACGAAAAAAGGAACATTCGGAATCGTCCGCGATCTGCACTACAAAGCACTGTTTGCATTGCACCGGTACTTATACTCTATCAGGCTGTATATTTGTATCTAAATTAAATAGTACATAATAGTTTTTCTCTAACCTGCTATTTTCCATAGCAAATGCCTGAAATACCTATTATAATGGGCGCCGATTACTTTTGCATACTATTCATCTTTATGATTAAACATTATTGTAGTCTGTGGATTAAACAAACATTGTAGCCATGGTGACCTTTTTCTCTCCCCTTTCAAATCCTTGCGTACACCCTATTGTCACGCATATTATATTACCAATAAATTAGAAAAGAATAATCTGAACATTGTTTATACTGAGTAGGAATTAAAATGTAAACGTTTTAAATTAACGGTATAACTAATATTTTTGCTGTTTTAAACACACGTTTAATATTTAGGGAGAGTGCAGGTAAAATTGGAGCATTTAATAATCTCAATGTTCACAATAATAGGTCTTCTATCATTATAATTTGTTACTAGGGCCTCATCTCATACCTTTAAACAACAAAGCTATTTGATGCTACATAATCAATCCTTGGCGAATGTATTTTGTTGTAATGACACCTTTTTCTCTACCCTGAGAATATCCTGCAAATGCTTATTTTAACACCGTGTGACAGAATGAAAATTGTGTGGTTATTGACAACACAAATTATCTTGTTAGTCCAACTAATAAGGCTGCCCATTGTATGTTTTGTAATGTAAAATGTATTTTTGTTATGTAATTTGTTATTTTTTAAATGTTTCACTTCAGGACCATCCAGAGAGATACAAGAGGCCGTTTTCAGCCGATACAAAAGACCGAGCGCCATCAACCAGAAGTTTTTTAAAAGCATTCAGTGCAGAATTATTGCAGTCATATAATAGTAAAAATGTTTTTATTACCCTGGAACAGATCTTTTTTTGCCAACTCAGAATTGTTTATTCCATTCCCCATCAATTTTTTTTTCCAGATTCCCCAACTGCTCTAAAAATAGTTGCACCAACAACTAATCTACTCAGAGATACAAAAGCCATTGGAGCCCATTCTCATAGAAACAAAGAAATATGCAGCAATGCTTCCGACTATGGTTCTGAAGACACTTACATTAGTTTAGGAACTAAAATCAAAGCTAAAGCTCAACTAGGCATGAAGAAAAACAACAATTCAAAGAACTTTGTTAAGTACAGGAACATAGCTAAAAAATCACGGAAGCCTATGGAGAAATCAATAAACGAAGATAATTTAACTGTTCAAGATTATGGATTAGAAGTGAAAATAATTGAGAGGGGTCAGTCCCCAACCAGAAACAAAAATATCTTTCATGGGAGAAGTTTGTCGCCTTCATTCAAGACGCGAGCATATGAATCATATTTCATTCCTCTTGACTCTGAGAAGAAAGAGACAAAGTTCGGACATTGTTCGCACAGTGATACCAGCATACAGTCAGAGGTGGAGAAGGCTATAGATACCTACTCCCGCCGACTAACCGTATCTAAACAACAGCTGTCCTTAGTAGAAGAAGAATCTACACAGGATTGTGAGAGTGTCCCTTCACAGCACATGCCAAGTTTATCTCCAGAAATGTCCCTAGAAGACAAAATCAATAACGGTGATCGCGATGATAATATGGCTGCAAGGAATAGTTATGTAGTTGACTTCAAACACGATGATTATGATAAAATCACTCAGAGCTACATGTGCGACCCACGGACTTACAAGAGCTTTTACGATGATTTCCGCAAGAACCCTATTGATTTATACAAGACTAAATTATCTAGTACCATAGTGCATACAGATTCGTCGTCAAAAGACTCTGGTTATCCTGACAGTGGCGCAAATGATGACAGATTTTACGTACAGAACTATTCACTGCCAAATACGTCGATACTAAAGCAATCTAGCTCACACGATAAAGTCGAAGAGCAGCCCAAGAGCTTGGATAGTGCATCCACAAACAGCAACGATCAAGGGTACCAGAAAACATTTCCATCAGATAAGAAGGGTCAATGGGCTGAACCCTTGAACCACAGCCGCTTGCTCTACAAAGATTTCTTCCTAAAGAAAGAGGGACACATTGCAATACCTCCTCAGAACTCTCCTAGTAAGAGTGATATACCCATACCTGGAAGTAGTGAAGGGACAGATGAAATCAAATCGGACAATACAGATACCAATTTAGATTACCCACCCTATCTTATTAATAGTACGACTAAAGCGTATACGTCTAAAGTTATTGAAGATTACAAAAAAGAATTAGAAGCTATAAACAATCTGCATGATCTTACTATTAAAGATATACAGACTGACGCAGTATCTCCCACACCCCTAAACATAGACAAAATGTTCGAAGATGCTTCTAATTTTGAGGACAAGAAGGACGCAAGCGAAAGCTCCCAGGAGAGCAACATTACAGACCAATCGCCAATGAATAACAAAATTTATATAAATACCAAACGAGACATATCGAAGATTTCGACGAAAGAGCTGATTCAAAATTATTTAAAAGTCAAAGAGGGGGATTACACTAATGCATCTAAAACCGCAAAGAAAACTGATAAAAAAGCAAGCAATGGTGGTTCAGGAGAAAATTCCCTAGGGTTGAAGCAGGAATGGAACAATAAAAGCTCAAAAAGCGGTGGCAAAAGTCCGATTCCGGTAAACATAAGGAATCAAACTCAAAAGAATATGTATACGATTAAAACTCCTATGAGCGCTAGGATCGACAGCGTTCAAAATGACAAAGATATTGATTCGTGGATGTCTCTATCAGCACCTTCTCCTAGGGTTCTCGAAATTGAACTAACAGAAAAGGAGCCACGGAAATCTGAACCTTCGAGGCCTGAAGAAAACCTCGAAGCCATGAGACCTCCGGCGCCTGTCCGTACTGAAGACAAAGATTCGAAAAAGGAACCATCCAAGGAACTAAGTTCTCAGTCTACAGTGTTAGATATTTACTCGATGCTGAAAGAAATTGAGAGTTACGGAGAGAATCCCGTGACAGAAGTTGCTAACAGAATTCTATCGGAACCTGAAAGTAAGAAAGAGGAAGAAAGTTTCTCGCCCAAAGATAATTTTATGTGAGTTGAACATGCAGTAAAGGATTTTAATGAAATAAATGATCATCATAAACTTGATTTAAAATTATGATATAGTAGTTAATTATAAGTATAATACAGCCACCACAGGGTGGCAGGATATGATGCGCAAACAATAACCAAGAAACCATCATGTCCATTGCATCATTTTAATCTCCCAATTTAAACTTTCAGGGAAATATTTGAGTTCCTGGAAAAAGTTGAACAGAGCGCGAACGATGCTCTCTCCGTTGTTACTAACACTACCCCGCAAACGATGCCTAAGTGAGTATGATAATTGAAGAAATAAAATAGCCTTTTTATTGTTACTGTAATCACGGCATTCAACCTGTTAAGGATCAACAATTTTTTGATCTACTATTGAGACCCAGATGCCTTTCGCAACTGGAAACCTGGGCCCTACTATAATAACAGTTGCACCACATAAGGTTCAAATTCGCTTGACCCTTTCCTTCGTGTAATAATAACTTGATATAAAAGTATATGGTAACCGCTCTTATAACCTTGTTATTTGTCAGACTAGAGATGCTACTGAAGCTGCCACAGACGGAGCTAGCGCAGAGGCTGGTGACAGCTTCCCTACAGCTGGAGGAACGATCCTGCTGCATCGCGTTGTTGCAAGAGAGTCTTTCTAACCATAAGGAGCAGGTTGCTAAACTTTATCGTATTTTCATAAATATACAAAAAATATATGAAGCCCGTTTATATGCGACAGGGTTTTTTGCGGTACGGCGTATAAAAGGCATCCTAGAAAAAATTGCCGTCAAAAACTTTGGTTTATTCGCCGTGTGTAGGCACGGTTCGTCAGTGTTGTATAGATCACGATGGAAGTTTGTTGATAGACACGTTTTTTCTAAAGCGTGGTTTATACATTGTACCGTAAACCCTACCGTGTACAAAAGGCCTTAAGCGTACAATACGCCCAATCGTTTCTGTTTAAAGAATCATTTCTATGGTTCGTGCTTTCATAAATTTGTATAGAGATGTATTTGTTATCATAGACGGTGAAACTTTGATCTTGAAAGAACCATATAAGATTGATTAACTTTTGCGAATGCATTATTTATGCTATATTTTCAGATGATCAACAAAGTGAGCAACTTGGAGAAGCAGTCAATTCGAAACATAAACAAAGTGAAGCAGGAGTGTGAGGAGACCATTAAGAGACACCAGAACTTCATCGATCAGGTATAAATGCGCGGAAAATACGTCTTTGATGGAGTATATCGTAAAAGTAGAATAAGTCAACTTGAGGCTCTCTTTTGATTACGCTGCGGGGTATACTGGCCACGAAACTTGTCCACCAACAAGGGTTGATTCACAATGAATTCAAAACTATTACAGCAACATTGAATAGGCATAGGTATACCCTGTGTGTGGTTTATGTCATGTGTGTATGTGTGTAAAAATTACAGATAGATTTCAGTAGTACTGACGGCGATGCTGAGTTGAATAAACGCTAAAAGCAAATCTGACTTAAAACTTTGAAAGGAAATAGGCAACTGCTATTGTAACACCAGCCAAGCAGCCTGCCATTAAGCCCGCCAATGAGCCAGCCAATCAGCTACCGCGTGCCCAGCCATACCAGCCAATCACAGCATGCCATCATGAACAACCCAAGCCTAAGCCAATGCCTATTCGCCAAGCCAAAGCCAAGCCTTCCCAAAAAGTCCCCTGCCATAACTCAACAAACTCTATTTGAGAGTCCAAATTAATCTCTGTCCTCTTTGTAGTTGATAAACGACAAGAAAACTCTGAACCACCGTATCGAGCAACTAGTTGACGAGCGAAGAGCGCTCGAGGAGCGATGGAAGCGGTCTGCGCAGGGGCTGGAAGAGCGGTACAAGCTGGAACTGCGCAATCAGCACGACAAGATGCAAGCTGCGCAACAGGTGAGCGCGAATATCCTATAATTAATAATCTTGTTTTTCCTTTACAATCATGTAAATAGCGATGGTCAAGCCACCTATAGAATTGTAGTTTACCCAGTTTTGCAAGTATTTCGCTTGACATCAAATTCTTTTAGATCTTTCTTTCAGACCTCAAGGAAATTAATTTGGTTTGTAAATGTATGTGACTATGGCTGCTTAGATTTTAAGTGCTTTTGGTGAATAGCCTTTATTTAATAACAATATTATCGTCCTTACAAAATATCATTTATTTTATTCGCTTAAAGTATGTCTTTTGTGATTAAAGCCATGCTTATATATTTCGCTGCTTTAATTTGATTACGACAGATCTAAAAAAAATCAACATAATTATGAGTTTTATTCACATGATGTTATAAGTAGATTAGTTTGTGTTGAATGGTAATATTTTCAAAAAAAATACACATTTTTGTGATGTGCCACTATCAAATTAAAGCAGCGATTTTTTTACCTACTGTAAATAGAAATTTTGATAATCTTTATAAGTCGGCAACCGTTTCTGTTTTTTTTTCATAAATATTGCACTCATTCATCGTTTGCTTGCACTAATTCATCGCATTTTGTATACACAGGTAGCAAGACAGCGCTGGGTTAGGCAGAAAGCTGAAAAAATCAAGGTATGCTACGCCAAACGTTACAATTAAGATAAGGTTACCGTTTTATAGGGCCAAACTGTACTATACAGTCTGCCCCAGTATATAGAGCCGAACTATACAATAAAGTGTGACCCAGTAAATAGAGCCAAACTGTATTATAAACTGTGCCCCAGTAAATAGAGCCAAACTGTACTATAAATTGTGCCCCACTAAATAGAGCCAAACTGTACTATAAAATGTGCCCAGTAAATATGGCCAAACTGTACTATACAGTGTGCCACAGTTAATAGAGCCAAACTGTACTATAAAGTGTGCCCCAGTAAATAGAGCCAAACTGTACTATAAAGTGTGCCCCAGTAAATAGGGCCGAACTGTACCATACAGTGTGCCCCAGTAAATAGGGCCAAACTGTACTATACAGTGTGCCCCAGTTAATAGAGCCAAACTGTACTATAAAGTGTGCCCCAGTAAATAGGGCCAAACTGTACTATACAGTCAGCCACAGTAATTTCTCAATTAATTTTTTTTAGGTCTTGCTATATAAAAATATTGCTCATCATGTAAATAAACTGCCAAAAGAATCTAACTTTAAATTTTAGTTACAAAATTGAAACCTAAATGATTTATTTATATTTTCCAATAATCCAGGAGTTGACAGTTAAAGGCTTGGAAGGTGAGCTTCGAGAAATGGCAGAACGTCAACAGAAAGAGGTATCAGACTTAAAGATGGCGCACGCGGAACAGAGCGGACGAATACAGGCGAAGCACGCGCAGGAACTTGAAGAGTTGAGGAGAATGCTTGAGGAGGAGAAGGAGGCTGCGCTGGTTAAGGAGAGGCATATCGCCAGTTCTAGGTAAGCTATTTTATTTATTGTTTAACATTACATCATCATCAGCCTAGTCCACTGCTGGACATAGGCTTTTTATTTTTTTTAATGATAAATGATTTATTTCTGTAAGTAGGTTTGTACAAACACTTTTACACGTATATCATATTTTTTGGACGTGATAACGTCTTATAAATCGACGAATACCGGCTGCACGCACGAAAAAGTGTCACGTTCCGCCTGGGCCTGAAAGTGAAAGCGAGAGCGCGGAACAAGCGATAGAGAGGCACGATCGGCACATTTATACTCACATACACAAACAGCCAGACCCGGAACAACTACTTGTAGGGCATACAAATATTTGTTCCGTGCGGGAAACGAACCCGCGACACGCAGCGTAGCAGACAGTCGCTTATCCACTGCGCCACCTGTGCCGTCGTGGCTTCTCCAATCGCACGCAATTCATCTCGATTATCGGCAACTTTCATCCAGCTGTTACTGGTAACAGCTACTGGCAGCGATAATCTTCACAGGGTCACGGTGGTGGTCACGCTGCGAAGATCGTCGCTCCACCTAGCCTGCGGGACAGGGCAATACATAGGCCTGTATAATCTTGGAAAGGCTCATTTAGTTTTAAAAGATACATTCAACCATTCTTTAGAGATGATTAGAAATTGTGAACTGGCGGAGACGTTGTAACTAATATCTATTACTAGCTTCTGTCCGCGACTTTGTCTGCGTGAAATTTCTTGTTACCTCGACCCACCCCGTCGTATCCCATCGACTGCCCACGATATTACTTCGATTTCGCTTAGTGTGTTTTTCTCGGCTCATATGGGCCCTGGCGTGATAGTAAGTAGCTTAAAGACTTCCTCAAGAATTGGGCTATCAACTGCAAAAATAATTTTTCAAATCCGACCGTTAGTTCCAGAGATAAACGTGATTAAACAAACAAAAAAACTCTACAGCTTTATTATTAGTATATAGATATAGATTACGTCAGTATGCAAGTAGAAGTCAGAAATAGGCCCCGATTCTGTTGTTCACAAACTAAACTAAATTTAAGTTCAGTGCATCTTTTTCTTTCTATTTCATAAAGGACAGAAGATAAAATATTAGTTAAGTCCTGTCAAATTTGATAATCCATAGACAAGTTAGACGAGATTAAAAAATTGCCTACTAAAAATACGTCAATTTACGTCAGGCGCTGACTAATTTGACAGGACTAAACTAATATTAATCTTCTGTCCTTTTCATAATGAAATAGATAGAAAAAGATGCACTGAACTTAAATTTAGTTTAGTTTGTGAACAACAGAATCGGGACCATAGTCAACCAAGCGCTAGTTACATGGGCACAATGCAATGTAGAAACTTGGTCTTTGGATTCTTTTACAGTCACAAATGCCTGTTATCAAAATGCCAGCCAGTGCATTGCTACAACGACGAAAATTGTAGCATAAATCTTTATTGTTTATAGGCTAGAGAAACAAATACTTGAGATTGAGCTGACGTACCAAGAACAGCGCACACGCTTGGTGTCAGAGATGAGAGCTGAGAACGAGAGGGTCGCGTCTGACCTCGCAGCCAAGGAGAGGGCGCAGAGGGAAGAGATGGGTGAGTGTGATTGTGTGACGTTTGTGATTGGGATCATTTATGCGCCTACCACACGTGCATGCTTGGTCACAGTTTTGCTTGCGGATGCTTCTCGCATGAAAAGACTGAACACGGACGTGTTTACCACACGGCACAGTTAAGTACGCGCAAGAGCCACATTCTTGTCGACATCGTCGGCGTGGAAATAATGTTTCCCAATGAAGAACTATTTCTTCTGCTATTATATATCCCCTCACGAAAGATTAACCGCTACTTTAAGGTTTTTTTTTTTAGTCTTGAACACTGAACGCCCAACCACACGCGCAGACAAGTTTGTACAAGTATAGCATGCGCATACCAGAATTTCAAGCAAGTTTAAAAACCATCAAGTCAAGCTTGCGCATGCTACCGTTTTACCAACTACACGCACAGTGTTCAGTGTACAAGCCGGCATGCGCAAGCAAAACTGTGGTCAAGAATGTACGTGTGGTAGGCGCATTAGAATGAGAACAGAAGAGCAATTCTCGTAATTTTAAGAACGTTCAAAGTCTGGTCTCAGTCACAATCTATCAAAAATACCTTTAATTTCCCTACATTTTTGACATTGATTGTTGCTGAGATGAGATTGCGACTAGATTTTTGTAATATTAGAAAACACACCTTCCAATATATAAATAAAAGGATAATAAACGTATTATTAAAATCCTTACAACGGTCTTTCCTTTGGTGTTCCTCCATTAACCCTAACAGTTAATGTTTTAAACCGAATTGGCCTTCTGGTTCTATTGAGATACGTTGAGTAGAGGTTAACAATAGAAAGGGTCTTATTAAGTAATCTGTCCTTTCCAATGAATCAAGTTTAACTGAATATGTTAATCGCAGAAAGCTGGCTTCTCCAATAAAAACTTCAATTATGTGGTGTTAAGGTAAAAGAGGATAAGTAATTTTTTCAATAGGTATGTATGACTTATCCCCTTTTACCTTAACACCACAGAATTTAAAACTGATTTTTAGAACTAAGTCCTTCTAGAGATGAATTATGTATTCTATGGTGTAATTGTGCATTGTTTTGATTCAGAAAAATGGAGAGAAGAACAGGAGAAAGAGATGAAAGAGAAACGCATGCAAATGGAACAAGAGATAGGCAAGGAAAGGGAAAAAATGGAGGTAAGCTAACTTTATCATGTCTTTAACAATCTACCTAGCCTTTTCCAAACTACGTTGGGGTCGGCTTACAGTCTAACCGGATGCAGCTGAATACTAGTATTTGACATGGACCGACGGCGTATGTAAACTCCACAATGAAACCCCTTCTTGGTAAAACTGGTTGTCAGACTTTTGGGCTTCTACTACTACCCGTAACGACTGTTAAAAATTCACGAATTACAACCGGGACCAACGGCTTAAGGGCTGGGTTCTGCACTAGATCCGATCCGAATCAGGGAAACGACGGTCCGAAGTGATCGTAGTCCTATTTTTATGAGGCGTTGCGCACTAGATCCGAACTCTATCCCTGACGGAATTCGGAACATTCCCAATTCGGATTGAAGTTGGGTCTGAGTTCGGATTCGGATCGGATGTACCTAATGCGGAACCGCCCTAACGGGCTTTCCACGACACGGAAGGGTCTTGGTATGTAAATATGGTCACCCGTCCACGGATCAACCGCGGCAAGCGTAGCTTAACCTGATCGATCGACCCGTGCGGCTGTTATTACTTAGCCACAAGCCTCTTTATCATGTCTATATACAGGGTGTCCCTGGAAGCATGGATCAAATCAAATAGGGGCGTGGGCAAAGTCATTTCCAAACTTTTTGATCCTGAGAATGTTGGTGAATTTTTTTACGGTTCAAAAGGTACCAACTCAAAGAACAAAATCATTTAAATAAACTACCAGGAACTGTCAATTTAAGTTTTTTAGACAGCCCTGATAGTTTTTTTTAATGATTTTTTTTCTTTGAGCACTATGCGAAACGATTGAAAAAATTGGTCCTAACTTTTGAACCGTAAAATAATTCTCAATCATAAATCATTCTCAGGATCAAAAGTTTGGAAATGACCTTGCCCACGCCCCTATTCGATTTGATCCATACTTCCAGGGACACCCTGTATATACCGATCAAAATTGGCAGACCTCGAAAGTAAGACGAACTTATTTTTCACAAAAAACTTCCACGCATTACCCACCTTTATTTTACTGAACTCTTTTAATGAAATCTTTTGTTTTACAGGAACAAATAAAACAAAAAGAGGTTGAAATGGCGCAGCAACTAGAAGAATACAAGAAGAAGCTGGAAGCAGAACAGCAACTAGCAATAAAGCGCAAAACTGCTGAAATATCCGCGCAACATAAACAAGAGAGGGATAAAGAAATCGAGAGGGCTATTGAGTGCATGGAGGCGGAGGCACAAGTGGGGAGGAGGGAGCTACAAGACGCACTGAGGTACATTGTAGGATGACCTCGGACTTTTACCTAGATTCCATTGTTTCAGCCTTCCTTTAGTTCTCGTTTTTTTTTGTATTATACAACGTGTAACGTTAAATGCGCAAAACCTGAAAATAGTTTGTTCATAATTGACTACTGAAACGATTTCAGTAATTTTTAATATAGGTTTTTTTTTTCAAAAATTTTGTATTTTGCCGTACTATCCGCCGATTGAGCCAAAGAAAATTAAGACTTATTGTAAGGCAATAAGACTCAATTTTGAATTCACAAACTAATGCTAGGATCAACACGATTTTCTTAATAAAATTATTTAACTTAAAATAGTTTTGGTCATTGTATTATGCTTTTAACTCAATGCTCTAATTGGGGTGTATGGGGTTTTGCGCATTTAATGTTACACGTTGTATAAGGGCAGTTACAGAAATGGTTGATTCTGGCTACCTATGATACTGGCCTACCGAAGAAATGAAAAAAAAAAAAACGATTTGATTTAGAATTCGCAATTCGGCTTTCTAGGAATTCAGACTATCTTAACTACACCGAAGTACTCGCCCCGATAAATAGATGCCTTCTCCGAGCCAAAGAAGATGAAATGAATATCTAATAATCCATTCTAAACTTGATTTTATTTGCAGGAGGAACAAGGAGCAATACGAGGCTGAATTAAAGGAGCTCGCAGAGACCGAGCAAGCCACGCTAAAGAGATACCAGGACTCGCAGGCTAGGATACGGCAGACCGAAGATAAATGTATGATATTTTAACTCTTATGTTATAGTTTCATAACAAAAAATGTGTAAGACCGTATTGAACCGGTTGGTCAAAAAACTATGAAGGACCACATTATGCCGTTTGATCCTAGAAACAGTGTAGGATTGTATTATACAGGGTTACTTTTCAATGACCACTCAAATTTAAGGATGTGGTACAGACCATCAAACTAAACAACTTTCTCCATGGGACCAACGTCGTAATCGTGAAAAATTTATCAACTGTCCCATAGAAAACTTTAATACCTACTCGACCTAAACGTATGGGACGGCTGAATTTTTATTCGCGATTACGATGTTGGTCCCATGGAGAAAGTTGTTTAGTTTGATGGTCTGTACCACATCCTTAAATTTGGGTGGTCATTGAAAAGTAACCCTGTATACAGGTCGATACAATGAACTGTTGCATATTAAGAAAGACAACTGCCCAATGATTCATGTCGGGCCGTTGTATCTATGCTAGTTGCGCGGTAAACTTTGCTTGCGAGATGCAGGATTTTGTGACGTCAATATGATGCGTTGTTCGCATGTGGCGTCGTTGTAGATACCGCTACAACGTCAACCAGTATTTTACAGTATATTATATTACTGCATTACACAGGCTGATCCGAGGAAGTTTTGAATCATATTACACAGGTTCATCAAAAAACTGCTTAGGACCGTATTACATAGGCTTATTCCAAGAAATAGGGTAGGACTTTGTTACACAGGTTGGCCCAAAACTTTTTTGCCCGTTTTACACAGGCTGATCCAAGAAAATATGATGGCTTGTACCAGGTAGGTGCAAGAAACTGTTGGGTCGCCATAGAGACTGACCTAACAGATAATGTGTGTGTTATAAACCAGTAGTAGCTCGAATTTTTAAACATGTTTATCAGTTTTAATCAACTAGTGACTTATGTATTTAAAACGTATTTTAGGTGGAGAATTAGAAATGATGATTTCTCAGTTGGAGACACGTAACAGGGTTTTGACTGAGGTAAGTGTAATTTATACTCAATTGTGTGTTTTCCTCTGTTTACTGAAAGCTTATGCTTTTTCTGAAACATGCTACTTCTCTGGATCAATCATCGAGTGGCGAATTTATCTGTCCGCCAAATTGAGTTTCGTTTTGTGGTGATGTTGAAAAAAAAAAAAAATGTCGCGATACTAGGTATGCCAGGCTCCCTAGAAAACTCTTCAACCATATTTAATAACCAAAATATGTTGACATAACAGTTTACATTGTATTTAGTCATTAATTTTTTTTTTGTCAGTCAGCATTTTAAGTCTTAAAAAACTCGAAATCAGTACCTGATATATGTATTTCTCTAAGACCTTTTCGAGTTTAAAAAGGACATAACTCATTCTGGGATATATATAATATATATTTTTTGGCGTTGCCGGTTGCCCGTAGCCATATATTAATTACATATTTTTAAAGTAGGTACACATATAACGCATTAGTTTTTACTAAGGTGTCAAAGTTGAGAACAATTTGGGTCGAGATATACATAAGGTGTTAAAAAATTAACCCGACAAACTTTAAGAGGTGCTTTAGACCATCGGACTGAACAACTTTCACCATGGGACCAACTCTGAAATCACGAAAAAAATATCAGCTGTTTAATACAAAACTTCAACACCTACTTGACCAAAATGTATGAAACAGCAAATTTTCACTTTGTAGGATGTCTTTGAAGGTGGATCGAAAGATAAGATAGTTGCTCTTTCCTAAATCAATTAGATTACAGCATTTTCGCCATACAAATGTTTCTACTACTACCACCATTCAAATAAACGTAATTCATTCCTGGCCGACAACATTTTATTTTTTATACCAAGTCGCCGAACAAAATGGGTGATTTTCTTTCTTGAGAAACCATCGAAAATTTATTTCAACATAATGTATGACTTGTGTAGAAGAACACCCAACTGGAGTCTCGCGCAGAAGAAGTGCGAGCGAGCTGCGAACAGACTTGGAAGGGCAAGGTGGACGCGCTGAAGAAAGAAATAGAAGATATGAAGAAGACCCACGAGGAACAGATGCACCAGCTTTACGCCAAGTTAGTATAGCATTAACACATGATTGAATACCTTTCCTAGTCTTGTATTCAATGTAGCAGAGACCGCTATGAAAGTGCTCGACCAAAAAAGTCCTGCCACCATATACCTACTCATATCTACTGCCCAGTTAAATTGTTCTGTTTAAAACATACCAGCGCCCTAATTGGATCTTGCTAATCCATTGCTTTATATGTTCGAAAAATTGTCTGCTCATCAACGTAATTAACGCAATGAATGTTGTTGAACTGTCAAAATAATTGTGACTAATTTAATTATTACCCTACCATACATTATGATTCGCAATAAAGAATTGAGAATAAAATGAAAGCGATTGCTATTGATAGTGTGTTAAAATGCAATTATCCCGCTGGTGCCGATCAAATTACAGCTATCGATTTTTTTATTTGACTTCGTGACGTAGCAGTCTATAGGCATAATAGAGGTATGAGAAACAGGATGTAAAGTTCACTCATCCTCCATAGATAAGGGACCAGACGAGTGTCGTATCTGGCTGGCGGACAACTGCCCTAAGATTTTTTTTTGTTATTTCTTTTAGTTCAACCAAGGAGGCACTGCTGCTCAACCGGACTTTATCCCGACTATTGATGTCGGGATGTTGTATATATGCTAGTTGCGCGGTCAACTCTGCTTGCGTGACGTCATTATGATGCGTAGTTCGCATGAGGCAGTATAGATGCCGCTACAGGCAGCGCCTTAGGTCTGTGTCTCCCGAAATATTACAACTGTATAGTTTGGAAACATACGCCTAAGTCTATATGGTACATTGAATTGTAATATTCGACAAAATATTCATAATTTAAAGTTATTTCATTTATTTTCTATCTAGGGTAAAAGTAGCGGTCGCTCGCAAGGACTCAGCCATCCAAGCATTGACACGTGAAGCAGGCAAGTATCAGGAGAAGATCACGCTACTGGAGCAGAAACTACAGCAGCAGAGAAAGGACTTCCTCAATAAAAAGTAAATATACACGAAAAGCGTTAAAACACTATACAGTATACTGTATAATATTATAGTCAGTTCCAAAAATAACTGATGAAAGTGTAAACAACCTCAACTTCATGTTAAATTCTTACGCAATCACTCAGTAAAGGGAATTAGTAGCACATTCATCTGTATTTAGATAGTTTCAAGTTTATATTTCAATACTTTTTCCAACAATAAATGTTTGAATAAAGCCATACACATTACTGTGTCGTTGATACACCAATCAAATGAATCTGTATTACGTCAAATCACATCGAGTTTTGATTGGCTAACACTGCGTCAGAAGGCGTCACGACGACACTACACAATACAGTAATATGAATCCGGCTTAACATTCCACAGGTATCTTTCTGATCATTTGTTTACATTTTCATCAGACATGTACTTTTAGAACTGACCATAGTTAGCATCTGTATTTTTCATGAATATTTCGCGCTGTAACAACTTTATAAACATTGCGATATTCGGACATTCGTCCTAGAAAAAAGTGATGTTAGCTTTTGTACAATGCTTATGATTTAGGCCCAGTCTCCACCAGAGATTTATATCTCGTTTGTGAGCAAAAAATCGATACGTTATATATGCGTTGATTCTAAGCGAAATATGCCAAAATAATGCAAACTTATTGTATGTTCGAGACATCACCAGTACTCTTCGTTTTGGTAAAATTGGGGCCTCAGTCACAAGCATAGTGTAAAAATTTAATAGGTTTTGAAAACTTGCTTTAATATCAGGCTAGATTTATATTCTTAAAAATACGACCTTTTACAGTAAATATGAAAGTATCTATTTAGATTTATCATGAGGAAAAATGCTTAAAATGTATCGCTTTTTGTTGGCAACATTAACACCAAAGAGTATCGTTGAATTGTTGGCAACACTCAGTGCTAAGACCAAAGAGTATTCGTGTTATATTATTTATTCTCTTTCATATTCTTAGGTACGCTTATTTGTCTTATGAATTAATTTAAAAAAAAATGCTTATATTTTAGGAATTATTAAAAGATGTTTACTTTTTAAGCCCATAGCTAGGAAGTTTCTTAAATGTATAAAAGAACTGCCAATGACTACTACTGATTATTTATTTATTTAATAAATTATACTGAATTCTTGGCTGACCAACCTTCTGCATCTAGGTTTATTAAATGTAGGTTTTATGTACGTAAAATAATTTATGAAGATATTCTACCATTACAATGTCCGCACTAGTGCGAATAGTAATCGAATGATATCGAGTTATATTTTTTTTTAACTGTTGTGGGTTCTAGCCTTTCTGGTTAAAATCATACTCTTTATTTATCTATGAATCCGTCCAAATTATGTAATGTCTACTCAAACTTTTACAATTGCTTAGATTATGATTAGTTGTACAACACAGTGATGTGATATTTTTATAATAATAATAATTTTGTTGTCTTTGTACTGCATAGCTATTCACAACCACTCGATACGCTTCCGTACCGTATTGAACACCAATCAAAGTTATCGTAGGAGTCCTCTTAGCGCTGTTCACAAGTCCAAAACCCTAAAATTTTGTCAGTCTAAATCAAATAGACGACCACTATTCTTCCGACAGCTGTTTGCTGTCAGGGGCAAGGCAAATCAGGTTATTGAAATGTGTCATTATCGTTACGATAGCTTGTCGTATGGTTGTGAATTAGGGTGCTGAAGAAGAATAGTATTTCTCCCAAATGCCTAAGGGTGCAACCAGACTGCGGTCGGCCGACGACCTCGTCGACTCCAAGTGTGTGGCTGTCATGTCATATAGCGCTACAAGGTTATTTTGGCGCGTGGCCAAAATCGGAACTAAAGCCGCCATCTTGTTTTTTCAATACATTTCACAAAACATTATTGCATAGATGTTTACCAACAGCGACCCCCCTGTCAATGTCGTTTAAGCGCCAAAAGATCCTTGCAGGTACGTCATACTATGGTTGACAACTTTTGTTAAATCTATTATGGTATTTTCGAAGCCATTGCCTGTAAAAATTTAGTAGATGGCAAAAAAATAAAAACAATTAGTAGGTATATATTTTGCTTCTTTGAACCTTTATTACCAGGTTTTTTTAATGTGTATATTCATAATCATAACTATTATTACTCTCTAAATTAAGGTTAAAAAATACCATTAATTCAGCTTTTATGAGCTGCTCACTGCCCCTATTGCGCTTATTTTGTATTGAAATGAAAATACAGTAATTTCTCCTACATGTTTTTTCATAAATTTATCTAATTCTCTAATAAAGCAGGATAGTATATTAAATAGTAGAGTTGGCAACTCTAGTTATACCCTGAAATTAAAAATATGACAAATGTTGTGCATCGACCGCGGCCTGGTTGCACCCTGGCTTTACGGCGCGACGATTATCAATTATGTTGTTGACTTATTAAGATTATGAAATAATGATGTTTGAATCAATATTTAGGTCAATTTAAACGAAATAAAAATCAATTGTATGTTGAATGATATTAGTTTAATATTTTTAAAGGTTTTGTCTCGTTTTTGGTACCTACCTTACTTAATTAATTTATTGAAGTGACTACGCCATGTGATGTGCTTGCCAATAAAGTATCATATTTTTGAATTTCGTTTGTTTGTTAACTGTCCTTTGGAGAGTGGTGGCCAAGTGAGCAGTGATGGCTCAGTGATAACGGCCGTGACTTAGAAGTTGAAGGTCGGGGGTTCAAACCCAATCAAGCACTTTGTGCAAATTATTTCATCACCACTGTGCTCAAAACAGTGAAGGAAAACATCGTGAGGAAACCAGCATGTCCTAGAACCAACAATTCGAAGACGTGACTTCTACCAACACGCACTGGTGACTGGGCCCGCGTGGTGGATTATGGCCCACTCCCTCTTACACCGAGAAGAGGCCTGTGTACCTCAGCAGTGGGAATATCATAGGCTGATTATGCATTTGGGGTGAAAGAAGCTGATCCTGTTTGTACCAGAGTTCCTTTATTAAAAGACTAGCTTCTGCCCGCGACTTCGTCCGCGTGACATTTTATTTATTTATTTACTAAAACTTTATGCACAAGTAAAAACTGTACAAAGGCGGACTTAATGCCTTGGGCATTTTCTACCAGTCTAATGCAGAGACAATACACAGTAGGTGTAACAACAGAAAACAAATTAGAAAAAAATTATAACTAAAAAATATAACATAAGAATAAATACATACATACAACAAAATAAAAAATAAAAAAAAAGGTAAGTATGAGAGATAAGCAAGAAAATCTACAACAACTTAATTCTGAGACGAATCTGCCAACTTCTTGTGTATGTGTTCTCGAGCTTTCACTTTAAATGTGAACCGATTGGTTACCGTCCTGATATTCTGAGGGAGCGCATTCCAAAGGAAAACCGCCTGGACAAAGAAAGAAGACTTTATAAAGCCAGAGCGATGAGAAAGACTACGAAGAAGACGATTATTCTCGGACCGAAGATTCTTGGTGTGTGCAGACATTTCTTGTTCTCCTGACCCACCCCACCTTATCGCATCGCCCGCCCGCGCTATTACTTAGTCCTTTTTGACTTTTCTTCTTTTTACTCGAGCCCTTATGTGACTCGAGCAAAAAGAAAAAAATATGTTAAATAGCCTAATCTATAACCTTCCTCAAGAATTTGGCTGTCTAATGCAAGTAGTTCCAATGATTAGCGCGTTCAACAAACAAACTCTAGTAAAGATCGATTGTTAAAATAATGAAAACTCTTACTGAGGTCGAATTCGGCTAAACTGTTATGTCTTATGTGGTTGACTGTTAAGATTTAGTAGAAAGCGAATAAATTTTGAATATTTAACAATTATTCCATACAAAAACTTCAGACGTCAATTTTTGCCTTTTGACTTCTGTTACGAGTAAAGTAGTAGCAAAATATAAGTTTTAACTTAATTTTAATAAGTTATTACTGTTATTCTTGGGTGAAATGAAGCCTTAAGGGTAGGTAGTAGGTTCAAAATTAAACAATTAATTGCAAACTTTGAAATTGCAAACAAATAATTAAATATTTAATATCACGTAAAAAAGAATACCAACAGGTACATTCTTAAAGCTATGTAGGCACGTATGCGAGGTTCTAGGTGCTCCTATGTTTCTCTCTAATAGTAAAAAACAAACATACAAATATCTCTTTCTGAATTCTAAAACCTTCAAACATATTTCATCTCAGATCAATTTTTGAAAGCAGTTTTCCATAAAAGGAGTATAACAATAAAGCTAATATCTTCTTAAATCAATATAAACAATAAGTGCTGGCCATTTACAATCCTTCTTCTTTGATCGTGTCGATGGCAATCTAAATGGACTCTGCCCAGAATTCGGCTACGTGTTTGGCGCCATTACTAGCGCCCATCAGTTCCTGTAACGTGCAGCTGACAGGACACGTACGATATGATAATAAGTGTCCCATCGTTAGTGGAACATAAAAATAATTACAATCAGCTGCCTCCTCTTGTTAGTCAAGGACGGCAATCCAGCCTAATCTTTTCAACACTAAATTCAGAGCTTTTCTTGATATATCACAATATAAAATGCATTATATTATCTTCTCTTCCATAGTCTGTTCTCACCAAGGTCTCCACATTTCTGAACTAGTCGAAGAACCCTGCTTTGGTGATTTAGAACTCGTATCAGCTTCCACCTTGACATCTTTAGGAGGCTCTCTTTGAGAGGACTGCGCGAGCGACGCCGCAGTGTGACTTATCACAGTCCGAGGCGCTAACGGCCGAAAGGGGGGAATTTCTAAAGGTCTTTCACCCACACACGGTATACTTTCAGGGATCGTCAGCTTCTTAAGAGGAAGCGTTGGTATCCTTTCCGATACCCTCGTAAATGCTGATTTCTCTGGTGTTCTGTAGATTTCGGGAACGATTTTCTCCTCTGTCCTAATGATCTTCGGGGCAGGTCCTGTCAGGTCCACTACTGGCCTTTTTAACTTATGTCTGACAGAGTAGTCTACCGCTCTTTTGGGCGATGCGTCGATCCCAATTTTATAGTTTTCCACATCTATCACTATTGACAACGGCTCCATGTATTTCTTGTTCCTCAAAGATTCTTGTCTATTTTCTGGGGATATCGTTGTTGAGGAAACTGTTGGTTTCTGTGTTTCTGGGCTGGAGTCCTGGTCTGAAGCTGATCTGCTCGGTGGCGTGGGGAAGGGGAATGTCTGTACTGGTCGTGGTGGCGTTTCGAGTTCAGTTGAGGAGTCGCAGGCAGAGTCACAGGATAGAGGGCTGAGAGGAGGACTTGTGGGTCTGGTGGACCTGACGAAATGGAACGCGCTGGGTCTCTCATTATCTAGCCTTAGGGGGTCGGGTACAAGAGGTGAGTAGTCTTTTGGCTGGAGGTTTTCCATTCCCCCGACGCAGGACGTCAGATGGTTTCCGAGCCGATGTCTTAACCCCGTAGGCACACTGGCAAGTCGTGAGAGGTATCGTCTGACTTCTACGGCGCAGTCGCTGAAGCCAGCCTTGAAACGATGCAGCACTGCGGGGTCGGCGGCGATGGCGGCGGCCAGCTGCTGGCGCTGCAGCTTCTGGAGGTGCTTCACGGTCAGCTCCAGAATGTCTGCCTTCTCTAGCTTGGAGTGGCGCGCTGGCTGTAAATAAGAAAAATCTTTTTTTAGTATTTTATGATTAACTAGATTCTTATTAGATCCATTTAGTGATTTGGAAATTATGTTAAACATTATCACCATTTATTGGTAATTTTATATTTGGAAATATAATTCAATTGTACGCAAAATACGCGCATTGACGTGGAGTTGCGGACACCAGCCCGTATTACCTATCATACTTCATACTAATATTATAAAGAGGAAAGATTTGTATGTATGTTTGTAACGAATTGGCTCAAAAAGTACTGGACCGATTTTAAAAATTCTTTCACCATTTGAATGCTACATTATCACTGATTAATATAGGCTATTTTAATTGCAAGAAAAATATAAAATGTTTAAAAAATAAATGTCCACCCGTGCGAAGCCGGGACAGGCCGCTAGTTACCTATGATTCAATTGATGAGAATCAATTTTTTTAAAGGTTTTCTTTTAAGAACCATATTAAAACCTGAGTTTTTGGTTTAGGATTTAATTATATAGATAGGTTCGTACAACAGTACGTCACTTATCAAATTTATATAATTGTAACTTACGTCTTTATCAGTTCCATCGATGAGCAGATCCTTCAGCTCATTGAGACAGTTGTTGATGCGCGCGCGCCGCTTTTTCTCCATAATCGGTTTGTTCGTCTGGAAATGATTAAGTTCTCAATAAACATCACATTCGTCTCTATTTATATAGACTCGATTTTAGTAAGATACTTCTACTTTATGAGAAAAAGATTTTAATTATTAAAATAAATATGATCTAAACTGTTTATCACTGTCCGAAATTAATTACTGTGTTACGGAAACTCGAAGAAATAAAAGTCTATTAGGACCAGCAAACACAATTTCACGAAAGAAATATCACAACTTATTCTTGCTCAATGATTTTCTTGCAAATTCAAACCGAATTTTCACCAAAAATCATCATAACGTAACATTGTATTCACCTTTCGCAATTCCGCTTTGGACATTCCTTGGGTTGACTCAGAGAACCCGGTCTGAGAGTCATCATCCTCACTGCACGGCATTTTGACACTTCACTTAAATATTACTTCACTATAAAACACGTCTATAAAGGACGGTGGCTGATCACCTTATGAGGATACTCGCACGCAACTGTACAAGCAAAATTTTTCAATTGCCCTGTATCCTGCTATCCCGTTTAGGAATTGAAAGGAGAAAATATGCCCGTCTCTTTCTCTCTCAGCGGTTGAAGCGCTGGGAACTGTGTCGGAATGTTTTGTTTTCGTGCTCTCTCGCTCTAATGGGGAACGTTGTGAATGGAGAGTTTGGGTGCAGTGGTTAGTGTGTCAGATGTTTTGCGTTCGATTCCGGGTGGTTATTGTTTTGCGGTGGTTGTGTTTTGTTGATAATTTTTGAAGTGTTTTCTTGTTAATGAGGAAGAGCATTGTGAAAGTAATTTTCAAAGCATTCATATACTTACTTAGGTAAATGAAGAAATTATTTAAAAAAAAAAACTTTTTGAAGAACAATTTCAAGATTTTCCGATTTTCTAGATGTGCAAATTAAAGTGCTAGACTTGCTAATATATACTACCTAAATGCCATATTAATTTCAAAAATAAATATACAGGCATAGCTACATTAAATCCACAAATGACTATCGCAAATTACACATATTAGACTGTAATTTAAAACTAAACAATAACTTATTGAGTGAAGCTACACCTGCGCTCCCTTATCCTGTATACTATGGGAATGCGACCGTACGCACGCACATCAAGAACCGCAATCATTTCGTCCCAGACCTTCACAAAAAAACCCCGTACTTCATGAACTCACACCTTTCCATAAAGTCCCATAATTATTTTCACTATAAACTGTTCATTTTATTCGAAACTTCATGGGTGTAACGTAGCGTAAAGGGAAGGTAGAGTATGAAGTTTCAAGTTTTTTTATCGTCGTCTGTTCGCAGGTAATTGTGGTACTTTATGGTAGGGGGTGAGTACGTTTTCCCACGGAGTGTGGGAATGTGTGATAGGTGCAAAGGGTTCGTTGTGACGCTATGTTCCATTCGTTTGTTTACTATGCACTTCAGTTTTTGCAACTAACGTAATTTTTGCTGGTCATTTTCGCAGATTTTTTTTTGGATCTTTTCAGCTGGATTTGCACTTGGGTATTTTTTTGGTGGTGTTCTCCGTCTTTTTCTTTTTGGCGTTTCAGTGTTTTCAGTGCGTCAGGGTGTTTTCTTAACACATTAAAAAAAAGGATGTCAAATCAATTCATATTCATGACATCCGACTCAATCTGTCTTTTTGTAAGAAACTGCTTGCGTACCTAACAATTAAGTACATATCGTCGTTGATAGTCCAATACCGTGTAACTAACATTATTCAAAACCACGAATGTACAAAAAAGCAAAACTGAGATTTCGCTGCTGTATGTAGCTGATTGTGATTGGCGTCGACCCGTATGACAATTTTTTTAATCGTCCAATAGGAAGACGAGTTACATATCAAAAATAACAAGCTTAAAAAACCTTTTAAATAACAAAAAAATTGATAAATTAAATTAATATAATTAATTTATCAAATTATTTAATTTTTTTTTAAATTAAATTAATATAAGTACGTAATTAATTTAATAAATTAATTTTAAAATTTAATTAGCTGTTTGTTTTCTATTAATAAAATTTAATTTTATTCAAGAAAATCCATCAGTTTCATAATAAACTTCAACAATATCCGACGATTCTGCATACTTCTTTTGTTGACTGTACCTACATATATTGGTTATGGAATTATGTAGCTTGAATTGTAACAAACACTATTAATAGTCACTACTAGTAGAAAACTACTGAGGAAAATCCTTGACCCAAATACCTAATGGAAGGATCCCCTACCTACGCCAAACGCTTGTACAAAACACAATACCAGCCTTATTTACAGAGATATTATACGATAACATACTTATATCCTATACAAATATTATGTACCTAGTTCTAAAATACTCAAACGGTTATTTCCGTAAACAACTACTTAGTGGAGTCATCCAGGTGTTCCATCGACCTTTACTCTCCAAACGTATGTACCTGATAAATATTTAATTAGACCGCCAACCATTTCTCCCACGGTAGCCTTTCATATTTACAAACTTATTCAAACAGATGCATACAGAAGAAACTGTTTAAAAATTAACCCTATTGCATCGTGATAGTGTTTTTTTAAAACGCATCAGTGACTTTGCCAGGACTTGAAAACAAAATTATACGTGAGGTTCAGAAAATTTTATACTCGACCTTATAGTTATACAATTAAAGATAAAATTTCAATAGCCCTGCCAGTCATAAACGGCAAATGTACTGCGGCTAGTGATGAGACTGGCCAAGTGTGACGATATTCCACGCAATCGCGTGATGAGCCTAATGAATGGTGAATAATTAGAATGTCACATGTCGCTGACGTCCCTGAGCCTCGGGGGTGGCGGTGAGAACTTACAGTTTGTCCGTATTATAATTAATTTATTAACATGATGATCTGGGAAATAGGGAACGGATGGACCAGATGGTGCAAGTGTTTAGGTGAGTTTCTATCTGGGAAACTCATCATATTCATGAATTCGTCTTATATGGGCTAATGCACCAACGTCTATAGCTACATAAATACCCTCCCATCATCATCAGCCTACAGCAGTCCACAGCTGGACATAGTCCTCTCCAATTGCACGCCATTTAGCTCGCTTCACGACAACTCTCATCCAGCTGCTACCAGCCACCCTTTGAAGATCGTCGCTCCACCTACCTGAGGGCGTAACCTTACATTTGCCGATTAACGGTCTCCATTCAAGAACTGGTAAAAAATTAAAAAATAACTTTCCAAACTGGTAAAATAAAGCGCTTTCGCTAATGTTACTTGCTATGAGCATTCTACAGAATGATACAGCTTCAAGCTTGCCAGACGGGACACCATGAATAGATCTCGTAGTGTCCTTAGGGAAAAAATGAGTTGGGCGTCCTTTACTTTGTAATGGCAGCCAAACCCTGTGGTCAAATTTTGACCGAACTACAACAACAATTCAGAAACGCTTGACAAGCTTTCAACCGCAAGCAATTTAACGAATAAGTCCCCATCCATAATATACAACTATTTTACATACCTACTCTAAAATATGGAACCAAAAGAAGTCAATAAACCGCAACACTTACTAACATTGCCTCTCTTTATATCCCAATTTCAAGTATCTACCACATAAGTCGCATTAAACAAAAACTGTCATATCCTTCCCGTATTACAATCGCTAACAGTGCGTGTGAACTGTTCCTATAAATTAGGAGTTTATCATAAATCGTAACGGGCCGCTTCCTTCCTTCCCGGCCTCTGAAGAGGGGCTCGTTCACTTTGTATTGTACAAATAACATCTTTAGGACAACCCTGCGTTTTTTGCTTCAGGATGTTGCAGGTTTTCTCACGATTTGGTCAATTAAATGTAAACAAGTGTACCGAAATAAAATATTTTTGAAGAAAGGCTGCGTGGTAACCGCGTAATACTATCAGTACCTACATACTCGTAGCAATGGCTTTCATTTTACAGTTCAAAAACTCATTGCGTTTTTTACGTTGTTGAGCAGACACATTTTTCAAACATAATGAATCAATGGATTAGGAATATCCTTCAAGATGTTTCAGATTGTGATTGATGTGTTACGGAATTAGGATGTTGGATGATGAAATTAGTTATGTTGATAGTGCTAATTTTTGCTGACGCATTGTTTAACGAGGGCGAGGGGCGATTACCGACAGCTAACGCTACCCCATCAATAGATAATGGTTTTCAGGTGCAGGAACAGCCATTCTATTTTGTCCATCAATTCACACAATCAACACAAAAAGTAGGATGTGCAGAAAGGTATCTTTTATTCGCACCTAAAGCCCAACTTTGACCATCAGTCTCCAAAAAGATTGCTTCAACAAGAATAACTTAAAATACGCGCACAAATATTAACAAAAATTAGAACGGACCCCGTTTCCTTCCTTCCGACGATCTCCTCTGAAGAGGGTTCGCCCCTCTTACGTATTGTAAAGATTAATCTTTTATTATGTGGGATCAAGCACCCTTCCTTTTTTACCTCACAAGGTTGCGTTTTCTCACGATACCTACATGTGATGGTGACTATACAATATACATACATGAAGATTAAATTCGGCTTTCGGTTTTAGAACTTACAACTAGCTGTCCCGCGACTTCGTTCGCGTGGATGTTGGAAAACAATAATGTGTGTCTTTAATAATTATTTTTCTAAAATAAAAGTAGCCTGTTACTCCTTAAAACATCAGCTATTTGCCAGTGAAAGTTCCGTCAAGGAGATTAGCCGGAACAAACAGACACAGTCAGAAAAAAAAAATAGTTTTTATGTTATTTATAAAGTACTTACCTACCGAAATGCATTTATTTAACCTTTTAACCGCCACGGTCGGGTATAGCCGACAAATGAAAACGTGCCCAACACGTCACCGTCGACTAATGCCGACAAGAAAACACCATGTTTTAAGTACAAAATAAATAAACTTTTCTGTGTTTACACTTAAAACATGGTGTTTTCATGGTGCTGTTATTTTGTCATTACAAACAAACACACACAATTTTATTTGTTTCCTTAAACTAGTGAAATAGGTAGGAACCAACATACCTAGGTGTAAGGTCTTACTTTTTTTTTTGAGTGATAAAATTGACCTAAATAAGTCATTTCTGAAATAGGCACTTCAAGATTTTAAGCATTTCCCTGTTCCGTGCATTTCCCCCTTGATTTTTTCGAGGTCAATGTTTCAGTTCTCATCTACCTACTTAGCTAGAAGGAATTAAGCAAATAGAACTAAGTTTTGACTAAAAAAACCATGAATCTCTCCTCTTCGCAGTTGTTTGATACACCAATTACAAACAAAATACAACAACAGGTACGTTTCCTTCCGCCGGCGGCCGGACATAGGCTGCAAACAAGGGGCGTGCTGTATTATACATAAATCTTCAGGACCCTCGATTTTTTACCAAAAGAATCTCGCTTTCTCACGGCCGGTCAGCTTGTCTTCTTAATCGATAATTTATTTGTTTGCGAGATAAATGAGGGGATGATTTTGGCCTGAAGCAACAGTTTTTAATGTGTAAAAGGGACAAAAACAAACTTTTATGAGTCGTAAATAATGTTTGAGTATTTGGTGATTTGTGAGCAAACTTTGGACCAATTTAGGCAAATATTCAGACTCATGAGAATCCACGTAAAAAGAAACATGAATTGGCTAACGACTAATGCAGGTATAAGGAGCGGTGAGAGCTCCGTGTTTCTTAGTGGCCGTACCTATGTGTTGCAATACTAAAAGTGAGATCATAATCTGCCTATAATGTTCATAAAGCTGGGACACACGCCTCCTCTCTGTGAGAGAGATAGGGCTATAATCTTACCAACGCAGCCTCTGTGCGGGTTGATAGATGTCACATGTCTTCGATTTAATAGTTCTAGGACAAGCCAGTTTCCTCACGATGTTTTCCTTTACCGTCTTGAGAGCAGTGGGGATGAAATAATTTAAGTACCTATCTACACAAAGTAAAGTGCCTGCTGGGATTCAAACCAACGACCTAAAACTCGTAATTCGCAGCTGTTACCACTGGGTCACCACTGCACAATGCAAAAGCTACTGTTATAAAAAAAAGTAGTGTCTAAAAACCAAACTTACTTTCCTTAACTCTCTTCAAACGAAAAAAAAAACGTCGATACATTCTCATTTAAAGTTGCCACAATGCTTCCGCCCAAAATATGTAGGTATGTACCTATATGTTTTTGTGTCCCAAAAGTTCCCATGGAAACAGGTGTTTACAAAAACTGTTCCTTTTGACTATCAACTCGTTTTTATTGAGTGGAGATGAAGAAAAAAACCTACGTATCCGGGGCTGTTTCCGGGTCACAGGAGATGGATCACAAAAAGTAGGTATATTATGACTAGATTGATGGGTCAATGTTTGGAGTTCACCTTACTCTGCGGTAGAATTGTTGTACTCTACTCTGATAGTTTTTTGAGTGATCGACTAGTTCTTTTTGGTGTGCCTCTCCAACTAGGCCACTTTTTCACCTATTTCTGATGGCATATGAGAAAAATTTACTAATTTTACTACTTTAACCTTAGGAGGACCAGAAACTGCAAAATCTACCTACTAATTAAGAAATCTGGACGGTTAAGTGCTAGCAGGCAATACGACGATGGTTTTAGGTCACGAGAAAAAGTCTAGGTAGAGAGAACACGACTTAGGTATTATGATTTTATCACCATAGCTACTTACTTTGTATGCGCAATAAACTACACAGATTTACATAAGGTAAGTAGGTAAGTAAGATGAGAACAATCATCAAGACATTTCGGCTGCGCAATTTCAAAACCTAGCAACTGACATTGAAAAATAAAATCGGTGTTTTCGCATATTTTATTTGCTAGATAAGTATCTAGCAAGTCCCTCATACAGAGGAGGCCTGTGTCCCAGCAGTGGGAACATTATAGGCTGATTATGTAAGTCAAATATACAAAACAGCGATTTAAAAAAAAAAATGTCAGTTGGTAGCTTTTGAAATTGCACAGCCGATTTCCTTCAAGACATTTTTGCATAAAGTTTGTTTTTATGGTCAATCTCCCTATATTTTATACATACAATACCGATACATAAATTGCAATTTCAATTCCATCACACAATGTCCTTCCTTATAAATATATTCCCACGAATAGTGACAGGTGTGCACCGGGGCTCCTATTCCAACTTGCCGATATAAAATGGACTTTACCGCAAGTGAATATAGTTGGTTTCGCTCTGACTGGCAGTGGCCACTATCTTTGCTAGCCCCTAGCTAGTTTAATGTGTGATATGTGTTAACTATTACGTGTAAACACGCAATATTTAACTAAGTATATATGAGTTAAATAAAGGTGCTTAAATCATTATCAGTTAGAATAAGGGTTGTTAAAAACGTAATCTGTTATTTGTTCAGCAAGCTAAATAAGCGATAATTTTCAGTCATATCTTTACGATTTGTACACGACTTTCGATTAGAGTTTGGTTCGAAAAACTCTTTCACGATTCTTCAGCAGTTCTAATACCACTTCTAAAACAGCGTGTGTCCAAATACAAACAAAAACATATAAATCGTTCGAAACCTCCAAGTGTCGTCGTCAACACCGATGTTTCAAAATTAATTATCAAGATACACATCTCGGCCAGCGCCATAAAAACGCGTAGACAGAATTATTACTCGCCAGCACTGACCCTAATGCAAAAAATCGTTCTTGTGGGAAGTTTTCGCGAACGCATTTCTCAGTTGAGGACCAATACATCTTTTGTGACGTCGCACCTTGACAGCCAGCCTTTTGTTAACACCACAAAGGTAAGATTACCGGTTCCTTTGTAAGCGGATACTGCTCCGATTGATTGTGGGAGTCATTTTTAATGTATTTAGTTGTTGTTTTGCTTTTATTCTGTAGGGCGTACTGAAGTCTAAGCGTGATCGGGAAGATTTTTCTTCCCACAGTAGGTACCTATTGGGGTTTAGTAGCTAGGGTTATATGCTAACCCTAGCTACTAAACCCCAATAGGTAAGAATTGCATCTGTCGTCCCGGTGCAGCTTCAAAATGGGTTGTCCCGTTTAATGATGTTTTAATGTTGAAATTTTGTTTTTACTTATGTATAATGGTGGCGATTCCCTTGCTCACAAACTATACTAAATTTAAGTTCAGTGCATCTTTTTCTTTCTATTTCATTAAGAAAAGAACAGAAGATAAATTCTAGTTTACTCCTGTCAAATTAATCAGCGCCTGACACTTATCCATAAAAGTTTAGACGTGATTAAAAACTTGGTTACTAAAATTACGTCACGTTAGACGCTGATTAATTTGACAGGACTAAGGCAGTATTCAGTGCTCTCCTGACGGTGAGGACTGACTTCGGTCTGCCGTAGCTATCGCCATAGAAACCAATACGTGCATTCAGAGCAGCACTGACCGCGTCCGCATGGCAATACTGTTGTACGCACTGACCGTCAGTCCTGACCGTCAGGAGAGCACTGAATACGGCCTAAACTAAAATTTCTCTTCTGCCCTTTTCTTAATGAAATAGTAAGAAAAAGATGCATTGAACATAAAACTTTTGTTTGTGAACAAAGGAATCGGCACCAATAGGTATCATTGGTTGAAAATTGGTGTTGTTGGGTTTTCCATCTGGAATTTCTCAGTAGAAGCTGAATTTCTGCCCGGTTGATGGCAATAGGTTTGCCACCTATTTACGTGGAACTCAAATATAACTGGCGAAATGTGGGTTTACTATAGGCACACCTCTGCCTTACCGCTCGGGGAACAGGCGTGATGATATGTGATTGAAAAAAAAATGTCAAGAAGTTTCTGTTCAGTTGTGAACCCAGCACCACGTTCGCTACATGGCGACTGTATCAAGTTTATCGGCAACTTGACGTATCCGTGGGAGCTATTCTCTAAGGATACAGCCTTGCGGGCTGCGCTGAAACTATTGTTTTCACCGCTGCGACAGCGCTGCCCGCAAGGCTGTATCCTTAGAGAATAGCATGGCGTGTCCTTGATTCACCAAATGTAACGGGAGTAAGTAACAAAAACTTCGCGAAAGAACCTACCAAGTACCTAGGTTTACGATTGATATTGAGACTCGTATTTATCATAATCAGCATAATGTTCCAACCTGGCCTCTTCGAGAGGGAGTGGGCTGTAATCTACCACTCGGGCCAGTGCGGGTTGGGATTCTCACTTCTTCGACTCTTGTATCTTTACCACTAATGAATCTAGCTTTGCATAGTAGGCCTTCGCTTATGGAAGTAGTTATCACAGGTGAAATTAGCTTACAAATCTATTTATACGCCCAGTTTGGCATTAAAAAATGCTCCCAATGGAAAGCAAAACGATTCGTTTTTGTTTATAGGAACCGAGCATTTTTATCAGTGCCCGTTGTAGACACTGTTAAGAAACCGATTTACTCATTTCTGGCTAAATATTATAGTTAGAATGATAACTCCTTCTCACCCATAATAACTATTATGGTACAATTTCTTGGTGAGCTTATGCTCTTTATTACAGGACTAGCTTATGCCCGGACTTCGTCCGCGTGAAATTTCTTGTTTTAACATTTATATCCTATGACACACGGCAATACTGGCTTCCCATTAGTGGAAGTTTTCGTAATCGGTTCCGTAGTTCCGAAGATTACCCCCACATACAAACTCATCTCGTTTTTAGGGTTCCGTACCTCAAAAGGAAAAACGGAACACTTATAAGATCACTTCGTTGTCCATCTGTCAAGACCCTTTTTCTCAGGAATGCAAGTTATCAAGTTGAAATTATGCGTTTATTTTGTTACACATTGTATATAGTGTAACTAACCAGACTTTGGCCCCGATTCTATTGTTCACAAACTAAACCAAATTTAAGTTCAGTGCATCTTTTTTTTTTCTATTTCACTAAGAAAAGGACAGAAGATAAATATGTATTAGTTTACTCCTGTCAAATTAGTTAGCGCCTGACGTAAATTGACGTATTTTTAGTAGCCAATTTTTTAATCACGTATAAATTTGTCTATGGATTATCTAATTTGACAGGACTAAACCAATATTTATTTTCTGTCCTTTTCATAATGAAATAGAAAGAAAAAGATGCACTGAAATTAAATTAAAAGTTTGTGAACAACAGAATCGGGGGTATTATTCGTACAGATTATGCTAGGTATATTATTCCTTCTGCCCCCTGAGATCTGCGAATGCTCTTTATTCTAGAATGAAAAAGGCTTTAAGAAATAAAAAAAGGAAATTGGAAGATCTTGTTTATTGCTATACAGAACGATAAGAGACTAAAATTGATACAATTAAACAAAAATAATAATATAAATCAAAAGTTGTGATCACACTAAAAAAAAAAATTATTTCACATGGTTTGGAAAATAACTAGGAAACAACAAAAAGGTATTACTTATTAACAAACACAGACAATATCGCAAGCTCGCACGATAGCAAGAAAACTGGCAACAGTAGAAATTAAAACTAATAAGGGAGGGCGCCCACGAGCAATCCGTCTCAGCAACTAATAATTTCTCTGTCGTCTTTGTCGCTACATGTGCGCACTTTCATAAAAACCCGTAGAATTTATATGAGACAAAAGTTGCTCGTGGGCGCCCTCCCTAACAATGATAAGTACCCATTTACTATGATCACAACTAATGATTCTCGATGAATAAAATCAATAAAATCATACATTCTAAACACTTCATGTACGATGAACGCACTTTCCACAAACTGAACTAAAAATAAATGCACTGACGTCCGACTATGCTGTAAAGTCACAACTTTCAAACGACTCTGAAAAGTCGGAATACGAATCAGTAAATACAGATCTATCTACTAAAAATAAATGCATCGTAAATGCGAAGTTAGTTAGATTAACTCAAGGTAATGGGAACATTTTAATATTCTCACAATACTATAATAGGTGCATTTTTTTTAACTCGACCTTTTATTAATAAAATCGTTCAGCATGAGTCTACATTTTTTTTTTAAATCTGGATAGTGTCGAAATAGGACAACGAATGAATCATACGATAATTTATTGTGTTCAAGAAGACTAAGTATAATTATTAGTATATAGGTATTTTATTTTGAGTAGGGATGATATCTTTACTTGAAATCGGTTGGAATTTCTGGATGGAGAGATCCTATCACAATTATTGTGATGATGAATGATTTATTCTTAATAAAAGGTCTATAAAATTAAGATCTAATGTTAATATTACACTATGCATTACAAAAACGATGCAGAGACAAAATAAAATATAATTTTTGGTAAATATTTTTGTTAATTTCAAAATGTCATATTACTTTAAAACTTATACCAAAATTAGAGAATACCAAATAGTCTTAGGATGTATAAATGCTAAAATTCTAATATCTAATTCACTGGCACTGCACTATCACAGAATTGGTTTGTTTCATGCTTAGCTTTACAAATTCTAATTTGAATAGAAATCTGTTTAGAAATAATAATTAAAACTAGTAGTGATAAGTAGGTGAGAACTTGGCTAGGCCTCTACCGAGCGAGTTTATATTATTTCTTCATACCATACTTGAATGACAAAACTTCTAATTTGCCTGATCATACCCAAATATAATGACCATATAAAATTAAATAATTATTTAATAATCATAGAAAACTCGTATTTTTGACAAAATACAGTTCTGAGTAATAATTATCACTCGATATTATTTTGGTTAGGGGCAGTCAATTAAACATGCACCTTAAGAGTCATGAAATAAGCTACAAATTACAGATACAAGTTTCAATTGAATAAATGAATGAGTTAGTTTCATAAAACTATCATGCAAGTTATGAAAACGAAGTAAATTAATCAACGATTGTATATTAGGTAAATAAATGCAGATAACATTTAATTATTTGACAAACGAGTTCTTGTCAGTAAGAAAGTAAGTAAAAAATAAAACAAAAGATAATAATTAATAATATTTGTGTTACTTAAATAAGTGAATTTTTTATACAATTAACTTGCCATTGATTAAGACTATGCCGACCGCACAGTGGCGCCCTCATCGTTTATTTGGTTATTTCATACAATTTAGAATGAAAATGCAGAAAATAAGCACGTTAAGTTGTGCTTCACAAGATTATACATTAATATTATTAAAAACGGTAGTTTTATATTGTTTAGTTATATTATAATCTTTAAAACTGATAACAGTGGCCGTGTTAAGGATTGTAATAAAACTAAACAATGTAAAACTACCGTTTCTAATAATATTAACGTATAATCTTGTGAAGCACAACTTAACGTGCTTATTCTCTGCATTTTCATTCTAAATTGTATGAAATAACCAAACAAACGATGAGGGCGCCACTGTGCGGTCGGCATAGTCTTAAGCTTTTAAGCTGAATATCTACAGCATTATAATTTATTACAATTGTATGAAACTCCGTATCAGCCTTATATCGAGTTAAGTCGATTATTAATAAAAACATTAATAATGTTAAAAGACATCTAATTCGCTACATTAAACAGTTATAAAACCATTCAAATATCAAAAATGTTTCAGGCCTGTTTCGGTGTTCAGATAAGCGCTACCTGCTAGATAAATTCAAAACTTCCCCTCACGTGTACCTGGAGCAACTTGGGTTTTTTGAAAAAATCTAACGAAAGTGACCAGTCATTGACCTCTAGGGAAATCCAGAGGTCAATGACCAATTCACTTTCGTGCGCGGGGCATGTCAGGGTTTATCAATTTGTATAAAATTATCTATCAGATAAATAACGGGCACTTGTGCCGCTGTCGTGAAACAGACCATAAAGGTACAAATCTTTAAAATTAAGTCTTTTTAGGCACAACAATTTGCCTCAATACACCCGATCCAATTAAGATACATGGTAAGATAAACTAAAACGCTTTTAACCAGCAATACACGTTAAAAATTGGAAAATATCTGTAGACTACAGCTTGCACCGTCTATTCTTTTTTTTTTTTGTTTTAGGCTCCTCTACCACAGCCGAGGAAGCGCCTAGTTATCGACTATTCTCTCGCTCAAGAAACGTACAATAGACACGAGTTATAGCCGGTCAACGGTGTGAACAGTCAGACATCAACTATTAATATACTAGCACTTCGCCCGCGACTTCGTCTGCGTGTATTTCATACTTTCCTCTTATTCCAAAATGTATGTTTATGATCTTCATTTTACTTAGATAAGTATTCGCGCCAAGTTTTAAGTTTACTAACTCAAGGAATAAGATTTTTCATACAAACAAAATCCCCCCTTTTCACCCCCTTAAAGGTCGAATTTCCAAAAACCCCTTCTTAGTGCTCCTCTACATAATAAAAGGAAGCCGTATGCGAAATTTCACGTTCCTAGTCCTGGTAGTTTCGGCTGTGCGTTGATATGTCAGTCAGTCAGTCAGTCAGTTTCTCCTTTTAGATATACAGAGTGAAATTGAAAACATGCGACAAACTGAAATGGGAGATTGTACTCATCATTATGAACAACTTTTACTACGGGACTAAAGCTGCAATCACGAAAAAAAATCAGCTATTCCTTACATTTTGACGAGTTATGCGAACATAAATGTAGGGAAAAGCTGATTTTTTTTTCGCGATTTTAGGTTTGGTCCCATAGTAAAATTTGTTCATAATGATGAGTACAATCTCCCATTTCAGTTTGCCGCATGTTTTCAATTTCAACCTGTATAGATGTATCTCTTTTTACTGACACGGGATTTACGTCTGTTGTACGTTTCTTGAGTGAGAAAATAGTCTATAGCTATTCGCTTCCTCGTCGGCGGTCCGACAAGTACCGTAGGCCCATACCAACCCCGAATCTCATTTCAAACTAAATTTGTATGTATAATCTGTCAGCTTCGCATCAAGATGCATAGTTTTACAACACGGGCCTCCGATTCTTTCGCTTGCTGAGTACAGATGGAAAGTCTACAGATATTTCGACTATAGCCGGCAACAGAAGTTTGTGAACACATCACACATTGGTGCCGATTCCCTCGATCACAAACTAAATTAAAAATTAAGTTCAGTGCATCTTTTTCTTTCAATTTCATTAAGAAAAGGACAGAAGATACATACACATACATACTCCTGTCATTTTAATCACCGCCGGCACTACTCCATATAAGTTTAGACGTGATTAAAAACTTGCCTACCAAAATTACGTGTCGTTGATTAATTTGACAGGACTAAACTGAAATTTATCTTCTGTCCTTTTCTAAATGAAATAGAAAGAAAAAGCTGCACTGAACTTAAATTTACTTTAGTTTGTAAACAACAGAATCGGCACCATTAGCTTCCATAAGTAAGTTAAACTATTAGATTTTGTGACATTGATTAGTCGTTGCAAATCACGATCGCGCTGCGTGTGAGTTATAAGCATTGACACAAGGTTTAAATTACAATGACAATCGCGACTGGACGCAAAAACTATCTAGAGTCCATTCACAGTTATTTTCCTCCTGATTTTGCATCACTGTCAATAACACAGTGATCTTTAACCTCGTAACAATAAGGTTGATGTTGGGTTGCGGCAACTGTTAAGTCTGTCAAAATTACAGTGATCTTTAACCTCGTAACAATAAGGTTGATGTTGGGTTGCGGCAACTGTTAAGTCTGTCAAAATTACAGTGATCTTTATTGTTGTTGTAATAAGGTTGATGTTGGGTTGCTGCAACTGTCAAGGTAACATAATTATGAAAGGACTGTACTCCGGGAGTAATATGCCACAGCTGAGTTTTAGAAAGAGAATGTCACACAGGCGTCAGTGACACAGACAAACATATCCAAACTCTTTCGAAAATTCGATGTACTAAATTAGGTCATCGACGGGTAAAATCCTACCATAAATTCAGCATATGATTCTAACCCCAAGGCGAAGAAAATTTATAGCCAGAAATTAAAAAAAAAAAGCTGCTGTGTCAACGCCTACGCCACTAGTACTTATTTTATATAATTGTGTCCACCAACTAAAATTGCTAACAGCTTGCGACATAGCTACCACAAAATTTCACAAACTTCTCACATGGGCACTTCAGCGACATAATCAATCCTGAGTAGCAGGTCCATGATATCCTGTGCATCCATCCACCTCCAGGGCAGAGGCTCCCGACAAGCTGGCTGGCGGCGCGCCCTCCCCGACACGCCGTACAACACAGACACCGCGCAGATGAAGCAAACCACCGCGAACACTTGGAACAGGCATTTGAGTGGCTCCCTGCAATTATAAACTGTGGAATTATACGATATTGTCAGGTTTGGAGCAAGGAGGTAGGAGATGGAGGATTTATGGTAAAATAATAACGCGAATTGGAAGATTTTTCAAAGATTTTTCTGTCGAGGACAGGGGAGAAGGTAAGAGATAGAAGATGGTGAATTGAAAGTGTTGGATGGAACACAGTGACGTCTCTTTAAGATGTATACTCTTAAACCCCTTACTAATAAACGTTGAATAGCGTCTGTAAAGTTACACAATGCTTTGTCTTCTTCTTTCTAAATTTAAAAATAATAGCCTTCCCAACCGATTTCGGTCACGGTGGCCAATCTCAACGGAGATTAGCCAGGTGTGCAGGAGATATTATAGTGCACAAGTGTGCGCGCAGACACAGGTGCACTCTCTGTTCTCTTACTCTCATAGTCCGATGTGCTTTCCGAGGCACGGGGGTATCTCACCGCCAACTTCTTAACACCGGGCTGTTACTAAGAAATTTCTAATGGAAAAACTCAATAACACTTTGCTCGACCTGGGAATCGAAACCAGGACCCCACGCTCAACAGTCGCACTTGCAATCACTAGACCAACGGGGCAGAAGTAAAATTACAGACGACTGAAAGAGAGAAATCGGCGTGTAACTATTCATGTGATATAATGCGTTTATTAGTAAGGGGGTTAGTCTGGAAGTTCATTTAAGACAATTATTGCGGAAGTTGTATTCAAATAATACATCAAAATGCATTGTATCATCTAAGTGCTATTATAATTTTAATGTTTTATCATATAAAATTATAAACTAATGATTTTAAGAATATAAATGTTTGTACGTACCAGAAGAATTTCCTAATGCTACGGTGTGGCACGACGGCATTTCTTTTCTCACAGTCGACGCATGGAATGTCCGCTTGCGTCGAGACATTCGCCGTGTCTGCAATAAATCGTAAATTGTCATACTTATGTTACTTTAAACAGTAATTAACTAGTCTATTACAATCTAATTAACTACATCTAAGTTAATGATACTATAGAATTTACACAATAAATTACTGAATCGTAATAATAATAATACATTCTATATAAATACAAATGAGTATTAATAATTAATTTAATTACTTTGGGTACAACAACATTTTCCTCTAGTTAAATTATACTTTCAACAGTAGTCAAACTAATTATTATATTCTTAACAAATCCTTACCGAAAGACAACACAAATCAAACACATAAATGATTCCAAATTACAATGATAATGATGAAAAACATGTAAACTAAACACAACCCGCCACCAGATGACGCCACAAGATAACCACAGATTATATACTATACAGAGGTACTCGACTTCTAAAGAACTGCCCAGCATATGCACATTTTCATGAAGCTTGTAGAATGCATAACCACCTCCTTTTTTGGAGACGGTTAAAACTGAATCTCTACATTTTAAGAGCGCGCGTCTAACACTGTTATTTAAACTTTATGTCAAAGATATAAAATTCACAAGCCTCGTTTTTGCAGACTTTACATAGAAGGTTTTTTGTATAAAATTGGGAAACAGAACAGAAAACCTCTTTTTCATTGTGATTATTTGTTTGACTATACACACAAATAGCCCACCTAACTGAAAATACCCGTAGAATACAATATCTACAGTACAGTATCTATCTATATTAATTATGTTTGTTTGTTTGAACGTGCTAATCTCTGAAACTACAACACATTAGTTTTGTTTTTTAAGATACCTTATAGTTGATCACTGTCTCTTAAGATACAGGTCACCCTAGTTTAAGAGGCAGGGCTCACACAATTCATGTACAGACCTTGGCCTTGACCTTGACCTAGGTACATGAAGTTTAATTTATTGTTGTATTTCCGTACGCGAATTACTCGCCCGTATTACCAATGACCTATTATTGTCATCTCCACTTTGTATAGACTAGTTAACATCATACTACGACCTTTGGAGGGAAAGCAAAGAAAAAAAAAATGCCAAAAAGAACGCTAAACGAAAACGAAGCAACGGGACATATTTTATGTTAAAACAAGAAATTTCTTGCGGACGAAGTCCCGGGCTAGAAGTTAGTAAAACATAAACAGGCTTCAGGATGCTTCAGGATGCTTCAGGCAGGATGTTTGCTGAGACCTACACAGATGGCTTTCATGCCATAATACGCAAAAAAACAGCTTCACTGCTGTGCAGAGTGCGGAGTAGTCGCAACTATATCCTGAGAGCTGTGGCGGAGAGCTATACTCCAAATATCAGGCATTTTGTGCGGAGGTTGATCAGATAAGGAACATGTCTTTCTGCCTGATCGTCCTTTGTTTTTAATAATATTATTTTCATATCAATGTTACTAACACTAGAATATAAGCTGTGTTTAATACTAACAAAATATGGATCACTGTTGTCTGAAATAAATGGATTTTATTTTATTTATTTATTTATAAATATGTGCATGGTGCGGGCAAAGAATATAGGATCTCAAGCTCTGTATAGCACGTAATCTGTAACAAAATACAGGACCAAGTTCGTAAAAGCATACCCCACTGGGTCTGTGTGCAAGCGCAACAGTCTGGCGACATACTGTCAAGTCTGTCCCCTTGCTTAGCACAAGCCACTTCCAAAATGCAGATCTTTGCTTCCAAACTCTTGATAACAGCTTGTAATACTCCGTTCCTCTCATTCCCATCAGCCACAAACTTCTCAAGCAAGTTTAAATTACCTTCGTAATTCTCTATTTCTACTTTCATCTCTGTCAGTTTATGGTGAGAAATATTGACGTCTCTTTCTAACTGTTCCGTATATATGTTTATTTTCTCACATTCCAGACATTTAGAATGGATGTTGTTATTGTTTATGGGTTCTAATTCTTCCGTCTGATTTTGTGAGATACTTGTCGTTTTAAATTGAGCTTTGTCGACATGATCGCAAGGTTCAGATTCGTCTGTTTGCGTTCCTACAGTAGTGTAGATGTAATCAAAGTTTTTGTCATAATCATAAGTGATACTGTTGCCTGTATTGTTATGTCGGGATAAGTTACAGAAACTGTAACGTATTTCGTCAAACAACGACATGTTCGTTCCCCTCCCCTGGTCTTCTTTTAAAGCGTTTATGAATGACTCTTCGTCTAGGATTCGGTTTTCTAGGAAAATGCGGGAATAAAGGTGGAATGAGACAATATTAGACGTAGAGAGCCACATGTATCTAAATGAACCAGGCGAAATATAAAGCTACATGAAATTTACTGATTTTGAAAGGATTTTTTACAAATCTTCCTTCAGAAGCACGTTCATAGTTAGATCCATGTCGGGCTGAACGTCATTAAAGAAATAAATTGAAAATGGCGGCTAAACAACGGAGTTTATCATGCCCATTCACTTGCACATCATTCGTGTCTTGAATGTGCAAGTGAGACCGCATGATTAGTGCCTAAATTTCAATTTCTTTCATTAATGGCGCGGGCAATAAAGTAACGTGGAAAAAGCCGATGAGATTAGCATAAAATATAAAAAAAAAACATTAATACTTTTTTGTCCGCATTTTGCACAAAGTTTGAGTATGTTTTCGAGGTTTGCTATAAACGAAAATAAAAATAAGGTGAGAAAATTCAGCAATATTCAATGTCTACTAACCTGACGAGAACCTAGTGTCTGCGTTGAGGCTGTCGAGAGCTGTGAGCATCTGTTCTTCAGTGTAGCTGATGTCGATACTGCGGTCCATACGTAGCTGTGTTTGGTTAGACTTGTTCAGCACATCTTTTAGTTCCATTTCTAGGAGAACCTGCATAACAAAAATCTAATAATGAGAATCACGTGTGTCTGGATGATAAACTTAGGTTTTATTCTAGATTTCGATAATTTTCATCATGCCCATGTTACAAAAAGATTGGTAATTCCCGTTTGCTGTTTTTAGAACACTCAAGAATATGAAAGCGTTGTCAAATCACTCTGTACTATAGGCCACACTAGTCTTTGACCTATATTCATCTCCTACCCCGAAATGCGAACTTTTAGCGATAAGACCGCCCATTGTTTGACCATACTATTATGTCAAATTTCTTGTCTATTCAAACTTATGTTTCAAATTAATATGATTTCAAGTTAAACAAATATTAAATTTGGCAATTAAGTTGATTTCAGAGTGACTAGCACTATTGAAAAAGTTATAAAAAATTTTAAAGTTGTAGCGTAAACTGAACTTTATCGTGAAAGATTTAAAGTTATTTTTCCCTAAACTCATATTGGTTTACAATTTTGGCAAATAAGTCGCGAATGCAGATTACATTCATATCTGTTATTTTTATGGTGTACCGTGTACATAATAAAGAGTCTCTTATCTTCTATCTATCTAAGATTACCTTCTCCTTAATAATCTGCTGCACAAACTCTTCCTGGTCCTGTAATCGCGAGGACAAGTCGGCGTGTTCAGTGCGCAGAGTTTCGTTCTGTTCAAGTAACGCTGATTGTCTTGCTGCATACATCTCGTTGATACGATGGCATTCCGCCTTCGATTTCGTTAGCAGCTCTTGGAGGTTTAGTTTCTGGAGAGATATGATGTCACATTACAACAAATCTTCATTACTTTCCCTTTTAAACTGGATATGTATGTATGTTCATCTGTGTGCTGGTGTCAGTAGAAGCGTTATGTTGTTCCGCGGGTTATAGGCTATATGACGTCACATAAAGTCTAACATGGCGGCTTATAGCGGACAAACCTAAACATAATGAGGGTTACTTCCCCAATTATTTGGGTTATGGTGGTGGTGCTTGCAGGCTATAATTGCTGTTAGCAAATCGGTTATAGAAAAGGTCTTCATTCCTACGAGTGACCTGTACTCTATATTCTCACCTCGTTCTCTAGTGTGGAGACCTGTTCCACGGTGACCTTGGAGCGTCGCTTGAGAGCGTCGAGCTCGCGCCGCGTGTCGTCCAGCGCTCGGTCGCTGCCGCACAGTCTCTCACACGCCTCCTCGTAGTCGCGGCGTACGTGCGTCAAAGTCATATTTTCTTCGCGTAACCTGAGAAGTCACGATTATTAGAGAAAGACAGAGAAATCACCATCACCATCACCTACAGTGATGACTTCCAGTGTAGCAATGGTGATTTTTAAGAACTGAAATGACTGAATATGGCTGCCGTAACACTCATACATCATATTAATCAAATTTCAAAAAAAAAAGTTTTTTTTTCATTTACCAAGCGCATGACCCCAACCACCCCAATAGAACCGCGCACGCGGTCCGTGCGGTTGTTAAATGAATGAAAAAGAATACTGCATGATATAAGTAAAATAGTTTTGTTTGTAAAAAGGTATTAGTAACTAAATTAAATTACAGCTGATGGTTATTCTTGTAATGTACATACTCAATATTCTATTGGAGGGTGTTCGGGGTCATGCGCTTGGTAAAAACTGTTTCTTTGGAAAAGTTGTTTAATATGAGTATGAATGGCTACACATCAAGTTATACATAATCTATCTAAGCCGACTTCTGATTCTACGAAAAACCGATACGAGGTCAGCTAAAACTGGAAATGTATAGCTTGATGTGTAGCCGTGTGTACAATCATGTATGAAAATAACCATATATGGTTTCCTATGCGGTAAAGGGTGACACTAATTACAATTCACTCTGTATAACGAAGGTGAGCACAAGTCATCCCCTAAAGGGGTTAAATAGAAAATTAAAAGTTTTTATGGAAGTTCATCATTTCTGCCAATGGGAAATTCTATTGGGCTTGTAATTAAAATACTTACATGTTAAGATGAGTTTTAAGCGTGTCCCGCTCAGCAGTAAGTGCTGCGAGTACTTCCTCGTGCTGTCGGTCGGTGAAGTCGAGCTGCGAGCGCAGCTGATGCGCCAGGTGCACCTTCTCACGGAGCTCGCACTGCAAGTCTTCTACCAGCTGGGACCCTGGTCAATAAGAAGTAGGTTATTTAATAAAAAGTGTCAAGAAGCAATTTCAGGGAGGTTTTTGATATGTATAAAACTGTCTGCATGGGCTGCAAGTTGAAAAGTTGAAAGAAAATAAAAATAAAATACATTTATTTGAGTACCTACATGCGACACAATATATTCTGCAAAATAAAAATAAAATAAATAGTGTATTGTGTCACTCTGGTATAAAGATTAGCCAGTCAGTATTATGTCCTCAAAGAGCTACAGACAATTGTGTATACTTATGAGTATTTTCAGTCGTAAAGACTCTTAATGCTAAGACTAACTAGTTCTCAGAAATATTACTGGTAAATTTTTATTCCTCCAATTTCTGCTATCTATGCTAATAATAAAGCTGAAGAGTTTGTTTGTTTGAACGCGCTAATCTCTGGAACTAACAGTTGGATTTGAAAATTTATTTTTGCATTTGATAGCCCAATTCTTGAGGAAGCTATACTTTATTTAACATTGCGCTAGCATCGCTAATTCGCGGGTAGAAAATAGATGTAAGAATAGTGTTATAACTCTTGTGATAAGTGTCATAGCCTCTTTCCACAAAGAAAATAACAAAACGATCAATCAACATGCTTGCTTAATAGTTCCGGTTTCGTAATTATCATTAAGCACAGGTTTCCTCATTAAGTTTCCCTGACCGCAAGCTAGTGATGTAACAATCTAAATACCACTTAATGAAAAGCAACAAGTGTTAGCAATATGTACTTCAGATCAAATCAAACCTACTCACCGAATTTGTGAACGGTATTATACAGATATTAATTACTATTTGATGATGATCGACGTCGTATCATGCTACTACTCCCGATTCGCATGTTTCGACGATAAACTAAATAAACGTATTGACAGCGATAATGTCTTCTTCGTTAGGGGCCTTTGTATTTTCATTCCAGTGATTTAATGTAATAGAAACAGAACTGATAATGCGCAAGCGAACGTGATAATATGTATTTGAATGTGTGTGTGTGAATGTACTTGAAACACCTGAGCAAGTCCATAGCTTCTGTTCATGAACGTAATCAATGGATAATGCCAGGAATATTGTATTAGGCAGTTTTTTTTTACTTACAAGTTTGTAAGCAATCTGTCACTTGATAATCCAAGCAGGTTTTGGTTATGTATTCCAGTCAGCTTACATGTGTCTATTGGATAACATAGGCCTCATTAAAATATTTCTTTGGTTATTGTAACAATGTTGTGAAGTTTCAGTGTTTCTTTTATAACTTGTTTGGTAAACAAATATTCAAAGTTTTTCGATTTTGTAAATTATGTATTTCCAACAAATATAAAGTATGTGATTGATGCGAAAACTCGATGGCTATTGTGTCAATTTTGTATATCAAGGGAGAAATAACTGAAAACTGTTGTCTTACCATCAGTAGAGATGCCAGAGTCTGAGTCTTGTGGCGTTCCACTCTTCAGATTAAAACTGTAATAAAAAAATTGTACTTACTATGTATAATGAAATGAAATTTTTATTCTGTAAATAGGATATAGGAACCACTTTTACAGGCCATATTATAAAAAAAAAAAGGCGGTGAGGTTGGCGTTTCCTATCGGACTACTTTGAGAAGAAAGGCCGAAACAAACTCAGAGGTCACAGTCTCTTTTAAAGTCCAGTCATATTCTTGGTCACATCATGTCAAGACCATATAGATTAATGGCTGAAATTGTAAATACAATTTCAGCCATTAATCTATCAAATCAATCTAGTCATTAATCAAATCTGTGGTACCTACCACAGATTTGATTATAGCCAATTGAAGTAACAAGTGTGCTTCTATAATTTTTAATGTGATGATATTAACAGGTAATACGGGCTGGTGTCCGCAATCCACGTCAATGCGCGTATTTTTTCGTACGGGTGGGAAAATCGATTATTCGATCCACCCCAGCTCATCGAGGAAGGCCAGCAACGCCTTGATGTTACTGACCGTCTCAAGTAGGGTACCTGGGTTACCGAAGTACTTTGCCCTGTACGTGGCGACCACTGGGCAGTTGATATTATACATCATGGTATCACAATAACACAGGGAAGTAGAATGTAGGGAAATATACAGAGTGGCAAGGACATCCACATGCAACCTGTTAGGGGCTGTTCATTTATTACATAAGATTTGAGGGGGGAGGGGGGACAAGTCTTCTTATTTCTTCGTGGGTGTGGGAGGGGTCTAGATTGTTCTTACGTAAGATCACAAAAGTAAGCAAAAATTCTAAATTTTTAATTTCTTTGTTACTTTTTTTTTGCAATTTTGAGTAGATACTGGATCTTACGTAAAATTAAAAGGGGAAAGGGGTGGGGGGTTAGAAAGTGATCATAATTGTCTTACATAATAAATGAACAGCCCCTTACCATGGCTTCAGTAGGTACATGTTTCTGGACCCCCCTGTGTTAAGATTTTTCATTGGTTATTACTAAAAAAAAATTGCCGTTCCATACATTTTGACCATGTAGGTATTGTACTTTTGTATGAAAAAGATGATTTTTTCTTTTGATAATTGCTACGCTAAGTACCTACCTAGTGCTGAATTCATGAATTAATTTGTAACCATAAATTGCCACCTTGTATAAAAATGCATTCTAATTTCTATCCAAATCCAAATAACATGCACATATTTCCATGCATTTTATGGATGTGAACGTCCACAATATCATCATGTTAGAAATTATGAATGCGCAGTTTTTACTTAAAATATTCTGTTTCATTTTGCATCAAAATAATGTTGCAAGAAGAGTCAACAAAAATGGAGTTACTGTTTCGAATATAAAGATATTTAAAAAAAAAATAGAACCTCCTCCTTTTTTGAAGTTAGTTTAAAACATCTAAAGAATATTTGCCTAGTCCAAATTGCAAAAAATCTAAAGGTAAACTATGTCAGTAGTTTTAACCTAATTATATTGAACAAACAAAACACAGACTGCACATGCTGTCATGTAGTGTTATCAAACACTTTTAAGGATATTGTTTAACAACCTATTTTAATTACAATTTATTATAGTCTGCTAGTTTCCTAATAATTGCAGTTATCAGTTGTTTATGCACTTCAACAATGTTATGATATTTCTACCTTGCACTATAAATGCATGATTCAATGTTACAGTTAATTACTTACTCAAGAGACCAGGGATTATGCATAAGAAAATTGCACTTTAATAGTAGTTTATCTTTTAAGCTATTTCCATTTATTTTTAATATACTTACTAGTGTTTTAATTCCCTTACAAATAATATCAAATAAAACATAAAATCTTTACAGTCACAGAGACAGATATACTGATTGATTCAAAGTCTTTTTTCAACAGAACCAAATTTTTTTCATTAAATCGGTAATTTAAAAAATTGGGTCTGTAGTCTGTTGAAAAAAGCCTTTGTATCATTTACGGCAAGGGTCACATTTATTTATATAATTATACTTTATTGTACATCAGCAAAATACATCACAAAGACAATCTATTAATCACTACAAAACATACAACGGACACCCTTATCACTTTATATTATTTTGACAGAAGACATTTTAATAGTATTGCAATTATAAGTAAAAAGGAGAGATCACAGATATAGATACACCTAGATAATGCAAGAGCAACAACTTCGCATGCCAAAAATTGCACCAAATTACGTACAAAAATTGTAAGCCGCCAGTTTTCGCTCAGTCCTTAGTACTGCTGGCTGGGTGAGCATGAGTGAGAAAGAGCACTTGTGACGTCATAGTAGGTAGCCAAAAAATGGCACGCTTGATTTTCATACAGATTGTGATACTTGCGTTATCCAGGTCTATCTATAACTGTGGGAGAGATATTTGAACAGTGCTTACCTCTCATCCAGGTCAAATTTAGACTTCTGGCTCCCACTGTACTTGTGCAGTGTTTTGGCTAACATTGACACATTAATTTCTGGATTATCTTCTTCTGGATCTAATAGAGACTTCAAGAAGCTGTATTCAGCCCTGTAAAGTATAACACAGATAAGATAAAAGAGATCTTGAAATCAAGTTTTCTCTTTTTTTTATTTATTTAATTACCCTCTTTGTGACAACAAAATTTTAGTGTACTTCAAGCAAGTGAGTAGACAAACCGTATAAAAGGTCTCATTGTTTATTATCATGACTACCAATGTACTGTACAAGGAAAATAAAATTTGTTGATAAACTAGGACTATGTGAGCATACAAATTAATACAAAACACAAAAACTTGTTTTATCAACTTCAGACTTCAAGGCTTCAAGGAATCGAAACAGTACGTTAGTATGTTAGTATTTCGTTGCGTTAGTCAGATTACAACCTTTACGATCAAACAACATGTGGGGTATTGCAGGAAGTTCTAAATCCAGAACTGGGCTATTTTCAAACATAAACAGATGAACTTTCATCTCGTTAACAAAATTAGTACACATTTTGAACGTTAACAATAATACTAACTTGTTAGTTTTCACGAAAGGTGCGAATTTGTCCATCAAAGCGTCAACACGCAGCGTGCCCGTACTCTCAGCACCACAATAATCAAATATTTGCAGCGCCGTCACGTAATACTCTGGAAAAGGACTATAATTAGTAAATATTCCTGCACACTCGCACCAACGCGGCGTTATAATTATAAATAAACTGATTTACCGTCCGCACTCAGTCCCGATCTATCCAAATCCATTGTGTCGTTGGTCAAGATACAAACGATTTTACACAAAAAATAAAACGTTAATGATTAGTTTCACATGAATTATACCATGCGGGTGCGTTAACGGTCAGGATTGTTTGTTTTTCATTAGCTAATTAATTCGTTACGCTAGAGCGCTGTACAAAAATAGTTTCCAATAAAACCGTTTAACATTTGAAGTGTTGTGCGCCTTAATTAAAATTTTATCGATATCGATGTTTCATAGTAGTTGTAAGTACAGAGGCCAGCCTGCACATCAAGTTACCCCAATCTGTCAGATTTTCCCAATTGATTAGGAACCTTATTCCTTTGTGCTAAAGTTGAAAATCTATCAAAGAAATTTGACAGATTGGGGTAGGTTGACCTGCTGGCGTCTGTACAACATCTAACTCATATGATAGGTCCCGCGGCAATACTTGGAATTAAATACAAAATAAGTGAAATAAGTGGAACGTTGTCTAACTGTAACTATAACTAAAACTAAATGGCACCCCGTCTGAGATACTTTTTTCGTGAGACGGACTTTACTTGGACTTTTATCTTTTCAGTAACTTGCCAATATGGCCCCAGGCTTAGACCGATAGCGTCTTCCCATCGTGTTTTTTGGTACCCCTGGTTTTAAGTTCCATCTCTTGGGTGCCTCATGGTAAATTTTTTGCTCCATTTGTTTCTTTGCATCGAAGCATTTGACCTGTCCAGCGTTATTTCAAATGGTCTGTACGAATGAATATATCCTTAACTTTGGTTATATAAGTATTTATGTACTTACATGCATAGTTATGAGTAAATTTCACATATAACAATGAATAATGACCAAATTTACGTCTTTAAAAAGTAAATGAACTGAAAAAATATACTCTTGATCAGATAAGATTAGAAAAAAAGCGTTTTTTTTTTGTGGTGTTGTAAGGTTGAAAGACTGGTAAAATAATGATTTGCCATATTCCAATAAAATAAACATATTTTTTTAGATTTGTACAAATTCAACTATTTTCACCATTCATCCTTTTATAAAATTCGTTCATTACCCCCAACTTAATACGATGTTCACTTTTCATTTGAAAAATTATCTCGAGAATTTAATCAGAAAAATATTTTACAAATATTTTTCTGATTGCATTCTCGACATAATTTTAAACAAGAGGAAATATGAGATTCTCACTAGACTCACTACTGTCATATAAATGTCAATGAAATTATGTTCGGATACATGCACCAAATCTGTGAAGATTGACAAAATATAGGTTTTCGTAGAACTTAGAAATCCACTGGGGGCCTTATATTTAATTTGATGGATTCATGTCCATCTGAGCGTATGAATAAACCGACGTCTGTCGAAAATACACTGGAACCCTGCGTCATGCCTCCGAAGTCCTGGAGAGTCCTCGTTGGTTTATAGCAGTAGCAGAGGACCGATTGCTTGCATCGACACGGCTGATAGATTTTCAACTTTACTTCAAAGGATTATGGTTCATATTCAATTGGGAAAATTTGATAGATTGGGGTAGCTTGATGTGCTGGCCTCTGTACCATGCGTGAGGCTCTCTTAGATAGCTCTTGTCGCTGCGACAAACGAGTACTTGTCAGTGGTGTGAAGAGCCAAAGATCAACTATTAATATAAGGTAGCTCTTATTTACACGGTACCTTACAATCTTTTGAACGCTTTTTGAGTGAGAAAGTCGTCGATAGCTAGTCGCTTCCTCGTCGTTGATGGAAGTAAGTATAATACCTATACCTACCTACTAATTCCATTGGTGGGACAGGAAACACGTGCCTAAAGGTCATCCTCATCACTCATTATAACAGCACTGCTCCGACAAAGCAAATAAATTGGCATTCAAGTTAGGATTTTAAATCAACTGCATTAAATTATATTTTACGATGACAATATAGAATAGTGGACAGCTCCAGGGCAGCGTGCTGCCATACATCACGCCCACCGCGAGCTTCAAGCGAGCAGCCCGCTCCTTGGCGAAGAAACGCCTGCAAGCGGTACACCTCGCCGTGCGCACGGGTTCTTCGCACCGCTCGCACGGCTGTCTCCTTGTCGCTTGTAAACTCTCACACTCACCGGTGGCGTGCCAGCAGCGAGCGGTCGTCTAGCTGATGGCGCGTTGGCGACAAGCGGGTGGAATTTTTCGAGGTGACGGACGGTTACTGCATTAGAACGGTGCGGTTATAATGATCACCTTTAGGTTGGTTTTCGTAGTTCAAGATTTACTACTAATATGTGGTGGGCTGGATTAAAAAAATAAGACAAATCATTTCAAAACAACATGCTCTTTTATTTCGTTACAAAGGTAAATTCTACACTAAGGATTATTATAAAATACGAGATACTAAACTCTTGAATTAACATAGCTATATAGAACCTACAAAAATCATCGCTCTCTTATAATATTCAAAATTTCTCTAAGTCCACTGTGTACTTTGAGTGTAACTATTTTTGATTCCACCATTGAGAAATCACTCAACTCAATCTGTAACAGAAATCAAATAAAGATTGTTATTAAAAAATAATAAAGCTCACAATCACAACGCAAACGAATGGTCTAGCTATCTATAACGGTACAAGGATCTCTTGGCGCGTGGCCAAATTCGGAACTAACGCCACCATCTTGTTTTTTTTCAATACAATTTCAGAGACAATTTCACAAATGTTTACCAACAACACCCTATTGTCAGTGTCATTGAGGCGCCAAAAAAATCTTGTAGCACTGTAGGTTCATGCACCTCGTTGCTGAGGATTCATAAGTGCCCCTGTAGGTTTGTGTGAAATAAAATACTTTGAATTTGAAACTGAGGCCATTTAAAGAGACGAAGAAAGTCAGTGCGAAAAGGGATGGCGCTATACGTCCCGTAGAGCTCCAGCTCTCTTTTGTACTAGAACAAAGATATTACTTACTACTTGTAAAGTCGTTTTTATAAAGAAAACACGCACCCCATCAGGTGGATCCTTGGCTCTGGGCGGAAATCGTCCATACATTCGTTCGCAGATGGCGCATAGACCGCACCAAGTGCGAAACTTTAGCGTATCTTCGTCAGACTGAAACGAAAAACAATTGATTGGTTTTAAAACTGTCAAGATCGACACACCAGGGCCAGCATCCTAATTGCGTAACACACTATCAATTGAAATCTGAATCATTTTGAAGCAAATTGCTAATCCATTGCTTCATAAGTTCGAAAAATGTGTTTGCTCAACACGTAAATGACGCAATGAATGATGTTGAACTGTCAAAATGATACCGATTCCCATTGATAAAGTGTTACGAAATTGCCCCGCAGAGGCCAACCATAACATACTGCAATGTGCCAAAGAGATGGAGATAAACAGGACGTGTAGCTCCATCTAGGTATCCCACTGTGAAGTAATATTAAAATAATACTGCTTTATGAGATGGTGTACTGGTGGTACAGTCAGTCATTTCAAGCTGTCTCGTCAATAGAATGCTCTGCTCTGACGTACTTCCCACCGAACCATGTTCATGGTAGCAATTTGACACAGGCAGCGTCTTTATTTCGTAGCAGTAAAGGGCGATTTTCGTAGTACGTAGCGTAGCTACTACTGAGTAGTAGTGAGGGGCGAGTCCGGAAGGCCCTGACCTGGTACTGTGTGGATACAGCTTTAACCATCAAGTTTCAAGCAAAGGTTTAAATCGTTAGATGCGCCCTCGCACGTCAAAAGGTGATCAAGTTATTCTTTCTTTCACAATGACATTTGAATAGTATTGTTTATTATACTGAAGATCATAACTATGAATCTATCGTTCCATGCGGGATGTTAGAGCTCACTCTTCTCAGTGTTCACACTTATTCGCGTGATCTGAGTACGATAAGGGTCTTATCTTACTATTTAAATATTTGATTTCAAGGCCTTGATAAATTAGGATTTGATATTAATTTCATCTTGATAACTCTACGCGTTCCTGAGAAAAAGGGTCTTGACAGACGGACAACGAAGTGATCTTAAAAGGGTTCCGTTTTTCCTTTTGAGGTACAGAACCCTAAAAACATCGTGAAACTGTACTCTCACCTCTTCATTGTTGCCGTTCCCCTCAGTGCTAATAGGTGGCCTCTTGTACCCATTATCAATAAGGGTGACCTTGATCTCATCAGGGATGTTCTCTTGCTCCTCGTAGTTGAGCCAGTCCATGACACTCTTGAAGCTTTGCGCTTGCGTCGTAGATAATCCGCCGCCCATCATCATTGTTAGGCCTTCTTCTATGTTCTTTTAAAGATAAAAAAATATATAGGGTTATTGGAAAAACACCACTCACTTCTTGTACTCATCATTATGAACATCTTTTACTATGGGGCCATACCTGAAATCGCGAATAAAAAATCAGCTGTTCCCTACATTGTGACGAGTTATACGAACATAAAATGTAGGGAACAGCTGATTTTTTTCGCGATTTCTGGTTTGGTCCCAATTCCCATAGTAAAAGTTGTTCATAATGATGAGTAGAATGACATCTTAAGAGGTTGTTGGTGTTTTTCCAATAACCCTGTATATTATGAGTTGTTAACATTCGTGTTTCCTATGTAGATGGTACTTATACAGGAACAGTTGCTATTTCCGAAAACCAGTTTACTGCTTTTCTTTGTTTCTCTTCTTTATGTAAAATACGAATAGTAAAATATGGAAAATGAGGAAAGTAACTGAAGTACATACAGGTACAGTGGTGGCATCTACATCGCTGCGATGTAGAATCGCTACATGCGAACTACGCACACACACACTGACGTCACGCAAAAATCCTGCATCGCGCAAGCAGAGTTTACCGCGCGGCTACCATATTTACAACGTCCCGAAATCTATCGTCGGGCAGTACTTAGCCCACCAATCACAACACCCGTCCGGTCAAAAGATCCTCCCTTTTCTTTGTAGGACGAGTGAGCTTTACATACCTCCCTTTTCTTCATACCTCCAGTACCATATATTTATCTATGTTCTCCATATTTTACGATCCGTTTTTATCGTCCATCATGATGGCTTGATGAACTTAGTTTAAAGGGGAAGGTACTCAAAAACTCGTGATTTGAAAATATCCGGGTTACTTAATTAGGATAGCATAGTGTGTGTATTGGTTTCTTAAAGACTTCACACACTGTAAAAATAATGGCAATTATGCTCTATGTACGAATTTTTCATTTACCTTAATCGGCATCCTATAACCACGCTGCCTGAACTTTCTGAGCACAGTGAGATACAGCAGTTGCTTCGACTTCTTCACAGTCACAAACCGGGCTGCGTAGTCCATTGGCGTCAAGTCTGTAAACAATTGAACTGAATTAGAAGCCGAAACGTAAAGAGAATAATGGGGAATTTACAGGTTTACACTAGGTAGATTTTTATCGTGCGGCTGGTCGCTTACCAAATCGGCTCACAAGCCGAATCGCCACCCTATTTACATAGGTCGATAAATCGCAGGTGACTATTTCGTTTTGTATCAAAATGTCGACATTCATGTGGCGCGCGATCGCCTGCGACTGAGCAATGAGCATTTTCATGGAAGATTTTAGTCATACGCCGCATGCGAGCTGTCGCCACAGGACAAAAGTTGAAGCCTACTCTGCTTTGGAATTTGTGATTTTAGTCACTTGCAGCCTAGCCCAATTACTTACCATTTAGACGCGGCTATAGTCACCTGTGTAAAGCCCGCATTATGCAGAGCTTTATGCTGAGCAAAAGCATTCGAAATGTTATGAATTATGATGGGAGACAACGAGTTTGCGTCCTCACTGCTAGTCTATGGTATGTACAGTCACATCCAAAATATCGCTGACTGAATTCGATAGTGGCACAAGACAAAATTCAACAATTTGAGAAAACGTACAATAAATATTCGAAGACTAGTGCGCGCGCACAGAAAAGCTCTTACCGACTGTATTTTATGGAATATAATTATAGTTTATGTTTGGTTTATAAACATCTACGTTATAGCTTCAGTTGCCGGCAGTAATAGTTTTGAAATTCATTATTAACTCAAATTGCCACAAATTCGACTTGTGCCACTAATGTATAGTCAGCGATATGTTCGTCACCTGGACTTGAGACATTAAATTAAAAAAAAGGCATCTATCTTTCTATACTTGTACGAGCTACGCTGTACCCTTGTGTTAGTTCGTACTTCACACTCATTTATGCACATCCATATTGTATAACAGTGCATTTCTCTAACATAGATTTTAGTCATATGAATATACTTCCATCAAGGGAACCGTTCATCTACTTATTTACATAACAATAATAACATAATAATACCCCGGTCCCGGTTGTCATTCGTGGATCTTTGACAGTCGTAACGGGTCGTCAGTAGCCCGAAAGTCTGACAACCAGTCTTACCAAGGAGTATCGTATTACCCAGTAACTGGGTTGTGGAGGTCAGATAAGCAGTCGCTCCATGTAAAATACTGGTATTCAGCTGCATCCGGTTAGACTGGAAGCCGAACCCAACATAGTTGGGAAAAGGCTAGACAGATGATGATGATGAATAACATACTTACCTAACAATTTTACATAACAAGTACATAACTTTGGGCCCGATTCTGTTGTTCACAAACTAAACTAAATTTAAGTTCAGTACATCTTTTTCTTTCTATTTCAATATGAAAAAGGCAGAAGATTAACATTAGTTTAGTCCTGTCAAATTAATCAGCGCCTGACGTAAATTGACGTATTTTTAGTACACAATTTTTTAATCTCGTCTAACTTGTCTATGGATCATCTAATTTGACAGGACTAAACTAATATTTTATCTTCTGTCCTTTTCATAATGAAATAGAAAGAAAAAGATGCACTGAACTTAAATTTAGTTTAGTTTGTGAACAACAGAATCGGGGCCAGTGTAACTGTTGGGCATTACACATTGAAATCATAATTCTCCGCCTATATCTCAATTTATTTGTGGTCGACGCAACAAGTCTTTTTCTTCCATACTTCTCTATTAGTTGTCATTTGATCATTTCGGTAGTCACCCCCTTTCTTTTATTTTCATTACACCTTGAAACACCACCATAAAATACTTGGCTACTGTACTTACTCTCCAACGCATACGTGTCTATGGGCAAGGCGAACTGTGCGTTCTGTCGAGAGAAGATTCTCGGTATGTGCAGCCAGTCACCGAGGCTGACCGCGGGTACTTTTAGCTCTCGCAGTAATTTCTGCATTTCTTGTCCGTACGCTCGCTCGGGACGAGTTCGCATTGCCTCTTCCAAGACGTAGCGACGCTGAAAAAGGGGTAATTTTTGTAAAAGAAGGCAATTTGCATTGTATATGTTATACGTACTTGACTTGTATCAAACCGTGGACTGTGGAGGGTTGAGTTTATAGAGGTATGAGGAGCAGGGTGTAATGTTTACTCATAATCCATAGAAAAGGGAGGATCCTCCGACCAGACGGGTGTTATGTCTGGCGGGCAACTTCCCGATGATTCATGTCGGGCCGTTGTATAATGCTAGTTGCGCGGTAAACTCTGCTTGCGAGATGCAGGATTTTGGGTGACGTCAGTATGACGCGTTGTTCGCATGTGGCGTTGTAGATACCGCTACAAGATAAAGTACTTCATTCTACAGCCAAACTTAATTATTGCTAATGTAGAAACAGGCAAGTTGTGTGAGATGCGATATACACGCGCGGTTCTCTTGTCTCACCAGGGACGACAACAGGCTGGGTTAAGGTAAATAAATGGCTTCGTAACACAGAACGAAAAAATTCGTTATAATCTTAATTTGAATAATTTTGACGTTTTTTGAGTACATGTCATAGCCAACTGGTTTAATTAGCCGTTTAGTTAACCGCATAGCCTTTGAAATAAACGGCGGCCGTTCAACTAACGGCCTGAATGATATTCAATTATAGTTTAGGTCAGGACTGTAAACAATCACGCGCGAGCCGAATTGGTCGCAGTAACTAAGCCAGGGCACCCCGACCAAATGGGTTAGGTTAGAATGTGATCAATCGCGTGCGAGCCGAGAGAGCGAAGCGAGGCGAGCACTACTTCCAAAAGCCAGGCGGTTAACCAAACGGCTAATTTAACCAATTGGCTGCGACATATACATAACAATGCTTCCCGTAGCCGTGACTTAACCCAGCCTATCGCAGTCCACTGTTGGACTTAGGCTTCTCCCATGCCGTGCCACGACACCCTGTCCTCCGCCTTCCGTACGGACAAGAAATGCAGAAAGTCCGTACGCAGTCTCCACTCCAGGACTCGTCTGCCACATCAGTCCTTCGACAAACATGGTCAGCCCACTGTCACTTCAGCTTGCTTAATCTGCATGCTATGTCGGTAACTGATCCGGTTATTTTCCGGATAACTTCGTTTCTGATTTTATCTTAAATTTGTGGACTAGCCCGAACGTCAGTGTCCCCATTGGTTGAAGACCGTAGTCTTCTAACATTGCGGGATTGGCGACGAAAAGACTTGATGAAGTTTTCTAAAGGCTGCCCAACTCAATTGGCTTCTTCTGTATAAAGAAGCCGACAGAAGGATCTAATTGAATCCTATTGTCGTATCGAAAAGAGAAAGAAAAATGAGAAAGCAAGAGCACAACCATATTCAAAGTCAAAGTCAAATCATTTATTTCAAATAGGCACTTAAAAGGCACTTTTGAACGTCAAAAATTAAAATTAAAAATAGAATTGATTCTAGTCGCCCCTTCCAAAATGTAGTTTTCTTGTGGAGAAGAATGGGCAAGAAACTCCACCGTTACTCTTTTAAAATGTTTTACAAGTTTTTGTATACATTCATTATATAATTATAATTATGTGAAGACGATGCACCTAAAATAAAATTTAGTCTACCACAAATGGTAAAAAGAATTAAAAATATAACAGACTGGTAAATCAATTATGTGATAGATACATGGTTCTCACATATATAGATAGATACACCGCAAATAAACGTTTTTTTTCTTTCTTTTAAATACTCAACGTCATCTCACCTTAGTATCAAACTCAGTCTCAATAGCGTCTTCGTCGACCTCTCTATGTAAATACTTGAGCATGTCATCATCGAGGAAGGAGTCGGATTTCTTAGGAACCACTAGCGGTCTGATGACCGGCAGAACAATGACGTCATCCTCCAGCGCCGGTGCTATTGAACCGCGGGAGCTCGGGTTTTGCGAGTCTGTACCGATGCCAGCGATCTTTGAAAATATATAAACAGAAAATAGAAAAAGCTTTGGCCGAAGGATTGCTCGCCAGCAAGGATAAGGATGCTAATAATGGAGGGTAAAGACTGCTGGGGTTTTCCGTATAATGAAGCGTTTCGGTTGCGAAAAGGGCATGGTATAATAGCTTCATCTCTTTCTGGCATTGGATTAATTTGTTTGATTGGATTAATGACTTTAACAATGCAATTCACTAGAAAGCTCTCAATCTGCAGGGTCAAATTAAATTAGCTAGCGAAACTCTGCAGACTTGAAAATGTGTTTCTATTGTTTTATCGTGATTCGATATCGATACGATACGTCACGTCTGTGAAGTTTACAAAAAAAAAAAAAACAGCAGATATTTAAAACTGACATTTCAAGTAAACTAACTGAGGTCTATGAACCCACAAAAAAAAAATCACTAAATTTAGTTTAGTTTGTGAACAAGGGAATCGGCACTACTATCAATCTCAATCTGAATCATTTTGAAGGATACTGATATTCCATTGCATTATACGTACGAAAAATTTGTCTGCTCAACAACGTGAATTACGCAATGGATGTTGTTGAACTGTCAAAATGAATTCCATTGCTTCTTATAGTGTGTTACGCAATAATCCCGCTGGCTTTTCTGTATTAGAATACTTTGCGCTACGGCCCTATGCGGCTATAATATTATGGGCTCATTTTGTCTGACAGGGCACAATCCTGCACCCATCTTACAACAAAGAAACACCAAGACTACATACCTGAGTTTCGGGATCCTGTTGAGCTTGCGCCGCAAGTCCTGCAGATGTCAGCCGATCACTGCCACCCCGACCTCCCTTCTTTCTTCTCTTACCACGCCTGCGACCTTCGCCACTACCTGGAGACATAAAAAAAACTTATTTTATAAAACCCAAAAGTCAAAATGTTAAGAACTTGCTACACTGCTGCGCTCGAATGACGTTGGTAAACATTTCTGCGAATTATTGTTTTGTGGAATGTATTGAAAAACAAGATGGCGGCGTTAGTTCCGATTTTGGCCACGCGCCAAAGAAACCTTGAAGCGCTGTATTTGGAAGTGTTTGTAGGGCTCCATAATCAAAACTCGCACGAGACGGTTTGAAAGAGAAATGGAGAGGTTTATGGCCAGTAGTGGAACATATTACTATGTTGTAAAAAAGTCATACTACAATGTTTGCACAATAAAACTCTTGATCCGAGAGCTGAATTACTTAAATGGACCAGCTGTATTAACTTAGTTAAAACTGTTAAAATTGAGTCTAAGAAGTATGTGTTTTAGATGAAAATATTTTTGGCACGTAGGCCGGTACCTCCATCCCCATTGGACGCAGCATCGTTCGCCTCATTGGCTGCTTCCTTGTCAGGCTTAGATCGCTGCGACGCAGGCGGTTCTTTACCATTATTGTTTTTACTCTTCGCAGGCTTACCCAGATTCAGAGCCTTTAATTGATTCTGGAACAAATATTTATTAATATTATTCCAACTGAGAAAGCATTCGTTCACCGTGCATAATCACTACATAGTATAAAACAAAGTCGCTTTCTCTGTCCCTATGAACGCTTAGATCTTTAAAACTACGCAACGGATTTTGATGCGGTTTTTTTTTAATAGATAGAGTGATTCAAGAGGAAGGTTTATATATATAATACATGCATGCATGTGATGTCGTAAATAAACACATTTTTTTGCGCTTACTTTTCAAACGCTGGCTGAACCCTACGAGATAGGTCAAAATAATGTAGGTACTACAGTATTGTACACCTTAAAAAGGTCTACAAAAAAGTCCGCGACGGTATATGTCTATCTCTTAGGGATAACCCACAATAATCATTTTTTATCCTTTACTTTTTACGAGAAATAATGGCTTATTTACGAAGTGATTTTAAGCAATACAGCATTAATCCTTATCCAATTAAGTACCTTAAATACATTGTGCATTTAATATAGATAAATATGGCCTCTTACAGCATGAATTTAAATGAATATTTTCGAAGATATTACAGATTTAAAATGCAGGGACATAGCGGTTGCTGCGGTACCGGCCGCGGCTGCGCGTGCTGGCATTCTTGAAATACCTGTACTTAGTATCAGTATTGCACCCGTGCGAAGCCGGGGCGGGTCGCTAGTCTTCCTATAAAAATAAATTATCCTTCATGACATTTGTTACATTGTTCCAGTCCAATTTAAGGTAGGTACCTACTGATCATTCTTATGTAAAACTGATGCATTACTTATAAGCAGTCTGAAGGCAGTACTTAATTAACCCCCCCTCCCCACCCCTCTCCCTCCTCTTACAGACTAAAACAAACAAGTCCATATAACGATAACAATACCTCAAGTTTCTTAAAGAACTCATCAGTGTTGTGTGTCAACGATTTCTCGCCTTTAACCAATTTTCTGGTCAATTTAACATTTGGCAGTTTCATGCGCTTCCTCTGGCCGGTCGTGCCCCACGCGGTCATAGATAACACAATGTTGGAAGCGCCTCTTTTCCTGCTCTTTGGTGCGTAGCTAATCACTATTTTAGTGAGGTGCATAAGATTGCAGTCGCATGACCCCGGTTTCACTAGAGGAGGAAGCTTCGGTGCGTTTCGCCTCACACGTCGTCGGCTCTTCAAAGCCACAACATTTTTCAAAGTTGTCAAGTTATCACCCGTCACGAAGAAACTCTTTTCTTTATTCTTCTTATCTTTCGCTGTATCTTTATGTTTGCTCCTTGTAGGCAGAAGTTTTGTCTTAGATATTAAAAACGGTAGCATGTTTCAAATGGAAAATTTCGTTTTGTATATCGCGGCCTAGGACGACTAATCCGTGGAAATTGGCGTATCGGAGTAACGTCAGCGAATGTATCGATCTATGTTTATCAACAGTGGAATGATGTTTGGAGTAACGCTCTAGTAACTCTTGGATAGGCTTGGGGGGGAAGGTTTCTATATCAGTGATAAGAGCTCTTAACTGGCGCTAAAACACGTTGATAGCAGCGGCATGACGCAATTTAAAACTAAGTAGCGTTTTACTTCATAACATGGTATCGTTGATGAGTGTACGTGATTAAAATGTGGTGAAGTACACCGGCTAAAGGATACTTAAAATATTATCTACCTAAGATATGATTGTCTTTATATCACATGTGTGCCCCTTGATGACGTATAAGCCGTTACGATAGTCCACAGGATGGAGGACTTTTTGGACAAAACAAAGAAAAAACATCATGCCCAAACTCGTTTTATATTATCAAGATGTGCATAGATTTTTACAGAAATCGTGTTCGGGCTCAATCCGGAATCCCTAACTGTAAAAAGTAGGTATCATTAGATGAAGTCAGGCGACAAATAATTGCTACCGGCCGCCTACAGGGCGTTACTCTATATGAACTTCAAGAGGTCAGAGAACATACCTACGTATAAAAATTTTTCTTTTTCAGGATTGTTCGATCAATCTTCTTGCTGTTCCAGAAGGTAAGGGCCACCTTTCTGCATACTGTATCCCCCTTATTAATAGACGCAGGGTACAGTTACATCGTGTCTTCTGTTTAATCGCTAATGGGCTTTGAAGGTCCGTAACATACCAAAGGGAGCCACGCGTCAAAATTACGGGGGGGGGGGGGGGTTCTACTATGTTTTCTGTTTGTATTGGCGTCAGCTATCGATTTATATAGGAATCATGCGTGGCCGCCATTAAAAAAAAAAACAAAATGGCGGACAGGTAGGTATGCCAGGCTCCCTAAAAAAATCTTCAATCTCCCTTTCCGATGTTTAAGTTTGGCATAACTTTGCTCCGTCTTGCAATAATGCGATACATCACGGTTTATGGGATCGTTTTCACGATAGCAAGTTTCGTCTATTAACTCAATCTAAAACTTATTACGATACGCTTTTCTATGGATTCGTAAACATCAGTCAACGTCTATTACTACTTATAATAAATTATAGTGTAGATAATTATAATTGTTCATTAATGCTAGATGCGTAGCACACAAGGCGTTACTACTTATGTGACCCAAGTAAAACTTTAAGACTAAGCCGACCGCACAGTGGCGCCCTCATCGTTTGTTTGGTTATTTCATATAATTTAGAATGAAAATGCAGAAAATAAGCACGTTAAGTTGTGCTTCACAAGATTATACGTTAATATTATTAGAAACGGTAGTTTTGTATTGTTTAGTTTTATTATAATCCTTAAAACGGATAACAGTGGCCACTATATTCCGTTTTAAGGATTATAATAAAACTAAACAGTGGCGCCGATTCTATTGTTCACAAACTAAACTAAATTTAAGTTCAGTGCATCTTTTTCTTTCTATTTCATTACGAAAAGGACAGAAGATAAAATATTAGTTTAGTCCTGTCAAATTAGATAATCCATAGACAAGTTAGACGACATTAAAAAATTGGCTACTAAAAATACGTCAATTTACGTCAGGCGCTGACTAATTTGACAGGACTAAACTAATATTTATCTTCTGTCCTTTTCTTAATGAAATAGAAAGAAAAATATGCACTGAACTTAAATTTAGTTTAGTTAGTGAACAACAGAATCAGGGCCAATGTAAAACTACCGTTTCTAATAATGTTAACGTGTAATCTTGTGAAGCACAATGACAACTTAAAGTGCTTATTTTCTGCATTTTCATTCTAAATTGTATGAAATAACCAAAAAAAACGATGAGGGCGCCACTGTGCGGTCGGCATAGTCTTAAGATAAATTGTAGGGATAGTCACGCGCACCACACCATCATTATCAGCGTATAATGTTCCCACTGCTGGGACACAGGCCTCCTCTCGGTGAGAGGGAGTGGGCCGTAATCCACCACGCGGGCCCAGTGCGGGTTAGTAGATGTCACATGTCTTCGAATTTTCGGTTTTAAGACATACCTACCGGGTTTCCTCACGATGTTTTCCTTCACCGTTTTTCATCACCACTGCTTTCTAAAAGAGCAGTGGTGATGAAATAATTTACACAAAGTAAAGCGCCTGTCTGGGTGAGAACCTACAACCTACAACTCGAAAGTCGCGACTGTTACCACTGAGCCTCCACTGCACGTGCACGTATGTATCAACTTCGCTTTTGAATTTTGCTAAGTGGAACATATTAGTGTGTGTTAGTCTAGCCGGTTATCAATGCCAGACAATTATTAACATTGCGAACGTTAACATAAACCCCAAAACACTTGGTTTATAAAAACCTAGCGACCCGCCCCGGCTTCGCACGGGTGCAATGCTGATACTAAATACACTACATTATACATATAAACCTTCCTCTTCAATCACTCTATCTATTAAAAAAAAACCGCATCAAAATCCGTTGCGTAGTTTTAAAGATATAAGCATACATAGGGATGTAGGGATAGAGAAAGCGATTTTGTTTCATACTATGTAGTGATGCCATACCTTTTTCGCATTCCTGACGCTTTGCGGCTCCTTTACGGGTATCGATCTCTTGGACAACACTAGGGGTGAGGCGAGGGGGGGAAGCTGCTCACTCTGACCCTTGAGGAGTCGATTGTGGACCCCGTCTGATAGGTTCAGTGAAGGTAACGTGGACCTGTCGTTAGTTGGACTAGTATTCTGGCCGGCAGTCACGTCGGAAGTCGCATAGCCGTGGTAGTAGATTGTTTCCTGATGAAAGAAAAAATGTCGCTTCCTTTTTTAACCATACTAATATAGCAGTAGTTTTGGCTTTTAAAAAGACATCACTATTGCGAATGTTAAGTAATATCAAACATTATAGAGTTGATGATGATGATCTTGCAATTTGAGATGTCTAAGCATTGACCAACCATCCACCATTAACCATTTTATTTGATATGATTATGATATAGTGAGACTTCATAATTTACGCTTGGGTCATAAGATCGATCCACAAAATCGACAAACCTCTTGTATGGCAGTATAGCAGGACCCTTGACAGACCCAGTTGAAAATTATAGGGAATCTCGTTAACGTCAAATCATTTAAATTGGTGCCCACCTGACTGTGACTTCTTCTCAGGTCCAACACAATCGTAGTTCTCTGATGAGGCTGGTCCGGTGTGAGACATCGCCGGGAACCCCTGGACTTGCCGCTAGCAAGCGTTGGAGCTGGAGTGAGCGGTCTTGAGTCTGTCTCGGCGTATCTGTGGATTTAATTTATTATCAACTTTATTTCAACTCGTGTACAGTTGATATTTGTTTGTCAAGTAAAACCACGCTTTACCAGGTCTGCACCGACCCTAGAGATAACAATAAGAAAATAGGTACCGAAGGGTTTTCAGTAGCAGCCTGGAGTCTGAATTTGTAGCCGGTTGACCACAGACGCCCTCTATTTTATGGGACTTAAACATAATTGGCATAATGGAGCTGTACCTACTGCATCTCTACCAACTCCTTTGCAGAATAAAAGCGTAAGCTAATGTAAGTACCTACCTACCTATATAAGAAAATAAATGTACTTACTTACCTCCTAAACATGTCTTCAGTAAAAATATCATGTGGTGTTCTATTCTTATCTTTATCGCCGCCATCTTGGAACTTGGATAAATCTTCTTGAAAATAGTGTCCTTTGCCTTCGATCTGTGAAGAAAAACAGATATACCTAAGAACGGCCGAAGTGCCGAACCCAATAACCTATTTTCATTTAAACACAGATCGCTATTGATGGTAGCCAGTATAATCATAACTGCCAGTATACTTAATATAATCATACGGATCACGACTGATATAGATTATTTGGACGTTAACGACGTGTTGGATCATTCGGTTCCCTTCAAAATGGTTGAGCTGGATGGTGCTGATCCATGCGTCATGTTCGTGAACGGGCGCTGTCAGTTGAGACTGGTCATCTCTTAGCTGCCAGGGCTTTTTTTTAATCTTATACCTATTTTGAATTGTTTCTTCATAACATTGTTCTCACATACAGGGTGCATTTGATATCATGGGCATTATTTTAACCTAAGGTACTACTTATGATACTAATTGCATTAGGGCTACTATTACGCAAATCAAAAATATTATTAATGCAAGTATGGAAAACCTTAAAATGTAGTAAGTCATACAAAGTATCAAATTAGTTGCGCTTCTCGATAGCAAATGCGTAGGTACACTACGCCGTACGCGCGTCATTGGGCGTGAATTCTTTGACCCCGCCCGACTCACGTGACATTCGTAAGTTGCCAATGAATTGATTCATAATAAATTCCAATTTTCCCTTCGTACTTTGCCGGCTTAGGACGGTCAAAACTACGTCAACTAACATACATTAAAAAAAAACATTTACGTACCTAGCTTGTGGATTGTTTTGAAACCTTATTTGTCGGTAAAGTGACAGAGGGTAAACGGGTGCTCTTCCACGAGCTTGTGCATGTGCTGGCACGTGAAAAGACGAAAAATCCAACAGGTTCTGAGTGGTTCTGGTGGAATGAGACCCCGTGAAGGAATAGGGTCGTTCGGGTAGCGCCGATGGAACATTTCACGAGTTCATACTAAATTTCTTGTGCGATCGTAAATTACAACCATTTGTGGGTATTGTTGGTTGGTGTACCTAGCCTGCACATTACGCGGTCGAGGCATCGTGTACACAAACACACACACAACACACAACTAATAAACTAACACTTAATACACTGCAATCCAAGCACCGTATGACGCGAGCGGCGAGTACGGCGATTACGTCACGGGATCAATAAATCAATTACGCGTCAATGCACATGCGCAGTCGTTATGACACTGGTTCCGGGTTCGTGACTTCGTGTTGCGGCGGGAAGCATACCCCGCGCGGGGGTGATATTCGTATTTTTGCGAGTGAGGGAGTGGGACGGAGAGAGTTCAGGGAATCCCGCCGGACGGAATGTCTTGTAGCCCATTGTTATTATTACTTGTAAGGAAAAACCCGCGCGCGCGCAGGTGATGTTTGTTTACATTTCGCTTTGCGCTGTAACTGCGCTTTAAGATTTTGATATTTCAACAATTATTGGCGTTAACAAAGTATTTTGTTTTAATTACTTTAAGTGTTTATTTGCAATAATAAGCCTTGTGCAATTTGACTTACTACATTTTTAAGGTTTTCCTTACTTGCATTAATAATATTTTTGATTTGCGTATTAATAGCCCTAATGCAATCAGTATCGTGAGTAGTGCCTTAGGTTAAAATAATGCCCATGACTTCGATTCCACCCTGTATAGAAGCAACAAGAATACTGTACTAAGGATTTTGTAATATCTTAATTTAAAAGAGTGTCCTTGGAGTTTCTTGCCCGTTCTTCTCCAAGAGATCTACGTTTTGGAATGGGCAACTAGCTTCAACTTTCTGACTAACTGACCGACTAGTTAATTTTGTCAATTCAAAAGTGCCTGGAAATGGTTTAATTGAAATAAATGCTTTGAGTTTGAGTTTAAAACCAGATAAAGATCAGATAGGTTTTTCTACCTGCAGTATACCAAAACTGGTAACATAGGTAATTGGGTTCGGCCGTTAATAACATAACAACATACCCAGTTGTCCTTAGCCCGTTTGACGATATCCCTAGCCTCGGTGTCGGCAGGGTGGTTGCAGAGAACGGAGCACGCGTGAGAAAACGGGTTGTAGAGGCCAGCGTACGGCCGCAGCATGAACGGGGCTGGAGACACGTCACATCGCAGTTCTATCGTGCTCTGAAAGAGTTGAAATGTATTATTAATCTATAATTTATAGGAGACTAGCGGCCTGTCCCGGCTTCGCACGGGTGGATATTTATTTTTCTTGCAATTAAAAAGCTAGCATTCAAATGGTGAAAGAATTTTTAAAATCGGTCCAGTACTTTTTGAGCCAATTCGTTACAAACATATGTACATACAAATCTTTCCTCTATACCTATAATATTAGTACCTATAGATACACTTAATACATCATCAATATTATTTTGCCCTTATTCCTATATCTTTGGGATCGGTGGCGCAACATGTCTTCGTATAACAGCAGATACCTAAGACAGAAAAGCCAAGAAAATTTGAATAAAACATCAAAACATGCTTGTTTGTTTTATTAAATAGTTCTTAGGAAATTCTCCAACAAAACCACAACATCTTTTATTTACGTTCAAGTTGATGAAGCTGTATAAACTGTTTAGAAGGTAAATATGAACTTCAGGGAGGTAAACATTAATTTCGTAAAAAAGCAACGTTGGAGCTTTGTTTTGATTTTCCTTGGAACAAATTAAATTACTTACGTAAAAAGAAGTTTGGTTTTGTTTACTGTAAACAAAGGGGTGCTGTTTCGTTTAGTAGGTACCTACATAAGTTGAATGAAAACTTAAAACGCTGCTCTACTGACCTTTTGCCTTATGAACGTAGGTTTCGAAATAACTGCCAGCAAACCAGTATTGCTCACTTGAGCCATTATTTATATTATTTTTGTTTATTTCCTGAAGTAGTCGTATGATATCGATCCAACTATCGCCTAGTTACCTAAGTCAAGAAAAACGTATTTTACAAATCCCGACTAAAAAGTGCTTATTAAAATTCTTGTTAAAAACTAAGAAAAAATTGTTTGTTTTGACAGAAAATCTGCCAGTAGTGGGAAGAAAATTGACAAGAATGTCTAACAATTTATTTTCTTGGCCTTTGCCTTCATGCAAGAAAGAAGTTTGATTGATTTCAGACCGATACGAGTTTTACAAAGACAACATACCAAATAACCGATTCGTCTACTTCTCTCAGCTATTTACAGGGTCCTGCAGTTGGTCAGATAGGTGCCCAGCAACCGACATCATACGTGACCTGCAATGCTATTTTGTAAAAATCTCACCGTGAAAACGTAGGTGATGTGAGCTGTCACTCCACCTGATATTAGGGATTCCTTCTATTGATAGTTCACTTCACCTAAGTTATCACGGTGAGATTTTTACAGAATCGACCGGCAGTTCATTGTTACTTAATCCCTCCCTCATAACGTAACTTGAACGACTTTTCCGCCAAAATTATACTTGATTTTGACGTTTTGTTATGAATAGCTTATCAATCATTTATTTTTCATTTAAATCTTAAGCCGCAGTGAGTTGTAAAATCGGATGGAACTTCGAAAAATGTCTGAAGACTTCACGAAAATATATTTCAAAACAAGCAGTGTTTACCCGACTACGGCGAAGCAAAGTGGATGGTTATTAAACTTACCACGGTTAAAGAGCAAGTACCTAAGGACTACCTAACGAAAACATTAGTACAGTCAACAGGTAGATGTTGAAAATGTTGTTGTAAATGTTTGGTGTAATTTACAATCACATACTTTTGAATCACTTCGACGCCACACAGTTCTGACGCGAACTCCGTTCATTAGTATTGAATTTCTGATTTTCATCATCTACTTTTGCTGTTGACTGTACCTACCTAATATAGATGGATCGAGATCGAGATATGATAAGAAAAAAACAAATTTGAATTTTTTCACATATATTATTCAAAAAAATTTACACAAAAGCACTAAGACATCCATTTAACCTTATTGTCTAAATAAATGAAGTTTTTAAACCGACACGCAACCTCTTAATTAATTAAGATATAATTTGTCTCTAAAAATAATACTCATTTTCTCTTTTTAGATATCAGAAAGTAACTATGGCATTAACCAACATAACACCTACGAAGCGACATTGTGAAAGTTAACTCTAGATAATCAATATAACTTTAGATTGTTTCTAACAGCGTCTATTTCTTACAAAGGGAATTTATATTACATACAGTGCAGAGTTACTGAACGTGTACAACGGGCGTTAATTTACATCATCTCTTAAAATTTACAAGAATATTTTAACCACTCATTAGTATTATTATTACAAAGAATAGAGTCAAGATCAAAATAATTTCAACAGTATAAGTACTTAATTTTGTGTTAGTGTTAATCTACTATCGATATAAATATCTTTAAAACAATATAAAAACTTTGTTAGGGCACAAAATGGCCTTTATTTCGTAGATATAAAGTAAATTTTAGTGTTAGCTTAGTAATGTATGTGTTTAGTCTGCGTAATAAAGGGATTTTGGCCAGTTTCAGTCAAGAATTTAAAAATTGTCGGTTCTGCGACTTGTCCCAGACAATGGGGCTGAACTGTCATCATACTTTCTCTTAGCACATATGAGAGAGAGGAAGAAAACTACATATCAGAACGAAAGACAGAGTTCGATAGTGTTGCCTAGTAATGCTGATAAATTAAATAATGATTTATTACCCAACTGCGAGTTCAATTAATTGGATTTGCAGTGTGCATGTGGCATTCGGTTCTTAATTACTGACTGCTAATTCAGTACAAGTTTTTAAATCTAGATCGACAATATTATGCGCCTTTTTTTAAGAGCTCTAACATAAATAATAGGGACAACAAAACCACTGGATGAGATTACAGAAACATATTTCCGACTACACGCAAACACATTTTATGTATCGTTTTTTATTTTATAGTACCTATCGATTTCTTTTAATGTGTCTGAAACCGAAATGAACATGATTTATCGTGTAAAAGTTAGTTGAAATAGACATTAAGTTAAATTGGATATCAGTGAAGTAACTGGGATAAATAAATGCAATAAACATTCGCGTTATCCGTAATAATGGTGCGAACCGACATTGGTTATTTTCGCTCATTACACAAAACACGCGCATTATGCGCGTACCGTATTATTAGCAGTCATAACCGACAACGAATCCCATACAACAGCGAACATAAAAGAACGAAATTGCATTCAATAAAATATTCCATCACAATCTGTACAAAACGATCTTTTACAACACCAAGGCCATAATCACCTTTCATAGCTAATATAAGAATTATTGCATTAGGTCAATATCAACATTCGAAGGCAACATCAATTAGCAATAATATTCTCACGGCGATCCCTCAATCTTATAATTGATATGTGAGTGTAATTAGTTCCACAAACGATTGCCTCTCATGCCACTCTGTATGTTCTACATTTATCACTCGATACTCACTTCATCTCACTGAGAGCTAGATAGGTACTATTTGAAAATATATATTTCTATTTAAAATGTAAATAATTTAAGTGAAATAGGAGTTCCTTAGGATTATACAGAGCGAGAAAGTCACTACGGGACAATACGTAAAGGCAAGTTGATTAGAAAGGCAAGTCCACACAGTCCCTACTCTGTCTCATACTTAAATAAACACTTATTTATAGTTATATATATATTATTATGTCATGAACATAAAAAGCAATGTAGTTTACATTGAACATAATTACTGTAATCATGTGGTCCATTCACATGAATGCTAACCAGCACCCTTATTTATTTGCATTATGATTTCATTCGAAAGCTACTGGCGTAGCACGACTGCGGCTTCCGTTCAGTAACGTAACGTGACACAGTTCGAGTCGTTGAGCAAGCAATCTGGCCACACCAGTAGCGATCGAGGCCTTTATGTTATTCAAAATAAACAATAATTTAATCTAAATAGCCTACGTAAAAACGTGTGACTCTTTATCTCATTCACAAATAAAATTTTAATTATGACTAGTAGGTAAGAAATAAATTTGAGCATGGAAAATAAGCGTACTACACGACCATGCAACTATAAAAAATATTATAAAAACTTAAATACTTAAGGTACGGCCCTATCATCATAAATATAAATTACAGGTATCGTCACACTCGAAAATATCGCTCGCCCGTTCCGGAGGGCGGCGCGTGAACACTTGGAGAGTTAGCGCCTATGGCGCGCGTCGCAGGCACTAGGGCCGCGAGGCGCGCGTTGCCTCGTCCAGCGCACGCATCTTGAGCTCGCGCTCACGCTGCTGGCGCAGGAAGTCTTCGTGGTGCGCTGGGTGCAGGAAGCCGCGCTCGCGCTCCAGCAGGAGCTGGCGCTGCAGCTGCTCGTGCGCCGCCGCCTGCTGCGCCAGCTGCTCGGCGTACGGCCGGCCCAGCAGGTCCGGGTGCGGCAGCGGCCGGTACTGGCCCAACGCCAGCGCCGCCTCTTGCTGCGCCTGCGCCGCAGCCTGCTGCCCCGGGTGCAGGTGCAGGTGTGTGTGCGAGTGCGCGTGCGTGTGGGCGTGCGTGTGCGCGTGGTACTCCGGGTTGATGCCGGCCATCTGCAGCCGCACCATGGGGTCGGCCGCCAGCGCCAGGCGCTCGGCCGCCTCCAGCTGCGCCGCCGCCACGCCGGGGTGTGGGTGGTGCGGGTGGTGCTGCTGCGACATGGTGGTAGGCACGGACTGTTGCTGGCCCCCTGCCGGCGGGATGCCAAGCCGCTCGAGCCGCTCGCGTTCCAACTGCGAGAGCGCGGCCGGCCCATGCCCGGGCGGGTACAGGCCGAACTGCACGGGGATAGCGCCCTGGGGCGGCGGCGGCGGCATGCCGTACCGCCGGTGCATCTCCAACCAGTGCGGGTCGAGTGCTCGCGGTCCGACATTGTTTTTCAGTAGCTCCTCCTTCAATCTGTCGTTAAGCTCTCGTTCACGTAGCTCTCGAATTTCTCTGTCTCGTTTTTCACGCTCGAGGTGTTCTAGTTCGAGCCGTTCTCGTGCGCCGGCGGCGCCATACATAGAGCTAAGCTGATACTGCAGCATCGGGTCCATGCAATGGCGCGGCAAATTGCCCGGACTGAAGCCAGCGTGCGGTCGAGCATACTCAGATAACTGACGGAGTGCAGGCGTGTCCGGGTATCCAGGCGGCCGCGGGAATCGATCGTATGGAGATGATATCGTTTCGATAGCACCTCTTGATGGCGGCTTTGTCTCTGGCTTCTCTGGTGTTGCTATCTTTCTGTGTGCTTGTTGGGCAATTTTTTCCCTTTCTTCTCTGTCTCTTTCAGCTTGCTTTCTAAGACGTTCCTCCCGTTTTCGAGCAAGTTTGGACTCTGGCACTGGTTTAAAGATAAGATCTGTCCTTGTGCACGAGTTATAATCACCACGATTCCAATGTCTGAGGAAAATGGCCGATTGAGATCTGTGACATTCGGTATCCTCAATCTTCGGTTCTGGACTCGGCCCATGTGGTATGTTCGCTGGGCTCGGGATTTCTTCCTCCTCGGGCTGTGATTGGGTTTCAAGTTTCAGCTCGGGATTCTCATCTGGCATTGGTCGCGGAGGACCTCGCAAGTGCGGATGACCATGAGGAAGCTGGTGAGGTGAGCCGGGTCTAGGATGTGATCCCTGAAGTCCAGCTGCAGCCTGCGCGTGTAAACGAAGGCTTTCAATAGAACTTGGGCCAGGTCCTGGTGGCAGACCAAGCCCCATGGGATGCCCCATCGATGGCGGCTGTATCATCAGATGATTCGGGTTGCCAGGAAGCATTTTCGGATGATGACGCATAAGCATAGAGTCGGCTGGCGAGAGCCTCTCGGGGTGGTGCGCCAGGTGGTGCGTGTGGTGATGCGTGTGGTTGTGGTTGTTGAGGTTGACGCTGGACGACGAGCTCGTGGTCTGCGACAGGCTCGCAGACAAGTGATGTGGAGAGTTTGAATGAGAACTACTCTTCTGCTGTGTATTAATTTTGTGCTGGATCGATTGCGACGAGCTACTCGAAGTCGAATGAGATATAGATAGCGTGTGGTTGGTGCCACCTCCTACATGACTTGGCTGCTTTTCTGTACTGGTATGTACCGCGCTATGATGACTAGTCGAATGATGGTGTGTCATCGTTGTCTCGTGCAATTGATGCCTGTCACTTGTCGCAGCATGTCTTGGATCCTCAGAACTTTCAGAAATTTCTCTAAGTGATCTTGTTGTGACTGAAGAACTGGTGCTGTGACTGTGATGTGAACTCAGCATCGTCGTAGATTCTATCGTCGACGGTTTCACTGGCTCATGGCGTCCTGCCTGGCTTACCGCAGGGTGCATCGGCGGTATTGGGTGAGGTTGAGGTAGTGGTCCATAAGGATATGGATAAGGCATTGAATACCCAGGATGTGGATGTGGGTAATATGGATGCATAGCGTGAGCCGCCGCTGCAGATAATTGAAAGATAGACGGATGCAGCAAATGTGGATGGTGCAGCGGTGACGCAAACGGGTGTTGCTGTCCAGAATGCATGACAGGACCAGGTATTGTAGCTGGTATTGATAATGGCGTAGGATTCATCAAGTTGAGTGCCGAATGCGACACTGGAGTGTTTGGTTGAACGGGCGACGCTGAGATTTGCCTCGGTTGCGAGGGGCTTGTCATATGCCTAGAGAAAGGCGATGTTGTAGAAGATGAGTGAGAAATATGCATTGGGGTTCCATTGTGGCCTGGTTGACTCTTGATGGGTGTCGGCGTGTGCGGGCTCTTCACTGGAGGGACGTGATTGGAGGACTCTGAACTGCTGCTCTGATTTGTAGAAGTAGGTGGTAGGTGCGGTTGGTGTAAGAAGTCAGGTTCTTTCTTTATACTTTCAATCCTTGGACCAAGGAAAGCACTGGAGCCCATATTGGTGTTCTCATTAGTAGGTTGACTCGGGGGCCTACTGTTATTTTCAACACTAGATATTGATTCTCTGTCCCTCTCAGTATTCAAATGTTGGGCTATGGCGCTTCCAATAGGATATCCTGGCACTTTGACTTCTTTAAGTGATTGAAGTGGATCAACTTGCTGGGTAGACAAATTAGCTGGAACATTGTCAGGTACCTCCTGCTTGATTTTCAGATCTTGTGGCATTGAGGGGTCACTTTGATTGTTAGAGCTTTGTATAAGATTACTTCCCTGTAAACTGTGGGTTGGTGGATGTTGTTGCATTAGAGGTGGCATTGACCCAGGCTTATCAAGTCCCGGATGTCCTGGATGCCCAGGATGCCCAGGATGGTTTGTATGACCATATAATGCTGTAGGCATAAACCCATAAGGTCCAATGTTTGCACCACTTCCAACAGATATTATTGGTCCTGGAGGCAGCAAGCCAGCCATAGAAGGCTGACTAAGAGGTGGAGGCATGTTTTGGACAGAAACTGGTGTAATAGAAGCTTCTGTTGACCTAATTCCAAGATTTTCTGGTCTCACTGGATGTGAAAATGAGGGTGGCCTCAAGTTGCCATTCTGGGCATCTAGTTTAGGCATTGGCTGAGTCTTTAGATCCGTTGGTTGCTTATCATCAACATCAGATTCTTTGTTCTCTTGAGAGTTTGCTGGTGAAATTGGTTCTGTATTCAAAGTTGTAGGATGTTCCATTGGAGGAGGTGATGATCCACGTGGGTTAGTAGGTGTAGGACTCATTCTCTGTAATGAGTCTAACCGAGGGGCATTCGGAGAATCGACTTTGTTGGCTGAAGATATAGTAGCAGTAAAGATTTCAGGTGTATTTTGATTTTTCATTTCGCTTGTTTCATCCCTAGGTTCTAACTTTATTACTGTCTTAAGAGGATTCATATGTGGATTATGTTTTGAAGGATCATTGGCAAAATTCATGTTAGGTGGATAAAATGGTGGCATACCAGATGAAAAGTCTTTTGCGCTTCTTATAATTGAACAGTCTTTTGTTATATTTAAAGGATTGAAAATATTATTAGGCACATTTTCAATTTTAATACTGTGACCTAATTTTGGATTGTATATGTGACTGTCTTTCACAAAGAAGTTTGTGTTCTCCAAATTAAGTGGTTTGTTGGATTGGCTCACAGGATGTCCAGGGAAGTTGTGTGATAAAGGATCTTTTGGATAATCATCTTTTTGTAAGTTCATTGTCTCATCTGTATCTATTTCCTCTTTGATTTTAATTTTCTCAATAGGATCTGTACACATTGGTGTAACTTTAGGTATGATGAGTTCAGTTTTAGGAAACATTGGATTTTGCAGTACAAGAGATCTTGGTTCCATATTTTCAGGTAATTTATTTGTGGTCATATTAGGATCTGTCTTTAGATCAAGAGCACTTCTATCATCTTTCTCATTAGCCAAATGGAAAGTTGGAGGTAATGGATCTTTCTCAGTTTTAATAACAGGTTCAGAATTGTTCTCAATTTTAACTGGAGGATCAGCAGATTTAGCAAGCTGTTCAGGGTCCGGCTCTTTATTTTGTTCAGTATTCTCTTTGTCAGTCTTATTAAAACTAAAGTCACAAGCTTCTGGCTCAGGCTCCGGAGTTTCTGTTTCATCCATTGCAGGAAAACTGTCATTAGTAAGACTTTCAGCTGGACTATCAGGAGGTGTTACTGGCTTTTTCTTCTTCATTTGCACATCCCCATCCAAAATACTCTCTGGCTTTGTTTCATCTGGAAGACGTTTCTTAACTTTTGATATATCCACTTTTACACCATTAACCACAGGCGGCACCTTTTTCTTAATATCTTTGCTAACCGGAGATGAAAGCACTTTTTCAGGTATGTTATTGTTGGTGTTGGTAGAAGTGACAGTACTTTGAACAATTGGTTTACTAGGTTTAGGTTTAGGCTTTGAATCATTATCACTTTCATCTTGACCCTTCTTTCCATTAGGTGTAGTAGGTGTATTTTGTTCTTTAGATTTATTTCTTGTTCTCATTCTACTTGGCGAGTCATCAGGGTTATCTGGTCTTACATTGTCAACTTTAGCTAAATCACCAGCATCTCTAGAATCACTATCTTCTTCAGAATTTTCATCTTCTGTAACTGAACTCATCTCCCCTGCTTCCTTAGGATTAGGTGAGGGTCTTGACCCATTGGTTTCTGGTACTGCAGGTGTAGCCTCTGGGGTCTGTTCTTTGGGAGTTCCAGCACGGGAATTTCGTGTATTACGCACACGTCTTAGAGATGCCTGACGTCGTCTCCTGTGTGGCCTATTGCTACTAGCACCAGGGGTCTTTTTCCACAGATAATAGAACTCAACTAATTCAGCAGTGTCTTTGTGAGGCAATAGGTCCTTTCTAATTTTAAAGAAATTCTTACCAAATTGCCGAATTCCTTTGACAAATCTTTTAGTTTCTTCCTCTGTCCACTTTTTCTCAATTCCTTTGGGGACTGGACATTTAACAAGAGCTTGTAGAGCACGACCAGGGTCGTAGCCCGAGTCATGAAGCACATCCAGAGCGTTGATAGTGGTGTCGTCGCGGCTGGCGGCGACACAGCCGTCGTCCGGGGAGCCCCCGTCACACATACCAGCGAATGCTGCCATAGAGCGTGCAGCACGCAAGTACATCACCAGATCTCGGTCCGTAGCCTGCGCGGGCAGCCAGCGAAGCTCTTCACCTCCGGAACACGGTTCGTCGGATCCAAGCGGACCGTTCGTACGCATATCAGGCAAACAGGCGTAAATATCTTTATCCTTCACGGGTTGGTTCGGTGTCCCCACTTGAACCTCCCCTTGATTCTGGGCCATGGTTCGTGCCAAATGGTCTATTTACACTGACACTTTTCCTTGCTCACATATCACAAATATCACTTGGGTTTACATGTTGTTCAGTTATATTTTAAGATAAACCAGTCAGTGTAATCCTTTAGATGTTTATTTGCTGGTCCGTAAAGCAGTAAGTATGCCACTAAACATAATTATTACTTCTAATGGCCACCATTACACGATGCATTGTGCTTCATTTTATGAACTTATATGATACACACGTAATAAAAATTGTTTGTTCACTTTACTATATCATAAAAATAAGTCTTTTGAGTCAGTATTTACGCAAATTTTACTGTTATTTTAGTAAATGCTATCTACATGCTAGCCTTTTGTTTAGCTTCGCCTTTCTTTGGCTCACCATAGACAAACTTGAATTCTATAAAATGGCTGCCACGAAAGGATATTTTGCGGTGCGTTTCAATTCACGCAGTAGAAGTAGTCTACAACATTTACGAGAAATGCGGATGCGTATGCCTGGCTACTGTGAGGTGAGCGTATGACTGTCGTTTAGCTATATACTATCGCTTTTTTGTCTCAACTAATGTAATTGGCGTTAGCTGTTTTATGTAAACAGAAGCATGTGGACGATTTTATCAATCTTATTATTAAAATAATACCAGTCTTTAGGTGTCCCACTACAGGGCAAAGACCTCTTCTCACACAGGGAAGGCATAAGTACTGCTCAACACGTTTGTTCGGGAAGGGTTGACGATTTCAGGCTTATTATTACTATAACTCCAGGTTTCCTGAAGTGGTTTTCCTTCACCGATGTCAGTGAAAGTACAAAATTAACTTAAATACATGCCCGGTTTGAACACTTAACCTCTCGTTCATCAGAGGCGAGGCCTAAACCACTGGGCCACTATCCACATAAAATATTAATATTCGTTCTTGATGGATTTAACTACCATAAATTGTTGTTATCTAAGATTCATCTGATTGAGACTTCTAATTAAGTTACTTTGTCAGGTTATGAGAAATGGAACGTATTAGATTATAAAATAATAAATCGTATTCTATGTGAAATGTTTGTTTCTCAAAAGAAAAATTATAGAATAGATAATATAATATTCGTATCAATGATATTCTATGTGTATTTACACTTATAATATCATTGATTCGTATGACTAAAATGCACTGACATATTAGACAAGTGTTTAGCAGAGGTCAGTGCTAAAATGTTATCTGAAAATAACTAACTTTATGGAATTACAAAAGTTTTGAAAGAGAAAGCGAAATGCTCTTTGTTGATCTCTGTCGAAAACCGCCTGACGTCTACGGTCTATCAACGATTCAACGCTGTCAAACTTGTCAAAGTGTCAACAAATTGTCAAGTCGTTTCGTTTACTGTTTTAGAGCTGCTGTAATCAATTTATACTTTTTGAATATTTTACTGATTTCTAGGAATATCTTGCATAAAATTCACTTTTTGAAGTAACAAGAAAATGTCTTCGGATGAGTCTGATGATGAACCGCTATCCGTTATAGCGGCAAATAAGAAATTAGACCCAGAACAATATGCAGAAATAACATCAGATTCTTCGGAGCCTTCAAATAAGAAGAAAAAGAAGTTACCACCACCTAAACGGTTGTCGGTCACGATAAAGCTTCAACGTAACAAGGCTATTCAGCAAACGCCGGTGATTGAGCGGCCGGCAGACGTGTGGCTCTACCTAAAAGATCTTAATCCTTCGGGACCTTACAGCTGCTTACTTTGCCCAGACTGGTTCATAAACCGATCGAAAATCATTGTTCATTACGTACTAAATCATAAGAAAGATTTCTGTGGCATTTGCAGGTAGGTTATATTCTTCATCTTCAATCTTGTGAAGTTGTGAGTACAGCCCTATTCAAAATTTATGGCGGCCCTAAAGTGCGCTACTCGCTGCGCAATACCTCGAAATGCCTCGAACCTCACCCCTGCTGACTCATGAATTTGTTACTGCCGCAGTGCCTCACCTCTTGTTCCGAGCTGCCGTAAAGTTTGAATCAGGATGTAAATAAATGTTTAATTTATTTAAAGTTCAATCAGTTATAATATCAGTATTTTTTAGATACTTTGTACCTGATAGAGAGGCTTGGTGGAAACATCTGAAGTTTCATACTCCCTGGCCATGCTCACAATGTGTTGAGAACTTTGAAACTGAAACAGAGCTCCGGCATCATCTCAAGTCTCTTCACAATCTAGTACATTGTAGACTCTGTCACTTCCGTGTACTTGATGGTGATCTGTACCACTCGCACTTATTCCAAAAACACAATGTTTCCAATGTTTCAAATAAAGACGAAGAAAACCTTTGGGAGTTAGAATATGATGGCACCTCAAACTTTCTCTGTTTGCTATGTAATAAATCTAACAACTCAACTAGAACATTCTTCAACCATTATATGGGGTATCATCATTTTACCTTAAAATGTTTCACTGCACTGATGTCAGGAAGGGACGTGCAATTCTCAGTGTACGGTGCTGATCTCAGAGCTGAATTTGTTGAAGAACAACTAAAACATCATGAAAGATACGGCTATGTTGATTCTGAGCTCAAGCCTGCTGACTGTGTGATAGAAGCTGACTCAAATGAAACTAAAGATTTACTCAAAGTCCTCATACCAGAAATTAAACAAGAAGTGCTGACCACTGATGAAGCCAAGATTGATGATGGAGCTACTAAGACAAAGGATGATGATAATGATGATATTTACAAAAACTACAATGGTGTTGATGATTTTGATGTAACTTTAACAGAACTGATTGTTGTACAGAAATGTTACCAAGATTACATAAATGACATATTGTCAGATATTAATGCTAATTCAGTTTTTGAATATTCGGATGTTGATTATGAGAAGCTTACAACCGAAATCACAATGGATATAGTTTGCACACTGTGCAGTGTCCGGTACAACACTTTGTCAAATTTTACCACTCATATGTTCAAAATGCATTGTATAAAGTCCTTGCCAATATTTTCATGTCGAGTGTGTGCTACTACTTTTGAGACTCACCATGAACTTGAATCTCATACTTCACATGAGTTGGGAGAGTTTGAGGATCTGTGGATATGTCAGTTTTGTGATAAGGAATTTGATGACAGGGAGATAACGCGGCGGCACCTGACAGAACATTGGGAACTAGTAGAATATGACAACTGTTTCAGTCCACACTTAGGTTTCAAATGCAGGTATTGTCCGACATTGTTTTGGCATGAAACGGACAGAGAGACGCATCAAGTGCGAGCGCATTTCTTCAATCATAAGGATGCATATTACAAGTGCGAGAGCTGCAATGAAATGTTCAGTGATAAGGTAATTATTGCATAATTAGTAATTATAACTCAAATATTATTATTATAAGTTTTTTTTATGCAACTGACAGAGTTAGTACTGAATAAAAGAAAGGCCACTAACTTTTAAGTTCACAGGTATTTTTTTCAATAACTCAACTCAACCTCAGTACTGATACCCTCAGGTCTGGTACGTCCACCACCATTTAGAGAAGCACAGCACTCCAGATAAGACACCTCTATACCTCCTAAAATGTACCCTCTGCTGTGTGGTGATGCCAAGTATCGAGGAGATGAGAGCACACTTCAACTGTGACCACCCTGAAGCTAGGAAGGTGTTCTGTTCGCTCGACTCTTGTCAGTACAAGCCTTTGAGCCATAGGAAGTCTTTTAAACTGCATGTGCGGGTAAGATGTATGTTTTTGTTTTTTTTTTTTTTGGTGTATGTATAAAATTAAATGCCAGCTGCATTTAATTTTCCGCCGGTATTTTGGGTCTTATAAAATAGCTTTTGAATATAAAAAAAATATAACTAGCCACATTTTGTTGCTAGTTATATTTTTACTGCTTTTTAACCATTTAATTTAGTCAGTAACTATTTGGTCCAATCAACTCGATTTCTCTTCAACTGTTCTACAATATTTTTTGATTGTCCTCTGTACAAATCCAGTCAGTTTCCTTGTGTTGTGAACATGTTTCGATTTACAATGAAAAATGCCTTTCTAACATTTTCCCTATTACAGACGATGCACACAGGTCGTACGTCACGTCCGGAGCGCGCTATGGACTGCCAAGTGTGCGGCCGCGAGTTCGGTAGCTCGCGGGCATGCGGCGCGCACATGGCGCAGGCGCACGGCCCCGGCAAGTTCAAGTGCAAGCTCTGCAGGGAGATACTGCACACTATGGATGAGAGGTGGGATTTTGGGCGACTGCCACATGCAGCCGTAATGTCCAAATACAGAGCGTTTTGTGACACCTTAAAGTAAAATACTGGCGTATACTGGTGGAAATTACAGACTATCATGACGTGGTTTTCGTGATGAAATATGACGGAAATGATCTTCTAGGAAACGGTGACCCAAAGGTCCATTTACCAATTTTTCGATGGTAAAACGAACTGGTTTCTAATTTGAATCCATATGGTTTTTCGCTTAAAGGCAGCTAGAATCCTAATTGATCAGCTTGCCGAATGGCTAGCGAAGACCGAGAGCAGTACAAATCAGATGATTTTCTGACATTGAATAGACTTTATAATAACTAACCAACTAACTAGGCTGTGTTGTTCCTCTGTAGGGCAAAGGCCTCCCTCTCCCTTTTCCACACAATTCTGTCTTTTGCGAGTGCTAGCCAGTACGTTCAGCAGGAGTCAAGCTTATCCCTTTCAACTTCAATAACAATTTCTTCTTCTATGTTATGGGTTTGGTTTCCGCACTTAGTCCTTCAAATGGACCATTGTGCGTGAGCCACGGCGGCCGTCGGTAGTTATTCCAACTAGCCCACCTCCCTCCAGAAGCTGATTAGGTCTCCTGGTCTGTTGAGAACATTTGTGTACGATCTGGGTGTCCCGAGGGTTTCTGACTTAATCTGGGTGACGCCTGTGCACTCAAAGACCACATGCGCAATGGTTTTATCAGCCTCCATGCAAGTCCTGCACAGGAGACTGTCCGTTATGCACACACAACTTTTAACCTTTTTTTTTCAACTTTATAAGTATGATATGATATTATGATAAGTATCATTAAGTGCAAAATTGTACGGAAATCCGCACATCCTCGACGGCTTTATCCTAGTTTGTACTTTATGTTACTAACAATAAAGTCTATTATCCAATTTCTGCTAAAGCAGTAATGTTTGTTTACAGAAAACTCCACTACCTCATTAGTCATCCTGGCCAGCATCCATTCGAGTGTTCGGAGTGCGGCAAGTCGTTTCAGTACAAGTCATCGCTGTACATGCACAAACAAGACCATTTGCCTAACAAGCAAAATTATACTTGTACCTACTGTGGGAAGACGTTTCTGGTAAGTAAGTAAGAGTTGTGCTATGATGTGTTTTTATTGTATTATAATCTTAGAAAGTTTTTGTGTCAAAAAAATCAATTACATCTTGACTGGCAAAAAGCAAGAATAAATCTCTCCCTTTTCAATACCTTAACATCGAACTACCTCAATTACTACATTAATTCATGCTTAATACGAGTAATACTTTTCATTATTTGGCTGGGAAACCCAAGAGAATATAATATTATTATCTTAAAGATACTAAAACAATAGATTAAAAAAATTGATTAATATTCACGCTAAATACTGTATCTCGCAAGCAGAGTTAAATGCGCAACGAGTGAATCATGGAGCAATTGCTCACCAGACACGACACCCGTTTGGCCAGAGGACCCTCCATTTTCTATGAAGGTTGAGTGAATTTTACACCGTGTTCCTCATATCTCTATAAACAGAAACACAAGGTTCAAATTAAAATCGTTCAATCAACAACTTTATTAACACGTAACACGCTTCCCTTTCACAGAAACGCGATTCCTTCCGCGAACACGTCCAAATCCACGAGGGCCCACGTCACGCGTGCTCTTACTGCCCCATGCGCTTCGTGCAGCGATCCAACATGCTACGTCACGAGCGCCGTCACACCGGCGAGCGGCCGTACGCCTGCCCGCACTGCCCCAGGAGCTTCGCTGACAAAGGAGCCTGTAACTCACACACCAGGTAATAAATTGGCTTAGTATCGACTCGGTGAACATGCATAGTTAATAGTAACGACAAATAACTCTGAAATCATCTGCCTAGCCTTTTCGTTGGGGTCGGCTTCCAGTCTAACCGGATGCAGCTGAATACCAGTATTTTACATGGAGCGTCTGCCTATCTGAACTCCACAACCCAGTTACTGGGTAATTCTTCTTTTTATTACGACTATTTTCCTTTATATTGAAAGATGAATTATTGAAAGTTAGTTTGTATCACTTTTTTTTTCATGAGGATATTTTTATAGGACCCATTCGAAGGACACATCGTACGCCTGTATGTACTGCGGCAAGACATTTGTGCAGAAGTCCAAGCTCACGTATCACATCAGAAAACATACTGGAGAGAGTGAGTACTCAATATGTGAAGAATATAAATAAAAGATTTCATAGCTTTGATGTAGAATTTGTAAGAAAAGAAAGAAAGAAAATACGTTTATTTGCGGCAAACATGACGCATAAAAATAAGCATAAACAAAAAAAAAAAAACAATTAACAATTTGGGAGAAAACATGCAAGCATAATGCCAAGACCCTATACGAGATAAAGCCCCGGCGCTGATTTTCAGCGACAACCGGCGTTGACGTGATGACGTCTAGAGTTGCTTTCTTATGGTGGGTACACATTTATGTGGAACGTATGTTACATTTGATTCTACATTTCACATAATTACGTGCATCCACTATTATGGTAAATTAATGCGGATTAGGTAAAGTCTGTTTTTATTTACTTGTCTTATTATATAAACGAATATGACGTAGGTACTGAGATTTCGATTCTGTGTTCAAGGGGTCGTGGTATTCGAAGCAGTTTTTGATGTACCTAATTCATATCATATTGGTTTCATACCTAACTTAAGAGTGGCAGATGCAATAACTTCGTTCAGTGTTTATTTCTCGAATAAGACATGTTCAAAAAACAAAACACCATGTACATCATGGATAGCGTGGTTCTAGACGATTTTGACGATAAATACTGACTCCTTTCATTCTTTCAGATCTGGAAACATGTACGGTGTGTTCAAAGTTGTTCACAAGTGCGTGCTCGCTTCGAGAACACATGAAGATACACGGACCTAAGAAGGAGCAAATTAAGTGCCCGCTGTGTGGTGAGTTTGGACACTCTTTCTTAACATATAAAGTAAAATAAATGTTCTTTTAAGTTCCGTTTTAACTTTTGAGGTTCACAGCAATAAGATCAATTGTTTCAACGTGTGTTACATTTCATGTTGCATTGCATACTTATTTGGACGGCATGTTCGATTCAACGTATGTTACGTATCACATGTGTACCCACCACTAAATCACAGGTAACATAGGTATTAAAGCTTGAAGAATAGATGTCTGCTTCAAACACAGCTATAGATAGACCTAGATAACGCAAGAGCAACAGCTACTTCGCGTGCCAAAAATCGCACCAGCTTACGTACAAAAATCGTAGGCTGCCACTTTCGCGCTCAGTCCTGAGTACTGCTGGCTGGGTGAGCGTGAGTGAGAAAGAATGCTTGTGACGTCAAAAAAGTGGCTTGTGTGTAGTCAAAAAAATGGCACGCTTGGTTTTCATACATATCGTGATACTTGCGTTATCTAGGTATATCTATATCTGTGGCTTCAAAGTTTTTTGTAAAAAAAAATACACAGAACATTCGAGATTTCTCCTATTATCCAAGCCTCACATAGCCACCACAGAAAGCAGTGGTGGCCCAGTGGTAACAGCCGCGACTTATGAATCGGCCGTAGGTTCGAACCCAGTCAGGCGCTTTAGTTTGTGTAAATTACCACCGCTCTCAAATCGGTGAAGGAAATTATCATGAGGAAACCGGCATGTCCTAGGACCAAAAATTCGAACACATGTAAAATCTACCAACCCGCACTGGGCCATTATAGGCTGATTATGCTAAACCTACATACTGCGCATTATCTTCCAGACCGCAAGTATCAAGACGAGCGCTACATGTTACGTCACCTACGTACCTCGCACACGCACGCGAGTCACCCGTGTCCAATCTGCAACAAGACGCTGACCAGCGCCGCAGGGCTCCGACACCACGTCATCACTCACAGTACCTTGAAGACCATCAGAGTAAGTTGACAGCATGAGATGTAGACTGTGTTAAAGTGCCACAAGGCTTTTTTGACGATTGATTGACGATGAAAGGCGATGTTGGTAAACTTTTTGAAATTGTATTAAAAACAAGATGGCGGTGTTACCGCTGATTTTAGGCCCTTGCCCAAAGATCCTTGCGCAAACCTGGCGAAGTCCAGTAGAACGTAGTTTCCCTGCCAAACAAATATCAACATTGCTTCTCTTAAAATAAAGTCTAAAATTAATAACCGCGTACCTCTGTCGACATTGGTGCTCTCTTGGTAGGAAGTGTATTTATTTCTAACTTTATTTTAACTGTAGCTAGGTTGATGTTTGATTGCCAGTAAAATCATACTGGGCGCGGGTCAGCGTTGTATGCAAGAAGCTCAGCTTGTATGAAAAACGCGTAGCACGCACTAAAATCGCGTAATATTGTTGTTAATATAATTATCTTTTTTTGTTACAGTGCAAAATGTGTCCAAAAGCCTATTCAGTGAAAAGAACAATGATCAAACATTTCCGACGCCGACATGGCTTCAAAGGTACCGAACCGAACATCAAAGAGTTCTATACTAGATTGGACCCCAGAGAGTGTAACTTAGGTCTCGACGAACCGATCATGACCAGCATATTCGGACCTCCTCCAAAGAAACCGATGGACGAACTCCTAGTAGCAGATTACGTCACACTTACTAACCTAGAACCACCAAAACCAATAGAAGAAGAAAAAGAAGAGAGTCCGAGCACAGATACACAACGTGAGAAGTCTTTGTCGGGCGATGAACAGTCGAGAGAGGGTGACGAGGACACAGATAGTCATGTAAAAGAGGGAAGGAAAATAGTTATAAAGATTGAAGCTCAAGAACCTGGCGCAGACAATGCTGCGGAGCTGGAACCCACTGACTTTGTTAGTGTAAAAATTGAACCAATGGATGAGCATGAGGAGGACGAGTAGACCGGATTACATGGCACAGCTACAAATTGTGAGCTACTATGCCATTGAGAATTCTTTAATATGATACCTTCATAAAATTATTCTACACTGCATTCTAATTTATTTATTTAATACTTCAAGCTCATAAATGTACAGAGGCGGACTTAATGCCGTAGGCATTTTCTACCAGTCAACCTTTGGGTGATGCAGAGATAAACAGTGGTAGGTGCAATCATAAAAATTGAGGAACAAATGTTTTAAATATAAAGATACGCATAAACTTATTAAAACTATTAATATAATATATACCTAACTACATATAAATATAAGCACAAATAAATATACATAAATACATTAATATAATTACTAAAAAGAAATAAGACAAACAATGAGAAAATATTACCATTGCCATTGTGATGATACTGCCAGCTTCTTGCGATGTGCTCTCGAACCTTAACTTTAAAGGATAATCAGTTGGTTGCCATCCTGATTTCCTGGGGGAGCGCATTCCACAGAGAGATAGACTGAACTAAGAAGGAAGAGTGAATGAAGTCATTGGAGAAGACGATTGTGTGATGAACATAGATTTCTATTGTGGTTGGTGTAAATGTACTGAAACTGGGGGGCTAGATAACCAGTGGAAGACTGAGAATCAAGAAATGAGAACAAGGTGGTCGGAGCCCATAGCTCTCTGCGCTGCCGTATGGGCAACCACTTTAGAAGCGACCGATGCGCAGAGACATGATCATATTTACGCAGATTAAAAACGAATCGAATGCAGTTATTGAGAAGACGGTCAAGTTTGTTGAGGAGATCTGCCTTCAGGTCATAGTAACACACATCACCATAATCGATGATAGGGAAAATAAGGGACTGCACAAGCATTGTCTTCGTACTTGATGGTAATAAATGTTTCAATCGGTACAGAGCCCGCAGTGTTCCAGTAACCTTCTGGCTCACCCTAGAGACTTGAGTCTGCCAATTCAGGGTACAATCAATGTGCAAGCCTAGGTCCTTCACGCCAAACATGTAAACAAATGTGTTTTTTGGAAAAATAACTTTAATAGCCACAAATAAAGTTCAGTTTGCGTTAAAACATTAATTTTCTCTAGGTATGCATAAAGTTGATATTAGTGTGGTAATAACATCAATTGGAAACAAGGACTCTACTGTAGATGAAATTCTACGAAGACAAAATGCCACTAGAAGACTAAAGGCAATGAGAGTTCGACGAAAAAATGTTGAATCAGATTACAGTGTGCCAGGTATACTTTTGCAATTCAAGAGTCGTAGGCTTCGCCGTTGCCTTGCTGGGCAAATACTGCTGATTGATACTATAGCTTGTAAATACTGGTGATACTATAGCTTGTAAATATTTATAGTGTTTATAGTAAATTTTGTTCTACCTACCAGTTTTCTTAAGTTATTTTTTTAATATTAAATGCTTTAATCGCTAGTTTGGAATTAAAGATGAATTTTTGAATTAGAGACGGTTACGAATAATTCAATGTTGTCGGTATTTAATAAAGTAATTTCTTTAATTAAAAATGCATTTTATTTGAAATATGTTCGCATAAGTTATTATAACAGTGGCTAAAACTCATGAACCCATTGGAATAGAACTGATAAAAATGGGTATTATGAAGTTTGCATGAATTACAAAACTATTTTATAAAACGATTAACTATTAAAATATGGCGTCGAAAAGTTCCTATCGCTGTCGACTGGTAATGTACTCACGGCTACACATCAAGCTATAAATAACCAGTATAAGCTGACTTCTGACTGTACGAAAAACGTAGACAATGCGAGGTCAGCTAAAACTGGAAATGAATAGCTTGATGTGTATAGCTTGTACGCAAAATCAAAGAGTAATAAGTAGTAGTTGCGGACACCAGCCCGTATACATAATTATGTATAGCTCGATGTGTAGCCGTGTATACCCAGAGACTGGCGGCATTGCCTTGTATTTTTATAGCAATGCTTGTTATTTAATATGTTTACATTTCATGTGGAATTAATACATGAAAAGCGAGACTACGTGATTTTTTCTAAAAATAAATGCAAAACATTATTCAAACATTAACAAACATCACTGGAACGCACAAAACAGCTGTTAAAAACAGGAAACACGGAAACGTCAGTTTGACAACTATGTTTTAGACTTTGACCTGTAGATTAATGCAATTTTTCTATTAAATACGCTGTAATAAATTACGTAATGGCTTAAATATTAATATATATACTTAATTCCACTACCCACTGTGGATTCCTTGTAAATAAAACCATGTATAACCCAGCGGTGACAGTTAGAAGGATCGATGTTTTGATTCGTATTATAGGCCATCGTAAAGCAATATTAGCGGCTAACCCAGTCAGAAGTTATTCTAGTAAAGATAAAGTGACTATAGGAGATGTCAGCAAGGAGATCAGGAGCCCTAAAAAGGTTGAATATGTGCCTCGGAAGTACCGTAAGTGTTTACTTTGAAACTTTAGTTTATAACCTCAAAACACTAGTTTAAACTATGTTTCTGTAGTTATTTGGTGAATATAAACTTTAAAATAGAAATATAATTTTTTTTCCGTAGTTTTGTCATAGAGAAAAAAATTCCAAGAAGTATACTTAAGTTTTATACGCCCGTAAGACGACCCATTGACTGTTTTGTCTTATAAAATTTGGAACGCAATTGATAAAGTATCAACGCTTCAGTTTATCTTGAATTTCCAGCAGTATTTTATGTAGCTTTTAGTACAGTAAAATGTAAACAACTTTCAAAAAGTTGGTCTTGAAAAGTTTTCTTTAAAAGAAAATATTATTGTGGCAGAGTGACAAACCTCTCAATGTTTTATTAGAGACCATAATATGGTCTTATTTCACAACAATCATTCAATATAATGCCTAAGGCGGACTTATGCCTTAATGCCTAAGGCATTAAGTCCGTCTTTGTACCTTTTTGTGCAGAAAGTTTAAATAAATAAATATAAGTATGTATGTTTACAGTGACAATAGAAGATGCAGAAATTAAGGCCTTATCACAGAGTACACTCAGGAACTTAAGATGGATGATGCAGAAGGATTTACTGGGCCAGGACATGTTCTTACTTGGCAGACCTGGGCCAAGCAGGTCTGTTTTTACTTATTTTGTTTGATTTAAGTATAAAAAAAACGAGTGTGCTTATGACCACACGACTGAAGTGAAACTTCTTTCGCTCCATCTGTATGTATATTTCATTTACTAGCTATAAGAGAAAGAGAGAAAGAAAATGTGCGCGCGCACTGCTCTCTCTTGCTCCTACACTGTGATACAGACAATAAGCCTGCAGTGTGCTTAGATATACGGAACGTATTTGGCTATGAGAGGAAGAGAGAAAGAAAATGTGCGCGCGCACTGCTGTCTCTTGCTTATATCCCCCACTTAACTTCCGTTCGCCTTGCCCGATCACACTTTTCGTAACGCTTACGTCACGCGTTCGCCAGCTTACTCCCCAAGTCACGCGTGCGTGAAGAAGTTTCACTTCAAAAAAAATATATCAGAATTCTAATCATCATATACAAACATAAAGCCATAGAAGTATTGATCACAATTAAAATAATTCAATAAGCTAAGCATTAAAAAAATCCCTTAGTTACTTAAAACCATGCTTCCAGGTCATTTAAGGCCTGTTTAGTTAGCCAACATTTGAGTTTAGTTTTGTTGTATTAACTAACACATATAGCCCTATGATATTTGTTTTGATGTAACATGGAATGAGCTTTACTACAGTTTATATTGTACAGCCTCACAGCTCGATCACAGGTGACCGTCCATTACAAATCTAAACCCATCCATGCCTCGGAAAGCACATTAAGCTGTTGGTGCCTGTGTCATTCGTAGATCTTTGAAATGCGTTACGGGTAGTCAGAAGCCTAAAAGTCGGACAACCAGTCTAACCAAGGGGTATTGTGTTACCCAGTTACTGGGTTGTATAGGTCAGACAGTCACTCCATATAAAATACTGGTATTCAGCTGCATCTGCTTAGACTAGAAGCCAACCGAGACATAGTTGGGAAATGGCTAGACAGATTGATATTCAAACTTTGTAATATGATAGCATATGACTTTGCATTGATGAAAGTGTAATACAATGTTTGCCATAAATTTTAATACTGCTATGTGGCATATTTTAGCGATGCGGAAGAACAAAATCTAAATAGAATAGAAATCTTCCATAAAAGCAAGTAATTGAGTATTTGGTTACTGTAACTACCATCCATGCATCCCAGTTCTTCAGGAACGTTTTAGGCTATTTAACATCACGCCGTAGCGTGATGTTAGATTCTTGGTAAACTCAATCTAATTCTAATTTCAATTATAATCGGCTATGTAATTATCTTATAGGAGGAAAGTGGCTCTTCAGTACCTAGAACTGACACAGAGGGAGTTGGAGTATGTAGCTCTTTCACGAGACACCACGGAGGCTGACCTCAAACAGAGGAGAGAGATACAGAGCTCCACTGCCACGTATTTCGATCAGGTAACCTCCTTATTATCATGCTATAAGAATCCCCAACCTGAAAGTGGGAACTGCTCATTGTGCTGTGCTTCGTGTAGTTGGGCATCATCACATCAATACCTACTCCACAGTGACATCACACCACAGCGGGCCCTATCAGAATACCAGCGCTGCGAAATTTATTTTTAAATATCGCAGCATCATGCTGAGATAGGAGCCTTTTGGCCTCATATAGGACTTTCTGTTTCATTTTTCTTTTTGTTACTTTTTAAATTTAATTTTTATATAATTGGGTATTTTAATATAGACTGTGTTTAGTTTAATTTGTGATCCTCCTGTACGAGTCGCAATAAATACTCTTTCTTTCTTTCGTTACTCAATAATTGATTGCATTTCAGTACTTAGGTATACTTAGGTGGTAACTTAAAATTTAATTTATTTAGGTTCCAACAAAAGATGTACCTAAACAATACATGACATCACACTAACGTTATAAAGGCGAAAGTTTGTGAGTGTGTTTGTTACTTCTTTACGCAAAAACTACTGAACGGATTTGAATGAAATTTGACACACTGGTAGCTTATAACCAGGATTAACATAGGGTACTTTTTTCCCCTATATTCCCACGGGATCGACACTTATGTGGGTGAAACTGCGGGGCGCTGCTAGTATAAAATAAAGGGCTATATCAGGTACTAGCTGCGCCCCGAGTATTTCATCCAGGTTCTACACGTAATGGCCACAATGTTGAGTGTCCTGTCTAGCCGCCACACCAGCTGACTGATATTCGTATTTACATTTCTTGCCGCCTTTCGGTCACAGCTCAAAGGTGAACTTACTTTTCACAGACCCTTTTATTTTGCTAAGCAAATTACGCGATTCATACGAATATTAATCTTATTTTTATGGTCGTAATATTCATATTTGTTTATGCGAATGTGAACGAGTGTTTCCTACGAATATGAACATTAACCCTTTGACCGCCACGGTCGTGTATAGACGACAAATGAAAACGTGCCCAACACGCCAATGCCGACAAGAAAACACCATGTTTTAAGTATAAACACAGAAACCTGAATTTAGTTTATTTATTTTGTACTTAAAACATGGTGATTTCTTGTCGGCATTAGCCGACGGTGGCGTGTTGGGCGTACACGACCGTGATGGTCAAAGGGTTAATTAAAAGTAAATAATGTTCATATTCATAAAAACGGTTCTCCCACAGAGTGCAGTCCGCGCAGCCGTAGAAGGTCGAGTGCTCGTGCTAGAAGGAATAGAGAAGGCAGAGCGTAATGTGTTGCCAGTGCTAAATAATTTGCTGGAAAACAGGGAGATGCACTTAGAAGATGGACGGTTTTTGGTACCCGCAGCTAGATATGATAAATTGTTGGAGGTAGGTAATATTGATTTTATTTTTTTCAATTAATAATTAATTCATGCTTACATACAGAACGCGGGCGTTAATTTTGCACATCGAGTATTAGAATAATATGTAGTTCAAAAAAACTAAAAACGCACAATCTATTGGACTGGCTAAAACAAATCATATGAGCCCAAACTGGGGGGTTTACTAGTAGTCACTGAAGAGTTTCACTATCCACCTCCTGGCTCCATCATCAGATCAGTTCCAAGATACCAAATTATAGTTTTGTCACCCGAACCACTTATACATACTTACAAAGTTTAATTTCTATACGCCAATTAGTAGTGGGTTAAAATTGAATTCCACATGAAAAGGGTTTATATTCCTCATCTTCTCAGGAACACGGTGCCGAAGAAGTATCAAGATGGCGTCTTGTGCGCGTCGACGAAAACTTCCGTGTGATAGCACTAGGCCTGCCTGTGCCCAGGTACAGCGGGCAACCCCTCGACCCGCCGCTGCGGTCGAGGTTCCAAGCCAGGGATGTCGCCACAGTCGGCTACTCGGTAATTCTAACCTTATTCATATGGTCGTAATGTTCATATTCGTATAAGCGAATGTGAACGAGCGTTTCATTCGAATATGAACATTAATTTTATGACAATATTGTGCATATTCGTATGAAATACTTACCTAAAAAAGCAAAGTCAAATTGAAGTCTGTGTAGGGTGTTTAGTTGAATAGTACTAGGTTTGCTTGTACCCAAGTACATCGGGCATCGACCCGCCGCTGCCGTCTCGGTTTCAGAGATGTCGCCACCGTCGGCTACTCGGTTAGTCTAGGCATATATGGTGAATAGCACTGAGTCTGCCAGTATACAGGTATTAGGTATGGTGGCTAAGAAAGACATACATACAAATATTGCTGAGTACTTCAAAGTATTTCCGGGCCATATAGGCACCTAAAATATTGCTGAAAGTGGAACTTATTGCAGACATACAATATAGAAATATATGAACTTCTACAAATACGTTTGTTGTATCTAAAAAGTGTTTGTTTGGTATTACAAAGTATTACTTGTACAAAGTTGAAAGAACGCATTTGGAGTTAAAGCCGTAAATATGTCACAATGAAATTAAATAAACGAATAGTTATATTTCACAATGAAGCAATAAGAATGCCGTAATAAACATCGTAGTATATCAGTAGTTAGTACTATAAAGTTTCATTTGTTAGTTATTTGCAGCTGACATTGTTTTTAAAGCCGCCCAGTGAAGCAGCCAAGTCTTAGGAATCCTAAAGAGAGCACTTTTGCTACATAAAAGTGATAAATAAAAGTTTTTTTTTAAAATAATGATTATCTTGTACACACGGCTACACATCAAGCTATACATTTCCAGCTTTAGCTGACCTCGCATTGTATGGGTTTCTCGTACAACCAGGAGTCAGCTTATACTGGTTAATTATAGCTTGATGTGTAGCCGTGCGTACCTACTATGTTATTCGGTATATTAAAATAGTAGTAGAAACAATTGATAAATAGAGTTTTACTTTTTTATTGTTGCGTCAAACTTCAAGCTTTTATGCGAGGTCTGTGATAATAAACTTTCAGTTCTACTAGTCGGAGTCGACTCTACTTTCTTAGGCAGCTCTGGCATGAATATATGTACTTGTCGCTTAGGATTCTTACTCACATCTGGTATCAGCTTTTTATTCAGCATTTCCGCGTATTGTTTCTCAACGGCGTTCTTCTCATTGATTACTTTGAGCCGCGTCTCCGAGACATTCGTTCGTATGTCTCTGGACTTTGTTTTGTTGTGGTTGTCTTTTATTTTGGCGCTCGTCTCGTGCCGTGGCGTGTTCTTGGCGTTCCGTGACTGTCGCGCGTAGTTCTCAATCGTGTTCGCAGACGTCGGCACATAAAAATCGTGCCGATCGATAGTCACATTTTGTTGCGCTTTTGGACTGTCCCCCCCTTTCGGCGATGCTCGCCCTGCCTCTTTATGTATGTCGATTGCTGTTTTCGATTTCGACAAATTATGGCTTCGACGTTGCAGCTCTGGCCAGCTGTGTCGCGGCTGCGACATTCGTTCAACGTTTTCTGGCGCCAATAAATCAATTTTTCCGGCCAGGTCCAGCCATTGAAGGACACGTTCGGAAAGTTCAGTGTTCTCCTTAGCATCGGTTCTGGACGTTTTATTAGCTCTGAAGTTCCTCATGTTGATGTTGAGACTATCGTAATTGCTTCGGTTAGTCTCGTTCAAGGGTTGAGGAGTTGCCTTTACAATCAGTTCGTCGTCAAAATCTCGATTCACGTCCCGCAGGTTAAGGTGCTCGATATCGCCGGAGGTAGCCGGCCGTTGGTTGATGCGCGACTTGTCGCTGGTGAGCACTTGATTCAGTTTCCTCACGCAGTCCTGCAGATCGTCGGAGTGCTGGCTGAGCCGGGAGCTTTTGTTGTTGTTGGTGGAGCAGCTGGCGGACGAGTTGGGTCTGCGGCGCTTGGAGTGGAGCCTGAGCAGGTAAGGGTCGTCGTATGTGAGGATAGCGTGTCGGAATCCGCCCACCCACACAGTCCTGACGTACATAGGCCGCTGCGAGGACTGCCACAGGACCATATTCCACTCCACGCTACGCCCTACCGCAAGTAGTCACGCGAGCTATTAGTGCGTGCGCGAGTCGGCTGAGTCCTCATAATTGATTCGTATCATCTATCGCGGGGCTGTCGACGGCTCTGAGAACAAATGGTGGAGTTTTATTTGATAGTTTTTATGAATGAAAGCTTAGAGTTTAGTAAAAATGTAATGGATGCTTTTATTTGCTTAGGCGGATTTTGTGGAAAAACTTAACGTAAAGTGTTTTTTAGGAGCAATATTTGTTTTTTATAAAAATTTGCTCCTTATGAATGAATTTATTTCCTGAGTAAAACACATAATCAGTTTATGTCAGTAGCAATGAATGAAAATGAGAAATCAAAAACCCCTGTCAGGTAAAAAAAAGGAAATAATAAATGAATCCTTTAACTTTGAAACAGTTTGTAGAAGTTCATTATGCACTCTGCCTGTTGCTTGAAAATTGTTTTCGTTGTTAACAGGCATTAGGGCTAGGGTGCGCAGTTTTTGTAAGAAAAGCGAGATACAATAAAGCTTACAGTGATCGAACAGGGTGTTCATTTTATATTTGAGGCGTCTATCAAGATCGGGTTTGGCGAAAATCACATGTGAATGATAGTTACGAAATCAGGGTGCCAGTGTTGAAGTGTTACTGGGTGGGTAGATTTAATAAAAGTGATTTTTTAAAATAAAAGTGAGCTTGTGTAAAGTGTAGTGTTTACAATTAGATTTTATTATCAATATTATGATTTACTTTATTTATTAAACTGTAACCACTACAATAGAAAATAGATAATTGTACCTTCTAATACCATATAATTCAGAAGTAACAATCAATGTAACATTTATGTTAGTTTGCGGTGGACACATTTTTTAAATATTGCATAAAAAGTATTGTTTGAGACTTGAGAAATCTACACACACATCTCTCCGTAAAGCAAGCTTATTAAGTTAGGTAACTATAGAAGAAGTAATTGTGTTTCATTAGTGTCAAATTCGAAGACATGTGATATCTACCAACCCGCACTGGGCTCGCGTGGTAGATTACGGTCCACTCCCAGCAGTGGGAACATTATAGGCTTATTATGTTATGTTATGTAGTGTCAGTTGAGCTTTTAAGGTGCTAAAATATCTAAGAGGGTACGTGGCTAAATAATACCAGCCACACGGTTCGATTGAAGGCCAAGCTATGCTCAGTCCTATATACTGCTGGCTGGGTGAGCGTGAGTGAGAAAGAGCGCTTGTGACGTCATAGTAGGTAGTCAAAAAAATGGCACGCTTGGTTTTCATTAGATCGTGATATTGCGTTATTTAGGTCTATCTATATCTGTGGTCCCGGCAGTCATTTGTAGATCTTTGACAGTCGTTACGGGTAGTCAGAAGCCTGAAATTCTGACAACCAGTCTTATTAAAGGGTATCGTGTTACCTAGTAACTGGGTTGCGTGGGCCAGATAGGCAGTCACTCCATGTAAAGTAATGGTATTCAGTCGCATCCGGTCAGACTGGAAGCAGACCCCAACATACGTATGTAGTTGGGAAAAGGTTAGCCAGATGATGAGTGCTAAAATTATCTTATGGCGCCCGTTGTTGGTAATCATTTGCGCAATTGTCACAGAGTTTGTATTGAAAAAAAAAACCGGTCAAATGCGAGTCGGACTCGCGCACCGAGGGTTCTGTACAAATTTGTAGGTATGTAACTACAAATTTACGATTTACGGATTCTTTCCTTTACTTGTGATACGCGACATTGCTTCTTGCCAAGTTTCATGATTCTAAGTCAACGGGAAGTACCCTATAGGTTTTGATTCCCTTGTGAGTGTCAAAATATGTGGCATAAACGGAACATAAACGCCCGTATCTTTGATTGATTTTTTCTCTGCTTCAAGGGATTGAACAAGAGATTTCACGCGGACGAAGCCGCGGGCAGAAGCTAGGTTATTATAAAGACGCACATAGAGAATGTCCCAAAACTAACATTATTGGGTGGCTTCTCTACTAGCCACCCCACCGTTGAAGCAATGATTAATTGTAGCCTAAATGCTACGTAACGTGGGGACGCCATTGTCGGAATCTACTCGGAACTAATCCATTACTAGGTACTTTTGGCTAGTTTATAAATTCACTTTGCACGTCAACCAACATATTTTGTTGACTGACAAAAAGATTTGCATCGGGTTAGAATGGAAGCCGATCTCAACATAGTTGAGAAAACGCTATGCAGATTTTGGGGTCTATATACAACGTGTAACTTTAAATGCGCAAAACCTCATACGAGTACACCCCAATTAGAGCATTGAGTTAAAAGCATAATACAATGACCAAAACCTTTTTTTTTAAAGCTAACTATTATTATTATTAAGAAAATCGTGTTGATCCTAGCCAAGCATTACTTTATTCATTCAAAATTGAGTCTTATTGCCTTAATATAAGACTTAATTTTGTTTGGCTCAATCGGCGGATAGTATGGCAAAATAGATAATTTTTGAAAAAAAAAACCTACATTAAAAGTTACTGAAATCGATTCAGTAGTCAATTATGAACAAACTATTTTCAGGTTTTGCGCATTTAACGTTACACATTGTATAAACGATGAGTAAAGTTAAGCAATCGCTTAAACCTACTTAACTTTAGGCAATGTTTGTGAATAAAGGGGGACATGTTTAGGAGTAAAATTTAAGTTAGAATCAAAAGTACAATTTATTTAAGGGCATTTCAAAAGTCCGGTAACTTTTAAAGTTATATATAGGGTGACTGGTAATTAGCAGATTTTTTTTTCACAATTTCAGGTTTGGTCCCATAGTAAAAACTGTTTGTTATCATGAGTACAATCACGTGTTTAGGTATCGGTCACTAATTACCAGTCACCCTATATGTGAGGAATACATATTACGTTTAGAAAGCTTTCGTGCAGATAATATGTCAAACCGCCATATATTACTCGGATCTAAGATGAAGAAAAAAATTAAACCCAGACCTACAGTCCGTTCATAGTTATTTAAACTCTGACAGCAACTTAACAGCAGCCTTATTGAAATGAGAATAAATATCATAATGATTTTGACAGACTTGTTAGTGTCAGCACCCTAAAAGCAACCTTATTAGACTGAGGATAAAGATCACTGTGATTTGGACAGTGATGCAAAATTAGAGGTAAAATAACTGTCAAATTACTGTAGGTACATCTTGGGCTATTCAATGTCGTACTTTGACTTTATTTAAAAATATCGGAGTACTGCTATCTCCACAGCATCTCGCGAATGACTTGAACCTATGTGTATGTTCTCACTATGCGAGATTAACGAGTTGCAATCAAGTTTCAGTTGAAAAGAACCCAAAAGTCTCAAAATTAAATAAATATAAAAAAAATGTTTAAATAAATGCATGGGAAACGAAGTGTCTCTTTCTCTTTTAGCAGGGTAACCCTTGTGCTTTGTTTTTACTCCAGATTTATTCTTAAAAATAATAATACCGCCAAAATAAACATGTGAAAAAGAAAATATTTAAAGTCTTCGATCAATGTTGATCGAAGTTTAAAGTCATCTGTATAAAATCCGAATCTAAATACGTATAAATTACTAGCTGACCCCGCAAACGTCGTTTTGCGAAAAAAAAAAATAGATAGTAGCCGATTCTCAGACCTACCCGATATGCACACAAAATTTCATACAAATCGGTCCAGCCATTTCGGAGGAGTATGGTAACTAGCACTGACACGAGAATTTTATATATTAGACTAGTTGACCCCGCAAACGTCGTTTTGCAAAAAAAAAAAATAGATAGTAGCCGATTCTCAGACCTACCCGATATGCACACAAAATTTCATACAAATCGGTCCAGCCGTTTCGGAGGAGTATGGTAACTAACACTGTGACACGAGAATTTTATATATTAGATTATTTTTACTTACAATCAATACTCCTTATCAAGTCGATGCATCGGTTAAAAACCCGTAGCATTCTCGTAGCATTAAGCTACGACGCGTAGCGTTGGTCTACGAGCGTAGCAATCACATGATCACTTGCCTAAAAATTAAGCCAAGTCCGGTTGCACCGTTAATTTATTTCTTATTTAGAAAAATATTTTGTTATTTCGTAAGTATTGTTGCAATCGCAAGCGTCGTTACTTATTTCCCAGTAAGCGCTGACTGGTCGTCGCTCCCCGCTCGCGATCGGTTTTGTCGTCAGCTAAAGCCGGTTACACACGCGATGACACGATTCGGGTTTAAGGTTGAATATATTAGGTGCATGTGTCAAATTGAACCCATGAATCATTTGTGCGAATGCTTGGTTGGACGTTATTCCATTTAACTGCACTATATTTTGTTGTAAACAGAACAAAGTTATAAAACTAAGTTGTCAGGATATTTTCTTTCGAATTAGAAGAACCTTTTTTCCGTTGTTAAACTATCTGCGGTTTTTTTTTCAAACAAGTTGCCGAATGTTGTACTTCACAAAATTTGTTTAAATACTTATTTTTAGAAGGCGACTGGTTTCGCTCGTTTTTTTAAAAAAGTTTTCGCCTCTTTTACTAACAATATACTTATAGTTTTTTCCTTACTTACATTATGTTTTCATAGGTATAATGACAAGGTACCGTCGTGATGTTAATATCTTTAAATACTTCCCTTAGAGAGTCGGGCCTGCAGAGGCTATTTAGGGCTACAGGTTAAGTCGACCTAGATCCTTTAAGAGGTTGTAGTTTCCATCATTCCTGATTGATTTCACTATGAGACACCGTACTCCAAATTTAACCATTTTCTAGATATTGTACTTTGAAGTTTAAAAAAAATGTTTTTTTGTCTATTGACCTATTTTTTTTTGTGTTTTGCCTGTAATTTATTTGTGTTTGCGATTTTTTGTAGTAGATAAGTTGCTTTATTATTCTCTACAATAAAATTGCAAAAAAAAAACAAAAACTTTATAGTCCCATATCTTGAAAACGGTTAAGTTTGGGGTGTTTCATAGTCAAATCAGTCAGGAATGATGGAAACTACAACCTCTTAAAATATCTAGGTCGACTTAACCTGTAGCCCTGTACCTATATGGCCCTAATGGCTCTTTTCTGCAGATTGAAAATAGACTCGACGTTTGCACGCAGCGCGTCCCCATAGTATACCGTAGGACATAATACTATGAAAGTAACAAAAATAGACTAACGTCTCTGTATCAACATCAGTATATTGACGGATTTTTAGGGTTCCGTACCTCTAAAGGAAAAAACGGAACCCTTATAGGATCACTTCGTTGTCCGTCCGTCCGTCCGTCCGTCTGTCAAGACCGTTTTCCTCAGGAACGCGTGGAGGTATCAAACTGAAATTAATATCTAATACTCAGGTCTACTGTCCCTTAGAGCTGTGAAAAAATCAAACTTCTAAGCCAAAGTAATCAAAAGATACAGCTGTTTATGCCGCAAATTTCCGCAATTTTTCGAAACTCGCACGGCAATCAAAACCTACAGGGTACTTCTCGTGAACTCAGAATCTTGAAATTTGGTACGATGTAACGTCTTATGGCACAAATAAAGGAAAAATTGCGAAAACCGTAAATTTTTAGTTACATCATGTAATAAAAATATTTTTAATAATTTTAAACTGGTAAATTATTACAAAGAATGTCAGAGCCGAATTGAATTTAATAATGTTTTATTAGAATATGTAGAGAATGTCAATATTAATTTAAAATGTATCGTTCAAAAAATCGCCTATCGAATAATAACATTTATTAGTCAACAAATCTGTCAAATCTGTCAATTGAAATTCATAACAAATACTCAGGTCTATATTACCTTTAATCTGTAACAAAATCAATCTTCTATGTCAACGCAATCAAAAGAAACAGCAATTTAAGCCGCATATTTTCAAACTCGCAACTACTCGCAAGGGAATTAAAACCTAAAGGGTATTTTCTGTCGACCTAGAATCTTGAAATTTGCCATGTAGCAATGTTTTATAGCACATATAAAGGAAAAATTCCGAAAACCTTAAATTTGTAGTTACATACCTACTTTGTACGGAACCCTCGGTGCGCGAGTCCGACTCGCACTTACACGGTTTTTTCTCACAGCATATGCTGCTGAACTGAGCCGTCCTTCAAGATATATTAAATGACTCAAGGGTTCAATGGGGGTCTAATGAAGCCTTGAGTCGAGCGTGATCCCAAGGAAAACAGTTTTATCTACGAATTCTAGTTTCTCTTTCTCTCTATTCAATACTATGTCACAATTATTTCTTTTGACATTTGGTAAAGAAAATCGAATGCACTTAATTTTTTCTTCATTTAATATTTAATTATTAGCAGTCAACCACTTTTGAATCTGCAGTCTACCATCTAAAATTAAAAAAAAAACATAAAACTATCTAATCATCCATTTGACTAGGTCTTGTGCATATTCGTGTCTGTAAAGGCACCTATGATATAGAAGAAACCCTAATCAAAGTCAAACCATTTATTTCAATTAATTCGATTACATGCACTTAATTGACAAGGAGTCAGTCACTCAGCCCGATCAAAAACGTAGTAGGTTTCTATGGAGAAGAACTCGCAAGATACTCTATGGAAACTCTTATTTATGACGAAACGTTAAAAAAAAAAACGGATGTTCTGCACGGAGCTTTAGAGTTTCTTTCATGAATAGTGTAACAAACCTTGTTTTTGAAGTTTTATAGTTTTCAGTCCCAGACGTTGAACCTATTAATTCAATATTTAGCGTACGTCAGGCCGTGCCACGGAAACCTCGGTAATTTTTCGTCGTATCGTGCGACAGTTAGTAATTTATTCCGAAATATTGTAGTATTGTAAATTTTGCATAAGGTTTGCATAATTTCGGGGAGACATGATCCAAGCTGTTCGGAGCACGGAACATTAAGTTTAATGGTAGTAAATAAGTAGTTTGGTGAACTTAGCGATAGGTAAAGTTTGTGCTAATAGCAGGGTGCTGATACCATCTTTTGAGGGTATTCTACAGACCTATAAGGTTTTAATGTGCTGTGAAATGTTGTTGTACATTAGTTTTGTGTGGATATGGTTTTAAGTTTTTAATAAGAAATAGTTGATCAATTACTAAAACCCTTTCGTGTTCTCTAATTTGACGCGACCATAGCCCAACGGGTCGGCGATATATTGTGTTAATGCCAATACTTTTTTGGCGTTATTTTCAAACACTGAACTGTTGCACATGAAAGAATTAGTATAAAACCCGTTGCTTCATTTCGTGTTGCTGATTTCAGCCCTTTTGTCCAGGTTTTCATCGCCGTAACACTGATGTTTTTACAACTTCGAAAAATAGAGCTAAAACAGCTTTCCTTTTGAACAAAATCTTGCACTTCGACGAAGCAACACCCTTTATACCCAGGCACTCGACTCTCGAATGCTTTCCTAACTCGGTGCTATGCAAATAACCATCAGATATCTAGCGTAAGTTTATGTGTGCCTTGTGTTCCTGCGATCACGTATCTACTGACTGAATTTATTACGAAGGCACTTCAGCCTGTCATGTATATAGGTTAGTGCTTTCATGTACCGCTGGAACCGGTACCAACATTTGGTAGGCACGAAGAGCCACATATAGAAACTCGTCAGGTTTACGATGGCAATCGAGTTACATTTTTTTCTTCACTTTTCTATCGTTTTATGGGTCACAGACTCACACTTTAGTGACATGGTTTAAGATTGGTAGCGTCGCGTATGTTAATTTGGATATTAATATGACTGTTGTCTTGTCTGAGTTTGTTTCGGCTTTCGTCTCAGAATAGTCAGATAGGAAACGCCGACCTCATCTAGTTAAAAAAAAATAATATTGACGTGTAAAAGTGTTTGTACAAACCTACTTACAGAAAATAAATCATTTGACATCCTATAGAAGATTGTATTAAATGACTAAGTATTAAATGACTAAGTCGATTTTCACGTTTTAAAACAAGTGACGAATAATATTTTATTTTGTAAGTAATACTACAAACGCATCACGTCAATAGTATTTTAAAGACTAGACATTAGTTATCTGTTCATCCATACTAATATTATAAATGTGAAAGTGTATGTGTGTGTCTGTTTGTTTGCCCGTCTTTCACGTCAAAACGGAGCGACGAATTGACGTGATTTTTTAAGTGGAGATAGTTAAAGGGATGGACCCCGAATTTAACGCGAGCGAAGCCGCGGTCAAAAGCTAGTACCTCATAAATAATCGTGCGTGTTTAGAATTGCGATGGCTAAGGTCTACCACACCACACATAAAAAGGGGTGGAATGCTTCCATAATTAATACCAACTTTTAAACATTTAACTTATCTATTAATGAGCCGTCAGAACGTTAAGCTCAGCGTGTATTAATTGTGGGCGAATTGTTTCCATGCCGGCCGCGGTAATGACGTTGTAACATGCCACCATGCCATGCTCCATGTGGTAATCATGGGCTGAACTGTTTGCCTGCGGTTGCACGGAAATAATGAATAGTTATCATGGTTGTTTGGCTAATAGGATTTTGGTAGGAATTGGTTTTGAGGTTTTAATCTAAATACTAATAATAAAAATAAATGTTTGAACGCATTAATATCTGGAACTACCCATCGGATTTGAAAAAAAAAATTTTTGCATTTGATAGCCTAATTCTTAATGGTTTATAGGCTATATAACATCGCATTAGGAGTGTAGCAAAAAGAAAAAGTAAGAAAGAACGCTTAGGAAAACGAAGTAATACCGTGGGCAGGCGATGCGATGCGACGAGGTGAGTCGGGAGAACAAGAAATTTCACGTGGAAGAAGTCGCGGGCAGAAGCTAGCCCACGCCCCTATTTGATTTGATCCATACTTCCAGGGACACCCTGTATTATGAACTTGCTTACATCTAGTTGCTTAGATGTTTGAAATAAATACTCTGAATGATTGTTTAAATGTCTTCAATTATCTTTAACTAAGTAAGCCTTGTATACATGTATTAATCCTAACAATAACTTCACTTTTGCCATACAATGAACAATTCGCCGATATGATCATGAAAATCGAATAAGTACCTATTTTTAGTTTTTCCTTCCGCGAAAAATCACTGATAATTTTTTTAAGGTCAATAAAGGGAAGTATGACCTTAAGGACTGTTCGCACTACATCGGTTTTACAATTCTATATTAAAATTCTATAGCTGATCACGTAACGTCGTTTTGCAATAAAAAAAAATAGAGGTATGAAAAATAGATAGTAGCCGATTCTCAGACCTACCCGATATGCACACAAAATTTCATACAAATCGGTCCAGCCGTTTCGGAGGAGTATGGTAACTAACACTGCGACACGAGAATTTTATATACCTACTAGCGGTCCGTCCCGGCTTCGCACGGGTGGACATTAATTTTTTAAACATTTTATTTTTTTCTTGCAATTAAAAAACCTATATTAATCAGTGATAATGTAGCATTCAAATGGTGAAAGAATTTTTAAAATCAGTTCAGTACTTTTTGAGCCAATTCGTTACAAACATACATACAAACCTTTCTTTTTGACCCCGCAAACGTCCTGTCAAAATTTGAATAAGGTCTTGAGTTCATACAAAAATACTATAAAAAATACTTAAAATTTTCCGGAATGTCCCATTTTTCTGTTCATCTTTTCCAATTTTTCTTTCCGTAACAATCTAATTCAGATTACCACGAAAATTTACATAAAACAAAAAAAATTCCGAAATTAGGCCAGCCGTTCTCAAGTTGCTCTTACCAACGAACAGCGTTTCATTTTTTTATTACATAGATTCGTTGCGTGCTTGAATATTTTCCATGTCTAGTTCCCTGGTACCAAATGTTGTTTATTTTTACACCCACAGAACGTTAGTTTTTTTTTGGTACGTAAAAGTTCGTATCGTCTATAAAATGTCGGTGGAGTGTAGACTGTGTCTCGTGGAATGGAGTATGAAAAATTATTATGTTTTGGAGTATAGTTTTATTAATATGAACTGGCTTTACAAGATAAAATGAACGTGTAGAATAAATTGAAAAAGATATAAATTGAGATCTCTAAATGAATTTGCTTCCAGAAAATAAATTTATTTTAATAACTGAATAACCACTATAAATGGTGGTTATTTAAAGTATGTCGTATTATAACGCTTAGCAGATTGGTGTTTGCGTTATAATAAAGGCGTGGGCCCACCGCGGCGCATGCTGTGCACAGGTACGCGGCCATTTTAGCTGTGGTTGACAACGTGGATCTACGTTTCCACTGGAGTACACGAAGACGACCCACGACTATGTATAGCGTGGCACGGCGCACGGAGACGCTACGCACCTGCCACTGCAATCCACGGACACGGGCTTGCGGGAGGTGGGACGGGCGGGGAAGCGAGCGACGCCTGCGCCATTTTGTCAATTGCTATGGGGTCATATTCGTGTACTTCAGTGGAAACGTAAACCCACGTCGACAACATTGAGCTATGAAACCGCCTATTCTAGCAAGCCACGCGTGTATCAATGACGTCAATTCATGCGCAGCCTCTCCGTGCGCCCCGGCGGGCCCGCACCTTTATGCGTTTACCAATTACTTTATAGTTTCAGAAACTAACATTAAAACAACATTAAGATCTATAAATAATTAATTTAAAGCGAAAACAAAACAATTTTCACTAAAACCGTACCACATTACAAAGTTAAAGCGATCCATCAAAAGTCTAGCATAATCAAAACATCGCATATTTTCGTGGCGCGGTTCATTATCATAATTGCTAGACAGAAATTAATTTCGACGTTCAACCCTAACTGAATCGTTTAACGTTTTGCTAAACTCCCATGATTTACGTTTGCTTAGTTTTGTTGCTTTTTCGTTGGGAATAAGGTATTTTTATGTCTTTGTTTACTTTGGGGTAGTCGAATGGTTTCACAGTTCGATAAAAAATGCCAAGTTGGATGCTAAATTGTGGAAGGTGGACTGTTCTTTTGTTTGTGTTAGGTACGAAAATAAAGTGGTTTATAAGAATAATATATTGTGATTTTGTAATTCAGAACTTGGAGGTCCTTTACCAACATCATTCACCTGTCCTTATCCCAATTTATTTGGGGTTGGTGCAACATGGGTTTGTCTGCCATACTTCTGTGTGTCTGCTCGACAACGTAAATAACGCAATGAATGTTGTTGAACTGTCAAAATGAAACCCATTGCTACTGATAGTGTGTTACGCAATTACCCTGCATGTCATCATTCACACAGTCCGTGCATCATTTCTGTGGTCTTCCCCTACTCTTATAGCCATCGACAGGAGTTCCTTTACCGTGCACAATTTTTTATTATACTTTTCGTGATTTTTCCCAAATTATTTTGTATTACTTTTATATACTGGCAGTTGGTGCACGTCCAAGGTAAAAAATAGACTTCGATAGCGCTTTTATTTCGGAGCAGTTCAGTTTTCGTAGTTCAACTGTTATAAGTTACTAGCTGCGCCCCGCGGTTTCACCCGCGTAAGTTTTGATCCCGTGGGAATATCGGGATAAGAAGTATCCTATGTGTTATTCTACTATACTATATTATACTATATTACTGGAAAGTTTCATCAAAATCCGTTCAGTAGTTTTTGCGTGAAAGAGTAACAAACATCCATCCATCCATCCTAACAAACTTCCGCATTTATAATATTAGTAGGATTTATAACTTGCATTATCGTTCGGTTGGCCGTACATAATAAATGTTACTTAGTGGTAAAATAACCGTGAATATTTCTTTTGCCCCCAGGAACACTTGAACGTGTTAAGAGACGAGGCTCCCCGGGTGGACGGCGCCAAGTTGGAGCAGCTCCTGTCGGCTGCGTACGCGCTGATAAGTCCCGAGCTGCAGCAGGTCAACTTGCCTGACTTTCCTGTCGACAGCCTGCAGGCGGCAGCACTTATACTGGTAAGGATCTTATAGGAAACAAGATTCAACTTTCTGACTGACTGACTCCATTGGCAGTTGAAAAATTGCCTATAATTGGTTTAATTGAAATAAATGTTTTGAGTTTGAATTATGTTAAATGTAAGGTCGGCTGCATTGAATATACCTACCCCATTTCTAAGGTACTAATGCATGTGGGGTACCTAATGTGCCCCTCAGAAATCGAAACAGTAATAGACCGAAAAACTAAATGTCAAATGGACAAAGAGATTATTTCTTTTTCTTTTAAGGATTAGTTCTAAACTTCGGTTTAAAAATCTTTTTATTCTCATAAAGAACACACTTAACATATGAGATACACAGCTGTACAAACGCCAGCACATCAAGCTACTACAATCTGTCAAATTTATTTAATAGATTTTCAACTTTATAGCTAAAACATAACGTTCAAAGTTGATTGGGAAAATTTGACAGTTTCGCGTAGCTTGATGTGCTGGCGTCTGTACCAACCGAAGTAACCAAAAGCCTCGTACTCCAGAATTAATTGGTATACTGGAGTACGAGGCTTTTGGCTACTTAGTATTTTCACATTGTATAACGAACATTAAAAAAAAGATATAAAATATACACATATATTTTGTCTTTTTTTTGTAATGTGCGTTTAGTTTCTGCAGACTAAAAAAAATCTTTAAATAAATCATGCAGTTATGAGGTAAAAACAGAATATTTAAAAGTAGTCCTCTAAAGATTTTAAATTCATAAATACACATTCAAAAGGATTTTTTTTTCTATTCAGGTATTACAATGTCTTTTTAATAAATTTTTTAAACTCTAAACTTTGGGGACATTAAAAAGACTGAATGAAAGAAAAAAATAGCTTAGAATTATGTATTCTAAACAACAAACATCTTAAAAAATTCGAAGCATTCAAGGAAATGACAAAAAAATTATCGTCTGTCACCATTTTTGCAATCTACTGACAGTAATAATATAATTTGAAAGTTTGTTAATTAAGTAATGTCATCGTACTATTGTAAACTGTTAGGTTTGAAAAGTTTTTCTATTTAAAATGCAAACGTACGACCTTGGAGCAGGTACTAATCGCCAGGACCCGATATTCACTAATCTGATACGTTAATGAGGAAAGTTTGTATTCAAGAGAAATTAGAAATGCAAACTACTGCTACTGGTAACGTTTTCGTTTAAGTACGGAATTTGTTGGTATTACGTTATATTACTAGTGTCTTTGCAATAGTGAGCACATATTTAAACCATTAAGACGCTGAAAACCAATATTGAGCTCCGATGTTTAGGTATTTTTAGCCACGCCCACTATTTCTCCGATATCCTAGCGCCATTCTTAAAAGGATGTGATACAGCGAACTACCAAGGATGAAACAAAGTGACGCGGCCAATAATAATTACCAATGAACCAATAGAGGGCGCTCTTATATATTTATTGTTCTGTATGAAGTGCTAAAATCAAATTATACAAGGCGATTAAAAAAACAAATGAATATTTTTACCCCTTTTTTAAAATTATTTTAAGTATTTACACTGATTTTTTTTAACTATTTACACTGAATTAGACGCTGACAAGAACCAAATAGGCTTGTCTCAAAAAATTTTTTAGCCAAATCTATACAGTTTGTGACGGCGAAAAAAATATATGTTAATCTTGAACATATTTCTGAGAACCCTGTTGTATTTAAAACAGGTTTTTGAAAAGTTTTCTCGATACAATAAAATGGTAAACTAACCTCTTAAAATGATCTTTTAACAAAAATATCTCTATTAATTATCAACGTACATTGGTAAAATTTATAACAATAACGTATCATATTTAAATACAGAACTTGGTTGTTTTTTATTTTTGACTACTCAACCTATTTTTAAGTAATTGATTATTTTTTGGTTTGTATAAAGCTACGAGCGTCGCGTCATCGCGCTTCTCTTTCTTATGTATGCAATCCGACAGTGATCGCATAGACGCGCGGCTAGACGGACGTATGTCGCTTTGCCCCGCTATCCGTTCATTTAATATTTTGTTTTTTGAGAACTTATTTTATTTTGTTCTTTTAGCTACAATAAATTGTAAAAATATTAGCATTAGCACGTAGACATTTGTATAGGTGATTTTATAAGTTGTACAGGTACATATTGTATAAGTTATTTTATAAGTTGTGCAGGTACATATAGTTCTAAGTTGTGTAAATATTTTCTGTGTAAAATGGGAAACAAACAAAAATGCCGGAGGCCAGCAAAAAAGCGCTTCTATAATAATAAACAAAAACATCTCATGGAAGTAGTAAAGTAAGTAATTTTTATAATGTAATATCACAGTATAATTATATACAGTATTGTAACTCGGCCGTATCTTGGACATAAATGCCTACAGCCGCGCGGTACGTAAACATGCGATAGGGCTGCCCGCCTCTAGCATTTGAATTACATTTGCCTACTTTGCGTTTCCATTTAGTTTTGTGATTGTAATATATATACTTTATTTTATATAAAAAAAATAAAATAAGTACTTTGTGAATTGAATAGGAAGTGTTCAACAAAAATGCATGTTGTTTTTTGATTGGTAGATTTAATTAAAAAACCATGTTTATGTTTGAATAACAAATCGGTCTTATAAATTTGCGACCGAAAAATATTTGCGCCTTGACTGAGACGTACGAAACGCTTTATTATCAAATTTTAAATTATAAAAAATCCGCATTCTAGTATAAAGCTTAATTAAAAATTGTTTTGGGAAACATGGACAAGGTGGGGAACTCCAATCTTTACAAACTTCAACACCTACCTACTCAACTACAATGCAAGAAACAGCTGACGAGTAATTTTAATAACTTTTTATCTCAGCTTATTAACGTCTCTATAAATTAGGTACCTACAACTCGCAACAACTCAAAACAAAAATTCTTTGGTCACCAATGCCAAGCTGAACAGCTGGCTACGAATGTTTTAAAATCACAACCCTCTCAAACATCTAAATATTCTGTGAATATCTCATGTGTCTAGCTGTTGTTGTCGTTATTAATACCGAGAAAAAAAAAACGGTTTTTTGTGGTATAATTGTTGTTATAGCAGCAGCAGAAATACTTAATCTGAGAAAATTTCAACTATTTAGTGACAGACAGACGGTCAAATTTATTTTTTTCTAGTATTATTCATACACACAGTACAATAAACAACTATTATTAATAATAAAATACCACGTCTTTACTTTGAATTATACAAACTAACAAAACAAAACACACATGCCCCGAGGTTTCTAACACAAGCGTAAGTACCTACCGTATCATGATTCATGAACCGCCTATAACTAGCTATTTCACTCTTGTCAATCACTTTCCTTTACTCTATTCACTTAACACCAGACATCGTTTTTTTCGGGAGATAAAAGGAAATACTTATCCATTAAAAAGACACATTATGTACCTACCTACTAGTAAGTAAAATTATTTTATAGTCTTACCTTTCAAAGTTTCCAGGTAATCTAAAAAAAGTTATCCCTGGACGAATTCATGCAACCAAAAACAGCACAATATATCCTACTCGTCATATTAAATATGTACTTGAACTTATTTTGAGTGAAAAAATCGCGCGGTTATTGTTAAAAAAACAACACACCGACCGTTCGTCACTGCGGCACAGTCGCGACTGTCTGCCTGCCGAACGAATGCCGAGATCGAGGCGCGTAGGCATAGCTCGCGCATCGTCCGTTTGTATGAAGATAGAATACTGCATATAATTATACTGACAAAATAGGTACGAGAACAAAAATTAAATTTTTGTACAACCCAGAGCGTAAATTCGTCTACAATGATATCGCTAGGTTGGTCTAGTGGTATTAGCTTAGGTTCTTAAGAGCGAGTTCCGAGTTCGTAGCCAGGAGAATTTTTAGCAAATTTGAAATGGTTTCTTTTTTTTATTTATTTGTAATTTTGAGGAAATTTTCATTTTTTTATATTTATTTTTATATAAAAAAAATATATATACATATAAATATTTTAATTATTAATTTTCTTTACAGTAAAAAGAGACGTTTGGCGAACAGTTTAGAAGCAGGTGAAGCTTCGGAAATTGTTTTTCACCAGTAAGTTTGTAATAATTACAGACGCCAGCACATCAAGCTACCTGAAAGTGTCAAATTTTTCCAATCAACTTTGAACCTTATGCTTTAGTGATAAGGTACTAAATCTATTAAATAAATTTTACAGATTATAGTAGCTTGATGTGCTGGCGTCTGTACATACTTATACAGGTTGAAATTGAAAACATGTGACTAAACGACTCAACATTATGAACAACTTTAGTAAAGGGACGAAAACTGCAGTCGCGAATAAAAAAATCAGGTGTTCCTTACATTTTGACGAGTTATGCAAACATAAATGTAATGTAATAGATTTAGAACTTTATCACTAAAGCATACGGTTCAAAGTTGATTGGGAAAATTTGACACTGTCGGGTAGCTTGATGTGCTGGCATCTGTTCTTATTACAAACTTACTGGTGTAAAACAATTTCCGAAGCTTCACCTACTTCTGAACTGTTCACCAAACGTCTCTTTTTACTGAATAAATATATATATTTTTTAAATATAAAAATAAAACAATGAATTTCCTAAAATTACAAAATAAAAAATGGATCTTATTCAAATTCTGTAAGACTTGGGTTGGATACGAACTCTAAACTAGTTCGCCAGAACCTATGCTAATACCACTAGACCAACCATGCGTTATCGTTGTTGATGAATTTGCGCTATGGGTTGTACAAAATAGCCTTTAAAGTACCTATTTAATTATAATTTCATTTTTGTTCGTGTACTTGTTTTTTCAATATTACATTATAAAAAATTACTTATTTTACTACTTCCATGAGATATTTTTGTTTATTAGCTTAAAAGCGCTTTTTTTGCTGGCCTCGGCATTTTTGTTTGCTTCCCATTTTGCACAGAAAATATTTACACAACTTAGACCTATAATTATGTGCAACTTATAAAATATCCTATACAAATATGTTTACGTGCCAATATTTTTACAATGTATTGTAGTTATAAAAACATAATAAAATAAGTTGTCAAACAACAAAATATTAAACGAACGGATAGCGGGACTGCGGGGCTGCGGGGCAAAGCGACATACATCCGTCTAGCAGCGCGTCTATGCGATCACTGTCGAACTGCATACATAAGAAAGAGAAGCGCGATGACGCGACGCTCCTAACTTTATACATATCATAAAATAATTAATTACTTTTATATAAGTTGAGTATTCAAAAATAAAAAACAACCAAGTTCTGTATTTAAATATGATACGTTATTGTTATAAATTTTACCAACGTACGTTGATGAGTAATACAGATATTTTTGTTAGAAGATCACTTTAAGAGGTTAGTTTACTATTTTTTTGTATCGAGAAAACTTTTCAAAAACGTGTTTTGAATACAACAAGGTTCTCAGAAATATGTTCAAGATTAACATATATTTTTTTCGCCGTCACAAACTGTACAGATTTGGCTAAAAAATTGTTTGAGACAAGCCTATTTCGGTCTTGTCAGCGTCTTAACTTTAGAAAACCTTTCAACGCTGGTAGAAAGTAATAAAATGTAATAGAAACCGGTCAGTTGCGAGTCGGACTCGCGCACCGAGGGTTCCGTACAAAGTAGGTATGTAACTACAAATTTATGGTTTTCGGATTTTTTCCTTTACTTGTGCTAAATGACCTTGCTTTTTGCCAAATTTCATGATTCTAAGTTAACGGGAAGTACCCTATACATTTTGATTCCCTTGAGTGTCGAAATATACGTTTTTTGCGGCATAAACGGCCGTATCTTTTTTTTTTTACGTTAACTTAGAAGTATGATTTTTTCACAGCTTCAAGGGATCGCAGACCTAAACATATGGTTTTAATTTCAACTCGATACCTCCACGCGTTCCCGCGATAAAGGGTCCCTAAAAACGGTCGGAACCCTAAAAAAAGAAAAAGAAAATACGTTTATTTGCGGCAAACATGACGCATAAAAAAATATAATTAATATATACATAATAAAGAGTATTCTATTCTATATACAAAACTAGCGACTCGGGTTTGCTTCGCACGGTTTTTACGACTTGACAAAAAGTCGAGATTTATTATTGTATGTAAGTTAAATAATATACTCACAAATCTTTCTGAAGAAATTCTCTAAACGACCAAAACCGCATCAAAATCAGTTGCTTAGTTTAGAAGATCAATTGGGTTCACAGACAGACACGAAGAGCCACTTGAATTTATAATATTTATAGATATAACCAATCAATCAATTTACAACGGTTCTCATAACTGCATTTATTTGTTTATTATGTTATGACGAAAGCCATTTTAAGACCTAGAAGACACAGTATCGAACGAAAATTAGGATCAAGCAAAGAATCTTTTATTCTTGAAGAAGTGTTATTATTACAAATAACTTAAAAACTATGTTAGTAGGACATGACACGTACGCACGACCACATATCAAGCTATACATTTCCAGTATAAGCTGAATTCGCATTGTACAGTCGAGTTCATTAATATATTGGCAGTGACAAAGTTTCAAAATATTATTAAGCGTTAAAATGATGATCATTTTAACGTTTATAATATTTTGAAACTTTGTCACTGCCAATATATTAATGAACTCGACTGTACAAAATGCCTATATAATACGAGGTCAGCTAAAACTGAATTTATAGCTTGATATGTCGTTTTGGTACATACAATGAAAAACATTACAAAAACTATATCATCACAATTACAGGATTAAGCTACATGTCTAAATCTAGTGCCATGTCTGATATGTAGCTTGATAAACCTTACCGTTATAGGCCCTTCTAGCCGCTCGACAAATACACTTAAACCAATGCCATTCACAAATTCAATTCCCAGTAGCCCTTTTTTCACTCCACAAAAAAGGCAATACATTTGGAACGAACCAAGTGACACGGAAAACCTACAAACTATAAACATTTACTCCCCATCTTGACCTTGGCGGCAAGTTACTCTGATGATGGAATCGCGTGCGTATCACAGGGTCGCTCAAGGTCAAATATATCTCCCTTGTCACATAAAAAGGGCGGCTATTATTTCTATAGTACGTATATATGGTGACCTTGATTCTGAGATCTGTGTTCGATATGATTCTGTAAATATTAATTGATAAATGAAGTGTAAACCCGGCGTATGAACTATGAACGAAAACGAAGCAAAACGAGTATGTGAGGATCTACCATCATGGGTAAAAAGGTGTGTTTGTGTGTGTGTGTAAAATGTGAAACTTCATTATTGTTAATATTTCGTATTTTTATTTATAGGATGGAACTGGTGAATATATTACTAATCCTTAAGGGGGTTCTCCCCCAGCGGTAGGCATAGAGTTGACAGAATTATGTCGTGAAGAGCTAATGTATACTCTGAATTACAGTGAAATTCTTATGTATGTAGCTGTTGGAAACAAACATGAACAATAGAATGCTAAAAATATTGATAATATGCTTTTCTCTTTATTCAGGAACGGAACCCAAATATCCCAATACATAAACTAATCTACCTCCTCTATCCTTACCATTCATTCCTCACCAGAGAACACGTGAAGAACGTAGAAGCAGTTCTCCATAACCTGAAAATAAATACTGGAAAAAACTGGAATATATCTCAGCAAGACGTCGTGATACAAGGAAATCAGGCCTTAGTGACTATGGAAATCGATGGCGCTAAGTCTCAATTTAGCGTGCCTTATGGTGGTAGGAAGCAAGGAGTTGAGGATAGGCGTGTGGTCAAGACGGACTACCAGAGAGAATTGTTGAACGAATTATTGCTGAGTCATAGTGTTGGAGACTTTTGTGTTATTGGTTAGTTGATTTTTAGTTATTTTAGTCGATCAATTGATATTGGCCCCGATTCTGTTGTTCACAAACTAAATTAAATTTAAGTTCAGTGCATCTTTTTCTTTCTATTTCATTATGAAAATGATAGAAGATAAATATTAGTTTAGTCCTGGCAAATTAGATAATCCATAGACAAGTTTAGACGTGATTAAAAAATTTGCTATTAAAATTACGTTAATTTACGTCAGGCGCTGACTAATTTGACAGGACTAAACTAATATTTATCTTCTGTCCTTTTCTTAATGAAATAGAAAGAAAAAGATGCACTGAACTTAAATTTAGTTTAGTTTGTGAACAAAAGAATCTGGGCCATTTTTGCCTTTATTTCATCCTCGGCCCCTGCAAGCGTTTGGGTCTAACTTCTCAACCACACTCCGGTGATTTTCATGTAATTACCGAAATGTTCTGTCGCTCACAACTTACGAATATGCAAATGTATGTCTTTAATCATTTTCAAATTTTGCCCACAGGACCAAAAGGTTGTGGCAAAAGCCTCCTAGTCTCTCAATTATCATCCTTACTAGGCTATACCATAGAGCCTATAGTCCTGTACCAGGACATGACCGCCAGAGACCTGGTGCAGCAGCGAACTACCCTGGACAATGGGGACACTGTGTGGAGGAATTCGGCGCTGGTTGAAGCAGCGTTGAAGGGGCATATGGCTGTTCTAGATGGGTTACATAGAATACATGCTAGCACGCTCACTGTTTTACACAGGTGAGTTGGAATATTGATAATATTTTCAATTTGACGACACTGTTGGCGCAGTGGTTGAGCGATCGACTGCTGCGCTGCGTGCCGCGGGTTCGATTCCCGCACGGAACAAATATTTGTATTGCCTACAGGTAGTTTGTTCCGAGTCTGGCTCTTTGTGTATGTAAGTTCAAATGTTTGTAAACGCACCCACGATACAGGAGTAATTCCCAGTGTGGGGCATTGTAAAAAAAGAAGCAGAATGTGGCAAATGCAGAATGTGTGGTTTTGGAGAACTCAAATTATTCGTCAGTTGGTACTGGTCATCTCTTAGCTGTCATGGCTTATTTTTATTTTTGAATTGTTTTTTTAAATTTCTTTTTACTGTAATTTGGACGCTTTTAACATGTTCGTCTTTTTTACATCGTTCTCGTTTTTTATTATAAATTTAACATTAATGACGTACTAATATTTTTTTAACAATATAATTCAAGCAAAAGAGTGTACCTGGAGTTTTTTGCCCGTTCTTCTCCATAAGTACCTACTACTCTTTGGAATGGGCAACTAACTTCATATTTTTGACTGACCGACTCTTTGATAATTCAAAAGAGGCTGTAAATTGCTTAATTGAAATGAATGTTTAAAAGTTTGAGTTTTTAGATTTATTGGACTAGAATAATAATGACTTATTAGACCCATATTTGCTATTAACACTTCGCTGGTGACGTGAGTCCATTCTGCTTCATAGTCACGCTAAATATAGTTGACAATAACAATCCGCAGTTTTGCCACTTAATAGGAACTACGTATTTTGCGACAGTCCAATGACGATATCAACCCATGGATTTTTCAACAAATACATTTTTACTCATCTGGAATTTGCGTAATGCGCTTCTTTTGTTTAGCGTATCGATGGCAAATAAGAACTTTATTATGAAAAAAAAAAATATATATGTTTGGCCCAAAATTCAGCCATTAGTTAATAATAATGAGCTTAGAACTCACAACTATATTCCCGTTTAAAAGATTCTTGCAAACATAAAGTCATTCTTGTGATATTTTTTCTAATATTAGGTTAGTCCACGATAGAGAGTTGCAGCTACATGACGGCACCCGACTCTTACGACACGATCGTTACGACGATCTGCTGAAGTCAGGAATCACTGAGGAACAGCTCCAGAAAAATGGGGTAAAGAAGATACACCCGGCGTTCAGGTATTAGTATAACAAGATTTATTTATTTACGAAATATATGCACAGTATTACTGACAAATTCGAGTTAATACACAGTTAAATTTTAATAATAACCAGATATATTTACAATAAGGAGAGAACACACAAATTTTAACAAACAAAACAAGTGAAACAACATATTAATGCCATGACTTATAAAGTTATAATTTAATTGAAATTTTATAATTGTAATTGTTTAAAGAACTATTTCTTTTTTTTTTTCTAAATTGACATTTAACAATTTTTTTTATTTTCTATTTATTATGTTATCCAATTATTATGTTATTTACTGACATTTAAATATTTGTACGCCACTCAGGCCAAACATAACTGATCTAATAATGTATTGTGATAACTTGCATGCTCTGTATGTATACTCATGTTTCCACAAATACAGAATCTTGAAACTTAAATACCAAGCATAAAGAAATAAGGTACAAAAAAATACTCATACAGAATCTCAAACATGAACGTCAAACGTATGTCGATCTCGCGGTAAACAAATCACACTCCTATGTCAACGTCGGTAGAGATGATAATCTTTATTAAAACTGTTGAATTTCACGAGCGCACATTATGTGACTTTTATGCCCATTGACATAAGGTTTTAAGTACAACGATTGACGTTTGCTTTCAGGATCGTAGCATTAGCAGAGCCACCAGTCCTCGGTCGCGGACAACAGTGGCTATCCCCAGAGATATTGAGTCTCTTCATCTTCCATGAGATGAGGAACTTGAGCAAATCTGAAGAAATATTCATTATTACTAGTTTGGTGAGTGACTTTTGTACATAGGTAGTGTCATTGCGATAAAAACATTTTTTAGTTTCCATTTTTTAGTTGTAGTACCTACTCTACACAATTTCGTATACCACTACTTGTTGTGCACATTACTGTAGTAACAGGAAGTTTTGTAACATCATCACCATACATACTTAATATACAGGGTTATTTGTAAAACACCAGCAACCTCTTAAGAGGTCATTGTACTCATCATTATGAACAACTTTTACTATGGGACCAAACCTGAAATCGCGAAATAAAAATCAGCTGTTCCTTACATTTACATCTTCGTCTATCTCGTCAAAATGTAGGGAACACCACTGATTTTTTTTTTCGAGATTTCAGGTTTGGTCCCATAGTAAAAGTTGTTCATAATGATGATTACAATGACCTCTTAAGAGGTGGTTGGTGTTTTTCAAATAACCGTGTATATGGGAACAACCCGCGAGCTTCCTACACAAAACGAAAAAAAAAACACGGAAATGGGCCCATTAATTCCGGAGAAATGGTACTACATGAGATAAGAAAACAAAACTCGCCGAATGCATAAGTACTCCTTTATTTGAAGTAGGTAAAAAAATTACCGTTGTTGTATGTTAAGATACAAGGTGATAAATCAGTCAATGTTCCGTTGGAAAAAAGAGATACTGCTATGCGTCTTGCACAACTCCATCTCTCTCTTGCACTGGAACACCTCATAATATTATGGCTTATAATAATGTGTTACCACATTGTGTATTAAAACTTTTCTGACTTCGCTTCCCAAAGAGAATAACATCAAATAATAAACATTATTTTTTGCTTCCAGTTCGGAACAATATCTCAACCACTCCACTCTATCATAAATCTTGCAGACGAACTTCGAAAGTCAGAAGACAGTACTCTAAAGAACCTGTCATCCTCTCTTTCCACCCGCCAACTCCTCAGAATCGCCAGCAGAATGTCCAAGTACCCCACCGACTCAGCCTATGAGACCATCCAACAAACGTTTTTGGCAAAATTTCTGCCGAACTTAGCCAGACGAGCGCTAGATGGCGCTTCTCAAAAGTTAGGCGTTGAACCGCCAAAACGCTTCGGTATCTTCGGTAGCAATCCTTCAGAAACCAAAGTGAAATGCTCTGTAAATAACAACATCCTAACTATTGGTAACACAAGCACAGAAATCTTCAAAACTGATGCTTTAACCAAAGTCCCGGATATTTTGTTCTACGACGTACCTCAACATATGCGGTTGCTAGAATGGTTGCTGCAGGACTTTTTGCTTGGCAACCACTTGCTCCTCGTCGGGAACCAAGGCGTAGGAAAGAACAAGATTGCTGACAGACTACTGCAGTTGCTGAACCGACCTAGAGAGTACATACAACTGCATAGAGATACCACTGTGCAGTCTTTGACTGTGCAACCAACAGTCAAAGATGGTGTTGTAATCTACGAAGATTCTCCTCTAGTAAAAGCAGTGAAATACGGCCACGTTTTAGTAGTTGACGAGGCTGATAAGGCCCCGACACACGTGACCTGTATACTAAAAACTTTAGTTGAAAATGGTGAAATGATTCTAAGTGATGGTCGAAGAATAGTGCCGAAGCATATGCTGGAAAGTTCAGGAGGCGATGTGTCCAGTTTCATACCAGTGCATGATGACTTTAGAATGATTGTACTAGCAAATCGACCTGGTTTCCCGTTCTTGGGAAATGATTTCTTTGCGTCTTTGGGTAAGATTCATGATTTCATGATTTTTTTAAACTTTTACCTTTCAAGTCTTCTTGTTAATCCCTTAAATATATTTTTAATAGTATTCTTAGATAGCGTCAATAATGCAACTCAAGAATTCTCACTCGCTATTCCTTCATGTTAGCCGTTAAGCCATGCTTCCTATTAAAAGCTTTTTTTTTAAATTCACTTTCTTCTTTGTCTTTCTGTCTGCTTGGTGTTTGCAAGCCAATTTTTGAACCAGTATCGTACTATGCACCCTCGACACACACAATTTGCACACTGATTTAAGTTCGGTGACAATATATTTCTGTGTAATTATTCTCTCTAACTAATGAGATACGGAATAAAGTTATGCAATGAAAAAACTAAAAAAAATGTGAAACTTAATCTCATCGTGAAAACTTAGGTGAAGTGAGCTTGAAGTTAGCCCATCTAATGATCTGGTTTGCGACTATTGACAGCTCACTTCAAGCTCACTACACAGAATAGTTATGCATAGAGAATATTTTTATTAAATACTAGCGACCCGCCCCGGCTTCGCACGGGTGCAATGCTGATACTAAGTATAGCTACTTCAAGAATGTCAGCACGCGCCGCCGGCCCCCCGGCCGCGGCCGGTACCGTAGCAACCGCTATGTCCCTGCATTTTAAATCTGTAATATCTTCGAAAATATTCATTTAAATTACATGCTGTAAAGGGCCATATTTATATATATTAAATGCGCAATGTATTTAAGGTACTTAATTGGATAAGGTTTAATGCTGTAATGCTTAAAATCGCTTCGTAAATAAGCCATTATTTCTCGTAAAAAGTAAAGGATAAAAAATGGTTTTTGTTGGTTATCCCTAAGAGATAGACTTATACCATCGCGGACTTTTTTGTAGACCTTTTAAGGTGTACAATACTGTAGTACATTATTTTGACCTATCTCGTAGGGTTCAGCCAGCGTTTGAAAAGTAAGCACAAAAAAATGTGTTTATTTACAACATCACATTAGAAACCTCTAAAATTATCAGTGTTTCTCTACTATATTATGCATGTATTATATATATAAACCTTCCTATTGAATCACTCTATCTATTAAAAAAAAAAACCGCATCAAAATCCGTTGCGTAGTTTTAAAGATCTAAGCGTACATAGGGATATAGGGACAGAGAAAGCGACTTTGTTTTATACTATGTAGTGATGTTTATTTGTCTGGATAGTTTTTATCCCAGTAGTACGTCCCCGAGTGATAATTTCCGAACTATACACGTGCGAAGTCACGGAGAAAGGCTAGTATAATCTATATCCTTCCTTACCCAGGTGACCTATTCTCCTGCCACGCCGTCGACAACCCGTCTGTAGAGTCTGAGATGGAACTGCTCCGTTCTTATGGGCCCGATGTACCGCAGCACGTCATGAAGAAACTGGTCCAAGCGTTCGCTGTACTAAGGGACAAGGCTGACCAGGGACAGCTGACGTATCCGTACTCCACCAGGGAGCTAGTGAATATCGTTAAACATTTGCAGGTTAGTTGGTGAACTAAGATTTGTTAAATCATGACGTCACTCCTGTATTCCCCGACGATATTTAATTTATCATTTCGATTTCCTTTTTCGCATTTCGATATTTGATATATAGGGGCTTGTGGCTAAGTATAACAGCCGCAGGGGTAGATCGATCAGGTAAAGCTACGCTTGCCGCGGTTGATTCGTGGATGGGTGACCATCTGTACATAACAAGGTCCCTCCGTGCTACGGAAAACACGTAAAGCCGTTGATACCGCTGTCATTCGTGAATCTTTGTCAGTTGTTATGGGACGTCAGAAGCCCGAAAGTCTGAGAACCCGTCTTCAGTTCCGTTCAGTTTCACTTCAGTCAGTCAAGGGGTATCGTATCACCAAGTAACTGGGTTGTGGAGGTCAGATAGGCAGTCGCTCCATGGAAAATACTGATATTCAGCTGCATCCGGTTAGACCGGAAGCGACCCCAACATAGTTGGGAAAAGGCCAGACAGATGATGACATTTCGATATTTAATCATTTATTAGTATTTAACGTCAAAGTTACAAATGACGCCCCGTTTTTAACCATACAACTTTTCACGTCTATAATCTTCCAGTGTTTAAGCTGGCTGGAAGAACTGTAAGAGTACTGTCAACTGATTAGGAGAACATAAATCGAGATACGTTTAACTGATGGACCTTGCAATATCTTTGAGAGATGCTCATTTCTGGATTCGTGAACCAGTTAACACTGGTTAAAATACCATTTTCTCTATAAAACACATTTTAGCTACTTATCCTACTAATATTATAAATGCGAAAGTTTGTGAGGATGGATGGATGGATGTTTGTTACTCTTTCACGCAAAAACTACTGAACGGATTTTGATGAAACTTTACAGTATTATAGTTTATACATCAGAATAACACATAGGATACTTTTTATCCCGATATTCCCACGGGATCAAAACTTACGCGGGTGAAACCGCGGGGCGCAGCTAGTAAAAAATAAAAGGGGTTGTTTTCATTTCTACAAACATTGCCGACTTTTGAGTTATCTGAAACCTACCAAGATTTGTATTTGCAGAAATATCCCAACGAAGACTTAGCGACTGCGATCGGCAACGTATTCGACTTCGACCGCTACAGTAAAGACTTGGCCGACACGTTGCTAGAGGTGCTCCACGCCAGCGGACTGCCGGTAGAGGGCGTGCTCGACGGCCGGTCCAAGGAGGCGCTCAAGAAGATACAGTTGACCATAGACAGGCATAGTGGGTGAGTGAACCTTACCAGCCTCATAATATAATATTCGACTGTAGATACGGGTAGTCAGAAGCTCGAAAGTTTGACAACCAGTATTACCAAGGGGTGTCGATTAACCCAGTTACTGGGTTGTGACGATTGCAGTGGTATCTAACGAATTCAAGTTAAAATCTATCATCCTAACAAATCCCAACATATTTGTAGATCCTCATTGATTCCTAGAAAATATCATCGTCTTTGTTTTTCATTTCTCCTTTCGCAGGTCTGCTGATAGAAATTTCTTAAGCAGATTTCTTTCTTTGAAATAAGCAGTACTGACCTTTTTACTCAATACTAATATGTCATATCTGTATCAATTTTACTGTGTATACATAAATCATAATAAAAAAATCATCATAATAATCTCTTATCCCAATTAATTTAGGATCGATGCAACGTGTCTTTTTCTTTCATATTTCTCCTAGAAAATAATAATTCACAAACTAATTTCCAGTAAAGACACATCCTCTCCTAAGCATGGCAAGGAGGATCCGAAGAATGAGCCTCACGTGGGTGGCAACACCTGGGCGGGCGGAACTGGTGGGCGGGACACGGCCGGCCTGGGCGGGAAGGGCGGGCCTTATAGATTGGATAAGGGACATGATGTTCATCAGGTAGGGACGAATATTTAAACGATAATCTATAAATGCTATGCTACCTTATTATTATTAGTACAGAGAATTTTCAAATAAATACAGGGTTACTTTTCAAAGACCAGCCAAATTTAAGGGTGTGCTACAGACCATCAAACTGAACAAATTTCTCCCTGGGACCAATATCGTAATCGCGAAAAATTTTTCAATTGTCCCATAGAAAACTTCAATACCTACTCGACCTAAACGTATGGGACGGCTGAAATTTTATTCGCGATTACGATATTGGTCCCATGGACAAAATTGTTCAGTTTGATAGTCTGTACCGCATCCTTAAATTTGGCTAGTGTTTGAAAAATAACCCTGTATAATTTGTTATTATTTCTTTAGATTAAAAAAAAAAAATAGAAAAATCCAAAGTGCACGAATCATAAAGCTCATTTGATCGTATAAAAAAAGGAGGCAAACATTTTTTTTCGATCGTAAAGTACTCTATAATGCTTCGCATTATTAGTCGTGCAAAATCAAAAACACATTAGATATAGTTGAGATTAGATAAGTTAAGTTTAAAAGTTTCCTCTCCTACTTTTTTGCTGGTTGGACTCGAATAATGTAACGACGGTGAAGCAGACGAGTGCTGGAGTGGAGATCGCGTATCGGCAAGCGTAGTGTGGGATCCCCCCAGCTCTATCTAAGACCGACGATCTAAAGAAACTGGCTGGGACTGACGGGATGCGAAAGGCGGAGGGCATGAGTGTTTTGGTGCAGCATGAGAGGGCTATGTCCAACAGTGGACCGCGATAGGCTGACTTGAATGTTAAGACAGCCTGACCAATCAATCACAAGAACAGTTTTACAAGATTTCACATTAGATTTAGTGATCACAAAATCCATATGTTTTTTTTTTAAGTTTATGTAAATCACGAATAAAAGAACCACTGCATTAATGTAGGAGGTCTATGCAATGTACATAGACTTTCCCAAGCTAAGTACACTAAGCGTATCATCCGAATATGAACCTTATTTGTATAAACATAATGTTCAGATTCGTATGAAACGCGTACTCAACTTTGCTTGAACAAAAGTCTAAATACGGTTTATGGAACTTAGCGTAAGTCTTTACTAAATCTGTTAATGGCAAAATCTTATCTTTCAGCTTTCAGAAGCTGAAAAGGATGACGTCCCGGAACACGTAAAAAAGGCTGCGCGGGAGATGAACAGGAAAGCCTTCGAGGAGCGCCTCAAGGAGATCAATATGAGCGAATTCGACGCCAAGCTCTATGGTCAGTTCCATAGAGCCGTGCAACAACAGGTGACGATTCTAGGGTGCAGGGTTCCGTAATAAATTGGATTCCTACTCGGTTGAACATAAGCGCCCCCTATATTATGGGACTTATACAGAACTGCGAAATGAAAAATATGTAAAAGATTTTTTGTTTTATCTTTTCTTACGAAACTCTCAATGTCCGACTCACACTCTGCTGTTTTTTCACTTGTTAGCTAGATCTCTCTTGTATTTATATCTGAAGCATAAGGAATCGTTATCTGGCCTGTCTTATAAGTCTGGGGTCTCTTAGAGTCTAGGACATAAATTTACATCTAGAAATGTCAATCAGAAATATTGTGTTGTAACAATTTTATTGCATTTGTGATTGTACGCACGTCAAGATATTATAACCTGTATAAGCTGACTTTAAATTGTACGAAAAACCTATACAATGCGAGGTCAGCTAAAACTGGAAATGTATAGCTTGATGTGTAACCGTGCGTACATCAGTTTTGTGAATTACATACATGACGTAAGTATTCCTTAACTCTTGATTTTAGTATATTCTTAATGTTACAGATAGGTGCCTTACGTGGAGTGCTAGCTGAACTTCAAGCGAAAAAGAAAGAGCGGCACTGGAGCAGGCACCAGACCAGCGGCGAACTGGATGACGGCAAGATTATAGAAGGTATGTTATAGAGACCGGATTATACGCTGCATGGAATTGTCGAAATATGAAAAAAAAAAAAACTATAAAATGTATACATGTTGATTGGGAGTAGGGCCTCCCTACTCTCATTCAACAATATCAACATACATTCAACATAACAATATAAACTTGTTGTCCTTCGACAACAAGTTAAAAAAAAAATATCGAATTTGCTTACATTAAACTAAGGGCTGGTTTTTCAATAGTCCGATAACTTGTATTTGAAGAATAAACATCTCAGTTTGACATATTTTCTATGCAAAAGCTGTCAAAACGCAATATTAATTCCTTAGGACAAAAGTTATCTGACTGTTGAAAAATCTGCACTAAGATAAATTACAGCTAGTTCTTAGAGCTTACATTATCAACGAGATATTATAATTTTTGTTCTTAATGTTCCAAATGCGCCTTCTATCCCATAAAACATTTACATTATGGTTATTCGCATAATGCCTATACAGGTTTATTTGTAAAACACCAGCAACCTCTTAAGAGGTCATTGTACTCATCATTATGAACAACTTTTACTATGGGACCAAACCTGAAATCGCGAAAAAAATCAGCTGTTCCCTACATTTATCTTCGCCTATCTCGTCAAAATGTAGGGAACAGCTGATTTTTTTTCGCGATTTCAGAGGGGCAATTCTCGTAATTTTTAAGAACGTTCACAGTCTGATCTCAGTCTTAATCTGTCAAAAATACTTCAAATTTCCCTACATTTTGACAAGTTTTTGACATTTGTTTGTCGCCGAGATGAGACTGCGACTAGATTTTGAACGTTTTAAATTAGCAGAATTGGCCTACAGGTTTGGTCCCATAGTAAAAGTTGTTCATAATGATGAGTACAATGACCTCTTAAGAGGTTGCTGGTGTTTTACAAATAACCCTATATATTGGCTGTAGCTGTAACAAAGTTCCGTCGCCGTAGGTTTGGCAGGCGAGCGTTCCATATACCGGCGCCGCACAGAGCAGGAGCCGCCTCCGGGCGCGCCGCCCGACCGGCCCAAGCGGCTGCGACTGGTAGTGGACGTGTCCGGCAGTATGTATAGGTATGATCGGGTGTAAGGGCTTAAACACAAAAACACGTTACGATGACGTAACGTGCCACGGCACAGCACCGTGACTTGGATGTTTACGTCACGGTGCCGTGATGTGGAAATCGACGTCGAGCAACGTAAAAATCCACGTCACGACAACGCAACGTGCCACGTTGAACGACGTCGTATTGAAGCCGCCGGTGCCCGCCGCAGTTAATTTCGAGAAATGGATTGATGTTGTTGCAGTCTTCAGATGTTTTTTCCTATAGTACGGGACGCCCCTGAACTAGCTTCAATGTCATCCGTCATCTTTGAATAACAAATGCGGCACAGCTGCACGAGTGCACCGTGAGATTTTACGTCACGACGACGTGCCGTGCAACGTGGCACGTTGCGTTGTCGTAACGTGATTATTTACGTTTCTCGACGTCGATTTCCACGTCACGGCGCCGTAACGTGGAATTCCACGTCACGTTGCCGTGCAGTGGCACGTTGCGTCGTCGTATCGTGTTTATGTGTTTGAGCCTTAAGGTAACCTATCATCAAGCCTGTATTTCCTGAAACAGCCCCGTTGGTCTCGTGGTCGCAAACGCGACTGCTGAGCATGGGTTCCTGGATTCGATTCCCGGGCCGGGCAAAGTGTTAATGAGTTTTTCCATTAGGAATTCCTTAGTAACAGCCCGGAGTTTGGAAGTTGGCGGTGTGATACCCCCGTGCCTCGGAAAGCACGATAAGCTGTTGGTCCTGCGCCTGATCTCTGTCCGGTCGTGTCGGATTGCCGTCCCATCGGTCTATGAGAGTGAGGGAATGAGTGCACCTGTGTCTGCGCGCACACTTGTGCACTATAATATCTCCTGCGTACCTGCCTAATCTCCGTTGAGATTGGCCACCGTGACCGAAATCGGTCGGGGAGGCTATTATTATTTCCTAAAGGGTTTCGCAGATGTGTACCTATAGTACACTCATATTTCGCCAGTTACGTCTTAGTCCTATGTAGTAGAGGGCTATTGCCATTAATCCGAGCACAAATACAGAATCTGGCTTGCTACTGAAAAATTCCATATGGAAAAACCCAATAACACTTTGTTCGACCCGGGGATCGAACACAGGACCTCGTGTTCAGCAATAAAAATAATCAAAATCAAAAGTCATTTATTCAAATTAGGTTGAGAATCAGCACTTTTTGAATGTCAAATTTAAATAAGACACTCCTCGAAAACGCCTGCCCTTCACTAATTCCTAGTGCTTTCGCACAAGCACAGCTGTGGGTTCAGTTTAAAAAAAAAAACTTGCTTCTATACAATAATAGGTATGCAACGTAGTTAATATTACGAGACACAGAAGATTAAATTAAACTATTTGCCATTATATCAACTAGCCACGCCAATGTACCAATAAATAGAATGTGTGTGTGTGTGTGTGTGTGTGAGGGTGTGTGTGTGTGTTCTCAAGCAAAAAAAAAACTAAAAATATTAATTAAAACGAAATTTAACATTTCAATATAAGCGTCCAGGCGTAAAGGGCGTGACAGCTTACATATTTATGCAATGCTGGGTTATGTTCACAAAGCTGTCGGTCGTAGGGCTTGCGACCACAGACCAGTGAAGCAATCCGCGGGGCAATTGCGTAACACATTATCAATGGGAATCGGTTTCATTTTGACAGTTCAACAACATTCACTGCGTTATTTACGTGTTCAGCAAACAAATTTTCCGAACTTATGAAGCAATGGATTAGCAATTTGCTTCAAAATGATTCAGATTCCGATTGATAGTGTGTTATGCAATTATGGTGCGGTTTTATGAGTCCATAGATGTACAAGTTCAAATTAAATCAGCTAGCAAAACTCCGCACACGTGTTGGATATCGAATTATCGATATCTAAACTCGATAAAACAAAAAATACTTATTTTCTAAAGTCCTACTTCAAGTAACTACACTGTCTGCGGTCGTTGACACCAAAATAATCATCAATTCATTTTTTGTTGTTGTGTCATGTTTGTGGAGTTACGCTAGCTAATTTAATTTCACCCTGTAGATTAAACAAGAGTAAGATTTTTAATCTAAAACCGTATTATTTTCTAGTTTTTATGTAACACTATTATATTTGTCTTTTATTATGTGAAAAAACATATGTGCATATTTTTAGCTAATTCGGTTGCCGGTTTTGAACGACACAGTATCCCTATTATGCAGCGGGATTTTCCGAAAGGGTTACCGCTACCCCGGAACATAAAGGGCTAAGGAAGGAACACGGGTGGGTTTTAGCACAGTATAATTATATATACAGTATTCCATCTTCATACAAACGGACGATGCGCGAGCTATGCCTACGCGCCTCGATCTCGGCATTCGCTCGGCAGGAAGACAGTCGCGACTGTGCCGCAGTGACGAACGGTCGGTGTGTTGTTTTTTTAACAATAACCGCGCGTTTTGTCACTGAAAATAAGTTCAAGTACATATTTCATATGACGAGTAGGATATATTGTGCTGTTTTTGGTTGCATGAATTCGTCAATAACGCATCCAGGGATAACTTTTTTTAGATTACCTGGAAACTCTGAAAGGTAAGACTATAAAATAATTTTACTTACTAGTAGGTAGGTACATAATGTGTCTTTTTAATGGATAAGTATTTCTTTTTATCTCCCGAAAAAAACGATGTCTGGATTAATAAAGTGAATAGAGTAAAGGAAAGTGATTGACAAGAGTGAAATAGGTAGTTTTTATAGGCGGTTCATGAATCATGATACGGTAGGTACTTACGCTTGTGTTAAAAACCTCGGGGCATGTGTGTTTTGTTTTGTTAGTTTGTATAATTCAAAGTAAAGACGTGGTATTTTATTATGAATAATAGTTGTTTATTGTACTGTGTGTATGAATAATACTAGAAAAAAATAAATTTGACCGTCTGTCTGTCACTAGATAGTTGAAATTTTCTCAGATTAAGTATTTCTGCTGCTGCTATAACAACAATTATACCACTAAAAACCGTTTTTTTTTCTCGGTATTAATAACGACAACAACATCTAGACTCATGAGATATTCACAGAATATTTAGATATTTGAGAGGGTTGTGATTTTAAAACATTCGTAGCCAGCTGTTCAGCTTGGCATTGGTGACCAAAGAATTTTTGTTTTGAGTTGTTGCGAGTTGTAGGTACCTAATTTGTAGAGACGTTAATAAGCTAAGATAAAAAGTTATTAAAATTACTCGTCAGCTGTTTCTTGCATTGTAGTTGAGTAGGTAGGTGTTGAAGTTTGTAAAGATTGGAGTTCTCCACCTTGTCCATGTTTCCCAAAACAATTTTTAATTAAGCTTTATATTAGAATGCGGATTTTTTATACTTTAAAATTTAATAATAAAGCGTTTCGTACGCCTCAGTCAAGGCGCAAATATTTTTCGGTCGCAAATTTATAAGACTGATTTGTTATTCAAACATAAACATGGTTTTTTAATTAAATCTACCAATCAAAAAACAACATGCATTTTTATTGAACACTTCCTATTCAATTCACAAAGTACTTATTTTATTTTTTTATATAAAATAAAGTATATTTACAATCACAAAACTAAATGGAAACACAAAGTAGGCAAATGTAATTCAAATGCTGGAGGCGGGCAGCCCTATCGCATGTTTACGTACCGCGCGGCTGTAGGCATTTATGTCCAAGATACGGCCGAGTTACAATACTGTATATATAATTATACTGTGGTTTTAGTAAGTAAGAGTGACACTTCCTTCTACTCCACCCTGAACGGGAGGGGTCATTTGATGATTTCCCATCCACAAAAAAAAAACTCTATTATGTTGTTCAAAACCGGCTATCGAATTAGCTATCACAAATTATATTCAAATATAGTTAAAAATGTGTTTGTCGAACCTAAAAATCTGCTTGTACAGTCAACAGCAAAAGTAGATGATGAAAATCAGAAATTCAATACTAATTAACGAACGGTGTTCGTGTCAGAACTGTGTGGCGTCGAAGTGGTAAATTTTTTGTGTAATTTACAATCACATAACGACACTTCGACGCCACACAGTTCTGACGCGAACTCCGTTCATTAGTATTGAATTTCTGATTTTCATCATCTACTTTTGCTGTTGACAATATAAATGTATCGTCACTCCGCAGGTTCAACTCGTACGACGGGCGCCTGGAGCGCTCGATGGAGGCCGTGGTGCTGCTGACGGAGGCGCTGGCGGGCTACGAGGCGCGCATCCGGTACGACATGCTGGCGCACTCGGGCGAGGAGCACGCACTGCAGCTCGTCGCGCTCGACCGGCCGCCCGAGAACGAGAAGGAGCGGCTGAAGGTAACATTTCCTTTTTTTGAGTAGTAGTAGTATATTCATTTATTTATGTATATTTATTTGTGCTTATATTTATACGACGGTTGAAAGGCTAATTGGTCTAAGCGACATTTTGTAAAACTTGCAGTAGGACAGATTATTTTTTTTTTTTTATTAAAATATTCATAAAAAAGAACTATTGCATAGACTTTTATTTAAATAAAAGTCTATGCAATATCTATGAATATTTATTTATTATATGTCTATGAATATTTTAATTAAAAAAAAAACTAATATGTCATACTACAAGTTTTACAAAATGTCGCTTATATCAATTAGCCTTTCAACCGTCGATATGTAATTAGGTATGTATTATATTTATAGTTTAAATAGGGTTCTGCGTATCTTTATATTTAAAATATTTATTCCTGTAATGATTGCACCTACTACTGTTTGTCTCTGCATTACCCAAAGGTTGACTGGTAGAAAATGCCTATGGCATTAAGTCCGCCTCTGTACATGTGTGTGCTTGAAGTATTAAAATAAATAATAAATAAATATTTATACAGGGTGAAATTGAAAACATGCGACAAATCGAAATGGGAGATTGTACTCATAATTATGAACAAATTTTACTATGGAACCAAATCTGAAATCGCGAAAAAAAAATCATCTGTTCCCTACATTTATGTTCGTATAACTCGTCAAAATGTAGGGAACAGCTGTTTTTTTTCGCGATTGCAGCTTTGTTCCTTTAGTAAAAGTTGTTCTTATTGATGAGTACAATCTCCCATTTCGGTTTGTCGCATGTTTTCAAATTCACCCTGTATAAACAGGATTTATAAAGTCCCACATAACCATTTTCTACGCATTCTGTACAACATCTCATCATCAACTATGTTGGGGTCGGCTTCCAGTCTAACCGGATGTAGCTGAATCCTACTAATATTATAAATGTGAAAGTTTGTGAAGATGTTTGGATGTTTGTTACTCGATCACGCGTAAACCGTTGAACGGATTTGGATGAAATTAGGCACACAGATAGTTTATAACCAGGATTAACGATACTTTTTATCCCGATATTCCCACGGGATCGAAACTAACGCGGGTAAAACCGCGGGGCGCTGCCAGTACCTAATAATCATGAGTCGTTTCCAAGCAATTCCAGTTTTGCTCTATGTTACTCAGTTTGATGTACAGAATGCGTAGATAACGGCTGAGTAATGAGTTTTTTACATTATCTATTTGTAACAAAATATTATGTACATTCAGTAACATTTACTTATTTTTTTCTCACAAGTATGTTGGAGAACGTCGTTTCAAACGTGGACTTGTCTTTGCGCACTTGCATCAAAATATACTAAATTCCTTGCTTTCGTGTGTACAGATTATCCGCACGATGCACGCGCACTCACAGTTCTGCTGGTCGGGCGACAACACGCTCCCTGCAGCCGAGCACGCCATCTCCACCATCGCCACCGAAGACGCCGATGAGGCCATCGTGCTCATACTGTCTGACGCTAATCTTAGACGGTCAGTATCTATATAGAAACACATTTATTTGTAAAATATTACGCGGGCGGCGCACGGGCGTCGCACGGGTGTGATCTACTGATCGACATCAGTAGATCATGTCAAAACATAGAGATTTCTGTGCTATATCTAAATCACTGAAACCTTCTGAAATAGATTCTATAAATGATAGTGACATCGCAAATCCATTGTGTCATGTAGAAGAACTAAGCACACACACAGGCAGACACGAAAAGCAACTTTGTTTCATACTATTTATACAGGATTAGTTTTTAATGACCAGCCAAATTTAAGGGTGTGGTCAAACTGGACAACTTTCTCCATGGGACCAATATCGTAAGAGCGAAAAATTTATTAACTGTCCCATAGAAAACTTCAATACCTACTCGACCTATTCGTATGAGACGGCTGAATTTTTATTCGCGATTATGATGTTGGTCCCATGGAGAAAGTTGTTCAGTTTGATGATCTGTACCACACCCTTAAATTTGGGTGGTCATTACAAACTAACCCTGTATATCGAAGGCAAAGAACCTACAAGAAACACTGGTGCTTTATTAGAGTATGTCGTTAACACTTTCACATTGCACAACGTAGACATGGTTGTTTCACGTCCACTTGACGTATACGTCAAAAATGGCGCTAACTATTGTCAAACCAAAAAAGCGTTGTTTCACAAAACTATGGCCTTGACTTACGTCAAATACTAGCGATTACGTCATCGTTATTATTTTGACGTATGTATTTGACGTTAACCAATCGTTTATAAACGGTGATTAAAGTTAGGAAACGTTTAAACGTCACAAAAATATGGTTAAACAGTCGCTAATCACTACTGAACTTGAAGCAACGTTTTTAAGGGTAATATTTAAATAATCAACCTGAACCATATGTTCACGGGTCAAAAATTGGGTTGAAACTGTTGAGAAAATCCCAATATTACGTATCTCTTATGTATATTTTTATCTACAGATACGGCATCCAGCCGGAACAACTAGGCACGATACTGACATCGGATCACCGAGTACAGGCGCACGTGATCTTCATAGGCAGTTTGGGTGACGAAGCTAACTCGTAAGTAACAATCTCTCGTATCGGCATGAGTTATTCTCGTACAACTGACTACAAACCTAGTACCTACTCTGCACGTAGTCGGCTGAACGCTGACTTTTTCAAAAGTGCATAATGCTTGTATACTTTATATATGTATTCTATCGTGCTTGTTAGTGATCCTAAGTTTTCCACTACATTTTCTGTTTTTACCAGTGGAAACCTGTAATTGGCTTTATGTCTCATATACAATTGTTATGCATCTGTTATAGCTGTTGGTTTTCCTTTAAATAAATAAATAAAAAAGGGTTATGTGTTAACTATCCATCTTTCTATAATCTGCACATTTCTTGCAGACTCCTGCGCTGCCTGCCAGCGGGTCACGCGCACGTGTGCATGGACGTCGCGTCGCTACCTCAGATCATGCAGCAGATATTCGCCTCTTCGCTAATACAGTCATCATGATTGTTATACAATAACTAGTTAATTCTAGCCCGTATTAATAACCTGAGCAATTTTCAAAAAAGGCTGTTAAAAACATTTTATATGATTTTTACACCATAAATTTGTGCGCCGCAGACTCGATCGCACAAAAAGTGTGCCGTCTGCGCTGCACCTTACAGAATTATAATCATAAGAAACATGCATACATCTTTATAAGTGAGATTTGTACCATAAACACTTTTCCCTATGAGATTTCTTCTTGTGGTACAAATCTAACTTAGGAAGATGTATTAATGATTCTAATGACTATAATTCTGTGAATAAGTACATGTTATAGTCGCGAATCATATATTGATCAAGATACAACATGACACTACACACGTAAGAAAATTTGAATTTCGCGGTAATCACTGTGCAATCACCATAAGGACCAGTTCTTGTTGAAGGAGTCCAGCTCATCCCGTCATCTCCGTCTGTGCCTGCCACGATGTCGCTTGCCATTAAGAGGGACCCATTGGGTCGTAAGTTTGGCCCATTGTTCGTCTGACATGCGGCAGATGTGTCCAGCCCAGTTCCATTTTAGCGTGGCTGCTTTCCAAGTGACATCAGTTATCTTTGTGATGGAACGGATGGTCGTATTCCTAACCCGGTCTGTTAGTTTGATACCCAGAATACTCCGTTCCATAGCCCTAAAAGTAATATTCGTTTGTTATTGTATTAGAGTACATTCCTTTTGCTTCAACGTATTATGTGCAACAGTTATATCTTGTAAGTATTAGACTAATTTTTATAAAACTATGTATAGATTATACAGTAATAGCTATGGAAATAAGAAATGTCACAAATAATATAATTATGTATTTGTTATTGTTCCAAGGAATCATTTGTATGTTTGCTGTAAATAAAGTTTGGTCCTGTGACCACCTGGATTCTGTTGACTGACTACTGATATTTAACTTATATCGACACCAATAATAAACTTCGTGAGGATTCTGGTATGTCCTAGAACCAAAAAATCGAAGACAAGTGACACCAACCCTCACTGGGGCCGCGTGGTGGGGAAACTTAGAGGTTGATTAAGTATGTTATATATATTACAATTGCCGTAATAAACATCGACACGGTAAAAATATTATGAAGAACCTTGTATGTACAGACACCAGCACATCAAGCTACGACCTGTCAAATGTCAAATACATTTCTAATCGTAATACTCTATTGGCCCCGATTCTGTTGTTCATAAACCAAATTAAATTTAAGTTCAGTGCATCTTTTTCTTTCTATTTCATTAAGAAAAGGACAGAAGATAAATATTAGTTTAGTCCTGTCAAATTAGTCAGCGCCTGACGTAAATTGACGTATTTTTGGTAGCCAATTTTTTAGTCACGTCTAAACTTGTCTATGGATTATCTAATTAGACAGGACTAAACTAATATTTATCTTCTGTCCTTTTCTTGTTGAAATAGAAAGAAAAAGATGCACTGAACTTAAATTTAATTTAGTTTGGGAACAACAGAATCGGGGCCAATGATTAATATTATTAAACCATATATCCTATAGTTCTGGTCGTCCCGTAGCACTGACACTATCCCATACGTAGAAGTTCTCGTTCACTGTTAGCTTCAGGATCGGTATTTCTTCTACTAATTGTCTTAGTTTTCAATTCTCCGGGTTTCATAGCACTTAAATAACAATTCGAAATGTAAATGCTACCGGTTTTCTTAATATCAGTCCCGTTTCTTATGGCTTCCACAGTCGTGACGAGTATCAGGCACATCGCAGTGGTTGCTTGCATGGTGATAAGGCTGATGAAGTCAGTGAGCGCTGTGGGTATCTCGCTCATATTAGTTTACTGACAACATGTACAGTCAGCGTCAAAAATATCGGGACCAACAGACTGTTAAAAAAGATTTCAACAACTAAGAAAATTCAACTTTATCTCAGTCACACAAGGAATGTTTCAGAATGAAGACAGTACACCACGACAACTATCATTCTGATAAGAACTTTATTTAATTTTGATAAAGTTTAATTTTCTTAGTTGTTGAGATCTTTTTGAACAGTCTGTTCGTCCCAGTATTTTTGACGCTGACCACATTTATATATGAGGGTTATCATAGTGCAGCTATAATAAGCTTCAGTACGCATGTTGATAAGGAATAGTTGTGAAACACACTTTATTTAATTAAATCCAATGATTAAAGAAACCCACCAACATATCGTGGCGGTTATTGCTTATATTGTTATTGTTGAACACAACAAACTTGGGATTTCTTACAGATTAAAAACGTTTTTAGATGTATAATGTATTGGCAAACAGTCCTACGTCCTATGGAACGCGTTTACGCTGTCCAAAACCCTGCAATGCTAATGGGATTGCGGGTGCTTGGACTGTTTCACGGAAATGTACTGGGACCGGCACCATTGCCTTCTTCCAAACCGAAATAGAACAATGCTACTAGTTTTTGCAGACGTTGCATTGTATAGATTTTTTCTACAATCAAAAGTCAGCTTATACTGGTTATATGTAGCTTGAACTACATATAACCAGTATAAGCTGAGCTAGCCGTGAGTACATAATTAAATACGGGGAAAATTGAATAAATGTCCAGTCTTTAAGTTTTGATGAGTGGCAGGTAAATATGAAATATTTGTGGTTAGTTGCCGCAAATACTTGGCACATTTTATTTACAAAAGTGTTTATAAAATACGAGAAATATAGAAAGAGGTTCAAAGTAATAATTGGCTGAACTATAAAAAAACCTGTAGGTGCTATTTATGCAGCTTTACCTAAATGCCGTTGTCGGTGCAGATAAAGCAAAATGAATGGCATAAACATGTTTTTCTACAATTATTTTTCCTTAGATACCTACTTACAGTTATTGGTAAAATATAAACAACTTCTCAGGACTATATTACTAACATCATAAACAACTTTTGTTCTATGAATTTTAATTCATTTTATTTTTAGATTTTAATTCATCAGACAAATATTCGATTTTCTGTTACGAACTCTACGCGAAGCAAAACGCGCTAGTTAGGTAAACAAACTGCCGTGTCTAGTGCAAAATTCAGCGGAAGGGAGCGCGCCGAAATCTAAAAGGTTTGTTTTTGGTAAATGTATTCTACCTTATTACAAAACAAGGTTTAACTTTAGACCCAGGTTTAAACTATCGAGCCATTTTTAAACTTCGAACTGTAATCCGACATAATTAAAGTTCCTATTTCAAAAACTGACGTTAAACCCCAGTCTAAGTTGTCAATTTTGCATTAAGAACTTTACTTAAGTAGGAATAAAGTTCAAAATATAGTAACTGGCTCGAAGGTTTAGGCTAGGTCTAAAGTTTTATTTATTTATTTATTTATTTATTTATTTATTTATTTATTTATTTATTTATTTATTTATTTATTTATTTATTTATTTATTATTTTTATTTATGAAATACTGCATATTTACAATATTAAGTCTTAAACTAGAGTGGTAGGTATTATTAATGGGATCTACCTGAACTAGGATAAACCTGTATCTCAGGTATTTAAAGGTAAAGTTGGAACTTGTTTTGTAATAAGACGGATTATGTTTTGTAAAACCATAGAACAAAAGCTGTTGTTTATGATGTTAGTAATCCAGTCCTGCAAGGTTGTTAGCGTTTTACCAATAACCCTGTGTAAGATACATTTTATAACGTACTTAATCTGCATTCGGGATTTATTTGCCAAAAATGTAAACAAATATCGAGTTTATGGAAAAATAACTTTAAATCACACTATAAAGTTCAGTTTACGCTATAACTTCAAATATTTTTATAAATTTTTCATTAGTGCTAGTCACTCTGAAATCCACTTAATTACCACTAAAATAAAGTTGATATTTGTTTAACTTGAAATAACATAAATTGAAAACATACATTTGAATAGGCCTTAGGTGAAATTCATGTTAAGTATATTTTTTTTCTGAATGAGGCTGGCATAGGATTGTGGTGATTGGCACAAGAAAAGAGAGGTCTGTAGTGGGCCCAGTAGTGGGTGAAGTCGGGCAGTGGATGATGATGACGACATTTTTTCCTCGTTGTCAAGATACAGACGCCAGCACATCAAGCTACTACAATCTGTCTTTCTTTAATCGATTTTCAACTTTATTGCTAAAGTATAAGGTTCAAAGTTGACGGGAAAAATTTTACAGTTTCGGGTAGCTTGATGTGCTGTACCTACACCTAAAAAGGTGTTGTTTTCCTTGATTTCGGTTTCAAGTAGGTGCTCGCTGAGTATTGACTCGTCTTATTTAACCTCGAGCCGCTATAAATGCAGACACTGAAAAATAAAAATATTCAATGTTCATTATACAGGGTCAAATTAAATTAGCTAGCGAAACTCTGCATACTTGAGGGATATAGATAACTAAATACGATAAAAAAAAATTTTTTTGTAAGTTCATAGACCGTATATAGGTAGTGTATTCATGTGTGCGTACGCGCAGCGGAATGTTGTTGAATTTAAAGATTTTAATTATGCAGATATTTAGTGTATGACGTCGTATAATTGTGTATGGTAAAAAAAAAATTGTGCACGCAACCATTGTGGAGAAATTCACCAAAAACTGATTCCGCTGTGCGAACGTTGTCCTGGCGGAACTTTTTTAAATCTATAGACTTTAGAAGAAAAGAGATGTGTCCAAAAATTAGTGTGTATTTGTGTGTAATTGTGTATGTATGAATAAAACTAGTGCATGCATAAACTTCGGAGAAATTCAAGTTTCCGCTACGCGAACGTTTGGCCATTATCTAGTTTTCATTTCGTACCATTAGCGAAAAAATTAACACAATAATAATATGAGATAAGCATTTATTAAAAATAATGACAATTAAAAATAAATTAAAATAAACTTAACGTTTAAGTATTTGAAGAAAACAAAAACGCGGCAAATTCCTAGACTAATATTTTTTTGTCGGAAAAGCAAACGCATCAAGCTCATACGGCCCCTTCGGTTTTCGTAATTTTATTTAATAATCATAACTGCATAATAAATGCGTATTCCTTTTTCAAAAAGATGTATAATGCTTTATATACAAACTCAATGGTGTAAACACAGATGTAGTTCAGTATAAATTTCGGTAAGTATTCCAAATTTAAATCACATTCTCCCCCTAGAGGATGAATGAAATTCAGTACAATTTTCTTTCCCTGTTTTTAACAGATTAAAAATGATAATCGCTATGGCTATCGCTTTTTGTAGCATAGAATGTCACTTTTTTGAGCAAGTGGTACGAAAACATTATTTTATGTAACATCAATAGTTTTCGCAGCGCACGTCAAATTATGACTTTTATAGGAAAATTTTTGATACTTACCTTGAGTTATATTATTGTAATTTTTTTTGGAAAATAAATTAACATGTTACTCGCTAATAATGTGGCTTTCTATAGGTGAAAGAATATTGAAAATCGTTTTAGTATTTTTTTAATTAATACATTACAAACAAAATACAATAAAAATTTTTCTCTTTATAATATTAGTTTACATACATATTTGTTTTTTTTATTTTTCTCGATCTGGAGAGAAGTCAATTATAATCTGGAAAATAGTTAGTGTAGCTGGGCGGAGGCGTTTGAGGAGTTCTGAAAATAAAACAAGTATTTTTGTTATATTAATAAAAATATTAATAAAATATTAATTGTTATATTATAGTAATTTATATCTCCGTGAGTGCAATATAAGTCCTCACGCCCAGCGCCCGCGAAGGGCACTGGGCGTGAGCACCCACAGTGAGCACCTATACATACTTGCCCAATAGTGTGTGTGGTTAACAAGGTGAAATGTTGAGTAGGTGAATATTTCCGATAGACGGTTATGGCAGAGGTAGGTAACTAACAGAATACAACTACACACATCAAAAGTGTCTAGGGATCAACATATATTTTTGCAATAACTTTTCTCCTGATTGATATTAATTAAAATTTTCTTTAAGGATTCATCAAATAAAGTGTTTTCGTTTGTCACAGTAACGATAAACCAAGTCACCTTTGCATTAATAAAGAAATTTGCCATTTTCCTAATAAAGGGATTTTTGACATTTGAACCACTAACACAAAAGTTCGAAAAAAAGACTGAAATAACAGTTTTCTCTAAAATTTTATTGGGTAACTTAAACAATTAATAATCCGTGTTTCTACCGCGAACACTAACAACACAAGAACATCGGTTTGGCATACTCAAAATAAGTTCATCCAAATCACGAACAACGACAGAAGATAAATACCTATTAGTTTAGTCCTGTCAAATTAGATAATCCATTTACAAGTTTAGACATGATTAAAAAATTGGCTACTAAAAATACGTGAATTTACGTCAGGCGCTGACTAATTTGACAGGACTAAACTAATATTTATCTTCTGTCCTTTTCTTAATGAAATAGAAAGAAAAAGATGCACTGAACATAAATTTAGTTTAGTTTGTGAACAACTGAATCGGGGCCATTGTGTGGATGCAACGGTGCAAGAGTTGTGGAGGTACTTAAAAGTCAAGTTATAACATTAAAATGGAATTAGTCGCGAGCTCGGAACTCAATGATGGTCAAAAAGCACGCTGTCTCACCGCTTCGTGTCCGATAGAGATAGTATCATGATGAGCAGTTAGACGCTAGTCTACACGCATAACGTCTAGTTCTCACGCATAGAAAATTAGAAACACCGTTCCAAACTGAAAGGCCCGTAAAAAAATTCGAAAAGTGCTTTGGAAAATCGAGTTTTATGAAAAAGCCAATACGTATATCAATTACAAATAAATTTTATTGAACTCTTCGGTAACTGAGCTTTGTCTATATCGACTTTGTTTTGAAGATTTTACAGTGCTTTTATTGCTTATTTACACCCAAAGTTACGTTAAAAATAGTAAGAAAAAGCAATCTTTGTTGGCTCATAACTTTTTGATGGCTTTTTATTTTAATATTCTGTTTCTGTACAGACAAAATTAATAATAAGACAAAACGATAACATGTTTAACTTTGGATGGACAATGTCAAACAGTGGAGTAATACTCTCCCGAAATTTGAATGGAATAAATATTGACTAGTGGCACCTTAAAAGTGGTTTTCGTGCAAAATGCTTCTACCAGAAACTTTCCAGGTATGGTCTAGTACAAAAATGATATCTATTCCGGGGACTACCTATAAGTGACTCTCGGCTACGCTAAGCGTCTTTTCACACCCTTTATTACCAACAATCAAATTCAACTTTAGCAACAATGAAGTTTGCTGTTTTGCGACTCCATCTGCGTGACAGCCGGAACAGACTTACACACACACTTTCAAAGACTTTTTTCTTTTTGACAGAGTCGCAAACACAGTAAAGTAAACAACACCACACTTTTGATAATAATATTAAATGATTAAACGAGTGTGAAACTAATTCACATCGATCAAAGTTAGATTAACGCAGACTACTTACAGACAGTTTCCTGACTTTGTTTTGACGCCTGTACCCGAACAAATGAATTTTTTAAAAACAGTAGGGGCTTGGCCAGTACACAGAGTACTGAGTACAGCTAACACAACGAACAAAGTAAGTACGAGCTTCATGTTACGTGTTCACTTCTGCGCTGCTGACATATTATGAATAAGGCGCTCGTGAGCAACGCCCGCTGTGACCTAACACTGACCAGCCGACCTATTTCTGTAAAATATAAAGAATCACTCACTTCACGTAAGTTTACACGTTGTGTTTTTCACAGAATAGACCGGATGTTTTGATATAATAAATAATAGGTAATGTAGGTATACTCCGCGAGTTAGCTTGGTAATACCAGCCACACGGGTCGATCGATCGGGTGAGACCGCTCCGTGCCACGGAAAGCACGCTAAGCCGTTGGTCCCGGATGCCATTCGTAGATCTTTGACAGTCGTTATGGATCGTCAGAAGCCCGAAAGTCTGACAACCAGTCTTACCACGGGTATCGTATTACCCAGTAACTGGGTTGTGAAGGTCAGATAGGATAGGCAGCTAGTCGCTCCATGTAAAATACTGGTATTCAGCTGCATCCGGCTAGACTGGAAACCAACCCCAAAATAGTGGGAAACGTCTAGGCGCAGTAAGTAAGATAACGAGTTGACATAAATCACACAATAAATGTATTATTCTTATTATATCGCTGTTATGTTTAAAGTTCATTTTCTGGGTTCACTTTCGGGCTTATCACGAACCATAATGACTGTCAAAGATCTTCTAATGACAGCCGGCACCAAAGTCTTAACGTGCTTTCATCGTAAAGATGGTCACCCACCCATCCACGGATGGCCTAAGCAAGCGTAGCTTAACCCGGTCGATCGACTTAGCGAATGTTTTTCACTTCAATTTATGCGGGTTGCAGACCAAGAGCTAAGCTAAGTTAGTCTACATAGTTTTTGGTCTGTATACAAGTATGAAAAACTACATCAGCTATGCGAGCTAAGCTAGACTAACATAGCTTAGGTCTTGGTCTACAACCCGCATTAGAATATTAGCTCGTTTCCATTCAAAGCCGCTTACCCAACTATCTACCTAAGAGTTTTACAAAGTATTCAAAAATTAACCGACAAACTTTAAAAGATTCTTTAGACCATCGAACTGAACAACTTTCACTATGGGACCAACACTGAAATCACGACGAAAAAAAAAATCAGATGTTTATTACAAAAGTTCAATACCTACTTGAACAAAATTGATTAAACAGCTGATTTTTTTCGTGATTTCAGAGTTGGTCCCACAGTGAAAGTTGTTCAGTTCGACGGTCTAAAGCACCTCGTAAAGTTTGTGGGGTTAATTTTTTAACATCTTTTAGAGTTTAGTTTGACATTTGATTGGCTAATTTTTTAAGAAAAAGTCTTAAAAAATTGTTTCATTTGGAGTTTTAACTTTGTCATGTTTGACTTTGAGTCTTGTTTCTAGTATTTGATATCATAATACCAGCCTATTATTGTCCATTTGGGGGAGCCCTATATCCAGCAGTGGACATCTTTTGGCTGAAATGATGATGATTATTGTCCCTCAGCAGGACATATGATTATGTATTCTGTGACATAGGCATATTCTGAAAAGGAGAATGGGCAATTTTGTATGAAGCATGGGCGGTCCGCGGCCAAAAATTATTTTATTATTTATTGATGTAGTTTAGTCCTACAATTACTGTGTCGAAGTTTTATCACTGTCGTGTACTTCTAAAATGGATAAAATACATTTTTGTTTCTGAACACTTTATATAGTTTAATCTAGTATTATGGCTTATGTCCAATGCAAAAATAGAAAAGGATAGTGAAATAACAATTCTAGATAGGCTCAAAGATATTTATTATATAATAATCAATATACATGTATTACATTAATAGTATGACGTATTACGTATACCTATACATGTTACATACGATGTAATTACTATACTATGTTTTACAATACGAAACAACTGATTAATCTGATATTTTTCACAGAGATACTTAGAGAAACAGAGACCAACATAGCATACCTTTTATCGACAAACCACGCGAACTAAGCGGGGGGCATCAGCTATTACATATCTGTTATAATAGTGCCTACTCATCATGCTCTTTAATCGCACTTAATTCCGCTGCTGTTAACCTAATCACCTCGGTTTGATTTCTTGCATAGATTTGTTGTAGTTTTGTTGCATTTGTTGTTTGTTTGTTGCACGTGGGCTTAGCCAAGTTGACAATCTCACATTAAGAGTGACGTAAACTGAGCTTAGGAAGAGGATTCGAACCTGCATGCTTAATCGAGGGGCTCCTTTTAAACAAGATGTGTAAATTTTTTAATAAACTTAGACCTGCATGAAAGAATTATCAAAATTGGTTCATAAGTTTTTGAGAAACTCGCGGACATACAAATAGACATACGGGTCGAATACAGAACCTCCTTTTTTGAAGTCGGTTAAAAATGAATGAACGTAATGTACTGCTGCTAATGTACTGAATGAACGTAATGCGTGGCTTGAGGTGATTCCAATAAAAATATTAACTATAGGGGAATACCTTACATTCACGTAACCTACTATAAACCCTATGTTATGGATATAAGGTTTGAAGTTCATTAAAAAAGCTAACCGTATTTGGTGAATCCCCGAAACTTATTTTTAGATTGACACTTCGGGAAAGGTAATCCAAATTATAGATTTTTGTCAAGTGCCGCTATGGTAAACTTTGAATATGCTGTTTCTAGTTTTGACAGTAAATATCAATTAATGGATATATTTGATTGAATTTTTGTATGCAGACTGGGAACGTCATTAGGTACACGAAGTTTAATTTATTATTGTATTTTCATCTCCACTTTGTATATCAACGAACTCAATACGATTACCGTGATGCCCCGGCAATCTTCGTGTGTTCGAGTTAGTCCACGCGACAACATATTGACCGAGCCATACATTTCCAGTATTAAGCTGACAGGTAGGTACTGTGTTCAGAAAAATATTTTTAAACCGTTTTAATGTTAATACCAAATCCACGGGTCCTCTGTTGTTATTGGAGCCCTGAAAAAAAAAAAACTGTTGTTATTGGCACTTCAAATGATTAACCATACTTTATTTTATGTTTCAAAGTAGGTGGATTTCTGTTTTATTCCCGTAGTTAGGACTGCTTTAATAAGTTATTTTAAATAAGGAAAAGTTCCTCCTGGTCTAATGACGCATGACACAAATGTCTAATCAGCTGACTCAGCTGTGCATGTGACTCCGTCTACGCGTCTGTATGAATGTCGCGATGCAAATAACACGACCATACTTCACCAATCATCATTAGATATTAATTACGTTTTTAACTACAATATTTTTATCTCACGAACTAACGCGCGCTTTACTTGTGTTAACCAAGTGCACAAACATGCTGTGAATGTGTGCGTGAAGACGAGTAGCCTCAGCAGATAAGACGCACCCACACATCCAACTTCACCATTATCTCGGACGGTACCGAGAGCTCAGATTGCGGTTATTCAGTGTGTTTTGTGTTCGCTTCGTGAGATAATAATAGATACTATAACCTATCAACCATTGGCACAATTAATCATCTAACAATCATTGAAAACAATTGTAGCGTTTAATGTCACAATTTATACTAATTGCATCCAAAGATTGTCTTTAAAAGAATACCACCCATTGTGTCAATATGTATAATTTCTACATTTATATCTGTAATTCGCATGATGTACATAATAATAAGTATTTTATGCTATTAATTACCTAATTTATGTCAAAAATAAAATAACTCGAAAAAGTATAAGAGAAAAATAAATGAAAGTAAGTACGTATGTACACATGAAAGTACAAATATCAAATTAAATGAACACACAATATAGGTACTCACAGACATTTTCCTGACCTTGTTTTAAAGCCGCCACCGGGACAAACTAATGTACCAAAAAAACGATTATTGATAGATGAAGGGATAGCAGATGTTATACCACCTATACTGACACGTTTTACTGGACCAGTACATAGAGTACTGAGTACAGTCAACACAACAAACAATATAAGTAAGAGTTTCATTATGTTAAGAACGTATTCACTTGTGCGCTGTTGACACATGAATAACGCGTGGTATGTGAGTAATCAGTACCTACCGTTGTGTTATTATATTATTGATGATGATGTTGTTTATTTAGTACGTTTTTTTACCTAAGACGTCACTGAAACGATATTTACGAAAGTAGGTAAGTGGGTGTGTTTTTCTTGAGAGCGATTTTTTGACACCGTGTAATCAAAGCCGGCCGCCATTATTTTCATGACACCCGTCACTGCGGCGGCCGTTGTGTTGCGGTCTCCGCTCTTCTTGAAAACCGTACCTTTAGTAGGTTTATAGTTTTTCACAAACACGTCTACGCGTCAATAATCAAATCGTCCGCATCGCTGTCAATACTACGATTAAAATAAATAATAACAATAGGCAAAATAATTACCCAAAAGACTGGCAGCATTACTACGTTGAATGGCACTGTTGATTCTTTGCGCTAAAAATAGGCCAGCCCTCTGGTCACGTGAAGAGTCGACCAACCTCTTGACGATGTCCTGAAATACCCAATGACCACTTGGACCCCCAAGGCCTTAGTGTTTCAACCCCAAACGACTCAAACATATACTTCCCAATAAGGTTGTTATATTTGCGCCGTTTGAGGTTTTCGGAGCACAACAGCCGGCCCAGCACAGACCACCGTGCTAGGAACATGTTATGGTGCGAGGGTGTCGACTCAGGTTGCATACGACACCAAAGGCCTAGCCAGTTGGCTAGGCCTTTGGTGTCGAATGCAACCTGAGTCCAAGGCATTATGGTAATTCATTGGATTCTAAAACAGCTAGCACACCGGCCGTGACAAGAGCCCGACGGATGATGTCATTAATGCTAGCGTGCCGTGGCATTCGATCAGCGCTCTTGCTGCAGGATTAGCCGTGGTGTCTGAGGCAGTTGACTGCTTCAGCGCATTGACAGCGATGTGGAGCTTCGCATAGAGCGCGCAGACGCAGACTTTTTGCAAGCCGGAAAGTGGTGTCGCCCAGCATAGTACCTATGTTGAGTGACGGTAGCGTCTGAAGCCACAGGCTCAACTCCCATTCTCTTACAGACAGCAATGTTTTGGACGTACCTATTCATGAGATTATTCCATACCAACCGAAAGAGCAGCTCATCCCACTGTCTTTGGGAAGACGGGTTCTCGGGTTGAACCGCATCCGGACAAGCCACTTTCCAGGAGTTCATCGCATTGGTCAAGCACGGCACTTTAGAGTTTAACTGAGATGGGGCTAAGATTTTTGCTGTCAACTTTTCAGGGCTGTGCCTTTTTTCAGTCTCGTTTGATCGACATGGTGGACTGTGGCGCCCTCTGTTAACGCTGTATTGTATACTAAAGGTCTGTAATGCCCTCTGTGGGTAGGTTGCTGTACTATGTGCATTGGTGCTCCTCTATGCTTTGGAAGTAGTTCCCGTAAGCGGAGATAGATGTCGTTTTTCCTTTGCTACTTCATAATGTTTAGTTTGTTCGCTAAATGTAGTCACCCGCTAACTTATTCACCGATTTTTGTCCTTTAAATGACTAAAGGCTGATTTTACAATAATCTGATAACTTTATTCGAGGAATAATTTTGAAATTTTGACAGTTATTCCATACAAAAACTTCGTCGATTTTTTCGTCGAATAAAAGTTATCTGGCGATGGAAAAATCAGCTCTTAGAATAATTGGCTTTTGTAGGTTATGTTTGAAAATCAAAAATTTTTCAGTGTGATTTCAAACGGAATATCTATTTCTTTGTTAGCAATACAGTTTAAATGACGTTCATACGATTTTTAGAGCACAACCGGCAAAAAACGAAAATACAAAACTAAAGACACCGCTGATCGTTTATCGGTCGATTCCTATAATTTAAGGACTGTTATTGGTTACCAGTAATTGCATAGTAGACGTTCCCATATGAAAGTAGCGATCACAGATAAAATTAGCTTATGAATCTATTTATATGCCTATTTTAGCAATAAAAACTGCTACCATTGGTAAGCAAAACGATTTGTTTTTGTTTATAGGAACCGAACATAATTGGAAAAAATAATTTAGATTCCTATTTTTCGTTGTGATACAAAAATTCGTATACACTACTTGCTATGTAAACAACATTGACAGGCATTTATATAACATCATCAACGTGCAGAAACTGGAATTAAATATGTATTATTGAAGCTTACTCCAAAGCTACTAAAGTTAATAAAATTCGTATGGAACCACCGCGTGAGCATCGCCTACTAAATTAAATAATAATCAAGTAAATCGGCCCAGTAAATACAGAAAAATACCTGCGCATACAAGAAAAAAAAAATCACTGAACTCATAACCACCTCTTTTTTGATAAGTCGGTTAAAGATAAAGCCCGACGACGTAGCTGATGTCTACGACGTAGCTAATGTCTACGACGTAGCTGATGTCTACGACGTAGCTGATGTCTACGACGTAGCTGATGCTACGACGTTACGTCTACGATGTAACGTGTAATAGTTAGGCCAATTCTCGTAATTTAAAACGTACAAAATCTAGTCGCAGTCTCATCTCGGCGACAAACAAATGTCAAAAACTTGTCAAAATGTAGGGAAATTTTAAGTATTTTTGACAGATTGAGACTGAGATCAGACTGTGAACGTTTTTAAAAATTACGAGAATTACCCCTAGTGTTTGTATCGCTTCTACATTATCATCATCATCTGCCTAGCCTTTTCCCAACTATGTTGGGGTTGGCTTCCAGTCTAACCGGATGCAGCTGAATACCAGTGTTTTACATGGAGCGACTGCCTATCTGAACTCCACAACCCAGTTACTGGGTAATACGATACCTCTTGGTAAGACTGGTTGTCTGACTTTCGGGCTTCTGATTACCCGTAATGACTGTGAAAACTGAATCATGAAAAATCGCAAAGTTATACGCTTGATACGTTACCTAGTTGTCCGTACAAAAACATGCTAACCGCGCGGCCCGCGGTACCCCCGCGCCGCCCGCGCACGCAGCGTCGTCTTGCGCTCGATAATGATTACGTAGTGTCGCTCGGTGTCCAACTTGTAACACCTTTTAAATATTTAATCGATTCAGTTACTTATTCTGAACAAACTATATTCAGGTTTCGTGTATACTAAAAATAATGTTGTGTAATTGGATAACTTAATTTTAATAAAGTGAGCCGCGCTGTGGTTTTACAAGAATCCTTGTTCTAAAGAAATTCAACAAATTGAGGGGAAAATGTAAAACAACTCCAAAGTTTTCCTTGGAACTTATATCTACACTAAATGGAGCGTTATTATAAGAGGAAATTTTAAGTTTATCTTTAGTTAAATCAGTCAGACTACTTGATGGTATTCTGGATATATTATGGTTTCCAACTTTTATAATTCCGTGGTTTTTAGGGAAATCACTATAATTTTATCAATCATTAGCTGCTGCCCGCGACTTAAGATATATCTATGACACTCTGAAATACCGTAACTAAAACTGAAAAAAATTTTGGGATCGGATCAGTATTTCCGAAGATTACCCCTTCATACACACTTACAAAGGATGATGGGCTAAACGGTTGGTACCAATTCGAAAACGCCCATCACCCTTTCACTACTTTATAATATTAATATCCATAGAGTATAATATTAGTGTAGAGGAGTTCATGACGCTAACAAAAATTCTTATAGCTTTTTAAGTGGATTTAGGTTTTGTCTTGAAGTATCAAGAACTGTGATGAACGGTCTAAATAACACGACTAAACGATTTAGTTTTGTATTAATAATTCTAGTCGTCTTTCTTGAAGCATTATCTTATTTTTTTTTAAACCACATAGCAATATGAATTATGTCGGTAACGACTGTTGCATTATCATTTTTACATCATGTAGATGTATCCTACAATCTCATAAATTACACTTGTGTTTTTTTTTACTAGATTATTCGCTTCATTACTTTTTAGTTAGTAATAAGTGAATAATGTTGTTAGTAGTATAATAAGTATTTTGTTTAATTGGTAAGTTAGTATGTATAACATTTGATTGTACTACTGTTTTGTATCCCGAAATAAAATAAAATAAAAACCAAAACATAAAATAAATACTGTCATTTCATATTTTTGATGATTTTGACACATTATTTTTTAAGATTGTCGTGTTAGAAATTCATGTCTACCTAGATATCTGCCTACCCTACTTACAAGAAACCACTTCCAATTTTTCCCGATGAGCATACTTCAGGGGTATTAACTGCACAGTTTCCGAAGTACGTGCTTTTCCAACGGCACGGAAGCGGGCATAAATCTTCAGTGAAGCGGAGACAACCCTGTGTAGTTACAGGGCTGCCGAACTTTGCCCATACTTCACAGGAACATCGTTACGAAACATATTAATTAGGGCAGTAATTAAGTGATTTAGTGGAGAACTATGTGAGATATTAAATTGTAGATAGTTTGAGCTAGTTTAGATAGTAATTGATGTGGTCTGTTCTATGTGAAGCTTTGTCGAGGAAGACTAGGGGGGTAATTGCGTAACACACTATGAGCAGTAATGGGTTTCATTTTGATAGTTCAACAACATTCATTGCGTTATTTACGTTGTTGAGCAGACAATTTTTTCGATTATATGAAGCAATGGATTAGCAATAACCTTCAAAATTATTCAAAGTGAGATTGATAGTGTGTTACGTAATGAATGCAGTTTGTAAGACATACATTTTTTTGTAATTTTATAGTAAATACTCCACCGAAGGAGTAGACAGATGTCTGTACTCCTTCTCCCACATTTCGCTTGTTATTGTAAGGTCGTGAATAACAAGAGGCGAGTCCAAAATAAATTTAAATACCTAATAGCGCTTCACCTAGCTTGAAGATCGAACATAAGACCAGAGGAGCATTTCAAAAAAATCAAAAAAAAAAAAAAAAATTTCTCGTAATTTTAAGAACTTTCACAGTCTCATCTCAGTCTCAATCTGTCAAAAATACCTCTAAAATCCCTACATTTTTAAGAAGATATCACATTTTAGTATTGAATTACATACCTATACTATACAAAGTCTCATTTTGATACGAGAATTAGAGTAGGGTAAAACTAACGTCCAGGATTTTATTACATTGTTTGTTAGTTACAAGTGAAGCTGATATTCCACAAGGAGTTACGAGTAATCTATAAGTTTACCAGTTTCTGAACAAAAACCAACTTCATTTATTCTTCCTCGTATTCATAATAAAACGCCATATTAAATCGCATTATATAGTATACTAGCGACCCGCCTCGGCTTCGCACGGGTGCAATACTGATACTAAATACACTACATATAAACCTTCCTCTTCAATCACTCTATCTATAAAAAAACCGCATCAAAATCCGTTGCGTAGTTTTAAAGATTTAAGCATTCAAAGGGACAGAGAAAGCAACTTTGTTTTATACTATGTAGTGATTCGAAAGGTTTTAAATATTTTGACTCATTTATCATAGACAAAAAATAAACATACATATAGGATTAATAAATTAAAATGTGTGCCCGTTAGGCTGCATACTTAAGTGTTTCTAAACTACAAAAAAAAAAAGAATGAACGAGTGATTGGATGAGTGAGGGAATAAGTGAAAGGAAGGATGAAAAAGGAAGATGGCGATTGAAAAAAAAAAGGTGTGTTTTTTAGAGGAAGGTGTTTTTTTTAAATTGAAGTTTTCCTGGAGATCCCAAACACTACATACATATAGATACATAAATCAATATTATTTATGTATGATCAGATACCAGGCCCCTCAATGACAATGTGTGTGTGTATTTGTTTGCCAAAAGTTAGTATGTACCTAACGAAGTTCCTTACTGCACGTTATGTACTCTGCGCACTAAGCGAATGAGAGCTAGACCGAAAACAGTATAACATTTTGAATGGCACGACACTTTTGTTACGTAACAAAGCGAAAGAAACTTCGTTTGAACCGGTCGCCATACAACTCCTCTTGTTTTTGCTTTTTATTTTCTTTCTGCCAAGAATTAAGAAAGAAGGACGAGTGAATGATGTAGGGAGGGTACATATTTAAGTTTCAGTAGTTCTGTGCTGTGTTAGAACCGAACTATCGCAACTGAAAGTTTCAGTAGTTCGGTCAGCCGGACTAACAACCGAACTACTGCTAATAGAGGTAATAGTAGAGATACTAGTATAGCTGGTAAAAGATAGTCGAATACCGAACTCTGACGGAACAGGATTTCCGAAAATCACTCTTCGCGACTTGCGATATTAAGTCGCGACGGTGTCAGTTTGTTATTCATATCTACACACTGTATAGCGACTGTTATTCTACCTATTTGTACCGCCTTGTGATTCATGAGTGCTTTGTATATAGTGTATAATGTTTAAGGTAGCAGTAGTCGATATTTTTTTTTTCCAAATTCGGGAGAGTATTACTCCAATTTTTGACATTGTGCATCCAAAGTTAAACATGATATCGTTTTCTCTTATTATTAATTTTGTCTGTCCGGACAAAATAGTAAAAGAAAAAGCCATTAAAAAGTTATGAGCCAACAGGGATTCGTTTTTCTTGCTATTTTTAACGTAACTTTGGGTGTAAATAAGTAACAAAAGAACTGTAAAATCTTCAAAACAAAGTCAGTATCGACAAAGCTCAGTTATCGAAAAGTTCAATAAACTTTATTTGTAATTGATTTATGCAGTGGTTTTTTTCAAAAAACTCGATTTTCCAAAGCACTTTTTGAATTTATTTACGCGCCTTTCAGTTCGGAACTGTGTTTCTGTGCGTGAGAACTAGACATTGTGCGTGTAGACTAGCGTCTATCTGCTCATAACTAATACTATCTCTGTCGGACACGAAGCCAGGTGAGACAGCGAGCTTTTTGGCCATGACACCAGTGAGTTCGAGCTCGCGATTAGTTCCGCCTTAATATTAGATCTTTACATATGAATTCGGCGTTTTCTAAGAGTATTTAGACTTTATAAGATTCGCACTGACATATTACTATTATAATTTGACAAATAAATGGCATTTAAAAATATCTATGATATAAGTATCAATTTTATTAATATTACTTTACCTAAATAAAATAGGATTTACATTCTACACTGAGAAAAACATACTTTATTATTTGGTTAATTATTTATGAAACACACGGAGTAAAACTATTAGTATTATGTAAAAAAAAACACAGTGTGTGCTATGAATTTATTGCATCTCTATACAATGTTATTTACATTGCACAAAAATAAAATAAAAGAGAAAATTATTAGACGCATGGATGCACTCGCATCAACCGGTTAAATTATATGAGCTCATTTTCTTGCATAAAAGAAACTGGAAAAAAATCCATTAACCTTGGCCAAGGAAAGCGTATTTCAAGGAAACGGGTAGCTTGCGATATTTTAGCCACTTTCCTTTGAAAGAACTCTGGGGTTAAACATAATTATAACTTTAAAGGGGATTGAAAATTTTGATATGGAGCCTAGCATACCTATCGATTTATATAGAAATAAAGTACATTTATTTAGTATAGACTTAAATACACACAATACACTAGATATATACATCAGATAAAAACAATGAAAAATAAATTAAAAAATGTAAAGTCCGATAAATTAGTAGGATAGTGTGCCTCACGGCTGCGCCAAAAAGGTCTAGTTCAGCAAAAAATGCAAGCCTGACGCTGGTTTTCAACTGGACCTGATGTATGAGGTGACGGATGTAAATTAGTTTTATACTGCAACATGACGTGTGTGTGCTTAATTCAATAATAAATAAAATTTGTGTCAGATAAAAAAAGTAACCAATACAGGTCTAATGCTTGGCCACCATTTTGAAAAAAAAAAAACAAAATGTCGGACAGGTAAGCCACGGAACTTTAAAGCCCTTTGCTGCTTGGCTATAAAAACATAATTGCTTAGTCAATCAGGTTTTTAATTATGGTTTATACTCGTTTTCACTAACACTAGAAGACACCCAAATTAATGCTTAAATAAAACCACGCTATTCGATTAACAACTCTGGGCGTTGTACCGAGCATTGAAAAACCAACAGCGCACCGTTATTATGATACTGATAAAATGACGATACCGTTTTTCATGTATTTAAAAATCTCGTGATCTTAGTTACCTACCCTAGAAACACAACAACAACAACAACTCCATGAAATAATTATTAATAATTACACAACCTAATTACTTAACTGTTGACAATACGGAACAAACACACGATATCTTTAATACGCACTTACAGTGAGCCCTTGTCACTTAATTATGGTAATTCTGTTAACTATTCACTAACAAGGCTTCATGTTCAGTACGTATAATACGGTACAACTTAATAGTTCCATTCGTTGGACTGAAAGTCAATACATGTAGGCTGCATACTGGACACGTTAGGACGTGGACGTGTAACGATTTTGCAAAATATTGTACAAAAGTGGACTTAATGCCTTAGGCATTTTCTACCAGTCAACCTTAGGGTGATGCAGAGACAAAACATGGCAGATGCATACGGGATAAATAGCTCGGAAATTACTATAAAATACAAGAATAAATACTAATAGATAAATTAAATGAACTGTCAATGCAAATTCCATGAAGTTTTAATATAAATTATTCTATTAGAGTCGCTTCGCACTGTCGTGTCGCACCTGTCTGCGGAAGACTTAGGTGATTAACACACGGCACCGCGCACCGCCGCGTAGGGCGGTGGCGGTAAAGCGGATTTCGTAGCGGTGCCCCACGCGGTAAGGCGGTTTAGGCGCCTGTCCGCGCCGGTGGATTTAACACGATTTTGACCAGTTTGATCACAGATTATGCGGCGCCCCGCGTGTGAGGCGCCGCCCCACCGCGCGGACGGCAGCGCGGACTGGCGGTGGCGGTGAGAGCACCGCTCGACCGCGCGGTCGGGCGGTGTACGTGTGTTAGGTATCTACGGATTTATTAGAGGCCAATGCGACATGAGATCCGCTTCACCGCCGCGGCGGTGCGCGGTGCTGTGTGTTAATCGCCTTAATGCACCGTGAGAGCGACGAAAACTAATATGCTAGTGTGGAGTATAAAGAAAGATAGACTGGACTGCGATTTGAGCTGTGTATACGCAGCGGGACCACAGACAGGACGAGGCGCGTGAGTGGCGGGACGTGCTCAACGTCGTCACCGACGATATTTTTCCCGTTCCTTGGGTGCGAGATGAGTGGTGACCCAGTGGTAGCGGCCCCGATTTACGAATTGTAAGTTCACGATCTCCACACGGTGAAGAGACATTTTGAGGAAACCGGCATGCTACCTAGAACCTAGAACCAAAACTTCGAAGACATGTGGCATCTACCAACCCGCACTGGAAAAAAAAATAAAAATAAGAAATTGAATTTCTTTCAAAGTTCTTTGGATTGTGGAATCCAAAGGATTTTGAAAGTTATTGGTAATCCAGTGCTTTATAAATTTGAAAATTTCTTCTGTTCGCCAACATAAATAACGCAATGAATGTTGTCGAATTGTAAAAATGAAAGGCATTGCAATTTTTATTACTTATTTTAGTTATTTATTTATTTTTCCCAACACAACTAGGTATCATTACAAGTTACCCCAAATTATGATACGCAACCCCCGCTGGTCATCCGTCCACGTTGTAGGGCTATAGGTCGCAATAGTGATCGTGTCTTTGGAATCTTGCTGATGAAACTTTTTAGTTAAGTTGCAGAAAATAGTTGTTCATTCTTCATTGCGGCAAGCCCAGACGGAGATCGCGGGATGAACTGGACTTCTTCGACAAGAACTGGTCCTTAGCAGCTTTAAAAAGAAAGAAGTGGAAAGATAGTAGGGATACTATTTCTGCAGTCATCACAGGCTTTTTAATAATTTAATAATTAGTTCTTCCGTCCTTGACCGAATGCACAAGAAGTGCCCCCCGGGAGATAGTCATTTAAATTAAAACGAAGTTAATAAACGTAATGGGTCCCACCCACAGATGACTCACACTCACTATGGCTTATTTAATGGCTGTATGGTGCGGTTCTTTCCGTTATACAGTAGAAATGTAAACAATATTCATTAAATGATGAAGGCCAGGCCACATTGCGCGGATGAGTGTTTGATGAACCTTTGCAACGGAGCATGGAAAAACTACATTCATCCCGCTTAATATCCAACAAGGTATTATTCGATTATCTACTATAATCAACATGTGGACTGATACGGTACACTCAGTAGACGAAACTTTGAGAAAGAAGCCGGCAGAAGGAGCCAGTTAGGTTGGGCAGCCTCTAGAAAACTTTGTCAAGTCTTCTCGTCACCTATCCTGCGTCTTGTCTTGATATAGGGTACTGAAATGTGGACTGGACACTGACAGTCTGTAGGGTTTATCCACAAATTCCGTTGGAACCTTTTGGGTACGGCTACCTAAAAAGGGGATGAACAACTAGATAGTGTAATTTGAATACAAATGTTTAATATTTTTACTTTTTTAGTTGAATGAAGTTGTTAATACTTAAAGAAACAAGTAATACGGGCAGTTTATTATCCTTTATAATCATAATAGTCATCGTTTTACAATGTTTTCCGTTTATCAACAATCTGTAAACTAAATAATTGTGAAATGGCGTGAATAGGACTCGATTAAGTTAATGGAGTAGCGATGTGCAATCAACAGCATTTTAATGGAAAATTGCGAATGACAAGCAAATTAGAGGGAGTTATTTATTCATAGAAGGTGGAGACAACAATACAAATTAAATTTCATATATCCAATGATGTTCCTAGTCTGTATACGAACATTTAACTAAATATATCCAATAGTTTAGTCAATGGCAAACCCCATAGCCGGCCATAATTACTAAGTACATACCTACATCAAAAGAGTCTAGGGATCAGGTTATTTTTTTTTTAAATATTTTAAAATATCACGTTTTTCTTTCGATGTTAAGATTTATTTAATAGTTTCAAAATAACCTTATGAGTTAGTATCGTCACTGTTTTCGTTTATTGCCGTACTAGCTTCCGTCCGCGATTTTGTTCAATTGGAAGTGGTGATACCCAATAAACTCAAATAACAGCCACATTTTTGTATAACTCCGACCGACCGCGTCGCATCGTATCGTCCGCGCTACGCTATTACTGCGTTTTCGCTTAACATTCTATCTGACTTTTTTCATTTTGCTCGGCTCCTTTGGGTCGTAGCGTGATGATAAATAGTCTATAACCTTTCTTAAGAAATAGGGCGAGGCCACAACACTGCGTTGCGGCGTCGTATCGCAAAAATAACCTCACACTGCAATACAGATTCGTAGATACAGCGTCGTAGATTTTTACGATGCGACGCCGCAACGCAGTGTTGTGGCCTCGCCCTTAGGCTATCCAAAGGAAAAAGGATTTTTTTCAAATCCAACCGTTTCAAGCCCTTTTTTCTAGAGACTAGTACGTTAAAAAAAAATGAAACGAACTCTTTAGTTTTATTATGTATTATTATAGATTGTCGTCTCCACATTGTATATTTTGTTTTATATTTAGGCACCATGATGTTTGATATTACACAAGTTGTTTTATAGCTGCGTCGGAACAAATTCGTTACCATTATTAATGCTTATTATTTAAACAAATTATTGTTCGATTTCCATAAACCAAAAAAGGCTTTTATAGTAGAAATAAAAAAAAGTTAACTCTTTTTGAAAGTTAGATTTTTATTTAATTTCCTATCAGAGTATTGAATATAGCGCATTTTGATGTAAGTATGCTTTATGAGGGGTAATTCTCGTAATTTTAAGAACATTCACAGTCTTATCTCAGTCTCAATCTGTCAAAAATACTTCTAATTTCCCTACATTTTGACAAGTTTTAGACATTTGTTTGTCGCCGAGATGAGACTGCGACTATAGATTTTGAACGTTTTAAATTATGAGAATTAATGGCCTTAAGATTTTCTAATTAGTTTCTTTTCAATACATGAATATCTAAAATATCCCTAGATTGTGTTGGTGTGTTTATTATGTAATTCAGATAGAAGCTTCTTGTTATTGAATAAATGACTATGACTATGTGTATTATAGATATTCCCTTTTCACGACATCAAAGTCAGTCAAAGAAAACATTAAACTAAAAAATAATTCTGTTTACTTTATATTAACAAAGTTTTGCGTGGTTTATTATTATTTATTCATACTATAAGGTAAGTTACGAGTACATAAAACTATAAAGTAAAGAAATTGGGTTCGCAACCTGTTGTGTGTTACTATTTTAAACCCAAGTACACCAAGCACGTAGGCTTTGCTTGGAACCTTGCCAACGCTATAAAGAACAATATTCAATTATGTGAAGTGGGACATTTCGGCTACTTTACTTCTTCTCTTGGATGTCGCTATAATTAAGGTTTATATTGCAGCAAAACAACTGAAAATTGCTACCATTTAAAAAAGTAGTTCAGCAAATACGCTCGACAATTTTTCAAGCTACGAAATATTTGAATTATAAATTACTAGCTTCTGCCCGCGATTTACGAGTACTTTGAACCCAAAATCTCCCCATTTAATTTTTTTTTGATACTTTGAAAATTTGTGAGTACTGAGCTAAAATCTTAATTTTGAACTTTCGAATAAATTCTAAGCAAGTTCTGCAATTCCTAGATAAACCATATTTTTTTTAGGGTGTTAGGTTAGACTATGCTAATTAGTTATCACAAAAAACTGAACCAGAAATGTTCAACAGAACGAGAAAAAAATCGAAAACTGATGTTAGATGAAAATTACGAAAAAAATCATTAAAAAAATTATGTCTCGAAAACTACGAAAAATCGTAGAACATACATGGGGGTGATTCGGATACTCCTCATCATAAAGTATCAAAATTTTACGTTTGAATGTCAACTCCCCGGCCACCCTGTATAAGCAAAGTTTGACCAGCCCAGTTCGCGACCAATTTTAATTAAACTTTGTTCAAAACAACTTGGGCGCACCGAAATAGGTAAATGTTTAAAAGATTTTTATAAAGTTGTAGTTGTTTATAATAGTCTAGTAGATAATTGCTAATTATGTTTGGAGATATTATTATAAATTATTGGCAGCAAATAGAAAATAATACTACATTTCTCTCGACTATACAACGCGACATTATTCTAACGCACGGGTAGGGTAATCATAAAAAAAATATAACAACATAAAATAATTTGTAATTTGAAAATTACCGCCTGCGGCGCTCGCCCTCATAGAGCTCTCTCGGTTTCTTTCAATTCGCCTAATCTTTACACATTATTAGTTTTAATTTCATTGATGCGATGTTGTGATCTATAACCCCAGCAAAGGACCCCTGCGCTACAATTTATTAAGTACAGGTTGCTCCTAGAAAAGGAAGAGGAAGATCTTATTCTAGAAACATGTAAGTAAATATTAACGTTTAATTAAATTAAAATATAGTCATAAAACGAAAACGCGAAACCGTATACGTGTGTTATATTTATGTCGTCTTTAAAGCGGCACACTGTATTATTCCTATTTATCCAGTCTTACCTAGAGATATCATGTTATCCAGTGACTAGTTTGTGGAAGTCCGTTATGCAGTCTCTCTATGTAAAATACTGGTATTCAGCTGCAGCCAGTTAGATTGGAAGCCGGCGGCAAGCAAGTTCGGAAAAGGCTAGGCAAATGATGAGCCCTACAATTGTAGGTTGCAGCTGAAAATCAACGTCAGGTGGCACATCTTGTGTTGTCATCTGACATTATGCTGAGCTGAGGCCCTTTTGCCATTATAATCTTTGCTTTCTGTTTTTATAGTTTGGGGTATTTATTTTGCAAATTTTTTTGAATTATTTTTCTTCCTCTATTTTTAAATTATATTTATCACTTTTTAAGACACGTATATGACTTGAAGTGTGATGAATATGAATGTTGATGGATGGAGGGGAAGAGGAAGGCTAAAGAAAAGATGGATGGATTGTGTGACGAATGAAAGAAAACTTATGACACCACTTCTTTTTCCGTTGGGGGTTAAAAGGGAGTGAATGATAACGTGATGGCTGTCAAGAATTAAAGGAAAAAGGATACGTGTTGCGTCGACCCCAACTAACGTATGGCACAAGGGCAGGAAGATAATGTTCTTAAAATTAAACCGGTATTTTGAGAGAATGTAATACAATAACTAAGTCAAACCATTTGTTCCACCCGCTGAAGATCTCCCATCTGGACATGAGTTATCTTGGGTAACCTGGAAGTCTTTAAACAGACTCCGGACCCAGGTTGGCCGAAGCAAGGAAAACCAGTTTAGGTGGATATTCATAGACGACGCCGCCTCCGAGTGTAAATGTGGTGCTGTTCCACAAACGATGGGACACTTAATATCGTGTCCTGCGTGTCCTGTCAGCCGCACGTTACAGGAACTGATGGACGCTGGTGATGGCGCCAAACAAGTAGCCGAATTTTGGGCCGAGTCCATTTAGATTGCTATTGATACGCTAAGAAGAAGAAGAATAACTTAGTATCATCGAATTACCCAAAGGAGCAAGCTGAAGTGGCAATGGGCAGGTCATATTAGCCGTAGAGCCGATGACCGTTGGGGTAGACGAGTTCTTGAGTGGAGACCGCGAGTCGGCAAACGTAAGGTAGGGTTCCGTCAGGCTAGGTGGAGCGATGTTCGCAGGATGACTGGTAGCAGCTGGATGAGAGTTGCTAAAAATTGAGTTGAATGGCGTGTAATAGGAGAGGCTTATGTTCAGCAGTGGACTGCTGTAGGCTGATGACAATGACCCAAAGGAAAGATTACCTTCCGATAAGTAGAAAAGACATAAAATGAAACAAACCACTCGGAATGCTATAAACGTGAGATGGCCAGAACATTCCTACTAATCCGGTAAGATTGAGTTCCTAGAACTTTGTTATGTTATTACACACACACATACAACACACACATTACATTTACTTCTTGCTAAACTTTATTCCCTGAATATCCGAATAGGGTTTACGAGGAAACGAAATTGTGTACAGGTAATAAATGTACCTACATAATTATGTAGGTACATTGTGTCCTTACTATACAGGGTTAGTCTTCAAAGATCACCCAAATTTAAGGATGTGGCACAGACTATCAACTGAACAACTTTTTCTTTAGGACGAACATCGTAATCGCGAATAAAAATTCAGCCGTCTCATACGTTTAGGTCGAGTATGTATTGAAGTTTTCTATAGGACAGTTGACCAATTTTTCACGATTACGATATTGGTCCCGTGGAGAATGTTGTTGAGTTTGATGGCCACACCCTTAAAGGCTGGTCTTTGAAAATAAACCCTGTATACTCTACCTTTTAAATATTTTGGTCTTTTGGTACATGGCCATTGAAATCTAGTAAAAAAAACCGGCCAAGTGCGTGTCGGACTACGCACAATGAAGGGTTTCGTAGTTGAAATGAATTTATTCCAAGAAGAAACTTAACATTGTAGATGAAAATCATGTTCTCCCATACATTCCAACTGAAAATGTAAGTTTGTGTTAAGACCACAGAGTTCTTTTAGGTTTTTCTGTAATCTATAAGTATACAACTATTATTCGTATTTTTTTTCAAAATTGTAGGCTCAGTGGTTTCGGAGATAATGGGGGGAACGGTCAATTTTCATCTATTTTCTTAAATAACTTTAATACAATTTACTTTAAAATAATGAAAAAAATATATTTGAGATTCTCACAGTAAGCCCTTTCATTGTTATGTCACACGATACATATTGCGAAACTTTTTTTTAAATTTTCTATTTGCCAACCAAACGTAACACGTCTGTATTTCGGTCACAGAGATTCTTATGTGTACCAAATTTCAACTTAAGCGGTCCACTAGATTCAGAGCAAATTGGCTGTGACAGACGGACGGACAGACCACACGAGTGATCCTATATGGGTTCCGTTTTTTTCCTTTTGAGGTACGGAACTCTAAAAATGAGGTGTCTTGGAAAAAAAATAAAAACAAAACATAAAATTACGCCTATAATCCACGAAGGGCAAGGCAAAGGAGTACCTGTATTACAGACACATTTCGCATTTTCACCAGGACTGTTTAAAAAAAAAACCTAGTGAAAAATATTCATAAAAATAGAAAACACACATCTTGTAACAAATGAAAAACGATTTAAGAATGGAGAAATACTGTATTTAAAATCATTTGGACTTTGATAAAAATGACGTAAAACGTTAGACTCGTAAAAGCTGGAAAATAAATAAACATTTTCCGAGAGAAAACACGGAAACCCATTTTACTAAAATAGATATAGACAAATCTCAAGAGCGATCACGTCAGTCTTTATTAGATTTCCACAATTCTAGCACCCTCTTTCAACTCCATTCCTGGTTACCGAGAATAAGCTTTCATCACTCGCAGTGAATCTAAAGCAATTTGAAGGGCAAACAAAATTGTGAACACTTTAATAGTATCTTCAACGTCTTCCGTTACAAATAATCTAGGATTCCGAAAGAACAATCATGTAAGATGAGACGAAATAATTTCGATACCCATCTACACGTTCTATCAGAAAATCTATTCCAATATATTTTAATCCATCGCCGGTTTTGTTCCAGATTGACTAAAGATGTAGTTCACAATGCAGCATTGTATCGAACTGTATAGCAAAACACGTTTAATAAATCGAAATGTAGAAGTAAGTGGTAGAGGTATAAATTCAATTCATCCTGTATCTGTGTTCCGTCCAACCAGATGAATGTGGGAGCAAGATGGAAATATGGATCCTTCAAAAGTTTAACTTTTTTTGCAATAGAATTTCAACCTTATGATCCAGCTTCAAAGTAGGTTTTGCCACAGCGGTTTCTTCGTTTACGTCACTAAGCTTTCAGGTTATCAGTGTGTCCTTCTCACCCTGTTTCTACCACGGGGCATGTAATCAGTCGCGAATATACCGTCCGCCGTGTCGCCCGCTCCGAAACCGCTCGGGCCGCCAAGAAAAATATACACACATTCATAAATACTAGCTATATTCGAATATTTTTTAATATAATATATACAGAAAAAATCGATCTGCAATCGCAGATATATTTATAGATATAAAGTATAATTATTTTTGCATTATCCTTGAAAATCGCAAGTGTTTAAAGGCAGTGTAGTGACTTGCACTATTTGAAACATTTTTCTATTTCAATTTGTTTAGTGTCCGCAGAAAAATAAACATGAAAACTTCATCGTTCTCCCTGCGGGTGATGCGAAGGGTAAGTACAATGTAGCTGTATATATAACTGTATATCTCTTTATATAAAAGGTGTCGGTTGTCGGAGTGTAACAGGTTGTGTCAGGGAGGCTCTACAGGTTGTGATGTCTTGACGTATCAATGCCATTTTCCGGCCACACCCTGTGTTTTTTATTTTCCTGTTTTTATTAAGATTTGGGATATTTGATTGCATTCTGAAACAAATTTGGGATACCAGACGAAAATATTCTGTACACTACTATTAGATGATTTACAAGCTGTGTTATTCTAGAAACAATTTTTGTTATATGTTATTCTGAAACGGACAGCGGATTTCTCCAAGTCTAACAAGATTTATTGGTATTAGAAACTTTTCTCCGAAGCAAGAGAATCAAGGCTTCGAATATTACGAAAGCATGATGAAACTCGCTCTTAGTTTATCGACAAGGGTAGAATAAACAAGATCGTTGCATTTAAGCGTCTTTTCACATTACGCTCCTCGGAGAAAGCTAACAGACTTGAGTAATACTGTCAATATTTTCGTATTACTCTGCTTTGATACGGGAAACATACTTACGCTTAAATAAATAGAGCCTGGAAACTGAAAGCTTTCCTGAGCAATTCTTAACAGCCCTTCAAATAAAAAAAAGAATTTCAATCAAGAATTTGCTAAAATACAATTCAAAACCTACACTTTATTTCAGAAATGAAAAAATAAAATAAATAGACGCATCTAATGCGATCTTACGTCGACGAGATTTCGCGTAGACTACATATTTTCGTCGAAAATGTTATGAGAAAGAACATATGGAATAGACAAAGTTTCGCCGGCTTTGAAAAACATTTTGCGAAAAAGCGTTGGTATTTGTGAGGCCGCATACATTCAATTAGGGTATCGGTCGATAGTTGCTTGATTATATTCTTGTATTGGCATTGAGTCGAGGACGTACCCTTATACATTGCTGACCTTAGGAATGTATGAACTTATATAAGAACCGTATCCAGCTGCGGTAGGTATGGAGTTGAAAAAAACGTAAATTTTTTAACTTTTTGAACATGAGGGTACCCATTCTTTTTCTGTGATACTCGAAGTGATGATTTTAAATTATCTATACATATAATAAACTCGTAGGAAAGTCAAAACTGTACATTGAATATTTTTTAAAAAGAATACTTGGGGCGTGATCTACAATTTATATCGAAGCCAAAAATATAGTTTTTAGAATTTTTGTCTGTTTGTCTGTTTGTCTGTCCGGGATAAACTAAAAAAGTACTGCATGGATTTACTTCAAATTTTGCATGAATATTACTAAGAGGTCGGGTCAATATATAGGCTACATATTATCACGCTATCACCTACGGGGGAGGAGCTGTGAATCTTTATTTTTCTTACGCATTCTGTGACAGCGTGTAATCTAACGACGCATATTTAAATGTGGTTTTTGAGTAAGCCATGCTATTATCTAGCTGTATACTATAAAAACTACGCCATTTAAGTAACTTGGGCAGAGAAATATAGTTTAATGAATTTTAGTAGTATAAAGACAATTTTAAAACAGCGCCATCTATGAGATTTCATAAAAATCAAATCAAATCACATGTTAACATTTTTTGGAAATTAATAATTTAAATTTGATCATGTTGGCGAGGTAAGTATTTAGTTATTCTTAAAATTCATAGATGGTGATGTGCATTTTTTTTATAAAAGTTGTATCGTTTTGACAAATTCAAGTTCCAACAAAACCCTCAAAATCTTGAGCAGAGTTGAGGAAGACAATTTAAAAAAATGCGGCGTTATGTAACTATTATAAAAAAGTTATGTTCATTGATGATGATCATTTCATTTCATGACACCCTCGCGGAGGCTAGCGTCAGTGACAGTCGCAGCCGCATGCGTCATCTGTTTGCCGTCATCTTGGTGTTTTGTGGAGTCGCGAACCCGGTGGATTTGTGGGAGAAGTATCGTTATCATCTGTCTGAAGAGTTTCTACGAGCTTTGAGGCGTGCTACTGGAGACGAAGTCGAAGTAATTGATGAACTCGTGCTGAACACCTGTCTCAGTTCACTTCAAGATGTGGTCATTTCTATCGGCGGCAATCCACTGATCGAATATGGGTTACCAGCTCCCCAATCATCACCGTATCAAAACCGTGGAAATCGGGAGTATAACGCTGAGACAAAATACGATCCGGGCGAAATGACCACCATACGAAATGATCATGTCGCTTTGTTCTCTTAAGGGCAAAAACAAATTTATGACACCGTCCTTGAAAGCGTTGGGCAAAACCAGGGTAAAATGTTTTTCTTGGGTGCTCCTGGTGGAACAGGAAAAACATTTGTACCACTGGCATACTTGCAGAGGTCAGGAGGCAAGGCGAAATTGCTATTGCTGTAGCGTCGTCGGGAATCGCTGTCACACTGCTTCCGAGTGGCAAGACAGCACATGCCATGTTTAAAATTCCCATCGATTTAGAGAGCGCCGAAACGCCTGTTTGTGGTGTGTCACGTAACAGCGATAAGGGACACGTGCTCAAGGATTGCTCTCTGATCGTATGGGATGAGTGTACGATGGCCAATAGGAAGGCAGTTGAGGCCGTGGACAGAATCCTGCAGGACATCCGCAGGAACGAACATTTGATGGGTGGTGTCACAGTTCTGTTTAGTGGTGATTTTCGGCAAACGCTTCCCGTGGTGACGCGGGGCTCGAGGGCTGACGAGGTGAATGCTTCGTTGAAACGATCTTCGTTGTGGTCACGAGTTCGTACGCTGCGCTTGACCATTAATATAAGAGCTCGGCTTGGCGGCAATGCACGTGCTCAAGAATTTTCCGATGTCCTGCTAAGTCTTGGCGAAGGCACTCTACCAGAAGATATAGGTGGACAGGCAGTGCTTCCAGAGTCTCTCGGTAGAGTGGTATCCAGCTTAGAAGAACTAATTCGCTGTGTGTACGGGGACATCAGTCGTATACCGCACCAGCAGAATTCTTGGGTGTGTGAGCGGGCCATTTTGATGCCCAAAAATGATCAGGCTGCAGCAATTAACGAATGCATTATCTCGGAAATTGAGGGGAACAAAGTGATCTACACCTCGATAAACACTGTTGTCAAGCAAGATGACGCCTCACATTATCCCGTGGAATTTCTGAACTCCCTGTCAGCAAGTGGACTTCCAGCGCATACCATCAAGCTGAAGGTCGGTGTTCCGATTATGCTTCTTCGGAACCTATCTCCTCCGAAGTTGTGTAACGGGACCCGCCTTAAAGTCATCTCGCTCCACAGACACATCATTGAGGCGGAAATTCTTACGGGTTGTGGCGTCGACGAGGCAGTATTTATACCACGCATTCCCCTCATACCTCATAACTTCCCGTTCCAGTTCAAACGCGTACAGTTCCCCGTGAGTGTTTGCTTCGCGATGACCATCAATAAGTCGCAGGGGCAGACACTGAGGGCAGCGGGTTTCGAACTCAGGACGAGTTGCTTCTCACACGGGCAACTGTACGTCGCTTGCTCCCGCGTCACCAGTCCTGACTCTCTTTACTTTTTGGCTCCTGGCAGCATAACTACCAACGTCCTATAAACTACGTTGGTAGTTTGTACGTATTTTAACTTTTTTGTGTCCTGGAATGTATTCCTGCATTATTTTCTCTATTTCCTTCAGTCACATCATAAGACTGAACTCAGCAGGATTCCCATATAACTCTCTTCACTTGCTTCGCTTGCTAAAAAAACTTACATTTTAATGCTATTTGAAAGGTTGTTTACTTATAATGCTATAGCGACACTGGCATCTTAGATATTTTTGGTGCTGTAGAGCCTTCACGCAGACGACGTCGCGGGCAGCAGCTAGTTAGGTATGTTTTGATTATTTCTATGAGTATGAAGTGAGCGATCTCGGGATGAAGTATCTACTAAAATACATATTTGAAGTTTTAGAAGTGTTTTTTTTTTGTAAGACTTGATAAGATATATTTATTTGCCTAAACATGTGCACTCATACAAGAATAAAAATAAAACGTGCATGCAGAATAACATAAAATCAAAAGGTTTTTTAGGGTTCCGTAACACGAAAGGAAAAAACGGAACCCTTATAGGATCACTTTGTTATCCGTCCGTCTGTCTGTCAAGACCCTTTTTCTCAGGAATGCGTAGAGGTGTCAAGCTGGAATTTATATCAAATACTCAAGTCTACTTTCCCTTGGAGTTGTGAAAAAATCAAACTTCTAAGCCAACGCAATCAAAATATACAGCCGTTTATGTCGCAAATTTTCGACACTCACAAGGGAATCAAACCTACAGGGTACTTCTCGTGAACTCAGAATCTTGAAATTTGATACGAAGCAACGTCTTATAGCACAAACAAAAGAACAATTGCGAAAACCGTAAATTTTTAGTTACATTATATAATAAAAATATTTTTAATAATTTTAAACTTACTACCCCTTTTCTCATGAACGCGTAAAGGTATTAAATTGAAATTCATATCAAATACTCAAGTCTATAAGTAATACCTTTAAGCTGGAATAAAATCAAACTGCTATGTCCACGCAATCAAAAGAAACAGCAATTTAAGCCGCATATTTTCAAACTCGCAAGGGAATCAAAACCTAAAGAGTACTTCTAGTCGACCTAGAATCTTGAAATTTGGCATGAAACAATGTTTTATAGCACACTTAAAGGAAAAATTCCGAAAATCTTAAATTTTTAGTTACATTACGTATTTTTTTAGGGTTCCGTACCTCAAAAGAAAAAATGGAACCCTTATTGGATCATTTTGTTGTCCATCCGTCCGTCCGTCTGTCTGTCAAGACCCTTTATCTCGGAAACGCGTGGAGGTATCGAGTTGAAATTAAAACCATATAAGTCTGCGGTCTTTTGAAGCTGTGAAAAAATCAAACTTCTAAGTTAACGTAAAAAAAAGATACGACCGTTTATGGCGGAAAAAACGTATATTTCGACACTCTAGGGAATCAAAATGTATAGGGTACTTCCCGTTGAATTAGAATCATGTAATTTGGCAAGAAGCAAGGTCATGTAGCACAAGTAAAGGAAAAAATCCGAAAACCGTAAATTTGTAGTTACCTACCTAATTTGAGAGTCGAACCCAGGACCATGCTCTCTCTCTCCACTATACCAATGAGGCCATTATTTCATGTTTTGGCTGTTATCGGTACCCATCATCTGCCTAGCCTTTTCACAATTAGCTTGGGGTGGGTAGTACCAGTATTTTATATGGAACAATTGCCTATCCGAATTTTACATCGTGTCAGTAATATTCTAATATTAATTTAGATTTTAGTGAGTTTCGGATCTGCGTGTAAAAATATGACGCTAGCAGTGTTTTTAATGACGTTTATAGGACTGTGTGTTATAAACTCGCACTCGTAACGCTTTTCTGTGACTTAAGTAGTCCATTTTTACACAGAAAAAGCGTGACTTAAGTGCGGATTTAAGGTCACACAGCTATAAAATAGTATATGATACGTGTGACTTAAGGGCCAATACTACCTCAAATGGCTTAGCATGATCCTCCGTTATGTCGAAAATACTGCAGCATTAATTTTGAAATAAATACATGATAAAGTTGAGGATTAATGTTAGGTCTTATGTTAGACGAAAACACGATTCCATAAAATTTTCTGGATAGAAAAAAAATCCAAAGTTACCTCCAAACCGAACAATAAACCGCTGGTATTCAAAATATACTTCAAATTAGATCATGAAACTTTGTATACTAACCGAACTAACTATAAATTTTCACCGTAAAAAGCAAATACCTAAACTATTGGCGCTGCCTGCCGCCTAGCACCGCACTCTGTCTCGCTCTCACTCAGTCCGCGAGCAGTATCGTGCGAGCGAGATAAAGAGTGAATTTTAGCTGAGGTAGTATAGGCTCTTAAGTATTTCACGCTGTGCAATAATGGACTACTTAAGTCACATGTATCATAATGTAATAATTTTTGTTTTGAAAAATAAAGTACGTTCTTTTGTTTATTTCTATCTATATTCTACGCTCTCTGAGCTAAAAGTTCGATGCTCGATTTATGATGAACATTGTTATGTTGGCGACATATATCTACGCAGTATCCTACGTCTGACATTATTCAAATTCTTAATAATAACTTCGTGATCCTAGGGTTGTTACATAATATGTCGCGTATATTCTGCTCTATTCTGACTTCTACCCTTTACGAGACATTTTATAGATCTGTCAAATAAGGTTGTTGCTATAAACAAACTACCTATACCTACATCGTGAAATATCCGTATTGAAATTGGCTTAAAATATACTATAGCTTTTGCGGTTTTACTCGCGTGGTTGTCGGAAATTATTCCACGGAAACGTAATACCACTTCAAAAAGTATCCTTTGTTCTAACCCAAGTCATGATCTATTTATGCGTCAAATATCATCAAAATCCGTTCAACCGCATCACCTTAAGCGCAATCAGGTTGCGCTCGAAAGGACAACATTGTATCCTCCTTTTGGTTGTCCCTACTTGCCATCGCATCCGTAATGGCAGGCCTAAGCCAAGGGACCAGAACATGTTTGATAAATGATTTTATTTCTGTAAGTAGTTTTGAACAAACACTTTTACACTTCAATCATATTTCAAAACAAGATGAGGTCCGCGTTTCCTATCTGACTACTCTGAGAAGAAAGGCCGAAACAAACTGAGAGGACACAGTATCTTTTCCAGTGCAGACATAATCTTGGTCAGATGTCAGGGGAGCATTCAAGTATTACGTAACGCAATTTGGGGGGGGAGGGGGGTCTCGTAAAACGTTACGATGCGTTACGGGGGCGGGAGGGGGTCTTTCTTACAAGACGTTACGTAACAATGTTTCTTTTTTTTAATAAAAATTTAGGGAATTAAAACTCCCAAATTGGCAACCCTTTTCGTTTATATTTCACCGGGAATCCCTATTGTTTTCGTTGTCAGTATTCGTTTCAGTTTATGCAGAAGCACATTGCTCTAGTCGGTATTATTAAAGTAAGTTCATAGTGTTCATACTGCAATGTCCTCAAAAGAGGGAGATTTGACAAATTTAGACAAAATACGCAGGTGTGGCGGATTAAAAATTGTTTTATTTAGTATGATTACCGCAAAAGCAATTAAAACTATACCAAGGACAAAAACTATAACATAACTTTTAGCGCCTTTAGGGTAAAAATGGTCACTTGAGTGTTATGTAACGTTTAGAGAGGGGGAGGGGGGGTACAGAAAAACGTTACGGTGCGTTACAAGGGGGGGAGGGGAGTCTAAAATCTTCAAAAATTGCGTTACGTAATACTTGAATGCTCCCAAGGTCATTAGTTATGTGTTTGAAATGGTCTTTTGAGGAAAGAACCACACAGATCGAGTGAAACTGTCCAGTCAGTGCATCCATTTGTCAGTGCAGCGTGCAGCTAAATTCAAAACTTAAGAGTCCCTATCAATTTCGCGGTCTAAAAACAGAAAATTCAAGTTTTTTCAGCGCAAATTTCTCAATAACCTTAAGTTAACTAGTTTTTTTAAAAATACAAAGTTATTTATCAACTATTTATCTAGTAAGTGTACAATTTTAAATTTTGATAACTACCTACTTAATATAAATTACAAAAAATAAAAATCTAACACATCTTTTTACGTAAGCACGAAACATCATGTTTTTCAACTGCTTTTATAACTTACTGGCACCAAATAACAATCTGAAAAAAAAAATACTGGGCATATATTATATTAGTAAGTGCACTATTTAACTTTCAACCACGTTTATGGATAAAGGTATTTAAATGGATTGGTCTTGGATGATTCCTTCGAAAACATCAATCGGTTTCTTAGTGAACTTCAACTACACACATCAAAAGTGTCTAGGGATCAACATATATTTTTGCAATAACTTTTCTCCTGATTGATATTAATTAAAATTTTCTTTAAGGATTCATCAAATAAAGTGTTTTCGTTTGTCACAGTAACGATAAACCAAGTCACCTTTGCATTAATAAAGAAATTTGCCATTTTCCTAATAAAGGGATTTTTGACATTTGAACCACTAACACAAAAGTTCGAAAAAAAGACTGAAATAACAGTTTTCTCTAAAATTTTATTGGGTAACTTAAACAATTAATAATCCGTGTTTCTACCGCGAACACTAACAACACAAGAACATCGGTTTGGCATACTCAAAATGAGTTCATCCAAATCACGCTGTGGAATGGCCGCCCATGTTCGTTGCAACAACAAAAAAAGGTCTTCTTGCGACTGGATACCCTCCATATTCGGCAAAGCTCTTCTCTGTAGCATATCCCATGCATGCTCAATCGGGTTCAAGTCTGGCGACTGAGCAGGCCAGGGCAGGACATTGATGTTAGCTGCGGCGAGAGTCTGTCTTACAACTCTTGCGGTGTGCGGTCGTGCATTATCATGCATTAACTGAAATAAGGGACCGATTTGCACTTGTAGAGGAACGATGACGTCTGATACAATCGTCTCAGCATAAATTTGAGCGTTGAGGTGGCCTCTGATCCAAATCAACTCAGTTCTTCCGCCGATCCAAATACCCGCCCATACCATGATGGTTCCACCACTATAAGGATGGACTTCCTGGCACGATTTTAATCGCTGTTGGCGTCCAGGGGTTCTCCAGTGTCGTATACGTCTTGTATCCGGTCTCATACCAAAACGAGACTCATCAGAAAAGCACACGAAACGCCATTGTTCTTCTGCCCAATTTCTGTGTTCAAGAGCCCATTGATATCGAATCCTACGATTGTGCATTGCTATAGGTGGTACCCGTAGCGGTCTTCGGGAATGAAGGTTCACTTCATGCAAGCGGTTTCTCACTGTTTGGTCGCTAATTAAGTTCCCTGAAGAGTGATGAAGCCTCACGGCTAACATCATGGCGGTTATTGTTGGAGCTCTTCGAGTTAAGATTTGAATGTATCGGTCTTGTCTCCGTGTGGTGCAGCGATACCGTCCTCCATGGCGCTCAGCCACGGTACCAGTGCTTCGGTAACGTGTCCAAAGTCGACTGATAACACTCTGACTTGTATTCAGAGCTAAAGCCACAGTACGTTGCCGGGAACCAGCTTCTATCATTCCCACGGCTCTGAGCATTTCTTCCCTGCTTAAATGACGTCGCCGCTCCATAATAACGTTGGTTTTAATCAGTAGTAGGGAAACAGTAGCACTAATAATGTCTTCAATGCGTTGTATGTTTTTATAGGGAAAATATTGACAGCTGATTTTCATCTTTTACTCGAATTTGATTCACAGTTCCTGATTCAAATTATGAAATGCACCAAAAAGGATCCATATAAATTTATAAAATCATAAATTTATTACAAAGCCACATCTCAATCTCAAGAAATCCGCATAAAAATGCTTGATCCCTAGACACTTTTGATGTGTGTATATTCGGCGACCCTGCATACTTATCTCCTTTGCTGACTGTATATAGGTGTTGTTAGTAAGTGTACAATTTTGTTTTTTAAAGTTCAATGATTTAGTACTTGTAAAAAAATGTTGATCACGCTGAAAAAACCCAATAAAATCATGTGCAAAACCCTTGTCTACGCACTTATTACTAAGACTTTATTGAAAATAATAATAAGTGTTTAATATTTTAAAATTTGAGGTATTTATCTACCAAAATCAATGTTTATATTTTTATTTTGACTACTTATTTGACTGTAGTAAAATATCTAAATAATGGCTTATAAACTTAAATTCGATCGTTTGTGTACTAAAATTTAAATTCGTAGACTTACTAGATAAATAGGTGATAAATAACTGTGTATTTAAAAAAAGAATCTAGGTAACTTAAGGTTGTTGAGAAGTTGCGCTAAAAAAAACTGATTTTCTGTTTTCACCCCGCGAAATTGATAGGGACTCTTAAGCAACTCAAGGATTCGACAAGACCCCAGAAACGACATTTACGTAGACTGAATAAATTACTCAAACTGTCAGATCATGATTAAAACTAAGTAAGAAGAAAAAGAAAACAGAAAAAAAGCTATGACCTCACTAGTGTTGAAAATATAAACCATTATTACTATTATATTAGCATGGTTATGGATGGATTTATCAACACAAGCGTTTTTGTATAATCTTCTATCCTATCCACATATAACTTCAAAACGGTGCTATAAAATAGGTGTGGAACCCACTTTTCATCCAACACTCGCTGTCAAATTAATGTAACATACAAATTATGGCAAACAAGGTGTTAACATTGGCCCAAGTGCTACCTCTCTGGGGGAAATCGAGCGTGCTATTATTGCCCAGTCACCCGCAACTTTCATTTAACGGCAAGTAGTTCGCTGCCAGGTAAATTATTGCCCGGAATATTTCATTCATCAATGTTATAGCGACCAATCAGGACTGCGGTTAGAAATTTTGCAACAGTAGTTTTACCAAGGAATATTGTGTTACCCAGTAATTTGGTTGTGGAGGTTGGACAAGCAGTCGCTCCGTAGAAAATACTGGTATTCAGCTGCATCTGGTTAGATTGGAAGCCTACCCCAACATGGTTGGGAAAACGCTCGCCTGATGATGATGATGATGACGAATTTGACCAAAGGCAAATTTTTTGGCGAAAATGTATGTAATAATTTCTGCCTAAAATTAAAAGTTACCGCGCATTGATGTTACCGGGGAGTCCAGTGATAAAGGCATGTTTTAATAGTATGTTTTATTCATAAGCATTGTGATTGTGTGAAAATATATTCTCTCTACCTGATGAAGGTGTAAAATAGGTCACCGGATAAAAATCATACGTTTTACTACATCAGCTGGATTGATTGTTATCGACCGTAAGTATTTTAGAGAACGTTAATTTATCAATAGTGTTAGTAGACAGGTTTGTGATCTTCTTCTTCTTGTGATTCTTGATTATACACTCGTCAAGGGATAATTAGACAATGAAAGAGACTTTATTTCGTAAGCAGGTAGCAGGTTTTTGTTGTCAAAGAGTTTTTTTTTTCAAATACTACTGACGTACGGTTCACTTTACCTACCCACTGTTCACTGTACCTATTATTTTTAGCGAAAAGAGAACTGAAACCTTTTTGAATTAATACCATACCACTACGAGTAGGTAGGTCAGTACTCGTAATTTTTTACTGAAATTGAAATAGGTATCTGATATCGGGAAAGATATGATGGACAATTCTCGTAATTTTAAGAACGTTCAGTCTGATTTCAGACTCAATCTGTCAAAATATTTCTAATTTCTCTACATTTTTGATAAGTTTTTGACATTAATTGTCGTTGAGATGAGATTGCGACTAGATTTTGAACGTTTTTAATTACGAGAAATGACCTTCAGTTTATTTTGTTTGTTATATAACAGCTCTTATATGAATGAACTAGCTGCGTCCCGCGGTTTCACCCGCGTAAGTTTTGATCCCGTGGCAATATCGGGATAAAAAGTATACTATGTATTATTCTGATGTATAAACTATATTACTGTAAAGTTTCATCAAAATCCGTTCAGTAGTTTTTGCGTGAAAGAGTAACAAACATCCATCCTAACAAACTTTCGCATTTATAATATTAGTAGGAAGTAGGATATCTAAATAACATTTTTTACTATTGCTAACCATCTCAACACACGTCGCATTGATGCTGTCAAAGTCGATACCAGACACTTCACTTTTTGTTCATTTTTGTCTTTCATTCGGCATCTTTCACTCGAAGTTAAACGCCTGAACCAAAAATTAATTGAGAGTAAAAGTTAGTTCATTAGTCAACCGATCCATCGATGTTGGATTCTGTCACTTGGCATTCACTTGCTTACCAATGATCGAAAAATTAAATGAGACGATGAACGTTCATTCCGATGTAATTTTGTCGGTGAATAGATAAAAATGAACATTCCCTCGAGTGAAGCTTCTGATATTAAATTAGCTTAAGTGTAAGGCTGTGTGAAGTTATAAGTTTGATTCCCAATTTGAGCAAAATGTAGGCGTATCGTAAGACTACAATCACTAATATGCTAACCAATATCAAACCGAAATCGACACTATAGCAAGTGAAATATGAGACCAAATTAAGTTTTGGACTTCTTATTAGTTCGTAGCAGCTACTTGGAAACGGAGCTAATTTCTCACGAAGGAAATTGTATTTCGAGAAATATTTTCCCTTCACATTTATTTTATTAATGAACTGTCTTGACTTATTCTAAATATATTTATTATAAAACGCAACGTCCTTGTCTGTTTGTTAGTGCCTTTAAAGCTCAAGAATCACATATTTCATCAATCAATTCAATCTCATGTGTGTTTGTGTCTTCGTCTTTTTGTCTTTAATGGTTAAGGTATGGAAAGGTAACAGACAGATGGACTAACAGAGAAAGAGAGAAAAATAAAAGAAGAAGCAATGAAAAGAGAGTTCCTTTTGTTACCTTTATAATATTATGATTTTTTGAAATTACGTTAAAATTTATTAAAAAGTGAATACTAAAAAAAACTTTATTACAAAAAAAAACAAAAACTACAAAGTGAAAAATAACTAATTTCGGAAGTCGGTGTCATAAAGTGACTTCCGAAATTAAAGTTATTTTTCACTTTGTAGTTTTTTTTTCGATGTCAAAAAGCGAGAGGGGCTTGTGGCTAAGTAATAACAGCCGCACGGGTCGATCGATCAGGTTAAGCTACGCTTGCTGCGGTTGGTTCGTGGATGGGTGACCATCTTTACATACCAAGACCCCTTCGTGCATCGGAAAGCACGTTAAGCCGTTGGTCTCGGCTGTCATTCGTGGATCTTTGACTGTCGTTACGGGTCGTCAGACGCCCGAAAATCCGACAACCAGTCTTACGAAGGGGCATCGTATTACCCAGTAACTGGGTTGTGGAGGTCAGATAGGCAGTCACTCCATGTAAAATACTGGTGTTCACCTGCATCCGGTTAGACTGGAAGCCGACCACAACATCGTTGGGAAAAGGCTTGGCATAACTTTCGATATTAAAGTTATTTTTCACTTTGTAGATTTTTTTGGAAGTCGGTTTCTTTTTTTTTTTGTTAAAGTTTTTTTTTATAATCTTTGATTTGTTAGATTTGTCTACGCCCCGAATAGCAGAATAACTAATAAAATGTGGGCAACTTTCACGAAAAAAAAGAAAAAGATAATTAATTTTCTCAAACATTCGTTCTTATTCATTGGGAGGCGGTACGAAGTTCGCTGGATCAGCTAGTTTAGACATATACTCGTAAGAAAGAAATCTCGATGTTTTGCCAAGTTATCAAAACAGTGCGAAGTAGGGGCGCCTGGCACGATATAAATAAAAAAAAAAAGCCATCGACGGCAGAATTTACCGAAAGAACGTCCACAGCAATCTGCCACGTATTAAGCGTTCTCAGGAAAACACCGCGCGTATATTTTTACGTTCCATTCCACGTAACAAATCTTCATTAACTGAGAGCGTTCCGAGTTTCCTCAAGACGTTTGTGAAGGACTGTTTCCTTCACGCCGACTTAATGAAGAAGGCTGCGTGTTTATTTGCCCGTCTATCCATTTTGTCAATCTTAACTAAGAAATTAGGGGCTTAGATACACTAAGCTTTGTTTCTGATGAAATTCTGAAGGGCCTTAGATAGTATTGCGTAAGTAAGTAAAGAACAGTGATGGTCCAGTGGAAAAAACGGCCGCGACTTACGAGTTGTTGGTCGTAAGTTCGAACTCTGACGGGCGTTTTACTTTGTGTAAATTATTTCATCACCACTGCTCTCAAAACGGTGAAAGAACACATTGTGAGGAAAGCGGCATGTCCTAGAACCAAAAAATCGAAGACATGTGACATCTACCAATCCGCACTGGGCCCGTGTGGTGGATTACGGCCCACTCCCTCTCACGGAGAGGAACCCTGTGTGCAGTGGGAACTTTATAGGTTGATTATGCTAAATAAGAGTAGGGTCATTTCGAACAAATTTATCTGCAATGTCAATAAAATAATACATACATTTATAACATTATCCAAAATAATGGCGTGCCTATTAGTCCCTGAAGTGTATTTAATCTTTCTTCACTAGCTTTGTCAAAGACAAAATAAAGCAAAACAAAAACTTTTTACAAAAAAAAAAAAAACAACCGACTTCCAAAAAAACACTACAAAGTGAAAAATAACTTTAATTTCGTAAGTCGGTGGCAAACAACGAAAATGTGAACCCAACGACACCGACTTCCGAAATTAAAGTTATTTTTCACTTTGTAGTGTTTTTTGGAAGTCGGTTGTTTTTTTTTTTTGGAAAAGTTTTTTTTTTTATATTTTGTCTTATTATATTATTCACTTTGTAGTGTTTTTTGGAGGTCGATTTTTTTTTTTTTTTGTAAAAAGGTTTTTATTTTTCACTTTTAAGTTGCACTTACCCCACACAAATTCGTAAAACACCACCTGCTATGTAGATATCATTGACAAGAAGTCATTATAACATCATCAATTTAAACTAAGTGGAAAAAATACGTATTATGTTTTGCACTCGTTAATTGTTTATAAGTAAATCAATGTTTTTACATAGCTTTCTTATAATTTATCAAAACACAACACATGTTAATTTTTCACTAAATAACAAATTATCTTACATTAGATTATTAACCACGGGAAGACACGCTGCGCAGTCTCTAGATAAACTGAGATAAGGGATTCTCTTGCCCTTCTTAGAGAAAATTTAACTTAGCTGATTTTGCTATGCTTATGTTACTTTTTCATCCAAACTAAGTTGACATAGGTTCATAAGATTCTTCAAATAACTCAGATTCTGGCCAAATACACAATCTCAATCAAGTTTTAATAGGTATGTTGTGTTTTGCTAAATTATGACAAAACTATGCGAAAACATTTTATGGCGATATGATATATTATCAATGTATAACTTTTTCCATTTTTATCGTACACTAGCTGACCCCGCAAACGTCGTTTTGCAAAAATAAAAAATAGATAGTAGCCGATTCTCAGACCTACCCGATATGCACAAAAAATTTCATACAAATCGGTCCAGCCGTTTTGGAGGAGTACGGTAACTAACACTGTGACACGAGAATTTTATATATTAGATGTACTTACATCGACGGTTGAAAGGCTAATTGATCTAAGCGACATTTTGTAAAACTTGCAGTAGGACAGCTGATTAAAGTTTTTTTTTATATAAAATTATTTTTTATTAAAAAGAACTATTGCATAGACTTTTATTTATTTAAATTAAATAAATAAAAGTCTAAGCAATAGTTCTTTTTTTATGAATATTTTAATAAAAAAAAACTTTAATCTGTCCTACTGCAAGTTTTACAAAATGTCGCTTAGATCAATTAGCCTTTCAACCGTTGACACCATTTTATACACTTAAAATAATCCAAACATTCTTGGTATTTGTTTCATGATATTCTCTCCTCCACAGTTTTCCTTTGTCAAAATACCAAATTTTCAGGCCTGTTTAGTAGGTTTATGTCAATACTTTGTCACAAGCAATGACTGTCGTGGCGTGCCTTTATTATTTCGTGCGACAGCCTCTGTAGATTGACAAATGCGGGACTCGGCTCATTTAAAAATATTTTGTTAGTCTTTTGTTTGGCGAATGGCGAAAAATTGCGTGTGAAGTATTTAAGTAAATAGTTATTAGGAGTTAATATGTTGACGCATATGTAAAGACTGCTGCCACAGTCTTGCTCTCTTTTCTTCTTGGTCACGAGTGAAATGAAATGAAATTAAATGAACATGAACGAAATGAATTTAAATGAAATGAACATGAACGAAATGAAATGAAATTGTATATTTTGTTGGTAAATAGGATATCAAAAATAAAAATAAATAAGCTAGATCTGCGGAGTAATTGCGTAACACACTATCAGTAGCAATAGGTTTCATTTTGACAGTTCAACAAAATTCATTGCGTTATTTACGTTGTTGAGCAGACACATTTTTCGAACTTATGAAGCAATGGATCAGCAATATTCTTCAAAATGATTCAGATTGAGATTGATTGAGTGTTACGCAATTAGGGGCATGATCGGGTGTATCCCACTATTTCCATGGAAATACAAAATAGAAAAAGTGGGACCAGCGTTTTTTACAAATTATATCCCATTATTTCTATTGCGACAAAAAACGCAATTATGTTATTTGAAAAGTTTACCACATTTAATGAATAGATTAAAATTAAAACATGACTTCTCGGTATTCAAAAAAAAAAAAAATGGAGAACAAATTAATAATCTGCCATTTTTTAAAATAATTCTCCACCACATACTCTACAGTACAAATCACACCAAGCCAAGAGGTTTAAGGTTTTTCAAGAGGTTTTATGTGAAGAGGAAACGGACGGCGTGCACTTAAAAACTATATATTTAAAGATGAAATAAATAAATAGTTTTTAAGTGCACGCCGTCATAAGAGGTGATGCAGCGTTTTTTTTTGTCGCAGCCGACAGTAATTGAAATAATGGGACAATCAGTCTGAATCAGGGCCAGTATTTCTACCAGTAGAAATACCTAATAGAAATAGTGGTACACACCCGCATGATCAGCGCTTTCTATAGGACTACTCTGAGAAGAAAGGGCGAAACTTACTCAGAGGTCAATCTTTTTTAAAGTCCAGACATAATCTTGGTCAGATCATTTGACCATGTACATAGATTGATGTCTGAAATAGTATTTTGAGGAAAGTAACACACAGATTTGGGTGGACCAGTCCAGTGAGTTAGTATAAGCATTTGTCAATAATCAAGTAGCTCAACTCAGAATTTGGTTACTGAAGGTTGTGTCCTTGAAACGCCTTCGTGGCTTAAGTATTATGTTCTTCAGCCTTGCTCATCTGATCTAATTGTGCGGATTCTGTTCTTGCAAGAGCTGAACCTAGTTATGCCTCATTTATACGATGTAAGTTTCTTGTCTGTGGCATGCAATAAAATTAAACCGTTATTACTATATTTTTCTTATGTACAGAAGAAAAGATGGGCTTAAGAACAGTAAAAATATTGTAGGATAGTCCATTTTTTTTAACCATTTGCGTGTAAAATGTAGACATAATTATAAATTAAATAATCGCGTTGTTCTTCTTAAGTACGCTACGGTTTTGATGCGGTTTTCATCATCAATTATAAAATTTATTTCGGAAGGTTTATGTGTGTGTCGCAGATGGATTGTCGTATCCGCTGTTTTACCTATACGTTTAGCAGCTTTGTAAGACTTAAAGCTATGACAATCCACAAAACGGAGCTGCTTTGTAAAACGTCTAGCGGTTATGTAAAACGGCTAGCGGTTATGTAAAACAGCGGATTCGACAATCTATCTGCGATATGTATACTGTCTACATTTATATTAAACTTAAATGTAATTCAGAAATCTCGATGTCATGTCAAGTTGTTAAGACCGCGCGAAGCAGGGCCGGGTCGCTAGTTGAATATACAGGATTAACATTCAAGCCATTTCCTACATGATATATCGCAGTTACAAAATTATCAATAAATCACTCCTCAAAGTTTGTTATTTAGGAAAATAAATAACGAGCGTGTGAATTATTTGAAACTCAGTCATTTTGCGAACAGGAAAACCGAGATGGCTTCTATAGCTCCAACTTTCTATCATACTGGAAAAATGGTGGCATTAATACGTCATAATATGGCTCCAGTTGGTAGGTATTAAAAGTCAATACTCAAATGCGGTGATGAAACTAGAATTCGAGTAATATGCCTATTGATCCCATGAATATTAAACTCATGACTTCTTTCCATGGGAGTAAACAGAGAATACCTACAGAACGTTATCTGATCCTTACTCCTTTTACTTCGTTCATGTTCATACTTTCTGAAGAACATCCTAATTCCTAATTTACTAATCCTACAATCCTTCCTACTTCCTACTAATATTATAAATGCGAAAGTTTGTGAGGATGGATGTTTGTTACTCTTTCACGCAAAAACTACTGAATGGATTTTGATGAAACTGTACAGTAATATAGCTTATACATGAGAATAACACATAGGATTCTTTTTATCCCGATATTCCCACGGGATCAAAACTTACGCTGGTGAAACCGCGGTTCGCAGCTAGTCATCTATAAGTCTATTATGTGTAAAAATAATACAGTCAAATACAAGAAATGTGAAGAAGTCGGTGTCAAAAAACGAAATGCGGAACCAGTGACACCGACTTCCAAAATTAAAGTTATTTTTCAATTTATGTGTTTTTTTTGGAAGTCGGTTTTTTTGGAAAATAGTTTTTATTTTTAACATTTCTGTTGTACCTACCTCATACAAATTCAATTAGTACTACTTGCTATGTAAATATCAGTGTCTGGAAGTTATTAAAACAATCAATATAACCTAAGGGAAAAAATCGTATTATTGAAGCTAACTCAAAAACTACTTAAGCAAAGTTAATCAAATTTATATGGGACCACCCCTGAGGCATACCTTATCCATTAAAAGCAATTGCAGCCAAGTGGTGCCAAGCTAAGGAGCATTGAAGACACCGATTAGAAGAATCATCAAAATTCGCATAGAAATGCCGGGGATGCAGTACATTTATGCATATAACTTCGTACATAAGACTAATTACCTAACGTATTATATACTAAAACCATCCTGAAAGTATGTAGATCACGTTAATGAAATGAACATCACCATTGATTCATTAGTTTTAGAGAAAATCGCGGACATACATACATAGGGGCGAATACAAAACATTCTTTTTTGAAGTCGGTTAAAAATAGGTTTATTTGTCACCGAAACACGTGCATACAAAAAGATAATTAACTGTAATAATAAAACAAAATAGTTACGAGCACAAAACAGAATTAGTCGACTGCTCATGACTGTGACAAGAAGGCTTCCACTCAGCATGACTCTGTGCTATACACACCCACATCACATTATGAACAACTTTTAAAATGGAACCAAACATGAAATCGCGGAAAAAAAAAATCTGCTGTTCCCTGCATTTTAACGAGTTATGCGAACATAAATGTAGGGAACGGCTGATTTTTTTCCACGATTTCAGGTTTGGTCCCATAGTAAAAGTTGTTCATAATGATGAGTACAAAGACCCTTTAAGAGAAAAACGGTGATTAAATTTCACCCTGTATACCAACATACAGATCATTTTCTTGGTAATAAGCAGTTGAAGTTCAGACTTTCCAAACATCAATCTTTCTAGGAAAATCAATGTTTTCTGTAGTCTGTCTGTTATTCAGAAATTACTGAAAAGAAAGAAAAATAGGTTTATTTGTCACAGAAACACGTGCAAACAAAAAGATAATTAATTGTTGAGCACAAAGCAGAGATAGTCGACGGCTGCATAGAGATATTTTTTGTTTTTATTATATGCTGTCATTACAATTAATTATCTTTTTGTTTGCACGTGTTTCTGTGACAAATAAACCTATTTTTCTTTCTTTTCAGTAATTTCTGAATAACAGACAGACTACAGAAAACATTGATTTTCCTAGAAAGATTGATGTTTGGAAAGTCTGAACTTCAACTGCTTATTACCAAGAAAATGATCTGTATGTTGGTATACAGGGTGAAATTTAATCACCGTTTTTCTCTTAAAGGGTCTTTGTACTCATCATTATGAACAACTTTTACTATGGGACCAAACCTGAAATCGTGGAAAAAAATCAGCCGTTCCCTACATTTATGTTCGCATAACTCGTTAAAATGCAGGGAACAGCAGATTTTTTTTTTCCGCGATTTCATGTTTGGTTCCATTTTAAAAGTTGTTCATAATGTGATGTGGGTGTGTATAGCACAGAGTCATGCTGAGTGGAAGCCTTCTTGTCACAGTCATGAGCAGTCGACTAATTCTGTTTTGTGCTCGTAACTATTTTGTTTTATTATTACAGTTAATTATCTTTTTGTATGCACGTGTTTCGGTGACAAATAAACCTATTTTTAACCGACTTCAAAAAAGAATGTTTTGTATTCGCCCCTATGTATGTATGTCCGCGATTTTCTCTAAAACTAATGAATCAATGGTGATGTTCATTTCATTAACGTGATCTACATACTTTCAGGATGGTTTTAGTATATAATACGTTAGGTAATTAGTCTTATGTACGAAGTTATATGCATAAATGTACTGCATCCCCGGCATTTCTATGCGAATTTTGATGATTCTTCTAATCGGTGTCTTCAATGCTCCTTAGCTTGGCACCACTTGGCTGCAATTGCTTTTAATGGATAAGGTATGCCTCAGGGGTGGTCCCATATAAATTTGATTAACTTTGCTTAAGTAGTTTTTGAGTTAGCTTCAATAATACGATTTTTTCCCTTAGGTTATATTGATTGTTTTAATAACTTCCAGACACTGATATTTACATAGCAAGTAGTACTAATTGAATTTGTATGAGGTAGGTACAACAGAAATGTTAAAAATAAAAACTATTTTCCAAAAAAACCGACTTCCAAAAAAAACACATAAATTGAAAAATAACTTTAATTTTGGAAGTCGGTGTCACTGGTTCCGCATTTCGTTTTTTGACACCGACTTCTTCACATTTCTTGTATTTGACTGTATTATTTTTACACATAATAGACTTATAGATGACTAGCTGCGAACCGCGGTTTCACCAGCGTAAGTTTTGATCCCGTGGGAATATCGGGATAAAAAGAATCCTATGTGTTATTCTCATGTATAAGCTATATTACTGTACAGTTTCATCAAAATCCATTCAGTAGTTTTTGCGTGAAAGAGTAACAAACATCCATCCTCACAAACTTTCGCATTTATAATATTAGTAGGAAGTAGGAAGGATTGTAGGATTAGTAAATTAGGAATTAGGATGTTCTTCAGAAAGTATGAACATGAACGAAGTAAAAGGAGTAAGGATCAGATAACGTTCTGTAGGTATTCTCTGTTTACTCCCATGGAAAGAAGTCATGAGTTTAATATTCATGGGATCAATAGGCATATTACTCGAATTCTAGTTTCATCACCGCATTTGAGTATTGACTTTTAATACCTACCAACTGGAGCCATATTATGACGTATTAATGCCACCATTTTTCCAGTATGATAGAAAGTTGGAGCTATAGAAGCCATCTCGGTTTTCCTGTTCGCAAAATGACTGAGTTTCAAATAATTCACACGCTCGTTATTTATTTTCCTAAATAACAAACTTTGAGGAGTGATTTATTGATAATTTTGTAACTGCGATATATCATGTAGGAAATGGCTTGAATGTTAATCCTGTATATTCAACTAGCGACCCGGCCCTGCTTCGCGCGGTCTTAACAACTTGACATGACATCGAGATTTCTGAATTACATTTAAGTTTAATATAAATGTAGACAGTATACATATCGCAGATAGATTGTCGAATCCGCTGTTTTACATAACCGCTAGCCGTTTTACATAACCGCTAGACGTTTTACAAAGCAGCTCCGTTTTGTGGATTGTCATAGCTTTAAGTCTTACAAAGCTGCTAAACGTATAGGTAAAACAGCGGATACGACAATCCATCTGCGACACACACATAAACCTTCCGAAATAAATTTTATAATTGATGATGAAAACCGCATCAAAACCGTAGCGTACTTAAGAAGAACAACGCGATTATTTAATTTATAATTATGTCTACATTTTACACGCAAATGGTTAAAAAAAATGGACTATCCTACAATATTTTTACTGTTCTTAAGCCCATCTTTTCTTCTGTACATAAGAAAAATATAGTAATAACGGTTTAATTTTATTGCATGCCACAGACAAGAAACTTACATCGTATAAATGAGGCATAACTAGGTTCAGCTCTTGCAAGAACAGAATCCGCACAATTAGATCAGATGAGCAAGGCTGAAGAACATAATACTTAAGCCACGAAGGCGTTTCAAGGACACAACCTTCAGTAACCAAATTCTGAGTTGAGCTACTTGATTATTGACAAATGCTTATACTAACTCACTGGACTGGTCCACCCAAATCTGTGTGTTACTTTCCTCAAAATACTATTTCAGACATCAATCTATGTACATGGTCAAATGATCTGACCAAGATTATGTCTGGACTTTAAAAAAGATTGACCTCTGAGTAAGTTTCGCCCTTTCTTCTCAGAGTAGTCCTATAGAAAGCGCTGATCATGCGGGTGTGTACCACTATTTCTATTAGGTATTTCTACTGGTAGAAATACTGGCCCTGATTCAGACTGATTGTCCCATTATTTCAATTACTGTCGGCTGCGACAAAAAAAAACGCTGCATCACCTCTTATGACGGCGTGCACTTAAAAACTATTTATTTATTTCATCTTTAAATATATAGTTTTTAAGTGCACGCCGTCCGTTTCCTCTTCACATAAAACCTCTTGAAAAACCTTAAACCTCTTGGCTTGGTGTGATTTGTACTGTAGAGTATGTGGTGGAGAATTATTTTAAAAAATGGCAGATTATTAATTTGTTCTCCATTTTTTTTTTTTTTGAATACCGAGAAGTCATGTTTTAATTTTAATCTATTCATTAAATGTGGTAAACTTTTCAACTGTAGTCTGTCTGTTATTCAGAAATTACTGAAAAGAAAGAAAAATAGGTTTATTTGTCACAGAAACACGTGCAAACAAAAAGATAATTAATTGTAATGACAGCATATAATAAAAACAAAAAATATCTCTATGCAGCCGTCGACTATCTCTGCTTTGTGCTCAACAAAGCAGAGATAGTCGACGGCTGCACGTCATGACTGTGACAAGAAGGCTTCCACTCAGCATGATGCTACATCATAATTGCCTATGACCATAATACTTGTTTCTACCATAGGAATCGACTTTGCACGAAGCACGATGTAGGTTGAGAGGTAAAACATCGATCTTTACTTTTTAATATTATAAAGAGGTTTTGTGAGTTTGTATGTAGGGGGTAATCTTCGGAACTGTAGATCCGATTACGAAAATATTTTATCTAATTGAAAAGCTACAGTATTGCAGTGTCACAGGATATATTTTAAACAGTTTTATTTGACTTGCCCTGTTTGGTTTTATGTTAATACAAGAAGTTTCACGCGAGTAGAAGTTATTAATTTACAAAGTGAGTCCATTTTTTAACTGTTTTTTTTACTTAAACGGTTCGAAATGAACTTTACAAAAAACACTATTCAATTCATGTCAAGGACACTTGAGTACTTCCGCACACAGAATGATGACCTACAAAGGAAGCTATCACAAAAATATTTAAGTTGCCATTAAATCGACATCATTACTCCATATCATGCGAAGTTTGTGTGTCAAGTAAACAGATGTGCGGTATTCAAGCGGTATTGAGGTACTGGACAGGTATTTACCGCATACCTGGGGGTAAAGACAGCTTTTGTGGGGTTTATTAAGTAGGGAAACTCGTGAAAGGCAGTCATTAACATGTGTATGTAAATTAGGGGCTGCGTACATGAGCTTGTGATAGTTTATAGTTTTTTTAAAATAGTTTTTATAGTGTTGGTTTATGCGTGTTTACTTAACTTACGTTAATATTAAGGGATCTTGATTACTTTTGTACTCAGCAGGAGACTGACTTATCAACCCCTGAAACGGTATTTATCTGTTAGACGAAGCCGATACTAAAGCCCATATTAGAAGCTTCACTCGAGTGAAACGTCTGATATCGGCTTTAGTCTTTCGACTTTCGTATAAGGTTAATTTTTATTTCATTCCACCATCACACGACACCATCAAAATAACAAGTAAGGTATATACAAATGAACGTTCATCTCCTCTTTTCATTTCACTTTTCGATTATTCGGTAGGCGATTGAAAGATCCCGAGTCCAACATCGTTGGATCGATTCATTAATGGGATGCATGAAGAAGCCTCCTCGTGTAGCGCAATTTGTTCCGCCAGTTACTTAACTGAACCCAGCGCCCGGTGTGTCTGGCATCCTGGACAGAGACACCCAACACTTTATTTGACTGGCCAATTCTTCCCTTGCGGTGGTAGGGCTAACGCCCGCCTGGTTTGCGACCACTCTCCCACCGGAGTCCGGCGTCAAGTAGCCAGCTGTGTTTCGTCGATGCGTGGGAGTTCCAGTGCCTTAGGCATCTTCTGGGCACGATCGTTCCATCATAGGCCTCATCCATCGCTCTCAATCAGACGTGATCGAGGTCAAGAGAGGGCCAGTTCACCAATAAAAATAAAAAAAATCACTCCCGATTAATCTTGTGTTCAGACGTTTCACTCGAGTGAAAGATAGCAAATAAAAGGTTAAAAATTAACGAAAAGAGAAGCGTCTGATATCGGTTTCAACGACGACGCCCGAAACTAAATTTGCTTTTGAGGCTTCGGTTCAAAATAACTCAAATTTTACTTCTTCATCAGTCTCACTGTCGTTCCATCAACGGAAAGTCAGTGACATACACTGAATTTCCGCAAAAAAAAAATCAGCTGTTCCCTAAATATTTATGTTCGTATAACTCGTCAAAATGTAGGGAACAGCTGATTTTTTTTCGCGATTTCAGGTTTGGTCCTATAGTAAAAGTTGTTCATAATGATGAGTACAATGACCTCTTAAGAGGTTGTTAATGTTTTTCTAATAACCCTGAATATATGCTAGGTAAACTCTGCTTGCGCGATGTAGGATTTTGTGTGACATCAGTGTGATGTGTAGTTGTTTCTGTAATTAAGGTATTTATTATAGTATTGCTGGGTTCATTAAAATAAATCAAAAGCAATATTGTCACGATGAGAGAAAACATTGTTGGTAAACATGAAAATGTTCTTAACCGCATTGATTAATTATTACTTTGTCTTTTTTCGTTATATTTAAATTGTATGCTAGTTTTTAATTTTTTCAAATGTGATTTTCTTTCTTTAGCTTGCAAAGCCAATGAATTTTACCTACTTAAAATCTTAAGAGGAAATATGCGATTGGAGAGACTTTTGCAAAAGCCTAAGTAAAACGTAATTAATTATTTAAGTAATTCGAGGTTTGGCTCTCATCTATTTCCTCCTCCAATATTGGACCAATTTAGAAGATATTTCATAAAATGAATAAGAAGGACATATAGATATACTGTGTCCCTATGTTTTTCTTTTTCATTAATAGTTGTCTTTGTACACTAGACCTCTGTTGACAGCGTTTTAAATCGACATTTTTGAGCATTTTTTGAGGGTTCTAGTGCTTATAAAAATAATGTATCATCAAAAAGGAAAACTTAAGGACATACAAGTAGTTAATATTGATTATTCTGTAAAAAATCATTGCTTTATGGTCGTTAACCAGAAATAAAACAGGTGAGAGCGTTTCTATGGAGAAACGATCAGCCGTACCTATTTCCTCTTAACCTATACTACCTCAAATGGCTTAGCATGATCCTCCGTTATGTCGAAAATACTACAGCATTAATTTTGAAATAAATATATGGTAAAGTTGAGGATTAATGTTAGGTCTTATGTTAGACGAAAACACGATTCCATAAAATTTTCTCGATGGAAAAAAATCCAAAGTTACCTCCAAACCGAACAATAAACCGCTGGTATTAAAAAAATACTTCAAATTAGATCATGAAACTTTGTATACTAACCGAACTAACTATAAAGCAGGTCTTATGTTATTTACTTTTTTTTAATTACCATTATTTTCACCGTAAAAAGCAAATACCTAAACTATTGGCGCTGCCTGGCGCCTAGCACCGCACTCTGTCTCGCTCTCACTCTGTCCGCGAGCAGTATCGTGAAAGCGAGATAAAGAGTGGATTTTAGCTGAGGTAGTGTAGGCTCTTAAGATCCACGCGAAGGTCACACACACTACGTTTTCAAGACAAACACCATTTTTTCCAAGACACTGCTCATTCATTCCATTTCCGTCTAATTCGTATAAAAGTGGAAGCAGTGGCACACAACCATGCACACAAAGGAAGGACGTAAGTACACGATAGTGATGTGTTTAATCCAGCCTTACCACAGTCGGTCACGTTTTGTCCTTGGTTAAGATTATGGGGGTAGCGGGGGGGAGGGGGGGCATTAAGATATACTCTGTTGCCTTATTCGGCATTCGTAGGTGTAGTAAGTGGTAGTTTAATTTTATTTGCCGTCGTACATTCATACATCACACACACATTCACCATTCATTACTTGCATTCATCATTCTTTTCTCGTCATTGTGTATTTTTTGTCACTGCTGCTGCATGCTGTATAAGCATGTATCAGAAATGAGAAGTCATACCTATTTAAGGGTGTGGTTCAGACCATATAACTGAACAACTTTCTCTATGGGACCAACATCGTAATAGCGAAAAAATTATCAACTGTACCAGCGGCGAAGGGTGAATTTATGAAAGAGGTAAACAGGAGCAAAAAAAAAAAATCAATAAAACGTTTCATTATATTATTTAATGATGAATTGACTATAGAATGGTTGAGTTCTGAATTTTCGAAGGGAAGCCGGCGGGAATCGCGTTGTATGGTACCTTCGCCACTGAACTGTACCATACGAACTTCAATACTAGATCATGACATCTGATATTTTAAAAATATGTAATATGTATGCTAAAAATATCTGATGTCCTCCCAAATGCAAGCAGGGAGGAACAGTCTACTGATGCAGATGGATGCAGATTTGCAGATTCAAACTATTTGCTTAAAATCCTATTTATTTTCTAAGTTACAATAGAGATTATAAGAGCAGTTTGATAATTCACTTTAATTTTTCATTTTACATAAAACTAGCTGCGCCCCACGATAAAAATTCAAAATGTGCCAATTGCTTAATACGTATTTCTGGAGTTGTCGACTAGCCCACAAATAAATTATCTTCGTTCGAGTCGTATAAAGAAAAAATATATTATTTAAAAGTGACGATTCCTCCGTTTCAAGCGATTAAATTCGTGCGAATTGACTAATAAGCCCAAACATTCAGTACAAAGACACCTTCTGCTATTAACGATGGCATGCAAATATTTATATTTATTCAACTTAAAAAATAGTTCTCTCTATCTCAAAAAAACGAAGGTATAACGATGTCGAAGTCATATAACGAACATGACCTGAAAATATTTTCAGTTGAAAGTGTACTTTAAACTCAAATTATGAGTACAGGAAGGGGTAGAGCAGACAAGACAAACAAAACTATCATTCGAAGACGAGGAACAAAATGGTGGTTGGAAAAGTTTGGAGAATACTCCAAAATCGATATTTTGAAGCTGTTAAACTTACACACTTAAACATGAATGTGCATACTTTAGTGAATTTTGAGTTGAGTTTGGCTTACAGCTGGTATAGCTAAACGCCAATTAATAAATTCAGTCTATCGCAGTCCACTGCTGAACATAGGCCTCTCCCAAGAAAAAGGCAGAAGGCGGAGGACAGGGTCTTGTGGTACACCATAACACCCTGTCTTCCGCATCCAGTCTGTCCCAGCTACCTTCATAACGCGCCCCACACTACGCTTGCCGATACTCTTCTGAGGGTCTATTCTCTAAGTCCGTCATCGAAGATACGAGCCCACCCGAAAGTAGTTGATATCCGTCAAAATTTCGACCGAAACTACGGGTTACGTGCAGGAGTAGACCCGAGTACTCGTCTGGTCATAGCAAAATGTGATTGATTAAAAATCCGCTACCTATGTGGTTATCATAACACCACAGTATTCGACCATAGCTATGATTTCAAGGTGGAATCAGAAATATTTTGTCGTTTTATGCTTTTCAGTCCGATTTTTCGTAGTGGGGTAATTAATCCCTATTATATAATTTAAAAAAAAATGTTCATCCCATGTTGACACTTGTTCGATAAACAACAATTTAATGGGTCAAAAAGACTTAATTATAGCATAGTGTAAATAACAAGCGGTCACGGACCATTAAAAAAAGTTAAACACACTTTCAGTTTCCACCATTACTGATAAAAATCTCGAAAGTTGTGTGTGCACGCACACATAGAAGCGCTCGAATGGCGAGCGAAGTCAAACCAATGAAATGTGCGCATTTATCACTTCTAAGATGACGATATTATCGTGGACGTCCACGGCTTATCGATAACACGAAGTAAAATTTATGGAAATATTTAAAGACGCTTTAAACGGTCCATGGCATATCTACCTAACCGCCATTTTGTATTTTTTTAAAATGGCGGCCACGGATGTAATTCTGGACAGGTAGTTATGCCAGACTCCATATAAAAATCTTCACTCCCCTTTCCATCCACGATAACGTTATATCGTGCTCATATTTCCATACATTTAAGGCCACGAACACTGACGTCCACGATAATGTCATCACGTTAGAAATTATAAAAGTGCAAATTGCCAGAAGCGAGTGCGCTTGCACTCGCTGTACCTACGTAGACACGTGTCTATATGTGCGTGTCCTTTCGTTGTACCTCCTGTACTCATTTATTTTGTGGTTTAAGTGTGTAGGGATGTAATGGATTGTCGGCCATTAAATTTAAGTTCAGTGCATCTTTTTCTTTCTATTTCATTCAGAAAAGGACAGAAGATAAATATTAGTTTAGTCCTGTCAAATTAGTCAGCGCCTGACGTAAACTGGCGTATTTTTAGTAACCAATTTTTTAATCACGTCTAAACTTGTCTATGGATTATCTAATTTGACAGGACTAAACTAATATTTATCTTCTGTCCTTTTCCTAATGAAATAGAAAGAAAAACATGCACTGAACTTAAATTTAGTTTAGTTTGTGAACAACAGAATCGGGGCCAATGAAAATTATATGAATATGTTATGTAAATTTTTAAGGTATGTGAGTAGATGAACTACGCATCACACTGATCACGCAAAATCTTGCATCGCGCAAGCAGAGTTTACCGCTCAACTAGCATATTCACAACGTCCCAACATCAATCGTCAGGCAGTTGCCCTCCAGACACAACACCCGTCTGGTCGGAGGATACTCCCTTTTCTATGGAAGATGGCTGAACATTACACCCTGTTCCTCATGCCTCTATACAATTATTACACACTAGCAGCGCCCCGCGGCTTTACCGCTGTTAGTTTACATCCCGTGGGAATATCGGGATAAAAGTATCCTATGTATTAATCTTGGTTATAAACTATCTGTGTGCCAAATTTCATTCAAATCCGTTCAACGGTTTACGTGTGATTGAGTAATAAACATCCAAACATCTTCACAAACTCACATTTTTATAATATTAGTAGGATAGTAGGATAAATGCTATGTGAAAGAAATGCGCAGTTAAACAATATTGATGTACTTATATGAGTGGTCAATATACAGCCCTCTCAACTGTTGAAAAATCAAAATTTGATTTATAATAATAGAAGTTCAATTGTGTTTCATTAGCCACAGTTGAGCTAATAGCTCGTACAAAGTGTAATTGTAGTAAGGAAGTGTTTCGATACCTTCCTTACTACAATTACGCTTTGATACGGCCATTTTGTTTTCAGGGCAGCGGCACGCGAACTTCTGCTAGTGGTTAATAATACAATGTACGGTTCCAATTGCAGTAGCATCGTGTTAGTAAATGGAATTTTAACTGTTTCGATTAAAGTTTATTTTTATTTCAAGATAATGGAAAACAAACCTTATGTCGAAGGATGGAACCAAATGTTTTTGTTAAAGAAAATTGAATTCGCTTTCGAATTGTGTGCGGTCACTTGGGTGAGGTTCGAAAATTGAATTTTACAGAAACAATTGAATAAATCTGCCTAACGTTTACCCAACTATGTTGGGGTCGGCTTCCAGTCTAACCGGATTCAGCTGAATATCAATATTTTACATGGAGCGACTGCCTATCTGACCTCCCCACCCCAGTTGCTGAGTAACACGATACCCCTTGGTAAGACTGGTTGTCAGACTTTTGGTTTTCTGACAACCCGTAACGACTTGGCACGGAGGGGTTTCGGTATGTAATGGATGGTCACCTATCTACGGATCGACCTCAGCAAGCGTTGCTTAACCTTGCAGATTGGCCCTTGTGGCTTTACAGAATATCACTATTATAATAGAAACAAAGAAAGAAAAATAGGTTTATTTATAACAGAAACACGTGCAAACAAAAAGATAATTAACTCTAATGACAGCATATATAACAAAAACAAAAAAAAAATATCTTTATACATGAGCACAAAGAAGAGATAGTCGACGGCTGCACGTCATGACTGTGACAAGAAGGCTTCCACTCAGCATGATGCTGTGCTATAGGGGACCCACAGCACAGTGCTGATTTTCAGTGGTTACCCGAAAAGGACGTACGGAAACCAAGTCAGATCAAATGATTCGTACTTAACAGGTAACAAAATAAAATAAAACAAACAGTACTCATAAATTAAAGCAACTACTTAATCAACAATGATATGAAATTAAATAACATAAAATTTAATTTATCCGCAGGCATCAGCGTGCGTTCTTAAAAAGGTTTAAAAGATAATAGAATATATTCATACATTTGATATGAAACATCATAAAATGTGCAAGGTCTGCGACTAGCTACAGAACTAACATAGCATTTTTATCTTTTCCAAGCTACTTTTACGAAGAAAAAGCCATGAATTTTCCAGGAAATTTAATCAACTTTCATTGGAATCGTGGAAGAAAACTGTGGCCAATTCTACGATGCGCTTCGAGTGTCTTAGTCATATTTACATATCTGAATCCATTGTTGTTGTAAGCACATATTGAAGAGATTCTACGGTCAGCTGGTTTTACGAAACTGGATTTTATTAAGGTTTTCATTATATATTTTTAACCGACTTCAAAAAGGACGAGGTTCTCAATTCGACTGTAAGTTTTTTTTTTGTATGTTTGTTACGCAATATCGCCGACAGTTGGAAAATCGATTTCAAAAATTATGCCTCGGGGTGGTCGCTTATAAATTTTATTAAATTTGCGTGTGTGGTTTTTGAGTCAGCTTCAATAATACGTATTAATTTTGCCACTTAGTTTATATTGATGATGTTATGAGCATTTTTGTTTAAACTGCTACCTATCTTTGAAAATAGCTTACTGAAATTGTTTTTTATATTTTGGCTAATTGTTGGTTTAGTCGAATGATAAATCTTACAAGTTTTGCTATGTATGTATTTTTTTTATTATAAGGCGCTTATTTCAAATAATATATGTAAATAAATAGTAACTTAGATACGTTTTGGTCATGACCGTTACCAAATAATAAAAAAGTCCGGAAAAAGTCCGTTACCGGTCGAACTCGAGTGTCCACTGAAGACAGATCAAAACTGACACTTCAAAATAGCTGCTGGTGTTAACATATTTGATTTGGTTGTTATAATTAAATAAAAAATCGGCGAGTAGTAGAAAAAAATCAGTACTAAAATGGATTCAATTTACGGTCACGGTGCAAGGACATGTCCACTTAACACATACCTAGGGGACAGAATATAAACTTTAAAATGTTATTAAATACTTGTATTATAATATTATAGAGTTTACCATGGTTGAAAGCTACAAATTGATAACAAAAACTAAAATATGTGGAGTATGTAATAAGAAGCAAATAGCGAAGAAATATTTTAACGTAGGTCATATCTAAAAGAGGACAGTACTGCAAGACGTAAGATGCCACAATTCTGGATTTAATTTTGTTATTTGTTTTAAGTTTCTCTTAACAATTTAAGTAAAAAAAGAAAACTTCAGTCTTTTGGATCTATTCAATAATTACTCGATACTTCAATGTCATAAAAATGTTAGTTATTTGCAACTTGTATGTATGGGACATCCCATAAGAGGGTTGGTAGCCATTTTGACGAAAATGCCCTTATAATGACTTTCTGACACTGATATTTACATAGCAAGTAGTGTTATACGAATCAGTGTGCGGTAAGTACAACTTAAAAATTAAAAACATAATCAGCCTATAATGTTCCTACTGCTGCGACAAAGGCCTCCTCTCTGTGAGAGGGAGTGGGCCATAATCCACCGCGCGGGCCCAGTGCGGGTTGGTAGATGTCACATGTCTTCGAATTTTTGATTCTAGGACATGCCGGTTTCCTCACGATGTTTTCCTTCACCATTTTAAGAGCAATGGTGATGAAATAATTTACACAAAGTAAAGCGCCTGACTGTGTTCGAACCTACGACCTACAACTCGTAAGTCGCGGCCGTTACCACTAGGCCACCACTGCTCCTAAAAATAAAATAAAAAAAAAAAAAAAACAACCGAATTCCAAAATATGGGACCACCCCCGAGGCATACCCTATCTATTAAAATACGAATTTTTGAAATCGATTTACAATTCCCGGAGATATTGCGTAACAAACATACAAAAAAAAAAAATATAAAAAATAAACCTCCTCCTTTTTGAAGTCGGTTAAAAACATACAGTCGAATTGAGAACCTCCTCCTTTTTGAAGTCGGTTATAAACTAATGACTCAGCTTTTAGAATGAGCGAGATGAAATGAAAATAGGTTCACGTCAATGACCTCGGATGGACATATTGTTAATTCATCCCTTGTTCGTCTCCGAAAATAGCGTCCATGACGGTTCCCAGTTAGGCGGATTCAATTATCTGAAAATCTCAGTAAGCTTCTAGATTCCAATGATTAAAAATTTGTTTTGAATGAATGGATAAAGTTTTAGTTATTTTTAATACAGTCATGTTAACGAATTGCAGTGTTATAGCCATTTCAAACAACTGTCAAAGAATGACAGTTAATTGAATTTGGTAGTCACTTTGCTACCTACTTTGACTTTAAATTCGAAAAGAAGAACTTGGCCTTCTTCTTTTTTGTGTTTGTGTTTTTTCTTTGCGTGATGTCTTACCGCAAATATACGTAATTTCTTTCTTTTATTTTCTTTTCTTTCATTTTGTTTCTTTTAAGAAACATTATTAATTTATTCCTCAGTGATAGAATCTACCACTTTTTGTCTCTGCATCACCGAAGGCTTGACTGGTAGTAAAATGCCTATGGAATGAAGTCCACTTCTGTGCAAATAAACATGAGAATACTTAAAAAGGACAAGACAACCATTCGAAAACAGTCTGTCAAGAGAATATAGCTTTGCGATTTCTAGCATTAGTAGTTTTTTACTTTTCTCATAATATACAATCCTAGTGTTGAGACCAACACCAAAATACAAAAAAAAAGATGGCTACTTTCTTCATTATGTAACCTTTCTTCTATTTACTGACACAAGTAGTTATTTACCGTACTTTTCTATAGTTTCGCTCTAATTGCGTAAAAAGTATAGGAAGGGAGCTTACCGAAGTAATCTCATGACTAATTCTATTGGACTAGTTTGGGCTCTGAGACTTTCTGGGTCGACTATTTCGCTTGTAATAAGGAAAGTATGTAGGAAAGCCAGGTATGTATAAATAATATATTTATATACGATTTATTCCGATCTGATCCCCTGAGCCCCCCTCCACCCCCCCCCCCCCCCCCTGGATACCCGCTAGACGTATTTTAATACTACAAAGAAAAAAAGGGCTTTGAAAATCCGTGGCATATATGCTGTTGCGGCATTTTGTTTTTTTTTTTTTCAAGCTATCAATTTATATAGGGCACATGCGTGGAAACCATTTTGAAAAAAAAAACAAAAGGGCACGACAGTAGGTATGCCAGGTTCCGTGTACAAATCTTATTCTATTACTGGCTGATTTTTCCAACGCCAGATAATTTTATCGAAGGAATAATTTTGAATTATTGACAGTTCTTCCATACGAAAACGGTCAGATAAAATTTATATGTCGATTAAAAATCAGCCCTTTTTTTTGTGGATGGGAAATCATCCAATGACCCCTCCCGCTCTGGGTGGAGCAGAAGGGAGTGTCAGACTCTTACTGACTAAAACCCACCCGTGTTCCTTCCTTAGCCCTTTGTGTTCCGGGGTAGCGGTAACCCTTTCGGACAATCCCGCTGCCCCGGCAGGCTTCGGCCCTTGCGGGCCCCTTCCTTATGCTGACATCTCTTTGAGGCGCGCGTGGAACACGTACGCGCCGTCCGGCACGGGCCTGGTCCTGATCGGACGGAGAGTTACCCATTACTCTCCGCCCGCAGGCCCGCGCCTACGGTGGCCAGGAGTCGTCTCGCGGCCCCCGACGCCCGGAGCATCTCCCGCGGCGGCTGGGACGTGAGGCCCTTTCCCTCAGCCCTTATACTACGTAGTACGCTAGGCCAGCTCAAAGCCGAAGTGTTACCATGAAGTGCGGCCTATTGTACACACGGCTACACATCAAGCTATACTTTTCCAGTTTTAGCTGACGTCGCATTCTATAGGTTTTTCGTACAATCAGAAGTCAGCTTATACTGGTTAATTATAGCTTGATGTGTAGCCGTGCGTACAATAATGAGCAATATCTATCTGCCTAGACTTTTTTCCAATTGGGGTAGGCTTCCAGTCTAACCAGAAGCAGCTGAATACCAGTATTTTACATAGAGCGACTGCCGGGTAACACGATACCCTTTGGTAAGACTGGATCCCAGACTTTCGGGTTTCCAACTACCCGTAACGGCTGTCAAAAATCTATGAATGACGGCAACGGGAACGGCACGGAGGAGTCCCGGTATGTAATGGATGGTCACCCATCCACGGAACGACCTCGGCAAGCGTAACTGAAGCTTCGATCGACCTGTGCGGTTGTTATTAATAAGCCCCCTCACAATAGTGAGCAATCTTCAACCAACATTTTATTAAAAAAAAAATAAACTTAAACTTTGGTTAAATGTCTTTTGTACTATTGCGTAGAAAACATAAAATTAATATTTATCCAGAAAGTACTACCTACTTTAACTTTTTATTAGTATGAGTAACGCATACGTTGCATTTGCGCAAACATGGATTTTGTTATGCAACGTTCTGTGACCTTCATTCAAATAATTGAATTGAAAAGCATTTTCAGAGAGTGTCGTTTGTTTTTGTGGGGATTTCCGACGTCGTGGGTTTATTTATCAGGGTTTAGAAGATTTAGGGCCGATTTTTCCATCGGCAAATAACTTTTATTCGAGGAATAAAATTGACGTTTGACAGTTTTTGTGTGAAATAACTGTCAAAATTTCAAAATTATTCCTCGAATAAAGTTATCAGATGATTGAAAACTCAGCCCTTAATGTACTTCTTTTTTTTGCGATACGAGCAAAATTGTACATTGCCCGGTTTTTTAGGGTTTTCTAAAAAACCTTTTCTAAAAAAAATTGGTTTTGGTTTTTGGTTGATTTTTGGTTCATAACTAAAATACAGTTGAGCCTGCAAAGTAAGACTAATAAGATGTTTTTTTTTTTGGAAAATTAACATTAATGACCCCGAGTTTGACGGTAAGCGGTGACAACTACCAAGAGATGTTCAGAATTTCTAAGTGTTTTATCATTTTTCTCTGATACAATCATCGTCATCGTCATTCATCGTCATAATTATATCAGAAAAGTGTGGTCATATACACAGTGGCACAGAGTATCAAACTGAACCACTTTCTCCATGGGACCAACGTCGTAAATTCGTAATCGTCGTAACGTCGTAACGTCGTAACGATTGTAATTACAAAAACAATATCAACTATCCCATACAAATCTCTAATACCTACTCGACTCAAATGTATAGGACGAGTGATTATTTTCGCGACTACAATGTTGGTCCCACGGACCAAAGTGGTTTAGTTGGATGGTCTGTACCACAACCTTAAATATGATTTTAATTGTGTTTAGTCACATACCGCCGAACTCATAGGGGTCAAAAAACTACCACACAATGACCGCAAGAAAAGAGGAAGAGAAAAGAAAAACAAACAAAGAAAGAAATAATAATTATTTGCGATACTTAGACATCACGCAAAGAAAAACACAAAATTTCTGATACGTATGCTGTATATACTCTTATATCGCAACACGATGCAATCGACTTTTCTGGTACTATAGATTTCCAACGACGGTATTGACCAATTACCATAACGTGGGTCGCTTGCTTATTTGCCACCTAATAAAAAAAAAACCAACAGTAACATTTGTTCACACAGAAAAACTTATCATCATCTTTCTATGCAAATAGCTTTTAAATTGCGCAGCCATAAGCGAGTTGTGTCCGATTTTTATCGATACCTACACGTGAGAGTGAATTGAATCGAGTCGTGTTTGTGGATACCTGAGTAAACATGGGGGTTAGGTTAGGCAAATGTTACAAATTGCACTGTATTGTGTTCCCATGGAGCTTACCTATATGCTAGTTTTAGGTGGGAGGATGGATAGATGTTATAGAGGTGTGAGGAACAGGGTGTAAAGTTCACTTATACTCTGTAGAAAAGGGAGGATCCTCCAACCAGACGGGTGTCGTGTCTGGCGGGCAGCTGCTCGATGATTCATGTCGGGTCGTTGTATATATGTTAGTTGCGCGGTAAACTCTACTTGTGAGATGCAGGATTTTGTGACGTCACTATGACGCGTTGTAGATGAATAATAATGACTTTTGGAGTACTGCCTATTATAAATGTTAAGGATGACCCGCTTTTGCCTAAAGGAATGGATATATGAATATATATCCTTATCAATCGTAAGTTTGATAGATAATACCAGCCTATTATTGTCCCGCTGCAGGGCAAAGAGCTCTTTTCATACATACAAGGCATGGGCATTGACCAAGCTTAGTCGGGGCGGATTCGCAATTTCGGACTTATATTGATTATAAGTTCAGATTTATGCCTCACTACCACAAAACAGTGTTTATCAGTTGTTTAGGCCCAGGCCCGGGTCGACGGCGCGTTGTATTCCACGCGCGCCTAAATGAGATGTCAGCACTAACTGACGGGGTCCGCTAGGGCCGATGCCTGCCAGGGTCGCGGGTTGTTCGAAAGAGATACCGTGACCTCTGGCACAAGCAACTGAAGGAACACGGGTGGGTTTCAGTCAGTAAAAGTCTGAAACACCCTCCTGCTCCGCCCAGAACGGGAGAAGTTATTTGAAAATTTCCCACCCTAAAAAAAAAAAAGGCTAAACACCTTTTAAAGAGACGACATAATTATATGGACTTTGTCGTAACACTGACATTAGACACAAGTTGAACAAATGTTTAAATTTTTGTAGTAAGACCCATGATGTTTAATTCAGACAATGAGCTAAGGGTTAGGACTCATCTCATATGATCTTGCACTCATCTCATATGAAAAGTTATTGAGAGGGAAGGTGCTTAATGTAGTTAGTTTAGGGCTGGTGATCTCAAAATAAGAAAAGTAAAATATTTGTTCAAAATTGCATTTTACTTCTGCTGCAATTTTGAACAAATATTTTGCTCAATAACTGGGATTAAAAAAACTGAAGTGTTAATAGACTTTTGTTGCTGACTGTACGTGTGGCGACGACGGCAGGCGCGGCGCCACTGCAGTGCTAGTGGAACCACGTGCTCGGACCAACCTTTTAAGGGAGGCGCCGCTGACGCGTGCACTCCGCACGCTCAAACTCATAGCGAGTGGGACGGACTTATTCTGTTGTTCTCTAAGTGAATTCACAAGGGATGCATTATTTGCAATAAATAAGTTATAGATAGTTGTATAATTTAAGTTAGGATAAGCGCATTTACCACATTGGGTTATATCCTGTAATGGTACACATAGAGTGACTGGTAATTAGTGACCGATACCTAAACACGTGATTGTACTCATGATAACAAGCAACTTTTACTATGGGACCAAACCTGAATTCGCGAAAAAAAAATCTGCTGTTCAGTACCTACATTTTGACCAGTTAGGCGAACATAAATGACTGAACAGCAGATTTTTTTTTTCATAATTTCAGGTTTGGTCCCATAGTAAAAGTTGTTATCATGAGTACAAGCACGTGTTTAAGTACCGGTCACTAATTATCAGTCACCGTATATAAGTAGAAATAAATAAAATTTTTCATCCACAAAAACTGTTTATTATTATTGCATAAGCATGTACTGTCAATGCTTCAACTCGCATAGTTTTAGCTGTAAACCGACCGAATCGGACGGCTAATTCAATCTGACAAGAGGCCAGCACGAACGTGAACACTGTCCTTTAGCATTTTCGTTTTTTGTGACATGCAAAATAAAATTAGTATCACTCATAGATATGAATATACAGGGTGTACCAGAAAGATTTGGTACTGAACAACTTTCTCGATGGGACCAACATCGTAATCACGATAAAAACGTGTGGGGTCGGGGAACCTCTGGCATCCTCCGTAAATCATGAAAATTATCTCTCTCTCTCTAACTCTATTATATGCCAGTAATAAAAAGTTGCAAGCAGGAAGCATAACGCGTTTTCGTTACGTGACGATTTTTCCCAGTTTACGTAAGCTCCGTTAAAGGACTTCGTTCCAAAAATTATCAGCTGTCCCATAAAAAACTTCAATACTTAATCAATTCTCGCGATTACAATATTGGTCCCTTGGAGTAAGTTGTTCAGTTTGATGCTCTGTATTACACCCTTAAAATTGATCACACAATCTGTTGTCATAAAACTGAGCAAATATTGAATGCGAAACGAGTATAAAATTTTGTATTTTCAATGTCGAAATCGTTCAAATTTATGTTACATTTATCTACTCCGCGTATTCCTGCTAAGTCCCACATAGAGGTAAACAACATTTACGGTCAGAAGCACATGACAAACTTAATGGGTCAGACGCAGTCATAGGCTTTTAACACCTCCACAGCCTGTGAGAATTAATAGAGCCTTTTAGGATGAAATTCTAGCCTACCTGATAATACGGATTGGTCACGTCACTTCCGGGAAATTTCAGTGTATCCGACCGATGCCCTCAGGAACTCAAACCCACTTCCCGTTGAAATGTTATCGGTTGGGTGCAAATTGAGGATTTGTTAGATTTAGTGAACGGGAGATATATTTTTTAGGGATTACAGTACGCGATGTCCCAGTTTGGTAGTCATACATCGTAGCACTACCTTTTCTTTTATGGCTGAATAAATTAAAAGTAAGTGCTACGATCAATAAGAACTTACGACAGTTTTAGTAAAGTAAGTTTTTAACTCATAAACTAGATTATAATGTAGCGTTTTATGATATTTTTATGTTGCAACAACATTTTATTTTGATTAGAAAATGCACGAGCCAGAATTGTTGTTTATTAATTTTATTTACGGTTTGATTTAATGGATATATATTTTTACTTGCATTTCTAAAATATCATTCAAAGAAAGAAAACTATTTTAATTGGGACACGCACGCACAATTGAATGTTGTGTAGTTTTTCCCCAAATATAATGGTAATTATAATATTTATTTGCCAAAAATAGTGCTATTCATATCCTTAGAGTCTACATTAATATACATTTATAGGTACACATTTAAAAAATAAGACGAGAAGTAAGCATTTCGCTCATGAACTCCAAACGAACTGCCGAGAACCAGCTTCCAACATTTCCACGGCTCTGATCCTTCTCGGCTGGAATGACGTCTTCTCTGCATAATAACGTTCTTTTGTATCGATTCCACTCAGAAGTATTGCAGAAATTTTACTGACTTGGGCTCAAACCCGTTGCAGGATTATACAGGAATACGACTTGACAGAAGATTTTTATCTTTTCAAATGACGAAAACGAAATTTACTAAAAATATCCATAGGAGTTACAAAAAATATAATTTAAAAAACAGATTTTTAGTAATTAGCACAATCGTGCCAGATCCCTAGACACTTTTGATGTGTGTAGTTCGAGCCTGTCTTGTGGAGTCCATCGGTCGTATTAATACCATACGCAGTCTAACGATCTTCAAATCTAATTAAATTATGTTTAATAAACTTGTATCACGCATAAAATACAAAAAAACAACCCAAACATATCTCAAAAACATAAACAGCAATATAATATGTCAATACATAGCAATGTATACCATAATAAACATGGAAATTGTCAACATACATACTGTAATGGCTTCCGATGGAATAGGAATGAGTTCCGATGTAAATCAGTCGTGAAATGTAAATGCGAACAAACGCGATGGGATCCGAAGGCTGGCGGAAATTGCCGAAGTAATGCGATGAAGTTATGTAAAATCGCTAAGTTCTTTCAAGAGTTAGAAGTGTGAATAATATTTTAAATTATGTATGTTAGTTGTGCCATTTTGTAAGAAGGTTTTATTTAATTTTACCCTTTTAGATTTTAAGAATTATAATTTATTTATTTGTATTTAACATATTAATATTTTTTAAGTTTTATACACTTTACCACAACATATGGTGTTCAAATATTCAAATGTCATTCTTATAACTAAGTCATAATCTGCCTAGCCTTTTCCCAACTACATATGTTGGGGTCGGCTCCCAGTCTAACCGGATACAGCTGAATATCAGTATTTTAAATTGAGCGATTGCCTACTAGACCTCCTCAACCCTGATAACCCTTGGTAAGATTGGATATGTGAAGACGATGTATCTAGAATGACTATATTAAGTCAGGTACAAAGTATTAAAAATTAAGCAACGAGAGATAAAATTATCGGTAATTCGCTAACCTAACCTAACCTATCCTATAATTCAAGGTTAATCCGACCATAGTGGGGTTAACTAAATTTGAAAGCTGTTTTTTTTGGCTAAAGAACTAGCTACAACAACATTTTAATATTATCAAGTTTTTTTACGACAGTTTAATTTACTCAAGAATTTAGATCATTCTAATATTTTTGATAAAGGTATTCATTTGTCTCCACACTAAGACAAAACAATATATTATTACCGCTCAGAAAAACGTCATGTAATATATACAACGTGTTTTTTTTATATCCCATAACTCTAGGAGGTCATTGTACTCGTCATTATGAACAACTTTTACTAAAACAAATCAGCTGTTCCCTACATTTTGACGAGTTATACGAACATAAATGTAGGGAACAGCTGATTTTTTTTCGCGATGTTAGGTCCCATAGTAAAAGTTGTTCATAATGACGAGTACAATGACCCCCTAGAGTTATGGGATATAAAAAAACACGTTGTATAAACTAATAATAAAGCTGGAGTGTTTTTTTTGTTTGTTTTTTGAACCCGCTAATTCTGAAATTAGCAGTCGGATAAAAAAAAAATTATTGCAGTTGATAGGCTATTTCTTGAGGAAGACTAAGGCTATGCAACGTCACGCTGGGATCCCTAGGAGGCCAGAAAAAATAACATCAGTCAAAATCAGAAAGAATGTTAAGCGAAAACAAAGTAATAGCGCGGGCAGCCGATGCGATGCGATGCCGGGTCGGACGAAGTCGCGGGCAGAAGCTAGACTCAAATATGTCGTTCCCTATATTCCTCAGTTCTATAGAAAGTTCCCGAGAGAACATCATTAAATTTGCAGACATGTTACACTCACGGTTACTCTCTTTATACTCCGAGGTAAACGGCCTCTCCGTGTAATCTTAGAGCCTTTTCATGGCGGCTAGTATTTGTGTTAAAGAGTACTAGAGTGCCTTAGTTGTTTAAGCTCTTCCACAGGCGCATTATTATCGGTCAATAATATCGGTTGCGTTCTTGCAATATCTGTTTTCAGTACATCTTGTATTAGCACGGCCACAAAGTTACACACTACTGTGATAATATAATATGGCAATAGAAGTAGGACGCTTGCGCTCCTCCGTCCTGCGATATCGCAGGAAGAACGTTCTAAGAACTCATATATTGTATTAGATGCACGATCTTACACACACCTGCGTCAATTACGTAGTAACGTGTAGTACGGGCGAGGGGGCCTGTAAAGTAGGTTACACGCACAGGTTAGAAATATCGGACGATAATATGCAGCTGTGTGGCAAGGAATCGGGATTCGGGACGCATTACGCACGCGCTAGACAAAATCAAACTGGTTGCTAATTTAATTTATACATACACATTTTTTTTTAAATACATTGTTTTTTACATTCTGTGACAAATGTAACTCACACACTTTTTAAAATACTAGTAAAATTTTACAATCTTTGTAAATATGTGAGCACCATGTATCTATCACATAATTGATTTACCAGTCTGTTATATTTTTAATTCTTTTTACCATTTGTGGTAGACTAAATTTTATTTTAGGTGCATCGTCTTCACATATAATTATATAATGAATGTATACAAAAACTTGTAAAACATTTTAAAAGAGTAACGGTGGAGTTTCTTGCCCATTCATCTCAACACGAAAACTACATTTTAGAAGGGGCGACTAGAATCAATTCTATTTTTTAAATTTAAATTTTGACGTTCAAAAGAGCCTTTGAAATAAATGATTTGACTTTGACTTTGACATTATAGAAATAACGCATCCGATATTATCGAGCGATAATAACATGCCTGTTGGGGAGAGCCTATAATGCAGTCGGAAAAATGGTTAAGTACAGACCTCTGCTACTTCAACAGCTGAAAGTAATCATCGATTTTTGAATAGGTTTTTTTATACAATGTGGAAACAACCATACGACAATAAATGAAAACACAGGCAATACTAATGCTTAAGAGTATTTTGGAAAAATAACTTTTGCAAACAAATTTTAGCAGCAAAAAAAAGTGTTTTTTTTTTTCAAACTAAATAGTACTGTTGGGCCGACTATGGGTTTTGCCAATCTTTGACTTATATTATTAAAATTTATGTTATTTCAAATTAAACAAATATCAACTTTATTTTAATGGCTATTAAGTTGATTTCAGAGTGACTAGCACTATTGAAAAAGTAGTAGTAGTGTAGCGTAAACTGCATTTTATTGGTTAGGAATTAATGTTATTTATCTATAAACTTATATTTGTTTACATTTTTGGCAAATAAGTCGCGAATGCAGGTTAGTTATAGTTACTAAACTATTGGACATATTTATTGACGTCTTCACCTTGTATATTCTAGTCATTTCTAAACTTGGTCTGGTCTTTTAGCATATTTTTTACCCGACTGCGTCGGAGTCCAGGAGAAGAGTAGTGTTTTTTTTTAAGTTTTACTCTTCTAATCCTAGAAGGGTTAGGCAGAGTAGTATCTATTATATAGTACGCCCACATTTTACCAGTTATACAGGGTGTCCCTGGAAGTATGGATCAAATCAAATAGGGGCGTGGGCAAAGTCATTTCCAAACTTTTTGATCCTGTGAATGTTGGTGAATTTTTTTACGGTTCAAAAGTTATGACCAACTTTTGTTATTTTCAATCACTTTGCATAGTGCTCAAAGAACAAAATCATTTAAAAAAAACTACCCGGAACTGTCAATTTAAGTTTTTTAAACAGCCCTGATAGTTTTTTTTAATGATTTTTCTTTGAGCACTATGCGAAACGATTAAAAAAATTGGTCACAACTTTTGAACCGTAAAATAATGACCTTGCCCGCGCCCCTATTCGATTTGATCTATACTTCCAGGGATACCCTGTATATAAGTCCCATGTAATGGGGGCGAGCCTATAGCTATCAACCGGGAACAAATTCAGACTCCAGACTGCTAATGAGAAATTTCTAAAGCAAAAGGACTTTGACCGACCTGGGAATCAAAGCCAGGACCTCCAGTAGTTGCGTTTGCAACCACTAGACCGACAAGGGAGTCATGCGTCATCCTTGAAAACCTACCAAATTCAACAGCAAGTAAAATATTCATCATTTAATATTGTGAATTTCTTACAAACTTTACCAACCATAACGAAGAAACAGGAAATCTAATACTTGAGCAACACTTAATAAGGCTGACCTTTGTCACGGCTTCCCGAAATCACCAAAAAGTATACGAAATTCCAAAAACCGCCAAATTCTTCGGCGGAAAACCGGAGAAAATACATAATTTAGAAGGACATCTGGTGTCTGGGCTTAGTATGAAAAACGAACCGTACTTTATCCATCTCTTTCTATGTATATACCTACTTTCTATACTTATAATAATGCTGAAGAGTTTGTTTGTTTGAACGCGCTAATCTCTAGAATTATCGGTCGGATTTGAAAAACATTTTTTTCATTTGATAGCCCAATTCTTGAAGAAGGCTATAGGCTATTTCACATCACGCTAGAACCCTTAGGAGCCTAGCAAAAAGACAAAAAGGCAGCAATCAGCATCTTAGCATTATGCTGAGCGATGGCCGTTTTGCGTAGACATGACGCATGTTTTCTCCCAAATTTTTATTTTGTTTTTTTTTTTGCTTGTGTTTATTTTTTTTGTTTGCCGCAAATAAACGTATTTTCTTTCTTTCAATAATCTTAAGCGAAAATTGAAGTAGAAGCGCGAGTAGGCGATGCGATGCGACGGAATGGGTTGGGGAACAAGAAATTTAACGCGGATGAAGTCGCGGGCAGAAGATAATTTAGGTGTAAAGGGCGTTGGCTTCCCAAGTTATCGGTCATTCCATTAACTTGGCTTTGGTTGGCTGTAATATGTTCGTTGAACATAAAACTACGCTTATATATGTTGACCTTTAAGATTTCGTAGGAAACTTAAGGAATTTTCGAGTTCTACAGAAACAGTAAAAGAAGGTACAGACGCCAGCATATCAAACTAAGATTTCGTAGCAAACTTTAATAGATTTTCAACTTCATCGCTAAAACATAAGGTTCAAAGTTGATTGGGGAAATTTGATAGTTTCGGGTATCTTCATGTGCTGGCGTCTGTACATATATCCTAGTAATTAAAATAAATAAATTATAAACGCGAAAGTTTGTGAGAATAGATGGTTGGGCGTTTGTTAATGTTTTACGCAAAAATCACTAAACGGATTTGGATGAAATTTGGCACACATGTAGTTTAAAACCAGCACCTTAATTGCGCAACCCACTATCAATCGGAATCTGAATCATTTTGAAGCAAATTGCTAATCCATTGCTTCATAAGTTCGAAAAATTTGTCTCCTCAACAAATAATGCAATGAATGTTGTTGAACTCTCAAAATGAAACCGATTCCGATTGATAATGTGTTACGCAATTGCTCCACGGGATTTGTAACCAGGGAACACATACATACCTTTATACCGATATTGAACAGGCTTCTTCTGGATAAACTCACTCCATCGTCGACTTTGTCTCTGTCGAGTATTTAATTTAAAAAAAAATAAAAATATTCCCACGGGATCGAAACTTATGCGTGTGAAACCACAGGGCGCAGCTATTAAACATATGATAATGATGTTATAACTATATGTTATGTTATGAATTTTACTTGTACTGCCGTTTCAAGACGCTACTCCGAAATGTATCTATGAATTGACTTTCCTACTACAAGGACTCTCTGACAAGAGGCTGTATATCAGTCAGATTATGTATTCATGTTCAGGGAGGGGCGGTATATCTTGGCTTTCAAGATGCTGTGAACATATTTATGTATAAAGCCTAATACATTATTTTAAGAATACTGTATAGAATTGTCAATCTTTAACTAACAATTCTTTTTTGGCCATTTTCAATAACATTTTTTATATCTACAGAAAAAATGTTTTAAGAATTGCCAAAACACGGTCTTCATCGTGTGTAAATTCGTATAACACCACTTGCTATGTAAATATCAGTGACAGGAAGTTACTATAACATCATCAATATAAACTAAGTGGCAAAAAAAAAACATATTATTGAAGCTAACTCAAAAACTACCCAAGCAAAGTTAATAAAATTTATACGGGACCATCCCTGAGGCATACCCTATACATTATTTTTTTTTTTAAATTGATTAACAATTACCGGATATTTTGCGTAACAAACATGCAAAAAAAAAACATACAGTTGAATTGAGAACCTCCTCCTTTTTTGAAATCGGTTAAAAATCGAAGAACACTAACCTTTTTTCACCAAAAAGTTTTGCTATATCCAAAGGTCAAACTATACATGCTTTGCGTGAATTCACCATATGACAGACAAAGCAGACCAGACACACTATTTCTGTACAATATTTAAACCTACCTGAAAAAGTACCCAAATACTTTTAAAACATAAGTAATTTCATCACTCTAAAGGGCACCTCTACAATATTTATCCGTCGCCCAAAGTGCAGGAAAGCTCTTAAAGCTGTTATAAAATGTGCTAGACATCCCTGAAATAGAGCAGAATTATGTAGTGTCTTACAAAGATATCTGTGGCAATGTAGAGCGGTATGTAGAGCGACTCTACAATAGAAAAAACAAGACTAAAAGCTAAGAACTTGTACTTATTTTATGCTTTGTACAGTAGTTTAAATGAATGAGACAGATTGTTCATTGTAGATTAATTAAAGCAGCTGAGAGTTTTCACAAGAAAACTGCATTGGGTTTTTGTTGTAACCTCATTTAAGTTAACGTTGTAACTGGCAGGGAGCACTGAAACCATACAATTTCCTTAGTTTGGTTGAATTACTTGACTTTATGTAATTTAAAAAATATTATCTATAGGTACGGTCAGCAGCAAAAGTCGATTAACTGAGACTAAAAACACTTCAGTGTTTTTAGTCTTCGAAACAAAAAAAAAAAAAAAATGACGATCTCATTAGAGAATACACGCTGTTTTCAAAATATCGTTTGCCCAAACAATTTCTGCGGCATAACATACATATGCCACAAACAAAACCACCAAAATTGAAATTAAATTAATTTAATGCGTATAACCCGTGCTAACCGGACTCATCGTGTAATCCACAATTTAAATAATCCGTATCCATTTTAAATAAAATCTGTTTACCAGTTATAAGGCACACCGAATGCGAATCAGAAGCGAGGCGGTCGAGGGTATGAGTTTTATTCCAATATCATGTAAGATGTTAAAATGCTTGTTTTACACCCGGACTCCTTATAATATCATGTAAGATGTTAAAATGCTTGTTTTACACCCGGACAAAGGGGAGATGTGCGAAGCGGAGCGGAGACGTGCAAGAATCGACCAATCACAATGGTTGAAATCCTCATCGCGTCACTCGTCTCGTTTGTGATTGGACGATTTCTGCACGTCTCCGCTCCGCCCCGCACATCTCCGCTTTGGTGGAGTCCGGGCTTAAATGGAGCTTGTGGCTAAGTAATAACTGCCGCACGGGTTGATCGACCAGGTTAAGTTTCGCTTGCCGCTGTTGGTCCGTGGATGGGGTTTTTACTTATCAAGACCCTCTGTGTCTCGGAAAGCACGTTAAGCCACTGGTCCTGGCTGTCATTCGTGGATCTTTGGTATGGTCGGACAGCAGTTGGATTTACTACGAGGCGGCGAAGAGGGTCTTGTGGATAAATAATAACAGCCGTACACTTGCCGCAGTCGCGATGTAGTGGTACGAGTATCTACAACACCACATGCAAACAACGCGTCATACTGACGTCACGCAAAATCCTGCATCTCGCAAGCAGAGTTTACCACGCAATTAGCATATATACAACGGCCCGACATGAATCATTGGGCAGTTGCCCGCCAGACACGACACCCGTCTGGTCGGAGGATCCTCCCTTTTTTATCGAGGTCGAGTGAGCTTTACACCCTGTTCCTCACACCTCTATAAAGTACTTGTACTCAGCTGCATCCGTTTAGACTGGAAGCCGACCCCAACATAGTTGGGAAAAGGCTAGGCAGATGACCGCGAGGCGATGAATATGACCGCTCGTCAGTGTTTGTTCTCATTTGCCTTACACTTTTGCAATACATCGCATGGCAACCACCGCGCCGCTATGATATCCCGCGTTTTATGTGACCCAGCCTTTAAAACGACTACCAGTTTTAAATTTAAAATTTGTTCTTAGTTTTAACATCACACCTGGGTTGGAGGGTTGCGGTTTTCCGTAAAAGGGGCTTACAGGGATACAAGTTCGTAAAAGTGGGATCTTATTTTGAGACCAGTCGCCGAGTTTTGTTCCCTAGGGCTGTGTGAGATGGGACGGTATCTCAACATCTATGCCAGGAGGTTACTCCTTTCTAGTTGGATAAATTGCGATAGGACGTGTAATGGGTTTTCTTTTAAAAGTTATCGGAAAACTAGGTTAGACTTTTTCTTTTTGCTACCTCGTGTAAAACTAAGGATTAAACTATCACTTATGTTGTTGGTGTCTAGGTGTGCTTTTTTTTCAAAATTATAATAATTTTCTCCGCCTCACATAACTCCTCATTAAAGTTTACTTTATAGTTTGATGAGGTTTCCGCTTAGTTTTTCTGAGTGGAAACTTCAACAGACTTTACAGTAAGATCTGAGAAGGTGCCTAATGTAATTGCATGCAATGTACTAGCTTTACCTCTACCCACATTCTACATCTACATTTGCATATTGTTTGTCAAGCTCAATCGCAGTCGGTCGCTGGTACAATAAGTGTGTACCTACAGACACAGAATACTTCAGAAGGACTGACTTTTGACTGCCACATTGGTTTCATGGTCTAAGTGCGAATGCTGAGTGTGGGGTAGAGTTCGGTCGGGTGAATTGGAAATTGGTGGTGTAATAATAACCCCGTGGCTCGGAAAGCACGCTAAGCCGTTGGTCTTGCACCCGAACTCTCTCCAGCCGTGTCCGATTCATCGGACTCATTCATCACATCTCGACTCATTCACTCATTCATCACTCAGACATCACTTCAGACTATGAGAGTGAGGGAAAAGGGAGTACATCTGTGTCTGTGCACACACATGTGCAGTTTAATAACTCTCCCGTGCCAAATGCTAGTTACCGCTGAGATAGGTCACCGCGATTTGGTCAGGAGGGCTATATACCTCTTTCCACACATTGTTTGTCACGCTCAATCGCAGGCCATCGCTGGCACAATGTCTGTGTCTTCCTATTACAATCAAAGAAAAGAAAGAATTAAAAATAGCTACATTTGTCACAAAACACGTGCAAACAAAAAGATAATTAATTCTAATGACAGGATTTAATAAAAACAAAATATATCTATATACACGAGCACAAAGCAGAGGTATTCGAAGGCTGCAGGTCATGACTGTGACAAGAAAGATCAAATGATTCGTACTTAACAGGTAACAAAATCAAATAAAACAAACAGTACTTATTACAGTCAACTTACCTACAGACACAGAATACACCAGAAGGTCGGCTCAGTATAACGATTGAAAATACACGCTCGGATAGACACGTTACCAAATAATAACAACAAAACGTACCAGCTGATTTTCCTACATCGATAACGATACGGTTTCCATGGCAACCAACTAAGATTTATTTTATCTCATGATATTATCAAGGAAAAATATCACATTTGAGTCGAGTAGTTATTAAAGTTTTGTATGGGACAGTGGATAATTTTTTCGTGCTGATACTGATGGTGTGTACTACACCCTTAAATATGACTACACCTTTCTGATACATGCTTACAATTCAAGTGCTGCCCAAGTTCCAAGTTCATTCCTAACATGTGATTATGACGTAACGAACTCACACGAACAGACACTAACTCACACGAGTCAATAATGACCTACTAATTCATACGTGCCAGTTACAGCTCCGTGAGCTCAATAAGTACTTTAAATTCGACAACTTTATCGGTTCAGGTATTTCAATTCGTTGGCAAAGTGGGGAATATTTAAAATAGCTTTCGCAGTTAGAGTAATTTGGACAGAAAGTCTGAATGGTATTACTTATTTAAAATACCTGTCAAAGCAGTTGGAAAAGCCGTTTCGGATTTTGACATAATCATTATAACAGTACAGATTGGTGAAATGTATCATGAAATTTAACACAAATGAGCCGTCCAAATAGCAATGCAACATGAAATATAGCCCACAATGTGAACTTGTCTCAACGTGTGTTACATTTAATTTATTTATTAAAACTTTATGCACAAGTAAAAACTGTACAAAGGCGGACTTAATGTCTTGGGCATTTTCTATCAGTCTACCTAGGGTGATGCAGAGAAAATACACAGTAGGTGCAATAACAGAAAACAAATTAGAAAAAAGTTATAACTAAAAACAAGATAAGAATAAATACATACATGCAACAAAATATATCTTCTGGCCGATTCCTATAATTTATGGACCGTTTGGTTAAAATTAAGACGCTTGTATCTTTACCAATAATGAAGCAAAGATCTTATAGTTTTGCATACTGGACCCTTTCAAATTAAACTACCTATCACAGGTAAAATTATCTTACGAATCTTTTATTATGCCCAGTTTGGCAATAAAATTTGCTGCGGTTGGTCTGTGGATCAGTGATCATTTTTACGTGCCGAGACCGCTCCGTGCCTCGGAAAGCACGTTAAGCCGTTGGTCCCAGCTGTCATTCGTGGATCTTTGACAGTTGCTACGGGTAGTCAGGAGCCCGAAAGTCTGACAACCAGTCTTACCAAGGGGTATCGTATTACCCAGTGTAATGGTTGTGGAGGACTCATAGGCAGTCGGTGAGACTGGAAGCCGACTCCAACATAGTTGGGAAAAGGCTGGACAGATGATGAGTTTGGCAATAAAAATGCAAAACGATTCGTTTTTGCTTATAGGAACCAAGGATTATTCGCCTTTAACAGCCATGCGAAAACAAGGTATCCACCATAACTACTAGGTATCAAACTAAATTTACACTCAGATAAGCCGTTAATATACCAAAAACATAACCCTAAAACCATAGCGTCATTTGAATTCCGTTTGCATAATCCATTTGCAGACCTACGTAAGAGGCAGAAAACCGAAAAAAATAGTACGTGACAGCTACTTACCATTCTCGGCAGTAAGTCAAGTAAGGAATGAGTTGGATGACCTTCGGATCGCGTGTCTTCACTTTCATGAGGATTACATAGTGTTTAAATAAGGCTTTATTGTAAGAAAAATAGGATGAAATATTTTATCTTACTGTGTCAGATATGCTGTGGCAGAGTGCAACAAATGCTTATTTGAGTTTTCTCTGACTGCTGGGACACAGGCATCCTCTCTGTGAGAGGGAGTGGGTCTATAGTGCAAGTTGGGGAATTTTCTATACATATTACAACTTTAAGTCACTTTTCGTGTCTGCCTTTGTGATCATGTTGTTCTTCTAACTGCGCAACTGATTTTCATGCGGCTTTTACCATCGTTTAGAGAATTTATTCCGGAATGTCTATGTGTTTATGGCATTCATATTACAACAAGAAGTCTCGATGTTTTGTCAAGTCGTAACAACCGTGTAAAGCAGGGGCAGGTCGGTAGTTTTTAATAAAATTCTTGGGGTCCAATGAGTTTTTGTGAAGGAAAAGGTTGAAAAGAATCGCTAATGAAGTGAACAAGCTTAGTGAGTGATCAATGGTCGTCGGCCTGCCTTAGTAGGTATAAACATAGACTGGTTTCAGCTATGGCGAACAATCTCAGCGGAAGCCAGCGCTAGTGCAGAAACAGGTGCACTCTCCCATTCCTCATTCTCATTGTCCGATTTGATGGTAATCCGACACGACCAGAGAGAGAGAGAGATCAGGCAGAGAACCAATAGCTTAAAGCACTTTCCGAGGCACCGGAGTATCACACCGTCAACTTCCAAACTCCGGGCTGTTACTAAGAAATTCCCAATAATACTTTGCCCGATCCGGGACTCGGGCCCAGGCCACCAGTCGTGTTCGCGACCTCGAGACTAACGGGGCAGTCCAGTTAATAGGTATAAGGTATACAAAGTTAGGTTAGTTGACGGAGAGTCCGAGTTGTCTGAGTTAGTTTGTAGTGTACTGTAGAGGATATCTATGTAGCTTAACCTTAAATAGTGCAGGCTGGCTATAATTTAGCACGGGTTCCATTCAAACATTGAAGCAAGCTTAGAACGGGGTGTCAAATATTAGATACCTCGTTCTTTTCATTCTCAAAATTTTTGTTTAGATAAGTCAGTGCTACTTTAGTCGAAATTATACATTCTATCAATATACATTTGAATAATCCTTCATCATCATCATCATCATCAGCCGGAAGACGTCCACTGCTGAATAAAGGCCTCCCCCTTAGACCACCACGCCGAACGACAATCCGTCACTTGTATCCATCGGTTGCCCGCGACTCTCACGATGTCGTCGGTCCACCTAGCGGACGGCCTGCCTACGCTGCGTCTTCCGGTTCATGGTCGCCACTCAAGAACTTTTCTTCCACATCGGGTATCTGTTCTACGAGCTATGTGGCCTGCCCATTGCCACTTCAACTTGCAAATTTTAAGAGCTATGTCAGTGACTCTTAAGAATTCTTATCAGTGTTTAAATACTTTAAGGGGCTCTTCAAGCACCTCATTCTATTTTTTTTTAGTTACCAGCAGTGTTTTGGCTTCCACGTTGTTCTTGTGGTCGCAAGGGCAGCTGCAAAGCTTGAGGTTCCAACCCTGGCCTGGGTTCGATTCCCAATCTGGCATGTTATTGGGTTTTCCATCTGGAATGTCTCAGTAGCAGTCCAGAGTCTGAATTTGTGCCAGATTGACGGCAATAGGCTCGCCCCCGTTACATGGGACTTAAACATAACTGGCGATATGTGGCTGTATTAAAGGTACATCTCTACTTATCCCTTTAGAGAATACAGGAGTGATATTATGTTTGTAGCGGTATCTACAACGCCACATGTGAACAACGCGTCATACTGACGTCACGTAAAAATCCTGCATCTCGCAAGCAGAGTTTACCGCGCAACTAGCATAATATACAACGGCCCGACATGAATCATCGGGCAGTTGCCCACCAGACACAACACCCGACTGATCGGAGGATCCTCCTTTTTCTATGGATAATGAGTGGGCTTTAAATCCTGTTCCTCATATCTCTATAAGTTAAAATTGTTTTCTTCGCCTACTCCAAAATATTTAAAAGGGAAAAATCGTTTGTATTCTTCTCCGTAATATTCTACCTGAATATTATTTTCATCTTTTTGATACCAAATAAGACATATTGGCAGTCTGTCTCACTAGCACAGTAATCCGTTCAACCTTTCACATTTACTTACGTTATTTTTCCTCGGTAACTATATCGTGAGATGAAATAAGTACAGTATATTGGTTGGCATGGTAACAGTATCGTTGTCGATGTAGGAAAACCAGCTGGTACTTTTTGCTTTTATTATTTAGCAAATGTAGACATGACTGATATATGAAAGTGCTGTCATATTTCAGTTGATCTCATATTTTTACTGCCCTTATCACAATTTATTTGTGGATGGCGAAACATGTCTTTTTCTTCCATATTATTCTATGAGTCGTTATCTCGGTAGTTACACCACGATTTGCAGGTCGGTAATAATAATAATAATAATAAGCCCCCTAAACAACCACACGTCCTGATTGACCATCTAATCACGTGGGGGGCGGACACACGAATGAGAAATTACTGGCGTGGCTAACGTGGCTCTGGAAACCCATTCAAAATGGAGACACGATCGAAAAGTAAACGTATAGGGCCGCTGCCCGGGGGAGATCGCCGGCGCACCTGGAGCTGACGCTGGGTGTCTCAGCATGCGAACCGTCAGCGGTGAGGAGTTGAACAGGCGGGCTCCCACCGACAAAGATACTACAGCCGAAATCATTGGCGATGGTGACAGACTGACGGACAGGACAAACACCCCTGTAGAACCGTATAGTCCAAGCACAGTATCTTACACACCATCTATACCATCATCACCATCTATACCATCGTCACCCATATTATCATCACCTCCCATTACTAGTTTAAACTCAATTTCACCCACTCCGACCTTGAATGTTGCGCGGGAGGTTAGTTCCTTTTTGCCCGCGTCCACCAAGGCTGGAAAAGCAAGAGTTCGCATGAGATGGAGCAAAGACGTTAACCTATTTATCATGCGAACTTACTTTTATATCACTAAATTAGAGACCGACATGACCACATACAGACAACAATTGCATGAACTTTTTACACGACAATATCCTGAAATAACCGTCTCAGAACAAAGAATCTCAGATCAGAGAAGAGCCATAGTTAGAAACAAACTTTTGTCTCAAGAAATAATAGAACAATTAAAAGAAGAAACACGAATACAACTACAAGAAGCAGAAAATAATACAAGCGCTGACGCTATCCCATAATCACAAAACACAACCGAAACTGCTGAACAATCACACTCACAACTGCACACCCAAGTAATTCCACATACACAATCTCAACCACACAACCAATCACAAGTTTTTACGCAAACATCACACACATCCACACAAACCGAATCGATACTCCTAACTCTAGAAAATGATATTGAGATCTTAACCGCTACGGATCAAAATATAACAGCAGATATATGTATCCAAGAAATAATTGACAAATTCAGAACAACCCTAGTACAATATTCTGGGATGGACCCAGCAGGTCGACCAAAATTACCTAAACTTCGATATAGTCCTAATCTTTTCCGATTAGTTAATTTATTTAATGAAAACATACTTCATCAATTTATTTCCGATGAAACACAACTTATAGATATACACACACTTATATATTGCACAGCGGTAGTCGTATCCGAAGAACTTAACTTTAAAATCACGCAACACACAGGAAACACAAGACCAAAACAAAACATCAAACCAGCATGGCAACTGAGGTTAGAAAAAGACAGAAAAATTAAGAGCAGACTGTAGTAGGCTTACACAATACATTAATAACATTAGGTCAAGTAAAGTAGTAAGGAGAGTTGAGGCTATATTTAGGAGCAGTATCACGCACACTAGACACGAAAATAACAACAGAAAACCTGAAGAGTTCTTAGACACCTTAAAACAAAAACTAGCTATTAAGGTTCATAGACTCAGAAGATACAAAAAAGCACAACAGCGTAAAAACGATAATGCCATATTCGCTACTAATGAAAAAATATTTTATAGAAACCTACACAAACCAGACACCGACACAAATGATGAGAATCACACAGACGCAACTAATCAACCTACAAAAGAACAACTTGAAACATATTGGTCTAGTATTTGGGAAGAACAAGAACAACATAACGACAAAGCAACGTGGATAACAGAAGAAGAAACAAAATGGAGGGCAATAGAGGAAATGGAATTTGTAGAGATTACAGAGGCCGATATCACACACTTAACAGGCAGATTACATAATTGGAAATCTCCTGGTATAGACAAAATACACAATTTTTGGTACAAAAAGTTAACTATTTTATACAAACCCATAGCAAAAAACTTAACAAAAATGATATTAGGACAACAAAATATACCCGATTTTATTGCAACAGGTATAACATACATGTTGCCTAAAACTAAAAATTCACCACAACCCTCCCAGTACAGACCAATCACATGCCTACCCACAATATATAAAATATTAACATCAGCTATAACAATGAAAATTAACTCACACATTGAATACCACAACATAATGGCAGAGGAACAGAAGGGATGCAGGCGGGGCCATATGGGATGCAAAGAGCAGTTAATCATTGATTCTACTATCCATAAACATGCCACCACAAAGAATAGAAATCTTCATTGTACCTACATCGACTATAAAAAAGCTTTCGACAGTGTTCCACATTCTTGGTTGATACAAATACTAGAAATTTATAGGATAAACTCAAAAATAATAGATTTCCTACGAAACATAATGCCACTATGGAAAACCACACTTCAAATAAATTGCAATCACAATAATATTACAACGCGACAAATATCAATTAAGAAGGGTATCTACCAAGGTGAGTCCCCTATGGTTTTGTCTTGCACTAAACCCCCTATCTCATCTGCTGCAGCGCTGTCGGGCCGGGTATTGTCTCAAACACACTACAGAACAAACAACAGTCTCACATCTCATTTATATGGACGATATTAAATTATATGCACAAACTGAAAAAGATATGAAGATACTAGTAGAAGCTACAGCAGAGTTTAGCTTAGATATAAAGATGCAATTTGGTCTGGATAAATGCAAAACACTTCATATCATGCGCGGCAAGATACGACCCGGCAACTATGTCGTAAACAACACAGACACCATAACAGCAATGGAGCCGACCGACTTATATAAATATTTAGGGTACACGCAACTAAAGGGAATAGATCATGTTAGGATTAAAGAAACACTTACTACAGAGTACAAAAGGAGACTTAACGCCATATGTAAAACACAACTTTCTAGTAAAAATCTCATCAAGGCCTTTAATACATTTGCCATCCCCATACTAACGTACTCATTCGGAGTTATTAAATGGACAAAAACAGACACGGACCAATTAGAACGAACCACACGCACCACTCTTACAAAACACAACAATTTACATCCTAAATCTGCAATAGAAAGGCTCACTATCAAAAGGCAAAGCGGAGGGAGAGGCCTAATAGACATCCAGCACCTTTGGAGGAAACAAGTCTATCGACTAAAAACATTCTTTCAGTCAAAATCTCGCACTAGTAACATTCATAAAGCCATAGTTCAAAATGATTTTAACTACACCCCACTTAACTTAAATAAACAGCTAGATACTCCACAAAACACTAGCGATGACCCGCAGAAACAAAAAATTGAGGACTGGAAGAAAAAGGTTCTTCATGGCCGACATCCTCATGACCTAGAACAATCCCATGTAAACCAACTAGCCTCAAATAAGTTTCTTAAAATAGGCAATTTATTCCCAGAAACTGAAGGATTTATAATTGCGATACAAGACCAGATTATTAACACAAAAAATTATAGAAAATTTATTATCAAAGATCCAACAGTAACAAATGATAAATGTCGCAAGTGTCACACTCAACCAGAAACAATTCAACACATAACAGGAGCGTGCACAACTCTCACTCAAACAGACTACACGCATAGGCACAATCAGGTAGCAAATATAATTCATCAAAAATTAGCACTCAAATACACACTCATACAAGACACAAACACTCCTTACTACAATTATACACCACAAACTATCTTAGAAAATGACACACATAAACTTTACTATGACCGTGCCATTCTCACCGATAGAACAATTCACTACAATAGACCGGATATAACCCTACAGGATAAAATAAATAAAGTTACTTACCTAATAGATATAGCCATTCCCAACACACATAACATTCAGAAGACAATATCTGAAAAAATTAGTAAATACGCAGAACTCAAAGATGAAGTAACTAGAATATGGCGCCAACAAAAAGTTTACGTGGTCCCTATAGTCCTCTCCACAACAGGCGTCATTTCAAATCACCTTCTCCATAGCCTTAAGTTAATAAACCTAAAAGAAACTGTCTATATCATCCTCCAAAAAGCTGCAATATTAAACACATGTCGCATTGTCAGAAAGTTCATGCAAATAGATGAAAACGAAATAGGTTCTCATCACAACACCTCCTTAACATAACACAACACATGCTGCATTTACTTGGTTTCGGCCCGTAAATGTAGTAAAAACCAGCCAAAGAGCTGAGAAGAAAAAACACTACAAAAAAAAAATAATAATAATGGTTTATTCACAAAAATACAGAAACACAATTATAATGTACAGACGCCAGCAGGTCAACCTATCCCAATCCGTCAAATTTCTTTGATAGATTTTCAACTTTAATGCAAAGGCATAAGGTTCATACTCAATTGGGAAAATCTGACAGATTGGGGCAGCCCGATGTGCCGGCCTCCGCACACCACATTACAATTCAATTGCAAGTTGTAAAATCTGTACAAAATGTATATAACCCTGTCCCTTAGACTAGGACAGCCTGTATTCTAAGAGACAGTGTTCGGCCAATTAATTATTCAAACATGATATAAACAACAATGAACGGTGTAGATGTTATTATGTTTCCGTAATCTTGATGTGTGTGTAGTGTAAATGAAATGAAATGATATGTCGTGTTACGTTCCAGTTTATGATAAGTGCCTAATGTGCATTTTTAATGTAAGAGCTATAAGACTATTACTGCCTACTGTTGGATTTCTAAATGATGTATGTGAGCAAGGACTCCGTGTAGGCATAGTCTTTTTGTAGCAGCCACTCTGTTACTATGGATTTAACTTTGTATGTGTTTAAGTTTAAAATATTTAATAACGAGTTAATTTTTTGGTATATATGTGTACCTGATATGTAGAATTGACGTCTTGCAAAGGTGGTTTTGTGTTGGGTTCTGGGGAGGATATTTACTCGCTTATTTGTGTTTGACGGTGGCAGACCGACATGTGTTCTGAGAATTGATCGAAGCACAAAGAGTTGTCGTACTGTAAGAATCCTACAGTCAGAGTACAGTTCCGTGGTTGGATACCTGTAGGGTTTTTTAGATAGTACCTTGAGTACGGCTCTTTGCGCTCTTTCCAGTCGGTCAGTGTTATTAGGTTTAGTGTTTTTGGGTCCATGAGTCAGATGCGTTGCGGTACCACAAAACGTTAGACGACACCGTTTTATATCGCTAAAATACAACCCGACCAAGTGAAATTGCTCGTTAGTTTCGTATTGCACGTATGCTACTTTGAGTTGATTGAATTCGGGGTTATTTGTTGTTGATTGAATTGTCGCTACGTAAAATATAGGTCGGGCAGCGTTATTAGGTTTATTGTTTTTGGGTCCATGAGTCAGACGCGTTCCGGTACCACAAAACATTAGACGACAGCGTTTCATATCGCTAAAATACAACTCGACCAAGTGGAATTGCTCGTTACTTTCGTATTACACGTATGTTACTTTGAGTTGATTGAATTTGGGATTATTTGTTGTTGATTGAATTGTCGCTACGTAAAATATGCGCTTATGTTCTTTATTTACAAAATGTATAGCTTCTCGTGACGGGGACTTTAAGTCGGTGGAAAATATTCTTGAGTGTTTGGAACAGTTTTAATAAATTCCAGTTGATAATTAAGCGTCTTAATGACTGTATTTAACAGGAACAAACTTGAGACATGAAAAAGTTTGTTTACAAAAAGCGTGTTAATTATATAATTATGAACTTAGGAATATTCCACAGAGTTTTGGCTTACAAATAGGCTGTTTAAGCTTTGAAGTGTAAGTATTATTGCTTATTATTTTCTTATGGAGCCTTTAGCGCACGCATTTGAAGGCCAATTCTCGTAATTTAAAACGTTCAAAATCTGATCGCTGTTTCATCTTGGTGACAAAAAAATGTCAGAAACTACAGAATTATGAATATTACAGGTATTTTTGACAGATTGAGATCAGACTGTGGACGATCTTAAAATTACAGAAATTGCCCCCTCTGGTGGAGGTGCCGCTGGGTAAGAAGCCATAGGTACTGAATTTTCGTGCTCACTTTTAAGCGCCTATCACATAACTGTTGTTTTATGAAAACAAACGCTGAATATTAAATTTGAAACTTATTATAAACTAGCTTCTGCCTGCGGCTTCGCCCGCTATAATTCCTGGGAAATACCCAATAATATTTTGTCCGACCCGGTATTCGAACCCAGGACCTCATGCTTAGCAGTAGCACTTACGACACTTTTTTTGGTAATAATATTTAAATGATTTCTATTTCTAATCTTAAATTGTTAATGAGTTGACATTGAAAATTTTATTGTAGGTATTTTTTTTTCTTTTTCTTGTTACTTTATTTTATCTTGATGTTAAATTTTGATGATGATATTGTGAGTTTGTGAGTTATTTGTATGTGTTACTTGTATTATGAATGTTATTTTTTTTTGTAAATATTTTATACTATGGAACGATTTCAAACACAATGTAAATTGTTTGTGAATAAATAAATTGAAATTGACCACTAGGCCAACGACGCAGTCGTTATTATCATCGTCTTTGTAAAATATTCAAGCCTTGAAGCCTGTTATACTTATATGTACGTGCCCTAACATCAACGCTTCTTATTACGTTATCAAACCAACTAATTATCCCTATGACTTGACAACTTTATACTGCTTAGTCACTAGACATCGTTACATCTTTGTCACTCGTTACGTACGATGTACGAGTATGAAAGAGATAGAGGATGTCACTGGGAGCTTACCTAAGTATGGAAATTAATTTTACGAAGAAAATCGTATTATGAATTTGAAGATCTTGAGGGTATTTGCTTTTAAATACGTTAGCTATTTCTCTTGTTTACTTAATATAAAGGTAATTGCCACAGATACCTATAGATAGACCTAGATAACGCAAGTATCACGGTCTTTATGAAAACCAAGCGTGCCATTTTTTTGACTACCTACTATGACGTCACAAGCACTCTTTCTCATTCACGCTCACCCAGCCAGCAGTACACAGGACTGAGCGCGAAAGTGGCGGCTTACGATATTTGAACGTAAGTTGGTGAGATTTTTGGCACGAGAAGTAGTTGCTCTTGCGTTATCTAGGTGTATTTGTATCTGTGGTAATTGCTCATAAGCTCGCGCCTTTAGCATCATAGGGGTAAGCAGAAACTACAGAACCTGCTACGATTTTTACATTCTCCTTTTGCTTCGTTTACGTTCACGCACGCCAGTTGCGAATAAAGAATCATCGGAACCAGTTGACAATTGGCGAAGATGTGGCTGACCGTATATTAAAAAATCGGTCAAGTATGAGGAGGACTTACATACAGAGGGGTACGTCATATTTGTAGGTATGTAAATAGTTTATCACGGGATTTTTTTTATGTAACTACAAATTTACGGTTTTCGGATTGTTTCCTTTACTTGTGCTACATGACCTTGCTTCTTGCTAAATTTTATGATTCTAAGTCAACGGGAAGTTCCCTATACATTTTGAATCCCTTGAGAGTGTCGAAATATACGTTTTTCGCGGCATAAACGGACGTAAGTATCTTTTTTTAAGTTAATTTAGAAGTTTGTCTTTTTCACAGTTTCAAGGAACTGCAAACCTGAGTATATAGTTTTAATTTCAACTCGATACCTCCACGCATTCCCGAGATAAAGGCTCTTGACAGACGGACAACAAAGCGACAGTATAAGGGTTCCGGTTTTTTCTTTTGAGGTACGGAACCCTAAAAATAATACATATAGAACCTTCTCCTTTTTTTAAGTCGGTTAAAAAGCCACATTTACTCTATCCCTTCTACCTACTACAGTAACTAGAACTAAACTTTGACTTTCTTTAAGTTCAGTCCACGGTAGCGACGAATGTAGGACTTTCAAACTTGTTGGAACTTCCCGAACTCATGCATACTCGTAAAGAGATCTCAAAAGTTCTGATGTTATTTGACAAACCTATTCTTCGATCATACTTTTTATTTAATTCAAAGTCCTCTCATATACTCGTATATCGAGAGATAAATAGGTAATATCATCATCTACATCATCTACCTAGCCTTTTCCCAACAATATTGGGGTCGGCTTCCAGTCGAACCGGATGCAGCTGAATACCAGTATTTTACATGGAGCGACTGCCTATCTGACCTCCACAACCCAGTTACTGGGTAATACGACACCCCTTGGTAAGACTGGTGATCGAGAGCTAAATAATAATAATAATCATTTATTTGTTCAGACTACATAAGAGGTCTATTGTGTTAGTAACAAATTTACTTAGCCTATGTAAAACAGATTTTGTTCGATCGGTTAACGTCCACACAAGCGGACTATTCTATCATATTCTATCATACTGAATAATAAAACTATTTATCAAATGTTTTGTTTAATTTGTCTTAACCATTTGTGGCAGCCCTACCAAAATAGGTTACAATTTTGCACGTTCTTATGAAGCTTTGTCTCTGTTACGTTTATCTACTCATGTGGCCATACTGCGTCAAAGCTGTCAGCGCGCGCGTCGGCAAACATTGCCGACGCACTGCAGAAGCGCGGCAGTCGCGACAGCACCTGGAACGCATTGTTATATTGGATACGTAGAGCATTGCAAGCTCTTTAGGTATATCTGAATCACAGGTTCCCCGAGTACAGTGTTGTGCAATACGCCTTAAAAAGGGCTATTTTAACTGCGACTCTTCATCGAGAGAATCTGCGGGCCAGCATGTTCGCCCGGACTTACAACGCTCTGCGCTCCCTCTCCAAATCTGAATCGTGTTTCAGGGAATCTGTTACCAGATGGCCTAAGTATTTAAATTTATACACCCTGTTTATTGGGTGACCTTTAGTAGCAGAAGAAGGACTCTAGATGGACATCTGGCACCAGACCTGAAGACGATATACTCTGTCTTTTTGGTGTTATTTTTATTTTATTTATTTGGCTCACCAACAATTGAATACACTAAAACAAAGATATGATATACATGCAATAGACTTATAGACTAGTGTACCAATCTCTTACAGGTAAGCACATCATGCATTACTTATTTGTTGATTCATATTGAGCGCCTACTTAAAATTAGATGAGTTCTTATAATCACCGAACATAATTATGTTTTCAACCAAATGTCAAATAAAAATAAAAATAAAAATCATTATTAAAATTAAAAGAACATAGAATCAAAATTAAAGCAAAAATAAAAATCTAAATACAGTTAAAATTAAAATCACATGCGATTAAAGCAAACATAAAAATCAAAGTATAAATGAAATCAAAATTAAGATCAAAATAAAATATAATCAATATCAACACTAAATTTAAAATCAAAATCAACACTTAAAATCAAAATCAAATTAAATTTACATTAGAATGATGTGTGTATCAACACATGAGACTCCGCGTACGACTCACACACAGCCAATAACTTTCGGAGAGCATTGTTATAGCATCATTCATCATTTCAGCCGAAAGAAGTCCACTACTGGATACAGGCCTCCCTTAAGCGTCGCCGCATCCATCAGTCCTGTTCTTCTCACATCCAGCGGATGCCCGTGACCTCTACCAGCACCCTTATTGCGTAATAAACTTTCAATTACATTCCGAGGTGAAATAAATAAATTCCTAATCCATTGCTTCATAGGTTTGAATAATTGGTCTGCATAGCAATGTAAATAACGCGACGAACGTGGCTGAACTGTCAAAATGTAAGGCATTGCGATGGATTGGCATTTTATGTGTGTTACGCAATTACTTTGCAGGTCATCGGTCGACCTTGAGGATATCTTATGACGTAATTAACAAATTATCTAGTCAGTAAGGTGATATACTACATGTATAATAGAATGTCCAGAGTGCGCCAGATGTATAATATTTTAAGTATTACATCACCTGTATAATAAATGAAGGTGCTTCTGAAATTCTATAAACAAAAAAGTAAAAACTCACTAATAATAGAACTGTCATTATCAAACTAAGTAATCTATACTAATACGAGAAAGATATGAAATAATAAAGCTGGAGAGTTTGTTTGTTTGCTTGAACGCGCTTATCTCAGGAACTGCTAGTTCGAATTGAAAAATTTTGCAAAAACGGATAAAATGCCAGGTGAGATAGCAAGCTTTTTGGCCATTACCACCAGTGAGTTCGAGCTCGCGACTAGTTCCGCCTTAAAGGCCTCTCCCTATGATATCCAGCTCTTTAGGTTGAGGGCTAAAGTAGACCACTGATCGTTTGTTTTCTCCAGCCAGTCCCGCCATCTTCTACGGGGTCTGCCGCCGCAACAGAATTTATAATATCAAGAAAATACGTTACCTAATATCACATATCTTTCGCCGCCAAGTAAATGTAATTCGTCTTTACTAATATCACGACGTCATTCTTCAGGCTTAGCGAGACAAATAGTCGGTGCTTTCGAGTCTCTCGTTAGGGGCAGATATCATATGATATAGTAGCTGGCTTATCGTATTATGCGAAGGATACTTTGTTATTCTACACCCTTATGGTGAAATAGGATTAAAGGTCAAAGTCGAAGGCGTGAGGAAAAATATGGGGTGATGCCAAATCTGAAAATAGATTTCTTGGTGGGGTACTAGTTTCAGTAGGTAGTTTTGTCTAATAAAAGAGTGTATAATTTTATGCGGTGACTTATTGCCAGTTACCTGAAGTACTATAGGTTGAAATAAAAAAAAAGAACTAAGTATCTTCCTTTTTAGAAAATATGTAAAGAACTTTACGGATATTTTTTAGTGCAGGACAAATTCCGTCATAATACAAATGATGGCACCAAGACATAATGAAGGCGCCAAGCGCGCAGTGCGGCCGGTTGCGAAAATTCTAGAGCATTCGTTTTGGTTCGCTACTCGCTAGGTGACTTGCTAGGCTCTAGGCTAAGCAAGCTAGCGCTGTGCCGTAACCGTCAGGTTATGTACATAACCTGACGGTTCCTACTTTCAAAAACCCCGAAAATTCCAGCTCAAGTTTCATTTTACATACCTACCTAATGTTGTCCCCCTCATGTTAAATTGCCATAAGTTAAGTACGAAATACAATATATCATTACTTTTTTTACGATACACGTAGAATCTACAAAACGTTATGTTTTACGCCTTGAGCCATCAAAAGGCTATCATACACTTCACTCTTATCTCTAATGGGTACTGCAGTGTACCAGAAGCACGACATTTTAACTTTTACTGAAGTATAAAAGACTAGCGGCCCGTCCCGGCTTCGCACGGGTGAAAAAAAAGCCTATATTAATCAGTGATAATGTAGCATTCAAATGGTGAAAGAATTTTTAAAATCGGTCCAACCTATTAATTCTGTAAAAATCTCACCGTGATAACATACCTAGGTGAAGTGAGCGTGAAGTGAACTATCAATGGAGGCAATCCCTAACATCTGCAGTGCGATTCTGTAACCATCTCACCGTAAAAACTTAGGTGAAGTGAGCGTGGAGTGAGCTGTCAGTGTCATCCTGATGCTAGGGATTGATACTCTTGACAGCTCACTCTAAGCTCACTTCACCTAACTTTTCACGGTGAGATTTTTACAGAATCGATCGGCAGGTGTAATGACAGCTCACTTCACCTTAGTTTTAACGGTGAGATTTTTACAGAATACTACTGCTGTGCTTTTTGAGCCAATTCGTTACAAACATACATACAAATCTTTCCTCTTTATAATATTAGTATAGATATAGATTAAAATATTTTAGTAAAAGTGATTATTAAAATCGCTGTGATAATAATATGCCTGTGGGTGTTGTCCTGTAGGTACTTTAGGGGGTACGGGTTTGGTTTTTTAGGGGTTTAGGGGTTATCATTTACCTCCTCCGATCGATATCTATCGATCGGGGGGGCTAAATGATATGATATGATGAATCATAAACTTTATCCATCGCTTTCGATCAGGCGTGATCGATGTCAAGAGCAGGATCATTCAGCAATAATAAAAAAAATCTTTGATACTACTAAATTATCAAATGGATAGTGGACACTCATTCGATTTGATTCATAATCGAAGATGTGGGGATTGCATTAGCCGGTCAGTTATTTTTAAATCGATTCAGTAGGAGATTACATAAACTCACGCCATCTTCCCATAGGGGTAGGCAAAAAGTACAGGACTGAAGGCTATGATCGTTACGATTACATACATACATCTAGTCGTACTTCAGTTAGAGATTTATTATACATCAACAGCAACAAGAAAGATTTAAATAGAAATACCTATGCCAGACCTTTATAAATATTTGTAAACCACAATGAAACGAAATGTCAGACCCAGCACAGGTATTAGCCAGCCATAATCCCAAAGTTTGACATGCAGAAGGCCACAGCGAGATATTATTCAACTTGACCACAATACGAGTACTAGCACGACCACGTCACAAATACAAGCCGGGAATTATGTACCTATAGGTCACCTAGATCTCGTTAGGTGCGCACTAAGTTGGGAGACTCGTGGTTTTCGTTGGGAGGCCACTGTTAGTTAGTAAGCTCATATTTGCCGCGGGTAAAGTTATGCTTACCGCGAAATGTTTTCTCTGTAATTTGTACGCTTAATGTCTTAAGTAGTACATTTTTAGATAAATGATGTCCAAGTTCATGTACAGACGCCAGCACATCAAGCTACCCGAAACTGTCAAATCCCAATCAACTTTGAACCTTACGGTTTTGCGATAAAGTTGAAAATCTATTAAAGAAATTTGACAGATTGTAGTAGCTTGATGTGCTGATGTCTGTACGTAGATGATTCTGAAAATTGTCACTACTTCTGGTTATATCTTTTAACAGGTTGATGTTTGAGAGCACTTTGTTACGTTAAAAGCTTTGCTAGCGTATTCACTACCAAATAAAATAGCATTGTTTGTCATTTAATTTCAGAGTTTGGAGAAAAATGATATTTAAGGTCGGATTTTGGGAAATTTTCAGAAAAACAAATAATTGGTTTTCTCGAATCCCATGGAGTTTCACCACCAGTTTGGGTGCTTAAATGTTGCAAAGGGACTACCACGTCCTGGAAAGAAAACGTTGAATAACAAGTCACCCTGTAAATTTATAGTATTGTTTTTAACCTACTTCTAAAATGAGGAGGTTCTCAAATCGAATGTATGTTTTTTTTGTGTCTTTTTACGCGATAAAAAAATATAATGACTTCCTATAATGACTTCCTATCACTGATATTTACATAACAAGTAGTTAAGTGTTATACGCATTTCTGTGGGGTAAGTAGGGACAACTTAAAAGTAAAAAATAAAAACTATTACAAAAAAAAAAAACAACGACTTCCAAAGAAAACACTACAATATGAAAAATATCTTTAATTTCGGAAGTCGGTGGCCAACAACGAAAATGCGAACCCAACGACACCAAGCAAGTTCAATTCCATTGGAACCAAAAACTTATTAGGACCTTTTTGTTTCATATTGCCACTCAAAAACCAACCTAGTGAATATTTCACTAAAGTAGATAACCGATTAAATGGCGATGGAATGTAAATTATCTGAGATTATGAACACTGTTATAGTACCTTACCAAGTACCTTTTGTTCCATTCTCCTATCCCTGTTCTATTTTTAAAACTAGTGAACTGCCGTCTGGTCCATAGACTAGAGAATGACGCGTGTACCCAACGACCTCGGGCTTCAAATAAAATTTTATATGGAGTCTGTTCTTTAAAGATATCGCCTCTTTGTCGAGGCAAAATGGCAGACAAAAAGATTGTTGACACACTGGAGAACTTTTAAATGGCTGAACTTTCGTATAGTTTTGGGTGTACATTCTTAGAATTTTTCCGGTATTGAGTTTAAGTTTATAAAATAATATCTTAGTTTAAGTTTATAACTATAGTTATACTACTATGTTTTTATACTTTAGTGTCACGTTTAATAGTCATTAGTCGTTGCCAGACACAATATGTGTTTTTAGTCAAAATGAATAAATAACTGATACCAGAATAAAACTCTTGAACTCCATATTTTGGTCCAAAATTATTTACAAAAACTAAACTTTTAAAACAAAAACTCGTAGTAGGCCAAAAGCATTTTTGAAAGTCATAAGAAAATATACTTGATTCTAGTTGCCCCCTCCCGAAGGGCAATTTCGAACGGGGAAGAATGGGCAACAAACTTCATAGTTACTATTACAAAAAAAAAACACTTTTTAGGTGTCGTACCTACCCCATATAAACTCGTATACTTGCTTTGTAAACAAAAGTGACAGAAAGTGGGTTATTGACGCTAACTCAAAAATCACCAATACAAACAATAAAATTCATATTTTATGGGTTATCAAACGCGCGGGCTTCCTCTACGGATAAAATAAAATATTTCAAAATCAGTCCACAATACTGATGAAAATTTCGATACAGACAACAAAAATCATCCTTTCCCAGCTCTGCTGGAAGAAATTTCTTAAGAAATAAGCGGTACCTTTGTACCCAATACTAATATGTCGTATCTGTATCCTTTTTACTATGAGTAAATAAATAATAAAATAAATAAATAAAAATAAACAAACACAAACAGACGAACATCTCCATTTGTTTAGGCATTGAGCTATATAACTAGAGAAGCAAACCTCAATAAAATGTGTCAAAAAAGTGTAGCCACTTTATAAACGCGACGACGTAGCTTTGAAACCACTAAACATTTAAAAGTAAACATATATCTGTCTCACTTACACACGTCGTAAGAATAATACCGTCGCTTAGATTAGACAAAGACCGCATTATAAACATGCAATGACGGGATGGGGTTGCCTACCCATGCGAAATTTTACCCAACATTTTAAGCCATAAAAAGCGTTTTAGGTTAAGTTAAATTATTTTTTAAATATTTGAATTATGTATTTCTTATTGGATGTGTAATAGAAGTTTATAAATAATGAAAATAACTAAGACATTTTCTTTTTGAATATTTTTTCTTTATTATTAATGAAATTGAATGATTTAGTAGGTAGCCAGTCAGTCTCTTTTCTCAGCAATCGGATTATTTCCACCCATTTTTCACGGTGTGCTGCATCTTTAGGCACCCTGCTACGTTGTTATTATTAAAAAATATTTAAAATCACTTATTCCATAAATTAAAAACTCCCACTAATGTGGGAAACTAAAACTAAGTTTTTAGTGGTAACACTGAACCTAATTTACAAAATGCTACATTTTATTGCGTTTTTACGTTGATATAAATACAGAGACAATTAATTTACGTGTGGAAAGTAATTCCGGTTAATTTATTATGTTTTTGTGATCTTGAATCGCACTCTTTCGCGATATTTTTTGTCGCATGTCACTCGGTTGACTTCGGTTGGCGTCACACAGAGCACTGAACTGACGTTAGCTACGCTGATGGCTGTGGCCATCAGCCTAGTGGCAACGCCTTGGTGCGGTAATTGCTAATCTAGTGTAACATATATATCAATGTGTTTAGGTAATTAAATAAAGGTAAACAAAAAACCACGTGACTTAGTTAACCGACTAATAGTAATACCACTCACTTCAATTGTCATGCTACATCACAGTTGTACCTACTCTTCAATTTAGCAACGTTATTGAGGAATTATAAAGTTGCTAAATTGAAGAGTACAACTGTGACGTAGCATGACAATTTAATAGACTGGTATTACGTTTAGTCGGTTAACCACGTCACGTGGTTTTTTTTTACCTTTATTTAATTACTTAAACAAATGGAGTACAGAACCTCTTCCTTTTTTGAACCCGATTACAAATGTTTTGTAAACATCTCCTCATCTCTTCTTATATTAAATCCAATAGAATGAAACTGTCTTACACCACAACACCGCCCTGATATACCAAATAACATTAATTGAATGTGACAAAGCCTGTAGAATAATTGGTGGCAACTTAAGTCTACTCATAAGTACAGTGAGTTGCCCATTACCGTTACAATTTGACATTGACAACGCCTTTATATCGTAGCAATAAGGTTGATTTTCCTAATGCAAGGGATACTCGTACAAGTGACGTGCGGTTGATCGTACGTAGAGATAAGGGAGTTGTTCGCCCAAAATCCCTGTGCCTCTACAAAACGGTAGGAATTAATTATGTAGACTGCCTCAAGTAGACCGTTTTGCTTGTTTAATTTACAATGTAAATTGTTTAGATGTTTTACAGTTATTTTATGTGTGCACAGTACTGTGTCGGGATTATAATTATTTGGTTATATCTCACTTTGTTGTTGAATGTTTTTTTCTGTTATAATGTGCATACTCAGTCTAGAATGTTCCCGCTGCTGGACAACAGGCCTCCTTTCTCCGAGAGAGAGTGGGCCACGCGAACCCAGTGCGGGTTGGTAGATGTCACATGTTCTAGAATTTTATTTTTGGTTCTAGGACATGCCGGTTTCCTTACGCTTTTTTCCTTCACCGTTTTAAGGGCAGTGATGATGAAATAATTTACATAAATTAAGGCGCCTGCCTGGTTTCGAACCTAAAATCTACAACTCGTGAGTCGGGGCCGTTCCCACTGGGCTACCAGTGCTCGCATACAGCCGATCGCTTCTGTAAAAATTTCACCGTGTAAAGTTAGGTGAAGTGAGCTTAGACTGAGCTGTCAAGAGTATCGATCCGACGAAGAAAGACGACGACGAAGAAGAGTATGAATCAGAATGACACTGACAGCTCACTCGACGCTCACTTCACCTACGTTTTCACGGTGAGATGGTTACAGAATCGCACTGCAGTAGTGCTTACCTAAATTCACCAACCAATAGCATAACAACAACAGATGTTTGTTGAACCATTTGTTTATAAATGAAAAAAAAAAGACCGCAAAAATCGAACAAGTCGTTTTCACTTCTACAGCTGAGGTGGTGCGGTTTGTTTCAATGAATGAATATAATTTATATCAATGGGGACCCTAGTGTGGGGTCTCTCCTTCTAACATGTTTTAAACATGGGACCAACACATACCCTTAGCAGTTACGCATTTGTTCTATCTACTTACACTATCATTTAAAATTATTTTTCAGTTGAATTTACGGACTTCACAAATTTTTTTTTTTATTCTTCCAAGACCTTTAATCATACAGTTTTCTTCCCGTCTTTATCTGACAACAAAAAGGTCATATTTTCACAGTACCCTGTGGATATAAGCATCTTCATTGAAACTCAATGAAATGAAGCGGCATGCAAATGACAGCGCTGCAATCATGGCGTGTCGAGCGCACTGAATTCACAGTGGAATTATTACCGCTTCCGAATACGGTGTATCAATGGTTCTACTATGTTAAAATAGTACCAATGAATCGTTTCTGCCTCGCGATTGCAAGCGTTACTACTGGACATGAGGTCCTGAGTTTGGTTCCTAGGTCGGCAAAAGTGTTATTAGGTTTTCCTTCAGGAAATGACGGGGTCCCGCTCTGGGTGGAGCAGAAGGGAATGTCAGACTCTTACTGGCTAAAACCCACCCGTGTTCCTTCCTTAGCCCTTTGTGTTCCGGGGCAGCGGTAACCCTTTCGGACAATCCCGCTGCCCCGGCAGGCTTCGGCCCTTACGGACCCCTTCTATGATCTAATGGATGGACACCCATCCATGTACCTACAGCGGTAAGCGTAGCTTAGCCATCAATTGATCCTGGCGACTATTGTTATTTAACCACGAGCCCCTCATAATTAATCCAGGTATCTGTCTACCCAACATTCCAATCGAATCGTTGACAAATTGTATTTATTTTCAAATTACATTGATACACTTCGATATTTTTTCTACCATTTATTGTGTCCGTTTTATTTTTGTTATTGTTTCTGAACTGTTTATTCGTGTTCTGAACAACGAATAAATATGTTGAGCGTACCATTTGAAAGGTGTATTTCCAGTTCAGAGAGCCCTGTGAATGTTATTGTTCAGAGGATGTTATTATTTGTCATGTTTTTCCGAGTGCGTGATGTGGAGAAAAATATCGAAATATTGTGACATAGTTGTGAAATGAAATATCGAAAAATATATAATAATAATACTGGAATATTTGATTCGATAGCTCTTTTGGAACTTTTGGAATAAAATGAAATGAAATGTTTATTTCTGTAAGTAGATATTTTAAGAAAACTATTCACAAACTAAAATATAGCGTCGAAAAATGTAATGTCTTTGCTTTTACACGACATTATTTTGTTGGTCAATATTTTAAAACTAGATGGCGCCGTCATTTCCTAGCTGACTCATTCTTGAGAAGAGACGGCGAAACAAAGACAGAGGTCATAGACTCTTTTAAAGTCAGAACATTATATTATTAGAATTTTATGTGAGTCTGTCAATGCAGGGCCATATCTGTAAGGGCCTTTTGAAGAAAGAGCCATTGCAGATATGAGTTTATCTCTCCTAAAAATCGGCATACATGCATCAGACATCGTATAGCTCCACCTTATTTTAAGGAGCTCAACGACCCGTCACACGATGATACCAGAGGGCAATTATCGTAATTTTAAGATCGTTCACAGGACTCAGTCTCATGCGGGTTGCAGACCAAGAGCTAAGCTAAGTTAGTTTAGCTTAGTTCGCATATCTGATGTAGTTTTTCGGCCTTTTCTATTTGGCTTATCATATTCATCTTCTTATCACGTGATAATTATCATCTTACAAGAAGATTAATATGATAAACCAAATAGAAAAGGCCGAAAAACTACATCATATAGGCGAGCTAAGCTAAACTAACTTAGCTTAGCTCTTGGTCTGCAACCCGCATCAATCTGTCAAAAATACCTCTAATTTGCCTACATTTTGACAAGTTTTTCACATTTGTTTGCCGCAGAGATGACACACCGACTAGATTTGAACGTTTTAAATTACGAAAATTAGCCTTCAGATCTGCAGGACATTTGCGTAGGCCATATATAAAATTCTCAAACATTATTTTCATCGCTTAAATATCCAAATGGTGCTATATTACCACCATCAACATCATCAGCCTGCACCAGACCATTGCTGGACGAAGAGGCCTCTCTAATTGCTCGTCATTCAGCTTGATTCTCAGCAACTCTCATCCAGCTGCTACCAGCCACCTTGCGAAGATCCTCCATCTAGCTTGTGTCCTACATAACGTTTGCCGATTCGCGGTCTCCACTCAAAATCACGTCTATACCAAAGGTTATCGGTTCTACGGCTAATATGGCCGGCCGATTGCCACTTCAGCTTGCTTGATGATTTCCCATCCACAAAAAAAAAACTTGCTTATTGTAATCTATATTGACAACTTTGGTTCTCTGTCGGATCACCTCGTCCCGGATTCTAGCTCACAAAGAGATTTTAAGCGTAGTCCGTTCGATAGCTTACTTTATTTTTACTTAATTTCCTCGAGAAACCCGCAAACCTTAAGGTGCTGCCCAAACTTTAAAACGCTCAGTTTTTTCTTGCACAGTTGCATATTGGTACATATTATATGAGCTGAACTGTGACCAATGAGTCACAATGACTAAATCAATTAATTATTGGTTACTGCAAATAACCCCATTTATTGCCCTGTTTCGTTTGATCCACGATTTTTTACCCACTCTGTATATTAAAAAAAAAATAATAAAACAAACACATACACATTTTATTACACATTTGATATTATATTCATGAAATTGTTTAAACTCGCCTGCACACATAATTTATTTTAACTTTTTATCTATCTCCACTAATAATAAAGCTGAAAAACAAATTTTTGTTTGTTAAACTCTCGTAATTTTAAGAACTTTCACATTCAGATGTCAGTCTCAATCTGGCAAAAATACCTGTAATTTCCCTACATTTTTGACATTGATTGTCGATGAGATTGCGACTAGATTTTGAACTGTTGTTTCGAGTGCATCCATATACGAAGTGTTAAAGTTCAATAAACTTTCGGAAACATTTGGAGACTAAGAGTACTTACTTTAACTGCACAACTGTAAAGAGGTTCTGTTACTCACAGACTAAGGTGCAGCGCAGACGGCACACTTTTTGTGCGATCGAGTCTGCGGCGCACAAAAAGTCTGCATGGCGCGCAAAAAGTCGGTCGCGGATTTTTCACAGACTCAACGCACACGACGCACATGTTCGATCATTCTGTCGGTAGAGCTGTAGGGACGTAGACGCTATGGAAATCGTGCAGAGATCGCGAAGTATTATTTTGATAATAAATCGCGCCATGATAATAGATCGCGTGCGTTACGTCCACCCCTAGCAAATGCAGATTGCCGACTAAAGTGTGCGCCGTCTGCGTTAGCGCGCGTTGAAGCAAACGTTCAATTTTTTTCACACACTTTTTGTGGGAGCGGCGCGGCGCGGCGCGGTCTGCCCGAATTACACGGATTTTTTGTGCGCTGGACTTTTTGCGCGTCGTGTGCGTTACTGCATATAATTGCATAGGTTCTATTTTCACAGACTAAAAAGTGCGTCACGGATAGTCTGTCGTCTGCGCTGCACCTAACTCATTAGTTTGTCTGCGAGTAACTGATCGTTCTAGATAAGGGCTTCTTTGATCATAACGAGAAGGTCAGACTGTCTGATTGCTGTCGAAGCGATCAGACGCGACAGATATAACGATCAATGATATTTAAGAATAAGACGATATTTTATTTACAGTTTTGTCAGCGTCTGTGATTTGATGGTTGGATCTAGGCAATATTGCATGGTTTTATTGGTGGTTAATTTTGATTAAATGTACACATTCTTTTACGTGTAGAATAACTTACCTATTATCTTTACTAAACACCATTGAAGAAAATTTCATAATAATATTTAATTAAAAACATCTAATGGGCCTCTACAAGTTGGCTTTGGCCTCTCGTATGCTTTCCAAAACTCCGGGACCCCATGGTCTCAAGAAATATCATGTTGTTATTAATAAGAAATCAATTCTATTATTTGAACATTTTACATGCCGTAAGGTAAAATGTATCTGTGCTATTATTATAACAATCCCATCTTATATGTATACCTAAATGCAAAAAAGTTATTTATTATTAGAAAATATTTATTGACGGAGAAGGCACAGCACAAAGAAATATGGAAAAATATGGGGGAGGCCTTTGCTTAGCAGGGAGACAATGTACGCTACTGAAAGAAAAAATAGTAAATAATTTATAAAACTTGATTGAAATGTGTGAAAATGAATGGCTGAATTAGTTAAGTTTGCTTGCTTCATCCAAATTGCATACATGAATTGTATTACTTTTGCGTTTATTGTGTGCCGTGAGTATATTGTTACGATGCCCCCTTTATCCCTTATTGAGTTTTTCATTAGGATTTTCTTAGTGACAGCCCGGAGTTTGGAAGTTGGCAGTGTGATAACCCGGTGCTTCGGAAAGCACGGTAAGCCGTTGGTTCTGCGCCTGATTTTTTCCCGGTCGTGTGTAATTGCCGTCCCATCGGACTAGTCTCCGTTGGGATTGGCCGCCGTGGCCGAAATACGGTCTGGAGGACTTTTATTTATTTTTGGTACAGGCCTCCTCCCTACCTAACGAGCCTTGCGGTTGCGTCTCTGGTCTGTGCGAGTTTCATCCAGACGTGACCAGACCATTAACATCATAATCAGCTTATAATGTTCTCACTGCTTACTGTTCTTAAAAGGGGCCCGTGGCTAAATAATAACAGCCGCACAGGTCGATCGGTCAGGTTAAGCTATGCTTGCCGCGATTGGTCTATGGATGGGTGACCATCTTTACATACCGAGACCCCACCGTGCCTCGAAAAGCAAGTTAAGCCATTGGTCCCGGCTGTCATTCGTGGATCTTTGACAGTCGTTACGAAAGTCTAACAACCAGTCTTACTAACGGGTATCGTGAGTAATAACTCAGTATCTCAGGTATTCAGCTGCATCTGGTTAGACTGGAAGCCGATCCCAACATAGTTGGGAAAAGGCTAGGCAGATGATGAATGTTCTCACTGCTGGGATACAGGCCTCCTCTCGGCGAGAGGAAGTGGGCCGTAATCCACCACGCAGGCCCAGTGCGGGTTGGATATCTTTGATTTTTTTTGGTTCTAGGACATGTCTGTTTCCTCACGATGGTTTCCTACACCGTTTTGAGAACAGTGGTGATGAAATAATTTGCACAAAGTGCGTGGTTGGGTTCGAACCCACGCTTTCTAGATGAAAGCGTAAGTTGCAGCCGTTATCACTGGGCCACCACTGATCCGTACCATTACCATAGTTTTCTGTATTTCAATCAAAATTCTGTAGATTCCTATTACCATCGAAGTTATTTAAAGGCGCAATAGGTATATTTATGTTTGTCAATGTAGTAGGAAACGCCCTTTGTAAGCAGATATATTGCTAAAGGTAACATCATGGGAGGGCGTCCCACGCTCTTTTTCCCGGTCAATGATTAGCTCACTGGGATATTTTTATGATGACACTTACTATCGCGGACACTCCCGCCCACCACTAAGTTAATTTTTGCTTGTACTCAAAAAATAGAAGCGCTCTCTAGTAAGCGTACCAAGGTCAAATAGTACGTCCGTAAAATTTAAAAAAGGAGTACACGTGATGCGTCAGTAAGCTGCGCAGTGCAGGTTGCAACTAATTGCGTTATCGCTTTCCTAATAGGCGAAAACTTTAAGGGGGTGTGGCTTGGCACCGCCGCAGGATTTAGACGAAAAAAATATTAAGTGATCAGACGGAAAAGGTCCCTATAAGAAGGAACTGGGTCTGTTTTTGTTAATGAAAACTACATGAAGCAGCTTGAACTGAAAATTAAACATCATTGTATGTTCACAAATAATTAAACTAACAAATAATCCAGTTACGAGTAACTTCTCATTCAACAAGTCGCATCAAAGTAAATACAAGCTAAATGAAATAAAAGAAAAACCATTTCCAATATTCAAATAAACGAAATCGAGTACAGCCCATAAACTGAGGCAATTCAAATGGTAAATGAGAAAATTGGAAAAATAAAATGAGCCTTTGCTAATAAAGCAGGAAATTCGAAATTCTTCAATCAAATTATATTTCCATTTTCCGATAATTTTCGCGTCGAGACGGGATGGGAGTTAACGCGATTTGACGGCGTCTGTCTTTTCCCTATGAAACACTGAGAAAGTATTACTTGTCTTGGTCTCGCCATTTTAATGTTGTGTCTCATGTTGCTTGGGGTAGTGCAACACGTTTTTTTTTCTTCCATTCTCGCCTGTCAGCTGTCACTCTATCATTGATCTCTTTTGCTTCCATTTTATCCCACACACAATTTATCCATCTTGTCTTTGGTCGAGTAAGTTTGATAGCGGGAACGTTTGCTTAGGGTGAACTGGGCATCACCGAATTATAAAGACCAATGTAGATGTTGAGTTCTAATGTACCTGTAGCGGCATCACGTAATTTCCTGCATCGAGCAAGTGGAGTTTACCGCGTAACTAGCATAAGCTAATTATTTAATTTTTATTATTAAAAAAAATATGTTATTTTATTATTATTTATTTCCATTAAGTACAGGATATAGGACCAACTGAAAAATCTGCTGTTTCGTACATTTTGGTCAAGTAGCTATTGAACTTTTGTATAAAACAGCTGATTTTTTTTTCGTGATTTCAGAGTTGGTCCCATAGTGAAAGTTGTTCACATTCATGGGTAGAACAACCAGTAAAAATTTGGAACCGGTAAAAAAAAACATTCTGTATACAACGTCCCAACATCAACCGTCGGGTAGTTGCCCTCCAGACACAACACCCGTCTGGTCGGAGGATCTCCCTTTTCTATGGAGGATGAGTGAACTTTGCACCCAATGTAGTAAATATATAGAGGTATGAGGACCACCTCATACCTCTATATATTTACTACATTGTGGTAAATATTTCATATGAATTGAATAAGACTATTGTAAATGGTAATTTCATACGATAGCGCGAACGAAGAAACAGTCCAAGAGAGAATAGCAATTGTATTGCCAACAAACAAAATAACATAAACTTACGTTATGACTAGCGACCCACGGTTCTCCACGGTTTTTGACTTGAAAAAACAGTGGAAAGCTGCAGAGACGGGTATAGGGGCGTCCATCGTCCGACCAGACGAGCCCGTGTTGGCGCCGCAGTGTTCCACACGCACAACTCGAGAGTGGGTGCGGCTATTATGGGAATGACCGCACGGGGAAGTGGGACCCGCTGAGGAATCGGTGTCGAAGCCTGTCGGGGGAGCGGTGAATGTTTATGCGAATCCCGTAACCCTGGCCATAGGCAGAGGTTGAACACCACGGTGGTTTTAGTCGGTAAGAGTCCGGCATGCCCCTCTGTCACCCCCAAGATGGAGGAAGTCCATGAGGATTTCCACAGCGCACCAAAACAAAAAAAGGGACGGGTATACGTAAACTTTTGGGAATAATTTCTCTATATGATGGTGAAAACCTCATCAAAATCCGCTGCGTAGTTTAGAAGAACAGCGCTGTCACACAGACAAACACGAAAAGCGACTTTAATATTTACTCGTGGTCACGTTCCAGTGACGTAATTTTATAAAAATTGTAGACTTAAAATCTAGGTTTCCTCTTCTATTTCTTAAAATCTAGACCAATGGATCCTTTTAATTACATCGAATGCTCGTTACCCGTAATTTTAAGAGCTGAAAAACAAATTGCTTTAAAGCCATTCGGTTTAAAGTCCTAATTAATGCTCTTAGCTATTGGAATTAGTCCAAATGGGTGCAATCAATTCGGTATCATACCCCTTCAGTCATAAAGTTTGAATTACAATATTTTCGGATTTTGTTATAGTGGCCATAAGAATATGCATTCTATTCGTGAGCCTTAAAGTTCACATTGGAAGGTCTCGATGCGTTTATTTAAAAGGATCGCGTGGAATTTTCAACTAAACAAAATTGGCCAGTTATCTCGATGAGATTAAATGTTAAAACGAATTCGTTGGCAAACGATTTTAATTGTCTTTATATATTAACTAGCTGCGCCCCGCGGTTTCACCCGCGTAAGTTTCGATCCCGTGGGAATATCGGGATAAAAAGTATCCTATGTGTTATTCTGATGTATAAGCTATATTACTGTAAAGTTTCATCAAAATCCGTTTAGTAGTTTTCGCGTGAAAGAGTAACAAACATCCATACATCCATACATACAAACTTTCGCATTTATAATATTAGTAGGATTGGAATTGAGCTAGTTTAGGACCTTCCCGTTTTAATTATCTATATTATATTGTGTTTTGGTGTCAACGGTTATAGTTCAAGTCAAGCCAAGCCAAGGAAAGTCTTTGTCTTTTTTGGAACGAAGTTATATAACGCGGCTTGTTGTAGGAGCTGATTGGTAGAAATCTGAAATCGTCACATAACAAAAAAACGTTAAACGCAACTTTAGAGAGATAGTAATTCTCATGGTTTAGAGGGTGCTAAATTCGATAGTGAGGTAAAAATGAAAATCCAAGATGGAGGCTGCGAAAACTTTCAAGTTTTTTTGTCATGGGTGTCGTTTAAATGATTTTCGATGGCGCTAAGGAACTTGGTACCTAACGTCCCCGCAACCGCACACATTTGTTTTTATTAGCCTTGGGCTTTATTTCAAAGGACATCACCCATTCTGGGATTTCTTTTTTTAGCGGCCAGCAATAATAATTACATATTTTTAAAGTACATACTTATAACTCATTATTTTTAGTAAGGCGTCAAAGTCGAGAACAATTTGGATTCGGAGATATATTATATGTATAATATGTATAAATATGGAGGCGGATCGAAAGATAAGATCGTTGCATATCTTTGGTCTCTTTATTACAGCGTTGTCGCCATACAAATAAATATTTCTACTACTGTGACCATTCAAATAAAATGTTTTTCATTCTTGGCCGCCGACCTTTTATTTTTTATCCCAAGTCGCCGAGCAAAATGGATGGTCCTTTAATTTAATTACGGTTAACACTTTTGTCAGCAACTTAAAACAATCCGTGATCATAATTAAAGCACAAAACAATTTAGTTACATAAAGCAATAGTATGATGTCAAATTGATCTGTACATTTTTGACACAAAACGTAATCGGGTTTTTTTTAATGAGGAGGTATATTTTAATGAAGATAAAAGTTTAATTAATTAATATCGCGTTGAATGGTCCTATAATGAAGCGCCGTAAATGTAAATCATTATTAAATGTTTAAGGAAATTTCATGTTATTATCAAATTTTGCGATCAAAAGCTATGGTTATGCCTATATACTTATTTTATTATTTATGTACACACAGTAAAATACGAAGGGATATGACATAATTATAATTTGAGAACAAAGGTACTGCTTATTTCTTAAGAAATTTCTTCCAGCACACCTGCGGAAGGAGAAGTACTTTTTAGAAATGTAGACAATAGAAGAGAAAAAAATATGAATGTATGAAGTCTAAAACTAAAATCTATACTAATATTATAAAGCTGAAGAGTTTGTTTGTTTGTTTGTTTGTTTGAACGCGCTAATCTCAGGAACTACTGGTCCGATTTGAAAAACTCTTTCAGTGTTAGATAGCCCATTCATCGAGGAAGGCTATAGGCTATATATCAATCGCTAAAACTAATAGGAGCGGAGCACCAATGAAGAATGTTTCAAATCGGGGGATGTTTTTCCTATTGAGAGCTTCCGCTGCGTGCGCTGCGTAAACGGTTAAAGTTTCGCAAAAATCATATATGACAGAATTGTTTCTCTTTAAAAGCTTTAAAAAAAAATCCGCGACAGCATAGGTCTATCTTTTAAGGTTAGCTCACTATAACCTCTTTTATGCTAACCAAATTTGTTCTAAAATAATGCATTATTTGCGAAGGTGTTTTTATAAACATGGTATTAATCCTTATCCAAATAAATACGTTATTCATCACATGTATTTAATTTTGAACAAAATTGCCTCTGACATCATTTGATTTCAATGTATATCTTAGGAGATATTATAGTTTTAAAATAATACTAACAATAAAGCTGAAGAGTTTGTTTGAAACACGGTTTGAAAGCTCTAAATCTCTGAAAGTATTGGTCACATATATAAAAATATTTTTGCGTTTGATAGCCCAGTTCTTGAGGAAGGCTATATTCTATTAAACTTGACGCTAGGACCCTTAGGAGTTGAGCAAAAAGAAAAAAATCAGAAGTTTTCGCCAAGCGAAAACGAAGTAATAGCGCAGGCCGGCGACACGTTGCGACGGGGTGGATCGGGGAAACAAAAAAAATTTACGCGGACGAAGTCGCGGACAGAAGCTAGTATTAAATATACCTAAACATATAATGCAAAAAAAATAAATAAATACACAATGCTAAAATATATAAACATATTAATATTTACATATATATATAATTATTATATTCGCTGGTATATGCTTGCATTTTTTTAGACTCAGTTTGAGTAAATTAGCCCTCAGGCTAGGTGGACCGACGATCTTCGCAGGATGGCTGGTAGCAGCTGGATGAGAGTTGCTGAAAATCAAGTTGAATGGCGTGCAATAGGAGAGGCGTATGTTCAGCAGTGGACTGCTATAAGCTGATGATGATGATGAATAAATTATGCGCAACAAATCCATGCCAAAAATGATAATCGGTGTCGGTTTTAGGAAATATGGCTTTAAGACGAGTCCCTCACTCGTGGCTAAATTAACAGCCAAACGCCTCGATCAACGTTCAAGCTACGTTTGTCGCGGTAGGTTCATGGATGGGTGACCAGTCATTACATATCGAGACCACTCCATGCCTCGGAAAGCATGTTAAGACGTAGGTCTCAGCTATCATTCGTTCAGTCTTTGACAGTTGTTATGGGTAGTCAGAAGCCCGAAATTCTGACAACCAGTCTTACCAAGGGGTATCGGTGTTACCCAGTAACTGGGTTGTGGAGGTCAGATAGGCAGTCATGTAAAATACTTAGACTGAAAGTCGACCCTAACATAGTTAGGAAAAGGCACAGCAGATTGATTGATTCGTTTTTATGAAATATCTAAAATTTAGAAAAAACACATACTATAACGTACTTATAAAACATTCCTTGATACTTAATTTCGTCCCTAACCTTGTTCGCAAAATAATTAGAAAAATGATTTCTCTCAAACTCGTAGACCCTTTACGTGCTACGAGCGCTACGGCGTAGCTTCGTAGCTCCGTAGCGATAAGCGATTTTATGTAGCTGTTTTATCTGACGCTATACTCAGTGGCGTGCACAGAGATTTCAGACAGGGTATGCACAAAAAAAAAACTTACCAGTTACAGCTTGTTGTACAAGTCAACAAGCTGAAACTGATAAGTGTTTTACCCTACCTATACCGCAGGCGCCATTATTGGCTTTGCATGATGTTTGTTTGAGACCACCATGAATACCTATCTAAATAAGTGATTGATGGTACCTAACATAACAGGTCACATAAATTATATCAAAAGTAGCCTTTAAAAAGGTCTGGAGATGTTAATTTTGTTTTCTTTGTGCAAATCCCCCCCAACAATCCCTATATACAGGCATGCCTAAATTGGGAATCCAATACCTCAATATTTTTTGCTTTTTTACTATGGACGTCTGAAGTAATGTTTCTAGTGAGGTGATGGAGCGGCCCTAGTGTCTGTAACACAGGTTAATTCCTAGCACGGAACTGGGTTTGCTCCACTATCCGCTATAATATACCTATCCGTCGCTCATAATGTAGTATTTAAGTAACCTGTACTCAAAGTTGTTTGTTTTGAAATAAAGTTTATTATTAGTTTATTATTAATTTTATATAAATTACTACTTAAATTTGAACTGATTACTTTTTACAAGTTAATGTTTGAATCAAATCGACGCGCCTATCTGACTAAAGAACTAATCACACTTATTCAGCTTTGTTCAGCGTTTGTCCATAGAAAACAACGATTTTGTATGAAGTCCGTTCAGCTTTCCGCGGCTGAACGGACGCGTACCTACGCATCTCATACAAAATCGTTGTTTTCTATGGACAAACGCTGAATAAGTGTGATTAGTCCCTTAAAGTTCTTTTTCAACTGTAATCAAGATAAACCTGTGAGTCTGTTTTGGCCCCGTGTGTTTCGTAAATATGTATGAATTCAAGTACCTACTCTTTGATGAATTCTTTTTAGACTAGAAAATGATCGTTCGTGCGCTGAATGGAATCGTAACTATTAATTTTCCTAACTTGTAAACTTCAGAAAATATGGAAGTCAAATTGTTTGAATACTTATAAATTTTGAATGAGATCGAATATGTATAATTAAATTATCCATTTTTTAAAATAAACTTACTAAATAATTACTTGACAGGCAATCACTTGCGCCAAGAAAAACAATAAATGGCAAAAAAACTTTGCAGTTTTAGATACTTACGAAACGCTTACGAACTAATACAAGATACAAACTATTATAGATACTCGGGTCATTTGGTCAATCCGACTAAAAAAGTCGACCCTCTGCAAACAACAATTAAGCGGTGCTTATACGGGTTCTCAATTTGGCCGGCTTGCAATGTAAGCTATGCTTCTAAAACTCCAACACGCGCGCACATTTTCACGCACACACTCACACTTTTACTGTGTACTACACGAGATGCGTTGAATGAAGAATAAGCAAGGCGTAGTATTGCTTTTGCTCACGCGAGCGCTGCCTGCGCGCTGCACGGCGGCGGGTGTTCGCCGATCCAACGAGTTAGTTCCAAAAAATGTAATAGATGGCGCGTTAGCTAAATTACCATGATTTAAAAAAAAATAGTTATCTAACATTTAGAGGGGCATGTATGTATGGGACTACAGGGTATGCAGAGCTTATTTGCATGTATGGAGTGCACGCCACTGGCTATACTGACATTCTGAAATGTCTTATCGGCAATCGAATCGGTGCTGAGCGATGTGTCGATTCGTAATCGTTTATAAAATGAACACGAGCTATTTTAATGCCAACGACAGTTGATTGTAGCCTACCACATGTCTATCTATGGGTTGTTGTTTGTATCTCATCATGGCAGTAGCCGTTTTTACATTATGTCTAGAATAAAATAAAATTGTATGTATTATAGCAAAATTACATTTCACTGATGATTGCACTTGAACCATTGTTCGAATCCCCTTCCTCCAACTTGCATAGACATTCAGTTTGTTTATTTTTTTTTACCGGAGAGTACACAAATCTTTTAATTTCTTCCCATAAATCGATATCACCAGGCCAATTCTCGTAATTTAAAACCTTCAAAATCTAGTCGCAGTTTTATTCGGCGACAAACAAATGTCAAAAAGTTGTCAAAATGTAGGGGAAATTAGAGGTATTTTTGACAGATTGAGACTGAGATCAGAGGGGCAATTCTCGTAATTTTTAAGAACGTTCACAGTGGAATGAATTGATCATTATTGTTTCATTCCACATTCACACGACATCGATATAAAATTAAATGAATGTTCATCTGCTCGTTTTATTTCACTTTCTATCGATAAGCGAGAGAAATATTTGCTGCCGAGATCGGTCGGCCCAAAAAAGGGTGGCGAGATGACCCACTTATCGCGAGGACCGGTTCGAGGTGGCGCGGGAAAAGAGTTCCTGGAAGGACTTGGGGAGGCCTTGGCCCAGCAGTGGGCCAGTCGGCCCAGCATTGGGACAGTTGGTCCAGTAGTGGGGCAGTTGTCCCAACAGTGGGGCATTTCTAGCAGTGGGACAGTTGGCCCAGAAGTGGGGCAGTTGTACCAACAGTGGGGCATTTCTAGCAGTGGGACAGTTGGCCCCGAAGTGGGGCAGTTGTACCAACAGTGGGGCATTTCTAGCAGTGGGACAGTTGGCCTAGAAGTGGGGCAGTTCTACCAACAGTGGGGCATTTCTAGCAGTGGGACAGTTGGCCCAGAAGTGGGGCAGTTGTACCAACAGTGGGGCATTTCTAGCAGTGGGACAGTTGGCCCAGAAGTGGGGCAGTTGTACCAACAGTGGGGCATTTCTAGCAGTGGGACAGTTGGCCCAGAAGTGGGGCAGTTGTACCAACAGTGGGGCATTTCTAGCAGTGGGACAGTTGGCCCAGAAGTGGGGCAGTTGTACCAACAGTGGGGCATTTCTAGCAGTGGGACAGTTAAATGATAAATGATAAATGATAAATGATTTTATTTCTGTAAGTAGGTTTGTACAAACACTTTTACACGTCAATCATATTTTTTTTAAAACGAGATGAGGTCGGCGTTTCCTATCTGACTACTCTGAGAAGAAAGGCCGAAACAAACTCGACAAACGATTCGACAAACAATACCAAAGAATGGACATTTAGGTAGGCCGCGTAAATTACTCAAACTGCCAGATCATGAATAAAACTAACTAAGAAGGAAAACATAAAAAAAAGATAGAAAAGACCCACATAGTCCTCACTTTCACGACAATTAAAATAATATTATACTTTACAAAGTAAATATTCACGTCTATAAAGAGAGAAAATAAAATAAATAATAAGCAAAAAAAAAAAAAAAAACCAAACAAGATTCACTGTGTAAATTTATTGGAGCAGCTCAATCCCAAGCATGTTTATCCTCAATATAGTCTTTAACAGAATAAAAGGCTTTCTGGCATAGTTTCCGCTTTATAGAAGATTTGAATTTATTAAGGCTTAGATCTTGAATGTGGCTAGGAAGTTTATTATAAAAACGTATACATTGGCATCTAAACGAGCCACTTATTTTCTTAAGCCTGGTTGTAGGAACAACGAATTTGTGTTTGTTCCTAGTATTTATATTATGGATATCACTGTATTTTTTAAACAGATTAATATTTTTATGTGCGTACAAAAGATTTTCATAAATATACTGAGAAGGCACAGTCATTATATTAATCTCTTTAAATTTGTCTCTGAGGGAGTGTCTGGGACTTAATTTATAAATTGAACGAACTGCCCTTTTTTGTAAGACAAATATTATCTGAATATCGGCGGCATTTCCCCACAACAGAATACCGTACGACATCACACTATGAAAATAACTAAAGTATACTAAACGGGCTGTCTCTAAATCAGTTAAGTCACGAATTTTTCTAACGGCGTATGCTGCGGAGCTAAGCTTTTTTGATAATTTATCTATATGGGGGCCCCATTGAAGCTTGGCATCTAAAGTTATGCCCAAGAATACGGTGGTATCTTCGGGATTCAACACTTCATCCTTTATAAGCACACTAGTTTTTACTTGTCTAACGTGAGGTATGGTAAACTTAATACATTTAGTTTTTTTCTCGTTAAGAAGTAGGTTATTAACATTAAACCAGTTAACTACTTTATCGAGGGCGCTATTTATATTGTCAGTAACCAGCTGCTGACGTTTGAGTTTAAATAAAAGTGAAGTGTCATCTGCAAACAACACTATATCATGATTATCCTATATGAGGTAAGGCAAGTCGTTAATATAATTAAGAAACAAAAAAGGACCAAGAATTGACCCCTGGGGGACCCCCATTGTTACAATTGATCCGGGTGATCTTTTCCCGTTAACATCAACTCTCTGAATCCTATTACCTAAGTATGAAGTAAGAAGATCTAAAGCGGCATTCCGGACTCCGTAGTGGTGCAGTTTCCTGATTAATGTTTCATGAAAAACGCAATCGAATGCCTTGGACAAGTCGCAAAAGATGCCCAAAGCATCGCATTTATCCTCTCATGCATTATAAACATGTTCTAAAAGTTCAACACCGGCATCAGTAGTCGAACGACCCCTTGTGAAACCGAACTGTTTGTTATGTAGTAATTTATGTTTATTAAAAAATCTTTGCATTTGATCTAAAATAAGTTTTTCAAAAATTTTGCTAAAGGTAGGTAGCACTGAAATTGGTCTATAATTAGTAGGGTCTGATGTACTACCCGATTTAAACAAAGGTATTATTTTACTGTATTTCATAAGATCAGGAAACTCACCACAGTCAATACAATTATTAAAAATAACAGCTAGAGTAGGTGCAACAATGTTTATAATCGTCTTCGCAACGTCCACAGAATTACCCCATAGATCCGGGGTCTTTTTAACATTTAACGTGTGAAAGGTTTTAATTATATCTTTACAAGTGACATATTGAAAAGAAAAATCAGAATCACAAACTGGAACGTTTTCTTTAAGTAAAGACTCTGCAGCGGAGGGTGATGAGTTGAGGGATTTAGTCGTCGATACGGGAATCTCAGCAAAGAAATTTTCAAAGGCCGCAGCGACTTGAGAATCTGATTTAATTATATTGTCATCAATAGCAAGGCTGTACTCACTACCTCGGTTGCATGACCTTCCCGTTTCGCTATTAATGACATTCCATGTCATTTTAATTACATTACTACTATTTTTAATTTTTGAACTCAAGTAACGTGACTTGGCCATACAACAAACTTTTTTAAATAATTTTGAGTAATTTTTAACATATAAATTAAATTCAGCAGTATTTATACAAATCCGTTCATCATACAACTCATAAAGTGGTTTTCTACTTTTATGAATACCAATGGTGGCCCAGTCACTGAAAGAAGCATTACTATTAACCGAGAATGTCTTTGGAGTGAAAGTGTTATCAAATTGCGTACAATACATATTAAAAAAATCATTATATTGTTGATTAGGGACAACATTAGATGACAAAAGTGGTAAATTACTAAGAAGTTTAGTCTTAAATGTTTCCAAGCGTTTAGTAGTTTTTGGGTTTACAGTGATATCTTTTTTAGTAGCCTTTTTGTTTAAATTTGGAATAGTGATCAATTGTCCGCAGTGGTCCGAGTCTATTAAATTAATAATTTCTTTGTGGGATGGTATAACATCTGTATAGATGTTATCTAAGCATGTGGCACTAGTGGGAGTTATTCTAGTGGGCTCCAAAAATTGGTTATCAAGATTGTATGACTGAAACAAACTTATAATTTTTGAACTTAACCCAGAGTTATCTAACAAATTAATATTAAAATCACCACAAGTGATGATAGACTTGTTCGAATTACAAATTTTATGCAAAACTTCATCCATAACCTTTTCAAAACAATCATACAATCCTGAAGGAGGTCTGTACACACTTAATATAATGAACTGCTCCAATTCTATACAAGCTATTTCAATTGTTGGCCCCGAAGTGGGGCAGTTGTACCAACAGTGGGGCATTTCTAGCAGTGGGACAGTTGGCCCAGAAGTGGGGCAGTTGTACCAACAGTGGGGCATTTCTAGCAGTGGGACAGTTGGCCCAGAAGTGGGGCAGTTGTACCAACAGTGGGGCATTTCTAGCAGTGGGACAGTTGGCCCAGAAGTGGGGCAGTTGTACCAACAGTGGGGCATTTCTAGCAGTGGGACAGTTGGCCCAGAAGTGGGGCAGTTGTACCAACAGTGGGGCATTTCTAGCAGTGGGACAGTTGGCCCAGAAGTGGGGCAGTTGTACCAACAGTGGGGCATTTCTAGCAGTGGGACAGTTGGCCCAGAAGTGGGGCAGTTGTACCAACAGTGGGGCATTTCTAGCAGTGGGACAGTTGGCCCAGAAGTGGGGCAGTTGTACCAACAGTGGGGCATTTGGCCCAGCAGTGGTAGGCTTAACAGAAAAAAAGCGAGGAAAAGATGCCGAGTGCCGAATCCAACATCGTTGGATAGGTTCATTAATAATATAATTTTTAAATTTTTATTCATTTTGTGTTCAGACTCTTAAATTCGAGTGAAAGATGCCGAATGAAAGGCAAATTAACAAAAAGTGAAGCGTTTGATGTCGGCTTTTGATTCTCATAGGATGAAACCTATTGTGTGCTTTTATAATTTCTAGCGTGACGATATCATCGTGTACTTCCACGGGATAACACAGGGAAGTGAAATGTATAGAAATATAAATCAGACGCTTATCCGTCCACGGTAACGTTATAACATACACGTATTTCCATACATTTGATGGCTGTGGACGTTCAAGATAATATCGCCACGTTATACATTTTAAAAACGCACATTGGCTTTATGACATCATTTGTTACATCTATACTAATCTATACTAATCTATACTAATATTACAAAGAGGAAAGATTTGTATGTATGTTTGTAACGAATTGGCTCAAAAAGTACTGGACCGATTTTAAAAATTCTTTCACCATTTGAATGCTACACTACCACTGATTATTATAGGCTACTTTTTTTCTTTTTTTCCACCCGTGCAAAGCCGGGACGAACCGCTAGTCTTTTATAGAATACTAGCTAACCCGGCTTACTTCATACCGCCTAAATGTATAAGAAAATGTATAAAAATATATATTGATCTTATTTTTTTTTCGTGAATTTTTCCCATGTTTTAATAGTTATTCTGTTATTTGGGGCGTAGATAAAACCAACAAACCAGAGATCATAAAAATCGGTCAAGCCGTTCTTGAGTTATAAATAGTGTAACGAACCCGATTTTGTTTTATGTATAGAGAAGATTATTGTTTATCTTTCTTTTAACTTCTTTTTCATTGAGTTACCCCTGCTACAGTTAAAGTTCGCTAACCGCTTTTTATTATTCTGTAGAAAATATTGTGGGTACTATATTTGTTATGTTTAATTTTAAAACAACACTTTTCATGCTTAATGGGGCTTGTGGCTAAGTAATAATAGCCGCACGGGTCGATCGATCAGGTTAAACTACGCTTGCCGGTTGGTCCGTGGATGGGTGACCATCTTCACATAACAAGACTCTTTCGTGCCTCGGAAAGCACGTTAAGCCATTGGTCCCGGCTGTCACTCGTGGATCTTTGACACTCGTTACGGGTAGTCAGAAGCCCGAAAGTCTGACAACCAGGCTTATCAAGAGATATCGTATTACCTAGTAACTGGGTTGTGGAGGTCAGATAGGCAGTCCCTTCATATAAAATACTGGTACTCAGCTGCATCCGGTTAGACTGGAAGCCGACCCCAACATAGTTTGAAAAAGGCTAGGCAGATGATGATGACTATTTATGCTTAATAAACTATTATTTGTTTTCCCAAATGTAATAAATAAATGGCTGTTATAGGAAAAACTCAATTAGCTTATTGTCTGATGCCATAGAAATTCATCTTATATCCGAATACTCTAAGAAGCCCTGAACATGAAATCCGATACATTTAACAATCTTAACACCCACGATGCCTGCGGGAGTATGTAGCCATATTTACTGCTTTGTTCTTCTAACATATAGCCGTTTATATGCTTTCCATACCTTGGAGTAATGTAAATAAAATGCTCGTAAGGAGTTTACACAGTGCAAAGGAAATAGTCTCCTCAAAACAGCTTAGAATATCTACACTTTTAGAATTCATATTTAAAATCTGAAGACTAATTCTCGTAATTTAAAACGTTCAAAATCTAGATGCGGTCTCATCTCGGCGACAACCAAATGTCAAAAACTTGTCAAAAACCGTAACTATGTTTATTTTAAATAGACGAAAGACGTGTGTAAATAAGATTATTTACACAAGCCAGTGCATACATTTATGCGACCTCCAATAGCGCAGCGGCCGTCGCGTATGGTCAGCAACAAAAGTCGATTAACAGTTCAGTTTTTTTAATCTCAGTTACTGAGAAAAATATTTGTTCAAAATTGCAGCAGGAGTACAATGCAATTCAGAACAAATATTTTGCTCAATAACTGAGATTAAAAAAACTGATCTTTTAATCGACTTTTGTTGCTGACTGTATGTACAGGGTTCTTTACCCCGACACCCCGCGCCCTCTCTTTGGTCAATCACGTACATGTGTGATGCCCCGACATATGCAATGACCAATCACCGACTAATCATGAACCTCTCAACGCTTTAGCTCATGACTTACGTATTTTACCGTAATTAATCTGTACCTTGATAGACAATTTATTAGGAGCACTATAATTAATTAGTCACGATATCATAGATGTATCGAGACCCTAGAATATTCATTAATTAACTAATTACATACACAGCTTTTAATTAAAATGAATATATTTTTTTAATAGCCTTTAAAATATTTACCTTTCTCAGCAAATTGGAAATAAAGATGTGCGTATTGAATCCTTTGTTTGTAAAATACAGTATTTTTTATGCAGAAAAGTACTTTATAGCACTGTGTGACCTAAGTCACGCTTTTCTGTGACTTAAGAGCCTATACCACCCCAACTAAAATTCACTCTTTATCTCGCTCGCACGATACTGCTCGCGGACTGAGTGAGAGCGAGACAGAGCGCGGTGCTAGGCGGCAGGCAGCGCCAATAGTTTAGGTATTTGCTTTTTACGGTGAAAATAATGCTAATTAAAAAAAAATTAAAAAAAACATAAGACCTGCTTTATAGTTAGTTCGGTTAGTATACAAAGTTTCATGATCTAATTTGAAGTATTTTTTGAATACCAGCGGTTTATTGTTCGGTTTGGAGGTAACTTTGGATTTTTTTTCTATCTGGAAAACTTTATGGAATCGTGTTTTCGTCTAACATAAGACCTAAAAATAATCCTCAACTTTACCATATATTTATTTCAAAATTAATGCTGCAGTATTTTCGACATAACGGAGGATCACGCTAAGCATTTGAGGTAGTATAGACCCTTAAGTAGTCCATTTTTACACGGACAAAAAGCTTGACTTAAGTTCGGGTTTAGGTCACACGAGCTATAAAATAGTATACGATACGTGTGACTTAATTAGTATTTTAAGTCACGCCGTGCAATATTATACTACTTAAGTTAAACGTATCGTGATGCACAGAAGCCAGATCAAGCTACCCGAAACTGTCAAATTTTTCCACTCAACCTTGAACCTAATGCTTTAGCGATAAAGTTGGAAATCTATTAAAGAAATTCGACAGCTTGTAGTAGCTTGATGTGCTGGCGTCTATTCGTAAACATACCAATCAAGACGAAAGTAATATTTAAAAACTGGTGTAGTAGATATATGTACATTGGTCTGCTACGATCTTATTAGAATCCTACCCTATTATCTTATTAGGTGCAATTCGAGCTTATTGGTACCATTAGGTACCATTCGTCACGGTAACGACATCCGTGCACATGTCAACGAGACAATTTATTGAACAAATTACTGGCCAGTGGGATCGATTGAATGAACACAGTTTTACAACCAGGATTTATTTTTAATGTTATTTAGTGTTATTGCTTTTGGACGATCACAGTTGATTTTACAGTCTGTTATTTAAAAGTGTAAAATTTTGACATTGTACATTTTTTATATCTCATACATTGATGCGCTTATAAATATAACCCCATTAATAATAAATGTTGTATAGTGTCTGTATAGTTACACAACGTATTGTCTTTTTCTTTTATTTATTTATTTATTAAATTTGGGAAAACAAACAGTACTATATTAAGCATAAATAGCGTTGTCTTAAAATTAATTTTAACAAATATACTACCTACCAGAACATTTTTCACAGATTACTATATTATATAATAAAAAGCAAACAAGCAAGCTGTTAGCAAACTTTAACTGTAGCAGGGCCAATTCAAAGAAAAAGAAGTTCAAAGAAAAAAAAGAAAGATAAACAATAATATTCTATAAAAGATGCAACAAACAAAAAAAAAATGAAAGTCAAATTACTGACGACTGAAAGAGAGAGAGATCGGTGAGTAACTATTCATCATATATAATACGTTTATTAGTAAGGGGGTTATTATGCAGTGTGTAGTGTTGTAGATTTTTCTTTGTGTAATGAGCCTCAGACTAAATGGAATTTTTTGGGATATTTTGTGAAAATAAAGTAACGAATAAGTTGGCGAAATTTTGTGTTTTCAGCGTAGCTTTTTTCGACAGTTTCAACCTACCTATCTCTCTGTCCCTATTGGTACTTACATTGTATTAAAAAACACACTCAACAGCACATTTTACTTTCAAAATATTCATAATTTCAGCCGAAAGTCGTCCACTGCTGGACATAGAGCTCTCCGAAACATAACATAATTCAAAATATTCCAACCGACGAGATCTTAAAAAAAATTAATCGCAAATTAATGCGTTTCCATTTACAAGATAACGATGTTGGCTCAGTCTGACACTTGGCTATCGGAAAGCACTTATCGCCAACTTGACATCAATCGCCCAGATTTTGTACTTACTTAGTTGATCTAGATAAGCAAGCACCCTTTCGATCGGCTTGGGTTCTTAAAGTTCTATTAAGGTTAAACTGTTTTTTATGGGGTTCGTATCTGAAAATTGAATTAAATAATGTTCAGAAAACATTATTAAAATCTATAAAAAAAAGACGACTTCTTTACTTTTTTGCTACACACATCAAAAGTGTCTAGGGATCAACATATATTTTTGCAATAACTTTTCTCCTGATTGATATTAATTAAAATTTTCTTTAAGGATTCATCGAATAAAGTGTTTTCGTTTGTCACAGTAACGATAAACCAAGTCACCTTTGCATTAATAAAGAAATTTGCCATTTTCCTAATAAAGGGATTTTTGACATTTGAACCACTAACACAAAAGTTCGAAAAAAAGACTGAAATAACAGTTTTCTCTAAAATTTTATTGGGTAACTTAAACAATTAATAATCCGTGTTTCTACCGCGAACACTAACAACACAAGAACATCGGTTTGGCATACTCAAAATGAGTTCATCCAAATCACGCTGTGGAATGGCCGCCCATGTTCGTTGCAACAACAAAAAAAGGTCTTCTTGCGACTGGATACCCTCCATATTCGGCAGAGCTCTTCTCTGTAGCATATCCCATGCATGCTCAATCGGGTTCAAGTCTGGCGACTGAGCAGGCCAGGGCAGGACATTGATGTTAGCTGCGGCGAGAGTCTGTCTTACAACTCTTGCGGTGTGCGGTCGTGCATTATCATGCATTAACTGAAATAAGGGACCGATTTGCACTTGTAGAGGAACGATGACGTCTGATACAATCGTCTCAGCATAAATTTGAGCGTTGAGGTTGCCTCTGATCCAAATCAACTCAGTTCTTCCGCCGATCCAAATACCCGCCCATACCATGATGGTTCCACCACTATAAGGATGGACTTCCTGGCAGGATTTTAATCGCTGTTGGCGTCCAGGGGTTCTCCAGTGTCGTATACGTCTTGTATCCGGTCTCATACCAAAACGAGACTCATCAGAAAAGCACACGAAACGCCATTGTTCTTCTGCCCAATTTCTGTGTTCAAGAGCCCATTGATATCGAATCCTACGATTGTGCATTGCTATAGGTGGTACCCGTAGCGGTCTTCGGGAATGAAGGTTCACTTCATGCAAGCGGTTTCTGACTGTTTGGTCGCTAATTAAGTTCCCTGAAGAGTGATGAAGCCTCACGGCTAACATCATGGCGGTTATTGTTGGAGCTCTTCGAGTTAAGATTTGAATGTATCGGTCTTGTCTCCGTGTGGTGCAGCGATACCGTCCTCCATGGCGCTCAGCCACGGTACCAGTGCTTCGGTAACGTGTCCAAAGTCGACTGATAACACTCTGACTTGTATTCAGAGCTAAAGCCACAGTACGTTGCCGGGAACCAGCTTCTATCATTCCCACGGCTCTGAGCATTTTTTCCCTGCTTAAATGACGTCGCCGCTCCATAATAACGTTGGTTTTAATCAGTAGTAGGGAAACAGTAGCACTAATAATGTCTTCAATGCGTTGTATGTTTTTATAGGGAAAATATTGACAGCTGATTTTCATCTTTTACTCGAATTTGATTCACAGTTCCTGATTCAAATTATGAAATGCACCAAAAAGGATCCATATAAATTTATAAAATCATAAATTTATTACAAAGCCACATCTCAATCTCAAGAAATCCGCATAAAAATGCTTGATCCCTAGACACTTTTGATGTGTGTATTTTAAAGTTTTCTGTGCTGACAAAATAAAAAAACAAATTATCCACCTTTTAGTTGTTGATCGCACCCGATAAAAATGATGATCAAAATACCTATTAGCCTATAAAAGTACAGTAACTGACTCAAATTGTATCTACTGCGGTCTGGTCCTTTTTCTGACCACCAGTCAAGACTGGTAGGTAGGTCTTCTGTCCACTCTTCAATTGATTTGTGGAACCGTGAATTATTTCGTCAGAAATTATTTTTTTCTATGTTTAGAACTTATAAGTAACTAGTTCTTGCCCGCGACTTTTTTTGTGATCCCGGATGAAAAGTAGCGTATGTCCTTCTCCAGGTTTCGGTCTCCCCATGTGCCAAATTTCATCCAAATCCGTTCAGCCGTTTTAGCGTGAAAGCATAATAAACAAAAATAAAAAAAATCAAATCTCTTTATAATATTAGTTTGGATTATAAGATAATTTTAGGAAAAGAAAGAAATAAAAATTGTTTATGCTGACGCTGATGTGCAAAACGCACATAAAAAAATAATAAAAAAAGACATGAAATATACACATACAATATGTAGTCAAAAGCCTGGTACTCAAGCATATAAAATGTTGACAATTTGGTCCATTACTTGATGTCAGGGCCAGGCATCAAAGACAATCAACACATATTAATTGACATTGACAGTACAAATTCAGTTTCAGTTTCAGTCATAGTTCAAAAGTAGAAGTCAATATTTATCTGTATACTTTCACCATCGATACATAAACAGTCGATATTTTCACCACCCTTTAACTGTACTCCAAAATCCATCTTATATCGTGTATCACTAAAAGTACATCGACGCATCTAACCCCCTCACTGCCACAGGCCATCCAGAACGTTAAGCCCGTTGCACACAAGAGCCACTCGTCCTCACTCGTCGTCGACGAGTTAAGCTTGTTTCAAAAGGTTGAAACACATTAACCTCTGTTGCTCTTTGAGATACGTATCGTGTGTAACGTGCTTTACGTCTTTAACAGCAAAAAGCTTTTTGGCATTATATATGAAGATGTTTCTAGATGTGGATATGTTTTTTTGCTTTTAATGAGCAGAGTTGAGTGCATTTAAAGTCTAGGCTAGAGTCTAGTTCATAACATAGCATAATCAGCCTATAATGTTCCCACTGTTGGGATACAGGCTGCCTCTCTGTGAGGAGTGGGCCATTATCCACCATGCTGGCCCAGTGCGGGTTGGTAGATGTCACACTTCTTCGATTTTTTGGCTCTGGGACATGCCGGTTTTCTCTCTATATTTTCTTTCACCGTTTTGAGAGCAGTGGTGAAGCTATGAACTAGTTGAGACAATGTAAAGTTCCTGTCTAGGTTCAAACCTACGACTGCACTGGGCCTTAATTCTCTTCTTTTACCACGTGCAATACACGTACGGTTTTCAAGCGTGATATTTTGACAATACAAAACAATCTTTTGTACAGACGCCACATCAATCTACAGTCTGTCAATTTTTTAAAATAAATTTTCAACGTAATCGCTAAAGCATAACATTCAAAGTTGATTGGGAAAATTTGACTGTTTCGGATAGCTTGGGATGTGCTGTACGTTTCTTGAGCGAACAATTCGTCGATAGCTAGTCGCTTCCTCATCGGCGGTGAGACAGGTAAAAATTACTTATCAGTATTTGACATTAAGTTGTCAAAAAACGTTCTGTATTTGGACAGACATTCATAACGGCTGTTATAATATGACAGAACCACATTCCGAGGAAACCAAATCTTACACGTTTGACATTGTGTCGACTGTTAAACGCTTAAGGATGATTTCCACCAAACGGCTCGCACCGCATTGGATCGGAAAGGATGCGAACGGATGCGGCGACAGCCGATCGCGTCCGGCAGCATGTCGACGCATACGATCGGCTCCGTACCGTCGCTTGCGAACGTAGCCGTTTCTGCGCCTAGTCAAAAAGTTTCATTCCTACCATGTTGATGTGTTGAATTTTTTAAAATGGTGAAGTTGAGGTAGTATTGTTGGCTATTGCATTAGAACAAGAAGAAAATAATTATAAAACACAGAAGAGGAAAAGAAGCATTTGGACGACAGCCGAAAGTATTCGATCGGATACGATGACAGGCGAACGGAGCCGTACGCGCGTCGCAGCATACATTTGGCTACGATCGCGTGTCGCGAAAGGCGCCCGCGGTCAAGCTGCTGTGCTCGGCTTGGTAATATAGACTTTAAATACTGTATACACGATTTAATATCGTTTAAAGATTGTAAAAATCCGTTCCGATACGATGCGATGCGAGCCGTTTGGTGGAAATCATTCTTTATAGTGCGTTAATTAACTTCTCGCTTGTCGCTCCACTCGATCTCTCAGTCTGCTACCAAACTGTTTAAGATCGCGAGCAATTTCTGTAAGATAATATATATTTATTTGCTCAAACATGTGTAAACATAAAAGAATAAATGCATGCAGGATAACATAAAAAATGAGGGGCCCGTGGGGTTAAGCTATGCCTGCCGCGGTTGATCCGTGGATGGGTGACCATCTTTACATATCGAGGCCCCTCCGTGCCTCAAAAAGCACGTTAAGCTGTTGGTCCCGGTTGTCATTCGTGGATCTTTGACAGTCGTTACGGGTAGTCAGAAGCCCGAAAATCTGACAACCAGTCTTACCAAGGGATATCGTATTACTCAGTAACTGAGTTGTGGAGGTCAGATAGGCAGTCGCTCCATGTAAAATACTGGTATTCAGCTGCAACCGGTTAGACTGGAAGCCATCCCCAACATAGTTGGGAAAAGGCTAGGCAGATGATGAGGATAACATAAAAAAGGATCGCAAATGTTTGCCACCTACGTCAAAAACATTAATTTTATGTGAATTAGTAAACAAATTAATTAAATTATAAATGTAAATATTAGAAAAATAAATGAAAAAATAATAATGCATCAAAATCTATATCAATATAAATTCTTCTGTCATTCTTCTGTACAAACATAAATCAACTTACAAATTGAGCGCAACCTTTTCGTTTAGCCTTTAGCCTCACAATTAGCCAATAAACGTTAATTAGAAGCAAATTGTTGTTGATTGTTGCCCGCAAGCTTTAATTAATGATTCTTAATTTTAGGCAATTTGTGTTTACAAATAAATATGGGCAACCCTTGGAGGCGTGGTTGTGTTACAAGATTTTTCAAATACTTATTTGGAAATTGACTGGGAAATGTTTATTTATATTTGGTGTAGAGGTTGGTTTGTAATATTTTAAGTCACTAATGTAACTGGTAGATTGATAAATAAAATTCAAACTCACAGTACGGCCAACGAGAGAATACGTTCTTGATACTTGACAGTTTCATGCAAACGAATACGTGTTTTGCGAATTTGATCTTTCATCATCATTTGCTTAGCCTTTTCCCAACTATCTTGGGGTCGACTTCCAGTCTATCCGGATGCAGCTGAATACCAGTATTTTACATGGTGCGACTGCCTATCTGAGCTCCACAACCTAGTTACTGGGTAATACGATACCCCTTGGTAAGACTGGTTGTCAGACTTTAGGGCTTCTGACTACCCGTAACAACTGTCAAAGATCCACGAATGACAGCTGGGACCAACGGCTTACAACAGGCAGTTTCGCTTCTGATTCGCTTGGCGTACAATGGACAAGTCATGGCGGAACCACTGCGGTTTCGCTGCTATGTTCTCGCTGCGGAGATATGATACCCGCCTAAATGTGTGTATATCTAATATACGTATAACTAAACTGGCAAATAAAAGTTAGCTGAGTAGCTTTTTTAAACAGCTGTACCTAACTTCAAGTAACTCACAAACATTACTGTTTCGGAGGGCGACATAACAAGGATTCGTATATGAATAGAACCCAGTTTCAATTGTTATAGTTAACCCTTTTAAATACTTTCTTCACCGGGAATGACCCCAGAATGTATATGTTATACAATAAAACTGGAGGCATGACCCTTGACCTACTGACATTACACCCCTCCCCTTCCCCCCTACGATGCGCTAATCGAATTCTTCCTCAGGCCTTAATTATACTGTCTTGCTTAGAAATTCTCCATTTAATGACGAAACTTCCTATTTTCGTATTCATCGCTGGCTGTAAACCTTGAGCTTCTTTATTTTAATAAACAAAAAGGGCAGTAGCTGGCGTTTTTAATTTTTATTTGTGTTTACTGTAATTCGTGGGACAAATTGAGGTGTTTTATCAAGTTGGGGGTTAATAGAATAAAGTGGTATATTAATATTCGTGGAGGCTTAATAGCGTTTTGGATAAGTCTAGACTTTTAATAGTCTAGGTTTTTTGTATAATATAATAATAGTACGAGTATTTGTATAATAGTAGTGAGTTTTTAGAAATGGTTAATAAATTGTCTTCATTAGTGTTGAAGAGGAGCCCGTGGCTAAATAATAACAGCCGCACAGGTCGATCGATCAGGTGAAGCTACGCTTGCCGCGGTTAGTCTGTGGATGGGTGACCATCTTTACATAGCGAGACCACTTCGTGCCTCGGAAAGCACGTTAAGCCGTTAGTCTCGGCTGTCATTCGTGGATCTTTGACAGTCGTTATGGGTAGTCAGAAGCCCGAAAGTCTGACAACCAGTCTTACCAAGTGGTATCGTATTATTACTTTTGACATTTATTTGTCGCCGAGATGAGACTGCGATCTGCGACTAGATTTTGAACGTTTTAAATTACGATACTAAATTTGCCTTCAGGTACGTAGTCACACGCCATTCATAAATTTATTGGAATCACTTGATTGGCTGAGCAAAACTATTAATTATAGTTTTTCCTTGTTTTGATGAAAAATCACGCTTGCTTTCCATGGGGTAGTCAGAAACTACAGAACGCCACCTCCCGGTGACCTGCTACGATCTTTACATTGCTCTTGATTTGATTACTCTTGACCTCAATCACGCTGATGGAAAGCTTGTAAAATCAACATTCTTTTTTTAAATTGCCGAGTGGGCCCGATGGAATTAAGCGATGGATGAGGTCTATTATGGAACGAGCGTGCCCAGAAGATGTCTAAGGCACTGGAACTTCCACGCATACATAAATACTTTTTTTGCTTCGTTCACGTTCATATTTGTGATCATACACGCATGGTTACAAGTACGACGGATCTGACCTTTCTTAAGAAAATTCCAAAACGGTTTATTTGTTTAATAACAAAGAACCGACTATTAGGTAATAGCTTGATACTGATTATAATGGCAAAAACTTAAAGGCACGTCAAGGAAACTCCCAAAGGTAATAAACGTAACCGCACGCTAAACAGCATTTATTAACATATTAAAGGCATTATAATAAACTAACTTCCAAACATAAGCTAATTTTTCTTCCGCGGCTATTATAGCCAACATTGAACGCAAACAATTTGCCAGTTAGAAAAGAGATTAAACCGTCATCAATCGTAAAACTTATTAACGACCATAACTTCCCACACTAGGTTACCAAGGTGACCATTAACATTATAGAGGTATGAGGAACAGGGTGTAAAGTTCTCCATAGAAAAGGGAGGATCCTCCGACCAGATGGGTGTTGTGTCTGGCGTGCAACTGCCCGATGTTTCATGGCGGGCCATTGTATACATGCCAGTTGCGTGATAAACTCTGCGAGATGCAGGATTTTGTGTGACGTCAGTGTGATGCGTAGTTCGCATGTGGCGTTATAGATACCGCTACAATATTACGTAAAAGTTACCTTTTGTTAACACAAAATGTAGGGGTGGAAGGTTCACTATATGAGAAAGAAAGAAAATTTGTTTAATCTGCACAAACATAACGGACATTACAAAAAAAAATTATCATGTTGTGTTTACCAAAAAGTTTGTCACTGCATTGGTTGACTATCCAATTACTAGTAGGAACTCTTTGCTTTTCAATTATTTAAATCAAATCTGAATAAATAAAATAAAAATGATACCAATCGAAATAAATCAAATTCTAATTAATCTAATCTAATGACAATTAATGATTCCATTTTTATTATTTTTTATTCTCTTGAATAAAATGGATTTGAATGTATTTTATGTATTTCTGATTTGTACCAACCTAATCACATTTTGAGTAGGTCGACTGGCGCAGTTACCAAGTTCTTTACTGATATACTATTCTGTGACTTGGCGTCACGTGCCCCGATTCAGAAAGTTTAAAATTTTAGAGTGATTTATTAGATAGATTATGTTATCACATTTTTCATTTCTAATACGACGGTTAAAAAACCAACACCAAAAACTGTTTGGTATGACTTTCGTTATAGTTTCAAATGACTGCATTTAACAAGCTATTAAACTAATGAATGGATTTTCACATAATCACGAGTTTAGAATAGCCAGTAAATGCATAGGGGTGTTATAAATCTCCTTTATCGGAAAGGTCAAGGAAACAGAAGCCCTCTTTATAAAACTGTCGGTAATATAATGCAAATGCAGTTTAAAAAGGAAATAATACTTAAAATTATACTTTATAAATACATAATTATACTTTTATGGCACGAAATATCGTGTCTTGTGTTCCAGGAAGGGTTATGGCAGAAAAATTGTGTACCTACCGATGGAAAAAAAATGTTTTAGACTACTACCAGGCGTCCGTCACTCGCTCAAGGCCACGCGTTATATGCCTACCGCTTCGCATACCGCCGGCGGTACAATCGACAGAGGGCTGCCGCACGCCTGCCTGAGTGCTCGCTCGCACGTCACGGTTATCAAAATGCCGAAAGCACGTAATAATTGTGCAGAGGATGGGTGTCAAAGTAAAAAAAAAATGAAAATTTGTCTTTTTTTTCATTGCCGAGAGACGAACAAAGGTAAGTTATGTAGTATTTTAAATCTTTTGTTTTTCGAATTCCCTTTTATCGTTCCTTCACAATTTATCACCAATAGGTAGGTAGGTACTATGATAATCGTTGTAAATTAAGGAGTTCAGGTATTATAAAAGTGTTGTTTTATATAAATTAATTATTAGGTACCTACTTATTTTCAGAAAATAGGTAGGTCATACCTATACCTACCTGCGTCGTCGTGATTTGATATGTGGACCTGCATGTACCTAAGCAGGTATGTCATAGAATAGAAGTCTAATACCTGATAATAATAAAAGCAGCTGCTTTGCGTAGGTAGGTACTTACCTGGAGGGCCGGTACGTACCTACCTACACAAAGTAGCTGCTTTTTTGAGGTTTCCGTCAACAAAGAACACAATTAAAAAAAAAAAACATTGGTCAGCACCCAACGAGCGAGACTTAAGGAAAAGATGTAAGTAGGTACCTACCTACAACAAGTGGTCTACACAAACAAAAAGTACATATGTCTTTAGTATTTATTTCTCGAATTCAAAATAATATAATATCAAGTAATACAGTTTGAAAATATTTACTTTTCAGACGCAGGACATTCAGGGAAGGAAAAACATGCATCTATCATTTTATTAAACTGAAACATATTTGATCAACAAATTAAAAAATAATTGTTTTTCTACAACATTCGTTTTATTACCAATATCATCATAGGTACAACCCTAGCACATTCGCTCGATGACGCGCTCGCACGTGGGTCGCGCGGCGAGCAATACAATCTCAACTCTCTGTGTGCGTACTTATGGTACATTTCTTCTCGCTGCAAACAGCTGGTATTATTATTAAGATTTTGTAGGCTATTATAGCGTAGGTATTTTCGCTTTTGTATTGGAGTGATGTATCTGTTACGAAGTAACTATTTAGTAATCTGTGCTACTACCGAGACCCCTCCGTGCCTCGAAAAGTACGTTAAGCTGTTGGTCCCGGTTTTCATTCGTGGATCTTCCACAAAGTTGTTACAGGTAGTCCGAAAGCCCGAAAGTCTGACAGCCAGTTTTACCAAGGGGTATAGTGTTAACCTATTTTTCTTTCTTTCTATATGTTTTTCCAGCTCATGGTCTACCCATGTGCCAAATTTTATCCAAATTTATTCAGACGTTCTAGCGTGAAAGCGTAACAAACAAAGAAACTTTTGCATTTATAATATTAGTTAGGATTTTGACGTTCAAAATGCGTTTTATGTGCCTATTTGAAATATATGCTTTGACTTTGACCCATTCTCCTTTGTGTTATTTTAACAACAGGTAACCAGAGGTAAAGGTAACCACAAGGGTCAAACCATGAATAATAATTTGTTATTGTGTGAAAACACCGGATGTCCGGTTACCAAACACAAAGAACGGTATAATTAAGGTGTTCGGTGTGGCTTGCGAAAACTATGGACTAGAATTATGTTTGTCATTATTATTATTATAACAGGCATGATAACGAAAAACTGAAAATATTGTAACCCCATTTCTCACAACAAATAAACGTTACGATGACCACCAGTAGAATTTTTTTTTGTGTAGAGATTAAGCTTTACTCAATTATTAAGACGTGCCTCGGAAAGCACGTCAAGCCTTTGGTACCGGCTGTCATTCGTAGATCTTTGATAGTCGTTACGGGTAGTCAGACACCCAAAAGTCTAACAACCAGTCTTACCAAGGGATATCGTATTAACCAGTGACTGGGTCTTGGGTAATAAAGAGATCCGCAGGAGAACCAAGGTAACCGACGTAGCCCGAAGAATTGGAAAACTTAAGTGGCAGTGGGCAGGGCACATTACTCGCAGAACAGATGACCGATGGGGCCGAAATGTTTTGGAGTGGCGACCGCGTACCGGAAGACGTAGCGTTGGAAAGCCCCTAGGTGGACCGATGACCTTGTGACGGCTGCAGGAATCCGCTGGATGCGGGAAACACAGAATCGGTCAAAGTGGAGGTGCTTGGGGGAGGTCTACGTCCAGCAGTAGACGTCTTTCGGCTGAAATGATGATGGGTCTTGGAGGGCAGTTAAGCAATCGCTCCATGTAAAATATGGATATTCAGCTGCATCTGGTTAGACTGGAAGCCGACTCCAACGTAGTTGTGAAAAGGCTAGGCTGATTTAGGCTTGCTTGATTGTCTTGCCTAATATTTGCCTTAATTAATTGATAATCTGAACGTTACATTTAATCAAATGTCAATTATAATGCAAATTCAGCCTTTAATGTTCTCACTTCAGGGACACAGGTCCCTATGGTCCTCTATGGGAGGGAGTGCACCTGTGTCTGCGCGCACACTTGTGCACTATAATATCTCCCGCGCCGTCCGTTGAGATTATCCGCCGTGGCCGAAACACGGTCTAGAGGACTTTATTTTATGAGAGAGAGTGGGCCATAATTCACCACGCGAGCCAGGTGCAGGTTGTATGTGACATGTCTTCGAATTTTTGGTTCTAGGACATGCCGGTTTCCTCACGATGTTTTCCTTCACCGTTTTGAGAACAGTGGTGATGGAATTATTTACACAAAGTGAAGCGCCTGCTTGAGTCCGATACCACTGGGCAACTATTCCAGTTATAATGGTCATCGTTTATTTATTGACGCAATATTTCATTAATCGTTGACATTAATTGATTAATGTGTTGGCACAACACTAGCACGCGGTGCAATTATTATTATGAATGCATTTTCAGTAAAATGTGTGAGCGTTAAAATGTATTATTAACTTAATTTAATGAACACTGATTGTTTCATGCGTAAATCTTAAATATATAGTTAGTTACACAGAAAAGTCTGAATGAATTACAGACTTTTTAGTTCGAACTTCCTTTATAATAGGTGGAAAGTTATAGGTAAAATTTGTGCTGTTCCCAAAAAAAAAAAAAAAAAACTTAGTAAAATGAAAATAAAAACAGAAAGTCCTGTACGAGGCCAAACTAAGGTCTCATATCTCAGCACGATGCTGCACTTAACATGCACTTTTGTACTTACCTAGTTTTATGCAAAGCTTAACACAAGGCAAAAAACAATAAAAAAAATATTTCTTTTTTTTTTTCTTTTGTTAGATGTAACTATAGTACACCCAGGTTTTTGCTAGTTATGTCTAAGTCCCAACTAATAGGAGGCGAGTCTATTGCCATCAAATAGGAGCTTATCCAGACTCCGGGCTGTAACTGAGAAAACCCAATACAATTTTTCCCGGGAATCGAACTCAGGACCTCTCATTCTCAGTAATAGCGCACGCGAGCACTAAGTTAACGTAGTTGTTAAATAAAGCAGTACCTTCATAGTATTTTTATTTTACCGCCAATTTAATAAACACAGTACAAAAATAAAAAAAGTCTTAAAACGTTAACAAGCGCCGATTTATAACGAAACAGACGTTGCATTGAAACATTACAATGCTTTCATTTCTATTTTCCTTCCACTCAGTGTTTTACTAAAACCAAACCTATCTTTTCGAGCACAAGGTTCAATATCCATCGTGCAATATGCCACTTTTCCACATAAATTGGTTGTTCTACGGTCTGTAAGGGGAACAGTGACGTCATCGAGGGACAGAAGAATACTTATGTTCCAAGTCTGGAGGGACAATTAGAGGACTACCGAGTTTGTTCAAAGAGGATTTGTTTTCTTTTGGAAGGTGTTGTATGTACAGAGGCCAGCACATCAAGCTACCCCAATCTGTCAGATTTTCCCAATTGAATATGAACCTTATTCCTTTGTGCTAAAGTTGAAAATCTATCAAAGAAATTTGACAGATTGGGGTAGGTTGACCTTCTGGCGTCTGTACATTGTGTTGGAGAGCTCGTGGCTAAGTAATAACGCACGCGTCAATCAATCAGGTTAAGCTACACTTGCCTCGGTCGGTCCGTGAATGGGTGAACATCTTTACAGTTTACATACCGCTTGAAAGCACATTATGTTATTGGTCCCGGCTATCATTCGTTGCGGGATATCCGAACGACTGAGAAGCAGTCTTACCAAGGGCCATCGTATTCTCCAGTAACTGTAATCTGTATTCAGCTGCATCCAGAGATGCCGTGGCTAAATAATAACAGCCGCACAGGCCGATCGATCAGGTTAAGCTACGCTTGCCGCGGTTAGTCTGTGGATGGGTGATCATCTTTACATACCGAGACCCCTCCGTGCTTCGGAAAGCACGTTGAGCCGTTGGTCCCGGCTGTCATTCGTGGATCTTTAACATTCGTTACGGGTAGTCAGAAGCCCGAAAGTCTGACAACCAGTCTTACCAAGGGGTATCGTATTACCCAGTAACTGGGTTGTGGAGATCAGATGGGCAGTCGCTCCATGTAAAACACTGGTATTCAGCTGCATCCGGTTAGACTGCCAACGGTTAGAAGCCGACCCTAATATAGTTGGGAAAAGGCTAGGCAGATGATGGTGAGTGTTGAAGATGTCCTAGGTGGATATATTGGTGATATTCTTCAGAATTATTCTTCAGAGGGGCAATTCTCGTAATTTTGTGGTGGAGGTCAGATAGGCAATCGCTCCATGTAAAATACTGGTACTCGGCTGCATCCGGTTAGACTGGAAGCCGACCCCAACATAGTTGGGAAAAGGCTAGGCAGATAATGATTCAGCTGCATCCAGTTAGATTGAAAGCCGATCTCAACATAGTTGGAAAAAGGCTCTCACAAATTTATTATTTCACCAAATTGACGTACAATATCTAGATGATAGTTTAAGTGTCCTAAAGCAAAGGTCAGATATTCAATTTCAGCGGATGAGGCTTGCGTAGGCACCTTAATATAACAAAATTGAGCTGACTCTGTGTTTTTATTCTGTCACGATAGTTTATTTTGATAGATTATGTAACTCCCGAAAAAAAGACGAGGAAATCATAAAAAAAACAGTCTTGAGGACTACTGACAGAAGTGAACTCTTAAAAATATAACATGCTAGCTGCGCCCCGCGGTTTCACCTGCATAAGTTTCGATCCCGTGGGAATATAGGGATAAAAGGTAGCCCGTATGTTATGTCAGCTACCTGCATAGAAAATTTTATCAAAATTAGTTTAGCCGTTTGAGCGTGAAGAAGAGACAAACATACACACACACACATACTTTCGCCTTTATAATATTAGTGTGAAAAGTGTTTTTTTTTTAATTTTCATGTGAGCAGAATCAAAAATTGAAAGCGTAACAAACAAGCATACAAAAAATATTTCCTCTTTATATATTAGTTTACATTTTTTTAGGGTTCTGTAGCTCAAAAGAAAAACGGAACCCTTATAAGATCACTTCGTTGTGTCTGCCTGTCCATCTGTCAAGACCCTTTTTCTCAAGAACACGTCGAGTTATCAAATTGAAATTATTATCAGTTACTCAAGGCTGTAATCTCTTGAAGCAGTGAAAAAATCAAACTTCTAAGTCAACGCAATCAAAAGATACGGTCATTTATGTTCCGTTTATGCCGCATATTTTGACACTCGCAAGGGAATCAATACCTATAGGGTACTTCCCGTTGACCTAGAATCATGAAATTTGGCAAGAAACAATATTATGTATCACAAATCAAGGAAAAAATCCGAAAACCGTAGTTACATTACAAAAAAAAAAACAACCTACTTTGTACGGAACCCTCGGTGCGCGAGTCCGACTTGCACTTGACTGGTTTTTTTCTTTATTTTAATCTGCAATCAGTCAGTCAACTATGAGCAGATGTGGAGTAATTAGGGTAAATTAAAATATTTAAGTTTTCATTACTGGTCAAGCGCAACACGTCACTCATAGCTATAGATATACTGCTAAAATTGGCATATCGGTGACGCGAACCCCTCAGATTTTCTCTTATAATAAATATTTATAGCTCAACGTGCTTGAAGAAGTTTTCACTTCGAAAACTCATGCGACCAAAAGCCACAATCAACGGTAACACGGTAGATAGATACCACTTGTTTTTCACCTTTTTTGGGATGCATGAAGAAGCCTCTTCGTGTAGCGCAGTCAGTTCCGCCAGTTACTCAACTGAATCGAGCGCTCGGCGCATCCTGGACAATCACACCCAACACCTTATTTGACTGGTCAATTCTTCCTTTGCGGTGGTAGGGCTAACCCGCCTGGTTTGTGACCACCCTCGCACTGGAGTCCGGCGTCAAGCAGCCTGCTGTGTTTTGTCGATGCGTGGGAGTTCCAGTGCCTTAGGCATCTTTTGAACACGCTCGATCCATCATAGACCTCATCCATCGCTTTCCATCAGGCGTTGTCGAGGTCAAGAGCTATTAAGCAATAAAAAAACCTTATTACCTACCATTTGTAACAAAATTATTCAGTAACACCGTATTATGCCAATCAGGCATGTCCTAGCTGAAAGCCAACCAAAATTCTCTTGTATTTTGCCCTCTCCATCATAATAAAGCTTACGTTGAGGAAACACTGCATTGTTTGCTTTTCTTCACGTTATGGTCTGACGCCTGGGTTTACTCATGTTTCAGATTTGCATACTTATTAAGGAGATTTCTATCAACTGTTTTATATTATAGGCTGAAAATAACTGACGGTTTAGCATTTAAACACCGTACTCAAATAAACGATGGACAAGATGTCGGCGGCAACCTCAGACGCGGCGTCGGTAGCCGCCGACCCCCGTCGGCGGCTGTCGCCGACACGCGTCGACCTTCAAAGTCAAAGTAAATTATTTATTTCAAATAGGCACTTAAAAGGCACTTTTGAACGTCAAAAATTAAAATTAAAAATAGAATTGATTCTAGTCGTTCCTTCCAAAAGGTAGTTTTCGTGTGGAGAAGAATGGGCAAGAAACTCCACCGATACTCTTTTAAAATGTTTTACAAGGTTTTGTATACATTCATTATATAATTATATGTAAAGACGATGCCCCTAAAATAAAAATTAGTCTACCACAAATGGTAAAAAGAATTAAAAATATAGCAAAGATACATGGTGCTCACATATTTACAAAGATTGTATTTTCCTAGTATTTTAAAAAGTGTGTGATTTACATTAGTCACAGAAAGTAAAAAACAATGTATTACACAGTGGCGAAGGGCGAATTTATGACAGAGGTAAGCCGGAGCAAGAAAACGATGTCAATAAACCGTTTCATTATATTTCAATGATGAATTGACTATACAGTGGTTGTGTTCTGAATTTTCGAAGGGAAGCCGGCGAGAATTGAGTTGTATGGTACCTTCGCCACTGGTATTACAACCCCACAGCCCCATTTTATGTCCAGGAAAATCACTGTCCATCCTTAAGTTGCCTGGAAAAGATCGCAGAAAGCGATAAGGCCGCCCATTGTATATTTTATAGTGTTTGATGTATCTTTACTTGTTGAATTTTTGTGGTGTACATTATAGTATAAATAAATAAATAAATATTAAAAAAAAATATATGTATGTATAAATTAAATTAGCAACCAGTTTGATTTTGTCTAGACTAGATTGTCTTAGGGAGCAGGACCAGCATGTTTCCAAGCATTGTTATCTTGTATATAATTTGTAATATCCTTGTTTACAAAGTGTACTTTTAATATGAGTTTTAAATTTTCTTTCATTTAATTGTAATATATCACTAGGTATTTTGTTGTAGCATTTAACACAGTACCCCATAAAAGATGTTTGTACTTTAGATAATCTGAAAAAAGGTTGATCTTCCTTTGCAGTAGTTGCCTCTATCGTCGACACGTGACGCTCGTATGTATGCTACAATTTACAGGTGTTTCTTCACTGGGGAGCGGTCTACTCGCTTGAAGTGAGCGATCGGTGCGTCGTGTGACGGCTTGCGGGCGGCGCGCTGCCTGTAAAATTTACTTTAATGCATTTGATGTATAACAAGGAAAATTTTTAAAGCGCTCTTCCTCTTTCTAATTATTTAAAAAAATGCTGTACCCGACAGGGTCCATAGTTGTTTACTATTATTTTTTTTATTTACTACCTGTAATTGTACATTATGGATTGCAATAAACGATTTGAGATTTATAATCGTATCTTGAGTGCAAAGTTATTTGCTGTGTCCGTAAGGTGCTGTTGTAATGAGTGATGACCTTTCCAGTCTCAGTCTTTCAAATCAGTCAAAAGTCAAATCAGTAAATCCCATGAGGCCATCAAATTTTTGACAAGCTATTAAGATTGATTGTCGCTTTAACGTTTTTTAAAAATAAAAAATTGCCTTATATTAACATCATTATTCATTAAATCTCGTGGTTTCAAGCGTGACTGCTGTGCGTGGGGTCCTGGGTTCAATTCCCGAGTCGGGCAAAGTGTTATTGGGTTTTTACATTTGAAATTTCTCAGTAACAGGCCGGAGTTCGGAAGTTAGCGGTGTGATACCCCTGGGCCTCGGTAAGCACGTTAAACCGTTGGTCCTGCGGCTGCGGAGTAATTGCGTAACACACTAACAGTAGCAACATTTTGGCAATTCAACAACGTACATCGAGTTATTTACGTTGTTGAGCAGACAAATTTTTCGAACATATGAAGCGATGGATTAGCAATATCCTTTAAAATGATTCAGATTGTGATTGAAAATGTTTTACGCAATTACGCTGGTCTCTCTCTGTTCGTGACGGATTGCCGTCCTAACGGAATATGAAAGTGAGAGAAGAGTGAGTGCACCTGTGTCTGCGCAGACACTTGTGCACTATAATATCTCCCGCGTAGATCCGCTAAGATTGGCTTCCTTGGCTGAAAGGTCTGTAGGACTATTATTGTAATATTTTGATTTCGACTGTCCGAAATCTGATATATTGAGAATCTGATATTTTGAGAATCTGGTATTTTGAGAATCTGGTTTTCTGAGATCGAGTCTATTATTTATTTACTAGCGACCCGCCCCGGCTTCGCACGGGTGCAATACTGATACTAAGTACAGGTATTTCAAGAATGCCAGCACGCGCCGCCGCGGCCGGTACCGCAGCAACCGCTATGTCCCTGCATTTTAAATCTGTAATATCTTCGAAAATATTCATTTAAATTACATGCTGTAAAGGGCCATATTTATCTATATTAAATGAACAATGCATTTACGTAATTGGATAAGGATTAATGCTGTATTGCTTAAAATCGCTTCGTAAATAAGCCAAAAAAATTTTCTCGTAAAAAGTAAAGGATAAAAAATGATTATTGTGGGTTATCCCTAAGAGATAGACATATACCATTGCGGACTTTTTTGTAGACCTTTTTAAGGTGTACAATACTGTAGTACATTATTTTGACCTATCTCGTAGGGTTCAGCCAGCGTTTGAAAAGTAAGCGCAAAAAAATGTGTTTATTTACAACATCACATGCATGCATGTATTATATATATAAACCTTCCTCTTGAATCACTCTATCTATAAAAAAAAACCGCATCAAAATCCGTTGCGTAGTTTTAAAGATCTAAGCGTTCAAAGGGACAGAGAAAGCGACTTTGTTTTATACTATGTAGTGATTTATTCACAAGGCAACTACAACAGGCAATAATCACAATAAGTATATCACTAGGTTCAAATTATAGGTTTCGACCTGACCACCCAAAGCGTAGTCGTAGAACATGACCAGCAAATAAAAAAATAAAGGTCAATAACGCCTCTGTAAACCTAATAAGTCCAATGGAAATAATAAAGTTTTATTGCTAGTCCCGACATATATTTGCAAAATTATAATCCTTCTGCATTAGCCTTAAAGTCCAACCTCGTTCGCATTTTGTTTAATTAAATTATTTTACTATCGGTTCTGTTCAGTTTAAGTAACAATTGTGCTCTTGTTAATTGGAGTTGTATATGCAATAAAAAAAGCTTTAAAATGTTTTAACTTGGTGAGGATTTATTTTAATTATTTCAAATATATAAACAGACAAGAAAAAAAAAACAGAATAGAAAAATAGGTACTAAGGTGGTACTTATTTCATAAGAAATCTCTTCCAGCATACCTGCGATAGGACATTATAAAGAGATGTAGACAGCGTGTGAAAGAGTAAATGAGACAAAAAAAGTACATAAAATCACAAAAAAATCACTTAATAAAACTAAACAAATATCATGAGAATATACTTACATACATACATACATTTAGTGGGTAGTCATGAAATCTATATAAATCTATCTATAAAAATAAAAATGAATCGCCGAAATGCATGTACACGCATAACTTCCGAATGACTGCACCAAATTGGATATTTTTTTTTGTTGTGTTTTATATTGCCAGGATTGTATGAAAGAAAATTTCAGAAATGCGAAAAAAAAATTGCACCCGTGCGAAGCTGGGGCGGGCCGCTAGTAAGATTACTTACTTGCTTTCGAGTGATTTTTATTTATATTGATAACTTATCTAACTGTACTTACTGTCTTACTGGTAGGCTAATTTTCATAATTTAAAACATTCAAAATCTAGTCGCAGTCTCATCTCGGCGACAAACAAATGTCAAAAACTTGTCAAAACGTAGGGAAATTACAGGTATTTTTGATAGATTGAGGACTGATATCAGACTGTGAACGTTCTTAAAATTACGAGAATTACCTCTAATAAAGACCTCCCTCTCTCTTTTCCACGCAGTTCTGTCTTTTGCTAGTCAGTCCTTTCATTAGGAGTCAAGGTCATCTCGCCATTTTCGTCTTAGCCTGCCGCGATGGCGTCGTGCATTTAGTGGGACCCAATCGGTGATTGATAGCTAATGATAAAAATAATAACGTCCACTAAAATGGCACTAGCTTTGAAAATGAAGTAAAACTAAAATATTTTATATGGCTTGCACAGAAATAATACAATAATATTAGATCAAAAATACTCAAACACATAGAAGCCCGAAAGTACCAGTCTTACCAAGGGGTATCGTGTTACCTAATAACAGGGTTGTGGATGTCAAATAAGAAGTCGCTCCATGTAAAATACTGGTATTCAGCTGTACCCGGTTAGACTGGAAGCCGACCCTAACATAATTGGGACAAGGCTTAGCAGATAATGACTTTTATTAAATATAGTGGATACCTATTGTGTTGAATCCAAAAAATGTAAAAGGCGTTGGGTGCCAACGGTGGTAAAATACACATCGAATATCCTTTCACGCCAAAAATAAGAAAACCCGCGTCGAGTCTGACATTTACGAATATAATCGTAATCTAATCTTCACACAAGATGAACAAAATGTGATTGGTTTGGCACTAGCAATATTTACGTATTTTCTCGTGGTCCTACAATTTTGTCCTACCAGTAGGTCCAGGACGGTATGTTATTGCTGTTGGTCCTACATTGACATCAATACATCAATAATAAACAATTACTTAGTGCATTTAGTAGTCTACTGCCGAGCATAAGGTCCTGGGTTCGATTCCCAGGTGGGTTTCCCAGATTGAGCTTTTTCCATCACAAATTTCTCAGCCTGGAGTCTACATTTGATAAGACTTGTTTATGGCAATTGACTCGCCCCTTATTACATAGGACTTAGTGTGCATACACAGGAGCGCCTCAAAGATAGAGTCAACTGCAATCGTCGACACCCGTCGACGCTCGCCGTAGATGCGTAGGCTGCGGCCGTCGACGGTTGCAGATGCCGTGAGATGCTGATGATGATGATGATGTGATGATGATGTTGTTGATTCGTGTCGCTCATGTGTATAAGCCCCAAAAAATACCTGGCGACTGGTACACTTCTGTCTAACCTTTGAAGGATTACAGGTGTTAGGATATGTTATGATAACTTTATTAAACTCATAACTACATTCCTAAACTAGTTAGTTCTTATGAACTTCCTCGACGCATTCAAGCAGATATTTTTGTCATCATTTCAAGGAAACACATTACGTTAACCCTAAACTTGGATCCCAAAGGTTATTAAAATAACTTGCTAAGACTTTGACTACAGTTACGTAAGACCAGCTTCTGCCTGCGACTTCGTCCGCGAGAAATTTCTTGTTCTCCGGACCCACCCCGTCGCATCGCATTGCCCGCCCGCGTTGTTATATAATTTTCGCTGTTATATCAAATTCAACAGGTAGATTAGATTATTAAATTGTTATATTATAGTTAGGAAGTTAGGATGGTTTGAGACCCAAGTATGGTGTCGTTATAACCAAAACTGCCTTCTTCTCTGGTTTATACAAACAAGATGAGCGTTCATTCGGGATAGTGATTCGGAATAGCGTGATTCGGGATAGCGTTCCTTCGGGATAGAGTGATTCGGGATAGCGTTCCTTCGGGATAGCGTCCATTCGGGATAAAGTGATTCGGGATTTCGAGTTTCGGCTTAACGTATAAGAGTCATTATAACCAGCAATATTTTTATCTACACGCGAAGTGCTTAGCTCCCCTCAAATTACAAATCTGACAAGTACCTATGACATTTATGTGACGTAGATAATAAAAATCCTGACTCAAATCTTCATGTCACGTGCCAAAGAGATATGAAAAGATAATGAGATTTGGAGGAAATATTGTTTTGTCGAAGAATTTGACATCCCTGAGGGCTTAGGAAGTATGGAGGTCAGATGTTAGACGTTTTGCGTGAAAAATAAAACAAAGCATAAAAATGTTCCAAACGATGCCATTATATAGGGTATGACGAACAGGGTGTAAAGTTCACTCATACGCTATAGAAAAGGGAGGATCCTCCGGCCAGACGGGTGTTGTGTCTGGCGGGCAACTGCCCAATGATTCATGTCGGGCCGTTGTATCTATGCTAGTTGCGCGGTAAACTCTGCTTGCGAGATGTAGGATTTTGTGACGTCAGTATGACGCGATGTTTGCATGTGGCGTAGAGTTGTGGATACCGCTACACCATGTAACCTGCATTCATAAATATAGGTATTTGCAGACAATATAATGTTAAAAAGAGAAGCTAGCGTAGAAATTTATAGTTGGTTATCAATAAAAAAATCTGGTGGTCTTTGATCACACTAAGCAGTTTATATGCAGTAACGCAGACGGCGGCGCGGGGCGGCTAGCTAAGTCAATGAAGAATTTAACGTCGTGAAATAACTGCCCCCATCCTTCGTGTGCTTTGTGTTCGCGGTGAGAGCAGCCGCGGGCATTGACGGTCAGACGCGGTCTTTTTTGCTTCGTGGTCAAAAAGATTGCCCAGCCCTGCTGTGTGTTTCGCGCCTAGAAGTGTTTTGAAGTTAGGTTACCATGATCTGTTTTTCTCAAGAACGGTGCGTTACCTTTTCATGGAAGTGATACCAAGGGACCCCCTCACTCGCCCCACCCTTCCACCCCTTCCTCCTGCCAATCGATACTAAAATAATAATAAGTAATTAAAAATCAAATCGAAAGTTGTTACAAATGATTGCTAACATCCCCAGAATACGCTTACATATATGTATGTTTAAGAACCATCGTGCTTACGAGTCATTGTCCTTAAGCATGCACATAATTATGTCTGTCTTACGCACATTCGCTTAAATAATTCATGAAATCTCCAGCGAAAGCACGAACTGCTGCTACTTTCTATTAGATTATGATTTATCTTGTTACGAGTAATATTCTGTAAACATACATAACATATATATTAAATGTATATGTATCTACGGTCGTTTGTAAGTAAATCTACATGTTAAGGCACGCGAGATATACTAATGGGTAGATATTTAAATTTCGGAGGAGAAGGTCTTATGATTTAAAAGTCGCGGTTATAAATTGGATGGAGGCTCGTGGCTGAACAATAACCACGGTCGGTCCCTGGCTGGGTAATCCATTACATATCAAGACTCCTCAGTGCCTCGGAAAGCACATTAAGCAGTTGGAGCCGGCTGTCATTTGTATATCTTTGTCAGCCTTTATGGGTAGCCAGAAGCCCGAAAGTCTGGAAACCATTCTTATCAAGGGGTATCGTATTACCCAGCAACTGGATTGTGGAGGTCATATAGGCAGTCGCTCTATGTAAAATACTAGCATTCAGCTGCATCCGGTTAGACTGGAGACCGACCCTAAAATAGCTGGGAAAATGCTAGGAGATGATGATGACGTCTGTTAAATACATAGAAGGATGGACGGTCTGCGGTCTATAGTATAAAAAAATGCAACTCGCAGAAAGATATTTCTAATTTCTAAGTTTCTGAATTGTCTACCTTTAAAATAATGGTATTGACTTTCAATTGAACTGTAAGGGTCAGTTTTTTGAACAAAATAGCTGCATTTAACTTGTACTATTTTTTCACAGCACATAGATCGATTTAATGAAAATAGGCACTTTGGATTATCCATATCGATTAATTCTCCAGAATTACTAAACGATGTTATATGTAGCTGATATATAATCTGAGGGGCAATTCTCGTATTTTTTAAGAACGTTCACAGTCTGATCTCAGTCTCAATCTGTCAAAAATACTTCATATTTCCCTACGTTTTGACAAGTTTTTGACATTTGTTTGTCGCCGAAATGAGACTGCGACTAGATTTTGAATGTTTTAAATTACGAGAATTGACCTACTGATATTTTCCGCATCCTTCATTGATAAAGCTAAAAAAACAGTAAAAAAGTTTACATAAAATCTGCATAAAAGCCTTCGGACGTCTAAAAATATTCCAAATTGAACCGAATATACGGGATTGAGCCGGATAATTTGTGATACCCGCCCAAGTATTACAGACTTCGTGATATCCGTCTTTATGAGCGACGTCTACAGAAGACGGACGGATTTGTGACTGACTTACAGATATGATGGTCGGTTGATATTTGCAATCTGTACAAATATATAAAAATAAAATGCTATTCGTTGTAAGCGCATCATTTTGAGATCACCGTCATTATTGTTCTCTTTATCATTATCGTCATCGACATTTGAAAATAGGCTTGTCGACACAATCAATAAATTGAAAATCTATTTAGTCCGTCAGTTAGAGTATTGTAGAGTATTGGAAAATAATGGACACTAAAACGCATCAAAACTCGAGAGTGGGGGCTCGTGACGTCAGAATGCATTAAAATTATACCAAGGTGTGACGTATTGAGAATTTTAAAAGCATCATATCTTCGTCAATTTTGGTTTACGTAACAAAAGAAAAAATACGGGTCAAATATTTTTTGATAATCTAACTGACGGATTAATTAGATTTTTTCTGTCGACAAGCCTATTCTGGAAAAACTGAAAGTGGTTGGTTCTATGGAAATAGAGTTTTTCTAACTGAACAGACAGCTGTGTTGAGAAGTTTGTTGCGCCACTTCTTCTCCCCAGCTACATTACTAGGAAGTGGTGAAGGGCGGGCGTTTTGAAGGACTGTCTTGTGTAATTGTGACGTTCGAAAAGTGCTGATTCTCAGCTTAATTTGAAAGAATGACTTTTGATTTGATTTCGATTTTAGAAATTTGGACAGGACAGTGGTGCCGATTTCCTTGTTCACAAACTAAACTAAATTTCAGTTCAGTGCATCTTTATCTTTCTATTTCATTATGAAAAGGACAGAAGATAAATATTAGTTTAGCCCTGTCAAATTAAGATACTCTATAGACAAGTTTAGACGTGATTAAAAAATTGGCTACTAAAAATACGTCAATTTACGTCAGGCTCTGACTAATTTAACAGGCGTAAACTAATATTTATCTTCTATCCTTTTCATAATAATATAGAAAGATGCACTGAACTTAAATTTAGTTTAGTCTGCATAAATTCTATGCTTGGCTTTAAATTCTCATAATTATTCAAACATAGACTATCTCCATAGGGTTCGGTCTAAATATAGATAGGAGACTCGGCTTGCCTGTGGTTTTGTTTTGTGCAAAAGTAATTCTACCAACCTTATTGACTAGCTATACTTTTCATTACGACTTTAGAACACCAGACGTTTGTTGTTCACTCTCCCCCTTCAAGTTTCGTAAAGTTACATAGTAAGATTCAATTTTCGAGAGATTATTCATCATGGCGTCTGTGTTGAGTGCTAGTAATTAAGTGGCTCACTATAATAAAAATCAGCATACAACAAACAAACCAATGCATTGTATGGTAAGTACTTATATGTCCAATAAAAACTTTCAAAATCAAAGTTTTAACTACCCTCAAATTTCTACCAATTGAACGTCATCCTACTCAGCAGTATTTCCATTGAGCTTCACTTGAAGTCTGGCTCGCTGCCAAGCTTCGAAATCACAATAAAATTGTTACTAATAAAGCTTTATAGGCGTCTAATGTCTGTTCCTGTTGATCCCCTACCACCATCCCCTTGAAGGTTCAGAACTTCAGACAAACGTCTGAACTAACTGTGGTGACTATTGACTTTTATTTTATTTTGTGAAAGTTGAATCTAATATTTATGGTCAGGGTTTATTTTTAACTAGCTTTTTCCGGCGGTTTCACCTTCGCGTCGGTCGGATTGTCGTGATTTCATTGATTTAATTTTAAAAAAAAACATGCATTATTTAAATACCGCATTATAATATCTACCGTGGAAACACTGTCAAAGTACAAATTAATAATATTGTAACAAACTTTTAAAATGTATGTCCACTATGGCAACTAAATGTATTATTCTACTTTGGCAACACTTTCAAATAACGGTTAAGATGTTCACGTTATTTCTGGGTGGGGCAAATGTCATTTTAAAATGGTAAACTGAGTAGTGCAATTCAGTCGTTGACGGATTGTGAAACAGTACAGTTGTGCGATTAAAAAGTATCAGCAAGAAAATGATGTTTTTCTTAAAAGGATATTATTTCACAGGAACGTACTACCAGGATAAAAGTATCCTATGCTCTAACCTAGGCCATGGTCCGGATCTAATCTGTTTAGCCATTAAGGAGTAAAAAGGTAACAGACAGATATATAAATTACTTATGCATTTATATTATTAGTATGGATTTAATTGTCTGTGGAACATTGTCTTTGTGTATAAGAAGATGATTTGACGGTGCGCTTAGTGAGTAAATAACAATTTAAAGTTGATACTAACAAAATGGTTAATTATTTCTTGAAATTAATAAAAGCTAATGAGTATTAGAAGTTTTCTAGAAACTTTTTTTGATATTTTTATATTGTTCTTCTAGCTTCTGCCTGCGACTGCCTGTTTAGCATTCTTTATATTTTTTTCGTGTTGCTCGGCCTCTATGGGTCGTAATAATCTTTCTCAAGAATTGAGCTATCAAAAAATGCAAAAAGAATTTTTCAAATCCGACTAACAGTTCCAGAGATTAGCGCGTTCAAACTAACAAAGTACAATCAAAATCAGTTTTATTATATTACTAGCTGCGCCCCTCGGTTCCACCCGCATAATTTTCGATCCCGTGAGAATATCGGAATAAAAAGTATCCTATGTGTTAATCCTGGTTATAAACTATCTGTGTGTCAAACTTCATCCAAATCCGTTCAACGGTTTACGCGTGATTGAGTAACAAACATTCAAACATCTTCACAAACTTTCAAATTTATGATATTAGTAGGATTATTAAATTATCGGCATAGTGTGTAGATTTTGTCTAATTCTCTTAAACTTATGTAACTTATGGACAGCCGTTATATGTTACAGTAAAAAGACAGTAAGTACATTTTTATATTTTTGATCTTAATATAACGTGACCTTATAAAGTTATTACTTAAAGTGTCATAACTCATTCTATTTATTAAAACACTTCCTAAAATTTCGAAAGACCCTTCCATTTTACATCACCCATCTTAGATTTTACAAACGGGCACTCCAAGTCTATTACAAATTAATGTATTCAAATTCATTTCCCTTTGACAGAGCCGATGGATACATTCTGCTTTAAAAATGTATTGACAACGGATAGGGTTGAATATTTTCAGGGTTCACTATTGAGTCCTTTCGTTAGACACACAAGGGAAAGGGAGTAGTTTGTGGGACAAGTAGGTACCTTGAGGCCACTGGCTTTAAGAGGAAATGCGGTCGGAGAGACTTGAAAAAGCCTAAGTAAAAAGTCATAATTCGAAGTTTGGCTCTCGCCTATATTTCCTCCTCCAATATTGGACCAATTTAAAAGATACTTCATAAGCTGAATAAGAAATATAATGCTGTGTCCTTATGTTTTTCTTTTTTCATTAAAAGTTGTCAAATTTGTATACTAAGTCTCTGTTGACAGTGATTTAAATCGGCATTTTTTGAGGGTTCTAGTGCTTACAAAAATTATGTATCATTAAAAAGGAAACATAGGGAGATATAAGTAGTTAATATGTATTACTCTGTAAAAAATAATTGCTTTACGGTCATTAGCCAGAAAGAAAACAAGCGACAGCGTTTCTATGGAGAAAATACCACCCGCATTTCCTCTTAAAACTATGCCAACCGCACAGTGGCGCCCTCATCGTTTGTTTGGTTATTTCATACAATTTAGAATGAAAAAGCAGAAAATAAGCACGTTAAGTTGTGCTTCACAAGATTATACGTTAATATTATTAGAAGCGGTAGTTTTATATTGTTTAGTTTTATTGTAATCCTTAAAACGGAATATAGTGGCCACTGTTATCCGTTTTAAGAATAAAAAACAATAAAAAAAACAGTACCTATAAAAAAAAAAAAATAAAAAAAACAATAAATAATTAATAATTTTAAAACTAAACAATATAAAACTACCGTTCCTAATAATATTAACGTATAATCTTGTGAAGCACAACTTAACGTGCTAATTTTCTGCATTTTCATTCTAAATTGTATGAAATAACCAAATAAACGATGAGGGCGCCACTGTACGGTCGGCACAGTCTTAAGGTGCGGCGACAAGGAAGCAACTAGCTATCAACCATCTTCTTGCTCAAGGAAGATTGTCGGTCTCGTCTAAGTAAAAGAGATACATATAATATTGATAGCTGATCGCTGACTGTTCACATCTGCCGGCCAGTACTCGTTTATCGCAACGACAAGACCTATCAAAGAGAATTTATTTATTTATTTACTGAGAATACTCGCTCAGTGACTCTCGCTGGGCGAGCAGAAAAGTTGCTGAGACAAGTTGTTCTAGGCTGAGTAATCTATTCAGTTCTCATAAAATTCAAAATTATTTTCAAATAAACACACTCAACACTGACACAGAATCGTTGCAAGAAAGGCGCACGGTTCCAATTGCTTGTTTCGTATGGAGAAGAGCCGGCAAGAAACTCCACGGTTTGAGCTTTAATCCAAAGTCGTCACAGACAAACAAGGTTCAAAAAAGAACCCTCACAAAATTTAAAGCAACTAAACTAAACATTCAACTAATTTAGCATTTGCTTCCACTTTATAATTCAAAATCCATTCGACATTATTTGAAAAACTTTCTCCTATTTCAGAAAGGATTTTTTATTTAAATATGTTTTTTTAGCCTATACTGTCCCACTGCTGAGCCTCACCCAAGTCCTTCCAGGAACTCTTTTCCCGAATTTAAATATTATGAAAGAATAAATTACTAACTAGAAAATTCTTTTTGGAAATAGAAAAATTAAGAACCTCTTCATTTCGCATCATAATCATCTGCCTAGCCTTTTCCCAACTATGTTGGCGTCGGTTACCAGTCTACCCGGATGCAGCTGAATACCAGTTTTTTACATGGTACGACTGCCTGAATGACCTGCACAACCCAGTTATTGGGTAATACGATACCTCTTTGTAAGGTTGGTATTGGTTGTCAAATTTTCGGGCTTCTGACGATCGGTAACGACTATCAAAGATCCATGAATGACAGCTGGAAACAATGGCTTAACGTACTTTCCGAGACACGGAGGGGTTTCGATATGTAAAGATGGCCACCCATCCACGGACGAACCGCGGCAAACGTAGTTTAACCTGATTGATCGATTGGTGCGGCTTTTATTAGGTACTTAGACTAAAGATTTTCGAGGAATTCTATTTTGGCGTGGTGATTATCAACATTGCCTTATATTCTCTCTAGTCTCGTTTGCGCAGAACTGAATATTTAAAGCCTAATTGAGATATCAAACTCAGTAAATTTTACTAGAATTAACCTAAAATAATATTGGACCAGAATTTAATCGTCCTCAGCCCCACTCTCCCTACAATCTAAGTTACGGAGACTAAAATAGTAATTAAACCGACTCTAAAGGCGCCGCTCCACAGCGCCCACTGCTAAGCTACGCACTTTTCGTATCGCTTTTCGCCTTGCCGTCAAGCAGGCGTCAACCTAACGTAAGCACGTAACCAAAACGGATCAGCAGCTCCGATACGTCGACTAGTCGGCTACGCGACCGAAGCCGCGATTACGGCTCGCCGACCGCGGGAGGAGTAGGAGGGGCAAGGGTGGACGAAGAGACGTAAGCTCGGGTACGGAGAGACGTAAGTGCGGAGACGACGAGCCATAAGCGCGGGAACTGCAAGTTGACCACACACCGCACCGCGGTTCGTGAGCTTGTCCCGAGGCGAGGCGATTACGTTACGATTCCGATTTGTGTGCGTTGCAGTAGGGAGTTTCATACAAAGAATACTGAATGGCTCGAGTTGATACGGTGACAATGCCTTTCCGAGTTGATATGTGTACCTTTAGCGTCACTTTCTCTGAAAATTTAGGTAGGTTCGTCCACTGCGACCCACGGCTACGCTGCACGAATTCGGAAATGTTCTAACCCAGACTGTGCCTGGAACACAATATAATAATTACCTTTCATTTAAAAAAAAAATCGGCATTACTTGGCTTTACATCCGCTATAAGCCGCCATGTTAGATTTTATGAGATATCAAATAGCTTCTAATTAGCGGAACAACATGATACTTCCAACGATACGTTTATCGAAATACGACAAGTAATTTTAAAGTTATGAGGGAACAAATGAACAAACATACATAGCCTGTTAAAATCATAACCCTCCTTTGGATTTGTCGTAGTGAATGAAAAAAAAAAAACGAATGAACTGCGCAGGTATATAACGTGGCAATCCTCTTCGTGCATATCTTGCGTAGCAGTGCCCACGGAGTGTCGACTGTAAAATGGAGCCATAAAACGACGTTGATTTCATAGCGTTTTGTAAGTAAAGTTTAAGACGGTATTAAAGTTATTAACGGCTCCCCGTTAATAACTTTAATACCGTCTTAAAGACATAAATATAACACAAAATAATATGTCCTTAAACGATCGGACATTAAAAGTGTAATAGCGTGTAGTATTGTAGATATTTTTGTGTGTTTTTTTGACATAGATTATGCCTTTTTCAGCGAAATAATTCCGTAACACACTAACAACTGGAGGAATGGCTTTAATTTTGACAATTCAACTACATTAATTGCGTTATTTACGTTGTTGAGCAGACAAATTTTACGAACATATGAAGCAATGGATTGGCACTATCTTTCAAACTCATTCAGATTCTGATTAATAGTGTTTTAGATAATTAGGGTGTTGGTTTATTAGGTTTATAAAAGTATCAACCTAGTTTTAATTTATGGGAGTTAAAAAAGCATTACCTTTGACTCGGAATCTGTATACAGCATGTATCAGAAAGGTATCGTCATATTTAAGACCATCAAACTGAACAACTTTCTCTATGGGACCAACATCGTTATCGCTATAAAAAATATCAGCTATCCCATACATTTGGGTCGAGTAAGTATTGAAGTTTTGTATGGGATAGTTGATAATTTTTTCGATGATGGTCCCACGGAGAAAAATGTTCAGTTTGGTGGGCTGTACAGATTTCAAATGACACGGACGTAAACTTTGTACCCCGGGAGATCGATAGAAAATTTAGATTTTTTTGGTTTCTCGGTAGATCCTTGATGTTTTCCTAAACCATTAAATCAAACAAAAAAAAAAATACATTTTTGAGATTTTGCAACTTACGCACGGGCACGGCGATGGTGGTCTCATGGATAAAGTTGTTTAGTTTGCTGGTCTGCACCACACTCTTAAATAAATGACTGATACATGCTGTAGATTTGACTTTAGATTACTATAGAACTCAACAACAACACACGAGTGTCTAATCGCTAGCGGTGTGATTAAGACGTGTTTATCGCACACTAGTGATCGGTCTGATACTTTGCCATAGTATACAACCCCGGCTACTCGGCGGCGGTGGCACGCACGTGTGCGTATCGCTGATTGCCAGCATTCGTCTTGTGAGGAATAATGTATCTTGTGACGACATGGATGAAGATGCAATGGAGAATGATATGGACAAACATATTCAGACCGACATGGAAAGTAGAAGTAGAACTGAAGAGGACTTAACACAAAATGCTGAACAGGAACAAATTGATGCCGAGATTAACATGATTGAGGATGTGAATGGTGGAGACAGACAAGTTGAACAGTGGACGGTAGTGGGAGCTCAGAAAAAAACAAAGGTCCACAAAATTGATATCAGTATAGCATACACAGACAAATTACCAAAACAGTTCGCCTTGGCCAAGATGTTTAAAGCTCAGGGCATTGTTGGAATCAATTGGGTGAAATACGTAAATCCATTTAAAGTTTTAGTTAGTTTTTCTGACGAAATATGTGCGGACAAGTTAATAAACTGCCAGGAATTTGAAAAATTAGGATGGAGAATATCTATGCCTTGGGAAGTTAATGTGTCCTATGGAATAATAAAAGATATTGACATCGGATTGTCAGACTCTGAATTATTAGAAAGTTTATCATGCAATGGATCGGAAATACTTTCAGTCAAAAGATTAAACCGTAGAAATTTTGAGTCTTCTGGTTGGCAAGAGAGCGAAACAATAAGAATTTGCTTCAAAGGGAAGTCCCTGCCTGAATACGTATACATCCATAACCTGAGGATCAAAGTGGAGAGTTATATATTCCCCGTCACACAATGTTCAAGATGTTGGCGGTATGGGCACACTTCAAAATTATGTCCTTCTAATAAGGTAATTTGCCCGAAATGCGGTAAACACCATACGAATTGTGAGACTACTTCGTTTAAGTGTTGTAATTGTCACGGAAATCACATGGCTTTAATAAAAACTTGCCCAGCATATCAAAAGGAAAGGAAAATTCGGGAGCTAATGTCTCAATTTAATTGCAGTTATAGACGTGCACTGTCTTTATATGTTCCACCTTTTTCTCAAAGGTGTAATGAACAGAACACTATAGATGAACACCAGCAGCCTTCGCAACGTATTAAGTCACCAATATTACCTACATCATATGCATCAGTTACAAGATCAAAGGTCACACCTACACCACCAACAACACTAACTACCAAAACGAAAAAGGGAAAAAAACGGAAGAAACGTGCAAGTACATCGAGTTCGTCAACAACTAATGAATCATCTGATTCCGAAGCACACACTATTATAAAGAACAACGGGGAAGGTGGAGCCACAGAGCCGATCGTTGCGTCGCCGTCGAACGCCAGCGGCGGCGGGGACACAGTCGCAGGCGCAAAGACTCACCGCGCTCAGTCCCGGACGAGCCGAGCCGATGTGAGGGCTCACTCGGATAACTGTGATTCGTATGACACGCCACAAGTTAGGTTAAATAACAAAAATATCTCGTTTAAGCTACTGGTGACAAAGTTGAGTCGAATTCTGTTTGCTAGAAAACATTCATGGAAGGTTAGAATCGAAAAATCATTTACAATGTTTACCCAATGGTTTGTATCGCTTATAGTGTCAAGTTTTGTGGACTTATCTGGGTTAAAAGAAGTGTTTGATTTTACTACCACTGCCAATGAATAGTAACAATGCCGGTAGAAATTTCAAAATTAATATATTGCAATGGAACTCACAAAGTTTACGTCCTAAAATATTGGCTTTTGAAAACTTGTTGTATCAAGAAAAAATTCATATAGCTGTAGTGAGTGAAACGTGGTTAGATTCGGAAAAGGCTTTAAGGATCAAAAACTATAATGTGTACAGGGAAGATCGGGGCGATAGTTATGGTGGGATTGCGATACTAACACATAAGTCAATTAAATCACAGTTGTGTCAAATGGAAAATAGTAATCCTGATATTCAAGTTATCAATGTTAAGATTTTAAATTGTAAACATATAGAGAATATTGTTGGTATCTATTGTCCGCAATGGGTTCATACTAGGCTTCGAGATTGGGAGGACATTTTTTCACAATTTTCTTATAAATGTCTATTTCTTGGCGACTATAACGCTCACCACTCCAACTGGTCACATAAGACAGACACAAGAGGTTCTCAAATCTACGATGTTATAAGTGAAAATAATATTTGTACGCTTAACGATGGTACATTCACGCGTATTAAGTTAGTGATGAATCATTTGCAACAAAGCAGCCCCGATATTTCTATGGCCTCCTCCGATATTGCGCATATGTTAAATTGGAAGGTCACGAATGAGTTTTTAGGAAGTGATAATCTGGTAATAAAAATTTCTTTAGCCATGACATTGACCACAACATTTTATAAAAAAAAGGAATTTTAAATTAGCCAAGTGGTCGGAATACAGTAAATATCTGGAAGAATTGTTTAGGGATTTCCACTACCACGAGGACCCTCAAATATCTTATGATCAGTTCATTAATAAATTAAATAAGGCTGCTGACAAATATATCCCTACTGTTAAGTATTGTACAGATCCTACAAATAAATTCAGACCAAAACCTTACTGGAACTCCGAGTTGTCCCGTGCAGTAGCTAGAAGAAGATTGGCATTGGCCAAGTTTCGAGGTAATCCTACCCCCAGATATTTGGATATATTAAATGAATGCAACTCGGAAGCTCAGAGACTTATGAGGGTAGCTTCAAATAAAAACTGGCAGGAAGTTTGTGATTCTCTTAATGAGGTCTCTTCCTCTTCAGAAATGTGGAGAAAGATGAGATGGCTGAAGGGTTATAGGTGCCAGAAAACCCATGTAGATGTAAATAAAGCCCAAACTTTACTTAGTTCCCTTTGTCCTGACTTTGCACTTCCGGCCCAGCCTGTTTTCACCTTCAACAACGTAAAATTACAGCTAGGTACCTATCCTTATGCATGAACTTGAGACATGTATAAAATCAAAAGATACTGCACCAGGCCTTGATGATATTTCGTTTTCAATGATCAAACACCTCCCTCCGTCAGGGAAAACCGTTCTTTTAAATTTATATAATTGTTTCTTGTCCTCGGGGTTTGTTCCTACTCAATGGAGAGATATTAGCGTAGTCCCTATTCCAAAACAAGACCGCGACCCTACTTTGGATTCATCTCTTCGACCAATTTCTTTAATTTCTTGTGTTTGTAAAATCTTACATTTAGTTCTAAATAGAAGGTTGGAATGGTTCTTTGAGAGTAATCGTACGTTTTCAGAAGAGACAGTTGGCTTTAGAAAGTCTAAATCTTGCTTAGATAGTTTGACGCGTCTGGTCTCCAGAGTTCAATTAGGATTTTCAAAGAATCTTAATACTGTCGCGTGCTTCCTTGACGTTGACAATGCCTATAATAATGTTGACTTAAAAAAAGCTTTTATTCATTTTAGATTCACTGGGAGTTGGTTCAAAAATATGTACTTATTTGTGGAACTTTCTAAGCTTAAGATTCCTTAAAATTAAATTAGATAACTCGGACATTACAAGAAGTACTGGTCGCGGCTTGGCTCAGGGTGATCCTCTATCTCCCTTGTTGTTCAATGTTGCAACTTATGATATTTGTAATTCAATAAATAATGCATAATTATGTTTCTCAATACGCGGATGATTTTACTATTTATGTTATAGATAAAAGTATTGAATCTGCTTGTAATGTCCTCCAACCAGCTATAAATATAATGGTTAAGTTATTGGAAGAATTGGGTTTAAGTGTCTCACCATCTAAGAGTAACATTTGTGTTTTTAAGAAAGGTCCAAGTAGATCCCAGGCCAACGTTATGATTAATGATGTGCAGTTGCAAGAAGTAGTAAATGTAAAATATTTAGAGCTTTGGCTTGACCGGTCATTAAGGTGGGGAAAGCATATAAATGAGACATCAGAAAAAACGATGAAATTTTTAAATATTTTTAAAGTTTTGGCTGGCCCGGGTTGGGGAGTTCACCCCAAGCATCTACGACAATTATATATTGCAATTATAAGAAGTCGCTTGGAATACGGTAGTTTCTTATTTGATAATAGCTGTCATTCTGGGTTATATAAGCTGGATAAATTGCAAAATCAAGCTATGCGCATTGTTGGAGGTTACGTAAAAAGCACTCCTATCCACGTTATGGAAAGCGACCTGTGCTTGCCCCCACTATACATTCGCAGAATGTATCTAGCCGGTAAATTTTGGATGAAATCCAGGTCTCTGATTAATAATCCTACCATTTTAGTACTAAACGAACTTAGTGCTTTTATAGATCAAAGATACTGGAGGCGAAAAAAGATCCCTACTCTTATTACGATTCACAATAAGTTCAAACATAGTGTAATTCATTCTAGTGATTTTTTGGACATGTACTCGTTAGACTATTGGATTAATTACTATAATATCACAGAAATACTAAAACCACAAATAGACATCATCAACTGTCCAAAGAGATCTTACGATACTACAACATTACGTAATAAATGCATTAATTTTCTTGAAAGCCAGTATACAGGATTCTTTAAAATTTTTACCGACGGGTCTAAAGAAGGCAATAATTTCATGGGAGTAGCATTCTTTGACTCTCAATCTGACACCTTCATGAAATTCAATATTTCTAACAATATTTCCATCATGTATTTAGAACTTTTAGCAATTGCTGAAGCATTGAGTTATATAGAATCTATTGAAATTACCAATTTTATAATTTTAACAGACTCTAAAAGTTCAGTCCAACATTTAGCTCGATGTACCTCTGGCATCAGAGGAACACCGATAGCTTACAAAATTATAGACTCCATTATCAGATTGAGGGCCAAGTCGAAAAATGTCATCATACAGTGGATTCCCTCCCACATAGGCATAGTAGGTAACGAAAGGGCAGACCAACTAGCAAGACTTGCTTCAAGTGACGGCATGCCATTAGACATCCAGCCTTTTTATACAGATTGCATGAGATTTATACGCGAACATTGTTTTTTAAACTGGAAGGAACACTTTGATCAGCGGTCTTTGGAGAAGGGAATTTGGTATAGGACAATACAAACAGAACCATGGCAATCGCCATGGTTCGATTCCTGTTGTTTTGGCAGAACAGAAATTGTAACAGCTCTCAGACTTCGTTCTGGACATATCCCTTTAAATAAGTTCGCATTTCTAATGAAAAAAGTTCCATCCCCCAATTGCACAGAATGTGGGAAAGTGGAAGACGTTCTTCACATCATGGTGGAGTGTGGCCGGAACGCAGATCTTAGAGCTGAGTTATTAATACTATGGTGTTGATGTTAGAGAGGTGGGAAAATGCAATAACATTTTAGCGTTCCCCTTGTCAGAAACAGCCAGGCTATTGTATAAACTTGTGCGGATTGGTATTCGTAGAAGATAGTTATTAACATTTAAGGACTGTATTATGTTTATAAAACGATGTATATACAATAAGATTATAAGATAGCCTTACGGAGCGACTTAGTCATGTTGACCAAGCTCCTTAATAAAGATTAAAAAAAAAAAAAAACAACAACACACAAATAACAACGACAACAATCTATTATACTTAGTATATTATGTTGCACCACTGACAACCCCATTTTTATATATCCACGCAATTACTGTCCATTCCAAGGTTGCCTGGAAGAGATGGCAGAAAGCGTTAAGGTCGCCCATTGTATGTTTTGTAGTAATAATCGAATTTTTTTGTTATGTATATTCTGGTATACAATAAAGTATATTTGAATAAATAAATAAATAACAATAACCATCATCATTATCAACATCATATATTTTAAATTAATCGAGATTCATACAAGTATGAATCTCGATTAATTGCATGTATTCTAGAACACGAACGAACGAACGTTCCAAGTTTGGAACGTTGTTCTAGAATACGTGCCTAGCTCCTCGTTATCCTTCCCTACATTTACATAGAACCTTCCAGAAGCCTTGACCTAATACTTTTTCAAGCGATCATGTCCTCAAGCGACTCATATGCGTATGTATATTAGTATCTAATAATATTCCTACATAAAATATGTGAATGTCTCTTTGTTACCTTTCACGCCTTAACGGCTGAATGGATTTGGCTCACGGGTAGACCGTAATCCTGGGTAATAAAGGATACAGGGTAATTGGAACTAAGTTTCTTATACTCTGCACACTTGTCGAATGAATGAGAGAATGAATGAAAAATGTTGCAATTTTTCGGTTTAGGAAATTTTTCATCGTAGTAATAAACATCATACAAAAGAACAAATACCTAAATGTGGCGGCGACTCGACGTCAAGGGATTAAATCGTTCTCATTCGCTTTAATTTTTTAATTTTTAATTTTTTATTTTGTGTATTTTTTTATTTTATTGTGTCTCAATTAGGTCTCAATACATGGGTGGATAAGGAAAAAAAAATCGTCGGTTTAAACAAAAACTGCTGTTTCATAGAAAAGTGCAATAAGTACCTACGTAGTCAAAATGTATGGAACAGCTAACTTTTTTTTCATAATCGACGAAAAATCATTTGCCGAATTCATGGTTACAGTTTGCGCACTAGGTAATAATATTTTTTCCTGTATAGTGCAGTGGCGAAGGGTGAATTTATGACAAAGGTAAGCCGGAGCAAAAAAAAAATGTCAATAAGCCGTTTCATTAGATTTCAATGATGCATTGACTATAGAGTGGTTGTGTTCTAAATTTTCGAAGGGAAGCTGGCGGGAATCGAGTTGTATGGTACCTTCGCCACTGGTATAGTGTTCGAGTCCAAATTAAAACTTGAACACCGTTCTAGAATAGAACCCTAACTTATCGCTATCCTTCCCCAAATTTACGTAAAAGACTTCGAAGACTTGACCTAAAACTTTATCAAGCCTCCACCACATCAATAAGCAACTCATATCTTGTATAAACGTGCGATATATCTTGCAAATATCTATTTCACTTCGGTATATAGCCAAAAATTATCTCAAATAACTCACGTAAGAAATGAGGTTTATGAACGAACCCTCCCATCAGTATAATTATTGAAACCGTTTCTTATTTGCCGGACGATTACATTTACTGCACCCTAATTGCGTAACACACTATCAGTCGGAATCTGAATCATTTTGAAGCACATTGCCAATCCATTGCTTCTTATGTTCGAATTTGCCTGCTCAACACGGAAATAACGCAATGAATGTTGTTGAACTATCAAAATGAAACCGATTCCGATTGATAGTGTGTTACGCAATTGTCCCGCTGGTTTTACATGGTAAGTCCCTTGTCAAATTATTTTTATTATTGATATACTAGAAAGGTAGGAGACCAATTTATTAAGTCTATTTAATAAGGCAACATACCATGTCCACTTTATAATAAATGTCTAAAATCGCCCATCGGCCTTGAGGAATTGTGGTATACTCTGTAATATTCTGTTAAATGTAACAAAATTGTAAATCTTGGCTAAAAATGTTGTCTATTATCAGAGAGGTATGGCGATGTATGCCGAGATATAGGCATTTCACCTAGTTCGGCTGCAGATGCTCCTATGTTGTATTATTTTCATTACTATCCGACTTCAAAAAAGGAGGTTCTGTATTCGGCCCGTATGTATGTTTGTAGGTATGTCCGAGATTTTCTGAAAAATTAATGAACAATGAACCAATCTTATATTAAAAACGTTCAAAATCTAGTCGCAATCTCATCACGGCGACAAACAAATGTCAAAAATGTAGAGAAATTTGAGTTATTTTTGACAGATTGAGACTGAAATCAGACGTTACGGGTCTTCGGTCAGCTGGACCTGACATTAAGAACGTTGACACGTTCTTACAATTACCAGAATTGCCCCTCAGATATTAACGTGAAATATGTACTGAGTATGGATTTTATATGGTGTCTTTATTACACGTCATAAAAATATTAATGGCCGACTTTATTAAAGGGACAGCCTTGGAATTAAGCGGTTAATTGAGGATTTAATGGTCATTTACGGTAACCTGGTAATGAGAAAATGAAGCAAGTAATAGTTCAGTCATTCCCAAAATATGTTCGTCATCTTAAGGACTATTTTTGTCTGCTCAATGCACGATTCTTGTTCTTCTACTTTGTGTTGCTGGCACGACTGTATTTTAAATCTTTTTTAATTTCCATTACCACGGCGTTGTCGGTGGCAGCGCAGAGGTCACTTTGACTGCATGTTTTGGGGCACAGAGGGCAGGATAAGAGGTGGAGCATGGTTTGTGACATGGCTCCACAATCACACCCTACTGCTATTCCATCAAGGTAGCCGTCACAGTCTGATCTCCGTTTATCATCTGTTAAAAATATCTCGGACTTCCCTACATTTTTGTCAAGTTTTTGACATTTGTTTGTCGCCGAGATGAGATTGCGACTAGATTTTTCACGTTTTAAATTTTGAGAATTGGAGACTTCTGCTTAACATGTCAAACCGAATTTAAAACGTGACACTGACATAAGCTGCCAATATTTTTTTTATAATTTTTTTTAAATGGCCTGGGCATTAAAAAGGTTTTAGGTTAATGTCAAATCGACATTGGTCAAAGGATAAGTCCTAACAAAGAAAACAAGCAAACATCGCACTGAACAAACACCAATAGAACAGTCTAGTTATTACGTTGCATATAGTGAGCAGACAGCCGTAGTATGTATGTGGTGTGTGTTTATAGGAACATGGAGGGATAATGACAGAAGTTCTACTCCTGAACCTCTTTGGTCTAGTGGCCACAAACGCTAATACAGAGCATGAGGTTCTGGTTCGATTCCCGGGTCGGGTAGTGTTACTGGGTGTGGTATGTTACAGATATAATATGGTTTATTGTAGACTCCAGCACATCAAGCTACCCGAAACTGTCAAATTTTCCCAGTCAACCTTGAACCTTATGCTTTAGCAATAAAGTTGAAAATCTATAAACGAAATTTGACAGATTGTAGTAGCTTAATGTGCTGGCGTCTGTACACCAAAATGTTGCAATTCTAAATGGTTTCATATTGCGAATTTTATTAAGAAAAGTTATGTGGACATGATAAGATCCAACATTTGGAATTACTTGGCTAGTAGGTTAGCAAGTCGTCTTCAAGCATGTGAGCATTTAGATAGTTGCATGAAACCTATATAAATCAATAGCTGACATCAATGTAAACGAAAAACATATTAAGACCAAACACTGTAAAATTTCACGTTTCTGAGAAATTAACGTTCAAATTTATTCACGTGACATTGATATTGATCTTGCTTACAACTTGTTGCATAGATGTTTGAAACGGTCAGTCTGAATATTCAAAGTTATTATTTTAGTAATGATATTAGGCTAAAAATTCATTACTGTGGTGGTTAGGCATTCATCTGCTTGATGATGTGGCTGCCATTTTGAAAAATAAACAAAATGGCGGACTGTAGGCATGCCAGACTCCTTACAAATTCTTCAATCCCCTTTGTAAATATGCGCGCGTGTTTTATAGCGAGTTTTTACAACTTAATTTTTTGTGTTTGAGCTTCTACATATTTTTATTCGATGTTGTGTTGAAGAGGCGTCAAGTGGGTCAGAGATCAAGGCCCATTTGCATGATCGGATTAGACAGACCGACCATCGCAGATTCGTTCTACATACACATAGCCCAGCCTATGTAGTCGACTAGTTTGAGAGCATTGTTTTGTTTTGCATGTCTAAAGCAATCATAGAAGATTGGCCTCAGAACTGCGTTTTCAAATGAAAATTCAGGGAAAATTTCGTGCCGGCCGAAAAGCCTACGATTCCGTTTGAGAAGTACCTACCAGCTTTATTTTAGTAATGTACAGTCAGCAAAGGAGATAAGTATGCAGGGTCGTTGTATATGGTTGAAGTTTAGTAAGAAACTGATTGATATTTTCGAATAAAATTTAATTTAATTAATAGAAAACAAACAGTCAATTTATCAAATTATTTTTCATTCGAAAAAATTAATCGGTTTCTTAGTAAACTTTAACTATATTCGACGACCCTGCATACTTATCTCCTTTGCTGACTGTACCAATGCGACGTTTTCGTACGTAACGTAAATTAATAAACGTAAAACGGACCTACATTTCGACACTCTCAAGGGAATCAAAATTTATAGGGTACTTTCCGTTGACCTAGAATTATGAAATTTGGCATGTAATATCGTCTTATACTGCCTACAAGTCAAGGCAAAAATCCGAAAACCGTAAATTTTTACATACATTACAAAAAAAAAACCGTGATAAACTATTTACATACCTACAAATTTGTGCGGAACTTTCGGTCCACAAGTCCGATTCGCACTTGTTTTATTACTGTCCCACCGCTGGGCAAAGGCCTCTTCACATACACCACGCTTGCTCAAACGGGTTGGCGATTTCAAACTCATTATACTTTCCGTTATACATAAATTAGTAAAGTACAAGATAAACTTGGAAAGTACACTATGTGTTTGAAAAAACACGTTGGTACTTGCCTGGATTTGTACCCACAACCCCGGGCATGAGAGGCGAAGCCTTAACCATTGGGCCACCATAACATTTTATTAACATTTAAACCAAAAAACTACAAACTTTTATTTATTTATTAGTTTTAAATAATAAATAAATAAATTAAACTTTATTTCAGACTAGGTCCATAATTTTGTTAGTATTTTGGTGTTAGTAACAATAATGCTTATGTAAATAGGTTAGTATTGTTAGTTTTCAGAATATAATTATGAATCCAGACCTAGGACTATCCCCACCCAGTGTCTCTGACAGGGACAGTCCGCTCTGGCAGCGATCATTTTTAGAATGCCGTTGTTACTACCATGCAGGCGCTGTAGTAATGAGGCCGCTTTCTTTCGCATAATGGCATGGAAACCATCTGTGCGAGCCTCTGCGAACATTCCCGAAGCACTACAACGCCATGGCAGTCCCAACAGCATCCTAAAAGCATAATTAAATTGAACACGCAGGACGTTGTAGGCTCGGCGCGTGTACGACACCCACAGGCCACTCGTGTAAAACGATTGACAGAACGCCTTAAAAAGGGTAACTTTGACGTCTGTAGTACAGCGAGCGAACCTGCGGGCAAGCATATTGCTCCTCACAAACAACGCCCTGCGCTCCCTCTCTATGTCCACGTCATCCCTTAGGTCGCTCGTGACAATGTGGCCAAGGTACCTAAAACTATTGACAACCTTTAATGCCACACCGTTGAGACTTATGGGCGGAACACTGCGCGGCTGCTGCCTAGGTGCAAGAAGCTCACTGTTCTTCGAGTTGTATATTATGCCATGCTCCTCCGCATAGGTCTCGCAGGTTGATAGCAACTTCTTCAACCCACCTATCGATGGACTGAGAAGTACCATATCGTCTGCATAGCTTATATTGTTGACACAAGTTCCGTCAATGTGGCAGCCGACATGTGTACCGCTCAGTCGCTCGATAAGCAGGTTGACATATAGATTAAATAGCAGAGGCGAGCTTAACCCCCCCTGTCTGACTCCGCATTCCAGCCTATACTCGTCCGACAGAGTTTAAGAAGGCTTACAGACTAATTACAAATAGTAGATAACAACAACACATTATCAAGTTGCTAATAACAAGCCTCCACAGATATATAACATATCGATTACCTAAAGTCGAGCAATTAAAGTACATAGTATACATAAGTAAATAGTTAGGTTAGTTTTATTTATTTATTTAAGTTGCTACATATGAGTTTAAGAACCAAAAAACCGATTAATTACCGCTAATGAGACACAGTTGATTTTTCTATTGTAGTGGGCCTTTACTGTGCCACGCCGGCCTTGATCGGAGTCAGTATTAATCCTTTTCGACCTGCGGGGCAATTGTGTAACACATTATCAATCGGAATCTGTTTCATTTTGACAGTTCAACAACATTCATTGTGTTATTTACGGATTGAGCAGACAAATTTTTCAAACTTATGAAGCAATGGAATAGCAATTCGCTTCAAAAAGATTCAGATTCCAATTAATAGTGTGTTACGCAATTAGGGTGCTGAACTAAAGTTGAAAGACAACATTGTAATTCTACAATGTTTTTCGTGGTATCCAAGGTTAGTTTACAAAGTAAGTATTAAGTAAATACGCATAAAATTGATAATAAAAAGTAGGTTCTTGTCAGGATGCACTAGCTTCTAACGTTTCATAAGTGCGCATGTAGGCTTATGTGAAATAAGATATTTTGATTTGATTTGATTTGATTGTAAGCCAGAACTTGTCGTCCAAATAACAACCTATAGGTACCTACTATCTATAATATTATTTTTCCATCGCCAGATAACTTTTATTCGAGGAATAAAATTGACGTTTGACAGTTTTTTTAAGAAATAAATGTCAAGATTTCAAAATTATGACCCGTAACAAAGTTATTTTATGCCTTTTTAGGGCACCAATCTCTCACAAATGTTAAGCCTAATTTTTAGATGAAGCTCTAAAAATTAGGCTCCACAACAACATTTGTGATGAGAAATGAATTCATTTTTTATTTATTTTATTATTATTATTCCTCAAATACAGTTATCAGGTGATTGAGAAATCAGTCCTAAGAGGTAAAAGTGAGTTTATATGTAGGAGGAATCTTTGAAACTACGGATCTGCACCTCTATTGCGTAAAACACTATCAATAACAATTTGAATAATTTTCCAGAATATTACTAATCCATTCACAGATATAGATATACCTAGACAACGCAAGAGCAACTACTTCGCGTGCCAGAAACGTTGCGAACCAACTTACGTTCAAAAATCGTAAGCCGTCACTTTCGCTCAGTCCTGTGTACTGCTGGCTGGTTGAGCGTGAGTGAGAAAGAGCGCTTGTGACGTCATAGTAGGCAGGTAGTCAAAAAAATGGCACGCTTGATTTTCATATATAGATCGTGATATTGCGTTATCTAGGTCTATCTATATCTGTGAATCCATTGCTTCACATGTTCGAATTTGTCTGCTCAACAACGTACCTAATTAACGCAGTGCATTTTGTTGAACTCTCAAAATGACATTCCTACTGTTACTCCCTTACTGATAAACGTTGTATAGTGTCTGTATAGTTACATGCTTTGTCTTCTTCTTTCGAAAGTCAAATTAATGACGATTGAAAGAGAGAAATTGGCGTGTAACTTCATCTGATATAATACGTTTATTACTAAGGGGGTCAGTGTGTTACGCAATTATACCGTCGATTTCGGGTTTTATTTTCACAAATGGGAAGCTAATACTGGAACTCGAGTGCTAGAGCTTAGCTTATTTTCGAACGGCTTAAGACATATTTAATAGAATAAGAAATTTCACGCGGACGAAGACGCGTGCAGAAGCTACTTAAAAACTTCGCTTTTAACGGTATGAATGTCTACACGACGTCCCTAATATCACAAAATATTCGTAAATTATCATGTAGACGCGTTTTACGACTGATATTACAATCGCGTCCTTCACATTCTCAGCCTTGGACCATATGAGACGGTCAGCAATAAAATTTTAACACATTCTTTTTTTTAACCGACTTCAAAAAGGAGGAGGTTATCAATTCGGTTGTATTTTTTTTATTATTTTTTATTTTTGTTACCTCAGTACGCCGTCATTTATGAACCGATTTGGAATTTTTTTTTTATTTGAAAGGATATGCTTCCAGATTGGTCCCATTCATGTCAAAATCCAGTTCTGATGTTGGGATCCATGAGGAATTGAGGGAGCTCCTCAAATATTATAGGCATACATATAGCAATTTTGGTATTTTCATCAACATGTCAAGCATTTGCATTCAAAAAGTATAATTTGGTGAAGTGGAACTGATGAAGGAGACCACAGATAGCCACTGGAACTCTTCAATGATAATAAGTATTTCACGGGTGGTGATAAGATATCTCGATTAAGATAGTTAAGCGACTATGACGAAGCAAATTTAAATAAATGGTTCTGACGAAAATGGTACCATTAAACCGATCTGATGATGAAGCTGGAAGGTAGGTACCGGAACTTCGTAATAAAACCATGTATTCTAGCCGTGTTTGGGCTTATTGGAATTGTCATGAGATGCACTCTGACTATAAAAAGTAAAAAATAAAAAAAAATTAATTTTAATTTTGGAAGTCGGTGGCAAAAACGTAAATACAAAATCAAAGACACCGACTTCCGAAATTAAAATTAAAGTTATTTTACACTTTGTAGTATTTTTTTTTTTGAAGTCGGTTGTTTTTTTTGTTAAAAAGTTTTTTTTTCAAAATTCTTTATCGTTCGTACCTTCAACTTGAAGGTACTAAACGAAGTAAAAACGATAAAGAATTTGCAAAACTTGCCCTTATGTTGAAGGTTTCAACATAAGGGCAAGTGTTGAAGGTTGTAAACTAAACTTCAATGTGTGTTTATATTTGGATGCACAATGGCAAACAGTGGAATAATATTCTCCCGAAATTTGTATAGAAAAAATATCGAAAAGTGGCACCTTAATAATCTTCTTAGCTCCCTGGCGTTCCGATAAAAACGAAATTAATCCACAGGAACGAACATTCGTAATGTATGCGAGCCTAGAGAATCGAGTCAGGAGGTTTTGAGGGTCGAATTTATTTGCGACATTCCGACCTTGAGGCTTTAAAACCCACCCATTTTGGGATTTAAAAAAGGTTTTATGGAAAAGAATTTAGGGCTTAAATACGGCCTGCCCTCGTTGGGAAAGTAAGAGGGCTTTTAAAAACAACTTTGATGGGTGAAACACCTTTTTCAGCCGTAAAGTTTCAGGTCGGTACCGGTAATTTTAGAGCATTGGTAACGACACGAGTTGAAGGTCGTGGGTTCGAACGCAGGCAAAGGCAGGCGCTTTACTTTGTGTTAATAATTACATCACTCAAAACGGTGAAGGAAAACATCGTGAGGAGACCAGCATGTCCTAGAACCAAAAATTCGAAGACATGTGACATCTACTAACGCACTGGGCCCGCGTGGTGGATTACGGCCTACTCCTCACCGAGAGGAGCCCTGTATTACACCAGTGGGAATATTGTAGGCTGATTATGGAATGGTAATTTGAAGTGTTTCGACCATAATTTGTACAGACGATAGCACGTCAAGCTATTACAATCTGTCAAATTTCTTTAAAAGATTTTCAACTTTATCGCTAAAGAATAAGGTGCCAAATTGATTGGCAAAATTTGAGAGTTTCGGGTAGCTTGATGTGCAGCTGGCGTCTGTACCTATCTTATCTGTTCGTTTCCTTTACATTTTCTTGTTAATTCTGCTATACATTAAGTATTTGTACTATGTTTTATTCGTTAGACGTGCTACATTTGTACTTTTTCGGGTCGGCATTATTCGGTACAGCCGGTCGGCAAAATATATAGATATTTAATCGTCCGGCTGTTCTAAATTTCCACTGTTGGTTCGGTCTGGACTGTTGCGTCCGCTCCGATTACGGACATCTACATACGGATACGTAAGTACCCTATATAATCTATCAGTGTCCGGTGTCTGTGGTACGTCCCGTAGTCTGTCCGTGCCGGTATGACTGACCCTCGAGTGAAATAGTGCATAGTTAGTAGTTTCAAGATTTTTTTACTATTATTAATATGTACAATTAACAAGTGCTTGTCACTATTTAACTTGAAAGTTAGGAGAGTAAAATATTTGATTTGTTGTATCTACTTATTTATACATAACGACAACACTATTAATAAAAAGCCTTAATTATAATATACAAGCTAAAACTAAACTATATTTATTATAATATAAGTACTTACCTCTATAAAAATAAAAAAGGGAGAAGTAATGAAGATGATTTTTTTTACACCCAATGAGCTTCTCTCTCTTTCTCTTATTTTTAGGGTTCCGTACCCCAAAAGGAAAAAAACCTAACCCTTATACGATCACTTTGTTGTCCGTCTATCTGTCTGCCAAGAGCCTTTATTAAATCCAATCCAAGTTAAAAGTTTTCTATCGAGATAATTTATACAAATAGGGGCAAAAACGTAGGCAATTAAGTTCACGCACAATTGACTTTAAAAAGGAACCGCCGCCTAATTAGGAAAGTAGGGTTGAAGTAATTAGTTACGCCGCACTGAACGAAGTAAGCAGTAAATTTTATATTAATGAAAAAACAGGAACTACTTTGAACAGTTGTGTGAGCCTAACGTTCAAAACAGTATTTTTTTACTGATCTGAAAACAGTTAAAGCTTCAGTCAAAATGTTACCGTTATCAAAGTAAACTTGTTACGTTTAAACTAAAATGGTTTTTTAGTAAATGGTATGTTCTTCAATCAATAAACGTTACTGTTTTGTCTTTTATTGTTTTACAAACATTTCTTCTTACTGTATAAAGTCAGTAAGTTTTAATGAAATCACTTTAATGTGGTGTAGTACGAAATTATTTTTTTCAGTGCGTGTAGGTTTTCAAATAATTATGGAAACCACGAAATCTAAGATCACTAAAAAAATGTGCTATTTTGTTTTAGTTATTTAAGTGAAAGCTATGTGTTAGTTTAATAATATAATTAATTGCTTTTATTTTTTAAATACAGCTAGAAATCTTGGTTTATAAAATCATTTATCCAAAACATAAAACAGCGCCAGCTATAGTAAGAAATACGAACTGAAACTCTTACAAGCTCACTGAAAAGCAAACGGTTTACGTTTTCTACACCCTTTGATAGATGGCGTTAGCTTAGCTCTCTCATTCAAGGAAAGCCAGACTTGAAACTAGTTTTTACAGCCGTTTTGTTTTGCTTGAGGAATTGTACCTGATTTTGACTTGCATCAAAAGAGGGCGCTAATACGGTTTAGCGATAATACTATTACATCAATTCAACACTATTTTACAAAGAAATGAAAATCCGGTCAAGTGTGAGTCGGACTTGCGCACCGAGAGTTTCGTACAAAGTAGGTATGTAACTAAAAATTTTCAGTTTTCGGATTGGTCCCTTCACTTGTGCTACAAGACACTGCTTCTTGCCAAACATGATTCTTGGTCAACGGAAACTAACTTAGATGTTTTGATTCCAGAACATAAACGCCCGTATCTTTTGATTGCGTTGACTTAGAAGTTTGATTTTTTCATTGCTTCAAGGGATTGCAGCTCTGAGTATTTTATATTAATTTCAACTAACTCCACGCGTTCCTGATAAAAAGAGTCTTGACATATGAACAGACAGACGGACAACGAAGTGATTTTATTTATAAGGTTTCCGTTTTTCCTTTTATTTATTTAAGCTTTTATTTTAACTTTTCGCACAAAAAGGTACAAAGGCGGACTTCATGCCTTAGGCATTCTCTACCAGTCAACCAAGGGTGGTGACTAGTGAAGAGATAAGCTGACAGGTGCTTTGGTTGAGAGGAGCAATGATAAAAAAAACCGGTCAAGACCGAGTCGGACTTGTACGCCGAGGGTTACGTACCACCTTTAAAGGTACGGCATCCTAAAGACAGCAACTTCTGCCATTTATTTACCTTCTAGATTACATTATGTAATGTACAACAGTTGTACGCCTGTAATGCCCGAAGGGTTAAGCAGAGGCGTATATTTTATTAAATTAGTATACGTTTAAAAAGAGGGGCCCGAGACTAAATAATAACAGCCGCACAGGTCGATCGATCAGGTTAAGCTACGCTTGCCTCGATTGGTCTGCGGATGGGTGACCATCTTTACATACCGAGACTCCGCCATGCCTCGGAAAGCACGTTAAGCCGTATCGTATTACCCAGTAACTGGGTTATGGAGGTCAGATAGGCAGTCGCTCCGGCTTATTCCACTTTTCCCCGTTGGATGATCCCCATTGATGGGGATTAGTGAACTTTTTGTTCACTATTCCCCGTTGACCCAAAATTTTTATTTAATGGGGATAATTGAACTAAAAAGTTCAATAATCCCCATTAGGTAGGTACGTTAAAAAAATAAAATATATGAATCATGTTACATTTATTAATTAAAAATATAACTTTCTTATACCTAATAAAGTCACAGATTGTTACAATCATTAATTTAAAATTGTAGCATGAAAATATTTCTTTCTTATACCTAGTAAAATCACAGATTGTACAATTATTAATTTAAAATAAAAAATATAACTTTCTTATACCTAATAAAGTCACAGATTGTTACAATCATTAATTTAAAATTGTAGCATGAAAATATTTCTTTCTTATACCTTGTAAAATCAAAGATTACACTCACTTAAGTTTTTCTAAACAGTGCCCAATCGAAATTTCATTATTAATGAGTTCCATTTGGACCTCCTGTATATAATTATCGCGATTGATGCTTTTTTTTGTTTTTTCCGCTATACCTTTATTTTCAGAAACCCCCAATGCAAGAACTTCGTAATACGATGCATCTTCAGCCAACGCTGTGAGGAGCTTCATAATGTTGGGTTTCTTTATTTTCACACGCTTTTTTATTTTATTATTCCATGCTTCGACTAAATTCGTAGTGCGATGAGTCTGTCCAAATACACACCACGTTTTAATAAAATCATCTTGTAGCCATTGTCTGAGCATGTAATTTCTAAACTCCTTGCTATTTTTATCATCATCAGGGCTTTGAGAGGCAACATAAAACCAACCCGCAATGATTTTATCTGATGGTAACAAAGCCAAAGCAGTGCTAAGTGCAACTTGTCTTCTGGTTAATTTATCTTTTGTTAGTTTGAGTTGTTTTCCTTTCTTCCATATTGCCTGGGTGAAATGGAAATAACAGCCGCTAATAGATATATTTACAAAAACATTTCGCATTGCGTTCATCGGAGCCACTTCATAGTCACATTTAAATATTTCTGGATTCCAATCAGGTAATGCAGATTTTAGCATACTAAATAAAATTTCATATGTTTGTTGATTTTTATGGCTCATGAGGGCATAAACAAGTGGCACAATGTTTATGTGTTTTTCTGTACTGCCCAAATCCCCATGAATGGTGTAGAGTTGGTAAAAGGGAGATGGACAGATCCAAAACGTTCCATCACCCAAGAACATCTTCAAATTTTTCATTTGATGTCGGGCAAATTCAGAGCAAAAAGCTATTACACGGATACCACTGTCATTGTAGTCTGCTAAAATAAATTCCTGATGAGCTGGAGGTACTTTAACTTCTTCAACATTTTTGAACTCAATTTTACTTACTTCAAATGCTGCATTTCTGTGTTTATATAATGTTGTTTTGATAGACTTCAGGGCAGGGAATTCTTTTATTTTGTCAATTCCGGTATCTTTTAGTGAGCTCACAGCCGCGTTGTAAGCAGTGGGAATAGCAGGTGCTTCTGGATCCGCAAGTGTAGTTTTTAGTTTGAATAACCTCAAGGTAACTTCATTCCGCGCAAAATCAGGTTCACAAACATTGTGTCGTTTCTCAGCTACAACTTGATTGTCCTGTAAAATTAAGTAATAATAATTAATTACTTTACATTATTTTTTAAGTAAACAATATTGCACTTACATAGAATACAAAATTAAAATAGGCTATTTAACAACCTTTAAAACTTATAACAAATTGTTGTTATCCTATCAGAATAGTTCAACAAAACATATTTCACTTTATGCTTAACTAAAATATGTAATAATAATTAAATATATACAATTCACTTCAGCTACACTCTTTTACACTAGGTGTAATAGACTTGTTTGACAAAAGAATGACGTCACACGTGCCGCCATGACAGAAACAGTGTTTAAACTTTAACGTTGATTTTTAAATTTTGATATTGATAACACACATAACCTGAGTTATTATTGTCATTATTAATCACAAAATATAATAAGTAACTTACCATGACAGTGATGGATCCGGCACATTTACTTTGTTTTCTTGTGGTACACTCCCACAAAACTCCACCATTTTTATATTTGCATTTTTTACTGTATTGATGTCCGGCCCGGAGAAGTATGGTAGCTTTACCTTTTTTAACGTACTCTAAACAAACGTCAGTTGAACTACCAGCCATTTCCTTTATTTATTCCTATATTAAACTAATAACTGCGAACTGATAAGAACTGCACGCTTGAACTACACTACACACTACTAACCCTTAACGACTACGAAACAAAAACAAAAGATGGGTCGACCAATCACATACGAGCTAACTCGCACCCCGCTCCGCCACCGCCTTGCGCGCGCGCCTCTAGAAAATGAGCATCTTTTACAGTATTGTGTATCTTATTAGATAGATAGATATAAGGTCTTATTCCCAAACATCGTTAGAACAATTTCGTTGGGGCAACAATCTGTTTTTCGTTCTAATAAAATCGTAAAGTAGGTATGTAGGTAATTTAAAATTTTGTTCTTACCTTATAAAAATAAAAGTACATGACCCATATATTTTATTTTTATATTGTTTTTATTTAACGTACCTAATTAGAAAAACTTAAGTGATTGTAATCTTTGATTTTACAAGGTATAAGAAAGAAATATTTTCATGCTACAATTTTAAATTAATGATTGTAACAATCTGTGACTTTATTAGGTATAAGAAAGTTATATTTTTAATTAATAAATGTAACATGATTCATATATTTTATTTTTTTAACGTACCTACCTAATGGGGATTATTGAACTTTTTAGTTCAATTATCCCCATTAAATAAAAATTTTGGGTCAACGGGGAATAGTGAACAAAAAGTTCACTAATCCCCATCAATGGGGATCATCCAACGGGGAAAAGTGGAATAAGCCGTCGCTCCATGTAAAATACTGGTATTCCGCTGCATCCGGTTAGACTGGAAGCCGATCCCAACATAGTTGGGAAAAGGCTAGGCAGATGATGATGAGTTAAGTGAGTAAATCCTTCAAGCAACAAAATATGATTTTTTGTCAACTCATTGATTGGGCGATCAGCTTTTGCGTTACATTTGCGATTTCAATTATTGGTATGGATTAAAGTGCCAAAATAATAAATTCAATATCTCCATAACCAGAAGGTTCCCAGGTATGGTCCAGTAGAAAAAAATGATTACAATGACGAGGAGTACAAGTCACTCACGGTTTCGTTAAGACTATGCCGACCGCACAGTGGCGCCCTCATCGTTTGTTTGATTATTTCATACAATTTAGAATGAAAATGCAGAAAATGAGCACGTTAAGTTGTGCTTCACAAGATTTTACGTTAATATTATTAGAAACGATAGTTTTACATTGTTTAGTTTTATTATAATCCTTAAAACTGAATGTAGTGGCCACTGTTATCCGTTTCTGGAATTATAATAAAACTAAACAATGTAAAACTATCGTTTCTAATAATATTAACGTATAATCTTGTGAAGCACAACTTAACGTGCTTATTTTCAACATTTTCATTCTAAATTGTATGAAATAACCAAACAAACGATGAGGGCGCCACTGTGCGGTCGGCATAGTCTTAAGTGTCTTTTTACACCCGTTATAACAATATTATGAATGAGAAAGTAACTCTGTCTGTTACATTCGATGCCTAACTCCAGGCTACCTATTAGATTGTTACAACCGGACTTGAAAAAGAAAAGACTACTTTTCATCTTAGATATTTGTATTAAATATTATAAAATACATGCGATAATAAATTCAGTGATAACAGAAATCTATTGCACTTTTAATTAATAACGTGCATATTTTGATAATATTGTCTGAATAAGATGAAGGTTTGAGTATCTGCTACGCGTCGTAGCGCGTAGCGGTGACGACAGCTACGCCGTAGCAAGCGCGTAGCCCTTATTCGTAGCTACATTATTTCTTATAATAAATGATTAAGTAATGTTTTATTGTTACAGGTATGTATTACCGAGCGAACAATCAATAGTTATCATCCGAGATATCATCCATCCATCATTATTATAAGTAATGATACACAGGTAAGTGACAGAAACTTTTAATTATAATAATTATTCATTTGTTTTAGTGAAATAATAATGTTATTTTATCAACATACATTGAAAAAAGTAACTTAATGATACTGATTACTCGTTATAGAGTTGCATTTTTTTGTAAAACGTTTAAAATAAATCTTAGTACTAAATTATTTTTAGATCTTTTGAATGTTTAACTTTCCTTATTTTTTTAAATTTATTTACGTAAATTAAATGAAACTTACATGGAAACCAAGTTAAAATATTGAACCGTAATGATTACATAAGATCTATAAAAACGAAAGTGCTACAGGTAAGCAAAAAATATAAATAGGTGTCAGTAATTTTTCGTCGAAAGAAGACCGTTTTATATTACTATAATATAATAATAATAACCTCTGCGAGTTGCCTTCGGCACCTCGTACGCTTTCCAAAGGTCCGGGTCTCCAGGGTCCTGATATATGTCAAGTAATGTCAAAATAAAAAAAATAATTCTGAGTATATATATATACATTATGCTCTTGATATTAATAAACATCTCCACAAATACTACCGTTGTAGAAATATTAAAATTAATGTACAATTAATATCTCCATTAATATAATTATAAATGAAAAAAATAAAAAAATAAAAAATGAAAATGGATTTTCTTAATACAATGTCAAATTTACAAGTTGTGTATTTTTTAAAATTATTATTTATTAATGAAATGTTAAAATTAAGTATATTATAATATCGAATGTAATTTATTTCTTTGTTTCCCTTCTAAAACATTACAGTCTATTAAACTTTAATTTACAATAATTGTAAATGAGTTCTAATTCCTAACTATAGTTACAATAGAGGTCGACGTCTTTTAATTCATTTTAAAAGCCAGTCTTAGCGGCGGGTCTTAACTTGTCATTTTAGGGTGGATATAAATTAATTCTAACGAAGCGAATATCATTAATTTCTGAGGTCAACAGGGTTCGTTGTTAAAATTTCCATTCATTTATTAAAGAAAATATAAACGAGGGTCGAAAATATTTAGCTGTCTTTTTAATGAAAGAGTACATGGTACGAGATTAATTCAATTTATTTGTTGCCTATGTTCTAGAGTTCTAAAGGTATCTTTCTTAATTTTAGCAATAAGACCGCCCATTGTGTCACCTTATGTAAATATTTGTACCTATATTATAATATGTGTAATTTTCACCATCATAATTATCATCAGCCTACAGCAGTCCACTGCAGGACATATGCCTCTCCTATTGCACGCCATTCGACTTGAGTTTCGGCAACTCTCATCCAGCTGCTACCAGCCCTCTTGCAAAGATCGTCGCTCCACCGACTGAGGGCGTCATAACTTATGTTTTAATTTATGGAGTACATAGCCACTCCGATGTCCGAAGTCAAAAAGTTACCGCGAGCGAAAATGCCAGAGCAGCGCTTGAGTTACCGCGAGCAAAAATGCCAGATTGTCCCAAAGAGTATGCTAATCTTTTTACAATTCCGTAAAGAGCAAATATTTATAATTTAATTCTGGATTGAAGGAAATGGCGTAGTTCTCGCAAGACTTTGGAAAGATTTAATAAAATCTAGACATACGAGATACTACTACTAAAAAATCGCTTCTTCTTTCATTTGTCTCAGGTCTCAATGTGTGAGCGAGCCCTAAAATTAAAGCCTTCGAGTTCTCATTGCACTCATAAAAAGCTTCCAACTTTAAGAGTTAAACCACCATTAATTATCTGGCAAGACCGCGATAAAAGTTTTATCGAAACAAAAGTTATTATAAAAACAATTTTGTACGAACTCGCCACATTGTGCGCAATATATTTAGCAACTTGTGTTCTAGTGTAGACAACACGTAACTCCATGGCACACATCTTGCGATAGCGAATACGGAGAAAGCAAATGAAATAAGTTATTTAGGCTGGAATTAGTGCTCGACGACGGTCAGCGCTGATATTAGTCGAACGTAAAACTACAATGCAGCGCTGATGAACAACTACGCGTGTACTGCTACGTTGTGCTGATGAGGACCATCAGTCGAGCTCGTCGGTCGATGGACGCGCTATGTCGGCATTTATTGCAACGCTGACCTAGCGACCGACGGTACGCGCGTACGCAATATCTCTTGCGACCACTCCTGTGAGTCACGACCGATAAATCAGAGCTGGTGACCACTAAATCCAGCCTTAGAGCATGCCACGAATCACCGCAACGCGACTTGCGGAGCGACGGGCGGGAATAGGTGACGCGCGTGCGTGTCGCCGTCACAAGCCGCATCGCTCGAGACCGTGAACGAAGCCTAAGATATTTTCATGATAAATTGACATCTTGCTTCATATGAACACGCGTGAAGGCGCGTCCTGCGTGATAAACGAAATACTTCGGTAATTTATATAATCTTGTGAACAATAAATTCATATTATTTTCCGTAGGTACGAAACCTTGTAATGTCTCCTGTAATAGCATCATATGGCCGCTAAGTTGTAGACAGTGTCGTAAAGAATGAAGAAAATTATTAAGGTGTCAGGTTACTTATTTATTATTTATAGGGAAAATAATTCATCATCATCTGCCTAGCCTCTTCCCAACTATGTTGGGGTCGGCTTCCAGTCTAACTGGATGCTCTTGAATACCAGTATTTTACATGGAGTGACTGCATATCTGACCTCCACAACCCATTTACTAGGTAATACGATACTGCTTGGTAAGACTGGTTGTCAGACTTTCGGGCTTCTGACTACCCGTAACGACTGTCAAATATCTATGAATGACAGCCGGGACCAACAGCTTAACGTGCTTTCCGAGGCACGGAGGGTGTTGGTATTTAAAGATGGTCACCCATCCACAGACTGACCGTGGCAAGTGTAGTTACTTCCACACACTTTTTTATTTTAGTTACTTCCACAGTATTATGTCATATGGCATTTTACTGTGGGGTCGGGCTGCTGATATTGAATCCATTTTTATTTTGCAAAAGAGAGCGGTCAGAACCATTTACAATCTACGTCGCCGTGAATCTCTTAGGGAACTATTTAAAAAGGTTGATATTATGACGGTACCTTGCCAATACATTTATGAAAATATTATGTATGTAAGAAAAAATCAACATCTTTTTAATAAAATAAGTGATAGACATAATTTTAATACTAGAAATAAAGATAAATTAGATCAACCTTTTTTCAGATTTTCTAAAGTGCAAACATCTTTTATGGGGTACTGTGTTAAATGATACAACAAAATACCTTTTGAGATATTACAATTAAATGAAAGAAAATTTAAAACTCATATTAAAAGTACACTTTGTAAACAAGGATATTACAAATTGGAGGATTATATCCAAGATAACAATGTTTGGAAACATGCTGGTCCTGCTCCATAGGACAATCTAGAGTCTAGACAAAATCAAACTGGTTGCTAATTTAATTTATACATACACATTTTTGTTTTAATACATTGTTTTTTACATTCTTTGACAAATGTAACTCACACACTTTTTAAAATACTAGTAAAATTTTTCAATCTTTGTAAATATGTGGACACCATGTATCTATCACATAATTGATTTACCAGTCTGTTATATTTTTAATTCTTTTACCATTTTTGGTAGACTAAATTTTATTTTAGGTGCATCGTCTTCACATATAATTATATAATGAATGTATACAAAAACTTGTAAAACATTTTAAAAGAGTAACGGTGGAGTTTCTTGCCCATTCTTCTCCACACGAAAACTACATTTTGGAATGGGCGACTAGAATCAATTCTATTTTTTAATTTTTAATTTTGACGTTCAAAAGTGCCTTTTAAGTGCCTATTTGAAATAAATGATTTGACTTTGACTTTGACTTTGACTTTGTAGCTTAACCTGATCAGTCGACCTGTGCGGCTGTTATGGGACCCCCCCACTCCCTTTATGAAATAATTAGTAGCCTAAATTAAATATAGTAAACCAACGAATTAATCAAATTTAAGCTCTCTTTCTCTCTTCTACTTTGTTGTGTCCGACAGGGTCCACAATGATAACGCCATTAACCTACCTCGTAAATTCACATCGTGAAATGCAATAAATCCTAGTTATCTTTAGTATACCACAATATATTAGTAACAAGCTAATATATCAAGACTTGAAAATGCCTACAGTCAAACAAGAGATAACACAATACGGCAACAAATACCAGAGAAGAATATCAAAACATAAAAATGAACTTGCTCTAAAACTAAGCCCCTTCGTACACAAGGCTACGCAAATCTTAAATACTCAACGATTTTAGTCTTCAAGCGACTGCCGCCATAAAAATCCATTGAAGTTCGTACACGAGTTTAGTCGCAGGACGAATGTCGGCAACGCGACTCGTGTATGAACTTCAATGGATTTGTATGGCGGCAGTCGCTTGAAGACTAAAATCGTTGAGTATCTAAGATTTGAGTAGCCTTGTGCACGAAGGGGCTAAGTGGTGATGGTGGCCTGCAATTTAAGAGATTGAAAACACATAGCGTGGACTCCTGGACAGATTCATCTAATTGGAATGAGAACCCTAACTACGAAGTTCTCACCAAGCTCTATTACCTAATAAATACCAGAAATTTCGGTCAAAGAAACAGCTTATTGTCGTTTACGATAGATTGTTGTGAAGAAGAAAGAACAAAAAAAAAAGTATTGTAAAACATACTGTATTTCTTTAGAAATAACAACGATTATGCCTTTCGCGTTTTTTTTTAATTTTAAATGTGTTTGCTCTTGACTCTAGTCTAGGTCAAAGGTGACAGAGACAAAGTCGAAGATGGAGTGAGCTTACCCAGAAGAAGCCTGAAAGCCAATTCTCGTAATTTAAAATGTTCAAAATCCAGTCACAGTCTCATCTCAGCGACAAGCAAACGTCAAAAACTTGTCAAAATTTCCCTACATTTTGACAAGTTTAAAAGTTTAGTTTAGTTTCTTCAAGTTTTCGAGTTTAATTATACCACTAATTTTCCTAAATTAGTGGTATTTTTGACAGACTGAGATCAGACTGTGAAAGTTATTAAAATTACGAGAATTATCCCTCTGTTCACTTTTACTTTGAAGTGATTCGGGTTGTATGCGCTCGGAAACACAGACGCAGGTAGAGAGTTCCACTCTTTTGCTGTGCGCATTATAAAGGACATTTGACGCTTAGTGCGAATTGGTGGAATAGCAACTAGGCAAGGATGGTAATTTGCAGTGCGTCTAGATGTCCGAAGGTAGAAGGGGGCCGGTGGAATGTGGTCGTGGAGTTCTTGAGCACACTCACCAAAGTACAATCTGTAGCAGACCGACCAGCAGGCAACCTTGCGGCGATGAGCCAAGCTGTGAAGCTTGGCATCCATCAGTTTTACGTCGCCAATGAGCGTCCGGTGCCTGATACCTTTTCGGTACAATATTGTTTACATATGGGGTGTAAAAAGACCCATCACATAGCAATCAACTACGCAATCTGTATATCGAACTAAATAACATTGCATAAAAATAATTGCTGGGAAATTACTTTTATTTTTGATGTGAACATTTGTTGTTTGCGGTAGTACGCAATAAAACATACGAAAACAATTTACTTATGGGTGCAAGTAATGTTCGTGAAAACATTTAAAGTTATGATGTAACATTAAAAACTTGTTTTTGTAAAAAAACGTCAGTAACAGTTGGAATTTGACCTTCAATATCTCCGTAACCAGAAGGTTCCCAGGTTCGGCTCGGCGGGTTTGGCATTGTTAAGTGTCTTTTTACACCCGTTATACCTTCTGGCAAAGCGATCATTCGTAAAGCCATGCATTTACGGGGACACAAAGTTGAGCAGTATTGTTTCAGCAACATTTACAGATTTCCCAAGAAAAGTTTGCGCTTCGGGAATCATCGTCTATCTTCGGAAATACGAACGCGCAATGATGACATCTAATATAGAGCTGTTTTAACCATGGAATACTTGCATTAGTAATTAATAATACTCTATGCAGTTCCAAAATACTTTTGAAAACTTTTTAGTGACAAATGACGATCTGTGCTCGGATAAGGTCACCCGAATTCATGCAAACGCACAGTGATAGGTGCACTAAAACAAACTACGGCAGTGCAAAACTTATAAGCTTTGTCTCTATGGGGGGTTACCCTATGGCGTGACTTTCAAACTATTACTTAGGATTTAAATTATATAATTATTATTACTTACTATTCGAAAACATAAAGACACCATACTGAAGCGCACATTTTTTTCGGTTTACCTGTATTTGTGTTGCAGGAAACATATTGCTTGGTAAATAAAATGTTGCAAAATAATGACAGCCGCACAGGTTGATCGATCAGGTTAAGCTACCATTGCCGCGATTGGTCTATGGATGGGTGACCATCTTTACATACCGATACCCTCCGTGCCGCGGAAAGCACGCTAAACCGTTGGTCCCGGCTGTCATTCGTGGATCTTTGACAGTCGTTACGGGTATTCAGAAGCCCGAAAGTCTGACAACCAGTCTTATCAAGGGGTATCGTATTACCTAGTTACTGGATTGTGGAGGTCAGATAGGCAATCACTCCATGTAAAATACAGGTAATCAGCTGCGTCCGGTCAGACTGGAAGCCGACCCCAACATAGTTGGGAAAAGGCAGGTAGATTTATTTTGAAATGGAATGTTGCAGTGTTACTGGCAACATGCTAATTAATTCACGGTAAAAAAAACATCCTGTAACATTAAATGTTCCTGTCTACAATATTGCAAAACATTTATTCTAATGAGGACATTAAATAACCATGACTGGTGAGTTAACAATGGTCAGTCAACCACGTTTATTCTACAGACAGTGAGTGATTCCGCGCGTTTGACATTTAGCCACGAGTCCAACACAAGATTGATGCAGTGTTATAACACTAACATTGGATAAATCTACTATAATATGACATACAGCAAAATAATAACTAGGAAGTTTTTAGGTACCTTCTCTTAATAACCGTTGCTCATTAATGAAATTTCCCCTTACCTCACTTGATTGACAGATAGGGTTGTCAAACCATTTAGAAGGATTTTTTCATACTTCTATTTCACTGTTTTTATATATTTTTTATGTAATACATCTTTATTATGTGTGCCGTGAGATAAAGAAAGAAAGAAAAAGTAGTATTATTTGTAGTAGTATTAATTGTTATTCATACAGGAACATAACAAACTAAACTAAACGCAATCATAAATAAAAACAAAATAAAAAAAAATCATATATAATAATAATCTTTGAAATTTTACAATATCCAAGGATATTCCAATCTATATTAGTTATTTTTCCAAATGTAATATTGATCTCTTTTTTCAATTGGCTTAAAGAAACTAACTTCACAACTTATGCGGCAAAATAAAGTTGATACGATCTATCTTTCTTTTAAGCGATTTATGTAACTGGCAGGTAATATAATGGCGAAATTTGGTATAGAGTTTTTTTACTTGAACCAATTTGTGATACTATTGAAGCGTTTGATCTAATTTTAACTTTAATATGTTCATTTAAGAACATAGTTTAGATATTGACGGTAAGGCACATATTTGTTTATGATTCGCACAAAATTATAAAGGGTCAAACCCAAACCAGAATTAATAACTCCAGTCCGCGGATATCATAATTAAACTAAATCGATACCCGTAGTGACCACAGTATCAACTTAATTCACCGCTCAATCCCTATGGACGATTAATTAAACCATACCAAACGCTTAAAATTACACCTACGGTATAAAATCGACGCATTTCACTACAGATTGCGCGCGCAACCCTAAGCATGAGCGCTTACTTCGCCGGCAGTCGCCAGCCGGGCCGCGCGCTCCCACTTCGCAAGTAAACAGACCACAAAATAAACAAAATACGAAAGCCCTGGCTGTATACACCCCGGTATAAATAAAACCTTACCCAAAATCGAATAAAAACACCAGCACATCCCTACGCTTTCGCGCTATTTCGAACTGTCACTCAAGTGCATTCAAAAGGAATTGAAAGAATTCGAAGCAATAATATCGTGTTATTAGTTATTTAAAATAACGAGTGTTAAATGAATAAACAGCTCGTTTTTAACTGTGGTTCCGAGTATTGTTGTCGGTTTGAAGTTATGTGAGTATGTTAAATAGCAGTTTGGATAAGTACAGCTTACGTAAGGAAAGCGAGATGTTAAAAGTCTATAGTCCTCTGGGATAAGCGACCGTTTCTTGTAACAAATAGCTACTTTATACTGATTGCTCTATTTCAGACACTGCAATGATTTTATGGTCCATTATTTTTGATGTAATATTTCAGGTAACATCGTTTAAATTATCGGATGATTACAATCAGAAAAAATATGTTACAACTTTGTTGTATTATCTAGGTACACATTGTTATTATATTACGTGACATTATCATAAGCTTTACGTATAAGTAATCAATAATATCACAATTTTAAATGTAATGACAGTTATTATTTTCGTATACAATAAAGTCATTTTTTTCTGATCTCAAAAAATAAATCTTAAAATTTACTTTTCGCTGCGTCAGCTGCTTCTAGAATCACGTATTTTATGAAAAACAGCTGAGATTTTAAGAGTGGTGTATCGCAGAATTAAAAAACTAAACCCTTTAAAAATTAAATTAAGCATTTCTAACATTAGTTCACTCATAATGAGGCAACGAAGAGCCGTTTGGTTCTTTATTTTGGTTTAATTTGGGTTTCGTAAAATGCGAGAGATTATGGGTCAGCAGCTTCCTTCCTTTCTCTTAAAGAAGTAATCTTTCTCAGTGTAATCTTTTGAGGAAAATGTCGTGAGGAAAGTTTTGTGTATGACTGTGAGGGCTATAAGACTAGGGAAATATCAAAGAAACGATTGATGGAGTTTGTGAAAGATGGTATGGCTAGAGAGGAGGTGGCTTCTGAGATGAAGACTAAAACTGATATATTCAAGAGAAAGACATGCCGGCCGACCCCAAATAAATTGGGATAAGGGCAGGAGAATTTTGGTGCTGTAATCTCGCTTCCTTCTTCTTGTTATCACCATAAACCCACGTACAACAGCCCAGGGGCCCAAGTCTGCTATTTTTATAAATTCGTCATTCCAACACGATCCCATTGTCATTTTGCTAAAAGTTCGCACTCTGCTAAATTCATAATGGTCGATCATTGGTCGCTCTGCTAACTAAATTTCATGCTAGATTTAATTTAATATATATTTTTACACATTACGTATTAGTGTTTGCAATCTTAAGTAGTAAGAAATTCGTAAATAGCAATAAACATTACATTTATTCATTTGTCATTATGTACGAGATTACCATTTTATGCCATTTCTTTCAATGGAGTATCAGTGGTTGACCATTGGAAACTCATAATGACGCCATTATATTAGTAGATTACCAAACTTGTCAAAATCAACAATTATGAAATCAATGATAGACCATTCTGACACTATTGTAATAGCAGACTTGCCCTGTTTGCGAGCTCATAACAATTATTATGGTGACGAATGAACTATTGATCCTTCAATTGTTATTCCACTCAGTTTAACCGTCTACCATTTAAATGTTTGTGCTCCAATATTATGGGTCTAATTTCTCTACTGGTTCTTTTTAAGAAACTTTCATAAGAAAAACAATGAAGATAATTAATATTTGACAACTGTAAAAATAAAACAACAATTCAATCATATGGGATTCGGAAACACTCGCTGGCACTCTTAAATTAATACCGTATCCAATTCAAATTGTTGAAATGATGATTATAATGATAATATTGTTATGCTGCCAGGATTCTAATTTAACCAACTTCTTATGAGGGGCCAGCCAGTCTTACCACAACTATCTACAATTCATCCTACTTCCTACTATCCTACTTCCTACTTCCTACTAATATTATAAATGTGAAAGTTTGTAAGTATGGATGGATGGATGTTTGTTACTCTTTCACGTAAAAACTACTGAACGGATTTTGATGAAACTTTACAGTATATAGTTCATACATCAGAATAACACATAGGATACTTTATATCCCGATATTCCCACGGGATCAAAACTTACGCGGGTGAAACCGCGGGGTGCAGCTAGTAAAAAATATTTAGCAATTCACTGTTATGATTGTTTTCTCAATAATCAACTCAATTTGACTCCTCTCCTAAATGAATTGCAACTCTGTTAGGTGCTCGGCATTATTTTTCACGCGTACAAAATACATAAAACTTACTTTGCCAATTATTTAAATTCACAGCATAATCAGCCTATACTGTTCCCACTGTTCACACTCTCACAGAGAGGAGACCTGTATCCCGGCCTCCTCTCTAGGAGAAGGAGTGGGCCATAATCTACCACGAGGGCTCAGTACGTGTTGGATGTATGTGAGATCTGCCAACCCGCGCATCAACCAAACCAAATCAGGACACGGCGGTTGGCATTCCAGGACTTGCCGGTTTCCTTCACCGTTTTGAAAGCAGTGGTGATGAAATTATGTGTATTTAATTTCATCACCACTGCTCTCAAAACGGTGAAGGAAAACATCGTGAGGAAAAGTAAAACTTTGAACTCACAACCTACAATTCGTAGGTCAAGAGCGAATACCACTGGGCCACCAGTGATCTATAAATAAATATAATACAATTAATTAATATAATAAATAAAATTATTGAAATACATACTTGGGATAAGTATATGCACTATCCATGAAACAAATGAACACGAAACAAATAAACTCTTGTGTTCAAATAACTCATTATGTAAGGTATTAATTAGCTAACATGGTAATTTTACACTAATTAAGTGACAAACACGTAATTGTCGATAATTGAAATTTAACTAATTAATACGTATGTAATGGCTAAGTAATTATAGAGGCGACAGGCGTGAAATTGACAACAGTTAAAATTTAATTACAATTAGGTGTATAAGGTATATTGGGCAAAAGACAATTAAATATTTTTATATTTCACTGTTATTTGTTGCTCACCAACCTTGCTTAATTTACTGACGAGTTTTCGTTACATCAGTAGGCCAATTCTGCTAATTTAAAACGTTCAAAATCTAGTCGCAGTCTCATCTCGGCGACAAAAAAATGTCAAAAACTTGTCAAAATGTAGGGAAATTTGAAGTTTTTTTGACAGATTGAGACTGAGATCAGACTGCGAACGTTCTTGAAAATTAGTAGAATAGCCCCTCAGGTTTTTGAAAACTTATCGGGTAGTTGGATGCCCAAAAGTCTGATAACCAGTCTTACCAAGGGGGTCGTATTACCCAGTAATAGCCTCCCCGACCGTTTTCGGCCACGGTGGCCAATCTCAACGGAGATTAGTCAGGTACGCAGGAGATATTATAGTGCACAAATGTGCGCGCAGACACAGGTCCCTCTTCCCTCACTCTCATAGTCCTATGGGACGGCAATCCGACACGACCGGAGAGAGATCAGGCGCAGGACCAACGGCTTAACGTGCTTTCCGAGGCACGCGGGTATCACACCGCCAACTTCCAAACTTCGGGCTGTTACTAAGAAATTCCTAATGGAAAAAATCAATAACACTTTGCCCGACTCGGGAATCGAATCCAGGACCCCAGTAACTAGGTTGTGGAGGTCAGATAGGTAGTTCCTCCATGTAAAATACAGGTATTCAGCTGCATCCGGTTAGACTGGAAGCTGAACTCAACATGTTTGGGTAATACCTAGGCAGATGATGATCATGATGAGGTCTTTAAAACGATACTAGGTACCTGTTTTTGAAACGGCTACCTTGACTCGGTCAGTGGAGTAAACTCTAATCTCTGAATAAACGTTATCCCCTTAACCTATTTTTTGATCCGTGGTTAACTCGACCAATTGTTAAAATAGCAACAAATGGTCAACTGGGTCAACTAATACCTAGTTAATTATTTGACAATATTCAAAGACAAAAAATTGATAAACCAATCATTTTGCCAAAATTTAACCATTAGTTACTATTTTTAGCACGTTAATCCGTTGGTCCTGCGCCTGATCTCTCCCCGGTCGTGTCGTATTGCCGTCCCATCGGGCTATGAGGGAAGAGGGAGTGCATCTGTGTTTGCGCGCTCACTTGTGCACTATAATATCTCCTGCGTACCTGGATAATCTCCGTTGAGATTGACCACCGTGACCGAAATCGGTCGGGGAGGCTATTACTATTTTTAACAATTGGTTGCGTTAACTACGGATTCAAAAAGCCTGCCTTAAGGGCTGATTTAACCAAAGTCAGATATCTTTTATTCGTGAAATAAAATTGACGTCTGACAGTTCTAGTATAGATAAACTGTCAAAAATTCATAAAAAATCTATTCTCAGGATAAGACTTGTTCTCGGTATAAAAGTTTGTTGGAATGTGCCCCAAGTATAGTTACAAGGTGAAACAATTATTTTTATATCATACTAATAATAAAGCTGAAAAGTTAGTTTGTTTGAAAGCGCTAATCTCCGGAACTACCAGTTTGATTTGAAAAATATTTTTGCATTTAATAGCCCAATTCTTGAGAAAGGCTATTTGAGATCACGTTAGCCGACCAAAAAGAAAAAATGCCAGAATGAAAACGAAAATAAAAGTAATATGCAAGAAAGAAAGAAAGAAAAAGTATTTAGTGCGATTCGTACAGAAAGATCACAAACTAAACTAAACTAAACACAGTCTAAAATAAAAAAAAAACATATATAAAAAAAGTAACAAAAAGAAAAATGAAACAGAAAGTCCTATACGAGGCCAAAAGGCTCTTATCTCAGCATGCGATGCAACGGAGTGGGTCGGGGGAACAAGAAATTTCACGCAGTCGAAGTCGCGAGCAGAAGGTAGTGTATTAACAATATTCACACTCCCATTCTTGACTAATTCAAAATCTGTCAACCAACTTAAGTGAAGTCTCATCCATAATAATCTAACCGTTTAAACTAAGTACATTCGAAATGATCATACATACATGTATTCATGTTTAAATTATCATAATAATGTAGGTACATAAGTTATGTGGAATTTATCACAACTAGATACATTAGACATTCGTTAGATTCAATTCTTGTGAAAATGAAACTGTTCAATATAAAAATTTTGTTTGAATATGAGACGAATTTTAGCAACTAAGGACGCCTTTAAGTTTTTTCTAAACATGTTTAGAAACAAGTTGAGAAAGAGTTGCGTAGCATGGTTGCCTTGCCACCAACACTGCACGAACATCAACAACAACAGCTATACAACCAACAACAACACAATAACAACCAACCAACAGCTATAGCTGTTCACGTTAAATTGTACAGGTATTACTTAATTTTCTTCACTTGTAAACACTAAACTATAATATTAAGTTTGAAAACTTATTTGTTTAAGTATAATATGCCTACTAGTTATTTACCGCTGCTTTAACCACGTGGAGGTCAGAAATTATCCCACGGGAACGTCCTAACAGTATAAAAGTATAATTATTATATCTTATCCCAGGTCATTGTCTGTGTGCCAAAAATCATGCAAATCCGTTCAGGTGTTCAGACGTGAAAAGGTTACAGACAGACAGGGTTACTTTCGCGTTTATAATATTAGTATGGATCGTACAGATAAGTTCCTATGATATCTTAAATCTTGTTTCATAATATGGTACCTACATATAAGTTATAGCTGAAAATTACAGCATTTGGTGGTTATACCAAATGTTGCCACCTGAACGTCGGGCCTTCTGGTCGTCATGTTAATTTACGTAATTATGTAATGTTTTTGTTTTCGTTTGTTATTGTGTTGCTGAAACAATGTTGCACAACTCTGATTCCCAGTAGAAACGGGGCTTTAGGCTGGAATTAGTGTAACGCTGACGTAAACTTTTTAACAAAAAAAAAAAACAGACTTCCAAAAAAACACTACAAAGTGAAAAATAACTTTAATTTCGGAAGTCGGTGTCTTTGAATCTGTATTTTAGTTTATTGCCATAAGAGTGAGAAAGAAAGAAACATATTTTATTTGGGACGCTTCCTGGAAATACAAATAGTAGAAAAAGCAGCATTTAAAACTTACAAAGTTATATTAAAAACAACCAAAATCCTACTAGTCCTACTTCCTACTAATATCCTACTAATATTATAAATGCGAAAGTTTGTGAGGATGGATGGATGGATGTTTGTTACTCTTTCACGCAAAAACTACTGAACGGATTTTGATGAAACTTTACAGTAATATAGTTTATACATCAGAATAATACATAGAATACTTTTTATCCCGATATTCCCACGGGATCAAAACTTACGCGGGTGAAACCGCGGGGCGCAGCTAGTAATATATAAACCAAAAAAAAGACCTGTGCGAGGCCAAAAAAGTTCACGATATTAAAAAAATAAATAGCGCATCGCTGGTATTCTGATAGGGCCCGCTTACACTTCAACGCGTCCATTCGCAATATATCGGCGCGTAAGTTTTCGGTACGTAACGGATATGAGGGTAGATGTTAATATGAAGAGTTTTGTGTGCTGTACGCCTGTTTATTGGCTGCTAAGTATTTTGAGAGGAATTTGCGTCACTTGGAGAGAATTTGCGTCACTTGGAGAGAATTTGCGTCACTTGGAGAGAATTTGCGTCAGAGAGCTCTTTGGTAGCTGTTTAGGCCCGTGTAATGTAACACATGCCAACATAAATATGTAACACATTTTTTGGCTTATTGAAATTTGGTCAGTGGGTCTTAGGGGCGGATGTTTATTGAAATAAAAATGATTTACCTTATTTGTAGAGAACAGAAGCGAAATATAATATTGAAAAACAAATTACTAAATTACCTACAAAGTTACATTTCTAACAAATCTTTTTTAACTAGCAACAAGCACATAGGTAAATAACAAGTGCATAAGCATTATAAAACACGACCCTAATCAACACTATATCATGCCTAGAATATGCCCGTTGCATCCGAAAAGCAAGCAGCAAGAGCAAAACAGACCAAATGCCCGTTGACAGCGCATCATGCCTTTTTAATAAACTGTCACTTGAACCGTGTAGGTTGGAAGAAGGAGTATCTAAGAATATACTTCATCAATCACTCGCGAGACGCCGAGTCGAGCGCACGCAGCATAAACAGCTTTCTATTTCGTTTTTTTTTTTTATTTCACATCTACCCACTGATCATACTTATTCATGTTTACTGATAATGGTTGATGAGCCGGATATTAGTAATTGTGAGCTGAGTGGGAGTGATTTTATGGAAGAAGAAATAATGAATAACAGTGAGCAACCAGTTATTGTAAATACAATAGAAAAGAGCACCAGTTTGTCGATTGAGAACCGGAAAGTTCCGGAAAAGAAAAAAAGACAAGATAGTGAAGAAATCATAGAAGAAGATGATGGTTTTATAACGGTTAGAAGTAAAAAAGTAGCAAGAAGACTAGCTAAAAAATCTGATAGTGAGGGCGGTGAAAAAAACTTACAATCTATGAGTTTCACTGTCAGCATTACGGGGAAAGAAACAATATTACCTAAACAATTTGGTTTGGCAAAGCTATTGAGAGCAGAAAAGATACTAAATATAAGAAAAATTCAGTATAAAAATGCGTACAAAGCTCTATTGGATTTTGAAGACAGAGATAATGCTGAGAACCTAGTTAAGTGTCAAAAGTTACATAGTTTAGGCTATAGATGTCAATTTGTAGATGAAATAAATCTAGCTTATGGAGTTGTGAAACAAATAGATTTGGAAATAGATGTAGAAGAAATTATGCAGAGCTTAGAATGCGAGTACGAGATTGTCACGATAAGAAGATTAAAGCGACTCAACATTTCAAGGGAATGGGTAGACAGTGAAACTGTACGTATATGTTTTAAAAGCTCCACGTTACCCTCTCATGTGAACATGTATGGATGTAAATTTAAAGTGGAACCCTACATGTTTCCAGTCACGCAATGTTCCGGGTGCTGGCGTTTCGGACATTTATTAAAGGCTTGCCCAACCAAGATAATACGCTGCCCAAAATGTGGAGACAATCACAACAATTGCGATACGACCACCTTCAAGTGCACTAATTGTAAAGGATCACATTTGGCACTTGACAAATCATGTCCCGTTTTTAAAAAAGAGAAACGTATAAGGGTAATAATGTGTGAGAATAACTTTACCTATAGAAACGCCTTGTCCACATATATACAACAACAAGCTGCCCAATCTGAGTATCAGCATGTTGAGGAAAATGCAAATATTGAAAAAAATAGGAACAATAATAATAGGAAATCGTATAGAGATGTATTGATTACAGAGACACAAACAAATATGCATGAATTAGAAGGAGAAAGAGCACAGATAGACACCGAGGACACAGGAGAACAAAGCATGGGAGAATCAGCAGAATCGGTCATTTTGGGGATGTCATCAAGGAAACGTAATAAAAAGAAAAAAAAGTCAAATCAGAGTCGTAATCGTGCACATGATCACGTGGAAGTATTGTCAATACAACAGCAAAGGAGTGAAAATAAAGATGAGTCCCCAAAGCGAAAAATAGATTTTAAAAGACTGTTACATAAATTAAAAGAGGTTTCTGTATCTGACTCTAATTTTGACGTTAAAGTTAAATCAGTATTTAGTTTAATATTTCAAGAATGTTTCCAGTACATTTTGAACTTAGTCAAGGAGACAGATATGATTAGCACTATTATTTCCGCATTTTATGGCTTGTTTACATAAAGACATTAACTTGAACATAATGCAGTGGAATGCACAGAGCTTGAAGCCGAAAATAGAAGAAGTCAAATGTTTATTGTTACAGGAAAAGGTACACATAGCGTTAATAAGCGAAACATGGTTGGGAGAACAGGTACGTCTTAATTTGAATCAGTATAATATTATTAGGCGAGACAGAGATGATTCGTATGGCGGTATAGCTATAATAACACATTACTCATTAAGCGTTCAGGAAGTACACATTGGGTTAAATAATTCAGGCATCGAGTTAATATGCATAAAACTAAATAATTCTAGATGCATCCAGTATATAATTCTTATATATTGTCCTAGTTCGGTACACACAACCCAATCAGATTGGGATGCTATATTTTCTATGTTTCCTAAAAATTGTTTGATTGCGGGAGACTTTAATGCCCATCATGCAAACTGGTCATATAAAAACGATACTCGAGGTAAACAAATCTTTGAATCTGCGTTGGAATTTGGTTTTACTTCCCTCAATAATGGACAATCCACTAGAATTAAATTAGTGAATGGGGTTTTGCAAAGCTCATCTCCTGATGTCACATTTGTATCGGCGGATATCGCTTTTTTCTTTGATTGGTATGTTATGAATGAAAATCTTGGAAGTGACCACGTGTTTGTCAAAATTAAAGTCAAGTACAATGAGGAGGTAAATATAAATAATAAACGGAACTATAAATTAGCAGACTGGAAAGGTTACAAAGAATTTCTGCTGGATGTTTTTTCTTTACCTATTAACAACAACGACGTCCAAGTTTTGTATGATCACTTCATTCGTCAAATAAATAATGCGGCAAATACTAATATACCTTTGATTAAAGTCTGTAATAACCCAAACAGCAATTTTAAACCGAAAGGATATTGGAGTCCGGATATTTCTAAGTTAGTCGGTGAACGTAGATTAGCCTTAGGCCATTTTAGAAGAAACCCAACACCCGCCAATCTCATACTACTTGAAGAAAAAACACAAAAAGCAAGGCATGCAATCCAAACAGCGAGATCAGCTGATTATCAAAAATTTTGTGATAGTATTGATCATAGGGTATCGGCGTCTAACATGTGGCACCGTTTGAGATGGGTGAAGGGCTACAAAGGAGCCAGGGCTCATTGTTCGCAGGAGTTAAAACAAGAAATGCTTTGTGATATTGCACCTGACTACGTTATACCACCTAAGCCGTTATTCATGTCTGAAAATGAATTATTAGAATCAAAATTTACATTACAAGAAATTATTCACTGCATAAAAAAAAAAAAAGATTCTGCGCCAGGAGAAGATAAAATTACGTATTCTATGATTTCACATTTACCTACGGTTGGAAAGTTATTTTTGCTTGAAATTTACAATATTATTTTGAAAACCGGTGTTGTTCCATGCCAATGGCGGGATATTAGAGTTATTGCAATCCCAAAATCGGGATCAAATACTAATAAACCAAGACCGATATCATTGATGTCTTGTACTTGCAAAGTATTCCATAGCATGTTAACAAAAAGGCTAGAGTGGTACATAGAAAGGAAGCAGATTCTATCGCCATGTGCAACGGGTTTTAGGAGGGGTCAATCTAGTCTTGACTGTTTAACGCGTTTGGTGACCCAGGTGCAGATAGGCTTTTCACGGAACTGTTCAACCCTAGCTTGTTTTTTGGACATTAAAAGTGCTTACAATAATATATTAATAGAAAAGTTATTGTCCATTCTAGATAGTTTTGATGTTGGTAAAAGTATATGCAATTATTTATGGAACTTTTTAAGCGAACGTCACCTCAAAGTTACTGATGAATTAGCGGGGGGAACTGATATGATCAGATATACAGGAAAGGGATTAGCCCAAGGTGACCCTATGTCACCATTACTGTTCAACTTAGCGACATATAAGTTTTGTCGCGAAATCATTGATGTGTTTATATGTCAGTACGCCGATGACTTTGTACTATATACAACTTTTAATAATGTTTTACAGGGTAGGAATAAAATCCAGAATGCATTAAATGTATTTATCATTTTACTGGATGAATTAGGATTAGAATTATCTAATAGTAAATCTAAATATTGTATTTTTAGCAGGGGATTTAGACAACAACAAATTCAGCTTCTAGGAAACAATTGTGAACTTGATTCCGTACTTACTTACAAATATTTGGGTGTTTGGCTAGATAAGTCATTGCGCTGGGGTAAGCACATTAATGAGACTGTCGAAAAGGTTCAGAAACTTATTAATGTGCTTAAAATTCTAACTGGTTCTTCTTGGGGTGTCCATCAGATTCACTTACGTAGGCTATATATTGCTTTGATTAGAAGTAGATTGGATTATGGCTGTTTCTTGTATGACAATAGTGCAGACTCAAATATCTACAAGTTAGTCAAGGTGCAAAATCAAGCTTTAAGAGTAGTAGGGGGCTTCATAAGAAGCACTCCAATTCATGTTATGGAATCCGAGCTCTGTGTTACTCCACTGCATTTAAGAAGAAGATGGTTAGCCGTTAAGTATTGTTTGAAGGTGCGTTCATTGTCAAATAATATAACAACCAAGCTGTTGGCAGAGCTTAGCGCTGTTAGACACATCAGATATTGGTCAAAGAAGAAGATCCCGTTACTTGTTAGTATTTTTGAAGAAGTTAAGGAAGAGAATGTGAGCTCATCTTCCATCCTGGAAATGTTTACTTTGGACACATGGGTTACGAATATTAATACTCAAAATATAATTGCAATAAATTTAGATTCAATTAAAAAACCTAAAAAAGCTTATGAGCATAACTTAATAAAAAGAGAGGTGTTGAAAGAACTGAGGGAAAAATATAATGATTATCATATTATTTATACTGATGGGTCTAAGAGCGTTAATGGAAATGGCGCTGCGTACTATGATCCTTTGAAACCGGAAAATAGTGATAACAGCTGTTTTAAAATAATTAATTCAGTGTCGGTAATGACTTTGGAACTCCTTGCAATCTCAGAAGCACTTGGTTATATTCAAACTATCGATAAAAAAAAAGCAGTAATTTGTGTAGACAGCAAAAGCGCGTTACAACATATAGCTCGATGCGCCTCTGGTTGCAGAGGTGCACCGATAGCTTATGGTATTCTGTCTAAGATACTAAAGTTAACCAATAGCGGGTTTGATCTGAGGTTGCAATGGGTTCCATCGCATATAGGCTTACAGGGTAATGAGGAGGCTGACCGTTTGGCAAAATTGGGAACAGATGAAGGAAAAGAAATACATATTAAATCATATTATGTGGAACTATTACCTAAATATAAATACAAGTGTCATGATCTTTGGAAAGAATACTTTGATGAGAGATCGAAGAATAAAGGAATATGGTATAGATGTATGATGTCGGAGCCTCCTCATATACCATGGTTTTGTAACACTAAGTTAAACAGAGGGCTTATTGTGGTCGCCCACAGACTGCGGTCTGGGCACATGCCGCTCAATAAACTTGGATTTTTGATGAAGAAGACGAATTCACCCAACTGTGAGGTGTGTGAAACGCCGGAGGATGTCTTACATTTATTGACGGAATGTGTCCGATTTCGGTCTGAAAGAGAAGACTTAATTAATCAATTAGAGCTAAATAGATATGATGTGGGTATATTTCACCAAATATTGTCTACACCTAGTTCGGAGGCGGCCTTCAAAGTTTTTAAGTTCGCTAAGTTACGATTTAGTTAAGTAAGATTTTGTATGAGGTACGATGGGACTGGCATACACAATTGTGTAAAAGTCCCTAATTAAAAATAAAGAGAAAAAAAAAAAAAAAAAAAAAAAAAGAATATACTTCCATAATAAGGCCTTAAACTAGAGGTAGGTAAACAATAATTGGATTCTACCTGAACTACGAATAAGCCTGTATCTCAGGTATCACATTCAAGTGCTTATTCATAAGAACACAAAACTAAAATTCCTGAACCAAAAAGCAAATCTATACTATTATACTAATATTATAAAGAGGAAAGGTTTGTATGTATGTTTGTAACGAATTGGCTCAAAAAGTACTAGACCGATTTCAAAAATTCTTTCACCATTTGAATGCTACATTATTACTGATTAATATAGGCTATTTTAATTGCAAGAAAAAAATAAAATGTTTAAAAAATAAATGTCCACCCGTACGAAGCCGGGACAGGCCGCTAGTCCATAAGAAAGGTTATAGCACATTATACCGGCACCGCAACTGCGCAGCTGCAGCACGGCGTCGCCTCGAATTTAGACTACGGCTAGCTGCCAGCGCGCTAACTACGCGTTGTCCGCAAGGTGCAAGCTCGCAGTCCGCGCGCCGGCCGCGACGTGTAAGCTCACAGTCCGCGCGGTGGCCGCGAGCTTGCTGTCACCGCGAACTCAATATTGTTATATGGCATTTATGATTGAACACGCCTAGGACTTGCACGTTTTCATAATGTCTCGGTTTACGTAGCCGTAGCAAAGCGTATCCACTGTCTTAAATCTGATTCGAGACTGGAGGGAGCAATGCAGTGCAGCGAGGCGCGAGAGGCGACGGTGGTGCGCCGTCGCGGCGACGTGCGACGACGCAATGACGTTTCGCTGCCGACTCGGAGTCGGCGCGTAATAAGCATGCCGTCGGCGCGCTGTGCGCACAAGGTCCGCTCGCTTGCAGCACGCGGGCTGCGAGTCGAGTTGTGTGGTAGCGGCAAGCGCGCTGACTGCCCGCCGTTGGCTTTTTCATATTGACATTATGAAATATATTATACTACACACGATTTAATGCTCTAAATTGAATGACAAGTTAATTGCTGGTTTGGAGCGATGCTGTTGCGGTGCCGGTATAATGTGCCATGACCTTAAGGCCTTAAACTAGAGGTAGGTAAAAAATAATTGGATTCTACCTGAACTATGAACAAACCTGATCTCCTTCAAGTGCGTATTCATAAGAACACAAAACCAAAAGTCATGAACCAAATAGCAAATAATTTATAATTTTGATATTAAAACCCTGTGTTTAATAATTATTTTCTGCAAAATGGTTAACGTTGTAACTATTTTTCCTATTACGCAGGGAAATTCGCATGGTTGTCGTCAGCTTGGAAAATGCAAAGTGACTTTTTTAATTATTTAACAACATTTTTTACCCATTTTACGCCTTCTGGGCTGAGACGTGCGATTTGCTCGCACATTTCACGGCTCTGATACTTCTATGGTGTACATATAACTATTTCTGTAATCAATCAAACGATATACACACATCAAAAGTGTCTAGGGATCAAGCATTTTTATGCGGATTTCTTGAGATTGAGATATGGCTTTGTAATAAATTTATGATTTTATAAATTTATATGGATCCTTTTTGGTGCATTTCATAATTTGAATCAGGAACTGTGAATCAAATTCGAGTAAAAGATGAAAATCAGCTGTCAATATTTTCCCTATAAAAACATACAACGCATTGAAGACATTATTAGTGCTACTGTTTCCCTACTACTGATTAAAACCAACGTTATTATGGAGCGGCGACGTCATTTAAGCAGGGAAGAAATGCTCAGAGCCGTGGGAATGATAGAAGCTGGTTCCCGGCAACGTACTGTGGCTTTAGCTCTGAATACAAGTCAGAGTGTTATCAGTCGACTTTGGACACGTTACCGAAGCACTGGTACCGTGGCTGAGCGCCATGGAGGACGGTATCGCTGCACCACACGGAGACAAGACCGATACATTCAAATCTTAACTCGAAGAGCTCCAACAATAACCGCCATGATGTTAGCCGTGAGGCTTCATCACTCTTCAGGGAACTTAATTAGCGACCAAACAGTCAGAAACCGCTTGCATGAAGTGAACCTTCATTCCCGAAGACCGCTACGGGTACCACCTATAGCAATGCACAATCGAAGGATTCGATATCAATGGGCTCTTGAACACAGAAATTGGGCAGAAGAACAATGGCGTTTCGTGTGCTTTTCTGATGAGTCTCGTTTTGGTATGAGACCGGATACAAGACGTATACGACACTGGAGAACCCCTGGACGCCAACAGCGATTAAAATCCTGCCAGGAAGTCCATCCTTATAGTGGTGGAACCATCATGGTATGGGCGGGTATTTGGATCGGCGGAAGAACTGAGTTGATTTGGATCAGAGGCAACCTCAACGCTCAAATTTATGCTGAGACGATTGTATCAGACGTCATCGTTCCTCTACAAGTGCAAATCGGTCCCTTATTTCAGTTAATGCATGATAATGCACGACCGCATACCGCAAGAGTTGTAAGACAGACTCTCGCCGCAGCTAACATCAATGTCCTGCCCTGGCCTGCTCAGTCGCCAGACTTGAACCCGATTGAGCATGCATGGGATATGCTACAGAGAAGAGCTCTGCCGAATATGGAGGGTATCCAGTCGCAAGAAGACCTTTTTTTGTTGTTGCAACGAACATGGGCGGCCATTCCACAGCGTGATTTGGATGAACTCATTTTGAGTATGCCAAACCGATGTTCTTGTGTTGTTAGTGTTCGCGGTAGAAACACGAATTATTAATTGTTTAAGTTACCCAATAAAATTTTAGAGAAAACTGTTATTTCAGTCTTTTTTTCGAACTTTTGTGTTAGTGGTTCAAATGTCAAAAATCCCTTTATTAGGAAAATGGCAAATTTCTTTATTAATGCAAAGGTGACTTGGTTTATCGTTACTGTGACAAACGAAAACACTTTATTTGATGAATCCTTAAAGAAAATTTTAATTATTGCAAAAATATATGTTGATCCCTAGACACTTTTGATGTGTGTACATTAAAAATTCTGTCACACGAGACCCTAAACCGACTTCACATCAGTTCACGCTATTCATTATACGCCATCACTATCCATCCGTTAAAATGTGAACATGCCTTAAAGATTCCTTTGAGTTGGAACGCTGGATATTGAAACAGTACCAGCCATATTATTATTTTGTGCTCATTTTTTATGATGCTGGAAAGCGAATGATAAAATTATGGATGCAAAAGAATTCCATGATAAATTCTTTTGCCTGAACTAACGAAGTATTTTTGTATGGGTAAAGGAATGTTTCGGCAGAAATTGTTTTATTTTTACTGGTTGTAATATGGAAAATATAAGCGATCCTTGCTCGGGTCAACATCGTCACAAGATTCTTTAATAAACGTTGCGTCCACATTCCAGACTGGGCTTTTTATATAAAAACTAGCTTTTGCCCGCGACTTCGTCCGCGTGGGTTTCGTACTTTCCTCAAATAAATTTAAACTACCTAAGATATTTCAAATAAACTATCCTCCCTTTCATCACGACAGGGCTTGTTTTTATTAAAAAAGCATTTGGTACGTTTCCATTTTTATGACATACTTAAAGATTATTTATACCCATTTTCGTGTTAACTTACCCTTTTCCACCCCAGTAGGAGTCGAATAAATAAAACCCTAACCCTAACTCATACTTTTTTATTTTAGTAAGTAGTAAAACCCTAAAAGTGACAATCTTTATTATTTACTGAGGCAAATCTTGAAAAGTTTCAAGTTTCAAGTTTAACAAAAGGAATAAGATCGCCTTTTCACCTTCACAGTTTTTATCCCCATATGGGCAAAATATTGAAAACATGTTTGGGACGTTTCCATATCTTGACTCAAAGATTATTAATACCAATTTCCCATTGAATCAAGCCAATCATAAAATACTCCTCTGTGAAATGGACTACCCCCGTTAACCCCGTTAGGGTTAGATTTTCGAAAAACCCAGGTACACTTTATTATTTATTTTGGTCATAAGTATACATACTGAGTTTCGAGTTTATATTATTGAACTACGCGATAAAATTCTTCCATACAAACTGACACCCTCAATCTCCCTTTAGAGCAGAAAAACATAAAATGACAAACTATAATTTACTTAGATAAGTATTTATGCCAAGTTTTAAGCTTAAATTTATTCATACAAATTTTTTGGAGTAAATCAAGCTACGCACTATAATACCGACCTTAAAAATCGAATTACCAATTTTTTACCCGTCAGAGGTCTATTTTGGGCAGCGGGCTTGTCCGAAAGGGTTACCGCTGCCCCGGAACATAAAGGGCTAAGGAAGGAACACGGGTGGTTTTAGTCAGTAAGAGTCTGACACTCCCTTCTGCTCCACCCAGAGCGGGAGGGGTCATTTGATGATTTTCCATCCTCAAAAAAAAAAGGGGTTTACTTTCGAAAGACCCATTTCTTATTACTTACTTAGGCAAATATTCCTTCCAAGTTTCAAGTTTATTAACCAAATGAATAAGATTTTTCATATAAAGTTTTCCCCACTTTTCACCCCCACACAGGAGGAATTTTGAAAAAACGATTAGGATGTGTTCATAACTTGACTCAAAGATTATGTCCAACAATTTTCGAGTTAATCAAGCCACACAGTAAAATGGAAAATTAACCACGCCTTTTCACCCCGTCAGGGGTAGATTTTTGCAAAACCCTGATATATGTTATTCTTAACTTTTGGCCTTAAGTAAAAATACTGATTTTCGGCTTAATCGGACCGCACGTTAAAATTTTTCCATACAAATATTGACACCCCCTAATCACCCTTTAGGGGGTAGTTTAGAAAAGCAAAAAATGTCAAACTTCATAATTTACTTAGATAAGTATACATGCCAAGTTCAAGTTTATTAACCAAATGAATAAGATTTTTCATATACCTAAGCTGTGTCCCCACTTTTCACCCCAACAGGGGTGGAATTTTGAAAAATCGTTTGGAATGTGTTCATTACTTGACTCACAGATTATTGATACCAATTTTTGAGTTAATTAAGCCAGGCAGTAAAATCCTGCCCTGTAAAATTAACCACCCTTTTTCTCCCCGTTAGGGGTAGATTTTCGAAAAACCCTGATACACGTAATTCTTTATTTTTGCTATTGAGTATAAGTACTGAGTTTCAACTTAATCGGACCGCACGTTAAAATTCTTCCATACAAATGTTGACACCCCCTAATCACCCTTTAGGAGGTAGTTTGGAAAAGCAAAAAAATGCCAAACTTCATAATTTATTTAGATAAGTATTCAAGCCAAGTTTAAAGTTTATTAACCAAATGAATAAGATTTTTCATATAAGCTGTACTTATCCCCACTTTTCACCCCCACAGGGGTAGAATTTTGAAAAATCGTTTGGAACGTGTTCATTACTTGACTCACAGATTATTTATACCAATTTTTTAGTTAATTAAGCCAGGCAGTAAAATCCTGCCCTGTAAAATTAACTACCCTTTTTCTCCCCGTTAGGGGTAGATTTTCGAAAAACCCTGATACACGTAATTCTTTACTTTTGGTATTAAGTATAAATACTGAGTTTTGAGTTAATCGGACCGCGCGTTAAAATTCTTCCATACAAATTTTGAAACCCCCCAATCCCCTGTTAGGGGGTAGTTTAGAAAAACAAAAAATGCCGAACTTTATAAATTACTTAGATAAGTATTCGTGCCAAGTTTCAAGTTTATTAACCCAAGGAATAAGATTTTTCATACAAACTTTCATCCCCTATTTAACTCCCTTAGGGGTTGAATTTCAAAAATTCCTTCCTTATTCCTCGTCTACATTATAAAGGGAACCTTTGTGCAAAATTTCAGCTTTCTAGGTCCAAGGGTTTAGGCTGGGCGTTGATGAGTCAGTCAATCAGTCAGTCAGTCAGTCAGTCAGTCAGTCAGTCAGTCAGTCAGTCAGTCAGGACTTCTCTTTTTATATATATAGATAGGTACTACATGCACCCAGAAAATGTAATATCGACAAGAAATGAGTTAATTTATTGTACGTATACAGAGACCTACGATTTACTAACATAATTTTCGTTGTTGAAATGTATTTTCGATAATCAGCTTTGATAAAAACTGTTTTAACATAAAAAATATCCTATCTGATAGTACAATAAATGAACCCTTTTCTTGTCGAGTTCCACGTGTATTCCAGTCCGTCTGTGTCTCTACCCCTTTCATGGTTCCTGAAAAAAATACATACTAGCTACAAAAATACACATGAAAATAGTAAAAATAGGCCTAATTCCAAGAAAAGCCAAAAATATGCTAAAATGTTCTATTCTCCTCACGTAGCCAAGAGAATGAATGCCTGAAAATAACTCCCGATTGGGAAAAAAATACCAAACACAATAGAAGTCACGCTTGTGCGTCCCGAAGGGTTAGGTGGGTTACAATTGTACACCCCCTTCGGTAGGTGGGGTGTATTTGTATCCCACACGCATACTACACCCACAAACGACTGATAACGTAATAAGGTTATCATCGTATTTTTGAATTGCCTACGTCCACCTTAAATACCACTTTTAATAGCCCACTAACACGTATGGGAAGGCACAATGAAAGGTCCAACTTGACAAATTTTCCTATTGATATTAATTTTCTCTACGAGTTTTGCTTCATAAAGACATTTCCTATTTAGACAGTGTGAAGAGGGCACGTCTATGTAGCTCAAATTGGTTTGCTTTGTAGTGTTTTGTTCAGATTAAGTTCAGCTTGACACACTTTTTATTGTTCTCCTTTGTCTCTAATATTTTTAAGTTAAATTTCATGCATACCACAGAGGCAATTCTCGCAATTTTAAAAACGTTCACAGTCTGATCTCAGTCTCAATCTGTCAAAAATACCTCTAATTTCCCTAAAATTTTGACAAGTTTTTGACATTGATTGTCTCTAGATGAGATTGTGACTAGATTTCACTGTCACTTCGTGAGATAAAAATATTGCTAACGTTGAAATTACTCCTGCCGAGTGCCCACAACTTTCGGCGTTTCGAAAAAAAATGTAAAAAGCAATAACCTGTTTTTTTTTTAATTTTACGTGACACAAACATATTATTAATAAAAAAAATCTTTAGGAGTCTATAGAATATGTAGGTACTCGTATTTAACGGCTTGGAATTGTATTAAATAAAAGAAAAAAATAACACATACACTTCTAAAGAGCTACGGCTAAAAGCAAGAAACAACATGTTCCACTTTCCCCGTTTACTAAAGTAAATTAAAAATAAACAGTTGTAGTATTTTAGTACCTTTCCATTCAGATCGGGAAATGCTGAATAATGGATTATTTTTAGCTATCTTGTTCATTCCACTGTTTATTTCATTAGGGTTAAAATTGGATGATCTGACATTGAACCAGCACTTGAAGTCAAGTCTACGGTTCAAGGACGCTCGTGCTTTTCAAGGGTTGTTTTGTCGTTCCGCCTGGCCACGCGTTACCGTGGCCGAGTTGGAAATCTCTAAATAGACTTCGAATCCAAGTCGGGCGGAGCATAAACAATCTCCACAGATGGGAGTTCACGGATGGTTCAGATTTCAAGTGTGTAAGCAACACCTCCCCACAGACAATGGCCCACTTTCCATCCTGCATTGACTTTGCACTTGATGATCTTATGACTGCGTCAGTGAGCGGAGCTCACGCAGTTCAATTTTGGGCCAAAGTTGTTTGAACTTTTTGCCATTGGTACGCTAACAATTAGAAGAAAATGAAGTGTTAAAATTTGGAAATACGTGAATCTTAAATTTTCTACTTACGAAAATTTTATCTCGGAATAATTGTAGACTAGCTTCTTTCCGTAACTTTCGCCCGCGAGGAAGTCAACTATACCATTAAACATCCTATGAAATGAAATGAAATCTTTTTTGTCCAGTTATAAATCCACACACTACTTTCGGTAATAACGCAATAGTAGCTTTATATTAGTGAAGTAGCTTCCGGCTTTACCCACGTGGTATGTTGATGAAAAGTATACAATGTGTTTAACGGTGGGGTGTGACCAAACTTGGGGGAGTGGTACAGGCCATTAAACTGAACCACTTTTTAATGGGAACCAACATCGTAATCGTGAAAATAAAAAACAGTCCTCCCATACATTTGGTCAAGTAGGTACTGAAGTTTTGTATGTGACGACTGATATATTTTTCACGATTACGACGGAGGGATCTCGGTACGTAAAGATGGTCACCCATCCACAGACCAACGTGGCAAGCGTAGCTTAACCTGATCGTTACGTGATACAGTATCGAGTTAAATAAATCCAGAAACTATGCTTCTTGTATTCCTGGTGGCCATTTAACATAACAACGGCAGCGGTTGAAAAAACGATTATCTAAATACTGACTGACTGATATATCAACGCACAGCCTAAACCGCTGGTCCTAGAGACATGAAATTTGGAGAGTGTGTTCTTTGTGAAGAGTAGGTATCCACTAAGAAAGGGTTTTTTGAAATTCCACCCCTAAGAGGTAGAATAGGGGAAGGGTGAAATTTCACGCGGACGAAGTCGCGGCCAGAAGCTAGTTTGCTATATATTATAAATATGTGAGACCCTGTACCTTATTCGACCGATATATACGACTCTATGTCATGAAATGATTTCGTGTGATAAGCCCCTGATATTGTTAGTTATTGATTTTTAATTTGTTGAATGGTTATAATTAACGTGCTAGACAAAAGGCGTTATCAAAATAAATGATAAATTGATATCTCGATAGTTTATGAAAAAAAAGTAACGTTTGTTAAGTGCATAGGTATTTATGGTGGTAACTGCTTTGTTGTATAGTGGTCGCAGTTGAAAATCTCTTAAAGAAATTTGACAGATTTTAGTAGCTTGATGTGTATCTCTGCCTTACCTACTTATATTTACTTATATTAAATGGATCTTCTAAAACTTTTCGATCTTTGAATTCAAAACTCAAAGCATTTAGATTTTTCAAGGAGTCGGTCAGTTAGTCATAAAGTAGGCTAGTTGCCCGTTTCAAAACGTAGATCTCTATTTTATTTTATTTATTATGGGACAATAAACAATAATAGGCTCATAAGTAGTATTAACAATATTGCAGCCCACTACATTATCCGTATGTTAACAAAATTAAGATAATGTAAAAAGTGCTACAAGATTAACATTACTCAGATGTTTATAACAAAAAACAATTGATTATTAAAATACAATACAATTAATGAATGATTATAAAAATATATATATTTTTGGATAAGATAAAAAATTTGGGAATTCTAAGGAAGGACGGTTATTTCTATGAGAACGGGCAAGAAACCCAATGGGCACTCTTTTAAATCAAGGCATTACAAAATCTTGGGTTTATTATTCTTGTTGCTATAGAAAATATTTTATGTCCAGGTAGTACAGAAAGCCGGTTTACAGGTTAACAGCAATTTGAGACGACATGAATAACTTTATATTATTACTAGCTGCGCCCCGTGGTTTCACCCGCGTAAGTTTCGATCCCGTGGGAATATCGGGATAAAAAGTACCCTATGTGTTATTCTGATGTATAAGCTATATTACTGTACAGTTTCATAAAAATCCGTTTAGTAGTTTTTGCGTGAAAGAGTAACAAACATCCATCCATCCATCCTCACAAACTTTCGCATTTATAATATTAGTAGGATAGTAGGAAGTAGGATTATTTTTACTCTAAACATAACATAACAAAAAAAATCAAAAAAAGGGAAAAAAAGATTGTTCCTTTTCAATAATGATTTAAAAAAATCAATGAATGTCTTAATTTATCTTATCCTATCAATGGAGGAGGATGCGACACATTATTGATACCCGACATCTAAGCAAATGAAGTCTTGGGCACGGCTAGTTTTCAATATTTTCTTTCATATAATTAATACAAATGGTAAAGATGTGTTGACGTCCCATCCCATCCCAATATTTGCGTTGACTCTACTAACAAAATATCCGATAATATAAATACCTTTGACGAATGGTACAGCGGTAGAAAGAAAGGAAATGTCCAGTTTGTCGACCTCCCTCAACCCTTCATGTCTTGTCAAATTATGGGACATGGGTAGAAATGAATTATCCTGTGTAAAAAAATGAGTTTTCCGCAAATCTAATTGTCTTAAAGTCTATTCAAACTTATGTTTCAGATTAATATTATTTCAAGTTAAACAAATATATTAATGACTTGCCTTACCTCATAAAGGATAATCATGATATAGTGTTGTTTGCAGATGACACTTCACTTGTATTTAAACTTAAACGTCATCAGCTGGTTACTGACAATGTAAATAGCGCCCTCGCAAAAGTAGTTGACTGGTTTAATGTTAATAACCTACTACTTAACGAAAAAAAAACCAAATGTATTAAGTTTACGATACCCCATGTTAGACAAGTCGAAACTAGTGTTCTCATAAAGGATGAAGAGTTAAAACCCGAAGATATCACAGTATTCTTAGGCATAACATTGGATGCCAAGCTTCAATGGGGCCCCCATATAGATAAAATGTCAAAAAAGCTTAGCTCTGCAGCATACGCCGTTAGGAAAATTCGTGATTTAACTGATTTAGAGACAGCCCGTTTGGTTTACTTTAGTTATTTTCATAGTGTGATGTCGTACGGTATTCTGTTGTGGGGAAATGCCGCCGATATTCAGACAATTTTTATTTTACAAAAAAGGGCAATTCGTTCCATTTATAAATTAAGTCCCAGACACTCCCTCAGAGACAAATTTAAAGAGATAAATATAATGACTGTGCCTTCTCAGTACATTTATGATAATCTTTTGTATGCACATAAAAATATTAATCTATTTAAAAAATACAGTGATATCCATAACATAAATACTAGGAACAAACACAAATTTGTTGTTCCTTCATCAAGGCTCAAAAAAATAGGTGGCTCGTTTAGATGCCAATGTATACGTTTTTATAATAAACTTCCTAGTCACATTCAAGAACTAAGCCTAAATAAATTCAAATCTTTTATAAAGCGTAAACTATGCCAAAAAGCCTATTATACTGTAAATGACTTTATTGAGGACAAAAAGGCTTGGGATTGAGCTGCTCCAATAAGTTTAGACTGCGAATGTTGTTTTATTTTATTTTGCGATTTTACACTTCTTTTTTTTTCTTAATATCTATTTACATAAACAATGACATGAACATTTACTATTTACTGTGTAAAGTATTATATTATTTTATTTATTGTGAATGTGAGGACTATGTGGGTCATTGTTTCCGTTTTAATCATGGTCTGGCGGTTTGAGTAATTTATGCGGCCTACCCAAATGTCCTTTCTTTGGTATTGTTCGTCGAATCGCTGAGCTCCCTAAGTTTGAGTTGAGCAGCATGATTACTGACAAATGCGTGCACTGACTGGACAGGTCCACTCAAATTTGTGTGGTTCTTTCCTCAAAAGACCATTTCAGACACCAATCTACATGGTCCTCAAAATGATCTGACCAAGACTATTTCTGGATTTTTATATACACATTGACATTGATCAATTTTACATATACAGCGACATGAATATTTACTTTGTAAAGTATTATATTATTTTAATGACTGTGAATGTGAAGACTATGTGGGTTATTATTATTATTATTTTTTTTTTTGCCTTTTTTTTATTTTCTCAGATAGTTTTAGTCATGGTCTGGCAGTTTGAGTAATTTATGCGACCCACCCAAATGTCCTTTCTTTGGTATTGTTCGTCGAATCGTTGAGCTCCTTAAGTTTGAGTTGAGCTGCATGATTACTGACAAATGCGTGCACTGACTGGACAGGTCCACTCAATCGGTGTGGTTCTTTCCTCAAAAGACCATTTCAGACACTAATCTACATGGTCTCCACATGATCTGACCAAGATTATGTCTGGACTTTAAAAGAGACTGTGACCTCTGAGTTTGTTTCGGCCTTTCTTCTCAGAGTAGTCAGTTAGGAAACGCCGACCTCATCTCGTTTTAAAAAAATATGATTGACATGTAAAAGTGTTTGTACAAACCTACTTACAGAAATAAAATCATTTATCATTTATCATTTATCATTTATCATTTATCATTTATCATTTATACACTTTATTTTAATGGTTATTAAGATGATTTCAGTGACTAGCACTGAAATCATCGCTCGACACCCTTTGCATCACAACATCCTTGTGCCACAAAGGCTGAAAAGCCGAAAAAGTTTTTTAATGTGTGTCGTCCCGCTCACTGAAGAACCATCACAAGAGAGACTGAAGTTGTGGCGAGACAGTGCTTCCTTACCAAAACCGTTCGTTCCACCCTCTGAAGTCCTCCCACCTGGACATGAGTTACCTTGGGTAACCTGGAAGTCTTTAAACAGACTCCAGCTCCAGGTTGGCAGAAGCAAGGAAAACCTGTTCAGGTGGAGATTCATAGACGACTCCGACTTGGAATGTAAATGTGGTGCTGTTCCACAAACGATGGGACATTTAGTATCGTGTCCTGCTTGTTCTGTCAGCTGCACGTTACAGGAACTGATGGACGCTGGTGATGGCGCCAAACAAGCAGCTGAATTCTGGGCCGAGTCCATTTAGATTGCTATCGACACGCTAAGAAGAAGAAGTGACTAGCACTATTGAAAAAGTTATAAAAATGCTTGAATTTGTAGCGTAAACTGAACTTTATTATGTAGGATTTAAAGTTATTTTTCAACAAACTCAGTTTTGGCAAATAAATCGCGGATGCAGACTAAGTAGAATGTGAAAACCTATCATATAGAGCACTATTGGGAGAGGTATTATTAAAATGGATTTATTAATTTATTTCTAGACCACTAAGACGATGGTGGAGACGAATTTTGTTCAGATAAATTTGGCATGAGCTGGCACAGAATCTTTACGAATGGAAAATTGTGAAAATTGGCATCTAAGAACGATATGGTGTGATAAGTTGTTACAATTAGGTATAATAACAGACGAATTGTGTTATTACTATATCAAAACTATCTAGTGTGTTACAATACTTTGTTTTTTGTTAGGAGCCTTCTGGCGCGCATACAACTTACCTTACTAAAGTTACTTACCAAAGTTTCATCATAATCGGTCTAGCCATTTTCGAGTTTTTGTGACACCATCACTCGGCAATAATTGCCTTTTGTTATATAAAGAAAAAAAGAAGAAGATAAATGTTGATGAACAAAAAGTAAGAACATAATTTAACTTGTATTACAAAGCAAATAGTTAATAGTTTGGCGTGCACTCATTAGGTATTGCAAAGAATCGATAGCATCGGCCAGCTGTTAAATAAAACATAACTTATGGGAAATTTTATGAGCAAATCTATAAAAAAAATACCACATGCAATTTGTTAATTAATAATGGTTTTACGTAATTTTGAAATAAAAGCTACTAAATCATAGTGTGATAGATTCTTTTAAGGATCATTTATGTTTTTTCCTTTTTTTACAAATTCGTGGTTTTTAATTGATTTTATTTCTGGTCTTGACGTGTCACTGTGGCCAATGTTGCCAATTAATCAATCAAGTACAATGATTTTTATATGTACAGACACCAGCCCATCAAGCTACTACAATCTGTCAAATTTCTTTAATAGATTTTCAACATTATCGCTAAAGCATAAGGTTCAAAGTTGATTGGGAAAATTTTAAAGTTTCGGGTAGCTTCTTTATGTTCTGGCGTCGTACGTAGTCAGAAAATGAACAATGTCTGGATGTTAAAAGACCTATCACAAAGACGTGCTCTACGTATTCTTTACATCAAACTAAGTAACTTTGAGCAAAAATATCTGCTGGGAAAGTACTTTTGTTTTTGGTGTGAAAAACCGCTGTTTACAATATCGCTTGTAAAACATTGTGCATTCGGTTATATGTTACTAAAGGGGTCGTGGGGGTATTTAAAGTTTAATTACACCACTAAAATAAACAGTACTTACTAACGAAATACCTACCATTTAAAACTTGTTTTTTGTAAGGAACCTTTGACCTTCAATACCTCCGTAACCAGAAGGTATGGTCCAGTACAAAAAAATTTCGCAATGATGGGAAAAAACATGTGACCTTCGGCTGAGAAGTGTCTTTTTACACCGTCTATTACCTTGAAGTAACTATGGCTATTCTATAAAAAACGTGTCGAGTCGTGTCGAGAGGTGTCGTGGGACACCCGGTTGGACCGAAGTTCCTTTTGCTTTTGCACTCTTGGCGAATGAGGGCTAGACAACAGCAGTAAGAACAGGGTCATGACATTAAAATATTATACTTTTTTCGGTCTAGCTCTCATTTGTGACGACACTTTGTTACTTAACAAGTGTCGTGACGGTTAAAATGATAAAATGTTACACTTTTTTCGGTCTAGCTCTCGTTCTCGTTTAGACTGAAAAGTGTAGATTTTTTACTGCGACGACACTTTAGTTAAGTACCAAAAGTATCGTCACGGTCAAAATGTAATACTTCTCGGTCTAGTTCTCGTTAGTGACAAAACTTTTGTTGCGTAACAAAAGTGTCGCGCCGGTCAAAATGTTACACTTTTTCGGACTAGCTGTCGTTCGTCAAATGTTCAGAGTTACGAGTAAAATGTGCGCTAAGGAACTTAGTTCCAAAAATAAAAGGGACCTCAAACTATCAAGCCCGGACTTAAGAAGTTAATTTGAATTCACACTTGAATAATAAATGAGTAAGTCTCTATCTGTCAGCTAGTTACGTTTTCATGGCAACACTGCCAAGGTGATATTGACTAGTTTTAGTTATTGTTCAGTACAGTTTAGCTTTTGGAAATTTGAATAGGCATTTAAATAATCAAAATTGTTACAGGACAAGGAAAGGCACGAAATTCAAGAGATTTAGCTCTAAATAATGAATTTTATAAATTGTTTGTACTGAACTCTCTCAGTAGGTACAGGCATATCGCGATGAAAACTATTCTTATTTATGTAGCTTTTATTGTGATCTAAACTGATATTATAAAGAGAAAATATTTGATTTTTCGTATGTATGTATATTTGTTTGTTTGTTACGCTTTCACGTCAAAACGGCTGAACAGATTTGGATAAAATTTAGCACACGGGTAGACCATGACCTAGATTAGGAAATAGGATACTTATAACTCAATATTTTACTGGATCGATACTTATATGGGTGAAACTGCGGAGCGCAGCTAGTATTTAATAAAGTGAAATAAAAACATAAAACGTTTGTATCTCTCTCAAAAGTCCACCAAGTCACATTATACGAATAAAACTTCAAATCTATATATATAAAAGGAGAAACTGACTGACTGACTGACTGACATATCAACGCACAGCCGAAACCACCAGGACTAGGAACGTGAAATGCATATGGCTTCCTTTTATTATGTAAAGGAAGCACTAACAAGGTGTTTTTGGAAATTCGACCTTTAAGGGGGTGAAAAGGGGGGATTTTGTTTGTATGAAAAATCTTATTCCTTGAGTTTGTAAACTTAAAACTTAGCGCGAATAAAATTATGAAGATCATGAACATACATTTTAGAAATCTTTAGAGCAAAGTATGAAATACACGCAGAAGTCGCGGCCGAAGTGCTAGTAAGAAATAATATTAAAAATAATATCATTTTGTCGCAGTAGAAGTTCGAGTAACATCTTGACTGCTCATATTATGTCCGCTCCGTTATTATATACTCCGACATAGAGGCACACCGGGCCTCGTTTGTCAGGCCAAGTTGCTTCTCCGAAATTGCGATAGAGTTCTATTTTTAAATTCGACGAACTTTGGTGCCCATCTTTTTGATATTTTCGTGAAAGAAGGCTTGAGATATGAGGATATAGGTATAATTTTAAAGGGTCATGATATTTTAAGTGTTGATTTTAAGGCTTTAAATAGAGCTTTACGTGGGATTCAGATCGTGAGATGTTTATGTTACCAGTATGAGAGGCACATTTTTTTTCTCTTGAAATTGTAAATGATGTTGTGAATAATTATGGAATTGTAGGTTTATGCATATTTAAGTGGACATCTCTTTTATGAACTTAGATGAATTGGTCACTATATAGTAATCATAAAGATAGTTCATTCACGTTAATAAACGTTTGTGATTGCGGAAATAAAATTCGAAAGTGGCTAATGAAGGCACTTGAATTCACTGCTACAGTAGCTTTTTCTTTCTTATATAACTACTAAAATTTCTTTCTTTTCTTTATACAACGTGTCCCAAAATTCAACGATAAGCGGGAAAGGTGGATCTGATCATTACTTCTTGAGAAAAAATGATGAAAAAAATTGTTTTGGTAATTACAAAGTGGAGTGAAATTAAAAAAACTTATTTAACTCATCCTCCACATTGTTGAGTCTTGGAACCTTTGAAAACGAAATACCTATCAATAATCATTTAAATAATTAAACATTGTACAAAAAGTTTTAAGGAAAAAAATAATTTTGATTGATTTTTGTGTAAAAAGCACAGGCATTCTGGGATTTTTAAGGATTGTGGTGGATAGAAGTGCTACTTAGGTAGCCGATACAAAAAAAAAAATAGAAAAATTGGAAAATTGTGGTCATGGTAGTTAAAAATATCTAAAGAGGTGTACACTTTTGAAGGGCTTCAATGTATTTTTTGTAATTTTCAAAAAATATTAGATATTTTTTTAATATTATTTTTTCTCAAATAATCATGATCAGGTCCACCCTCTGGTGCCCGCTGATCGTTGAATTTTGGGACACGTTGTATAATACCAGCCTTTTATTATCCCACTGTTAGACAAAAACCTTTTCTCATACAGAGAAGGCACGAGCTTTGATCACCATGCTTGCTCAAGATGGGCAATTTCAGTCCTATGTACTTATATTAACTTCTAGGTTCTACCCGCTGCTTCGCCCGAGTGGATGTCGGAAATATCCCATAAGAACGTGCTAATGGCACAAATAGTCTATGTCCTTTTCCAGAATTTCATCTATCTCCTTGCCATATCAAAATCCGACCGAAGCCCGATCCGATCCGAATCCGAGTTACTTTCGATTCCTACTTCCAACTAATCACACTAATATTATAAAAGCGAAAGTTTATAAGGATGGATGGATGTTTGTTGCTCTTTCACGTAATAACTACTAAATGGATTTTAATGAAACTTTTCTGTAATATAGCTAAAACATTAGAATAACACATAAAATACTTTTTATCTCGATATTCCCACGGGATCGATACTTATGCGGGGGAAACCGCGGGGCGCTGCTAGGTTATAATATTAGTATGAATAAGTTATTTTCTTTGTATTACAAAAAATACAACAGATAAGTATCTACACAAATCGCCGCAAAGGGGCCAACCTCATATAAAGGGTCAAAAAATTATTTAATATACAAAAATGCTCCATTTGTCGAGCTCTATGTCGTCACAAAAGGACGAAGCTCAAAGACTAATAGAAAAGAAAGAAGATTGACGGCGTATTCTATGTCAAAATCACTTCTAGAAAAATTTTACGACAAGACGAAACTCGCAGTTTTTTAGCGGTGGCGACATTTCGCGAGTAATGCAGAAAGCCCTAAAATCGCCGGAAAAAATCGTTTATTGGCTTTCCTGTAAAATTTTCTCATTTGAGGTTCGCCCCTTTGCCACGTAGGTGATGAAATAGCTAAACCTCGATCCCTACTAACCCCCGAATATTAACCTTGAAGGTTCTACATACTCGTAAGAAGCGCGTGGGTGTGTTCTATTCTCGTCGCTAAACATAACGGCTACAGTTGGAACTTGTTTGACAAAAAGCAATGAATTTGTCCTGTTCTTGCTTAAAGACGGCGGATGCACCGTACCTAGAGATAGCAAAAACATTTTACGTTCTTATTATTTATTTAAAGTCCCGAAAGTCTGACAACCAGTCTTACCAAGGGGTATCGTATTTAACTAGGTTGTGGAGGTCAGATAGGCAGTCGCTTCATGTAAAATACTGGTATTTGGCTGCATCCAGTTAGACTGGAAGCCGACCCCAACCATAGTTGGAAGAAGGCTAGGCAGATGATGACTATTATTTTAAAGGATAAAACTTTGATTTCAATCGTAATATTCTTCAATATACAATTTGAGAAAGCTTTTAAGATTTAGGGGTGATTTTTCTTTTTTTTTTGATTTTTAAATTTCAAAAGGATCCTCGGATAAAGTTAACAGATGATTGAAAAATCAGTCCCTCATTCTTCTATTATGCTTATGCAAATGTCTTAACGAAGTGATTACTTACCTACTTATCAAAAATCTGAAATTCACTGACACACTTTGCACAACGCAACAGCTGGATCCTAGAATCATGACTTTTATACTTTAAATGAAAGTGCACAAGAAAGGGTTTTTGAAAATTATTCCCCTAGAGGGTTTAAATAGGGGATGAAAGTTTGTATGGAAGTTCTTAAGTTTTACCGATGGAAAACTCTATCGGGCACATAGATGTTTAGCTTCTGATGATAAATATCTACCTGAATTAAATAACATCAGATTGCTTTGCAAAAACAGGTATTATCGATACAAAAATAAATAAACTTGAAGTGTCTGGTTTGTAATGTCAAAATAACAGCTTTTTACTAAATGCATTATGAAAGTATAAACGGTACTTATAACAAAAAAGCATTTTTTTTTAATTTTCATCTGTCTTTCTTTTTATTTGGGTTAATCTCCAAAAGGGATTTTGACGAGACTTTCACTGGCAGATAGCTGATGTTATAAGGAGTAAAGTACATCGTGAAACCCAATCATGAACGCGAATAAAATCGCGGGCACAGCTAGTGTTTGCATAAAAAACGTAATTTCTCAACGCTTAAACATTCACACTGAAAACCTATCACCGACTTTAATTTTAAATAGACTAAAAATAGAATAGCCCCTCTGGCCTTCGGCTTATCAATCGACTTAAAAATTCTCATTAATAATGTATTTGCCGACGCTACTGCAGCCGCCCACTCGTACTTTTCTGCTGATGCACTGAATTCCCTGAAAGATTTTACATAAATATATATGTAGAGGTCAAGTTTAGTATAGCTCTCAGACTTTCAGTAACTGAGTTTAAAGTTTTAAGTTTTATCATGTAAAGTGTAGTTTCTTACTGTAAATATTTTTTTTTGTTGAGTTATTTTTGTTCCGGCTTTTCTTTTTCAGAGTCTTTATTGTGTTGTTACTGTTGCTAATTCATATAGTAGGTATTTTTACTTTACTGTAATTACAGGTCATAATGATACAATTGCAAAGTACTTTTCGGTCATACTTTTATTTCTACTCACACAGCAAAATTAACACTATACTATAACATACATGGTGATTGGAAGATCGGTGCAAAGCTTTAAGGCGAAGACAATTTAGAACCATTTAAGCCATGGTTGTCTCAGATGAAGTCTTACCAATTTTTTTTTACCTAATTTTTGTTTTTCTTCGAAAATTCCCAAAATTTTAAGTAAACTTCTTATTTATGGCCAAATTTAATGATATATGAATTCATTTTTATTTTATTAATTAAAGTAATGTATAAGCAATCTAGCAACACATGTTTTAGGCCTCTGTAAAACTTAAAAATAGTTAAAAGAAAAATACTTTTTTACTTTAAAAACTTAAAAAAGTTAGCATATATTGTCCCACAGCTGGGCGATAGTCTTCCCCGTACTTTTCCAATTTCCTATAGACTGTGCCTTCTCCGGCCAATCGGTAAGAAACGAGTCCAAATGGCCATGCCAGCGTTTCGATTTTCTACTAAAACATAAAAAAATAAAACACCCATATTGTATTGAAAAAAAACAATACATTTCCAACTCAAATCCGCTAGTAATTTCACTCATCGTTACAATTTCACTTTTCCCAATTATAAAAAAAAAAACAATAGTATAAAAAGCCTTGGCAGCTCTTGGCAGCGCTCCAAATAGCTATATTAATCTGTGTTCCTGATAAATTAATTCTCAAATATTTTGTGTCATCACTACGAGGGTTTTTTGTATTTCATGATATTATTTTACGGCAGGTTATTAGTTATTTTTGTTACCTTGGACATAAGCCGATAGGCTTTATAAAATGAGAATACAATTATGTTCGAAACTTTTTTTATTTGTGTTATGACGGAATACTGTGTTGATCCAGCTAACTTCAAAACGATAACTTGTGTGTAATACAATTGCTAGCCTTATAATTCGTAGAATGTGTTATGAACCAGTGATTACTTGTGGTCATCACTTAGCTGTCTCAGCTTATTTTTAATTAATTTAATTTTTGGATTATTTGTTTTGTTACTATTTGCTGTTCTCTGGACGCTTTTAACATGTACGTAATTTTTTTACATCGTTCTCATATTTAGTTATAATTTCAACATTCATGATGTAACTAATAGTTTTGTAAAAATATTATAATTTAAAAAAGTGTCCTTGGAGTTTCTTGCCCGTTCTTCTCCTTATGTATCTACCACGATTTGGAACAGGCAACTAGCTTCAACTTTCTGACTAACTAACCGACTCCTTGACAATTCAAAAGCGCCTGTTAACGGTTTAATTGAAATAAATGCTTAAGTTTGAATTTGAAAATCGCTTCTGAATTTTGCTAAGTTTATACACATTTGTGCTTCGAACTATATTACTAGTAGGTCCACGGCCTCCAGTCAATTTAACTTGCTAATGTCCGCTTACACGGGTCAGTGATTATATTAGGCTAAGTTCATTGACATGCGTTGGTTGGCACTCATGTATTAATGACGCATAGAAACACAATTGACTGCTTATATTTTAATGCTTATAACATTTCTTGTAAAGGTATTCTCCTTTTGGGACCAAATTACCAAGAAATTGTTTGCTATATTCGGTTAGACCATATCCAAATTAACATTTTTATCTGAGCACCAAAGCTGTACGGCTATTGCCCTGTTTTTATGACTTTATTTTTTTTTCTTTCGAAACTTTTTTTGTAACTCAAAATTCAATATAACCTGAAATTGCGAAAAAAAAAATCAGCTGTTCCCTACATTTATGTTCGTGTAACTCGTTAAAATGTAGGGAACAGCTGATTTTTTTTTCGCGATTTCAGGTTTGGTCCCATAGTAAAAGTTGTTCATAATGATGAGTACAATGACCTCTAAGAGGTTGCTGGTGTCTATAATGATATATTAATTATTATAATTTTTTATTTTGCTTATATTTTTTTGATTCAATTCATTTATTTCATGAATAAACAAAATCAAATAAAATATACTTCACATTTGGACCAAAAATGTATGAAATTTAGATGATATAGTTTACAATCTACTAGGTAACATAAGAATGTCTTAACGGCACTGGTTTGAATTCAGGACATTTCTTCAACTGAGTTTTATGTAGCTACTATTAAATAATGGGTTAACATGCGCAGCACGACAAAATTATATCACCTCATTATCTCGAGCTGAGTCAAGACATCTCTCGTTTAGCTAAGATGTAAATCGCGATAAAATTTTGTCGTCGCTTTATCCCGCGCTGATACGAAACAGGACTGCTTATCTACCAGTGTCTACATACAGGGTGTAAAAATACCTATCACATAGCCATCAACTACTCATCCTTTACAGACGCCATCACACCAAGCTACAACAATCTGTAAAGTTTCTTTAATAGATTTTCAACTTTATCGCTAGTACATAAGGTTCAAAGTTGATTGGGAAAATTTGACAGTTTCGGGTGGCTTGATGTGCTGGCGTCTGTACATCAAACTAAATAACTTTGCACAAAAATAATTTCTGGGAACGACTTTTATTTTTGGTGTGAAAATATGCTGTTTGCGGTAGTGCCCAATGTAACGCACGCAAAATATAGTGCTTATGAGTGCATGCAACGATACAGGGATCGTGGAGGTGTTTAAAGTTGTTTTAAACATTAAAAACTTGTTTTCGTAAAAAAAAATCAGTAAAATTTGGAATTTTGACCTCCGATAACTCCATAACCAGAAGGTTTCCAGGTATGGTCCCTTACAAAAAAAATATTGCAATTATGAGGAGAACGAGGGACTCTCGGCTTCGCTAAGTATCGTTTTACACCTATTATAACTATATATTTAATATGCACGCCAAACTCGAGTAAATGTCTTTTTACTACCTGTCTCTTGTCGTAATAGGCTTGTCAACTGAAAAAATCTAATAAGTCCGTCAGTTAGATTATCAAAAAAATATTTGACCCGTATTTTTTCTTTTGTGACGTAAACCAAAATTGACCAAGATAAACTTTGGTATAATGTTTAGTGCGTTCTGACGTCACGAGCCCCCACTCCAGAGTTTTGATGCGTTTTATCTTTGTCAATATTCATTGATTTACAAAAACAAAAAATACGTGTCCATTATTTTCCAATACTCTAACTGACGGACTAAATAGATTTTCAATTTATTGATGATGGAAACAAGCCTATTGAAACAATTTTGTACATTAATGATTGAGCTATTTAATTCTCATCCTATTGGCCAATTACTGTGATTGGCAGTGAGTGACCAGGAAATACTTCCTGCGACAAGTTATTTACGACATTCTTATTATTTACGAGGTCCTATAAATTTGGGGCCGCAACGACTCGGCTTAAGTACAGCTATATAATTTACTTCGAATTTGGTTAGTTGAAAGGGTTGTGTTTGCCATGTAAAGGTATTTTTTCAGGGAATTGAGAATTTGTATCTATAAAAATAAAAATCATTTAATTCAGGCAAGACCCATATTACATAAAATAAAAATTAAAACAAATATCAATGCATAAAATAAAATTCAAAATTAATTCAAATAAAAAGGTCGCAGAATTAAAATAAAAAAAAAATACTGTGATTTATGACTGAAAAATTGGTAAAATACATAAATATTGAACACGCGTAGCATGAACACCATAGAGAAGGCTTTGTCGACGGAAGACTTGGTTGACTGGTAGAGAATGCCTAAGGCATTAAGACCGCCTTTGTACCTTTTTGTGCGAAATGTTTAAATAAATAAGAATATAATTATAAAATGGCAGATAGAATACACATAATAACAGGTTTCTTTTTGACAGATTGTAAACAGATGCCTCGTTTCTATGGTGGTCGTGCTACGAGTGCAAGTGTGATATATGTTTAATTTGAAAATAAAATAAATGTTTTATTTAGAATTATAATTCAGATCTTTTATTTTGAAATATACATTGGCAACTTCTATAATTTTTAGTAGATAGATTCTCATATTCTCAAGTTCAACTACATTAATTCTAAATAGTTTTTTATAGCATGTTACATATCATCTTACATAACGTCCAAAGTAATTACAAATCTTAACTCTATAACTACTTCATTCACTGCGATGCACTGGCTACGAACTTCGTAGCTATCTCGTAGCGCTACGCCGCTACGCCGTAGCAAGTTGAAGATACAATTAAAATTAATTTAGCATTAATGTTTTCTTTAGTGCCCTTCAATCTAAAAACCGGTTTTGCTTTAAGGGTAGTTTTAATGCATTTTTTAAAAGTTTTAACCAACATTTTAGTGAAGTAATTATTTTGATGAAACTAATTAAGTTTTGCCTTTGGTTTAGGGACTATTATCTTAATTACTTTTAAGGTTCTAATTGTGCGAACACAAATCTACTAAGATTTGTGTTCGCACAATTAAGTTTGCACTAATTACTACCTTGAATGTCGGAGATAAAATATTAATAAAGCCTCAATTAATTTCAGAATACCTACATAATTAAAAATAGACAAATGTTTTTCAAACTGCTTTACTCCATAATCTGTGGAGTTTCTTGCCGGCTCTTCTCCATATGAAACCAGCAATTGGAACCATGCACCTAGCTTCTGGCGTTTTATAAGTGCCCATGTAGGTTTATGTGAAATAAAATAATTTGATTATGTTTCTTTTTTAATGATTATTTTTCAAAACATTTTTTTTGTCCTTCCGTTTATAAACTTTGTACCGTAGTAAAAGATAAAATTCGTAGCCCACAAAAACTTTTATAACCACTTGTTTGAACTTTCCATAACTTATTTGGACAGTAACACCCACAACACTGAAACTTGTCAACATGTAATTTCGAACCGTGTCAAACTGTATTTGGTATCAATCAATACATTGATTGGTGTGATTGATATTATGTTACGAGAAGGGTCGCGAGTTTACGTTGTTATTGTGACAAAGATAATTTTGCGCTCGACTGTATCCACGGGTAGCCTTAAACAATAGATGTTTTATTTAAGTTTGAATGTGGGTCCAGTTAATTAATAAAAATACAGAAAATAAATTATGTGGTCAAGTGGACCCGCGGGTCCAAAAGCGAGCGGGCCCAGCTGACCGAAGACTCATTATATTTTTTTAACAGAGTTACTTGTTTTAAAATGTCATCAAAATCTAAATTATGTAAACTTATTGCCAACAAAAAAATTTACTTGAAAATAACCGACTTTAGACAATCCCGATCGTTGTTGTTTTTGATTCGACGCGTATTTCGGCAGAAGCAATTAATCAAAAGTAAGTTTATATTAAACAAATCATCGCAGCTGGATATGACATATGTTATAAAAGTTCCTTATTAGGTTAATTAAATATTATAAGTATATAATTACCACACCATCGCATTAGGTTAATCCTGTTATGATAGTTGTAAGGTAATTATAAATAAATAAATAAACATAGCTCTCATAGTCTGTCCGAGCCACCTTTATAAAGTCGTCGGCCCATCTATCCAGGGAGCCTCCCACTAGGCACTATTAAACAAATGCTAAATCGTTATATATTTTCCCCCTTATTAATAAACGTTATAACGTCTGTATAGTTTCACAACGCTTTGTCTTTTTCTTTCGAAAGTGAAATTACTGACAACTGAAAGAGAGAAATTGGCGTGTAACTATTCATCTTCTATATATTATATAGGGTGACTGGTAATTAGTGATCGATACCTAAACACGTGATTGTACTCATGATAACAAACAACTTTTACTATGGGACAAAACCTGAATTCGCAAAAAAAAAATCTGCTGTTCAGTACCTACATTTTGACCAGTTAGGCAAACATAAATGACTGAACAGCAGATTTTTTTTCACAATTTCAGGTTTGGTGCATTTTTCTGTAAAACAGCCGATTTTTTTTTTTGATGCTCGACTAAAAATTACTTCGGGCGTCTAGAATCATTTGTGCTGGTTTGCGCCACCTGTATATTATATCTACTATAAAGACACGTTTTTTTATCACTTGCACAAAACCACCTGTATTAATATTATACAGCTTTTATTTTATGGAGCTTCCGCTGTCGTGTTTTGCACTAACATGATTTAAAAGAGTGTCCTTATTGTTTCTTAACCGTCTTCTCCATAGGAACCTGTAGAACTAATTTTCTGACTGACCGACTTCTTCACAAAATAGCCTGTAAAATGGTTCAATTCAATAAATGCATTGAGATCCCATTTAATATAGAAGTTTATGTGTGGGGCGAATGTAGAACAAATATTTTGATGATAAGACTCACACTGAAACTCTAAAGTTTAAAGTAATTTAGTAATCGGTTCTACCAAAAAATATAGGAACTCTTGAATAAGGTCTAAAAGAAAGAACAAAAAGAAAGAAAAATGCGTTTATTGGCATTACAGCAAAATAAACATACCTTAAAACTATAAAAACAAAAAACAAAGATTATTGCCAAAAGGGCCTCAGCTCAGCATAATGTCAGATGACAACAAAATACTGACTGTGACTGATTGTAAGATTAAATATATATAAGGTATTGCATGGCACAATTTCGATTCAAATCAGTCCAGGAAATCATTTTTCATCGAACGAACCTACGCACAAAACCTAGCAACAAAAACAAAATATACCGAGAAATTCGTTTTGAATATGGCACATGAGTGGCTGCTTCTAAATGATTATGACGATTGCGTGCGAATACCAACTTTGTTTTGATTTATTGTGATTATAATCGAAGGCGGGAAGGTCGTAGTTCTTTAATAGTATTTTCAAACAACGCTTATGGCGTTACAGTGACCCACGCAAGGGGAAGAAGTCGGGAAGTAAAATTCAAGTACGAGTAACCTGGTCCTCCCTTCTTGTCAAAGCAAGCCACAGCGACAATACTGAGTATTTTGTTTCAAACGACTATGAAGATACATCAACCAGTTAGTGAAGACCTCACCAAGTCTCAGTAACTTACACGTTTAAGATATGATTTAAGAAGAAGCAGGGGGTCTTTGTCACTGGTTTCCAAAGTTTGGAGGGGCGCCAACTGCATCAGAATTCAAGCTACTGTAGCGTCCTTCTATTAAATATTTTCCTTATATTTCCGAGAAAAACTTTTAGTATAAGTAATCACAAATCATGGTGATATTAAATTTAGAGTACCGTAATTGTAAAACCGTTGCCAAGAGGCGAATAACGTGGTAGTGGTTTTATTTTTTATGAGTCGACGTGACTTCGAAAATATCGTTTTTTTTTTGGAAATACACAATGCATTTTTTTACATAAATACGTTGGTGATTTCAATTGGCAATCGACATCGATATTTTTAATAGCCATAAAGTAAGGTTTTAAGGAATAAGGTGTCATTATTGTGGCTTTGAATCTAACGACGTTGTTAGAAATAAATCTCTTAATAATCGCTCATTATTTTACTAAAGGTCGAGTCCCTGAAAGGCCTTCGTGGCTTTATATACGATGTTGGAAATAATACAAATGTAGAAATAAGTAATTGTATTTCCATGTATTTTTTCACGCTGGAATGATGTCACCTAGGTGTGTCGCTGCAGACACGGAGCGCTCTGACGCACGCATACTCGTAACTTTGAGTTTAAACATCGTAAATCGTACCAATTATTGATCACCATTAACTAGGTCAGTTTCTCTTGAATGGGATAACACAAACATAGGTAAATGCCAAAGCTTTTAAATGATTATTATTCTATTAATCACATAATCTCTATACATGGAAAAATCTTGCCTATTCTTGAATTATCATGAAAATGTGAACATTGAGTTTACGTTATCTTTTCAATAAGCCTATTAATTTTGTTTGCAATTAATTCGCACTTTTGGCCTCCATTTTCATTCAGTGTATTAACAGATGGTTAGGTTAACAAAGTCTCAAATCGCAAATCTTGACTCCCTCAAAACACAAAACACTGGATCAAAATAAACATCTTACTCACAAAAAAGTCCTGTAAAAATATCTCGTATGGTAATTTTACGAGGAAGTTATCGCACATGTGGTGCCAAAGGTCGACTACTGTGTGCGGAACCCTTGGCAAGGGGACAAAGCACACTTGACGGAATTTTTATAGACATATTGTTTTCGTAGTGGAGGTCATATTGTTTCAAGGGGATCGTGGCTAAATAATAACAGCCGCACAGGTCAACTTTTAAGGTTAAGCAACGCTCGCCGAGGTCAGTCAGAGTCAGTCAGATCGACATCTACGGACATTTACTTATATACGTAATGACATATCGAGAAAATGGCCGACAGAATGAAACTCGGTGATTTCCGGAGAAACTTTCATCTGCCTTTTATCCCAAAACGTAATTAACAAACTGAGATGAGTTCTTTTATTTCTTATTTTGTCGCATCGGATATTATTCGGAGATTATTGTTTTGTCATAGGGCTCGTGGCTAAATGAGAACAGCTCGTGGCGAAAATTAAGCTATGCTTGCCGCGGTCCGTTCGTAGATGGGTGATCATCCATTACATATCGAGACTCCGTTCCTCGGAAAGCACGTCAAGCCGTTGGCCTCGGCTGTAATTTAAAATTTTTGACAGTCGATACGGGTAGTCAGAAGCCCGAAAGTCGTACCTCCATAACCCAATTACTGGGTAACACGATAGTGGAGGTCAGAGAGGCAGTCACTCCATGTCAAATATAGGATTCAACTACGTCTGGTTAGACTGGAAGCCAACCCAAACATGGATGGGAAAAGACAGGCAAAATAATGATGAGTTGGGGTCATGTTGTTTATATAATATAGTTACGAGTACGAGTATCTTTAGGTAGAATTTTAGATATCAGCGATCTCGGTAGTGTACCTAATGTGATAATCAGCCTATAATGTTCTTATTACTGGAACACATGCCTCCTCTTTGCGAGAGGGAGTAGACCATAAGGGACTAATCATACTTATTCAGCTCTGTTCAGTTTTTGTCCATAGAAAATAACAATTTTGTATGAAGTCCGTTCAGCTTTCCGCGACTGAACGGATGCGTACGCATCTCATACAAAATCGTTGTTTTCTATGGACAAAAGGTGAACAGAGCTGAATAAGTGTGATTAGTCCCTAATCCACCACGCGGGCCCAACTAATTGGCGGATGTCACATGTCTTTTAATTTTTTATTCTAGGACATGCCAGTTTCCTCATAATTTCCCTCTTTAATAAATACTTTGGGTACAAATCTTTATAGGAACGCACGGTGATGCCTGCGGATAAATTGCATTTTATGTTATTCAATTTCATATAATTGTTGGTTATAAGTAGTTGCTATAATTTATGAGTACTGTTTGTTTTATTTTATTTTGTTACCTGTTAAGTACGAATCATTTGATCTGACTTGGTTTCCGTTCCGTGGTTACCCGAAAAGGACGTATCCTTTTCGGGTAACCACTGAAAATCAGCGCTGTGCTGTGGGTCCCTTATAGCACAGCATCATGCTGAGTGGAAGCCTTCTTGTCACAGTCATGACGTGCAGCTGTCGACTATCTATGCTTTGTGCTCATGTATAAAGATATATATATATATATATATATATATTTTGTTTCGATGTATATGATGTCATTAGAATTGAGCACTGTGTTGTCGGCGTTGCACAGGGAGGTTCCCGCGTCACCATGCCCTGAATGACATAGTCCGAAGAACCCTTATATCGGCAAACGTCCCCTGTGTGCTTGAGCCTACAGGTCTTAGCAGGTGCGATGGTAAGAGGCCGGATGGGCTGACTTTAGTGCCATGGAAGAACGGGAAGTGCCTGATTTGGGACGCAACTTGCGTCAGCACTGTCGCTGCCAGTCACCTGAGTCGCACCACGCACACTGCCTCTGCCGCAGCTGAAGATGCCTGCTCTGTAAAAAGGCTCAAATACGCTTCCTTGGAGCAGCCTTACTATTTTGTGCCGGTAGCTGTGGAGACCCTGGGTAGTTGGAGTAGGGCAGCGAAGGTTTTTGTGGGGGAATTGGGCTGTAAGTTCAGGGCGGCAACCGGTGACTCCTGCTCTGGGTCGTTCTTGGTGCAGAGGTTGGCCATCGCTATTCAGCGAGGCAATGCGGCGAGTGTTATGGGCACCTTTGCGCCGGGAACGATCAGGGGCGGGTTGTTTTCTGACTTTTGACTGTGTGTTTATTTAATTTACACCATCGTTTTATGTTTAACTGAATGACATTTAAATAATATATTATGAAGTATTAGAATTAATCATCTTTTTGTTTGCACGTGTTTCTGTGACAAATAAACCTATTTTTCTTTCTTACTTTTCTTTCTTTCATAATGTTTTCCTTCACCGTTTTGTGAGCAGTGATTATGAAATGATTTACACAAAGTAAAGCGCCTGTTTGGGTTTGAACCTACGACCTACAACTCGTAAATCGCGACCATTACAATTGGACTATAGTATATGTGTATTTTATGTCTTTTTTTATTATTTGTAACGTGCATATTGTTTGTGCAGAATAAACAATTTTTCTTTCTTTTTTTTCACTGCTCTCATTGAGCATAGTGATTTTATATTTTGTGTTTCTGGTGTGATTTTCAACGAGATCTTCACATATGAACAAAAGAAAATTACGACATCAATGTTGCATGAATTCAAAATTACAATTTTGTTGGCTTAAGAGCCTATACTACCTCAGGTAAAATTCACTCTTTATCTCGCTCGCACGATACTGCTCGCGGACTGAGTGAGAGCGAGACAGAGTGCGGTGCTAGGCGTCAGGCAGCGCCAATAGTTTAGGTATTTGCTTTTTACGCTGAAAATAATGGTAATTAAAAAAAATAAAAAAACATTATAAGACCTGCTTTATAGTTACTTCGGTTAGTATACAAAGTTTCATTATCTAATTTGAAGTAGTTTTTGAATACCAGCGGTTTATTGTTCGGTTTGGAGGTAACTTCAGAATTTTTTTCTAACGAGAAAATTTTATGTAAGTAATCGTGTTTTCTTCTAACATAAGACCTAACATAAATCCTCAAATTTACCATATATTTATTTCAAAATTAATGCTGCAGTATTTTCGACATAACGGAGGGTTATGCTAAGCCATTTGAGGTAGTATAGACCCTTAAACATAAGTTTTCTGACCTTTAAAACAAAACAATTAACATCTCATAACTTTACTGTACTCAGTTAAAAAGTAGGCGTTGAAATATAACATTTTAGTACACTCGCGTGTATGATTACAATTAAAAACTATTTTGTATTGGCGCGTAGTTACTCGAACCCGACCATATCAGGCCAAACCATCAGAGCCAACTAGGCCATAGGAATTTTTAATTGTTGAAAAAAAAAATTAATAAAATATTTGATTTTATTTTGTCGTGTTAGCACAATGCGTGATTTTGCTGGTTTATGTTTAACATGCGATTAAGTTGTTACGAATTTTATATTAGCGCCATTTGTAAATAAAATAGTTCGTATTTCTGAGAAACGTTTATTTTTATGTTTTGATTTCCAAGGGCGTTAGCCTGCGATTTTTAACACTCGGCAATAAATTCTTTTGATTAAAATCTTAATGATTGGGCCAATAAAATTTTTGTATTTTAACTTCAGAAATAGGTTTAAAATAGTATTATTTATAATAAATGTATTTCATCTGTTTCTTCTTTGTTGCCAAATATATTACTTCTGTATTAATAAATTTGGGAACCTGGCTCCAGAAGTAGGTTACAGTACCAGTATTTCAGAAGCAAACTCAAACAAAAAGCATTTTTTTTTTCAAATAAACACAATTACAGGCACTTTTGAATAGTCAAGGGTCGGTCAGTCAGAAAGATGTAGCTAGTTGCCCATTCCAAAGCGTAATAGGTACCTATAGAGAAGAACGGGCAAGAAACTTCACGGACACTCTTCTCGGAGCCAAAAAGTTATGCTTTTAATCACACTAATATTACAAAGGCGAAAGTTTGTGTGTGTGTTTATATGTTTGTTACTTCTTCACGCTCAAACAGCCAGACTAATTTTGATAAAATTTTGTATGGAAGTAGCTGACACCTTGGATTAAAATATAGGCTACTTTTTATCCCCATATTCCCAAGGGATCGACACTTATGCGTGTGAAACCGCGAGGCACAGCTAGTTATCCTATAAATTCTTAGTAATTTTAATGAATCATGATAATTAGATATTATTTTCTTTAAGATATAAACATAGCCTATGTTCTAACAAGAAAATAAATACTCAAAATATAAAAAAACAACATCCGATTGTCCTCGTGAAAACCGATAACGTTTAATATTTTTTTAACAAATCGTTATTTCAATGTACCAATCGGTGTGATATCGGACAAATCTCTCGGATCTGGGGGTAATAACAAAACTTCGATAGCGGCTTGGGCGGTAGAGGGAATGAAAAATGGCGGTGACGTCAGTTACGGCCATGTTGGCTCCCAAACCGCGCCCCCACCACTCGCGAAACTGTAGATTTATGAAAAATACGTGAAAAGAAAAAGAAAGTTCGGGAACGAGAAAAACAATTGATGGCTGTAAAGGTCTTTGAACGTAAAAACGAAAGTAATTAAGGTACTTAAACTATTTTTAGTACTAACTAGCGCTCTCCCGACAGACGTTATTTTGTCCAAATATTCAACAGTTTTTAGAAAAATCCCATACAAATAAAAGGACAAATCGGTCTAGCTAAGTAATGCGCTTACCAACGAAGAGGATTTCATTTTAATTATACCGGCTGACTTTTATTATCATCTGGAAAAAAAATATGGTATAAAAGGTGAACCGAGTAGAAGATGGTACAGAAGTTTATTTTTTTTCACAAAAAATAAATTAAAAAAACTCTTTTTTTGCATTCAATCCTTTGATTGGAGCCAGCCTATGGTTTCAATCAAAGGATTCTTTATATAAAGGATTATTTAGAAACAGCTAAGTACACGTCACTTCTAACATTTCAGAAACATTTTGAAACATACAGGACCGTAAAAAAATCCATAATTTCAAGAAACAAACCAATAGTAAATAAAGCTTCAATAATTCTGAAAATGAAAATTGGTCTACTGTAAAGAATTTAAGCTGTGGTTTGCCACAGTATAACTTTCCTGCATAGATCTGAATAGTTATGAACTACCGGCACCCAGTGTTAATTCCGCAAGGAATTTGGCACTGTTCACGATCAAAGCAGGCTTGAAATTCCCGCTAGTGTTTATGATCATTGTATCGCTACTATTACGTATTATTATTGGTACGGTCAGCAGCAAAAGTTGATTAACACTTCAGTGTTTTTAATCTCAGTTATTGGGCAAAACATTTGTTCAAAATTGCAGCTGAAGTACAATGAAATTTCGAACAAATATTTTGCTCAATAACTGTGATTAAAAACACTGAAGTGTTAATATTTTGCTCCATAACTGACATTAAAAAAACTGAAGTGTTAATCGACTTTTGCTGCTGACTGTACCTACTTGAAAGCTACTGACATTATAATAATAACTTTTTTTTAATTCACAAACCATAAACTTTGACAATAATTTAAGTTTACAGAGAGGTATGCAAAAGGTAGGTAGTGGGATCAAATAAAGTCCTATAAGAATGAAGTACGCTGCCCCCAAACTAGGAAAATCCTGTATCTTGGGAGGCAGTGCAGTTTCAAAGCATATTGTCAGGGTCTGTACACGGGTGGTCTGTGGATCAACTACACCAAAAGGTCGCTAGATGTCCTGCGCGTCCAGTACAACAATGTTTTTAGAATGCTCTTGAGACTGCCCCGGTTCTGTAGTGCGTCAGAAATGTTTACGCAGAACCGTACGGATGGCTTCCACGCAATTGTGCGGAAAAAAATAGCGTCTGTGGCAGCTAGAACCCGGGCTGGGGGCAACAGCATTCTAAAAACAGTGACTGACAATGTGTTTTCCCCTTTTATGAGGCATTTTGTGGAGAAGATGAACGGTTGAGTAACTGGTTTCGTCTTCTCTACAAAGTGACTCATACCCAAAATTGTTAACTTTATTTATGTGTATACTAACACTAGATATAAGGTACTTTACTAACACTACGGATCCCTGTTATCTGAATACCTGAAATAAATAAAATAAATAAATTGAAGTGAGGGTGATACATGACATAACACCACGACTCCCAATTCTCCTATCGACTGCGTCGTTGATTTAGTGGTAGCAAGCGGCACTGCTAAGCATAAGATCCTGAGTTCGATTCCCAGTTCGGGTAAAGTGTTATTGGGTTTTTCCAATTGGAATTATTGTCTGGATTTGTGCCTAGTTGATGGCAATGAGCTTGCCCTCTAGCAATTTAAAAAAAAAATCTCTGTCTCTATCTGCAATCGGCCCTTGAGTTTTAATCAGATTGGTTGTTTCTTCACAAGGCAGTTCGAGATTGTTCACACCCAGCGATGCGTCATCTCGTTATTAGATTAATTTATCAGTGTTGGTAAGATTGACGCTATTCGACCTCTTTTAAGTCTGTAGGTAGAGTCTGAGGACTTTAGAAGTGTCACAGCGAGTTCATTTTTATGACGTTGGAGTCTTTCCTTGTAGTTCTTGTAGGACTTTCCTACAACCCTCTAGCAAATGGGAGATAAACATGACTGACGAAATATGGAAGTCCTATAGGTACACCCATAATATTGTAATTCTAGTTTTGTACCTATACAATCCCTTATTTTTTTGCTTCGTATAGGACAATCTAAAATTCAACTTACTATAACTTAAACTCATCTAGAATATGTTATTTATTTATGTAATTAAAAACCTATTTTATGTGTTATTGATCATCGGCTGCAATTGTTAACGAGGGTGCGCTGATACCTTAATTTTATTACAAGATATTAAGTTATCTTTGCTTATTGACTGCAACTCTAACATACAACCTTAAGCCTATTTTTATTGTAAATCATGTTTTTACTTGAAGGTGCAAATAAACTATTTTATTTTATTTATCTTTGCTAAACCCCTCACGGATTATAGACGTAGTGTTTTGCTGTTATTTTATATACATATTCCCCGAATGTGTAGATACAAGTTTTTAAGTATTACACCGTCCTTTCAGCAGTAAAAGTCCTGCCTAACAGAAAGAGAGAAGTTTGCAAAAAAACGAACACAATTATCTGATTCCCTAATAGAAATTTCCAACAAAAATTTTCCCGACCCGGGCATCAAACCCAGAACCACACAAACATCAGTCATTCGTTCTACTCGAAATTCCGTTAGTAAATTAAACCTGTAAATAAACCTCTAGGCCTCACTACTTAATTACCTTTATTTCCTAACAAATCAGTCATCCCAACTGTCTGTCGCAGTAGCTAATCAGAATAGCGACTAACAGGCACTGTTTATCACAGAAACCGCTACTGATTGCTATTTCTGTCTCTGTCATGCATTTGTGTTGGTTGTTCGTTTGTGTGTTAGTGAGGTTTTGTCACGGCAAGTAGAGAGGTGTGTGCTTTGGTTCTTGATGAAAATAATCGAATGTAAAGCATTTGTTTAGGAGTAGAACGAGTGTGTCCGAGTGCTTCCGAGTAATGAAGTTGGACCCTCTACCAACCGTCATCATCCAATCCTTATAAATAATCCCCTTTAATCATAAACGTTGCTTAAAGTTAAGTAGTGATTGATATATCAACGCACAGCATAAACCACTGGTCCTAGAGATATTCAATTTGGAGGGTGTGTTCTTTGTGAAGAGTAGGTCTCCAATAAGAAAGGGTTTTTTAGAAATTCCACACATAAGAGGGTGAATGGGGGGAGTGTGACATTTCACGCGGAAGAAGTCGCGGGCAGAAGCTCGTCGTTTATAAATAAACCTCTTCAATACCAGCATATTATTGTCTCACTGTTTGGCAAAGACCTCTGTTCATACAGATAATGCACGAGCAATGATCACCACGCTTGCTCAAGAGGGGTTGGCGATTTCAGACTTAGATGTATTAACTACTAGCTTTTGCCAGCGACTTCGTTCGCGTGGAATAATGACTTCCGGAAATTGAGGCACTAACTCTCATAGAGTTTAACCGATGTGCTCTTTCTTCTGCCGATTCTTGAGAACGCGTATTTCTCATTCAACGCGTTTTTCAAGACAATAGCGGGCGGACGCCGGTGTCCGCTTGGGGCTTGAATAACTAAAAATATATAACTACGTCTAATATATAAAATAATATATAATAAAACCTACTTCACTTAAAACTAAATACCTATAAATACTATAATTAATAATACCTATACCTATAATTAATAAAAGTACCTACGCTTTTACCTACTTAATATTTAAAAAAACTGAACATAAATTAACCAAAACTTACCTACTACTAACTAACTACTACTAACCTATTACTACTTCACCTAAAAAGAAATCCTGTTTTCCCAACATTTCCCTTCACTGCTCTGCTCCTATTGATCGTAGCGTGATGAAAAGTATACTATAACCTGCCCAGGAGTATGAAGAACAATTGTACTAAGTTTCGTTGAAATCCGTCGAGTGGTTTTTGTTTCTATAACGAACATACAGACAGACAGACAGACAAAAATTTTACTGATTGCATTTTTGGCGTCAGTATCGATCACTAATCACCCGCTGATAGTTATTTTGGAAATATATTTCATGTACAGAATTGATCTCTCTACAGATTTATTATAAGTATAGATGAGTTCAGGTTTCCCATTATATTTTCCTTCACCGCTGTCAGTAATGTCTAAGATAAACTCAGAAAGTACAGACGCCAGCACATCAAGCTACCCAAAACTGTCAAATTTTCTGAACCAATTTTCAACCTAATGCTTTAGCGATAAAGTTGAAAATCGATTAAAGAAATTTGACAGATTGTAGTAGCTTGATGTGCTGGCTGGCGTCTGTACATATAAATTGAAAGAGTCACATTGGTACTTACTCGATTTATTAAAGGTCAGCGAAGCGTGTTTTCTTCAGTAAATTAAGGTGACTAAGGTTTGATTTTTTGGTTCATCTGATAACTTTATCCTATCCTACTTCCTACTAATCCTACTAATATTATAAATGCGAAAGTTTGTGAGGATGGATGGATGTTTGTTACTCTTTCACGCAAAAACTACTGAACGGATTTGGATGAAATTTGGCACACAGATACTTTATAACCAGGATTAAAACTTTTTATGCCGATATTCCTACGGGATCGAAACTTACGCGGGTGAAACCGCGGGGGGCAGCTAGTACGAGGAATAATTTTGAAAAATTGACAGTTACTTCATACAAAAATTAAGTGTAAATTAAGTTTGACAGTTATCTGGCGATGGAAAAATCAGCCATAACAGAGTTAGTCATGATCTCTGTAGTCACCACCTTCTTTCACACAAAATTGATCCATCGTTTTTTAGGTCTTCTCCTACTTCAAAATCAAAATTCATTTATTCAAACTAGGCTGAGAATCATCACTTTTCGAACGTCAAAATTATAAAAGACAGTCACCCCAAAACGCCCGCCTTTCACCACTTCCTAGTGCTTTCGCTGGGGAGAAGAAGTGGCGCAACAAACTCCCCAGCAGCACTATACTACTCTTATAGTCATCCACATTCATACTCATATCCACTATCAACATTATGAGTAGCTAATATTTTTACTTTATTTTGGCATCGTCCAGTGCAAATAAGGCTTTCATGAAAGAAAAATAAAATTCTTTTTATGAAACGCCCGTGTAAGGAAAATGTGTCCTAATCTTTGGCAGGGTCCGAGGTTGTCCAAGATAATATCACGGTATTACTTCCGAACTTTACAGGAGGGCCTTGTGACTAAGAAAAAGACGCATGGGTCGATCAATCAAGTTTAAGCAATTCTCACCGAGGTTGGTCCGTGAATGGGTTTCTTTCTTTTCAAATCGAGACCCCTCCGTGCCTCAGAAAATACGTTGATCCGTTGGTCCCGGCTGTCACTCGTAGATCTTTGACAGTTATTTAAAAGTAGTACTGTAAAAGCTCGAAAGTATAAGTACCAGTCCCACTGAGGGAATCGTGTTTCCTAGTAACTGGGTTGTGGAGGTCAGATACGTAGTCAACATCCAGTTAGATTGGAAGCTGACATCAACATATTTGGGAAAAGGCTAGTCAGATGATGACTTCCGAACTTTTCAGACCGATGATGTTAATAGCCATTAGCCACTCAAATAACAATATTCTATTCATAATAACGATATAGTTAGCGTGCAAACAAACAATTAGCGTTTTGTGCAGTGCGGCAAAATTGTTAGTTTTTACTACAGTTACCTTTTAAATAAGTATTGTTCTAAAAGTTAATTCGTTAGGACAAGGATCTTGGGTTTTAGTATGGAAGTAGGTTATTGCTCAAGAACTGAAGGATTTGGGGTTAATTAGGTTTGTATTTAAACTTAACTGAAACACGACAGCGTTAATGCTTAACGTACTTCGTAAAGTAAGTCGATGATAGGCGCAAAGTTATGTATTTAAGCCCAGGTGGAATCAAAGCAAGCGGACTGTATTATAAAAAGGTTTAATGAATGGTTCAAAATTATAGCAACCTAAGTATTTAGATCAAAAGGGTTTGTCTGAGTGCGGTCGTGTCGGACGATGCAATGCCGCGATGCCGTGTTGTCTCCCGGTCCCCGCGCCGTGCCGCATCGCTTGTTGACGACGCTCTGTAGTATGTCCATTAGATTTGGATGTATGTATGTGAACATTATGGATATGTGTTTGCTTCATGACATACTCAATGGACGCTTCGATTGCCCGGAGTTATCGCACAGGTACATTTTTAACACTCCCCTACGGCGTACTCGTCACATGACAATGCTATTCGTGCCTCGGCACTCGATTAATTACGACAAAAATTGTATATTGACCCGCATTGCTCGAATTCATAACACAGATTTTTTTTGTTCTCTGAATTGGATAAATATTTAACTACAAAGAAATAAAAAAAATACATAAACGGAGGCAAATGATAATCTATTAATCTCTGAATATTCAAAGTGTTCTTATAGGATAACATTCACCGTACATACATTTTTGGGCTAAATGTGAAAGTGCCAAACAAAAGATATGCCATATTCTGAAAAAATACGTTTTCTTCTTAATATTTTACTACGGAACCAAACCTATAGGGTCATTCTTAATTTTTAACACATATCTATAGCTATGCGGAGAAAAGTCCTAGACCCTTAGTTTAACAGTTAAAAATGATAACTGTAATGTTTACTGTCACAAGAGCGATTTTAATTCTGTCCATTTAATTAAAACATACAAAAAAGAGTATTTTTCAAATTCGTATAACAGCGCAGAGAATGACCCTACATATTTGGTCCCAAAATGAAAAGTGAAGATAATAACATATTCTAATGGAATATCATTCTCTTTTGTTTGCCCAAAATGAATTATCTCCTTTACGCTTAACTATAATAATATACCGAAAATTGTACCTTTTTCAATTTAATTACTTCTTCGTAGTCCGCTCGCATGTTTTATACTTATCCTAGTTATACGGGGATACCTATTATTAGCCATACATAGGTACTGTAATATACATACTTACTCTGTAACTATATGTATTGCTGTTGGTTGCCTAAATAAAAATAATAAAAAGAAAAATATATTCTGGTAACCGTTAAAAAGTACGTAAAACTTTACATTTTTATATTCACATTCATAATAATAATTCTAGGGAAAGTTGCAACATAGTCAGATGCAAATTATTTTTGCTAGCAGGTAAAATGATGCTGCTTCACAAAAGCATACGGCTGAATTTATTTTGTTGCTTTTTACACAAAATATTGTATTACTCTTCTGAAATAAAACAAAATGATTAAAGTGGTTTTGTTTTAGCTGTACCTTTTTATTATTCGTAAAACATTTTGTGGCTCGTTAGGTATAGTTATACTATGTCTAACGAGTCACAAAATATTTTCTTCAGTGAGTCAATTTTAATGTTGTAACCTAAAATACATACACGAATATGTCTTTACGTATTCACAACTAAATATCTATATCTATATTATATATTATAAATTAAAGTCGCTTTTCGTGTCTGTTTATCTGACCGCGTCATTCTCCTAAACTACAAGACGAATTAGGATACGGTTTTCACCATCATACATCGTACATTTATTCCGGAAGGTCATCATCATCTGCCTAGCCTTTTCCCAACTATGTTGGGGTCAGTTTCCAGTCTAACTGGATGCAGCTGAATATCAGTATTTTACATGGAGCGACTGCCTATCTGACCTCCACAACCCAGTTACTGGGTAATACGATACTCTTCGGTAAGACTGGTTGTCAGACTTTCGGGCTTCTGACTATCCGTAACGACTGTCAAAGATCCACGAATGACAGCTGGGACCAACGGTTTACCGTGCTTTCCGAGGCACGGAGGGGTCTCGGTATGTAAAGATGGTCACCCATCCACAGACCAACCGCGGCAAGCATAGCTTAACCTGATCGATCGACCTGTGCGGCTGTTATTATTTAGCCACGGGCCCCTCACATTTATTCCGGAAGGTAATAGACATTTATATTAAAATTATATATAACTAACTTCTGCCCGTACCTTCGTCCGCATGAAATGTCTTGTTCCCCGATCCAACCCTTCGCATCGCATCGCCCGTTTGCGCTATTACTTCGTTTTCGCTCAGCGTTCTTTCGGCTTTTTTGTTTTTGATCTTACCATTATCGTTCCTCTTATGAGTCCTAGCGTGATGTTAAATAGCCTTTCTCAAGAACTAGGCTATCAAATGCAAAAATAATTTTTCAAATCCGAACCCGCTAATCTCTAAAATGACCAAATTTCGTAGATTAGCGCGTTCAACCAAACAAACTCTTCAGCTTTATTATCAGTGTCACTACATAGTATAAAACAAAGTCGCTTTCTCTGTCCCTATATCCCTATGTATGCTTAAATCTTTAAAACTACGCAACGGATTTTAATGCGGTTTTTTTTAATAGATAAAGTGATTCAAGAGGAAGGTTTATATGTATAATACATGTATAATATAGTAGAGAAACACTGATAATTTTAGAGGTTTCTAATGTGATGTCGTAAATAAACCCTTTTTTTGCGCTTACATTGCAAACGCTGGCTGAACCCTATGAGATACATCAAAATAATGTACTACAGTAGATATTTTACACCTTAAAAAGGTCTAAAAAAAAAGTCCGCGATGGTATATGTTTATCTCTTAGGGATAACCCACAATAATCATTTTTTATCCTTTACTTTTTACGAGAAATAATGGCTTATTTACGAAGTGATTTTAAGCAATACAGCATTAATTCTTATCCAATTAAGTACCTTAAATACATTGTGCATTTAATATAGATAAATATGGCTCTTTACAGCATGTAATTTAAATGAATATTTTCGAAGATATTACAGATTTAAAATGCAGGGACATAGCGGTTGCTGCGGTACCGGCCGCGGCGGCCCGTGCTGACATTCTTGAAATACCTATACTTAGTATCAGCATTGCACCCGAGCGAAGCCGGGGCGGGTCGCTAGTTATAGATAAAGAAATCTTCATATATTGTCAAGTCGTAAAATCCGTGAGAATTAGGGGTGGGTTGTATAATTTGTCCCTGTAAACTTTTTTTTTAACTTTTTCTTCACAAAACTGCTGTAATGAGGCAATTACATACAAAATTCTTATTCTACATACAGTATAAATGTTTCAAAACATGTTACTTGACGTGCATTTCCTAAAAAACTTATACTGAAACACGTTTTCAGACTTGTGTAATGGCGGTTAAATAAATGTTCAGTGTCAGGCGATAAAGTTCCTGATATATGAATAGAGAAGGTTTAAATTCGCGTAGTTTACAAAGGTTACTAGAATATGTTTTTCTCGCTGAGTAATCTTTTGGGGATCTGGATTGCGAACGTTGGGTATGTGAAATTTAGGATTAGTTTGCAGTTATACAGGTGATTTATTTAGAAGAGTATGTTCAGTAAGTATACAATATATTCGAAAACGTAGTAGCAGAGTTTTTTTTAAGAATCTTTCAGTATACATTTGGTTCAGCGGGATTGTCCGAAAGGGTTACCGCTGCCCCGGAACATAAAGGGCTAAGAAAGGAACACGGGTGGGTTTTAGTCAGAAGAGTCTGACACTCCCTTTTGCTCCACCCAGAGCGGGAGGGGTCATTTGATGATTTCCCATTCCCAAAAAAAAAGTATACATTTGGATCGAGTAGGTATTATTATTATATTATATGTTTTGTATGGGATGGCTAATTATTGTTTCGAGAATTTTGATCCCATGAAGAAAATTGTTCAGTTTGATGGTCTGTAGAATATCTTTAAATATATTTCTGATACACGCTGTATAAACACAAAGTTGTATTAAAAGACACGTGGATATCCAATACTTCAATTATCAAATTTCTTTAAAACGCTTAAGCCCGGTTTCCACCGCGAGCGGAACGGACCCATAAATGACTCGCAAATGCAAACTGAAAAAAAAAAATACAAATATGCAGAAAATACAAGTATGCAGGAAATACAAGTATACTCGCAAACGCAAACTGCATACTTGTATTTCCACCGTTGGTGGAAACTGTTGGTTGGTGGCCTTTGCGAGTTTAACGAAGTCATTAATGGGTCCGTTCCGCTCGCGGTGGAAACCGGGCTTTAAGTTTTGTAAGGAAACTAGCAATTCTACCTTATCTTGATTCTCTAACTATAGGTACCATTCTATATCGATCTAGATTCTAGGTTATAAGAAACTCATCAGAAGTTTATACTTACGTCTAATAATGAATGTTTAGCATAATTTAATCAGTCTAGAATTTTCCCACTGCTGGGAAAGAGGCCTCCTCTCTGAGATAGGTAATCTGTGGGCCGTAGTCCACCACGCGGGCCCAGAGCGGGTTAATGAATGTCACAAGTTTAGGAGTTTTTGGTTCTAGAACATGCCAGTTTCTTCACGATGTTTTCCTACACCGTTTTGAGAGCAGTGTTCGATGAAATGAGTTACACAAAGTGCCTGCCAATGTTGAACCCACGACCATCAACTCGTAAGTTGCGACAGTTACCACTGGGCCACCACTGCTTTCTAGTGTTTATATCCGACTAGCTTCTGCTTGCGGCTTCGCCCGCCTGGTAGTTGGAAAGTAGCACACGCGAACGTACTATTGGGATTAAAAGTATCCTAAGGGTCGGTTCACGTCTGACGGAAAATGCGTCGCATATTATCGGTTACGTCACGCCAGAGCAGACAATTATGGTAAAACATTCAAACTTTCACACTTAACCGATGATGCGTTCGTGCGAATAGACGCGATCGGTGATACGCTCGACGCATTTTCCGTTAGATGTGAACCGACCCTAAGTGTTAATACAGGTTATAAACTTAACTGTGTGCCAAATTTCTACGGCATCAGACTCATTCCTACACCTTGTAGCAATTATTTCTTCTATATATTTACTATGTGGGTTATCTTGGTTCTCCTGCGGATGTCTTCATTTCTGATTCAATCATGCAGCGAAACTCCATAAATAACATAATTTAATAATAATATTTCTTTTATTTTTTGGCTCTTGCCCAAAAAGAAAAAAAAAACGTCAGTCAACTCTTTGAGGCGCGCGTGGAACAGAACGCGCTGTCGATCCGGGCCTGCAGTGCTATTCTGCAAAAATCTCACCGTGAAAACTAAGGTGAAGTGAGCTGTCACTCCACCTGATGTTAGGGATTGCCTCCATTGATAGTTCACTTCACGCTCACTTCACCTAAGTTATCACGGTGAGATTTTTACAGAATCGATAGGCTGGTCCTTACCCATTGCTCGCCGTCCTGAAGACGTATTTGAAAAAAACTATTTTGCTTAAAAGTCCTTCCTTGTTCTACGGAACCCTGAAAATTAAGGTCATTTGAATCTTCCTCTCAGTCTGAGTTCTCTAGGTTATTGTCCCATTTGGAATAAACCCAAATAGGATACACTCAGATCGTTAACTTTGAACATATTTCTTGCCACAAATGAGACAAAACATTACGGTCTTAATGCTAATCACCACACAATAGGATGAAAACAATTTTATAGATTTCTAGGCTACACATAAAAGAATGCTTAAATAAAATGCGATTTTGGATTTTCAACGCTCGGATCTGCGCCGAAAGTGGAAAATCCAATAGCGCGCTTTTCTTTTTTAGATGTCGTCTAGTTTTAGTGAAAACGGATTTAGTGATTAGTAGTATCTAGGCATACTTAGGCTATTCTAAGTATGAGGGGAACCTTGGAAGAATCTGCGAGGCTGAGTTGCGTTTGTTGCGGTATGCTTATGGATGGGTGACCATTATTTATACATCGAAGGAAGGAGAAGTGATGCGTAGAGCGTAAATCATCGTTTTTGGTTATCATAAAAAAAAACTTCTAATAACTTAGCGTGAATTTCACAAATTAAACTGAACCCGATCAATATTTGTCATCTAAACCGCGTTCAGTAGTGCGATTCTGTAACCATTTCACGGTGAAAACTTAGGTGAAGTGAGCGTGGAGTGAGCTGTCAGTGTCATTCTGATGTTAAGGATTGATACTCTTGACAGCTCACTCTAAGCTCACTTCACCTAACTTTTCACTGTGAGATTTTTTACAAAATCGATCGGTAGGAGCTGTCAGTGTCAATATTCCAGAAAAAATAATGACACTGACTTACCTGCTCTTGAACTCGGTTTGATGTGCTGATTGCATTCAGTTTCATTGGTGAAATTCACCCATAGTCTTTAAAGATAGTCAAAATCCAACCATATAATTATGATGAGCCCAGAACTTTCCTTTAAGGGGGAAGCGCCACGGTAAGCCGCTTTTCCTACGTCATCCTATTGATTGATATTTCATGAAGTACTCATTTAATAGGATTATATGAACTTAGAGAGTTGTATTAATGATTTTAATGATTGTGATTCTGTAAAGTTTTATTTGTTATGCTCGGGAATTATATTTTTTTATTAAAAAAAGTAAAAAAAATGAATTTCGCGGGCTACCTAGTGCATCCCACTAAACTAATTGGGCTATGGATATTCCATGCGCTATATTGAGAAGACAACTCAGTAAAACCCTTTGGGAAGTCTAAAAGTAGGTAATCAGCAGTGGGTAATTCCATTAAAATACTATCTTTTAAATTCCAATTTAATTTGCCTTTAAACGTCTCCAATGTTCGCCAAAACAACATAAAAATACGTCCACTTTGTAGTATGACAAATATAAAACAGAAGGTTCATTCTGAAACAACATTCTCTAGTCATTGACATATATAATATTATTTAGTTATTGCTAAGTTGTAGTAATATTTATATTTAGTCGTTTTACTAGTAGTTTTCTCAGCTCAGTTGCATAGTCCCAATTAATACTTTTTTTTTGTTTTTCTTTCTATTCTTTTACGTATGGTTTTGCTGATACGAAAAGGCATAAAATTATGTTATTGATGAAAATACTAATCCCCATCGCAGACGACAGGGACTAATTAGTATTGCAAAAATTAAAACAAAAGTTAAATTAAAAGAAGAATAAAACTGGTGTGATAAGGCAAAGGTATCAACAACAATATAATCAGCTTATAATGTTCCCACTGCTGGGACTGGCCTCGTCTCTGTGACAGGGAAAGGTAGGCAAAGGTATGTAACCATCCAATCATCCAATAATTAATAAATGTACAATAAAAGCAAGCTAAGTATAGACGCCAGCACATCAAGCTACTACAATTTGTCTTTCTTTAATAGAAGGTTCACAGTTGATTGGGAAAATTTGACAGTTTCGGCACATCATTTCGGGTAGTTGATGTGCTGGCATCTGTACAATGGAGTATTTTATTGGCTCCGTTTGGTACTGCATTATCAGAACAAGGCAGTTTAACTTCTGTTTTAATTTTTGATTAGTGCCAGTATTTTGTAAGCGGTTTTCATTAAAGTGTCGCGTCCTATTCTGTCCACGTAGCAACCAGCTGACGGCCCCCACTGATGGGCCCCGCCATCATTTTTTACTTCACCAAGATTAAGGCGACCTTTTGACCCCATTTTATAGAAAAGACTTGCGTTATTGTTTTGTTTTATTCAAATTCTAATTAGTAACTGTTGGTGCTTTTACTTATTGAAATGAGAAGGTCTTTTATAACTTGAATATACTGATTGAAATTAGAAGTTGTTTTGATGAAGTCTTGGTTTATGACTGAAGGTATTACGTACGGAATCAGGATAACAATAAAAATCTAGATTCAAATCACCAATCTATATTTGTTCGGACTACGATTACAACATTTCCTATCCTTCTATTAAAAATAGACTTAGATATAATCAGGCATAATTAGTATATATGTTCCTAATGTTGGGACACAGGCTTCCTCTCTGTGCAAATGAGTGGGCTGTAATCCACAACGCGGGCCCAGTGCGGGTTGGTAGATGTCACGTGTCTTCGAATTTTTAGGTTCTAGCACATGCCGGTTTCCTCACGATGTTTTCCTTCACCGTTTTGAGCAAGCGGTACTTATACGCTTATTCGCGATTCAGCGCCGAGTATACGCGATTCAGCGTCACCGACCCGAGCGTGACGGTTCAGTTTCGTTCACCGTTCAGAAAACGCGTTTAAAGAAGTTCTCACTTTCAAAAAAAAACAAAGAAGAAAGATTACCTGCCTAATCTCGCATTCACAACACATCTCTTAAAATATACAGTGACAATACATCGCAAAGAACGGATACCGTCTACAACCATTACTTACCCGATAACGCCTATTTAAAAAGCATTCAACTAATCGCCGGAACATAAATTTGCTTGACAACCCCCTACGGAGGGGTTTAAATCGAAAAACGGGGGAGGACAAAAGGTTTTTTTTTTGTTTCACTTCTGTGTTTCTTTCTCTTGGGGTTTCACCATTTTGATTGGATGCTTTTTTAGGTCATGTTTTTTTAATTGTGCTTGATGGGAATTTTTCCATACACAAATACATAAATTCAGGGTCTTTTTACCACAGGGGTGAAGAACACACGTTCAACAATCCTAACACATTCCTTTTGCCAACACCCGAACCTTCCGCGTCCATGTCAATAAATAAGAGGGGCAATTATAGTAATTTTAAGAACGTTTACAGTCTGATCTTAGTCTCAATCTGTCAAAGATACCTCTAATTTCCCTAAATTTTGACATGTTTTTGACATTTGTTTGTCGCCGAGATGAGACTGCGACTAGATTTCGATCGTTTTAAATTACAAGAATTGGCCTTCTGGTATATTATAAACGTGTTAGTTCTGAGTATCTTTACATAATATCGCGGTTATTCCATTTCCTCATGTCTCCAGAAAATACACGCCCTCTAAAGGTCAGTGTCTAAAAAGGGGCCTAAATGCGTAACAAACTAAATCAAAATCTGAATCAATAAAAGAATATTGCTAATCCTTTGCTTCATATGTTTAAAAAAATTGTCTGCTCAACAGCGTAAATGAAGCAATGAATGTTGTTGAACTGTCAAAATGAAAGCGATTTCTTCTTATAAGCAATCCTAGCTGCATAAAAATATTATCAATAAGCGCCAGCTAATCGAGATGAATGAATATGTACGTACCTATGTGGATACTGAAGTCGTGAAATCCTCATGACCCTTGTAATAAAAATGACAGTGTAGGAAGGTTATAACAACTTCATGTATTTCAGGGATAATGGCCCCGATTCTGTTGTTCACAAACTAAATTAAATTTAAGTTCAATGCATCTTTGTCTTTCTATTTCATTATGAAAATAACAGAAGATAAATATTAGTTTAGTCCTGTCAAATTAGATAATCCATCCAGACAAGTTTAGACGTGATTAAAAAATTGGCTACTAAAAATAAGTCAATTTACGTCAGGCGTTGACTAATTTGACAGGACTAAACTAATATTTATCTTCTGTCCTTTTTTTAATGAAATAGAAAGAAAAAGATGCACTGAACTTAAATTTAGTTTAGTTTGTGAATAACAGAATCGGGGCCATTAATTATTTAGCAAATTGATGACCAAGTCAAATTTTCCATATATCCAAGTGTCACACGGAAAATTGAAGATCACTTTGCTTAATAATACATTTTCCTGACTGTATGTAACCAGCAGATAGAAAATTAATACCTCTAACCAGATGGTTGGCCTTCACCAAAACAATAAAGCAATTTTCTTCCATAATTTTCTCTGCCATCACGAAATATAAATAAACAGAATACTTTCCGTGTCACCGGCTTGTCTGAACTTAATCGTAGGAAGCCATTATTTCAGGCGTCTGAACAATTTCGCAGCAATTTGAGGCGGTATGCCCGCCCGTCACCAAACCATTGTTGGATCTAAAGCTGGTCTTATAAGCGAAGCGAGTCGAAACTTAAATTTTCTATCAATACTCTGGCAGCATTTCAAGCAGTTTCTTACAAGGACCGACTTCAAATTTAATAATGTTTTCTTGCATCTAGCTTTTTTATTTGTGCTACTTAATCTAAGTTTACGATGAAATCTAATGAATTGGTGTTCTGCTAGGTGCAAAAAATTGAAAGTTCAAGCACTGAGTCCACCGTGTTGTAAGTTTATAAAAAAAAAACTTGTCTCGCACCTCTTTAAGTGTCAGTCTTTTATGACATGTTAGCCTACCTGTCTGACCATAAAACAAGCTCTTAAGAATAAAGAACCTCCTTTTTTGAAGTCGGTTAAAAATACACGGCGCCGCTGACGAGCGCGCTCCACACTCTCAACCTCATTGCTGATGACGTGGACATATTCTGTTGCTCTTTGGGTGAATTTGAAAGAATAGCTACCTATAGAATTTGCTATGGTACAAGCTTTGGAACTGTAAAATTTTTAAGTGTACTACAATATCGCATTGAGTCTAGCCTGTAAGGATATTTGTATGTTTGAAGTGAATAAATAAATAAATAAATACATTCTACCTTACATTTTCTAAGGAAACGGGTAGTATAGCGAGTTTAATCGAAACCTTAAAAGATTTAAAACTGTCGCCTTTTTTACAAGTAACTTTCAATTTTTTTGCAATATTGCAAGTTTCTATCTACCTTTCATCTTGTCTATGATACAAAGATACAAGAATTTTACCCGGAACTACTCTTATCTAACAAACATGTCAGACATCCGGACTACAGATTATCCGGAACTGCAGTGTCCCATATCCAGCCTTTGTTGATGGGGTATGGAGCAATATTGCCCTGTAAGCTTGCAGATAAGCTCCGCATGATCGCTCTCATAAAGAGGGATTGTTACAATATGTATCTTGGTATAACAGGGATATTAATGACTGGAAACGGCAGTGGCGAAAATAAGACGTAATTCTAACTATAGTATTGTATCCCTTGGGAAAATATCAACGTAAATTAAGTACTTACAGCTTCTTATCCCATTCTCTACCAAAGTCATAATACTACTAATACTAATACTACTTTTTCATTTACAAATAGTGCAAAAATTCTTAATATCTTTTTAATTAAAGTTAAGGAAGAAAAATATAAAGATAGCATTCGAGATTCATCAAATCATTAATCAAGATTGCATCACAAAAAACACCTTAAAAGTATAAAATATGGAAAACATTGCTTCTTGTGCGCAGGCGTGAGTTTTACACTCGCCAGTTGACGAACAGGTCATAATTCCAAAAGGGCATCAGCTCAGCATAATGTCTGCTGACAATACAAGAAAGACACGCACACACACGCGCGCCTTGTTACTTTCAATGTCAGTATAGTAGGATGCAATATACAACGTGTAACGTTAAATGCGCAAAACCTCATACACCCCAATTAGAGCATTGAGTTAAAAGCATAATACAATGAACAAAACTATTTTTTTTAAAGCTATTTTTATTAAAAAAATCGTGTTGATCCTAGCATTGCTTTATGCATTCAAAATTGAGTCTTATTACCTTAAAATAAGACCTAATTTTCTTTGGCTCAATCGGCGGATAGTATGGCAAAATACATATTTTTTGAAAAAAAAACCTATATTAAAAGTTACTGAAATCGATCCAGTAGTCAATTATGAACAAACTGTTTTCAGGTTTTGCGAATTTAACGTTACACCTTGTAGGTATATCTCACGGCTAATGGCCGAAGTGCGGCTACACCTAGTTTTAGCCGGCCGAAGTGCGGCTACACCTAGTTTTAGCCGGCCGAAGTGCGGCTACACCTAGTTTTAGCCGGGTACAACTAGGTGCAGCCGTCCACATGCGGTACGTGCGTACTTTGGGTGACATCGGTTGTATGGTTGCGGTCAGTCGATAGGCGACGTAGGATTCAAGAGCGATCGAAGCGCACCCTGAGGTTAGGTTTGGTTAGGTTACTTTCCCCCCCGGTGGGTTCCCGCATTGTCGAGGCGGGGGGGCTCAGTAGCCGTGGCTTGGTCACCCACGGTGAAGCGAAGAGGAACCCGAGGAGGGGCCGCTCGTCAGGGCTTTTGCCTGTAAGCCGACGACGTAGCGGCCAACAAGTAGGTTGCGGTGCCGCTTGGGCGACATCGCAACTGAGGCGGGCCGCGATGTCGTATGTGAGGGAGGCATCGCGGCTGAAGGTTGGAGGCCGCGGCGGGAGAGGAGTGCCGGTATTGCGGTGCGCCGCTCTCCCTACCTTCCGCGGCCTTGACGGGGTCGCCACCGTTGATGGCGGACGCGGTGGGGCCGCAGGGGAGGAGGAGTGTTGGTATTACGTTGGCCACTCTCCCTATCCTCTGCGGCCGAAAATTGGCAGGCGGCGGGGCCAACGACCTGTCCCGCCGCAAGGGGACCAAGGGTGCCCAGACACGGGGTCGTCTGGCGCCCATGTGCTGGTTTGGTCCCTGGGGTGGTCACGGCGTGCTATGTGTTCTGGTGCGCCGGTGATGGGGAGCACTCCCCAGAGGAGGGTCCGGTGACGGACAGCCGCGGCGGGTTCACGGATGAGTGCTAACGCGTGCCCGTGTTCCCGCCATAAGCGGCGGAGGAGGACACCGTGGAGTTTTAGTGGGTAAGAGTCCCACATAACTGCACTATCTCCCCGTGGTAGTGCAGTATGCATGAGCATTTCTCCACGTTAAAAAAAAAAAAAAAAAAATGGTTAGGTTACTTTAAACCCTTTACACAGAAATAGCTCCATCGACGTAGGATGCACCTAGTTGTACCCGGCTAAAACTAGGTGTAGCCGCACTTCGGCAATTAGCCGTAACATATACATCTGATGCACCCTGGCCCTTCACCGTGTCCGGTATCACTTTGCCGACTTGCTTATGGTTTTGCCACGGCATGCGCTATTTTCATTTACTTTGTGCCGATACAGACAGAACAGCATAATCAGCCTTTAATGGTCCAGTACTGGGATACAGGCCTTCTCTCGGTGAGAGGTAGTGGGCCGTAATCTCCTACGTGGGCCAAGTGCGGGTTAGTAGATGTCGCATACCTTCGAATTTTTGGTTCTAGGACATGCCGGTTTGCTCACGTTGTTTTACTTTGATAGTGGTAGTGATGAAATAATTTACACAAAGTAAAGCGCCTGTCTAGATTTGAACGGTTTGAACCTCATAAATCGCGGTCGAGAGAGCTATGTCATGTAATTATTCTACCCAAATTTTTACGTGTACATACCTTTACATTAAGTCATGGCAGGCTTTTGTCCTAAGAATTTTTGTCCTCCCACAAAAGTCCGTATTCCGGCGCTTTGTATCTCAGTTCCGTAGTAGATAAGCCCCTTGTGGCTTGAGCTCTCATTTTGATGCTTTACTACTGAATCTTCTTTTTATTTCAGCTTCCAGACTTTCAGTTTTGTTGTTATGTCTTGTTCCTGAGTTTTGTGGTTTAATTATATTTTTTGGGGTACCTTTTTAGTTTGTTGGATTTATTATAAGTTTAGTGCGGGCCCGCACTAGGCACGCGTGGCCCACTCCCTCTTACTGAAAGGAGTTATTTCAGGAAATTACTATAGGTACCACGATATGTCCTATAACTGTATGTGATTTTAGTTTGTGTATATCTTAGTGAATAAGTTGTTGAAGTGCCTTATCAATAAATGAATAAATAGGTAAAAAGCGATGAATGAGGAGATGGATGAGGAAGGCGGAGGACGAAGTGTTGTGGCGCAGCCTGGGAGAGGCCTGTGTCCGGCAGTGGACTGCGATAGGCTGAGTTGATTGAGGTAAAAAGCCCTTATACTGGTGAGCGAAGGTTTATAAGTTCGAGCCCCATCCCTTGCATAAACAACAAACGTAGCCACTAAGAGGAAATGCGGTCGGAGAGACTTTTGAAAAGGCCTAAGTAAAAAGTCATAATTCGAGGTTTGAGTTTCGCCTATTAGGACCTCCAATATTGAACCAATAAAAATATATTTCATAAACTGAATAAGAAGAATGTATACTGTGTCCCTATGTTTTTATTTATTCATTAATAGTTGTCAAATTTGTATACTAGACCTCTGTTGACAGTGGTTTAAAACGGCATTTTTTTAAAGGGTTCTAGTGCTTTTAAAAATAATGTAACATAGGGACATACAAGTAGTTAATATTTATTATTCTGTAAAAAATCATGGCTTTATGGTCATTGACCAGAAAGAAAAAGAGAAAAAGAGCGTTTCTATGGAGAAAAGACCACCCGCATTTCATCCGAATACATGGTTTTCGGTGTTATAAAAACAGACAACCAATATTACTAACTATGTATACATAAGCATTGTCTCTCATATCGCGATGACAATAGAACACGAGGATAGCATTTCGTGTTGAAATGACAAGCCAGTCAGCTAGATTGGCAGCGGAAATTACTGCTCAAGTCACGATATATATCATCACAGGAAGAGTCTTTTTAAATGATTCAATAAATATCACACTCGATGCGGAGGGGCTCGTGGCTAAATATTGTAATAACAGCCGCACGGGTCTATAGAAGGTTTTTGCTACGCTTGCAATGGTTTAGTTCGTGCGGATGTGTGACCATCTATTACATAGCAGACGCCTCCGTGTCTCGGAAAGCACCTTAAGCCGTTGATTCCGGCTGTCATTCGGGGCTCTTTGACATTCGTTACGGGCAGTGCCTAAATTTCTACCGAGGGCCTACTAAGACTTACTAAGGGTACAGGGTTGTGGAGGTCAGATTCTAATCGTATTTGTTTATTTGCTAAGAAAGTAGGTACAGGCGTCAGCACATCAAGCTACTCGAAACTGTAAAATTTTTCCAATCAACTTGCAACTAAGCAATAAAGTTGAACATCTATTTTTAAAAAAATGTAGTAGCTTGATGTGCTGGCGTCTGTACATAAAATTAGGCAACAAAATAAATAAAAAATGATAGAATTAAGTCAAATATTAAATTTAAAGTGTAGTCTCAGATAGGCAGTCGATCCATGAAAAATACTGGTATACAGCTGCACACTAATCAACCATTGCGACTTTTGTAAGCCAAAATCTACCGTAGCGACAAAGCAATTTACCACCGACCGATTCAGCAATTCTTAGGGAAATTATTCAACTGTCTTGAAACCCGCAGCGAAATCAATCCGAAAGCTCGTAATACAGCAAGGAATTAATAAATTTACGATCACAAATCCCCTTGATTCGATTACCAAAAACGGTAGCGAAAGCAATACCGATGCCCAAATTCGGATCAGAGTCTATGTCAGTGGTACCCAAACTTTTTTTTACCAGGGACTTTGATTTCTTAATTGTTAGCAAAAAAAAAATACATATTATAAATCTAAAATTTAACTTGAATCAAAACAATGTTAAACTCAAAAGTGGAATGCATTAATGTACTATGTCGATTTATTTTAATAGAAAACATAACGTTTGAAATATAAAAAAAAACATTCGGTTTGCATCAATGTGATTTTTGAACTTGATCTTCTGTACAAGATCGGTAATTCTGCGATTACGAATATTTAAAGCGTTATAAATCTATACGTAATAATAAATTAAAGTCGCTTCTGAACTACTCAATGGATTTTTTCCGCAAGCTTTATGTTTATAAAAATACAATTAAACTTAGATTAAATACAGAACCATGCTAAACAAGGGCGGGGTGCTATCAAACCTATAAACCTTTCAGACAACTGGTTGAGAACCAATGGTGTACGCCATTCAAAAGGGTACGTAATCCTATATAGTTGTCAGCGAGTTTGCAAACTCTGAGGTTCACGGTACGTCAGCCGAGTTAGGTACTTTAATCTCGTTAATTCTTTGTCTTTAATCATGTTTCTTCTATATTATATTGTTTGGAAGAAATCGGGCTTGATCAAATTATCGGAAGAGAGATTGTGTGGTGAGAAAGTTATTGTATTGTTTTTTCTCTTGTGTTGGCAGGAGATTTACAAAAATAACTTGTGTAATGTACATACATTATTATTGGAACGAAGTTCTTTAACGGAGCTTGCGATAGGGGGGTAAACTCGTCACGTAGCGAAAAAGCGTTATGCGTGACTCCATGCGACTTTTGTTATAATTACATAATAGAAACAATCAGAGAAAAAGAGAGAGAGAGATAGATAGTTTTCATGGTTTTCGAGAGTACTGAAGCCGATAGGGCAAAATGAAAATTCAAGATGGCGGCTGCGAAAATGTTCAAATTTTTCATCATGAGTGTTGTTTTTATAGAAGTATGAGGAACAGAGAGTAAAGTTCATTCATACCCTATACTGGTGACCCCGATGTGATAGTGTATTAGAAATATTATAATAAACGCTACTAATGACTCTTTAGTGTTTTATGTTTATAAGTTTAATGTATATTGTGTGTTTCTGTTTATTAGTGGAGGATGTATAAATATATTATGTACATATTGTCAATATAATGTGAGTCACCTACATTTTTATGGTTTTCGAGGGTGCTAAAGCCAATAGTGAGGTTTTTTCACGATGGTGGCTGCAAAAAATACAAAATGACGAAAAAATTTAAGTCGCCATCTTGGATTTTCATTTTGAACTCCGTTCTTGCTGGCAGCGTCGTTACAGCGAATGTAAGTACAAAATAAATCATTTCTGGCTTAATGGAGCAAAACAAACACGAACCTGTATTAAGATTGTATGCGTTGTATTTGTCAGCCAGCTAGTTTGGTAGCGCTAACTTTATGGGCGAATTTCACCAATTAAACTAAACGCACTAGCACATGTAAACCGTGTTCAGGAGGTGTTTACAAACAATGATGATACTGACAGCTATTAAACGCGGTTCAGAAGTTTTAATCGCTTGTAGTTTATTGGTCATTCGCCTTAAGTGTAATAAGGTATGTTTATGTCATTTAGATGAGAGTGGTAAAACTCAAGTCAATTTCCCAGTGTGGTGTAACAACGCTCTGTATAGACGCGTGGTAAAATATATCGAGAATACCATTGCATTTGATGTCGTGATAAAGGCTATTATGCTCTAATAATCGTTCTTCTCAGTCAGTGTAGTAACGTCTATTTGATTGTATAGACATTTTCAATAATTTTTTGACAACATTATTAATTTCTCCGAAAGGCAAAATTGGCTTGCATAACCCAGCAATTTATATTCTATTTTTATTCCCAGTACATTCAGGTAGAATCCAAATACGTACGTAACTACCTAACTACAACAAATATAACCTGGATATGTTCCAAATACCGGGCAATTCCTCCAACTAGCTGATAATGCTGAGATATTGTCTAGCTGGCATTAGGTGGAGCAAGTCTCCGGCTTACTTGGCTTATAAACTGCTACACCTATCTCGAGAGCATGATAAAGAACTGATTGTAGAAACACCTACTCGTAAAGCATGCGATAAGCTTTCTGCTTAGATATACGATGAGATTTGCATACCTACAGACAATACTTCCACAGCACCATCTCCTGCTATCACCAGCACATGCCATTTAATCTCTTCACCACCCTTGGTTGATTGGTAGAGGATACCTAAAGCATTAAGTGCGCCTTTGTATCTTTTTTGTGTGCGAAAACTTAAATAAATAAATAAATACTTACGCTTCCGATAGACATGAAGAAATTTGTTTCGGTTCGGAGGCACCAATCCGTTGGCGAGCAACGAACGGTGAAGCGCTATGATAACGAGCGATTACTCGCTGGTGTGTACCATTCGTGAGTTTCTCAGCGAGTGTCCTTTTTTTGAGTTCGGGGGGAAATCTTCAAAAGGCACTCGTCTTTCGGGGAGGGATATTGAGGAGTGTGAGATTTTTACCTCAGAAATGAAAAATAATATCAAAATATTTATTAAAAACTAGCTTTTGCCAGCGACTTCGTCCGCGTGGAATAATGACTTCCGGAAATTGAGGCACTAACTCTCATAGAGTTTAACCGATGTGCTCTTTCTTCTGCCGATTCTTGAGAACGCGTATTTCTCATTCAACGCGTTTTTCAAGACAATAGCGGGCGGACGCCGGCGTCCGCTTGGGGCTTGAATAACTAAAAATATATAACTACGTCTAATATATAAAATAATATATAATAAAACCTACTTCCCTTAAAACTAAATACCTATAACTACTATAATTAATAATACCTATACCTATAATTAATAAAAGTACCTACGTTTTTACCTACTTAATATTAAAAAAAGCTGAACATAAATTAACCAAAACTTACCTACTACTAACCTATTACTACTTCACCTAAAAAGAAATCCTGTTTTCCCAACATTTCCCTTCACTGCTCTGCTCCTATTGATCGTAGCGTGATGAAAAGTATACTATAACCTGCCCAGGAGTATGAAGAACAATTGTACCAAGTTTCGTTGAAATCCGTCGAGTGGTTTTTGTTTCTATAACGGACATACAGACAGATAGACAGACAGACAGACAGACAGACGGACAAAAATTTTACTGACTGCATTTTTGGCGTCAGTAACGATCACTAATCACCCGCTGATAGTTATTTTGGAAATATATTTCATGTACAGAATTGACCTCTCTACAGATTTATTATAAGTATAGATAGAAAACCCTGCGGCAGAAAAAAAAGTGGCAGACATGTCCTGCCTTCTCCCATTTAAGTTGGGCAGCCTTTTGAGCCACGTCACCTATCTTTGTTTGGGAGCGTAGTAATGTGCTCATCATATATACTATAGAATATAAAATGAAAGTTCTTATTGAAGTATCTAAAAAGTCAACGGACTCTGATTCTACGCGAAATAAGAATAAACATTTATTACAGTGACAATTCAATTTCAAGACAAAACACAAAATGGAATTTCATACCAAGAACACACTGTGAATCTATGTATAGGTTGAAATTGAAAACATGCGACAAACCGAAAGGGAACTAAGGGACCAAAGCTGCAATGGGGAAATTAATCAGCTGTTCCCCACATTTTGACGAGTTATGCGAACATAAATGTAGGGAACAGCTGATTTTTTTTCGCGATTTCACGTTTGGTCCCTTATTAAAAGTTGTTCATAATGATGAGTACAATCCCTCATTTCGATTTGTCGCATGTTTTCAATTTCACCCTGTATACAAGGTGTAAGATAATTAACGAAAGACCTCAAAAAACCCAATTAGAGTATTGAGTTAAAAGCATAACATATGACCAAAACTTATTTTTTAAAGCTTGCTATTTTTATTAGGAAAATCGTGTTGACACTAGCATTACTTTATGCATTTAAAATTGAGTCTTATTGCCTTGAGGTTTAAGGCTTAAGGTTTAATTTTATTTGGCTTAATGGGCGGTTAGTATGAAAAAATACATAATTTAAAAAAAAAATACCTATATTAAAAGTTACTGCTAGCCTGTTTATATGTATGTACACAAATTGTTAAATAAATAAACCTTCCGGATTTGTCTAAAAGCTTAAATGATTGTGAAAACCGCATCAGAATTCGTTGTGTAGTTTAGAAGAAAAACGCGGTCACACAGACAAACACGAAAAGCGATATATTGAATATAATTTATATCATCCCCCTTACAGTAAGCGTTGTATAGCGTATGTATTACTATACATACGCTATACAACGCTTACTGTGACAGCACTTTGTCTTGCTTTATCGAAAGTCAAATTACTGACGACTGAAAGAGAGAAATCGGTGTGTAAGAATTCATCTGATATAACACGTTTATTAGCAAGGGGGTAAGAAGACAAAGCGTTGTGTAAGTTCTATACAGACGCTACAGGACGTTTATTAGTTAGGGGTTTAGTATAAATAAAGAAGAAAATAACAAATGTGTGTGTGTGTTTTCTTGCAGTTCACAACCACATAATTCTATTCAGATAAACTAGTTTCTTAATAACTATCTTAATCTCGAAAAAATAAAGATAAATCGTTAAGAAAAAAAAAAGAAATATCATCGAGACCAATGAATCTATCTCTGTAAAATATTAGCGTAGTCATCGTGATTAGACGTATCTTTTGCTAATATCTTTATGGAATCGCCGTGAGAGATGTATCTTTCTTTTGATTTATTAGTACAATGCCGATTAGTGTTGTGTCTTTCAGGTTCATGGGAACAGATGATGAGATATTTTGTCATTTGTATTTCGTGTTTCACGAATTGTGTACCAGACGCCAGCACATAAGCTACTACAATCTGTCAAATTTCTTTAATAGATTTTCAACTGTATCGCTAAAGCATAAGGTTCAAAGTTGATTGGGAATATTTGACAATTTTGGGTAGCTTGATGTGCTGGCGTCTGTACAAATAAACGTTATTCTTTCTTAGATAAACTTTGCGGTGTTTGACAGTCTTCACATAGGCCAAAAGTCCGAAAGTCTGACAACCAGTCTTACTAATGGTTTACCATAAATCTGTAATTCTGAGAATCTTAAAAATGACACTGATGTCACTATTAGCGTGGCCACCTACTGGGCACAACTCATCTAATAATGTACAGACGCCAGCAGGTCAACCTACCCCCATCTGTCAAATTTCTTTGATAGATTTTCAACTTTAGCACAGAGGAATAAGGTTCATATTCAATTGGGAAAATCTGACAGATTGGGGTAGCTTGATGTGCTGGCCTCTGTACAGACGCCAGTACATCAAGCTACCCAAAACTGTCAAATTTTCCCAATCAACTTTGAACGTTAAGGTTGAAAATGTAATAAAGAAATTTGACAGATTGTAGTAGCTTTATGTGCTGGCGTCTGTACCATTGATTAATAGGTTTTAGAGGTCAGATAGACAGTCGCTCCATGTAAAATATTGGTATTCAGCTGCGTCCGGTCAAACTGGAAACCGGCCACAACACAATTATGTAGTTAGAAAATGTCTAGGCAGATGATGGGAAACATTGCGATGATCCTGGAAGGAAATGAGTGCTGGTATAACTACAGACACTAGGACTTTTAATTTCGTCTTTAACGTTGGCAAAGCAACGGTTCCCATAAAGTAAAACGTCTCCCATACGGCAATAGAAAAGCTACGCTCAAGACGTTTAATCCTGTGTCTGTAACACAGTTTATACTAGCACAGACACAGACGTACACTCTGTCTTAAATAATGCATAAGTAGCGTTACACTTCATTGTTTTTTATGTTTGATTGAGATGGACAAATTGTATTTGGCTCTTTGATAATAAATATTATTATTATTAAAAAAATCCGTTAATATAGAAGTTAACACTCCGAGTAATGGATTAACCTTATTTGTTTTCATTAAATTCTGTTAACTTTCCATAAGTCCGTTGATCGTCAATCGTACCTACCTACTATTTGCCAAAAATATTAGCATAATCAGCCTTTAAAGTTCCCACTGCTGGTACACAATTCTCTTCTCGGTGAGAGGGAGAGAGGCATTCGCCACGCGGGCCCAGTGCGGGTTGGTAGATGTCACATGTCTTCGAAGTTTTTGTTCTAAGACATGCCGGTTTCCTCACGATGTATTCCTTCACCATTTTGAGAGCAGTGGTGATGAAATATATTACACAAAGTAAGTGGTTCGAACTCACCATCTATGAGTCGCGGCGGTTACCAATTGACCACCATTGCTCCCAAATGACGGGAAACAAACTTACCAATAATTTTGTGTTTGTTTGCCTTATAATAAAAAAACATAATTTAAAAAACCGACATGGATATTAAACATTTTACCTACTCAAACATTATTTTAATTTTAAATAAAATGTGGAACATTCTACGTTCTCAGATGTTCGTGACTTGGCAGACATCTCGAGCTGCGGAGTGCCACGTCATCATTTTTCATCAATCCGTGACGTCATAATATCGATGAGATGGATTTACTTGGCGTTCATACTCGGTTCACGTATAGCTTGGGACGTTGTTCCACTTGAGATGATTAGGTACCCTTTAATGCATCCCATCTATTCTCCTATGAGGTTAATAATGACAGCATTCTAGCAGTTTACGCAAGGTTGGGGAAAATTCGGGCAAGTATCAATGTGACTTTTTCAACACATATGCACTTTCTGAGTTGATTTGAATTTAACCCCTTTAGGGAATTAATTTTCAAAAGCCTTTCTTAGTCCTCACTGTAATACGATACCCCTTGGTAAGACTGGTTGTCAGACTTTCGGGGTTCTGACGACCCGTAACGACTGTCAAAGGTTCACGAATGACAGCCGGGACCGACGGTTTAACTTGTTTTACGAGGCACGGAGGGGTCTTGGTATGTAGAGATGGTCACCCATCCACGAACCGACCGTGCAAGCGTAGCTTAAGCGTAGTTATTATTTAGCCACGAGCCCCTCTGTTTATGTCCTATAGTAATTATTTCAAATAATCCTGTTATTTTTGCAGAAAATATTCTGTATTCATTTCTTTGTGTAAACGACATTTCTATTACGTGAATAAACTTACTTCGTTTTTTCTGTAAAAAGATTTGAATTTCCTGAAGAAGCTACCATTACATTTTTCATTAGGCCTTTGTGGAAAAAGTAATAAGTTTCTTTTTGTGGTTTAGTAACAATCTTTATCCATACTAATATTATAAATGTGAAACTGTATGTGTGTGTCTGTTTGTTTGTCCGTCTTTCACGGCAAAAGTGAGCGACGAATTGACGTGATTTTTTAAGTGGAGATAGTTGAATGGATGGAGGGGCTACTTTTTTTTTTCTTTTTTTTTTAACCGTGTTACCCCAAATTTAACGCGAGCTAAGCCGCGGGCAAAAGCTATATTTTCGTTTATTTCTTTTCATAGATATTTAATACATATCTATTATTTTTTTTTACAAAAACATTAAAAAAACATTTATAAATATAAAAAATAGTGACCCATCGGCATCAGGAACAGGGTCCAAGCTGTCTATGGTCAGGGATCTAGAGAGAGGTACCTCCTCACTATAAGTGCCGTGTTCTGGAGTACTGCTTTCTGAATCAAGCCCTTTTCGGAAGTCGGTGTCGTTGGGTTCGCATTTTCATTGTGTGCCGCCGACTTCCGAAATTAAAGTTATTTTTCACTTCGTCTCTTTTTTGGAAGTCGGTTGTTTTTTTTTTGGAAAAAAGTTTTTTTTTTCACTTTTAAGGTGATTGCGCAGTGATTACCGCGAAATTCAATTTTTTTTACGTTTTTGGCAATTAGCAGGTCAGTGTTAGGTTGTATCTTGATCAAAATATGATTCGCGACTATAACAGGTAGAATTATAGTCATTAGAATCATTAATACATCTTCCTAAGTTAGATTTGTACCACAAGAAGAAATCTCCTAGGGAAAAGTGTTTATGGTACAAATCTCACTTATAAAGATGTAAGAATGCTTCTTATGATTATAATTCTGTAAATACGTACCTGTTATAGTCGCGAATCAAATTTTGATCAAGATACAACCTGACACTGACCTGCAAATTGCAAAAAACGTAAGAAAATTTCAATTTCGCGGTCTACCACTTCCCATTCACCTTAAGTTGTACTAATCCCACAAAAATTCGTATAACACTACTCGCTATGTAAATATCAGTGACAGGAAGTCATTATAACATCATCAATATAAACTAAGTGGCAAAAATACATATTATTGAAGCTAACTCAAAAACTACTGAAGCAAAGTTAATAAAATTTAAGGGCAACCCTAAAGGCATATTCTATACATAATTTTTTTTTAAATCGATTCACAATTGCCGGAGATATCGCGTAACAAATATACAAAAAAAAAATACTGTCGAATTGAGAACCTCCTCCTTTTTGAAGTCGGTTAGAAACAGATATAGTAGTAATATAGAAGTGTAGTCCTCCAGAACGTATTTCGGCTATGGCGGCAAATCTCAACAAAGACTAACTTTCGGCGCGGGATATATTAAAGTGTGTAGGCACAGAAGCACTGCCAACGGCTTAACGTGTCCTGGGTTCTTTCCCGGGTCAGGCGAAGTGTTATTGAGATTTTCCATTAGGAATTTCTTAGTAAAAGCCCGGATTTTGGGAATGTGATACCCCTGATACCCCCCGTGCTTCGGAATAAAGTAGTAAGTAGGTTAGGTATCTTTTATGAATCCTCAACTAAACAAGAATGTACTGTAACTGAACTATAAATATCATATGACATATTTTTCCGGTAAAATAGTGCAAACTTTTTAAGTTAAGATAACTTTTGGCAAATGCATACGTATGTGAAACTTGAAACAATAGAAATAAACTACATTTAAAAGTACACCTTATTTTCTAGCAAATAAAAATTCATTCAGAATGGCTGCTAAAAAGCCAGGCTTTAGATTAGAAACGAGTAAAGAAACCCTTTATTTAGGGGTGAGTTCAGCTATTTGGTACGCCTCTGTTAACGATAACGCGTTTTGCAGGTATTTTATTGTTTAATGTTAAATTAATGTTAAGGGTTTCGGGTATTTATATTAATGGGCGCTAAGCTGCCTGTTTTTTGTTTGATATTAGATAATGTTAGATAGGTCATTGTAATGTCGTGAGAACATTATACCTAGCCGGATTATGCATCGTGCAAAGCACCTGTCTGGATTCGAACCTACGACCTACAACTCGTAAGTCGTAGTTACTACTGGTCTCCTACTGCTTTCTATCTGTATCTTACTGATCTGTAGACCATTTTTTATTTTATCAAGTACCTACCTGGTACTTGTTGACAGTCCTACGCTGTCCTCCCATACCTACTGTAATTTGAAAACATTGTAAAAGCCATTTATTTTTAAAAGAGTAACCGTAGAGTTTCTTGCCGGTTCTTCTCCATAGGAAACAACCAATTGGAACCGTGCACCTAGCTTCTGATGTTTCATACGTGCCCGTGAAGGCTTATATGAAATAATATATTTTGATTTTTTCTAATCTACCTTTATAATTTACTAACTTCTGCTTGCGACTTCGTCCGCGTGTAATTTCGCATCCCTGCCCGCAGTGTCACTTCGTTTTTGCTTAGAAATCTGACTTTTTTGCTCGGCTTCTAAGGGACATTGCGTGATGTAAAAAAGTCTAAATAAAATAGCCTTCCTCGAGAATTGGGCTATCAAATGCAAAAATAATTTTTCGAATCTGACTAGCAGTTTCAGAGATAAGTGCGTTCAAACAAACAAACAATCAAACTCTTCAGATTTATTAGTACCCCTTTACTAATAAACGTTGTATAGTGTCTGTATAGTTACAGCCCGAAAGCCCGAAAGTCTGACAACCAGTCTTACCAAGGGGTATCGTATTACCTACAACTGGGTTGTGGAGGGCAGATAGGCAGTCGCTCCGTGTAAAATACTGGTATTCAGCTGCATCCGGTTAGACTGGAAGCCGACCCCAACATAGTTGGGAAAAGGCTAGGCAGATGATGGAGCGTCTGTATAGTTACACAATGCTTTGTCTTCTTTCGAAAGTCAAATTACTGACGACTGAACGAGAGAAATCGGTGTGTAACTATTCATCTGATGTAATACGTTTACTGTTAAGGGCGTTAGTTTATAAATTACGTTCATTTTTAAAGGCGTAAGTCCAACCTTCTACTGAAATATCCTCAACACTAGATATATTACACTATCGTTACTAAAAACGTAGTCTATGATTCAGCATTCTGCTAATAATGATCGATGAGCCATTAGCCATGAAATAGTTTGATGGCTGCCGACCCTTATTTAATAACATACTATTGTTTTACGATATGTTACACTAATTTGATAGAATATTAGTTTTAGGGGTGCTGCGTCAGCATATTCGTTTAGAAGGGTGAAAAATTGCGTAAGTGCTATTATTTCTCTACTATCGGATTCACGGCTTTTCCCTGGGAAGTTACAGCTGCTTTTCTGTATCTATATAGTGGACCTAACCAGAAGGCTAAAAGTCAACCAAAAGGCAATGAGAGGAGTTTTCCTACGTTATCAAATCAGAAATGAAGAGATCCGCAGGAGAATCAAGGTAGCTGACATAGCCCGAAGAACTGCTAAGCTTGGCAGTGGGCAGCAGTGGCGAAGACTGAATTTATGACAGAGGTAAGCCGCAGCAAAAAAAATGTCAATAAACCGTTTCATTATATTTCAATGATGAATTGACTATAGAGTGGTTGTGTTATGAATTTTCGAAGGGAAGCCGGCGGGAATCGAGTTGATTGGTGCCTTCGACACTGATAGGCAGGGCACATTGCTTGCAGAACAGATGGCCGATGGGGCCGAAAGGTTCAGAAGTTGTGACGTTGGAAGGCTTCCCACAAGATGGACCAATGACCTTGAAAAGACCGCACGAATCTGCTGGATGCGGGAAGCACAGAAACGGTGGAAGTGGAGGTGCTTGGGTGAGGCCTATGTCCAGCTCTGGACGTCTTTTGGCTGAAATGATATTTATACATATAATAAAATTAAAAAAAATAATTTTTGTCACATGGATAATTTATAACCTGGATTTAACACATTGGGTACTTTTAATCTCGGTAGTATGTTCCCATGAGAAATTTTTCGATATCCTCGCCGGCGAAGCTGCGAAAAAGCTACATATATATTAAAGTTGCTTCTCGTGTCTGTCTGTCAGACCGCGTTGTTCTTCTAAACTGCGCAACGGATTTTGATGTTGTTTTAACCATCTATCTTTTTTTCTGTTTTCCTTCTTAGTTAGTTTTATTCATGATCTGGCAGTTTCAGTAATTTATGCGGCCTACCTAAATGTCTATTCTTTGGTATTGTTTGTCGAATCGTTGAGCTCCTCAAGTTCTGAGTTGAGCTGCACATTTTTTTTGACAAATGGGAGCACTGACTGGACAGGTCCCCTCAATCTGTGTGGTTCTTTCCTCAAAAGACCATTTCAGACACCAATCTACATGGTCCTCAAAATGATCTGACCAAGACTATTTCTGGATTTTTATATACACATTGACATTGATAAATTTTACATATACAGTGACATGAATAATTTAATGACTGTGAATGTGAAGATTATTTGGGTTAATTTTATTTTGCCTTTGTTTTTTTTCTCAGATAGTTTTATTCATGGTCTGGCAGTTTGAGTAATTTATGCAAACTACCCAAATGTCCTTTCTTTGGTATTGTTCGTCGAATCGTTGAGCTCCCTAAGTTTGAGTTGAGCTGCATGATTACTGACAAATGCGTACACTGACTGGACGGGTCCATTCAATCTGTGTGGTTCTTTCCTCAAAAGACCATTTCAGACACCAATCTACATGGTCTCTACATGATCTGACCAATATTATGTCTGGACTTTAAAAGAGACTGTAGACTGAGTTTGTTTCGGCCTTTCTTCTCAGAGTAGTCAGATAAGAAACGCCGACCTCATCTCGTTTTAAAAATATATGATTGACGTGTAAAAGTGTTTTTACAAACCTACTTCATCATCTGCCTAGCCTTTTCCCAACTATGTTGGGGTCGGCTTCCAGTCTAACCGGATGCAGCTGAATACCAGTATTTTACATGGAGCGACTGCCTATCTGACCTCCACAACCCAGTTACTGGGCCTGTCTAACCTACTTACAGAAATAAAATCATTTATCATTTACCATCATTTAGTTTATTTATTCCGGAAGGTTTGTGTGTATAAAGCTGCGTTTTCACTTAGCGTTTTGAACAGTTCTGAGCGAGCAAATGTTTGTTTGCGTGTACTAACTTTTGTTTAGTGTTTGTTTTCTCGTTTTTAGTGAATACAGATATTTTCTGTTTTGAGCGAACACCGGCAGACCAGATATACAATAAAATCCTTCCTTAGAACCAAAAAATCTGTTAACTCTCATTAAAATCTATTAACAGACAGACACCTTCATTAATTTGCCACCCCTCACGCATTAAAAAAACCCTTTAAAAGGAGGACCCAATTAATGTAAGCGTCGATTAACCGTTTTTTTCAATTTTTCCATTTTAATGTATCATTCTACCAAAACCGGTTTTCAGCGCAGTTTACACGGTTTCAATTTACAAAACATGTTTCAATAGATACCCGGTGCTAGTTGGCACGGGTACAAGCAGTTTAATAGCCAATTAAAATGGAAACCACAGCGTATGCAGAACAACACACGCGTGATTGCGTAAATGTTTCGTAACACGCTTAGTGGATGTTTAAGGGCTGTGGAAGTGGACGTATTAGAAGGGGGGATGTACTATTACAATTACTAATTTATTCATGATTGCCTCTTTTTATGAACTTCAAATAATTAGTATTTTGCGACCTACATATTTGGATGTAGCGGTTGGTCGCAGTTTATTTATTTATTTATTTAAACTTTTCGCACAAAAAGGTACAAATGTGGACTTAATGGTTAAGGCATTCTTTACCAGTCAACCAAGGGTGGTGAATAGATTGAATGACAGTTTTTTGTTTGAGTGGAACAATGATAAAAAACTATAAAACACACACAAATACATAAATAGGTTATATACACATACATACTATTTACTATAATATGTACGTATAATGTATACGTATAATGTAATATATAAAATTCTCGTGTCACAGTGTTAGTTACCATACTCCTCCGAAACGGCTGGACCGATTTGAATGAAATTTTGTGTGCATATCGGGTAGGTCTGTGAATCGGCCAACATCTATTTTTTATATCCCTTTTTTTTTGCAAAACGACGTATGCGGGGTCAGCTCGTCTAATATCTCTGTGTATATCGCGTATGTAATGTTTGCTTTAAAGGGTGATTAATACCGGAACATGGCATGTTTGGCGTTAAAAAACATACATAAACGTGTACACAATAAAAACAAACAATTTCGACTAAAAACCGCTGATTCTCTATATTTTTGTTTAACAAACGAATCAGCTTGAAAACATTTGCCTACCGCACAACTCAACACGAAAAGCGTTAACAATGTTATTTATGTGACCGAACAACTGTACTGGATATTTAGTAACAGTGATATTTCACGTATATAAAAATAACAGTGATATTTTCCACGTACAAAATAACAGTTACTTTTCATGAATAAAAATAACAGTTATTTTCACACGTGAAAAATCTCTGTTATTTTTGGTGTGAAAAATGCATAGAATACTGTTATCAGCAAGTGGCAGGCACTGGCGGTGTTTTATATCCAACTAAATGTGATTTGTTCGCGCAATCTCTCATTTTTTACCTTTTTCGCGGGAAAAAGAGCTTTACGTTGGAAAATGGAGTGATTTCACGACCACGTTGTAATTTGTGTAGTAGGTAGGCGCCGATCCCCTTGTTCATAAATTAAACTAAATTTAAGTTCAGTGCATATATTTTTTTCTATTAAGAAAAGGACAGAAGATAAATTTTAGTTTAAGTATTGTTAAATTAATCAGCGCCTGACACTACTAAAATTACGTCAATTTAAGTCTGGCGCAGATTAATGTGACAGAACTAAACAAAAAATGTATCTTCTGTCCTTTTCTTAATGAAATAGAAAGAATATGATGCACTGAACATAAATTTAGTTTAGTTTGTGAACAACAGAATCGGCATCACTGTTCTAGTTTGAAACGTATGAATACTCCTTTTGAAAGTCAGGAACTTTGTTGAGGATCATTTTCTCTAGTGTAAAGGAGTAGAGTTGAATGTACTTAACACTTTATAGCATCTACCAACTACAGACATGTATATACTTACACTTTACATACATTCACATTTATTCATCATACTCTTTTATCAGGTTTACATCTTATTTTGCGAATCGGCCTAAAACGATTAATTTCCTTTTATAATTTCCAAATTAAATATTTCTATAGTTTTCATTGTTATGACATTTACGTCAGGCTGTCAAGCTGCGATTATATTTTTGTTAATTTTCTCTCATAGTTTCTTACTGGCTTAGTCTATGAAGGTTACTTTTGATTTATATAATTTAAATTATTTTTATCTTTATGTTAGCTCAAATATTGTATTTTATAGATAATTGTGACTGTTTATTGAATAACTGTATCCTAACTTAAATTTATAAAAAATATTGACACACTCTCAGTATTTATCAAAGAGGTTTTTAAACAAATATTTCTGGCCGCTTCAAGCTCATGACAGGAGCTATTTTATGAATAAAACTAATTTTGGAAAGAACTAAAAGAAATGAAGATGGAAAAACAAATGGGAGACTCATATAAAAGGACCTCTGACATATTATTTTGGGAAATTCAGCTCTGGTTTCACTCAAAGAAACATCTCCGCGAGAGACCACGTCCAATTACTAAAGGAAAAGTACAACAGAAGTCAAGCCTTAACTAAACTTGACCAAGGAACTACACACATCAAAAGTGTCTAGGGATCAACATATATTTTTGCAATAACTTTTCTCCTGATTGATATTAATTAAAATTTTCTTTATGGATTCATCAAATAAAGTGTTTTCGTTTGTCACAGTAGCGATAAACCAAGTCACCTTTGCATTAATAAAGAAATTTGCCATTTTCCTAATAAAGGGATTTTTGACATTTGAACCACTAACACAAAAGTTCGAAAAAAAGACTGAAATAACAGTTTTCTCTAAAATTTTATTGGGTAACTTAAACAATTAATAATCCGTGTTTCTACCGCGAACACTAACAACACAAGAACATCGGTTTGGCATACTCAAAATGAGTTCATCCAAATCACGCTGTGGAATGGCCGCCCATGTTCGTTGCAACAACAAAAAAAGGTCTTCTTGCGACTGGATACCCTCCATATTCGGTAGAGCTCTTCTCTGTAGCATATCCCATGCATGCTCAATCGGGTTCAAGTCTGGCGACTGAGCAGGCCAGGGCAGGACATTGATGTTAGCTGCGGCGAGAGTCTGTCTTACAACTCTTGCGGTGTGCGGTCGTGCATTATCATGCATTAACTGAAATAAGGGACCGATTTGCACTTGTAGAGGAACGATGACGTCTGATACAATCGTCTCAGCATAAATTTGAGCGTTGAGGTTGCCTCTGATCCAAATCAACTCAGTTCTTCCGCCGATCCAAATACCCGCCCATACCATGATGGTTCCACCACTATAAGGATGGACTTCTTGGCAGGATTTTAATCGCTGTTGGCGTCCAGGGGTTCTCCAGTGTCGTATACGTCTTGTATCCGGTCTCATACCAAAACGAGACTCATCAGAAAAGCACACGAAACGCCATTGTTCTTCTGCCCAATTTCTGTGTTCAAGAGCCCATTGATATCGAATCCTACGATTGTGCATTGCTATAGGTGGTACCCGTAGCGGTCTTCGGGAATGAAGGTTCACTTCATGCAAGCGGTTTCTGACTGTTTGGTCGCTAATTAAGTTCCCTGAAGAGTGATGAAGCCTCACGGCTAACATCATGGCGGTTATTGTTGGAGCTCTTCGAGTTAAGATTTGAATGTATCGGTCTTGTCTCCGTGTGGTGCAGCGATACCGTCCTCCATGGCGCTCAGCCACGGTACCAGTGCTTCGGTAACGTGTCCAAAGTCGACTGATAACACTCTGACTTGTATTCAGAGCTAAAGCCACAGTACGTTGCCGGGAACCAGCTTCTATCATTCCCACGGCTCTGAGCATTTCTTCCCTGCTTAAATGACGTCGCCGCTCCATAATAACGTTGGTTTTAATCAGTAGTAGGGAAACAGTAGCACTAATAATGTCTTCAATGCGTTGTATGTTTTTATAGGGAAAATATTGACAGCTGATTTTCATCTTTTACTCGAATTTGATTCACAGTTCCTGATTCAAATTATGAAATGCACCAAAAAGGATCCATATAAATTTATAAAATCATAAATTTATTACAAAGCCACATCTCAATCTCAAGAAATCCGCATAAAAATGCTTGATCCCTAGACACTTTTGATGTGTGTATTTTGACTTCATATCTTGACGGTGACTACGCTGAAGTCCAGAGGACCATCTTCTCTTCACCTATTCTCCACTATCTATCACTACTGTGACCTGTGGCTTCGCACTTGAAAACTGAAAAACGGACCGCATCTAAAAAAACCTCTATTCTTCTTTCTACTGAGTGTTATTGGTATTTTTTTTAATCATTTATGTATTTTTTATCTCTTAAATTATAATGTTCAGATTTACTTCCTACCCTTTTATTTTATTAGGTTAGTAGATTTGTTACAACTTTCCGACACCAAAAATAAATCTGAATCACGATTACCATGTAAGCATTCTTGATTCAGACTTCTCTCTCTCTGCCTTGCCTTATCTCATTATTTGAGTCGGCTCACCTCGTCATTCTTCGACAGACGTGTCTGTCCACTGAGTATCTAAACTGATCCTAATTTTAAAATCAACTCTTACAACTGGCAGCTACTTTTCAGCGACATCAACAATGAAAAAAAAAAGGAATTCTACCTACTATTTTAAACGTTTTTAAAAATACAACCGCCTCCAAAAAAAAAACACTACAAAGTGAAAAATAACTTTAATGTCGGAAGTCGGTATCGTTGGTTCCGCATTTTCGTTTTTGACACCGACTTCCGAAATTAAAGCTATTTTTCACTTTGTAGTGTTTTTTTTTTGAAGACACGTTTTTTTGTAATAAAAGTTTTTATTTTTACTTTTTAGTTGTACGAGTAGGTACCTATCCCACACAAATTCATACAACACTACTATGCTATGTAATTATCAGTAACAGGAAGTCATTATAACATCATCAATATAAACTAGGTTACAAAAAACGCGAATTATTGAAGCTAACTCAGACTACCCAATCAAAGTTACTAAAAAACATACAAAAAAAAAAAACAACATTCAGACGAATTGAGAACGTCCTCCTTTTTGAAGGCGGTTAAAAAAAGCAAAACTACTAAGTAATAATGTGCTATTTTAATTTTTTTTTCAAAAAAAATACATTTTTTAACTTTAGAATAACGTATTTAGGTGAACGCTTCCTTCATAACCCTTCTTAGTACCTCCTTGCTTAACGACGGAAATGACCCACAAAAACCCAATATCCTTAGCCAAGTGACGTCACGGTCAACCTACTTGGGAACGGCTCGGACTTAACGAGCAGCTGGTGTTTCTATAAGCATTTTGTAAACAGACTCATTTGGATTCCGCAATTTGTGTAATGGCTCTTGGTCTTCTGCAGCAGCTTTGTTTTAAATTGAAAGGAGATCAACATCATCATCTGCCTAGCCTTTTCTCAACTATTGTTTTGGTCGGCTTCCAGTCTAACCGTATGCAACTGAATGCCAGTATTTTACGTTGAGCGACTGCCTATCTGAACTCCGCAATCCAGTTACTGGGTAACACTTCTTGGTAAAACTGGTTGTCCGACTTTCGGGCTACTGACGACACGTAACGACTGTCAAAAAAAATAATGAAAGTTCCTTTTTTCAGCATTATGGCTATGAGGGAATCGCTATGCACCTAAGAAACTGTATCAGGTTGTATTTAAGCAGATCGTAAAGCATGCAGGGTAAAGTAGGCACATCAAGCTACTACGAACTGCCAAATTTTCTTTAATAGCTTTTCAACTTTATCGCTAAAGCATAAGGTTCAAAGTTGTTTGGGAAAATTTGAAAGTTTCGGGTAGCTTGCTGGTGTCTGTACCTAATAGAGAATTTTTACAAATGTGGTGTCATTTGTTTTTCTTGACCCGAATTATTTCCTAAGACAGGACGGATTTTTTTTTAATTTCGTCTGAGTTGAAATGTTAATTTGTTAATTAGCCTACTCAATTTGTCAAATTATTATACTAATAATTAAAATGAAATATTACATAACTGTAATGTCAGTTGACGTGCATTCTATAGGTGGATCACGAGCAAATTGGAAACGAAGCTCATCCCACATTTACATTATTGGTAAAAAAAATATATTGGCTTGAAATATTTACATAATTTTAAAGCTAGCAGTTTTAAAATAATAATATGTATTAGTATATAAAATAGAAAGAATCATAAAGCATCAAAAAATTCGTCCTTTTGGGCACTTTTCTTGTTGGAAACGTTTTATTTTATATAGGTACTTAAAAAAATATATATACTTACAAGCATTATTATTGTAATACTTTTCTTTTCGCAGTTATAAAACTTCCTCATTATGCGACACCCACGGAAAAAGACAGTGTTATAAGGCAAAGAAAAAACCATAACTTATTCTCCTTATTAAAGTTCATTCAACGAGAGATGGACTCAAGATGGTAATGACTGCAAATAAACGAAGTTATTTAACAAAGCCTGAAAATGACTTCTCCGTTATGAAAATCATTTCTGGCCTCGGATTAATTTCAGACTTTACAATTTGACGCCTCGACAAACTTTTGAGTTATTACTGAATTTTATTTTTTGGTTACATTCATGAATTGGGTTTGACTGCCTCCTTGGTATAGGTAGTGGTCGCAAGCGGTACCGCTAAGCATGAAGTCCTGGGTTCGATTCCCAGATCGGGTAAAGTGTTATTGGGTTTTTCTTACAGGAATTTCTCAGTAGCAACCTGATCTGTGCCCAGTTGAAAGCAATAGACTCACTCCCTATTACATCATCATCATCTACCTAGCCTTTTCCCAACTATGTTGGGGTCGGCTTCCAGGCTAACTGGATGCAGCTGAATACCAGTTTTTTACATGGAACGACTGCCTATCTGAATTCCACAACCCAGTTACTGGATAATACGATACGCGTTGGTAAGACTGGTTGTCAGACTTTCAGGCATCTGACGAGTCTGAAGAACGGTAACGACTACCAAACTACACACAACACAACAACTATCTAACGTGCTTTCCGAGGGGTCCTGTTATATGAAGATGGTCACCCATCCACAGACCAAAAGCGGCAAGCGTAGCTTAACCTGATCGATCGACCCGTGCGGCTGTTATTGCTTAGCCACAAGCCCATATACCATTAACGTTAAATAGAATAATAACCCAAATAAACGTTTGTACAAAGTTATCGATATAGATTACTATATCGATAACTTTGTAGGTACAAACGTTTATTTAGGTTATTATTGTATTTAACTTAAATACCTATAACTAAACGCTAATTATTAAATTAGCGTTTTTTATAAGTATTTATGTTATGTCGATGAAACGACTCTTGACATTAATTGAAATTATTGTATTATTTCCTTAAGGGTTAGGAGTTTCCATTTGAGTGTTTATTTTCCATCACTAGAGCGTATTTTATTAAACGGTCTTATTTAGTGGCTTGCCCTGTTTGTTATTTATTTGTTTATTTATTTGGGTCAAATTAGTACTTGAAATTTTACCCCCTTCTTGTTGGCAGATTGATCTGATATTTGGTAGACACCTTTGGTTTTGATGAAAATACAATTAATTTAATCAGTATTATTGTAAATTCAAGATGGCCGCCGTTACAAAATGGTGAATTACATATTTTTTCACAACCCCCTAAACATACGTATCAAATAAAAGAGCTTGACTAGTAAAATACTGTACACTATCAAAAATTTCAAATCTAAGATGGCCGCCGCCACAAAATGCCAGATTTCATATTTGTTTCATTAAAGGTACATAATGGGTATCAAATGAAAGGGCTTTACAATTAGAACACACTGCATGGCGGAACATAGAGTTTAAATAAAAACTAAACACTTGAAAATAAAATAAGTAAAATAATATTTTTAATCTAAACAGTTTTAATGAAAATAATGTTGTAAATAATGTACCAAAAGCTAAAAAAATAATTCGATAGGTCCTAAATACCAGTAATCACATCACTGTTCTCATCAATCTAGGGCATTGATCAGCTAAAAAATAATATCGTGGCGCGTAGCGTAACCTGTAGTGCGATTCTGTAACCATCTCACCGTGAAAACTTAGGTGAAGTGAGCGTGGAGTGAGCTGTCAGTGTCATCCTGATGCTAGGGTTATATACTTTTGAAAGCTCACTCTAAGCTCACTTCAACTAACTTTTCACGGTGAGATTTTTACAGAATCGATCGGCTGATTAAATATGTAAATAGTATTTATAATGATATGAGCGGTTGACTGTTGATAGAAATTTCACGCGCCTAATAATATAAAAATTCAATTTAAAGGACTTAAAGCTTTTAGGCCTTTAAGTTGATTTTTTATATTATTTGTCGATATATTAGTTAAAAAAAAGCTTCTACTCCGTTTACTTTTTATACCCTGTTTTTTCCAGACGGTAAAAAAAGTCAGCCGTTAAATGCATGCATTTATACTTACACCGGCTGACTTTCTCATTTATACTTGATCCACCATCAACATAAAATATTGTTATTAATACTAAACACGCTACTATTCAAACGCGTTAATATAACCCATCGGAAATGCACAGCGCGACACGGAGCGTGACAGCGTGGTCCGACAGGCGGCAATGGCGCTCGGGTCACTTCTGTCACGCGCAGAGAATCAATTGTTGGGACAAAAGATTGGGAGTGACAGGAACTGGGGATGTGGATCGGGGTAGACCGATTGGATTTGTTGCATTGGTGTTCCTAGTTTGATTGCAAAATCGTGGTTTATTTATACCTACAACGCGTTTTGTCATATTCTGGTAAAAATCATACAATAAGACCTAGAATTTCATGTATCTTAGTTTCATGATAAATACGAGTAATTATTTTTCATTCAAACCAATCTATACTAATATTATAAAGAGGAAAGATTTGTATGTATGTTTGTAACGAATTGGCTCAAAAAGTACTGGACCGATTTTGAATATTCTTTCACCATTTGAATGCTACATTATCATCTATACTAATATTATAAAGAGGAAAGATTTGTATGTATGTTTGTAACAAATTGGCTCAAAAAGTATGGACCGATTTTAAAAATTCTTTCGCCATTTTAATGCTACATTATCACTGATTAATATAGGCTTTTTTTTCCCACGTGTGAAGCCGGGACGGGCCGCAAGTCATTGATATTTAAAGCTAAGAAAAACGTGACGTTGTAATATTTCACGTAAAGGTGTTTTACATTAATAATTGTGACTTTGTCGAATTATTTTGTATGAAAAAGAAAACAAAAAAAAGTTAATTGAAAAATAATAGATATACCAGTTGATTCTTTGATATGGTCTCATTTATACCCTAGAGTTATGGGCTATAAAAAAAAAACACCTTGTATGAAGGCATACAGTAAAGCCTCTTCTCATACCTACAGTTAAGGAACGAACATAATTATATTGATCACGAGTCATGATTTCTAATTATTTTAAGGATACCAGACCGCCTTTTGAGTCCCCACGATGCTTTCATCTACCGTTTGCAAGTGACATATTAGATAATATCGTCAATAATATTTATAATAATTACTAAATACGTGAAAGAATGTACAGCTTTATGGTAGATTTTTTGAGGAACTAATTATTTGTTATTAAGATCTCATGTAAAATGTACCAAAAATCACACCAATAAATGAATTTGAATTTGAATAAAACATATATATTTTGATAACCGCTTCTTTCGAAAATAATGTTGAAACGACAGCAGTGGTGGCTTAGTGGTAATGGACCCAACATACGAGTTGTAGGTCGTAGGTTCGAACCCAAGCAGGACCTTTACTTTGTGTAAATGATTATATCACGGGTGCTATCAAAATGGTGAAGGAAAACATTGTGAGGAAACCAGCATGTCCTAGAATCATAAAAACCCGCACTGGATTCGGGTGTTAGATTACAGCCCAATCCCTCTCACGGAGGGGAGGCTCAGCAGTGGGAAGATAAAAAGAATAAAAAAATACGAATCCTTAAACTTACTTCTGGACTTAAGAGCCTACAATACCTAAGCTAAAATTCACTCTTTATCTCGCTCGAATGATACTGCTCGTGGACTGAGTGAGAGCGAGACAGAGTGCGGTGCTAGGCGGCAGGCAGCGCCAATAGTTTAGGTATTTGCTTTTTACGGTGAAAATAATGGTAATTAAATAAAAATAAATAACATAAGGCCTGCTTTATAGTTAGTTCGGTTAGTATACAAAGTTTCATGATCTAATTTGAAGAATTTTTTTAATACCAGCGGTTTATTGTTCGGTTTGGAGGTAACTGGAATTTTTTTCTATCGAGAAAATTTTATGAAGTCGTGTTTTCGTCTAACATAAGACCTAAAATTAATCCTCAACTTTATCATATATTTATTTCAAAATTAATGCTGCAGTATTTTCGACCTAACGGAGGATCATGCTAAGCCATTTGAGGTAGTATAGGCCCTTAAATCCTACATTTTTTTTTTACTAGCCTACACTGTCCCACTCCTGGGCAAAGGCCTCCACTTCTTCCATCTGTCGCGAGCCCACACGTCCTCCTTCCAGTTTTGACGGAACCTATCCAGCTCGTCCCGCAATCTCCTACTTGGTCTGCCGCGACCCCGTCTCACTGTCTTATGGCATCAATGCTCTGCTATTTGGGCCCACAGCCTGTGCGGCATCTCGTTGAGGCGCGCGTGGAACACGTACGCACCGTCCAGCACGGGCCTGGTCCTGATCGGACGGAGAGTTACCCATTACTCTCCGCCCGCAGGCCCGCGCCTACGGTGGCCGGGAATCGTCACGTCGGCGTCTCCCGCGGCGGCTGGGTCGTGAGGCTCTTTCCCTCAGCCGTCCCGCCACCTCCTTCGCTAGCATGACTGCTTCGCAGAAGGAGGTGACTGCCTCCCACTCCCTCTCGCCCCGGACCATGGTTTGAAACAGGACCGGGCGCGAGAGGTCGCTGCCGTTGCCGATCGCCTCTACGAGAACACGGCGGTGCTTCGCCCACGGGGGCACTGGGGGAGATGTCAGCAACAAGGAAGGGGCCTGTAAGGGCCGTAGCCTGCCCGGGGAGCGGGATTGTCCGAAAGGGTTACCGCTGCCCCGGAACATAAAGGGCTAAGGAAGGAACACGGGTGGATTTTAGTCAGTAAGAGTCTAACTCTCTCTCCTGCTCCACCCTGAGCGGGAGGGGTCATTTGATGATTTCCCATCCACAAAAAAAAAAGCCTGTGCGGCAGACATGTCCTGCCCAGATTATAAAACTTAAAATATAAAAAACAAATTATAAAACATAAATTGATTACACAACAAATATTTTAGGTACCATTAAAACACAGCCAGCTCAAATTAATGTTTCCGTCCCTTCCGTGGGGAATACAGCATCGTTTGCATGAGAAGTCACCACCATGGGAGTTGTCATATCGCCGAGATTATCAGCCTTTATAATGTTATGCGTGTCCCAAGTTTGTCTTGTGTTAGACGGTGCGCACACCAGAGACAGTTTTGTCTTGTAACAAAATCGTTTTTGTTTTCTGTAGATTTATATTAATTTTGGCTCTGTAGTGGTAACGGTCCCGTGGGATTGAGATTGAAACCAAGCAGGCGTGCACGTTTATTTTAGTGCAAATTATTTAATTACTACTGTTTTAACAACTGTGAAGAAAAGCATCGTGAGGACTGCTATATACCTAATACTGAAAATGTTTGAAAATTTTGCCACACACAAAATAGCACACATTACAGTAGTGTGCGTTGGTACATAGAATATATACGAAAGTGGTATAGGAGGATTTTTCAATGCGGTGCGGCCCGTCTGAGTCTTCGTCAGCCTTTTAAAAGCGTTGCAGGCGTAAGCATACCGAACTTTCGTAATTTCGGAAGATGTCAGGCTATACTTATAGTTTCTTGCCCATTCTTCTCCATAGGTACCTAGAACGCTTTGGAATGGGCAACGAGCTTAATCTTTCTGACTAACCGACCCCCTACAAAAGTGCCTGTAATTCGTTTATTTGAAATAAATGCTTTGAGTTTGATAGTTCTGCGTTGATTACGAGAATTGCCCTTCTGAATCTAAATTCAGAAGGGCAATTCTCGTAATTTTAAAAACGTTCACAGTCTGATCTTAGTCTCAATCCGTCAACAACATCTCGAATATCCCTACATTTTTGACAAGTTTTTGACATTGTTTGTCGCCGTGATGAGACTGCGACTAGATTTTGAACGTTTCAAATTACGAGAATTGTCCTTTTGGTCTGATCAAAATCTTACGCGTGTTGCGTTTGTCTTGTGTTAACATTGTTGAAATATTTATTCATGTTGACGTGGTAATGGGGGTGAATTATGTATTGTGTGGAGCTATGTTAATGGTTGAGGTTTTGTCGGGCGAGGCTACGTTTTGTTTATTATCTATACTAATATTATAAAGCTGAAGAGTTTGTTTGTTTGGTTGAATGCGCTAATCTCACGAACTACTCTTTCGATTTGAAAAAAATATTTTTGTGTTGGATAATCCATTTATCGAGGAACACCACGCTATGACCAATGGGATTGGAGCATCAATGAAAAATGTTGCAAAAACGAGAAATAATATTCCTTTTGAGAGTTTCTGTTTCGTACGCTGCGTCAACGGTTAAAGTTACGCAAAAATCATTTGTCACGCAATTGTTCCCCTTTAAAAGTTTTAAAAAAGTCCCCAACAGCATAAGTCTATCATAAACGCTTGACTCACTATAACTATTCTTAAGGTAATCAAATTTATTCTAAAATAATGCATTATTTGCGAAGGTGTTTTTATAAACATGATATTAATCCTTATCCAAATAAATACGTTATTCATCTGAAGTATTTAATTTTGAACAATATGAACAATATTGCCCTTGATATCGTTTGAATTCAATGAATAGGTATCTTAAGAGATTTATTTATTTTATTTTTAAGAGATATCATACTTTTAAAATAACTCCGCAAGGCGGCCGTTAATGACGGGAAGGGGGGGGGGGGATATATTTTAGTAGGTTTTTTCCTCAGATTAACGCCGGTGAAACTGCGGGGCAAAGCTAGTGTTTTTATAACGATAAGGAAATGGAGTTAATTTATTAATTTATTAAGTCGTTTTTGTACATGGTTATTTCCTGTCCATCAAACTACACATTTTCTCCATGCGACCAAAATCGTAATCGCGTATAGTTATCAAATGTCCTATACAAATCTTCAATTACCTACTCGACCCAAATGTATGGGACGGCTGATTTTTTTTCGCAATTTTGATGTTCATCCCATGCAGAAAGTCGCTCAGATTGATGGTCTGTACCACATCCTTAATAAAAATAACCACATCTTTCTGGTACAGGCTGTATAATTGAGAATGATTTTCAATGCAAGGGTATCAGCACCTATCGGCCGAAACAAATATTTTGCTGATTTTAGATATTTTAATTTGAGAATATTCTTCGATAGAGGGGCTTTTAGCTAAGTAATAACGATCGCACGGGTCGTTCGATCAGGTTAAGCTACGCTTGCCGCGGTTGGTCCGTGGATGTGTGACCATTTTTACATACCCAGACCCCTCCGTACCTCGGAAATTACATTATGCCGTTGGCCCCGGCTGTCATTCGTGGATCTTTGACAGTCGTTACTGGTCGTCAGAAGCCCGAAAGTCTGACCAACCAGCCACCAAGAACACCAGAACCAAGGGGAATCGTGTTAGTAACACGGTGTTACCCAGTAACTGGGTTGTGGAGGTTAGATAGGCAGACGCTCCATGTAAAATACTGGTATTCAGCTGTATCCGGTTAGACTGGAAGCCGATCCCAGCATAGTTGGGAAAAGGCTAGGCAGATGAATATTCTTCGATAGAGAGACAAAAAAAAAACAGTGAAACGCTAAATCACTAATTCCAGAATTCAAATTCCGAAAAGAAGCTAGGAAAAGCTAAACTAAGGAAATTTCATTTATCACACACACGGAAATTATTAAAGAAATATTTCTCCGATTCTGCTGCGCAAACAATAAGATTGACCGTAAGAAATCGTAGTCAAAGAAAGTCTACCTAGAATCATAAGTGCTTCGTCCGGAACTCCGGAATCAATAAATATAATAATAAAGTAACGCCTGGATCCGAAAGGGTTGGACCGGACTTCAGACCCTTCTCTAATGTTCGCTATTGAAACGCCACGCGACGGGTTAGGTACAGTCAACGGAATAGATAAGTGTGCAGGCAACTAGATTCTTTTTACTCCGTGTTGCATATTGTGTAAGTAGTGTAATTATATACTTACAACGATCGTCTGAATATATTAGTTTGGAAGCTTTTATATGTACTAGCCCAAAACATTGACATGATTTTTAATACTCATAATCGCAAAAAAAAATATTTGTGAAAATTTGGTAAGTTTCTGTCATTATGTTTTGGAAAATAGAGATTTGGATTTGTTAAATATTAAAAATAGGTACATAAAGAAAACTGTCTAATTAGACTAGGTACGCATATTGTAAAGACATGACGTATATCTTGCCTGCACACCACACTCTTTTGCCGACAGTACCTACAAACGTCCAATTTTGCATTGATGAATGAATCTCCAATTGAGGTCGGCCATTCGGTGGTTATGAAGGAAATTGTGGCTACGATCTGCGGGTCATGGTTCTGATTATTTGAAGGTTGGTCTCGACTTCGGTAATGTGGGGTTAAATTATTTTATTTCAAGGTTATTTCGGTTTTACTCGGAGTAGATTGCAAGGGTTAACACCGCAGATATGTGAAATTATTTCATCTGTGTTGGCTATTTAATATTTTACTAGAGTTTTTTGTTATTAAATTGTAAAATAACTGATTTGGTGGATCTGTATCTTTGATAAGTAACTTTTGCTGATTTATTTCTAGTAAGTATTTTTTAAACATACTCGTCCACGACTTCAAGTGTAGCGTCTCCGATCTTCATGAAATTCGGGGCATTTGACATGACTTTCGTTTTGTCCATGTTCATTTTAAAACCCACTATTTAGGACTAATACAAACACAGAAGACAAACTGTCCAGTTGGTCCAACTTCAAGAAAGAGGTCAATCGTCGAATCCGACTCGACTGGGCAGCGTTCGGGAAGCTAAGCCATATCTCCTCGTCCCACATACCGCAGTGTCTCAAGAAGAAAGTCTTTGACCAATGCGTGTTGCCAGTGATGACCTAACGCACTGAAATGTGGTCGCTCACAAAGAACCTTATTAGAAAGCTAAGTCACCCAAAAAGCAATGGAGAGGGCTATGCTTGGAGTTTCCCTACGTGATCGAATCCTACTAATCCTACTTCCTATTAATATTATAAATGCAAAAGTTTGTGAGGATGGATGGATGGACGTTTGTTACTCTTTCACGCAAAAACTACAGAATGGATTTTGACGAAACTTTACAGTAATATAGCTTATACATCAGAATAGCACATAGGATACTTTTTATCCCGATATTTCCACGAGATCAAAACTTACGCGGGTGAAACCGCGGGGCGCTGCTAGTCAGAAATAAAGAGATCCGCAGTAGAACCAAGGTAACCGACATAGCCCGAAGAATTGCCAAACTTAAGTGTCAGTGGGCAGTGCACATTGCTTGCAGAACAGACGGCTGATGGGGCCGAAAGGTTCTGGAGTAGCGACCGCGTACCGGAAGACGTAGCGTTGGAAGGCCTTTTACAAGGTGGACCGACGACCTTTTAAAGATGCTGGATGCGGAAAGCACAGAACCGGTCGAAGTGGAGGTGCTTGTGGGAGGCCTATGTCCTGCAGTGGGTGTCTTTCGGCTGAAATGACGATGATGATGATTTTCTTGGAATGTTTTAGTAGCAGACGGGACTCTGGATTTGTGCGCGGTTGACGGCAATAGGCTCCTCCTGTTGCGTAGTGGGACTTAATCATAACAGGCAAAATGTGTCAAACTTCTTTAATAGATTCTCAACTTTATCGCTAAAGTATAAAACGTTCAAAGTTGATTGGGAAAATTTTACAGTTTCGGGTAGCTTGATGTGCTGGCGTCTGTAACAGTATGTGAATAACCCTTATTCGGGGATTAAAGACGTGAGGTCATCTTGTGTGTTATTTTATAGTCCCTTTATTAAAAAATCTATTTCAAATACGTATGTAGGTATTATCTTCCATAGGTATGTAAAGACCGTATTTACGGTTCTCCCTGTTCAGACTTTCCTAGAAGTTAAAATAGTGCAGAAAATAGTCGTATATTTTCACCAGTAGTACCGAATTACCTAGAATAGTGGCCTGTAAACAAACTACTCTACTGTCACCTATTCGTTTAACTCGCGTGACGTAATCCCATCAAGGTTGTCACGTACAATGGACATTAATTCAATGAGAAGTGCGAGCAGAGGGGCAATTCTCGTAATTTCAAAAACGTTCACAGTCTAATCTCAGTGTCAAAAAAATACCTCTGATTTCCCAAAATATTTGACATTTTTTTGTAGCCGAGATGAGATTGTGACCAGATTTTGAACAGAAAATTAGCCTTCTGGTATTCCGTTATGCTCCCAGCTACACTGTTCTGTTAAAATTCACTTTAGTATCTAAACTGACAGCTGTCAATGTTAAACCTATTCTGTCTTTTTCAATAAAGCCTATCGATTCTGTAAAAATATCACCGTGATAACATAGGTGAAGTGAGCGTGAAGTGAACTATCAATGGAGGCAATCCCTAACATCAGGTGGATGGCAGCTCACTTCACCTTAGTTTTCACGGTGAGATTTTTACAGAATAGCACTGCAGAATCGAGCTCGAAGGTTTCAGAATAAGCCCTTTTAAGTTCATATAATGAAGTAATACGAGATTTTAAGAATATTCACAGTTCCATTTTGAATAAAAAATAATATGACGGTCTAAGCAGGGCTCGTAACAACCCGAATGATTCAACAAAAAATCACGTACGCCAAAAGAATATCGCGCATCTGCTGCGGAAAGGTAGTCACCATCTCTGATATCCGTATCCGTCTATTTTATTTTATTTTAATTTGGTAACACCAACGTTAAGTCTCAAAAAAAGTGTTATAAAATTAAAGACTGCCTAGTGGGGAAACGTTTGCTAAAGGCTGACTTTTCAATCGACAGATAATTTTTATTAGTGGAATAAAATTGACGTCTAACAGATTTTATATGGAAAAAAAATTAAAAATCAAAATTATTCCTCGGATAAAACTATCTGGTAAATAAAAATTCACTTCTTAATTGTATAGTTTTAAGTAAATAAGGTAATTTTCGAGCTTTTCTCTGGCAAGTCTAAGCAGCACTAGCAAACTCCAGTGGCACAAAAGGACACATTAAAAAAACTTACCAAACCTACTGACAAAATAAACTCACTATAAACCATACAAACTTCACTCCATAGACAAAAAAACAGTTGAAATACTCACTGCAAAATCAGTACTGCTTAATATTGCAGTGAGTAATTTCAACAGTTTTTTTTTACTACAGCATATTTCGCAGTGGGTAGTAAACAAAGACTCGAGCTGTCAGCCCTATTAACTTGACTTAAGTGACGTAACCTCGTCAGGGCTGCCACGCAAACTGGGCCAAGTTATTTATCTTGGTTTATTTTTTGCTAGGCTTAAACCTTTTTATTTTCGCGAAGACAGGAAGAAACAAAGTTAAAAAAAATAAAAGAGTTTAGTAATATTTAAAAGGTTTTATGAGCTATATTTCTTTCTCCGCTTAGACTACTTATACGGGGTGAAATTGAAAACATGCGACAAACTGAAATGGGAGATTGTACTCATCATTATGAATAACTTTTACTAAGGAAAAAAGCTGCAATCGCGAAAAAAATCAGCTGTTCCCTACATTTTGACGAGTTATAAGTACGAACATTAATGTAGGGCACAAATGATTTTGTTTTCGCGATTTCAGGTTTGGTTCCATAGTAAAAGTTGTTCATAATGATGAATACAATCTCCCATTTCGATTTGTCGCATGTTTTCAATTTCACCTTGTATAACTGAGAGCAGTGGTGGTCCTGTGGTAACGGTCGCGACTTACGAGTTGTAGGTCGTAGGTTCAAACCCAGACAGGCGCTTTACTTTGTATAAATTATTTCATCAGCACTGCTCACAAATCTGTGGAGGAAAACATCGTGCGGAAACGGCACGTCCTAGAACCATAAATTCAACACACACAGCCGCTCACCCGCACTCGGCCCGCCTAGTGTATTACGGTCCACTCCCAGTCCGAGGGGCTCGTGGCTAAGTAATAAGAGCCGCACGGGTCGATCGATCAGGTTAAGCTACACTTGCTGCGGTCGGTCCGTGGACGGGTGACTATCTTTACACACCGAGATCCCCCCATGCTTCGGAAAGCACGTTAGGCCGTTGGTCCCGGCTATCATTCTTGGATCTTTGACAGTCGTTTACCAAGAGGTATCGTTTTATACCCAGTAACTATGTTGTGGAGGTTAGATTGGCAGTCGCTCCATATTGAATACTGGTAATCAGTTGCATCTAACATAGTTAGAAAAAGACTAGGCAAATGATGTTGCATTACGCTCACCTGTTTAATGGATTTTCTGGCCTCACTTAGTAATAATAATGGCATAGTAGACATTTGTCCGGTCGCAGTCTTTGACAGACAAAGATGGTTGATTGATTGAGTACGGGTAGGATGTCACTATCTAAATTGCGTTGTATTGTGACAGATTTGCTGACCTATCGGCACTGTGTGCAAATACTTGATAATTGGTAGATCTGTACGAGCAATAATAGTAGGTACAGACACCAGCTCATCAAGCTACTAATAGATTTTCAACTTTATCGCTAAAGGATAAGGTCTAAAGTTGATTGGTAAAATTTGACAGTTTCGGGTAGCTTGATGTGCCAATATTTTTAAGTAACTTTGTTCTTAGTTGTTTATTTTTTTGAGTCCGAACTTCTTTAGGCGCAATTTGAGCTCTTTCTGAATAGTGAACGAAATTTAACTGTTAATTTATTTTGATTTTTAAACGCAACCTATCTTAATAACATGATATCTGTCATTTGAGTTTGACATAACCTATGTCTTTCGATTTTGTGCTCATGGTTTTACTTGTTTTTATCATTATATTGCTTATTGTCGTTACAAACCGATTTGTTTCTGTCGAAATCTCCAACATGATAGAAAAGTATGAGTACTAATATTCGAAAACGCTCATACGAGTACTTCAGACAGATTCACGAAGAAAACCAGTTACTATAATGTAGCGTCACGTCACCGGCAAACGTTGCGAAATGGCGTCACGCGTCGGACAGTGACTATGAATCGCGTATGCTCGGCTTCAATCGGTCGGTGATGCTTAATCGCGAATACTCGGCTGCAGTCGTAAGGTTTCACTTCAAGGAATATACTACTCTCTGGGCGAGAGTTTCACTTCTTTCGTGTGGTCATAAGCATACACCATTTTTTCTTTCACTTTGAAATATTTTCTATAGCATTATAGTAAGTACTAGCTGACCCCGCAAACGTCGTTTTGCAAAAAAAAAAAAAATAGGGGTATGAAAAATAGATAGTAGCCGATTCTCAGACCCACCCGATATGCACGCAAAATTTCATACAAATCGGTCCAGCCGTTTCGGAGGAGTATGGTAACTCACACTGTGACACGAGAATTTTATATATTAGAAGATATGTTTGTAGATATTATAAACGGGCGTTTATGTTTCCATTATACCGCATATTTTGACACTCACAAGGGTATCAAAACTTTTAGGATACTTCCCGTTGACCTAGAATAATGAAATTTGATAAGAAGCAGTTTCATGTAGCACAAGTAAAGAAAATATCCGAAAACACGGAAAAAATATTCGAGACACGATTCCCGTGATAAACTAGCTCGTATAAAATATATATAAAGCCAGTACAAAAAAACTTTTTAACAAAAAAAAACAACCGACTTCAAAAAAAAAAACACTACAAAGTGTAAAATAACTTAAATTTTAATTTCGGAAGTCGGTGTCTTTGGTTTTGTATTTACGTTTTTGCCACCGACTTCCAAAATTAAAATTTAAGTTATTTTACACTTTGTAGTGTTTTTTTTTGAAGTCGGTTGTTTTTTTTTGTTAAAAAGTTTTTATTTTTTACTTTTTATAGTCAGAGTGCATCTCATGACAATTCCAATAAGCCCAAACACGGCTAGAATACATGGTTTTATTACGAAGTTCCGGTACCTACCTTCCAGCTTCATCATCAGATCGGTTTGATGGTACCATTTTCGTCAGAACCATTTATTTAAATTTGCTTCGTCATAGTCGCTTAACTATCTTAATCGAGATATCTTATCGCCACCCGTGAAATACTTATTATCATTGAAGAGTTCCTGTGGCTATCTGTGGTCTCCTTCATCAGTTCCACTTCACCAAATTATACTTTTTGAATGCAAATGCTTGACATGTTGATGAAAATACCAAAATTTCTATATGTATGCCTACTTATAATATTTGAGGAGTTCCCTCAATTCCTCATGGATCCCATCATCAGAACTGGATTTTGACAAAAATAGGACCAATTTGGAAGCATATCCTTTCAAATAAAAAAAAAAAATCCAAATCGGTTCATAAATGACGGCGTACTGAGGTAACAAACATAAAAAAAAAACAACCGAATTGATAACCTCCTCCTTTTTGAAGTCGGTTAAAAATCAATCTTCTAAGTCAACGCAATCCTTTGACTGCGTTGACTTAGAAGTTTGAATTTTTCACTGCATCAAGGGATTGCAATCTTGATTATTTGATATTAATTTCAATTTGATAACTCCACGCGTTTATGAGAAAAAGGGTCTTGACAGACGGACAACGTAGTGATCTTATAAGGGTTCCGTTTTTCCTCTTGAGGTACAGAACCCTAAAAATGTATAATTCCACTTTTACGCAGAAAAAGTCCCGGGCAACAACTAGTAAATATTAAAAAAGAATATCTTCTACCTACTCCATATTTTCATACGTTAACATAGTTTAACTTATCAAATATTTATCAAGAAACTGAGCTCCACGATGCAACTTGGAGCAATCTTGCAACTATGAATCCCACAGATGTGTGGGATTGAAAATTAAGCCAAGTTTCTAATCGCTAAGTTTGCCAAGCACTAAATTCTTGGCGCAAACTTGCTCTGCTTGCAGTCCGAAACGAGTTGAATAAAATTAGCCCTTGGAGACAGAACCAGTAAGCTAGGCCTTATTCTTTATGATCAGGGAGTTTTGAATAACAAGCTCCTTCAATTACACAGGACATAATATCACGCCTATATACCCCGAAGGTAAGGCAGAAGTGGTATATCTATAATACACCTACATTTCGATCGATAGGTAGATAACCATTTGACCAAGGGGTATCGTATTACTAACGTATTACCCAGTAACTAGGTTGTGGAGGTCAGATAGACAGTCGCTCCATGTAAAATATTGGTAATCAGCTGCATCCGGTTAAACTGGAAACCAACACCAATATAGTTGGGACAAGGCTAGGCAGATAATAAGATAGATAAACCATTTATGTAATGCACACAAAAGACATAACAGAACGCGCAAAAACACAATTCATTAAGTTTTAGTCCCATTTAACAGGGGTGAGCAACTGCATATATAATCTTCCCACTGCTGGGACACAGGCCTCCTCTCTGTGAGAGGGAGTGGGCTGTAATCCACCACGCGGTTCGTAGATGTTCACAAGTCTCCTATTTTTTGGTTCTAGGAGAAGCCTAGGTTTCCTCATGATGGTTTTCTTTACCGTTTTTAAGAGCAGTGATGATAAAATAATTTACACAAAGTAAAGTACCTATGAGGATTCGAACCTACGACCTGCAACTCATCTGTCGCGGCTGTTACCACTGGGCCAGCTCTCTTTCAGACATCGTAATTATTTATGTACTTATCTTAGGACCCGCTTGCACCATTAGCAATTAGCGAAACGCATTTAACGCTAACCGAATGCTGTCAATCGTTTGAAGTTGAAAGAAATAGAATTATGTTTGAAGTGCCAAATCGTCGGCTAAATATTCTAAGCTGCTAACTCCATTTTGGCTAAACTGACTTTTTGGTATCAAATGAAAGAGAAAAATATTTTCTCTTACCAAAAAGTCAGTTTAGCCAAATATGGAGTTAGCAGCTTGTTTGGCTAAACTGACTTTTTGGTAAGTGTTTACAGTCCGGCTGCCGAGAGAATGCGTTCCCGATACCTGTCAGCTTATAAAAACGAATACGTGTTTTGTGAATTTGATTTTTATTCTAATAGAATTGTCACACTGACAGGTGTTTAAACGGGTTTGGAGAGGGGTCCGTGGCTAAATAATAACAGCCGCACAGGTCAATCGATCAGGTTAAGCTACGCTTGGCACGGTCGGTCTGTGATTGAGTGAGCACCTTTACATACCAAGACCACTCCATACCTCGGAAAGCACGTTAAGCTGTTGGACCCGGCTGTCATTCGTGGATCTTTGGCAGTCGTTACGGGTTGTCAGAAGACCGAAAGTCTGACAACCAGTCTTACTAAGGGGTATCGTATTACCCAGTAAATGGCTTGTGGAGGTCAGATAGGCAGTCGCTTTAAGTAAAATACTGGTATTCTACTGCATCCGGTGAGATTGGAAGCTAACCCCAACATAGTTGGAAAAGGCTATGCAGATGTTTGAACGCATTCTCTCGACGCGCGACGGCCGGACTACTGATTTGTGGTACAAATGGGCCTAAGTATGTTATCAATAACACAATGAACGATATACTTTGAGTGGGATCTTCTAGAAATCGTATTTGTTTTATTACTTTAGTTCTTCCTACATAAACTCTTCAAGTTACTTAGTTCTAGGAATATCCATTTAATATGGTAATATAAAATCAGAAGGCCAATTCTCGTAATTTAAAATGTTCAAAATCTAGTCGCAGTCTCATCTCGGCGACAAACAAATGTCAAAAACATGCCAAAGTTTAGGGAAATTAGAGGTATTTTTGACAGATTGAGTTTGAGATCAGACTGTGAACGTTCTTAAAATTAGGAGAATTGCCCCTCGGGTTGTTTTCAATGCCTTCACTTAAGACAGCGGGAGAAAAAGATAACTATGTTACTACAACACAAACGACAATATAGGACAAGTTGCAAGTGACGTTAACAAGGGAACTTTAAAGAAAGACCCATCTCTTAAGGTGCCACTAGTCGATATTTTTTCCATACAAATTTCAGGAGAGTATTACTCCACTGTTTGACATTGTGCATCCAAAGTTAAACATGATATCGTTTTGTCTTATTATGATTTTGTCTGTACGGAAACAGAATAGTAAAATAAAAAGCCATTAAAAAGTTATGAGCCAACAAAGATTCGTTTTTATTACTATTTTTAAAGTAATTTTGGGTGTAAATAAGTAATAAAAGAACTGTAAAATTTTCAAAACAAAATAGGTACTGACAAAGCTCAGTTATCAAAGAGTTCAATAAACTTTATTTGTAATTGGTTTATGCAGGGATTTTTCATAAGACTCGATTTTCTAAAGTACTTTTAGATTTGTTTTACGCCTTTCAGCTCGGAACGGTGTTTCTGTGCGTCAGAAATAGATGTTGTGCGTGAAGACTAGCGTTTAACTGCTCATCACTGACACTATCTCTGTCGGACACGAAGCCAGGTGAGACAGCGTGCTTTTTGGTCATGACCACCAGTGAATTCGAGCTCACGACTCGTTCCACCTTAAGGAAACTACTTGTACAAAACGAACTAACTTTTATGTGAATTATAGTACTAGATTTAGTCAGAAAGTTGAAGCAAGTTGATTGAATAGCATAAAAAGCATAATCAGCCTATAACCATGTTCCCACTGAGACTCGAAGAGAGGACTGTTCCAATTTTCGAGAGGTAGTGGAAATCTACCACGCGGGCACAGTGCGGACTGGCATGTCATATGTCTTCGAATTTTTGGTTTTAGAACATGCTGATCTCCTCACGATGTTCTAATTCACCGTTTTGAGAGCATTTGTGACGAAATATATTATATAAAATAAATATACAAAATAAACGACATCGCATGTCGCATCAAATGAAAGGTCTTTGAAACAAAAATTCAAAAACGTACGTTACGCTATTTGACATTTTTGCGAGCAACTCGCGAGCTGAATTGCGAATGCGGCTGACTCTGCAAGCTAGAATAGCAAAAACTCATGCATTCGTCGCTTTGCGTGCGTTCTAAAACCATTCAGGGCTCGGCCCATTTACGTAATTGCCGGCCGTCCGCGTGTCCTATTCAATACGGTTTCTATCCGATACGGGAACAGGCCGGACACGGCTTGCAGAAATGCAGAGTCGTTTGAAAGAGGAGTTGTGGTCGTATGTTAGATTTAATTTGAACTAAAGGATTAATTAAATGGATAATGCTGTGGCAAAAATTTTGCCGGTGGCTTTGGTTAATAATAATCTATATACATATAATAAAATCGTAGGAAAGTCAAAACTGTACATTGAATATTTTTTAAAAAGAATACTTGGGGCGTGATCTACAATCGATATCGAAGCCAAAAATATAGTTTTTAGAATTTTTGTCTGTTTGTCTGTTTGTCTGTCCGGGATAAACTCAAAAAGTACTGCATGGATTTACTTCAAATTTTGCATGAATATTACTAAGAGGTCGGGTCAACATATAGGCTACATATTATCACGCTATCACCTACGGGGGAGGAGCTGTGAATCTTTATTTTTCTTACGCATTCTGTGACAGCGTGTAATCTAACGACGCATATTTAAATGTTGTTTTTAAGTAAGCCATGCTATTATCTAGCTTTACACTATAAAAACTACGCCATTTAAGTAACTTGGGCAGAGAAATATAGTTTAATGAATGTTAGTATAAAGACAATTTTAAAACAGCGCCATCTATGAGATTTCATAAAAATCAAATCAAGTTACATGTTTACATTTTTTGAAAATTAATAATTTAAATTTGATCATGTTGGCGAGGTAAGTAGTTAGTTATTCTTAAAATTCATAGATGGTGATGTGCATTGTCTTCATAAAAGTTGTATCGTATAGTTCGTTTTGACAAATTCAAGTTCAAAACAAAACCCTCAAAATCTTGAGCAGATTTGAGGAAGACAATTAAAAAAAATGCGGTGTTTAGTATTACAAAAAAGTTATGTTCATTGATGATAATCATTTCATTTCATGACACCCTCGCGGAGGCGAGCGTCAGTGACTGTCCCAGGCGCATGCGTCATCTATTTGCCGTCATCTTGGTGTTTTGTGGAGTCGCGAACCCGGTAGCTTTGTGGGAGAAGTATCGCCATCATCTGTCTGAAGATTTTCTACGAGCTTTGAGGCGTGCTACTGGAGACGAAGTCGAAGTAACTGTTGAACCCGTGCTGAACACCTGTCTCAGTTCACTTCAAGACGTGGTCATTTCTATCGGTGGCAATCCACTGATCGAATATGGGTTACCAGCTCCCCAATCATCACCGTATCAAGACCGTGAAAATCGGGAGTATAACACGAAATGACCACCATACGAAATGACCATGTCGCTTTCTCTTCAGAGCAAAAGCAAATTTATGACACCGTCCTTGAAAGCGTTGGGCAAAACCAGGGTAAAATGTTTTTCTTGGATGCTCCTGGTGAAACAGGAAAAACATTTGTTACCACTGGCATACTTGCAGAGGTCAGGAGGCAAGGCAAAATTGCTATTGCTGTAGCATCGTCGGGAATCGCTACCACACTGCTTCCGAGTGGCAAGACAGCACGTGCCATATTTAAAATTCCCATCGATTTAGAGAGCGCCGAAACGCCTGTTTGTGGTGTGTCACGTAACAGCGATAAGGGACACGTGCTCAAGGATTGCTCTCTGATCGTATGGGATGAGTGTACGATGGCCAATAGGAAGGCAGTTGAGGCCGTGGACAGAATCCTGCAGGACATCCGCAGGAACGAACATTTGATGTGTGGTGTCACAGTTCTGTTCAGTGGTGATTTTCGGCAAACGCTTCCCGTGGTGACGCGGGGCTCGAGGGCTGACGAGGTGAATGCTTCGTTGAAACGATCTTCGTTGTGGTCACGAGTTCGTACGCTGCGCTTGACCATTAATATGAGAGCTCGGCTCGGCGGCAATGCACGTGCTCAAGAATTCTCCCATGTCGTTCTAAGTCTTGGCGAAGGCACTCTACCAGAAGAGACAGGTGGTGCTTCCAGAGTCTCTCGGTAGAGTGGTATCCAGCTTAGAAGAACTAATTCGCTGTGTATATGGGGACATCAGTCGTATACCGCACCAGCAGAATTCTTGGGTGTGTGAGCGGGCCATTTTGATGCCCAAAAATGATCAGGCTGCAACAATTAACGAATGCATTCTCTCGGAAATTGAGGGGAATGAAGTGGTCTACACCTCGATAAACACTGTTGTCGAGCAAGATGACGCCACACATTATCCCGTGGAATTTCTGAGCTCCCTGTCAGCAAGTGGTCTTCCAGCGCATACCATCAAGCTGAAGGTCGGTGTTCCGATTATGCTTCTTCGGAACCTATCTCCTCCGAAGTTGTGTAACGCGCCTTAAAGTCATCTCGCTCCACAGACACACTATTGAGGCGGAAATTCTTACGGGTTGTGGCGTCGGCGAGGCAGTATTTATACCACTCATTCGCCTCATACCTAATAACTTCCCCTTCCAGTTCAAGCGCGTACAGTTCCCCGTGAGTGTTTGCTTCGCGATGACCATCAATAAGTCGCAGGGACAGATACTGAGGGCAGCAGGTGTCGACCTCAGAGCGAGTTGCTTCTCACAAGGGCAACTGTACGTCACTTGCTCCCGCGTCACCAGTCCTGACTCTCTTGACATTTTGGCTCCTGGCAGCATAACTACCAACGTAGTTTATAGAGAAGTGTTTTAAAGTATGATACCTTAGTACGTATTTTTACTCTTTTGTGTCCTGGAATGTATTCCTGCATTATTTTCTCTATTTCCTTCAGTCACATCTTATGACTGAACTCAGCAGGATACCCATATAACGCTCTTCACATGCTTCGCTTGCAAAAAAAACTTATATTTTAATGCTATTTTAAAAGTTGTATACTCGTATAATGCTATAGCGACACTGGCATCTTAGGTATTTTTGGTGCTGTAGAGCCTTCACGCAGACGACGTCGCGGGCAGCAGCTAGTAATAAATATGTTTATTTATCTCCACAAATTACATTTTATACATAGGTATTCAATTGACAGGTATTTCGACAAAATTTTGTAATTTGTGGGAGATCTGGAGTCTTAACTAAGCCTAGGCCTGTATTTCAGAACTCCAGGGCCCACTATATCATATACCTAGTAAAGGTTGCCGACGTGGTACAATTATAAGCGATTGATGGTGTGTGTGTGAGTGTATGTGTGAGTGAGGGTTGTGGTTGTCTTTTTGAAGTTAAAACTCTTTTAGGCGAATTGTGCGCTCTTTCTGAATAGTTGACGAAACGGTCGGTGACATTGAATCGGGTATACTCGGCTTTGGTCGGTTGGTAACGCTGAATCGCGTATAGGTACTCGTGATGAATCGCATATACTCGGCTCCAGTCGTCATCAGCTGTCATCAGCCAATTTTTCAGGCTTCATTCTTTTGTAATAGGTAGGTATACAGGGTGGGCAAAAAATCGTGGATCAAACGAAACAGGGCGACAGTTGGGGTTATTTGCAGTAAAAAAATTCTCTGTGGCAGAGCCCTAACTTGATCTCCTTAAAAGTTATGACAATTTGTGTTTACAGTAAGGTTCTGAAGTTAGAAATAATTTTTCGTGAGACTTAAAAGATATTGAGAAAAGTGCCGATACTGATAACTCAGGGTAGGTACTTTCATAAAAGCACTTTCGTAGTGATGATACTTTTTTAAATATTTTTTTTGTATTAAAAAAAAAAAAAAACTGCAAATAACCCCAACTATCGTCTTGTTTCGTTTGATTCACGATTTTTTACCCAGCCTGTATATTTAAAATCAGAAAAACGTACAAGTTTTCACTTCTCTGTTTTTTAAGGAGAGGAAGTGTCTTGAGCAGTGCACTTTCACACACCTAAAATAAAACTTTGGAATTTCCTAATTTCATTCATATTAGTACCTATTAACTTGTAAAATCTGCGCAAACATTGTGGTTCATTATCATATTCTAATACGACACAAATTTTATATTTCTTGTAATCAACAGATTCATTGAAAACCAATCATAACTTTTGGGTTGTCAAAACATGTTTTTACTGAAATTTTACGCGTTCGAAGTTTCACCCAGTACCAATCGAAAGTTTTTCACGCAATCTGCAAAATGTCAGCCACATCCTAACTTCTAAGATCCTTTTTGAGTTATGAGATTGGAAAATAAAGTCTGCACTGACATACGATGACGTAAACCTTTTTCAATAATCCGAAAAACAAAGTTAAAAAAAAAATGTGCGGTCGGGGGACCCCTGTTAGAAATGAAGTTCCTTCCAGTATATAATCGAAAGAGATAGAGAAAGAGAAAGTGTGAATTTAATACGCGATTTTATACGTATTTAAAAGCTGTCGCCATCTTAGATTTTCCTTTTGATCTCATTGTTGGTTTCAGCGCCCCTTGAAAACGACACCCAAGTTGAAAAATATGAAAATGTTTGCAGCCAAAAGTAAAAAAGTAAGAAAAAAAAGCTAAGTGAATAGTGGGGCAGGCGATGCGATGCGACAGGGTGGGTCGGGGGAACAAGTTTTACGCGGACGAAGTCGCGGGTAGAATCTAGTAGATAAAATAAAAAAACACAGCAAGAATACAGCATTTATCAGAAAATGTGTGGTCATATTTAAGAGTATGGTACAGTCCATCAAATTGAACAACTTGGCGTTTAATTTTGATTTCACTATCAACTTCAACACCCTCGAAAACCATGAAAACTATCTCTCTGGGAAAAGGCTAGGCAAATGTTGAGTGGATCAAAACATTATATTGATATTGCCCACATCCACTAAGTCCAATAATTCTACGTCCCCACTTCATCCAGATGTCAGGAACATACCTAGATCCATTATAAGATACGAGCTAGCAATGCAACGCACTCCACTGACCGCCATTATGACGTAGTCCACTGGCGGACACGAGAAATGGCTCACTATTAAATTGATCGTGAAATAAGTAGGTACGTTAATGTAATGGGAGCTAATGGTTTTGAAAATGGAAGCATTAGGTCAAGTAGTTAGAATATTGGTTGTACTTTGGCGTCTGTCCCACTGCGGGCGATAACGAAAAGCGAGTAGAGCTAGTAACTAAAAACGAGATGGCGAGCAACCAGCAGCGAGTGCGCAACGGCGACGAGCTATTACTAGCTGGTGTGCTTATGTACCAAGTTTGCAGTGGCGAAGGTACCATACAACTCGATTCCCGCCGGCTTCCCTTTGAAAATTCAGAACACAACACTATAGTCAATTCATCATTGAAATATAATGAAACAGTTTATTGACTTTTTTTTTTGCTCCGGCTTCCTCTGTCATAAATTCACCCTTCGCCACTGCAAGCTTGGGTCTTTTAACGAGCGTCCTGTACGCCATACGAGTATCGCTGAGCGAGTACTCTCTCTGTTCTTGCTGTTGTGACAAAATAGTACTGAGCGGCGAGTGAACAGTCAGTGATGAACTATTAATTTACGTATCTCATTTACTTACACAGAACCTACTATCTTTAGAACGTTTCTTGAGCGAGAAAATCGTTGATAGCTAGACAATGGCCCCGATTCTGTTGTTCACAAACTAAACTAAATTTATGCTCAGTGCATCTTTTTCTTTCTATTTAGAAATGGACTGAAGATAAGTATTAGTTTAGTGCCGTCAGATTAGATAATCCATAGACAAGTTTAGACGTGATTAAAAGATTGGCCACTAAAAATAAATACGTCAGGTGCTGACTTATTTGACAGGACTAAATTAATATTTATCTTCTGTCCTTTTCATAATGAAATAGAAAGAAAAAGATGCACTGAACTTAAATTTAGTTTAGTTTGTGAACAACAGAATCGCGGCCAGTGTCTTCCTTGTCGGCGGTGTGACAGTTGCCATGATCGATATTTTAAAGTAACTTCTGTGAATGGGATTCATGAATAGGGATGTTGACAGTTTTGCTGACGTAGGTACTTAATTAAGGAGCACTGGTGGCCCAGTGGTAATGGCCGTGACTTACGAGTTGTAGGTCGTAGGTTCGAACCCAGATAGGCGCTTTACTTTGTGTAAATTATTTCATCACTAGTGCTCTCAAAACGGTGAAGGAAAACATCGTGAGGAAACTGGCATGTCCTAGAACCAAAGAATTGAAGACGTATGACATCTACCAACCCGCACTAAGCCCATTTGGTGGATTATGGCCCACTCCCTCTCACAGAGAGTAGGCCTGGGTCCCAGCATTGGGAACATTATAGGCTGATTATGCTGAGGTGGATAATAATATTACAAGTACACTTGAACAGTTTTGGATATTTTCATTCATATTTTTGGCCCGATTTCTAAGCATTACAGAACCATCCAAGATGTCAATTATTATAAATCAAAATCAAAAATCAAATCAAAATCAAAAGTCATTTATTCAAACTAGGCTGAGAATCAGCACTTTTCGAACATCAATTACAAAAGACAGTGCCCCCAAAACGCCCGCCCTTCACCACTTCCTAGTGCTTTCGCTGGGGAGAAGAAGTGGCGCAACAAACTCCCCAGCAGCACAGCTGTCTGTTCAGCTAGAAAAAATTTAATTGTATACAATACTAGGTATGCAAAGTTATTGACGTTACAGAACACAGAACATTAAATTAAATTATTTGCCATATGTTAGCTTGCCACGCCAATATACCAATATACATATACAAATACAATAAAAACAATACGTACTCAAACTAAAATTAAAAATGTAAACAAAAACTTGCTACCTAAATAAAAGCCTCCAGGTATAAAGGGCGTGACAGCTTACGTACAATACATCACAAATGATAACTTATCAGGGTTCCAATTCCGGACGGATAGCTTTGTTCCATTACTTACAGTGGTTAGATTCCTCTAGGTCCTTGTATCACGCAACTCCGGTTCTAGCCAGATTTTATCCGAATCCGGGATTAACTTGAAAAGCTTAGGCTATTTATTTTTTACACTAATCATAATTTTTATCCGACTACGGAGGGTTAATATATGATTATACCCGGTATGCATGTATGTATGTGTATGTTCGTCTGTTCCCTCATAACTTCAAAAGTTCTTATAATAATTTGACAAATGAGGTATCTTTAGAAGCGTCTTGACCGTCCGCTGGTAATAGGTTATGTGACGTCACACTAAATTCAATATGGCGCTCTCTAGAGGACATAAAGTAATGAATTTAAAAGTAAATATTTTGGGATGGTGCCTTGTTGGGTATCAAATGAAAGGGCTTAATTAGCACATTACAAAAATATAAATATTACTGAAATAAGCCCCAAAATAATGAAATAAAAAATCAGTTTAAAAATTAAAACCGGACTACTGAAAAGGAAACACACGAAACAACAAGAACGTATCTTCCTGTGGTCGCATGCTACCATGGCTTATAAGTATGTCAGCAGCATCGACCACGGGAAGGTACTTTCTTGTTTCGTCCTTTTCAGTAGTCGGGTTTTAGTTTTTGAGCTTATTTTTTACGAGATGCAAAGATTAGTTAAGATAAACGTTATCTACTTATTAAATTAACGTTCATGTTTTTTGAATTGCGCAGTAATGTATAGGAAGCCTTCGCCTGCTGGAAAATGCTCGAAAATGTTCCTAGTAAGTCTGTTACAGGTACTGTGATTATGATTTAAAAGAGTGTCCGTGGAGTTTCTTGCCCGTTCTTCTCCACAGGTACCTACGCTTTGGAATGGGCAACTAGCTTCATCTTTCTGACTGACCGACCCTTGGCAATTCCTACAATTGGTTTATTTGAAATAAATGCTTTGAGTTTGAGTTTGTGAACGCGTTCAAATAAATTATTTTACTTTGTTACCTAAATAAAGTGAAACTATCAAAACCTGCGATCAGGGAATCGAGCGTGCAGTATGTCACTGTATCTTCGTTTTGTTTATAAACTTGTAAAAAACCTGGCAACGTCTGTCCGTCTGTGTCTTATCTCTTATTATGTAAGTAACAAATGGACCTGACTTGGCGACTGGCCAACACCACGTTGATAAGCCCTGTGGCCTCGGACATATTTGTGAGCCGAATTTTTACAAGTCCAATCTGACTTAAAAAGTCGCAGTGCTATGGAGACACAATGTTTTTTTTTGTTCTACTTTAAACGTCTAACGAAGCAAATAGACGTAATAAAACACATTTTAACATGGACAATTTAAAAACTGCTGTAAAATCCGAGCGTATGTAGATGACTTAAGCCAAGACAGCTAAGAATGATTTTGCATAATTGAAATTTTGCGTTAGTTGCGAAACATAAGATATTAAGCGAGTTGAATGTATGTGAAATACTATCTTTTACTAACGTAATTGTGGCGACGGCTTTGTCTTAACTGACAAGCAGAAGTAAGTAGAAATAAAAAACATTTATTGTCGAGGTAAGCAGGTTCACAGTTTAACAGCAAGTCGAGACCACTTCAATCAATCAATTCAGTCTATCATAGTCCACCGCTGGACATATGCCTCTCCCAGGCTGCTCCACAAGCCCCAATACCCTGTCCTCCGCCATCCTCATCCAGTCCGTTCCAGCCACTTTCTTTAGGTCGTCCGTCCATCTAGCTGGGGGGCGTCATACACTACGCTTGCCGATACACGGTCTCCACTCAAAGACTGGTCTGTTCCACCGACCATCGGTCCTTCGACAAACATGGCCAGCCCACTGCCACTTCAGTTTGCTTACTCTGCAAGCTATGTCAATAACTCCGGCTCTTTTCCGGACAATTTCATTCCTGATTTTATCCTTTAAAGAGACTCCGAGCATAGCTCGCTCCATAGCGCGCTGAGCGACCTGAGTAGCTTAAAATATTATCTACAGCTAGGACAAATTATATTATTTATCAGTGAGCTCCAAACTAGACAGTTATTCTGTATCTTGGAGCTCTTGTGGTACGAATTCCATTGTGGAGGCTGGAGAGGTGATTTCAGGTAAGGCGTGTGTGAGGCGCGGTGTGTGTTCATGTGTGTAGTTTTGTTCCCATTATGCTTCGTTACACAAAACTTTCGAACAAGAAATAAGTCACCGCCTTGAGAGAATGGCCGCCTCGTTGGTCTAGTGGTTGCATGCGCTACTGCAGAGCATGAGGTTCTGGCTTCGATTCCCAGGTAGGACAAACTGATATTTATAAAGTTTTCCCAACAGGAATATATGAGTAGCAGCAAGGAGTCTAGATTTGTGTGCGATTAATGACAATAGGGTCCCCTATTGCGAAATATGGGCGTCCATACAGCTCTGTCTTACCATTCCTCGATGACAGGCATGTTGCTGACCTCCATCATCTGCCTAGCCTTTTCCTAACTATGTTGGGGTCGGCTTCCAGTCTAACCGAATGCAACCAATATTTTACATGGAGCGACTGTCTATCTGACCTCCACAACCCAGTTGTTGGGTAACACGATACCCCTTGGTAAGACTAGTTGTCAGACTTGCGGGCTACTGACGACCCGTAATGACTGTCAAAGATCCACGAATGTTGACCTGCAAATTGCAAAAAAACGTAGGAAAAATTTAATTTCGCGGGTTATCCTATCGATTCCCCCTTAAATAGGCAAGCAATGCAAGAAACTAAACTTGTATACGTTTCTAATGAACCAACGCCTTTATTGTAATCAACTAATATCAACGCGGCAGCCTGGCGGCGTTTTATTGCACTGACTTAATGAAAGGCCTTCTTCCCCTCTTTCCATCGCCTGAAATGACAGTTATAATATACACTAGCTTCTGCCCGCGACTTTGACCGCATGTTCTTTTCTTGTCCCCCCAACCCACCCCGTCACATCGCATCACCTACGATTTTTCTGATTTTTTTCCTTTTTGCTCGGCTATAAGGCTTCTATAGCGTGATGTCAAAAAGCCTATAGCTTTCTTCGAGAATTGGGTTATCTAATGCAAAATGTTTTTTTTTTTTAATTCGACTGGTAGATCCAAAGATTAGCGCGTTTAAACAAACAAACTCTTCAGCTTTATTATTAGTATAGATTTAAATATTCGTATTTGGATGTTTGGATATTAAGATGTATGTTTGTTTCCTTACAGTATTCGAAAGTTATTTGATAAGGGTAACATTAGGTTGAAAGGTGAATATGTCCTGTAATATAGCTGAGCATTTCTGGACAACTCGAGTCCAGAAAAAAGCGGCCAAGTTGCGCGGCGAGCGGCGAGTTGGACTCGCACACGAAGGGTTCCACAAGGCACTAAAACGCCGAAAAAATCACGTTTCTTGAATAGATTATTTTTTTTACTTTATTTTATTTTTATAATTGTTTTTATAGCAGCACATACCCTCACACACTCTACACACACTCTGTGAAATTTTCAACTGTCTACCATGAGATACAGTCCGCTGACAGACAGACGGATGGACGGATGGACAAACTGACAACGGAGGCTTAGTAATAGGGTCCCGTTGACACCCTTTGAGTGCGGAACCCTAAAAAGGGTCATACTGTGAATTGTAACTGTCAAAATTATAAGAGAAAATAATAAACACAGCACATGTCACTTGCACGTCTAGAAACGACAAGGCCTATTCGTCTACGATACAGTTAGATCGTTTCAACTTTTTTTTTTTGGGTGGAAAATTATCAAATAACTTCTCCCGCTCTGGTCGGAGCGGGGCGGTCAGACTTATACTGATTAAAACCCACCCATGTTCCTTCAGTTGCATGTGCCAGGGTCACGGTAATACTTTTGAATAACCCGTGACCCTGGCAGGCTTCGCCCTAGCGGATCCCATCAATCAGTGCTGACATCTCTTTGAGGCGCGCGTGGAATACAACGCACCGTGGACCCGGGCCTGCAGATCGATTCTGTAAAAATCTCACCGTGAAGTTGGGTGAAGTGAGCTTAGAGTGAGCTGTCAAGAGTATCAATCACTAACATCAGGATGACACTGAAGCTCACTCCATGCTCATTTCACCTAAGTCTTCACGGTGAGATGGTTACAGAATCGCACTGGGTCCATACAAGACGGCGAGCTACCCATTGCTCATCGTCCGCAAGTCCACGCCTACGGTGGTCGGGAGATCGTTTCAACCTTAGTCCTTTCAGAGTTATTTTAACTCTGATTTGCATCACTGTCCGAATCACAGTGATCTTTATTCTCATTTATTGCTTTGTTAGGTTGCTGCCACTTACAAGTCTGTCAAAATCATTATGATCTTTATTATCGTTACAATAAGGTTGCTGTTAGGTTATTTCTGCTATCAGAGGTAAAATAATTGTGAACTGACTGTAGTGAAGTTTCAGTTTTCTGGTAAATTGTTGTCAAAAGAGTAAAGTAACTAAGAGGTCGACTATACGATGACATCCATGTTACTTTTCCGGAAAATTAATAGTTCTTCGTGAGGGTGGAACCACACCAGCATGACTCAACACACGAGACAGCCAGGCGCCCTTTTATTGCACTAACTGATAATGATGGGGGTAAAATATATATTGGTATTAAGCCTCGTATCCACTAGCCAACAATTGACGGTCAACATGTTCGGCAGCATTGCACAACAGCGCGCGACGTTGCCAGCTGGCACGCAATATGATGCGCGGCTTGTTGTTTGTTTCCGACTTTCCGTGCAACATGCAGTTGAGCATCAAATGTTGTCGAGTGAAGACGTGACGCGCAGAAATGTCAGTGTGGTGTAACGAACGAGTGCTCATTCGGGTAAAATTCGTAAAAGATCTAGCAACCACATGGAGATCACTGAATACATTTTCTTTATTTTGTAAGTAATTTCTGACCCACCAACGTGGTTATTTTTCTTTTTGATGCATTTATCGATAAAATTATAATCACCGCCGCTGAAATCAACATTAGTTCCTCTGGCGATATGTTGTCGACGACTGATCATGCGTAGACAGACGACGTTGCTAAACAAAAGTTCCGCGCTAATATTCAACATGTTGAGCAAAATGTCGCCCGCCAAATGCTGCCTAGTGGATATGAGGCTTAAGTGTGCATTATTCTGATTATTTTCCTTATGTGTTATGTAAAATATTTATGTTTCTTGGTCAATGTAAACAAAATCATTGCGATGCAAGCTTTGTTAGATCCTCTCTGTTGCCATAAAGACCGGAATCTACTCCTAGTTTCAGCATTTATGGCATGGATGGCAAAAAAGGCAAGTGTACCATAATCCACCTATAATATTCCCACTGCTAGGACTCAGGCATCCTCTCAGTGAGAAGGAATGGGCCATAATCCACCAGTCAAGCCCAGTGAGGGTTAGTAGATGTCACATGTCTTCGAAATTTTGGTTCTAGGACCATGCCGGTTTCCACACGATGTTTTCCTTCACCGTTTTGAGAGCAGTCGTGATGAAATAATTTACAAAAAGTAAAACACCTATTTGGGTTCGAACTTACGACCTGCAACTCGTAAGTCGCTTATGAACCACCGTCTATGAACATTTGCAATATCAGAGGCATCGCAGATGAGCTGCCATCTTGGAATAGTATGGAATACCTGGGATGGTAATGTTTTATGTTCTTCTAATTACACCGGTAGCTATATTCTACAAACTAGAACGCAGCAACGTGGCTTGGCGACAAAAAAGGTATAAGTAAAGCCCTTTGTACAAACACGATTTCTTGCCGTAAAAAACTAGGGTTTATTCGCCGTGTGTACGCACGGTCACCAGTGTTCAATGGTTCACTTTTTGATTAACACGTTTTTCTACGGCGCAGTTTATACACCGTACCGTAAAAAATCCGTGTCATGTACGAGGCCTTAGTGCTTACCCTGGAAAAACTTCTCCACAAAAAGCTGTATTATTAAAATGTTAATAATAATTTTTCACTTGGATTAAGAACCTACCAAAACTTTGAGACACATATTGCGTGGGATCCTTAAAAAAGTTTGATATTTTAACCCACAACGCCGGGGCGTGAAAATTTTCACAATAATATTACATAATGAGCATGTTTATTTATTTATTTATTTATTTAATACTTCAAGCACATAAATGTACAGAGGCGGACTTAATGCCATAGGCATTTTCTACCAGTCAACACATGTCTTTCAACCCTCGCGGTGAAGGTCGCTGGCCGCATGTCGCTAATTGGATAAGTTCGAGGGGCGGTAGACATAAACGTACATTCGTGTTGTTATTTTTTGCGTTCAGTAATTTGTTGTGAAATTATTACTAGCCTGTTATCGATGACACACAAGGCAAAGGCCTCTTTACATACAGAAAAAAATACGGATATAACATAATTCACTGTATGTTACCGAAGACACTTGGTCTTCGCGTTGGTCTTCCTCACGATTTTTTACTTTTCCTTTTACTTTCTTTGATATGTTTAATAGACGAGATTAAAAAATTTCATTTAAGTATTTGTGGTACATTTAAAACGACAAAAAATAACAAAATTAAATCCTAACTTAACTAAAACAAAAAAAAAAAAACTAAAATATAGCGTCGAAAAATTCATCCGCATCGCTGTCGACTGGTAAAGTACCCAAGAGACTGGCGGCATTACCACGTTGAATAGCAATACTTAGCCTCTGGCCAAGGTAAAAGCCAGCCCTTGGGTCATGGGAAGTGTCAACCAGTCGTTTTGAAATTTCTTTAAAAAGAACATGAGCATTCGGACCCCACGGCCCGAGGGTTTCAACCCCAAACGGCTCGAAAATATAACTTCCGCTAAGGTTATTATATTTTCGCCGCTTGAGGTTTTCCGCAGCCGCAGCAGCAGCACCAGCACAGCATGCCGAGCCAGGAAGATGGGATGGCGCAAGAGTATCGACACACGTTGCGTCCCACACTAAAGGCCTACCCAACTTCCAAGGAAATAAAGACATCCCGTCCGGTCTCTTGCCATCATCGCGTGCCAAGCCATTGGGTTCTAATACAGCTGGAACGCCGACGGTGACAAGAGCTCGTCGGATGATGTCATTAATGTTCGCGTGCCGCGCTAAACGACCCGCACTTCGGCTGCAAGAAAGGCCGTGGTGTCCGAGGCTGTTGACATCTTCGCCACAGTGACAGCGATGAGGAGAACAGCAAGAAGTGCCTAGCCGAAGAGAAGCAGCGAGGCGAAAAGTAGTGTCGTCGAACAAAGTGCCTATGTTCGACGAAGGTAGTGCAAGAAGCCAAAGACCCGACTCCCACCTACCCACAGCCAGCAGGCGCGCATGCTCCGCAGAAGTAGCAGACGATTCAAGTAAATTGTTCTGTACTACTCTGCAGAGCGGCTCATCCCACCGTTTTTGGGAAGATGGATTGTCGGGTAGATCTGTATTCGGGCAAGCGAGTCTCCAGGCATCCATAGCCTCGGTGAAACACGGCACATCAAAATCAATCAGTGTGGATGCTAGGATTTTCCTGATTAATTTATCAGTGCCGTGGACCGAGGATATGAAAGCCGGTAAACTAATACTAGAAATTTTGCGGACGCCGAGTCCTCCCATACGAATGGGAAGAGTAGCTTGTGCCCAAGCTCGGTCGTCCAATGCCACATTTAAAATAGAAGTTAATGTATGCCTGATAATTTGGTCAATTTTATCTAAAAGGTGAGTGTGCTTCCATAAATGTGAAGCACGAAGGAAATAAATTAATTTAGGGCCAAAACAGCAGTAGCGGATTAAAGTTATGGCCGAATGCATATTAATTTGGAACAATCTATGTTTAATTGAAATAATACAATGTCATTGGTTTCTTATGGTAGCTACCCGAACACATGAAACTGTAGTACGGTATCTACAACGCCAAATGCGAGCTACGCATCACACTGACGTCACGCAAAGACTGAATCGCGCAACTAGCATATAATTATATACAATGTCCCCTCATCAATCGTCGGGTATAATTCCGATCCAGCCTGTCCCTGGCTGTCCTCTCCCAGAGACGCCCTAAGTCAAGGTCTGTACCCCACAGAAAGAAAGAAAAAAAGAAAAAGTATTTATTGCCTACAGGAAGATCACAAATTAAACTTAACACAGTCAAGAATTTTAAAAAAAACAAGGGGTGCCTTTAGCGTGTAGTTGCTTAGTTTTTAAGTTTTGTAAGTCTTGGTTGAAGACCTCAATTTATTGAGGCAACCACAGGCAAGTTTGGTTAAGCAGACGACAACCTCCTAGGTAGATCTGCGAGACCCCATTCCAAAAACAAATAATCGTCGGGCGTTGCCGACCAGACACGATACCCGTCTGGTCAGAGGAACCTACCTTTTCTATGGACTCTGAGTGAACTTTACAGTCTGTTCCTCATACCTCCAAAAAGCAATTACATATATACTTTACATTATCTAAATCTCTTTAAATAAAACGTATAATGTTTTTTTATACCGCATAGAGATAGTACGCAAAAAAATTCTTTCTCGTTTTTTTAACAAAGCTAGTAAATCCCTCTCTCATTTTTAGTTTTTTATCCTTTCATGTTCAGTGTCGAATAAAGATACTGTGGAAAAAGTTTTTTAGGTTTTATTCGCTTGCGTGAAGCGCTGATTGAAAATGTCGACATGCCAGCGATGCAGCGTTGCAGCGCTTTGTAAAACATTTTGTGTGCGGGCACTTAGATTGTGGAATGAACTGAAATGATAGTACAAAATTAAGTGGTTTTATTTTACATACTTTCTTGTCGTTGAGGCTTTAGGAATGTCGATTTTAAAGTCTGGCAGTAATAAGATATTTTTAATGACAAACTTTTAAAATTAGACATCGTTGAACTAAGTAAAAAAAAATCTGGACTTAGTCGCACAATAACAAAATCAAAAGTCATTTATTTATTCAAAGTAGACTGAGACTCAGCACTTTTTGAACCTCAAAGTTACGTTAGACAGTCCCCCAAAACGCCCGCCCTTCACCACTTCCTAGTGCTTTCACTGAGAAGAAGTGGCGTAACAATCTCCTCAGCAGCACAGCTGTCTGTTAAATTAGAAGAACTTGATTGACTGGAACACACTGGATGGATTCCCATTCTCTCCTAAAATGAGAAGAGAGGTATTAAAAAAAGAATTTATTAAATCGGCTCATAAAAGTTCTGAGGTAACAAACATAAGTTTAAAAAAAATGTATTTAATCGAATTGATAACCTCCTCCTTTTTTGAAGTCTGTTAAAAATACCATAAATCAGTGAATGTAGTCGTTTCTAACATATATACATAACTAGCAGCGCCCCGCGGTTTCACCCGCGTAAATTTTGATCCCGTGGGAATATCGGGATAAAAAGTATCCTATGTGTTATTCTGATATATAAACTATATTACTGTAAAGTTTCATCAAAATCCGTTCAGTAGTTTTTGCGTGAAAGAGTAACAAACATCCATCCATCCATCCTCACAAACTTTCGCATTTATAATATTAAGTAGGATAGGATAGGATTAATATTATTCCGCACATGAGATTATACTAGAGTAACTTGTTCGTTATTCTTAGGCCCGTATTACAGAACGTCACTCAATATTCAAGCATTACTTAAAACTAGATTCAAGCCATTTGATTAGTTGAAACTAGTTTTAAGTAATGCTTGAGTATTGAGTGACGTTCTGTAATAAGGGAAGGGAGTTGTAGTATCTAAGGTGTGTACCAACAAAAATGGTTCCTAAGTTGTGCCAAATAAAACAATATATTATTATTATTATATAAAAAAAGAAAAAAAAGCAGCTTTTTCATACAATAGTGCGATATATCGGCAATTTTTTTTAATGCCCGACGAAACTTTCAACGCTGTGGTGTGAGGATCAAGTACTGAATCCATAGTAACTGGCTGCGCGTCGACTTTGCTGCTACCTTGTATTTAACTATAAACAAGGCCAATGCATGAAGGAATCAAAATCAATATCAGCGAAACCGGCCATTAGCGGAGCTTACAAAGCAGTAGGTAACATTAAATGCAATTTGATATAGGGGATGGTGTTATGTTATGTACAAACATAGGTACATAATTATAGTGACATCTAATCAGCCTATAACGTTCCCATTGTTGGTACACAGGCCTCCTCTCTGTCAGAGAGACTGGGCCGTAATCCACCACGCGGGCCCAGTGCGGGTTGGTAGATGTCACATGTCTTCGAATATTTGATTCTAGGACATATCGGTTTCCTCATGCTGTTTTCGCTCGTAGAACTGATACCCGATGGGGAAGAAAAGTTTTCGAGTGGCGACCACGAACCGGAATACGCAGCGTAGGCAGGCCTCCTGCTAGGTGGATGATGATGAAAGCGCCTATCCGGGTTCGAACCTGCGACCTACAACGTGTAAGACGTGGCCGTTATCACTGAACCATCACTGCAGATTTAAAACAGCTTGCTTTGTTTAAGATTACAGATTTCCTCCCATAGTGAAAGTTGTTTGTCCTTATGAGTACTTTCAGCCCCTGGATTGATGCCAATGATTTCAACTTCAACCTGTATATAATCTGTGTGATCGAGAGAGGATAATTATCATTTTGTGTTTAAATTACATTCGTCAAAATTCTGCCAAAGCGTACACACAGCAAAGTCCCCAGCTAGTGCACTAACATTGTCAAAATACAGGGTTTTTATGGACGCGCAAACTGTAAGCATGAATGTGCCTACAGTGATTCAAGACCCTTAGCGTGAAAATATTTCGGCAGTTATCAAAATTAAAATCTGCCGTTTAATACAAAAGAACAATACGCGGTCAAAATGTGAATGAGCAAATTTTTTTTTATTATCTACAAAAATTTCAACTGTCTCGAATTATGTGTTGACATAATGGTTACAGTTTGCCATGAATTCTGCGGTGCTATTCTGTGAAAATTTCACCGTGAAAACTTAGGTGAAGTGAGCGTGGAGTGAGCTGTCAATAGTGTCAATTCATAGAAAAAACAAACTCACTTCACATAAGTTTTCACGGTGAGATTTTTACAGAATCGACCGGCAGTACTTAATTCTGATGTTCTCATTGAAATTTTGTGAAAGTTATTTAAAAAAAAAATTGCTGGTCGATATATTTTGACCGCGTAGGTATTGTACTTTTCTATGAAATAACAATTTTTTTTATTATTACCGACAAAATTTTTCTATGCTGGGGGGCCTAGAATCATGTGCTGGATTCATGGTTCCATTGCGTTTCGATCCTGCCATCGGCAGACTTAGCCGAAGATTTAAAATACTAATAATTCGCTTTTGTCAACCGCTTCGCTGGCGTGTAAGGTATTTTTTCCGAAATGAGGCCTGGTTTCCGCCAAAGCGGAGAGGAGAGGAGACGAGAGGAGATCTGCTGCGAAGCTGGCAGGTTATTTCCACCAAAGCGGAGAGGAGATGCGTAGCAGAGAGATATGAGCTGTGCGTAGCGGAGATCTGAGCTGTGAGAGCTTGAAACTACTCAAGTGCTGTCTACAAAAGGAAGACATGTCGTTGCAAAAGTTATATCTTCCGTGCGCGGGCGCCGCCGCGCCGCCGCGCCACCAGCCCGGCCGCCCGACTACACACATCTCCGCTCTGCCGCGCCACTTGCTCGCTCGTGGCACAAAATTCTATAGAAAAATGAGACATCTCCTCTCCTTTCCGCTTGATCCATTTCCACCGACGCTAAGCGGAGAGGAGATGTGGAAATAACGAAATCTGATTAGTTATTTAAAACACTCCTCCTCTCGTCTCCTCTCCTCTCCGCTTTGGTGGATACTGGGCCTAAAAAGTAGGCTGTGTGACTGACTCTATGGGCCAAGCCACTGTTACTTCGTGCATCTAGCATGCACCGGTCCTTATCGATTGTAAGTTGCACACAATTCATGTATTCCATTGATTTTGTCGTGAGCGGCGGTAATTGCCGTAGCTCTACCAGTTCAAGTTGTTTGTTTTATCAGGTATATCTTCACGCTTTCCTTTAAGAGGGTAAGCAAACGTTGCAGAATTTTGATGTTATATTTAAACTGAACTGGTCCTTAGCGGCTATAAACAGAGAGAAGTGGAAAGAGAATAAGAAGACCTTTGCCCAACAGTGGCTTTAAAAAAATAAACTATAACGTTTCTTAAGGTAGTGCCATCATCAAAACTGCTATCAGGCTGAAATATTAACAATGAATTATACGCTCGTTCCACTAAAATCCACTAGACCAGTCCCCCAGGGGACTACACAGTACTCAATGTTCCACTACAATCCCTTAGGAGACATTTTTCCCTCAAAACGCTTAAAATCCATAACCAAAGAAGCTATATATTTTTATATATTCATTCAGTACTTTCTACTACCTGCTCCAACAAAGATCAAACGACAAAACTAACCACATTAAACACAACAATATACTAACATTATTCTCAAAGCCACACTTAAGTCAGAAGCGACAGCCCAAACTGGGAATAAACTCAATAATTTAAACTTAACAGCCCTTTATACAGCATAACTTTATCATCCAACAACACACAAAAATTCCAACTTTAACCACAGAAAGGTAAGGTTTAATTTCCTTTGTTGAATGACGATATAATTCATGTGGGTAGTTTGATGCGACGGAGGGTCCTTGTCGCGAAGAGTCTCAGCGACGTTGTTACACCAGCGAATGTGGTTACATGGAGTTATATCTCATTTTGTGAGGGGCTTTCAACACAATATTGATGTTCAACATATAACATGTTGTTTTTTATGTCATTTTTAGAGGGCACTTGGAGAGCAATTTCTATTGTTCGCAGTGAGTGTGATTTTAAAAGAAACGTGCAGCTGAAAATATATTGCTTTTTTAAGGAATTTAAACGAATATTGAATGAAAAATGTTAATCAGAAGCTCAAAAGTCTAGCGACTAGTCTTACCAAGGGGTAGATTTACCCAGTAACTTGGTTGTGGAGGTCAGATAGGCAGTCGCTCCATGTAAAATATTGGTATTCAGCTATATCCGGCTGTCTGAAAGCCAACCCCAACATAGTTGGGAAAAGGTTAGACAGATTAATTTAAAGTTTTAATTTTTCAAGTATATTTTTACGTTACTTTTATTCTATTATTTTCTGTTATCAAGGGACTATTGGTTCAAGGATTTTTTAAAGTTATTTTTAAAGTGCGGCAACCGTCAATTATACAACGTGTTTTTTTTGACATCCCATAACTCTAGGGGGTCATTGTACAAATCATTATGAACAACTTTTACTATGGGACCAAAGCTGAAATCGCGAAAAAAAATCAGCTGTTCCCTACCTTTTGACGAGTTATACGAACATAAATGTAGGGAACAGCTAATTTTCTTTTGCGATTTCAGGTTTGGTCCCATAGTAAAACTTGTTCATAATGATGAGTACAATGACCCTCTAGAGTTATGGCATATCAAAAACAAAAACACTTTGTATAAACAATGTAGATATCGACTGCAGACCCATTTTGCATTGATCACGATGATAAAGATCATTGTTCTGAAAGAGTAAAGTAGGTACTAAAAATCTTATTTCTATAGAAAACTCCATATAAGATCGTCCGCAAACAAGAAATAAACCATTTAACTAAAGGTTTTAAACAAATACATTCATTATAATATAATTCTTCTCTTTTTGTCGAACAATGCGTCTAGAGTCTTTGTTAAAGAACGTCTTTTGACTGCCTAGTTATTAGGAGAAAGTTTAGACATTTAGACAATCTAGGTCATGTAATATTTTATTTAAAGAAAAGTTACTTAAAATACAAGATTTTGGTTGCAGTTTTTAATACTGTAATCCCCTTACTAATAAACGTTGTATAGCGTCTGTATAGTTATACAACGCTTTGTCTTCGTCTTTCGAAAGTCAAATTACCGACGACTGTAAAAGAAATCAGTAGCTATTCATCTATGTAATACGTTTATTAGTAAAGAGGTAAGAGTACCTATAAGTATAATCAGCCTATAACGTTCCCACTGCTGGGATACAAGCCAAGCCTCAGTGAGAAAGAGTGGGACATAATCCACCACGCGGGCCCAGTGCGGGTTGGTAGATGTCACATGTCTTCGAATTTTTGGTTCTAGGACATGCCGGTTTCCTCACGATGTTTTCCATCGCTGTAAGAGTACCCAGAGATTATATCTTTTTAAATAGAAAAAGACGTGTATGAATTAGAACAATATTTTACATTTTCATGCTCAATTTAAATATTCTCGACAACAATAATATTCTCAGGTACCACAATCTTTCAATTCCAGGTTAAGAGTGATCTTCAATTAAATAAGTTCAATTATAGTGTAAAATAATTGTTGTCGTTAAAAACAACAATAAAAAAGGCAATAACTGTTAAGTTTAAAAAAATAACGTTTATAAAAATATCGATATTAAAGTAAATTATCGACCTAATTAGAATAGAATTATTAGTTTAAAAAAGAAACCCAAAAGCAATTAAATTCGTCAATTTAAAATTATAAGTCTGTGATTCTGTTCTGTTAACCCCTAAAATAAAGTGATAATACCTAAAGTGTTGGGGGACTCCTAAAGTGTTCGGGGACTTCTAAGGTGTTGGGCCTCTCGAAGTGTTGGGTCTTGATAAAGTGGTGGGGACTCACTAAAGTGGTGGGGACATACTAAAGTGTCGGGTACTCACGAAAGTTTTGGTGACACCTAAAGTGGTTCTTACTAAACTGAAGAGTGGCATTCGAAAAAAGGCTAAGGCGAGGCACCAAGATGGCGTTTGCGGCAGCTCGTATGATTCTGAAGGACAAGCGGCGGAAGGCATCAAAGGAAGACTTCAGGGACCCAAGAAACAGAAGCAAGGTACAGCTAAAATATTTTTACCACAATCATATTCAAAATTAGGATGTGACTTTTTTTAAAGAAATACTTAATAATGATTCGAAACCTATAGGAATTCTATTTTTTACTGAAACATTCTTCAGTAATTTTTCCTTATAGTAAAGTTAAACGAAATCTAGTAAAATAATTCCTATAGTGACTTTTATTACACTAAAGTTAGCACAAAGTTTCAAAACACAATTCCTAAAGTAACATTATTTTGCTGGTGCTAACGTCAGTAGATTTATTATCTAATTAGTAGGCAGCAGGTGCGTTTGCTAGCGGTTTATCCAATCAGGTGGCAGGTAAATAATTAATTGCCTCGAGTACATAGAGTACAGGGAGAACTTGTAGCTACGATTAGTATGCATTTGAGATTTACGAGATTTGCGGTACAAATTAGTTCACATGAGTGGAGTGTTGAAATTCTAGACTGAAACTTAGGTAAATTTTATGTATTTCAGGTAGAGATTTTGATTTTGAATTGTATGAACGGGGTTCGTCAAGATATTTTGACAGATGTTATAACTTGACATTTTTTTTTGTATTTGTATTAGAGAAAATCTTTGCTAGAAAAATGTTAGGTACCTCAATTGTTATTTTGAGACATATTATTATTATTTGTTTACAAAATCACCACGGTTTGTGTAAAAGCCAATTATTAAAGTAATCGTGGGCGCTTCCCCTTATGAAACGACCAATTGGAACCATACACATAGCACTGGCGTGCTTCTGACGTTTCGTAATTGTTTGTGTACAGACGCCAGCACATCAAGCTACTACAATCTGTCAAATTTCTTCAATAGATTTTCAACTTTATCGCTAAAACACAAGGTTCAAAGTTGATTGGGAAAATTTTACAGTTACAGGTAGCTTGATGTGCAGGCTGGTGTCTGTACATAGGTTTAGGTGAAATAAAATATTTTTATACTGACTTTTTAAGACTTTTAAGCTATACAGGGTTACTTTTCAATGACAAGCCAAATTTAAGGGTGTGGTACAGACCATCAAACTAAACAACTTTCTCCATGGGACTAACATCGTAATCGCGAAAAATTTATCAACTGTCCCATAGAAAACTTCAATACCTACTCGACCTAAGCGTATGGGACAGCTGAATTTTTATTCGCGATTACGATGTTGGTCCGATAGAGAAAGTTGTTTAGTGTGATGGTCTATACCACGTCCTTAAATTTGGCTGGTCATTGAAAAGTAAACCTGTATAGTAACTTAGTTAGTGCTAATACACACGAGCGGTACGCGTCAACGGCAGAGATGACTGCAACTGTCGACAACGTGCCGTTCGTGTATTAGACCATTGTACTCAAATACACGAGCAACACAATTGCCTGCAGCTGAGATGAGAATGCTAAGAGCGAATGGATAGAATAAGAAATGAGTACATAAGAGGAAGTTTGAAAGTGGCTTCATAGTAAGTTTACATGAATAGATAGAAGTAGTAGGCTAGATCGCTGGTAAGGACAAACTTATCGTGCTGAACACTAACACGTGTAAGATAGAAAGGTAACATTCTTGGTTCCCGGGACACAGCGGCTTGGATACCGGGGAGCAGGACTTGCTAAAACGGGTACAGGAGGCCGGTCAGGCCTTCGGCAGGTTGCAGACAGAGACGCAACAGCGGTGGCAGCAGGTCACCGATAGTGCACAGTGCGTGCAGCGCGCAGTTCAGAGCGGCAATTCTCGTAATTTTAAGAACGTTCACAGTCTGATCTCAGTCTCAATCTGTCAAAAATGCCTCTAATTTCCCTACAGTTTGACATTTGTTTGTCGCCAAGATGAGACTGTGACTAGATTTTGAATGTTTTAAATTACGAGAATTAGACTTCTGATACGTGTACAGCGCGCTGTTTTATGAGATGTCCTACCCTCAGCCTAGACGTAGAAGCTCTGACGTAGAACTCTGGAAGGCGCGATAGGGTGCGCATGTTACTAGAGTGCAAAAACATCAAGCCACGTGCGATGCATCCAGCTTTATTCCCCCTTTTCACGAAAAAGGAACGGTGTAGGGAGCAGCTGTTCACAGGCATAGAATTTGCAAAGACATGTTCGTGTCACAATGACAGATGCAATATGAGGTTAACAATGATATTAGCAGCTGGCTTGCTATATAGGTAGCTTATAATATACAGTGAGGCTTTGCGCAGCCCGGATGCAGCAGCAATACATACATATTTCCGTCTCCTATGCACTGGACAACCTACAGTAACGCGGTCTGAAATTAACAACCGCGCAATCAGATACTACATAGGTAGATAGATAATATCAATCATCATAGGTAGATAGGTTATCCAGTGCAGAAGGTCTGAGATTATTACCAAATTAATGAGGAACTCACCCTAGAGTACCCATTCAGGATTTCGACTGGATTTACCAACTCGTAAATAATATTTATTTCAAAATCATTTTTACTTACACGTAAATGTAGCTAAGTTAATCTCTTTCCATTGTTTTATACCACAAGCATCGTAATTTTGTTTTTTTTTAGATTTAAACGGGATATTATTTACATAAAAACGGGCTTTTTATAACAATCTGTGGGCGTTTGAATGAAATATAAACGTTAAAAAGTAATGGAGGCTTCCAGTGTATAATTTCAGATAGGTTCATTAGTACGGTTCGTTCGGAAATTGCTCATTAAGCCACGTCGAACTTCATGGATAAATAGGGCACCTATCACACCGTTCCGTACCGAGTTTTAAAATGAAAAAGTTTGAATAATGACTCACTTTTTATGTATGTACCTAAATATTTATGCTAAATAATAACAGCCGCATGGGTCAATTGAAGGTAAAGCTAAGTTTGCCGAGGTGGGTTCATGGATGGGAAAGTATCGTATTACCCGTATTGGGTTGTAGAGGTGAAACAGGCACTCGTTTCATAATACTGGTATTCAGCTGCATCCGATTAGACTGGAATTCGACAACAATATAGTTGAGAAAATGCACATGATGATTGAATTATGAACTTATTTTCGTAAAATGACATAACTTAATCCGCGCTATTTCGTAACTGTATTTTGTGAAGTATTCAAAACAATGCTAGAATTTCTTCTGAAGTCAGTTTTTTTTATATAAATAAAGATTATTATTTTATTTAAAACAAACATTATTATTGCAGTACAATCATTCTCATTCACTTTAACAGGACTTTGAGAAGGCAGTAGAAGATTAGGTATGGCTTAAGCTAATTACTTAATTATATTTTCTTTGTAACTTATCAATCGGATAATTACTTTAGTTAGAGGCTGCCGTCGAATGCATTAGAACTTTCTGTTTTTACAAAAAAGGCAAAATAATTTGTGGAAGCTTGAAACGGCGATTGCAAGCGCTAATTATTGATCGGTCTAACCTAAATAATGTATATATAGATATAAGACAAATAAATTCAATCAATCTATTCAGCCTATCGCAGTCCACTGCTGGACATAAGCTTCTCCCAGGCTGCACCACAACATTATGTCCTCAGCCTTCCGCATCCACCCTGTCCCAGCTACCTTTTTAAGGGCGTCAGTCCATCTAGCTGGGGGGCATCCCACACGCTTGCCGATACGCGGGCATAGAAACAGATTCACGGACATAGAATAATATTGTGGTGTGAGTTTCACATTAAATTACTCTTATGTCATACATTAGTTAAGATACAATGTGTAACTGTTTGTTTATCCCTAATAAATAAATAAATAAATATTGACTAATGTATCTATTATAGTTATACACAAGGATCATACTTAGGTATATTGAATAGAGCAATTTTTACTTACTAACGAACATTAAAATTCAAATCTATACTAATATTATAAAGCTGAAGAGTTTGTTTGTTTGTTTGTTTGTTTGAACGCGCTAATCTCAGAAACTGCTGGTCCGATTTGAAAAACTCTTTCAGTGTTAGATAGCCCATTCATCGAGGAAGGCTATAGGCTATATATCATCACGCTAAAACCAACAGGAGCGGAGCACCAATGAAGAATGTTTCAAAATCGGGGGATTTTTTTTCCTATTGAGAGCTTCCGCTGCGTGCGCTGCGTAAACGATTAAAGTTTCGCAAAAATCATGTATGACAGAATTGTTTCCCTTTAGAAGCTTTAAAAAAAAGTCCGCGACAGCATATGTCTATCTTTTAAGGTTAGCTCACTATAACCTCTTTTATGCTAACCAAATTTGTTCTAAAATAATGCATTATTTGCGAAGGTGTTTTTATAAACATGGTATTAATCCTTATCCAAATAAATACGTTATTCATCACATGTGTTTAATTTTTAAAAAAATTGCCTCTGACATCATTTGATTTCAATGTATAGTATACCTTAGGAGATATCATAGTTTTAAAATAATACTAATAATAAATCTGAAGAGTTTGTTTGTTTGAAGTACGGTTTGAAAGCTCTAAATCTCTGGAAGTATTGGTCGCATATATAAAATTATTTTTGCGTTTGATAGCCCAGTTCTTGAGGAAGGCTATATTCTAATAAACTTGACGCTAAGACCCTTAGGAGTTGAGCAAAAAGAAAAAAGTCTGAAGTTTTCGCCAAGCGAAAACGAAGTAATAGCGCAGGCCGGCGACACGTTGCGACGGGGTGAGTCGGGGAAACAAAAAAAATTTACGCGGACGAAGTCGCGGGCAGAAGCTAGTACCTAGATATACGCCGGGCGAAAAGTTTTTGCTGGTGATTAGGGATTTTGTTTTGTTTTAGTCGTGTTTGATGAGAGGGGTAGGCAAGGAGGCGTGGGTGAAACTTGATTTTATTCTGGTTTTATGCGCTCCCTTAATAAATAAAAATCGGTAAGTTACACTTCGGTGTGACACACGGCTACCGCTAACTGGTTTGTTCGGACTAAGAAATCATTATAAACTTTAATGAATTTTCACCTTTAATGGTTTTCTCTTGTTATAAAAACTGAGTTATTGGATAGTCTTTACATGGCGTTTGTCTTTAGGCAGGCTATGTTATCAAAGTCTGGAAGGGTATAACGGATGCTCCTGACATACACATACATAGACATCTTAATCTCAATTGGACGTAGTTATGTAAAAAGGATCCAACCCACAACATGACCGAAAATGAGTTAAGTATACCAAACTGCTCATCAAGGTCTATATTTTCGATTAGCAAAAACAATCCAAGTAAAATACGAATTTTTAATGTCAAAATATTCGTATTTTACTTGGATTGTTTTTGATAATCGAAAATATAGACCTTGACAAGCAGTTTGATTTACTTAACTCATTTTCCGTCATGTTGTGGGTTGGATCCTTTTTGCATAACTACGTCCAATTTCAGTGTTAGCATTTTTATTTAAACTCAGACTGACAGACAACAAACAAAGAACATCCAACACCTATATTTATCCCGTAATTACCAGCAATTCGAATCTAAACTGACCTTTACCAAATCCATCTCTATTCCCATTCAAATTAGACTTCCAACAAGAATGAATACATTTTACCCAACTCAGCCTCCGGGGAATCGAAAAGTCGACCGGATAGATCGCAACTGAACCGGATAAACGGCTGAATTGCCGGACCGGCGCTTCGGACCAGCCGTATCGATTGCGGCCAGTGCGAAAATATTGGAAGCTGGAGTTTGAGTACTTTAAAAGTTTATAGAAGTTTTGCTTATGTTTTCACCTACTAGTTTTTGTATTGCTTTGTGTGTTTTCTGTGGATTCTTGGAGGTCAAGACTGTATTTAAATGGTGCTTATGTTGCCTCTTTGCTTCAATAACGTGATAAGCCCGTAATTCATTTTTTTTTTAATTTAATAGTTGAAACCGCCGTGACCGATTTTATTTTTCCATAAAACGTGGTTTCTTTTGTGGGTGTAATAGCGAATCTATGAGTGAGAGGAAGGTGCTCTCAAATTTCAGCGAAAATATGACATACTAGCTGCGCCCCGCAGTTTCACCCGCGTAAGTTTCGATCCCGTGGGAATATCGGGATGAAAAGTATCCTATGTGTTAATCTTGGTTATAACTATATGTGTGCCAAACCTCATACAAATCCGTTCAGTAGTTTTTGCGTGAAAGAGTAACAAACATCCGTCCATCCTCACAAACTTTCGCGTTTATAATATTAGTAGGAATAGTAGGAAAGTAGGATTCACGACGATATCACTCTTTCAGTTTTCAAGATAACACATTATTGAAGGAAAAAAGCGATGTAGTCTCGGTATTATGATCATTTTTTTTTAATAAATACTTTTTTTTTTATGAAAATAGTACTGTTTGTCGGCAAGTTTAGTGTGGGACGCCTTCAAGCTAGAAAAAAAAAGACAGACGAACTCAAACTGGTTGTTGGGACAGACTGGACGCGGAAGGCGGAGGACAGGGTGTTGTGGGAGAGGCGTATGTCCAGCAGTGGACTGCAATAGGCTGAGTTAGTCAATTTGATTTGTCATGATGGCCAGAGGTTTTAGGGCTACGTCTCTTATGCACGAGTTTGTAGATTCAAATCCGGAGACGTACCAATGTGACATTTTCAATTCATAAGTACTTTTTAATTTTTGGACAAAACCGACATCGGTGAAGGAAAATCATCGTGAGGAAATATGGATTGCGATCAATGCCCGCGCCTTCTCTCGATAAGAAAAGATCTTTGCCCTGCAGTTTTGCCTTAAGAGAGTTTTAAACGATGTACGGCATTTCATACAAATTTTCAAGCCCTGGTTTTTCGAAATGAACGAACCGATTTTAATGAAACTTTATACCCGTAAGCAACAAAGGGCAAAAAATTTAGTTAAGAACATTTTCGAAAAATATTGTTACAGCCAAACTAGATTTTAAATTATCCATACAAACAGAGATTTCCAGTTATATGTGTTTAAATAAGACATTTCGAAAATGTTGAGATTTTTACAGAATCGATAGGCTGCTTACGTATGAAGTTTAAAGAAAGTCGGGTTAATTACACCATTTTATAACTCGAGAACAGCTGGACCGATTTGTATGATCTTTGGTTTGTTGGATTTTTCTCCGCCCCAAATAGCAGAATAAATATTAAAAAATGGAAAACATTATCGAAAAAATTTCAAGATACTTCATTTTCTCATACATTTTTTATGGAACGGCCTATTGATTCTGAGGCGGTTTGCCGGGTCAGCTAGTGTCCAATAAATGACAGATTTTCATGACGACCGTTATAATATGACAGAACCGCTTTCCCAGAAAACCAAATCTATACAGGAAAATTGTGGCTATAATGTCCCAAACTGTTTTGACATTTTTATAAAATGCCCTTGACAAAGTTAGTGCACAGTCTAAGTCATTGCCAACTTACTGTTTTCTATTCTTGTAGCTATTTCCTCACATGCATTGATATACTGAGATAATATTTTATTTGTTCCGATCACGGATGCGACCTACTTGTGAACATGTTGGCAATATTGACAATTGCACGTCTATTACGAGTAGATTATATTTATTGTTGTTCACAAGTTATATTGTGTAATAAATTATGTTTTATTTATGTAATAAATTACGTTTGGATTTTCAAAGAATGAAAATGGAATGATTTCAGGAAACACATTGTAATAATGTTATAGATTTGATTCTGAGTGATTGATTTGATTCTGAATATTAATTTCAAGTACTCTTGAATATTGCACCCCAAATGCATAAAACACTTTTAATCATGATCCGAAATATTTTGAAGTAAATTCATAATGTATTGCTTCATATGTTTAAAAAATGTATCTGCTCAACACCATACATGACCCAATGAGTTTTAATGAACTGTCAAAATGAAAAGCATTGCCATTATAAGTGTGTTACGCACTTACAACCCAGATTTATGATTTCGTATACGACGCGTTTTTTGCCTTGGACCCCCCGGTTACGAAGTGGTCAAAAGTAACATTTGAATGCAGTTCCTTCGCTATCTTTTTTGAGTCTTTAAAAGATCACATAGTAATAGTAGAACAGAGGCAAAGCTTCCGGTGGTTAGGGTTCCAGACAGAGGAGCATCATCTGCCTAGCTTTTTCCAATGTTGGGGTCGGTTCCCAGTCCAACCGGTTGCAGATGAATACCAGTATTTTACATGGACCAACACTGATAGAGAAACGTGGTATACCTACACATAAATAAATGACTGGTTATTATATCTGGTGCTGTCGTCTGCAGTTGGCTGCGAACTTGTACCTTAACATAGTTTTAAGATAATGTAATAATAACAAAATTATGGACATTTAAATACACACATCAAAAGTGTCTAGGGATCAACATATATTTTTGCAATAACTTTTCTCCTGATTGATATTAATTAAAATTTTCTTTAAGGATTCATCAAATAAAGTGTTTTCGTTTGTCACAGTAACGATACACCAAGTCACCTTTGCATTAATAAAGAAATTTGCCATTTTCCTAATAAAGGGATTTTTGACATTTGAACCACTAACACAAAAGTTCGAAAAAAAGACTGAAATAACAGTTTTCTCTAAAATTTTATTGGGTAACTTAAACAGTTAATAATCCGTGTTTCTACCGCGAACACTAACAACACAAGAACATCGGTTTGGCATACTCAAAATGAGTTCATCCAAATCACGCTGTGGAATGGCCGCCCATGTTCGTTGCAACAACAAAAAAAGGTCTTCTTGCGACTGGATACCCTCCATATTCGGCAGAGCTCTTCTCTGTAGCATATCCCATGCATGCTCAATCGGGTTCAAGTCTGGCGACTGAGCAGGCCAGGGCAGGACATTGATGTTAGCTGCGGCGAGAGTCTGTCTTACAACTCTTGCGGTGTGCGGTCGTGCATTATCATGCATTAACTGAAATAAGGGACCAATTTGCACTTGTAGAGGAACGATGACGTCTGATACAATCGTCTCAGCATAAATTTGAGCGTTGAGGTTGCCTCTGATCCAAATCAACTCAGTTCTTCCGCCGATCCAAATACCCGCCCATACCATGATGGTTCCACCACTATAAGGATGGACTTCCTGGCAGGATTTTAATCGCTGTTGGCGTCCAGGGGTTCTCCAGTGTCGTATACGTCTTGTATCCGGACTCATACCAAAACGAGACTCATCAGAAAAGCACACGAAACGCCATTGTTCTTCTGCCCAATTTCTGTGTTCAAGAGCCCATTGATATCGAATCCTACGATTGTGCATTGCTATAGGTGGTACCCGTAGCGGTCTTCGGGAATGAAGGTTCACTTCATGCAAGCGGTTTCTGACTGCTTGGTCGCTAATTAAGTTCCCTGAAGAGTGATGAAGCCTCACGGCTAACATCATGGCGGTTATTGTTGGAGCTCTTCGAGTTAAGATTTGAATGTATCGGTCTTGTCTCCGTGTGGTGCAGCGATACCGTCCTCCATGGCGCTCAGCCACGGTACCAGTGCTTCGGTAACGTGTCCAAAGTCGACTGATAACACTCTGACTTGTATTCAGAGCTAAAGCCACAGTACGTTGCCGGGAACCAGCTTCTATCATTCCCACGGCTCTGAGCATTTCTTCCCTGCTTAAATGACGTCGCCGCTCCATAATAACGTTGGTTTTAATCAGTAGTAGGGAAACAGTAGCACTAATAATGTCTTCAATGCGTTGTATGTTTTTATAGGGAAAATATTGACAGCTGATTTTCATCTTTTACTCGAATTTGATTCACAGTTCCTGATTCAAATTATGAAATGCACCAAAAAGGATCCATATAAATTTATAAAATCATAAATTTATTACAAAGCCACATCTCAATCTCAAGAAATCCGCATAAAAATGCTTGATCCCTAGACACTTTTGATGTGTGTAGTCTGAAATAACCGATTTTTTTTTAAAGAAAAAGTATTTATTGCACCTCGTAGAGGAAGATCACAAACTAAAACTAAACACAGTCAGAGATAAAAAACCAAATGATTTTTAAAAAAAGTAACAAAAAGATAAATGAAACAGAAAGTCCTATACGAGGCCAAAAGGCTCCTATCTCAGCACGATGCTGCGACATTTAAAAAACAAATGCCACAGCGCTGGTATTCTGATAGGGCCCGCTGTGATGTCACGGGCAGTTACGGAAATAAATAAATAATAAAATTGATATATAAGTAAAATATTAGTAAATAAAATAAATAAATATACATTTTTAAGTCGCGCCAGATCTCTTTACTTGTCTATGCCTTGAGTGTTAGACGCACTCTGTGGCATTGCTGTGATAAGCAAAGGGTCGCATGCGCCGACTCTCCGGCGAAAATAATTAACACATTATACATTACGACTGTCTAGTGGAACAGTATTACAGTGAATGTACAATAAAAGTGGTGTTATGGGTTTTTCGATCTGGAATTCCTCTATAGCAGCCTGGAGTCAGGAATTTGTCTGGTTGATGGCAGTTAGCTCACACCCTATTTCATGGAGCTGAAACATAATTAGCGAAGTGTGGGTATCCTATAGCTACACCTCTGCCTTACCCTTCGAGAAATACAGGCCTGATGTTATGTTATGTATGTTATTATAATAAATCCCCAAAAATTGCTCCTAATAATCCTATGTTAAGAGGAAATGCGGTCGGAGAGACTTTTGAAAAAGCCTAAGTAAAAAGTCATAATTCGAGGTTTGGCTCTCATCTATTTCCTCCTCCAATATTAGACCAATTTAAAAGATATTTCATAAAGAATAAGAAGTATACATAATTTGTCTTTACGTTTTTCTTTTTCCATTAATAGTTGTCAAATTTGTACCCTAGGCTTCTACGGGATTGTCCGAAAGGGTTACCGCTACCCCGGAACACAAAGGGCTAAGGAAGGAACACGGGTGGGTTTTAGTCAGTAAGAGTCTGACACTCCCTCCTGCTCCACCTTGAGCGGGAGGGTCATTTGATGATTTCCCATCTTAAAAAAAAAGGCCTCTATTGCAATTTTAAGCATTTTTTGAGGGTTTTAGTGCTTATAAAAATAATGTATCATCAAAAAGGAAAACATAGGGACTTACAAGTACTAAATATTTATTATTCTGTAAAAAAATATTGCTTTATGGACATTATCCAGAACGAAAACCGGCGAGAGCGTTTCTATGGAGAAACGACCATCCGCATTTCCTCTTATGAGCCAGTAGGTATATCTTCCTTATAGGCAAGGGGCGCCACCCCTTGTCTATAACACAAACAACTACTTAAGTATCAAATCTCTTCAGGGACAAAAATTTAACCTTGAGATAAGGCGACCTTGGTAGTTTTTCTGTTGTTTTCTTTACCACCGTTCCTATGTTGTTGGAATACGGGCATTCATTACTGTCTTTGTGTCTGTGTGTATTCCTATACTTATAAGTAGAGGTTAGAATCAAGTAGTAGAAACGGTTTGCTCTATTGTAGTTCAGTTTCGTTTTACCATGGAGTTTCCTGCCCTTTTTCACCATACGAAACCACATTTGGAATCAGTTCTATTTTCCTGTAAATCTTGACGTTTAAAAGTGTTTTTTGGCCTACTTGAATTATGTAAACGATTTGACTTTTTATTTTTACAACTATGCGCGCTAACTTTTTTTTCATACCTATGACTGTTTACAAACATTTTTAATTCAGATTCGCGCATAGCCTTAATCAATGGTAGTTGGGTATAAAAAATATATTCGCAACGGATGGTAATTAGAATCTCATTTATTTGTTCTTTCTCAGAAAATTGGTACATTTAATGACGAGAATCAAAAAAGACAATTCTCGTACATAAAAAAACGTTCAAATTCAAGTCGCAATCTAATGTCATCGATAATCAATGTTAAAGACTTGTAAAAATTATAGATGTATATTAGAGATATTTTGGACGGATTGAGACTGAGATTATAATGAAACCGATCTTGAAAATACGGGAAATCCCGCTCTGGTCAGATCCATACGTGTAATTGCTTAGATTTGACACGTAGGTGCCATGGCAATGTGGCCTATGAGAAAATCTTTGAAGTAAACCCTGGGCCTTCACCTCGCCTACACTGACTGGCTAAAATGTCCAATACTAAGTGCCTACATGAGGTATTCTTGGATAGCGATAACCACTTCTAGCTCCCAATACGGGCCTAAACTAACAAGTCACGGTGTGTAGGCAGAAAACCGTTCCGTTTATTGCATGTTCTCTTATTAGCAGTTCCGTGTCGCATCCGGGTAATATCCGGCAGTGGAGGCCGCACTTCCGTACTGACGGTCGGCCCACCGCGTTGTATGAGGGAGTATAAGAAGCGTGGCTTATGCTATTGTGTAATATAGCGCTACTTGAAAAATATGCCAGTTTAATAAGTAGATATATTACGGAGATGCCTTGGGTACCGTAAATATAAAAAAAAACGTGTTCGGTAGGGGGACCCCAAACAGGAACGAAGTGGGGGATTAACACTAGGTAGATTTTAGCCGTGCTGCTGGTCGCTTACCAAATTGCCTCACAAGATTCGGCTTGTCACCACATTTATTTAGCTCGATAAAAATCGCAGGTGACTAGTTCATTTTGCATCAAAATTACGATCTACATGCGGTGGGTGATCGCCTGCGACTGAGTATTTTCATGGTCGATTTTAGTAACCCGCCGCATGCGACATGTCGCCGCACCTACCTAAGTACTTGCGATCGGAACTTGCGATTTTAGTCGCCTGCTTAAAGCCCGCACAAACCGCGTTAAGGAACTTCATTCCAACAATACAAAAACCTTTTGTTCTATGTTCTGCATTGGCTGTTGCATCCTTGTGTGGACTAGACTTATAATAATTATCAATATATACTTTTAAGCGCGATAATTACAGTAGTCTCCCTCTAATCTCACATGCATGTTATGCAATGAAGCAGCGAAATGAAATAGAAACAATATAATGAAATAACCTTCTATAATAGGCAATAGGTATTCATCATAAAAAGTAATTTTTAGCTGTGGTTATAGTATCATTTCCTACGAAATGTACTCAAACCTCAATTGGTCCAATAGTGTTTTAATCCTAATATTATTAGGATTATTGAACGACCTTAGGAGACTGTCTTTAACTTTTTGAGAAACGATCTCCAATTTTTTTTTTTTATTATAAAGTCGCCAAGAAAATGCAAAAAAGAAGAGGGGCTTGTGGCTAATTAATAACAGCCACCCGGGTCGATCAGTAAGGTTAAGCTACGCATGCCGCGGTTGGTCCGTGGATGGGTGACCATCTTTACATACCAAGACCCGTCCGTATCTCGGAAAGTACGTTAAGCCGTTGGTCCCGGCTGTCATTCGTGGACCTTTGACAGTCGTTATGAGTCGTTAGAAGCCCGAAAATCTGACAACCCTAGTCTTACCAAGGGAATTCGTATTACCCAGGAACTAGGTTGTGGAGGTCAGATAGGCAGTCGCTCCATCTAAAATACTGGTATTCAGCTGCATCCGGTTAGACTGGAAGCCGACCCCAACATAGTTGGGAAAAGGCTAGGCAGATGATGAGTCAGCAAGAAAATTTTCACAAAAACTTTTATTGAATCCAATCGATCTTATAAATGTTGCTGCTATCCTTACTGTTCCACCTCATAGAACAACCCTGTATAATCTTACTACAAATTTTTTCTGCATAGTTTCCCGCAATCATATCTATCCCCCAATATTAAGCAAGTTGGAAGATTTATTTACTGTCAAAGATGTCCCCCGATCGTGACCCAACTCGTAGATCAAAAGATTGAATGATATATAACAGTAATTAGTAAGGATTTGTGAGTTTCTTGCGGCATCTAAACAGCATTGGACACATAGGAGGGTTCGGAGGCAAATCCATTTGATTGATAACTTGTACTTTGTATATTATAATTGTAATTGAGAGACAAATAGTGTTCGCTCATTGGTCTGGTGATCGTAATCGTTAATGCTGAGCTTGAGGTCCTGAGTTTCACTCTCAGCTTACGCAAAGTGTTATTGGGTTTTTCCATCAGGAATTTCTTAGTAGCAGCCCGGAGGCTAGATTTGTGCTCGGTTGGTGGCCCTTGTTACTTGGGACTTAATCATAACTCCCGAAGCATGGGCCTGCGGGTCTACTATAGATAGACCACTACCTAGCCCATCGTGAAAAATAGGCGTAATTTTATGTGTTTAAGTGGTTGAAAGAGCATCAAACCCTTCTCCAGGTTCTAGGTTTTATTTATTTACTAAGACTCTGAGAACATTATCAAGAACACTATCTTTCCACTTCATCATAGTTGTGTATGTATTTATAATTTTGATTACGTTATAATTAATAATATTCTTGTGATATTTGTTTTAGAAGTATGTGTGTTTATTTGTATGTAGGTATGTAAGTATATTCTCATAATATTTGTTTAGTTTTATTAAGTGCATTGTTTATGATTTTATGTTTTTTTTTTGTCTCCTTTTCTTTTTCACACGCTGCCTACATCTCTCTATTTATTGTCCTATCGCAGGTATGCTGGAAGAGATTTCTTATGAAATAAGCATCACCTTTGTACCTATTTTTCAGTTCTGATTTTTTTCTTGCCTGTTTGTATAATTATGTGTGCAAATAAATGGTAAAATGAATAAATAAATAAACATTGAAACAATACCCCTTGTGACAATTTTTAAGCGACTTCAAAAAAAGGAGGAGGTTCTCAGTTCGTCGGAATGTTTTATGAAGGAAGCTTTCGAGTGTCCCGTAAATGTCCCTTGGGATGTCACGACACATAACAACAAACTTCGAGTGTCACTGGCAGTTGACACTCGTTGACATCTGACATCAGGAGACTGCTTCGGTAGAGCGTTGGTTTCAACAGCTACTCTCGTTTAAATCTAGTTACTGTATTATCAAGTTTGTGTTTCACAAGGGGAAACCAGATATTTCTACTGCCCTGTTTTATGTTAAAAGATGATTTTTGAAGTAGCGGATCATTTTATAACAATGACATATGTAATTATAAACTAGTTTTCATACATTTCTCAATGTTTGTAGAAATCATGCACAGTCTTCTAATAAAAGTTTTGCTGTGAACTACTGGTTTAAAGGCGACGATAGTAACTATTTGATCAGGCATTGTAAGGTAACCGCATCTTTGAGCCAAAAAGACGCCTCAAATTGACTCCCAAACAAACGATAATAATTAATTAAACTTCAACAACAACAACAACAATACAACATAACTTTGTCAGTTTCATGACATTTTTTGACAACTGTGACCCGTAAGGAATATGAGGGATGATGGCGGGAAGGCCTGTGGGAATCACTCGCTATCGAATTGTAAATTACACGAGTTTGAAATGTAATAAAAAGTTATGTTTGAGTGTTACATAAAAACGAATGAGATTTTGATGATGTTCATGCGGTTGGAATTTTTCTGTTTAATGTATTAGCATTGGTAGTTAGGATAACGACTGAATCTAATGTTTGCAATGAGTCTAGAATGTTACTCGCCCATATGGGCGGGCTATATAGCCCTCAGCTCTTAGCACATACGTGTCTAATCGTAAAAATATTGATGTATAATAAAATACAAACGCTACCTGATTTCTTCAAGGTATCTAACTAGTATATATAATAATAATAATACTTTATTATAATCAGCCTATAATGTTCCCAGGCCTCCTCTCTGTGAGAGGGAATGAGCCGTAATCTACCACGCGGGTGACACGGGTGGCGGGAAGACATGTTGTGACATCTAGCAAGATGTCAGAACATGTCTTCAAATTATATTTTATTGTAATTTTTGACGTTCAAAAGTGCCTTTTATGTGTCTATTTCAAATAAATGCTTTGACTTTGAAATAACATAATAATAACAAACAAAAAAAAACATTAAGTCCGTTCATATTTAAAATTCATTACGCATTTAAAATGTAACAATATCAATAATAAATAATTATATGTCAATAATTCAGTAACAGAAAATTAAATAATCACCAACATTGCATTTAAATTTTAAATTCATTATCCATTATAAAAATCATGAGCACAAATAATAATTCACAAAAATCATTTTAATTGTGGCTGTCGTTTGTCATCTATGAACTCATCGATACTGCCTTCAATAAATATGTTTTAGTTTGTTTTTAAACAAGTTAATAAGTCAATAATCATCTCAATTTATACTATCTATCTACTCAGCCTGCTGCATACTATGGTAAAACTGGAAGCTATACCCAACAATATTAATATTTTTTATTATCACTTGGAAAACGATTTTCATATTTGAGGGTCATATCCTTTTTTCGTTATTTCATGTACGTTTGCCCCGCACGGCCCCGCTGAATTTGCGATTTAGGTGTGCACCAATGCAATGTACTCGCCTCTAGGAGTATATGTACCGGTTTCTTTTTCAATGTACCTCTGTACTTTTGAAGAAATATGCATAAAAAGGGGGCCGTGCCAGCCAAACGTTTTCAGCACGGCCCCCGTGTAACTTGAAAAATATAAAGCGTATTTAAAAAGTTCCTAAACTCAAGGAATGTACTCTATTAACACGTTATATGTACCGTAACAGACATTGTGAATTCGTAATAACAAATAATATATAGATGTGGAAAGGGGGCCGTGCTGGAAAAAAAAAATATAAGAAAATATCTAAAAAAGATAAAACAACCTTAGCCAAAAACTATTAAAATATAATTGATGTTTGGCAAGTAACATAATTATGTACCGCATTGGCTTCTCCTAAAACTTGCAAAATTTAAAAAATAAACCAATTTTAGTTTATTCAGCACGGCCCTCTATAGTTGCCTATATCTTTTTAAATATGACATGTTTGTTTACAAAATTCGACTTCCTAAATTATGTATAGGAGTACATTCGTTCCCAATAAATTGCGATTCTGCTGTATTAGTACTTTAAAAGATAAATTGGATCAAAAATATCATATAATACAACTGATAGGGTGACCATGGTTCCATATATTAGGTACATATATTATAAGGCCGCCCATTGTATGTTTTGTAGTAATAAGTGTTTTTTTTTGTTATGTATTTTCTGGTGTACAATAAAGTATATATAAATAAATAAATAATAATAAATAATTTGACTACATTGAAAACATTATTTTTTTACAATTTGTTTTTTTTTTCTTGAAAATTAATATTAGCGATGACATCTTTTAAGGGAATTAAATCAGTTAAAACTTGTCCTGTGCGGTCGCTATTAGTTCACTGACGCTACCGTGATTTTTGAAGTGGCGCTGGTGTCGCGGTTACTTCATGTTGCGCAGTTGCGCTCGAGTGTTTATTGATCAGTTACATCTTTACGCGCACAATATACCTACAGCAGTAAATGTAAACATTGCTCCATTAATTTCAGTATTCACGTGTTTTCTACGTGTCGTTGAGCAGTGAATTCTATTTCAAGCACGGAAATGGAATGTTAATAAACAGGTAGTTAAAAGTAATCATATAATTTATTTGTACTTAAGAAACGGATTTGATTGTACTAAAATCAATTTACTTAAGTACTAGGTTTATTTAATGAAATTTAAAAATATCAAAATGTATGAAGCACCCGCTCACGGCACAGTGAAGTGTAAGCGAGAGTGTGCTAAGTCTTACACCCGTATACAATAGAAGTAATTGCTTGTTGCGTAATCATTTCTTGATTAAGTCTAAGGTTAGAATTCTTAAATCACAAAACCTAACTTTATAGGCATATACCTACCAGGTATATTAGACGTTTATAAAATTAGACGTTACTTATGAGTATGACGTTACTTATGGGTATTTGCTTCAATGTAGCCTGCTAAATACAAATTTTCATACGATTTTTTGCAATTGCAGGTCAGCGTCAGGTTGTATGTTAATCTATATATGATTCGCGAGTGATCTTTGATGTTTTATAATTATGTAAAAATAATAACAATATTCTAATTATTACAGTTGCTTGAAACACTACTGTGATTACGTAGGTTGAATTAGTTGCCTGTGATTATTCCAAATAATATTAATGTGATTAATGTAAGTAATATTATTGTAATATAGGTACTTCAATCGATGTGAATTGTTGGAAACGTATCTGTGATTTTTCAAAGCCTTTTAAGCTCTGTAGTGTTAGTGACACATAGTTATAGTTTTCTGTGATTATTCTATAGGTAAACGTTACTAATCTGTGAAATGTAATGAATCTGTAATTTTATTGTAATGTACGGTTCAATCCGTTTGATTTATTGAAAATATATAGAATCTGTGATTTATTTATACAGGGTGGAATCGAAGTCATGGGCATTATTTTAACCTAAGGCACTACTCACGATACTGATTGCATTAGGGCTATTAATACGCAAATCAAAAATATTATTAATGCAAGTAAGGAAAACCTTAAAAATGTAGTAAGTCAAATTGCACAAGGCTTATTATTGCAAATAAACACTTAAAGTAATTAAAACAAAATACTTTGTTAACGCCAATAATTGTTGAAATATCAAAATCTTAAAGCGCAGTTACAGCGCAAAGCGAAATGTAAACAAACATCACCTGCGCGCGCGCGGGTTTTTCCTTACAAGTAATAATAACAATGGGCTACAAGACATTCCGTCCGGCGGGATTCCCTGAACTCTCTCCGTCCCACTCCCTCACTCGCAAAAATACGAATATCACCCCCGCGCGGGGTATGCTTCCCGCCGCAACACGAAGTCACGAACCCGGAACCAGTGTCATAACGACTGCGCAGGTGCATTGACGCGTAATTGATTTATTGATCCCGTGACGTAATCGCCGTACTCGCCGCTCGCGTCATACGGTGCTTGGATTGCAGTGTATTAAGTGTTAGTTTATTAGTTGTGTGTTGTGTGTGTGTTTGTGTACACGATGCCTCGACCGCGTAATGTGCAGGCTAGGTACACCAACCAACAATACCCACAAATGGTTGTAATTTACGATCGCACAAGAAATTTAGTATGAACTCGTGAAATGTTCCATCGGCGCTACCCGAACGACCCTATTCCTTCACGGGGTCTCATTCCACCAGAACCACTCAGAACCTGTTGGATTTTTCGTCTTTTCACGTGCCAGCACATGCACAAGCTCGTGGAAGAGCACCCGTTTACCCTCTGTCACCGACAAATAAGGTTTTTTCAAAACAATCCACAAGCTAGGTACGTAAATGTTTTTTTTTAATGTATGTTAGTTGACGTAGTTTTGACCGTCCTAAGCCGGCAAAGTACGAAGGGAAAATTGGAATTTATTATGAATCAATTCATTGGCAACTTACGAATGTCACGTGAGTCGGGCGGGGTCAAAGAATTCACGCCCAATGACGCGCGTACGGCGTAGTGTACCTACGCATTTGCTATCGAGAAGCGCAACTAATTTGATACTTTGTATGACTTACTACATTTTAAGGTTTTCCATACTTGCATTAATAATATTTTTGATTTGCGTAATAGTAGCCCTAATGCAATTAGTATCATAAGTAGTACCTTAGGTTAAAATAATGCCCATGATATCAAATGCACCCTGTATATAGGTACTTTATTGTACACCAGAAAATACACAATAAAAAAACACTACAAAACATACAATGGGCGGCCTTATAATATATGTACCTAATATATGGAACCATGGTCACCCTATCAGTTGTATTATATGATATTTTTGATCCAATTTATCTTTTAAAGTACTAATACAGCAGAATCGCAATTTATTGAGAACGAATGTACTCCTATACATAATTTAGGAAGTCGAATTTTGTAAACAAACATGTCATATTTAAAAAGATATAGGCAACTATAGAGGGCCGTGCTGAATAAACTAAAATTGGTTTATTTTTTAAATTTTGCAAGTTTTAGGAGAAACCAATGCGGTACATATGTTACTTGCCAAACATCAATTATATTTTAATAGTTTTTGGCTAAGGTTGTTTTGTCTTTTTTAGATATTTTCTTATATATTTTTTTTCCAGCACGGCCCCCTTTCCACATCTATATATTATTTGTTATTACGAATTCACAATATCTGTTACGGTACATATAACGTGTTAATAGAGTACATTCCTTGAGTTTAGGAACCTTTTTAATACGCTTTATATTTTTCAAGTTACACGGGGGCCGTGCTGAAAACGTTTGGCTGGCACGGCCCCCTTTTTTTGCATATTTCTTCAAAAGTACAGAGGTACATTGAAAAAGAAACCGGTACATATACTCCTAGAGGCGAGTACATTGCATTGGTGCACACCTAAATCGCAAATTCAGCGGGGCCGTGCGGGGCAAACGTACATGTTATTTCGCTTTTGCATTTTTTATCAATCTTTGCGTGTAATGGTGGCGAATATGGTTATTTTATGACTTAATGGTTATTTTTTAACCTTTTGAATATGGGAAAAATATTTTATGAATATACGAATACGACTGCTTCCCGAACTGCCAAATTCCCGATTCGCCACTATAACAAAATACAGAAGGTATTTTGTTAAACAAAAGTTTTCTTTTGCAACTATTTTTATCTGGAGGTCAGATAGACAGTCGACAAATGTTAAAATATTGGTATTCGGCTGCATTCGGTTAGACTGGAACCCGACCTCAATATAGATGATGAGGTGCACTTATTCCAATGTTGTTTAACTCTTTATGAGTTCAATGAAGTGAAAATATTACACTTCACAGTGAATCAATCAACTCAGTCTATCGCAGTCCACTGCTGGATATAAGCCTCTCCCATTCCGCACCACAACTCTGTCCTCTGCCTTCCGCATTTAAAGCTGTCAGTTCATCTAGCTCGGAGGCGTCTCACACTACGCTTCCGAAACGTGGTTTCCACTCCAGGATTCGTCTGCTCTACCGGCCATCGGTCCTTGCACAAAGACGGCCAACCCGCTGCCTCTTCTGCTTGCTTACTCAGCAAGCTATGTCGGTAACTCCGGTTCTTTTCCGGATAAAATCAAATTTGATTTTATTCTTCAAAGAAACTCCTAGCATAGACCGCCCCATAGCACTCTGAGCGCTTTCTATGATTCACTTCAATAAAATTGTCTAAGTAATTTTGTCTGCTTCGAGCGATAATGATAGATACACTTTGAAATGCTCTATCAAAAATATGGTGCAGATGAAGCCGATCGATTCTGTAAAAATCTCACCGTGAAAAGTTAGGTGAAGTGAGCTTAGAGTGAGCTGTCAAGAGTACCAATCCCTAGCATCAGGATGACACTGACAGCTCACTCCACGCTCACTTCACCTAAATTTTCACGTTGAGATGGTTACAGAATCGCACTGCTGGTTCGACAGCTCAGATTCTATTTTCTTGTTCATATAACTGTACGCCTGCTTACACGCCTGTAATTCCCTAAGGGTTACCTAACCTGAGGACGTAAACCTGAACAAGGTGTACCTAACCAGCGGTGCTATTCTGTAAAAAGATCACCGTGATAACTTAGGTGAAGTGAGCTGTCATTCCACCTGATGATAGGGATTGACACATTGACGGCTCACTTTAAACTCACTTCACCTAAGTTTTTACGATGAATTTTTACAGAATAGCATTATAGTGCAACCATATTTTGTAATAGGAGGCGAGTCTTTTGCTATCAATCGGGCACAAATCCGATCTCCTGGCTACTACTACTTGCTTTCTACCGTTTTCTCGTCATCCCGTTTAAAAAACGAATGAATTTGGAGCCATTGTTTATATTCCAGTGTGTTTATCCAACACAATGAAACACAACATCGCATTCAAGGCCACTGAAAGCTCAGGCCTATAATTTAGACCTGTAAACTATATGTCCATTAACTTGGACAGTGTCTAATTTACTTCAGTTTATTATATTTTTATTATTGTAGCCGCTTATTACTTAGACCTACAAAGTGTGGTACCAATCTAACATAATACACAATACATAACAAACCAAGAACAAATTATTTTTTCTTTGTTTTTTCATACTATATTTAAAAACTCACTTTTAATAACGGAATAGGTTGGTATATTCTCCCTGAAGAATACCAAGTGTTGCTGTTCTAATTCTTAGAGTCCCTTTTATATTATTAACAAAATAATTATAAATACTTAGCTTTTGTTTTAATTAACTACCTAATGTCAAGTTATATAATCTGTCAAAATATTTAGGGAGGGTTTCAACGTGTTGATAACATGTCTACATAGGAAGGTGTATAAGTCCAGGTAGGCATAATTAAAAACGGTATGAAAAAAAAAAAACATAAACGAAAAATAACTCATTGCCCGAACAAGGCGAAGGATATTTTCCCATTTGCTTTCAAACAGATTAGGAGGAGGTAAAATTCATTTCCTTATACAAGGCTTATGTGAAAAGACGAAATATGAATAAATAATAATATTCTAACGAAAGAAAATTGTGTGGGCAACGAAAACTCTTTGCAAGGAAACTTGGAAAATTGAAGATTTGAACCGATTTTGTTGGATCATAGTGGATTTACTGTGCTAACTTTAGATAGACTCTGATATTGGAAAATGATTTATAGTGCCTACGTAATGCATATTTTATGGGACGTGTCTAAGTTACGTTGAGATTTTATGGTAAAAGAGAATATTTTAGTAGTACAAGTATAACATTTAACAGTTTATTATGAAAGCTATTGCATTAAATCGTCACTCTAGAGAATTTTCTGTTTTTTTTTAATATTTTATGACGATGCAGGGTGTAAAAAGATCATGAAAGAGTAACTCTCGTCTATAAATAATGCGATTATAAATTGGATAATAATTTGTGTATCTTCATGTATTTTTTCAAATAAATATGTTTGAATATATCAGCTAATTAATTATTGTTTTGTTGAATGTGGATGTGAAGACTTCAACAAAATTTTTTTTGTTGGTATTTAACATTTCTGTTTCAGGTGTTCCAGTGTTTTTATAACTAAACCACAGATAACGACTATTAACGCTAACTTGCACACTGACATCAGCCATTACCGTTCGACGCAGAAATATATGTCTCTGTTGTGTATAAATGTTGCTGATCGTCTTGGCAAACGCTTTAAATGTTATTATAGTGCTCTTTACACAATTCTTTACAGTTATAAGTGTCAACGGGACAAACGATACTTATGATTGTGTTTAATTCAATAATGTGACAATTGGAAGTTTTTTTTTTCTAAGTGCGTTATTTTTGACAAAATCTTCATGAAATTGGAAACTTTTAGCAGTTCGTCTTGTGGAGCCAAAACTTAGTCTGCAAGTAAAATTTTGAAATAGAAACTATTTTTATTTTCATCTATTTTTGGAACTAAAACACTTCTTCAGCACAATAATTATATTTTTTGTCAAACAAAGCGCACGGTATTTTATCCAAGTTTTTCTTGATTTTTCTCACAATTAACTGTAAAGAGTCACTTAAATGTTGATTGCGAACTATCTATCTTGCTTCCCTCTGGCGATATGACAACTAAAACTCACTGTTTTTCTGAATTTTCTATTTACACAAACGAATAAATTGCTTGCATTTAAATGTTATGTGTTTGGAGCATAAGTTGGTCTTTTGAAACGCAACTTAAGAAGAAAATTGCAAAGATATTGAGAAAAATAACTTACGGTGAAGTGATCCGCATGGGAGCTTTTAAGATCATAATTGCGATCATTTATACTAAGAATTCTGCATCATAATCTAATATATAAAATTCTATTTTTTGCAAAACGACGTTTGCGGGGTCAGCTAGTATTATAAAACACCATTTTCTGTATAAAATTTTTAGGTCCTTTTATTCGCGCTTTTAAACATGACTATTTCTTGAAGGGCCTTCAAAATACCGAGTTAAGCTCCTATATCTGTGCATAAAACATTTGACTAACTGTTTCCTGTGTGCTCGACCAACAAGATTAGAAATGCTGCACTAACTATCTTCTTCTTCTAACGCTATGCACATAGATGCACAAACAAGCTGTTTAGATGGTGAAACGATTTTTTTGTTCATAATTTTCGTGTTGACGATGGATTGCTGTTCAGATAGAATAACTATGTAAGAAGTGTTAGTAATGTAGAATGGTAATAAGGAAGCAAAAGCATGATGAAAGGAACACTAAAAACATTCAAGAAAGTAGTAAAAATAAGGATTTTTATCGACAAACGAAAATTACAGAGGGAATTAAATTTTTTGTAAGAAAAATTGTTATTAGCGGTACTTTAGGGAAAAATAAAAAAGATAATTTATAAATTTTCGCTATAAACACTAAATCATCCCAATGTGACAATTAAGCGGCTCGTTGAGACATTAATGCCTAAATATAAGGAAATAAAACCATACAACAAAGAATATTTTGAAATAAGATTTCAGGAGAACAAAATAATAAACGTTAAAATAAAAAATATATATATGTATTGATGAAAATAATTTTTATGATATATAAATAGTTTATTCCAGAAATAGACGAAGGGAGCGCTGACATAATCTAACAAACAATGAATGAAAAATAAATTGATGAAAATACTTATTTATAATGAAGCAACAATTTACAGTAGGCAATTGTGACTAACTCAGATAATACTGTAATTTAAATTAATGTTCATAAACCGATGTGGATAATAAGATTTCTTTAGAAATAATATAAATCATCAGTCATTTACAGTTAGACGTAAACTCTGAAACATCATTACCAATAAGAGAAATGATTGATGCAGAAATAAATTTAGTTAGCACAAAACTTTTTATTGACAATAAAAGAAAATATGAACAGCAATTTATCAAACACAACTTTGAAAACGTTATTGAAAGCGACTGAGTTGTGAATGGTGAACGTTTTACAACCTCGCAAACAGCTTGTTCATTCAGCATGTCAATCTTCTTGGTCGTTGTGACAAAAGCTGTGTGTGCTAGTGTATAGGAACGAATGTTTCTTCTTGCAGGCTCGGAGCGCTAGCACCAGTAGCTTTAGGAGTGTAAGTCAGGTAATGAAACGTAAATGCTTGATCACGCCTGTCCATTTTCAATATTGAGCATTTGATTTTGTTCGGTTCGGCAATGATTTTTATGGCCTTTGATAAGGTTTATGTATTTTGTGATCAAAGTTTTACTAAGCGGTGGCTACTAGAATTTCACATCTTTTCTTACCTTTGATGTTGCTACTTTCTTATTTCACCTTTGTTTTACTTAAAAAGTTTTAATAACTTTAATACTATCAAGAGTATACTTCACATTTATAGCCCTGACGCTATTTTTGTAGAACCTTATGAATCGAAATGAATTTCATCTCTTTTTATATATAAACTCTAGCAATATGCCTTTATCTTTATGGATGATTTCGGTAATTTTATTAGTTTCCTCAATAATGTCTGTTCCTAAAATTTATTCCTCCTAATGCTTTGGGTCAGAGAGTACTTAAGTATCATCTAATTGGAAGTGTGTTTCCTCCTGGATGAGTTTTCCCTTTTCAATGTCTATTATTTAACTAATATCTAGGTCTTCTGTTAAAAATTTGATCACTTTTAAGTACGTAATAAAAATCGTTGCCAAAGTTTTGTCATGAATCATATGCGTAATAAATTGTAGTTTGTTTTAGCAGTAGCCCATCTTCATGTGCGTAGATTCAGAACTGCGAACGGTAAGTGGCGACACCTCACGACACACACATCATTGTAGATTTTTTATTACATATCAAACTAATAATATAATCTACGAGGTGTCACCTGAAGATTTTGATGAAGAACGGTCCCGAGGCGGAGTTGAAGACAAAATAATTAATATTTACTGAACTATGCAAACAAAAAGGTACAATTTGCTTAGGGCGATTTCTGCTTTAGGTTGGGCAGAGCTTGTTAGTTAAAAGATCATATGACAGCATTGTATATCAATCGTTTTCTACAAACATTTGATGACACTCGTCTTTATTTTCGTGAAAAAATGTATGAAAATGATACTTTAAAAAACAGGTTACCGCATTTCAGATGCAGAGACTTTGATCATAATTGCTTTTTTTTTCGATAAAACTCAGATGTCAGGAACAGATTAGAGGCAAAATCAATCACAAATCGGTTTCAATTAAGCTCCTTAATAAACCAATCAAAAAACAATTTAGGTCACTCAGTGATCGAAAGATTAGCCGAAATCCACAGATTACAAATTAATTTCATCCTTGTTATTAGATCTGATCAATCTTAATTCCTCAAAATTTGTAAGAAAATATATGTTCTACTTTGGGTGTTTCTCATAATTCTGGTAATTTTAATAAAATAATATGTTAAACAACTTATGTATCTGTTAATCAAGTATATGTATAACTCATAGTGTGAGACAATAGGAAAAAATATGCATTTTTTCAACCCCTTTTCCAAGAATTTAATCGTGATTATGAAATGATATTGTAATTGACTAGTAAATACATCATTCAGAAGTAAACAATAAGGATCAAAATCTAGTAGCATGGTCCTTTCATCCGACACATAAATAACGCCAAGCCAACCCGCTATATTTGTGGTAAGAGGCGACGAAAATACGTGTTAACACATATGCTTGCTGATAATATCATAAACCTAAATATTACGGCATAATTCCTGTCAAATATTTTCTTTTTGGAGATGCCTTTATTCTATACTAGCTGCGCCCCGCGGTTTCACCCGCGTAAGTTTTGATCCCGTGGGAATATCGGGATAAAAAATATCCTATGTGTTATTCTGTTGTATAAACTATATTACTGTAAAGTTTCATCAAAATCCGTTCAGTAGTTTTTGCGTGAAAGAGTAACAAACATCCATCCTCACAAACTTTCGCGTTTATAATATTAGTAGGATTTAGTAAGTAGAAATTGTACTAAGCTCCTACCTGCTACAGATTCATAAAGGAGTTACTTAAAACTGTAGTGATAAACATATAAATCAAGAAAACAAAAAATACATCGTTTAGGTGACCAGCCGTTATTCTACAAATTACTATTTAGTTTTAATACTACAAAACAATCCTCTATACGCTTTCTAATCCAAAGTTTGGACCCAAAACTTTTCGAGACAAAAGGTTCGCGAATAATCTAAAACCTATAAGTAAGGTAGCACAGAAACCTTTTATATAGTCAGTAGTTTGCCTCAATTAGAGAGTTTTGTAGCGCGGTGTCTCTTCGTGGGTCCTCGGCTACAAAGATCACAAATAAATATACTGGTTCTTCAGGTTTACATCCAGCCTGACGATAGCAAAAAATTGATTATAGTCGCTATCTAAACTTATATTAAGAGTTAAAATTGCTTGCATGTTTGTAAGAGGTAATATCTGAAAGTACTGATCTGATTATAAAAAAAATATTTTACTGACAGAAAACTACATTATGTATTTCTGAGTGTCATAGATTGATTATGTTTTATTGAATAAATGACTCCTAGTGAAGCTAGTGTTCCTGATGTTTGTGCGTTCTTTTAGAGACAACAGTTTTATAGAATTTCGTTTCACATATTTTTTTTCTCATATTATCATTTCATGGAATAATCAATATGTAGGACACATACTATGAAAAAAATTTAATCATAATTTTAGTAACAAAAAAAAATTATGTATCGATATTCATATCATTAATAGTGACTTCATATTATGCACGGCATTCTTAAATTACACAATGAGGTTGTACGTATATAAAGTTAACTAATTGTCTTTAATAATTAATAAGACGTAGTCGACGGAGCCCCGCTTCTCGGGGCCCGATTTCTGTCCACAGGGCTTAAAGGAACCTAATCTGTCCGGGTATTGGGGTGCCCCAAGTCCCGAGCTCACTTCGCTCTCTTTTGCATCCTAAGTTCTCAAGTTCAAGCTTGTGTGTTTCTGGGAATGAGTGTAGCATAACGGTAATTTTTACATTTTCGTTGATTTTTTTACAATTTCGTTGAACCATGGAAAAATACACATAACAAACAATATTCGTTAAAAAATGATTCTACTGTTTGATTAGTTTGTTCAATAAAAAAATCGACGGGTTGCACTCCGGGAGTGCCGGCAGAAGTGAAAACTTAAATATTAATGTTCTGCATTTTTGATATTTTGGAATGGTTAGAGAATAATTTTGTACGAATTGCTTTCGTTATCAGTATAAAAGTATTATTATTTATGTGGTAGGATACAATATTTATTCATTGCGCTATCGTACACAAACATGACAATTATCGAACATTCGCGCAAGCGCCTTGCGCCGCCTGCCCTCTCTCCATCCGTCTTACGAATTCTCGATCAGGTCACGTGTCCTGACGCGAGTTTAGAGATTTTTACCCATTCCAAAAAAAATACGCAGCGCCGCTAAAGAAGTTTTCACTTAAAAAAAAAAACGCGATTAAAACATTCATTGAATTGTGTTTCTGTGAAATATGTTTCATTCAAGTAAATAGTCGTTGAAACAATAATATTCGAAATAAAAATACTAGGACCAAATATTATACGAAATATTTTCTGCGAAAAGGAATTTTATGAAATTTCTGTGTTCGAAACAAGGGAACACCGTTCCTGATATTTTATGTTCTGCATTCACAAAACCATCGTTACTGGGTGATGATAATCTGATATAATAGTGAATTCTTCTTGCGATAAGTAAGCCAATTAAGGGCATTCTTTGGACCAGACCCGAAGAATTCAGGTTTTGTTGGTGAACTATTAAATAGGTATTTTAGGAGATACCGTTTTCAAAGTCTTGTGGGTTGACCGCAGGGTATTTTAAGGTCAGGTGACGGATAAAATATGTCACCGGAATTAGGAATTTCCAAACCCCTGACCATTTGTTGAAAGTGGTAAATTTATATTTTATTATTCACAAATAATACATTTTATTTTGCTTTAGTAATCTTACTTCAGGTAAAGAAGAGCGTTAACCTTATTATGTAGATTTTCTACTTATCCGCCGCCATTACAATAAGGGTCTGGTATCAACTTTCGGTTGCTAGGCTCCCGACAGTACTGTCGTATTATACAGGATGTTGTTAATAATACAAGCAGGTGGGAACAAAGTACCTATTATGAGGTACTTATCGGGTATAACTTTATGTTTTTTTTTATTGCTGGTTTGGGTAAATTCTTTGAAACAGATGTCTGTATCTGTTTTGTCTTTGAGTTAAATAGGTATTTATTTATTTCTTTAACTAATTAAAACGGTTACTTATAGGTATGGGTGCAGGTTATAAGTACGGTTAGATATATCCCAATATGACTATCATACAATCTCTAAACGCCACAATTTCCCAACCATAAATTCTTCATTAAAATATGTCCACCTCTTGGCAACATCAGTTTGATTTCAAATAAGAGTTGAGTCGAAACTAATTCAAGATAATTATCATAGTTTCTGACGCTCCGCAGCTGGGAATTTTAGACTTCGAGGGAGTGTAAATAGGTTTGTAGGTCACAGGACTTTGTAAAATCGTTTGGCAGGCGCCATTTGGAACTCGGGTATGATTGGATAGTTTCCCGGGCCAGCTCTTGTCGCAAATGGAACCGCGATTTTGGTAGCTCATTAAAATATTTTGATGGACTAATGTGGGTTTAATTTTGGAGTTGGTCGGAAAAAAATATGTAGGTAGAGACGTAAACAGATCAAGCTAGTCAATCTGTCAAATTTCTTTAATACATTTTCAACTTTATTGCTAATGCATTAGGTTCAAGGTTGATTGTCAAAATTTTACAGTTTCGGGTAGCTTGATGTGCTAGCGTCTGTACAGTAGGCCGCATCACGGCCACACTTTGACCTTGAACTGGCCTAGGTAGTACGGTGTTCAATAGAATAAGCTCAGGAAGCACGAGCGCGTTTTTCCCGCGACGATTTTTTTTCGTGCACTGGATTTTGAACTCACTGCTTAGCGCCGGGAGTTGAAAATATAACAGTGTATTTTTTTGACGCGCTGGGCCACGCTCTGTTGGAATCTCAATGCTCAGCTCAAAACCGAGAGTAGAAAACCCAGTGCGCGATAAAATCCCGTCGCGATATTTTTACGTCCATGCGAACGTAGGCTAAGAAAGAGGGCAATTTGCACTGGTTTTGCTACCACTGCCATGCAGCCTACCGTATCATAATAAAGTAGTTAGTGGTCCTTTTTTTACCGACTTCAGAAGGCCAATTCTCGTAATTTAAAACGTTCAAAATCTAGTCGCAGTCTCATCTCGGCGACAAACAAATGTCAAAATGTAGGGAAATTAAAGGTATTTTTTGACAGATTGAGACTGAGATTAGACTGTGAACGTTCTTAAAATTACGAGAATTGTTCCTCAGGAGGAGGTTCTCAATTCGTCTATTGTTTTTTTTTTGTATGTTTGTTACGCGATATCTCCAGCAATTGTAAATCGATGTTAAAAAAAAAATGTTTTTAATGGATAGTTCTTCAGAGGTGGTTCCATATAAATTTTACTAGCTTTGCTTGGGTAGGTTTTGAGTTAGCTTCAATAATACGTATTTTTGCCACATAGTTTATATTGATGACGTTATAATGACTTCCTGTCACTGATATTTACATAAAAAGTAGTGTTAAAAAAAAAACAATTGACTTCTAAAAAAGACGCCACAAAGTGAAAAATAACTAGGTAATTTTGGAAGTCAGTGGCAAACAACGAAAAGGACGACGACTTCCGAAATTAAAGTTATTTTTCACTTTGTAGTGTCTTTTTTGTAAGTCAGTTGTTTTTTTTTATAATTTAGTTAAACAAACAATATATTCGATTAATGTCATATTACGTCTTCTGACCGACGCTAACTGACGATGATTGCCGACGACAACCGATAATTGCCGATGGCGGGGGAAGCCTCACTCTAGGGAGTCCCTAGAGTGAGGCTGAATACTGTTTGCAACAGCTGTCCCTAGTAGGGACAGCTGTAGTGCAAACAGTAGACGCGATTTATGTGTACGTCGTCTCTTAGAAGCTTTAGTGTACTAGCTTTAGTGTGATTGGTAAAATGAAATACCACTTATATTTTTTTAATTAATACTTCACAGAGATTGAAGATATTTCACTGTTACATACACTGCTACATGGATCTTTTGGGACTCAAATGTCATATTCATTCAGATTTGTGCAATTATTATTTTGCAAAACCAAGATGGCGTCTTTAGTTCCATATTTGGCCGTGCGCAAAAAGTGCAATGGACTTTCAACCCTAAGGTGATAACCTAATTACGAGGTTGACTATACTATGTAGGTACCTGAAGAATAAAAAAATATAAGTGAGTCTCATTGTGCAAATAATTCTTAAACAGTAATGTTTTTTCAGGCAAAATGGGACATTTTTCACCTTTTATGCGAGGTGCTTACAGTAAGCCTTAGGCTATGTTCCTATGTGCACACAACTAAGAGCTTAGAGCTCTCAAACGATTCGTGTTGGGCCCCTTAACCAAATGACTGGGCCACGAAAATACCGATTACTACGTTTTTTCGTTCCTATAATCAAAAACAATTTTGAATAGGCGTTAATTCCACTAAATATCAATTTTACATCACCATCTCCGGGATCGGCTTACTGTCTAACCTTATGGAACTGAATACAACTACGTTATGGAACGACTGTCTATCTAGCGCTGTGCTGTGGGTGTATAGCACAGCATCATGCTGAGTGGAAGCCTTCTTGTCACATTCATGACGTGCAGCCGTCGACTATCTCTGCTTTGTGCTCATGTATAAAGATATATATATTTTTTTGTTTTTATTATTTAAGCTGTCATTAGAATTAATTATCTTTTTGTTTGCACGTGTTTCTGTGACAAATAAACCTATTTTTCTTTCTTTCTTTTTAACCTCCACAACGGGTATCGTGGTAACTAGTAGATAAGATGTATCCTGTGTATTTACTAGTTAACACAATTCTCCCTAGATAAAACTCTTAGTCAGACACTGGCTTCTGACTACCCGTCACATCCATCAAAGATTACGAATGACAGCCGCGACCAACAGCTTAGTACCAACTTTAGCTTACGCAGCACCCTAATTGCGTGTAACACACTATCAATCTCAATCTGAATCATTTTGAAAGATGTTCCTAATCCATTGCCACATAAGTTCGAAAAAATTGTCTGCACAACAACTTAAATAACGCAATGAATGTTGTTGAACTGTCAAAACGAAAAAAAAACTGTTCAAAACGAAACCCATTGCTAATGACAGTGTGTCAAGCAACTACCCTCGCTGGCCACCAAGAACTATATAGATAAAAGTGGAGGCCACACTCTGAACATTTGAGTGAAACCGACTGTGGGCTATCGCTCTCTTTCTGAATACATACATAAGACAAAGAAAACATTTATCACAGTCTCATTCTTAAGTGCGTATTTAGAAAGAGAGCGTTAGCCCACAGTCGGTTTCACTTAGGTATTTAGAGTGTTACCTCCAGTATTATCTACAAGCTTCTTGCTGGCCACACACGTTACGATTACGCAAAATTAGACTTGCACAAGTATATCATTAACGTGGGTGGGATGAATTTGCATATTAAGCCATTCGTTGTCACGCAGACTTGTGAAAAACTAAACTTGCACAAGAATATCGTGTATGGCTTACCATTAGTGTAACTTTTTGACGCGTAGAAAACGCTATGAGCGTTTGTTTCGTGACCTTCGTGTTAGGGTTGCCAAAAGAAAACATTTCTTGCGAGTGTTGACGCCCTAGGCGTATTTCTTACACCCTTTTTTCACCTAGTCAAGTAAATATATTCTTTGGAGTACCCTTCTGTATTTTCTTTCGGGATTGTTGGCAGTCTGTGTTAGGTACTTCAAAAATGATTGCGTTTTAATTAAATCTTTTCAGCGTTTACAGCGTGATTTAAATACAACCAAAACGATATTTAAAACAGCATCTAGAAAAAAAAGAGGCGATGTTTTTTCACAGATGAAAGTATTTTTTTTTAACCAGAATGTTAATGAGAATGTAACAAAAGAGAAAAAACACAGATAATTCATTGTCCAAACAAAACAAAACAATGATAGAAATCATAGCCTTGTGTTCATAAAAATCATAGGGAGTATGCTCCCTGACCGCGACACCAAGAGTTATTAACACAACGTAACAAGCTTATTTTATTGTGCTCCATAAGATTATACGTTATTATTATTACAAACGGTAGTTTAGTTTGATAATAATAACGTATAATCTTGTGGAGCACAACGTTCATGCTTATTTTCTGCATTTTCATTTTCAAATAAAATAAATAACCAAACAAACGATGAGGGCGCCACTGCGCGGTCGGTTAAGAGGAAATGTGGGTAGTAGAAACGCTCTCGCCTGTTTTCATTCTGGTTAGTGACCATAAAGCAGTGATTTTTTACAGATTAATAAATATTAACTACGTGTATGTCCCAATGTTGTTCTTTTTGATACATTATTTTTATAAGCAAAAAACCCTTAAAACATGCCCAAAGTTGCCGCTGTCAACAGAGGCCTAGTGTACAAAGGCAACGTTTAATGAAAAAAGAAATAAAAAAGTGACGTATTATATTATATCCTTCTTATTCAGTTTATGAAATATCTTTTAAATTGGTCTAATATTGGAGGAGGAAATAGACGAGAGACTTACCTCGAATTATGACTTTTTACTTAGGCTTTTTCTAAAGTCTCTCCGACCGCATTTCCTCTTAAGCGTACCCGGACATATTATATGTACAGAGGCCAGCACATCAAGCTACCCCAATCTGTCAGATTTTCCCAATTGAATATGAACCATATTCCTTTGTGCTAAAGTTGAAAATCTATCAAAGAAATTTGACAGATTGGGGTAGGTTGACCTGCTGGCGTCTGTACATTAAAGAATTGTACGCATTAAGTACTACCCAAAAACGTAAAAATATTACGGAAAGCTGTAACATATTAATAGAAAACATCAAATCAACCTTAAGCTCATCAGCAGACTCGCTGCTGTTTGTACCTACTAGATGTGGCCTCCAAATTAGATGTAGGTAAGGGCTGGAATTATGAGAAGATAGGTACATGGGTAGAAATACAGAATAATATGCTTTATAGGTCTGCCTAAAATTTTACGAGGCTCTGAATAGTACAATTACTACAATTCTCATGAAAAATTTATGTAATTAGACTCTAAGCCAATACTTGTTTGCTAAAAAAATTATCAGCCATCCCATTCATTTAAGACGAGTATGTAATTGTAGTTAAGTATGGAACACTTACCGATACGCTGTCCCCACTCCAGGACTCGTCTGCTCAACCGGCCATCGGTCTTCCGACAGACATGGCCAGCCCACTGCCACTTCAGTTTGCAGACTCTGCAAGCTATGTTGTTTACTCCGGATTTTTTCCGGATAACTTTATTCCTGATTTTATCTATCCAAGAAACTCCGAGCATAGCCCGCTCCATAGCACTCTGAGCGTCTTTGAAGCATAGTGTGGGACGCCCCCCAGCTAGATGGACCGACGACCTTAAGAAGGAGGCTGGAACAGACTGAATGCGAAACGCGGAGAACAGGTTGTTGTGGTGCAGCCTGGGAGACGCCAACAGTGCACTGTGATAGGCTTTTTTTTTTTGAGTATGGGAAATCATCAAATGACCCCTCCCGCTCTGGGTGCAGCAGAAGGGAGTGTCAGACTCTTATTGACTAAAACCCACCCGTGTTCCTCCGGGGCAGCGGTAACCTTTTCAGACAATCCCGCTGCCCACTGTGATAGGCTGTTTTTGATTCGACACTTGAAATTATTTCCGCGATTACAACGAAGAAAGTTATTCTGTTCAACCTGTTATTCTGTGACCACAGTTTTCTGATAAATGCTGTGGATCATACCTTAATCGCTGCCGTACTTATGCGACAACTCTCCCAGGTGCAAACTATTTGTCACCGCTCGGATATTTCTCTATACAATACATGTCCCACCTGGGCGCAGCTAAAATATTGCCACATAAAATATGTTATAGATCATAAAAAGCTGTAGGTTGTGGAATATACAAAGCGTACAATTTTACTGAAACAAGCTTGAATGAAAAAGGGACAAATTGTGTGTTCATTTCTGTATTTTATACTGTGAATGCTTAACTCTGGACAAAGTTTTATAATATTTTTTTTGGTGTAAATGGAGTTATACTATATTCTTGATTCCAGGGCGCTGAACTAAATATCAGCACTTCATGACGTGATGACCTAATCCTATTGATTATTCTCAAAAGTAAAACAGAGATAAAGAGTATAGCATTAGACGAGTTACTAAACAATAATAATCATGAGACAAGGATACATTATTCCGTCTAGAAGTAAGAGTAAACGAGACAGAAATACATATTTTCCTCAATCACCTTTTTGCCTGACTCCGGTTGTTAGCCTACAACTGGAGCCCTACAAAACGACTGTCACGGCACGATTTCTTATAAAAGTATTACCAACTATATTTTTTATTGCCAAAATGCTCTTGACCTCGATCACTCCTGGAGAGCGATGGATGAGGTCTACGATGGAACGAGCGTGCCCAGAAGATGCCTGTTGACTCTTGTTTTGAAGGCTGATCGGCTGTAACTGGAAGAGAACACAATAGATAGTCATCATTTCAGCCGAAAGACGTCCATTGCTGGACTTAGGCCTCCCCCAAGCACCTCCACTTTGACCGGTTTTTTGCTTCTCGCATCCAACGGGTTCCTGCAGCGTTCACAAGTTCGTCGGTCCACCTTGTGAGGGGCCTTTCAACGCCACGTCTTCCAGTACGCGGTCGCCACTCCAGAACCTTTCGGCCCCATCACTATAGCTGCCTCATAAGTTATACGCTGATAACTTACTCGTCAGCCTATAATTTTCTTACTGGTGGGACACAGGCTTCCTCTCTGTGAGAAGAAGTGCGCTGTAATCCACCACGCGGGCCCAGTGCGGGTAGGTAGATGTCACATGTCTTCGATTTTTTTTGTCCTTTTCGGGTAACCAATGAAAATCAGCGCTGTGCTGTGGGTTTCCTATACCACAGCATCATGCTGAGTGGAAGCCTTCTTGTCACAGTCATAACGTGCAGCAATCGACTACTTCTGCTTTGTGCTCGTGATTATAGAAATATATTTTTTTTTTAACCTTGTATTAGAATTAATTATCTTTTTGTTTGCACGTGTTTCTGTGACAAATAAACCTATTTTTATTTCTTTCTATTTTTTGGTTCTAGGACATGCCGGTTTCCCCACAATGTTTTCCTTCACCGTTTTGAGAGCAGTGGTGATGTAATAATTTACACAAAGTAAAGTGCCTGTCTGGGTTCGAACCTAAAACTCGTAAGTCGCGGCCGTTACCCACTGAGCTACCACTTATGTTTAATCAAGTTCTCATTGGGGAATAATTTATCGTTTTCGAACCGTCAGTTGAAAAGCCGCTGTGGATAATTTTATTGTTTCTGTTTTATAACGTTGGATTGGAAAGTAGCGTAACATTATAAACACATAAAACTTTCTACTAATAAAAATAAATCTCATTATTATTATTAGTGTAAGCGTGCAGTCTTTTTACCGACTTCACAAAAAGGAGGAGGTACTATGTTCGGACGTTTGTATGTTTTTTTTTTTTTGTATGTTTGTTCATCGAATACTCCGCCAATTGTCGACGGATTTTCAAAATTCTTTTTTTGTTCGAAAGTAAATAGTTTTGAGGTGGTCCCATTGTCACCAAGTTAGGATCTGATGATGGGATTTTAGAGAAATCGAGGGCAAACCTCAAATTTTATAGGCTCACTTATTGTTTTTCGCATATTTTATGAAGTATCTTGTGTATTTGCGTATGGTTGTCACCATCTCAGGTAGCTGAGCTGATGATGGAAGGTACAACTCCTTAACAGTAAGAAGTTACTCGAACAGATAAGGACAGTTTTAGTAAATTGTTTTGATGTTTGATAGGGCATTTGCCACATTTGGTCTCATGATCATCAAGTCATGACCTGATGCTGCAGTCAGGATAGTCTGCAGAGTACCTAACTCGTCGACAACTAACAGGAGATATATCGTGTTTAGGCTCATTGAAAAGGGCTCGATGTGTGGATAAACGTGCTGTTAATGAGAAACACTGAAGTACCTACACAGAGACTTGATGCTGATGCCAGGAGCATCAGAAAAAGTACAAACCTTGAAATTACAGCACCGTAGTCGTGTTTGGCCTCATTTTAAACAGGACTAAATTTTAAGTTCAATGCAATGTTGACATAAGTCTGGCCTGATGCTGCCAGGATTATCAGCGGGATCCTGGAGAAATCGAAGGAACTCTTCAAATATTATAGGCACACCTATAGCGATTCGGGTATTATTTATACTAACTCGTGCATTTGCTTTCGGAAAGCAAAATTTAGTGAAGTAAAACTGATGATGAAGACCACAGATGGCCACCGGGACTACTCAATAATAAGTATTTCACAGGTTGCGATTCGATTACTTTAATATGGTTGCTAAGCAATTTATGCTCGTCACAATGCGAATGGTGAAATGGAGCTGATGGTGGAGTACCAGGAGAACTCCTCAACAATTAACGTCCCTGTATCGGGAAAAGTAATATTTTGTAAAAGGCGATGAGCTTGATGCATTATAAAAAGTCCCACTAAAAAGGGAGAAATAAAAACTTTTTAACAAAAAAAAACCGACTTCCATAAAAAACACTACAAAGTGAAAAATAACTTTGATTTCGGAAGTCGGTGGCAATAAACTAAAATACAGATCCAAAGACACCGACTTCCGAAATCAAAGTTATTTTTCACTTTGTAGTGTTTTTTATGGAAGTCGTTTTTTTTTTTTTTTTGTTAAAAATTTTTTTCGTAATAAATACAATATTTTCTGTAATTTTCACACAAATGAAGTAAATTAAAAACTCTGTAACTCCATTTCATTTGACTTTTATGAATTACCATGTTTCACTCATATTTTTGTTCTTACGTTCTTCCAAGTTTATTTACGTCACAGTCCTAAATTCCTTGAAGTTGCCACAAAGCAGTATACTTTCTTTGTGACGCTTAGACGGCCCATTTCATGTGTTAATTAAGACCCTCTTCCCCTCTGGTCTGTGAAAGGGCTTTATTCCGATTTGGAAAGAAAAGAATTACAACAGAATATTCTTCTATTACATAAGAATTAAACGTTCTGAAGGGCGCGCTTTGTGATTGTTATAGATTTAAATTGCTAATAATTTATGGGCTTGCAACCCTCGTCAAAGTAAATTTTTTTGTTGTAATAAGGCGTATTTTTATTCTTTAATTATGGAAAAAGGCATTAATACTTACACGGAGGAATTTACATTATCAGAGAGCCTTATGTTCAGAAGGGGACGTCTTTTGGCTGGATGAATAAATTTTTCAAATAAAACAGGAACTAAAAAACTAAAATAGAATTTTATTAACATAACTCAGCACCAAAGTTGCCTCCACTAATCACCAGTCATCATCGCCATGAATTCTGAAACAGTCATTAAAGAAATGTGAACCTGAATAGGAATTTCCAAGCTTATTGACTCAAATTGAATAACAAATTTAAAGATATCGATCGTGTGTTATTGTTCTTTTTAGTTTTGAGTGTTAACCGCTTCTTCTATGATAAAACTAGAATAGAAGATGGAATTGCAATTGAAAATAACAACGTCAAATGGGCTGCGACATTCAAATGGTCAATTAAACCACACGGCAATCACAATGATTTTACTGTGTCAAAGTTTAACTAGTGACATCGGAAATCGGCCGCTTTAATTTTAGTCTGTTTTTTGACAACGAGTTCCAAATATATTTTACACATGAACACGAACATTAACAAGAAGATTAACATTATTTAATTCCTTAAGAATTTAGAAGAAATTACCATCAAAGTCCACGGTGCCTGATGCGTCAGTATCAATTTCAGCGATCATCTCGTTCAGCTGGTCAGGGGTCAGTTGTTCATCTAGAGCGGCCAGGATCTCACGCAGACTTGAGGTGGGGATGTAACCATTGCCTGAAATTAACAACATTTTATCACGATTAATGATGCTAATTTCTAAGTTTATCTTAGACATCATTGACATCGGTGAAGGAAAACGTCGTGAGGCAACCTGGACTTATAATTAATATGAGTCTGAAATCGCCAACCCATCTTGAGCAAGCGTGGTGATCAATAATAAGAGAAGGGGAATTTGCCCTGCAGAACGGTCACAGCTTAACGAACTCAATGGTAGGTTTATCTTCTAGTCAACGTCCGCTTTGTTACGCACATTGGCAGTCCTAAAACTTTTAAGGCCCAAAGTCCACGACGCTACTCAAAAGTAACGCGTTACAAACTCTTATCACCAATAAGTAGCTCGAATGTCACAGCACTAGTATTTCAATGGCAATCTCTTCATGACGCACCAATCACAAATTATTTAAGACTATTATTATTATTTGGTTTTATTATAATCCTTAAAACGGATAACAGTGGCCACTATAATCCGTTTTAAGGATTATAATATAAACTAAACAATGTAAAACTACCGTTTCTAATAATATTAACGTATAATCTTGTGAAGCACAACTTAACGTGCTTATTTTCTGCATTTTCATTCTAAATTGTATGAAACAACCAAACAAACGATGAGGACGCCACTGTGCGGTCGGCATAGTCTTAATCAACGTTGGCGCTTTATTTTCCAAACATGTAAATAAATATGAGTATTTGGAAAAATAACTTTAATGCCCACACAATGAAGTTCAGTTTACGCGTTTAAATAAAGTTGATATTTGTTTAACTAGAAATAATATTAATTTGAAACATAAGTTTGAATAGACTTTAAGTTACTAACATCTATTCAAACTTATGTTTCAAAACGCTTTAGTAAGGCGAAAGGGGGCAATGGAGAGCTATGCTTGGAGTTTCAGAGATCGAATCAGAAATGAAGAGATCAGCAAGAGAATCAAGGTAACCAACATAGCCAAAAGAATTGTCAAACTTAAGTGGAAGTGGGCATTTAATTTGGTTTAAACGTTTAAGTACTAATCAAGCTTTCCTCTCACGATTTTCTCACGTTTTAGACTAAGCGCGCACCATGAAATACTGTTATAATCATTATGAAAAATAATCGCCAAACTGTGAACAATAATCAATATTCATTAGTCCGTGCAATGCGGTAAATAATCGCTTAAAAATTGTATGAGCTTTCACGATTTTGTTTCATAAAAACATGTGATTAAAAAATCGCATCGCAGTGCGCGCTTTGCTTTACTCACACGATTTTCTCAAGATAACTTATACTAGAGTTCATAAACATTTGTCTGAATAAACCCTATGGCGATGTTCACTTATAAAACCATCAAATTTATATGATTTATGATATTTAGGGAACCTTGTATGTCTGTCTGGTGACATTTGCGTGAGGCGACGACGTAAATATTGTAGGTACAGTACCCACAATGGACGATTGTTTTGACATTCGTGTAATAAGTGTGATCGCGGATGATTTTAGTCATGAAGTTTTAGAAAACTGTCGGCTTTTACTTTTTGGACGTAGATCATTTTGGGATTTTTTTATGTTCTTTTATGTACTTAGACTGTTTATCTGAGATTTTTTTTTTCAACTTTCTAATAATCATTTATTTTATAAAGTTGAAGTTAATTCTATACACTGTAGACATGGATTTGAACTACCGCCTTGGCCAAAAGTATTGAGCACCCATGACATCTTTCAGTTTCATGCGGAGTATCAAATAGAAATAAAACAAAACGTTTCATATAGGTTTATTTTACTATTTATTAATAGAAAATTAATATTTTGTGGGTCCACCCTTTGCCTTAATTACGGCAGAAATTCTTTTTGGTAAAGAGTGTACAACGTTTTTACAGACTTCAGCAGTAATCGCGTTCCATTCTAGGCGCAGGTAGCGTTTCAAATCATTTCTGTTGTTAATTGTGTGGCGCATAACTCTACGTTTTAATAAACCCCATAAATGTTCTATGGGGTTTAGATCTGGAGACTGGGCAGGCCATTCAAGAAGTTCTGTGTTATTTTCTCGAAACCATGTCATAGTGCAGGCAGATTTGTGGCATGGCGCGTTATCCTGCTGGAATTTAACACCATCCATGTTCATGTCGCCAAAAAGTTTCGTGAATTAAGGCAGCAACGCAGTTTCTAGTACATTTATGTACTTAGTAGAGTCCATGCGGCTCTCACACAAGAACAATTCGCCAAATCCAGAATCGGTCATGCAACCCCAGACCATTATGCTGCCGCCGCCGTGTTTTACTGTTGGGATCACACACTCTGGCTTAAATTCTTCGCCCACCCGGCGACGCACAAAGGTCACACCAGAGGGGCAATTCTCGTAATTTTTAAGAACGTTCACAGTCTGATCTCAGTCTCAATCTGTCAAAAGTACTTCTTATTTCCCTACATTTTGACAAGTTTTTGACATTTGTTTGTCGCCGAGATGAGACTGCGACTAGATTTTGAAGGTTTTAAATTAGCAGTTGGCCTACAGGTGTACCAAAAATCTGCAATAAAGAGAAAAATATTGAGTTCCGGAAAAAAAAAATAACTTCGTCTATGTGTTTGGTTTTTTAAACCATTTATAACATTTTATTAGAACATTACATTGGCTTACTCACCTCAAAGTTTGATTCGTCTGACCACACAACATTTGACCAATCTTCAGCGGTGAAAGTTCGGTGTTTTAAGGCCCGTTTATACCGAGCTTTTTTATTGTTGTCGGAGAGCCATGGCTTCTTCCTAGCTTTACAGCCTTTCAGACCAGCTTCCTGAAGTCTTCTACGAGTAGTTCGAGCAGAAATTGGTTTCTTAATTTGTTCTGACAACTCAGCAGCGAGCTCTGAAGATGTTTTTTTCCTATTTCTTAACGACTCTCTTAGTAACTGACGATCCTGGCGGTCTGTGGTGATGCGTTTGCGCCCGGTTCTTGATCTATTTTGATGTGATCCGGTAGCAGAGAATCGCTGAATAGCATATTGCACGGATCGGCGCGAACATTTCACAGTTTTGGAAATCTCTACTTGTGATTTCCCTTGCTCATGCAGAAGCTGTATCTGCACACGTTTTTCTAAAGAAAGTTCGTTTCGTTTTGGCATATTGCAACGACAACACTTAAAATTTCTGAAACGTAATACCAAAGGTGAACTAGATCACTGGATGTACTCACAACGAGCGATGGTAGCGAACTGATAAATAAATACAAAAATTGTAAAAGACACATTTTATTGTTCCCAGGTATTTTATTGCTAGCTGCGGCGTGGGTCATTGTTTTCAAACATTTGTAGATGACTGACAAAAAAATCCTTCAACAGTAGATTTGGTTTTCTCCCATACTTACCGTGAACGAGCGAAATTTGTAAGGTGCTCAATACTTTTGGCCAAGGCGTATATATTAAAGAAAAAAAATCAAGGATGGTATTTATTTCATATTAGGTACTTAGTTGAAAAAAAAAAAACAAAAATGACGAAAAAATATAAACCTAAATAATACGATCATTTTAAAACCAAAAAATAGCCAATTAAGGCCAGTCATATAAATAAAAATTAAATGCTGTTTGTTGCTAAGCGCATCACTTGAAAACAAAGAGAATAATAAGATCTATCCTGCCTAGCCAGAAGACGACTGCAACCTTAATTTACTTCGAAATAGAGCGTGAGTTAAACTGTAACAGATCTACTGGCGTGATAAAATAAAAAAGGATAAAAAGTAGAGTAGATTAGTGGTAAAAAATACAGTATGGATTAAAAAATACCTATGACACTCTCAGAAGAAAGAAGGTCGGAGGTTTGTTAGATAGAAACTCGAAAAACGCGTCAAGCCAGGTTTGACTTCGTTTGTTAGTGACGATCCGCTTTCCAGTTTAAAAGTGCGAAGCCAAAGGTCACAGTGGAGATAGATAGCGGAGAACAATGATATTATAAGTGCAAAGAAGATGATCCTCTTGAAGTCAGCGTAGACACTGTCTTAATATGATCACAAGGAAGTTCCTTGGTAAACTTCAGTCAAGGACTTGTTTTCCGTCATACTTCTCCTTCAACACCTGGACGTGGACTGCCGCGGAGATGATTCTTTCAGAGAATCCAGAGCCGAACCACTGAATGTGTCAGAGATCCCTTTTATATCAGTCTCCCACGTTTTTTTTTTCTTATCTTCTCTTTTTCAAATTCCTCCCAGAATTGAAGTTTTTGTTCATAAAATATGCAACTGTCACGAGCTCGAAGCGGCCGTAAATATTCGTTCAAAATCCTCTTAGATGAATACTGAGAGCGTGTTAATTTTTTTTATAAATGTAAGTTAGTATACAGTTATTCAATTAACAGACACAATTATCTATAAAATACAATATTGGAGCTAGCATATTGTTAAAAGTTACTGCAATACAAACAAATAAAATTACTCATTATTTCACTAATAAAGCAATGAACCCTAGCAAAATTGATCTAAAAATATTTCGCCAATAGCTTTCCTTTTATATTGTTTGATATATTTGTTTTCTAGATACAAATATAGGTGTTAGAGCAGATCAAATGGTTTCCAATAAATCGAGAATGATCTTGATGAAAAGCTGCTAATCTGATCACAGTGGCGAATATATTCGGCCTGCATTCGATCAGGCGTGGCGGGGAACTACTATTGGTTGGCTTTATAAGGTGTATCCTAGTAAACGCATGATATGAGAGGAGTTTATTCAAAATCGGCTTCTGAATCGATTTCCGTAATCCTATGTCAATTTTTTCCCGAAAACCCAACGCGTCATCACAAGTTATTTTTGTTTACCGTTTTAAGTTTTGCCAGGACAACTATTTTTTTAAAAAACTGACATTCTTTGGTTTAACTAAATTACAGATATTATTTTAGTCTTTTTATTGATTATACTTTATTTGGGTCGTCTGAGGTCTTGCGATTATTCTGTTACACGTTGCACACACGGCTATACTTACATCAAGCTATACATTTCCAGTTTTACCTGAACTCGCATTGTATTAGTTTTTCGTACAATCAGAAGTCAGCTTATACTGGTTTTGTATAGCTTAATGTGTAGCTGTGCGTACAGAAAAGTGGATATAAAATTAATACCTAAACATTTTTACACGAGTCTTCGATCAAAATTGATCAAATTTGTGTTCAGAAAATCTTCTGTTTACTGTCGTTGTTGCTGTTGTGATGGATAACTAAATAAAAAACAAACAAGCAGTACATTCGCACGAGATTTGATTACAAATCAAATTGAAAATTCTATAATTATACAGGACTTAACATCGAGCTATCCGAAACTGTCAATTTTTCCCAATGCAATTTGAACCTTATGCTTTAACGATAAAGTTGAAAATATATTAAAGAAATTTGACAGATTGTAGTAGCTTGATGTACTGGCGTCTTTACATAATAATACGGTTTTCTAGAAGAGGGGTAGCCACCACAAAACCTTCTAGGAAACTGTTTTTCACGAGTTCATTCATCCCATAATATACACACAGCGCACAAAAAAGTTCGTCTTAAAAGATAATTAAGGAATTGTAACTACATTTATTTCTGTCGCCAGTCAGCTTATTATACTAATTAATATAAGAAAATTATATAACATACACTTCAATCCATCAAAAGATTTACCGACCGAGTGACATTTATACACGAATATTAATAATTTCCTACGTTTTATACATACAATTTCATGTGAGACTGAACAAGCTCCTTTTCCACCATGTTTTAGTTATAAATATCTTTTTAATACCATAAATGAGTTTCGTACCTTTTTGAAATAAGGACGAGCCTAAAATTATAAGAAATTGAATGCCTTGTTAAAATTAAAACATAAATTGGTCTCAGAATTATTATACTTATACGGCTGGAAATGACGGTTTTCAAATTTTGTCGATGTAAAAAGATTAAATAAAAGTGCTTTAAGTGTAACTCACATAGAGAAGGCCTGTGTCCCAGCAATAGGAACATTATAGGCTAACTAGACATGCTTAATGCTAATTAGTATAATATGTACGAATACATTCAAAAAATCTTTAGGTACGCACGGCTACACATCAAGCTATACATAACCAGTATAAGCTGACTTCTGATTGTACGGAAAACCTATGCAATGCGAGGTCAGCCAAAACTGGAAAAGTATAGCTTGATGTATAGTCGTGTGTACCTATTTCATTTGTCTATGCTCGCTATGATTAGGCTATGAAATAAAGATACGGTACGGTATGAAATGATGGCAATTTCAATCAAGATTTCAGTTTTTTTTTTTTCAACTTTTGAATTGTATATTTTACTTTTATTTTTCACAAGTAACTTTACACTAGGTACCAAATTAAAAGACTAAGTCCCGTATTACAGAACGTCACTCAATTGACTCAAGCATTACATAAAACTAGTTTCAACCAATCAAATGGTTTTTTTTTTGTGGATGGGAAATCATCAAATGACCCCTCCCGCTCTGGGTGGAGCAGAAGGGAGTGTCAGACTCTTACTGACTAAAACCCACCCGTGTTCCTTCCTTAGCCCTTTGTGTTCCGGGGTAGCGGTAACCCTTTCGGACAATCCCGCTGCCCCGGCAGGCTTCGGCCGGGGCCCCTTCCTTATTGCTGACATCTCTTTGAGGCGCGCGTGGAACACGTACGCGCCGTCCGGCACGGGCCTGGCTTGAATCTAGTTTTAAGTAATGCTTGAGTATTGAGTGACGTTCTGTAATACGGGCCTAAGTGTTCATACACACGAGCGGCGCCAATGGCAGAAGCATCTCCAGTAGTCGACACGCGTCGGTGGCTGCCGTAGACAACGTGCTATTCGTGTATTTATGTCATTTATCAGTCTCCTGCCCTTATCCCAATATATGTATGGTCGGCGCAACATGCCTTTCTTCCATACTTCTCAATTTGTCGTCCTCTCGGTAATCACCCCCTTTCTAACCATATCATCATTCACACCTTCCATCCATCGTTTCTTCGATCTTCCCCTACTCTTGTAGCCATCGACATCCATACTCAAAACTCTCCTCACGACATTTTCCTCATTTCTCCGTAACACATACCGTGACAACCGATTTCCACACAACTTTTCAGTTACCGGTGCCACTTTCAAACTTCCTCTTATGTACTCATTTCTTATTCTGTCCATTAGCTCTTAGGATTCTCATCTCAGCTGCAGGCAATTGTGTCGCTCGTGTAGTTGAGTACAATACTTTAATACACGAACAGCACGTTGTCGACAGTTGCAGTTATCTCTGCCGTTGACGCGTACCGCTCGTGTGTATTATTAGCACTAACTAACTTACTATACAGGGTTACTTTTCAATGACCAGCCAAATTTAAGGATGTGGTACAGCCCATCAAACTAAACAACTTTCTCCATGGGACCAACATCGTAATCGCGAATAAAAATTCAGCCGTCCCATACGTTTGGTCGAGTAGGTATTGAAGTTTTATAAGGGATAGTTGATAAATTTTTCGCGATTACGATGTTGGTCCCTTGGAGAAAGTTGTTTAGTTTGATGGTCTGTACCACACCCTTAAATTTGGCTGGTCATTGAAAAGTATCCCTGTATAAAAAAAAATGACAGTGTCCGTTCACACGGCGACGATCGGTACGATATTTAACTGGATAATTTTGCGGTCACATGGCAATTTCATAATGCATTTGTTTTTAACTGTATGAACATTAGAAGAACATTAGGATGTTGACGTGTGATCCCAACTTTTTACCGAAAAAAACCGTACTGATCATCTCCGCGTGAACGGGGTCTTAGGCGTCAAAGTACCTACTCATTTGCATTGCTGTCATCCGGACACGTGCCCAATAGATTCTTTTTAAACAATGGAACAATGATTATATCCTACAAACTATGAATTCACGGTTACACCACGACACTTCCAAAATCGAAACCATACATCACTAACTTTATAAATACATACCCACAACAATTATGTAAAATTCAACGTAAATTACCATAAAACGCAACTAGTAGGTACAGACGCCAGCAGGTCAACCTACTCCAATCTGTCAAATTTCTGTGATAGATTTTCAACTTTAATGCAAAGGAATAAGGTTCATATTCAATTGGGAAAATCTGACAGATTGGGGTAGCTTGATGTGCTGGCCTCTGTACGTTTTTATTACTCACGCACTTGTCACAAAATTTCGGTTATTTTATCGTGTCTACATCGTATTTCTATCGTCAACAAATCGTAGGGGTTTTGGCGTCGATCCAGGGTTCGATCGACTACGGTTATTGCAAACAATTATCAGTGAAAACACGCTGTGAACACTATAAATTGGATACAACGCGATTTACGGCTGATCCTGGTGATTTTCGGGATGATTAATGGGGTTATTTAATATTCAAAGTTTTCATTTCTCATTGAGATTGGAACTGATTTATTGAAATGATATTTTTCACACTATTAAGATGTGATAAGTTTGTCTCTAGATAGTTTTGGGTTTCTTATGGATTGTAATAAATATGTTTTGATGGCTTTAGAGGAATAGACTACTTTGATCAATTATAATATAGTAAAACTATAATATAATATTAATTACAATATAATTATATTATCATTAGTTTTAGTTCTTTATCATCATCTACCTGGCCTTTTCCCAACTATGTTGGGTTCGGCTTCCAGTCTAACCGGATGCCAGTATTTTACATGGAGCGAGTGCCTATCTGACCTCCACATTCCAGTTACTGGATAATACGATACCCCTCGGTAAGACTGGTTGTCAGACTTTCGGGCTTCTGACTATCCGTAACGACTGTCAAAGATCGACGAATGACAGTCGGGACCACCGGCTTAATGTGCTTTATGAGGCACGGAGGGGTCTCGGTATGTAAAGATGGTCACCCACCTACAGACCAATCGCGGCAAGCGTAGCTTAACTTGATTGACCAACCTATGCGGCTGTTATAATTTAGCTACGGGTCTCTTAGGCCGGGCTTTAGTTCTTTATATTAAATTAAAATTATAAATAATAAGTTAGTATATATTTGTAAAATGACCGCACTGTCCCATTAATGATAGTTGTAAGGGATATTTTAATATATAAATAATTTAACTAAACGATTGCACAGTTAAATAAAACGTTTATTCAGTGCAACAAAAGACACAATACAGGTACTTAAAAAATAAACATCGAAGAAGGTGAAAGAAAGAAAAAAAAACATAGATTATAAAGATAAATTGACCCATAGACACCTCAACATCTATTACGGTCTATTACAATCTAATATGCACCGTTCGTTGGCATAGCTTAGTATGAGAGCTTAGGTTAAAATGATAGTGTGTTTACTATACCTACAGGGTTATTTGGAAAAACATTAACAACCTCTTAAGAGGTCATTGTACTCATCATTATGAACAACTTTTACTATGGGGCCAAGCCTGAAATCGCGAAAAAAAAAATCAGCTGTTCCCTACATTTTGACGAGTTATGCGAACACAAATGTAGGGAACAGCTGATTTTTTTCGCGATTTCAGGTTTGGTCCAGTAGTAAAAGTTGTTCATAATGATGAGTACAATGAGCTCTTAAGAGATTGTTAATGTTTTTCCAATAACCCTGTATAGTGTGGATTATACTAACATGTCATTAAACATAAATTATAAAAAGGAGTAGTATGTAAGGATCTCCTGCCTGCCTACCCCCATGTGCAAGAAGGCGTTAGTTTATGTATACTGGATGATATTTTTTTGCAGTCTCGAAAGTTTTACAGGGTGTTATACCCATGAATATGAACAACTTTCACTATGGGGCCAACTCTGAGATCAGGAAAAAATATCAGCTGTTTCATACATTTTGGTCAAGTAGGTAGGTATTGAACTTTTGTATTAAACAGCTGATTTTTTTTGCGTGATTTCATTATTAATACTCCTTTTTAACCGACTTCAAAAAAGGAGGAGGTTCTCAATTCGGATGTTTATAAATATAATACTAGCTGACCCCGCAAACGTCGTTTTGCAAAAAAAAAAATAGATAGTAGCCGATTCTCAAACCTACCCAATATGCACACAAAATTTCATACAAATCGGTCCAGCCGTTTCGGAGGAGTATGGTAACTAACACTGTGACACGAGAATTTTATATATTAGAAATATGTTTTTTTTATAAGTTTCATTCATGGGTAGAGCACCCTGTTAACAAATCGAGACAAAATAAAATCACCAGTATATAACATTACTTTCTGAGCTCATAAAAAGATCTGTCACAATCCAGTGAATTTACGATGTACTGAAACATTCAGTAAGAGTGTTCCATCAGTTCTATGCTCCCAAAAATTTTCCTAAAAGCTTGTCTTTCTTGTTGTTTCTATTTGTTCAAAATAAATCAATGACTGTAAAACAAACCAACTTCCAAATCGAAGTCTTATAGATGCAAATACGAAAAATGAAACAAGAAACTTTTATTTGACAAAAATCGGTATCCATCTTGATGTACAAAGCATCTCGCAAAATCCATCGAACTATTTTAAGTATGTATCCGAAAACAGTCCTAAACGCCAAAGTATTACAGCCGCAAATCGGGTCACGTACGTTTACCTACAATAAAATTCGTATATCAGCTTTCTAGTTACGAAGTCGAAAAGTTTTCAATACAATTTCCATATGAAACAAGTACTCGTTTCAAGCAACGTTTTAAGTTTTAACTAGTTTAATCCAGTTAGGGCTGTTTTTTTCTAAGGAGAGCTCTAAACAGCAGTTGGTTTAATTTTTTTTTAATTGCTTTTTCTGCCTTTTCTTGTTTTGTGTTACAGTTTCTGGATGATTTTTGTTGTTTGATATCAAAAGAGAAAATAAAGCTAAAGTTTGTTGGAACAATATTTTGTATAATATGTAGATACCTACACTTTATCCATTTACTATTTTCAGAGTAGGTATAGCAATTATGGATCATTTATCCATTGAAACGTATTTTCTTTCTTTATTTAGAAAGAAATAAATAAAAGAGCGTTTATTGGCATTTCATCAATCATTGGTCGCAAAAAAAGATAGTAAAATGAATGCAATATTGTCTTTGATGACAACAACACACAACTCAAAAAAAAACAACATAAAATTAAAAAATGCGTTTTAAATAGGTATTCCTATTTAAAACGCATTTTTCAAAAACAATGTTACATATCCAAATTAAAAAAAAAAAAAAAAAACGCAGTGATTCAGTGAATTAATGCAGAAAAATAAACTGACTTTGAACGCGGCTTTCTAGTTATAAAAAACATTTCCTGCTATTGTTTTATGACTCCGATATTAATGAGCTTTGTCTTGCTAACCTCAAAATATAATTTATTGTCTTTGCGTAGCATAAGCTTAATCATGCCTATAATATTCCCACTGCTGGGACACAAGCCTCAACCAGTGAGAGGGAGTGGGCCGTATTCCACCACACAGGCCCAGTGCGGGTTGGCGGATGTCACATGTCTTTATTTGGTTTTAGGCCAAGCCGGTTTCCTCACGATGTTTTCCTTCACCGTTTTGAGAGCAGTGGTTATGAAATAATTTACACAAAATAAAGTGCTTGGTGGGTTCGAACCTACGACCAACTCGTAAGTCACGGCCGTTAGCACTGGGCCACCACTTCTCTATTCCTACCTATTGAGCGCTAACTAAATATTCAGCACGCAAAAGCCTTAAAGTAATTACAAACTAAAATACGTAAGCCAGATATAAATTAGAAAGTCAACGCGAAGAAATTTCAATTAAAATTTAATGGAGGAGATTTCAGTCTTGGCGAGGAATTTAACACGATAAATTAGTATAAACCCTCACGCTATTATCATTTTGGACCTTAAGATGTAAGTACTTGAAAGATTGTTGGTTTGGTCTCGGCTTAACTGAAAGCGTCTTTGGACCGGCTAGATCTTTCCAAATGTTACTATACACATTGAGATAATTAATAGCTAAGTTTACTTATAGTATAGTTTGCTAAAGCATACATATTAATGCAATCTGACTTGTCCATTTGTATTTATTTATTTATTTGCGTCCCGCCCGCCACTGTTTCCCACGGATTATATGACTTGATAAAGCATCGAGTTTTCTTTATTACTTGTAAATTTTATTTTTATGTATTCTAGATAATTATAAACCTTAGGATTTTTATCAACCAAATATAAGCTAACAATTAAAATAATAATATGTTCATGTATAAAATAAGCAAAAGAATCATAGGGCATCGAAAAATTCGTCCGCATCTCTGTCAACAGGAACAGTGCCCAAAAGGCCGGCAGCATTACCACGTTGTATGGCAATGCTAATTCTTTGGCCAAGAAAAAGGCCAGCCTTTGATCACGTGAAGAGTCGACTAACCGCTTGGCGACAAAACAAAAATTATAAAACTTTCAGAATAAATTTCCAAAATGATGATGAAAACCGCATCAAAATCAGTCAATCATATACAGACAAATACGATAAGTGATTTTAATTTATAAGTAATATGTGTAGATTCACATACACACAAAACACTTCGTAACACAATAAATGGCGAAATCTTCTTCGTCTTATTTCGTATCGATGGTAACTACGTCTTGTCAAATTACTTGGGCCCCGTCGTAGGTGGCCTGCAGTGCTATTCTGTAAAAATCTCACCGTGAAAACTAAGGTGAAGTGAGCTGTCATTCCACCTGATGTTAGGGATTGCCTCCATTGATAGTTCACTTTACGCTCACTTCACGCTCACTTCACCTACGTTATCACGGTGAGATTTTTACAGAATCGATAGGCTGATCTATGTCCGGTCGTGTCGGATTGCCGTCTCATCGGACAATGAGAGTGAGGGAAGTGAGAGTGCATCTGTGTCTGCGTATACACTTGTGCAATATCTCCCGCGCCGAAGTCTCCGCTGAGATTGGTCGCTATTGTATTACGGTCAAATAGGATGCACTTTATCTAAAAAAGAAAGAGTAACGTTCATTTCAACTTACCTTCTTTATCGTATAGTCTGAAGGCTTCTTTGAGTTCTTTCTGTAGCTTCTCGTCGTCTTCTTGTAGGAAATAAACGGCGACGCGCACGAATGAGTCGAAGTTCAGCTTCCCACATGCTGGAAATAAATAAATAAAAGTTATGAAGTACCTAAAACCTTTAACTTTTGTATTGTCTTTGACAAATTATTAAGAATAAAAAAAAAAAATATATGAATTATCGAAATTCTCATGTAGCTCTTTCTGATTTTAACACCATGGTAGGCAGCGTCCTAACCAAAAGCAAACGTCGCGCGAGTTCGGTCAGAGTGCTCTTTTTACCCGACTTCAGAAAAAGGAGGTGGTATGTTACCGGATGACTCGAAGACGGCTGGACCGATTTGGAAAATTCTTTTTATGTTTGAAAACGTATACTTTCCAGGTCGTCCGACATAAATTTAAAATAGTTGATGTACAAAACAATGATTTATCACTTTCAGGTTGAGTAGTAGATACCCCTGCTCCCGACCGACTGTCGACAAGCGAAGTTTATACGATTCTATTAATGCAGGGGGCGATCACACCACCGAGTTATATTTAGAGCTACTTCTAAATCTAGCAGAGTTATACAACACGGTTGGTTTTATGATTGGAGCTATCGGCTAACGTAGACTTTGGTCCGATTTTTGAGTAGGTATATTTGTAAATACAGTACCCAAATAGTCTGTGTGTAAGACCTGTATCCCACCAGTGGTAACATTGCAACTATGCATTCTAAGCTATGCAATATACGTTTATGTGTTTTTTGTAAAACGTTTTATGTGAATATGACATACTAGTAGATGCACGAGTAATGAAGTCGCTCTCGAACGCCAAAATCCATGCAAAAATGTCTCGTCGATCGCGTACTCGCGCGACGATCACTTTTCGCACCTTCAGAATAGTAGTGACTTAACTCAAAAATCTAAGGAATCCAGTTACGATCATCGAGGGTCACTAAAAGATACGCACTTTTATGTGAATATTAAAGAAGCGACGTTTTTATGGTGGAATAAAGAGTCTTTAACATAGGTGTTATGGTGGAATAGGGTAGGCCCTATCATAACCTATACCATAGCACCTTTTTAGTGACCCTCTATGATCGTAACTCGATTTCTTAGATTTTTGAGTTAAGTCACTACTATTTTGAAGGTGCGTTTTGGTTAGGACGCGGGGTTAAGAAAAAAAAAATAGAAATATGTATGTATGCGATCAGGTTTTCGCGTCCTATGGAGTGGTAGTAAGGAACTTCGCTCTTAAAATTTTAGAAATCCAGGCTATTGGTTTATTTATAACTAGATATGCCCGTTTTCACAAAACAAGCTTTGTCTTACGTGACCTTTGAAAGTTAGGAGTTTCCTAATTTGCTGTTCTCAAAGTTTTTTTTAACATAACCAAGTAGTTATGTTAAAATAACTTTGAGAACAACCAACATCGATAACGCAAATACCAAAACAAAGAATTTCTTTCAATTAAAAAAGAGAAGCATTTTTGGAGTCGGTCAGTTTAAATCAGTTAGTAAGAAGGATGAAGCTGTAAAACCAATCATTTCTTACAACTAATCCCCTGATTAACCTAATCTATTAAACCAATAAACCATTAATTATATCTATCATTCCGTTTAACGAGCGACAAACAGGACAGACGAGGATCCCACGATAATCCCTACGTTACACTTGATCCAAGCTATTAAGGCTTTAATGACGTCATCAAACAGCTGTTTGTGCACCGATATCAAGAGGTTTTAGTGGTAACACGTAATTACTGAAGTAACTTTTACTTAGTTCAGATTTGACAGACATATTTTTATCTGTGGAGTAAAATTGGATGCGCGCGGATTGTCGTTCGTCATGGTGGTCTAACGGGGAGGCCTTTTTTTTTTTTTGTGGATGGGAAATCATCCAATGACCCCTCCCGCTCTGGGTGGAGCAGAAGGGAGTGTCAGACTCTTACTGACTAAAACCCACCCGTGTTCCTTCCTTAGCCCTTTGTGTTCCGGGGTAGCGGTAACCCTTTCGGACAATCCCGCTGCCCCGGCAGGCTTCGGCCCTTGCGGGCCCCTTCCTTATGCTGACATCTCTTTGAGGCGCGCGTGGAACACGTACGCGCCGTCCGGCACGGGCCTGGTCCTGATCGGACGGAGAGTTACCCATTACTCTCCGCCCGCAGGCCCGCGCCTACGGTGGCCGGGAGTCGTCTCGCGGCTCCCGACGCCCGGAGCGTCTCCCGCGGCGGCTGGGACGTGAGGCCCTCTCCCTCAGCCGTCCCGCCACCTCCTTCGCTTGCCTTGGTTAAGCAGTGAACGTCTTCCGGCTGATGATGATGATGGAGTAAAATTGAAGTCTTAACAGTTTGGTCAAATTCGCCATTGCATAGTCAGCCTGGTAATCTTCCCATTGCTGGGACACAGGCCTCCTCTCGGTGAGAGAGAGTGGGCCGGAATCCACCACGCGGGCCCAGTGCGGGTTGACGAGTGTCACATGTCTTCATTTGGTTTTAGGATATGCCGGATTCCTCACGATGTTTTCCTTCGCCGTTTTGTGAGCAGTGGTTATGAAATATTTTACACAAAGTAAAGTCGGTTTCGCCTGTCAATGGCCGGTGGAACAAACGAGTCCTGGAGTGGAGACCGTGTGTCGGCAAGCGCAGTGTGGGACGCGCCCCAGCTAGATGGGTGGACGGCCTAAAGAAGGTGGCTGGGACTGAGTGGATGCGGAAGGCGGAGGACAGGGTGTTGATAGAGGCCTGTGTCCAGCAGTGGACTGCAATAGGCTGAGTTGGTTGATTGAAAGCGTCTGTCTGGGTTCTAACCTATGACCTTCTAAGTCGCAGCCGTTACCACAGAGCCAACATTCCTCGTGGAATTCCCAAATCGGGCAAATTGGAATTCTCAGTAACTCAGCTCAAAGTCTGGATCTGTTCCCAGTTAATCAAAATCGATAATCTGTACGCATGTCATGGGGGGGCCCGTGTCAGGTCGATCGATTAGGTTAAACTATGCTTGCCGCGGTTGGTCTGTGGATGGGTGACCATCTTTATATACAAAGACCCCTCCGTGCTTCGGAAAGCACGTTAAGCCATTGGTCCCGGATGTCATTTGTGGATCTTTGACAGTCGTTACGGTTAGTCAGAAGCCCGAAACTCTGACAACCAGTCTTACCAAGGGGTATCGTATTAGCCAGTAACTGGGTTGTGGAGGTCAGATAGGCGGTCGCTCCATGTAAAATACTGGTATTCAGCTGCATCCTCTTAGACTGGAAGCCGACTCCAACATAGCTGGGAAAAAGGCTAGGCAGATGATAGTGTACTGAAATATGAATGAATATGAAAATAGATGATATGTCATCAATTTTCGCATATCGACAAAATGTAGGGAACAGCAGTGCTATTCTGTAAAAATCTCACCGTGAAAACTAAGGTGAAGTGAGCTGTCATTCCACCTGATGTTAGGATTGCCTCCATTGATAGTTCACTTCACGCTCACTTCACCTATGTTATCACGGTGAGATTTTTACAGAATCGATAGGCAGTTGTTTTTTTGTGTTTTCGGGGGTTGCACCCACAGTAAAAGTTATTCATAATGATGAGAACAGTGACCCCTTAAGAGTTTCTCAGTTATTTAAATTTCTCCTTGTAAATACCTCATCCATCGCTTTCCATCAGGCGTGATCGAGGTCAAGAGCAGCCCATTTATCAATAAAATAAAATAAAATATAAAAAAATCGCGACTTTATTGGTTGATCTCAAACTCAAAGCATTTATTTCAAATAAACCAATTACAGGCACTTTTGAATTGTCAAGGGGTCGCCGGTCGGTAAGTTAGAAAGATGAAGCTAATTATTGCCCTTTCTAAAGTGTAGTACCTAATAATGATAATAAATAATGGCCTCCCCGACCGAAGTCGGTCACGCTGGCCAATCTCAACGAAGATTAGCCAGATACGCAGGAGATATTATAGTGCACAAGTGTGCGCGCAGACACAGGTGCACTCCCTCTTCCCTCACTCTCATAGTGCGATGGGACGGCAATCCGACACGACCGGAGAGAGATCAGGCGCAGGACCAACGGCTTATGTGCTTTCCGAGGCACGGGGGTATCACACCGCCAACTTCCAAACTCCGGGCTTTCACTAAGAAATTCCTAATGAAAAACTCAATAACACTTTGCCCGACCTGGGAATCGAACCCAAGACTGCACGCTCAGTAGTAGCTGCGCCCCGCGGTTTCACCCGTAAAAGTTCCGGTCCTGTGGGAATATCGGGATAAAATATCCTATGTGTTAATCCTGGTTATAAACTATCTGTGTGCTAAATTTCATACAAATCCGTTTAGTAGTTTTTGCGCGAAAGAGTAACAAACAACCTTTCGCGTTTAAATAATAATATTATCTACTATTTACTTATGTACATTACTACTATGTATTATTACTTTTGCATTTATATACACAACACAGCACTGATGCATAAAAGTGTGTTCTGCATGGCGCCAAATATATTCAATCACATTTCGCCACACATTAAAGAATTAAATGTTAACTTATTTAAAAAAAAATTAAAGAACTTTCTAATTCAAAAAGCTTATTATAATATTTCCGAGTTTTTAAAAGACAAAGTATTTATATAGTTTTTATTTACATTCTGTTTTATCATTTGTCTTTTTTTTTCCTTTTTATTCATTGTTGATATTATATATTAATCAAGTAAATTAATCTAACTTGTGTGAAGTAATATGTAGATTTTCTTTTATTTTTTTATTTATTACTTTGACTGACAAATTTTATTTTATTATACATTTCAATGACGAGTTGATGACACTATTGTGTAGTATATTTATTATAATTTGATTGATTGAGTTTTCATTGGATATGTTAATTGCTTTGAATAATGGACAAACCTACTAATAACAATAGCCTACCTGTTTATATTTGTACGCCGTTAAGGCAAAACATGACCGTACTATAATTTTATGTAACATCTTGCATGCCATGTGTGTGTATACTTATGTTTTGGACAAATAAATGATCTATCTATCTATAATAATGTTATATTATTAACTAGCGGCCCGTCCCGGCTTCGCACGGGACGGGTATTTATTTTTTTTAAATTTATTTTTTTCTTGCAATTAAACAAGCCTATATTAATCAGTGATAATGTAGCATTCAAATGGTGAATTTTTAAAATCGGTCCAGTACTTTTTGAGCCAATTCGTTACAAACACACATACAAAGCTTTCTTTTTTATAATATTAGTATAGACTAGGATTTGTAATTTTTACGGAAAATTGTAGTTGTCTTTGTCAGTTGTATAAAATGGCAAACATACGACAAATTGGTGTAGGGTATCATATTTACATAACAATAAATTTCCCAAACTGTTCAAATGGCTAAAGATAAATAACATTTTCATTATGTAAGTTAGACCGTATTTTTGACCGTTTAACTCCATCATCCTAAAGAGCCACACGTTCTGATTCCTAATTTTGTAATTTCTAAATAATTTTTAATATACATATATTTTAAGTAAAACAGTCTAGGTACCTTTTTTAAAAACCCTCCGTAAAGGCACAGCCTAACATCGACACCTGCAGTTTAAAACATTGTAACTCATTTTTCACTACTTTTCAGTATAGCGATTTAAACATTCAATATATTCTCACTTTGTTCTTATAAAGTCCTAGCGTCTTCCAATTTTGTAAATATAAGTAAAAAGGGATGGATACTTTGCTGTATGACTAATATGTTGTTTACTTAAATGTATTTTGTATGTTTTTATGACTTAAAATGATTTTTCATTAAAAAGTGAGTTACAATGTTTTAAATTGCAGGTGTCGACATTACAATATTGCACGCCAAAACCAAGATAACCGACGTTACCCAAAAAGCCGCTAAACTTAAGTGGGACTGGGCTGGACATGTCTGTCGCATGGCAGATGAGAATTGGGCTATGAGAACCACCGATTGGATCCCACTAAACGCATGACACCATTGCGGCAGGCCGAGACGAAGGCGGGACAAGCTTGACTCCTATCGAAAGGACTGGCCGGCACTCGCAAAAGTCAAAATTGTGTGGAAAAGGGAGATGGAGGCCTTTTCCATACAGTGGGACAAACAGGCTAGTTAGTAAGAACAAAATAACTACAAAATTACACCTTTTCTTATTATATAAAGTTGAGTAAAACTGATTGTAAAATAGGATAAATTCAAGGGCCATACCTAAACAAGGTATCTTAACAAACACAGTAACTTTCTCCCAGCTAAGTGTAGTTGAGATCTTTTGTAATCTTTTTTAAGTAGGTTTTTGTTGAAGAAAACCGTCGCTTGACCTTGTTTTGAGGATTCCGAATTTTAAGGTTCTGTTGCCAAGGGATTAAGTATTAGAGACTTTAATGGTCTTGCTGGCCTATGATCCCTGGTATAAAGTTTTTCTAATAAGAGAATTTTTGTCCGGTTGATAGCAAGCCTTAGCGTATCTAAACTCTGATTTTGGTCTAGCAAATTAAAATTAGACATCAATTTTCACACGTTATTATCTTCCGCTTTATTGATTGTTATTTTATACAACGTGTTTTTTTATATCCCATAACTTTAGGGTGTCATTGTACTCATAAATAAGAACATTTTTTAATATGGGACCAACCCGAAATCGCGAAAAAAAAAATCTGGTGTTCCTTAAATTTATGTTCGAATAGGTCGTCAAAATGTAGGGAACACCAGTTTTTTTTCGTGATTTCGGGCTTGTTCCCATAGAAAAAGTTGTTCAAAATGATGATGAAACACATTGTATTGTAACGAAAATATTATTTTGTAAAAAAGTTTAATCTCAAAGTTGCAATCGCTATTCCACGAGAAAATCTCTTTTAAATTAAAGTTATTAAATCTTCTAATATATAAAATTCTCGTGTCACAGTGCTAGTTACCATACTCCTCCGAAACGGCTGAACCGATTTGTATGAAATTTTGTTTGCATATCGGATAGGTCTGAGAATCGGCTACTATCTATTCTTTTTTTTTTTTTGCAAAACGACGTTTGCGGGGTCAGCTTGTAACTATTTAGAATTTGTGACTGTACTACACCAGCTCTATCTCACCAAAATCAAAATTAAAAGTCATTTATTCAAATTAGGCTAAGAATCGGCTCTTTTCGAACGTCAAAACCGAAACCTGACCGATTTGGAGCAAATAAGCTATGGATATGGAATTATGGATTATTTTGAGGTATGTTATTTCCATTTTGTTTACACATTTTACCCCCATACTTCCCACAGCTAAACTCAGTCGTATACGCAGCACCTGATTTCTATTTCCGTCAAGCACATGGCGTCTACTAATTGAAGCCCCAATCTTGTCTCGAAGCAAATTGCCGTGACTTCGTAGTTTACGCCAATGACAGTTGACGGGCTATGAACAGTCCGTTCACAATTACTTTTCCTCTGACAGCAGCAACGTAACAGCAACCTTATTGTAACGAGAATAAAGATCACAATGGTTTTGTCAGACTTGTCAGTGGCAGCAACTCAATAGCTACCTTATCAGAATTAGAATAAAGATCACAGTGATTTGGACAGGGATGCAGAATCAGAGGTAAATAACTGTGAAACGACTGTAAAGGCGGAAAACTAACCTCGTTACAATGTTTTATAATAAAATACCAAATTCAAAAACGCAAAATGTCGTCAGGTTTTCATAGTTATACGCAAAATCACGAGTTATTCCGGTGTGATCCCCTGAACCCCCTCCACCCCCCCCCCCCGGATCTCCCGCTAGATCTTCTTCTGTTTTAAACTCGTGTCTTATACACACGCTTAGGCAGAGGAGAGTACACCCACATTCCGCCATTTAATTATGTGCAGATCCCATGTAATAGTGGACAAACCTAGCCTAGCCATAGACGAGGGGAATAGCCTATTGCCATCAACCATGCGTATAGACTCCGGGCTGTACTGAGGAATTCCTGATGGAAAAACACAATTACACTTTGCTCGACCCAGGCATCGCGAGACAGTTTCTTTGGATGAAATAAACATAAAACAATTTTTTTCTTTTATCCTGGTCTAATAAACTGTTCTATAAATAATCGAATCCACGTAAAGTGCTCTATTCCATATCATATTTTAATATTTTCCAGAATACCAACCTATTTTACAATTACACTTGACGCCAAATAAAAATATCAGCAAACAATAAATAATATAAAAATGAAAAACTGCCCACTTTCGCTATGCGATAGAATATAAATTGATACAATAATGTCATCAAAACCTAAAATACACCTACCTAAAATACTTACAACAAATTGTAAATGTATGAAAATCAACTTATTTGGAGTCATTAAATGTTATGAATTTGCGTTCATTCTTCAGTATTAAAGCGTGCTTTATGTCGTACAGTGTAGTGCAGAAATACGGACGATTGTCAGCAGGAAATAAAAATGTCAGCGTGCTGGATAATCTGTGCGCTGGCTTTGAAGAAAAACAGAACTATTTTCTGGACTTATCGTTGCGAACACATAAACTTCGCTCTCAAAGACACGTTAAGGCGAGATTAACTGGGGTTATTTCTGCTAAAGTCATTGTCGACGCTGTTTTATGTTAAAATAAAGCGATCTTTGAGATTAAAACGCCAATGTTCAGATCGTCGTTTTATGTACATAATATCTATGTTGTTTTGAGTTCTACTGTTCTGTTGCAGTTCATTATTAGACTAGTTAGTAATAGTATCAACTTTAAGCACGGCCAGCCAAAAAGGTTAAAACTGCTTCCTTCTCTTTCTGCAATTGTATCATGTTACTTAGGGGCCAAATTCTGCAAAGGTTTTAACAAACCAGCAACAGTTTATGGTCGGCCCCCTTATACCAACCCTCCCCATGAAATAAGGACCACACGGGCTCCTGTACGTCTCAAACTCAAAGCATTTATTTCAAACTAGCTGCGCCCCACGGTTTCCACCCGCATAAGTGTCGATCCCGTGGAAATATCGGGATAAAAATTAGCCTATATGCTAATCCAGAATGTCAGCTACCTCCATACAAAATTTTATCAAAATTGGTCCAGCCGTTTGAGCGTGAAGAAATTACAAACATATAAACATATACACATACACCCTCTCACAAACTTTCGCCTTTAATATATAATATTAGTGTGATTATAGTGATTATAGTATTTTTATTTATCTTTTCGTGGACTGGGTGTATAACTTATTTTTTTATATTGTTGACATTGTTAGTATTTAATTTTATTTCTTTTTATTGTTGTCATTGTTATTATTTGATTTTATTTCCCTTTTTTAAATTGCTGACATTGTTATTATTTTTTTTTATTATTATTATGTCCTTTATTTCACTATATACATATAAATTATATTTTTAAATATTAAGATATAAAAAATATAAAAACATTATATATTATTATTTATTATTAAATATTATTTTTATTTTATTTTTATTTTTTTTATTTTATTATTTTTTTTTATTTATTATTTTATATTATTATTATTTTTTGTTATTATTTTATTATTATTTTTTTTTTTTTTATTGTTGACATGTTAAATTTTGTTTACTTATAGTTCAATTATGATTTTTTTTGACATTATTATTATTTTCTATTACTTTTTATTGTGATCAGTCCCAGTGTAAGCACTTTAATTATAGTTTTTTTTTAACTGCATGTGTACCTAGTTGCTAGTTATATTCGCACACAATGAAAATTGTTTTTGAATGAATAAATGGAATTGAATTGAATTGAATTGATAAACCAATTACAGGCACTTTTTAATTGTCAAGGGATCGGTCAGAAAGATGTGGCTAGTTGCCTATTTAAAAGTGTAGTAATAAATATTGGTGCATTATTTATTGTTGAATGATTAGGACAGCAGTTTTGGCCCAGTAGCAACCGCCCCGACTTATGAGTTGTAGGTCGTGAGTTCGTACCCAGACAGGTGCTTTACTTTGTGTAAATAATTTAATCATCACTGTTCTCAAAACGGTGTAGGAAAACATCATGAGAAAATGGTATGTCCTATACAGGCTGTCCCTGGAAGTATGGATCAAATCGAATAGGGGCGTGGGCAAGGTCATTTCCAAACTGTTTGATCCTGAGAATGATTGATGATTGAGAATTATTTTACGGTTCAAAAGTTGTGACAAATTTTTTTCAATCGTTTCGCATAGTGCTCAAAGAAAAAAAACATTTAAAAAAAACTATCAGGACTGTCTAAAAAACTTAAATTACCCTGTTCTTGGTAGTTTTTTTTAACGTTTTGTTCTTTGAGCACTATGCAAAGTGATTGAAAATAACAAAAGTTGGTCATAACTTTTGAACCGTAAAAAAATTCACCAACATTCTCAGGATCAAAAAGTTTGGAAATGACTTTGCCCACGCCCCTATTTGATTTGATCCATACTTCCAGGGACACCCTGTATAACCATAAATTCGAAGACATTGTGACATTTATTACCCCGCACTGGGTCCGTGTGGTAGATTGCCTATAGCCCACTCGCTCTCAAAAATAATGAGGCCTGTGTCCGAGAAATGGGAACAATATAGGCCGATTGTGCTATTCATGTTGAAATTATACCTACAAGTGAGAACGATGTAGAAAGACTTACTCCCTTCAAAAAGCAAAGGGTTTCGACTCACCTTCAGCATCTTCACTGTCGAGCATTTGGTCCAGTTCAAGGTCATCATAGTTGTGTACCATCGTGTTCAGTATCGTCTTGACTGTTTCCTTGGCGATGCGGCCTTGCTTCTCCGAGTCGAACATGCTGAACGCGCGCCTGAGCACTGTCGAGCAAAAGTCAGAGGTTATTGGAATCACATAAAAAATATGTGCGCAATATGGATGGAGTACACGACAACTTCCTAGATGAACTGAGAGAACCCATAAAAAAAAAAATTAATAATGAAGGTATGGAGGTGACGTGTGAGCGTGCGTATTCCATCGCCGCCCGTTCGATGTCCACAGCGCATAGGATGGTATGAAAGCAGCATATGAAGTAATTTTTTGCTCCGTTAGTGTAATTGATGCATGGCGTTCCAGTAAGAGGATAAATAAATATAATTATTCGTTCTAGATTGTTAGATTGTTAAAAAACATCAAAATAACGGTATCTTTCATTTTGAGAAGTGTTGTCTTTACTTTCTTACAGTGTAATAATAACCGTTGACAATTTGAAACGCGGTTATGATTCTCAGCAGTGAGAGGGGGGCAATTAGTAATAATGTGAAGACTTCTAAAAGAGTAGCTATATACGTGCAGTGTAATGTTAAGCTTATCATTGGAAAAACGATCGCATTTCTACATTATTGTACTATACAGGGTCGGAGAGACATCGACATGCAAACTGTTACCTTAAATTCAACACATGAAATTTTTTAGACGGTAATAAAAAAAAAAACTGCTCTCAAAATGTATGGAACGCAGGCGGGTTCCGAATCATAATGTAGGTACTGAGTCCATGGCGCGTCAATGTCATGGCACCCCGTATTTTTAGAATTGGTTTATTAAAAATCCTGAACGTCATTAAAATTTTCTTATCTTCCTCTTCCTAACAACAGAAAATGGAAACCTTTACAAACAAAGGAGAAATTGAAACAGTTTGTTTCTAAAGAGGACACTCAAAACAACCCCAAATTGGTTATTGATTTCACCCCTTAAAAGTTAAACGACAAAAGTTTCAGCATTGAAGTCTACTTGAAGTATCAAAATTTTGGGACCGCTCTGTAGAAATCGACGATCCCTTTGCGTCAAAGGAAACGTTGGTGTTGGTCGTAGAGAAGTGATAGGTACTGAGCGTCAAAACTAAGTATGAAACTTATTTTACAAACACTGTTTCTGGTTCATATTTCGATAGGAAAGCGATGATAGCTTTTCTTTGATAAATACAAGATCGTGGCAGAATGTTGCTTTTATAGAGGTACTAGCTGCGCCCCGCGGCTTCACCCGCGTAAGTTTCGATCCCGTGGGAATATCGGGATAAAAAGTATCCTATGTGTTAATCCTGGTTATAAACTATATGTGTGCAAAACCTCATCCAAATCCGTTCAGTAGTTTTTGCGTGAAAGAGTAACAAACATCCATCCTCACAAACTTTCGCATTTATAATATTATTAGTAGGATTTAAGGAACAGGGTGTTCACCCATCCTTCATAGAAAAGAAGGATCCTCCGAATAAACGGTTGTTGTGTCTGGTGGGCAACTGCCCGACGATTGGTGTCGGGATGTTGTAATAAATGCTAGTTGCGCGTTAAACTCTGCTTGCGCGATGCAGGATTTTGTGTGACCTCAATGTGTTGCGTAGTTCGCATTTTGTGTTGTAGATACCGCCATACTTTTAATAAATCTGAACTTAATAATAATAACAACAATTAATTTCTTTTTCATAGTCCTACCATACCTTAAATTGAATCAATATTTTTTTTATACAATTTTTGCATAAGTACACAATGAAATGTAATAAAAATATACCAAAAATAATCAAAGTGAATAGTCATAAAATCTTATTTTTAAACATAATTTGTAATTTATAAAATTACAAATTATGTTTAAAAATAAGATTTTTTTGTATCTAATTTAAAAAAAAAAACGAAATCCTAAAAGTAAGAGAAAATCCTAATTTTTGAACAGTGTTTAAGTTTTTAGAGCGCTATTTTAACTTAATTGAAAAATGTCAAAGATGAAAAGTCAAAGTAAGTATTTTGCCAATTGTAGCTTAAAACGTTTTACGAACTTAACTCCGGGACCGGCTTATGTTTTTGATTTACTCAAGTCAAAGTAAGTATTTTGCCAATTGTAGCTTAAAACGTTTTACGAACTTAACTCCGGGACCGGCTTATGTTTTTGATTTACTCTGGTGGACGTAGCATTAAAATTTAGGTATTAAAATGTCTTCAAGCTCTAATGTAAACGTGGATAAAATATCTGTGTTACAGAAATTAGTTACACATTTGCCAAAACACTAATCTATACAATAATAAAACCGAAGAGTTTGTTTGTTTGTCGCGCTAATCTCTGGATTACCAAACGGATTAGAAAAATCTCTCTTAAATTCTTGAGGAAGGCTACTTAATAACACGCTAGATCCAAAACAAAAAACCGGCGAAATGCATGTAGGACCACGCACAATGAAGGGTTCCGTAGTTGGAATGAATTTGTCCCAAGAACAAACTTAACATTGTAGTTGAAAATCATGTTCTCCCATACATTGCAACTGCAAATTTAAGTTGGTCTACTCGTAAACTTCTAAAGCTCACTTAAGTGTGATAGTTTTCCTTCAAACTCCATTATATATAGGTACTAATGCCGTAACATTCAAATTTCTAACTAGAACTGTTTAGTTGGTAGATGGGGGAAACACTTGACTCTAACGAAAATTGGTACTTAAAAGCTTGATAAGTCACGAACGGTTTACTTAATCACAAAACGGTCTTCCCAAACCCCTAATATTTTTGAAAGATCTATCCAACGATATCCCACACTATGGGAAGAACGAAAAAAAAATTATCATCCCCACTTCACATGTAGGGGAGGTACCCTAAATATTTTTTTTTTTCGAAATTTTATTTTACCACTATTTTGGCGTCGTTAACTTGTATACTCATGCCAAATTACAACTTTCTAGTACCAATAGTTTTTGAGCTAACTAAATTCAGAAATTACGCTAAGCAAAAATTAAGTAATAGCACGTGCAGGCGATGTGATGTGACGGGGCGGGTCGGGGATCAAGAAATTGCACGTGGACGAAGTCGAGCGCAGAAGCTAGTACTTAAATAAAACGCCCCATGTGGAAAGTTTTATCGCTGCTGTAGATAAGTACCTATAAATAAAAACCGTCCACCCCTTTGACGTTTTTGATTATGAATAAGTTCAAGAATGTAGATATTAAACTATCATTTTTTACACCATTTAACTCAATTTATCACTGCTAATGTGACACAAATATTGCTCCGACGATTGCAAACAACTTTATTTACCAAAATTTATATTAGCATTTCATTTAATTTTATTCAAATACGATTTATGAAAAGTGTGAATAAAATATAATTGAAAAAAAAATGGTTTAGCGTGAAATGAATACGTACATCCATACATATTATGGATTAAAGTGGTTTTTCGTGTCTGTCTGTATAACCGAATTGTTCTTCTAAACTGCGCAACGGATTTTGATGCAGTTTTCGCCTTTATTTAGAGAATTTAATTCGCAAGGTTTATGTGTACATACATATAGTACTTAAAGAAATCAGGATATTTTATCAAGTCGTAAAAACCGGGCGGGTTGTTTATAATGTTATAATGACCGCCAGTGTACTGTGAATGAATAATGTCAAGCGGCAGATTAAAATTTATTGCTTGCGGTCTCAAAAATCTAGTTTGTGTTGATAAAATCGAACTGTATTTTTTAGAAAATACTGACAAAAACTTGTCGGGTTTACCTGTCGACATAATCGTTATTGAAAGGTTTGTTAGGCAGATTTTTGGATCAAACAAAAAGCCCATTAAATATCGATTTGCTTTTTAGATCTTTCAGTCAGATAATGGCCCCGATTCTGTTGTTCATAAACTAAACTAAATTTAAGTTCAGTGCATCTTTTTCTTTCTATTTCATTATGAAAAGGACAGAAGATAAATATTAGTTTAGTCCTGTCAAATTAAATAATCCATAGACAAGTTTAGACGTGACTAAAAAATTGTCAACTAAAAATACGTCAATTTACGTCAGGTGCTGACTAATTTGATAGGACTAAACTAATATTTATCTTCTGTCCTTTTCATATTGAAAAAGATGCACTGAACTTAAATTTAGTTTAGTTTGTGAACAACAGAATCGGGGTCAATAGTTATCAATGTCCCACTGCTAGGAAAAGACCTTCCTACTCTCTTTCTACCTCTCTCTGTCCAGAATTGCTGAGAACCAATCTTTATTAAAGAAATCCAGCTCATCCCGCCATCTCCATTTGGGCCTGCCGCGATGTCGTTTGCCATTAAACCCAGTGGATCGTAAGTTTGGCCCATTGGTTGTCTGACATGCGACAGATGTGTCCAGCCCAATTCCATTTAAGCGTGGCAGCTTTCTGAGTGACATCAGTTATTTTAGTGATTGAACAGTATTTTTAACCCGGTCCACAAGTTTAAGACCTAAAATACTCCGTTCCACAGCTTTCTGGGAGACTGAGCTTCAGCTCTTTTAAGCAAGTGGATAATGACAAAGTCTATTGTAAAATATGCATCCTATTGCAAGCTGGAGATTCACGACTGTGAATCTAGAACATAATTACTAATCAAACTTGACCAAGTTTGGTTAATAATTATGTTCTATAAGCTGTAATTATCATACTGTTAATATTAAAACTTTATCATTCTTTTTCTTTATAGCTTCTATTAAACAATATAACGGTTGCTAGTGAGCAGTATGTATTGTATCAGAGCTGTTAAAATTTTGGTGTACTTACATCTATACTAATCTATATCTTTAATTAATAATAATAAAGCTAAACTGTTTGTAAGCGCTAATCTCCAGAACTTCTGAGCGGATTTAAAAAATCAATTTTATATTTGATAGCCCATTTTTTGAGGAAGGTTACAGGCAACACCATAGATATCCGTGGGCAACACGCTATGATCCGTAGGAGAAATGAAAAGAAAGAAAATAAACGAAAACAAAGTGATAGCGCGAGCAGGTGATGTGATTCGACGAGGTAGGTTGGGAGAACAAGAAATTCCATGCGGACTAAGTCGCGAACAGAAGCTAGTTAAAGTATATTATAAATATCTATCTACTTTGCTCAGTATATAAATTATTTGTTTCTTAATACCTATTCTATAAAGTCTCATCAACTTAAACCTATCATGTACAATTCAATAACATCATTGTTCAAAACAATTCCAAACAAACTCCTCATAAGGTAAGTATACGTTCACTTACAACAAGTTCATCAACGATACCCCTAAAGTTATCATCATTAACGAGTCTACAACCTCTAATGCGCCACCCCTGGCCCCTTATCAAGCCTTTAGCAATCAAGACTCGATCAGGAGTCGCAAACTGATCGCGACTCGTGAACTGGGTTTATGATACAAACAAGTCGTTAAGTTAATATAGACATGGGTAATGAGAGGGGCTCGTGGCTAAGTAATAATAGCCGCACGGGTCGATTGATCAGGTTAAGCTACGCTTGCCGCGTTTGGTCCACGGATGGGTGACTATCTTTACATATCGAGAGCCCTCCGTGCCTCGGAAAGCACGTTGGTCCCGGCTGTCATTCGTAGATCTTTGACAGTCGTTACGGGTAGTCAAAAGCCCGAAAGTCTGACAACCAGTCTTACCAAGGGGTATATATTACCCAAAAACTGGGTTGTGGAGGTCAGATAGGCAGTCGTTCTATGTAAAATACTGGTATTCGGCTGCATCCGGTTAGACTGGAAGGCAACCCCAACATAGTTGGGAAAAGGTTAGGCAGATAAAGCGTATTCTATTTTATTCTACAAGAAGGCCGCTCAAGAATGCTTTATTTAATTCAATGTAGACAGGACTAAACTAATATTTATCTCCTGTCCTTTTCATAATGAAATAGAAAGAAAAAGATGCACTGAACTTAAATTTAGGGTAGTTTGTGAACAACAGAATCGGGGTCAATATCTGGCAGTCTTAGAATATTAAAGTATCTCGTTTCTCATAACTATAACCCTGTATAATCAGCCTATAATTTTCACAGTGCTGGGGTACTGGCCTCCTCTTTCTGACAGAGGGGAAATGTGAGGACTTTGTAGGCCCTGTAGATTTTAGATCTGTAGACCATTTTTTATTTTATCAAGTACTTGGTACTTGTTGACAGGCCTACGCTGTCCTCCCATACCTACTGTAATTAGAAAACATTGTAAAAGCCAATTATTTTTAAAAGTGTAACCGTGGAGTTTCTTGCCGGTTCTTCTCCATAGGAAACGACCAATTGGAACCGTGCACCTAGCTTCTGACGTTTCATAAGTGGCCTTGTAGGCTTATGTGAAATAAAATATTTTGATTTTGATGATTTTGGTGGGTGGATTATGCAATGTGTAACATAGTTAACGCAAGACCTCATACACCCCAATTAGAGTGTTGAGTTAAAAGCATAATACAATGACCAAAACTCATTGTTTTATTATCATTACTTTAAACATTTAAAATTGAGTCTTATTACTTCGATGTAATATTTAATTTTCTTTGGCTCAATCGGCTGTCAGTTTTGGTAAAATACATAATTTAAAAAAAAAAACTACATATATTAAAAGTTACTGAAATCGATTCAGTAGTCAATTATGTACAAACTACTTTCAGGACTTGCGTTTTCTCTATTACACCTTGTATATTGAAATTCAGCCGTATTTTAGACTGCACAACCAAATTTTTGAGAAAAGCAGATTCTTGTTATAGGACGGATATAGAATAAAATGAAGAATCTAGGTACGCTTTACGCTAAACGGATAATAAATCTTTGAGATATCTTCATCTTTTGGTACCAAAACTATAATACTCTCGCAGTTTCGTTTACGTAGAAATGTCATTTTTCCTAAATCGACCTATATTCAGCAGAATAGACCAAAACAAATATATGCCTAGTTTGTTTGATTCTGTCTGTAATTTATATGGTGCACAGGTCAACCTATCAGGTTAAGCTGCGCTTGCAGCGGTTGGTCTCTGGATGGGTGACCAATGACCATCTTTACATACGGAGACCCCTCCTTGCCTCGGAAAGCACGTTAAATCGCCATTCGTGGATCTTTGACAGTCGTTACGGGTAGTCAAAAGCCCGAAAGTGACAACCAGTCTTACCAAGGGGTATCGTATTTCCCAGTAACTGGGTTGTGGAGGTCAGATAGGCAGTCGCTCCATGTAAAATACTGGTATTCAGCTGGATCCGGTTAGGCTGGAAGCAAACCCCAACACATTTGGGAAAAGGCAAATGATGACATAATAAAGAGTATTCTATTTTATTCTACAAAAAGATCCCACATGAATGCTTAATTTAATTCAATATACCTTGAGAAGCTCGTCAAGCCGTTGGTCCTAGCTGTCATTCTTTAATCTTTGACAGTCGTTAGGGGTAGCCAGAAGCCCAATAGTCTGACAACCTGTCTTACCAAGGGACATCTTGTTACCCAGTAACTACGTTGTGAAGGTCAGATAGGCAGTCGCTCCATGTAAAATACTGGTATTCAGCTGCCTCAGGTTAGGCTGGAAGCCAAGCCCAATATAGTTGAGTAAAAGCAGGCAGATTGATTTTGATTGCTGATCCAAAAGCTGTCCTCTCGAAACCATTATCTCCTCAAGACCTTAAAGAAATACCCTTTATTTCTTCCACGATTGCTTTTACAGCAAAAACCTCTACAGTTAAACCTAACAACATAAGTGCATGTCTTGCATTAACAATGTCGCCGTTCCAACATAATTACAAAGCAATTAAGCGCTGCAGCGAAATTAGTAGCTGTACGCTGTGCGCTGCATATCAAGAACAAAACAGCGCTGACATTAACATTAAGCCGTATATTATTATACTACTAGATGATAAATGTTGACATTAAAAGCCTGTTTAATAGTGCTGTGTTGCTAGAAAATTTACTGTCTTCAAAGACTTCAGAAGCAACTTCATACTTAAATAGGGCCGGTTGTTTCAAACGGTTGGTTTTTTGGTTTGACTATAGTTAGCGCCATTTTTGACGTATGAGGCGTGCGTTGAGTGGACGTGAAACAACTCGCCCTTGGCTTGTAAACGTCGGAATAGAGATATTTGTAAGGTGCTATAAGGATAATAATATATATATATATATATTATGGCGGTGTTAGTTCCGATTTCGGACACGCGTCAACAGATATTTCGTGCTTACAATATAGTTGTAAGCACGAAATATCTGTTGACGCTGTAACAAATCTACTAACCTAACAAAATAAAAGGGTAGGAAGTAAATTTGAACAATATAATTTAGAGATAAAAATACATAAATGATTAAAAAAAATACCAATAACACTCAGTAGAAAGAAGAGAGGTTTTTGTAGTTGCAGTCCGTTTTTCTTTTTTCAAGTGCGAAGCCACAGGTCACAGTAGTGATAGATAGTGGAGAATAGATGAAGAGAAGATGGTCCTCTGGACTTCAGCGTAGTCACCCCGTCAAGATATGAAGTCAAAATAGTAGTTTAGTTAAGGCTTGACTTCTGTTGTACTTTTCCTTTAGTAATTGGACGTGGTCTGTAGCGGAGATGTTTCTTTGAGTGAAACCAGAGCAGAATCCTCACAATAATGTGTCAGAGGTCCTTTTATATGAGTCTCCCATTTGTTTTTTCATCTTCACTTCTTTTAGTTCTTTCGAAAATTGAAGTTTTCTTCATAACATATGCTCCTGTCATGAGCTTGAAGCGGCCAGAAATATTTGTTTAAAAACCTCTGATGAATACTGAGAGAGTGTTAATTATTTTTATAAATTTAAGTTAGGATACAGTTATTCAATAAACAGTCACAATTATCTATAAAATACAATATTTGAGCTAACATAAAGATAAAAATAATTTAAAATTATACAAATCAAAAGCAACCTTCATAGACTAAGCCAGTAAGAAATTACGAAAGAAAATTAACAGAAAAAAGTAATAGCAGTTTGACAGCCTGACGTAAATGTCATAACAATGAAAACTATAGAAATATTTAATTTGGTAATTATAAAAGGAAATGAATCGTTTTAGGCCGATTCGCAAAATAAAATGTAAACCTGATAAAAGAGTATGATGAATAAATGTGAATGTATGTAAAATGTAAGTATATACATAGGTCTGTAGTAGGTAGATGCTATATTTCCCCATCGACCCCGAGAAAATTTTTGGTCTAGAACAAAAATTTTGTAAACGTTAAAAATAAGTCCTTGATCTAACACACAACCTCTTCCATGCTTTCGTCGAACACTCCCATTCAATCACACATAGGAGATATGGTTCACATTTAATGACGCATACTCCAACAAGGAAATATTTATTTATAACTACGAAGGCTTATTTTTTTTAATTAGGTGTCGTAACCCGCACCTGTTTGAAAACCCAATTAGAAAGAGAGCATTAGGGCTTTTTTAACGAGTTGCTTATCCGCTCGAAAGGTTCAAGGTTTTAGAAAAACCTCAGAGAAAACTAAAGTTAGTTTGAGTTTAAGAATCACCCAAGTATAAGAAAAACTTAAGTTTGAGAGAACTCTTGAGTCCTAGTTTAAGAAAAGCTCAAGTGAAACTTAGGGTTTTAAGAATTAGAGGGTTTAAGAAAACCTCTAAAAAAAATTTGCATTAGGGGCTTATTTAATGAGTTGCTACCGCTCCGAAAACAAGGCATTAGGGGCTTATTTAGTGAGTTGCTACCGCTCAAAAAGAGAAAGATGGAATAAGATTTTACCAAATAGGTTTTAAAGGAAAGCTGAGTTGATGAGTGAAATGATAAGTTTAAAATGATTCAGTAAGTTTAGGATAATATCTTCAGAGAAAATATTTCTAAAAAATCTAGTTGTTGGTTTAAAGAGAGTGTTTTTACCACAAGGCAGTTTTTATTAAGAAGAACAGAAAAATCCTATCAAATTATTAAATGGTTTAGATATAATTTAAATCGAAAAGGTAATTCCAAAAGTTTCTACACTAGAGGTAATATTTTTTAGAATTTTGAAAAGAGTCGAGCCCACGCTATAGTTATTATTATAACGCGTGTCCAAAAATCGGAACTAACACCGCCATTTTATTTTTTCAATAATCTACCTATAGGTAATGATCCCACAGCTGGGACACAGGCCTCCTCTCTGTAAGAGGGAGTGGGCCATAATCCACCAACCGGTCCTAGTGTAGGTTGGAGGATGTCATATATCTTTGAATTTTATGGTTCTAGGACATGCCGGTTTCCTTACGATGTTTTCCTTCACCGTTTTGAGAACAGTGGTGATGAAATAATTTACACAAAGTAAAACGCGCTTCGAACCTACGACCATTATAACTCTTTAAGTCGGGGCCGTCACCACTGAGCCACCACTGCTATCCTCACTCATCATCATCTGCTCAAGAAGTACAGACGCCAGTACATCAAGCTACCAGAAACTGTCACTTTTGTCTAATCGACCTTGAGTCTAATGCTAATAGCGATAAAGTTGAAAATCTATAAAAGGAATTTGACAGATTGTAGTAGCTTGGTGTGCTAGCGTCTGTACATAATGTTTAAATTAGCTACACCACACTCCACAGATAGCCTTTCACAATTGACAAAGGCGTATTTTAATTATTAATATTCTAAAGATGTGGATTTTAATCCAACATTGTTGAACACAGCTGCCATATTGAAAAGACTAGCAAAGATATTGTCTCGTTCAACGGCGCATCATTGTTCTTACGTTATAAAAGATCACCAAGAAAGTGACATCTTTTATCTTTCATAGAATGAAAACCTCTCTATTTATTACACGCTTTTCTATCATCTTGGAGGTTATTAAATTATGTTTTACGAAAGCCTGTTTTCTTTTCTATATCTTGTATAAGGATATATTTAGATGTTTTGTGTGAGAAGCATAATTTTGAAGCCTTATTCCAAGGTCAGTCAACGACAGGAGGCCATCCAAGGCTTTATAACTACACTAGCTTCTGCCCGTGACTTCGAAGTCCGCGTGAAATTTCTTAATGATTTTTTTTCTCAGCCCACTCCGCCGCATTACTTTGCCTGCCCGCGCTATTAACTACTTCGTTTTCGATTAGAGTTCTTTCTAATTTTTCTTTATTTTGCTTGGCTCCTGAGGATTCTAGCGTGATTTTAAATAACCTATATATAGACTTTCTTAAGAATTAGGTTGTCAAATGCAAAAATAATTTTTCAAATCCGATTTCCGTCTTTTAACTCTTTAGGTTTACTATATTTTTTATATAAAAAGGAGAAGGATAATTTGGAAGACCTAATCCAAGGTCAGTCAGTAACAGATGGCCGAGATTCTTTGTTAATTTGTATAAAATTAATTACCAGATTACTGGAACTTATTAATTATAACACACCAAAGGTGGTTCTAGCACATCAGATGATCTGAGGGGCAATTCTCGTAATTTCATTTTGACAAGGTTTTGACATTGACTGTCGCTGAGATGAGATTAAGACTAGATTTTGAACGTTTTTAATTATGGAAATTGGCCTTCTGATATATGATTGTGGACAAAGTTACAGGGGTGCCTACGCAAAGGTAGTAGCAGATGTCGTGAAGTAGGCCGGACAGTGTTAACAAAACCAGTATTTAAGCTGGCCTGTTATTCTATTAAAAATCTGTATGCTGGGACAGCTCAATGTCAAAGTGTTACCAATGGCGTTCTCATGGAGAAAATACGTGAGTTTAAATTCTTTGTATCTCATCATCTGCCTAGCCTTTTCTCAGTTATGTTGGGGTCGGCTTCCAGTCTAACCCGATGCAGCTGAGTACTAATATTTTACATGGAGCGACTGCCTATCTAACCTCCACAACCCTGTTACTGGTTAATACGAAACCCCTTGGTAAGACTGGTTGTCAGATTTTCGGGCTTCTGACTATCCGTAACGACTGTCAAAGATTCACGAATGACAGCCGGGATTAACCTCTTAACGTGCTTTCCGAAGCACGGTGTGGTCTCGCTATGTAAAGATGGTCACTCATCCACAGACCAACCGCGGCAAGCGTAGCTTAACCTGATCGATCGACCTTTGCGGCTGTTATTATTTAGCCACGGGCCCCTGCTCCTGTTTGTATGTAAACAATTTATATGTCCTTCTTGGCGTGTCGATGGCAATCCAAAGAGAGTCGGCTCCGAATTTGACTACAAGTTTGGCAAGTATGTTCGATCTAAATGCATAATCGGAGCAGCTTATTTTTTGTAGATTTTTAAACTCTTTCGTGCTCAATAATTTAATCCACCACCAAGAACATTATTCAAACCAAGTTTTCTTATTATTTCTACGTGTGCAAAGATAATAAAACTACTAGTACTTCAACAAACTATACACATATTTTATTTCGCACACTTGTATTTTATTAAAACGTGTTTCGTCGACAGCTTGCCCGTTACAAAAGAGACAAATAGAAGAGAGAGAAAAACTTTTTTCCCGAAATAATAATAATATAAAATTGCAAAAGTTTTAACTATCTTGGATCTTCTTTAAGAGTTTTCTGAACTTTTGTATAGAGATAGTGGTTGAATATGTTCCCACTATAGAAATAATAAAATTGAAGTGATTACTAAATGCATATGAAATTATATACGATAGTAACTTATAGTAAAAAAACATTTTTTACAAGCTTTTATGTTTACAGTATGTATGTATGTATGTTTGGGTCAAATCTTGCATACTGTATTAAATTTTTTCATATTGCTTCTGTTTCGAAGACAATGTTTAATTTTTGTCTGACTGTCGGTCTAGTCCGGCTAATTTCCGAAACAGCTGGACCAATTTTGATGAAATTTGGTATGAGGATATTTTAAACCCTAGGACCTTTTCCAGGATACAAAGAATACCCATACCAAATACACATAGGCTACTTTTTATCGACATACCACGCGGGAGAAGTCGCGATCGGGAGCTAGTACCTACGTGCTATATCAACCATTTAAATACGTGCTGAACTTTTTGTTCTCTTTATTTTAACAAATAAAAGAACACCTCATTTTAATATTTTTACAGCCACAATTTACGTGGTGTGAGCAAATGTATCTTGTAGAAAAAGTCTAGCTTCGAAAATAGCCACTTAATAAAATAAAAAGGTGCCTACCTTGGTACTCTTAGCAGTGGGGTCAGTGTGTCGTCTTAATTTATATCTGTAATTAAACTCATCAATCAAATCTTACTAGCGTTGTTCCAACTATATTGCTGTAGGCTTCCAGTCTAACCGGATCCGGAACCGAATTGCCTATCTCACTTCCACAACCCAGTTACTGGGTATACACGATATCACTGGTTGTCAGACTTGGGTTTCTGATTATCGTTATATTCGTCAAAGATTTACGAATGACAGCCGGGATCAACGCCATAACGTGCTTTCTAAGGCATAGAGGGGTCTAAATATTTAAAGGATGACCACCCATCTATAAACTGCCCGCAACAAGCGAAGCGCACCTTCGAACGACCCATGTGGCTGTTATAATGTAGCCACGAGCCCCTCCGTGTAATTCATATGGTGAATTATGGTGTACATAAAAGGAGTATTCTAGTCTATTATCATCATCCTAGCTATTGCCAGGCTGTATGCATGGTTTCTGTAGCCTACAAAATGATACACAAAATGGCGGAGAGTGTTATGTGGGTCAGCAATTTACCTCGTAAATCCAGCTTTGCATTTTATGCGCTCTGAGAAATGAAAGTTTATCTTTGTATGCCGTTAACATATATTTTTGTAACTATCTATTTTTCTTATTCAGCGCTGATTTTTCTATCGGCAGATAATTTTTATTCGTGGAATAAAATTGACGTCTGACCTGACAGATTTTGTATAGAACTGTCAAAAATTCAAAATTGGACGTAGATATGCAAAAAGGATCCAACCCACAACATGACCTAAAATGAGTTAAGTAAATCAAACTGCTCGTCAAGGTCTATATTTTCGTTTATCAAAAACAAACCAAGTAAAATACGAATATTTTGACATTAAAAATTCGTATTTCACTTGGATTGTTTTTGTTGTGGGTTGGATCCTTTTTGCTTATCTACGTCCAATTATTCCTGGGATAAAATTATCTGGCGTTGGAAAAATCAGCTCTTAGTCAGATGATTTCTGTGGTCGGTATACTTATTTATGAAAAAAATACATTATCTCTTTGGAGAAATTGATGCTGGTGATCAGAGAAATAGTTTACAAACCAAACCAACAAACTGTTTGTAAGTATATCGGTTTGATCTATCAGCTAATTTTATTTTGGTATTTTGCATCTAATAATAAACTCACACAAAATAGGGATTGAAAATAGGTAAAAATACTTACTAATGATCTGTCCATCATCTCTTTGATCCTTTCCTCGGCTCTGTAATGTATAATATTAACTTCAATATTACCAATAACTTTAAAATCAAGTAAAAAAAAAACCCCACAATTATGTTATAAATAACAAAAGAAAATTTCGCCTTCAAATAAAAAAAAACACACCATTTTGGAATTATTAAACGTCAATTAGAACTTTCCAAAATTTCAAAAATAAGCGGGCTCTGGCCAAGGCGCGCGCGGCTTTTACACTAAACTGGCCGTTTAGAAACACGTTCGAAATTTAAACGAGGTGTTACGAGCACAATGCTTGTTCCTGACAATCTTACTTGGTTGACGTGGTCTTGTAGCGGCGGCCTAGAATTTATTTTAGGCACAGTATTTTTATAGAAACACCATTATAATAGTTTATTTTACCCTGTTCTTAAATAAGATGTTTTGCTATCAAAGGTAAGTACTGACAAAATTATAAATAAGTGATAGGTAAATATAAAATTTACCTTTTTTTTAAAAAAAGGCAGCACTAATCTCTTAATAACTAAAACTCTCCATAAAACTTACAACAAAATACTTAGCTTAAAATAGCGGAAGTCGGTGTCGTTGGGTTTGCATTTTCGTTGTTTGCCACCGACTTCCGAAATTAAAGTTATTTTTCACTTTGTAGTGTATTTTTTGGAATGCAGTAATTTTTTTTAAATTTAAAATGTTTTTATTTTTCATGTTTAACTTGTACCCCACACAAATTCGTATAGGTAATACTACTTGCTATGCAAAAATATCAGTGACAGGAAGTTATTATAACATCACTATAAAATAAGTGGCAAAAATACGTATTATTGAAGCTAACTCAAAAACTACCCAAGCAAAGTTAATACAATTTATATGGGACCACCCCTCCCTTCTATTCATAATTTTTTTTTTTGAAATCGATTTACAATTGCCGCCGGAGACATCGCGTAACATACATACAAAAACAATTTCGTTTACTTGAATTCTTACCAATAACTTTTTTTTTATAAACCAAACTACTGAACCGATTTTAATGAAATTTCTATAGGACTAATCTTGAAAGTCATCTGCTCCTTTCAAATAAAAAATAATTTTGCAAATCGGCTTTTACATAACGGAGTTTTGATGTAAAAAACATAAAATAAAAAACAATTTAATTGAGAACCTCCTTCTTTTTTTTGAAGTCGGTTACAAATAGGATTACTCGAAGGTGATCGCATTTGCCAGTCTTATTTCACAACTGCAAACAGACTGTGAACACCTTCACTTTATCAGTATTTCCCTAGATGTTTAAAATCTATAGTTATATACCTTCTCCCGTTTCCAAGTCTGGTAAATCGAAAATCCGAGTGGGGACTAGGATTTTAATTCGGTTGGCTTGTTATTTTGTTTCGGGATGACGAAATGGAGTTTGTTTCTTGTCGATTGGAAAGTAAAAGTCAATCTTTCTCCCTTTGGAACTAAGTTCATTATCGCACACTTTTTTTACGTAACAAAAGTGTTATACTTAGTGATCAAAATGTTACACATTTTCAGTCTAGCTCTCATTCGCCATGTATACAAAATCGTAAGGAACATCGTTTCACTTTAAAAAAATCGGTGTTTGTACATTATCCAGAAAACAGAAAAGAAAGTCTATTTTCTATTAAAAAAAAAGTTTTCTGATTTTTTTCTTTATTTGTGCTACATGACATTTTAATTACCTTGCAAATGTCAAAATATGCAGCATAACGGAACATAAACCCGAATCTTTTGATTGCGTTGACTTACAAGTTTGATATTTTCACGGCTTCAAGGGATTGCAGAACTGAGTATTTGATATTAATTTCAACTTGATAACTCCACGCGTTCTTGATAAAAAACTTGAGAGGTGTCAAGGGACACCCGGATGGAACGAAGTTCCTTTCGATTAATTAGTGAAGGAATTGTAATAAAATTTAATTTTTTTAAGTTATCATCTATAAGAGAGAGAGAGAGTTCTATAAGAGAGAGAGAGACAGACAGAGAAACATGCGACGCCGCACAGCTTACTATAGCAAAAAGTGTCGTGCCAACTTTTCGTAAGAATTTTTTCCGTCTAGCCCCCTTTCACAACGCGCGATAAGGAACTTCGTTCCAAAAATGGTCTTGACAGACGGACAACGATGTGATCTTAAAAGGGTTCTGTTGTTCCTTTTGATTTACGAAATCCTAAAAAGATTTGTAACAGTTAATTAGATTGTGAAGTAATAATATGCCAAGAGATTGCACGTTTAGTATCCGCGGTCCAGTGTTTTTCTGTGGTTACAATTGATGACTCTAGTCTTTTCACATTTTCCAATCTGTACAGGTGATAAAAGAGTAAGACTTATTAATATGAGATTGTGAGGAGGTGTGGGAGGGGATTAAAGAATAATAGAATAGCTTTCAGTGAATCTAATAATAAGAAATCCACTGTTTTAGTGCACATTGTGGGTGCATTTCAAAAAGACGACAGTGGTAGTTAAGTAATTTCGAGTGAAAATGAAAATAATAGGTGTAGATCGAAATAAAGTATTAAGAGTGATATTTATAGTTATAGTAAAAATTAGCTTATTCGCTTGCAATTGTATGGGAAGTGACAATATGTTTTATAAGTTGAATAAAAGTCACCTGTGTTGTCGTCGCCACGATGTCGCGCCCCTTCACAAAAAGTGTTTAAGAAAAATAAAAATCCTGAGGTAATGAAAAATATATGTTTTTAAACTAGAATTAAATATATGACTCGTATAATATTATAAATAATAACTAACCTGCATTCGAGATTTATTTGCCAAAAATGTAAACAAATATGAGCTTATGGAAAAATAACTTTAAATCCTACACGATAAAGTTCAGTTTACGCTACAACTTCAAACATTTTTATAACTTTTTTGATAGTGTTAGTCACTCTGAAATCAACTTAATTACCATTGAATTAAAGTTCATATTTGTTTAACTTGAAATAATTTTAAATTGAAACATAAGTTTGAATAGACTTTACAAGAATTGTCCGAGTTCTAAGACATAAATATCTTTAAAGCACAGATACACTGACGGAAAAATAATATTGTGCAAAACAAAAAAAAAAAACTAGCCACCATTTACCTAAATATTTATGTTCTCACATAATTATTGAATAAATCTAGAATTTTATTTTTTGTTATTTATCGTTCCGTTTTATCTCGGAGCTTATTTGCGATTACTTTTATTAGGTTATTGTTTGTGATTTATTAATAACGTGTGAAGATTTTTATTTTTACAATGAATACTTAGTCAAGTATTTTAAGTCAGGCACTATTTTAAGAATACAAAAAATAAAATAAATTGTCAGTCGACATTTAAAAGGGATGTTACCTACTCACTATGGAGGGTAGACGTAAGGAGAGCTGTCTCATATAATGTGGGGTAAGTTGAAAAAAATTTGTCTGCACAACATGTAAATAACGCAATGAATGTTTTTGAACTGTCAAAATGAAACCGATTCCGATTGATAATTTGTTAGGTAATTGCCCCGCAGGCTTCTGAAGGGCTGTACACTACACTTTCATGGATACTACACTTTCACGCCTTCTTCCATTGGTGATATGTAGAAACTACAGAACGCTACCTGCTCAAGCGCAGATCCACCGTTGCTGGCACGATGGGCATGTCTACAACCCTAACAGACTTGTGACGTCACACTTTCATGGTCTATTGAGATCGGTAGGCTGATGTTTATAATTAAAAAAACATACAATGGACCGTGCATAAATCTTGGTCAGGACATCATATATTTTGTAAACATCTCCTTTGTAGGAATACACTATATCCATCATGGGTGAGCATACTCCGACTCGCACTTGTCCGATTTTTGGGTGGCTGTGACCACAACCTTTTTTGAGGACTGGATCCTCGCCTGTACCTGCTACGATAATTACATACTCCTTTTGCTTCAATATACCTACGTTCATAAATACATCTGATCATACACGCACGCCAGTTGCGAGTACCGTACATCTGACTTTTCTGAACAAAATCACCCAATTCACCAATAAGATCCTGCATCACTGGAACATTTCGTATATACAAAAAAAATATCTTTTAGGTTGTCAGTGTACAAATCCATAACAAAATAAAATGTATTTTGTAAAAGGACGGAGACCGTTAAAACATTCAAAATCTAGTCGCAGTCTCATCTCGGCGACAAACAAATGTCAAAAACTTGTCAAAATATAGAGAAATTAGAAATATTTTTGACTGATTAAGACTGAGATCAGACTGTGAACGTTATTAAAATAACGAGAATTGCCCTCTGGTGTCCTGAAATACAAGCCTGGAGTTTAGTTTAGGAAACAGTCTACCACAATATTAAAATGTTGTCTGACTTTGATACCATGTAATATTATGTATTTTGTAATATTGTGGTGACAAAATAAATCTTACTTCATTAAATAACTCTTTCATGACTTGCAAAGTTGTCATTTATAAGTAGTAGCATTTCAATAGTGATAAACATCAAGCGAAAATTACATTTTGCTAACAAAAGGTTTACGAGGTACGTATTATTTCAAGTAAGAAAATATACTGACAGGCTCAAAAAATATGCTTTTAATAAAGTTCCGTCAACGTCTACCTCCCACGATTAATAGGGACTCTTAATTAAAACAAAATTACTTTTTTCTACTTTGTTTCTTATAGTCTCTGCTTGCGACTTCGTCCGCGTAAAATTTCGGCCCCCGACCAACCCCATCGCATCGCATTGCCTGCTCGTGCTTATTACTTATCGCTCATAGCGTTCTTTCTGGCTTTATTACCTTAAAAAAAAAACAGAGGGGTGTTATAAGTTTGACGTGTTTGGCTGTGCCATTGACTGTCGCAAAATCGCAGATCGCCGATGCTAAAAGTAGCGTGTGTGCTTTGGCCCTAATACTTTCTCTGCCGTCTCTAGGCCAGTCAGTTATTCTCGCCAACTATATTTAAAAAAATTACATGTTAATCACACTCATACATTTACCTCTACAACATCTGTTGTAATATTTATTACACTGCAATTACTTAGATGTATAAATCAAGTTGCACTGGCAATACTGGCTGGTTATGTTGGTAGCGCAGATTTTTCTTTGCTGCGTTTGCAGCTCTGCATAATAAATGACATAATTTACTATCTCACCCGTACTAAGTACAATTTCGGAATACAAAGTTTTTTTTTTAAACGATTTATGAAATGAATGAGGCGACAACAAAAGGTACAAGGCATATGAGTGGAAACATATAGTTACCTCATTGGTCTTCAAACCTGTCTGGTGCATAATCCTCGCAGTGGTGTGCGTTTATGACCATGTATGAACGTAAACGAAGCAAATTGAGTATGTAAGAATCATAGCAGAAGGAGTTCTGTGGTTTTTGCCTACCCCTAAGGGAATAAGGCGTGAGTTTATGTATGTGTCTATGAATAACTATACTTTCTGAGCTTATAAAAATATCTGTCACAATCCAGTGAATTTACGATGCAACATCAAGCTACCCGAAACTGTCAAATTTTCCCAATCAACCTTGAACCTTATGCTGTAACGATAAAGTTGAAAATCTATTAAAGAAGTTTGACAGATTGTAGTAGCTTGATTTGCTGGCGTCTGTTCAAAGGGATTCACTACGAGTACTCCATGCTCCCATCATCTTTTGATGATCATTTCAGCAATTTTCCTACAAGCTTGTCGTTTCTATTATATCGTTCTTATGTGTATGTGTATTTATGAAAAGAAAATATTACTGTCTTTAATAATAATAATAATAATAATAAATTCTTTATTTCGGACAACAAAAGATCCACTGTGTTAGTAAATTCCTTATAATTAATGTTAGTGACATATTATTTAATACTTGTTTATCCGAGATCGCTTCATGAGGATGACGCACAAGCGAAGGGGAAGTACTTCACTCGTTCATCACCCCCACAAAACGTCTCAGAATAGGAGAGTAAATGCTCTCCGCCACTGTCCTCAGAATACCGTTGTCACTATCCCGCAGTCTTGCTACTAAGGACGAGATTTTTTTCCGCATGACCGCATAAAAGTCGTCGGTTCGATTCAGCGCAAACATCTCAGATGCGCTACAAAAACGGGGCAGTCCCAACAGCATTCTGAAAACATTATTATATTGGATGCGCAGGACCTCCAGCGATCTTTTGGTAAAGCTGACCCACAGACTTCCCGTGTACATACCCTGACAATACGCTTTGAAAAGGGTTATTTTAACCTGATTAGTACAACGGTAAAACCTGCGCGCCAACATATTCCCTCTGACCGCCAGCGCCCTGCGCTCCCTCTCTATGTCCACATTGTCTTTAAGGTCGTCGGTAAGTATGTGCCCCAGGTACTTAAAATTATTTACTCGCCTAATACTTAAGCCGTTCAGGGTAAAACTTGGCACATAGTCGAGGGCCTTACCAGCGGCCTTAAAAACCATGTATTCACTCTTTTTTACATTATAAACGAGTCCGTGTGTAGCTGCATAGTTTTCGCATACCCTCAACATCTCCCTAATCGATCCCGCAGTCGGGCCCAGCAGCACCATGTCGTCCGCGTAGCTGATATTATTAATGGTAACACCACCCACGCGGCATCCGACCCGCATGCTACCGAGCCCGGCCAGAAGATCGTTCACATATAGGTTGAAGAGTCTAGGAGACGTCAGACCCCCCTGTCTCACACCGCACTCCAACCTATATGGATCAGAGAGAGTTGTTGACCATTTCACAACATTTGTTTGATTAGCATACCAATATTGCAGAATTCTGAGAACTCCCGCCGGTATATTCCTGTCCCCCAGCTTTCTCCAGAGCACATCATACGACACGAGGTCGAAGGCTCTAGAGAGGTCCAGGAAACAGGCATACACTGTGGTTCTGCGGTCAGTATAGTATTGGACAGTATTCTTGAGACTTAAAATAGCACTCTCCGTCGATAGTTTGGACTGAAACCCAAACTGTGCATCGTGCACCTGCAGATATTCTTTCAAGCATGAATCAAGAATACTGTCCAATATTTTGGCAATTGTAGTCGCGAGAGAGATAGGACGATAGTTCCCTTTATCAGAGATGTCACCTGTTCGGTTTTTAACTATAGGCACCACTATTGTCTTCATAAGATCAGCTGGCAGGTAGGCATGGCTAATACACATTGTGTATAATAGAGACAGGACCCTTGGTAGATGGACACCCGCATATTTGAAATGCTCGATGCTGAGTCCGTCATGCCCGGGAGATTTACCTCCATTCATATTTCTGATTGCGTTTCTAACTAGATCAGCTGAAAAATAAGTCAAGGGTTGCACTCCCTGACAGGCAGACCCAGCACCGGACATCGCCACTGAGGGACCCAGGGGAGACTGTACCTGAAACAATTCACTAAACATATTAACAATTCCCTCTGGATCTCCTTTCCCTCCAACGCTTACCGGTAGGCCAGGCCGAACATTCAAATTATTTGTGGATTTCCAAAATTTACTAAAGTTATTCGTCGCCCTCTGTTTAGCTATTATATCCATCTTGATCTGATCCTGATTTTTCAGGCACCATTTAAGGCGCCCCTTAAATATTTTACGTGCCTCATTCATTTGCTCATAAATGATTCCCGAGGCTGGACGGTTATTCAATACCCAAACATCAAATTTAAGCCTGGCCCCCCGGTAAGACTCGTGCACGTGTCTATTCCAGCCGCATAGCACTTTCCTTCTCTTTGGCCTATGCCTACCCGTTTGATTAGTTTGTTCTGCAGCAGTGGTTACTACATTAACAACTTTGGCGTATAAACCATCTAAAATTATTCTGTGCTCTATTGAATCACAAGTCCCAAACGCACACTCAGAGAACTCCTTAGGAAAATCAATGTCACGCAATTTATTAGTACACAACCTACGATACTCTGCAACTTGAGATTCATCTCTCTCCCCCCAGAATACTCCGGAACGCGAACTGTTATGTGATGCCAATTTTGGCCTTACCATATTAAGATCACACTCAACGTATAACGGTAGATGATCTGACATGTATACGTCCTCATTTATACCAGCCCCAACAATGGTTTGCCACGCCGATAGTGACACAACACAGTGATCAAGCCATCTTTTACAACCGTGAGCTTCACTCATAAAAGTGTAATTATCAGTCACACAGCCCAGCTTTTCTATATCGGCACAAATCCACGATTGTTCAGCGCAAAAACTTAACAATTCCCTAAAAAATAGTTCTCGAGGGTGCGCATTAAAATCTCCCAGGATATATAAACTTTCAACATCTCCGCTAGCAGCAATCGCACTGATCTCCCCTAAGACCTCAGTAAAAATAGGTAAATTGTCAGGTGAATCTGTTGGCATATAAACTGATATAACAATAATCGAGCGACTACCGACAGTAGCTCTGATGGCAGCCAGACGAGAACTTGCACACTCCAACACGGAAACGTTTTCAAAAATACCCCTCCTCCAAAGAATGGCCACTCCCCCATATGGTCTGCCTACAAGCAGACCGGCGGATGTATCTACTGATGATTTACCAGTATACTCAAAATCGTCGCTTATAGTTCCTAATAAAGGTATGTCATGCGGGAGAAGCCATGTCTCCTGGAGGGCCACTATATCCGACATCTCGCAAATGCCTCTTACACTATCAATTGACCGCTTAATACATTTACAGTTAAAACTAAAAAAATTCGAATACTTGTTTTGTTGTTTGTTCATAACAATAGAGTTTCAAAACTATAACTAAATTCCAATCTATACCTATCATTCTGTAACAGCTGCTTCCTGTTTGTTACGATACATAAACCGCACAAAACGTCTAAATGTTATACCGTCCGGCCACAAATTGTCATTTAAAAAAAGTTCCAGTTTATTTCTCGAAACAAACAACTTAAACGCATTGTACTTCCTAGACCTTTTCATTTTTATCATTTTTAACGATACAACTTCGTTTGTTTTTTCTTTAATATAACTACTAATATCCTGCTCACTTGTTTCCACACTCACATTTGATATGAACAGAGGTATTTTTACGTCCGCCGCCTTAAACTTTCCACCAGGGGACGTAGTTGCTCGACCTCGCTGTCCAATCAATTTGTAATGTTTATGCTGCTTCCGTGTCACTACCGACCATTCCGTGTTATCATTCCTTACCTCTTCAGTACTAACCACTTGTGCTTCCGACGCGGTCATACAACTCGCTGACAATTGCGAACAAGAAGGCACCTCCGAGTTAAGAGTAGAACGACTTTCCACTGCCGTGTCTATTGGCGGACTGGCGCTGGTTGGAGAATGTTCTAACGCAGCCCGTACGATGATAACTGGTTTGTGCGAAACCGCGGTGCTCGCCTTGGCCTCCACGTGCTGCTGATCATTTTGCGTCTCGCTCATTAGCATATATCTTCGCTGTCCTTGCAACGGTTCGCGACCTTTCTCGCTCGCACCACTCGAAACCCGCGTCGTCGCCCGCGCCTCCACGTGCCCTTGCGCTTCTATCGCATCTTTTAGCTTCTGCGAGAAGGAGATAGGACGTTCCTCGCCAACACCCGTTATCGGGGAATGACTTGCAGGTGTTGCGCCGTCCTTGAACTTCTCAGCTGTTTCTGATGTACTATTAGGCACATATCGAAGACCTATTGGCCCGCTATCGGGAGGGCTACTTCGTAAGCACGCTCCTCGTCTTTTGTTCACAAAAATATTGGATGAACAGTTATCCATCACCGATGCATGTTTCAAATTTTGAATTTCTAGTTTTAACGAATCGAACTTTTCAGCCGTTACAAATTTTTCCTCCAATGCACCAAGCTGGTTCTGCAGTTTTATTATATCCTTTAGGAGTCGCGTCACGTCTACGTGATCGAAGGTCACAGGCGGCAACTTATGTAGTTCTTTCGCTACGAATATGGGGATCAGTTCTTCGTCTGTGGTAGTCATAAGCCTGATGATGTCATCCAGATCACGTGACATCTTCTTTTTTCCTTCCTTTCGCCTGAGTGGCATTTTCTTCGCATTGGGAAGCGACTCGAACAACATCGATTTCGCTTTCACTATGTCATCCGCCGTAAAAGACGTAGTACACAACTGGTGTATGCTCTGTTCGTCCATATATCCCAACACATTTCTTAAAAATGCTAACAGTTCATTAATAACAATGTTACAGTTCACACACTTCACAGTATTCGAGGTCATTGCCCTCAGCTATGAGTCACCGCTCGGTCAGTAACAAACGCGTCCGATTGCAATCGTGTGCGCGGGTAAACTTTAGCACCGCAACAAAAATTTAGCCCTCTTGTAGGAAAAAATCCAAGGAATAAATACCTTTTGAAGGAAGATGAACGCCCGTTATCACAACAGGGATTTAGGAAGAATCTTCACAAGAATAAAAGGCAAGCGAGCCAATCATCGCTTTTACAACGCTCCATAAGCCGATATCCCTTGGGAATTACGCGATTCCCTAAAAGTAACACTTGAAAACAACAACTGAATGGATCAGAGTTTTACTTTGTTGTTCAAAGAGAAAAATACGGTAGAAAACTGACAAAAAGGTGTGGAACCTGACAGTATTTTTGGTATATAATAACATTCAGATAACATAAATAAAAATAATAAAATACCTAAAAATATTTAGGTATCTTATGATTAATAAAATAATTAAAAATAATATTGTAACATGTAAATAATTGCGTAATAATTTCGACTTATTAAAAAAAAGAGATACATATATATACAATATTAATTTTATAATTTTAATTAAATCGGAGATAAGGGCATGGTGGCTTATCATATGTACTGGATTTCGATATCATATTAAAGGGAGAGCTTATAAAAATAGATTAAAACAATAGCAATAATTCAACCTTAGGTTATGATTATGAAAAAATACATCCAACATAATCCCGAAACTTTCTCATTCAGCTCATAAGCGGTTTAAATCATTCCTAGAATGATAAGGGTGACAGGCTTCATGTTAGTCGGTTAATTTATACATAGACTTGACTATCGTTCCCCTGATTCCTCGATGCTGAGTTCGAAATCGTTTGACTTGGCTATGTGTCCTTTTGGAAGTAACGATACTTAAACTTAACAATCTTAAAATTTGTTGCTAAAAATTTTAAACGAAATTAAACTAAAGAGTAAGGTATTTTCAATATTGGTTGTTTTAATTATTTATGCATTATAGCATCTACGTACTACAGACATATATATATACTTACACTTTACATACATTCACATTTATTCATCATACTCTTTTATCAGATTTACTTCCTACCCTTTTTTATTTTATTAGGCAAGTAAATTTGTTACAGCATAAATGATTAAAACAATCAATATTGCAAATACCTTACTCTTTAGTTTAAGCTCGTTTAAAATTTTCAGCAACAAATTAAAAGATTGTTAAGTTTAAGGATCATTACATCCAAAATGATACATAGCCAAGTCAACATGCGTGAGACGGAGAAAACCAAACAATGCCGATGTTAGATAGAGAAAACTATAAATTTTTCACTTTTATTCTAAAATTTAAAAAAAATCAGCATAGTAAATATTCCAGATTCCTATGCGAACTCCCGACTTTATAACCTGCTCTAAAACAAAAATAAAATTTATAATTTTATGAACATCGTAAAATATTGTTCCAGCGCACCTTTAATAAATAATTTAACAACGAACGCCAGCGCTGGGACAAAGTCACTGCGTTCAGATTTATACTTTTAGCTGAAGAGTTATAGTCTGTTTCGAGTAGGCTTGTCTCGCTTACAAACAATTGTCGTTGAACGTTTATGACACCACAAGTTAAAAGATATACGACTTTTTTTATAAAATAAATATATAAAAGCTGATTCTTTGGGTACGGGAAATATGTTTCTGACATTTTTTATTTTACGAGCTTATAATAAGGAAGTCTGCAACTAAGTTACACGTGGATTTAATGTTATGGATTTTGTGCGAAGGTTACCGTCTAAAAAATCTGAAAAAAATTAAAGCAGTATGTTCGTTTGCACTGTGTCTGTCAAAAAACGCTTACTGTGGTAAAAAGTAAGTCTTTGGTTTCATACATTTTCACTATGATTTGTATTTCGGTTGGTTCAGATTTTACCTTTATAACTAATATTTGCTAAATTATATTAAAAAAATATTCAGTCCGTGCTCGCAGCACTTTCATAGTGTTTTTTCTACTTACCTACACTTAATTAATTGAAACGCCCTTACAAAATCTAATTAATAATATTACCTATTAATAATTATTATTAATTATTAATAATCTAATTATTAATAATCCAAGCACACTAATACAAAAAATCTTTCTGAAAGATTAGGTAGGTACCTTATCTAAGTCAACTTTTACAACCAATATAGGACGACAATATTAAGCAGAATTACAACCAACCAGCACCCTGATTGCGTGAAACACTATCAAGTACAATCTGAATCATTTTAAAGGATATTGCTAATCCATTTTAAAGGATATTGCTAATCCATTGCTTCATAATTATGTTCGAAAAATTTGTCTGTTCAACAACGTAAATAACGCAATGAATGTTGTTGAACTGTCAAAATGAAACCCATTGCTATACTGGTGTGTTACGCAATCACCCAACAACCGATCGATTCTATAAAAATCTCACCGTGATAACTTAGGTGAAGTGAGCGTGAAGTGAGCTATCAATAGGGGCAATCCCTAACATCAGGGTGAACTGACAGCTCACTTCACCTTAGTTTTCACGGTGAGATTTTTACAGAATGGCACTGCTGAACCTTGATGGAAACGCAAAATGTAGTTAATAAAAACCGCAATTTCTTCTATCCATTATATTTTTTCCAGTAAAAGCATGAACTATAAGCCATCCGGTTTTTAAACTCACCCCTAATGACGTTCATTTGTTTGAAGTCTTCACGACTTTAAACGAAGAGAATTATTTTTAATTAGACCTCTCTTAGTGCAGAAACTTTTGACGCCTTTCTGAAAATTCTTTGCTTCATTTCAATTGGAAGTGAAAAGATTTTAGTGGTGACTTTTATTTCTTTTAACTTTTGAAACTTACGTCTATAAAATAAAATGAATATATCTTCAATCTGCCTAGCTTTTTTCAACTATGTTGGGATTCGCTTCCAGTCTAACCGAATACAGCTGAATATTAATATTTTACATAGACCAACTCCCAATCTGATCTCCGCAACCCAGTTACTGTATAACACGATACCCCCTGGTAAGGCTGGATGTCAGACTTAGGCTTCTGACTACCCGTAACGAATGTCAAAAATCTACGAATGACAATAGGACCAACAACGTGCTGAGAAAAACTGTTTTCATTGTTTTATCCCTGTTTAGATATTGATACCCAACCCGTCTGTGAAGTTTACAAAAAAAAAAAAAACGTTTTTTTTTTTACTATATTTCAATTTGCTGTCTATGACCCCACAAAAAATATTCAATTTAATAAATTTTTTGTTTTATCATGTTTAGATATTGATACTCATCATGTCTGCGGAGTTTCGCTAGCTAATTTAATTTAGTGGTAAAACACCTTAACCCAGAGTCATATACTTACATACTTATTGTCATATAAATAATGTTATTTCTCTTTCTTTTTAGGCTAGACGAAAGTAATAATAAATAGAGCTCTACTTGAGTCCCTACTTGTACGAGGAGCATATGAGGCAAAAAAAAATACCGACTAAAATCCCACGGTTCCCTCCAGTACTTTTAGTGAGGGGCCAAGGAGATACTAGTTCATTCGCCGCACCCTCTATTGGTATCAGCTCGCCATGCCTAACGGGCATCTTTGTAAAACTTAACACAAATATTGAGTATAAGCGCACATCGCATTAGTTTTATAACTTTTCTTTATAATATATGGAAAATGTCGTGGGTTTATACATTTACTCACTCTGTAGCTTATATTTTATGCAATATTATAGTGTGTAAGCGTTTATTTTCCCAAATAAATAAAATAAAAATAAAATAAAATATTGAGATATTTTGTTATAAATGATAAATGATTTTGTTTCTGTAAGTAGGTTTGTACAAACACTTTTACACCTGAAACTTGAGACTTGAAAAAAAGACTTGACTTGACTTGTGAAAACTGAAAAGAAAATTATCAGTTACTAGGTTAGGTTACTTGAGTTTATAGAGGTTTGAGGAACAGGGTGTGTAATTCACTCATCCTCTATAAAAAGACTGATGTTGGGTCTGGTTGGCTACCGCTCGACGATTGCAAACTCTGCTTGCACGATGTAGGATTTTGCGTTACGTCACCAATGCTATTCTGTAACCATCTCACCGTGAAAGCTTAGGTGAAGTAAGCGTGGAGTGAGCTGTCAGTGTCATCCCACCATGCTAGATGCTAGGGATCGACACTAATGACAGGTCATTTTAAGCTCTCTTCCCCTAAGTTATCACGGTGATCTTTTTACAGAATAGCACCGCAGTATCACTATACTGCGGTGCTATTCTGTAGCGGCATCTACGCCGCCACATTCGAACTACGCACTCGTAGTTCGAATGTGGCGGCGTAGATGCTGCTACAGGTTTACAGGTACGTACTTAAGTTAGTAAGGCACAGGATACACCATTCCTATCTTATGACCGGACGCGTTAACCAACATAAAAGCTGTTACATACTACAGAAATTCATGAAAACAGAAATTCATGAGAACAACAAGCCTTCAGTGTTGCCAGCCCGAAACGATACACTTGTCGGCCGCTTCCGGACAGCTGTTGTCGCAGGAAGCTCATCCGTCACCGAGCGTGGCAACACTGGGCTACATTGTCGGTATACAAACACAACGATTTTTGTATGTTTAGATAACTATATTTTCTGAAATAATGTTTTATATTCGTTCTTAATCATTGTCTATGGGCATTATATAGCTACGATATATGGATACCCGTATATTTTAGGAATAATTAATACTTCAAATGATTTCGTCATAGTTCCCATCTACATACTTTAAACAATCAGGTTACATGCTTTTAATAGTACCACATACAATACAAACATTCATTACTAATGCTTGTTTTATTTACAGTTAAGCCGAGATCAGAACCTTCTATAAACGCTTGAAGCCATTACCATTACGAACTTAATTTGTGAATAAACTTTATTTCGCTATTTTCAGCCCTTTTCCAAACATCGAAAATGAAGTCGAATCCATTTCAAAGTAGAGTGAAATTTCATTCATCATTACGTATAAACCAGAACGCCAATTCTCGTAATTAAAAACGTTCAAAATCTAGTTACAATCTCATCTCAGCGACATTCGATTGTCCAAAAACTTGTCAAAAATGTTGGGAAATTATATTTTTGACAGATTGAAAATGAGATCAGACTGTGAATGTTCTTAAAATTACGAGAATTGCCCCTCAGATATTTAACATTTTAGTAGTAGAAAGGGCTTTTTCTAAAGCCTACAATCGACAATGTAGGGTGAAGAGTCAGTTTCCATACTGTTCACATTGATTACCTTACACTAATTATTAATATTTGCTGTTTTCTTATTGTTTGCAGGCGCGGAACAAGCCAGCCGATGGAGGTGGCCACGTCAACCAGAAGAACGCAGCAGGGCAGAAATCGACGCAGCCGTGTCAGAAAGGTATCTAATTTACAATAGGCTAGTTTCCACCATCAATAAATTGAAAATCTATTTAGTCCGTCATTTAGAGTTATTGAAAATAATGGACACGTATTTTTTGTTTTTGTAAATCAATGATTATTGACAAAGATAAAACTCGAGAGTGGGGGCTCGTGACGTCAGAACTCACTAAAAATTATACTAAAGTGTGACGTATTGAGAATTTTAAAAACTACGTATCATCGTCAATTTTGGTTTACGTAACAAAAGAAAGAATTCGGGTCAAATATTTTTTGATAATCTAACTGACGGACTAATTAGATTTTCAATTTATTGATGGTGGAAACTAGCCTAAGTTCGTTTACCAAATCCTGAAGCTTGATCTGAGATTTGCGTATCAAGCCCAGATAAGAATGTGCGATTTTTTTTAGCACACTTCATTTTCAACTCTCGGTATTAAGCCGTGCTTTGAAAATCTAACAGAGCGCATCCCAGCGCATCAAAACAACACACTATTTGATTTTAAATTCTCGGCGTTAAGCAGAGCTATGAAAATCAAATGCCCTAAAAAAATGCCGCTACAAAAAATTGCCCGTGGGTGCGAGGGCCAACCGTCAATTTCTAGAAAGTTCAGTTTCTTGTAGAAGGAGATTATTGGTGCCTCTTGATGCACTCTCTGGTCACTCTCGCTAGTGTGCCTTAGCCCTTATATGCCGTCCATGAAGATGTTCCTCGTACAAACATCGAGAATGCTCCAACAAGACGTATCACACGTATCACAACCACACGTCATCGCAGCGACAGAATGTGGGCAAGCAGTGGTAACGTGTGAATACCTGAATAGTATCGCTGCAGCTTCTTGCAGATGCGTTGTGGTAACTACAAAATCAAATCAAATGGTCGACGCAACGTTATGTTTGCGATGTAGCCGGCCGCTAGTGCGCGGTTCCACTGGTGGTTGCATTGTTACAGCGACGTGGTTTTAATGTGGTCGGTATCGCCCGCACCGGTGATTTTGACGGCCAAATGTGGTCCGTGCATTTTTATATAAGTTAGCGCCCGTTCACGTGTTGTCGTTGTGGTGTGATTATAGTACGTGCGATCGATTCCTAACACAATATTTTTGTAATCTTCGAACCTCAAGTATCAATTGTTGTCAAAACTCTGTTATAATTCAGTATTTGATCTTTTTATAATTTTTTTTTTCCTTAAAAAAGGTGGACCAAAAACCCCGGTAAAGCCGTCAGCGCAGAAAGGAGCGGCGAAGACCGCACCTCCGAAGCAGGCAGCGGCTGCAGCAGCGGCAGTCAAAACTCCTCAGGGAAAGAAGAAGAAAGGACACAAGCACCAGCAGTACGAGCTGATTGTCACCATCAATCTGGTAAGTGATGTGAAGTGCAAATATTAGTATTAATAAAAGTCCTCCAGACGGACATGGCGACCAATTTCAAGTGGAGACTAGCCATCAGCGCGGGAGATATTATAGTGCACAAGTGTGTGCGCAGACACAGGTGCACTCTCTCTTCCCTCACTCTGATGGGACGGCAATTCGACACGACCGGAGAGAGATCAGACGCAGGGCCAATGGCTTTACGTGCTTTCCGAGGCACGGTGGTATCACACCGCCATCTTCCAAACTCCGGGCTGTAAATGTTACTAAGACATTCCCAATGGAAAAACCCGCTTTGCCTGACCCGGGAATCGAACCGAGCTACTGTAGCTACTTAGTTCTTGAAGGTTTTACAGATCCGTAACTAAGGGGTTGATGCTAATTTCAATTCAAAAAGTATTAAAATAAGGCATGCATTTAATCGAAACTCAAATAATTCCCATTCTGGTTTCCTAAAAAATATTATTGAACACTCCAATAAATTATAATAAATGCGCCTCTTTTTGTGAAACTAATAATTCCTATTTTGGGGTTCTAAAAATACTAAAACCCAAGTAACTGCGATAAACTTGAATGGATGCCTAAAAAGTTTGAGGTTCATTTACTTAAAACGTACCCTTAATTAGAAGGTATATAATTTTTAAAGAATCGGTTAAATATTTCTTTAGTAATAAACCTCTTTCTAATTTTTATTTCGATGAGGTTTTTGCAAACAATGATCAAGCAACTTGGTGATGGGCAGCGGGATTGTCCGAAAGGGTTACCGCTACCCCGGAACACAAAGTATATCTTTTGCTTAAAAGGAATTACTGTGTAAAATTTATTGTAAAGGTTGTATAAGTTACTGAAATAAACTTTTTGTATTTTGTTTACAAATATACTTTTTGTATTTTGTATTTATCTTCTGTCCTTTTCATAATGAAATAGAAAGAAAAAGATGCACTGAACTTAAATTTAGTTTAGTTTGTGAACAACAGAATCGGGGCCAATGGCGTTCAGTTTCATTAGTAAAATCCATTGTAAGTGCCGATTCCACCAATGAAATTGAACGCGTTCAGCACATCTAGACAGAGCTCAAGAGCTGTCAGTATCAATATTCCATACCAATTTTGACACTGATAGCTCTTTTGACAATTTTGGCACTAATAGTTTATTGCAAGTTGAAGTGGCAATGGGCAGGCCACATCGCTCGTAGAACTTATACCCGATGAGGAAGAAAAGTTCTTAAGTGGCGACTACGAACCGGAAGATGCATCGTAGGCAGGCCTCCTGCTAGGTGGACCTACGACATCGTGAGAGTCGCGGGCAACCGATGGATGCAAGTGGCGGATTGTCGTTCGGCGTGGTGGTCTAAGGGGGAGGCCTTTGTTCAGCAGTGGACGTCTTCCGGCTGATGATGATGAACTCTTGAACGCGACTTAGATATGTTTTTAGACCGCGAAATTGATAGGGACCCTTAAGGTGGTCGGTCTATCTAGCCGGGGAGCTTCCCACACTACGCTTGCCGATACGTGGTCTCCACTCTAGGACTCGTCTGCTCCACCGGACATGTTATATTATTGATGATGACGAATGATAACAAAGGTATCGTAGCTAATTAGCAATATATTGATTATTCTGCGACTCAAAGATGATCCATTCTTGCCACGGTCGTTCCGTCGATGGGTGACCATTATTTACATTACGAATTTGCGACCTCTTTCGGCGTGACAGACGTCTTATTGATCAGAAAATAACAAATGACGGCCATCATTATGTAACGTACATTTTTATTTTAAATGTCCTTTATTAGTTAAAAAAGTTAGATAAGACATAAGTGATTTTTTTCTAAAAAAAAGTTTGATCGGTTTTTCCAAGCGCCTACCTAACATTTTATTTTTCTTTAAGTGTTTGAATATTTTAGCTCGGTGATATTGTGCAGGCGTTACTAAATGTTTGAATGGCTGTATTCGTTTATGTTATTACCGGATACTGATTGAATCAAATGGCTCGTGAAATCAAGATCCCACTATTGAGCTGAAACTTTCACAATGATTTTCATTTTATTGCCAGCAACTGGGTAGATACTACTAAGTGCTGGCTTGGTATAGTTTACATTATAAGTAACTAGCGGCCCGTCCCGGCTTCGCACGGGTGGACATTTATTTTTTAAACATTTTATTTGTTTCTTGCAATTAAAAAAGCCTATATTAATCAGTGATATGTAGCATTCAAATGGTGAAAGAATTTTTATAATCAGTCCAGTACTTTTTGAGCCAATTCGTTACAAACATACTTACATATCTTTCCTCTTTATAATATTATTTAGTAGGTATAGATTATTTTTTAACTTTCGAAGTTAAAAAATAATAGTTGATAATTAATTATTGTTTAATTACTATAAAACCAATTTAATTCAAATGATTACGTTCTTCACAAATCCTTTTCTTCATTGATGAAAAAATAATGAATCTAGAAAAGTTTAAAATTGTTTACAGCAGATGTCGCTACTATCCTTGTTATAGACTCGACAGGGAAAATCATGTCAATAGTGTTGCACGTGGGCTAAACAAGAGTGTAATTAAATTTATGCTTTTTGTGGCAGCAATAAAGTTCATTTTAGAACAACATCAAATCTCTGTCTTTACGTCACAGGCTGATGAGTTTTAAAATTTTTCCCGCCAAAAGTGTTTCGCGTTCCAAATGACACGCGTCGTGCCAAGATGACGGAATAATATTTATTTGTTCTACATTGACTGCTAAAATTAAGTAATAAAATCCTTTAAAACGTCGTAAAAATACTATTTAGAAATTCAACCAAAAATTCATAGTCTGACATTTATTCATTTATATTTTAGCAAAATTATATTAAACGAACTTAAACAGTAAACATATTTCATTATCCCAAGGGAGATACGATCGGATACTTTTCACCTGTTTCTCTATGTAACAATTTGAAATAGCTAAAAATACCTATCGCTATTTCATGGCCACTTTATTAGAAAACTTCAACATTGAATTAGTTCAACACTGAGAGACAAAAGTAATATGTGCTTCCTTGCATTATTTAATCACTATGTATTTTTTGGCACCATTATAGAACACACCTAGAGCAATAAGCGAAAATAATTTAAATATAGAATTCTACTAATATCCGAGCTGACAATGTCGCGTCGCGCATATTATCGCCAGTACGATAAAATTAAACGTTTTTAAAAATAAATAACCCTTAAACTGATAAATAAAAAAGTCTTATAACAATAGCCAAATATTTGGGGTAAAAATAAACGCATCTGTGCCAACAGTTATTTTGAAGTGAAACTAAAAAAGACCTTGTCGTGTTTCGTGATTTAAAAAAACAAAATTAAAAACAAGAATGTGTTTTTCGCGCCATATTGCTTTGTTTACGTGGACTTTTTAAAAAGGCAGTCGTGTTTGTGTGCAAAATATTTTAGATTGTGTTACTTAGTTAAATGTGAAGTGCGAATAAAAGTTTATTTATTTCGTAATTACTTAGATTATTTGTTAAGTGTTGTTTGATGTGACTAATAATAAGGTCAATAGCATTCCGTGGTTTAACGCGATTTGTAATACGTATCTATATTTTCTCAATCAATGTCGATAAGAATTTCTCATATCAGAAGTTTATTACTCTGACTCATAAAGATTGATAAATGATAACAACTTTACGGGTCGATAAATTACTTATTTAGTATTAATGTGAAGAGATGTATGGCATAACATAAAATCGATTCTAAGCACACAGATTAAAGACAAGAAAACCAAAAGATCTAATATGTGTAGGGAAAGTAGCCGGACAGACTATTCTGTATGAGTTATGAAATCCTCAGTTGCTTTCTAAGTAATCTAAATGATGGAGCCATTCAACTAGTGCAATCTTACAGTTTTTGAAATATTTGGGTTGTTACAAGCGTACCATGTAACAACCGTACCCGTGATTTTACAAAACATTGCGATAGAAAACAAAGCAAAATCTGTCTGCTAACAGATTGTTTTTATCGTTTTGAGTGTGAGGATAGTTGTTCCTTCTGCCTATCTTCTTGGTGATATTCTTTACCATATAGTGTTCAGGTGCCGAAGAAAGTACCTATCAATATAAATCGATAATTACACAAAACATTAATTCCTTCTTATTTACTTTCGATTCGACCGATCGGTGTAAAATTGTACAATTTAGAAAATTTTCACAATCTTTTCGAAATCAAAAGTTAGTTTTTTTTTCAAATTTAGCCTGAAACTATTGCACATTTTGAACCTCAAAATGACTTAAGACAGTCCCCAAAATGCCCGCACTTCACCTCTTCTTAGTGCTTTCGCTGGGAAGAAGAAGTGGCGCAACAAACTCCCCAGCAGCACAGCTGTCTGTTCAGGTGCCGTATCATGAGTTCATGACGGTTTAATGCCATAATGATTCGAGTTTAAGAGAGAGACGGAGTTATTACTCCGTCTCCGGCACCATCCCTTTTTCGAACTGAAATCATGATGGCATTAATACTTCGTAATACGGCCCCAATTATTTCTATCTCTATGAAACTAGACTAAATATTCAGAAATACTTTCTCGAAGATTTTAGGACACATTATCAGTTAAATAAATAAATACTTGAAAGTATCTAATATGTAGTACAGACGCCAGTACATCAAGCTACTCCAATCTGTAAAACTTTGATAGATTTTCAACTTTACTACAAAGGAATAAGGTTCATATTCAATTTGACAGATTGGGGTAGCTTGATGTGCTGACCTCTGTACATGCGACAAAACCTTGGATAAAAATAATGCGGTTTGATGAAAAACGTCAATGCTATTTGAAAATAAATTGGTACATGTAGGAAGTATCATTGCGAATTTTCATTCGTTCGATAGAGAAAATGATTAGATGGTTTTACGATATGTAGGAGAGTATTTTCGAATAGTCTGAAAAATTGTATTTGGCGCCTTATTACGGCAATTCTCATCACTCATTTCGACTCAGGGTTATTCCGTTGTAACGCACTTAGCGACGTAATAACAATAAAACTTCTATTGTGTTTCGTTCAGTGTCCTGCAATGTATTAATAATAAATATCGGTAATTTCTAATGGAAACGTGGTTTCTTCTTACCTTGTTGCAGGTCTGTTGGTACACACTTACTTATAAATAAGCATTACTATACCGTGTAACAGAATAAGCAAGCTAAGTGGCAATGGGCCGGCCATATTAGCCGTAGAACCGATGACCGGGTAGACGTGTTCTTGAGTGGAGACCGCGAATCGGTAAACTTAAGGTGGGACGCCCTGAGGGTAGGTGGAGCGACGATCTTCGCAGGATGGCTGGGTAGCAGCTGGATGAGAGTTGCCGAAAATCGAGTTGAATGGCGTGCAATAGAAGAGGCGTATGTCCAGCAGTGAACTGCTATAGGCTGATGATGATGATACCGTGTTTCTCTCCTTGTACCTCCTCACAAATAGCGAGTTTTTGAAATATTTGAGTAGTTACAACCGTACCCTGTTACAACCATACCCAGTATACAAATCTAATAAAATAAAACATAAATAAATATAAATCGAACATCGAGGGAGACGTTAATCCTTTAAATTATTGACTGTAATTTCACAAAATAATCCTCAAGTAAAATCAAAAGAAACACCAATTTTCTGTCAAAACATAAAACAAAAAAAAAACTACCGCGATAAAGTTTTGAAACATCGCTAAAAGTTTATAGGTATAGATACTTATCAGTAAAAGTTACGTACGAGGTCATAAATCGTCCATAGTCCGAAGAACTTTAACTTATTACTAACCTTATTGTGTTTCATAAAAAGAGCTACTTGCTGAACACTTTAGTCAGCAATAAGTTCTATACAGGTCAAATTAAATTAGCTAGCAAAACTTCGTGGACGTGATGGATATCGATAACTGAACATGATAAAAGAAAAATTAAAAGATTGAATTTAAGCTTAGGGGACAACAACCCTGGTACTGTTGTTACTTGAAGTACGAGTTTAGGTACAAAATGTGTTTTAACGTTTTTAGATATGTATACTAATCACATCTATGAAGTTTACAGAAAAAAAAGGTTTTTAAACTAATATTTCAGGTGAATACACTAACAGCGAGTGATGACCCCGAAAAAAAAAAATCATTAAATTCATTTATTTTTTTGTTTTATCATATTTAGATATCGATACTAATCACATATGCGGAGTTTCGCTAGCTAATTCAATTTAACTCTGTATACAGCGGGTAACAGAAATGTGTGGGCATATGGACCAACATCGTGATTAAGAAATAATAATCAGCTGTTCCTTATAAATTTCAATATCTACTCGACCAAAAAGTAAAGAACAGTTGATTATTTTATCTTGATGTTGGTCCCGTGGAGAAACAGTTTGATAGTCTGTACCACGCCATTAAATTTATAACCACATGACCACATATTACGTTCTGATACATGCTGTATACAAAATACTTTTTATCGCACTTCCAACACTTTAGAAAGAAATTAAAAATGGCGGCTGCTAAGGCCCCTGAAGATAATTATAACAAAGAATATAGAAGACTGAGGAGGCTTACCAGTGATCTGGCGATACGACAAGTATCTGTACGTAATAACTGTTGGAATTAAAGGAAACTTGTAATTACTACTGGCTAATCTCAGTATTCATAATATGGTTTACTTTTATTTTAAATAAAATCTCCTACACTACAATATGTTACTGAATTCTACACCAAAAATTACCAAATTTCCTTTAATTCCAACAATAACAATATATGGTTTGTCACAATATTATAAAACATACAAGAATGATTTATGTTTCCTGAAAACTTGACTGCCTCGTGGTCTAGTTTTCTGGAGGATACTCCCAATCAATTGGGGGTTTCATCCCGAAATATCTCAGTTACAGATCGGGTTCTGGAACAGTACATGTTAACAGTACATATTGGTGGGTTGTATAGGTACTTTAATTACACCTATGCTCTCTGTGATATTTTGTTGTACTGATGATGCAAAACTAATTTGATTTTATTTTAATTTCAGTCCGAATATGGCCTCACGGAAGAACAAGTCGCAGGTAAAAATTTATTCATTTCATTTTCTTTAGATCTTATCTGACAAAGATTAACATGTTTACGTAATGGTAGGTTTACATAGGCCGCACGTCAGTGGTCACAAACCAGTACAAGCCGGCCTCGGATTCTATTGAAACGCCGTACTACGCCAGGCCAGCCCAAGGTCCAAAGTATTACCACTGACGGGGTACACACTTTAATACAGGGTGGAATCGAAGTCATGGGCATTATTTTAACCTAAGGCACTACTCACGATACTGATTGCATTAGGGCTATTAATACGCAAATCAAAAATATTATTAATGCAAGTAAGGAAAACCTTAAAAATGTAGTAAATCAAATTGCACAAGGCTTATTATTGCAAATAAACACTTAAAGTAATTAAAACAAAATACTTCGTTAACGCCAATAATTGTTGAAATATCAAAATCTTAAAGCGCAGTACAGCGCAAAGCGAAATGTAAACAAACATCACCTGCGCGCGCGCGGGTTTTTCCTTACAAGTAATAATAACAATGGGCTACAAGACATTCCGTCCGGCGGGATTCCCTGAACTCTCTCCGTCCCACTCCCTCACTCGCAAAAATACGAATATCACCCCCGCGCGGGGTATGCTTCCCGCCGCAACACGAAGTCACGAACCCGGAACCAGTGTCATAACGACTGCGCAGGTGCATTGACGCGTAATTGATTTATTGATCCCGTGACGTAATCGCCGTACTCGCCGCTCGCGTCATACGGTGCTTGGATTGCAGTGTATTAAGTGTTAGTGTAGTAGTTGTGTGTTGTGTGTTGTGTGTGTGTTTGTGTACACGATGCCTCGACCGCGTAATGTGCAGGCTAGGTACACCAACCAACAATACCCACAAATGGTCGTAATTTACGATCGCACAAGAAATTTAGTATGAACTCGTGAAATGTTCCATCGGCGCTACCCGAACGACCCTATTCCTTCACGGGGTCTCATTCCACCAGAACCACTCAGAACCTGTTGGATTTTTCGTCTATTCACGTGCCAGCACATGCACAAGCTCGTGGAAGAGCACCCGTTTACCCTCTGTCACTTTACCGACAAATAAGGTTTTTTCAAAACAATCCACAAGCTAGGTACGTAAATGTTTTTTTTTTAATGTATGTTAGTTGACGTAGTTTTGACCGTCCTAAGCCGGCAAAGTACGAAGGGAAAATTGGAATTTATTATGAATCAATTCATTGGCAACTTACGAATGTCACGTGAGTCGGGCGGGGTCAAAGAATTCACGCCCAATGACGCGCGTACGGCGTAGTGTACCTACGCATTTGCTATCGAGAAGCGCAACTAATTTGATACTTTGTATGACTTACTACATTTTAAGGTTTTCCATACTTGCATTAATAATATTTTTGATTTGCGTAATAGTAGCCCTAATGCAATTAGTATCATAAGTAGTACCTTAGGTTAAAATAATGCCCATGATTTCAAATGCACCCTGTATAGTAAACAATGTTTTGTTATGCTTTTCTTGACGACATACCTCGCAAAGTCAGGGGACCAAAATATTAAATTGTCCAATATTGCATGTAATATATCAATTTGTCCAACAGAGTTCAAAGAAGCATTCATGCTGTTCGACAAGGATGAGGATGGCACGATCACAATGGCAGAGCTTGGAGTCGTCATGCGGTCGCTTGGACAGAGGCCTTCAGGTAGGGACCAACTGATGAACTTGACCTGGGGCCCAAGTCTGCTATTTTTATATATTCGTCATTCCAACACGATCCCATTGTCATTTTGCTAAAAGTTCGTAATCTGCTAAATTCATAATGGTCGATCATTAGTCAGTCAATGGTCTGAGCAAAACTACTAGGTACTAAATTTCATGCTAGATTTCATTTAATATATATTTTTACATATTAATTATTAGTGTTTGCAATCTGAAGTAAGTACCTAGTAGGAAGTTCGTAAATAGCAATAAACATTACATTTATTCATTTGTCATTATGTACGAGATTACTATTTTAAGCCATTTCTTTAAATGAAGTGTCAGTGGAAAGTCATAATGACGCCATTATATTAGTAGATTACCAAACTTGTCAAAAATCAACAATTATGAAATCAATGATAGACCATTCAGACACTATTGTAATAGCAGACTTGAGGCCCTGATACTTTGATGACTTGACACCATTTAATTATCAAGTAAGTGTTGCGCGACCCCCAGGAGAGGTACCAATGTACATCAAGAAGTTAAGGTTTATGTCATTCATACAATAGTACAGACCGCGCATGCAAGCGAAGTATGGGACGCCCCCAGCTAGAGGGACCGACGACCTTAAAAAGGTGGCTGGGACAGACTGGATGCATACATGCAAGCGAAGTATGGGACGCCCCCAGCTAGAGGGACCGACGACCTTAAAAAGGTGGCTGGGACAGACTGGATTCGTACATGCAAGCGAAGTATGGGACGCGCCTAGCTAGAGGGACGAAGACCTTAAAAAGGTGGCTGGGACAACTGGATTCATACATGCAAGCGAAGTATGGGACGCCCGCAGCTAGAGGGACCGACGACCTTAAAAAGGTGGCTAAGACAGACTGGATGCGTACATGCAACCGAAGTATGGGACGCCCCCAGCTAGAGGGATTGACGACCTTAAAAAGGTGGCTGAAACAGACTGGATGCGTGCATGAAATCGAAGTATGGGACGCCCCCAGCTAGAGGGATCGACGACCTTAAAAAGGTAGCTGAGACAGACTGGATGTGTACATGCAAGCGAAGTATGGGACGCCACCAGCTAGAGGGACCGACGACCTTAAAAAGGTGGCTGGGACAACTGGATGCATACATGTAAGCGAAGTATGGGACGCCCCCAGCTAGAGGGACCGAAGACCTTAAAAAGGTGGCTGGGACAGACTGGATGCGTACATGTTTAGGAGTATGAGGGAACAGGGTGTAAAGTTTACTCATACTCTATAGAAAAGGGAAGATCCTTCGACCAAACGGGTGTCGTGTCTGGCGGGCAACTGCCCAATGATTCATGTCGGACTATTGTATCTATGCTAGTTGCGCGGTAAACTATGCTTGCGAAATGCAGGATTTCGTGACGTCAGTATGAAGCGTTGTTGTGTAGAAGAGGCCTATATCCAGCAGTGAAATTAAATTAAATTGTTTATTCTGTAAATAGGATATCGGAATCAGATTTACACGTTATATAAATTGGACTCGCGCATTGAGGGTTCTGTACAAATTTGTAGGTATGTACTTAATTTACGGTTTTCAGATTTTTTCCTTTGCTTGTACTACGTGACATTGCTTCTTGCCAAATTTCTTGATTCTAGGTCAACGGAAAGTTCCTTATAAATTTTGATTCCCTTGAGAGTGTCGAAATATAAGTTTTTTGCGGCATAAACGGCCGTATCGTTTTTGTTAACTTAGAGGTTTGATTTTTTGATAGTTTCGAGGGACTACCCTTGAGAAGATGTGGTGAAATACACTCAGGGTCTAGTACAAAAGTTTCTTTAAAGTCCAGGAATTAATTAACAAAAATATTAACGTAATATTAACAAGCTTTACTTATAGGCTTGATTAAATCGAATAGTTCATGTGTCCAGTTAGAGTGGAGATGCCTATGACAGCAATGGACGGTTGTATGCTGATTACGATGACGAATATCAAGTTTATGACAACATTGCCCTTGTATTTTGTGTGGAGATCATTAAACACCCTAACAATGCTTGAAATATGGCATAAAAAAAATGATTTAGTCAAGCAAATCAAATTGCATTGCGGTTAATCTTTATGACATTGATGGGCAAATTACGTGATGATTTGAAAACAAACAGTTACAAATTTTTCCCGTTTACTATGTCGTAACAAATAAGTTTCTCAGTTATTGTTATCGGCTGCAATTGTTTTAAACTAACTACTTCCTTCCTAATACTGATTGTCCTAACAAATTTTATTCTTTTATATTTAGAATCTATACTAATAGGTAATAAAGCTGAAAAGTGACTGAAACTCTAAAAATACTTTTTCAAATCTGACTGGGCGTTGTTGAACAACAACAACAAGAACAACAAGAACTGCCAGTTGGATTTGAAACAGTATTTTTGCGTTTCATAGTCCAATCCTTGCGGAAGGCTACCTAACATCACGCTAGGACCCTTAGGAGCCGAGTAAAAAGAAAGTAAACACGAAGTAAAACTGTGGGCAGGCGATGCGATGCAACGCGGAGGGTCGGGGAACAAGAAATATCACGCGGACGAAGCTGCAGGCAAAATCTAGTTATTTATAAATTAAATTTCAAAAGACCAATTAGCAATTGAATGTTCTTATTGATAAAGCAAACGATCTTGACTTGACGTGTTCTTATCTCGTATATTTTGCTCAAACTAAGTGTAAGGCTCCTAGCATACGGCGTATTTTAAACGCGCAGAAGACGCGCGTTTTGGAAACGTGCGTCGACGGTGCGCTTTTATCCTACAGAAAGTCTACAGGCTGCGTCTGACTCGCGTGCGTATCGCGTCTGTATCGCTACAAACGCGCGTCGTCTGCGCGTTTAAAATACGCCGTGTGCTAGGGGCCTAAGAGAGTAGTAACTTAGCTACGGTGGACGTATTCTATGACTTATCTCAGGCCTGAGTCATCATCATCTGCCTAGCCTAGCCTTTTTCCAACTAACGTTCAAAATCTAGTCGCAGGCTCATCTCGACGACAAATAAATGTCAAAAACTTGTCAAACTATAAGGAATACAGAGATTTTTTTGACAGATTGAGACTGATATCCCCCCTGATCCTCCCTGATTTGAGAATTGTCGCTCAGGCCTCCACCACCCAGTTACTTAGTCACATGATATCTTGGCAAGACTAGTTGTCGTTTTTTCAATCTTCTGACTATACGTACGTACTGTCAAAGATTTACGAATGACAGCCTGGCTTTGTAAAGCACAAAGGCGTCTTGATATGTAATACATGGTCACCCATCCACGGACTGACCTCGGCAAGCATTGATTAACTTTGAAGATCGACCCGTATCGCTGTTATTATTTAGCTATGAATAAGTATATAATTTAAAAACCCGAAATAATCTAAAGAGGATTATCAATAAAATGAAGTATTGGAATCGTAAATATCGGGTGTATGTATACAACATCAATTTACTGCCATAATCCCAAATAGGTTTACGGTAAATTTAATTGAATGTGGACCGGCGAAGTTTTAAAAAGCGGATTACTGGACCGGACTGTGTCCCGGAGTTAGGAATTAGGTGAAATCCGGGTGAATTTGGCCAGGAGCACTCTTATTGTATCTTTTGAGATTTCTGGATTTAAAATTTTTGAGGATTCTTTTGAAAATAATAAGATAATTTTTATATATTTTTAATTTTTTTTTTCTTTTACTTACATAACCGTTTTTGTTTAGAAAATATTTTAAGGCCCTCGAGTAATGCCATCTGCATTGCATAGACTACGTGCTAGGTAGCTAAGGTTACATTTTCGATCGATCTAATATACTTACTAAACATTTACACGATGCAAGTTTATTTGCGTAGAGAGCAGATTGGTGGCCCGATGATAACTGCCCCGACTTACGAGTTGTAGGTCACATTATTTTATCAACACTGCTTTCAACTCACTGCTGACATAAGAATGGTGCCGAAACATGGACACTGACGGTCGGGCTGGTCCACAAATTCAAAGTCGCTCAGCGTGCTATGGAGCGAGCTATGCTCGGAGTCTCTATGAAGGATAAAATCAGGAATTAAATTGTCCAGAAAAGAACCGGCGTTATCGACATAGCTTCCAGAGTAAACAAATTGAAGTGGCAGTGGGCTAACCATGTTTGTCGAAGGACCGATGGCCGGTGGAACAGACGATTCCTTGAGTGGAGACCGCGTATCGGTAAGCGTAGTGTAGGACGCGCCCCAGCTAGATGGACGGACGACCTAAAGAAAGTGGCTGGAACGGACTGGATGAGAAAGGCGGAGGACAGGGTGTTGTGGCGCAGCCTGGGAAAGGCCTATGTCCAGCAGTGGACTGCGATAGGCTGAGCTGTTGATTGACTGCTCTCAAAGGTGAAGGCAAAGATCGTGAAGAAATCGGCATGTCCTAGAACCAAAAATTCAAAGACATGTGACATTTACCAGCCCGCACTGGGCCCGCGTGGTGGATTACAGGCTTCAGATCCCAGCAGTGGGAACATTATAGGCTGATTATATATGGATGTTATGTAAGTTTCTTGAAAATGAATTAAATTGAAGCAATAAATGACTTGCACCATCTAAACAGTGTTGAGACGATGGAACTTTCATTGTTGCTCCAAATTATGGCTTTCACAGACAATTAAATCGAAACGTGCATATTAGGCTTTAATCAGCTATGGAAAAGATCTAGACTGGTAGGTAGGTAAGTACTACCTCCCCCAGAGATGTACCCTAATAGGCGTTGCACAGAGGGGGCGCCGGGCGCCAGATCGGTCTTTTGAGATGTAACGGTGCCTCTTCCATGTGCATGTGGTGACCACCGGGGTAGTTTTAGTGAGGTAAAAATCCCATACTCCCTAGTTATACCCCCAAAGATCGGGCGCCTTTGTTTTACTATTCTGTTCGAAATAGGATCTATTTGTATAGGTACATTTCTGCATTGTAATGCAATGTTTTGTTGATAATTTCACGTTTACCATAATATTGTTATCTCAGAAATTCCGCGAAACGTGCGACAGTGTAATTTTATTTTAAACGGTGTCAGCGGCGTACCTACTTAAAGTCGGGTTTTTTTAATCAAACATTACAAATTAATAAGAATTATAATGAAATTAGCCAAGATAATGGTGTATAAGAATTGTTTTAAGAAATTCATAATTAACACAAATGCAAAAAGAACAACGTAGGCCCCGGCGAGATTCGAACTCACGATCTCCTGTTTACTAGACAGGCGCTTTAACCAACTAAGCCACGGCGCCACGAGGGCACTAATCGAAATTGCGAAATCGTATCTACTTACATTTTCACTGTGTTGCAAGATAAAAAATAATAATTATATATTTTAGTCGGTAAATAAAAAAGTAATGCCTTTATTAATGATACTAAGGGATGACTTTTCAATCAACCGATCATTTTTCGTGGAATAAAATTGAGGTCAGAGAGTTTTTGTATATAGAACTGTCACAAATTCAAAATTATTCCTCGGATAAAATTATCTGGCGTTGAAAAAATCAGCCTTAAATAGAATTTTATGCGCTTGGCCGTTCATTAAATATATTAGAGAAATGTTATTATATTATCTTCATTCCATTATCTTATCAACCATTTAATGATGTCGTGTGCAAAAATAGCTGGACACAGTAAAAACACTCTGTTTTCCTGAGCGAACCCATGTTATATTTAACTTTATCTCAACGAGAATGCTCACGTAGGCGACTTGTTATAATTTAAGATGTCATTACTTTCTGTTCGTGAGATAATACCGAGTTTAGCACAATACGGGTGTATTGTACGTACTTTATTATAAACGTGTTAAAATGTCTCTCTTTAGATTTTATGATTATTTTATTTTGGTCAAGGGAGTTAACTTCTTTTTGAGGGGTTTGTGGCTAAGAATTAATAGTTGCAAGGTTCGATCGATCACTTTAAGCTACGCTTGCCGTGGTTGGTCGGTAGATGGGTGACCATTTTTACATACCAAGACTCCCGAGAAAGCACATTAATCCATTTGTCCCGCCTGTCATTCGTGGATGTTTGACACTGGTTACAGTTGGTCAGAAGCCCAAAAGTCTGACAGCCAGTCTTACCAAGGGGTATCACCCAGTCACTGGGTTGTGGAAGTCAGATAGGAAGTCGCTTCATGTAAAATACTGGTATTCAGCCGTATCTGGTTAGACTGGAAGCTGACCTTAACATAGTTGGGAAAAGGTTAGGCAGATGATAAGTTATCTTCTTTTTCAATCAGTCCCTCATTACTGAGGATCATGGTCCCTGGACCCCTTTAAATAGACAATCTGCCTCTACGACTCCGGTCCAAAGTTGCCGTCAGCACCTGATGAAATTTGCTTAAGGACTTAGCTTCTTTTACTTGGTCAGACCATCGTATTGGCAATCGTCCTCGTGCTCAAAGGAGATAAACAAATGGCTTTTTGGTACATCTCTTGGCCCTGATTTGCTGAGTGATTCGTTCTGTTATTTGAAGTTGAACGTGACGGATGCCAACGTCTGGGATATGCATTTTACTCTTCACCATTGATGCCTTAAATTAGGTGAACACTTTGCTAACATTGGACAATATTACACAATATTATGGTGCTTAGAAGTAGCCTGAGCAAAAATAGGATAGCTTCTTAACCGAGAGAGCTATTGACAGAGCCAAAAGCAACAGTACTCTCATTTTGATGCTAATTTTCAATTGCTATTACCTATAAAATATCAAGTAATCCCATAAGAGTACTCGATTATTATTTTTAATTATATCATCACATTATAACTTATGAGGAAAAATTTCAACTATATTTTGAAAGTCACTGTATGTTTTTACTGCCATGGTTGTAACAGCTCTATATTACATCTCATCGTCGTGCATTTGTATTTCCGATGATCGACAATGATTCCCGAAATGCATATTATTCTTGTGAAATCTGTACATCGATTCAACAAAAATTGGTATAGGACTGACTCTTACTTACTACTACCACTTGCCATTTCAATGATTTGAAAAAATGTGTATTCCAGAGACGGAGCTTCGAGACATGGTGAAGGAAGTGGACCAGGACGGCAATGGCACCATCGAGTTCAACGAGTTCCTCCAAATGATGTCCAAGAAGATGCGCGGGGCTGATGGAGAGGATGAACTTAGAGAGGCTTTCAGGTAAACCTTGGCTCCTTTATTTATTGTCTTAATGTGATTTTATTCCTGTCACTGACCACCTGTAGAATGTTTACGTACTACAGAATCTTATATACAACGTCTATTAAAAGCGTGGGTCTAACCTGAAACAGTCCACCCTATCGCAAATTAATTCAAGTCGTCAATCGTTTGATCAAATGTCACATCGGGTTTTTATTGAACTAGGTAAGTAGGTAAATAATATTCCAGCCTTTCAATCTGATCTTCAATGCCTGGTTGGGCATTGGAGATGGAGACTGGTGGAGTGGTATTGTCTAGAAATTAATTACGACCATACATTTTACCCACGAATATGCAAAATGTCAGATACTCTCCGTCAGGAGTCTTGAAATTAAGAAGTTTATCACCAGTCTTGACTAACACAGCATACTGAGTTAGTATGCAGTGCTGTTCAAGATGGGTTGGGCACGGTTCCTCATCTTGTTCATATATTAAATGTCACCATAACAAATTCCAGGGTATTCGACAAGAACAACGACGGTCTGATATCTTCGGTGGAGCTTCGTCACGTGATGACCAACTTGGGGGAGCGGCTCAGCGAGGAAGAGGTCGACGATATGATCCGCGAGGCTGACCTCGATGGAGACGGCATGGTCAATTACGATGGTAAGATAATTATCATCAACAACAACAAAAAAGACAACAAGGAAACAACCAAAACAACAACAGCAACCTAGCAAGCAACAACAAACAACAACAAGGAAACAACAACAACAACACAACAATCAAGCAAGGAATGTCCAAAAGACTTAAGCCATCAGCACGGAGAGAGCTCCGATTTGTTCCAGAGTTATATCTTATATATAAGAATTCAATTCAATTATGGGTGTGTTCCACAAAAATGTTCATAATTCACCATCCTTCCTGATTTTGCTGTTAGGCTCTCAAGTCGTACCTCTGTTGACTCCATCTCATACAAAGGTATATAGAAAGAATGAAAGAAAATATGTTTGTTTGCAGTAAACATGACGCCGAAGAGAACATGAACATAAAAACAAAACTTGTTGGGAAAATATGCGTCACATTCCCGTAAAAATATATTTCATCCCGGTTAAACGTATCTGTAGTATAGACCATTTACTGCTTAGCTTTTAGTCGCCACAAGGGCCCACTGACAAGGGAAAAAAATAGAGAATAAGTATCTCCATTTTTCAGGCATATATAGGCACTAAAAATCGAGTGTATTTGTGTTTAGAAGAATTGCGGAACACAATTCAGACACTAAAATTCTCATGTTCCAGAGTTCGTGACAATATTGACGTCGAAAAACTAGTATGCAGACCACCGGCCGAAGAGAGAACCTCCCGGAAGCCAGTGCCCCTACACGTACCTCCAACGGTTCGGGGGGAAAGAAACTCTAATTTAGACCTAAAGCATAGACGTGTTGCTAAAGTGGATCATTTTATAGAACGCGCTTGGTGGCAGTGTATACGTACCCTTATTTCAGTTTCCGCGCACATTTTAAAACAAGTGCGATTATTCTATAGTCGCATTTGCGAATATTCTAACGCATTTGCAATTATTCTGTCGCATTTGCGATTTAAAAGTCGCAGGTAAAAACAGTTGCGACATTTTAAAGTGTAGTCTGTACTGACTAGTAAATTCGGTGTGTGTGATAGTTGTTTTGTTTTTTATATGGCTTCAAGTGTACTATAAGGCCTTAAAATTACATGTCATGTTGTACTATAAAATAAAACGGATGTTATAAGCCGCTTTGAAGTTTATCATAATTTTATTGTATTTGATTCAGAAGACAAGTTGAAACAATAAAAATGTGTATAAAACATTGCAAATTATAAAATAATACACATTTTTTGTACTAACACAAGTCTGATTGGCAACCTGACTTGACAAAGTACAATGATATTACCTAAGGTCTTCAACCAGTGCGTCCTGCCCGTCATGACATATGGTGCAAACGTGGACACTGACGGTCGGACTGGTCCACAAATTCAAGGTCGCTCAGCGTGCTATGGAGCGAACTATGCTCGGAGTCTCTTTGAAGGATAAAATCAGGAATGAAATTGTTCGGAAAAGAACCGTAGTTATCGACATAGCTTGCAGAGTGAGCAAACTGAAGTGGCAGTGGGCTGGCCATGTTTGTCGAAGGACCGATGGCCGGTGGAGCAGAGGAGTCCTTGAGTGGAGATCGCGTATCGGCAAGTGTCGTGCAGAACGTCCCCCAGCTAGATGGATGGACGACCTAAAGAAAGTGGCTGGAATGGACTGGATGAGGAAGGCGGAGGAGAGGGTGTTGTGGCGCAGCCTGGGAGAGGCCTATGTCCAGCAGTGGACTGCGATAGGCTGAGTTGAATGATATTACCATTAGCATAATGCATGCATAATCAGTCTATAATGTTCCCACTGCTGGAACACAGGCCTCCTCTCTGTAAGAGGGAGAGGGCCGTAATCCATCATGTGAGCCCACACCATGTCTTCGAATCACATGAATGATTGGTAATTACCTACTTAATAATAATGATTATCTACTAACAGCCCAGCAAAATGTTTTGGCAATAAAAGTGTATCTTTGATGAAGTTCGTCTCAAAGACATTTGATAGCCCTTTAACATAAGAATCTCAGAGCAATTTTGCAATAACACTGCGTAGCGGCTCCCAAATAGAGTGGGATAAAGATAATGATGTCGCTCTAGAAAGGGGGTATCCTTTTAACCATTATCAAATATTTGGGGTGAGCCACCCCAAATACTTGAGAATGGTCTCAAATAGGCACCCTAAAAAACTTTTGAAAATTTTCTCCGAAACAGAACAATTTCAAGCTTGCCACAACAAAAAAAAATATTGTAGTAGTGCCACTACGCCGTTTTCAGTCATTTAAGCTCTGAGAAACAAAGTCATTGTCGATTATTTTCTCGAATAAAGACTTCACGAGTTCCGTTCAAACATGTTAACTATGTGTAAGTAATATTTTACTTACCGAAGAAAATAAACTAATATTAAATAATAATAATAATAATATGCTTAATAAAACTGCGTCGATGTGCATCAACATTTTTTTAACAAGTTTCATTAATTAAAAAAAAACATAATTTTTGTGACTTACGGAAAGCAGGGTTGACTGCAATATTTTTTCCTCAAGTTTTATTAATATTTTGCAAATTATAAACTGCTTTTAATAATGCTAAAATATATACCAAAATTTACTGTTACAATAGAATTAAATTAAAATTTTAAGGATTCATTACACGTTTTAAAAATATTAATCGTCGTCAGTGTTATGCTTTTGTGATTACAGATAGTGTAATGACCTTTACCTAAATGTGTTTATAACCCATAAACTTAAATTCTAGATGCAAATAGATGAAATAGATTGACTAAGTAACCATAAACAGTAAAGATAAAAAGAAAAATAATAGTTATTAACAAAATGTTCGGTTGTGTCAACACTTTTTGTAAAAACAGTTAAAAATAATCGAAATTTCTAGTGTTGTACGTATACACATTGTATGGATTTGTGTATGTAGATTTAGAGAAAAAAAAAATGTATGTGTAATTATGTCTAATGAAAGATTTCCGTTAGTCTTCCAAAATGTGGAGGTTGACTGAACAAAAAATGATGAGCCAAATGTTAACAGAGTTCATTAATGTTACGAGGAATCGAAAAAAAAATATTTATAGTACTAGCGAAGTAATGCTAAGGTGATTTTATTTAAATGTAAAATTAATATAAAATAAAGTAATGGAGGAATTTTACCAAAATCAAGCGAAAAGGGTACTTATATAATAACGAAATAGTAAAAATTTCTACATTTTGCTAAGCTCTTAGAGACTATAATAAAATTTTAATGGAAAACGTTTAGGATTTTAAGATCATCGTACCACCCAATGTTTTATTTAGTCGAATAATGAGGATATAGAAAAGCGAAAGATTTAAATGTAAAAACCTGATTCTCGTTAAATGTTATTTATCTGTTTCGTGATGTTAAGTATAAAATTGTTTCATTTAATATGTGAAAAAGATATATTTTTAACTGAAATATATATTTTATACTTTATAATAATTTATGTTTTATTAAAAATAACTTTGATTGAAAACACTATTGTTATATAAAATCGAAGAAAAAAATTGCAGATTGTTGATCGAATCGTTGCAGTTTTTTTTTAATTTCGCTTCTAACAGTTACCAAAAATACCTTAGAAATAATATAAAGTATTTATTTGATCTATGAGAACCATTTTATGACAATAAAAATACTTAATTTTAATATAGGTCAATTTTAACTTATTGAGAAATAATATTTTAAAAACAAAGTATATTATATTAAAGTATAAAAGAGGAAAATAATTTTTATTTATTACATATTTTGAAATTTTAATAATAGTACAAAATTATTTAACAATTATAATATACAATAATGATTGAATTAAATTCAACAAAGTTTTATGCCGAAAGATAATTATTTACTTAATATTTTATGTCATGTTTTAGGAGATCTATCACAAATAAATACATATTAATGCCATATTATGTCTAAAGAAATGGGTAGATTTGGTATCGCGTTTTTTGTTTTATAATCATGATAAATATTGTAAATCAGCGTAGAAATCAATAGTATAAATATAATAATATTAGAATGTTCCAAAATAATCTTAATTAATTAAATAAAACAAAACTAATTGGGCTGAATATTTAAATAGATGTTATACTTAATTATACATACCTATTACAGGATATTATTTTAACTGTTATTTTGTTTATATTATTACTTACACAATCACATATTATAAGATTAAAATTGTATAAACAAATGCTTAAAAATAACTAGCATGTTATTTTTAAATGTACAGAATAAATCAAATTTATTCAAATATTATTTTAATTTGTATGAATCGCCCTGTTTTATAATTGTTTTTAAAGTCTATAATTTATCATAGATGGATTGTCAAATCCGCTGTTTTAAATAACCGCTAGCTGTTTTACAAAACAGCTTCGTTATGTAAAACAGCAGATTTTTTTTAAACTGGATTGCCATTGCGTTACGTTTAACAAAACTTTCTACCTATGTTTAGACGTAATGCTGAATGGCTTATCTGCAGTAACAATAAGCGTTTGGTTTGGCTTTTAATGCCGAATCGGACACAGTAACTAGGCTAGAGCACCCTGACCTATTGGTTTAGGGTAGATTAGAACTGTGACCAACCGCACGTGAGCCGAGCGAGCAAAGCGAGTGTTGCCACGGCAGCGGCCGGCGAGTATTTTTAGGACTAACTTACAAAAAACTCTGATAACTTTATGTTAAAATTATACTTAAAATCATTGTTTTCACTTGAATTTGGGACACTTTCACTCATTTTACTCGTTTTATTTACTTCTGTTTTGGACTCCATTATTGTTGTTATGACACACAGAGCCATAAGCAACAGAATGTAAAATGTTTTACAGATGGATGACGTGCTAGGTAGTCCGTAAATCCGAATTTTCTTACGTTTTTTGCAATTTCTAAGTCAGTGTCACATTGTATGTTGTTTAAAATATAATTTGCGAGCGTAACAAGTATGTATCCAATATGACACTGACCTGCAAATTGCAAAAATACGTAAACAAAATTGAATTTAGCGGGCCACCCTAGCACTTCCCCAACTCTTCTAACCTCTAATTCGTTGACCTGCTGCATTGATAAATGCAAAAGTTCTATGCAATTCTGCGTGATACAGTTCAGTAATTATAGAAAATTGTTAAATGTCGTCCAGTTGTTTTACATAACGGAGCTGTTAAACTGCTAGCAGTTATGTAAAACAGCGGATTCGATGATCCATCTGAGATATTATAAATCATGATTGTTGACCTTCTCATAATGATGGTTTCAATTACTTTTTATTGCGTTTAATGCCTAATATTAAATACATTATCACAATAGACATATTGATTCATATAACTGAGTCAAAAACCAGTTCAACACACGAATATAATTATGTAAAAAACATTATTGAATGTATAAAAGTTATGTATATGCAAGTTAGATAATTGATGTAATTAGATCAATATACAAGCTTCGTATGAAACAAGAAGGATTTTAATAAAATTGATATGTGAATTAATCGTTTTATTTTACCTTTATTAACTACTAGCTGCTGCCCGCGACGTCGTCTGCGTGAAGGCTCTACAGCACCAAAAATACCTAAGATGCCAGTGTCGCTATAGCATTATAAGTACACAACTTTTAAAATAGCATTAAAATATAAGTTTTTTTTGCAAGCGAAGCAAGTGAAGAGAGTTATATGGGAATCCTGCTGAGTTCAGTCATAAGATGTGACTGAAGGAAATAGAGAAAATAATGCAGGAATACATTCCAGGACACAAAAGAGTAAAAATACGTACAAAGGTATCATACCTTACAACACTTCTCTATAAACTACGTCGGTAGTTATGCTGCCAGGAGCCAAAATGTAAAGAGAATCAGTACTGGTGACGCGGGAGCAAGCGACGTACAGTTGCCCTTGTGAGAAGCAACTCGTCCTGAGTTCGACACCCGCTGCCCTCAGTATCTGCCCCTGCGACTTATTGATGGTCATCGCGAAGCAAACACTCACGGGGAACTGTACGCGCTTGAACTGGAACGGGAAATTATGAGGTATGAGGGGAATGCGTGGTATAAATACTGCTTCGCCGACGCCACAACCCGTAAGAATTTCCGCCTCAATAGTGTGTCTGTGGAGCGAGATGACTTTAAGGCGGGTCCCGTTACAAAACTTAGGAGGAGATAGGTTCCGAAGAAGCATAATCGGAACACCGACCTTCAGCTTGATGGAATGCGCTGGAAGTCCACTTGCTGACATGGGAGTTCAGAAATTCCACGGGATAATGTGTGGCGTCATCTTGCTCGACAACAGTGTTTATCGAGGTGTAGACCACTTTATTCCCCTCAATTTCCGAGAGAATGCATTCGTTAATTGCTGCAGCCTGATCATTTTTGGGCATCAAAATGGCCCGCTCACACACCCAAGAATACTGCTTGTGCGGTATACGACTGATGTCCCCGTACACACAGCGAATTAGTTCTTCTAAGCTGGATACCACTCTACCGAGAGATTCTGGAAGCACCACCTGTCCACCTATCTCTTCTGGTAGAGTGCCTTCGCCAAGACTTAGAAGGACATCGGAGAATTTTTGAGCACGTGCATTGCCGCCGAGCCGAGCTCTCATATTAATGGTCAAGCGCAGCGTACGAACTCGTGACCACAATGAAGATCGTTTCAACGAAGCATTCACCTCGTCAGCCCTCGAGCCCCGCGTCACCACGGGAAGCGTTTGCAGAAAATCACCACTGAACAGAACTGTGATACCACCCATCAAATGTTCGTTCCTGCGGATGTCCTGCAGGATTCTGTCCACGGCCTCAACTGCCTTCCTATTGGCCATCGTACACTCATCCCATACGATCAGAGAGCAATCCTTGAGCACGTGTCCCTTATCGCTGTTACGTGACACACCTCAAACAGGCGTTTCGGCGCTCTCTAAATCGATGGGAATTTTAAACATGGCATGTGCTGTCTTGCCACTCGGAAGCAGTGTGGTAGCGATTCCCGACAACGCTACAGCAATAGCAATTTTGCCTTGCCTCCTGACCTCTGCAAGTATGCCAGTGGTAACAAATGTTTTTCCTGTTCCACCAGGAGCATCCAAGAAAAACATTTTACCCTGGTTTTCCCCAACGCTTTCAAGGATGGTGTCATAAAGTTTTTGCTCTGAAGAGAACAAAGCGACATGGTCATTTCGTATGGTGGTCATTTCGCCTGGATCGTAATTTGTCTCAGCGTTATACTCCCGATTTCCACGGTCTTGATACGGTGATGATTGGGGAGCTGGTAACCCATATTCGATCAGTGGATTGCCGCCGATAGAAATTACTACATCTTGAAGTGAACTGAGACAGGTGTTCAGCACGCGTTCATCAGTTACTTCGACTTCGTCTCCAGTAGCACGCCTCAAAGCTCGTAGAAAATCTTCAGACAGATGATGGCGATACTTCTCCCACAAAGCTACCGGGTTCGCGACTCCACAAAACACCAAGATGACGGCAAACAGATGACGCATGCGGCTGGGACTGTCACTGACGCTAGCCTCCGCGAGGGTGTCATGAAATGAAATGATCATCATCAATGAACATACTTTTTTGTAATACTTAACACCGCATTTTTTTAAATTGTCTTCCTCAACTCTGCTCAAGATTTTGAGGGTTTTGTTGGAACTTGAATTTGTCAACAAACTATACGATACAACTTTTATGAAGAAAATGCACATCACCATCTATGAATTTTAAGAATAACTAACTACGGTAAGTAGTCGCCAACATGATCAAATTTAAATTATTAATTTCCAAAAAATGTTAACATGTAACTTGATTTGATTTTTATGAAATCTCATAGATGGCGCTGTTTTAAAATTGTCTTTATACTACTAACATTCATTAAACTATATTTCTCTGCCCAAATTACTTAAATGGCGTAGTTTTTATAGTGTAAAGCTAGATAATAACATGGCTTACTCAAAAACAACATTTAAATATGCGACGTTAGATTACACGCTGTCACAGAATGCGTAAGAAAAATAAAGATTCACAGCTCCTCTCCCGTAGGTGATAGCGTGATAATATGTAGCCTATATGTTGACCTGACCTCTTAGTAATATTCATACAAAATTTGAAGTAAATCCATGCAGTACTTTTTGAGTTTATCCCGGACAGACAAACAGACAAACAGACAAAAATTCTAAAAACTATATTTTTGGCTTCGATATCGATTGTAGATCACGCCCCAAGTATTCTTTTTAAAAAATATTCAATGTACAGTTTTGACTTTCCTACGATTTTATTATATGTATATAGACTTGTATGTCCCTACGTTTTCCTTTTTGGTGATACATTATTTTTATAAGCACAAAAACCCTCATGCTCAAAATTATCGCTATCAACAGAGGCCTAGTGTACAAATTTGACAACTATTAATGAAAAAAGAAAAACATAGGGACACAGTATATTATATCCATCTTAATCAGTTTATGAAATATCTTTTAAATTCGTCCGATATTGGAGGAGGTAATAGGCGAGAATCAAACCTCGAATTATGACTTTTTACTTAGGCTTTTTCAAAAGTCTCTCCGACCGCATTTCCTCTTATTAACTTAATCTAGACGAGAACGAGGAAAACTGTTCCACCGTAATACAATTAAGGGCCTATACTACCTCAAATGGCTTAGCATGATCCTCCGTTATGTCGAAAATACTGCAGCATTAATTTTGAAATAAATATATGGTAAATTTGAGGATTAATGTTAGGTCTTATGTTAGACGAAAACACGATTCCATAAAATTTTCTCGATAGAAAAAAATTCCAAAGTTACCTCCAAACAGAACAGTAAACCGCTGGTATTCAAAATATACTTCAAATTAGATAATGAAACTATGTATACTAACCGAACTAACTATAAAACAGGTCTTACATTTTTTTTTTTTTTTAATTACTATTATTTTCACCGTAAAAAGCAAATACCTAAACTATTGGCGCTGCCTGCCGGCAGCACCGCACTCTGTCTCGCTCTCACTCAGTCCGCGAGCAGTATCGTTCGAGCGAGATAAAGAGAATTTTAGCTGAGGTAGTATAGGCTCATAAAACTAGTACAGGGAACAGAGTGAATCTGTTCGTGTTGACAACCAAAATAATTACCTACCGATACATACCAAACAAAAAAGTTACCTACCTTTACTGGTTATTTGTTACTTAGGGCTGATTTCACCAAAGTCAGATAACTTTTAATCCTGCGTTATCTAGGTGTATCTATCTAAGTGTTTAATAAAATCCTAGTTAGAAGTTTCGTAACCCATGAACAAATTATAATTAGGTTTTTATTTATATAATCATTTTGACAAATCGATAGTAAAAGTAATATGTTACAAAAATAATAACTACACCCGTCTGTCAAATCAAATCAACATTATCAGCTACTAAGATAATGCACAGAGACGAATTAGGAAACTTATTTTTGAACAAACTTTTGTTTTAATTTTGACACCACCGACATAGTTGTAAAGAACCCGCGACTTTTTCTGCGATACGGGATGAAAAGTTGCCTATGTCTTTCTACAGGTCATGGTCTATTATGTGCCAAATTTCATCTAAATCCGTTCAGCCGTTTTAGCGTGAAAGCGTAACAAACAAACAAACTTACTTTCGCATTTGTAATATTAGTTAGGATTACGCAGAAGCTCATGAACATAAACAAATTTCAAAAGTTATTTAAGTATTCAAATTACGCTGAGAATCAGCACTCTTCGAATGTCATAATTACATGAAAGTCTCTCAAAACGCTCGCCCTTCACCACTTTTTCGTGCTTTAGCTGGGAAGAAGAAGTGGCGCAACAAACACAGACTTCATCACAACGTGAATTTTGAAGCAATCCACCTACTGATAAGACGGATTTAGCCCGAAGACTGAAACAGACACAACTAATTAAATTAGTGCAATGTAGTGACGTCACTAGTGAGTCTAGTGACATACCAAACGTAGTGGTAACTGTGATAAGTGCTGTTTCTAATACTGTCTCTGTTCAACAGTGAGACCTCGAGGGGAGTGTTAGAGAGAGCGCACAAAGTGTAGTTCGCGTTATCGCGACAATGTAGCCGTAGCATAAAGAATACATGAACAAGTGTAAGAAAAATCATTGGACGCATTCGTACAATTACTGACGAAGCAACTTAAGTTTAAATTAAATTACTTAGATATGATATGCAAAATGGGCAGCAGCCCACAAAATGTGTGGTGGGTGAAACTATGGACCCCGTGCGTTTGCAACAGAAATAACATGCAGACTTCTGCGAACCTTGTTAGATTTCTACGCTATACCTACTCGCTCTGATCTTGTTGTCTAAACATCTAAGGACATACATAATCGCCTTAATTGCGTAACATACTATCAATCTGAATCTGAATAATTTTGAAGGACATTGCTTATCCATTACTTCATATGTTTGAAAAATTTCACTGCTCAACAACGTAGATAACGCAATGAATGTTGTTGAACTGTCAAAATTAAAGCCATTGCTACTATTAGTGTGTTACGCAATTACCCCGCATAATTATTATATTATAAAGTAGGGTCCTAAATCACCGAGTCAAATGCGGCTCTGTGCGCTCACGCACGTGCTGCGCGCTCGTTTACGTAGACATGCGTCACACGCGTGCGCTCGAGTGTCTTACTGAGGCTCTCATAAGAGGAAGTGGCTTCTGTTATTTTAATAATTTTACTATTTCTAAATTGATTTGAGTGTAGTTTTGAATTGTGTCCACGAGTAGAAGACTAGAAAGCCAACGTGATAGCTAGGTACTTGTCGAGGATGTATTCTATTATATATTTAGAAGTACACTTATATGTATGGTTATACATGGTACTTATATGTATGGTGGTATGTTTTATGGTAGTGGTGGAACAAAAATATCTACTTAAAATCTGAATTTAGTTAAGTATTTTTGTTACTTCTTATAAGTAATAAACAAATTATCGCTAATTGTGACACGTTTTTATCAAGAAGAAGTCTGGATTTGTGCCCCGTTGACTGACTGTAGGCTTTAAAACATAATTGGCAAAATGTTGGTGTTCTATAGGTACAGATGCCAAGCACATCAAGCTACCCGAAACTGTAAAATTTTCTCAATCAACTTTGTACCTTATGCTGTAACGATAAAGTTGAAAATCTATTAAAGAAATTTGACAGATTGTAGTAGCTTGATATGCTGCTGTCTGTACACTTCTACCCAAATATTCAGGAATCAGAGGGGTGATATTGTGTTATGTGTGTAAACAAAACTAAACTAATAATAAATTGAAACCTACTCCATACTAACCGAACTGTTGGAATCTCTGTAACACGTTTACGCCCCAAAAAGATAAGAATGACTGTAGTTTGTAGACTGTCACCGCCTGGTTAAAGTAGCAAACAAACCACAGATTAAATTAATGAAATAGTTATGATGTAACTTCCTTTTCATATCCCAACGGACCAGTTTAACTTCACAGCAACACACTGACATACACTCTTCACAATTAACTTTTAAACCCATTCATCAGAGGTAATACGCAATTATGAATATTTTGTAATACATGTCAATCCCACTAAAATACACTATCCTTTAAGATGGAAGCGCTAAGGTAATTACGATTTTTGCAATTTGCAGCTCAGTGTCTGGATGTACGTTGATTAAAATATGTTTCGCGACTGTAAAAAATATGTATTTACAGAATTATACTCATTACAATGAGTAATACAACTTATTAAGTTAGTTTCATGACATAGTCATTCAATAGGATTACTTGGTCTTAGAAAGTTATATTGATGACTTTATTGATTATAATTCTGTAAACGTAAGAAAATTTGAATTTTGCGGTTTACCCTGGCGATTTCGCTTTAAGATACAGGCTTGTTTTTGTATCGGATGGCAACGCATCAGCGATGCTTCTAGTAGCGCAGATAGAAAACGCCGACCCCATCTAGTTTAAAACAAAAAAGATTGACGTGTAAAATTGTTTGTATAAACCTACTTACAGAAAATAAATCTTTTAACATTCATAGATGGCTATGGCTGTAAACTTGGACCATAAAGAGGGCTCTGCTTGTTGTGTACCGATAACGTAAAAAAACATTACCCTCTTTCTGGGGCAGTCGGGTAAAAAGAGGTGGGCTGTGACACAATAGGCTAGTTTCCACCATCAATATATTGAAAATCTATTTAGTCCGTCAGAGTATTGGAAAAAAATAGACATGTATTTTTTGTTTTTGTAAATCAATTAATATTGACAAAGATAAAACGCATCAAAACTCGGGAGTGGGGGCTCGTGACGTCAGAACGCACGAACGAACCAAGGTGTGACCTTTAAAATTTCGTATCTTCGTCAATTTGGTTTACGTAACAAAAGAAAAAATACGGGTCAAATATTTTTTACATAGTAAGTAACTATGATATCAGTCAGGCTTTTTTCGGGCTTCTGACTGCCCGAACGACTGTCAAATTAATATCAATGAAAAACCAAACATGCTGAACTGAAATTCACTAAAGCCACATAATTACACCTACACATTATTACAACTAAATAATTACACCTTCAGTGGTTGCCATAAAAAGAAGGCATTATGACATTGTGGTACGTATCTAGTACTGGCTTTCTTACACAACCCAATAAAATAACTTCTGGATTAACTAATTAGATACTAATTACAATGTTAAATAGATTACTGTGTTATCTACACAGCAATATTGTTATCTTTATGACAGATAAGTATTTGAATTCATTATTGTAATGTTTACAGAAGTATACTACGGATAAAGATAAGAATACACATTTTAATACTCATAAATTATAATTAATTGATTAAATTACACGCCAATGCAATGTTCGCGTCCTCACCAAAGCGATTATCACGCAAACACGTGACCGTTGCGTTAATTTTGTTCGGCGAATCCGAACGCGTCGTCGGGCCGACAGAAGGGTGCCTTCAGGTTTTCAAACAACAAATGAGTAACATATTCCCGGGACCCAACGAGCATCGGTTGTATAGTCGCGCAACCGATCGCTTTGTCGATCCATTAATTGGTAACGTTTACACAAGTGGTTATAATTATCTGATAAAGAAACGATTAGTCATTTAAATACGTATTAGTTAGTATTCATTTCTTCACGCCTCTGTCCAATTGTTAGATGAGCAGAATTCCGAACCAGAAATCTTAAAAAATAAAGAAGTAAAACAAATTAAAAATACACATAATATTTTTACAAATATTGCCTTTAGTATCTATACTGTTGACATTACAATGAATAACTTATGGCTGCCAGTAACAATCACACTATACTAGTTGATATTGCACACACTATCACGTACCATTCCACTTGCTCACACATACCACACACAGACACACCACACACACCCTCACACACACAAACACACCCTCACTGACACCTATATTAAATTATTAAGCAGATTAAGATTTTATTTTTTATTCCTTTTTTTTCTTAAATGTAAAGCTAGTATTTACTCATAACATTATTATGTAATGCCGATAAAATTGTAGCATCAGCACAAGTACTATATGTTATGTATAAATTATTTATCACTGTACCATTAAACTAAGGGGACCGAGACTGCTTCTCCTTAACACAGGTTATTTTGTAACCTAGCTAGGAGAACAGTGCTTCACCCATTCGATTGTAGACTACCTAACATATTCCATAAGATCTTACTATAACCATTTACACCTACTACAATCTGTCTATTTGAGTAAATAAATAATTATTATTATTATATTGTATTACACATAGGTACATACCTAATGATAGTCTATAAATCTGTGAATTATAAGAAAACAAAGTAAAAAAAAAAACAAAAATTTCGTTTATAATTTATTACAAAAAAATATAAGTTTCACGTTCATTCCACGTTCATTTCCCGCCATAACGTAGGTAATGCCGCCATGCTTACCACAGACAATAAAAATAGACAAACACAATAAAAGAATAAAATACATTGTCTACAGTCTACACTAATCATAAACCACAGAAAAGGATCATTGTGCTAATGTTATTGAGTTAAATCATTTTCAATGAACATTTACTGCTGCTTATGGGTTTGTTGTAAATAATAATTTAATTTATTTGAAAAAATAAAAACATAAGTACCACCTATCTATCGATAGTTGAAGGTGTTTAGGTATTTACATGATTTAGTTTTCTGTGAAGTGTGGGTAAAAATATAGATTTAAAAGAGTTAGTATTCAATGCCCCGCCCCGCCCCTGCCCCGTTGGTCTCGTGGTCGCAAGCGCGACTGCTGCGCGTGGGGTCCTGGGTTCGATTCCCGGGTCGGGCAAAAGTGTTATTGAGTTTTTCCATTAGGAATTTCGTAGTAACAGCCCGGAGTTTGCAAGTTGGCGGTGTGATACCCCCGTGCCTCGGAAAGCACGTTAAGCCGTTGGTCCTACGCCTGATCTCTCTCCAGTCGTGTCGGATTGCCGTCCCATCGGACTATGACAGTGAGGGAAGAGGGAGTGCACCTGTGTTTGCGCGCACACTTGTGCACTATAATATCTCCTGCGTACCTGGCTAATCTCCGTTGAGATTGGCCACCGTGACCGAAATCAGTCGGGGAAGCTATTATTATTCAATACGAATTAGTTTACAAAATACTCAAAAATCAATCAATCAACTCACCCTATTGCAGTCCACTGCTGGACATAGGCCTCTGCCATGCTGCACCACAACGCCCTGTACTCCGCCTTCCGGATCTAGTCTGTCTCAGCCACTTTTTTGAGGTCATCGGTCCATCTACCTGGGAGGCGTCCCACACTACGCTTGCCGATACGCGGTCTCCACTCCAGGTCTCGTCTGCTCCACCGGCGGTCCTTCGATAAACACGACCAGCCCACTGCCACTTCAGCTTGCTTCCTCTGCAAGCAAACGATAAAACACTACCACTACAAAATACAACAACATCAAAAAAAAAATATCAAAAATCTGAAATAAACAACATTTTAGAACATCAATGTCGTCACAATTTTTAAACCGGCTGCGGCTACTAAAATTGACGATGAATGACGATGAATTATTGATAAAATCCATTATCCATACAAACCTACATTGTATGGAAACATGAAGGAAGCAAGATCCATTGTTTTCTTTAAAACACCCTCAATAGTTTTGTATTTGAAAATATTTGCTCCAATTCGACAGCAAACCTTGAGTGCAGATGGCGGTCATTACTCCCGTCATTTAGGTCAAATGTCAAATCAGAGACTTAAATTGAAACTTGTACTCGAGCCCTTTTTGGTACAAGGTATTCTGATATCACAAACAATGATTTCACATCTTTTCACGTTCGCTAGGTCAAAGTCATGCTTTTTATTAAATGAATAGATTATATAAAACGTAATAGGTAAAGGCCGTATGATGTGTAGAAGCATAATAGAATGAATGTATTTGAGATTCAATGTCAGACTAACTCAAGTAGTGCAAACGCTTAGTTATTTGCTCATTCACTGATTGTAATACCAGTGAACGTGGCACTCCATCGAGTCACAGACCGCAGCAAAAAAAGATCCACTGTCCACAAAATAATAGAAGTAGGGTGAGGGACCGATTTAAGAAGAGAAGAATGATCACACTGACCTTTTTTTTCAAATGCAATTTTAATGAACCGACTTTAGGAGGAGGTTCTTAATTCGTCTGATTTTTTTTTTGTATGTTTGTTAGGCAATATCTTCGGCAATTATAAATCGATTTCAAAAATTTTGTTTTTAATGGAAAGGATTATATTATATCACAGGGGTGGTTCCATAAAAGCTTCAATAATACATAATATTTTGCCACTTATATTGATGATGAATAAATGACTTCCTGTCACTGATATTTTACTTAACAAGTAGTGTAATACGAATTTATGCGGGTAAGTACAACTTAAAAGTAAAAAATAATAACTTTTTTACAAAAAAAAAACAACCGACTTCCAAAAAAGACTACAAAATGAAAAATAACTTTAATTTCGGAAATCGGTGGCAAACAACGAAAATACGAACCCAACGACACCGACTTCCGAAATTAAATTAATTTTTCACTTTGTAGTGTCTTTTTTGGAAGTCGGTTGCTTTATTTTTGTAAAAAAGTTTTTATTTTACGAACCTTCTTGAAATGCTAATTATAGAGCATTATCCTAAGATGTTACTAATTGAGGAAAAGTTTTGAGTATGCTATAGGTAAGAGTAGGGGATGACCAAAGAAACGATGGATGAACTGTGTGTATGTTGATAATTATGGTTAGAAAGAGTGTGACTACCGAGATGAAGACTAAAAGAGAAGTGTGGAAGAAAAAGGCTTGTTGCGCCTACCACAAATAAATTGGGATAAGATCATGCAGTAGAATAATTATATACAATTATACAGTAGGATACAATGTCATGTGCATTGCTGTACCGAAAGTGTAACCCATCAACCTTCAAAGCAAGAGCGAATAAGCATCTTTGGGGCTTGCTTATTCCATCACAGACCTCATCCATCGCTTTCCACCAGGCGAGATCGAGGTCAAGAGCCCATTTTGCAATATAAAATAAGTGTTGACAAACTGCTTCATCGTAATTAATCAATTTCGTCATTAAAATTAATAATTTCGATATAAATATGGCTAAGGTGGCTGACCTACCTACGTTTTGCGCCCGATAACAATACGTCTTATTTGCGGCCTTTTCACATTGCGTAGGCGCCATTCAACTCTAAAGAGGATACGTGCATTAACTATAATAGCTGCTCATATTGTATTGCATTTGAGTATTGAATAGGGTACCTGACCCTTTAGCCTGTGACCTCAACAGTTGGTACATTTACCTTGTTTATTTTCCACCGTGAGACGATGTGATTGAAGGAAATCGTAGCCAAATAACATAGCATAACATTCAGCCTGTAATTCCCCGGAGGGTCAGGTGTACCTATAGTAAAGACGCCAGCACATCAAGCTACTACAATCTGTCAAATTTTGTTAATAGATTTTCAACTTTATCGCTAAAGCATATGGTTCAAAGTTGATTGGGAAAATTTGACAGAACTTGCGGCTTGATGTGCTGGCACATCCACATTTTGCCAGTTATGTTACCGCCACGTAGTAATCGGCGTGGAGTGTCTTGCCATCGATCAGGTACCTACAAGATTTTGCCCGGCCGTTGGTCTTGTGGTTGCAAGCACGACTACTGAGCTTGGGGTCGTGGATTGGATTCCTAGGTCGAGCAGAGTGTTTTTTCCATTAGGAATTTCATAGTTACACCCCGGAGTTTGAAAGTTGGCGGTTTCATAACCCCGTGCTTTGGAAAGCACGTAAAGCCGTTGGTCCTGCGCCTGATCTCTCCCCTGTCGTGTCGGATTGCTGTCCTATCAGACTATGAGAGTAAAGGAACAGAGAGTGCACCTGTGTTTGCGCGCACACTTGTGCACTATAACATCTCCTGCTTACTCTTCATTGGGATTGCCACCGTGACCGAAATCGGACGGGAGGCTATTACTATTAGATGGTATAATTGAAATAACTTTGTACTCATCATTAAGAACAACTTTTATTATAGGACCAAACCTGAAACAGAAAAAAAAGTAGCTATTCCCTACGTTTTGTTCAGTTAAGTGAACATGAATGTATGGAAAACCTGGTTTCTCGTGATTTTTATATTGGTCCCGTAGTAAAAGTTAATCAAAAAGACTATTAAGAGATTTTCAATTGCATCAATTTGAGCTTTCATGGCTTGAATTCAGGCCTGAAGTTAAGAAAGAGAGAGCCATAATCCACTAAGAAAGCCCAATGGTATTCTCTCAACATCATTTTGAAATTGGGTATCCAGGCAAGAATCCGCGGTCGGACTGTGCGGTCACCTGAGTGTGATCCGATGTGAGTTGAATAAATCAGAAGGTCAATTCCTGTATTTAAAAAACATTCAAAATCTAGTCGCAATCTCATCTCAGCGACAATCAATGTCAAAAACTTGTCAAAAATACTAACTACTGAGGACTAGAGATATTTTTGACAGATTGAGAATGAGATCAGACTGAGAACGTTCTTAAAATTCCGAGAATTGCCCCTTTGATTTGCAATAAACTTCCGCGCGGTTCCAATGATCAATGACACATCGAGACCTCTTCGAAAGGACACAGTAAACGGTTAGTACCGGGTGTCCTAAGTAACAGAGTTTCTAATATTCTAAGGCTTTTCCTTATTCTTGTTACGTAATATGTCAATTATTTACTTAATTAGGATCGACTCTTCGTGACAGTTTTCTGTGCAAAACTGTCTCATTTCATCATCACAATTGTATTTTTCTTAGCGTGTCAAAGGCAATCTAAATTGAGTCCGCCTTGACTTTCGTCGTATTCTCTTAAGATTTAGTATGGGCTATTGTAGTCGGTAAAAACACTAAAACTTTTTAAACTCTTTATTAAATTAATTTTAATGAAACTTCTTCGTAAAACGCTGTTAGCAAATATTAAATGAACTTACAAAATAATGTTTTAACTTGCGATTCGTTATGCTAAGTAAATAAGTATCATAAAACAACACGGTAAATACGAACGTTCATACATCTAGTTATACACGAACGGCGGTTGCGAGAACTACGCAAGTGACCTTTCTTTAGAACATCGCTAATAAAGTCACTGCATGTCCTTAAATGACATCCCCTCCCGGCTTTTACACTCGCTTCTGCCTTTTTACGAGTAGGTATATACAACTAGCTGACCCCGCAAACGTCGTTTTGCAAAAAAAAAAAAAACAGGGGTTTGAAAAATAGATGTTGGCCGATTCTCAGACCTACCCTGCCTACCTATGCCAATTCTCAGACCTACCCTGCACACAAAATTTCATACAAATCGGTCCAGCCGTTTCGGAGTAGTATGGTAACTAACACTGTGACACGAGAATTTTATATATTAGACTAGCTGACCCCGCAAACGTCGTTTTGCAAAAAAATAGATAGTAGCCGATTCTCAGACCTACCCGATATGCACACAAAATTTCATACAAATCGGTCCAGCCGTTTCGGAGGAGTATGGTAACTAACACTGTGACACGAGAATTTTATATATTAGACTAGCTGACCCCGCAAACGTCGTTTTGCAAAAAAAAAAAAACAACCGACTTAAAAAAAAAAAACACTACAAAGTGTAAAATAACTTTAATTTTAATTTCGGAAGTCGGTGTCTTTGGTTTTGTATTTACGTTTTTGCCACCGACTTCCAAAATTAAAATTAAAGTTATTTTACACTTTGTAGTGTTTTTTTTTTGAAGTCGGTTGTTTTTTTTTTTGTTAAAAAGTTTTTATTTTTTACTTTTTGTAGTCAGAGTGCATCTCATGACAATTCCAATAAGCCCAAACACGGCTAGAATACATGGTTTTATTACGAAGTTCCGGTACCTACCTTCCAGCTTCATCATCAGATCGGTTTGATGGTACCATTTTCGTCAGAACCATTTATTTAAATTTGCTTCGTCATAGTCGCTTAACTATCTTAATCGAGATATCTTATCGCCACCCGTAAAATACTTATTATCATTGAAGAGTTCCTGTGGCTATCTGTGGTCTCCTTCATCAGTTCTACTTCACCAAATTATACTTTTTGAATGCAAATGCCTGACATGTTGATGAAAATACCAAATTTGCTATATATATGCCTATAATATTTGAGGAGTTCCCTCAATTCCTCATGGATCCCATCATCAGAACTGGTTTTTGACAAGAATGGAACCAATCTGGAAGCATATCCTTTCAAATAAAAAAAAAATTCCAAATCGGTTCATAAATGACGGCGCACTGAGGTAACAAACATAAAAAAAAAATACAACCGAATTGATAACCTCCTCCTTTTTGAAGTCGGTTAAAAAATAGATAGTAGCCGATTCTCAGACACACTCGATATGCACACAAAATTTCATACAAATCGGTCCAGCCGTTTCGGAGGAGTATTTTAACTAACACTGTGACACGAGAATTTTATAATGAATAGCACATACTATCAAAAGTATTATTATTTTTCTTACACAGGAACGTAATCTAAGGCTGATACCACTGAACAACAACCAGGAACAATCGTACAATAACATATAAATATATGTTTATGAAGACCAGAACCACCAAAAAACACATTGGCTCTATCAACGAGATAAACTGAAAAATATACGCGCGATAAGAAATGCGTCAGAATTCAAAGTGTAGACCCACGGGATTTAAGCGTGGTGCCGTTATACAGGATGTTTCATTACACACACGAAAATATTGACAGCAAAGAAGAAGAAACTGAGGAAGTTAACCGTGTTAAATCATGCGCTTTACTTCAGACAAAAGTGTAAATCAATCAAATCGCAGTATCAGTATACATAAAATAAATATCATGAACAGCCTGTATTGCTCCAGTGAAAAATAAAAGAAACAAATAATTCCTAATTTATTTATTTAATATTTCAAGCACAAACATATACAGAGGCTTCCATTAGTCAACCTTTGGGTTATGGAGAGCGTAACGTACGTGCAATTTCGAAATATTGAGCAGTAAATATTTATTAAAATATAAAGATACACATAATATATCTATTACTAACTCATCATCTGCCGATCCTTTTCTCAACTATATTGGGGTCGGATTCCAGTCTATCTGGATGCAGCAGAATACCAGTATTTTACATGGAGCGACTGCCTATCTGACCTCCACAACCTAGTTACTGGGTAATACGATACCCCTTGGTAAGACTGGTTGTTAGACTTTCATGCTTCTGATGACCCGTAACAACTGTCAAAGATGCAATAAAATAGCCGGGACCAACGGCCTAAGGTGCTATCCGAGGCACGGGGGGCTTCGGTACGTAAAGATGGTCTGGTCACCCATTCACGAACCGACCGTGGCAAGTGTAACTTAGCCCGATCGATCGACCCGTGCGGCTATTATTACTTCACCACGAAATCTCCTTACCTATTACTAACTATAAATATCAATCTATACATTTTCTCATTGCGTGCTGGTTATTTCATACAGTTTCATGCCTGGTTCAAAACAACAACGTGATGCTTATGAAGAACTACACGATCACCCATCAGTAGACCTACGGCGATCGAGTGGCAGACGTAAGAAAGCCACTGTGTGTATGTGTGCACTTACATGAATTTGGATTTTTTTGACAGACCACAAAAATCAACTTCCCGTCAAGAATAGGCCTAGGAGATGAAGATGAGAATGATGAAGATGCCAACAATGCAGATGAGAATGATGAAGATACCAATAATAGGTCTAGGAGATGAAGATGAGAAAGATGAAGATGCTAACAATGGAAATAAAGATGAGAATGATGACGATGTCAACAATTCAGATGAGAATGTCGAAGATACCAATAACGGAGATGAAGATGACAATTAAGATGAAGATGCCAATAATGAAGATGAAGATGAAGATGAGAATGATGGGGATGAAAGTGAACATAATGTGCAATTTTCTAAAATAGCTGTTGCAACAGCAGTGCTGCTAGTTGACGATGCGGGACGATGAACAAGTGGAAGCATAGCCCTTAGAATGAAGGTCAGCTGTAATGCTATAGAATGAGAATAGAATGCATCTACACACTCAAATTCAACTCTATAATCTAGCTAGATTATATATCAATTAAGTCATAAGCAGACGATGCATATTATCATTTAGAATTTCGATACGATTTGTAGATATAACTGTAATTGTAGCTATGAGAGCTACAATTACAGTTATACATATCTTCAAATCGTATCACCGTCCATAAGGCCGTTATTACTATCAAACAGACAAACATAACAGACTGTATGTAGTACCAATTAACTATAAAGTGTCTCGAGATAGATTACCGTGACAGTCGCGTGCGATCTGTCCAGGGTCCCGACCAGACTTGGCCCCACCATGCTGCCGACTGTACTCGCGGTCTTCCTCGTGGGTGTTGACTGTTTACGTAAGTTTTTTTTTTTACTATTGTTTATATGCAGAACTTCACATATACCTGCTTAGACAGCACGTTATGTATGTATATATTGTGTTGGGCCGTGAGCCGGTTTGACATGGATTACGACTAGGTAAGGTAAAGCCTCGTCTACAAAATCCTAATCTGTTTTTTTTTTTTCCTGTATTAATAAATACCAACTTAAGAATTATATTATTTTAACATATAAAAGATTATGTGTTACTATTATACTATAATGTCAATTTGCTTTTTTACACTATTCCGTGGTACCTACATGAGTCTTAAAAATATTTATATAAACACTTTTTTAATTTGTCTAGCACATAATTTGTATTATTCATTCAGGATTTATAGACTACATTAACTCAAATGGTTTATCCAAATCTGTGAGACCAGTTTACAGATTTAGTTTTAAAGTATCAGTATTCTACCGAGGATTATACTGGTTCTCCTACTGAAGAATCTCGAGATCCAACGTTAAACTTGCTTATAAAAACATCGGTCCTCGAGGACAAACTAAGTAAGTAGCTAAGAAGTAAGAAGCAATTTTTTAGGTAATTGAGAATAGCGCATCGCGGCAACAAAAATAAGGTTCAAAATAGCGATGCGTTTGATGTTAGTTGAATCGAATGATTACCACGATACGAATATTTTTCAGTTTTAATTATATTAAAAAATTAATGCGCGGCCCAGTCGAATACTTTTTACTAGGCATTTATTTAGTCGATTTATTTATTTTGTACGCAAAACACGCGCATTGACGTGGAGTTGCGGACACCAGCCCGTATTACCTAGTCGATTGAATTCCCTAATTATCATTACATAAAATATGATTTACACAGGGTTTCCCTAACTGTGCGTTGCGACGCCCTGCGGCGCCGTGGCACTATTCCAGAGGCGTCGTGAGGCGATCTACATAGATTTCTTTCCTTTTACCATTCGCGACATCATACTTTACGAAAAAGGTTTTTTGAAGTTGCAGTAATAAATAACAAGTACAGATGGAAAATAAATTGAGGGAAAGAGATGAGAATGGCAATTTTAAAGCTTGAAACCCGTTTTAGAGAAGCTATGCTCAGAAAAGCAAAATTAAATATATCTTTTATTAATTTTATTCATACTTAAATTTTATTTTTTATTATTTTCTAACAAAAAATATAGGTAGGTAGGTAATACGGGCTGGTGTCCGCAATTCCACGTCAAGGTGCGTATTTTTTTTATAATTTGTTATTTGGCTACTAGAACTACAACTACATAACAGGTAAAAATTTAAGGGGTGTCGCCAAAAAAGAGCACATTCCCAAGGGCGTCACTGTCAAAATAAGTTTGGGAAGCCCTGGTTTACATTATAAAGGATGTGTTTTTTTTTCGGCCAAACTTGTACTGAGGTACAAATTACAAGTAAAATTCCTTGCAATAAATTGTGTTATCAGCAGTATTTAAAATCCTCCAATATTCGACAGATTAAGAAATAAAAGAATACAAAAAATCACTACCTACCTCAAATAGTAACTGCGTTCAACGAAACGTTCTTAACAGCAGTGACAGCTATCAAACCATTTCATTTGTCAAAATATTATATGTCCTGTCCTCAGCGAAATTCTGCGAATACATTTCACCGTCAATCTAGGAGCCATTAATATATAAAAGTGGAAAGGAATACATCTCGTTTCCTCCAACCTACGATTAAGTATCTATTTATATTCAAGGGCTGTGTTCATCAACATTCCAACTGCCGTTTAGATATTAAACATTTAGTTTATTTCAAACTTCATAGGGAAAAAACTGTGAAAAGTCCGTCTAATCAGAGTCCAGAGTATAACAGCAAAGTTGTCGAAATCCAACGAAAGTACGATCGCAGCCAAATCACTGTCAAGTCTAAATGGATTAGCCAGGTCGTCAAGATGGAAGAAATCAATTGAAAGTCCATGGAAGAATAGCCAAATCAACAAATAAGAAATCACACACGATATAACGTGAAAACAACGAACAGCAATGAACCCAAACGGAATGTTGACATTATTGATTTATAACAACAAATAATATAAAAATAGATAATTATCGGCCTTGGAGCACAGTCTTTTGGCCTTTGAGAAAGCTAACCAAACGAATACAATAATCTGAAAAAATAAATGCATTTTTTTCATTATTATTCGCTGTTGTTGTTTCACAAAAATAATGTCATAAGAAGGCAAAAAACCTTTTGAATACAAAAATAAGATAATAATCAGTATATTTTTAGGATAATTTCTTTTTGTTACATTTATAAAATGAAGTAACGAAACGCATCATCGGAAGAATGTATCATGAGATTGCCAAATTATTAAATGGGTTGCAAGTTATTAACATCTTTGAAAGACAATTTCATGTGGTACAAATGTGTAAATAAAGCCAATATATAATTTTTCAGAATCTACGATTTTTTTTCCTATAAGTATTTCAGTACTTTTGTTCATAAGGTACATTGTTTGGCCACAGTTGTATGAAAAAAGAAACACCTCCTTTTGAGAATAATTTTATTAAGCGACGAAAAAAAATTTTTTGTACTCTGTTTTTATTTTTATTATATATTTTATGAATACGTCTTTTCTTTCAAAATTTGGCACTAAATTTTTTCCTGGCTTATAATTATGTACTAATGAGCCTAAGGGCGCATTCCACCAAACTTTTATACTTAACTCTTATTCTGAGAATAAATTTTGAATTTTTGACAGTTTTTCCGTACTAGAACTGTCAGACGTAAATTTCATTCTACGAATAAAATAAATCTGACTTTGGTGAAAACCGCCCTAAGTGTGTGACAACAAACTAAGAGGCAATTCTAGTGATTATAAGAACGTTCACAGTCTGATCTCAATCTCAAACTGTCAAAAATACCTCTAATTTCCGTACATTTTTGACAAGTTTTTACATTGATTGTTGTTGAGATGAGATTCCGACTAGATTATGAACATTTTTAATTAAATTAAAGGGAATTGGTCTTCAGAGCGAGGCCCTTGGGGCAAGGCCTTAATTAATCTAGGCACATAAAAAGCAAGCTTAATCTATCCTCTTTGAATAATCTACGAGTACCTATGTATCACTTACGTCACAAGGGGGTGTGACCTCATAACCCCGGAAACCTCACGGCGAGAATTCGTGACTTTAATTATAAACAATATCTAACTTTATCTATCACTTATCGCTGCGATTTTCGAGCGAAAAATAACAATTTTATTTTATCTAAAGGATTAAAGTTCATTCTGAAGGGGGTGACAATATTTGTATGTGTGACATGGCCTTAAGGTCATCAGTAGTGGGTAGATAGATCTATCGCTGAATCGACGAAAATAATATCTAAATGCCGCTCAATTTTAAGATTTAGTTCGTTGTGATAGAGTCTATATTATTTGAATTAGAAGATTTATCGTCATCCAGTCCAGTCATGTTTTTCATGCCAGAGACTTAACGAATATGAGTTATTTTTCGTATTGTATAGCTTCGATACGATGACACGATGCGATATTATATTGTTTCCCTAGAAGTAACCAACTGGCGTTATTCATTCTGGTATTCCTTAATTTTTAGGGTTCCGTACCTCAAAAGGAAAAACGGAACCCGTATAAGATCACTTCGTTGTCCGTCTATCAGTCTGGCCGTCAGTAAAGACCCTTTTTTCTCATTATCTCGTGGTGTCATTAAGTTGAAATTAATATCAAATACTTAGGGCTACGATCCCTTGATGCAGAGAAAAAATTAAACTTTTAAGTCAACGCAATCACACTACGGGCATTTATGTTTCGAAATCAAAACCTATAGTGTACTTCCCGTTGACCTAGAAGAATAATGAAATTTGGTAAAAAGCAATGTCATGTAGCACAAGTAAAGGAAAAAATCCGTAAACTGTAAATTTGTAGTTACATACCTACAAATTTGTTCGGAACCCTCGGTGCGCGAGCCCGACTCGTACTTGACCAGTTTTTTTATAAGTACCTACTTTAAACCCATTGTAGTATAGTAATTTTATTCGAAGTACATCATCTTACAGCGTAAAACATTTTATAAATATTTATTTTCGTAAAACATTTTAAAAGAGTAACTTTTGAGTTTCTTGCCCATTGTACTCGATACGATACTCCATTACGTCTTTGCGGCTTTAAGAACTCTTATGTGTAAAAATCAATTCTAAGAGACAATCGATAAAAACCGTCTACTGAAAAAAATATAATGAAGCCACATACAACAAAAAAATATATGTATCAGCCACATTATTTTCGTGCTTTTTAATTTGTCACTGTTAGTTGAAATGAAAAGTAGTAATATAATAAAACATATTCACATTTTTATACATATTCTCATAATATTTGATTAGTTCTATTAAGTGAATCGTTTATGATTTTATGTATTTTTTTTTTGTCTCCTTTAATCTTTCACACGCTGTTTACATCTCTCTATTTATTTTCCAATCGCAGGTATGCTGGAAGAGATTTCTTATGAAAAAAGCATCACCTTTGTACCTATTTTTCTGTTCTGTTTTTTTTTCTTGTCTGTTTATATATGTGTGTACATAAATGGTAAAATAAATAAATAAAATTAGAACAATATCAGTTGACACATAAGACATTTTAAGCACCAACTTTTAATTAATAAGCACATTGGAGATCTTGAAGTTGGTAAATAAATTACGATTTAAACGTCGTATAGCTACACATGAGAGTTTTTGCATTCGATAGAGCTTCAAAATGTAGAATCGGTTGGCGTAAAAAAGTGGTTTTGTCAAAAGTGACACATAAGAGGTCTTAAAGTCGCAACGACGATTTACTTCTTTACTATTACAAGTTCGTTCGTTTTGTTTAAGTCCCGTGTAACAGGAGGCAAGCCTGTTGCCATCCACAGCGAAAAAATCTACCCAAGTCCGCTACTGAGAAATTACTGATGAAAAAATCCATTGACAGTTTACCCGACCCGGGAATCGATCCTAGGACTTCATGCTCAGCTTAGCAGTAGCACTTAAAACCATTAGGCCAATGAGGCAGTTGTAACTTGTAAGGTCCTCCAATTTTTCGAGCTCTGACCTTAAAAGGAAAACCGGAACCTTTATAAGATCACTTTATTGTCCATCTCGCAGAAGTTTTTATTTATATTACAAGCCGTAATGGGATTTCCCATCGGCTAAATGACAGTTTCATGTTAATTTTCAAAAATCCTTCCTTATTGCTTGCTTTCGATATAAAAGTCTTGTGCTAAGTTTCATCCTTGTTGACCCAGCGGTTAGGCTCTGCGTTGTCTGTCAGAGAATGAATTTGATTTTCACTAAATGGATGATGTAGTTTATATACTATAGTCTAAGAAAAACAGCCTAGCCTAGCAGATATCGAACAACTATAGAGCAGCCTATAAATTCTGTAAAAATCTCACCGTGATAACATAGGTGAAGTGAGCGTGAAGTGAACTTATCAATGGAGGCAATCCTTAACATCAGGTGGAGTGACAGCTCACTTCACCTTAGTTTTCACGGTGAGATTTTTACAGAATAGCACTGCAGTAGTGATCCAGTGGTAACGACCCCGACATCGAGTTGTAGGTCGTGAGTTTGTAACCAGGCGCTTTTATACCGACTTCAAAAAAGAAGGTTCTTTGACTCGACGTAGGTGTAAAAGAAGCGAGGCAAGGTTCTCGGCTCGACGTAAAGGGACTCGACATAAAGGGAAGCATTCCTGTATTCGACCCGTATGTATGTAGGTATATTAGTGTGTCAGCGATTTTCTCAAAAACTAATGAACCAATTGGATGGTTCTTTCACTAAAATGACATCATTATCTAAATACTTTCAGGAAATATTTAGTGTATAATACATCAGGTAATTATTCTTATGTACAAAGTTATATGCATAAATGAACTATATCTCTGGCAATTCTTTTCCACTTAGTTTATATAGGGTGACTGGTAATTAGTGACCGATACCTAAACACGTGATTGTACTCATGATAACAAACAACTTTTACTATGGGACCAAACATGAATTCGCGAAAAAAAATCTGCTGTTCAGTCATTTATGTTCACCTAACTGGTCAAAATGTAGGTACTGAACAGCAGATTTTTTTTTTCGCGAATTCAGGTTTGGTCCCATAGTAAAAGTTGTTTGTTATCATAAGTACAATCACGTGTTTAGGTATCGGTCACTAATTACCAGTCACCCTATATTGATGATGTTTTAACTGATATTTACGTAGCAAGTAGTGTTAAGTAATTAAATTATTGTAGAGTAGGTACAAAAAGTGAAAAATAAAAACTTTTTTACAAAAAAAAAACAACAAACTTCAAAAAAAGATCACTACAAAGACTGCAGCACAGACATTACACAGACTCCCGAAATTATTAGTTATTATTTAATAACTTTAATTTCGGGAGTCTGTGTAATGTCGGTGCTGCATTTTCGTTTTTGACACCGACTTCCGAAAATAAAGTTATTTTTCACTTTATAGTGTTTTTTTTTAAATTGGTTGTTTTTTATGTAAATTATTAATTTCATCACCACTACTCTCAAAACTATGAAGGCAAACATCTTGAGGAAACCGGTATGTCCTAGACCTAAAAATTCGAAGACATGTGACATCTACCAACCCTGGGCCCACATGGTAGATTATAGCCCACTCCCTTTCACTGAGAGGAGGTCTCTGTCTCAGCACTCAACAGTGGGAACATTATTATCAGCTGCTCATGCTAGCAGATATCCTATAGGCCTGCACCCTAATTGCGTAAAACACTATTACTCTCAATTTGAATCATTTTGAAGCATATTGCTAATCCATCCTTCCTACTTAATGTTATAAATGCGAAAGTTTGTGAGGATGGATGTTTGTTATTCTTTCACGCAAAAACTACTGAACGGGGTTTATTCCCGGTCGTCCCCACCCCATCGTCCCCACTGGGCACATTTTAACAATCCGTGAAATCTCTTCTTCAAATATCCCCATTATTGTATTTTGACTGTCGGTCTATAGCGGAACGAGTGGGAAATAAAAGTTCCAATCGTCATCACTGGGGAGGAACGAAGCTTTTTTTCCCACTCGTGCCCAGTGGGGACGACGGGGTGGGGACGACTGGGAATAAACCCTGAACGGATTTTGATGAAACTTTACAGTAATATAGTTTATACATCAGAATAACACATAGGATACTTTTTATCCCGATCTTCCCACGGGATCAAAACTTACGCGGGTGAAACCGCGGGGCGCAGCTAGTTGCTTCATATGTTCGAAAAATGTGTCCGCTCAGCAACGCAAATACGCAATGAATGTTGTTGAACTGTCAAAATGAAACCCATTGCTACTGATAGTGTGTTACGCAATTACCCTGCGGATTGGAGATCAAGGTTTATAAACTACTGGCAAATTAGAGGTCACTGCCGCGAATGCCCTTGATGTAAAATTTGCGTCACCTTCGCGAGACTCACGGAAAGGGATATCCTAATGCATTGTTAGTGTGACAACTCGAAGATTTGGACTTTTCATTTATTTATTTATTATTTACTAGCTGCGCCCCGCGGTTTCACCCGCGTCAGTTTCGATCCTGTAGGAATATCGGGATAAAAAGTATGTGTGTTATTCTGATGTATAAGCTATATTACTGTACAGTTTCATCAAAATCCGTTCAGTAGTTTTGGCGTGAAAGAGTAACAAACATCCATCCTCACAAACTTTCGCATTTATAATACTAGCTGCGTCCCGCGGTTTCACCCGCGTAAGTTTCGATCCCGTAGGAATATCGGGATAAAAAGTATCCTATGTGTTAATCCTGGTTATAAAGTATGTGTGCCAAACCTCATCCAAATCCGTTGAATAGTTTTTGCGTGAAAGAGTAACAAACATCCATCCATCCATCCTCACAAACTTTCGCATTTATAATATTAGTAGGATAGGAAGTAGGATTAGTAGGATAGTAGGAAGTAGGATTTACGTGAAAATTTTTTGAGGAATACTTAGTGACAACGGCCAACACGGGCGTCATTTTGTCGACGGCAGCGGCCTACGCTGTAGGCTGCTTAACTCTGCAGTTGACATGTGCCGCTCGTGTGTATGAGCACTAATGTTACAAAAATAAATACATAGCCAATTGATTAGGGTGATATTTTGCAAAAAAAAAAAACAGCTATTTTAAGCTGACTTATGAGCTACGACACATATTTTCGTCGATAGGTAAATTCATTACTTTCCTCCTTCGTCTTTGTTGTTGTATTTGGGAAAAAACCATAAATAAAATTGTCACACTGCATTGGATTACATTTGTACGGCAGTGTGTAGTTGAATCGCCGTCTCTTAAGTGAGCTACAATACAAGAATGAGACGAAGGTCAACTTGATATTTTTTTATTGAGTCTAATTACGGGTATCATTGCAGTACCTTTGTAGAGCCTATTTTGTTACTTGTCATCATCATCATCTGCATAGCCTTTCCCAACTATGTTGGGGTCGGCTTCCATTCTAACCGGATGCAGCTGAATACCAGTATTTTACATGGAGCGACCGCCTATCTGACCTCCACAATTCAGTTACCGGGTAATACGATACCTTTTGGTAAGACTGGTTGTCAGATTTTCGGGCTTCTGACGACCCATAACGACTGTCAAAGATCCACGAATGACAGCCGGGACCAATGGCTTACTGTGCTTTCCGAGGCAAGGAGGGGTCTCCGTATGTAAAGATGGTCATTGGACACCCATGCAGAGACCGACTGCGGCAAGCGCAGCTTAACCTGATAGGTCGACCTGTGCACTATATAAATTACAGACATAATCAAACAAACTAGGCATATATTATGGTCTATTCTGCTGAATATAGGTCGATTTAGGAAAAATGACACTCCTACGTAAACGAAACTGCGAGAATATTATAGTTTCGGTACGTAAAGATGAAGATATCTCAAAGATTTATTATCCGTTTAGCGTATAGCGGTATGTAAAGATGGTCACCCATCCACGGACCAACCGCGGCAAGCGTAGCTTAACCTGATCGATCGACGCGTGTGGCTGTTATTACGTAGCCAGAAGCCCCTCCTATTTTGTTAGTTTTATTGTTCAGATATTGAACATAAAGGCAACACACGCTTACAGTATTCAAAATAAAAAAAAAATCAAAATCAAAAGTCATTTATGCAAACTAGGCTGAGTATCAGCACTTTTCGAACGTCAAAATTACAAAAGACAGTCCCCCCAAAACGCCCGCCCTTCACCACTTCCTAGTGCTTTCTCTGGGGAGAAGAAGTGGCCCAACAAACTCCCCAGCACAGCTGTCTGTTCAGTTATAAAATACTTGATTGTATACAATACTAGGTATGCAAAGTAATTGACGTTATGGCAAATAATATAATTTAGTGTTCTGTTGAGCTGACATATTATGTCAGCTTGCCACGCCAATATACCCACAAATACAATAAAATTTAAATTAACCACAATCATAATTTGACATTTTACTTATAATATCATTAATTTGACAGGTGTCTATTTGTGTTTCTAAATGCTGATAAAAAAAAATAAACGTTAATGTTATTCGATTGAAATCCTTTTTTAAATGCAGACTTAGTCTAGCCTTCAATCAACTTATCGTAAACGTTTTGCAATACACTACATAGTTCATATTATTCCTATCAATCAAGTTTTATCAATCAAAAACTTTTATGGCATAAATAAAATTTTGACGCAACATTCGGCGTGTTTGAGAATGTTTAGATCTTGCTCAATTTCAATAACTTGCTAATCTTTTAAACTAGCTTTAAATACTAGCAAACGAAAGGATTTATTTCTAATCTATAACTGTTTTATCGCACACGCACATACACACAGACAATAAGGATTGTAAAATCGCGCGTGAGCGATTGGGGATTGTCAAAACCAATATCATAAGGCAAAAAACGCCGAAAAAAACACTTTTCTTATAGAGAGACTCCTTTAATTTTTTACTTTTTATGTTTCTTATTTGTCTTTATATCGGTAATAGACACGCATACCCACACACATAGACACATAGACACTCTGTGAAAATTTCAACTGTTTACCTATTACGGTTCATGAGATACAGCCCGCTGACAGACAGACGGACGGCGGCGGAGGCTTAGTGATAAGGTTCCGCTTTAGGTACGACAGCTAAAATTGCTCGCGTAACAAAAAACGTTTTCATGGCTCAATCTGAATTTCCTTTTGAATGAAAATAAGTTTAGGCTGATTGACATTATGGATATTCTCTATTGGATACTTAGGCTTATTATCGAGCTTTTATAGACGAAAAACCCAAGCATAAGCAAACTTGGGACACTGGCCTCCCCTTTGTGAGAGGAAGTAGGCCATAATCCACCACGCGCGCCAGTGCGGGTCAGTGGATGTCACGTCATGACTTCGAGTTTTTTGGTTCTAAGACATGCCGATTTCCACTCGTGTTCTTTCAATATTTTGAGAACAGTGGTCATGAAAAAATTTAATACGAAATTAAATTGCCTGCCTGGGTTTGAACTGACGACTGGATTGTACCAGCACTGCTCTTAAGCCCCAAGTACCTACCTAGTGTTATTTATTTCACAAAATGTATCAGTAACATTTCTTTGACATTGCCCTATTTATTCAATGCCAGTCTCAACCAATCCTTAAAGTGACATATTTTAACACATATTTCAACAAAAAATATTTGCTGTAACTTTTATCATTGTTGAACAAATATTAGTATCTGTACAAATGAATGTAAAAAAAACAATTTAATCTTACTATGACACTGTCACCATGTTATAAGCATGACAGATAGAGCAAAATATTTGAATGAAAGACAAAGTACTATGTCGGAACGTATATTTGCGTAGCTGTCACTCCTTTTTTTTAAGGCATTGTGGGAGTTAACTTCACGTCTGAATTCCCCAAATGGATAGGCAGACGTCCACCCACATTTCGTCATTTATTTGTAAGTCTCATGTAAGAACGGGGCACAAATCCAGACTCCAGGGTATTACAATCCTGCCGGGGCAGCGGGATTGTCCGAAAGGGTTACCGCTACCCCGGAACACAAAGGGGTAAGGAAGGAACACGGGTGGGTTTTAGTCAGTAAGAGTCTGACACTCCCTTCTGCTCCACCTAGAGCGGGAGGGGTAATTTGATGATTTCCCATCCTCAAAAAAAAAAAAGTATTACAATCGGGCCTGCGGGCGGAGAGTATTGAGTAACTTTCCGTCCGATCAGGACCAGGCCCGTGCCGGACGGCGCGTACGTGTTCCACGCGCACCTCAAAGAGATGTCAGCATTAAGGAAGGGGCCCGAAAGGGCCGAAGCCTGCCGGGGCAGCGGAATTGTCCGAAAGGGTTACCGCTACCCCGGAACACAAAGGGCTAAGGAAGAAACATGGGTGGGTTAGTCAGTAAGAGTCTGACACTCCCTTCTGCTCCACCTAGAGCGGGAGGGGTCATTTGATGATTTCCCATCCTCAAAAAAAAAAAAAGGGTATTACGATCGGGCCTGCGGGCGGAAAGTAATGGGTAACTCTCCGTCCGATCAGGACCAGGCCCGTGCCGAACGGCCCGTACGTGTTCCACGCACGCCTCAATGAGATGTCAGCATAATAAGGAAGGGCTCGTAAGGGCCGTAGCCTGCCGGGGCAGCGGATTGTCCGAAAGGGTTATCGCTACCCCGGAACATAAAGGGCTAAGGAAGGAACACGGGTGGGTTTCAGTCAGTAAGAGTCTGACACTCCCTTCTGCTCCACCCTGAGCGGGAGGAATCATTTGATGATTTCCCATCCTCAAAAAAAAAAGCCCTAGACGTGTTGATAGCTGCAGTTTTTTTTTTAATGTTTATTTATCAAAAAACAGTTTACATGCATTTGTTGAATCTTCAAACATACCACCTAAACCATCGCGGGTTTAACAGCGGTATGGCCAGACACGGCAACTCGGTGCCAATACATAATTATTAATTAACGAATAATTAGGTAGGTATTTACATAGATTTTTTTTTTCTAGATCGCACTGCAATCTATAAAGTATCTTTTTAATACGTTTGAGCATTTTATTATTATTTTTATCTTTTATTTTCAGGTTTACAGATTAACCCATACAATTATTACATTAAAATATATTAAATTAAAATTACATTAAATTATTAAAATTGAATTACATTAAGGGCCCATTCCATCAAACTTTTATACCTAGAATAAGTCGTAATCTGAGAATAAATAAATAAACATAAGCCTCCTTACTAATAAACGTATTATATCAGATGAATAGTTACACATCGATTTCTCTCTTTCAGTCGTCAGTAATTTGACTTTCGAAAGAAGAAGACAAAGCGTTTTGTAGACTATACAACGTTTATTTAAGGAGGAAAGTATTTTACTTCAAGTTATTCAAAAACCACATTTGTGCCTTGAAAATGCACACCTTCGAAAGACATTTCCTCTTGTTACAATATAAGTGCACCAGTCTATTCCTAAGATAATAAAATAATTATCCTACTTGCATTATAATAATTATACAGGATAACAAGAATGTAAGCGGAAAACCTTAAAAAAAAACTCCAACTTAAAGAGGTCACAATGTTTTTGTTCGAAATTATCCTTATTTGAATGTTTACGGCAGCACTTTAAGATGTGAATTTTATCGACAAAGGAACGCATACGTGCCTTAATTAAAACCTTTTCACAGTTGAGATTTTTACGGGTTAAGCTGCCTGTGTGCAGAATCGGAGACGACAAGAGTCGTCCAATAGGATTTATCTCAGTGTAATTTTTGCACTCTTCTGTGAGAAGAAAGAGTCTTCTCAATCGCTCTCTCACTACTGAGAATTGACTCCATTTTAAATTATTAACGGTCTTTTACGCTCTCTTTTTTATTTTTCTCTCTCTCTTTCTCGCACGTATCCGTATCGTAAGCTTAGAGCAATGGTGACTCAGTTGTAATGGCCGCGTCTTACGAGTTCTAGGTCGTAGGTTCGAGCCCAGATAAGCGCTTTATTTGGTGTAAATTATTTCATTACCACTGCTCTCAAACTAGTGAAGGAAAACATCGTTAGGAAACCGGCAAGTCCTATAACTAAAAATTCGAAGATAGATTTAATTTTAGGCAATCTTTATGTGCCTTATGTCAATTTGGCAGGAAAGTAAATTCTTTGATTAGGTAGTCATGTACAGACGCCAGCACACATCAAGCTAATACAATCTGTCAAAGGATGTTGGGCAAAATGGACGTTCATCCAACAGAGTCAAAATACATTTCATATGAAAGCTTATATTTAGTACTTCATTTTGTAGTATGGCAACAAGTACCCAGGTGGCGGGAGTACTGAGATATTTAATATTATTGAGGTAAATAATTCAAACAGCTAGTATAGGTAGTGCAATCCACGACGACGCACCCCACTCTTCTTCCGTATCGTTAGTGGTTATCGCTAGTTAATTCCAATAGCGTTTTAGTTTTTTCAATACACACTAATTAATTACTCACTAAAATGAGTGTGTATCGACAAAACTAAAACACTAGCAGAATGTTGCACACTTGTTTTGTAAGCATTAGGAAAAAGAGTGGGGTGCGTCTTCGTGGATTTCACTACCTATAATAACAGTGTTTGTTCTCGGGAACGCAAAACAAAGGCAGGAGAGCAGCCTGCACCTTATCCCTTCCCCCGCTTGTGAGAAATGGTTACAACCGCGGCAACCGCCCGTGAATTGCGTGGATTGTGCGCGTGCGCACTCAGTCGTTGTTCGCTTGTTGTTTGTTTACTTTGTTTCAATATCATCAGTGTATTTCGACTTCTAGACCCCGGTTTATTTCTTGATTTTTTATTACTTTGTGATTGGACTTTTGTTTTATACGTTTTTTAAACCCGCGATCTTGCGTGTTTATGGACTTTCTTACTCGTTTGTGCTGCATTTGTTAAATACAATGGAAGCACGACGATGCGTTACGTGTCCGCGATCTATTTACCGACGAAGGCGACATGTTTTGGCGGACAGCATTCCTGAGCGTCAACCTCAATTGGCAGAATACATCCGAGAACATGCTTTGAACCATGTAAGTACTTAAATATCAACTTACATAAATTCATGTATTCGGTTCAACTTTATTTTACCGCTCGGCCGTCGCGGCCGTTTTGAGCGAATTGGCGCGAATGTCAATGTAATGAAAAATATAAAGAAATGTGTGGTGATCCCGCGCGTTATTCGTACGTACGATTAAAATGACGATATTTCTTAAGTTTTGTAAGGGAACTGTATACAAAACTTATGTCGTTGGAATCGTTATAAAATAAACTAATACATTTAAAAATGGAATAGTACAGTTTTGCCTTGTAATATATTACCTATTAGTTCTGAAATGATGAGGAGCGAATTTTCCCTAGTTTATTTAACAATGTCGTTACACCCAATTAAAAAATTAAACCATTATTTCAAAAGTTTTTTATTAACATAAAGATATTATATTTTACACTGATCAATAATTATAAGAACACACCTCCCTATACATTTTTTTTCATCCCACAAGCTTTACAATAACATGTTTCTCAATCTCAAGCGATATGGTGACCAACCGAGCGTCGCCGAACAAAAAATTGGGTAGAGTCTGTTCGGAAAGAGAGACGTGGCTAAAATCTGTTACTAATGCACTAACCATACATAGGAGCTATAATAAGTTTCTTTCTACCGGTATAGTCGCTGGCACGTAACTTGGCAAGAATCGATGCGTTTTTCGAAAACAGACATGTTTAAAAATAATCTATGGCAATTACCATAGTATAATGACAAACAATAAAAGTGACCATTTTCTTGTTTCACTAATTGTACTTGCGCTAACTTAATCCCACTGCGCCAAAACCCTGCCAAGTTACGTGCCGGCGACTATATCTAGAAAGGAATCATAAACTAAAAGAAATAGTAAAGAATCAAAATGGAACAGATGTGCTATTTTGTTACTCGCTAAACAATAAAGGCAATTAAAGCAAGCTGCGCCCTTAAATCCGACGACTGCTCTCTTTTCAAACAAACTTGTTCAGTGGGACGTCTTAGGGGCTTTATGTGTATATAAGTGTATATAAAAAACTGAGAGAACTGTAGGCCCATGTGACGATGATGTGATGTTAAGCCATCTTTGTCCTTTTCCTTGCACTTTTTTCAAGTTGCAGTTGTTAGAGAAGTAAGGATATATCAATATCACTCTAATTATTAGCCGCCGGTCGACTTCTAGGAGGTGCCTTCACAGATGCGCCGTTTTTTATCCTAAAGGTCGGTTGACAGCCAAGCGCATAATAGATTTTGTTAGACTTGTTAATAAAACATTTGTTTGTCTTGTTTGTTAGACTCGCTTTGAAATATGTATTTATTTTGTTTTCAGGTGGAGTTTAATAACCTGTATTCATTATGCCATAGATGTTGGCAACTCGTTAATAACGCTGTACAAAGAGTGCGACTTGCTGAACCTGGACAGCCCAACAACCCCCCTGATGTAGTACAGCCCGATGAAGCAGCACCGCCTCATGTAGCTGCACAGCCTCATGAAGAAGTGCAGCCCCACGAAGCAGTGCAGGCTCATGTAGCTGTACAGGCCCAGGAACAGCAAACTATACAAGTGCTAGAGTATAAACGAGCTCCGAACAGAGCAGATTGCTGTATTTTTAATAACTGCGAGAATGGAACACGGCGCAGGATTCCTAAATCGCTTAAAATACACATGCTTTGTGAATATAGTTTATATGTGCCCGAAGCAGCCAGAGTGTGTCAGCAGCATTTGCAAAGTAATGACTGGAATGAATTAATTAATAATATTCATACGTATCACGATTTTAACTGTGCTCAGTTTACAGATATATGTAATATTTTTAAAGAGGCTATTTTGCAAGCTACTAGATTTGATTTTGATACGATGACACAGCTAGACGACGATGATTTATATTTTTGGGTGGGTCTTAATTATGAGCAGTTTAATATTATATTAAATCAGACACCAACTATATCAGAACAAAGTAATCATCCGAAGACGGTTCTTGGTGTATATTTAGCTAAACTTCGTACTGGTGAAACTAATGAACGCTTAGCGTCATTATTTAATATGTCTCGTCGTACACTAGAGCGAAAGTTAAAAATTGCCAAAGAATGTTTGTTACAAGAATTTGTCACAATACATTTAGGTTTTAACCACATTTCAAGGAACGATATTTTAGAAAGGAATTTGTTGATACCTAAGGGTATATTTGGTAACAGCGAAAATAGTAAAGCAATCACAATTTGCGATGGAACCTACATTTTCATTGAAAAAAGTTCAAACTTTTTATTTCAACGTTTGTCTTATAGCTTGCACAAATATGATAATTTATTAAAACCATTCATGATAGTATGTACTGACGGTTATATAATAGACGTTATTGGACCTTTTGCTGCGACTACATCCGATGCAACAATCATGCAAGGGATTTTACGTAATGAAGATAGCCCCTGGAATTGGTTTTATCGACATGGTGATGTTTTTATTTTAGATCGAGGTTTTAGAGATAGCATAAACAGTCTCGAGGAATGTGGTTATGAGGCACATATACCGCCTACGAAAGATAGGAGCGAGAGACAATTAACTACGCAGCAAGCCAACAAAGCTCGATTAGTAACCATTTGCCGCTGGGTTGTCGAGGCCATGAATGGAAAAATGAAACAATGCTATAGATTACTTAGACAAACATATTTTAATAGAGCTCTTCCCCATATGTTACATGATTTTAAAATTGGTGCAAGCCTGTTGAATGCTTTTCATCCCGTTTTTCAAGATCACAGGCTGGCTCCAGATATCATGAGTTTGATTAATGAAAATATTAATAATCCCAATCGTTTATATGATTACGTTGAAATGAAAAACCTTAACAGACAACGTCGAAGTTTTACAAGAATGGAAGTAAACCTCCCATTCTTGAGTGATTTTCCTCGTCTGACTGAAGACTGTATAATATTGCACGCTTCAGGGACATACCTTATGAAGCTAGCAAAATCATATGTCGCAGAACATTTTCGCGATGGCATTTATGTGATTGAAATGTGTAGGGATGATACATTATATGATTTAAATGAATGTGATATTTTGCAAAACAATGTGTGGTTACTTCGAGTGCGGATAAAGTCGCGGCATGTGAGGGCACGCACATATTATTCCTATATTTTAATTGACAGGGACCAAATCGGCAGAAACACAATAATTCAGCACTACTGTACTTGTATGATTGGCAGAAGGACAGTCGGGAGCTGTGCCCATATCGTTTCCGTATTATGGTATTTAGGCATAGGAAGGTATGAGCCATTTATTGCTCCAGCTCAACATTTATTAAACCTCATTATCGATAATGACCCGTGAGTACACGCTACGGCATCTTATCATTGGTCAGAATAATACATAATGTTACAGAGTAACAATACTACAAATGTTTGTGTACAATGAGTATTAAAATACGCATATACCTAGTTTTGTTTATACACAATTATTTTAATTTTTAGTAGGTACTTACTGGATAACTTTTATTGGGTACTAGCTGCGCTCCGCGGTTTCACCCTCATAAGTTTCAATACCGTGGGAACATAGGGAAAAAAGTAGCCTATATGTTAATCTAGGATGTCAGCTACCTCCATACAAAACTTTATCAAAATTGGTCTAGCCGTTTGAGCGTGAAGAAGAGACAAACATACACACACTCAAAAACTTTCGCCTTTATAATATTATTATAGTGTGATTCTGCAAATAGCAAATGTAAAACAATGGGTATGCTGTTGTTATCTCTAATATATAAATAAATAAATGTAAAGAAAGGACCCTCCTCCGGGAGAGAAATGGGGCAACCAGTACAGTGCACAAACACAAAAAACCGACATTCCGACCTCGCCACCGAGGTCCCTCGCGACGTCCCCAACTAAATTGTTCCCCCCGACCCTTGCTCGATGAAATGCCAGCCCGTGCCGTAGCTGAGCCTGTAGCTTTAAATTCCCGACTGTGACCTCTGAGTTTGTTTCAGCCTTTCTTCTCAGAGTAGTCAGATAGGAAACGCCGATCTCATCAAGCTTAAATAATAATAATTTGGTCCAGCCTGTCTCATCTTGCTGTCCTCCCTCCAGCGACGCCATAAGCCCAGGTTCGTACCTCACAGGGGGTGCCCTTAGAGTACAGTCGCTTAGTATATTAGATATTCGCCCCTGGCTGGAGGCTTTCAGTTTTTGAGTCCGGTTAAGTAGTTACGACCTCTCAAGGTCAACTACGAGATGCCAATTATAAAACATAAAAAATTAAACAAAGAAATTAAAATAAAACCTTGAAATAAAAGTATACCCACAATTATTATGCATTTTATTTTATCAACCTTTTGGACTTCACTGCTCGTCAACCCCGGTGATTATGAAGATAAAATTCATGTAAACGTTATCTTACTATGGAGTACTAAATATTACGGTATATTTAATTTCTGTTGGTTCTACGTCCAGCCGCCATACAAAATTGCCCATCATCCTTTATTCAATAGTGTTTCAACATAAGGTTCAAAATTGGATGGGAAAATTTGACAGTTTCGGGTAGCTTGATATGCTGGCGTCTGTACTTACCTCAAATAAAGAAGATTTTTTTTTTTAACTTCGCCTTCACTTTCTCACTGCTGTGCAATGGCCTCCCGCAAATCCTTCTAGACATCCTTTTCTAGAGCTACCTCGATCCAACCCTTGCGGTACGCGTCTAGATCGTCTCGCTACTTCTTCCTGGGCTGGACTTGGCGGCGCCGTCCATGCTGAGGAACCTACCAGTCACAACAGTCACTGTGCATGCGGCATATAAAGTACAGACGCCAGCACATCAAGCTACCCGAAACTGTCAAATCTTCGCAATCAACTTTGAAAATAAGATTCAAAGTTGATTGGGAATAAATAAAAAAAAAAAAAAAAATGTTTCTCATACAATTGTTCTACAGCACAAAATTGAGGCAGCCCCGGTAAGTTATATGGATACTTGTGATGGGGTTACCTCGCAACTTCCCATGGGTTACTTTCTACAATGTTGAGACATTATAAATGAAAAGAAAATAAAATGTTTAAATTATAGGATGTTACACAATTTGTTGTATGTAGCATGTTCAGGTATGTGTAGTATTTGTGTGTGTAAGGGTGTGTGTGTATGTGTGTGGGTGAGGGTGTGTCTGTGTGGGGTGTGTGGTGAGTAGGAGTGTGTGTGTGTCGATGCTTGATTAACTGATGTATGTGAAGATTGTATTATACAGAGTTGATACGACCGAGGGGCATTAAATTACACTACGTATACTATACGTGTTTAGTATTAATTCGATACGGTATAAAAATAAAAAGCACCATAAATGAGATTTTTTTTGTTTCAAACAAACTAAATAGCTTACAAATCAGAGTAAAACGCAACCACCATTTGTAAATAAAGGAGAAACCCAAACTTCATAAAAACTTGGGCCTGGTGACTGACCTTGGATAACTATACAAAGTGGCAACGTCCAACGTCGCGCGCGGGCAGTAACTCGAAACACACTGTGGATTTTCCAAACTGCAGTACCGGAGATTTTGCCGATTTCAGATCGGTCCGAGAAAAGTACTCTCATCGGTCCATATTAAATTAGTTAAGAAATGACGGTCTTCGGATGTTTTATTTAGTAGCCATTGGCAGTAACTGTTGCTGATCGGCAAGTCTCTCGATAAAAAAGTTTGCACCTTCCGATATTTAGAAGGTTTGCGTTTTTTACGTTTTAGAACCTTGTGGATAGTTCTATGGCAACATCTAAACTGCCGGGCGGCTCTGTGGAGACTCGTCGGGCTGCGGGAAATATTGTCTAAAATTCTTTCGTCCCAAGCAGCGGGCATTTACCGAGGTGGCACTCCCTCCTGTTACAGCACTATACGTTTATTGACCCGTAATCTTTGTACTGCCAACTGTATGGTGCGGGCATTCCTAGGGCAATTGCGGCTATCACCATACCTTTCTCTGTAAGTTCGTAGAGCTAACGTTGCGTTTCCACGGCATTCGCCGTAGATTAAAATCATGTCAGTGTATTCTGACGCCGTGTCAGTTACACGAGGTATTTTTGAACACTTTAATTATACACACACACAACCAAAGTTTAACTATCACAATAAAAACAGTCAATTAATTACAAAAAAAAACACTAACACTAAATAATAATAATCCCAAGTTACGTGTCCTGTCACAATAAAAAAAGGAATACTGTCTTAAACTTATTTAGTGTCCTATCACAATAACAAAACAAATTCACAATTATTGTCAGCCCACAAGTTCGACTAAACAATAAGGGCGCAGGAGCTTCCGCGTACGTACCTACGTTCCGGAAGGGTAGCGTCGGCACACTGAAAAAACAAGTTTTTTGGAAGCCCCACTTACTGATCGCAAGCACAAAATACAGAGAGTACAGAAGTCAATCTACATACAAAGTGCGCTCGAGCAACGCACACATAGACACCGCTCACGGACACGATATCTCGGACTGGTTGGGACTAGTGCGAGCGCAAGTGCCATCCGCTTGAGACATGCGTCTATGAAGTGCAAAAATGGAGCAATAAAAAAAAATTATAACTGTTCAGTGGACGGTTGTTTAAATTCAACATTAAACGGTGAATTGTCGTTTTTTAATCTACCAGTTGTTTCAGAGAGGTAAGTAGGTATTTGCTTGTATTTCGATGGTTTGTATTAACGTAACACAGTAGTTAGGTAGGTAGGTAAGCGCCCCGGCCCCCGGTCCCGCGCCGTAAAGTAAAAGCGAACATGACTTTGTAGCACTTTGTGACAAATTTGTAATGTAACAATAACATTAAAATTAAAATATTTTAGTTATTATTGGTTTTTTCGCTTCTCATCAATAAATCAAAAAACTAGATGCGAGTGCCACTACCACGATAGTTTTTTGTGCATAAGCCAAAGTTTACAACCATAGCGCGACCGCCGAGCGTGGACTTCTGTACTTTCGGTATTTTGTGTCGCAAGGATCTAAGATACAATAGCAACACACTGACCTATTTCTATTTCTTTTACGCACGTGATGTTTTGCCAATAGGATTGTCACTCTCTTATGTACTACGTATTGGTTTATGACTTGCCTAAGAGCGGCAACAACGTATCGTAGATTTATCGTTTTAAGGTGCATGACCTATGCCTATAGACATAATCAGCTGTTAGGAAAAATACATCGTGTTCAAACGGTGCAAAAACTTAAAAAATCATTTGCGACTAAACTACTGTTTCAATTTAATTGATTTTTGGTAGAGAGCTTGATAATGATACCTAGTATAGGCAGTTTAAAGGAAAGCCCATCTGTCGTATCAACTTTGTATGTATGGGAAGATTTGATTTTTTGAAGATGGTAATCTATTAAAGAAATTTGACAGATTGTAATAGCTTGATGTGCTCGCGTCTGTACAATATTCTTAATGCCGTAGGTAATATTTTTAAAACATATGATATTCGTTACTCTGTAAAATATACAAAACGTCACACTTCATATATAACTTATATTTACACAATATAATAATACTTATTTCATTTAAAATTGCGATATTTCAGCATTGACACCGCGCTACCTACCAAAAAACATCTGTGCATATAATAACTTTGAATAAAAACAAGTTAAGGCAAGGAACGATGATTTTAACGAATACACGACGACATAATTACCAAGCTATATTTTTCCAATTTAAGCTCACCTCACATTGTATAGACTTTTCGTACAGTGAGAAGTCAGCTTATACTGGAAATGTATGGCTTGATATGGCGTCGTGCGTACCTATAAGTATTTTAGCCAAACGGAAAAATTGGGGTCGGCCTCGAGGAGTTAAGGAAAATTAAAGTATTTTGTTTACTTGACGTTTTACAAATTTTGTCACATAGGTACGCACGGGATTTAACATAATTCTTCGATACACAAAAGCATGTGAAACAAATATTTTATTTTTTTGTAAATAAACTTCTTTTGTCTTTTTTTTTCTCGTTTTGATTTCTCCCGTATCAATGATGCGCTCCATTCACTGAATATTAAAAAAAAAAAAACAAAACATTTATGTTGATGAATTGAATAAGTAGGGTGACAATGATCTCGAAGGATGCTGAGACCTAATACTTATCCAGTCATCGTTTTGGCGTTAGTACGCAAAATTTGTAATAATTTGTTGTAGTATTTGTTTGTTTTTATTTTAATAATGATTTGATAGTTTATTTAGTATTAGAATTTTGTCCATTTAATAAATAAAGAAAAAATTTAGGCCACGACTGTTATTATTCGTATTTAAACAACTGTAAATGTTTTAAGAAACATACAATGCGCCGAAACGTCGAGTTCTGCCAAAAATTTCGCTGGCATGACGAAATCGTTCAAAAAAGGGCCTTGCAACTCAAAACTGGTTCGGCATTGACGGGAAATTATATGCAGTCTCCGCACGAGGTCAATAGCCTTGTTTCGGTTACGAATGCAAAAAAAAAGCAACCGTCCACCTCACGGTAATCAGAAACAAGTTGTTTTTTTTTTACAAGTCAAAGAGTTTCGCGTAATCGGGGCTTGATTATGTCACTGGTCGAAAGTGAAATGTCAAGATATTGCGATAATCATTTATTATTTTGTCAACAAAGTTTTGAGATTTAACATTCTGATTAAAATATTTGCAAATTTTATCCTTATTTGAATTTTTAAGATAACACTTTATGATGTTAATTTTAAGACAAAGGAATGTGTTTACCATAATTTAAACTTCTTCATGGTTGAATTTTTACTGTTTAACTGCCTGTGCGCAGAATTGGAGGATTGCGTTTCTGAAACCTTTATAACTTGTTGACTGTATTCATTTCGATCTAGGTAGATAACTTCCTACTTCTTATTTATATTATATAATATAAATAGGTAGAAGGAAGAGGTATGCTTGAAGGGATTTCTTATGACATAAGCATCACATTTGTACCTACTTTTCTGTTCTGTTTTTTTTTCTTATCTGTTTATTTATATGTATGTACATAAATGGTAAAATAAATAAATAATATACTTAATATAATCCTACTTATAATATTATAAACGCGAAAGTTTGTGATGACAGATGGACGGATGTTTGTTACTATTTCACGCAAAACCTATTGAGCGGATAATGATGAAACTTTACAATAATGTAGCTTATACATCAGAACAACACATAAAATACTTTTTATCCCGATATTACTACGGGATCTACACATGTGTGGGTGAAACCTTGGAGCACTGCTAGTAGTATTATAAAACATACAGTCTGTTAAAACAATAATAACCCTCCTTTGGCGTTGCTGTGATCGGGTAAAAATAACAGTTTATGGCTTACACTTACAGGATCAAAAAGGACACACATGCATGCAATTTTTATTTGTCTTTTTGTAAAAATCTGTCATGGTGCTTTTCCGATTTTTTAAAATAAATTACAATTCCTTTTGTTAAAAACAAAAGGAGATGTAATTTGTAAAACTCAATCAGGTACTTAGTGCCAGTCTGAGAGTTTAAAAAGAATACATTAATCGTTGCAATTGTGACGTCAGAAAAGAAGTAAGGTCAATACTCTTGAAAATTGTTTCAGCAATTCAATGACGTGAATAAGTTAAAAAGACAAAGTAAGTGTTTTGAACTGTTTTTACAAGGTTAAAATAATAAAATACGTACTGATATTCAGAATTTCGTATGTTGTTTGTGTGCCCGTGCCGGACGGCGCGTACGTGTTCCACGCGCGCTTCAAAGAGATGTCAGCAGCAAGGACCCGCCCGAAAGGGCCGAAGCCTGCCGGGGCAGCGGGATTGTCCGAAAGGGTTACCGCTACCCCGGAACACAAAGGGCTAAGGAAGAAACACGGGTGGGTTTTAGTCAGTAAGAGTCTGACACTCCCTTCTGCTCCACCCAGAGCGGGAGGGGTCATTTGATGATTTCCCATACTCAAAAAAAAAAATAAAAAAGTGTATTATAACATAACGTAACATCACGCCTTAAATCTCAAGGATTAAACAGAGGTGTACAGACGCCAGCACATCAAGCTACTACAATCTGTCAAATTACTTTAATAGATTTTCAATATTATCCCTAAAGCATAAGGTTCAAAGTTAATTTTGAAAATTTGACAGTTTTGGGTGGCTTTATGTGGTGGCGTCTGTACCTATAGTACACCAAAATTTCGCCAATTATGCTTAAGTCCCATGTAGATAGGGCGACCTGTTACCATCAACCGGGTGCCTGAGGAATCCCTAATCGAAATACCCAATAACACTCTTCCTGACCTGGGAATCGAACCCACGATCTCATGCTCAACAGTAGCCTTTTTAATAACTAGACCAGGGAGGCAGTCATGGTCTAATGCATTAATACCAGTTTTGTCAATGTACGTCTTATGAATCTGCTAAGGGCAACGGGCAGCCGCCACGTGGATTTAGCTGTCAGAGTCTTACATAACCCGGAGGGGCTCGTGGCTAAGTAGTAATAGCCGCACAGGTCAATCGATCAGGTTAAGCTACGCTTGCCGCGGTTGATCCGTGGATGAGTGACCATCTTCATATACCTTGCCTCGGAAAGCACGTGAAGCCGTTGGTCCCGGCTGTCATTCGTGGATCTTTGACAGTCGTTACGGGTAGTCAGAAACCCGGAAGTTTGACAACCAGTCTTACTAAGGGGTATCGTATTATCCAGTAACTGGGTTGTGGAGGTCAGATAGGCAGTCGCTCCATGTAAAATACTGGTATTCCGTTGCATCCGGTTAGACTGGAAGCCGACCCCAACATAGTTGGGAAAAGGCAAGCAGATCATGATGTCAGACATAACCCGCTTTCTACAGACCAGTGAAAAAAAAAAACATGCAAGTACGAGGTAGGTAACAATAACGTTTTGTTGAGGATAACAAGATAATATAACATTTAAGGGACATTACCTCAAAAAAATTAAAATAAAATGCAATGCCTGCACATGCGTCATTTTTGAAATATATATTCTAAAAGAGTCGCTGTGTAGGGTGACCATGAAGATGATGATTTAGATGTTTTATTATGAGGAAATGTGTTCACGTGGTAAGTAGTTGGCGTTCATTATTTACTATATATTCTATGTTTTCCTCTATTTTCACTGGTTCTAATAGTAATTTCAGAAGAAAAAAAATACACCACAAAAACAAAACATAGAGTCCTGGAAGTGGATTGGACAGTGCAGAGACATACTCGATATACAAGGGGATAAAGTAATCACCCGATATTGTTTTACTGTAAATTTTTTTAGCAATGAAATGTTTTAGTCCTATTTGTGGACTATCGTTATTTAATGAATTAGAATTATTTCCATCAAGTCGAGAAAATAATATCGGTCAAGTGACCGCCGTTAAAATTGATGACCATACGGGCATATCGTTTTATGGCATATTCCATCACTTGTGTCAGAATTTCCGGCGATAAGTTCTCTCATTCCTATCGGATATTCTCTTTAAGGGCTTCAAGAGTCTGAGGCTTGTTTACATAAACCCGGGACTTCAGACAACCCCACAAAAAAAGTCTGGAGCGGTCAAATCAGGTGACCTGGCCGGCTAATGCAAATTGCCAAAGCAAGAGATTAGATGACGCACACAATTATTATTCCGCGTTCTTGAGGAATATAGCGTTCCATGGCTTATTGACGTGTATTCTACGTCTGTTTATTTCACAAAATGTCAAAACAGAATTGACATTTGCCGCCATTTGCAAAAGTTATAGCGCATTCCAATAGGGTGATTACTTTTGTCGTACCTACCTTGTATATATCACTGCCATGTTTTGTGTTTTTTTATGATGTAATAAAATATTTAGACTAGGTATCATTAACCAGGGAGAAAACAGGAAGTACCCAATTATCAGCACTTTAAGAGTTAGTCCTAATTTAAGCCTATTTATTATTGTGAAAAATAGTTCTTTACCTGTTAAGGCAAATTTTATAGATCTAATATTTAATAAGGAAGACGATATTAAAAGCAAAACATGGTTGAACTCTATCCAAGATTTTTTAGACAAGTAAGAATAAAAAATGGGTCTCTCACCATTTACTGGCACCATCGCCCCAATTAATAGCATAGAGCGAGCTAATTATCAGCACATAACTATCACTGTTAGGAATTGCATTAAAAAAAAATCCATTCTTAAAATCTGTTTTTTTATTTATTTTGTATATACCTAGTTAGTAGGTAGGTACCCTGTAATACAAAACAATCACTTATAATCTAATAATACTTTTATAAAATTGTCGAAGTTTAACATTAATAAAGTTATCTTAGGTAGGAATTTAAATAATTTGTTCAGACTTACGAAAATCTCACTAGAAAGTGTTTTACTTAAATATAATATGGTAGCCGACCAATACTATAAACTATGTACGTATCAACAACCAGTAATAAGCATAGAATTGCACATAAGAAAGTGTACCATTAAGTAAATAATATCAAAAAAGGATAGGCTCTTGCTATCACATCTTCTAATCCTCTTGAAGGATCTTCTCTAGTTCTTGTAAAGAGTAAGTCTTCTTTCTTTTATTGTTTATTATTTTTTCCAATGGGTCTATTTGGCTGTTATCTCTTTGACCAACTTGCGAGGTTTTGGGTGGTAAATTAAGTTTAATGTCGGAAAGAATTTGGATTTTTTTATTTGGTGGATACATACTCTGCTCTTCGGCTTTTCGCTTCTTAATGTTAAACGGGTGATTATTTTCAGGTGAGGATGGTATATTCGTGCTATGAATCATAACTTCGTGTTTAAATGTCTGGTGGTGATTAATGAAAGTCTCTTGTGATTTATTTTCTTTTGTCTCCTGTATATTATTAGCTTCTGTCTCTTGTTTTTTAGTATCAATTGCCTCTTTTGCTTTCTTGTTTATCTTTGTTCTGGTGGTTTCTACTTTAGTCTCATGTGTAAGATTAGCTTCAGTCTCTTGTTTTTTAGTTTCTATTGTCCCTTTTGCTTTCTTGTTAATCTTGTTTCTGGTGGTTTCTTTTGTTTTGTTTTTTTCATCTTTTTTAAGTAATCTGTTCTTCTTGCGAGTCTCTTGTTCTTCTTCTTTAAGTTTTTTAGCTTTTAATTTATCGTTTTCAGTCTTCTGCCATTCCGCTGAAGTAAGCACGAATGATGATCTCTCTACATTTTTAACACCTTTTCGTTCAGGTGTTTTTTCAGCAATTAAAACGTCCTGTAATTTGACTGGTGTTAGTAAATATTGTTGACTATCAAGACATACCAATTGCGCACTACCGAGATAATCTTCACTATTGTTATAACATTGTTCATTCGTTATAAAAGTTGTCATAGCTTGCATATCATCTACAAAATCTTCTGCTAATATTACTGGTAATTGATCAATGTCTTGAAATCCAACTGCTTCGAAATTTTCAATTTCGATGTGAGTTTCTTTGGTTGTGGATGTATCAGTTTCTTGATTTTCAAAAAAGCAACAAATTTTCTTCAAAATCCTTTCTGTTTCTGTCAGATGTTCAAGCGGCGTTCTTTGCAGAAATGTAACCTTTTCTTGCCCTACAATGTTTTCTAAAATTTCGCGTGTCATAATTTTTTCTTTGTTTGATTTGTCTTGTAGTTTTGAATTGTCTTCTTTTGGTTCTTCATCGTGTTTACTTCCTTTACCCAGACATTTATTATAGTTGATGACATCAGAGTTCCAGGGACATAAGCCAGTAGTCCTGAATCCATTTATAATTGTCGTACCTTTGACACCAACCTCTAAAGCCTCCTTGAGAACAGGTACGAAATTGTTCTTTGTGAGAGTCTCCAAAGGATGATCTCTCCTCCATTTCAGGACACTTTCCTTCCATGCAGTTTTGAGAGGTCTAAATGCTGATACGTCAGCTGGCTGTAGAATCCGTGTGGCGTTGGGATAAAGTGCTATTAAAACAATCTGCAATTTGCTGCACAATTCACTTACTTCAAGACTGAGATGTGTTTTGTGTCCATCTACAAATAGTATGACGGGGAATGTTACCTTTCTTTTGTAGAGGTAAGGATGAAACACGTTTTTGATATAATCATAGAAAAGTTCGGACTTCATCCAGCCAGTACCTATCGCTCAGACCAATGCCCCACTCATCTGGAACTGATGATGTTATATCCTTGGGAAGCCTCTTGTTGGGAAACACAACTAATGGAGGTGTTACATCTCCGTTGGCGCAAAATGTAAACAGTACAGTAAGGGCTGTTTTAGCTGTAGCGTGATCCACTTCATACACATCTCTTTCTCCTCGTAACGAAATAACTTTGCCATTTTTGGGACATAACTGAAAGTTAGATTCGTCCCCATTAAAAACACGAGCTGGGTCCTGTAAGATGTCAAAATAGTTGTTTTCCTTAAGATAAAGCTCAATTTTGTGGAACCACCCTTTGATGTCTTTTTCTGACACATTAGCACTGGCTGATGTGACAGCTTCGACAGTGCGTTCGCTGAGTTCTGGATGACGGCGCATAAAAAGGTCATACCATTTCTTTCCAGGTATGTCCTCTTTAAAGGGGTTTTCTCTTCCTGACTTCTTTAAGAAGTTTGCTACACTTAATTGTAAATCAGATTTTCTTTTTGGAAATCCTTTCCGACAGCAATCTACAACCCACTGTACCAAAATTCCTTCTTCTTCTGTCGACAATATTGGCCTAGGACCTGGTAGATCCTTGCACGGTTTTCTTAATCGCGACTGGATAGTTCCTCTTGGCACATTGTAAGTTTTCGAGGCCAGTTTTTTGGACATACCTTTTTTAACTGCATCCAAGGCTTTTAGTAGATTTTCGTTTGTGTACATTTTTCGTTTATTTGGTTTATTTTCTTTCTTTGGCTTCATGGCAGGTGGATAATTAATTCTGAAAAAAGAAAAGAGATGATAAAGTTCTAGGAAAACCAATTTATCAGCATGCTTCTGATCCAATTATCAGCACCATGCTGATAAATGGTATATAAAGTTTCAGCACCATGCTAAGATTTGGATTTTGATAGTATAAACTACTTTTACAAAACAAAATGGATTCTATGCATAAAATAAACACAGTTTACATTTAAAAGTATGAAATTAGTATTTATGTACTTTTTTCCATTTATCAGCACCAGTGCTGATAATTTGGAATTTACAAAATATTCGATCCATTTATCAGCACCGCGTATTTTACCAATTTATCACCATAACCTCAAATTCTACGCTTCAGATTATCCTCATAAACTATCTCAAATATCAGAAAAATCGGTAGTTTCAATATAAAATATGTAAAAGATCTGATATACCATAAAATGTAAACACGTGAACTTACCGGCGATCACAAGAAACAGGCAAAAACCGAAGAAACTGCAGGACACAAATGTTTGTTCACACAATTCCCGCCATTTTGAAGTCTCAAAGTATGGTGTTGCCAATAGTAGGATTCCAAAAACTTACATTTATTTATTTATTAGTGTGGTAACGCAAATTAGTAAGTGAAAACCTTAGAATTTGACAATTTATTCGGAGTGCTGATAATTTGGTGCAGTGCTAGTGTTTGGGTTATTCACCCTACGTAAGAATTAATCCGCCTGCCTTCAAAGCAAGAGTGAAGAGGCATCTTCTGGGCACGCTTGTTACATCATAGAACTCATCCATCACTTTCCATCAGCGGAGATCGAGGTCAAGAGCAGACCCCTTGAGCAATAAAAAAATCATAAATAAACAATATGGAATAAATGCCAACGACCACGTGATCACGTTTCCTCTTTATTGAATATGTAATTGGAGTTATGTTACTCACTTTGAACATACGTAACTAATCTAATTCTGTTATGTCGAGTAGAGAATGTTCATGTTAAAATATTTTAAGAAACATAATTTGCGTATCGCCACTGTTTTGCAATAATTAGTTCCAATGATCGCTGTGTTATACAGAGAAATAATTCTAATTATTCTGGAAAACTCACTTCTTTTGAATATTTAGGTATTATACCATAGTACATAGAATGATTAACTATTGTTGAAACTGTTTTGTTTTAACCATGTTTACGTGACGAAAAGATACAAGGTTTTTGTTTAGACAATTTTTTGGACGTTTGTTTTGGAGTCATAGTTTTTCTTTTGTTGAAAGAAAAAAAAAAATAATTAGCAGGGCTGTCTTAGCCAGACTACTAATTTCATGAATGGTGGAGTATTACTGATATTTTCCATGTGATTACACTACCAACAGTCGTTGACGCACCCAAAAAAAACCTCAAATCAATTTTCCAATTTCCTTTTGTTTTATCATGTTTAAATATCGATACCAAACACTTTAAGAGTTTTGCTAGGTAATTTAAACTGACCCTGTAGTATGCGTGTGGTAAACTGAGAGAAAAGCAAGACAATAGAAAATAATTATGTAGTCCATCAATGTCGATCACAAAATCACAATGGATTGTTCATCATAATTTTTTTTTCCTTCCTTTTCGTACAGGACTTTGTTTTTATTTTATTTTTTTATAATTCTGTTTAGTTTGTGATCTACTTTTGTTTCTTTCTTCTCTGCTTCCTATACTTAATTAATTAAATGATTACTAATTATAAGTTATTTTAATACAAAAAGATTTATCATTATTTACCTGACATTTGGCATTGTAGATTATCCTCAATAATGTATTTTAATAAATGCAGTCGTACATTTTTCCTTCATTTTGATACGCATTTTCAATCGTTGTCCTTGGCCTACGTATTATGGAAATTATAATTTTTTAAACTGTGTACCAAAACCGTAAACTGGCTGGCATTCGTTGGAGAATGAGGTAAGTAGTTTGGATTTTTGATAAATTTAATCTTTAAATCTTTAAAAAATCGTTACTTCAACATTCACAGTTTCATATTGTAGGTACTTAAAATATCTAATTATTAAAATACCATGATGTTGTAACAAAAATAAAAAGAAAAAAGAAATGCTCGTGTTATTTGACAACATGTAAAATGACGCTTGCAAAAAGCCGGGTTAAATTACAAATTATCGAAACGAAAAGAACATACGCCATAAATGGAAACAAACTTTTGCCAAAAAAAAAAATTCTGTCGAATATCATAATTTTAGCTGTCATGAAGGTCTTCATGACAACAACAAAAAAAAAAAACAGTACATGAAAGTTCGTTTGACAGATTTTGCTGTTCTTAGAACCGGGGTTAAATTGCCCATTACTAAAACGCAAAAAAAGCCTATGATAGGCCTCAAATCGAATCAAAATTGCGCCTCAAAAATGATGAGAGTTCCTCAATGTCGGATTGTCAAATCGGTCCTAACATTCGTTTACCGCGTGGTGTCTCTAGTCTTTAAGCCCTCGAAAACGAAGTGAAGTGCAGTTGATAAAACGCGCGACTCCTGTGCAGACGCCTCAGTATCACTATAATGGCGCCGGTCCCGATTACGATACTGGTCGTCTCAGCCACAGTTCTGGCCGCAAAACTCGTTACAGGTGCGTAATTGTGAAAAAAAATGTGATGTGTCTGTGGTTTTCTTTGGCGGGAAAAGAGGAAACCGGTTCCTTTTTTTTTTAATTTCGAGTTTTTATTGGTGATGGTGTGTTTGTGGTTGAGAAAGTATCTTTTCCTGACTTATTTTTTTGTGATTGAATTTGGATTATTTTCATACTGCCTATTTCAGTTGTTCGGTATCGCGAATGTCTTAATTTTTATACCAATAACAATAGCATTCCTACTCGAATTTGTTTTAGTTCAAATTATGCAGCTAGATACCTTTTCTATCGTACGATGCAGAAGTCAGCCGTGAAAACTGATTAATTGAAAAACCAATAAGTAATCAATCATGGTTTTCTAAATCCAACCATTACAGATACTTTAATTATCTCTATGAATTAGAAATTACACGAATTTTCCGGGTTTTTTTTTGGATACCCAATTTGGGTAGGAACCGATGAAAAAAAAATTGTTTACCTATTTCTGCACTTATAACAACAGAATGGTTTATTTTGCTGTACGTTATGAAGTATTAGCTATTGTTTGTTTCGTGTTTAAAATAAAAAATTATTAGCTATCTGCAAGTATGCAGAAAAATAGATATTGTGGCAGGCTTGTTGTACTTCCCCGGATGAATGACTTTCGCAATCAGCTCTTCTGCTATTGATTCTTATCATTGTAATTGAGTTACATTAGGAAATTCTCAATAGCCTGTATCCTAATTGCATCACACAATTCTATATAGGGTGACTGGTAATTAGTGACCGATACCTAAACACGTGATTGTACTCATGATAACAAACAACTTTTACTATGGGACCAAACCTGAATTCGCGAAAAAAGAATCAGCTGTTCCCTACATTTTGACGAGATAGACGAAGATAAATGTAGGGAACAGCTGATTTTTTTTTCGCGATTTTAGGTTTGGTCCCATAGTAACAGTTGCTTGTTATCATGAGTACAAGCACGTGTTTGAGTATCGGTCACTAATTACCAGTCAGCCTATATATATAAAAATGAATTGCTGTTCGTTAGTCTCGCTAAAACTCGAGAACGGCTGAACGGATTTATCTTACCTTGGTCTTGAAATGTTCGTGGAGGTCTAGGGAAGGTTTAAAAGGTGAGAAAAATCGAATAATTCCCGGGAAAACCCTAAAAACAGCCCTTTTCTATTTCCCATACAAACGTTTTCTAAATAAAATGTAGAGTCAATTGTCTTTTATTTATCGATTGAGGCAGTACGAAGTCTGCCGGGTCAGCTAGTATATATATATTTTTTATTTGTAACGGAAAATAAACTGTAGTATTAAAAATTAATGGAAATAACAACAATAAAACAACAAATATACTACCCACTACATTTTACACAGAATACAACTTAGATTTAAATACTAGCTGAAGACAAACGTGAAGGAAGTTCGTAAGTAATCCTTTGCTTCGTAGATTTGAAAAATTTGTCTGCTCAACAATGTAAATAACGTGACTGAATTGTGAAAACGGATGGCATTGCGATCGATTGCCACTGTCTTATGTGTTTCTTATTTATCCCGCTGACGGCTGATGTCAGAATTTGGCAAAATGCTCGATCTATATCTAAAGAAAGTGGCTGGAATGGACTGGATGAGGAAGGCGGAGGACAGGGTGTTGTGGCGCAGCCTGGGAGAGGCCTATGTCCAGCAGTGGACTGCGATAGGCTGAGTTGATTGATTGATTGATATCACATGGAACATAGATCACAGATCGTAGTTACTTTGATATGTTGTTCAAGCAATGTCAGCATTTCATACCAATATAGACTAACATTTTGTGTGCACGTAATGTTTATATTCCTATGAGCAAATCTGAATAAAAGTTTCATACTAATAAGGACCATATTCTTCGACAAAATTCATAGAGCGTAGGCACTTCACCTTTATTTTGCTTAAGCAAAGTTAGCGTTTGATATTTAATATACAGGATGTCCCTGGAAGTATGGATCAAATCGAAAAGGGGCGTGGGCAAGGTTATTTCCAAACTTTTTAACCCTGAGAATGTCGTTCAATGTTTTTACGGTTCAAAAGTTATGAACAATTTTTGTTTTTTTCAATCACTTCGCATAGTGCTCAAAGAAAAAAATAAAATAAAAAAAAAATAATATCAGAAACTTCAATTTTTTTTTTGATGGCCCTTTATTTTTGTTTGTTTTTTTTTTCTTTGAGCACTATGCGAAATGTGTCGAATATCACACATTTCACTTCATTTATACACATTTGTTCCATAATTCCGGAGATAACCTGTATAATTTATTTGTATGCACGTAATGTTTTTATTTTTATGACCTAATGTAAATAAGAGTTTCATACCAATAACAACCTTATTGTTATTTTCAATAATGATGAATTTTGCCTTTTTTTTGGCAAATCTTGGGATCCCTACTCTCTTCTGTCTACACTTTCGGCCAATATACGTGTGATGTATATGTTCAGTTTTTCTTTTTTTTATTATCCGTTAATGTCTCACTGCTGGGCAAAAGCTGCTCTCCTTCCACCTGTCTCTGTCCAGAGCTGCCAAGGACCAATCATTATTAAGGGAGTTCCATCTCATCCCGCCATCTCCGTTTGGGCCTGTCGCGATGTCGTTTGCCATTAAGAGGGACCCATTGGGCCCATTGTTCGTTTGACATGCGACAGATGTGTTCAGCCCAATTCCATTTAAGCGTGGCAGCTTTCCGAGTGACATAAGTTATTTTAGTGATGGAACGGATTGTTGTATTCTTAACCCGGTCCTCAAGTTTAAGACCCAGAATACTCGAGAGTGGACCTCTGGTGTTCAGTCTGTAAATTATTATTATTATCAATCACTAAATTATTCTAGGCAGTAAGTACAGCACTTTTGTTAAAGACGGCGTCAGTTACCATATCGAATCGTCCATGAAAATTACAGCAATGACGAAGATATATAACAAGTAGGTAATCTACAATAGATGGCTTTACGTCAATGAATTATTTTGTTAGAATAGCTGTTTCGAAGAATAATTATGAGTTTTTTTTTAACGGTGTTAAATATTGTTGTATTTATTATTAGTTCGTTTATTTATTTTCTTACTTATTAAATACATTTTTAAATATTTTTATTAAACAAACATAAAAATATAGAAAATAGTAGTCGTAGGCAGTCGTAGGCAGAGGTAGCTGACACCCTGGATTTTTATCCCGATATTCCCACGGGACCTAAATTTATGCGGGTGAAACCGTGGGGCGCAGCTAGTACATACATAAACTGACGCCTTCTTTCCATGGGGTTAGGCAGAAACTACAAAACGCCAGCTGCTACGATCCTTACATACTCCTTTTGCTTCGTTTGCGTTCATGCATCTGGACGCACACGCACGCCGCGCTCCGGTTGCGAGTACGCACTTGATCTTTCTGAAAAAGACCACCAATAAGGTCAGGCACAAGGGGGTCGAACAAAAGGTCACTTTCAAGAGTCGGGGGCCCAGGAGATACTCGTATATCCCCCCCGAAACCTATGGTTGGGGTTAGATCCTGGCGGACTTAAGTTCCAGCAGGAATATGTAGAGGCTGATAAGAAATACCTAATGAATTAATGAATTCAGTTATATGAATTTCAATTGAGCCTAATTTTGACTGTTTGAATAAGGAAATTCTGTATTGTGTGGTTTTTTTAAGCTGGAGTTGGGAGTTGGGATGAAGTAAATTACAGCCCACTCCCTCTCGAAGAGAACAGGCATGTGTCCCAACAGTGGGAACAGTATTGACTGATTATTAAGAAAGTAAAACGGACTTGTGCAAAGTGCATTAAACACTATTCTAAGTTTTAAATTAATTATCACGTAAAAATTTAAGTGAAATTAAAATTGCTTAAAGGCTAGATTGTAATTAATTATTAAGAATCTGGTTCTTTTTACGTGCCTCGGAAAGCACATTAAGCCGTACGTTCCGGCTGTCATTCCTGAATGTTTGGTAGTCGTTACGGGTCGTCAGAAGCCCGAAAGTCTGACAACCAGTCTTACCAAGGAGCACTGGATTACCCAGTAACTGGGTTGTGGAGGTCAGATAGGCAGTCGCTTCTTGTAAAATACTGGTATTCGGCTGCATCTGATTAGACTGGAAGCCGACCCCAACATAGTTGGGAAAAGGCTAGGCAAATGTACATCACCTGGTTCTATTAAAAAATAGTCAAATCTTTGTCTTCGTTTTGCAAAGGTGGTAATTTCTTGTGACTTAGATAAAAGAGTTCAGGTTTTTTGTTGACGATACCGATTTCTCCGCGATTTCTGGGCCAGTTTACGCGATACGTTTTTTTATTTTTGACTATAGTATTGCCCACGGCTTCGCCCGCTAGACGTCCGACAATGTCCTACGGAAACGTACCACCGGGGTTTAAATCACCCTATATGTTAATCTAAATTATAAATTACCTGTGTACCAAATTTCATTCAAATCCGTTCAGCCGTTTTTGCGCCAATCCGGAACATAAACCCAGTCAAACAGGCAAACGGATAAAGATTCTTTGTAACTATTTTTTATCATAAGTCTTCGGCAAAGAAACTATAAAAAAAATTAAAAAAAGTTTGTGAATGCCTTCCATGACTCCGGAAAACAAGGAAAAGTTTGGCAATGTTTTTTTGTAAATAACATTTGAATCGCCTACCTTAGGTACAGACAGCACATCAAAGATTTTCAACTTTGTCTCTAAATAATTAAGTTCAAGGTTGATTGGGAAAATTTGACAGTTTCGGGTAGCTTGATGTGCTGGCGTCTGTATAGTAAAAGTTCGCAGTGCTGCACACCCCTACCTTATTTCAAGTTAAACAAATATCAACTTCATTTCAATGATAATTAAGTTGATTTCAGAGTGACTAGCACTATTGAAAAAGTTATAAAAATGTTTGAAGTTGTAGCGTAAACTGAACTTTATTGTGTAGGAATTACAGTTATTTTTCCATTAATTCATATTTGTTTACATTTTTGGCAAATAAATCGCGAACGCAGATTACCTATAACTTTTCCGCGTGACAGCCTTGCTACTTAGGTATGTAGGTATTTAATGAGAAGATGGCGATGGCGTCTGCGTCGTCAGTCTAGTGGTCGCAAGAGCTGCTGCTGAGTTTGACGTCGTGGGTTTGATTCTCAGGTCAAGCAAAGTGATATTGGATTTTTAAATTAGGAATTTCTCGGTCTCGAGTCTGGATTGCGTGCCCGGCTATGGCAAAAAGCTTGCTCTCTGTAACATGGGCTAATCCCACACCACACCTGACGAAATGTGGGCGGAAACAAGGCGTGATATTATGTTAAGTTATGACGATAAGGTGTAAAGGCTCAGCATACAGGCGCGAGGCTACAGCTCGACGCGACTCTAGTAGAACAGTTTTTTAAAGACTCTGTGAAAATTGTTCTACCAGAATTGCGTCGCACCGTCGCGTCGCACCTGTCTGCGGGAGCCTTTAGTGACCTACAATAAGTTTAAGATACCTGTGTCCCTATATCTTTTTTATTGTTACGCATGAAAATGCTTACTTATGTACAAATAATTCAATGAATAGATAGCGCTAACGACCCAGAATGCCTAGAAATGGCCTTGAACTTGTAAAATTAATTATACAAACTTTATACATACTATCGTCACAGTATAATAAAGTAAGCAGTAGGAATACCTACTGCACCTATAGCAGTAGGAATACCTAGACATAATATGTCTTCATACAAATCGGCCGAAGCGACGCGTTTCAAAATCCCGGTGCACACAAGAAGGTCAATTTTACTCTCGTAATTTGAAACGTTCAAAATCTTGTCGCAATCTCATCTCAGTGACAATCAATGTCACGAACTTGTCAAAGATGTAGGGATTTTTTGAGGTATTTTTGACAGATTGAGACTGAGATATCAGACTGTGAACGTTCTTAAAATTACGAGAATTGCTCTTCGGGCATCGATCACCCATAGAAGACCCCGGGTATCCAACACAACAGCCGCGCGTGCGCCGCAGTTACGTCAAAACGCGGAAGGTGCGAGACGCACCCGCGCATTATTTACGTGAAAAATGCCACGATGTTATCGACTGTATTGTTTAGTGTGTATTGTTTAATGGATGTTTGCATTCATCAATATTGAAACCAGAAATATCATTTTTAAATTAGCAACTCAGTTGGTAGTCAGTATTTATTTATGTTATGTAGATATTTCTATACTTATTGCGGCGTAGCGAGCATAACGTCCTTGGCAGTAGTAGTTTTTTTTTCCATACGAATGAAGCCCGATTTAAAGAACAAAATATACCCGCGTTGATTTCAGTCTGTCATAGAAAATCTTTTCCGTGCGTCTCGCGATCAAAAACAAATGAATTGGTGTAAAAAAAAAAAACATTTTTTTGTACCCGAATCTATGGATGATAATATAATAAAAACTCGCAAAGTTTTAAAAATAATGCTCTCCCATCATTAAATTTGTTGGACTTATAAAGTACAGTTACAACCCAAGAGACACAGTCAGAGGGCAACCCCAATGCTTGTTCATATACTGAGCGGCCGTACGTAATAATTTCAAGGCCATTGCCTAGACGTAATACTGCTTACTTTATTATACTGTGCTGAAGTCTTTTTTTTTATTACATTCTGTTGTAACTGTTACGCTTAAAAGGCCCTTTGTACACACTCGTTTTACTCGTGAAAAACTACGATTTATTCGCCGCGTCACGGTCGTCAGTGTTGTATGGATCAGCTTTTTGACAGACACAGCAAGCTAAAGACAATCAGACACAACACCCTTTTGTTCGGAGGATACTCCCTTTTCTATAGTGAGTGAACTTTTCAACCTTTTGTTCCTCATGCCTCTATAGGTAATATGAATTGTACTTTTGTGAGTTTATCTTGTAAGTACATTACTGACATCGGTGAAGGAAAACATCGTGAGAAAACCTGGAATTATAGTTAATAAACCCTTACATTTTGATAGTTTTAATCCTTAATTATACTTACTCATCATTATGAACAAATTTTACTACGGGGCCAACCCTGAAATCGTGAAAAAAAATCTGTTGATCCATATTTTGGTAATAATTACTAATAATTTCAAAACGATTAATAATAATGTCAAGATCACTAATAATAATGTCAAAATTACCATTCATAATGTCAAAATCACCACTAATTATGTCAAAATCATTAAATAATACAAATATCAATAATCAAAAACGCAATAGATTCACAACATTTCAATGTTATTCCAAGGCACGATTTGAAGACAATGCTTGTGTCTTAGGCCAGTGCCTGAGAATTAGTCCTTCTCCCTATCGGCTACAGAGACCAAAAGGCTATTGCCGCTGCCCCCGCCGCATCAGGGAGGCGACACGCTTTCGTATGATTGCGTAAAAGTTGTCTATACGTTCTGCGAACATCCCTAATGCGGTACAGTGTCATGGCAACCCCAACAGCGCCTTTTATGCGTTGTTGTACTGGACACGTAAGGCGCTGTAAGTCCTCTGCGTGTAGTCGACCCACAGACTGCAGGTGTAATAAGATTGGCAGTAATAAACGGAGTAGTTTTACATCCCTCGAGCACTTTGCAAACTTACTTTTAAGGATTAAAACGATCAAAATGTAACAGTGTATAGGTCTGAGACCGCTAACCCGTCTTGGGCAAGTGTGGTCATTAATGCTTGTCTATATTATCTTTAAGAAAAGAGGCTTTTGCCTTGGATTTGATAGTAATAGACTGGTACTTATCTATCATTATCAAGCCTTCAACAACTACAGCCGAAAACAAGCACATTAAACGGGTATTATGAAGAGTTTAGATCATAGGTTCTCAACCTTATTTTGCCGATCGCCCACTTTGCGGTTTTTTTCTAGATCCCCCAATTTTTTTTGTTACAATCTGTCGCGATTCTGAAACAACTATTGCCACGATCATATTTAAACGTGGTATATCGTCGTAGGATAGGACATGTAATTTTCTCTGAGTCTTTCACTGCCCCCTCCTGAATGTCTCAAAATCCCGCGAGGGGGCGTTATCGCTCACGTTGAGAACCTATGGTTTACAGAAAAAAAAAAGCCATATCTAATCATCACGTTGGACGGGTGTGATGACACCATAATTTTCGTAACAATGTATTCACAATTGATAATAGCTACAGAATGATACGAGTTTTTAACAAAAAGTCACGTTTAGTAGATTTTTGTGAAGAGGCACGTATTTAATAGTTAAAATAGATAATAATCACTGGTTTCTTATCGAGAAGTCATCTTTTAATTGTTATCATCTTTCATCATTATCGTACTGAACCTATCACAGATTCCAATAAAACGGGTGTAAAAAGGCAACGAAGCCGAGTCACTTTACTCCCGTCATTGTATTTTTTTTAGTACTGGCCCATATTTGGGCACCTTCTGCTTACAGAGCTATTGAAGGTCAACTTTAAATACCCCCCACGCACGACCCCTGCTCCGTTGCATGCACCTATAAGTGCAATGTTTCGCGTGTGCCACATTGCGCACTACCACAAACAGCAAATTTTCACACCCAATATATAAGTCGTTTTTCAGCAATTATTTTTGTGCAATATTACTTAGTTAGATTTACAGACGCCAGCACATCAAGCTACTACAATCTGTCAAATTTCTTTAATAGATTATCAACTTGATCGCTAAAGCTTAAGGTTCAAAGTTGAAATTTGACAGTTTCGGATATAGAATGCATAGTTGACGCGTAGGTCGACGGGTAGTGATCTTATTACACCCTGTAGGATCGTCAAAACAGACGGAAGAAATGACTACAATTTTGTGCTAGTTCTGTTTTTTTTAAGGGCTCTGGGTTAAATAATAACAGCTGCACTGGTTGATCGAAGGTTAAGCTACTCTTTCCGCAGTCGGTTCGTTAGAGGGTGACCATCGATTACTTATCGAGACCCCTCCGTGCCTTAAAAAGCACATCAAACCGTTGATACCGGCTGTCATTAGTAGGTAGGCCTTTGACAGTCTTTACGGGTAGTCGGAAGCCCAAAAGTCTGAAAATCAATTTTACCAAGGGGTATGGTGTGACCTTCACAACCCAGCTATTGTGAAGGTCAGATAGGCAGTCGCTCCTAAATAAAATACTGGTATTCAGCTGCATCCGGTTAGACTGAAACCGACCCTAAAATGGTTGGGAAAGGTCTAGATAGATTGATTGATTGATTATCTTTCGTATTATAAAATACTTCCACCATCACCCGCGGCTTTGACCGCGTAGAGGTCGGAAATTATTCACAGAAAATTCAGCCCCCCATTCACTCTCTTAGGGATGGAATTTCGAAAAAACCCTTTCTTAGGTACTAGGTACCCTAACCTATTAACTTACTCTTCGCAAAGAACACACCCTCAAAATTTCGTGTCTCTAGACCAGCGGTATAGGCTGTGCGTTGATTTATCAGTCAGGACTTTGAATTTTATATAATATCGTCGCTCGCATAACTAAAAGTCCTATCTCATTTCAGTTAGGACAATCTATTCGTGATTCTTTACATTTTGTTGCTTTTTAAAATGGTTAAGTATATTTTGAGATCAAAATAACAGAGATACGACGGGTAGTGAAAAATGTGAAAAATCACGAATTGAAAAATATAGTTGTCCTAACTCAAATCAGCTAAAAAATGATAAATATTAGATCGGACTTTTAGTCATGCGCCCGACGATATATAGATCAAGATCATTATTCATTTCTATTGTACTTAAGTTATATTATACGCAAAAGCTGTTGGTGTACTATAATAAATAACGCATGTTTTCCAAGTTCTGCAATAGTCCAGCACTAACCGGGGGTTGTCCTTGGGTGCACTTGCACTTTATAATCGTCGGTTGGTGCCTCCTCATCATTTAAAATAAGGAGCCTCTGCGAGTTAGCTTCGGCCACTCGTAAGCCTTCCAAAGGACCGGGACCCCATGGTCCCCCCCCCCCATATAAAGCAAAAAATAAAAGCAATTATCATACTGAAAAATAATAATAAGTCCATAGGCTAGTTTCCACCATCAATAAAAATTTAGTCCATCAGTTAGAGTATTGGAAAATAATGGATACGTATTTTTTGTTTTTGTAAATCAATGAATATTGACAAAGATAAAACGCATCAAAACTCGGGGGTGGGGGCTCGTGACGTCAGAACGCACTAAAAATTATACCAAGGTGTGACGTATTGAGAATTTTAAAAGCGTCGTATCTTCGTCAATTTTGGTTTACGTAACAAAAGAAAAAATACGGGTCAAATATTTTTTGATAATCTAATTGACGGACTAATTAAATTTTTTCAGTTGACAAGCCTATTAAGACTGTCAAAAGTAAAGTACTGTCATTTGGTGATTGTATTTTTTTAGCAGTCGGATTAACTAGGTCTGATTATATAGAAACTATGTTATTACATAATAAACTACTATACAACGAGATTGATTAGGTAATTTTGTTTCTATAGTTCAAGATTAAATACCTTTCGATGTCGGTATGGTATGCTATAATATGTTGCATTTGCATGTTTATTATGATATAACACATTGCTAATTATTTTGGAGTTGCGACTCTAATATAATCTATTAGCTTATGCCGTAATTAACTATCAATAAAATTAACATTGTCTGATGATAGATCAGGGTAATTTTAAGAGCGTTTACAGTCTGATCTGTCAAAAATATAAATAACTAGCTGCGCCCCGCGGTTTCACCCGCGTAAGTTTTGATCCCGTAGGAATATCGGGATAAAAAGTATCCTATGTGTTATTCTGATGTATAAGCTATATTACTGTAAAGTTTCATCAAAATCCGTTCAGTAGTTTTCGCGTGAAAGAGTAACAAACATCCATACATCCATACATACAAACTTTCGCATTTATAATACTAGCTGCGCCCCGCGGTTTCACCCGCGTAAGTTTTGATCCCGTGGGAATATCGGGATAAAAAGTATCCTATGTGTTATTCTGATGTATAAGCTATATTACTGTAAAGTTTCATCAAAATCCGTTCAGTAGTTTTCGCGTGAAAGAGTAACAAACATCCATATATCCATACATACAAACTTTCGCATTTATAATATTAATAGGATTAGTAGGATATAATAAGATATAATTTCCTTACATTTTTAACAAATTTTTGACATTTTTTGTCGTCGAGATGAGACTGCGACTAGATTTTGAACGTTTTAAATTACGGGAAATGGCCTTCAGAAGTAAACGAGGCAAAAGAAGTATGTTATGGTCGTAGCAGGTGGCGTTCTATAGCTTCTGCCTATCCTTATGGGAAAAAGGCGTAAGCTTATGTATGTATGTTTAGTGATTTTCATGTTTATTTTTTTAAAGAACCCTCCACGTGTAGCGCTGTTTGTTCCGCCAGTTACTCAACTGAACCGAGCGCTCGGCGCATCCTGGACAGTCACACCCAACATCTTATTGACTGGCCAATTCTGCTTGCGGTGTTAGGGCTAACGCCCGCCTGGTTTAATAACCGTGCCTCGGAAAGCACGTAAAGCCGTTGGTCCTGCGCCTGATCTCTCTCCGGTCGTGTCGGTTTGCCGTCCCATCGGACTATGGGAGTAAGGCTGAGGCCAAACGAGTGTAATTTTTTGAGTTGTGAGTCGCAGAATTTCGGTCGCAGAAATTCTGCTGCATTCAGTTTCATACTAAAGTCCTGTTTGTACCACACGGCGACGCAAAATGAGTTGTCTGGTGATTCACGCGCGTTTTTTCAACCGAATTGCGCTCAGGGTGAGGGAGGGAAGAGAGGCAACCGTCAGTTAACTAATTAAGTTACAGAATGCGACTGAAGTTACGTCCGTCCGTCTGGCAGCCTAACCGAATTTCAGTTGAACGTAAATTGCGTTACTCAAAATACGCGACTCACAGCTCAAAAAATTACGCTCGTTTGGCCTCAGCCTTAAGGAACAGAGAGTGCACCTGTGTTTATGCACACATTAATTTGTGCACTATAATATCTCCTGCGTACCTTGCTAATAAAAAATCGGTCGGGAAGCAATATTATTATATAAAAAGTGATATCCATACTTACATCAATCAATTAGCCAAGTAAACAAAAAATATTACGACAACATATTTTTTGTTGCCAAAGATCTCAAATTTTGCGCGAAGGAACCGGTCCCGGTCAAATATGTTACAAGGTCAATCAGAATCTGTCAGAATAATAAAAATTAATGCTCATCACCTGATCACAAGATCAATAAATAAATAATAAATTAGTTGTGTGTGAATAATAATTAACTGTATTACTTATGCTTGTTTTATGACGTCATTTTAGATTTTGAAAACAAAACCTACATATTTATTAAGTTGTCTGTGACGCGTCTTTGGCATAACACAATGGCGCCAATAGTTAAGGTGGAAATAACTAAAGCATACTCGTATATAGTAGACATTTTTCCACTTCAACTGTTATACAACATTATGTTTTTAAATTCTAGTGATCCAAATGTTTGAACTAATTTTTTTTAACTATAACGTATATAATGACTATTTTAACTACCTTTCACTAATCATAAAAATAATCAAGTAATACCTGAGGAGTAGATATCTGATTATTTTTTAAATTTGAATCATAAAGTGGCATCACAGCTGATGTTGAAAAATGTCAACTAACTTTTGAAGTCCACTGTAGGCTTCTTGAAGAAGCTAAAAGCGCGCCAAATGCACGGTCCACATGCGCCAAATGAGCGGCAGATTTAATTAATTTATTTAACCATTTATGTGCACACATATTTATAAACAGACAAGAAGAAAGGAACAGAAAAATACTATTATTTCTAAAGAAATCTCTTCCACACACGCACGCTTCATGCAAATAATTTCAGTGTACCCGGACAAACTTCAAAAATGCGCTTTCCGAGTAAGGGACATAGCACACATATCAACTCGGAAAAGTTTCGTCTCCGTATCAACTCGAGCCATTCAGTATTCTTTGTATGAAACTCCTTACTGCAACGCACACTAATCGGAATCGCAACGTAATCGCCTCGCCTTGGGACAAGATCACGAACCGCGAGCGGTAAGCGCGGCAGCCGTAGCCGACTCGATGTATCGGAGCCGCTGATCCGCTTTGGTTACGTGCTTACTTAGGTTGACGCCTGTTTGACGGCGAGGCGAAAGGCGATACGGTGACGATCCCTTTCCGAGTTGATATGTGTGCTATGACCTTCAGCCGTCAACGAACGAATTCAAAGGCTGCCAATGTTTTGTTCTAATGAATTGCCTGAAACCCAATTTGATATTTTTTATCACATAATCAGTATATAATGTTCGTATTGCTGGAGAATTGCTCTGCTCTTTCTTCTTTTAGATGTGATTTAAAAATAACTACGTTATACTATTAGGTACTCCTCTGTCCAACTTTTCGAGGAGATAAGGCGTTATGTTAATGCAATAATACAAATATTATAACACGCTTTATCAGTTTAACACATTGTTCCCAACCACAAAACCACGACCTCAGATTATTTTCGTTCATTTGCCGCTTGTTTTCCGGTCTATAAAAATAATTTGCAACTTATTCCCATCAGTTATCAGTTCCCTGAGCTACACGAACCACGCATCACCCAGCCAACATCAGTTTAACAAAAAATACTGCAAAAAAAATTGCAGATAGTTTTATTAAAGGGTCAAATAATGAGATCAAATTACCATTTTTACAGGAGATGTGACTGCATCGGTAACAAAACCGAAAAAAGTCCTGGATACCTCTATGAATCCAGCTTACATACCCGTAGAAGAAAAACATCAGTCGTTCTGGAAGAAGTCCGCTGCCAAGACCTTGAAGGCCAAGCTCGCAGAGAAACCAAACACGAACAAAGCGAAAAATGGAATCTTGTTCATCGGTGATGGGATGTCGTTGGCTACTGTTATGGCTGCCAGGACATTTTCTGGTCAACTTGAGCAGAGCCTCGGTGAGGAATCAGTGTTGGATTTTGAAACGTTTCCTGTCAGTGGATTAGCCAGGGTGAGCATTAATTATTTGTTAAGTAACTACTTATAAGACTATGTATTTAAGAAGCATAATCAGCTAATATTGTTCCCACTGCATTGTGTGTACATGTAGTATCTCTGCTAGAGGGAGTGGGCCGTAATCCACACATGTCTTCGAATTTTTGGTTCTAGGACATGTCGGTTTCCTCACGATGTTTTCATTCACCGTTTTGAGAGCAGTGGTGATGAAATAGTTTTCACAAAGTCAAGCGCCTGACTGCGTTTGAACCTACGACCTACAACTCGTAAGTCGCGGCCATTACCACTGGGTTACCACTGCTCTCACTGCTCACTGTATGAAACAGTGAAAGATAATTATGAACGAACTAGCTGCGCCCCACGGTTTCACCTACATAAGTGTCGATCCCGTGGGAATCTTTAATCTAGATAAAAAGTAGCCTATATGTTAATCCATGGTATCAGCTACCTTCATACAATTTTTTATCAAAATTGGTCCGGCCGTTTAAGCGTGAAAAAAGTAATAAACATATAAACACACACAAAGGCGAAAGTTTGTGAGTGTGTGTACACTCACAAACTTTCGGCTTTATAATATTAGTGTGATAGTGTGATGCGAGTTACGTTCAAGTACTTATCCTTGTCATTTTCACGCCGATTGGTGATTAAAAGTTAATTTAAATCATCTATCTATATCTAATCTAAACTAATAATAAAGCTGAGTAGTTTGTTTGTTTTTTTGTATGTATGAATGCACTAATCTCTGAAACTACCAGTCGAATTTGAAAAAATATGTTTGCACTTAACAGCCATATTTTTGAGAATGGCCCTAAGTTAATCAACATAAAGAAGTTTATAGTTTGTACAGGGGCCGATTTTTTTTTTTTTTATCAGAAAGAAAAGTAAGCTAAGACGAAGTAGGTAATAGCGCGAGTAGGTGATGCGATGCGACGGGGTAGGAGAAACAAGACATTTCACGCGGACGAAGTTTCAGGCAGAAGCTATAATATTATAATAACGCTGTCAAAGAATTTCCCCTCTATAAAGCCAGTCTTTGAAATACAGAATAAGGAAGGAAGTAATCCAAAGTACAATCACTTGCATAAAGTATTGTCCAAAATTGTGGAACCTACAAAAAAAAAAGACCAATTTGTTCAATGAAGCGTGACAGATAACACGTAGAAGTACTTCGAACAAACCGCTTTAGTACGTGACTGTACAGTATAACAGAAAGAAAGAAAGAAAGAAAATACATTTATTTAGCACAGACTAAAAGACACACAATAAAACAGCTAGGTACATACATCAGATAAAAAAAACAGAACATATACGTAAGTAACGTAAAGTCCGATGTAAGAAATTAGCAGGAGAGTGTGCCTCACGGCCGTGCCAAAAAGGCCCAGTTCAGCATAAAGCCAGACAACTAGTGCCTGACGCTGGCAGGAATCTAACAATAATTGTTAGATTCCGCCTATATTCGCTAAGTCAGGACAGAATACTGTAGGAACTTATTCGTTAGCTGACCCTTATTCTGTTTAGTAAACACGGGTGATTTTTTATGGTGCACTGGATTTTCAACTCTCGGTGTTAAGTAGAGCATTGAGAATTCAACAGCGTACATCTAGCCAAAAAAAATCCAATATCACTTTGCCCGACCTGGTAATTGAACCCAGGGACTCAAACACAGTAGTAGCGTTTGTGTCACCACTAGACCAGCGGGGCAGTCGTTAAATCTATCCCATCGAGAAATTCGTTTAGTTTCGTAGTTTGTACCCACACCTTTCTGTTACATGGAGTACATATAGCGCGATTTTGAACGCATTTACGAAGTATTAATTACCTAACTATATTTTACCATGCAATTAGCGACGTTGGTCAGCCGTTCTTGCGTTTAAAATTTAAAAAAAAATGGAAAATCTAAAAATGCACTACTCATAATGCTCATTTGATCGTATAAAAAACTATAGATATAGATATTATATTAGTTTTTTTTTTAAAGACGCTTTTATTTATTTTTATATAACTGACTTAAAATAATTATAATAATATGTACAAGTATATAAAAAGGAGGAGAAATAATCAAACCGCATCAAGTATATATTATATTAGTTAGTTTTTTATTAATTATAATTAAACGGAGCCATTTTCATTAAAGTTCCTCTTATGGGTGAAAAGAATCTATAAAAAAAATACTCAATTAATTGATTTTTTCGCAAGCTACAATGTTTTCAGGTTTCATACTTGATTGACGGGATTGTGTTTTTCATTTAAGAAAGAAAGAAAGAAAATAAATTTATTTGACCCAGGTTAAGTAAGGCACACAAAAACAACAACAAAAAAATATATTTAAAATAGTATTGTGTGCCTCACGGCTGCGCCAAATAGGCCCAGTTAAGCATAAATGTCAAACAACTAATGCCTGACGCTGGTTTTTAACTGGACCCTAAATAACGAAATTTCTACTGCATTAAATATTTTTTTGAAAAATACTGAATTAATCTCCATTAATCATCTATACAGTGGTATATAAATTAAGTAGGTTCTGTGTACTAGCAGGAGTATAACAATAAAAACATGCAGACAGGAGACAAAAAAAATCGATCGTAAAGCACAGTAATGCTTCGCATTACCTATGAGTCGTGCAATATGCTTAGATAGATATTTGTTTTTCTTGTTGATAGAGGTAATTTATGTTTATCAAGAACATGAAATTCTTAGTACTTAATCGATTAAAACAGAACATGTACGATATTCTTAATAATTAAATGCATAATACATGTGTTCTATGTTCTATGTTATGGGTTTGGTTTCCGCACTTAGTCCTTCAGTTGGACCATTGTGCGTGGGCCATGGCGGCCGTCGGTGGTTATTCCAACCAGCCCACCTCCCTCCAGAAGCTGATTAGGTCTCCTGGTTTGTTTAGAACATCTGTGTACGATCTGGGTGTCCCGAGGGTTTCTGATCTAATCTGGGTGACACCTGTGCACTCAAAGAGCACATGCGCAACAGTTTCATCAGCCTCCATGCATGCTCTGCACAAGGGACTGTCCGTTATTCCTATGGTGTGTAAGTGTTTATTTAGCGAGCAGTGTCCCGTGATGGTCCCCGTCACCAGGCGCAAGCCTTTCCTGTCCAGTCGCAATAAGCGCCTGGTTAGCCTGCCATCTAATGATGGCATAGCTTCCTTGGACTGCCTGCAGCCTGGTGACGACGTCCACCAACTTTCTGCTTGTGTATGGGTGTGCTCCTGTAGCCACCTGCGTAGTTGGTTGAAGGGGATGGGCACGATAGGTTCCGGTCCACAAACTGACGTACTGGAACCTCTTCTGGCCAGTTCGTCAGCTGCGTCGTTACCTAGCGATCCGCTGTGTCCTTTTATCCATTGTAGCGTCACTACATTGCGGTTCAGAACAGTTACCTGTTCAAGCGCATTGTGACATTCTAGTATTAGATTCGATGTGATGCATTCCTTCCCTAGGGATTGAAGGACTGAGGCGCTGTCAGAGAGTATGCGAATACGAGCATCCGTAACTCTCCTGGCTGCTATGGAATAAGCCGCTTGTATTATGCCCACACACTCCGCTTGGTAGACAGTGTTGAGCATACCCAGCCGTCTGGATATTTTTATGTTGAGGTCGTGTGAGAAGACTCCGACTCCAGTTCCGCAGTCGGTCTTTGAACCATCAGTGTAAATTCTCAGTTCCTTCGGGCCTGAGTAGTCGCACTGCTCCTCTTTAAGCACTATATTGTAATGCTTTTGAGAGCAGTATTGTTTCGGGGCCTTGTCGCAGGGTGATGCCATCATTGGCTGCCATTTGATCGCATCTTCTTTTAGACGTGTGTGTTTGACCCTAGAATCTCTGCTTAGGGTACCTGATATATGGAGCCTAAAGGCAGCCAGGGCCGCCTGTTCCCGCACTATGAGGTGTAGGGGCGGCAGCCCAAGCATAGCCTGTAGGGCAGCAGTCGGTGTAGTTCTCATGCAGCTAGTGATTGCCACACACGCGAACCGCTGCAGTTTTTCGAGATCTCTCTGTGCTGTGCTCAGGTCTGTTCTGGGCCACCAGACTAATGAGCCGTATGTAATGATTGGTCGGATGACTGTGGTGTATAGCCAGTGAGTGACCTTGGGGCTTATCCCCCAATTCTTGCCAAGCATACGCTTGCATTGCCACAGGGATATGCTGGCTTTCGTAGTAATGTAGTTGGTATGTTTTGCCCAATTCAGCTGTTTGTCCAAGAATATGCCCAGGTATTTGGTTTCAGTTGATAGGCTTAGGGTTGTACCAAAGAAACTTGGCAGTTTTAGTGTTGTCAATTTCCTCTTTTTTGTGAAGAGAACTAAATCGGTTTTTGTGGGGTTCACTGATAGTTGGTGTTTTCCACACCAATTCTCTATTATTTTCAGGGCCTGGCGCATTAGGTTGCACAGAGTGTTTTCGTGGGTGCCATTTATTATTATGGTTATGTCGTCGGCGTAGCCTACGGTAAAGTAACCTTTGTCGTTCAGTTCTTTTATCAGACTGTCTACGACCAGGTTCCATAGAAGCGGCGAAAGGACACCCCCTTGCGGGCAGCCCTTCGCCACGATGGCCCTTGTGGTGTCGTTTACGGTTACTTGTACCGCCCTCTGTCTGAGCATGTTGGTGATCCAGCCGCTCAGGGGTGGGTCTATATTGTGTCTGTGTAGGGCCGTGCTTATGCTTTTGAAGGTGGTTTTATCAAAGGCGCCCTCAATGTCAATGAAGGCGGCCAGTGCTGAGCATTTGTGATCCACCGCACATTCAATTTTGGATACCACGCTGTGCAGTGCGGATTCCGTTGATTTGCCTGTGGAGTACGCGTGCTGTTGTTTGTGGAGTGGCTTTGCCCGTAGAGGCCCGTCTCGGATGTGTCGATCACAGAGCCTCTCTAGGGTCTTTAGTAGAAAGGATGTGAGGCTTATGGGTCTGTACGCCTTGGGTTGTGTGTAGTCGGCTTTACCCGGTTTTGGTATAAAGATAACTTTCACTTCGCGCCAGGCTTGGGGTATGTATCTAAGTGCTATGCAGGCCCGATAGATTTCTACCAGGCATGGTGTTATATGGTCAACCCCCCATTGTAGCAGAGCTGGGTAAATGCCATCTAGTCCTGCGGACTTATAAGGCTGGAAGGTGTTGATAGCCCACTTTACTCGGTCTTCTGTTACTAGACTGTGGGCACTGGACCAGTCCCGCTCCGTTGGGATCCAATCGGGCACAGCTTCCCAGGTCCTGTCCTCTAGGAGTTTGCAGTCTGGGAAGTGTGTCTCGAGTAGTACCTTGCTGGTTTCATGGTCCGTTAGTGTGTATGTATTGTCAGATTTTTTCAGCGCGCCAAGAGTTCGGTCCTGATCTGTTGATAGGATTTTCCTTACTCTTGCGGCTTCATTATTGGTCTCGATGGATTCACAGAATTTCCGCCATGCTGTCCTTCTGGCAGTTCTGATTTGCTTTTTGTATGTGTATTGAGTCTCTTTGTATAGCTCCCAGTCTTCCGGGAGTCTGGTGTTTTTGGCTCTGTTGAATTGCTTCCGTAGTGTATTTCTGAGTTTACCAAGTTCGGCGTTCCACCAGGGATTTCTCTCACTGTTGGATTGTGGTGCCCTCAGCTTGCAGCATGCATGGTATGCTTCGGTTAGGTATTCCGATAGCTTTGTTACAGTGTATTCGAGTTGTCCGGATTCTCTTATGTTTGTTTGTGTTAGGTGCCTAGCTAGCATTGCGGCTAGGAGGCGCTTGTACCCGGGCACATCGGTGCGCCGCGGATTACGTCGCGGTTCAGGTTTCCTTGTATTAGTAGTTAGTGTGAAACGGATCCTTCTATGGTCTGAGCAAGAAGGTTCGTTTGATACGTGCCAATTTGTGATAAGATTTGTCGCGTTTTCTGTAGCAAGAGTTAAGTCTATGATCGTTTGTCCTCGGACTGTGACCCAAGTGGGCTCAGAGCCTCGGTTAACGATGTTAAGGTTAGTAGAGAATAAATAGGTGGATAGTACCTCTCCTCTGGAGTTCGATGCCTCGCTGCCCCAGAGCGGGTGGTGGGCGTTCGAGTCGGTGCAGATTATCAGGTCCAAATTGGTGTGCTCGCAGTGCTGTACCAGATCGGCCATTTCTTTCGGCGGGCAGTCTGTTTCCTCACCCGGCATGTACACCGAAGCTAGTACAACATCTGGGAATTCACCTTCGGTGTGGAGCCTGACAGCTGTCAGATCTCTGGAACAGAATTGAGTGAGTAGCGTGGTAGGGATGTCTTTGGGTATGTAGGCACAGGATCTAGGTTTGTCTGAGCTGTGTGTATTGAGGATTAGCTTACCTCCGATGTTACCGAGGCCGCATATTCTGTTGTTCCTGATCCACGGCTCTTGGATCAGTGCGATTGTTCTGGGGTTAACCTCCAGAGCCCTACGTAAGCTAGCCGTGGCAGTTTGGCTGTGTTGGAGGTTAGTTTGTATAATGGAGAGTGGTGGTGACGGTGATGAAGGGGGGCGGTTAGTCGGTGGTGGATCCATCGGACAAAACCTCCGCCGCCTCCTCTCTGTACTGGTCGTCGTGTTGTTCAACCGGCGACGATACTAGTAGCTGCTCGTTCCAGCCGGGAGATGCGGGTGGTATGCTGGCTACGTCGTCAGCCATCGCCGCGCGGGCCATGACCTCCTCAAGTTGGGCAATGTCAGTGTCATCCGTCTGTGTCACTGTCTGTGTCGTTGTCGGGTCCGTCTTACTGTCCGAGGGCTGGATCGTGGGCCAGAAGCGCACGTATATCGAACCCAATAGGTACGATATCCGTCGCTCCCGCCCCACGATCTTTTCCACTTCCTCCTGTGGCACACCTAGGGTCAGATAAGTCCCATAGTTGTCGCCACCGACGGTAGTCGCCCTGTACAGTGATCACCTGGCTATGTTATACCACGTATTCTGACGAATCAGAATACTGTGTAGCCTCCCTATGTCACCCCTATAGCGGGGGACGAAGAGTGAGGCTCTGACACGGGTGGGTAGGTCTGACTGACGGAGTACCGTCAGTGTGAGGTCAGTGTCGGGGAGTTTGAGTAGGGGTACGTTCCTGTTTAACCAGGTCAGGGCGTGGTCGTCCTCACACCAGACCTGTACAGTGCCCTCCGCTACCCGCGGGTATCCGCGGAAGGCAGGGAGTGGTGCTGTCGAGTCCGAGTCCATAAGTAGGTCTTCAAGGCCTGCTTTAACCAGCTCGGCCTCCTCTTTTGTCAAGTCTCTGGAGGGGGGAGGGAAGCAGATTGCTACTGCGAGCCTCGCAGGAATATCCTTCGTGGCCCGCGTGTAGGTCCTCTGCTCCCCCTGGGCGGAGTGGACCCTTACGCGTTTGGCGTCCCCCTGGAGCGCACTCGGTGAAGCCGAGTCGTCGGGGCGCTCCCTCTTTGCCGGTCCTGTACCGCTCGGACCAGGTTGCGGCATGGAGGTGCCTGGCCGGGTGGTGGCATCTGGGCGCAAGGATCCACCTCGCCTTCCTCTGTGATGTTTGGGTCCGGGTTTGTCGTGGGATGCGTCCGTGTCAGTGTGAGCGTGATGGGGTCGGCTGGCGCCCCCGGCAGACTCTGTCGTGTGCAAGGTCTTTTCGCGCTGGGTTTCCCCTTCGCGTACTTGCCCCTGCACGCGTGGTTCCGCGTCCGGCTGCTTTTCGCGCTGGGTTTCCCCTTCGCGGACTTGCAGCTGGTCGCGTGGTCCCACGTTTGGCCGCTTTTCGCGCTGAGTTTCCCCTTCGCGGACTTGCGGCCGTTCTCTTTTTTCCGCGTCCGGCCCCTTTTCGCGCCTGGTTTCCCCGTCGCGGACTCGGGGCTGGTCGCGTACTACCTCTTCGGCGTCCGATCGCGCTTCGCGCTGGCTAGTGCCTTCGCGGGTGCTGCGCTTCCGGTCGCCTACTTTCCTCCTCCGGCTTGTGACTTTTCCGCGCTTCTTCAGCAGTCGTACTCCGTCAGCCGGAAGAGTGGTAGGGTCGCCAGGCTCGTCGACCTTCCCCGTCACTTTCTGTCCGTGTCTGTCGTTGTCTGGGTAAGTGATGCTGTTCCGCACGATGCTCTGTTGCCAGAGGCTTGGGAGAGACATGCATCTCGTAGTGGGTGTTCGCGCGTGTGTCGCAGCCGTGGTGGGATTTATTGGCGCGTTTGACGCAGCCAAAGTTGAAATTGTGGGCGCGTAAGTCGCTGCCTGTGTTATGGGCGCTAAATCAGCAGCCGGCCGCGCTGAAGAGCACGGCAATGTCAACAATGTGCAGTTGGTTGCCCCCCCCAGAATACGTTGGGGGCTGACCGCCGTAGCGGTGTGGGATTCCCCGGCTTGGCCGGAACCCACCTGGGTAGTCTCATTTACCTGCTGCATTTTACATGTTAAAGGGGGTGGGCTTTTTTGGAATCGAGGTTACCCTTCCTCTGGGACCAACGGGATGTAGGGATAGGAGGGAGGGTGTATGGTGATAGGGTATAGGTTTTTGGGGGGTCACCCTAGGTCTGGGATTTGGCCTAGGGATTTGGGGATCGAAGGGATTTTATGGATAGGGAAGGGTTGGAATGATTAGGATTATTTGGTACATGGGATAAGGTATATGGGTTACCCTAAACCTGGGACCTGGTGTTCGCGCACTTCTCTTGTCCGGGATCTCTTTCGAGATGCTCTGGCTACGAGATCGACTGTTTGCAGTCGGTCCCGCAGCCGGAGTTGGGCTATCCGCAACCTGCCCACCCGCTCGGTTGCAGGAGAAGAAGTGCCCGGCAGTCTGGATCGCTCCACCACGGATGTACGTATACATTCGCGTTGGTTCAACCCAGCTAGCCCCGAGATGCATAATACATAATTTATCTCTAAAATTCTCCGAAATTACGTATGTACGTACGTGTTAGTCAGCAAAGGAGGTAAGTATGCAGGGTCGTCGAATATAGTTGAAGTTTACTAAGAAACAAATAGATACTTTCAAATGAAATTTAATTTGATAAATGAACTGTTTGTTTCCTATTAATTTAATTAAGTTTTATTCGCAAACATCAATTGCTTTCTTAATAAACTTCAACTGTATTCGACGACCCTGCATACTTATCTCCTTTTCGGACTGTACCTGCACGAGTATTTAGAGATTGTTGTTCCTATTAAGCAGATAATTATCATATTAAGTTACAATGTCATTCCTGACATTTTTTACTTAAGAGCGTTCATGCCACACGTGTTGGCAATGTCGCATTTCTAATTGTTTTTCGTGATTATTCTATTAAATTTAACCAAAGTACTATTCTTTTACAGCCATGTACTAGATTGTTGGTATTTATAAGTTTGTATGCCAATAGCATACAAACTTATAAATACAGTTATTTTGGTATAAACTTATAAAAATTTTCATATTCTCAATTATTTTCTATTTGCAGTACGTATTACGATTAAATATTTTTATTTAAGAGTAAATGTTAAAAATAATTATAAATACTACGTACTTTGGTAAATTTAATAAAATAATCACGAATTACCACTAGTAATGCGACGTTGACAGCCCGCGCGGGATGAACGCTCTTAAATATTATAAGGCTTGTTTTTTTTTTGTTCTGTATTTTCTAGTGTACAATAAAGTATATATTAATAAATAAATAAGGCTATCATAACATTTCCATTTCAAGTTTCAGACAAAAAGTTATGAAATTGCCCGGTGATGTAAACTTTCAGTATACTTACCTAGAGTCAGCAACAAAAGAGAGCCGACTATAAAATACTTTAATTTTCACATCCCACATAAGTTGACACTAAATTGCGATACACTGATTTCCAGCAAACAGTGAGCAAAGGTGTCCTAGTGATAACGGCCGCAGACAAGCGCTTTACTTTGTGTAAATTTTTCATCACCACTGCTCTCTAAACTGTGAAGGAAAACATCGTGAGGAAACTGGCATGTCATAGAATCAAAAATTCGAAGACATGTGTCACCACTCCCTTTCTAACCATATATCTTTTTCTAACCATATATCTTTTTCTGACCATATATCTTTTTTCACACACTCCATCCATCGTTTATTTGGTATTCCTCTACTCGTATAGCCATCTACATTCATACTCAAAATTTTCCTGACGGCATTTCAAAAGACTAAAATGTAAAGGTACCTTCATGATTTTTGTTTGCTAAAAAAAAAAAAACAATTTACCGAATACTATACGGTAAATAAATTCTTCGCAAAAGACTTGTTGCTGACACAAAAAAAGACTAAGTACCTAACTGTTCTAGGCAAGAAAAAACTAGTGGGTGCATTGTGCATTTTTTTATATAAAAAATAAGTATTTATAATTTACTTTACATTAATATCGAACCTAGACCCCAACGCACACAAGCAAATACTAGAACACACAGCATGTTCTAATTCAAACAAATCAACGATACAATGTTTACGTGTACAGTGTGCTAGTAACACGCTTGACCGCGCATGCGCTCTGTGTCACGTTCAAGGAGAGCTGCGCATGCTTCGAGGCCGCGCGTACCACGTCTGACGTCACACTCTCTTCCGATTCCGTACCGTACTAATTATGATGAAAGAAAGACAGACAGAGATAGTTTTCATTCTGAATAAAGTGTGCAGAAACGACTTAGAAAATGTAGGATATATAATATTATCGAACTTTCTGTACTTAATAAAAAACAGACCGAATTTCTGTCGCCTTCGAATCTTTTAAACTCCTAAAAACAAAACAAATTCCAAAAAAACAGTGACGTAATTTTGATGCACAAAATTACGTCACTATACGAAATTAAATTATGCACGAAAATACGTCTATACGAATAACTACGAAAAGTAGTTATTTTTTTCACGAATCAATGTTATTATAGCCTTTTGTTTTGCGGATGGAAAATCATCAAATGACCCCTCCCGCTCAGGGTGAAGCAGAAGGGAGTGTCAGACTTACTGACTAAAACCCACCCGTGTTCCTTCCTTAGCCCTTTATTTTCCGGGGTAGCGGTAACCCTTTCGGACAATCCCGCTGCATGTTACATAGCCTGCTTATCTCTTTCGTGACGCCTAGTCTCCGTCGCATAAGATCACGTCTACAGTATTGTCAAGTCAAGTGACATGCATAATTTTGAACAATGTGAGGAAGGAAGCATACGGTATTATTTTCACGGCAATTAAATCATTGTTAGGCCCACAGTGTAACCTACCCACACAAGGTTACAGGAAAGCGAAGACTCTGAGGTGAAAATAAACAATTTCCGCCTTCTTACAAATCTTTACAGCTATAACACTTATTTGCGTTGCTCAGCAGACATATTTTTCGAACCTATGAAGTAATGGATTAGCAATATATAACATAACGTAATCAGCCTATAATGTTCCCACTGCTGAGACCGGCCTACAGGCCTCCTCTCTATCAGAGGGAGCGGGCCGTAATCTACCACGCGGGCCCAGTGCGGGTTGGTAGATGTCACATGTCTTTGAAGTTTTGGTTCTAGGACATGCCGGTTTCCTCACGATGTTTTCCTTCACCGTTTTAAGAACAATGGTGATGAAATAATTTACACAAAGTAAAGCGCCTGACGGGGTTCGAACCTACGACCTACAACTCGTAAAAAATAAATATTGCTTTTTTTTGCAACGCGGATACCATTCACTGACGCTGCCATTAGGAATGGTTCTCTTTATGTCGAGTCCCTTTACGTCGAGTCTGAGATAGGTTCTTACGTGTGTACGTGTTAAATTTATAGGGAAAAAATTTCCGAACATTTTGCGGGTCACCTATAAAATATGACATTAAACTCTCTTGGTGGAGCTGCTTCAAAATTATCACAGGTCATAAAATTCTGATGAAGTATCCAGCCAGTAGATAAATCTCATAATAATATGTAAGCTGTTGAGTTTTTATTGGTTGTGTTAAATAACTAGAGGCAATAATCACATGCCTTATCATTTGACGGTGTTTTGTAATTAAATTATTTTTTTTAATATTTTATTTCATAAGCTAAATTCACAGCCCGGTCTGTTATATATCTACCTAATAAGTCCTTCAACCTAGATATTTAACCATGTATTGTGTTACTTCGTAACTGGGTTTGAGAGGTCAGATAGCTCTCACTCCATCAGTTTCATGTAAGGTACTGGTATTTAGCTACACCCAGTTAAACTGGCAGCCGAACCCAGTTAAACTGGCAGGAGAAGCCTAGGCAGTAAATGAAGCTGAGGAGTTTGTTGCGCCACTTCTTCATCCCAGTTAAATCACTAGGAAGATGTAAAGGCCGGGCGTTGGGGGACTGTCTTATGTAATTTTTACGTTGCAAAGTGCAGATTCTCAGCCTAGTTTGAATAAATGACTTTTGATTTGATGTTTTACCCTGTGTTTTATAAATTTTCAGACGTACTGCTTAGACGCACAAGTACCGGATTCTGCGTGCACTGCCACAGCATATCTGACCGGTGTGAAGACCAAATATGGCGTCATCGGTCTTAACGGCAACGTCACCCGAGGATCCTGCTATTCGCAGCTTCACAAACCGAACTGGAATCCTTCTATTGGACAATGGGCTTTGGATCAAGGACTTGATGTTGGTTAGTTTATTCTTCTTTTATATTTGAACGCAGAACTTCTATCTTTACATATCGCCAGCCCTGCGTGCCTTGGAAAACAAGACCCGGCTGTCACACTAAAATTATAGAGGCGAAAGTTTGTGAGTGTGTTTGTGTGTTTGTATCTTGTTGTCGTTGTTTGTCACCTACGGAATTTGTGTGTTTTCATACAAAACGGTACCTCAGATAAGGACATTTTCTCAGATCGATTATTTATTTATTATTTATTTATTTAAACTTTTCGCACATAAAGGTACAAAGGCGGACTTAATGCCTACCGCCGATGCTTATCACCGAGGATAAATCAATTGGGGGGCTTAGGCCCTTAGGATCTATCCTGTGTATGCTGGCGTTTTTATATGTGCGTCGATTGCACGTCCTCGACGCGTTTTCTGCCTTAAAAAAGCAGCACTGGTTTTCTTTGCAACGAGTATATGCAGTTCGACGCCGTCACGTAAAGCCTAACAGCGTGTGCTTGAGCCCTAAGTGCTAAATTGAGAATTAACTGTCGAAAAGTTAACACTTTGAGTTTGGTTTGTCAAAATCACAGATCGACACGGTAGATAGATAGAATTTTATTCAAGACTAGCTTTTGCCAGCGACTTCGTCCGCGTGGAATAATGACTTCCGGAAATTGAGGCACTAACTCTCATAGAGTTTAACCGATGTGCTCTTTCTTCTGCCGATTCTTGATGTGGTGTATGAGATTTAATATCTGTAGCTCTAAGTGAATATTGTATTTTTGGGGTACTGGCAACACTGCTCTGGTGTGCTGGGTAACCGAATAAACGTGTGATTATGTCTGCTAGTTTTTTAATTAATTAAAACAGTCTGGAGTCATGAGAAGTCTACGAACCCCAGTGTAAGAACACCATAATGGCGACGAGAGATGAAAATAAGTAAGTCCTACAAAAGAATATTAAGTCGTGTCGAGTCGAGTCTAATATAACGTCCATCGTCTATAATGGCGGCCTACATTGGTAATTTGCCTCCATTCGAAGAGGCTGCACAAAGCTTTGAGTCATGGATGGAACTCTTTGAAGAATATTGCAGTCTGAATAAAGTTTTGCCAGAAGAAACAGCCGGGAGTACAAGGAAGGCTTTGTTTTTGACACATATTGGTGCCAGACATTATAATTACTTACACACGGCGTGTCTACCACAAAAACCCAACACAAAAAGGATAGACGAATTATATCAAATCTTGAAAAATAAATATGATCCACCGGGCTTGCAATCTACGAATAAATTTTTATTCCATAAAAGAGTCCAGAAAGCACAAGAAAGTGAAACAGATTTTTTGTTAGCAGTCACACAATTAGCTACTAAATGCAATTTTGGTGCATATGAAGACCAGGCATGCACATATCAGGTCATAACAGGTGTCAAAAGTGAGAACCTAAGGAAAAAGTTGTTATCTTTGAGTAACCCAACATTTAGTCAAGTAAAAGAGGTGGTATTGCAAGAGGAAGCCATAAAAAAGCAGTTGGATTGCATGAGTCGTGAAGCAGAGTCTGTTGTTGGTAGAGTTTATAGGAATCGTGCACATCGTCCCCAGTCACACAGAGGAAATCAAAGTCGTAGTCAAGGGCAACCAAGATTCATGCCAGATCAAAACAAAAGTCAAGAGTCAGGTCCAAGTCAGCGTCAGAATAGATTTCAGTCTAAAGAAAGGAGTATGAGTCAGAGTCAAGGTGCATCCACAAGTCAACAGTCAAACATGAGTGAGTGTTATCGGTGTGGTCGTTTCCATAATCCGAATATGTGTCCAGCAAGGTATTGGAAGTGTTATGTGTGTCAGCGTATAGGTCATACTAGTGTCAAATGTAGAAGGCGTCCCATACATGATGTAGATTGTAAGAATAATGAAAGTGATAACAATATTGACTGTGTAGTAGAACAATTGGTTGATGGAACAAATGTCTTGTCGTGTAATGATAATAGTTATAATGTCAACATATTACAAGTAAATAAAGTAGAACATAAGTCAAAATTAATTAAATTAAATGTTGAGAATGTTACATTAACCATGGAAGTTGACACTGGAGCAGCAATTTCCATAATTTCTTACCCATGTTATTTAAAATACTTTGACAGTGTAACTATTAAACCGTCTACAATTGAACTTAATGGTATTTCAGGTCAGATCCAAATTGCAGGTATTATTGAAGTCAAAGTCATGAGTAAAGTTTTAAGTCTTGTAGTGTGTAAAAATAAAAATAAATGTTTTATGCCACTGATGGGTCGAGATTGGCTGGATCAGTTATTTCCTAGGTGGAGAAGTGCATTATTAACATCAAGTAATGTCAAATGTAATCTTGTGCAGAATGTGTCAAATCAAAGTTTGCAGGTGTCAGAATTATTAGAAAGTCTTAAAAAGCAGTTTCCTAAAGTGTTTTCTATGGAAAATAGCTCTTGTATTGAAAATTTTGAAGCAACATTGTGTTTAAAAGAAAATAGTACACCAGTTTTCATGCGTCCTTATGAGGTACCATATAGTATTGTTGATAAAATTTCTGAGTCTATTGATAAGTTGGAAGCTGAAGGTAAAATATATAAAGTAAGCCATTCAGAGTGGGCCTCACCTTTAGTTCCAGTAAAGAAAAGTGATGGTTCATATAGATTATGTGTTGATTTCAAAAGAACAGTGAACCCTAACCTTAAAATAGATATATACCCTTTGCCTACAGCTGAGAACATATTTGCTTCTATGTCAGGTGGTAAAATATTTGTTGTTCTGGATCTTTCAGATGCCTATACACAGTTAAAAGCTAGTGCTCAAAGTCAGAAGTTGTTAACAGTCAATACACATAAAGGTTTATACAGATTTAATCGCTTAATATATGGAATAGCATCAGCTCCTGCTATTTTTCAGTCTGTCATGGATCAAGTTCTATCAGGAGTGGAAAATACCAAGTGTTTTATTGATGACATTTTGATTAAGGGGAATACTCTCCAAGATTGTTATAATACAGTAGTCAAGGTTTTGCAAAAATTAAGTCAATATAATATTAGAGTAAATTTCAAAAAATGTAAATGGTTTTGTGAGTCAGTTGAGTATTTGGGTCATATAATTTCATCGCAGGGCAGAAGTCCCAGTCCAGTACTTGTAGAAGCAGTAATTAAAGCCAAAACTCCTGAAAATGTCAAAGAATTAAGGTCATATTTAGGTTTGTTAAACTTTTATCATAACTATTTAGAGAATATTAGCACATTAGTTAAACCCTTAAGAGAATTAACAGAAAATAAAACAAAGTGGCTATGGACAAGTAAACATCAAGAAATATTTGAGTTATCCAAACAAAAATTAGTTAATAGCAAAATATTGATGCATTATAATCCATCATTACCTATTGTTGTTTATAGCGATGGGAGTCCAGTCGGATTAGGAGCTGTGTTGTGTCAGGTAGTGGAAGAAAATAATAAAACAGTAGAGAAACCAGTTATGTTTGCTTCATGCACATTAACTGAAGTCCAGAGGAAGTATTCTCAGTTAGATAGAGAGGCATTAGCTATAGTTTATGCTGTAACAAAATTTCATAAGTATTTGTGGGGTAGACACTTTACCATAGTTACAGATAATGCCCCTATAAAACATATATTACATCCTAATAAGAGTATTCCAACATTGGCAGCCCAGAGATTGCAACATTGGGCATTAATACTAGAAAATTATGATTACAATATTGTGCATAAGAAAAGTGAACATTTAATGCATGCAGATGCCATGTCTAGATTACCTATGAATAAGATTGTTGTAGATATAAATAATTGTCAATTAGAGCAATTGCCACTTAGTTATGTGGATGTTGCTAGAGAAACCATGTGTGATCCAGTCTTGTTGAAAGTATTTAATTTTACCAAAAATGGATGGCCTAACCACATAACTGACAATGCAATTATACCTTACTTTAAGATAAGACATTATATTTCAATTATTGATGAATGTTTAGTGTTTGGTTCAAGATTAATTGTACCACAAAAATTTCAAGCTTTGGTGTTAAGATTGTTGCATGAGAGTCACCCAGGTATAGTCAGGACAAAGATGCTAGCTAGATCCTTGTTTTGGTGGCCATGTATGTCACAAGACATTGAATTAAAATGTAAAAGTTGTGAGATTTGTTCTATTGTGAATTTTAAACCAAGTAATGTAAAAATACCATGGCCTAAATGTGATTTGCCATTTCAGAGAGTACACATTGATTTCTTTGAGTATGAAAAACATCATTTTCTTATATTCTGTGATTCTTATTCTAAATGGATAGATATTAAGTTAATGCAACAGTGTACTGCTACTTATGTCATTAGAGAATTATATTCAATATTTTCTGTAGTAGGACTACCATGTGAAATTGTGTCCGATAATGGTCCTCCTTTTGATTCTTATCAATTTATTGAGTTTTGTACAAAGTTAAATATAAATGTTACTAAGTCACCACCATATCATCCTGAAAGCAATGGCTTCGCAGAAAGAAATGTCCAGATAGCTAAAAAAGCATTAAAAAAAATTATTGTACCTAATTGTTCTGTGGATATCCAGCTAGAATTATCTAAGTTTTTACTTAATTATAGGAATACTCAAACTACTGTCAATTGTAAAACTCCTAACTCTATGTTAATGTCATAATATGCCTAGAACTTCACTTACTATATTGAATCCTGTTCACAATCCTAAGTCCATGAAACGTTTACCTTATTATCCTCATTTTACTGAAAATGAAACTGTTTTAGTGAAAGTGGGTTCTGCATCTCCTTGTAAAGGGACTATTGTTAAAGTTTTAAGTTCAACTCTTTATTTAGTTAAGGTTAATGGTGTCTTAAAGAGACTTCATCTTAATCAAATAAGTAATGCTTCATATCCCCAAGTGTCAGTAAATAATCCTGAGGTTGTACCAAATAACTCATATTTGTTCCCAGGGGGAGGAATACAAACTAATCAGTCCACAAATGCAAGTCAGGCTGAAAGTGAAGTCATTCCTCAACAGCCTAAGCATTCTAATGAATCACAAGTCTCAGTAACTAGTCCTCAAGCATCTTCCAGTCCTCAAGTTTTGATTGATAGTTCCAATTCCCCAAGTATTCAAGAATCTGATAGGAATTCATCATCCTCAGTTAACATTCCTTGGTCAATGTCAGCACCAAATCCTACCCAACCTGAAGTATGTCGTAGTAGAAGTGGCAGAATAATTAAACCACCAAAGAAATTTAATTTGTAGGGGGAGGATGTGGTGTATGAGATTTAATATCTGTAGCTCTAAGTGAATATTGTATTTTTGGGGTACTGGCAACACTGCTCTGGTGTGCTGGGTAACCGAATAAACGTGTGATTATGTCTGCTAGTTTTTTAATTAATTAAAACAGTCTGGAGTCATGAGAAGTCTACGAACCCCAGTGTAAGAACACCATACTTGAGAACGCGTATTTCTCATTCAACGCGTTTTTCAAGACAATAGCGGGCGGACGCCGGCGTCCGCTTGGGGCTTGAATAACTAAAAATATATAACTACGTCTAATATATAAAATAATATATAATAAAACCTACTTCACTTAAAACTAAATACCTATAACTACTATAATTAATAATACCTATACCTATAATTAATAAAAGTACCTACGCTTTCACCTACTTAATATTAAAAAAAACTGAACATAAATTAACCAAAACTTACCTACTACTAACTAACTACTACTAACCTACTACTACTTCACCTAAAAAGAAATCCTGTTTTCCCAACATGTCCCTTCACTGCTCTGCTCCTATTGATCGTAGCGTGATGAAAAGTATACTATAACCTGCCCAGGAGTATGAAGAACAATTGTACCAAGTTTCGTTGAAATCCGTCGAGTGGTTTTTGTTTCTATAACGAACATACAGACAGACAGACAGACAAAAATTTTACTGATTGCATTTTTGGCGTCAGTAACGATCACTAATCACCCGCTGATAGTTATTTTGGAAATATATTTCATGTACAGAATTGACCTCTCTACAGATTTATTATGTCAAAATGTAGGGAAATTTGAATTATTTTTTAACAGATTGAGACTGAGATCAGACTGTGAACGTTCTTAAAAATTACGAGAATTGCCCCTCTGGTCACGTGAGAGTCCACTAACCACTTGGCGACATCTCGAAAGAATTTTATTGTTTTTTTTATTGAAAGTTTTTTAGCTGATGATGTCGATAACTCCTACGTCAAATCATGAATGATACACAAAAATGGCACAATCGGTGATTAGTGAAGACAATAGCTCTGTCATTGCCATTAGTTGTATGACCGCGTTTTGTTTGATTCGTGACGGGAGACATCCTCACATGATAATCTTAAATATTATTGCAAAATTCAAACAATTATTACTAGGCCTAAAATTCCCATCTACAGCTTTAAATTGGGAACTTTTGCATCCTTCCAGGTAGTGAAATTTAAATATACAAAAAAGAAAACAAAGACAAAAAAATGAAATATTTATTGTTTGGAACGTACAGGCAACGCCATCTATTTAATCTGAGTAGAACTCAATCTGGACGTTTAATTTTATTATTGCCTACTAGATGTCACTGTCAACACTCAGTTTAGTATATTTTAATGATAATTTTATTATAACTTAGCTGTGCTCTAGGCTCCACATATTATAGTGAAAGTGTTATAGCAGGGCCTGTAAAACTTATTGAATTACAGTATGTATTACAAAAATAGAATTGGTGTCACAATCATAAACTGAAGCCAATTTAACGGAGGCACCAAATTAGTTATCAACCCGAAAACCTCATGGGTAGGTAGGGTTTTACAAAAAAAAGATTTCAACTTTTTTATATAAATCCATGAATTTCTATGGAGCGCGTAAATCAATGAACTTCCATTTCATTGGCATCATCCATTTATGTCTTTTGGCCAAAAACATCGATTAGCAAAATTTTTCATAGTCCTATTATGTTGTGGGCCGCACAAATTCAAGCCATGGGCTGCGTGCAGCCCGTGGGCCGTACTTTGGACAGTCCTGTTTTATAGAGACACTCATAATTTCCTCTAACGATCGATCTTTTTAATATGACCGTGAATGACATCATTGTCACAGCACATTGCAACAGAGTCACGTCGTTCACGGTCTACCCTTATAGTAACCGAATACCTACGTCAATAATAATTTGATGCTTTTTTTTGTGGGGTCATATACCGCTGTTAGTGTATTTATTTGAAATATCTTATTTTGTGTAAACTTCACAGACGTGATCGGTATCGATATCTTAAAATGATAAAACAAATCTTCTCAATCCATTCCTACAGTTACAACACTACCAGCGGTCGTTGACTCCTAAGAAAAAAACATTAAATCTTTTATCTTGTTTATCTATCGATACCCATCACATCTGCAGAGTTTCGCTAGCTAATTTAAATTGACCCTGTAGAATATTGCTGCATATTTCCTACCAAGTAATTCTTAATAATAGGAAACATGCGTGAGATACATTTCTAGAGGTCATCTAGCATTCCGATTTTTAGACTATCGCAAACTCTAGATGCGGCCTTAATATTAGCAGGTTTTCAGGAGCTAACGTCATCTAACTTCTATAAACCAGTAGGATATGGTAAGCACTGGTCGTTTTAGCTCTTATGTAGTGACAGAAAAAAAAAAATTCTTAAAAAGAGAAACTGAAAGACAAGGAAGCGTTTTGTCAACAATTATCAACAGTATTGACACAAGGTTTTCGGTAGCTTAGGGCAATCTAATACATTTTTGATATTTCCTCATTGTTATGGTTTTAACACACTGCGAAACTGTGTTCGGAGCGAGAATTGCACTACTGACTATATGAAATATTATATTTCCTTTGTATTGAGTACCGTAAAGACTATCTTAAGAGAAAATAAGTCGATCGGGGTCAGTCTGTTTGCAGTACGGTCTTGGCTGACGTTGCCGTCTGCGGTTGTGGTTGCATTCGGAAGTGCACCTTACACTTTTCAGATCCTGTAACTAAACATCTGTTACCATCATTCCAGGTTTTGTGACAACAACGCGGGTCACACATGCGTCACCTGCAGGCTTTTACGCACATACTTCGGAACGGAACTGGGAGTCGGATGCAGACGTGCCCACAGAATGCCTTGCAGCTGGCTGCAGAGACATCGCGTACCAACTCGTCACTAACAGCCCTGGCAGACATTTTAAGGTATATCTTCTGAATAGCTGTTTCCCAACTATGTTGTGGTCGGCTTCCGGTGTAACACGATGCAGCTGAATACCAGGATTTTCCTTGGAGCCACTGCCTATCTGACCAGCACAGCTATCTATCGGCATATCAATCATCAAAAATATATCACTTAGGGCTAAACTTTCCTTCGCCAAATAACTTTTATTCGAAAAATAAAATTGACGTTTGACAGTTTTTGTATGAAATATCTGTCAAATTTCAAAATTATTCCTCAAATAAAGTTATCAGGTGATTGAAAAATCAGCCAAATCAGAAAAATAAAGATAAGTGGAAGGAGAACGCCCGGTATCGCGAAAGATCGAAGAAGTAGAGGGAGGCCATATGCCCAGGAGTGGGACAGCAAAGGCTAGAAAAAGAAATATACTATAGAGCACAAAAATCTCGATAGGTACTTTGATATATCGTTATATCAGTAGATGCACCCGTGCATGGCATGAGTTTTTCAAACTCAAACTCAAAACATTTATTTCAATTAAACCATTTACAGGCACTTTTGAACTGTCAAGAAGTCGGTCAGTCAAGAAAAAATGAAGCTAGATGCCCATTCCAAAGCGTAGTAGGTACCTATGGAGAAGAACGGGCAAGAAACTCCATGGACACTCTTTTTAAATTATATTTTTACAAAATTATTAGTTACAACATAATTATGTTGAATTTATAAATATGTGAGAACGATGTAAAAAATAAATAAAAAACAAGTACGCGTTAAAAGTGTCCAGAGTACAGCAAATAGTAACAAAATAACAATCCAAAAATAAAATAATTAAAAATAAGCCGAGGCAGCTAACAGATGACCAGCCCCAACTGACGGCGCCCGTTCACGAACATGACGTATGGATCAGCACTATCCAGCTCAACCATTTTGTAGGGAACCGAATGATCCAACACACACGCCACCGCCAGCGAGAGACTTGAGCGAGCATGACATACTATCAGCCGCCAGGGCACATTCTAGTCAATGAAAAACATATTACCCGGTAAATGGTAGCTCAATAGTACATAGAACTCACATCTGTGCTATGCAGTTATACAATACAAAGGAAATTGAGTTTATACAATGCAAAGATAGTCTTACAATCTTCAGCAGCTCCAACAGTATTTTCAAGTGTTAATCAATTAGTTGTGGTTGTGGAGCAGGACCAGCATTGAGCCAGGCATTTTTATCACCGATGTAATCTCCTAACTTATAATATGCCTGCCTACATAGTGTGCGTTTTATACATGACTTGAATTTTGTCTCATTCAGTTGAAGAATGTGGGGAGACATGATACTATGAAAATAACTAAAATAGACCAGTCTCGCGGTACCTACATCAGTAAATTGACGGATTTTTCTGACAGCATAAGCTGCCGAACTGAGCCGTCCTGCAAGAGATGTTAAATGAGGACCCCATTGTAGCCTTGAGTCTAGCGTGATCCCTAGGAAAACTGTTTTTTCGACGAATTCAAGTTTCTCCTGATTCAATATTATCTCACAATCACTACCATTCGAGTGAGTTACTACTTAGTTTAGAATAAAGTAAACAGTTGGTCCAATCCATAAAAACCTCATCTTGAAAACTTAAGTAAAATCAAAATCAAAAGTCATTCAAACTAGGCTGAGAATCAGCACTTTTCAACGTCAAAATTACAAAAGATAATCCCCCCCAAAATTCCCTTCACCACTTCCTGGTGCTTTCGCTGGGGAGAAGTGGCGCAACAAACTCCCCAGCAGCACAGCTGTCTTTTCAATTAGAAAATACTTGATTGTATACAATACTAGGCATGCAAAGTAATTGTCGTTACAGGATACAGAACATTAAATTAAATTATTTGCCATATAGCAGCTTGCCACGCCAATATGCCCCACAAATACAATGAAAATAATAGGCACTCAAGCAAAAAAAATATCATAACCAAAAATGTAAACAAAAACTTACTGCCTTTATAAAAGCCTCCAGGTATAAAGGGCGTAACAGCTTACATAATACATAAAATGAGCTTGTATACCCGACTGTACATATCAAATTCAAAATTGGTCAAGTGTGATTCGGAAAAACCGGGCGGCAAAATCGAATATATATTAATGTTGATAAATGTTTGATTGGATTGTGTCGAGCCGACCCTAAACATGATGGAGCCGAACTTTGCCAGACGGTACGAGCCGAAGGCAAACCGAATATTTGTGGTAATTGCTTCGGGACGGCTTTGTTGTTGAATACTGCCATCCCAAACATGATGTGTGTAGCCCCCAGTGGCGAAGGTACCATACAAATCGATTCCCACCGGCTTCCCTTCGAAAATTCAGAACACAACCACTATAGTCAATTCATCATTGAAATATAAAGAAACGTGTTATTGACTTTTTTTTTTGCTCCGGCTTACCTCTGTCATAAATTCACCCTTCGCTACTGGTAGCCTCCTCACATATTTTTATTTTATTTTGCAGGTCATCATGGGCGGTGGACGCAGAGAGTTTCTTCCAAACGTGACGAGTGTCGTGGGAAATAAAGGGAAGAGGCTGGATGGCGTAGATCTCACGGAACTATGGCACGTCGACAAAATACAGATGAACGCTACCCACCAGTATGTTACCGACAGATTAGAACTCATGAAGGTGAGCACATTCAGTTTTAAATCTTATCATCTACTTAATAAAAATCTTAAATTCATTCAAGCATTCACTGACACCGTTTTTGAGAGCAGTTGTGATGAAATAATTGACACAAAGAAAGGCGTCTGTGTGGGTTCGAACCTACGACCTATTTATAAACTCGGAAGTCGCAGCATTTTGATTTATGCCTAATGAGCTCTTCTCCATCTTTGTACTTGTCTATACAAATAAATAAAATTGAAGTGTCTATTTGTAATGTCAAAATAACAGCTTTTTTCTAAATGCATATACGAATATTATGTATATACGGTACCTACGTATAACAAAAAAAAAAATTGTTGTGTCTGTCTGTTTGTTCCGGCTTATCTCCGAAACGGCTGAACCAATTTTAACAGGACTTTTACTGGCTGATAACTGATGTTCTACGGAGTAATTCAGGTTTTTACTTTAGAAAAAGAATTAGGGTTCCACGCGAAAAAAATAAAACCCATGAATTCCGATATGCACGTACGGGAACGAAGTCATAGGCACTGCTAGTACATTATACAACTAACTTTTGCCCGCGACTTCTTCCGCGTGAAATTTCACCCTCCACTCATTTACCCTCTGAGGGGTGGAATTTCGAAAAACCCTTTCTTAGTGGATCTAATCTCTTCACAAAGAACACACAAGACCCAAATTTCATGTCTCTAGGACCAGTGGTTTAGGCTGTGCATTGATATATCAGTCAGTCAGGACTTTAAATTTTTATATAATTACTAGCGGACCTCGCAAACGTCGTTTTGTAAAAAAAAAGGGGTATGAAAAATAGATGTTGGCCGATTCTCAGACCTACCCGATATGCACACAAAATTTCATGAGAATTGGGAAAGCCGTTTCGGAGGACTTTAACCACAAACACCGCGACACGAGAATTTTATATATAAGATATAGATACATATATTTTAGTGTTACAATGTTCTTTTATTTTTCCAGGTATTTAATTCAGACGACCTTCCTGAGTACCTGCTGGGACTCTTCAGGGATGACCATATGGAATATCATTTGAAGGCCCAAAACCAACCAACTCTTGAAGAAATGGTGGAAGTCGCCATCAAGATGCTCAGTAGGAGCCCTAAAGGATATTTCTTGTTTGTCGAAGGTAATTATGTAATCACAACCCAGGTTCAATTTTGGATGCCTTGGTCAGACCGTGGATACTGTGTCCATCCATTACATACCCACCGCTACCCTTCCGTGGCTCGGAAAGCACGTTAAGCGGTTGGTCTCGGCTGTCGTTCATAGATCTTTGGCAGTTGTTACGTGTAGCCAGAAACCCGAATTAATGCTTTATTTCCCAGAATATGGGTACATCGTGTATGGTAAAGTGACATATGGTTTCACTATATTCGAATTTTTAGTCGTGAAAATTTTTAAGTGACATTATAACAATGATCGAAGCGTATTAATAAAAGGACAGTCTTCTTACATAGTGAAAATACTAATATTACATTATTAATTCATTTTTAGTTAAGACTTTTACGCAAGATGCAAAAAAATAATAATAATACAAACCTAATCACTATGTCAAATACAGCACATTGCAAAAGGATTTATAATTTATAAAGTTATTAATCCAATAAAAACATCTGTCACATAATCAATTAAATAAAGCTTTAATGAATTCTAATTCATTGAATTTTCTCATTTGTTCCAGTAGCTTGTTATATAGCTTAACCGCCATTCTATATGCAGTTCGTGTTGCAAAGTCTGACAATCAGTCGTACCAAGGTATCATTTTATACGCTAACTGGGACATGGAGTCGCTCCATGTAAAATCATCATCATCATCGTCACCCACAGTCCGACTTCACCCACTGCTGATAGCGCTCTCTTTTCAAGTACCAATCACGACGCTCTTGTGCCAGCTTCGACCAGTTTTTGCCCATGTAAAATATAAAATACCCACTAGCATTCAAATGCGTCCCTGGGGTAACTGTGTAAAAAACATAAAATGACAAACATTGCAAATGTCTTTCATTTTGGTAGTTCAAACGCGTTCATTGCGTTATTTCCATTGTTGAGCGGATGAATTTTTCAAACACCGCTCTACCGTCAAAGCAATTTTCTTCGAAACCTTTGATTGAAAGTGTATAACGCAATTATGGTACTTGCATGAAAGTTAGCAAATAGCTAACTACTGGGCCCTAATTCAATATGACCACATAACGATTCCAGTTAAGATGCAAGTTAAGAGCCAAAATTCATTCTTTATCTCGCTCGCACGATAATGCTCGCGGACTGAGTGAGAGCGAGACAGAGTGCGGTGCCGGGCGGCATGCAGCGCGCGCCAATATTTTAGGTATTTGCTTTTTACGGTGAAAACAATAGTAATTAAAAAATATATATATATGAGACCTGCTTTATAGTTAGTTCAGTTAGTATACAAAGTGTCATGATCTAATTTGAAGTATTTTTTGAATACCTGCGGTTTGTTGTTCGGTTTGGAGGTAACTTTGGATTTTTTTTCTATCGAGAAAATTTTATGGAATCGTGTTTTCGTCAAATATAGGACAACATCATCCTCAACTTCACCATATATTTATTTCAAAATTAATGCTGCAGTATTTTCGACATAACGGAGGATCATGCTAAGCCATTTGAGGTAGTATAGGCCCTTAAAGGGTGTAATGTACATTACACCCTTTAAGGGCCTCAACGGTAAAACATAGGTTTACCACATTTACTAGAACCCATATTTTGCAGGTTATGTTCTAGCCCCAAGTAATATATGCAGGCCTATTGCCATTAACCGAGCACAATCCGGACTCCTACTTCTTGGAGGTATTTCTTATGGAAATAACCAATTATTTTGCCTCTTTGCGTAACTTTGGGATTGAAACCTCCATACTCAGCCTGGACACACTTCTATGTATGTCGAGTGGTGACAAGACATGCCTTTTTTTAATGGATGGCAAATCATCAAATTACCCCTTCCGCTCTGGGTGGAGCACAAGGGAGTGTCAGACTCTTACTGACTAAAACCCACTCGTGTTCCTTCCTTAGCCCTTTATGTTCCGGTGTAGCGGTAACCCTTTCGGACAATCCCGCTGCCCACAAGACATACCTAAGCAGGCATTACCATTTCTGTCTCATTCCAGGTGGCAGAATAGACCATGCTCACCACGACAGCCTCGCCCATTTGGCCCTGGACGAGACCGTGGAGTATTCTAAGGCGGTGAAGAAAGCCAAAGCCCTAACAAATGAGGAAGACACCTTGATAGTTGTCAGCGCCGACCATGCCCACACAATGACCGTCGCCGGGTACCCTTCGAGAGGCAACGACATTTTGGGAACTGTGGACACCGCTACAGGACTGGATGGAAAACCTTACACTACAATAAGCTACGCCAACGGAAAAGCCCATTCTATTGGAGAAGATGGCGCGAGGGTTGACGTAACTCAACAAAATGAATTCACAACGCGTAAGTTGTATTGTATTTTATTGATATGCGGATACTATTATAGTTACTCATAGAAGTGGATTATTGTTTCCTGTTAAGTTGTTGTCGTCTGTTGGTGGTTGATGGGTACCTAGGCCTAAACTTTAAATATGAATTTTATACCGCCACATGCCGCGTCTTAACCGAAATATGAGGTACTCATGCGATTAATCAAGTCGTGTAAGTCATAATTTATATAAACGATCGCGTATTCTCGCGACTGTTGCTTTCAGTTAGGACACAGGGACACGCTCGAATTTCTCCTACATCGTGCTACGCTCGAATTTCTTCTAAACCGTGCTTGTATTAAGTAAATACTCATCACGATACAACTTTGTGTAGCCATTAAATTAGGCACCACTTTTTTTTCGCAGGTGACCTAAGCTACGCGTACCCGAGTTTGGTGCCTTTGGATTCGGAGACTCATGGGGGGGAGGACGTTGCAGTCTTCGCGTCGGGACCCTGGCAGCATCTATTCACTGCCAGCTACGAGCAAAACGTGGTGCCGCACCTCATGGCATACGCCATGTGCATGGCGGATGACCAGCACGAGAACTGCAGTCCAGGAAAGCAAAGACAGACATCCAGTGGTATCAGCTTACAACCCAGCATCACTGTGCTAGCAATCCTATCTGTGATATTAGGTCTAAGATTACGTTTTTAGGTACAAATACTTATTTTTTTTATTGTTGATAGTGCTGTTTTTTTTAATTATTGACACCGCTCCGTTTGTGAGGCGGATTGGTGAAACCGTAGGAAGTGCTAATGTTGATCACTGGGCTAATAATTGTCGAAGACAGTCAAAATCATTAGAATCCTCGTGTAGAGCCCTTGCAATCATAGACGTCACTGAACCATCTACAACGTGTAACGTTAAATGCGCAAAACCTCATACACCCCAATTAGAGCATTGAGTTAAAAGCATAATACAATGACCAAAACTATTTTTTAACGCTATTTTTATTAAGAAAATTGTGTTGATCCTAGCATTGCTTTATGCATTCAAAATTGAGTCTTATTGCCTTAAAATAAGACTTAATTTTCTTTGGCTCCATCGGCGGATAGTATGGCAAAATACATAATTTTTGAAAAAAAAAACCTATATTAAAAGTTACTGAAATCGATTCAGTAGTCAATTATGAACAAACTATTTTCAGGTTTTGCGCATTTAACGTTACACGTTGTATAACTTTGTGCAATTAATAAAGTAACCTACAGAGTAATTGTGTAACACACTAACAGTAGCAATGGATTCCATTTTAACAGTTCAACAACATCCATTGCTTTAATTACATTGTCGCGCAGACAAATTTTTAGAACATATGAAGCAATGGATTAGCAGTATCCTTGAAAATGATTCAACTTGTGAAAGTGTGTTACGCTATAGACTAGTTTCCACCATCAATAAATTGAAAATCTATTTTAGTCCGTCAGTAAGAGTATTGAAAAATAATGGACACATATTTTTTGTTTTTGTAAATCAATGAATATTGACAAAGATAAAACGCATCAAAACTCGGGAATGGGGGCTCGTGACGTATTGAGAATTTTAAAATCTTCGTCAATTTTGGTTTACGTAACAAAAGAAAAAATACAGGTCAAATATCACATTTTTTGATACCGTACGCAAAATACGCGCATTGACGCGGAGTTGCGGACACCAGCCCGTATTACCTATTATCTACCTATTTTTTGATAATCTAACTGACGAACTAATTAGATTTTTTTAGTTGACAACCCTATTAGTGTGCTGGTGGTGAAAGGTACATTTGCCAGCATATCAAGCTACCCGAAACTGTCAAATATTCCCAACTAATTTTGAACCTTATGCTTTAGTGATTAAGTTGAAAAACTATTAATGCAGATTGTACTAGCTTGATGTGCTGGCGTCTGTACATATAAGCATAAGGACCACAATCTGCACACAGGACAGGGCACCTGTTTTATTTATAGGTACAGACTACGCTATGTAAAGTGCCATCTCTGTATCGAAATCAAAAGTGATTTATTCAAATTAGACTGAGAATCAGTAGTATGAGGGACCCGTAGCTAAATAATAACAACCGCACAGGTCGATCGATCAGGTTAAGCTACGCTTGCCGCGGTTGACCTGTGGATGGGTGACCATCTTTACATACCAAGACCCCCTCCGTGCCTCGGAAAGCACGTTAAGCCGTTGTTCTCGGCTGTCATTCGTGGATCTTTGACAGTCGTTACGGGTGGTCAGAAGCCTGAAAGTCTGACAACCAGCCTTACCGAGAGGTATCGTATTACCCAGTAACTGGGTTGTGGAGGTCAGATAGGCAGTCGCTCCATGTAAAATACTAGTATTCAGCTGCATCCGGTTAGACTGGAAGCTGACTCCAACATATGGGAAAAGGCTAGGTAGATGATGAGGCTGAGAATCAGTACTTTTTGTGAGTCAATATAACTTATGACACTCCCCCAAAACGTCCCACCCTTCACCACTTCTTAGTGTTTTACCTGGGAAGAAGTGACGCAACAAACTCCCCAGCAGCACAGATTAGAAGAACTTGATTGTATACAATAGTATGCAAAGCAATTAACATTACATTACAGAACACAGAAAAATACACACTAAATTTAAAAACATTGTATGTATTGGTTCTCAGAACCCTGTCGAGAAATTAGTCATTTTGTAACTGGGGAAGAAAATAGTTACAAAATTACTTTCTCAGGATAATAAATTACATGATTATATGAGTACAGTGGTAAACGGCTTTCCTGAAAGACGAGAAGAGTGAAATGTCTTACTCCGCGTCCTAACCAAAAAGACCGTTCATGCGAATACGTGATCGTCGCGTTCATAAGTCACTCATTTCTTAGGACGACCACGCATTCATGTTCGGCGAAGAATACGAACGCAACCATCGTATGCGATCATTACGTAGGTACGTGCGATGATCGCGTTGGTTAGGACGCGGCCTTAATTTTCATTCCTTAAAAGTTGAGTATAGACTAGATCATTTACTTATAACATCGAGCATTCGCCGTTTTAAAATTTTATCGAATCGCACTTCGAACACGACGATGTTTTGTTACAAACCTGATTTTAAAAACAAACAAGCATATTTATGTAAAATTTTCTCGAGCAAAGGCACGAGCGGTACCTGTAGGTTTGACATTTCAACAGTGAACGTTAGATAGAAAAAAATGTTACAGGTAAATGCTCACTAGCCGTGAGCATTACGTCGAACGCAGCGTCGAGCATTCGCAAAAACGTTACATTACATGGAAATATTTTTGGAAACTAAGCTCTTGCCTGTATTATACCATTCGTAAGAACGTTACATTACATGGAAATGCTCGAGAAAATGCTCTAGTATACTTAAAAATTCTATGAATTGCAATAAATATACGTAATGTTATAAACTAATGGCTGCTTATGAATAAAATTCATAAAGTGTCTTAAGAGCTGTGAACCGTGTTTATTAAAGATTAAAAATGTTGTACTTGTACATAAATTAGATTTTTAAGAAGTTGTTAAATAGAATAAGATATTTCAGTATTTTTATGAGTAAATATTAAAAAAGTACAATACTATTCTTGTGGTATTATTTTAGAGTAGCACCACATCCTGTGACTGCTCCTAATTTTCCATTTAGATATCAGTCCATTATTACAGAGTGTTATTTATTTAAATACAAACAAAAAACCTTACTTACAATATACAAGTTACAAGCTAACACGTAACACCCAAATTTTTACATATAACATATGTACCGTGCGTGCAGAGGTTTTAATAAACTAACTAGTGAACATGATTTGGACATTTTCAATACCAGTGTTTCTCGGCTTAAGCATTTGTTGGTGAAAAGTTTTTTTACGGATAAGTAATTGTTTGTCTCATATATTAATCGATAGTGTTATTTTATTTCCTAATTTATGTTATAGGTATTTTGTACCGACCTTTTTTTTTGTTGCCTTTTTTTTGTTTCGAGAGTATAGCAGTGGAAACTTGTAAATGGCCTTCAAATGCATATTGTTTAAGAACACTGTTTATATTAACAGTAAGTTTCCCGATTAGAATAAAATAAAATAAATAAATATTAAGTACCAGTATATAATAAAAAATAAAAGGAAAAGGGAGTTGATCACTGGGCATCAAAAAATTCGTCCGCATCGCTGTCAATTGGATAAGTGTCCAAAAGGCTGGCAGCATTACCACGTTGGATGGCAATGCCTTTGGGTTAAAAATAGGCCAGCCGGTCATGTGAGTAATTGACCAACCGCTTGGCAATGTCCGAAAGACTCGATAAGTACTCGGATCTCAAGGCCTTAGTGTTTTATCCCCAAAGGGCTCAAATATATAGCTCCCAATAAGGTTGTTATATTTGCGCTGTTTCAACCTTCGACCTACAACTCATAAGTCGCAGCCGTTATCACTGGACCCCACTGAACCACCGCTGCTCTCATCTATCCAATTTCTATTCTCTATCCGATCAATGTATTCTCTGAAGTCTGTGCACGAAAATCCTAAAGAAGCTGAAAACAAGAAAAAACATAAAACAAATCAAGTTAGAATAATTATTAATTACCGCTTTGGAGTGTAAATGTGGTGCTCTTCCACAAACGATGGGACACTTAGGTAATATCATGCGTGTCCTGTCAGCCGCACGTTACAGGAACTGATGGACGCTGGTGATGGCGCCAAACAAGCAGCCGAATTCTGGGCCGAGTCCATTTAGATTGCTATCGACTCGCTAAGAAGAAGAATTTTTTACTAAGCAGAATGCCAGCGCTGTGGTATATAATTTTTTAGATTTATTTCGGTCTGACCCCCTGAACGCCCCTCCACCCCCCCCCCCCTGGATCCCCCGCTAGTTCTTTTTCTGTCGCAGCATTAGCCTTTTTAGCACCGCACAGGTCTATTTTGGTTTATTTTTTTTTGTACTGTAATTTAGTTTTTAAATACTCCTTTTTACTATTTGTTTTTCCTGTGTCTCCCAAATAAAATCGTTTTCTTTCTTTCTTTCAAAGCATAATATTTCCCTCCTATCACAAATCCCGGGCTACTTTTTAAACCACAAAAGCAAATCAATGTCACTCTGTTAGCAGATTCGAATGAGACCGAACAAAACTTGCCAAACCATTGTCGTCGACCACTTTTCACCCGTATGTCCATAACAATAAGGTTAAAAAATGGTCCGCCCCGCTGAGAGAGAACGAGACGGATACGCGGTTGTGAGCTCCGACTCGCTCCGTTATAAACGCAGGCGCCACCCGACCGTTAGCTGCCAGGGCTTCTTTTTAATCTTATACCTATTTTGAATTGTTTCTTCATAACATTGTTCTCACATATAGAAGCAACAAGAATACTGTACTCAGGATTTTGTAATATCTTAATTTAAAAGAGTGTCCTTGGAGAATCTTGCCCGTTCTTCTCCAAGAGATCTACGTTTTGGAATGGGCAACTAGCTTCAACTTTCTGACTAACTGACCGACTAGTTAATTTTGACAATTCAAAAGAGCCTGGAAATGGTTTAATTGAAATAAATGCTTTGAGTTTGAGTTTGAGTTATAGTAATCCGATCCAGCCTGTCGCCTGCTGCCCTCCCCCAGCGACGCCCTAAGCCGATGTCCGTGCGCCACATAACAGAGGGTTACACATAACAGAAGGTTCCAAAAAGTCTATAGAAATTCATGGACTCATTTATAATTAGTAGGTATTTAGCAGATGGTGATTCAAGCACATACGCAAGTATCCGAAATGTTAAGCCATATGAAAGCGTGCCTCTGGGTAAAATCGAGTGCAAAAATCATTTGGTCAGAAACTACTGCAATAGGTATAAACGAGTATTTATATCAAAGAAAGCAAGAAAATACATTTATATAGCACATACCAAAAGACACATAGTGGGTACACCAGAGACATACATCAGATACAATCAAATAAAAAATAAAAAGTGTAAAGTCCGATGTAAAAAATTAGTAGGAAAGTGTGCCTCACGGTTGCGCCAAAAAGGCCCAGTTCAGCAAAAAAGCCAGACAACTAGTGCCTGTCGCTGGTTTTCAACTGGACCTGATGTGTGAGGTGACGGATGTAAATCAATTTTATACTGCAACGTGACGTGTGTATGCATACTTAAATAAATAAAAATACATTTGTGTCAGATAAGAACAGTAATGAATATGTATAAATAGTGTGATATTGAGTAACATTGGAAAAAAATTAACAAAAAATACTGATAAATAAATAATTGAGATGGCCGCATGATAGACCATCGTTAATATGTAAACAAAGAAATTCTTAGAAACGAGTCAAAACAAAAAACTTGTTTTAAACGGTGCCGGAACGGATGCCTGACTTCCAACACAACACAAGACATTGTCATAATAATTCATATCGAGTAACACCACATATCCCTGAGCCCGAAAAATATTAAATGATAATTATTTGCAGGTAACAACGCCACATGCGAACAACGCGTCGTACTGACGTCACAAAATTCTGCATCTCGCAAGCAGAGTTTACCGCGCAACTAGCATACATACAACGGCCCGATGTGAATCATTGGGCGGTTGCCCGCCAGACAAAACACCTGTCTGGTCGGAGGATCCTCCCTTTTCTATTTATTTTCATATTCAAGAACGACTGGACCGATATATAAGATCTTTGATTTGTTGGAATTGTCCCCGCGCTGCAAAATAAGTATTGAAAGCAGAATAATTATTAAAATAAAAAAATACATAAAAAAAAGATAATTTATTTCTCATATATGTTGTATGGAACGGCTTTTTTAATGATATCTCGAGAACGGATTAACTGATTTCGATTGCGTTACGAAGTTCGCCGGGGTCAGCTGGTTGATAATATTTATACTGTCAATTCTTGTTACTTTAATAACGTCACTCACAAAAAATTTAGCTAACTATAGAGCGGTGTTATCAACGATATTTGTTTAGTATGAGTCGCTACTGAGTTAAATAAACATATCCAAATCGAACAGTATGCGTCATATTGGATTTATCTACAGTTCTACACTAATATTATAAAGAGGAAAGATTTGTTTGTTTGAAATGAATAGGCTCCGAAACAACTGGACCGATAAAAAAAAAATCTTTTGTAGGATAGTCCATTTATCTAAGAATGCTATAGGCTATATAACATCACGCTACCACCAATAGGAGCGTCGCAGCATTGAAAAATGTTGCAAAAACGGGAAAAAGTATTCCTTTTGAGAGCTTCCGTTGCGTGCGCTGCGTAAACGGTTACAGTTACGCAAAAATAATGTATGACGGAATTGTTTCCCCTTAAAAGTTCTAAAAAAAGTCCGCGGCAGCATGTGTCTACACTATAACCGTTTTTATGATAATCAAATTTGTTCTAAAATAATGCATTATTTGCGAAGGTGTTTCATAAACATGATATTAATCCTTATCCTTATCCAAATAAAAAAAGATTCTCTTAAAGATTACTTTATGAAGATATTTTATTCACAAGATGGTACATGTCACGACGTCATCTATGACGATTCACGGGACATTGTTATCGCTCTCACGCTAATTTGGAACGCGTGTAAGCACGCTTAAATCGATTACAGCGCAATTCGGAATATAGCCCAAGTGACTTCAACTGACCAACACAAACATTACATTCACTGTGTAGTTCTCGAAGTGGACGGTCGTATCAAGTGATCTTAATAAACGCGAATTAAAAATGAAATCACTACAGCTCTGGTTCTGCGCTGCATTTATCCTAACATTTGTCAGTGCCTTAGGCGATAAAAGGGACGAAATTAAATATTATGCGTCTCGTTTTAAATGTTCCAAATTGTTCGGAAAATGTTTGATGAAAAGTGCTGAAAAATCTGACGTAAGTGCACCGATGCAGTTGAAAACAGTGAAAAGAAGTATTATAAACAGTGGAAGATGTGCTCGGGGACAGGTTTGGTACCTGTACAGATGCTGGGAATGTGAGGAGTAAGTAAATTGATTATCTAAAGTCTAATTAAATCCATGTTTCTATCATCATCATCTGCCTAGCCTTTTTCCCAACTATGTTGGGGTCGGCTTCCAGTCTAACCGGATGCAGCAAAATACCAGTATTTTACATGGAGCGACTCACCACAACCCAGTTACTGGGTAATACGATACTCCTTGGTAAGACTGGTTGTCAGATTTTCGGGCTTCTGACTACCCCTAACAACTGTCAAAGGTCCACGAATGACAGCCGGGACCACGGCTTAACGTGCTTTCCGAAGCATGGAGGGGTCTCGGTATGTAAAGATGGTCACCCATCCACAGACCAACCGCGACAAGCGTAGCTTAACCTGATCGATCGACCTGGGCTGAATAATAACAGCTTTTCATATCGATATCGATATCAATGTCGTCTGTGAAGTTTACACAAAAAAACTATCTACTTACACTAACTTAAGTGACTTTTCACACTAACTGCAGACGTTGACTCTAGAAAAAAAACCATCGTATTAATTTCTTTTTTACTTTATCATATTTGGATATCGATATCCATCACGCCTGCAGAGTTTCGCTAGCTAATTTAATTTGACCCTGTAGATTTAGATGTACGGTCTAGTGAAGGTCTTAGGAGAATTCCAAGTAGTTCTTGGTACGTAAATGAAACAACATTATGTGATTTAGTACAGGGTGTCCAAAGGCAAAATTCAAAGTATAAAAAAAAGAAGCTACACCTCTATTACAAAGAATGTTAATTGTTTAAAATATTTTAGTATTTGTTGAAAACCACCCTAGTTCAAATGTTGACCATCGAGCCTAGCACACTTGTCAAGTCAAGCACGCATGTTTTAAAAAACGCGTTTACAGGGCGACTGAATCGTGTATCTCTTGAACGATTTGAATTTTATACGGATGGAACTTGAGTTTTTTTCGCATTATAACCTGTATGTTTGATTTTGTAATTCCTAATATATATGAACGTGCACGAAGTGATAAACGGGGATTTTTAGTCACAGAAACCATAACACGTTCAACATTTTCGTCCGTGGCTACCGCTAGTATAGGTCCTGGTCTGGGGCGGTTTAATGTTGATTCTGTAGCTCTGAACTTTACTACCCAAGACTAAATAAGGTTGATCGTTGGCCCATCACGTAATCGACAAATATCGTAACGATTACTAATTCGAAGACGTGTTTCAATAAGCGAAAATGCACTTGGAATGTACAGACGCCAGCACATCAAGCTGTCTGCAAAAGCAAAAAAGCAGCAATCTGTCAAATTTCTTTAATAGATTTTCAACTCTTTCACTAAAGCATAAAGTTCAAAGTTGATTGGGAAAATTTGACAGTTTCGGGTAGCTTGATGTGCTGGCGTCTGTACTTACGCCTCGATGGCAAAAGCACGCTGCATTCCATACCACCGCTCCATGACAGCTAAAATCCACAAAGCTTACGCTTTCAACGACGCCCCCCGCGCCCCTCTAACGTGTTGCGTTCAGAAATTACGTTTGTTTAAACTTTGAAATCTGTCACTGGACACCCTGTATAAGTATACTAAATCATACAATTAAATGGAACTGGCGTTTTTTTTATGGTTGAACTTCGTGCGAACTGCGTGGTAATTATTATAGTAAACATATTTAGTTTGGCTTCCAACGGGAACAATATAAAAAAAAAACATAGGCAAAAAATCCAAGGCGTTTGTTTGTTTCACGTTTTTATAAGTAATTTACGTATAGGTAAAATATTATATGACTTTCGGTTTTATCAGTGATTTCGCCCGCTCGGAGGTCGGAATTTACTCCACGGGAACATACTTCCAGGATGAAAAAAAAGGCTTGTCTATCAAATAGCCTTTATTAGCAATCTTAAAACTAGTTTTACTATTTATTTAAATAAAAGGTAAAGGCTTAAATGGGGCTGGGCAGGGCATCTCTTCCGCATGACATACGAACTGTGGGCTCAAATAGCACAGAACTGGTGCCTGCCTGGTGCAGCACTGAGACAGTGAGACGGCGCAGTAGACCACGTAGGAGATGGCGTCAAAAATGAAAGGAGGTTAGGTTTTATCATGTTAAGATGTTGTCTGCGCAGAATGCCTGGCCAATTTTTTTTTAAATTCTTGTTTTCGTTATAACTTATTACTGCTTTAAAGCTCTAGGGTGTTGTGGCGCAGGCTGGGAGAGGTCTATGTCGAGTAGTAGACTGTGATAGGCTGAGTTGATGGATTGACTGCTCTAAATAAATCAAAACCTATAGGTTAGGTGCTTCCCGTTGACCTAGAATCATGAAATTTGACAAGAACATGGCACAAGTAAAGAAAAAATGTCCGAAAATTGATATATTATAGTTTTACGAGCTGCGCCCCGCGGTTTCACCCACATAACTTTCAATACCGTGGGAATATCGGGATAAAAAGTATCCTGTGTGTTAATACAGGGTGTCGGCTACCTCAATACTAATTTTTATCAAAATTGGTCCAGCCGTTTATGCGTGAAGAAGTAACAAATATACAAACACTCTCACAAAATTTCACCTTTATAATATTAGTATGATAATATACCTACTTTATAAAATATATTTTTTGCGATTACAAACTTACATTGCACTTAGAGAATTGACCTAGAACATATTTTTCATCTATTTAGTTATACAATATTAAGTTTGTGTCTGGTATAAATTCTTCCCAGCTACGGAATTCTTCATTGTGCGTGACCCGACACGCACTTGGCCAGTTTTTAATTTTAGTCACGTTAAGATAACACAAATGCCTATTTTTTGTCTATCAATTCCATATCTACTCAGGATATTTAGTCAGTGATAAAGTGTTAGCCGTGTAATCAAATTGGCAAGAAAGATTAATGAATTTATCCATATAAATAAAATCCAATGGCTGATTCATCGGCTGATAATGTTATTTTATTTATTTATTTATTTATTCACTCCAAACATACAAATATCCTTACAGGCTAGACCCAATGCGATATTGTAGTACACTTAAAAATTATACAGTGCCAAAGCTTGTACCATAGCAAATTCTATAGGTAGCTATTCTTTCAAATTCACCCAAAGAGCAACAGAATATGTCTACGTCATCAGCAATGAGGTTGAGAGTGCGGAGCGCGCTTGTCAGCGGCGCGTCCCGCAGCAAGTTAGTTCGCGCGCGCGGCACCGCCAGCAACCGCGGCTGACGACGACGACCCATGTACCCGTCTGGCACGACTAGTTCCACCCTTCGCAATATATCCGCATTGTGTATCCTCCCTCCAATTATCTTTAAAATATAGGTAACAAGTGAGAGTTGCCTCCTGACCCTCAGTTCATCATATCCGACCATACCCAAGATAAATAGTGTTGGATACCTCAACGGATAAAATGGATACACCCCGTATTCCCTCATATATTTATATCTAATAAATTTATTTTGCACGCGCTCCAACATGAGACTATATTTAGTTTCATGCGGAGCCCAGATAACTGCATTACATTCTAATTGGTTCCTTACTAAAGCATTATACAATGTTGTTATAGCCTTCATATTTGTGAAGCCTTTAACCATTCTCAGGACAAATCCTAGGTTTCTATATGCTTTTTTGCATACCTTAATTATATGATCCCGAAACGTCAGTCCAGTGGTAAAATGGACACCCAAGTCCCTCACTTCAGTGACCCTAGCCATCGATACCCCGTCAACCGTATAACTATAACTGATGGGTGTGCGTGCGCGCGAGAAACTTATGGTCACACACTTAGATGTGTTAAACTACAGGAGATTACTCTTGCTCCAAGTTACTACTCTGTCTATATCTCTCTGCAGTCTTTCACAATCATCCATGTTTGTTATGGGGAGAGAAAGTTTGAGGTCGTCGGCAAATAGTAGGCACTAGCTTCTGCCAGCGACTTCGTCCGCGTGAAATTTTTTGCTCCCCCGACCCACCGCGTCGCATAGCATCGCCTGCCTGCGCTATTACTTCGTTTTCTGACTTTTTTCTTTTTGCTCAACTCCTAAAGGTTCTAGCGTGATGTTTAAAGCCTTCCTCAAGAATTGGGCTATCAAATGCAAAAAGATTTTTATAAATCTGATCGATACTTCCAGAGATTAGAGCTTTCAAACAAACAAACTCGGCAGCTTTATTATTAGTAAAGGTTTTTCCCATTTTTGCAACATTGTTCATTGATGCTCCGCTACTATTGATCGTAGCGTGATATTATATAGCCTAAAGCATTCCTCGATAAATGAACTATCTAACGCAAAAAGATTTTTTCAATTCGAAGCAGTAGTTCCAGAGATGACCCCCTACATACGAACTTCACTTCCCTTCACTGCTCTGCTCCTATTGATCGTAGCGTGATGAAAAGTATACTATAACCTGCCCAGGAGTATGAAGAACAATTGTACCAAGTTTCGTTGAAATCCGTCGAGTGGTTTTTGTTTCTATAACGAACATACAGACAGACAGACAGACAGACAAAAATTTGACTGATTGCATTTTTGGCGTCAGTATCGATCAATAATCACCCGCTGATTGTTATTTTGGAAATATATTTCATGTACAGAATTGACCTCTCTACAGATTTATTATAAGTATAGATAGATATAGATATAGATTTAGCATTTTGTACAACATTTGGTAGGTCATTTATCATTAAGAGAAACCCAAGGGGCCCTATATTACTTCCCTGGCTCACACCAGATCTAGTATAGTATGCCTTTGATTGGTATCCCGCATAGTCAACATACTGTTGCCTGTTACTCATATAATCCGCAAAAAACTTAAGAAGATGCGGGGTGAAACCGACCCCTGCTAACTTTTTCAGTAATACGTCATTATCGACTAAATCAAACGCTTTTTTAAAATCGAAGTATGCAGCATCGGCTTGCCCCCCACCATCCACTATCGGCACCACTTCCGCCATGTGGCTAAGTAAATTACTCGTAGTATTTCTAGTCGGCCGAAATCCGTGCTGCGCGTCGGTGAGTTGCGAGCTAACTAGCTGATATACTTTCTAATAAATAGCAGACTCTAATACCTTAGCCGTTGTTGACAATACAGCAACCGGTCTATATTCTTCAATTTTAGTTCTCGAACCTCCCTTCGGTACCGGTATGACCCGGGTAATCTTCCACATCTCGGGAAATACAGCTGATTTAAGGCAAAGATTGTAGATGTGCAACAGCGGTCTCGCTAATCCCATTCGACAGTCCCTAAAAACGTACGGCGGAATACTATCAGGCCCCGACGATTTTTTCGGCTTAAGTTGCTGCAGGGCGCGTACTACGTCTTCCAACTCCAATCTGTCAAGATGAACCCGCCCTGCTCCGTTCTGGCTGCCTGCTTCCACTACAGCCGCATTCACATCCAATCTCAATCTCTCTACATTATATACTGAATAGAAATATTCAGCGAATTCTTGAACCACTTGTTCTTATATCAGTGCGAAAGGGTTACAGGATCATTATTACAGCTTCATTCAAACGTTAAAAGTGTAAAAATAACTTCGTAATCTTTGCTAGCTTGAACAAGAAAAGAGAAGAAGCAACTCCATTCTATTTCAATCACGAATAAGCCGGTCGATTCTGTAAAAATCTCACCGTGAAAACAGGTGAAGTGAGCGTGAAGTGAGCTATCAATACCGGTAATCCCTAACATCAGGAGGAGTGACAGCTCACTTCACCTAAGTTTTCACGGTGAGATTTTTACAGAATAGCACTACAGCATCGTCTCGTCATGTCATTTGAACAGCAGGGGCGTCCAGTAAATGTCGTTTTGCTGAGACTTGACAACGTCTCTGGACGACCAGCACATGAGCAGTGTGGTGCTGGTGTGTGTACACGCAGCAGAGTGGACGTGACATTCACGGTCACATCAGGTGTTTCATCTGAAAAACTTTAAAAATAAAAATCATCAGGTTTCAAAAAAATAAGTTTTGGTCATTGTATTATGCTTTTAACTCGATAGTCTAATTGGGGTGTATGAGGTCTTGCGTTAATTATGTTACATACCTATATATTGTATAATTATTGTAGGTATACAAAGTCCCGACATCTCGTCGTCGGGCAGTTGCCCGCCAGACACGACATCCGTCTGGTCGGAGGATCCTCCTTTTCTATGGAGGATGAGTGTACTTTACACCCTGTTCCTCATACTTCTAAAAGCAATTAAGTCAACTAACAATATGAAAAAATAAAAAATGAGATTATGCTGTGTATTTGGTGACAAGATGTGTCCCGCGAAACGTGTCCGTTGACATCGGTAAAACTACGATATCGATGTCTCCAGACTCCAGAATTATTATGCAATGTCGGGCGACATCGCGCGATGATTATAGGGACACGTGTCGCAGGAAGTTAATCGCTTAGTGAATACAAGGCTTAACTGTAATTGCTTAAGTGGCTTAATACTTACATGTTTGTGTTTTGTGAAAAAAGAAATACGTGATCGCTCCGTCAGCTGCCTGCAACGGTCGATTTACTCTGAAACAATTCACGCAGATAAAAATGAGTACAGATTTGAAATTAATACACTGTTAAAGAATTAATTAATTATATATAATAATTAATTATATTTAATATTTTTACATTAATTATTTGAGTATGTTATTAAAACATAGTTTTGACTATCAGATAATACTTGATAATTCTAAAGAAAATGTTCTCAATAAGCAAGTCGAGACCGTGGTAGAGATTAGTTAATTCGCACAAGAGCATGGCGGTATTGAAGTATTAAAATAATAAACTCTGTAGTTTTGATGCTAATGATAAGAACTCGTTGTCTAACAGATGGTGATGTGTATCTTATAGAAAGGGTCTTCAGACGGCAAGTTTAGTCCGAGAATCAGCAAACGAAACTTCTGAGGCCCTCAGGTCATCCGACGATCTCCTCAGGGTGCTTAGTTGGAAGCAGCTGGAAGAGAGTTACAAATAATCAGTTACAGACTTGCACGTAATGCCATCTACACTATCGTTCAGTTAAATCAAAGGATTTTTTCATTACTCAGCGAGGTCAATAGATGGCGTTTTAATATACAATAATGAGGAAAATCTACTTCATATTAAAGCGGATGAGATAATTGCGCAGCAATATGGTGTTTGCCCAATTATCTAAAATTTGTTTATGGAAACAAAATTATATATGAAATGATTAAATTGCACCCGCGCTTATTTTGAGGCTATTTTACGAACAAAATGTATATTGTTAAACACTTACCTGTGTTTGACTACCTACTTATATATTTACATTGGAAACTCCATTGAAGTTTTCTACGTTCAACTCATTTAGAGGTCATCAGTCGGTTGTTTTACTTACCTTCGTCCACTTCAGAAACGACGATAATAATCTTGTGATTACAGATTTTGGTTACATTTCGTAATTCTAATGTCTTGGGATATCACTGCGAAGAACTACACTACATTTATGTACACACATCAAAAGTGTCTAGGGATCAAGCATTTTTATGCGGATTTCTTGAGATTGAGATGTGGCTTTGTAATAAATTTATGATTTTATAAATTTATATGGATCCTTTTTGGTGCATTTCATAATTTGAATCAGGAACTGTGAATCAAATTCGAGTAAAAGATGAAAATCAGCTGTCAATATTTTCCCTATAAAAACATACAACGCATTGAAGACATTATTAGTGCTACTGTTTCCCTACTACTGATTAAAACCAACGTTATTATGGAGCGGCGACGTCATTTAAGCAGGGAAGAAATGCTCAGAGCCGTGGGAATGATAGAAGCTGGTTCCCGGCAACGTACTGTGGCTTTAGCTCTGAATACAAGTCAGAGTGTTATCAGTCGACTTTGGACACGTTACCGAAGCACTGGTACCGTGGCTGAGCGCCATGGAGGACGGTATCGCTGCACCACACGGAGACAAGACCGATACATTCAAATCTTAACTCGAAGAGCTCCAACAATAACCGCCATGATGTTAGCCGTGAGGCTTCATCACTCTTCAGGGAACTTAATTAGCGACCAAACAGTCAGAAACCGCTTGCATGAAGTGAACCTTCATTCCCGAAGACCGCTACGGGTACCACCTATAGCAATGCACAATCGTAGGATTCGATATCAATGGGCTCTTGAACACAGAAATTGGGCAGAAGAACAATGGCGTTTCGTGTGCTTTTCTGATGAGTCTCGTTTTGGTATGAGACCGGATACAAGACGTATACGACACTGGAGAACCCCTGGACGCCAACAGCGATTAAAATCCTGCCAGGAAGTCCATCCTTATAGTGGTGGAACCATCATGGTATGGGCGGGTATTTGGATCGGCGGAAGAACTGAGTTGATTTGGATCAGAGGCAACCTCAACGCTCAAATTTATGCTGAGACGATTGTATCAGACGTCATCGTTCCTCTACAAGTGCAAATCGGTCCCTTATTTCAGTTAATGCATGATAATGCACGACCGCACACCGCAAGAGTTGTAAGACAGACTCTCGCCGCAGCTAACATCAATGTCCTGCCCTGGCCTGCTCAGTCGCCAGACTTGAACCCGATTGAGCATGTATGGGATATGCTACAGAGAAGAGCTCTGCCGAATATGGAGGGTATCCAGTCGCAAGAAGACCTTTTTTTGTTGTTGCAACGAACATGGGCGGCCATTCCACAGCGTGATTTGGATGAACTCATTTTGAGTATGCCAAACCGATGTTCTTGTGTTGTTAGTGTTCGCGGTAGAAACACGGATTATTAATTGTTTAAGTTACCCAATAAAATTTTAGAGAAAACTGTTATTTCAGTCTTTTTTTCGAACTTTTGTGTTAGTGGTTCAAATGTCAAAAATCCCTTTATTAGGAAAATGGCAAATTTCTTTATTAATGCAAAGGTGACTTGGTTTATCGTTACTGTGACAAACGAAAACACTTTATTTGATGAATCCTTAAAGAAAATTTTAATTAATATCAATCAGGAGAAAAGTTATTGCAAAAATATATGTTGATCCCTAGACACTTTTGATGTGTGTATATTGGAAATTTGTACTTACCTAGTTTTCTTCTCTCAGTGTTGCTAACGAACAAAACAAAACGGAAGCGTTCAATTTATGATAAAATGAAATCATGGAGGAATGGAACATCAAGTTCTCTTTTTGAAAGTATCCAAGTTTTATTCATTATTATATTAAATAAAATAATTACATATTTCAGGTATAGTTATATAAAACAATTACAGTTTTTGTTAAGATTATTTTGTATCTATTTAAAAAAAAAGAACCTAAGATTTTAAGCACAGATTATATTTTTATTTTATTTAATTTACCATCACTCGACAAAGTCTTAATTACTCTAAATCGTTCTAATAATTTAATAATCAAAGCAAGGAACACCATAAATTAAATTAATAAAATTGCATGCATCAAAGCGAGCGAATATTGTTTTTCTATAATGACAACACTGACGTATGCTTGTGATTGGTGCATCTTGGATGTTTGTCACTTTTCTCATGTGCGCTTGATCATACCACGCCATTTCTCTGCCGCTGCCGGACGCCATTACTATACCGCCCAATTACTAAATCACTGAAAATGAATAAGTTACAGTTTGTGTTGTTTCTGCTCACGATTGTGACGTGCGTCTTCGCCTATCAAGTATTGAGTGAGAAACCTATCAGAAATGGGGAACTTCATAAAAGAATGAAGAGAAACGTCCTGAAATATGGAGAGTGCGCAGAAGGTTTCATCAAACTTTCTTACCGATGCGTTCCTTGTGACTTGTGAGTAGTTTTCAATATGTCTTTCTTCTTACACTGTGATTTTGATTCAAATTCCGTACCACCTCTGTTATTTTCATTCAAAGAAAATTTTCTTATATCACTTCGAGAATTTTCTGATTTCAAGATGGAGTCGTGAATGACTTTTCCCTTTGCTGTTTTATCGTAAAAGCTTGATTTATTAAATTAAAACCAGAAATAAAAAGCCTATAGATTATTTTATTTTTCTTTCCGGTTTATATTCAAGATTATTCACATGTTTTGAACTATATTTTTGACGTATTTTGGTACTTTCCAATTCCAGTTAATTTTTTATTTATTGGTCATGTACCTTTTATTTTAAACGTTTGTTACATATGCAATTTTTTATAAGATATAAAGTGATATCATAAGATTGTAAACGCTGAAATTTTGCACAAAAATAGCAAGTCTTTACAACATAATTTCCAAAGCTGGCTCGTATGTTCGATCGCGCGCCATTTCCAGTGACGTCATTTCGATACTTGATAACACACCGCGCGCTAATAATGCCATCTTTTGCCAGCTCAAATCTCAAAATTTCTGCCATACTTACATTAAGAATTTAGTGTAAAATTGTTATTAGTGAAATTTCCTTTGTTTTCCCTTGAAATTTCCTTCATTTTAGGCATGCATGCAAACTACGTCAAATACTTTAGAAAACACTATTGCCTGTATTTTTATTTAGTATTGGGGCTTTCTGCTGTACCTGTATACGCTCTTTGATAATGAAAAATTCTCGATGATAACAAGGATTTAATGATGCAATCGGCTTTCCGTCTACATCCTAGCTGTCTGGCCTTATCATTATCGTATCGTACTCGTTCCTTATTTAAAAGCAACTGTTTCTGTTTTTTTTGGATTGGTATAATTGTCAACACGAATTTATCTAATAAAGTTAGATCTTGTTTTGTAATAAAAAAGTCTAAAATCTAACTTTTGCCCGAGCCAGCTTTTGAACAAAACTGACAACTTAGGGACTAATCACACTTATTCAGCTCTGTTCAGCTTTTGTCCATAGAAAATAACGATTTTGTATGGAGTCCGTTCAGAGTTCAGACTATGCCGACCGCACAGTGGCGCCCTCATCGTTTGTTTGGTTATTTCATACGATTTAGAATGAAAATGCAGAAAATAAGCACGTTAAGTTGTGCTTCACAATTTTCATTCTAAATTGGTATTAATGAACTGAACTGATTTTTAAGACGCAAGTGTTTTACCTAGTGTATCAATAGTTACCAACGGTGTTAGTAGCTTCTTTTTCATTGCTTACCTTACCTTGTCCTTAGGAGTAGGTAACTATTCCTAACCATATTAAATAAATCTTTATTTAAAGTCGCAACTAATGTGAAAATAATTAAAATATCAAGCTTATAAAGGTGATAAGGTACCTATATACCCTCTTACTAATAAACGCTGTATAGCGTCTCTTTCTTACTTCTTTCGAAAGTCAAATTACTAACGACTGAAAGAGAGAACTCGGTGTGTAAATATTCATCTGATAAAAGACGTTTATTAGTAAGTGGGTAAGTCACTTTTGAGTTCCGCTGAGTAGGTGTAGACCGCTAGATGGCGCTACGGCGCCCGTATCCACTGTTCCATCGCACTGACTTGCACTTTCGTCGCGTGGACCAATAGGCAAGTAGTATATCCTGGCGTGTCTGGTAGCCACGCCCCTCTCTTTTGCATGCGACGGTAGAGCGTGTCGTTTTTTTTATGTCAACCTCAATTCATGCGTATCTTTATTGTTTTGATTATTTTTCATTCCTGTATAATTTATTGTTTTGAATAAGTATTTTTTTTAATTTGATTTGATTTTCTTCGAATTATTTTGATTTAATTTAAGTTGATTTCTTTTATTTATATTTAATATAAATAATAAATCGTTTACATAGGTATATTGATTTAATTTAATTTAATTTGCTCTAATTTGGCTTTTATCTGGTTTTATTTGATTTATTTATGTTTTCTATTAATAATTTATGTGTGGCAATGGGTATTATTTACATGAAATAAATGAATTTATTATATTTATTTATTATGTAGTACATTTTTATTTACTACCACACGGCGACCGCACATCAAATTCTAATTTTTCCTGATCGATTTTTTTATAGTTCAATTCTCGCCGCCACTATGATATTTTGTCATTTTATAGAGGCTCCATACAAGGCAGGCAGCGATTTGTAATCTGTGTATTCCATTGACCAACACTTACTTAGCTTTGTGCTTTTCTTTTGGCGAGTAGCGAAAATCTATGTACTAGCGCCATCGTGCCACCATTTTGTTTTTGGGTTTAAAGAACTTTATTTCTCTTATGAACTAAAAAAAATAAGAAGTTCGCTTATAATGAGATACTTTGTGAACTAGTACTTACTATTACCATTAGTTACCCCTAGAGTGTTGGAGACATTAATTATTCTGTTTTTATGGTTCTGAACCCAAAGGGTGCCAATAGAACCCTATCACTAAGCCTTCACTGCCCGTCCGTCCATCCGTCTGTCTGTCAGCGAGCTGTATCTCATGAACCGTAATAGGTAAACAGTTGAAATTTTCACAGAGTGAGTATTTCGATTGCTGTTTGAACGCCAAATAAAATAATGTTACTAAAAATCAAAAGCGGTCTCCGTTCAAGAAACGTTTTTTTTCGGAATTGTTTGCCTTGTGGCACGGAATCCATCGTGTGCGAGTCCTGAGCAGGTTTTTTCAATACCTTTCATAAAACAAATGCTTACGAATGTGAGTCAACATCATTTGAGCGCCAAAAGATCCGTGTAGCAGTGTAAAACAAAGATGGCGGCCGTCTAGATGACACGTGATCGCTTATTATAGTGCCTATTACACACATTAATTGTTTCTTTAATGTTAAGCTCGGTCTACATATAGGTACTTACGCCGAAAACCACCTGTCGCTGAAAGCCAGCTCGCAGGGGCTCTGTCTCGCATAGGGTCTTAGCATTTATGCTGAGTGATGGCCGTTTTGCGTGAATTTGCACCCAACTTGTTTTGTATTGTGTTCTTTTGTTGAGTCATGTTTACCGAAAATAAACGTATTTTCTTTCTTCCTTACTACATAATTGCATACAATAGGCACTGCATAAGCGAAAAAATACTTCGTGGTGTTTGTGCATTAAAACGCGCTATTTAAGACGTCAATATTTACTTAGAAAATCGTCGCTCTATTTATTTAGAAAGTATTGTTTAAGGTCTAAGCTTGTGTTAGATTAATATGTTCCGATTATAGTATTTATACTCAAGTAGATTGAGCTCCGTGCCTCGGAAAGCACGTTGAGCCGGGACCAAAGTCCCGGCTGTCATTCGAATCTTTGACAATTGTTACCGAATAGGCAGTCGTTCCAGATAAAATACTGGTATTCAGCTGCATCCCGTTAGACTGGAGGTCGAACCTATCCCGACCGGTCTTTTTTTTTTTGATGATAGGCAATCATCAAATGACCCCTCGCGCTCTGGGTGGAGCAGAAGGCAGTGTCAGACTCTTACTGACTAAAACCCACCCGTGTTCCTTCCTTAGCCCTTTGTGTTCCGGGGTAGCGGTAACCCTTTCGGACAATCCCGCTGCCCCGGCAGGCTTCGGCCCTTTCGGGCCCCTTCCTTATGCTGACATCTCTTTGAGGCGCGCGTGGAAAACGTACGCGCCGTCCAGCACGGACCTGTTCCTGATCGGACGGAGGGTTACCCATTACTCTCCGCCCGCAGGCCCGCGCCTACGGTGGCCGGGAGTCGTCACGTGGCTCCCGACGCCCGGAACATCTCCCGCGGCGGCTGGGACGTGAGACTCTTTCCCTCAGCCGTCCCGCCACCTCCTTCGCTAGCATGACTGCTTCGCAGAAGGAGGTGACTGCCTCCCACTCCCTCTTGCCTCGGACCATGGCTTGAACCAGGGCCGGGCGCGAGAGGTCGCCGCCGCTGCCGATCGCCTCTGCGAGAACACGGCGGTGCTCCGCCCAAGTGGGGCAGACCTCCACCGTATGCTCCACTGTGTCCTCTGGGCGATCCTCGCAGTGGTGACACCCGGGCGTTTCCTCCGCCCGATGGTGTTCAGGAACCTCCCGAAACACCCGTGTCCAGTGAGGACCTGCGTCAGGCGGTAGGTGAAGGCGCCGTGGCGCCTCTCAGCCACTCCTCAAAGAGGGGTCTTATCGCCGCTATCGTGGCGTGCCCTATCCCGACCGGTCTGGAAGTATAATTATACTGCCTTCATTAACAACACATTTCTTTTTTCCAGGTACACTGAACTGACTGGAAATGATTGTTAACAAACTGCAAACGTTAATTGACAGAACTATTAAGACTTTTCAAATCTGGCACGACGCTTCGACGGATCCCCAGGAGAATAGCAATCGCCACCACGGAGGAGCTCAGCAAGAGTGCTGACAGTACCTCATGTGACCTTCAAACCTGCTCGCGATTACGACATCCAGTTGGGATGTGGCTATGTTCACAGTATCAACACACGAAGACTATGAAAGAATCTCGACAATGTCGTAACAGAATACCGATTAAATACCAATTTCAATGTAACAAAATCTACTGCGGACCGTATATTTTACAACGCAGAAATCTTCCTACGTCACTTTCGCATATTATGTATGAACCATCAGGTATTACAAGCGGGCTACACCACGCTTGTTTTGGATTAAATTGCGCTGCACTGCGGTCCGATGCGGATGTCATGTGCCTTTATAAGTTTTTATAGTTTAATTTAATTTAGTTTAATTTAATTTAATTATCATATAATATGTATGAATGAATCTTAAAATCTTCACCCAAAAACCAGGCTACTGTCAGTCTTGATAAACCACCAGTTTTTCAGTCCTATCCTCTACTAGTCTTGAAAAACTGATGCGATTCTTGTCCAATTAAATAAAAACTCTGTTGCTCGAGACTAACAGTTAACGCCCGCTGGGAATCATCTTATATTGTGAGTTCGTAATAGCATTCATTAGAATAAAACATTAGTAGGATTAAGTCTACAATTAAATTATTATCATTGTTCCGTCGTAAAAATTGACACTCTAACATAGCACTATCGTTTAGCTTTCGTTTTTGAATCATCATCAATAAATTTCAAATGCTTTACTTAAGTTGTGTGTGGTTGTGCTTGGTGTAATTTGTTGTAAATTCCCTACAATATGGACTTGTCTGGATCTCCGAACATGCATTTAAATAAAATTAACCATTCACATTTTTTAATCTCCCGGCTGTTTCGCCCTACTTATTTCAAAAATAATTGCCATTTTTTTAAAATTATTATTTCTTACCCATATTGTGGCCGATCAGCCACCTTAATTCCAGAAATTATTGCAAGAGTATTAAATAATTTATTACTTAATTTATTTTATTTAGCTATTTTATATGATAACACTTAACAGTGAATTAAATGTAATTAAAATTTATTATCGATATTTAAAGTAAATCAAATGAAATTGTCATCATCATTGAATTACTGGTAGAAAATGCCTATAGCATTAAGTCCGCCTCTGTTCATTTATGTGTTTGAACTATTAAATAAATAAATAATAAATTGGAAAAGCCTTAATTTTCATTAAATGATAAATGATAAATGATTTTATTTCTGTAAGTAGGTTTGTACAAACACTTTTACACGTCAATCATATTTTTTTTTAAAACGAGATGAGGTCGGCGTTTCCTATCTGACTACTCTGAGAAGAAAGGCCGAAACAAACTCAGAGGTCACAGTCTCTTTTAAAGTCCAGACATAATCTTGGTGAGATCATGTGGAGACCATGTAGATTGGTGTCTGAAATGGTCTTTTGAGGAAAGAACCACACAGATTGAGTGGACCCGTCCAGTCAGTGCACGCATTTGTCAGTAATCATGCAGCTCAACTCAAACTTAGGGAGCTCAACGATTCGACGAACAATACCAAAGAAAGGACATTTGGGTAGGTCGCATAAATTACTCAAACTGCCAGACCATGACTAAAACTATCTGAGAAAAAAACAAAGGCAAACTAAAATTAACCCACATAGTCTTCACATTCACAGTCATTAAAAATAACATAATACTTTACAAAGTAAATATTCATGTCACTGTATATGTAAAATTTATCAATGTCAATGTGTATATAAAAATCCAGAAATAGTCTTGGTCAGATCATTTTGAGGACCATGTAGATTGGTGTCTGAAATGGTCTTTTGAGGAAAGAACCACACAGATTGAGGGGACCTGTCCAGTCAGTGCTCCCATTTGTCAAAAAAAAAAAAATGTGCAGCTCAACTCAGAACTTGAGGAGCTCAACGATTCGACAAACAATACCAAAGAATGGACGTTTAGGTAGGCCGCGTAAATTACTCAAACTGCCAGATCATGAATAAAACTAACTAAGAAGGAAAACATAAAAAAAAAGATAGAAAAGACCCACATAGTCCTCACTTTCACGACAATTAAAATAATATTATACTTTACAAAGTAAATATTCACGTCTATAAAGAGAGAAAATAAAATAAATAATAAGCAAAAAAAAAAAAACCAAACAAGATTCACTGTGTAAATTTATTGGAGCAGCTCAATCCCAAGCATGTTTATCCTCAATATAGTCTTTAACAGAATAAAAGGCATTTCTTTTTGACATAAAATAAACAATTTTTGACATTTGATTTGACTTGTATATTCTTTATTTATTATTTGCATTATACTCATGAGTCTGTAATAATTTTATTGTTAAAACCAGTCTGCATTCAGGTTGACAAAAGTACCAAAAATCTTTTAATTTTGTAATAATTTCTAACAAATCTTTAGAAAAGTTTAATAGTTTTATGTAGGTACTTACCGCCAATTACTTTTTCAATATCGTAATACTTATTAATATTATAGTATTCACATTCCGTACCTATTGTAATATTTAAAGAAAGGAGTTTTTGAAATAAAATGTTATAAGTTGTAACTGGTAATTTTAGTTTGTTAGTTCATCCTTCTTACAATAAATGCAGCTCGTGTTCAATATGACAGGTCTGTATGCAACAAGAATGAGTATACACTAAGATAAGAAAGAAAATACCATATACGACGGAAAAAAACAAAAACACAAAAAATAAAATAAATAAAAGGTAGGGGGAAACATGCGTCACATCCACGCAAAACGGCTGTCGCTCAGCATTATGCTGTGACCTTGTGCCACACAGAGCCCCAGCGCTGGTTTAATAAAATAATGCTATAGGTGTGAACAGAGAACCTTTAAATAAGAGAAATTAACTAAAACAGAATAACAAGCAACAAAAAAGTTTACAAGATTTTTACAAATAAGTTGTTACTAAGTCGACGTCATTGGTAGTACCTAACTATTTTTTCAATACAATTCGTAGTTTTCGGCTCTATGAAAGGTAAGATTTATCTGATACTAGCTGCGCCCCGAAGTTTCACCCACATAAGTTTCGATCCCGTGGGGATATCGAGATAAAAAATATCCTATATGTTAATTCAGAGTGTCAGCTATCTCCATACAAAATTTTATCAAAATCGGTCTGGCCGTTTGAGCGTGAAGAAGTAACAAACATAAAAACACACACACAAACTTTCGCTTATAAAATATTAGTGTGATAGTGTGGTATTGTACATAGTCCATCATCAGATTTATAAAGCCCTCTGTGGCTCTGTCGTGCTATTTAAATAAGACAAACAACACGCGATCGCCCCATGTTACAGGCCCCGCCTTCTTCACCAAGCGTTCAAAGTTATAAATAACTACAGACTGCGTGTCGCGCGGGTGAAATAAAGACAAATATAATCTATTTAATGATGACGTCATGCTATCCTTGTCTTTCTGATTCGTTCAGCAAGCCATTACTGGTAACACGCACTGGTAAATAGGTATTTGAGATCTTGGAAACATAAAAATCTAGAGCTGTTACAGCGAATTTATTATCTACTTTATTAATTAGTTTGCTGTCGGTACGCAAGATGTTATGATAATTATGAAGCTATAAAATTCCTGTTTATGCTGACCACTCAGAGTGCAGAAAGCCTAAACAATTCGAGGTCAGTTAAATTATGTCTCTTGATGTGTGTGTTATAATAAGTTGGTTAATGACATTTTTGTATAATATGACGCGCCAATAAATGAATAACTTAATGTGATAAAACATAAAAAAAAACATAACATAAAACTTTTTTTTTTATATAAAATTTTAATGTTTGTTGTTTATGGACTTATGGTCTGAAATAAATTATTTTCCTTTATTTCACTATATACATATAAATTATATTTTTAAATATTAGGATATAAAAAAATATAAAAACATTTAAAAATATGAAAAATAGTAGCCCACCGGTATCGGGAACAGGGTCCAAGCTACTGGCGGTCAGGGCTCCAGAGAGAGGAACCTCCTAACAATGCGGGCTGTGTCCAGAAGTACCACTCTCTGAATCAAGCCCTTGATCCAGCTGCCCAACGAGAGCCTCCTTAGGTGTTGGTCGAGGCTCTCTCAAGGCTTTTATAATAACAATTATTATTATTATAAAACAAAAGCAGTATCGATGAACCGATCACGATGAAACGATTGTCCATTTGATCTTGTATCGTAGTGTAAGTTTTCGATTAGATAGCGCACCTCACCCTGACCTACACAAAGTTATAAGGAAACGCGGGCGCAATGTTCATAACACGTTATCAACGGAGTTATTCATGTAAGTACATCAAGCTGAGTATTATTACAATTGATAATGTAACGGTGAATGACCGTCAACAGCTGTTTTTCAGGATAATGTATGAATGTTTCTGTTTGCGGATTTCAAGGTTATAATGACGTTGTTTTCGTGACGACAATTATGTATGACAAGAGCTTTAGTTTGTGTTTCATAATTACATTATCACTTTAATTGCAAAACGAAGTTATGATTATGGCAGACAACAACTAAGTTAGATGATTGGAGTGTTGATTATAAAGTGTCTTAAATAATGCCTGGTTACAGTAGTCGGTCGTCAAAAAAACCGACGAAGAACGCAGGATTCTGATGGATACAGGAAACGCAGGGAGCTGTCACCGCGGCTATTCTAGCCTCTGTTCAACAGTGCACGTCTTTCACCTGAATTGATGATAAGGTTAACAATATACCTAATGGTGGCTGCAGATTGATCAAGATATTACCAGGCGTCCGTCACTCGCTCAAGGCCACGCGTTATATGCCTACCACTTCGCATACCGCCGACGGTACAATCGACAGAGGGCTGCCGCACGCCTGCCTGAGTGATGAAAATTTGTCTTTTTTTTCATTGCCGAGAGACGAGCAAAGGTAAGTTATGTAGTATTTTAAATCTTTTGTTTTTCGAATTCCCTTTTATCGTTCCTTCACAATTTATCACCAATAGGTAGGTAGGTACTATGATAATCGTTGTAAATTAAGGAGTTCAGGTATTATAAAAGTGTTATTTTATATAAATTAATTGTTAGGTACCTACCTACTTATTGTCAGAAAATAAGTAGGTAATACCTATACCTACCTGCGTCGTCGTGATGTGATATGTGGACCTGCATGTACCTAAGCAGGTATGTCATAGAATAGAAGTCTAATATATGATAATAATAATAATAAAAGCAGCTGCTTTACGTAGGTAGGTACTTACCTGGAGGGCCGGTACGTACCTACCTACGCAAAGTAGCTGCTTTTTTGAGGTTTCCGTCAACAAAGAACACAATTTAAAAAAAAATACATTGGTCCGCACCCAACGAGCGAGACTTAAGGAAAAGATGTAAGTAGGTACCTACCTACAACAAGTGGTCTACACAAGTCTTTAGTACTTATTTCTCGAATTCAAACTAATATAATATCAAGTAATACAGTTTGAAAATGTTTACTTTTCAGACGCAGGACATTCAGGGAAGGAAAAAAATGCATCTATCATTTTATTAAACTGAAACATATTTGATCAACAAATAAAAAATAATTGTTTTTCTACAACATTCGTTTTATTACCAATATCATCATAGGTACAACCCTAGCACATTCGCTCGATGACGCGCTCGCACGTGGGTCGCGCGGCGGGCAATACAATCTCAACTCTCTGTGTGCGTACTTATGGTACATTTCTTCTTGCTGCAAACACCAGGTATTATTATTAAGATTTTGTAGGCTATTATAGCGTAGGTATTTTCGCTTTTGTATTGGAGTGATGTATCTGTTACGAAGTAACTATTTAGTAATCTGTGATATTACTCTTGGGCATAATATTGAAAAATTGATAAACTCCTTTAAAACAATAATCATGATTTTCCTTAAAACAGTAAAGTAATCATATAGTACGAACATAGATACATATAAAAAAGTATACATACTTATTCTGATACTTACGTTTTATTTCGCACCTTTTTTGTATGGTCTCGTTCCGATCCTGTTAACCTGTCCAGTGTGCTTCCCTTTAAATTCCTTTAGTTGTCTCTCCACGGTCTCTGTTGTGTTAGCTTCTAAGATAACCTGTTCTTATAGTAAGCGAATCTCCTTACTATAGTATTTTTTTCCGGAGATCCGATGAAATATTTTTTTCTACAATTTATCTATTAGTTCATTGTATTTATTGGCGGCCACATTTGGAACTCTGATTGCGTAACCTACTTAGATTTTTTTCAAATTGTTTCCTGAGCCGGAATACATGACGCTCATAAAGGAAGCTCTGCTTCGGGGAAAAGTACTCATCTAATTTTTTATAGCGGTTTGAAACACATCGGAGGAGTTTTCCTCTTCAACATGTGAGCCAAAGAGGTTATAATATGTCTTGCAATCCTAATCCCCCCGTATGCAAAAGCGTTGCGCGTTTCATTAAGGGTTGGCTTATGCCCGAGGCTAGAAAGTAAATTTTGAGAGCTCGTTTCCATCTTTGCCAACGATGCCCTAATAAATTTGGGTCTGTTTCACAACCGAGAGTAGTAGTAAGTATATTGAAAATTTGCTCCAAAATCTCACTATTGTACCTACCTACCTACTATCTATTTAATTATGTTTACATTATACACGTTGTTAGATAGTATTTTGGATATAAGTAAAGCAAACTGAACTTATAGGACCAGAACTAACCATAATTTATTTTGTTAAATTGCATACACTGGTCGGTTATACCAATCTATGAACTTGATGAGGTTTCACCTATTAGGAATACTATAGGTAATAATTATTATTATTGTATAACTAGTATAGTTTTATACCAGTGAGCTTGATGGGTGTTTACCCATTGGAATTGTTTACATTATGATTCGTTCCCGACTTGGCTAACGCTTACAGGAACTATTTTTTGTTGTTGTGTAGTTGGTGATTCACATTATAATAGTAGAAGGCCGCAGAAAAATCTAATAAAGCGGTATATATAAGCTGTATAATTAAGTCAAGTCGCAAAGGACAATGCCAGATCCTGCCCCAGCAATTTACAGAAAATGTAAATAAATGAAGATAATTGTAATGAATATAGGACCTTATCATAATAAATCGTTTATCTTTAGGACCTGCAGATTACAAATCAATGTTAAATGGAATTCAACCCCTGAAATTCCTTTTTGCTATTTTCGAAACTAACATTTCAGAAACCGCAAGTTCAACAGGCATTAGGAAAAATGTTTAGTTATCAGTAATAAAAAAGCAATAAGGTGCTGCATATTGCATGGTTGTAAATGAATAATTGTATTCAATGGGGCAAAGTTCTATAGAGTTTCTGGCATTGTTGAAGCATACATACTTACTAAGAAATGATTTTACATAAAAAGTTGGTATTTATCATTTACCCACAAAATGTTTATATTTGAATCCATCAACTGGTTTACGTTCGCTTACAGCTGTGAGTGTGCGGTATTAGTAAAACTATATTACATGTATATTACAATCGACACAACAATGGAATATTTTTCTTAGTAAGCGTTAGCTGGCACTGTTTTTAAAGGCTAATCTGACCGAAGGTATCCGCCTGTTCACTTGAATTAAATACACATACACATACATAATAATTTATCAAATATAGCAAATATTATAACATTGTTTTTGTTTTCAAAACAAATAAATAATTACTCATTTGTTATTGATCTTGAGGAGGTTATTTGCCACTTAATAATAGGTAAGTAATGTAATAATAATAATAAATTTATTTTCAGAAAAACACATTTAAAGTTCACAAAAACAATTTTCCAACTAAAAATGAACATTACGGAAAAATCATTGTATCAGAGACAGTATCAGTACCTTCCAAGATAGGTTACATAAAAATTCGAACGTGCTATATAGTGAACTCGTAAGATGTATATGGCAATAAAAAAAATATAATAAAAAACAGTAAAATGAAATTAAAATTAAGCTACTTATTTACTTATGTTGGACATTTGTGGGTGTACGTGCACGACAGTGCATAAGTGATTCTGTATGTGAGGGTGTGTGAATGAGTGTAAGGGTGAGTGTATGTATGCGTCTGTTTTTGAAATACATCTATTGGCCTTCTCCCCTTTATACCGATGAAAAGCTTACTTTTGAAATGTAACAGTTAGGAAATTATATAATGCATACTAAATGATTTTCTCAACTGATAGCCTGGGTCATCTTTGTGATCTCATTATAAATATTGCTTGTTTTACTCACGTTCTTTATCAAAGAAATACGAGGAGCGGCTGTCGCAGGCGCACATATTTAATTATAATATCTATACATCACAATCATTAAAATAAAGTTGATATTTATTTAACTCGAAATAGGGTAGGGGTGTGCAGCACTGCGCACTTTTACTATACATACCTAAGTCAAAGCAATGACGTCGATCATTACATGTGCATTTGGATTGAGTGATCTTTTTTTATTTCGTGATAAAATCTGATTGTACATTTAGTCAAAAATAGTCAAAACTCATAGCCCAAAGTAAAAAATTTGTCACTCTCAAGGATCTTCAGTTATTGCCCAAAATGTGGATCACTCAAATCAGACATTTTGCAAAAACGGCTATGAGCTAAATCTCAACAAAAACTTACTCTACTGACTAAGTTTATACCTCAAAAATTTGTTAACAAATTGTCACAATATTTTTTAAAACCATCAAGCCATTTAAAGCTATTTCCAGGTATCTATGACAGTATCATTGGATCACTCAGTACAGACACCATTTTGTCTGAGAGATCGTTGTAATAAGGCTTAGGTTGACTTTTTCTATACATCTTTTTTTAAAATCCTAAAATGTACGTTCCGAATATATTTGTACAATAAATATCATAACACAAATACCTTTTGTTAAAAAGTTATGAGTAGTTAAATGTTTTCAAATTTGCTGAACTGAGTGATCCTTATGAATACTTATAGGTAACTACCTGTTTCGTATTAGTTTACACAACTTACGATTAATTTTTGTACAACTTTATGACTAAAGTTTTACATAAAAATTATTTACATAGACGGCTTAGTTTACGAGATATTAGATTTATAATTTTTTAAAGAAATTACGCCTTGTAGGGTACATATGATTTTAACTTTTAATGTATATATTTAAATGTTTCATATTTTATTGTTATTTGCTTAGTCGCACATTTCATTTATTTTTGTACGACATTTAGTGCACATAAGTGAGCTTACGTGATAGTGACGGTATCATTGGTTTTCCTGTTTTATGCAAGAACAATGTAAGTACCGAACGTATTTATTTAGGGTCCGACGTCTCAAAATTTGCCAAAGATGTAAACAACAATAGCCGCTCGAAATTGTAATTTATTCGTGCGACGCAGCAAATAACAATAAAATAAGAAACATTTAAATATATACCTACATTAAAAGTTAAAATCATGTGTACCCTACAACACTCAATTTCTTTAAAAAATTAAAAATCTAATATCTCGTAAACTAAGCCGTCTATGAAAATAATTTTTATGTAAAACTTTAGTCATAAAGTTGTACAAAAATTAGTCGTAAGTTGTGTAAATCAATACGAAACAGGTAGTTACCTATAAGTATTCATAAGGATCACTCAGTTCAGCAAATTTGAAAACATTTAACTACTCATAACTTTTTAACAAAAGGTATTTGTGTTATGATATTTATTGTACAAATATATTCGGAACGTACATTTTAGGATTTTAAAAAAAGATGTATAGAAAAAGTCAACCTAAGCCTTATTACAACGATCTCTCAGACAAAATGGTGTCTGTACTGAGTGATCCAATGATACTGTCATAGATACCTGGAAATAGCTTTAAATGGCTTGATGGTTTTAAAAAATATTGTGACAATTTGTTAACAAATTTTTGAGGTATAAACTTAGTCAGTAGAGTAAGTTTTTGTTGAGATTTAGCTCATAGCCGTTTTTGCAAAATGTCTGATTTGAGTGATCCACATTTTGGGCAATAACTGAAGACCCTTGAGAGTGACAAATTTTTTACTTTGGGCTATCAGTTTTGACTATTTTTGACTAAATGTACAATCAGATTTTGTCACGAAATAAAAAAAGATCACTCAATCCAAATGCACATGATCATTACTCAGAAACGTTGCATTGGAATGAGTATGTGCGTGTGTAACTGTGTACGCGAGGGTGGATCTGCGATGTGTGTGTATTACTAGTGTGAGGTTTTGTGATTTTCTACACGGTGGGTGCGTAATGGATACTCTCTGGTAAACTAGCAAACGAAGATGCAACCGGTAACTCGGAATACAGATTTGCTGAATATCTTCCCACGTTTACACCAAGGCAAATGTTGTGTCTACTGTTCTCCTTTATCGTTTACACCAAAAACAAGTTAACAGTCCACTATCTTCTTGTCGATAGTGTGCAAAGTAGAAATAAAAAGTTTTGGCTTGTGTAAAACATGTGTCATTTCTGCGTCAGGTCGTTGTTGTGTCAGCGTCAGGGGTTTGAATCAGACACAAGGCTCCTTATGATAACGTGTATTATCGGTTGTACAGTAAGATATATTTTTCACAATCTAATTACCGGTTACAATTTGTGTACGTTCGTTGGCGGGTCACCAAGACAGTGAAGATGTGGTGAAGATCCGCAGCGCATCGCTAGTAGGTATCGCGCTGTTGTACTTGCGCACTGCCTTCGTCATCGATTGGTGCCACTTGTCGCTAATAGATGGCGCTATGGTCGTCAACAACCTGTAACCTATTTAATTATAGTTTCATTCAATTGTTTTATATACATTCATATCGAGGAAAATAGCGCAATCAATTGTCATTAATAAATAACAAAACATGAATTAAAACATTAATTAACATGTAGATTTAAAACCGCAGTTAATATTATCTGCGGTTTTAAATCCAAGTAAGGGTAAGAGTTTTCCTTACCTGACATTCCTAACATTTCTGTAGGTATAGATAGACTCGGATATCTATGGGATAAACCATCATCATCAGCATCTGCCTGCCTTTTCCCAACTATGTTAAGGTCGGCTTCCAGTCTAACCGGATGCAGCTGAATACCAGTATTTTATAAGGAGCAACTGTCTATCTGACCTCCACAACCCAGTTACTGGGTAATACGATACCCCAAATTAGCAGAGTGGAGATTGAATAAACATCCGTTCGTTTGGTCCAAATCAACCTTTATGTATTTGTGTGATGAATGTGTATGTTGTGCTCATTGAGCTAAGGAAGGACACAGACAATGTGAAAGCAACCAACGACTTGCAAACTGCGAGGTGCATGCAAACGTTACTGTTATCAATGTCAGCCATCTTGTTGTGCTTCAGACTGGAGACTGTACTCAATAACTTTATTGCTTTACCATAATGTGTTCTTAGATGGTAAATGGAGGCGATCGGCAGCGGCGGCGACCTCTTGCGCTCGGCCCTGGTTCAGGCCATGGTCCGGGGTGAGAGGGAGTGGGAGGCAGTCACCTCCTTCTGCGACGCAGTCATGCTAGCAATGGAGGTGGTGGGACGGTTGAGGGAGAGAACCTCACGTCTCAGCCACCGCGGGCCGTAGCCTGCCGGGAGCGGGATTGTCCGAAAGTGTTACCGCTGCCCCGGAACTTAGGGCTAAAGAAGGAACACAGGTGGGTTTTAGTCAGTAAGAGTCCGACACTCCCTTCTGCTCCACCAAGAGCGGGAGGGGTCATTTGATGATTTCCCATCCAAAAAAAAAAGGCGGTAACTAAACCATGCTTGATAAACGATTTATTTATTCCTACATTATTGATCTGAGATAATTTCTGTTACGGAAGGAATTGAGTCATTATTCTAGCCACATTCCCATTTGGAATTTCTTGGAATTGATGTGACCGAATTGGAAAATAAGGAACTAATGTTTTTGAAACCATGTAATAACAATGACTGTTATTATTTGTAGTGTTTTCTTAGAAACGTCGTTTATACATAATTACACTTGACGTTTGAACATAAAAGAATGTATGGTAAGGACGTTGATCATAACTTGACTTACAACATAATCAGCTTATAATGTTCTGCTGGGACACAGGCCTCTCTTCGAGAAAGAGTGGGCCGTAATCCACCACGCGGGCCCAGTGCGAGTTGGTAGATGTCACAAGTCTTCGAATTTTTGGTTCTAGGACATGCCACTTCCTCACGATGTTTTCTTTAACCGTTTTGAGAGCAGTGGTAAGAAAATTATTCAAACAAAGTAAAGCGCCTGCCTGGGGTCGAATTCACGACCTATAACTCGTAAGTCGGGGTTATTACCACTAGGCCACCATGACTGCTCTCTTATAATTAAACTTACAACAACGCTTATACAATGTGGAACTGGATGTACGACATTAAATTAAAACAAGCACAGTACTAGTCCATAGAAATATTTTAAAACACGAAGATTAGTAGTTAATGGAAAATTTAAAAATTGCAATTTTCAAACAAAATAAATAGCAGAATCAACTGCATAAAAAGTAAACACGCTTTAACTACGAAACGTCACTGACCTGTTGTGCGGCGCGTTGCGGGGCGCGGCAGCGGCGGTGCGGGGCGTAGGTAGGTAGGTACCTACCTAATTCAAACTTTATGGCGGCTCGGGAAGTCGGGACATGTGGCGAGTTGCTGCGCATTATCAAATTCACGTGTCCACGGGGATGAGGGGTGCGGAACTGCGCAGCGGGTAGCGCACTTCACAGCCGCCATAAATTTTGACGCGTACATATACTTTATTCAGAGAAAAGAAACTCACTAAGTTGCGCGTTGTTACTTAAAAGATCACTGATTGAATGAATAACCACATAATATCAAATCACAATCAGAATTTAAACCATCAATAGAGTCAAATTTTTAAATTTTCAAAGTGTCCACCATTGTTAATTATGCACAAGCGACATCGTCTTATTAAATTTTCAAGGACTCGTCTTAACAAGTCCCCATCTACCATTCTTTTAAGTTTTTCAAAGGCATTAATTATTTTAATTTTTAAATCGTCCACAGTGTTCACTTGTCTTGCATACACCTCGATACACGTCCAAAGATAAATTATCGGTATAGTATGACACTGGGCCACTGAGAAATTCTATGAATTTCTCTGCATTTAACGTCCCATCAATAAACACTGGACCTATTATTTTATTTCTATGAATTCCAGCCCAGACATTTACTGAAAACCGGTACTGGAATGAAGACTCTCGACTTAGACGTGGGTTTTCGTTACTCCAATATCTTAGGTTTTGTCTATTCCAAACTACATTTCTTGTAAACCTGCTCTCATCTGTCCACATAATATTAAATAGGAAGTCAGGGTCATCTGATAATTTGTCGAGAAGCCATCGGCAAAATAACACTCTGACTGGCATATCTCTGGATAACAGTCCTTGAACTTTTCTGTTCTTGTAAGGTCGCTGCGCATGCCGTTTCAAAATTCTATGGACAGTTATGTGACTCACTCGAAACCGCCGCGCTGCGTTCCGGAGGCTACAAGTCGGGTTGTTTTCAAAATGTTGTAATATCCGCGATTACTGAATTTGAAGACACACCCTCTTCTTGAGGAACCAAAGGCTGATTCTCTCATAACCTCTGAACGGCCAGGGTAAAAACACGGCTGTTGGTGGGGCACGTCCGTGTATCACCATATCTCTCCCGGTATGTACGCAATGCTAAAGCCGCATTTTGGTAACATTCTCCATACGTAAGAACCATGTCGGTGTACTCGGCAGCTGTGTACCTTATTTGAAGCATAATATTCAACTACAAAACTTTAAACCTAACCTAAATCACTAAACTAGCTACCTAGTAAATGCCTAACTAATATTACACTAAAACTTATGTCACTATGCACTAATACAACTAAGAAAATCGTTTTTATAATCACACTATCAACTAAAACTTTATAAAATCACGACAATGCGCGCGCGGCTCGTCTCGTGATAAAAAAATAGGCGTATGCGTGTGCTCTCCTCAAAGGGCGCAGCTATGCACTGACTCTTCACCTAATTACCGAGACGAGTCCACTGTATTTTGTGACGAGTCCGAGAACTCCGAGACTTTTTGCCGAAAAAATTCCGCTCACACACACACTCGCAATTGTCTATGCATCACTATTGTAAAGTTAAAGGATTTTGTGGTACTAGGCGGGTGGCGTCAGAGGGGAATCGTATGACGCCTTTCTCTGTCTTTCAAGCATATTGAGACGCAGAGAATAGAATCATATGTTTTGTACAGGTTCTTGACCTTACAATGTTTACCTATTGTTACGGACTTAGATCTACATCATGTTGTAAAATTTGAAAATGAAAAATAATTTCCTGTGGCTAAAGTATTCATTGGATTTGATTGATTTTTGGTAAACGGGTAAAGAACATGATACTCTTTACGTGGTTTAAAGGAATATCGATCGTCCTGTTCCACTTTGTATACAAAGTTGATACGACAGATGGGCTTTCCTTTAAACTGCCTATACTAGGTATCATTATCAAGCTCTCTACCAAAAATCAATTAAATTGAAACAGTAGTTTAGTCGCAAATGATTTTTTAAGTTTTTGCACCGTTTGAACACGATGTATTTTTCCTAACAGCTGATTATGTCTATAGGCATAGGTCATGCACCTTAAAACAATAAATCTACGATACGTTGTTGCCGCTCTTACGCAAGTCATAAACCAATACGTAGTACATAAGAGAGTGACAATCCTATTGGCAAAACATCACGTGCGTAAAAGAAATAGAAATAGGTCAGTGTGTTGCTATTGTATCTTAGATCCTTGTGACACAAAATACCGAGAGTACAGAAGTCTACGCTCGGCGGTCGCGCTATTTGTTGTCAACTTTGGCTTATGTACAAAAAACTATCGTGGTAGTGGCACTCGCATCTAGTTGTTTGATTTATTGATGAGAAACGAAAAAACCAATAATAACTAAAATATTTTAATTTTAATGTTATTGTTACATTACTTTGTCACAAAGTGCTACAAAGTCATGTTCGCTTTTACTTTACGGCGCGGGAACGGGGGCCGGGGCGCTTACCTAGCTACCTAACTACTGTGTTACGTTAATACAAACCATCGAAATACAAGCAAATACCTACTTACCTCTCTGAAACAACTGGTAGATTAAAAAACGACAATTCACCGTTTAATGTTGAATTTAAACAACCGTCCACTGAACAGTTATATTTTTTTTTTATTGCTCCATTTTTGCACTTCATAGACGCATGTCTCAAGCGGATGGCACTTGCGCTCGCACTAGTCCCAACCAGTCCGAGATATCGTGTCCGTGAGCGGTGTCTATGTGTGCGTTGCGCGAGCGCACTTTGTATGTAGATTGACTTCTGTACTCTCTGTATTTTGTGCTTGCGATCAGTAAGTGGGGCCTCCAAAAAACTTGTTTTTTCAGTGCGCCGACGCTACCCTTCCGGAACGTAGGTACGTACGCGGAAGCTCCTGCGCCCTTATTGTTTTGTCGAACTTGTGCGCTGACAATAATTGTGAATTTGTTTTGTTATTGTGATAGGACACTAAATAAGTTTAAGACAGTATTCCTTTTTTTTTGTGACAGGACACGTAACTTGGGATTATTATTATTTAGTGTTAGTGTTTTTTTTTTGTAATTGACTGTTTTTATTGTGATAGTTAAACTTTGGTTGTGTGTGTGTATAATTAAAGTGTTCAAAAATACCTCGTGTAACTGACACGGCGTCAGAATACACTGACATGATTTTAATCTACGGCGAATGCCGTGGAAACGCAACGTTAGCTCTACGAACTTACAGAGAAAGGTATGGTGATAGCCACAATTGCCCTAGGAATTACTACTATTACTACAAAGATTACGGGACAATAAACGTATAGTGCTGTAACAGGAGGGAGTGCCACCGCGGTAAATGCCCGCTGCTTGGGACGAAAGAATTTTAGACAATTTTTCCCGCAGCCCGACGAGTCTCCACAGAGCCGCCCGGCAGTTTAGATGTTGTCATAGAACTATCCACAAGGTTCTAAAACGTAAAAAACGCAAACCTTCTAAATATCGGAAGGTGCAAACTTTTTTATCGAGAGACTTGCCCATCAGCAACAGTTACTGCCAATGGCTACTAAATAAAACATCCGAAGACCGTCATTTCTTAACTAATTTAATATGGACCGATGAGAGTACTTTTACTCGGACCGATCTGGAATCGGCAAAATCTCCGGTACTGCAGTTTGGAAAATCCACAGTGTGTTTCGAGTTACTCTGCCCGCGCGCGACGTTGGACGTTGCCACTTTGTATAGTTATCCAAGGTCAGTCACCAGGCCCAAGTTTTTATGAAGTTTGGGTTTCTCCTTTATTTACAAAGGTGTTTGCGTTTTACTCTGATTTGTAAGCTATTTAGTTTGTTTGAAACAAAAAAATTCTCATTTATGATGCTTTTTATTTTTATACCGTATCGAATTAATACTAAACACGTATAGTATACGTAGTGTAATTTAATGCCCCTCTTTCGTATCAACTCTGTATAAATCCCAGTGTGTCTGGCGAGATGATAAGAGTGAATATAATATTGTGTAACAATATCACACTAACACGCCTATTAAAACGTTGATTTTGTTAGTGTGTGCGTTTAGGAGACTCGAATCTGCGTAGACGACGCGTCACGTGACCCGTGCGCCGCTTTCGTCATCACTCAAAGCAAGCTACGCTCGTAGCGGCGTAGCTAGCTACGAGGCTACGCTGCTGCGCGCGTATAAACGAGTTATGGCCTCGACCGAATGTTCCGGTCACAGCGGCAACAAACTAGTTAGTACACGTTTCGTAAGCTTTCGTTATCATTATTACTCCAATATGTTGCGGCTAGCTTCTAGTCTAATCGGATGCAGATAAATACCAGTATTTTAAATAGAGCGACTGCTTATCTGACCTCAGTTACTAGGTAACACAAATACCTCTTGGTAAGACTGGTTGTCACACTTTTGGGCTTCGGACTACCCGTAACGACTGCCAAAAATCTATGAATGATAGCAGGCACCAACAGCTTAACGTCCCGCGTCCTTCCCGAGGCTCACAAGGTTCTCGATATGTAACAGATAGCTTAACCTTCATTCAACACATGCGGCTGTTATTATTTAGCCACGAGCCTTTTATTATTACTACTAGCAGTGCCCCGCGGTTTCACCCGCATAAGTGTCGATCCCGTGGGAATATCGGGATAAAAAGTATCCTATGTGTTATTCCGATGTATAAGCTATATTACTGTAAAGTTTCATCCAAATCCGTTCAGTAGTTTTTGCGTGAAAGAGTAACAAACATCCATCCATCCATCCTCACAAACTTTCGCATTTATAATATTAGTAGGATAGGATTAGTAGGATAGTAGGAAGTAGGATTTGATAAATGTTCAATAGATAAGAATTGTTTAGCTTCTGAAATCTTTAACGAAAAACTCTTTGCAATAGAAAGTGTTTGTCAGCTCGATCTATGAGTCTCAAAGCGAATGAAAAGGAGAAACAAAATACAAATTGTAATTTATTTTTTTGCTTCATCGATCGTTTTCGAGCCTTGAACGTCAACGTACTTGCAAATATTGACAATCAAACAACACAACAAACAAACGGTAACAACGTTTGTTATTAACAAACTTGGTGTTTATTAATAACTCCAGTTTAAAATATGTTATCGTAAACGTTTTATCTACGTTTCCTCATAAGTGTAGGTTCTGACCTAACCCTGGTCAGGGATAACTAGAAATCATTAAGACACGGCGATAAAACAGTGTGCTATAAAGATAAAGATATATTTATATTTGTAAATATGTGTAACATTATACATACACATTTAAATGTGGATGTAAAAGTGAAAATCAGTGAGTTTCAACATGTTGCCTTGTTGCCACCATTGGCGTACAAAATAAAAAGTATAGCCCCTTTTTTTTTTTTTTGTGGATGGGAAATCATCCAATGACCCCTCCCGCTCTGGGTGGAGCAGAAGGGAGTGTCAGACTCTTACTGACTAAAACCCACCCGTGTTCCTTCCTTAGCCCTTTGTGTTCCGGGGTAGCGGTAACCCTTTCGGACAATCCCGCTGCCCCGGCAGGCTTCGGCCCTTTCGGGCCCCTTCCTTATGCTGACATCTCTTTGAGGCGCGCGTGGAACACGTACGCGCCGTCCGGCACGGGCCTGGTCCTGATCGGACGGAGAGTTACCCATTACTCTCCGCCCGCAGGCCCGCGCCTACGGTGGCCGGGAGTCGTCTCGCGGCTCCCGACGCCCGGAGCGTCTCCCGTGGCGGCTGAGACGTGAGGCTCTCTCCCTCAGCCGTCCCGCCACCTCCTTCGCTAGCATGACTGTGTGTGGATGTAAAAGTGAAAATCAGTGAGTTTCAACATGTTGCCTTGTTGCCACCATTGGCGTACAAAATAAAAATTATAGCCACTTGAAATATAACACAATTAAGAGAGAAAAAAAAAGCATAACAAAATTAAAATATAATACAGTTAAATAAGAAACTAAAATTTAAAAAATCTTTAACATAATAGTAACATTTTTCAGTAAGTAGCTTCTTATGTTCTGTTTTGAATAAGTTTGGCTGGGTTATATGTTTAATAAGCTCTGGAATTTTAATATATACCTATATTAATGGTGCCATACAAAACACGTGCATGAAGGAGTGCTGTTTCCGCAGAGTGAGGCTTTATGAAATTCATATATTTAGTACGTCTATAAGTGACATTGTCTGACAAAAGAGGAAATCAGTGAGGATTGTTTCTAACAAATAAAGCTATTTCCAAGATGTATAATGACGGAAGTGTCAGTAAGATTATGCCGACCGCACAGTGGGGCCCTCATCGTTTCTTTGGTTATTTCATACAATTTAGAATGAAAATGCAAAAAATAAGCACGTTAAGTTGTGCTTCACAAGATTATACGTTAATATTATTAGAAACGGTAGTTTTATATTGTTTAGTTTTATTATAATCCTTAAAACGGATAACAGTGGCCACTATATTCCGTTTTAAGGATTATAATAAAACTCAATCATCAACTTCGGTATGTTCCCTCTGTGCGGTGTATATACCGACAAATCTTTTATATGATAAGAGCTAGCATACAACAATACAACTCGATGTGTCAGAGTGTTGAAGATCTTGATTTATTCTTCACCAGTGTTCATAAACTAAAAAAAATACTGTGTAAAAACTTCTTTGAAGATCACTAGAACCAGCACCCTAATTGCGTAACACACTATAAATCGAAATCTGAATCATTTTGAAGCAAATTGCTAATCCATTGCTTCATAAGTTCGAAAGGTTGTTTGCTCAACACGTAAATAACGCAATGAATGTTGTTGAACTGTCAAAATGAAACCGATTCCCATTGATAATGTATTACGCAATTGCCCCGCTGTTCAGTTTTTTCTTAATTCTCTCTGATTGCTTACTTATTCTTGCTTTCGCTTACCTAGTCTACTGTTTCTTGTGCTACTCTAATATTGCCAGTAAAAACTTTTAATTGGCCTTCTATCACTAACTGTCAACCTACAGCTAGGATACAGATTATCCTAGCTGTAAGTTTTCTTAAGAAATAAAAAGAAATACCAGCATACGTACTTGTCATACTTAACACGAGCTGTATACGTTAGAAAGATGAAAAAATAAAATAGCCAGTGTCAAGTTATGACGCGTTGTTGACCCTAAATTGCACTACCTAATCCGATCACTGGTGATTATAATCAATACACACCACGCGTCATAATTACTCCTCACACATACAAATTAGTTAACGAAGAGCGTCAGGCTATGCACATATGTATAATATACGCGTGACGCTAGTGGGTGTGGTCGGATCACAGAACGATGTCGACGCTTGCGCAACCGCGTCACCGTAGGTCAGGGTTGGCACACAATGCCACGCGAAAGAAAATCTAAACACGGAATTAAGATATAAAACAGTCTTAAATTTGTTTTTTTAAATAGCTAAAATGATTGATTGGTTTTATCTGTGTGATTGATTGTCGATTTTGCGTTTGTATAATTATTTAAATGTCAGAAATCGTCTTTAGCACGGGTGTTTATTGAGTAATTTTTGTTTTTTATTTTGCCTAGTCTTGCTCAGAGCACCGAGTGGCATACCTTTTAAAAACCAATAATAAAATTTGTGGCGCCGAGAATGGGTTGAGCGCACAACTTCTGTTACGGACCACCATTTAAACACCTAGCGCCGGCGACTATTAGCAATTGGAACATTAGGCCTAACGCTTGATAACACTATTGTAAAAAAAGTTGTAGCCTATTGAATAAAGCATTTCAGGGAATAGAAGACTGTCTATAATTTGACCTGATACCACTCACAGTACGTCATTTATATCATCCTTAGTGCAAGAATACGGTGAGACGCTTTGTTTGTATGGAGAGAACCTACAGAAGCGGCAACCAAGCAGTCTCCGTAAAAAAATGTTTTTTACAGCGAGCTTTTAGTAAAAAAAACATTTTTTACTAAAAGCTCACAACACAAAAAGATTCAAACTCAAAGTCAAAGCATTTATTTCAAATAGGCACATTAAAGGCACTTTTGAACATCAAAAATAGGCTATTTTCCACCATCAATAAATTGAAAATCTATTTAGTCCGTCAGTTAGAGTATTGGAAAATAATGGACACGTATTATTTGTTTTTGTAAATCAATGAATATTGACAAAGATAAAACGCATCTAAACTCGGGAGTGGGAGCTCGTGACGTCAGAATGCACTAAAAATTATACCAAGGTGTGACGTATTGAGAATTTTAAAAGCGACGTATCTTCATCAATTTTGGTTTACATAACAAAAAAAAAAAATACGGGTCAAATTTTTTTTGATAATCTAACTGACGGACTCATTAGATTTTTTCAGTTTATAATAAAATAGAATTGATTCTAATCGCCCCTTACAAAAGGTAGTTTTCGTATGGAGAAGAATAGGCAAGAAACTCCACCGTTACTCTTTTAAAATGTTTTACAATATTTTGTATCTATTAATTATTATATTATAACTAGCGGCCCGCCCCAGCTTCGCACGGGTGCATTTTATTTTTCAAATTAGCGGTTATAAATTGAGATATAAACTATCCTATCTTTCAAGTTGGATGAAACTGGACACAGTGTGCAAAATTTTATTAAAATCGGTTCAGTAGTTTAGGAGTTTGTGAAGGCAATGGTGTTCGTTGTTGGGCGATGGATGGAAATAAATAATAACTGTGTTTCCCCAATAAAAATAATATAATGTAATTAATTTAATATAAAGGAAATTCGTAGAAAATAATAATGATGTGACATTCTTCTTGTTAAAAATATAAGTTAATATGAAAAACTAAAGAGGGCGCGTATATTGTGTGCGCGCCTTGTTTGCGCAGACTTCTAGAATCTTCTAGGCGTTTTCATACGTCGTGTGCATATGTGTGTATGCACTTACACACATTATGCGAGGCGTTAACATATTGCCACCCCAGGAGTGCAGCTCTGATCCTTCACTGTGAGTGAACATAATTGTTGTAGCCATCGATTGGGCCTGGTCATCCTTTACCAGCACCATCTCGCTTGTCTGTTAATTGTTCTCCAGATTAATTTGCTGTGTTCTCTTAAAGCATGAAATAGTATGCACATATATGTGTATGCACAGCAGCATGGTCCTTGAGGTACAGGAAGCAACGCTACGGTCCGTCCAATCAAAAAGTGAGACGGTAAAAGCGCTAACAGATTCATTGAGGGATCTGAAGTCACAGTTTTACTAATTTTAATGACCCCCTGCTAAACCTTTAAAATGAGGACTCGATAAAATAAATAAGCTGGAGAGAATTTATAAGTAGTTAATATGTTGATAATTTTAAATAATATTTTTTTTTAATAAATAAATAATTTTACCGGTTTTTTGGCTAGTTAACATTAACAAATTAAGTAAAATATCAATCTAAATATAGCCTAGCATATAAATAATGAATGTTTTTATTAAATAATTTTTAATTTTATACTTTAATTTAATTTTAATAATAATTTTTAATTTTATACTTAATTTAATTTTAATTATCATTTTAATAATAATTTTTAATTTTATTTTATTTATTAATAGATAAATAGATATAAAATGTTTTATTTAATTTTAATTAATTATAAATTATTAGAAGAATACTTGTCGTATTAAATTTGGTTTATGAAAGGCGGCTAGGAAAGTATCTCTCTTAATTCGGTCACAGGTTCCTGCACTGCGCTTGTAGCCAAACAAACGAATAATCTGCTGCCTCTACCTTTCCGGTACAATGTCATGACTGGTCCGGTTTAATGTAATAACATAATTAAAATGTTGTAGTATGATGCGAGGAGCGAAGAAGTATAATGTAAGTAAATATGGTAAGAAACAGAGGATGTTTTGTCTCATAATCATAAAAGTAACATTGAACAACCTTCCCCCTACGCGCAGTGAATAATCATTTTTATTAACATTTAAGAAATCTAAGAAAATAATTAAATTGGTAACTGCTTGGTAACCCGTGTTTAATGCCTAAATCATATTTAACGACTAATAAAGATTCATGAACTTAATATTCACTAATAATACATAATATTCACAAGAGTAACTATCACTACTTTTAGTTCATAAATAAGAATAATTTATTTGCTTATTATGTTAAAAATATCTTAATAATGCTTTGTTTTTCTTTTTAACTAATCCAATTGTCGAATAATGCCAATATGGGACACTACTCATATGTAGTCTAATGATATTTATGTACAGACGCCAGCAGGTCAACCTACCCCAATCTGTCAAAAATCTTTGATAGATTTTCAACTTTAACACATAGGAATAAGATTCATATTCAATTGGGAAAATCTGACAGATTGGGGTAGCTTGATGTGCTGGCCTCTGTACAATAATGAATCAACTGTCTCCCAAGAGATCTGAATATCATCTGGGACAATACCATCCCATGTGATCTTAGAAGACCATAACTTTTGTAATATAAATTTAGCTTTTAATAGGCATGCATTAAACAAAACTAATGGGTCAAACATTTGTGTCATCATGAATATTATTTTATATTTTGAAACATCTAAAACAACTCTCATCTTTGCGGACAAGCTTGTTTCACAATGTACTCCATCATGAAGGAGTATGTAATTATAATTTTCTTTAACAGGATTTTTATTCTTTGTCATGTAACCTAGGGTAATGTAATATTTTATAAAATCACAATAATGTTTTTTAAATAGTGGATCTTTATTAACTCTACGCTCTAGAGACAAAAATCTCGATAAAGCTAGCTCATAATTTGAATCTTGTAATTTACCAGGATTGTCTTTATCAGAAATAGTTACACATTCACTTGACTCACTTTTTATATTTCCGATAAAGCTTTGTTCACATTCCTGTTCTTCTTTTAATATTTGCTTTTGTGTAGAAACAGATTCTACTTCAAAAACTTGTGTTAATTCTTTTTTAATTTGTATATCATTTGATGTGGTTATATTATTGCAATGGACTGTATCTATTTTATGGAAGTCCAGCCGGCCCTGACATTGACCCGAAAAGCTAGGCAAATGTATCGTTGGTAAATTTAATTTTGGCCCACCTCTAATCGCGGTACTTGAACCTGCGTCCGAATAGGAACCGGAGCCTGCAGCCACTGCGGCTGGTATGCCTTGCTGCGCCAACACCTCTCGAGCGCGCACGACTAGGTTGCAGTGAAAAGACTCGAACACTTCACGCTCCTGCTCTTCTGGAAATTCACAAATCATATCTATCTCATTTTGTATGACATTAAATTCTGTATCCAGATTTTCCAATTTAGCTAACCGAAATGACAGCTCTTTGGCCTGAAGCTTGCTTATTTCTGGAGACTTCTCTAAACCTTCTATATTTTTTTTAAATATAGATAATCTACTAATAAGACTACCTCGTTTCTTCACGAGGATTTGAAAATCCATAATGTAATGGTAATTAATTAAATTAATGTTATTAAAGGTAATAGTAATAGGTAATAGTAATTGTAAGGTTTAATAATATTTTTAGTAATTGTATTGGAAATAATGCTAATTATGGGGAACACGATGTCGTCTCACTAATTAATTGGAACAGACTCACGATAACGCTACTCCAATACTCCCTCAGGCCTTAAGGTTCTTGAAGTAGGGTGGTCTTTCCTCTTACTATAATGTATATAATCTTCAATAATTCTTCATCCGTATAATTTTTCAACAACGTAACGCTTCCATTGTTCTTCTTAATTTTTAATTTTCTTCATCCGGCGAAGGACCAATGTGTGGTCAATGTTTCTTCACGAGCAGTTCACGAGGATATTTTCTTCATCCGGCGAAGGACCAATGTAAAGGCAATGAAGTTGAAGTGGATGGAAATAAATAATAACTGTGTTTCCCCAATAAAAAGTAATATAATGTAATTAGTTTAACATAAAGGAAATTCGTAGAAAATAATAATGATGTGACATTCTTCTTGTCAAAAATATAAGTTAATATGAAAAACTAAATAGGCCGCGTATATTGTGTGCGCGCCTTGTTTGCGCAGACTTCTAGAATCTTCTAGGCGTTTTCATACGTCGTGTGCATATGTGTGTATGCACTTACACACATTATGCGAGGCGTTAACAGAGTTCATTGCGGACAAAAACGTGACACGTAATTTATATATATTAAGATAATATGTGAAGACGATGCACCTAAAATAAAATTACTATACCACAGGTAAAAGAATTAAAAATGGAACCATGACATATAATTAATTAATTATATCTGATAGATATTCGCCATCCCTGCTATACTTAGGTCATAAGTAGTAGGTAGCTATGTAACGCTGACCATATATGTACGTCAGGCACCAGGCGTCAGACGTCAGGACCATATATGTATGTACTCTAGAGATGTCAGCAATAAGGAAGGGCCGTAGCCTGCCGGGGCAGCGGGATTGTCGGAAAGGGTCACCGCTACCCCGGAACATAAAGGGCTACGGAAGGAACACGGGTGGGTTTTAGTCAGTAAGAGTCTGACACTCCCTTCTGCTCCATCCAGAGCGGGAGGGGTCATTTGATGGTTTCCTATCTATAAAAAAAGGCCCTACCTCTAATCTCGCATGTGTTAAATGACACGTCTGCTAACAAAAAACACGATTATGACAAATTGACAATACTTTTCTTTGGCTCCCATGCACCTTCCAACCACTTCTATTTTGTTGTTTGTATTTTCCGGCATTCTATAGAAAGTGTTGGTGTAACATTTTTTACTTAAATTTTAAACATTTAAAGTTATTATAGTAACAAACGTAACATAATATTATTTAAAATACAGTTAACATTAACACGCACAACACACAACACGTTGCACTTTGTTAACATTTGCACGTGAAACATTAATACCTCACGAGAGAGTTCGACGAGTTAGTCAACTGACTCACCGTCGCGTCGTGCCACTTGATATAATATGTAGGTACGAAAGGTCTGCTCCTTATCATACAACGAGCGAGAACGCACATTATAAAATTGTAATTGAAACATCATCGAGGAAAATTGAGGTTATTAAATTAGACTCAATTGTCAAATAAAAAACATTAAAAGCTGAGTTAAAATTTGAATCGCAGTTGCGTTTTCAAATTTTAATAATCTAATTAAAGCTCTTGATTTGCACCATTGGCTTCCACAGGAACATTTTCATCGATACTTTTAAAACAGAGTATAGACTGTGATCGCCGTACGCATGCGCCTGTTTTCCCTAGTCGTATGAAGCTAACCTTCTGCAACTCTGTATTGAGGCCGCACTCTTCGGACAGAATGACACACGATGATTAATTTTATTTATGTTATGTGTATGTAACCTGCTGGACGGATGACCTCTGAAGGTCGCGACAAACTGCCGGATGCGAGAGGCAAAGGACCGGTCGTTGTAGTGGTATTTTTCTCTTAGCAGTGCTACACACATATTCGATTTGGCATCATTCGGCTCAGGCCGGGCGGCACATTCAATCTAATGTATATTTTCCTGCTCCGGCTGTGCCGACCCGAACAAATGCGTAGCACGCTATAAAGCCCAAGCATCTCTTTCACCTGAATGGTAACTTATAACAGCTTGCTCTCTCAGCCATCATCATCATTTCAGCCTGGAATCACTCACTGCTAGGTATAGGCCTCACCTTTCATCTGCCATACTTCCCAGTTCCGCCGCCGTTTACTAGCTCAGTCAGTATTTACCTCCTGGGCGTGAGTTGTGCGCAAACATATAAAAGTTATACACATTCTTAGTTAAGTACATTATTCATATACTTCATATAAGGTGGGTCAATTAAACCTGACACTAACTTAGTTAATAGCATATGAACGTATTGAACATTATTATTTAATTATTATTGTATGTCCTGATTATTTTTACAACAGTGTTCCGATGGTTAGTAAATCTTTTCTTATCTTATCTTTTTTTTTTTATAAATTGGTTTTTTATTTTGGATTGTGTTTAGTTTAGTTTGAGATCTTCCTGTACGAGTCGCAATAAATACTTTTTCTTTCTTTCTTTTTTTTATCAGTGTGGCTAGTAATCGTAACATAAGCAGATACTTATTTAATTCAATTTAATTAATATTTTCCTTCATCGTTTTGAAAGCAGTTTAATAATGTCAAAAATTATTAATTTAATGTAAATAATTTGCCATAATTATGTAAGATGAATTAAGGTGGATGCTCCAGGTAGCCCGCGAAATCCAAATTGTCTTACGTTTTTTGCAATTTGCAAGTGATCAAAATTTGATTCGCGGTGGTAACAAGAATGTATTTACAGAATTATAATCATTAAACTCATCAATACAACTCTTTATGACCAGGTAATCCTAAAATCATGGAATTGTCGTAGTTAGGATTACCTGGTCTTATAGAGTTGTATTGATGACTTTAATTATTATAATTCTGTAAACACATATACTTGTTACGGCCGCGAATTAAATTTTGATCAACATACAATCTAATACTTACTTGCAGATTACAAAAAATGTAAGAATATTTGAATTTCGCGGGTTACCTGATGCATTCACCTTTGCACCACAAATACACACATCAAAAGTGTCTAGGGATCAACATATATTTTTGCAATAACTTTTCTCCTGATTGATATTAATTAAAATTTTCTTTAAGGATTCATCAAATAAAGTGTTTTCGTTTGTCACAGTAACGATAAACCAAGTCACCTTTGCATTAATAAAGAAATTTGCCATTTTCCTAATAAAGGGATTTTTGACATTTGAACCACTAACACAAAAGTTCGAAAAAAAGACTGAAATAACAGTTTTCTCTAAAATTTTATTGGGTAACTTAAACAATTAATAATCCGTGTTTCTACCGCGAACACTAACAACACAAGAACATCGGTTTGGCATACTCAAAATGAGTTCATCCAAATCACGCTGTGGAATGGCCGCCCATGTTCGTTGCAACAACAAAAAAAGGTCTTCGTGCGACTGGATACCCTCCATATTCGGCAGAGCTCTTCTCTGTAGCATATCCCATGCATGCTCAATCGGGTTCAAGTCTGGCGACTGAGCAGGCCAGGGCAGGACATTGATGTTAGCTGCGGCGAGAGTCTGTCTTACAACTCTTGCGGTGTGCGGTCGTGCATTATCATGCATTAACTGAAATAAGGGACCGATTTGCACTTGTAGAGGAACGATGACGTCTGATACAATCGTCTCAGCATAAATTTGAGCGTTGAGGTTGCCTCTGATCCAAATCAACTCAGTTCTTCCGCCGATCCAAATACCCGCCCATACCATGATGGTTCCACCACTATAAGGATGGACTTCCTGGCAGGATTTTAATCGCTGTTGGCGTCCAGGGGTTCTCCAGTGTCGTATACGTCTTGTATCAGGTCTCATACCAAAACGAGACTCATCAGAAAAGCACACGAAACGCCATTGTTCTTCTGCCCAATTTCTGTGTTCAAGAGCCCATTGATATCGAATCCTACGATTGTGCATTGCTATAGGTGGTACCCGTAGCGGTCTTCGGGAATGAAGGTTCACTTCATGCAAGCGGTTTCTGACTGTTTGGTCGCTAATTAAGTTCCCTGAAGAGTGATGAAGCCTCACGGCTAACATCATGGCGGTTATTGTTGGAGCTCTTCGAGTTAAGATTTGAATGTATCGGTCTTGTCTCCGTGTGGTGCAGCGATACCGTCCTCCATGGCGCTCAGCCACGGTACCAGTGCTTCGGTAACGTGTCCAAAGTCGACTGATAACACTCTGACTTGTATTCAGAGCTAAAGCCACAGTACGTTGCCGGGAACCAGCTTCTATCATTCCCACGGCTCTGAGCATTTCTTCCCTGCTTAAATGACGTCGCCGCTCCATAATAACGTTGGTTTTAATCAGTAGTAGGGAAACAGTAGCACTAATAATGTCTTCAATGCGTTGTATGTTTTTATAGGGAAAATATTGACAGCTGATTTTCATCTTTTACTCGAATTTGATTCACAGTTCCTGATTCAAATTATGAAATGCACCAAAAAGGATCCATATAAATTTATAAAATCATAAATTTATTACAAAGCCACATCTCAATCTCAAGAAATCCGCATAAAAATGCTTGATCCCTAGACACTTTTGATGTGTGTATATACAGTTAACACCTACACGGCAAGTAGTTGACTCATCGTCGGACACTTCGAAATCAGAGTCGCTATTGAGTATCGATATATTGTACGATGACCTCATATCGCGAACACTTTTACTTGGACCTTTTAATTACACATACGATAACATGTGTGTCATGAGCAGTGATCGGAATAGGCTGAGAATATTTACGTAAAGTTTAAAGAACAGAGACGGAAATCGGAGACTTGAGACTTCCTTATGACAAAAATTTTATTACCGGTTTTGCTGGAACCTTAACTATGTAAATTTTTACGACAAATTATTACAATTAAAGCTTCTATTAGCTAAACATTCTTCCTTAAAACATTTTGCACATATTTTTTTTTATTTTAAACTAAATTAAAATACACATATGTATATGTTGCATCTTTTTGTTTCATAACAAACAAAAAGTTTAAAAGAATCGTCGAAATCGTTACCTGAGAAATGTATACCTAGCAAAAAAAAAAATCGGTCATCACTTCCTGTGAATGTCGCAAGTAGCAAGGGGATATTGACAATACGAGTTTTCGTGTCTAAGTAATAGCAGACGCACGAGTCGATCTTCACAAAAATGTGCAACGACTACTGAGGTCGGTTCGTGGATGAGTGATTGATATTATCCATTACATACCGGGATCCCGACTGCCATTCGTACGTCTTCGGCAGTCGTTACGGGTAGTCGGGACCCCGAAAGTATGCCAGCCAGTCTTACCAAGGGGTACCGATAACGTCTTATGCAGGAACTAGACTTTAGAGGTCAGATTGATTATTGTATATATAATTAATATATCTACGAGTATATTCACAGCTTGCCTCATCGCCGCAAGGTTGCCTGCTTGTTGGTCTTCTACAGATTGTACATCGGTGAGTGTGCCCAAGAACTCCACGACCTCATTCCACCGGCCCCCTTCTACCTTCGGACATCTAGACGCACTGCAAGTTATTATCCGATCACTAAGCGTTTTCAAATGTCCTTTATAATACCCACAGCAAAAGAGTGGAACTCTCTACCTGCGTCTGTGTTTCTGAGCACATACAACCCGAATCTCTTCAAAGTGAGAGTGAACAGGCTTCTTCTGGGTAAGCTCACTCCATTGTGGACTTTGTCTCTGTCACTTCTGACCTAGACTAGAGTCAAGAGCAAACCCATCCTACAATATTATAAATGTGAAAGTTTGTGAAGATGTTTCTTACTGAATCACGCGTAAACCGTTGAACAGATTTCGATGAAATTTGGCACACAGATAGTTTATAGCCAGGGTTAACGCATAGAATACTTGTTATCCCGATATTCTTATGGAATCGAAACTAACGCGGGTGAAACCGCGAGGCGATGTTAGTTTCAAATAAAAAAAAAGATAGGCCAACCAACCCTAACACAAAGATACAAATCCCTTCAGCTGTTTTTGAGTGATTGAGTAAAAATCGTCTAAACATTCACGTTTATAATATTATTAGTAGACTAGCTGCTGCCCGCGACGTCGTCTGCGTGAAGGCTCTACAGCACCAAAAATACCTAAGATGCTAGTATCGCTATAGCATTATAAGTACACAACTTTTAAAATAGCATTAAAATATAAGTTTTTTTTTGCAAGTGAAGCAAGTGAAGAGAGTTATATGGGAATCCTGCTGAGTTCAGTCATAAGATGTGACTGAAGGAAATAGAGAAAATAATGCAGGAATACATTCCAGGACACAAAAGAGTAACAATACGTACAAAGGTGTCATACCTTACAACACTTCTCTATAAACTACGTTGGTAGTTATGCTGCCAGGAGCCAAAATGTAAAGAGAGTCAGGACTGGTGACGCGGGAGCAAGCGACGTACAGTTGCCCTTGTGAGAAGCAACTCGAACCTGAGGTCGACACCCGCTGCCCTTAGTATCTACCCCCTGCGACTTATTGATGGTCATCGCGAAGCAAACACTCACGGGGAACTGTACGCGCTTGAACTGGAACGGGAAATTATGAGGTATGAGGGGAATGCGTGGTATAAATTCTGCCTCGCCGACGCCACAACCCGTAAGAATTTCCGCCTCAATGGTGTGTCTGTGGAGCGAGATGACTTTAAGGCGGACTTCTTCGGGACCTATCTCTAGGTTCCGAAGAAGCATAATCGGAACACCGACCTTCAGCTTGATGGTATGCGCTGGAAGTCCACTTGCTGATAGGGAGCTCAGAAATTCTACGGGATAATGTGTGGCGTCATCTTGCTCGACAACAGTGTTTATCGAGGTGTAGACCACTTTATTCCCCTCAATGTCCGAGAGAATGGATTAGTTAATTGCTGCAGCCTGATCATTTTTTGGGCATCAAAATGGCCCGCTCACACACCCAAGAATTCTGCTGGTGCGGTATACGACTGATGTCCCCGTACACACAGCGAATTAGTTCTTCTAAGCTGGATACCAGTCTACCGAGAGACTCTGGAAGCACCACCTGTCCACCTATCTCTTCTGGTAGAGTGCCTTCGCCAAGACTTAGAAGGACATCGGAGAATTCTTGAGCACGTGCATTGCCGCCGAGCCGAGCTCTCATATTGATGGTCAAGCGCAGCGTACGAACTCGTGACTACAACGAAGATCGTTTCAACAAAGCATTCACCTCGTCAGCCCTCGAGCCCCGCGTCACCACGGGAAGCGTTTGCCGAAAATCAGCACTGAACAGAACTGTGACACCACCCATCAAATGTTCGTTCCTGCGGATGTCCTGCAGGATTCTGTCCACGGCCTGAACTGCCTTCCTATTGGCCAGCGTACACTCATCCCATACGATCAGAGAGCAATCCTTGAGCACGTGTCCGTTATCGCTGTTACGTGACACACCACAAACAGGCGTTTCGGCGCTCTCTAAATCGATGGGAATTTTAAACATGGTATGTGCTGTCTTGCCACTCGGAAGCAGTGTGGTAGCGATTCCCGACGACGCTACAGCAATAGCAATTTTGCCTTGCCTCCTGACCTCTGCAAGTATGCCAGTGGTAACAAATGTTTTTCCTGTTCCACCAGGAGCATCCAAGAAAAACATTTTACCCTGGTTTTGCCCAACGCTTTCAAGGACGGTGTCATAAATTTGCTTTTGCTCTGAAGAGAACAAAGCGACATGGTCATTTCGTATGGTGGTCATTTCGCGTTATACTCCCGATTTTCACGGTCTTGATACGGTGATGATTGGGGAGCTGGTAACCCATATTCGATCAGTGGATTGCCGCCGATAGAAATGACCACATCTTGAAGTGAACTGAGACAGGTGTTCAGCACGCGTTCATCAGTTACTTCGACTTAGTCTCCAGTAGCACGCCTCAAAGCTCGTAGAACATCTTCACACAGATGATGGCGATACTTCTCCTACAAAGCTACCGGGTTCGCGACTTCACAAAACACCAAGATGACGGCAAACAGATGACGCATGCGCATGCGGCTGGGACTATCACTGGCGCTCGACGGTGTCATGAAATGAAATGATCATCATCATCATCCGAGCGTTTGGCAGCGATTGGTCACTGAACAGGCACAGTAGTTGTTTCGCATCTTGTTTTTGTTTTGTATTCCGAGTACCTACATGTTTGATGATTAATTAATTTTGCATATTCCACACTTTTACTTTTTTTGTTGTTATTAATTTGATTGTTAATGCTGGCCTACTCCATGTTTTGTTTCGTTGTTCGACACTTGTTTCTTGTCTAAGTCATCATTAGTTTATTTCTTCATTCCATCCATGTTGATAATTGACTACCTAGTCACACTTATAATGTTTATCCACTGTAATACTGTTCCAATAAGCAGCCGTAATGTGATAATTTATTAATTTTCACCAAAAGGTCGGCGCCTGCGACCCTTTGCTTGTCACAGTAATGCCACAGAGTCTCTATAGTCTATGACATCTTTATGACACTCAAGGCATAGACAAGTAATGAGGTTACGTCTGGCGCGGATATATTTTTAATATTTTACGTGATCTATGTTATTTATTTATTTTTGTATTTCTTTTATTATTTTTTTATTTCCGTAACTGCCCGTGACACCACAGCGGGCCCTATCAGAATACCAGCGCTGCGATATTTATTTTTAAATATCGCAGCATCATGCTGAGATAGGAGCCTATTGGCCTCGTATAGGACTTTTTGTTTCATTTTTCTTTTTGTTACTTTTTTTAGTTTTTATTTTAGTATTTTAATTTAGACTGTGTTTAATTTAGTTTGTGATCCTCCTGTAGGAGTCGCAATAAATACTTTTTCTTTCTTTCTTTTCTTTCATCAATGAACATAACTTTTTTGTAATACTTAACACCGCATTTTTTTTAAATTGTCTTCTTCAACTCTGCTCAAGATTTTGAGGGTTTTGTTGGAACTTGAATTTGTCAAAACGAACTATACGATACAACTTTTATGAATAAAATGCACAACATCATCTATGAATTTTAAGAATAACTAACTACTTACCTCGCCATCATGATCAAATTTAAATTATTAATTTCCAAAAAATGTTAACATGTAATTTGATTTGATTTTTATGAAATTTCATAGATGGCGCTGTTTTAAAATTGTCTTTATACTACTAACATTCATTAAACTATATTTCTCTGCCCAAGTTACTTAAATGGCGTAGTTTTTATAGTGTAAAGCTGGATAATAGCATAGCTTACTCAAAAACAACATTTAAATATGCGTCGTTAGATTACACGCTGTCACAGAATGCGTAAGAAGAATAAAGATTCACAGCTCCTCCTCCTTAGGTGATAGCGTGATAATATGTAGCCTATATATTGACCCGACCTCTTAGTAATATTCATGCAAAATTTGAAATAAATCCATGCAGTACTTTTTGAGTTTATCCCGGACAGACAAAGAGACAAACAGACAAACAGACAAAAATTCTAAAAACTATATTTTTGGCTTCGATATCGATTGTAGATCACGCCCCAAGTATTCTTTTTAAAAAATATTCAGTGTACAGTTTTGACCTTCCTACGATTTTATTATATGTATATATAGATATTGGCCCCGATTCTGTTGTTCACAAACTAAACTAAATTTAAGTTCAGAGTTGGGAAGCCACTAGCAGATACTACCGTCAAAAAGAATTAATCATATCTTGCTGTTAAGTGTAGATTTCTAGTTTCGGCCTAACGTACTTATAAGAATCGTGCTAATTAAGGTTTTCTCGTGAACATTTCTCGTATCGCTAATCGCGGTAATACATGTAGTAATCACAATAACGATAATAGTGGCCTTCACATTCATAAGGTAATCTGTTGCTATTTATTTACAATCCTTATCACTAACGTTTCATAATAAAACTTCATGTTATCAACACGAGTGATACTGCTCATTTTCTTGTTTATTTAAACAGACGTAATAATTCTTTATCTCATACTCTTTCCTTTACCTATGAACCTATCTACTAAATATACTTACTTAAAACATTTATAAATATTTGAAAACATTACAAAGTACTTAATACTTTTATTATTATTTTCTTTAATACGCGTTTAATATGCAAATTATGTTTAAATGTTTTTATAAGAGAAACATTTTTTTTTTAATATTCAATAAGTAGATAATCAAAAAATATTTTTACGTATTTATTTCTGTAAGTCATTATTACACACTTTGTAAAGATAGCTAATGGACTCTGGACAAGAGGTCTGTTTTCGAATCAGCCTATCGATTCTGTAAAAATCTCACCGTGATAACATAGGTGAAGTGAGCGTGAAGTGAACTATCAATGGAAGCAATCCCTAACATTAGGTGGAGTGACAGCTCACTTCACGTTAGTTTTCACGGTGAGATTTTTACAGAATAGCACTGCTATTCAGTTAATCGCGAGGATAGTATCCATAGCACTGTCTTCAAAAATATATTCGTGCGACGCCAGTGAAAGACCACTGACTGACCTGTCAAATAAACTGACTCTTAAACTGCTCTAGTGACCGGAGCGCAAAAGACCACTGATTTAACGTAAGAAAACCTAAAACGTTCCGAAATTGCCGTAGTGAGCTAGCGCAGTGTTTGGGTAAAGAGGTCTTTGTCCTGACTCGGACTGATATAAGCTTCTTATAAAACTAGCTGACCCCGCAAACGTCGTTTTGCAAAAAAAATAAAATAAATAGGGGTATGAAAAATAGATGTTTGCCGATTCCCAGACCTACCCGATATGCACACAAAATTTCATACAAATCGGTCCAACCGTTTCGGAGGAGTATGGTAACTAACACTGTGACACGAGAATTTTATATTATAAAATAACCTAGAATACCAGTTCAAGTTCAATACCCACATCATATTTCCTCGTTGTAAGCATTTTCACTTTCAATATGTTTATTTCTAGCACATAGAGTAAATGCGTGACTTATTATCAATCTACATGTTTACACAATAATTGCATTCAGTGGGTCGAACACGAACGCGCGAAGTAAACATAACGTACATTCGAATGATTTTAACATTGAAAAAACTCTTTTCGCACATAATATTTACTTCGCTTTAAGACTCACCATCTGCCTAGCCCTTTTTATTCTAGCCCTTTCGCAACTATGTTGGGGTCGGCTTCCAGTCTAACCGGATGCAGCTGAATACCAGTATTTTACATGGAGCGACTGCCTATCTGACCTCCACAACCCAGTTACTGGGTAATACGATACCCCTTGGTAAGACTGGTTGTCAGACTATCGGTTTTCTGAATACCCGTAACGACTGTCAAAGATCCACGAATGACAGCCGAGACCAATGGATTAACGTGCTTTCCGAGGCACGGAGGGGTCTCAGTATGTAAAGATGGTCACCCATCCACAGACTAACCGCGGCAAGCGTAGCTTAACCTGATCGATCGACCTGTGCGGCTGTTATTATTTAGCCACGGGTCCCGGGTGATTTTTAGTACGTTTATCGCAAAAATGTACAATAAAATGCTATAGGATATTTTGTTTTTCAATTTATGTGACGTTTACATCACGCTGTCATGCTAGAGCCTCAGTTTGATTCTTACGTTACTCGCATCAGTTGCCTTCTATTTCATTTTAATGTTAAAATTAAAACCTTTAGTTATATAACCGTAATTATCACAGTTGCTACTGTAAGTATTCTTGTTGAACTGACTCTGCATGACACTCAATTTGGCAATACTTCAGTGGGCCAATTCTCGTAATTTAAAACGTTCAAAATCTAGTCGCAGTCTCATCTCGGCGACAAACAAATGTCAAAAACTTGTCAAAATGTAGGGAAATTTGAAGTATTTTTGACAGATTGAGACTGAAATCAGACTGTGAACGGTCTTAAAAATTACGCGAATTGCCCCTCAGCTCATAGTCACTGGACTGTATACGTGTGTGGCGAGCAGACTCGATTGTTTATATACGGTGACTGATAATTAGTGACCGATACTTAAACACGTGCTTGTACTCATGCTAACAAACAACTTTTACTATGGGACTAAACCTGAAATTGTGAAAAAAAACTTGCTGTACAGTCATTTATGTTCGCCTAACTTGTCAAAATGTAGGTACTGAACAGCAGATTTTTTTTCGCGAATTCAGGTTTGGTCCCATAGTAAAAGTTATTTGTTATCATGAGTATAATCACGTGTTTAGGTATCGGTCACTAATTACCAGTCACCCTATATGTGAGTCGCTGCTGCAAGCTGACCACCTCGGTGTTAGGCGTGTGGTAGTATTCACATAAATATTCATGGATTTAGGCCTTACTAATAAACGTATTATATCAGACTAGCGACCCACCCCGGCTTCGCACGGGTGCAATACTGATACTAAGTACAGGTATTTCAAGAATGCCAGCACGCGCCGCCGCGGCCGGTACCGCAGCAACCGCTATGTCCCTGCATTTTAAATCTGTAATATCTTCGAAAATATTCATTTAAATTACATGCTGTAAAGGGCCATATTTATCTATATTAAATGTACAATGTATTTAAGGTACTTAATTGAATAAGGATTAATGCTGTATTGCTTAAAATCGCTTCGTAAATAAGCCATTATTTCTCGTAAAAAGTAAAGGATAAAAAATGATTATTGTGGGTTATCCCTAAGAGATAGACATATACCATTGCAGACTTTTTTGTAGACCTTTTTAAGGTGTACAATACTGTAGTACATTATTTTGACCTATCTCGTAGGGTTCAGCCAGCGTTTGAAAAATAAGCGCAAAAAAATGCGTTTATTTACGACATCACATGCATGCATGTATTATATATATAAACCTTCCTCTTGAATAAAAAAAAACCGCATCAAAATCCGTTGCGTGGTTTTAAAGATCTAAGCATTCAAAGGGACAGAGAAAGCGACTTTGTTTTATACTATGTAGTGATGATGAATAATAACACACCGATTTCTCTCGTTCAGTCGTCAGTCGGTGAAGGAAAACATCGTGAGGAGACTGGCATGTCCTAGAACCAAAAATTCGAAGACATGTGACATCTACCAATCCGCACTGGGCCCGCGTGGTGGTTTAAGTCCACTCCCTCTCGATGAAAGGAGGACTTTGTCGCAGCAATGATAACATTATAGGCTGATAATGTAGTCGTCAGTAATTTGACTTTCGAAAGAAGAAGACAAAGCGTTGTGTAACTATACAGAGGCTATACAACGTTTATTAGTAAGGGGTTAAGTGATTAGAATAGAGATTAAGATTATAGGGGTAAGGAATATCATTAATAACACAAATTACTCATGTTACTTCTTGATTAAAGATATTATCATTATTAAAGGCAAAGAAAAATAAAGGTTACCTAACCGTAACATGTTATTATCAAAGAATGTTTGATTAGTATGAGTCGCCTCTAAGCTAAACTCATCGAAATCAACATATGCGTCACACCCGCAAACATTAAGTACAAATCAATGATCGAGCCGGTAGGGCCAGCGCAGCCTTGTTATACGATATAACGGATAACCAGTCTTTACACATTCACGGATCAACCAAGTGACCAACATCACAGTCGATTTTTAGCTCTCAAAGTGAACGGTTGTGTCTTGTGTCGTGTGGCCTTTTCAAACGTGAATAAAATTAAAAATGAAATCACTACAACTCTTGTTTTGCGCAGCATTTTTGCTGGCATTTACCAAAGCCTCTAGCGATAAAACGGACGAAACTAAATATTTATCCGATGATAAACCTGCTGAATTGTTCGGAAAATATTTATTGAAATTTTCTGAAAAATCCAACGTAGTAAGTGTACCAATGCAGTTGAATCGATTTAAGAGAAGTTTTATGAGCAGTGGCAAATGTGCGCAGGGGCAAATTTGGTATCTGTACAAGTGCTTCGATTGTAAGGAGTAAGTATCTAAATTGTTTATCTATTACATTTTCAAAATCTCAGCTAAACCTAAGTTATAAACTAAGCGTAGATCTTAGGAGATTGCGGAATGCTTTTTGGAAGATTTTAGCAAGATTACTTTAGTAAAATGGTGTGATAATATAATGGCCCCGATTCTGTTGTTCACAAACTAAACTATATTTAAGTTCAGTGCATCTTTTTCTTTCTATTTCAATATGAAAAGGACAGAAGATAAATATTAGTTTAATCTTCCATTAGTGTATATGCACCATTAAAATTAGCTTTTTATGGGGACGAACCAACATAAAACTACGTGGTTATTTTTATTGACCAATTTAATTAGTGATACCTCTTGTTTGACATGTCAATGACAAATATTGCCGTACTTATCTATAAATAGCTACTTATACAAAAGCAAGGCAATGTATTTGTTATTGTGAATTTCCGTATCAGTATTACATACGAAAATTCACAATAACAAACACATTGCCTTGTTTTTGTATATAACATGAATACTGTGACATTTTTAGGCACTTTTTCTATAAGTATCGAATCGAATTTACCAACACAATATTACTTTTTGTAAACACTACAATCCGTACAACTATGTCGTTTATTAGTAACCGTTTTCAAGAACAACGCAATTCTTAGAACCTAACCAGCCGATAGATTCCGTAAAAATCTCACCGTGATAACTTAGGTGAAGTGAGCGTGAAGGGAGCTATCAATAGTGAGAATCCTTAATATCAGGTGGAGTGACAGCTCACCTCACTTAAGTTTTCACGGTGAGATTTGTACAGAATAGCACTGCTGGCCGTGGCGGGGTGCAGCGGCAGGGTGGCCTCAATTGCCCTAGATTTCCGAGATCACTTCGCTCGCTCTTGAACCTATTATAAATCTGCAGTGAATAGGGAAGAGTATCACCCCGTACAAATAATTGTAGTATTGCTTACTAATACAAAGATCGAATGAGTAATAGAAGAAAAAATAGAAATATTTTATGTAAACGTACAACCGTTATGCGACTAAATGAAACAAATTTCTTAACAAGTAGTACTCTACTAAAACATTCATTTTGAATGATTTTGTTGGCGAATGAATCATTTTTGCTAATGGCCATTCGGTGAAATAAGATAAGGTTAAACGTTGCTTCGGCGAGCATTATGTATCTACTTCGGCGAACCGTTGTCGGTGTAATAAATTTCGATATAAAATACATCGGCCAAGCACCGGGCAACCTTTCTATCACGCACATATGTATATCAGGATAATTGTCACACATACATATTTGGCATGTTCTTGAATTTATTTATTTTTATTGCTGAATGAGCCCCCGCTCTAACCTCGATCACGCCAGATGGAAAGCGATGGATGAGGTCTATGATGGAACGAGCGTGCCCAGAAGATGCCTAAGGCACTGGAACTCCCACGCATCGACGAAACACAGCAGGCTGCTTGACGCCTGACTCCGATGGGTGGGTGGTCGCAAACCAGGCGGGCGTTAGCCCTACCACCGCAAGGGAAGAATTGGCCAGTCAAATAAGGTGTTGGGTGTTACTGTACAGGAAGCGCTGAGCGCACTGATCAAACTACGCTACACGAGGAGGCTTCTTCATGCATCCGAAAATCTATTTTGCTACATAGCTAACTGATTTAGTGCGAGTTACCTAGTCATAACATTATTATCCACCTGCTCTTCTTATATAGTTAGCTTGAGGTAGAAGAATGTAGAATCCATTTTGCCCCAGAATCGTATGGTGTTGAAAAGGATTAAAAACTTATAATTATAGGATGTTCTCAAGGCCGCCTCAACACTTTTACCGAGGCACACACTCAGACAGACAGGCGGAGTGCACCGAGTATTTCTGAGTAGGTATGACTGTGTTCATCGCTTGGTCTTCGTCCCATGTAGGTTTTTACGTCCGAGGCGAAGGATGACGTAAGAATGTCGATGAGAGCGCTTGTCCCGTGTCTAGGTTTCTGGGTGCCTTGCTCGCTCTCCGTTTTGTGTCAGATTTAACGAGGCTTTTTTTTTTTAAGGATGGGAAATCATCAAGTGACCCCTCCTGCTCTGGGTGGAGCAGAAGGGAGTGTCAGACTCTTACTGACTAAAACCCACCCGTGTTCCTTCCTTAGCCCTTTATGTTCCGAGGTAGCGGTAAGCCTTTCGGACAATCCCGCTGCCCATTTAACGAGTCTAAGGTCGTTTGTCAACCGCCACGTCAATGAGACATCAACGAGACCGAGATGACGATGCCGAAGTAGTAATATCTAATACTTACTATAGCCGACTGTCCACTGTCCCGGTGACGGCGTGCAGTGGACAAACAGTGAAAGGGTCTGCGGGGTATGCGTTATGAGTGCGTCACTATACACTGTGTTCTCCTTTTTTTTGGGTCGATGGTGGTGGATGTAGTAGTAGTAGTATCTTTATTCATAACAACATATTATTGTGTCAAACTGATTGTTATTTATAAATATATCCTTAAAACTACATTAATTTAAATTCCAATATAAATAAAATCATTACATTGTCATAATTATCACAATACCAAGTACCTATATAATATATTAATAATAATAAAAGATTATCATAAGTTAAATAATAAAATAATGTCAAAAATTATTATAATTGCCAATTCCTACTCAAAATACATAGGTACAAATTAGAGGTCACCTACTGAGTATAAACACTTTTCCTTGTTCCATGAGTTGGGCGCACACTGCCTTCCCAAGTAGTACACAAGCTGCTTAAATGGCTTCTGTACAACCTGGATGTTGTATAATAGCTTTTCAAGGGATTTACTATATTACTCAAGTTGTTTAGTAGCGTATTTAATAGTACTTTAACAGGCATGTGGTACAATAGCCGAACAACGGTAAATATAATCTCAATGCAGATACAAAGGCGTGTCATAGAGTTATTGTACGGGCATTTGATATAAAGCAGAGTTATAAATACCTTTTGAAACACCGCGAGGTCTTATAGAGGGCTTTAGCAATTGCTTACGCCGATGCAACATGCACTACTCAGAAATATTTTAAATGGAACCTGTATTGTGGGATCCCCGTCACATTGACCAAAGACTCGTTTTTGTAAGCGCTGTGTATGGCATTAAATTGACTGAAGGCACATTTAGAACAACGTCAGCAAAAAGTACGATATCTCCGTATCTTCGGACTTCACATACGCAACTAAACTAAGCGAGGCTTCCTTACGAGACCTGACCAGATCACTTGGACGCGACGAGACTGCACATTACGTTATAAATGATCCGTACTAATATTATATAATACTAAGGTAACTCTGTCTGTCTCTTTGAAACTAGTTCACACGATAACGGCTTAACGGATTTCGATGAAATTAGGCACAAATATAAACCATGACTTGGGTTAGTACATAGGAAATTACACAAATACCGGTAGTACGTTCGCTTATGATAATTTGCGACCTCCACGCGGGCGAAGTCGTGGTCAACAGCTAATTGAAAATGAAGTATGTGTAGGTAGCAGTCATTTGTTTTTATGAGAATAAAACTAAAAAAAAATAACAGTTGACAGATGTCGTCTATGGGGACGTCCTCTATCAAAATGGCGTTGTTGTAGCTGTAGTACCCAACACAAGCAAATAATGCAGACGTGCGGTGGTTTTATTTTATTTTTGCGAAAATAACGAGTTGTTGTGTTACTAAATATTCCGAAATCATAGTCCACCATCATCTGCCCAGCCTTTTCCAAACTATGTTCGGGTCACCTTCCAATCTAACCAGATGCAGCTGAATACCAGTATTTATTGTCTCCTAATGAATACCTACATCGCGTAATCGTAATGCTTGCTTACATTTTTTGTGTTCCATGCTAAAAGAAATGGTGAACGGGATCACTCCGTCTGTCTGCAACTGTCGAAATATGTACAATTTCCTCAACATTTGACATATTTACATTCACAGATTAGTAGATGGATGTGTGATTCGCACAAGAGAATGGCGGAATTGAAGTATTAAAATAATTACCAGTATGATTTTTATTCTAAAGGTACGAGCTCGTTGCTAAGTGGATATTGATTATCTAAAAGAAGAAGGGCGTCAGGAATCAAGCTGATATTGTGGAAATGTGGATCAACAAACGGGTCCTCAGGCTAGTTATGCCGACAATCTCGGCAGGGTGCCTATTTGCAAGCGGCTGGAAGAAAGTAACTGAAAACAGATATGCACGTAATGCCACCTATAGTTCAGTAAAATTAATAATTAATACTTGTAACAACGCGATACATAGCGTAGTCGATAGATGGCGTATTACTACAATAATGAGGAAACTCCTCTTCACGCGAATGAAGCGAATAACTACTGATAACTACATAGTATTGAAAATTAGCTGCAGCCGTATGTTTTGAGATTCTTGCACATCTATTTATGTTTTTTTTTCACATACATTTGACTACCTACCGTACGTAATTGCATTCCAAGGAAACACCTGTAGTTTCTGTGTTTATCTCATCTAGTGTGAATCCATCAGTTATTTATTCACGTCAAGATTTAAAACGACACTGAAAGGTATTCCTGTAATCACCGATCTAGGTTAAGTTATTTATACTTTATAAATAATAACCTTTGTTACTAACAACTATGGACATGTAATTACCCTGCAATAAATGAAATTATTATTATTAATAATACATATTGACAAATTACTGAAAGGATCGATCAGATGAAGGTATTTACAGAGGCCAGCACATCAAGCTACCCCAATCTGTCATATTTCCCAATTGAGTATGAACCTTATTCTTTTGTGGTAAAGCTGAAAATTTATCACAGAAAGGATCATGGTCATTTTGGACTCAGAAAAAACATAATTTCGTCCCAAGATGAGACTGTCACCAAAATGTAGTGCATTGTTAATGTAACTAATAGATATCATCAGTTTATTTTTAAAAGCTGGGAAAGTATAGAATATTTTATACATTACAAATATAACTTTGCTTTATCAGAACGCAGTATAAAATATTGATTTTGAACGCATCTGTAATTATTAACCTTTATGTCCATACTTTATCATAAATCTAAATCGATTTTGTAGCGCGGCAACCCCACGACCATAAAGCTAACGATGATGTTGGCCGCACTGTTAGTAACATCCAATCTGATGATCGCGGAAGCATTAAAAAGATTGGCGTCACTGTGTTTTGTGACCAATCACGCGCCACTATTTTTCCCGCGCGCCCCGCTTCTAGCGCCAACGCGGGGAAGTACCATCTCGACCCGTGTGTGACGCGACGTGTCTCAAGCCGCACTCGTAAAGTGCCCTAAGATAAGTCTGTGAGTTGCATTCGACATAATTTGTAACATACCTAATATGTAAAAAAAACAGGTGGAAAACCTCTTTTTTTTAATGACCTGGTTGCTGGGACCTTTTAGCCAAGTTTGTAATTATGTGAAAACCCTCTCAATTCAAAAAGCCGCAGACCTAACCTCAAAAACATATTTCTTAATTACTTGACTCTCCCATCTTTTAAAAATATATTAAAGGCCGTACTTAGTTACATCTATATAGACAAATGAAACAACGTATGTTTCATCAAGGGACGTTTTGATAAATTTTTCTAGTCCAAGCATGTTAGGAGCGTGGCCATGATTCTTTGACAGATTGGGGTAGCTTGATGTGCTGGCCTCTGTACTTTCATAGCTTCTTACGAAGTAAGTGTTGCTAACGTAAAAAAACATGCGTTCACTGTATTATGAAATCATGAAGTCGTGGTCCTCCAAAGTTCTCTACAATCGTACCTATTATAATGTTTATAAATACAAAAAAAAAATATATAAACACATATATTTCAGATTGTAACGCTTGCATTTTTTTTCAATGGATCGATGTATAATCGATGACAAAAGTAATTATCCAAATAGTTAAATCCGTCATCACTTGAAACAGCCTTAATTAACTACTCGTAATAGTGGTAAAAATTTCGCTTAAACTACACAGAAAACAATAAATTTAAATAAATCTAAGTAATAACCGAACCAAATAAATGGAACGCGTCGATACAAGCAATTATTAATCTATAATGACAACACCGACTTGCTTGTGATTGGTGGAGAATGCCAACATATTTAATCATCAGCCTGGTGGGTGCACATGCTTATTCGCCGCCTTTTTTCCGCCACTGTCGGACGCTAGTCTCATTCTGTCGAGAAATTAAATCACTGAAAATGAATAAGTTACAATTTGTGTCGTTTCTGCTCGCGATGGTGGCTTGCGTCATGTCAGTGAACTTAGCAGATCATTGTCCAGCAGATCAAAAATAAATGAGAGTTCTTTTCGCATGCTGCTGAGTTCTACAGTTCCTGATACTTTTTAGAAATAGTTCTGGCGTTTTTACCTAAAAAATTCAATTGGCAAAATGATCTGCTAACTTCCCGTAGGTAGCAGATCATTTTGCAGCAAATCAAAAACAATGTGAGTTCTTCACGCATGCGGCTGAGTTCTACAGTTCCTGATACTTTTTAGAAATAGTTCTGGCGTTTCTACCTTAAAAAAGTCAATTGGCAAAATGATCTGCCAACTTCCCGTAGCAGATCATTTGCAGCAGATCAAAAGCAAATGTGAGTTCTTCTCGCATGCGGCTGAATTCTATAGTTCCTGATACTTTCAGGAATAGTTCTGAACTCACGTCCATCGATTCGAGTCCAGAACTCACGTTCGAGTGCCAGCAGATCATGCCTAAACCATAAAAAGTCGGCAAATAATATTTTTATCGTTTCAAACAATTCTTGAAAGCTAGAACTCTTTCGTTTTTCACAGGTTCATGTCAAAACAGCAATCTGAAATTCGATTCGAGTCCAGAACTCACGTTCAAGTGCCAGCAGATCATGCCTAAACGTAAAAAAGTTGAAAAATAAAATTGTATAGTTTCAAACAATTCTTGAAAGCTAGAACTCTTTCGTTTATCACAGGTTAATATCAGAACTGCAATCTAGAACTCGATTCGAGTCCAGAACTCACGTTCGAGTGCCAGCAGATCATGCCTAAACCATAAAAAGTCGGCAAATATTTTTTTATCGTTTCAAACAATTCTTGAAAGCTAGAACTCTTTCGTTTATCACAGGTTAATATCAGAACTGCAATCTAGAACTTGATTCGAGTCCAGAACTCACGTTCGAGTGCCAGCAGATCATGCCTAAACCTTAAAAAGTCGGCAAATATTTTTTTTATCGTTTCAAACAATTCTTGAAAGCTAGAACTCTTTCGTTTATCACAGGTTAATATCAGAACTGCAATCTAGAACTCGATTCGAGTCCAGAACTCACGTTCGAGTGCCAGCAGATCATGCCTAAACCATAAAAAGTCGGAAAATATTTTTTTAATCCCTTCAAACAATTCTTGAAAGCTAGAACTCTTTCGTTTATCACAGGTTAATATCAGAACTGCAATCTAGAACTTGATTCGAGTCCAGAACTCACGTTCGAGTGCCAGCAAATCATGCCTAAACCATAAAAGTCGGAAAATATTTTTTTAATCCCTTCAAACAATTCTTGAAAGCTAGAACTCTTTCGTTTATCACAGGTTAATATCAGAACTGCAATCTAGAACTTGATTCGAGTCCAGAACTCACGTTCGAGTGCCAGCAGATCATGCCTAAACCATAAAAGTCGGAAAATATTTTTTAAATCCTTTCAAACAATTCTTGAAAGCTAGAACTCTTTCGTTTATCACAGGTTAATATCAGAACTGTAATCTAGAACTCGATTCGAGTCCAGAACTCACGTTCGAGTGCCAGCAGATCATGCCTAAACCATGAAAAGTCGGCAAACATTTTTTTATCGTTTCAAACAATTCTTGAAAGCTAGAACTCTTTCGTTTTTCACAGTTTCATATCAGAACTGCAATCTAGAACTCGATTCGAGTCCAGAACTCACGTTCGAGTGCCAGCAGATCATGCCTAAACCATAAAAAGTTGGAAAATATTTTTTTATCGTTTCAAACAATTCTTGAAAGCTAGAACTCTTTCGTTTATCACAGGTTAATATCAGAACTGCAATCTAGAACTCGATTTGAATCCAGAACTCACGTTCGAGTGCCAGCAGATCATGCCTAAACCATAAAAAGTCGGCAAATAATTTTTTTATCGTTTCAAACAATTCTTGAAAGCTAGAACTCTTTCGTTTATCACAGGTTAATATCAGAATTGCAATCTAGAACTCGATTCGAGTCCAGAAGTCACGTTCGAGTGCCAGCAGATCATGCCGAAACGTAAAAAAGTTGAAAAATAAAATTGTATAGTTTCAAACAATTCTTGAAAGCTAGAACTCTTTCGTTTATCACAGGTTAATATCAGAACTGCAATCTAGAACTTGATTCGAGTCCAGAACTCACGTTCAAGTGCCAGCAGATCATGCCTAAACCATAAAAAGTCGGCAAATATTTTCTTTATCGTTTCAAACAATTCTTGAAAGCTAGAACTCTTTCGTTTATCACAGGTTAATATCAGAACTGCAATTTAAAACTCGATTCGAGTCCAGAACTCACGTTCGAGTGCCAGCAGACCATGCCTAAACCATAAAAAGTCGGAAAATATTTTTTTAATCCCTTCAAACAATTCTTGAACGCTAGAACTCTTTCGTTTATCACAGGTTAATATCAGAACTGCAATCTAGAACTCGATTTGAGTCCAGAACTCACGTTCGAGTGCCAGCAGATCATGCCTAAACCATAAAAAGTCGGCAAATATTTTTTTATCGTTTCAAACAATTCTTGAAAGCTAGAACTCTTTCGTTTATCACAGGTTAATATCAAAACTGCAATCTAGAACTTGATTCGAGTCCAGAACTCACGTTCGAGTGCCAGCAGATCATGCCTAAACCATAAAAAGTCGGCAAATATTTTTTTATCGTTTCAAACAATTCTTGAAAGCTAGAACTCTTTCGTTTATCACAGGTTAATATCAGAACTGCAATCTAGAACTTGATTCGAGTCCAGAACTCACGTTCGAGTGCCAGCAGATCATGCCTAAACCTTAAAAAGTCGGCAAATATTTTTTTTATCGTTTCAAACAATTCTTGAAAGCTAGAACTCTTTCGTTTATCACAGGTTAATATCAGAACTGCAATTTAGAACTCAATTCGAGTCCAGAACTCACGTTCGAGTGCCAGCAGATCATGCCTAAACCATAAAAAGTCGGAAAATATTTTTTTTATCGTTTCAAACAATTCTTGAAAGCTAGAACTCTTTCGTTTATCACAGTTTAATATCAGAACTGTAATCTAGAACTCGATTCGAGTCCAGAACTCACGTTCGAGTGCCAGCAGATCATGCCTAAACCACAAAAAGTCGGCAAATATTTTTTTATCGTTTCAAACAATTCTTGAAAGCTAGAACTCTTTCGTTTTTCACAGTTTCATATCAGAACTGCAATCTAGAACTCGATTCGAGTCCAGAACTCACGTTCGAGTGCCAGCAGATCATGCCTAAACCATAAAAAGTTGGAAAATATTTTTTTATCGTTTCAAACAATTCTTGAAAGCTAGAACTCTTTCGTTTATCACAGGTTAATATCAGAACTGCAATCTAGAACTCGATTTGAATCCAGAACTCACGTTTGAGTGCCAGCAGATCATGCCTAAACCACAAAAAGTCGGCAAATATTTTTTTATCGTTTCAAACAATTCTTGAAAGCTAGAACTCTTTCGTTTTTCACAGTTTCATATCAGAACTGCAATCTAGAACTCGATTCGAGTCCAGAACTCACGTTGGAGTGCCAGCAGATCATGCCTAAACCATAAAAAGTTGGAAAATATTTTTTTATCGTTTCAAACAATTCTTGAAAGCTAGAACTCTTTCGTTTATCACAGGTTAATATCAGAACTGCAATCTAGAACTCGATTTGAATCCAGAACTCACGTTTGAGTGCCAGCAGATCATGCCTAAACCATAAAAAGTCAGCAAATAATTTTTTTATCGTTTCAAACAATTCTTGAAAGCTAGAACTCTTTCGTTTATCACAGGTTAATATCAGAACTACAATCTAGAACTCGATTCGAGTCCAAAAGTCACGTTCGAGTGCCAGCAGATCATGCCTAAACCATAAAAGTCGGAAAATATTTTTTAAATCCTTTCAAACAATTCTTGAAAGCTAGAACTCTTTCGTTTTTCACAGTTTCATATCAGAACTGCAATCTAGAACTTGATTCGAGTCCAGAACTTACGTTCGAGTGCCAGCAGATCATGCCTAAACCATAAAAAGTCGGCAAATATTTTTTTTATCGTTTCAAACAATTCTTGAAAGCTAGAACTCTTTCGTTTATCACAGGTTAATATCAGAACTGCAATCAAGAACTCGATTCGAGTCCAGAACTCACGTTGGAGTGCCAGCAGATCATGCCTAAACCATAAAAAGTCGGAAAATATTTTTTAAATCCTATCAAACAATTCTTGAAAGCTAGAACTCTTTCGTTTATCACAGGTTAATATCAGAACTGCAATCTAGAACTCGATTCGAGTCCAGAACTCACGTTCGAGTGCCAGCAGATCATGCCTAAACATAAAACGTTGAAAAATAAAATTTTATAATTTCAAACAATTCTTGAAAGCTAGAACTCTTTCGTTTTTCACAGGTTCATATCAGAACTGTAATCTAAGACTCGATTTGAGTACAGAACTCACGTTCGAGTGACAGCAGAGCTTTCAAGAATTGTTTGAAACTATAATATTTTATTTTTCAACTTTTTAACGTTTAGGCATGATCTGCTGTCACTCGAACGTGAGTTCTGTACTCAAATCGAGTCTTAGATTACAGTTCTGATATGAACCTGTGAAAAACGAAAGAGTTCTAGCTTTCAAGAATTGTTTGAAATTATAAAATTTTATTTTTCAACGTTTTATGTTTAGGCATGATCTGCTGGCACTCGAACGTGAGTTCTGGACTCGAATCGAGTTCTAGATTGCAGTTCTGAAATTAACCTGTGATGAACGAAAGAGTTCTAGCTTTCAAGAATTGTTTGATAGGATTTAAAAAATATTTTCCGACTTTTTATGGTTTAGGCATGATCTGCTGGCACTCCAACGTGAGTTCTGGACTCGAATCGAGTTCTTGATTGCACTTCTGATATTAACCTGTGATAAACGAAAGAGTTCTAGCTTTCAAGAATTGTTTGAAACGATAAAAAAATATTTGCCAACTTTTTATGGTTTAGGCATGATCTGCTGGCACTCGAACGTGAGTTCTGGACTCAAATCAAGTTCTAGATTGCAGTTCTGATTTGAAACTGTGAAAAACGAAAGAGTTCTAGCTTTCAAGAATTGTTTGAAAGGATTTAAAAAATATTTTCCGACTTTTATGGTTTAGGCATGATCTGCTGGCACTCGAACGTGAGTTCTGGACTCGAATCGAGTTCTAGATTGCAGTTCTGATATTAACCTGTGATAAACGAAAGAGTTCTAGCTTTCAAGAATTGTTTGAAACTATACAATTTTATTTTTCAACTTTTTTACGTTTAGGCATGATCTGCTGGCACTTGAACGTGAGTTCTGGACTCGAATCGAATTTCAGATTGCTGTTTTGACATGAACCTGTGAAAAACGAAAGAGTTCTAGCTTTCAAGAATTGTTTGAAACGATAAAAAAAATATTTGCCGACTTTTTATGGTTTAGGCATGATCTGCTGGCACTCGAACGTGAGTTCTGGATTCAAATCGAGTTCTAGATTGCAGTTGAGCCGCGCGCCCGCGCGATCGTTTCGCGCGCTATTTTGAGTGACGTAAGTCACCTCTCACGATCGGCAGTACACTTTCAAGCGTTAAACTTTTGAAATTGACTACAATATTACTAACAACTTAGTGTAAACTGATTACAATCATTCTGTTAAATTAGGGATACGTTATAATCATCATTTTCTAGGAAAAATTATGTCTAAATTATCTTAGAAAAGCATAATAATTTTATTTGACTCATCCAATAGTGATAAGTGAGTTGGTTTGTGACGCTTTGTGATTGTAAAATCCTAAAAAGGTAATAGAGTGACAGGATATAGATAATGATGCAATCAGCTTTGCTGTTGCATCGTTTATTTCTGGCCGTATTGCCTTCTTTTCTTTGTCCAATATTTACATCGTGATGGGCTTAAAACTTTTAAAACTTAGATGCAGATCCAAAACCTAGCAAGTATTGATGTGTTTGCTTTTAGTTAATTTTCTGCGTGAATGATCCTGAAGACTTCGGATAATGGACTGAGATGATCAAAACTCAGGGAGCAATTAAATGCACGTCTTTTCTCTGTAAGGAAATGTGTGAAATGTCTGCGCACGGAAACAAGGACGCGTTTTCGCATGGCAACAACATTCGCAATGAAGGGCATCGGGCGCAAGTTATCTGATTGCCCGGAACCCACAGATTTTTTTCGTGACTGGATTGTTAGTTTGTTTAATCGGACCGTCGGGTGATCGACCTCGGCGCATTAATCTATTTGAAACCAGCCTATTGGGTCTGTACAATAAGGTTTTCACAAAATTATAATACCAATAATATGAGCTAATAGTCACAGTTAAAATAGGTACGTTCGTCCGATTTATTCCGGTCTCCCAGTCAATCTACTAATAAAAAGGTATTAGGAAGCCACGTACTTTATCAAGTGTATATATAACATTACTAATATAAATTTCGTCTTCTCCAGGTATGCTGAACTGACTGGTAATGAATGCTAACAACGAGAAGTGCTGACGGCGGTATTTGATCGGCAACACTACATCAAGATTGCGACATCTCTAGTCTCTCCATAGTATAACTTCTAAATATAAATGATTTGACTTTGACTTTTTTTTTGACTTTATGAAGGACCTTTATCCTGGGTAACAGATCATCGTTAGTGAGCAAGGAAACCCTGCTGACAATAATAACAGATTCCACTCTGCTAAACCTGAAATGCATAAACTTGAACATTTAGAAGACGTAATTTCGCTAAAGAAGGCGCAACACATACTTACTTCATTAAACAGTTCCTTGTTACTGAACCAGGAGCTGTTGCAAACTTATATAAGTTTACAACAGCTAGACTGAGTCGAGATGATGAAGACTTGTCAGATCTTGCGTGTCTGGCGTCGGAGCCCGTGGAGGATCACAAACGCACGCCGCCACCATGGAGGAGCTCAACAAGAGTGCTGACAGCACCTCACGTGGCCTTCAAACCTGTTCGCGATTACGCCATCCTGTTGGAATATGACAATGTACACACGAAGACAATGAAAGAATCTCGACAGTGTCATTAAAGGGTACCGATCAAATATCAGTTTCAACGTAACAAAATCGACTGTGAACCGTAAAAGCAGACGTACGTTTGAACGGGCCGCACCATAACGCAGAAATCCTCCTACATCACTTTTTGAACCATCATATCACTGCGGTCCGATGCGGATGTAATGTGCCTTTATTAGTACCTATTTATAGTTTAATTTAATTATCTTAAAATAAGTACAAATACTTGTTTGACTTGCTAACCGTTGTTCCGAGCCGAGTATTTGTACCTCCGTCGAGTAGTCGGGGCGTATCTGACGGACAGAGCCGTCATCTACCCCGGTCGCAACGGGGAATGGAACCGGCGAGAGATGTCGTGCGGTGTCCCACAGGGATCGGTTCTGGGGCCGCTCCTGTGGGACATCGGTTACGACTGGGTGCTGCGGGCCGATCTCCCTGATGGAGTCAGCGTGGTTTGCTACGCTGACGACACGCTAGTCCTGGCGCAGGGGAGGTCGCATCAGGCGGCGGCCGACGCGATGACACGCGGGGTTGCGATAGTCGTGGAGAGGATCCGGCAGTTGGGTCTCGAGGTGGCATTGCACAAGTCCGAGGCCATGTCTTTTCATGGGCCTCGGAATGGGCCGCCTTCGGGATCCCAACTAACGGTAGGAGGGGTTCACATCGGCGTCGAGACAACGATGAGGTACCTGGGTCTCGTCCTCGACAGCCGGTGGAACTTCGTCGAGCATTTTCGACGTTTGGCTCCCAAATTGGAACGGGCCGGGGCCGCCTTCAAGCGGCTCTTGCCCAACCTGAGGGGGCCAAACGCCTCCTGCCGGAGGCTTTACGCGGGGGTCGTGCGGTCCATGGCCCTATATGGGGCCCCGGTGTGGGCGCGTTCACTGCGGCGGCGAGCCGCCCATTACCTGAACGCGCCCCAGAAGGTGGTAGCCGTAAGGCTAATCCGGGGGTACCGCACGATCTCGGGCGAGGCGGCAAGCCTCCTTGCCGGACTGCCGCCGTGGGATCTGGAGGCGATAGTCCTCGCGCGCCTGTACGAGTGGCGCGCGGAGGCACTACGCCGGGGGGAAACTCCGCTTCCGCGGCAAATCGCAGCGGAGCGGACCGACCTCCGGCGCGATCTCATGGCGGCATGGAAAGAGCGACTGTCGCAACCCAGCGCAGGGCACGCCGCGATAGCGGCGGTAAGACCCCTCTTTGAGGAGTGGCTAGAGAGGCGCCACGGCGCCCTCACCTACCGCCTGACGCAGGTCCTCACCGGACACGGGTGTTTCGGGAGGTACCTGCACATTATCGGGCGGGAGGATACGCCCGGGTGTCACCATTGCGAGGGTCGCCCGGAGGACACGGTGGAGCATACGGTGGCGGTATGCCCCAATTGGGCGGAGCACCGCCGTGTCCTCGCAGAGGCGATCGGCAGCGGCGGCGACCTCTCGCGCCCGGCCCTGGTTCAAGCCATGGTCCGGGGCGAGAGGGAGTGGGAGGCAGTCACCTCCTTCTGCGAAGCAGTCATGCTAGCGAAGGAGGTGGCGGGACGGCTGAGGGAGAGGGCCTCACGTCCCAGCCGCCGCGGGAGACGCCCCGGGAGACGCCCCGGGCGTCGGGAGCCGCGAGACGACTCCCGGCCACCGTAGGCGCGGGCCTGCGGGCGGAGAGTAATGGGTAACTCTCCGTCCGATCAGGACCAGGCCCGTGCCGGACGGCGCGTACGTGTTCCACGCGCGCCTCAAAGAGATGTCAGCATAAGGAAGGGGCCCGAAAGGGCCGAAGCCTGCCGGGGCAGCGGGATTGTCCGAAAGGGTTACCGCTACCCCGGAACACAAAGGGCTAAGGAAGGAACACGGGTGGGTTTTAGTCAGTAAGAGTCTGACACTCCCTTCTGCTCCACCCAGAGCGGGAGGGGTCATTGGATGATTTCCCATCCACAAAAAAAAAAAAAAAAAAAGGTGTATGTATTATTGCATTTCGGTACTGACGCTGCCTCAATGTAAAATTAATCCTAAAGTACTACTTCACCGTAATCCCAAGCAACTGTCAGTCTTAATAAACTACCAGTTTTTCTAGCATAGTTTCTGCTAGTCTTGAAAAACTGATGTGATCCGTGTCTAGTTTAGTAAAAACTTAGTTGCTCAAGATTGATAGTTTATGCACGCTGGGAATCATCTGATATTGTGAGTTCGTAATTGCATTCCTTAGAATACAACATTAGTAGGATTAAGTCTACAATTAAATTATTATCATTGTTCCGTAGTAAAAATATACACTTTAACATATGATTATCGTTTAGATTTCGTATTTTAATGAAAATAATAATAATAATTCATGTATTTTCCATAAAAAAATACAGAAATAGAACAGAATCGTATTCAATTTCAAATAGTTGCCACTTTAGTCGCAATTTCTTTGTAAGCAGTATATAAATTGTATCTGGTTGTGTTTGGTATATTGCATTTAATTAAAATTATCCTTTAACAATTCACATTTTTGAAACTCCCGCCTGTCTTGCCCATCCTATTTCTAAAATAAGTGTTAGCTGTAATTGTTAAAAAATAACTGTTTTATTTTTTATCATAATTTATAATCTATATTGCGGCTTATTGGACTCCTACATTTCGGAGATTATTACAAGAGATTTAATTAATTTATTCCCGAATTTGTATATAGGATATTTGCATTGTACATAAGTGTAGTCGGTAATAACTATGTATTTATTTCGACAAAAGTGCCAATATATTCTAATTCTGTAATAATCAATTTCATAATTTCGAAAAGAAATTAAAAAAAAAATACGGTTTTCTGTACCTTAAAATTCATATTTGAAAATCATATCCAATATTTATAGTATTCACATTCAGTATTGTAATATTTATATAGGAGTTTTTGAAATAAAATGTAATAAGTTGTAAATGGCAGTTTCATTTTGTTAGTTCATCCTTCTTACAATAAATACAGCTCGTGTTCAGTATGACAAGTCTGTATGCAGCAAGAATGAAGGCACACTGCAACTATGCTACAATTGTGAAGAGAGAATCATTAAAATTACAGAAACTGACTGAAACCCAAGAATACAAATAAAACGACTTATCTACTAATAAGAACTTACTAAGTCAAGTCTATGTCAGCGGCATCGGCAACTCTTTTGTTAAGGAGGCCTCTTACAAAAATGCGCGGAGATGCAATGCATTATAGAAAAAATAACTGGACCTAATTAAATTTTCTACTGGAAACCAGTCTGGATGTCTCGGAACTTCCACATCATTTTCACGTTGTATTTATACCAAAATAGTCTTCAATAATTACTTAAAGAATATCAATAAAAAAAAAAACAAATATTGATACTTTGATTTTTTTATAAATTAAATAAAAGTAATCTAAATTTCACTGCGTTGGCGATGCGAGCTTGCCCTGGTTGGAGGCCGTAATTTATTGAGACATCCACAGGTACTATTTATTGAGGCATCCAATAAAGATGCGCGCAGAGTACCAATATGTAAGAGGGCTCTTAATAATATCACCAGCTCAGTAGTTCAGGCTATACGACAGGTAAGGTACTATCTCACATATTGTAGGTACATAGTCTGTCAGATTCTTATATCCCTTTGTGGCTCTATCGTTTTATGTAAATAAAGACAAGCAACACGCGATCGCCCCATATTACAAGCCCCGCCTTCTTCACCAAAGTTATAAATAACTACAGACCGCGTGTCGCGCGGGTGCAATAAACACATATAAAATTAATTGAATGATGACGTCATGCTATGTCATGTCATGTTAATGATACGTTCAGTTTGCCACGATTATTACTGGCAACACTGGTAAGTTTGACTTTACTTTCTACAGTATGTCTGTAGGTATTTGAGATCTTGGAAACATAAAAATCTAGAGCTGTTACAGCGAATTATCTACTTTATTAATTAAGTTGCTGTCGGTACGCACGACGTTATAATTATGAAGCTATCAAATTCTTGTTTAAGCTGACTTCTCATTGTGCGGAAAGCCTAAACAATGCGATGTCAGTTAAATTATGTCTTGATGTATGTGTAGTTAGTAGGTTCATGATATTTTTGTATAACATGACGTGCCAATAAATGAATAACATAATGAGAAAAAACAACAGCAGTATCGATGATCTGATCACGATGAAACGATTGTCCAATTGATCTTGTATCGCAGTGTAAGTTTTCGATTAGATAGCTCACCTCACCCTGACCTACACAAAGTTATAAGGAAACGCGGGCGCAATGTTCACGATAACACGTTATCAACGGAGTTATTCATATTAAGTACATAAATTGAGTATTATTACAATTGATAATGTAACGGTGAATGACCGTCAACAGCTGTTTTCCAGGATAATGTATGAATGTTCCTGTTTGCGGATTTCAAGGCTATAATGAAATATATAAAATTACGAGTATAACAAAAGCTTTAGTTTGTGTTTTGTAATTAGATTATCATTTTAATTTCAATCTATAATTTAATTATGGTCCATTATGAATAAGAGTAAGTTAAAATAATAAATAACAAGCAAAAGTAAGTAAATAACAACCAATGTCTAAGTAATAAATTAAAAAACAAAAGTAGGTGTATCCTAACTTAACTAAAACTAGACACAAACTAAAATATAGCGTCGGAAAATTCTTCCGCATCGCTGTCAAACTGTAATGTACCCAAGAGACTGGCGGCATTACCACGTTGTATGGCAATGCTTAGCCTTTGGCCAAGGTAAGAGCCAGCCCTTGGGTCACGGGAAGTGTCAACCAGCCGTTTTGATATTTCGTTAAAAAGATCTCGAGCACTCGGACCCCACGGCCCGAGGGTTTCAACCCCAAGCGGCTCGAAAATATAATTACCAATAAGGTTTAATATAGTAAAAGCCGCTTGAGGTTTCCGATTTTTTTATTTTTATTTGAATTGCTTATCGAAGCTATGATTATGACTGAAAACGACCAAGTTAGATAATAGAAGTGTTTATCATAAAGTATCATAATTAATGCCTGATTACAGTTGTCGGTCGTCAAAAAAACCGATGGATATATGCAACGCAGGGACCGGTCACCAGATATTCAACAGAGCACGTCTTTCACCTGAATTGATGATGAGGTTACAAATAATGGTGGCTGCACAAACACAAAAATATGACAAGGTCAAAGTCAAAGTCAAATACGACAAGATCAAAAGACACTTTTTAGAACGATTTATTATCTTAGCATAAGCATGGAAAAGTGAAACCCACTTGAGTAAATCAATGACGTCGATTATTACTCAGAAACGTTATAATGAGAATGTGTGTGTGTAACTGAGTACGCGAGTCTGGATCTGCGCTACTTATCAGTCTGAGGTTTTATATTTGTCTGTGTGTGTAGTGGATTCCTTCTCTGGTCTGGTGTGTTACATAGCAAAGCATGATCACTTCACTATCTACAATCAGAACCTCGAGACACAGATTCACTGAATGTCTTCCCGTGTTTAAACCAAGGTATAAAATATACACTCTACATGTTGTAACTTCTGTTTTCCTTTATAGTTACACCTAAAACAAGCTGTAAAGTCTAGTTGTTATGTATTTGTATAAAATACTTGTAGAAAATGATAATCTATATATCTATCTATACTTATAATAAATCTGTAGAGAGGTCAATTCTGTACATGAAATATATTTCCAAAATAACTATCAGCGGGTGATTGTTGTGAGTGATCGTTACTGACGCCAAAACTGCAATCAGTAAAATTTTTGTCTGTCTGTCTGTCTGTCTGTCTGTCTGTATGTTCGTTATAGAAACAAAAACCACTCGACGGATTTCAACGAAACTTGGTACAATTGTTCTTCATACTCCTGGGCAGGTTATAGTATACTTTTCATCACGCTACGTTCAATAGGAGCAGAGCAGTGAAGGGAAATGTTGAGAAAACAGGATTTCTTTTTAGGTGAAGTAGTAGTTAGTTAGTAGTAGGTAAGTTTTGGTTAATTTATGTTCAGTTTTTTTTTAATATTAAGTAGGTAAAAGCGTAGGTACTTTTATTAATTATAGGTATAGGTATTATTAATTATAGTAGTTATAGGTATTTAGTTTTAAGTGAAGTAGGTTTTATTATATATTATTTTATATATTAGACGTAGTTATATATTTTTAGTTATTCAAGCCCCAAGCGGACGCCGGCGTCCGCCCGCTATTGTCTTGATAAACGCGTTGAATGAGAAATACGCGTTCTCAAGAATCGGCAGAAGAAAGAGCACATCGGTTAAACTCTATGAGAGTTAGTGCCTCAATTTCCGGAAGTCATTATTCCACGCGGACGAAGTCGCTGGCAAAAGCTAGTAATGTAAATAAAATAGTTAACAAGACGATGTCTGAAATTTTTTATACACGACATGATTTTTTATGATTCCGTACACTTGTCTTGTTTTAGTTCAATCAATAATAAATCTACAAATGACTTCAATACCGCTATATATATATATATATATTTTATATTCATGAATACATATATAAAACAAATATCGGTAAAGTTCTAAATAAAATACATTTATACCTACACCATAATGAGGAAAATACTACAACAATCAATGGCCAATTATATACTTTTATGCGTAATTTTAATTAATTAATACATTTATCCTGAGACTGTAACGAGTCTGAAGGCACAGTCACCTTAAAAAGCATTGTCACCTTGGACTTTGTCACATATAGATGTATACCTAGTACCTACGGTTGCAAAATTACGTAATTTTACCGAAAACACTGGTAAAATTACTGGTGGCATGACATTCTAAATTGTAATTTATTTTAAATCACGCGCGTGTGGGGTTACAAAATCAAAACGTGACGTTGCTGACAAGTGCGCTCCGTGAAGTTGTACGGCAAAATGCGATAGATTATAGATTTGTTTTATTTTTATATTTAAATTGTTGTATTTTTATTATTAAAATTGTTGATTTTGAGAACTGTTGTTAGTATAATACTAAATACAAGTAATTTTACAAAAACTAAAATTTTAATTTTTACTGGCCTTTGCACATAACATACATATATTATTAAATCGATGGCGTGGTATATTTCATATTCATATACATAGTGAAAGAGTAAGATACATACAAACACACTCATTCATTACCGTATTTATGTTTGTAGAACATAAAACTACGATTTTTACCGTAATTTACCGAAATTTACGGTACAAAACGTTTTTTACCGTATTTTACCGTGGTAATTTTACTGCTTTACATCCCTACTAGTACCTATCTTTATTTGTGGTTAGCACGCAGCATTTGTCTTCTGCTTACACACTCTATTAGCCGTCATCTCGATAGTCACCTCCTTTGTAGCAATATCATCTGTCACACAATCAATCCAAGATAATCCAAGGTTTTCCTATATTAATAAATGTTTATAAAACCATCCATATTCATCTGTTTATATTGGACGCAATTCCTTACCGTTTTATTTCTGTACTAGCTTACCAAAGCCACAACATCAACAACACATCAACACAACACACAACAACATCTAGTAGGTACCACCTACTAGAAGTTCACAGCTTTACATTTGAACATTGTTCGAGAATGCGAGCTCAAGAAGCAATTTATCTTCAATTACACAATATTCAAGAAACGATGTGCAAATCGCGAAGCGCATTCAAATTGAATGTTATAAATGTCAGCCATTTTGTTATTCTTCTGCCTGTAGACTTTGAATAAGTAACTTATTATACCATGCTAGTTTGTACTTCATAATAAAACTAAAGAAAGGATTTTTTTTATTAATGAGTGAAATTACGAGTATACCTCGGCCCGTGGCTAAATAATAACAGCCGCACAGGTCGATCAATCGCGGTTGGTCTGTGGATGGGTGACCATCTTTACATACCGAGACCCCTCTGTGCCTCGGAAAGCACGTTAAGCCGTTGGTCCCGGCTGTCATTCGTGGATCTTTGACAGTCGTTAAGGGTAGTCAGAAGCCCAAAAGTCTGTCTGTACACTTACTAAAACAAATTGTTATTTTGTTTATTCATTCTTTTAACCGCATTCTTGCGGAATTTCCACAGCATTGAAGTGGTCTGCTAACATAACTCGGAAATAGAAGACGCAAGATATTTGAGATCGTATTCAGGTAAGGGCTAAGCAATTTTCGTAACCACAGAGGTAACGCAAACGGCGCTTGACGCGTCGACTACGAACCGCCTCGTCCCCGCTTTCGTCATCACTTCTATCAAGCTACACTCGTAGCGGCGTAGCTAGCTACGAGGCTACGCTGCTATGCGCGTAAATGAAGCAATAGTCACAATCGAATTATGGTAAAAGATGAAGACGGTATAAGTTTCGTAAGATTTTGTTACCATTAATTATTATTATTATAGAGACAGTGCTAGCTAGCAAAAAATGTAAAGACAAAAATTAAAAACATGAAGAGGGGCAATTCCCCTGAGCACGGTGGGCTCAGCATCGAGCACCTGCAGTATGGTGGGTACCATTTTCCTCGTGTGTTGGCTCTTAAGTTTAATCTGTGCCTGGGTCATTAATACCTTCCTCACGATATTTTGCGGGCTCTGGTGGTACCAGTGGTCAAGAGTAAGACCGGAGACGTCTCGGACAGGTCAAACTATAGGCCGATTTCCTTGGCTACCCTCGTGGCTAAAATACTTGACAGTGTACTAAATTCTCACCTGTATACCAAGCTGCATGATGCTCAGTTTGCGTTCCGGCCAGGGCTGTCAACAGAAACCGCTATTCTTAGTTTAAAGCATGCTGTCAAGCGTAACACAGACAGGAAAACACCTGTCTTAGTATGTTTCCTATACCTGTCCAAGGATTTTGATCTTGTCTTTTTCGACCGCGGTATCGCCGGAGCTCGTCTCACTTATGCGACACTGGTATATATGAAGAAGGATAGTCGGGTGCGATGTGCAGGAGAGCTCTCAGAGCCTAAGTAAGCCAGAGTGTGGCGTGAGGCAGGGTGGCCTGACCACGCCTTTGTTGTTTAGTCTATACATGAATGCACTGATCGAGCGGCTCGTGCCGGTTGCTTTATTGATGGAGTCTGTTTCAATCATTTAAGCTATGCAGACGACATGGTGCTGCTGCTGAATATTCTCTTTCTGCTGCTGGCTCCCTCGGTCGCTGCGCTCCGTAAGCTTCTCGATATTAGCGAGTCGTACGTTGCTTCTTTATCTATTTACAACCTGTATATAACGAAGCAGTGGCGAAGGTACCATACAACTCGATTCCCGCCGGCTTTCCTTCGAAAATTAAGAACAGAACCACTCTATCGAGCAAATATACTGGCCCGCCGATTCTTCTTATGTACAACGGCGGTCATAATAACGTTGTTTAAAGCATATTGCATGTCGGGAGCCTATGGTTCAGCTACACCCAAAAGGCCTACAATGCTCTGCGGATCCAGTATAGCCACGCATTTAGAGTGCTGTTGCGTCTGCCTCGGTTCTGTAGCGTGTCATCTATGTTCGCCGACTGCTTCAATGCTGTAGGGCTACTATTACTTTACGACTACTTTCGAGATCGCGTTATTTACATTTTCAGTAACCAGTTGCTGACGTTTAAGTTTAAACAAAAGTGATGTGGCATCTGCAAACAACACTATATCATGATTATCCTATATGATCTCATAAAGGATAATCATGATACGGCAAGTCACTAATTTAAATAAAAAACAAGAAAGGACCAATATTTGAGCCCTGTGGGAGTCCTATTGTTACTATAGACCAGGCGACCTATTTTCGTTAACATCAACGCTCTGAATCCTTTTACTCAAGTATAAAGCAAGAAGATCCAGAGCAGTGTTCCGGATCCCGTAGGGGCGGAGTTCCCTGATTACCGTTTCATGTATATGGATAGTAGTCTGTTCCTCTGCTATAATATTGTGGTGTTTGGATTCATTCCATTTTATTGACTTAATTTAGTTTGATTTACTGTTTTCTTTGTAGCTAAAACTAAACTATTAGAACTATTTAGACTGTCTCGAGTAATAAAAGATAAAATAAAATAAATATAAAATCTGTATTTAAAACATCACCACATTTTTTTTAAAATTGATAAATATAATAATTGCATCTACTTATAAATTAATGAAGTAGCAATAAATAAATACATCTGAAATATGTCAGTATTGTGTTTATAAAACAACTTCAAAAAAAAAACTTGATGTACCATGCCTCCATGATTTCATTACATCATAAAATGAACTCTTTCAGATTATTTTGTTTGTTAGCAACATTTAGGTACAAAAAAATGCTGAGTAAGTACGAACGTCAATGTATACTTATGTAGTTCTTCGCAGTGATTTTCCAAGATAGTAGAAATAAGAGACCTAACCAAAATGTAAACCAAACCTGTAATCACAGGAATATCGTCGTTTTTGAAGTTGATGTAAGTAAAACAGCCAAATGATGATGACCTTAAGATGAGTTGAAGGCAGAAAACCATAATGGAGTTTCCATAAAATGTAAACACATACGCCAGCACATCAAGCTACACGAAACTGTCAAATTTTCCTAATCAACTTTGAACCTAATGCTTTGGCAATAAAGTTGAAATTCTATTAAAGAAATTTGACAAAATCAAAATTTCAATCAAAAGTCATTCATTCAAACTAGGCTGTGAATGGTAAACTAGGACCATCGAAGTAAAATAAAAAAAAAAAGTTATTACTAATAACAACAGTAAAACCAAGGTCAGCAAGACGACCAGCCACCACAAGCAGCACCCGTTCACGAGCATAACGCAAAGATCAGCCATTACCCCCCTCGCCATATTTGAGGGAAGGAGGCAACCCGACCCCCGACGCTACCGCAAGCAGTGACATCTAAGGGAGCATGACGAACTTGCTGCCGGTTGCTCAGGCAACATAAATGTGATCAATCGTAGAGGTCGCTAGCTAACCATATATGTTGCAATCAACTGATTAGAAAACATTGAATTGAGTAGATTATGTCAATAATAAATTAAAATAAAATTAAACTGAATTGACTTAGACAGTCAACTAAAAACAAAAAATTAAAAACTTATATGAACTCATATAACCTGTTAGTAAGCTAATTCAGGAGAAAGAACATAAACATTGTCTTGAGTTAATCAGGGCGACAACCTACATTATAGGTGAAATAGTTTCAAAATGCGCGATTGCAGTTTAATAAAATTGTAATTTAGATGGGCACCATGTGCTGCGCAATTATCTCATACGCTTTAGTGCGAAGTGGATTTTCCTCATTATTGTATAATAATAGGTACGCCATCTATCGACGACGCTAAGTATCGCTTAGTAATGAAAATAGCTTGATTTTACTGAACGATTGTGTAGGTGGCATTACGTGTATATCTGTAACAGATTTTCAGCTACTTTCTTCCACCTGCTACGTCGCTCTAGATGGCCTGAGGGCCTCTTAAGTTGCGTTTGTTGATCCACGGTCTCGACTTTCTTCGTGAGAACCTTCTCTTTAGAAGTATCAACATCTGATAGTCAATGAGTTTTCTTTACAATATCAGGGAACCTTTACACTTAAAATTATATTTTTTATGAAACAATCAAATACCACCATTCTCCAACACCATAGTTGTACTATTTTTACTAATCTGTATCCACGTGAAATGTTTCAGAATCAAATCGACAGTTGTTGGCAGCCGACAGAACGAACCCGTATTTCTTTCACACATAAAAAAAACATGTATGCATTAGGTAATTTAAACCTTTACAGTTAAGCCATGTATTCTCTAAATGATAAACTTCCTTTGTTTCAATGTTTTGCTAATGTTTTGCTGTTTTGTTTTGTTTTATTATTTGTTTACACCAAACAGGGGTTGTCCTTGGGTGCACTTGGATATTGTCCTACAGTTAGGTACCATTCGCAGCATCTGATCAGCAACCATTCCAACGAGATGGTTTGCTCAAAACGTCGGCAATAGTCTTTTTACACTTCTAAGGAACCCTAAACCACGAAATCAGCAGGCCAATTCTCGTAATTTAAACGTTCAATCTAGTCGCAGTCTCATCTCGGCGACAAACAAATGTCAAAATGTAGGGAAGTTTATAGTAGTACTTTTGACAGATTGAGACTGAGATCAGACTGTGAACGTTTTTAAAATTACCAGAATTGGCCCTCTGATCAGTTTTCAACTTTATTGAAATGTATTCTATGTTAATTTTTGTGTGACCACTTGTAACAAAAAGGTCCGAATAAGTTTTTGGTTGCAATGGACTTTGAACTTTGTTAAGTATGACATTCAGTTTGTTGTTCCATAGCTTGAAAATTATCTCTAATTCTTAATTCTAATATAGACAAGTTTGCATGAATGTATCAGAAATAGTCTAATAATTTGTGCAGACGCCAGCACATCAAGCTACCCGAAACTGTTAAATTATCCCAATCTACTTTGAACCTTATTTAAGAAAAATAAATAACGGTCAGTAAATCATAAGAAGCGTTTATTGATCAGAACGTAGCTACAATGTTATACGTAACTATAATCAAATGAGATCAATCTGTGTTACTTCTTTAAACCGTTAGATAATATAATTTTCAAATAATCAACCGTTACATTTTTATTTATTTAAGGTACCACAAAACTGATTTTAAAAGAAATACGATCAATAACACTTGAATATTTTGCTAATAATTAAATGTTTAGAAATAATGTTTTAACTACCAACATTATTTCTGATTAATACCAATAACACTTATACCAAAATGCAGTCTCACTGAGACGTCTTGACCGTCCGACGTAAAAAGGGGCGCAGTCCTTCCAGTAATCTTCCAAGAATGGCTGTCCTCGCGCTCCCCTCCTAACCTCTGGTGACGTTCCGATTCACATTTGACACAACTGACAGCGGCAAAATAAAATATATTAAAGAAATTTGACAGATTGAAGTAGCTTGATGTGCTGGCGTCTGTTCAATGAATATGAACGTGGTCAAAACAAAAGGAGAATGTAAGGATCGTTCTATAGTTTTTACCTACCCCCATGGGAACAAGCCATGACTTCATAATATTTTAAACAATTTATGAATTGTCATTGGATGAGGCTTTCTCTTGAGCATTTAACCTTTCAATCGTCAAGCATATAAGAATACCGGGAACGAATCACGCATCGCCCACCCGGTTAATCCCGAGTCGTACCTAAGACAAACAACGCCACAAGACAACAATACAATAATAAAATATAATGGAGGATAAACTTGGTTTATTATTTCATAACAGTTCTCAGTAGTCGAGTTGTAAGACCATAGAAAATAAACAAAGCTGATGAAATAATGTTGCATCTAAACATTTGTTTGAAACGTTGTGCAATGTGATGTGAATCACGCAACTTGTAAATTTATAATGATAAATAAATTACTTGTATTCTTCGAAGGGTGAGCAGAAGTGTATTTGGTATTCTGTCATGAGTCTGCAAAAGACCCGCCGATAAATAAAAAAAAAATATATATATATATAAATAAATAAATAAATAGATAAATGCCCACGATTTTGGGGGATACAAGCGACAATATGGTAGGTACCTTTAGTAGGTAGTGTTGCCGTCAAATATTCCGTGTCAGTGTTTCGAAATAATTGAAAGGTACTTACAATCCTTATGGTAACTATACTATAACTATAAGTATCTACATATATGTAGGATGGAAGAATTAGATTGTATTCCTAGAAATAAACACCTTTAGATATTTTTTTATCGGCTTTTTATTATAGCACATCTGTCGTCTTTTTTGGTTCTCCCCCCGCCTTGTCTATCTCCGTAGGTACTGGTCTAATACTTTTTTAAATAAATTAGAAAAAAGAATCATAGAATCGACTAAAAATACTAAATAGCCCGCATATATTGAATAATTATATTTAACCTTAAAATAAGTTACGGTCGAAAAGTTTAAGGCCAGGTGTTCCTGTTTTTGCTTGTTTTAGAATTAATTTTCGATAGGCAAATTATAACATTTAGAATCTGAAATAAATATATATTTTAGATACATTCTTTCTCCTTACCATGTACCCGTTCAATACACGATACAGTACAATTTTCTCGATAGAAAAAAATACCGAACTAACTTCGATTTGCAGTTTTTTTACAACCAAAATCTCATTTTCATCAAGTACTAATACTCCTTTTTTTCTATAATTAATATGAAAATATAGATTTAATTCATTTTAGAATCGATTCTACCCGATCGTTTTTTCCTAACAAAAAATTATTGATCATTCAAATTTAAGTGATTTTCGATCCGCGCGTCAGTGATGCCAACTTTGGGGTTTTCCCCCTAAATTTAGGGGGAAGAAGTGTTAAAAGGGGGATTTTTAGGGACAGAAATTTTTTGGGGATATTTTTAGGGGCTTCAAAACCCAAGTGCAATTTTGATCGAACAATAGTAGGAATAGAATGATATAACCGCACCACGATTTAGTTCTCGAATGAATGAAACGAACGTGGCCTGTGCGTGGAATGGAACGAACTGCGCTGCTTTGTCAATCCAAAATCAACTTAGTGAGTTTCTATGTCTGTTTAATACCCCTGACCAACAATTTTTGACGTGATAACGTCATAAAAATCGATGAACACCGGCTGCACGCACGCACGAAAAAGTGTCAAGTTCCGCCTGAGCCTGAGCGTGCAAGTGAGAGCGCGGAACGAGCGATAGAGAGGTACGATCGGCCCAAGCGTTGGCTTGTGACACATTTATTCATCAATGTTTCTTTATGACGTAAAAATATCGTCCGTAAAACGACTTTACAGACAACCAATTCACGTAAAGATATCGTCCGTAAACCGACTTTACAGACAACCAATTTTTATTTTGCAAAATATGGCAAGCTAAAAAACACTGGACTACATTCAAATTAAGGTTTAAACATGCTGGAGAACTGTCTATAGTCATAAATCTCTTTAGTTTTCAAAAGTTACAGTGTATTGGATTGGCAGGGCAGTTGCGAGCCTCGATCTTTTCATATTTTAGGGAGTTGGGCACTACATGAAATAAATTTTTAGGGTTTTTTTAGGGGGATTTTTAAAAAACCTTGGGGGTAAATTTTGGTATAGGTTGGTAACACTGCCGCGCGTCGGCTGCCAGTGTCCCGCGGGACGTTACCGAGGTGAGACCTATGACAAATTTTTGCGCGCGCGCTTCTCTTCTGCTTCTTAAATAATATTAATAGGAAATAAAATAATTACTGTACTTATATAGACCACAGTTAAGGTTTTGCTTAAGTGATTATTTCTCATTGTGTAAATATCTTGTATGCAACTTTTAAGACAATATATTTATGATTGTTTTGTGAAAATGGCAAATAAAAGAAATAAAATTAGGACTAAATCACGGTTGAAGGCAAAAAAAATTGCGAAAGAAATATGGTAAGTTATATTTAATTTATTCCTATTGACCACAGTCCCAGTATTACAAATGTATTATTTCTCTACAGTATTAGTGAACCGCTTTTGATGTCGGGCGACACCGCCCGCGCCGCCCGTGTACAGATGGCTTATGAAGCTACCCGAAACTGTCAAATTTTCCCAATCAACTTTGAACCTAATTCTGATAGCATTAAAGTTGAAAATCTATTAAATAAATTTGACAGATTGTAGTAGCTTGATGTGCTGGCGTCTGTACTTACGCTTAGGTAAAGTTATCCCCAATCTTTTTTAATACCATAACTTATTGTTTCAGATCAAAAATGAATCGAAATAAGAAAGGCTTATTTGTTCGAAAAAACAGCAGAGAAGAACTAGAATACTTAGTCGAAAGTACCTATACTCCATTTAGAATAATATTAGATATTTAAACAAACCTTTTTTACCGTCTGTTCAATCGATTTTGACTTCTAATTCGTAGGCATAAGGATGGCATTAAAAGCGGTAAACAGTTGTTATTATAAGCACTTTTTTTGCTTTTAATGCCATCCTTATGCCTACGGAATAGAAGTCAAAATCAGTTGAACAAGCTGTAAAAAAAGTTTGTTTAAATTTCTAATCTTATTGTAAATGGAGTATACTATACTAGTGTACAGAAAAATCACTCCGAACAATATATTATGGTATTTATAGTTGTTTGTTTTTTATCATTTTTGTGCTCCCATACTGCTGTTATAAAATGTTTACTAACATTACCTAATATGAAATTTTTTCTGATTTCTGAAAACCGATTTTTGAGCCGAAGGTGCGCAGTGCGCAACTTCGACCTCTTTTTTTTATGGAATTTTTCACTTTTGTATGGAAAATATGAAAAAATATTACCAACGTGTTGAGTTTTAGGGGTGTACGGGTTTCTAAAAGGGGGTCAAAATTTTCATTATTTTTGCGATAGGACACACCGTTTTCGAGATATAAGCAAAAGAAAAGAAAATCAAAAAACAGTACTGTTTTTGCATCTGAAGTCAAGGTGTTGTTGTGAATTTTAATTCATGCCAACTAATTTTATTCCACACCTTTTTAGTCGCGATTAACAATACTCAAATTTAGTTAGAAAATCTAAATTTTAGATGATAAACGTCAAATTCAGAATAGCAAAATTACTATTTTCACTAAACTAATATCTCAGTGCAATCTTAGTGCTGTCAAACTAAAATTTTGTTAAGTTGTGTCACTTTAGTTAATTCCAGAATGGGAAATCGTCGTTTGACAGGAATAAACTAAATTTTGGTGATTTTTAGTCTAGTTTAGACGAAAACTTTTCACCAAAATTTAGTTTGGTGAACTAAATTTTGGTGATTTTTAGTCTAGTTTAGACGAAAACTTTTCACCAAAATTTAGTTCACCAAACTAAATTTTGGTGAAAAGTTTTCGTCTAAACTAGACTAAAAATCACCAAAATTTAGTTTATTCCTGTCAAACGACGATTTCCCATTCTGAAATTAATTGAAGTGGCACAACTTAACTAAATTTTAGTTTGACGGCACTAAGATTGCACTGAGATATTAGTTTAGTGAAAATAGTAATTTTGCTATACTGAATTTGACGTTTTTCACCTAAAATTTTGATTTTCTAACTAAGCCTGATTATTTTTAATCGCGACTAAAAAGGTGTGGAATAAAATTAGTCGGCTTGAACTAAAATTCACACCAACACCTCGACTTCAGATGCAAAAATAGTAAGTACTATTTTATTATTTTCTTTTCTTTTGCTTATATTTCGAAAACGGTGTGTCCTATCGCAAAAATAATGAAAATTTCCACCCCCAATAAGAGACCCGTAAACCACTAAAACTCAACACGTTGGTAATAATTTTCCATACAAAAGTGAAAAATTCCCTATAAAAGAGGTCGAGGTTGCCCCACTGTGCGGTGTACGTAGTACAAGAGAATCGGCACCACTGTCGGTGAAATGCGCTAGAATCGTAATAATATTTTAAATATTATTAGCGTCGAACATTTGTCAATATTAAAAACAGTATTATGCAACATTAATAAGGCTCAAAGTTCAATGCATCCTGCGCGGTGACTACTTAACCACGATCAAAGACCACGTGGTAGTTATCTCTGTCACTTTCTTGCAGATGTTTTATGTGCTAAAATGCACCTTACGTCGAAACCGGTTCTTATAGGCTGATTAACCCTATAATACGGGTTAACCTTTATTGTGGGTTTTCTAACCTAATCCTAAAAATTAACCCGGTTAAAACCCTCATACGGGTTAACCTTTCGGTCCCTGCTATTTTATTCTTGCAACTGTTTACATTTCATTGGGTACATATTATTGTCTCCAAACCGGTCTAACGGCCTGCCCACTGAAAATTCACTCCGCGCGAATAATAAAAAAACCACACTAATTCATTCAAGTTGATCTTCTGCATTGCTCTATTTTGTGACGCAACTTAGTACCTACTCGAGTTCATGAACTCTGAGCGGTGCGCTCGGCGCGCGCGTCTCCGGGCATCGTAATTTTTTACGTATCGCTACTCATGGCGGGGGCTGAGGTAAACGTTCAATACCTACGGCGCTCGGGTCATCCCCGCCTTAAAGAATATTTCCATTTTTTCGGCAATCAAAACAGCTTTTTTGTTGTTGTATTTGCCGCATTTTAGGAATTACTTTGACCTATTTTAAAGGCCATGTTTTGCTAACAGGGATTTTTTTTTGATAATCTATGATAAATTTCTACGGTACCGGTCTAGAATCATGTGTTGAATTCATAATTACAGTTTGCGTGCCGAGTCTCTAGTACCCTATATTGTTATTTCTTATTCTCTCCATTCACATAAAACCACACAATCCTCTCAACTTTTTGCGGCCCAGCATTCTGATCCATACATGACAGCAAGACAGCAAGTCAAGCTAAGGGAGAATGCGTTTATCGCAGATTGTTACTGTGATCTGCCGCCATTTCACTCATATATTAACCTCAATGTTTCGTTAAAAAACGATCGACAGCTACGTAGGTAAAAAAAACTGGAAATTTTTCATTGTTCCAATAGGCGATTATAATCTATATATTTATTGTAGGTACGTTTATTTTTAGGTAGTTATATAGGACATAATTATGATAATGGTGACGTAGGCTAATAAAATGGGAATTCCACTAACCTTTTTACCGGCTGGGCTTTTTACAGCGTTACCTAAATCATCAATCATTATCATTTCAGCCGAAAGATGGACATAGGCCTCCCTCAAGCACCTCTACTTCGACCGGTTCTGTGCTTCTCGCATCCAACGGGCACCTGCAGCCTTCACAAGGTTCTTGTCGAAGGGTCTTGTGGGGGAGGCCTTCCAATTCTACGTCTTCCGGTAGCGATACCAGATGCAAATGGTCGACAACCAGAGTAGAATTAGAGTCAAAGTCCTCCTATGCTAGGCGGAGTGATGATCTACGCAGACAAAGAACTTCGGTAGCAACCGAGGACTGAGTTGAATGGCAGGCGATTGGAGAGTCTGAAGATATTTTTTAAGGATTTTAACACATATCAGGGTGATTTTCAAAATTTATGTACATTGTGGGACGTGAAAACGTCCCCCGGAATATTGTCCAGGCATAACATATGAAACGATCAAATAATTTTTATTATCATTGAATAAAACTTTATTGAGAAGGATTTCAACATTTCAGTTAAAAAAAAAAAGTAGTCTGAAATATATGACATTTATGCTCTTAGTGTGATAATATTTCCATACATCTACCTCGTGTCTCTAAGCGAGAGTGCGTTACAAAAACCATCATAAAGATTAAACTACTCATTTTATTGTAAATTCTCTTTTCGCAATATCTTGATGGGTAATTATTATGTAAATTATACAAAATTGTAAGAAAAAACTTTATGTAATAATTATAATATAAGCCTTTCAAAATTTGTCTTCTATTTCATTCAATTTTGTTGATCATTATTGTAACGCAAATATTAATAGATATTTGAGATTCTTTATTGGAAACACATTCTTGTCAAAGACATCCAATCAGATGACAACAAAATATTACTCCGCCATTTTGTCTGCAGGTGTCATTGTTGTGAAACGTGTGTTTCTTGCGGTGTAGTGTTTTATCCACAATAAAGTTTTCATTTTAGTTGATCAGCTATAAAAACAACGATAAGTCTCTTTCTTACTATTTTTGCGTAAATTCAAAGAATAATATTAATTCAATTTGATTATGGTGATAGACAAGTCCAACAACATTATTTTAACCTTCAAATGTTGAAGGTCGTTAATCAACAAACCGTTGATTTTCATTTTCGTAACGATTTCTGACATATTTTTGTTGCGTAACAAAAAGGATGTAACAAATATGAAGCAAAGCCGATTTCAAAATGGAATTATTTTTTTAATTATGTAAAAGTAATTAACAATTTTTAACCGTAAGTTCCATCACCAATGGTTTGTTTTCTGTAGGCTAAACTTTTTAATAAATACTTAATGACCAAACGGAATGCACAATTTATTCTGAGACTGATTTTGTAATTAAAAAGACTGCTTATGTTATCAATAAACGATTAAGATCTAATTTCATTCGGTGGAGTTTCTTGCCCATTGTTCTCCACACGAAAACTACATTTTGGAAGGGGCGACTAGAATCAATTCTATTTTTTAATTTTGACGTTCAAAAGTGCCTTTTAAGTGCCTACACGTATTTGAAATAAATCATTTGACTTTGACTATGAATGATGAATGATGATATTGACTTTGATTGTTTTAATAGTGTTGTGAAATAGCCCTAATGTTTCCATTTTGTTATTTTTTTGTAACATCGGTCACTTTTGTAACGATATTCATTTTTGTTTCATTTTTGTAACTGTACAATAATTTTGAAAATCACCCATCAATTTTATTACTAGGTGACCCAACAGACGTTGTTCTGTCCAAATTTCAATATACAATACACAATAACAACAATATACAATAGTCCCAAGGAAAAAATAAACGTTAAGTGTTTCCCAATTTTTTTTTTTTTTTTGGAAATTTTACATTTTTTAATCGGACTATTCCAAACAAAAATTGCCAAATCAGTCCAGCCGCTCTCAAGCGATGCGCTTACTAACGAACAGCATTTCATTTTTATTTATATCATTCTCCTGCCCTTATATTTGGGGTCGGCGCAATGTCTTTTTATTTTATATTGATATACAGGTTGTCCCTGGAAGTATGGATCAAATTGAATAGGGGCGTGGACAAGGTCATTTCCAAACTTTTTAACCCCGAGAATGTCGGTGAATGTTTTCACGGTTCAAAAGTTATGAGCAATTTATGTTTTTTTCAATCACTTCGCATAGTGCTCAAAGAAAAAAATCTTTAATAAAAAACTATCAGGACTATCTAAAAAAATTAAATTGACAGCCCTGATATAGTTTTTTATATGATTTTTTTTTCGTCGGTTATTAAAAAAAATGTCATAGTTACAGTTTGCGCGTTGATATCCCTGGCACCCTGAAAAAGTATGCATCAGGAAAGCATTTTTGAAAATTAATTTATGGCTTAATTAGGAGATGAAAGCTTTTAAGAAAGTACGTCATTTTTTCCGATAGGAAATCCCATGGCAATACTGGCGGCTTTATTTACTAAAAATCTTTTTTACTTCTAGTTGATTGAAATTGACAAATTACTGAAATTGTATTGGCAAATTAGAAAAATGGTAGAAAAGCCTAAAGTTGCACCATCGTCAGTTAGCTTACGTGAAATGACTGCGCAACAATTTCGCAATATTGAAATAAATGTAATATCATACCTAATACAACGAACATGTCTCACTCAATCCAACTAACTTGTTAAAACACGATCCTATGGTCGAGGTTAGTAAAAGGCTAGGTAGCGACATTATCTCAAATTTTAGGAGGAAACATTTATTGTTGATAAGGATTGAAATAGTTTTTAAATACTCATGTGCAGTAAATAGTTCATGGGCAGGATTTTAAAGTGACGCAATGTACTGATGATGACATAACGTCTATAGGCGGATTAGTGAAATTTCCACCTTCTATATAGGCGTTGTATTATCCAAACAGTTTACAGTCTTATGTAAGCAGACAAAGTGGGAACATCTCCTGAAAATGGCGACTACTGTTATTTTATTTGGCTTCAGCCTGATTTTAGTTGCGCGTGATTTAAATTCAAAGCAATCTACGAACGGTGATACAGTGGTCACTGTAGTAATTAAAAGAACCATTCAGCTTGATGCTGTGACATTTTTAAGTCCTGAAGATAATATTGCGCGGGATAAAGTACCAGTGCAAAGCTTAGACAGTGATGCTGTACTTGCGCCAAGTTTAACTGGCGGTGTCAAAAGCCTGCAAAGAAACAGAAGAGCAAAAATTACTGGAAACAGATACTCCAGAGAATGCGGTGGATTGCAAATCTATGTGTGACGTTGAAAAAGTAAGTATTTTTTAAATATTTTTTTACAAACTAATTATTTTTATTTATTTGGAAAATCACGACTCATGATGCTCATTTGATCGTGTAAAAACCATGGATATAGATATTATATTAGTTAGCTTTTTATTAATTATAATTCAATTACTTTGAATAAAAGAGCCATTTTCAATATGGATCCTCCAATTAAAAAAAAAAAAATTACTCTATTAATTGATTTTTTCGCAAGCTAAGTACAATGTTTTCAGGGTTCACACTTGATTTACAGGTTTTGTTTTTAAATATTTTGATGTTTTTTATGATCGATACAATGGTATATAAATTAAGTAGGTTCTGTGTACTAGCAGGAGTATAACAATAGAAACAGTTGCAGAAAAGAGGCAAAAAAAATCGATCGTAAAGCACTCTCTAATACTTCGCATTATGAGAATTCTTAATGGTACTGTCAGTACATAGCTATGTACAGAAGCCAGCACATCAAGCTACCGCAATCTGTCAATTTTCCCAATTGAGTATGAACCTTATTATTCATTTGTAGTAAAGTTGAAAATCTATCAAAGAAATTTGACAGGTACCTAGTTGCTTGCATTTTTGAGCATTTAAAATTATGTTACAGTCTGAATGTTAGTATAATTTTAATCATAACGTCATACAATTAATAAATAAAACTTTTGCATACTTTCTCATTTCGCATAAACATTTACTGAAAAATGCTACTTTTTCTCTGTTTACATTTTTTTCTTTGATCACAACCTAACAAAGGGGCAATTCTCGTAATTTTCAAGAACGGTCACAGTCTGATCTCAGTCTCAATCTGTCAAAATTTCCCTACATTTTGACAAGTTTTTGACAATTTTTTGTCGCCGAGATGAGACTGCAACTAGATTTTGAACGTTTTAAATTACGTGAATTGGCCTACAGGTTTGTGTATAGCTTATTTATAAAGTAACCCCACAATAATCATTGTTCAGAAATGTTCTTGTTGTTTCACATACTCATTTGTTTCATCTTCACAGGTATAAAGAATTACGAGAGAATGAAGAGGACAAGTAAATGGCGAGTGAAAAGACCCTGCAATAACCACGACAACAATACATGGAATCCCGTTCTTTGCATAATTAGATAATTAACCCTTTGACCGCCACGGTCGTGTATAGACGACAAATGAAAACGTGCCCAAAACGCCACCGTCGGCTAATGCCGACAAGAAAACACCATGTTTTAAGTATAAACACAGAAAACTGAATTTAGTTTATTTATTTTGTAATTAAAACATGGTGTTTTCTTGTCGGCATTAGCCGACGGTGGCGTTTTGGGCACGTTTTCATTTGTCGTCTATACACGACCGTGGCGGTCAAAAGGTTAAGAAGCCAAGTAAGCCATACACAAGATTTAAGTATGAAAAAAATAAATTGGTTGTTATATAACTAACCAAAAACAAAAATTGGCTACTTATTATACTGAAACCAATTTATTTTATATTCGACTACAAGTATTTTTAGTCAGAAAATTTAAATCATGGCCCCGATTCTGTTGTTCACAAACTAAACTAAATTTAAGTTCAGTGCATCTTTTTCTTTCTGTTTCATTAAGAAAAGGACAGAAGATAAATATTAGTTTAGTCCTGTCAAATTATTCAGCACCGGGCGTAAATTGACGTATTTTTAGTAGCCAAATTTTTAATCACGTCTAAACTTGTCTATGGATTATCTAATTTGACAGGATTAAACTAATATTAATCTTCTGTCCTTTTCATAATGAAATAGAAAGAAAAGGATGCACTGAACTTAAATTTAATTTAGTTTGTGAACAACAGAATCGGGGCCAATGAATGACTAATCTTTATAAGTAATCTAGTTATTTTTTTATCTATACTAATATTATAAAGAGGAAAGATTTGTATGTATGTTTGTAACGAATTGGCTCAAAAAGTACTGGACCGATTTTAAAAATTCTTTCACCATTTGAATGCTACATTATCACTGATTAATATATGCTTTTTTGATTGAAAAAAAAATAAAATGTTTAAAAAATAAATGTCCAACCGAGCGAAGCCGAGACAGGCCGCTAGTTTATAGAATAACTTACCTATGTGTGATTGACTAGTTAGTTCATTTATAATTAAATTATAAACAACTGTATACAGGGTGGGCAAAAGATCGTGAATCAAACGAAACAGGACGTCAGCTGGGGTTATTTGCAGTAAAAATTTCACTGTGGCAGTGCCCTAACTTGATCTCCATATAAGTTACGACAATTTGAGTGTTTACAGTAAGGTTTAAAGTTCCAAATATTTTTTTGTGAGACTTAGAAGATACTGAAAAAAGTGCCAATACTGATAAAAAATGGTACCCACTATCATAAAAGCACTTTTGTAGTGATGATGCTTTTTTTTTAATATTTTTTTAATTTTTTTTTTACTGCAAATAACCCCAGCTATCGTTTTGTTTCGTTTGATCCACGATTTTTTACCCATCGTTTGCCAGTGGGGTTGCCGTAAACAATCGATTCTTCCTACTTAATTTCAATTTTTACACACAATCTAATGCAATGCTTGTGGATGCCGACGCGGCGACGGCGTCGTATTCATAGTCAACAAACGTTGCGCAACATGTTTCTATGTTGCTGGAAACATGTTACTTAAAAACACTGCTTGCAGTGCCGCCAGTTACATATTGCTAGCAACACGAAATCAAGTTTTTATTGACTTGAGACATCGTAACGACAGACAGCGTGAAATTGTTACTATGATGTCTCACTTTGACTCGAAGTCATGACTTTATTTTCTGTAAATTAAGTAATATAACTTCCAAGAAGTTTCGATTGTCTACACAAACTCCTTACTGTATTGGCATGTCATTTCTCGGTTCTCACTAGTGTGTTCCTAGCTCGTCTTATTCGCAAATATTGAAGACATTGGGCCAATTTTTCGTGTTTACTTCGTGCTTGCTCCTCACTCTTTGCAACCTCGATGGTTCAATCTGATCACTCATATTATTCAACGGGATGGAGGCTCGCATTTGGAAACAAGCTTTTATATCCTGTATTCAAAATGGTAGTAGCAATGGATGTATGTAAAGTTTTATTTATTTTTGATTTGGGGTATCATTCCGACGGAGACTCCATTCGCCCTCAGAATCATACCCTCAATATTTTTGTCCAAAAATAAGAAGTATTTTTTGTTCTTAATACTCATAGATCTATTGGAACTATGGTCTTGTCTACACGAGATAAATGAGTGAGTTCAAATGCGTGCGTCCTTTTCGTTGAGAAATGTGTGCGATAATTTTGAAATATTGTTGTTACAAAGTGTCATAATTATTACAATAAAATAATGCACTGACCAAAAAACAAACGGCCTCCTTCATAGTGTTGTGATAGGAGGTGGTACAAGCCAAGGTCAGAAATAATAAATTTTTTTTTGCAAATGAACTGATTATTTCGATAAATGACGTGTGAATGACACAATTTAAGTTAGTCAAGGTCAGAATGAATTTATTTTAATTTGTGCATTTTGTTCAAAACAGTAGGAAATAAATACTGAAAGTTGTTTACAAAGCCGTCCTTATTTACATTAGGATGAGATAAGAACACACGAACTGATTATTTCGATAAATGATGTGTGAATGACAGATTTAGATTAGTCCAATTAATAGTATAACTAGTAATAGATGCAGCGGGATTGTCCTTGCAGCGAGATTGTCCGAAAGGGTTACCGCTACCCCGGAACACAAAGGCCTAAGGAAGGAATACGGGTGGGTTTTAGTTAGTAAGAGTCTGACACTCCCTTCTGCTCCACCCAGAGCGGGAGGGGTCATTTGATGATTTCCCATCCATAAAAAAAAAAAAAAAACTAGTAATAGATAATGTGTGAAACATTCCATTGTCATTTACATAAATGAAGTTCTGCGGATACTTATATGCAAATTATTAAAGACAATAAATGGTCCACTGCTGGGCCATTGACCTCCTCTTTGTGAGGAGTATCCTGCTTGCAGGACTTCTTTTGTGGAAAGTTCTTTAGTAGTTTCTTATTTTTATTTTTAGATAATTTGTAACATTTATTATAATTTGAGGGAAATCATTTATTGTTAAGTTTATTTATTATTAAAGTTTATATAATAACTTTATTTTGATTACGTAGAAGTGAAATAGAAAATTGAGGCTGTTTAGAAATTATTTTTTATAAGTACACTTATTCTTTTGAAACAGTGAAATATTCATTGCTTCTTCTATGTATTTATATATATATATCCTTAGTAAGAACTAAGGATATCACATGAGTAGTAGATATTGTTCATTGATTTGGTATTTTTATCATTCCGTTTATCAGTATTAAGTGGTAATATTAACTTGATCTGTTAGAAATCCAATATCTGTCATGTTCCTATTGCTTAATAATTTATTAAGATTACTTTTATGTAATATTTATATTAGCAATTGAATAAAGTAACATTAAGTGCTTTAGGTTTGTAAAATAATATTTCACTTAATTATAATTCCAATGAAATTCATTTTATTGACAAGATTAATTTATGAGCAATTGACTATGTGTTGATTATTATTACTTTATTATTATTTACTTCTTTTTATGTCCGTTTGTGTTAATTAGAATGACATGTTAGTTGTTAATTTATAATAATATTGTATGTAATATAATTAGTTTCTATGAATTTGCATGCCATAAGGTAGAATGTAGCGGTAACCTTCAGCTATTTGTATCATCTTAAACTTGTACCTACATTGATGGCAAATAAATAAATCTGAATCTGAATCTGACTATGTATCATAGCATTTTAATACTGAATAAACATTTATTATTATTATTTTTGATTTATTTTATATATCTCGGGACCATGGGGTCCCGGTCCTTTGGAAGGCGTACGAGGGGCCGAAGCCAACTCGCAGAGGCCCCTTAGAAAATTTTAATGAAATGTGGCACTAACCGACGATTGTCCCTATATGCACTATGAAAGTGCACCCAAGGACAACCCTCGGGTGGTGTAGGACTATTGCAGTATTGGAAAAATAAAAAGTTGTACTATGGGTTTTCGAGGTTAAAGTGGATTGGTTACCAAGAACTATGGAAGAACTATGGCCCCTGCCTGATCAATGTTTTATATATACACGGATAAAATGGCAGGGGGTGACTTGCACACACAATAATGGGCCCCCGGGAACTGTCGCTAGCACATAGTGACGTAGTGACAAGGGGGCAACATGTCCTGAGGTGCTTGAGGAGTGGAGAGGTATTCCACGGCTTTCAGAACAATCCCAGAGCCCGGAAGATGGTCAAGATCCCTACGAGCACTTACTGGAATACTTCCTTCCCCCGAGCGCGTTTGCTCTTGCGAATCTCCACTCAAGCCGGCCAATAAAGGCAAGAATGAGGTGGGAGCTGTGTTCCTCATCAGTGTTCACTCCAGCCAGCCAATTAAGGCAAGCCAGAGGTGAGGAACAAGACTACTCCCGGGAGATAGGGTCCGTGGGGTCGCTACTGCCCAACAGCTCGCCACATGCTGCCCTGCGGGTTTCTGTATCTCTCTTGGTCTGGCTCCTCATCTCAGACCTGTTCCGGCAAAGTAAACTCTTCCGGCACAGGCCTAGAGTTCGGAGCGCGCAAGCCCCACCACGACGTCAACGTAGAGATACGACGATGGGGTTATTATTATTATTATTTATTTATAGGTTTTTAGTTTTTCTTTGGTGTTTTTGATTGCATATTTATATAAAAGTGAACTGAAAATGATTAATAAATGGTTCATTGAACTATCTAAATGGACTTTTTCATTATATTTATATAAACTTTCGCGCAAGAGATTAGATGGCAGGTGCTTTAGTTGAGAGGAACAATGATAAAAAACAACTATTAAAACTAGGTAGATAAATACATTATATACACATACATACTATTTACTATAATATACAAAGTGTTAAAAAATTAACCCTACAAACTTTAAGAGTTGCTTTAGACCATCAAACTGAACAACTTTCACTATGGGACTAACTTTAAAATCACGAAAAAAAAATCAGCTGTTTCCTACATTTTCGTCAAGTAAGTATTGAAGTTTTGTATTAAACAGCTGATTTTTTTTCGTGATTTCAGCGTTGGTCCCACAGTGAAAGTTGTTCAGTTCGTTGGTCTAACACATTTCAAAGAAAAATGGACTGAATAAGAAAGGAAGAATGAACAAAGTCAGAAGTATGAGAAGGACAGAGTATAGGAGAAAATTGTTTTAAGAACGCAGATTCTTAGCGTGAGAAGAACATAGATATTGGAACTGAGACACGAGATAATAAGGAGGAGTGGGAGAGTTGAGAAGGGAGGAAAGCGTGGTCAAAGCGCACAAACTTCTTCTTTGGCGAATGGACATCCATTTGAGCTCAGACCTATATATAGCTCGAAACATGGTCATATTTCCTGAGGTTGAATATGAACTGGATACCATTGTTGAATCTATCGAGTTTATCCAGCAAAACCGCATTCAAGTCAAAGTAGCACACGTCACCATAGTCAAAAAAGTCATCAAAGTCTGCACAAGCATAGTTTTCGTCTTAGCGGGCAAAAAGTTTCTCAGACGATACGGGATCGCAGAGTACCGTATTATATTTTCTTTACTTAAAAATTATGATCTTGACGCAGGAATTTTTGGATGAGTTGAGACAAGAGGGTCCTTTATTATAATAATGACCTAGGAATACCAATATAGTGGATGATAAAATTATTAGATGTGTTATTTAAAACCACTCTCACTAATTTTGTTTACCTAATTAAACCAAAGATAATGGGCTAGGATGATGAAATATTGTTGCATCGAAACATTTGTTTGTCGTCAGTTGTGCAATATGATTTTAATTCTGCGATTTCTTCGTTTGGTTGTGACCAACGCGCCCTCGCAAATTGGTACAGCCTTACATCAGAAGTAATATGAATACGAGGAAAACGAGTGTACCTAACAGGTTTGAAAGTTATCACTATGAAATCGGCAGCCACAAGCAAAAAGTATGGGATTACTCAAGGGCAGAACTACCAATAAATTGTGGAGTGTCTCAGGGCAGTGCTCTTGGTTCGATTCTTTTTGCCTTATTTGTAAACGGTACGCTAAATGTGCCACTACACAACAGATTTTCCATTCACCCTCTTACGTATTGCAGCGTTACCTCTGCAGTTAAAACCTCACCTCTTACGTTAAAAACTTTTTCCAAGTAATGACTGGCCTGTAATGTTTTTTTCAAATGGAATTAGTATTTTTGACATGACAGCAAAAATATTTCATAGTTGGATTTTTTTCTTGAGTAAGTTACTTGGCAGTTGTTGACCTGGTTTTACTTGAAATAATTTGAATATTCCAGAAGCCCAACTTCCGTAATTTGAAAAGTTCAAAATCTAGTCGCAGTCTCATCTCGGCGGGCAGCGGGATTGTCCGAAAGGGTTACTGCTACCCCGGAACACAAAGGGCTAAGGAAGGAACACGGGTGGGTTTTAGTCAGTAAGAGTCTGACACTCCCTTCTGCTCCACCCAGAGCGGGAGGGGTCATTGGATGATTTCCCATCCACAAGAAAAAAAAAAAGTCTCCCCGGATACCAGATCACCTAACTGGTTTGCGAGTCGCAAGTTGTTGCATTCTTTAACCTAGCTGCAGAGTATTTCAGTACTTCGAGTCCCACGCGGCCTTGACTGCTGAACTTCGTGACCACCTTCGCCTGTGTCCAGGAAACCACGATCTAATACCATTTTATCCTTAACACTTAAGCTCCCTTGCCTCTTTAATCTCAGGACAACTTAACTAAAGTTTTTAAATGTAATTCCTTTTAAAATCTGTGCAAATTAGTTCTCTTCTGCTGTGGCGGCCATATTGCGCGTCATTGCGTATCTGTGACGGCACTTCTGGGTGGACTCGCGCGATTACGGCGCGTTTGATTAAAACGACGATATCTCTAAAGTTACGATAGGTTATCTACACGTTATGTCGTTGGAATCGTTATTAATTAAATTAGCTAATAACCGATCGATTCTGTAAAAATCTTACCGTGATAACTTACGTAAAGTGAGCGTGAAGTGAGCTATCAATAGCGGCAATCCCTAACATCAAGTGGAATAACAGCTCACTTCACCTTAATTTTGGACCCGCGCGATTACAGCGCATCTGATTAAAAGGACGATATCTATGAAGTAACAGTCATTAGCTATCTACAAGTTATGTCGTTGGAGTTGGAATCATCTTATCTTAATATATATAAATTATGTGTCACGTTGTTTGTCCCCAATGGACTCCTAAACTACTGAACCGATTTTAATAAAATTTTGCACACTGTGTCCAGTTTCATCCAACTTGAAAGATAGGATAGTTTATATCTCAATTTATAAACGCTAATTTGAAAAAAAAAATGCACCCGTGCGAAGCTAGGGTGGGCCGCTAGTTATGTATAGATTTTTGTTTGTTTTGCCTTGTAATGTATTAGTAGTTGTAATGTGTGTTCAGTGTGAGGGATTTTTTCCCAGTTTCTTGTTTAAAGGTCATTATAATTGAAAAAATAAACCATTATTTCAAAAAGTTATTGTGTTATTTTCATAAATACACACTATTTCACATAAATCAATCAAAAGAACAACAATCGTCGAACAATTCGTCGTACTCGTCATACAATTTTTTCATTCCACAAGCTTAACAATAATATGTCGTGATTTACACATGCCGCGTTCCGCGTTCCGGGGGCCGTCGGTTCACTACGCCGTACGCGTCATTCGTTCATTTTGAACATTTGACAGAGACAATATATCTTTCTTGTTCTGTCTAAGACTGAGCAAGTTTGAGCAAGATAGGTACAGTTGGCAAATTTACGTCAAACCCTATGGCAGTGACAATCCGCCCAATTCACAACTTAAGCATACTTAAGCGAGAAATTTGACAAGAGCCCGATTCGATAAATTCAATTGTCATGTAACTAATAATCGGGGTTAGTATTTAGATTGTTTTTACATTTTATATTTGACTTACTAAAAAATCAAACGATTTATATTCAATGCAGTGAAATGATTTTTATTTTCGCTACAGTATGTAGGTATTCCAAAGGACGAAACCGTATAATAAACTTGCTTGCTCGCCGGGACAGAAAACCAATCTACAGTAGGTACCTACGTATTGACAAATAAGGTCTGTGGCAATCAGTGTTCCAGTATGGAATATTCGTCGGAGAAACAATTTTTTAAAGACGTAATATACCCGTTTCTGTATGGTTGATCTGCATTTTAGAGTAAAAACAAACTTATTTTTAAGGCTTATTTTATCAGTAGGTAAATGAATTTTCATCATCATCATCATCTGACTAGCCTTTCCCAACTATGTTGGGGTCGGCTTCCAGTCTAACCGGATGCACCTGAATACCAGTGTTTTACATGGAGCGACTGCCTATCTAACCTCCACAACCTAGTTACTGGTTAATACGATACCCCTTGGTAAGACTGTCAGACTGTCGGCTCCACAAATGACAGTCGGGACCAACGGCTTAACGTGCTTTCCGAGGCACGGAACCAATCACAGTCAAATTGAATTTGCATTGAGATAGCTTGTCACTAAAAATTATCCCATGATATATGAACATGGACGAAGCAAAAGAAGTATGTAACAATGATCGATCAGCTGGCGTTCTGCAGTGTCTGCCTATCCCCATTATTATTAGATAAGGTTTTCTCTTTGCCATAATATTTATAACCTTACAATCGTCAAGTATATGCAATTATCGGGGATGATACACGCATCGCCCGCCCGTATAATCCAGAGAGGGTCGTACAAAACGCCACAAGAATAGCAACCAATATAGAGAATTATGGTCTGAAATATAATATTATATAATAACAGGTCTCGATAGTCGGGTTGTAAGACCTTCGAAAATAAGCAAAAATGATGAAATATGATGGCATTAAAACATTTGTTTGAAAAGTTGTGCAATGTGATGTGAATCACGCAACTCGCTATTTTATGTTGATCAAAAGTAAAATTTACATAATTATATTGCCTGTACTCCAAGAAGGGTGAGCAGAAGTGTATAAGGTACGCAGTCATGAGTCTGCAAAAAACCATTTTCGTGAATATGCGTGATGTTTGGTACCTTCGGTAGATATTGTTCCCGACAGTAACTTAATAAAAAAAAAATTTAAATCATTTATTGTTTTTTTTTTCAATTTTTTAGATGTTTGAAAATTGTATTACTAAAGTCTATACTTTAAAAATAATATAAAAAATAACTAATCATGTATTAGCAAGTCAGGTATAGAAATGGCAAACAGACCAAAATTGCATCATCGTTTGCCTTGTTTACTTGAAATGACTGCGCAACAATTTCGCAATATTATAAATACAGTTACGTAAATCATCATAATATTATTATATAATTAGCAAAAGCATCCAAATTGTGTAACTTAAATCATTATCATCATCATACTTGTCTTATAATCATCATCTATCACCCTCTTTTTAGCTATAATTATCATTTTTGACACAGCTCATTCATTTTTAGGGTTCCGTACCTCAAAAGAAAAAAACGGAACCCTTATAGGATCACTTTGTTGTCCGTCCGTCCGTCTGTCCGTTTGTCCGTCCGCACGTCCGTCGTCTGTCTGTCAAGACCCTATATCTCGGGAACGCATAGAGGTATCGAGTTGAGATTAAAACCGTATAAGTACTCATATCTGCGGTCCCTTGAAGCTGTGAAAAAATCAAACTTTTAAGGTAACGTAAAAAAAAGATACAACCGTTCATGCCGCAGAAAACGTATATTTCGACACTCTCAAGGGAATCAAAATGTATAGAGTACTTCCCGTTGACCTAGAATCATGAAATTTGGCAAGAAGCAAGGTCATATAGCACAACTAAAAAAAAAAAAACCGAAAACCGTAAATTTGTAGTTACATACCTACGTTGTACGGAACTCTGATTTGAATATTTTTATGTACGTTTGCCCCGCACGGCCCCGCTGAATTTGCGATTTAGGTGTGCACCAATGCAATGTACTCGCCTCTAGGAGTATATGTACCGATTTCTTTTTCAATGTACCTCTGTACTTTTGAAGAAATATGCATAAAAAGGGGGCCGTGCCAGCCAAACGTTTTCAGCACGGCCCCCGTGTAACTTGAAAAATATAAAGCGTATTAAGAAGGCTCCTAAACTCAAGGAATGTACTCTATTAACACGTTATATGTACCGTAACAGATATTGTGAATTCGTAATAACAAATAATATATAGAAGTGGAAAGGGGGCCGTGCTGGAAAAAAAATATCTAAGAAAATATCTAAAAAAGACAAAACAACCTTAGCCAAAAACTATTAAAATATAATTGATGTTTGGCAAGTAACATATGTACCGCATTGGTTTCTTATACAACTTGCAAAATTTAAAAAATAAACCAATTTTAGTTTATTCAGCACGGCCCTCTATAGTTGCCTATATCTTTTTAAATATGACATGTTTGTTTACAAAATTCGACTTCCTAAATTATGTATAGGAGTACATTCGTTCCCAATAAATTGCGATTCTGCTGTATTAGTACTTTAAAAGATAAATTGGAACAAAAATATCATATAATACAACTGATAGGGTGACCATGGTTCCATATATTAGGTACATATATAGGGTGACTGGTAATTAGTGACCGATACCTAAACACGTGATTGTACTCATGATAACAAACAACTTTTACTATGGGACCAAACCTGAATTCGCGAAATAAAATCTGCTGTTCAGTCATTTATGTTCGCCTAACTAGTCAAATGTAGGTACTGAACGGCAGATTTTTTTTTCGCGAATTCAGGTTTGGTCCCATAGTAAAAGTTGTTTATTATCATGAGTACAATCACGTGTTTAGGTATCGGTCACTAATTACCAGTCACCCTATATATGTACCTAATATATGGAACCATGGTCACCCTATCAGTTGTATTATATGATATTTTTGTTCCAATTTATCTTTTAAAGTACTAATACAGCAGAATCGCAATTTATTGGGAACGAATGTACTCCTATACATAATTTAGGAAGTCGAATTTTGTAAACAAACATGTCATATTTAAAAAGATATAGGCAACTATAGAGGGCCGTGCTGAATAAACTAAAATTGGTTTATTTTTTAAATTTTGCAAGTTGTATGAGAAACCAATGCGGTACATATGTTACTTGCCAAACATCAATTATATTTTAATAGTTTTTGGCTAAGGTTGTTTTGTCTTTTTTAGATATTTTCTTATATTTTTTTTTTCCAGCACGGCCCCCTTTCCACTTCTATATATTATTTGTTATTACGAATTCACAATATCTGTTACGGTACATATAACGTGTTAATAGAGTACATTCCTTGAGTTTAGGAACCTTTTTAATACGCTTTATATTTTTCAAGTTACACGGGGGCCGTGCTGAAAACGTTTGGCTGGCACGGCCCCCTTTTTATGCATATTTCTTCAAAAGTACAGAGGTACATTGAAAAAGAAACCGGTACATATACTCCTAGAGGCGAGTACATTGCATTGGTGCACACCTAAATCGCTAATTCAGCGGGGCCGTGCGGGGCAAATGTACATATATTTTTGTGTTACAGTCAGTTTTAGGAACTTCTATAGGATATAATTGTAGTGACGCAGGTTAATTAATTGGGAATTAAACTAACCTTCCTTTTGACATGACTTTCTAAAGCTTTTGTACTTATATCTGAACAACGAAATTCAGAAGCAAGTGATGGAGAACCAGAGAACTCAACATTTTCTGCACAATAAGCCACCTGAAGGTCAATTTTGCGTAATTACAAACTTTCAAAATGTAGTCATAGTAATCTAATCGACATTCAATGTCAAAAACTTGTAAAAAATGTAAGGAAATTTGAGGTATTTTTGACAGATTGAGACTGAGATCTAACTTTGAGAAAGAGGTCGCCCGAAGAATCCTACTTGGATGGGCAGCGTTCGGGAAGTTACGTGAAATATTCTCATCCGGAATCCCACAGTGCCATAAGACTAGGGTGTTTAACCAGTGTGTGTTGCCAGTGATGACATATGGCACTGAGACGTGGTCTTAACTGCTGGCTTTTTAGAGAGACTGAGAGTCACTCAACGAGCAATGGAAAGAGCTATGCTCGGAGTTTCTTTGCGTCATAAAATCCGGAACGAGGATATTCGACGAAGAACCAAATTCACTGACATAGCTCTTAAAATTGCTCTTAAAAGTTGAAATGGCAATGGGCAGTCCACATAGCTCGTAGAACTAATACCAGATGGGGAAGAAAAGTTCTTGATTGGCGACCACGAACCGGAAGACGCAACGTAGGCAGGCCTCCCGCTAGGTGGACCGACGACATCGTGAGGGTCGCGGGCAACCGATGGACCTTTGTTCAGCAGTGGACGTCTTCCAGCCGATGATGATGATGATGATGAGACTGAGATCAGACTGTGAACATTTTTAAAATTACGAGGATTGCCCCTCTGATGTTGCGATGAGTCTGGTATATTGACCGTAGAGACGATGAGCGTAATCCGTTAGCATGTGAATAAGCAAGTGTAGGTTAGGTCGCACTCATGCTATGCGGACAAGACCCTTATCTGGTAGAAGCCGAGAAGTAAGGTGATTGGAGAGCCCTCATCAGTCTGAAGATGTTAACTAAATATTTTAACGCATATCTAAATTATAATAATTTTAAATTTATTCACTTAATGATTAGATGATTATTGGCTAGATTTAGAAGCGTACCTATATACATAACAAACAATCAGAATAATTTATGAAAGTTCATAAATTTTCAAAAATCTTTCAGATTGTTTTTAGCGTTTAAATTTTTTTTGTAAAAATTCGTCATTTTTTCTGACGGGAAATCCGATCAGAAACACGCTTTTTTACTATAAGCTTTTTACGCTTAAGCTTTTTAGAATAAGCTTTTTAGAATGACGTATTATCAGGTTATAGAATCGAAAAAAGCCTAAAATTGCATCATTTTCAGTTAGCTAACTTAAAATTATTGCGAAACAATTCCGCAATATTGTATGAAATGTAACAACATAATAGGACGGAAATCTCTCACCCAATCCAACTGACTTGTTCATTCAAATACGATTGGCTGAAGTAAGTAGGAAGCTGTGATAGGAAGCAACAGCATCAAAAATTTTGGAGGAAACGTTCATTGTTACAATATGTAATACGCAAATTGTATATAATATTTTCGTTCTATTCATCTACAGAATATAAAAGTGATGCAATATTGTGACGATGACATAATGTCAATAGGCGGATTAGTGAAATTTCCACCTTCTATATAGGCGTTGTATTACCCAAACAGTTTACAGTCTTATGTAAGCAGACAAAGTGGGAACATCTCCTGAAAATGGCGACTACTGTTATTTTATTTGGCTTCAGCCTGATTTTATGTGCTGGGGTTGCGTTGCCAGTTGCGCGTGATTTAGATTCAAAGCAATCTACGAACAGTGATACAGTAGTGACTGTAGTAATTAAAAGAACCATTCAGCTTGATGCTGTAACAGTTTTAAGTCCTGAAGATAATAGTGCGCGGGATAAAGTATCAGTGCAAAGCTTAGACAGTGATGCTGTAGTGGCGCCAAGTTTAACTGGCGGTGTCAAAAGCCTGCAAAGAAACAGAAGAGCAACGATTACTGGAAATGGATGCTCCACAGGAATGCGATGGATTGGAAATCTATGTGTGACGTTGAAAAAGTAAGTTTTTTTTTTATTTTTTTTATTATGAATTTTATCATTTTAAAAATAGTGGTTCATTCTTAATGGGCCTGTCAGTACATAGCTAAGTACTTAATTGTTGGCATTTTTGAGCATTTCAAATCATGTTACAGTTTAACGTCATACAATTAATAAATAAAACGTTTGCATACTTTTTCATTTTACATAAACCTTTACTGAAAAATGTTTACTTTTTATCTCTTTAAATTTTTTTTTCTTTGATCTTAATCTGACGGTTTGGCGTATAACTTAAATATAAAGTATAAGCATAATGCGACCCCACTATAATCATTGTTCAGAAATGTATTTGTTGTTTCACGTATTCATTTATTTCATCTTCACAGGTACAAGGAATTACGAGAGAATGAAGAGGACAAGTAAATGGCATGTGACAGACCCTCCGATAGCCACGATGACAATACATGACATCCCGGTACTTGCATATTTACATAGATCATTCAGAAGCCAAGTAAGCCATACTCAAGATTTCATAAAGATAAAAATAAATTGATAGATAGATAACAAACCAAAATTTTAAAAAATGGCTAGTACAATATACATATATTCGACTACAATTATTTTTAGTGAATTTACAGAACACTGAAATAATGCAATCGCTCTAAGTAACCTAGTTATTTTTTTATAGAAGTACTTAAGTTTGATCGACTAGTTAGTTCAGTTATAATTGAATTACAAACAACTGTATAATAATTAATATTCATCTATATAAATGGACTGCCAGTGGGGTTTCTGTAAACAATCGATTCTTCCCACTTAATTTCAATTTTTACTCACAATATAATGTAGGCAGTAATCGTGAAATGCTTGGGGATGTCAACGGCGTCGTATTCATAGTTAAACGTTGCGCAACTTGTTGCTATGTTGCTGGAAACATTTTACTTAAAAACACTGCTTGCAGTGCTGCCAGTTACATATTGCTAGCAACACGAAATCAAGTTTATCATGACTTCAGACATCGTAACGATAGCGTGAAATTGTTACTATGATGTCTCACTTTGACTCGAAGTCATGACTTTATTTTATGTAAATTAAGTAATATAACTTCCAAGAAGTTTCGATTGTCTACACAAACTCCTTACTGTACATTGGCATGTCATTTCTCTGTTCTCACTAGTGTGTTCCTAGCTCGTCCTATTCGCAAGTATTGAAGACATTGGGCCAATTTTTCGTGTTTATTTCGTGCTTGCTCCTCACTCTTTGCAACCTCGATGGTTCAATCTGATCACTCATATTATTCAACGGGATGGAGGCTCGCATTTGGAAACAGGCTTTTATATCCTGCATTCAAAATGTTAGTAGCAATGGATTTATGTAAAGTTTTAATTATTTTTGATTTAGGGTATAATTCTGACGGAGATTCAGCCGCCCTCGGAATCATACCCTCAATATTTTTCTTAAAAAATAAGAAGTTTTTTTTTGTTCATAGAAGTCATAGATCTAATTGGAACTATAATGTTGTCTACACGAGATAAGTGAGTGATTTCAAATGCGTGCGTCCTTTTCGTTGACGAATATGTGAGATAATTTTGAAATATTGTCGTTACAAAGTGTCATAATTATTACAATAAAATAATGCACTCCCAAACAAACGGCCTGCTTCATAGTATCGTGATAGGAGGTGGTATAAGCCAAGGTCAGAAAGAATACATATTGATTTGTGCATTTTTTATAAATCAGTACGAAATGAACACTGAAAGTTGTTTACAAAGCCGTCCTTATTTACATTAGGATGAGATAAGAACGCATGAACTGATTATTTCGATAAATGACGTGTGAATGACACAATAAGTTAGTCCAACTACTCGTTATACTCGTAATAGGTAATGTAATTTGTGAAACATTCCGTCGTGATTTTCATTAATGAAGTTCTTCGGATCAACTGCTGGAACCCTGGCCTCCTATCTCTAAGAAGTACCATGTCTGCAGAACTGCTTTTGCGGAAAGTTCTCCAGTGGTGTTTTATTTTTAGATACTTAATACATTTTTAAGACTCATAATTTATTGTTAAGTTTATTTTTTAATTTATTATTAAATTAGAAAAGCAAGTAAGAATACTCATAGATTTAAGAATGATAAAAATAATTTATAATTATACCAAGATGTGATGTATTGATAATTTTAAAACCGTCGTACCTTCATCAATTTTGGTATACGTAACAAAAGAAAAAATACGGGTCAAATATTTTTGATAATCTAACTGAAGGACTAATTAGTTTTTTTTTTTTTCAGAAGACAAGCCTATTTAAGATTCTACTCTGAGTATTTTAAGTGAATTTACAGAACATTATCATTATGTTTAATCTCTCTATGTAATCGATTTTTGTAAACGAACTTTGTAGGTAAGAATGATCGGCTGTACACAAACTCCTTATTAAACATTGGCATGTCATTTCTCGGTTCTCACTAGTGTGTTCCTAGCTCGTCGTATTCGCAAATATTGAAGACATTGGATCAACTTTTAATGTTTATTTCGTGCTTGCTCTTCACTCTTTGCAACCTCGATGGTTCAATCTGATCACTCATATTATTCCACGAGATGGAGGCTCGCATTTGGAAACAAGCTTTTATATCCTGCATTCAAAATGGTAGTAGCAATGGATTTATGTAAAGTTTTAATTATTTTTTATTTAGGGTATAATTCCGACGGAGACTCCAGTCGCCCTCAGAATCATACCCTCACTATTTTTGTCCAAAAATAAGAAGTTTTTTTTGATCTTGTAAGTCATAGATCTAATGGAACTATAATGTTGTCTACACGAGATAAATGAGTGAGTTCAAATGCGTGCGTCCTTTTCGTTGAGTAATGTGTGAGATAATTTTGAAACATTGTTGTTACAAAGTGTCATAATTATTACAATAAAATAATGCACTGACCACAACAAACGGCCTGCTTTATTATTTACAAGTCAAGGTCAGAAAAAAAAATTGTGCATTTTGTATAAAACAGTACGAAATCAATACTGAAAGTTGTTTACAAAGCCGTCCTTATTTACATTAGGATGAGATAAGAACATTCAAATTGAATATTTCGATAAATGATGTGTGAATGACATAATTTAGGTTAGTCCAATTAGTCGTAGGTATAACTAATAAATAATATAAATTTCAGATACATTCCATTGTCATTTACATGAATGAATGATGTTTGTCTCTGCATCACCCAAAGGTTGACTGGTAGAAAATGCCTATGGCATTAAGTCCGCCTCTGTACATGTATGTGCTTGAAGTATTAAATAAATAAATAAATAATGAAGTTCTGCGGATATTATATGAAATTAACACAGACCTCTTCTATGTGAGGAGTGTCCTGCCTGTAGAACTTCTTTTCTGGAAAGTTTTCCAGTTGTTTCTTATTTTTATTTTTAGATAGTTTGTAAATTATAATTTGAGACTGATCATTTATTCTTAAGTTTATTTATTATAAAGTTTATTTATTAACTTTATTTTGTTTATGTAGAAGTGAAATAGAGATTTGAAGATGTCATTTTATTTATCAGTAAAACGTAATATTTAGCTTTATCTGTTATAAATCCAATATTTGGAAGGCAATTCTTGCGTTAACACTTGTAACATGACGCATTTGTCATTGCTGATATTGCGGTATTTATTGTATATTTTAAAATTGTGTTGTGGTGTAAAAGTCCAATTTTTATTATGTGGCTATGTCCCTATTGCCTTAGTTAACCTATGATTATCATAGGTTAACTATTTTAATGTAACATTTGGTTTTGCGATTTTTAAAAACAATGCACAGTCAGTTAAAGCAATTAGCTGACCTACCTTTGCATAAATGCCTGAGATTTTTTAGAATACGAATCTATAGAATTTTATAATTATTTTATATTTTATTTACTTTGCTCAAATAAATCAAATACCTATAAATGAATTGTAAAATTAATATTTTGCGTTATGTCTGTACCTATCATTTGAAACCGAACTGATTATAATTAATAAATTATTTATTGAACCATCTAAATTATCTTTTTCATTTTAGTTATTTTCTTTACCTAATAATTGTGATTTTGACCTAGGAGTTTTTTATCAGTATTAATACTGAGAGTGCTCGATATTATAATAACAACCTGAGAATACAAATATGGTGTTGCGAATTACGTCATGAAATTCAGAACTTTACATCTACTTTCAGCATTAGAATTTATTAAGATCGCGCCTATTTTGTACAGTAATTTTATGGCAAATATCTTTAACTATATTATTCTGAGGTCGGTCAATCGCCGTCATTCTACTGCGAAAGTTGTATAAAATATGTAAGTATAGTACACCTATCCAAAAGGTAGGCAACTTCAGTTAGCTGTAAATAAGTACTTTTTATCCCAATATTCTCACGGGAAAGATCCCGAGAGAATATTGGGATAAAAAGTACTTATTTACCCGTATAAGAATGCGGGTGAAACCGCGGGTAGCAGCTAGTATTTTTATAACAACAACAAAAAAGTTATTTATTATTTTATTAAGAAAATAGACCCACAATATCTCTAAAACCAAATAGCTTAAAATTTTGAAAAAAATATATGTTCTGTGATTATGAATCCAGGAAATCCTACCTATCAGAAATCTACACTTATTCTTAAAATAACATAGCATTAGTAGGTACAGTGCGTACATATGCAGTTGAAATGTATGGGACATGTCTTTCAAATACAATATTAAGTTTGTTATAATTTATTGGTACAAATTATGGTATATAACTTAACTTTTTATATGTATTTAAGTATAAAGATACACATATTAATAACTTATCGTCTGCCTGCCTTTCCCCAACTATGTTGGGGTCGGCTTCCAGTCTAACCGGATGCAGCTGAATACCAGTATTTACATGGAGCAACTATCTGACCTCCATAACCCAGTTACTGGGTAATACGATCCCCTTGGAAAGACTGTTTGTCAGACTTTCGGGCTTCTGACAACCTGTAAAAACCGTTAAAGATCCATGAATGACAGCCGGGACCAACAGCTTCGAATTTTTCCGCTTTCCGCAGCCGTTACGTTAAAAAATCAAAATCAAAATATTTTATTTCACAGAAGCCTACAAGGGCACTTATGAACTTATGATTTTGTCCGTCGATTAAATTAACCTTAGTTTCCCTCATTTCGATATGTGCACAATAGGAAGACAAACTGTATGTTCGAAAAATGTGTTTGCTCAACAATTGTTGAATTGTCAAAATGGAACCTATTGCTGGACGCTCTGGTACAGAATAGTCTTCATGTGATTCTGATGATGATGATTTTTGTGATTGTGATGTGTTGTTTGTGTGTCTATATACTCCATTTACAATAAGATTAGACATTTAAACAAACCTTTTTTACAGCTTGTTCAACCGATTTTGACTTCTATCCCGTAGGCATAAGGATGGAAATAAAATTAAAAACGTGCTTACAATAACAACTGTTTACTGCTTTTAATGCCATCCTTATGCCTACAGAATAGAAGTCAAAATCGATTGAACAGACGGTAAAAAAGGTTTGTTTAAATGTCTAATCTTATTTTAAATGGAGTATAGACATAATGGTCTATAAACAAATGTTTATCCCATTCTCTGAACATCTACACACATCTGATTTACTACCTCAGATTAATTACAAATATAATGATAGGATAGAACTTCACTTAGGATTAAATGAACTAACTTATACTAACATAATTATCATAAACTAGCTTTTGCCAGCGACTTCGTCCGCGTGGAATAATGACTTCCGGAAATTGAGGCACTAACTCTCATAGAGTTTAACTGATGTGCTCTTTCTTCTGCCAATTCTTGAGAACGCGTATTTCTCATTCAACGCGTTTTTCAAGACAATAGCGGGCGGACGCCGGCGTCCGCTTGGGGCTTGAATAACTAAAAATATATAACTACGTCTATATAAATACGTATAAAATAATATATAATAAAACCTACTTCACTTAAAACTAAATACCTATAACTACTATAATTAATAATACCTATACCTATAATTAATAAAAGTACCTACGCTTTTACCTACTTAATATTAAAAAAAACTGAACATAAATTAACCAAAACTTACCTACTACTAACTAACTAACTACTACTAACCTATTACTACTTCACCTAAAAAGAAATCCTGTTTTCCCAACATTTCCCTTCACTGGTCTGCTCCTATTGATCGTAGCGTGATGAAAACCTGCCCAGGAGTATGAAGAACAATTGTACCAAGTTTCGTTGAAATCCGTCGAGTGGTTTTTGTTTCTATAACGAACATACAGACAGACAGACAGACAGACAAAAATTTTACTGATTGCATTTTTGGCGTCAGTAACGATCACTAATCACCCGCTGATAGTTATTTTGGAAATATATTTCATGTACAGAATTGACCTCTCTACAGATTTATTATAAGTATAGATATATCGTTAACGTGTATCGTATATCAGAGTGCAATTCCCGCAATTATAAAAACGTTCCTCAGTTTCAATCTGTCAAAAATACCTTTAATTTCCCATTCGTCATTTTTTTTAGCATTCAATTGACTATCGCTGAGATGAGATTGCTACTACATTTTGAACGTTCTTAATTACGAGATTATGTATTGGTATTTAGACCATTAAACTTATTTTAAATAACAAACGCTATCTATGTTTTACTAAGGAATCTATGTCCACAAATTAGTCAGGTTTTATTTGGCACATCTTCCTTAACAACATTGTGAAACGACAGTGTTGAGACATGTCATTGTTGAAACAGGAAACTTTAGTTTCCAATCTGTTGCATAGATGTCGCGAATAATTGAAAAGAAATATTTATGTCGTCTTATTATCAAGCCCTAACGTTCGGTAGCCACTCTTACCAAGGGGTATAGTATTACCCTGTAACCGGGTTGTGGAGGTCAGATAGACTGTCGCTTCATGTAAATTTCTGGCATTCAGCTGCATCCGGTTAGACTGGAAGCTGACCCCAACATAGTTTGGGAAAAGCAGGCAGACGATGAGTTATTAATATTTGTATAGGTATTTATACTTTAATAAAATAAATACATATAAAAAGTTAAGAAATGTTACGTTATATTGTCTGGATTAACTTAAAGGCTATTTTTTATCCCGATATTCCCCCGGGATTGTCACTTACGCGAGTGAAACCGCGGGGCGCAGTTAGTCATAAAATAAAATGCAATTAACTTCAATATATCATTAGAACAAAATACAACAATAAGAAACATTATAATCATTAAAATAGAAATACATTAAATCTCGGTTGTCATTAAAATTAAAGTTATAACTAGGAACCTGTGGTGCGATGTACCACTAGTGACCCTCATCAGCTGATTGGTCGATTTACTTAGTGCTGGAAAACGATACTACTCCCACTTCTATATGGAATATGCTCGACGCACTACAGTCCCGCGGGATTTTTATCAAGATGTGGAACGCATTATTGTTCTGCTTCTGCACACGCATGCTAACTCATCATCTGCCTAGCCTTTTCCCAACTATGTTGGGGTCGGCTTCTTGTCTAACCGGATGCAGCTGAATACCAGTATTTTACATAGAGGGACTATCTGACCTCCACAACCCAGTTACTGGGTACGAGTAATACGATACTCCTTGGTAAGACTGGTTGTCAGACTTTTGGGATTCTGACTACCCGTAACGACTGTAAACGATCCACGAATGATAGCCGGGACCAACGGCTTAACGTGCTTTCCGAGGCACGGAGGGTTCACGGAATGTAAAGATGGTCACCCATTCACAGACCAACCGTGGCAAGCGTAGCTTAACCTGATCGATCGACCTGTGCGGCTGTTATTATTTAGCCGCGGGCCCCTCACACGCATGCTAACTGTCGATCTTTTAATTGTTGTCTACAGGTGATATGTGTAACAGAGACAATAATGTCCTTTCGACCGATTTCGGTCACGATCGCCAATTTCAACGGAGATTACCTAGCCATGTACGCAGGAGATATTATAGTGCACAAGTGTGTACGTAAACACATGTGCATTCTCTGTTCCTCTCATAGTCCGATGGGACGGCAATCCAAAACGGCCGGGGAGAGATCAGGCGCAGGACCAACGGTTTTACGTGTTTTCCGAGGCACGGGGGTATTAAACCGCCAACTTCCAAACTCCGGAATGTTACTAAGAAATTCTTAATGGAAGACCCAGTAACACTCAGCAACCCGACGTTCAGTCAATCACTCTAAGCAACCTAAAAGCAGCTACCTTCGACAATGTGCTTCTGTCCTGCAGAAGGCAAGAGTGCAGTCCCCGGTTTGATTCCTGGGTCGGACAGTGTTATTAGGTTTTTCCTGTAAAAACATATTAGTACTTTAAAAAAAAAATATTTAAATACTTAGCCACTTAAATAAGCCACCCCTAGTAAAGTTCCTACATTCCATTATTTCCATATTTTCCTGTTGCTGAGCAAGATATTACTTACTTAGACTTGTAAACGTCACACAGTCTCCATGGCGGAAAATCTCGATGACGTAGTGACCATCCCAAGCTTCAAGCGCCTGACCAGTGGAACGCTCCTACCAGGATTGATGAACTGATCATCCTGACACCAGAGGGCCAAAGTACCTGGGGTCTACTACCATCCTCATCATCATCTGCCTAGCCTTTTCCCAACTATGTTGGGGTCGGCTTCCAATCTAACCGGATGCAGCTGAATCCAAGTATTTTACATGGAGCGATTGCCTGTCTAACCTCCACAACCCAGTTACTGGGTAATACGATAGCCCTTGGTAAGACTGGTTGTCAGACTTTCGGGCTTCTGACTACCCGTAACGACTGTAAAAGATCTACGAATGACAGCCAGGCCCAATGATTTAACGTGCTTTCCGACGCACGGAGGGGTCTCGGAATGTAAAGATGGTCACCCATCCACAGAACAACCGCGGCAAGCGAAGCTTAACCTGATTGATCGACCTGTGCGGCTGTTATTATTTAGCCACGGGCCCCTCCACGGGTCTACTATCATCCTATAAGAGTCAAATTGTATTAGTAACATTGTAAAAGGGTTGGGCAGAGTTGTTAGATACACCCACATTTCGCTCGTTGCTTTGTGTCATGTAATATGAGGCGGCGAGCCAAACTGCCTGTTTAATAAAACCGACAATTTTTCAAGTTCTTTCATACAAAAGCTTTATTAAACAGCATTTGTCGTGAGTCACTGTTTGACAAAAATATTTCACAATTTTAGTTATACAGGGTGGAATCGAAGTCATGGGCATTATTTTAACCTAAGGCACTACTCACGATACTGATTGCATTAGGGCTATTAATACGCAAATCAAAAATATTATTAATGCAAGTAAGGAAAACCTTAAAAATGTAGTAAGTCAAATTGCACAAGGCTTATTATTGCAAATAAACACTTAAAGTAATTAAAACAAAATACTTCGTTAACGCCAATAATTGTTGAAATATCAAAATCTTAAAGCGCAGTACAGCGCAAAGCGAAATGTAAACAAACATCACCTGCGCGCGCGCGGGTTTTTCCTTACAAGTAATAATAACAATGGGCTACAAGACATTCCGTCCGGCGGGATTCCCTGAACTCTCTCCGTCCCACTCCCTCACTCGCAAAAATACGAATATCACCCCCGCGCGGGGTATGCTTCCCGCCGCAACACGAAGTCACGAACCCGGAACCAGTGTCATAACGACTGCGCAGGTGCATTGACGCGTAATTGATTTATTGATCCCGTGACGTAATCGCCGTACTCGCCGCTCGCGTCATACGGTGCTTGGATTGCAGTGTATTAAGTGTTAGTGTAGTAGTTGTGTGTTGTGTGTGTGTTTGTGTACACGATGCCTCGACCGCGTAATGTGCAGGCTAGGTACACCAACCAACAATACCCACAAATGGTTGTAATTTACGATCGCACAAGAAATTTAGTATGAACTCGTGAAATGTTCCATCGGCGCTACCCGAACGACCCTATTCCTTCACGGGGTCTCATTCCACCAGAACCACTCAGAACCTGTTGGATTTTTCGTCTTTTCACGTGCCAGCACATGCACAAGCTCGTGGAAGAGCACCCGTTTACCCTCTGTCACTTTACCGACAAATAAGGTTTTTTCAAAACAATCCACAAGCTAGGTACGTAAATGTTTTTTTTTAATGTATGTTAGTTGACGTAGTTTTGACCGTCCTAAGCCGGCAAAGTACGAAGGGAAAATTGGAATTTATTATGAATCAATTCATTGGCAACTTACGAATGTCACGTGAGTCGGGCGGGGTCAAAGAATTCACGCCCAATGACGCGCGTACGGCGTAGTGTACCTACGCATTTGCTATCGAGAAGCGCAACTAATTTGATACTTTGTATGACTTACTACATTTTAAGGTTTTCCATACTTGCATTAATAATATTTTTGATTTGCGTAATAGTAGCCCTAATGCAATTAGTATCATAAGTAGTACCTTAGGTTAAAATAATGCCCATAATTTCAAATGCACCCTGTATTAAATAGGGTTTGCCGGACCCAGGCAGGGTTTGCTCCTATAGATATGTCGTCAATGGATGGCGCCACAGTACAGCAAACAGCACTGTAATTCCCACACCTATCTAACACTCACATGAACGCTGTCAAAATCAACTTATCCTCCAATGACCAGGAACATTTATTTTTAACTTACGTTTACACGACTCCTACTCAAAATAATTGTATGGAGCCCTTATAAACTAATGATTGTATAATTAAGTAGATAAACCAGAGCCCATTACAAAGCTTTTTTTATAATTCTAATGAGTTTTAGTTTTTTCCAATAAGCGTTTTTTTTTTGAGTTTGTTTTCACGATTCTAATTATAATTATAATAGGAAATATCTCAAAATCAAAAGCGTTGACCCTATTTTTTTATTTATCTAAAAAATAGCTCTAATTAAACTGATTCGAATGTTATGTAATACATATCAATTTTATTTAAATAGTTATGTGATATGATAAAAATAATATCACCGGACCGCCCGTCGACAGCACGATAACGTTATTCCTAACGTTATTTATCCTAATTAGTATAGTTTCGTAGACCCGTTTTAGCCTCAGAATGTTTTGCGTATTTAAATTACGTTAATTATACTATCTAATGTAATTAAAACTAAAGTTGTAGCTCAAAAGACAAAATTACAATAAATAAAAACCTTCGCGGTAACTCTCGTGCACTGGTACATTTGAGATTTTTACGTCATGCTAACGGAAATTTTGACGAATTACCTTGTGAAATCCATCGCGGCGACCCATGTTTTTTATTTATCTAATAAATAGCTCCATCTATACTGAATCCAATGGTATATAACACATAAGCACTTTTCTTGAAAACTTTCGAGATATAAGAACATATTCATCGCCCGGACCGCCCGTCAAGCGGGTGACATTATGACTCATGAATTTTTTCTTAATTTTTAACCACAGATATTGAAATGGTGTTACAAGCTATGACTTCAGGGTTTTTTGCATTATAATGCTACGTTCAGACACATTCCAACGATACTAAAACCAAAGTTGTAGCTCTAACAGAAAAATTTCAAAAAATCGTAATGTGACGACGTAACTTTATAGCAAATTTCGATGTCACTTTCGTCCGTCTGGTCATTCGGGCGTTTTCGTTCGCTGTTACTTTCGTCCGTTGGTCATTTGAGTGTTCGACTGTTCGCTGTACTGTGGCGCCATCCATTCACGACATATCTATAGGAGCAAACCCTGCCTGGGTCCGGCAAACCCTATTTAATATAACTAAAATTGTGACATATTTGTCAAACAGTGACTCACGACAAATGCTGTTTAATAAAGCTTTTGTATGAAAGAACTTGAAAAATTGTCGGTTTTATTAAACAGGCAGTTTGGCTCGCCGCCTCATATTACATGACACAAAGCAACGAGCGAAATGTGGGTGTATCTAACAACTCTGCCCAACCCTTTTACAATGTTACTAATACAATTTGACTCTTATAGAATGATAGTAGACCCGTGGAGGGGCCCGTGGCTAAATAATAACAGCCGCACAGGTCGATCAATCAGGTTAAGCTTCGCTTGCCGCGGTTGTTCTGTGGATGGGTGACCATCTTTACATTCCGAGACCCCTCCGTGCGTCGGAAAGCACGTTAAATCATTGGGCCTGGCTGTCATTCGTAGATCTTTTACAGTCGTTACGGGTAGTCAGAAGCCCGAAAGTCTGACAACCAGTCTTACCAAGGGCTATCGTATTACCCAGTAACTGGGTTGTGGAGGTTAGACAGGCAATCGCTCCATGTAAAATACTTGGATTCAGCTGCATCCGGTTAGATTGGAAGCCGACCCCAACATAGTTGGGAAAAGGCTAGGCAGATGATGATGAGGATGGTAGTAGACCCCAGGTACTTTGGCCCTCTGGTGTCAGGATGATCAGTTCATCAATCCTGGTAGGAGCGTTCCACTGGTCAGGCGCTTGAAGCTTGAGATGGTCACTACGTCATCGAGATTTTCCGCCATGGAGACTGTGTGACGTTTACAAGTCTAAGTAAGTAATATCTTGCTCAGCAACAGGAAAATATGGAAATAATGGAATGTAGGAACTTTACTAGGGGTGGCTTATTTAAGTGGCTAAGTATTTAAATATTTTTTTTTTAAAGTACTAATATGTTTTTACAGGAAAAACCTAATAACACTGTCCGACCCAGGAATCAAACCGGGGACTGCACTCTTGCCTTCTGCAGGACAGAAGCACATTGTCGAAGGTAGCTGCTTTTAGGTTGCTTAGAGTGATTGACTGAACGTCGGGTTGCTGAGTGTTACTGGGTCTTCCATTAAGAATTTCTTAGTAACATTCCGGAGTTTGGAAGTTGGCGGTTTAATACCCCCGTGCCTCGGAAAACACGTAAAACCGTTGGTCCTGCGCCTGATCTCTCCCCGGCCGTTTTGGATTGCCGTCCCATCGGACTATGAGAGGAACAGAGAATGCACATGTGTTTACGTACACACTTGTGCACTATAATATCTCCTGCGTACATGGCTAGGTAATCTCCGTTGAAATTGGCGATCGTGACCGAAATCGGTCGAAAGGACATTATTGTCTCTGTTACACATATCACCTGTAGACAACAATTAAAAGATCGACAGTTAGCATGCGTGTGAGGGGCCCGCGGCTAAATAATAACAGCCGCACAGGTCGATCGATCAGGTTAAGCTACGCTTGCCACGGTTGGTCTGTGAATGGGTGACCATCTTTACATTCCGTGAACCCTCCGTGCCTCGGAAAGCACGTTAAGCCGTTGGTCCCGGCTATCATTCGTGGATCGTTTACAGTCGTTACGGGTAGTCAGAAGCCCAAAAGTCTGACAACCAGTCTTACCAAGGAGTATCGTGTTACTCGTACCCAGTAACTGGGTTGTGGAGGTCAGATAGTCCCTCTATGTAAAATACTGGTATTCAGCTGCATCCGGTTAGACTGGAAGCCGACCCCAACATAGTTGGGAAAAGGCAGGCAGATGATGAGTTAGCATGCGTGTGCAGAACAATAATGCGTTCCACATCTTGATAAAAATCCCGCGGGACTGTAGTGCGTCGAGCATATTCCATATAGAAGTGGGAGTAGTATCGTTTTCCAGCACTAAGAAAATCGACCAATCAGCTGATGAGGGTCGCTAGCGGTACATCGCACCACAGGTTCCTAGTTATAACTTTAATTTTAATGACAACCGAGATTTAATGTATTTCTATTTTAATGATTATAATGTTTCTTATTGTTGTATTTTGTTCTAATGATATATTGAAGTTAATTGCATTTTATTTTATGACTAACTGCGCCCCGCGGTTTCACTCGCGTAAGTGACAATCCCGGGGGAATATCGGGATAAAAAATAGCCTTTAAGTTAATCCAGACAATATAACGTAACATTTCTTAACTTTTTATATGTATTTATTTTATTAAAGTATAAATACGTATACAAATATTAATAACTCATCGTCTGCCTGCTTTTCCCAAACTATGTTGGGGTCAGCTTCCAGTCTAACCGGATGCAGCTGAATGCCAGAAATTTACATGAAGTGACAGTCTATCTGACCTCCACAACCCGGTTACAGGGTAATACTATACCCCTTGGTAAGAGTGGCTACCGAACGTTAGGGCTTGATAATAAGACGACATAAATATTTCTTTTCAATTATTAGCGACATCTATGCAACAGATTGGAAACTAAAGTTTCCTGTTTCAACAATGTCATGTCTCAACACTGTCGTTTCACAATGTTGTTAAGGAAGATGTGCCAAATAAAACCTGACTAATTTGTGGACATAGATTCCTTAGTAAAACATAGATGGCGTTTGTTATTTAAAATAAGTTTAATGGTGTAAATACCAATACATAATCTCGTAATTAAGAACGTTCAAAATGTAGTAGCAATCTCATCTCAGCGATAGTCAATTGAATGCTAAAAAAAATGACGAATGGGAAATTAAAGGTATTTTTGACAGATTGAAACTGAGGAACGTTTTTATAATTGCGGAAATTGCACCCTGATATACGATACACGTTAACGATATATCTATATATATATATATATAAAAATGAAACCCGTTTTCCGTTGTCACGACATAACATGAAAACGGCTTGACCGATTTGGCTGACTTTTTTTTTGTAGTTTTCTAATACTCTGTACAAGGTTCTTACGGAAAAAAATATAAAGAAAATCTCCCAGAAAGATTGAAAAATATAACGTAACGAATTCAATTAAAACGTCAACGTGATTCAATTTAAAACAAAAAATAGTGCATCAAAGCTACGCTAAGGCGGTACGAAGTTCGCCGGGTCAGCTAGTTTATGATAATTATGTTGGTATAAGTTAGTTCATTTAATCTTATGTGAAGTTCTATCCTATCATTATATTTGTAATTAATCTGACGTAGTAAATCAGATGTGTGTAGATGTTCAGAGAATGGGATAAACATTTGTTTATAGACCATTATGTCTATACTCCATTTACAATAAGATTAGACATTTAAACAAACCTTTTTACCGTCTGTTCAATCGATTTTGACTTCTATTGCGTAGGCATAAGGATGGCATTAAAAGCAGTAAACAGTTGTTATTGTAAGCACGTTTTTAATTTTATTTCCATCCTTATGCCTACGGGATAGAAGTCAAAATCGGTTGAACAAGCTGTAAAAAAGGTTTGTTTAAATGTCTAATCTTATTGTAAATGGAGTATATAGACACACAAACAACACATCACAATCACAAAAATCATCATCATCAGAATCACATGAAGACTATTCTGTACCAGAGCGTCCAGCAATAGGTTCCATTTTGACAATTCAACAATTGTTGAGCAAACACATTTTTCGAACATACAGTTTGTCTTCCTATTGTGCACATATCGAAATGAGGGAAACTAAGCTTAATTTATTCGACGGACAAAATCATAAGTTCATAAGTGCCCTTGCAGGCTTCTGTGAAATAAAATATTTTGATTTTTTAACGTAACGGCTGCGGAAAGCGGAAAAAAATTGGAAGCTGTTGGTCCCGGCTGTCATTCATGGATCTTTAACAGTTTTTACAGGTTTTCAGAAGCCCGAAAGTCTGACAAACAGTCTTTCCAAGGGGATCGTATTACCCAGTAACTGGGTTATGGAGGTCAGATAGTCGCTCCATGTAAATACTGGTATTCAGCTGCATCCGGTTAGACTGGAAGCCGACCCCAACATAGTTGGGGAAAGGCAGGCAGACGATAAGTTATTAAGACGCTGATAAGACCGAAATAGGCTTGTCTCAAACAATTTTTTAGCCAAATCTGTACAGTTTGTAACGGCGAAAAAAATATATGTTAATCTTGAACATATTTCTGAGAACCTTGTTGTCTTCAAAACACGTTTTTGAAAAGTTTTCTCGATACAAAAAAATAGTAAACTAACCTCTTAAAATGATCTTCTAACAAAAATATCTGTATTACTCATCAACGTACGTTGGTAAAATTTATAACAATAACGTATCATATTTAAATACAGAACTTGGTTGTTTTTTATTTTTGAATACTCAACTTATATAAAAGTAATTAATTATTTTATGATATGTATAAAGTTAGGAGCGTCGCGTCATCGCGCTTCTCTTTCTTATGTATGCAGTTCGACAGTGATCGCATAGACGCGCTGCTAGACGGACGTATGTCGCTTTGCCCCGCAGCCCCGCAGTCCCGCTATCCGTTCGTTTAATATTTTGTTGTTTGACAACTTATTTTATTATGTTTTTATAACTACAATACATTGTAAAAATATTGGCACGTAAACATATTTGTATAGGATATTTTATAAGTTGCACATAATTATAGGTCTAAGTTGTGTAAATATTTTCTGTGCAAAATGGGAAGCAAACAAAAATGCCGAAGCCAGCAAAAAAAGCGCTTTTAAGCTAATAAACAAAAATATCTCATGGAAGTAGTAAAATAAGTAATTTTTTATAATGTAATATTGAAAAAACAAGTACACGAACAAAAATGAAATTATAATTAAATAGGTACTTTATAGGCTATTTTGTACAACCCATAGCGCAAATTCGTCAACAATGATAATGCATGGTTGGTCTAGTGGTATTAGCATAGGTTCTGGCGAACTAGTTTAGAGTTCGTAACTCAACCCAAGTCTTACAGAATTTGAATAGGATCCATTTTTTATTTTGTAATTTTAGGAAATTCATTGTTTTATTTTTATATTTTAAAAAATATATATATTTATTCAGTAAAAAGAGACGTTTGGTAAACAGTTCAGAAGTAGGTGAAGCTTCGGAAATTGTTTTTCACCAGTAAGTTTGTAATAAGTACAGATGCCAGCACATCAAGCTACCCGACAGTGTCAAATTTTCCCAATCAACTTTGAACCGTATGCTTTAGTGATAAGGTTCTAAATCTATTACATTACATTTATGTTTGCATAACTCGTCAAAATATAAGGAACACCTGATTTTTTTATTCGCGACTGCAGTTTTCGTCCCTTTACTAAAGTTGTTCATAATGTTGAGTAGTACAATCTCCCATTTCGTTTAGTCACATGTTTTCAATTTCAACCTGTATAAGTATGTACAGACGCCAGCACATCAAGCTACTATAATCTGTAAAATTTATTTAATACATTTAGAACCTTATCACTAAAGCATAAGGTTCAAAGTTGATTGGAAAAATTTGACACTTTCAGGTAGCTTGATGTGCTGGCGTCTGTAATTATTACAAACTTACTGGTGAAAAACAATTTCCGAAGCTTCACCTGCTTCTAAACTGTTCGCCAAACGTCTCTTTTTACTGTAAAGAAAATTAATAATTAAAATATTTATATGTACCTATATATATATTTTTTTATATAAAAATAAATATAAAAAAATGAAAATTTCCTCAAAATTACAAATAAATAAAAAAAGAAACCATTTCAAATTTGCTAAAAATTCTCCCGGGTACGAACTCGGAACTTGCTCTTTTGAACTTAAGCTAATACCTCTAGACCAACCTAGCGTTATCATTGTAGTCGAATTTACGCTATGGGTTGTACAAAAATTTAATTTTTGTTCTCATACCTATTTTGTCAATATTACCACGGTATAATTATATGCAGTATTCTATCTTCATACAAACGGACGATGCGCGAGCTATGCCTACGCGCCTCAATCTCGGCATTCGCTCGGCAGGCAGACAGTCGCGACTGTGCCGCAGTGACGAACGGTCGGTGTGTTGTTTTTTTAACAATAACCGCGCGATTTTTTCACTACAAATAAGTTCAAGTACATATTTAATATGACGAGTAGGATATATTGTGCTGTTTTTGGTTGCATGAATTCGTCCAGGGATAACTTTTTTTAGATTATCTGGAAACTTTGAAAGGTAAGACTATAAAATAATTTTACTTACTAGTAGGTAGGTACATAATGTGTCTTTTTAATGGATAAGTATTTCCTTTTATCTCCCGAAAAAAACGATGTCTGGTGTAAAGTGAATAGAGTAAAGGAAAGTGATTGACAAGAGTGAAATAGGTAGTTATAGGCGGTTCATGAATCATGATACGGTAGGTACTTACGCTTGTGTTAGAAACCTCGGGGCATGTGTGTTTTGTTTTGTTAGTTTGTATAATTCAAAGTAAAGACGTGGTATTTTATTATTAATAATAGTTGTTTATTGTACTGTGTGTATGAATAATACTAGAAAAAAATAAATTTGACCGTCTGTCTGTCACTAAATAGTTGAAATTTTCTCAGATTAAGTATTTCGGCTGCTGCTATAACAACAATTATACCACAAAAAACCGTTGTTTTTTCTCGGTATTAATAACGACAACAACAGCTAGACTCATGAGATATTCACAGAATATTTAGATGTTTGAGAGGGTTGTGATTTTAAAACATTCGTAGCCAGCTGTTCAGCTTGGCATTGGTGACCAAAGAATTTTTGTTTTGAGTTGTTGCGAGTTGTAGGTACCTATCTAATTTATAGAGACGTTAATAAGCTGAGATAAAAAGTTATTAAAATTACTCGTCAGCTGTTTCTTGCATTGTAGTTGAGTAGGTAGGTGTTGAAGTTTGTAAAGATTGGAGTTCCCCACCTTGTCCATGTTTCCCAAAACAATTTTTAATTAAGCTCTATATTAGAATGCGGATTCTTTATACTTTAAAATTTGATAATAAAGCGTTTCGTACGTCTCAGTCAAGGCGCAAATATTTTTCGGTCGCAAATTTATAAGACCGATTTGTTATTCAAACATAAACATGGTTTTTTAATTAAATCTACCAATCAAAAAACAACATGCATTTTTGTTGAACACTTCCTATTCAATTCACAAAGTACCTACTTATTTTATTTTTTTATATAAAATAAAGTATATTACAATCACAAAACTAAATGGAAACGCAAAGTAGGCAAATGTAATTCAAATGCTGGAGGCGGGCAGCCCTATCGCATGTTTACGTACCGCGCGGCTGTAGGCATTTATGTCCAAGATACAGCCGAGTTACAATACTGTATATAATTATACTGTGATATTACATTATAAAAATTACTTACTTTACTACTTCCATGAGATGTTTTTGTTTATTATTATAGAAGCGCTTTTTTGCTGGCCTCCGGCATTTTTGTTTGTTTCCCATTTTACACAGAAAATATTCACACAACTTAGAACTATATGTAGGTACCTGTACAACTTATAAAATAACTTATACAATATGTACCTGTACAACTTATAAAATCACCTATACAAATGTCTACGTGCTAATGCTAATATTTTTACAATTTATTGTAGCTAAAAGAACAAAATAAAATAAGTTCTCAAAAACAAAATATTAAATGAAACATAAGAAAGAGAAGCGCGATGACGCGACGCTCGTAACTTTATACAAACCAAAAAATAATTAATTACTTAAAAATAGGTCGAGTAGTCAAAAATAAAAAACAACCAAGTTCTGTATTTAAATATGATACGTTATTTTTATAAATTTTACCAATGTACGTTGATAATTAATAGAGATATTTTTGTTAAAAGATCATTTTAAGAGGTTAGTTTACCATTTTATTGTATCTAGAAAACTTTTCAAAAACCTGTTTTGAATACAACAGGGTTCTCAGAAATATGTTCAAGATTAACATATATTTTTTTCGCCGTCACAAAATGTATAGATTTGGCAAAAAAATTGTTTGAGACAAGCCTATTTGGTTCTTGTCAGCGTCTAATTCAGTGTAAATAGTTTAAAAAAATCAGTGTAAATACTTAAAATAATTTAAAAAAAGGGGTAAAAATATTCATTTGTTTTTTTAATCGCCTTGTCTAATTTGATTTTAGCACTTCATACTGAACAATAAATATATAAGAGCGCCCTCTATTGGTTCATTGGTAATTATTATTGACCGCGTCACTTTGTTTCATCCTTGGTAGTTCGCTGTATCACATCCTTATAAGAATGGCGCTAGGATATCGGAGAAATAGTGGGCGTGGCTAAAAATACCTAAACATCGGAGCTCAATATTGGATTTCAGCGTCTTAATATGTGTATCTTTATACTTAAATACATATAAAAAGTTAAGTTATATACCATAATTTGTATCAATAAATTATAACAAACTTAACATTGTATTTGAAAGACATGTCCCATACATTTCAACTGCAAATGTACGCACTGTACCTACTAATGCTATGTTATTTTAAGAATAAGTGTAGATTTCTGATAGGTAGGATTTCCTGGAATCATAATCACAGAACATATATTTTTTTCAAAATTTTAAGCTAGGTATTTGGTTTCAGAGATATTGTGGGTCTATTTTCTTAATAAAATAATAAATAACTTTTTTGTTGTTATTATAAAAATACTAGCTGCTACCCGCGGTTTCACCCGCATTCTTATACGGGTAAATAAGTACTTTTTATCCCAATATTCTCTCGGGATCTTTCCCGTGAGAATATTGGGATAAAAAGTACTTATTTACAGCTAACTGAAGTTGCCTACCTTTTGGATAGGTGTACTATACTTACATATTTTATACAACTTTCGCAGTAGAATGACGGCGATTGACCGACCTCAGAATAATATAGTTAAAGATATTTGCCACAAAATTACTGTACAAAATAGGCGCGATCTTAATAAATTCTAATGCTGAAAGTAGATGTAAAGTTCTGAATTTCATGACGTAATTCGCAACACCATATTTGTATTCTCAGGTTGTTATTATAATATCGAGCACTCTCAGTATTAATACTGATCAAAAAACTCCTAGGTCAAAATCACAATTATTAGGCAAAGAAAATAACTAAAATGAAAAAGATAATTTGGTTGGATGGTTCAATAAATAATTTATTAATTATAATCAGTTCGGTTTCAAATGATAGGTACAGACATAACGCAAAATATTAATTTTACAATTCATTTATAGGTATTTGATTTATTTGAGCAAAGTAAATAAAATATAAAATAATTATAAAATTCTATAGATTCGTATTCTAAAAAATCTCAGGCATTTATGCAAAGGTAGGTCAGCTAATTGCTTTAACTGACTGTGCATTGTTTTTAAAAATCGCAAAACCAAATGTTACATTAAAATAGTTAACCTATGATAATCATAGGTTAACTAAGGCAATAGGGACATAGCCACATAATAAAAATTGGACTTTTACACCACAACACAATTTTAAAATATACAATAAATACCGCAATATCAGCAATGACAAATGCGTCATGTTACAAGTGTTAACGCAAGAATTGCCTTCCAAATATTGGATTTATAACAGATAAAGCTAAATATTACGTTTTACTGATAAATAAAATGACATCTTCAAATCTCTATTTCACTTCTACATAAACAAAATAAAGTTAATAAATAAACTTTATAATAAATAAACTTAAGAATAAATGATCAGTCTCAAATTATAATTTACAAACTATCTAAAAATAAAAATAAGAAACAACTGGAAAACTTTCCAGAAAAGAAGTTCTACAGGCAGGGCACTCCTCACATAGAAGAGGTCTGTGTTAATTTCATATAATATCCGCAGAACTTCATTATTTATTTATTTATTTAATACTTCAAGCACATAAATGTACAGAGGCGGACTTAATGCCATAGGCATTTTCTACCAGTCAACCTTTGGGTGATGCAGAGAGTTTCTCAAATTTATATTATTTATTACTAGTTATACCTACGACTAATTGGACTAACCTAAATTATGTCATTCACACATCATTTATCGAAATATTCAATTTGAATGTTCTTATCTCATCCTAATGTAAATAAGGACGGCTTTGTAAACAACTTTCAGTATTGATTTCGTACTGTTTTATACAAAATGCACAATTTTTTTTTTCTGACCTTGACTTGTAAATAATAAAGCAGGCCGTTTGTTGTGGTCAGTGCATTATTTTATATTGTAATAATTATGACACTTTGTAACAACAATGTTTCAAAATTATCTCACACATTACTCAACGAAAAGGACGCACGCATTTGAACTCACTCATTTATCTCGTGTAGACAACATTATAGTTCCATTAGATCTATGACTTACAAGATCAAAAAAAAACTTCTTATTTTTGGACAAAAATAGTGAGGGTATGATTCTGAGGGCGACTGGAGTCTCCGTCGGAATTATACCCTAAATAAAAAATAATTAAAACTTTACATAAATCCATTGCTACTACCATTTTGAATGCAGGATATAAAAGCTTGTTTCCAAATACGAGCCTCCATCTCGTGGAATAATATGAGTGATCAGATTGAACCATCGAGGTTGCAAAGAGTGAAGAGCAAGCACGAAATAAACATTAAAAGTTGATCCAATGTCTTCAATATTTGCGAATACGACGAGCTAGGAACACACTAGTGAGAACCGAGAAATGACATGCCAATGTTTAATAAGGAGTTTGTGTACAGCCGATCATTCTTACCTACAAAGTTCGTTTACAAAAATCGATTACATAGAGAGATTAAACATAATGATAATGTTCTGTAAATTCACTTAAAATACTCAGAGTAGAATCTTAAATAGGCTTGTCTACTGAAAAAAAAAAACTAATTAGTCCTTTAGTTAGATTATCAAAAATATTTGACCCGTATTTTTTCTTTTGTTACGTAAACCAAAATTGATGAAGATACGACGGTTTTAAAATTCTCAATACGTCTCATCTTGGTATAATTACGTATAAATTATTTTTATCATTCTTAAATCTATGAGTATCCTTACTTGCTTTTCTAACTTAATAATTAAATTAATAAATAAACTTAACAATAAATTATCAGTCTTAAAAATGTATTAAGTATCTAAAAATAAAACACCACTGGAGAACTTTCCGCAAAAGCAGTTCTGCAGACATGGTACTTCTTAGAGATAGGAGGCCAGGGTTCCAGCAGTTGATCCGAAGAACTTCATTAATGAAAATCACGACGGAATGTTTCACAAATTACATTACCTATTACGAGTATAACGAGTAGTTGGACTAACTTATTGTGTCATTCACACGTCATTTATCGAAATAATCAGTTCATGCGTTCTTATCTCATCCTAATGTAAATAAGGACGGCTTTGTAAACAACTTTCAGTGTTCATTTCGTACTGATTTATAAAAAATGCACAAATCAATATGTATTCTTTCTGACCTTGGCTTATACCACCTCCTATCACGATACTATGAAGCAGGCCGTTTGTTTGGGAGTGCATTATTTTATTGTAATAATTATGACACTTTGTAACGACAATATTTCAAAATTATCTCACATATTCGTCAACGAAAAGGACGCACGCATTTGAAATCACTCATTTATCTCTTGTAGACAACATTATAGTTCCAATTAGATCTATGACTTTTAAGAACAAAAAAAAACTTCTTATTTTTGAAGAAAAATATTGAGGGTATGATTCCGAGGGCGGCTGAATCTCCGTCAGAACTATACCCTAAATCAAAAATAATTAAAACTTTACATAAATCCATTGCTACTAACATTTTGAATGCAGGATATAAAAGCCTGTTTCCAAATGCGAGCCTCCATCCCGTTGAATAATATGAGTGATCAGATTGAACCATCGAGGTTGCAAAGAGTGAGGAGCAAGCACGAAATAAACACGAAAAATTGGCCCAATGTCTTCAATACTTGCGAATAGGACGAGCTAGGAACACACTAGTGAGAACAGAGAAATGACATGCCAATGTACAGTAAGGAGTTTGTGTAGACAATCGAAACTTCTTGGAAGTTATATTACTTAATTTACATAAAATAAAGTCATGACTTCGAGTCAAAGTGAGACATCATAATAACAATTTCACGCTGTCGTTACGATGTCTGAAGTCATGATAAACTTGATTTCGTGTTGCTAGCAATATGTAACTGGCAGCACTGCAAGCAGTGTTTTTAAGTAACATGTTTCCAGCAACATAGCAACAAGTTGCGCAACGTTTAACTATGAATACGACGCCGTTGACATCCCCAAGCATTTCACGATTACTGCCTACATTATATTGTGAGTAAAAATTGAAATTAAGTGGGAAGAATCGATTGTTTACAGAAACCCCACTGGCAGTCCATTTATATAGATGAATATTCATTATTATACAGTTGTTTGTAATTCAATTATAACTGAACTAACTAGTCAATCAAACTTAAGTACTTCTATAAAAAAATAACTAGGTTACTTAGAGCGATTGCATTATTTCAGTGTTCTGTAAATTCACTAAAAATAATTGTAGTCGAATATAAAATAAATTGGTTTCAGTGTAGTAGGTAGCCATTTTTTAAAATTTTGGTTTGTTATCTATCTACCAATTTATTTTTATCTTTATGAATTCTTGAGTATGGCTTACTTGGCTTCTGAATGATCTATATGTAAATATGCAAGTACCGGGATGTCATGTATTGTCATCCTGGCTATCGGAGGGTTTGTCACATGCCATTTACTTGTCCTCTTCATTCTCTCGTAATTCCTTGTACCTGTGTAGATGAAATAAATGAGTATGTGAAACAGCAAGAACATTTCTGAACAATAATTATTGTGGAGTCACTTTATGCTTATACTTTATATTTAAGTTATATGCCAAACCGTTAGAACGTGATCAAAGAAATAAAATGTAAAAAGATAAAGAGTACACTTTTTTTAGTAAAGATTTATGCAAAATGAAAAAGTATGCAAACGTTTTATTTATTAATTGTATGAATGCAAACAATTAGGTACTTAGCTATGTACTGACAAATCCAATTTTTAAAATGATAAAATTCATAATAAAAAAAAAATTAAAAAACTTACTTTTTCAACGTCACACATAGATTTCCAATCCATCGCATTCCTGTGGAGCATCCATTTCCAGTAATCGTTGCTCTTCTGTTTCTTTGCAGGCTTTTGACACCGCCAGTTAAACTTGGCGCCACTTCAGCATCACTGTCTAAACTTTGCACTGGTACTTTATCCCGCGCACTATTATCTTCAGGACTTAAAACTGTTACAGCATCAAGCTGAATGGTTCTTTTAATTACTACAGTCACCACTGTATCACTGTTCGTAGACTGCTTTGAATTTAAATCACGCGCAACTGGCAACGCAACCCCAGCACATAAAATCAGGCTGAAGCCAAATAAAATAACAGTAGTCGCCATTTTCAGGAGATGTTCCCACTTTGTCTGCTTACATAAGACTGTAAACTGTTTGGGTAATACAACGCCTATATAGAAGGTGGAAATTTCACTAATCCGCCTATTGACATTATGTCATCGTCACAATATTGCATCACTTTTATATTCTATAGATGAATAGAACGAAAATATTATATACAATTTGCGTATTACATATTGTAACAATGAACGTTTCCTCCAAAATATTTGGTACTGTTGCTTCCTATTACAGCTTCCTACTTACTTCAGCCAATCGTATTTGAATGGACAAGTCAGTTGGATTGGGTGAGAGATTTCCGTCGTATTATGTTGTTACATTTCATACAATATTGCGGAATTGTTGCGCAGTAATTTCAAGTAAGCTAACTGAAAATGATGCAATTTTAGGCTTTTTTCCATTCCACAACCTAACAATACGTCATTATAATTTTATTATTAATTTTAAAAACTTGAATTAAAAAGCTTATAGTAAAAAAGCGTGTTTCTGATCGGATTTCCCGTGAGAAAAAATGACGAATTTTTACAAAAAAAATTTAAACGCTAAAAACAATCTGAAAGATTTTTGAAAATTTATGAACTTTCATAAATTATTCTGATTGTTTGTTTTGTATATACCTACGCTTTTAGATCTAGCCGTTTAGTAGGCTGAGCGTCGTTTCTCATTATGTGAATAAATTTAAAATTATTATTATTTAGATATGCGTTAAAAATATTTAGTTAAGAGTCCCTATCAATTTCGCGGGGTGAAAACAGAAAATCAGTTTTTTTTAGCACAATTTTCTCAACAACCTTAAGTTATCTGCATTCTTTTTTTAAATACACAGTTATTTATCACCTATTTATCTAGTAAGTCTAAGAATTTTAATTTTAGTAAACGAACGATCGAATTTAAGTTTATAAGGCATCATTTAGATATTTTACTACAATTAAATATATAAGTAGTCAAAATAAAAATATAAACATTGATTTTGGTAGATAAATACCTTATATTTTAAAATATTTAACACTTATTATGATTTTCAATAAATTGTTACGCGTAGACAAGGGTTTTGCACATGATTTTATTGGGTTTTTCAGCGTGATTAACATTTTTTTACAAGTACTAAATCATTAAACTTTAAAAAACAAAATTATACACTTACTAATATAATGTATGCCCAGTATTTATAATTTTTTTTTAGATTGTTATTTGCTGCCAGTAAGTTATTAAAGTAATTGAAAAACATGGTGTTTCGTGCTTACGTAAAAACATGTGTTAGATTTTTATTTTTTGGAATTTAGTTATCAAAATTTAAAATTGTACACTTACTAAGTAGATAAATATTTGATAAATAACTGTGTATAAAAAAAAAAACTAGTTAACTTAAGGTTATTGAGAAATTTGCGCTGAAAAAACTTGAATTTTCTGTTTTTAGACCGCGAAATTGATAGGGACCCTTAACATCATAAAAACTGATATGCCTCTCCAATCACCTGCCATTCAACTTAATTCTCGGCTTCTACCAGATAAGGGCCTTGTACGCCTTGCATGAGTGCGACCTAACCTACACTTGCTTATTCACATGCTAACGGATTACGTTCATCGTCTCTGCGGTCAATATACCAGACTCATCGCAACATCAAAGGGGCAATCCTCGTAATTTTAAGAATGTTCACAGTCTGATCTCAGTCTCATTATCATCATCATCAGCCTCAAGACGTCCACTGCTGAACAAAGGCCTCCCCCTTAGACCACCACGCTGAACGACAATCCGCCACTTGCATCCATCGGTTGCCCGCGACCCGCACGATGTCGTCGGTCCACCTAGCGGGAGGCCTGCCTACGTTGCGTCTTCCGGTTCGTGGTCGCCAATCAAGAACTTTTCTTCCCCATCTGGTATTAGTTCTACGAGCTATGTGGACTGCCCATTGCCATTTCAACTTTTAAGAGCAATTTTAAGAGCTATGTCAGTGAATTTGGTTCTTCGTCGAATATCCTCGTTCCGGATTTTATGACGCAAAGAAACTCCGAGCATAGCTCTTTCCATTGCTCGTTGAGTGACTCTCAGTCTCTCTAAAAAGCCAGCAGTTAAAGACCACGTCTCAGTGCCATATGTCATCACTGGCAACACACTCTGGTTAAACACCCTAGTCTTATGGCACTGTGGGATTTCGGATCAGAATATTTCACGTAACTTCCCGAACGCTGCCCATCCAAGTTGGATTCTTCGGGCGACCTGTTTCTCAAAGTTAGATCTCAGTCTCAATCTGTCAAAAATACCTCAAATTTCCCTACATTTTTTACAAGTTTTTGACATTGAATGTCGATTAGATTATTACGACTAGATTTTGAAAGTTTGTAATTACGAGAAATTGACCTTCGGGTTGCTTACTGTGCAGAAAATGTTGAGTTCTCTGGTTCTCCATCACTTGCTTCTGAATTTCGTTGTTCAGAGATAAGTAAAAAAGCTTTAGAAAGTCATGTCAAAAGGAAGATTAGTGTAATTCCCAATTAATTAACCTGCGTCACTACAATTATATCCTATAGAAGTTCCTAAAACTGACTGTAACACAAAAATATTCAAATCAGAGTTCAAGGAACTCTCTACGGAACTACGTAGGTATGTAACTACAAATTTACGGTTTTCGGTTTTTTTTTTTTTTAGTTGTGCTATATGACCTTGCTTCTTGCCAAATTTCATGATTCTAGGTCAACGGGAAGTACTCTATACATTTTGATTCCCTTGAGAGTGTTGAAACTTACGTTTTTTCGGCATAAACGGCCGTATCTTTTTTTACGTTACCTTAAAAGTTTGATTTTTTCACAGCTTCAAGAGACTGCAGATATAAGGATATGGTTTTAATCTCAACTCGATACCTCTATGCGTTCCCGAGATATAGGGTCTTGACAGACAGATGACGGACTTGCGGACGGACAAACGGACAGACGGACGGACGGACAACAAAGAGATCCTATAAGGGTTCCGTTTTTTTCTTTTGAGGTACGGAACCCTAAAAATGAATGGGTTGTGTGAAAAATGATAATTATAGCTAAAAAGAGGGTGATAGATGATGACTATAAGACAAGTATGATGATGATAATGATTTAAGTTACACAATTTGGATGCTTTTGCTAACAATTTCGGAACGTTTTAGGTTTTTTTACGTTAAATCAGTGGTCTTTTGCGCTCCGGTCACTAGAGCAGTTTAAGAGTCAGTTTATTTGACAGGTCAGTCAGTGGTCTTTCACTGGCGTCGCACGAATATATTTTTGAAGACAGTGCTGTGGATACTATCCTCGCGATTAACTGAATAGCAGTGCTATTCTGTAAAAATCTCACCGTGAAAACTAACGTGAAGTGAGCTGTCATTCCACCTAATGTTAGGGATTGCTTCCATTGATAGTTCACTTCACGCTCACTTCACCTATGTTATCACGGTGAGATTTTTACAGAATCGATAGGCTGATTCGAAAACAAACCTCTTGTCCAGAGTCCATTAGCTATCTTTACAAAGTGTGTAATAATGACTTACAGAAATAAATACGTAAAAATATTTTTTGATTATCTACTTATTGAATATTCAAAGAAAAATGTTTCTCTTATAAAAACATTTAAAATATAATTTGCATATTACGTTCGTCGTCGAATCGTGAAGAGGACCCGATGTATCGCATCTCGGCCAACCAATGATGCGACATATACATATCTGTGTGTAAGTGTTAACATTATTTATCTACACCTGAGTGAGCTGTGTTAACTTATAGGTAGATATAACTATGTTTCAACTAAGGGAAGGTCCGTTAGTTGCAATATAGTTTTAGCTGTCCAGGTATGGTATGAGTCAACTGTATGCCTTCGTTCGTAGGCATACCTAATAATGTCTCGTGGTTAAGTATGTAGGTGAAAGTATTGCCTAAGACCTAAATTAATAGAACCAAACTCAGGTCGGTACTTACTTCCTCGTAATCTATTTTGTGGTTTGCATGATGCTCTTAGGACCTACCTTAAGATCGCCATTGCTCTCGAGCAAACAGGCGGAAATCCAAAAGGTGACATATCGGTCTGTTATAGTCGAAGTAAAAGAGAATAATTGCATTACAACAGAAAATACGGATAGTAAGATACATAGCATACTTGATTATGTAATTACAGATATATATGTAGAAATTTACTGTTTTGTTTAAGTGTAATTAATTGCGCAAGAGTTGCGTGGCCTAGTGAATCACTGCCCTAAGAGAACACATCAAAGCCACAAGAATACTTCAGCTTTAAATCAGTGTCACATAAGGTCGGTGACGCGTTTTTTAGAGACACCAACACGACAGAAAATAAAAACAATGGCAAAACGCATAAGAGTATTTTGGATTATATTATTATTATTATTTATTTTTTAATTCTTTTTTTATTTACATTCAAAAAAATTCCAGCATTGATAAAAAAAAAAAATTAAACAAAGTGGGCAGACTTTTGGTTGAGCCAACCTTTGACTAGCTATAGTGACGAAACTATTGGTTAGTGTTTGATTATATTATCGTATATGACTGGGAACGGCATTAGACTACGTAAGTGCGTATGTAGTTTAATTTATTGTAGTGTTGCCTTCTACATCATGTATGTATATCAGCGCACTGTCCCTCTTCTGGGCAAAAGTGTCTCCATTTTATCCACTTTTACCACACATTTTTTTTATTTTGTGGGTTTTCGCAAGGCAAACGTTCCTTTTGTTATGTGCATAATACTTACATCTTATGCTTAGTCAGTAAACACGTTTCTTGTATCCACATATACCATACCCGGAGTTGAAGCTTTTATTCTTGCGCGAAAGTTGCATGCATGAATATGATGCAACAGGCAGCCGGCGCGGGGATCATTCATTGGAAGCAAAGTTGAAACAGTTGCGCAATATAATAATTAATTATGTAACCAGCATAGTACCAGGACAGTCACAATACAGCGCAGTATTTTTAAGTCCTGTATTCATAAAAAACAAAAAAGCAACATTGTTTACCGAAACATTAGCATGTTGCCATCAGCATTGCAACATTCCATGTTGCTTGGAAAATGTGGTGCAACTTTGTTTCACAATGAATACGAAGCTCGGTGGGTCGTAATGGTATTATTTACAAAGTGTTCGCTTGTCTGAGTTAGTACCTACATTGAATTTCTTATTAGTCACTGTCAGATGGGTGCATTCTATATAATAGTAAAAACTGAAGCGTTTGTCATTTGATAGCCCAATTATTGAGGAAGGCTTATAGTTAACATCACGCTCGAACTCTCAGGAGCCGCGCATAAAGGGAGAAAGTCAGAAAGTATCGTGTAGGTAGAGGAAGGAAGGCAGAAAGTGAAAAAAGAAAAAGTAAAAATGAATGAAAATGTTATTACACTTTGTGTTTTTGTCAATCTACCTACACGAGTGTAGGGGTTGCTCTTTTCTTTGGAGGGAAATGAAAATGTGACAGATGGGGAAATTGTAAAAACAGATTTGTTTTGCATGTTTTTAATAATTTTTTTTAAGCTAATTGCTTTGTTTTACAATATTTTCACTTAATTTAATAAATTTGGAATAAATACTTATTCATTAAATCTAAACATACTACAGTTTATCACAGACGAAATCCTTAAATAAATTATTTTATAATAAGTTAAAAGGGCTGGAATATGCTCAAAGTAGTTTAAAATTCAACACTGTTAAACATGACGTTACGCCTGTATGCCACAAAAGGTTAGGCAGAAGTGCATAGAACAAGTAACACTGTTTACAAATTATGTTTATACATGGTGAGAACATTTCCATTAACCGGGCATAAATTCAAACGGATATTTTACAAAGAAATTCCAAACCCATTAGCATTAATCAACCTAGGGAACGAACCTACGGCCACACACTCAACAGTCAAACCACGACCATTGAACCAACGACTCCAAAGAGTCGGACACACACAACACATTTTATACAAAATATTTAAATTACTGTGACTAGATTGTTACATACTTTCTAAGAATAGCATTTCTTTAAATAGAAATTATACACTTAATAAAAGCTAAAACAATACATATTGAGTATTTACATCACAATTTTATTGATAAACTTGCTGTCACACTCTCAGCTCCCATATTATGCAATTTATTGCAATAACGGAATGTGCTTGATATAAAAATAATAATACTTGATAGGAACAGTAAGTATACAAATTAATTCAAAACTGTTATTCAACATTCGGTTGAAGTCAGTGTTTTTACAATAATCTACTTATCTAAATGCAACTGCCTTCTTGATGTCACTTCCAGATACTCATAGTTCATTTAAGAATGAACAAAAATGTTCTGTAGATAGTCTCGGTCGGTCAGTAACTCTGTCGCTTGTCTATTTGTGCTAGAAAAGTCTTGATAATATTTTAAGACAAAAGACAAATTATTTATCTCTCTCTTCCGCGTCATTGATCTACTCCTCTTCTAGCATTTCTTCATATCTGAAAAGACAAGAAAAGCAAAGTTAGTTAACATAATCCTTAGAACTACAACTGCAGTCTGTATGAACTGCCTAAAGTGGATAAGCAGAGCTGGTGTTCAGTAAATTTCGACTTTTAAGTCAAGTTTCATAAGGGGTGACTATATTGCCAGTTTTATATCGTTAAATCTATTTTTTATGATATTTTAACTGGATATAAAGAAAAACGAGATATTTATAGACTTAAATACAATCATTAACAATATTCTTGTCGTAGGTAATTGAATTAAACCGGTTTTCCTTGTTTGGGTTTTTCTAACGATGTATAATTGCACGCGTTTAAAGTGTAACTGGAATGTCTGAGATAAAAATCTAGACATTTTTTATCAATGAAAGTGAAAATATTGATTGTAATATTTACAAAATAGTAATTAATACCATAGGTATTACCAGTTACTTGGTAACGATTATAATAAATAATTATATTATTGTATAATATATATTTAACTAACTATCTGTACTGTGATAATAATAATTATTTAAAAAAACTTACAATTCAAATGTAATGCATCTTTGCATGTAAAAAATGTACTCTGAGGGACACCCACTTCCACGAATCGATTCCCGTTTGACTCTTCTGTCACGTTTGACGCATGTGCGCATACGCATGTGGTGATGAGGAGGAATTGTCGTACCATTAACCGTTTAGTAGATCACTAAACACGTCATATTCGGACATAACCCGTTTTGTTGATACCCCATGACGTTGGAGTTCCGAAACTAGTATTTTAAATTAAGTTTTAATGGTGAGCGTATACGTGAGGGGTCCGTGGCTAAATAAAAACAGCCGCACAGGTCGATCGATCAGGTTAAGCTACGCTTGCCGCGGTTGATCTGTGGATGGGTGACCATCTTTATATTTATTATACCGAGACCCCTCCGTGCCTCGGAAAGCACGTTAAGCCGTTGGTCCCGGCTGTCATTCGTGGATCTTTGACAGTTGTTACGGGTAGTCAGAAGCCCGAAAGTCTGACAACCAGTCTTACCAGGGGTATCGTATTACTCAGGAAGTGGGTTGTGGAGGTCAGATAGGCAGTCGCTCCCTGTAAAATACTGGTTATTTAGCTGCATCCGGTTAGACTGGAAGCCGACCCCAACATAGTTGGGAAAAGGCAGGCAGATGATGATGATGGTGAACGTATATCTAGTGTTGGTAATTAAATAATAATTAAGAAATTGTGAGGTCCATATTGCACAAAATCAATGCATAAATCGTTCCTAGAAAGTGATGTAAGAGTGCAACATAATTGTTTTACGATAAAATTTGTACAGTTATCAAAGTTTTCAAAATGGAATAACCCACAAACATAATTTTTGTTAATGCATTTATTTTGCCCTTGGATTTTTTTCGATCGCCATTTCAAAAATTTGCAGTATGGGAACCTGATTTAATGAATATAATTGAACCTCAGCTGCGAAATTAGGCAGCGCTAACTGTAAGTTAGCTCATTGGAGGCGCGGTCTGGCGAGGCCCTGAGTTCGATTCCCGCCTGTTGAAATAAGCGTGTATGAGTCGGTTTATGTTAATTAACCTACTGACTTCTAGCATTAACAGGAATATGCAATTATTAATTTTAGCCTGTTTTGTCCTATTTTAAGTCGATCACTTTCAGCAGAGCCTTTTCCCAACTATGTTTGGGTCGACTTCCAGTCTAACCGCATACGGCTGCATACCAGTGTTTTACATGGAGTGACTGCCTGTCTGACCTCCGCAATCCAGTTACTGGGTAATACGATACCCCTTGATGACTTCCAACTATCCGTAACGCCTGTCAAAGATCTACAAATGCTATCCAGAACCTACGGCTTGGGTACTTGCATACAACAAAAAAAAAAGAAAATAGATACTTAGCTTTTTTAAAGCCGCTCCTACTAAAGTTCCTACATTCCATTATTTCCATATTTTCCTGTTGCTGAGCAAGATATTACTTACTTAGACTTGTAAACGTCATACAGTCTCCAAGGCGGAAAATCTCGATGACGTAGTGACCATCCCACGCTTCATGCGCCTGATCACTGGGACGCGCCTACCAGGATGGATGAACTGATCATCCTGAGACCAGAGGGCCAAAGTACCTGGGGTCTGCTGCCATCCTATAAAAGTCAATGTATTAGTAACATTGTAAAAGGGTTGGGCAGAGTTGTTCGATACACCCACATTTCGCTCGTTGCTTTGTGTTATATAATACTAGCGACCCGCCCCGGCTTCGCACGGGTGCAATACTGATACTAAGTACAGGTATTTCAAGAATGCCAGCACGCGCCGCCGCGCCGTGGCCGGTACCGCAGCAACCGCTATGTCCCTGCATTTTAAATCTGTAATATATTCGAAAATATTCATTTAAATTACATGCTGTAAAGGGCCATATTTATCTATATTAAATGCACAATGTATTTAAGGTACTTAACTGGATAAGAATTAATGCTGTATTGCTTAAAATTGCTTCGTAAATAAGCCATTATTTCTCATAAAAAGTAAAGAATAAAAAATGATTATTGTGGGTTATCCCTAAGAGATAGACATATACCATCGCGGACTTTTTTGTAGACCTTTTTAAGGTGTACAATACTGTAGTACATTATTTTGACCTATTTCAAACGCTGGCTGAACCCTAGTTCAGCCAGCGTTTGAAAAGTAAGCGCAAAAAAATGTGTTTATTTACGACATCACATGCATGCATGTACACACATCAAAAGTGTCTAGGGATCAACATATATTTTTGCAATAACTTTTCTCCTGATTGATATTAATTAAAATTTTCTTTAAGGATTCATCAAATAAAGTGTTTTCGTTTGTCACAGTAACGATAAACCAAGTCACCTTTGCATTAATAAAGAAATTTGCCATTTTCCTAATAAAGGGATTTTTGACATTTGAACCACTAACACAAAAGTTCGAAAAAAAGACTGAAATAACAGTTTTCTCTAAAATTTTATTGGGTAACTTAAACAATTAATAATCCGTGTTTCTACCGCGAACACTAACAACACAAGAACATCGGTTTGGCATACTCAAAATGAGTTCATCCAAATCACGCTGTGGAATGGCCGCCCATGTTCGTTGCAACAACAAAAAAAGGTCTTCTTGCGACTGGATACCCTCCATATTCGGCACAGCTCATCTCTGTAGCATATCCCATGCATGCTCAATCGGGTTCAAGTCTGGCGACTGAGCAGGCCAGGGCAGGACATTGATGTTAGCTGCGGCGAGAGTCTGTCTTACAACTCTTGCGGTGTGCGGTCGTGCATTATCATGCATTAACTGAAATAAGGGACCGATTTGCACTTGTAGAGTAACGATGACGTCTGATACAATCGTCTCAGCATAAATTTGAGCGTTGAGGTGGCCTCTGATCCAAATCAACTCAGTTCTTCCGCCGATCCAAATACCCGCCCATACCATGATGGTTCCACCACTATAAGGATGGACTTCCTGGCAGGATTTTAATCGCTGTTGGCGTCCAGGGGTTCTCCAGTGTCGTATACGTCTTGTATCCGGTCTCATACCAAAACGAGACTCATCAGAAAAGCACACGAAACGCCATTGTTCTTCTGCCCAATTTCTGTGTTCAAGAGCCCATTGATATCGAATCCTACGATTGTGCATTGCTATAGGTGGTACCCGTAGCGGTCTTCGGGAATGAAGGTTCACTTCATGCAAGCGGTTTCTGACTGTTTGGTCGCTAATTAAGTTCCCTGAAGAGTGATGAAGCCTCACGGCTAACATCATGGCGGTTATTGTTGGAGCTCTTCGAGTTAAGATTTGAATGTATCGGTCTTGTCTCCGTGTGGTGCAGCGATACCGTCCTCCATGGCGCTCAGCCACGGTACCAGTGCTTCGGTAACGTGTCCAAAGTCGACTGATAACACTCTGACTTGTATTCAGAGCTAAAGCCACAGTACGTTGCCGGGAACCAGCTTCTATCATTCCCACGGCTCTGAGCATTTCTTCCCTGCTTAAATGACGTCGCCGCTCCATAATAACGTTGGTTTTAATCAGTAGTAGGGAAACAGTAGCACTAATAATGTCTTCAATGCGTTGTATGTTTTTATAGGGAAAATATTGACAGCTGATTTTCATCTTTTACTCGAATTTGATTCACAGTTCCTGATTCAAATTATGAAATGCACCAAAAAGGATCCATATAAATTTATAAAATCATAAATTTATTACAAAGCCACATCTCAATCTCAAGAAATCCGCATAAAAATGCTTGATCCCTAGACACTTTTGATGTGTGTATTATATATATAAACCTTCCTCTTGAATCACTCTATCTATTAAAAAAAACCGCATCAAAATCCGTTGCGTAGTTTTAAAGATCTAAGCGTTCAAAGCGACAGAGAAATCGACTTTGTTTTATACTATGTAGTGATTATGAGGCGGCGAGACAAAGGGCCTTTTTAATAAAACCGATAATTATTTTTCAAGTTCTTTCATATATTTTCTGCTTTATTAAATAGCATTTGTCGTGAAATGTGTAAATTTTGTAAGTAATGAATTAACATTATTTATATACACCTGAGTGAACTATAGGTAGCTAAAACTATGTTGCAATGAAAGGAAGGTCCGTTAGTTGCAATATAGTTTTAGCTGTCCAGGTATGGGCTGAGTCAACTTTATACATTCGTTCCTAGGCATACCTAATAATGTCTCGTGGTTAAGTATGTAGTTGAAAGTATTGCCTAAGACCTAAATTAATAGACCCAAACTCAAGTAGGTACTTACTTCCTCGTATTCTATTTTGTGGTTTGCATGATGCGCTTAGGACCTACCTTAAGATCGTCATTGCCCTTGGGCAGACAGGCGGGAATTCCAAAAGGTGACATATCGGTCTGTTATAGTCGAAGTAAAAGAGAATAATTGCATTACATCAGAAAATACGGATAGTAAGATACATAGCATACTTGATTATGTAATTACAGATATATATGTAGAAATTTACTGTTTTAAACAAAACAGTAATTTTTACACATATGTAGCGTAGCCCAGAAAGAGATGGCGTGACGAATTGGACGCCTATTTAAAGGATTGGCCAGATGTAGCAAGAGACAGGAGAATATGGAAAAACGGAAGGGAGGCCTTTGCCCTGCAGTGGGACATAACAGGCTCATAATAATAATAATAATAATAATGTAGCGTATTTAATTACGCAAGAGTTGCGTGGCCTAGTGAATCACTGCCCTACGAGAACACATCGAAGCCACAAGAAGACTTCGGCTTTAAATGCTTAGATGAGTATCATATAAGGTAGGTGACGCATTTTTGGAGAGACACCAACACGACAGAAAATGAAAACAATGGCAAAATGAATAAGAGTATTTTAAAACTTTCAAAAACTTTCCAGCATTGATAAAAAAAAAATTAAACAAAGTGGGCAGACTTTTGGTTGAGCCAACCTTTGACTAGCTATAGTGACGAAACTATTGGGTAGTGTTTGATTATATTATCGTATATGACTGGGAACGGCATGCGGCATTAGACTACGTAAGTGCGTATGTCTTCTATATCATGTATGTATATCAGCGCACTGTCCCTCTTCTGGGCAAAAGTGTCTCCATTTTATCCACTTTTACCACACATTTTTTTTATTTTGTGGGTTTCGCGAGGCAAACGTTCCTTTTGTTATGTGCATAATACTTACATCTTATGCTTAGTCAGTAAACACGTTTCTTGTATCCACATATACCATACCCGGAGTTGAAGCTTTTATTCTTGCGCGAACGTTGCACGCATGAATATGACGCAACAGGCAGCGGGCGCGGAGATCATTCCTTTTTTTTTTTTTTTTAAACGATTTGTAGGTCATACAAATATTTGTTCCGTGCGGGAATCGAACCCGCGACACGCAGCGCAGCAGTCAATCGCTTAACCACTGCGCCAACCGTGCCGTCATTCATTGGAAACAAAGTTGAAACAGTTGCTCAATATAATAATTAATTATGTAACCAGCATAGTACCAGGACAGTCACAATACAGCGCAGTATTTTTAAGTCCTGTATTCATAGAAAACCAAAATGCGAAACAACTGCTCATCATTGTTTACCGAAACATTAGCATGTTGCCATCAGCATTGCAACATTCCATGTTGCTTGGAAAATGTGGTGCAACTTTGTTTCACAATGAATACGAAGCTCGGTAGGTCGTAATGGTATTATTTACAAAGTGTTCGCTTGTCTGAGTTAGTACCTACATTGAATTTCTTATTAGTCACTGTCAGATGGGTGCATTCTATATAATAGTAAAAACTGAAGCGTTTGTCATTTGATAGCCCAATTATTGAGGAAGGCTTATAGTTAACATCACGCTCGAACTCTCAGGAGCCGCGCATAAAGGGAGAAAGTCAGAAAGTATCGTGTAGGTAGAGGAAGGAAGGCAGAAAGTGAAAAAAGAAAAAGTAAAAATGAATGAAAATGTTATTACACTTTGTGTTTTTGTCAATCTACCTACACGAGTGTAGGGGTTGCTCTTTTCTTTGGAGGGAAATGAAAATGTGACAGATGGGGAAATTGTAAAAACAGATTTGTTTTGCATGTTTTTAATAATTTTTTTTAAGCTAATTGCTTTGTTTTACAATATTTTCACTTAATTTAATAAATTTGGAATAAATACTTATTCATTAAATCTAAACATACTACAGTTTATCACAGACGAAATCTTTAAATAAATTATTTTATAATAAGTTAAATGTTGGAATATGCTCAAAGTAGTTTAAAATTCAACACTGTTAAACATGACGTTACGCCTGTATGCCACAAAAGGTTAGGCAGAAGTGCATAGAACAAGTAACACTGTTTACAAATGATGTTTATACATGGTGAGAACATTTCTATTAACCGGGCATAAATTCAAACGGATATTTTACAAAGAAATTCCAAACCCATTAACATTAATCAACCTAGGGAACGAACCTACGGCCACACACTCAACAGTCAAACCACGACCATTGAACCAACGACTCCAAAGAGTCGGACACACACAACACATTTTATACAAAATATTTAAATTACTGTGACTAGATTGTTACATACTTTCTAAGAATAGCATTTCTTTAAATATAAATTATACATTTAATTAAAGCTAAAACAATACATATTGAGTACTTACATCACAATTTTATTGATAAACTTGCTGTCACACTCTCAGCTCCCATATTATGCAATTTATTGCAATAACGGAATGTGCTTGATATAAAAATAATAACACTTAATAGGAACAGTAAGTATACAAATTAATTCAAAGCTCTTTTTCTACATTCGGTTGAAGTCAGTGTTTTTACAATAAATTATCTACTTATCTAAATGCAACTGCCACCTTGATGTCACTTCCAGATACTCATAGTTCATTTAAGAATGAACAAAAATGTTCTGTAGATAGTCTCGGTCGGTCAGTAACTCTGTCGCTTGTCTATTTGTGCTAGAAAAGTCTTGATAATATTTTAAGACAAAAGACAAATTATTTATCTCTCTCTTCCGCGTCATTGATCTACTACTCTTCTAGCATTTCTTCATATCTGAAAAGACAAGAAAAGCCAAGTTAGTTAACATAATCTTTATAACTACAACGACAGTCTGTATGTACTGCCTAAAGTTGATAAGCAGAGCTGGTGTTCAGTAAATTTCGACTTCTATGTCAAGTTTCATAAGGGATGACTATATTGCCAGTTTAATAGCATTAAATCTATTTTTTTTATGATATTTTAACTGGAAATAAAGAAAAACGAGATATTTATAGACTTAAATACAATGATTAACAATAGTCTTGTCGTAATTGACTTAAACCGGTTTTCCTTGTTTGGGTTTTCCTTACGATATGTAATTGCACGCGTTTAAAGTGTAACTGGAATGTCTGAGATAAAAATCTAGACATTTTTTATGAATGAAAGTGAAAATAATGATTGTAATATTTACAAAATAATAATTAATACCATATTACCATTTACTTGATAACGATTATAATAAATAATTATATTATTGTATAATATATATGTAATATATTATATTTAACTAACTATCTGTACTGTGATAATAATTATTATTTAAAAAAAACTTACAATTCAAATGGAATGCATCTTTGCATGTAAAAAATGTACTCTGAGGGACACCCACTTCCACGAATCGATTCCCGTTTGACTCTTCTGTCACGTTTGACGCCGTCAGTCAAACTTGGCGCCACTACAGCATCACGGTCTAAACTTTGCACTACTTCACTATCAACTTGAGAACTTAAAACTGTTACAGCATCAAGCTTAATGGGTCTTTTAATTACTACAGTATCAGCACTGTCTGTAGCTTGTACTGATTCCGAGTCATACGCGACTGGTTTTGAAAAAACTCCGCACAGAAGCAGACATAGGGAAAACGCGACTAAAACTTGAGTTGCCATTTTGTAGAGGTGTGCTCGCGTCCACTGCTTGTGGGTAAAAGTGCTCGTCCGACCCCCACATTCTGCTTATATACGAGCATGTGCGCATACGCATGTGGTGATGAGGAGGAACTGTCGTAACATTAACCGTTTAGTAGATCACTAAACACGTCATATTCGAACATAACCCGTTTTGTTGGTACCCCATGACGTTGGAGTTCCGAAACTAGTATTTTAAATTAAGTTTTAATGGTGAGCGTATACGTGAGGGGTCCGTGGCTAAATAAAAACAGCCACACAGGTCGATCGATCAGGTTAAGCTACGCTTGCCGCGGTTGATCTGTGGATGGATGACCATCTTTATATTTATTATACCGAGACCCCTCCGTGCCTCGGAAAGCACGTTAAGCCGTTGGTCCCGGCTGTCATTCGTGGATCTTTGACAGTCGATAAGGGTAGTCAGTAGCCCGAAAATCTGACAACCAGTCTTACCAGGGTTATCGTAGTACCCAGTAACTGGGTTGTGGAGGTCAGATAGGCAGTCGCTCCATGTAAAATACTGGTATCCAGCTGCATCCGGTTAGACTGGAAGCTGACCCCAACATAGTTGGGAAAAGGCAGGCAGATGATGATGATGGTGAACGTATACCTAGTGTTGGTAATGAGATAATAATTATTATGAAATTGTGAGGTCCACATGGCACAAAATTAATGCATAAATCGTTCCAAGAAAGTGATGTAACAGTGCAACATAATTGTTTTACGATAAAACTTGGGCAGTTATCAAAATTTTCAAAATGGAATAACCCACAAACATCATTTTGTATATGCATTTATTTTGCCCTTGGATTTTTTTCGATCGCCATTTAAAAATTTGCAGTACCAAGAACCTGATTTAATAAATATGATTGATCCTCAGCTACGAAATTAGGCAGCGCTAACTGTAATTTAGCTCATTGGAGGCGCGGTCTGGCGAGGCCCTGAGTTCGATTCCCGCCTGTTGAAATAAGCGTGTATGAGTCGGTTTATGGTAATTAACATACTGACTTCTAGCATTAACAGGAATATGCAATTATTAATTTTAGCCTGTTTTGTCCTATTTTAAGTCGATCACTTTCAGTCAATTTGCAGAGCCTTTACCCAACTATGTTTGGGTCGACGTCCAGTCTAACCGCATACGGCTGCATACCAGTATTTTACATGGAGCGACTGCCTGCCTGGGTACAAAGGTTTCACAACTTATATCTTCGCCCCAAACCCTATTGTTTATACATATCTTTGTGTGTGTATGTTAAAAATCTATTTTATGCATGGCGCCTACTATATTTAATATATTGCCTAAATGTTGGAAGGAGCTAAATAGGAATGCATTTAAGCGTCAATTAAAAATGTTTCTTTCGCAAAAAGCATATTATAGTGTCTCCGAATTTCTAGCCGAAAAAATTTTTGATTGAATTATTTATCTTTTTCCTGACACTAATATTAAATTTATATAAATACTTACGGCTGTAATTTTTGGGATAAATTGTGTAATCTTTGACATTAATCTTGTAATTTTGACATCAGTCTTGTAAATTTGACAATCTTTTAATTTTGACATACATGACGTAATTTTAGTATTCCTGTATTCGACTGACATTAAAGTTTGCGTTATTTTAAATTTTGACATTATGACATAAAATTGATTTCTAATTTGTGAAGTTTCTAAATTTAAAATTTTGTAATTGTATTTTTCGTTTTTTTTTTTTACTAATAATTCTTTTCATTGTTACGGAAATATTTGTACGCCGATACTTACGGCTAAACATGATTGGACTCAAACAATATAATACCTTGCATGCTCTTGTATGTACACAATGTTTAAACGAATAAAGAAATCTTATCTTAATCTTATTTACAAGATAAATAAAAATATAACCCTATTTAAACCAAAGTAACAAATCTGAATTTAATATCCCGTCCACAAAAGCCACTAATAATAAAGTTGAAATTAGAATAGGGCAGGGGCATCGTTATTACATAAATTGTAGGAAATAATGGAATGTAGGAACTTTAGTAGGAGCGGCTTAAGAAAGCTAAGTATCTATTTTCTTTTTTACATTAAAAACATTATTTTATAAGCACTAGAAGCCCTCAAAAAACGCCGATTTAACCCGCTGACAACAGAGGTCTAGTGTACAAATTTACAACTATTCATGAAAAACGAAAAACATAGAAAAAAGAACAACACAGTATATTCCTTCTTATTCAGTAATTTATGAAATATCTTTTAAATTGGTCCAATAGTGGAAGAAGAAATAGGCGGGAGCCAAACCTCGAATTACGACTTTTTATTTAGGATTTTTAAAAGTCTTTCCGAACGCATTTCCTCGTAGGAATCGTGCACCTAGCTTAGTTTTTACTTACCTAACTTAGCCTATTTTCATAAGTGCCCATGTAGGTTTATGTAAAATGAAATATTTTCATTTGATTTAAATATTATATGTTGACGTCACATGTAAAGACAATAGGCATATTCCATCGAATAGTTAGATATGCAGGTGAATATATTGCACAAGACTAACTTAATATTACTAACTTACTTTTCCATGTAATCCGTTTTGTGGTTTGCATGATGCGCGTGTGCGCATAGGACCTACCTTAATATATCCGTTGCGCTTGGGCAGACAGGCGGGAAATCCAAAAGGTGACATATCGGTCTGTTATAGTCCAGGTAAAAGAAAATAATTGCATCACATCAGAGAATCTATTTTGTTTAATCGTACTTTAATTGCACATTAGTTGCGAGTATCTGAGTGAGTGAATCACTGCACTACGAGAACACATTGAAGCCACAAGAAGACTGTATTTAGTAAGTAGGACTATATTACGAAGGTATATAATTATATTACATTTATAGTTTACTGACATAGCTTGCAGAGTAAGCAAGCAAATAAAAGTGGCAGTGGGCTGGCCATGTTTGTCGAAGGATCGATGGTCTGTGGAACAGACGAGTCCTTGAGTGGAGACCGCTTATCGGCAAGCGTAGTGTGGACGCCCTCCAGCTAGATGGACGGACGACCTAAGGAAAGTAGCTGAAACGGACTGGATGAGGAAGGTGGAGGACAGGGTGTTGTGGCGCAGCCTGGGAGAGGCCTATGTCCAGCAGTGGACTGAAATAGGCTGAGTTGATTGATCCATTTATATGTATATCTTTTTATTTGAAAGATTTAACCCTCAATTTTTTATGATTGCACCTACCACTGTTTGTCTCTGCATCACCCAAAGGTTGACTGGCAGAAAATGCCTATGGCATTAAGTCTACCTCTGTACCTCTGTGTGTTTAAAGTAATAAATAAGACTTCAGTTTTCTATATCTCCTCATATAAGATAGGTGACTTAATTTGAACTTAATCTGATTTTTTTTTTCACACGACTACGTGGAGACTACAATACGATTATACGACATTAAATAAAAACACTGGCAAAATGCATAAGAGTATTTTAGAACAATCAAATAATTCCTAGCATCGAAATCAAAAAAGTGATTTCGTTAAGTAAACTAAATAGTAGTACAATGTTTTACCAAAGTGATGAAACTATTGGATATTCATTTGATTAAATTATCGTATAAAGACTGGGAACGGCATTAGATAGGTATACCCCACATATATAGATAGACCCAGATAACGCAAGTATCATGATCTGTATGAAAACCAAGCGTGCCATTTTTTTTGACTACCTACTATGACTTCACAAGCACTATTTAGTGATGGGAAAATCAAATCGATTCAAAGACGCCGCCGCGTGCGGCACCCGTCTTGCCCCACCCCCGGGGCCTAGTGCCAGCGTTCATGCTCACCCAGCCAGTAGTACCTTCACAGGACTGTGCGCGAAAGTGGTGGCTTACGATTTTTGTACGTAAGCTGGTGCGATTTGTGGCACGCGAAGTAGTTGTTCTTGCGTCATCTAGGTGTATCTATATCTGTGGTATACCCTGTTTAATTTATTGTCGTGTTGTCGTTTCCACCTCGTATATCAGCCCACTGTCCCACTGCTGGGCAAAGGTATCTACATTTTCTCCACTTTTCACTACTGTTTCTTGAATTTTGAGTGGGTGTACGTGATGTTAGCACTCTTTTTGTTATGGGCATAAAGAAACATCATAATACATAGACAGTTGACTACTTCTCTCGTATCCGGCTGAACCTATATCCATACTAATCTATACTTCATAGTATTATTATAAATATGCGAAAAGTAACTCCCGTCTGTTTGTTTCCTTTCACGCCTTAAGAGGAAATGCGGTCGGAGAGACTTTTTTAAAAGCCCAAGTATTATGTTTTAAGTCGAGGTTTGATTTTCGCCGATTTCCTCCTCCAATATTGGACCAATTTAAAAGATATTTCATAAACTGAATAAGAAGGATATATACTGTGTCCCTATGTTTCTTTTTTCATTAATAGTTGTCAAATTTGTACACCAGGCCTCTGTTGACAGCGATTTAAATCGGAAATTTTGAGCATTTTTTGAGGGTTGTAGTGCTTATAAAAACAATGTATCATCAAAAAGGAAAACATAGGGACATACAAGTAGTTAATATTTATTATTCTGTACAAAATCATTGCTGTATGGTACCAGAAACCAGAAAAAAAAACAGGCGAGAGCGTTTCTATGGAGAAAATACCACCCGCATTTCCTCTTAACGGTTGAATGGATTTGTATTAAACACACACACACACACACCCTGACACACGGATGAACATGCCCTGTGTAAGGTCGTGGCTACCTTTTGTCTAGGAAGTAATCTTCATAATGTACCGCCAATGTAGATACTGTCATTAGGCTAACAGTTGAGCTCTTTGTAGAGATTTTGGTCCAGAGACACACGTACAACCATCACTATGACCTCGGAATTGCTTTTTGTTTTCGGTCTTGCTTCTCAGAGTAGTCCGTAAGGAAACACTGAACTCATCTAGTTTTAAAATATAATTTTATTTAATTCTGTTGTGTGTTTTTTGAAAATAATTTACAAATATAAATCATCATCTGCCTAGCCTTTTCAGAACTATGTTGGGGTCGGCTTCCAGTCTAACCGGATGCAGCTGAATTCCAGTATTTTACATGGAGCAACTGCCTATCTGACCTCCACAACCCAGTTACTGGGTAATAGGATACCCCTGGTAAGACTGGTTGTCAAACTTTCGGGCTTCTGACTACCCGTAACGACTGTCTAAGATCCACGAATTTACAAATACACACATCAAAAGTGTCTAGGGATCAAGCATTTTTATGCGGATTTCTTGAGATTGAGATGTGGCTTTGTAATAAATTTATGATTTTATAAATTTATATGGATCCTTTTTGGTGCATTTCATAATTTGAATCAGGAACTGTGAATCAAATTCGAGTAAAAGATGAAAATCAGCTGTCAATATTTTCCCTATAAAAACATACAACGCATTGAAGACATTATTAGTGCTACTGTTTCCCTACTACTGATTAAAACCAACGTTATTATGGAGCGGCGACGTCATTTAAGCAGGGAAGAAATGCTCAGAGCCGTGGGAATGATAGAAGCTGGTTCCCGGCAACGTACTGTGGCTTTAGCTCTGAATACAAGTCAGAGTGTTATCAGTCGACTTTGGACACGTTACCGAAGCACTGGTACCGTGGCTGAGCGCCATGGAGGACGGTATCGCTGCACCACACGGAGACAAGACCGATACATTCAAATCTTAACTCGAAGAGCTCCAACAATAACCGCCATGATGTTAGCCGTGAGGCTTCATCACTCTTCAGGGAACTTAATTAGCGACCAAACAGTCAGAAACCGCTTGCATGAAGTGAACCTTCATTCCCGAAGACCGCTACGGGTACCACCTATAGCAATGCACAATCGTAGGATTCGATATCAATGGGCTCTTGAACACAGAAATTGGGCAGAAGAACAATGGCGTTTCGTGTGCTTTTCTGATGAGTCTCGTTTTGGTATGAGACCGGATACAAGACGTATACGACACTGGAGAACCCCTGGACGCCAACAGCGATTAAAATCCTGCCAGGAAGTCCATCCTTATAGTGGTGGAACCATCATGGTATGGGCGGGTATTTGGATCGGCGGAAGAACTGAGTTGATTTGGATCAGAGGCAACCTCAACGCTCAAATTTATGCTGAGACGATTGTATCAGACGTCATCGTTCCTCTACAAGTGCAAATCGGTCCCTTATTTCAGTTAATGCATGATAATGCACGACCGCACACCGCAAGAGTTGTAAGACAGACTCTCGCCGCAGCTAACATCAATGTCCTGCCCTGGCCTGCTCAGTCGCCAGACTTGAACCCGATTGAGCATGCATGGGATATGCTACAGAGAAGAGCTCTGCCGAATATGGAGGGTATCCAGTCGCAAGAAGACCTTTTTTTGTTGTTGCAACGAACATGGGTGGCCATTCCACAGCGTGATTTGGATGAACTCATTTTGAGTATGCCAAACCGATGTTCTTGTGTTGTTAGTGTTCGCGGTAGAAACACGGATTATTAATTGTTTAAGTTACCCAATAAAATTTTAGAGAAAACTGTTATTTCAGTCTTTTTTTCGAACTTTTGTGTTAGTGGTTCAAATGTCAAAAATCCCTTTATTAGGAAAATGGCAAATTTCTTTATTAATGCAAAGGTGACTTGGTTTATCGTTACTGTGACAAACGAAAACACTTTATTTGATGAATCCTTAAAGAAAATTTTAATCAATCAGGAGAAAAGTTATTGCAAAAATATATGTTGATCCCTAGACACTTTTGATGTGTGTATATATATAACTAGCTGACCCCGCAAACGTCATTTTGCAAAAAAAAAAAAGATAGTAGCCGATTCTCAGACCTACCCGATATGCACACAAAATTTTATACAAATCGGTCCAGCCGTTTCGGAGGAGTATGATAACTAACACTGTGACACGAGAATTTTATATATTAGATATATAATTTATTATTGTTCGGTTTCTATTTCAGGTTCAAACCAGAAAAACAACTCTTTCATCATAATAAATATTTATTACAAAAAGTAAAAAAAAACATCATATATGATATGTTTGTACAAATGTGGTATATCTACTTGTGTTTTTTTTATACAAATAAACCTGCTGCAAAATTATTGTAACTTATTCTTAAAATAAAAAAAATGGAAATGTCTTCTAACATTCATTCAACAAAACAATTTCATTTGAACAAAACAAGATATTTTAAAGCTTTTTAAACATACACAGATCAAAATTGAATATATATTTAAAATAAAAATGAAATGCTGTTACTTGGTAAGCGCATCACTTGCGAACGGCTAGACTAATTTGGCTAATTTTTGTTTAAAAATGTTTCTAATAGCCCACATTAGGTTTCTATGAAAAACATAATGCTTTTTTTCTACACAAGTCAATGCTTATTATAACAACACGGCTAATAAAGCCCATTTAGGAAGATATACAATGTACAATAAATAACAATGTGTGGGCGAGACATTGGATTTGAGAATAAAAGTAAACTTAACTAATATAATTTATAACTAACTACTTTTTTATGTTATTAATATTTCTATTTACAAATAAATAAAGAATAAATTAATTCACAGGTGTTTTTCTTGATCACAATATTATTTATATAGCCATTGCTATAAAAATATCACCAACATTAGGTACATTTATTTACTAAGTTTTATCACAGAGTCAATATCTTAAATAAATAATACGTTATATCTACTTATCTAATACATAATCCTTAAGTGTAATGCACAACATAAAACTGCAATTACAGATTATTGAAAGTTAAAGAACGACTTAGCCAAGGAATGTAACAAAGAATCAATTATAAATTTGTATCGTACCCAGCACTGTTTTGAGACAAAAAAAATACAAGGAAAAACATTACTCTAAATGTTCAAAGGGTCAATGAATTCTGATTCGGTTTTCAAAGCGAGCTTTAATAGCATGTCTTATAATATTTAAAAACAGAAACTAAAAAATCCGTTGTGTATTAGGGATGTAATTCATAAATTAAGATTAAGGAAAGTCCATCAATTAGTTTAAATGACTAGAAAGTTGGAATAAAAGTTTCAATAAATAATACGGATAAATTATATCTTAATAATTACGTCTTAAATCACAACATTGTGTTAGAGGTAAACGAGTGTTCATCGTTTCGTGTTCAGTCTATCTTAGAGATATAGACAGAAAACAAAATTATAAGATTATGAATTTAATTCTAGTCGTCATAATCATCGCCTTCTTTTAATTTTTCATACCTGAAAAGAACAAAACATAAAAATTTAATAAAATCACTCGGATACTTATTAAGAATTTAGTCAATTACGTAGTTTTTCAAGAAAAGGTTGACTAGAATTTGTTAAAAATATATAGTGTCTCTACAGTTTATTTCGGGTTGGGTCTAGAAATAATTAAGTAAGGATATCATTGGTATTATTTAAGGTCTTAAACCAGCAATATTACAGCAAAGGACGGTAAAAAAAAAAAGGTCAAAAAAAGAAATCTTACTTCTCACGCGTAATGCACATATTCCAATACCACATCATCCCTTGAGGGCAATTGTGATGCCCATCAATAACTTGTCTCTTGGTTCTTTTCACATTGTTTGCATCGAAAGCACGATCGAAAGTTATAATGCCTGAATTTTTCACTTGCTCAGTATCTTCACTTAGAATTGTATCAGGATCAAACACAACAGTATTTTTAGTTCGGTCAACATCACCCACATTGTTTGATAATTGCACTGATTTTACATCTTGCGAGAGAGGAAACGATAATGTTGCACGAAGGAGCAGAGTTGCGAACAACACGAATAAAATTGTAGTCGCCATTGTACGAAATAAGTCGTCTGCGCAGGTTTGTTGACTAGCAACGAATGCGATAGCACATGTGTGCTCGCGACTATATAAAGGGAAAATCGCACCGAAGCGCGTCAGAAAATTTAAATGACTCATATGAGGTCGTTATTTTGTTACATGATATGTCGTCATGATAATACGCTACTCAACGTAACACTAAAATTAGAATAGAGGATATATTTAGATTATAAGGACAATTTATAATCGTTACATTATAAAATAAGATATAGGGATTGAAGCTACCCGAATGCAGGACTCAAGAAACAGAAACCAGAAACCTGCCTTCTCAATTAGGCCCTAGATCCAACTGCCTGATGAGAACCTCATGAGTTTTTGGTTAAAGCTTGCTAATACACCTATGAACTGGCAGGCGGGGTGCCGGTTTTAAGGTGACGGCTTCGACGTTGTTGGTAACGACGGCAACGGTGTCGGCACCGTTCATCTTCACGACGCTGCGCCGGTTGACGGAAACGGCACAGTGGAAGTGTATTTTCGGTGACTTTCGATTGCGCGGCGTCTTTCGATGGCGCGGCGTCTTTCGATGGCGCGGCGTCTCTCGATGTCGTGGCGACTCTCGATGTCGCGGCGTCTTTCGATGGCGCGGCGTCTTTCGATGGCGCAGCGTCTTTCGATGGCGCGGCATGTTTCGATGGCGCGACGTCTTTCGATGGCGCGGCGTCTTTCGATGGCGCGGTGACTTTCGATTGCGCGGCATCGGTCCCGGTCGCGGCGTCACTCGAGGACGCAGCGTCTGGCACGGTCGCGGCGTCGTTAGGAGGTGCGGCGTCAGCCCCGGTCGCGGCGTCACTCGAGGACGAAGCGTCGGGCCCGGTCGCGGTGTCGTTAGAATGCGCGACGTCAGTCCCGGACGCGGCGTCGTAAGAGGGCGCGGCGTGGTCCCAGTACGCCGAGTCGCGCTTTTGTCTTCTGGCTGGGTAGAAATTTCGTCGTCGTTATCTTCTTTTATTTCAATATACCTGGAAAAAACAAAAAGTACCTATTAAACAAAGGAGAATCGGCAAAAATGTATGGAAGTTGGTCCTAGTACCAATTGCAACCACACATATGCCATTAGATAGGTATTTTATTATAAATTATAATACAATAACTTCTACGGCAGCTCATTTCAAATGGCTGTGTGAAAAAAGTTATGGCAATGTTTCGTAGAACTGACCTGGACGCTAGATAACGGAACCTTAGTAAATCACTTTTAGTTTGAATATTTTCAAATGTGTGCATTCCGATGATAATACAATAATTAGGGTACCATCGAGTTATGAACCTGGACGCTAGATAGCGGAACCCTTGAATGTTACTAGTAAATACCTCGAGTATGGGTGTGTGTGTGTGGGTATCAATTGATGTTTACGTGGAAATATATTAATAAATATTTATTGTTAAAACTAGAAGTTTGGCCGATTCAAAGTTTACCCTAATAACACTTGACAAAAAATTACAATTAGGTGCACAGAACAGATAAAAGTATTGAACATTTCGGGGATTCACCAAATAACGAACAACTATGTTATATTTTTATTAAAATTTGAACCTTATATCCATAGCATAGAGTTTATACTAGGTGACTATAAAATAATGTATGTCCTTAGACTTAATAATTATCGATTATATAATGCTAATGACGCGTACCTACCGTTTGAGTGGTTTTTTTATTATTGTTATAAATCTAATTTTGGTAAGTGTTGTTTTAGTAAACTGATTATTATTTATCATTTTTTTTTATTTTTATTATAAAAACATAAAATAATCAAACACAAGCTTATATTCTGGAACTAAACACATTTAAACCACTTACTAAAAGAAAATTGGGTCGTTTTTATACACGATATACTGTATGGAAACCACATACCTATATTGCAATAAACTATACCACATACTTATTATCGCCTTTTCTGACGAAAAAATGAACGAAATAAGGTCGCAAAAAAAAATCAGCGATTCCCTACATTTTGAGTTAGGTATGCGAACATAAATGTAGGGAAGAGCTGATTTTTTTTCGCGACCGATTTCATTTTTTTTTTTTTTTTGTATATCGTCAGAAAAGGCGATAACAAGTATTTGGTATAATTTATTGCATATAAGTGGTTTCCATACTGTATATGGAATAAATACCAAAGATCGACATTTTATCAATAAAAATCGATATTTATTATACCTAAATATCTGATTTTTACGAATCCAGCACCCTAATTACGTAACACACTATCAATCACAATCTGAATAACTTTGAAGAATATTGCTAATCCATTGCTTTATATGTTCGAACAATCAGTCTGCTTAAGAACGTAAATAACGCAATGAATGTTGTGGAACTTTCAAAATTAAAGCTATTGCTACTGATAGTGTGTTAAGCAATTACCCCTCTGGTTTAGAAACAATTGAGTCGGTATGAGCTGAGAATTATCTGAGGTATTGATAACAGTCTTTTTCCAGCAAGTATGGCTGGAGAAAAGATACGTAATAATAAAACTCACTTCTCATGCGTCACGCACATATTCCAAATCCGCACCATTCCTTGAGCACAGCTGTTATTCCCTACTATTATTTCTCTCTTGGTTCTGTTTACACCTGCATACAAAGTTACACTGTCTAAACTTTTCACTTGTTCAGTATCTTTGGCACGGCTTTGAATTATTGTATCAAGATCAAACATAATAGTCCTGTCAGGTAGCTCAACTGACACATTGTCTGATAATTGCACTGATTTTATATCTTGCGAAACAGGAAGCGATAGCACTGCACGAAGAAGCAGAGATACATACAACACAAACAAATTTGCAGTCGCCATTGTAAGGGGCGAGGACGTCTGCGCAAGTATGGTGACTAGCGATGAATGAAACCGTGCACGCCGCGAAACAGGAAAATCAAATGGTAAATAGCTGATGAAATAGTTAAGTTTTGTTCCAAACTTTGATAATATTTAAGCGCCTTATAGACGTCGTATTTTTTGGCCAACCAACAGACGATGCCGATAAACTGTGCCTTGTACTCTTGGCTTCATAACCAACTAACCTATTACTAATCTCCAACGCTCTCGATTGATTGGGAGGAACCGCTAACTTCCCCCGATAGCCAATTATTTTGCTTGTTGGACAACCGACGACTGCATTTGTTCTTATTTTTTGGAAATATTCGCATATGTCAAAGTACTGACTGCAGTGGAACAACTACCGTCGCTGTCGAAATAAACTGGAGGTTGGTATATTCTGTTGGTACGTCTTTTGACGAGCGCCAGTTGGTGTTAACCAGCCGGTGGTCTCCAAAGATCGTGACGACTTTAGCGGCATTTATAAAATTTGTCCATAAATCATATAGAAAAAAAACCAGGGCTTTCATTTCTTTTATAAGATAAGCTATCACGACTAGTTTTTAGTTTAGTTTCGTCAACTCTTCGGGACTTATTACAGAACCTTACTCAAGACTTAGGCATTACTTAAAACTAGTTTCAACCAATCAAATGGCTCTAGTTAACTAGTTTTAAGTAATGCTTGAGTCTAGTCCTGTAATACGGACCTTAAGTTTCAAAACCTTTAAACGACTATTTATTTACCCGAATGCGTAACAGCAAAGATAAGTAAAGTTTAGGTTTGTTTTTCACGTGTATGTACGTTGATTTCTTTAAAAAGCAAAGCATTACTTACTTTTTGTGGGAAGCGTCCTCTAACGGCTCGCGGCTGGATGGATTTTAGAAGGTCGTGTGATAGTGGCACCAAATCTGATATTGAACTAAAATAACTGCCACCAAATACATTAGCCTGCTTGAAATGTGTTCTTGTTTTGAACTTTCATTCGTTAGAGAGTGCGGCGTAGATTCCGGACGAGGCGACGTCGTTAAGGTCTGCGGGGTCAGTTCCGTACGCGGCGTCGTAATGGAGTGCGGCGTCAGATCTAGATGCGACGTCGTTTGAGGGAGCGTCGTCGGTTTAGGATGCGGCGTCGTTAGGGAGTGCGATGTCGGTCCCGGCTGCGACGTCGGTCCAGGACGCGTCGTCGTTCGAGATCGCAGTTTTGTACCTTCGTCTTCGTCTTCGTCGTCTTCTTCGTCGTCTTTTGATGCATTATACCTGGAACGAACCAACAATTATATACAACAATTTCATGTAATTAGTAAGAAACGGAAAAAATATACTTCTCACTTGTCTTTCTGACAGTGTCAGATAGTGATGCGGCGCGATGTTATTGTATTTGACAATCGAGTAAAAAAAAAAAAAATACCCTTTCAAATAAAAAAAGAATTTTGAAAATCGGTCCACAATTGGCGGAGTAATCGCGTAACAAACACACACAACAAAAAAAAAACATACCGTCGAATTGAGAAGCTCCTCCTTTTTTGAAGTCGGTTAAAATGGGATTAAACACAGAAGGACCTTTTGCAACGTCAATGGTATATTTTTTAAACTAGATAATCGACCATTTTAAATTATAAATTGGGTACTTCTTAGAAACTAACTACGATAATGTTGATTTAGATTCGATTAATAGACGTTGACAGGGGGCCCTAAAAATCTATTTCAAATCAAGATTTTTAGTCACATCATTTTTTATTAAATTGGGTCACATGAATCTCATATAAAAATAGTGTGTAATTTGTGAGGCACGAATAAAAAAAATATCAAACTAATATTCAAAGGGTTTAGAAATTATCTGAAGTCTGATTGGAAACAGTCTTTGCCCAGCCGTGGGATGGCAATAGAGGGAGTAAAAACTGGATACTTAAAAAATAAAACTTACTTCTCAAGCGTCACGCACTTATTCAAAATCCACTTCATCCCTTGAGCACAACTGTGATTTCCTTTAATTGTTTCTCTCTTGGATTTTTTTACACTCGCATCAACAGTTACACTGTCCAAACTTTTCACTTGTTCAACGATATTTTTGGCACGTCTTAGAATTGTATCAGGATGAAACACAATAGTTCTATCAGTTAGCTCAACCGGATTATTGTCTGTTGATTGCACTGATTTTATATCTTGCGAAACAGGCATCGGTAATGCTGAACGAAGAAGCAGAAACAACACGAATAGATTTGTAGTCGCCATTGTAAGAGGCAAAAGCGTCTACGCGCGTCTGGTTTTTAGCAACGAATGAGATAGTTTACGCTGCGAAACAACGCGAAGCGCTCACTCGCTTGCTGATGAAATAGTTGAGTTTGTTCGAAACTTTGATTTGGTTTAAACACCTACACCAACCATAACATTGTGCAATACTTTTATTGTGCAATCATATTGAATCATCCCTTGCCCTCAAATTATCATATTTATATTGACGTCATAGCATTGATGGCTTATAGAGAATGTTTACCAAGATTTGGCTGCTATCGTGTTGTTATGATACTTGTGGTTAACAAACTTTTTAACAAACTGTAGAAAAAGTGATAGCACAAGTCTCTGTTGATGCTACTTGAGATGAACCGTGTACAAAATCTTGATTGGGGATACAGTCCCGAGCTCCTCCAGACTGGGACGGGTCTTCCGTTGCCTCAGGTGGGATAGCCTCAAGATTGGATTCCCTTTGACCAGAACATTGATGGGTGCTCATACTCATCGGGTCCACTCTACCTGCCTCATCATTCCACATTTCCACCAACTCGTTTGCAGCAAGGATGTGTTTCTTTATCTGTTTTTGAGAACTCACATACTTAATGTAATGTTAATGCAGTGACTTTTCGACTACATCTATTTCAGACTGCTAATAACTAAATGAGTATCTATACAGATTATGTCTAATAAAAATATCTTAGTCAGCAAGATGGTACCTAGCTAGCGGGGTTGATTGTAGAACCCATCATCAACGACGCTACTCAAAAGTTACCAATCAAATAATTAGTATACATTAATGCTTAAATATGGAAATCGCGTCGTATATATAGTGCAATCTACGAAGATGCGCCCCACTCTTTTTCCTAATTCTTACAGCAGAAGTGTGCAACATTCCACTAGTGTTTTAGTTTTGTAAATACACACGAATTAGAGTGTATCTAAAAAATTAAAACACTAAAGGAATTAACTAGCGATAAACACTAACGATTCGGAAGGTAAAAGTGGGGCGCGTCTTCGTGGATTGCACTATCTATATACGGAACACCATTGAAATAGTAGTGCTGTAATATTCTGGCTACTCATTGATGATTTAAGTTTGTAAGATGTTACTTTTGAGTAGTGTTGTGGACGATGAGCCTAAGTGCCGTATTACAGAACGTCACTCAGTAGGTACTCAAGCATTACTTAAAACTAGTTTTAACCAATCAAATGCCTTGAATCTAGTTTTTACGTTCTGTAATACGGGACTTAGTGTGCTGGATTCGATTCCCAGGTTATTAGGTAAAATTTAAAATACTTGATGGTATTTCAACTAAGAATATCTTAGTAGGTATTCTGATGTATTTTGTTAGTGGCAATCAATTCGCCATTAGATGTTTATTATACATAGTTTGTGAAATTCAATTCCCCTTTTGGGAGATACAGGTGTGATGTTTTGTTATGTTATTTTGGGTAAAATAAAGAAAAAAGTTTTGATATCTATTAACAATTTTATTTTATTAATAATTTAAATAAATAATTATTCTAAAATGGGTATGATTAAACAGAACAAGTAAAGATTTTCGTAAAAAAAAAAAATATGGAATTGCGCAGACGTCATTTGTCTACACAATTATGAACATTTTCTTTAAAACAATGAATAATGGGAATGATAATAGTGTTAAAAATCACTGTTGTTACTTACATAGCAAAGTTATTGAATTAATTGTCTTTAAATTGTACATTAACACAAAAGGGTTAGGAATATAAGACACATAGGCATTATTTTCATGTTGATTATGAAGCTTTGTGGTATTGAAAATAGAGTGATAATGAGGTTTTCTTTGTAAATAAATTACTAACTTAGGTAAGTACCTACTTATTCTAAATGACTAGATAAACGTTAATTTCAATAAATACTAAAGCACAATCATTGAATACAACAATGTTTTACAAAAACATACAGGGATAATAATGTAAGACGTTAGTTAAAGCTGCGAAATAAAGGTAACACCTAAAAATTCAATAAATAATAAATTAAAATGAAATATCACAGAAAACTTATCTAAATGCAATCTTAAAGACGATTGGTATGTACCTAGCTATTTATCAACTATAATGCTTATAAATTTTTAATAAACTAAGTAGGCACCAAGGTACGGTCACCAAAGGAGATAGGTAACCAGGGTCGTTGGTATAGTTGAAGTTTAATAAGAAACCGATAGATGTTTTCGAATAAAATTTAATTTAATTTTTAGAAATCAAACAGTTTATTTATAAAATTAAATTTCATTCGAAAATATCTGTCAGTTTCTTTCTAAACTTCAACTATATTGTCGACCCTGGTTACTTGTCTCTTTTGGTGACGGTACATATTTTGATATAATTATGGCTAGATACATTTAAATAAATGCTTTTTTAAATAAATATTAAAACTACTAATAAAATATTTATAAATTATTAAACATATTGGCCCCGATTCTGTTGTTCACAAACTTAACTAAATTTAAGTTCAGTGCATCTTTTTTTTTTTTCACTAAGACAAGGACAGAAGATAAATATTAGTTTAGTCCTGTCAAATTAGATAACCCATAGACAAGTTTAGACGTGGTTAAAAAATTGGCTAATAAAAATACGTCAATTTACGTCAGGCGACAGAAATAAACAGGAGTAAACAGGTTTGACAGGAATAAACTAATATTTATCTTCTGTCCTTTTCTTAATGAAATAGAAAGACAAAGATGCACTGAACTTAAATTTAGTTTAGTTTGTTAACAACAGAATCGGGGCCATTGTCTACTAAAATTAATCTAAAAATAGTTTTACATGCACTTGTCCTGACATTTCAATAAGAACAGAACGTTTATAGGATCATTGTGTTGTATTTGAAATTAAATTTCCATATTGTCAATAACTTTACAAGTTATTTTAAATGACTAGAAACATTTAAATACTAAATCGACTTATTTATTTACCCTAAACTCCTAAGCTAAGTCAGACTTTTATAAGAGATAAAAAAAAGAGAATTAATTTATTTTTCCGGTTTGTAATCACCTGAGCCCTCCTACTCGTCGTAATATTCCTCATACCTGAAAAAAAACAAAAAAGTAGGTAACATTAATAAAAATCTGTACAAATAAAGACAAAGTCGGGTTAGTTACACTATGGATAACTCAAATACGGCTGGACCAATTATTATAATCTCCGCCCCGAATAGCAGAATAACTATTAAAATAATATGGGAAAATATTCACGAAAAGAAATCTGAGGTGGTACAAAGTTCGCCGGGTCAGCTAGTACTCAAATAAAATTATTCGCATTTTCACGAATTTTATTAATCGACAATATTCTGGTTTAAAGTATATAGCTAGTACCTACAGTACAGTAGTATATAGTTCAGTACTTATTAGTAGTCACATAAGTATATTAATGTGCAGTAATTACAATTTGGCATATAATAAAATATATTCTATTAAAAAAAATTTAAAGAACTTACTTTTCTTTCGTCAAGCATTGACCAGCATATTCAACCATGTCTGCGGGACATAAGATCTGTGTCTTGGTAATAAATCTCTTAATCCTTTTTCCACGATCTGCTTCGAAACTTTCAAAAGCTTTCAGTAACGTTTCCGTACTTAAGCTTTGCACAAGTTTATTATCTTCTTCAAGTCTGATAATTGTTTCTGAATCAAGCACTGTTTTCCTTTCAGTTAGCCCACTTTCAGGCACACTGTCTGTTGAATGCACTGTTTTCACGTCTAGCGAAACTGGCAACGAAAGTGATACTCGAAGAAGCAGAGATAAGATAAAAACGAACACCATATTGGCCGCCATTTTGAGAGGACGTGAGCTTCGGACTGCTGTCTAGCTACGAATGCTACTAACATGCGCTTGCGATTCTTATATAGGGGATTTCTGCAAGCAAACTCAGTATGCGTCAGAGCACTGGAGAGTTATACGTCACTCAAGTTACCACCATTGAATTATTTAATTCAGGAAAATAAAAAAGTTTAATTTATTTTAAAATCTAATATTATTATACCAATTCATGTGTATCGGTAATCTTTGTATTCTAGTTTAGTGCGCTTAGAAGAAATGAAATAATTTGCAATTATATTTTTGTGTGGTGTATCGTGAACAAAACCTGTCATTGTGGGGAAAACCCGGATTCAACTAAATTAATATTACAAGCAACTAATAAGTAAAGAGTAGGTTATTGAAGAAAAGGAAAATGGTGTAAAACAGACGACACGGAAAAAAAGATTGTCTTTCAAAAAATTTAATTGAATCACCTTTAGTAATGCTAAAATGGAGTACAACAATTTCTCTCCTTCAAATTCTCAATTCAGAAACCGCGTAATAGTCAATTTTTGTAGTCGCTCACGTGTTTATCCCCTTTGCTTGCTTTTTTAACCATAAAGGAACACGATGACACACCAGGAATCTGTTAAATTAGTCATAGGCGCGGTGCTAACCCCGCGTGTACACCAAGGTATAAAACATGTTTTCTACATAGTGTGTCTACTGTTTGAGTTTATCGTTTTCACCTAAAACAAGATCATAATCATAAATATTTGTGAAACATAGGTATACAGTAGGTCATATACAACGTGTTTTTTATATACCATAACTCTAGGGGGTCATTGTACTCATCATTTATGAACAACTTTTACTATGGTACCAAACCCGAATCGCGAAAAAAAAATCTGATGTTCCCTACATATTGACGAGTTATGCGTACATTAATGTAGGGAACATCAGATTTTTTTTTCACGATTTCGGGTTTGGTCCCATAAAAAAAGTTGTTCATAATTATGAGTACAATGACCCCTAGAGTTATGGGATATCAAAAAAAAAACACGTTGTATAAGATAAAGATCAGTTGTACACAAAACTTGTAAAAAACCTCAGATTCAGTAAGTGTATTCTATATGGTGGGATATGAATTCATGTGGATCGGTAATCTTTTTATTCTAGCTAAGCCTTGCGTTCACCAATATTCACATCAACTGAATAAATATTAAGCAGTTCTATAATTAAAACTTCCTTAGGAAATTTGACATAAACCAACTGTTCAAATACCTAACCGGTGGTTTGAAAGTTGGTGAACTTATAAGACGTTTTAAATAATTTGCAATTATATTTTTGTGTGGTGTATCGTGAGCAAAACCTGTCACTGTGGGGAAAACCCGGATTCAATTAATTTAATGTTGTAAAAAAATGTTTTCTTTATTTGCATCATACAATATTACTTGAAATCGTATAAAACTGGAAAAGTAGTATGAAATTGCGATATCACGCTGCTCAACAATTGCGTTCCTCTGTTTCAAGTGCATTGTGTATACAAGTACAATTATTATTGAAACTTGAGCTATTGATTCAGTGAGTGAATTTATGTCATGCACATAATTGTACATGACATAATACACACACGCTTCTTTCCCATGAAGATAGGCAGAACCTACAGAGCGCCATTTGCCAACATTTTTACGTAATTTCTTTTCTCATCCGAAAGACGTCCACTGCTGGACATTCACCTCCACTTCGACCGGTCCCGTGCTTCTCGCATCCAACGGGTTCCTGCGGCCTTCACAAGGTCAACGGTCCACCTTGTGGGAAGCCTTCCAACGCTACGTCTTCTGGTACGCGGTCGCCACTCCAGAATCTTTCGGCTCCATCGGCCATTTGTTCTGCGAGCAATGTGCCCTGCCCACTGCAACTTAAGATTGGCAATATTTCGGGCTATGTCAGTTACCTTGGTTCTCCTGTGGATCCCCTCATTTCTGACGTGCAATAAATATGTTTATTTGAATTTTAAATGTCTTACCAAACAAGAGTTTATTCGTTTTCCCGTGTTTTACTGAAATGCTGTGACTTTGTAGGTTAGTTCTTCAAACAAACAATGTAATGCGAATCACTAAACATTTAGGTATAACTAAGTTGGAATAAAGCTCATGTCGTTATGAAAATATCTCAGCTAAGATAAATTTTTTGGTCAGCAAGGTGATACCTAGAGGGGCTGACTGTCCCAAGTACGGGAGAACAAGGTGAAAAAATAATTTATACGTTCCTTGGTCCATACCAGACGCTCAAAATGACGTAAACGTAGCTGCTGAGAGAGTATAGAACCCATGGCTAGATACCTATAGAGTGAGTATAGAACCTATCGCAAGATATAGAGAGAGATAAAGCCCATCGCTAAATATAGAGTGAGTGTGTGTGTTTAACTGCCCCGTTGTTCTCGTGGTCGCAAACGCGACTGCTGAGCGTGGGGTCTTGGGTTCGATTCCCGGGTCGGACAAAGTGTTATTGAGTTTTCCATTAGGAATTTCTTAGTAGTAGCCCGGAGTTTCGAAGTTGGCGGTTTAATACCCCCGTGTAAGCACGTGGCGCCGTTGGTCCTGCGCCTGATCTCTCCCCGGTCGTGTCGGATTGCCGTCCCATCGGACTATGAGAGTAAAGGAAGAGAGAGTGCACCTGTGTCTGCGTGCAAATTTGTGCACTACAATATCTCCTGCGTACCTGGCTAATCTCTGTTGAGATTGACCACCATGACCGAAATCGGTCGGGGAGGCTATTATTATAGAGTGAATACAGAGCCTTTCGGTACATAATAAAGCATTTATAGGAAGTGTCATATACGGGCCACGTGGAGGGCTGAGTAAATAATAACGATCCACACGGGTCGATCGATCAGGTTAAGCTACGCTTGCCACGGTTGGTCCATGGATGGGTGACCATCTTTACATACCAGGGCCCCTCTGTGCCTCGGAAAGCGCGTTAAGCTGTTGGTCTCGGCTGTCATTCGTGGATCTTTGACAGTCTTTTCGGATCGTTAGGAGCCCGAAAGTCTGACAACCAGTCTTACCAAGGCGTATCGTATTACCCAGTAACTGGGTTATGGAGGTTAGATAGGCAGTTGCTTCATGCAAAATACTAGTATTCAGCAGCTGGTTAGACTAGAAGCCGACTACAACATAGTTGGGAAAAGGCTAGGTAGATTAAAGTGTCGCATACGGACCGCCATTGAAATAGATGTGTTGTGACATTCTGGCAACGCATTGGTGATTTAAGTTTGTAACATGTAATAAACCTTTATATTTGTTTCTTTTTTCTATCTTTCTTATTTTGAGTAGCTTTGTGGACAATGGTCCTTAGTAGGTATTCTGGGTTCAGTTCAGATTACTAGGCAAAATGATTTTAATCAATATTTTTTTCAGTAATCTGTTCTGAATAAATGTATTCTTGTAATTTTTAACAACTATTTATTGTATCTCTGTTAACAAATGAGTTATGTATTTTTTTTTCTTTTTTAGAGCAGCCCGGGGTCTAGATTTGCATCTGGTTTGTGGCAATGACTCGCCATTACATGTTAATCCCACTATTTCTATACTATCCTGCTAATATTATAAATGTGAAAGTTTGTGAAGATGTTTGTTACTCATCCACGCGTAAACCACCGAACGGATTTGGATGAAATTTGGCACACAGTGTTTATAATTACGTTTATATCCCCTTTTGGGAGATACAGGTGTAATTTTGTGTTTTATTATTTTGGGTAAAATAAAGAAAAAAAATATATATATTACCAATTTTATTTATTTTTCAATTAAAACATTCTTTGATATGGGTATGGTTAAACAGAACAAGTAATCAAGTACGTAAAAAATATATGAAATTGACAAACTAAAACAATGAAAAAAAAAAAGATTAATTCCAGTTAACAAATTACCTGTACTTACAATTGTCTTCTAAACTGAATTACATACCATCATATATTAAAACCAAAATGTAGCAATTTAAGATACATAATTTCAAATATGATAATTAACACGAACACATCAATGTAGAGATAGTCCACTGTTCCAGATTAGTTTTGAATTAAATTAGGTATTAACATAGAGACAATTATTACGTTGACAATAATTGTCTCTATGTTAATTAATGTAATCAGTATTTTACCGTTTTAATCAACTATAAATAAATAAATGTACTTAAGTAGTTTATCACAGGAAATCTACTAAAAAAATATGAATACAATTAAATAATAGTGATGACACGGTAATTAAAAATGAACGAAATTAGATTTTCTATAAACTAATGAATTACTAACTTAGGAGTCTAGTTATTATAAATGACTAGATACAATTCCATAAAACATAGTTTCAATAAATACTAAAGCTAAGTTAATTAAAACAAATAACTATTACAGTGTAACAGAAAATGTTTATTAACATCAATTAAAACTGCTAACATAAAACTAGTAGCTAAGTAATAAATTAGATTCAATACTTGACGATAAATATATAACGACATATACTCAACACAAGTTTTATAGCGGTCCCGAAAATAATCAATTGATTTCGTTTTTTATAAAAGAGAGAAAGAGAGCTTATAGCTCTAAAATAAAATAACCACCAGAAAATTAAAAAAAAGAACGAAATAATAGAACAAATCGATGTTTTTTTTTTTTCTTTTAGTATTTTGTCACAACACTGCTTTCCTTTTATATTGTCACAGGTTTATACCTAACGACTAGAGATGGGTTATAATAAAACTTATCATAAACTAGAGATGACTTAGGTATTATTTTCTAAGAAAATCAGGTTAAAGCTACATGTTTGACTAAGTACTGTCAGTTCAGAAGCTCAAACGTCTGACTACCAGTCTCAGCAAGAGGTATCATTTTACCAGTAACTGGATCTGGAGGTCAGATAGACAGTCGCTCTATGTAAAATACTGGTATTCTGCTGCATTCGGTCAGACTGGAAGCCGACCCCGATATGTATAGCCATATTGGGGTCGGGGTCTTCTCGTGGAAATGAAGAATGATTGACTGCGTCATTTTTGGGTTTGCCTGTCCATCCCATAAGGAACCATCTTGAGGATAGGTCTACAGAAAAGAAGTAGAACTATTTTCTTAGATTGCTTCTATTCTTCTTCCAATTTCACCAATCGTTCATACCTGAGAAAGAAAACAAAAAATAGGTTAATTATCGTTTATTAATAATACAGTGTTGTAATCAATGAAACTTGTTTTTTTTTCTTATAATATGTTTATGTTCTTGTGGCGGCTATAAGTGTTATTAACTAAAACGGGTTTGACTTGATTATATTTTCCTTACTGAGCACACTTAATTAAGTTGTTATGTTCAATCGCAATGTGTTTAATGACTATCATTTTGAAAAATTAAATTACATTTTTATAAAAAATACTCTCGTTTATTAAGTTATTTATTCAAGTGTATATATGGACAAAAAATAGATCGAACATTACAAAATATACAATAGGCACATAATCATCCTGTAATGTTCCTACTGCTGGAAAACAGGCCTCCTATCTGTGAGAGGGAGTGAAACAATGGGCGTTTTGTTTTAATGGAATGTGTTTATAGAACAAGTTAGTACTTACGCTTCAAATGTTCTGCATTTCTTCATAAACCAAACCATACCACCGGGACACCCATTTCCGGTAACTACTTCTCTTTTGGCCCTTCTCAAGCCTTCGTTAGAGTTTGTCAAACTTGGCACCGGTACACTGTCGAGGCTCTGCACTTGTTCCGAATCATGCGCACTTTCAACTTTAGGGCTTAAAACTGCATCAATTTTAAGAGTCCTTTTTAATACACGGTCAGCACTGTCTGAAGATTGCATTGATCCCGAATCATGCGCAAGGGGCTTCGAAGAAACTGCGAGTGCGCATAGAAGGACGCACAGGGAAAACGTGAATAAAACTGGAGTTGGAGATGCCATTTTATAGAGGTCTGCTCGCGTTCACTGCTTGTGATTAAATGTAAGTTTACAGTTCATGTTGGGTTTTTATAGGATCGTGGCGTGTGCGCGCGCATATGTCATGCCTGTCGTAACCCAATCAAATATTGACGTCATAAACTTGTGTCACACAAGAAAAGTAAAATATTTTAAATAAACTATAATATTTGTCCTGTTTCACACCTTTTTACTTAGTGAATTTTCACAACGTACTTTCCAACTTTTTTTTTCATTTCTCCTGCCCTTATCCCGATTTATTTGGGATCATTATTTTTCGTTATCATACCATATAATGATAACGTAGAACTAATCTGATGATAGAACCAGTGGAACAACCAGTCCATAAAAATAAGACTTTCATTAACGAATTTCATCATCATTATCTTAGGGATGATTTTCCCATCGCCAGATAACTTTTATTCGAGGAATAAAATTAACGTTTGACAGTTTTTTTATGTACAGTCGAGTTCATTAATATATTGGCAGTGACAAATTTTCAAAATATTATAAGCGTTAAAATGATCATAATATAGTTCTATACAAACTTAGACATAAATAAAATGTTAATATACATTTAATGTTTTGAAATATTATAACCTTTAAAATCATCATCATTTTAACGCTTATGTTATTTTGAAACTTTTTCACTGCCAATATATTAATGAACTCGGGAAATTAGAAGTATTTTTTGACAGATTGAGACTGAGATCAGACTGTGAACGTCCTTAAAATTACGAGAATTGCCCCTCAGGTCTACGCTATCAATATCGAGTGGATTCCCGATCTTCGGTCAACATTGTGGGGACTACCTAATATGTTTTGCTTTTTGATACGTGTTCGCCACACCCAAAATAGCAGATCTTCTACCACTGATCGTAACAGATGAAGAAAAAAGATTGAATAATTGAAATGAAGTCACGATTCTCAGCAGTGAGAGCCTTTTCCCAAGTTTGTTAGTGTCGGCTTCCAGTCTAACCTGAAGCAACTGAATACCAGGGTTTTACATAAAGCGATTGCCTATCTGACCTCAACAACCAAGATGCTGGGTAATACGACACCCCTTGGTAAGACTGGTTCTCAAACTTTCGGGCTTCTGACGACTCGTAACGACTGTCAAAGTTCCATTGAATGACATCCGGAACTAAAAGCTTAACGTGTTTTCTGAGGCACGGAGGGGTCTTGGTATGTAAGGATGATCACCAATCCACGGACTAACCACGGCAAGCGTAGCTTAACCTACGATCGATCCGTGTTGCTGTTATCACTTGACCCCAAACCCCTCTCTTGCTATACCACAAATAGATTTTTTTTTGATATGATAATAATACTCTCATTTTTTGTACAGTAATCGTGTCAGCCAATTCATGGGGAAATCCCCGCTAAAAATAAGTACTGCGATCATTCAACGCAAAAGAAACTAATAAAATATTATGAAATTATGACTAAAATATTATGCAAACGTTGCATGGAATATACTTATACTAGCTGCGCCCCGCGGTTTCACCCGCGCAAGTTTTGATCCCGTGAGAATATCGGGATAAAAAGTATCCTTTGTGTTATTCTGATGTATAAAATATATTACTGTAAAGTTTCATCAAAATCCGTTCAGTAGTTTTTGCGTGAAAGAGTAACAAACATCCATCCATCCATCCTCACAAACTTTCGCATTTATAATATTAGTAGGAAGTAGGAAGTAGGATTATGTAGTTACAGACCCCTTGATTTTTTTTTTTATTGCGAATCGGGCCTGCCCTTGACCTCGATCTCGCCTTGTGGACGACGAAAGACTCCTAGTAAGTCTACGATGCAACAAGCATGCCTAGAAGCCTGGTCACTCTTGCTTTGAAGAGATAGGTATACGTGGAAGGGCACACAGTCGCAGGCAGAAAGTCGGAAAGATCATGATATCAGAATGTTGTATTTACAATTCATTGGATCATCATTTCTTAATATGGCATTTTAACAAGGATAGCTTGATTCTATCCATGTGTTTTCTTTAGGGAAAAACCCAATAACAAGTTTAAAAATAGTGTGATCAAATAATGCCTTTATTAAGACTGTTTCCACAAGAAAGTGAAAAAAATCAAATACCAAAATCTGGGTAGAAATGGCTTGAGTTCAGACCAGAATCTGCAAAATAAATGAATGGTCGGGTTACTGAATTATTTATTTATTTAATACTTCAAGCATATAAATGTACAGAGGCGGACTTAATGTAATGTTTGTAGGCAATATATCAGTCACGATATTTTATATCATCATGCACATTATTAAATTATTTAAATCCTTATTTGTATCTGTTTCTATTACTTACACTTTCATAACGATTTTACATAAAGTTCATGTACCCGATGTGTCATAATACATTCATGATTAAACATTGGTGATTGTGATACAAAATAATTAGCAGCGTGTGGTCGGCCAATTGCGGGTGTGTCAACGTATATATTCCCCTCGGTTCATTCCTTGCGGGACGCCCCTGAATTCAGAGCTATTTATAACTTGTGTTTAAGAGGCTATATGGTTTCCTTACTGATAGCGTGAGTCGGTCACGGCCCTAATGGAAATTGGACAATTGATGCATTTTGTGAGGAGGCGTGGTGGCCCAGTGGTATCGGCCGCGCCTTACGAGTTATAAGTCGTAGGTTCGAACCCAGACTGGCGCTAAACTTTGTGTAAGTTATTTCATCACCACTGCTCCCAAAACGGTGCTGGACAACATCGTAAGGAAACCGGCATGTCCTAGAACCAAAAAATCGAAAAACTGTGACATTTACCACCCGCACTGTGCCCGCGTTGTGGATTACGGCCCACTCCCTCTCACAGAGAGGACGTCTGTATCCCAGCAGTGATTATGATGCATTCTGTGAGGACCAGTCCCCTATTCAGAACTACTCCTGATCTCATTCTACGCTCGGTTCGGTTCTGACTCAACGTTATTTCACTATACATACATACAAAAACTCATGCTTTTTAGAGGTCTATCGCCGTGAGTTATAGGCGTGAATTTTTAACCGACTACCGCCAAGCAAAAAGGAGGATTATTATTTTGATTGGTACTATGTATGTACGTTCATCATTATTTCTAAACTACTATGACGTATCGTTGGAAGTGGCTTGATCGTCCGCTGGTTATAGGTTATGTGACGTCACATTAAATGGCGAGGACGAGATAGCCGTGGTCGTATACCTTCCCTAATTAAAAAATACATTCTAACAGTAGTAAGCAATGATAAGCCTTAGAGCAAAGTGGCATATAACCACGCGGCCATCCTCTGAACATCACTATATGTATTACTTAAATGCATTTAAATAAATTACGTGTAAGCTGTTTATTTAATAGATGATAAATATTAAATTGTTTGTACATAACAATTTCAGATGAGAATATTCTCTTGTTTCATACTTTTTAAAGCGTGGTTTTTCAGAAGGTACTAGTAGAGATTTAGTTTTTGAACTTAATTTTGTGTGTAAATATAGAAGTTTAGTTTCTACTGCAGAAAATAAATAAATACATTAGAAACAAGAATCAGAAGTAGTAATCTACTTCTAATTGTTGTTTCTAATTTATTGTTTACCTACCTAAACAGTTCTGTTAAATCTCGGCGCACTGAGTTCTGATGCAATTATTTCATTACTCTATTATCATATTACACCACTTTATATAATCTTTTAGTATTTTTCATTGCGCAATCGCAGACATAAAGGCAACTAAAATAAGTATAGGACATTTACAATATTGTTTTGGCAATATTTGTATGTATTCGTGTTGCGGGAAACATGTTGCTAGCAAAATCTTAGCTTGTTGCTAGCAACAAGGTTCATTAGAAAACCAGCGTCACACAGCATCTGTCTGGCATTAATGCTGAAATTAACATTTTTGGCGCAGCCGTGAGGCACACATTATTGTTGTTAAAACATTACTTTTTATTTTGTTTTTTATTTTATGTTTCATGAACAGTATCGAAATAAAAGTTTATTCTTTCTTTCTTTCAACATGGAAAGATGCAGTGTTCCTGGCAACACGCTAGTATTTCGTATTAAGGGTAAAGAAATGCTGCACGATATTGTTGCCAGTAACATTTCTTTATGGCGCAACAGTTCCTCAACTTTGGTTCCAATGAAGCAATACAAAAACATGTTGCAGTAAAAATGTTGTGGAACGTTTTTATCATGCAATAAAGGGCTTTATAGACATCAAAAACACTTTGTAGCCGGCAACAAATAGTATTCCACTATTCAGAAATCACATTCATTCGGATTTTGACTTTGATATTCTCAGTATCAGCTTGAGGTCCAGAATAATCCCGTTAGTAAACATTACTGGTCAAATTTAGGTTTACTTACTCCCTATAATCAGCCTATAACGTTCCCACTGCCTGTGAGCCCTTTTTTTTTGCTCTGGGTGGAGCAGAAGGGAGTGTCAGACTCTTACTGACTAAAGCCCACTCGTGTTCCTTCCTTAGCCCTTTATCTTCCGGGGTAGCGGCAACCCTTTCGGACAATCCCGCTGCCCTGGCAGGCTTCGGCCCTTTCGGGCCCCTTCCTTGCTGCTGACATCTCTTTGAGGCGCGCGTGGAACACGTACGCGCCGTCCGGCACGGGCCTGGTCCTGATCCGACGGCGGGTTACCCATTCCTCTCCGCCCGCAGGCCCGCGCCTACGGTGGCCGTGAGTCGTCACGCGGCTCCCGACGCCCGGGGCGTCTCCCGCGGCGGCTGGGACGTGAGGCTCTCTCCCTCAGCCGTCCCACCACCTCCTTCGCTAGCATGACTGCTTCGCAGAAGAAGGTGACTGCCTCCCACGAGGGGCAATTCTCGTAATTTTAATAATGTTCACAGTCTGATCTCAGTTTCAATCTATCAAAAATACTTCTAATTTCCCTACATTTTGACAAGTTTTTGACATTTGTTTGTCGCTGAGATGAGAATGCGACTAGATTTTGAACGAGAGTGGGCCCATTGCGGGTTAGTCGGCCTTACCCTTCGGGAATTATTGGATTGATGTTATGATTCCCAATCCTAGTGTGTCGCTCTACTAAGGAAGAGGATATAGACGTCACAAGTAGATCATAGTCGTCATTAACTCATCATTCTGTTAGCGTTATAGTCTGAGATATCATGTATGGGCGTTGCTCAATCAAACTTCCTGTCGTAGTGTGTCGTGCTCGTTCGTATGAGTCGTTTCGGTTACTATTTAGATGAATGTAAGTGACGCTGAATAGGTACGCTGACTCATGCGCATCGATCGCTTACGCATGGATCTGAGCTATTAAAGAGTCCCTGTGACCCTGTGGCAAAATTGGCCTAGTGATTGATGCTACCCAACGATTTATATCTTTGACTAGCTTCTGCTCGCAATTTCGTCCACGTGAAATTTCACTCTACCCCCATTCACCCTCTTAGGAGTGGAATTTCGAAAGACCCTTTCTTAGTGGATACCTACTCTTCACAAAAAACACATCCTCCAAATTTTATGTATCTAGGACCAGCGGTTTAGGCTGTGCGTTGATATATCAGTCAGTCAGGACTTTGAATTTTATATATATAGATAGCTTTTTCTTCTTTGATTCGTATTTTTAAGTTGCTCATTGTTTATATTATAATTTCGTCCAGTATTCATTGTGTTTCTTTATTAACAAAAAAATCAAATTGATCATATAGCAACCCAAGTCGAAGATGATAGAAAAATACCCGAGTGTGAATCAGGAAGGCGTGGGCAGCGAACTTGATTTTCCCAATTTATTTATTTTTTTTCTTCCTTTTCTATTCAAATCAGATGATAGTAGAGACCAGTAGGCCAATTCTGCTAATTTAAAACGTTCAAAATCTAGTCGCAGTCTCATCTCGGCGACAAACAAATGTCAAAAACTTGTCAAAATGTAGGGAAATTTGAAGTATTTTTGACAGATTGAGACTGAAATCAGACTGTGAACGTTCTTAAAAATTACGAGAATTGCCCCTCTGATTTTATGCAAATGCACGATTGCATATGCATTTGAATATTTTGGCATTTCTTGTTTCTTCTGAAATCTGCTAATTGTGTGTATGTTTTCTATAATTCCAACAAGAAAAATACAAAAGATGTGTAAAATAACACAGGCACAAAAAAATAAATCAAGGAATATAAGTCATAAACTTACTACCGCGCATTTGAAACAGTACGTTTTTGAGATCGAAAATTTTAATATCTACTTATACGCAAGTGAAGTAATTTGTAATGTTTTTGTAGTAAATTTTTTTCAGCCATTGTTGTACTTATACTTACTCATAATAAACACAAAAAAAAATTCTTGTATTAGATAAAATTTAATGTTGCTTATTTTGGCACTTTTTGGCCATTTCGTTGCATATTTCGAGCATTTACAAAGCTTAAATGCATGTACACTTCGGACATTTCAAATTGCATATAATGTGGTCTCCAATAATTAGACAAATGATAGACAAGACAGACATTGTTAAATTAAAATACCACAATGATAAATACCTAGATGTATGCAGATAATTATTTAATTATTATATGCTAAGGACTGATTCAGTATTTCCCAGACCGCAACCGATACCTAGATGTTATAAACGGTACATTATTAAGTTTCATCATAATACATAATCTTTATATTATGTGTTCGTAATTTCATCATACATTGCACCACACCCATGTTACTGAGATGATCGCGTTCGCTGGCAGTACAGAAATAACGGTATTTCCCTATAACAGTATGATAGGACCATATTACAAGATGACGCAAACGTCATCACCTTATCGGAAGATGCTATAATTTTTGTAAATGGCGGCAACTGTTAGAGGGTCCCGTGGCTAAATAAAAAACAGCCACACAGGTCGATCAGTCAGGTTAAGCTACGCTTGCCCCGGTTGGTTTGTGGATGGGTAACCATCTTTCCACCCCTCCGTGCCTCGGAAAGCACGTTAAGCCGTTGGTCCCGGCTGTCATTCGTGGATCTTTGACAGTCGTAACGGGTAGTCAGAAGCCCGAAAATCTGACAACCAGTCTTACCAGGGGTATCGTATTACCCAGTAACTGGGTTGTGGAGGTCAGATAGGCAGTCGCTCCATGTAAAATACTGGTATTCAGCTGCATCCGGTTAGACTGGAAGCCGACCCCAACATAGTTGGGAAAAGGCTAAGCAGATGATGATGGCGGCAACAGTCTATTTATACATTTTTTGCATTCTCAAACGAAAAAATACCGGATTTTTTGGCCGCCACATTGATAATTAACGTTTTTTGTCAGAGCCGGTTAGAATGCGAACGTCTTAACTAAAGCCAAGACGAGGAAAACACTTAAATAAAAACATACCTATCAATTATTACTAATTAGCTTCTGCACGCGACTTCGTCAGCGTATACTTCAAATTTGGGTCCAGAGAGTTATGAATGTGTAATAAAATCGGATAAAAAAATTCACCCGTAGGAATTTGTTAAATTTTCTAGGCTCGCAAAAATGTTTGTAAAGCCATTTCATATAAGTATCAGGATAAAAAGATCCTACGTGTTCATCCAGGTTTAAAGTATTTGTATGCCAAATTTCATCCAAATCCTTTCAGACGTTTTTGCGTGATTGAGTAACAAACATCTAAATATACAAACAATCATATTATTATTATATTAGTCGGATAAACACCGTGTAGGTAGCACGCGACTAAACTATAGTCCGCGCGGAACTAGTTGGCCGCGCCTTAGGTATGTGAGCGGTAGGACGGAGGGGCGGGGGCGCATTACTCAGTACGTGCGTTGCGAACTGCCGCCTCACCCCTTTCCCCACCTCAGCGGCCAACTAGTTCCGCGCGGACTATAATGGAAATCCACGGTCGTATGTAACAATTTTGCATTTCGTCTTTGGATGTCAGTTTTAAACCATTATTACAATTAAAGTGGAGCAGTGGTGGCTCAGCGGCCACGACTTACAAGTCGCAGGTTCGAACCCAGACAGGCGCTTTTTACTCTGCGTAAATTATTTCATCACCACTGCTCTCATAACGGTGAAGGAAAACATCGTAAGGAAACCGGCATGTCATAGAACCAAAAATTCGGAGACATGTGACATCTACCTACCCGCACTGGGCCCGCGTGGTGGATTATAGGCCACTCCCTCTCACAGAGAGGAGGCTGTGTCGCAGCAGTGGGATCATTATAGGCTGATAATATAGATATTACAACTAAACGGGTTAAATTAATGCGATTACTTGAAAAACCGGTTTCTGAATGCTGCTATTATGATTACTTTTTTTTACAAACGCTACGTTTTTTGCCTTTTTAGACAACAGACGCAAAAAAGTTATCTTAGGCAAGGTTAACATAGGGGTCGGTTTATTGGCAGGCGGCGGGGCCAACGACCTGACTCGCCGCAAGGGGACCAAGGGTGCCCAGATACGGGGTCATCTGGCGCCCATGTGCTGATGTGGTCCCTGGGGTGGTCACGGCGTGCTATGTGTTCTGGTGCGCCGGTGAAGGGGAGTAGTGCCCAGAGGAGGGTCCGGTAACGGACAGCCGCGGTGGGTTCACGGATGAGTGCTAACGCGTGCCCGTGTTCCCGCCATAAGCGGCGGAGCAGGACACCGTGGAGTTTTAGTGGGTTAGGCCTACGCCACACTTGACGGAAATTCCGACGAAGAATCGGTCGGTGCGCGGAGGACGGTACAGACGCAGAGGGCGAGTGGTCCGCGACGGAGCGACCGATCTGCCGCGTAGTGTGCCCGTTATTAGTCATTTATATGCAATAACATGTATTGGCGCTCCGACGCGGAAGACCCGCGACGGAATTTCCGTCAAGTGTGGCGTAGGCCTTTTAGAGTCCCACATAACTGCACTACTGTGCATGAGCATTTCTACACGTTAAAAAAAAAGGTTAGGGTCGGTTTGGATACCTCAATTTATGTCTACTAGTTCTGACTAAATATCTATCAATCAGCCAGCCTGACACCAGTCGACTTAGGTACTTCTGGGATAACCTTTACGGTACTCAATACAAAAGAAATAATGATTCACACAGTCGGTCACATAGGCGTGTCTGCCTGCAACTTCGTCTGTGTGAAATTTCTTATTTTAATATAAAATATAACACTTGGCAATACTACGCTTGCAATTAGTGAAAGAATCAGATCCATTCGATTTCACAACAGATTTCGAATCACAATATGAAGGATTTTAAAGGAAATTGCTTAAGTATTGCTTCATCTATTTAAAAAAATCGCCTGCTCGACAGCAAAAATGACGCAATTAATGTAAAAATTAAAACGGCGATTGCTCCTTTTAAATTGGTACTGATAACTTATCGAGACTCCTCCGTGCCTCGGAAAGCACGTTGAGCCATTGGTCGCGGCTGTCATTCGTAGATCTTTGACAGTCGTTACGGGTAGTTAGAAGCCCAAAAGTCTGATAACCAGTCCAATTAAGAGGACACCCAAAACCACCTAATATATGGGTTGTGGAAGTCTAAAATACTGGTATTCAGCTGCATCCGCACCCTACTCCCTAGTTGCGTAACACACGATCAATCACAATCTGTTTCAGTTTGACAGTACAACAACATTCATTGCATTACTTACTTTGTTGAGCAGAAATTTTCTGAACATAAGCAGCAATGGATTAACAATCTGTTTAAAAGTGATTCAGATTATGATTAATCGTGCGTTACGCAATTAGGGTGCCCGTTAGACTGGAAGCCGACCCCAACATAGTTGGGAAAAGGCAGGCAAATTGATTGAGGACTCATAGGTTAGCATAATTATAAAGCTGATATACGAGTATCAATCGGAAACTCGTACGAGGTAAGACCACAAATAAATATATCTCACACATTTTTCCTTTTAACTTTTAGTCCAGTGAAACTTCACATTGACGTAGGTAACTAGGTAATTGATACTATGACTCAAGATGGTTCATTCATACCACGCATATCAAATTTGATCATCAAGTTGGGGAAAATGATAGGAGCCTCTATAAATAAATGACCATGTTTAACTCTGCCATTTTCCCGGTCGTAGGTATGTTGGTACAATCATAGGTAGGCTCATTTTGAGAACTCCAGGAAGTTTACCTTTGAACATCTCATTGTTTTGACGTGTTGCCACATTGATACTTAGCACCCGTGCGAAGCAAGCGCGGCTCACTAGTTGTTAACATATTGTTGTTTTTACTAGATACGTTGGAGTCGGCTTCCAGTCTAACCGAATGAAGCATACATGGTCAAACATCCACAGGGCGATCTGACAAGCGTAGCATACATAACCTTGATTGATCGACCCGTGCAACTGTTATTAAGTCACGAGTTCTCAATTAGCTCCTATTACTTATAATAACACCACGCCTGTATTAACAACCAACACCAATACTATACTGGGCGTTTTTACTGATCGGTGGGAGTTCCCCATGCTGGAAAGGTGGGTGCGGCTTTGATAAGTACTTACTTAATCCATTCATTGCAGAGTTCACAACATGAAGTAAGTTGGCAACGCGTTGAACGCGGTAGTTACCAAATTTTGACCGTTGCTACGAAAAAAAGGGCGCGCGACAACGTTGTCAAATCGATCGCCTACGCGTAAAATGTATACATCCTTTTCCTAAATGACATGCTAAAATTTACTATACAGGGTGTCCCTGGAAGTATGGATCAAACCGAATAGGGGCGTGGGCAAGGTCTTTTCCAAACTATTTGATCCTGAGAATGATTGATGATTGAGAATTATTTTACGGTTCAAAAGTTGTGACCAATTTTTTTCAATCGTTTCACATAGTGCTCAAAGAAAAAAAATCATTAAAAATACTATCAGGGCTGTCTAAAAAACTTAAATTGACAGTTCCTGGTAGTTTTATTTTTATGATTTTGTTCTTTGAGCACTATGCAGTGATTGAAAATAACAAAAGTTGGTCTTAACTTTTGAACCGTAAAAAAATTCAGCAACATTCTCAGAATCATAAAGTTTGGAAATGACTTTGCCCACGCTCCTATTTGGTTTGATCCATACTTCCAGGGACACCCTGTATAACACGTTAAATTAGTTATTTTAATTTGGCACACGAATTAAATTTCATTATGTATTAAAGAATGCAGAAACTGATTTTTCTACACACTCAGGTACGTTATTACTATGTATAATTCATTTGAAGACGTACAGTTAGGAAACTGGAATTCCATGCGACTTCATCGGCACGAGCGAGTAGTGTACATTATCATGGCATTATCCTTCTAACGCATCCATTCAGTGACGTTTAAATTAAAACCCGCTATGTATTTAAATGAGTCAGTCTGTTTCAATAAACACCAATAAAATACATTGCGCTTTATTTACCATCATGAATTAATTGTAATTGTTAATGAAATTAATTTAATCATAATCATAATCATAAATCATTTATTTGCCTGAAACATGGGTACACAAGATGTTAAAATTAAATTATAGCACAGGACATATTTCACCCTCATTACGGGCATGCAAATTATAGTTAATTACAACAATTATTTAAATGAAATTAATTTAATTTAATTTAAATTACAATTACCTATATTTGAATTATTACAATTTAAATTATTATTAGAAATATGGTGATTACAATTACTTAAATTATTATTAAAGATAAAGTCTCAGGAAGTAAGAGGAAAAACCAGTATATTAGTGGACACCAAATCGGCATGAGCTGTTATTCAAAAAAACTTTAACAGTGTAGAAACTTTCCTGGATTAACTATTTTCGCAAGGCACAACAGAACCTTTTATATGGCAGGTCAATCATTCCTTTGGGCAAAGAGTTATATATTAGAGGTGCCATATAGGCACAGTTCTTTCTGAACAGTTCTAGCTTAGGCACTGGCATTTTTAAGGGCAGGTGGTTAATTTTACGTTTAAATGTATTGTCGTTGGTGGTGAAAAGATGACTGTGGTATTTAACAAATTTAGCTACTTCATAAATGTATCCCTTTACCTTATAATTTTATCAGATATTATATGAATTATCTTTATCAGAAATGAAGAGATCCGGAGGAGAACTAAGGTAACCGACGTAACCCGAAATATTACCAATCTTAAGTTGCAGTAGGCAGAGCCAGAACTGATGGACAATGGGGCCGAAAGTTTCTGGAGTGGCGACCGCGTACCGGAAGACGTAGCGTTGGAAGGCTTCCGACGAAGGTGGATTGACGACCTTTTGCAGATGCTGGATGCGAGAAGCACAGAACCGGTCGAAGTGGAGGTGCTTGGGAGAGGCCAATGTCCAGCAGTGGACGTCTTTTGGCTGAAATGATATAACTTTATGACGTAAAATTGTAAGTTAATAGTAGAAGGTAAACTGTTAACAATTACTTGAGTATTGTGTTTTGTAAACAATTAACATGAATTGTTGTTTATTTACTATTATTCAATGGGTTTTAGCTTACGTAAAATAATGAAGTAATTTCTATATAAGTATAACGTAAGTTCTGATTAATGTTTTCTTTATAATTATGCCATAAAGTAATTATTTTTTTTATAATTGACTTACACGAATCGAATTATGTACTTACTAAACAGATTTTTCCCTAAAATGTATGTGGGAAAAACATAGAAAAAGATTCGCTAATGAACCATTTTATTCATTCATTAGCTTCTGCCCGCGACTTCGTCCGCGTGAAATTTCGACACCCGACACACCGCGTCGTATCCTATCGCCCGTGCTATTACTACTTTTATTTTTGCTTGACCCCTAAGGGCCTTAGCGTGATTAAATAGTCTAAAGCCTTCCCCAAGGATTGGGCTATAAAAGGCAACAAGATTATTTCAAATTCGTCTCGCAGTTCCGAAGATTAGCGCGTTTAAACAAATAAACTCTTCAGCTTTATTATAATAATCTGAGAATAGATTGAAGGTATACCTACGTAAGAGTTAATAGCACCAGGGATAATTAATTTAAATCAATATATCCTACTTCCTACTAATATTATAAATGCGAAAGTTTGTGAGGATGGATGGATGTTTGTTACTCTTTCACGCAAAAACTACTTAACGGATTTTGATGAACCTTTACAGTAATAATAGTTTATACATCAAAATAACACATAGGATACTTTTTATCCCGATATTCACACGGGATTAAAACTTACGCGGGTGAAACCGCGGGGCGCAGCTAGTCAGTCATAAAATGGTTATAAATTAATTAAATAAAATTCAAATTTCGTTTATAGAGTAGCACAATCTTTTATTAAAGCGTTAACGTCGACCTTAATGAAATTTGACCAAGTTTAAAGTAATAAGAAATATTCTTGTAGGAATCATATCGTGGGGAATCCCTTGTCTGTTTTTTTATATTCGAAGCACGGTGTGGCGTGATGTAAATCTGAATTAAAAGATAATATGATTTAAAAAAATCCTGGCCTTGCGGTAGTGGCTTAACGAACGACACCGTTCACTCATAAAACTGACTTAACTTATTTAAAAAAATAAATTTTGTTCCACGCAGCATAAAGTCCTTTTTCTATTTATTTTTTTGAGGCGAAGTAAATCTGCTCTTGATTGAATCATTTTTAATGGTACACATTCGAATAATTAAGCATAATTATCAAATACGGGCTGTATTTGAAGGAGGGCCCGTGGCTAAATAATAACAGCCACACAGGTCGATCGATCAGGTTAAGCTACGCTTGCCGCGGTTGATCTGTGGATGGGTGACCATCTATACATAACTAGACCCCTCCGTTCCTCGGAAAGCACGTTAAGTCGTTGGTCCCGGCTGTCATTCGTGGATTTTTGACAGTCGTTACGTGTAGTCAGAAGCGCGAAAATCTGACAACCAGTCTTACCAAGGGGTATCGTATTACCCAGTCTCTAGGTTGTGGAGGTCAGATCGCCAGTGTCTTTATGTAAAATACTGGTATTCAGCTTCATCCGGTTAGACTGGAAGCTGACCCCAACATAGTTGGGAAAGGCTCGCTCGGCAGATGATACCAAATACAGCCCGATTTAAACTTTATGGTAGCTTGGAACATGAGGTGAGTCGCTGCGCAGTAATAAATTCACCTATCAGCAGGATGAGGGGTGAGGTACTGCGCAGTGAGTAGCACTTCAGAGCCACCATAAAGTTCGAAGCGGACTATACCTACCTATAATTTTAAGGTTTCCTTAAACGGATGCGAAAAACATCATGAGGATAGTACGGTTGGCCGCACTTTAGTGGGAACAATTGGATCTTGAGCTTCACCTTAATTGCCTAACACACTATCAATAGGAATCTGAATAATTTTGAAGCAAATTGCTAATCCATTGCTTCATAAGTTCGAAAAAATTGTCTGCTCAACACGTAACGCAATTAATGCTGCTGAACTGTCAAAATGAAATCGATTTCGATTGACAATGTGTTACACAACCGCGGATCGATTCTGGAAAAATCTCACCTTGAAAAGTTAGGTGAAGTGAGCTGTCAAGAGTATCAATCCCTAGAATCAGGATGACACTGACAGCTAACTCCACGCTCACTTCACCTAAGTTTTCACGGTGAGAGGTTTTGACGTTCAAAAGTGCCTTTAAAGGGCCTATTTGAAATAAATGATTTGACTTTTGACTTTGACTTTGATGGTTACAGAATCGCACTGCTGCCCCGCAGGCCTAGTGTAGTACAGAGTTCCAATACAATAAATGGCCAGCTTATACTGGATTTGTTACCTATTGGCCTATTGTACAGACGCCAGCACATCAAGCTACCTAAAATCTGTCAAATTTATTTAATAGATTTTCAACGTTATCGCTAAAGCATTTGGCTCAAAGTTGATTGGGAAAATTTGACAGTTTCGGGTAGCTTGATGTGCTGGCGTCTGTACCTACCTCTTCACGAACTTCAGAAGCAATAACACATTTAAACGATTATATACATTTCAGTTTTATGTTTGAACTGTTTGAAGGTAATGACATAACAACCACCTGTAATCTCAGGAAGGGTTAAGCAGAGGTTAGGTCAAGATGGGTGTCGCAGTCATCATCATCATCATTTCAACCCGGAATCACTCACTACTTGTATAGGCTTCGCCTTTCTTCTGCTATACTTCCCTGTTCTCTGCGTCTCTCGTCGAGGTATTTCCTGCGACCTTGACGATATCGTCAACCCAGCGCACTTTTGTACAGTCCAGGGCCTCAAGTCTGCTATTACAATAGTGTCAGAATGGTCTATCATTGATTTCATAATTGTTGATTTTGACAAGTTTGGTAATCTACTAATATAATGGCGTCATTATGACTTTCCAATGGTCAACCACTGACACTCCATTGAAAGAAATGGCATAAAATAGTAATCTCGTACATAATGACAAATACGTATTATGTAAAAATATACCTACTCGTATATTAAATGAAATATAGCTAGCATGAAATTTAGTACTAGTTTTTCGAAAATCATTTCTACTAACAGGTTTTATAATAATGGCAATACGACAATGTTATTAGAACACAGTTCTATTACGAGACCATTGACCGACCAGTGATCGACCATTATGAATTTAGCAGATTACGAACTTTTATCAAAATGTCAATGGGATCGTGTTGGAATGACAAATTTATAAAAATAGCAGACTTGGGCCCCTGGTTTCTTTGGCCTAACCTTGGCCAACGTTCGGTCATCTCTTCGTCTAGCTAGAAGTCCTTCCCAAGGAGGAAATAAATAAATTCCCCTTGAGGCGCCTCGCTCTGTTCCCGACGTCGGGTGACGGGTGTCACAGCAAGATGGTTAAAGCCGTGCCATAAATAAGGTAGGTATGTCTACAGATTAGGACCCGAGACTTTTGGAAATCGAAAAAACCAGAAAAAATTCCGAAGCCAGTCTTACCAAAGAAGTATTGTGTTACCCAGTAACTGTTCCATGTACTCGTAAAATACTATTGTATGATATTTACCTGCATTCGGTTCGACTGACTATGATAATGATCTTTAGCAAATCAATAAAACAACTTATGTTTATCATTTGACATTTATTGAAACTCACGTACAAAATATGCATATAACTTACTTATTAACAACAAGCTAACCTATGCAGCCTACAGCTGAAATTATATCTTTGTAGAAGAAATAACAAAAGATTGGATTGAGTGTCAAAATTATATTGGCAATTCGATTTAGCCAGTCGATTCTGTAAAAATCTCACCGTGATAACTTAGGTAAAGTGAGCTATCAATAGTTGAAATCCCTAACATCAGGTGGAGTGACGGCTCACTTCACCTAAGTTTTCACGGTGAGTTTTTACAGAATAGCACTGCAGTTCCGAATTATATTGGCAATTTAATTCGATTCAGTCCCGGCGAGGTAGTTGCGTAAGGGCAAGGCCACAACACTGCGTTGCGGCGTCGCATCGTAAAAATCTACGACGCTGTATCTACGAATCTGTATTGCAGTGTGACGTTATTTTTGCGATGCGACGCCGCAACGCACTGTTGTGGCCTGGCCCTAAGATACTTACAATGTCAATGCCTATCATTTCGACAGTGAAAAAACTAATTTATTGCGTTTTTCACATTATTAAGTAGACGAACTTCTCAAACATATGAAGCAATGGATTAGCAATTACCTTTAAAATCTTTCGGATTGTGATTTAAAATGTGTTAAGGAATTGGGCTATAGATATTAGATTTTAAATTGTTTACATTCTCTTTCAAATTGTAAAAAGCTTGCTGCATAAGCAGCCTATAATGTTCTCTCTCTGTGAGAGGGAGTGGGCCGTAATCCACCACGCAGGAGTAGTGCGGGTTGGTAGATGTCACATGTCTTCGATATTTGGTTCTAGGACATGCCGCTTTCCTCACGATGTTTTCCTTCACCGTTTTGTGAGCAGTGGTGATGTATTATTTACACAAAGTAAATCGCCTAGCTGGGTTCGAACCCACGACCTAGAACTAGTAAGGTAGAGCCGTTACCACTGGGACACCACTGCTCACAAAGCTTGCTAAATGCGCAAAAATATTAACTTTATTTAATGTGATATCAGTAGAAAACATTTAATTATCTTAATGTCAATTCACGCCGACGAAATTTCGGGCAAAAACGCAAAAAAATATACCTATTCGAACAGATACGAACGAAAATGTTAAACAATGTTCTGATACGAAATATATTACACACAACTAGGGCAACTGGCTTCTGACTAACTGACTGACTCCTTGACAATTCAAAAGTGCTTGTAAATCGTTTATGTATATTGTATAAGTAATAAGTAATAAGTGCTTTGAGTAAGTCCTGTATTACAGAACGTCACTCAATACTCAAGGTTTCAACCAATCAAATGGCTTGAATCTAGTTTTAAGTAATGCTTGAGTATTGAGTGACGTTCTGTAATAGGGGCCTAAGAGTTAAGAGTTTAGACAGATGTCATCTTTCCAAACCGTCATTTCAGGCACATGCCATCTATTCGAACTGTCATTTTTATTTAATTATTTACTAAGGACGAACTCCACCAAACTTTATACTTAGAATAAGACTTATTCTGAGCATAAATTTAAAAATTTTGACAGTTTTCCATACTAGAACTCTCAGACGTCAGTTATATTCCACGGATAAAAGATATCTGACTTTGGTGAAATAAGCCCTAAGGTAAAAAGTAATAGTTTACGTGGTTTTTAAAAGAAAACCTGTTTAAACTTAAAAGTGGTTTTGGTAGGATAAAATACTGTAGAATAGAATAACGTGTATTGTCTCCAGTATTACAGCTATTAGCTGCATAAGAATACAAAATTCAAATATGGGCCCTCTGTGTCTGATTTCTAGTAAGGTAAAAGCATTATAACAGACAGCTGCTGTGCGACCTTGATCAAGTACGATCGATTTAAAATCTGTACCGATGGGTGAGTGACGCCGGAAGAACAATTGACATAACTTAAGAGACTAGGGCTTAGAATAGAATAACCGTTAATTGTGTCCAGTATTACAGCTAGTATCTGTTAACAATATAAAATGCAAAGATGTTTTTTTTTTTTTTTTTACCTCTGTGTCTGCTTTTCATTAAAGTAGAAGTAATAATATTATAAAGAATATTGGATCTTCACATATCTTCGATCATGCAGCTACCGTGTTTTTTCATACTTCAATAGGTAAAAATTACGATAATTCACTCTTTAATCCCTCTAGGGGATGGATTTTCAAACATCCTTCCATAGTCATCACTTTTGTTATTTCAGAAACCTTTTTGCAAATTAGGAAAGAAAGAAAAAATGTTTATGTAATTTGTTGTTTTTGTTGCGTATTTCTTTAGTGATTCAAAAGTATGTGATTGTAAATTATACCAAACATTTACTACCTCGACGCCACACAGTTCTGCAAACTCCGTTCATTAGTATTGAATTTCTGATTTTCATCATCTACTTTTGCTGTTGACTGTACTTGGGATGAAAAGTAGGCAAAAAATCATAAGTAAATTCCGACTATCCACCTCGTATAGGGTGGATAGTCGGAACAGGATAGAGAGTCACACTTTTCCGAGTATCCACCCTATTAGGGTGGCTTTTTTAGGGTGGATAAACGGAATAACCCATTCTAGTGTTTTGTGTTATATATTAGAAGTTTAGTAGTATATAACTTGGGGTTTATACGTGTAACTAATATTGTAAATGTTCGTATATATGCCGCTTTCAGCGGCGGATGTGTCCTGAACATAACTTTATATACCTACTAACCAACTTTGTACTTACCATATCCGACAAATAAAAAATGTCTTTGTGTTTTTAGATCCAGCGATTTAGGCTGTACGTTGTCTATCAGTGAATGAATTTATTTTTTTTATTAAGTAGATAGCGAATGTCAAATGTTTCTTTTTCATTTTTAGAACCTGTTATCAATGTAAGTAGATTTAAATCAATCGAACATAGAATGGATAGAGTGATAACCCGACGGAAGAATGCTATATCCCTTCCCTTCTTACTGAAAAAGAATTTGGCGAAGTTTTTTTTATGATTTGACATGTAAACGGTTTTTGATTGATGACATAACAATATTTGTTTTTGTTTGCTTTATATTTGATTATTGCTTCTGTCATGATTTGACATGTAAATTATTTTGTAAAATTCGAACACAATGTAAATTGTTTGATGAAATAAATTAAATAAAAATTATCAACGGGGCAGTCAATATACACAATACAATACACGATACAATATTATGGAACCAAGATTGTTGACAATTAAATGAATTATTTTCGCTGACATCTTATTGAGGCTGACTGGTGGTTTGCCCGCAACTTCGTCAGCGTCGATTCTAATAATTCAAAGGGTTGGTATATAATTGCGTTAATCCAGACTATACGTCTACTTCAATATTTACGAGAGTTCGTTCAAATTCTAAACGGGGACCGTTGGGAACTGAAACCAGTTTTGGGGAGATTGATAAACATCAAAAAGTTGGCATTTTATTTTGAAAAGACCGATACCTTTGGCATCTAAAAGCCATTGCATCATCCTAGAATGTTTTGTACAACATGCAAACCACTGATTTATAACACGTACACCGATCTGAGCGCAATTCTAGTATTCTCAATCATGTTCGCATTCTAATCTGTCTCAAATCGATCAAAAATACCTCTAATTTTCCTACACTTTTGACAAGATTTTGATAGCTGATTTTTACATATATATTTTTTTTATTTTGACATTGCTAGTCACTGAGATGAGATTGCGACTAGATTTTGAACGTTTTTAATTACGAGAATTGGCTTTCGGTTACTGTTCAGAATATAAATATCTTAATGATCTAAATACAAAAAGCACATTTGCCAACTTCAACACAATTTCGTTTTCTAGTTACTAATCGGACGATGAAAAGTTTCTCAGTGTTTCCGTTGCTTATCCGTATGGTATCTCGGTGATCTCTGAGAATGGATTCTGGCTAAGAAACTTGGAGTGCAGCTGAGGGATGAAGCTGAGGGTCGTTCTGGTGAGGGTCCAATCCTCCCTTCCAGCCAGTGCGTTGACATTTCACCTTTCCCCTAAAAAAACAAGACGTTCAGTTTAGATGACCCCATGGTCAACGACGCTACTCAAAAGTAACTTGTTGTAAAAGTAACTTGTTGTTGTTGTTTGTTGTGTGTGTTGTTGTTATTGTTGTTGTGTTGTGTTCTCATTAGAAGATGATCAATCTCTACAGGTTCGTGTTAAATTGCGTTTGAATTGGCCAATGTCAAGCAATGGCTGATTTGTAAACATCATTAAAGAAATATCATTTTAATCAGACACTGTACAGACGTCAGCACATCAAGCTACCCAAAACTGTCAAATTTTCCCAATCAACTTTGAACCTTATGCTTTAGTGATAAAGTTGAAGATCTATTAAAGAAATTTGATAGATTGCAGTTGCTTGATGTGCTGGCGTCTGTAGATTTGATACACTACTACGTACGTCAACAAATGACTAAATATGATTACCTTGACATCAACGACGCCGCGAGGAGCCGTTAGAAAAAGGCCAGTCTTGTCGAGAGCCCTCTTCACGTCGTCTGATATTTGGATCTTCATTGCTGTAAAAAAAAAAAACAAATTGTTGAATCGGAAGTTATAGCAGCTTTCTGTATAAGTCTGAATCAACATGATGGTTTAATTTTTATTCGGTGCAACAACGATTAGTTGACATATAAAGGGTGACTGGTAATTAGTGACCGATACTTAAACACATGACTGTACTCATCATAGTTAACAAATTTCCCAAAGAAACTATTTGTTTTAATTTACCAAGCGCATGACCCCAATCACCCCCTAGAACAGCGCGTGCGGTACGTATGGTTGTTGAATGAATGAAAAAGAACAAAGCATGGTAAAAGTGGAATAGTTTCGTTTGAAACAAAGGATTAGCAGCTATCTGACTACTCTGAGAAGAAAGTCATACATATTGTTGGTCAGATCATGTGACGACATGTAGATTGGTGTCTGAAATGGTCTTTTGAGGAAAGAACCACACAGATTGAGTAGGCCTGTCCAGTCAGTGCACGCATTTGTCAGTAATCGTGCAGCTCAATTTAGAACTCAAGGAGCTCAACGATTAGACGAACAATACCAAAGAAAGGACAATTGGGTAGGCTGCATAAAGTTCGCAAACTGCCAGACCATTCATTAAACCTAACTGAAGGTAAAAAAAAAACAATGACCCACATAGTCCTCACATTCACAATAATTAAAATAATACTATAATTTACAAAGTAAATATTCATGTCATTGTACACACATCAAAAGTCTCTAGGGATCAAGCATTTTTATGCGGATTTCTTGAGATTGAGATGTGGCTTTGTAATAAATTTATGATTTTATAAATTTATATGAATCCTTTTTGGTGCATTTCATAATTTGAATCAGGAACTGTGAATCAAATTCGAGTAAAAGATGAAAATCAGCTGTCAATATTTTCCCTATAAAAACATACAACGCATTGAAGACATTATTAGTGCTACTGTTTCCCTACTACTGATTAAAACCAACGTTATTATGGAGCGGCGACGTCATTTAAGCAGGGAAGAAATGCTCAGAGCCGTGGGAATGATAGAAGCTGGTTCCCGGCAACGTACTGTGGCTTTAGCTCTGAATACAAGTCAGAGTGTTATCAGTCGACTTTGGACACGTTACCGAAGCACTGGTACCGTGGCTGAGCGCCATGGAGGACGGTATCGCTGCACCACACGGAGACAAGACCGATACATTCAAATCTTAACTCGAAGAGCTCCAACAATAACCGCCATGATGTTAGCCGTGAGGCTTCATCACTCTTCAGGGAACTTAATTAGCGACCAAACAGTCAGAAACCGCTTGCATGAAGTGAACCTTCATTCCCGAAGACCGCTACGGGTACCACCTATAGCAATGCACAATCGTAGGATTCGATATCAATGGGCTCTTGAACACAGAAATTGGGCAGAAGAACAATGGCGTTTCGTGTGCTTTTCTGATGAGTCTCGTTTTGGTATGAGACCGGATACAAGACGTATACGACACTGGAGAACCCCTGGACGCCAACAGCGATTAAAATCCTGCCAGGAAGTCCATCCTTATAGTGGTGGAACCATCATGGTATGGGCGGGTATTTGGATCGGCGGAAGAACTGAGTTGATTTGGATCAGAGGCAACCTCAACGCTCAAATTTATGCTGAGACGATTGTATCAGACGTCATCGTTCCTCTACAAGTGCAAATCGGTCCCTTATTTCAGTTAATGCATGATAATGCACGACCGCACACCGCAAGAGTTGTAAGACAGACTCTCGCCGCAGCTAACATCAATGTCCTGCCCTGGCCTGCTCAGTCGCCAGACTTGAACCCGATTGAGCATGCATGGGATATGCTACAGAGAAGAGCTCTGCCGAATATGGAGGGTATCCAGTCGCAAGAAGACCTTTTTTTGTTGTTGCAACGAACATGGGCGGCCATTCCACAGCGTGATTTGGATGAACTCATTTTGAGTATGCCAAACCGATGTTCTTGTGTTGTTAGTGTTCGCGGTAGAAACACGGATTATTAATTGTTTAAGTTACCCAATAAAATTTTAGAGAAAACTGTTATTTCAGTCTTTTTTTCGAACTTTTGTGTTAGTGGTTCAAATGTCAAAAATCCCTTTATTAGGAAAATGGCAAATTTCTTTATTAATGCAAAGGTGACTTGGTTTATCGTTACTGTGACAAACGAAAACACTTTATTTGATGAATCCTTAAAGAAAATTTTAATTAATATCAATCAGGAGAAAAGTTATTGCAAAAATATATGTTGATCCCTAGACACTTTTGATGTGTGTATTTATAAAATGGAATATGGGAAACAATTAGTGAGCAAAAAAAAAAGCTGGACTTACGCTCTCCAGTGCTTTCCATTCTGCTTGCTGTGTTGATGGTATCTCCAAATAAACAGTATCTTGGCATTTTGCTCCCCACAATGCCAGCAACACATGGCCCCATGTGGATACCGCTTCTCATACAAAGTGTCTGGAAAAAAATATACAATTTTATGGAAATTGGTTCTCATTGAGCATTTTTGTAGGTAAAAGTGTATTACTGGACAAATGCTGATTGAGCATGTCGTCGCTGGGCCTGTCAAATTACATATGTGAATTTTTTATTTTCGTTTTTTGCACTAAACATAATTATGTGCATTCGAAACACATAGAATTTGTTCAGATAGAGTCCTTGTTGTGATTTTCGAACTAGAAACAATTATAGTTCGAAAATCATAAAAAAAACTTTATCAACACATCGAGAATGAAACGGAGATTATGTTTCGTGCAAAAAACGAAAAATAAAAATAACACATATGGAATTTGGCAGCGACGATGTGCACTTTCTATCAAGATGGGCGGACGGTATTGTTATTGATATCGCGGGTAGAACCTGGCACAGGAGCGTGAGGAAAGAAAGGCTTAGACTGGAGGTGTAGTGGGTGAAATCGGACTGTGGATAATGATGATTTTCTGTCAAATAAAGAAGCCACGCTAAAGGCTCCAGCTTGCATAGTAAGCAAACTGAAGTGACAGTGGCCATGTCTGTGGAAGGAGCGATGACCGGTGGAGCAGACGAGTCCTGGAGTGGAGACCGCTTATCGGCAAGCGTAGTGTGGGACGCCCCCAGCTAGATGGACGGACGTCCTAAGAAAGGCCTGGAGGTGAATGCGGAAGGCGGAGGACAGGGTGTTGTGGCGCAGCCTGGGAGAAGCCTATTTCCAGCAGTGGACTGCTATAGGCTGAGTTGATTTAAATTCGCGTTCATACACTAAGGTCACTCTTATAATTAAGAATATTGAAATTAATTGTTTAAAAAGAATAGGAAAAAAGTGATGTGGCGGCTGTCGGCACATGACCTTAGTTTTGGAATTCCCCTAAAATTGTTTGGGGGGAATTCCGAAACTACCGTCTTTTATAAACTAAGGTTACAAAAAAAAAAAAACTATTTTGTTACTTGTATTTTGTGTTTCACGAACTGTGTCCAACAAATGAACGCAATTTTTTCTTTCTTTCGTAATGTACTGCATGTTTAACGTCATTTTATGCCATGTATCTCATTTGTAAGTAGGAAGTACTTGACGAACTGTCGTAGTACCTACGTTACTATAAATTTATCAGGAACTGCCCCGTTGGTCTCGTGGTCCTGGGTTCGATTCCCGGGTCAATTTGTTGATCCAACAATTTGAAGCCACTCCGTCTCGTACCGAGAAACTGACTCGATGAGTCATCCGTATATGATACTGACAACTTTGGTACAGAAGTGATTCAGATTATTTATTGTCTGACCGACTCATTACTACTCCTATACTACTGGTTCTCGAACCAATTTAATACTTTTAATTGGTGTAAGTGACAAGCACAACTCTTTTAGATACACGTTGCGCATCCTCATGTAAAATTTATTCAAACTCATGCGTTTCCATGTCAGCAAAGTTCATAATCTTGTTTACGATTAACTCATCATCTTTATGATACCTCTTTATGATACTCTTATGGATTGCCAATAAAATTGGTGTTGGAGGCTAATATTATTGTCATGCGATACCAAGGATGATGATACCAAGAACAATACATACACCACGCCTGTATTCCCTAAAGGGTTAAGCAGAGGTCTACCTATAGTACACACACATTTTGCCAGTTATGTCTAAGGTGGGACCAGTCGTGAGCTCGAACTCACTGGTGGTCATGGGCAAAAAGCACGCTGTCTCACCTGGCTTCGTGTCCGACAAAGATAATATCAGTGATGAGCAGTTAGACGCTAGTCTACACGCACAACGTCTAGTTCTCACGCACAGAAACACCGTTCCGAACTGAAAGGGGCGTAAAAAAATTCGAAAAGTGCTTTGGAAAATCGAGTTTCATGAAAAAATCACTGCATCAATCAATTACAAATAAAGTTTATTGATTTCTTCGATAATTGAGCTTTGCTGGTACCGACTTTTTTTGAAGATTTTACAGTTCTTTTCTTACTTATTTACACCCAAAGTTACGTTAAAAATAGCAAAAAAAAACGTATTTTTGTTGGCTCATAACTTTTTAATGGCTTTTTATTATACTACTATTCTGTTTCCGTACAGACAAAATTAATAATAAGGCAAACTATATCATGTTTAACTTTGGATGCACAATGTCAAACAGTGGAGTATGTATGGAAAAAATATCTACTAGTGCCAACTTAAGGCACATGTAACAGGGGGCGAGCCTTCACCAACCAAGCACAAATCCAGACTCACTTTAGAAACGGTCGGCCATTTTGCTCTTCTTGATGATATATTGGCTTAGCCAGCTAACTTTAAATTCATTGGCCACCTCTGAGGAGGTCAAAGTAAGTAGGTAACCTATATACTCAAAAATATTTATTTGCCTTTCTGCACTCTGTGACCTAAGCCTCCACTTAAATCACACTTATCTGCAGCAGGATCGTCCGAAAGGGTTACCACTACCCCGCAATATATAGGGCTAAGGAAGGAACACGGGTGGGTTTTAGTCAGTAAGAGTCTGACACTCCCTTCTGCTCCACCCAGAGCGGGAAGGGTCATTTGACGATTTCCCAAAAAACAATTACACACAAAAAAAAATTACACTTATCTGTGACTTAAGTAGTCCATTTTTAAACAGAAAAGCGTGACTTCACTCGTATTGTAAAATATGTAGTATAAAATACCTACGTGTGACTTAATTATAGTATTAACGAAAAGCGTTTAGCACGCTACTTAAATCACACGCATCGTAATTTACTATTAAAAATCCGTGCAGCGTGTGGGATGTCAATAATATGCCTCACGGCGTTCGACGTTTTGCGCGTGGGCGCATCCGGTGCAGCCAAAATGGCAACATTTTTCTGTAGAGACCGTTTCCTTCGTATTAATGTCACCATACACGTAACAACATCGTCTACCTTGCAAACAGGCTAGGCAGTTGATGATTTTATGTGGGAAGTTAGTTGAGAAAACCCAACTATGTTGGGGTCGACTTCTAGTTTAGCCGGATGCACCTATAGTACCAGTATTTTTACATAAAGCGTCAGGCTATCTGACCTCCATGTCCCAGTTACTGGGTAACACTATACCCCTTCGTAAGTCTGTTTGTCACAATTTCGGGCTTCTGACTACCCGTAACGAATGTCAAAGGCCTGCGAATCGCTGGCTTTCGGTATCCAACCGTCACCGAATGACATCTACCCGCACTGGGTCCGCGTAGTGGATTAAGGCCTACTCCCTCTCAAACAGAAGAAGCCTGTGTTGCAGCAGTGAAAACAGTGGCAGCAGTGGGTGGGTGGTAATTATGCTAAAATATCGGAGCTCTATAGAGCCCACATATGCTATTGTTTGCAGATAGGTAAGATATACCGAACGTCAGATGAAGAATCAAACTCCAACTTTGCTACTACCATCGGATACTGCCAAAATATCTATCAGTTTTATCACACACACGTTCTGGGGCCCAAGTCTGCTATTTTTATAAATTCGTCATTCCAACACGATCCCATTGTCATCTTGCTAAAAGTTCGTAATCTGCTAAATTCATAATGGTCGATCATTGGTCGGTCAATGGTCTGAGAAAAGGTACTACTAAATGTCATGCTAGATTTCATTTAATATATATTTTTACATATATTTGCAAACTGAAGTAACTAGGAAGAAGTTCGTAAATAGCAATAAACATTACATTTATTCATTTATCATTATGTACGAGATTACCATTTTATGTCACTTCTTTCAATGGAGTGTCAGTGGTTGACAATTGGAAAGTCATAATGACGCCATTATATTAGTAGATTACCAAACTTGTCAAAATCAACAATTATGAAATCAATGATAGACCATTCTGATGCTATTGTAATAGCAGACTTGAGGCCCAGTATGATATTTTGTACAGTTTTATCTGAAACGACCGACGTGAACTGTTGCAGGTACGTGTTGGTCTAGCAGCCAAGGAAACGCATCCGTTCAGGACGTTCGACCCAGCGGGATGATTGCCTAACACACTAACAGTGCTATTCATTTTGACGGTTCAACAACATTCATTGCGATATTTACGTTGTTGAGCATACAAACTTTTTGAAAATATTAAGCAATGGATTAGCAATATCCTACTTGTTCATTCAGATTGTGATTGATTATGTGTTACGCAATTGGGGTGCAGGTTCCGGTTCGGTATAAAAAACTACTGTATTAATTCGTTTTTTTAGCTTTGTGTTCACCACCTTTAAATCAACTGATTAAATATTTAATCAGTTCTATTTATAAATACTTTCTAATTTGTTTTCTGTCATTGTCTGGTAGAAAATGCCCAAGGCATTAAGTACGCCTTTGTACAGTTTTTACTTGTGCATAAAGCTTTAATAAATGAATAAATAAAATTTCCTCAGGAAATTTGACATAAACCAACTGTTTAAATACCTAACCGGTGGTTTGAATGTTAATAAACTCAGGCCTTAAACGAAGAAGTGACTATATTTGAATAAAGAATTTGAAATAATTTCAAAGCTATAGAACAACAAACTGAATATCATACTGAAAAAAGTTTAAATTCCATTGCAACCAAAAACTTATTAGTTTTTTTTGGTACAAAATGGTCACTTAAAAATCAACTTAGAATACATTTCAATAAAGTAGATAACTGATTAAGTGGCGATGGAATGTAAATTATCTAAGATTATGAACACTGGTAGCGATAGGTTTTGCAAAAGTAAGGTCAGCAATAAAGAGATAGCAAAAGAAACGAAATGACAAGAGCAAGTGAAAATATTTGTTAATTAAGTGTAAGGTGCTTAACAATAAAACAATTAATTGTGCAACAGTAATTTACAAAAGCAATCGTTTCGATAAAAACATCAGTCATTGTTAAATCATGCATAATCGGCCTATAATGTTACCAGCTGGGACACAGGCCTCCTTTCTTCGAGAGGGAGTGTGCTGTAATCCACCACGCAGGCCCAGTGCGGGTTGGTAGACGTCACATGTCTTCGAATTTTTGGTTCTAGGACATGCCGGTTTCCTCACGATGTTTTCCCTCACCGGTTTGAGAGCAGTGGTGATGAATTTATTTACACAAAAGCGCCTACCTGGGTTTGAACCAACGACCTACAACTCGTACGTCGAGGTTGTTACGATTGGGCCACCACTGATGAATTTACATTAATAAAGGCTGTTTAAGCTTGTGTAAAACAAAAGATGAAAATAGAAATAAGTATTAAAAGCGAAGACACAGATATTATTACCTAGATTAGTACCTGATCAGGTCGATGCGGTAGTCTGCACATGGATGTCGCTTCCAGTAGCTCTAGAGCCATACTTGCTATTTCTGTCGCATGCTTGTTGCCTTTAACAAAAATGCAAGAAAACTAGTTAGGAATGTAATTTTTTGGCTGAATGTTCTACCCATACCAGACATTTAATTAATATATTCAGGGTCTCCAACAAAATAAGTACACAATTTATACAAGACACATAAATAAAGAGCAATTTCAGGTATTTAGTAGGTAGGTGCACTCTACTTATAGTAGACCATAGCATGCACATTAAATTAACAATTAAGCTAACAAAGTTAAAATATTATTAACATTTTAAAAAGTTACTAAAATAATAAAGGTCAAAAAGAAAAAAATATATTTAGAGATACTTAAATTAAATTAGATCTACTAAAAATAAGACAAATTATTATAACGTTACCGTTTCTAACTGGTAATCCTGAAGCAACCATGTAAGAATCTCCAATGGTCTCAATTTTATACACGTCGTAGCATTCAATTTTCTCGTCAAATAACTTGTACACTGAGTTTAGGAAACTAATGACCTGAAAAAAGATAACATTTTTTCAGGACTGTTTGAACAGCCAAATCAAAAACTGTCTTAAACCAACAACCTCATGTGAGGTCATTGTACCTACTCATCATTATGAACAACTTTTACTGTGGGACCAAACCTGAAAACGCGAAAAAAAAATCAGCAGTTCCCTACATTTATGTTCGTATAACTCGTCAAAATGTAGGGAACAACAGATTTTTTTTCGCGATTTCAGGTTGGGTCCCATAGCATAAGTTGTTCATAATGATTAGTAAGTACAATGACCTCTTAAGAGGTTGTTGGTGTTTTTCCAGTAACCCTGTATAGTAGCGAAAAATACTTAAAGGGGACTCGGGTCCGATTTGAAAGCCGGGAATCCAAGGGTGTATTCATGTAGGACGCTGGTAACCAGGGTCACAAAGTATGAAAACTGCCTGCGCCGACCAGCGCATAATGTTTTGTAATTTTAAGAAATTATTTCGTTTCATGGAAATGTGTAGCAATAAATATATTTTATGATGTCTGATTACTTGACCACGGCTAATATCAAATATCTTTAAAAATAAAAATTAAAAATAAATGATTCTTGAACTAACTTAACCACTTTTCTTGACCATCATGATCAGCTATTTATATTATTATGATATGATACTAGAATTGAAATTTCATCAAGAAATTAGGCAGACAAGGTGAAATGGATGGACTATGTGAACAGTTATATAAATAGAACTGTAGGAAACTCTGAGATGGCTTATAAAGAAAGAAGTACGGAAGAAAATGTCCACAATTAAAATTGTAATATATGTAAGGGCAAAAAGAGCACTCGATGTGCCAACGCTTGGGGCAGGCTAAGTCCAGCAGTAGACATCTTTCGGTTGAAATACTCGTAATGATGGCGTTGAAGGGTAGAAAGATGACAAAAGTAATATCACCAGAACTTCACAATGACAGAAAGATGACAAATATAACATCATCAAAACTTCATAGATGGTGAAAAGGTTACAAATATAATATCATCAAATCTTCACAGATGGTAGAATGACGACAAATGTAATATCAGCAGAACTTCATAGATGGATTACGTAAAATGGTTGAAAAATCAATCACATGATTTCTACTGTTATTTAGATACGTGTAAAATGTAATTAAAAGCTGTTAAATTACCTGGTACGGCGTGGACACTGCAGCAATTGCGGTAAACCCAACAATATCGCTAAAATATACTGTCACCGAAGCAAAGAACTCCGCTGGGACCTGAAATATCTTAGAATTTTAGACTTAATCACAATTGTCACATAATTTATATTACTATTTGGTTATTTTCAATGGTACGAGTAGTATTTACCAAAAGAAATCATCTGCCTTTTCCCAACTATGTTTGGGTCAGCTTCCAGTCTAACCGGGTTCAACTACCAGAACTAAGTGCCTGTATTTTACATGATGCGACTGCCTAACTGAACTGAACCCAGTTATTTATTATTATTTATTTTTTAATAGAAGATCACAAAAATACCTAATAGTAACAATCAGTTACGTCAATTTGAATACATTGCTCAGCGATAAGACTTAATGAAGTGCTATTAATAATTATAATGAGGACGTACTCACAGCCGATTAAATTATGTATGTTATGTGGATCAATATTATCACAGTTTCGTTACTGACTCACTGTTTATTTATTTACGGACTACTAAGAAGAGGTCACATCAAGCTATACATTTCCAGTTTTAGCTGACCTCTCATTTTAAAGATTTTTCGTGCAAAGAGAAGTCAGCTTATAATTTATTATTATACAGCTTTATGTGTCGCCGTGCGTACCTTGCAATTCTCTTCTACAATATCAAAATTTGTATAAGTAGTAGGTATACATTAGTCCTTATCTGTTAGATATTGGCCCCGATTCTGTTGTTCACAAACTAAACTAAATTTAAGCTCAGCGCATCTTTTTCTTTCTATTTTATTAAGAAAAGGATAGAAAATAAATATTAGGTTAGTCAGTTCAGCTCATAAAACGTCACAAATAAACCCTAGCGTACCTAACATGCGTAACGTTGCTCCCATTGCCATATCATAGGGCAAAGTTCAACTACATTCTAATGAAGAGCGCGTCACAAACGAGCTCACGATGAACGCGTGCTGTCATGTATAAGGCCTTGCTCACACATTATACGGTCTCGTGATAAAAGGACAAGTTCAATGCGATAACACTTAATGTCATAATGACGATAACGTTATTCATTGTGAGTTAATAATTACACTAGACAGCGGGTAGACTGGCACACTGACAGCTCTTATCAATAAATTAAAGTGACGTGAATAAATTTTAATGTTTGTTTATTTGTTTAATCACTATTTTAACGATATTTTAATGGTATGTTCGTGAGTTATTTATCGAGTTTTACACAGCCTTTTTTTTTGCTGAAAGTTTGTAGTAGATATGATTTTTGTTAAATGAATAAATGATAATATTAATTTGTTGGTTTGTTTGTTATTGTGTGATGTTTGTATAGGTGTTTTTTATTCAAATTATTTTCAAAATGACGAGGTAGGTATTCCTAAAAATACAAAAAAAAAATATAATTTTTAACACCAGGTATAAATCATTAACCAACCCGCACTGGGCCCGCGTGGTGGATTACCGCCCACTCCCTGTCACAGAGAGCAGTCCTGTGTACCTAACCTAAAGATTGTGAAAAGAAAGTTAGGAAATAATGAACGAAATTTATACAACATTTGGATAAAATAAGGTTTAAATTTTTTGCAAGTAGGTATTAGTATTAGTAATTAACTCTGATTAACATTCTCTATTTTTCTTTCATGTCGCCAAACAATGACACCAAAGCAAAAGAAATTATTTCGCCCAAGGTTTTATGCTAGTTTCAGAAACCTCTTAAACTTATTAAAAGTTTGAAGATTGATGAAAGAAAAACGTGCAAAATTAATTTTTTTTTATTTCACTGCAAATTAAATCTGACATGATTCCCTTACAAAAATAAATATTCCAATCATACACAAGTTAGTTAGTACAAGTTTGCCCAATTTTTTGTGTAATATTGCATAGTATTTTGTGCTGTGGCAACATAGAATGTTCGGGTGTTGCAGGCAACACTGTTTTGAGCAATATTTCATATTATGGAAAACAATGATTAGAACTGTTTTTCAACATTTGTGCATGAATACACGGCTTAATTCTATCTACCTATGGCTCACTTTAGTCGGTTTTAATGTGGAATAGCATTGTGGTTTTCCGACGGAAAAACCCTTAAGTATGTCAAGTACTAGTACCTAAGTTATTTGAATGTGTCGACATATGCATCGACAATAGGGTTGTCAACTGAAAAAATCTAACTAGTACGTCAGTTAGATTATCAAAAAATATTTGACCCGTTTTTTTTTTATGTTACGTAAACCAAAATTGACGAAGATACGGCGCTTTTAAAATTCTCAATATGTCACACCTTGGTATATTTTTTAGTGAGTTCTGACGTCACGAGCCCCCACTCCCGAGTTTTGGTGCGTTTTAACTTAGTCAATATTCATTAATTTACAAAAACAAAATATACGTGTCCATTATTTTTCACTGACGGACTAAATAGATTTTCAATTTATTGATGGTGGAAACTAGGCTGTTGAATACATCATGTTACCATAAAAGGAACCTTCCATGACCATAAAGTGCTTACCTACATCAATGTAATCTACCTGTTTCATTTCAGCCTATAGCGATTGCTATGTCTGTCCCGCTCATGCAAAGAATGAGGCGCACTGCGGTTTTGAACAGGCAACTGCGATTCGTGACGGGCCTTGTAACCGCGGTTTCAAACAAACCGGTTAAACTGTGGAGAAACGTGATGCGAATGAAATAAACGAAGAGCTGCCGACCTTTATCTGATGCATGGATGTAAAATTTAATGCAAGACTGATGCAACCTATAAAAAGTGGCGAATTTCAATACAATCGAAAGAGTAACTCGGATATGGCCGATAAGGATGCATATATATTATGCCCGACCTCAAATGAATAAGCATAAGAACAAGTGGATGATACGTAATTAACGAGTGTCGGTAAATTAGGTAGCTCTACATTAGGTCAGATTTCTTCTAATTCGGTTTGACCCCATTATAAAGTCACAAAATGATTCAACAAAATGATTTAAAGATTTTTTAAATTTTGGCTGAAACTGAATTAAGTAATTTCGGAAAAACCCATAGGTTTTCCTAGATTGCTCATGAGCAAAGGACTACTAGGTCAATACGAAAAATGAGGTAACCGATACGGGGTGACGAAATAAAATATTCAGAAGTATCCACAAACGACTGATTCACAATCCCACAAGGATCATACAGACGCACTACAATATAATAAACAGTAGACCAAGTACGAATAAACTCTTGAATTGTCGCCTAACACGCTCCACAGGCCACGAAATGAAATGAAACGAAATTGTTTATTCTGTAAAAGGATACTGGAATCACTTTTACACAACATATTATAAAAAAAAAAAACTAAGATGAAGTCGGAGTTTCCTATCTGAGTACTCTGAGAAGAAAGGCCGAAATAAACTCAGAGGTCACAGTCTTTTTAAAGTCCAGACTTATTCTTTGTCAGATGATGTGAAGACCTTGTCATATAGACTGATGTCTGAAATGGTCTTTTGAAGAAAGTATCACACAGATTTGAGTGGACCAGTTCACGATCTAAGTACTTAGGTAAGCCACGAGTTCCGCAATGCTTTAGTTTTGGCTGTATATAGCGTTACATCAGTGAATGGTTAGATTACGTAGCTCACAAACCTTGCCCAGATGACACATTGTTTTTTAAGTCTATTGAGGTTCAGGTTCTTCTAATAATAGTTCGTAATAATGTATTTCTTAATAAATCTAACAGGACAAGACTGACGTTTTATTATTAGTATAATTCCAATTTCACAAGCATCATTTACTTGGAAACGGATCCAGAAATAGTTATTACAGTATTAGATATAATGTGTTAGGTGTTACCCACATTTCAAATAGCTGGAATCTTCTCCGTCGCAATTTGCAATTGAGTGGCGCGAAGATTTTTATAATTGCCTGCCCACTTCAAATACTGATGTTAAATAAAGGTGTTTCTACAACGCCTGGCAATTTGCCCAATGGTGTGAGGGTAGTGACATTAGAAAACCCCACTGACATAGTAACAAAACATTGTGCAATACATGCAGGGTCATTGGCAATGAGTTTATGTGTAGGTAGCTATTTCGTTCCTCATCTACCCTTAAAACATTTTCCTTTTTGTTTAGTGTAAAAGTATTTTTTTCAGAAATAAATATTATTTATCATCATTTATGTAGGTACAGGGTTTAATTTAATTAGCTAGCGAAACTCCGTAGACGTGATGGGTATAGAAACTGACGGCTTTGAACTTTCGGGTGCCATGAATTTTATTAGCGTTTTTAGACGATGCCGGCGCGGCGAACCCGTGCTCTGAAAACTCAACTTTAATGTAACTCAATGACTGAAAAAAACATCACCGCGTCCTATTCCAACGTGTTCTATAACAGAGGGCTCCATTTCTCATTTTGAGGACCCGTCCACTTGCAACTACCAATTCGAAAAAAGTTTTGAATAAAAAGCCCCGTTTTCGTGGTAAACATTTCTATAAAAACAAAGTTTAATCAACATGTTGCTGAGTTGCTGGCAACACTGCGTGTTGCAGAGTTGATCACGATATGTTGGCAAGTCCTCGTTCTACGAGCGAGAACATCTGTTTATGAACATTTTTTGATGTATGTGGATGTGTTTGCAACCAGTTTATTAACATGGCAGTAGTGTGGAGCAATGATATGTATGGTAATCTTCTCTTTGCAGGAGATAGTGTCGCGCCGACCACCTTTTTTTTCTTTTTTTTATTAGAAAGAATGGGTTAGACCGTACCCAGACACATGGCTAATTGTAGCATAATGAACATGTTCATTTTTGCTGCCCTCATGGAGTAGTTCAATTAATCCTCAGACTGACAAACGCAAACTGGCATGTGGACAAGAAATATTGTTATAAACTTTGTTTTCAGCAACGTTGTCGTTGCTCATCAACAATGTTGACCAACAAAAGTTTACCATGAATACGGGGCTTTACTTTACAATCACCAAAAGAGATAAGTAACCAGTGCAGATTAGAAAGTAGTGCTATTCTGTAAAAATCTCACCGTGAAAACCAAGGTGAAGTGAGCTCATTCCACCTAATGCCTAATGCCTAATGGATTGCCTCTATTGATAGCTCACTTCACGCTCACTTCACCTAAGTTATCATGGTGAGATTTTTACAGAATCGATCGGCTGGGTCATCAATACAGTTGAAGAAACCGATGGATATTTTCGAATAAAATTTAATTTGATAAATATTAACTGTTTGTTTTCTATTAATTAAATTTTATTCGAAAACATCCATCGGTTTCTTACTAAACTTCAACTATACCGACGACTCTGGTTACTTATCTCCTTTGGTGACCGTACATGAATGTTTCAATTTATGGTAGTTCTGCAAGAAGTTGGCAACAAATATCTTGCGTGAAACAATGTTTTGCAACTGTTTTCGACTTTGTTTCCAATAAATACGGACTAAGCAGACATTACCTGTTGGGTTTGTTTCAGCTGCTTGGCAATGCTTGGAGGCAGCATCTGATACAGTAAAGAGTCACTTAACTCTTTCTCATATTCAAGTTCTCTTGCCTTTTCCGCTAAATTACTGGCGTACACCTGAAAAGTGTAGATAAAATAAATATTATACAAGGTCAAATTAAATTAATTAGCGAAACTTTTGTTTGTGGGGTCATCAACCGCAGTTAGTGCAGTGCACTTGAAACATAAATAAGAAAAAAATGTTTTCAGTTTTTTTTATTTAAACTTCACGGACGTGATTGGTATACTTATCCTCCGTCCCATCGGACTTTGAGAGTAAAAGTACAGAGAGTGCACTTGTGTTTAAGCACACACTTGTGCACTATAATATCTCCTGCGTATCTGGCTAATTTTCTGTGAGATTGGCCACCATGTCAACGTGCACCTGTAATTTATGAATGGACTCGTACTACCTACAGTATATTGTGAAAATTTTAGCCGCCATTGACCTTGTAGCGCTATAAAAACTTGAAGCTGCAAAAAAAAGCATTACCCAGGTTGAGTAAAGCTTTTTTGCAGCCTGAAGTTTTTAGGTTCGACCCCAAGACAAGTGTTTTTAGTTTCAACAAATTTAATTGTGGTGAACGGTGTGTACGCGGTAATTTTTATGGGCATTCGTCCTTTAATTAATATCATTGATTTTAGCATAAGGGTAATGTGGGTAATAATGAACTGAAAGAGGAAGGCGCCTGTGTCTGTAACACAGTTTATACTAGCACAGACACAGACGTACACTCTGTCTCAAATAATGCATAAGTAGCGTTACACTTCATTGTTTTTTTATGTTTGATTGAGATAGACAAATTGTATAAAGATTATATAATTATCTTTGATAATAAAGATTATTATTATTAATGTACTTGAAATGGCTGTGATTTTTGACTCAACAGTTGCATTTGTAAGTATTAAACAAACAAAGCAGTTGCGTTTAACTGAGAGGTTAATACTACATACGAGTATCGAGTGTGACGTAATGTATACTCCGTAATGATGAATGAACACGTAATACATGTTGTACTAATTTTAGCCGCCATTGGCCTTGGAGTGCATTGCCCGGGCGTTACATCGCAGATATGGAGGCGCGGCACTGGTATGTATTCTCATTCAGTGCACACTTGTTAACGTTTATTTTTGGGATTGTTTAGACCATTGGATGTCAAACAAGCAGAGGGATCAAACAAGTGGCAATCGCTTTCAAATTGTTTCGAATTTCTAAAACGACTTTCAACAGGATTCACAATATAAGCTTTTCGGTAGTTTTTGTCAATTATCTTTTCAATTATAGTTATCGCTATAAGAAGTTCACTCTGTCTAGGTCCTCTGGTGATCCAATTGATGCTAAAAGTAGTCGCCGACGCCTTTGCAAATCTGCTTACACCGGCACACATACCTATGTATCATCCGAAGGGTTCAAGGATTATTTCAGACTGCAGGTAATCAAAATTCCTATTCGCTATTAGAAACAATGACTTAAAAACTATGTCAGTACTTAAACTTTTCAAACTAAAAAAAACTAAAAATGACGTGGCCTAACACACGCTAGCACGTGCCTCCGCGCCCAGTGCCTTTAAGGACTGTCCACTTTTTATTATAAAGTTTTCTAATATACAAACGCTGAAAAAGGTAGGGTGGTACTGCTTTTCCGCTCATTCACAAAGAGCTACTACTTGAGATCATTACCATGATTTCTAGTTTTAGAAGATAGTTAGTTATTATTATAGCTATGAGTGTGTGTGAGACTAAAGGAACAGAGAGTGCACCTGTGTTTGCGCACACACTAATTGTGCACTATAATATCTCCTGCGTACCTGGCTAATCTCAGTTAAGATTGGCCACCGTGACCGAAATCGGTCGGGAGGCTGTTATTATTACTACCCCGTTGGTCTCGTGGTCGCAACTGCGGAGCATGGGGTCCTGGGTTCGATTCCCGGATCGGGCAAAGTATTATTGAGTTTTTCCATTAGGAATTTCTTAGTAACAGCCCAGAGTTTGTAAGTTGGTGGTGTGATACCCCCGCGCTTCGGATTGCACGTCAAGCCGTTGGTCCTGCACTTAATGTGTCGGATTGCCGTCCCATCGGACTATGAGAGTGAGGGAAGAGGAAGTACACCTGTGTCTGCGCGCACACTTGTGCACTATAATATCTCCTGCGTACCTGGCTAATCTCCGTTGAAATTGGCCACCGTGACCGAAATCGGTCGAGAGGCTATTATTATTATTATCATAGTTACCTGAATAGTATTGACTGCGTTCCTGACCAACGCTATGATTATTGGAGACACCACACAGACGAGTATTAATATCCCTGCGCATACAACCTCCGACCTCCTTGCCTCCGTCAAACTCACTGTCACTCCGTCCCTGAAAAATAGACCATTTTATCATAATAATTAGAAGTAAGTAACTGGACCCTTACACGTTTAAATGGTGAAAAATGACGATTTATAGCATAGGTTCCCAAAGTGGGCGATAAAACCGCCCCTCGTGGGCGCTACAGACTTTCAGATATTATTTCAAATAAGACCCAGATAAAATTATATATCCTATTTTACGACTGTATAATATTACTCATTTAAATATAATCCTGCAATAGCTGTTTCAGATTCGCGAGAGACGGTGAGTAAAAAAAAATTTGGCACACTATAAAAGAAAATATGTATGTATTCTCAAAGTGGGCGCTGGACAAAATAAGTTTGAAAACCTGTGATCTATAGGCTACATACGCCCGTATATAGGCGACTAACGAAGGACCCAAGCGCGTACTGCCAGGTAGTTTCCCTTAGGAAAGTACCTTTAATGGTTCAATGTCCTCGAAACAAACGCTTCGACATGATTCATATAATGACGAGGCAGGGTTATTTATATTAATGATATCAAAGGAAAACACGTCTTTAGTACAAGCTTTTTAGTTACTAGTTAAGCCCGTATGTGTTTTTCTACAAAAAACTTTTTCTTGAAAAAGTAAAATTCTATTACCAGATTTTTGAATATTTGCTTGCCTACTGTTAGTATAACAGATAACATATATGGCTATATTTTGAAAAAAAATATGTTCAGTGAGTGGTGACACATAAAAATGTACGTCTGATGCAACTGAGGCAGTCAACGACATATACAGAGTGTCCCTGGAAATATGGATCAAATCAAATAGGGGCGTGGGCAAAGTCGTTTCCAAACTTTTTGATTCTGAGAATGTTGGTGAATTTTTTTACGGTTCAAAAGTTATGACCAACTTTTGTTATTTTCAGTCACTTTGCATAGTGCTCAAAGAACAAAATTATTAAAAAAAAAAACTACCAGGAACTGTCAATTTAAGTTTTTTAGACAGCCCTAATAGTTTTTTTAATGATTTTTTTTCTTTGAGCATTATGCGAAACGATTGAAAAAAAATGGGTCACAACTTTTGAAACGTAAAATAATTCTCAATCATGAATCATTCTCAGGATCAAAAAGTTTGAAAATGACCTTGCTCACGCCCCTATTCGATTTGATCCTTACTTCCAGGGACACTCTGTATATAAGAATTATTAAGTATTAATCGATCATGTATTTATTGACCTCTTTTCATTTTTATTTCAGTGTTGATCAGCGGGAACTTGTAAATGGCCTACAATTTCATATTTTTAAGAACACTGTAATAATTTAGCTGTAAATATCCCGAACTGTATAAAATAAAATATTGTGTGTTGGTAGATAAGATATGTGCCAAATAAAGACATTATTTTCTTTCGTTATTTAGCATTTAGCAGACTATCTTACCAAAATTAAATTAAATTATACAAAAATATCAGAAGGTATCACAAACATCGTGCCAATACAAGAGAAGAGGAAATCCAATAACTATAAATAAACCACCAGTTTGAATAAAATTGCATTATTATTAATAATTATTAACACAATAATAGTTGTTATTAATAATGGCGCAGTTACGACTGTATTACCTCCTAGTGACACCACATTATTGCGGTTAGCAAGTTCATTCAACGAAACAATGAGTGTGTCACGCGTCTGCGGTTTAATTACTTATTTCGTAACAGATTACCTACAGGACAAAGTATTACCTGAGGCATTACCATAAGTGGAATAAAACATTTCGTGTAAAACTGGCTCGTCCACACAAAAACCTTTCAAAAATGAGTATAGCGCTACAAAGTTTCTTTGACGCGTGGCCAAAAAACCTTTCAAAAATGAGTATAGCGCTACAAAGTTTCTTTGACGCGTGGCCAAAAAACTTTTCAAAAATGAGTATAGCGCTACAAAGTTTCTTTGACGCGTGGCCAAAAAACCTTTCAAAAATGAGTATAGCGCTACAAAGTTTCTTTGACGCGTGGCCAAAATTGGAACTAACGCAGCCATCTACTTTTTTTCAATCCATTTCACAAAATAATGTTTATCAACAGCGTCCAAACGATCGCCAAAAGATCTTTGTAGCAGTGTATCTCATAATCAGCCTGTAATATGCCCACTGCTGGGACACAGGCCTCCTCTCTGCGAGAAAGAGTGGGCCGTAATCCACCACGCGGGCCCAGTGCGGGTTGGTACTCACATGTCTTCGAATTTTTGGTTCTAGGACATGCCGGTTTCCTCACGATGTTTTCCTTCACCGTTTTGAGGGCAGTGATAATGAAATGGATAATTTACACAAAGTAAAGTCTGTGTTCGAACCTACGACCTATATACAACTCGTAAGTTGCGACCGTTACCACTGAAGCGAGAGTTCTCTAACTGTTATCGCTGTGAATTTGGTTGGACAAACATATGTAAATCATGCTGCCGTATTTAAGACGATCTAATGGGCCAAACTCTCGGCGCAATGGGTCCCTTTACATGGCAAGCGATATCGCGAGTAATATTGACGGAGTTGGTGGGATGAGCTGGTGTTCTAAATAATGAAGACTATTTCTTTTTTATTAGCCTACTAGCGGCCCGTAAATAAATGTCCACCCGTGCAAAGCCGGGAGCTTTGCACGGGTGGACATTTATTTTTAAACAATTTATTTTTTTCTTGCAATTAAAAAAGCCTATATTTTTCAGTGATAATGTAGCATTCAAATGGTGAAAGAATTTTTATAATCGGTCCTGTACTTTTTGAGCCAGCAATTCGTTACAAACATACATACAAATCTTTCCTCTTTATAATATTATTAGTATAGATATATTGTCCCTCACTGCCACCCCTCCCCCTCTTAGAGGCCTCAAAACAACCCTCAAACCTTCCTGTCTTGTGCGATCCCTGGCTGCGTTTGCCCTGCAAACCTTACCAGACCATCAGTAGTTCTTAATAACTCAAAATAGGAAATAGTCAAAAGTGAGTATAGTTTACCTCGCAGCGAGGCAAGCAAGAGAAATATTTGAAGAAAAGTAAGAAAAATGCCTTTATTTGCAAACACCTTGAAACTATAAACATTTAGAGAAGATTCGTGTATGTCGAGTTCGGCGACATATCCGCGTCGGCAGGTCAAGAATTCAAGATCGCAACATAGAATAATTTTAAAAAATGTAATTTAATAACTAATTTGTTGTATTGTTATTTGTTTATAATACAAATATATGGCAGGATAAATGAAATTCAGTTTTTGTCTTTGTCGTATTAAAAACAAAACGGGTGTGTCACCTCAGTTCAGTGGTCGAGAGTACCCATGACTAATAAAACATTTCATACTTTGAAATGAAAGTACTCATAATTTCAAAGAACATAGTTGTGGTTTATATGTACATCTTTGTCTACACAGGTACAGGTGGTACCATATCGAAGCACAAACTGTAACTTAATTTCATTTTTCGTCCTCCAAACGTCGAAATTTTTCGTTGGTTTAAAAACATAAAATGTGCGGTTTCCAACAAAAGCTTACTTACCTACCTAATTTCCCATTACCTAAATACCTGTAGTACCTGCGTTTAAATGTGAGACATGGCTCTTCAATCTATACTGACACGAAAAGTGCAATACCAACGCCAAATTAAAAATGTAAGGAAGAGTCATTTTTTTTTTTCAAATAACCAACGAGAAAGGGGTTTGAAGATTTTTATATGGGCATACCTACTGTCGCGCCATTTTGAAAATGGCGGCCACGCATAAGACCTATATAAATCGATAGTTGACATCAATGCAAACAGAAAACATACGAAGACCAAACCCCGTAGTGTCACGTTTCCGAGATAATAACGTTCAAAATTGATCATTGGGTCACAAGATCAACTTTGAACTTTAGTATCTCAGAATTATCAAAATGGCGCGACAAAAGGTATTTTCAACGCCTTTCAACGCAGGGGGGTGCCATAGCTCATCGAGTTTCGTCGTCAAGAAAAAAGTTATTTTCGCAATCACAAGCCACTCGTTCACTAGACTTGGCTTGGCAATAAAACCTGGAAAAATGCTCACCCGGTGAAGGTACAGAAGTGTGAAGATAAGGATTAAGGAAGCTAGCCAAGTATTTTATAGTTTTCCGTAATATCTTGCACGTACCATACGCGTGAATGAACGCGAACTATTGGATGCTGATTTGTCACTTGCATGCTTTAAAATTGATGATTGTTCTTGTCGTAGGTACGAATACGATATAATAAGAAATGAGTACATAAGATTTTACCTACGTAAGGTACGTAGGTAAAATCTCTGCGATGTGTGGCGAGTAGCTTCGATTGTTTTTATGTGAGTCGCCGCTGTAAACTGTCCACCTCGGTGTTAGGCGTGTGGCAGTGATTCACATAATTATATTCAATGTTTTAGGCCTTACTAATAAACGTATTATATCAGATGAATAGTTACACACCGATTTCTCTCTTTCTGTTCGTCAGTAAGTCGGCAGTCGGTGAAGGAAAACATGGTGAGGAAACTGGCATGTCCTAGAACCAAAATTTCGAAGACATGTGACATCTACCAATCCGCACTGGGCCCGCGTGGTGGATTAAGTCCACTCCCTCTCGATGAAAGGAGGACTTTGTTCCAGCAGTGATAACATTATAGGCTGATAATGTAGTAGTCAGTAATTTGACTTTCGAAAGAAGAAGACAAAGCGTTGTGTATCTATACAGACGCTATATTACGTTTATTAGTAAGGGGATAAGTGATTAGAATAGCAATGGGGTAAGGAATATTGTTATTAACACAACTGAGTCATGTTACTTGTTGAATAAAGGTATTATTTTATGAGGAAGTTTGAAAGTGGCACTGGTAACTGAAAAGTTGTGTGGAAATCTGTTGTCACGGTATGTGATTACGGAGAAATGAGGAAAATGTTGTGAGGAGAGTTTTGAGTATGTAATGTCGATGGCTTTAAGAGTAGGGAAGACCAAAGAAAGGATGGATGGGCTATGCGAATGCGCCGACCTCAAACAAATTAGGATAAGGGTTGAAAGAAAAAAATAATGATAATAATGATGTCAACAGAACAACTTTCACTCGATATCCGATTCGTGAAAGGAAATATCTAAACCTCTAACCTTAAACTCTATACTCAAAGGAATCGAATTCACTTCCATCATTTAAAAGCTATTAAAGCATCACTCTCAGAAGTATGTTTGAATTGTAAGTTTTTACTGTTTTTTCATAACTTAATTTTATTTCTAACATAAATAAAAACTATAAACAAGTTTATAATAAAAAATTAAAGAAAAAGGCAGGAGCTCATTGGGCATAAAAAAATTCGTCTGTATCGCTGTCAATGGGATAAGTGCCCAAAAGGCTGGCAGCATTACCACGCTGACTAAAAATAGGCCAGAACCACCAAAAACCACTAGACCAACGAGGCGGACTTTACTTGATTCTTTTAAGAACTTACCCCTAAATACCTTTATTTTTTTTTGGTTTTCGAAGGGAAACCTTCAGAAGGCACCCAACCTCCGGGGAGGGAGGTCGGGCAGTTTGGGATTTTTACCTCACTAAAACCATCCCGGTGATCACCATCAGCACATAAGGATGGTCTGTAGAATGGAATACTCTTCTAAGGTGTGACTTTTTCAATCGAAAGATAATTTTTATTCTTAGAATAAAATTGACCTCTGACAGATTTTGTATGGGAGAACTGTCAAAAATTCAAAATTATTCATTGGATAAAATTACCAGCAGGCTTAGCACGAGCACCGTTTTTCGACTGAAGAGTAGATAAAGATGACGTTCCGTGTAGACAATACGAAGGCAGCAAAGTAGAAAGAGTCAACTGCACTTTTTACGAAATACATACTCTTTTGTCATAGAATTTTTATTCTGTTTGATTCTCAATTTTTACTGATATTAGGTCACGTATTTATAGACAACTGCAACAATTTTTTTCAGTGTCAAAGTACCGTATTTTGGAACAATAAAATATTGGCCTTAACCACTTCCTTGGTATTGACCTGTTAACTAAATAATGTAAAATAGAAGAAGATAGCTTTGTTCTTCTATTAATTATCACAGTTTTGCGTTCAAAACGCTCTACTCTAAAATCATGATTTTGTAGATAACCGTATAGACTTTGTGACCGTCGAGTACTACCTTAGACAACTGTCAGTTGTCAGTGTAATTTTGACAGTTTGTTATAGAAAACTTTCTTCTGAAATAGTCTACTAATAAAAAGACCTACACAAAGATTGTTAGAAAAGAAAGACAAAATAGATTGTAGAAGGCTTTCTACGGTGGGATGTCAAAAATGGAGAAACGAAATGTCACTTTGTATAGAAAGAGCTGTGTCTATTCTTCGTAGAAATAGAAAGCGTCATGCTAAGCCTGCTGGCGTTGGATAAATCAGCCCTTAAAATATTGAAATTTTACAAAGGGTGACACAATGGGCGGTCTTATCGCTAATAAATCTTTTAAAGACGACCTTTGGATAGATTTTAAAAGTGGAAGGAGAGACTATTCTGTGTAATCTGTGGTGTACCATTTGCATAATACAATATATACATCCATAAAACATATATACTAAATTACTACTAGGTACCAGGTACCAGGTAGGTACTGTAAATTAAGTTTTGTAAAAAAAAATTGTATCAATCAGTGATTGTATAAATAAATGAATCATTTTAAATTGTGCAGTAAGATCGTATTGAACACATTAAGTGCGGGCCCTCAAACTGATTTATCAATTAATCAATTGAGCACCGGATGCGCAGATTGCTCACTACTCGCGCCGGCGCACAATGTGTCACCTAGAACAAGGTCGGTGGACCAAATTCTGTTTCATTTTTCTGCATTTATATTGACTAATTAGGTCGTTTTAAGCATAAATAATTTTACAAATACTACACAAAATTAAAATAAGAATATTTCTTTGTGTTATTGGCGTTATCGACTAGTATTACTGGCACACATGAAAATACAAAAAGAAACTCATCGTTATCCTTTCTATTTTCAAACTTCTGTTTTGAAAGAAAGAAAGAAAGAATATAAGTTTAATTGAACCAGGTTAAGTAAGGCACACAATATTCACACAAAAAAAAACAAAAAAAATAACTTAAAATAATATTGTGTGCCTCACGGCGGCACTGTTTATATCCATTGTAACCAAAGTTTCCATCACAGTCCCATTTACTAATGATTAATTCTCCCACTTAAAAGAGATTATCAACTGGACGTTTTTTCGATTTAAATAGAGTTCGCTGATTTATAATATATTTTTAACAATTGATATTTATGTGCATATACATAAATTGATATTTATTGTCAAAACTAGAAATGAAGAAGATTTAAAATTTTCCCAGCAACATTTGACAAAAATCTACAATTTGGATTATTTTTCCCGAAGAGGCAATATAATCATGTTCCGGTGATTCATCGAATCACATGCAAGTACCGTTAGTTGCTTATGGGTTGATTTTTTCAACGCCAATAATTTTATCCGAGGAATAATTTTAAATTTTTGACAGTCCTACTATCCTATCCTACTAATATTATAAATGCGAAAGTTTGTGAGGATGGATGGATGTTTGTTACTCTTTCACGCAAAAACTACTGAACGGATTTGGATGAAGTTTGGCACACATATATTTTATAACCAGGATTAACACATAGGATACTATTTATCTCGATATTCCCACGGGATCGAAATTTACGCGGGTGAAACCGCGTTGCGCAGCTAGTTCTTCCATATAAACACTCTCAGACGTCAATTTTAGGTTTAAACCACTTACATGAGAACAGAAAAGAAACATTCAGTAAACTTATTTTAGGCAACAGTCACCAAAGTATGTGTATAGTAATCTAATATATAAAATTCTCGTGTCACAGTGTTAGTTACCATACTCCACCGAAACAGCTGGACCGATTTGTATGAAATTTTGTGTGCTTATCGGGTAGGTCTGAGAATCGGCCAACATCTATTTTTCATACCACTATTTTTTTTTTGCAAAACGACGTTTGCGGGGTCAGCTAGTAGTAATATAAAAAAAATATTCTATACTCATTCAGCAGTTCAATTCTCAACCACTAAAGTACTTTGGAGGACGTTAATCAAGGCAGTTTTATTCCTCGAATAAAAAGTATTGGTCGATTTAAAAATCAGCCCTTATAAGCCTGATGATTATTCATTAAAGAATAAATTTTTTTGTTAATTAGGGTTCTGTACCTCAAAAAGAAAAACGGAACCCTTATAAGATCACTTCACTTTCCGTCTGTCTATTCATCTGTCGAGACCATTTTTCTCAGGAACGCGTGGAGTTATCAAGTTAAAATTAATATCCTATTAGTAACCTTTTCCCAAATAATGTTGAGGTCGGCTTCCAGTCTAATCGGATGCAGCTGAATACCAGTATTTTACATGGAGCGACTGCCTATTTGACCTCCACAACCCAGTTACTGGGTAACATGATACCTCTGTCTAACTCTACCAGGCATATAGAGAGGTTTTGCTGTTTATATATTTACGTGAACGGCAGACACGTGACTGCAACCAATAACAACGCGTCGACGGCGGACGTCGACGCGTTGTCGGCTGTCATGTATGACAATAATACTAAATACTAGCTGACCCGCAAACGTTGTTTTGCAAAAAAGAAAAAAAAATAGGTAGTAGCCGATTCTCAGACCTACCCGATATGCACACAAAATTTCATACAAATCGGTTTAGCCGTTTCGGAGGAGTATGGTAACTAACACTGTGACACGAGAATTTTATATATTAGACTAGCTGACCCCGAAAACGTCGTTTTGCAAAAAAAAAAAATAGATAGTAGCCGATTCTCAGACCTACCCGATATGCACACAAAATTTCATACAAATCGGTTCAGCCGTTTCGGAGGAGTATGGTAACTAACACTGTGACACGAGAATTTTATATATTAGATAACCTTGGTTATGATCAGCAGCCAAATTGGTTGCAGTAACTAAACCAGCTTGGGTTATGTTAGGCTAGAATTTTGACCAACCGCTATTTCCAAGTTAGATATCTTAAAGACTTACTTTAGCCCACACGAAAGTGCTTTTTTTTGAGGATGGGAAGTCATTAAATGACCCCTCCCGCTCTGGGCGGAGCAGAAGGGAGTGTCAGACTTTTACTGTCTAAAACCCACCCGTGTTCCTTCCTTAGCCCTTTATGTTCCGCGATAGTGGTAACTCTTTGAGGCGCGCGTGGAACACGTGCGCGCCGTCCGGCACTGGTCCTGATCGGACGGTCAGTTACCCATTACTCTCCGTCCGCAGGCCGGCGCCTACATTGGCCGGGAGTCGTCACGCGGCTCCCGACGCCCGAAGCGTCTCCCGCGGCGGCTGGGACGTGAGGCTCTTTCCCTCAGCCGTCCCGCCACCTCCTTCGCTAGCAAGCATGACTGCTTCGCAAAAGGAGGTGACATGTAAGTGCCTGGTCTGTCATTTTACTGTTCAATTATTTATTAAATCATCCATTTAAGGGTATTACATTGCTCGATGACCTTAAGGATTTGACCTCTGTACTAGCAATTATAATTTTGGCGCCCTCTACCGACAAACGACCATATTAAAAACAAAGAAAGTAAGAATACAGATGTGTCACAGAGTTGTCATCGTTTTTGCCTATTTTATTCGTTCTCTGAGAGCTTTATTAGATTGAATTCCTCGTAGGAGTTTTGTACAAGTACCTAAATCATAATTTATATTTATTTTGTATTTTAAAAATGATGCAGTTTGCCTGTTGACCTAGTTTTTATCAGTTTATTGAGCACTGGTGCTACTACACGATACATTCTGTGGGTCTGAAGATGACCAGGTAAGTGCTTATTGGTTCTCAGTGACGGGAATAATTAGAATGACCTAGCTTTCAACATTTATCTATTTGAGCAATGGTGCTACTACATGATACATTCTGAAGGTCTGATGATGACCAGGGAAGTGCTTATCGGTTCTCAGTAACGGGAATAGTTAGGATGACCTAGCTTTCAACATTTATCTAATTGAGCAATGGTGCTACTACATGATACATTCTGAAGGTCTGATGATGACCAGGGAAGTGCTTATCGGTTCTCAGTAACGGGAATAGTTAGGATGACCTAGCTTTCAACATTTATCTAATTGAGCACTGGTGCCTCTACATGATACATTCTGAAGGTCTGATGATGACCAGGTAAGTGATTATCGGTTCTCAGTAACGAGAATAGTTAGGATGACCTAGCTTTCAACATTTATCTAATTGAGCAATGGTGCTACTACATGATACATTCTGAAGGTCTGATGATGACCAGGGAAGTGCTTATCGGTTCTCAGTAACGGGAATAGTTAGGATGACCGAGCTTTCAACATTTATCTAATTGAGCACTGGTCCTACTACATGATACATTCTGAAGGTCTGATGATGACCAGGGAAGTGCTTATCGGTTCTCAGTAACGAGAATAGTTAGGATGACCTAGCTTTCAACATTTATCTAATTGAGCAATGGTGCTTTTACATGATACATTCTGAAGGTCTGATGATGACCAGGGAAGTGCTTATCGGTTCTCAGTAACGAGAATAGTTAGGATGACCTAGCTTTCAACATTTATCTAATTGAGCAATGGTGCTACTACATGATACATTCTGAAGGTCTGATGATGACCAGGTAAGTGATTATCGGTTCTCAGTAACGAGAATAGTTAGGATAACCTAGCTTTCAACATTTATCTAATTGAGCAATGGTGCTACTACATGATACATTCTGAAGGTCTGATGATGACCAGGGAAGTGCTTATCGGTTCTCAGTAACGGGAATAGTTAGGATGACCTAGCTTTCAACATTTATCTAATTGAGCACTGGTGCTACTACATGATACATTCTGAAGGTCTGATGATGACCAGGGAAGTGCTTATCAGTTCTCAGTAATGGGAATAGTTAGGATAATCTAGCTTTCAACATTTATCTAATTGAGCAACGGTGCTACTACATGATACATTCTGGAGGTCTGATGATGACCAGGGAAGTGCTTATCGGTTCTCAGTAACGGGAATAGTTAGGATGACCTAGCTTTCAACATTTATCTAATTGAGCACTGGTGCCTCTACATGATATATTCTGAAGGTCTGATGATGACCAGGTAAGTGCTTATCGGTTCTCAGTAACGAGAATAGTTAGGATGACCTAGCTTTCAACATTTACCTAATTGAGCAATAGTGCTACTACATGATACATTCTGAAGGTCTGATGATGACCAGGGAAGTGCTTATCGGTTCTCAGTAACGGGAATAGTTAGGATGACCTAGCTTTCAACATTTATCTAATTGAGCACTGGTGCTGCTACATGATACATTCTGAAGGTCTGATGATGACCAGGTAAGTGCTTATCGGTTCTCAGTAACGAGAATAGTTAGGATGACCTAGCTTTCAACATTTATCTAATTGAGCAATGGTGCTACTACATGATACATTCTGAAGGTCTGATGATGACCAGGGAAGTGCTTATCGGTTCTCAGTAACGGGAATAGTTAGGATGACCTAGCTTTCAACATTTATCTAATTGAGCAATGGTGCTACTACATGATACATTCTGAAGGTCTGATGATGACCAGGTAAGTGCTTATCGGTTCTCAGTAACGAGAATAGTTAGGATGACCTAGCTTTCAACATTTATCTAATTGAGCAATGGTGCTACTACATGATACATTCTGAAGGTCTGATGATGACCAGGGAAGTGCTTATCGGTTCTCAGTAACGGGAATAGTTAGGATGACCTAGCTTTCAACATTTATCTAATTGAGCACTGGTGCTACTACATGATACATTCTGAAGGTCTGATAATGACCAGGTAAGTGCTTATCGGTTCTCAGTAACGGAAATAGTTAGGAAGACCTAACTTTCAATATTACCAGTGGGTTATCGTCTTTATATAGAGAATAGCCCGGGCCCCTATTCTCTATTTTTAATATCATATAATATTGGGATGTACGTATGTCTTAGTATATTTGTAGAGCAATGAACAATATTATCTATAAGGTGTAAACAAAATATTAAAAAAAAACAGCTGTTCCATACAAAAGTGCAATACGTACATATAATCAAAATGTATGGAACAGCTGTTTTTTTTTAATATTTCAGAGTTGGTCCCAACCATAGTAAAAGTTGTTCATATTCATGAGTACACTTTATAATTAAGATCAAATTAAATTAGCTGGCAAAACTTCACAGAAGTGATGGGTATCGCGAGCTAATTTAATTTGACCATTTATTTCCCATATGTAGTAATAAAGTTGGATGTCTGATAACGACTGGCATAAATAAAAAAATATTTAAGTTTTGATTTTGTTTTAATGTTGCCGTTGTGACTGTTTTTAAATTACTTAAATAATTGTATAATAAAAATTTAAAAATGTTGTCTCACTCTTGATTCCCGTTAAAAGTCACTGAAATTCAAATACCGTGAACAGGTAGGTTGGTCATTTATTGGGATTGGTGTTGGTGGTGACGGTGGATGTAGGCTTTCTAGAAGAACACACATATTTTCGTCTTCTGGTTTTTGTAGGTTATGCACCTTTTTCCGGTCTTCCTTGTTCTTTATTGCAAATGAGTCCAAACACGATCATTCTACGTAGCGCCGTCACTGAGATCTTATAACCACCTTCGGAGTCCATCAGTCCACCATCAGGTAAGTTACATCGTCAATCACTAAGGTCTCCATGAGACCTTTCAAATTAGTCCAAACACGATGGTCCTACGTAGTGCCGTCACTGAGATCCTATACCCACCTTCGGCGTCCACCATCAGGTAGGTGACATCATCAGTGACTAAGGTCTACCTGAGACCATTCAAATGAGTCCAAACACGATGGTTCTACGTAGTGCCGTTACTGAGATCCTATACCCACCTTCAGAGTCCACCATCAGGTAAGTTACATCGTCAATCACCAAGGTCTCCATGAGACATTTCAAATGAGTCCAAACACGATGGTTCTACGTAGTGCCATCAGCGAGATCCTATACCCACCTTCGGACTGCATCATCAGGTAAGTTACATCGTCAATCACCAAGGTCTCCGTAAGACCTTTCAAATGAGTCCAAACACGATCATTCTACGTAGCACCGTCACTGAGATCCTATACCCACCTTCGGCGTCCATCAGTCCACCATCAGGTAAGTTACATCGTCAATCACCAAGGTCTCCATGAGACCTTTCAAATGAGTCCAAACACGATGGTTCTACGTAGTGCCGTCACTGAGATCCTATACCCACCTTCGGCGCCCACCATCAGGTAAGTGACATCGTCAATCACCAAGGTCTCCATGAGACCTTTCAAATGAGTCAAAACACGATGGTCCTACGTGGTGCCGTCACTGAGATCCTATACCCACCTTCGGCGTCCACCATCAGGTAGGTGACATCATCAGTGACTAAGGTCTCCCTGAGACCTTTCAAATGAGTCCAAACACGATGGTTCTACGTAGTGCAGTCACTGAGATCCCATATCCACTTTCAGAGTCCACCATCAGGTAAGTTACATCGCCAATCATCAAGGTCTCCATGAGACCTTTCAAATGAGTCCAAACACGATGGGTCCACGTAGTGCCGTCACAGAGATCCTATACCCACCTTCAGAGTCCACCATCAGGTAAGTTACATCGTCAATCACCAAGGTCTCCATGAGACCTTTCAAATGAGTCCAAACACGATGGTTCTACGTAGTGCCATCAGCGAGATCCTATACCCACCTTCGGAGTACATCATCAGGTAAGTTACATCGTCAATCACCAAGGTCTCCGTAAGACCTTTCAAATGAGTCCAAACACGATCATTCTACGTAGCACCGTCACTGAGATCTTATAACCACCTTCGGAGTCTATCAGTCCACCATCAGGTAAGTTACATCGTCAATCACCAAGGTCTCCATGAGACCTTTCAAATGAGTCAAAACACGATGGTCCTACGTGGTGCCGTCACTGAGATCCTATACCCACCTTCGGCGTCCACCATCAGGTAGGTGACATCATCAGTGACTAAGGTCTCCCTGAGACCTTTCAAATGAGTCCAAACACGATGGTTCTACGTAGTGCAGTCACTGAGATCCCATATCCACCTTCAGAGTCCACCATCAGGTAAGTTACATCGCCAATCATCAAGGTCTCCATGAGACCTTTCAAATGAGTCCAAACACGATGGGTCCACGTAGTGCCGTCACAGAGATCCTATACCCACCTTCAGAGTCCACCATCAGGTAAGTTACATCGTCAATCACCAAGGTCTCCGTGAGACCTTTCAAATGAGTCCAAACACGATGGTTCTACGTAGTGCCATCAGCGAGATCCTATACCCACCTTCGGAGTGCATCATCAGGTAAGTTACATCGTCAATCACCAAGATCTCCGTAAGACCTTTCAAATGAGTCCAAACACGATCATTCTACGTAGCGCCGTCACTGAGATCTTATAACCACCTTCGGAGTCCATCAGTCCACCATCAGGTAAGTTACATTGTCATTCACCAAGGTCTCCATGAGACCTTTCAAATGAGTCCAAACACGATGGTTCTACGTAGTGCCGTCACTGAGATCCTATACCCACCTTCGGCGTCCACCATCAAGTAGGTGACATCATCAGTGACTAAGATCTCCCTGAGACCTTTCAAATGAGTCCAAACACGATGGGTCCACGTAGTGCCGTCACAGAGATCCTATACCCACCCTCGGCGTCCACCATCAGGTAGGTGACATCATCAGTAACTAAGGTCTCCCTGAGACCTTTCAAATGAGTCCAAACACGATCATTCTACGTAGCGCCGTCACTGAGATCTTATAACCACCTTCGGAGTTCATCAGTCCACCATCAGGTAAGTTACATTGTGAATCACCAAGATCTCCATGAGACCTTTCAAATGAATCCAAACACGATGGTTCTACGTATTGCCGTCACTGAGATCCTATACCCACCTTCGGCGTCCACCATCAAGTAGGTGACATCATCAGTGACTAAGATCTCCCTGAGACCTTTCAAATGAGTCCAAACACGATGGACGTACGTAGTGCCGTCAATGAGATCCCAATATCCACCTTCGCAGTCCACCATCAGGTAGGCGACATCATCAGTCATCTAGGTCTCCATCCTCCATCAAACGAAATTCTCAAGATGGCTAAAAACGATAAACAATAAACACACTAGAAATAATGTACTCAATAGGGTAGGTACTTACGAGTACCAATAATTTTGGAGAGCTCGGCCACGCTTCACCTTACATTTTATTCTTATTTAGGCATAGTCAGGCTTACTCTATGATAGGTTCAAGAAACAAAATTAAATTACAAAGTACTTTAAATATATTTACAAACTTAATTTCTATTGTTATTTTACGAAATATTTATATTTGTACTATTTACAATATGATTTAATTCAAAAATCATTCAAAACGTGAACTTTTAGATTTTATTTGAATAAAATAACGCGCGTATAGTCCACCCGTCACAAGAGTCATCGAGACGCTGATGTATCGCGTCCCGAGTACGCGTCACAGGCCTAAGCGGGGGTGCTCCAGCGGGGTATTGTTGAAGTTTCGGGTTTTTATTCATTATTAAAAAATATTAAAAGAAATAAGAAAAAAAAAACAATACAAATTGTGAAATACATCATTACATATTTTTTGGTACAAAATTCATGCCGAACTATTCAGCAGTTACAAAGAAAATTTACAATTTAGGTTGAAAAAGGGCCTATATAATAAGATTTTTTCCCAAAATTTGGGAAAGGTTATTAAAATTTTAAACAATACAATGTATTTGTGATGACCTTAAGTATACCATATAATTTTTATATGGCAAACGCACAAGAGGATTCATCTACAATCTTCTTTAAACTTACCGTGTTTATGGGATTTGAGCGAGGTAATCCCCTTAAGTACTTGTTATGACTCATTTTTATTTACTATAAGTACTGTTTAGATTTTACTGTCGAACTTGTTAATAAACATGTATTTTGTCATTTTGAATTTACCAAAACTACGATAAGCAACTGGCGCTATAAATCAGTGCCTTTTAATACCAATCATTTTTTGTACCATTGCAGGGACAAGGGGTCTCGGACAGAGAAGGCAAGAGCAATGATCACGCTTGCTCAAGATGGGTTGGCTATCTCAGACTTACTTTACTTACTTTTGTTTTTTTTTTCTAGTAAAAAACGTAAAAAACTTTTTATTTTTTACGTTTGAGTTATGGTACCCCACACAAGTTTACATAACTGTAATTATAATTTTGAATAACAACATCATCAACATATTATATATAGGTACGCGCCTTTAATTTATTTAATTTATTAAATTTGCCACTGTTATAATATTTCTGATTTGTTCCTTCTAGGGAAATTCAAGGAAACAACAAACTATCTCGAACACCGTATATTTATAAAAATAAAATTTACATTATGGCTCGTAAATTAAGTAGATGACTATAGTTAGATCTTATTATTGCCAGCCAGCTTAAATTTTAGCAGAAAGAGCTATGGTCGTGGGGAGTTGGAGATAAACCCAGTACTGTTCCATTTAAAAGTATATAAATTTCGATATTAAGGTATGTACTTGTAACCTTCCAGTTATTATTTAGGTATTTATTTAAATAACATGGGAGACTTACAGCTAAAACAAACAGATCAAGGACAGTATTATGAATTTTATTTAATTAATTAATGGGCGCCAGGGACTTTGAGAGTCCCGGATCACAGAGCCGAAGAAGGTGTCCAATATAATTCTGGATGAACGTAGAACGTCGAACCTAAGATCCTCAATTCAAATTTCGTTACATATTATAAATAGTTAATGAACGACAAAATATTTGGTAGATGTAATCCTTCAATTACAGGAGAAACAGCTTGCACAACACTATGAACAAATGAGCTAACAAATTAAATAATTAATACATAATAAAAGAAAAATTTTGACAGCTCAAACATTACACACAATAAATTCTGTAAAATATTAGGACGTAGCACAATAAAATACCTAACATTAACATAAAAAAAACAAAAATTAAAAAAAAAACTTTTACATTAGGTATCTACAATAAATTGTTAAATGAAAATGAAATGAAATGAAATATTTTTTATATTCGAGAGATTGGCTGATATATAAATCTTTATTTTTAGCCAGCATGTTGTATTGCCTAAAAAGTCTTATTACAGCGGCGTAATGACCTAGGTTTAAGCAAAGTTATACTCCACCACTTGGCTCGTCGAATGCACATATTTAGAAAATTAAAACTAGTTTCCGACTGCACCTACTGTTGACTGCACCCTATTGGTGGATCCTGTGATCTTTCGATTAAATGCCTACTAGATAATGACAGTCGCACACCTTCGATTAAATAAAAACCAACTTTAACCCCAACAAAATAAAACTGAAAATCTATATACTTAATTCTTTTACAATTCTGTGGAGCAGGCAAAGGAGCAGTCCTTTGATTTGATAATGTATTGAAAAAGCCACGACAAATAAAAGTGAACCTTAAGTGTTTATGAATTGAATCTAGAATGGTTTTATTAAAAGGACTGCTTCAAGTCACGTTTCAAATTAAATCGGGCGTGATTGACTTGCGGCAATCAAATGTATTTGCAATAAGGTTGCGGAACTGTGCACTCACGTGCAAATTATTCAATTGGCGGCAATCTTGGCTGCAATAAGACCGCCATTTTTGGCCTTCATTACCTTTCTTTTCTTTTTCTTGACAGAATTACGAAATGGAATAATTTTGGTCACGTCTTCATTTCACATTAAATCAATACAAATAATGTAACCAGAATTTTGAAATCAATGTTTTTCTCGGTCTACGTTTTGGAATAGACTTATTTGTTTTTTCTGGATTCGGTCAGTAAGCATGACTGAACTTATTAAAGTAAATCCATGACAGTTAAAAGTGCCTGTAAACGGTTTAATTTAATTGAAATAAATGCTTTGACTTTGACATTTGGCTACTAACCTGATGTACTCCCGAAGTTGCTTCTGTACTGCTCTTAATTTATCAAGGAACGTTGCAGTCTGGTCGAAATACTCAATGGCATCAGTGACGCTGCCATCTCGATGCGTATTGTCCACAATCTGCTGGTTCCTGCAAGACAAAACAAAGACAAACTTTACATCAATAAAAAAAAAAGAAAAGTCCATCGGGCTAACTGACGAGGCCTATTTTTGAAGGCCCAACAAACTGAAGCAATAATAACACAAAATTTGGCCCTATGTTTGGAGTATGGTTCAAATCATTTGGGCCAAACTTTACAATGACCAAAATAATAATGACGGAACTTTGGCAGAGCCATTTCCTACCTACTGATAAAGGAGATACGTAGAACATTGCTTCTAAAACGGCATATAAGAGGCCAATGTTTTAAAATGTCTGCTAATTGGCTTAAAATTACAATTTAAAATTTCAACTCCGTAGGATAACAGGAAATGGTTTTAATTCAGCTTGAAAGACTTGACCCGAACATACATACAAACAACGCAAGTTAAATAAAAGCTTGTAAAATATAATGTTTGCAAGGCACACAATTAATGAAATTTAATTAATTGACTAAATACTACAATTTCAATAATAATAAATTACTCGTATTTGGAGCTCTGTACTTCTTTACGTATTAACAATCAAGAGAAGTCGTCATAATGATGAGATATTTCCATTGGTATACTTATACCTGCTTTAGTGAAGATACCAATAGTTCAGTGGTCTCCTTTGATGGCTTCTATGAAATAATGGCTGAATCTAGTTTGAGGGACTCGTGGCTAAATAATAATAGCCGAACGGGTCAATCGATTGCTGCAGTTGGTCTGTGGATAGGTCACCATCTTTAAATACCGAGACCCCTACGTGCCTCGGAAAGCACGTTAAGCCGTTGGTCCCGGCTGTCATTCGTGGATCTTTGACAGTCGTTACGAGAAGTTAGAAGCCCAAAAGTCTGACAACCAGTCTTTCCAAGGGGTATCGTATTATCCAGTAACTGGGTTGTGGAGGTCAGATAGGCAGTCGCTCCGTGTAAAATACTGGTATTCAGCTGCATCCTGTTAGACTGGAAGCCGACCCCAACATAGTTGGAAAAAGGCTAGGATGATGAGTGGCTGAATCTAATTTGGCGCGTTTCACGTTGTTTGACTTCCGATTTCAACAAATAATTGCGTAATCGGTCTACTTACTTCTTCTCTAAGTCGCGGTACTCGGAGCTGTCCTCCTTAATATCTTTATGAAGTGGTATGAGTGATGGTACTAGATTCAAAGTATTGTCTAACAGATCCCGACCCAGAATCATATGGGCTATGTACCTGTGAAAAGATTTTTATTTGTAAGTGATTCTATTAGTACTAAACACAAATAAAACAATTTATCCGTTTAAAATCTTTTATCAGTAGAATAAAATTGACGACGGACAGTAAGGATAAACCGACAAAAATTTTAAATTTATTCTTAAGATAATACTTATTCTAGGTATAAATGTTTGATGGAAATCGCCCATAAAGAGATAAACAGATTATGATATAGGTAAAAATATTTTAAGTTTTACCCATTAATAGAGTGAGTTGCCCTTGACAACCAATATAGCTAACGATTACTATTAAGTTATAATTTTAGCTTCTAAAATTAGAACTTAATAGTCAAAAGACTTTCTTTGCTGATGGTTACACTATAAGGCTCCCGAAGACAGGCGCAACGCGACTTTAGTGGAACAATTCCTATGAAAACTTCGTAGAAATTGTTTTAAGCACGCTTGCACCACAGTCCACTTCATGCGTTTAGCAATAAACGTATCCAGAACACCGTTCTGTTTCTGTCAATCTTGTGAAGATGTTAAAGTCAGAATGAGACGAGTATCTATTACAATTAAATAAAATTTAAGTGTACCTATGTTTGTAATGTCAAAATACAGCTATACCTACTTGAAACAATTTGAAAAACATTCATCTATTTGTTCCGCTTAAACTCCGAAACGGCTGCACCTGGACCGATTTAAATGAAACTTTCACTGGCAGATAACCGATATTATAAGGAGTAACATATAAGCTTTCTTAACTTATTTTAGAAATATGATTAGTAAAGTTATTGGTATTAGCAGTACTTAAACACGCGAACGAAATTGCAGGCACAGCTAGTTTTAAATAAGTTCAGCGTATAATGCATTTAGTGCTTTGTGTTGCGAGCGGGCTTGGGTGTGTTGCATTGTCCATCATAATTAACCCACTTCAAAGTGTCCGTCATGTATTTTCATGTCAACTCGATTTTCAGCAACTCTCATCCAGCTGCTACCAACCATCCTGCGAAGATCGTAGCCTAAGGCCAACTTCGTAGCCTGAGGGCGTCCTACTTTACGTTTGCCAAAAATCGAGTTGAATGGCATGCTATAGGAGAGTATATAGGATCTATGATTAAAAAAAAATATATGCAATAGGATGTTTTATCTATGTCCAGCAATGGACTGTTATACGCTGATGATGATGATTTTCATTACCTTTCATAAGCTCTGGGTTGCAGATACCCTCTGGCGAAGTAGTTGATACCAAGTACGGAACCGATGCCCTTACACTCGATGCTTCGCAAGAGGTTCTTGAATCCAACCAGGTATCTGCGAAAAAGGTTTTTGTTGATCACATTTTCTTTGCAGCGAAGCACTTGATGATACACATCATCTGTCTAGCCTTTTCCAAACTATGCTGGGGTTGGCTTCTAGTCTAACCGGAAGCAGGTGAATACCAGTATTTAACATGGAGCGACTGTCTATCTGACCTTCACAAACCAATTTCTAGGCATTTCATAGCCCTTGGTAAAACTGGTTGTCAGACATTCGGGCTTCTGACTATCCGTAACGACCGTACATAAGTATATGATAAAAAAAAGTTACAAATAATACGAAAACGTTTGAGGGGCAATTCCCGTAATTAAAAACGTTCAAAATCTTTTCGCAATCTCATCTCGGTGACAATCAATGTCAAAAGGGAAATTCGAGGTATTTTTGACAGACTGAGACTGAGATCAGACTGTGAACGTTCTTAAAATTACGAGAATTGCCCCTCAGACCTTTAAGCCTGAACGTTTTTATTTAGTTAATAGGCTTGTCGACACTATCAATAAATTAAAAATCTATTTAGTCCGTCAGTTAGAGTATTAGAAAATAATGGACACATATTTTTTGCTTTTATAAATCAATGAATATTGACAAAGATAAAACGCATCAAAACTCGGGAGTGGGGGGTTCGTGACGTCAGTACGCACTAAAAATTATACCAAGGTGTGTGACCTATTGAGAATTTTAAAAGCGTCGTATCTTCGTCAATTTTGGTTTACGTAACAAAAGAAAAAATACAGGTCAAATATTTTTTGATAATCTAACTGACGGACTAATTAGATTTTTTCAGTCGACAAGCCTATTAGTTCTATTTGAATATTAATTTATTTTGTACTTGAATTTAGTTTTCAATGTTTTTGTTGGTATATTGGTGAGTACTTGTGTCAATTACTTGAATTCGACGCGCAAACAAAAAAAAATGTGTTGATCCATATATTATGACTGCGTAGGTATTGCGCTTTTCTATGAAACAGCTTTTTTTTTTATAACCAACGAATATTACGAGTATCTACGCGAGGGGGTCTATAATCATATGCTGAATTTATGGTTACAGTTGCGTGTGAAATGTGATGTACCTGCCACCCTATATTTTAATGCTGATTTGCAGTGTAATTTGAATACATTTTAAAGATTTTGATTTGATTTGATTTCTTGTGTAGAAAGTGCTCCTAGATTGAGTGAACCGGGACGAGGAAAAGGAGTAGATTTAAGTAACTTTTAGAGAAAATACGGCCATTGTCAATTATAAATAAAAATAATAATAGCCTCCCCGAGCGATTTCGGTCGCGGTGGCCAATCTCAACGGAGATTAGCCAGGTACGCAGGAGATATTATAGTGCACAAATGTGCGCGCAGACAGTAGCACTCCCTCTTACTTCACTCTCATAGTCCGATGGGACGGCAATCCGACATGACCGGAGAGAGATCAGGCGCAGGACCAACGGCTTAACGTGCTTTCCGAGGCACGGGGGTATCAACAGCGCCAACTTCCAAACTCCGGGCTGCTACTAAGAAATTCCTAATGGAAAAACTCAATAACACTGCCCGACCCGGGAATCTAGCCCAGGAGACCCCACGCTCAGCAGTCGTGCTTGCGACCACGAGACCAACGGTGCAGTCAATTATAGCAGCACTAAGTAGGTACTATTAGTTATTCTGTGCCAGCACCCTAATTGTGTAACACACTATGTATTACAATCCGAGTTATTTTGAAGAGTATTGTTAATTCCTTGCTCATATTTTCTTCATATTATCGAAAAAAAATATTTGCTCAACAAAGTAAATAACGCAATGAAGGTTGTTGAAGGTCAAAGCATCGATCACTAATAAAGTGATCGACGAGTTTCGCTCGGATATTGTGAATTGAGTTTTGATTGCTTAAGTTAGGAATCAAGCAAGCATATATGAATTATTTTACTAGTGTGTTTACGATCAAAATATTGATGATGTTGATGTAGTTGAAGTTTTCAAAAATTTTAATACTTTGGGGCGGGAAAGTCTCAACATTTTTTCAACCGTCATTTTGAGTACTACTACGTTAATACTGTTAGTTATTTTGAGGTATTCAAAATCTTGGATTTTTCTCTTTACTACTTACTTCCCTTAATAATAATGATTACATTTAAATTCAGCGTGATCTGTTCACATTTGTAACACATTAAGAAAACAAAGATATTTGCAACATTGTTGCACATTGAATAACAAAACGATTAGATCCATGTTAGGATCGTAGCAGGTGGCGTTCTGTATTTTTTGCCTCGGGACCCATGGGAAAAAGGTATGAGTTTATGTATTAGGTATTTGGGTTCTATTTCACCGCGACTCCATGGCAACACAGCCAGGTTGCTCTGCCAACAAAATAGTTTGCTGTCCGATCAAACGGACTCCAGGTAAGGATTTCACTTTAGAGAATTTTTTGTTGGCATCGTGACCTGACTAGGCTTCCATTGCGTCTCGATGAAACAGGGTCACCTACATAATCAGCCTATAATGTTCCCACTGCGGGGACAATGCCCTCCTCTCTGTGAGAGGGAGTGGGCCGTAACCCACCTCGTGGGCCCAGTGCGGGTTGGTAGAAGTCATAAGTCATCAAATGTTTGGTTCCAGGACATGCTGGTTTCCTCACGATGTTTTCCGTCACCGTTTTGAGAACAGTGGTGATGAAATAATTTACACAAAGTAAAGCGCCTGTCTGGGTTCAAACTTAAGAACTACAGCTCGTAAGGCCCGGACGAACTCCATTAAAGAGGAGATGTGCGGAGCGGAGCGGAGACGTGCAGGAATCGACCAATCACAATGGTTGAAATCCTCATCGCGTCACTCGTCTCGTTTGTGATTGGACGATTCCTGCACGTCTCCGCTTCGCTCCGCACATCTCCGCTTTGGTGGAGTCCGGGCCTAAGTCGCGGCAGTTACCACTGGGCCACTGCTACTCCTACCACCTACACTTCGCATCAATAATATTGTTACGTTACGTTTGTTCTTGTTTAAGTTCGTTGAGCTCCTCAAGTTCTGAGTTGAGCTGCACGATTTTTGACAAATGCCTGCACTGTCTGGACAGGCCCGCTCAATCTGTGTGGTTAATTCCTCAAAAGACCATTTCAGACACCAAACTACATGGTCTTCACATGATATAGCCAAGATTTTGTCTGGACTTTAAAAGAGACTGTGACCTCTGAGTTTGTTTCGGCCTTTTTTCTCAGAATAGTCAGATAGGAAACGCCGACCTCATATAGTTTAAAAAAAATTGACGTTGTACAAACCTACTTACAGAAAATAAATCATTTATCATTTACTAGCTGCGCCCCACGGTTTCACCCGCGTAAGTTTCGATCCCGCGGGAATATCGCGATAAAAAGTATCCTATGTGTTAATCTGTTGTATAAGCTTTATTGCTGTAAAGTTTCATCAAAATCCGTTCAGTAGTTTTTGCGTGAAAGAGTAACAAACATCCATCCATCCATCCTCACAAACTTTCGCGTTTATAATATTAGTAGGATAGTAGGAAGTAGGAAGTACCAATATTATTTTCCGTCGTAACGGAAAATCTAATTTTAGAACAGAGCGGAACTCCACAGTCTACTTAATTTTAATCAGGGGTTGAGAAAACATTAAATGAAAGTATGAGTCAATCACGACCCGTAAAACATTTAGAATAACAATTGTGAGTCACAAGACGTTAGAGTAAAATAATTAATAGTTTCTGAATTTCAGCGAGTCCGTCATCTTGAAATCTGTAACAAATATGCTTGCCTGAGACTGAATCATTGGTAATTGGCGCTTAGTCATATGGTACGTTAGGTGTACATTATGGCGAGGCCCATTTTGTCATAGGATAATGTGACAAAATTGATGACAATCCCGTGCTTACGTGTGAAGATGTAAGAAGACGAACGTAAGATGATGACACACTATTAGATAGACTCACGCCTTTTTCCCATGAAGTAAACTTGAAACTACAGACTGCAACGTGCCACGTTTGTTACGTATTCGTTTTACTTCGTTCATACATGCGATAATTAATGCGGATCAGTGGGTAGGTACCTAGTTTGTTCTATACAAGGTGTAACATAATTAATGCAAGACCTCATACACCCCAATTAGAGTATTGAGTTAAAAGTATAAACAATGACCAAAACTTATTTTTTTTTAAAGCTTGAAATCTTTATTAAGACTATGCCGACCGCACAGTGGCGCTTTCGTCGTTTTTTTTGTTATTTCACACAATTTAGAATGAAAATGCAGAAAATAAGCACGTTAAATTGTGCTTCACAAGATTATACGTTAATATTTTTACAAACGGTAGTTTTACATTGTTTAGTTTTATTATAATCCTTAAAACAGAATATAGTGGCCACTGTTATCCGTTTCCGAGTCTTATTGCCATGAAATAAGTTTTAATTTTATTTAGCTTTATCGGCGGTTTTTAAAAAAAATACTTAAATTTTGAAAAAATACCTAGAATAAAAGTTACTGAAATCGATTCAGTAGTCAATTATGAACAAACTAATTTCAGGAACCAACGACACCGACTTCCGAAATTAAAGTAATTTTTCACTTTGTAGTGTTTTTTTTAAGTCAGTTGTTTTTTTTTTTTTGGAAAAAAGGTTTTTTTTGAAGGATCCGATGGGAATCCAAATTTCCATTTTGAATAGAATTCCCATTTTCGTGTTTAATTTAGGTTGCATGCTACCAGCTGTTAATCATTTAGTCACTGAATTGTTTCTCGTGTAGTTTTTAATTATTTTTTTTTGTTGATTCTGAAATGAGCCAGACTTAAGTAAATTATTGTATACGTCACTAATAGCATAATCAGCAAATAATGTTCCCACTGCTGGGAAACAGGCCTCCTCTCAGTGAGGCGAAATGTGCCGTAATCCACCACGCGGCCCCAGTGCGGGTTAAATTGATAGATATCACATGTCTTCAAATTATTGGTTCTAGAACATGCCGGTTTCCTCACGATGATTTCCTTCACCGTTTTAAGAGCAGTGGTGATGAAATAATTTACACAAAGTAAAGTGCTTGACTGGGTTCGAACTATACCACTTTCAACTCGTCAGTCGCAGCCATTACCACTGGCTAAACACTGCTCTTCAAGTCACTAACAGATGACGTAAATAGAACAGAGTTAATTAAGTGTGTCACTGTATAGCAATAAACTATGGCAGCCAAAGGGTTCATATTTGCTTTAGAATGTTTGTCATGGGCAATCATGAGGAGTTGGGGTCAATCTATCTTTGGTTTGTCATTCGGGGGAGCTATTCTCTAAGGATACAGCCTTGCGGGCAGCGCTATCGCAGTGCTGAAACTATTGTTTTCACCGCTACGACAGCGCTGCCCGCAAGGCTATATCCTTAGAGAATAGCATGGCTGGTTTATATCAGTTTAGGAAAGTTTACATAATTATTATGTCAAATATTTTTAGCTACAATAACCATTATTCTTAAAATCGATACTTCTTTTCCATTTAGGTTTCAAACGGCTGAATTTCAATTTGTATTTTCATCGTTATTGACATGCCGCCTTAAAATGACATCAAAACCACTCTTCTAAATATTTACAAGATTTTGAAGTGTCTGTGCGATTATAATTATTGATATCGAAAGCATAAAATTCATCACTACATAGTATAAAACAAAGTCGCTTTCTCTGTCCCTATGTATGCTTAAATCTTTAAAACTACGCAACGGATTTTGATGCGGTTTTTAATAGATAGAGTGATTGAAGAGGAAGGTTTATATGTATAATGTAGTGTATTTAGTATCAGCATTGCACCCGTGCCGGTGCGAAGCCGGGGCGAGTCGCTAGTTAGGAATAAAATAAATAATATAATTTATTAAAAACTTTTTTTTTTTTTTTAGGTATGACCACTCGCAGTTGTGCAACTCATGGAGGTTGCCATACTGCTTAACCGGGCTATCCTGTGGTGGCCAAAAATTACTTTAAGGCCCCCAGCCAGGGCTTACAAACTAAGGATTTATATTTAAATGACTAGCACTAAGGGCACCCCCTGTGGGGTTCGGGCCTCGGCTTAGTGGGTCATTGAGGGGAGGGCAGCAATGGTCAGGCTGGGTCGAATTATTATTTGGGGAATTTAAAGCTACTTGCTCAGCGGCGCGGGCTGGCTTGTCGAGCAAGGGTCGGACCGTGATGTTACGGGAGGGTCGCGAGGGGCCTCGGCGGCGGGCCCGGGTTCGCGGTTTGTATCTGTGTTTATTTTTGCGTAATGTGCTAGTTTCCCTACAGCCTTCCTGGAGAAGGGTAATTGGGTCGTCGGGTATGAGGAGGGTGTGCCTCGGACGGCGGATCTTGGAGATGTAGGAAGGAGTGTATTGAGTGGCTGAAGAAATCAGGGGGTTGGGGTGATTCTCAGCCCTATCGAAGAAACTCCTAGTGAGGCGTTTCATATGCTGTTGAATAGTGGGAATGTTGAGGTCAACATGGAGTTGATTATTCCTAACGAACCACGGCGAGCCCGTGGCCTTTCGGAGAAATCTGTTTTGAAGAGTCTGCATCCTGTGTAGGCGGTGGGGTTTGGCATGCGCGAACACGGGGCACGCGTATGTCAGGATGGGCCGAATGCACCCGGTGTAAATACGCAATTTGCAGTTGAGTGACAATTTGCTGCGCGCATTCAGCATGGAGTGGAGCCTGCCGAGAGCGAAAGCGGCACGCGAGCGTACCGTCTTTATGTGCTCACCGAAGTTCAGGCGTTGGTCGAGGATGACCCCCAGGTATTTGGCTTGCTTCTCCCAAGGGATAGGCTTGTCAAACATGGTGATCAGTCTTGGAGCAGGTGGGATGTGGCGGTTGGGTCTGGAAAATAGTACCGCCTGGCTCTTATCGGGATTTACTTCAATTCTCCATCTCCGGAACCAATCGCCTAGGGCTTTTGCGGAGTTTTGGAGGGTGCGGGCTATTCGAGAGGGATTCCTACCAGAGTAGAAGATGGCCGTGTCGTCAGCAAAAAGTGCTAACTGGGCTGCATCACTCCTTGGGATGTCGCTAGTGTATAGCGTGAAGGCTAGTGGAGAGATTACCGAGCCCTGAGGGACACCGGCATGTATGGGATGAGGGGCAGAGAGCGCACCCTCGATGCGATAACGGAAGGTGCGGTTCGACAGAAAGTCTCGGAGGATGAGCACGAGACGATCTGGCACACCGAGCTGATACAGCTTGTATATCAGTCCGTTGTGCCAAACCTTGTCGAATGCTTTTGCTATGTCGAAGAACAAGGCACCGGTCATCAGGCCTCGCTGAAAGCGGGCACTGATGTGCTCGACTATGCGGTGCACTTGTTGGACACAAGAGTGTTGGGGTCTAAATCCAAACTGCTCTTTTGGGATTAAACTCTTTGCTTCGGCATAGTCTTTGAGACGCTTATAAATAAGCCTCTCGTAGATTTTGCCTAGGACATTGAGGAGACTAATTGGGTGATAACTGCTAGGGTTAGCCTTGGGCTTGCCCGGTTTTGGGATGCCAATGACAGTGGCCTGTTTCCACGACTGCGGGAACATGTTATTTGACATGGCGCTATTGAAGATAGCGGTCAATAGCACTATGAGTGCGGGGGAAAAAAGTTTGATCACTTTATTGGTGATTCCGTCAGAGCCAGGGGCTTTTCTAGGTTTAAGTCCCTTGATGATCCTTTCCACCTCGTCTGGAGTGACTGGGGGCAGTGGTTCATCTGGGTCCTCAACTGGGGGGAGGGAGGTTCGGCGTTCGACTTCAGCATCCACCTCAGCAAGGTGGGCTGGGTCTACAGGCTGGGTACTGGGGGAGCATTGAGACTCTAGGCTGTCAGCCAGGCATTCAGCTTTTTCGTCGTCTTCGAAGGCGACGCTCTTATCGGGGCGAATGAGCGGGGGAATGGAGGCTTCCTCAGAGGATCGAAGTTTCCTCTGTAGGTTCCAGAAGGCCTGATGGGTCGGTTCCAGATCATCGAGAAGCTTGTCCCAACGTTCTTCGCGCAGTTTTTTGACGCATCTGCTTAATTTGCGTTTTAAGCGACGCATAAAAACTTTGTTACTGGCGCAGGGGAAAGCTCTGTAAGCACGGATGGCCGCGTTCTTCTCGGTCACCAGTTCACGTACATCGTCCGGCAGATTCCAGCGGTGGTGATCCTCCGCCGGAACCTCCCTTGAGCATTCGCTCAGGACCGATTGTACATGTCCGGTGATCGAGCCGATCGCGGCCTCTGCGTCTGCTACAGTCTCGATGTTGTCGGGGATTTTGTCTAAGTGAGGGGACTCGGTAGATTTCAGCAATTCGCTTACTTTCTCCCAGTCCGTGATCACTTTTGTGGGGGGGGGTTGAGAGGGGTCTGATGGACCATGTCTGGGTGCGAACTCCATAATCACTGGTCTGTGGTCCGAATTTAGCTCGTCTATCGTCTCTATAGAATGTAATCGCAAGTTTACATTCTTCAGAAGCGCGACGTCTAGCACATCGGAGTTGTGATTAGGGTTATTTGGAAAATGGGTAGGATGCATCGGAGCGATGACATCGAAATTAAGGGGGCAGCAGAGGTTGTACAGTACATTGCCTCTGGTGTTGGACAGGCGGCTGTTCCACGCGGGATGTTTTGCGTTAAGATCCCCCGCCAGAAGGACGGAGTCACTTAAGTTGAGGAGGGCTGAGAGGTCATTTCCGATGGTGGCGTTTATTGCCGCGGAGTCAGTGTTAGAGTTGGGAGGCGGCATATACGCCGAGACGATCGTTATTGGTGGATGACCTGTCATGCCCAGCCGACAGACAGAGACTTCAATGTTGGAGAGGGAAGGTGGGTCTAGGGGGATGCAGTATAGACTGGATCTATAGTAAATAAGAGTACCTCCTTTGTGGCAGCGAGTCCTGGCATTGCGAACCAACCGATAGTTGGCAATTTTCGGGTCTCGCTGGTGGGGTTTAAGGAAGGTCTCTTGGACTAATAGTATTAATTTATTAAAAACTAAAAGGACTAACGTTAAATACAGTTTTTCTTAAATCTATGTCAAGTTCACTGATGCTTTGTGCCTGAACTAGGTAAGTAGGTGTTTCAGGCGATTGGAGGTAGCATTAATTGATTAAATAATCACATAATTATCATATTTATCTTATTGATACATATGTAAAAAGGTGTATAAGTTTAGGTGTATAATCGGAGCCGTATTAATATTCCACACAGGTACGAATAACAGCCACTATACATGTACAAACCAATGTACAAACCATGGACAAACCAATTGCGCAATTCTTGGTCAACTGTGACGTCTTGGAAACACCTGGAAATTAACTGCAATATCAAGAAGAGGGGATCGTGGCCAAATAATAACAGCCGTACGAGTCAGTCGAAGGTTAAGCTGCACCTGCCGAGGTTGGTCTGCGGATGGGTAACATCTGTTACGTATCGAGACCCCTCCATACCTCGGAAAGCGTAGAAACTGTTGATCCCGACTATCATGTGTAGGTATATTTTTTGACAGTTGTCCCGGGTAGTCAGAGGCTCGAAAGTCAGACAACCAGTCTTACTAAGGGTATCGTATTATCCAGTAACTTGGTTGTGGATGTCAGACAGGCAGACGCTCCATATAAATACTGGTAATCAGCTGCATCCGGTTAGACTAGAAGCCGACTCTAACATATGTAGTTGGAATAAAGGCCAGGCAGATAATGGTGATAATGATTGCCCATGTAAGCGCACTATAAGATGAACCGACAAGAAGGACACCGAATACTGAAGATTACATATTGAACTTACTTATTTAAAAGTGACGATTTGCAAGTTTTGGGCGAGTAAATTTGTGTGAATCGACTAATAAGCCGATTTATGACTTTAGTCAATTTACATAACCAAGATTATTCACAACATGGTATTACATTAAATAATAACTATTCTGAATTTCAACAAGAAACCTCAAGTAGTTAATTTACTTTAGTAATGAATATATTTTAATAGTTAATTTACTTTATTACTTCAAGTAAAATTATTGAACAAATATTTGGTCCTTTTAACAATGCCTTTCTAGCGTCGATATTATAACATTACTGTTACTGTTAGCCTGCATCATCCCACAGCTGGGCAAAGGCGTCCCAGCCTCCCCATGACTTCCAGCTCTTTTGATCAAGGGCTAAAGTGGACCACTGGTCGTTTTTTTGCTCCAGCTCGTCCCGCCATCTTCTACGGGGTCTGCTGTGACGCCTTCTAGCCCTGCCAGGGCTCCATGTAACGGTCTTCATGAAAGTCTGTCATTTTCTCTAAAATTGTATTTCACATTAATTTGGAAAAAAAAAAAATATTGGTGTCAAAAAAACTTTTTTACAAAAAATAACGACAAAAAAAAACACTACAAAGTGAAAAATAACTTTAATTTCGGAAGTCGGTGCCGCATTTTTGTTTTTGACACTGACTTCCGAAAATAACTTTATTTTTCACGTTGTAGTCTTTTTTTTTAAGTCGGTTGTTTTTTTTTTTGTAAAAATGTTTTTATTTTTCACTTTTCAGCCTTTTTTTCATCCCACACAAATTCAATCAACATTACTTGCTCTGTAAATATCAGTTAAAACATCATCAATATAAACTAAGTAGAGAGAATTGCCGGAGATGCAGTATATTTATGCATATAACTTCGCGCATAGGAATAATTACCTAATGTTACATAATATAATAAAACCTTCCTGAAAGTATGTAGATCATTTTACTGAGAAAAACATCAAAATCGGTTCATTAGTTTTGAGAGAAAATCGCGAATATACAAATATACATAAGTACATTACATACATAACACACATAAATACATAAGGGTCGAATACAGAACCTCCTTTTTTGAAGTCGGTTAAAAACGCTCTGTATTTAGACATCCTTTATTGTGTGACTATTCACCGCTTTCTTAGGAAGCTACGAAAATATGTGTTTATTTCCATCTTTGGATCGGAACCCTGTTTACATCATTATTTATTTAGAGAAAGGCTCTGCCTTTTAACTGGAAGGACAGGTTGACTCAGAAGAAAAGTATTTGCTAAACTAAATATTGTCTTTAAGTTAAAAATCTGATGAATCAGTCGTGATTCACTAAGGGTCTAACTCCAATTTGTCTTTACATAAGTTTTTATAATAAATGACTCCAATATATATAATAATTTGTGGTATTTTTGTAGGATGTGGGTACAAACTAGTAATAGCTATAAGAAATGCCGGAAAGTGTGAGAATATTTCTTTATACGCAGCGTAGATGTTTCTGCATACTGTCATGTAAGAATGGAAATACTTTTGTAAGTAATTTATAGGAAAAAGCTGCCAGCAATGTGAGTTGCATATAACGGATGGCGTAAAAGTATTTCCATAATGTAAATATGCCTTAATTTTTGCAGATGGCGCCAAACGTCACTGTGCTTTGATATTTATGTTGTATACATATCTATTAAGTAAATAATTATTTGTCAACAAGCCTTCACAGAGTACTTCAAGCCATGGAGCGATACACACCTCAAAAACCTGGAATTATTTTTACTGTTTATTTGCCAAATTTTCGATCCGTTGTTTTAACGCAGCGTGAATTTCGTCGCAGTTTTCCTTGTCGTCGTGTTCCATGTGCTCGAACAATTTAAGCGCTTGGCTGAGCGCCTCGTGCAAACTGGGTCCACTACAGATCTAGCAAGAGGTGGCCATTTTGGAGCCAGATGTTTTGCGAGCAACCATTCGAAATGCCGTAAAATGAGCACAATTGTGCATCAACTCGAGAGGTGGCCATTTGAGCGATATAATTATATTACACTTTCAAATAAACTTTTCATGAAAACAGGATCAAGCACGAATAAAACAGAGATGTTCAAAATTCACTTAAGTTAACTGTACCTTCATAACGTTACGGTACAGGTACAGCGGCGCTTCCATAACTTAACATGTACTTACTTACTTTATTCTTACGTTACTTTACCTTTTATTGCTTCTATAAGGTCTCATATATAGAAATATCAAGCATAATGTACACAGGATTTTGTAATATTATCCTAATCTAAAAGAGTGTCCTTGGAGTTTCTCGCGAATTCTCGTCCATGGAGATCGACGTTTTGGAATGGGCAACTAGCTTCAACTTTCTGAATAACTATTATCGCTCCAACAGCGTGGTGACTATTGTAGCCGACAGGACAGACAGTCCAATGATGTGGCACTGGATGACCACTCATTGTGCTTCATTCCAATATTTAAAATAAGTTAGTGTATTTCTTGTGTAGGTATGTGTTTTCATGTATGTACAAATTGTATGTATTTTTGTATAAAATTTTAATGTGTGTTTTTTATGGACTTATGGTCTGAAATAAATTTATTATTATTACTATTTTTTCAAAGTAATAAATGCTTTGAGTTTTATTTTTATCAATGTTCAATATTTTACATTCCACCCACGTTTTCAGTTGTCTGTGATCATTTTAATTTATATTTTGTGAAGGTGACACAATATCAGACACATACTACTTAGTAAATAGTAAATACATATTACAATTATATTGGACGTGTTTTCGTGTTGGCACAGAAACTGAGACATACCCGATTTCTTAGCACGTTTTTTACATGAATCAGAATATATTGAGCTCTAGCTTCATAATCTTAAAGTTTATTCTTTTGTGTTTTATTTTATTGTCTGACTTTGTCTCGATCTGTCTGCTTGGATTATTTACAAATCTTAAATCTAAATAACATATTAAACTCATCTAAATAAAAACACAGTTTAATTCAACATCTCGTCTGTCATACTAGATGGAACACAATATTGTAATTTAATGAGGATGCTTCATGGCTACCCTTGAAGCCTGAAGCTTGAAGTTTTTTTGAAGCTTGAAATTTTTAACAAAGATTCATAGTTACGTGTCAAAAACATAACCCTGTCTTTGTAGTCACGCAGTCGGTTTAAAAATGCCATATAAAAAAGTTTTTCGTTTCCTCCATCTACCTACTTTTAGTTTTAGCTACGTTCTTTAATTGTTTTGTTGTTATTATCGAAGCAATGACATCAATGTACACACATAGTAATACGATCGGAATGTTTCGAATCATTTCCCAATAGTTAACGGTATCAGAACTCTCAGTGGCGACCTTGAGGACGAATCGCGCAGTTACGTAGGAAACGCAGATTAGCATCTGCGTTTCCTACGTAACTGCGCGTATTATCCAATATGCATCGGAATTTCTCTTTGCCTTGGACCTTGCACATCCTTTTGCCAAAACAAGGTTTTTTGTTAAGACAGAGTTCATACTAATGTGGTCCGGTGTGATGAAGACAGCCCTGTTAAGAGACACTGCCACTTAAGAGATCATAATCGATAAATCACACGTCGCGCACGCGCATACCGTTCAGATGTGAGAAGTACCCTTTTTTATTATTAGAACATAATACAGCTGTTGTCAAAGCCTTTGACAGAATATAATCAGTCTATAACTTTTCCAATGCGAGGACACACATAGCCTCTCAGTGAGAGGGAGCGGGTCATAATCCACCACGCGGGCCCAGTGCGGGTTGGTAGATGTCACATGTCTCCGAATTTTTTGGTTCGAATTTTTTGGTTTTTTTGTTTGGCTTTTGGTGTTTTGGTCCGGTTTCCGCAAGCAAAGCGCATGACTGAGCTCGAATCTACGAAATACAACTCGTAAGTCACGGCCATTACTACTGGGCTACCATTGCTCAAAGCCTTTATTGGTTAAAATAAAACTAACATCGTTCATCAGAACATACCTGAGGGTCTCTCTAAGCACGAAATTCATAATTTTTGGGATGCATGAAAAAACCTCCTCGTGTAGCGCAGTTAGTTCCGCCAATTACTCAACTGAACCGAGTGCTCAGCGCATACTGGACAATCACACCAACTGGCCAATTCTTCGCTTGCGGTAGTACGCCCGCCTGGTTTGCGACTACCCTCCTACCGCAGTCCGGCGCCAAACGGCCTGCTGTGTTTCGTCGATGCGTGGGAGTTTCCGTGCCTTAGGCATCTTTTGGGCACGCTCGTTCCATCATAGACCTCACCCATCGCTTTGCATCAGGCGTGATCGTGGTCAAGAGCGGGCTCATTCAGCAATAAAAAAAAAATAAATAAATCCAGCCGAAGTTGCGGGCCCTTCCTACTCTGTGTCACTTAAGGCCATAAGATTAGTGCGGGACCCGACCTAAGAATGAGTGGCATCACGATTTGACAGTTGTCCCTACACCTGATGTGTTTTTGCACGACCGAAAAATTTAACTTAAAATTTTTACTGTAGAATCAACTATTTTTAAGACGGATCCGTTTCAAGTCCGGTGAAGTTTACCTCACTTTTTAATGGACAGTTTCTGATGACCTCTTTGGGATGGTCATATGTATTGTAACATGCTACTATACATTTCCGTTTGTGGTTCTGACAATTAGCTGATCATTCCTTAGTCATCTCGACCACAATTCTCACAGAAATATGTGGATGCAAATAAGCGGCACGCGTGAGCCATCCATGCGCTAATCAATTTATTTATTTGTGTGGTTTTATTAAAAGTGTGCCTGACGGATTGGCCTTGTCTTAAGTCCGTGTGAGTCAGCATATCGTGGGAAATACCTCGATATTTGTAAGATTGACAGTGTTGTCACTTAGTAAAATTTTGCTGGATTCCTTTATATAATGACTGGTGTTTGCAGCTCAAGCATAAGATGGTTGATAGAAAGTAAGACACTTTTGTCTTGCATTCTCTCTTTTTTATAAAATGAATTTTAGGAGCCTTAACCTGAGTTAGATTTTTTTCTTTATTTTATTTTGCCTGTTAGTAAAATATAACAATAATAAGTCTAATTTGCACGAAACAATCAGCACCAATGTGTATTTTTTTATGGTTTTAATGTTCTTACATCATCGGAAAAAAGTGTCCGGTGTTAACGATTGTAGCAAAATTCTTCATACATTCATGAGGCAGGTCTGTTTTGTTTTTCTAATAAAGGTAGGTAATTTTGTTTTTGGAAGTGGGAGGTTTATCAAATAATAAAACTATGCCAGGAATGACCATTCTAGGAAGACCATATAATAATTAAAGAAGTAGAAATAACTTATATGAGAGCTATTTGCTCTCATATTAGTTACTTCTACTTCTTTCATTAAGCTCATCATCAACTGCATAGCCTTTACCCAACTTCCAGGTTTCCAGTCCAACCAGATGCAGCCGGTATTTGCAAAGCAATGATTTATGCTATATTCTCAAAAAAGCCTATTATTGTGTAAATTGCAGTGTTTATTTTTTACCCTGAAACTGTATTTTATTATTCTTACGTTTTAGACAGCCCTAGTCACATAGGAGATCATAATTAATCGATGAATCACACGTCGCGCACGCGCATACCGTTCAGATGTGATAAGTTATTATTTTTTTTACTAAACATACCTAATGTTGTAAGCTGTTGTGTGAGCTGACAAATTACTTAGGTACCTATTTTTGCAACATTTTTTTTCTATTCTTATCGTTTCAATTTTCATAGGTAAATGTTTAAAATGGACACTCAATTAAGATTAGATCGAATTTTGAACGTTTGAATATTTTGAAGATTGAGAATTAATTGCTCTTCGGGTTTCTGAAAGCTGTTTCAATTTAGTTTCGGTAAACATCTGTAGCGACGCGCGACGTCGGAACTCTTTTCGCACGATTGCTGGGGCAAAATGTTATTCATTCTTTTTTTTTTTCTTTTTTGCACAGTTGACTTTTTATTTATATTATACTTGCAAAAATAAAAATGTTACATAATATTTTCTTAGAGGTTTTCTTAAAATAAAAAAAAATCCTAACAGATGTTTAGCCCTAATACCTCTAGAGAGCGATCATGTACCTATAAGGTTTATTTTAGCCATAGAATTCACTTACCTCCAAACAACACCCCATCAGCCTATAATATTCCCAATACATACACAGGCCTCCTCTCGTTGAGAGGGAGTGGGCTATAATCTACCACGCGGTACCAGTGCGGGTTGGTAGATGTCACATGCCTTCGATTTTTTGGCTCTAGGACATGCCGGTTTCCTCACGATGTTTTCCTTCACCATTTTGACAGCAGTGGTGATGAAATAATTTACACAAAGTAAAGCGGCTGTCTGGTTTCGAACCTACGACCTGCAACTCGTAAATCGCGACTATTACAACTGGGCCATCACTGCTTCTTATTACCCTACTTACCTCCATATAGTGCTGCTATCCGTGTCCTTAATTTCTCTTGTCAAGTGGCTCAGCAAAGCAGCATTAGCGTTGGTGTACCACTCCACCGCTTCAGTCATCGATGTACCGGCGTTTAGACTAGCCCTGTGGACAAATACTCGTTTTTTAGAACTTTGTAAACAATTTATCTGCCTTGTTGTTTTAGTAGTTGCAAGGACGACTAGTGAGCGTAAGGTCCTGGGGTCGATGACAAGGTCGGATAAAATGTTATTGAGTTTTCCCATCAAGATTTTTTTAGTCTAGAGGTCTACTTTTTACGCATGAATTTCGTAGTTTCAGCCGTAGTTACGGGCGTTTCTTATGCACGGTTCCAATATACAAAAACGAATCGTTTTGCTTACCAATGGTAGAAATTTTTATAGTGAAACTGAGCATTTACCTACATAGAAGCTTAAGCTAATTTTACCTGTGATAGCTACTTTCATATGGGAGGGTCTACTATGGAAAGCTACGAGATATTTGCATCATTATTGGTAAAGATACAAGAGTCTTAATTTTAACCAACAACGGTCCGTAATTTATAGGAATCGGCTATAAATCTCGAACTAAGAATTAATGATAACACAATTTAACAATTATTATCCTTATTCCTGATGTGTTTCTGCCCCTCCCACAAAGTTAATTAATCAAGAGTGGGGTTCATTATTTTTGTTCGCAACTCCGCGTCCAGCGCATTTTGCGTACGGGTGGGAAATCGATTATTCGATCGACTCCAGCCCCTCAAAGAAGGCCAGCAACGACTTGGGGTTTCCGAAAATCTCACGGAGGGTATTGCTTTGCCAACCAGGTTGAGGAGCTGGTTGCCCGTGTTTAATAAAAGCTGTTCAGAACGCAGGATGGTTCAGAAGCATGAAGTGAATCCACTGTCAAAAATTGTGCGTCATTTTAAAATAAACATCGAATAATAAAAAAAAACTTTTTAGAGTATCAAATATATAGAGCTTTAGATTTTTTTTTTCATACTTTCGAACGGAGCCGTATCTTCCTTGAGGGAATTAGAGATTACGAACTCTGGATTACGAAGCCCGGTATTGTAATAGGCTCGCCCCTTATTAAATGGGAGTTCATGGGATTTAAAACATAACTTACCAAAATAATGTGGGTCTACTACCCATATACCTTTGCCCAACCGTTCGAGGTATATGGGCGTGTTGTTACATTATATTAAACCTTTGAAGTAACAAAATGGAAAGAGATTAAACAAAAATCTATTTCCGAACAAAAAACCATTTGTCATGCTTACTTTTAATTAACAGTCTCCATCAAGTGTCAATTTTTATTAAACCATGTTTTGAGGTCGTATTAAAAACTTGGTCTTAAAAACCGGTTAAGTAACGGTAGCTATTGATTGGTCACCGCATCCAAAGTTTATTTTTGCTATGACTGTGTCTCGCCATTCGTACCTATATGAAAGTAAAAAATAAATATTATAGCATCGATTTCTAGGAAGGTTTGCGGTGTATAACTTACCTCATAAAAAGTTCAGAAACCGCAGATAACAGTAAAAAAGTCATTTCTAAGGAATTTATCAGCGTGTCTTCTTTGGCGCGTGCAGCAATGATTCATATATGACTCATCCCAGTTGTTGCACTTATAATAAAATCAAAGTTAATTAATCATTAATTTATTTCAAATAGTCACCGGTATCTTTTGTTCTGAAAAAGTTTTCTGATAATTAAGCACTTAAGTAACGTGAGGGGCTTGTGGCTAAGTAATAACAGCAGCACGGGTCGATCGATCAGGTTAAGCCACGCTAACCGCGGTTGGTCCGTGAATGGGTGACCATGTTTACATACAAAGACCCCTCCGTGCCTCGGAAAGCACGTTAAGCCGTTAATCCCGGCTGTTATTCGTAATTAAGGAGGATCAACGCTATATGTTCGTGGTATTATTGTTTTTCTGAAGGTGCACGAGGAGGAATACTTGCCCGAGGGAAGCATTCCTGTTTCCTCTCCGTCATATATAAATATGGAATATCTAATTATGTAAAGATGATTGTTGATATTAGGAATAAAACCCAAGAGGGGCAATTCCCGTAATTTTAAGAACGTTCAAAACCAAAAGTCATTTATTCAAACTAGGCTGAGAATCAGCACTTTTCGAACGTCAAAATTACAAAAGACAGTCTCCCCAAAACGCCCGCCCTTCACTACTTCCTAGTGCTTTCGCTGAGGAGAAGAAGTGGCGCAACAAACTCCCTAGCAGCAGTTCGCTGTCTGATCTCAGTCTCAATCTGATTTTCATACATTTTTGACAAGTTTTAGAAATCGCTTGTCGCTGAGATGAGATCGCGATTAGATTTTGAACGTTTTTAATTACAGGAATTGGCCTTATGTTCTAATAAGATTACGGAACAAATTACGTTAACAAGTTGCTCTAAAATGTTAATTAGAGGGCTGAACTAGTTAATCAATATACTGAGCCCTGTATCAGTATTCAACCCACGAGAGCGTAGACTACTCTCTAAATTAAGTGATGGCAAATATTTGCCTCAAACAATTTGGCCAACTTACAACAGCCAAGATTGACGCCAATAAACTGTGTACGGATTTACTCATTTGTTTTTGGTAGAATTTTGATCGCGGAGAGTGTTACTTAATATACTTACTCGTACTTTCACAGCTGTCTTATTTGTTTTTGTTTATTTATTTTAGCTCTTTACATATTTTAAACCTACTTCGATGGTGTGGCTATCAACTATTATTAATTAATATTATTTATTTCAGATACATTTATAACAAAATATGTACAGACGCCAGCACATCAATCTACCACAATCTGTCTAATTTCTTTAGTCAATTTTCAACTTTATCGCTAAAGCATGAGGTTCAATGTTGATTGGAAAATTTGACAGTTTCGGGTAGTTTGATGTCCTGGCGTCTGTAAATTATGAATCTATTTTTTCTTTTTTTTAGGATGGGAAATCATCAAATGACCCCTCCCGCTCTGGGTGGAGCAGAAGGGAGTGTCAGACTCTTACTGACTAAAACCCACCCGTGTTCCTTCCTTAGCCCTTTATGTTCCTGGGCAGCAGTAACCCTTTCGCTTTCGCTTTCCCTATTTAAACAGCAATACTTGGTCAACTATCCGAGGGGCCCGCTGGGAAATGATAATAGCCGCACAGGTCATTGCGCGGTTGGTCTGTGGATGGGTGACAATCTTTACATACTTAGACCCCTCCGTGCCTCGGAAAGCACGTTAAACAGTTGGTCCCGGCTGTTATTCATGGATTTTTGACAGTCGTTACGGGTAATCAGAAGCCCGAAAGTCTGACAACCAGTCTTACCAAGGGGTATCGTATTACCCAGTAACTGGGTTGTGGAGGTCATATAGGCAGTCGCTCCATGTAAAATACTGGTATTCAGCTGCATCCTGTTAGATTGGAAGCCGACCCCAACAAAGATGGGAAAAGGCTAGGCAGATGATGACTTGGTCAACAATCCTTAGTCAATATTACATAGGTAAATTACAAAATACCGATTCAAAACAAAAACTTAAAATTACGGTTCATAAATAAAAACTTAAAATACAGGTTCCTATTAATATTTTACGAATGAAAGACCGCATAGTTAAAGACCCAACACAATTAAACGACCATTTTGTCTACGGAATGAAAAATAAAGTCGTTTCGCAAAAGGGTCAAAGTCTATACTCGCGGAATGTCCTTAAAAACCTCTATTTTAACTGTTGACTCAAACTAGGATGTTGATCGATGCGTAAGACTCTCACAAGTAGAGTATACTGCACCCTAATTGCGTAACACACTATCAATCGGAATCTGCAGGGTAATTGCGTAACACACTATCAGTAGCAATCGGTTTAATTTTGACAGTTCAAAAACATTCATTCCGTTATTCAAATTGTTGAGCAGACACACTTTTCGAACGTAAATGGATTAGCAATAAGCTTCAAAATGATTCAAATTGAGAGTAATAGTGTGTTACGCAATTAGGGTGCTGAATCATTGTGAAGCAAATTGCTAATCCATTGCTTCATAAGTTCAAAAAAATTGTTTGCTCAACACGTAAATAACGCAACGAATGTTGTTGAACTGTCAAAATGAAACCGATTCCCATTGATAATGTGTTACGGAATTGCCTCGTAGTTATCTACATTCATTCGGGATCAATCTGCTGAGCCTTTCTCCAAATATGTTGGGTTCAGCTTCCAGTCTAACTGGATGCAGCTGAATACGAATATAATAATATGGAGCGACTGATGTCTCAGTTACTACATAGTAACTGAGTTGTGGAGGTCAGATAGCCCTTGGTAAAATTGTTTTTCAGACTTCTGGGCTTCTGACTACCCGTTATGACTAACCAAAGGCTTAACGTACTTTCCGAGGCACGGAGGAGTTTCGATATGTAATGAATTGTCATCGTTATCATCCATCCCAGACCCATCCAGAAACCAATCGCGGCAAGCGTAGCTTAATCTTTCGTCGACCCGTGCGGCCGTTATCATTTTGCCATGAGAGCCTACATTCATCTGGTAGAACAAAAAAAATAATACCTTTTTTTTTTTTTTTTTTTTGTGGATGGGAAATCATCCAATGACCCCTCCCGCTCTGGGTGGAGCAGAAGGGAGTGTCAGACTCTTACTGACTAAAACCCACCCGTGTTCCTTCCTTAGCCCTTTGTGTTCCGGGGTAGCGGTAACCCTTTCGGACAATCCCGCTGAAAAAAACCTTTAGAGTACCTTTGTACTGAAATTATAATTATGTCATATCTCTATGTGTTTTACTATGTGTGTATAAATAATAAAATAAATAGATATTTAATTTATTATAAAAATATTGGTACGGAATAGCTATAACTCGACAAGATGCCCAGAAAAGTGCTCAAGATCAGAAAAATATATTCCCCTGAAACCTCGAAAAATTCCCCGTTGTTCATTTGAACTAATTACTTAATTAGTAATTGGCGGAAACGACGGGGAACATTTAGAATTATGAGTCATCTTGTGCTATCATGTGCTAAACTTAAGGCCCTGGATCAGCTTACTCATTGCCACCAAAAATATCAATAAAAAAGTAATTTACTCAAGGCTAGTCATTTATTCAAATTAGTCTGAGAATCAGTACTTTTTGAATATCGAAATTACTTTTTTTATGGAACTGGCATCTTGCAGGTCAACCCCGGAGGTTGTCGGCTGCTTAACTTGACTTTCCTGTGGGCACCTCAATAAATTAAGGCCAGGGCAAAACTTTTAAACTAAAACCCCGGTTCCCGGACCGGTACCCGAGCTCGGCTTAGAGCATCGTTCGGGGAGGGCAGTAAGGGACAACAGCTGTATCGGATTAATGTGAAAATTACACAAGATAATCTCCCAAACCCTTCACCGTTTCATAATGCTTTAGCTGGATAAAAAAGTAGCGCAACAAACTACCCAGTAGCACAGTTCTCTGTTATATTATATGGCACTTTAACTTTTACAAAGAGCCTTTTCCAAATGGAAAATTCTCGAAGCACGAAACTCTACACAGTCAAACTTTTTGTTAAACTGGATGTAAAGTTAACAAAATTAATTAATTAGCAAAATTGGCTCCCAACTTCAATTATCCGTATATTCATATCGCAACTGTCATTCTTTGACAGTTGTATGACATGACTTAGCACGGCGAATTGGCGCATGTCTCAATTTAATCTAATATATCAAATTCTCGTGTCACAGTGCTAGTTACCATACTCCTCCGAAACGGCTGGACCGATTTGTATGAAATTTTGTGTGCATATCGGGTAGGTCTGAGAATAGGCTACTATCTATTTTTTTTTTTTTGCAAAACTACGTTTGCGGGGTCAGCTAGTCAACAATAAAATTTTCCCCGACCGTACCTACAAGGTGACGATACTGAAGCCCATCCAGCGCATCCTGGGCAGTTCCAGTTAGCTCTGATTCCATGATCGCAAGATTGACGAGATCCCTCCTCTCATGAACGAAGAAGAAATGACTGCTCAATCGGCACGGTGACTTAACAATAATAATTGCCCGTAGTGATATGGAATGCGGATTCCATTCACGCATGAAATAAAGATTGATAATGTGTGCTGTCATAAATACTCGTAATTGATCCGGTTGTCTATTATGTTATATGCTCAATTTGTGTTTGTAAATACACCCATGATACAAAACATTCATATAGTGTGAAATAAAAAAACCGGTAAAGTAGAGTCGGACTCGCGCACCGAGGGTTCCGTATAAATTTGTAGGTTTGAAAATAGTTTATCACGGATTTTTTTTTTTTGGAATGTAACTACAAATTTATGTTTTTCAGATTTTTACCTTTACTTGTGCTATATGACATTGCTCTTTGCCAAATTTCATAATTCTAGGTTAACGCCAAGTACCTTATAGGTTTTGATTCCCTTGGGAGTGTCAAAATATGCGGCATAAACGGGACATAAACGCGCGTATCTTTTGATCGCTTTGATTTAGAAATTTGATTTTTTCACTGTATCAAGGGATTGTAGCCTTGAGTATTAGATATTAATTTCAGCTTGATACCTTAACGCGTTTCTGAGAGAAAGGGTCTTGATAGACGGACAGACGGATAGACCACGAAATGATCTTATAAGGGTTCCGTTTTTTCTTTTGAGGTACGGAACCCTAAAAAGAAGAAAATAAAGGTGAGCACGCCGATAAACATTCTTTTGAAACCACAGATGACCTTAGCAGCATGACTCACTTCGAGATGGTCTCCGACATCATAATATTGTGGTGTCGTGCGTGACACATCAATTAAAACGAATATAAAACACTGCACTGTGGTCTCGTGTCAAATTATCCAACAAGAGATTTTTAATATGATTCACTTATTTTGATATGAAAAACAACTGCTTTTACCGCAATAATAATATAGAAGGGCATGCAACTGCAGGGCAAAACCTCTTTTCTTAAATGGCAAAGGAAAAAGCATTGACAATCACGCTAGCTCACTGACGGTTGGAGATTCCTGTCAATTATAAATTCAAGTTTCATCGTGATATTTTAGTGAAAACAATTCAGTATTCGCCTCAATTTAAGAGAAAAGATTAATTTATATAATTATATTCGTAAAATCCGTCAGATTATGAATCGAGATCCATACTCATCCCTTCAGAAACTGGCCTAAAATTAACGTAGAAAGTAAAAAAAAATAAAGAAATCGTTAGATTGAATCTACAGACAACGTAGAATGTATTAAGTACGCCGTTTGCTATTAAATAGGAAAATAGTTGATGATGGTGAAGTATTATCAATTAATACGAGAGCTAAGCATGTTTTTATGGCAGGAACTGGACGCCTTTAAGACCTTAAGCTGGCGGTAAACAGCTAACAATCGAGACCGGTTCATGAAACAGGAAGAGGCTTTGGACCCACATTGGAATGTCCTTTTGGATACAAAGAAATACACTAGCTGTTGCGCCACAACTTTCCTTCAGATCTAGTAGCTGACCTTGCCTTGTATAGGCTTTTTGTACATTAATGGGTCAGTTTATGTTGGAAACTAGAAATGTTATCGTGCGTACAAGCTTCAAATCAAGCATCTGTTTGACATGCTGAAGAGCATAATCTTCCTTTCATTTTTATAATGAGGAGCTTACACCAAGCGACACGTTGTCAATTGTTTATAGAGTTGCTTTCCAAAGAAACAATAGATGGTCTGTGTGGAAGATGATACGGCTCAAAAGGGGTGACTACTGAGATATCGACTAATAGGGATGTATAGAAAAAAAAAGACATGCTGCACCAACCCCAAATGAATTGGGATAAGGGGTGTGATACTTCCTGGCCGCGCCACAGTGGAAAATTAAAGAAACATGTACCTCAACGAATAATGAAATATAATGAAGGCTATACTTTCTAAAGTAATAAAATTCTCGAATCTCTTTAAAAGAACAATTTTGGTACAATTCTTTAGTGTACACTATGTCCGAGTACGCCTAAGGGTCAGTTCACACCGAGACGAGACGCGACGCGACGCTGCGCGCACACTTTAAAAGAGTGACTCAAAGTATACTTTATTTTCTACACGAAAAGGTACACATTGCATTGTGAGAGTTCAGTATACGTTGCGCCGTGCAGCGCTGCGCCTCGTGACGCCTCGCGGCGTAGAGCGACGCATCGCGACGCAGCGGTACTTCGCCATGGTGGCGCGGCCAGGAAGTATACTTTACTTCCCAGCCGCGCCTCCAGAATTTCAATATATTTCATTATTCGTTGAGTTACAATTTTTTTCACTACATGTACCCCTAAAGTACATAAAGGGTACAATTTATTTAGAAACATGTGTCTTTAATTTTCCACTGTGGCGCGGCCAGGAAGTATCACACGGATAAGGGTAGAAGAATGGTACCTACAGATGTCACCACATCAAGCTATCCGAAACTGTTAAATTTTCCCAATCAACTTCGAACCGAAATTTATCTCGTCTGCACAACGTTCGTGTGTCACTGCAGGGATTCAGCAGAATATCAGCGTCAGGCAATTTTGCCTGACACATGTTGAGCTGGACTCCCATTTGGTGCAACCTTGAGATGCACACCGCACTGTGTACCTATGTTTATTAATTTGATTTTAAGTATTCGTCATAATGTCACTTTTATTTCGATATGTATGTTTTCCTTTTGTTTTTATATCGGCACCTTGTTTTTATATTATATTCATGTCGGTGATTGGTTATCATCTAATATTGTACTTTTGTGTGTTGTGCTGTCTTTTGTGTGCGCCAAATAAGTGATTTATCTAAAGTGCTATCTATATAACTAACCTTATGCTTTAGCGATAAAGTTGAAAATCTATTAAAGAAATTTAACAGATGACTAACTCTGAAATCACAAAAAAAAAATCTGCTGTTTAATACAAAAGTTCAATACCTGCTTAACCAAAAGGTATGAAATAGCAGATTTTTTTTCGTGATTTTTGCGTTGGTCCCATAGTTAATGTTTATTTATTGTTTATATATTTATTATTATTTAACTTACACACACTATCTTTACAGGATGACCCCATTACAATAGTGATTTGTATTTTGTGACCCCAATACAAATATTGTTCAGTTCGATGGTCTAAAGCACCTCTTAAAGTTTGTCGGGTTAATTTATTAACACTTTGTATAAACTGATCGTCATCATTCTAGCTTTTCTGCTATTTATCCTTATCAGGTGAGTCATCATTCATCAGAGCATATTTTTTAAATCAATTATTCAAAACGGTTTACATTCCTTTAATATGAATACACATATGTTTTTTTTCTGACATTTAGCACACTGTTTTATTTTCCTCAAAGTTAATTAGTTACCTACACTAAAAACTTGTGTAATTTCAACATGAAAATTAAACATTAATCGTATACCAATGTATAATTAGCCTGTAACGTTCCTATTGATTGGATTTTTGGGTGGGAAATTATCAAATAACATCTCCCGCTCTGGGCGGAGCGGGAGGGCGTGTCAGACTTTTACTGACTAAAACCCACCCGTTTTCCTTCAGTTGGCTGTGCCAGGGGCCACGGTATCTCTCTCGAACAACCCGCGACCCTGGCAGGCGTCAGCCCTAGCGGACCCCGTCAGTTAGTGCTGACATCTCTTTGAGGCGCGCGTGGAACACAACGCGCCGTCGACCTGGGCCTCAAGTCTGCTATTACAATAGTGTCAGAATGGTCTATCATTGAGTTTATAATTGTCGATTTTGACAAGTTTGGTAATCTACTAATACAATGGCGTCATTATGACTTTCCAGTGATCAACCACTGACACTCCATTGAAAGAAATGGCATAAAATGGTAATCTCGTACATAATGACAAATTACAAATACATATTAAATTACATATTGACAAATGTTTATTGCTATTTCCGAACTTCTTACTACTTCAGATTACAAACACTAATACGTAATATGTAAAAATATATGTTACTTAAATGAAATCTAGCATAAAATTTTGTTTTTCTCAGACCATTGACCGACCAATGATCGACCATTATGAATTTAGCAGATTACGAACTTTTAGCAAAATGACAATGGGATCGTGTTGGAATGACGAATTTATAAAAATAGCAGACTTGGGCCCCTGGGCCTGTTCCTTACCGGACGCCGAGATTGGCCCCAGGCCTCCTCTCTGTGTGAGAGAGAGCCCTTATCCACCACGCGGCCCAGTGCGGGTTCGTATTGTCACATGTCTTTGAATTTCACACATCATGTCAGGAAGGAAAACTTACGTAATAATTATAATTATATTTATGTTACCTATCGAATTTGTGGTTCACACGGTGTGATTCACTGTAAAATTATAAGTTACTTATTATTTACGTGTTGACCACGAAAATAATCACTGTTTACCTCTCATTTTAGTTAATATTGCTGAGGAAATAACGTCAGAAAATTACGACATTCTATTCGTATTAAACGTTGCGTTGAAATCCATTGTCAATTGGAATTATCGTTATTTACAGAATAATATACAGGGTGGAATCGAAGTCATGGGCATTATTTTAACCTAAGGCACTACTCACGATACTGATTGCATTAGGGCTATTAATACGCAAATCAAAAATATTATTAATGCAAGTAAGGAAAACCTTAAAAATGTAGTAAGTCAAATTGCACAAGGCTTATTATTGCAAATAAACACTTAAAGTAATTAAAACAAAATACTTCGTTAACGCCAATAATTGTTGAAATATCAAAATCTTAAAGCGCAGTACAGCGCAAAGCGAAATGTAAACAAAAATCACCTGCGCGCGCGCGGGTTTTTCCTTACAAGTAATAATAACAATGGGCTACAAGACATTCCGTCCGGCGGGATTCCCTGAACTCTCTCCGTCCCACTCCCTCACTCGCAAAAATACGAATATCACCCCCGCGCGGGGTATGCTTCCCGCCGCAACACGAAGTCACGAACCCGGAACCAGTGTCATAACGACTGCGCAGGTGCATTGACGCGTAATTGATTTATTGATCCCGTGACGTAATCGCCGTACTCGCCGCTCGCGTCATACGGTGCTTGGATTGCAGTGTATTAAGTGTTAGTGTAGTAGTTGTGTGTTGTGTGTGTGTTTGTGTACACGATGCCTCGACCGCGTAATGTGCAGGCTAGGTACACCAACCAACAATACCCACAAATGGTTGTAATTTACGATCGCACAAGAAATTTAGTATGAACTCGTGAAATGTTCCATCGGCGCTACCCGAACGACCCTATTCCTTCACGGGGTCTCATTCCACCAGAACCACTCAGAACCTGTTGGATTTTTCGTCTTTTCACGTGCCAGCACATGCACAAGCTCGTGGAAGAGCACCCGTTTACCCTCTGTCACTTTACCGACAAATAAGGTTTTTTCAAAACAATCCACAAGCTAGGTACGTAAATGTTTTTTTTTAATGTATGTTAGTTGACGTAGTTTTGACCGTCCTAAGCCGGCAAAGTACGAAGGGAAAATTGGAATTTATTATGAATCAATTCATTGGCAACTTACGAATGTCACGTGAGTCGGGCGGGGTCAAAGAATTCACGCCCAATGACGCGCGTACGGCGTAGTGTACCTACATTTGCTATCCTGCATTTGCTATCGAGAAGCGCAACTAATTTGATACTTTGTATGACTTACTACATTTTAAGGTTTTCCATACTTGCATTAATAATATTTTTGATTTGCGTAATAGTAGCCCTAATGCAATTAGTATCATAAGTAGTACCTTAGGTTAAAATAATGCCCATGATTTCAATTGCACCCTGTATACTTATAGAGTTACGTTATGTTCCTATTTAAGTGTAAGGGAAAAGATAAATTATTCTGTATTTCACGGAAATTTAGGTAGATATTATTTATAGGGTCATGACCTCATAGAAAGTACCAAGTAGTGGCCTAATGTGTTAATAATAAACCATGATTATAATAACTCATGCGCATCATTAGTCATCATACTCAATTAATAAGATGGGAGGGGTCCGTGGCTAAATAATAACAGCCGCACAGGTCGATCGATCAGGTTAAGCTACCCTTGCCGCGGTTGGTCTGTGGATGGGTGACCATCTTTTCATACCGAGATCCCTCCGTGCCTCGGAAAGCGCGTTAAGCCGTTGGTCCCGGCTGTCATTCGTGGATCTTAGACAGTCGTTACGGGTCGTCAGAAGCCCGAAAGTCTGACAACCAGTCTTACCAAGGGGTATCGTATTACCCAGTCACTGGGTTGTGGAGGTCAGATAGGCAGTCGCTCCATGTAAAATACTGGTATTTAGCTGCATCTGGTTAGACTGGAAGCCGACCCCAACATAGTTGGGAAAAGGCAGGCAGATGATGACTCAATTAATAAGAAATGATATGGTTATTGCATTATCAGCCTATAGTGTTCCCACTGCTGGGACACAGGCCTCCTCTCGATAAGAGGGAGTGGGCCGTAATCTACCACGCGGGCCCAGTGCGGGTTGGTAGATGTCACATGTCTTCGCATGGTTCTAGGACATACCGGTTTCCTCACGATGTTTTCCTTTACCATTTTTGAGAGCAGTTGTGATGAAATAATTTAAGAGTAAAGCGCCTGGTATGGTTATTGGAAAGTACATTATTTGGTACATATTATGATTACTAACTATTACTTATTCCAGGAGACAAGAACAAAGAAATATTCGATATCAGTGCGAGACTTCACCGAATTATATTTTATGTAGGTACGACTCTCAGTCGCAGTAACATAGGTTGTAAACAACGAGCGAAAACAGGCGCACGCACACAGCGAACGTACGGCAGCGCGGCGATCGCTTAATGAATGTCGGTCGCAAGTGCACTTGCACTTACTGTATGTGAAGCCGTTCTATGTGTGCGTGCGTTATCGATCGTTGTGTGGAGTCGACCTCCTGTACTATAATATCTATTTTATGTTCCAGCTTTATGTATATTTTTTTATGAATCATTGTATCTTGTTAAATGTTATTTTTTCTACAATTACACACTTATAATTAATATAAATAATTATGACTTTTAATTAAAGAATACTTTCCTTCTCTTGTTTTTATAAAAACTCCTCGCACTAGTAACTTCTCCATTGGTGCATTTGCTGAATTAAATCTCATATAATTATTGTGACCAAATTAGGTATTGCATGTCAACTGAATACCTAAAAAGGATTATTAAAGGGAATACAAAAATACCAAAACCCTCCGTGCCTCGGAAAGCACGTTAAGTCGTTGGTCTCGGCTGTCATTCGTAAATCAGTTAGAATTGGCTTCAAATGTCATGATTTCATGAATAGTCATTCAATGAACTTAGAGAGTTGTATTGATGATTTTTACGATTATAATTCTATAAAAAAATATTTGGTACAGACGCCAGCACATTAAGCTACCCGAAACTGTTAAATTTTCTCAATCAACTTTGAACCTTATGCTTTAGCGAAAAAGTTGAAAATCTATTAAATATATTTGATAGATTGTAGTAGCTTGATGTGCTGGCATCATTTAGATCAACATATAACCTGATAGTGACCTGCAAATTACAAAAAAACGTAAGAAAAATTTAATTTTACCTGACGCCTTCGTCCAAATCTCTTTCTATACTAAAACTTCGTGCCATTTTACCCGCGGGGCAATTGCGAAACAACTAATCAATGGGAATCGGTTTCATTTTGACAGTTCAACAACATTCATTGCGTTATTTACGTGTCGAGCAAACAAATTTTTCGAACATAAGAAGTAATGCATTAGTAATTTGCTTTAAAATGATTCAGATTCCAATTGATAGTGTGTTATGCAATTAGGGTGCCGGACGGCTATGTGGGTAGGTACTGAAACTGTACCTATTTTACTGGTAAGTACAGACGCCAGCAGGTCAACCTACCCCAATCTGTCAAATTTCTTTGATAGATTTTCAACTTTAGCACAAAGGAATAAGGTTCATATTCAATTGGGAAAATCTGACAGATTGGGGTAGCTTGATGTGCTGGCCTCTGTACATGGCGCGTTTTATTTGCTAGCTACTTATCTATCGATTTTTATAAGTAGGTGATATATAACATTAAGTATACGGTCACTCATTTATTTTCAATTTCGGTTCGAAGTAAGTGCAAAACTGTGTTTTCGACATGTTAAAAATATGCAACATAAAAATATACGACATAGTAAAATATTAGCATAGTTCAGTAAAATTTTGCAACAACATCCATAGTACATACACAGTTAGTTCATGGCTTAGCTTAGTGCTCATACACACGAGCGATACGCGTCGACTACAACGAGTCGCTCGTGTATTAGGCTAGTTTCCACCATCAATAAATTGAAAATCTATTTAATCCGTCAGTTAGAATATTAGAAAATAATGGACACGTATTTTTTATTTTTGTTAATCAATGAATATTGACAAAGATAAAGTGCTTCAAAACTCGGTAGTGGGGGCTCGTGACGTCAGAACGCACTAAAAATTATACCAAGGTGTGACGTATTGAGAATTTTAAAAGCGTCGTATCTTCGTCAATTTTTGTTTACGTAACAAAAGAAAAAATACGGGTCAAATATTTTTTGATAATCTAACTGACGGACTAATTAGATTTTTTCAGTTGACAAGCCTATTGAGTATGGTGCTCAAATACACTAGCGGTCGCCGCCACGCGTCGACGAATGCAGTTGCCTCTGCCGTCAACGTGAGTCGCTCGTGTGTATGCTCACTTATGCACGGTTCCAAAACTGGGCATATACATAGATTCTGAAGCTATTTTTACCTTTGATAGCTACTTTCACATGGGAGGGTCTACTATGTAAAGCTACAAGATAATTGCATCATTATTGGTAAAGATACAAGAGTCTTAATTTTAACCATCAACGATCCGTAATTTATAGGAATCGGCCATTAATCCACTTCTAGACCACTGCTTTTTGGATAAAGCTTTACTACAGAGTATTTTAATGTTGCATGGGTACGCGCACGAATACAGTCCTTTTATAATTATTTTACTACCGACAGCAGCAACCTTATTAAAACAAGAATAAAGTTCATTTTAATTTTGACAGACTTATCAGTGGCTGCAACTCAAGAGCAAACTTATTACAAGGAGCATAAAGATCATTGTGATTTTGACAGTGGTCCAAATTCAGTGGTAAAATAGCTGTGAATGGACTGTACATGTACAAGGATCTTGTCGAGCTCGAACGATAGTGACTTTGACGGGCGTTGACGAGCATTACTTCAAAGAAAGGGAGATAAAGAAAACCACTCTGCGGGTCTACGCTCTAAGTGCGTCAACGAAGATACGGGCCCGGCCGAAAGTAATGGATTCGTCAAAACAAAAAACAAGTGTTAGGCCCGGAATCCACCAAAGTGGAGAGGAGATGTGTTTTAAATAACCAATCAGATTTCGTTATTTCCATATATCTCCTCTCCGCTTAGCTTCGGTGGAAATGGATCAAGCGGAGAGTCGAGATGTCTCATTTTTGTATAGAATTCTGTGCCGTTAGCGAGCAAGCGGCGCGGCAGAGCGGAGATGTGTGTAGTTGGGCGGCGGCGTCCGCGCTCGCAAGGTATAACTTTTGTAACGAAATGTCGTCTTCCTTTAGTAGACAGCACTTTGCTGATTTCGAGCTCTCACAGCTCACATCTCGGTTACGCACAGCTCACATCTCCTCTCCGCTACGCATCTCCTCTCCGCTTTGGTGGAAATAGCCTGCCAGCTTCGCAGCGCATCTCCTCTCGTCTCCTTTCCTCTCCGCTTTGGTGGATACCGGGCCTTAGGTTCAATTTTCTGGACGGGCACATATATATCGGGTTTAGCGACAGATGTCAAATCGATTTGTCATTTATTCTTAGTGCGTACGCCGAACTAATCTTATGTTCATATCTGACACGGAGTAGTTGCCCGTAACTTCAAATGAACCTAGAGCCTGCACAGAAGTTGATCCAAATTAAGCGAATACGAAAGTGTAGAAGGGCACTTCGGTTTGCTTCGTGCAACCTCGGCTCACCTCGGGCGACTTCTGTAGGCCAATTCTGCTAATTTAAAACGTTCAAAATCCAGTCGCAGTCTCATCTCGGCGACAAACAAATGTCAAAAACTTGTCAAAATGTAGGGAAATTTGAAGTATTTTTGACAGATTGAGACTGAGATCAGACTATGAATGTTTTTAAAAATTACGAGAATTGCCCCTCTGATTGTTGTCGGTTTTTGCGTCCGAGTCAAAGGACTTGAAGCCTCCCGTAGTTCTTATCATGAGTGTATAGTCACGTATTTCGGACTTCTGTCAATTTCGACCACTACTTCGTCGAAGCAACTGCACGAGTACCTACCTATAGTGTGTAGTGTGTAGTGCAAGTTGACGGATTTTGTGCTTACGGAGTAAACTCCCTGGTGACAAGTAGATTGGTTGCCAAAACAAAATCCGGTCACGCATCCAATATTTATTAGTCTTCAAGGACAACTGCGCTTGTCTACACAAAATGTTACTCACCTACCTTTCCTTACAGTTTTTTTTTACGATTTCTTAAATGAATTGCCTATAAAAATTTTACGACCATTTTATGGAGAGGGTAGGTACATTAATAGGTGAATAAAAATCTAGATATTTTTGTTGTTGTTCTTTATGTAGCTGGAGCTAGACGCGTTTTCAATTTAATGAGATTTATTGTTGTAGAATAATGGGCCGCCATATTCCAATTAAGGAATGAGTAGGTGTCAAAAACACCTGTGACTTATAATTAATAGTTGAACATTGTTTTCGTTTTTTCCAGTAGTGACGTCATTCATTATGCTTTTGTTTTAACTGAATATCCATAAGTATAGTCAACAAAAGATATTTCGATGAAGTTCGAGTGCGTCTTATAGTATTTTAAAAGTGATTACGCAGAAATTCGAAGTGTATTTTTTGTGTCTCTTACGTATCATGCTTCTTTACACCTGTGCCTACGTCTAATGGCATTACAGATGTTAATTGGTCAACTCAGCCTATCGCAGTCCACAGCTCCACATAGACCTCTCCCAGACTGCGCCACAAGAGCCTGTCCACCTTCATCCGCATCCAGTATGTCCCATCCACCTTTTTAAGATCCTCGGTCCATCTAGCTGGGGGGCATCCCACACTACGCTTATCGATAAGGGGTTTTCATTCCAGAACAGGTGTGATGTTATGTTATCGATACATATAAAAACAAAACTCCTGACTCATCAACGCCCAACCCAAACCCTTGGGCCTAGAAACCTTGCACATAAACCTCTGTGCAAGGTTTTAGCTTTCTAGCCCTTTATGATGTAGACAAAGACTAAAGATAATTCGAAATAACTTGGATAAGACTGACACAGACCAGGGAAGCATGGCAGAAAATGGAGGAGGCCTATCCTCAGCCGTGAGTAGAATAAGGAGGCCAATGACGATTCGGAATGCCCACTGTATAGAGAGAGACAATATGGGGCGGAAGAAGTCGCTAGCAAATTGCTATATAATATTTTTCAATCAATCTGAGGGCCAATTCCGGTAATTTAAAGAACATTCACAGTCTGCCATGCTATTCTCTAAGGATACAGCCTTGCGCTGTCGCGGTGGGTTTCACGGCTGCTACAGCGCTGCCCGCAAGCCTGTACCTATCCTTAGAGAATAGCTCCCCTGATCTCAGTCTCAATATGTCAAAAATACCTCTAATTTCCCTACATTTTTGACAAGTTTTTGACATTTGTTTGCCGCCGAGATGAGACTGCGACTAGATTTTGAACGTTTTAAATTAAGAGAATTGGCCTTCTGATCATTTTGAAAACAATATTCAAGCCTACTTTAATACGGCATGGCCATAAGGTTATCATATTAGTTAAAACCACGTATTCTACATTACGTATTTTAAACATACACAATTAAAAGCAATAAACAATAATAATAATAATATAATTTATTTCTTTAAAAAGTACAAACAACATAATTATGGTAATACAAGTTTAGATTTTGAGATGATTGTACAGCTGCATAATACAAATTAGATATACATTCTAGCCGTGGGACCTTTTTTTCGTTTTAGTATTTAACATTTAGTGCCTGAAAATGGTTGGTGCCGCCGAGGCCGGCCTAGAAAAAGATGGCGAGATTAACTGGACGCGTACCGCGAGGGTTCGAAGTGTCGCGGAAAAAGAGTTCCTGGAAGGATTTGAAGGAGGCCTTTGCCCAATAGTGGGACAGTATAGGCTAATCACTACATAGTATAAAACAAAGTCGATTTCTCTGTCCCTTTGAACGCTTAGATCTTTAAAACTACGCAACGGATGATGATGCGGTTTTTTTTAATAGATAGAGTGATTCAAGAGGAAGGTTTATATATATAATATATGCATGCATGCATGTGATGTCGTAAATAAACACATTTTTTTGCGTTTACTTTTCAAACGCTGGCTGAACCCTACGAGATAGGTCAAAATAATGTACTACAGTATTGTACACCTTAAAAAGGTCTACAAAAAAGTCCGCTATGGTATATGTCTATCTCTTAGGGATAACCCACAATAATCATTTTTTATCCTTTACTTTTTACGAGAAATAATGGCTTATTTACGAAGCGATTTTAAGCAATACAGCATTAATCCTTATCCAATTACCTTAAATACATTGTGCATTTAATATAAATAAATATGGCCCTTTACAGCATGTAATTTAAATGAATATTTTCGAAGATATTACAGATTTAAAATGCAGGGACATAGCGGTTGCTGCGGTACCGGCCGCGGCGGCGCGTGCTGGCATTCTTGAAATACCTGTACTTAGTATCAGTATTGCACCCGTGCGAAGCCGGGGCGGGTCGCTAGTAAAAAATAAAGTATTTAACAACATTAATTTGGGACTATTTGGTAACATTACCATGAACATAATCAGCCTATAATGTTCCCACTGCTGGGACACAGGCCTCCTCTCTATGACAGGGAGTGGGCCGTAATCCACCACGCGGGCCCAGTGCGGGTTCGTAGATGTCACATGTCTTCGAATTTTTGGTTCTAGGACATGTCGGGTTCCTCACGATGTTTTCCTTCACCGTTTTAAGAGCAATGGTGATGAAATAATTTACACAAACCCAAATATCATGAAGTTTGTATCAAATTGTTGATATCGCCCGGCGCGTGTCTGGTGCCCTATTATCGAGGGTGGTTTATTTCGTGCCAATTTTTACGCTATTTATTTTGTTTGAAAAATTCAGTTTCCTAATTGTTTATTTTATTATTTTATCAGACTGATAACAACTTGTAATAACCGCTCTACTATTTATTGTGAAAACCTAATCGCCACTCTGTATATAAAATTCATTGTGCAAAAAAAAAAAATTGTAAACATCGCTCTCAATGGGAATAGTGCCCAAAAGGCTGGAAGCATTGTATTTGACGTGGAATGGATTCTTTGAGCTAAAATAGGCTAGCCACGTCATGTCAATAGTAGTACATAATATTATTATATTATATTATATTATATTATATTATATTATATTATATTATATTATATTATATTATATTATATTATATTATATTATATTATATTATATTATATTATATTATATTATATTATATTATACTATATTATTTTTATATAGTCGCCAAGCGGATCTTGGCGATGTCACAAAAAACTCGATGAGCACTTTGCCCTATAATTAAATCCTACTAAATATAAATGTGAAAGCTTGTGAAGATATCATGGATGTTTGTTACTCAATCACGCGTAAACCGTTGAACGGATTTGGATAAAATTTGGCATACAGATAGTTTATAACCAGAATTAACACATAGGATACTTTGTATCCCGATTAGTATTCTCACGGGATCGAAACTAACGCGCTAGTAATAAATATTTTTAAACAGCTACGATGAGCCCTTTCAAAAAAAAAATCGAACACTCAAACAAAAAAAAAAACCCTCAAACAAACATAAAATCACCCCTTCTCTATTGCTTGACAAACACAATATTTGCTAACGATTAGCCCATCTAAAAGAGTGGTTGCTCATGGGATTTTAACGAGCCAACAAACACATTACTATAGGAGTGCCAACGATTATAATATCCATTATGGGGTATTAGAAACACCATTAGGACACCATGGAATATTATGGTGCATGTTGCATGCTTTCCGATAAATTAATGCGATTACCTGGTGTTAGTTAATGGTACGAGAAATTAATTATAAAAAAAATGCTGTTATAAACAGCTGTATTTACTAGGTGGTGTTGTTTAATGACAGTATTTCTAGGGATCTGTAGGAGTGTAGATATTAGATAAATTGTCAAAGAGAGTTATTACAACGTCGCTATGCGCTATTATCTCGACGACTTCCAATCTAACTGAAACCAGTATTTCATATGGAATGACTGCCTATCTGACCTCCACAACCCAGTTACTGGGTAATACAATACCCCTTGGTAGGACTGGTTGTCAGACTTTCGGGCTTCTGACGTCCCGTAACGACTGTCAAACATCGTTCAACGTGCTTTCCGAGGCACGTAGGGATCTCGTTATGTAAAAATGGTCACTTATCTACAGATTGACCGCGACAAGCGTAGCTTTATCTGATCGATCGACCCTTGTGACTGTTAGCCACGAACCCCTCCATGCTCTGTGAATATAATAACGTAGTCTTCACGAGGGGCGATTCCTACTGTAAGTTTGCCACATCCAGGGCAGGCAGCTCCAATATCACCTTGCTGTATGGATTTTACATTTTATAGAGAGATGCGGGTTAATTGCTTAACACATTTACAATTGCAATGCCTTTAATTCTGACAGTTCAACAACATTCATTGCATCATTCAAGTATGTTCTCGAGCAGATGATTTTTTTAAGCAAATGATGCAATGGATTTAAATTTTCTTTTCAAAATTCTTCGGATTGTTATTGGAAGTGTATTTTGCAATTAGGGTGTTGAAGAAGAAGTGCTTAGCTTCCACAACTTTTATAGATATAATTTCAGATTAAGTACTTCGTACCTTAGATGTCAAAGCCATTACCTACCTATCTAGCTGTCTAGTTTATAAATATTCTCTTTGCTCGTGCGACAAGAATAGCAACAAGAAAAGTGTCAGTTGTTTTAAAAGCGATCAGGCGTGCAAAGTTCAACGAGACGCCTCGTAAGTTTATAGTTTGATCGATCTAGTATCACGAGACTGAATAAAATAACCCAGCCTAGGTATCATAACACGCGCAGGGTTCCGTAGGTTAAGGGCCTATACTACCTTAAATGGCTTGGCATGATCCTCCGTTACGTCGAAAATACTGCAGCATTCATTTTGAACCGAACTAACTATAAAGCAGGTCTTATGTTATTTTTTTTAATTACCATTATTTTCACCGTAAAAAGCAAATACCTAAACTATTGGCACTGCCTGCCGCCTAGCACCGCACTCTGTCTCGCTCTCACTCAGTCCGCGAGCAGTATCGTGCGAGGTAAAGAGTGAATTTTAGCTAAGGTAGTATAGGCTCTTAAATATTAATTTATGAACGTAAACGAGGCAAAAGGAGTATGTAAGTACTATAGACTCTATAAATAGATAGAGAATAGATAAGAGTTCTGTACTTCATCAGTGAAGGAGTGAGTTCATATATGTTTAAATGAACTTTTAGTATGTGCCTACTCATTATTTTCCTTTTTACTTCTTTCAATACATATTTAGCGGCTTTATTCTATAAAACCCTTACTGTGAAAACTTAAGTGAAACTTGAAGTGACCTGTCATTTCACCTAATGCTATGGATCGACACTATTGATAGTTACGTCAAGCTCTCTTCACTTTAGTTTTCGCATGGTTTAGGTTGTAAGGAAAACGTTACTAGCCAAAACTTATTATTATAATAATAATATAATATATTTATTTGACATAAAAAGGTAAGTACACAGATACATAGTGACACTTAATTTAAGCGTGCGAATAGCCTGGCACCACATTTATATGTGATAATTATATTATATTTATTCATAATAACTACATACTTAATCTTTTAAAAGATTTTATTGTAGAACTTTGTGGACACGCCAATTTGAGCTTTATAATACATATTGAAAGCTTTTTGGTTCAATGGCTCTGGCATACAGACAGATCAATTGATGGACAGGACATTGCAAAAGTATAAGGGTACCATGTTTTACTACGGAACCCTAAAAAAGATAAATTAAATCTGCCACCAGCGCGGCAGGTACAGTCAACAGCAAAAGTAGATGATGAAAGTCAGAAATTCAATACTAATTAACGGAGTTCGCGTCAGGACCGTGTGTCTGATGGTTACGTAAATGTTTGGTATAATTTACAATCACATACTTTTGAATCACTTCGACGCCACACAGTTCTGACGCGAACTCCATTCATTAGTAGGTATTGAATTTCTGATATTCATCATCTACTTTTGCTGTTGACTGTACATAACGTAGTTATTTTTATGTACCATAAGACTAGATAGTACATAATAAAAACTTTGAAACAAGACAATTTGATCGATCGACGAAATTTCTGCTCTAGAAGACGACCCTGTCCCGGCAGCATGATTACCTACCAAGATTTATGAGAACTTTTATATTATATGTAGATAATGTGCTAATTTTATATATAAATAACTATAAGTACAGCTTGATTGATGTAGTCATAATTATAATTAACTAGCAGCGCCCCGCGGTTTCACCCACTTATCGATCCCGTGGGAATATCGGGATAAATAGTATTCTATGTGTTAATCCAGGGTGTCAGCTACTTCCATAACAAATTTGATCAAAATTAGTACAGTCATTTGTGACTCACAAACTTTTGCCTTTATAATATTAGTGTGTTAAAGTGTGATTTTGTTAATTCTACCTATACTAATATTATAAAGCTGAAGAGTTAGTTTGCTTGTTTATTTGAATGCGCTGATCTTTGGACATGCCCGTCGGATTTAAAAAATTCTTTTTACGTTTAATAGCCCAATTCTTGAGCAAATATATGGGTTACTTAACATCATACATACGCAACAGCCATACAACACACTTCAAGATCACTTCATCTAAGTTTTCACGATGAGATTTTTACAGAATAGACCGACAGCTTTCCGCTCGACGTATTCCTTCACTGTAAGTCAACGGGTCTATAATAACTTAACCTTTTGAACGCCAGAGTATAAATGTATCGCCGTACCCCTGACGCTATGTCATTTTTTCTGTCAAATGACCTTTATAAAAATAAAAACACACAAAAGTAATGATTATATTGTTTATTTCAATAAGGTGCGACGTGTATTTTGTCATATATTTGTGACGTTGCGTTCAGGGTAAGATATCGTTTGTCTCATATATGTGACAATGGGGTTCAAAAGGTCAAATGGCACCTCCATTATATAAGCATAATCAACCTATAATGTCCCTACTATTGGGACAACACAGGCCTCCTCTCGGTGAGAGGGAACGGGCCATAATCCACCACGCGGGCCCAGTGCGAGTTGGTACATGTCACATGTCTTCGAATTGTTGGTTTTAGGATATGTCTGTTTCCTCACGATGTTTTCCTTCACCATATTGAAAGCAGTGGTGATGGTATAATTTACACACAGAGATTTATCTCCATTACATTACAAAAACATTATTACAACCCGGAGAGCACGTAAGCCTCCTCAGACCACGTCACGTCGCAAAGACACAAAATTAGATCCAGTATTGGCAATAAATCGCCTGAAGGTGAACAAAGCAAGCTCATTGGATTCTTTATCAAGACTAATCGAGATGAAAAGCAATTGATTCTATCACCTTGAATTTTATTAGCGTCCTAATGAAAATCTGTACGATATACGGCTTCGTTTAAACTTTGGAAGTCAATTCAGAGTTGATTGTCGAAGTGTCTTTGGCCTTGGTAGTTCCCTGGCCTTAATGTTTACAATTATTATAATAAAATTGTATTGAAGTCAAAACTTTACATTGAATATTTTTTTAAAGTCTTGCTACGAGGTGTGGGAACGAGTCTGATGCCGAAAACATAGTTTTTTTAAGATTTTTGTCTGTTTGTATGTTTATCTGGATGCTGAACGGATTTGAATAAAATTGGGCACACAGATAAGTTATCCACGCAAGCGAAGCCGCGGTTAAAAACTATCCTTCGGTGTGCGTGTCTACTAGTATGCATTTGTTTTACATGAAGGTGACATAAAGGGAGGATAGGCGAGCGAAACTACGATCTCGAGGTACCGCAGTAAGGCATCTTCGGCATGTAATTACTCGGAGGAAATTGCAGTCTTAAACACGCTTTTTCCGACAACCACGTGTGTGGCTGAGGGCTCCGTACAGTATTACTTATAGTATAGTATTAGTAATAGTACTGCGTTCGCGATTTAATTGCCTAACATGTAAACAAATATGAATTACCGGAAAAATAACTTTAATTGCTACACAATAAAGTTCAGTTTACGCTACAACTTCAAACATTTTTATAAATTTTTCAATAGTGCTAGTCACTCTGAAATCAACTTACCATTGAAATAAAGTTGATATTTGTTTAACTTGAAAGAACTTCAATTGCCAACATAAATTTGAATAGACTCAAACATAAATAGAACATCTCGCTTGTAGGCCTCGTAGGGTTAGGCAGAGGTACTTTTATAGTACGCCCAAATTTCGCCCGTTTTGCTTAAGTCCCATATGTGATAGGGGCGAGCCTATTGCCATACCTAAATCGGGCACAAATCCAGGCTCCCGGCTGCTATTGAGAAATTTCACATGAAAAAACGCAATAACATTTTGCAAGACCCGGTAATCGAACCTAGGACCTCATTTTCAGCAGTAGGTAACGCTTACAAACACTAGAACAGTACCCTAATTCCGTAACAAGGATATTGCAAATCCATTGCTTCATATGTGCGAGGACAATGCCAGATCCTGCCCCAGCAATCTACAGAAAATGTAAATATATGAAAATAATTGTAATGAATATAGGACCCTATCATAATAAATTGCTTATCTTTAGGACCTGCGGATTACAAATCAATGTTAAATGGAATTCAACCCCTGAAATTCTTTTTTGTTATTTCCGAAACTAATATTTCAGAAACCGCAAGTTTTACAGGCATTAAGAAAAATGTTTAGATCAGTAATACAAAAGCAATATGATGCTGCATATTGCATGGTTGTAAATGAATAATTGTATTGAATGGGGCAAAGTTTCTGGCAGAGTTTCTGGCATTGTCCTTTGTCAGAGGGGCAATTCTCGTAATTTTTAAGAACGTTCACAGTCTGATCTTAGTCTCAATCTGTCAAAAATACTTCAAATGTCCCTACATTTTGACAAGTTTTTGACAATTGTTTGTCCCCGAGATGAGACTGCGACTAGATTTTGAACGTTTTAAATTAGCAGAATTGGCCTACTGCTCAACAACGTAAATAAGGGGATGATTATTATTCTTTTTTTTATTTCATTTTTAACGTTGCTCCACACTAGGAATTACTCCTGTATCGGGGGTGCGTTTACAAACATTTAAACTCACATACAAAAACAGCCAGACCCGAAACTACTTAGGTATATGTCATAGGAACCCGCGACAATCGCTTATTCATTGCGCCAACCGTGACGTCAAAATATTATTAATATCGTTGAATTGTCAAAATGAATGCGATTGCTACTGATATTATGTTACGCAATTACCCTGCAGTACTACTAGAAGACACGTACGCTAATAAAAATGGTAGTTTCGGAAAATTATAGGTACCCACCTCAATTCCTCGAGTTCAGCTCTGAAGGCGTCTCCATCCACAGGCTTCGACCGGTTCTTGAAGACCAGCATCGGAAGAGAGCCCATCTGGTCTATAGCTCTGTTGGTGCCTGCAAACCGCTGGGAAAGGTTTGACCTGCAAGATATCAAGTATTTAGATCTTTAGTTATCATTATGCTTGTATTGGCCAAGGTGTAAAGTAAAAAAGCCGAAAGTTACTTGTACTACTCGTCCTTGTGTTAATTTTTTTATACTGAACCATACCTGGGAACCCTCTGGTTACGGAGTTATTAAGGGTCAAATTGCCAAATGAATGTTAGAATTATACACCAACTAGGTAGATGGACCGACGAACTTAAAAATGCGGCTGGGATGAGCTGGTTGCAGAAGGCGGAGGAGAGGACAGGGTGTTGTGGCACTCCCTGGGAGAGGTCGATGTCCAGCTGTGGACTGCGATCATTGATGTTGATTAAGGGCCTATACTACCTTAAATGGCTTAGTGTGATCCTCCGTTATGTCGAAAATACTGCAGCAATAATTTCGAAATAAATATATTATGGTAAAGTTGAGGATTAATGTTAGGTCTTATGTTTGACGAAAACACGATTTCATAAAATTTTCTCGTTAGAAAAAAATTCCAAAGTTACCTCCAAACTGAACAATAAACCGCTGGTATTCAAAAAATACTTCAAATTAGATCATGAAACTTTGTATACTAACTAAACTAACTTTAAAGCAGGTCTTATGATTTTATTTTTTTTTTATTTACCATTATTTTCCTACTCGCACTTGACCGGTTTTTTTGTTTGTTTTGAGGGCTACTTGTTGCGACATGCTAACATCTGACATGGAATATTGCAGGATTGCTGGCAACATGTTAATGTTCCAAATTCATCGCACAAACAAAACCGTTTCTCTACTTTGTTTCCAGTGAATACTACTTTAATTAAGAGCCTATACTACCTCAGCTAAAATTCACTCTTTATCTCGCTCGCACGATACTGCTCGCGGACTGAGTGAGAGCGAGACAGAGTGCGGTGCTAGGCGGCAGGCAGCGCCAATAGTTTAGGTATTTGCTTTTTACGGTGAAAATAATGATAATTAAAAAAAATAAAAAACATAAGACCTACTTTATAGTTATTTCGGTTAGTACACAAAGTTTCATGACTTAATTTGAAGTATTTTTTGAATACCAGCGGCTTATTGTTCGGTTTGGAGATAACTTTGGATTTTTTTTCTCAAAAAAAGTGTTTTTGTTCAAACATAAGACCTAACATTAATGCTCAACGTTACCATATATTTATTTAAATAAGGAACTTTGTTCCAAAATTAATGCTGCAATAATTTTCGACATAACGGAGGATCATGCTAAGCCATTTGAGGTAGTATAGGCCCTTAAAGATTAGGTAATTAATTTACAGGTCAGGAGGTGAGAAGTTGAGAACCTGTTTTTTGTAAACTCTATGAATCACTGAAACCGACTAATTAATATAATTATTTTAACTGTAGGTAAGTATAACAATTGTTTTCAAACTTTGAGTAATAAAGGGTACCCTCCTTTATTACTCGTGGTTATGATTTCATTACATTGAGTTGAACGAACAACTGGGTTTTATGAGTCGTTTTGCAAATGATATAAATCAGTGAAAGTACCCTCTCTGACTCTGATTTTATTTATAGAGCAGGCAATAAGGGCAGGTATTTTTTATGATAAAGTTACTGCCCATATTTTCGGTCTTTGAAATCTGCTGGTTTCACCCGCATAAGTGTCTATCCTGTGGGAATATGAGGATAAAAAGTCCAAATAAAATATCCTATAACCTAATTCATGTCATGGTCTACACAAGCGCCAATTCCTTTGATTCGTGTTACCGTGAAAGCGTATGTTTATTTATTTATTCATAAATACTTTATTGTACACCACAAAAATACAACATCTAAAAGATGCATCAAACACTACAAAATATACAATGGGCGGCCTTATTGCTTTCTACGATCTCTTCCAGGCAACTTTAGGATAGACAGTGATTTTGCTGGACATAAAATGTGTATGTTTGTATAATATTAGGGCCGTCTTTACCCTATGGTGCAAGGGGTGCGTGGCACCCGGGCGTAGGGTCTTAGGAGGCGCAAGCCGAGGGGAAGCATCAGGGTAGCCCGTGAAATTCAAAATTACTATTTCATGAAATGTCAATCAATAGGGTTAAATATACAACCTGACATTGATCTGCAAATTGCAAAAAACGTAAGAAATAACATGTAAATTGAATTTCGTGGGCTACCTTGATGCTTCTCCCTAAAAATGGAACTCAAAAGTCAAGTTTTTTTAACAGCCTACGCCCCCCAGACTGTTTTTCGCACCCCGGCGTCCAGTATGGTTAAGACGGCCCTGATATAGAAACAATCAAATCTTTTCTAGTTTTGCAAACAAAATAATATTTTTAAACATTGTGCAATGTACACGCAATTTTGTGGTTATGATTTCATAACATTACAGTATAGTTGAATGAACACCTTTATGCGTCGTTTTGTAAATGATGTAAACTGGTGAAAGGACCCTCTGAGTCTCAATCTATTTATGCTGTAAGTTAGTGACCTTATTTTCTGTCTCTTCAGGGACAAAATAAAATTTGCTAGCGAAACTCAGCAGACGATAAAGGAATCGATATCTAAACAAAATAAATAAAAAAAAATTATGATAATTTATTTTGAGGTCCGTCCATATGTGGTGAATATACTTGAAATAACAGTTCAAAAACCTGTTTTTTGTTTCTGTATACTTTAATGACGTGATGGGGATATCTAAACAAAAAGAAACTGATTTTCTCAAGTCGTACTTAAAAATAAATTATTATTAATAAACAAGTGGATTTGATGAGTCGTTTTGCAAATTAATGATGTAAATCAGTGAAAGTACCCTCTGAGTCTGATTTTATTTATAGAGCAGGCAATAAGGGCAGGTATTTTTTTTGATAAAGTTACTGCCCATATTTTCGGTCTTTTAAATCTGCTGGTTTCACCCGCATAAATCTCTATCCTATGGTAATATGGATAAAAAGTCGTAATAAAATATCCTGTAACCTAATTAATTCATGTTATAGTCTATCCAAGTGCCAAATCCTTTCAGTCTTGTTAGGGTGAAAGCGTAACAAAGCGTATGTTTGTATAGAAACCATCAAATCTTTTCTAGTTTTGCAATCAGATGTTTATAAACATTGTGCAATATACACGCAACTTTGTGATTATGATTTCATAACATTAGAGTATATGTTGAACGAACACCTTGGCTTTATGCGTCGTTATGCAAATGATGTAAACCGGTGAAAGGACCCTCTGAGTCTCAATCTATTTATAAAACCAGCAGTATAGGCAGATATTTTATATTAAAGTTTGTGCATTAAGTTAGTGACTTTATTTCAATAAATTATCTTTTTTTTTTGTTCTCGCAAGTTTAGATACCGATTCCCGTCACGTTTGCTGAGTTTCACCTGCTTATCTAATTTAACCCTGTATATTAGGAAATTTAGACTAATCCTCTATTTGAAAGCATTTTAATAATATTTTTTTATCATTTTATGTACCGTTTTCTGACTATCTGTGACGTCTGACAAAGATTTACAAATAAATAATTATACGCTGGATGTACACCCATCCAACAAGGAATTTAGGTAAGAACCTAATTATTATTTTTTTTTTAGCAGAACCAAAACCGAATATATTTTCTGCAATTTCTCCAGATCTGGAGCCATAGCGCTTGATGGCGCAATTCTTTCAGTCTGCTCCGACTATCGGTATCTCGGTTCACTCGTGCAAAGCGATGGAGAACTAGATCGGACAGTTAAGCACAGAATTAATACTGGATGTATGAAATGGCGGCAGGTCACGGGAACAATCTGCGACTCCCGCATTCCCCTTAAACTTAAGGGGAAGATATATAAAATTATGATCAGACCTGCTGTCTTGTATAGATCAGAATGTTGAGCCACAAAAGGGATGAATGAAAGGCAGTTGCATGCAGTTGAGATGAGAATGCTAAGAGGGATGTGTGGTGTTACACGAATGAGAAGAGAAGAGAAGAGTACATAAGAGGAAGTTTGAAAACGGCACCGGTAGGTAACTGAAAAGTTGCGTGGAAATCATTTGTCATGATATGAGTATGTGTTACGGAGAAATGAGGAAAATGTCGTGAGGAGAGTTGTGAGTTGATTATGGATGTCGATGGTTATAAGAGTAGGGGAAGACCAAAGAAACGATGGATGGAAGGTGTGGATGATATGGATAGAAAGGGCGTGACTACCGAGATGTCGACTAATTGAGAAGTATGGAAGAAAAATACTTGTTGCGCCGACCACGAATAAATTGTGATAAGGGCAGGAGAACATGATGACCTAATTAATTTTAATACTACGCAAATCAGCGGCTTTAAATCTATACTTATAATAAATCTGTAGAGAGGTCAATTCTGTACATGAAATATATTTCCAAAATAACTATCAGCGGGTGATTAGTTATCGTTACTGACGCCAAAAATGCAATCAGTAAAATTTTTGTCTGTCTGTCTGTCTGTCTGTATGTTCTTTATAGAAACAAAAACCACTCGACGGATTTCAACGAAATTTGGTACAATTGTTCTTCATACTCCTGGGCAGGTTATAGTATACTTTTCGTCACGCTACGATCAATAGGAGCAGAGCAGTGAAGGGAAATGTTGGGAAAACAGGATTTATTTTTAGGTGAAGTAGTAATAGGTTAGTAGTAGTTAGTTAGTAGTAGGTAAGTTTTGGTTAATTTATGTTCAGTTTTTTTTAATATTAAGTAGGTAAAAGCGTAGGTACTTTTATTAATTATAGGTATAGGTATTATTAATTATAGTAGTTATAGGTATTTAGTTTTAAGTGAAGTAGGTTTTATTATATATTATTTTATATATTAGACGTAGTTATATATTTTTAGTTATTCAAGCCCCAAACGGACGCCGGCGTCCGCCCGCTATTGTCTTGAAAAACGCGTTGAATGAGAAATACGCGTTCTCAAGAATCGGCAGAAGAAAGAGCACATCGGTTAAACTCTATGAGAGTTAGTGCCTCAATTTCCGGAAGTCATTATTCCACGCGGACGAAGTCGCTGGCAAAAGCTAGTCTAATAAATAAAAAGATAACCTATGACATTTATAACTACGTACTTGCGCGATAACTTTGAATATTTGTGAACGGTTATCACATTACTGTAACGATAACGAATATTCTGGGTATTAAATTAACATACCGGGCTAGGAATTTGCCCATCCGTTCCATCACAAAGATAACTAATGTCACTTGGAAAGTTGCCACGCTAAAATGGAACTGGGCTGGACACATCTGCCGCATATCAGACAACCAATGGGCCAAACTTACGACCCAATGAGTCCCTCTTATAGCAAGCGACATCGCGGTAGGCCCAGATGGAGATAGCGATGAACTGCACCCTAATTCACAACTATATAGTTAGGGAGGCGAGGTAGCTAAATGGCGTAATTCAACGGCGCCGTCGAGACCTATCAAAATCGAAAGATAAAATGATTTCGAAAAGAAAAGCTCTTATGGTAAAAACCATTTTAGCGGTGGGCTTGGCGTGTACGGTTTTTCAAAAATGTAAAAAAAAACAGTTACTTGGGCATTCTCGAGCGCGTCAGATATTCATACTACGTTTGCCGCAAGTGCCTCTGATAACAACGGTATACTAATCTGCCGGTTTGCGTGGTGGGGGTAGGCATATAAAGTAGTCAAAAATGCAAAAAAAAAAAATTTACTCGAGCGCGTCAGATTTTCGGAAGGGGTGTTCCCCAAGGAAGCTCCCTTTAAAAAACTGACGATTTCGGCGTGACGATAAGTTGCGATGAATTTTTGAAAATGCAAAAAAAAAAAGTTTTTTTGAAATACTCGAGCGCGTCAGATTTTCATAGAGGAGGTTTATCTCGGTATCCTGAAAGCATATTTCCTTAATCAGACAAAAATGTTGGTGGGTTCTCTTAATCTGATCGAAACAGGTTTTTTGGTTTCTTTTTTTTCCTTTCTTTCTCCTTGATAAAACGGGGAATTTAAGAACGACAATAAAGCGATAGATACAACCAACGTAAATGTAGATGAAATGTAGTACGAATTGTATTATTTATTGTATAAAAAAAAATGAAATGAAATACAAATTGTATTATAATTGTATTGTTATGTATGACCTTTACATATTTGCTCAATACAATTCATCAAAGTTTCCAGCACATTCGAGAAATATACCGTCGGGTCTTTTCTCTCTCTTCAATCGTCGTTATACTGAGGGCACATAGGTCTACGGTAGGGGACCATAAACATATATATATATATATATTAGGGTGTACCGAAAATTCCCTTCTACCGCTTCTTTCCCCACCATCAATGTTGCGAAATAAAGGAAAAATACTGGTAGGACGGCATATTTCCGCGAAGCGCTCAGTCTGTATTACATGTTTATGGCAAATTCCTCTTTTTTGCTTCAATTCTTCACTTCGTTTTGCTTACGGTACGTCCAAAAAACAATTTGAGGATCAACAGGCTATTGAATAATATATATGAAACTGTACATGTTAATAATACTTTTGTATACAGATACGCGTAGCTTTTTCCGAGTCCACGAAAATTGTCGAGAAGCTTTAGGAAAAAAAAATTTGTGAGATATAATAAAAGTCACATAATTTAATTATCGTTATTTCATATCAATTTTTTTTATCACCCTCAGTTTTCGAGATATACTCAAAAAACCGGGAGTTTGAGTTTTTATGATGCTTCAAGTCAAAAAGTTTTCACTTTAGACAAAAATGTAAAATAAAATTACCTTTTTTTGTTTATTTAAACTTTTTTTTTGTAAGATGAATCGTTCGCGACTTATATGCCGCAACGCGTTTTTCGGAAGACGAAATGGCTCCTCCACACTTCTGGTCATGCGGAAACCGGCAGATTTTGTATTTTTTGTGAGTTTTAGATTATTTTCTTCAAAATAAAAAAATAAAAAATCGCGCTCGAGAATGCCGGATTAACGTTTTTTTTTTACAAGTTCGCGACCCTATAACTCGGCGGCGTCAAGGACTTATCGTCAGATTAGTTAAATTTAGTCTTAAAACACTAAAATCAACCCCCAATATCTTAATCTGACGCGCTCGAGTATTTCAGACTATCGATTTTTTTTTACTAATCTGATCGTCTATCCTAGGCGCGCGTCACTACATATAGAGCTAAATACTTTACAAGGTTGTTCTATTAGGTCTAAGGTATCTCTCATATCTCAAACTGCCACGCTCGAGTATTACCGAAAAATCCCCTATTCGCCTCCCTAACTAATACGACAAGCTATCGTATCGAAAATGACACATTTCAATAACCTGATTTACCTTGCCCCCGACAGCAAACAGCTGCCGGAAGAATAGTGGTCGTCTATTTGATTTAAACTGACAAAATTTTAGGGTTTGGACTTGTGAATAGCTCTAAGAAGACTCCTACGATAACATTGATTGGTGTTCGATTCGATACGGAAGCGTATCGAGTGGTTGTAAATAGCTATGCTGGGCTCTTTTAACAAGAAAAGTGGAAAGAGAACAGGGAGGCCTTTGCCATGCAGTGGGACATCATCATAATCAGTATATCATGTACCCAATCCTGGGACACAGGCCTCTCGGTGAGGTTGACAATGACTAGTGGTTACAGGCAGTTGTGATTGGCTCCTATCAGCATAATCTTAAATACGCTAACGCTTAATCTCTGCAAGACTTCGTTCGCTTTTATTACAACCAAGAGCCAGTACCTACTTAATAAACTGTAGAACCGATCATACCGTACCTCAATGTGCTCCCATTGGTGAAAATGAAAAAGGCCACTTCCGACCTCTCTTGCTGCAACCTCGTCACCAGTTTCCCCAGTTCTGTTGCTCTGCTGACCTGTTCCAACATAATAATAAAGATGTAGTGACGAAATTATAATATTCAACATCATTCAGTAGCGAACCTAACTCAACTTGAAAAGCGTTTAGAATTTGTTTTAAACGTAAATCAAAATTTTAAAACTTCGGAATTTAACCGGTTTATAATAGATCTGTACCGTCCGAATTCCGAAGTGTCCTCCATTGGTACATACCATATTTTATATCGGGATATAAAAAAATTGTTTTTTTTTTTCAGTACTGTTTATTTAAAATCCATCGTATCTGTATATCTTAAAGCAACATTTGCATTTGTATTTTTTTTACGTATCTGATCGACAATAGTGTCGTAAATATTCAGTAGATTTTTTTTTTAAATTAGGACTCTTAGCTTAGGGTGCACAAACATAATCTTTAACTAACATCCTGAAGTCGAAACTCAAGGTCTGCCAACGAGCAATGGAGCGCAGTATACTAGGCGTTACAATAACGGATCGTGTTCCAAATACAATACTGCGATCCAAAATAAAGATAGCTAACGTCGCTCAAAAGGCTGCCTAACTTAAATGGGACTGGGCAGGACATATCTGCCGCAAACCGGACAGGCTGTGGGCCCAAATAGCACAGAATTAGTGCCCTGATACAGTGAGGCGGGGTCGCGGTAGACCACGTAGGAGATAGCGGGACGAGCTGGATGGATAGGTTCCGTCAAAACTGAAAGGAGGATTTCTTCTTCCATCTGTCAGCTCGCGACAGATCGAAGAAGTGGTGGGAGGCGTTTACCCAGGAGTGAGACAGAGTAGGCTAGTAAAAAAAGGACCCTGAAACAACAAGCACACGACACATTTTAACTATACCAGACCGTTGACATAAATATCAGTGCTGAGCCCTTAATTTCACATGTCAACACCACTTTCAAAGACAAAGGTTGTGGTTTATTGTGTACTGTCAAACTTACTAAAACAAAGAACCATTATGATACTGAAGATCATCTCGTTCATAAGTAATTCAAACCTTGATCAATGTAACAGCTTATTTAAAGCGTCTACAAAATGCCAAGTTTTAACAATAAGCTATTCGGATACGTCCATAAGTTTGAAAATCTAATGAGGAAAACAGATCGATATCGTTCAAGACTTGCTAGGGTGACTGTTATTTGCTCTTCGAGACCCCTCTGTGTTATGAATGAGTACGTAACACTACTGTTGTAATAGGTCTCTGCATATACGCATTGAAAATATCGGTTGTTTGTAAATGTCAGCTTGCGGCTTACAGCTGCAATTTACTGGGACTGACTGATACAAAAAACGAGTTCTATTTGTTTTTTTTTTTTTAATTTAATTTTTGTCGTTTACATTTTATTTAAATACAAACAAAATGCCGTAATGACAATAATTACGCTAACATTAAAATATACCTATATACACATAGTATACAGGTGATATTTTCTACGGGTTACAAATTTTTACAGGGGGTGCTACTCATGAATATGAACAACTTTCACTATGGGATCAACCCTCAAATACCGAAAAATAAAATCTGCTGTTTCATACAAAAGTTCAATACCTACTTGACCAAAATGTACGAAATAGCTGATTTTTTTTTTGTGATTTCAGGGTTGGTCCCATAATGAAAGTTACTCATATTTATGGGTATAACATCCTGTAAAAAATATGGAATCAGTAAAAAAAAAATCATTCTGCATTATATTTTAGTGTTAGCGTAGGTTTATATTTTGTATAGTATGTACAAGTATATAATAAAAAATAACAGAAAAAGGGAGGAGCTCGATGGACATAAAAAAATCATCTCAATCGCTTTCAATGGGATAAGTGTCCAAAAGGCTGGCAGCATTAGTCCCGAAATATTCTATGAGCACTAAGGCCCTAAGTCAGGGGTCACCAATTAGTTTCGCTCGGGGTCCGTTTTAGAAATGAAATGACCATCGCGGTCTGCACAACATTTTATAAAAAAAAAATATTTATTAAACGATTGTAATCACGGAAATAGATAACAAAGGTATTTTTTTACATATCAATGAGAAAAATGACATTTTGTTGCGGACTATCTGTCTGAAGTTTGTAGTAAAATTGGTGCAAGCTGACATTAAATCCTGGAGATGTTCATCAGTAAGTCGAGTGTTTCTAACTCATTTGATGAAGTCATCCAATTTCTTTGATCAAAAATGCACATTGGACCAAGTTATTGGATAAGTGGCATATCAGCCTTAGCTCGTTACTTCACCCGGCCGATTTCGAAAAGACGTCAAGAAGGCTTATGCGGTGGATACATATTTATTAAATTACGTACTCTGTAGTGCAAGTTGCTGTGTTCTCGCGGTCTGCACAAAATGGGTCGGCGGTCCGGATGCGGACCGCGGTCCGCCATTTGGCGACTCCTGCCTTAAGTGTTTCAACGCCAAACGGCTCAAACATATACTTCCCAATAAGGTTGTTATATTTGAGCTGTTTGAGGTTTCTGCTACTGCAGCAGCCGCCCCAGCACAGGCCACCAATGTTTCTTACAAGTTGAATGGAACTCGTTTGGCTTGGTATAAGAATGATGGGGGGGGAACGCATGTGACTAAAAGTGTGAGGAAGGAAGGCTAAAGCAAAGATGGATTGATTGTGTAAGGAATGATATGAAAGAAAATACGTTTATTTGCGGCAAACATGACGGATTAAAAATAATAAACACAAGCAAAAAAACAAAAACCAAATAACAATTTGGTAGAAAAACATCACATATACGTCACATATACGCAAAACGGCCATCGCTCAGCATAATGCCAAGATCCTATACAAAAGAGAAGGCAGTGGATGATAGCATGGTGTTTGACAGAATAGAAGAAGAAAACGTGTTGCACCTAACTCAAGTTACATGGAATAAAGGCAGGAAGGTCATGATTAACAAAACGATTGATATCATATGTGATATTAATTGTTTTCATATTTTGCAGTAGCTACTTAAGTTTGGTTCAAGTTGTTTAATGATATAGCAGCCAGTCTATTATTCAAGCTGTATAATGATGTAGCAGCAAGTTTATTCTAAAAAACCGGTCAAGTGCAAGTCAGACTTGCGCGCCGGTGGTTCTGCAGAATTTATAGGTAAGTAACAACGAATTTACGGTTTTCGGATTTTTTCCTTGTGCTAAATGGCATTGCTTCTTGCCAAATTTCATGATTCTAGGTCAACGGGAAGTTCCTTATAGGTTTTCATTTCCTTGCGATTGTTAAAATATACGGCACAAACGGAACGTAACGCCCGAATCTTTTGATTGTGTTGACTTAGAAGTTTGATTTTTTTACTGCTTCAAGGGAATGCAGTCTTAAGTATTTGATACTAGCTGCGCCCCGCGGTTTCACCCGCGTAAGTTTCGATCTCGTGGGAATATCGAGATAAGAAGTATCCTATGTGTTAATCCTGTTTATAAAGTATATGTGTGCCAAACTTCATCCAAATCCGTTTAATAGTTTTTGCGTGAAAGAGTAACAATCATCCATCCATCCATCCTCACAAACTTTCGCATTTATAATATTAGTAGGATTAGTAGGATATTAGTAGGATTAATTTCAACAAGAACAAGGCAGCGCTGCGGGGTTATGTTATTACATAGGATGTCTAAAAACTGTTAAAAGTGATGTGAACCAAGCTTTATTGGGACATTCCGTAATGCCAATTATATGTTCGAGGAAATTCAGCAAGCTGTACACATAGATATTGGTAGCTGTGTAAATAATTGGCCTTTAAATCAACAACAGTTCATGCTAATATCAACAGCATGTCTATAGCTATAAGAGTGATTACTGTTAATTTATAGTTTTAAGCTTTCTTATAAGGCTATAATGTTCCCACTGCTGAGACACATGCCTCCTGTCTTTGAGCGGGAGTGGGCCGTAATCCACCACGCGGGCCCAGTACAACTTGGTAGATCGCAGGACCTATCGCAGGTATGCTGGAAGAGATTTCTTAAGAAATAAGCATCACCTTTGTACCTATTTTTCTGTTCTGTTTTTTCTTGTCTGTTTATATTCGTAGGTTTATATATGTCAAGTGTCTCGCTGACGGTGGCGTGTGTGTTGGATCATTCGGTTCCCTACAAAATGGTTGAGCTGGATGGTGCTGATCCATGCGTCATGTTCGTGAATGGGCGCCGTCAGTTGGTGCTGGTCATCTTTTAGATGCCTCGGCTTATTTTTAATTATTTTATTTTTGGATTTTTGTTTTGTTACTATTTGCTGTACTCTGGACACTTTTAACGCGTACTTGTTTTTTATTTATTTTTTACACCATTCTCACATATTTATAAATTCAACATATGATGTAGGTAACTAATAATTTTGTAAAAATATAATTTTAAAAGAGTGTCCATGGAGTTTCTTGCCCGTTCTTCTCCATAGGTACCTACTACGCATTGGAATGGGCAACTAGCTTTATTTTTTCCTGACTGACCGACTTCTTGACAATTCAAAAGTGCCTGTAAATGGTTTAATTGAAATAAATGCTTTGAGTTGAGTTTGAGTTTGAGTTTATGTGTGTACACAAATGGTAAAATAAATAAATTAAAAAAAAAATAGATTTTATTTATTTTATTTTTATTTTTTATTTCTTAAGAAAACTTACAGCTAGAATACAGATAGTTGACAGTTAGTGAAAGAAGGCCAATTATAAGTTTCCACTGACAATAATAAGGTAGCACAAGAAACAGTAGACAGGTAAGCGAAGTAAGAATAAGTAACTACTTGGAGGGAATTAAAGACTGAACAGGTTTTAGTGATCTTTAAAGAAGTTCTTACACAGTATTTTTTTTAGTTTAGGAACACTGGTGGAGAACAAATCAAGATCATCAACACTCTGACACATCGAGTTGTATGCCCTGCTAGCTCTTATCATAAAAGAGTTTTGTCGATATATGCACCGCACAGAGGGAACATGCAGAGGTTGATGATTCCTTAAGGTGAAGGATGGGACACGCAGCCCAATTTTGCTCATCAATTCAGAACAGTCGGTTGAACCATTTGCCAAATTGAACAAGAATACCATGTCCGCAATTTTTCTCCGCTCAACTAGTGGAAGAATGTGAAACTTCCTGCAGCGGCTGTGATAATTAGGCAAATAGGTTTTGGATCTAAACTGAATGTACCTTAAGAATTTCTTTTGAATACTTTCGATGCGATTAACATAAGTATTAAATATAGGATTCCATACTGGTGAGCAATATTCGAGATGACTGCGTACAAAAGCACAATAAAGAATTTTGAGTGTTTTAATATTTTTAAAATCAGCTGATATCCTCAAGATGAAACCTAGTGCCTTAGAAGCTTTTTTAATAATATTATCGATGTGTGTGTCAAAAAGGAGTTTCGAGTCAAAAGTGACGCCTAAGTCTCTAATTGTATTAACTCTAGCTATTGAAGTGTTGGCTAGTTTGTAATCGTAAAGAATAGGTTTAGGTTTACGAGTGAAGGTACACGTATAACATTTGGAGACATTTAGATCCAAGCGGTTAGCCGTGCAATACTCTTGGAATCTGTCCAGATCATGTTGGAGACGTTCAGCATCTTCGTAAGTTCTGATTTCACTTAGAATCTTCATGTCGTCGGCAAATAAGAGAACTGTTGAGTTAGAGAAACATGAAGAGACGTCATTGATGAAGATGTTGAATAACAAGGGTCCCAAAAGCGATCCCTGTGGAATCCCTGACGGGGTAATCATAGTTCTAGATGTATATCCATTAAGAACAACAGTTTGACATCTGTTGGCCACATAAGATGAGAACCACCTGAAGAGATTTCCACTGATACCTATAGCCAATAGCTTACGCAGAAGTATAGCATGATCCAAGCGATCAAAACACTTGCTGTAATCTGTGTAGATTACGTCTACTTGTGTACGATGAGCCATACATTCAGTCAAGTAGTCACCACAAAGAATGAGATTGGTGGTTGTGGACCGACCTCGCTGGAAACCATGTTGGCGGTCACTGATGCTTAGTTTAAGACAAGCATAAAGCTGCTTGTAAATTATTTTTTCCAGGATCTTAGCGAAAATGCATAGTTTAGATATGGGCCTGTAATTTTCCACGAGGTTTCTAGGCCCTTTTTTGTGGATCGGAGTAATTAACGCTGACTTCCAAATTGTAGGTACCTCACCTAAATTTAGGGACCGCCTGAATAGAAGTGAAAGAGGAAGAGTCAGACTCTTGGCACAGTTGAGTATAAAAACCGGCGGAATATTGTCTGGCCCTGCAGATTTAGATAAGTCAACTCCTTTAAGTAGATTGAATACTTCTAATTCGTTAACTTCGACTGAATGTATGTCCGAAACAATATCGCTCAAATGCATGTTTGAACCCTGCGCATGGTCAGTGGAAAGATTGTCGTCACCGTTGATACTAGTAGAATTGAGAAAATTAGAATAGAAATAGTCGCCAAACATGTTGCAAATATCATCTCCTATACTTGACGTGCTATTTCTATATTTAAGTAAGGAAGGGTAAGCATTGCTTTGATTTTTTGATTTTACGTACGACCAAAACGCTTTGGGGTTCCTAAAAATGTCTTCTTCAATTTTTGTAATGTAGCAGCTAAACATTTCACTTTCAACTTCCTTGGCACGCTGTCGGAGCAAAACAAAAGCCTCATGATCAGACAGGTTCCCGTATTTCTTAAATTTTGCGTGGTACTTAGCTTTTTCTTTTATAATTTTTATTAGAGGCTGTTTGAACCAGAGAGGGTATCTGCTGCTTGGAACTACAGTCTTAATTGGTACAAAAGAATCACGTAGTTCATTGACTATGTCATAGAAAAATGATACGGCACCTTCAAGTGTCCTAGTGCTCATTTCGTTGAGCCAGTCGATCTGGCTTAGCCGGTGATTAATGGCCGTATAGTCGGCCAATCGATATAAAAATTTTATATGAGGACGCACAGGAAGAGTATGAAGTTCCACGAAATCAGTAGACACACAGAGAGCCCTATGATGTGGATCTTCCGGCACTAGAGGATCGGCGCAACTTGCCACTGAAACTTCGCTATTTGATAAGACTAGATCTAATATTTTATTGTTGAAATTTACGTGTGAATTGTATTGTGAGATACTGCAGACTGTAAAGTTATCAAACAAATTGACCTGAACATGACCTTGTATATTACTAGGGCAAACAGACTGACCATCAGCATCTGGTTCCCAGTTTATATTTGGAAGGTTAAAATCGCCAAGAACTAAAAATTTATCAGCTGAGTGCTTCTGAACAATATCTGTTAGGTTATTAGAAAAATTAGTTAACTGACCTGCTTGGGAGTGGCCAAGATTTTGGTTGCAGATGTACACTACACAAATATGCATTTTATACGACACTCGCGGTGTCTTCTTATGTAAGGTGAGAGTAACCCACAAGTCTTCGGCAGAGGAGAACCATTCACTGCGGAGATCGCTGATAAGTTCACGTCGCACTGCAATAAGCACACCACCCCCCAAAGTTTGTTTCGTGCTAGAATAATTTCTATCGCGCCTCCAAACTATGTAACGGTCGTCAAACAATTCACTGTTTTTAATACCCTCATTCAGCCAAGTCTCAGTTAAGCAAATTATATCGTAGAAATTAACACACACATTACGATAGAATGTTAACGTTTTTGTACGCAATCCCCGAACATTTTGGTAAAACACACTAACAGGTGACATCGCAAACAGAAAGATTACTAATTAGTAGTGCTTCAATAGAAATTGTAATGTGAGGTACATTCAGTTTAAAGCAAAAAGTTAAATTATGATACATTAGGAAAATGAGCGAGATCAAGCTGAATACAACCTTAGATCCATGCAAGTAGGATTCAATAGAAAAATAGCTATGGTCAACACCGAGCGATAAGAGAACAAAAGGGCAGCGATAAACGAATACACATAAAAAAATGGCAACAGTGTTTCTCAAACTATTAGCGTAGTGCGTACCAGTATACAAGTACGACAAATAATAAAATTGAGACATCATTTTTAATTCAAAAACTTTTTTAAATCCTGTTCCGTTTTTATGTGATGGGTTGGAGAGGTAGTATTTTTCTTTATAAGGATTTTGCAACCAACTACCCAAGTGTATAAAAAACCTCGTTCTTTAGCAAGCTTTTTCGTTTTGTTCAACAGCATTTTGTTCTCAAAAGTTAGATGGTCATTAACGTAGATGACACTGTTGGACTGCAGGCCCAACTTGCTTGCAGTTATAGATGCTTTAAGTTTTTTAGCAGCGGCCACGAAATCATTTTTGAGGTATCTGTTATGAACTGAGCAAATAATATTTTTATTCTGCTCGTTGTTTCGCATCGGTACTCTCGCAATGAAGTTTATCTGTTCTTTAGGGATACTGCATCCAATGATATCTCCTATCTTGCCAATGATTGTGAACAGATTTTCTGAGTTGGTTGATGGAACGCCCTTAATTTCTAAGTTGTTCATTCTTGATCTTTGCTCAGTTTCGCGATGCAGATCTTCAATTTTGGAGCATCGATCATGCAACGCTGCCATCTCCTCCTTCGTTTTCCTAAGGCAGTCCACTTCACTCTCCAACCCCGACACTTTGTTGGCTAATGTCTCCACCGAGTGGTCCAGAAACTCGACATCTGTTTTAAGACTGGAATACTCCGATCTGATCGACTTAAGCTCCGCCAGTTCCGATTGGATAGCTTTTACGTTCTCCATTAAAGCTGGTAAGTTGTCCATCTGCGCTGAGAGGGCCTTCAATTCTGACATAATAGAATCCATGTCAGCTGTTACAGGCATAGTTGCAGCTGCAGTTGTGGGGCGAGGGCTGGATGCTGCCGAAGATTTGCAATTACTGCACTTCCATGTGTTCTTGCGATCCCCCAATTTCCTCCATCCTCCTTCAGTTATGCCAGCGCAGGGAAAGTCAAACTGTCCCAGGCATCCTACGCATTTAGCGCCGTCCCTACTCTCAACTTGGCAACGCTTGCATGTAAACATTTTGTGCAGGTGTTGAAAACTTTGAGAATCGTAGTCAGTTAATTAGTCGTACACCGAGTCGCGAAGCGTATGCGTGCGACCGATTTGCTGTCTACCGTATTGAAGATGTCACATGTGTCTTCAAATTTTTCGTCCTATGACACGCTGGTTTCCTCACGATGTTTTCCTTCAACCTTTTTGAGAGCAGTTGTGATGAAATTACATACTTGCCCAAAATTAAGCGCTTGCCTGGGTTCGAACCCACGACCTTACATCTCGTAATTCGGGGCCGTTAGCTTTGGAGTACCACTGCTCCACTTTAAAGACTTTAAGAGTTCTCTCTCTCTCTCTCCTCTGTGTAAATAAATAATAAAGCAAAGTAAAAAAATAATAAAGTATATATAAATAAATAAATTAAGTTTGGTGATTATATTGTTATGTCCAAAAAATAAAGTAAAAGGATATAGTCATTGCGAAAGGATGATACAATTTTCTGAAGTGGTACTTCACAACAATTAGTATCCAACCTTGCCTGATAGGCAAACAGCTGATATTAAAAGTGCTGCCGTCTTATTATGGACTGACACGCGGCACTTATTCCCATCCTGTGTTATAACGCATCCTAGGTAAAATATAAATAGGTGTGTAGTAGTGTCACGTATTAATACAACCTTTATATATTATCGACAACAAAATATGATCAAAATGGTCAATGATTTTCAAATGCATGAAGGAGTACTTACTTTCTTCATGCATTTTAATTATGTTGTTAAGCGATTTTGATCATTATCTTGTTGACGTTAGAGTAGTTCAATTAGAAGTTATAGAAGTAGGCGCCAATGCGACCCCTGAAGGGAGTGTCAGATTCTTACTGACTAAAACTCACTCGTGTTCCTTCCTTAGCCCTTTATGTTCCGGGTCAGTGGTAACCCTTTCGGACAATCCCGCTGCACTGAGATGAGACTGCGACTAGATTTTGAACGTTTTAACGTTTACTGGCCTTCAGGTATAGGTCCCTGATTGGCGTAACTATGAGACACACATTTGTTGACGCAATCAAGCAAGTCATTGTGACAATATTTTACACCTAATTAGGTACATTCGAATGTCTCATTTTGTTACATGCCCTTTCACACTAATTGCGTAACATACTTTCAATGACAATGCAAGGGTTTTGGAGGAAATTCTCAATAATTGCTCGTAAGTTTGAAAAATTCGCCGGGTCAACACCTTAAATAACGCGATGGACGTGGGTGAACTGTGAAAATGAAAGACATTGCGATTAATTATAATTTTATGTGTTTAAGCCGTGTCTCCTGGGGTGTTTTTTTTCGAAACTTTACACAAAAAACCTTACACATAAACATTTGTTTTCATTCACAAGCTGTCTTCTGCGTATTATTTTTTTTTTATTAGTCTCAACTAGTCACAAGACAATATAACCTCAAAACCTGTGTCTGTTGGAATTAAGCTTTCAAAATGCTAAATGGTATAGATGCGTGCGGTGCGCATGGCGGTTGAATATGAAACAAACCCTTCCCCTCTTCACCCGCGCGGGGAGTGTTTTCCATGCAGTTCGGAAAACAAAAACATTATGTTTTCATACACAAATGAGTATCCGCCTCTTTGTTTTGATGTTTTTGTGTAATGTTTCACAAAAACACGCGCAGGAGACACGGCTTTACGCAATTACCCCACTGTTTGTTTATTTATTTAACCATTTATGTACACACATATACAACGTGTAACGTTAAGTGCGCAAAACCTGAAAATAGTTTGTTCATAATTGACTACTGAATTTTTTATATAGGTTTTTTTCAAAAATTATGTATTTTGCCATTCTATCCGCCGATTGAGCCAAAGAAAATTAAGTCTTATTTTAAGGGAATAAGACTCAATTTTGAATGCATAAATTAGTTTATGCATTCACCTAACTACCACCTAGCTAACTATTTTTCTATGATCCTAGCACTAATGCTAGGATCAACACGATTTTCTTGATAAAAATAGTTAGCTTTAAAAAAACAATAGTTTTGGTTATTATATTATGCTTTTAACTCAATGCTCTAACTGGGGTGTATGAGGTTTTACACATTTAACGTTACACGTTGTATAAACATGCAAAACAAAAGGGAATATACAAAGTTACAAAGGCAGCATACCTGCGGTAGGAAAGTAGGTACAATAAGAGATATAGACAGCTGTTCTTATTAAATGGAATGAAAAGAAAAAGAAAATACATTTATTTATCACAGACTGAAAAGCACACAATTTTCTATATAAATAAAAATGAATCGTCAATATGTATAATATATGCGCATAACTTCCGAATGACTGCATCAAATTGGATATTATTTTTTTGTTGTGTTCTAAGGAAAGAAAAATTTGGAAATTCGAAAAAAAATTGCACCCTTGCGAAGCTGGGGCAGTCGCTAGTATACATGAGATAAAAACAATCAAAAAGTGAAAAGTTCGATGTAAGAAATTAGCAGGAAAGTGTGCCTTACGGCTGCACGAAAAAGGCCCAGTTCAGCAAATTAATATGGACGAATCAGTTACGGCTTAGCTAAATATTATACGGTTTATATATTCTATCTAAAATTGGCACAGTCACAATGACTAGTTGATTTGAGAACATACGTGTGTCTCACAGTTGCGACAAATACGTACCTTTATCTTGGTAGGTTAGCATGTGCTAGATACGATAAAGGCCCATTTTGTAGTTTTGAACAAGTGCCAATAGCGTGGCGCTTGTTCACAACACAACTACAAAATGGGCCTTTCCTGAACCAAATAGAAAGCTTACAAAACTAACTTTCAAACAAGTGAACAATATTCTTTTTTCCAGAGAATTTAAAAAAGGAATTTGTTTTGCGTCATTATCGGTAAACTAGGTTTTAACGGACATTTTTTTTTTATCCAAAATTGGCAAGCCTGAATAATAATAATGGAAAAAAAATCTGGTAATTTTCGTCCGTAACAAGAATAAATCTGAATTTAAAATTGTGTACCGAGTCAGCCTGCTTGTATTTGATTCATTTCAATAGGAACAGCACCCTAATTGTGTAACACACTATTACTCTCAATTTGAATCATTTGAAGCTTATTGCTAATCCATTGCTCCATTTACGTTCGAAAAGTGTGTCTGCTCATTGCTCAACAACGTAAATAACGCAATGAATGTTGTTGAACTGTCAAAATGAAACCCATTGCTACTGATAGTGTGTTACGCAATTACCCTGCAGGACGTGATAGGAAAGCAACAAAGGAGACATTGGAACGTAATTAAGGGTAAAATATATGTCACAATGAATGCATATGCCTCACAGTTGCGACAATTAGGTACCTATACCTAGTTAGGTTGCCATGTGCTCCTGGTGCTTGTTTATAGATACATAATGGGCTTTTCCTAAACCTCATGAAAAGTCTACAAACCTACAATGGCTAGCAACAAGTAAGCAATATTCTTTTTCGTTTCGTGTTTTCGTTTTTGATAACCTCTGAAATGAAATTCACTTTTGACCTTGTAGTGTTTTTGTTTAAGAAAATCGGTTGAGTTTTTTTTTTTAAGATTTTTAATTTTCGCTTCTTAGTTATGATTCCTAAACGATACAAATTTTATATACCAGAACTTACACATACAAAAACTAGATTAAATAATACGTATTATTGAAGCTAACTCAAAAATTATATCAGCAAAGTTGATTTAACTTTTATAGGACCACACCGTGAGCTTACTTTACCAAATGAAAAAAGCCTCCTTCTTGTTTTAAGTCTTATTAAATGACCCTTTCTTTAAACACAGCATTTTTCTTAGCCGTTAATGTCCCTCAGTTGGGCAAAGACCTCCCTACTCTCTTTTTTTACCCCTCTCTGTCCAGAGCTTTCAAGGACCAATCTTTATCAAAGGAGTCCAGCTCATCCCGCCATCTTTGCCTGGGCCGGCCGCGATGTCGTTTGCTATTAAGCGGGACCCACTGGGTCGTAAGTTTAGCCCACTGACCGCCTGATATGCGACAGATGTGTCCAGCCTAATTCCATTTAAGCGTGTCAGCTTTCCGAATGACATCAATTATTTTAGTGATGGAACAGATTGTTATATTCATAACCTGGTCCACAAGTTTAATATCTGGAATACTCCGTTCCATAGCTCTCTGAAAAATATCGAGCGTGGACCCTTGAGCATGAAACCACGTCGTAGAGGGGTTTATTCATAAAATTTTAAACGTCTCTTAACTTTAAGCATCGTCTATATAAAGTTTGGTTTGTGGTTGTTTTTGAAGTCTACAACGACTAGCAACAATTTACCAATATTTTTCTTTCAATCCATAAAGAGAATTTTTATAAGTAATTTATTTCGCGTCAGAACCGATAACCAAGCTTTTGACGGACGTATCTGTCGCTAGCTCATGAAAATGTATGAGATTGAAGATTCAACAACCCTTTAGTCGATGTTCGATTTAAACGAAGAGGAAAATGTTGGTGACGTCACTAATTTTGTCACTGTTTGACCTTGACAGCTATTAATTCTGTTAACGTATGTTGGCGAGGATTTTGAGGGGATAAAAAAAGAAATCCAAAACGTAAAATGAACGAAAGTGATGTAAGAGGATTATTGTGTTGCGGTGCGGCCGGCTTGTGTGTAAGCCTCAGATCAAGGAATTTATTTATTTATTTTAGGATCTCCAACAAAAGATATACTCTAAACATTACATAAACGAACATAAATGTAGGGAACATCTGATTTTTTTCGCGATTTCATGTTTGGTCCCATAGTGAAATCGTAAAAGTTGGTCATAATAATGGGTACCTCTTAAGAGGTTGTTGGTGTTTTTCCAATAATCCAGAATATTTTATAACATACTTTTCTTTTTTTTTTACCTTTTCTTCCATATCTATTAGTCATCAATTAATATTAATTAATATTATATTATATTAATTATTATTATTAATCAATATTTTATCTGTAGTCACTCCCTTTCTCACCATAGCATCATTCACACAGTCCATCCATCGTTTCTTTGATCTTTCCCTAATTTATAATGTGTATAGATAGATAAATAAATAATAATGTTTTTGGGTACCTGTTCCTCAACATCAGCCACATCTCTCCCATTGGTGATGCTGCTCTTCAAAGACAGCGTGGTCTGCACGATGAGGGCCAGGATGGGAATGAACGGGAGGAGCAGGAGTCTCCAGAGCTGGCAGCGACGGCTTCTGCACCATCTTTGCAGCTTGGGAGCACAGCTGGATTTGTCTTCTACCTTGATGTTTGGGGGAACTGTAAAGAAGAGAATAGAATATTATTTATAGTTGCTAATGAAATCATTATAATCATCGTTTCAGCCGAAAGACGTCATTACTGGGCCTCAAGTCTGCTATTACAATAGTGTCAGAATGGTCTATCATTGATTTCATAATTGTTGATTTTGACAAGTTTGGTAACCTACTAATATAATGGCGTCATTATGACTTTCCAATGGTCAACCACTGACACTCCATTGAAAGAAATGGCATAAAATTGTAATCTCGTACATAATGACAAATGAATAAATGATAATGGGATCGTGTTGGAATGACGAATTTATAAAAATAGCAGACTTGGGCCCCTGGTCATAGGCCTCCCCAAGCACCGAAATTTCGACCGGTTCCGTTCTTCCCGCATCCAGCGGATTCCTGCGGTCTTCACCTGGTCATTCAGCCCACCTTGTGGGAGGCCTTCCAACGCTTTGTCTCCCGGTAAGCGGTCGCCACTTCAGAACCTTTCGGCCCTATCGTCATCAAAAGTTCATATATGTTAACAAAAATAGTTGGTCAAAATTAAAAGAATATTTTATTAAAGATAGAATGAATAGGTAGCTAAACTTTACTATAATTTTGATTTTCAGGGAAATATGGCAGTGATGCTCAGATGAACGTAGAAAGCGTGTAGCTGTTGTATTTTCAATCATACGAGTATTATATTAAACTTAAGGCTCGATCAAATCTTAATGTTGACCAAACTTCCGAACCAATATTTACTTAGGTACTTCCTTTTTCATAAATATTCTCCTTTGCCAATATTATTAGAGCATTTTTCAGAGTATTATGCCAGTAAGTTGTATTTTATTTGAAAGCAGTCGGTTTGACAAGATGTACCCAGGTCGTGGATTCGAAACCAGACAGGCGCTTTATTTTGTGTAAATAATTTCATCACCGCTGCTCTCGAATCTGTGAAGGAAAACGTAGTGAGGAAACCGGCATGTCCTAGAACCAAAAATTCAAAGACATGTGACAGCTACCAACCCGCACTGGGCCCGCGTGGTAGATTACAGCCCACTCCCCCTCGAAGAGAGGAGGACTGTGTCCCATCAGAACATTATAGGCGAATATATGCTACGTTGTATTTTATTTACGAAAATACTGTAAGTGAATGATAAAAGAAAACACAATCTGAGAAGAGGTAACTCGTAAAAGCATCACTGCACAGGGGAATCCGTATACTTCGATTCATATTATAAAAGTGGGCATTTTGTTTTAAAAGCTCGTGTACTCAGACACCCGCTGGGGGGCTCTGTGTGTGTCTCTTTTGTTAACTTTTTAAAGACAGTTGGTGCCAGACTTTGTTCGGTTTTAGTGTGGAATTTATAGTTATTTTTTAACTAGATGTTGCTATTTTTGTTATTTAATTCACGGTTTAAAAGGTATATAAAACGTTAAGGCAAGTTTTCTGTAAAACCAGTTTTTTTACATTATCTCAGGCAAAATACCCCTGTGTTTTCTTTTGTTCAACTCTTCACGTGACCAGTTGGCCAATATTTTGGCTAAAGAATCAGCATTGCCCGACAACGTAGCAATGCTGCCAGCCTTTTGGACACTTTTCCTGTTGACAGTGATTCGGACGGTTTTTTGATGGCCTATGATTATTTTCCCTGCTTTTTTACACAGAGTGGATGGGACAACTGTAACAATGAATACAGCACATGAGTCTAAACCCTTACTGTAAGGCCTTGTACTTAACTTTTTTTTAAATTTACTGCTGAATGGACCCGCTTTTGACCTCGAAATATATTATTTTTTTGAAAATAAAGTTGTACTCTATTGTCACGTCACGTCATTTTAACGAAGAAAAGTTAAAGAAACTTCAGCAAGTAATAAAAAAAAGCGTTTATTTTGTGGTGACAATTTATTACAATCAGTTTTAGTTCTGCCAAACTGCACAGCAGTTTGTTGGCAGATGTAGCTCCCATACACGATTTTTATCTTGGCACTTCAATTTCAAAAACTGTAAATCTTGTAAAGAAGCTTAGGTAGTCTGTAAATCTGCTTGTAAATCTTCCCTGATTTATAAGCAGATTTAGGTACAGACAAAGCTGTTACAGTGACGGATTGAGGAATCGGATATATTAGTAAAAGTCCCATGAAATGACCCTTGAGTTTTACTGATTGTGGATTTGTGTCCCAAAATGCGCGCTTAACTCAAAAGGTTTCGGCTAAGGCTGTACCAAGTACCAAGTGTAAGTACGGATGATTAGATCAACATAATCAAAGTAGTGTGTAAATTCAGATACAAATTATTGTTAATAAATAAATGATTATTCATTAATAATAATTTGTATCTGAATTTGTACAAAATTAATTAAATTAAGACAGCAACAGAACAACCGTTAACAATATGGTGTATGGTACGGTTAACAGCTTACAATATTGTATTTCAAAGTAGAAGTAGGTACTTACTTATTTTCAAAAGCGGAAAGCTCTTGAAAATAAGTAGGTACTTCCCATTATGACCGGTTGGTGAAAACTATTGATAAACGATCTATCGTAACTTTGGACAATGCGGTTTAGTTAGGTTAGATAGACCTTACTTTTTTGGTCTCTGTTAATAGCAAAAGATCTGCGCCAGTTGATTTGAATCTATACTAATATTATAAAGCTGAAGAGTTTGTTTGGTTGAACGCGCTAATCTCAGGAACTACTAGTTCAAATTGAAAAATTATTTTTGTGTTTGATAGTCCATTTATCGAGGAAGGCTATAGGCTATATAACATTACGCTATGCCTAACAGGAGCGGAGCATTAATGAACAATGTTACAAAAACGGGAAAAATATTCCTTTTGGGAGCTTCAGTTACGAAAAAATCATGTATGACGGAATCGTTCCCTTTAAAAGTTCTAAAAAAAGTCCGCAACAGCCTATCTATCTTGTAAGGTTGACTCACTATAACCTTTTTATGGTAATCAAATTTGTTCTAAAATAATGCATTATTTGCGAAGGTGTTTCTATAAACATGATATTAAAATTAATCCATATCCAAATAAATACATTATTCATAACAAGTATTTAATTTCGAACAAAATTGCCATTGACATTATTTGATTTCAATGAATATCGTATGAGATATTATCAGAGTTTTAAAATAACTCCGCAAGGAGGGTATAAATAATATTCTTAAGTAATACTATTAAAATAATGGGATATATTTAAGTTATTAGATTTTTTCCTCAAATTAACGCGTGTGAAACCGCGGAGCACAGCTAGTAACCAATATTTGTATTTACTTATCTGAACCACATTCATGTTTATGAAAGAAAATATGTTGCATGTGTGTGTTGATGTGTATGAGAGTATGTGAGTGGTGTGTGTGTTTGTTGTGATTGGTAAGAATTCGTAAAGCTAGTTGAAACAAACAAGTGAATAAAACCATAACCTAGGAATTGCCTGATTCTAGATTCCAGATAAACAATGCAGGTTGCAAGGTCCTTATACCGGTTGACTTGTTTTACATTCTGGACAAAACCAGAGGGGTAATGGGCATTGTCCATATTTTTTCATATGTTGTAATTGAAAAACCATTTCGAGGAATAGCGTTACTGATCATTACGGACTAATTAATTATGAAAAATATTCATATTTTATTGTTAATTATGATAAAATACGATTGACCTTCTTTGCCCTTCAAATCACATCAGCTTAGCCGTACAGTTTTGTATCGTTACCTCAGAAATTAAAAAATAAGTAGCAAGTATTGTCTAATCTGTCAAGTGTCAACCTAAAATGTCAAACATGTAAACATAATTACAGTTTAAAGTTTTTACAATATATTATTCCTGCGACTTGCCTCATAATCTCGTAAAATCTCACTACACTATGATGACTGCTAGTAGAAATATACTCTATTATCATAACGGTCTCAACTTTAGGCAGGTTTCAGGAGTCAGCTTTAACAAAAGTATCGCTCATTGTGGTCATTTGTAGTCGTGTTTGTAGTTCAGAAAAACGAACAATAAATAATGTCACTGCGTTGGTTATTAGTGAAGTTACTTACACCTTCAAAAACCACTTTCCGTTTATAAGGAGGATCGGTACATACGGTTTGTATATTAAAAACGCTAGGATAGGATTCGATTTTAGATGACGTCTATTGATACTGACAGATGTGACGTGTTGACAGATTGTATTTTTTTTATTCATGTACTAGTGAGGCAACGGCACTTATTTGTGCCACTGATGACGTCACCTGCCTTAAAATTTTTAAATATTTAAATCTTTTTTTTTTAGATAACTATTGAGCCAATCCTCAAAATATTCAAATTAGTTTCTCAAAATGCTCTAAATTTTCAAAAAATAAAATAAAATCTAATGGTTAGAAATTTTAGACAATCCCCATTCTCGTAATTTTAAGAGCGTTCACAGTCTGATCTTAGTCTCAATCTGTCAAAAATAGTTACGTCTGATTTGACATGTTTTTGACATTTGTTTGTCGCCGAGATGAGACTGCGACTAGATTTTGAATGTTTTAAATTACGAGGAAGGCCAATCCTTCAGGTTATTAAAGGTGAACGGAGAAGAAGCCTATGGCATAGAAATCTATTTTCTTCCACAAACAATTAAGAGAAAATCTTTTTTTTTTCTTTGAAACCTTTGAATGAAGCCAGCAGATGGCTTCAATCAAAGGATTGAGTGTCGCTACGAATTAATTGAAAGTTTCCGCGCGTAGACTACGGTGCATAGAAGTTGATTTTGTATATTATTTGTAGATTTATTAGTTTTTTTTTTATTGTTATTTGTTTAAGTACGAAAAGTTTACTTCAAGTATTAGTATTTATTGACAGGTTAATTTAAATTCGGGTTTCAAAAAAAAATAGAAGATTTCTCTGCCTTAGGATTCTACTCCGTTTTTTTTCTATTATATATAATTTATTCTACTTTTAGCGTTCCAGACGCTAAAAGTCAGCTGGTATAGGTCTATTGGGCATTTTTTTTTTTGATGATGGGAAATCATCAAATGATCCCTCCCGCTCTAGATGGAGCGGAAGGGAGTGTCAGACTCTTACTGACTAAAACCCACCCGCGTTCCTCCCTTAGGCCTATATGTTCCGGGGTAGCAGTAACCCTTTCGGAGAATCCCGCTGCATTGGGGATACCTTGTTGCTTTGAAAATGATTATATTTTAGAAAGAAAGAAAAAAATATTTGTACACACTTCATGAAACACAAAATTAACAAAATAATGTTTCAAACAACAGTGTGTGCCTCACGGCTGCGCCAAAAAGGTTCATTTCAGCATTAATGCCAGACAGATGCCGTCTGACGCTGGTTTTCTAATGAAACTTGTTTTAATCAACATGGTAAATGTGTACGATTCCTACGCGTTGCGAAAAGTTAAAATAAAAAGCTCGATTAACCTCAACCCGAAGAATCTCAATCGAAAAATCGGCACAGGACACACCTAGACAATTACCCTAATGATCCGTCAAGTAACCACCCCCATACAATAAGAAACTCATCAGGAAGATTAAAAAGGTTGAGAAAATATTCAATCTTCGTAAATGTCGGCAAGTTTATTTGTTTCTGTAGATAAGGCTGTGATATTACTTTAATAACGGGGAGGGTAGCTGCGACACGCTTTGGAAATAAAATAATATGATAGCTTGTTTACCTAATCTTCTTTGTAGGGTTGGCAAGTAAAGTTGCCTAGGCTGGCCGAAGATTGAAATCGTTAATTGACCCCGAAACGGTGAATTGTAATTGTCAACATTTACTTATTTGATATACACTGATGCGCAAATTGATCGCCTATCAAATGCAATTGAAGCGATTGACAATATTTCTATAATAGGAATTGATCAATTTTATTGCGATTGATCGTATCGGGGATCCTTTAAGTTTGCCCTACCGCGTCAAAAGAATGTCGCGTTTCTGTTTCGTTTTGACACGTCCGACACACTTAGGGAGCCCACGAGCAACTTGGTCGCCCAGCAATTTTTTGGTCTTGGCGCTGTCTCCTCGCCGAGATTTAGACGATGAGCATACTGGAGTGGCAACAACGCTTATTTTTCGTAAAATTTTGCCACATTCATCAATTGGCTGGCTGGCAACTTTTTGTCGCCATGCGCGCACAAGACTTGCATTGCAACCAATAGACGGGAGACAGTTGCTTCATCGTCCTGGGGGCCGATTCTACCAACAAAATTGTTCAAAAATCGCAATGGAACCACAGCTGAAACACGGCTGTTAAGCGTTTTCATATGCTACTAATGAACAACGATTCAACTGCGAATCTAATCGAAATAATTTCAAAATATATTCTGCTAACAAAATCGAACATGAGCGTGACGTTTAGTCACATTCTACTGTTATTTTGACACTTGTTAGAATCAAATAGTCTAAATCTATTTTTGTATTCGAAAATACTTTCGGTGACATGAGTTGTATGTAACATTTTTAGGTTCAACTTTTTTTTCTGTGGTATTATTAAACATACTATTTGGCATGTTGGTATTACAGTTTACCCGCTGTTACGTTCCCGCTACCATTCAGTTGCGATTCAGCTTAGTTTCCAGTTTGCTTAAGAAATAGTAGAATGACTTTATAAGTAACTAGCGATGCGCCCCGGCTTCGCACGTGTGCAATACTGATACTAAGTACAGGTATTTCAAGAATGCCAGCACGCGCCGCCGCGGCTGGTACCGCAGCAACCGCTATGTCCCTGCATTTTAAATCTGTAATATCTTCGAAAATATTCATTTAAATTACATGCTGTAAAGGGCCATATTTATCTATATTAAATGCACAATGTATTTAAGGTACTTAATTGGATAAGGATTAATGCTGTATTGCTTAAAATCGCTTCGTAAATAAGCCATTATTTCTCGTAAAAAGTAAAGGATAAAAAATGATTATTGTGGGTTATCCCTAAGAGATAGACATATAGGTACCATAGCGGACTTTTTTGTAGACCTTTTTAAGGTGTACATTACTGTAGTACATTATTTTGGCCTATCTCGTAGGGCTCAGCCAGCGTTTGAAAAGTAAGCGCAAAAAAATGCGTTTATTTACGACATCACATGCATGCATGTATTATATATATAAACCTTCCTCTTGAATCACTCTATCTATTAAAAAAAACCGCATCAAAATCCGTTGCGTAGTTTTAAAGATCTAAGCGTTCAAAGGGACAGAAAGCGACTTTGTTTTATACTATGTAGTGACTATCGAACGGCGATCGAAATCGAACTGTTATTAAAACACAATTGAACGTGTAACGTTGCAAATTAATAGAATCGCCCCCAAACCCGCGAACAAAAAGTCTCCCACATGTCACATCGCTACATGCGCGCACTTTCATACAAACTCAAATTAGTTGCGGAGATAAAAGTTGCTCGTCCCGCGCTTAGTCGCAGAGACTTGATTGCAAGGGAAACGTTTCTATACTAATATTATAAAGTTGAAGGGTTTGTTTGTTTGGATGAACGCGCTACTCAGGAGCTACTGATTCGGATTGGATAATTATTTTTGTGTTGGATAGTCCATTTATCGAAGAAGACTATTATAACATCATGCTACGACCAATAGGAGCGGAGCATCAATGAAAAATGTTGCAAAAACGGGAAAAATATTCCTTTTGAGAGCTCCCGTAGCGTACGCTGTGTAAACGGTCAAAGTTACGCAAAAATCATGTATGTCGGAATTGTTCGCCTATAAAAGTAAAAAAAAAAGGCCGCGACAACATATGTCTATGTTTTAAGGTTGACTCACTATAACCTTTTTAATGGTAATCAAATCTTTTCGAAAATAATGCATTATTTGCGAAGGTGTTTTTATAAACAAGATATTAATCCTTAACCAAATAAATACGTTATTCATCACATGTATTTAATTTGGAACAAAATTTCCCTAGACATCATTTGATTTAAAGAATATCATAAGAGATATCATAGTTTTAAAATAATACTAAAAATAAAGCTAGAGTTTGTTTATTTGAAAGCTCCAATCTCTGGAAGTATCGGTCGGATTCATAAAAATCTTTTTGCATTTGATAGCCCAATTCTTGAAGAAGGCTATAGGTTATTATCTTCATCCTCTCTCCTATTAAATTTAACTTAGCAGTGCCCGACAGGGTCCTTAATTGATTCGATGTTTTTAACATACCAACTATTATTATGTACACATTATGGAATGCAATAAAGTATTGAGTATTAAACATCACGCTAGAACCATTAGGAGTTGAGCAAAAAGAAAAAAAAGTCAGACGTAATAATAGCGCAGTAAGGGCGGGGTCACAACACTGCGTTGCGGCATCGCATCGTAAAAATCTACGACGCATTGTATTGCTGTGCGAAGTCGTTTTTGCGATACGACACCGCAACGCAGTGTTGTGGCTTCGTCCTAATAGCGCAGGCAGGCGATGCGATGCGATGAGGTGGGTTTCACGCGGATGAAGTCGCGGGGAGAAGTTGGTTATTGAATAAGCTCACTCTTCTCTGTATGGATATTGCACACCTTTTCACGCGACTTTGTACGGTTAGGGCAAATCGAATGATTAACTTAGGGCCTGTGCACACCACGTTTTTTAAACGCGCCGTTGACGCGCGTTTTAGAAACGTGCGTCGACGGCGCGCTTTTATCCTACAGAAAGTCTGCAGGCTGCGTCTGACTAGCGTGCGTATCGCGTCTGTATCGCTATAAACGCGCCTCATCGGCGCGTTTAAAAAACGTTGTATACACAGACAACGTTTTTTAAACGCGCCCTTAGTGTTGGTGAATGCCCGCGCCGCCGCTGCCGCCCCGCTGCCCGCAAAATTCCAGGCAGCGGCCTTAAAGTTAACGAATTGTCAATTCGATATAGGACTGCCTAGTGATGTGCCGCTGGAAATATTGAAAATTTACGGGAACTTTCCCATTGTAAATTTACGCAATATTCCCAATATCCCCGTAAGTATTCCCAAAGTTTCCAAATATGTATTTAATACATTTTTCGTATATACTGTATAATTACACATGTGCAACTAACATTACGCGATATTTATACTCCTATTACCACAGCTAAACATGTTACATGTTTGTACCTGCACTAGCTTGCGCCACGGCATAGCGATCGCCCCCACCCCTTGTAAAACAAGCTTCAGTTAGTATACAAAGTTTCATGATCTAATTTAAAGTATTTTTTGAATACCAGCGGTTTATTGTTCGGTTTGGAGGTAACTTTGGATTTTTTTTCTATCGAGAAAATTTTATGGAATCGTGTTTTCGTCAAACATAAGACCTAACATTAATCCTCAACTTTACCATATATTTATTTCAAAATGAATGCTGCAGTATTTTCGACATAACGGAGGATCATGCTAAGCCATTTGAGGTAGTATTGGCCCTTAAGGTGCCACTTTTCGATATTTTTTCTATACAAATTTCGGGAGAATATTACTCCACTGTTTGACATTGTGCATCCAAAGTTAAACATGATATCGTTTTGACTTATTAATAATTGTGTCTATACGGAAACAAAATAGTAAAATAAAAAGCCATTAAAAAGTTATGAGCCAACAAAGATTCGTTTTTCTTGCTATTTTTAACGTAACCAAGTCCGTACCGACAAAGCCCAGTTATCGAAGAGACCAATAAACTTTATTTGTAATTGATTTATGCAGTGGGTTTTTCATAAAACTCGATTTTCCGAAGCACTTTTCAAATCTTTTTACGCGTCTATCAGATCGGCACGGTGTTTCTGTGCGTGAAAACTAGACGTTGTTCGTGTAGACTAGCGTCTAACTGCTCATCATTGATATTAGCGCTGTCGGACACGAAGCCAGGCGAGACAGCGTGCTTTTTGACCATGACCACCAGCGAGTTCGAGCTCGCGACTAGTTTACTCTTAAGTTATAAAATGGAAACGTAGCAAACGCTTTTTTATTAGAAACATCTCCCTGATGGAGTCAGCGTGGTTTGCTACGCTGACGACACGCTAGTCCTGGCGCAGGGGAGGTCGCATCAGGCGGCGGCCGACGCGATGACACGCGGGGTTGCGATAGTCGTGGAGAGGATCCGGCAGTTGGGTCTAGAGGTGGCATTGCACAAGTCCGAGGCCATGTCTTTTCATGGGCCTCGGAATGGGCCGCCTTCGGGATCCCAACTAACGGTAGGAGGGGTTCACATCGGCGTCGAGACAACGATGAGGTACCTGGGTCTCGTCCTCGACAGCCGGTGGAACTTCGTCGAGCATTTTCGACGTTTGGCTCCCAAATTGGAACGGGCCGGGGCCGCCTTCAAGCGGCTCTTGCCCAACCTGAGGGGGCCAAACGCCTCCTGCCGGAGGCTTTACGCGGGGGTCGTGCGGTCCAAGTTGTTCATAATGATGAGTAAAATGACCCCTTATGAGGATAACGGTGATTAAAATTTCACTCTGTATATTCTTTAGTTCGGACTACAAGTACTCACAATCCATATAGGCTTAAAAACTATGTTAGTAAACTTTTACTAACTAAAACAACTAAAAATTACATAGCCCAAACACGTTGCCACGTACCCAGTACCTTATAAAGGGACTGTCCACTTTGTCTAATAGCTTTTAGGATGCTGTTGGAGCCGCTTGCTTGGATGACATATAAAACTTGGCCAGTGTTTAATTAAAAATATAGGATTTTCTAAGAATACAAACGGAAAGAAGACATTTATATTTTGCTGATAAAATATCAAATAAGAACATTTTTGAGGAACCAGAATTTTTTTACTAAATCTTTTTCGCTTTGGCTTTTTTAAACTCCTCTATTTTATATTTGTCTGATGTTGTTACGCTGTGCATCAAATGTATCGTCGAACCATACCTGCGCTCGCTGTCTTTAAATAAGCTTCAGATTAAACGTGTAGGTAAACGATATCTAGTCTCCAAAGAATATTGAATATTAATGAGGTTAGGGTACTCACAGAGGCACAAGACTACTTGGAGTAAAGAAAGTACTTTAAATTGAAGTAAGAAGGGAAATTTCGACATTTAAGAGGACTCATAAGGGGTAAGGAATCATAAACATCATTGGCAGCATATATTTAAACGTTTAATATAAGTCCTTTACTTAAAAATGTTGTTAACTATTTAGCCCCCTTTTTACACGCTTTACAGATAGTGCAATCCTTGAAGACGCGCCTCACTCTTGTTCCTAATGCTTATAGCACGAGTGTGCAACATTCCGCTAGTGTTTTAGTTTTGTCCATACACACTAATTAATATTAGTGACTGATTAGTGTGTATCGAAAACACTAAAACACTAGTGGTATTAAGGCTTAGCATGTTCCTCCGTTAGGTCGAAAATACTGCAGCATTAATTTTGAAATAAATTTATGGTAAAGTTGAGGAATAATGCTAGGTCTTATGTTAGACGAAAACACGATTTCATAAAATTTTCTAGATAGAAAACAATTCCAAAGTTACCTCCAAAACCGCTGGTATTCAAAAAATACTTCAAATTAGATCATGGAACTTTGTATACTAACCGAACTAACTATAAAGCAGGTCTTATGTTATTTAATATTTTTTAATTACCATTATTTTCGCCATAAAAAGCAAATACCTAAACTATTGGCGCTGCCTGCCGCCTAGCACCGCACTCTGTCTCGCTCTCACTCAGTCCGCGAGCAGTGTCGTGCGAGCGAGATAAAGAGTGAATTTTAGCTGAGGTAGTGTAGGCTCTTAACTAGCGATAACCATTAACGATTCGGAAGAAGAGTGGGGCGCGACTTCGTGGATTGCACTATCTATTGTTATTGAATACAAGTACAAGGTCCCCCTCTGTACTTGACTATTCAATTAATTTGTGGTCGGCGCAACAAATCTTTCTCTTCCATACTTCTATATTAGTCGACATCTCGGTAGTCACCCCATTTCTCACCATATCACCATTCACACAGTCCATCCATCGTTTCTTTGGTCTTTCCCTACTCTTATAACCAACCATAACATTAATATTCAAAACTTATTACCTAGACACCATCATAATATGTTAAAAAATACAGGGTGTCCTTGGAAGTATGGATCAAATCAAATAGGGGCGTGGGCAATGTTATTTCCAAACTTTTTGATCCTGAGAATGTTGGTGAATTTTTTACGGTTCAAAAGATATGACCAACTTTTGTTATTTTTAATCACTTTACATAGTGCTCAAAGAACAAAATCATTTAAAAAAACTACCAGGAACTGTCAATTTAAGTTTTTTAGACAGCCCTGATAGTCTTTTTTTAGTGATTTTTTTTCTTTGAGCACTATGCGAAACGATTGAACAAAATTGGTCACAACTTTTGAACAGTAAAATAATTCTCAATCATCAATCATTCTCAGGATCAAAAAGTTTGGAAATGACCTTGCCCACGCCCCTATTCGATTTGATCCATACTTCCAGGGACACCCTGTATATTTCGTTACATTCCAACGCACGTTTCATATATTATGTACCTGGTGTATCTATACATTCACTATCGGAACTTTGGCGCTGATTATCGGATTACCGGAGTATGTGAAAAGGGGCTTACAAATTGGCAGACAGGGCTTCAAAGGGCCGTCGCTGCCTATTCTCTTGACGAAATTAACGCTATATTAACAAAGATAAATGTAATGTAGCTCCATTCAACCAAAATAGAACCTAAGATAGAAACACGCTTGTACGATACGACTACATACAGTACGCAAAGCTAATAGAAATCTCTATTCCTAGACAGCACGTTTCGCCGAAAACTTTGTGGATAGAAAAAATTGTTTGTAGATATCTCGTTCCATAGAAAGCACTATCTCTGTTTATAGTAATAATATAAAATATGTACCGCAAAATATAATATTTATTAATAGTTTCTTCTCCAAAGGCGCTTTGTGTGAACAAAGGTATCTGGAAACAGTGGTTTCTATGAACAAAGTTTTCGGCGAAACATGCTGTCTAGCAATAGAGATTTCTATTAGCCATGCTCTCTGTATGTAGTCGTATCGTACAAGCGTGTTTCTATCTTAGATTAAACCACACAGGTCATTAAAAGCTACAATAAAATCCCAGAAAGAATGTATCGTAGAAAATTTATTAAACTTTCGTGGGCACGTAAAATTAGTTACTTTTTTCGTCGTATATAGACGTGTATAGGAACAAAAAATAGGACATTTTGCAGTTAAAAGGCTATCCTTTTAGCCAGGTAGGTTAGACTCTTCCGATAAAATAGTCCTCCAATTTTACCAAGGACTTACTTGAAATAGGATACTGAGTGTCCCTTAAAGTAATTCGTCCATTTATTCAGAGCAAGTTCTAAGGAATAATAATATAAATAAATGGAATATCAACGGAATAACAAAATAAATTAAAACAACTATCTGGCCTGACTCCAAAGAATAAATGTACCTAACTTATTGTGACCCCTATCTCTACCAAATTACGGTAAAGAAGGGTTGAAAGTGTGGGTCATTCAATATTGGTCAGCCGAGTGATAAATATGCTGTCGATTCGGATTTTCTTCACATGGTTATGCATGTACAAAATATCTATGTAGGTATATCTTCATCCTTTTATATCTTTAGGGATATTTTCTATAAGAGGGTCCAAGGCCAGTTTAATGAAAACCTCGCTATTATATAAAGTACATAATTGTATTATTCTAAAGATCGATCAATCTTTTTAAAACCCCTATGTAAGTCTGTAGACGTAGCCATAATTATATTTAAGGAGTGTTTGTCATCCTTAATAGAAGCAAAACAATGAAGGTTCTCTGTAGAAATATGTAGGTATGTTGTTTTCTCCGGAAAATAGCTAACAATAAGGTGCTTTGCTATATTAAAATGTAATTTAAACCGTAATTGACTGCCTCGTTGGTTTAATGGTCGCAAATGCTATTGCTGAGAATCAGGTCCTGGTTTCAATTCCCAAGGTCGGGCAAAGTGTTATTGAGTTTTTCCATTAGGATTTTTTCAGTAGCAGCCCGGAGTCTGAATTTATGCACGGTTGATGCCAATAGGCTTGCCCCCTGTTACATGGAACTTAAACATAACTGGCGACATTTGTGTGTACTATAAGTATACATAAACCCAGGAATGAACAAGTTACCCTGGGAGCGATTGCTGTCAATGGCGGTGCTCTCAAGGCTGTTCAAAAATACGTTTATCTCAGGCAAACTCTGAAGTTTGGGAAGAATAACTTTGAGAGGGAGGCTAACAGAAGAATTCGGCTGGGCTGGGAAGCTTCGTCGAGTCTTCTAGTCGCGTATTCCACAGAGCCTAAAGACCTAAGGTCTTCAATCAGTGAGTCCTGCCAGTTATCACTTACGATGCCGAAACGAGGACACTCACGGTCCATAAATTCAAGGTCGCTCAGCAAGCTATGGAACAAGTTATGCTTGGAGTCTCTCTGAGGGATCGAATCTGCAACGAAGTGATCCGGCAGAGAACCAAAGTTGTCGAGATAGCTCACACAATAAGTAAGCTGAAGTGGCAGTGGGCCGGCCATATTAGCCATAGAACCGATGACCGTTGGAGTAGACGTGTTCTTGAGTGGAGACCGCGAATCGGTAAACGTAAGGTTCCCACCTTACGTTTACCGATTCGCTTCACCTAGCCTGAGGGGGTCCCCCCCCTCAGGCTAGGTGGAGCGACGATCTTTGCAGGATGGCTGGTAGCAGCTGGATGACAGTTGCCGAAAATCGAGTTGAATGGCGTGCAATAGGAGAGGCGTATGTCCAGCAGTGAACTGCTATAGGCTGATGATGATGATAAGCATACCACGGTCTAACTGACCCTTCAGGGATTACAAGCGTCATGTAATGTTTATGTAGATTTATGACTATCCTGTTTTTCAATTTCCTGAGTGAAGACTCTGCGATTGAGTGAGATTTGCGATACTTTGCTGCAGCAGCAGAAGGTTTTAATTTTTCTTCTACAAAGCAAAGAAAGGATTCCTGTTCTTGTTCTTTAAATCCAAGTTCTAATATCTCTGCTTTATTTTCTTTTCCTCCATTGTAGGTAAGCTTTGATCACAAGGGGTATTAGAATAACAAAAGATTTTATTTAATTTATTCTGTCTGCCATGTTGACTTCAGGAGACTTTTCCGTGTGTTCTTGGGAAATATTATATCATGCTTGTATAATAAAGGAGTCGAGATATAGGGTAAAAGGGTAAATCATTTTGATTTAATTTATCGCAGTGTGAGGGAACTTAAGGGGATGCGCTAATAAGCCTGCGAAATTCAAAGAACATCATTTATTTCGTATCTAAAAATTAAAGTGCCCAAAAAAAAACCTGCTTTCTTATGGGAAATGACCTCTTGAGCATTTTTTACTATTATAACGAAACTACCAATAACCCCTCGGCTGCTATTTGAGATCGACACATTTAGGATGTTAAATTCAATATTAAAAGTTGGTATTTTTTTAATATTACGCTTAAAACACTTCTTATAAAAATATGATTTTTGGCATTTTCACACTCAAATAGCAGCCGCGGGGGGTTGATTTTAGGCTTTCGCTGTAATAGTGAAAAATGCTCATTTTCCCGAAAATAGTTTATACGCCAACTCATCAAGCTACCCGAAACTGTAAAATTTTCCCAATCAACTTTGAACCTTATGCTTTAGCGATAAAGTTGAAAATCTATTAAATTTGACAATGTGTTGGCGTCTGTTCTTTAATTTTTGGGTATGAAATGTTCGACACTTGAATGATGTCCCTTACTTTCGTTTTTGCAGGTCTGTGTCAGGTTATAGGTATGATGAATAAAATATGATTTTAGTAAAGAACCCATGAATCAAGTGTCTTCCCTCTTAACATAAAGTGAATAAGTAAGACGAAAAAAAAATAAAGACGTTATTGGGTGATTTTTTTTTTTCATAATAACTTGGCAGTTTGTCTTTAAATATACATGGTGTCCCTGGAAGTATGGATCAAATCAAATAGGGGCGTGGTCAAAGTCATTTCCGAACTTTTTGATCCTGAGAATGTTGGTAAATTTTTTTACGGTTCAAAAGTTATGATAACTTGTTATTTTCAATCACTTTGCATAGTGCTCAAGAACAAAATGATTGAAAAAAAACTACCGGGAACTGTCAATTTAAGTTTTTTAGACAGCCCTGATAGTTTTTTTAATGTTTTTTTTTTTACTATGCGAAACGATTGAAAAAAATTGGTCACAACTTTTGAACCGTAAAATAATTCTCAATCATTCTCAGGATCAAAAAGTTTGGAAATGACCTTGCCCACGCCCCTATTCGATTTGATCCATACTTCCAGGGACACCCTGTATAAAATACTTACAAGCCAATAGGATATATTATGATGTGAATAAACTATCAATGACTGTGATATTATCCTATTTTCTCTCCAGACAAATAGCTGCCCGTTCCAAGGTTGCCTGGAAGATAACGCAGTAAGCGATAAGGCCGCCCATTGCGTATTTTGTAGTGTTTGATTTCTTTTTTTGTTATGTATTTTTGTGGTGTACAATAAGGCATATATAGATAAATCTATATAAATAAAACAAAGTCGTGTGAGTTAACTACACCATTAATAAATAACTCAAGAACTAATGGAGCGCACGTTATAAAATTTTGTTTCAGTGCGGTTAGTGGAAGTGCTCAGGTGCTGTTCGTCCAAGTGCGGTTGAAATCAGTGCTCTGAGTGGAATACCTCATTTTTATGATCTCTGATTTGTTGGATTTGTCTCCGCCCCAAATAACAGAATAACTATTAAATAAAACTTGGGAAAAATTCACGAAAAAAGAAAGTATGCAGATAGGTAATTCATTTTCTCATGCATTTTGTACGGAACGGCTTTTTTTGATGAATAAGTTAACACAACATTTATTGATTCTGACGCGGTACAATGTTCGCTGGGTCAGATAGTAACTTATAAAAGGAGGTTCGGTTGATTAGAGGGGAAATTGGGTTGGTAGGTGAGGTTGGTTGGTTTGGTGGTTGGGGTTCGGGAATGAGGGGGAATGGCAAAAAAGCATCAACAAAAAGAGAAATCGAGAAGAATACAGCTTGAGTGGGCCGCAGTTAGCAAATTGGACGACATTCTGAAATAAGCCAAAATTTCACGACAAAATCGAAAGACGCAGTAATGATAGGTGCAGTAAGGCAGTAACGGAGTGGCGTCCAAGGAATGGAAAACGAAGTGTCGGTCGTCAGGCGGCGAGATGGGCGGACGACATTGTTTCCATCGCGAGTAGAACATGGATGATGCTGATACAGGAGCGTGGAGATTGGCACATGAAAAGAGTAGCCTGTGCTCAGCATTGGGTGAAGTATGATGATGAAAAGGAAAGAAACGAGTTGTATTGGAGTACATCCACATTTTACCAGATTATGTCACAAGTCCCATGTAATCGGGGCGAGCCTATTGCCATTAAAACGCGACAAAATGTACCCTTTTTTTGGGTGGAAAATTATCCTCCCGCTCTTGGGCGGAGCGGGAGGGGGTGTCAGACTTTAATTCACTAAAGCCCACCCGTGTTCCTTAAGATGCCTATTCCAGGGGCCACGGTAATTCTTTCGGACGACCCGCGACCCTGGCAGGCATCGGCCCTAGCGGACCCCAATGTGCGTCGATGTGCCTGCACCCCGTATTACGATAGGTTAGATTAAGGTTGTCCATTCAATAGACTATAGGAAAGAGAAACTTCTTAAAGCTTAGAATATTTGACATATAAAAGTGTATTTACACATACAAAATAAATTCGTTTATCCCAACATACATACTCATCATCATCTGCCTAGCCTTTTCCCAAATATGTTGGGGTCGGCTTCCAGTCCAACCGGATGCAGCTGAATACCAGTAATTTGCATGAAGCGACTACCTGTCCAACTTCCACAACCCAGTTACTGGGTAACACTACCTATAGGTACCCCTTGGAAAGACTAGTTGACAGACTTTCAGGCTTCTGACTACCCGTAACGACTGTCACAGAGTAACGAATAACAGTTCAACTTGGCAACTATAATAGACAAAATTATAAATATAATTCTGAATATTAATCTCGTTGTCGCTTTTTTATAAGTAACTACCTAATTTCTCTGAAATTGCTATAAATAATTGCACACCGTAGTAAAAGTCACTTTAAGTGTTTTATTTCATTGCTCTTTTGCTTTATGAGTGTGTAACTCATGTCGCTGGATGAAAGATGACATCATTTGATAAACTTATGTCGTAGAAATATTTTTATCGATAGCCGATATTCGGTTTCTTTGCCAAGAATGATTCTAAAGTAGGTATATTAAAGAGAAACTCTTGTCTATTTTGTCTAGTGTACGTATCAGTACTTTCGCCTTAATCCTTAACATTATAAAATATAACGTACAGACGCCAGCACCTCATGCAACTACAATCTGTCAAATTTCTTTAATATATTTTGAACTTTATCGCTAAAGTATAAGGTTCAGTTGATTGGGAAAATTTGTCAGTTTCGGGGAGCTTGATGTGCTGCCGTCTGTACCACTGGCTGTTTGACCATTAGAGCGCATATAACTCGAGAACTACTTACTTATCTTTTACAAGTTTCCGAGTAACTTTTATAATAAATAAGTTTTTTTTTCATTGATCTTCAGCTAGGTTTAAGAATATTTTACTTAGGGCTAATTTTTCAATCGACAGATAATTTATATTCGTGGAAAAAAATTAACCTTTGACAGTTTTTTATGGAATAATTCTCAAAAATTCAAAATTATTCCTCCGATAAACTTATCTGGCATTGGAAAAATCAGCCCATAGTTTATTATCATTTGTTTTTCTACAGTGAATTAAAAAAATAAGATTTTAAACACATTTAATTTAAAAACCAAACACTACCTATAAAAGAACGCGCGTTTATAATACGGCATTAAATGTTCCAATTAACTACAGCTCTGAGCACACCGCAGTCATTCGCTTACATAAGTCAAGCCTTGTATGCAGCTATCCGCAATACAAAAATATGTCCCTCTTACTTTACATTCTCTATCAAAACTGACAGAAAATTCTAAAACTATTCTATAAAATATCGCTTCAATAACTCTACCGATGGTATCATGCAAGAATATGAAACTTGCAGACTAAAAATGCTAGCAATTTTATTATTTTTACTATCAAAATTATACATACCCATTGTTATTTAGGACGCACAAAGGACTTTAATTTCCACAGTAACGATAACTGTTTAATATAAACACGATATTTTACGGGATTTGAATTCTAGAGACGCGACAACCACCCTCCGCGAGGGTGGGAAAACAACTGAAAAGCTTCGCTCTGGTGGAAAGCTTGAACTGTTGCTTACAACAATAATTATAACTGAAAATTAATTCAACGGCCCTGAAATTTCCGTGAAAATTTAATTTAGGTACGTGATACGATGTATTGTAATGGTTACCTATAATTTATTTTGCGAACTCATTTTGTTATGCTATTAAAATGTACTATAATGGTTAACGTGTTGAGATAAAGGATAGGTATGGTTTCGCGGTAATAAATCATGATATTAATTATCTTCTTTTATTATTTTATGACGGACAACAATAGCCTATGATATACTATTAATTAGCCAGTGAGATTGGATTCGGATGAGCCAGGCACACTTACAATAATTTGAGGAGGGTCTTCCATGCCATTATCATTTTCATTTGTCTTCTTTCATGCCATTTCTCTAAAGGCGATAGATAGAGTCTAAAGAACGCTTAATTCTTAACGACTATTCCAAAAGTATCTGATGCCCGATGGCAATAGATACTTTCAGATTAAATTCTTACTCCATCAGCCACAAAAGAAAACTAGTAACATATTCATCTGTATTCAGAAGGTTCCAACTTTATACTTAAACTAAGAAACATTTAAAACTAACAAAGTTGTACTAAACACAACCAGAAAAAAAGACCTGTGCCAAAAAGGTTTCTATCTCAGCACTTTTTCCAACAATAACTAAATTGTAATTGAAAAATCATCGGCGGAAATTGAGCTTATACAAATAAATTCAATGGCTAAATAATGCCCGTGCCCGTGGCTAAATAATAACAGCCGCACAGGTCGATCGATCAGGTTAAGCTACGCTTGCCGCGTTTGGTCTGTGTATGGGTGACCATCTTTACATACCGAGATCCCTCCGTGCCTCGAAAAGCATGTTAAGCCGTTGGTCCCGGCTGTCATTCGTGGATCTTTGACAGTCATTACGGGTAGTCAGAAGCCCGAAAGTCAGACAACCAGCCTCACCAAGGGGTATCGTATTACCCAGTAACAGGGTTGTGGAGGTCAGATAGGTAGTCGCTCCATGTAAAATACTGGTATTCAGCAGCATCCGGTTAGACTGGAAGCCGACCCCAACTAAGTTGGGAAAAGGCTAGGCAGATGATGACAAATAAATTTAATTGTCAAACGTAAAACAATCGGCTTAAAATAATCAGATCAAAGCACTCAATTTGTGAGTGACACTAAAAAAATATTGGCACCCATAGGTAAAGACGCCAGGAAATTAAGCTACTACAATCTGTCAAATGTATTTAATAGTTTTTCAACTTTGTCGCTAAGGCTTATGGTTCAAAGTTGATTGGGTAAATTTGACAGTTTCGGATAGCTAGATGTGCTGGCGTCTGTACGTTTGCTGATCTATTATTTATATATTTGCATCAGATACTTTTACAAGAGAGCCTTGCCCATCTGCCTTGTCTGTGTTGTTGTTTTTGCCTTGTCCATCTGCATACATTTTGAAGCACTTTAAACTTAATGATAGGACTACATAACTTTTCGAAGAACTTTCCATATGGTTACTGGATCTTTTGAAAGGCTTACGCAAGTTCCTTCCCATGGCGTTGACACGTGTCTATAAGAAACTCTTTTAAAGAATAAAATTACACTATGAATGCACTATAAAAATAGATTATGCCAAGGAGATGTTGCATCGTTATGCAATTAAAAAGTTGATGTCTTTTGCAGCGGGTGCTATGGACGTAACGGTATGGAGAAATATGAAGCTTTTTTCAGTGTGATATTATGTGAATATCTTTTAGTAGTTTATCACATAGGCAGTCGCTCCATGTAAAATACTGACAGCCAGTCTTACCAAGGGGTATCGCATTACCACTGGGTAATTAGAGATTTATTAAATTTATTCATATTGTGTTAATCGTTTACATTAAATTCTGTAGGTAATTAAATGGCTATTAATTTTATTATTTTCATCTTGTGACATTATATTTCTGTACTTAACGACTATTAATTTTATTACTGTATAAAATGAGTTATTGTTAATTTGAGTATTATTATTATTATTTTTTGTATTTTTTTTTTCTATTGTCACTATCTAATCATTATTAATCTAAATTTATGTTTATTTTATAATTTATGATTTTCTACACAATGTATTTTATTAAGAAATAAATGACTTATGACTTAATGCGATAACCCTTGGTAAGACTGACCACCTGTCTAACTAATCAAACTAGTTACTGAACTGATTTGTTTAGTCAGATAGGTGGTCGCACCATGTAAAATACTGGTATTCAGCTGCATCCGGTTAGACTGGAAGCTAACCTTAACATTGCTGGCAAAAGGCTAGGCAGATGATGATGACTTTTAGTAGTAGATATTTATTCGAATGACAGAAATATGTTTCACGTTAATTTATATTTTAACTTTTGTGGGACGGACACATTCCGATATACACACATCAAAAGTGTCTAGGGATCAAGCATTTTTATGCGGATTTCTTGAGATTGAGATGTGGCTTTGTAATAAATTTATGATTTTATAAATTTATATGGATCCTTTTTGGTGCATTTCATAATTTGAATCAGGAACTGTGAATCAAATTCGAGTAAAAGATGAAAATCAGCTGTCAATATTTTCCCTATAAAAACATAAAACGCATTGAAGACATTATTAGTGCTACTGTTTCCCTACTACTGATTAAAACCAACGTTATTATGGAGCGGCGACGTCATTTAAGCAGGGAAGAAATGCTCAGAGCCGTGGGAATGATAGAAGCTGGTTCCCGGCAACGTACTGTGGCTTTAGCTCTGAATACAAGTCAGAGTGTTATCAGTCGACTTTGGACACGTTACCGAAGCACTGGTACCGTGGCTGAGCGCCATGGAGGACGGTATCGCTGCACCACACGGAGACAAGACCGATACATTCAAATCTTAACTCGAAGAGCTCCAACAATAACCGCCATGATGTTAGCCGTGAGGCTTCATCACTCTTCAGGGAACTTAATTAGCGACCAAACAGTCAGAAACCGCTTGCATGAAGTGAACCTTCATTCCCGAAGACCGCTACGGGTACCACCTATAGCAATGCACAATCGTAGGATTCGATATCAATGGGCTCTTGAACACAGAAATTGGGCAGAAGAACAATGGCGTTTCGTGTGCTTTTCTGATGAGTCTCGTTTTGGTATGAGACCGGATACAAGACGTATACGACACTGGAGAACCCCTGGACGCCAACAGCGATTAAAATCCTGCCAGGAAGTCCATCCTTATAGTGGTGGAACCATCATGGTATGGGCGGGTATTTGGATCGGCGGAAGAACTGAGTTGATTTGGATCAGAGGCAACCTCAACGCTCAAATTTATGCTGAGACGATTGTATCAGACGTCATCGTTCCTCTACAAGTGCAAATCGGTCCCTTATTTCAGTTAATGCATGATAATGCACGACCGCACACCGCAAGAGTTGTAAGACAGACTCTCGCCGCAGCTAACATCAATGTCCTGCCCTGGCCTGCTCAGTCGCCAGACTTGAACCCGATTGAGCATGCATGGGATATGCTACAGAGAAGAGCTCTGCCGAATATGGAGGGTATCCAGTCGCAAGAAGACCTTTTTTTGTTGTTGCAACGAACATGGGCGGCCATTCCACAGCGTGATTTGGATGAACTCATTTTGAGTATGCCAAACCGATGTTCTTGTGTTGTTAGTGTTCGCGGTAGAAACACGGATTATTAATTGTTTATGTTACCCAATAAAATTTTAGAGAAAACTGTTATTTCAGTCTTTTTTTCGAACTTTTGTGTTAGTGGTTCAAATGTCAAAAATCCCTTTATTAGGAAAATGGCAAATTTCTTTATTAATGCAAAGGTGACTTGGTTTATCGTTACTGTGACAAACGAAAACACTTTATTTGATGAATCCTTAAAGAAAATTTTAATTAATATCAATCAGGAGAAAAGTTATTGCAAAAATATATGTTGATCCCTAGACACTTTTGATGTGTGTAGTATGATTGTTTCTTACCGATTAGTTTCGGAATCGTATCAGATACTTTCATGATGAAAGAGCGCATAATTTGAAAAGATGTGTAAGCTATAAAACTTACAGAATTCGTAATAATTTCTACTCAAATCTAGTTGTAAACTTAGAACTTTATTATATGGATATATGGTTCATTGTTTGTATAGAAACTGAGACCAATCACATGAAGTTTAATATTTTTGTAGTATTGAGTCTCCGCCTTGTATAAAATAGATTTGGTTTATAATATCAATCAATCTGCCTAGCCTTTTCCTAGCGGTGTCGGGATTAGCATCCAGTCTAACTGGATGCAGCTGAATACCAGTATTTTACATGACGTGACTGCCTATCTGACCTACACAACCCAGTTACTGGGTAAGACATATTTTGTTTTATATAGGTATAACTAGCTGTCCCCGCAAACGTCGTTTTGCAAAAAAAAAAAATAGATAGTAGCCGATTCTCAGACCTACTGAATATGCATATAAAATTTCATGAAAATCGGTCAAGCCGTTTCGGAGGAGCATGGTAACTAACACTGTGACACGAGAATTTTGTATATCAGATTTCACACATTGCGTTGTTCAAAATAAAGCTAGTTCATATCTATGAGTGTTTTTACTCGATAAACTACAGTGTGACCTTCCTAAAAATAATGCGAAAAGGGTCGTCTGGTTGTTTCGAGACTTTTATTAGTGTATCCAAACTTATTATTTTTATCAGTAGGTTACAGCCTATTATAGATAGCTAAACAAAAGAAAGGTAGGTCGATATTAAGATAGTAGGTAGTTATAACTCTTGAAGTACCTTGTATTGTGCCTTTCTGTGTTGTGCCATTTCTTTGGTGTGCGATAAATAAATAGTTTATCTACCTATCTATCTATCTACTGTAAAGTTGGTCTAGATTGGGTACCTACCAATGATATTACAAAGTCCTACTATCCTACTTCCTACTAATATTATAAATGCGAAAGTTTGTGAGGATGGATGGATGGATGTTTGTTACTCTTTCAAGCAAAAACTACTGAACGGATTTTGATGAAACTTTACAGTAATATAGTTTATACATCAGAATAACATATAGAATACTTTTTATTCCGATATTCCCACGGGATCAAAACTTACGCGGGTGAAACCGCGGGGCGCAGCTAGTATTGTATAAAATATCATTGGTACCTACAGTTTGTGCAATAATGTTTAGTTTATTTTTCTTTTATGTTCTACTAGCGGCCTGTCCCGGCTTCGCACGGGTGGAAAAAAAAGATAAAAAAGCCTATATTAATCAGTGTTAATGTAGCATTCAAATTGTGAAAGAATTTTTAAAATCGGTCCAGCACTTTTTGAGCCAATTCGTTACAAACATACATACAAATCTTTCCTATATTAATTTGGAAGCTTGCATGCTGTCTGTTGGGACAGGTCTACTCAAAGCTGAAAAAGCTCTTTTTTTAAAAAGGCCCGTCCAGACGTGGCACTACATTGTTGAACTCACATAAAATCGTAATTGTAATATATGTTTGGACTTTAATGAGACCATTTCCTCTGATTTTGTTTCGGCCTTTCTTCTCAGGGATCAGTCATCTAGAAAATACCAGCGCCATGTAATTATTGACCAACAAAATATAGACACGTAAAAGTGTCTTAACAAATCCAGTTACAGAAATAAACATTTCTTTTCATAAATAATAATAATAAGATCTAAAATCCAGCTTGTCACGGTCGGTTCGTTTATGGGTGTCCATTCATTATAAATTGAGATCCCTCTGTGCCTCCCGGCTGCCATTATTGGGTCTTTGACAGTCGTTACGGATAGCCAGATGCCAGAAAGTCTGACAGCCAGTCTTACCAAGGGGTATCGTATTACCCAGTAACTGGTTTGTGGAGGTCAGATAGGCAGTCGCTCCGTGTAAAATACTGGTATTCAGTTGCATCCGGTGCGATTGGAAGCCGACCCCAACATAGTTGGTAAAAGATAGAAGAAGAAGTGATCAACTGATCTATTTAGTCAAAATGTAAGATGCTCTTCACCTTACATTTTGACCAAACAGATCAGTTTGAAGTGAGCTGTCAATCCCTAGCATCAAGTGGAATGATAGCTCAGTTCATATAAGTTTTCATAGTGATATTTTTACAGACTAGACTGACAGGTTTTTTGTTTGCTATGCTTCGGAGGTTCCATGGCCAGTAAAAGGGTTAGTATTTAGACTCTATTGTATGTTGGTATGGTGCATTATTATAACATTAAATACCTACATTTTAACCCAGGTTTTTTTCTGACTAGGTCTACCTGAGACCTACAGTTTGGCCGAATTTTATTAATGAAACTGGAAGTGATCTGCTAATCGCTTCCAGTTTACTGATCCAAACTGCGTTCAAGAGCTCTCAGTGTCATCATTGTTATAGAAAATTTACACTGATAGCTTATGAACGCGATTAAGATATGCTGATCATGATCAGTTTCATTTGTGAAATTCTCCTTAGATACGCTTCTCCTTTTAAGCAACTGATCTATTCTGTGAAAATCTCACCAGGCGAAGTGATTGACAGCTCACTTTAAGCTCACTTCACCGAAGTATTAACAGTGATATTTTTACAGCAGAGATCGACTTTCACACTAAACTAACACTTAAATAATATGACACAACTAAACATGTTACATTCAAATCAAAAGGGGAAAAATACATGACCCCATTGACCTAAATCTGTAACGACTCCATCGAACAGAGCTCGCAAAGTCCCCCTTAACTATCACTAAGTAGGGTTCTCATTATACACAATTAAACGAAAATATTCCATCTGTTTGTATTACCTTTAAAATGCGTCAAGGACCGACAGTGAATTGAACGGCCTTAGTTCGATTCCTGATAACTGCAAATTCGGCAAGAAAGTCGAAGCAGGAATAGGTGTGCTGTTACTGCTTCAAAAGATGTATACTTACGTAGACAGTAATTAATTAAGTTATCTATTATTAGTTAGCTTGTGGTTAAGTAATAACAGCCGTATGGGTCGATCGATCAGGTTAAGCCACGCTTGTCGCGGTTGGTCCGTGGATGGGTGACCATCTTTACATACCAAGACCCCTCCGTGCCTCGGAAAGCACGTTAAGCCGTTGGTCCCGGCTGTCATTCGTGGATCTTTGACAGTCGTTACATGTCGTCTGAAGCCCGAAAATCTGACAAGCAGTCTTACCAAGGGCTATCGTATTACCCAAAAACTGGGTTGTGGAGGTCAGATAGGCAGTCGCTCCATGTAAAGTACTGGTATTCAGCTGCATCCGGTTAGACTGGAAGCCGACCCCAACATAGTTGGGAAAAGGCTAGGCAGATGGTGAGGCGCTTGCCGCGGTGTAGCTTAACCTGATCGATTGACCTGTGCCGCTGTTATTATTTAGCCACGAGCCCCTCATAGTTCTTACTTAGTAATACTTACTAGTAACAATGACTTAAAAACCATGTTACTAAACTTTTAGAAACTAAACAACTAAAAATGACACGTGACGTGGCCCCACACACATTGGCGCGTGCCTTCGCAGCCAGTAACTTATAAAGGAACTGTCCACTATGTCTAATAATGTTTTCAGGATGCCGTAGGAGCCTCTACGCAACCTACCCATTATTGACACTATTCTTTTCCTCATAAAGCCATGAAAATCGTCAACACGGGCGCTTCCGCGAACGTCTGCGAAGCGCTGCTGAAACGCGGAAGCCCCATCAACCTCCTGAAACCATTATTATATTGGACGCGCAGAATGTTGTAGGCGTCAATGATTGGATAGGTACAGTTAACCTTTTATGGTCTGGAAATCAATGGATTTATTTATTACTTACATGGCAACTTTGATTTAACATGGCAATACGCAGTGACCTCATAACGTGGGACGTCCCCTATTTCAAGTCATATACTGTCACCAATTTCGGTAAACTTTCTTATACAAAGTGTAAAAGAACGCAAGTTCTGAAAGTAGTTTGTTCATATTTGACTACTGAATGGATTCCAGTAACTTTTATTATAGGTATTTTTTCAAAAAATATGTATTATTTCATTCTATCCGCCGATTAAGCCAAATAAAATTAAACCTTATTTCAAGGCAATAAGACTCAATTTTAAATGTATAAAGTAATGCTAGTGTCAACATGATTTTCTTAAAAAAAAATAGCAACCTTCTAAAAAAAAGTGTTGGTCATTGTATTATGCTTTTAAGGTTTAACTCAATACTCTAATTGGGGTGTATGAGATCTTGCGTTAATTATGTTACACCTTTTATACTAAGGCCATTAATAGTGCTAGATAATTTCTTGGAATTAAACGCCAATTGCCAAGTTTTTATCATCTTGGAGAAAAAATTCACGGCAGTGTTTTCCCTATTGGGTGTAGGGAAAATTATATTAATTTTCCCGAATAGACTAGTGACGCAGTAGTCAAGTTTCCAAGAACTTAGTTAATGTGTAATTCGTCAAAAGTTTCGAGATCGAACTCACACAGGACTCAATTCCAAAGTCGACGTAGGTAAGTAACAATTTGGAGTGAGAAATTAAGCTCTGCAAATAAGTCTCTCATGAGTCTAGAACATTTTATCGTATTATTATTATGTGTTCCGCGGTGGCAAGTTTGTTAAACTGTATACGGGTTGACAGGAATCTCGACGCGAAAACACACAGTTAACACACATAGTTATGCTGAAAAAACAATACTGTTCCATACATTTCAGATCATCTCGGATCAGATCAGTAATTTTTACACACACTACTTGATTATATGCCTTTATACAATGCACGCCACTGATTTCACCGTAGGTATTGCACTTTTCTATCAAACAGCAGATTTTTTTTCTGAATTTATGGTTACAGTTCGCGCACTGGTCAAAAATTTATCCTGTTTGAATAAAGTTTGCAGACATTTTCGCATTGACGGATTTTCACCTGTCGGCTGTCGGCTTTATAAAATAGGACCCTAGAGGTTTTTGAAAGTACTGATTTTAATGTTACAGAGGTGTGGGGAGAGGAGGTAAAAGCAATAAAAACACACACATTTTTATAACCCTTGGCTATGAAATGTTTTATAAAATTCAGGTAAAAAACAATACTATTTATCTAACTTAAAGTAACTTATCAAAATCACAATGGTAACTGTAGTAATTTTTATAACAAAATTAGTAAAAATGTCATCATAAAAATAAATTAAAAATAAAGTTTTATAAATTGTATGTTAAAATAGAGGCACTAATAATAATAGCGTAGCACTACCGAGACAGCGCTTAAACGCAACGTATACGTATGGTATAATTTTATTTTATACTAAACTCTACATCATACAAAAATGGTTATTACTTATTACAAACAAAGCAAACAGACTAATTAAAATACCACATTACATTGTTTTAACTTCAAACAAAATGTACCACAATAACGAAACGTACAGTTACGATTCTAAACTTTATCTTAATTACGTAAAGCACTAATTTGTATGTAAATGGAAAATTATATAAATACAAATTTTCATTTAAGACTTTAGTGTAAAAGCATGAAGTTCATAATCGCATGGTTTAAAATCAATCTCCGCTGATGCAGCTCGGAAAATGGAATTACCATAATCGAATTCTGTTATTTCCACGGAATGTTAAAAACTGATTAATAGCGGGATGTAAGAGGGTGAACATTCCAGACAAAGGTGGAAAAAGACGTAATCAAGTGGTTGTATAAAATAAAGTTATAATTATTTCGTTCAAAAGAGATCATTCAGACGTCAAAATGTGCAAGAAAAATAAACTTTGTTTTCTTGAGACAGAAGTAACTGGAAGTCAAAGAAAAAGGCTTTTTTTGGAGATATTTCCAAAAAATATGCTTAAAACTTAACTTGCAGTGGGACAACGCAGGCTCATTTATTTATTTTAACGACCCCTAAACACTTATTTAAATAATGCCACTAATTTCTATTTTTTCTTACTCAAAACAAAGCAGCTTTTGGAATTCGTGCACATCATACAAGCTGCAATATTCATTCCGAGTTTAGGCGTGTAGTACCCAGTCTCGGAAAAATGGTCAACATGATATTTCCGAGTCTGGATGCAGAAAAATCTTTCTCATTTTAAATACTCTTATTCTAAACTGGTTGTGCATTACAACTGGTGAGTCCAGGACCCATGCAGGCAGCATACGCAATGGCGTGAGGCAAAAAGTTCTGTTCATAGTTTCCTGTAAAGAGGTGGGCCCAGGGACCCTTGGCGAACACTGCCACGTCTTCACCTCCATGTGTCTCTCGGGGCATCGGCACTAAGGCAGGGTATGTGAAGTTTAGATGCGCTGTAATAAAAATTAAATAATTAACTTTTATTTATTTTAATTACGCAGAGGATCAGCTCTTAGTACCTCGATCATTTATAATAGAACATCCCCTCAAGAAAAAGTGGGTTACTGTGTTCTAGTGTTTAAGTTGAGAACAATTTTGTGCAATTAATACACCTACTAAGAACTTCATACAGTCTTGATTTAAAAGAGTATCCTTGATGTTTCTTGCCCGTTTTTCTCCATAGAGATCTACGCTTTGGCAACTAGTTTCAACTTTCTGACTAACTTACCAACTATTTAATTTTGACAATTCAAAAGTGCCTGTAAATGATTAAGTTGAAATAAATGCTTTGAGTTTGAGTTTGAATTTTCTACGCAAACAGCTCAAGTGATTAAAAATCAGGACGTATTTTGTTTTTTTGCACACAGAAGATAATTATTTTGTCCACCCTGTTTATTTTTAAAGTCTTTTGCACAACCTTGTCAGAGATAAAGCCGGGAACAAAATAGTTTTGTTTGAATGTCCAACTTCATACTTACCTGTCTGAAAATTCTTGAAACAGAAGTAAAATGAATTTGCATTTCACACCACAGTCGTTGGCTTATAAAATGTAGATGAAAATACTTACTGAAGTTATCATCCATGGCGACGTTATACCTCTTGTTATGAATATCGCTTACTTTGTACCCTGGCCCGTTGGCGTAGCTTAGAGTAGTGTATGGAATGTGATCAGAAGCATTCATCTAGAAGACACAGAAAAACTTTAAGAATAACATAATAAACATCACACCTGAATTCCCGTAGGTTTAGGCAGCGCAGTTTCATTTGGCCAGTTCCATTAGTCTCATGCAATAGAAGGTAAGCCAACAGATCACAAATCCAGACTCTTCTGCTAAGAAATGACTGATGGAAAACATAACCCAATAACATTTTGCCGGACTTAGGAATGTACCCAGGACCATTCAGAAGGAAGGGAAGAAGAAGGAAAGGAGGGAAGGGTTCTCAGAAGTAGTATTTGCAAAAACTAGACCAACGGAATATCAAGGAAAAGCAGCAAGTTTATAAGACTCGCAGCCAATGCCAAAATTATATTATCAATCGGTTTGACCAGTCATCATTAAGGTATGATTCCGATCTAGGCAGCACGCAGCAGTGCTGCCGCAGCACCCATATATTCTCTATAGTTTTAAATATGAGAAATCACATTCCGAGCACAACAGCAATGTGACGCAGCAATGTCGCGCGGCATTGCTGCGGAGCTCGGAATGTGATTTCTCATATAAACTAGAGAATATATGGAGACCAGTAGTGCTGCGGCAGCACTACTGCGTCCTGCCGAGATCGGAATCATACCTTTAGGGTCCTTTAATAAAACAGCCATAACAAAGAACAAGCAACACAATTTAAAAATAATTTGTGTGCAACGTACAGTCCGCGACACTTGGATAACCTCACCCCCGATTTATATATTCATGTTATATAAAATAAAAAACAAATAACGTATGTTATGCTAAATAATTTACATGAAATAAAAAAAAACTTAATAAGAATTTAATATCGTTTATTGAACAATGTTTACATAGAATTTATAAAATTATGCATTCTAAGTGCGACAATAGGATAACCTCAAGTACAAATTTAGCAAGAAAACAATTACTAATATGTATATAACACATCATTAATACTTAGTATGACCACCCTTTTCGATTATGACCTTAAATATTATTTTTGGCATTGAGTCATAGAGCTTTGTAATTAAATTTAAAGGAATTTTCTTTCAAGAAGTTATGATGGCGTTCTTCAGCTCAGTCCTGTTATTAAACTACCTCCCATCAGCATATACCTTTCTAGTAAGATAACCCTATAAGTTTTCTATAATATTCAAATCTGGAGAAAAGGCTGGCCACTCTAAAACTTTAATGTTATGCGCGTGAAACCATGACTTTACATATCTTGCCGTATAAACTGGGGAGTTATCTTGCTGAAAAGTAGAGTTTTTCCTTTTCATCAAGTCTTGTATTGCAATTACTTGTTTATTTAAAATATTAACATATATTTCGGCATTTAGTTTTCCTTCTAAAACTACAATATCTATGACTCCTTTGCTAGTCATTGCTCCCCAAACCATAACACTACCGCCATCAGAATGTCTACGTGACAAAATTACTTCATTTTTTCTTAAATCATGGAAATAATACCTAAATCCGTCAGGACCATCCAAGTTAAATTTTTTTCATCTGTGAAAATGACATTTTTCCGCTCATCTGTCCATCCTATATGAGCACGTGCGAAAGCAAGTCGAGCATCATGATGTTTGCTAAGAACAGGATTCCTTTTTAGTTTTTTGCGCTGAATATAGCGTGAATATTTAAAAATTCGCTGGACTGTTCGAAGACTGGCCGCAACTCCCACACTTGTCTTAATTTGTCTTGCTGTATTCATTGAATTCGAAGCTTCCCTTAATATAGCACGTCGCTCTCTCTCACTTGTTGCCCTTGCCGTACGACCTTTTTGAGTTTTCTAATAATTTTCTGGATCTTTAAGGTAATTATTTATAACTCTAGGGCTTCGTTTCAGTCTCGCGGCAATTTGACTATTGGAATAATTTTCTTCTTTTAATGTAACAATTTTGACTATTTCTTCACTACGGAGTACTTTTCCACGATGAATTTTATTATAATACAATAAAACGAGATACGAACGAATATACGAGATGTTTTATAAAAATAATTGACGTACGCTCTCTCTCAAAGACTGGATAAAACTAAGTGAGGTTATCGTAGTGTCGCGGTCGGGAATAACCGCGTGCACTATGCGCTAGTACAAAGATACCTATAGATAAAGTAGATATACCTACAAGTCCCTCTCTGATAATGAATATTTTTTATATATAGATATAAGTATTTCTAACTTTTAAAAACATTATAATGCACAAAAATTAGATGAGGTTATCCAAGTGTCGCAGACTGTATCACGGCGCGATTTGATTGCTTACTGCACACCCCAATTTTTGAAGTGACAATAAAAATTGCACCATCTAAACAGTTTTTAGACGATGCAAGTAATTTGTTGCTTAGTTTTTATTGTATTCTACTTGCACGAAACTTGCATCGTGCAAATGGAATTTTATGCACGTAAAACGCATGCCTAAAACTTGCACAAAAGTAATCAACCTGCATGCCATTGCGACATTCCCCAATCAGAAGCTGTCACGGCACAATGATATGCAAGCTTGGTACTTGTACTACCTACTTTTTTGGGCATATTTGCAGCCTTTAATATATGTAAATACCTTGTTAGTGAGTCCCAGTATATCAGTTCCTCGTTTACTGTACCCACTGTACGTCATAGTATGGCTGTGGTCTGACGTCACTACCACTAAAGTTTCCTGTAGGTCCACCATCCTTAAAGCCGCTTCCACCGCTTTCGCAAATTCAGCCGTCTCATCAAGCGCTTTACGGGCTTTTGTCTCGTGATGAGCGGTATCGATTCTTCCTCCTGAAATCATCCATTTGCTTTAGAAAAATAATATGGGTAGGCTATTTTAGGTCGAATTGGGTAAAGATAAAGAAAATATTTTAACTACGCAATTACCATCCACATATTTAAATCATCATTTCAGTCCGAAATCACTCTCCACTTCCTTTCTACCATACTCTCCGTTCACAAATAGATACCTACATTAAAGTAAAGTAAAAGCATTTAAAAAGTTTTTGAAAGTTGGTGTAGTACCAACTCCCAAAAACTTTTAAATGTTTTTGTTAGTTACCACTCAAATTCCAAACAATTAAAATATTCGATAGGAACCGAAGAACATTTAACGACAATTTGATAAATATAAATAAATTTCACCTTCAACAAACAGGAAAAAGCCATTCTTCTTCTTCTTCAACATTTGTATCGCTTTCTGGGTCATTTCACTGAGGGTCGGGTCATCATTCCCAGCTTCAAGATGATAGGGCATATGGTCATGTGAGAACAGGCCTAAGACGCTATCATAGAGGTTCTCATCTAAACTCATCAGACCCTGCTTATGATACACATATTTGTAGGACTTGTTAAGTGCTTCCTTCTTTATCTTCCATTCCCTGATGAGGTCTGCTCCGTCACTTCTGTGGCCCTGGTAACCTTCAGCATCTTTTTGAGTGACGGGGAAGAAGTTTTTCCGTCCACCTCCTAATATGACCTGTGGGCAAGAAATCATAATACTAATAATCATAGTCAAGCAGCCTTTTTAAACTGCGGGGTAATTACATAACACACACTGTCAGTAGCAATGGCATTCAAATTGACAGCACAACAACATTCATTGAGTTATTTACGTGGTTGAGCAGACACATTTTTCGAACATAAGAAGCAATATCCTTCTAAATGATTCAGATTGAGATTTAGTGTGTTACGAATTGTGTAAGGGTCCTGAAAAGACAGATTGTAGTTAATGATGGTAGCAGCTGGATGAGAGTTGCCGAAAATCGGGTTGAATGGCGTGCGATAGGAGAGACCTATGTCCAGCAGTGGACTGCTATAGGCTGATGATGATGATGAAGTTTTTGCAAATATACTTACATCAATCTGCCTGCCAACTCGTCCCCTGATGAGTTGCGTGGCTATGTCGTCACAGCGGAGTCCCTTCTTCGGCAGGTCACTATCGGCCTCCCAGCGCCTGTCCGCGGAGTGAGCGTACGATGCCGCCGGCGTAGCGTGGGTCACCCGCGTAGTGGTGACGAAACCTGGAAGAATTAGTGTAGTCTTGAGTTTGTACTTGTTCCATATATAAGTGACTTAACGAAACCTAATATTGCTAGGACTTGTTTTGTTAAAAAATCTAGCGAAACATAACATAGCTTATAAGTAGTGTAGTTATATTAATAGTGTATTAGTAAATTAAGATTTTTTTAAAATTTAGATTAATATAATATTATAAAGAGGTAAAATTTGTTTGTATGGGGTAATCTCCGGAACTACTTAGTCGGATTTCAAAAAATATTTTTCCATTTGATAGCCCAAATTCATAAGGAAAATTATACAGGGTTACTTTTCAATGACCAGTCAAATTTAAGGATGTGGTACAGACCATCAAACTAAACAACTTTCTTCATGGTACCAACATCGTAATTGCGAAAAATTTATCAACTGTCCCATAGAAAACTTCAATACCTGCTCGACCTAAACTTATGGGACGGCTGAATTTTTATTCGCGATTACGATGTTGGTCCCATTGAGAAAGTTGTTTAATTTGATGGTCTGTACCACATCATTAAATTTGGCTGTTCATTGAAAAGTAACCCTGTGTTTAAAATCACGCTTCAACGCTTAGGTACCGAGCAAAAGGAAAACAGACGGAAAGAACGTTAAGCGAAAACGAAGTAGGAGCACGGGCGGGCGATGGGATGCGATGCGATGGGTCGGGGGCCAAAAGTTCACGCCGACGACGAAGTCGCAGGCAGAAGCTATTTTTATTTTATAAATTGATAAAAACATTTTACAAAAAAAAAAAAAACCGACTTCCAAAAAAACAGTACAAAGTGAAAAATAATTTTAATTTCGGAAGTCGGTGTCGCTGGTTCTGCATTTTTGTTTTTTTGACACCGACTTCCGAAATTAAAGTTATTTTTCACTTTGTAGTGTTTTTTTGGAAGTCGGTTGTTTTTTTTTTGTAAAAAGTTTTTATTTTTCACTTTTTAGTGGGTCAGTGTTTATCTAAGTTACAATAGCCTAATGTCAACTGCACATCACCTTTTACAAAATATTTCTTTTCCCGATGCAAGGCCGTAAATTGTTGAGGAGTTCTCCTAGTAAGAACCAGGAGAACTGGAGCTGATTGAAAAGTCATTATCAACTCCACACCACCATACGCATTTGACGATCTAAATTGCTTAGCAACAACATTAAAGTACCTAATCGAATCGCAACCTGTGAAATACTTAGATATTATTGAGTAGTTCCGATGGCCGTCTATGGTCTTCATCATCAGTTCCACTTTACCAAATGGTGCTTTCCGAGAGTAAATGCACGAATTACTATAAAAAATACACAAATCGCTATAAATGTGCCTATTAAATTTGAGGGTTTCCCTCAATTTCTATGCGATCCTCTCATCAGATTCCGACTTATTGAAAATGGGACCACCTCGAGGCCCTTTAAACACACAAAAAAAAAAACATACCGTCGAATTGAGAACCTCGTCCTTTTTGAAATCGGTTAAAAATCACGTGTATCATAATTATACTTACGTTGAGTTCTCGAGGAAAACCTGAAAACGTTGTGTTTTATAGTATCTGAGGATTTCGTTGCGTTAGTTATTGGACGAATCTTTTCCAAGCCTAACCACACGCATCTACACTCAAACTTTCACGATCAGTTATCAGAACAATCAGTTAGTTATAAGAGAAATCCTTTGCAATTTGTGCCGGTCAAAAGTTGGCATGATATTTTACAACTGTTAAGAAGACTCCTTTCCCGTTATCCTATTAAACTGATTCATATAACTCGCAATTCTATGAAACGAAATTAAAATCAATTAATATTTATGAGAACAAATTAAACCTGATCTTACTGTTAAATCAGACAGTTCTAAGAAGTATAGGTAAAAATTTATTATTCTTTTCAATAAATGAGTTCGAGGAGTGGCTCGTGCTTAAATAATGACAGCTTTACAGGGGCCCAAGTCTGCTATTTTTATAAATTCGTCATTCCAATACGATCCCATTGTGTCATTTTGCTAAAATTTCGTAATCTGATAAATTCATAATAGACGATCATTCGTCGGTCAATGGTCTGAGAAACACTACTAATTTCAAGCTAGATTTAATTTAATTTAAATTTTTAGATATTACGTATTAGTGTTTGCAATCTGAAGTAGTAAGAAGTTCGTAAATAGCAAAGAACATTAAATTTATTCATGTACGAGATTACCATTTTACGCCATTTCTTTCAATGGAGTGTCAGTGGTTGACCATTGCAAAGTCATAATGACGCCGTTATATTAGTAGATTACCCAGCTTGTCAAAATCAACAATTATGAAATCAATGATAGACCATTCTGACACTATTGTAATAGCAGACTTGAGGCCCTGATCGATCGAAGATTTAAACTATGCTTGCCGCGGTCGTTTTGTGGATATCATCCATTACTTGATAGGTATGATAAAGGTAGTCTGTACTATACATTATTTTTATCACAAATCCGGTAGCTAAAAGTGTAAGGTTATTTTTTGCTTAGTTATTTAAAAAATGTTATTGCTGGTTTTGATATTGATGAATTCAACCATCCATACACTGAACCATAATACAGTCGAAAACATCGTGCCATATTTAAATGTGCACGAGCGATCGTTTAATACTGTTCACCGAGATTTCTAAGAGGGTCGTTTCAGTCGATTTATATGAAGACGTAATACTGCTTACTTTATTATACTGTTTCGTTACCAAGATATTGACTATGCGATTGCCTGGGAGGCGATTATGAGTATTAAGAGCCTACACTACCTCAGCTAAAATTCACTCTTTATCTCGCTCGCACGATACTGCTCGCGGACTGAGTGAGAGCGAGACAGAGTGCGGTGCTAGGCGGCAAGCAGCGCCAATAGTTTAGGTATTTGCTTAGTACGGTGAAAATAATGGTAATTTAAAAAAAAAATTAAATAACATAAGACCTGCTTTATAGTTAGTTCGGTTAGTATACAAAGTTTCATGATCTAATTTGAAGTATTTTTTGAATACCAGCGGTTTATTGTTCGGTTTGGAGGTAACTTTGGAATTTTTTTCTATCGAGAAAATTTTATGAAATCGTGTTTTCGTCTAACATAAGACCTAACATTAATCCTCAACTTTACCATATATTTATTTCAAAATTAATGCTGAAGTATTTTCGACATAACGGAGGATCATGCTAAGCCATTTGAGGTAGTATAAGCCCTTAAACGTTATTTTTGTCTGAACATTTGTAGATTTTTTATTTTATTTTTTGTTACCTAGTGTAACTACGTATTTGCTATGTATGCGATAGTTCATACATTATAATTAGGGCCTCTATACAAACCAGCATACTATCAAAATATTTTTTTTTTTTTATATTTCTGTCTGGCTGTGTTCTGGCACCTGCCGAGGTCAAATTAAATTTAATTTATGAACTAATTACAGTTTCCCTGAATAAAAAACATTGAAGTCTTGCCTGGTATTCGTTTAAAAAATCAGTAAAAAATTCTGTGAAAGTTTTATGACAAAATTAATATTAATAGGGTTAAGTATTTTAGGGTAAAACTTAAAAAAAATGATTTTCCTGTTACAACATGATGTGACAGTTTTATGAAAATAATTAAATAAAAATAAATTTTATGAATGATCTAGAATGTTCTAAAACTTTCTGGAATAATCTAGATAGTTCTAAATTGTGTACAACTGTTGTAGTCGATCTGGAATGTTCTGGAAAGTTCTAAAAAAATCATGGAATGATCTAGAAATTTCTAAAATGTGTAAAACTCCTGTAATCGGTCTAGAAAATCCAGATCGAAGTAATCTACATCTGAATGTTCTGGAGTGTTCTGGTACTAGAAATTTCGATATCCGATGGTATATATGTAAACCAAAACTCAGCGACTTTTCGTCAGTTAAATCGTATTTACATTCGAGAGAAGGTTAATCGGAGTTAAGAGTGAACAGTGGTCAAATGAATTGAAGTGATTTTGACAAGTGCAAAAGAAGGACCAGCATATTTCCAAACATTCTTATCTATACTATAATAATATTATAAAGAGGAAAGATTTGTATGTATGTTTGTAACGAATTGGCTCAAAAAGTACTGGACCGATTTTAAAAATTCTTTCAACATTTGAATGCTACATTATCACTGATTAATATAGGCTTTTTAATTTCAAGAAAAAAAAATGTTTAAAAAATAAATGTCCACCCGTGCGAAGCCGGGACAGGCCGCTAGTATAATATAATATTATAAATTTCCAATGAAATTAAACTTGATCGTTCTGTGATGATTACTTAATAATTGAGAGTTCTAAAAAATATAATATAATGTTATGCTTTTTTTTTTGATATCCATAAAAAGAATTTGATTGCGCTAAACGAATAATTTCCCAGGTTTTTGAAAAAGTTAAAATAAAACATTGTGAATAACCAAAAATTGCGCCGCTTCATAATTACCAAGTTCTATGAAATAATAGAATAATAACTATTACGATAAATTCAATACTGGTCGTTTTTTAATCCATACTATTATTATAAATACGAAAATGTCTGTCTGCCTGTCAGTTACCACTTCACGCTTAAACCGCCGAACCGATTTAGATGAAATTTGGTAGGTGTAGAGATAGTTTCGAGTCCCGGTAAAGGACATAGGTTAGTTTTTATCCCGATATTCCGAGGGAATCGACACTTATGTGGGTGGAACCGCGGTACGCAGCTAGTGATTACATAATACCGAGTTCTAGGAAATAATAAAAAATTGTTATTCATTTCGGAAAAGATTAACACCTGATTGATTTACAACTCCTAAGTTTTATGAAATACTTATAAATTACTAGCTTTTGCCCGGGACTTCGTTCACGTGAAAGGTCCTACCTAAGGGTCCCATCGTGACGTTAAATAGCCTTCCTCAAGAATTGCCAACCGGTAGTTCCGGAGACTAGCGCGTTCAAATAAACAAAAAGTCGAACAAACTCTTCAACTATATCGACACCTGCAATTTAAAACATTGTAACTCACTTTTTAATGAAAAATCATTGCAAGTCATAAAAACATATAAAATAATACATAAGTAAACAACATATTAGTCATACAGCAAAGTAGATAATCCCTTTTTACATTCACAAAATTGGAAGACGCTAGGAATTTATAGGAACAAAGTGAGAATATGTTGAATGTTTAAATCGCTATCCTGCAAAGTAGTGAAAAATGAGTTACAATGTTTTAAATTGCAGGTCAGCAGGTGTTGATATTATTGTATAGATTCATTAACAACAATAAGAAAACTGCTTTGTCGGTCCAGTGGTTTAAGAACAAAGCTTGTGGTCCTGTGTTCGGTCTCCAAGGCGGGCATAGTGTCATTGAGTTTTCCGTTCGGAATTTCTCAGTAGTGTCTCGGAGTTTGGATTTATGGCTTATTTATGTTAGTGGGCACACCCTTAAGAGCCTACACTACCTCAGCTATAATTCACTCTTTATCTCGCTCGCACAATACTGCTCGCGGACTGAGTGAGAGCGAGACAGAGTGCGGTGCTAGGCGGCAGGCAGCGCCAATAGTTTAGGTATTTGCTTTTTACGGTGAAAATAATGGTAATTAAAAAAAAGTAAATGACATAAGACCTGCTTTATAGTTATTTCGGTTAGTATACAAAGTTTCATGTTCTAATTTGAAGTATTTTTTTAATACCAGCGGTTTATTGTTCGGTTTGGAGGTAACTTTGGAATTTTTTTCTATCGAGAAAATTTTATGAAATCGTGTTTTCGTCTAACATAAGACCTAACATTAATCCTCAACTTTACCATATATTTATTTCAAAATTAATGCTGCAGTATTTTCGACATTACGGAAGATCATGCTAAGCCATTTGAGGTAGTATAGGCCCATAAGGCCCAAGGGGCTTAAAAACTTAACTGGCAAAAATGTGTGTGTATGTATCAACGGAATCACTCTGCTCCTTTCGGGGTAGATTATAAGTAACCTTCACTGTTCCCACTGCTGGGACACAGGCCTCTGTGAGTGGGAGTGGGCCGTAATCCACCACGCGGGTCCAGTGCGGGTTGATAGTTGTCACATGTCTTCGAATTTTTTGTTGTTTTCACGATGTTTTTCATCACCGTTTTGAGATTTACACAAAGTAAAGCGCCTTACTAGGTTCGAACCTACGACCTAAAACTCGTAAATCGCGGCCTGAACTACTGGGCCGCCACTGTTCTGGTTTGGAAAAAAAAAATAAGTTCAAAAACTTATAATAATTAATTAATTACTTAGAATTAATTATCTTTTCGTTTGCACGTGTTTCTGTGAAAAATAAACCTATTTTTTTTTTCGCATGCCGCTGTACTAACATACATAACAGCCATGGTAGCATGCGACCACGGGAAGGTATTTTCTTGTTTCATCATTTTCAGTAGTCGGGTTTTAGTTTTTAAACTTTTTTTGTTTTTCATACATTTTAGAGCGTGATTTTTCAGTAGTCGGGTTTTAGTTTTTGAACTTATTTTTTATTTAAATTATTTTAGGATTATAATTGCGTGATAAAGTATTTGCAGAGCCGCTTAATTTTTTTTTCTGTTCAGGTTTCATTATTTTATTTGTACCTAGGTATTATACCAAACTTATACATAAATATGTTTGGCTCAAATCTGAGGCGTGATTTTATAGAAATGATTCCTAATTATCGGGTGTATGCAAGATAAGCCTTGAGCAACAGCTGACAATATATATATTTTTGAAATGTGCTAATTAAGCCCTTTCATTTGATACCCAACACGGCATGATTAAACATTTTTTTAGAGTATGATATTTGTAACGTCATATAGCCTGTAACCAGTGGACGATAGAGACGCTTCCAACGATACCTCATTTGTCAAATTATGACAATAGGAATTTAGAAGTTATGAGGGAAAAGATGAACATACATACCGGGCAAAATCATAATCCTCCTTTTTGTTTCGCCGTAGTCGAGTAAAACAGCAATATAATTACTATCTACTTATAAGTATTAAACATAAAGTCACAAGTCCTATGACTGCAACTTTTCAAAAATATAATACGGATAAAACCGCGGGCAAAAGCTAGTTTCCTAGTCTGTTTGTCTGTTTGTTTGTATAACTGCGCTGGTAAACTCCGCACCCTAACTAAATCGTGTGAACGAAACCATAGCGCGCATTTAAACAGGGCAACGCCATCTATCGAGCTTGTCGGAACTATTTATAGGTGAGTGAAAAATATATTTTTTTATTCTTCCTGATACTGTGTGTATTGTATGTTTATATACAAACATATAATGAAATATTATTTAAATAGAAAACCGGTACTTACGGACCGGTTTTCTATTCAAATATCTACATTAAAATGCTGTTCGTTGGGAAGCGCATCACACTGGACTAATTTGGCTATTTTCTCATTTAAAATATTCGTATGTAGGTACATACATACCTATAGCCAATGATATTATAAATATACCGGTCAAAATCATAACCCTCCTATTTGCTTCGCCGTAGTCGGGTAATAAGAAAAACCTGATTACCCTGTTCGCCCGGTTTCAAGATTGAGAAAATGTGTGCAAACAACGTAAAAAATTTGAACTTCGTGGGGTACTTTGAAGAAATCACCTTAAGTGAGAGTCTGACAAATTCTCAACTTCAAATTCTCAGTTCAGAAACTGGTTGTAAGTCCAATAAAATCGAAAGCTTATAAATCTTACCAGTCCCTTTCCCTGCCGTCTGGGCCCAGTCCATTAATCCAGTAACGGAGTGCAGGCCATCCCTCTGTCCCTTGCAGTCCCCGCGTTTTACAGCCGCGCTCAGTCCCACAGTCCCACTGTTGGCCTTTACACCTGACAGGTAGGCTGTGCCACTGCAAGCGGAGTCAGCGACGTTGTGGTCCACGCAGTATGTCTAAAAAAAACATTATTTTAAAACTATTTGTGGACTCAAATCGGATGGAGACCAGAGGGGCAATTCTCGTAACTTTTAAAAACGTTCACAATCTGATCTCAGTCTCAATCTGTCAAAAATACGTCAAATTTCCTTACATTTTGAGAAGTTTTTGACATGTAAATAAGTATGTTATTTGATTCGAGTCAAGATTAAAATCGTTAGATACCGTGTCAAAAAATGACATGAATTGGTTATTATTTAATTGTCGTGTAAGACTAACATAATTGTTCAAAACAGCTAAAAAACCTATCGTTTTTCTAAATGATTATTATGGTATTTCTATAACTGGATTCGGGATTGGATTATTTTGGTTTTTTTTTTTCAGGAAATTATCAGTAAGATGTGTCCTGGCAATAGGATCTTTCAGAAAACACAATTAGGTACCTCCTACTTTAGAATATTTATGGTCTACTAACCCTTGTCCTCGTTTATTCAGCGACTAACAGAACCTGTAGACCTATCACAAAGTGGGTGAAATGTCGACGGCCCGCCATTGCGCTGCCGTCTATACGCGACACTGGCAGAATAGTCGACATCGACTCAATTGCCAAAGAAGAAAAAAAAAAAACTAGGTACTAGCTGGTAAACCACTGCGCTGGTATAACACACCCGTGTTAACCCCTTCGTGGACAAGTGCGTGAAGATAATGTATGTAGTTATTTTTGTCGAATTTTGATGACGTATTCATTGTGAATACATATAAAACAATCTACGTACCTTAGCCAGACCTGTGTAAGGAAAGGCTTCGAAGCTCAGCTTCAGTTCTTCACCGAAATGTCCATATTGCTGTCCAAGGTAGACCCTGGTGGCAGCCAGCGTGGTGATGCTCATCCCGTCTCCAAGAAATAGGATCACGTTCTTTGCTACCCTCGTGTTTAGAGGACTGGCTAACTGGAAATTTTAATTAGGTACGTCAAAATAAGAATAATATTATCACGGAATAGATAAAGCCTCATACACACGATGCAAGTTTCTTGCATACAATAAATTTGAAGCAACAAATGACTTGCATTGTCTAAAACTCTAACCACTGGATAACTGTACACACCCCAACTATTACTGTTATTAAGAGGCCGCTTACAAAAATGCGCGGAGATGCATGATTTCGTCGTTGAAATTGAATACTATTCGTTGGTTGGTAGAAATAGCCATTTATTCGATATAATTCGTTTTCTGTTCTATAATAATAATAAAGCGACTTTTTTATTATATTTTGTCTATTTATTTAGCAATAATCGTTCTCCTGATGCATGTTTAGGCAAAAACTCATGGAGAGCAGATTTGAGAGCTCTAATTTGCAGATTCTGTTGAATATAATCTAACAAAACATTTTTTGTCATATCATAAATATTATATACTTGAACAATAATAGAATACATTTTTGTTATATACCCTATAAACGAAAAAAATTACTTGACCTAATTAATTTTTTTACTGGAAACAAGTCTGAATATCTCTGTACTTCCACATCATTTTCACATAGTATTTATAACAAAATAGTCTTCAATAATTGCTTAAACAATATCCAAATATTGATATTTTGATCGTTTAATAAATAAAATAAAAGTACTCTAAATTTCACTGCGTCGGCGATGCGCGCTTGCCCTGGCTTGAGGCCTTAATTTATTGGGGCATCCACAGGCAATCCCGGTTAAGAAGACGACAATCTCATAGGTGGAAATGCGAGATGCCATTTTATAACCAAAAATAAAAAACAAAGATGCGCGCAGATTACTAAAATGTAAGATGGCTCTTAATAGCACAAGAAAATTATCATCATCTGAATAGCCTTTTCCCAAATATGTTGGGGTTGGCTTCCAGTCTAACCAGATGCAGCTGAATACCAGTATTTTACATGGAGCGACTGCCTATCTGACCTCCAACCCAGTTACTGGGTAACACGATACCACTTGGTAAGACTGGTTGTTAGACTTTTGCAATGGGCTTCTGATTACCCGTAACGACTGTCAACGATTCACGAATGACAGCCGGGACCAACGGCTTAACGTGGTTTCCGAGGCACGGAGGGATCTCGTTGTGTAAAGATGGTCACCCATCCACAGACTAACTACGGCAAGTGTAGCTTAAACGGATCGATCGACCTGTGCAGCTGTTATTATTTAGCCACCGGTCCCTCTTAGCTACTGGCCCCTCACCAAGGAGATACTCGTCAAAATATAACTTTTTCTAAAATTCAAATAGATGCCATTATTAACGCGGACCTCTTTTTATCCCAGTTTACACACGTGGTGCGATACTACTGCTTGTAAGTACTGCTTGTACCATAAGTTGAAGCATTGGGTAACAGTGTACAATACACTGCAACTTTTATTGTTGTTTCTATCCTTCTTGTCACTTTTTAACCGACTTCAAAAAAGTACCTAGGGGGTTCTCAATTTGGATGTTATTTTTTTATTAATTTTTTATCTATCTGCACATTTCATTTTCGTGTTCCTGTGACAGCCATTTTTTATTCTATCTTTTTTTATATTTTCGTGGCCTCGACTTTCATCAGAGATATCGTTTAGTGTATCTACACGTGTCCAGTATGTTTATTAAGGCCTAAACAAGCAATAACCCTATGGCTAAAGTCAGCAGAATCCGTTCGAAATTGATGGAAATCCCACAATGGGACGAAGGTCGACGATTATGCAAAACTTTAGCCGTCCTTTTTCTTAAGCTTCCTTGCCAACCAAACAGTATTTAAGAACATATAAAACAGGAGTAAGGCTCCTTACTCTTAAAGTATTAAAGAAAAGGTAAAACTGGGGTAAGTCACTGACTTTAATTTGAAAACTTTGATCATGATCAAAGTTTTCAAATTAAAGTCAGTGCATTTTTGCATAATCCCAGAAAGAGTTGCCCCGTTTGAGATCTCGGGTTGTAATTCAGTATTTTTATTCTAAAAAACAATCGGTATATATTTGGATTAAATCTTAATGACCTAGCAGTTAAGACCTCGCCTCCACAGATATAGATAGACCTAGACAACGCATGTATCACGATCTGTATGAAAATCAAGCGTGCCATTTTTTTTGACAACCTACTATGACGTCACAAGCCCTCTTTCTCTTTCTCACTCACGCTCACCCAGCCAGCAATACACAGGACTGAGCGCGAAAGTGGCGGCTTACGATTTTTGGCACGCGAAGAAGTTGCTTTTGCGTTATCTAGGTGTATTTATCTGTGCTTGTCTCTCATGCTCGAGGAGAGAGAGAGACATCTCATCCACGTCCTCGTGTACGGGGGGAGATGACGTGTCTTGGGCAAGCGTGGTGATTAATACTCGCGTCTTCTCTGTATGAGAAGAGGGTTTTGATCTGCTTCTACAGTAGGTAATTGGCTGGTAACCTAAATAATATTATAAATGCGAAAGTAAGTTTGTTTGTTTGTTACCTTTTCACGCCTTATGTACTGAAATTTTGCATATATACGTTGTCGGGGGTACGAGTATAGAACAAAAGGGACACAGGGTGGTACCTTTCATCCAGAAAAAAAAAACCGTTCCCGAGGAAAAGAACAATAACTTTCGACGGTCACAATTGCTTTAAGACGCTAGATGGCGTTACGTGTCATTCGATTAAAGATTTAATTAAGACCCGACTTTCTGAGCAGTAATAAAACAAAAAGTAATAGGTCCTGTTTGCATGAATTCACGATAGTATTTCAACCATTAGTATTATACTTTTAATAGCCTAGATTTAAACATAGGATACATTTATTCCGGTAATACGTTTCCGTGGGATAATTTCTGACCAACACGCGGGCGATGCCGCGAGCAAAAGCCAATTATTATTATTTTACATGGAGTGACTGCCTATTTGACCTCCACAACCCAGTGACTGGGTAATACGATACCACTTGGTAAGACTGGTTGTCAGACTTTGAGGTCTCTGATGACCCGTAAGGACTGTCTAATATTCACTAATGACAGGGGACCAACAGCATAACGTGCTTTGGCTTTGCTTTGGTGTTCATAGACAAGGTGTAACAGAATAAATGCAAGTCCTGAAAGTAGTTTGTTCATAATTGACTACTGAATCGATTTCAGTAACTTTTAATATAGGTAGCTATTTTTTCAAAAAATATGTATTTTTTCATACTACTTAACCGCCGATTGAGCCAAATTAAATTAAATCTTAATTATCTTCAAGGCAATAAGCCTCAATTTTAAATGCATAAAGTAATGCTAGTGTCAATATGATTTTCTTAATAAAAATTAAGCTTTAAAAAAAATATGTTTAGGTCATTGTATTAAGCTTTTAACTCAATACTCGAATTTATGACTCTAATTTTATTATGTCACACCTTGTTTACATATTTTGAAGTTTTACCTACCTTTGCTCTCAATATCCATTGCGCCTGCAAGTTCCAATGATCCTTATTTCTTTCGTCGAAGGTCGGTGTGTCACTAGCTGTGAAATAGAAAGAAAAAAACTGAGTATTGTATTTCTTTCGGATATAAACCCAAAATGCCTAACCCTTTCCTGTTTGTAATAATAAAGCGATAGTATTCTGATTTGGTAAAAGGAGTTACATCATAAACGACCTGCAGTGCTATTCTGTAAAAATCTCACCGTGAAAACTAAGGTGAAGTGAACTGTCATTCCACCTGATGTTAAGGATTGCCCCTATTGATAGCTCACTTCACGCTCACTTCACCTAAGTTATCACGGTGAGATTTTTACAGAATCGATTGGCAGTACCCTTGCGTAAAACTACCACACTATCAGTCACAATCTAAATCATTTTGAAGGATAATATTAATCCATTTCTTCATATATTCGAAAAATTTGTCTGTTCAACACGTAAATAACGCAATGAATGTTGTTGAACTGGTAAAATTAAAGCAATTGCCGCTGTTAGTGTGTCATGCAATTATCCCGCTGGGCAGCAAATAATTTCTGCACATCGATGTCAATGATAATTAAATTGCCGAAAAAAGTTAATAGGATATTGGCCCCGATTCTGTTGTTCACAAACTAAACTAAATTTAAGTTCAATGCATCTTTTTCTTTCTATTTCATTATGAAAAGGACAGAAGATAAATATTAGTTTAGTCCTGTCAAATTAGTCAGCGCCTGACGTAAATTATTGACGTATTTTTAGTAGCCAATTTGTTAATCACGTCTAAACTTGTCTATGGATTATCTAATTTGACAAGACTAAACTAATATTTATCTTCTGTCCTTTTCTTAGTGAAATAGAAAGAAAAAGATGCACTGAACTTAAATTTAGTTTAGTTCGTGAACAGAATCGGTGCCAATTTCTTACTACAGAAATATCGAATAGCCAATCAACTTACCGAATCTAACAATTGCCAATCGATAACTAACAATAGAAATATTAGTATGTGGGAATCGAACTCTGCCCCTGAGCTAAAAAGCCAGTCACTTGACTATTTTGGGTCATCGTTACTCATTTAAACGTGTTCCTTGCATGTTATTAACCCTTTTTTAGTTAACTAAGCACGGTAGAAAGATTGGTTGAGACGTACCGAGCGTGCCGACAAAGGGGTAGTTCGTAATGATGCGTTCAAAACGGCATTACTGATTAATACAGGTATCTTAACGATGGTTTTGCTCTTGTAGAGGTTAGAGGTACTGTACTTCATTATTATTAATACTTTGTCGTCCCCACTGGGCACGAGTGGGAAAAAAAATTTCATACTTCGCCAGTGGTGACGATTGGAACTTTTTATTTCCCACTCGTTCCGCTACAGACCGAGAGTCAAAATGCAATAATGGGGAAAAGATTTCGCGGATTCTTAAAATGTTCCCAGTGAGGACGATGGGGTGGGGACGACCGGGAATAGCATTATTCATCACGGGAGCAGTGGGTCAAGTGGCTTGAATTATTACAAAGACCTTATATTTAAAATTGTTGTAATTACACTAATATTATAAAGGCGAGAGTTTGTGAGTGTGTCTATGTGTTTATATGTTTGTTACTTCTTCACGCTCAATCGGCTGGACCAATTTTGATACAATTTTGTACGGAGCTAGCTGACACCCTGGATTAACACTTAGGCTACTTTTTATCCCGATATTCCCACGGAATTGACATTTATGCGGATGGAACTACGATGCGCAGCTAGTTATTAGATATAAGTAAAGATTAAGAGGAAAGCGCTAAGGTAGCCGGCGAAATTCAAATTTACTTTGTTTTTTTTTTTGCAATTTGCCAGTCAGAGTCAGATAGCATGACTAGTATGATAATCAAAATATGATTCAACAAATGTGTATTAACAGTAATGTAATCAACAAAATCATCAACACAACTCTTTAAATTATAATTGACCAAAAACTTCCTGAAATGGTCATTTAATAGGGTAATTTGAAAAGCTTATCAATTTCGCAGGCTACCTAGTGCACGAATAATTAACTATTTTGGGTAGAACACTTCAAGTTGTGGATATGCCTTCTAACCGTCACAAATAACAGCGACAATACTCTTCAACACATTATAGAGCAAAAGGTGAAGAAGAAGAGGCTTCGTTCTCCAATTTTTCTATTCAATGCTAACACGTGAACAACGAAGCTGAAGCAACGATGATTCAGAGGAAATGACGGCAGCGAAATGACACCACACCCCGGACACTCCGTACAACGCGCGCAAAATAATTACCTACTACTACTACATAGCCAAATGACGTTAGTACACGTGCAGATGTGTGCGTAAACTCTAGTAGGGTTGTTTGTCATGCGGAGCGTAAAAAAAATGGCGGGAACGACGACGACGCGACTAGAAAGGACTAGTTTGATTGTATATCTAATTAGTCGGGTTCGTAATGAAATAAAAATAATATTATAATAGTTAAGTAATAAATGTAAAACTTTTTAACAATAACTTTAATTTCGGAAGTCGGTGTCTTTGGATCTGTATTTTAGTTTATTGCCACCGACTTACGAAATTAAAGTTATTTTTCACTTTGTACTTAGTGTTTTTTTGGAAGTCGGTTTTTTTTTGCTAAAAAGTTTTTATTTCTCGCTTTTTAATGGGTCTGTTTATAAAGTATCTAAGTTACAATAGCCTAATGTCAACTTGCTCATCGCCTTGTACAAAATATTGCTTTTCCCGATGCAGGGACGTTAATTGTTGAGTTCTCTTGGTACTCCATCATCAGCTCCATTTCACCATTCGCATTGTGACGAGCATAAATTGTGCTTAGCAAACATATTAAAGTAATCGAATCGCAATCTGTGAAATACTTATTATTGAGTAGTCCCGGTGGCCATCTGTGGTCTTCATCATCAGTTCCACTTCACTAAATGTTGCTATCCCCGAGCAAATACCCATGCAAATGAGGTACTTAGCTAAATATTGCTTACACTAAAATATTTTCGTTTAAATGACCTACTTAACTATAAATAATTGGTTATTATATCGCATGGTATTAAAATGCGATATCTTACAAACATTTATGTAAATACAAATTCGGAAAAGCATCACAATATCGAACCATCGTGATTAAAACTCAGATAAAACTTTTAAATCGCAAAATTGTGTGTTCGTGTCAGCAGTACAGTGCTGCGGTTCTTTGTGAGCGCCCCGAGCTAATGAACCGCCGATAATGTCGCGGGTGTGCGGGGTGAGGTGCGGTATCTGATGTCAGCGCGGGGTAGGGAGTGGCCATTCTGTACGAAGTACTATTAGACTACGTTCAGATGACAAGCGCTCAACGCGCGTTTAGATAACGCGCGTTTACAACTACATACATTTTATTCAAACCGTCCACATGCTTACGCGCGTTTTATTAAAGCGACGCGCGTTCAACGCTCGCTGAGCGCTTGTCATCTGAACGTTGCCTTAGATATTCTGTGATGACACGTCTACGTTCCAAGCCGTGTAGGTATAGCAAGCCGTACGTCGAGTTGAATTAGAGCTGACCTAGCGTAGTACGAAGTTTCAAGAGATTGCGAGGCCAGCTCATACTGGTTTTGTTACTGATCAAAATCAAAAGTCATTTATTCAAACTAGCGTGAGAATCAGCACTTTTCGAACGTCAAAATTACAAAAGGCAGTCCCCCCAAAACGCCAGCCCTTCACCACTTCCTAGTGCTTTCGCTGAGGAGAAGAAGTGGCGCAACAAACTCCTCACCAGCACAGCTGTCTGTTCAGTTAGAAAATACTTGATTGTATACAATACTAACTGATTACGCGGGCTTACCATAACTACGGTTTCACACGGTGGTAGAAGGTCAGACACGTTACTTATCAGATTTTTACTAAAGCTATTATACGTGGGAATCCCAAATCATAAAAACGGTAATATTACCATCAGAAGTAATTAGGGTGTGTCTATAAGGAGTTAGAGCTAAAAATCTCTTTTTTGTTGCAAATTTTGACATTTATCCGGAGCGGTATTTTGCCTCTTCTTGGAAAACCGGTAGTTAACAAAGCTGAGATTCTTAATTTTTCAAGATCATTATGACAGCTAATCTATACGAAATAATGTCAAATTGACAGTAAAAAGTCGATCCCAGCTGTCATTTTACTCTAGCAAATTAAACAATAGAGTTTAGGCGTTAACGTAACAGGCACCATTCTTGAGTGTCTTTTGCGTGTAACATAGGTATGTTACACACCTTTAAAAATCATCATTGTGGTAAAAATGTGTCATTGCGAGGGCGATTGTTTAACACCTGTTTTTTTCATAATATGTCACAACAATTAGTAATGTAATGATTTTGCATATCTTTTCCTTACTAAATGTTTTTGGTTTGTAAGCAAACGCCCTTGATGTAGTGCGGTTAACGTCACCTACACCTACATTACAGGAAATTCCAATACGTGATCGTGTCAAAACTCTTTTGCCTTTATTTAATCGGTATTCATACAGCTGGGGAATTGAGAAAATAAAACCAGCAATCCTGAATATAGCAGTGTTGCTATGCAGTAAAATAAATTAATATTAAGAAAAAAAAAAACATAAATTCACTTGGCAAAACATGCAGTTAATTTCAACAACAAAAAACCGATTATATCAAGGTTTGTTTAACTACTTTGGTATGGCATATCATATTGTGTCTTTCTAATCAAAGAATATTTGAATAAGTAATATTTAATTAAGTCATATTATACTAGCGAGAAGACACATTTTGTTTAGTTATTATATTTAAATATAACTTTGATATTTGTTAGTTCATGATAGCAATTGAATGATGTTCGTAACAATTTATCATTCGTATGACTAATGTAATACAATCATTTTAAATGCTTCCATTAACAATCAACAAGTAACATAACATCACGCCAGTATACCCCAAATGGTTAGGCAGACCTGTTGTACCTATAGTACAGACGCCAGCACATCTGGGTACCCGAAACTGTCAAATTTTCCCAATCAATTTGGAACCTCATGCTGTAGCGATAAAGTTCAAAATCTATTAAGGAAATTTGACAGATTGTTAGCTTGATGTGCTGACATCTGTACACTCACATTTCGCCAGGTATGTTTAAGAGGAAATGCGGTCGGAGAGACTTTTGAAAAAGTCTAAGTAAAAAGTCATAATTCGAGGTTTGGCTCTCTTCTATTTCTTCCTCCAATATTGGACCAATTTAAAGATATTTCATAAACTGAATAAGAAGGATATATAAGGTGTTCCAAAATAAACTCTACAAACTTTAAGAGATGCTTTAGACCATCAAACTGAAGAACTTTCACTATGACACCAACACTGAAATCACGAAAAAAAAAACTGCTGTTGCATACATTTTGGTTAAATAGGTATTGAAGTTTTGTATTAAACAGAATTTTTTTTTTTCGTGATTGCAGAGTTGGTCCCATAGTGAAAGTTGTTCAGTTTGATGGTCTTAAGCACCTCTTAAAGTTTGTAGGATTGATTTTGAAACACCTTATACCTATAATGTGTCTCTATGCTTTTCTTTTTTCATTAAAAGTTGTCAAATTTGTACACTAGGCGTCCTGTTGACAGCGGTTTAAATCGACAATTTTGAGCATTTTTGAGAGTTCTAGTGCTTACAAAAATAATGTAGCATCAAAAAGGAACCTAGAAGTACCTAGTTAATATTTATTATTCTGTAAAAAATCATTGCTTTATGGTCATCAACCAGAAAGAAAACAGGCGAGAGCCTTTCTATGGAGAAAAGCACCCGCATTTTCTCTTAAGGTGAATGCGCAGTGCTAGGCCGCGATATTAAAATTTTCTTACGTTTTTTGCAATTTGCAGGTCAGTGTCAGGTTGTATCTTGATCAAAATATGGTGACGACGCGACAATAACAGGTACATATTTACAGAATTAAATCATTTGAAAATTTAATACATCTTCCGAAGTTAGATTTGTACCATAAGAGCGAAATCTCTTATGGAAAAGTGCACAAATCCAACTTAGAAAGATGTAGATATTAATGATTCTAATGATTATAAATACGCGCAACGAGACAGTCTCCTTTAGAATATCAGTGTTGCGGTATTTATTTAATAAATATCGCAGAATTATGCTGAGCTATGAGCCTTTTAACTTTTTGTAAATCCTGTGTCCCAAATAAAATATTTTTCTTTCTTTCTTTTCCTTCCATTCCTTCTGCCTCTTCTAATAATGAAATAGATAAATATTATAAAGAACGTCAACTATATCATTGTTCATTATAAACATCCCTTTATGTACAGACGCCAGCACATCAAGCTACTGCAATTTGTCAAATTTCTTTAATAGATTTTCAACTTTACCGCTAAGGTTCAAAGTTGATTGGGAAAATTTGACAGTTTCGAGTAGCTTGATGTGCTGGCGTCTGTACCTATGTCATTTGTGTAATTACATAGTAATTATCGATTAAATAGCATTCATTTAAATTGATAATTTTAACGAACAATGCGTATATTTAAACGTGTGTCCAATTTACGTTGTATAGTTGTTTAAATTAATTAGTTTTTTTCTTCTTTTATGTCTACGAAAAAATATTTAGAGTTTTCTGATCAGCATCATCAAAGAAATTTAATTTTCTTCAAAAACGGCGCGTTTTACAGACTTGTTTGTAGTGATGAAGTTGTAATCGACGTAATCCCTTTATATACACAAAATTTTACGGTGCGGCACGACGCGGCGGTTTTCAGACAAATCATTCGGAAAATTCATCAGAGTTATTAAGTAGAAGAGAAGAGTTATTTAAGCACTTGTAATATTTACTCGCTATGGGGCTACGATGCCTATCAATAAGTTCTATTTTTTGGACGTGTAAGGTCTGATTTTCCAATGCCAGATAACTTTATCCGGTTTAAACAGTTCTTCAATATGTCAGTCGTCAATTTTATTCCACGAATAAAATATATCTGTTGATTGAAAAATCAACCCTTAAAATAATAATTTTAACAAATTAATGTGTCGTTTTAAATTTTTACATTTAACATGTTTAAATATTTGTATGCCGTCCTTAGCCTGTGTCCCAGCAGTAGGAACACTAAAGGTTGATTGTATACATTTGTTTTTACAGATGAAAATTGCTTCTATTACAATATATACATTTTATCAGTCATTTCACCTCACCTTTTGTCTTTAAAAACATGTGTGTATGTGAAACAGTTTATATTGGTTCTGTACCTAAAAAAAACAAGACATAAATATTGTAATATAATTGCTGGCTCTATTAATGATTGATAGCTTGAGATACTAACTACAGCAACAGTACAACAGTAATTAATCACAGAAAACTTATAAAAAACGCATCAACTGATTACAAAACTTACGGGAAACGCAACCTGAGATTTTTATACCGCTGGTAAATACTATTTTATGATTACGGTATGAAGTAGCAGCTGTATGAGAGTTGCCGAAAATAGAGGTGAGTGGCGTACGATTGGAATGATATCGGTATGTCCAGCAGTAGACTGGTATAGGCAGATGATGACGATGAAATACTACATGGGAATTCCAAAATGTAAACTTACAATTGAAATCAGATGACGTTATATATTGCGGTAACAGGCGGTTAACCTTAGGTATATGGCAAACCCTTTAGGTAAGCTAATACACTTAAGTGCACGTTTCATTGGTAAGAAAGGTAAAAAGGCGCGTAATTACAGCAAAGCATCCAAATATGGTCATTTCCTTCTTTGTCCAACTTTATAACTGACAGATGATACAAGTCTGAAATCGCCAACACGCTGATATTTGTAACAAGGTAGGTTCCTACGGTTAATACTCTGCATTACCTGACCCCTCTTAAATAAAGTCCTCTAGACCGTATCTCGGCCACGGCGGCCAATCTTAACGGTCAAGCCTTCGGCGCGGGAGATGTTATAGTGTACAAGTGTGCGCGCAGACAGAGACCTTCCCTTACTCTCATAGTCTGGTGGGACGGCAATCCGACACGACCGGAGAGAGATCAGGCGCTATTGCTGTTGGTCCTGCGCCTCATCTCTCTGACCCCTCTTACGATGAAGAAGAAAGAAGAGTAGACGGGTTACGCAAGTCGCTGACTCTAAAATGCCTATACTTTTACATATCGACGCGGTTAAAAAAAACATTTCTTTGCTTCAAAGCAAAGAAATGTTTTTTTTTATCTCCTGTAAAATTAACTTTATTGAGATAGACACTATTGATTCTTAACCGTCGATATGTATCCGATTTATATTGCATAATGATTAAAAATTACTATTTCCCTGTTTGTTTGCTTTCAAACAGCTCACCTTGTTTCCCCGGAGAGTTGGACAGAGTTGTAACTATATTACACCCACATTTTGCCATAAGTACTATATGTTTAAGTCCCATATAGGCTTGTCAACTGAAAAAATCTAATTAGTCCGTCAGTTAGATTATCAAAAAATATTTGACCCGTATTTTTTCTTTTGTTACGTAAACCAAAATTGACGAAGATACGACGCTTTTAAAATTCTCAATACGTCACACCTTGGTATAATTTTAGTGCGTTCTGACGTCACGAGCCCCCACTCCCGAGTTTTGATGCGTTTTATCTTTGTCAATATTCATTGATTTACAAAAACAAAAAATACGTGTCCATTATTTTCCAATACTCTAACTGACAGACTAAATAGATTTTCAATTTGTCGATGCTGGAAACTAGCCTATATTATGATGATGAGATGGGGTTGTCTACTAAGCACAAGACTCCATTACTTGGAGACGCGTCGTAGTGGTCGCGATCCTCAGCATTGAGCAAACGACGAACAAGAAAACGAAAATAGGGAGAAGCTTATTGTGCCATCTAACAGGCACTAATCCAGACTCAAGTCTGCCTTTAAATATCTACGTAAAAGTATTTAGATTATTCTAATCAGCAACAACAAAGATACACCGCTATGGTTGTGTTGTTTTAATTTTCTACGAAATGTTCAAGGCTGTTTGACCGCTTTGTTAGTAAGTTTCTTAAGCTTTTCTTTGTTCTTGCGGCTCCCTGGAAACTCCTGAAAGAACTTATTCTTCCAACGATCACGTTTCTATTTTCTGTGGTTTAGTGCTTGGTCTGTCAGTCACAAAACTTACGGCTTAGAAAGTAAAAAGTTTTGTTGAATTTGGCTTCCAGTCTAAGTAAAAATTGATCATTATGTAGGACCCTTTTTCAAACAGAGGATATCAGTTCTTCCACTGATATCCTTTATTTCAAACAAGACCAGAAATAATATAACCAGAAAAGTGGTTTTTCCAAGGTCTAAGCTGACGTTGAAGCTAAGAAAGTGGACACATATAGCACGCGTGACTAAAATAAAGTCAAAATAAATTTCATCGACTAAAGAAAATAAATTATATAATCTGTAGTCAAGTCGTTTGCCACGAGCAAAGAGCTAATTTAATGATTTTGGCCACGAGCGAACTCAAAATATACACAGCTGCATGGAAATAGGTACCCAATACTATACTGTAGTTGGGAAATACCCAACATTAACTTAGTAAGTGTGGGCTGTAAGAAACATATTAAAACATATATATTATTAAACTAATAAGTTATTATCATACTGGTATTTATTAGAGTAACGAAAAAATCGGTCGTTTCGAAACGTGTTTTTTAAGACATTTATTTATAGTGTAGGTTTAAAAACGTTAAAAGTTATTCATGACGTATTTGCTAAACTTACATGACGCGGACGCGGTGTCATGATATTTAACGTCAAAATCACTACAATATCGACGTCATTCGTTCCAGTGGCGCATTTAAATAAAATAATTTATTACCTTTTTAGTTTTTGTAAAAAATGTTTTAAGATATTCATGACGTCCTTTTTAAACCGACAAAGCATTTGTGACGTGTTAACATGATACAAATAACGTCACGTTTGTATAATTTATTTTCAAACGATTTCGTATCTGTTTTTATTATCTATTGTTAATTGCTATTCAACCGGCATCAAAAAAGGTGGAGGTTCTATTATATTCGGCTGTGTGTATTTTTTATGTAAGTTCAGCGATATTTTCATCAATTGTGGACGGATTTTGAAAATTATTTTTTTCTTTTTAAGGGTTGGTATACTCCTGAGGTGGTTCTGATGGGTGATTTTTGTGTTAGCTTCAATGTATGTCTTCACTTTGTGTATGTGGACGATGTTATTATAAGTTTATTTGTTGTTTAAATACCATACACTAATCATAAATACCAAGTAGCGGCATTCGAACTTGTGTGGTAAGTAACACAACTAAAAAGTAAAAAAGAAGAACGTTTTTCCAAAAAAAAAGACTTTTCTACTTTGTTGTGTTTTTTTCTGAAAGTCGCATGTTTAATTTTGTAAAAAAGGTTTTATCTGAATTGATACTTTAAATAAAACAATTATGTAGGCGAAACAATTTATATTAGATGGAGTGATTGCGATTTTACAATGGTCAAACACATCTGTCATCAATTGCTAAATTGACTCGATTGCATTATCAGGTCACAAGTTAACAATATAGGAACAAACTATAATGTGATTGTGAAGTCACATTGTTAATTAAGGGGCTCTTGGCTAAATAATAACAGCCACACCGACAGGTCAATCTTCAAGGTTAAGCAAAGCTTGCCGAGGTCAATCCGTAGATGGGTGACCATTCTTTACATACCGAGACCCCTCCGTGCCTCGGAAAGCACGTTAAGCCGTTGGTCCCGGCTGTCATACGTGGATCTTTGACAGTCGTTACGGGTAGTCAGAAGCCCGAAAGTCTGACAACCAGTCTTACCAAGGGGTTTCGTATCATCACTACATAGTATAAAACAAAGTCGCTTTCTCTGTCCCTTTGAACGCTTAGATCTTTAAAACTACGCAACGGATTTTGATGCGGTTTTTTTTAATAGATAGAGTGCTCCAAGAGGAAGGTTTATATATATAATACATGCATGCATGTGATGTCGTAAATAAACACATTTTTTTGCGCTTACTTTTCAAACGCTGGCGAGATAGGTCAAAATAATGTACTACAGTATTGTACACTTAAAAAGGTCTACAAAAAAGTCCGCAATGGTATATGTCTATCTCTTAGGGATAACCCACAATAATCATTTTTTATCCTTTACTTTTTACGAGAAATAATGGCTTATTTACGAAGCGATTTTAAGCAATACAGCATTAATCCTTATCCAATTAAGTACATAAATACATTATGCATTTAAAATAGATAAATATGGCCCTTTACAGCATGTAATTTAAATGAATATTTTCGAAGATATTACAGATTTAAAATGCAGGGACATAGCGGTTGCTGCGGTACCGGCCGCGGCAGCGCGTGCTGGCATTCTTGAAATACCTGTACTTAGTATCAGAATTGCACCCGTGCGAAGCCGGGGCGGGTCGCTAGTTACCCAATAACTGTATTATGGAGATCAGATAGGCAGTCACTCTATGTAAAACTGGTACTCAGTTGCATTGGGTCAGACTGGAAGCCGGCCCCCACATAGTTGGAAAAGGCTAAGCAGATGAGGTATATGTATTTACTGTTTCTTACTTGCGTCTCATTTTCCTCAGTTTGTTATTTAGATTTTTGCGTTGAAACTGAAATACGTAAAGGGAAATGCACAATACCTAAGTTATTAGGGGATATTCCCAAAGCGTCAACCCCACCTGTATGAGGTGTGTCACAGTCTCATAGGTAAACTGATGAATATACAAAAGGCGTTTACGCAAATAAAGACGATAAAAACAAATGACATGCTAATTATTATAATTTAAACAATTTGTAGTCAAGGAGATCATTAAAAGATCACTAGTATTACCAGTGTTGTTTATTCAGAACAATGATGACGCTTTAAGAAACACCAAGAAATCAAAAGACATTATTCAAATAACACTGAGAAACAACCCTTTTCGTAAAATGGACGACAAAGACGATTACAAATTTCGCTAATTACAAGGTAACCACGCTTGAAGCATTCTGGCTACACACATACATACCTACTAACAAAACACTTCCTCTCTTCTTAAACATCATCATTATAAATTAGTCCTTGCTCTTGTTTCATGTTTGTTATTCCATATTATAATATATATAATTATGTATACGCTTTATGTGTGTATATTTCGACACCTCCATGCAATAACATCGTAACTCACTTTTTGTGATTTTACAGGAGAGCGATTTTAAAGTTTGAAAAATTATAACAAACTCAAAACACCCCGTACAATTTTTGAAGCTGGCTCTATTTAATATAGTTTAGGCGGACTATAAATAGGTATGGTTAAGTTGTAAAATAAAAATTGTTTTCATGGGTTTTCATGACATACGTGGAAAACAAAACAGTGAAATGACATATAAGTTACGAGGACAAACATTGTATGTCTAAGTTAATTTTTTTTTTTTTTTTTGTAGTTTAATTTATTTTTGTGGTCAGATAATTGTTACTCCAAGGTGTTAAGTTACATATTTTTAGAAACGAAAGGGAATAGAATTACAATGATAGTACAGAAAAAATGCATTTTTTTTTACATAACAATGCCGTTGTAACTCAATTTTCGGAAAAAAGTGAGTTACGATGTTATTGCATGGAGGTGTCGATTTATTGTGTAATGTAAATGGTACACTACTGTCTATATGCAGTAATTTCTCTCCTTCTACCTTTAATCCATCCGAAGATTATCCATAAAATATCGCTTTTGGCTTTAAGACCACCAATTGATAAAAAAGTTCAATAAGTTTGAGGTTGAGTTTGTTATCTTGAATCCATAATATTAAAAAATATATAAATATTATTTTATTATATAAATAATATATTAAGTAAAGTGACAGATTGTTGTAACAAAAAAAGAAAAATTGAAAAGAAAATCCATTTTTCTAAGGGGGAAGCGTCAATCTAATTTCATAAAAAAAACATGTAAATATGTAATTGAATGACTATTTCACGAATACCAATCAATGGGATTTTAAGAACTTAGAGGGTTGTATTTATGATTTTTAATAATTATATTTCTGTAAAGTCATATTTGATACTCGCATGGCTCGCAAATCATAATTTAATCAACTTTTAACTTGACACTGACCTGCAAATTACAAAAATACATAAGAAAATTTGAATTTCGTGGGCTACCAAGAGCGTCCCCCTTAAAAACAACAAACCGTTTATTCTATGAACCTACATAGTAAATATTGCCTACTTAAAGTTAGTTTCATGAAACACGAATCTACATAGTTACCCTTACCACAAAGTTTAACAACTGTGTACCTACGCTAAGTTAAACGATAAATTGAAAAGTTCAACGATTTGTTTCAAGTTTTTCTTACTGCGTCCAAATATTATTCCACAAGTATACAAGTTTGTATACAAGTTTGATAAAATTATGCTAGGTTTTCAGGGAAATGACTTGCAGTTGATTTATCAGTTCCTAGTTATTACATCAATTAAACCGCCATCAGTGCCCTCGGACGATAGCGCTCTATAATGGAAAGTTCTCTTGAAAGTGTTCTTGTGGAAAAAATAAGAAATAGATGATCATTTAATAAGTCATATAGAAATCTTTATTGAATATACTTAACCTTTATGAATATAAGATTCAATCTATTTAATCTTTTGGTTATCTTTTTAAAGTTACAATTTCACTTGAGATTGAGATCTCAAGTCACACCTAGAATCTATACTTACCAGATTTTTATCCAATACACGTAACTCAAAAAACTAATATTATAAAAGAGAAAAGATTTGATTTCTTGCATGTCTGTTTGTTACATTTTCCAGTTAAAACGGCTGAACGGATTTAGATGTAATTTGGCACATGGATGGACCATGACCTGGATTAGGGTCAGCGCAGACAGAAAGGAGCGCAGCGGAGAGGATTTTATTAAGGCACACGAAAATCAACTTTAAAATTATTGAAATAAAGTGCATAATTATGCTTGAACCTGACAAAAAATGCTCGCGCGTCCTCGAAGATATGCGGGAAGGCACGAGCGCGCGCGACGTTGAGTCGGCGCCCCGTCAGAAAATGCCCGAGACCGCGCGAGAATTATTCCTCTCTGTCTACGCTGACCCTTAGGATATAGGATTTTATCTCGATACTCCCACGGGATCGAGACTAACGAAACGACTAATAGAAAAGTATGGAAGAAAAAGATATTTTGCATCGACCACAAATACATTGGAATAAGGGCAGGAGGATGATTATTCCCACAGGATTGAGACTAATGCGGGTGAACCCGTGTCGCGCAGCTAGTAATCAATAAAATTAATCATGGACGAAGCAGCTTAAGAGGAAATGCGGGTTGTCTTTTCTCCATAGAAACGCTCTCGCATGTTTTCTGTCTGATTAATGACCACAAAGCAATGATTTATTTACAGAATATTAAATATTAAGAGCCTACACTACCTCAGCTAAAATTCACTCTTTAACTCGCTCGCACGATACTGCTACTGCACGAGACAGAGTGCGGTGCTAGGCGGCAGGCAGCGCCAATAGTTTAGGTATTTGCTTTTTACGGTGAAAATAATGGTAATTAAAAAAAAGTAAATAACATAGGACCTGCTTTATAGTTATTTCGGTTAGTACACAAAGTTTCATGATCTAATTTGAAGTATTTTTTGAATACCGGCGGTTTATTGTTCGGTTTGGAGGTAACTTTGGAATTTTTTTCTATCGAGAAAATTTTATGAAATCGTGTTTTCGTCTAACATAAGACCTAACATTAATCCTCAACTTTACCATATATTTATTTCAAAATTAATGCTGCAGTATTTTCGACATAACGGAGGATCATGCTAAGCCACTTGAGGTAGTATAGGCGCTTTACTTGCTGTATGTCCCTATGTTTTCTTTTTTGATGATATATTATTTTTATAAGCACTAGAACTCTCAAAAAAACACTATTCAAACCGCTGTCAACAGAGGCCTACTAGTGTACAAATTTGACAACTATTAATGAACAAAGAAAAACATAGAGACACAGTATATGTATATCCATCTTATTTAGTTTATGAAATAACTTTTAAATGAGTCTAATATTAGGGCAAGAAATAGGCGAGAGCTGAACCTCGAATTGTGACTTTTTACTTAGGCTTTTTCAAAAGTCTCTCCAACCGCATTTCCTCTTAAGACGAGATGGATTCACTTGGACATGACGTCTCTATAACCATCGTTGCATGACATGACGTACTTACACGACATACAGCTATGCGAATACCTACCGTTTACTTCCTCAACAATGAATGAAGTAATCCTCGGTCACCATGCACGCTTGCAGTAAGCACGTGGTGTGAGTAACACCTCGGTATGTACTTATGCAGTAGGTTAACAACTATAAAGTAAGTGCTGAATGACGTCTACTCACGTTCTGCGGTTAAAGCAAGTGCCTATTGCCAAGGCAACTAATAACAGAAGATGAGCAATAAATATGCACTTGTCTGCGAAACTGTTAAATGTCACCAGTTCGTTTGGTATGCGGCGTGATAAGGCTTATTTATCTTTGAACATTAATTATTAAGTAACACTTAATATTCAATGATTAAGGTTTTAAAAGATCGATTTTAGCGATGACTGCCTATTGTGTCACCCCTTGTAAAATTTCTACATTTGTATCTGTAATTTTTATTACATAACTTAAAGTGTAAAGAGATCTTTATGAACCCTGATTTGGGAGGCTAACGTTGAAAAGTGAATGTTAGTGAGTCAACCCCTACAAAGTGATATGATATTGCCATAATGATGTAAAAACAACGTAATGAGCTAATATTTATTTACTTCCAAACAGGTATGTGGAAAGCAGGTTAATTTGTCCAGTGAGATTTTGTTTTATGACGCCATAACATATCAAACGTAACTTTGCCCTCAATTAGCCCCCTACAGAGGGCAATATTTAGGTTAGTATTAGTAGTTTTCCATTTAGGTAATTAACACTATGTATTTACCTTTTATTGCGATTATTGTTCTAATTAACGCTTAGTAATAAAACCACCTTGTAAGGTAAAAACAACTCGTGCGCAGTAGAAAGTTTATATGACGGGAATCTGCTTTAAATATTCGTCATGCGCTTTTGTTGACATTAGTATTAATTTAAAAGTTGCCCTTTCGAATGCTTTTTATATTTTTTGATATAAATACCTTTTTTTTCTATTTTAAACTTACACACGCACCAGCCTAATGACGCTAAAAAGTGGAGATGGGCGTCAATGGAATTTCTAATGACGCCTGTTCGTTTATAATACGTCATAATGTAATACTTGTGAATAAACTTTTATATCGGACATATAATTATTGATATACATACATTAAGAAACTATAGCTTGACACATTATAGGAGTGGCAGACTGGTGGCCAGGTGGGTGGGCGACCTACAGAAGATCGCGGGGAAAACCTAAATAATTTAGTACTTATTTAAATTTTTGAAATAATTTGGTAACTTACTATAGAAACGTACACACATTGCAAGGAAGCTTTAATTATATTTAATTAGCCTTCGAATCTCACATAGTACGAGCCTGTTGGGGTCTCGTCGGATTCGGACATTAATATCATCTGCTTTGACAAATAAATTCTGATGCTTTCTGACAAACTACATTATCTCATAGACGTAGAGAGACGACAACAGTAACAAACCAAGTTTTTATATACTCGTGGATACTTTTCAATAATAATAATAGCCTCCCCGACCGATTTCGGTCACGGTCGCCAATCTCAACGGAGATTAGCCAGGTACGCAGGAGATATTATAGTGCACAAGTGTGCGCGCAGACACAGGTGCACTCCCTCTTCCCTCGTGTCGGATTGCCGTCCCATCGGACTATGAGAGTTCATAGTCCGATGGGACGGCAATCCGACACGACCGGAGATAGATCAGGCGCAGGACCACCGGCTAAACGTGCTTTCCGAGACACGGGTACCCCCGTGTCTCGGAAAGCACGTTTCACACCGCCAACTTCCAACTCTCCGGGCTACTACTAAGAAATTCCCAATGGAAAAACTCAATAACACTTTGCCCGACCCGGGAATCGAACCCAGGACCCCATGCTCAGCAGTCTCGCTTGCGATCACGAGACCAACGGGGCAGTCATTTTTCAATACCGCTTTCCCAAAAGCCTAAAAGTGATGACGGAAAATATTGTAAGAAATTCGGCACGGCCTGAATTTTAAATTTGGCACGGCCTGAATTTTAAATTCGGCACGGCCTGAATTTAAAATCAAAGTCATAAAAACCCCAAAAAGGATCACACTTTACTTTTGAGTCAGACAACACACTAGACAAACTAATCGCATGTTTATTTACTAATGTAAATCTGCGTTATGTACTTTCGTTTTTGTTTCGTGCCATTGACTGTCGTGACGAGAATCTGAAGTTATAAAATTATATTATACAGTCTTCAGAGACGGCTTGTGAATAGCAAATTGTATCTATAAATATCTTAGGGGACAAGTACTGTTTATTTTGTGGCTACGGCAAAAAAGTTGACCCATCTTAATTAAAACGTGGACATCATACGAAGTTATTGCGCGTAGGCATGCTTTTTTAGATTTGTTTACTGAGGATGTGTAGTCACACACATGCAACCTTTTTGCATGCCGTTGTGCAATCAATAGACGGGTATTTCCGAGTTTATAGAAAGAATGGACCTTAGCATACCTCCTTTTTTAGCTTATAGCACTTTGCCCGCGACTTCGTCCGCGTAGGTTTCTTTCCTCAAATATATTTAAAACCCTCTCTCCAACTCCCCTTGAAAAATAGTTTTAGAAAATTAATGTTTACGATCTTCATAATTTATAGCTTCTGCCCGCGACTTCATACGCGTGATTTTTTGTTTCTCCGACCCACCGCGTCGCATCGCATCGCTTGCCTATTATTTTATTTTCGCTTAGCTAAAACTTCTGACTTTTTTTTCTTTTTGCTCAACTCCTAAGGGTCCTAGCGTGATGTTTAATAGCCAATAGCCTTCTTCACGAATTGGGCTATCAAATGCAAAAAGATTTTTATAAATCCGAATGAAAGTTGTGCTAGCGGCATTTTGCGTTTTAGTAATTTTATATTATCTCCGAAACTATATGACCAATTGACATACTGTAAATGGCAAATCTTATCTCTCTGATGCCCTTGTGGTCATGAAATAATTTATTTTGATAAGGATTAATATTTTATTGTTTATATTATCATCCAAACGTAAATATGTCGAAAAAATACTTTTTTAAAACAATAAAAGAAGTATAAAACTTAAAACATAAAAGGTAGAAATATCGTGTCACGGACTTTTTTGTAGAAATAATTAAGACAAACCAGATTGCCATACATTGTTTTCAATTTTAAACAACTGTTTAGACAGCGCGTGCAAATAATTCTGTTTTATGAGGTAATTCTTTTCGACTTGCTAGACAAAAGTTGTGATAGCTTAGTTAATACACATGTTATTAAAATAATTTATAGCCTATAGCACTCAGGAATAATGTAGCTTTCTACCAGTGAAAAAAATTTTAGAATTTTATCATTAGTTCCAGAGATTACCCCCTACATACAAACTTACAAACTTTACCTCTTTATAATATTAGTATAGATCAGTAACTTGATGTCACATAAATGCAGATTTTTGCATCTGAATAAGGCATCTCAGGTCAAACGCCAACTCAAGCGTCAATGTCCATGAGAAAAACCCAGTAAAAAATTATAATTATTATGTTAAAACTGCGATAAACTATAAATATATACGACCTTAACCTTCACACGAACTGGTTATAAACAAGTTACTCTTATAGCATCATATCTTGACGTAACAAAGGTGCTTCTTAAGCCCCTGTCCTACCGCTGACGAGGAAGTCACTAGCTATCAACTATTTTATGGCTCAAAAAACGTACAAAAGGTTATTAGTCCCGTGTAAGTAAAAGAGATACATGACATATATTAATAGTTGATCGCTGAGTGTTCACACTGCTGGCGAGTACTAGTTTGTTGCAACTCCATGAGCTGTCAAAGAAAGTACTCGCTCAGCGACGCTCGCTGTAAATGACAGTGACAGTTGGCCTCATGCACGCAAGCATGAGGCCTGGAAGGAAATCGGGAGGCGAAACTTGAAACACGCGAGACACACGTCTATTACATACACATACGCATAACAGTGAGTAATCGCTCGCCGCCGTCGAATACTTGCTGTTAATTGCTCGCCAACTCATTTTTAGTCACTAGCTTTACTCGCAGATGGTGGGACATGTGCCTTATGCAAAGCAGACAGTTATGTTGTGACGTCAATAGACGTCACACATATAATATAATACGTCCATAATAATACGTTAACGGTGAGAAAACAGGTTTTACAGAAATAACTTTATGCAAAAACCTTATGATAGTAACCTGGGAGAACCCAGAGTTTGTAATCAAATACGTCTTTAAAGGTGCGATTAAATTATTCTAATGCGAGAGTCTGATAATTATGGAGGGACTGTTTGCACAGTATACGAATATATTGTGCTGTATGTAAAGAGTAATCCCCTTACTAATAAACGTTGTATAGCGTCTGTATAGTTACACGTTTTGTCTTCTTCAATCGAAAGTTAAATTAATAAACAGCCTCCTCGACCGATTCCGGTCACGGTGGCCAATCTCAACGTAGATTAGCCAGGTACAATAATGTTACAATAATGTTACAATAATGTTACAATAATGTTACAATAATGTTAGCTGGCAACATTATGACACTCCAATCTTAATCTAAGATTAGATTAAGATCTTATAGGTTACTTGATTGAACTTAACCCTTTCAGTAAACTGTCGAATAAATTGTCACTTAATGAACGTTTCTGCCGAATAGTTGGATCATTTTCACATGTCTATTTTACGGGATATCCAAATGCATTAAGTACATAACAATTGTCAATAGTAGCTAAATTAAAACTCCACGAGTAGCTAAACTAACTAAGTACACCAGGCGCACCCAGCAAGTTAAGACACATGTAGGTATGTATATCGGATCGAAGTAGATAATACAATATTTGTTCCAACTTTAGACTATATTCTTCTTTAGACTATATCATGAATCATGATCAATAACTGTGACTCAATCTAAAAAAAACGTCGTTTAAATGTAGGAGGTCCGGTTAAGTTGATTATAACAATTATCATTAATTTACATAATGGTAAGTGCTGACGATTTAATACGTCACGTGTTATGGTCTCTTGCGCAGAAAACTACTTTAACGCGTCATTGACAAGTTTTGAGCGGAAACAGGAAAGAAATCAACTATTTTTAAGCATCTAAAAGCGTTTAAGACGACTCCTGCGCAGGTGGCTACAAACCATGACGTCTTAAGACGTCAGCAGCAGCTTGATTATAAAACCTTTATACTAATAATAAAGCTGAAGAGTTTTTTTTTTGTTTGAACGCGGTAATCGCTGAAACTACCAGTTGGATTTGAAAATTTATAAATTCTATTCAATAATACATTACTTAAATCTTCTTTATCGGCCTTTTTTCGTACGCAACACAAAACGACATTTTTACGACTGAGTCGTAGAAGACACCTGAAGCCATAATAATGTTTGACTAACGGCTCAAGAATGTCCAAAACTGGAGGATGCTGTAGGCATTTTTCTAACGTTATGACTGCATTTTATAAGGAAACAAGGAGTGATTTGGGGTGCATTCTTTGCCAATGGTTTATGAAAGACCGTGTAGCTTTAACTTGACGAAGTCAGTGCATAGCACGAGTCACCGGACCAGATTTTAAAATAAAAAATAATCTTTTCGAACATAATATTTATATTTTTTTAAAACTTTATCGACCAGACGCACTAAAATACCACAGTAAATATAAAGGAACCAATTAATATTTCATGAATGCCAGTCTTTTTGGCACGTTTCTGGGTGTGAATGTCCTTTTGTTTGTGTTTTTAGAACGATGTTACTCATCGCACGATATATGTATAGTTACACTCTTTTAGATCTAGTTCTCATTCGCCAAATGTGAGCACATTTGGCGTATAAGTGTTAGATCAAATAAGTGTCACATTTGACCGTCAAGATACTTTTTTTCTTTATTTAGAACTGCTAACATAAAACTAGTAGATAAGAAATAAATTAGATTCAATACTTGACGATATAGTATATTTCATTACAAGTGCGGAAAGGTTGTCATTGCAAAGAGTTCCGACAAATGTCTACCCGAGCCGAGGTGCAGCCGAAGGCGAGGGTTGACAGTTGGAACAAGTTGCAATGACGGTTTCGCACGTGTACTGAACGACTATTTTTAATACAGTTGCGAAAAAATGAAGCAATTTAATAAAATAAGGTGGCGTTAATTCAAAAAAACACTCGCAAAGAAAATTTCTGAAAAATGGCGCCAACCGTAGAATATAAGCAAAGATTTTTTTTTTCTTCACCCATTGGTGCCTACCAAAGGGAACTATGCCCATACAGCCAAGTCTTCAGTAGAATTTTTTTATTGATATGAAATGAAAATGAAATTTAATGAGATGAAATGAAATGAAACCTAACCTAACGTATTCAATCAAATCATTAAATCTGATATTCAAACAAATTAGTAGCTTCTTTTTAGAAATATACGTATTTGCATGAATCATAAAAACTTCTATGATTTTTTTTAGTAAATACTTCATGGTTGGTTTTTCTTTTTAATAGAAATTATTTTGACAGTTGGGAAAGAGAACGCACAAGTTCGGGAAAGGTAAAAAAAAAGCACGAATATGTAATAGCCCACATCCCGAACGCTATACGTCCCTGCAATACGCCACGTTTTGAGCAACTGTATTAAAAAATATATAACGACATATACTCAACACAAGTTTTATAGAGGTCCCGAAATTTAGCCTATTATTTATTTAGGTAAAACTTTTTTTTATTGCTGAATGGGCCCGCTCTTGACCTCGATCACGGCTGATGGAAAGCGATGGATGGGGTCTATGACGGAACGAGCGTGCCCAGAAGATGCCTAAGGCACTGGAACTCCCACGCATCGGCGAAACAGCAGGCTGCTTCACAAACCAGGCGGGCGTTAGCCCTACCACCGCAAGGGAAGAATTGGCCAGTCAAATAAGGTGTTGGGTATCCAGGATGCGCCGAGCGCTCGGTTCAGTTGAGTAACTGTTGGAACAAACTGCGCTACACGAGAAGGCTACTATATGTATCCAAAAAACCAACATAATATACAGCGAAAGGAACTTCATTTCAACAGGGTATCTAATAAAGGATAACTATTCAAAAGAACGAGACGTATCGGGACACCTCTCGTTCTTTATTTTGTATAGTTATTTAGTAATTTTTATACAAGGTGTAACATAATTAACACAAGACCTCATACACCCCAATTAGAGTATTGAGTTAAAAGCATAATACAATGACCAAAACTTATTTTTTTTACAGCTTGCTATTTTTATTAAGAAAATCATGTTGACACTACCATTATTTTATGCATTTAAAATTGAGTCTTATTGCCTTGATGTAAGGTTTAATTTCCATTTCTCTTTTCTTTTTTTTTAAGGTTTTTTTCCTATGGGCTGTGTGGGACGTTTTTTTTTTTAAAAAAAAATTAAATTTTATTTAAAATAAAAAATACCTACTTAATTTTTGAAAAAATACCTATATTAAAAGTTACTGGAATCGAATCGAATCGAAGTAGTCAATTATGAACAAACTACTTTCAGGATTTGCGTTTATTCTGTTACACCTTGTATATGAAGACCAAAGCACGTTAAGCTGTTGGTCCCGGCTGTCATTAGTGAATATTAGCCAGTCCTTTAGGTCATCAGAAACCTCAAAGTCTGACAACCAGTCTTACCAAGGGGTATCGTATTACCCAGTAACTGGGTTGTGGAGGGAAATAGGCAGTCGCTCTATGTAAAATACTGGTATTCAGTCGCATCCGGTTAGACTGGAAGCCGACCCCAATATAGTTGGGAATAGGCAAGATAGATGACCCTACCTTTCAGCAAAATTGCTGTTCTATAAATTTTGACGAGTTAAGCGAGCATAAATGTACCGAACAGCTGATTTTTTTTCCGAGATTTCAGGTTTGGTCCCATAGTAAAAGATGTTCGTAATGATGAATACAATGACCCGAGATTTCGTGTATGAATAGATAAACCTTATATAGATAAGCAATTTCATCTTAATAAAGATCTTTTTTAAAAACCTTGCCCAACCATAGGAATTTCTCCTCTATTGTATGTGCGTTAACAAACATTAAGCTCACATACACAAACAGCCAGACCCGGAACAACTACTTGTAGGTCATACAAATATTTGTTCCGTGCCGGAAACGAACCTGCGATACGCAGCGCAGCAGTCAATCGCTTAACCACTGCGCCAACCGTGCCGTCCAGATCTATACTCAACATTGAAGATTTAAAAAAAAACCGGCGTCCGTATAAACCAATACATCATTCCACATACAGGTTTTGGAGTCAATGACACCTCAAGAGGGTCAAGGTTGCGCAACCACTCAACCAACTTTCGTCCAATAAGATCACGTAACCGGACAATAACCGTTTAGCAACCGCAACCTAATTTGAATAAAGAATCAATGATGACCTTGCAGCGGGGTAAAAAAACTGGTTTATGAAAACATCAAGCTTGTTTTGCTTATGCAAAAAGTAATCTAGATTCGTGAAAAGTGAAATGACCTGTGTTTTTAGATCTTTTACGAACAGTCTAAGTTAAATGAGCTAAGTTATTGGAACGTAGTTACTCACTCTTGCAAATGAGAGTTAGAGCGAACAAAGTGACATTTTGACTGCCGTGACACTTATGTTTTTTTTCATTTTGAATTTATTTCATTGTGCCTGTTATTTTTTTAATCTGTACTAATAATAAAGCTGAAGGCTTTGTTTATTTGAACGTGCTAATCTCTGAAACTAACGGACGGATTTGAAAAATCATTTTGCATTTGATAGCCCAATTGTTGAGGAAGGAATCACGCTATCATCAGGGACTACATGACCTAAAGCGCGGTCACTGTCGGACTGCACAGAAAAGAAAGAGAAGCGTGATGACACAACGCTGGTAATTTATTGCAAAATATGAAGCAATTATCTATTTACAAAAATTATTGTTTGGACAAAAAAAATTAAAACACTAGTGCTTTATTAAGTTGCTTGTAGAATAATCTGACAAGAATCAGAATGATTGAATGTATATTAGTATGGATTTATTGTAAAAAGAAAGGTTTTAGAGGTATCTTCATGATTTTTTTCTATTGTATAAAATTAGTTGTATTATGTTTTCAACACACTATCTACCTAGCATATATCCTGAAGAATATCATATATTTTTCTGATTTTGTTTACTGTAGTCGATCATATACTTTTATTGCTTCTAAAGCTTGCGTTTAGGTCCTGTAATCCCATAAGGAATCGAGCAAAAAAGAAAAAGTACGCTGAGCGAAAACGAAATAATGGCGCGGTGATCCGATGCGACCAAGTTGGGTCAACAAGAAATTTCACACGGACGAAGTCGCGGGCAGAAGATAGTATATAGTATACAGCAAAAAGAACTTCGTATCTACCGGAAGTCCCATATCCGCTCGCGTATTTAGTTAAAAAAATTGCTGTTATTCGTTGTTGTCGAATAATAAAAAATAATCATTAAGTACAAGTAAATAAATTTTCTCCGCATTAGGAGAATTTTCCTTTCTCGGAGTTAACTTCTAATCTGACCAAATATTACTGAATAATATCAGTAATTAAAACTAGTATCTAACACGAGGCTGTTATCCGAGTTCCACGACCCAATGTCGGAAATATGTAGAGGACAATACCGACGTCCTTAAAGTTAAAGTTAGAACTGACTTGGAACTAACAGATACTGGGACACATCACGACGACACTACCTTTACATATTCAAAACTCTGTTGGTTATGGCTTTTTGGATATCAATAGACACAATATCTTCAATTTCTTGGTGCTTTTTAAAATTAGTGGAATTCCATTAATATTTTCCAAACTCGAACTCATGAGTTCATGACATCTGGGACTACTATTCTATCAGCCATAAATAAAAATTAACGTCTAGATAAATCAAAATATTAGATTTTTTTACATTTTATTCAGGATTTTGATCCCGGCTGTTATTCGTGGATCTTTGACAGTCGTTACGGGAAGTCAGAAGCCCGAAAGTCTGACAACCAGTCTTACCGAGGGGTATCGTATTACCCAGTAGCTGGGTTGTGGAGGCCAGATAGACAGTCGATCCATGTAAAACACTGCTATTCAGCTGTATCTGGTTAGACTGGAAGCCGACCCCAACATAGTTGGGAAAAGGCTAGGCAGATGATGATATGATTTTGATCCACTTTTATTTAAAAATTATACGTGTTTTATGTAGAGATGTCATTATACTTGTTTAACATAGACCTCTTATAATTTTTCATGCATCATGCATAAATTCAAGACTTCTTCTCATGAGTGTAGGCAAAAACTACGGAACGTTGGCGTCCGTCACCGTTCTGTAGATCCTTTCATACTTCTTTTGGTTCGTTTACGTCTATAGTTTACATTCATACTCGTACATCTACCGATCTAGTCCGTTAAAATCTAACGTGGCACACTGAGCGTAAAGTTGAGGTGTCAATACTGGCAATCCTTAGCATGAGGTGTAATGAGATGACAGATGAGGTCAAACTCGCTTCGCCTAAGATTCTCGGTAAGATTTTTACAGAATAGACCTGCTGGACATACACGCACACCGAATTTGATTACTACGTCTAGACACGTCAATCTCAATATCTTGTAACTTTCAAGAGTTACGTCATAAATCGTATATATGTGAGCAAATATGTACAAACACGAATGAATTCAACTGTCAATTGCAAAACATTCACAATATCGTGATCTTCTAGGTAGTGAACGGAGTTTAAGCACTGCATTGTGTAACCGGCTCTTAATCGCAAACTAGAGGGAATTAACGGAGTGCTGATCGACGATGAATGCAACGGATAGTTAACTAGGTTTAGGAGACGTTCTAAGGGAATTAGTCGTGTAATCGAATTATTCGATTTGCAATTGACGATTACTTTTTTCATATCAATGCAAAATTAACTTTTGTAAGTTTCAACTAAACGATTCTGATGCTCAGCTAAAAAGAGAAAAACTTATGAACCAGTGACGTTGAACTAAGGTTGAACAATAACTTCAAAACGAGTTAAAACGATAGAACTTTAAGAACTCCTCTCCAAGAAAAAACAGACCTTACCTAGTACCCTTTTTTGTAAATAAAAAATAGTCATAGATTTATTTCATTGCTTTTTTATAAAATCACGCCTGTGATTCCCCTAAATGTTAGACAGAGGTGTAACTTAGTATGTATAGACGCCAGCACATCAAGCTACTACAATTGTCAATTTTTTTTTGATAGAATTTCAACTTTATCGCTAAAGTGTAAGGTTCAAAGTTGATTGGGAAAATTTTACAGTAACGGGTAGCTTGATATGCGCCCGTCTTAAATCTTATAAAGAAAACGTGTTCTTTGTTCTGTGTTAGTATATGTTAAGGGGGAGACATTTGATTGACAGTGAATAAGAAATACGTTATTGTACGATGTCTTAATTTTATAGTTAGCAGTTTAAGTTATATTTAAATTACTTATTAGCTAATAGGCTAGATTGTAATGTAAATAAAGTATCACCGATTGTGCTACTTTAAAAGGGGAAAAAAGAAAAGTTATGTTTTTTGTTGTGTGTTTGTTTATATGGATGCGAAACACAATAACATACGACATTATAATAATTAAGGAAACGTCGCGATTAATGTCAATAACGGTCTTGGAGCCCTAATGATCCCAACTATTGCGAAAATGGAGCTCTATCTACGAGTGTATTAAGATCTAAACACATTGTTCGTACGACCGCTCTCAATTTAGGACAAGACTTTACCCACCCTAGTTATACACACGTATTACGAGATCACGACCCATATTGTGCCTGGTTCAACAGTTGTGAGCTGAGATTACAAAGCTCAAAGCTGTTTTGATTATCTTAGGTATTACACTATAAATAGATATAAACCTGCTAAGTTTACGATGATGTAGGTAATTATTACAAGTTAATAATAGGTTTATTTAATAAATAGAGATTACAAAATAAGGCCAATCCTACTAATATTATAAATGCGAAAGTTTGTATGTATGGATGTATGGATGTTTGTTACTCTTTCACGCGAAAACTACTGAACGGATTTTGATGAAACTTTACAGTAATATAGCTTATACATCAGAATAATACATAGGATACTTTTTATCCCGATATTCCCACGGGATCAAAACTTACGCGGGTGAAACCGCGGGGCGCAGCTAGTATAGAAATAAGCCGAATTGATAACTATTTTGTAGAAATGAAAAACCCAAGAGCGTTGAAAACCTGAGGAGTAGGTAATTCTCGTAATTTTAAGAACGTTCTCAGTCGGGGGGGATTCTCGTAATTTTAAGAACGTTCTCAGTCGGGGGGGATTCTCGTAATTTTAAGAACGTTCTCAGTCGGGGGGGATTCTCGTAATTTTAAGAATGATCACAGTCTGATCTCAGTCTCAATCTGTCAAGAATACGTCTAATTTCCCTACATTTTGACAAGTTTTTGACATTTGTTTGTCGCCGAGATGAGACTGCGACTAGATTTTAAACGTTTTAAATTACGAGAATTTGCCTTCTGGTATTTGTTGTAAGGCCTACACTATCTATAATCAATTGGAAATATTGTAAAAGCAAAATATTTTTAATAGAGTACCTAACCATGGAGTTTCTTCACGGCTCTTCTCCATAGGAAACGACCAGTCATGCTATTCTCTAAGGATACAGCCTTGCGGGCAGCGCTGTCGCAGCGGTAAAAACAATCGTTTCAGCGCTGCGACAGCGCTGCCCGCAAGGCTGTATCCTTAGAGAATAGCTCCCCAGACTGACGTTTCATAAGCGCTCGTGTAGATTTATGTGAAATAAAATATTTTGATTTTGAACCAGTTTTATTCTTCAGAATATTGGGCTGTTATTTTAAAAGTTATTGCTCAATGATGACAGTGAGTTTATTTGTTATTATTTTTAGCTAGGAAAACCTTTATCACCTAATAGGTTCTTATTAATCTCCTTTTCTCGTTGGTGAGTTATCTAAGTACTTAGCTAACTAAAAAAACAATCACGTTTCTTTACAAAATCAATACAAAACTCCTTAACGATAGTAACAGAAGGAAAATCGACACATTACACATACTTGGGCTTTTACGTTATTAGGTCGGTCACCAGGGGCCCAAGTCTGCTATTTTTATAAATTCGTCATTCCAACACGATCCCATTGTCATTTTGCTAAAAGTTCGTAATCTGCTAAATTCATAATGGTCGATCATTGGTCGGTCAATGGTCTGAGAAAAACTATACTAAATTTCATGCTAGATTTCATTTAATATATATTTTTACATATTTACGTATTAGTGTTTACAATCTGAAGTAGTAAGAAGTTCGTTAGCAATAAACATTACATTTATTCATTTGTCATTATGTACGAGATTACCATTTTATGCCATTTCTTTCAATGGAGTGTCAGTGGTTGACCATTGTAAAGTCATAATGGCGCCATTATCAGTATATTAACAAACTTGTCAAAATCAACAATTATGAAATCAATGATAGACCATTCTGACACTATTGTAATAGCAGACTTGAGGCCCTGGGACAAATACAGTACCTACACATTAGTCTGAGATGTGAAAGACCTACCTATAGCTAGGTACCGACCATAAGTATGTGGAAAAACCTATACGGCACATAAGAAAGGTACTTAACACCTAAAGTCAAGTATACACTGGAGTATCTTCTCGAACTTTCCCATGTAATGTAACGTTCTTACGAAAGGTACAATAGAAGCAAAAACCCAATATAAAAATGCATTTCCATGTAATGTAACATTCCTGCGAATGCTCGACACGGTGTTCAAAAAAATGCTCACGACGAGTGAGCATTTACCTGTAACATTCCTTTCTAATTTGTATTTACTCTTCGTTAAGACTGTGCCGGCCGCACAGTGGCGCCCTCATCATTTGATTGGTTATTTCATCCAATTTAGTATGAAAATGCAGAAAATAAGCACGTTAAGTTGTGCTTCACAAGATTATACGTTAATGTTATTAGAAGCGGTAGTTTTATATTGTTTAGTTTTATTATAATCCTTAAAACGCATAACAGTGGCCACTATATTCCGTTTACATAATTAACACAAGACCTCATACACCCCAATTAGAGTACTGAGTTAAAAGCATAATGCAAAGACCTAAACTTATTTTTATTAAAGATTGCTATTTTATTAAGAAAATCGTGTTGACACTAGCATTACTTTATGCATTTAAAATTGAGTCTTATTGCCTTGAAATAAGATTTCATTTTAATTGACTCAATCGGCGTTTAGTATGGAAAAAATACATAATTTTTGTAAAAATACCAATATTAAAAGTTACTGAATTCAATTCAGTAGTCAATTATGAAGAAACTACTAGCAGAACTTGCGTTTATTCTGTTACTCCTTGTATAACTAGCTTCTGCCCGCAACTTCGTCGGAGTGAAATTTGTTGTTCCCCAACCTAACCCGTCGCATCGCATCGCCTGACCGCACTATTACTTTGTTCTTTCTGATTTTTTTTTTTGTTTTTGCGCGCCTCCTTAGTGTCCTTGCGTGATGTTAAATAAGTAGCTTATAGTCTTCCTTAAGAATTAGGCTATAAAATGCAAAAAGACCTTTTCAAATCCCACTGGAAATTCCGAAGATTACCCCCTACATACAAACAAACAATTATTTTACCTCTTTATAATATTATTAGTACAGAGAGTGGCTCGATGTTTTGTTACAAGTAAATGTTCTAGTGACCAGTCTATACTCACCTTAAGTAAAATTCCCCATTGCATATAACGATGTAATCTGATCGAGTCACTGATGAGTGTGTGAACGGCTAACCAATATTCTTATGTTAATTATTTTTTAGGGCCCTCCCGCCAAGTGGGTAAATACGAGGATAGACTTCAATGATAATTACGAATCTATATTTGGACAAAAGTATCTCCAGAAGAATAAATTAAGAAAGTGAAGCACCTGTCACACCGCTGAAAAGGAAGCGATAAGCTTCACACCGCTGGCAAGTACTCGTTTGTCACAGTGACTATAGCTATCAAAGAGAGTACTCGCTCAGCGACGTAGCTGGCAGAACACTCGCTGAGAGTCACACGCTTGGTACATACGGTTATTAGCGAGTAATCGCTCGTCGCCGCGGTCTCGCATTCGCTGTTCGCTATTTGCCAACTCGTTTTTAGTAGCTAGCCCTACTCGCTTCTCGTCATATTCATTTCATACTCTTCAAAGATTACACCATTTTGATGGATCACATTCAGGTCCTTTTAATACTAAGATGTGACCCAGCCAAAGAATCCCTGTGTTCAAAAAATCGATCAAATTAAGTGGTAATACCCCCCATGTGTCACCCACCACAGCGTCATAAGATGACGTTTACCGAACTGACCTCAATGCAATGTGCTTCCCCTTGACACCGACAAAATATTGTTGTTATGCAGAAAATGACGTATTTTCTGCGGTTCAAAGGTGCAATTCGGTATTTTACTGATGCAAGGGTGACGCGGCCAGGTGTGAAGACGGGAAAACCGTAGGAGGAAAAAATAGGAACCTGACATCACGGTAAAAAGAACAAGAGAGAGCCAAGCATAAGCGTGGATAATGATGATGATCTGGATGACAAAGCGTAAAGAGAATCAAGGCTAGGTTAGGACCGTAAAAGCATATCTAGTATTTTTTTTTCTATTAACTTCATAAAATTTGATATACTCATTTATATGTTCACGAAACACAGAAATCGGAAGCGTAAATTGAAATACTGAAAGCTAATTGCTTTGGACCAACAAAACAATAACTCTTCAGCTTTATTATTAGTATAAATTTAGATACTACATGAGTTGAAGGTACTCGTAGGTCGTATGTAACCCAGAAAGGCGCTTTAATTTTTAAAATTATTTCATCACCACTACTCTCAAAACGGTGACGGAAAACATCTTGAGGAAACCGGCATGCCCTAGAACCAGAAATTCGAAGACGACATCTACCAACCCGCACTAAGCCCGCGTGGTGGATTATGGACCACTCCTCTCACCGAGAGGAGACCTGTATCCCTGCAGTGGGGACATTACAGGCTGATTATGCTCACTTAAAATCTGTTCCTTACAACAGCTGATTCACAAATCATTTAAAACGTTACTGTCATTTGCAAGTACCTACCTTTCAATACCATGCTGATGATTGTCTGACTCAATGATGGGAATATAACTTATTGTGTCACGATTTACACACTAATTACAATCAGATTATAAGCAAATTCCCATAACAACTACAATCACTCATGATTATTAATATTTATTATATTATGTCGCTCAAATATTTAAATCTTTGGCCAACGCACCGACAGTAACACGCATTATCTCAATAACTTATAACTTCCTTGCTCTATTGTTTGGAAAATGTATATTTAAGAACAACTAGACCGCCTCTGTACATATATGTGCTTGAAGTATTAAATAAATAAACTAGACTTGCTTAATAGTGCTAACACATAATGTTATAATGTTCATAACCAGCATATTTGTTAGGGTGTCTACCAAAGCCACCATCCACGGCCCTGCGGCTCAACCCTAAAGGGTCCCAGAAACGATCAATTGCGATTGACCGATTGTTGATTGATTCCCAAACGCTTCAATTGCATTTGGTAGACGATCAATTTGCGCAACAATGTGTATAATCACGTTAATATAGACAATTGTAATTGATCGGTACGGGGAACCTTTAGCCTTAGACACTGGGCTCATTTTAGATATACTTAATTTGTCCGACTTGAATCATTCGGCAGCCGGGCTAACCTTTGGTGTGTAGACACTCATGTGGAATTCTAGCTAGCAATATACATCTTAATTTCAAGCATAATCAAAAGTCACAAGTTGCAAGAGTTTCAACAAATTTTTTGCGTATAGTTTGAGCGAGCATGCTATCTGTGACTCTTTAGTCGAATGTGAATAAGCATGCTTTAGGTTTTGCTAAGAAATGTGAACAGTTGAAAAGACATTACAGTATTTTTAAATATTCAAAATCATCACGAAACTTATTACGAATTTAAAAAAGTCTATATGTCATTTTTGTTGAATCAGGTCAAGACATACCTAGATAATAATAATATAATAATAATAATATTTATTTGTTCAAGACTTAAACCTATTTACAATTTTTATACCTTAATTTTATTTGACTTTGTAAGTTAGTGGCAAGATACTAGACATGTGCAACTGGGCTTAAACTAGGAGGACTCCTGTGCTATAAGCACCAGTTACTTCCGTCACCACCGTGATCGAGCTGCCATTACATGTGTGGTGCGGTGCAAATATTAGTCCTACTAATATTATAAATGCGAAAGTTTGTATGTATGGATGTATGGATGTTTGTTACTCTTTCACGCGAAAACTACTGAACGGATTTTGATGAAACTTTACAGTAATATAGCTTATACATCAGAATAACACATAGGATACTTTTTATCCCGATATTCCCACGGGATCAAAACTTACGCGGGTGAAACCGCGGGGCGCAGCTAGTAATACAATATTATTAATTGCTATCATACGTTGGTGTGTGTGTGTGAGTGATTTGTGTGTGGATGAGGGTGTGTGTGTGTGTGTGTGTGTGTGAGGGAGGGTGTGTGAGAGGGGGTGTGTTTGTGTGAGTGTGAATGGGCCTGAGTGGCTTTATTTTTTTTATTTTTTTTATTTATTTATTATTCATTTTATGCTTTTTAGTAATTTTTCAGTGTCTACATAATTTTGAGAGAGAAGGAAGTTGTCTATGGTAAGTTTTAGTTTTTTTATCGGTAAGTTATACAACTGTGTATTTCTACTAATTTTGTTATAAAGGTACGGACCCATATAGCTAGGTTGTCTCCTGTAAAAGTCTGTTTTACACGGTTTCAGGTCAAAAACTAAGTCCTTCCTACGTTTGTTTTTTAACCTTTCCGGATCGTACGCTGAGCCTTTATGGCTTATAAGCAGGACCCTCCTAATATAAAGTTGTCGAACCGTTAAAACCATACAATCCTTATATAACTGTTCCGTTGGATACTGGAAGTTTTTTTTGTGTATAACACTGAGAACTGCTCGCTGGGATCTTTCTAGGTTTAATATATGAGTTTTGTGTGTACTGCCCCAGATAGAGATACAATATTCCAGCACTGACTGACACAGGGATAGATAGATTGTTTTCAACAGGTTCGGGTCACACACCCTGCGTAATTTTTTAAAAACTGTTATTAACTTTCTAACCCTAGAGCTAAGTGTTTTTACGTGGTGGTGGAAGTTTAACTGGTCATCCACTTGTATACCAAGATATTTTATACAGTTTGTTTTTTCAATAGGGAGACAGCTGCATTCACTGATATTATTTTGTTTACACGTGTGTGCTCGAATTTCAACCAAATCATTGGCAGATGGTGGAGCCTTCTTTATCGAGAACATGAGATATTTTGTTTTTTCTACGTTAAGGGTAAGTAAGTTTAGGTTAAGGTATCCAAGAACTGTTCTCAGCCCGGCGTTTGTAAGAGCAACTACCTCTGACCATGTGTTTCCATGGAAGAGGATTGCCGTATCGTCTGCATAGGTTATTATTTGACCATTTTTTAGATTTAAATTACATATCTCATTTATATAGATCAGAAATAAACTAGGACCGAGCACACTCCCCTGTGGTACACCAAAATCTATATTTGCAGTATTACTTATGTACTTGTCAATTTTAACTATCTGAGTTCTATTAGTAACATAGTCCGTAAATAATTTAAGAGGGGTTCCTCGAATTCCTATTTTCTCCATCTTCTCCACCAGCCTGGGGACAGAGACGGTGTCAAATGCTTTTGCTAAATCTAGGAAGACTCCTATGCATTTATTTTTGGTGTCTAGTTTACTTGCAATATGATCTGTTAGTTTTATTACCGCGTCCTCTGTAGATTTCCCTGATACGAAGCCGTATTGGTTTGAAGAAATTAACTTATTTTTATTTAGATAATTTATTAGTCTGCTATTCATGAGTTTTTCTATTATTTTGGAGAGTGTTGGGAGTACAGAAATTGGTCTGTAGTTGCAGACACCGGCCCTGTCACCAGACTTGTAGATTGGATGGACTACAGACAGTTTAAATAGTGTGGGGAATGTTCCCGAGTTAAAGCTTAAGTTGGCAATATGAACAAGAGCGGGGACCAGAACATCTCTAGCTATCTAGATGCTTTTACTTCCAGCAATGTGTCGCTGTGTTCTCTCCCATGGATGTCGTTGGAGATGATAATGGCATAGGTAAGTATATTATTATTAGTATGTCTAGACTACACGAGTAGCATTGCCCTCTAGACAAGAGGGCGTATAAAGAAACCATTTGCAATGACGGCAGTTTAACGGCCAATTTCACCAAAACTCTGTTACTTAATAAGTATCGTACCTACCTAAACATAGATAGATGGACTGTTTTGATTTTACAAATAGTTCAAATTCTTTACGGGACGTTAAATAATTTTCAAAATGTTGGAACGTTTCGGTCATTTTGTATTTTGTGCTTCACGAACTGTGTTCAAATACACTTTATTCTTTTTTTTTTCTTTTAAGGTACGTTTTTTTTTTTATGCTGAAACTCAAGTCGCAATCTCATCTTAACGACAATCAACGTCAAATTGACAAAAAAAAAAACATGTAAATTGGAGTTTTTTTATAGATTGAGACTGAGAATTTGAGTTCGAACGTGCTTAAAAATACGGGAATGGTCCCTCGGACAATAATGACGGATGGCCCTAATAAACCATTTTTAGCGTTTATTGAAGAACTAATCAGGAGACTTTTGTATAAAATACAATCAAGTCAATAATTTTACATTAAGTCATGAAAATTTTGGAGCATTTTTATAATGAAATTAAAGATATGACGAGTCTGTGACGAGTGAAGATATGGTGAGTATTTTATGGTTATAATTAAGATAGAAAGGTATTTGTTTGGCGATCAGCTTCTAGTAGATTTCAAGCAGTAATGTTAGCAAAATAATTTAGGCAGCATATCATGGAGTAAGCCTTCATAGCTTGGTAAATTATGGAACTCTGTGATATAAAAAACAGTCGCTTTTCAAAAAGAGGTTTGACAAACCAATTTCTACGGCAACCTACCACTTTATCCGCAAAATGGGGAGCGTTCACGACGTACGGCATTTCATACAAAATTTCAAGCCCACACCCTAATTGCGTAACACACTATCAATCTAAATCTGAATCATTTTGAAGGATATTGCTAATCCATTACTTACTTAATATTATCGAAAAGTGTCTGCTGAACAACGTAAACAACGAAATGTATGTTGTTGAACTGTCAAAATGAAACCCATTGCCACTGATAGTGTGTTACGCAACTAGCCCGCCGGTGTCGTTGGGTTCGCATTTTCGTTGTTTGCCATCGACTTCCGAAATTAAAGTTATTTTTCACTTTGTAGTGTCTTTTTTGGAAGCGGGTTGTTTTTTTTTTTTTTGGTAAAAAAGTTTTTTAAGATGTACTTACCCACGCAAATTCGTATGACACTACGTGCTATGTAAATATCAGTGACAAGAAGTCATTATAACATCATCATTAATATAAACTAAGTGGCAAAAATACGTATTATTGAAGCTAACTCAAAAACTACACAAGCAGAGTTAATAAAATTTAAATAGGACATTCCCCTGAGGCATACCCTATCCATGCCCTATCCATTAAAATCTTTTTTTGTTTATATCGATGGAGATATCACGTAACAAACATAAAAAACATAAAAAAAATTGAGAGCATCCTGCTTTTTGAAGTCGGTTAAAAAATTATATTATACAACTAGCGACCCGCCCCGGCTTCGCACGGGTGCAATGCTGATACTAAGTATAGGTATTTCAAGAATGTCAGCACGCGCCGCCGCGGCCGGTACCGCAGCAACCGCTGTCCCTGCATTTTAAATCTGTAATATCTTCGAAAATATTCATTTAAATTACATGCTGTAAAGGGCCATATTTATCTATATTAAATGCACAATGTATTTAAGGTAATTAATTGGATAAGGATTAATGCTGTATTGCTTAAAATTGCTTCGTAAATAAGCCATTATTTCTCGTAAAAAGTAAAAAGTAAAGTGTTTATTTACGACATCAAATTAGAAACCTCTAAAATTATCAATGTTCCTCTACTATACATGCATGCATGTATTATATATATAAACCTTCCTCTTAAATCACTCTATCTATTTAAAAAAACCGCATCAAAATCCGTTGCGTAGTTTTAAAGATCTAAGCGTACATAGGGACAGAGAAAGCGACTTTGTTTTATACTATGTAGTGATAACATCTTTTGCCACAATTACTATCAAATGAGTATCATCATCATTTCAGCCGAAAGACGTCCACTGCTGGACATAGGGCTCCTCCACTTCAACTCGTTCTGTGCTTCCCACATCCAGTGGATTCCTGCGGCCTTCACAAGGTCATCGGTCCACCATCGGTCAAATGAGTACGTTTTGGTAATCAAAGCAAAGTTGCTTTGATTAAATAAGTATTTGGAATCATAAATATGTGGACACCTTTTGACAAACTGTCATACCTACCTAAATATTTCTCAGCTACAAAATTATACTGGAATATTTTCAGTATTACCGTTGATTCTACAATGGTAACAGAAAGTCGGTTTCAATGTGAGGAAAAGTTATTTCTTATTACTTTCCTTTTAGAACAATTACGGATTTCATTCATCTATTTAATAAACCCAAATTAGTTTGAGGTCATGTCACCACAAGAATGCTATATGTGCATATTTGAGTTTGAGGTTAACTGACAAATATGTATGTAGGTACATTAGCTAATAATAAACTACTGATTCATACCCTCAACCAAGGACCGACCATTGTTTTAAAACTACTAAATATTTACTAAACCAGAAAAACCACTCACTTTTGTGTATACTTCTCGTACTAACGTAAATTAATGTCACCAACAACAGATACGAAAATGTCAAAAACCGCGCCATTTTTGTTTCAGTACAAAAAGAAAACACTTCAAAAATAGAACGCCACTGGCAACCAAATTATTTAAACACTTGAATTTGACATTTTAAAAACAGACTGCTTTTCTCAAGACGCAATGATCACGGCGCAACTGTCTTTACAACACTGTTCAGGAATTACTTTTAGTAATGATTTAAAAAGTGCAATTCGGACAAGACATTGACTGGCGTGGAGTGGACTGTGCTAATTTTTTTTCTACCTTGAACTGAACCTTGACAGTGCGTGTAGAAAATGCATTCCTGTTCATATTAGACCCTTTACGACAATAGATTTAAATTGTATTGGGTAATTTAAAACGTGTTAGTAATTTGTGTCAATAAAATTATTGTACAATTTGTACTTAGTTATAATACAGGTGAGGTGCATTATGGTAAATGATATCACGTCTTCGTTTTGCTGTTTCTTTTTTTTATTCTGTGGTAAATTGGCCGGTTTGTTATCGATCGACACAAATAATGACATAGCTTTTTGTAAATATTCCATGTTTATCTGTGGATGGCCATAATAGGAATAGTTAATTAGTTGAACTAAGGACCTGCTATTGTTGAATTCTATTTCGTAATAATTATGTGTGCATATTTATTATTTAATATTCTGCTTGTTTATAAATAACTAGCTTCTACGACTTCTTCCGTGTGAAATTTCTTGTTTTCCAGACCCCTGCCCGCCCATCCGCTTTGCGTTTTTGTGACATTTTTTATTTTATTTTGTGCTGTCATATCGTGATGTTTTTTCTCAAGAATTAGGCTATCAAATGCAACGGATTACTCAAATTCGACTTTCAGTTGCAGACATTAGCGCGTTCAAATACACAAACAACCAAACTCTTTAGCTATAAGATTAGTATAGTATAAATATTACAGAGAGTGACACATGCATCTTTAATACAAGAAGATCAACCTATAATTTTCATAGAACATTCGTTTCTATTATTACTAATTAACATGTTCTCAATAATTACCTCCAGCACACCTACCTAACTTACCCTTTCAGCACAAAATCTCAAGGTCATGTAACGTCGTCCTTCAGAATTACAATAAAATTAAAATGTCACATGTTTTATTGCCCGTTAATGTAATGGCGGCATAAATGTGCTCACACGGGCTATTGAGAGCAATTTATTGCCCGGTGACATACCTACACCGACGAGAATTTGGCAGCAAATTTGTAGGTATTGAATCTTGGTCAATATAAATTCGAGGACTGTTGAGCAAGTTAGTCCCTTTGTCCACTGACCTGTTGTTGTATATTACAACTTACTTATGACCGTGATGGCAAAGACATTAAGTTGCCAAAATGTCGACGAATTTGAAAAGTCTGTTCTCAACTAATCGTATTTTAATGATGAGATATCAGTGGCGAAGGGTGAATTTATGACAGAGGTATGCCGGAGCAAAAAAAAAGTCGGTTTCATTATATTTCAATGATGAATTGACTACAGAGTGGTTGTGTTCTGAATTTTCGAAGGGAAGCCGGCGGGAATCAAGTTGTATGGTACCTTCGCCACTGTGAGATATACAGGGTCAAATTAAATTATCTAGCGAAACTCTGCAGACGTGATAGGTATCGACATCTAAACATGATAACACAAAAAAGATTTGATATTTTTTAGGGTCAACCACTGCGTGTAGTGTTGTTACTTTTTTTTTGTGGATGGGAAATCATCAAATGACCCCTCCCGCTCTGGGTGGAGCAGAAGGGAGTGTCAGACTCTTACTGACTAAAACCCACCCGTGTTCCTTCCTTAGCCCTTTGCGTTCCGGGGTAGCGGTAACCCTTTCGGACAATCCCGCTGCCCCGGCAGGCTTCGGCTCTTACGGGCCCCTTCCTTAAGCTGACATCTCTTTGAGGCGCGCGTGGAACACGTACGCGCCGTCTGGCACAGGCCTGGTCCTGATCGGACGGAGAGTTACCCATTACTCTCCGCCCGCAGGCCCGCGCCTGCGATGGCCGGGAGTCGTCACGCGGCTCCCGATGCCCGGAGCGTCTCCCGTGGCGGCTGGGACGTGAGGCTCTCTCCCTCAGCCGTCCCGCCACCTCCTTCGCTAGCATGACTGCTTCGCAGAAGGAGGTGACTGCCTCCCACTCCCTCTCGCCCCGGACCATGGCTTGAACCAGGGCCGGGCGCGAGAGGTCGCCGCCGCTGCCGATCGCCTCTACGAGAACATGGCGGTGCTCCGCCCAAGTGGGGCAGACCCCCACCGTATGCTCCACCGTGTCCTCTGGGCGATCCTCGCAGTGGTGACAACCGGGCATTTCCGGGGACCTGCGTCAGGCGGTAGGTGAGGGCGCCGTGGCGCCTCTCTAGCCACTCCTCAAAAAGGGGTCTTATCGCCACTATCGTGGCGTGCCCTTAGTGTTGTTACTTGCGGTACAAATTGATAAAATGTGTTTTTTTTTATCGTGATAAGATATCGTCAGGTTATATTGTCTGTAAAGTATATTGTCTGTAAAGATTACACAAAAAATAACTATCTACACTAACTTAAGTGACTTTGCACACTAACTGCGGTCGATGATCCTAGAAAAAAAACGATCAAAGGAATTAATAACCACCAATATTTGAATTAAACCATTAATTGAATTAATAGAAAACGGACAGTTCATTTATCAAAGTAAATTTCATTCGAAGAAAAATCCATGTGTTTCTTAGTAAATTTCAACTATATCCGACAACCCTGGTTACTTATCTCTTTTGGTGACTGTACAATAATGATGTTCATGTAAAGCTTTCTTGTTTTAATTCTGTAATCACCCGCTAAATCAAGTCGTAAAACTTTATAAATGGGGACAGAAATAGGCGACAAATCGCAATTTTGGACAGTACCTTTAAAGCCCAAGGAAAATATTTGTGGTTTCCCAACTACCGACCTTCTGATAAATTAATTTAATAGTTGTCACAGAAATGTCAAACCCACAGATATTTTGTAGAACCTGCCGGGGCAGCGGGATTTTCCGAAAGGGTTACCGCTGCCCCGGAACATAAAGGGCTAAGGAAGGAACACGGGTGGGTTTTAGTCAGTAAGAGTCTGACACTTCCTTCTTCTCCACCCAGAGCGGAGGGGTCATTTGATGATTCATTCGTTTTGATTGATTGATTTTTTTTTTTTGAGGATGGGGAATCATCATATTATATATATATAAATATATATTTCTTTTTTTACTTCTCCTTTCGCAGGTCTGCTGGAAAAAAAATCTTAAGAAATAAGCAGTACCTTTGTACTCAAATTATAATTATGTCATATCTTTATGTATTTTACTGTGTGTACATAAATAATAAAATAAAATAATTAAAATAAATATATTTATGAGACATAATATTCATTCGTTAAAACTCACTGAAATAAAGGAAATAAACTCAGTAATGAAATATTAACTCCTAATTACACTCATCATCTGCCTAGCCTTTTCCCAACTATGTTGGATTCGGCTTCCAGTCTAACCGGATGCAGCTGAATACCAGTATTTTACATGGAGCGACTGTCTATTTGACCTCCATAACCCAGTTACTGTGTAATATGATACCCCTTGGTAAGACTGGTTGCCAGACTTTCGGGCTTCTAACGACCCGTAACGACTTTCAAAGATCCACAAATGACAGCCAGGACCAACGGCTTAACATGCTGTCCGAGGCACAGAGGGGTCTTGGTATAGATGGTCACCCATCCATGGGCCAACCGTGGCAAGCGTAGCTTATCCTGATCGATCGACCCGTGTGGCTGTTATTACCTAATAACAGCCACACGGGTACTTAGCCATAACTCAACTCCTAATTACACTATACATTATCAAAAACAATTGGTATATCTTGCCAATAAAACCTACTTAGCCCAAGGATAAGTGATTAATGTTTTATTATTATGGCATAAAACAGATAAAGCCTGTGCGTTAACATTTAATTATGATTAAAAGTTATATAACCAATAAAATTGTCTATTAATATACCTAGTTTGCAATAAAATAATTTATTACTGTAGGTAAAGCATTATATTAAAAACGTTACAACATCATAACAAAAAAAACTAGATCACTGAAATCTGGAAAATAAATCTATTTAAGTAGTTCATAAAAAAAAAAAGTTTAGTTATACTTTAATACGTCTCCACGGCCGTTGCTGTCCGACTGTCTTATCGATATTGTAAATAATTCATACACAGACACTACTATCAATCTGTGTGCGATGTGATTGTAGGTACTACTTTTATAAACTATGCCCACTCACTTTGTAAGAGATAGGAGCCCTGGGTAGCTTCCCACGAGACAATTTAAAGATAGCTGGTACCTATCACAAGTCTAAAATATCTTTCTCCGAACCTTATCAGACCAAAAACGAATTTTGTCCGTATGTTTTTGGTTGCACGCTAAGCTGTTGGTCCCGGCTGTTATTCGTGGATCTTTGTCGGTTGTTACGGGTCGTCAGAAGCCCGAAAGTTAACCAGTCATACCAAGGGGTTTCGTATTACCCAGTAACTGGATTCTGGAGGTCAGATAGGCAGTCGCTCCATGTAAAATACTGGTACTCAGATGCATCCGGATAGACTGGAAGCCGACTCCAACATAGTTCGGAAAAGTCAGGCAGATGATGCTGAGTTTGAGTTTGACAATTTCCACCTGAGCAGGTTGTCCTTGCTTCGGCCTACCTGTGTCCGGAGTCTGTTTAGAGAGAGTCTAGTTCCAGGTAAGCCAAGGCAACTCATGTCCAGGTGGGAGATTTTCCGCAAGTAGAACGAATGGGTTGGGTTGGTAGATCAGCACTATCTCGCCACAGCTTTACCATTTTGATTATGATGATTACCCCGATATTATATTATAGTAAAAGTTCGCAGTGCTGCACACCCCTACCCTATTCCAAGTTAAACTAATATCAACTTTATTTCAATGAAAATTAAGTTGATTTCAGAGTGACAAGCACTATTGAAAAAGTTATAAAAATTTTTGAAGTTGTAGCGTATATTGAACTTTATTTTGGAGGAATTAAAGTTATTTTTCCATTAATTCATATTTGTATACATTTTTGGCAAATAAATCGGGAACGCAGATTACACAGACTATGTTGCTTAATGGCAGATTTTTTCTCATTTCTTTAGAATATAATTGACGTAATTTTATAATCCGTTCGTTTGTACGAAAAACTTTTCTAATGCCTAGTTAACATAGAGTTATAGGTAAATTTGGCACTTTTTGATGGAGTTGTCCTTTCACGCAAATTTTATGTATTCGCGCAAGTGTCTTTCGCGGAAATGTCTCGCGCAATTGTTGTCCTGCTACCATAGGTAGGTACCTACCTAAATATGTATGACGTTGGAAAATGGTTATCTAAATTATAATTGTCCAATATCGGTATGTGCCATGAAAATACAGAGTTGGTTCGATTCCTCATTCAGGCAAGTCGACTTTTCAGAATTTTTTGAAGGTATGCAGTATGTTACTTTCGTACATAAGCAGTAGGCAGTGTTGAATGTGTCCTTTATGTAAAACTTGCTTACATCAATGTCTAAGGAACTTTCTAACACATCCGAAATTCCCGCCCTATATATAGGACATTATAATGAAGTAAGATAATTATTCGTAAACCTGGATCCCAAATGCGCGTGTTGCTCTGACTGGTTTTTCAGGAAAAGGCGTTTTTTTTTTTGTGGATGGGAAATCATCAAATGACCCGGGTCCCGCTCTGGGTGGAGCAGAAGGGAGTGTCAGACTCTTACTGACTAAAACCCACCCGTGTTCCTTCCTTAGCCTTTTGTGTTCCGGGGTAGCGGTAACCCTTTCGGACAATCCCGCTGCCGTGATGAATAACTTTTATTTTAAAATTTGTAAGATGTATTGCCATCTAGCGGATAACTATATAACTATTTGAGGACTAAGTGACCTATTCGGTTGTTATTTACTTGGAACTTCGAACAGTTGTTCAACTGTTTTTGCTACAAGTAGCGCCATCTAGTACATATTAATACGAATTACTATTTCTAATAATTGTCTACTAGATGAACAATTTATGTCTGTTTAATTTATTGTTTTGCACTAAAAAATAAATAGAATTTTCCGTATTAACTTCGTTCATTTTGTAATTCATTAGGTAGATTGAAAAACTATAAAATAGATAAAACTTACAAATAAATGTACTCCATTAAGTACTAGCGCTATGGAGTACCTACCTACTGTATATATGTCAGGATAATAAATTGGGTACACAAGCCAGTCTCATGTACCCAACTAGCTTCTGCCCGCGACTTCGTCCGCGTGAAATTTCACCCTCTCCCCATTCACTCTCATAAGGGTGGAAATTTGAAAAACCCTTTCTTACTTAGTTGATACTTAATCTTCACAAAGAACACGCCCTCCAAATTTCATGTCTCTAAGTCCAGTGGTTTAGGCTGTGCGTTGTTAAATAAATCATTCAGTCAGGACTTTGAATTTTAGAGTATATTAGAAATAGTCACGCGATTGTAATGCGATTATGCTGCCATCTAAAGTATGTTTGTAACATTTCAGTCTTTAGCTTATTCCGCACTCCAATCCTAGAGGTCGCTATCTTGCTATTCCTACCAGACTGGATAGACATACACGTCGGTTCAGGGATTTGATCTAGAAGGCTCATCTTAACAATGTGAATTTAGATTAAACGAACATAGAACCAGATATAGCATTATATTGTTAATATCATTGGCATTTTCACGCCCCCCCTCCCCCCTATGGTGACTTCGTTCGCGTGAAATTTCTTATTTAACCTTAATATATAATAATAACTTCTGCCCGAGCATTCTATCTATACTAATATTATAAAGAGGAAAGATTTGTATGTATGTTTGTAACGAATTGACTCAAAAAGTACTGGACCGGTTTTAAAAATTCTTTCACCATTTGAATGCTACATTATCACTGATTATTATAGGCTATTTTTTTTTTTTTCCACTCGTGCGAAACCGGGACGGACCGCTAGTATGATATAAAAGTATAGATAATATAGAAAATAGACGTTTTTTTACTATAGGAATACTTTAACCTGATCAGGTTGAGAAGAAGCTTGTTAAAAAATAATTTAAATTTTACGAAGCTTTCGGTGTACCGGGTTTACCATAACCTAGAGGAACTTTGTTATGTTATTGATTGATTCCTATGTCCTGATTGCTATAATTAAGCCATTATGTAATTACTTGCATAATAACTTAATGATAGCAATCAATAACTTAGTAATCGATCGTTAGATCCTAGAGGTTTAACCTCGCAAGCAGTAGAATAAAAAGTACGAAGATAAAGTAATCGAGCAGCTTTCTACATGCGATGGCCGGTGGAGCAGACGAGTCCTGGAATGGAGACCGCGTACCGGCAAGCGTAGTGTGGGACGCGCCCCAGCTATACGGACGGACGACCTAAAGAAGGTAGCTGGCGACAAGGTGACGTGACGTAGCCTGGAGGGGGGCCTGTGTCTAGCAGTGGACTGCGATAGGCTGAGTTGATTGATCGATTGAGCCTTCTGCATCACGTCGATCAAAAATCAAACATGAACAGCCCATACTGTCCCACTGTTGAGCGTGGACTTCTTCTGACAATGAGAAGTAGGAGCGAACCTATTGCCGATGGCTTTATAGCAAAATCGGATGGTCCATGTTATCGTGACATCATCATCATCATCTAAGAACCTTTGTACTTTTCTGTAGATTTGAACCTTCAAGTTAAGTTTTAAAAAATGTCATCAACTGTGTAGCCTGTTCCCAATTATGTTGAGGTCGGCTTCTAGTCTAAGTGGAGTGGATGCAGGTGAATACAAGTATTTTTTAAGGAATGACTGCCTTTCTGACCTCCACACAGAAAGGCAGTCAATAGTACGATACCCCTTGGTAAGACTGGTTGTCAGACTTTTGGCCTGTAACAACTGTCAAAGATCCACGAATGACAGGCGGGACCAACGGCTTACCGTACTTTCCGAGGCACGGAGAGGTCTTGGTATGTAAAGATGGTCACCCATCCACGCACCAACCGCGGCAGTAATCTGATCGATCGACCCGTGCGACTGTTATTACTTGGCCTTAATGCATAGTATTGAAATTAGTTTTTCCAACTAATCTTGTCAGACGAGTTTCTCCCATCGTGTCGATATCTACCTATGGTTATAAATTCTGCACATAGAAACCAGTTTTCTAAAATAGGTATGTAAGTATCTAATATCGGTGACAAAATAAAAGTAGTCTTTTTGTATTTTTCGAGTTTTTGAAACTGATCAGGTTGGTCTAAGAATAATATTTTCACATTCCAGGAACCAAGTGTCAACATGAAGCTCTTCACGATGGCCGTGGTTCCTGCGGTATTCGCCGCGGTGTTTTCGGCGTCGGCGCAGCCGGTTGACAGCTCAGCACCCGTGCAACCAGAAACTTCAGCAGTACAACGACGGTTCAATAGACATGTTATAGGATAGGTATCACACGAAAACTAAAGTGTCTCTGCCCGGAAAGTCTAGTTTGGCTAGTAACTCAATGCATTTCTTGTGCTGAGTAAGAACAAATTAACCTTTTAACCCCTTACACTGGATTAATCTGACAAATATTTTCGTGTACATTTCGCCAGGGTCGTATATTTACTAGGTACGACCAAATACAACAGCCGATCGATTCTGGAAAAATCTCACCGTGAAAAGATAGGTGCAGTGAGCTAAGAGTGAGCTGTTAAGAGTATCAATCCCTAGGATCAGGATGACACTGACAGCTCACTCCACGCTCACTTCACCTAAGTTTTCACCGTGAGATGGTTACAGAATCGCACTGCAGCTCGTTTAATCTGCTTTTTTATTTAATTACGCTGTATTCTATCAGGTCTGTGCCGGGCGCTGGGGGCACGACAACCGATATGAAGTCGGGTGGTTAAAAGGTTCAAAATCTCTTTTATTTTAGAATCATACTGATCACCATGATACTGATTCATTCGTGGTCGTGAACAGGCGCCGTCAGTAGGGACATGTCATCTCTTAGCTGCCATTTTGTCTCTTAATTTTTGAATGTTTTTTTATTTTTTTATTGCGGATGCTTTTAACGTGCACATTTTTCTGCGTCGTTCTCACAGGCATAATAACAATATGAAAAATGAAACCAATATGTTGATTTAAAAGAGCTAGCACATTCTTCTCCATATGAACCCACTACGCTTTGGAATGGGCAACAAGCTTCATTTTGCTGACTGACTGACCCCTTGGCAATTCAAAAGTGCCTGTAATATTGGTTTATTTAGAATAAATGCTTTGAGTTTAAGTTTGAACTTCTGACATTCTAGTGTTACCTTTTTTATATGACACGTTTTCCATTAGGTACCGTTTCTAATATTTTTTGCAGCATCGAAATTATAAATCTTATCAAAAACACTTTGCTATAGGTCTATTGACCTATTGCAAATAGAAATAAGGAAAAAGTTAACAATAACTAAAAAACATCTTCTTGCAATATTGTCTGATCTGGTTAATAAATTCTCATTATGATAATTACAAGCTATAAATAAAGTTTCCAAAGATCAAAATACCGCAATCGTCTTTGAACAGTCGAATATTAAGCACGTGTCACTATGAAGTTCTTTATTTACTTACTCGTGACTGTCGCGTTACTCGCCGCGTTGTGTTCGGCGCGACCGGCTGACAGTTTTATATCATCCCGAATTATCACACGATTCAAGAGACAGGCGATTATAGGAGGAGTGAAATGCGTTTGTCCGGTAGGACAAGCTCTTGTGAAAGTAAAGTGCGTTCCTTGTGCTCAGTAAGTGGATCGAAATATTTATTTTAGTTAGTGATGGGACTGGTTGGCCCACCTGTAGATAATACTGCGGGTTATTACGTAACACACATAAAATGGCAATCCATCAATGCAATGCGTTTTATTTTGACCTCCATTTGCATTATGTCCCGATTCTCGTGCCACTGATTTCAAAAGACATGTATGTACTCTGTCTTTTTAATATTGTAACGCTAATGTAACTTTCTGTAAATTAAGTACTTTACCTCGGATGTTTGGTCTTCTACACATTCCCTGATTAAGTGGAAGTGTGTCGGAGGGCACGCACACCGCGTGCGTGCGCGGCACACGCACAGACCATTGTGAACTAAGCCTTTTACAGGTCAGGCCGAAACCTATAATGTGAATCTAATGATATATGATATACTGTGATTGTTACCTGTTTTAGTTGCATTATGAATAAATAAATAAATTATTATAAGTTTGAAAAACGGAATAAACATGGCTGACCTGTCAAAATAAAAGGCATTGCGGTCGATTCCCGTTTTATGTGTTTACACTGGTGTTCTGCAAAGTCAATTCGAAATCAAACTCATTTGTTTTAAGTAAAATGTCACCTCAATATCGTTAAAATCAATAATGTTCAGTAAATAATACTACTGATCGGTCTTTCTAGATCTATAATAGCCTTACGATACGCCAGAACATCAGCATCACAATTGTGTAACACACTTTAGCGGTATAAATAAAATTTGCTAGCGAAACTCTGCAGACGTGATAGGTATCGATATCTAAGCACGATATAATAAAATAAAAGTTTTGTCAAGTAACAAAACACTACACTTGCCGATACGCGGTCTCCACCTCTAGGATTCGTCTGCTTCACCTGCCATCGGTCCTTGGACAAACATGGCCTGCGGGGTAATTGCGCAACACACTATCAGTAGCAATGGGTTTCATTTTGACAGTTCAGCAACATTCATTGCGTTGTTTACGTTGTTGAGCAGACAAATTTTTCGAACATATGGAGCAATGGATTAGCAATATGCTTCAAAATGATTCAAATTGAGATCGATAGTGTGTTTCGCAATCAGGGTGCAGGTCACCGCCACTTCAGCTACTTCTTAAATCTTACCAATCTGTACTTACTTACTTACTTCTAATGGTAAAAAATATTAGTAAAGTGTAATGAATCTTATAAATTTTAAAAACAGAGACAAATCCAATGTTTTGGTTATTAAGTTGTTATTTTAATTTTTAGTAGGTTAATAATGTATCACAAAGGTCACGCTCATTAAACAATCGTAAAAGTTTATTAGGGACCAGTTTTAGTCGTTTTATTGTGAAAAATAGCGCATTCTATTCAACATTAGGTACCTAAAAAGGCAATCAAGTTCACGCCACATGTGTGATACCTATTATCAAGGTCAAAATGTCGTATGCACCGTTTTGCTTACAGACCCATAATGACAACTTTATATACCACATAGCTGATTTTCGCAACGCCAGATAACTTTATCCGAGGATTTTTTTTTTAATTTTCGACAGTTCTTCCATATAAAAACTGTCAGAAGTCAATTTTATTCTACGAATAAAAATATCTGTCACTTAAAAAATCAGTTCTCAGTTAAATATCACTAATTACAACTATAAGAATGGACAATATAAGAATGTTATGTTAAAAATTCTGACTAACCCTTCATGGATTACGGGCGTGATGTTATCTTTAACATCACGCCTATAATTCTCGAAGGCTAAATAGTAAATTTACAACATAACATAAGAATGTTATTTTGTAAATTTACTAGTTACCAATTTAGCTAAGGACTGATATTTCACTCATCTGATAACTTCGGAATCATTTTGAAATTTTGACAGTTATTTCATACAAAAACTGTCAACCGTCAATTTTATCCCACGAATAAAAGTTATCTGTCGATGGATAAATCAGCCCTAAGTGGTATATAAAGATATCGACAAAGGGCTGTGTTTACAGGAGAAAAGCTTAAAGTTTAACTTGTCAGAAATAAAATCTTATAAATTCTTGTAATCATCCCACAGGCGTAATTCTTACTGTTTTAGTAATCTTATTTAATCATCAGAATCATAATTTATATGATTAAATGTTCTTCTGTAAAGTTAGCCCTATGTCGCTTAGTCAATATTGCCTTTCAAGCGTCGATATCATTATGGGCCTGTAATTCCAAAGGGTTATGCTGAGGTGTACCTGTACACCCACATTTCGCCAGTTATGTTTAAGTCCCATGTAATATGAGGCCAGCCTAATTCTCCAGGCTACCATCGATAAATTCCTGACAGAAAAACCCTATCACACTGACTGACCTGGGAAATGAACCCAGGACCCTAAGCTCAACAGTAACGATTGCGACGACTAGACCAAAGAAGACTACTACTACTTAACTTAAACATGGTTTCCTTTTTTACAGATATACTGAAATAACAGGAGATGCTTGTCCAGTCTGCAAGAAGTAATCAATATCATGAGGAATATATTAATAGAATTTTACTTGTAAGCAATAACGGCGATTAAATTTCGTACCTACAGTCCTTTCCAGTTATTTTACCTCTGACAGAGGCAACCCGACAGCAACTTTATTGCAACAAGAATAATAGTATATTTCATTACAAGTGCGGAAAGGTTGTCATTGCAAAGAGTTCCGACAAATGTCTACCCGAGCCGAGGTGCAGCCGAAGGCGAGGGTTGACAGTCGGAACAAGTTTCAATGACGGTTTCGCACGTGTACCAAACGACTATTTTTAATACAGTTGCGAAAAAATGAAGCAATTTAATAAAATAAGGTGGTGTTAATTCAAAAAAACTAGGGTCGAAATTACTCATTTTGTGCAACAAGCAACTAAAACTCGCAAAGAAAATTTCTGAAAAATGGCGCCAACCGTATAATATAAGCAGAGATTTTTTTTTCTTCACCCATTCTGGTAGGCAAAGGGAACTATGCCCATACAGCCAAGTCTTCAGTAGAATTTTTTTATTGAAATGAAAATGAAACTTAATGAGATGAAATGAAATGATACCTAACCTAACTTATTCAATCAAACCAATAAATCTGATATTGAAACAAATTAGTAGCTTCTTTTTAGAAATATACGTATTTGCATGAATCATAAAAACTTCTATAATTTTTTTTAGTAAAAACTTCATGGTTGGTTTTTCTTTTCAATAGACATTATTTTGACAGTTGGGAAAGAGAACGCACGAGTTCGGGAAAGGTAAAAAAAAAAGCACGAATATGTAATAGCCCACATCCCGAACGCTATACGTCCCTGCAATACGCCACTTTTTGAGCAACTGTATTAAAAAGATCATTGTGATTTGATATCTGTGGCGTGCAACAAAGTCACAATTCAGGAACACTTTTTTTGTTGTCTTTATTAGGATTTTTTTTAATAATTCACAATAAGCTTTTTTACGTGAAACTGTAGCAAAAGCAATAAACAATTAATTTTATAAAGATTTAAAACCTATTACAAATAGTAATCTATATCTATACTAATATACTAATTACTAATATAATATATATCTATATCTATACTAATATTATAAAGAGGAAATGTTTGTATGTATGTTTGTAATGAATAGGCTCCGAAACTACTGGACCGATTTAAGTCTTTCTTTTTGTGTTAGATAGTCCATTTATCGAGAAATACTATAGGCTATATAACATCACGCTACGACCAATAGGAGCGTCACAGCAATGAAAAATGTTGCAAAAACGGGAAAAAATAGAGCTTCCGTTGCGTGCGCTGCGTAAACGGTTAAAGTTACGCAAAAATAATGTATGACGGAATTGTTTCCCCTTAAAAGTTCTAAAAAAAAGTCCGCGACAGCATATGTCTATCTTTTCAGGTTCACTCACTATAACCGTTTTTATGATAATCTTTGTTCTAAAATAATACATTATTTGCGAAGGTGTTTTTATAAACATGATATTAATCCTTATCCAAATAAATACGTTATTCATCACAAGTATTTAATTTTGAACAAAATTGCTCTTGACATCTTTTGATTTCAATGAATACCTTAGGAGATATCATAGTTTTAAAATAAATCAGCACGGCCGCCGCGCGTCGCCCGTTAGCTTTACGAAGTTTACTATTAGTTTCACTCTTACTGATCATAGCGTGATTTGCCTAAAATATCTTCATAAAGTAATGTACAGACGCCAGCAGTGCTATTCTGTAAAAATCACACCGTAAAAACTAAGAAGTGAGCTGTCATTCGACCCGATGTTAGGGATTGCCTCCATTGATAGGGTACTTCACGCTCACTTCATCTACTTACTTACTATATCACGGTGAGATTTTTACAGAATCGATAGACTGCACATCAAGCTAGTACAATCTGTTAAATTTCTTTAGTACATTTTTAACTTTATCGCTACAGTATAAGGTTCAAAGTTGATTGGGAAAATTTGACAGTTTCGGGTAGCTTGATGTGCTGGCGTCTGTACACACGGCTAACCAGTTTTAGCTGACCTCGCATTGTATAGGTTTTTCGTACAATCAGAAGTCAGCTCATACTGGTTATGTATAGCTTGATGTGTAGCCGTGCGAACTAAGTAATAATGTTAAAGTAATCCTACTAAGATTATAAATGTGAAAGTTTGTGAAGATGTTTGGATGTTTGTTACTCAATCACGCACAAACGGCTGAACAGATTTGGATGAAATTTGGCACACAGATAGTTTATAATCAGGAATAACACATAGGATAGGTAATAGGTAATACGGGCTGGTGTCCGCAACTCCACATCACTGCGCGTATTTTGCGTACGGAAAATTTTAACACATAGGAAACTTTTTATCCCGATATTCCCATTATTATATTTTTATTACGAGTTGTAGGTAGTAGGTTCGAACCCCGTCAGGCGCTTTACTTTGTGTAAATTATTTCATCACCACTGCTCTCAAAACGGTGAAGGAAAACATCGTGAGGAAACCGGCATGTCCTAGAACCAAAAATTCGAAGACATGTGACATCTACGAACCCGCACTGGGCCCGCGTGGTGGATTACGGCCCACTCCCTCTCACAGAGAAGAGGCCTGTGTCCCAGCAGTGGGAACATTATAGGCTGATTATGTTATGTTATGTTATTCCCACGGGATCGCTAACGCTACTAACGCGGGTGAAACCGCGGGGCGCTGCTATATTAGATAAAATGCTAATGTTAGTACGTGAAGACAGGGTTTTCTCTATGACCACCAACTCCAATCAACTTCCCGTTGGGGTGGTAAATACCCCTTGGTCTCCTGGTGAAAGTCAGGGAGTTTGGCCGCGGTGGGTGGAAATGAGTGGTTGTGGGTGGCGAAAATGTGGAAAAATATATATATATATATATCTGTCCTTTTGTAACTCATGTCAACTGTAACAATTGATCTAGAAAGTTCTAGAAGATTCTAAAAATTTCTGAAATGATCTAGAAAGTTTCGCTGCTATCTAAATCTGTCCTTTTCTAACTCATGTGAAAACTCCGAAATGTATGCAACTATAACAATCGATCTAGAAAGCTCTAGAAGGTTCTAAAAAATTCTGGAAATTCGAATAAAAAAAACTTTGCTCCCGTGTGAAGCCGGGGCGGGCCGCTAGTCATCATCATCTGCCCAGCCTTTTCCCAACTATGTTGGGGTCGGCTTCCAGTCTAACCGGATGCAGCTGAATACCAGTATTTTACATGGAGCGACTGCCTATCTGACCTCCACAACCCAGTTACTGGGTAATACGATACCCCTTGGTAAGACTGGTTGACAGACTTTCGGGCTCCTGACTACCCGTAACGACTGTCAAAGATAAAAGAATGACAGCCGAGACCAACAGCTTAACGTGCTTTCCGAGGCACGGAGGGGTCTCGGTATGTAAAGATGGTCACCCATCCACAGACCAACCGCGGCAAGCGTAGCTTAACCTGATCGATCGACCTGTGCGGCTGTTATTATTTAGCCACGGGCCCCTCCCGGGCCCTTGGCGGGCCGCTAGTCTATACTAATATTATAAAGAGGAAAGGTTTGTATGTATGTTTGTAACGAATTGGCTCAAAAAGTACTAAACCGATTTTAAAATTTCTTTCACCATTTGAATGCTACATTATCACTGATTATTATAGGCTTTTTTAACTGCAATTTTTTTTTTAATAATGTCCACCCGTGCGAAGCCGGGACGGACCGCTAGTATTATATATATATATATATATATATATAATAATAATATAAAGAGGAAAGATTTGTATGTATGTTTGTAACGAATTGGCTCAAAAAGTACTGGACCGATTTTAAAAATTCTTTCACCATTTGAACGCTACATTATCACTGATCAATATAGGTTTTTTTTAATTTCAAGAAAAAATAAAATGTTTAAAAAATTTATGTCCACCCGTGCGAAGCCGGGACGCGCCGCTAGTCCAGTAATAAGAAAAAAATCTTAAAAGTCCTCTCCTGTATAATAAAAAAAATGAGCTGTTGTGACTTTGTTGCACCGAACGTGCGACATGACTGTGTTCGAATTTTTGGTTATATTGCACGCCGGTTTTGAGAACAGCCGATCGATTCTGTTAAAATCTCACCGTGATAACCAAGGTGAAGTGAGCGTGAAGTGAGCTATCAATAGGGGCAATCTCTAACATCAGGTGGAATAACAGCTCACTTCACCTTACTTTTCACGGTGAGATTTTTACAGAATAGCACTGCTGTGGTGATAAAATCATTTACACAAAGTAAAGTGCCTGCTTGGGTTTGAACCCGCGACCTACAACTCGTAAGTCGCGATCATGATCTCTGCTCAGTTGTTATATAAATAATATAATAAAAATTATGTTTATCTATTAAACTATCGAGATTTCTATTAGATAAAAAAATAACACATAACTTCACTGATTTAATTATTGTTAAAAATCGAAGATTGTTGTTGCCAAGGCTTTAGTGACTCATTAAATTAATAACACCAGCTTATCGAAAACATGACCTTTCCATTAGCTTATTTTTATTTTCATTTATAAATTTTTAACGTTTAATAAATAAACAATCTAAAATAATTTGTCGTCTTGTTTTCCTTGTATAGTTATTCAAAATATTATTAAGAATAATCTATTTTACTTAGAATAATCTGAATGTGAGACTCGAGGGAGGTAAGGTCTTCGGAAGCCGCCTCTGCAACTTAATAGAATCAAGTTCTTTTAACTCCTTAGCAGCACAGTTTTCTGATCAGCTAACTGTGCTGCTGGGGAGTTTGTTGCGCCCCTTCTTCTTTCCAGCGAAAGCACTAGGAAGTGGTGAAGGGCGCTTTTGTAAGTATAATGTTCAAAAAGCGCAACATTTTCAGCCTAATTTGAAAAAAATACTTTTAATTGTAAATAAGGCATAATAATGCAATTGTTAAAAAAATTTACATTATACAAAGAAAAAGTCATTCCATTAGGGATTTAGAAAGATTCGCACTTTCCACACACCAAACCACCTACTTCAGTTCCATATTTGTCTTCGTGTTATGAACATTAAAACGCTTGCTGAGTAAGCGTTGTTTCATGCAGCAGTGAAACAATGCCTTTAAATTTGGAGTATAATATAAAATACAAATCCTGTATGTGAGACAAGCTTTATAAACTTTTTTCACCGCCATCCCGATACATTAGAACTCCCATTTGTTGAGAAAGGTTAAACAGGGTGACGAGCACATCGACGCACAATACAGAACATGATTCTGAATCCCTGTGCTTGAAATTTAATGAAATTATTGAAAAAAAATGCTGATCCATGCATTTTATCGCGTGGTTTTTTTTGCACAAGTTGACATTGACTTCTGATCAAGACCCTTTATAATTTATGTATAAAGATACTATTCTAAGATACTCAAAAGAGTCTACGTTCAAGCTAAACCTAACTAACAATTTTTTTTTTATATAATTCTCATGAATAAATAAAAGCTGTGTGGCAGGTAATTAACAAAGAAACGGAATCAATTGTCTCTAATAATTGATAACGAAACCAACGAACGATAGTTAAAAGTTGTTCAGACACTAGAAAACCTATTTAGAGGTTACGAAATCTCTCTCCTCATCATTTATATTAGCTGAATCATTTCTCAGCGAAAATTTCAGCCCATTTCTATTATCACAATCAAAAAAACTTTCAAAAGTTTTAACACAAAAACACAGACTTCATGGGAGATTTCTGTTAAGGTTTTTCGGGATAAAATGGGCACAATTGCCCCTGTCCTAACTGGAGATGGAGTTAAATCTCGCGCTTTAGCGCATCCAGCGACCTAGCCAAAGTGGCATTTCAGTGATAACGATACTGGAAAAATAAAAAATGTATGGGACTGACATATTTTAAGCTAGCGAAAAGCTTATGCCAATCCTGTTGAAGGTCGTTGTAGAAATACCAAATGCTTTAAAAACGATTGTCACTTGTCTAGGCTCTTATCTATGGCTTCATGGTGTGTCTATCGTGACAAAATAATCGAGAGAAAGACCGAAGGAGAAATAAAGACCTCAACTCAGTTTGTTCATCACGTTGTTTCTTAAAAACATTCCCTTTTTCTTTGCCGTTTTCTGGATAGTTCCCACTGAGAGTTCTGGTTTTCAAAGGGTTTCATATTTTACGATCGCCACTTTGTCTAGGCACTCAGTGCGAAATGTATAAAAAACAAGTTCAGCCGCCGACTCGCTGTCCTTTGTTTTTCATAAATTTTCACAGTAAGCGGCCGCTTGGTGTGAACGCGGCTTTAAGCAACTATGGTGATTAAATGATACGGCGAAAATAGAAACAACGCGTAGCAAGAACACAAAACAAAATTCGCATCGTGTAGCCGGCGTAGAGTCGTAGCACACATAGCGCGTAGCGTTATTGCGTAGCGCTTTCGTTCTTTGGGTTTAACATAGGTGGCGCTGATGGTACGACAACAAAAATAATGCTAACACGACTGTGTGTAATTACTACTCACGCATAATACTCTTAAATGTACAGCATTTGAATTACAATTTTAATACAATTAAATCAACACAATGCACGATTGATCATGATTTTCAGCTTTCGACGATAAGCCAAACTTTGCAAATGCAGCAGCGTACTTTTATTTAGCCATTAATTTTTATTCAACGGGCGTTTGAATCACTACCTTGAAGGAATGTCATATATTGTTTGCCTTGACGCCGCGCCGCCGCCTGTCGCTAACTGCAATTTTCACAGTGGCCCATAGGCGAACGCTCAAATACTTACCTTCTGAAAAATTAAGTTTTTTTTTTTTTGATCTCATAACGGGAAAAACAAAGAGAAACTTTTTCCCTTTATTCTCTAGCCTACACATTTAAGATTCAAAAGATATGAAGTAGACGGCATCATTATGAGAATATTGAGGTGACGCGGGCGCAGCTTGTGCCTGTGATGGTCCAGCTTAGCAAAGCTAGCGCAGATTGCGGCAGACCGCATTGCAAAAATCACTTCCTTCTTAATTTTCATATATGTTGTATGAACCATCGCTAATCACAGCTAGGCCACAGCGTAAAGCACTGACGGATCTTTCGTCAAACATATTATTGTAGCCGCTGTTATACTTAGATGAAGTAGGATTTTTACAACGCGGCGCGTTGCGGTCCGGCACGCCCTAATGTGCGCTAACCTTATTGCAGTGAACGGGAGGCCAAATTACGTTATTAAAAAAGTTTAAAATCTAGTCGCAATCTCATCTCAGTGACAATTTATTAAAGTAGAGGTATTTTTGACAGATTTAGTTTGACAGGTTGAGATTAAGTTTTTGATTAAATTCAAATTCAAAATTAGAATTTGACTGAAACAAATTACTGCAGCTTGCTGCGACCCACCGCGGCTATTACATGCGCTTAGCTTTAAGAATATGAAAATTACCCAACGTGATTAATCTTTTATGATAAATGATAAATGATAAATGATTTTTATTTCTGTAAGTAGGTTTGTACAAACACTTTTACATGTCAATCATATTTTTTAAAACGAGATGAGGTCGGCGTTTCCTAACTGACTACTCTGAGAAGAAAGGCCGAAACAAACTCAGAGGTCACAGTCTCTTTTAAAGTCCAGACATAATCTTGGTCAGATCATGTGGAGACCATGTAGATTAGTGTCTGAAATGGTCTTTTGAGGAAAGAACCACACCGATTGAGTGGACCTGTCCAGTCAGTGCACGCATTTGTCAGTAATCATGCAGCTCAACTCAAACTTAAGGAGCTCAACGATTCGACGAACAATACCAAAGAAAGGACATTTGGGTGGGTCGCATAAATTACTCAAACTGCCAGACCATGACTAAAACTATCTGAGAAAATAAAAAAAAAAGAAGAAAAGGCAAAAAAAAAAAAAAATAACCCACATAGTCTTCACATTCACAGTCATTAAAATAATATAATACTTTACAAAGTAAATATTCATGTCACTGTATATGTAAAATTTATCAATGTCAAAAATTTAATCAATTGAAACCTAATGCAAATGCAGGACACGTACAAAATGAGCAAGTTATAATTACTTAGCGATGCATTCAGGGATTCCTAGAAAAATTGGCCCACGTTGTTAGCTTAAGTACCTAGGTAATACGAATCCTCTAAAAAATAAAATAATAATATATATTGGCCCTTTAAGTTATGTACGTTTGCCCCGCACGGCCCCACAGAATTTGCGATTTAGGTGTGCACCAATGCAATGTACTCGCCTCTAGGAGTATATGTACCGGTTTCTTTTTCAATGTACCTCTGTACTTTTGAAGAAATATGCATAAAAAGGGGGCCGTGCCAGCCAAACGTTTTCAGCACGGCCCCCGTGTAACTTGAAAAATATAAAGCGTATTAAAAAGGTTCCTAAACTCAAGGAATGTACTCTATTAACACGTTATATGTACCGTAACAGATATTGAGTAAATCCTACTATCCTATCCTGCTAATATCCTACTAATATTATAAATGCGAAAGTTTGTGAGGATGGATGGATGGATGTTTGTTACTCTTTCACGCAAAAACTACTGAACGGATTTTGATGAAACTTTACAGTACTATAGTTTATACATCATAATAACACATAGGATACTTACGCGGGTGAAACCGCGGGGCGCAGCTAGTCTTCAATAAAATCTCAAATATCGTAATCTGTATTAACTATAGCTATAAGTAATAGTAGTAAGTAGCAGGTCGCAAATCGAGCAAATCAACAAGTTTCGCTCAAAAGGCTTAAAAAAATCACAGATATATTTCCAACTAGCGACCCGCCCCGGCTTCGCACGGGTGCAATGCTGGTACTAAGTATAGGTATTTTAAGAATGTCAGAACGCGCCGCCGCGGCCGGCCCCCGGCCGGCCCCCGGCCGCGGCCTAACCGCAGCAACCGCTATGTCCCTGCATTTTATATCTGTAATATCTTCGAAAATATTAATTTAAATTACATGCTGTAAAGGCCATATTTATCTATATTAAATGCACAATGTATTTAAGCTACTTAATTGGATAAGGATTAATGCTGTATTGCTTAAAATTGCTTCGTAAATAAGCCATTATTTCTCGTAAAAAGTAAAGGATAAAAAATGATTATTGTGGGTTATCCCTAAGAGATAGACATATACGATCCCGGACTTTTTTGTAGACCTTTTTAAGGTGTACAAACTGTAGTACATTATTTTGACCTATCTCGTAGGGTTCAGCCAGCGTTTGAAAAGTAAGCGCAAAAAAATGTGTTTATTTACGACATCACATTAGAAACCTCTAAAATTATCAATGTTTCTCTACTATACATGCATGCATGTATTTCATATATAAACCTTCCTCTTGAATCACTCTATCTATTAAAAAAAACCGCATCAAAATCCGTTGCGTAGTTATAAAGAGCTAAGCGTACATAGGGACAGAGAAAGCGACTTTGTTTTATACTATGTAGTGATAAATCACACGGATTGAACCGTACTACATTACAATAAAATTACAGATTCATTACATTTCACATATTAGTTACATTTACCTATGGAATAATCACAGAAAACTAACTATGTGTCACTAACACTACAGAGCAAAAGGCTTATTTAGCCTACGTAATCACAGTAGTGTTTCAAGCAACTGTAATAGAATATTTTTACTATTTGTACATAATTATAAAACATCAAAGATCACTCGCGAATCATATTTAGATCAACATACAACCTGACGCTGACCTGCAATTGCAATAAACGTATGAAAATTTGTATTTCGCGGGCTGAATGAAGGTTCTCTCTTATGCAAATACTCATAAGTAACGTCTAATTTTATAAAAATCTAACTATGGTAGGTATATGCCTATAAAATTAGGTTTTGTGATTAAAAAATTCTAACCTTAGACTTAATCAAGAAATGATTACCCAATATGCAATTACTTCTATTTTATTCTACGGGTGTAAGACTTAGCACACTCTCGCTTACACTTCACTGTGCCGTGAGCGGGTGCTTCATACATTTTGATATTTTTCAATTTCATTAAATAAACCTAGTAAGTAAACTGATTTTATATGCTTGGCATTATGAATGTTAATTCTATGTGTATACAACGTGTAATATAATTAACGCAATCTCCTTCAGGATCAGGTTCAGTACCTAGGTTTATGTAGGTACTGAACTTGTACTTAAGAAACGGATTTGATACAGATATATCAAATCCGTTTCTTAAGTACAGACGCCTGCAGGTCAACCTATCCCAATCTGTCAAATTTCTTTGATAGATTTTCAAGTTTAGTGCAAAGGAATAAGGTTCATATTCAATTGGGAAAATCTGACAGATTGGGGTAGCTTGATGTGCTGGCCTCTGTACAAATAAATTATATTAATACTTTTAACTACCTGTTTATTAACAATTCATTTCCGTGCTTGAAATAGAATTCACTGCTCAACGACACGTAGAAAACACGTGAATACTGAAATTATTAGAGCAGTGTTTACATTTACTGCTGTATATTGTGCGCGTAAAGATGTGACCGATCAATAAGCACTCGAGCGCAACTGCGCAACATGAAGTAACCGCGACACCAGCGCCACTTCAAAAATCACGGTAGCGTCAGTGAACTAATAGCGACCGCACACGACAAGTTTTAACTGATTTATTTCCCTTATAAGATGTCATCGCTAATATTAATTTTGAAGAAAAAAAAAACAAAATGTAAAAAATAATGTTTATTTCAATGTAGTCACATAATTTAATTAATCTTAATATATATAAATTACATGTCACGTTGTTTGTCTGCAATGGACTCCTAAACTACTGAACCGATTTTAATAAAATTGTGCACACTGTTTGCGGTTTCATCCAACTTGAAAGATAGGATAGTTTATATCTCAATTTATAATCGCAATATTATTTTATTGTGAATATTGCCAGGACAAGGTTTGTATGAAAGAAAATTTCAAAAATTTGAAAGAAAAATGCACCCGTGCGAAGCTGGGGCGGGCCGCTAGTATAGGTATAGAATGTACCTAATATATGGAACCATGGTCACCCTATCAGTTGTATTATATGATATTTTTGATCCAATTTATCTTTTAAAGTACTAATACAGCAGAATCGCAATTTATTTGGATCGAATGTACTCCTATACATAATTTAGGAAGTCGAATTTTGTAAACAAACATGTCATGTATAAAAAGATATAGGCAACTATAGAGGGCCGTGCTGAATAAACTAAAATTGGTTTATTTTTAAAATTTTGCAAGTTGTATGAGAAACCAATGCGGTACATATGTTATTTGCCAGACATCAATTATTTTTTAATAGTTTTTGGCTAAGGTTGTTTTGTCTTTTTTATATATTTTCTAATTTTTTTTTCCAGCACGGCCCCCATCTACTTCTATATATTATTTATTATTACGAATTCACAATATCTATTACGGTACATATAATGTGTTAATAGAGTACATTCCTTGAGTTTAGGAACCTTTTTAATACGCTTTATATTTTTCAAGTTACACGGGGGCCGTGCTGAAAACGTTTGGCTGGCACGGCCCCCTTTTTATGCATATTTCTTTAAAAGTACAGAGGTACATTGAAAAAGAAACCGGTACATATACTACTAGAGGCGAGTACATTGCATTGGTGCACACCTAAATCGCAAATTCTGTGGGGCCGTGCGGGGCAAACGTACATCAAATACTTACCTTCTGAAAAATGAAGATTTTTTTTTTTGATCTCATAACGGGAAAAACAAAAAGAAACTCTTCCTATATTCTCTGGTCTAAACAATTAAGATTCAAAAGATCTGAAGTAGACGGCATCATTATGAGAATATTGAGGTGACGCGGGCGCATCTCGTGCCTGTGATGGTCCAGCTTAGCAAGGCTAGTGAAGATTGCGGCGGGCCGCATTGCAAAAATCACTTCCTTCTTCATTTCGTATATTTTGTATGAACCATCGTTTACCACAGGTAGGCCACAGCGTAAAGCACTGGCGGATCTTTCGTCAAACATATTATTGTAGTCGCTGTTATACTTAGATGAAGTAGGATTTTCACATGCGGCGCGTTGCAGTCCGGCCCGCCCTAATGTGCGTGTGTGTCAGAATGGCTGGTTGCCTGTGGCTTTGGTCTATAAGAGTTGATTAGAAATTTGCTACATAATTGCTTATATTTGCTACATTTAATAAATAATTGCTACATACTATTATATATATTCAGAAATAACATATTTTTTTTGTACAGCCATCCTGACGTTTGGTTGGCTGGTCGCCTCCTAGTTTAAAGCCAAGAATGCAGAGTTTCCGGAAATGTATTGCGTCAATAATTGCTACATATTTGCTTCATTTATCTAATTTAGTTGTATCTTCAAACATATGTTAAATAAAGGATGTAGCAATTATTTTTATTATCCCAAGGAAAAGTGCCTGATAAAACAATAAAGGCAAATAGTTGCAGTGTGTCTTCAGTCAACGGTATTGCTACTTTAGGAGGCTATTATTGCTACTTTATGTTATTAAAAATTGGTTCTATAGGTAGGTAGTCCGTACTTGTTCCTTATAATAACATAGATCTATTTAAATTGTCGAATAAAATTAAATAAGCCTAGACTGTGATTCCAATACGATATCTGCACTAGCAATGACTAAGAATAATTGTTATAATGATAATTATTGGATTATTGAGGGTAGGTAAATATTTTTTTTAACGCAAGAATCGCATTACTTACGCTGTTGCCAGAGCCTAAACGATTAAACCGATTCAACATAACTAAGTATTTGCCTTTATTGTTTTATCAGGCACTTTTCTTTGGGATAATTAAAATAATTGCTTCATCCTTTATTTAACATATGTTTGAAGATACAACTAAATTAAATAAATGAAGCAAATATGTAGCAATTATTGACGCAATACATTTCGGAAAACTCTGCATGCTTGGCTTTAAACTAGGAGGCGACCAGCCAACCAAACGTCAGGATGGCTGTACAAAAAAAAAATGTTATTTCTGAATATATATAGTATGTAGCAATTATTTATTAAATGTAGCAAATATAAGCAATTATGTAGCAATTTTCTAATCAACTCTCATAGACCAAAGCCACAGGCAACCAGCCATTCTGACACACACTAATGTGCGCTAACCTTATTGCAGTGAACGGAAGGCCAAATTTACGTTACGTTATTAAAAACGTTCAAAATTTAGTCGCAATCTCATCTCAGCGACAATCAATGGCCACTATATTCCGTTTTAAGGATTATAATAAAACTAAACAATGTAAAACTACCGTTTCTAATAATATTAACGTATAATCTTGTGAAGCACAACTTAACGTGCTTATTTTCTGCATATTTTCATTCTAAATTGTATGAAAAATAACCAAACAAACGATGAGGGTGCCATTGTGCGGTCGGCATAGTCTTAAGATGAAGCGCTGACGCTTCCCCCTTAACACTTCTTTGCTTTTACATTGCATTCTTTGCTTTTTTCTTACATTTATGTAAGAAAATTTTAACTTCGCAGGCTCCCCTGAGGGGAGCTCGCAAAATTCAAATTATCTTACTTTTTTTGCAATATGCAGGTCAGTGTTTAGGTTATATATTGAACAAAATATGAAGCTTCCAGCATGCGAAGTTTTAGCTGAAACGATGAAGAAGATAAAAGAGACGTATACTTAATAAAACAAAACAGAACATGAAATAAATTATATTTCAAGATTCACAGTGTAATAGTTAGGACCGAATGAGCAACTCCATGAGGTTATTGTGGTAGTCTTGCAGCTGTGGGCCGCGGGGGCTCTCGCTCCGGAAGCCGCCCACCTTGCCTACCAGCCAGTACGTCTCCATGCAGCCCTTGCCCTGGAGACCAGACAAAAGGAACACATGAAGATAAATATAAATGGGCAGACATAGTAGTAGTATAAAACAAAGTCACTTTTGTATGTATTGTTAATTCTTCTTAAAAAGATTCATCATCTAGAAAATTGGTTCTGTCTATCGATTCTGTAAAAATCTCACCGTGATAACATAGGTGAAGTGAGCGTGAAGTGAACTATCAATGGAGGCAATCCCTAACATCAGAGGGGTAATTCTCGTAATTTTTAAGAACGTTCACAGTCTGATCTGTCTCAATCTGTCAAAAATACGTCTAATTTCCCTACATTTTGACAAGTTTTTGACATTTGTTTGTCGCCGAGATGAGACTGCGACTAGATTTTGAACGTTTTAAATTACGAGAATTGGCCTACAGGTGGAATGACAGCTCACTTCAGCTTAGTTTTCACGGTGAGATTTTTACAGAATAGCACTACTGGAATGTATAGGACAACCTGTCGCCACAGTAGATTACACGCGTGTGCAGGGGCGGGTCGTTAGTACCTATAGTCCGACTATTATATTTTAGTCATTGGTCCGACTTTTATTTAGCTGCAGTAAAATGACATCTTGTGCGTTACTCTTTAACAAAATTTAAATACTTGATGTTAAAAATAATCAATTCATTCAAAAAAATCGATCCATGTTAAATTGATTTTATAAAAGAGGATAATATTATTAAAGAATTTTTAGGATAATAATGAGTAATACATTGTCGTGTCATCGATACGACGAAGAAGAAGTGTAATGAAGAACTGCGCTTAAATGTAGAGTTGAAAACATGAACCTATGATGAAATAGTATTCTTACCGCAATATTGACCTGACCTCTCGTCTCGAACTCATAGTTCCCGATCTCATCGAGTGCTAGTTTCGTTGTATAAGAAATGTGGATTTTCATAGCTGTAGAAAAAAAAGGATCTCGTTAGTTTTCATCTAGGGTGATTTTTTTTGGAATTTTAGAGAAAATGTTATGTTTGCTGGAAATAAATTTTCATGCGTCAAGGCAGAATGCGTGGGATGCGAGAAGAATAAGAACAGGGGGGCGATTCTACTAATTTGCAACGTTACACGTTCAATTGTGTTTTAATAACAGTTCGATTTCGATCGCCGTTCGATAGTTACTTATAAAATCATTCTACTATTTTCTATGCAAACTGGAAACTAAACTTAAGCTGAATCGCAACTGAATGGTAGCGGGAACGTAACAGCGGGTAAACTGTGTTACCAACATGCCAAATAGTATGTTTAATAATACCACAGAAAAAAAAGTTGAACCTATAAATGTTACATACATGTCACCGAAAGTATTTTCTTAAACAAAATTATATTTAGACCATTCGATTCTAACAAATGTCAAAATAACAGTAGAATGTGACTAAACGTCACGCTCATGTTCGATTTTGTTAGCAGAATATATTTTAAAATTATTTCGATCGATTGTTGGCTTAAACTAAAACGTAACCGCAGTTGAATCGTTATTCATTAGTAGAATATGAAAACGCTTAACAGCCGTGATTCAGCTGTGGTTCCATTACGATTTTTGAACAATTTTGTTAGTAGAATCGGCCCCCAGGACGTAACTATGGAGTTTCCAGTCTTTCCGATACGAAACTACCTTTTGGAAGGGGCAACTAGAATCAGTTATAATGTCTTGTAAATTTTGACGTTCAAAAGTGCCTAATTGAAACAAATGATTTTGACTTTACCTTCGCCAGTACTCTCCATGCGGCTGGCGGTATTAATGGTGTCTCCGAAGAGACAGTAGCGCGGCATGGTGGTGCCGACCACGCCGGCCACGCACGGGCCCGTGTTGACGCCCGCGCGGATCATGAGCGGCGCGCCCGGCCGGTGCGGCACGCATGCGCCCTCCAGGCTGCGTAACAGGGACAGCGACATGTCCGCTATCTCTGACGCGTGGCGGTTGCCTGGAAACAGCAGACAATGTAGACTCTGATTTTTAATTTGCTAGATTAAAATGATAGCTGCGATCGATCTATTTTCAACCGACTTCAAAAAGGAGGGTTTATTCCCGGTCGTCTCCGCCCTGTTGTCCCCACTAGACTCATTTTAGCTATCCGTGAAATCTCTTATTGAAATCCCCATTATTGCATTTTGACTCTCGGTCTATAGCAGAACGAGTGGGAAATAAAAAGTTCCAATCGTCACCACTGGGGAGGAACGAAACTTTTTTTCCCACTTGTGCCCAGTGGGGACGACGAGGTGGGGACGACCGGGTATAAACCAAAAGGAGGAGGTTCTTGTTGTATATTCATACTGTTTAGGTGTGTACCTATGTACAAAAAGTTATGGTTTTGTACTCTATACACTATTCTTGTCATTCTTAATATTTCCTTTACAAAAAGCTGTACGGTTCTATTATATAAAAATTCAATACTTTTCTGTAATCTAGCTTTTTATTTCAACAGTTCGCAGTTCGACTGTATAAAGTCAAATCATTATGATGAGTATGTTGTTAATATCTCCGGCAATTGTAAATCGATTGTTTTAATGGATAGGGTATGCCTCAGGGGTGTTCCCACATAAATGTTATTTACTTTGCTTGGGTAGTTCTTGAGTTAGCTTCAACAATACGTATTTTTGAAACTTAGTATAAATTGATGATGTTATAATGACTCCCTGTCACTGATATTTACATATCAAGTATTAAAGAATTTGTGTGGGGTAAGTACCTACAACTTAAAAGTTATAAATAAAAATATTTTTACAAAAAAAAAAAAAACAACTATAAATGACTTTAATCAAACTGCACACGTAAACAATAATTATAACTTTATTTTCTAGTATTACACTATTTTTATAACAACTCTGGAGATGTTACTCGCACTGTATCCAATGACCAACTGCCGATCACCTAATCAAATAATCGTGCGGCAAGTGTCGCCCCACCATTGCTCCGGAAGTTCGTAACGGAACAATAATGGCGCGACACCAGTGCTGCCAACTAAAAACATGAATCAGACAACAATGTTTAACTTGAAATGGCTAAACGTAGTTAATTTCGAGTAACTCTTAAAAGACTATTAATTAAATATGATTTTAACAAATAAATAAACTAATAATTAAATCTTAAATCCAAAACATGACACATAAATCCATAACTTATTTTATGTAAATCTATTATGTTATGTCTGTCCTTGAAGCGACAACACAATCGATCCAAAAAACACACTACAAAGTGAAAAATAACTTTAATTTCGGAAGCTGGTGGCAAACAACGAAAATGCGACCCAAAGACACCTACTTCCAAAATTAAAGTTAATTTTCACTTTGTAGTGTTTTTTTTGGATGTTGGTTCTTTTTTGTGAACATGACATTCATGTAATGTTCGCAGCTGTGATTTTGGTCATGTCATTTTGCTCGGTTTATATTGGCACTAACGAAATCACTATGAAAAAATGGACACAAAATAGAAAATATTACAGGATAAAAATTGTCCTAATGTATCTATATCATTAGATCTGTCTCTCTTATGTACCTAACACGGGACCCTGCTTTACCGACTAACTTCTGTTTTTACTACATCACAAAATATTCTGAGACGACGAAATAATCTACACTAAAAAATACTTACCGTTTCTCTGCGGTAGGCCGGATACGACCATGTACGCGTCGCCGATAGTCTCCACTTTGTACACGTCATAATGAGTAATCTTCTCATCAAACAGCCTAAACAAACACATGAATATTAATAACAATGGTTACGGCATTGGAAATTACAATTATAGGTGCTCATACATTTTACATAATTTTCCTGTCTTTAGAATCTTGTCATCTTGAATTTTAACCTATCACCTAAGTACACATTGTGGAATGCAAATTAATGATGTAGTTGTAATGTTATTTACATAGTTATCGCTGATCTCTTAGATATACTAAGATATTATCAGTGAGGCCACCGCTAATATCAGTATATCCATTGGCGAATGGCCCTTCTCATGTAGGCACATGAAAAGGGCCAATAATCCTACTAATGTTGTAAATGTGAAAGTTTGTGAAGATGTTTGGATGTTTGTTACGCAATTACGCGTAAACCGTTAAACGGATTTTGATGAAATTTGGCACACAGATAGTTTATAACCAGGAATAATACTTAAGATACTTTTTATCCCGATATTCTTACGGGATCGAAACTAACGCGGGTGAAACCGCGGGACGCTGCTAGTACTAAATAAAAATTCACGTTAATCCCATAGCCTTTGCTGCATCGACCACAGGCAATATGGCCGTGAAGACTAAAAGAAACATAATAGCAAATAAGAACTAAACCATTTCTGAATATACGGCACCCAATTACTGGTAGTACATTTTTATCCATTTAGCCTGGGTTGATCAACAGACGTTGAAGTGACAATGGGCATTCCTCAAGGTTCGATATTTTGCCCATTCTTCTTTTTAGTTTATATTAATGATTTATCCCAATTAGTTCAAAATCAACGGAAGATGGTGTTATTTGCAGATGACACATCATTGATCTTTAAAATAGACCAACGGTCACAAAATCTTGACGACGTGTATAACTCTATTCAAAATAAAACCAAATGCATTAGATTACCTAATGTTAGAATTAACGAATGTGACATCATATTGAATGGCCAAAAACTATAATTTATTGATCAGACAGTTTTCCTAGGAATCAGGCTAGACGAGAAATTACAATGGGGACCTCACATTTATTGCGGAGCGGCTAAGCTCGGCCGCTTATGCTGTTAGAAAGATAAGACAGTTAACAGATTTAGAAACGGCGCGTTTCACTTCCACAGTATTATGTCGTAGGGGACTATTTAAAAAAGGTTAATATTACGACGGTACCTTGCCAATTCCTTTACGAAAATATTATGTATGTAAGAAAAATCAACATCTTTTTAATAAAATAAGTGCTAGACATATTTTTAATACTATTTTGTCAGATTATCCAAAGATAATCCAAAGATAGATCCTTTGGATACTGTGTTAGTTAGATGTTACAACAAAAATTAAATACCTTCTGACATAGGTATTGCAATTCAAATGAAAGAAAATTTAATACATATTAAAAGTACACTTTGTAAACAAGGATATTACAAAATAGAGATATCCAAGATAAGAATGTCTTCAGTAGGTACCTTAATTATTCTACTTACTTCATTATCTGCTGATCGCAACAACGCAGGTACATACGTTTTTGCGGTAAGTACTGTTTGTATGTTATTATTATTGTGTATTTTATTTCCTCCTAACCTGTAACAATGCTCATCATGTTTAAATTATGTCATAGCATGTTATGTTGTATAGTGTTTTAAGCATGTCATACGTGTCCATTATCATATCATTATATAATTCGACTAGTTTCCAAACTTTGCGAAATTATTTACCCGATTAATAGCGATATTGTTGTTACATTATTTAATGTCCTTGAAGACTTTTATTTGCCAAAACGAAGTTACATTAGAAATGTTAAAATAGGCGAACAGGTTTTGACATTGGTGTTGCATGAAATGCTTTGGGCATATACATTACTAGCAGCGCCCCGCGGTTTCACCCGCATAAGTGTCGATCCCGTGGGAATATCGGGATAAAAAGTATCCTATGTGTTATTCTGATATATAAGCTATATTACTGTAAAGTTTCATTCAAATCCGTTCAGTAGTTTTTGCGTGAAAGAGTAACAAACATCCATCCTCACAAACTTTCGCATTTATAATATTAGTAGGAAGGAAGTAGGATAGTAGGATAGTAGGATAGTAGGATTAGTAGGATTAGTAGGATAGTAGGATAGTAGGATTAGTAGGATAAGATCTATCTTTTCTTATCTATTCATACGAAATCTCTTAAGGGGTCATTGTATTCATCATTACGAACAATTTTTACTATAGGACCAAACCTGAAATCGCGAAAAAAATAAATCAGGAGTTCCCTACATTTATGTTCGCATTAACTCGTCAAAATGTATGGAACAGCTCGACACCTCCATGCAATAACATCGTAACTCACTTTTTGTGATTTTACAGGAGAGCGATTTTAAAGTTTGAAAAATTATAGCAAACTCAAAACACCCCGTACAATTTTTGAAGCTGGCTCTATTTAATATAGTTTAGGCGGACTATAAATAGGTATGGTTAAGTTGTAAAAGAAAAATTGTTTTCATGGGTTTTCATGACTTACGTGAAAAACAAAACAGTGAAATGACATATAAGTTACGAGGACAAACATTGTATGTCTGAGTTACAATTTAGTTTTTTTGTAGTTTAATTTATTTTTGTGGTCAGATAATTGTAACTCCAAGGTGTTAAGTTACATATTTTTAGAAACGAAAGGGAATAGAATTACAATGATAGTAGGTACAGAAAAAATGCATTTTTTTTTTTACATAACAATGCCGTTGTAACTCAATTTTTGGAAAAAGTGAATTACGATGTTATTGCATGGAGGTGTCGAGCTGATTGTTTTTTGCGATTTCACGTTTTGCCCTATAATAAAAGTTGTTTATAATGATGAGTACAATGATCCCTTCAGATATGCATTTTATATCGTAATAAGAACATAAATACGTATAATTTATTAAAGGTAGACCCCATCATTTAGTGATTAACATTTTGCCTCCTACGGCATCCAGTTTGAATACTAATTTTCGGCTATCGAGTGCAGACTTTTCAAATATTAAAAATAAAACCTAGATTGCGATCTACGATCTCCTTGTTTTCACGGCTATTAACTATTGCAACTTCTGCTTTCTCCTAATTCATATTTCATTGATCTCCTATTTGTAATCAAAGTGAATCAAATGCCGACCTATGTACCTACTTCAACCGAATATAAAGCTACTATAGAATATGGTTCAGTTGTGATCTAAGTGACCACGTAAAGAAGTTACTGATGCCGCGATTAAAATGGCGTCCTACTGGGTCCATGTAACGTAGAAGACAGAAGTACTATCGACCCGAAAAGAAGAAGTCAACTAAGATTAAGAGATTCAGTCGTCTTTGATTTGACAATTAGGTAACAAGATTGATGGAACGTGGTTTTGCCAACGGACCTGTACAGCATATTGAGCATGTTTATCACCTCCATGGGAGTACTACTGGCCGATATGTTGGTGAACCCGACGATATCGCTGAAGAATATGGTGACGGCGTCGAAGGCTTCAGCCGGCACCGCCCTTTGTGCACGTAACCTCCTCAACACAGGTAGAGGCAGCATTCTGGACAAGAGCAGATCGCTCTTCTGTTTTTCTGCTACCAACTTCTGTGTACTCTGTTCTATTGAGATAGTGAACGTCTGTAAAAAAGGAAATAGAGGATTTTATTAAATGAGTTATGTTGTATCATAACCTAAAGGAAACCTACTATAGGTACATACTTCAAATCTGTAACTACCTATTTCATGTCAAAGCACAAATAAAACATAAATATTTGATTTATGAAATAGGTAGCTTTTCCTTTGAGCCGATAAACGGTATGTATCATATTACAACATAGACAGGCTTTTTTGCTCAGCGATTACTACGTTTTTTAAATTAATTATAAATGCGGTCCACGCTACTCGTAAACCCCTTGGGTTTAGTATAGAAGTAGGTTTAATATACAATTAAGTAAATGATTTCTAAGATTTTTTTTACATTGTTAGTTAAAAGTGAAGCTAATAAAACCGTGTTAAATATAAGTCCCAGTGGTAACGGCCGGGACTTACGAGTTGCAGGTCGTAGGTTCGAACCCAGGCAGGCGCTTTACTTTGTGTAAATTATTTCACCACCACTGCTCTCAAAATGTGAAGGAAAACATCGAGAGGATACCGACATGTCCTAGAACCAAAAATACGAAGACATGTGACGTCTACCAACACGCACTGGCCCACGTTGTGGATTCCCACTCCCTCTCACAGAGAGGAGGCCTGTGTCCCAGCAGTGGGAACTTTATAGGCTGATTATGTGTTATGTTATACAAAGTGTTTTTTTTTTATATCCCATAACTCTAGAGGCTCATTGTACTCATCATTACGAGCTACTTTTACCATGAGACCAAACCTGAAATCGCAAAAAAAAAATCAGCTGTTCCCTACATTTATGTTCGTATAACTTGTCAAAATGTAGGGGACAGCTGATTTTTTTTTCGTGATTTCAGGTATGGTCTCATAGTAAAAGTTGTTCATAATGATGTGTACAATGACCCCCTAGAGTTATGGGATGGGTGAATTTCCCAAATGACATATTTTTTTGTCTTCGGTGAAATTAGTATTTTAAAAAAGGAATATTGTTCTGTATTATTTTTTTTAGTATTCAATAGGTAGTTATTAGGTTGTGGCAAAAATATAATTTGCCTAGGACTAATAACAAAGGTGGAAATAAATACATAAACCTCAATTTTTTTCAAATCGGTGACGTCCCTCTACTTTTTTTACAAACAAAAAAGCTTATACACTAATAAAAAGAAGTAAGTTAAGTATATAACTTATTTTATATCATAGAATATTAGTTTTGTTATTAATATATAGCATATTTTATTACATAATTAACGATTATTATTACTGAGAGGCACAAACGCATTTGTCCTGCAAAATGTTCTCATATCGCTGGACAAAAGTAATTTAAACCTAACTTTACATCGACGAGTCCGACAGCGTCCCCACCCCAATTTTATTTCCCCTGTTAGTGTGTGCTAGTGCGCAGTCAGGATGGATATGTGTCAAATCGCTGCATATTCCCACCAATAATGTAAATACACCAATTCAGTTGCTCCCGGACAATTATTTTATACTATCGGTGGTTGCATTTTTCTAGTGTAATGAGTAGTTTTATTGTTGTTGTTTGGTTCTAACAGAGGTAGTAAGTGAATTAGCGTCATTGACTGTTCTTGAATTTATCCTAGATATTATGCATTTTTTCTAATTTTCTAAAAAGTGTGTTATTTCTCACGTCGCTGTTCTCATATCGCTGTAATCGGTGGTCTTTATTACCACCGATGTGATAATTTACACCGAAATGCTAAGAAAAAATCAATCGGTGTCTCATTTCTAATATCGGTGTTTTGATTCATGATCAACGCACAGTTTTGTCACATCGGTGGATTGCTTTATCATATCGGTAGATCATTTTATCATCTCGGTGAGTCGTTTTATCATATCGGTAGATCCCGTGTCATTTCGTTAAGTATACAAAGAAACAATGGAAGATACCAACATACATATAAACACATGCATACAAGCAGTCCTCTAGATTTGTCAATAGCATCTCCTTTACGAAAGCCAAGTATCAGTTCAATAAATTCAGAAGAATCAACATTACGCCCAAACAGTCCTAACTTAAAAGTCGTCCCTTGCAACTATTAAATTGAATCAAGACAATCAAATGAGTTTCGTAAATATCAAAAATTTAAATCTCAGCAAATATGCGATTTAAAAAAACAGGCTAATAAAGAGAAACTGATTTACAAAAAGAGATATATATGAGACTACATCAAGAATTTAAGAAATTCAAATAGAGTAATTTAGAAGTGAGACAAATCCCGATGAAGCCAAATAATATAGACCTGCAAAAACGTACTAACTATTTCCTTTTTGATGTTCAAAGGTGGATAGATTATCATATCGCTGGATATGTACATCATTTCGGTGGATAAACTTATCATATCGGTGTACAGAAAAAATAATCGGTGCCGGTTTGTCATATCGGTGGAAACCAGAATTCAAACTGAATTTTCTCCTTAGTCTTAAATGATACGTTGATGATATAAAATTTGGGGATATTTAATATCCTAAAGATTACATAAAACCTGAAAAATATACAAAAAAACCATAAATGAAAAAGTTCACCGATATGATAAAAAAAATTGCATTTGTTGAAATTCACCCGGATATAAAAATAACACGTTGTATACAGGGTTACTTTTCAATGACCAGCCAAATTTAAGGGTGTGGTACAGACCATTAAACTGAACAACTTTCTCCAAGGGACCAACATCGTAATCGCGAATAAAAATTCAGCCGTCCCATACGTTTAGGTCGAGTAGGTATGAAGTTTTCTATGGGACAGTTGATAAATTTTTCGCGATTACAATATTGGTCCCATGGATAAAGTTGTCCAGTTTGATGATCTGTCCCGCACCCTTAAATTTGGCTGGTCATTAAAAACTAACCCTGTATAGAAAGGCTGACAATGCAACATATTTGTCCAAAAAAAGACAGTTGTCAGATTTTCGTGACAGGTGCTACTTACATAATCAGCCTATAATGTTCCCACTGCTGGGACACAGGCCTCCTCTCTATGAGTGGGAGTGGGCTGTAATCCAGCACGCGGGCCCAGTGCGGGTTGGTAGATGTCACATGTCTTCGAAGTTTTGGTTCTAGGACATGCCGGTTTCCTCACGATGTTTTCCTTCACCGTTTTAAGAGCAATGGTGATGAAATAATTTACACAAAGTAAAGCGCCTGTCGGAGTTCGAACCTACGACCTACAACTCGTAAGTCGCGGCCGTTACCACTGGACCACCACTGCTCAAGGTGCTGGTGCTGCTTAGTATATCATTAAGTAAATATATTAAAAAATCATCATCTTCATCTGCCTAGCCCTTTCCCAACTATGTTGGGGTCGGCTTCTAGTCTAAACGGATGCAGCTGAATACCAGTATGTTACATGGAGCGACTGCCTATCTGACTTCCATAACCCAGTTACTGGGTAATACGATACCCCTTGGTAAGACTGGTTGTCAGACTTCCGGGCTTCTGACGACCCGTAGCGACTGTCAAAGATCTACGAATGACAGTCATTCCAGTGATAACCACTTTGGACGAAACGTTTCATGCTCCCATGACTCGGATATTTACCGCGAAAGAAAAACGTGACATAAAAATCACATTCTTATCCGGCGACATTTTTAAGCGACATCAAAAAGGAGGTTCTGTATTCGACCCGCATGTATGTATGTATATATGTACCTATATTTGCATGTCCGTGATTTTCTCAAAAACGAATTCATCGATTTTGATGTTTCTTTCACTAAAATGATCTACATACTTTCAGAATTTCAGAAGTGGGTGTCAAAACGAAAATGGGCACCAACGACACCGACATTCAAAATTAAAGTAATTTTTCATTTTGTAGTTTTTTTTAATCGGTTTTTTTTTTAAGTTTTTAAGTAAATGTATGTCCAGTCACCTGTGCACCTTGGCCAGTCATCCCCGCGATCTCTTTGCTAGTCGTCATACCTTTAAAACGATATACATACCATTCTAACTTTTTGTTAATGCCGATAAGTGAAAAGATGACCGCAAACATTATTTTTCCGAAAAGTGACCGCAACCAACCATAGGTTTTTGTAACTAATCATTGTGTAGTAGGAGCTCCGTTAGTTAGAAACCTGTTTCTTTAATTAGTCGCACGACCTTAACTATGATTCACTATCAGGTACGATATATGTGATGTTGCGGTCCTACGGCCCGCTTTTTCACAAGCCAGATCGCGCTAGGCCAGTCTGACAGACTGGGAATCGTCGCATGCGGTGAGGCCTACGGTGGCCTATCGTCACCCGTCCGATTTGTCGGGAGTCGGTAAGTTCAATATGGCGCGGTGTGGCGCGGAGCGGGGGCGCCTCTCGCGACTTGTACGGCCTGTACGAGCGCGTTTATTTTTGCTTTGTTTATCAAATGTTGAATACTGATTATAACTACAGCAGCTGCAAACGCAGCCATGCGCTCCGTATCACTAAACATCCGTACGCAAAATACGCGCATTGACGTGGAGTTGCGGACACCAGCCTGTATTCTATTACCTATCACTAGACATGATAGTAACAACGGCCAACAGGCTGCACCAGGCGGACACTCGCCGTGGGTATACTCGGCACGGGCCGTGGGACCGCGGCATAACACATGCGTTTCATACATATATGTAGGCAGTATGAATCACTTGACTGTCTGTGAGGACGCCCCATGTTCAATATGGACGTTGACGAGTCGCTGTTAATAAGTAAAACGTCAGACCAAAGTAAAGTGCTACCTGGATCTTTTGGCGCTTAAATTACATTGGCAGGGGGGCGTTGTTGGTTGTTGGTAAACTTATACGGGTTTATTTCATAAACGATGATTTATGTTAAGTGACGTTTAAACGTCAAAAATGTATGGATAAACAGTCGCTCATCACTACTTAACTTTAAGCAACGTATATGAATAAAGGGGATTATATGTCATATTTAGTTGTTAAGCTTGAATAAAGAAATATAAAATTCAAACTTGATACAAAAATATGGACACTACCTTATTCTATGTCAGTACCTACCTCAAAACCTAATTTTTCCTACTTTTCAGCTTACTTTTACTTTTCAGAAGACGGATTTTTGTACCACCCAAGCTTGGCCCAGAAATAGACACAAAGAAAACAAAATGTATTATAGAGCAATAACAGTGTCTCAAATCCGTCCCTAATGACTCACTGACCAACAAACTCAATTCTAACTTTCGCACTTATAATATTACCTATATTAGTTGGGATAAATAAGTGTTTTTTCATCACCATTGAACAATCAGGCTCATAGTGGGACCAATGGGAATTCAAAAAAAAATTATTTAATTATTCCCGTTCGTCCCATTGATATTGTCAGTGGGACGAACGGGAATAAATTTAATATTATTTAGGTACTTAATTTCCGATCATCCCATCAGTGGGAAGACGGCCAGTGGGACGAACGGGAATACATGGATAGATGTTATATGTCTTCGAATTTTTGGTTCTAGAACATGCCAGTTACCTCACGATTTCTTCACTGTTTTGAGAGCAGTGGTGATGAAATTTATTTACGTTCACAAAGTAAAGCGTGTGTCTGGGTTTGAATCCACAACTCATAAGTCGGGGTCGTTACTTCTGTGCCATCACTAAGGAAGGTTTTTTTTGAAAATTCGTCCCCTAAAAGGGGTAGATGAGTGTTTGTATGGAAGTTCGTAATTTTTTCTATGGGAAACCCCACCAGGCGCACGGCTTGTTTCTTCTAATTTTGGATTTGGGCATCTTGCAACATTAAATAATTAAAGTAACCAAATTCGTTTAATGCAATTCTAAGTTATTTTTAAATTATCAGAAGAATTATCACAATTGTCGTGATAATTATCAGAGATAGTAAGACCACTGCATTATTGGCACCATTAAATTAGATAATTTAAAAAAATTGTACGCCTTCGAAGGTATAAACATGTTTGTAGCTACCTACTTTCTCGTTTTCAACACGTACTCTAGTATGGTTCACTCGTGTTTAAAAAAATAAAAATATCTTTATCTTCAATAAGTAAACTACCCAGAAGGCAAATTGCACAGATAATCAAAGATGATATCATTATTTTGCGGATCACGGACCATTCACTGTTAAGTCGTAGAGTGAGAAAGTCGTGTTAACTTAATATGCATCGTTTGATAAATCTTGTTGTATTGTGCGCGTGCGCAGGTGTGAACGTTTCTCACGTGTTGATTCATACTACTAACAACCTTGTCGATACAGCCTCCGGCGGAATGCCCGACAGTGTCATTGAAGGATCGGAAGTTAAAATCGGTTCATTGGATGTTATTTTTGAGTATACTGCATCTATAATTATTTCAAGTAGTGTTGTGGGTGTAAACAGGGTCAGAAGGAGTTTTATTGGCACGTCTAACTGTCCTCAAGATCATTTTAGACTAGGAAACAAGTGTGTTACATGTGCAGAGTAAGTACTACATACTGCATAGTATCTATTTTATTTTATAAATTCTAGTTATTGGCGATTATATTGGTTAATTTGTAAGATAAAAAAATCAATCGATTATTTCTTACATTTTGTCACCTGTGAATGTTGGCGAACAGGAAATACCAGAAATATTACAGTTTAAGCTTTCAGAAGTTGGTCATTCTGCGAGTGTCGACTCGTTATTAAATTCTAATAACAATAGAATATCATAAATTTAGATCAGTAGGTCGTCTTAGGGGTGCGCTTATTTTACAACCGTTTGCAGGCGACTTTTTCTTGACTGAATTGTGAAATAATTCACTTGTGAGAACCGAGTGGTATTACCTGAAACACTTTTATATTTTCCTTCGTAATACTACTTGTCTTAAGGGTCTAGTGCAAGCACGTGGACCATACACACTATAATACAGAGTACCTACCTACAAGTTACGATGATTCATTCATTACCCATACAAACTTAAAAGTCTCACGATCGTTTTTTTACGAAGGTATCAATGGTTTATACCCATGTGTGGTGGTTGTGTGTAACTGCCCCGTTGGTCTCGTGGTTGCAAGCGCGACTGCCGAGCGTGGGGTCCTGGGTTCGATTCCCGGGTCGGACAGTGTTATTGAGTTTTTCCATTAGGAATTTCTTAGTACGGTTATGGAATGACTTGCCCGTGTCGGTAAGGCGTGCTCAATCTTCGCCCACTTTTAAAGAAATGATAAAAAAGCACTTTTTCTCTCCTTAAACATCAACATTATATTTTTCTTTACTCCCGTTATGTTTATTATTATATATATGTATATATATATATATATATATTTATTTAGACTAGTATTATGTGCACATTATGGAATGCAATAAAGTATTGAGTATTGAGTAATATACCTATTTTATTTATGTATTTATTGTATTTTGTAAATGGTACACCACGGACTACCTACAGTATTTGTCTCTCCTCCCCTTATTTAATTCATCCAAAGGTTATCTTTAAAAGATCGCTTTTAGCGATAAGACCGCCCATTGTGTCACCCTTTGCAAAAGTTCTATACTTATTTATGTCTGTAATTTATAATGGTGTACATAATAAAGAGTATTCTATTCTACTCTATTCTTAGTAACTGTCCGGAGTTTGGAAGTTGGCGGTTTAATACCCCCGTGCCTCGGAAAGCACGTAAAGCCGTTGGTCCTGCGCCTGATCTCTCTCCGGTCGTGTCGGATTGCCGTCCCATCGGACTATGAGAGTGAGGGAAGAGGGAGCACTCCCTCTTCCCTCACTCTCATAGTCCACACACAGGTGCACACCTGTGTCTGCGCACACACTTGTGCACTATAATATCTCCATTGTACCTGCCTAATCTCCGTTGAGATTGGTCACCGTGACCGAAATCGGTCGGGGAGGCTATTACCTATGTAGGTGCCCCATTCGCTACTATTTATTTATTTAATACTTCAAGCACATAAATGTACAGAGGCGGACTTAATGCCATAGGCATTTTCTACCAGTCAACCTTTGGGTGATGCAGAGACAAACTACTATTACTTTTTACTATTTTGTCAATCCAAAACACCGAATAACAGATAACGTATCGCTGAAACTACAAATGTTGTGGTAATATCTAGTCATAACCGATATTTTGTTAGGCATGCTCGTGTACTATTTGAATGACCTCCAGCCACCCTACACGACCTTACTACTTTACACGAACCATACTTTTAAAGACCTGTGCCATTAACGTAGTTTCTTGACAGCGATTCACTTAAAATATGGGGAAATAAAACAAATGAAGAATAAGTGAGGCTGTGAGCGAAGCCGCGGGCACAGCTAGTTTCTAATAAAAATGTACATAACAACTATTTTCGTAATTAGATAGCTGGAGACCCCCCCCCCCCCTCCGTGCCCGCTCACGGCCATTTGGTGTGAGAACGTCCTATACTGCAGTATGATAGCGCATATTCTTTCACTAAAACTCTACAGGGTGCATTTGATATCATGGGCATTATTTTAACCTAAGGTACTACTTATGATACTAATTGCATTAGGGCTACTATTACGCAAATCAAAAATATTATTAATGCAAGTATGGAAAACCTTAAAATGTAGTAAGTCATACAAAGTATCAAATTAGTTGCGCTTCTCGATAGCAAATGCGTAGGTACACTACGCCGTACGCGCGTCATTGGGCGTGAATTCTTTGACCCCGCCCGACTCACGTGACATTCGTAAGTTGCCAATGAATTGATTCATAATAAATTCCAATTTTCCCTTCGTACTTTGCCGGCTTAGGACGGTCAAAACTACGTCAACTAACATACATTAAAAAAAAACATTTACGTACCTAGCTTGTGGATTGTTTTGAAAAAACCTTATTTGTCGGTAAAGTGACAGAGGGTAAACGGGTGCTCTTCCACGAGCTTGTGCATGTGCTGGCACGTGAAAAGACGAAAAATCCAACAGGTTCTGAGTGGTTCTGGTGGAATGAGACCCCGTGAAGGAATAGGGTCGTTCGGGTAGCGCCGATGGAACATTTCACGAGTTCATACTAAATTTCTTGCGCGATCGTAAATTACAACCATTTGTGGGTATTGTTGGTTGGTGTACCTAGCCTGCACATTACGCGGTCGAGGCATCGTGTACACAAACACACACACAACACACAACTACTACACTAACACTTAATACACTGCAATCCAAGCACCGTATGCCGCGAGCGGCGAGTACGGCGATTACGTCACGGGATCAATAAATCAATTACGCGTCAATGCACCTGCGCAGTCGTTATGACACTGGTTCCGGGTTCGTGACTTCGTGTTGCGGCGGGAAGCATACCCCGCGCGGGGGTGATATTCGTATTTTTGCGAGTGAGGGAGTGGGACGGAGAGAGTTCAGGGAATCCCGCCGGACGGAATGTCTTGTAGCCCATTGTTATTATTACTTGTAAGGAAAAACCCGCGCGCGCGCAGGTGATGTTTGTTTACATTTCGCTTTGCGCTGTACTGCGCTTTAAGATTTTGATATTTCAACAATTATTGGCGTTAACGAAGTATTTTGTTTTAATTACTTTAAGTGTTTATTTGCAATAATAAGCCTTGTGCAATTTGACTTACTACATTTTTAAGGTTTTCCTTACTTGCATTAATAATATTTTTGATTTGCGTATTAATAGCCCTAATGCAATCAGTATCGTGAGTAGTGCCTTAGGTTAAAATAATGCCCATGACTTCGATTCCACCCTGTATACTTAGATATCTGGTATTTTAAAGCGACACAAGATAACGTTTTCATATTTACGCATTATTTCATATGCTTACAAAGAGGGGTTCATTAATAAATGTTTTCATATGTTTCAACTTTTCAAGAGATAAAATTGTTTGCACATTTCAAAGTGAAGATATAGTTGTTTTCTACTAAAAGTGTACTAATATTTATGCTACTTCAGTTCCTTTCATGGTAATCTGGAATTTCGCCAAGACTGCGCAATACAATTTGTTGTATAACGATAGAAACGACGATATTTACTTATAGGATGACTGGTGACAGCTAGATAAGAGTGGCCAGCTACAAACGAGTCAAATCGACTGTGAACTGGCAACAGGTACTATCTCAATTTTGACAACTTTACAGGACGAAGAAAAAACATGTTAGCATCATTTATACAGCATCTCGTGTGTTAAATAAAAATAAGTAGTTTTTAAATATTTTTATTGTACATGTAATTAAAAACAAAAGTAACATTATAATGCTTCCTTCCAATATAAAATTGGGATAAGACAATATAAATCAACACAAGAACAAACATAGGACTTTTTGAATGAAGCCAATCCTGGCGCCAAATTTAAATGTATTTGAGTTAGGATTTCGTGCAACGATGTGGAGTGTTAAATGGTATAAAATGGCATTGAAAAGTGAAATCTTCAAAAAATTTAGATAGGACCGGTTGTCAGTTCACAGTCGAAATGGCGATTGGAGGCGTCTATGTCCAGCAGTGGACTGATAGTGGCTTAGGTATGACGAGAACCATTTATTAGGTATCATTCAGTCGCCTGCCATTTCACTGGTGCGCACGAAATGTTTCAGGATTATTTTATTCTGCGTACAGTGTAATAAAGAATCTATTTTTCCATTATGTAGATTATTTAGGAAGACTAAATGTAGATAGATTCAATTCTGATGCTCAGAAAACCTTATAATTATTCTAAACTAGTTTTTGCCAGCGACTTCGTCCGCGGAATAATGACTTCCGGAAATTGAGGCACTAACTCTCATAGAGTTTAACCGATGTGCTCTTTCCTCTGCCGATTCTTGAGAACGCGTATTTCTCATTCAACGCGTTTTTCAAGACAATAGCGGGCGGACGCCGGCGTCCGCTTGGGTCTTGAACAACTAAAAATATATAACTACGTCTAATATATAAAATAATATATAATAAAACCTACTTCTCTTAAAACTAAATACCTATAACTACTATAATTAATAATACCTATACTTATAATTAATAAAAGTACCTACGCTTTTACCTACTTAATATTAAAAAAAACTGAACATAAATTAACCAAAACTTACCTACTACGAACTAACTACTACTAACCTATTACTTACTACTACTTACTTACCTTTACTACTTCACCTAAAAAGAAATCCTGTTTTCCCAACATTTCCCTTCACTGCTCTGCTCCTATTAATCGTAGCGTGATGAAAAGTATACTATAACCTGCCCAGGAGTATGAAGAACAATTGTACCAAGTTTCGTTGAAATCCGTCGAGTAGTTTTTGTTTCTATAACGAACATACAGACAGACAGACAGACAGACAGACAGACAAAAAATTTACTGATTGCATTTTTGGCGTCAGTATCGATCACTAATCACCCGCTGATAGTTATTTTGGAAATATATTTCATGTACAGAATTGACCTCTCTACAGATTTATTATAAGTATAGATAAAAATAATCAAGTCGTCGGTGGTACTTAGTGATTAGAATGACGTAATAATGAAGCCTCTCATTGGCATTTGAAGTTTTTAAAATAGTTTTGTTTTTTGCAGGTACGAACGCATCAAAGACGAAGATTGTCCTCTTTAACAATAACAGCGGGCCACGGGCCATCTTGTAGCAGCTGAACTGAACAATTATAATATCGGAAAATTACGAGTATAAATATGTCGCAGTATCGTCCCTAAATTTATTTATGTTTGTGGATTTGCGTCACTTACAGCGTGCGATACAGAAAGGCTGCCTTTACACCAGAGGTGTAGCTAAGCTACAAAACTAGTCTATTTCCACCAGTGCTGAGCAGTGCAGCGAAGCTGGGAAGATGCGACAAAACTTAAATCCCTTTTTAACGAAGCAAAACTACACTATCACTACGCAGCTTAGCACATCTCTGAAAGAAAGGCTGCCTAATGCTAAGATAGCTAGAATTTGTCTCTAGCAAAGTCAAATTATATGTATGGACGTGAGATTTTGAAATGGCCAGCGAGTCGCCAGTGACTAAAATTGCAGCGTGTGTACCTAGCTTATGGTGCACAGTTCCTATAAAAATGCAGATTTTCACAAACCTGGCTGGCGAAAAGATTCACAACCTGGCGTTGCGCTGTAGCGTGGCTTTCAAGCTACGAGTATGATACGCAAGAAAGTAAAATTATTGCTGCATCGTCTACGATGCAGCAGCAACAGTATCCTAAATGCTATTCCTACCCGTTTAGACTGTGCTGACCAAAATCAGTGGATAAGGACAGCCGTAAGCATCAGTTAGGTATAAGTACTAACATAATTTGGGTACAGTCGAGTTCATTAATATATTGGAAGTGACAAAGTTTCAAAATATCATAAACGTTAAAATGATCTTACAATGCTATATAAACTTAGACATATATATAATGTCAACGTACATTTAAAGTTTCAATATATTATAAGCGTTATAATGATCATCATTTAACGCTTATAATATTTTGAAACTTTTTCACTGCCAATATATTAATGAACTCGACTGTACAATCTGTTACTAACATTTTATGATTTTGTGATAATTTTTGTGACCTTTTGATCATGTAACCTAAATATGGAGTTTCTCTGAAAAAATAAATAATAATAATCTGAATGAACTGAATCGTCGTGTTTGGGTCAAACAGAACCTGAGCCACGTTGACTGCTTAACATTCAAGAATGTGAGAGCAACTGTTAAATAACTGTCTGTCTGTCTGTGTGTGTTTATGTAGCAGGAATACATCATATCAGAGAACAAATTAAAGTACTGATTTGAATAAAACACTCTATAATTTTCATAACATTTCTTACACATATACAGGCAAATAATTTTTAAAAAAAGTAAAATTAAGTATAACCTAGACGTAAAATTTCCAGCATCTGAAGTCAGTGTTATCTTTATATAAATATTTTTTAAGCGCAAGCTGAGTAAGATGTGAATGGATCCGTCGTAGACAAACAGCTAATGGAAGAGCTTCTTTGTATGTGGGCTTAACCCTTCACCAGGCCCCAGAGAACTGCTGTAGCGACAATGTTTTTTTTTAAGGATTTGTGTTTTTCATTCACTTTTTAAGGATTTGTGTTTTTATTTCACTTTTTTTTTAATTCACTGAAAATGAAAATGCTGAAAACATTTAACAAAACATGTGGGAAATCATATTAAAATTATGTAAAATTTATTCACAAATTTAGAATAACTCAAAAACTATAAACATATCAAAAAAATTGTACGACTTACGTTTCTTTGTTTCGCCATGATTAAAAAAACGCGGCACTTGTTCGAAAACAGTCAAACGGACAACGACAGATTGACTGTCTATTATCTATTTCGCCTTAACATCTGAATGGATTAGGATGTTTAGCACACGGATAGACCAAAACATAGAGCTCTTTTTATCCCGGTAGTACGTTTCCGTGGTATATTTCAGATCTCCACCACGCGGTCGAAACCGCGCGTAAGGAATAGTTGAGAAATAAAAGAGGAAATAGGTATGTATTATATTTTATTATAAAAGTTACAAGTTAATAATAAAGACTATATAATTGACAAGAACAAATAATTGACGAGTCACAATAAAACAGTAGTTATTAAACAAAACGACAATTACACAAGTATTGTTTGTATTAATTTAAGAGCGTTTACGACGTACAGCATTTCATACAAACTTTCAAGCCCTTGTTTTTCGAAATGAATGAACCGATTTTAATGAAACTTCATACGCCTAAGCAGCAGTGCAATTCTGTAAAAATCTCACCGTGAAAATTAAGGTGGAGTTAGTTGTCAATCCACCTGATGTTAGGGATTGCCCTATTGATAACTCACTTCACGCTCACATCACCTAAGTTATCACGGTGATATTTTTACAGAATCGATCGGCTGGATACAAAGGTTTAAAAAGTTGGTTAAGAACATTTTCGAAAAATAATGTTACAGCCAAATTAGACGGATTTAAAATTTTCCATGGAAACAGATGTTTCCAGTTATCTTTTTTATACAAAGTGTTTTTTTTTTTGATATCCCAGAACTCTAGGGGGTCATTTTACACATCATTATGAACAACTTTTACTATGGGACCATACCTGAAATTGCGAAAAAAAAAATCAGCTGTTCCCTACATATTGACGAGTTATACGAACATAAATGTAGGGAATAGCCGATTTTTTTTTTGCGATTTCAGCTTTTGTCCCATAGTAAAAGTTGTTCGTAATGATGAGTACAATGACCCTCTAGAGTTATGGGATATAAAAAAAACACTTTGTATAAGACATTCCGAAAATGTTCTTTACTAACTTTTTAGACCTTGTATCCTGCTTATGAGTAAGAAGTTTCATTCAAATCGGTTCATTCATTTCGAAAAACAAGGGCTTGAAATTTATATGAAATGCCGTACGTCTTTTAAAACGCTCTTAAATTGTACTCAATGTAACATTTAAGTATGCAGAATATTGTAAAACTATAATTTCCACAATATTTCGAAGTCACGAACTTCCAGACCTTTACTTCCGCTTATCATGTTTTGAGAGTTTCCTATACTTGTGTTTCAGGGATCCTCCGTACACAGACCGACCTTCTTGGGACAATAAATATTCATAGTACTAATTATACTTTTTCTAATTTGATTTACAAACTGGGCATGTTTCCTCGTCTGTTATATATTTATACCTGTAATATAAAGATAATAATTTAAAAAATGTAAGAATTATACCTTACATAGTGACAATGATCAATTAAAATGACCACCAAAACAAGTGACTTATTGCTGTTTCACTTTTTTTTACTCAAGTGATTTTTTTAATAAATTGAATATTTTTTTTGCCGTGAAAAACTACGGTTGATTTGTCGTGTAGGGACGGTCGTCGGGTTAGGTATACGGATCACTATGGAATTTTGTGGACGACACGGCGCATTACAGTACGGCTTCGTCGCCGTATACTATCTATAGAACCGGTGCAATGGTTCGCCGTTTCGTATACACGATTTTTCTTCGGTGCGACTAGCGCACCGTACCATAGTGTAAACGTGCCGTGTACAACGTATCAAAATCAAAAAAAAAAAATCAAAATATTTTATTTCACATAAGCCTACAAGGGCACTTATGAAACGTCAGAAGCTAGGTGCACGGTTCCAATTGGTCGTTTCCTATAGAGAAGAACCGGCAAGAAACTCCACGTATCTTAAACTGGTAGCTTAATTGTACCCTGATATTTTTTTTTTTTTTAACTTCTAACGACATACTTAGGAACTTTATCAACCACGCATTAACGAGGTTCTATTTAATTTAATAAGAGGTGATTTAAAGGACACCTAAAACTGAACAAAATTTAGGCAATTAGGCCATATCAAAAAGTTAAAAACCGTTATACGAATTATAAATTACTTTCATAATATAAGTCACGGAATAAGCGGTAAGTACTCACTTTTCACAAGGAATGCAGCTTGTTTTTAAAAACACCCAATCTTTCGGACACCGACATTCTGTTTTCCCGATAAACCATTGTCGCTTGACCCGTATTTTAGCTGAAGCGTCTGGTTTCTCGGTTGCTGAGCTGTCAACCGGTTGCGGCGAACACACTGCGGCGAGTAATGCGACAATCAGGAAAATTAACAAGAGCTTCATGTTGACACGTGCTTACGACTCGACTGTTGTGAGCGGAATGCCCTTAAGCAATATGCATTGTATTATTTATAATAAAGCCTACTATGATTCATAACGACATGCATGCGCTACTAGAGGGGCTTGTGGCTAAGTAATAACGTTAAGCTACGCTTGCCGCGGTTGGTCCGTGGATGGGTGACCATCTTTACATATCAAGGCCTCCCTGTGCCTCGGAAAGCACGTTAAGCCGTAGATCCTGGCTGTCATTCGTGGATCTTTGACAGTCGTTACGAGTCGTCAGAAACCGGAAAGTCTGACAATCAGTCTTACCAAGGGGTATCGTATTACCTAGTAATTGGGTTGTGGAGGTCAGATAGGCAGTCGCTCCATGTAAAATACTGGTAATCAGCTGCATCCGGTTAGACTGGAAGCTGAACCCCAAATATAGTTGGGAAAAGGCTAGGCAGATGTTGATGCATGCGCTACTACGCCCATAATTTTAAATGTCTATTTTTTTCTCCACACCATGCCCATATCTCACAAGGAGATATCGATAACGTCATTTTGAGGATGAATAATCGTTGCAAATACGTTATTAACATCCGAGGTGCTTTTACAGATTATTAATGTTTATTTCGTAATCAATTTAATGTTTCATATACTTAATTTAATTTTGATAAACAAAAACAGAAGTACGTTTTTATGTACATTTATTTGATTTCTACTCAGCCTTTTTTAAGTTAGATTTTTATTTGATTTCCTATTAGAGCATTAAATACTACGCATTTTGATATAAAGTATGTTATAAGGATTCTAAGTAGTTTCTTTTCTTACATGAATAACTAAAATCTAATATAAAAAATTCTCGTGTCACGGTGTGCGTAATTGAACTCCTCCGAAACGTCTGGACCGATTTGTATGAAATTTTGTGTGCATATCGGGTGGGTCTGAGAATCGGCCAACATCAATTTTTCATAACCCTATTTTTTTTTTGCAAAACGACGTTTGCGGGGTCAGCTAGTATCCATTATATATTATAACATACCCAGTTAAACTACATGTTATTCATCACGTTGATGGGATTTGAAAACAAAACACGAATAAGTGCTTAATACATTTAATTTAATTAATAAATAACAGTAACCTGTACAATATACATAAAAATTAATGAGTCACAACCGCCATCACCACTTTGCTCGTACGCATAATTAATTCATGTTTCCCTGCGCTCAAACATGTTCACAATAACCACCTATAAGAAGTGCACTTTCAGCAATTTATTTTATAACCACTGTTATAAAAACGCCGTGAGGAAACCGGCATTTCCTAGAGCCCAAGATTCCAAGACATGGGACATCCACCAACCAACACTAGACCCGTGTAACGGAATACGGTCGGCTCCCTCCCAAAGAGTGGAAGCCTCAGATCCAGCAGTAAGAACATTATAGTCTGTATTTTTTCATATTTTGAATTACATGCAAAGCAGACTAGGTTAGCACCTTGCGATCAAAGTAGTCGGTAGGTAGATGTTCTTCGTACAATGCTCAGATATTGGAAAATTCCATTTTAAGAGCAACCTGGACAGTCTTCTCCTGTTGAATCCTCGTACCTGAAACATGAAAAACAACATAAGAAAATGGATTTCAACCATGAAAATAACGATAAAACTTGTAAAAAATAATGTTTTTAATCGAAATTCTCGAGATGAACAAGACCACCTAACCAGCTATTTAAATCGCTACATCTTACGAGATAGTATTTTTCTTGTGATATCGAAGCGAGAAAGAGTCCTCGAGACAAGTTACAAGACAAATTATTTGAAACGGGATTACGAAGCTTAAAGTCTTCAACTGTTTTTGTTTGAATAAAACTGGAAACTTCAGCGCATGTTTATTATTTGTGCTGTAACCATGAGAACTGAAAGTATTATTAATTTATTTATTAGGTATTATGTATTCTGCAGGAGTCGCATTTTCTATCCTTTCTATTAGGCAAACTAGCAACACTTCTATTCATAGAAGTGTTGCTAGTTTCGTATCGTCAACTCAAGTAATCCAAATAAAAATATTGTAAAGAAAAAATTATATTCACTTTTCACAGGTAACGCATCTCGTATGCACTTTAACATAATTAACCGGACACGGACACTTGAGCTTTCCAATAAACGATTGTCTCTTGAATCGGTTAACCACTGAAGTTTCTGCTTGCTCGGCAGTCGAGCCGGCAACTGGCGGTAAACATATATCGGCGAGTAAGGTGACAATAATACACACATATAACAGCTTCATTTTAACGTTGATAGATTAAATTAATAGCAATCACAATAATGCTATTGTGTTTACTACTAGTCTTTAGTGAGCGGAATGCGGTTAATGATAGCTCCACTTCTATTTATACAAATACAGATGTATAAACCAAGATCGTCGAAAAGACATTGTTGGTTACACTTCCGAGACATATTTTCCTTAAATAAGTGCAAGTTAACGCACATTGCACATATCAAGCAATATATTTTCAGTATAAACTGACCTCTCACTATACTTAAAGCCTATAAAATATGATGTTAGCTTATACTGGATATGTGTAACATCGTTAGGAATATTAAAAGGAAAATAATTATGATTTACTTACGTAAATCTAGCAATTCTAGCTACCTTAATGAGCAGAATTAAAAGCACAGTATAATTATATACAGTATTCCATCTTCATACAAACGGACGATGCGCGAGCTATGCCTACGCGCCTCGATCTCGGCATTCGCTCGGCAGGCAGACAGTCGCGACTGTGCCGCAGTAAGGGAACAGTCGGTGTGTTGTTTTTTTAACAATAACCGCGCGATTTTTTCACTAAAAATAAGTTGAACTACGTATTTAATATGACGAGTAGGATATATTGTGCTGTTTTTGGTTGCATGAATTCGTCAATAACGCATCCAGGGATAACTTTTTTTAGATTACCTGGAAACTCTGAAAGGTAAGACTATAAAATAATTTTACTTACTAGTAGGTAGGTACATAATATGTGTCTTTTTAATGGATAAGTATTTCCTTTTATCTCCTGAAAAAAACGATGTCTGGATTAATAAAGTGAATAGAGTAAAGAAAAGTGATTGACAAGAGTGAAATACGAGTAGGTAGTTATAGGCGGTTCATGAATCATGATATGGTAGGTACTTACGCTTGTGTTAAAAACCTCGGGGCATGTGCGTTTTGTTTTGTTAGTTTGTATAATTCAAAGCAAAGACGTGGTATTTTATTATTAATAATAGTTGTTTATTGTACTGTGTGTATGAATAATACTAGAAAATAATAAATTTTACCGTCTGTCTGTCACTATATAGTTGAAATTTTCTCAGATTAAGTATTTCTGCTGCTGCTATAACAACAATTATACCACTAAAAACCGTTTTTTTTTTTCTCCATATTAATAACGACAACAACAGCTAGACTCATGAGATATTCACAGAATATTTAGATATTTGAGTGGGTTGTGATTTTAAAACATTCGTAGCCAGCTGTTCAGCTGGCATTGGTGACCAAAGAATTTTTGTTTTGAGTTGTTGCGAGTTGTAAGTACCTAATTTATAGAGACGTTAATAAGCTGATATAAAAAGTTATTAAAATTACTCGTCAGCTGTTTCTTGCATTGTAGTTGAGTAGGTAGGTGTTGAAGTTTGTAAAGATTGGAGTTCTTCACCTTGTCCATGTTTCCCAAAACAATTTTTAATTAACCTTTATATTAGAATGCGGATTTTTTATACTTTAAAATTTAATAATAAAGCGTTTCGTACGTCTCAGTCAAGGCGCAAATATTTTTCGGTCGCAAATTTATAAGACTGATTTGTTATTCAAACATAAACATGGTTTTTTAATTAAATCTACAAATCAAAAAACAACATGCATTTTTATTGAACACTTCCTATTCAATTCACAAAGTACTTATTTTATTTTTTTACATAAAATATATTTACAATCACAAAACTAAATGGAAACACAAAGCAGGCAAATGTAGTTTAAATGCTGGAGGCGGGCAGCCCTATCGCATGTTTACGTACCACGCGGCTGTAGGCATTTATGTCCAAGATACGGCCGAGTTACAATACTGTATATAATTATACTGTGTTAAAAGTATGACGTGGTTAAGATATCAGTATGAACTATGGTTTCCTCAAGGGCAAAGCAAACATAATACATTAAAGACGTATTTTCCTAGCATAAGGTAGGTATAGTTTTCTTTAATTTTTAACTGACTTCAAAAAAAGAAAAGAGGTTCTCAAATCGACTGTTTTTTGTGTTTGTTACGCGAATTTAATGGATAGGGAATGCCTCAGGGATGGTTCCATATAAATTTTATTAACTTTGCTTGGGTAGTTTTTGAGTTAGCAATAATAACACGTATTTTTGTCACTTAGTTTATATTTATGATAATAAAATAACTTCCTGTCACTGATATTTACATAGCAACTAGTGTTATACGAATTTGTGTGGAGTAAATACAACATAAAGTGAAAAATAACTTTAATTTCGGAAGTCAGTGGCAAACAATGAAAATGCGAACCCAACGACATCGACTTCCGAAATTAATTAAATGAAGAAATAAGAATTTTCAGCTATCTTCTCCTTTACGTTTGTGTCTTTTTTAATGACGTAGTACTCGTAATTAGTTTTGTTCTTGAAGGGTTTACGTCTACGTGCATGCAATATACATCAAAACTTTATTCGGCTCAAAAAAAAACCTACATATTTGCCTTAGACTTAAAGCGTTTGTTAAATCCGATCAATCATGGTTCTTGCTGCTCTCATCCCAGCGACGCCCAAAGCCGAGATCCACAGGGGGAGCCCGTAGAGTGTAGTCACTTAGTTTATAACTTTTGTGCACTGACTGGAGGCCTTAATGTATTAAGACACCACAGAATAAGCAGTAGACAAGCTCTTTAGTTGACCTGTGAGACCATCATAAAAAAGAGCTTTTGTGCAATGCATCCAAATCCGAACCGTAACCGAGAAAAGTCGTCAATAGGCTCGCTTTGCATGATATTGCTTTTGAGTTGCTGCCACTGTCAAGTCTGTCAAAATCATTGTGATCTTTACTATCTTCACAATAAGGTTGCTGTTAGGTTAGTGCTGTCAGAGGTAAAATAATTGTTTTCCGACTGTAAGTACTTATATGAGTTGCTTGCGTCACAGAACACCTACATTAAAAAACCTATGCGATTGTCAATCGTAAACGCTGATGTGACTCAACAAGCGATTAACTTAGGTATTTAATACATGTATATTGGACATCTTTTTCCCGTTCTTTCTGAGCCCACTTGACCGGTACGATAAACACGTGTGACAAACTGATGACAGCAACCACTTGGCAGGTTAACAATTATAACGGCAACCATGATTTGAGTCACGTTATGACCCCACGTCACGTTATGGCCTCTAATATGATTGTGTCTTGTATGTCTGTCCCTCCATCTCTATGGGCCGGTTGTTTCAAACGGTTGCTCAATGTAACATGCGTAGGTACGTCAAATATTGACGAGTAAGTAATCGTAATTATTTGACGTAAGTTAAGGCCAGAATTTTGTAATTGTAATTTGAATTCACGCCTTTTTTGGTTTGACGATAGCGCCACTTTTGACGTAGGTATAAGCGTGAGTCAAGTGAACGTGAAGCAACCCGCCCTTAACCTGCCTATATCATCTGCCTAGCCTTCTCTCAACTATGTTGGGGTCAGCTTCCAGTGTACCCGGATGCAGTCGAATACCAGTATTTTACATGAAACGACTGCCTATTTGACCTCCACAACTCAGTTACTGGGTCATGCTTGATACCTCTTGGTAAGACTGATTGTTAGACTTTCAGGCTTCTGACGACCCGTAAGGACTTTCCAAGATCCACGAATGACAGTCGGAACCAACGGCTTATCATACTTTCCGAGGCAGGGCGGGATTTTGTTATGTAAAGATGGTCTCATCCACGGACCAACCGCGGCAAGCGTAGCTTAACCTGATTGATCGACCTGTGCGACTGACGAAATACAGAGCCTCTCTGTTTTCCTATCCGTTGGTGCAATTATAACTCTTGAATTACTTATCCGATTTAGTTGATCCCTTTTTATATATATTTTTAGTTTATTTTGTTACGAAAGGTGGCTTCATGAGTAGCAGTTACAATAATAGTATCTAATTCAGTTGGAAATGATGTTAGCTGCGGGCGCGCATAGCTACATGGTACCTATATTCATACCAATCCCGATCCAAACAGGTTTAAAGCTATTTTAGTGGCCAGAATTTATCTTCAAATAGGTACATAAACAAACAAGTTAACGTCCTTGAATCAATATAATACTTTCCGAAACCCGTTTGAAGACTTATAAATATGTATGCAAAACAGGTGATGTCTACAGTATGTCATATAAAAGCTTTATCGCGACGCGTCTTTCGACATTCGAGTGGTTTATGTGAACACGTGAATATGAAGTGGTATCTATTGTTATTTGTTGTGCTTTCCGCATTTGTTACGTTAGGGTTAGCCAACCCTGGAAAGTTTAATACCCCCAAGAAATGCCCAGTTGGACAAATTTCTATTGACAATAAGTGTTTCACACTAGGGGTGAGTTTATTTTCATAATTAATATTCTTTTTCACCAAACAATAATCAACATTGAATGTAAATAAAACACAAACCCATTTATTCATAAATATTGCCTGATGCATGATACGAAGTGATTGGCGACTGTTTGCTGTTGTGAACCATATATTTTTGACGTTTGAACGTCACTTTACAGTAATCATCGTTTATAAATAAACCCAAAAATGTCAAATAAGATCTTAACATTTATAAATAATTTGTATAATGTGACATTATAATCCATTTGCTCTAATCCTGTTCCTTTTTTTTTACCTTTTTCATTGGCTATGGGGGTATCCAAAGTGTACCTAGGAAGTAGTGTGTAGTGTGTAGGTAGGAAACATATAATTCCACAAAAATGTTTAAAAAACTGTAATATTCGTTTCTTTAAAAAATTAAATGTCGCAGAACAATTTAACCTTAAGTTAGCCTTGTGCTTAGAATCAAGTTGTGAAGTAAACCGAATTAATTTAGATATAAATGTGTCATAACGTGATTGGTATTTTGGCGCGTGGCTAAACAGCATAGCTATATGAATAGCTATGCTGTTCAGCGAAGAACATTTTCGAAATGAAAAAAAGATTACTGGAAATCTCGGTTTCTATGAAAAATTTAAAATTGGTCAAATTTGGTTGTAGCACTATATTTCGAAAATGTTCTTAACTAACTGTTTAGATCTTTGTACCCTGCTTATGCATATGAAGTTTCATTAAAATCGGTTCATTCATTTCCAAAAACAAGGGCTTGAAAGTTTGTATGAAATGCTATACGTGGTAAACGCTCTTAGGCATTCCCTTCGTTTGATATCAACTGGAACAATGTTTACCTACTTAACATAATCCTTATCAAAAAATTAAAACAATATCATTTTCCTTTCCAGAAACTGTGATCGGTGAAAATGCTGCCATTTGGAACTTGGACCGTTAGTTAAGCAGCATTAAACGGTTATATAGAATGCAATTATGTATTATTTAATTATTTCAAATACTTTATTGTCAAATTGATTTAGCTAGCGAAACTCCGCAGACAAACAATAGACGAAGATTCCTGACATTTACAGCTCGGATGGTTGTCGTTTTGTATATATTTTAAGCTATTTCACGTTTGATCTTCAACTTACTTACGGCTAGGTCATCGGATTAATCCAGGTCACAGGTGGACTTTGATACTAAAGCTTAAAAAAGCATGCCAAATGTTGCATTAGCATTGCAAATCGTGTCGTGGTAGCGAGAAGGGAAGACCTTGCTTTATCGGTCATGGCTAAGATGCAACGTTTTGTATATTAATACTATGCCTTATTCTGTATGCACCTTAAACGTTCTAGGCTTAATGTGGTCTCTAACGAGATGGCATTAAGCCTAGAACATTTAGGTAACCCTAAAGGTGGAAAGCTGCACTTGTTGGAAAATATTTTAGTAAAGAAAACTTAAAACTAACACAAATGTGTAGTTTTACTCTTATAATTCGAATGAGGTGCTGAGTGAGCCGTATTTTCAAAAGGCAAAAGCCTAATTTTCATACAGACTTCATTGTCTAGTGTTTATAATAACGTTAACTCACAACCTTACCATTGTTTACTGTTTATTAAAAAATTACCAAAGCGCTACGAAGTGTCGTAGCAATCGTAGCAGTTTATAGCCATCGCAGATGTAACGTTTATTGTTAACAGTTGAAATGTATTTTTTTTTATTACTACACTTAATAGACAATTTATTCTTTGGCCAAAGAACGAGCCAGCCCTCTGGCCATGTGAAGTATCGACCAGTTGGCGAGAAATGTCGAGCGTTTGGTCCCTAAACGGCTTAAAATTGTAGCTACCCATACCTAAGGTTGCAAGCAGCTGCGCCAGCACATCCCGCCGTGTTAGGAACATGAGATGGCGCAAGGGTATCACAGATTGCGTCCCCCACTAGAGGCCTACCCACCTTCTAAAGCAATAATGTCATGTGCAATTGGTTTTGTATTGTTTCAATGTATTGTATTCAAGTATTTCAGGGTGTACCTTCATATATTTAGTTAAACCGTTAAACGCTGCTTACCTGGGTTTCACTGCGCTGCGATGCTATTTCCACGACATTAAACACTATTTTCCCAATCAAATAGCAACTGACTGTGTGCGTTGGCTTATACTAGGATATATTGAAACTCATGGTAAAATATTCTAAGATGTTCAAATAGCCTGCATAATATGAAAGTTCTGTGAACGGCATGACCTGCATGCTGTTAATTATTTATTATTGCTATTATAACATTGCAAAAATCATAAGTAAATAGAATATGGTTGTAAAATGAATGTCTTACGATAATGCAAAAAAGTGGCATACTATTTTGCTCAATTTAAATATAACCATAATTAAAGTAGATAAATTAGGTATTTACTATTTGTAGGAATTTTAGATAATACTTATGTATAACTTGAGTGAGATACCGGGCAATTCTCGTAATTTTTAAGAACGTTCACAGTCTGATCTCAGTCTCAATCTGTCAAAAATACTTCAAATTTCCCTATATTTTGACATTTATTTGTCGCCGAGATGAGACTGCGACTAGATTTTGAACGTTTTAAATTACGAGAATTGGCCTACTGAAATACAGGTTTATTCCTAGTTCAGGTAGAATCCAATTATTTCTTACCTACCTCTAGTTCAAGGCCCTAATTTGTAAATATTTATGTAAATCAATTGGACGTAGTTATGCAAAAAGGATCCAACCCACAACATGACCGAAAATGAGTTAAGTAAATCAAACTGCTTGTCAAGGTCTATATTTTCGATTAGCAAAAACAATCCAAGTAAAATACGAATTTTTAGACATTAAAAATTCGTATTTTACTTGGATTGTTTTTGCTAATCGAAAATATAGACCTTGTTAAGCAGTTTGATTTACTTAACTCATTTTCGGTCATGTTGTGGGTTGGATCCTTTTTGCATAACTACGTCCAATTATTTCAATTAACAATTCCAATTTCAAATATTCAACAGCGCCAGAATATCATAGCACTAAGGGCGATTATCGTAGACCGTGCTTATGTCTATCGTACCTGTATGGTGTAGGCGATGTGTCGCAGCAGTAGCAGCATGACGGGCGAGGCGAGCAGCACCAGCGCCAGGATGGCGACGCCGATGCCCAGCGTGCGGCGCGCTACCCACACCACCGCGCGGCCTGACGACCTGTGCCCAACACACCGTGTTGAAGTTACTGTGGCCTTTTAAAAGTCCCAGGAAAGACATTAGTAAGCCTTATCCTGGGGGCCCACCACCACCTCTTTAGCAGTATTATTTTAATCTTACTTCAGTGTGGGAAAGAGATGGAGAGTGTGAGATACAGGACATGTAGCTCCATCTCTTTTCCACACTGAAGTAAGATTAAAATAATACTGCTAAAGAGGTGGTGGTAGGCCCCCTGATAAGACAAATATTAAATCAAGCCTGAATCTCTGAACGGTTAGGCAGAACTGCAGTGCTATTCTGTAAAAATCTCACCGTGAAAACTAAGGTGAAGTGAGCTGTCATTCCACCCGTAGGCCAATTCTCGTAATTTAAAACGTTCAATAACTAGTCACAGTCTCATCTCGGCGACAAACAAATGTCAAAAACTTGTCAAAATGTAGGGAAATTTGAGGTGTTTTTGACAGATTGAGACTGAGATCAGACTCTGATGTTAGGGATTGCCTCCATTGATAGTTCACTTCACGCTCACTTCACCTATGTTATCACGGTGAGATTTTTACAGAATCGATAGGCTGTACATATATTACACCCAGATTACGCGCACATTCACGGTAGAAAGGTATAAATTAGAATGATTGCCGAAAGTTTTATCAATCTTTATTACAATTTCATATAAGAATTATATTGCAATGACGTACTGACGTTTTTACGTCGATCGTAAATGACCTACCTCACTGTAGTCTTTTTTAATAGTCTACACTTAGATTTCAAGAAAGAGAGAGAAAGAGAAAGACAGAGAGTCTACCACAAATAGTCAATGGTATTGTTGTGGCGTTTTAGCATGTCAATAGTATGGTTTTAACTTTTTGTTAGTTTATTGTTCAGCGGTGCTATTCTGTAAAAAGATCACCGTGTTAACTTAGGTGAAGTGAGCTTAAAGTGAGCTGTCATTGCACCTGATGCTAGGGATTGACACTATTTACAGCTCACTTTAAGCTCACTTCACATAAGTTAACTCGGTGATCTTTTTACAGAATAGCGTTACAGGTTCGTAAGAACCGCTACACACCGTGGCATCTCAACCAAAATGTGCACTATGTATGGATGTTAAGATGCTCACACAGGCAATTAATCGTGCAATTCTTGAATTTTGGGCAATCAAGTAAGTATTTTTTCTTTTGTCAGAATAAAGAAAAACCTGCTAAATGTGCTTAAAAGGTACTACTGTTACAAGTGGTTACACACTAAATAAAGTCCTCCAAACCGTATTTTGGGTTACGGTGGCCAATCTCACCGGAGACTAGCCTTCGGCGCAGGAGATATTATAGTGCACAAGTGTGCGCGCAGACACAGGTGCACTCCCTCTTCCCCCACTCTCATAGTCCGATGGGACGGCAAGCCGACACGACCGGAGAGAGATCAGGCGCAGGGCCAACGGCTTACCGTGCTTTCCGAGATACGGGGTTATCACCCCGCCAACTGCCAAACTCCTTGCTACACACTACACGGTAGGTAACTCAGTGTGCAGACTGCAGAGCAAATGTAGGTTCGAGACCCGAATACTCGAAATATTATAAAAAGATTACTCACCCCACTATGACCCAAAGGTCTTTTTGAACTACCCTCATCCTGTCCAGATAGGTGAACCAATCTACTTCTGTGTATAAATATCGGCTGATATTCACAGCCGTTGGTTCGATTCTAGGTTGATTCACTATTGTCTGCTTCAGCTCTTCGAAACTGAAAATAAATCAATTACTATTTTTTTTTTCGGTTACCCGTAGAGTGCTAGCTGGCATATTAATGTCTGCCGGTCAATGGGTTGTATCTTAAATTTTATCTTAATAGGTATGTACACAGACGAAACTTTTACAGAATTTGTGTTACTTGGCCTCCTGCGTATGGCGTGCAAATAAAAAGAAGAAGAACTACAATAGTTCTAGTGATTCGAAAGCCTATCGTTGCTGTCCAGAGCGGAACCAAGGCCAACTAGGTCGATAGGTGACATTTATTGAGATAATTATGATCCACCGATTCTGTAAATTCTCGCCGTGAAAACTTAGGTAAAGTGAACTTTAAGTGAACTATAAATTGTGTCAATCCCGAGCATCAACTGGATAGAATCTCCCTTCACCTAAGCTTTCACGGTAAGATATTTTGTACTGAATAGACCGGCTGAATTAGACTGAAAGGACGTAACTATAGTGGTTGTGGTCATGCGTCAGTTCGAGATGTCAAAATATTTACTTTATAAGTACCACAGTTTTTAACGTACTAACAAGCCATTTCAGGGATTTTGATTTCGGGGATTCACCTATATTACGGTTTGTATAAGTGATTTTTGGTATTGAATATTAGACCTGACGTATGTATGGTCACCAAAGGAGATAAGTAACCAGAGTCATCGGATATAGTTGAATCGATGGATGTTTTCAAATAAAATTTAATTTAATGAATAGAAAACAAATAGTTCTTTTCTCAAATTTCATTCGAAAACATACATCGGTTTCTTAATAAAGTTCAACTATATCACACAACCCTGGTTACTTACCTCTTTTGCTGGCTGTACATTCATATTATACCCTAACGCATGCCATACCTAAAACCTATTAATTAAGGTTTTCCCCTAAACTTGTACATTTTTTTAGCTAAGAATTTTCCACATACATTGAGTAAGCAATGAGTTCACAATTACCTACTTATTCTTATTTTATTGATGACTCGATGATTTTTTGGAAACCCCATAAATTGGTTTGACTAGTGTGTTAAAAAAACACAATACTCACAATATCAAAACTTCATTCAATTCTTTAACTTCCTTAACTATTTTTTCTGTCTCCAAATATTGTATTGTTGACTTTAGGCTATCTTTGCCTGAGTCTATGTGAGTTTGTATACTGCTTATAACTAGTGTGTCCATTTTTTCTTCTTTTGTGAAGTATGTATGTGACGTCAGAGCTAAAGACAGCTCTTCTCTTGATCTCAGGAGGTCGGAGCAAGCGGACAGCTGTCTGAAACCAATGATAATGTAGGCATTCAAAATCACAAAAACAAAAGTAATTTATTCTAATTAGGCTGCGAATCAGAAAGCCAATTCTCGTAATTAAAAACAAGTAAAGAAAGTAGAAGTATTTTTTGACAGATTGAGAGTGGAATTAGACTGTGAACATTCTTAAAATTACGAAAATTGCCCCTCTGGACTTTTTGAACGTCAAAATGACATAAAACAGGCCACAAAAATGTCCCCTTCATCACTTCCCAATGCTTTAGCTGGAAAGAAAAGGCGTAACAAACTCTCTAGCAGCACAGCTGTCTGATAAGTTAGAACTACATTCTTTACAATAGTATGCAAAGTAATAAATTATTACAAAACAGAAACACCAAACATTAAATTCACTTATTTGTCAGCTAGCACACGCCAATATGACAGCAAATACAAATTTAAACTATTCTCAAGCAGAAATAAAAACGTAAACAGAACTTAATCCTACTAATATTATAAATGCGAAAGTTTGTATGTATGGATGTATGGATGTTTGTTACTCTTTCACGCGAAAACTACTGAACGGATTTTGATGAAACTTTACAGTAATATAGCTTATACATCAGAATAACACATAGGATACTTTTTATCCCGATATTCCCACGGGATCAAAACTTACGCGGGTGAAACCGCGGGGCGCAGCTAGTACCTAAATAAAAGCCTACGGGTATGAATTGATCAGACCACTAGCAGCGCCCCGTGGTTTCACCCGCGTTAGTTGCGATCCCGTGGGAATATCGAGATAAAAAGTATCCTATGTGTTATTCCTGATTATAAACTACACACATCAAAAGTGTCTAGGGATCAAGCATTTTTATGCGGATTTCTTGAGATTGAGATGTGGCTTTGTAATAAATTTATGATTTTATAAATTTATATGGATCCTTTTTGGTGCATTTCATAATTTGAATCAGGAACTGTGAATCAAATTCGAGTAAAAGATGAAAATCAGCTGTCAATATTTTCCCTATAAAAACATACAACGCATTGAAGACATTATTAGTGCTACTGTTTCCCTACTACTGATTAAAACCAACGTTATTATGGAGCGGCGACGTCATTTAAGCAGGGAAGAAATGCTCAGAGCCGTGGGAATGATAGAAGCTGGTTCCCGGCAACGTACTGTGGCTTTAGCTCTGAATACAAGTCAGAGTGTTATCAGTCGACTTTGGACACGTTACCGAAGCACTGGTACCGTGGCTGAGCGCCATGGAGGACGGTATCGCTGCACCACACGGAGACAAGACCGATACATTCAAATCTTAACTCGAAGAGCTCCAACAATAACCGCCATGATGTTAGCCGTGAGGCTTCATCACTCTTCAGGGAACTTAATTAGCGACCAAACAGTCAGAAACCGCTTGCATGAAGTGAACCTTCATTCCCGAAGACCGCTACGGGTACCACCTATAGCAATGCACAATCGTAGGATTCGATATCAATGGGCTCTTGAACACAGAAATTGGGCAGAAGAACAATGGCGTTTCGTGTGCTTTTCTGATGAGTCTCGTTTTGGTATGAGACCGGATACAAGACGTATACGACACTGGAGAACCCCTGGACGCCAACAGCGATTAAAATCCTGCCAGGAAGTCCATCCTTATAGTGGTGGAACCATCATGGTATGGGCGGGTATTTGGATCGGCGGAAGAACTGAGTTGATTTGGATCAGAGGCAACCTCAACGCTCAAATTTATGCTGAGACGATTGTATCAGACGTCATCGTTCCTCTACAAGTGCAAATCGGTCCCTTATTTCAGTTAATGCATGATAATGCACGACCGCACACCGCAAGAGTTGTAAGACAGACTCTCGCCGCAGCTAACATCAATGTCCTGCCCTGGCCTGCTCAGTCGCCAGACTTGAACCCGATTGAGCATGCATGGGATATGCTACAGAGAAGAGCTCTGCCGAATATGGAGGGTATCCAGTCGCAAGAAGACCTTTTTTTGTTGTTGCAACGAACATGGGCGGCCATTCCACAGCGTGATTTGGATGAACTCATTTTGAGTATGCCAAACCGATGTTCTTGTGTTGTTAGTGTTCGCGGTAGAAACACGGATTATTAATTGTTTAAGTTACGCAATAAAATTTTAGAGAAAACTGTTATTTCAGTCTTTTTTTCGAACTTTTGTGTTAGTGGTTCAAATGTCAAAAATCCCTTTATTAGGAAAATGGCAAATTTCTTTATTAATGCAAAGGTGACTTGGTTTATCGTTACTGTGACAAACGAAAACACTTTATTTGATGAATCCTTAAAGAAAATTTTAATTAATATCAATCAGGAGAAAAGTTATTGCAAAAATATATGTTGATCCCTAGACACTTTTGATGTGTGTATCTGTGTGCCAAATTTCATCTAAATCTGTTCAGTCGTTTGTGCGTGAAAGAGTAACAAACATCCATCCATCCATCCTCGCAAACTTTCGCATTTATAATATTAGTAGGATAGGATAGTAGGATAATCAGCCTATAATGTTCCCACTGCTGAGACACAGACCTCCTCTCTGTGGGAGGGAGTGGGCTGTAATCCACCACGCGGGGCCAATGCGAATTGATAGATGTCACAATGCCTTCGAATTTTTGACATGCCAGTTTCCTCACGATGTTTTCCTTCACCGTTTTGAGAGCAGTGGTGATGAAATGATTTACACAAAGTAAAGTGCCTGCCTGGATTTCGAACCCACAACCTACAACTCGTAAGTCGGGGTGGTTATCACTGGGCCACCACACCACCAGACTTATTTTTAATTATAGTTATTTTTAATTATAATTATTACATTAGTTTATAATGTCTTTACCGAGAAAAACCACAGTGAAATAACAGCTGTTTGATACTAAACATCTATTAAGGCACCGCTCCAAAGCTACGTGTACTTCACTTTTTCATTGTTTCACTGCGACCTACAGCTACACTATACGGATGCGTGGCTGTCGGCAAACAAATGAACCGCGCAACTAACCTGGCAGACCTCTCCGTACATCCTTTAAGTAGCAGTGAACTTTATTTATTTATTTATTTATTTATTATTACCACTTACATTTGTTTTACAGGAACCCAATACAACAATGTAGTCATGTAGTCAATGTAGTAACTTGATGCTAGTCTGATAATAATGAGATATTACAACAAAAATTCCATGACTTTATTATTACCTATTCGTCGAAAATGCCACAGTTATCCATATTTCAATGCTACATTCAAGTAATATCAGAGTAACAATATAACTTCGTCTTATCATGCTGTGGTTTTCACGCACGAAGCTACTAGGGGGCACTTAACAATGTGACCCGGCCTCAATAGTAATTTCACGGGTCCTGAAACTATCTAATAACAAAGTTTTCAAATAATACGGCAAGCCGTAACAAGTTACCTACATCAGAGGTCATTCAAAAACTGGTATGTCGAAAGTAAAGGTTAGTGATAATTATGAATAAGGACTCTATATAATATGAATATGCTTCGTATACAAACTCTGAGTTGCTTTTTCAGTTGTGTGCTCGTGAATACTCGTGATTATAGATCTGTTTTTTTTTCATCAGTATTCACTTACTTATCTTTTTTATGCACATGTCTGTAGTTGGAGTGCCGGCTCCAAAATTTCGTACCTTTTTTTTATTGCTAAATGGGCTCGCTCTTGACCTCGATCACGCCTGATGGAAAGCGATGGATGAGGTCTATGATGGAACGAGCGTGCCCAGAAGATGCTTAAGATACCTATTAGATACCGCGATGAAATGCACAATGATTTCCTTTAAAAGTGATGCCAGAAAAACTTTCCGAAAATGGAAAATATACTGTCATTTCCGATGCGAAAAAGGGAGCATATTTTACCCATTTGATACCGAAATAACTGTTATGGCATCAGTTAGGAATTTATTATGACAATAAACCTTTCCCCAACATAAAATACCTAATCCGCATTCGCGATTTATTTGCCAAAAATGTAAACAAATAATATGAGTTTTAGGAAAAATAACTTAAAATCCTTCACAATAAAGTTCAGTTTACGTTACAACTTCAATTTTTTTTATATCTTTTTCAATAGTGCTAGTCACTCTGAAATCAAAATAATAACCATTAAAATAAAGTTGATATTTGTTTAACTTGAAATAATATTAATTTGAAACTTAAGTTTGAATAGACTTTAAACTCAGTATTTTGTTAAAATATGGCTCAGAATGAATCAGTAATCAGTAATAGATGTGTCAGGAAATCCTTAGCCAGATAGTCTCGATGCATAAATTTGTAGACTGCTTACTACTTTAAAGGGCTGCACCCTTTAAAGTAGTAAGCAGTCTCGCGTCAATATTCCTGCGGATATTGACGCACAACTTGTTACCATGGATTCAGTAGCAGTACCTACATGATTCTGGTCCTCCAAGCATTAACATTTTTCGTCGTTTATAAAAAAAAAAATGTTTTTCCATACATTTTGACCGCGTAGGTATTACGCTATCATACGCAAGTGTTGCGCTTCCATTAAGCGTAGGGTATGCATCAGTCCCAACAGCATCCTGAAAACTATAGCTGATAGGTGGGACAACCTCATACCGGGACATTGGATGCGCCTACATGCAACTGTGGCGTAAGTATTTGTGTTGTTTTTCTGGTAGATGTAAGTACTAATACTACACTACACTTATGGGTCCAAAATAAAAGATTTGTTTTTTATCTGAGGGGCAATTCTCGTAATTTTAACCCTTTGACCGCCACGGTCGTGTATAGCCGACAAATGAAAACGTGCCCAACACGCCAATGCCGACAAGAAAAAACCCTGTTATAAGTATAAACACAGAAAACTGAATTTAGTTTATTTATTTTGTACTTAAAACATGGTGTTTTCTTGTAGCATTAGCCGACGGTGGCGTGTTAGGCACGTTTTCATTTGTCCCGATACACGACCGTGGCGGTCAAAGGGTTCGATCACAGTCTGATCTCAGTCTCAATCTGACAAAAAACACTTATAATTCCCCTACTTTCGACAAAGTTAAGGGAGAATGAATCTCCCTTAACTTGTGTCGAAATTAAATAAAATATAATATAATCTATTGGTATGCCAACATGGGTAGATAATTAGTACGTAGATGTTGTAGAGTCCTCGATGTTCTGCCATCACATGGGCATGCAAATCATATTATTATCTAATTTACACATTTATTTATATTTTAAATAACAATTGGAAAATAAAATAAAATACAAAAATTTTTTAAATTGTTTTCCTAAAGTACCTAACAGTCAGCCAGTGATTCATCATTAAGAAAATAGTCAATTATGTAATAACTTTTTTAGTTAAAGATAATTATGATAGAAAACTATCATACTTATTTTTAACTAAAAAAGTACTTAAAAAAAGTTATATCCGTTTTCACTAATAGGTACTAGGTGACACCGAAATTAATACCTTAGTAAAAGTTCGCATTGTGTGTTTCGGCACTGAGTCGTGCGTTGAGAACCCAATAATACACTTTTATTTAGGCATTCATTTAGGTGTCATCTAGTGTTTGTGAAAACGGGAATTTGTGACTTTGTAAATTCCAGATGAGAGGTGTCGAGAATTGAGTGGAATATGGCGTGCAATGTGAGATGCCTATGTCCAACAATAGGCCTCTACTTGCACGTTCCCACCCAGGACAAATGTTTGTGTAATGAGCACGATCAGTTGTTCTGTGTCTGGGTGTAATTTATCTATAATACTAGCTTCTGCCCGCGATTTGTCCGCGTGAAATTTTTTGTTCCCCGACCCACCCCGTATCGCATCGCCTGCCTGCGCTGAAAACTTCTGAAAAAAATCTAAAATCCTCTCCTGTAAAATTAAATACCCCTTTTCACCCTGTTACGGGTAAATTTTCGAAAAACCCTAATACACGTTATTCTTTATTTTTGGTCTTAAGTATAAATACTGAGTTTCGACTTAATCGGACCGCACCTGTAAATTCTTCCATACAAATATTGACACCCCCAATCCCCCTTTAGGGGGTAATTTATAAAAGCAAAAATGTCAAACTTCATAATTTACTTAGGTAAGTATTCGTGCCAAGTTTCAAGTTTATTAACCAAATGTATAAGATTTTTCATACTAACTGTCTCCCCGCTTTTCACCTCCATAGCGGTGGAATTTCTAAAAATCGTTTAGAATATGTTCATTACTTGACTTACAGATTATTTATACAAATTTTCGAGTTAATCAAGCCACGCAGTAAAATCCTCCTCTGAAAAATTAACTACCCCTTTTCTTCCCGCTAGGGGTAGATTTAAAAAAAACCCTGATACAAGTTATTCTTTATTTTTAGTCTTATGTATAAATACTTAGTTTCGAGTTAATTTGACCACGCGGTAAAATTCTTCCATACAAATTTTGACAACCCCCAATCCCCTGTAAGGGGGTAGTTTTAAAAAACAAAAAATGCCAAACATTATAATTTACTTAGATAAATATTCGTGCCAAGTTTCAAGTTTATTAATCTACGGAATAAGATTTTTCATACAAATTTTCATCCCCTATTTAACTCCCTTAGGGGTTGAATTTCGTAAAACCCTTCCTTATTCCTTGTCTAAATTACAAAAGGAACCTCTGTGAAAAATTTCAGCTTTCTAGGTTCAAGGGTTTGGGCTGGGCGTTGATGAGTCAGTCAATCAGTCAGTCAGTCAGTCAGTCAGTCAGTCAAGACTTCTCTTTTTATTTATATAGATTTATGTATTTAGAAACATATAAGTAAGTGAGGACTATGTGGGTCTTTTCTATCTTTTTTTATGTTTTCCTTCTTAGTTAGTTTTATTCATGATCTGGCAGTTTGAGTAATTTACGCGGCCTACCTAAATGTCCATTCTTTGGTATTGTTTGTCGAATCGTTGAGCTCCTCAAGTTCTGAGTTGAGCTGCACATTTTTTTGACAAATGGGAGCACTGACTGGACAGGTCCGCTCAATCTGTGTGGTTCTTTCCTCAAAAGACCATTTCAGACACCAATCTACATGGTCCTCAAAATGATCTGACCAAGACTATTTCTGGATTTTTATATACACATTGACATTGATAAATTTTACATATACAGTGACATGAATATTTACTTTGTAAAGTATTATGTTATTTTTAATGACTGTGAATGTGAAGACTATGTGGGTTAATTTTAGTTTGCCTTTGTTTTTTTTCTCAGATAGTTTTAGTCATGGTCTGGCAGTTTGAGTAATTTATGAGACCTACCCAAATGTCCTTTCTTTGGTATTGTTCGTCGAATCGTTGAGCTCCCTAAGTTTGAGTTGAGCTGCATGATTACCGACAAATGCGTGCACTGACTGGACGGGTCCACTCAATCTGTGTGGTTCTTTCCTCAAAAGACCATTTCAGACACCAATCTACATGGTCTCCACATGATCTCACCAAGATTATGTCTGGACTTTAAAAGAGACTGTGACCTCTGAGTTTGTTTCGGCCTTTCTTCTCAGAGTAGTCAGATAGGAAACGCCGACCTCATCTCGTTTTAAAAAAATATGATTGACGTGTAAAAGTGTTTGTACAAACCTACTTACAGAAATAAAATCATTTATCATTTAGTATGTTTATCAGTTGTCTAGTACCCATAACACAAGCTCTGCTTAGCTTGGGACTAGATGGCGTTGTGTAATAGTTGTGGAATATTTATTTATTTATTTTTATTTTATTTCGGTCACGGTGGCCAATCTCAACGGAGATTAGCCAGGTAAGCAGGAGATATTAGAGTGCACAAGTGTGTGCGCAGACACAGGTGCACTCCCTCTTCCTTCACTCTCATAGTCCGATGGGACGGTAATCCGACACGACCGGAGAGAAATCAGGCGCAGGACCAACGGCTTATCGGGCTGTTACTAAGAAATTCCTAATGGAAAAACTCAATAACACTTTGGCCGACCTGGGAATTGAACTCAGGACCCCACGCTCAGCAGTCGCGCTTGCGACCACACAAGACCAACGGGGCAGTCAAACGTTGCAGCATAGGATGATGATGAAGTTCCATGACAAATTCACTGATTATAAACTTTTTGAAATTTTAGGTAGGGTAGGTACTAGGTACGTGTACCGTGTTTTAAGTTTTTTGTTGTTGACCGTAGTAGGTGAGGATCTACACCGCAAATGTACTGGAAATCCTACTAATATTATAAATGTGAAAGTTTGTGTAGATGTTTGTTACTCAATCACGCGTAAACCATTGAACGGATTTTGATGAGATTTCGCACACAAATAGTTTATAACCAGGATTAGCACATAGGATACTTTTTATCCCGATATTCCCACGGGATCGAAATTAACGCGGGTGAAACCGCGGGGCGCTGCTAGTTAGGTATAAGTATTATTTAGTACAACATAAGCCACAATAAACATGTAAGTTCTACGAAATACCGACATAAGATACGTAAACTGAAATCCAATAATATTGTTACAAATACGAATCATAGAAACATTATTTTCACTGGAATTACATCTAAGGTAAACATTTTTGTTGTTGTTTTCAATTACTTTTTCTCGGGAGTGTTGCCAGCTAGTAATAGAGGAAAATTATATTGTTATTAGCAAGAACAATAACAACTTGGTGGTGATGTAAAAAACCATACGGTATCACACTATCACACTAATATTATAAAGGCGAAAGTTGTGTGTGTGTGTGTGTTTATGTTTGTTACTTCTTCACGCACAAACGGCAAAATGGATTTAGATGAAATTTGGCATAATAATAGTTTATAACCTGGATTAACACATGGGGTACTGTTTATCCCGATATTCCCATGGGATCGACACTTATACGGGTAAAACCGCGGGGCGCAACTAGTTGTTTATAAATATGTCTGATCAAAATGAATATAAAAGGCTAATAAGGTGATCTGGCTTGTATTGTCCACCTCATTTGTTTTAACACTTTTGACAACACACACTTAAACTCACTCCTTTTTCCCATGGGGTTAAGTAGAAACTACAGAACGACCCCTCTACGATCCCTACTACTCCTTTTGCCTCATTTACGCATCTGATTATACAAGCACGCTAGTTGCGAGTACTTTGCACCTGGCTTTCTGAAGAAATCACACTTATCCAGCTTTTGTTCATAATAAGGGACTAATCACACTTATCCAGCTTTTGTCCATAGAAAACAACAATTTTGTATGAGGTTTGTACGCATCCGTTCAGCCGCGGAAAGCTGAACGGACTTCCAACGAAATCGTTGTTTTCTATGGACAAAAGCTGAACAGAGCTGAATAAATGTGGTTAGTCCCTAAGGTCACTTATATTCCCGGTGTTTCCACTCACATTTGCCTGTTATAAACCTTTTGATAGTCGCCTTTCATTCATCCTCTCAACATGACGAAATCATTTAAGCATACTCTTTTCAATTTTGACAACAATTCCCATATAATTTAAACATCATTAAAGTTGTAATTATTACATACACAAATAGACAATGACTTTTTATGACTTGTAAGTAACCTTAGAGTAGTTACGAGATTGAATATACTTCGAATTAAAAAAATATTTTTTTTACAATAAGATGCCTATTTCCAAAAAAGAAGAAGTTATTATAACATCATCAACATACAGGAAGTGGAAAAAATGCATATTATTTTTGAAGCTAACTCAAAAACTACCCAAGCATAATTATTTATAAAATTTATTTGGAACCATTTAGCGAGCTACTCCTACTAAATGAATCAAGAATCACGTAAATCAGCCCATTATTCAGGGAGAAATCGGTGTCGTACGTAGAGAATAAAAACTCAGTGAATACATAACCTCCTATTTTTTTAAGTCGGTTAATGAGTGATTGGATCTTAATCATGATTGTGTGGCTGACCATCATCATCTGATGATTGGAAATTGTGATAACAAGCATAGTAAGTTAATGTTACTATCTCTACCAATAATCACCTAAGTTTTTGCCAAGCCAAGCCAAGTTTTAGACTATTCAGAGAAGCAAGACAGACCAAAATAACCTTATCAGCAATACAATAATTGATTGACTTAAGAAGATCATCGACTATCTACGGTGCAAAACGTGTTTTTGCTTCTTTAAATAGATTAGGTATAGCTTTACATCTTTATTCATTACTAGCGGTCCGTCCCGACTTCGCACGGGTGGAAAAAAAAATAGAGGAAAGATTTAGAAGATTATTATAATAATCAGTGATAATGTAGCATTCAAATGGTGAAAGAATTTTTAAAATCGGTCCAGTACTTTTTGAGCCAATTCGTTACAAACATACATACAAATCTTTCCTCTTTATAATATTAGTATAGATTGTTGCTTAAAGTTAAGTAGTGATTAGCGACTTTTTAACTATTCTTTTTTGACGTTTAGGTAAACGTCACTTGACTTTAGCCATCGTTTACAAATAAACTCCTTTATCTTTAGGTACGTATGTTAGTAAGCTCATGCGTGTCAATTGCCTTTAATAATTATTAAAAAAAAGTACGTACTCTTACCTCCACAATGATGACGTGGTGGTTTTCACGTTCTGCGCGACGTTTAATAGCAATAATGTATTAATTTCTTCGTATACTCTCGTTCTTTTAAACGCTTCCGCCTTAAAATTCCTGAAATAAACAAGAAAAAAAAAAACATCAGACACATTGATCTATAGGTAGAGATACATACAATAATAATAATTTTATTATCAGGCAATTATGGCTAGATGAAATACACAAAATAATCTTATACAATAATAAACTAATACGTATTAAAAACTTTAAAATATGACTATACACGTAACGTTGTCAGCGTCGTGTTTCGCTGCTTTCGTTTACAATAAAATCGTAGCGAAGTCAAAGCTGTACATTGTTTTTTTTTTTCTTTTTAGTTATTTTGCGAGGTCTGGGAACGATTCTAATACCAAAAATATTATTTTTAGAATTTTTGTCTGTCTTAATCTATACTTATGATCAATCTGTAGAGAGGTCAATTCTGTACATGAAATATATTTCCAAAATAACTATCAGCGGGTGATTAGTGATCGATACTGACGCCAAAAATGCAATCAGTAAAATTTTTGTCTGTCTGTCTGTCTGTCTGTCTGTCTGTATGTTCGTTATAGAAACAAAAACCACTCGTCGGATTTCAACGAAACTTGGTGCAATTGTTCTTCATACTCCTGGGCAGGTTATAATATACTTTTCATCACGCTACGATTAATAGGAGCAGAGCAGTGAAGGGAAATGTTGGGAAAACAGGATTTCTTTTTAGGTGAAGTAGTAATAGGTTAGTAGTAGTTAGTTAGTAGTAGGTAAGTTTTGGTTAATTTATGTTCAGTTTTTTTTTAATATTAAGTAGGTAAAAGCGTAGGTACTTTTATTAATTATAGGTATAGGTATTATTAATTATAGTAGTTATAGGTATTTAGTTTTAAGTGAAGTAGGTTTTACTATACAAAGTTGATACGACAGAAAGGCTTTCCTTTAAACTGCTTATACTAGGTACCATTTTCAAGCTCTGTACCAAATATCATTTAAATTGAAACAGTAGTTTAGTCGCAAATGACTTTTTAAGTTTTTGGCCCGTTTGAACATGATGTATTTTTCTTAACAGCTGATTATGTCTATAGGCATAGGTCATGCACCTTAAAACGATAAATCTACGATACATTGTTGCCGCTCTTACGCAAGTCATAAGCAAATACGTCCTACAAAAGAAAGTGACAATCCCATTAGCAAAACATCACGCGCGTAAAAGAAATAGAAATAGGTCAGTGTGTTGCTATTGCATCTTTGGTCCTTGCGAGGGGGGCCTCTAAAAACTAAAAAACTTGGTTTTTCAGTGCGCCAACGCTATCCTTCCGGGACGTACGTTACGTAACACGGAAGTCCTGTGCCGCTATTGTTTTGTCGAACTCGTGCGCTGACAATTGTGATTTTGTTTTGTTATTGTGAATAGGACACTTCTTTCTTTTTTTTTTATTGTGACAAGACACGTAACTTGCTATTATAATTATTTAGTGTTAGTGTTTTTTTTTTGTGATTTACTGTTTTTTATTGTGATAGGACACGTAATTAAACTTTGGTTGTGTGTGTGTGTATACCTAATTAAAGTGTTCAACAATGCCTCGTCTAACTTACACGGCGTCAGAATACACTGACATGATTTTAATTTACGGTGAATGCCGTGGAAACGCAGCATTAGCTCTGCGAACATACAGAGAAAGGTATGGTGACAGCCGCAATTGCCCTAGGAACGCCCGCACCATACAGTTGGCAGTACAAAGATTACGGGACAATAAACGTGTAGTGCCGCAACAGGAGGGAGTGCCACCGCGGCAAATACCCGCTGCATGGGACGAACGAATATTAGATCATTTTTCCCGCAACCCGACAACGAGTCTGCACAGAGCCGCCCGGCAGTTTAGATGTTGCCATAGAACCATCCACAAGGTTCTAAAACGTAACAAACGCAAACCTTATAAATATCGGAAGGTGCAAGCTTTGTTATCGAGAGACTTACCGATCAGGAACAGTTACTGCCAATGGCTATTAAATAAAACATCCGAAGACCGCCATTTCTTAACAAATGTAATATGGACCGATGAGTGTACTTTTACTCGGAACGGCATCTGGAATCGGCAAAACCTCCGGTACTGGAGTTTGGGAAATCCACACGTGTTTCGAGAATCTGAACACCAGTACAGATTTTCTCTCAATGTGTGGGCTGGTATCCATAATAATAATATTATCGGCCCTGTTTTTATTGACGGCACCCTTACAGCGGCGAAATTTTTAGATTTATTAAGTGGTCCTGTGGCCGAGTACACTGACCAACTACCTTTAGCCGTTCATCGCAAGTTGTGGTACCAGCTGGACGGTGCGCCTCCACATTCTGTGATGGCTTCCAGGGAGCGGCTCACAGAAATGTTTGGGCAGCAATGGATCGGTCGATTCGGACCTGTTCGGTGGCCACCACGATCTCCGGACCTCACTCCCATGGATTTCTTTTTGTGGGGATACATTAAGGGTGAAGTGTATGCCTCCGAGGTAAATACAATTGTTGAACTAAAAAACAGGATTATTTTAGCATTTCACAAATTAAAGTGCTTAGCGACGGACAGTGATTTAATTAGAAAACTAAATAACAATATTCTCCGTCGGTATAATTTGTGCATTAATGTGAATGGAGGACACATAGAGAATTTAAAAATTTAGTGTTTTTGTTGTCGGCGTACTTCAAAACTATCTAACATAACAGCCAGCGCGAGCGAAGGCCTAAGCCGCCGCCCGCGCCACCGCCGGCCGCCCGCTTCGACACGAAACACATGCCGCGCCCCGGCGCGCGTGCGACGACGTTGCCACTTTGTAAGGTCAGTCGCCAGGTCCAAGTTTCTATGAAATTTGGGTTTTTCCTTTATTTACAAAGGGTGGTTGCGTTTTACTCTGATTTGTAAGCTATTTAGTTTGTTTGAAAAAAAAAATTTTTCAAGTTTGGAGCTTTTTATTTTTATACCTTATCGAATTAATACTAAACACGTATAGTATACGTAGTGTAATTTAATGCCCCTCTGTCGTATCAACTCTGTATAAAATAATATATGTATCCCCACAAAAAGAAATCCATGGGAGTGAGGTCCGGAGATCGTAGTGGCCACCGAACAGGTCCGAATCGACCGATCCATTGCTGCCCAAACATTTCTGTGAGCCGCTCCCTGGAAGCCATCACAGAATGTGGAGGCGCACCGTCCAGCTGGTACCACAACTTGCGATGAACGGCTAAAGGTAGTTGGTCAGTGTACTCGGCCACAGGACCACTTAATAAATCTAAAAATTTCGCCGCTGTAAGGGTGCCGTCAATAAAAACAGGGCCGATAATATTATTATTATGGATACCAGCCCACACATTGAGAGAAAATCTGTACTGGTGTTCAGATTCTCGAAACACGTGTGGATTTCCCAAACTCCAGTACCGGAGGTTTTGCCGATTCCAGATGCCGTTCCGAGTAAAAGTACACTCATCGGTCCATATTACATTTGTTAAGAAATGGCGGTCTTCGGATGTTTTATTTAATAGCCATTGGCAGTAACTGTTCCTGATCGGTAAGTCTCTCGATAACAAAGCTTGCACCTTCCGATATTTATAAGGTTTGCGTTTGTTACGTTTTAGAACCTTGTGGATGGTTCTATGGCAACATCTAAACTGCCGGGCGGCTCTGTGCAGACTCGTTGTCGGGTTGCGGGAAAAATGATCTAATATTCGTTCGTCCCATGCAGCGGGTATTTGCCGCGGTGGCACTCCCTCCTGTTGCGGCACTACACGTTTATTGTCCCGTAATCTTTGTACTGCCAACTGTATGGTGCGAGCGTTCCTAGGGCAATTGCGGCTGTCACCATACCTTTCTCTGTATGTTCGCAGAGCTAATGCTGCGTTTCCACGGCATTCACCGTAAATTAAAATCATGTCAGTGTATTCTGACGCCGTGTAAGTTAGACGAGGCATTGTTGAACACTTTAATTAGGTATACACACACACACAACCAAAGTTTAATTACGTGTCCTATCACAATAAAAAACAGTAAATCACAAAAAAAAAACACTAACACTAAATAATTATAATAGCAAGTTACGTGTCTTGTCACAATAAAAAAAAAAGAAAGAAGTGTCCTATTCACAATAACAAAACAAAATCACAATTGTCAGCGCACGAGTTCGACAAAACAATAGCGGCACAGGACTTCCGTGTTACGTAACGTACGTCCCGGAAGGATAGCGTTGGCGCACTGAAAAACCAAGTTTTTTAGTTTTTAGAGGCCCCCCTCGCAAGGACCAAAGATGCAATAGCAACACACTGACCTATTTCTATTTCTTTTACGCGCGTGATGTTTTGCTAATGGGATTGTCACTTTCTTTTGTAGGACGTATTTGCTTATGACTTGCGTAAGAGCGGCAACAACGTATCGTAGATTTATCGTTTTAAGGTGCATGACCTATGCCTATAGACATAATCAGCTGTTAAGAAAAATACATCATGTTCAAACGGGCCAAAAACTTAAAAAGTCATTTGCGACTAAACTACTGTTTCAATTTAAATGATATTTGGTACAGAGCTTGAAAATGGTACCTAGTATAAGCAGTTTAAAGGAAAGCCTTTCTGTCGTATCAACTTTGTATATTAGACGTAGTTATATATTTTTAGTTATTCAAGCCCCAAGCGGACGCCGGCGTCCGCCCGCTATTGTCTTGAAAAACGCGTTGAATGAGAAATACGCGTTCTCAAGAATCGGCAGAAGAAAGAGCACATCGGTTAAACTCTATGAGAGTTAGTGCCTCAATTTCTGGAAGTCATTATTCCAAGCGGACGAAGTCGCTGGCAAAAGCTAGTTAAAAATATTAATTCTATGTCTCGATTACCTACGTTTTTTCGTTAACAATAACGATTACTCTATTTCCTAAAACATACCTACATTTAAACAGAAGGCTAATACCCGTAATTAAAATCGTTCATTCGCAATCTCGTCTCAGCGACAATCAATATCAAAAACTTGTCAAAATGTAGGGGAAATTAGAGGTATTTTTGACAGATTAAGACTGAGATCAGACTGTGAACGTTCTTAAAATTACGAGAATTGCTCCTCTGACTGTGAGCGTCTTTAAAGTAACGAGAATTGCTCTTCTGATTTAGTAAACATCGGGGGTGATAAAAACAGAGAGAAAAGAACAATTTGGATACAAACTTATGATTATCCTCAACTCAGAAAAATCTCTATCACAAGGAAAGTTTTCCCATCTACAAGACAACTTGTAGTTACTTATGAATCCTTACGATGCAAACGTAATAAACTTTCTTCTTCCTCATTGTTATTGAGTACAGTAGGACGCAGATCGATGGTAACACTTTGACTTTAGCTGACCTGATTAGTACGGAGGTTCAATAGAATAAAAGATGATACTGTTTTTTTTTTACCACTGACGGCCCATCGTACCAACCACAGGTACCAACCTACAAATAAAATGTTATTAAGTATCTTTAGCGCTATATCGAGACGGAATACTTGATCAAACAATAAGGGCATTTCGATTAAAAAATGACTAACGAGAGACCAACTTTATACGTAAATCATCAGACTTACGTATAAAGTTGGTAATAAAATGTAGATTTCGTACGCATTCCCAAAGTACATTTGTAATATACCTACGCACCGTTCGCATGGGTTAGTCCGCATTGCGTATAAGTGATTTCAGTCCGTATCCAGTGCGCTTCCAGCCTTATTTAACTTGATATATTCCTTGGGAGTTTGATAAATACCCTGATATAACTATCTTGACAAAATGACGTTGTAGAATAACAGATTTATAGTCATAGATAGCTGAACTTCAAATGTTGACAAGTGAATGTATGAAATGGCCTCAGGAATAAACCTATGAAATATTCTTAATTGGAAACATATTCGCTTTTAGTAAACCCACTCCTTCTCCCTCCTCCTCCTCTGACCTCCTTTAAAAAGGAGCACCTTTCTTGTTCTTACAGCAAACAAAGCATTATCTGACGATAACCAATAGACTAAGTGGTAACGTAAGCTGTGCCAGCGACTTGTACCAGTTACTGTACTAGTATAAACCACTGCTCCTTATTCCGGGCCGTTTCGAATGATCAATCGTTGGCAATAATTGTACAACAACAGTAATGAAAACAAATGATTAGGTACATTACATAATGTGACCAATGCTTTCAATTACTTTTAGAGCACGGAAAGGTTTTTATACTCAAATAATTCCCCGAATGTTCCTTTAAAACCTTTCACGTGAAATACTTTTCTTTCCCGCGTGCCTATTAGAGATATTCTGAAGTGTAATTTCTATTTACGCAATTGAAAATGTGTATGCCTAACAAGAAATGTTTTTTCAAGACCCAGAAAGACGTACTTTACATAATAATACAAGGTCAGTTGGAATAATATTATCGGATTATACTCACTTGATATCCATAAGGTCTTCTCTAAAATGGCTGCATGTAAAAGAGGAAACACTTTCATTTATTTGTATAGGAGAGGTTGTCTTTTCCCGCATATCTTTCAAATGAGAGTGAAAGGCATGTTGCACACTTGTACTGCTCAGCATAATTCGGCACAGTCAGGCAGCAAAATATACAGGTTGACAGGGACATCGACTCGCAAGGCGGCACATGACCCTCTAACGTAGAAATTCCAAGTCGGTTATCAAAAAAAAAATTGGAATCCATGGTAAAAGGTCGCGATATTCCTGTATATTCGATTTTGTTTCGATTTTGCCGCCTGGCTGTGAATAATCATGGCGGCTCGTACAATCGTATAGCACCCCTAAGCCTTCCCATTCCCAAATGAATACAAAAAAAAAAACTTAATTATAAAAAGTATTTGCCAGAAAAACTATAGAAATTAATGAGTATTGGGTTTTTTAATACTATTTGATCCGTCATTATAGAAATGGTTGATCAGTTTCATCAGTAGCTGACTGCCCTAGGTACGCCTCACCAAAGGAGATAAGTAACCAGGGTCGTCGGATAAAGTCGAAGTTTAATTAATAAGACACCGATGGATGTTTTCGAATAATAATAAAACCCGCAGGGGAGCATGTGGCGAGCTGTTGGGCAGTAGCGACCCCACGGACCCTATCTCCCGGGAGTAGTCTTGTTCCTCACCTCTGGCTTGCCTTAATTGGCTGGCTGGAGTGAACACTGATGAGGAACAAAGCTCCCACCTCATTCTTGCCTTTATTGGCCGGCTTGAGTGGAGATTCGCAAGAGCAAACGTGCTCGGGGGAAGGAAGTATTCCAGTAAGTGCTCGTAGGGATCTTGACCATCTTCCGGGCTCTGGGATTGTTCTGAAAGCCGTGGAATACCTCTCCACTCCTCAAGCACCTTAGGACATGTTGCTCCCTTGTCACTACGTCACTATGTGCTAGCGACAGTTTCCGGGGGCCCATTATTGAGTGTGCAAGTCACCCCCTGCCATTTTATCCGTGTATATATAAAACATTGATCAGGCAGGGGCCATAGTTCTTCCATAGTTCTTGGTAACCAATCCACTTTAACCTCGAAAACCCATAGTACAACTTTTTATTTTTCCAATACTGCAATAGTCCTACACCAACCGAGGGTTATCCTTGGGTGCACTTTCATAGTGCATATAGGGATAATCGTCGGTTGGTGCCACATTTCATTAAAATTTTCTAAGGGGCCTCTGCGAGTTGGCTTCGGCCCCTCGTACGCCTTCCAAAGGACCGGGACCCCATGGTCCCGAGATATATAAAATAAAACTAAAATAATAATAATAATAATATTCCACAACTATCACACAACGCCATCTAGTCCCAAGCTAAGCAGAGCTTGTGTTATGGGTACTAGACAACTGATAAACATACTTATATATAAAATAAAATTTAATTTAATTAATAGAAAATAAACAGTTCATTTGGTTTCATACTAAACTTCAAGTAAGTATATCCGACGACCCTGGTTATTTATCTCCTTTGGTGACCATACCCACCTATATTTCAGACGATAGTTTCCCGTGGAAGTTGTTTTAATGCCTAAAGTTAACTAAGTAAGGATAAAGAGACCGACTTTTTATTGGAAAAACTATTTTGTTATTCACCATGAAATTATTAATTCCGTAATTCCCATATATGAATACGAAGGTACGTAACTACTTAAATATAAACGCACGTTTTACGCATTCACATCTACGTATTTTCGAAATAAACTACCTCGTTTTCATACCTACTCAATTTGGCGTGTGACTCATCATTTACTTATTATCCTTATAAGTGCTGCCTAATTTAATGTACGAGTGGCTATAAAAAAATTTAATAATCAAATACATTTTAGCTTATCAATAAATTGAATCGATTGGGCGTGGACGGAACTTTGTTAGGATGGTTTAAATCTTACCTAGAAAATAGAGATTCAAAAGTGGTAGTTAACGGTCATTTTTCTGACAGCTATCTGGCAACTTCCGGAATTCCGCAAGGATCGCATTTAGGTCCGATTCTTTTTAACATTTTTATTAACGACATAACCGAATGAACGAAACACTCCCGTTTCTATTTATTTGCTGACGACTTAAAGATAATGATGCCGATTCAGTGTAGCTTGAACTCTTATATGCTTCAAGACGACATCAACAGACTTGCAAACTGGTGCAAAGAAAACAAATGCTTTTAAATATTAGTAAATGTCATTACATCCAGTTCACCCGTAAAAAAAAAACGTTAGAGAATAAATACTACACTGAGGGAGTAGTTCAGAAGTAAAAAAACTAAACAATGATCGCGACCTTGGTGTTCAACTTGACCAAGCCCTGAAGTTCGATGTGCATATTCTGAATGTTATATCGAGATCTTTTAAGGTACTGGGATTTGTTTTGCGAAATAGCAGAGAATTTAAAAGAGCATCTACGAAAATAAAACTCCTTAACACTCTAGTCCGTCCAATTTTAGAATATGGTTCAGTGGTATGGAATCCACATTAGGAGGTTTACGCCAAGCGATTAGAGAGTGTGCAAAAGAGGTTCCTTTACCATCTATGCTACGGAGACCACTTCGCTAAACAACTAACCAGCTACACTGAAAGGTTGAGACACTATAATATGGAAACTCTAGCTAGTCGTAGGACGAAACTGGGCTTCTATATCCTCCACAAGATATTGAGTGGATCGATAGACTGCAGTGAACTCTTGAGCTCATTAGGAATTAAAATTCCAACTCGGATTCCCAGGTTTAATACTTATAATCTATTCTACATCCCAGGGTCCAAAACAAATCTAGGTCATTACGCCGCTGTATCAAGACTTTGTAGACAATACAACATGCTGGCTAAAACTACAGATTTAGATATCAGCCAATCTCTCGATAAGTATAAGAAATGTCTTACAAATTTATTGTGATTGTTTTTTTTTTATTTTTGTGTTTTTTTTTTATGTTAATGTTAGATATTTTATTATTCTATGTTTTAAATTATTGTTTTTATGTTCCCTTGTCTACATTTTTCCTTTATTATGTATTAGGTATTTAACTTGTTAGCTTAGTTGTTCATTTTGTTGTGCATGTTGTGGTCTCCTGTACCTAATTGAAAGAGTGCACCTACAAAATACTTCGTCGTCCATTAACAATATAATGTTTGTCTTAAATTTAATAGAATCTTATTTAAAGAACAGGAAACAGTACGTTGAACTATCTCAAATAGATTACAAAACCAAATGTCAACGAATATATAGGTCTGATGATCGTACAATTACATATGGCGTACCCCAGGGCAGTGTTTTAGGGCCTCCGCTATTTATAATCTATATAAATGATATGCCGAAAGTTACAAGTCACCCGATATGACTATTTGCCGATGACAGCACTGTAACCATTAGTAGCACAAATGCTCAAAACTATAACGAAGAAATTACAAAGACAATAACCTCCGTAGTACAATGGTTAGATAATAATAATCTAAAAATAAATATTGAAAAGACAAAATTAATGATGTTTAGCCAACGTTCAAACACAAATATGAGCATATACTATGACAGACAACGCATAACGCAAGTAAACACATCTAAATTCCTAAGTCTAACAATTAACAAACAATTGGATTGGAAAACACACTCGGAGGAGTTATACAAACGAATTAGTAAGACTGCCTATGCCCTATATAAACTTACTTCAGTGATAAGTGTGGACGCTTTAGTCACAGCATATCATGGCTTGGTGGGGTCAGTGTTAAGATATGGTGTTATTTTTTGGGGGAATTTGACCAATAGGGAAATAATATTTAAAGCACAAAAAAAGTCTATCAGGACAATGTTTGGATTGCAGGTCATAGATACATGTAAACCATTGTTTATTAAATTTAAAATTTTGACTCTTCCACCCATAAATATTTTTGAGGTTGCCGTATTTGTTAAGACGAATCCAAAGCTGTTTAAAAAAATGTCAGAGATTAATAACCGAAGTCGACGGGATAACAATAGCTTATGCGTGAGAAGGTCCCACACAGCACTAATGTACAAAAGTGTATTTTGCATGGCGCCAGTTATATATAACTGCTTACCGTCGTCAATCAAGGAATTGAACGTGAGCTTATTTAAGAAACGGCTAAAATCCTTTCTTGTGAACAAGGCTTAAGAGCCTACACTACCTCAGCTAAAATTCACTCTCTAACTCGCTCGCACGATACTGCTCGCGGACTGAGTGAGAGCGAGACAGAGTGCGGTGCTAGGCGGCAGGCAGCGCCAATAGTTTAGGTATTTGCCTTTAACGGTGAAAATAATGGTAATTAAAAAAAAGTAAATAACATAAGACCTGCTTTATAGTTAGTTCGGTTAGTATACAAAGTTTCATGTTCTAATTTGAAGTAATTTTTGAATACCAGCGGTTTATTGTTCGGTTTAGAGGTAACTTTGAAATTTTTTTCTATCGAGAAAATTTTATGAAATCGTGTTTTCGTCTAACATAAGACCTAACATTAATCCTCAACTTTACCATATATTTATTTCAAAATTAATGCTTCAGTATTTTCGACATAACGGAGGATCATGCTAAGCCATTTGAGGTAGTATAGGCCCTTAATAAAGTATTTTAGAATTCATAGCAGACAAAACTGTAATGACAGAATGTTGACATGCTAATAAATTACATCTGTTGTTGTTCTTGACATTTTTGTTTAACGACATTAGTATTATATTGACATCTCTAAAATGGTATTAGTTTTGTATTTTGATATCTGTATTGTATATTAACATAGTCTTAATATTAGTTTTCATTTTATTTTGTATTTTAATTTTCCTGTTTTATTGCCATTGGTTTCTATTACTATTTGTTATTAATTAATTTGTCAAAATGTGTCATTCTTTGTAATATTGTTATTGTCCAGGCTTCTTTTTATTTTATTTTATTTTCGAGGCTTGGCCGACTTGATTGTTAAATCACAAACATTTGTACGCCCTCTGGCTTAACATAGCGCACTATTCAATTTTTTTATAACATCATTATTGTACCTATATTCAACAAATTAATAAATGACTTATGACTTATGAATGTTTAGTGTATATCTTTTGTTGGACATCCTAAAATAAATAAATAAAAAAATAAATAAATAAAAATTGAAATCTCTTTGTTAATAATATAATATCAACCGCATTGCCATCTAATATGCTGTCATTTTTTTTTTTACCACGAAATGATGATTGTATGTTTTTTTTTTGTATGTTTGTTCATCGAATACTCCGCCAATTGTCGACGGATTTTCAAAATTCTTTTTTTGTTTGAAAGGGTATGCTCCCGAGGTGGTCCCATTGTCACCAAATCGGAATCCGCTGAGGGAATCCCATGGAAATCGAGGAAAACCCTCAAATTTTGTAGGCACACCTATAGCGATTTGGGTATTTTTTATAGTAACTCGTGCATTTGCTCTCAGAAAACACCATTCAGTGAAGTGGAACTGATGATGAAGACCACAGATGGCCATCGGAACTACTCAATAATAAATATTTCACGGTTTGCGATTCGATTAGGTACTTTAATGTGGTTGCTAAGCACAATGTGTATCTTGACGTGGAGCTGATAGTGACTTCTCAATCAGCTCCAGTTCTCCTGGTTCTTACAAGGAGAACTCCTCAACAATTAACGTCCCTGTATCGGGAAAAGCAATATTTTGTAAAAGGTGATGAGCAGTTGACATTAGGCTATTGTAACTTAGATACGTTACAAACTGGCCCACTAAAAAGTGAAAAATAAAAAAGTTTTTTCAAAAAAAAAAAACTTTAACTTTGTAATGTTTTTTGGAAGTCGGTAGTTTTTTTTTGTAAAAAAGTTTTTTGTATGTACCGACGCCAGCACATTAAGCTACCCGAAACTTTCAAATTTTCCCAGTCAACTTTGAGCAAAACGCGATAAAGTTGAAAATCTATTCAAGAAATTTTACAATTTTACAGATTGTAGTAGCTTGATGTGCTGGCGCATGTACAGTCAACAGCAAAAGTAGATGATGAAAATCAGAAATTCAATACTAATTAACGAACGGAGTTCGCGTCAGAACTGTGTGGCGTCGAAGTAGTAAATGTTTGGTGTAATTTACAATCACATAAATACACTTCGACGCCACACAGTTCTGACGCGAACTCCGTTCATTAGTATTGAATTTCTGATTTTCATCATCTACTTTTGCTGTTGACTGTACCATGCCATCACGTACTGTTTAGGGCTGTGTGAATAATAGGAAGCTAACAACTCCAATCGGTCGAGTTGCTTGGGATAGCACAGAGGCAATCGATACCTCTGTCGTTCATGAATATTAACCACTAGTACCTGGCCTTCGATATCAATAGACAAACGTCATCAAAGCTTTGTTAGAGACGGAGAGAATTTCGGGAAGGTGGGCAAAGGGAACAAGACGTATGTACCTACCTACCTACTAAAGATATGATCGTCTTTCCAGGGCTTTAATAAATAATATTATTAAAAGGGTGGTGAAGAGATTAGATGGCAGGTGCTTCAGTTGAGAGAAACAATGAAGAAAAAAAAACCTGTTAAAACTAGGTACACAAATACATAAATAGGTTATATACACAAACATACTATAATAAGTATTAAGGTATTTAAAGGTTTTGTAGTACATTAGAGACTTACAAAGTATGCATTATTAATTACGTGGCATAAGTAACAACGAATTGTTGGGTGAATCGCTGCTCTTCTAACTAGATTACTAAGTAATCTGTATTTAGGAGAGACAGTTTCGACTCCCTATTTGAGGATCACAATAAACAGGTATAACACTTTTGGAGCTTATAATATAATACAAAACCCAAAAGCAAAAATCTTAACATTAAAATTGAATAAAACAAATTAGAATAAGGAGTGTTGGCTTTGATTAAACTTAATCGTTAACAATTAGAATTTAACCTATTTTAAGAACTTCAAGTTTTTACTGAACAGACTGTTATAATTGTGTACTGAACCTGTTTATTGCAGCTAATAACCCCCGGCAACTGTTCATTTTCTTCATAATGGAAACGGATATCTATGATCGAAACGAATATAATGGAAATGGTGAAACGGTGAAAGGTTTTTCGAACTCATTCTATTGTAATCCCGAAAAAAGTAATTGTTAGTTACTCATTGTATTTTCTTTCTGAATGCGAACTTTAAAGAATGTTTTTTTTTTTATTATTTATTTAGGAAAACCTAGGTAAGCGTAGACGGCGGGACCAACTTGAAGCTCGTACGGATTGGTCCACTTTGGCTCAGAATCGAGTTGAGTGGAAAAAGGAAATTATTATATTTATAAGGACATTCGTTTGGAAAATAAACGATCACACAATACATTGCACGAATCACAGAGTGAAAAAATTCAGTGGAAGTTCGTAAATATCATTGTTAGTATTTATTTTAGGTGCTTTTGTGGTACTTTTCAATATTCTTAACACCAGTCTTAGGATGGAAATTGATGGTAGAAAATTAAGTTATTTACTCGAAGGTAATCCAGTAGAGATACGAGGCAACTATTAAGGGATGTCGGGTGACAGCTCTTTTTGCACAAAGTGAATAATATTTGATGTACATAATGCGTAGACGGCTTTGTGGTGGGTTTTTTTTACACCCTGTATTGTATATGAGATTATTAATGTTATATTAAGTTTAATTGTCCTTGTTTAGTGGTATTGTAGAAATATTAAATCGTCGCACGGTCGCGTCGCGCCTGCCTGCGGGAGCCTACATAATATAGTACCTAACCACATTATTCGAATATTAAATGATTCACAATTATTCTTACCTATAACCACATCTTTAGTCGCCCTGACTCACTACTATATTTCAAAAACACACAATAGGTTCCTAGATTAAATTATATCTTTCCTTCCGTGGTGGCACTGCTTCCAAAGATTTGACAATGGTGCATAAAAAACAGCTATTCATTCAAATTCTATGTTCGTTATTTTTCCCCTACATACTCAGATGGCAACATCACGTTGAAGTAGTAGCGTGAGAAGTTGTCATATTGTGCTCCTCAATCTTTAATTGTTATTTATGTTTTAAAAGCAGTGTTGGTCGAAGTTTTCATCAGAAAAGACTATTTCACAGTTCTTAGTACAATAGTGATTAGTGAGTGAACAGTTTCAGAGTGTTAATCTGCTATTAATTGGCAATATAGATCAAAACTCATAAACTTAAAATAAAACAGATACCGTCAGTGAGTGATACTGCTGAGTGTTGGCCCGGTACGCGTAAGCGCCGCGATATACCATATACGCATCACTTACGACCTTCTTCTCGCGGGCTCACTAGTGCGACACAGCGACGGCGCCGGCGTTTTGTTTTGTTTTTCAAAAGACAGTACTCCAGAGCGTAACATCTCGGCTTCAAGAGGAAACAAGAGGCCTGCCTTAAATTCTCCTCCAGAGCCAGCTCCCGCGGTTACCGGCGAGGAGGTGCGCTCAATCGTGCAGGAAGTTATTAAAACAGAGTTTGCTACTATGCTCAAGGAAATAAATACTACGATTATAAACATTGTAAACAGCGAGTTGGCCCCAATTCGTGCGGATCTTGAAGAATTTCGAGTGTCTCTGAATTTCCATACGAGTCAATTTGATGAGTTTCGGTCGGAGCACACCGAGTTTAAGAGTACTACCAAAGAATTAAAAGACGATAATATTAAACTGCGGAACACATTGGCGGATCTTAGTCAGCGTTTAAATTATTTGGAGCAGCAGACACGAGCCAACAACCTGGAGCTGCAGTGTTTACCTGAAAATAAACAGGAAAACCTGTACACCATTGTCAAGAAGTTGGGGTCAGTAGTCGGTTGTGATGTTCAAGATCGCGATGTTTCACACTGCACAAGAATAGCTAAACTTAACACGAGTAATATTCGCCCTCGTTCTATTGTGGTGCAGCTTGCCTCTCCGAGAATCCGCGATCAGCTGTTAGCCTCTGTAATTAATTATAACAAAAATAAAAGCCACGAAAAACTCAATACCGGAGATTTTGGTATAGATCTGGAAATAGATCTCCTGTGTTTGTCGCCGAGCATTTATCACCTGCATACAAAGCTCTTCACGCTGCAACAAGACTTAAGGCGAAGGAGAAAGGATATAAGTACGTGTGGGTGAGGAACGGCAGGATATTTGTCAGAAAGACGGACGGCGACGAGCATATTCTTATTGGAAGTTTGGACATTTTGAATAAGTTAAAATAATGGGTACCTGCTTGATAAAAACAAATGGTTTAAGTACTATTATTGCGTGCACTTGTTTTAATCATTTAAATTCAATAATTTGCAAATATATTACCAGAACAGTCGAGGGTTAAGAACTAAGACACATACTGTATCTCGTAATGTTGCTTGTAACAATTATGACATTATAATACTGTCTGAGACTTGGTTGAATGTCTCTGTGCTGAGCGGCGAGCTGTTCGACGATAGGTACATGGTATATAGAAGAGATAGTGTTGGGGTGGACTGTATATGTTCTTATTAAAACTTCAGGTTTCTTGCTTCTTATTAATTCTTCATTTATTCCAGGACGGCTTGCTGCTTGACGGTCGGGCAACGAGTGCGAAAATGCAGTCAAACCGCCCTTCTTTTATACAGTTTGCGCTAAGCGATACCCAGCGCAGGTAGCTGGAGGTACCGCGGGGTGGGGTTTTTCCATCGTGCAGAACCGCGCTCTACGTTACCTCCCTCACAACGTTACTTATTCCTATACTTAATATCGCAGGAAATGAACAAACCTAGCTAAATACATGTCTTATTTGTAAACCCTACTACAAAATTAATCTTTATTTGAGTACTTATATCTACAGAGTTTACTAGTGCTAAAATAACAAAACATAATAACTATCAAATATTATTCCAAGCGTCGTCGTCCGTAACATTCTCCCCCCGGCGCAGGGCTACCGTAGCCTAATCTTCCACGGAGAGGACGGCGAGCTTAGTGACTGGACGCCGTAGGATGCCCGCTGCCGTTCGGACGTCGGCTGATCGCACCTTGCCGTCCGGACCCTTGTAGACCGCTTCCACGACGCCTCGAGGCCATGTGCCTCTCGGTAGAGATGAGTCGATGACGACGACCAGGTCGCTGACTTGAAGGGGACGTCGCTGATCATCTGACGCCCCTCGGGGCACCAGCGTAGGTAGGTATTCACCCACCCAGCGCCGCCAGAAGTGGTCGGCGAGCGCCTGGGCGGTTCTCCACTGCTTGCGGCTAGCCTCCTCACAAGGCCCTGTATAGGGAAGGCCGGAGGAGGTTCTGATGAGGAAGTGGTTGGGTGTAAGGGCCTCCGGATCCTTAGGATCGACAGAGACATGGGTGAGAGGTCGAGAGTTTACGGAGTGCTCAGCTTCCGTCAGCAGCGTCAACAGCACTTCTTCTTTCAGCGCCTTCTGATGCAGAATCACTCCCAGCGCCGTTTTAACAGAGCGCACTAGTCGCTCCCACGCTCCCCCCATATGCGGCGCTCCCGGTGGGATGAACTTCCATTTCATTCGGTGTTCCAGTCCAAAGTGAACGAAGCCTTTCGCCCATTCTTTATACGCCGCTCGTAGTTCGGTGTCTGCTCCTCTGAAGTTAGTACCGTTGTCCGAGTACATTACTCTGGGCCAACCTCTTCGTGCTGCCATTCTTCGTATCGCCATTAATGCTGAGTCGGTGGACAAACTCGCCACCAGCTCCAGGTGGACCGCTCTTGTGGCCAGGCAAGTGAACAGTGCCCCCCATCTCTTCTCGTGTCTTCTTCCTATGACCACTGTCATTGGTCCAAAATAGTCGATCCCGCAGTGAGTGAAGGGTCGCGGCGTCTCCGTTATGCGCTCTACAGGTAAGTCCCCCGTAGTCGGTTTTACTGGTACAGCTCTCCTGATGCGGCAGAGCTGACATCGCTGTGCAATGGCTCTTACCGTAGGGCGCAGATTGATTACCCAGTATCGCTGCCTCAAGTCGTTGATCACGCGTTCGTTATTTGCATGACCAGCCCTTCGGTGTGCGTCTTCTACCAGTAGCCGCGTGAACGGGTGTTTGCCGTGTAGGATCACCGGCGTTTTCTTTGCTTCCGCAACCGCTGCGTGTCCGATCCTTCCTCTAACCTTAAGGACATCGTCTTCTAGGTAAGGGTCCAGCTTATATAGGCTGCTGGACTTGGGCACCGCCTTCCCTTTCTGAAGCATCTGGATCTCTTCAATGTAGTCGTCGAGCTGCGCCTGTTTCAGCCATAATTTCTCGGCCTTCTCTATTAGGCCGACGGTCATCTGGCTAGTCCTATCCGCACACTTCTTCTTGAAAAGAAAGGGTATGGCTGTCGCTCTTAGTAGCTTTTCGTATGAAGAGAATCTTTTCACGTCGGGCAGGTGAGACGGACGTTCTCTCTCTCCTTCAGTTCTGTCTCCTTCAGTAGTCGCGTATGTCACTTCACTATCGGTCGCGTCATATTTGGCCTTCTCTCTCGGCCAGGATTCCTCCTTGTGGTACAGGAACGCAGGGCCGGTGAACCATCTGTCCTCGGGTCTCATGTGCATGGCGTAGTCCGGGCGCGTGGCGTCGTCTGCTACGTTGTGGTCAGTAGGCACCCATCTCCACTGGCTGGCGTTGGTTAGTTCGGCGATCTCACCTAGGCGATGTGCTACAAATGGTGTGTACTTCACGGCGTCCTTCTCGATCCAACGTAGGACCGTTTGCGAGTCTGTCCAATACGTCACGCTTCTGGGCTTGTCTCGGTGCTCCTTTATCACTGTCTCTGCCAGTCGTGCGCCAATCACCGCTGCCTGTAGTTCTAGTCGCGGGATAGTTACTGGCTTGAGGGGAGTCACTCGCGCCTTCGCTGCTACCAGCCTTACGTCCACTCTTCCGTCTGGCTTCTGGATCCTCCAGTAGGCTGTCGCTGCGTACGCTTGATCGCTTGCGTCACAAAAGACGTGTAGGTCCATAAGGTCGTCCGGGCCCTTGCCGTAGCACCTCGGTATGCGTAGCTTCGTTACTTCGTCCAGGCTTTGGATCCATTCTTCGAAGTGTTGCGCGTCCTGTTCTGGGATTTCCTCGTCCCAACCGATGCCGTGTCTCCACAGGTTCTGGAGCAGGATCTTGCCGGTAACTGTGAAGTGGCTAATGAGGCCCAGAGGGTCGTAGACCGCCATTACCGCTCCGAGGGCTTCTCGTTTCGTCGGCGCCCTGTCTCTAGTCTTCACTTCAGGTGACAGCCGGCTTAGTCCAGTATTGAAGCCTAGTTCGTCCGTGCCTGTCTGCCAAAGTAAGCCTAGTGTTTTATCTGTATTTTCTTCTCTTCGTCCAAATCTTACTTCTGCGCCGTGTGCCTGCTTCTCCGGTGTAATGTTCTTCACTACGTTAGGTCTGTTCGAACACCAGCCCCTCAAATTAAAGTGCGCGTCCTGGTGGATCTTCATGATCTCGCGTGCTGTTTTGATCGCCTCGTCTTCAGTCGTGACGCTGTCCACGTAGTCATCCATATAGTGGCTTGATGTTATAGCTCGCACGGCGTTAGGGTACTGTTGCGTGTACCGGCTCGCGTTGGCGTCTCGTACTGAGTGCGCGATGAAGGGCGAACACGAAGCTCCGAAGATCATTGATGTCATTTTATATTTTTTCGGTGGCTTCGTGCGATCCTTTCCTCGCCAGAGAAACATCTGCGCAGCTTGATCTTGGCTCCTTATCTTCACTTGGAGAAACATTTCTTGAATATCTGCGGTGACTGCCACTGGACGCTCTCTGAACCGGAACAGGATTCCGGGCAGTGAGTTTAAGAGATCAGGTCCTTCCAATAAGTAGTCGTTCAGGCATACTCCGCTGTACCGATGTGCGGCGTCGAATACCAGGCGCATCTTACCCGGCTTATTCGGGTTTACGACGGGGAAGTGTGGCAGGTACCACGCTTTCTTGCTCGCGTCTTCCGTTCCATCGCACTCCTGGGCGTACCCCTTGTCAAGTAGATTCTTGACCAGTGTGCTGTATTGTTCCGCGAAGTTCGGTGATGAATCCATTTTCTTTTCTATAGTCTTCAGTCTTCTTAAAGCGCAGCTATAGTTGTTGGGCATTGAAGCTTCTTCATCGCGCCACGGTAACCCTACTTCGAAGTGATCATCGACCTTTCTCATGGTGCCATGAACCATGTCGATCGCCTTCTGGTCTTCCGGTTTAATCTTCTTTGCCAAAGAAACTCCCAGGGCATCAATCTTGAAGTGCGACTTCATTAACTCTTCCACACGACGTACATCATCTGTCTGCTTGGCTGCAGACACGTCGTATAAGTGTAGCACAACTTGTCCTTCTTCTTTCTTCAGCGTGGTGTGCGGTGCTGTCCCATGTATCACCCATCCCAATTGAGTGTAGGAGGCAGCAGGTTCATCCTTCTTGCCCATGCGTAATTTGCGTGTGACTATCAGGTGCCAGTTGTCAGCACCTATCAGTACCTTCGGTATGACTTCTCCGTAGAACGCTTCGCCTTGTATGTCTCGGAGGTGTGGATAGTTGATTAATGTCGCCCTATCCACTGTTTGACCATGAAGTTGCAGATCTTTCATCGTTCGCGCGCGCAGCTCCTGATATTTATTGTCTTGACCGCGTATCTGCAGCTTGACCTCCTGACTACGTTCTTCGCGTTGCTGTGAAGATACACCTTGTATGCGTAGAGTCGAGGCCGGCCCGTTTATGTCTAGGCGGCGTGTCAGTTCTTCGTCGATGAGCGATACCGTTGAGCCTTCATCCAATAGGGCGAACGTCGCTATTTGTCCGCTGGGCCCTTTTAGTATCACTGGACACACTTTTAGTAACACTCGTCGCGGTACCTTGCTCGACGTGGAGACGGTCATCACTGCTTCCTGTGGCTGTGCGTTCTCGGTGTCCGTCGCTTTATTGGTTCTCTCACTCGGCGATGCCTCTCCCTCTGGTCGCTCCTTGTGTAGCAACGCGTGATGTGGGCGGCTACAGGTCCCTTGGCCACATCGCTTAGCTCGGCAATGCTCGCGTCGATGACGTCTCGTTACACACTTGAAACATACCTTGTTAGCGCGCGCCCATTCCCACCTTTCGTCGACGTTCATCTTCAAGAACTTTGCACACTTAGGTACTTCGTGATCACCGTCACAACACAGACACTCTTGTTTCCTTTCTTCTTGTTTGTCCGATGTCGCGTACACTGCTTCGCGGCCCGGTTTCTTCTTCGTATTCACTTGCGTCGTACTTCTTGTTTCCTTCTTCGGGGCGAGCGCGGGTGTCGTATTTGTGAAGGCGTATTTCATTGCTCGGTCAGCCTCCCGCATCAGGAACCTGGACAGCAGTACCACTTCCGGTTCGCGTGACGATCCCGCATTTTCAGACGCGTAGTCGCACCACCTTGACTTTATGTGTGGGCTTAGCTTCTCAAGGACTTCACGCACCAACAGCGGGTTCCATACATATCCGCGGACGTCCATCTTAGTTAGCACGCACACTATGTTTTGAAGCTTCACCGCGAACGTATTTAAATCACTGGCCGCACTTGTGAGTCGAGGTAGTTTCTTCAAATCTTCCATTGCTTTATCCAAAAGTATTTCCGGTCTCCCGTAGTACTGCTCCAGTGTGTTCATGATGGTTTGCGGGTCGGACGCGGTGTACAGAAGCGCTGACACTGCTTCCCTTGCTTCACTTTTGATGCAGTTGCGCAGTCTTGCTAGATTCTCGATCGTAGTGAACTTGTGTAATTTCGCTGAGTCGTCGTACGCCGCCTTGAATGGTAGCCACTCCGTAGCTGCTCCCGTGAATGTAGGCAGCTCAATCGCTTGTCGTGGCGGCGGGCGTACGTGGATTATCCTTTCCAGCGTGTCGGCCAACCGTTCAATTCCTCTTCGGCTTTCCCGCGAGGTCGATCGTTGTCTTCTATAATTCCCTCTGGCAGACTTGGCGGCGCTGATGCACGTAGCGGGTTCGAGGTAAACGGCCGTTTCCGGGGCAGCCGGTTGCAACGGCTGCCCTTCCTGTGGCTGGTCCGTGACTGGGGGGTGGCTTCGGTCAATATTTTGAAGCCACTCGTCCACTCTATCTTCACTCAAGTGTATAGAGCCTTCTTCACGGGCGTCGGCCTCTGCTTCAATCACCGATACCTCATATTCCAATCGCTTGTTGACGAGCGCCTTCTCCAGTTCTAGTTGCTCGTTCCTTATTGCAGCAATCCTTTTCTGGGCCTCGTATTCTGCCTTCTTCACTCGTGCCACGTCACTGCTATACGATCTTCTGGAACGTATCGTACTTGCTGTGTCCCTTACGGAAGTATCGCGTGCAGCCGTTATAGTTCTTGCAGAGTCCTGGGTACGTAGTGCGGAAGACGTCACCGGGTAATACGACGCGGATGGCGTGGCACGCGGCTCGCCATAGTCGAACGCGGTCGCGGTGGCTCTACTTTCCGGAGGAGCCGGCGCGGCGGGCGCGCCACTAGTGGTCGTCGGCGCAACTCTCCCTGCCGCGGCGGTGGCAGGGGGTGCGGTCGCGAGCGCGGGGGCGGAGGGATCGGTCCCAGCCGCGGGCGCACCATACGGGGTGCGCGGGAGCGCGGACGCGGCGGTCGACGGCGACCTAGGCGGATCTTCAAATGTGCGGGGGCGTCGACTATCGTAGCCCGATTCGGTTTCCTTGGCACTAACGCTTCTAGTCTTCATACTTGATGTGTTGAATTTGAAATCTTCTACTGGCGAACTTGTAATCTTGATCCGTCTCGAATGACCAAACTGTTGGGGTGGACTGTATATGTTCTTATTAAAACTTCAGGTTTCTTGCTTCTTATTAATTCTTCATTTATTCCAGGACGGCTTGCTGCTTGACGGTCGGGCAACGAGTGCGAAAATGCAGTTTTTTTTTTTTTTTTTTTTTTTTTTTTTTGGAAATGGCATCTCGCAGTTCAACCTGTAGGAGGTTGTCGACTGCTTAACCGGACTTTCCTGTGGATGCCTTGAAGTTAAGGCCTCCAGCCAGGGCTTAAAAACTAACTAAAAACTAAGCGACTCACGCTAAGGGCACCCCCCGTGGGGTTCGGACCTCGGCTTAGGGCGTCGCTGGAAGAGGGCAGCAAGGGACAGGCTGGATCGGTATTATTTAGGGACGAATTTAAAACTACAGGCTCAGCGGCGCGGGCTGGCTCGAGCAAGGGTCGGGGTGGACTAGGTACGGGGCGTCGCGACGGGCCTCGACGGCGAGGACGATAGGACGGCTGTCTGGGCTTGTACTTGTTTAAAGTACTTGTTTTCTTGCTACTCTCCTGTAGGAGGGTCGTAGCGTCGTCGGGGAGGGTGAGAGTATGCCTCGGTCGGCGAATCCTACTTATGCGAGAGGGAGTGTATCGGGAGGCCGCCGCAATCAGGGGATTGGGGTGTTTGATGGCAGAATCAAAGAAGCGCTTGGAGAGGCGTTTCATGAACTGCTGGACGGTGGGGATCCTAAGATCGAGATGGAGGTTGATGTTCCGGACATAGAAGGGGGCTCCCGTGACCTTTCTAAGGAAACGGTTTTGGAGGGTCTGCATTTTATGCAGGTGACGAGGCTTGGCGTGTGCGAAGACTACGCAAGCGTAAGTCATGATAGGGCGGATGACCGCGGTGTAGAGTCGCAATTTGCACTTCAGTGACAATTTGCTTCGGGCAGTGAGAAGGAAGTGGAGCCTACCGAGAGCGAAAGCGGCTCGCGAACGAGCCGTCTTTATGTGCTCTCCGAAAGTGAGGTGACGGTCAAGGATAACTCCTAGGTACTTCGCTTGCTTACCCCAAGGTATCTGTTTGTCGTACATAGTGATAGGACTGGGGAGGGGGGGGGCGAATCGACTATGTTTCGAAAAGAGAACCGCCTGACTCTTGTCAGGGTTGACCTCGATTCTCCACTTCCGGAACCAAGCGCCTAGGACGTTTGCGGAAGTCTGGAGAGTACGGGCGATGGCGTCATGACAGCGACCCGTGTGATAAATGGCAGTGTCGTCGGCGAATAGAGCCAACTGTGCCTTTTTACACGTGGGAATGTCGCTGGTGAATAGGGTGAACAGGAGAGGGGAAATAACGGAACCCTGGGGGACTCCGGCACGGATGGGGTGAGGGGTGGAGAGTGCGCCCTCGACGCGGTAGCGAAAAGAGCGATCCGACAGGAAGTCTCGTAAGATGAGCACGAGACGGTCTGGCACTCCAAGAGAGTATAGCTTATATACTAAGCCATTGTGCCAAACTTTGTCGAATGCTTTCGCTATGTCGAAGAATAGGGCGCCTGTCGTAGCACTGCGCTGAAAGCCAGCGCTGATGTGCTCGACAATGCGGTGGACTTGGTGGATGCAAGAGTGTTTGGTTCGGAAACCAAACTGCTCGTTAGGGATGAGGCTCTTTGCTTCGGCATAGTCTTTGAGACGCTTAAAAATAAGCCTCTCGTAGATTTTGCCGAAGACATTAAGCAGACTGATGGGGCGGTAGCTGGAGGGCTCAGACTTGGGTTTGCCTGGCTTTGGGATACCTATGACGGTGGCTTCTTTCCACGCGTTCGGGAAGATGTTGTTGCTCATGGCGCCATTGAAGATGGCGGTCATGAGTAGTATGAGTGGGGCGGGGAGGAGCTTGTACACCTTATTGGTGATACCGTCCGTGCCGGGAGCTTTGCGGGATTCGAACCCCTTAATGATGTCTTGCACTTCGTCAGGAGTGACGGGAGGCAGAGGATCATCGGGGTCTTCGACTGGTGGGAGGGAGGCTCTACGTTCGACCTCAGCGTTCACCTTGTCGAGGTGTGCTCGGTCTACTGGTTGAGTGCTGGGGGAGCATTGGGACTCTAGGCTGTCGGCGAGGCATTCGGCCTTGTCGGAGGGGTCAAATGCTACGGTCTTGTCGGGGCGAATGAGGGGAGGTATGGCTACTTCTTCAGGGGAACGTAGTTTCCTCTGAAGCTGCCAGAAGGCTTGGTGAGTGGGCTCAAGATCGCTGAGCGTCTTGTCCCAACCGTCGGAACGCCACTCCGCAATGCGTTTCTTTACAGCGCGCTGTAAATGGCGCATGTGGGCTTTGTTCGCGTCGCAGGGGAAGGAGTCGTAAGCACGAATGGCCGCGTTCTTCTCGGTTATCAGTTCACGTACGTCAGCCGGTAATTTCCAGCGATGGTCTTCCATCACTGGAACTTCCCGTGAGCAATCCGTCAATACGGATTGAACATGCTCTGTAAACGAGTCGATCGCTCCCGTCGTGCGAAAATGCAGTCAAACCGCCCTTCTTTTATACAGTTTGCGCTAAGCGATACCCAGCGCAGGTAGCTGGAGGTACCGCGGGGTGGGGTTTTTCCATCGTGCAGAACCGCGCTCTACGTTACCTCCCTCACAACGTTACTTATTCCTATACTTAATATCGCAGGAAATGAACAAACCTAGCTAAATACATGTCTTATTTGTAAACCCTACTACAAAATTAATCTTTATTTGAGTACTTATATCTACAGAGTTTACTAGTGCTAAAATAACAAAACATAATAACTATCAAATATTATTCCAAGCGTCGTCGTCCGTAACAGATAGAGAAACTTCACATTTTCAGAGTGGTAAAGAAGGGGGTGGTGTTTTAATAGCCGTTAATAAACAAATCAAGTATAAACGTATTAAGAATTGGGAAAGTGACTGTGAAGACTTATGGGTAAGTATCGACTTGCCTATGTCATGTACTGTTCGCCGAATGGTTCTCTACGCAGTATACCTGCCTCCTCCTATACGCCGTTCTTCTTTGGAGCACTATTTGGATAATTGTAATGCTGTTTTTGAACAATGTTCAGATTCAAGTGTTTTTATTGTAGGTGAATTCAATTTGAGCAACATTGACTGGGCTTTAGTAGGAAAATCGGATAGTAAACGTTTGCCTGGTACTAGTGAAATATTACTATTGTTAACAGACTTAATCAAATGAATTTAGTGCCAAACGATGCTGGTCGCATTTTGGATTTAGTTTTGTCTACACATTCCTTGTGTAGCGTGAGCAAAAGTGTTAGTCCAATAAGTAATGTCGATAAACAGCATCCACCTCTTGACATAGTTGTTTCCTTGAGTAGGGACGCCAGTCTGCCATACAACAGTGACAGGAGTAGACTTAATTTTCGTACCGCGAATTATGAAATTGTTCGTAATTTTTTAAAACAAGTAGATTGGGTTAAATTATTTGAGGGTAGCGATAGTGTGAATGAGATGTTGGATCTTTTTTACGAGACGCTTAAGACGCTGAAAACCAATATTGAGCTCCGATGTTTAGGTATTTTTAGCCACGCCCACTATTTCTCCGATATCCTAGCGCCATTCTTAAAAGGATGTGATACAGCGAACTACCAAGGATGAAACAAAGTGACGCGGTCAATAATAATTACCAATGAACCAATAGAGGGCGCTCTTATATATTTATTTTTCTGTATGAAGTGCTAAAATCAAATTAGACAAGGCGATCAAAAAAACAAATGCATATTTTTACCCCTTTTTTAAAATTATTTTAAGTATTTACACTGATTTTTTTAACTATTTACACTGAATTAGACGCTGACAAGAACCAAATAGGCTTGTCTCAAACAATTTTTTAGCCAAATCTGTACAGTTTGTGACGGCGAAAAAAATATATGTTAATCTTGAACATATTTCTGAGAACCCTGTTGTATTCAAAACAGGTTTTTGAAAAGTTTTCTCGATACAATAAAATGGTAAACTAACCTCTTAAAATGATCTTTTAACAAAAATATCTCTATTAATTATCAATGTACATTGGTAAAATTTATAACAATAACGTATCATATTTAAATACAGAACTTGGTTGTTTTTTATTTTTGACTACTCAACCTATTTTTAAGTAATTAATTATTTTTTGGTTTGTATAAAGTTACGAGCGTCGCGTCATCGCGCTTCTCTTTTATGTATGCAATCCGACAGTGATCGCATAGACGCGCGGCTAGACGGACGTATGTCGCTTTGCCCCGCTATCCGTTCATTTAATATTTTGTTTTTTGAGAACTTATTTTATTTTGTTCTTTTAGCTACAATAAATTGTAAAAATATTAGCATTAGCACGTAGACATTAATTTGTATAGGTGATTTTATAAGTTGTACAGGTACATATTGTATAATTTATTTTATAAGTTGTACAGGTACATATAGTCCTAAGTTGTGTAAATATTTTCTGTGTAAAATGGGAAACAAACAAAAATGCCGGAGGCCAGCAAAAAAGCGCTTCTATAATAATAAACAAAAACATCTCATGGAAGTAGTAAAGTAAGTAATTTTTATAATGTAATATCACAGTATAATTATATACAGTATTGTAACTCGGCCGTATCTTGGACATAAATGCCTACAGCCGCGCGGTACATAAACATGCGATAGGGCTGCCCGCCTCCAGCATTTGAATTACATTTGCCTACTTTGCGTTTCCATTTAGTTTTGTGATTGTAATATACTTTATTTTATATAAAAAAATAAAATAAGTAAGTACTTTGTGAATTGAATACGAAGTGTTCAACAAAAATGCATGTTGCTTTTTGATTGGTAGATTTAATTAAAAAACCATGTTTATGTTTGAATAACAAATCGGTCTTATAAATTTGCGACCGAAAAATATTTGCGCCTTGACTGAGACGTACGAAACACTTTATTATCAAATTTTAAAGTATAAAAAATCCGCATTCTAATATAAAGCTTAATTAAAAATTGTTTTGGGAAACATGGACAAGGTGGGGAACTCCAATCTTTATAAACTTCAACACCTACCTACTCAACTACAATGCAAGAAACAGCTGACGAGTAATTTTAATAACTTTTTATCTCAGCTTATTAACGTCTCTATAAATTAGGTACCTACAACTCGCAACAACTCAAAACAAAAATTCTTTGGTCACCAATGCCAAGCTGAACAGCTGGCTACGAATGTTTTAAAATCACAACCCTCTCAAACATCTAAATATTCTGTGAATATCTCATGAGTCTAGCTGTTGTTGTCGTTATTACCGAGAAAAAAAAACGGTTTTTAGTGGTATAATTGTTGTTATAGCAGCAGCAGAAATACTTAATCTGAGAAAATTTCAACTATCTAGTGACAGACAGACGGTCAAATTTATTATTTTCTAGTATTATTCATACACACAGTACAATAAACAACTATTATTAATAATAAAATACCACGTCTTTACTTTGAATTATACAAACTAATAAAACAAAACACACATGCCCCGAGGTTTCTAACACAAGCGTAAGTACCTACCGTATCATGATTCATGAACCGCCTATAACTACCTATTTCACTCTTGTCAATCACTTTCCTTTACTCTATTCACTTTACACCAGACATCGTTTTTTTCGGGAGATAAAAGGAAATACTTATCCATTAAAAAGACACATTATGTACCTACCTACTAGTAAGTAAAATTATTTTATAGTCTTACCTTTCAAAGTTTCCAGGTAATCTAAAAAAAGTTATCCCTGGACGAATTCATGAAACCAAAAACAGCACAATATATCCTACTCGTCATATTAAATATGTACTTGAACTTATTTTTAGTGAAAAAATCGCGCGGTTATTGTTAAAAAAACAACACACCGACCGTTCGTCACTGCGGCACAGTCGCGACTGTCTGCCTGCCGAGCGAATGCCGAGATCGAGGCGCGTAGGCATAGCTCGCGCATCGTCCGTTTGTATGAAGATAGAATACTGAATATAATTATACCGTGGTAATATTGACAAAATAGGTACGAGAACAAAAATTAAATTTTTGTACAACCCATAGCGTAAATTCGACTACAACGATAACGCTAAGTTGGTCTAGTGGTATTAGCTTTGGTACTTAACAGCGAGTTCCGAGTTCGTAGCCAGGAAAATTTTTTGCAAATTTGAAATGGTTTCTTTTTTTTATTTATTTGTAATTTTGAGGAAATTTTCATTTTTTTATACTTATTTTTATATAAAAAAAAATATATATATACATATAAATATTTTAATTATTAATTTTCTTTACAGTAAAAAGAGACGTTTGGCGAACAGTTTAGAAGCAGGTGAAGCTTCGGAAATTGTTTTTCACCAGTAAGTTTGTAATAATTACAGACGCCAGCACATCAAGCTACCTGAAAGTGTCAAATTTTTCCAATCAACTTTGAACCTTATGCTTTAGTGATAAGGTTCTAAATCTATTAAATAAATTTTACAGATTATAGTAGCTTGATGTGCTAGCGTCTGTACATACTTATACAGGTTGAAATTGAAAACATGTGACTAAACGAAATGGGAGATTGTACTACTCAACATTATGAACAACTTTAGTAAAGGGACGAAAACTGCAGTCGCGAATAAAAAAATCAGGTGTTCCTTACATTTTGACGAGTTATGCAAACATAAATGTAATGTAATAGATTTAGAACCTTATCACTAAAGCATACGGTTCAAAGTTGATTGGGAAAATTTGACACTGTCGGGTAGCTTGATGTGCTGGCATCTGTACTTATTACAAACTTACTGGTGAAAAACAATTTCCGAAGCTTCACCTACTTCTGAACTATTCACCAAACGTCTCTTTTTACTGAATAAATATATTTTTTTTTTAAATATAAAAATAAAACAATGAATTTCCTAAAATTACAAAATAAAAAATGGATCCTAATCAAATTCTGTAAGACTTGGGTTGGTTACGAACTCTAAACTAGTTCGCCAGAACCTATGCTAATACCACTAGACCAACCATACGTTGTCATTGTTGATGAATTTGCGCTATGGGTTGTACAAAATAGCCTTTAAAGTACCTATTTAATTATAATTTCATTTTTGTTCGTGTACTTGTTTTTTCAATATTACATTATAAAAAATTACTTATTTTACTACTTCCATGAGATATTTTTGTTTATTAGCTTAAAAGCGCTTTTTTTGCTGGCCTCGGCATTTTTGTTTGCTTCCCATTTTGCACAGAAAATATTTACACAACTTAGACCTATAATTATGTGCAACTTATAAAATATCATATACAAATATGTTTACGTGCCAATATTTTTACAATGTATTGTAGTTATAAAAACATAATAAAATAAGTTGTCAAACAACAAAATATTAAACGAACGGATAGCGGGACTGCGGGGCTGCGGGGCAAAGCGACATACGTCCGTCTAGCAGCGCGTCTATGCGATCACTGTCGAACTGCATACATAAGAAAGAGAAGCGCGATGACGCGACGCTCCTAACTTTATACATATCATAAAATAATTAATTACTTTTATATAAGTTGAGTAATCAAAAATAAAAAACAACCAAGTTCTGTATTTAAATATGATACGTTATTGTTATAAATTATACCAACGTACGTTGATGAGTAGTACAGATATTTTTGTTAGAAGATCATTTTAAGAGGTTAGTTTACTATTTTTTTGTATCGAGAAAACTTTTCAAAAACGTGTTTTGAATACAACAAGGTTCTCAGAAATATGTTCAAGATTAACATATATTTTTTTCGCCGTTACAAACTGTACAGATTTGGCTGAAAAATTGTTTGAGACAAGCCTGTTTCGGTCTTGTCAGCGTCTTAACGACGCTATACGTCAGTTTATTCCCTCACGGGTACCTAGGAAACGTAAATATCCTCAGTGGTTTAACTATAAACTAATTAAAATGTTAAATTTAAAAAATAATATTAGAAGGAGTTACAATAAATATAAAAACCCAATGGATTTGATTGAGTTAAAATTAATTAGTAAGCGTTGCGATGAATTGGCCAATTCTTGTTACAATGTTTATATTGAAGGTCTTGAAAATAAACTAAAAAACAACCCTAAGTTATTTTGGTCGCACGTAAAAAATAAAAGAGGAGGGTCTAGTACCTACCCTATGACCATGACAAATGGCTCAATGTCCACATCTGATGGTACAATAATATGTGAGATGTACGCTACCAACTTCTCGTCTGTTTATAGCCCCGAACAAGAATTTAGCAAGGAATTTGATACTAATATATTATTAAAATCTTTCGAAAATAGTAGTTTATGTTTAACGAGTCCAACAATTAGCAGTGAGACATTACTTAAAAAACTTAAAAGTTTAGATATTAACAAAGGAGCTGGCCCTGATGGCATACCACCAATATTTATTACGTCTTGTGCAGAGGAGTTAGTGTGCCCTCTTATCCTAATATACAGCAAATCCTTATCTTCTGGCGTATTCCCTCAAACATGGAAAAGGGCTAAGGTGGTGCCTATACATAAATCAGATAGCAACGATGACATAGCTAACTATAGGCCTATCTCAATCCTTTCTACATTCGCTAAAGTGTTTGAGTCACTGCTCTGTCCGTATTTCCAAAACCATCTGAAATTATTCATTAGCGATCATCAGCACGGTTTTGTTGGATCACGATCCACAAGTTCTAATTTGGTCCCTTTCACGGAATTATTGAATGAAGCCGTTGACTCTGGTCATCAAGCTGACGTCATTTATACTGACTTCAGCAAGGCTTTTGATAAAGTTTCCCACAAAATCTTGTCTTATAAGCTACGTGCCTATGGTATTACTGGTGGCTTGCTTGAATGGGTGATTTCATACTTGAGAGGTAGATCTTTTTATGTTGTGGTAAACGGTTATCAATCTAACGTATATAACATCTCATCTGGAGTCCCACAAGGCTCTCATCTAGGTCCAATATTATTCAACTATTTTATTAACGACATTCCCCATTGTTTACGGCACTCTAAAATTTTTATGTATGCGGACGATTTGAAATTCCTTAGAACCGTTGAATCTAATAGAGACGCTTCACTTTTGCAGATGGACCTTAATAGTCTTATTCAATGGTGTAAAAGTAATTAAATGTACTTGAATTCGAAGAAATGTTACCACGTAAAATATACAAGAAAAAATAATCCAATAAAGACATTGTATTACATAAATGAGGACAAACTTAATGAAGTAGACACTATTCGTGACCTCGGAGTTCTCTTTGATCAAAAACTAACCTTTGCACCACACTTAGATTCCATTTCTAAAAGAGCATCCAGGATGATGGGATTTGTCATAAGACAATGTAAGGGTTTTCGTCAAATTAAAACTAAAATATTACTTTATCAGAGTTTAGTAGGTAGCATATTAGAGTATTGTAGTGTGGTGTGGCGGCCACACTACGCTACAAATAGTTTGCGTCTAGAACGTGTACAAAAACGCTTCGTTTGGCATCTGGCCTTTTCTCTGGGAATAACCAAAAAAGTGCGTTCTTACCAAAAGAGATTGAAATTTTTCAACATGCACACCTTGGAAGAGCGAAGATGTCTGAATGACGCAATGTTCGCTTGTAAAATCTTGAAGGGAAATATCGACTCACCGCCGCTGCTCGCACTCGTTAACTTTCGTGCTCCGTCGAGGATTCCGCGCAAACCTATTACTCCACTTTGTCCTCCAATGAGAAGAACGGTATTGGGGATGTAACTCTCCATGTGCTAGGTTCTGTAGGCTTTTGAATGATTGTAGTGATATGGTTGATTTTCACTTTGATTCTCTCAATAAACAAAAATCTAAATTTCTGAACTGTTTATCAGATTTGTTAAAAAAGTAAAAGTTTTGGGACTATGTACGTAACTGTTTTAAAGAAACGATGCTTTTAATATTTTGCATTTAGTTATGTTATTTATACATAAATATATATCTAACTTAGTTTACTTGTGCAATATGTAGCTTACGAAATTACTTTTTATTGTTTTCTTTTTTGTCCATGTGGTGTTTACCTTTAAGTAATTGTTGCACTGTGTAGAGTTTAAACGCATGTTTTATTTTTGTTTGTAAATTAGTGTAAACAATTGTTGGTAGACCTAATAAAATAAAATAAAATAAAATAAAAATGGCTATGCGGTTTCGTCCGGTGCTATCATCATCTGCCTAGCCTTTTCCTTTTGGGGTCGTCTTCCAGTCTAACCGGATGCAGCTGAATACCAGTATTTTACATGGAGCGACTGCCAATCTGATCTCCACAACCCAGTTACTGTGTAATACGATACCCCTTGGTAAGACTGGTTGCTTCTGACTACCCGTAACGACTGTCGAAGATCCACGAATGACAGCCGGGACCAACGGCTTAACGTGCTTTCCGAGGCACGGAGGGGTCTCGTTATGTAAAAATGGTCACCCATCCACAGACCAACCGTGGCAGGCGTAGCTTAACCTGATCGATCGACCTGTGCGGCTGTTTTTATTTAGCCACGGGCCCCCGGTGTTAAAGTTTGATTTTTCACACGTTGGGTTAGGTTTCATACACAGACTATGATTGAGGAATCATCACATCAAAACAAATATCATTAAGATTCATTTAAGTACATTAGGAACCGTCTTAGGTAAGCATTATTCAAGAAAAACATTACACTCCCTACATTTGTTTTATGACAGAACTAGCTGCGCCCCGCGGTTTCTCACCCGCGTAAGTTTTGATCGCGTGGGAATATCGGAATAAAAAGTATCCTATGTGTTATTCTGATGTATAAACTATATTACTGTAAGGTTTCATAAAAATCCGTTCAGTAGTTTTTGCGTGAAAGAGTAACAAACATCCATCCATCCATCCTCACAAACTTTCGCATTCATAATATTAGTAGGAAGTAGGATTTCCAAGAAAAGAATTCCGCAGACAGGCGTGACGAGACTGGTAAAACAATAATATAGTTTATATAGAAATTGGAGGGGTTTGCGGCTAAGTAATAATAACCTCACGGGTCGATCGATCAGGTTAAGCTACGCTTGCCTCGGTTGGTCCGTAGAAGGGTGACTATCTTCACATACCAAGACCCCTCTGTGCCGCGGAAAGCACATTAAGCCGTTGGTCCCGGTTGCCGTTCGTGGATTTGTGACAGTCGTTACGGGTAGTCAGAAGCCCGAAAGTCTGACAACCAGTCTTACCAAGGTGTTATATCGTATTACCCAGTAACTGGGTTGCGGAGGTCAGATAGGCAGTCGCTCCATGTAAAATACTGGTATTCAGCTGCATCCGGCTAGACTGGAAGCCGATCCTAATCATTGTTGGGAAAAGGCTAGGCAGATGATTTATATAGAAATTATAGTGCAATGAAATGCGACAATGTGTTGGAACGTGAGAGTCAGGCATCGTGTAAACAGGTTTTGGTCTATCACGCGGCCGTCTCATTATTTATCAGTACCTATTTTTTTGTTTATTATTTTTGCACTGTTATTCAACTCACACTATTTATGTACTTTTTACTATTTTTTTTTGTCTGACACATAATTATTTTATTTAAGTATGCATACACACGTCACGTTGCAGTATAAAATTTATTTACATCCGTCACCTCACACATCAGGTAGGTATAGTTACCTCACACATCTGTTCCAGTTGAAAACCAGCGTCAGTCACTAGTTGTCTGGCTTTATACTGAACTGGGCCTTTTTGGCACAGCCGTGAGGCACACTCTCTTGCTAATTTCCTACATCGGACTTTACATTATCTACCTATTTGTTTTGTTTTTATCTGATGTACGTACCTAGCTGTTTTATTGTGTGTCTTTTAGTCTGTGCTAAATAAATGTATTTTCTTTCTTTCTTTCTTCTTTTCATGTCGATGGTACTCTTCCTCGTTGTTTTTGACGTGACAACGTCTTATAATTCGATGAAGCTGGCTGCACGCACGAAAAAACATGACGTCATGCGGCGTTACCTCGCTCTGAGGCGTTCCATTTAAGGCTTGAAGTGCAAGCGAGAGCGCGGAACGAGCGACAAAGAGGCACAATCGAAAAAAAAAATAATAATAATAAAGAATTAAATAAAAGATTTTTATTTCTTTTTTTTTTAGTATTTTCTTATGACGTTGTCACGTTCAACTATCGTCAGTAAACCGACTTTACAGGCAACCGATTTTTTTTATATAGTTTGAGCTCAGTAGGTGGCCACGTTGATGGCGGCATCAGTGGCATTCTTTAGGTCATCCTAGATGCAGATGAACAGGCTCTTAAAACACTCCAGTAACTGGGGCGTGGTCTGATCAACACTCGCACTGGTTGTTGGAAACTGTTGGATGGGTCGGAAAACCAAAAAAAAAAAATTGTGTTGCAGCGGCCTACGTAGGTACGCAATCGATTGAACTATAGGCTACTGTAGATCACGCCCGGGAGGCAAAGTTTTACATTCTCTTGATATTTCAAGCATTTACTTACTCTTAACTGCAATTATTTAGATTAGTAAGTTTAAAAGGCATACATAACTTACTATAAAGTCATCAAATGATCCTGAATGTCAGGAACACCGGTGAACTGATCATCAATCGTCACGAAAGCCCTTCGTAGAACGTCTCTGAAAACAAATGAAATAAATTTATAGGTAATCTACTAAGAATGACGAAAGTAAAAGCATTTCTTCAAGAATAGAATAGGTCAGTCATTTATGTTCGCCTAACTGGTCAAAATGTAGGTACTGACAGCAGATTTTTTTTTTCGCGAATTCAGGTTTGGTCCCATAGTAAAAGTTGTTTGTTATCATGAGTACAATCACGTGTTTAGGTATCGGTCACTAATTACCAGTCACCCTATATAAGCCATGATAGCATGCGACCACGGGAAGGTACTTTCACGTATCATCCTTTTCAGTAGTCGGATTTTAGTTTTTAAACTTATTTTTTTTTTCATACTTTTAGAGCGTGATTTTTCAGTAGTCGAGTTTTAGTTTTTGAACTTATTTAAATTATTTTGGGGTTATAATTTCGTGATAAAGTATTTGCAGAGCCGCTTAAATTTTTTCTTTGTTTAGGTTTTACATGTGCGTAGGTAATATACCAAACTTATACGTTAGGCTCAAAACTGAGGCGTGATTTTATAGAAATTATTCCTAATTAGCGGGTGCATGCAAGCAAAGCCGTGAGCAACAGCTGACTAAATATTTTTGAAATGCGCTAATTAAGCCCTTTCATTTGATGCCCAACAGAGCATGATTAAAAAAAGCTTTTTATGTCATGACTTTTTAACCGCTAGAGGGCGCCATATTAAATTTAATGTGACGTCACATAGCTTACAACTAGCAGACAATCAAGACGCTTCCAAGTTCCAACGATACCTCATTTGTCAAATTATGACAAGTAGTTTAGAAGTTATGAGGGAACAGATGAACATACATACCGGTCAAAATCATAACCCTCCTTTTTGCTTCGCCGTAGTCGGGTAAAACAGTAACTATATTATATTATCACTACATAGTATAAAACAAAGTCACTTTCTCTGTCCCTATATATGCTTAAATCTTTAGAACTAGTATCAGCATTGCACCCGTGCGAAGCCGGGGCGGGTAGCTAGTTTAAATATAAAGTCACAAGTCCTATGACTGCAACTTTTCAAAAATATAATGCGGCTAAACCGCGGGCAACAGCTAGTTTCCTAGTCTGTTTGTCTGTTTGTTTGTATCACTACGCTGGTAAACTCCGCACCCTAACTAAATCGTGTGAACGAAACCATAGCGCGCATTTAAACAGGGCAACGCCATCTATCGAGCTTGTCGGAACTATTTATAGGTGAGTGAAAAATATTTTTTTTTATTCTTCCTGATACTGTGTGTATTGTATGTTTATATACATACATATAATTAAATATTATTTAAATAGAAAACCGGTACTTACGGCCCGGTTTTCTAATCAAATAAAGTTAAAATGCTGTTCGTTGGGAAGCGCATTACGTGAGAATAGCTGGACCAATTTGGCTATTTTTTCTTTTAAAATAAAAAAAAATCGTAATAGTCCGTCCGACGACGTTGCATCGTATTAGCATTTATCGATATTTTGTGCATTGAAATTCCGTATTCTACTGGACCTAATCAAGGTTTTACCATGCAATAGACACGAATATCTTTGGGTCTATGAGTAAAGTATTAGAAAGCCCGGACAAGAAGCATAGTATGTGTGAGACAAATAACTGTTTTTTTCTAAAAATCTATAAACAATGGCGTTAATATACTTTCCCAAGTCTTGACACTTTTGCTACTGGCGACGCCATAACAGTTCATCCAAAACAATACGCGAATTTGCATCTATAATTTTAGAGTTAGGATTTAGAGCTACTTCTGTAATGAATGCGACGACTGATATGAACTAATTCAACATACTACCAATACCGTCTTTACATTAAGCCCTTATGGGGGCCCCGAAGGACCGGCAATTTCTCTCACACATCTATTCTCAAAACATTTTTGTCGGGCACATTACACTTTTTGCACATCTTATCAGAAGGTATTTACAAGGCATAATATACTACGCCATTATATTGGTGACTGCGCCTATTCCTACTGTACTAATTAATAATATTTCCGAACGCATCCTACTTAATTTACTAAGTACACCATCTAGCGATCACTCACGCAATCCCTTCGATTCCAAAGTCAAGCTGCACCGTCTAAACAAGTCCTAACATAAATGTCGACATTGTCTATGGTTGGGGGAATCCCCGAATGGTGTATTAAACTTTCAGTCTGATAGGAGTGAGTGGCGTTATTTTGTTTCGTTTGATATTTAAAATTGAGTAAGATAAACAGAGGTTTTAATTTGTTCGTTTAAACATTATTTCATTGGCCCCGATTCTGTTGTTCACACGGCTACACATCAAGCTATACATTTCCAGTTTTAGCTGACCTTGCATTGTATAGGTTTTTCGTACAATCAGAAGTCAGCTTATACTGGTTATGTATAGCTTGATGTGTAGCCGTGCGTTCACAACTAAATTAAATTTAAATTCAGTGCATCTTTTTCTTTCTATTTCAATAGGAAGATAAATATTAGTTTAGTCCTGTCAAATAGAAGAAAGTTAGAAAGAAAGAAGTTTGTTGAAAGAAAGAAGACTGTAGAAAGAAGATTTTGCTCAAAAGAAATCCCGATAAAACCGTTATCGTAATCGTAAAAAAAATCAACAGCATTCGAATGTCATTAATGACATATTATATCATACTGTATTTGATTACCTATAATAAATGGTCATACTTAGTTCAAAAATTTTATTATTATTCGCTGTTTTTACTTTCCAAAAGGGCCCCAAATTCTTGTGTGCCCAAGGGCCCCCGCCTAGTTTAAGACGGCCCTGCATACTACATACTTTTGGCCCTCGGGTCGTATTTGTGTTTTGCCCGGAGGGTTTAAGCAAAACGATTATTATTAATACTGTCTTTATGATAATTATCATAATTATTATTCTGACTGCCCCGTTGGTCTCGTGGTTGCAAGCGCGACTGCTGAGCGTGGGGTCCTGGGTTCGATTCCCGGGTCGGACAGTGTTATTGAGTTATTCCATTAGTAATTTCTTAGTAACAGCCCGGAGATTGGAAGTTGTGGCGGTTTAATACCCCCGTGCCTCGGAAAGCACGTAAAGCCGTTGGTCCTGCGCCTGATCTCTCTCCGGTCGTGTCGGATTGCCGTCCCATCGGACTATGAGAGTGAGGGAAGAGGGAGTACACCTGTGTCTGCGCGCACACTTGTGCACTATAATATCTCCTGCGTATCCGGCTAATCTCCGTTGAGATTGGCCACCGTGACCGAAATCGGTCGGGGAGGCTATTATAATTATTATAGAAATTGTTTAAGTTGTTTATTTTAATTTAAATAGTGGTTACACATACAAATTAAAATTACAAAGAGTTTGAGTGATCAGCAGAATAATTGCGTAACACACTATCAATGGCAATCGGTTTCATTTTGACAGTTCAACAACATTCATTGCGTTATTTACGTTATTGAGCAGACATATTTTTCGAACATATGGAGCAATGGATTAGCAATATGCTTCAAAATGATTCAAATTGAGAGTAATATAGTGTGTTACGCAATTAAGGTGCAGGTTGCGTTTTAATTATACTTTTCCTTAACATTATAATACGTCTTGCCCGAATTTCCCTTACCTACTCTTTCGAGTAGTTTATAACCCGTCTGGGTAATAGTGCTCCCACACTGCTGTTATAAAATGTTTACAAACATTTTCTAACATTGTGATTTAATACATTTAATCAAAAAAGTTTTCAGAAATCAGAGAAGGGTTCATGTTAGGTAATGTTAGTAAACATTTTATAACAGCAGTGTGGGAGCACCATTATACCTAACCTCAGCTATGAATGATATCTATATACAGGGTTACTGGTAACTCGACCACTTCCTTGCCGGAGGTGATAGGGGAGCTAAAATGTGACAAATTTAACCCCCAATATGTTTGGCCGAAAACTAATAATTTAAGAGATATTTGAAAAAAAAAATGCAACTACTCGTACAAATAATTACAAAAAAATCTTGAAATTATTTAATATATTTAGACATTTTACTGTGTTAGCTTTGTGTAGAATGTTAGCTATAAATAAAAGCTTAGTGTGAAAATTTGGAGTAATTTAAAATTTCAAATAACTGTAAAAGTATTAGTTTTCGGCCATACATATGGGGGTTAAATTTGACACATTTTAGCTCCCCTATCACCTCCTGCAAGGAAGTAGTCGAGTTACCAGTAACCCTGTATATAAAAGGAGAAACTGACTGACTGACTGACATATCAACGCACAGCCGAAACTACTGCGACTAGGAACGTGAAATTTTGCATACGGCTTCCTTTTATTATGCATTAGATTTAAATTGCCTAATGTTAGAAGCAGCGAATGTGACATCATATTGAATGGCCAAAAACTAGAGTTTATTGATCAGACAGTTTTCCTATGAATCACGCTAGACTAGAAATTACAATGGGGGCCTCATATAACATCTATTGCGGGGCGGCTAAGCTCGGCCGCTTATGCTCTTAGAAAGATAAGACAGTTAACAGATGTAGAAACCGCGCGTTTGGTCTATTTTAGTTGCTTCCACAGTATTATGTCATATGGCATTTTACTGTGGGGTCGGGCTGCTGATATTGAATCCATTTTTATTTTGCAAAAGAGAGCTGTCAGAGCCATTTACAATCTACGTCGCCGTGAATCTCTTAGGGAACTATTTAAAAAGGTTAATATTATGACGGTACCTTGCACATACATTTATGAAAATATTATGTATGTAAGAAAAAATCAACATCTTTTTAATAAAATAAGTGATAGACATAATTTTAATAAGTACTAGAAATAAAGATAAATTAGATCAACCTTTTTTTAGATTATCTAAAGTGCAAACATCTTTTATGGGGTACTGTGTTAAATGCTACAACAAAATACCTTTTGATATATTACAATTAAATGAAAGAAAATTTAAAACTCATATTAAAAGTACACTTTGTAAACAAGGATATTACAAATTGGAGGATTATATCCAAGATAACAGTGTTTGGAAACATGCTGGTCCTGCTCCATAGGACAATCTAGAGTCTAGACAACATCAAACTGGTTGCTAATTTAATTTATACATACACATTTTTTTTTTTTTATAAATAAGTACATTGTTTTTTACATCCTGTGACAAATGTAACTCACACACTTTTTAAAATACAAGTAAAATTTTACAATCTTTGTAAATATGTGAGCACCATGTATCTATCACATAATTGATTTACCAGTCGGTTGTATTTTTAATTCTTTTACCATTTTTGGTAGATTAAATTTTATTTTAGGTGCATCGTCTTCAAAATCAAAATCAAAATCAAAAGTCATTTATTCAAACTAGGCTGAGAATCAGCACTTTTCGAACGTCAATTACAAAAGACAGTCCCCCCAAAACGCCCGCCCTTCACCACTTCCTAGTGCTTTCGCTTCACATATAATTATATAATGAATGTATACAAAAACTTGTAAAACATTTTAAAAGAGTAACGGTGGAGTTTCTTGCCCATTCTTCTCCATACGAAAACTACATTTTGGAATGGGCGACTAGAATCAATTCTATTTTTTAATTTTTAATTTTGACGTTCAAAAGTGCCTTTTAAGTGCCTATTTGAAATAAATGATTTGACTTTGACTTTATGTAGGGGAGCACTAAGATGGGGTTTTTGGAAATTTGACCTTTATGGGGGTGAAAAAGGGGGATTTCGTTTGTACGAAAAATTTTATTGCTTGAGTTAATAAACTTGAAATTTGGCACGAATACACGCAGACGAAGTCGCGGGCGAAGTGCTAGTGTTAAATAAAGAAGTTACATACTTCCTTATTATTCTACAAGTTTGTACAAAACATTCAAATCTGTCAACAACATCCAAACTTCGGTGCTTCGAATAATATTAGAGACACAAATATTTTTGTTTGTCTGACTGTCCAAACAGGGTTGTTTTTCACCAACTAAAGAAGTTGGTGAAAAACAACCCTATGCGTATAAAAATCTTATACCTACACAGTTTTGTTATAATTATAGATTTTTCATAAAACAGTTAGTGAGAACGTGAGACAATGATATTAATCAGGTCAGACTTGCACGTGTGTTTATTCTATCGTATAAATACATTATCATATTTTTCTTACTGAGTACAAAAGATAATAGGTACGAGACTATTAATAAAATAGAACAGACAATAGATTTACTATGCTTTATTAGATATGTCTCAAAAATCAGGAGGCTTTCTGAGCCCAGTGCGGTTCTGTAACCATCTCACCGTGAAAACTTAGGTGAAGTGAGCTGTCACTCCACCTGATGATAGCTCACTTCACACTCACTTCACCTATGTTATCACGGTGAGATTTTTACAGAATCGATAGGCTGCACTGAGCATGGTGGATTACGATCGACTACCTCTCAGTTCCAACAGAAAGCTGACCAATGGAGACCAGCACCCTAATTGCGCAATACACATAACCACATTCTGAATTATTTTGAAGAATATTGCTAACTCATTGCTTCAAAGTATTCGAAAGTCTGCTCAACAACGTGAATAACGCAATGAATGTTGTCAATCTGTCAAAATGAAAGCGATGGCGGCACATAGCACAATATCAGTAGCAATAATAATATAATAATAATAATAAATTTATTTCAGACCATAAGTCCATAACAACACACATTACAATCTATATATATATATAAAATGCTAATGTGCGTACGTAAAGACAGGATTTTCTCTATCTCCACTAACTCCAATCAACTTCCCGTTGGGTTGGTAAATACCTCTTGGTCTCCCGGTGGGAGTAAGGGAGTTTGGTCGCGGTGGGTGGAAGTGGGTGATTGTGGGTGGTGAAAATGTAGAAAAATATATATCTGCCCTCTTCTAACTCATGAGAACTTCCGGAAATGATATAAAAAACACTTAATTGTGTGCAACTGTTATAGTCGATCTGGAATGTTCTAGAAAGTTCTAAAAATTTCTGGAATGATCTAGAATGTTCTAAAACTTTCTGGAATAATCTAGATAGTTCTAAATTGTGTACAACTGTTGTAGTCGATCTGGAATGTTCTGGAAAGTTCTAAAAATTTCTGGAATGATCTAGAAATTTCAAAAATGTGTAAAACTCCTGTAATCGGTCTAGAAGATCCAGATCGAAGTAATCTACATCTGAATGTTCTAGAGTGTTCTGGTACTAGAAATTTCGATATCCGATGGTATATATGTAAACCGAAACTCAGCGACTTTTCGTCAGTTAAATCGTATTTACAGTCGAGAGAAGGTTAATCGGAGTTAAGAGTGAACAGTGGTCAAATGAATTGAAGTGATTTTGACAAGTGCAAAAGAAGGACCAGCATATTTCCAAACATTCTTATCTATACTATAATAATATTATAAAGAGGAAAGATTTGTATGTATGTTTGTAACGAATTGGCTCAAAAAGTACTGGACCGATTTTAAAAATTCTTTCACCATTTGAATGCTACATTATCACTGATTAATATAGGCTTTTTTTAATTTCAAGAAAAAAAAATGTTTAAAAAATAAATGTCCACCCGTGCGAAGCCGGGACAGGCCGCTAGTTTTATACAAAAACATACATACATACATACACGAAAAATACACTAAACAACTTATTTTAAATATTGGAATGACGCACGATGAGTGGTTATCCTGTGCCACATCATTGGACTGTCTGTCCTGTCGGCTACTATAGCCACCAAGCTGCAGGAGCAGTCGCGCACTCGCCGCATCAGGGATGATAGCATCCGTGTCCGCATCAGTGCGTAAAAATCTGGCACGCCATTCTCCGCGAACATCCCCGATGCACTGCAAAAGCGCGGCAGCCCCAACATGACTCTGAAGGCGTTAATGATATTGTGCTATGCGATTATCTCGCTGAGTCACAGCAATGGGTACATTATAGGCTGACTATACAAAGACTTTCTTATTTTATTTAGGTACAGGCAACGGTCTAAGTAGCGTTGCGGTCGAAACCTAATAAAAAAAAAACTGTTATGTAGGTAGGACGACTAAGGACAGATTTTTCAATCGACCGATAATTTTTATTTGTGGAATAAAATTGACGTCTGACAGTTTTTGTATGGAAGAACTGTCAAAAATTAAAGTTATTCGTCGGATAAATTTATCTGGCGTTAGAAAAATGAAGCCCTAAGAATGATTGTTAACGGATACATGTCTGCGGAAATGGGCTCTTTAGCTCTGTGAACATTCCAAAATATATCAACAAATCAATATCTATGGTAATAGTATAACCAATTTTGGAAAAACGTCGCAGACTCTTAAAAGCGGCATGAATAAAATATTTTACCTAATATCACATTACTGAATTTCCATGAACATCCCTAATTGTTATGATTTTGAGGTCAAAAAACAGGTTCGCAGAAATTGTCGCAAATAAGATAGTTAATAACGTTGCTATGGTGACATTTCAAGAGTAGACGTAAGACCACCTTTCAATATTTTGTTTACAAAAACAGGAGTTAGTACTTACCCTCATTTTGAGGAAGGAAAACGTACCTAGGTATGATTTCCTTCTTCAAAATATATATTGAAATATCCTGTGGTGTTTCCTTATAGTATATTTCATTATGTACAATTAACTATTTACTGTAGCAAACAACAATAGTCAATGACGTACAACAAAGCCTAAAAATAAATCATGCTATGTAGTTTCATTCATCATAATATTTTACCTACTGTTCATACAAGCCGTATAAATGTTAATTGGAAAGACAACACATTCATTTATCTCGTCAGATTATTGTCTATGCGTTTGCCAACTATGCTGAAGTTCGTCAAAACGAGTAGCCTTCGGCTAAAGTCGTCTTCACGTATAATCGTGGTACGTTGTAACAAGGTGGAATACGGCTCAATCTAAGGAGTCCTTCTCACTTGTACGGCCACATTAGATTCGGCAGTATTTTTTGAACAACAAAGCCATTGATCATTCGGCACATACCGATCGGCTAACTACGTTTGGCATCTACCCTCGCCAAATTATGTTTGGGTCAACTCGGCATAATTCAAGCTAAGTCTTCCGTGTTTTTCTCGAACACAAATATTATATTTATTTTCGATTTTGACGCCCGGCTGTGCCGAATCATGTCTACCTAAACATGTAAAACATCCCTAATTTACATAGAGTGACTGATCTAAAGGTAATACTGGGAATAATCTTCTAAATTATATAAAATTATCGTGTCACAGTGTTAGTTACCATACTCCTCCGAAACGGTTGGACCGATTTGTATGAAATTTCGTGTGCTTAACGGGTAGGTCTGAGAATCGGCTACTATCAATTTTTTTTTTTTTTGCAAAACGAAGTTTGCGGAGTCAGGGTCCGTAACTTAACTTCGAGAGCCATATGTTCGATTAATGAAAAGTCGACTGGACGATTGTTCGAATGGAATTTATTGCGAAACAACCTTTTATCGCCAAACGCTACTTCGACTGAACGATTCATCGAATATTTACTAATCGATGGACTGCTCTTTCGAATGAGTTTTAGTTATTAAATAGTTTAATAATTGAAATAAAATTATAACAAAAACATTTTTCGTCACATATTATTTCATACATAATCGAGGGAATCAAACACTTATAAGATATCTTACGTTCTTCCCGTAGATTTAGAAACATGAAATTTGGTGAAATGGAAGATAATAAAGCACAAATGAAGGGTAAAAAATATTAAGTATATTAAAACCATTTACGTTACTAATGTTGTACAAAATTATGGTGATCAAACCTTTTCGGTTACTCATCTCTCTCTCATCACTCATTATTTTTTTGAAGAACAAAAAAAAATAATGAGTTGATTATAGAAAAAATTAGAGAGCAAGATGAGTCAGTTTCTCCTACCAAAAAGAAAAAACAGGATGGGAAAGAAAAACACTTAAAAAACTTTTAATTGAAAAGGAACACATAGACAGGCTTGACTTCATGAGCTCGATGGAGCGAAAATTGTAACGTAAATGGTTTTTTTATAATATTTTTTTTTTTACAATAGGTACCCTTAATGCACACTCAAAGGAAACCCTTTGAGTGTGCATTAAGGGTAATATATATTATACAAGTTCTATACTGGTGAAAGGTAACGTATCTCGTTGGTAAACCTTAAATAAATAAATAATCAAAATGTGCCAATTCGTGCTAGTCGCTTAAAGAAAAAATAATATTATTTAAAAGTGACGACTCACCCGATTCAGGCGAGTCAATTCGTGCGAATCGACTAATAACCGATGCTACTTATCCACGGACTAACCACAACAAATACAACATAATAGCATTAATCAGTCTGCCTAGTCTTTTCCAAACTATATTGGGGTCGGGTTCCAGTCTAACCGGGTGCAGCTGAATATGAGTATTTTACATAAAGCGACTGCGTATCTGACCTCCACAAACCAGTCAGGGTAACCCTTGATAAGACTGGTTGTCAGACTTTTGAGCTTCTGACTACCCGTAACGACTGTCAAAGTTCTACATAATATGACAGCCAGCAGCCAGGACCAACGTTCCGAGGCACGGATCTACTCACGGCAAGCTTAAGATTAGCTTAACTTTTGATCGACCCATGCGGTTGTTAAAATGTAGCATAGTAACCTACAATTGATTTCTTAAGAGCTGGGATAAACATCAAAACAAAACATCTTTAGTGTAGAAAATCAGAGTACGGTCCCGTGACGCACAGCTTCATTGTGGCATATAACAATGCGGATAAGTATACCATATTGACAATAGCAAATATTTTATTCAGAATTTTATTCAGGATTACTGCTATTCATACATGAAATGAGGCTACAAACAATGTAGGTATATGTGATAACTATTGCAGCGCGTCAATAATATTTTGGAGGCGTTTAATTATTTTTTTAATTGTATATATTATGTGTTTTCCCATGTTATTGAATGATCCAAAGGGTTTTTAAGCCACACGTAAACCTACAGGAAAATCTTCCTTTTTGTAATCTACTTCAATGCCTACACTAATTTTACTTATATAACTCTTAGGCCGCTGCCTCGAATTTTGCGGGCAGCGGGGCAGCAGCGGCGGCGGTGCGAGCGGTCGCAGATTGCCTGGAGTGTACCGCTCGCTGCCCGCTCCCGCGCCGCTGTTTTCGTGAACCGGTCCATTTAAATGTACGCATAAGATCCTGCCGCTCCCGCGCCGCCGCCGCCGCCGCCCCGCTGCCCGCAAGATTCGAGGCAGAGGCCTTAGGGCTCGTCTCCATGAGCGGGAGAATCGCGGCGATAGTCATGTGGTGCCATAAAATTGTATCGCCGTGATAATATTGCCGTGTAGAGATTGATTTATAGATATCGCCGCGATTCTGTCGCTTGTGAAGACGGCCCCTTGTTTTATTAAGTTTTATGTTTTATGTATGCATCCACATTCCATGCATTTGTTAATTACATATCTAATTATTTTTTTAATTAAAATAAATATTTATTTAATAAAGAGAATTCTATTTTATTGATATAAATTATTTGGTTTCATAAGTTATTATTTATCATTGCAATCGGTAACATTAGTATTAACTTGCCCTTTAGCAAAGGCCTCCCCTAGAGTTTATCACAGTTTATAAAATAAAGTGAAAATAAATTTGATAAACTTTGTAAGAATGTAAGTAAATCAAATTTGTATTTCATAAATGGAGATGTAATTGCATGTACAGTATTATAAATAAAGGGTATTTGAAATTGAAATTAAATTATGTATTTATTGTTGGTATACCTAATATGAATAGTACACCACAGACTACCTGCAGTAATGTCTCTTTTTCCCCATTTAATTCCATCCAAAGATCCATTAAAAGATCGGTTTTAGCGATAAGACCCCCATTGTAACTTTTATGGTGTAAGTACATAATAAAGAGTGTGCTATTCTATTATATTCTTATTAATTAAGCTCAATAAAAAATACGAAGTACATTTGTTTTAATTAGAGTTATGACCCCTCAAAAAACATTAATTAAATCATTTTATTTTAAAATCATGTTTTTAAAACGATACCCATCGTGTCTGCGGAGTTTCGCGAGCTAATTTTAATTTGTCCCTGTATATAATGAACACAGAGAAATAAAACCATTTTTATTCCTATTATACATAGTTCCTATACAAATACGAACTGTAAGAGGTTGTCCGTTGGACCTTAGACCTTCGACCCTTTACTTAGGAACTTCTAAAACCTTTTTTCCTTGCACTTAAAAGAGAAACAAACTAGCTTTCAGCCGTGAATGATATACAGGATGAAATTGAATAGATGCGATAAATTAAAATATATAATTCAACGTGTTATAAAGTAAATTTAGAGGATGTCATTAGGGAAATGGATGCACATAAGTACGCGTGGACGAGTGATTTGGCAACGTCGTCGAGCGTGAATATTGATTTGGGAATTGAGAATTTATAATGATTATGTAACAGTTACTGCACATATTTAAATTTTTCGAAATTTTCAATTTCATCCTGTCTAGTTCTGAATATCTACTAAGCGAAAATTGTTTATTTGCTATAGTTAAAATAACAGTTATGTCCGTTGTAAACCTGTTACTGTCCTTCTACAGGGCAAAAGCGTCTTCTCATATAGAGAAGGTATGAGCATGCTTGCTCAAGGCGGATTGGCGATTTCAGACCTATATTAATTTTAAGTCCAGAGAGGGGCTTGTGGCTAAGAAATAACAGCCGCACGGGTTGATCGATCAGGTTAAGCTACGTTTGCCGCGGTTGATCCGTGGATGGATGACCATCTTCACATACCAAGACCCCTCCGTGCCTCGGAAAGCACGTTAGGCCGTTGGTCGCGGCTGTCATTCGTGGATCTTTGACAGTCGTTACGCGTCGTCAGAAGCCCGAAAGTCTGACAACCAGTCTTACCAAGGGGTATCGTATTACCTAGTAACTGGGTTGTAGAAGTCAGATAGGCAGTCGCTCCATGTGAAATACTGGTATTCAGCTGCATCCGGTTAGACTGGAAGCCGACTCCAACGTAGTTGGGAAAAGGCTAGGCAAGTGATGATTAATTATAAGTCCAGGTTTCCCCACGACGCGATATTTTCCTTCACCAATGTCAGCAATGTCTAAGATTAACTTTTTTTTTATTTTTATTTATGCATACTGTCTTAATACAGGTTTATGTTTATTTTGTACCATTAAACCACAAATGGTTTTTATTGGTACTCACATTCGCTTTATGAACACTCTTAATGATTACTAATTTCCTTATGTATAATTTATATTTACTTATTATATAATATTCATGCACCCATACCATTTGTTTATGCAAATAATGTAGATACGAATAATATTAACGTATCTAGATACGCCGTAAACATCTATCAGTAAGTACATGAGTCACATGTAATGTTTTGAATCTGAGCTGCTCGCTACTGGTTACTGGGCCGCGCATTAGAAAACCGGTTATAGTACTTAGACAGTACAGACAACAGCACATCAAGCTACTAAGCTACTACAGTCTGTCAAATTTCTTTAACAGATTTTCAACTTTATCGCTTTTTTTGAGAGCAGTGGTGATAAGGATGATAAAATACACAAAAATATAAAATTAACTTACACGTCGATTGGTGATGATTTGAGCAGATAGTCGCTGATGATATGTCTTTCATCTTGAAGACTGATGATGAGATCTCCCATCGACAAGATTGTATTAACCTGCCGAAACAAAAACAATAAAAGGTTTAATGAAGCTTTTTACTACTAAGAACTGATTTTTCAAAATTCAGATAACTTTTATCTGAAGAATAATTGGACGTAGATAAGTAAAAAGGATCCAACCCACAACATTACCGAAATTGAGTTAAGTATACCAAACTGGTTGTCAAGGTCTATATTTTCGATTAGCAAAAACAATCCAAGTAAAATAAGAATTTTTAATGTCAAAACATTCGTATTTTACTTGGATTGTTTTTGCTAATCGAAAATATAGACCTTAACGAGCAGTTTGGTATACTTAACTCATTTTCAGTCATGTTGTGGGTTGGATCCTTTTTGCTTATCTACGTCCAATTATGACAGCTTGACATTATTTTGTATAAAAAAAACTGTCAAACCGCAATAAAAAATCAGTTCTAAGGGCTATTTTTCAATCATCTGATAACTTTATTTGAGGAATAATTTTGAAATGTTGACAGTTCTTTCATACAAAAATTGTCAAACTACAATTTTATTCTGGAAATTATTACGCGATGGAAAAATCAGCCCCAAGTCAGATATCATACAAAAGTGGAATAAAATTGACATCTGACTATTTTCGTCTAGTAGGTATGGAAAAACTGTAAAAAATTCAATTTTTTTTTCTCAGGATAAGACTTAATCTAGTTATAAAAGTTTGGTGGAATTCACACTATGAATATAAGAAAAATTTAGATACTATTTATTAATGAAGTCGGTTAAAAAATATAAATAATAAAAAGGTATTTTTAAAAAGTTATTTTATATTACGAACACAAATAAAACAAATTGAGAACGCAAGTTTCTTAATAAAAGTAGGTAGGTAGCTAATTGTTATTTATTAGTATTAGTAAGTAGGTACAGCTAAGTACGAATAACTGGAAAATATAATTTCGGATTTAAATACTTACAGCAATATCAGAATAGTACCGTACCTACCTACTTGCGAAATATATCGTAATGTTATGGTACAGAATTAAATATTTTGAACAACAAGGAACTTTTACAAACCTAACGTTACCTAATAAAATTATGTTTCATCGACCAACAAATCTTTTCAGAAACAGAAACATTTTGTTGAGGAACAACTTTATAATTTGAACAACAGGATAATAATGAGTAGTGAGAGAGTTTTACGTACTTTTTCTCACTATTGGATATTGCATTGGATTTCTTATTTTTTCACAAATATTAAATCCACTAACATTTTTTTGCATGGCACGCGTCCTCACACAGCATAATTTAAAAATCGAGCGTATCTTGTTTCCTTTTTTTTTTATTAAATTTCGCAAATCGAACGCCAGGCTGGCCCGAATCTGATTTTTTTTTAACTTAATTTTGAACTAGCCATTTACATTCAGCCTTTTTACTCGACTGCCCAAAAACAGGAGCGGTATGTTTTCAGGGTTATTAGCTCTATTAATATACATTATTTTGAATTTAGATTATTCTTTGTGCACAGTCATGATTTTAAAATGTATAAATAAAACAACTTCGGTTTAGTTACACAATTTATAACTCAAGAACGGCAGGAACGATTCTTATGATCTTTGATTTGTTGAATTTGTCTCCGTCCCGAATAGCAGAATAACTATTAAAATATGGGAAAATTTCACAAAAAAAAAAAAGAATGAAGAAACAACATTTATTGATTCAGAGGCGGTACGAAATTTGCCAGATCAGCTAGTTGTCAATGAAAACAAAACAACGGCACAATTAAGTGGTCACTGCCGCCTAGACATCGCAGATGCGTTGCCATCCCGAAAGTTCTGACAGTGGTATCGTATTACCCAGTAACTGGGTTATGGAGGTCAGATAGGCAGTCGCTTCATGTAAAATACTGGTATTCAGTTGCATCCGGTTAGACTGGAAGCCGATCCCAACATAGTTTGGAAAAGGCTAGGCAGATGATGATGAGATGCGTTGCCATCCTTGAGACAAAACTAAAATGTCAAATTGGTTTTTCAAATTGCGAAATTGGACCCCACGAGACAGGGAATCCTCTGATGTCTAGGGCATTTGTAAAAACTTAGCACCTAAGGCTGCTTGTAATGTGCTACTAGTTTTTATATTGTTTTTTCTGAACTGAATAAAGCTTTTATTTATGAATTTTTTTAAAATATCATTAATAAAAACTATAGGTACACGCGCGTGGCGTATTTACGCCTGCTTACCTCAGCGTCCAGATATAATGAGGAGTCTAATGTCTGCGACAGCTGTGCCATGTTTGAACAGTTCTGGATGAGCAGCGCGACGTGGGGCACGAAGCAGACAATCAGCATCTGAAGCAAGAATATCCTCCGGCCCCGTCTGGAAAAGATACACTTTTCATTGAACTTAAAAACTAAAAATAAACATTTCTTATTGCTGGCTGGATTATTATTGTGACTGGTCAAACTACGAGTGACAGATCAAGACGCGAACAATATTTCTATCATACTAAGGGCGATTTCCACCAAACTTTTATACCTAGATTATGGGACTAATCACGCTTATTCAGCTCTGTTCAGCTTTTCTAAATAGAAAAGAAAGATTTTGTATGAAGTCCGTTCAGCTTTCCGCGGCTGAACGGATGCGTACGCATCTCATACAAAATCGTTGTTTTCTATGGACAAAAGCTGAACAGAGCTGAATAAGTGTGATTAGTCCCTAAGTCTTACCCTTTTTTTTTTGTGGATGAGAAATCATCAAATGACCTCTCCCGCTCTGGGTGGAGCAGAAGGGAGTGCCAGACTCTTACTGACTAAAACCCACCCGTGTTCCTTCCTTAGCCCTTTGTGTTCCGGGGTAGCGGTAACCCTTTCGGACAATCTCGCTGTTTCGGACAATCCCGCTGAAGTCTTACCCTGAGAATAAATTTTGAATTTTTGACAGTTTTTCCATATAAGAACTGTCAGACGTCAATTTTATACTGCGTTTAAAAGATATCTGACTTTGGTAAAATCAGCCTTAACTAATACATTTAGGTACATAGGTATTATACATGAGAAAGTAAGTTTTTTGTTTGTTTGTTACACTTTCACGCTAAAACAGCTGCACCTGGCTGCTAATTGCGTAACACACTATCAATCGGAATCTGAATCATTTTGAAGCAAATTGCTAATCCATTGCTTCGTAAGTTCAAAAAAATTGTTTGCTCAACACGTAAATAACGCAATGAATATTGTTGAACTGTCAAAATTAAACAGATTCCCATTAATCAATGATATTATATACAATAAAGAGGTAGATAGGGCACTAGCGCGCGCAAATTTTTGCAATCAAATTCAGACAATTGTCGTAATTTCGTTTAGTCGACATACTTCAAGCGCAACACACTACAGATAGCTATCTCTTTCTATGTCATACGTTCCGTATTATCTGTCGCAGTCGTAGTTGAAAACCACTATCCCAACAACACAAAACGTCGCTCAGTATGAACGTAGCTTAACTTTCCTTTATAATATCATTGCCATTGATAATGTGTTACGCAATTGTCCCGCTGAACGGTTTTGAATGAAATTTGCCACATGGGTAGACCATGACCTGGAGAAGCATACAGGCTACTTTTTATCCTGGATTGCAGGAGGAGTCGCGGGCAACAGCTAGTTATTTATAGTTATTTTCGAGCTATCTATCCCTTATGTTGCACCTATCATGTCATGTCTCTGCGTCATCATAACAACAGACATGATCACGACAAAACATGATATGATGACATCTAGAACATGCTAGAAAATGCCTCAGGCATTTAGTCCGACTTTGTACCTATAGTATTTTCTTACTTGTGCAGTTTTAGTAAAAAATAAACATTTTTTGCCGCGAAAGCACGTGGCAAATCAGTTTAGGCCTAATTACTATAGTTTCATTATCCGCATTTCAGTATCTGACTGAATGTAAGCCTTTTTTATCTTAGACGTTCCTAAAGTATTGTTCGAAGGACGATTTTCAGAGGTTAACGAAGGTCTCATTCATGAGAGAAAATCCGAAGACGACATAGATTATATATTAATATATTAATGGAAGACGACCAATTTTATAAATGCGAAAGTTTTAAGTACCTGCAATTATTTATTTGTTACTCAATCACGCAAAACTGGCTTATCAGACTTGAATGCTTTATATAGTCGCTGTAATATAGGGTATTATCATGGTATTATCTCAGTAAAATGTAACCGTTTTTTTTTCGTGAGATAACCTCAAAAGGCACCCAGTTTTAGGAATATGCTGTCATGTAAAAATACCACACTTCTCTGTAGGAGTGTGGAATTTTTACCTCACTAAAACCACCCCGGTGGTCGCCATCTGCACGTGGAAGGGGCACCGTTACCTCACAAAAGACTGATACCTCTCGTGAAACCCCTGTTAGGGCACATTTATTATTTATTTATTTATTTATTGAAACCACAATTATAACATCTTTACAGAATAATCCAAGGCGATGTTACAAGTCATGGATGTCACATGTCTAGGGAGACCGTAAAGGGATCTCCCCGAAACTTAACTGAAGTAGGTAATTATATATTAGAATGAAGTAAACAATAACAGTAAATTTAACCTTGGGTATTTCATGGATATTCCCTAACCATTCACATAAGGTTACGCCTATGCGTCTATGGGTCATATAATATTTACGCATATTTTTCCCGTTGATTGTGTCATGCCGGTAGCTTCATTGTTCTTTATGGTAAACCACAGATATAGATAATACAAATGGTTTTATTTTTCTGTTCTCTTTTTATTTTTGTGTGAATATTGTGTGCCTTACCTATCCTGAGTCAAATAAACTTATTTTATTTTTTTCTTTTCTTTGCCATAGAACTTGGCAATGCCTGGCCGCCTTTTGGGTACTTTTCCTGTTGACAGCGATGCGGACGAATTTATTACCCTCAATTTGATACTCTGTGGTGCGTTCCCCTCCTTTTTTATAAACTTGTATAAATTATTTAACACCTCTTGCTTATAATTACGTAAAAAATATTATCTTGTTTGAAAATAAATAAAAGAAAAAGTCAAGATAATATAATTTACTACGTAGTTCCTACTTGTTTGAACTACGCACTAGGTACAAGTCCTGAAATTGAGCTCGTTATAACTTGAACTCGAGTAGTATTAAACTACGTTTGGGTTGAACAAGAACAACCTAATTGACAGCGGTCCCTTTGTCGACAGAGGATAAGTTTCGTCGTCTTACAATATGGTTACATTGAGAGCCTTTTACATATTATCGTTATCTTTCTATTTCGTGACAACGCCTTGTGGAATCTGCATAGCAAGTGTTTGCGTCTAACATATTTCAGGCGTCAATAGGCGTTTGACATAGTAATTATGTGTCATGAGTATGTATTTAATTAGCTTGATAAAAAGTGCCTTGATATATTTTATTGTTAATAAATAGTATAAAAACTTCTATATAGAGTCCATTATTTCTTCACTATTTTTAACGCTATTGGATGTTGAAAGCTCTGAGGGCAATCGCTTTCAAGGCGTTTCGTATTTCAACAACGACATTCAACAGGACTATTAAAAGCATAAGTCAGTATGTACCAAATATTTTTGTCTTTTTCCATCATCGCTATCGCTGCCAAAATGTCACTTTGTCTATGCCCTCCGGTGGCAAAGTGACCATCGACCACACACTAGTTGTAACTAGACCGTGCGTGAGTTCGAATCCATGCATAAACGAAATGGAACCTATGCTTAATTTTAAGAATCTATTTTTTTTTTAAATATCTTCATAGAATTTTTAAAAATTTTGTTCACTACTGTGACCCCAGTATAACCAAAACGGTGTAACTTTTAAACTAAATGATCTATCACGACGAAATAAACTCGATAATGATTGGAAGTAATTAGGCATCCTCATATAATGAAAATTGTGGAAAAAAGCTAAGTACTCTCAATAATTGAAAATAAACATGTATTTTTAGGAAAAATCTGTTTTTTTATCAATTTTTACAACAATCGTAAAATTTCTCAATAAGACGCCCCCATTACCAACATTTTTGTTACTTTAAGTTATTCTTCATCGTATTAGCTACACAATAAGTAGTAAAAATTGCATGTTTATAACTCAAACACAACATTTTCTATCAAGTGTTAAATGATGGCACTTCGAACCCGCCATTTATTGTTCTCATAAGGATGGTTTATTTGGGATGCTAATTAGGTAATACAAAAGAGTTCAATTATTTTACACAAAATTTAATGCAACAGGTTCTCAAAATGTCCACCTCGTTGTTGTAGGCACAAAGCCGCGCGTATTAAAATTTGTTTATCATTTCGGCGTCATTGCGATTATCTTAAGCACAGTTAATTTTGCGGTCACGCAAATCGGTCTCACGGTTGATGGGGGTACTATAGACGCGTTGCTTCATGGTTAGAAGTAATCAAGGGGCGTCAAAAATCGGGTGAACGCGCAGGCCACCCTACAGGTCCTTGTCGGTTATATTTATTATGCTACTCATTAAATCTTATGGATCTTATTATCATATCTTACCTTAATTAAAACAGTAGGATAAAAAGCTCATAAGTTAACGCCATTAAATCTTTAATATTTAGCGCGCAAGTTTATTAATTTACCTATAAAAAATACAAGTCTGTAAATGCGATACTTAATCGCCATTTTGACGATAGAAGTGTTCGAGGCATCAAAACTGGGGATTTCGAACATCTATACTCCACAACAGGGGAATTGAATAACACATCATTTAATTATTTGACGAATTCATCCATTGTTCAAGTTAATTATGTATTGATAATGAAGTTTTTTGATATCTAAATACCTAAAATCGAAGTTTCGCGCCAATAGTGCGTGTTTACATTTTTAATTTTCGCAAATATCACACACAAGCATGTAAATACGATTTAAAATGTGACAAATATCGTTCAAAAAATATTATAAACAACAAGAAAATGTCCAGATCTTAACGGGATAATTATACAAACACAGCCCATTAAACACGCAATATTCATTACCACTACTCAATTTGGGTTCTAAATCTCCGACCATTATTGTTTTTTTTTTTTTTATTGTAATGATGTGGGTGTGGGAAAGTTATTAGGCTAAACGATTTTTTTTATAATTACGATTGTTTCGAGTACATAGATAATATTTTATTATGACGAATATCAGAAATCGATCGCCGTTGGTCCCGGCTGTTATTCGTGGATATTTTAAAAGTCGTTACGGGTAGTCAGAAGCCGGAAAATCTGACAAACAGTCTTACCAAGGGAAGGGGTATCGTATTACCCAGTCACTGGGTTGTGAATTAACACTTGGCTCAAAAATGCATTTTTTACGGATTTTGGATATCAAGTTTACAATCAGCATGAATCAGGGTTAATGTCTATGAGAATAGATTTACAATAGTATTATTAAATATTTGGAATAGCCGCCATCTTAAAATCCAGATTTTTTTCTTATTCGATATCAGCTAGCTTCCGAAAACTCTGAAAATGACAACCATGACGAAAAATGGTCAAATTAGTTAATCATGGTTGATTGGTGATTTACCTACGGCATCAGTAGGTACATGTGTGCGATCGGGGAACCCCCAGCTCTGATAAAAGTTTCACCATCTTGGATTTTCATTTTGACCTCACTTTCGGCTTCAGCACCCTTGAAAATCATGAAAACGTCACCCATGACAAAAAAATTTTTAAAATTCGAAATCAGAAAATGATAGCCCTTAATAACCCAAGCTGTAGAAAGCTTGGTACAGAGTTACAGACGCCAGCATATCGATCTACCCAAAACTGTCAATTTTTCTCAATCAACTTTGAACCTTATGCTTTAGCTATAAATTTGAAAAACTATTAAAGAAATTTGACAGATTGTAGTAGCTTGATGTGCTGGCGTCTGTACATAAGCAATGCCTGTACTGCATCCTAGTACTTCCACTTTGAACTTATTAAAAAGCCCAAGAGCAAACTTAACATTATATTTGAAATGCATTATAATACATACATTTCAACTGCAATTGATATTTGTATGCACTCTAATGAGAGATTTAGTATATTATTCTAAAAGACTATAGAATGCTTATAGGTTTTCTTGGTATCTTTAAAATCAAATAACTATTTTCTGTTTTTTTTTTTCTAAGTTTAGGCTTAATAGCTCAGAGTAGGTACTTTTTGACAGACTGAAACATATTAGTTACGGAGATAAGTGAGGGGGAATGTCATCTATTTTCTTAAATAACCTTCAAAATTTAATGTGATTGAATGATTTAAAATAATTCAATGATTTTAAAATTGCCAAACATCTAAATTTTTGAGACCCCCACAACAAGCACTTTCATTTGGTATTCACACGGTACAGTTTGCTAAACTTTTGTGTAGGTACTTTCATACTAATTCAGTAAAAAGCTGTTATTATAACATCACAAACAGACACTACAATTTTATTTATTTGTATAGATGCATAAATTTTCAAAACATAACTATTGAATAACACCAACATTTTTCCTAGTTGTCCATTTCCTACAAAAGTAACAGGAACAGCAATCAGTTAGATGAGTCCATCCATAAGCAGGACGAGGGAGAGAATGATCCATTCAAGCGATACCTGCATTTGCAACCAGACGGTAAACTTTATCTTCGAACGTATCTGAGTACACGACCCACCTTCTACTCGGGTAGTTGCTATTTCCTTGTAAACATAGTAGGTTAAATATTGGTAACTAACTCCCTTTCAAAATCATGTTACTACAAATTTATTTTAATACCGCTTTATTGAGCATTTACTTTTCAATTTGGAACACATAGTTAAGTTAGCAAAAGTTTCAGGAATTGAAAACTTAAACTTTTTATGTGATCCAAATTCAATTTAAAAATACAGGCTGATTGAAACTTAGACTATACATCATAATTATGGACCCGAAATATTTGACTATACAAAAACACAGTTATACAAATGTAAGGCTTATCGACGCCAACAACATAAAAATATTGCCATCCCTTTTTAAATTTCTTAGTTTTGCATAAGTGAAAAAGGATAACAGTGTTTTTGACAGTCACTATCATGGCAGCCCGCCATTCCTAGCGTCACTAAAATACCTATTTGCGGCCGGTCGCCATTTTATCCTCTCACTGTTTGGTACCAAAGTTGGGTACGTCAACTGTCAAATGCTCTTGAGCTGTGGATATAATTTGTGAATTTTGGAGTAATTTGCTGTGTGATTGTGTTTGAACTCGGTTCTATAGTGGAAGTCGTCAGTAGCAAGATGCCCAATTGCATTACGTGTGGCTGTGGCATCAAAAGAAGCAGAAATCACCCGAAAACAACCAGCACCAGTATGTGTACTTAATTTCAGCTGAAATATCATTAGATTTAGAGGATAAACAAAAGATTCTGCATTCGTTGAAGAGTTTCAACAGCAAAGCATTCATATTTTCCCTTTTCTCTTTATTTTCAAGTTGTATTTCATGAAATCATTTTCTTTGTTATTGTAGGGATAGAGTAGTGCATTTGACATTTTTATATTTATCGATAATGCTATTTTATGGTTCTTTATTGGTTGGAAACAATCGGTGTTGAAAATTTAGAGATGTCAACAAAAAAAAAAAAATTTGTTCTCTTCACTTTGAAGAATCTAGTTTCAACCGGACACTGAATAAAGTAATTGAGACAGAGTAGGAGATATCTCTCGCTTGTCTTCAATATCTATTAAAGCTTACTTATATTTTATTTGTTTCAGATTTATTAAGAGAATTAAAGGACAAATGTCAAAAACAGCCCAAGAAGATAAAAAGACTTAACGAGAAATTTTTAATACAGACGAAAATAATAGGGAAAGAAATCTCCTGAAAGAATATCACATCGAAATTATCTGATCAAAATTGTATGGTTCAGAAATAAATGAGTGATTTGTTTGTTGTTGTTTTTTCCTGTTTGAATATAATTATATACTTCATTATAATGTATTGTTGACTTTTAATTAAAGCCCACTATCATTTGCATGTTAGAAAAGGTAGGTGTTGGAAAATTAACAACTAAATTTCAAAAATATTAATTATGTTAGTTCCGTCATTATATCCCGTGAAATTCAATTTTTTTTATTATTATTAAAATTATTATCAATTATCATCAGCGGTCCATTGACGGTAACACGTTTTACGGCTTAGCTGTGAAAGATGGACGAACCTACAAATAACTTAAATGAAAGACTTAAGTTAGAAAACTTGAGGTATTTTTACCCGTAGATATTGTACCGTGAGTCCGTGACACAAAGAAAACATTCCCACAATCTTTTATCGATGTTATTTTATAGAAATATCGATTAGGGGCTGTTCTATTAGCCGCCATTTTATCCTCTCAGTAAAGTGTAGGTATGCATGTTTTTCTTGTAGGTATGCCAGGTCCATGTGATTGGTACGTCAGTGGATTGAAAAGAAAAATATATTAAAAACAAAACATTAATGGCTGCGTGTCAACAATTTGACATTTATAGTGGCCAGCACCAAGAAGTCTAAAGATAAAAGTGGAGGCCACACTCTGAACATTTGAGTGAAACCGACTGTGGGCTATCGCTCTCTTTCTGAATACATACATATGACAAAGAAAACATTATCACTGTCTCGTTCTTAAGTGCGTATTTAGAAAGAGAGCGCTAGCCCACAGTCGGTTTCAGTTAGGTATTTAAAGTGTGACCTCCAGTTTTATCTACAAGCTTCTTGGCCAGCACTCATTTCCTAAAGGTAGGACATTTATTAATTATCCCATGTTTCATTATTGCTGTAAAAAGGTTGCAGCCAAACAATATTTTCACTATAATGGTTATGTGTCTCGCGGGAAATTGTGGCATTCGCGGCATACCTGCAGGTAAATTAATACTTAAAACCTGCAAATAGGTACACCATTTTAAATTAAAATATTATTTTCTTCTGAGCTTTTAATACAACATTGGCCGGTTCAGATGAAAAATAAGTAATGGAGGCCATTATCCACGAAGAGCAAATTATAAAAAACAAAGGTTAATGGCTTTACACATTTATTTTCAGCGATAACCGCCAGTAGTAAGCTGTTATATTTTTAATATCCTTAAAATGAAGAAGGCCGAATTAAATTTTGGGCCACAAAATAAAAAATGCTATTAATTTTTCGCGTTTAAAACTAGATTTATGTTGACATTTGATTCACTTTTAAATAGAAACACAAAACCTACATACATTTCTAGTATGCACATCTAAACCTTAATAGATAACGATTGGCATGAACTAAGAACATATTCCTACAGATTATCTAGTAACTATGTCATGACCGGCCCAAGTTATGAGCCAATGTCTCACTAACTCCCTAATCTGCCTTAACAGTGATCTATAGATTTAAATTTATTATCTCCGCAATGCCCCATTGGCCGTAATTTGCGAAACTATACGAAATGGGTATATAAAACTTAATAATGAATATAAAGTTGGGGCAAATGAGTCATTGAAATTAATTCATGTAAATAATGAAACTACAACCACTTTGGGAACACCGATTGATCGGTGAGTGGATCCTAATAATATCAATCTGTGTGTGCTGTGTGGGAAATCAGCCTCTTCTTATACAGAGAAGAATTAAGCACTGATCGCCACGCTAGTTCATAAATTGTTGGTATGTTATGAACGAAACTTAATTACTATATACAGCCGGTGATTCTGTAAAAATCTCACGGTGATAATTCACATTCTGATCTCAGTCTCAATCTGTCAAAAATACCTGAAATTTCCCTACATTTTGACAAGTTTTTGACATTTGTTTGTCGCCGAGATGAGACTCCGACTAGATTTTGAACGTTTTAAATTAGCAGAATTGGCCTACAGGTGGAGTGACAGCTCACTTCACCTTAGTTTTCACGGTGAGATTTTTGCAGAATAGCCCTGCAGCTATTGGTTACAGGTAAAAAACAGACACAAAGGCATACGTAATACAAAAAGATTTTTGTTAATTCTTGTGGTTATTATTTATTCAACTTCACTGCGTGCAATCTACAGGTCAATTGATTAAAAATAATTGTACCTATCAATTACGTCTTTGTAAAAGTTAATTCCTATATGGTGATCTAATTTGATCTGTACTCTGTAGACAGCTGTCAGCTGTCAAAAAAAGCACATGATTCAAGCGTCAAACGTTAGTTTGAAATGTAATGGTTTGGAATAAAACATTTACGACTTTCATTGGTATTGGTGAAGGCTAAACACGTACTTTTGTTAATTATACGAATTTTTTCGATTTCTAGTTAATGTTTGTGTGAAACTTGGTCGAGACTATTCCTAGTGCTAAGTGTTTTTTGTGTAAGCAACTAACATCTGTAGAACCACCACAAAGTGAAAAGTCGACGGCCCGCCTTTGCTCTGCCGTCTAAACGTCACGTTGGCAGAATAGTCGACATCGGCTCAATTGCGAAAGTAGTAAAAAAAAATTAATACAGTTACGGAAAAATAAGAATGTCCATTATTTATAAACAAAGTTACAATAGAGATTCTCGCTGCTTCTTCAACTAATGCCAGAATGATCGTCTAAAGTGCCCCGTAGGAAACGACAAATTGTAACCGTGACCCTAAGCTAGGAATTTTCTTAAGTGCCACTTTAACTGAAACAACCTCAAATAAACACATTGTCTTGAAATTTTATCAATGAGCATTTCTACTTTCCAACTTAACGAAACGAAACGTTTTCGGGGAGGTGAGAATATTGCGTATTTTCCCCAAGATTATTTTCCACTGAGCTTTGTAAAAAAAATACGGAGGTATAGGTAATGTTGCCTTTGAAATTAACTTAACATCAATTTATCTGGTAGGTGTATCACTTTTGGGGGCAGACGTAATTCGCGTCACACAAAGAAGCGTATAATTAATACCATATTTGGTATGGTTTTCTATTGAATTTGATAAGTTTTTATGAAATCTTGGTAGCGAAGTCTCTATTGCGAAAATTTATAAAACTATCAAGTGTAAGGTTTTTGAATCTATAACTGCACAGTACAACATCATCAATCAACTCGACCAATCACAGCAGTCCTGAGCTGTTGTGCCATTTATCAGTTATTATTTACTCACGCGCGCTACAAACGCCGTTCTGATTTTGAATGATACGAAAACTTATAGAATGTTGAAGATATACTTACAAACTGTTTTGATATGCTGTCAGTGGATTCTTCTGCTTACTTTTACTTGTCATTTGTTTTCTGCTCCTTTTTTTGTTTATAGCTGCTAAGTAAGTTCTCTTTAGTTTTTTCACCTTAGAATACAACACCTATCAAATTATTCAGTGTAATTTGTCTCCCTCTGCATAAAGTATTTTAAAATAAAAATTTAATGTGGGGTTTTTAGGAGCTGTCTTTTATAATCAAAAGGAAGCTCCATCGGCATCGAAAACGTTCAATAAATACATAAGTGACTCGGTTACTGCTAAAGTTTCTAATAATTTTGAATTGGAATGTTTATCTAATCTAATATATAAAATTCTCGTGTCGCGGTGTTTGTGGTCAAACTCCTCCGAAAGGGCTGGACTGATTTGTATGAAATTTTGTGTGCATATCGGGTAGGTCTGAGAATCGGCCAACATCTATTTTTCATACCCCTTTTTTTTTGCAAAACGACGTTTGCGGGGTCAGCTAGTAATATTATATAAAATTCTCGTGTCACAGTGTTAGTTACCATACTCCTCCGAAACGGCTGGACCAATTTGTATGAAATATTGCGTGCATATCGGGTAGGTCTGAGAATCGGCTAATATCTATTTCTTTTTTTTTTGCAAAACGACGTTTGTGGGGTCAGCTAGTATTTATATAAACATAAGACGTACCTACTACCACATCATGTACAACAAAATTGTAATGATAGTTGAGTTGTAAAAAAACATACTTAACATTTTAGATAAATGCCATTTGTGGTTGGTTGTTGTTGTACAGAGGCCAGCACATCAAGCTACCCCAATCTGTCAAATTTTCCCAATTAAATATGAACCTTATTCCTTTGTGGTAAAGTTGAAAATCTATCAAAGAAATTTGACAGATTGGGGTAGCTTGATGTGCTGGCCTCTGTACCTAGTTGTGTATTTTTTTTTTGCAAAAGCCTGATGGCGTCTTTCCAAATACATAAGTTGCATTTTAGCTTCCATAGTGACCTGCTTATTACTGCAATCTGACCTCCACAACCTGATTACTGGACAATTACCAATATCTTCTCTCCCTCCTTCCATTTGTAGGGATAATTCCATTGTAATGCACTCCGAAAACCTACCCGTCTTCCTGTTAGGGTTATAATTAGCTAAGTTGAATGTTCTGAAGCACTTAGGACCGAACTTTTGGGATAAACTTGTTTGATATTAACTTTTCCTTTAATAGATTGTTTGGTGAAGCTCTAACTCTCAAGATTTAGTAAAAACTAAACTTTGACGAGTGTAAACTTTATGCTACGTACACACACAGCGGCTTTAATCTTTAGAAGATTAAAGTCGCTAGTTATTTCAAAATCTGAGTGTCATTGCGTGTGTAGGTACTTAGCATTATGGGAGATTTTTATGCAAGGTTTCAATATTATCTAACCGTTAGTATTAGGTCTACAACGTAACAAACATTCCATAAGTCTAATCTTGTTTGCGAAGCAAGTCTAGTCTTGTACAATAAGTGTTATTTGATTGTTTCAGTTAGTATCTAGGGCGGATCACACTCTGCAACTTTTCACGCGACGGGGCGTGGGAAACGGAGCCAAATTCCCCGCACGGAAGAGCGTTTTTATGTAATTTGTATGTAAAATATCACATGCGGGGGGCACCTTATCTGCGTCCCGTTGCGTGGCGGTTTGCAGTGTGTGGTGCGCCTAAAACAAACCGCCAACTTCCAAACTCCGGGTTGTTACTAAGAAAATTTGATAGGAAAACTCAATAAAACTGCCCGACCCGAAAATCGCACCCAGAATCCCACGCTCAGTACAGTCACGCTTGCGACCACGAGACCAACGGGGTAGTTAATCGCCCATATACAGAGTTGATACGACAGAGGGGCATTAAATTACACTACGTATACTATACGTGTTTAGTATTAATTCGATACGGTATAAAAATAAAAAGCACCATAAATGAGATTTTTTTTGTTTCAAACAAACTAAATAGCTTACAAATCAGAGTAAAACGCAACCACCCTTTGTAAATAAAGGAGAAACCCAAACTTCATAAAAACTTGGGCCTGGTGACTGACCTTGGATAACTATACAAAGTGGCAACGTCCAACGTCGCGCGCGGGCAGTAACTCGAAACACACTGTGGATTTTCCAAACTGCAGTACCGGAGATTTTGCCGATTTCAGATCGGTTCGAGTAAAAGTACTATCATCGGTCCATATTAAATTAGTTAAGAAATGACGGTCTTCGGATGTTTTATTTAGTATTTTCAGTAACTGTTGCTGATCGGCAAGTCTCTCGATAAAAAAGTTTGCACCTTCCGATATTTAGAAGGTTTGCGTTTTTTACGTTTTAGAACCTTGTGGATAGTTCTATGGCAACATCTAAACTGCCGGGCGGCTCTGTGGAGACTCGTCGGGCTGCGGGAAATATTGTCTAAAATTCTTTCGTCCCAAGCAGCGGGCATTTACCGCGGTGGCACTCCCTCCTGTTACAGCACTATACGTTTGACCCGTAATCTTTGTACTGCCAACTGTATGGTGCGGGCATTCCTAGGGCAATTGCGGCTATCACCATAGCTTTCTCTGTAAGTTCGTAGAGCTAACGTTGCGTTTCCACGGCATTCGCCGTAGATTAAAATCATGTCAGTGTATTCTGACGCCGTGTCAGTTACACGAGGTATTTTTGAACACTTTAATTATACACACACACAACCAAAGTTTAACTATCACAATAAAAACAGTCAATTCCAAAAAAAAAACACTAACACTAAATAATAATAATCCCAAGTTACGTGTCCTGTCACAATAAAAAAAAAGGAATACTGTCTTAAACTTATTTAGTGTTCTATCACAAGAACAAAACAAATTCACAATTATTGTCAGCGCACAAGTTCGACTAAACAATAAGGGCGCAGGAGCTTCCGCGTACGTACCTACGTTCCGGAAGGGTAGCGTCGGCGCACTGAAAAAACAAGTTTTTTGGAAGCCCCACTTACTGATCGCAAGCACAAAATACAGAGAGTACAGAAGTCAAACTACATACAAAGTGCGCTCGAGCAACGCACACATAGACACCGCTCACGGACACGATATCTCGAACTGGTTGGGACTAGTGCGAGCGCAAGTGCCATCCGCTTCAGACATGCGTCTATGAAGTGCAAAAATGGAGCAATAAAAAAAAATTATAACTGTTCAGTGGACGGTTGTTTAAATTCAACATTAAACGGTGAATTGTCGTTTTTTAATCTACCAGTTGTTTCAGAGAGGTAAGTAGGTATTTGCTTGTATTTCGATGGTTTGTATTGACGTAACACAGTAGTTAGGTAGGTAGGTAAGCGCCCCGGCCCCCGGTCCCGCGCCGTAAAGTAAATGCGAACATGACTTTGTAGCACTTTGTGACAAATTTGTAATGTAACAATAACATTAAAATTAAAATATTTTAGTTATTATTGGTTTTTTCGTTTCTCATCAATAAATCAAACAACTAGATGCGAGTGCCACTACCACGATAGTTTTTTGTGCATAAGCCAAAGTTTACAACCATAGCGCGACCGCCGAGCGTGGACTTCTGTACTTTCGGTATTTTGTGTCGCAAGGATCTAAGATACAATAGCAACACACTGACCTATTTCTATTTCTTTTACGCACGTGATGTTTTGCCAATAGGATTGTCACTCTCTTATGTACTACGTATTGGTTTATGACTTGCCTAAGAGCGGCAACAACGTATCGTAGATTTATCGTTTTAAGGTGCATGACCTATGCCTATAGACATAATCAGCTGTTAGGAAAAATACATCGTGTTCAAACGGTGCAAAAACTTAAAAAATCATTTGCGACTAAACTACTGTTCAATTTAATTGATTTTTGGTAGAGAGCTTGATAATGATACCTAGTATAGGCAGTTTAAAGGAAAGCCCATCTGTCGTATCAACTTTGTATGTACGGATCACTTAGCAGAAATTTCATAAATTTCTCATTTGGATGAGAAATAGCAACATGTAGGTAGATAAATAATGCGCCACATCCCTTTTAAATGAGCACTCAATGAACTATGTACTTTAATAAGTAAATAACGCGATATCTAAGATAAATCCGTCTGTTTCAAGTTACTTGTACTAGGCGCACATAACCGTAAAAGATGTCTTATTTGCTTTCCAAAATCAATTTAAATAGAGAGGAGACGAGACGTCGAGACGAATTATTAACGATGGGTTTTCCAAGTTTCGTCGTTGAATACCCGAAGATATGCGAATAGCTCGCAAATGAAATGGATCTGACACGGATAGAGAACGGGGAATGTATGTAAGTATATCATGATGTTATTGCTATTGAACATGTTTTATTTTGAAGAGAAAACAGGCCAAAATGAATTCATGTACCACTTGTGGGCGTAGAAGTGCTTTTATGTGGTTAACGTTAGCGTCTTCATACATAATTATGTTAAGAAGGGCTCAAATATTGGTGTAAGTTAGTTCTCTTATCCACTCTCTTACAGTGGATTCTTATCCACTGTCACCCATAAGTTTCCCGAACTACGTTGGGGTCGGCTTCCAGTCTAACCGGATGCAGCTGAATACCAGTATTTCACATGGAGCGACTGCCTATCTGACCTCTACAGCCCAGTTACTGGGTAATACGATACCACTTGGTTAGACTGGTTCTTAGACTTTCGGGCTTCTGACGACCCGTAACGACTGCCAAAGATCCACGAATGACAGCCAGGACCAACGGCTTAACGTGCTTTCCGAGGCATGGAGGGGTCTTGGTATGTAAAAATGGTCAACCATCCAGGTATCAACCGTGGCACGCGCAGCATAGCCTGATCGATTGACCCATGCGGCTGTTATTATTTAGCCAAGGGCCCCTCCTTGAATACTGGACTATCAAATAAAATGACGAAATCACTAAGTAAATATGAATTTGTAAATCAAGGTCGAAGCATAGTTTAGTGTTGTTACTTTATTTTCCATTTATACGAGGCTTAATTGCCGATTCATAGGACAATTGCACTAGACAAACAGTTGTCGATATATTTTAACCGCTTACTGTAAATACACGTGGATATGAAACGCGATATTATTCCGCGAATTTGTCCTCCATTTTACTGTTGACACGTAAAGTATCAGTCACGAGAAGCTATAAATGTAAACACACATTTAGGGGTTTGCAACCTTTGGATCAAATAAAAAAGAACAGTTTTGTAATGATTTTTATTTATATATAGGAATATAATTATGTTAACACACACATCTAATTACTGTCGTCAGACGATTCCGAGTATTCTGCATCTGCATTCTGCAGCATTGATAGCGTCAGCGTGAACTTACTTCAAAATGGCGGTCAGAATGTTTACGTTCCATGAGTCAGACGCGTTCCAGTACCACAAAATATTAGACGACAGCGCTCTAAATCGCTAAAATACAACCCGATCAAGTGAAATTGCTCTATTCTATTCTATTATATGGATCACTGTTGTCTGAAATAAATGGATTTTATTTATTTATTTTATTCTATTTTTCCTCTATGGCAATGGTGCCAGTGTCGAAAATTCTGCCAATGTCAGATGTGATATGAGAAAACGTGGGGGAGAAAAAAAAAATTATAAATGAAAAAACTAAAATTCTACATCCAATTCTATTGCTCAAACAGTTGAGTTGAATGTGGAACTTATTGACGAGTAGGCTTCTCGACTGGACACATCTGCCGGATGTCAGACGAACAATGGGCCAAACTTACGACCCAAAGGGTCCCTCTTAATGGCAAGCGACATCGTGGCAGGCACAGACGGAGATGGCGGGATGAGCTGGACTCCTGCAACAGGGTCCTTAGCAGCTTTGAACAGAGAGAAGTGGAAAGAGAGTAGGGAGGCCTTTGCCCTGCAGTGGGACATCAGGCTGATAATAAATAATATCTTCTCGTGACGTATGGTAGGTATTTTCGAAGCTCAGTGTAGCGTCAGTAAACTGTTATCATACTATTACACAAATAGTCACCATTTCTGTTGACCCTCTCACAAAAATACAGCGTAAAGTAAAGGCATCAATAATTAAAAATAACAACTGTAATCTCATAAAACTCAGCATACAGAATTCAATATCTCCTGACTTGTCAATTACTGAACTTTTTTCAATATTTCAGAAGTTGAGCGAAAGCTCAGCTGTAGCTCCGCCATTTTGGCAAGCGGCCCTGAAGCCCTGATAGCACAATAGAAACTTCACTGTTTTAAATTATGAAAGTTTTTGAAATTAATTAAAAAATGTATTACACTGGTTAAAGTATGAAGGAAAATGAGTGCGTATATAAGTGTGCATATCACGAGCGACACGTGTCGACGGCTCTCGCCGACACCCGTCGACGGTTGCAGTTGCCACTGTTGTCAACGCGTGTCGCTCGGGTGTATGCACACTTACTTCCCCTTTTCACCCAGAGGCTCTTACGCGAATATATGACGTAAGCATTATATATTTTCGATCCCTTTTTGAATCGACAATAAAGGCTACTATCCTATAGCATTTCGGTTATTTCTTTTACATAAACATAACATAATCAGCCTATAATGTTCCCACTGCTGGGACACAGGCCTCCTCTCTGTGAGAGGGAGTGGGCCGTAATCCACCACGCGGGCCCAGTGCGGGTTTCTTTTACAACAAATTAAATTTTTAATATCACCTACCTTTTTTTTTGTTTCCACGTCGATCAGGTAAAGAAACAAAAAAAAAAAGTACTTAGGTGATATTAAGAGAGGTCGGGGAGGGTGTAAAACCACCCCGGGGTGATCACCATCAGCACAGTGGTACCTACCGGTTCCTCTTAAAATACCAATTCCGGAACCCCCCTGTGCAACGCCTGTAAGGCACATCCCTGAGGAGGCTGTAGAGGGGCCTCCCCTGAGCCTCGCTAAGCACGGCAGCACGTGACCACTGTGGCACCGGCTTCCCTGGGGTCACTTGGTGGGCGGACAGAGTCCCCACTATGTACGCCCGCGACCCCGAAGCTCCAGCTACCTCGATTAGTAAGCTGGTTTCGGCATACTAGGTGCCAAGGCGGTTGCCTCCCTGACGCCTTCTTCTCCGAGCAGGATCAGCCCTCTCCCGATCCCGCTCGGCGGCCTCCTTCTTGACCATCACAGGTAACACAGAAAATTCCTTATTATCACCTACTTAACTAAATATCTATGAATTCAGTAAAAATTCTAAGAAAATATATTATTTTAGTTCTGATTTACGTTACATTTATTCCGCGCGTTCGTGCTAGGCCTGTACAAGGTCCACTGGTTTACAACTCGACACTGTAAAAATAAGAGTTGAAATGTGAAATCAATAAAAACTACATAAATCAAACCAAATAATAAATCTTTCAAATACGATTCCATCCTTTTAGGTTTTTTCATTTTTATCTGAAAAACGAAATCTCTTTATATACTTAATCCTAAACTGATAGAAAACTAACTGAACCTTAAATATTTCTACTAAGACTTACCTTTCAAAGACTAGGGATAGATTAGAGAACCATTATTTATTTTACTTTTCTAGGTATTTTATGTAATCTGACGAAGACGAGCCAAGCGAAGCGCAAAGGCACTACCTAACTTTTCTCGAAGCGCTTCGTCGTTTTTTGGAACCCTCATAACTTGGGTTTGGATCATACCAGATAAACAAAATTCTCGAGACATGATGTCAATAGTGGACTTAAAGAACATATAAAGTTTCAATTGCATAGCTCTTCTACTTTAGATTTTATCGATATCTAAAAACCCCGATTTCGTCACTGACTGACAGATGATCATCAAAACCCTTAGGATACTTTCTGAAGTCCTAGAAAGCTGAAATTTGGTATATAAACTAGTATTAGTACACAAACAACAAAAACAATCTAAAACTTGGAACTTTTACCCCCCAAAACCCTTAAACTAGGGGATGGAAGTTTGTATGAGACCTCCGCAAATTTTGATGCTAGAGGTGTGAAAATTGATATAGGGACTCATTGTTACAAATAATAAAATACATATTTCAGGATTTTTAGTAAATTACCCCCTATTCTTTAAATTAGGCGATGGAAGTTATGGGTTTTCATATACAAACTCAATTTCATGCTAGAGATCTGAAAATTATACAAGTTCACATACCTCGTGCAAGAAATACTCCCAAAAAAAGAAAAGAAAAAACAAAATAAAAAAACTTGAGAGGTGTCAAGGGACACCCGGATGGAACGAAGTTCCTTTCGATTAATTAGTGAAGGAATTGTAATAAAATTTTATTTTTTTTAAGTTATAATAATAAATAATGTAATGTGTTCAATCTTGTATAAAATAATTATATTAATAATTATATTCAATGCGAAATAGAAATGAAAATATCTGGCTTGCTTTCTATAAGAGAGAGAGACAGACAGAGAAACATGCGACGCCGCACAGCTTACAATAGCTTACTATAGCAAAAAGTGTCGTGACAACTTTTCGTAAGAATTTTTTCCGTCTAGCCCCCTTTCACAACGCGCGATAAGGAACTTCGTTCCAAAATATTGCATTACCAACTTACAAAAAGAAGTGAAATCCCACCAAAAAAATTTTCATGTAAAATGTTGCCAAGACGAGACCGGCTCACACTGTCAAAAAGTTGTCAGATCTCATGTAGAACCAAGCTTCTAATTCTACACGCCCTAACTCTACAAGCCCTAACTTCACAAACTCTAGACCTTAGTCAAAATATGTGGCTTGGCCGTTTCGTTACTACAAGAACTGTTGTAACAGAAAAGTAATGAACAATGAATCAATTTTTCACCTTACGCCCATGTGACGATAGCGAAACGGCCAAGCCACATATTTTGACTAAGGTGCAGAGTTTGTGAAGTTAGGGCGTGTAGAGTTAGCTTGGCTCTACATGAGATCAAATTTTTGACAGTGCGAGCCTTAAGGTCGCGTCTTGGCAACATTTTACATGACAATGTTTTTAGTGGGATTACATAGTCCGTTCCTCGATTGATAGATCCTATTTGATTCATCCATTACAACATTTTGGAACGAGCAAATCACTTTACTTTGTATTGTTTGATCTTCAAAAGTGCGGGACTGCGCGACACGCTGCGTGATGATCCAATCATGGGACAATCATGTAATCAAAACAGCACTTCCAGCCCCCCATCTCTGCGCACCGCCAAATAGAACCAAAATTCACTTAAGAGCATACGGAGGTCAGAGTGTCATTATATTGTATCGTACCAATTTCCTATATAAGTGGGCACAAAGTCGATTGTTATGTATTATCGCTCACAGCAGTCGAGTAGGAAGCACGTGTCACCATGAAGTTATTTATTATTCTTTTGTTTGTTATTTCTTTTGCGTCACACGCTGCGTTGTGTTTAGCACAACCTGCTGACAAACCAGCCCCCGATCAACCACAAACTACATTTATTACAAGAGCAAAGAAACAATTTTTAACAGAACCTGAATGCCGGTGCAAGAATGACGAAGTTTGGCTGCAGACTAAATGCGTTTCCTGCAAAAAGTGAGTACCTACCTACAATTTATTTTCTATGTAATGTTTAACTCGCCTGCGAGAAGAAAGTGAAATCTTAAATTGAAAAATAATATTATATTCGTAGTCTTGGTATTTGAAACTTTAAAGCATTTAATGAGCGGATACATCTTTAAGATTGCGTGTTAAATATCTATTTTGCGTGTTAATATATATTTTTATCACAATTAGGGTTCTGTGCCAAAATCATAAAAAAGGAACCCTTATGGTGCGATTTCGGCCATAATTATGTCTGTCTTCCACAGCTACTGATTTCGGCATCTACTTATGCTAGCAACGCGTTTGCTATATTTTTACCGACTTCAAAAAGAGGAGGTTATCAATTCGACACGTATGCATGTAATATTATTGGAACTGCAATATATTCACATAAAGATGACAATCTATTAGGGCTTCCAAACAAATATACAAAATTCCATAGATATATGTATGTATGTTTATCCACGCATTTCTCCGCAACTATTAATTGGATTGTGACCATTCTTTTATTGGCTTACGTTTACTTCAACTTAGGGAACAGTGCAAGTTTCATCAAAATCAACTCAGTAGTTTTCAAGATATGGACAAATACTTGTAAGTGTGGCGGCCTGGCTTATTGATTGATACGAGCTACTGGTGTGGTGTCAAAGGGAAAACATCTCAAAACCTTGTTCAAATTCTAGTGCAATATTTACAACAAAATTAATATCTATTTATTACAAACAAATATTCCAGTTTTTAGGGGAGGAGCTCATTGGACATCGAAAAAAAATTTCCGCATCGCTGTCAATGGGATGAGTGCCCAAAAGGCTGGCAGCATTACCACGTTGGATGGCAATGCTGATTCTTTGGGCTAAAAATAGGCCAGCCCTCTGGTCACCTGCAGAGTCAACCAACCGCTTGGCGATGTCCCGAAATGTTCGATGAGAACTCGGACCCCAACGCCCTAATATAGTCTTTCAACTCCAAACGGCTCAGACATATAGTTCCTCCCAATAAGGTTGCTCTTGTTCGTTATCTTGGGCGAGGTTCATATTATTTTCTTATATAATAATACCTAAACATACAAGTAAAACTTTTGAAATAAGTATTATTTATTTATTTATATATACTTTATTGTACACCAGAAAATACTTAACAAAAAAAAAACAATTATTACTACAAAACATACAATGGGCGGCCTTATCGCTTTCTTTATTATAATATTACTAATTACTTACCTCTTTGTGTATCATTATCTACAATATTTTATAAAGACACTTGGGAAGGTGGTAATTTGTTACGATCACCGAAACCTTTTCTAATATTACTTTTTTTTACATTTTAGGTATAAGGAGCTCACGGGTAAATACGATTGTCCACGATGTTTATTTGAGGAAGAAGAGATACATCCAAAAATTAGTGCCTCAATATAATTATCTCAATGAGGAAGAAGGGATACATCCAAACATTAGTGCCTCAATATAATTATCACAATGAGGAAGAAGAGATACATACAAAAATTAGTGTCTCAATATAATTATCACAATGAGGAAGAAGGGATACATCCAAACATTAGTGCCTCAATATAATTATCACAATGAGGAAGAAGGGATACATCCAAAAATTAGTGTCTCAATATAATTATCACAAAAATCTCTGATAACTAGGTAGTTGCAGATCCTTAGATATTGCTAGGCCGCGTTTAAAATAGTTTAATTTTTTTCCAGCTAGAAAGAATATAATTATATAAATTATTAGCCCGTATTGTCTCACTGCCTCTCTTTCCTTTTTCCACTCAACTCGATCCTGAGCCAATATGGACCAATCCCTCTTATCGGCGTCAAGTTCATCCCACCATCTACGCCTGGGTCTAGAGATACTGTTGGACATTCTCAGGAACACATACTGTGGTGGTCTTACTCTAATACATTTTAGAAAGAATGATTTTTTTTTGTGACGGCTTCGTCTTAAACTGATAATTTTTGGTAAAAAATATAACATATTCTATAAGTAGACCAATTGTACTTTTTTATAATAATTTTGTAACTGTTTCTAATTGTATGTTTGCTTGTGTATTATTACGTTAAGCCGTTGGTCCCGGCTGTCATTCGTGGATCTTTGACAGTGGTTACGGGTAGTCAGAACAGTCAGAGACAATCGGTCTTACCGAGGGGTATCGTATTACCCGGTAACTGGATTGTGGAGGTCAGATAGGCAGTCGCACCATGTAAAATACTGGTATTCAGCTGCATCCGGTTAGACTGGAAGCCGACCCTAACATAACTTTGGGAAAAGGCTAGGCATATGATGATGCTTGCTTGTGTATAAGTTTTTGTATAATATGGTAAATAAAAGCTTCATTATAGTCAAATCAGTACTTTGTTGATGTGCTAATAAATTCTTACTAAGATACCTAAGTATCTACTAACGGACGAACCCAATTACAGATCTATCACTAGTTTTGGCACACTGGAGGTAGAAAAACCTATCTATCTCTGGTTATAACGTCCCAATAATCTATATCAGTAGCGATCATTCTTTAACTGAAAATAGGTTTAGATTGGATTCGACCGTAAGAGCTACGGAAAGTTATTGTTACCGTCGGTCACTTTAATCCTATTTAAAAATAAAACATTTGTTCTCACTAGGTCGAATTTTTAATAGGTCGGATTAGTATTTATTTTGTAATCGGCCCATGTTTCGGGCGACTTAGAAACACATAAATCCTAAAAAAAATTTTTCTTGTAAAATTTTCATGCCGACCTCTCACTGCGTTTCGGCGTAGCATTTCTTAACCCAGCTAATCCGCTTGAGTGCTAAGCTTACTTTAGTACACTCACGAAGAGCAAAATGAAAGAAAAAAGTGACCAGGGAATGTTTAACCCTTAAGCTGAGCTAGTGTTGAATTTAAATCCCATCCGTAACATATTGACGTAAATCCATTCCCTCTTACGGTTCTATTCTGGAAGGGCTTACAGAAATATGATAGCTACTCTGTTCATTTACACACAAACAACATTTTATTTATTTATGTTTTTTTTTTAATATTTGTGTTTATTTTATATGATTTTATCATAAACATGGCGAAGAACAGTTTGAGTTTGAACCAGAGAGGTAATTCTCTTAATTTTAAGAACGCTCACAGTCTGATCTCTATCTGTAAAAAATACCTATAATAAGCATTTTTGACAAGTTTTTACATTTATTTGTCACTGAGATGAGACTGCGACTGGATTTTGAACGTTTTAAATTACGAGAATTGGCCTTCTGATGTATGAACCTAAACGAACCAAAAGGAGTGTGTATGGATCGTAGCAGTTGGCGTTCTGTAGTTTCTACTTATCCACATGCGAAGAAGGAGTGAGTCAATGTACTTATGTAAAAATAGTTACTTTTGAAAATTAAGTACCAACTACACTGATAGTGGGTATACAAGGTGTAATTTAAATCACCGTTATCCTCTTGAGGGGTCATTTTACTCATCATTATGAACGAATTTTACTATGGGGCCAAACCTAAAATCGTGAACAAAAATCACCTGTTCCCTAGATTTTGACGAGTTATGCGAACATAAATTTAAGGAACAGCTGATTTTTTGTTATCATAAAGTTAACACAGCGTAGTAACTAAGTAGGTACTGAAAACTGTCGGTGCTAGTACCCCCTCTCCCTCTACAAAAATGTGATTGCTTTAAGAGCAGATGTTGCTGCCAATCCCCTTAATGAGTTCAAGGGGTGAACTACTAACTGCAACCTCTTCGAGAACTAAAGGGACAACAAATTCTACATCCTCCAGCTACTTTTATTTTTAATTAATTTAATTCTTTGCACATCGTGTTTACATTTGCTAATTTTCAAACTATTGTTTTGCTGGTCTACTGAGAGAGCTTTCTTTAAAGAAAATCAACTTTGCACCTACTCTAATTTACGGTTATTTCTGTACATGATAATAAAATCGTAGCGATGTCAAAATTTTACATGAAATATTCAAAAAAAAGTAATTGCTACGAGATCTGAACACGATTCAAAAGCCCAAAATATAGATTTTAGAAATTTCACTTCCACGCAAACGAAGTCGTGAGCAGAAGCTTGTTGTAAATAAATTACTTTATTGTTTTCAGCCTAAGCTTTCTCAAACAATCGTGGAATGAATTCCAACTAAATACGGCTTAACATTTCACAAAACTTCATTGAGTTATATAACTAGAGAAGCAAACCTCAATAAAATGTGTCAAAAAAGTGTACCCACTTTTTAAACGCGACGACGTAGCTTTGAAACCATTAAACATTTAAAAGTAAACATATATCTGTCTCACTTACACACGTCGTATGAATAATACCGTCGCTTAGATTAGACAAAGACCGCAATATAAACATGCAATGACGGGATGGGGTTGCCTACCCATGCGAAATTTTACCCAACATTTTAAGCCATAAAAAGCGTTATATGTTAAGTTTAATTATTTTTAAAATATTTGAATTATGTATTTCTAATTGGATGTGTAATAGAAGTTTATAAATCCTACTATAATATTATAAATGCGAAAGTTTGTGAGGATGGATGTTTGTTACTCTTTCACGCAAAAACTACTGAACGGATTTTTATTAAACTTTACAGTAATATAGCTTATAGATCAGAATAACACATAGGATACTTTTTATCCCGATATTCTCACGGGATCGAAACTTACGCGGGTGAAACCGCGGGGCGCAGCTAGTAATGAAAATAACTGAGACATTTTCTTTTTGAATATTTTTTTCTTTATTATTAATGAAATTGAATGATTTAGTAGGTAGCCTGTCAGTCTCTTTTCTCAGCAATCGGATTATTTCCACCCATTTTTCACGGCGTGCTGCATCTTTAGGCACCCTGCTACGTTGTTATTATTAAAAAAATATTTAAAATCACTTATTCCATAAATTAAAAACTCCGACAAATGTGGGAAACTGAAACTAAGTTTTTAGTGGTAACACTGAACCTAATTTACAAAATTATACATTTTATTGCGTTTTTACGTTGATATAAACACAGAGACATTTAATTTACGTGTGGAAAGTAGTTCCGGTTAATTTATTATGTTTTTGTGATCTTGAATCGCACTCTTTCGCGATATTTTTTGTCGCATGTCACTCGGTTGACTTCGGTTGGCGTCACACAGAGCACTGAACTGACGTTGGCTACGCTGATGACTGTGGCTATCAGTCTAGTGGCAACGCCGTGGTGCGGTAATTACTAATCTAGTGTAACATATAAATCAATGGTTAATATTATATTTCTAAGAACAAGGTTAAGACTGTCTACGAATTTCATAAAAACAATTATGTACCAAAGAAAACATTATAATAGAAAATTATTTACAGAATATTGCTCTAAAGCAATCTAATGTTTGAGGATCAGAGCCTCGGGTATTTTGTTATACCTAAGTAATTGTATTAAATCTATACTAATAATAAAGCTGAAGAGTTTCTTTGTTTGAACGCGCTTATCTCTGGAAATACCAGTCGCATTAAAAAAAATATGTTTGCATAATATGATAGCCCAATTTTTAAATAGGCTATTTACAATGATCCTTAAGAGCCGAGCAAAAAGAAAAAAGCCAAAACGAAAGCTAAGCGAAAACGAAGAAATAGCGCAGGTAGGCGATGCGATGCGATGGTTTGAATCGCGGGAGCGAAAAATTCCAAGCGGACGAAACTACGGGCAGAAGCTATTTGTTTTTATAGTCGGCTTTGCCTGATACCCTTAGGCGAGGGTCTAGTAATAAGTACACTTTACTTACAAAATCCTTCAAACATAAATTCATTTACAACAATGGCTTGTACTAACGACTATCGACCAGCCTATCGATTCTGTAAAAATTTCACCGTGATAACATAGGTGAAGTGAGCGTGAAATGAACTATCAATGAAGGCAATCCCTAACATCAGGTGGAATGACAGCTCACTTCACCTTAGTTTTCACGGTGAGATTTTTACAGAATATTATGAATGAATGAATAAATGATTTATTTGCCAGAATATAGGAAGTGACATATGCTTTTACTATTTTCGATTTTCTAATTGTGATTTTTAAGTGACATTGTAGGTAACAATAATCGGTGCATATTAATAAAATTACAGTCTTTTGAGATTATCGGGTGATATAATAATATATTATGTATAATATGTTCGAGAAATCCTCTAAATGATGATGAAAGCTGTATCAAAATTCATCAAGTAGTTTAAAATAAGTAAATACGCATACAATCAAAACAAACAATTTTGTTTTATACATATTGTGTATGTACAGACGCCAACACATAAAGCTACTACAATCAGTCAGGTTTATCAAAAATTTTTGACTTTATCGCTAAAGCGTAAGGTTCAAAGTTGATTGAGAAAATTTGACAGTTTCGGGTAGCTTAATGTGCTGGCGTCTGTACCTAATAACTTAGTAAAGATGTTTTGTAAAATTTCACAGTGAAAACTTACGTGAAGTGTACTTGAAGTGAGCTGTCAATAATGTCAAACCCTAGAAATAGTAGAATGGCAGCTCACTTCATTAAATTTTCACTTTGAAGTTTTGCAGAATAGATCGGCTTATTTGAACATTGTCTTTAAAAGAGGCGGCAAAATTCATACGACGTACATTCCTGAACTTTCGGACATTATTATATTACATCAGATGGTAAGCATCCAATGTTGTAAATAGGCTTGCTAACGACCCACAAACGGTCGTGTGCGACCATTACCCAGCCAGCACCCTAATTGCGTAACACACTATTACTCTCAATTTGAATCATTTTGTAGCTTATTGCTAATCCATTGCTCCATATGTTCGAAGATGTGTCTGCTCAACAACGCAAATAACGCAATGAATGTTGTTGAACTGTCAAAATGAAACCCATTGCTACTGATAGTGTGTTACGCAATTACCCTGCCGGTAACTTAAGTCTTATACTAATTTCAATTATTAATATAATTGCTACATCGCTAGACTCTACGAAGGGATCAGATATTGTACAAGATGAATTAAGTATACGCTCAATGACCCCTTTACCAATTAGTCTGCTATTTGCTGACCTTTATGTCAGAATTTATGCTGTTTTGCTTCACACACGCCAAAGATACTGGAACAGTTCTTTAGAATGATGTTGTTTTTACTGAACTTCATCTACAAACCGTTTGACAACTCCACCGACTAACAAGTCTTTCTAATTAGCACTTGCCAAATAGTGTTCAACTCTTGGCAAAGTATGCATAGTTATTGGCCTTTATATTTTTAAGACATCTTTTGTAGTTGTAACTAATGAAATACGAAAAAAAATATCTATACTATTGCTGAACAACCAACGGAGGACGACACAGTTCAACGAATTAAAGACTTCTACTGTAGTCTTCGCCGTACTTACTGATGAAAATCGTTGCCGGCTCTTCTATGGCATTTCAATCTAACAATTCAAAAACTGTTTATCAGTTAAACCTTAACACCCTTTTTTGAATGTGAAACCCACTGGTCCGGAGAGGATCATTGAGACCAGTCTAGTACAATTACATGTCCCTTTTCTGGGTCTTTGTAACCTGAGGCCTTAGCTCAAATGCGTGAAATGAAGGTTATGTAAATTCGAACAATTTTGGAATCTAATATCACACGGTGCGATTTTAGTGAGTTATAGTTGCACTACTTTTTTGCTTAACAAATAATACCTTTGAAGGTCTGTTCAGACTGTTCAAATCGCTTTAGACTTATTAGTTGATCGACTAAAGTCGAACCGTGTGTACCCGGTAAAAAATATAACGTTCCTGTAACATTTTTGATTAAAATTTTTGCGTCAAGCACAATTAGTATTACCATCACAGAATAAAGTTTTAAAACTAATTAATATTATGTACCAAACGAGTATTGTCAATTTTAAAATCGTTCCAATTTACGTGACGTTTATGTAAAGGAAAAAATATCGTGAGGAATCCTGGACTTTTGAAATCGCCTTGAGCAACCGTGGTGTGATCATCACGTTTGGTCAAGGCGATTTCAGACTTATGTTCGTATCTTCTCTGTATCAGAAAAGGCCTTTGCCCTACAGTAAATCAATAACAGGCTGATATTATTCACTCCGCGCAATCTTACTAGACCCAACAGATATAGATAGACCGCAAGAGAGCGCAAGTACCACGTTCTGCATGAAAACCAAGCGTGCCATTTTTTTTACTACCTACTATGACGTCACAAGCACTCTTCCTCACTCACGATCACCCAGCCAGCAGTACTCAGGACTGAGCGCGAAAGTGGCGGCTTACGATTTTTGTAAGTAAACAGTCGATCGATTCTGTAAAAATCTCACCGTGAAAAGTTAGGTGAAGTGATCTTAGAGTGAGCTATCAAGAGTATCAATCCCTAGCATCAGGAGACACTGACAGCTCACTCCACGCTCACTTCACCTCAGTTTTCACGGTGAGATGGTTACAGAATCGCACTGCAGGTGCGATTTTTGGCACGCGAAGTAGTTGCGCTTGCGTTATCTAGGTGTATCTATATCTGTGGCTAAAACTAATACAGTGAACTCACTTGGAAGCTGGGTTGATATGAATCAAGCCGACCTTGACGGAGACCACGTTATCCTGCCTCTCGGATGGGGTGGTGCAGTGGGACGAGCAGTTCTCCACCTTGAGGGTTCGTGGTGTCATCGCGCTGGAACAATAGCAACTGTCATATAATTGGTGAAGTAAAGTCACAGATTACTATTGGACTTACTAGCTGGAACGAAAAGCTTCAACATATCTTAATATATAGGGTGACTGATAATTAGTGACCGATACTTAAACACGTGCTTGTACTCATGTTAACAAACAACTTTTACTATGGGACCAAACCTGAAATTGTGAAAAAAAATCTGCTGTTCAGTCATTTATGTTCGCCTAACTGGTCAAAATGTAGGTACTCAACAGCAGATATTTTTGAAAAAAAAAATCTGCTGTTCAGTACCTACATTTTGACCAGTTAGGTGAACATAAATGACTGAACAGCAGATTTTTTTTCGCGAATTCAGGTTTGGTCCCATAGTAAAAGTTGTTTGTTATCATGAGTACAATCACGTGTTTAGGTATCGGTCACTAATTACCAGTCACCCTATATATAAATTACGTGTCACGTTGTTTGTCCGCAATGGACTCCTAAAGTACTGAACCGATTTTAATAAAATTTTGCACACTGTGTGCAGTTTCATTCAACCTGAAAGATAGGATAGTTCATATCTCAATTTATAATCAATAATTCATTAATTTATAATAACGTAAACCTTAGCTACAGCAACGCGTGGCCGGGTCTTCTAGTGTATTATAAATTATTTTTACCACACTGCGAAAGCAAAGACTAGGTTATGTTTTTTTTTTAAATTAGCAAGTCTTGCAACGACTGGGGATAGACGTGTGAGGAAAAGGGAAATGTAGGCGTTTGCCCAGCAGTGGGACATAACAGGCTAGATGATAGCAAGCGGTTTCTTGAATGTTTTCATGTACCTATAGATCAAATTGATTCAGCTAAAGGAATATAACATATGCATCAATAAACTGACTTGTTCGTCAACTGGTGAGTGTTGAAATTAAAATTCTTGATTTATTGTGATACTAGCTGCGCCCCGCGGTTTCACCCGCGTAAGTTTCGATCCTGTGGGAATATCGGGATAAAAAGTATCCTATGTGTTATTCTGATGTATAAGTTATATTACTGTATAGTTTCATCAAAATCCGTTCAGTAGTTTTTGCGTGAAAGAGTAACAAACATCCATCCATCCATCCTCACAAACTTTCGCATTTATAATATTATTATTATATTATTAGTAGTAGGAGTAGGATAGTAGGATAAGTAGGAAGTAGCATAGGACTTATTGTTGTTTTGTGATATTGTTAATAATTATTAGATAAATAAGCAGTTTGTAACCGACTTCAAAAAAGGAAGAGGTTCTCAATTCGAATGTTAATAATTTTTATAAGTAAAAAAGGTTTAATATTATTTTCATGTTGATTTATATCAAATATTTATTTCAAAAACGATATTTGTTTTATTTTAAAGTCAAGTCGTAAGCCATATTTGTAGCTGAGAGTACATAAATACGTCAGATTTTCACGGTCGAGCGAGCTGAAGACAAAAAAAAATAGATAAAATCGGAAGATGTCAAATCGCACGCAGACGCGAGTTTGACACTCGCCAGTTGACGAACAAGTCAAAAGGCTGTATCGAAACCGTTCAGAAACTCGATCATCATAAACTAGAATCTCACGTGCTACGATCTTTACATACCTACCACATCTCGTATCGTTCCCGTTCATACATCTTATCGTACACGCGCGCCGGTTGCGAGTTCTACGCTCCTGACCTTTCTGTATACCAATAAGATTTATGGAATGTCTTTCGAGGTCATCCCTATGAATCGCGCGACCCCTGCCATACATTTCTTTCGTAAATCGTCTTGTACGTGAACGTAAAGTTGGTAGTATTTTATTTGTGAGTTGGCTTAAGTCCTAAGATAAAACTGAAAACTTAAATGTTTTATTTATTTACTAGCAGCCCGTCCCGGCTTCGCACAGGTGGAAAAGAAAAAAAAAATCCTTTATTAATCAGTGATGATATGTAGCATTCCAATGGTGAAAGAATTTTTAAAATCGGTCCAGTACTTTTTGAGCCAATTCGTTACAAACATACTTACATACAAATATTTCCACTTTATAATATTATTATTATTATTCATAATTATTATTATTTTACATATATATTTTATTAGTATATATTAACCAACTTATACTGACAGTTTAATAACTACTACACATATAAGTTATAGGTCTAATATAACTTAAGTCTAGATAGAAAATAACATTGTGGTCATAATATATTATAATAGAAATATAATTATTTGTAAATAAATTAACATTCCAAACTTAAAATTAATACAAAAAAGGATGTTTACGCAAATAAAATATACACATAAAGACATTAAATATCTTATAACCAAGTCAGAAAAATGTTTTAAGTAACCCACGCGAATACATTTTTCTGCACCCTAATTGCGTAACACACTATTGCTCTCAATTTGAATAATTTTGAAGCATATTTCTAATCCATTGCTCCAGATGTTCAAAAAATGTGTCTGCTCAACAACGCAAATAACGCAATGTATGTTGTTGAACTGTCAAAATGAAACCTATTGCTACTCACTACTAGTAGTACTCACTACTAGTGTTACGCAATTAGGGTGCTGGTTTGAGCTCGACCCTTCAATGACGCAATTACAGATTATGGCCAAAAGAAGCTCTACAAAAGTTTTGGTTATTGAAATGTTATATAATGCTTTTGCTTTAGAATGCTTTTATTCTGAATTCGATAATTATTCCTTTACATCCCTCCGATACTTTATAATTAAAGCTTTGTAGCGTGTTAAAATTGGAAGGTATTAAAACCCTTTGTTATATAACCCAGTATTTTCCATTTCTGTAAATATACTGCAGACGCTTTTTGAGGAACAGCCCTCCAAACTGACAAAATTTAAAATGAAGGAGATACGAGTAGGACAAAACCTTGTTCATAATTAAATTTTCCGTTGCCATTTTTAGGTGTACCTTAGAAAAAGTAAGGCTCTTCTAAGGCTAATTTGCTAAAGGTGTTCACGAAGCGTCACCAATATATAATATAGTTTAGTTTTTTGTTGAAAGTCATATGGTCAATAGTGGTCGTAATAAAGCGTTACCAACGTAGTTATATAGTAGGTATTAATTAGTTTCTTATCTTAAATTAGAATCTTATGTAATCAGCAATAAAGATACGCATGTGTGTTTTCATAACCAGCTGTGATTGTACAGAGGCCAGTACATCAAGCTACCCCAATCTGTCAAATTTCTTTGATAGATTTTCAACTTTACTACCAAGGAATAAGGTTCATAAGCAATTGAGAAAATTTGACAAATTGGGGTAGCTTGATGTGCTGGCCTCTGTACCTACTACTTATAAAAGTCTGTTGAGCGGGCTATATAAGTAAAAAAATATAACGTTTAGTGCATCCAGATAGCCTAGACCGAGACCTAGCCCTGAGCCTAACTTTTAAGGCATAATTTTACAAGATCAACTTACTTAATTGAGTTCATATGTGGTGGAAAAATTGTTGGCAAACAGCATGTAATATGTTTTTCCAATCGGGGTTTCAGAGACGCTTCACATCCTGAAAACCTAAAATATACGATCCAAAATCTTGCATTTCATTGGCCCAATAGACCGGCTTAAAGTTCCCGTTTAAAAAGTGGGAATCAGTTCAATAGCTTTCAGACAGATTAGCCTGAAAGACAGGTTCGATATAAAAATTAGCACTTTTTTTCACTTTAAACTGTAATAAATTTTCAGTAGTAATAGGTAGGTATACATGACATAGGTACCTAAGTATATAGGTGGTTTAACACATAGTCTAACGACATGAAACACGTTGCGATCCCATGTACATATATGGGCGTATAGGCCTATTATAGCATGTAAGCGAAGTAAATTTTTATGCAAATAAAGATTAAAAACAGGACGCGATTAGCGGTTCTCGTTACGGTATAGTTTCGAGTGATGTAAGCAACCAAGTAAAAATAGCAAATTTGTAGTCATCAGCAAAGTACTTATAGCTCCTGAAGAAATCTGAAAAGTCTCGCAATCGCTTCCTGAACACTTATACACTTACACTCAACTTAGTAGTGTATTATAGCCCTTCCCTTATCAACTCCAGTATATAGCCGCAAGGCATCAAGTCAACAGGATCACAGTATAAATAATTATACTGTGACAGGATTCTTGGTTGGAATCTATAGGTGCAGGGCGTCAGCGCCATCTGGACGGGGAGACCCAAAACCTCCCCTCACCCCGATCACGCCCGTCCGGCACAAAAGGAAACTGGTTCAATAAAACGGGGAAATGATGCGGTGTGTCTAAAGGCGCTTCTCTTTTGTAGCTTTTTGGTGCAAGTAGGATGATGTCTCCTATAATTGCCATCCAGCGGCATAGTCTCACCCGCCATACGCCATCAATACTTGCTTTGAGAATGTACAAACGCCAGCACATCAACCAACTACAATCTGTCAAATTTTTTTAATAGATTTTCAAGTCTTTAGTCCACTCCTTTTTAAACGAAGGAGGGGACTAAAGCCATTAACTGCGGTGTTTGACAGGTGTAATCTTTAGATTGCGCATTTAAAAGGCCTCGTTAAAATCACAGATGCTTCGACTGAAACCTCTTTGTTCCATTTTTTTGGAAAACTGGACGACAAAGAATAAACAAAATTCTTAGGCAATGAATCTGTGAAATACACCTTTTATGATTGATTTTATGAAAGCAGATTTAAATACTCTCTTCAAAAGAAAAAAGCTAGCTAGGATCTAAAGCAATAACTCAGTGGCACGGCCAATCAATATCCATACCGTATCGCTCAGCTAATTGCATTACAAAAACAGATGACAGCCGAGACTTACTAAGTTAGATGAGATTTCTCAATAAGCCTCGCTTGAGCTTATCTTAATAAAAGCTGGCACATAAACCAGCACATTTATTTACAACTGAAATGTCTACACTAATAAGAAAAGATCGCCACACTATTACAATTAATTAGACTCTTTGTTCTTTTAACCTCGCTCAAGTAAAATGCCTTTAAGCTCTAAAAATAATCTAAAAAACCTGGTCAAGTGCGTGTCGGGCCACGCGCAGTGTAGGGTTCCGTAGTTTTTATAACAGCCAAGTGCGGGTCGTATTCGCTGACTGATAGTTTCGTACCATGCTCTAACTAAAAGCCAAACATGACTTCTTATATAAATCTTCAACTGATCCGACAATTTTCGAGTCAAATACAATTGGTCGACTATTACTCGTCAACTTGTAAAGCCGACTTAAGTGTGATAGTTTTCCTTTAAACTTCGTTATATATAGGTACTACTGCCGTGACATTTGAATTTCTAACTACAGCCGTTTAGTTGGTAGAGGGGGAACACTTGAATCTAACGAAAATTGGTATTTTAAAGCTTGATAAGTCACGAACGGTTTACTTAATCAAAAAACGGTCTTTCCAAACCCCTATTATTTTTGAAAGACCTATCCAACTATATACCAAACTATGGGAAGGACGAAAAAAAATATCATCCCCATTTTACATGCATGGAGGTACCCTAATAATTGTATTTTTTCAAAATACAATTATTTAGGGTATTATTTTTTTACCACTTTTTTGGCGTCATTGACGTGTATACTCATGCCAAATTACAACTTTCTAGTACCAATAGTTTTTTAGATAAACCGCGGACAGACAGACAGACAGACGGACATGGCGAAACTATAAGGGTTCCTTTTCCTTGTTGACTTCGGAACCCTAAAAAGCAGGTGGGTGCTCGGAGATTGAATGAAGCCTCCAGCAGCAGTTGAAAGAACCAGGCATGTAGCTTGACCTAGATCCGACCAAGAATCCGAACATAATGATTGTATACAGCACTGTTTTAACCTCCCAAACATTTTCTTTTGAAATTCAAGGTGTACATTTCTTCCAAGATTTGTTCAACGAGGCTTAAGCTGAACCTTTAACAAAGGTTCACTCAACTGAGGCTCTTGTCGATGAAAGAATTTGTTGCGTAAAGGTGAATATAGACTGGAGCATTTAGGTACTTGTAACAGAACATTGAGCATTCGCCGTTTTATAATTTTGTCGAACCGCACTTTGACCACGACGGTCGATGTTTCGTTACAACCTGATTTTAAAAACCAACGAGGGTATTAGAGTAACAGTTTATCGAGCACAATCATCAACAATGAACGCAAGGTATAAAGATTTTTACAGGTAATCGAGCATTCGCAGGAACGTTACATTATATGAAAATGCTCAAGAAATAATAATACGAGTAATAACAGCTATCCGTGGCTAAATAATAACAGCCGCACAGGTCGATCGATCAGGTTAAGCTACGCTTGCCACGGTGGTCTATGGATGGGTAACCACCTTTACATACCGAGACCACTCCGTGGCTCGGAAAGCACGTTAAGCCATTGGTCCCGGCTGTCATTCGTGGATCTTTGACAGTCGGGTAGTCAAAAGCCCAAAAGTCTGACAACCAGTCTTACCAGGGGTATCGTATTACCCAGTAACTGGGTTGTGGAGGTCAGATAGGCAGTCGCTCCATGTAAAGTGCAGTATTCAGCTGCATCCGGTTAGACTGGAAGCCGACCCCAACATAGTTGGAAAAATAGGCATAGGCAGATGATGATTCTCGAGAAAATGCTCTTGTGTATACTCATCTTAAGACTTGAGTTAAACTCCACAGCAATCTGTGAAGTCTCTCCAAGTCACGCCTATTAACGTAGGCCCAAACTTATAATTAAAGATTTCTGCGGTCACCATGAAAGAAAATATTTCGCCTGGCAGTTGGAATCAATTAAAACTGAAAGGAATCCCAATTAAGGCTCTCCCAAGTTTGTTGTTTACCCTATCAATATCAACTTAATGTTGGTAGTTTTCAAGATGTCATTAAAGATTAAGATTCTCTTTTAGGGATTTTGTTCGAGCCAAAGGCAAGAGCGCTCGACTTAATGTTAATGGCCCATATATTTAGTCGGTACAAATAAGCATCGCAAACAAAATACATTCAATTAACTAGATCTCTTATAGAATCCACCTCTGTCGTCAGTAGGCTTCTTCTACCAAATAAATATTATTGTCATCCAAAAATCACAGTGTATTTGCGTGACAATTTTGCGTTACATGAAATTGCTAGTCCCAAGTCGAGTAGGTCCTACCTACAAACGAAAACATCGTTTGTTGTAACAAAAAGAACTGCAGTACTATTCTGTAAAAATCTCACCGTGAAAACTAAGGTGAAGTGAGCTGTAATTTATTTATTTTATATATACTTTATTGTACACCAGAAAATACATAATAAAAAAAAACAATTATTAATACAAAACATACAATGGGCGGCTTTATCGCTTTCTGCGATCTCTTCCAGGTAACCTTGGAATGGACAGTGATTGCAATCATTCCGCCTGATTTTAGGGATTGCCTCCATTGATAGTTCACTTTTCGCTCACTTCACCTATATTATCACGGTGAGATTTTTACAGAATCGATTGTCTGTATACTGTGTCCTTTCAGTGCTCAATAACAAGGTCACGTCCGCGGTCACTTCCGTGGTCACGTCCGCGGTCACATCCGTGGTCACGTCGATGGACGATGATCGAAACATTTTAGTGACGTCGTATTTTGGTACCAAGATTAACTGGGTCATGAAATAAAAATAAAATATACTGCGGATAAAATTGCCTAAAACTTCCGGTTCGATTCACGTTCGAATTGCGTATACCTACCCTGCAGTTACGGCGAATCATAATTTCAACTGGTTTGGTTGGAACCTACCGGATTCATATGAAGTTTTATTTTGCTTTCGTTGGTTCCGCTAACATAAACTGTGTCTATTTCTGTGTAACCTTTTCAAATTGAATGGTACAGAAACACGCCCACCAACACGATAGGTTCTGAGAACACGATATTTTTATTTTCGCCGAAAAGCGACTGCAGTATGCAGCATGTTCACGTCAAAGATCTTTCGTGACATATATAACGACAACATTTTGACTTTCCTGGGAAATACATTCAGTAGTGTCATAGAACGGCAAGTACCAATATAACTAAGATACAAATTTAACTTCGTATGCAGAATATCATGAGAAAGCAAGTGAACAAGCATGGTGGTCATAATACAGATAAATTATCTGGTAAACAAAAAGAAAAGTGATCTATTGCAAACAACTAAATGGTGCTTCCGCATTGGCGCGTACACGTTTGAGTTGCGCCTCGGCTCACACACTCTTAGCAACTGCGGAACTATGTAGTTCTGCAGTTGCTACAGGTTTTACGAGTATGTATTATGTTCCAATTAGTATCGTAATGTGTAGCTAAAGAAAGAAAGAAAAAAGTTTTAAAGCGTTTCGTATATTGTCTATACCGAATTTCAGCGAAATTGACATGAACTTTTCGGTAGCTTATATTCGTCTATCGCTCCGTCTCAGAATATCATATTCTCAAAATAGCACGTTCTCAAAATATGATTTTCGTAAAATAGCATATTCTTAAAATAGCCGAAATTGTACATTTAACTCGAGAAGTGCATTTTAAAAACGTGATGATGTTATAGAGATGGATTTAGAAATTATTCTTTTTCCATTTTGAAAATATCATACTGTTATAAACTTATAACCTCATCTAACCCAAATGATTCACCAACAATAGAGGGGATCTGGCGCTCGGCGGCCGCTGCCGCGGCACGCTCCGCTCGCCTTCGCGCGTTAATGGTCACTGTTCTAACCTAACCTAACCTAACGAAATTGGCAGGCGTTTAAAATTGGTCACTGGTCTAACCTAACCTCTGAAATTATATCAATAATTCATTGTATCGTTTCATCGTTATATTAAACAAAAGTATATTAAATGAAATTAGGTCATAATAATCATTTAATGTTCTATTTATTAGTTTTTTTTTTTTTGTATAAATATTGTAAAATAAAAAAGGCAAATTAAAGTCTTGGTTTTATTTGTTTTGAGTGCTTGATTGTACTTCGGCTATTTTGAGAATATAATATTTAGCGAATGTAATATTTTGAGAATGTGCTATTTTGAGAATATGATATAATGCGAATAAAGGTCGTCTCTATAATAGTATCCGTTGTTTTAGACTTTTCCATCATTGTTATCACTGATAGAATGTCACTCTTTCTAGGCCCTACGGTTGTATTTGGTACAAGTATATATGATATAAGAGATACAGGAGCTGATGAAACATTGGCTGTTCAAATGACAGGAGAGCGACGAATGGGAGGGGACGGCCTTGAAGGACATACACTGTGACCTTCACTAAAAAGGTCAGGGGCGTAGTACGCAAGCAACCTGCGTGTGAATATGACCAGGCGTTGAACGTGGACAAATCAAAACGAGAATCTAGAACTTGCTGAAGAGTAAGCGATTCATATAAAAACTTATTCTTGTGAACATTCGTAAAAGCGAATATGAGCAAGGATTTCAAACGAATATGAACATTAATGTCAAAGCAAAAAAGTTCATATTCGTATAAGACGCTACAATACTCAGCAGTAATTAAAGAAAAACTGCGATCGGTAAATCAGTGCCCTGAATCTTTGCTTACTTCCATAGGCGCTAGGTGTTAGTTTTATGTGAATGACAGAAAAAAAATGCGAAGCAGGAAGCAATGTAACGGTTACATTGCTTGCTGCTTCGCAATTTTTAATCAAAAGGGTGGAGTTACATTGTAACTCCACCCTTTTGATTATATTATTCAAAAAACAGTCAGAGTTCATGCGTCTCTTGGGATTACGGAATGATGAAAAAGTTACGAAGTGCAAGTTTTAACCGAATACTGTGTAAATCTTTTCGTAAAAATCTGTATGTAGTTTAAAAAAAACTAAACTACATATTTTCATTTTTAGTAAATTCTTCATTAAGTTAATAAGAATAAAGTCAACGAAGTTATGAGGTTTAGGGGCTACTAATAAACTTGACTATCCACCTCCTCAGACCTCCTGGCTCCATCATCAGACCCTCGACACCAAGAATTGATTTCTAAGATTGTATTACATTGTTTGTAAGTTAGTTACAAATGAAGCTAGTAAAACCATGTTGAAAAAAATATCTTACTTTCTTTATCATATTTATTCGTTTTAAAACTAGTCTGAATGATACATGATGAATAACTTATAGGATATAATTTTATTCGCTGAAGATACTTCCCTTATTTTTAAAATAGATATAAAAGATACGGATGTTTTATATTTCAACGATAGTCTGGCTGTTCTTTCGAAATGGTTTACAGCTTAATAATCTTTTACTTAATGCGAACAAAATTTAATGTCTTAAGATCTCATTACCCAAATGTACCTCAAGTGGGTATAAATTTAAAACTGATGGCAAGAAACTAGATGCTATTACGGAAGCTGTATATCTAGGAATTACTTTAGATTCAAAATTACAATGGGGCGCACACATTACAGCTCTTTCAGGTAGATTATGTTCAGCTGAATATGCCGTAAGAAAAATAAGGCAGTTGACAGATATAGCACAGCTAGGTCAGTATACTTTGCTTATTTCCACAGTATTATATCTTATGGTGGGGATCGGCAGCTGACGTAGATTCAATTTTCATTTTACAAAAGAGGGTAATCCGCGCAATCTATAAAATGGGTCCTCGCGAGTCTCTTACAAACAAATTCAAAGAAATTGATATACTCTGCCTTCTCTTTATATTTAAGAAAGTATTTTGAATGTTCGCAAAAACAAAGGACTTTTCAAAATAAGAAGCGATTTCCATAATATAAATACCTACACGAAGTAAAAATGAAATAGTGATACCTTTTAGATTAACTAAAACTAGCAGGTTATTTCTTATAAACAGCATCCGCTTTTATAATAAGTTGCCAAAGCCGGTTACAGAACTTAGCGATGGAAAGTACAAACCCTCATCAAACGTGTCCTTATCAAAAAAGCATATTATAAGATTAAAGACTACGTTGAAAACAAGGTAGTTTGGCAATAATTGCTTCTGCACATGTGGCTTCCCTGGCATCTCATTAACGGCATAACTACATAAATGTCTATTAACTGCTCTCAAATTACGATTTTTATCTAATTTTTACATACTTCTTTGACATTTAATCTTTTTACTATTTGACATTATATAGAGACAATTCTAATCCTTCAACTCTTTTTAGTGGTTGTAATGGAAATTATGATCACTTGGTTTTAATAGGTTTTTATATTTTATTTATCTTTTTTTGAGTTTTTGATTTTGTCAATGTGAGGACTTTGTAGGCCCTGTAGATTTTAGATCTGTAGATAATTTTTTTATTTTATCAAGTACCTGGCACTTGTTGACAGGCCTACGCTGTTCTCCCATACCTACTGTAATTAGAAAACATTGTAAAAGCCAATTATTTTTAAAAGAGTAACCGTGGAGTTTCTTGCCGGTTCTTCTCCATAGGAAACGACCAATTGGAACCGTGCACCTAGCTTCTGACGTTTCATAAGTGCCCTTGTAGGCTTATGTGAAATAAAATATTTTGATTTGATTTGAAGACAAGTTATTTTCGCAATAATTCCTTCTGCACATGTGGCTTCCCTACGTAAATGTCTATTAACTGCTCTCAAATTACGATGTTTTTTATACAATTATTACATACTTTTTTGAGATAATCTTTATATTTATTGACATTATATACAGACAATTCTAAGTTCAACTCTTCATTATAATGGCAATCATATCACTTGGTTATAATAGATTTATATATTTTATTTATCCTTTTTATAGATTCTTTTATATTTTGTAAATGTGAGGACTTTGAAGGCCTAGTAGACTTAAGATCTGTAGACCATTTTCTATTATATCAAGTACCTGGTACTTGTTGACAGGCCTACGCTGTCCTCCCATACCTACTGTAATTTGAAAACATTGTATGTAAAAGCCAATTATTTTTTAAAATAGTTACCGTGAAGCTTCTTGCCGGCTATTCTCCATAGGAAACGACCAATTAGAACCGTGCACCTATCTTCTGACGTTACATAAGTGCCTCTATAGGTTTATGTCAAATAAAATATTTTGATTTTTTTATTTTTATAAGAGTCACTTGACTATCATAATTATCGTTCGATCCGCTTACACAACAATGTAGGTTATAATTACTTAGACATTTTTAATTGTCGTATCGGTAACATAACATACTGTCATGTATATTTTACCATCACAGTTGTATTTATGTAATCACTATCGAAAACTTTTCATTCGAGCGGCCGAGGAAGTGAAATTAGCCCGTGACATCCTTAGTCCATATCTAATCAACAAAATGCAGTAAGCATGTAGTTATGTACTATGTCTTGTCTGTTTCATAATCATCTCCCCATCTCCAATTATTAAGTCGTCAGTTTTTATTTCAGAATTCCTTCCTTAATTTATTCTATCCCTCGTCAATTTGAATGGATGGAACTTTTTGACTTCGGCCTACATTCTCATGCTAAGCCACGAAGAATTTCATATTCTCTTTTTTATTGGCAAAACATTATTTCCATCGATAGCAATCTAACTAAACTTCTATATTAGTACTTGTAACAACATTAGGAAGATGTAACTTAAAGTTGTTTGGATGTGTATTAAAGGTAAGGTAAATTTAAGGTAAGATATAGCGTAACACAATCTCAATCTGAATCATTTTGAAGGATATTGCTAATCCGTTGCTTGACATGTCCGAAAAATTTGTCTGCTCAACAACATAAATGACGCAATGTATATTGTTGAACTATCAAAATGAAAACCATTGCTGCTGATAGTGTGTTTCGCAATTACCCTTCTAGTTACAAAAGTTATTTCGCTCATAGAAAGTTACAATTTTGTTGAGTGACGGCGAGATCCTTTTTTCCAGAAGTCTCATGTGTTCAAAGCTGAAATGATTTTCTAATTTGAGAATTCCCTAGACCTGCGACGGTATGCACTGGTGGCCAGTGGTAACTGCCGCGACTTACGAGTTGTAGGTTCGAACCCAATCAGGCGCTATAATTTGTGTAAATTATTAAATCACCAGTGGTCTCAAAAAGGATGAAGGAAAATATCGTGATGAAACCGGCATGTCCTTAAACCCAAATATTAGAAGACATTGTGACATCTACCAACGCACTGGGGAGCTATTCTCTAAGGATACAGCCTTGCGGGCAGCGCTGTCGCAGCGCTGAAACTATTGTTTTCACCGCTGCGACAGCGTTGCCCGCAAGGCTGTATCCTTAGAGAATAGCATGGCTGGGCCTCATAGAGACCCACCAGCCTGACCTGACCTGAGTTCCAGCAGTGGTAACATTATAGCCTGATTATACTAGGCAAAGGTATTTTGCTATTGTAAAAAGCAATAAAGAAAATGAAATGAATAATCGTCTTGGCAAACCACATTTATAACACGAATAAAAAAGATTCCTGCACTACGGAGTATGGCTTCTCGTGATGTCGGCATTGAGCGACGGCGAGCATTACAATTTAATTATTGGCTTATCCTACAGTTTAATTAAATACTATACTTCTCAGGAACTATATTTTCAATTAATTACGTAATATAGTGCCTGCATTTCCAAAAAGGGTAGGGAGATGTGTATAATACACTTATTTCCGCGTTAAATTGACACAATAGGCTAGTCAACTGAAAAAATCTAATTAGTCCGACAGTTAGATTATCAAAAAATATTTGACCCGTATTTTTTCTTTTGTTACTTAAACCAAAATTAACGAAGATACGACGCTTTTAAAATTCTCAATACGTCACACCTTGGTATAATTTTTAGTGCGTTCTGACGTCACGAGCCGGACTCCCGTGTTTTGATGCGTTTTATCTTTGTCAATATTCATTGATTTACAAAAAACAAAAAATACGTGTCCATTATTATCCAATACTCTAACTGACGGACTAAATAGATTTTCAATTTATTGGTGGTTCAAACTAGCCTATTCTAGCCGCATCACCTCTCCCCTGCCGCATCGGGTCCCCGAGAAGGACGCAAAACGATCTGTGACCTCCATGAGAGGTGGCCTGCGGGCGGTGGACTAGGGGCATCCGTCGTCCGACCAGTCACGCCCAGGTTGGCGCCGTAGTGTTCCACGTGCGCCAATCGAGAGTGGGAATGGCCGCACGGAGAGATGGGACCCGATGAGGAACAACGGGTCGAGGCCTGTCGGGGGAGCGCTGAATGGTTATGCGAATCTAAAACCCCCGGTGGAACACCACGGTGGTTTTAACCGGTAAGAGTCCGGCATGCCCCTCTGTGGGGAGGAAGTCCATGGGGATTTCCACCGTGCAACAAAAAAAAAGACTAGTTTACCATGTCTGGGAAAATCCTGATGGAAAAACCCAATAATCCCCATTTCTTTTCATCTTCTCATTCTCCCCCTCGGGATCGAACTTAAGGAGGTTGCTTCTGATGACCTCATTGGAGTATTAGATTGCATGGAATGCTGAACAGTTGCGCTTGCGACCACTTAACTAGACCAACGACGCAGTTTAACACATAGAGAAAAATTAATCGCTTATCAATTTTTTTTTTAACTTTGCCCCACGCTAGGAATTTCTCCTATCGTATTGTAGGTGCGTTTATAAACATTTAAATTTACATACACAAACAGCCAGACCCGGAACAACTAGGTACTTCTAGGCCATACAAATATTTGTTCCATGCGGGAATCGAATCCGCGACACACATCTCAGCAGTCAATCGCTTAACCACTGCGTCCGTTTATCAATAAACCGTGTTTAAGCCATTTCATACAACTGCCAAAGAATCACAGTAAGTTGTGATTCGAATTATACGGACAATTTAACTTGGTTAATTAACTTAGCTTCCTGCTCTCGTCCCCCAAGTAACATGGAACAAGAGCAACAAGATGATTAAGTTAGTTGTCAATTTGAAAAACAATTTTCCGTGACTTTACATTAAACTGTAAATATGGTATTATGAATCGGCATAACTTTGATCCGTATACATAAATGATGCCTCTTCAAGGATTCCAAATCTGACTCCCTAAACAAACTACACTGGGCCGCAAAGAAAGCGGGTCGGTAAAAAAAACCTCAATAACTTCCAAAATAATGGAACTAGCCTTATGAAATAAATACTGTAGTACCTATAGACAATTTAGCGCCTAAATCAATGTCTTATAAGTTCAAGATTATGAAGTTAATTTTGAATAAAAGGACCATTTTCACTGGATTTCGAAAAATGTTCTAGGCATCAAATATGTAATTTTTACACATTTTAGTGTTTTGTATTGCCACCACGAGCTGTTAATACAGCTGTTATACGGTTTGACATACTTTCCACAAGATTTCTGAGCCGATCCGAGTCCAGATTTCTGAATATTCTCCCATTCATCTATCAGTGCTTCTTTCAGTTCACGAAGCGTGATTGGAGAGTAATTTCGCTGGCGTACACGTAGTCCCAGTTTGTCATAGGCATGCTCGATGGGGTTCAAGTCTGGGCTGCGTACTCTTCATCCCTGTGATAGTGACATCTTTAAGGTAGACAAACACTATCCGAGCTGTATGGGAACGAGCGTTATCTTGCATAAAGATAGCGTTCTCGCCCATGTTTACTAAAAATGGGCCAACATAGTTATTTAAGATTTCATTTACTTATCTTTCTGTCATTAAAGTGCCATTTTCTATTACCACTAGCACGGTGCTGCTTTCGGAAGAAATTCCAGCCCACACGTGTGTGGAGCCTTCGCCATATGGCACTTTCTCTTCAATGCAAGCTTGGTTATAGCGCTCTCCTGGTTTTGCAGACTCTTTGCCTCCCATCGTGCATCCAGAGTCAAATTCATATGTTTTGCCTTTTGCGGGTTTTGGACCATTTGCAGGTCTAAATGGCTTCAAGTTTGCTTCAGCAAGACGCTGCCTCACTGTACACGTGCTCGAATTGCTCTCTCCAGTACGTAGAATGTGATTTTTGACATTGCGATCGATTTCTCAACATTGCGGACATCATAATATCAATCCGCAGTGCCATGCGCCTTGTTCGGCCTTTCCCTGGTTTGCGAATATTAGATCCAGGCTTTTGAAATCGCAGGAGCACTCCTTAAACGGTTGATAGCGACACACCAATAGTTCTCACTGTATAAAACTCTGACTGCGCCCGACTTCAAGCATTATCACAATTCTGGTACACTCTTCAGGTGTAAACGGCATGTTATTAATTGAATTTGATCAAAATAATGCATTTCTGCACAAGAAATGCCATATACATATAAAAACAGAAACAAGAGTGAAACAAATGGATTCAAAGTTGTTAAAATTAAAAAAATCGTCGTAATTTTTTTAATGGTTTTTAATACAATCACCAAAAAGAAATAAAAAGGTTTTACTCCTTCCTATATTTGTAATGAAATAAACTTGAATGTAGTTTTTATTTTATAAGGATTGCTCAAATATTTTAAAAGTTCCCGCGTTTTTTTATAACCAACCCGCTTTCTTTGTGGGCCAGTGTATGAGTATAATCTGTACTAATCATCATCCACCGGATGTGGCTATCTGGGGCAATAACCACAACATGTTCCGGTGTTCCCCCAAACAAAGGCAAGTAACATCACGTTTATATTCGCGGAAGGGTTCGGCAGAAGTGTATACAAATGCACGTGTATTGTTAAAGGAGCTTACAGTGTTACACACCAAACTATCGGCTCTTGTAGTGGTTTCATGTATAAACAATGAACCCTTCACAATGTTGTCGAGTCCATCAAACAGCCTACCTATTTGACACAGAAATTCGACTTGTGTTCTTGGCAAGTGTTTCTGTTTCTTGTTACCTTCATATTAATCCATGGGGTTTGTGACTATAATATGATATTAGCCACACGGGTCGATTGAAGGTTAAGCTATGCTTGCCGTGGTCGGTTTGCTGATGGGTGACCATGGATTACGATCGAGACCCCTCAAGTCTCGAAAAGCACGTTAAGCCTTTGGCCCCGGCTATCATTCGTAAATCTTTGTCGGCCGTTACGGGTACTCAGGAGCCCAAAAGTCTGAGAACAAGTCATAGCAAGGATTTTCGTGTTACCCAGTAATTTGGAGCGATTGCCAATCGGACCTACTCATCCGGTTAGGTCCGATAGGCAATTGCTCCATGTACAATACTGGTATTCAGCTGCATCCAGTTAGACTGGAAGCTGACTCCAACATAGTTGGGAAAAGGATACGCAGATTAGTATGAGGCTCTTTGAACTCGCTCCCAAACAATGTCACGGTTTTGACGTGATAACGTCTAATAAATCGATGAACACAGGCTGCACGCACGAAAATGTGTCACGTTCCGCCATAGCCTGAGCGTGCAAGCGAGAGCGCGGAACAAGCGATAGAGAGGCACGATCGGCCCAAGCGTTGGCTTGTGACACATTTATTCATCAATGTTTCTTTATGACGTTATCACGTATAAAAGTCGTCCGTAAACCGACTTTACAGACAACTAATTTTTAACAAAATCATTGTCTCACCACATAGCTTTATAACTGTCAAGTGTAATCGGCGATTAGCCACGGGCCACCCTCCCACATTTACCTAACTTACATAGGAGCTACTTAATGCAGCGTGGCAGGCAAAATTTTCTTTTTGGTTTTGAGCGGAGTGCAGTATGTAATGTTAATTTTTTGCTACCGTACATGAGATGTACATCAAGCTAACCCAATATGTCAAATTTTCCCAATTGAATATGAACCTTAATCCCTGGTTATAAAGTTGAAAATCTATCAAAGAAATTCGACAGATTAGGGTAGCTTGATGTGCTTGCCTCTGTACTTATAGACCAAAATTTTTTTTTGGTCTATCACACGGCCGTCTCATTATTTATCAGTGGGTCTATAGGTTAGTAGGTAGGTTATTTTTTGCACTGTTATTCAACTCACACTATTTATGTACTTTTTACTATATTTTTTGTCTGACACATAATTATTTTATTTAAGTATGCACACATACGTTACGTTGCAGTATAAAACTGATTTACATCCGTCACCTCACACATCAGGTCCAGTTGAAAACCAGCGTCAGGCACTAGTTGTCTGGCTTTATGCTGAACTGGGCCTTTTTGGCGCAGCCGTGAGGCACACTCTCCTGCTAATTTCTTACATCGGACTTTACATTACTTACCTATATGTTCTGTTTTTTTATCTGATGTATGTACCTAGCTGTTTTATTGTGTGTCTTTTAGTCTGTGCTAAATAAATGTATTTTCTTTCTTTCTTTCTTTCTAAAATAGGCCCATTAGAAATTTCAGTTTTTATCGTTAACAATGACAGAAATAATATACGTTAACTGGCAGTAAACATGGCGCAGAGAACAAACACATAAAATAACAAGTTAAATTAACAATTCATGGAAAAATATCGTCTCATCCAGGCCAGAACGGCCTTCGCTGAAGTCAAAGTCAAGTCAAAGTCAAAGCATTTATTTCAAATAGGCATATAAAAGACACTATTGAACGTCAAAAGAAAATAGAATTGATTCTAACTTCGCCTCTTCCAAAATGTAGTTTTCGTATGTAGTTTCACTGCTGAACGGCCCAATGCGAGACAGTGCCCCAGCGCTGGTTTTCAGCGACAACCGGCGTTAACGAGATGACGTCAAACCACGACCTCTAACAGGCAGGCAGCAAGCCTGTTTGTCACCTATTAACATTAAAAACTACCAGCTTGTCCCATTTGGTAGAACATCTGCCCGTTTGGACCCAATAACATAACATCGACCCTGCCGGGATACACCGCTCCAGTTGTGTGGTCCCCCCCGGTCCTTCAGAGCAGAGAAAACAACACGATACTTATTATAAATTCCGGTCAGTTGCTAGTTGTTTACTCTGGAACTTTCTTAGAGCAATACCTACAAGAAGTGTTGCTTGTTTACATAGTTACATCACTGTCTGGAAAGGCAGTTTTAATAATTAGTTGTTCGGAACTTTGAAGGTTAAATAAATAGTTTCGTAATATCATGTTATTACTAGTTATTATAAGTTCTATTTTATCAAACAGTATGGCTACTCATTAAAATATACCAAAAAAAAAACTTCCCAATTGAGAACCTCCTCCTTTTGTTGAAGTCGGTTAAAAATAGCTTCTGCCTGCGACTTCATCCACGTGTTCCTTGTCTTAATCCTACTTCTTATCCTACTAATATTATATACGCGAAGGTTTGTGAGGATGGACGGATATTTGTTACTCTATCACGCAAAAACCACTGAACGGATTTGGATGAAATTTGGTTTTAGTATTCTATGTGTTATTTTAATGTTTAAGCTATATTACTGTAATAATAATAGCCTCCCCGACCGATTTCGGTCACGGTGGCCGATCTCAACGGAGATTAGCCGGGTACGCAGGAGATATTATAGTGCACAAGTGTGCGCGCAGACACAGGTGCACTCCCTCTTCTTTCACTCTCATAGTCCGATGGGACGGCAATCCGACACGACCGGAAAGAAATCAGGCGCAGGACCAACAGCTTTACGTGCTTTCCGAGGCACGGTGGTATTAAACCGACAACTTCCAAACTCCGGACTGTTACTAAGAAATTCCTAATAGAAAACCCAATAACACTTTGGGCCCAATAACACCTGGGAATCGAACCCAGGACCCCACGCTTAGCAGTCGCGCTTGCAACCACGAGACCAACGGGGCAGTAATAGTAATATAATAAGAATGTATGCAAACTTAATACTTTGCAGGGTTTCTTGCAGCCAGAATACAATGACACTTAGGTTATCTCACCCTTACAAAAAAAAATGTATTTCTGGGAAATAAATGATTGATTTGATTTAATTTATTGAAAATCATTGAAAACGTTCTTTCATTCTGACGCTACTTACATAAAAGAGGCTTATAATAGGTCGGGGCAAAAATATTTTCGTATTTTGAATCTATTGTTAGTAATCAAACCTCTTTGGCAGTACTGAATGTAACTGGCTGGTTTTAATACTACTAAATGTTGACATTTTTAAAGATGCCATAAATAAAAAAAAAACTAGTTCCTGCCATTTCTCAATTGTTTTTCAAGCAAGCAACATGAACGTATGTGACGAAGAAATTCGGTACATTTTAAAATTTTATTACAAAAAAGGTAAAAATGCGACGAACGCCGCGAATAAAATTACAGACCTAATGCGGTAGTTTTTGCCGCCGGGTAAAACTATTGATTTTGACCTCTACTATCAACAACTGCTGAGGTTAAAAGAAGCTATTGAGAAAAACCGGCCGGAGCTAGTAAATAGGAAGGGCGTGGTGTTTCATCGCGACAACGCCAGACCGCACTCATCTATAGCCTCTCAGCAAAAATTGAGAGAGCTTGGCTGAGATGTGTTGATGCATCCTCCGTATAGCCCTGATCTTGCTCCATCAGATTTCCAACTGTTTCGGTCACTTCAGAACTCTTTAGGAAGCATAAAGTTAACCTCAAAAGAACACTGTGAAGAGTACCTGTCAGATTCTTTTATTAAAAAATCTCAAAACTTCTACAGCAATGGGATCATGGCATTGCCCACAAGATGGCAACAAGTCATCGATCAAAACGGCATACACATATTATAAATAAATAAAAAATTAAACCTAAAAGAAACATTTTTTTTTTTTGTATGAAAAATACGAAAATACTTTTGCCCCAACCTAATATGTAGGAGCAACAAGTCTAGCTGAGACTGCTAGAGACCAAATATACCTATATTTTTCAACACTCCCTTACAATTTTTTGCTTAAATCTAGGCAACTGACTGGTAAAGGAAATTCCGCCCCTCAAACGAACGGTGATCAACTGACTCCATTTTGTTATTCCCAGACGTCACTCAAAACTTAAAATTGAGAGTGATTTATTCAAATTAGGCTGAGAATCAGCCCGTTTCGGATGTCAAAATAACATAAGACAGTCCCCCAAAACGCCCGCCCTTCACCGCTTCCTAGTTCTTTCGCTGGGGAGAAGAAGTGGCGCAACAAACTCCTCAGCAGTACAGCTGTCTGTTCGGTTAGAAAATACTAAAAGGTGAACCTCGGCAGTTCGTTAACAATTCCGCTCAGATCATTGAAGCCTGTCGATCGATTCTGTAAAAATCTCACCGTAAAAAGTTAGGTGAAGTGAGCTTAGAGTGAGCTGTCAAGAGTATCAATCCCTAGCATCAGGATGACACTGACAACTCACTTCACGCTCACTTCGCCTAAGCTATCACGGTGAGATTTTTACAGAATCGATCGACTGCTCCGTTGCAAAGGGATAGTACTATTGGTTTTGTGTAGCTCCATCTTTCTCTTGCACTGCAACATTTGTCACTGCTTAAACTGTTCAAGTATGACTTCCAAAAGTCTACTTTTTTCAATATATTTAACTGAATTTTGAGCAATCTACAAAGATAGCTTTAGCTAGCGTTTAAAAAAAAAAAAGAAAAGAAAAAAAAGCTTTTATCAAAATCCAATTGTGACATCTACTAGGAAAGAAATAACTGAAGTCCAAATTTTTCTTGTACGCAAAATACGCGCATTGACGTCGAGTTGCGGACACCAGCCCGTATTACTTATATCGACGTAAAAGATGCTGAAGTTCTCAAGTGCATCTATCTACCAAGTAAATGTAATAATAAAAATTAAATAGCGAGATGGGCTGGACTCCTTCAACAAGAACAGCCAATCGATTCTGTAAAAATCTCACCGTGATAACTTAGGTGAAGAGAGCTATCCATAGGGGCGATCCCTAACATCAGCCGATCGATTCTGTAAAAATCTCACCGTGAAAAGTTAGGTGAAGTGAGCTTAGAGTGAGCTGTCAAGAGTATCAATCCCTAGCCTCAGGATGACACTGACAGCTCACTCCACGCTCACTTCACCTAAGTTTTCACGGTGAGATCGTTACAGAATCGCACTGCAGGTGGAATGACAGCTCACTTCACGCTCACTTCACCTAAGTTATCACCGTGAGATTTTTACAGAATAGCACTGCAGAAGCTTTAAACAGAGAGAAGTTTAAAGAGAGTAGGGAGGCCTTTGCCTTGCAGTGGGACATCACAGACTTATAATAATAAAAAATAAAATACAATAAATAATAAAATAAAGTAATGTAATATTAAACAGCGTAAAACCTTTTAATCAAACCTATTAAATCTTGTTTGTCACGAAGGTTTTTCCATAATTGAATCGCTATTAATAAAGACAGACCAATTTGTGAAGACTTAAATTTAATATTCCATCAAAGGGAGCTAATAAATTGATGCTCGGTCTTACATAAAGAAATTCCTATAATTTTGTTATTGAGATAACTTTAAGTATCCATTTCGGTTTTATTTACTGGCTAGATTTTCCTGTTTTTGCCGTCGACTCATTCTGAACTCATTTTATGATAAGGGACAAGTAAATTTATGAACTACATTAAAGTTGTTTTCGTCAACACGCGCAAAGACAAAACAAATAATGAATCACAAGATTTGGTATCTTTATTAATCTCAACATATTGGGCATCGTCGTAATTGAAAACATGTTCTTACGACTGCGGCTTATCTTATTCTCTCATTTTTAAGAGGCCTCTTACAAAAATGCGCAAGGATGCATGATTTCCTCGTTGAAATTGAATACTATTCGTTGGTTGGTATAAATAGTAATTAATTGGTAAAGATAGTTCGTTTTCTCTTCTGCAATAATAATAAAGTGATTTTTTTATTATTTGTCTATTTATTTAGCAATAATCGTTCTCCTGATGCATGTTTAGGCAAAAACTCATGGAGAGCTTATTTGAGAGCTCTAATTTGCAGATTCTGTTGAATTTAATCCATCAAAACACATTATTAGAATACATTATCTTATCTAATCTATAAAATTCTCGTGTCGCGGTGTTTGTGGTTAAACTCCTCCGAAACGGCTGGACCGATTTGTATGAAATTTTGTGTGCATATCGGGTAGGTCTGAGAATCGGCCAACATCTATGGTTAAAGAAATTTATTTCTCAATAAGAAATTACAAAGATTTCACTTACTTGAGAACATTTTTAACATTTATGTACTTATTACTTACATGAACTTTGACACACAAACTATGCAGCTATTGTTTTTCTTTACAACAAAATCATTTACGCAATAAGTTAATCATAACATCTATTTTTCATACCCCTTTTTTTTTGCAAAACGACGTTTGCGGGGTCAGCTAGTCTAATATATACAATTCTCGTGTCAGTGTTAGTTACCATACTCCTCCGAAACTGCTGGACCGATTTGTATGAAATTTTGTGTGCATATTTAGTAGATCTGAAAATCGGCTACTATCTATCTTTTTCAGTCAGCTAGTTGTATATAAATAAAGATAAAATTACTGGACCTAATTCAATTTTCTACTGGAACAAGTCTATTATTTTATCTCTGTACTTCCACATAATTTTCACATAGTATTTATACTGAAATTGTCTTCAATAATTGCTTAAACATTAACAATTAAAAAAAAACAAATATTGACACTTTGATTTTTTTAAATAAATAAAATAAAATTACTCTAAATTTCACTGCGTGCGCGATGCGCGCTCGCCCTGGCTGGGAGGCCTTAAGACTGTGCCGACCCTACAGTGGCGCCCTCATCGTTTGTTTGGTTATTTCATACAATTTAGAATGAAAATGCAGAAAATTAGCACGTTAAGTTGTGCTTCACAAGATTATACGTTAATATTATTAGAAGCGGTAGTTTTATATTGTTTAGTTTTATCATAATCCTTAAAACGGAATATAGTGGCCACTTTTATCCGTTTTAAGGATTATAATGAAACTAAACAATATAAAACTACCTTTTATAATAATATTAACGTATAATCTTGTGAAGCACAACTTAACGTGCTTATTTTCTGCATTTTCATTCTAAATTGTATGAAATAACCAAACAAACGATGAGGGCGCCACTGTAGGGTCGGCACAGTCTTAATTTATTGAGGCTACCACAGGCAATCCCGTTTAAGAAGTTGAACTGCGAGATGCCAATTATAACCAAAAAAAAAAATTTTTTTTTAGGTCCTAACTTTTTGTCCGCTAGAGGACACCATATTCAATTTAATGTAACGTCACATAGCCTATAACCAGCGTACGACCACGACGCTTCCAACGATAACGCATTTGTCAAATGTTATTACAAGTAATTTAGAAGTTATGAGGGAATGAACATACATACATACATACATTTTTGCTTCGCCGTAGTCGGGTAAAAAAGAATTCAATCTTCGTAGATATTTTGATTTAAAAGAGTTTCCGTGTGATTTCTTGCCCGTTTTTCCCCATAGGTACTTACCTACTGCGCTTTGGAATGGCCAACTTGCTTCATTTTTCTGACTGACCGACCCTTAGAGAATTCAAAAGTAGATTACCATTAAAATGACTTTCTCAATTACTAGAATGAGCATTCGGATCCCAAATCTACCAAGTTACTTATACAAGAACATCTCATATTCTAAAACTGTGTTACAACACCGATTGTCTGCCGGTGTCGAGCGCTTATAGCTTCTGTAATAGCCCCCACTTCATTAAGATCAAATGAAAGGGGCGAGGCAAAAAGGACGAGGCTAACGTTGTTATGAAAATTCGGCCCTAACTCGCACTATTCAAGGGCTTTTGAAATACTGTTGAATCGAATCTAACAGCGAACATAATAGAACACATTAAAGAATAATTTAATTTGAATCTGTGGTGCTAACCGAAAGGGAATCCTGAGTTAGGCCCAGTTGATTTATCCCGGCTGTGAGAAAAGGCCCTTTGCGTCGGCCTAAATCTGATCAATTTTGTAACGCGCCGGTTCCATGACAGTTGAATAATTTCTCTGAGACTCGACGAGTTTCTTTCCCAGGGATTACCTATCTGGTTTGTCGCCACTGTAGGTTCTGAAAACATACAGGCGCTGTTTTAAACTTACCTTGTCACTAACGGGGTTTTTCCGTGATTTTTTATTCGAATTAGATCCCGATATTACGACGCTGAACTAAACGTCATGAGTCATGAATTCATGACACTTGCTCCAAGCGTCATGGGTTATGTCATGAGTTCGTAACGCTTGATCCAGCGTCGTAATATCGGGATCTAATTGACCGTGAGGTGTAGGTACATAATACCTTGCAACATTGTAAATTAATCGCTGGTCACTTATATACCTACTGCTTCTAACTAAACGGCCTCGATTCCCGGCAGAGATGAGGTAAATGGTGAGTAAGGGATTATGTCCGGAAAATTGACAGCATCAACCACCTGTGCGCACATGGGGGTTCTTGGGAAAGGTCAATGAGATCAGGCTGTTGCTATGGGCGTTTTATCGATGATATCGTCAAGAAAGGACTTGAAAATGTTGAAATATTTCAGGGACATTTAATTCTAGAAAAGAGGGCTTAGTCAAAGTTATTTGAATTATTGTTTTTGACTCGATTTCTTCATTCCTTTACCACAGTGTAACATTTACGTTCCGATTGATGTAAACCGCACCGTTTGTAACCGAATACAACGTAAATTCATTATCAATATAAATAGAGTACCTATTCCTGCATCGTATACCAGTAGGAGAAACAGAACAAGAAAAGTAGATAAATAAACAGCTTTACAATAGGTGGTGCTATCGCTGAAAGCAATTTTTTTATAGACAACCACTCAAAACCAAGCCAAAGAGGTACGGCTTATTAAATCAATTCTAGCCAATGCTAGCATTGATTTAACAAGCCACACCTATTTGACTTTCTACCCTTTGATCTTAGGTAACTACTTAAGATCGCTGTTCATGGTAACTGACGTCACTACCTCGCCAGAAATCTCGTAGAATTGTGTTGTACAGACGCCAGCACATCAAGCTACTACAATTTGTCAAATTTCTTTAATAGATTTTCAACTTTATCGGTAAAGCATAAGGTTCAAAGTTGATTGGGAAAATTTGACAGTTCCGTGTAGCTTATTGTGCTGGCTTCTGTACTTAAATGAGGTTAGTATTGTTAGATGTAAGGGCCGCCTTTTGCGGTGAAAAATGAACTCATTCATTATAACTTTTAATGGTAATAAAATCATTTTAGGCTTGTGGGCCAAATGGCTCAATTTGTCATGTCATAACAAATTCGGCCTGTTCAAGTTTTTGTGGATACCTTAATCGTAGGGATTCTAGGTTTTATAGTTCAAGATATTATACACCCATTATAGAGAGTTCTGGACTAAAGTACGAAACCAAAGAAATGAAGTTTTGGAAAAAAAAGCACTACTCGATACGAACTATGATAAAATTGATCCGTCCTAGTATAAATCTCGCCTTTTTCGTTGAAAATTACCTACAGTAAAATATTTTTCCCCAAAAAGGAAAATGTGTTGGAAAAATCAGACCGAAGTCGGATTATCGGGTACCTACTTACGAAAAATGGACATACATAATCAGCCTATGATATCCTCACTGCTAGGACACTGATTTCCTCTCTTCGAGAGGTAGTGGGCTTTAATCTATCACGCAGGCCCAAGCGGGTTGGAAGGTGTCACATGTCTTGGAATTTTTGGTTGTAAGACATGCTTCCTAACGATGTTTCCCTTCACCGTTTTGAAAGCAGTGGTGACGAAATTATTTACATTTACAAAAAAGTGCCTATTTAGGTTCGATCTACAACTTGTAAGTCAGCGTCGTTACCACTGGACCACCCCCCCCACAAACAACAAAGACATGAGCAGGCAATAAATAAACAATGTTTATTTTATCTCCATTTTTATATTCCCATACTAGTTATAAAAGAACCAAGGTGAGAGGTAATTTGATACAAAATTGTAATTGGTAATTGTGTATTGTTGTTAGTATTAATTCCTTTAGAATGAATTTGTTTTTCTTCAAAAACCATTTTGTTTCATTTGAGTTGTCTTTAAGGGCTCATACGTACGCACGGCTACACATCAAGCTATACATAACCAGCATAAGCTGACTTCTGATTATACGAAAAACCTATACAATCCGAGGTCAGCTAAAACTGGAAATGTATAGCTTGATGTGTAGCCGTTTGTACTATGCGGTTACCCGCAATGCCGTCAGCAAAAATATATATGTAACATTTATTTCTATGCGCAATTATTGAAAGAAAAAAGAAAGAAAAATAGGAGGGGTTTATTGAACATTTTAAAAACATTTATAACGAAGCAAGACACAATTTCACTCAATGGCGGGCAGCCGCAAACTGAGCCGCACAGTGCGAATAGCCATCGTCCGGCTGGTCGCCATTCGGGCCTAAGCCCTCCGATGCGGTCAGCCGTACGGCTCACCGCATTGCGAGTAACCGCATACTGTGTGTGAACCCTGATCGTGCTTTTCAGTCGGGCCAGTCCTATTATATAACAACACGCCTGTATTCCCCAAAGGGATAAGCAGAGAAGTTTACCTATAGTACAGTCGAGTTCATTAATATATTGGCAGTGACAATGTTTCAAAATATTGTAAGCGTTAAAATTATGATATAGTTCTATACAAACTTAGACATCAATAAAATGTTATAATATAAACTGTTCATAAGTATGTTTCGGTAGTGCAGTCAAAAATATTTGACTACTCTTCGGAATATAAATATCTAAATACTCTAGATTTTAATATATTTGGTGCAACAAAATATCTATACAGCTTTGAATATTCAACTAAATGGCCTTTATACCATTAAATTTATTTTTGCTTGCCGGAACAGAAGTACGAGTAATAATGCAATGTTGTCGTTGATAGATGTCATAACTGACAACTTCAAATTGAATTTGTTTCAAAGAAAAAGATTATAGTAGGATATACTTCTATGTAGTAGAGATTGTGTTCAAAGAATCAAATCGAGACGTCAAATTGTCATGTTTCTTAAAAATTGCATCGATATTTTGTGAACCTAACTTTGCGCTAAATAATATCAAAAAGGGATTGCGCACAATTTTTAGTATCTTTGTCTGTAGCAATATTATTGATATTATGTAGTCACATATTTATGATGTCACAGGTTGTTTACAATTTATTGTAAGGCAAAGCTATTTAGAGTTTTATGAAACATAGGTGCCATTACCTATATACTTTTGATTCATGAACATGCTCAGATATTAAAGAACTCGGCTGTACAACCTTATTTCTCCAATTATGTTTAATTCCCATGTAAAAGGGGCTGTTATCCTCAATAAGAATTTATGAGTGCTTGAATAAGAGAAAATCTTCATAAATTTTTAAAAACCCAAGGAAAATACTTGTCTCATTCTAATTTACCTTTAATTTCAATGAAACCCTATGTCGGCTTGTAAGGTTCATAAAATATTCTATTTAAAAATCAAGTTCCCTATGGAGAAAATGGCTAATAAACTTTCAACATTTATTTATTTTATTATTTATGTACACACAGTAAAATACAAAGCGATAAAACATAATTATAATTATTAGTTAACATTATTATCGACTACAAGAAAAAATGGCTCTGTCGAGGCCAGACAGACTATCATCTGCCTAGCGTTTTCCCAACTATGTTGGGGTCGGCTTCCAGTCTAACCGAATGCAGCTGAATACCAGTATTTTACGTGGAGCGACTGCCTATTTGACCTTTACAATCCAGGTGCTGGGTAAGACCCCTTGCTAAGACTGGTTGTCAGACGGGCTTCTGACGACCCATAACGACTGTCTGACTGAAAGAACCACGATTGACAGCCATGACCAACGGCTTAACGTGCTTTCCGTGGCACGGAGGGTCTTGAGTATGTAAAGATGGTCACCCCTCCACGGACCAACCACGGCAAGCGTAGCTTAACCTGTTCGATCGACCCGTGCAGCTGTTTTTATTTGTAGAACCACTTAAACCAGTTTTTGTAAAAAAAAACCTTACTATTATTTCTCCGAGCGATTGAACTTGACCGCTAGTCGTATTTCAATAAATTATTAAACAGTAAGTTTCTATTGTTTGACCTAATATCGATCGCCTGAAGTATCTTTCAAGGGCCCAACGAAGACGAACCATAGAGCTGTTAACGAAGTGATGAGCTATTATATGTAGAAATTATACGTGAAACAATAAAATATTTGTTTCAATACTTTAGACAAACAATTCCATTGTGAATAATATTTGTTATCATAAATATATGTATTTAAGTACTTAAAACAAAAGATACGTGTTTACTATTCCAGTTTCATCCGTGTTGCTCAGTTGCAGTTATGCTGTGCTTATAACGCGAAGGACGCGGATTCGATATCCTCATGAACCACTACCATTTTTCTGAAATTTGAATATTTTCGGAATCATTTCTTGTGACTTGTTTATATATTTATCTGTACCTATAGGTATAGGATAAAATCATCATCATCTGCCTAGCCTTTTCTCAAATATGTCGGGGTCGGCTTCCAGTCTAACCGAAGGCAGCTGATTAAAATACATGGAGCGACTGCCTATCTGATCTCCACAATCCAGTTACTGGGTAATACGATACCCCTTATGACTGGTTGTCAGACTTTCGCGCTCCTGACCACTCTTAACGACTGTAAAATATCTACAAAGGAAAACCGGGACCAACGGTTTAACGAGCTTTCCGAGGGACGAAGGGGTTTCTAATGTAATGGACGGTCCAGCCGGGACCTCGGCAGCTTAACCTTCGATCGATCCGTGCAGCTATTGTTATTTATCCACCTGCTTCTAAAGATGCCAAGCATTTTATTCTTGCAGTGTCCAGCCAGTATAATAATATAATTGAACTTCAAACAAAACATACGTTCAAATAGTTACCATGTAAGCTCAAATAGTTACTTACTATGTATACTAAATAAATACTAGGTTGGTTGGCTGGTTGGTTCGCTAACGTGTCCAGTAGTTTTGCCAGACTGAAAATAATATCAAATTGAAGTAAACTATGTAGATCAACATGTACAGAGTGGTGTTAGATTTGTTTTTATGTTAACAAAAATCAGTATGTGCTTATACACGACCGCCCGCGACTTCGTCCGTGTGGGTTGGGGGAAAATCACATCGCCTGCCCGCGCTATTACCGTGTTCTTTCTGATTTTTTTTTGTTTTTGCTCGGCTTTTAAGTGTATGATGATCAGTAGCCTATAGCCTTCCTCAAGGATTGGGCTATCAAATGCAAAAACAATTTTTCAAACACGAATGGCAGTTCCAGCGATTAGCGCGTTCAAACAAACTCTTCAGCTTTATTATTAATTAATATAGATATAAGTAAAAATTTACGACTGAAGCCGAGTATACGTGATTCAGCGCTGAGTATACGCGATTCAGCGCCCAGTATACGCGATTTAACGTCACCGGCCGTCAGGAGCCGAGTTTCCACGTTTCAGCGTCACCGACCTGAGCGTGACGTTTCAGTTTCGTTCAGAAAGGGAGCAAGAGGACCTAAAAATGTTTTCACTTCAATTATAATAACTATTCAAATTAAAAGCTTAAAATTAGAGCTAATAAAGCTATTTGGAAATGCACGACAGTTAATATAAATGATACAATTAACGTGCACGCTCTCGCCGCGCCACGCTCGCGCGCATCTGTTACAAAAATAGCCAATTCAATTAAACAAAGGAACCATTGAAATGTAGCTAGTATTGTCACAAACGTAACGTATCTACTTTTATTGTGACAGCACGAGTGTGTTACGCAATAAGGATGCTGCTTATTTTTGTGACAAAATTGTTGCCATTCAGCATGTACCAGAAAGGTGTAGTACATACCAAACTGAATCACTTATCACTGAAAAAAATAATTTCGTAGAGATCGTCTAAGCTGAAATGACGCGCCCCACCTCCGCATTTACGCACACAAGCAAATTTCAAATATGGACGCAATACACATAAACATGCAATTGTAATTGGTCGTTCAGTTGCCGGTTAGACTCAAACGTAGGAGCACGCATCGTTCGATCTCAAAAGTACCAAGCACTCACACATCTAAATAAACTAATTAAGTAGTGAGGCGCGTCATTTCAGATTAGACGATTTAAACTACACCACATTAAAGCGATTTCATTAAGACTTACTGACTTTATACAGTAAGAAGAAATGTTTGTAAAACAATAAAAGACAAAAGAGTAACGTTTAATGATTGAACATACAATTTACAGAAAAAAACGTTAAAGTTTACTGTCATGACGGTAACATTTTGCCTGAAGCTGTAACTGCTTTCAGATCAGTAAAAAATACTGTTTTGAAGGTTAGGCTTATAAGGAACTGTTTAAAGCAGTTCAGATAAATGTTTTTTCATTAATATTTACTGCTTATTTCTTACAGAGTGGAATCACCGTCCTAATCGAGAAATAATAATCATTTGGGTCGAGTAGGTATTGAAGTCTCAATCTGTCAAAAATACCTCTAATTTCCCTACATTTAGACAAGTTTTTGACATTTGTTTGTCACCGAAATGTACTGCGACTAGATTTTGAACGTTTTAAATTACGAGAATTGGCCTTCAGTACACTTTCCCAATCAATGCAAGAAGTTTGATTATCTCACTCAACCAGTCGCGTAGCGCTCCGCGTAGCATTGGCGTAGCAGTCGGCGTAGCAGATGATCGCGTAGCATCGGCGTAGCAAAGAAGTAACCGAAACTTAAATGTGTCTTTTATTCATTTGTATATTCGCCAGCACACCAAGCTACTAGAATCTGTCAAATTTCTTTAATAGATTTTCAACTTTGTCGCGTAAGCATAAGGTTCAAAGTTGATTGGGAAAATTGATCAGTTTCGGGTAGCTTGATGTGCTGACGTCTGTACGTCTCTTTTTTTAATATTCTGGGATGTTTTATTCATCCTTAGCTATTTTCTTTGAAATACAGCCGTTAGTTAAACAATGAAAACATGATGAAATACTCATAATCCATAATATGAATAAAAATGAACGGCTGAACCTATGAGGCAATTTTTTTTTTGTTGAAGTTTTTCAAGTTCGGGTTCGATGACATATGTCAAACTCGAGCAAGCGAGGTTCGCACTTCTGAATTTTTGGATCAAAGATGTTTAAGTTTTTGCCATCGATACGCTAAGAAGAAGAAATGATGATAGGTAACATATAAACATAGGTTTTTTCTCATTTTCGTCAAATACCACTCGGGCAGACAAAATAAGATTAAACTAACATCTAAGTACACAATTTAAGGTCTATTCAAAATTTCAAATGTATGTTTCCAATTGATGTTAATTCAAGTTAAACAAATATCAGCTTTATTGTAGTGGTAATTAAGTCGATTTCAGAGTGACTAGCACTATTGAAGAACTTATAAAGTACACACATCAAAAGTGTCTAGGGATCAACATATATTTTTGCAATAACTTTTCTCCTGATTGATATTAATTAAAATTTTCTTTAAGGATTCATCAAATAAAGTGTTTTCGTTTGTCACAGTAACGATAAACCAAGTCACCTTTGCATTAATAAAGAAATTTGCCATTTTCCTAATAAAGGGATTTTTGACATTTGAACCACTAACACAAAAGTTCGAAAAAAAGACTGAAATAACAGTTTTCTCTAAAATTTTATTGGGTAACTTAAACAATTAATAATCCGTGTTTCTACCGCGAACACTAACAACACAAGAACATCGGTTTGGCATACTCAAAATGAGTTCATCCAAATCACGCTGTGGAATGGCCGCCCATGTTCGTTGCAACAACAAAAAAAGGTCTTCTTGCGACTGGATACCCTCCATATTCGGCAGAGCTCTTCTCTGTAGCATATCCCATGCATGCTCAATCGGGTTCAAGTCTGGCGACTGAGCAGGCCAGGGCAGGACATTGATGTTAGCTGTGGCGAGAGTCTGTCTTACAACTCTTGCGGTGTGCGGTCGTGCATTATCATGCATTAACTGAAATAAGGGACCGATTTGCACTTGTAGAGGAAAGATGACGTCTGATACAATCGTCTCAGCATAAATTTGAGCGTTGAGGTTGCCTCTGATCCAAATCAACTCAGTTCTTCCGCCGATCCAAATACCCGCCCATACCATGATGGTTCCACCACTATAAGGATGGACTTCCTGGCAGGATTTTAATCGCTGTTGGCGTCCAGGGGTTCTCCAGTGTCGTATACGTCTTGTATCCGGTCTCATACCAAAACGAGACTCATCAGAAAAGCACACGAAACGCCATTGTTCTTCTGCCCAATTTCTGTGTTCAAGAGCCCATTGATATCGAATCCTACGATTGTGCATTGCTATAGGTGGTACCCGTAGCGGTCTTCGGGAATGAAGGTTCACTTCATGCAAGCGGTTTCTGACTGTTTGGTCGCTAATTAAGTTCCCTGAAGAGTGATGAAGCCTCACGGCTAACATCATGGCGGTTATTGTTGGAGCTCTTCGAGTTAAGATTTGAATGTATCGGTCTTGTCTCCGTGTGGTGCAGCGATACCGTCCTCCATGGCGCTCAGCCACGGTACCAGTGCTTCGGTAACGTGTCCAAAGTCGACTGATAACACTCTGACTTGTATTCAGAGCTAAAGCCACAGTACGTTGCCGGGAACCAGCTTCTATCATTCCCACGGCTCTGAGCATTTCTTCCCTGCTTAAATGACGTCGCCGCTCCATAATAACGTTGGTTTTAATCAGTAGTAGGGAAACAGTAGCACTAATAATGTCTTCAATGCGTTGTATGTTTTTATAGGGAAAATATTGACAGCTGATTTTCATCTTTTACTCGAATTTGATTCACAGTTCCTGATTCAAATTATGAAATGCACCAAAAAGGATCCATATAAATTTCTAAAATCATAAATTTATTACAAAGCCACATCTCAATCTCAAGAAATCCGCATAAAAATGCTTGATCCCTAGACACTTTTGATGTGTGTAGCATAAATCCTAATTTCAGGTTGAAGAAAGGAATTTATCTAAGTATATATGGGCGCTACACCATTATTTAATTTTAATTTAAGCTTGTTTTATTTAGTACTTGATTTGACTTCCATGTTATTTATTTAAATTAAGTAATACTGTATTTCCGGTCACGTCTTAGTTTTTATTTTGATTGATTTAAAATATTGTGGTTTCTGATTGAATTTGTGTTGGTGCAAATCAATAAATATGTATAAATCCAACAACGACGGCGACGATGCGCCGACATATTATACCTACAGTTAATATTTGTCGACGTGATAAGAAATACAAGAGTAAATACACGTGTCTTAGCATCGTACATACAGATTGCTTATTTATTCGACAACGTAATGTTTATGGATCTATAAAGGCTGTTTTTTACAGCTAAGTTATTATTATTGGACATTTACGTAATATTTTCTTATTGCAATATCTACATCATACTAGCTGACCCGACAGACGTTGTCGTGTCAAAAAATCAACAATACATACAAAAATGCCATAGAAAAAGGACATTTCGTTTTAGTCGAACTTGAGGGATACACAGGCAACATGGCATGCGGCGTATGGAAGGTGGTCCATTGTCTGTGGAGAGGTGCCGCATACGGACTTGAGGTCTGAACCATCCGTGAACTGACGTCTCAGATGCCACAGTGGAGATTGTCTTTGCTCCGGCCGACTTTGGTTCGAAGTCTATTTGAGAGATTACCCTCCAACCCTTATACAAGTTTATTGGACGTCGGCGCAACAAGTCTTATCCTTCCATACTCTAACTATCTACTTCAAATAATAAAGAAAACATTTAAACATACAAATATGTATATAAATAAATCTGTATATATAAGGTGTTAAAAAAATAACCTTACAAACTTTAAGAGGTTTTGACAACTTTCATTATGGGTCCAACTCTAAAATCACGAAAAAAAAATCAGCTGTTTAATACAAAACTCCAAATACCTACTCGACCAAAATGTATGAAACAGCTATTTTTTTTTTCGTGATTTTAGAGTTGATCCCACAGTTTAAAGTTTGTCAGGTTCCAAAAATTCGAAGACATGTGACATCTACCAACACGCACTGCCATGCTATTCTCTAAGGATACAGCCTTGCGGGCAGCGCTGTCACAGCGCTGTCGCGGTGGGTTTGACAGCTGCGACAGCGCTGTCCGCAAGGCTGTATCCTTAGAGAATAGCTCCCCTGGGCCCGCATGGTAGATTACGGCCCACTCCTTCTCATAGAGAGGAGGCCTGTGTCCCAGCAGTGGGAACATTATAGGCTGATTATGTTATGTTATGTATATATAAGTACATATATATATACTTACATAACCCAAATTAAGTTAGTTAATTACTTACGCCCATACATTTTTACCACAAAGCTACCCAATTAGACGGGTTCCTTATGCAAACGATTGCTGGAAGTACATTTATGAAATTGTAATTAAATCGGTTCCAAGTTAGGCTACAACTAAAGTTAAATTTCGTTTTGTAATAAGACGGAAAATGTTTCGAATGACATATTATACAAAATGTAATTGACATATAACATAATATCACGCCTGTATTTCTCGGAAGGGTTAAACAGTGGTGAACCTATAGTGCGTTATGTTTAAGTTCCATATAATAGGGGGGTACCCTGTTGCAACCAACCGTTGGCTCGAAACCAGATTCTGGGCCGTTTCTGAACAATTCTAGATGAATAAACCCAATTACGCGGTCAAGATCCGATGAAAAAAACACGGTTTTTGTATGGGTTACCCGGGCTTTTTTCGGCATTTTTTCCCATTAATTTTTATCTTTATTTTTATTATTGTTTGTTGTTATAACGGCGATACAATACACTCTGTGAAAATTTCAACTATCTACCTGATATGGTTCATGAGATACAGCCCGCTGACAGACAGACGGACGCACAGATGGACAGCGAAGACTTACGAGTAGTATGACTTATGACCATACCATACGATAGATGTGAAAACTTATACTGGAGCCGATTATACGCCTGAATACTCGGCTCCAGTTGTAAGTTTAAATTTTTTTTTCGACACTGGTCGACTTGAGCCGAGCTTACCCGATTCAGCGTCACCGACTCGAGCTTAACGGTTCAACAACATCAAATATTGCTGTTAACATTGTTGCGCAATTGTTGCGATGCATTGTTTCCAATGAATGCGGGATATAGGTTTTTTTTTTTTTAATTCACTCGTTACCTACATTTATTATGTGATTCGGATACAAACAATATATTGTCGTCATAGAAAAACAATGTTGCGGTTTACGGTTCCAATGTATTGTTTGTTAGTCAACTCGCCTAAAACGAGTTTTCAGTCATAAATTGGTTCATCTTTATATCGTGTGCTGTGACACACCGCATAATATTTTAAAACTCATGAAATAACGTTTGAATTAATCAATTCTACTACCTTTGACTTAACATAAAAAATAATTAAGTAATTCCTTAGGAGTACCTGATTTAAAAAAAAAATCATATTACGGCATCTCAGCTGAATTGTAAAACTGCTGTGTATTTATGTTGCTCGATTTTCTGCATCGAGCTTCAAGCATTTTTAACTATAGTGCTACTTTTACAATATTGGATTACTTTCTTTCACGTGTGCAAAATCCCGAATATGATACTAATCATACTTACAAGGGAATCCCCAATTTATTCATAGAAAACTGTCAATTACTACGATTTGCACGCAGCTCGCAATAGAGACGCTATGTTTTGCAAACTGACACATGTAATTTCTATTTAAAGTAACGATTTCAGCCGTAAGGCTGATAGCAGACACTTAACTCTGTGTTCATTTTTATCGTATATCCTGCACGGCACTCGAAGTGAAGCCTTTGCACACAAAATGAATGAAAAGCGAAAAATGAGTTCAATTGTGAACCGATCCAACGATGTATAGTGCTATTCTGTAAAAATCTCACCGTGAAAATTAAGGTGAAGTGAGCTGTCATTCCACCTGATGTTAGGGATTGCCTTCATTGATAGTTCACTTTACGCTCACTTCACCTATGTTATCACGGTGAGATTTTTACAGAATAGGTTTTATATTTGTTTTATTTATCCTTTTAATAGATTCTTATTTTGTAAAGGTAAGGACTTTGTAGGCCTTGTAGACTTTAGATCTGTAGACCATTTTTTATTTTATCAAGCACCTGGTACTTGTTGACAGACCTAAGCCTAAACCTACTGTAATTTCAAAACATTGTAAAAGGCAATTATTTTTAAAAAAGTTACCGTGAAGCTTCTTGCCGGCTCTTCATCATAGGAACCGACCAATTGGCGCCGTGCACCTAGCTTCTGACGTTACATAAGTGCTCATGTAGGTTTATGTGAAATAAAATATTTTGATCTGTTTTAATTTGCCATCGACACTCACACTCCATTCGGCCATTCGGTCGAAAAATTAAATGAAACTAGGATGAACGTTCATTTCTATATAATTTTGTCGATGTCATATGAACGTGGAATGAAACTAAAATAAACATTCAGACGAGTGAAGCGTCTAATATCAGCTTCATAGAATGGAAGTAATGAGCCACGTTTTGCTTTTAATATCCATAATTAACTAAATAATTATATTTCAAATTAATGGAGAGCCTTGTGGCTAAGTAATTACAACCACACGGGTCGATCGGTTAAGCTGCGCTTGCCGCGGTTGGCCCGTGGATGGGTGACTTTTACATACCGAGACCCTCCGTGTCTCAGAAAGCACGTTAAGCCGTTAGCTGACATTCGTAGATATTTGACAGTCGTTACGTGTCGTCAGAAGCCTGACAACCAGTATTACCAAGGGTTATCGTATTACCCAGTAACTGGATTATGGAGGTCAGATAGGCAGTCGCTTCATGTAAAATATAGATATTCAGCTGCATCATGTTAGACTGGAAGCTGACACCAACATAGTTGGGAAAAAGCTAGGCAGATTTATTAATGAGTATGAATCGTGAAACTTAAGGGGCCGGCGGAGCATGCGTAATTCATACAAACGTAACACTACAATAATTTGTAAATCAAACATATTCTTAAGGTAGTGTGTATTTATTCCGATTGGAAGAATTTCTAGGTTCCTAAATATATATTTTGAATGGACTCTGATTTACTTCCGTACGTTTTTTTTATATATTTAAGAGTCCAATAGATGACCCCGTTGATTGCAATATCAGTGGCACTTTTTAGGGCATCCCAGGTGCAAGTGAAAAGCTTTTAGAATACTTCAGCAAGTGGGGCAAGGTCTGATCAGAACTGCACTCGCACTGGTGTTGGATGGCTTTGAATTAAAAACGCGTACATAATTTACACTTTCTCTCTTTCTCTCTCTGTCACTTTCAGTCCTGATGAGAGTCCCTCGACTCCACATATTTTTTTTTTTCAAAAATATAGTCTTTTAATAGTTAGTATCTAACGCTTAGAAAAAAATGGATGGTATTTTAAAGATCAACTGTAATAAATAATAATAATATAATATAACGATTTTCACTTAGACATACTACCAAGATGAATATGAATATTAATAGGAATACAAAGTTCGTTCGGCCTGCCCGAATTCAGGGCAGGAATTTGGCTTTATGTGATACAAAATCGGAACGAGCTCGGATGACATCCTAGCGCGTTTTTGCTGTCCGTCGAAAAAAAGGTATTAATTTGTGGAACTTTTGGAATAAATTAATTTACATAAAGAACAGAAATGTGTTTGCGTTAGTTCGATTGAAATGTATAAAAATCAATTTGTGATATTACAAATTAAAAGTATTCTAACAAAAAAAAAAATCTGCAACAATAAATAAAACCGATTCATAACAGGAAAGTGATGTTTTGTTGGTTCCGTTTTCCTTTTCAGTTCGAAACCACAATATACTTCGAAAGTATGTCAATAATTATCGAATAGCCTTAATTTTTTGTAAAACAAGACGTATTTATACACATCATTCACTTGCCTAAACTACAAAACGCCACCTGCTACGATCCTTAATCTTTTTGACTCGTTGATGTTCATGCATCTGATCGCACACGCATGCTGAGTGCGAGCATGCGCACTTGACCTTTTTGAAGGACATCACCAATAATGTCACTGTTATATCTATCCTCCTATAATAAAGATCATACACACCCAAATCCACAGCCGTGCAGCCTCTCATGTACAAAAATCCCAACTTTTCCACGTTACAAAGTAATATCTGTGCGAATATGTGACATTATCGGCCACATTCATTCTCTTATAAATTATTAAATACGCCTCGCGAATTCGTTCGTGTCAAAAGTTGATTATCTCATTTGGTTTTACTCCTGCGGGAATTATGAGACCCGACGCCATATTGGTTTTCATAAAGCATCAGTTTGAACACTTTGAATGCTATGTGTTTTTTTAACAAAGTGCTAAAAGAGGAGGAGAGTTTTTTATTCATGTTTTTAAATACTGAACTGCCGATCGATTCTGTAAAAATCTCACCGTGATAACTTAGGTGAAGTGAGCGTGAAGTGAGCTATCAATAAGGGTAATCCCCAGCATCAGCAGTGCTATTCTGTAAAAATCTCACCATGAAAACTAAGGTGAAGTGAGCTGTCATTCTACGATGTTAGGAATTGCCTCCATTGATAGTTCACTTCACGCTCACTTCACCTATGTTATCACGGTGAGATTTTTACAGAATCGATAGACTGATTCTCGTGATTGTTTATTTCTTTTGTTTTTGGTAGAGAAAACCCGCGCTATCCCATGTAAGTTTTATTGACATTAGTTCAGTAATTATTTTACTATATTCAATTACAGGTATTTCACCCACGTTGTAAATTTTAACGATTTGTTGTTGATATTCACATAAGTAAGTAAGCAGGCGAATAGGCGAAATATTTATCGTAATTAATTCTCAATTTACCTTATAGTGAAAGAGGATACAGTCGCCTTCGTTGATGTCATAAGCAGTTACTACGTAGGTTCCTAAATAGGACCTAATCATTAGTAACTGTGGTTTTGAGTCACACTATAAAATGAATGAATGAATGAATGAATTGCACCGATCCCAGCGTGGTTAAACCAGACTCGATTAATCGAATGAACCCCAAGATTCGCACTAGCTTCTGTAGCCTCATGATCATGGTGCTACAGCGGCCATTGCATATCAAGGAATAGACCGGGGGGCGCGGTAATTGGTAAGGAGGACGTGCCCGTAGGATAGGGAAGGATTTAAGAGCCTACCGGATATGCATCCTAGAGCAAGCATTGGACTAGTGGAGAGATGGGTAATTATTATCTATGGATGGGCATCTTCTAACGACCTTGCCGCCAGGCTGGTTCAGGTCGAGCTTCATCGGCGAGTCTTTTGGCGGAGTGTTACTGCTTTCTCGGTTCTTTTGTATGTCATTGTTCTGTTGTATTGTGTTAGATGTTGCTGTTATCGATGTCATCTTCGGAAGTTTCGCTACTATCCGTTTCCGGTTTATTGTAAATCTCACTAGCAGCGATCTTGATCTTACTTTTGTCTTCCGCTGTATCCATCCAGAAATTGATTCCCTTGTCGAAGTACTTCATGTCCTGTTTTAAATTGTCGTTCCATGTGTAAATAGGTCGGCCGACCTTCTTGGATTTGGCTTTGTATTGCATTGCTGCATGTAGCAGGTGTGATTTGCGACGCCTGTAGACATGTGCGAGGTAGCACATCCTATGGTTCTTGATGCGTTTGGTTATTGTTTTTCCGTCTAATATTTCATGCATTTTCTTTTGTCTTGGTTTATTTCTAGAGTGGTTAATCAAGTCCCTCATGATAACTCGCTCATATATTCTGAGTCTTGATCTGTTAGCTTTAGTAAGTGCCGAAACTTTCAAACCGTGTATCATGCACGGTACGATCACCATTCGATACATGAGTCTGGCTAATTTCCAGTCCATATTTGAATTATTTATGAATGGTAGTAACGATTTGGCGTTTTTCATGGCCTGTTCGTAACGTTTTTTTATAGTGCTTTTTCTACTTAATGTAGATGTTATGTATGTACCTAGGTATTTAACTTCTTCACATGTTGGTATACTTATTCCATTAAGGGTCACGTGGGTCGTTATCTGTGTAGCTTTGGGGTCCCTAATTAGTATTTTTGTTTTTGTTTCGTTTATTTGGAGGCCTACACTGTTTAGTAGGGGTTTAATATGGTATATGATACCTTCTAATCCTTCTAGGTCATCTGTAATAAAGATAAGGTCATCCGCAAATGATAATACTAGAGGGAGTGAGATTTCGCGGTCCTGGTCAAGTTTTATTAATTGTGTTTCTTCGTCGAGGGTTCTAAGGACTTCGTCGATGACCAGTGTAAACAGGCGAGGGGACAGAGGGCAACCTTGTTTGACTCCCTTTCCTTTAATAATCCAACTGCTTTGCTGGCCACACCATTTGATGCATGTTCGTTCATTCATGCATACCTTGATTATCCTGTTGGTTAGCGATTTGTTGGTTCGTTGTAATAAGATATCTCTTAGTGCATTGAGGTCGACGTTGTCAAATGCCTTTTCAATGTCGAGGGCGAGTACATAAATTCTTTTACCTGCACGCCATTCTTCGTCTAAGACCCTTTTAAGCGTGAATATATGGTCGTCTGTTGATCTATTGTTTAAAAAGGCCGCTTGGTAGTTGCCCAATTCCGTTATTATCTCATCTAGTTTTTTTAATACGTAGGAGGCGTAAATTCTGTAACCCAAATTGCAAACCGATATGCGGCGATATTCATTCTCATTTTTAGGGCTATTGTTTTTTGGAATTGGTACCTGTACGGTCTCCAACCATGTGTCAGGTGCTTCGTTCAGTGTCCAGGCTTTGTTCATGTGTTTGGTGACGGCTTCTTGTAATATTTGGGGCATTGCTTTGTACAATTCGATTACCACTTGGTCCGTTCCGGGGGCTGTCCCGTTCCGCATTTTATTAATGATTGCCATTACGTCGTCCGTAATGGGTCCCTCACCCTGTACTTCGGTTATCGGCTTTTTTATATTAACTGTTGGTATAAGATGGCCCTCGGATTTTTTAAAATTTGCTCCCATTTGGTCATTGGTATATAAGTAGATCTTTTTCGACGTTTTGTTTGAAGTTTGTTCCTGCTGTAAAAAAAGTATAGCATCTGCATGCGTTTTGCAGGGTGTTTTTTCCCCAATCCATTGAGGCAGGCCCTGCATGCTTTTTGCTCTTCCTGATATTTAACCTTTTGAAGTGTTGCCTGACATTCTTTTACTCGGTTTTGCCTATTTGGATTATCTGGTTGCCTGCTTTGTAGGAATTTAGCCTTTTGTAGGTTAGCAAGAGCTAGTCGATGATCTCTGGAGAGAACTGGCTGAAAAATAAGAGTTTCCTGAGCAGCCGATTTTAATACTTCCGTTATGGTATTCCAGGGTATTTCGATGAGTTTGTCCGTTGAGTTGATCCCTTTATCTTTTAGTTTTTTTGTTATGCAATCTTGGTATTTTGTTTTTGTGAATTTACTATTGAGAGCGGCATAATAGCATTGTTTATAGTTAAAATCCTTGGCCGCAATTGTTGTTTCCTTCGCGGCTTGCTGTTGTCTTTGTGTAATAATGTGTTTGGTGCTTTCTTTCTTGTTTGAAATTCGATTTGTTCTTATTAGACCCCAGATTATTTTATGGTCGGATGTGCCCCTAGCGGCCCATTCGCCTTTAATAAAATCAAAAAGTTTTTCTGATGCATGTGGCGTTATAATGTGATCCAGTTGGGATTTCTGAGTGCCCTTTGACCACGTTACCCTACACGATGATCTCGCTTTTGTCGTTTCTATTTGCAGTTTTTCCCTGTTGGCTATATCCATTAACATTTCCCCGTTGTAGTTAGATAAGTCATGGTGTAGGTTTTGTTGGATCAGCCCTTTGCGTTGGAAACTTTGTGTATCATGCCGACCAATATGAGCGTTAAAGTCGCCAAGAATTATTAAAGTACATTTCCTTGATTTTTGTCTGATCAAGTTTAATAAGCCTGTGAAGGACCTGTTTGCTATAGATGTACAACAGTTTATGTGAGAATTGATTATATACAGATGAGCAGGCTTGTCATTTTCCCTGTTAACTTGAAGAGTATCTGACATCGCGTCTGTATCCTTTTTTCTGTTAACTAATTCAATTTGAGCATCTTTTCTGATTAGAATTGCAAGTCCCCGATGTGTTTTACCTGAGGTTCCATAGAGGTGCCATTCGTGGTGTGTAGAGTTGTATGCTCCTGAGTTCATACCTGTTTCTTGTAAGCAGGCTACATGAATGCCCCTAATTGAAAGTTCAGCGTCAATTTTATATTTTTTTGGTCGGTTTTGAGGCCCCGCGGACGTTCCAAGTTGCAATACGCAAGTCTAGGCAAGTGTACTTTATTGAGGTACACGGTTGGTTTTTAAGTATTGTGAACCCAGTGACATCTGCGACTACTTCTGATAACGGTGTACACATTGGTGCTTGTTGTTCATATTGTGTTAATGAGCTAGCTAATTGAGGGCTGTTCGTTTGAGACTGGGATTTCGTGAGTTGACCTTTCTCTTCACGTGTGTTGTACTGGTTAATTAAAGGCTTATTATATAGTGTTGTTGTGACATTGTTCGATTTTTTCATTATATCTATCGGGTTGCTGTTATAGTGTTTGTCGTCGGTCATGACCCAGCTATCGTAGTGCTGGTCCTTGTAGAGGATGTGTATGTTGCCGGGTACTGGTTCGCCGGTAGGTGAATACACTAGGTTGTGTCTTGTATCCGTGTGCACGTGCAAATTTACAAGATAGAACTCGGCTGCGGCGATTAAGATATCCTCTCCTCCCCAGAACGTCTTGTTAAACTGCTGTGTTATGTATTTTGTTATTCTTTGTTCCTGGGAGAGAATGCTGTTAGGAAGAATTTCTTGTACATTATTTAGAAGGGCTAAGCGAATTCTTTCGTCATCTCGATGCTCTAAAACATATGAAGCAAGATCCTGACGGACAGACACGTGGTCGAAAGTTAAACCCATTACATTATTTATTTGATGTGCTATGGCCCTGAATAGGCAGTTTCCGTCTTTTGTCATACGCACAATTGTGCCCATTTTAAAAGAAAAAACTTTTTGTTTTTATGGTATTACAAGACCTGCTCTGTACACATGTGTTGTGTAGCTTTGGGTTTGTGAACCACTATAGCTGACAGGGGAGCTTAACGCTTGAAATTTATGAGCTTCGCTATTTTTTGTTACTTAACCTTTTTTTTTACCCTTTCGGTCCAATTTTGCGCGCGGTTTACAAATTTTACAAGCTAGGAAATAGGTAGCTTGTTCAAGGCAGTTTTGATAATTTAGTACAATGTTAAATTAAGAAAAGCGTGAAGTACTAATTCTAGAGCGATACCGTATTTCAGGTTAAAATAATAGAGTGTATTATTTTGTCCTTCGCTCCTAAATATAATATGAAGACATTTCCTTAAAGCCTATTTATAGCTTACAATGATGTTAAATTCACGCGTGGCGTCAAAAGTCCAAATTAACAACGCAAAACGCAGTTTTATACAGCCTCCAAGCCTCTATCGGAGGTCCCTGAAATATATAATGGAAAGATCTCACCAAATCCACGTCGTCGATATTCTCGGCCGGAAGGCCTAGACCTCAGGCTTGTATATCAGGTAGACACGTATGCCACTTTACCACCGTTTTAAGGTGTTTTAATTTGCACCCACAAAAACACAGCAAGCGAAACCCCGTTCGAGTTTCAAGCTCAGAGTCAGCCACGTGTTGTGCACATTGCATCAAGTAAAAACAAAGGCGGGTCAAGACACGACACGTCTGTCCCCTTTGGCGGCCACTATCCGAATCCTGTGGTTTTGAGTCACACTATAAAATACTATAAATTACGTGTTAGTTGACGTTAATTACATTTCGCTGACATTAGTCTGGTAGTAAGCACGGAAGCACGTGTCACCATGAAGTTCTTTGTTCTGTTTGTTTTAATTGTCGCGTTTCTCACCGCTTTGTGTTCGGCGCAACCAGTTGACAATTTAGCACCCCATCAACTAGAAGTTTCAGTTATGACACGGGTCAAGAGAGGCTTTTTTATAAATATTTGCATTTGCCCAGCAGATTTAGTTTATCTGAGAGCACATTGCGTTACCTGCGACCAGTAAGTACAAAAAACTTTCATACACCAGGGGCCGTACTATGACGGTGTAATGCCATCATGATTCCAGTGTAAGAGTGACATATAAGACCGATAGCACTATCTCTTTTTTGGACTGGAATCATGACGGCATTACGCCGTCATAGTACGGCCCCTGTTCATATGTTAATGTCGCTCGCCACTAGCGGACCTCGTGAGATCAAGCGCCATTTTTCGAGATTCAATCTCGTGGCAAAATAATCTCGTTCAAGATCACGACCATATTGGCCGAGACTACGAACGAAATTTCAAGAATAAGCGCGCGAGTTATCGCACTGTTACTTAAGAAATCATTTTCAAAATAATAATTAATGGATTTGTAGTGTCCGTAATGTGTGTAAGCTGAGTACGATGTGAAGCAGGTGCATTATTTCATTAAAAAGCTCATTATTTTAAAAAGAGTTTTCGGTGCAATAATGTCACTTTTCGAACATGTGTATTAAAAACTATTAAAATATCTAAAAGCTGGCTAGCTCTTTGATTGCCCTGTCAATAAATATCAGGAAATATATGAATTCCTGGAAGACTAATCTAGTTATAGTATTTTTATCTCACAAAGCGACACGCGTGTGTGTTAATATTATTGCTACTCGTTCTCACGCACACATTCACAACGTTACACTTGGTTACCACCAATAAAGAGCGCGTTCTTCGTGAGATAAAAATACTGTACAATCACCAGAATCTTTTCTAACATTGTTATCTTTTTCATTTAAGGTATATGGATCTCACGGGAGCATACAACTGTCCAGCATGCAGGTAACAAGTACTAGTAAAGAAAAGAAATATGAATATAAAAATATGGACTTAATTTTATACAGGGTGAAAAGTTGAAGCGGGCAGCGGGTGGGAAGTACCTTCAATATTGTTGCCACCAAGTTTTACTCAAAGGAAACGTTCTATTTCTTTCAAAAATATGTAAAGTGGCTTCTCTGAACTACAATTACGATTATTATTGGGTACGTTATACTGACCTTATAATACAGGTTAGTGGTACATTACAAGTAGACAGCGATAAGGATGAATGTTTCGACGCTATATTTTAGTTTGTGAATGGTTTTAGTTAAGTTAAGATATAGTTTTGTTATTTTTATTTATTAATTATGTATTAGTCGTAATTTACTTACATATTACTTTATTATGACATCAATCAATAGGGTCAATCATAAACCACCAATTGAATGCAGCTTTACTTACTTTTCAAACCAAAACGAATCTTTCACTGGAGCAAAAACTGGTCGAAGAAATAAGAAGGTCTAATCTAATCATCACCACCCTTGGTTGACTGGTAGAGAATGCCTAAGGCATTAAGTCCGCCTTTGTACCTTTTTGTGCGAAAAGTTTAAATAAATAAATAAGGTCCTACATCTTATACTGTGATTTGTTTGTTAATTTCTTGTGTGTATTTTTTAAATTTATAAATTGTTATGTAATAACGCCTTGTGCTAAAATTTCGTAATGTTGTGTTTTTTTTTTTTTGAGGATGGGAAATCATCAAATGACCCCTCCCGCTCTGGGTGGAGCAGAAGGGAGTGTCAGACTCTTACTGACTAAAACCCACCCGTGTTCCTTCCTTAGCTTTATGTTCCGGGGCAGCGGTAACCCTTTCGGACAATCCCGTTGCCCTGGCAGGCTTCGGCCCTTACGGGCCCCTTCCTTATTGCTGCCATCTCTTTGAGGCGCGCGTGGAACACGTACGCGCCGTCCAGCACGGGCCTGGTCCTGATCAGACGAAGAGTTACCCATTACTCTCCGCCCGCAGGCCCGCGCCTACGGTGGCCGGGAGTCGTCACGCAGCTCCCGACGCCCGGGGCGTCTCCCGCGGCGACTGGGACGTGAGGCTCTCTCCCTCAGCCGGCCCGCCACCTCCTTCGCTAGCATGACTGCTTCGCAGAAGGAGGTGACTGCCTGCCACTCCCTCTCGCTCCGGACCATGGCTTGAACCAGGGCCAGGCGCGAGATGTCGCCGCCGCTGCCGATCGCCTCTACGAGGACACAGCGGTGCTCCGCCCAAGCGGGGCAGACCTCCACCGCATGCTTCACCGTGTCCTCTGGGCGATCCTCGCAGTGGTGACACCCGGGCGTTTCCTCCCGCACGATGGTGTGCAGGACTCCTCTCTCTAGCCACTCCTCAATGCAACCAGCCTGCGTTTATAATACACGATGTAGCGCACATCGACACGCAAACTGTTTTAATGAATTCAGCAGACGACCAGCATATGAGCCTCCCATCTGGGCACTACCGTGGCCAACTTGGAAAACATTAAATATACTTTTACCCTAGTAGGCCACAGCAAGGATCCTGAAGTCGGGTTCATGGTCGGCTCAGATCTACGGTGCGTATGCGGCGTCTCTCCAACAACAATAGCTCATCCGTCGATATCCGTTACCTATACTTACACCTGGTATTTATGTAAGTATTATAGAAAGAAAATACGTTTATTTGCGGCAAACATGACGCATAAAAAAATAAACATAAGCAAAAAATAAAACAAAATAACAATTTGGGAGAAAACATGGGTCACATCTGCACAAAACGGCCATCGCTCAGCATAATGCCAAGACCCTATACGAGACAAAACCCCAGCGCTGATTTTCAGCGACAGCCGGCGTTGACGTGACACACATAACTTGTATGGAATAAATAGTCTAAATTATAGTGAAATCTGAATCAAAACTCATTGTGTTGTTTAGAAGATCTAAGCAGACACGAAAAGTGAGTTTCTTTTAACCCTTAAGAGCAATTAATTACATAACCCACTAAAACTACAACGGGTGTAAAACCACCCATTTAAAAAAAAAATGATATATTAATTATTGTAGGAAATTGTGTTCAACTTACTTTTAACAGTAAATTTGAACCTTTGTTAACAAATATAAGTAGTTATTTCTAAACATTTTTGTAAAAATCAATTAATAAAAATATTGAAGTTCGAATTTACGAGTATGACTTATAAACAGATCACTAATCCAAATAAATACATTTTTTTTGTTATTAAATCCAAATACAAATCAAATGTTTTTGTTTCTTATTAGTACACTATGTTGCCTTTAATCTGGCTTACTTGACCAAAATATATCTATAAAAATATGTAGAAATTTCGCCTCAGAAGTATATTTACGTATCGAAACTTCTGAAGACTCTTGAACTAAGCGTATGTACGATTGGGGAAAAAAAGTTCCGTTTGTCAACAATGTTGACAAGATGTTACTGATCGAGAATATTCGCAAAAAAGTACTGCAGTGCTATTCTGTAAAAATCTCACCGTGAAAACTAAAGGGAAGTGAGCTGTCATTCTACCTGATGTTAGGGATTGCCCCTATTGATAGCTTACTTCACGCTCACTTCACCTAAGTTATCACGGTGAGATTTTTACAGAATCGATCGGCTGTGAGTCGATTTCTAGAGGTAAACAAAATAGTCTAGAGTGAACTTGAATGTAAATAGTTTACGTACGCAGTATATTTCCACATTGTAAAATCAAGATTAATTTTACACACGAGCAGTCGTGCGGGCGTATAGGAGCATAAGAAACGGCAAAGTAAGAGTCGGAATCCCATACGTAGACCGTACCACAAGGCAAAAAAACACAGAAAAAACATGTTTCTTGAATGGGGTCTCCATTTAATTTTTAAATTTATTACCCGACTATTCTATTTTTATTGTTTGTTGTTGCGACAGTAGAAATTGAATTGAAAAAAATTTGAATTTCGAAAAATTTCAAAATTTCTCTGTGAATTTCAACTCTCTATCTAGGTACCTATTACGGTTGAGATACAGCCTATTTTATTATTTTGGGGTTTTAGTTTTTGAACTTATTTTTTATTTATATTAAAAGTATTTATTTTGCAGAGCCGCTTAATTTTTTTTTGTAGGTTTTATTGTTTTACATGTACCTAGGAAATATATCAAAGTAGTTATACGTAGTTGGTGGTCTTTGGGTAATATTTGAGTTGTTTGCCTAGATTACTACGAGTATAACATGATTATCACAATAGTTCTTTAAGTAAGTTTTCGGTCTGGGGTAATCAGTGTTTGAAGTCATGTGCTTAGTTTCGTCTTAGTTTTATTTTCTGTTAGTTTGTTGATGTATAGAATTTGTTTGACTTTATTATAAATATACCAGCTGACCCTGAAAACGTCGTTTTGCAAAAAAAAAAATAGATGGTAGCCGATTCTCAGACCTACCCGATATGCACACAAAATTTCATACAAATCGGTCCAGCCGTTTCGGAGGAGTATGGTAACACTGTGACTCGAGAATTTTATATATTAGAAGTAGCTAAGTATAGGCGTTGCCGTCGAGCGGATGCAGTCTTACATTTGGCTGCGCTACATACTTTAGTGATGGTTCTCTTATAATTGGTTGAGTGATTTACCGGTTTGATTTCTTGCTCTTTCATTATGAGATTTAGAAGATGCTGTTGCCGCAATGTAAGTACTTAACAACTTTCATTACAGGGTTTTTGTAGGGAACCGGCAGGGTTTGAAGGTCATTACTTTTAACAGTGATCTTTGGGCTCTCTCAAGGTGTATCATATAAGTTTACAAGCACCTCCCAAAATAATCATTAAACATAGATAACGTTATCATCCATCACGTTTAATCACGTAAATTATATTACTGCGAACAGACCTAATACCTAAGCCCTTAAGATTGTTTCAACAAGATAAACTGTTTCTGACCTGCGTCGCTCAGCCCGCAAGATTATTCAGATTATCTTACCCCGTCTTGTTGAAAGCCCATTCAATTATAACAGTTGTCCGATGTTATGTGATATTATGTTGATTTGGGCGACCAATTAAAACGGCTGAAGTGAGATTTGAAAGCGGATTTGCTTTAAGATACTGAAATAGCTTGAATGGGAAGCTTAAAAAAAATGTTTCACAAAAAAAAACAACCGACTTCCAAAAAGACGGTACAAACTTACAAAGTGAAAATCAACTTTAATTTCGGAAGTCGGTGTCGTTCGGTTCGCATCTTTGTTTTTTGCCACCGGCTTCCAAATGTGTGTGTGTGTGTGTGTGGATGGGTGGGTTATTTTTTTTGGTTTCAAAAATTATCGTCCCTGTTCTAATAATTGTATTTTAAGGACCTATACTACCTCAAATGGCTTAGCATGATCCTCCGGTATGTCGAAAATACTGCAGCATTAATTTTGAAATATATATGTGGTAAAGTTGAGGATTAATGTTAGGTCTTATGTTAGACGAAAACACGATTTCATAAAATTTTCTCGATAGAAATAATTTACAAAATTACCTCCAAACCGAACAATAAACCGCTGGAATTCAAAAAATACTTCAAATTAGATCATGAAACTTTGTATACTAACCGAAGTAACTATAAAGCAGGTCTTATGTTATTTACTTTTTTTTAATTAACATTATTTTCACCGTAAAAAGCAAATACCTAAACTATTGGCGATGCCTGCCGCCTAGCACCGCACTCTGTGTCGCTCTCACTCAGTCCGCGAGCAGTATCGTGCGAGCGAGATAAAGAGTGAATTTTAGCTGAGGTAGTGTAGGCTCTTAAGTGCAAAACTGTTACTAACAATTTATGGATTTTCTAGTTGCTCGAAATAAATTGATTTTATTTATTATTTATTTTGCACTGTTTGGACCCAGTAGATAGCCACTAGTTCGGTGCTCCTGAACAAACTATGTCCCAGCTAGAGTGTCTCAAATGTATGTTCACCTGCACCCTTACAATCTTTCCGCTATACTCCCAAAATTGGGTTGTAGCGGTATCTACAATGCCACATGCGAACAACGCGTCATACCAACGTCACGCAAAATCCTGCATCTCGCAAGCAGATTTTACCGCGCAACTAGCATATATACAACGCCCCGACATGAATCATCGGGCAGTTGTCCGCCAGACAACATCCGTCTGGTCGGAGGATTCTCCCTTTTCTATGGAGGATGAGTGAACTTCACACCCTGGTCCTCATACCTCTATAGGGTCTATTTTGACGAAACGGCAGCAAGTTGTGGATGTGGAGCTTTGTTACAAACTCCACCTCCTATCCTGCGCTCTGTGCGCAAAAAACATGCAGCCAGTGACACACATAACGCCTTGGAAGTGGCGAAGTTTTGGGCCCACTTTGAATAATTGTCGTGCCAGCGATGCGAAGAAGAAGAATGCCAATATTCATGTTAAATGTGTGCGTAATAACTTTTTGCGCTTAAGACACTCTCACAGGAGTGATTTTAAAGACTTTACAACTCAACACACTCTCAACATTGTTTAAAAGTACTTTCAAGTTAGCTGCCTGTTCATCAGTCTCTTTATTCAACTGTATATGTGACACACCCTAATCAGTTTGTCCTGCTACAGGTAGCTGATTATCTAATATTCTTATCAAGGATTGTGGCTAAGTAATAATAGCTGCACGGGACGATCGATTAAGTTAAGCTATGCGTGCCACGGTTGGTCCATGTATGGGTGACCATTTTTACATACCAAGACCCTCCGTGCCTTGGAAAGCACGTCAAGCCGTTGGTCCCGGCTGTCATTCCTAGATCTTTGACAGTCGTTACGGGTAGTCAGAAGCCCGAAATTCTGACAACCAGTCTTAGCAAGGGGTATCGTATTACCCAATAACTGGGTTGTGGAGGTCAGATAGGCAGTCGCTCCATGTAAAATACCTACTAGTATTCATTTGCATCCGGCTAGACTGGAAGCCGACCCCAACATAGTTGGGAAAAGGCAAATTCATCGATCTTTTTAAGGCAGATATAACGTTAAATACACGTACCTACATACGTTAAACTAGCTGACTCCGGCGAGCTTCGTACCGCCTCAGAATCAATAAATATTGAAATGAATTCATCTTCATTTTTTGTCGTGAGATTTTCCTTTGTTTTAATAGTTATTCTGCTATTCGGGGCCAACAAATCAAAGATCATAAAAATCGGTCCAGCCGTTCTTGAGTTATAATTGGTGTAACTAACCCGACTTTGTTTTATATAGATAGAGATAAGTCGCTTCTTATATCTGTCAGTGTGACCGCGTTGCTCTTCAAAATGGATTTTGATTCAGATTTCACCATCATTCAGAGAATTTATTCCGGAGGGTTTAAGTGTTAACACTTTGCGGGATACTTAACGCCCCTCGACGTAATAACAATAAAACTCCTATTGCGTCTCCTTGAATGTGTTAACTTTAAAATAAAGAAGTCTTGATGTTTGTAAAGTTGTAAAAAGCGCGCGAATTATCAGTCGGGAGAAGACATATTTTCACACACTGAAATTATTTTTTTCTTGTAGGTACATTGACCTGCCATCACCCGCTACGGGAAGTTGTCATATTTATACGAATTTCCATATATATACAAATTGCAATATATATGCCACGCTTTCCACACGATTGGAGCTCACAGTTTATTATAATAAGCAGACAGGATGACGCTACCATTCTATTCTCCTGTTATTATCCCCTTTTACGACCTCGGCAGGTGGGAAGGGGGTGTTTTATGCCTTGCCTTAATTACGAAACAGTTTTATGTTACAGACTATTTAATTTTAACTAGTAGTTCCTAAGATTAGCGCTTTCAACCAAACAAACTCTTCAGCTTTATAATATTAGTATAAAATGTAGCTATGAAAATGGACTGCCTTTGAAAACTCTGATAACTAATCACCATATTTAACACAAACAAACTCTAAAATTTTGTTTCCTCTCTATAGTATTACAAATTTTTGTCCGTGACTTCGTCCGCGTGAGTATTCTTGCTCCCCCGACCCAACGCGTCGCGTCGCATCGTCCACACGCGATGTGATGCGACGCGATGGGTCAGAGGAACAAGAAATTTCACTCGGATAAAGTCGTGGGCAGAAACTAGTACCATCATAATGTGATGGTACTAGTTATACACGATATTATACTCCACTTTCTCAACATTCAAGGATCACGAAAGTACCAGTTAAGCTATTGGTTCGCCACTAAAAACCAAACTTATGAAGTATTTTATAAGGGTACGTGAATAAAAAGTTATAATATCTCATTTCTGCTAAAGTTTGTCATAAAACCCACGCATATAATAAAACGAAAATGACCTACTGTTGTGTTGAAGAACCCTTGTTTAGTTAAATTAATATTGATGTGAAGATTTAAACAGGGAGGGTTGATAATTATACAGGATGTAGCTATGAAAATAGACTGCCTTTGAAAGCTCAGATAATTAACCACCCTATAGAGGATGTAACACATTCAAACTCTCAAATTTTGTTGCCTCTTTAAAATATTACAAACTTTTGCCCGCGACTTTTTCCACTTGAGTATTCTTCTTCCCCATTACATCGCCCACCCACGATGCGATACGACGCGGTGGGTCAGGGGAACCAGAAATTTCACTCGGACGAAGTCGCGGGCAGAAATTAGTACCATCATAATATGATCATTATACACGATATTACGAGACTTAACGAGTTGCACGTAGTAGGTTCGAACCCAGACAAGTGCTATACTTTGTGTAAATTATTTCATCACCACTACTCTCAAAGCGGTGAAGGAAAACATCGTGAGGAAACCGGCATGTCCTAGAACCAAAAATTCGAAGACGTGAAATCTGCCAACCTGCATTGGGCCCGCGTGGTACATGACGACCCCCTCCCCCCACCTTCGTCCCTCTCATGGAGAGGAGGTCTGTGGCCCAGCAGTAAGAACATTATAGGCTAATTATGATGATGATGAACACGATATATATTATACTCCACTTTCTCTACATTCAAGGATCACGAAAGTACCAGTTAAGCCACTAAAAACCACACTTAAGAAGTATTTTATAAGAGTACACACGGCTACACATCAAGCTTATACATTACCAGTTTTAGCTGACCTCGCATTGTATAGGTTTTTTGTACAATCAGAAGTCAGCTTATACTGGTTATGTATAGCTTACTGTGTAGCCGTGCGTACGTGAATAAAAAGTTATAAATATCTCATTTCTGCTAAAGTTTATCATAAAACCAAGGCATATAATAAAACGAAAATGACCTACTATTGTGTTGAAGAACCTTTGTTTAGTTAAATTAATATTGATGTGGAGATATAGAGGGAGGGTTGATATACAGGATGTAGCTACGACAATGGACAGCCATCAACTAACCATCATATACCACTGTATATGATGGGTAGTTATCTGAGCGTTGGCGTTGTAACAAGACCCTTCACGAAGCCGTCATATTCAAACAATAAGTAACTTTGTGCAAAATTTATTGAAGGGAAACTAAGTCTATTATTTTTGGTGTTTACGTAGTACGCAACTTAAAAACATTGAGGTTATGGGTGCATGCAACGGTACGGGAATCCGAGGGAGTATTTAAAGTGCAGTTATAACATATTTTTTTTTTTTTTTTTAAGAACAAAAAGCTAATTTATATTATCAACAAAAAAAATAACAAAATTAAATCCTAACTTAATAAAACAAAAAAAAAACTAAAATATAGCGTCGAAAAATTCATCCGCATCGCTGTCGACTGGTAAAGTACCCAAGAGACTGGCGGCATTACCACGTTGAATAGCAATGCTTAGCCTCTGGCCAAGGTAAAAGCCAGCCCTTGGGTCATGGGAAGTGTCAACCAGTCGTTTTGAAATTTCCTTAAAAAGAACATGAGCATTCGGACCCCACGGCCCGAGGGTTTCAACCCCAAACGGCTCGAAAATATAACTTCCGCTAAGGTTATTATATTTTCGCCGCTTGAGGTTTTCCGCAGCCGCAGCAGCAGCGCCAGCACAGCATGCCGAGCCAGGAAGATGGGATGGCGCAAGAGTATCGACACACGTTGCGTCCCACACTAAAGGCCTACCCAACTTCCATGGAAATAAAGACATACCGTCCGGTCTCTTGCCATCATCGCGTGCCAAGCCATTGGGTTCTAATACAGCTGGAACGCCGACGGTGACAAGAGCTCGTCGGATGATGTCATTAATGTTCGCGTGCCGCGCTAAACGACCCGCACTTCGGCTGCAAGAAAGGCCGTGGTGTCCGAGGCTGTTGACATCTTCGCCACAGTGACAGCGATGAGGAGAACAGCAAGAAGTGCCTAGCCGAAGAGAAGCAGCGAGGCGAAAAGTAGTGTCGTCGAACAAAGTGCCTATTTTCGACGAAGGTAGTGCAAGAAGCCAAAGACCCGACTCCCACCTACCCACAACCAGCAGGCGCGCATGCTCCGCAGAAGTAGCAGACGATTCAAGTAAATTGTTCTGTACTACTCTGCAGAGCGGCTCATCCCACCGTTTTTGGGAAGATGGATTGTCGGGTAGATCTGTATTCGGGCAAGCGAGTCTCCAGGCATCCATAGCCTCGGTGAAACACGGCACATCAAAATCAATCAGTGTGGATGCTAGAATTTTCCTGATTAACTTATCAGTGCCGTGGACCGAGGATATGAAAGCCGGTAAACTAATACTAGAAATTTTGCGGACGCCGAGTCCTCCCATACGAATGGGAAGAGTAGCTTGTGCCCAAGCTCGGTCGTCCAATGCCACATTTAAAATAGAAGTTAATGTATGCCTGATAATTTGGTCAATTTTATCTAAAAGGTGAGTGTGCTTCCATAAATGTGAAGCACGAAGGAAATATATTAATTTAGGGCCAAAACAGCAGTAGCGGATTAAAGTTATGGCCGAATGCATATTAATTTGGAACAATCTATCCGAAACGTCATTGAAATTTTGGATTTTTTCCTCAATAAAAACGGGAAAGGAATTGTCAAAGATTGGACACCCAAGGAGGCGAAGAGAGCTTTTTTCAATAATTTTGATTTCTGGAGCTATTGCGTTAAATTTAGGAAGTGTCAGATGTCTGTCAGAATTATCCGTTAAGTATAATTCACATTTCGAAAGATTGAGATCAAGGCCGATGGAATGAAATTCATTTTTTAAAAATTTAAGGTCCTCTAATACAGTTTCTGCATCGCCTCCCAAGGTTCCATCATCGAGATACCAAACGTTAAATTTGGAATTTAGCTGACGAATAATAGGGTGAATGGCTAAACTAAAAAGCACAGGCCCAAGAGGGTCACCTTGTTGACAGCCAACAGCAGATTCCAAAAGGTTGTCCCGATAGAGTAATTTAGAAGGGTGTCTGTAACATTGCCAAATGAAACTATAAATTTGGGGAATTTCTTTTCTAGTTACTGCCAGCAAGGTGTCCCTATTAACAGAATTGAAGGCATTCTTTATGTCAACCTTCAGGATGACCTCTCCTTTTTCAGAATGTAGGTAGGTCGACAAGGCGTGTACGGCAGCCTCACAGCCCCCCTTGGAGCCATAACCTAGCTGCAGGGGCTGAAATTTTTCCGAAACAAAATCACCAAAAAATTTACAACAAATTTTGGCTGCCGTACGGCGGTAAGTAGTGCCTACGGCAATGGGCCGAATGCCGCCATCCTTCTTACGCAGGGCGCATAAATTGGCCCCGTATAGAACGTCGATGACGGCCTCGTTCACCTTGCCAGAGAGCATAAGGTTAATCAAAGCCGTAAGCTCCTTCAAGAGCAACTCACCAGCTGCCCCGGCGCCTGAACAAATAAGATCCTTAAGGTGCTGAGGACTCAGGCCGTCGAGGCCGCCAGCGGAGCCGCTCCGGAAGGAGCAAACGGCTGTGACCAACTCTCGACCTGTAATGGTGAGGGAGTGGTTATCAGAATCAGGAGGATCGGGAAAAGAAAGGCCATCCGCTGCGGCTGGGTGTTTGCTCTCCAGAGCTGCGAGTGTTTCTGGAGAACATGGTGCCACCACATCGCTACTAAAAAGAATCCTGGCTGCTCCGCTAATGTCACCTTCCCCTAACTTAGATTCTACCAGATGGGATATACCTCTTGATGAGGTATATCTCTGTGTCTGCAATTTTGAATCTAAATTATGAGCCGAAATATTACAGTTTTCTTTAATTTGTGCAGTTAAAGTCTTTTTGGTTGCCAAATTTTTTTGTACATTTAGAATTCTGTAAGGGAAGGTGAGTAGTTGTTCCCAAGCACTTAGCGAGTTCTCGCGGACCGCAAGACGAACGCAACCTGCTAGGTGTTGTGCCACTAGAGGTCTAGCGCCGCGGGGAACTCGCTTCAAAACAGGAACAGAGGTTTTGAATTTGGACAGGGTTTTCCAAAACGGGTCAAAAGAGGATGTAGCTGGAGTTGTAGGTGTAGCTGTTGAGACAGGGTCTGAGATGAGTGCATTTGATGGTCTGTGCACCTTTCCAATGTGCACATTCAAACCCCGCTTACCTTTAAAAAACCGTGCCTGGGTACATAGCGGACATCTCTCCAGGATGCTCAGCGATGTTGAAGGTTGACAAGCACTGTTATCCACCACATCGCTGCTTCCACTCAGCATTTATATATATATGAATTGTACTTATATAATATTAAAACTAATAAAACGAATGAAAATAAAATAAAACCACAAATAAAAAACACTAAAACGTCTATGTGACACCGATGACAAAACGGATGACAACGACGGTAGCTGTGACGGGACCGACGCAGTCAAGTAGGCGGCCTAGGGCGCCGCGCTGCCGATGCATTTTGGCGCAGCCCTGGCAACCGTTGCCTGGAGACATCGAACTGGCGTCGCGTCCTCAGCGACACGATGAGAAAATAAATACATGAAATTCACAGTAATTCACTTCGTTTTTGAAATTTATAGGTATGGGTTGAATGTTCAGGAATTGTGTTTGAAGACGTAGGTATTTTATAAAATGATTATTAAAAATGGTTTTTGTATCACTTTGTTTGTTTGCAATCACAGCACTCAATTGTTTGTTATAACATATTAAATTGGTTTTCATAAAAATAACATCAAGAATGTTGATATAATTTTTACACAATATAAGATTTTTTTTGTAATAAAAAAAATCTAGAGATTAGATTACTTACTATTATTTTCATATTAAAATAAAAATTAAATAAAATTAAATAGAAATAAAAATTGGTCTGTGGATGGGTGGCCATCTTTACATACCGAGACCCCTCCGTGGCTCGGAAAATACTTTAAGCCGTTGGTCCCGGCTGTCATTCGTGGATCTTTGACAGTCGTTACGGGTCGTCACAAGCCCGAAATTCTGACAATCAGTCTTACAAAGTATCGTATTACCCAATAACTGGGTTGCGGAGGTCAGATAGGCAGTCGCTCCATGTAAAATACTGGTATTCAGCTGCATCAGGTTAGACTGAAAGCCGACCCCAACATGGTTGGAAAAAGGCAGGCAGATGATATTTTCATATTAGATTTATTTACGTTCCACGTTCCAACGTTCCAGTTTGTGATTCTGATTTTTCTTTTCAATATGTCACTTGTAAAGATATTATTAAAACCTTTCACACATTAAATGTTAAAAAGACCCCGGATCTATGGGGTAATTCTGTGGACGTTGCGAAGACGATTATAAACATTGTTGCACCTACTCTAGCTGTTATTTTTAATAATTGTATTGACTGTGGTGAGTTTCCTGATCTTATGAAATACAGTAAAATAATACCTTTGTTTAAATCGGGTAGTACATCAGACCCTACTAATTATAGACCAATTTCAGTGCTACCTACCTTTAGCAAAATTTTTGAAAAACTTATTTTAGATCAAATGCAAAGATTTTTTAATAAACATAAATTACTACATAACAAACAGTTCGGTTTCACAAGGGGTCGTTCGACTACTGATGCCGGTGTTGAACTTTTAGAACATGTTTATAATGCATGGGAGGATAAATGCGATGCTTTGGGCATCTTTTGCGACTTGTCCAAGGCATTCGATTGCGTTTTTCATGAAACATTAATCAGGAAACTGCACCACTACGGAGTCCGGAATGCCGCTTTAGATCTTCTTACTTCATACTTAGGTAATAGGATTCAGAGAGTTGATGTTAACGGGAAAAGATCACCCGGATCAATTGTAACAATGGGGGTCCCCCAGGCGTCAATTCTTGGTCCTTTTTTGTTTCTTATTTATATTAACGACTTGCCTTACCTCATAAAGGATAATCATGATATAGTGTTGTTTGCAGATGACACTTCACTTTTATTTAAACTCAAACGTCAGCAGCTGGTTACTGACAATATAAATAGCGCCCTCAATAAAGTAGTTAACTGGTTTAATGTTAATAACCTACTTCTTAACGAGAAAAAAACTAAATGTATTAAGTTTACCATACCTCACGTTAGACAAGTAAAAACTAGTGTGCTTATAAAGGATGAAGTGTTGAATCCCGAAGATACCACCGTATTCTTGGGCATAACTTTAGATGCCAAGCTTCAATGGGGCCCCCATATAGATAAATTATCAAAAAAGCTTAGCTCCGCAGCATACGCCGTTAGAAAAGTTCGTGACTTAACTGATTTAGAGACAGCCCGTTTAGTATACTTTAGTTATTTTCATAGTGTGATGTCGTACGGTATTCTGTTGTGGGGAAATGCCGCCGATATTCAGATAATATTTGTCTTACAAAAAAGGGCAGTTCGTTCAATTTATAAATTAAGTCCCAGACACTCCCTCAGAGACAAATTTAATGAGATTAATATAATGACTGTGCCTTCTCAGTATATTTATGAAAATCTTTTGTACGCACATAAAAATATTAATCTGTTTAAAAAATACAGTGATATCCATAATATAAATACTAGGAACAAACACAAATTCGTTGTTCCTACAACCGGGCTTAAGAAAATAAGTGGCTCGTTTAGATGCCAATGTATACGTTTTTATAATAAACTTCCTAGCCACATTCAAGATCTAAGCCTTAATAAATTCAAATCTTCTATAAAGCGGAAACTATGCCAGAAAGCCTTTTATTCTGTTAAAGACTATATTGAGGATAAACATGCTTGGGATTGAGCTGCTCCAATAAATTTACACAGTGAATCTTGTTTGGTTTTTTTTTTTTTTTGTTGCTTATTATTTATTTTATTTTCTCTCTTTATAGACGTGAATATTTACTTTGTAAAGTATAATATTATTTTAATTGTCGTGAAAGTGAGGACTATGTGGGTCTTTTCTATCTTTTTTTTATGTTTTCCTTCTTAGTTAGTTTTATTCATGATCTGGCAGTTTGAGTAATTTACGCGGCCTACCTAAATGTCCATTCTTTGGTATTGTTTGTCGAATCGTTGAGCTCCTCAAGTTCTGAGTTGAGTTGCACATTTTTTTTGACAAATGGGAGCACTGACTGGACAGGTCCCCTCAATCTGTGTGGTTCTTTCCTCAAAAGACCATTTCAGACACCAATCTACATGGTCCTCAAAATGATCTGACCAAGACTATTTCTGGATTTTTATATACACATTGACATTGATAAATTTTACATATACAGTGACATGAATATTTACTTTGTAAAGTATTATGTTATTTTTAATGACTGTGAATGTGAAGACTATGTGGGTTAATTTTAGTTTGCCTTTGTTTTTTTCTCAGATAGTTTTAGTCATGGTCTGGCAGTTTGAGTAATTTATGCGACCTACCCAAATGTCCTTTCTTTGGTATTGTTCGTCGAATCGTTGAGCTCCCTAAGTTTGAGTTGAGCTGCATGATTACTGACAAATGCGTGCACTGACTGGACGGGTCCACTCAATCTGTGTGGTTCTTTCCTCAAAAGACCATTTCAGACACCAATCTACATGGTCTCCACATGATCTCACCAAGATTATGTCTGGACTTTAAAAGAGACTGTGACCTCTGAGTTTGTTTCGGCCTTTCTTCTCAGAGTAGTCAGATAGGAAACGCCGACCTCATCTCGTTTTAAAAAAAAATATGATTGACGTGTAAAAGTGTTTGTACAAACCTACTTACAGAAATAAAATCATTTATCATTTATCATTTATTTATCATTTAGTTGTATAATATAAAAATGATGTTATTGTTGCATTGTTATTTGATGTTGATATAATAGGTTATCAATTATTTCCATGGTGTACGTGTTTTGTATTGTTTATTAGAGATTAATAATATATTTAGGCTAGGTTTAACACCTACATGTATCTAATATTGTAAATATTCGTATGCCGCTTCTAGCGGCGGATGTGACATCCACTTATCTATAATAGCCTCCCCGACCGATTTCGGTCACGGTGGTATATCTCAACGGAGATTAGCCAGGTACTCAGGAGATATTATAGTGCACAAGTGTGCGCGCAGACATAGGTGCACTCCCTCTTCTTTCACTCTCATAGTCCGATGGGACGGCAATCCGACACGACCGGAGAGAGATCAGGCGCAGGACCAACGGCTTAACGTGCTTTCCGAGGCACGGGGGTATCACACCGCCAACTTCCAAACTCCGGGCTGTTACTAAGAAATTCATAATGGAAAAACATTATTATCTATATTATGTAGCGACAACCAACAACCAACCAATTCCAACCCTTGTTGGTGTGTGCACCAACCTTGTACCTACCATATACATTGTGAAATTGAAAACATGCGACAAATCGAAATGGGAGATTGTAGTCATCATTAAGAACAACTTTTACTATGGGAACAAATCTGAAATCCCGAAAAAAAATCAGCTGTTCCCTACATTTATGTTTGCATAACTCGTCAATATGTAGGGAACAGCTGATTTTTTTTCGCGATTTGCAGCTTTGGTCCCTTAGTAAAAGTTGTTCATAATGATGAGTACAATCTCCCATTTCGGTTTGCCGCATGTTTTCAATTTCACCCTGTATAACGAATAAATGTATTTGTCTATAATAAATGTATTTGTCTATACAGGATTTAGATAGCTACATCCTGTATAGGCTGTGTGGGTGGTAGGCTGTCCATTATCATAGGATAATGGACATCCTTTAAAAGCTCCGATTACTATAGGCCGACCGTTTAACTAAGACGTTGCCTGAGGTAGCTACGCGGTGCGGGAGGGGTGATAAAGTTCACTGTTGACGAATCACTGAGCTCTCGCATCACGTGACCACACCCCTCCCGCACCGCGCTGCTACCTCAGGCTACGTCTCAGTTAAGCGGTCGGTATATAACCATAGTACTTTTATTTATATTGTTGTCTGCGATTCGTAGGCCAGTTTCGGATCAATCGATATCTAAATATACTGGGTTGTCACTGTTTAAAAGCGAGGCAAAAGCCTGTACTCATCTTGAGAAAGAGCAAGCATTACTCACCACACTAGCTCGCCTTTTTGGGAAATTTTGGTGCAAGTACAGATTACGGATGACTTTAATTTCAACCTTTCAAAATATTACATGAGAAGTAATATACATATGAGGGGCTCGTGGTTAAATAATTACAGCCATATGGGTCGATCGAAGGTTAAGCTACGCTTGCCGAGGTCGGTCCGTGGATGGGCGACCATCCATTACATATCCAGACCCCTCCGCATATCTTGGAAAGAACGTTAAACCGTTGGTCCCGGCTCTCACTTCTAGATCTTTGGCAGTCGTTCGGGTACCCGAACGATTGCCGAAACGAGCCTGAAAGTCTGACAACCAGTCTTACAAAGGAGTATATTACCCAGTATAAACGGGCTGTGGAAGTCAGATAGGCAGTCGCTCCATGTAAGATACTGGTATTCAGCTGCATCCGGTTAGACTGGAAGCTAACTTCAACATAGTTGAGGGAAACATGACACAAGTCAGCGAAACACGACCACGACGCAGACACTTCGTGTGTGTTAGTTAGTTTTTAGTGTAATTATAATGGTTTATGTATTTATAGTATTTTTAAGTTATATTAATATGGTATTGTATGTGTTTGTATGGGTCTTGATGTCTGAAATAAATAGATAATAATAGATAATCGTCGGTTGGTGCCGCATTTCATTAAAATTTCCCAAGGGGCCTCTGCGAGTTGGCTTCGGCCCCTCGTACGCCTTCCAAAGGACCGGGACCCCATGGTCCCGAGATATGGAAATTTATAAAAATAATAATAATAAAACATAGGCAGATGATGATGACGTATGTCACATACGCACCTTGTACATTTGGAAATGTTTAAGGAAACGTTTACACGGGTATATCTCAACCAACGCTTGAATTAATTGTATCCACTATTTATTCCACATACTTATATAAGAAGAAAATCGGGGCCATAATCTCTATGACACAATGAACGAAACCAAGCGAAATGAACGCGAGATTGGCGGGATTAGCTAAGGAATTGACGTGGTTAGGTAAGTAAGGAATCGTTAAGTGGTCAAAGTGAATTAGGGCCCAGTCCGAGCACACGTCGATAAGGCCTGATTTTTCCATCGCCAGATAAAGTTTATTCGAGGAATAAAATTGACGTTTGACTGTTTTTGTATGAAATAACACTATCAAAATTTCAAAATTATTCCTCGAATAAAGTTATCAAATGACTGAAGGTTCCGTACACAAAGTAGTTAAGTAACTACAAATTTACGGTTTTCGGATTTTTTCCTTTAATTGTGCTACATGACCTTGCTTCTTGCGAAATTTCATGATTCTAAGTCAACGGGAAGTACAAAAATGTTTAGGGTGCCGTTGACCTATAAAAAGGCAATAAACAAGGTCTTGTAGCAAAAGTAAAGGAAAAAATCCGAAAACCGTGTAGTTACATACCTACTTTGTACGGAACCCTCGGTGCACGAGTACCACTCGCACTTGATGAGTTTTTTTTAATAAGGTTGACAGCGAAAAAAAAGACTTTTACGTTACAGCAGTTAATATCTTCAGTCCTCTGTGTCCCTCTCTCACCATCTTGACAATAAAACGGCCGTATCTTTTTTTTACGTAAACTTAGAAGTTTGATTTTTTCACAGCTACAAGGAACCGCACACTTGAATACATGGTTTTAATTTCAACTCAATACCTTCACGCGTTCCCAAGATAAAGGGTCTTGACAGACGGACGGACGGACGGACAACAAAGTGATGCTATAAGGCTTCCATTTTTTCCTTTTGAAGTAGGGAACCCTAAAAATCAGCCCTAAGTAAAATAATATTTTATCTATACCATAATTCTGATTATTAATTTATTTTTTGGAAAATTTTCGATAGAACCTAAATATAAATATTATAAATTGAAGTCGCTTTATGTCTGTCTGATGTGTGACCGCGTTGTTGTATTTTCTATGAATGGTCGAAAGAAAAACTAACTATTCATGCTTCGCTCGCTCTTGCAACTTTACAAGAGCGAGCGAAGCATGAATAGTTAGTTTTTCTTATACATGCATGAATAGCATGAATAGTTTGTTTCCTTCAAAGGAACTGCTAAAGGAACTATCTAGTCTCAGTTTAGCTTTTGCAGAAGAACTACTGATCCAAAAATTCTCAGTAGTTCTGTTAAAGGAACTGCTAAAGGAACTAGTGAGCACAAAGGACTGGCCCATGTGCCCCTCCCAGAAATCCAAAAAAAAATCCTGGATCCGCCCACTTTAAGAATAATTAAGCTTTTTTGACATATTTTCTATAAAAAAGCTTTCAAATCATCAAAAATTATTCCTCAGACAAAAAATACCAGGCGTTTGAAAAATCAGCCCATAATGAGACATTAGAAAAGAAAGGACGTCGTATAATTGATTAATTAATTTGTTTAAAGAAAATTTAAAAACGTAAAAGTCTACAATACCTGAAATAGAAAATTATCAAGATATTAGCACGTGCTAAGCACAGCTTTCGTTTGCCTGTTTTCTAATCAAAGCCCAGGCTTTCAATCTCTTAGCGCCTCATAAGATGTCTAATTTTGTGCTAATCGCGTTCAATTTCATTGGAAAAAAAAGAAAAAGTTTATTATTATTTTTAAGGACACATTTCGTGAAACACAAAACACAAAACTAAATAAAAATAATGTTGCAAACAACAATAATAATAACAATAATTGTGTGTGCCTCACGGCTGCGCCAAAAAGGTTCATTTCAGTATTAATGCCAGACAGATGCTGTCTGACGCTGGTTTTCTAATGAACCAAAATTATTATTATATTATTTACTAGCTTCTGCCCGCGACTTCGTACGCGGATCCTGCTGCTTATGCCAGCGACAATGGGGTCGTCAAAAACGAAGATCTGAAACGTCTGATGTCGAGTTCTAAGAGCCCGGGGACGGGAAAACAACGGGATGCGCGAGACCATTCGAGACGTTCGTTTTAGTGTCGCTGGGCTTTGGAGTTCCACAACAGGTGTTCCAGATCTTCAAATTTATTCTCACAGCAGAAAATGCTCTTCACGTGGAATAATTTTTATATATAATTTTATAGATTCCAAGGCAGATTTAAAACTGTGTACGTAGGGATTTACTTCATGCAACATATTTTGAAGCAGTGAAATCAGACTATTGTTCAATTGCGGAAAGTTTTGGTTTCTAATATTTGCCTGATCTTGATAATTGGACACGAAATATATTTGGAGACACTTGGGGTAATTTTCAGGCAATAATGAACCAATAAGGTGATAAACTTGGCCTTGCACTTTGAATGTTGGCATAAATGGGCCTTCTGAAATCTTTTTCGCACCAAAAGATGTCATTTCAAAGGCATTATTGTACGAACGGACGTTGTCCAAGAAATGTTTTGACTGTGGTTGGTCACCGATTAGCAGTGATCTTAATATTTCTGGAGGATTTTGTAATATTTCCATATGTACTTTTCCACCTGAGCAACACATACCGTTTGTTTCTTTTTGCCATTTAACAGCTTCACAAAAGTACAATTTGAACCATACCTCCGATGGCGGAATAGGTACGTGGCGTAGTCAATCATAGGAGTATACGTAAATGTACTCCGTTCCTTATCAACCCAAGGAAGGTCGCCACGCCCTACGGCTATATCTTGAGATTGAGACACATCCGATTCTTCAGATGATGTCGACATTCTGTTCAGAGAATGTCGAAGTCGATCAGAATTCAAACGTTCGTTGCGCTCTTCTTCTGGCTCTTCATGCCGTACTCCAGCAATTCTTTCTATCTCACTTTCTAACTGATTATGAATATTTTGTTGTGTGCGTATTCGGGACAATGTATGACAATCTCGATCACCAGTTAGTCGCGCATCACGTTCATCACTCGTTTCAAAAGACCTGTTAGTAGATGTGCGAATATGCTGAGAACTCAAGCGTGATTCTGTATCGGTAAACGTTTCCGATTCTCGAGACAATGCATATCGCTCACGATCAGCGGACAGTCGCGCATCACGTTCCGCACTTGTCTGTAGAGACCTCGAAGCAGATGCGTAGATACGCTGAGAACTCAAGCGCAATTCTCTATCCGTGAACGTCTCCGACTCGCGAGACAATGCGTGAAGTTCTCGATCAGCGGTCAGTCGCGCATCACGTTCCCCACTTGTCTCTAGAGACCTAGAAGTCGATGCGTAAATACGCTGAGAACGCAGGCGAGCTTCGCGATCCGAAGAGGTTTCCACGGAGCGAGTTGCAGCCTGATGTTCTCGAACAGCATCAAGTCTCTCCTGACGCTCTTCGGTAGATTCTTGGGATCTTATGATCCTCAATCTTTTAGCTCCTTTGGAACATTGGGAAAGATTCTCCCCTCCCCCCTTTTGACCTCTTTCTAGGCATGGTTATAGTTTTATTGGGAAAATACCTGATCAATTAAAATCTAAGTGACTGCTGCCCTGCGTTACCGGGTAGGCTACCGTGTCACGAAGATAAATGGTAAAGGAAAATAAACACTCAAATAACATAAGCCCAAAGGCATATTTATTCGATAAAATAAAAAAAATAAATGGGAGATTTGGCCAGTAGAGTCAAATATTCAATGATATACCATCGTCATCAAAAATCTGTTCTAAACTGTGACCGCCTTCACCGCGTGGAGGTACTCCCAGCTTATGTTATTTTATAATTATACAGTGAAATTAGTGATAGCTTTGATTTCCACATCTGATGTTCCTGATCTTCGATTTTTATAAGTCAACAGGAAATGCCCATCAGACCGAACAACTTTTGCTAAGACGTCATTCCTTTATGTGTTATGGTGTAGCTGGGCTCTTGGAGTTCCACAACAGGTGTTCCAGATCTTCGATTTTTATAAGTCAACAGAGAGTGCTCATCAGATTGAACAACTTTTGATAAAACGTCATTCCTATATGTTATAGTGTAGCTGGGCTCTTGGAGTTCCACATCAGGTGTTCCAGATCTTCAAATTTATTCTCTCAGCAGAAAATGCTCATCACGTGGAACAATTTTTGCCATGGTACCATTTTTGTATCTCTTATACTTTAGCTGGTCTGTTGCGGTTCTGCATCAGGTGTTGCATTTTCCAAAATAAATTATATATAGCCTATATATTGCCCAGACTTAATACCTATGCAACAAAAAATAAACATTCAAATCCGTCCAGTAGTTCCGAAGATTAGCGTGTACAAACAAACAGACAATTTTTTTTTGGATTCGTGCTCTATTACTGTTTCTAAACCCCCCTCAACTATTTTTTTTTTAATATATTCAATGTACAGACACAGCTTTTTTACTGTTGTTTTATTATATGTATATAGATATAGATTTTAAAGAAAATTAAGAAAAAGAACCTAACCTACAAACCCTAAAATATAAATAAATGAAATATGCAAACAGTCAGTATTCAAGTGAATCGCAATAATCGGATGCAACTATTCGCCTATACTCTCCAGGATACGTGCGTTTGCTACGAATAACTGCAGTGCGATTCTGTAACCACCTCACCGTGAAGACTTGGGTGAAGTGAGCGTGGAGTGAGCTGTCAGTGTCATCCTGATGCTAGGGATTGATACTCTTGACAGCTCACTCTAAGCTCACTTTACCTAACTTTTCACGGTGAGATTTTTAGAGAATCGATCGGCTGAATCCTTATGGCAGGGGCGCGTTTTTTTTTTTGACATGTCCACTCGCAGTTGCAACTCGCTAAGGTTGCCTAACTGCTTAACCGGACTATCGCAGCGGCGCGGCTCTCAGCGCGCTTTATATAGCCACGGACGCGCAGGCGCGACGCGTGTGTACGTACTCTGATAGAATACCTTAACAAAATAATGTTCGCCGTGACTCTTTAAATTGACATAACTTTTTATTTATGAACCGATTGACATGAAATAAACACTAAATGTTAAGTGAAGCTTACTACAATATATTAGTGAACCAAATCTAAATCGAATAAGCAGTTTCTGATATTAGCGTGCACAAACACACAGACAAACCGACAAACAGACAAACAGACAAAAATAAAATTAATTACTCTTTCGGGTTCGGCATCGATATAATAACAACCCCTGCTACTTTTTTTTTATATACATATTTCCATTGTACAGACACCACTTTTCTATAATTTTATTATATGTATAGATTGGCTAAATTCGCCTTTAGATTCGACAAACCATCAGTACCTACTTTTATTTCCAAATTCAATCTACATACATATTGTTGTCCAAATTCCGATTGAAAAATAAATAAATAGGATATTAATTTTTCCCATACATATTCATGGGAAATTAACTCTGGGATCGCGATCAGGAATTTCAGAGCGGTTTCGGACGCGTTCGGGGGTTGGTATATAACTATGTGTAGATATGACCGGACAACAGAAATGCAATCGAGCCATGTGGTACCGCACAAATGATTAGAGATACCAGCCATCCGAAATTCGGATACAGAATGTATGATGTGATGAGTTTCGATTTTACGCGAGCGACTCCCGTTTTTACAAGTGTCATCGGCTGAAGAAAATCTATACAAAGTTAAGTTTATTCTTCCAATCCTATTACAGAGAACAAATGTTTTTTCTGTACTTAAATACAAAATATTTAAGTAAACGTTTTAATAGAATTCTTCAGCAATATTTGTGAAAATATAAAGACTTTAACTTTTTAATAGGATTATTTTACAACACTTTGGTTACAGTATCTCATTATATGATCGAAAATATACCTATTTTTAACCGACTCCAAAAAGGAGGAGGTTCTCAATTCGACAGTGTGTTGTATTTTTTTTTGTCTGTTTGCTATGCGTTATATATCCGGCAATTGTAAATCGATTTCAAAAAATTTTTTTTTAATGGATAGGGTATGTCTCAGGAGTGCTCCCATATAAATATTATTAACTTTGCTTGGGTAGTTTTTGAGTTAGCTTCAATAATACGTATTTTTGCCACTTAGTTTTTAATGATGATGTTATAATGTCTTCCTGTCACTGATATTTACATAGCAAGTAGTGTTATACTTACGAATCTGCGTGGGGTAAGTACAGCTTAAAAGTAAAAACAAAAAAAAAATAACAACCGACTTCCAAAAAAGACACTACGAAATGAAAAATAACTTTAATTTTTAAATTTTTTTTGGAAGTCGGTTGTGTTGTATTACATACGAAACTATATTTTCGAAGAGGCAACTAAAATTGTATTGTTAGTTTTGACGCTCAAACGTGCTTTTTATGTGAGTATTTGAAATAAATGATTTGACTTTAATAGAATTTGTTTTTTAGAACCCAATGATAAGCAATCGACAAATGGGCATCTTATAACTTCTGCTACGCTGTTTTTTCTTTATCCCGGTAAACACGGCATTAACTAACAAACATCAGTAACCCAGCGTCTCCACGGGATCTATACCTGTCTTGCTCATTCGCACACTATTTTACTCTCACGATATCCACGAAAAACAAAGGAAGAAAAACAAGGCGTATTAGCACATTTGATAAAAGTGTTTTTCTATCTTCCAAAAACACGACCGTTCTCACATATATTATTATTTACTAGCTTCTGTCCGCGACTTCGTTCGCGTGAAGATTCTTGTAGGGAACAAGAAACTTCACGCGAACGAAGTCGCGGACGTTTTCGCTCAGCGTTCTTTCTGATTTTTTTTTTCTGTTTTGGTCGGCTCCAAAGAGTCCTAGCGTGATGTTGAATATCCTATGGCCTTCTTCAAGAATTGGGCTATCAAATACAAGAATATTTTTTTTTAAATCCGACCGGTAATTTCAGAGATAAGCGCGTTCAAACAAACAAATAATCTCTTCAGCTTTATCATTAATGAAAAACGTGTAAATTAAACTAGCTTTTATATGAGTATTTAAGCCAATCCTAATCCCAATCCTAAGAACTTGGTACTACTAAGTATTTATAAGTTTGTAAATGTAATACTTTGTAAAAGGACCTAAATAAGATTTATTTATTTATTATCATTAGTATAGGTAGATATAGATTTTTATATATATTATTGCAACTTCTCCACATCATGTGTATGTCGCAGATAGATTGTAGAATCCGCTGTTTTACAAAACGACTAGTGGTTTTACAAAACAGATAAGTTATGTAAAAGAACTGAACAACGTTTAGCGGTTTTCCATAATTATTGAACTTGAGCAAAAAGAATTGCATAAATGTTAAAATTAAAATTCGAAAACATCAATCGGTTTCTTCCTAAACTTCAACTATATTTAACAACCCTGCATACTTATCTTCTTTGCTGACTGTGCATATAAGTTTAATTCTGAATGAAGAATGAATGGATGAGCCCGTGGCTAAATAATAACAGCCGCACAGGTCGATCGATCAGGTTAAGCTACACTTGCTGTGGTTAGTCTGTGGATGGGTGACCATCTTTACATACCGAGACCCCTCTGTGCCTCGGAAAGCACGTAAAGTCGTTGGGCCCGGCTGTCATTCGTGGATCTTTGACAGTTGTTACGGGTAGTCAGAAGCCCGAAAGTCTGACAACCAGTCTTACCAAGGGGTATCGTATTACCCAGTAACTGGGTTGTGGAGATCAGATAGGCAGTCGCTCCATGATACAGGTATTCAGCTGCATCCGGTTAGACTGGAAGCCGACCCCAACCTAGTTGGGAAAAGGCTAGGCAGATGATGATGTTTTTATTTATGAATAAAATATTGTCAAATTCGTAGTTCCCTAAAAACGTATGTATAGACGCCAGCACTTCAATCTATCCGAAACTTTCAAATATTCCCAATCAACTTTGAACCTTATACTTTAGCGATAAAGTTGAAAATCTATTATAGAAAGATTGTAGTAGCTTGATGTGTTGGCATCTGTACAATAGCTTTAATCCCGTAAAACCTACAAAATCTTGCAAAAATACGACTCCTAAACAAATAAGTGTACGTGAGAAGAATTCGTTACAAGGAACCTTATACATATATGTCCATTTTCCTCAACAAATAATACAACAAACGCCTTCCTATTTTGTCCATATTCTCGTCTGTTTATCCAACCACGTGATTTAGAGTAGATTGATTATAGACATTAGACATCATAGCAGATCAAATGGGCCATATAATTATCATAATCGTCCTTCTAGCTGTATTATTTGGCCTTGGAGAATAATATGTCTACACCTCTAGGGGTGAATATCTCAAACGGGTTCACGAAATTATTCCCCAAGAGATGAAAATAGGTATTTATAGCACCTTTGTTGTTTAAGTACTTATAAAATGATAAACAAAAGTGCTCCACTCATTTATTCAAGCTTTTGGAACCCTTAGAGATTCACATTGTTACGATATGTTTTGTATTGCCTTCCAGTCTAAAGCCAACGTAATTATTAGAGAACCAACCGATCAAATGGCTTCACACTCGTTTTAAGTACCTACGGCTCGAGGAAGGTTCTGTTTATAATTAGAGATTAAACGAACTTACCTGTGAGTGAAGTTCGATCCTAATTATATGAAGGCTTCGTCCGAAGAGATTAGCATTTATACACATGTAGTAACGCGTAGTACACACCATTCCACACTATTTTGAGAATATTTTGATTTATTCTGCATTTACATTTTTTTTTTTTTTTTTTGTGGGTACATTAGTACACTTGGTTCCTGCACCCGCAATCCGTATCATTTAGTTTAGAGTATAGCCCATTCACTTCATATTTTACGATTGATAAGGGTAGAGACTGAACGAGAAGGTGGGAGGGTTGCTAATCTCTTCGGACGAAGCCTTCATATAATTAGGATCGAACTTCACTCACAGGTAAGTTCGTTTAATCTCTAATTATACTTCAGGCTTCGTCCTCGAGATTAGCATTTATACACATGTAGACTTTTAGAGATATGAATCGTAAAATATAATTAAATGAAATACATGAGTTATAGGTTGCAAAGTATTTTGTATTGCTGTAACGAAAAAACAAAATCACTCATTTTACAATTGCTGTAATTTAGTAACTAAAAGGTTTACTTTTTAACTGAATCATTCATAATTGCCATACCAAAACAATCATTAGACACATTATTAACAGGTCTACTATAAAATTTTGCAAATGTTTGGGAGCTAGGGCTCCAACCAGCAGCTTTTCTAATTTGATCAATATTAACACCTAACCTTTGCGCAGCAGATGTGGCAGCATGCCGAGTGCTATGCGCAGTGAACGTGGAAGTATCAATTCCGCTTAAACTTAGGGTATTTTTTATCCATCTAGATAAAGTTTGTGCACCTACCGCTCTGTGCGGCCTTTTAAAACTGATAAATAAGGTATCCGTATTGATACGAAGTCCTTCAGTCATTACGAGGTAATCGAGTATAGCTTTTGCTGGACAAATCTCTGGTTTTTTATCAAAAAACGGAATAACGAGCATGGGTTGAGATGCCCCAATTCTAGATGTTTTTATGAGGTCGGGAATTTTAATTTTGATTTCATTTGGAAACTTTTCAATATTACAAATTTTAATTTTTGATAATGTTTGCACCCTATGTGCAGTGACGAGAGCTAACAGAGTAATTAATTTCTTAGAAATTTTTTCGAGGCTTATGTCTTCATTAGGGTACCATTTTTCCAGATAATTTAATACCAAAGACGTGTCCCAGGTTTCGTCATACTTAGGCAGAGGGGGTCTAGAACGAAATATTCCTTTAAAGAATCTTTTCAAATCTTCATTTCCGGAAATGTTTTCTTTAGTAATTAAACTCAAAGCGGACCGGTATGAATTTAATGTTCCGTATTGGGCACCACCATTATACGCAATTGTTAGGAAGTTCATAATATTTGGAATTGATACCTCATACATGTTCAATTTATTCTCATTACAATAAATGAACCACTTTTTATAGCACCCTTCATATTGTTTATAAGAGTTCTCCGAGAGAGAGTTAAGTACTATATCCATAGATGAAAGTGGGATACCTCTTTTTATCATCGCCTTGCGGATAAGATCCCTGCCACCAGTGTAATGCTGTTGCGCATGTGGAGACGACTGAAATCAGTAGATAAAATTAAATTATCATTAGCCCTGAAAATTACCATTTCTGACACCAAAAGACTTTTAAATAATGGGTACCACGGCTGTGTTGACCAGTGTGGGACAACCATGATACCCTTGGCGTTATCAGACTGGATTTTTCGTAATGATTTTAATATCATGGTAAACGGAGGAAACGCATAAAAATAAAATTCTGACCATGAAATTGTAAAAGCATTTACTGCGTATGCATCCGGATCTCTGTGCCAGGAGACGTATCTTGGGCATTTATTATTTAACCGACTGGCGAAAAGATCTATGTTTGGAGGGCCAAATTTTGTAATAATTTTACGATAGGCATAGTCTGCAATTTGCCACTCAATATCAGGATGCGTACGTCTCGACTCTTTATCCGCTTCAAAGTTCTCTGAAGAGGTAATATATGAAGCGAAAACATATAAATTTCTATGTTCGCACCATTGCCAGAGTTGCTTCGTAACGTCTGTCAAATGGGGAAACTGGATGCCTCCCATCCTGTTGACGTAGGAAATAGCGGTCGTATTATCAATTCGAAGAAGAATCTGGGAGTTAGATATATCTTTAGCAAATATTTTAAGGCCGATATAAGCAGCCATAATTTCTAAATAGTTAATATGTTGGCTGAGCTCAACGTCTCTCCACAGGCCACTAGCTCTCTGATCACCACACGCGATTCCCCACCCCGTTGTTGAGGCATCCGAGAAAATTTCAAGGTCATATTTATCTATTTTGATTTTACAAACAGAACGATCGATAGCATGATTCCACCATTCAAAGTCTAATTTTAATGAATTTGGTATATTCATAACTGTTTCATAATCATTGTTTGAATCTTTTAAATTAAGGTATTTACATCTTTCAAACAGTTTGGTATAGAGCCAGCCATACTCCACAGCTGGGCAGGCAGATACCAAAAGACCAACAAAGCTAGCGAAAGCTCTGATTTTGCATTGTTTTAAACTCGACATTCTTTTGATTTCTAATTTTATTCTATAAATTTTTTCTTTTGGTAATGTGACCTGAAACTTTCTTGTATCTACAACATATCCTAAATATCTGCAAATGTGTGAAGGACTGAAATTACTTTTTTCCTTATTTATAATAAAGCCAAGGCTCGTAAGGAAGTTTTGAGTTTCTTGTAGGTTTTTATAACATGCTTGCTGATCATGACCAATGAGGCAAATGTCATCTAAGTATATAGTAGATAAGTGTCCACGTGTTCTCAATAATTTCATAACTGGTTTCATAACCTTTGTAAATACAAACGGAGCAGTATTCAAGCCGAAAGGTAAGATATTAAATTCATAAATAGAATGCTCAAACTGGAACCTGAGATATTTTCGATCATCTTTATCAATCTTAATTAAATAATATGCGTCTTTTAGGTCGATAGTGCATAAGTAACAATCTCGTGATATCAGTTTTAATACAGTTCTCAAGTCTTCCAGTTTGAAGTGATTAGTATCAATAAATTTATTTAAAGATTTTAAGTTTAAGATAAAACGCATCTTTCCGCTTGGCTTGGGTATTAAAAAAACATTTGACAAATATTGGTCAGACCGAGCTTCACATTCCGAAATAGCTCCTAATACTAATAAATTGTCGATGGCTTCAATGAAGTGTGCCCTTTCTAACTCAGAATATTTCCGAATGTTAGGAGGTACTGATTGAATTGGTAACCGAGTAAAGGGAATTTTGTAGCCCTTTATATATGAAAGGATCATTGGATCATGAGTGATCATTGACCATTCTTTATAAAATAAGGACAATCGACCTGCAGGTTTTACCGTGTTTAACGACGCCTGTAGTTCTGTCGCTGCTGCGGATGCTGAGACTGCTTGGATGAGCCGGCTGGCCGATTGGGCGTCGAGGTCACTGCAGGCTCCTTCATCCTTGGTGGGCCCGTCGGCCTGCGAGTCGGACCCGGATTCTTCCAGTTTAAATTCCTTGAAGAATTAGCTGTGCTCTGTGTAAACTTCTTATTGGCAGGCTTAGGTGCCGGTGGCTTAAGATCTGTACCAGATTTATTGATGGCTTTCGCAGTTTTTATGGTTTCGGCTAAGTTCTCACCGAAAAGAAGCTTATCAATTTTTGTATTCTGTAGCTGCTCTCTAACTTCTTTCTTTACAGCATTCAATAGGAAGTTTCTCCGCGTCACAGAGTCAGCGTGTTGGCTGTCGCAGATGATACGAGTAGAATCCATCAGAAGTTTGAGTAAAGTGGTGTTTTTCTCCTTAGCAGACAATATAAGCGTGATGGCTTCTCCTAAGGAAGTAATGGCTAAGGTAAGTTGTTTTTGTTTACTTTCTATAGCTTTATCGCGTTTAGAAATAATATCTGACACAGCTGCTTTTATTTCTGCATTCAATTCTGGAGGATCAATCAACTTGGCATTTTCAGGAGTTAAATATTTTTCTTTAAGCTCCTTACGCAGTTCTTTTGTTATCCCCGCCGTAGTCCAATGTTGAAATCTAATTGATAATTCTTTTTGTATATTTTTTCCATATTTTTTATCTGTTGTAGGATCAGTGCCTAATATATCCAACAGTTCATTATCAAGTCCTGAGTCTTCTGTTGCAGGTATCGTCTCGTCTGCAAGCGGAACAGGCTCTAGGACTACGGGCGGTGAAGGGCCTGCAGGATCCGGCGCAACTATCGCGACTGACTGAATTTGGACAGTGTTTTCATCGCGTGATGTGCTGGGAAGTGGATCTGGTTCCAGGACCACCTCGGGCTGCGTTAAGTCTACATCTATTTGTAGCTCGGGAGAAGGCTGATCTAGGTCTGACATGACCGCTTCATTGTTAAACAACCCCATATTTTCTCCGTCTGAAAAGGAGACGTAAAGTCCCATGTAGCCTGGCAATGCGGGTCAATATTATATTGTAAGTGACAGTCCCAAGTTTTGATAACACGTACTGTCCACAAACAAATTTTTCTAGCACCATGAGACAGTCCCATTGTACTGCTCGGCGGGCCGGGAACTGACTGCATTATTATCGTAACAATAAAATAGAACAAGTTGTTCAATATGTTAAACTTTAACGTTTTGAATATAAAACACGTTAATTACGTCATAAGTAATAGTCTAAAAGACTGAACTGAATTGTTAGAAATTAATAGTAAGAAACAGTCCCAATGCAAGCAAGTACTGTCCGCAAACTATTATTTTGTAAAGAATAATTAAATCTTGTTTTGTCTGGCTCGTATTAGTGAAAAAACAGTCCCACTGTACTATCCGTAACACTAATTCCTCGAGTAGAAAAACTAAGAAATATGTACCTAGGTGTATTGTTGTTGGTAGGTATATACAATGTATAACAAAGTAAACAAGACGTGTAATTAATAATAGATGAAGATCGTTATGCAATCAAATTGAAGAAAAAAATAATTATGCAGTGGGTAAGTAGGTCAACCACTGATTAATATACAGGGTGGAATCGAAGTCATGGGCATTATTTTAACCTAAGGCACTACTCACGATACTGATTGCATTAGGGCTATTAATACGCAAATCAAAAATATTATTAATGCAAGTAAGGAAAACCTTAAAAATGTAGTAAATCAAATTGCACAAGGCTTATTATTGCAAATAAACACTTAAAGTAATTAAAACAAAATACTTCGTTAACGCCAATAATTGTTGAAATATCAAAATCTTAAAGCGCAGTACAGCGCAAAGCGAAATGTAAACAAACATCACCTGCGCGCGCGCGGGTTTTTCCTTACAAGTAATAATAACAATGGGCTACAAGACATTCCGTCCGGCGGGATTCCCTGAACTCTCTCCGTCCCACTCCCTCACTCGCAAAAATACGAATATCACCCCCGCGCGGGGTATGCTTCCCGCCGCAACACGAAGTCACGAACCCGGAACCAGTGTCATAACGACTGCGCAGGTGCATTGACGCGTAATTGATTTATTGATCCCGTGACGTAATCGCCGTACTCGCCGCTCGCGGCATACGGTGCTTGGATTGCAGTGTATTAAGTGTTAGTGTAGTAGTTGTGTGTTGTGTGTGTGTTTGTGTACACGATGCCTCGACCGCGTAATGTGCAGGCTAGGTACACCAACCAACAATACCCACAAATGGTTGTAATTTACGATCGCGCAAGAAATTTAGTATGAACTCGTGAAATGTTCCATCGGCGCTACCCGAACGACCCTATTCCTTCACGGGGTCTCATTCCACCAGAACCACTCAGAACCTGTTGGATTTTTCGTCTTTTCACGTGCCAGCACATGCACAAGCTCGTGGAAGAGCACCCGTTTACCCTCTGTCACTTTACCGACAAATAAGGTTTTTTCAAAACAATCCACAAGCTAGGTACGTAAATGTTTTTTTTTAATGTATGTTAGTTGACGTAGTTTTGACCGTCCTAAGCCGGCAAAGTACGAAGGGAAAATTGGAATTTATTATGAATCAATTCATTGGCAACTTACGAATGTCACGTGAGTCGGGCGGGGTCAAAGAATTCACGCCCAATGACGCGCGTACGGCGTAGTGTACCTACGCATTTGCTATCGAGAAGCGCAACTAATTTGAAACTTTGTATGACTTACTACATTTTAAGGTTTTCCATACTTGCATTAATAATATTTTTGATTTGCGTAATAGTAGCCCTAATGCAATTAGTATCATAAGTAGTACCTTAGGTTAAAATAATGCCCATGATATCAAATGCACCCTGTAGACAGTTCGAAAAGAAAACATACCTTGATCATCTAACGGAGAACGGCGGTACAAACTTGATGTTGACGATAACTGTGAGTCATCCGAGTAATATGAATCACGCGATCGACGCCGTTTGCGTCTTAATTTTCTTTGTAATCTTCTAATTTTATGTTTTATACGATCACAATCATCACCTTTTCTTTTAGGCATTATTATATCAATATAACAATACCACTAGATAACTTTAATCGAGCGAGTGTGGAACGGCGTAGCACTAAAAGGCGAATGATACGGATTGCGGGTGCAGGAACCAAGTGTACTAATGTACCCACAAAAAAAAAAAAAAAATGTAAATGCAGAATAAATCAAAATATTCTCAAAATAGTGTGGAATGGTGTGTACTACGCGTTACTACATGTGTATAAATGCTAATCTCGAGGACGAAGCCTGAAGTATAATGGCCTAACGAGACACGACTGAATTGCTATAATAGTAGGTTCGATGCTAAAAGCAATTTGCCAAACCTCCGCTTCTCAGTTCGACAGTACAATATCCTAAGATTAGACCCAGTTCTCAGTATTCGAGGCAGTGTTTATGTGTATAGACTGTCACAACCGGGACCGACGACGGTTCGTCGACCCTTTCGAGGCCCGGGCCGTCTCTAAGTGTTCAGATTACACAGCAAAACAAAAAGAAAAAGAAGATAATCATTCCGTAAATCGTAATGCTGATAAAACATCCTTAGTAATCACAACATCTAATATATAAAATGCTCGTGTCGCAATCGCGATGTTCGTTACCAAACTCCTCCGAAACGGCTGGACCGATTTGTATGAAATTTTGTGTGCATATCGGGTAGGTCTGAGAATCAGCCAACATCTATTTTTCATACCCCTATTTTTTTTTTATTGCAAAACGACGTTCGCGGGTTCTGCTAGTAATATTATAAAACAAAAGCGCACTGAACGCGATGAACTCAACAACTAACGAACGAATTTTCATACGATTATTACCAATGGACGGCGTGATTCATCAGGACGGTTAAGGTGTATAATTAATTGAAGTTTTGTGTAAATTCAAATTAATCGACAGCCCCATTTTATGTCCAGGAAAATCACTGTCCATCCTAAGGTTGCCTGGAAGAGATCGCAGAAAGCGATAAGGCCGCCCATTGTATATTTTGTAGTGTTTGATGTATTTTAACTTGTTGTATTTTTGTGGTGTACAATAAAGTATATAAATAAATAAATAAATAAATTGGCTGAAATAAGACGACGATTGTTGAAGATGTCGGAAAAAAACATGCCGACTGGGAGCTTTCCTGGCTTGCGCCGCATAAACAATAGAGCTATATTTGGCGCAGCCGTGAGGCACACTCTCCTGCTAATTTCCTACATCGGACTTTACATTATCAATTTGTTTTTTGTTTTGTTTTTATCTGATGTATGTACCTAGCTGTATTATTGTGTGTCTTTTAGTCTGTGCTAAATAAATGTATTTTCTTTCTTTCTTTTTATTATGAAAACAATGCTAATACATTCCCAGAGGATATTTTCCGACACCCACGCGGATAAAGTCGTGGGCAGTATAGAGTATATATTTACATATGATATTATAAATAAGAGAGAGAAAGTAACTGCGTCTATCAACGTTTAGCGGTCAAGGGGGGAAGGGTAAGCCTACCCTAAAGAACTTTTCATTCCTTGACCGCTAAACGGATTTCGATAAAATTTGGCACACAGGCAGACCGTGACCAAGGTTAGGACATAGAATATTTTTATCCCGGTAGTACGTACCCATGGGATAATTGCTGACCTCCACGCGGGCGAAGCCGCAGACAAAAAGCTGTCGTAAATACCTTAATCTAGCTAGACAAATCATAATTTGGAATAGTTATCTTTCATTTTATTTTTAGTCATATCCCGTTACGTTCTTTCAAAATTCTAGGACACAAGCTACGTGAAACTTCATAGGAATTAATAGCGCGCAACCAAATCTAGTTACTTTCATGGCGACAGAAAGTTTTAAAAATGACTTGGAAACAATTGAAGATACACTTGAAACTGGACTCATTACAACGACGTTATGGTTCATAATCCCAAAAATGGTTATTTTCTCTTTAAAGTAGCTAAAGGTATGCCTTTTTCACAGCGTCTACAGCGTCGTAAGTAATTCGTATTCACATCAAAACGCGCCCGAGATCCAAACTGATTTGTAATATCCTCCGCCGACGAAGGGTTTGTTCGGGTTATTTCGGGATAATTGTTTTTGCAAGACCCTGTTTACTAACCCCCGGGCTTCAGAAAGTTTATTCATTTTAATCCGCTGTCAAATCCTTTATCAAGTGAATTGATTTGCAGTTTTTTTTTTTTTGCATCCCGTTCTCTGTCTCTCTTTTGGGTCGCGTACTTCATTACTGAAGGTGTGTCCCTGAGAGGCCTTCGTTGCTTTGTGCACGATGTTCTTCCACTTCGTTCGGTTCTCAGCTTCTCTCTGGGCGGTCGTAACAAAAGAGTCCAGTGAAGGCCGTTACTTGGTCTGATTAGTGGTCAGGTGACCGGCCGCGAGGTCTTTTCCCATTTACCTTGCCCATTACTACCAACTTTTTCAGATTATCTGGTTCCCGACGGGCAATGTGACCAAAGTAACCGAGAATCCTTTGGTAACAGATCGTGGATAGTATATCTCGTAAGCGTATTTGCGTCACGTTACCGTCACTGTTAGGCTGCATCTCTGCGTCCCGCTCTAGGCTAAGGCCTCTCTCCCCATGACTTCCAGCTCTTTTGATCCAAGGCTAAAGTGGACCACTGGTCGTTTGTTTCGTCCAGCTTGTCCCGCCATCTTCTACGGGGTCTGCCGCGACGCCTTCTAGCTGTGTCAGGGCTCCACGTGGTGGTTATTTTGGCCCACAGTTCATTGGGAGTTTGCATCACGTTAAATGCAAAGATATGTATTTTCTATCTTTCTTATATTGACCCATCACGTGATGAGGCTTCCAAAAGCCCGAGAGTGTTGAAATAGGAATAAGTTTAGCAGCCGTGAGCTAAAAATAGATGACCCCCTTTCTGGGAGCGCCGGAATGGTGACAAAGGCACTGAGTATCAGGTTTAGTAGAGTTTAATTAATAACTCAATCTGTTTTGCAATTTCGTTACAGGACACTGTAATGAGAGTGTATAATAATACTGTAGTTATCACAACTTTTAGCAAAGTTCGGTGTTAGTGACTATAATGCTCAATATATATATTTTTTTTTTTATTGCTGAGTACCTGCCCTAGACCTCGATCACGCCTGATGGAAAGCGATGGATGAGGTCTATGATGGAACGAGTGTGCCCAGAAGATGCTTAAGGCACTGGAACTCCCACGCAACGATGAAACAGTAGGCTGCTTGACGCCGGACTCCGATGGGGTCGCAAACTAGGCGGGTATTAGCCCTACCACCGCAAGGGAAGAATTGGCCAGGCAAATAAGGTGTTGGGTGTGACTGTCCAGGATGCGCCGAGCGGTTCAGTTGAGTAACTGGCCGAATAAACTGCGCTACACGAGGAGGCTTCTTTGTGCATCCCAAAAAATGTTGATTAATTGATGATTTTGATTACTTTTGACTATTGGGTTTTTGTAGGTATACTTGGAGAATCAAAGTCTTAGAAATAAGCAGCTCCCAAAATGGACAACACCAAGGAAAAGACATGAAGAGAGAGAAAATATTTTGTAGCTATTTCTGGATACTTAAGTACCTACTTATATTCCAAAAACCTATCTTGGCTTTAACTCGTACCCGCAGTTAACGGCGGCATAAAAACCAATACTGCACTTTGGAGATATTAGGACGCAATGCTCTGGTCGTGTGCGCGCATGCTAATGAGACCCTCTAGTGCTAAGTCCGGATCTACGCGCCTTTTACCGGGACACCGCAGTGAAGTGTTCCTGGGATTCCCGGGCCTGTGTTGAAAATGCGTTTGCGAACATGCCAAGAGGGTACACACTTACTTCTAGTACAGCTCAACTTAACGTGTTCTTATATCATTGTGACGATTTATGTCGGTGCTCTCGAAAACGTCTTGAAGTTCCCCCATTTTGAAATACATATGAATAATTTTACGAATGAAAGAGCGCGGGATATGGAATATTTTTGCATTAACCATGTGCGTGTAACGTACTATAGAACGACCGCTTAACTGAGACGTTGCCTGAGGTAACTGTGCGGAGCGGGAGGGGTGATAGATGGTTGTCACAAGTTGACGAATCACTGAGCTCTCGCATCACGTCACCACACCCAGTATATTCAATGTACTCTGTGACCACACCCCTCTCGCACCGCACTGCTACCTCAGGCAATGTCTCAGTTAAGCGGTCGGCCTATAAATAAATGTAGTGGAAAACAAATTAAGAGGCGTTCCACACGCTATGAACATACCAACTCTATATCCAGGGTGTCAGGAACATCAACGCACAAAACTAGAATGATTCTATGAATTCAGCTAACACACTATCAATTTCAATCTGGATCATTTCGAAGGATATTGCTAATCCATTGCTTCATGTGTTCGAAAAATGTGTATGCTCAACAACATAAAAAACGCAATGAATGTTGTTGAACTGTCAAAATGAAAACTATTGCTACTGATAGTGTGTTACGCAATCACACCGCTGTTACCATAGATTCAAGACATGATTCTAGACACCATAGCGTAGAAATGTTTCATCGGTTATAAAAAAAAATGCTGTTTCATAGGAAAGTGCAATGTACAGAGGCCAGCACATTAAGCTACCCCACTCTGTCAAATTTCTTTGATAGATTTTCAACTTTATCACAAAGCAGTAAGGTTCATGTTCAATTGGGAAAATTTGACAGATTGGGGTAGCTTGATGTGCCGGGCCTCTGTACTTCCCTACGCCGCCGTCAAAATGTATAATAGCATTTTTTTTTTATAGCCGATGAAAAATGTAATAACCGACGAAAAATTTCTACGCCCCCTGGTTCAGAATCGTGTAATGAGCCCATGGTAACAGGGTAATTTATCTGTCATGGCTTCATTATTAATTATTTTACCTATTATGGTATAGTAATTTTATTGTAGCGTCTTCATATATAATTATTGCACAGGCCAGCACATCAAGCTACCCTAATCTGTTAAATTTCTTTGATGATTTTCAACTTTACTACAAAGGAATAAGGTTCATATTCAATTGGGAAAATTTGACAGATTGGGCGCTTGATGTGCTACCTCTGTACACGAAATATTATAAAACATTTTAAAAGAGTGACGGTGGTTTCCATTCATCTCCATACTACCTTTTAGAAGGGGCGACTAGAATCAATTCTATGTTATTGTATCTTCTAATATATAAAATTCTCGTGTTACAGTGTTAGTTACCACTTACCCTCCTCCGAAACGACTGTACCGATTTGTATGAAATTTTGTGTGCATATGGGGTAGGTATGAGAATCGGCCAACATCTATTTTTCATACCCCTATTTTTTTTTTTGCAAAATGACGTTTGCGAGGTCAGCTAGTAGATCATAAAAATCGGTTTGATCCGTTCTTGAGTTAATGGTGTAACTAACGCGACTTTGTTTTATAATAAAATGTATGTATTTAATGTAATGATTTAGTGAATAAGTCGTTGGTGTGTCAATAAATAAATAAATAATAAGTATAGAGGTTTTGGGTGAGGGTGACGTTTAAAAGTGCCTTTTAAGCTTTTAAGTGCCTATTTGAAATAAATGCTTTGACTTTGCGATTGCACGTCTAAGTCACAGATTACTAATATGTAGCAAGCTAGTCTATGTGCATGCCCTGTTTAAAAAATTATTCTTAATAAGTATAACTACTACTTCCTAAACAAAGGTTTTCTTTAGATCAGGTTTAACCACCGAGCTAGTTATTGAATTAAGAACCTAACTGTTATAAAAATGCAGTTTTTTATACAAATAAAATTTAATTCGGTGCTTTATTGTCATTTTAGTATTAAGTACTTCGCCTAAATCGAAATAAAGTTTGAAATACAAATACTAGCTCAAAGGTTTAGGCTAAAACTAAGGTTAGATTTCGTTTTGTCCTAAGACGGCTAGGCTTTATTTTCAGACAAACTGGCGACCTGTTGCCAGTCCTTTATGAAAAAAGTAGTATGCATTGACGTAAGTGATCGGAGGGAGGGTTGGGGAGTGGGGGGTGAAAGCAAACTGTCGCAGTGTCTGTGTATTAATCAGTGTCAAAGAGTACTTTGTATAGACTGAAAATCAGTGTGAAAGAGGATGCCCCACAATATAGACGTTTTGAAGGATGCCCCAAAATTAAGATTTTTTGAAGGACAAAGGGATTCGGCTTTATCGAGAAGAATGATCGAAATGTAACTTTTAATGAAGGAGCTTATTCGTCTGTTTTTTATTAATTAAATTACGTCGGTCTGCTTTTAAGAGTTCACGAAAATAGACTGGCCGGTACTTCATTCACATTGTAGGCCCTCATGAAAAGCCCGGGATGAAAGTGTTTATTTTAATATTATATTTTCCTCACGAACGATCGTAACTTTAAGAATTTAGTGCAAATTCGCCGGGTGAAGTTTTTTTTGTGCTTGTTTAAGGCTTTTTTGTTAATTTTCAGAGAGGTTGATGTAACAATAAAGTGTTACAATTGGGTTCGGGCATTAAAACTTACATGTTTCAAAGGAAATGGGTCAAAATACTTTTAGTAACATGATCTCCTACTAAACATTTTGATCAAACACAACATTCACAAACGAACAGACAGCAATAAAACTTACCTATATAAACCGTCATCCATCTAAATAAGTCTTGGCTCGGCTCTAAGTTTTTCCATGAATAACTTTTTAATAACACTGACTTTCATTTTACAGACGAAACTGCGGAACAAATCACTCCCAGAAATATTTGATATGAAGAAACCACTGCTACTTTTAAATAACTAAACATTCTCACAATAACAAAGTCTTCCACAATACACAAGCCGTTTCATATTAAAACATAAATATGTTAAAAGTTCATTCAAAATATTACATCGTACAGAAATAAAGAGGAAGGCAGAGCTCTGGACGCGAGCGCCTGGCGCAAATGCCCGAGCAACACTGAATGAACAAACGCAGACATTGAATTGTAGAATCTACACAGGCGCTCTCACGAGCTAACATAAGATCGCTAGCCACTAAGAGGTGACGTTGCTGGAATAAAAATAATTCCAATTACTTTCGTTTCATCTTTTCATTCACTGTTGAGAGGCAAAGGCGATAATACTTAACCCCTCCCTCACCGCCTTCGCCAGCAAGCAGCAAACTTGGCTTGGCAGTTGGCCTTACATATGTCATAACTTAACTGTATTTACCCCCTACTTCGTTTATAGTAATCATAACGAAAACGTTAAGCACAAAAACGTAATCAAAGTTACTAAAAGCCCATTTAATGCATATTGATCGATATTACGTCGAATTCAATTTTGCGTGACATCAGCTAATTGCACGTGGGAATATTTGCATCTGTTCACTACGACAATATAAATATGTCTAAGTGAGCGCTCAGCCTTCGCGTGATATATAAAGAACGCAGAACTGTGTTTATTTCGGTGGTTTGTTCCGTTTTCGCGCCTCGACACCTCAATCGATCTTCGTGAAATTGGGCTCACAGATATAATTTGTGATATACGAAGGACGCCATAGGCTGTTTTAACAAGCAACGCGAGAAAACTAGCTACTGAAAACGTGGATAGCTTTGTAGCTATCCACGCTATCCACGTTTACAACCTATAGAAGCGTATATCAAATATACATAGGTATATTACATACTACACTAGCTTCTGTTTTTTTGTTCCCCCAACCCACCCCGTTGCATCGCATCGACGAATAGAATATTATACATAGAATAGAATATTCATTATTATATACACCATAAATATTAGGTGCAGAGAAGAGTGTAGATATTTCACAAGGCGTGACACAATGGGCGGTCACAGCGCTAAAAGCGATATTTTAAAGACAGCCTTTGGATGGATTTAGAGAGAAAGGACAGACAATACTGCAGGTAGACTGTGGTGTACCACTTACATATATACGATAAATACATACATAAAAAAAAGTATAAGGTTTACTGGGGCAATTACGATAGCGGGTATATTCCATTGGATTTTAATTTCTACCAAACGCAGTGGTATATATATTGTGTGTCATGAAGGAACTTCAAACGTTCTTTAAGATTTAAAGAGTGGGTTGTAGTATTGAACAGAATACTGTAGAGCTGAAATAAGACATGTTTTTATGTGTATTTATGAAATAAAGGAGACATTAAACAATAATAACCAGCCAGTTACTGCACTGCAAGGAGAAGTCTCCAACATAGTTTAAATCAAATCTTTCTTAGTTTTGCAAAAGTCCTGGGATTTTCACGAAGATTTGATGCTCCCAATTATCTCGCGACATGATACACTACACATGACACAATGAAGATCCCCCGACGTGGCGACCAAGGGACTCAATGAAACTAAAACTTTTGTGAACTACTTACGACAAGTTATTACAATCGTAGAACATTTGCGGCCGAACCTATTAACTTATTAACAAATCGCTACTGATGGTAGTCAGTAGAATTAAAACTGTCAGTATAAGTATAATTAAGTACTCTCCTGTGACAGAGACGCAGACAAACAGAAAGACAGACGGGTGTAGGTACAGGCGTAGGCTTAGTACCATAAGGGCGCGCAAAAAAGCAAATTAATTACGTAAAACATAAAATGATAGTAGCGTGATTGCTCTTCGTTTATTGTTTGTTTGTCGCCGCTAAATGGTTAGTTACTTTAATTCATTTAGGAGCTTAGCTAAGCTTATTTTTCGCTTTTTGTAATCTATGCACAGAAAACAAAGTCGGGTTAGTTACACCATTTATACTTAACTCAAGAACGGCTACACCTATTTTGATTATATTTGATTTGTTGGATCTGTTTCCGTCCCGAATAGTAGAATAACTATTAAAACATTGTAAAAATTCACGGAAAAAAATAATAATGAAGATAATTCATTTTCTAATACGTTTTGTATGAAATGGCTTTTTTGATGATATCTCAAGAACGGATTGACTGATTTCGATGGCGGTACAAAGATCGCCGGGAGAGCTAGTCTATACTAATCTATACTTACTAATATTTTAAAGAGGAAAGATTTGTATGTATGTTTGTAACGAATTTTCTCAAAAAGTACTGGACCGATTTTAAAAATTCTTTCACCATTTGAATGCTACATTATCACTGATTAATATAGGCTTTTTAATTGCAAGAAAAATGTCCACCCGTGCGAAGCCGGGACAGGCCGCTAGTAACAAATAAAAGAAACTAAACCAGTAGTTACGCGCCTCGCAGCCAGGCACGACGCGACGATGCGACGCGATTCTGATAGAACTTGTTCTATGAAAACTTCGTGGAAATAATAATGGCCTTAAGACTGTGCCGACCCTACAGTGGCGCCCTCAACGTTTGTTTGGTTATTTCATACAATTTAGAATGAAAATGCAGAAAACAAGCACGTTAAGTTGTGCTTCACAAAATTATACGTTAATATTATTAGAAGCGGTAGTTTTATATTGTTTAGTTTTATCATAATCCTTAAAACGGAATATAGTGGCCACTTTTATCCGTTTTAAGGATTATAATGAAACTAAACAATATAAAACTACCTTTTATAATAATATTAACGTATAATCTTGTGAAGCACAACTTAACGTGCTTATTTTCTGCATTTTCATTCTAAATTGTATGAAATAACCAAACAAACGATGAGGGCGCCACTGTAGGGTCGGCACAGTCTTAACGTGCACTACGTACGGCTAACTCTAGTTTTAATCATAAATGCAAATGTGAAAAGCTCTTTGCAACCAGCAGCAATGCCAGCACCACAATGGATCGCAAAAACATAACTGTAACGTGGTCGTTTTACTTACTTGCTAAGTTTCATGGTGAAAAGACTCCAGCGTTACATCTATACTAATTATTGTTTTTTGTTGTTATTATCGTTTATTAAGTTTTTCTGTGTTATGTTTCTTTAGTTTTTATAGTAAATTTAGTTCCTATGTAGTAAATACATTTATTAAAATAATTTTATTTAAATTACATTTAAATAAAATAATTAGAAAGTATGTAGATTTGTATGTAGATTTATATTTAGACTTAACTATAGATACTTACTGGTAGATTTAAGGTGTTATAATAATAATAAATAAATATTTTTATGGTGTAGAAAGAAAGAGAATACGTTTATTTGCGGTGAACATGACGCAAAAAAGAACATACACACAAACAATAAAATAAATAAAAGGTAGGGGGTAGGGGGGTGTACATAATAAAAAATATTCTATATATGTATTTGATATTATAAAGTGTTATTTTTTTGTTTGTTCGTTTGTAAGTTTTTATCTGGGGGGTAATCTCCCGAACTCACAGTCGGATTTGTAAAATCTTTATGAATTTGATAGCCCAATTCTTGAGGAAGGCTATAGGCTATATAACATCACGCTAGGACCCTAAGAGGCCAAACAAAAAGTAAAAAAGAATGCCTAGCGATAACGAAGTACTAGCGCTGGTAGGTGACGCGATGCGATGGTGTAAGTAGGGCGGGGAGTAAACAACAAACTTTACGCAGTCGAAGTTGCGGCCAGAAGCTATTAATCTAATCACCGTTCGCGATTTATTTGCCAAACATGTAAACAAATAAGAGTATTTGGAAAAATAACTTTAATGGCCACACAATAAAGTTCAGTTTACGCTATTCCTTCAAACACTTTATATATTTTTAAATAGTGCTAATCACTCTGAAATCAACTTAAATACATTAAAATAAAGTTGATATTTGTTTAACTTGAAATAATATTAATTTGAAACATAATTTTGAATAAACCATCTATACATACATTACATAAACCCACGCCTTCTTCCCATGAGGTTGAGCAGAACCTACAGAAAGACACCAACTACTTATGGTCCTTACATACTTCTTTGGCTTCATTTACTACATAACCTATATCTACATAAATAAAGAGTGTAAAACAAAGTTGCTCTTCGTGTCTGTTTGTGTGACCGCTTAGATCTCCTAAACTACACTACGTTACAGATTTGGATGCAGTTTTTACCATTATTTAGACAAGTTATTCAGGTTTGTGCATTCTTTACTTTAATATAAGTACTATAATAGTTTTTACTTTAATATAATAAAATGGTGCCGTTTCTGTTGTTCACAAACTAAACTAAATTTAAGTTCAGTGCATCTTTTTCTTTCAATTTCATTAAGAAAAGGACAAAAGATAAATTTTGGGTCAATCCTGTCAAATTAATCAGGGCCTGACGTAAATTGTCGTAATTTTAGTAGGCAAGTTTTTAATCACGTCTAAACCTGTATGGAGTAGTGTCAGGCGCTGATTAATTTGACAGGACTAAACTAAAATGTATCTTCTTAGATGCACTGAACTTAAATTTAGTTTAGTTTGTGAACAAGGGAATCGGCACCAATAGTAGTAAGAGAAATCTCGATGTTTTGACATGTCGCCACATCAATAGATTTTACCCTTGTGAAGCATGAGTGACAGAAGGCACGGTGGATGGAACATCGGCGCGCCAACAGCTGTTACCATAAATTCAGTACGTACAAATTATACACCCCCCAGTGAAGAAATGTTTCTTCGGTTGCCATAAAAAAATCGGCTGTTTCATAGAAAAAGCAATACCTACACAGTAAAATTTTATGGAACAGCAGATTTCTTTTAAATAACCGACGCGAACAGTTTTCGCGTCGACGTCCCATAAACCCTATGTATACTCTAGGAGTCTAGACTCTAGCATATTATATTTTCACGTTTTTCCTCCACGCGTGTTGGATTGTCACCGAGATTGTTTTAGAATTCTGAAGGTTGCCCTAATCTTGTTTGGAAAATGAAATAAAGAACACAATTTGATTGCTAGTAGTTTTTTTAACTCCTTGAGTAAGAATTCGTCTGGGGAAAAGGGAATATCAACAGGGATCATCATCATTTCAAGATTGGAAGACTCCCCCAAGTATCGCCGCTTCGACCAGTTCTGTGCTTCTTGCATCCAGCGGATTCCTGCGGCTTTCACAAGGCCATCGGTCCATCTTGTGGAAGGACTTTCGACGCTACGTCTTCCGGTACGCGATCGCCGCTCCAGGACTTTGCCCAAAATGACGTCAAAATTACAACTATTAATTGTCTAAAATATAAACTAGTGTGTAGCGCTCTTAGGCGCCTTCATAGTCTATCTAATTCGATGTACCTGTATTCAGCAGCTTTTTTAGCAGGGCAATCTGTGTCACCAGTCTTGTGGTTGGCTTGTTTTTTAAAGCGCGAACATGTAGCACATTTTGGCGGATTGGCCTTCTTTGCGCGGTCTTGGATTGTGTGCCCTTTTTCACCGCAATAGCCGCATGTGGATGCCGCATTTTTGCATGTTTTGGCTGCATGACAATACTGTTGGCACTTGTAACGTCTAGTTACCAGTGCGCAGGACGTCCACTTTATAAATAATCTGTCCTGTGTGACAAGGGCCTTGCGAATGATGGCTGGAACTTCTATGATATAGTTGCAATTCTCAGCATCCTTCCTGCCAGATTTGTGGCTCAATTTTATTGAGGTCAAAAATGTATCTAGGGACATAGTCGGCAGGTTGTCGGTCAAGTTCTGTTCATAGATACATTTATAAACCTCATTCTCAGGCATGGTTGTGGGAACTCCAATAACTATAATGCGTGGTTTGCGCTTTTGAGGTTCGTCGACGGTAAGCCCTGACGCAGCGAGTTGAACTGTTTGTTTGAGCTTATATAGATCATCTTTGGTCTCAGTGCTTTCATCTTCATTTCTCCAGGGCGTATGATTTTTTGGATCATGGTCTTAGTTTCGTCACTGGTTTTTGAATTATCACAGGGATAAATCGCCACGCAACTAAAAGTATTAGGACGAACAAAACTGTTGGACCCCTTCTTCACCATATCTGCAAAAGACGTACCCGCACCCTGCTTCGAACGGACTCCTGAATCGTCCTGTTCATCTCCGTTAGATAGTCGGATAGGTCTCGAGCTTCGATCATGGTTTTAAGAGAGGTATGGGTTTGAATGGCTTTTTGCTTTAGTGACCGGTAGGTACTGAACAGCCATTTGCGAAACTCCATGTCCAACTTTTCGGCAAAGATTATTTATTTTTAGTTTCTGCTCAGTGTTGTGCTTACCGTCAGAAGCAATAGAACAGACCTCATTCGGGTACTGCTCAGTTGTCATCCAGTTCTGGATTTCCGGAGTGGTCACTACTTCAATTATATCATCTTGGTCCTGTCTTGGTTGTCGGGGCTGTGTGGTGCCGGGGTCGATGTCGATGGAGGGCTGTGTCGTATCATCACGCTCCGATTAAAGGGGCTGCCTTCCATATAACAGAATATTTTAAAATAATTCAGTCAGTTCGTTATTTAAACTTGTCACTTAAAAGGATTCTCTATAGAACACTAGTACACTAAAACTAGGTCACTATTTATGCAAACGTTAATTTATTTTATTTTTAAAATGCAGGGATGAGCACGTCTGTGTACGTTGAGTATGAACGTCAAACGTTGACCAAGTTGGGAAAAGGCTAGGTAGATGATGTATTACTATGATTTTGTAGTTACATTTTCGAATACAAATCTCACAGACTCGTAAACCCAACAAACCTTAAACTACACAATAAAACACGGCAGTGAAAAAGGTAGTCTTACACGAGTACCTACATTTTTATGTAGTCCTGTGAACTTGCTCGAAATAACAAACAGACATAAAAGGAATTGGGGAAACATCACGTGAATTCTGATATCATAACTGCGAACCTTTTTCCAATGGATGGAATAACAATGAATCAATGAATCTATACATGTTATAAATTAAACTCGTTTTTCGAGAATTTATTCGGGAAGGTTTATATGCATAATACATAGCCTCTGCCTGCAACTTCGTCCACGTGAAATTTCGTGTTCCCCCGACTGATCCCGTCGCATCGCATCGCCTGCCCGCGCTGTTAGTTTTATTTCGTTTACCGTGCTTACTGACATGTTTTTCTTGTTGCTCGCCTTCTGAGGGCACTAGCGTGATGTTTTATTAATCTACAGCCATCCTCAAAAATTGGGCATTATCAAATGCCGAAACAATTCAAAATTCAAAGAAACTCTTCAGCTTTATTAATAGTACTTATAGATTTATATTGAGAAACGATGTTTTGTCAAATCGTGAAAACCGTGGAAAGCAGGGGTGGGTCGTTTGTAAAAGGGTTAAGCCTAAAACGGATAAGCCGTTAAGCCTTACTTAACTAAAGATAAACGTAAAAGATAGAGGTATATGGTTGCCTATTTAATCCCCCAATTATAATACCAGCTTCTAATTATAAAAGGAATATGATAATTGAATTATTCGCGTCAACGCGTCCCTTTTAATTAGCGCAAACTGTGCGTCTAGTTGCTGCGTCTAGACGCCGCAACAAGACGCAGTCCTGTCGTATTGCGACAGCCACTAGCAGATATATTTTTTTTTAGTATTCAACTCGCTTCAACGTTAGATTTAAAAAAAAATCGACATCAAACCTATCCATTTTGAGATTCGCAATACAAAACACATGTGCACCTTCCTCAGCGTTTACATCAAGACTGACGCCGACCTGTCGCATATGTGTTAGATAATTCATTTTGATATAATTATGGTATTAAAATATTGTTTGTAGTATAATGGCATCTATTACATTTACTAAGCTTGGGACCAACGTAGAAGTACCATTTATCATACATAGCATAGCATAACATAAATAGCACAGCATGCACAACATAGCATCTATATAGCTGACATAGCATATATATAGCCGACATAGCATATATATAGCCGTGTAGTAAAATATTACGGATGTTCTGGCTTGTCAATACAACTACTGAAGCTTTGAGGCTCCGGAACTTTTTTTTTGAACGAAGTTCCTTGACAGGAAGAGGATTTCCTCCAGGAGTTGACTGGCAGAAATCGTCACATAAGGGTATAGTGTTATGCCGCCTCCATGAGACTTTCTCTCTCTCTGTCTCTTTTTCTTTTTGTATTTTTTTTTGCTATTAATAATTGTGTTTGCCTAACCTGTGCTATGAACTCAGGACTCCAAAAGTCAAACTCTAACCGAAAACATATCCGTTAATAATATGTACCTACTAAGATGTGTGGCGTCATAGTAGCTAAACGAGCTTGCGTTTCGGCAGTGCGTTGTACAGTACGACACAACATAAAGGTTCCATCGGCAAACTAGCACTTCAAATTGAGCGCGAAATGAGGATAATCACAGATATAGATAGACCTAGATAACGCAAGTATCACGATCTATATGAAAATCAAGCGTGCCATTTTTTGACTACCTACTATGACGTCAGAAGAGCTCTTTCTCACTCACGTTCACCCAGCCAGCAATACACAGGACTGATCGCGAAAGTGGCGACTTACGATTTTTGAACGTAAGTTGGTGTGATTTTTGGCACGCGAAATAGTTGCTCTTGCGTTATCTAGGGGTATCTATATCTGTGAGGATAATCTTTAAATAGAGTTAAACGAACAAATCATGGCAAAAATCTACAAAATACGTCCGGCGACTTCGAGGCAGACCCAGGAGAAGATGGCGGGATAAGCTTGACGCCTTCTGACAGGATTAGTCCACAGTAGCTCAAGACAGAGAGGAATGGAAAGGAGAAATGGAGGCCTTTGCCAGTGGGGAAACATAGGCTAAAATTAAATAAACGAAGCGAAGAAGAAACTCAGGCAGGGATTATCAGAGTCAAAATCTCAAACTCAAAATATTTATTTTCATAAACCACTTTAGCATGCGCTTTCAAATTGTCAAGGAGCTAGTCCGTCAGAAAGTTGAAATAGTTTTATAGTCGACATCGGCTCAGTTACCAAAAAGGAAAAGAAAAAAAAAGTACACGTGCCAGTACGTCGATTCCTACGGAAAATAACGGAAAAGAAACCTTTTTAAATCCAGTTTATTACAGTCAGCCAATCTGAACGTTTAATTACTTGGTAGTGGAGCGAAAATATTTACCTCCATTTTCTAGCATTTTTTAATTTCAAAACTGAAATAAAGTCCTGAATCAATCAATCTATCGTGATCTTCAACATGTTCAATAAAGAAAAGTCGTACATAGTTTATTGTTTCGGTTTCTACAGAGAGATATTAGGAAAAGAGCAATGACTGCAATTGCCATGTTAGAACGCAACAATTAAGTTGTGTCGTACTATGCCCGGGTATTGATTGAGGTAGCAACAGGTCACATTGGGGGAACCCGGGCAAACGAGTTAACATCCAACGTTCACTATTGAGCGCTCCGGACTGTGCCTTGATTTCTACCTCCCCGGGGTAACATGAAGCTGTGTGAGAAAGCATGGCGTGATGACGTCACATTTACGACGGTACAGGGTGCGTTACTATCATATTATATTAATGGTGATAAACTTGAATTGTTTAATGTTGTTAATCAATTTTATTCTATTATTAGTGATGAATAGAAGCCCGAAAGTCTGACAACCAGTCTTACCAAGGGGTATCGTATTACCCAGTAACTGGGTTGTGGAGGTCAGATAGGCAGTCCCTCCGTGTAAATTACTGGTATTCAGCTGCATACTGGAAGCCGACCCCACAATAGTTGAGAAAAGGCTAGGCAGATGATGTTTAGTGTCGAAAGAGGTGTCTTAAGTTTCTTAAAATTGTCAATTGATTATTACCTACTGCAGTGTAGAATGAAATATTAATTGTATAATTGTTATGATTATTTTAATTACGGAATACATAAAGGCCATGATAATACACAGGTTGCTTTATAAGGTCATGTGTAATTTTCTTATCAGTTCTTCTCCATAGGAACTTACTACGCTTTGGAATGGGCAACTAGGTTTATTTTTTTTTTACTGACCGACTCTTTGACTATTTAAAAGTGCCTGTAACAGCTGGTATCATTGAAATAAAAGCTTTCAGTTTGAGTTAGATTTTAGCACCCGTTCATACGTAATACAAGTTCACTGCATAGCAGCAACAAAATTTGGGCAAGCATTGGTTACGTTTATAGAGGTATGAGGAACATGGTGTAAAGTTCACTCATCCTCCATAGAAAAGGGAGGATCCTCCGACCAGAAAGGTCTGTTGTGTCTGGCAGATAACTGCTCGATGATTCATGTCGGGCCGTTGTAGGTATATATGCTAGTTGCGCGGTAAACTCTGCTTGCGAGATGCAGGATTTTGCGTGACGTCAGTATGACGTATAGTTCGCATGTAGCGTTGTAGATACTGCTACACGTGGTCATAGTATTGCTGCAATTTCTCGCAGTTGCGTTGTGGTTGCTTTTTCGCTAGTAGTTGCGATTGGATACGTTGTGTGACTAGTGTTTAAAAAAAAATCGACGGGTTGCACTCCGGGAGTGCCGGCAGAAGTGAAAACTTAAATATTAATGTTCTGCATTTTTGATATTTTGGAATGGTTAGAGAATAATTTTGTACGAATTGCTTTCGTTATCAGTGTAAAAGTATTATTATTTATGTGGTAGGATACAATATTTATTCATTGCGCTATCGTACACAAACATGACAATTATCGAACATTCGCGCAAACGCCTTGCGCCGCCTGCCCTCTCTCCATCCGTCTTACGAATTCTCGATCAGGTCACGTGTCCTGACGCGAGTTTAGAGATTTTTACCCATTCCAAAAAAAATACGCAGCGCCGCTAAAGAAGTTTTCACTTCAACATTCGCGCAAGCGCCTTGCGCCGCCTGCCCTCTCTCCATCCGTCTTACGAATTCTCGATCAGGTCACGTGTCCTGACGCGAGTTTAGAGATTTTTACCCATTCCAAAAAAAATACGCAGCGCCGCTAAAGAAGTTTTCACTTCAATAAATAAATACTAACACAGAATTAAAATTGGCAAAATATTAACAGTAAAATCTTAGAAATCATTTACACAGATATTTATTTAGATGTACTAGGATAAACCTGTATCACAGGTGGCATGAGTTCAAACGTTAATTTACGTTATGGTAATTACAGGACGATAAAAATATAAAATTCATAACAATATTTATTTTCTTTGCAGATAGATAGATTGTTGAAGTACCGCCGCGCAGCGCTGCACGGCGCAACATATTCTGAACTCTCACAATGCAATGTGTACCTTTTCGTGTAGAAAATAAAGTATATTTTGAGTCACTCTTTTAAAGTGTGCGCGCAGCGTCGCTTCGCGTCGCGTCTCGATGTGAACCGACCCTTAGCGATAAAGTTGAAAATCTAATGAAGAAATTTGACAGATTGTAGTGCTTGATGTGCTGGCGTCTATACCTCCGCTCGCATAACCTCTTTAAAAAACACAGCATAACCTCAATTCTATTTTCCCCGATGGAGATGTACCTACTGAGTAATATTTGTACTTATATTTTTTAAATATATTACTAGATGTCACGGAAAAAAATGTATTTTTCATCACTGGTTAGTCCGCAAAAATATAGCAATTTAGTTATAGTACCGAACACAAATCCAGATTCCGAGCTACGCTTCTGTGTAGTATTTTACTAAGCTCTTTAATAATTTAAACTACCAATTTATCTTCTCTATAACCAACTACCAACATTAATTTCAATTTGCTGTTCAAATTACACAAAGCGACTTTTAACTTAAAACTGTATTTGTCGCAGCGATACGGTGGTGTGCAACATAACGTGTTTTCATATAATTTTGAACCGGCAATATTGCCGGTTAACAGCCGTCCCGGTTATTCCGGACAACTGTGGAGTCCTTAACGATCTAATGGCCCCCACGATTAATCGAGTGGTTCGCTATGTGTACCTACACATAGAAACATCTTTTTTGTTATAGTGTCATATATGTATATTGTTTTATATTATTGCAGCCATATGCGACGACTTGCTCTTAATAGACAAATCATCCTATCATCCTATTCATATCCTACAAATATTAAAAAAGTATGTATGTGAATTTAAATATTTGACAATCAATCAATCCTTGAAGCGTTTAAATGTTTGGCGCACAGGTAGACCAAGCCTGGATAAATACGTAAGATATTTCGTTCCCGGGGGTAAGTCCCGTGGGATATTTTTTTTTCCAAAACTATGTCATGTTATCAACCGCCACGCGGGCGTAACCGCATGTTAAGACGCTGATAAGACCGAAATAGGCTTGTCTCAAACAATTTTTTAGCCAAATCTGTACAGTTTGTAACGGCGAAAAAAATATATGTTAATCTTGAACATATTTCTGAGAACCTTGTTGTCTTCAAAACACGTTTTACAAAAGTTTTCTCGATACAAAAAAATAGTAAACTAACCTCTTAAAATGATCTTCTAACAAAAATATCTGTATTACTCATCAACGTACGTTGGTAAAATTTATAACAATAACGTATCATATTTAAATACAGAACTTGGTTGTTTTTTATTTTTGAATACTCAACTTATATAAAAGTAATTAATTATTTTATGATATGTATAAAGTTAGGAGCGTCGCGTCATCGCGCTTCTCTTTCTTATGTATGCAGTTCGACAGTGATCGCATAGACGCGCTGCTAGACGGACGTATGTCGCTTTGCCCCGCAGCCCCGCAGTCCCGCTATCCGTTCGTTTAATATTTTGTTGTTTGACAACTTATTTTATTATGTTTTTATAACTACAATACATTGTAAAAATATTGACACGTAAACATATTTGTATAGGATATTTTATAAGTTGCACATAAATAAAGGTCTAAGTTGTGTAAATATTTTCTGTGCAAAATGGGAAGCAAACAAAAATGCCGAGGCCAGCAAAAAAAGCGCTTTTAAGCTAATAAACAAAAATATCTCATGGAAGTAGTAAAATAAGTAATTTTTTATAATGTAATATTGAAAAAACAAGTACACGAACAAAAATGAAATTATAATTAAATAGGTACTTTAAAGGCTATTTTGTACAACCCATAGCGCAAATTCGTCAACAATGATAATGCATGGTTGGTCTAGTGGTATTAGCATCGGTTCTGACTTAGAGTTCGTAACTCAACCCAAGTCTTACAGAATTTGAATAGGATCCATTTTTTATTTTGTAATTTTAGGAAATTCATTGTTTTATTTTTATATTTTAAAAAATATATATATTTATTCAGTAAAAAGAGACGTTTGGTGAACAGTTCAGAAGTAGGTGAAACTTCGGAAATTGTTTTTCACCAGTAAGTTTGTAGTAAGTACAGATGCCAGCACATCAAGCTACCCGACAGTGTCAAATTTTCCCAATCAACTTTGAACCGTATGCTTTAGTGATAAGGTTCTAAATCTATTACATTACATTTATGTTTGCATAACTCGTCAAAATATAAGGAACACCAGATTTTTTTATTCGCGACTGCAGTTTTCGTCCCTTTACTAAAGTTGTTCATAATGTTGAGTAGTACAATCTCCCATTTCGTTTAGTCACATGTTTTCAATTTCAACCTGTATAAGTATGTACAGACGCCAGCACATCAAGCTCCTATAATCTGTAAAATTTATTTAATACATTTAGAACCTTATCACTAAAGCATAAGGTTCAAAGTTGATTGGAAAAATTTGACACTTTCAGGTAGCTTGATGTGCTGGCGTCTGTAATTATTAAAAACTTACTGGTGAAAAACAATTTCCGAAGCTTCACCTGCTTCTAAACTGTTCGCCAAACGTCTCTTTACTGTAAAGAAAATTAATAATTAAAATATTTATATGTATATATATATTTTTTTATATAAAAATAAATATAAAAAAATGAAAATTTCCTCAAAATTACAAATAAATAAAAAAAAGAAACCATTTCAAATTTGCTAAAAATTCTCCTGGCTACGAACTCGAAACTCGCTCTTTAGAACCTAAGCTAATACCACTAGACCAACCTAGCGTTATCATTATAGTCGAATTTACGCTATGGGTTGTACAAAAATTTAATTTTTGTTCTCGTACCTATTTTGTCAGTATAATTATATGCAGTATTCTATCTTCATACAAACGGACGATGCGCGAGCTATGCCTACGCGCCTCGATCTCGGCATTCGTTCGGCAGGCAGACAGTCGCGACCAAAGAGTAAAGTAAGTGTGTCGCGTCGCGACTGTGCCGCAGTGACGAACGGTCGGTGTGTTGTTTTTTTAACAATAACCCCGCGATTTTTTCACTCAAAATAAGTTCAAGTACATATTTAATATGACGAGTAGGATATATTGTGCTGTTTTTGGTTGCATGAATTCGTCCAGGGATAACTTTTTTTAGATTACCTGGAAACTTTGAAAGGTAAGACTATAAAATAATTTTACTTACTAGTAGGTAGGTACATAATGTGTCTTTTTAATGGATAAGTATTTCCTTTTATCTCCCGAAAAAAACGATGTCTGGTGTAAAGTGAATAGAGTAAAGGAAAGTGATTGACAAGAGTGAAATAGGTAGTTATAGGCGGTTCATGAATCATGATACGGTAGGTACTTACGCTTGTGTTAGAAACCTCGGGGCATGTGTGTTTTGTTTTGTTAGTTTGTATAATTCAAAGTAAAGACGTGGTATTTTATTATTAATAATAGTTGTTTATTGTACTGTGTGTATGAATAATACTAGAAAAAAATAAATTTGACCGTCTGTCTGTCTATGTTCTATGTTCTATGTTATGGGTTTGGTTTCCGCACTTAGTCCTTCAGTTGGACCATTGTGCGTGGGCCATGGCGGCCATCGGTGGTTATTCCAACCAGCCCACCTCCCTCCAGAAGCTGATTAGGTCTCCTGGTTTGTTTAGAACATCTGTGTACGATCTGGGTGTCCCGAGGGTTTCTGATCTAATCTGGGTGACACCTGTGCACTCAAAGAGCACATGCGCAACAGTTTCATCAGCCTCCATGCATGCTCTGCACAGGGGACTGTCCGTTATTCCTATGGTGTGGAAGTGTTTATTTAGCGAGCAGTGTCCCGTGATGGTCCCCGTCACCAGGCGCAAGCCTTTCCTGTCCAGTCGCAATAAGCGCCTGGTTAGCCTGCCATCTAATGATGGCATAGCTTCCTTGGACTGCCTGCAGCCTGGTGACGACGTCCACCAACTTTCTGCTTGTGTATGGGTGTGCTCCTGTAGCCACCTGCGTAGTTGGTTGAAGGGGATGGGCACGATAGGTTCCGGTCCACAAACTGACGTACTGGAACCTCTTCTGGCCAGTTCGTCAGCTGCGTCGTTACCTAGCGATCCGCTGTGTCCTTTTATCCATTGTAGCGTCACTACATTGCGGTTCAGAACAGTTACCTGTTCAAGCGCATTGTGACATTCTAGTATTAGATTCGATGTGATGCATTCCTTCCCTAGGGATTGAAGGACTGAGGCGCTGTCAGAGAGTATGCGAATACGAGCATCCGTAACTCTCCTGGCTGCTATGGAATAAGCCGCTTGTATTATGCCCACACACTCCGCTTGGTAGACAGTGTTGAGCATACCCAGCGGTCTGGATATTTTTATGTTGAGGTCGTGTGAGAAGACTCCGACTCCAGTTCCGCAGTCGGTCTTTGAACCATCAGTGTAAATTCTCAGTTCCTTCGGGCCTGAGTAGTCGCACTGCTCCTCTTTAAGCACTATATTGTAATGCTTTTGAGAGCAGTATTGTTTCGGGGCCTTGTCGCAGGGTGATGCCATCATTGGCTGCCATTTGATCGCATCTTCTTTTAGACGTGTGTGTTTGACCCTAGAATCTCTGCTTAGGGTACCTGATATATGGAGCCTAAAGGCAGCCAGGGCCGCCTGTTCCCGCACTATGAGGTGTAGGGGCGGCAGCCCAAGCATAGCCTGTAGGGCAGCAGTGGGTGTAGTTCTCATGCAGCTAGTGATTGCCACACACGCGAACCGCTGCAGTTTTTCGAGATCTCTCTGTGCTGTGCTCAGGTCTGTTCTGGGCCACCAGACTAATGAGCCGTATGTAATGATTGGTCGGATGACTGTGGTGTATAGCCAGTGAGTGACCTTGGGGCTTATCCCCCAATTCTTGCCAAGCATACGCTTGCATTGCCACAGGGATATGCTGGCTTTCGTAGTAATGTAGTTGGTATGTTTTGCCCAATTCAGCTGTTTGTCCAAGAATATGCCCAGGTATTTGGTTTCAGTTGATAGGCTTAGGGTTGTACCAAAGAAACTTGGCAGTTTTAGTGTTGTCAATTTCCTCTTTTTTGTAAAGAGAACTAAATCGGTTTTTGTGGGGTTCACTGATAGTTGGTGTTTTCCACACCAATTCTCTATTATTTTCAGGGCCTGGCGCATTAGGTTGCACAGGGTGTTTTCGTGGGTGCCATTTATTATTATGGTTATGTCGTCGGCGTAGCCTACGGTAAAGTAACCTTTGTCGTTCAGTTCTTTTATGAGACTGTCTACGACCAGGTTCCATAGAAGCGGCGAAAGGACACCCCCTTGCGGGCAGCCCTTCGCCACGATGGCCCTTGTGGTGTCGTTTACGGTTACTTGTACCGCCCTCTGTTTGAGCATGTTGGTGATCCAGCCGCTCAGGGGTGGGTCTATATTGTGTCTGTGTAGGGCCGTGCTTATGCTTTTGAAGGTGGTTTTATCAAAGGCGCCCTCAATGTCAATGAAGGCGGCCAGTGCTGAGCATTTGTGATCCACCGCACATTCAATTTTGGATACCACGCTGTGCAGTGCGGATTCCGTTGATTTGCCTGTGGAGTACGCGTGCTGTTGTTTGTGGAGTGGCTTTGCCCGTAGAGGCCCGTCTCGGATGTGTCGATCACAGAGCCTCTCTAGGGTCTTTAGTAGAAAGGATGTGAGGCTTATGGGTCTGTACGCCTTGGGTTGTGTGTAGTCGGCTTTACCCGGTTTTGGTATAAAGATAACTTTCACTTCGCGCCAGGCTTGGGGTATGTATCTAAGTGCTATGCAGGCCCGATAGATTTCTACCAGGCATGGTGTTATATGGTCAACCCCCCATTGTAGCAGGGCTGGGAAAATGCCATCTAGTCCTGCGGACTTATAAGGCTGGAAGGTGTTGATAGCCCACTTTACTCGGTCTTCTGTTACTAGACTGTGGGCACTGGACCAGTCCCGCTCCGTTGGGGTCCAATCGGGCACAGCTTCCCAGGTCCTGTCCTCTAGGACTTTGCAGTCTGGGAAGTGTGTCTCGAGTAGTACCTTGCTGGTTTCATGGTCCGTTAGTGTGTATGTGTTTTCAGATTTTTTCAGCGCGCCAAGAGTTCGGTCCTGATCTGTTGATAGGATTTTCCTTACTCTTGCGGCTTCATTATTGGTCTCGATGGATTCACAGAATTTCCGCCATGCTGTCCTTCTGGCAGTTCTGATTTGCTTTTTGTATGTGTATTGAGTCTCTTTGTATAGCTCCCAGTCTTCCGGGAGTCTGGTGTTTTTGGCTCTGTTGAATTGCTTCCGTAGTGTATTTCTGAGTTTACCAAGTTCGGCGTTCCACCAGGGATTTCTCTCACTGTTGGTTCGTGGTGCCCTCAGCTTGCAGCATGCATGGTATGCTTCGGTTAGGTATTCCGATAGCTTTGTTACAGTGTATTCGAGTTGTCCGGATTCTCTTACGTTTGTTTGTGTTAGGTGCCTAGCTAGCATTGCGGCTAGGAGGCGCTTGTACCCGGGCACATCGGTGCGCCGCGGATTACGTCGCGGTTCAGGTTTCCTTGTATTAGTAGTTAGTGTGAAACGGATCCTTCTATGGTCTGAGCAAGAAGGTTCGTTTGATACGTGCCAATTTGTGATAAGATTTGTCGCGTTTTCTGTAGCAAGAGTTAAGTCTATGATCGTCTGTCCTCGGACTGTGACCCAAGTGGGCTCAGAGCCTCGGTTAACGATGTTAAGGTTAGTAGAGAATAAATAGGTGGATAGTACCTCTCCTCTGGAGTTCGATGCCTCGCTGCCCCAGAGCGGGTGGTGGGCGTTCGAGTCGGTGCAGATTATCAGGTCCAAATTGGTGCGCTCGCAGTGCTGTACCAGATCGGCCATTTCCTTCGGCGGGCAGTCTGTTTCCTCACCCGGCATGTACACCGAAGCTAGTACAACATCTGGGAATTCACCTTCGGTGTGGAGCCTGACAGCTGTCAGATCTCTGGAACAGAATTGAGTGAGTAGCGTGGTAGGGATGTCTTTGGGTATGTAGGCACAGGATCTAGGTTTGTCTGAGCTGTGTGTATTGAGGATTAGCTTACCTCCGATGTTACCGAGGCCGCATATTCTGTTGTTCCTGATCCACGGCTCTTGGATCAGTGCGATTGTTCTGGGGTTAACCTCCAGTGCCCTGCGTAAGCTAGCCGTGGCAGTTTGGCTGTGTTGGAGGTTAGTTTGTATAATGGAGAGTGGTGGTGACGGTGATGAAGCGGGGCGGTTAGTCGGTGGTGGATCCATCAGACAAAACCTCCGCCGCCTCCTCTCTGTACTGGTCGTCGTGTTGTTCAACCGGCGACGATACTAGTAGCTGCTCGTTCCATCCGGGAGATGCGGGTGGTATGCTGGCTACGTCGTCAGCCATCGCCGCGCGGGCCATGACCTCCTCGAGTTGGGCAATGTCGGTGTCGTCCGTCTGTGTCACTGTCTGTGTCGTTGTCGGGTCCGTCTTACTGTCCGAGGGCTGGATCGTGGGCCAGAAGCGCACGTATATCGAACCCAATAGGTACGATATCCGTCGCTCCCGCCCCACGATCTTTTCCACTTCCTCCGGTGGCACACCTAGGGTCAGATAAGTCCCATAGTTGTCGCCACCGACGGTAGTCGCCCTGTACAGTGACCACCTGGCTATGTTATACCACGTATTCTGACGAATCAGAATACTGTGTAGCCTCCCTATGTCACCCCTATAGCGGGGGACGAAGAGTGAGGCTCTGACACGGGTGGGTAGGTCTGACTGACGGAGTACCGTCAGTGTGAGGTCAGTGTCGGGGAGTTTGAGTAGGGGTACGTTCCTGTTTAACCAGGTCAGGGCGTGGTCGTCCTCACACCAGACCTGTACAGTGCCCTCCGCTACCCGCGGGTATCCGCGGAAGGCAGGGAGTGGTGCTGTCGAGTCCGAGTCCATAAGTAGGTCTTCAAGGCCTGCTTTAACCAGCTCGGCCTCCTCTTTTGTCAAGTCTCTGGAGGGGGGAGGGAAGCAGATTGCTACTGCGAGCCTCGCAGGAATATCCTTCGTGGCCCGCGCGTAGGTCCTCTGCTCCCCCTGGGCGGAGTGGACCCTTACGCGTTTGGCGTCCCCCTGGAGCGCACTCGGTGAAGCCGAGTCGTCGGGGCGCTCCCTCTTTGCCGGTCCTGTACCGCTCGGTCCGGGTTGCGGCATGGAGGTGCCTGGCCGGGTGGTGGCATCTGGGCGTAAGGATCCACCTCGCCTTCCTCTGTGATGTTTGGGTCGGGGTTTGTCGTGGGATGCGTCCGTGTCAGTGTGAGCGTGATGGGGTCGGCTGGCGCCCCCGGCAGACTCTGTCGTGTGCAAGGGCTTTTCGCGCTGGGTTTCCCCTTCGCGTACTTGCCCCTGCACGCGTGGTTCCGCGTCCGGCTGCTTTTCGCGCTGGGTTTCCCCTTCGCGGACTTGCAGCTGGTCGCGTGGTCCCACGTTTGGCCGCTTTTCGCGCTGGGTTTCCCCTTCGCGGACTTGCGGCCGTTCTCTTTTTTCCGCGTCCGGCCCCTTTTCGCGCCTGGTTTCCCCGTCGCGGACTCGGGGCTGGTCGCGTACTACCTCTTCGGCGTCCGATCGCGCTTCGCGCTGGCTAGTGCCTTCGCGGGTGCTGCGCTTTCGGTCGCCTACTTTCCTCCTCCGGCTTGTGACTTTTCCGCGCTTCTTCAGCAGTCGTACTCCGTCAGCCGGAAGAGTGGTAGGGTCGCCAGGCTCGTCGACCTTCCCCGTCACTTTCTGTCCGTGTCTGTCGTTGTCTGGGTAAGTGATGCTGTTCCGCACGATGCTCTGTTGCCAGAGGCTTGGGAGAGACATGCATCTCGTAGTGGGTGTTGGCGCGTGTGTCGCAGCCGTAGTGGGATTTATTGGCGCGTTGGACGCAGCCAAAGTTGGAATTGTGGGCGCGTGAGTCGCTGCCTGTGTTATGGGCGCTAAATCAGCAGCCGGCCGCGCTGAAGAGCACGGCAATGTTAGCAATGTGCAGTTGGTTGCCCCCCCCAGAATACGTTGGGGGCTGACCGCCGTAGCGGTGTGGGATTCCCCGGCTTGGCCGGAACCCACCTGGGTAGTGTCATTTACCCGCTGCATTTTACATGTTAAAGGGGGTGGGCTTTTTTGGAATCGAGGTTACCCTTCCTCTGGGACCAACGGGATGTAGGGATAGGAGGGAGGGTGTATGGTGATAGGGTATAGGTTTTGGGGGGTCACCCTAGGTCTGGGATTTGGACTAGGGATTTGGGGATCGAAGGGATTTTATGGATAGGGAAGGGTTGGAATGATTAGGATTATTTGGTACATGGGATAAGGTATATGGGTTACCCTAAACCTGGGACCTGGTGTTCGGGCACTTCTCTTGTCCGGGATCTCTTTCGAGATGCCCCGGCTATGAGATCGACTGTTTGCAGTCGGTCCCGCAGCCGGAGTTGGGCTATCCGCAACCTGCCCACCCGCTCGGTTGCAGGAGAAGAAGTGCCCGGCAGTCTGGATCGCTCCACCACGGATGTACGTATACATTCGCGTTGGTTCGACCCAGCTAGCCCCGAGCCGTCTGTCTGTCACTAAATAGTTGAAATTTTCTCAGATTAAGTATTTCTGCTGCTGCTATAACAACAATTATACCACAAAAAACCGTTTTTTTTTCTCGGTATTAATAACGACAACAACAGCTAGACACATGAGATATTCACAGAATATTTAGATGTTTGAGAGGGTTGTGATTTTAAAACATTAGTAGCCAGCTGTTCAGCTTGGCATTGGTGACCAAAGAATTTTTGTTTTGAGTTGTTGCGAGTTGTAGGTACCTAATTTATAGAGACGTTAATAAGCTGAGATAAAAAGTTATTAAAATTACTCGTCAGCTGTTTCTTGCATTGTAGTTGAGTAGGTAGGTGTTGAAGTTTGTAAAGATTGGAGTTCCCCACCTTGTCCATGTTTCCCAAAACAATTTTTAATTAAGCTTTATATTAGAATGCGGATTTTTTATACTTTAAAATTTGATAATAAAGCGTTTCGTACGTCTCAGTCAAGGCGCAAATATTTTTCGGTCGCAAATTTATAAGACCGATTTGTTATTCAAACATAAACATGGTTTTTTAATTAAATCTACCAATCAAAAAACAACATGCATTTTTGTTGAACACTTCCTATTCAATTCACAAAGTACTTATTTTATTTTTTTTATATAAAATAAAGTATATATATTACAATCACAAAACTAAATGGAAACGCAAAGTAGGCAAATGTGATTCAAATGCTGGAGGCGGGCAGCCCTATCGCATGTTTACGTACCGCGCGGCTGTAGGCATTTATGTCCAAGATACGGCCGAGTTACAATACTGTATATAATTATACTGTGATATTACATTATAAAAATTACTTACTTTACTACTTCCATGAGATGTTTTTGTTTATTATTATAGAAGCGCTTTTTTGCTGGCCTCCGGCATTTTTGTTTGTTTCCCATTTTACACAGAAAATATTTACACAACTTAGAACTATATGTACCTGTACAACTTATAAAATAACTTATACAATATGTACCTGTACAACTTATAAAATCACCTATACAAATGTCTACGTGCTAATGCTAATATTTTTACAATTTATTGTAGCTAAAAGAACAAAATAAAATAAGTTCTCAAAAAACAAAATATTAAATGAACGGATAGCGGGGCAAAGCGACATACGTCCGTCTAGCCGCGCGTCTATGCGATCACTGTCGGATTGCATACATAAGAAAGAGAAGCGCGATGACGCGACGCTCGTAGCTTTATACAAATCAAAAAATAATCAATTACTTAAAAATAGGTTGAGTAGTCAAAAATAAAAAACAACCAAGTTCTGTATTTAAATATGATACGTTATTGTTATAAATTTTACCAATGTACGTTGATAATTAATAGAGATATTTTTGTTAAAAGATCATTTTAAGAGGTTAGTTTACCATTTTATTGTATCGAGAAAACTTTTCAAAAACCTGTTTTGAATACAACAGGGTTCTCAGAAATATGTTCAAGATTAACATATATTTTTTTCGCCGTCACAAACTGTATAGATTTGGCTAAAAAATTGATTGAGACAAGCCTATTTGGTTCTTGTCAGCGTCTAATTCAGTGTAAATAGTTAAAAAAAATCAGTGTAAATACTTAAAATAATTTTAAAAAAGGGGTAAAAATATTCATTTGTTTTTTTAATCGCCTTGTATAATTTGATTTTAGCACTTCATACAGAACAATAAATATATAAGAGCGCCCTCTATTGGTTCAATGGTAATTATTATTGGCCGCGTCACTTTGTTTCATCCTTGGTAGTTCGCTGTATCACATCCTTTTAAGAATGGCGCTAGGATATCGGAGAAATAGTGGGCGTGGCTAAAAATACCTAAACATCGGAGCTCAATATTGGTTTTCAGCATCTTAAGTAAAAAGTCATCATTCGAGGTTTGGCTTGCCTATTTCCTCTTCCAATATTAGACCAATTTAAAAGATATTTCATGAACTGAATAAGAAGGATATAGTTATAATGGTGTCCCTATGTTTTTCTTTTTTCATTAATAGTTTTCGTACAATAGGCCTCTGTTGACAGCGGTTTAAATCGGCATTTTTTGAGGGTTCTAGTGCTTATAAAAATAATGTATCATCAAAAAGGAAAACCTATGTCCCTATGGACATACAAGTAGTTAATATTTATTATTCTGTAAAAAATAATTGCTTTATGGTGGTTGGTGGTGGTTTACCAGAAAGAAAACAGACGAGAGCGTTTTTATGGAGAAAAGACCACACGCATTTCCTCTTAACTGGCCACGAGTCTTTTAATAAACACCTCTAATTGGTCACAGGAGTAACAGACGGTCCGCTGTGCAGGGCTTGCATGGGGAGCGACGAGACAGCAGCCTATGTGCTGGTGGTCACCACGTACAACGCAAAGTACTTCGGTAACTCAGGTACGCTTCGTGGTTTGTCAGCAACATCATCAAGTCGTTGCTGGCCTTCTTTGAGGAGCTAGGGTGGCTTGCCACCCGTACGCAAAATACGCGCATTGACGTGGAGTTCCAGAAAACAGCCCATTTCTACAACCATAAACTATAAACCACCGCCACGCGGGCGTAACCGCATGTTAAAGCTATTTAAGACGCTGAAATCCAATATTGAGCTCCGATGTTTAGGTATTTTTAGCCACGCCCACTATTTCTCCGATATCCTAGCGCCATTCTTAAAAGGATGTGATACAGCGAACTACCAAGGATGAAACAAAGTGACGCGGCCAATAATAATTACCATTGAACCAATAGAGGGCGCTCTTATATATTTATTGTTCTGTATGAAGTGCTAAAATCAAATTATACAAGGCGATTAAAAAAACAAATGAATATTTTTACCCCTTTTTTAAAATTATTTTAAGTATTTACACTGATTTTTTTTAACTATTTACACTGAATTAGACGCTGACAAGAACCAAATAGGCTTGTCTCAATCAATTTTTTAGCCAAATCTATACAGTTTGTGACGGCGAAAAAAATATATGTTAATCTTGAACATATTTCTGAGAACCCTGTTGTATTCAAAACAGGTTTTTGAAAAGTTTTCTCGATACAATAAAATGGTAAACTAACCTCTTAAAATGATCTTTTAACAAAAATATCTCTATTAATTATCAACGTACATTGGTAAAATTTATAACAATAACGTATCATATTTAAATACAGAACTTGGTTGTTTTTTATTTTTGACTACTCGACCTATTTTTAAGAAATTAATTATTTTTTGGTTTGTATAAAGTTACGAGCGTCGCGTCATCGCGCTTCTCTTTCTTATGTTTCATTTAATATTTTGTTTTTGAGAACTTATTTTATTTTGTTCTTTTAGCTACAATAAATTGTAAAAATATTAGCATTAGCACGTAGACATTTGTATAGGTGATTTTATAAGTTGTACAGGTACATATTGTATAAGTTATTTTATAAGTTGTACAGGTACCTACATATAGTTCTAAGTTGTGTAAATATTTTCTGTGTAAAATGGGAAACAAACAAAAATGCCGGAGGCCAGCAAAAAAGCGCTTCTATAATAATAAACAAAAACATCTCATGGAAGTAGTAAAGTAAGTAATTTTTATAATGTAATATCACAGTATAATTATATACAGTATTGTAACTCGGCTGTATCTTGGACATAAATGCCTACAGCCGCGTGGTACGTAAACATGCGATAGGGCTGCCCGCCTCCAGCATTTGAATTACATTTGCCTACTTTGCGTTTCCATTTAGTTTTGTGATTGTAATATACTTTATTTTATATAAAAAAATAAAATAAGTACTTTGTGAATTGAATAGGAAGTGTTCAACAAAAATGCATGTTGTTTTTTGATTGGTAGATTTAATTAAAAAACCATGTTTATGTTTGAATAACAAATCGGTCTTATAAATTTGCGACCGAAAAATATTTGCGCCTTGACTGAGACGTACGAAACGCTTTATTATCAAATTTTAAAGTATAAAGAATCCGCATTCTAATATAGAGCTTAATTAAAAATTGTTTTGGGAAACATGGACAAGGTGGGGAACTCCAATCTTTACAAACTTCAACACCTACCTACTCAACTACAATGCAAGAAACAGCTGACGAGTAATTTTAATAACTTTTTATCTCAGCTTATTAACGTCTCTATAAATTAGATACCTACAACTCGCAACAACTCAAAACAAAAATTCTTTGGTCACCAATGCCAAGCTGAACAGCTGGCTACGAATGTTTTAAAATCACAACCCTCTCAAACATCTAAATATTCTGTGAATATCTCATGAGTCTAGCTGTTGTTGTCGTTATTAATACCGAGAAAAAAAAACGGTTTTTTGTGGTATAATTGTTGTTATAGCAGCAGCCGAAATACTTAGTCTGAGAAAATTTCAACTATTTAGTGACAGACAGACGGTCAAATTTATTTTTTTCTAGTATTATTCATACACACAGTACAATAAACAACTATTATTAATAATAAAATACCACGTCTTTACTTTGAATTATACAAACTAACAAAACAAAACACACATGCCCCGAGGTTTCTAACACAAGCGTAAGTACCTACCGTATCATGATTCATGAACCGCCTATAACTACCTATTTCACTCCTGTCAATCACTTTCCTTTACTCTATTCACTTTACACCAGACATCGTTTTTTTCGGGAGATAAAAGGAAATACTTATCCATTAAAAAGACACATTATGTACCTACCTACTAGTAAGTAAAATTATTTTATAGTCTTACCTTTCAAAGTTTCCAGATAATCTAAAAAAAGTTATCCCTGGACGAATTCATGCAACCAAAAACAGCACAATATATCCTACTCGTCATATTAAATATGTACTTGAACTTATTTGTAGTGAAAAAATCGCGCGGTTATTGTTAAAAAAACAACACACCGACCGTTCGTCACTGCGGCACAGTCGCGACTGTCTGCCTGCCGAGCGAATGCCGAGATTGAGGCGCGTAGGCATAGCTCGCGCATCGTCCGTTTGTATGAAGATAGAATACTGCATATAATTATACCGTGGTAATATTGACAAAATAGGTACGAGAACAAAAATTAAATTTTTGTACAACCCATAGCGTAAATTCGACTATAATGATAACGCTAGGTTGGTCTAGTGGTATTAGCTTAGGTTCTAAAGAGCGAGTTTCGAGTTCGTAGCCAGGAGAATTTTTAGCAAATTTGAAATGGTTTCTTTTTTTTATTTATTTGTAATTTTGAGGAAATTTTCATTTTTTTATATTTATTTTTATATAAAAAAATATATATATACATATAAATATTTTAATTATTAATTTTCTTTACAGTAAAGAGACGTTTGGCGAACAGTTTAGAAGCAGGTGAAGCTTCGGAAATTGTTTTTCACCAGTAAGTTTTTAATAATTACAGACGCCAGCACATCAAGCTACCTGAAAGTGTCAAATTTTTCCAATCAACTTTGAACCTTATACTTTAGTGATAAGGTACTAAATGTATTACTTAAATAAATTTTACAGATTATAGTAGCTTGATGTGCTGGCGTCTGTACATACTTATAAAGGTTGAAATTGAAAACATGTGACTAAACGAAATGGGAGATTGTACTACTCAACATTATGAACAACTTTAGTAAAGGGACGAAAACTGCAGTCGCGAATAAAAAAATCAGGTGTTCCTTACATTTTGACGAGTTATGCAAACATAAATGTAATGTGATAGATTTAGAACTTTATCACTAAAGCATACGGTTCAAAGTTGATTGGGAAAATTTGACACTGTCGGGTAGCTTGATGTGCTGGCATCTGTTCTTATTACAAACTTACTGGTGTAAAACAATTTCCGAAGCTTCACCTACTTCTGAACTGTTCACCAAACGTCTCTTTTTACTGAATAAATATATATATTTTTTAAATATAAAATTAAAACAATGAATTTCCTAAAATTACAAAATAAAAAATGGATCTTATTCAAATTCTGTAAGACTTGGGTTGGATACGAACTCTAAACTAGTTCGCCAGAACCTATGCTAATACCACTAGACCAACCATGCGTTGTCGTTGTTGATGAATTTGCGCTATGGGTTGTACAAAATAGCCTTTAAAGTACCTATTTAATTATAATTTCATTTTTGTTCGTGTACTTGTTTTTTCAATATTACATTATAAAAAATTACTTATTTTACTACTTCCATGAGATATTTTTGTTTATTAGCTTAAAAGCGCTTTTTTTGCTGGCCTCGGCATTTTTGTTTGCTTCCCATTTTGCACAGAAAATATTTACACAACTTAGACCTATAATTATGTGCAACTTATAAAATATCCTATACAAATATGTTTACGTGCCAATATTTATACAATGTATTGTAGTTATAAAAACATAATAAAATAAGTTGTCAAACAACAAAATATTAAACGAACGGATAGCGGGACTGCGGGGCTGCGGGGCAAAGCGACATACGTCCGTCTAGCAGCGCGTCTATGCGATCACTGTCGAACTGCATACATAAGAAAGAGAAGCGCGATGACGCGACGCTCCTAACTTTATACATATCATAAAATAATTAATTACTTTTATATAAGTTGAGTATTCAAAAATAAAAAACAACCAAGTTCTGTATTTAAATATGATACGTTATTGTTATAAATTTTACCAACGTACGTTGATGAGTAATACAGATATTTTTGTTAGAAGATCATTTTAAGAGGTTAGTTTACTATTTTTTTTGTATCGAGAAAACTTTTCAAAAACGTGTTTTGAATACAACAAGGTTCTCAGAAATATGTTCAAGATTAACATATATTTTGTTCTCCGTTACAAACTGTACAGATTTGGCTAAAAAATTGTTTGAGACAAGCCTATTTCGGTCTTGTCAGCGTCTTAAGCTTTTTCAAAAGTCTCTCCGACCGCATTTCCTCTTAAAGCTACTGTACTGTACTGGTCATGGCACATTATACCGGCACCGCAACAGCACCGCTCCAAACCAGCAATTAACTTGTCATTCAATTTAGAGCATTAAATCGTGTGTAGTATAATATATTTCATAATGTCAATATGAAAAAGCCAACGGCGGGCAGTCAGCGTGCTTGCCGCTACCACACAACTCGACTCGCAGCCCGCGTGCTACAAGCGAGCGGACCTTGTGCGCATAGCGCGCCGACGGCATGCTTATTACGCGCCGACTCCGAGTCGGCAGCGAAACGTCATTGCGTCGTCGCACGTCGCCGGCGCACCACCGTCGCCTCTCGCGCCTCGCTGCACTGCATTGCTCCCTACAGTCTCGAATCAGATTTAAGACAGTGGATACGCTTTGCTACGGTTACGTAAACCGAGACATTATGAAAACGTGCAAGTCCTAGGCGTGTTCAATCATAAATGCCATATAACAATATTGAGTTCGCGGTGACAGCAAGCTTGCACCTCGCGGCCACCGCTCGGACTGTGAGCTTACACGTCGCGGCCATTGCAGCGCGCGGACTGCGAGCTTGCACCTTGCCGACAACGCGTAGTTAGCGCGCTGGCAGCTAGCCGTACTCTAAATTCGAGGCGACGCCGTGCTGCAGCTGCGCAGTTGCGGTGCCGGTATAATGTGCTATAACCTTAACTGTTCGCAGCTGTTCTTTAGTTAGTCGGAGAACCTGTTTCATGGGGCGGCCATCAATTATAGGCCATCGTTTGTGATGTTGGCCCCTGGTGCGTTTCCTTACCAGAGTGCGTAAGACCCGACGAGGAGCGGCGCGATAGACTCAGGTCCCACTGAAACCATTCTCGAGCCCCTTGCGGCAAGTTCGTCGGCTGCATCGTCACCTAGCGAACCGCTGTGTCCTTTGATCCATTGAACAGTTATGTTATTGATGCTACCTCATGCTACATAATTATGCTAAAGCTAGTGTATTTTATGTTTTTAGGGTTTTGTACCTCAAAAGGAAATACGGAACCCTTATACGATCACTTTGTTGCCCGTCTGTCTGTCTCTCAAGACCCTTTATCCCGGGAATGCGTGGAGGTATCGAGTTGAAATTTACTTTAAATTTAACGTAAAAAAAACGATTCAGCCATTTAAGCTGCAAAAAACGTGTATTTCGACACTCAGGAGAACAAAAATATATAGAGTACATCCCGTTGACCTATAAAAAGGCAAGGAGCAAGGTCATGTAGGACAAGTACTTAAAGGAAAAAATCCGAAACCGTGTAGTTACATACCTACTTTGTACGGAACCTTCGGTGCATGAGTACTTGACTACTTTTTTTTTTAATAAGGTTGACAGCGAAAAAAAGAGTATTACATTACAATAAGTTTTATGAAAGCTTTATTCGGTATCACACACCACTTCAAATATGATTGCAGCTAATATCTTCAGTCCTCTGTGTCCCTCTCCCAACATCTTGACAATAAAATTGATCAGTTACTTCTTAGTAGTAATAATCCATACTGCAAAAAATAAATATACGATATTTTAATATATTACGATATTATATATTACGATACGACGATGTTAAAACATCCTTATGTCTGAGCACACCAAAAGTACTGAACACTGTCTTTTATTGGAATGAAATTCCCAAGATAGACTGCACACTTGGCAAATAAGTGTTAGACCGAAAATAGTGTAACATTTTGACCGTCACGACAGTGATTTTATTATTTAGGTAAGGACTTATTCCACCAAACTTTTATACCTAGAATAAGTCTTATCCTGAGAATCAATTTTGTATTTTACAGTTTTCCATATTAGAACTGTCAGACGTTAATTTTATTCCTTGATTAAGCCTTGTGTTCACCAATATTTAAATCAACTCATTAAGTAGGTATTATATCAGTTCTATATTTAATATTTCCTTAGGAAATTTGACATTTAAAGCCAACTGCTTAAAAACCTAACCGGTGGTTCGAATGTTAATGAGCACAGACCTAAAAGATATCTGACTTTGGCAAAATCATCCCTTAGTAGTATAGGTTATTTAACAATACGCTAGGCCCCATAGAAGCTGAGTAAAAAGTTAAACAGTCTAAAAGAACGCTAAGAGAAAACGAAGTTATAACGCGAGCAGGCGATGCGATGCGACGGGGTGGGTCTGAGGAACAAAAAATTTCATCCGAATGAAGTAGCGGGCTAAACCTAGTCCATAATACACAGCGAAAGGAACTTCGTTCCTGCAGGCGTAGCATGAGCACCGTTTTGTCGACGGAAGAGTAGACAAAGATGACGTTCCGTGTAGACAGTACGACGGCAGCAAAGTAGAAAGATTCAACTGCACTTTTTACGAAATACATACTCCTTTACATAATTTGACTCAGAATTCTTTGTTTTGTCATAGGATTTTTATTAGTTTTTTTTTACTGATAATAAGTCACGTATATAAAGACAACTACAACAATTGCTCTGTGTCGAAGAACCGTATTTTGGAACAAATAAATATTGTAGTAATACTGGCCTTAACCACTTCCTTGTAAATGATGTAAAATAGAAGAAGATAGCTTTGTTCTTCTATTAATTATCACAGTTTTGCGTTCAAAACGCTCTCCTCTAAAATCTTGATTTTGTAGATAACCGTATATACTTTGTGGCCGTCGTTTAAAAAGTTTAAAATCTCCTTACAACTGTCAGTCGTCAGTGTCATTTTGACAGTTGGGCTAGAAAACTTTCTTCTGAAATAGTCTACATAGAAAAAGATCTAGACAAAGATCGTTACAAAGGAAAGACAAAATGACAGATTGTAGAAAGGTTTCTACGGTGCGATGTCAAAAATAGAGAACGAAATGTCACTTTGTATAGAAACAGCTATGTCTATTCTTCGTAGAAATAGAAAGCGTCATGCTAAGCCTGCTGGTTATGCCCCACGACCTCATATTAGGTTTAAGTAATTAAGTAGCTTATCTAGGTTTTCAGAAAGTCCAACTTAATACCAAACAATAATTTTAAATGAAATAATTGATACTAAACAATATGTACGCTTTGCAAATAAATTATACCAACAAGAGAGTACCTACTAAACTCGAACAAAAGTTGATATAACAAAATATTCCTACTTACTCAGGAAGGCAGAAAAGGCGCGTTTTGTAGTAACCTTTCGGACAATCGCGAATGACAATGGATCTCTTGAATCGAAGATCTCTTGAAGTGTCTCGTTCCTCATGTGCTGAATTTTCAACTGGTTGCGCCGAACACACCGCGGCCAGTAATGCGACAATCACAAACATGATGAAGAGCTTCATGTTGACACTACTCGATCGTTGTGAGAGAAACAATATGGCTTGGCAATCGTGATTCCTATTTATACTATTTCAGTGCCTTAAGAAAAATCCATATTACGTTAGTACCTAATCCAGTAACTGAGAATGTCAATTCATATTTTTTCCCTGTTTGACCAACCACAACATACTGTATCAAAATAAAATACTAACTATACGTGATTCATACCTACATAACACATCAATATTAATATAATTGTTGCTAATACACTCGAGACCAATGAATTAGAGTCACATACCTAAAGATACCTGAAAGTCTCAGAAACTAAGAATGCTAGCTTAATTAAATAAATTGTGTTTAATAGACTATTAAATGTTCTTTAATCGCTGAGCTCGACCGCAGCGAGACCAATCATTTATCTAAGTATTTAATATTCATCATTGAAGCTGTTTTAATGTCGCTTACATCTGAAAAATGCACCAGAATTCTCAAAATGCTGGAAATCGTCCGGAGTCAGCGTGATACATCACGCACAACGGACCAAATGAGAGTCTAAGTGCGGAAAAGGGAGTCCTATCATCATCATCAGCGTGATAAAGCAAGGACAGTTGGTGTGTCTTTGTCAACTGTACAACCAGTTCTCCGACGTTAAGAGGAACCCGGTTCTAACCTACGTAGACCAGGAACAGGCAGGGCCGGGTGTACCACAGTACGAGAAGATCGATACTTGGTCAACACAATGCTTCGAAACCGCTTTCTCACAGGAACTGCACTTAAATATCAGTTCCGACCTCTCGGAGGAAGTAACCCAAGCGCATGGACTGTAAGACGACGACTTGCTGAAGCAAATTTAAAACCGTTAAGAGGTCTTAACGGTTTTAAAGATCATGAATTCAGTAACCAACGTCCATGAATACTTTCAACTGTAATAGAGTTTTCATGGTACTCTATAATAAACATTGTGCGGTGTTTACTTTTTAGATTAAACGTGAGTTACCTGTTACTCAAACAGTGATAAAAGTAGGAAACTGAAATGTAAACAAGTAAATTTTATTATCATTTATTATTTTCTTGCAGGGTCAAATTAAATTAGCTAGCGAAACTTTGTGTAAACTTCACAGGCGATGGCTATCGTTATCTCAACACAATAAAATAGATTTTATCAAATCACACTTCAAGTACACACGGAATAATTAACAGTAAACAATATGGATTTCAGAAAAATAAGAGTACTACACAATTATTGCGAGAATTTACCGATGAAGTCAATAGACAGTTAAATGATAAAAAACATGTCTTGACGCTTTTTATAGATTTTAGCAAAGCATTTGATGTGCTCCGTTATGATACACTTTTTAACAAATTGTCGCAAAATGGAATACAGGGGCCGCTATTAGAACTAGTAAAAGACTATCACACAAACAGATACAACATGGTTAAAATACAAAATGAGTATAGTATAAAGCTTCCATCTACGCAAGGAACTGCCCAGGGTTCAATTATAGGTCCGACAGAATACTTACTTTATGTTAATGATATGAGTAATGCTATAAATTCCGGCTCTGTATATCAATTCGCAGACGACACGTGTATAGTAGTCGCTAATAAAAATATACAGGACGCTGAGGAAACCCTACAACGTAACTTCGACGAAATGTGTAAATGGGCTCATGACGTAGGATTAGTAATTAACGCAACAAAAACAAAAATTGTTCACATACATTCATCACACAATAAATGCTCTACTATGCCCACAGTTATAGCACACGAACACACTTGCCTACATAGCTCGCCAAAGACTTGCAAATGCCCGATATTAGAAGTAGTTGATAAACACATGTATATCGGTCTTATGGTTGACAGCCGATTCTGTTGGGGGCCGCACAAAGATTACGTATGCAACAAGCTGAGGTCTATTCTAGGCAAGCTTAGCGTACTGAAATATAAACTGCCTTACAAAACGCTTAGAATGCTATATATGGCCCTAGCAGACTCGGTTATCAATTACGGACTCAGCAGCTATGGTAGAACTTATCATACATACCTGACCGATATTTATAATTTACAACTAAGAATATTAAAAGTAATAACGCCAAAACATATAAACAAGAAATTCAAAAAGATTGACGACGACCTCTTTAAATATTGTAATGTTATGAATGTGTTCAATAAAGTTGAATTTTGTACTCTAGCGGAAGTCAATAGACCTGAGTTGCTAACCGAAAAAACAAGACCTGACTTTCTGAGAACGATACCGCCTAAAAATAAATACATCTTACCAAAATTCAACAATGTATACGGGATGAGGGTTGCAGAATATTTAGTACCTTTTTATCTTAATAAACTTCCAGAAGACTTGCAAACGTTATACAAAAAGAGTTCGAATAGTTATAAGTATAAATCAAAGCGTTTCCTCACAAAATCTTCTCATAATGTACCTATGTATTATTGCACCTAACAATTATTAGCATTGTTTAAAAAAAAAAAAAATCATGTGAACGGCTCGCCAACACGCAGATAAACCCTGAGAGGTTTTCGTTGTGTGGCTAAAATACAATGTGAATTAGATTTAGTATTTTAGAAATAAATAAGCGGAAATTGACGCCAAAAACAAAATATTCAAATCTTTTCATTTTTTCGTGTTTAGATATCGTTACAAAATCTACTAACTTAAAAGTTCAAAATAAGATCACTTTCAGTTCAATCTCAGATTTTATGCTTATTACTTACGCCTTCTTGTTACTTACGCTAACATCATCCTCGTCCAACGTAGAGACATACTGCCAATTATTTATCCCGCTAGGAGTCTCGTCACCGCTGGTGTTATTTACCTGTTAGACATCTTTTTTATGTTGAGAGTGCGTTTACTTTTTATTGTCTCTACCCTTCAACAAATAGACAGCTGACGGTTACCAGCGATAGTGGCGTTATCTATATTTAGCTTTGCCTGTTGTAACAAATCTACTAACCTAACAAAATAAAAGGGTAGGAAGTAAATCTGAACAATATAATTTAGAGATAAAAAATACATAAATGATTAAAAAAAATACCAATAACACTCAGTAGAAAGAAGAGAGGTTTTTGTAGTTGCAGTCCGTTTTTCTTTTTTCAAGTGCGAAGCCACAGGTCTCAGTAGTGATAGATAGTGGAGAATAGATGAAGAGAAGATGGTCCTCTGGACTTCAGCGTAGTCACCCCGTCAAGATATGAAGTCAAAATACACACATCAAAAGTGTCTAGGGATCAACATATATTTTTGCAATAACTTTTCTCCTGATTGATATTAATTAAAATTTTCTTTAAGGATTCATCAAATAAAGTGTTTTCGTTTGTCACAGTAACGATAAACCAAGTCACCTTTGCATTAATAAAGAAATTTGCCATTTTCCTAATAAAGGGATTTTTGACATTTGAACCACTAACACAAAAATTCGAAAAAAAGACTGAAATAACAGTTTTCTCTAAAATTTTATTGGGTAACTTAAACAATTAATAATCCGTGTTTCTACCGCGAACACTAACAACACAAGAACATCGGTTTGGCATACTCAAAATGAGTTCATCCAAATCACGCTGTGGAATGGCCGCCCATGTTCCTTGCAACAACAAAAAAAGGTCTTCTTGCGACTGGATACCCTCCATATTCGGCAGAGCTCTTCTCTGTAGCATATCCCATGCATGCTCAATCGGGTTCAAGTCTGGCGACTGAGCAGGCCAGGGCAGGACATTGATGTTAGCTGCGGCGAGAGTCTGTCTTACAACTCTTGCGGTGTGCGGTCGTGCATTATCATGCATTAACTGAAATAAGGGACCGATTTGCTCTTGTAGAGGAACGATGACGTCTGATACAATCGTCTCAGCATAAATTTGAGCGTTGAGGTTGCCTCTGATCCAAATCAACTCAGTTCTTCCGCCGATCCAAATACCCGCCCATACCATGATGGTTCCACCACTATAAGGATGGACTTCCTGGCAGGATTTTAATCGCTGTTGGCGTCCAGGGGTTCTCCAGTGTCGTATACGTCTTGTATCCGGTCTCATACCAAAACGAGACTCATCAGAAAAGCACACGAAACGCCATTGTTCTTCTGCCCAATTTCTGTGTTCAAGAGCCCATTGATATCGAATCCTACGATTGTGCATTGCTATAGGTGGTACCCGTAGCGGTCTTCGGGAATGAAGGTTCACTTCATGCAAGCGGTTTCTGACTGTTTGGTCGCTAATTAAGTTCCCTGAAGAGTGATGAAGCCTCACGGCTAACATCATGGCGGTTATTGTTGGAGCTCTTCGAGTTAAGATTTGAATGTATCGGTCTTGTCTCCGTGTGGTGCAGCGATACCGTCCTCCATGGCGCTCAGCCACGGTACCAGTGCTTCGGTAACGTGTCCAAAGTCGACTGATAACACTCTGACTTGTATTCAGAGCTAAAGCCACAGTACGTTGCCGGGAACCAGCTTCTATCATTCCCACGGCTCTGAGCATTTCTTCCCTGCTTAAATGACGTCGCCGCTCCATAATAACGTTGGTTTTAATCAGTAGTAGGGAAACAGTAGCACTAATAATGTCTTCAATGCGTTGTATGTTTTTATAGGGAAAATATTGACAGCTGATTTTCATCTTTTACTCGAATTTGATTCACAGTTCCTGATTCAAATTATGAAATGCACCAAAAAGGATCCATATAAATTTATAAAATCATAAATTTAGTACAAAGCCACATCTCAATCTCAAGAAATCCGCATAAAAATGCTTGATCCCTAGACACTTTTGATGTGTGTAGTTCCTTGGTCAAGTTTAGTTAAGGCTTGACTTCTGTTGTACTTTTCCTTTAGTAATTGGACGTGGTCTGTAGCGGAGATGTTTCTTTGAGTGAAACCAGAGCAGAATCCTCAAAATAATCAAATCAAATCAAATCAAAATATTTTTATTTCACATAAGCCTACAAGGGCACTTATGAAACGTCAGAAGCTAGGTGCACGGTTCCAATTGGTCGTTTCCTATGGAGAAGAACCGGCAAGAAACTCCACGGTTACTCTTTTAAAAATAATTGGCTTTTACAATGTTTTCTAATTACAGTAGGTATGGGAGAACAGCGTAGGCCTGTCAACAAGTGCCAGGTACTTGATAAAATAAAAAATGATCTACAGATCTAAAATCTACAGGGCCTACAAAGTCCTCACATTTACAAAATCAAAAACTCAAAAAAGATAAATAAAATATAAAAACCTATTAAAACCAAGTGATCATAATTTCCATTACAACCACTAAAAAGAGTTGGAGGATTTGAATTGTCTCTATATAATGTCAAATAGTAAAAAGATTAAATGTCAAAGAAGTATGTAAAAATTAAATAAAAATCGTAATTTGAGAGCAGTTAATAGACGTTTATGTAGTTATGCCGTTAATGAGATGCCAGGGAAGCCACATGTGCAGAAGCAATTATTGCCAAACTACCTTGTCTTCAACGTAGTCTTTAATCTTATAATATGCTTTTTTGATAAGGACACGTTTGATGAGGGTTTTGAACTTTCCATCGCTAAGTTCTGTAACCGGCTTTGGCAACTTGTTATAAAAACGGATGCTATTTATATGAAAAGACTTGCTAGTTTTTGTTAATCTAAATTTAGGTATCACAATTTCATTTTTACTACGGGTATTTATATTATGGAAATCGCTTCTTATTTTAAAAAGTCCTAAGTTTTTGCGAACATACAAAATACTTTCTAAAATATAAAGAGAAGGCAGAGTTAGTATATCAATTTCTTTGAATTTGTTTCTAAGAGACTCGCGAGGACTCATTTTATAAATTGCGCGGATTGCCCTCTTTTGTAAAATGAAAATTGAATCTACGTCAGCTGCCGATCCCCACAGCAGAACACCATAAGACATAATACTGTGGAAATAAGCAAAGTATACTAACCTAGCTGTGGCTATATCTGTCAACTGCCTTATTTTCCTTACTGCATATGCAGCTGAACTTAATCTACCTGAAAGAGCTCTAATGTGTGCGCCCCATTGTAATTTTGAATCTAAAGTAATTCCCAGAAATACAGTTTCCGTAATAACATCTAGTTTTTTGCCATCAAGCTCTAAATTCAGACCCACTTGAGGTACATTTGGTAATGAGAACTTAAGACATTTCGTTTTGTTCGCATTAAGTAAAAGATTATTAGCTGCAAACCATTTCGAAAGAACAGCCAGACTATCGTTGACATTTAAAACATCCGTATCTTTTCTATCTATTTTAAAAATAAGGGAAGTGTCATCAGCGAATAAAATGATATCCGATAAGTTAGCCATCATGTAAGGAAGGTCATTAATATATACTAGGAATAGAAAAGGCCCAAGAATTGAGCCTTGAGGCACGCCCATCTTAACTAGAGACCCCGATGACGTCGCCCCGTTAACGTTTACTTTTTGCTGCCTCTTTGACAGATATGAAAGAACAAGATCAGCAGCTTGTCCACGAATTCCGTAATGGTATAATTTACAGATCAGTGTATTATGGTCAACGCAGTCGAACGCTTTTGAGAGGTCACAGAAAATGCCAATTGCATCCTGGGACTTCTCCCAGGATTCCAAAATGTGACTGATGAGTTTTACTCCCGCGTCCATCGTCGACCTACCTTTCGTGAAACCAAACTGTGTGTCAGAGGTCCTTTTATATCAGTCTCCCATTTGTTTTTTCATCTTCACTTCTTTTAGTTCTTTCGAAAATTGAAGTTTTCTTCATAACATATGCTCCTGTCATGAGCTTGAAGCGGCCAGAAATATTTGTTTAAAAACCTCTTTGATGAATACTGAGAGAGTGTTAATTATTTTTATGAATTTAAATTAGGATACAGTTATTCAATAAACAGTCACAATTATCTATAAAATACAATATTTGAGCTAACATAAACATAAAAATAATTTAAAATTATACAAATCAAAAGTAACCTTCATAGACTAAGCCAGTAAGAAACTATGAAAGAAAATTAACAGGAAATAAGTAATAGCAGTTTGACAGCCTGACGTAAATGTCATAACAATGAAAACTATAGAAATATTTAATTTGGAAATTATATAAGGAAATGAATCGTTTTAGGCCGATTCGCAAAATAAAATGTAAACCTGATAAAAGAGCATGATGAATAAATGTGAATGTATGTAAAGTGTAAGTATATACATAGGTCTGTAGTAGGTAGATGCTATACTGTCCCTCCCCACTGATTGATGGGGTTAAACAAAAAAAAAACACGTTTTGTTTATTCATATTCTTTCTTTATTTCTATTCAATTATATTTATTTATACATAATTATAAAGGCTTTGATTAAATAAGGCCGGTAGACGACAATAGGCGTTCTCTAATATTGTAAACTAATGGTAATACAAGATGCCTGTCTAACATTGAACACTATACGTAAAAATATTAAATACTAGCTTTTGCCCGCGACTTCGTCCGCGTGGGTTTCGTACTTTCCTCAAATAAATTTAACACCCTCTCCACCTCCCCCTGAAAGGTATTTCGAAAATTATTGATTACGATCTTTATACTTACTTTATTTAAAGAAATACGTATTCGGGCCAATATTTTAGTTAAACTACCTAAGATGTTTCAAATAAACTATCCTCCCTTTTCATCACGACAGGGCTTGTTTTTGCATTTGGTACGTTTCCATTTTTATGATATAAAGATTATTTATACCCATTTTCATGTTAATGGAAGTTGAAGTTTCTACTCCTTAAACTTTAGTACCCTTTTCCACCCGGTAGGAGTCGAATAAGTAAAACCCTAAAACTCATACTTTTTTATTTTAAGTAAGTAAGTAGTAAACCCCTAAAAGTGACAATCTTTATTATTTACTGAGGCAAATGTTGAAAAGTTTCAAGTTTCTTAACCAAAGGAATAAGACCACCTTTTCACCTTCACAGTTTTTATCCCCATAGGGGCGAAATATTGAAAACATGTTTGGGACGTTTCCATATCTTGACTCAAAGATTATTTATACCAATTTCCCATTGAATCAAGCCACGCAATAAAATACTCCTCTGTGATATGGACTACCCCCGTTCACCTCGTTAGGGTTAGATTTTCGAAAAACCCAGTCACACTTTTTTATTTATTTTGGTCTTAAGTATACATACTGAGTTCCGAGTTTATATTATTGGACCGCGCGATAAAATTCTTCCATACAAACTGACACCCTCAATCTTCCTTTAGAGCAGAAAAACATAAAATGACAAACTATAATTTACTTAGATAAGTATTTTTGCCAAGTTTGAAGCTTAAATTTATTCATACCATTTTTTTGGAGTAAATCAAGCTACGCACTATAATACCGGCCTTAAAAATCGAATTACCACTTTTTTACCCGTCAGGGGTCTACTTTCGAAAGACCCATTTCTTATTACTTACTTAGGCAAATATTCCTTCCAAGTTTCAGGTTTATTAACCAAATGAATAAGATTTTTCGTATAAAGTTTTTCCCCACTTTTCACAGGCGGAATTTTGAAAAATGTTTGGGATGTGTTCATAACTTGACTCAAAGATTATGTCCAACAATTTTCGAGTTAATCAAGCCACGCAGTAAAATGGAAAATTAACTACTCGTTTTCACCCCGTCAGAGGTAGATTTTCGCAAAACCCTGATACATGTTATTCTTTACTTTTGGTCTTAAGTATAAATACTGAGTTTCGACTTAATCGGAGACCGCACGTTAAAATTCTTCCATACAAATGTTGACACCACCTAATCGCCCTTTAGGGGGTAGTTTAGAAAAGCAAAAAATGCCAAAACTCATAATTTACTTAGATAAGTATTCATGCCAAGTTTCAAGTATATTAACCAAATGAATTAGATTTTTCATATAAGCTGTACCCCCACTTTTCACCCCCACAGGGGTGGAATTTTGAAAAATCTTTTGGAATGTGTTCATTACTTGAGTCACAGATTATTTATACCAATTTTTGAGTTAATTAAGCCAGGCAGTAAAATTTGCCCTGTAAAATTAACTACCCCTTTTCTCCCCGTTAGGGGTAGATTTTCGAAAAACCCTGATACACGTAATTCTTTATTTTTGGTATTAAGTATAAATACTGAGTTTTGAGTTAATCGGACCGCGCGTTAAAATTCTTCCACACAAATTTTGACACCCCCCCATCCCCCTTTAGAAGGTAGTTTAGAAAAACAAAAAAGACCAATTTTTATAATTTACTTAGATAAGTATTCGTGCCAAGTTTCAAGTTTATTAACCCAAGGAATAAGATTTTTCATATAAGCTGTATCCCCACTTTTCACCCCCACAGGGGTGGAATTTTGAAAAATCGTTTGGAATGTGTTCATTACTTGACTCACAGATTATTTATACCAATTTTTGAGTTAATTAAGCCAGGCAGTAAAATTTGCCCTGTAAAATTAACTACCCCTTTTCTCCCCGTTGGGAGTAGATTTTCGAAAAACCCTGATACACGTAATTCTTTATTTTTGGTATTAAGTATAAATACTGAGTTTTGAGTTAATCGGACCGTGCATTAAAATTCTTCCATACAAATTTTGACACCCCCCCATCCCCCTTTAGAAGGTAGTTTAGAAAAACAAAAAAGACCAATTTTCATAATTTACTTAGATAAGTATTCGTGCCAAGTTTCAAGTTTATTAACCCAAGGAATAAGAGTTTTCATACAAACTGTCATCCCCTATTTAACTCCCTTAGGGGTTGAATTTCGAAAATTCCTTCCTCATTCCTCGTCTACATTATAAATAAAACCTCTGTGCAAAATTTCAGCTTTCTAGGTCCAAGGGTTTAGGCTGGGCGTTGATGAGTCTGTCAGTCAGTCAGTCAGTCAGTCAGTCAGTCAGTCAGGACTTCTCTTTTTATATATATAGACGACACAGGTGTGCGTTACCCCAGCCAGAAAATGTCTGAAATCGTTATCTAAGTGCAATAGATATTTTGATATACATAGCTGCTGTAATTGGTATGCAGATTTTTTAATTTGGTAAACTGATAGTTTTTCAATTATTTTATAAAAACAGTTCCAGCTGGAGTAAAAAGTAGTATTTTCATGATTGCACCTACCACTGTTTGTCTCTGCATCACCCAAAGGTTGACTGGTAGAAAACGCCTATGGTATTAAGTCCGCCTCTGTACATTTATGTGCTTGAAGTATTAAATAATTAAATATTAAAAAGAAAAAAGAAAGAAAATGGTTTATTTGCGGCAAATATGACGCATAAAAAATAAACACAAGCAAAAAAACAAAAACGAAATAACAATTACCCCAGCCATATCTTTTGTTTTCTAACGTGTATGTTGAAATAAATGTTATCTTTTTCGTGCATATTTTTGCGATAATATTGGATTAAAGGACCTACCAAATGATTTCATGTTGAGTTCCTTAGGGCAAAAAATAAATCTCGTTGTTCGGAATGTCGCTGATCATGCTTGCAGTCTTTTAAATGATGTTGATAGTAATGTAATAGTTGAAAATTAAACAGTTATTTTCCTTTAACAACTAGAGGAACAAGAAAATATTAAAATAGAACCCTGTGGTTTATTTTTAGATGCTGAGTTACCGTTTCTAGGTGCTACTCTAGATGGTATTTGTGGTAGCGATACGGTTATATAAATAAAATGTCCTATAACAGCTTTCAAATTAGGCTTAGACGAAGCTATTAAAAAAAATGAAAATAACCTTTTGGAAATCTACCTCAAGCGGCCTAGAAATCAACAAGAACCGTCATTGGTACTACCAGATCCAGTCGGCAATTGCATAATAAATATAACGCAACGTTCAAAATGCCTATTTGCAGTTTGGTTTAGCGAACAAAATGAAATTTTAAATTTTGATTAATTCCAAAAAGAAGCTTTTTATTAATTCCAAAAAGAAATGAATAGAACGTCAACTTTAGCAAAAGATGCATGCGATCAATAATTTTAGTCACTTTTTTACAAGGAGATTTTAAATGTATTATTAACACATAAAAACAAATAAAAACGTGCAATGATATGATAAGATATCGAACATTAATAATGTATTTTTAGATGTAGTTTATTGCTGATATTTATTGAGTTAATAGCCTCTGAATAACGGAGAAAAACGATGTTTTGGTCGGGGTACCGCCTTAACATAGATGAGAGGGGCTTGAGGCTAAATAATAACAGCCGCACGGTTAAGCAGGTTAAGCTACGCTTGCCTCGGTTGGCCGGTGGATCGGTGACCATTTCCATATACCAAGACCCCTCCGTGCCTTGGAAAGTCCGTTAAGCCGTTGGTCCCGGCTGTCATTCGTGGATCTTTGACAACCAGTCTTACTAAGGGGTATCGTATTATCCAGTAACTGGTTTGTGGAGGTCAGATAGGCAGTCGCTCCATGTAAAATACATATATTCAGCTGGATCCTGTTAAACTGGAAGTCGACTCCAACATGGTTGGGATAAAGCTAGGCAGATGATGGCGATTTATATTTAACTTAGATATAACACTGAAATCTCGATGTTTTGATGTCGCCACTGCACCCGTACGAAACAGCAGTGCTATTCTGTAAAAATCTCACCGTGAAAACTAAGGTGAAGTGAGCTGTCATTCCACCTGATGTCAGGGATTGCCCCTATTGATAGCTCACTTCACCTAAGTTATCACGGTGAGATTTTTACAGAATCGATTGGCTAGGGCGATTATATCTAGCAATTGATAACAAAGATCGCTTTCGGATAGCTGGGCCACATACGTGTTATTGCGGTATATTGTATACGGCAACAAAAAACCGACTCTACTGTGAATTACAAACGAACACAGCGTGTGTTTGACGCGTAGTTTTTGACAGACATACGTACTTAGCAGTCAAAGCGTAGCAGTAGTAGTCAAAGCGTAGCTGCGAAGCCAACTGCGTATCGTCCGATGTATTGAAATTCTTTTCTCGTGTAAATCATTATGATTACCCGCCATTGAGAAACCGAAACCGTATGTCGGAAAAACCAATTAAAAACAGTACGGTACCCTTATATGAAATGTTTAGTAGTAGTGTATACAGTCAGCAAAAAAAGTCGATTAACACTTCAGTTTTACAATCTCAGTTATTGAGCAAAATATTAACACTTCATTTTTTTTAATCTCAGTTAAACTGAAGTGTTAATCGACTTTTGCTGCTGACCGTACAACCTCTAACAATACGTATTAGTCGAACACTCTATTAACTTGTACCTTTACGGTTATCCCTTTTACTAAGCTTTAACTATTTACCGAGTTCTTAAGCCCAGTTGTATCGAGACAAGGTTCAGCGTTCGTTATTGTTTATGAAATAATTTCTGTACCTAAACGAAATAATATCTAAATTATTTCAGATGAAAATAATAGAACAACTCGAGTCTCGAGTCTACAACAATTTAACACCGTGTAAATAAATAGAAGCTTTCTAGGAGCTCCTCTATCAACTTAAATGATAAATACTTCATACAAAAACAGGTACTTCAAATCTCGTTTAGATTGGATAAAAAGGAATGCCCTATAGAAGTACTTTTTAACATTGATCTAAAGATTCGGCAACGCCCTTCAAGATTTACATATTTACATCCACTTTACATCCGCACCCCGCGGTTTCACCCGCGTTAGTTTCGGTACCATAGGAATATCGAGATAAAAAGTATCCTATGTGTTAATCCTGGTTATAAACTATCTGTGTGCCAAATTTCATCCAAATACGTTCAACGGTTTACGCGTGATTGAGTAACAAACATCCAAACATCTTCACAGACTTTCACATTTATAATATGACTAGCGGTCCGTCCCGGCTTCGCACGGGTGGAAAAAAAAGAAAAAAAATAGCCTATAATAATCAGTGATAATGTAGCACTCAAATGGTGAAAAAATTTTTAAAATCGGTTCAGTAATTTTTGAACCAATTCGCTACAAACATACATACAAACCTTTCCTCTTTATAATATTAGTATAGATTAAGAAGTAGGATGTAATCGACACCTAAGTGCTAAAGAAACTTGGGCCTGCATAAGAGCCTATACTACCTCAGCTAAAATTCACTCTTTATCTCGCTCGCATGATACTGCTCGCGGACTGAGTGAGAGCGAGACAGAGTGCGGTGCTAGGCGGCAGGCAGCGCCAATGGTTTAGGTATTTGCTTTTTACGGTGAAAATAATAGTAATTAAAAAAAAATAAAAAACATAAGACCCTTTATAGTTAGTTCGGTTAGTATACAAAGTTTCATGATCTAATTTGAAGTATTTTTTTAATACCAGCGGTTTATTGTTCGGTTTGGAGGTAACTTTGGAATTTTTTTCTATCGAATCGTGTTTTCGTTAAACATAAGACCTAACATTAATCCTCAACTTTACTATATATTTATTTCAAAATTAATGCTACAGTATTTTCGACATAACGGAGGAACATGCTAAGCCATTTGAGGTAGTATAGGCCCTTATGACTTACATTGAAGAGAAAATATTGCCACAGTAGCCTTCTTGGAAAAGCATAATTATCTCCAATATTCCATAAGTTACTTACATCAAATTGGTAATGAATGTTGACAATACATTCATTACCAATTAGTTAGTTATTACAGTATTATATTGTAATTAGCACCCTAAAGGATGTTGATATCATCTTCCATAATTATGATATTTTATCACCTACTGATAAGTAATGATCCATAATCATACAAACCATATTTGTACGCCGGAAACGGCAGAACATTATGAACGTAATATATTTATTTATTTATAATAAGCACACCAACAGCACAGTCACTTACAATTCATATTAAATATCATTTAAAATTATCATTTCAGTAACCATGCAAATAACAGGTATGCATGACATCTAACTTTAAAAATATTAGAGACAAAGGAGAAAAATAAAAAGTGTGTCTAGTAGATCTACAAAAACAAACCAATTTGAGCTACATAGACGTGCACTCTTCACACTGTCTAAATAGGGAACGTCTGTATGAAGCAAAACTCATGGAGAAAATATCAATATTACTATCTGACAAGTTGGACCTTTCATTTTATTGCCTTGCCATACGCGTTAGTGGGCTGTTAAATGTGGTATTTAAGGTGGATGTAGGCAATTCAAAAATACGATGATAACGCTTACTACGTTGGCGAGACCTAAAGTTAAAATGGTTTACCAATTGTGCATCGATGGAGCCGTTTATAATTTTATAGAGTATTAGTAAGTCGGAGTGGCTACGTCTTTCTTTTAAGCTAGTCATTTTAAAGTGCTTTAACCTATCATTGTAATCAGGTATAGCTTTACGGATCCCATTCTTCACACATACATACCTAACAAAACGGGCCTGAACAGATTCAACACTATTAGAATAAGTTGAATAATAGGGCGACCAAATAGTGGAACAATATTCCAAGGAGCTCCTTACTAGTGCGTTGTAAAGCAAAATAATGCTACTATAATTACGAAAAGGTTTCGACGTTTGGATTATAAAGCCAAGCATTCTTTTAGCCTTAGTCACTATACCATCTATATGATCGTGGAAAGATAGTGATGTATCGAAAAGTACCCCTAGGTCACGAATAACCGACACTCTGTTCAGTACTGATCCACCAATATGATAATCAAATTTAATGTAATTCACTTTATTAGTAAATGTAAGTCTGGCATTTTTTAACATTGAGCGTCATTCTGTTGTTCAAACACCATTGCTGAAGGACATCAAGATCTCTTTGAAGGTTCATACAATCACTTAGGTCCAATATCCTACAGTATATCTTTAAGTCGTCAGCATAGGTTAAACAATTGCAATTTATTAAATCTAAAAGATCATTCAAAAATACCAAAAAAAGCAAAGGGCCCAACTTAGAGCCCTGTGGAACACCAGAACCAGGAGAAAAAGGTACAGATTCATAACCCGCTAAGGCAACTATTTGAGAACGATTAATTAAATAGCTCTCGAACCACCGCAACAGAGAGCCATGAATACCAGGGTAATTCAATTTCATAGAAAGAATTGAGTGATCAACGCGATCAAAGGCTTTTGCAAAATCTGTGTAAACAGCGTCAACCTGACCCCTGGCTTCAAAGGTGTTACTGATGAAAGTAGTATAAATAAGTAAGTTAGACATAGTCGAACGGTTGGATACAAAACCATGTTGCTTCAAACTAATAATATGACGGAGGTGGGAATAAACTACATTGTAGACCCTCAAACATCTTTGCAAATTGTGATATAATAGAGATTGGTCTATAGGTAGTTAGTTACGTCATTCATACTACCAGACTTATGTATGGGGATAATGTGTGAGATTTTCCATAAATCAGGAAATGTACCCTCCTTAAGGGATTTATTGTATATTATCTGCAGTGGTTTAATAAGAGCATCGATGCAAAGACGAATAAAAATAGGAGGAAGTCCATCCGGACCAGCTCCTTTATTAAGATCAAGCTTTTTGATGCTATCACTAACGTCATTTTCAATAATGCCAATGGAAGATATACTATAACAACTTTGTACAATATTCAAAAAAATAAATACATTCTATTCTATTCTATTATAATCATAAATTAAATCATTCATTCATTCAACAAACATACCTTCCTTGCCTAACGCAAACCATCGCGTTTCAACATCCACTTAGGTACTTGGGAGGAAGTCGGAGACATTCGCAACGGTTTACGGTTTCAAAGGGTCGCGTCGCTTCAATTTTCTACTTGTTCTAATAATAAATAAAATATTATAAAAAATAAACAGTATGATTAGGTTATCTCCAATGATATTCAATTTCTAACTTCGGAATATTTTTCATCGAATGATGAAAAGTTCTACTTATAACACAAAAAATCAATTTTACGCTTATCCGTTGAAGCTAGATGAAAAGGAAGCTTCCGAATCTATATACAGGGTGCAATTGAAGTCATGGGCATTATTTTAACCTAAGGCACTACTCATGATACTAATTGCATTAGGGCTACTATTACGCAAATCAAAAATATTATTAATGCAAGTATGGAAAACCTTAAAATGTAGTAAGTCATAGAAAGTATCAAACACTTTGCGCTTCTCGATAGCAAATGCGTAGGTACATTACGCCGTACGCGTCATTGGGCGTGAATTCTTTGACCCCGCCCGACTCACGTGACATTCGTAAGTTGCCAATGAATTGATTCATAATAAATTCCAACTTTCCCTTCGTACTTTGCCGGCTTAGGACGGTCAAAACTACGTCAACTAACATACATTAAAAAAAAACATTTACGTACCTAGCTTGTGGATTGTTTTGAAAAAACCTTATTTGTCGGTAAAGTGACAGAGGGTAAACGGGTGCTCTTCCACGAGCTTGTGCATGTGCCAGCACGTGAAAAGACGAAAAATCCAACAGGTTCTTAGTGGTTCTGGTGGAAAGAGACCCCGTGAAGGAATAGGGTCGTTTGGGTTGCGGCGATGGAACATTTCACGAGTTCATACTAAATTTCTTGTGCGATCGTAAATTACAACCATTTGTGGGTATTGTTGGTTGGTGTACCTAGCCTGCACATTACGCGATCGAGGCATCGTGTACACAAACACACAAATACTACACTAACACTTAATACACTGCAATCCAAGCACCGTATGACGCGAGCGGCGAGTACGGCGATTACATCACGGGATCAATAAATCAATTACGCGTCAATGCACCTGCGCAGTCGTTATGACACTGGTTCCGGGTTCATGTTGCGGCGGGAAGCAGACCCCGCGCGGGGGTGATATTTGTATTTTTGCGAGTGAGGGAGTGGGACGGAGAGAGTTCAGGGAATCCCGCCGGACGGCATGTCTTTTAGCCCATTGTTATTATTACTTGTAAGGAAAAACCCGCGCGCGCGCAGGTGATGTTTGTTTACATTTCGCTTTGCGCTGTACTGCGCTTTAAGATTTTGATACTTCAACATTTATTGGCGTTAACGAAGTATTATGTTTTAATTACTTTAAGTGTTTATTTGCAATAATAAGCCTTGTGCAATTTGACTTACTAGATTTTTAAGGTTTTCCTTAATTGCATTAATAATATTTTTGATTTGCGTATTAATAGCCCTAATGCAATCAGTATCGTGAGTAGTGCCTTAGGTTAAAATAATGCCCATGACTTCAATTCCACCCTGTATAAATAAAACAAAGTCAGTTTAATTACATCATTTATAACTCAAGAACGGCGGGACCGATTTTTATGATCTTTGATTTATCTACGCCCTGAAAGCAGAATAGCTATAAAAACATGGGAAAAAGTCACGAAAAAAATAATAGTGAAGATAATTTCTCATACAATATTCATTCTTATTGATTCTGAGGCGGTACAAAGTTCGGCGGTCAGCTAGTTTATTATAAAAAAAATAATATTAATAGAATTATACTACTCTACGAATAATAAACCGTGTTTAACTTATATTTATTTTACGCTTTCAGAAAGTTAGTTTAGCTGCTTAAATATTTTCAGTAGCCGGAAAGGGTTTGTTGATTTACCCGAAGGCTTAAGTAGAGTTTTACCTATAGTAAACCCACAATTCGCCAGTTATGTTAAGAGGACTACATGCACGATCACTGTCGGACTGCATATATCTAAAAGAAAGAGAAGCGCGATGACACAACGCTGGTAATTTATTGCAAAATATGAAGCAATTATCAATTTACATAAAATCTATTGTTTTTACTAAAAAAAAAAATAAAACACTAGTGCTTTTTATATTGGTTGTAGAATAATCTGACAAAAAATTATAATGATTGTATGTATATTACTATGGTTTTTATTGTAAAAAGAAAGTTTTTAGAGGTATCTTCATGATTTTTTTCTTTCATATCAAATTAGTTGTATTACCTATGTTTTCAACACACTATCTAACTAGCATATATCCTGAAGAATATCATATATTTTTCAGATTTTTTTACCTACTGTAGTCGATCATATACTTTTACAAAACTTTTGTTTTTTTTCGTTTAGATCCTGTAGTCCTCTTATGTCCAATGTAACAGCGTGCGAGCCTATAGCCATCAGCCGGGCACAAATCTAGACTCTACTGAGAAATTCCAGAAAGACACCCAAGAATATTTTGCCTGACCTGGGAATTTAACACAAAACCTCATGGTCAGCAGATAAGTAGCGCTTGCGATTAATAGACCAACGAAGCAGTTACAGCTGTTTATAAATTATAACTATAATTATTATTGAGCCTTTTCCTACCTAAAAAGCGGAATACTCGTAGAAGCTATTCGGGCACGAGTGACGTCGAACACGCTACACTTTCAGTGTGACGTAACATATCGTCGACAATAAGAGTTGCTTACAAAATAACACAGAAAAACAAGTAAGAAAAGTTTCACTTAACAACCCGATCACAGTAATTAAGCCGCGGTTTTCGAAACCCTTATCAACTACTGATGTCTTCAGTAAATCAGCCATAAAATCTCGTGTTGTGATTGCTTGATCGAAATAACGAAAGCCAATAAAGTTACTTACACACACACATGGTACAGACGCCAGCACATCAAGCTACCTGAAACTGTCAAATTTTCCCAATCAACTTTGAACCTTATGCTTTAGCGATAAAGTTGAAAATCTATTAAAGAAATTTGACAGATTGTAGTAGCTTGATGTGCTGGCGTCTGTACATGATAATTTTTTTGACCTTTGTGAAATGTGGCAACCTTGGAAACTTAGTCAAAGTGAGCTTGAAGTCAGCTGTCAATAATATTAATCCCTAGCATCACAAGGTCAATTCTCGTAATTTAAAACGTTCCAAATCCAGCCGCAGTCACATCTCAGCGACAAACAAATGTCAAAAACTTGTCAAAATGTAGGGAGATTAAAGGTATTTTTGACAGATCGATACTGAGATCAGACTGAACGTTCTTAAAATTACGAGAATTGGTGAATTGACAGCTCACTCCACTTACATTTTTATGGGAGACTAGCTTCTGCCAGCGACTTCGTCCGCGTGAAATTTTTTGCTCCCCCGACCCACCGCGTCGCATAGCATCGCCTGCCTGCGCTATTACTTCGTTTTCTGACTTTTTTTTTTGCTCAACTCCTAAGGGTTCTAGCGTGATGTTTAAAGCCTTCCTCAAGAATTGGGCTATCAAATGCAAAAAGATTTTTATAAATCTGATCGATACTTTCAGAGATTAGAGCTTTCAAACAAACAAACTCGGCAGCTTTATTATTAGTAAAGGTTTTTCCCATTTTTGAAACATTGTTCATTGATGCTCCGCTACTATTGGTCGTAGCGTGATATTATATAGCCTATAGCATTCCTCGATAAATGAACTATCTAACGCAAAAAGATTTTTTCAATTCGAAGCAGTAGTTCCAGAGATGACCCCCTACATACAAACTTCACTTCCCTTCACTGCTCTGCTCCTATTGATCGTAGCGTGATGAAAAGTTTACTATAACCTGCCCAGGAGTATGAAGAACAATTGTACCAAGTTTCGTTGAAATCCGTCGAGTGGTTTTTGTTTCTATAACGAACATACAGACAGACAGACAGACAGACAGACAAAAATTTTACTGATTGCATTTTTGGCGTCAGTATCGATCACTAATCACCCGCTGATAGTTATTTTGGAAATATATTTCATGTACAGAATTGACCTCTCTACAGATTTATTATAAGTATAGATTTTTATTACGGATCTAGTTTCTGCCTGCGACTTCATCCGCGTGAAATTTCACCCTCCCTCCATTCACCCTCTTAGAGGTGGAATTTCGAACAACCCTCTCTTAGTGGATACCTACTCTTCACAAATAAATTGCATGTCTCTAGGACCAGCGGTTTAGGCTGTGCGTTGATATGTCAGTCAGTCAGAACTTTGAAATTTATGTAATACATATAGATAGATAAATCGATCGGAGACACGATTTTTGTTTTTGTTTTTATTTTTTTTATTAGAAGTCACGCTCTCTCGAAATCTTTAAACAATAATGGGAGCTCGTAGGTAGGACCCACTTGGAAATGTTCAAAACCTATGTTGAGGGTTTAGGGCATTTTTATAGCTCATTTGCAAGTAATCGTGGGTAGTTGAGGTTGTACATGATTCAGTAGGTACATGAGAACAGAGGGTTCAGGTTTTGATTTTCGGTGCGTTGAAATTTTTCGTTACATAGATAGATAGATAAACACACAAAAGTCAGCACAACACACAAAAGTTCAACACGGGGTGATAAGATAATCAATTACCTACATGTATCTATATATATAAAAATGAATTTCTGTTCGTTAGTCTCGCTAAAACTTGAGAACGGCTGAACGGATTTATCTTATCTTGGTCTTGAAATGTTCGTGGAGGTCTAGGGAAGGTTTAAAAGGTGAGAAAAAATTGATTAATTCCCGGGAAAACCCTAAAAACAGCCCTTTTCTATTTCCCATACAAACATTTTCTAAATAAAATGTAGAGTCAATTTGAACTTTATTGCAAAATAATAATAACGCTTCATGCTTCATTCAAAAAATGTTTTTTTTTTTTTATTAAATACGGATTCGTTTTGTTTGTTTTAAAATTAATTTATACAAAAGTTTAGGTCTTTTAATTTTCGATTGAGGCAGTACGAAGTCTGCCGGGTCAGCTAGTATAATATAAAAAACAAGGTGCCGATGTAAAAACAAAAGGAAAAACATGCATATAGAAATAAAAGTGACACTGACTAATAGGTACTTAAAATAAAATTAATAACGAAACATATACAGTACGGTGTGCGTCTCAAGGTTAGGCTTATACAAAAAATAATTGCTGATCCGTACATTTTGACTTCACAATTTGGACTTTTCAATGAAACTATGTTATTTGATATCTGATGAAAAATTTATCAAACTCTCGAAAAAAGGTTTAGGATCATGTGCTGTATTCATGGTTACAGGGGCCCAAGACTGTTATTTTTATAAATTCGTCATTCCAACACGATCCCATTGTCATTTTGCTAAAAGTTCGTAATCTGCTAAATTCATAATGGTCGGTCATTGGTCGGTCAATGGTCTGAGAAAAACTACTTCTAAATTTCATGCTAGACTTCATTTAATATATATTTTTACATATTATGCAATCTGAAGTAGTAAGAAGTTTGGAAATAGCAATAAACATTACATTTATTCATTTGTCATTATGTACGAGATTACCATTTTACGCCATTTCTTTCAATGGAGTGTCAGTGGTTGACCATTGGTATGTCATAATGACGCCATTATATTAGTAGATTACCAAACTTGTCAAAGTCAACAATTATGAAATCAATGGTAGACCATTCTGACACTATTGTAATATCAGACTTGAGGCCCAGTTTACGCGTCGATGTTATACCACCCTGTATGTATCTAGATTATAACAAAGCCTTACAATAGCTTCACCCTAGTTTCTGTTACCTTAATATTATGTCAACAAAGAAAGAAAGAAAGAAAAAGTATTTATTGCAACAGCCTCATTCATGTTAGACACACATTATTCAGAACCAGTTAACTTGAATTAACATAACTTAATAGCATCCAGAATAATCATTTTAGCAGAGCGGACTCATCTTGTCAACATTATTCTAGACCGTTTAGATCTTTGTAATAATACTGGGAGGATCTAGTCAAGCGCTAAGAAACGCGGCGGTGTTCTGAAAGAGATCTAGCGAAGCGTAGTTTGCTTGTTTGTTTGTTTGTTTGCAATCTTACAAAATAGGGAGGTACACTGATCAATGCAGAGAGATTTCTAAGACGCGATTTGTGCTTATTTTCGTCCACTGCGCTACTATAGTAACAGTTACAAACCCAAGAGTTTGTTCCATGTTTCTTTTGAGTAACGTTGTGGATGAAAACGATCTTACTCTACGTCGTTTTAAACCACTTTTGCACGCCTCACGACGCGTAAGCGTGTGGGAGTGCTTTACTCTCGATAGGCCGCTATGTGGCTATTTTACAATATAAAATCGCTCTGCTGGCTTTTTCTTTACTTTAGTTTAACTACCTACCTACTAACACTAGTAATAAGTTAGAATATTATTTACTAACACGCTGGATCACTGTTGTTCCTAAGTAAAGATTATTATTATTATTATTATCTCCCAAGCTAGACACTAAATCAATAAAAAAGGGGTGTTTTGAAAACTAGATATATTAAATTATATAGTCAGCGTCTTTTTTCATTTATGTTTTTAGTATATATGACAAAAAAGTAGTTAAAAATTATTAGTACTACTGTCCATTGGTCGCACTTGTTGTGCGGTTGTGCACTTGTTTGTCTGCACGTTTTAGAAAAATATACGCAATTAATTGTAATAAATCCTTTTGAATAAATTTCCACTTAAACTGAGAATGAACCCTATTTCTTATCATGATTGAACTGATAACCGTTTTAAAGATATTAATGAAATTCAATGGAATTAACTGGGTTTTTTAACATTCATTTTCGAAATAAATTTTTTCAATAAGTTTCTCTTCTAGTAAATTAATTTCAATTTGTAATACAAAACGCGTGTGAGGCGTGCACTTTTGGATTTTCCAAATTTTTATATTTCCACTAGCTGACCCGGTGAACTTCGTACCGCCAGAAAACCGTTCTATGCAAAATGTATGAGAAAAAGAATTATCTTTTTTTCTATGTTTTAATAATATCTATCTATTCTGCTATTCAGGGCGGAAACAAATCCAACAAATCAAATATCATAAATATCAGTCCATCCGTTCCGATATAAATGGTGTATATCGACTGACATAATTGTGAAATACATTAGGTGAAACAGATTACTAAAAAGCAATTTATATATTTTGGAGTCAGAGGTTGAGCAGACGTGAAGTCACTAATCAGAAGAAAATTTTAGTGGCAATGATTAGTCTCATGATATTTACCCAAAATACTAACCACTTCATAATCATAAAAATTGGTTTATGAACTAAAGTTCAATTCTCGTAAATTAAAACGTTCAAAATCTAGTCGCAGTCTCATCTCGGCGACAAACAAAAGTCAAAAACTTGTCAAAAATATAGGGAAATTAGAGGTATTATTGACAGATTGAAACTGAGATCAGACTGTGAATTATGAGAATTGCCACAAATCAATAAACCGAGACTTCCCAGTTTACTGGAAATTAGCCTTTCCCAAATTGCATCAGAACACCCATGAGGATGCTCTTTTCTGAAAATTACTTCAGAAGCTTCATCATGACTCTTGGACCTACCACTTTTCTGCTCTTTCCTTGGACCTACCCAGAGCTCAGTTCAGTTCTAGCAAATACCAGTTGTTCAAAATCCACATGAATTATGAATAAGTACTTCCAGTTCTCTAATTCCCTGAAAACGACTTGATCTAGGATTTAAACTTGTGAATGGATGAATTTATTAAGCAAAACTTTACGAATTCAGTTGAACACTCAAGCTTGGAACGTGGCACGGACAAACAAACTTTTGCATTTAAATATTAGTGAGTATTGATCCCCCGGGAGTTTGCTAGCACTTTACACAAGTGTAAGGCTCAGTACAGTAATGCACAACAAAACAGGTGAAGTGAGCTTGTTAATCGCTACCATCAGGTGGAATGACAGCTCACTTTAACTCACTACACTTAAATTATATCACAGTGATCTTTTTAAAGAATAGCACCGCAGGATAGGCGATATCGCGTATTTGCAAAACATGAAGATCTTTGCAAATAATTATATTTGTTAACGCCTCGCATAATGTGTGTAAGTGCATACACACATATGCACACGACGTATGAAAACGCCTAGAAGATTCTAGAAGTCTGCGCAAAAGAGGCGCGCACACAACATACGCGCCCTCTTTAGTTTTTCACATTAACTTATATTTTTGACAAGAAGAATGTCACATCATTATTATTTTCTACGAATTTCCTTTATGTTAAATTAATTAAATTACATTACTTAAATTGGGGAAACACATTTATTATTTATTTCCATCCATTGCCCAACAACGAACTTCATTGACCATACATTGGTCCTTCGCCGGATGAAGAAAATATCCTCGTGAACTGCTCGTGAAGAAACATTGACCACACATTGGTCCTTCGCCGGATGAAGAAAATTAAAAATTAAGAAGAACAATGGAAGCGTTACGTTGTTGAAAAATTATACGGATGAAGAATTATTGAAGATTATATACATTATAGTAAGAGGAAAGACCACCCTACTTCAAGAACCTTAAGGCCTGAGGGAGTATTGGAGTAGCGTTATCGTGAGTCTGTTCCAATTAATTAGTGAGACGACATCGTGTTCCCCATAATTAGCATTATTTCCAATACAATTACTAAAAAATATTATTAAACCTTACAATTACTATTACCTATTACTATTACCATTAATTACATTAATTTAATTAATTACCATTACATTATGGATTTTCAAATCCTCGTGAAGAAACGAGGTAGTCTTATTAGTAGATTAACTATATTTAAAAAAATTATAAAAGGTTTAGAGAAGTCTCCAGAAATAAGCAAGCTTCAGGCCAAAGAGCTGTCATTTCGGTTAGCTAAATTGGAAAATCTGGATAAAGAATTTAATGTCATACAAAATGAGATAGATATGATTTGTGAATTTCCAGAAGAGCAATATACGGAGCGTGAAGTGTTCGAGTCTTTTCACTGCAACCTAGTCGTGCGCGCTCGAGAGGTGTTGGCGCAGCAAGGCATACCAGCCGCAGTGGCTGCAGGCTCCGGTTCCTATTCGGACGCAGGTTCAAGTACCGCGATTAGAGGTGGGCCAAAATTAAATTTACCAACGATACATTTGCCTAGCTTTTCTGGTCAATGTCAGGGCCGGCTGGACTTCCTTATAACAGATACAGTCCATTGCAATAATATAACTACATCAAATGATACACAAATTAAAAAAGAATTAACACAAGTTTTTGGTGTAGAATCTGTTTCTACACAAAAGCAAACATTAAAAGAAGAAGAGGAATGTGAACAAAGTTTTATCGGAAATACAAAAAGTGAGTCAAGTGAATGTGTAACTATTTCTGATAAAGACAATCCTGATAAATTACAAGATTCAAATTATGAGCTAGCTTTATCGAGATTTTTGTCTCTAGAACGTAGAGTTAATAAAGATCCACTATTTAAAAAACATTATTGTGATTTTATAAAAGATTACATTACCCTAGGTTACATGACAAAGAATAAAAATCCTGTCAAAGAAAATTATAATTACATACTCCTTCATGATGGAGTTCATCGTGAAACAAGCTTGTCCGCAAAGATGAGAGTTGTTTTTGATGTTTCAAAATATAAAATAATATTCATGATGACACAAATGTTTAACCCACTAGTTTTATTTAATGCATGCTTATTAAAAGCTAAACTTATATTACAGAAGCTATGGTCTTCTAAGATCACATGGGATGGAATTGTCCCAGATGATATTCAGATCTTTTGGGAGACATTTGATTCATTATTGTACATAAATATCATTATACTACACATAAGTAGTGTCCCATATTGGCATGATTCGACAATTGGATTAGTTAAAAAGAAAAACAAAACATTATTAATTTAAGATATTTTTAACATTTATAAGCAAATAAATTATTCTTATTTATTCATTAAAAGTAGTGATAGTTATTATTTTGAACGAATTATTAGTGAATATTAAGTTTATGAATCTTTATTAGTCGTTAATATGACTTAGGCATTAAACACGGGTTACCAAGCAGTTACCAATTTAATTATTTTCTTAGATTTCTTAAATGTTAATAAAAATGATTATTCACTTCGCGTAGGGGGAAGGTTGTTCAATGTTACTTTTATGATAATGAGACAAAACATCCTCTATTTCTTCACCCTATTTACTTACTTTATACTTCTTCGCTCCTCGCACCATACCACAACACTTTAAATATGTTATTACATTAAACCGGACCAGTCATGACATTGTACCGGAAAGGTAGAGGCAGCAGATTATTCGTTTGTTTGGCTGCAAGCGCAGTGCAGGAACCTGTGACCAAATTAAGAGAGATACTTTCCTAGCCACCTTTCATAGACCAAATTTAAATACGACAAGTATTCTTCCAATAATTTATAATTGATTAAAATTAAAATCAAATAAAACATTTTATATCTATTAATAAATAAAATAAAATTAAAAATTATTATTAAAATGATAATTAAAATTAAATTAACTATAAAATTAAAAATTATTATTAAAATTATAATTAAAAGGAAATTAAAGTATAAAATTAAAAATTATTTAATAAAAACATTCATTTTTTATATGCAAGGCTATATTTAGATTGATATCTTACTTAATTTGTTAATGTTAACTAGCGGAAAAACCGGTAAAATTAATTATTTATTTAAAAAAAAATATATTATTTAAAATTATCAACATATTAATTACCTACTTATAAAGCTTATTTATTTCTCCAGCTTATTTATTTTATCCAGTCCTCATTTTAAAGGTTTAGCAGGGGGTTATTAAAATTAGTAAAACTGTGACTTCAGATCCCTCAATGAATCTGTTAGCGTTTTTACCGTCTCACTTTTTGATTGGACGGACCGTAGCGTTGCTTCCTGTACCTCAAGGACCATGCTGCTGTGCATACACATATATGTGCATACTATTTCATGCTTTAAGAGAACACAGCAAATTAATCTGGAGAACAATTAACAGACAAGCGAGATGGTGCTGGTAAAGGATGACCAGGCCCAATCGATGGCTACAACAATTATGTTCACTCCCAGTGAAGGATCAGAGCTGCACTCCTGGGGTGGCAATATGTTAACGCCTCGCATAATGTGTGTAAGTGCATACACACATATGCACACGACGTATGAAAACGCCTAGAAGATTCTAGAAGTCTGCGCAAAAGAGGCGCGCACACAACATACGCGCCCTCTTTAGTTTTTCACATTAACTTATATTTTTGACAAGAAGAATGTCACATCATTATTATTTTCTACGAATTTCCTTTATGTTAAACTAATTAAATTATAATAATTTTTATTGGGGAAACACATTTATTATTTATTTCCATCCATCGCTCAACAACGAACACTATTGCCTTTACAATATTTATTACATACTTTACAAAGTTGCTTTTCGTGTTTGTCTGTGTGATCACTTAGTTCTTGTTAACTGTGTGTGCAACGTATTTTGATGCGGTATTTGCCATCATTTACTTAATTTTTTCGGAAAGGTTAAAAAATTGTATGAATAGGAATAGAACATTAATATTACATTTAAATAAAGAACAGAAATCTAGATGGTTAGTCATTTGTCATCCTAACTAATGTTATAAATGCGAAAGTTTTGTTTGTTACCTTTTCACGCCTAAACCACTGAACCGATCATCCTGAAATTTTGCATATACGTTGTCAGGTGTACATAAACGGACATAGGGCCCCTTTCATCCCGAAAAAAGTTCTGTTCCCGAGGAAAACAACAATTAACGTTATTATGATAATAGATGGCGCCACGTGTCATTCGAATCATGAAATAATAGCACGCCTGCTGGGGCGGGCAGCGGGATTGTCTGAAAGGGTTACCGCTACACCGGAACATAAAGGGCTAAGGAAGGAACACGGGTGGATTTTAGTCAGTGAGAGTCTGACACTCCCTTCTGCTCTACCCAGAGCGGGAGGGGGACATTTGATGGTTTCACATCCATAAAAAAAAAAAAAAAAAAGGCAGGTAATGTGATGCGAAGGGGTGGGTTGGGAGAACAAAAAAATTCACGTGGACGAAGTCGCGGGCAGAAGTCAGTATTTTTATAAATGAGGGACTGCGTCCGTCTGATGGCGTCATTCATGGCTTAACTATCGAAAGGATTTTCACGGAATTTTGTGATGCACATTATAGAAAATTTAAATCATCATTAGTTGCTCGTAAAATATATCAATGCTCGTAAATCACAAAATTGTCACGCGCATGCGTGATCATATTTGAATATTCGTTAAGCGATTAATTCTTGTCAAACGATATTAAAAGTTATTGTTTTATTTAATACAATTCAGTCCAGTCTGAACTTAGCCTTGCATTATATTGTAGTCAGTGGTAACACAGACGAGAAATGGAAATATTTTATTCAGATTAATTACAAATATCAGATTCCAAAGCGTATTGAAGCTTGTAAAATTCTAATGAACTTGAAATGCAACTTGTTTTTATTTCGCAGACAAACGGGCTACCGTTTTAAAAGATTCACTTCTTACATTTAAACTCGCGCCGTGTATAACTGAATTTATAAACAAAGGAAAGTTTTCTCCGTACGAAATTGGCATTATTGAATTAACTTGAAATGCAACTTGTTTTTATTTCGCAGACAAACGGGCTACCGTTTTAAAAGATTCACTTCTTACATTTAAACTCGCGCCGTGTATAACTGAATTTATAAACAAAGGAAAGTTTTCTCCGTACGAAATTGGCATTATTGAATTTAAGAGCACTGGGAACGTAAGTCAGGAACACATTTGTTACACCTCGCTCGCTTCGTGGTCTCTCAATGAGAACTAGTCAACTCTCAATGAGTCTAAGGACTATAGAAGACAGGACCTGAAATGTTTGACTATAGAAAAAACAGTTATACAAATATGAGGCTTATCGACGCCAAAATCATAAAAATAATGCTATCCCTTTTTAACTTTCTTAATTTTGCATAAGTGAAAAAGGATAATAGTGTTTTTGACAGTGACTATAATGGCAATCCTTCATTCCTAGCGTCACTAAAATACCTACTTGCGGCCGGTCGCCATTTTATCCTCTCACTGTTTGGTACCAAAGTTGGGTAGGTACGTCAACTGTCAAATGCTCTTGAGCTGTGGATATAATTTGTGAATTTTGGAGTAATTTGCTGTGTTATTGTGTTTGAACTCGGTTCTATAGTGGAAGTCGTCAGTAGCAAGATGCCCAATTGCAATATAATCGGATGTGGCATCAAAAGAAGCAGAAATCACCCGAAAACAACCAGCACCAGTATTTCAGCTGAAATATCATTAATTTAAATGATAAACAAAAGATTCTGCATTCGTTGAAGAGTTTCAACAGCAAAGCATTGATATTTTCCCTTTTCTCTTTATTTTCAAGTTGTATTTCATGAAATCATTTTCTTTGTTATTGTAGGGATAGAGTAGTGCATTTGACATTATTATATTTATCGATAATGCTATTTCATGGTTCTTTATTGGTTGGAAACAATGGGTGTTGAAAATTTAGAGATATCAACAAAAATAATCCATATTTGTTCTCTTCACTTTGAAGAATCTAGTTTCAACCGGACACTGAATAAAGTAATTGAGACAGAGTGGGAGATATCTCTCGCTTGTCTTCAATATCTATTAAAGCTTACTTATATTTTATTTGTTTCAAATTTATTAAGAGAATTAAAGGACAAATGTCAAAAATAGCCCAAGAAGGTAAAGAGAATTTTTAATACAGACGAAAATATTATGGGAAGAAATCTGAAAGAATATCACATCGAAATTATCTGATCAAAATTGTATAGTTCAGAAATAAATGAGATTGATTTATTTGTTGTTGTTTTTTCCTGTTTGAATATAATTATACACTTAATTATAATTTATTGTTGACTTTTAATTATATTTTAATAGCCCACTATCAACTGCATATTAGAAAAGGTAGGTGTTGGAAACTTAACATCTAAATTTCAAAAATATTAATTAAGTTAGTTCCGTCATTATATCCCGTGAAATTCAAATTTTCACACATTTTTTCCAAATTGCAGTTCTGTTACAATTTTTTTATTATTATTCAAATTATTATCAATTATCATCAGCGGTCCATTGACGTTACACCTCTTAAGGCTTAGCTGTGAAAGATGGACGAACCTACAAATAACTTAAATGAAAGGCCTAAGTTAGAAAACTTTGGGTATTTTTACCCGTAGATATTGTACCGTGAGTCCGTGACACTAAGAAAACATTCTCACAATCGTTTATCGATGTTATTTTATAGAAATATCGATTAGGGGCTGCTCTATTAGCCGCCATTTTATCCTCTCAGTAAAGTGTAGGTATGCACGTTTTTCTTGTAGGTTCATGTGATTGGTACGTCAGTGGAATATACAGCAGTACGGGCAATTCGTCAAAGGAGCGCACGTCTTGCGAGTCGAGTGGCGTGTCGTATTATAAGTCTGTTCCTAGCTGTATACAAATCTAATCTGCGATGGTATAATCTTGTTCTTTGTCTGATTTTTCAAAGAGGCTTTTTGCTGTCAGTTGAATATACATCTGGAAGAGATTTGTTCCCGAAAAAAGCTAAACCAATGTCGTGATGATGACTCAAGAAGCAAGAATGCGTGACGCATTTTGGGAGAGGCGTGATTTCAGTAGCATAGGTACTTTATAGGAAGATTTAGTATACATATAGCACAGCTTAGGCGATTTCTGTTTTTGAAGTCAGCTTTTGAGGTATGATATTGGTATCAATCAAGTTCAAACTCAAAGCATTTACTTGAAATAAACCAATTACAGGCACTTTTGAATTGTCATGGGGTCGGTCAGTCAGAAAGATGAAGCTAGTTACCCATTCCAAAGCGTAGTATGGAGAAGAACAGGCATGAAAGTTCATGGACATTCTTTTAAACCATAAAATTGTTACATCATTCATGTTGAAATGATATAGGTGTGAAAACGATATTAAATTATTTAGTACTAGCTTCTGCCCGCGACTTGGTCCGCGTAAATTTTTTGTTTCCCCGACCCACCCCGCCGCAACGCGTCGCCGGCCTGCGCTATTACATCGTTTTCGCTTAGCGAAAACTTCAGACTTTTTTTCTTTTTGCTCAACTTCTAAAGGTCCTAGCGTCAAGTTTAATAGCCTATAGCCTTCCTCGATAAATGGGCTATCTAACACTGAAAGCATTTTTCAAATCGGACCAGTATTTCCTAAGATTGGCGCGTTCAAGCAAATAAACAAACTCTTCAGCTTTATTATTATTATAATATTAGTATAGATTATATTTTATTATCTTCGTCGTGTGTGATAGTCCATTGAATTGTATGGCGAGCGATATTGTATCTAAGATAAAATATTATTATAGTACCTTAGCCGTGTGCAGCGCCCCTTAGTGAACGCCACTGCGGATGACGTAACCTACGACAAACTTATTATTTGCGGTTGGGTAATCGGGTCTAGGGATCGAACCGCAAAATTAAGTTTGTTTTTTATTGTATATATTTTTCCGGGATAAAAAGTACCCAGTGTGGTGCTCAAGATATAAAAAGAATAATTATACCAAGTTTCATCGTAGTCGAACCGGTAGTTTTTGCGTGATGCCTGAACAAACAGACAGACAGACTAACAATTTTTTTTTTAATCACATTTTTGGGTTCGATGTCGGTCTAGTAACACCCCATTTATTTTTTTGATATTTTCAATGTACAGAATTTTCACATCTACAGATTTATTATAAGTATAGATATTTTATTAATTATAATTAAACTACTTTGAATAAAAACAGCCATTTTCAATAGGGTTACTCAAGGAAGAAACGAATCTATTTAAAAAAATTACTCAATTAATGGCGACCGCGTCCGGAAGACGTAGCGTTGGAAGCCCATGGTGGACTGATGACCTTGTGAAGGCCGCAGGAACCCGTTGACTGCGAGAAGTACAAATCCGGTCGAAGTGGAGGTGCTTGGGGGAGGCCTATCTCCAGCAGTGGACGTCTTTCGGCTGAAATGATGAGATGAATCCGCTGCTAAAATCGCTATTATTCTGGATGATATTATGATATGTTAATTCAAGTTAACTGGTTCTGAATAAACTATTTCTTACATGAATGAGACTGTTTACATAAAATTAAGGGAACCAGAAACTAGGAGAAGTTATTGTAAGGCTTTGCTATGATCGTATCATGGGTGACCGAGATGCGAAACATCGAGTCTTCTTCACGATCCGACATAGTTTTACGTAAATGTGGGCAGGCACTGTCGTGGGCACCCGAACGAAAGATAATTTAATTTAAATCAAAATAACTAGCGATTTTACAACAAGAAACAAACACGTGCGTTGGTACTGAGCGTCTACCAAGACTGTAGGAGCTCGACTGTCGACTGTAAACTGTCGCAACACCCAGTTCCTCCGCCAGTCCTCAGTTCTTCACTACATCCTCTCTACCGACGATCGTGTCCAAGTGGTAGGGCGCGTTTTCAGTAACGATATTATTAGTTCACAAAACTAATTATTAGATGGCGTTTCTTTTTGAATCGCCATCAATCCAGGACTTAAATATACAAGGTGGCCATAGCGGATGGCTAAGTACATTTACCATATTATCTGCTGAACAAGCCTCAACTAATCAAAACTCTCTGGGATTTGTTAACGGGTAAAACTTTCTTTGATTAATAACTTTTCTACACGATACTTAAGTTCTTTCCATACCTATTTATGGAAGGACTAGCTTCTGCCCGCGACTTCGTCCACGTGAATTTTCCTTGTTTCCCGGATCTTTATTACTTCGGTTTTGCTTAGCTAATATTGAATGGTTGTAATGCTAATATTAAATGGTTGTAGACTCATACAGTAACAAAACCGTCATGGGGTGTGTGAGATAATAGTCCCTGAATGTTGGGACATATCAAAAGATGTTTTTCCAAACATCCAGATACAGTGACTTACTGAACCTGGATGTTTTGAAAAACTTCTGCGTGGTGGATTCTAAAACTATACAAATCCAGCATATATTTCTATACCTTTTTATCGAGAGTTTGAGAAATTTTTCATCGGATATCAAACCCCTACCACCTTGTATACTCCTCTTTAAAACTATTAACTACTATAAAACGATAAGAAAAACAGCCAACTAATTAAAATTTAAACTATAAATCAATATAACAATTTGGAGCTCGCGTTTCCAACATTTGACAATACAAGTTCACGGTAGACCACACAATTAAGTTAATGATTATTTTACAGCCGGCTGTAAGTTATAATATCTAGTTTACTAACGAAATAACAACATTAATTTTACCAGAAAGGGCAATTTAATAGGTATATTGGGGGTCGTATACAAAAACTAATTATACGGTAGTTTGAAGTGGTTCTAATATGTACCTCACTGATAGTTCAGTTACTGTAGTACCCTTTAGTCAGTGTGCCGTAAAAATGACTAACATATTCAAATGATTAACAGGAGAAAATATAAGCATAGCTTCCTTAACCTTTTCAAATTATACTGCAATAACAAATCCATACCTATGAATTTGGATCACTACATTGCAAACTTATCTTATTTTAGTCGATGAGAAAACAATGACATTCATGAGCTACAAAAAATAACTTAACTATCCATAAGACACATTCAAGGGCGCCTTATGATCTAGTGTTTTTTGCCATCATGTGAACACCGCGTAGACATGACTGTATCGGAATAAAGATGCGTTGTCACCGCAGAAACACTGCGCTAGCGTGGTTGCGTAACGTGTAGTATAGAAATAAAGTTGCATTGACATTGCGTATACGCCGCCAAACCGGATTGACTCCCGAGTAAGCTGTACCTAGGTTACGCGCGAAACGATTGAACTTCACATAGCATACTAAGCATCCATTACGTGGCTTGTGCTAGGTTAATAAAGGCACGTCGCTTAACGCTAACAAACACTCACCTCAGTCTACACAGACGCCTAAACTCACTAATGCGCGGCGCGGGCTCGCGATTCACACAGACACTGAGCGGGGTAACAAAGTAAAATACCTACCGCTCACACACACACAATAGGTCTTTAGTCCGGACCGTGACCGGCTAGCACTGGAAGCGAGGCGAGTAGAAGCTACATACTCTATCTTGTAGGAGCGTCGAGTGACCGGCGACAAAGGTGCTGCGTCTGTCGCTGGGTGTCTCTCGCCGATCCTGAATACTGGGGGGCTGACCAGGTAACTGGGGATCTTACCTGGCGGGGAGAGACCGCCAAGGTGTCGTGAAGAAAGCGGCGCTATGAATCTGCGTCATGGTACAGAAACAAAATAGCAATCACTTACATGGACGTGCTCAAACCTCCATTCGCCAGGAGCAAACAAAATGAAGGGTCTGTCTTGACAGGCCACCGTAAACAATCTACGGCCGGAGGGCAAAGCCCTGGAAATAAAGTCGTGTTGTCACTGCGTAGCCACTGCGCTAGCGTCGTTGCGTAGAGATGTATAGAAATAAAGTCGCGTTGACACCGTTAGCACAATATACTTGCGTGCTTAAGCTAACATAAACGTATTCACTGGAAGAAAGTGATACGATAACTTCTGTTAAACTGAAACTGATCTTACATTCTGAAAGATTTTGTTCAGAACTGTCTAACAAGTTACAACTCATTGAACGTTATAGCGGTAAGTTCTGTGTTCCAAGATATATACAGACGATACGAGCACAAAGACTTCGCACTTACACAAAATTCAATAGAGATTTTCTCGTTAAATGTTGAATCTAGGAATAAGATTAGAATCCTCTTTATTATGTACAGACGCCAGCACATCAAGCTACCCGAAACTGTCAAATCTTCCCAATCAACTTTGAATCTAATGCGTTAGCGATAAAGTTGAAAATCTATTAAAGAAATTTGACAGACTAAAGTAGCTTGATGTGCTTTCGTCTGTCTGTAGGTGCATTCGCCGCACCCCCGACTAGTATCAGCCCGCCACGCCTAGCGGGCCCCATCCCAAGTGCGGCTGATTCCACGACCGCACGTCCTCCTATTATGGCGTGCATACTGCGTGCCACCTCTTTGAGCCTGAGTGTTCGAGCGACGACTCGGCCCCAATTTTGACGCCCGCAGACGCAGAGGGCACTGTACCTAAATGTCTACGTCCTTAAAAGAACACTTTAGGAAATTATTAAAAATGTCACATATTGGAACGAAGTTCTTTAACGCGGCCTGCGTTAGGAGTAAATTGGTAGAAATCGTCACTTAACACATGCGATTTTCTTTCTCCCTCTTTCTGAGAGAGAGAGGGAGAGATAGTTTTCATGACTTTCGTGAGTGCTGAAGCCAATGCCTGAGGTCAAATGGAAAAACCAAGATCGCGGCGGTAAAAATTTTCAAATTTTTCGTCATTTTCAAATTTTATGGTTTAAGAACTTTATTATTTCTCATTAAGAATTAACAAGAATTCACTTACTGAGAAACTAAATTTACATAAAATGTTTACGAGCGTGCAGTAACGTCGTTAAAAGTAAAACAATAATGAATAGGAAGGTAGTGATAAAAAAAGCAAATATCAGCTAATCACCAACCGAGTAAACACGGATGTAAAGTTAGATGTATTACTAGATGTGGCATTCAAGGCAGAGTACTGACAAATAGAGAACTTTTATTTTTCGCAGCCGCTATCAAGGTTTTTCATTTTAATTTGCATACTTGCCGGGGATCTATGGCTAAATAATAACAGCCACACTGGTCGATCGATCAGGTTAAGCTACACTTGCCGCGGTTAGTCTGTGGATGGGTGACATCTTTACATACCCCTACGTGCCTCGGAAAGCACGTTAGGCCGGTGGTCGCGGCTGTCATTCGTGGATCTTCGACATTCGTTACGGGTAGTCAGAAGCCCGAAAGTGTGACAACCAGTCTCACCAAGGATTTCCTATTACACAAAGTCTGGGTTGTGGAGGTCAGATAGGCAGTCGCTCCATGTAAAATACGGTACTCAGCTGCATCCGATTAGACTGAAAGCTGACCCCAACATAGTTGGGAAAAGGCTCACCGGGATTGCCTGGGATCCCCCGACGACACGTTTTTTTTTGTTAACAATGATGACTTCTAACCTAAAACACGGTTTGACGAAACATATATATAACTGTGTGTCCATCCATAGAAGCAAGTAATTACTTTACTTCCTAAAAACTATTATGTAACTCGTAAATCTATTTAACTTAGGTACTTGACATCATTTGGATCCATTTTAAACTTTACTTCGTTTAAATAGAGTTCATAATTGAGTGTAAGTTTTAGTTAATAACCTTTTATATGGCTTCTTGTTCTGAAAGCCATAATATCGATTGTACATTGGAACTGAAAACTTCCTTTGTATAATTAATTTGATATCCATTAACTAGGTTTAATCGAGGTCTTCTTCAGGAATTGAACACCGTAGTTAATATTATAGAATAGAATACTCTTTATTATGTACATCATGTAAATTTCAGATATAAATGTAGAAAATTTACAAAGGGTCACACAATGAGCAGTCTTACCGGATGGATTAAAAAGGGAAGGGAGAGACAATACTGTAGGTAGTCTGTGGTGTACCGTTTAATCTGGATTATTTAACAAATAAATTGAGATCCCATATAAATTTGATGCATTGTAAGCTGGCAACTGGCAGCTGACTGTCTCTATATTTAGCTAAACAGACTGTAGGTACGTATTTACATTAATGATAATTGAAGGCCAAACACTAAAGACACCGTAGCGAGCCTTTCATAGTTTGAGTCGACAAGAACTTGACTTTATGGATGTCATACAGGGGCAATTCCACAGATATAGATAATTAAAACCAAAAATCGCACCAAGTGACGTTCAAAAATCGTAAGCCGCCACTTTCGCGCTCTGTCCTACGTATGCTGGGTGAGTGAACGTGAGTGAGAAAGAGCGCTTATGACGTCATCGTAGGTAGTCAAAAAAATGGCACGCTTAGTTTTCATACAGATCGTGATACTTGCGTTATCTAGATCTATCTATATCTGTGGGCATACAAGCATATCGAAGGTCAAATTAAATTAACTAGCGAACATTCACAGACGAAATGTTTATCGATATGTTATGTATAGTACCTATGACAATAAAACCAAAAAAAATATTTTCTGAACTGATAACCAATCCAAGGGGTACCATGTTACCCAGTAACTGGGTTGTGGGGGTCAGATAGGCACTCGCTCCATGTAAAATACTGGTATACAGCAGTTCAGCTGCATCGGGTTAGACTGGAAGCCGACCGCAACATAGTTAGGAAGAGGCTACGCACACTGATCAATGATTATTATAGTATAATAAATTCTATATGACGGCGACGCTCAATGGAATCATTGAGCGTCGCCGTCATATAGAATTTCCTGTGGTGCTAAATCACTCATTACACACACTAGTTAGCTTGCCTTATGCTATGGATTTCTACAGAAGCGGTGGCCGCCACATAACGGCCGCAGTGCCAGTTGTCATGAAAATGTTGGTAGCGGGGTTTGACTTTGCGGTGTCCAAAAACGCTGTCTCGGGACTCTAAGAAAACACACCAATCTAAAATAATAAAGTATAGTGACGTCATTCGCCGGTACATTCTCCGGCAGACTGTATGTGGCGGCGACCGCTCTTGTAAGAAACAGTAGCTGTAGCGTTCCAAAAATAAAAATTGACAGGACTCTAGGTGTGATTTGTTCAAAAAAAATTTGGTTTGACAGCTAAAACCATAAAACGCAACAACTTGGCGAGTAGTCAACAGTCAGAAGGTTGACTTACCTAGTTATCTATACAATATTGACGTGTCTGTTTGTAATGTCAATGTAACAGCTTTTTACTAAATGCATAATAATATGAACGGTACTTATAACAAAAAAAAAACTATTTTAAAGTTGTCGTCTATCTGATTGTCTGTTTGTGCCATAGCTGATGTTATAGGCGTAACTTAGGCTAATTTTATTTTAGAAAAACAATTACGGTTCCGCGCAAAATTAAACCAATGAAATCCAATTTGTTTTCCGAACGAAGTGGCGGGCCCTGGCCCCAGCTAGTCCTAATCATACGAATACTTAGCAGTTACAATTACACTGAAAATTTAAATCAAAATGAACTCCGACGAAAACCCTTTAGGCATTTCGATAAACTTACAATATTCCGTCAGCATTATAGTATAGAATTTACTGGCGTGGAACAATTTGTAGCAATTAATTAGAGGAATTCAAACGGTTTCTGTATTTCTTGAAGGACCCTCCACCAACATACTCAAATAAAACAAAAAATTATGTCTTTATCCATCGACGTTTTCGATGAACCTCGTCAGCATACGTCCCCTTGCCAAACGGTAATGGATAAACAACTTTACGATAGTGTAACATGTAAGGTTGTGACATTATTGAATGGGTTGTCCTTAACTTAAGCCATTCTGCACGTGACTTGGTGGTACAATAAAAGATCTCAACAAAGAACGTCGGTAGAAGGCACTTTAAAATTAAATTTTCTTTACAGTAGACTGCCAAGATGTCATTAGAGGCATCGGGGTCAAGTGCAGCCGCTGCTGATCCCAAGAACAAACATGTGTATGGCTAGCTTTCAGCCCGCGGCTTCGTCGGGTTTTGGTTTAAAATTAGAATTTCAGGTTTTTGTATTCAAATAATCAAATCAAACCTCTCAACACAACGTATGTTTTCTGATCCATTTGTATATATTTTCATCGGATACTTTTATAACGGACCATCCACCAGCCACCATCATCACCACTACCAACCACCAGCCACCATCATCACCACCACCAACCATCAAACACCACCATCACAACCACCAACCACCATCCAGAATCCACTAGCCACCAGTCACCATCCACCTTCCACTATCCACCAATCACCATCCACCACCAATACCACCACATCCACCACCGTCACCACCACCATCCGCCATCCACCACCATCCACTTTCAGTTCCACCACCACCACCACCAACCACTATCATCCCCGCCACCATCCGCCATCCACCACCATCCCCAACATCATCCACCACCATCACCACCATCATCCCCACTCCATTCACCACCGTCACCACCACCATCCGCCATCTACCAACTACCACCATCAACATCCATCGACCATCTTTACATACCGAGACTCTTCCTTGCTTCCGAAAGCATGTTAAGTTGGTCCGGGCTGTCATTCGTGGATCTTTGACAGTCGTTACGGGTCGTCAGAAGCCCGAACGTCTGAAAACCGGTCTTAACAAGGGGTATCGTATTACCCAGTAACTATGTTGTGGAGGTCAGATAAGCAGTCGCTCCTTGTAAAATACTGGTATTCCGCTGCATCCGGTTAGACTGGAAGCCAACCCCAACGTAATTAGGAAAAGGCTAGGCAGATGATGATGACTTTTGGCACAGACCACACATGTAATAATATATAATTGATTCAATTATTTCCAAAAACAAACATTAATTACATGCCTACTCCAAACTTCAGCGTTTGATGTTGGATCAAAAGATCAGCCATTACGTTTTCTAATTAGTAAGCCTCGTGAAGGGCGCCCCAAGGATTACCCTAAAAGGGGCCGCGTCCTGCTGCTAATCTGCTCATTTCATACAAACTTAAATAATTATGTGTGTATAAAAGGTCCAGAAAGTGACAGATTATCCGATAGAAGCCCAGCTTGAAACACTAAATACAATAGTAGATTGTTTGCCAAGGGAGCAAACAACTGTCTTGAAGGCGAGAGTGTATCTTTGAATCCAGAGCGAAGCGAAGGATTCAAACAAATAGAATACTAGCGGCCTGTCCCGGCTTCGCACGGGTGGACATTTATTTTTTAAACATTTTATTTTTTCTTGCAATTAAAAAGCCTATATTAATCAGTGATTATGTAGCATTCAAATGGTGAAAGAATTTTTAAAATCGGTCCAGTACTTTTTGAGCCAATTCGTTACAAACATACATACAAACCTTTCCTCTTTATAATATTAGTTTAGATAACCTTCAAAATACGACACTCGAGCTTAAAAAAAAATAGTGTTGCTCCCGAGGTGGACACTCTACTTTTTATCACCCTCTTAAAAAATAAGTAACTGCAACTTATGAAAAAGTAATAAATAATAATAAATACGTACGTACGTACGTACGTGTACGTTTATTTATTTACATAAAATGAGGAGCAATACATAGAAATAATTAGAGGCGTTTATATTTGAACAATTATGGAAGTGCATCGTAACATTTTTTTTTTAATTTGACTTGCGTGTGTTTTACTCTGTTTTACTTTATCATACAGCCTATTACTTGTTCATAAAATGTTCGTGATTGATCTCTTTGGTGATTGGAACTTTAACAAACAATATCCACATTCATCGCTTTTAGCGATAAGACCGCCCATTGTGTGACCCTTTGCAAAAGTTCTATATTTATGTCTGTAATTTATAATGGTGTACATAATAAAGAGTATTCTATTCTATTCTATTCATCTCGTAACTGAATTAGTCTCCAACCCTGGCAACCAAGCTACTGAAACTGAAATGAAAAAGAGCCGTCTAACTTGTAAAATAAAATGAATAATATCTTCTGTATTACACAGACGACACTGTTATTTTCTTTTTTTTTTGTAAATAAATGAGTAGGATCACCAACTTTTCAGTTTTCAATAACATTAAACATTTTTTTTGTATTGCTGAATAGGCCCGCTCTTGATCTCAATCACGCCTGATAGGAAGCGATGGATGAGGTCTATGATGGAACGAGCGTGCCCAGAAGGTGCCTAAGACACTGGAAATCCCACGCATCGACGACGAAATACAACAGGCTGCTTGACGCTGGACTCCGGTCGCAAACCAGGCGGGTGTTAGCCCTACCACCGCAAGGGAAGAATTGGCCAGTCAAGTAAGGAGTTGGGTATGACTGTCCTGGGACCCAAGTCTGCTATTTTTATAAATTCGTCATTCCAACACGATCCCATTGTCATTTTGCTAAAAGTTCGTAATCTGCTAAATTCATAATGGTCGATCATTGGTCGGACAATGGTCTGAGAAAAACTACTACTAAACATGCTAGATTTCATTTAATATATCTCTAATATATAAAATTCTCGTGTCACAGTGTTAGTTACCATACTCCTCCGAAACGGCTTGACAGATTTTTATGAAATTTTATGTGCATATTCAGTAGGTCTGACAATCGGCTACTATCTATTTTTTTAACATTTTTACATTATATTTATTCATTTGTTATTATGTACGAGATTACCATTTTATGCCATTTCTTTCAATGGAGTGTCAATGATAGACCATTCTGACACTATTGTAATAGCAGACTTGAGGCCCAGGATACGCCGAGCGCTCGGTTCAGTTGAGTAACTGGCAGAACAAACTACACTACACGAGAAGGCTTCTTTAAACTTCCCAAAAAATATATATACATATAGATTATCCATAGATCTATGAGTCAAAGATATATAACATGACAACTTAATAAAGACATATGACTCATTTGTGAAACTTCAGGATTCAATTGTAATCGTGAATTCAGCAGTTGATTCTAGACCCCCTAGCACAGAAATTGTCGGTTATCAAAAAACAAGTCAAGTGCGACTCGGACTCGCGCACCGAGGGTTCCGTACAAAGTAGGTACAGTGAGAATCACGATGTGGGTACCCCCCTTGAAAGCACCTACGTTCGAACCCGTGATGGCCGCATCTATCAGTTTTGTATTTTATTGTAATATTTTGTCAAACAGTTTATACGTAAACAACAATGCACAAAAAATACATGCAATATTTCAATAGCGATGGTAACAGTTTAGTTGGTCTGAAGGTTGAGGATGTAACACATGAATCCGCTGATTCATGTTCAATTCTGGCAGTATGATATAATTAGGATTTTGCTGTCGTCAAATTTTATATTTCTCTAAGTCAGAATTATTTATGCAACTTTTTCTTTTATATATTGTTATAACCAGTAGGTTTATATTAAAATAAAAGAAATATAATTTATTTTAGTAAAATTTATTATAAATTGAAAAACTTAACTATATACCTAACTAATAGTATAGATAACTAACTGTAACTGTTTTAAAAAGTTTGTATCGCTTCACAGTAAAATAATCAACTTACAACAACTACTGGTTGACAATTTGCCTTTCAAACTAGTAGAATAAGAAAGAACTACAATCTTTGTTCTCAAGAAATTATTATCTATCATTTTATTTTTTTTTAACACAAACACGTATCGTATGCAAAAAGTGAATCAAAACTAGACTCATCAGACGGTAACTTCATTAGAGATTAGTAAAACGTATGCATAACTACCCTCAATCAACAAACTATGCAGTATGCATTCTCTGCGAGCTCATCTAAATCGATTAGACAGAGACAGAATTATAACGCTAAGTAGATTGTTAATTCATTACATTACTAACTACCTAACTGGCTCAGTTTGTAAGAGCTCGCGGTATTCAATGGATAACCAATGATTCAATGGTTCGAATCTCGTCCGGCATATGAATACTTTTTGTGTTATTCTTAAGGATGTATGCGTTTGAATTGCAAAGTTGCAAAGTTAATTTTAATACAACTGGGGTACCCAATTGATGCAGCCCACTGTACATAACAACAAATTTACGGTTTTCGGATTTTGTCCTTTACTTGTGCTACAAGACCTTGCTTCTTGCCAAATTTTATGATTCTAGGTCAACGGGAAGTACCCTATTAATTTTGATTCCCTTGAAAGTGTCGATACGGTTGTTGCGGCAGAAACGGCCGTATCTTTTTTTTACGTTAACTTATAAGTTTAATTTTTTCACAGCTTCAAGGGACTGCAGACTTGAAATATGGTTTTTATTTATATTTATTTACCTCCACGCGTTCCCGATCAAATCAAATCAAATCAAATCAAATCAATTTTATTTGTGTAACATAGGTATTGAGTACAGTTCTTAAATCAAAGATAGGTCGCTATGTTATGCCAAGAGGCGTACAAATATATGGTTGCATGCGAAATAAAAAAATATATTAATCATGCGAGAGGTAAACACAAATTATTTAATAGGTATAATATGTCAATATTCATAGAATGATGTTAAAAAAAATAAAAAATAATCAATAAAAAACAAAAATAATAATAATAATAATTAAAATGTCACATTAGGAATTAATTTCTACAATCAATGCTTCATTACTATAGTGTCAATATTCAGCAAGAAATTCAAATAAAATAAGTCTACATTAATTTATCATTAAAAAATTCATCAATCGTATAATAACATTTTTCAATTAACAACAGCTTTAATTTTGTTTTGAATTGTGTAGCATTCAATTTTTTTATATTATCTGGTAATTTATTGTAAATGCGCGGTAAAATATAAAGGGTCTTGACAGACAGACAGACGGACAACCAAGTGATCGTATAAAGGTTCCATTTTTCCTTTTGTACCTCAAACGGAACCCCAAAAACAGGTATTTCATAGAAAAGTGCAATACCTATCAAGTTGTATGAAACAGCATTTTTTTTTGTAACAGTTTACGCGTCAATGTTGCCACACATTCATACACTCACGCCTTATTTGCATGGGGGTAGGCAGAATCTACAGAACGACACCTGTCACAGTATTTTTTCTGATCATACACGCACGCCGATTGCGTTTACCTACTATATTTTATAAGGGACAAGAGTGAGAGATCCTAGTGTGTACCTAATATACCGCACAGTTTGTCATCGAACCTTCAAAATTAATTCTGTTGGTTGACCTACATTTGTGAGGTAACCTAGAGAATGACACCCATAAGTACAGATACCAGCACATCAAGCTACTACAATCTGTCAAATTTCTTTAATAGATTTTCAACTATATCGCTAAAGCATAAGGTCCAAATTTGATTGGGAAAATTTGACAGTTTCGGGTAGCTTAATGTAATGGCGTCTGTACCTACGGAGGTACTTATTCCACTTTCACGCCTCTGCTGTTTAACGTTCAGCCGATTTCCATTAGAATTTGCATAAATTTTCCATATACGCATATAGGTATGTGTTATATTCTACATAAATGGGCGTAATGGGTTAAGACGACGAAAGCTGAGAATTTTATGATCTTTCTCCATTTGCTACCGAGTTTTCAATCATGAAGAGTCTGTTTGTTTGAACGCGCTTATCTCTGAATCTTCCAGTCAGATTTTAAAGAGGGACTGTAGGAGCCTTTAAGAGTAAACTAGTCGCGAGCTCGAACTCACTGTTGGTCATGGCCAAAAGTACGCTGTCTCACCTGGCTTCGTGTCCGACAGCGCTAGTATCAGTGATGAGCAGATAGACGCTAGTCTAAACGAACAACGTCTAGTTCTCACGCACAGAAACACCGTTCTGAACTGATAGGCGCGTAAAAAAATTCGAAAAGTGCTTCGGAAAATCGAGTTTTGTGAAAAAACCATTGCATAAATCAATTACAAATAAAGTTTATTGATCTCTTCGATAACTGCGCTTTGTCGGTACGCACTTGGTTTTGTAGGTTTTACAGTTCTTTTAAACGTTAAAAATAGCAAGAAAAACGAATCTTTGTTGGCTCATAACTTTTTAATGCCTTATTATTTAACTATTCTGTTTCCGTACAGACACAATTAATAATAAGCCATAACGATATCATGTTTAATTTTAGATGCACAATGTCAAACAGTGGAGTAATATTCTCCCGAAATTTGAATAAAAAAAATATCGAAAAGTGGCACCTTAAGAGCCGCGAGTAAGAAGAAATAAAGTCAAAACGAACGCGAAACGAAAACGAAACAATAGCGCGGGCAGACGATGCGATTCGACGGGGTGGGTCGGAGGAGCAAGAAATTTCACGTGAACGAAGTTGCGGACAAAAGCTAACCAGCTAGTCTAAAGAATAATTTTGAGGAAATCACAGCTTTGTCCTTCGGTTATTGAAGTCAATTTAATTTAATCTATTGTCAACAATCGTGTTACATTCTCAGTCGCTGTTATTTTTCCAATCCACAGCGAACACAAAATTGAATAGCAGCTTTTACAAAATTTGATCTTGAAAAAAAAAAATTTACGATTCACAAACAAAAATTCAAGTAAAAATGAACATTCCAAAAATAAGTTGTTTGTGGGCTGGTGTCTGTACCTACTCATGAAAAAATCATTGTATCACAAAACTCTAGGCCTTCCAAAAACAATATTTTTCGAACGTGCTGCATGGTGAACTTGTAAAAAAAAGAAGTAATTTATAAATAACTAGCTGAGCCCGCAAACGTCGTTTTGCAAAAAAAAAAATAGATAGTAGCCGATTCTCAGACCTACCCGATATGCACACAAAATTTCATACAAATCGGTCCAGCCGTTTCGGAGGAGTATGGTAACTAACACTGTGACACGAGAATTTTATATATTAGAAGATAAAAAAAAATTCTATAGACTATAATAATTAAGCTACTTATCTAGGGCGGGTTGTTTCCACGGCTTAGTAGGCGGTTCGGCTGCTGAGTTTCGTCCGATCCGGTCGAAACAGGAATTTCATTATTATTAATATTTTTCGGTTAGTCCCGCTATGGTATGGTCCCGGTATGGCACCCTCTTAAAATACCTATCAAAAAGTCCCGCTATGGTACCCATCTTTTAGATCTACGTTAGACAATAGAAGGTACAACTGAAAAGAAAAGTGTATCTATAAATAAATACTTTTAGGAGTGTATCAATAAAACGTCTGTTTGCGATATTAAATCAGTCTTTTATTAATTCAAAATATTTATAAAAAAATATCAAACAGTAAAACGAAATATTAATTGCAATGTAATTTTTAAAATAATCAACAATATTAATTACCAATAATCAACAATAAAAAAAATATAAAAAATCCACATCTCAGAAAAGTATTACTGTAAATATTATAAACTACAAATAAAAACAACATCCAGACATAAATATTAGTTACAAATAATCAACATTGAGAAAAGGCAGTAATTGTAAATTTATATAAACTACAAAAATAATCAACAACCAACTAGACAAATATATTAATTACAAATAATCAACATGGAGAAAAAGGCGTAAATTGTAAACATAAACTACAAAAAATAATCAACATCGAGAAAAAGTATTAAACATTTTAATAGGCTAAAAACAAAATTAAAATAAACTATTTTTTTAAATGTTCTGATCGAAATATTGACTTTGATATGTTAATCAGAAAATCACCAATGGAGATAGCTTCATTTTCGTAACTTTTTGTTAGCTTTTGAATCTGGCGGTCGATTTCTATACTTGTTCTTTTTCTTGAATTTATAGGTGATCTTTTTAGTCGAAAGCTATAACAAAAATCATCAGTTATTTAAGTTAAGCTATATTTTTTTCAGTAACCGTCTGTAATAGAAGGCGACAACCAATAATATCTACCAAAATAAATAAAATCAAATCCATTTTCAAATTCTTCTATGTACTCGTATTATGTAAAAAAATATATATATGCTTTTAAAAATATTATATCTGCTTAAAAATATTGTCTAAAAAATACAACTTACTTGGCTTGTTTTATATCAAAGTGACATGTGTCGTTGCCAATTGTTTGCAGAAACAATAATAAACTGGGATTTTTTCCAATAATTTTGTTGAATCTGCCATTCCATGATTCCGCCAAGTTAGTTGTTCTATGGCGTTCATTATGGCAACACCAAATGAGGTCTGGATATTCAAGCCACTGAGTGACAAAATAGTCATTGAATTTGGTCATAGCTTCATCGTCGAAACTGAAAAAAATACTTATTAAACGTTCGTACTTGTAAAGCAATGAAAGTAACAGGTCCTTACTGATATTGTTGTTCTTTACTTTTTTGCCATATAATTAGAGTTAAGTACTCAAACATCATTTTGGAAAGTAACCAAGATATTATACCTATTTTCCATTATATGCAGCCAGCCGTCTTCAATATCTTGTTTTGGCAAAAACGCCAAGCCTATGCATTGCTTAACATGGTTCGAGGACTCTTCGTGTTCCATGAGATTTAAAGATTTCGCTTTTTTGATAACGTTCTTTTGAAAATGTACGTTACATCCATTTATTTTGATATCAGGAAAAATCTTCGCTGCTGCATTTATTACTCCTATTTCATAATCGAAGGTAAATTTCGATGGACGCCATTCAGGCAAAGTTTGTTTAATCAATTCGAAAACTTTTTCATATGTTTTCCCTTCTTTGTTTTTTAACAGAATATAAAATAATGGTGCTACATTCGTGGATAACTCAGTGCTTCCCATGTCTCCATGAATGACATAAACTTGTTCGAATGGGTTTGGGCAGCCGTCGAAAGTGCCATCACCAAAGTAATGCGTTACACATTTTATATGTTCCTTTACTTCTGTCGAGGAAAATATAATTATTCGATTACAGTCTTCATTACAATAATCAGCCAATACATACTTATTAAATTCTTCTGGTATTATAATTTCTTCCACATTCTTAAATTGTGTTTTTGGTACGTTCAACGACTTATTTCGGTGTCTGTATAATACTGTTTTTAATTTTTTATAGTCAGGAACATTTCCTGTAAGGTGTAACCCTTTGTCTTTTAAGTTACCCATGTGTTTTTCGAAAATTTTCTGTACTGATCCGTAATTTGAATTTACTTCTTTTTTGCACTCACTTATAGCCATTTGAACTTCATTGTCTTCAAAATGTGGCACGCACTGATCACTGTGTTTATAATCTTTAATTATTGTATTATTGGTATTCTCAATAGTTATATATCCACTACATTTAATACTATTTCTCCTATTTACACAATGCCAAGTACTTGAATTTTTATTTTCTCTGCGTTTAATATATTTATGTCCGGCACGTAATAAAGTTTTTCCACCGCGTCGACTGTCAATAATTATTAAATTTACACCACGTGAACTACTTGACCCAGACATTGCAATAGATAAACTAACAAGCTATCCTAATTACTCATATCGCAAAAGTACAGCTGCAAATAGCAAACTAAACCCGGAATAATACTGTCTCTCTCTATTTTCATAAAAACAAAAGGGAAGAGCTAGATACGAATTCGAGGAAGGGCTCGTCTCTATTGTTTTACGAAAAAACCGGTTGGTCAGGTAACTACCTGAAGTGAAACGACAATTACCGAGCGTGATTTGTTTAAAAAATAGTATTAATAAATATTATCTTGCTTAACTATAATAGTTAAGAAAAGATATTTTTTATTAATACTATTTTTTTCTTAACGCATTGTATAACTTTTCTTTACAACAGTACCAAAAACTGAAGGGTACCATAGCGGGACTTTTTGATAGGTATTTTAAGAGGGTGCCATACCGGGACCATACCATAGCGGGACTAACCGATATTTTTGAGTGGTGTTGTATAAATAGGTGTTGTACTTAAGGGGGTTCCCCTAAACTATTTATTTTTCTGTTTTTTACACAATCTGTAAAAGTTTCAACTGTCTAATTATCACGGTTCATGAGATACAGCATAGTGACAGACGGACGGACAGCGGAGTCTTATTAATAGGGTCCCTTTTTACCCTTTTGGCACGGAACCCTATAAAGCGCTGTTTCAAATTACAATTACAAAACTATAGCCTTGCCATACGTCAAATCATAAAGAGTATGTAATCTTTATCATTTGACGGACTATGCCGACCGCACAGTGGCGCCCTCATTGTTTGTTTGGTTAGGTTAGGTTATAATCCTTAAAACGGAATATAGTGGCCACTGTTATCCGTTTTAAGGATTATAATAAAACTAAACAATATAAAACTACAGTTTCTAATAATATTAACGTATAATCTAGTGAAGCACAACTTAACGTGCTTATTTTCTGCATTTTCATTCTAAATTGTATGAAATAACCAAACAAACAATGAGGGCGCCACTGTGCGGTCGGCATAGTCTTAACCAAACCGTTTGAAACAATCGGCCCTTACATTATACTGAAATATTTGTGTGTGTGCGTAGACGAGAGAATTTAAAGACTTGATCTAACTTTCAGCAACAGGAGTCCCTATTGTTATAATGAAAATACACCACCGAAAATAAATCACATAATTTAAGTGGACGCGAGCAGCCAATTATAGTTAAGGATCAAAAAGGCACTGCTATTCTTGTTAAAGTGGGCACTGACAACTCTTGGACGGTCTCTTCAAAAACCGGACAGTTGGACATCCCTAGCGACGTCTTCAGTTTGCGGCGAAGCGAACAATGCTTCAAGTACTCTTTTAAATCTCCTTTTTTTACCTGACTGCGCCAGGAGGATTATTCGAGTGTAGGTATGTATGTATGTATGTATATTTCTTTGGCACGCTCTGTAGCCTAAACGGCTTGATCGATTTCAGCTTGAGAGGTGCCATTAGATTCGTCTTAGTTGGAAGCAGGCGGGACCCATTCCATTTTTAACCAACTTCAAAAAGGAGGAGGTTATCAATTCGGTTGTATTTTTTTTTTTTTTATGTTTGTTACCTCAGTACGCCGTCATTTTTGAACCGATTTGGAATTTTTTTTTTATTTGCAAGGATATGCTTCCAGATTGGTCCCATTCTTGTCAAAATCCAGTTCTGATGATGGGATCCATGAGGAATTGAGGGAACTCCTCAAATATTATCCTTAATTAAAAATTGTTTAAAATTCAAGCAACGAAATGACATAGTGGGTTTATCAATTGAACATTGCATTGAACTATCCTGTGTTGAGCTAGATAAGCATGTTGTAGTGTGCGTTTACAGACCCCCTAATTATCAGAACTTTTCTTTATTTGAGTCAATAATGGAAGATGTTCTAACGAAACTTGCATCCAATAACAAAGCCACAATTATTTGTGGTGATTTTAATATTAATATTTTGGAAAATAATACAAATAGCAGTAGATTATTAAGCCTTTTCAAATCATTTAATTTAAGTAATGTTTTTACAGAACCGACTAGAGTAACGCCAACTTCTGCTACTTGTATCGATAATGTCTTTTGCGATTGTGATTATTTAGATAAAGCCATCGTAAATTATCTGCCGTCTGATCATAGTGGACAAACGGTAACTTTTAAGTTTAAAACACCTTTGCAAAAAGTGCAAATACAATTTAGACCAATAACGACTAGTAAACTAAATAGATTCAATAGTGCTCTAAATAATAAGTTGAATGATCTGGGCCTTAATATGGATGATGCAAATAAATTGTACGAGGTTTTCTTTTCAGTAGTGCACACTCAATTCAATAAAACTTTTGAAAGGAAAACAAAAAATATTTGCCCTCATTTTATATTTAGTGACTGGGCAACTAGAGGTATTAGGATAAGTAGGGAAAGACTGTTCGAGCTGTATGGCCTTAAGCCTTACATCAATACTGAAACTTTCAGCAAGTATGTTAGTACATATTCCAAAATCTTTAGAAATACCTGCAAAATAGCCAAAGCCATGTACATTAGTAACAAAATAAAATCAGCAGAAAATAAAATAAAAACAGTTTGGAAAATCATAAATAACGAAACTAGTAGGAATAAAAAACGGAACACTGATTACTCATTGGAGACTTCACGTGGTGGCATAAGCTCTAACTTAGAAGTAGCTCAAGAATTTGTAAATTTCTTTACTAATATACCATTAAAAACGACGGAAGCTTTAAATTCCTCATCCGACGTATCAATTGATTTATTAAGAGCTAACGTTCCAAGCTGCCCGGTTGAATTTAAATTTAAACATATAAACCCCATGATAGTTATTAAAGCATTTCGACAAATCAAAATTAAATTGACCGAAGATCTATGGGGAATGTCTATTAAAGTTTGTACATCCATAATCGAGACTGTAGCACCATACTTAGCTTTAATATTTAATATGTGTGTAGATCAAGGAGTCTTCCCAGATTTAATGAAATACAGTAAGGTTATTCCACTTTTTAAATCTGGGGACAGTAAAGACACTAATAATTATAGACCAGTATCCGTGTTGCCGGTATTCAGCAAGGTATTCGAAAAGGTAATGCTCAATCAAATGCTTAATCATTTCAACAAAAACAAAGTCTTACACGATCAGCAATATGGTTTCACCAAAGGACGTTGTACGACTGACGCCGGTGTCACCTTATTAACACACATATTTACAGCGTGGGAGGAGGCCCAAGATGCCATAGGAATCTTTTGTGACCTCTCTAAGGCATTTGACTGCGTTAACCATGACACCTTGCTCTTAAAACTTAAGCATTACGGATTAGGTAAACTTGCGCTCAGTTTAGTAAAATCGTATTTAAATGATAGACAACAAAAAGTGCAAATAAATGGTGTCAATTCACTTGGTCTAAAAGTAGAAATGGGTGTTCCACAAGGCTCGATATTAGGTCCTTTCCTCTTTTTAGTATACGTTAATGATTTACCCCATTTATTAAAAAAACAACCACAAATGGTGTTATTTGCTGACGATACTTCATTAATTTTTAAGATAAGTAGACGTGCTCCAAATCTTGACGACGTAAATAACGCCCTACTGCAGGTGCATAATTGGTTCACTGCTAATAATTTAGTATTAAATGGGAAAAAAACTAAATGCATACGATTTTCTTTACCGAATGTTAAAAGTAGTGATTGTGACATAGTATTGAATAAAGAGATACTAGAATTCGTCGATAAAACTGTTTTCCTGGGGATCACGCTCGACTCAAGGCTGCAATGGGGTCCTCATTTAACATCTCTTGCAGGACGGCTTAGTTCAGCAGTAAGAAAAATCCGTCAATTTACTAATGTAGATACCGCGAGGCTAGTCTATTTCAGTTACTTTCATAGTATCATGTCTTACGGTATTTTATTATGGGGACGGGCTGCAGATATCGAGTCTATTTTTATTCTGCAGAAAAGAGCCATCAGAGCAATATATGGCCTCCGCAGGCGCGATTCTCTAAGGGAACTGTTTATAGACATTAATATCATGACAGTACCTTGTCAATACATCTATGAAAACATCATGTACGTAAGGAAAAATTTAAATCTTTTCAGTAAAAGAGGTGAAAGACACACCTATGGGACTAGAAATAGGGACCAATTAGTTCAACCAGGTTTCAGATTGGCTAAAGTAGACTCATCCTTCATGGGGTACTGTTTAAAATGTTACAATAAAATACCCCCCCCCATATACTCCAACTCAATGAAACGAAATTCAAATCTTGCATAAAACGCACACTATGCAGCCAAGCATATTATAAGTTGGGGGATTACATCGCTGACAAAAATGCTTGGATGAACGCTGGTCCTGCTCCACAAGGGCGCATAAACTAATTAATTAGCATTCGAAATTATAGTTGGAGCTGCTGAAGATTGAAAAACTATCTTTGCACTGTATAAATTCAATCTCTTAGTATTGTATAATTGCATAGCACACGTGTGAGCACTATGTACCTAAACTATAAAGCTACCATTTACTGGGTACGTCTTTAATTGACTTGAATGTGCCCTGGCAGCTGAGAGTATGTCATGCTCACTAAAATGTCTCGCTGATGGTGGCGTGTGTGTTGGATCATTGGGTTCCCTTCAAAATGGTTGAGCTGAATGGTGCTGATCCATACGTCATGTTCGTGAACGGGCGCCGTCAGTAGGGACTGGTCATCTCTTAGCCGCCACGGCTTATTTTAATTTATGAATTGTTATTTTTAGTACGGACGCCTTTAACGTGCACGTCTTTCTGCATCGTTCTCACATGTATAATTTCAACATGAATGATGTAATCAAGATTTTTGTAACAATTTTATGATTTAAAAGAGTGTCCGTGGAGTTTCTTGCCCGTTCTTCTCCACAGGGATCTACGCTTTGGAATGGGCAACTAGCTTCATCTTTCTGACTGACCGACCCTTGACAATTCAAAAGTGCCTATAATTGGTTTATTTGAAATAAATGCTTTGAGTTTGAGTTTGAGTTTGATAGGCATACATATAGCAATTTTGGTATTTTCATCAACATGTCAAGCATTTGCATTCAAAAAGTATAATTTGGTGAAGTGGAACTGATGAAGGAGACCACAGATAGCCATAGGAACTCTTCAATGATAATAAGTATTTCACGGGTGGCGATAAGATATCTCGATTAAGATAGTTAAGCGACTATGACGAAGCAAATTTAAATAAATGGTTCTGACGAAAATGGTACCATCAAACCGATCTGATGATGAAGCTGGAAGGTAGGTACCGGAACTTCGTAATAAAACCATGTATTCTAGCCGTGTTTGGGCTTATTGGAATTGTCACGAGATGCACTCTGACTATAAATGATTTTAATGGTAATGTCAAATTGCGTTACTTGAGTTACGTTAAGTGTGGCTTTGATTGTCAGAAGACAGATTCCGTAGCCTCGTTATTTCCGTCAATGACCTGTCGTCGTGTGGTCGCTTTAATAGTTTGTTATTGCTTATGTGGTAAGTAGGTATACGAATTGGTGTGGGATAGGTACCACAACTAAAAAGTAAAAAATAAAAACTTTTTAACAAAAAAAAACAACCGACTTCAAAAAAAAAACACTCAAAACTTTTTAACAAAAAAAAAACAACCGACTTCCAAAAAAACACTACAAAGTGAAAAATAACTTTAATTTCGGAAGTCGGTGTCTTTGGTTTTGTATTTACGTTTTTGCCACCGACTTCCAAAATTAAAATTAAAGTTATTTTACACTTTGTAGTGTTTTTTTTTTAAGTCGGTTGTTTTTTTTTTTTGTTAAAAAGTTTTTATATTTTTAAACTCAAATGTGTCCCGCCTGCTTCGAACTTTTATTTAATTTAAAAATGGGCTTGTTTTTAGCTTTCAGTTTTTTTATTAACTTAAGTTTTTTACCGCAGTCGGCTTTTTTAGTTTTTTTAATTACTTTTTTTTACTAAAAATATCTTTTGTAAAGAAATTATGAAGAAAGATTACTTTTATATTTTTAAGTAGGCAGATATTTCACTTATAAGTGAAAATATCTGCCTACTTAAGAATATAAAAGTAAAAGTATAAAAGTAAGTACTTAACTTATGTGGCGTTAGAGGATATTAGATATTTATAACTTTTACGGATTAACCTACCAAATCCTAATAGCAAGATTTCACATAAGTAGGGTAGGGTTTTAACATAAGTATTTAATATTAACGTTGAAAGCCGAATTGACAAGAATTGGTTAGTTTGTAACAAAAATAGGTAACATTAGCTATCCATCACTGAAATAACTGATGTCACTCGGAAAGCTGCCATGCTTAAATGGAATTGGGCTGGACACATCTGACGCATGTCAGACGATCAGTGGGCCAAACTTACGACCCAGTGGGTCCCAAAAGAAGCTTCTAAGCTTCTTGGTTTATAAGCTTCTTCTTGCTTTATAAGCTTCTTGGTAACGCTGAGCCTATACTACCTCAGCTAAAATTCACTCTTTATCTCGCTCGCACGATACTGCTCGCGGACTGAGTGAGAGCGAGACAGAGTGCGGTGCTGGGCGGCAGGCAGCGCCAATAGTTTAGGTATTTGCTTTTTACGGTGAAAATAATGGTAATTAAAAAAAAATAAAATAAATAAGACCTGCTTTATAGTTAGTTCGGTTAGTATACAAAGTTTTATGATCTAATTTGAAGTATTTTTTGAATACCAGGGGTTTATTGTTCGGTTTGGAGGTAACTTTGGATTTTTTTTCTATCCAGAAAATTTTATGGAATCGTGTTTTCGTCTAACATAAGACCTAAAATTAATCCTCAACTTCACCATATATTTATTTCAAAATTATTGCTGCAGTATTTTCGACATAACGGAGGATCATGCTAAGCCATTTGAGGTAGTACAGGCCCTTAATGGCAAACAACATCGCGGCAGGCCCAGACGGAGATGGCGGGATGAGCTGGACTCCTTTGATAAAGATTGGTCCTTGGCAGATCTGGACAGTGAGAGGTGGAAGGAGAGTAGGGAGGCATTTGCCCAGCATTGGGACGTCAATGGCTAATAAAAAAAAAACGAGTGTGCTTATGACCACACGACTGAAGTGAAACTTCTTTCGCTCCATCTGTATGTATATTTCATTTACTAGCTATAAGAGAAAGAGAGAAAGAAAATGTGCGCGCGCACTGCTCTCTCTTGCTCCTACACTGTGATACAGACAATAAGCCTGCAGTGTGCTTAGATATACGGAACGTATTTGGCTATGAGAGGAAGAGAGAAAGAAAATGTGCGCGCGCACTGCTGTCTCTTGCTTATATCCCCCACTTAACTTCCGTTCGCCTTGCCCGATCACACTTTTCGTAACGCTTACGTCACGCGTTCGCCAGCTTACTCCCCAAGTCAAGCGTGCGTAAAGAAGTTTCACTTCAAAAATAGCTATCGCAATATAAATACACACATCAAAAGTGTCTAGGGATCAACATATATTTTTGCAATAACTTTTCTCCTGATTGATATTAATTAAAATTTTCTTTAAGGATTCATCAAATAAAGTGTTTTCGTTTGTCACAGTAACGATAAACCAAGTCACCTTTGCATTAATAAAGAAATTTGCCATTTTCCTAATAAAGGGATTTTTGACATTTGAACCACTAACACAAAAGTTCGAAAAAAAGACTGAAATAACAGTTTTCTCTAAAATTTTATTGGGTAACTTAAACAATTAATAATCCGTGTTTCTACCGCGAACACTAACAACACAAGAACATCGGTTTGGCATACTCAAAATGAGTTCATCCAAATCACGCTGTGGAATGGCCGCCCATGTTCGTTGCAACAACAAAAAAAGGTCTTCTTGCGACTGGATACCCTCCATATTCGGCAGGGCTCTTCTCTGTAGCATATCCCATGCATGCTCAATCGGGTTCAAGTCTGGCGACTGAGCAGGCCAGGGCAGGACATTGATGTTAGCTGCGGCGAGAATCTGTCTTACAACTCTTGCGGTGTGCGGTCGTGCATTATCATGCATTAACTGAAATAAGAGACCGATTTGCACTTGTAGAGGAACGATGACGTCTGATACAATCGTCTCAGCATAAATTTGAGCGTTGAGGTTGCCTCTGATCCAAATCAACTCAGTTCTTCCGCCGATCCAAATACCCGCCCATACCATGATGGTTCCACCACTATAAGGATGGACTTCCTGGCAGGATTTTAATCGCTGTTGGCGTCCAGGGGTTCTCCAGTGTCCTATACGTCTTGTATCCGGTCTCATACCAAAACGAGACTCATCAGAAAAGCACACGAAACGCCATTGTTCTTCTGCCCAATTTCTGTGTTCAAGAGCCCATTGATATCGAATCCTACGATTGTGCATTGCTATAGGTGGTACCCGTAGCGGTCTTCGGGAATGAAGGTTCACTTCATGCAAGCGGTTTCTGACTGTTTGGTCGCTAATTAAGTTCCCTGAAGAGTGATGAAGCCTCACGGCTAACATCATGGCGGTTATTGTTGGAGCTCTTCGAGTTAAGATTTGAATGTATCGGTCTTGTCTCCGTGTGGTGCAGCGATACCGTCCTCCATGGCGCTCAGCCACGGTACCAGTGCTTCGGTAACGTGTCCAAAGTCGACTGATAACACTCTGACTTGTATTCAGAGCTAAAGCCACAGTACGTTGCCGGGAACCAGCTTCTATCATTCCCACGGCTCTGAGCATTTCTTCCCTGCTTAAATGACGTCGCCGCTCCATAATAACGTTGGTTTTAATCAGTAGTAGGGAAACAGTAGCACTAATAATGTCTTCAATGCGTTGTATGTTTTTATAGGGAAAATATTGACAGCTGATTTTCATCTTTTACTCGAATTTGATTCACAGTTCCTGATTCAAATTATGAAATGCACCAAAAAGGATCCATATAAATTTATAAAATCATAAATTTATTACAAAGCCACATCTCAATCTCAAGAAATCCGCATAAAAATGCTTGATCCCTAGACACTTTTGATGTGTGTAGTTAAATAGTTTCGTTAGAAATTCAGATACATATACAGGGTTATTTGAAAAACACCAGCAACCTCTTAAGAGGTCATTGTACTCATCATTATGAACAACTTTTACTATTGGACCAAACCTGAAATAGCGAAAAAAAATCAGCTGTTCCCTACATTTTGACGAGATAGACGAAGATAAATGTAGGGAACAGTTGATTTTTATTATTTCGCGATTTCAGGTTTGGTCCCATAGTAAAAGTTGTTCATATTGATGAGTACAATGACCTCTTAAGAGGTTGCTGGTGTTTTTCAAATAAGCCTGTATAAGATCTAAACTATCCAACGGTCACACTGCATAAAAAATGTTGTAAAACCGGTTTTACTAGGAGATGAAACATTTTTAATACTATCTCATTTTAAACTTGAGCTCGTGGCTAAATAATAACAACCGCACGGGTCGATCGGAGGTTAAGCTACGCTTACCGCGGTCGGTTCGTGGATGGGTGACCATCCATTACATATCGAGACTCGGAAAGCACGTTAAGCAGTTGGTCTCGGCTGTCATTTGTGGATCTTTGACGTTCGTTACAGGTCGTCAGGAGCCCGAAAGTCTAACAACCAGTCTTACCAAGGGGTATCGTGTTACCCAGTATCTGGGTTGTGGAGTTCAGATAAGCAGTCACTCCGTGTAAAATACTAGTATTCAGCTGCATCCGGCTAGACTGGAAGCCAACCCTAACATAGAAAAAGGCTAGGCAGATTGATTGATCTCATTTTAAACTTAGCGGTCAATTTGACATACAAAAGGTCCACATGGAGTTCTAGCAATAAAATTTGTTACATACTGTCGAGCTGAATACAGCAATAACCATCGCTAATCAGTCAAACGCAATCATGGCTGTGGACGCCCTTTTTAATGACATGTAAACTGTATTAACTGTGCACTACATTAAGCGACCGATCACATGAAACTGTTTGATAAACAGTATTTCTCGCGTCTCCAGTCCCGCGCCAGCCAGCTGCGCCGACGCACGCATGACAGTGACGCCATCTTGGTTCTATTTTTAAATATGTCGTTGAGGTTATTCTTGTTTTTGTCCATCGCCGGCTTGATTGCCGCTCAGGCTCCGAACCCTACCATAAGAGTGGCTCATGGGCTTCTTCAGGGTGCATGGAAGGTGTCCACGAAGGGACGGTCCTTCGCCAGCTTCCAAGGTGTACCATATGCGCGGCCGCCGATCGGAAAGTATCGATTTAGGGTAAGTTATTAATTCTAGTGTTTTTTTTTTAGCTTTTGTTATTGTGTTCAGGTTTTTAATAGTATTAATAGATAGACCTGTTAAATTCTATTGCAGTTAAGGTTCATGAATTAAATCCGATAGTGTAGTGCAGTAGATAATAAAATAACCCACAAGTTCTGGGTCACCTTCTGACTAGAGTGCGTTAAGTTCAGACTCTGTCCTTTAAACTTTTATCAACATCTATAGTAATTATGAGTATACCATAATTTATAGAGGTTAAATAACTTTACTTAAGGGCCTATGCTACCTCAAATGGCTTAGTATGATCCTCCGTTATGTCGAAAATACTGCAGCATTAATTTTGAAATAAATATATGGTAAAGTTGAGGATTAATGTTAGGTCTTATGTTAGACGAAAACACGATTTCATAAAATTTTCTCGATAGAAAAAAATTCCAAAGTTACCTCCAAACCGAACAATAAACCGCTGGTATTCAAAAAATACTTCTAATTAGATCATGAAACTTTGTATACTAACCGAACTACCTATAAAGCAGGTCTTATATTATTTGCTTTTTTTAATTTACCATTATTTTCACAGTGAAAAGCAAATACCTAAACTATTGGCGCTGCCTGCCGCCTAGCACCGCACTCTGTCTCGCTCTCACTCAGTCCGCGAGCAGTATCGTGCGAGCGAGATAAAGAGTGAATTTTAGCTGAGGTAGTGTAGGCTCTTAATTGCCTTAAAGCGGTAATAAAAAACATTCTTTTTAGGGGCGTTAAAGTTCGCCTCAGAGTTAACCCGCGGCTAAAATACATAAATAAGGTTTATAGGTAAGTATATATATATAGTCGAACTGCTTAGAGTTTTCCAACTTTGTAAACAAAACAATATTACGACTTTGTAACTTCATAGTTCTGTTAATTAACAACAATAACCAACTTTGTATTTGTATGGTTGACCATGAAAACAAAACTGTTATCGTCGGGGAATTAATTAATATTGTTTTGTTTATAATCCTTGAAACTTTTATTAAAATCCACCTTCTTATTTACATACTCGTGTGTGTTACTTACTTTCGTGGAAATTATGTAAATGTACAACCAAAAGCTATTTGCATAACATCTCCTAACGTTAAATATTTAGCATCTCACGTCTGGGTTCGATTCCCGGGTCTGGCAAAGTGTTATTGAATTTTTCCATAACGAATTTCTTAGTAACAGCCCGGAGCTTGAAAGTTGGCGGTGTGATACCCCCGTGCCTCGGAAAGTGCGCCTGCACCTTAATTCACAACCATAGCTATCGTATCGAAAATGACACATTTCAGTAACCTGTTTTGCCTTGCCCTCGACAGCGAACAACTGTCGGAAGAATAGTGGTCATCTATTTGATTTTACACTGACAAATTATTCGGGTTTTGGACTTGTGAACAGCGTCTAGAGGACTCCTACGGTAAGATTGATTGATGTTCGATACGGTACGGAAGCGTATCGAGTGGTTGCGAATAGCTATGCTGATCTCTCTCCGGTCGTGGTGGATTGCCGTCCCATCAGACTATGAGAGTGAGGGAAGAGGGAGTGCACCTGTGTCTGCGCCCACACTTGTGCACTATAATATCTCCTGCGTACCTGGCTAATCTCCGTTGAAATTGGCCACCGTGACCGAAATTGATCGGGGAGGCTAAATTATATCAACGCACATTCTAAACCGCTGGTCCTAGAGACATGAAATTTGGAGGTTGTGTTGTTTTGTGAAGAGTAGTTTCAATAAGAAAGGGTTTTTTGAAATTCCACTGGGTCAATGGGGGGAGAGTGAAATTTCACGCAGACGAAGTCGCGGGCAGAAGCTAGTAATTGAAATTGAAATAGTTGAAATTGAAATAGAAATTGTTTATTGAAATAATTGATTTACATAAATATTTACAAATTAGGGCCTTAGACTAGAGGTAGGTAACAAATAATTGGATTCTACCTGAACTAGGAATAAACCTGTATCTCAGTAGGCCAATTCTCGTAATTTAAAATGTTCAAAATCTAGTCGCAGTCTCAACATCTCGGCGACAAAACAAATCGACTGTCTCTATGTACACTATCGAAATTGAAAATTAAGGTTTTTTTTATTGCTGTAATACATTCCATTTTCAGTATATACTGAAAATGGAATGTGTTACAGCAATATCAGTATATCCTAAATACTGAAATTTGAGCATTTTCAGTTGTCAAAATGTAGGGAAATTAGAAGAATTTTTTGACAGATAGAGACTGAGATCAGACTGTGAACGTTCTTACAATTAAGAGAATTGCCCCTCAGGTATCTCACTCAAGTGCTTATACGGTCAATATAGTAGAAGCTAGTTTCCTTATAAAAAGTTCTAGTTATAATTTTAATTACGGTCGATTATAAACTATTATTGGAAGTGTCTCGACGTCAGTTCAGCATCCTTATTGTTGCGTAACACACTATTACTCTAAATCTAAATCATTTTGAAGGATATTGCTTCACAATTATGTTCGAAAAAAAATATCTGCTCATCAACGTAAATAACGCAATAAATGCTGTTAGACTGTCAAAATGAAAACCATTGCTACAAATATGTTACGCAATTACGCCTCTGGTTAACAATACCAATCGATCTATTATGTAATATCTCACCATAAAAACTTAGGTGGTCGCATCATATAGGGTGACTGGTAATTAGTGACCGATATCTAAACACGTGATTGTACTCATGATAACAAACAACTTTTACTATGGGACCAAACCTGAATTCGCGAAAAAAAATCTGCTGTTCAGTACCTACATTTTGACCAGTTAGGCGAACATAAATGACTGAACAGCAGATTTTTTTTTCACAATTTCAGGTTTGGTCCCATAGTAAAAGTTGTTTGTTATCATGAGTACAAGCACGTGTTTAAGTATCGGTCACTAATTACCGTATATATTTAAACTAACGTGGCATTTTCGAAATTGCTACAATCGCCACCTAATCGAAGAAGAAAAAAATTGTGGAGTTTGTGTATACTCCACAATTTTTTTCTGAAATACTATAATCCAACCATATTAATATAGAAATACTGTAATCCAACCATTAGTATTCAAATGATTAATTAGGTATACTTACCTAGTTTTGACGTTGAGCGAACACTGTGAGCGCCCCGTTGGTCTCGTGGTTGCAAGCACGACTGCTGAGCGTGGGGTCCTGGGTTTGATTCCCGGGTCGGCCAAAGTTTTATTGAGTTATTCCATTAGGAATTTCTTAGTGACAGTCCGGAGTTAGAAAGTTGGCGGTTTAATACCCCCGTGCCTCGGAAAGCACGTTAAGCCGTTGGTCCTGCGCCTGATCTCTCTCCGGTCGTGTCGGATTGCCGTCCCATCGGACTATGAGAGTGAGGGAAGAGGGAGTGTACCTGTGTCTGTGCGCACACTTGTGCACTATAATATCTCCTGCGTACCAGGCTAATCTCCGTTGAGATTGGCCACCGTGACCGAACCGGGGAGGCTATTATTATTACTGTGAGCGCGTTCACGAGCGTTCCGAATTGTTGACAGATCTCAGCCAAAATTTAGTGATTGGCTCAGAATGGCCAAAAATGTAAACAAATATGAGTTTATAGAAAAATAACTATAATTCTTACACAATAAAGTTCGTTTTACGCTACAGCTTCAAACATTATTATAAAACTTAATCAATAGTGCTAGTCACTCTGAAATCAACTTAATCACCATTAAAATAAAGTTGGTATTTGTTTAACATGAAATAACATTAATTGGAAACAAAGAATACCTATAATCTTTACTTCTAATGAGATCGCCAGTCCGTCTGCCAAAAGCTTTAATTACTCATATCAACTGATTTCATTGCGGAAAGATAGGCAGTAAAATTGTTCCCTTGGAGATCCCGCACGTTATTGATCCGTCTTCGTTTCTTTGGAGACCAATGATAGATCACGGTCCTACTTTGGAGACCATTAACCAATGATGTCGGAGTATAGGAGACAATTTTATTATTGGCGTAGATCATAGGTTCTCAACCTAATTTTGCACAACCACATTGAGAATATTTTTTTTCCCTAAAACTCCCCAACTTTTTTACTTAGATACCATCTGTCACGAAGTGACAGGAGCAAAAACTGACATGAATATCTTGTAAATAAAATTCTCGTATCACAATGTTCGTTCCCGTACTCCTCCGAAACGGCTTGACCGATTCTCATGAAATTTTTTGAGCATATTGAGTAGGTTTGAGAATCAGCCAACATCTATTTTTCATACCCATATTTTTTTTTTTTTTTTGTAAACGACGTTTGCGGGGTCAGCTAGTAATATTATAGTTGAATAACTTATTAAATGAAATGAAACTGAAAATACACCAGCTCCAAAAGTAACAATAGACACTTCATTTTAAATAGTTTTAAAACAAAGACGCCGTTTATTGCGGGTTGGCACGACTGCTAACAATTTATATCAACAGTTCTCAGCTCGGAATACAAATTAGTTGCACTGTTCCTATGTAAAACATTATAAAAACTTGAAACTCAAGTGTTCGGTATTGAATTACGTTGTTTTCATAATTTATTGGAGTCCCGGGAAAGATAAGATGTCGGAAAAAAGGCTTGAGTAACTATTGTGAAAGTGTAGTCTATCGTCCAGGGTTCCGTCTTTATCTATATGAAAATATCAGACTATTTATGGTTATGGTTAAAGAAATTTATTTCTCAATAAGAAATTACAAAGATTTCACTTACTTGAGAACATTTTTAACATTTATGTACTTATTACTTACATGAACTTTGACACACAAACTATGCAGCTATTGTTTTTCTTTACAACAAAATCATTTACGCAATAAGTTAATAACATTTCACTCTGTAGGTATGCAAATAACATTAGCGAATACAAAAACTTAGAATTTTTCAATCCACCCGCAAAAGAAACAATTACTGTGGTCGCAAATATTCTTATAAGATATGGAATGCGCACCCGGTGTCACAATAAAGCAACGCAACAGTAGGGCAAGTCTATCTAGGGTAGTAATGTTTGATCATTTAGAACATGATTTTTTAATTTAGTTTTAAAAATATTAAACGAGTTCGCATTCTTTACCTCCTTAGGTAGTTTATTGTATTGTTGTTGAAAAAGATGAGGTAATGGGCTGTAATCCGGAAATGAGATATTTACCTTGTTAATGTATGTATTTATTATAATAATGGATATGAAGAAAAACACCACACAGTTTGACAGGGAAAATTAATAACAACTGACACAATCGAAAAAATGCAAAAAACAATTTAAATTTAAAATAATAAAGAAGAAAATATAAAAAACCAAAGAGTCCGTAACATCCTGCCCCTCGTGCAGCACTGCACCAAAACTCAAGGGTAAAAGAAACTTTATGTGGCAAGCCTTACAAGTTTTTTGAGGGGCCGGCGTAACGTACCTCCGGCCGTCGCAACGTCCACCACCCTATTAACGCCGTCTTTTCCAGGGAACATCTTCACTATACGGCCTCGTGGCCATGTCCCTCGTGGTAGCGATCCGTCGACGATAATAACCACGTCTCCTATCTGGAGGTCTTGACCACAATCTCCCTTTTTTTTTTTTTTTTTTTTTTTTTCAGGATGGGAAATCATCGAATGACCCCTCCCGCTCTGGGTGGAGCAGAAGGGAGTGTCAGACTCTTACTGACTAAAACCCACCCGTGTTCCTTCCTTAGCCCTTTGTGTTCCGGGGTAGCGGTAACCCTTTCGGACAATCCCGCTGCCCCGGCAGGCTTCGGCCCTTTCGGGCCCCTTCCTTTATGCTGACATCTCTTTGAGGCGCGCGTGGAACACGTACGCGCCGTCCGGCACGGGCCTGGTCCTGATCGGACGGAGAGTTACCCATTACTCTCCGCCCGCAGGCCCGACCACAATCTCCCTTAACCTGGGTTCGTGTTTGCATAATTGGCAGCACTTCGCGCACCCAGCGGTTCCAAAAGTGATCCGATAACTTTAATGCTTTCTTCCATTCAGAGCGTCCGATTAGGTCACGGTCTTCCAATGTCATTGGTAGGGTTTGGTTCGATGAAGACCCGATGAGAAAGTGGAACGGTGTCAACGTAGTTGGGTCATCTGGATCTGTAGACACATGCGAGAGTGGGCGTGAATTAACGATCGCCTCGGCTTCCGCTAAAAAAGTCAAAAATGTTTCCTCTTTGGGATATCTTTCGTTCAATGTAGCGTTCAGCGCTACTTTCACCGTCCTGACGAGGCGTTCCCAGCATCCTCCGAATGTAGGCGCCGCCGCTGGGATGAAACTCCACTTAATGCCCTTTGTGGCGGCAAAATCTTGCACGTCATTTTTGTAAAATTCGCGTAGGATCCTGTTTGCGCCAACGAATGCGGTTCCATTATCCGAATATATAGTCTGCGGGATCCCTCGTCTGGCAAAGAAACGCCTGAGACCCATGATTGCAGAGTCGGCGGATAGGCTGTGTACCAGTTCCAAATGGAGGGCCCTGGTCGTGAGGCACGTTAAAAGGGCCACATAGCGCTTTTCATGGCGGCGTCCGATGGTTATGTTGACAGGACCAAAATAATCCACGCCAGTAAAGGTAAACGCTCGCTGGTGATGAGCTAGTCTTTGTGGTGGAAGATCTCCAGTGCTTGGATTTAGCGGCTGTGATTTGCGAATTCTGCAAAAGAGGCATTGGTTTGCTACAGCTCTGACTGTGTCGCGAAGTCTCAACAACCAGAATCTTTGCCTTATCTCGTTTATCACGGACTCATGATTTGCGTGACCTGCTTGGCGATGGTAATATTCTACCAATAACCGTACCACTGGGTGACGACCGTCAAGTAGGATCGGGAAACGGGAGTCGGGATCGATGCCTTCTATGGCCTTAATTCTTCCAGCCAAACGCAAAAGATAATCTTCTCCCAGAGAGGGCGATAGTTTGATGAGGCAGCTGCTTGGACGAATTGGTTTCTTGTTTAAAATGCAGTGAATTTCTTGCAAAAAGCTGTCTTGTTGAACCCGCTGCAATATGTGCCTTTCAGCGGCTTTTATTAGATCGGCATTCAAGGGTGTAAGAGTGGTCGACGTTGGTGAAGAGTGGGAATGGGGGTGAGCTATCCCACTGTTTGATTTAAAATTTCGAATGGTGGCCAAAACTTTTCCAAAAACAGCCGCAGCTTGGTGTACCCGGGCTGTGGCACGCAACAATCGTAGCCAGTCACTGAAGCGAGCTAAATCCGCCGTGACAGGAGTAGGTAAGGTTGTGCTTAGTGAAGTCAGTCCCACCAGCTCGTTCCGTTGACACTTTAGCTCTTCCCGAACTGGTGCGACGCTAAGTGGCTCCGTGGGCCAGTCCTCTGGGGTCTTTAAAAGAAATGATGTGCCGCAAAGCCATCTGTGTGAAGGTTCCAAATGTATTGGGCGCAATCTGGTTGCATCATCAGCGACATTCAAATCTGTCGGTACCCATCGCCAGTCTTTGACCGAAGAATTTTCTAAAATTTCACCTAACCGATGGGCAACGAAAGGTCTAAATGCTCGCGCATCACTGCGTAACCATTGGAGGACAGTCATCGAATCAGTCCAGAAAAATGTACGCACTGACTTTTTTCGATGGCTCTCCTTAATGACAAGTGCTAAACGAGAAGCTATCAAGGCAGCTTGAAGTTCCAAACGTGGAATCGACGTTGGTTTCAAAGGCGAGACTCTGGCTTTGCTTGCGATGAGAGTGAGCTTGATGCTGCCGTCAGGGTATATTAAACGCCAATAGGCAACGCAGGCGTAAGCAAGCTCACTTGCATCTGCGAAGACGTGAAGTTCTCTATAGGAAGGCTCGTAGCCTTTCGCCTTTGCATACCAACGCGGTATTTTCAGCAAAGAGACTTTTGACAGGTCTTGAAACCATTCGAACCACTTGGAAGCTTCTGTTTGTGGGAGCTCTGTGTCCCAGTCGATATTAGATCTCCAGGTTTGTTGAAACAGTATCCGTCCTTTGACGACTATGGGTCCTAATAAACCTAAAGGATCGTAAACGCGCATAACGTGTGATAGCACCTTGCGTTTTGTCAGTGAACTAGGGACCGTTTCAATTAAGCCTGTTCGAAAACCCAAAATGTCGGCGATAGGGTTCCATGCAATACCTAGGGCTCGGATACTATTATTAGATTCGCCAAGATCAACTTCCAACGGTTGTGCGGCCCTGAGCTCCTCAGCGACAAGGTTTAGTGCCCCTGGCTCATTGGAAATCCATCCTCGCATCTCAAAGCAAGCTGCATTGTGCACGGTCACAATATCTGCCGCTAACTGGGCTGCTTCGTCAACGCTATCTTGTGAGTCGATGTAGTCATCCATATAATGACTGAACAAAATAGCGTCCACGGCTCTTGGATGTGCATGTGCGTGCTCTTGAGCATTTTTGTTTTTTATAAACTGTGCTATAAAGGGGCTACAGCAAGCACCGAAAATGACGGATGTCATCCTAAACTCTTTAATGACATGTGATTTATCAGGTCTCCACAGATACCGAAGAGCGTCTCTGTCCTGCTCTCTAACCCGAATTTGAGGAAACATCTCTTTAATATCCGCGGTTATTCCGATGCGACCCTCTCGGAAACGAAATAGAACCTTAAGTAGCGGCTGGAGTAGGTCAGGACCGGAGAGCAGTAAAGAATTCAAGCTGACCCCTTCATTCTTGGCTGCTGCATCATGAACTGCCCTAACTTTTCTTTTTTGGGGGTGGTACACACCAAAATGTGGTAAATAAAGACGAAAGCCACCAGATTTGCTGTCACGTAAGCCATCAGGTTTGTTGACACAGTGTGTGTAGTATGTATCTGGAGCACATTCCTCTGCATAACCCTTCGCGATCATGTTGTCTATGAATACATTGTATGCTTTAGCAAACTCGGATTCTTTAGCCATACGTCGTTCTAAACTTAAAAAACGTGACATCGCCTGTGGGTAGCTGTCTGGAACACGCTGTATATCGTCGCGCCACGGCATGCCTACTTCAAACCGACCAGAAGGCAATCGTTTGGAAGTCGCTTCCAAAATGTCTACTGCGCGCTGGTCTTGTTTACTGTGCAGAGTTTCCGTTTTAGAAATGCCTATAGAGTCGAGTTTATACTGTTCCTTAATCAATGATTCTAAATTGTCATCATTGTTTGTATCTATGTGCGTATGATTAACGAACTCAATCAACTTCGTTTTGCTAGAAGCAACGCCGTATAAAGTCCAGCCCAAAGCTGTCAAACAGGCAACGGGCTCGTTCCTTCTACCAACTCGAACTTCGCGGTTGATGGACAAATGTCAATGTTCAGCTCCAATTAGGATAGTTGGAGTTGCGTCGTCGTATGTCAGAACGTCAACCAGATCGGACAAATGTGAAAAAGACTCAATCGTTTCACGTTTGACCGACTGCGGGCGCAAACACAAAGACTCCATAGATCGAGCATTTTTTACTAAAAATGTTTCCCGTGTGTGTCTACCTTTAATGAGAAAGTCTACATATGAAATTGTGGTATTTCGCTCGAGACCACCTATGCCATTTACCGTTATGGTCTGTTGTGGCCCGGTTGCCCCTATCAATTTGGCGATGCTGGAATCTATGATGGTTGCGGTGCTCCCATCGTCAAGGAGGCCGTACACGTCGCAGGTTCCAGCAGGGCCCAAGACTGTTACTGGTATTATTTTTAAATAAGCACGAGGGCGAAGAGCTAAAATTGTATTCGGTTGTTGTGCACCTGTCGAGGTTGTAGACACAATCACTTTTTCACCGGTCGGTTCAGCAGCATTCGACGCAGGGTGTGTATAATGTTCAACAGTTATCGGGTGTGTAACGGTATCTGTGACTTGCTCGTTAAGTGTATTGACCAGCGGCGGCGATGGCTGCCGGTGAAGAAGCGCGTTATGCCGTAAAGGGCAGCCATCAACGCCACACGGATTCACTTTGCACGTTTTCCACTGATGTGAACTAGCCTTTAAGCACCTATAGCAAACCTTCGCTTCACGCAACCACTGCCATCTATCGTCGATGGACAAAGATTTAAAATGTGTACACTCCTTAATATTATGATCTTTTTTGCAAAATACACACTCTCGTTTTATTGTAGACTCGGCTTTAGGAGTATGTTTTGACTTCATAACAGCATTGTGAACATTTTCACGTTTTAATGGTTTGTCAAAAGAAATAATGGGTTGCAATTGTGTCGCACTAAACTCGGGTGACATACCAAAACGAATGTGTTGATCTAACTCACGCTTTAAAAAGTCGGACAGAATTTCGAGTTTCGGGCGTCCTGTAGTGTCCTGTGCCGCAAAATCTGTCCACCGAATTTTCATAGTGGGGTTAAGTTTTCCAAGAACAGCGTGGAACAACTCAGGTGAACTCAGATATTCTAAGTGGTTCAATAACTTTATTGTGGATATCGAATTACGTACCCGATTAGAAAGGATTCCGAGTTCTTTAAGATCGTTACCTAGGCGTGGAAGGTTTTTTAACGAATTAACCTCCTTGTAAACGATGAGCTCGGGGCGCGCGAAGTTATCTTCGAGGGCGCGCATGACTTCCTCCGGGTCTCCCGTCGACATCAACAGCGCCGCCACGGCCTCACGCGCGGGCCCACGCAGTGCAATGTCTAGTCGGTTTATGTTATCTAGTGGAGAAAAATTAGCTTTTGTAACATTGTAGGTACGTTTGAACTGTAGCCAATGCAAAGTATTGCCGTAGAACTGAGGCAATTCCAGTTTCTTTACACCGGAGGCAGAGGCGAGAGCCTTTGCGGCAGCCGCGGTGTCAGCTACAGCTTGTAAAAGTGTGACAGGTTGGTCAAGCTCCGTGGAAATGAGCGGGGGCGTACAGCCAACCGCCTCGGATGCTTTAGTGACATTTCGTAAGAGTTGTGTTTGTCTAATGAGAGGGTTAATAGGGAGTGCAGTTGTCCTTGTGGTCATCGGTGGGTGTACAGACTGACCGAGGGGTGTGCTAGGAAAACCTTGATCACATCCTACTGCAGTGACGTCTCTATCAACACACCTGTCAATATTGTGATTTTCTATCCATTTTTTAGTTCTGTCTACGCTCACCCGTGTAGAGCTCCGATGGCTCGCGTGGCTTCCTGCACCTGTAGCGTCGGCATCGATAGCCGCCAGCTCAGCTTGCAGCTCGCACTCCTCGACCTGGTGCTGTAACGCGGCTAGTTCACGTTCGCGTTCGCGCTCACGTTCGGCGAGTACCTGCTCGCGTTCGCGCTCACGTTCGGCGAGTACCTGCTCGCGGTCGCGCTCACGTTCGGCGAGTACCTGCTCGCGGTCGCGCTCATGGGCGGCGAGCTCCTGCTCGCGCTCCAGGCGGCGACGCAGGACCAATGCTTCTGCCGCTGCTTTTTGTGCTCTCACAGTTGCCGACGAATGTGATGAGCTGCTTCGCGCGGTGTGTTCACTGCATACGCTTTTGGTCGGCAAACCGGAGCTATGAGGCTGAGGAAAAACTGTGCCAGGGCCGGGATTGGCCGGCATACTTTTGCTTTTGGAGCGGGTAATCATACCTAACTATTTTACGTGAATGAAAGCTAATGAAAACGAAATGAAAGTAAGTAGATGATTATGTTGTGATGAAAAATAGGCACTGAAAACTAAACGAAGGACCAATGAAAAAGATGAGGTAATGGGCTGTAATCCGGAAATGAGATATTTACCTTGTTAATGTATGTATTTATTATAATAATGGATATGAAGAAAAACACCACACAGTTTGACAGGGAAAATTAATAACAACTGACACAATCGAAAAAATGCAAAAAACAATTTAAATTTAAAATAATAAAGAAGAAAATATAAAAAACCAAAGAGTCCGTAACAGTTGTACTCCCGCAAAAATAATTGTTCTCTCGCCATTGACTGTTCGCACTCGCGGTAGCAAAATGTGATCCTTCCTACGACTGCTACGATTATGTACCTGATGTATTTTTGTGAAGCGTATTTGTGTGTGAATGGACTTATTCAGAATTTTTCTAATGAGTATGCTGGTACAGTATGCATGAAGTTGTTTAATACTCATGAGTTTCGTTTCCCTGTAAATCTTAATTGTAGGTGTAAGGTAATCATAGTGGAATAACAGCTTAATAATTTTATTTTGCGCGATCTGTAGGTCCTTTAGGTTAGTTTTTGGCGCATTGCCCCATATTTCAATTAAGTACATCAGGTGTGGCTTCACTAACGAGTTATATATGGTCTGGCGCACTCGATAAGGAAGGCAATGGACAACATTGCGCAATGAGCCCAAGAGTGAGGAAAGCTTGGATCTGATATGATCAATTTGTATTTTCCAGTTTAAGTGGCAGTCTACTCTTAGCCCAAGGTATTTTTCGTATTGTTTTTGCTGTATTATTTGATTATCAATGGTCAAGGGGGGGTGAGTTGGTATTTTTTTATTTTTGGGTTTAAAAATGACATAACTAGTTTTAGCAGCATTAATTGTAAGTAGGTTTTGTTGGAACCAAATAGACAATGTGTTTAAATCTTCCTGCGCTTGGTTGATCATGTCTTCAATCGAAGTGCCATAGTAAAAAAGACAGGTATCGTCAGCATAAAGGGAAATGTGTCCGTGTAGTGAAATTTCGTGCACGGAATTGATGTAAATAAGAAAGAACAGTGGTCCAAGAACCGATCCTTGGGGCACACCAAAAGAGCCCGTGCCGTGTGGTTTACTTTGATATTCCCCGATTTTTACTATTTGATACCTATTTTTTAGGTATGAGTCAATCATTTTGTGTGCCACCCCTTAAACGCCTATGTTGCTGAGCTTTTGTAGTAATATTGAGTGGCTAACGGTATCGAAAGCTTTCTTTAGGTCTATAAAAAGACCTAATGCTATCTTTTTTTGGTCAATATTTGTTTGTGTTGCTGTTATTAGGTCTGCTGTGGCTGATAAAGTATTGGACAGAGAACGAAACCCATATTGTCGTTTATAAAGAAAGTTAATAGAGGTGAGGTATTTGTCTAATCGGGAATAAATTACTTTTTCAAAGATTTTCGACACAACAGGAAGGACTGAGATAGGCCGGTAATTGTTCGGATCACTTTTTGTGCCAGATTTATGGATAGGGGTAACTTTAGCGATTTTTAGAGCATCTGGAAACGTTCCCTCAGCAAGGTGTTCATTAATGCAAGCTGTCAGTTTGTCTGATATTAGGGTTCTTAAACATTTGATTATTTTTGTGGTTATACCGTCAATCCCCACACTACAGTTTGAATCAAGACTAACGATTATTTTTGATATTTCGTCCGTTTGACATGGTGCAAAAGTAGTTAGTTGATGAGTATAATCTGTTATCTGTGTCTCGTCTGCGTTGTGTTTTTGTTGTGTTGTTAGGATAGCGTTAGCGAGTTTCGAACCAATAGTTGAGAAAAAGACGTTAAAAATCTCACAGATTTTACTACCATCGGTTATAGGACCGTCTTTAGTTAATAGATTTGGAGGAGTACAATGTGTTTTGACCCTGTTGTTGGACAGTGTGTTAATTAGTTTCCACATCTTCTTTGGGTTTCCTGAGTATTTCTTGAATGTTTCATAGTAGTATTTCTTTTTAGTTTGTTGTATTATTTTTGTTGTTTTGTTCCTTTCTATTATAAATTGTTTATTTAATTCCTTGTCTTCTGGATCTTGCTTCAATTTGTGCCAAACTACATTTCTTTCATGAATCTTTTTTATTATGTCTCTGCATATCCAGTCTTGTTGGGGTGGATTTAGGACTTTAGTTTTAGTAACTTTACTTTCAAGCATTGCACACTTTATATACTGTTCGAAGTTGTCGTAGTAGTTGTCATTTGACTGATGGCTTGTACTTTTGATATATTCGAAAAGTTTTTCGTAGTTTACTGCATCATACTTGGCACGCTTTCTAGGTGGTGATTTACACTTTTTCATTGATAGGTAAATCTGCTTATGATCGGACATGGGTGAGTCCACAATTGCCATGTGGAAGCTCTTATGTTTCAAATTTGAGCATACGTGATCGAGAATAGTCTTTGTTGAAGTGGTTTCACGTGTGCAGTGGTCTTCGCTGATATGGTTAATAATTTCGTAGCCAGATTCTTGTAAGGCAGTTCTATACTGTTTGCTGCTGCTATTTTTTGTTAATAGGTCGATGTTAAAATCACCAAAGACAATAGCTCGCTTCTTGCTAATCAGTTGTGATGAGTACACTTCAAGAAACTCTTTTATGTTGGTAGTTCCAGGGTTGTAGACTAAACCTATGTTCAGTGCATATTTTTCTAGACCTACCCAAAGGTAGTTTATACCTCCAGTGTAGGTTTCTTCGTTCACGCTATGATTTATATTATTATTCACATATATGGAAACCCCACCGCCTCTGGAGTCTGTTCTGAGATTATAATAATGCGTATAGTTTGGCAGCTGAAATGATTCCGCATCCTCTTTAGATTTTAACCATGTTTCCGTGAGTAGGATAACGTGGGTTGTGTTTTCGATCGATTGTAAAGAACATTTCAGTTCGTCAAATTTTCCTCGCCTGCGTATACTACGCGCATTTGCATAAAATAAATTTAAGGTAGATTTTGATGTATATAGATCTTGGTAGGTGTGACATAGCTGATAGGTAATAGTTTCGTTGGTTTGGTTTTGCAAGATAGGCGAGATTAAGGATTGAGGTTTTTTGAACGCATTTCTACGATCTTTGGAGTGCCATTAACATATTTGATAATCAGATCCTTTTCCCCATTTTCTTTACGTCGAGCCAACTCTTGACTCATTTCTTTCATTATATTCTTCTGAGTAGGGGTCTGATCTGAGTATAATTTGACGTTGCTTGGTGCTTTATTTTTATTCTGCAATATTTCCTTTGCTTCCTGAGAGCTTTTAAAGCATATCTTCAGCGGACGATTCTTTCCAAGAGCGTATTTACCAAGTCGCATAGCCTTGACCACCTTAGGAATTTCCAAGACTACATTTTGCAGGACAGTCTGAGCAGCGTTCACATCTGCAGTTTGACGTGCAGAGTTATCCGACAGAGTCTGCTCTGGCAGTCCTACAATTATGATATTTTTACTTCTGTTATTCCTTTCCTGAAGTTCAGAAATAATTTTTTCACCAGCAAAAATATCAGATATGCTTGGTTTGGTGGTGGTAGATTTAATATTTTCGATCTCAACTTCTAGCGTAGAGATTTTCGATTCCGTGTTGGCGCAGTTTTGTTGAAGTATTGAGATTTTTTCTTTCATATTTTTGTGTTCTGCTAACAATGTGTTGGTTGAGCTTTTAATATCATTTATCTGATCTTTCATTGTAGATATGTCATCACGCATTGGTTTCAAGTTTGCTTGAAGTATTGAGATCATCTCCGCTCGAAAGTCATTGAGTGCAGTTAGCACATCGCAGCATTCTCTTTCTTTCCTTTTCCGGCATGTAATATTGTTTTTCGCATCATCATCACAAATTTTTGATAAGTCCGGTTGTGAGTGCGAACAAGATTGGCCCACTGGTACGTTTCTGGATTGTGGCGGGCGGTGATCACTCATAGTTAAAAATTGTTTATTAACCGACTTCAAAAAAGGAGGAGGTTGTCAATTCGACGATATGTTTTTTTTTGTGTTTGTTACGCGATTGCTCCGCCAATTGTGGACGGATTTTCAAAATCCTTTTTTCATTTGAAAGGGTATGCTCTCGAGGTGGTCCCATTGTCACCAAATCGGAATCTGATGAGGGAAACTCATGGAAATCGAGGGAAACCCTCAAATTTTGTAGGCACACCTATAGCGATTTGGGTATTTTTTATAGTAACTCGTGTATTTTCTCTCAGAAAGCACCATTCGGTGAAGTGGAACTGATGATGAATACCACAGATGGCCATCGGAACTACTCAATAATAAATATTTCACGGTTTGCGATTCGATTAGGTACTTTAATGTGTTTGCTAAGCACAATGCGTATCCTGAAGTGGAGCTGATGGTGACTTCTCAATCAGCTCCAGTTATCCTGGTTCTTACAAGGAGAATTCCTAAACAATTAACGTCCCTGCATCGGGAAAAGCAATATTTTGTAAAAGGTGATGAGCAGTTGACATTAGGCTATTGTAACTTAGATAAGTTAGAAACTGGCCCACTAAAAAGTGAAAAATAAAAACGTTTTTACAAAAAAAACAACCGACTTCCAAAAAAACACTACAAAGTGAAAAATAACTTTGATTTCGGAAGTCGGTGTCAATAAAAGAAAATGCGGAACCAACGACACCGATATCCGAAATTAAAGTTATTTTTCACTTTGTAGTGTTTTTTTGGAAGTCGGTTGTTTTTTATTTTTGTAAAAAAGGTTTTTGTATAATGTATATGTCGGATATTTCATGAGTATGCACTTAAAATGAGACATAGGCGCCATTGTTGAGCGTTGTGCGGAGTCTAGGATTGAATTGATAGTGGCCTAGGAACTGCTCAGTATTTCCTTATAAGTTCAGAGTATTAAATAGTGCAGTAGTATTAGTAATTGGCTCTGTAACAATAAACTGTGTAATAGATAGAAGAGCTATTTCTCTCGTTTACCCGTATCCCAATTCTGCGCCCACGACTGTATATCTGACACTATGTATGTGTCTGATCACAATCCAATGTACAGACGCCAGCAGGCTTAGCATGAGAGCACCGTTTTGTCGACGGAAGAGTAGACAAAGTTGACATTCCGTGTAGACAGTACTACGGCAGCAAAGTAGAAAGAGTCAACTGCACTTTTTACGAAATACATACTCTTTCACATAATTCGGCTCAGAATTCTGTTTTGTCATAGGATTGTTATTTGTTTTTTTTACTGGTAATAAATCACGTATATACCTAAAGACAACTCAACAATTGTTCTCAGTATCGAATTACCGTGTTTTGGAACAAAAAAATATTGTAGTTAAACCATGCTTTTGTAGATAACCGTTTATACTTTGTGGCCGTCGTGTAGAAAGTTTAAAATCTCCTTACAAGTGTCAGTCGTCAGCGTCATTTTGACAGTTGGGATAGAAAACTTTCTTCTGAAATAGTCTACATATAAAAAGACCTAGACAAAGATCGTTGGAAACGAAAGACAAAATGACAGATTGTAGAAGAATTTCTACGGTGCGATGTCAAAAGTGGAGAAACGAAATGTCACTTTGTATAGAAAGAGCTTTGTCTATTCTACGTAGAAATAGAAAGCGTCATGCTACGCCTGCTGCACATCAAGTTACTACAATCTGTCAAATTTCTATAATAGATTTTCAACTTTATCGCTAAAGCATATGCTTCAAAGTTGATTGAGAAAATTTTACAGTTTCGGGTAGCGGTTTCGTCAGGTCATAATTATTATAGCGGCCATCATGAAAATCTTTAATTTTCACTACTTAGTATTTGACATTTTAATGTGTCAAAACACCCTGTATTTGGATAGCCGTCGCGCGTCGGCTGACTTTTTAATGTATCAAATGGGGAAGAAAAGTTCTTGAGTGGCGACCACGAACCGGAAGACGCAGCGTAGGCAGGCCTCCTGCTAGGTGGACCGACGACATCGTGAGAGTCGCGGGCAACCGATGGATGCAAGTGGCGGATTGTTGTTCAGCGTGGTGGTCTAAGGGGCCTCCCCCTTAGTTCAGTTCAGTTCAGTTCAGTTAATTTATTTGTCAGACCACCACGCCGAACGAAAATCGTTTGTTCAGCAGTGGACGTCTTTCGGCTGATGATGATTTGCTAAATAAATGTCTATTCTATTCACCGTTTTATTAGCCAACCAAAGCTTAAAGGAGTTCAAAAAAGGTGTTTAAAAAAAATAAATCGACTTTAAAAAGAAATTAACTCAAAATTATGAAATAGCTTTAATTTCGGAAGTCGGTGTCTTGGGATCTGTATTTTAATTTAAGTTTTAAGTAAAAACTGGAATATTTGTTTGTAATAAATAGGTCATAATTTTGCTGTAAATATTGCACTATAATTTGAGGTTTTGAGATGTTTTCCCTTTGACACCACACCAGTAGCTCGTATCAATAAGCCAGGCCGTCACACTTACAAGTATTAGTCCATATCTTGAAAACTGCAGAGCCGATTTTGATGAAACTTGCATTGTTCCCTAAGTTGAAGTAAACGTAAGCCAATAAAAAAAAATGGTCACAATACGATTAATAGTTGCGGAGAAATGCTTGGACAAACCTACATACAGGCATCTATAAAATTTTGTATATTTGTTTGGAAGCCCTAAGAGATTGTCATAAGCATGTGAATATATTGCAGTTCCAATAATATTACATAACGTGTAGAATTGATAACCTCCTTTTTTTGAAGTCGGTAAAAAGCAGATTTGTCTGTAAAAATATTGTCTATGCTAGTAGCTAGCAATCTAGGTTGTAAGTGCCAGTATTTCTAGATGTTGATCTTTAAAAAAATGTTTGCAATACGAGTGGGTTCAATTGCAAAATTCTTTCGAATCCTACGCCTTTGCAGCTTATTTACTATTCTAAGAAAATTAAATTATTTGAAGACAAAGCGTTTATTTCCTTTTTATTTAATCTCAGTACTCCGTGCATTTTTTTGGAAAGCTAAACTTGATACTCGTAGACACTCAATTAAAAAAGGAAATATTCTTAGAAGTAATATCATTACTGCCAGTCGTTCCGATCCAATTTGTGTTTTCCTATACTTACTAACTTGTATACAGTTTCTGGGAACAGAATTATCATTTCATTGTCTTCAGAGAAAGTTGTCTTTGATAATATTTTGTCTACCATGTCATCTACAAATACAATCACTTCATGAAATAAGCCAAAACATTTTGATTGCACTCATTACCGTAAAGAGCAATTCGCTTCGGGGCATTTAATTAGAGTAGTTTTCGAAAAGGCATTTCTATTTTTTTTTCACATATGTTTACCTAACTAATTGCCCCCAATTAGTTAGGTAAACATATGTACCAAGCGATAGGGATGATGGAAAAATAAAAAATGTATGTAAAAGACATAAGTACGGAAAAGCTTATAAAAATGTCAATCGTTGTGAAAGTGCGAAACAATTTGAAGGCGATTGCTTTGATGCCACTTGTCGAGGACCGCTGACATGTTTTTTCTTCTTTCATATAAATATATAAGAAAATGAATAATCTTCATTATTTTTTTTTTTTCGTGAATTTTTCCTATTTTTTTACATTTATCCTGCTATTCGGGGCGTAGACAAATCCAATAAACCAGAGATCGTAAAAATCGGTCCAGCTGTTCTCTAGTTTTAAATGGTGTAACTAACCCGACTTTGTTTTATGTTTATAACGTGTAACGTTAAATGCGCAAAACCTCATACACTCCAATTAGAGCATTGAGTTAAAAGCATATTACAATGAACAAAACTATTTTTTTAAAGCTATTTTTATTAAGAAAATCGTGTTGATCCTAGCATTGCTATATGCATTCAAAATTGAGTTTGTGTTGTGTTGACTTAAAATATGACTTAATTTTCTTTGGCTCAATAGGCGGATAGTATGGCAAAATACATCATTTTTGAAAAAAAAACCTATATTAAAAGTTACTGAAATCGATACAGTAGTCAATTATGAACAAACTATTTTCATGTTTTGCGCATTTAACGTTACACGTTGTATATGTTACGGCTAATAGCCGATGTGCGGCTACACCTAGTTTTAGCCAGGTAGGTTAACTAGGTGCAGCCGGCCACATGCGGTTCGTGTGTACTTCAGGAGGCGACGTAGGATGCAAGAGCGAGCGAAGGGCATCCCGAGGTTAGGTTTGGTTAAAACTAGGTGTAGCAGCACTTCGGATATTAGCCGTATTCAACAGAGCATTGGTGGCCCAGTGGTATCGATCCCTATATACGAGTAAGTACCAAAGATCTTGAAAAAAAAAATTGTATCATGAATAGTCATGGTATTTTTTTTTTGTGACTTTTCAAAACAAAGGGCTTGAAGAGACGATTCCAAAACTATAACACACCAAACGATTAAAATAAAATAAAAATTGACAAAATCAAAAAACCCGACTGCAACTAAGATTCAAAAGAAGCTCACTTTTTAAGCAGTCTGATGCAGTTGGTGACGTCCAATCTGAAATTGAACTAAAAAATAATAATAATAATAATAAATAACTTTATTTCACAAAAATACAGATTTAACATGTTTATATAAACACAATTCACATGGGCTTTGGTAGTAACACAATGCAATACAATCTAGGAACTGAAATCTGTACACAATATGGAAAAACCCTGCCTCTCAAACTAGGAAACCTGTATCTTGAGAGACAGTGATTCAGCTTAAAAAGTGATGCTATAAGTACAATTTATAGTAGACTGTGTCGATCTACCTGAGCGATTATGAATATAAAGCTAATATAAGTAATAGTTTATATTTAAACGTGATGCGTGAGGGTGTTTGCGCGCGTGTGTGTGTGTGTGTGTGTGTGTGAGGGTGGGTGAGGGTGTGTTGGCGTGTTGTGTGTGATTGGGGATATGTAGGTATTTAAGAGACGTACTTAAGTAAGGATTCTGTTTGTAGATAGTCCCGTTCCAGTAGCCATTCCGTTAATTTTGCTTTTATTTCATATTTATTTAGATCTACAATGTTTAGCTTTTTGTGAACTTGTTTGTATATGTATGCACTTAATGTGTAGTATTGGTGTTGAGCGAAGGCGGTTTTGTGAGGGGTACTTAAGGATAGTTTCTTCCTTTTTTTAGGGTCAGTTGGCGGAACGCTAGCGTGTTTTCTAACAGTAGACTGCAATACAAAAAGCTGGCGCACTGAAAGTACTTTAGAATCAGCGTATAGGTGCGTAGTGGGACAACGATAAGGTTTGCGCAACATCACCTTCAGTACGGCTCTCTGTGCTCTTTCAACCCTCAGAATACTGGTTTTATTTGCACCACCCCATATTGTGATGCAATATCCAATGACGGATTGGCATAATGCATAGTACACCATCTTAAGGGTATCAGGCGCAGCCGAGTCTCTAAGGGATTTGAAAATATGCAAGAGTTTCAAACATCTAGTGGTAATGGCGTCAACCTGTTTATCCCAACGTAATCCTCCATCTATTTGGACACCCAGATATTTAACGTTGTCAGTTCTTACAAGCGTCGGACATAAGCATGGTGGGGATTGTTTGGAGCAGGTGTGCGCTGTAATGCAGAAGGATTTGTCGGGCAAGTTGTTACGCCGGATAGCGAAGGGAATGTACGATGTTTTGTTGCAGTTTAGGGTAAGCAAGTTTAGGTTGAGCCATTTCATTATGGTTGTCATTGCCGCTTCTGCGTAGCTTTTAACGCTATCCCAAGTTGGTCCGTGAACTATGACTGCGGTGTCGTCCGCATACGCAAAGATCTTGGAGTTGGGGATGGTCAATCTGCACAACTCATTGACGTATATTAGGAAAAGGGTGGGGCCTAAAATACTTCCCTGCGGTACACCATAAGTGGTCGAAACTTCTTCACTTATATGCTCTCCAATTTTAACTCTTTGGGTCCGGTTGTTAAGGTAGTCTTTGAAAATTTCGAGGGTGATTCCTCGTACCCCCAAGAGTTCCAATTTAGAGATAAGTTTGGGAACAGAGACTGTGTCAAATGCTTTAGAAAGGTCTAAAAAGATCCCTAGACTTTTAACTCTACTGTCAAGATGCCTAGCAACCAATTGTGTCAGCTCAAGAACTGCATCTTCAGTAGAGATTCCTGTGCGAAAACCATACTGATTATCAGCTATGAGCTGATGTTTGTTGAGGAATTTATTTAAACGGTTATTTAGGATCCTTTCTAGTATCTTAGAGAGTGCTGATAGGACCGATATGGGTCTGTAATTGTTGACACAGTTTCTGTTCCCTCCCTTATGTATTGGATGGATGATAGCCTTCTTTAGCGCATCAGGAAAGATGCCTTTTTTAAGGCAAGAGTTAAGAATATGCGTCAAAGGTGGCGTCAGGGTCTGGCGACATCTCTTTAGCACTAAGGGGGATATGCCATCCCAACCTATTGCGCAATCATTACGCAGTTGCAGAATAAGAGACTCTACTTCTGATTCATCAACCTCCAGTAGCACAAGAGAGTTAACGGGGCTGGACGAAATGTTTAGACATGATCTCCTAGGTAGGTTTGTAGATTGATGTGATTGGGACAAGATTTTTTCTGCTAAGTTAGTGCCTATATTACTGAAAAAACTACATACTTCGTTTACGGATGAAGTAGGGTTATCACTTATTTCCAACAGCTCTACTGGGCTAGTTTTCTTTTTAGTGGTATTGGTGATTTGTTTTATAGTTTTCCAAAGGGCTTTGGGGTTGTTACGAGATTTTTCAAGTTCACATTTTTCATGGGCTATTTTTAGTTTCCGGAGCAGGTCGTTACAAGAATTCCGGTATCGCGTGTAGGTAATTTTCAGGATAAGATTGTTGGGATCTTTCCTTGAATTGTTGTGCATCCGGTCACGGTTTTGTATACACTTTAATAAACCGGTGGTAATCCATGGTTTGATTACTATTTTCTTCCTTGGGATTTTAATTTGTTTAGTGTGTTTATCAATTACTGAAGAGATAATAGTTATGAACATATCCATGGATATATTGGGGTCAATGATTTTGTATAATGGGGTAAAATCCGAGTTTTCTAAATCTAACTTAACTGCATCGTAGTCTAAGCGGGTAGCTATGTAGAGTGGCTTATTATCTGGGTTTGTATTAGCAATATTAAGTAGCACCGGTCTATGGTCCGTGATGTGTGAGTCTAGTACAAGGGTAGTAACAGGAAGGGTAGTTTTAACGAGTGCATGATCTAGACAGTTATCCAGTCGAGTGTTGTACCTATGGGTTGGAAGAAGACCGTGGGAGGCATTTAGAATGAGATAGTTGAGACAGCGGTCATCTGTACTATTGGGTTTGAGGTCTATATTAATATCACCTATGAGGACTATATTTTTATAGGAGGAGAGACTTACGTAGACACTGTTTAAACTATCCAGAAAGCTTTCGGTACTTTCCTTGGAACTGTATGACGGCGATCGGTACACTGCTACAATAGCGATATTTTGGTTAACTATATGACATACCAAACAATTTCCACCAGCAAATTGAGGTTGCTAAAAAAAACTTACTACCTGTCGCGTTCTTGACTTTTTCAATGTTTAAATCTAAAAATCTAAATCTGTACCTACTTAGGTCGTGAGTTTGAACCCAGATAAGCACTATACTTTGTGTATTTAATTTCATCACCACTATTTTCAAAACGGTGAAGGAAAATATCGCGTGGAAACCGGCATGTCCTATAGACCTAAAAATCCGAAGACATGTGACATCCGCCGACCCGCGAGGGTCCGCGTGGCTCCACTTACAGAGAGGAGGCCTATATTCCAGCAGTGATTATAGGCTGACTAGCACTTCGCCCGCGACTTCGTCTGCGTGTATTCGTGCCAAATTTCAAGTTTATTAACTCCAGCAATAAGATTTTTCATACAAACAAAATCCCCCCTTTTCACACCCTTAAAGGTCGAATTTCCAAAAACCCCTTCTTAGTGCTCCCCTAAATAATAAAAGGAAGCCGTATGCAAAATTTCACGTTCCTCGTCCTTGCAGTTTCGGCTGTGCGTTGATATGTCAGTCAGTCAGTCAGTCAGTTTCTCCTTTTATATATATAGATTATGTGTAACATTAAATATATTAAAAGCTATAATAAAAGGTATGTTAGCGGGGACCTAATGTGTGCAGAAGTTTATCGCCAATAAAATAAAATAAACATTGGCCCCGATCCTGTTGTTCACAAACTAAACTAAATTTAAGTTCAGTGCATCTTTTTCTTTCTATTTCATTAAGAAAAGGACAGAAGATAAATATTAGTTTAATCCTGTCAAATTAGTCAGCGCCAGACGTAAGTTGACGTATTTTTAGTAGCCAATTTTTTAATCAGGTCTAAACTTGTCTATGGATTATCTAATTTGACAGGACTAAACTAATATTTATCTTCTGTCCTTTTCTTATATGAAATAGAAAGAAAAAGATGCACAGAACTTAAATTTAGTTTAGTTTGGGAACAACACAATCGGGGCCATTACTTATGTCAGATCGATAACCCCAGTTACTAACTGCCGTCGCCAGTATTCTTATCTGTGTGTGTGAAACAAAAACAACACAGCCAAGATGGTTGTAAATTACTTTGTGGTCGCATCTATAATGTCACATAAAGTCCTCCAGGAGGAATTTCGGCCATAGCGACCAATCTCAGCGGAGATCAGCCTTCGGCGCGAGAGATATTATTGTGCACAAGTGTGTACGCAGACGTCTCAACACGTCTGCGTACACACTTGGGCCTGTGGCTAAATAAAAACAGCCCCACAGGTCGATCGATCAGGTTAAGCTACCGCCACGCGCCGCCGCGCTTGTGTGGTTGATCTGTGGATGGATGACCATCTTTACATACCGAGACCCCTCCGTGCCTCGGAAAGCACGTTAAGCCGTTGGTCACGGCTGTCATTCGTGGATCTTTGACAGTCGTTACGGGTAGTCAGAAGCCCGAAAATCTGACAACCAGTCTTGCCAAGGGGTATCGTATTACCCAGTCACTGGGTTGTGGAGGTCAGATAGGCAGTCACTCCATGTAAAATACTGGTATTCAGCTGCATCCGGCAGTGGTGCCAACTTTGGGGTTTTCCCCCTAAATTTAGGGGGAAGAAGCGTTAAAAGGGAGATTTTTAGGGACAGAATTTTTTTGGGGATATTTTTAGGGGCTTCAAAAAACATGTGTAGTTTTAATCGTACAATAGTAGGAATAGAATGACATCACCGCACCGCGATTTAGTTCTCGAACGAATGAAACGAACGTGGCCTGTGCGTGGAATGGAACGAACTGCGCTGCTGTGTCAATCCAAAATCAACTTAGTGAGTATCTATAAGTCTGTTTAGTACCCCTGACCAACAATTTTTGGTGTAATAACGTGATAAAAATCAATGAACACAGGCACCTGCCTTGCCAATCCAATACACTGTAACAAAAGTTACAGTGTATTGGATTTTATTTTATGAGTTACGAACGAGTTAGGGAGTTGGGCACTACATGAAAGAAATTATCAGATACTTGGGGTTTTTTAGGGGGATTTTTAAAAAATCTTGGGGGTAAATTTTGGTATAGGTTGGTAACACTGGCATCCGGTTAGACTGGAAGCCGACCTCAACATAGTTGGGAAAAGGCTAGGCAGATGATGAAGTGTGTACGCAGACACAGATGCACTCTCTTCCCTCACTCTCATAGTCCGATGGGACGGCAATCCAACACGACTGGAGAGAGATCAGGCGCAGGACTTACGGCTTAACGTGCTTATATTGACTCTGACGCGGTACGAAGTCAGTTAATTTAGGTCAGTTAGTTTTTAACAAAGAAACCCGACAACAACCACTGGGCAGTATAGCCCACCACACACAATACCCGTCTGGACGGAGGATCCCTTTCCAATGGAGGATGAGGAATTTTGCACCTTGTTCTTCGTATCTCTAAAAACTCAACAGCATGCCTTGCTTGCTAAATGGTTGCTGACAGAATGGACTGTCCATGTGTAATTCATTGCTGTTATTTCGTGTGTACTTAGTTTTAAGGACGATGTTATTAATCCTATATGAGCAGTAGCGGATCCAAGGGGCTCAAGCCGCTCACCCCAAGCATCTCAGTTCTTCCGTCGCAAATCTTATAGTGAACTTGATATTATTCTAATTAAACTTTTTAGCAAGCATTACGTGACGAATTTTGAATCCGCACGCCACTCATTCTGTCAATCACGCTGCCACCACCGCACCGCCACGCCAGTCTGCGCCCGCGCGGCGCCGATCGTTTTTCAAAAAAGAAATCCGACGAGGCTTGTTATATGCGTTAAGCAAAATAAAATGTTAGGTGCTTTTTTAGTGTTTCTTTTGCTAAAACCTCCCCTCGGCGGAGTAAGTCCCTCCCAAACGACAATCCTGGATCCGCCACTGTACACGAGTGAGCTCGAAATAAAGTTTTTGATTTGATTATCAATATTATTCATCACAGTTACAATATCCAACCAAATCACAATCAGTTTACATAGAAATTGGATATCAACAAGGATCCAAAGAAATTCATCTCCATTACCCGGCTAAGTTATTCTAAGTTTTGACAGCAAATTAGTTCTATTGCCCTTATATTATCAAACTTATGTTAAGACTATTGAGTTGGATGAAACAACAATTTTAAGTTATAGTCTTCAATATTGTTAAGTATACATAACTTGGCCGTCAGACGGAAAATTTACTGAGGTATTGAAATTCAAGCACGTGGAAGAGGGGGCAAGGAGGGACTTGTGGCTAAATCTTAACAGCCGCACGGATCGATCTTCAGGGTTAAGCAACGCTAGCCGGGGTCGGTCTGTGGATGAGTGACCATCCGTAACGGACCGATACACCTCCGGTGTCTCTGGAAAGCACGTTATTCAGTTGGTCGCGGCTCTCATGCGCAGATGTTTGAATGAGTCAGAAGCCCTAAAGGCTGACCAGCAGGATAATTGCGTAACACACTATCAGTAGCAATGGGTTTCATTTTGACAGTTCAACAACATTCATTGCGTTATTTGCGTTGTTGAGCAGACACATTTTTCGAACATATGAAGCAATGGTTTAGCAATATGCTTCAAAATGATTCAAATTGCGAGTTTGTTTGACGTCGAAATTTGCATTAATGATTTACCTAAAAATATAACATTAAAAGGAATAGAGTACCACCTTTTGTCTGTTATAGAATTTGTGCCACCTCCGACTCCGAAAGGCGTGGGACATTACAAATCACATTGCCGCAGAGGGTCCAAATGGCAATGTTACGACGACATGTCAAGTAGAATCACAATTAGTAAAAATAAAATGTATGCACACTGTTATTTATATGCAAAAAAATATGAACGTGTCAATCAATGAATAAATATACGTAATATTTATGTGTGTTATGATTTATTTTCGGTAATTTTCTTAGTATAAAAATAAACATTATTATATATGCAAAACTTCTTGTAGGTGTAACTTATTTTTGGCTTATCGAAAAAATCTAAGAAAAACATATGTGGAGGTTCCAATGAGGTACTAAATTTTAATGAAAAGATGAACTAATTATAAGGCCTACAACTAGCTGAAATCAACGTGCTACAACTAGGTGCAGCCGACTTGGTCCAGCCATTCTGAAGTCAGAATGGCTGGCCACTTTCCTCGTAATAGTTTTCCCTATTTACCGAGGTACTAATTATTTGATGTCTGGTAACAAATAGTACCAAATAGGTACTAAAACTTGGTATTACTCAGACTTCAAAAATCTCTCTTGGTCCAGTCATCCTGACCCAGACCTTACTACTGGGGCCAGAATGCTTATAGCACAAGTCTGCAACATTTCGCTAGTGTTTTAGTTTTTATAAATTCGTCATTCCAACACGATCCCATTGTCATTTTGCTAAAAGTTCGTAATCTACTAAATTCATAATGGTCAATCATTGGTCGGTCAATGCTTTTGTAATAGAATTGTGTTATAATGACATTGTCGTATTGCCATTATTATAAAACCCGTTAGTAGAAATGATTTTCGAAAAACTACTGCTAAATTTGAACATTTATTCGTGCCAGATTTCATTTTATATATTTATACATAATAATTATGTATTAGTATTCTAAGGAATCTGAAGTAAGAAGTTTATCAGATTACCGCCCAAGTCAGTCATCATTTGTCATTATGTACGAGATTACCACTTTATGTCATTTCCTTCAAAGGAGTGTCAGTGGTTGACCATTGGAAAGTCATAATGACGCCAATACTAATAAATTAATACATTACCAAACTTGTCAAAATCAACAATTATGAAATCAATGATAGACCATTCTGACACCACTGTAATAGCAGACTTGAGGCCCTGGTTGCTCGCCATCTCATTTTTAGTTGCTAACTCCACTCGCTTCTCGTTAATTGCCCGGCGGTGGAGCCAACCAATTTAACTTAAAATCCCATGAAAGACGTATTTCTAGAACTGCGCAGTTTCTTAACAAGTTCAATCTAAATCGCTACAACTCCTAGGAAGACGTAGATTGGCAATAGTGGAATGTTTAATGCTGTTTCCAGTTGTACATAATTCCCTAGTCCCGCCCGGTTCTCGTGAAACCCATTTATAGTTATCAAACCTTACATCCAGGATCAAGAAGGCAGTCGAAGCGATGACGTTGGTTTACGTATAGTCTATTCCAAAACTGTGTGACAGAAGTGTAAACAAGCCCTGGGGGCCGATTCTACTAACAAAATTGTTCAAAAATCGCAATGGAACCACAGCTGAATCACGGCTGTTAAGCGTTTTCATATTCTACTAATGAACAACGATTCAACTGCGGTTACGTTTTAGTTTAAGCCAACGATCGATCGAAATAATTTCAAAATAAATCTGCTTAAAAAATTCGAACATGAGTGTGACGTTTAGTCACATTCTACTGTTATTTTGACACTTGTTAGAATCGAATGGTTTATATACTTATCTATTTTTGTATTCGAAAATACTTTCGGTGACATACATACATAGACATAGGGTGGAATTGAAGTCATGGGCATTATTTTAACCTAAGGCACTACTCACGATACTGATTGCATTAGGGCTATTAATACGCAAATCAAAAATATTATTAATGCAATTAAGGAAAACCTTAAAAATGTAGTAAGTCAAATTGCACAAGGCTTATTATTGCAAATAAACACTTAAAGTAATTAAAACAAAATACTTCGTTAACGCCAATAAATGTTGAAGTATCAAAATCTTAAAGCGCAGTACAGCGCAAAGCGAAATGTAAACAAACATCACCTGCGCGCGCGCGGGTTTTTCCTTACAAGTAATAATAACAATGGGCTAAAAGACATGCCGTCCGGCGGGATTCCCTGAACTCTCTCCGTCCCACTCCCTCACTCGCAAAAATACGAATATCACCCCCGCGCGGGGTCTGCTTCCCGCCGCAACGTGAACCCGGAACCAGTGTCATAACGACTGCGCAGGTGCATTGACGCGTAATTGATTTATTGATCCCGTGATGTAATCGCCGTACTCGCCGCTCGCGTCATACGGTGCTTGGATTGCAGTGTATTAAGTGTTAGTGTAGTATTTGTGTGTTGTGTGTGTGTTTGTGTACACGATGCCTCGACCGCGTAATATGCAGGCTAGGTACACCAACCAACAATACCCACAAATGGTAGTATGAACTCGTGAAATGTTCCATCGCCGCAACCCAAACGACCCTATTCCTTCACGGGGTCTCATTCCACCAGAACCACTAAGAACCTGTTGGATTTTTCGTCTTTTCACGTGCCAGCACATGCACAAGCCCGTGGAAGAGCACCCGTTTACCCTCTGTCACTTTACCGACAAATAAGGTTTTTTCAAAACAATCCACAAGCTAGGTACGTAAATGTTTTTTTTAATGTATGTTAGTTGACGTAGTTTTGACCGTCCTAAGCCGGCAAAGTACGAAGGGAAGTTGGAATTTATTATGAATCAATTCATTGGCAACTTACGAATGACACGTGAGTCGGGCGAGGTCAAAGAATTCACGCCCAATGACGCGTACGGCGTAATGTACCTACGCATTTGCTATCGAGAAGCGCAAAGTGTTTGATACTTTCTATGACTTACTACATTTTAAGGTTTTCCATACTTGCATTAATAATATTTTTGATTTGCGTAATAGTAGCCCTAATGCAATTAGTATCATGAGTAGTGCCTTAGGTTAAAATAATGCCCATGACTTCAACTGCACCCTGTATATAGGTAACATTTTTAGGTTCAACTTTTTTTCTGTGGTATCATTAAAACATAATATTTGGCATGTTGGTAACACAGTTTATCCGCTGTTACGTTCCCGGTACCATTCAGTTGCGATTCAGCATAGGTTTAGTTTCCAGTTTGCATAAGAAATAATAGAATGACTTTACAAGTAGGTAACTATCGAACGGCGATCGAAATCGAACTATTATTAAAACACAATTGAACGTGTAACGTTGCAAATTAGTAGAATCACCCCCTGTTCAGCGGGGTAATTGCGTAGCACACTATCAGTAGCAATGACGTTCATTTTGACAGTTCTACAACATTCATTGCGTAATTTACGTTGATAAGCAGAGAATTTTTTTGAACATAATATGTATGAAGCAATGGATTAGCAACTTATATCCTTCAAAATGATTCAGATTCCGATTGATACTGTGTTATGCACTTATGGTACCTACAGATCATTATTGTATTGATAACTAACTATTTACACTAGGTACTAAATTAAATGATTAACTAACTACTTATACAAATAAATACAAAAACAGAGAGAAATTTCCTTAAATAACAATATTATTTGTAATTGAAAAATCATAGACGTAAATTGAAGATAAAGTTAACCTCAATATTATTTTCAAATGAAAAACAACTTGAAAGTGATTCTGGATTAGAATCTCAGGTTTCATTACTCAATGAATCCAATCAAACCACTCAATTTGTAAGTGGCACTACAAATTGGCATCAACAGGTACGATTTCTGATCCTTTTGTTTACATTTTCATCAGTAGGTAGGTAGTCTGAAGGCCAATTCCCGAAATCAAAAACTTTCAAAATCTAGTCGCAATCTCAACTCAGCGACAACCAATGTCAAAAACTAAAGGTATTATATATAGAAATTAAAGGTATTATTGACAGATTCTGTCTGAGATCAGAAGCGCAATTCCCGTAAGTTCAAGAACGTTTACAGTCCGATCTCAGTCTCAATCTGTCAAAAAGACCTTTAAATTTCCTACATTTTTGACAAGTTTTTGACATTGAATGTCACTGAGATGAGATTGCGATTAAATTTTTAACGTTTTTAATTACGAGAATTGATCTTTTCACAATATTGCATCGTACTTACGTTCTGTCAAATTAATATTATTTAACTTGGTCTCCAGGATATTTATTTTTATAAACTGTTCCCTTGATCCTAGATTTTCCCTGTATTGTTTATTTATTAAAACAAATCTCACATCTATGTTGGATATGTGACATTTACGCCTGTTCTGAATCTGGGTTTTTTCCAGAACCTGGAACTACTCTGTTGGGCCGCATTCATATTTGTACCACACAAGAATCGAACCTACGACCAGCGGTCTAATTGCGTAACACACTCAATCTCAATCTGAATCATTTTGAAGGATATTCCTAATCCATTGCTTCATATGTTCGAAAAATGTGTCTGCTCAACAACGTAAATAACGCAATGAATGTTGTTGAACTGTCAAAATGAAACAGCTACTGATAGTGTGTTACGCAATTACCCCGCATATTGACGCAGAAAGCAATAAAATTATGAACATCATCATCTGCCTAGCCTTTTCCTAACTATGTTGGGGTCGGATTTCAGTCTAACCGAATGTAGCTGAATACATGAAACCTGTAACAAAACGCGCGTGACGCAGTAAGCAATCGTTCAGCGAATTTTCCATTAGCTTATCTATCACAAAAGTCTGCTCGACATGAAAAGAGATTTAGCAGTTAAAATGAAGTAGCTTTTTAGCTTCATTGACCCTCTACATCTGTGACCACATCCAGATGGCAGTCATACACATTCATAACTATTGTTTCAGTGAGGACTGAATACATCAGGAATGTCAACGAACAGTGCGATTGACCTAACATGTAGATGTGCGGAGCAATGAGGTTGCAAGATGTCTCTGGGATGAAAATCATCATGCATAGTTCAACTCTCTTGCTAGTGTTTGTACAGACGTTATTTTATTGCATTCGTTGTAAGTTCACTCTAATAATGTGTAAATGATAACTGAAAACCTCTTAGGGGATATCGAGGTAAAGAAAGAAAGAATATACATTTATTTAGCACAGACCAGAGACATACATCAGATACAATAAAAAAAATAAAAAAAAAAACATAAAAAAGTGTAAAGTCCGATGTAAAAATTTTGCAGGATTTGGATGATATTTGCTTAAATAATTTGGCCCCATATACCAAATAAGCAAAAGTCATCCAAATCTGTTTGCAATAGACCATGACCTGGATTAGGACACAGAATACTATTTATCCTAATATTCCCACGGGATTGAGACCTATGCGGATGAAACCGCGTGGCACAGCTAGTAGAATATACAACGCTACAAGGTTCGTGGCCTAAATCGGAACTAACGTCGCCATCTTGTTTTATTAATACAATTTTCTGTGACAATTTCACAAATGTTTCAACCTCAAACTCAAAGTATTTACTTCAAATAAACCAATTATAGGCACTTTTTAATTCTCAAGTGGTCGGTCAGTCAGAAAGATGATAGTTGCCCATTCCAAAGCGTGGTAGGTACCTACCTATGGAGAAGAACGGGCAAGAAACTCCATTGACACTCTTTTAAATCAAATAATATGGTTTACCAACAACATATCCTGTCAATAGCATTCAGGTGCCAAAAGATCTTGGTAGCACACTCTCTACCTGCCGACAACTATTTGCCCACGAGGATATAAGTGCAAATAGTGCAGATAATGAGGTATGCGAAAATGTGTCGTTTTCGACCCGAGAGCCTGTCGAATGGTTGTGAATAGCTGTGCTGGTCTAAACAAAAGTCATTTATTCATATTAGGCTGAGAATCAGCACTTTTCGAACGTCATAATTACATAAGACAGTCCCCCAAAACGCGCGCCCTTCACCTCTTCCTAGTGCTTCAGCTTACGTAAGACGATTTGAGGGGCGAGGTGGTCCAAATTAGTCTTATTTTTTCTTACTTGGGGGTGGGAGGGGTCTAGATTGTTCTTACGTAAGATCTCAAAAGGAAGATTATTAATTTTTTTTCTTTGAAATTTTGGTAGATACCGATCTTACGTAAAATTGAAAGGGGCGGAGGGGGTTCATCCAAGTCTTATTTTTTCTTACGTAGGGGGAGGGGGGGTCAAAAAGTGGTAAAAATTATCTTAAGACTGTGCCGACCCTACAGTGGCGCCCTCATCGTTTGTTTGGTTATTTCATACAATTTAGAATGAAAATGCAGAAAATAAGCACGTTAAGTTGTGCTTCACAAGATTATACGTTAATATTATTATAAAAGGTAGTTTTATATTGTTTAGTTTCATAATAATCCTTAAAACGGATAAAAGTGGCCACTATATTCCGTTTTAAGGATTATGATAAAACTAAACAATATAAAACTACCGCTTCTAATAATATTAACGTATAATTTTGTGAAGCACAACTTAACGTGCTTGTTTTCTGCATTTTCATTCTAAATTGTATGAAATAACCAAACAAACGATGAGGGCGCCACTGTAGGGTCGGCACAGTCTTAAGTAATAAATGAACAGCCCTAAAGATGTGGCATACATAACAAACTCCCCAGCAGCACAGTTGTCTATTCAGTCAGATAATCTTGCTTCTTTCTCGGTCTGAAACTAGAAATTAGACATATAAGTATTAGAATTTTTGTACACCGTTGATGCAAGGCATGGCGCCCATTTTTTTTATTTTTTTATTTACCTACATTCACCATTAATTTTTTGGTTTTTATTTACCTTCATTTTTTTTATATTCCCCGAATAAATGATTTGAATTTGAAATAAGGAAAGTGCGAACCTACTTTTTTCACTAACTGTATCTGCGTTGGATCCTAGCCTTTGCCAAATGTGTTGCAGGCAGCTACCAAAAACATGCGGTTGTAGTATTTCACATGAAAGTGGACAGCTATTTGACCTCTGTAACCCAATTAACAAGAATAGGCCACTTTAGGGTGGCATTTCGGGTATATTGCTCGTCGTGATGACTGTCCTGAGCATTTGGGCTTACGTGCTTCTCTGGAGTTGTGTCTGCGCCATTTGAAATACGGACAAATTTATTCCTCCTTCCACTACACTGCCGATATTCATTTGATTAAGAGCGTAATCACTTTTTTTTTTGCAATACCTACGCGATCAAAATGTATGGAATAGCTCTTTTTATTTTTGGCTTGTGGCTAAGTAATAACAGCTGCACGGGTCGATCGATCAGGTTAAACTACGCTTGACGCGGTTGGTCCGTGGATGGGTGGCCATCTTCATATACCAAAACCGTTAAGTCGTTGGTCCCGGCTGTCATCCGTGGATCTTTGATAGTCGTTACGGGTCGTCAATAGCCCGAAAGTCTGACAACCAGTCTTACCAAGGGGTGTCGTGTTACCCAGTAACTGTGTTGTGGAAGTCAAAATGGCAGTCGCTCCATGTAAAATACGGGTATTCAGCTGCATCAGGTTAGACTGGAAGCCGACCCCAACATACTCGTAGTTGGGAAAAGGTTAGGCAGATGATGTGACCTACGCGATCAAAATGTATAGAACAACTATTTTTATTTTTATAACTGCCGGAAATTTTTATTGCAGGGGGTTCAGAATCTTGTAGGACTGAATGAATTCATGGTATAGGTTGCACTTTGAAGTCCTTGCCACCTTGTTATACACCGACCCCAAATAAAATGGTTTATTTATTTATTAGCTTTATTTTATCCCTAAATATGTGAACTAGAGCCGGAGGATGCAGAAAAAACCCATTTTTTTTATTATAAAAGTATTACAATATGGAATTAAATCAAGCTACTACAACCTGTCAAATTTCTTCAATAGATTTTCAACTTTATCGTTGTAGCATAAGGTTCAAAGTTGATTGAGAAAATTTGACAGTTTTAGGGTAGCTTGATGTGCTGGCGTCTGTACTTAAATAATGTTAGTATTTTAGGTGTAAGGGCCTCTTTTGCGGTGAAAGCCTCCTCCAAACCGTTCCAGATATCTCTGTCCTTTGCCCGTCTGGAACGTGGTAAGTATATGGAAAGAAGAATGATGGTGATGACTGATGATGATATAGCTCTGCATGACTACCTCTTCGCTTGTTATACTATTGTTTTAAGATAACGCAAATCCACGACTAAAGCCACATATTTTCATTCAAAATGAAGTGTTTCATATTAAATCGGGACAACAATCGCGTAAATTAGGTTAGCACAATTAGCACATAAAGCAGTTAATATATCATTTACATACGCGTTGTGTATGACTGTGTAATATTGTATTATACAGGGTCAAATTAAATTTGTTAGCGAAACTCCGCAGACGTGATGTGTATAAAACAAAAAAAAATCATAATTCAACTAATAAAAAAACCAACGGTCGCTGACCCCCAAACAAAATATCATCAAATCGTTTTTATTTTTATTTGGTCGGGTTCACTGATACCCTCACGCAAGTTTAGAAAAAACTTTTAACAGCTGGCAAACGATACTGAGGGTCTACTCTCTTAAGCCCGTATCACAGAACTTCACTCAATAATCAAGCATTACTTAAAACTAGATTCAAGCCATTTCATTGGTTGACACTAGTTTGAGTACTGAGTGACGTTCTGTAATACGGGACTTAGTCCGTCAAAGAAGATACGGGACCATGCGACAGTTTTTGATCCGTCAAAATAAGTGTCCAATTCAATTTTTCGGACGGGCAAAAACACGTCGAGCGTAGGGAATACTGTCAAAACGTGTAGTCATTCATTCTTAGTTGGCCCCAAACTATTCATATGCCTGTAAGTGATACAGCGTAGGAAAAGCCGGTAACTGGTCGAAACTACGGAGATCGTGTTTAGAATGTAGAGGGTCGCTAAAACCTGTCACTGAAACGTCCATTTACTTTTTATATAACTAAAATTGAATTAAATTATCAATCGACAGACCGGGGTTACATCATATTCCTACATGATCAAATCGCCTTTTAATTTTCCAACTACTGGGGCTCACTCTGCACACTAATTGCGTAACACAATGGCGCCGATTCCCTTGTTCACAAACTAAATTAAATTTAAGTTCACTGCATCTTTTTCTTTCTATTTCAATAAAAAAAGGACAGAAGATAAATATTAGTTTAGTCCTGTCAAATTAGTCAGCACCTGACATAAATTGACGTATTTTTAGTAGCCAATTTTTTAATCACGTAACTTGTCTATGGATTATCTAATTTGACAGGACTAAACTAATATTTATATTCTGTCCTTTTTATATTGAAATAGAAAGAAAAAGATGCACTGAACTTAAATTTAATTTAGTTTGTGAACAAGGGAATCGGCGCTATTATCAATCTTACTTTAAAGATATTGCTAATCCATTGCTACATATGTTCGAAAAATTTGCCTGCTCAACAAAGGAAATAACGAAATGTATGTTGTTGACCTGTCAAAATAAAAGCCATTTCTACTGATTGACGTAATTACCCCGCAGGCCTCCTCTATATGAGAAAGAGACGTAGATATAGATGTATATCTGTGTCGAAAAGCAATTAATTTGATAGTATATTGCTAGAAGATCTATATCATAACTATTTGAACCGATAGAATATAATTTGAACCTCGTGTTTCATGTAATTTGGAACAACCCGTCTGGAGTTTACATATTTATATACAGTATAAAATATAATAGCGTTTCGTGTCTGTGTGTGACCACCTAGATCTTCTAAAATACCTACACAATGGATTTTGATGCGGTCTTCACCATCATTTAGACTTATAGCATTTATTTATTATTTATGTGTATAATCTATAATCCTACTTTACAGGGAGACAGGTACATCGACGCGCAACCTGCGGGATAATAGGCTAGTTTCCACCATCAATAAATTGAAAATCTATTTAGTCCGTCAGTTAGAGTATTGGAAAATAATGGACACGTATTTTTTTTTTTTTGTAAATCAATGAATATTGACAAAGATAAAACGCATCAAAACTCGGGAGTGGGGGCTCGTGACGTCAGAACGCACTAAAAATTATACCAAGGTGTGACGTATTGAGAATTTTAAAAGCGTCGTATCTTCGTCAATTTTGGTTTAAGTAACAAAAGAAAAAATACGGGTCAAATATTTTTTGATAATCTAACTGACCGACTAATTAGATTTACAATTTATTGATGGTGGAATCCTAGCCTATTGCATTACACACTATCAGTAGCAATTGGCTTTCATTTTGACAGTTCAACAACATTCATTGCGTTATTTACGTTGCTGAGCAGACAAAGTTTTGTAACACATGAAGCAATGGATTAGCAGTCCTTCAAAATGATTCAAATTTAGATTGGTAGTGTGTTACGTACTATTGATTTAGTACTTACAGACGCCAGCACATCATGACATGAAATAAATTGATTATGAACTGTAATAATTTAATTTGTATGCATGCGTTAATACAACTAAGTAATGAAATACTTATAATATTATATTCCAATTTTATCATAGTAATTTAATAGTACTAGCCACTCATTTAATTGTTTTTAACTGACTTCCAAAATGGAGGAGGTTATTTACGTTATTCGGTGTCAATAAAAGAAAACGCAGAACCAACGACACCGACTTCCAAAATTAAAGTTATTTTTCACTTTATAGTGTTTTTTTGGAAGTCGGTTGTTTTTTTTTTTTGTAAAAAAAGTAAGATCCATGTATGAAATAACCTATGTGTTACAAATAAATTATTCTTATTCTCTTATTCTTATCAAGCTACTACAATCTGTCCAATTTCTTTATTAGATTTTCAACTTTATCGCTGAAGCATAAAGTTCAAAGTTGCGGGTAGCTTGATGTGCTGGCGTTTGTCCATTATTTCCACCCTCTGCGATGCAATTTATCGTCGGTTATTAAATATTTGGCATCCAGACAGTTTATAACTTCCGACCACCGCGCGGGAGAAGCCACTGACAAAAGCTAGAACTTACATTAACATTTAAATTAAGATAATATGTACTTAAAATACAGAAATCTCGATGTTTTGACATGTCGCCATTACAACTTAGTGCAGCAGGGCGCGGGCAGGTCGCAAGTAGTATAGACTAATATTATAAAGAGGAAAGATTTGTATGTAAGTATGTAACGGATTGGCTCAAAAAGTACTGGACCGATTTTAAAAATTCTTTCACAATTTTAATGCTACATTATCACTGATTAATAAAGGCTTTTTTAATTGCAAGAAAAAAATAACTGTCCACCCGTGCGAAGCCGGGACGGGCCGCTAGTTAATTATACACAAAGATTACTACGTTCGATTTGAATTAACTAGTTAGGAGGAACTTAATTTTATATCTGCTCGTGACTGCCCGGGTGGAGGTCGGAAATTAGCCCACGAAAAAGTAACACAGGGATAAAAGTTTTCTACGTGAAACTATCTGTGTGCCAAATTTATTTCAAATCCGTTCAGCCGTTTTTGCGTGATTGAGTAACAAACATAAAAACCATCACGTTTTTAACCGACTTCAAAAAGGAGGAGGTTCTCAACTCGGTTGTATTTTTTTTTGTTACCTCAGTACGCCGTCATTTATGGACCGATTTGATTTCTTTCAGATTGGTCCCATTGTTGCCAAAACCCAGTTCTGATGAGGGGGTCCTGGAGAAATCGAAGGAGCTCTTCAAATATTATAGACACACCTATAGCGATTCGGGTATTATTTATAGTAACTCGTGCATTTGCTCTCGGAAAGCACCATTTCGTGAAGTAGAACCGATGATGAAGACCACAGATGGCCACCGGAACTACTCAATAATAAGAATTTCACGGGTTGCGATTGGATTAATTTAATATAACCATATTAAATTAATCCAATCGCAACCCGTGAAATTGGTTGCTTAGCAATTTATACTCGTCACAATGCGAATGGTGAAATGGAGCTGATGGTTGATTACCAGGAGAACCCCTCAACAATTAACGTCCCTGCATCGGGAAAAGCAATATTTTGTACAAGGCGATGAGCAAGTTGACATTAGGCTATTGTAACTTAGATACATTATTAACACACCCACTAAAAATCGAGATCTAAAACTTTTTAACAAAAAAAAACCGACTTCCAAAAAAACACTACAAAGTGAAAAATGACTTTAATTTCGGAAGTCGGTGGCAATAAACTAAAATACAGACCCAAAGACACCGACTTCCGAAATTAAAGTTATTTCATAATTTTGAGTAATTTTTTTTTTAAAACGATTTATTTTTATTTATATTACTTTTTTATTTCGTAATTTTTAGTTTTAAGTAAACTGGAATATTTTTTTTTTTTTATAAATAGGTAATAATTATGTTGTAAATATTGCGCTAGAATTTGACCAAAGTTTTGAGATGTTTTCCCTTGACACCACACACCAGTAGTTCGTATCAATAAGCCAGGCCGTCACACTTACAAGTCCATATCTTGAAAAGTACTGAGCCAATAAAAAAATGGTCACAATCCGATTAATAGTTGCGGAGAAATACATGGACAAACATACATACATCTATAAAATTTAGCCCTAATAGATTGTCATATGTGAACATATTGCAGTTCCAATAATATTAAATACATACGTGTCGAATTGATAACCTCCTTTTTTTGAAGTCGGTAAAAATACATAAGGTATTTTTCTTACTATCTATCAACTAGCCTATTATGCGGGGTGAACGTCAAAAGGGATCTTCAATTTATTCAATAGACGTATTCATATACGTGGTTATGCGATAGATTTCCGTCAGACCCTTTGCGTTTCAATATTCCGTCATTTATATAGGTAACTCCGAATCGATCCGACAATTCCACAAACAGCTAATCAAAGGCCCTGCATATGCAAATATCGTGGTTATGACGTCACACTTCCACACTACCCGCGTAAACGAAAACACAGTAACTCCGAATATTATAAAAAAGTGGTTAAAGTTGAATGGTTAAATCGTTTTGTTATGAACAATATTTAAGTTAGGCTGAAAATGTCATTTTTATGTTGTAAAATAGTCGAAGCTTGATTTAGTGTATAATTAACTAATATTTTATTGTTATATCTATCTATACTAGTAATAAAGCTGAAGAGATTGTTTGTTGGTTCCACAGTCGGATTTCAAAAAATATTTTTGCAATTGATAGCCCAATTCTTGGCTATATGCTATTTAACATCACGCTAGGACTCTTAAGAGTCGAGCAAAAGGAAAAAAACCCTAAGCAAAAACGAAGTTATAGTGCTGTCAGGCGATGCGATACGATGGGTTCGGTCGGGGGAACAAAAAATTTAACGCGGACGAAGTCGGGTTGAGTTGGGAAACAAGAAATTTCACGCGGAAGAAGTCGCAGGCAGAAGCTTCAAGCTAGTAATTAATAATATCAGTTAAAGTGTTATCTTATGAAACAGTAACTGAACTTAGGAACTGTTGGTTTCATTTACGAGGGCAGCACAGTTCATGGCGATACTCCAATTGTGCATTGCTCTGTAATGTATTGCTTTGTCGGTTTGTTGAGCGCGCATCGTGCACTGTTGTTGCGGCGTGCCGAAATAATTGGACTGTTTCGTCACATCTATGTATACAGGCTTATTGGAAAAACCCCAACAACCTCTTAAGAGGTCATTGTACTCATCATTGTGAACAACTTTTACAATGGGACCAAACCTGAAATCGCGAAAAAAAAATCTGCGGTTCCCTACATTTATGTTCGTACCAGCTGCGCCCCGCGGTTTCACCCGCGTACGTTTTGATCCCGTGGGAATATCGGGATAAAAAGTATCCTATGTGTTATTCTGATGTATAAACTATATTACTGTAAAGTTTCATCAAAATCCGTTCAGTAGTTTTTGCGTGAAAGAGTAACAAACATCCATCCTCACAAACTTTCGCATTTATAATATTAAGTAGGATAGAATAACTCGTCAAAATGTAGGGAACAACTGATTTTTTTTTCGCGATTTCAGGTTTGGTCCCATAGTAAAAGTTGTTCATAATGATGAGTACAATGACCTCTTAAGAGGTTGCTGGTGTTTTTCCAATAACCCTGTATATGTACTAAATAAAGCTGAAGAGTTTGTTTATTTTTTTGTTTGAACGCGCTAATCTCTGAAACTGTCAGTCAGATTTGAAAAAAAAACTTTTAGCATTTGATAGCCTAATTCTTAAGGAAGGCTTATAGGCTAATTAACATCTTGCTAGGTTTAGGAGCCCCAAAGCAATAGGAAAAAAAGTCATAAAGTACGCTAAGCAAAAAAGAAGTTATAGTGCGGGCAGGCGATGCGATGCGACGGGTAGGGTTGGGGGAACACAACGAAATTTCACGCGGACATTTATTTCACGCGGGATTAATAAGTGTTATCTTGTAAAATAGTAACTGAACTTACATGTGTTTTCATTTAAGAGGGCAACACAGCAAAGTTCATGACAATACTCCAATTTGTGCATAGCTCCGTAATGAATTGCTTTGTCTGTCTGTGAACCGTGAATAGTGCACTGTTATACTGGTGTACCGGAATAATTGGACTGTTTCGTCACATTATTTTATATATTTCATGGAACATATATAAGAGTACACCTTGCATACCACGTCGTTATTAGACTTTTTCGAAAAAGCGATGGATTAGCAATATCCTTCAAAATGCGTGTGATTGCGCTTTCAATCACATTCTGAATCAGTATCTGAATTATACCATTACTAGCTGACCCCTTAAACGTCGTTTTGCAAAAAAAAAAATATATAGTAGTAGTATGCACACAAAATTTCATACAAATCGGTCCAGCCGTTTCGGAGGAGTATGGTAACTAACACTGTGACACGAGAATTTTATATATTAGATTTCGCAATTAGGATGCTGTATGTTAGTGTAGCTAGGTACAAAATCAAACTCACAGCAACAATAAAACTACAATCAAACTTATTTACACTGTTGATTTTTCAAAGTCGGCCAGTCAGAAATATGAAGTTAGTTGCCCATTACAAAATAGAACCCGTAGGAAGGTAGGTAGACCTATGGATAAGAACGGGTAAGAAACTCCATTTACACTCTTTTAAATCTAACTCTACAGTTCAGAATACAGTAACTTTAAGCTAGCAAGGAAACACTACTTGGTTTAGTCGCTGTTTCCTAAGGAGTCATCATCTGCCTAGCCTTTTCCCAACTACATATGTTGGGGTCGGCTTCCAGTCTAACCGGATGCAGCTGAATACCAGTATTTTACATGGAGTGACTGCCTATCTGACCTCCACAACCCAGTTATTGTACTGAGTAATACGATACCCCTTGGTAACGTAACGACTGCCAAAGATAACATCACACCTATTTTCCGCGACGGGTTCAGCAGAGCCTACACCTACCTACCCGACATACTCTCCGGAAATACCTTCAGAATCCTGTTTCCCCGTACGCTGCGTGAAAAAAAATCCTAATATTTTTCTATTTGTCTACAGGAACCACAGCAGCTGAAACCCTGGCTCGGAGTGTGGGATGCCACCAGGCCTCTCCCCGCTTGCCTCCAATACGATCCATTTGTTAAGAGCATTACAGGTATATAAACGGATATTAAGTACTACATATAACCAATCAATCCACTGCAAGGCCCAGGTCTTTTTCTCAAGCTTCAATCAATCATTCCACTTGACTACTTTAATTTGGATAATTTTTCTCACGACACTTTTTAAAAAATTTATAGGTACTTGAAAGAAAGAAACAAAACTTGGTTTATTGTCACAAAAACACGTAAGTACATATAAAAACGATAAATTAGCTCGAATAAATCGATTATACAGTTGTTATTTTAATCACCGTTTCCCTCTTAAGGGGTTATTGTACTCATCATTATCAACAACTTTACTATGGGACCAAACATGAAATCGCGGAAAAAAATCAGCTGTTCCTTGAATTTTGACGAGTTATGCGAACATAAATGTGGGGAACAGCTGATTTTTTTAAATAATAACAATACGTAGATATACAATTGCAACCAAGCGGTACCAAGTTAAGGTGCATTGAAGGATTGAAGACACCGACGAAGAATCATCAAAATTCGCATAGAAATGCCGGAGATGTAGTACATTTATGCATATAACTTCGCGCATAAGAATAATTACCTAATGTATTATATATTAAAACCTTCCCGAAAGTATCTCTGTAAATCACGTTAGTGAAAGAAACATCAAAATTGGTTCATTGGTTTTTGAGAAAATCGTGGACATACAAATATTCCTACAACATACATACGGGTCGAATACAGAACCTCCTTTTTTGAAGTCGGTTAAAAAGAAGAAAATCTAAATCCAAAACATTTATATACTTTCTAGATGTAGCTGCATTTCGTTCACAATTTCACGAGTTAATTTCAGAAGGGTCGAATCATTTGTCGTAATTAGGAAGTGTAGCCCCCAAATTAAGAGACATCGCTGCTTCTGCACTGTGCACAATTGGTTTTGAGAAAATTTTAGTTTCGGATAGATCGTAGACGTCTTTATGCTTCTGCCCGAGACTTCGTCCGCGTAAAATTTATTGTTCCTTCGACCCACCTCGTCGCAGCGCATCGCCTGCCCCAACTTTTAGTTCGTTTTCGCGTTCTTGCTTACAATTTTTCTATTTGCTCAACTCCCAAGAGTTTAAGCGTGATGTTAAATAACCTTCCTTAAGAATTAAGCTAACAAATGCAAAAAGATTTTTTCAAACCCACCCGGTAGTTCCAAAGATTAGCACGTTCAAACAAACAAATTCTTCAGCTTTATTATTAGTAAGTATAGATCTTAATTTGAAAATAATAATCTATACTATCGATAAAACTATTAGTCAAACTAATATCGAATTTTATCTATAGTATTCTTCAAGTTTTGTTTAAGAAGTCTCCAAGTTTTGTTTCCAATCTCTTTTATGTTACAGATATTGACGAAAACTTTCACACTTATAAGCTGAAACATCACTGAAAAATGTATTAAACGCGCTCAAAGCAAAGTTACGTCAGCTGAGTCGGCAAATAGTCATTCTCTTTGATTTTTGGCAGACGCAGCTAACTGGCTTTATTGGCATCTTTTGTTACACAGAAGCTAAAGTTTTATGGAAAACATGTCTAGACAGTCGCATAGAATAACAGAGTAGGTATTTGAAATCAACGTAGGTTAATGTTCCTGAAAGTCCCATTTACAAGATGCAAGTTTCTTGTCTGTGTCATGCAATAAAATTAAAGCAACAAAAAGTAATTTAAAAAAATCGATTTCAAAAAGAAATTAACTCAAAATAATGAAATAATTTTAATTTCGGAAGTTGGTGTCTTGATCTGTACTTTAGTTTAAGTTTTTTACCACCGACTTCCGAAATTATAGTTATTTAATAATTTTGAGTTAATTTATTTTTGAAGACGATTTTTTTTTTAAATTTCGTTTTTATTTCGTAATTTTGTTTTAAGTAAAAACTGGAATAATTGTTTGTAATAAATAGGTACTTAATAATTGTGTTGTAAATATTGCACTAGAATTTTACCAAGGTTTTGAGATGTTTTCCCTTTGACACCACACCAGTAGCTGGTATCAATAAGCCAGGCCGTCAGACTTACAAGTATTAGTCCATATCTTGAAAACTACTGAGCCGATTTTGATGAAACTTGCAATGTTCCCTAAGTTGAAGTAAACGTGAGCCAATAAAAAAAATGGTCACAATCCGATGAATAGTTGCGGAGAAATGCGTGGACAAACATACATACATCTATAAAATTTTGTATACCTATTTGTTTGGAAGCCCTAAATAGATTGTCATATGTATTGCAGTTCCAATAATATTACATACATACGTGTCGAATTAATAACCTCATTTTTTTGAAATCGGTAAAAAGACTTTTAGACGGTAAAACTATTATTGTAACCCAAAGTATGCACAACAACAGTTCATCCGTTTCAGAGCTATGATTCCCGAGATAGACTGACAGACGAAATTCCTAACATAACCCTTTGCCTTTCCTCGCATCCTTGTTCATCCCTTTTATGGAACTCATTTAACACACCAGTCTTTAACCATCTGTTCTTCTTCATCAGGTAGCGAGAACTGCCTGTACGTGAACGTGTATACTCCCAAGATGAACCCTGGTGCCAACTTGCCGGTCATGGTGTTCATCCATGGAGGAGCCTTCATGTATGGGCAGGGAGCAGTCTACGACGCCAGGAACCTCATGGATTGGGACATGGTCGTGGTTACCTTGAACTATAGGCTTGGACCGCTAGGTGAGTTGAATTTAAGGTAGATGCTCCAGGTAGCCCGCAAAATCTAAATTTTCTTACGTTTTTTGCAATTTGCAGGTCAGTATTAGGTTATATTGTGATCAAAATTTGATTCGCGATCGTAACAAGGATGTGTTTGCAGAATTATAATCATTAAAGTCATCAATACAACTCTTTAAGACCAGGTAATCCTAACATCATGGAATTGTCGTATTTAGGATTACCTGGTCTTATAGAGTTGTATTGATGACTTTGATGAATATTTTAATTTCGCGGGCTACCTGAAGCATTCACCTTAATAAGAAAATATGTATTATAAAGTTTGATTAGAGATCTCACTTCTTTACTGTACATGAATAGATACCTAGCGAGCGAGTTCGAGCGAGAAATCAAAAGACACGAATATGTCACACGCAAGTTAATGAAACAAACAAACAAAACAATGGGATGCATGAAGAAGCCTCCTCGTGTAGCGCAGTTTGTTCTGCCAGTTACTCAATTGAACCGAGCGCTCGGCGCATCCTGAACAGTCACACCCAACACCTTATTTGACTGGCCAATTCTTCCCTTGCGCTGGTAGGGTTAACGCCCGCCTGGTTTGCGACCACCCTTCTACCGTAGTCCGGCGTCAAGCAGCCTGCTGTGTTTCGTCGATGTGTGGGAGTTCTAGTGCCTTAGGCATCTTCTGGGTACGCTCCTTCCATCATAGACCTCATCCAACGCTTTCCATAAGGCCCAATCGAGGTCAAGATCGAGCCCATTAAGCAAGTAAAAAAACAAAAATAAAGAAAAATGGACATGATCAGCGTGCTCGACAGACATTTTGGATATATTGAAACTTGTTGTTTTCGACGGATGGGAATAACCTCTCTCTACTATGGACGTCGTACCTATGTTGCAAATGTGTATCAAACACGCTGACTATGGCTATTTTTCTTTATTTTTTTGTTTATGTGGTCATTTGGAAAACCATAATCAAATAACAATTAAGAGTATTTCATGATGATAATCACGTCAGCGCCGGCTGTCGCTGAAAACCAGCGCTGAGGCTTTGTCTCGTATATGATCTTAGCATTATGCTGAGCGATGGCCGTTTTACGTGGATGTGGCGCATGGTTTCTCCCAACTGGCTATTTTTCTTTTTCTGTTTTTATCCTTTTTATGCGTCATGTTTGCCGCAAATAAACGTATTTTCTTCATTTCTGTATAATATGATACCTAAACATACCCTTATGGCAATAGGCTCGTCCGCTATACCATGGGTCTTAAACATAGTTGGCGAAATGTGGTTGTACTATGGGTACATCACTACATAAGTGATGGATTATAGGTTATATGTAATACCCTTATTAACAAAGCCTCTTGATCTTAAAGAAGTATGAAGAACAGGGCGTAAAGTTCACTCATACTCCATAGAAAAGGGAGGATCCTCCGACCAGACTGGTGTCGTGTCTGGCGGGCAACTGCCCGATGATTCATGTTAGGCCGTTGTATTGGTGCTAGTTGCGCGGTAAACTCTGCGAGATGCAGGATTTCGTGTGACGTCAGTATGACGCGTAGTTCGCATGTAGCGTTTGTAGATACCGCTACAAGCCAATGATGCAATACTGCTTGTGTTCAGGTATACCAATCAGTAACCTGAAGTATTTATGCAAGCGGGACCCACTGGGTCGTAAGTTTGGTCCACTGATCGTCTGACATGCGGCAGATGTGTCCAACCCAATTCCATGCGATTGCAGGCCCAGACGGAGATGGCGAGAAGATCTGGACTCCTTTAATAAAGATTGGTTCTTGGCAGCTCTGGACAGAGCGAGGTGGAAGGAGAATAGGAAGGCATTTACCCAGCAGTGGAACATAAATGGCTAGTAAAATAATATATATTCAAGCAGATTGAATGGCCATCCCATCTGATCCGCAATTTCGCATATCAATGAAGATGTGTCAATTCCAGAGGATACAATCTATAAAGAGTATTGCGATGTAAATGTTGGCATCAATTTACTGCATGGAGCAGTTGACATTACAGTTTGTGGGAGTCGCATCGAGCTATTAAAAGAACATTAAAATAAAATATCTATTTTAAAGTGGACGTAAGTCTAGCGAGAGGTCGTGAGCCCACAAGTAAAAAATAAGCTAAGCCGCATAGCTACTCGTCATACATTAGGATACACCTAAATGAACGCCTAAATATTGTTGCAAATTAGATTTTTTACAATGCGTTTTTACTAGGCATATAAACAGGTGAAATTGTAAACTTGCGCCAACTCAAAATAAGAGGTGCAGTAGTTACTGTACTTCTTCTTTTAAGTTGGCGCAAGTTTCCCAAATCTAAATTCTTGAACTAAATCGTGTAATTATCGTCTTAGATAGTGGAAACTAAGTTATTGCCTTCAATTAGACACGAATTATCATTTTTTCAAAACAACTAAGGAAATTCAGTTATCACTCGTGTCGTCGCGCGCCCGATAAGTATTCCATTCATTGCAGAGTTTAGAGTAATTTTGACCGTTCCTACGAAAAAAAGAGCGCGTGACTCGTATGTACACATGCTCTAAATTTACTTTGTAACACGTTGAATTAGATATTTTAATTTGGCGCACCTATTCAATTTTAATTTCACCTATTTTTTCACCTGTATAAGTATCACCTAGAGTTAGTTAAAAAAAGGCATATGAAAACCTTGTCAGAGCTTTACAAGCACATCAAAATGGTATTTAATAATGCTTAATACTTACCAAGTTGTTGATTACGTTTTCCTAAACATCGCACATTCAAGAGGACTTTTTAACCGCCGAAAAAACTGAAAAGGAAAAAATAGTAAACCTTTTTTAGGGTTCCGTACCTCAAAAGGAAAAACGGAACCCTTATAGGATCACTTCGTTGTCCGTCCGTCCGTCCGTCTGTCAAGACCGTTTTCACAGGAACGCGTGGAGGTATCAAACTGAAATTTATATCTAATACTCAGGTCTACTGTCCCTTGGAGCTGTAAAAAAATCAAACTTCTAAGCCAAAGCAAAAGAAAAGATACAGCCATTTATGCCGCAAATTTTCGAAATTCGCACGGGAATCAAAACCTACAGGGTACTTCCCGTGAACTTAGAATCTTGACATTTGGTACGAAGTAACGTCTTATAGTACAGATAACGGAAAAATTGCGAAAACCGTAAATTTTTTGTTACATCATATAATAAAAGATATTTTTGAAAATTTTAAAGTTAGTCTTTTCTCGTGAACACGTAGAGGTATTAAATTGAAATTCATATCAAATACTCAGGTCTATAATACCTTTAAGCTGGAACAAAATCAAACTTTTATGTCAACGCAATCAAAAGAAATAGCAATTTAAGGCGCATATTTTCAAACTCGCAACTACTCGCGAGGGAATCAAAACCTAAAGGGTACTTCCAGTCGATCTAGAATCTTGAAATTTGGCATGAAGCAATGTTTAATAGCACATATAAAGGAAAAATTCCGAAAACCTTAAATTTTTAGTTACATCACATAATAAAAAATATTTTTGAAAATTTTAAAGTTAGTACTTTTTTTCTCGTGAACGCGTAGAGGTATTAAATTGAAACTCATATCAAATACTTAGATCTTCAATGTTCAATGTGGTACTATTCATACCTTTTTCAGTCACCATTTACAGATCTGGTTCAAATTTAATTCATAATTAACATTTCTGTACCAGATTTCTAAATAGTGACTAAAAAAGTTGTAAATAAATAACTTTGATAAAAAAGCTTGCCTCATTCGTCAGCAGACTTTTGCAAGGCTGCTTGCAAGGCTAGTGTAGGTATTTCAGTTATATTATAAAATAAATGATATGTGTTAACATAAAATAAAGGATTACTGAAACGATAAAGAGACCTTTGTCATTAATTTATGCTCCTCCAGCTTTCCATATTGTAATGTTATAAACTTCATTGTGCAATAAAAATACCATAACTATGACTCGATTGTCGTGATGGGTGAACTTTTACTTATATACCTACAGGTTTGTACGGAACCCTCGGTGCGCGAGTCCGACTCGCACTTGGCCGGTTTTTATTTAACCTTAATAACTAAGTTCTCAATACCTAAGTAATTTTGAGTCGGCGCCAAACCATTTTAATCCAACTATCTCGGGGTCATAAAAGCAACTTTACAAATAAAGACAAAACAAATAGGTACTCAGAAACTATACAAAATTAACTTTAATTTCTTTCAAACAAAGTAAGTTCGTAAAATCGAACAGTTTATCGTTACTTTAAGAGACAATAATTAAATTATAGAAAAGTAAAGTGAAGAGAATATGGCCCAAAACAAACTCCACAAAACTTATTTATATTTAATCGAAGGCAACCGTCCCTACCTCGTTGGCCCAAGGGCGAAGAATAATTCACGAACCAGCCCCAATCATTTTACATAACGGCCACAATAACATTGAAACAATAAAACTGTTTATCTTTGCATTGTATCTACATTAAATCTTAATATTGGTTTTTCTTTCATATACTTATACAATGTGTTAATGAAATAACCCAAAACCTGAAACTAGTTTGTTTAGAATCGGCAGCAAAATCGAATACAATAATTTTTAATATGGGTTATTTTTTTTTCAAAAAATAATTATTTGTCATGCCGTGTCTAATATATTTTAACGACTCTGTACGCTACTGTCCAACGCAATGAAAACAAACAGCGCGGGCGAGGGTGATGAGAGGGGGTGCTAGAGGTGGCGCCAAGGCCGGGAAGCGCGCCGGCGGCGATAGAGCTACGAATCTGTAAGACAACAACATTTACAAATATCTTTTACTATAATTTTTGAAAATAAATAATTATATGTCATATCAATTTAGTAATTTAAAAATCGGTTGGGGTGTCCGAGGTTTTGGGTTATTTCATTAACACATTGTATAAAAATATAAAAGATAATCCATTTGCCAAGCGTATTGATGGCAGTATTTCCCTTCGATTTAGTTACTTTAGCAGATTTTATGAGATTGTTATTCAGTTGTGACCTTGTTGCTCGATACGGCTTGTTAGGGTCAGCGCAGACAGAAAGGATCGCAGCAGAGAGGATTTTATTAAGACACTCGAAAATCAACTTTAAAATTATTGAAATAAAGTGCATATATGCTTGAACCTGACAAAAAATGCTCGCGCGTCCTCGAGGATACGCGGGAAGGCACGCGCGCCTTTATTTCAATAATTTTAAAGTTGATTTTCGAGTGCCTTAATAAAATCCTCTCCGCTGCGCTCCTTTCTGTCTGCGCTGACCCTTAGTCGATTCATACGAATTTACTCGCCTGAAACGGGCGAATCGTCACTTATAGATAATATTATATTTACAATAGGCGACTCACACGAAGTTTATCTATTTGTGGGCGAGTCAACAACTTCACAAATATGTATAATAAGCAATTGGCAGATTTTGAATTTCATGAAATAAAGTATAGAAAAAAACAACCGACTTCCAAAAAAGACGCTACTTAGTGAAAAATAACTTTAATATCGGAAGTCGGTATCGTTGGGTTCGCATTTTCGTTGTTTGCCACCGTCTTCCGAAATTAGAGTTATTTTTCACTTTTTTTGGAAGTCGGTTTGTTTTTTTTTTTTCACTTTTATGTTGTACCTACCCTACACAAACTCGTATAACACTACTTGATAAAATGATAAGTAAATATACAGGAAGTCATTATAACATCATCAATATAAACCAAGTGGCAAAAATACGTATACGAAGATAACTCAAAAGCTACCCAAGCAAAATTAATAAAATTTATATGGGGCCACCCCTGAGACATACGCTATCTATTAAAAAAATATTTTTTGAAATCGATTTATAATTTTCGGAGATATCGCGTAAAAACAACAGTCGAATTGAGAACCTCCTCCTTTTTGAAGTCGATTGAAACTAAAAAGTACACTAGCACACAGAAGTTAAGATGTAAGAGTTAAATATGATAAAATATATACTTTTTTTATTAACACTTCGTGCGAGTCGCATATAGAAAAAATAATATTACTTAAAAGTGACTATTCGCCGGTTTCGAGAGAGCAAATTCGTGCAAATCTATACTAATATTATAAAGAGGAAAGATTTGTATGTAAGTATGTTTGTAACGAATTGGCTCAAAAAGTACTGAACCGATTTTAAAAATTCTTTCACCATTTGAATGCTATTGCCTATATTAATCAGTGATAATGTCACTGATTAATATAGGCTTTTTTAATTGCAAGAAAAAAATAAAATGTTTAAAAAATAATTGTCCACCCGTGCGAAGCCGGGACAGGCCGCTAGTCGACTAATAAGCCCTTGATACTAAATGCCAAGTAGGAGGGTGACATAGAGGAGAATGTTACAGATACATAAAGTCTCGTGGCTCGTTACTTAGGGGCAGTTGGAGCAAGACTTAAAAGAAACTGGTGGGTAAAGTTCGTGACACACTGTTCAATATTGCTGTTAGCTTTAAGTTCTGTGTTGAGCTACATGATAACTGACAAATGCGTGCACTGACTGGATAGGTCCACTCAATCTGTGTGGTTATTCCTCAAAAGACCATTTCAGACGCCAATCTACATGGACTTCACATGATCTGACCAAGATTGTGTCTGGACTTTAAAAGAGACTGTGACTTCTGAGTTTTCGGCCTTTCTGATCAGAGTAGTCAGATAGGAAACGCCGACTTCATCTAGTTTTAAAAGTATTATTGATGTCTAAAATTGTTTGTACAGACGACGCCAGCACATCAAGCTACCCGAAACTGTAAAATTTTCCCAATCAACATTGAACCATAAGCTTTAGCGATAAAGTTGAAAATCTATTAAAGAAATTTTACAGATTGTAGTAGCTTGATTGCTAGCGTCTGCACAAACCTACTTACAGTTTACATTAAAAAAAATAGTGGCATGCCTCATAAAACCGCCACTTAAAAACATATTTTGATACTAACTCCGTTGGTTGCTAACCATAGATGTATTTCGCAAACACCCAGATTCTTTTAGTCTTTTAATAAAAAGAAAGTTAAAACCCATTTCGGAAGTCGGTGGCAAAAAACGAAAATACAAAACCAAAGACACCGACTTCCGAAATTAAAGTTATGTTTCACATTGTCGTGTTTTTGTTTGGAAGCCGGTTGTTTTTTTTTTTTTATCTCTACCTTTTTTTTGGCTTCCCAAGTCCCCCACCAATACTTGATACCTTGTATATAATTATTCCTCTTTCTCTATCTTCTCCAGGTTTCCTCAGCACCGGTGACGAGATCGCCCCCGGTAACAACGGACTCAAGGACCAAGCCTTCGCCCTGCACTGGATTAAGAACAACATCCTGATGTTCGGTGGAAACCCTGACAGCATCACACTGACGGGATGCTCTGCTGGAGGCGCCAGCGTTCATTATCATTACCTGTCGCCTTTGTCTAGAGGTAAGAGGGTAGTATTTTGATATCTGAAACGAATGTGTACTTGTTACGCGAATGGAAATAATAAGAAATGAGTACATAAGAGGATGTCTGAAACTGGCACCAGTTACTGAAAAGTTGTGCGGAAATCAGTTGTCATGGTATGGACATGTGATGCGGAAGAATTTTCAACTACAGATAGTTTATTTCGTAGACTCGTTTTAACCTCAGGGCCTTTGGGGCACAATGCCGGGTAGACACACATTTCAAAAGATACTAAAACGAAAGTTATGGCTCAAAAGACAAAATTTCAAAAAATAAAAAACTGACGGGTGGGAACGCGGCTGACGTCACCTTTTTTCTCTGTCATTTTCGGTCGCCTGGTCTTTTTTTGGTTTACGTTCACTGTCACTTTCGAACGACGTTCATGAAAAATGTTGTAAGAAAAGTTTTGAGTATAAATGTGGCTATAAGAATAGGGGAAGATCAAAGAAACTATGAATGGACTGTGTGAAAGATGGTATGGCTAAAAAGGGGGTGGCTACCGAAATGAGGATTAGTAAAGAGGTATGGAAGAAAGAAACATGTTACGCCGACCCCAAATATTGGCATAAGGGCATGTGACTGATGAAATCGAAACGACTCGGGGTATTAAAACCCTATGATTAAATGCACATGAGTAACGAAAGAAAATAAGTTTATTTGACCCAGGTTAAGTAAGGCACACAAAAACAAAAAAAAAAAACTTAAAATAGTATTGTGTGCCTCACTGCTGCGCCAAACAGGCCCAGTTCAGCATAAATGTCAGACAACTAATGCCTGTCGCTGGTTTTCAACTGGACCTGGATTGTAACATAACGAGGACGCCATAAATTCTTCTCTGAATATGAATTAAGGCTATGAAATGTTATTTTTGCTGGAGTTCTGTTGAACAAACGGACAATTTTATTTTCCCAAACTACTAGACGATGTTTTTGATGAGGTAAGTCTTTGGCATAGTCGAACGTGAATCTTATTTGCTCTGGCACAACCACGCGCAAACACTTTGGTAAGATCCTCTCTAAGGATCCCAGTAAAACTGCTCACTAAACATACTAGTACAAAAACGACAAGAACTAAAATTGCAAGTAGAGTTCACGCAACTTCCAAGTTTTTGAGTAATAAAACATGTTTACAGTGCAGAAAATTGGACCTAGTCTACCAAACTATACCCGAATCGCTTTAGCGTGGCATTAGTGGTAATTGACCCTTCTACATTTTCATTTATTAGCGTTCAAAAATTTAAATAAAATCCGTTAACGCCCTGAGTCAGTGTCTATGATCTTTAACGTGCTCCAATAACGAAAAACCATAAATAGATTCAAAATCAAAATATTTTATTTCACATAAACTTACATGGGCACTTATGAAACGTCAGAAGCAGGTGCACGGTTCCAATTGGTCATTTCCTATGGAGAAGAGCCAGAAAGAAACTCCAAGGTTACTCTTTTAAAATTGTTTTTTGGGTTCCTACGGAGCGATATTAGGGAAAGGGCAATAACCGTTAATACGAAGCTTTTTTTTTGGGAAATGGCATCTCGTAGTTGACCTTGAGAGGTCGTGACTACTTAACCGGACTATCCTGTATTTGCCTTAACCCAGGGACGAGTATCTAATAGACTAAGCGACTGTACGATCAGGACACCCCCTGTGGGATACGAACCTCGGTTTAGGGCGTCACTGGGGAGGGACAGCAACATGGGACAGGCTGGATCAAATTATTATTATTGAAAGCTTGATGAGATCGGCTTTGCCTATTGATGATATCGGCTTTTCCTATCTGACTACTCTGAGAAGAAAGGCCGAAACAAAGTCAAAGGTCACAGTCGGGAAATTAAAGCTACAGGCTCAGCTGCGGCGCGGGCTGGTACTTCATCGAGGGGGGAAGAATTTAGTTCGGGACGTCGCTAGGGACTCGGCGGCGAGGTCGGAATTTCGGTTTTTGGGTTTGTGCATAAACAAGATTTATTTATTCAAGACAAACCTATTTACAAAATTATTGTACCTTAATTTATTAGACTTTGTAACTTAGTGGCAAGATACAAGACACGAGCAACTGGGCTTAAACTAGGAGGATTCCTGTGCTATAAGCACCAGTTACTACACCAGTTACAGTTATAATGTACTGGTTGCCCTATTGCTCTCCTGGAGAAGGGTTATGGCATTATCAGTGCCGGTGAATATGCCAAACTAAAGCAATTCGGGTATAACTATAGTCTTACAAATCACAAGCTGCGATCTCTGCTTTATCGGTTTGTAGATATAGCAGCAACAAAACCGCTACCAGATTTAACTCACGTAGTTAAAGCAGTACCAACTAATATAATTTATAGAGATATCTGCAGTGCTATTCTGTAAATATCTCACCGTGAAATCTTAGGTGAAGTGAGCTTAAAGTGAGCTGTCACTAGTGTCAATCCCTAGCATCAGGTGGAATGACAACTCACTTTAAACTCACTTCACCTAAGTTATCATGGTGATCTTTTTACAGAATAGCACCGCTGGATAGTTATGGTCACACAAATCGAAGACTGCTGTAGAATAGTGAATGTCAATATGAACGCGTCCAAAAATGGTCGTTGTTTATGTCAAACTTTTGCCAAATTCTTTTGAAAATGGAAGGAGCACAGTGCGCCATTCTTCTTGTCATATCTTTTTTATTACATATAACCTTTGCCCGAGGTTGTAGATCGTTTTATTGTTCAGAAAATATTGTATTACTTACGTGAAACATTTATGTTATTTTTCTTTTGTTTATTATCTCGAGCGTGATCGTTATAGCTGCAGGATGTTGTAGCTTATGACAAAAGCTTAGATGGCACCTTTTCTTTGATCTTTTAACTTATGGACCCACCTCGTATGATTAATGTTAAGACGTTTATAAAAACTGTTTTGTAATCGATTATTATCATAGTCATGATCATTATCGCTGAGTAAGGAGCTCCGTGAAAAATGTCAACATGTACCGGAAAACCTTCTAACAACTTAATTTCCAAAAATATGGAGTACCGAAAATATTTACATATAGAATTATATGTAAATATTTTCGAAAGTATTTACATATAGAATTATATGTAAATATTTTCGGGAATACTCACCTTCCAAATAGTACCAGGGCCAAAATTATACCAAACAGGCGTATTGACACGTTCGCGGCCAAAATTTCGTTGGCACTTCGCGGATATGATAGGAGACGGGGTTCTATTCATATTAAATAAGACCATTTTAACTCAAATGTTTTTCTGATGAGTTCGTGCCTTATCAAAGGTTAAAATTATTCTCCTCCCAGCGCTGAAGCAAATAACGATTCTTTTTAACTGAATAAAGAACGTTAAAATAAAATGCATTATAAAAGCAAGTAGGTATTTTCAGTATTCTAAGCTCCCAACCAGCTAAGTATAAAATTCTCAAAAACCGCAGCAAACGTTAAACTAACTCCCAAATGGTAATTTTATAACGAAAACCAACTTAGGTACGTAGTTTCAAACCGCAGCTGTGTAACAGCACTAAAATGCGGTAGAATTTTCAGTTAAAACTGGCTCTGAAAACAATTGCAAAGAGACTGAACGTAGTGATGCGAGCTTTTTACTTAAGACTATGGACGGAATATAGTGGCCACTGTTATCCGTTTTAAGGTTTATAATAAAACTAAACATTAAAAAACTACCGCTTCTAATAATATTAACGTATAATCTTGTGAAGCACAACTTAACGTGCTTATTTTCTGCATTTTCATTCTAAATTGTATGAAATAACCAAACAAACGATGAGGGCGCCACTGTCCGGTCGGCACGCGAATTTTTTTTTTTTTTACGTTTTTTGCAATTTGCAGGTTGTATGTTGATCCAAAAATGATTCGCGGCCGTAACAATATATCTATATATCGACACCTGCAAGGGAAAACATCGTAACTCATTTCTAGTGGAGAGCGCGTCAAAGATAAAAAAAAAATCTCTCAGGTTTCGGTTAAGTCGTAATGCCAACCAACCTTGAGGCAACGAGGGAATGGCCATACTTTTTTATGATTATACATATTATAATATTACTAGCGGCCCGTCCCGGCTTCGCACGGGTTTTAAACATTTTATTTTTTCTTGCAATTAAAAAAGTCTATAATATTAATCAGTGATAATGTAGCATTCAAATGGTGAAAGAATTTTTAAAATCGGTCCAGTACTCTTTGAGCCAATTCGTTACAAAAATACATACAAATCTTTCCTTTTTATAGTATTAGTATAGATTATAATATAATCATAAATAAGTATGTTTGACGCGCTCTCCTGATTTAGGTACTAAAAATGAGTTACGATGTTTTTCCTTACAGGTGTCGATATATAAAATTCAAAGTCCTGACTGACTGATATATCAACGCACAGCCTAAACCGTTGGTACTTGGGACATGAAATTTGGAGGGTATGTTCTTTGTGAAGAGTAGGTATCCACTAAGAAAGTGTTTTTCGAAAATCCACCCCTAAGAGGAATGGGGGAGGGTGAAACTTCACGCGGACGAAGAGGCGGGCAGAAGTTAGTTTATTTATAGAATCACCAGCTGACCCCGCCAACGTTGTTTTGCAAAAATAAAATAGCCTACAATCTATTCTCGGATCTACCAAATATACGTAATTAAGTACACAAAAATTTCATAAAAATCGGTGAAGCCGTTTCGGAAGAGTTCGATAACAAACACTGTGACACGAGATTTTTATATATTAGACTAGCTGACCCCGCAAACGTCGTTTTGCAAAAAAAAATTAAAATTAAAAAAAATATATTTATACTTAAACCTATTCTCATACATACTGAATATACATATAAAACACCATCAAAATTTATCAATCCGTTTCGGAGGAGTAAAGTAATATTTATCTTTTGTCCTTTTCTTAATGAAATAGAAAGAAAAAGATGCACTGAACTTAGTTTTAATTTCTGAACAACAGAATCGGCGCCATTGCCGTATTAGCGTTAGTACTATTAGTTATTCTGTGGTATTAGTTACAGTCGCGAATTACATTGTAATCAACACTTAACCTGACACTGACTTGCGTAACACACTATCAATCTCAATCTGAATAATATTGAAGCATACTGCTAATCCATTGCTTCATATGTTCCAAAAAATAGTCTACTCAACAACGTAAATAACGCAATGAATGTTGTTGAACTGTCAAAATGAAAGCTATTGCCACTGATAGTGTATTACGCAATTAATAATAATAATATTCCACAACTATCACACAACGCCATCTAGTCCCAAGCTAAGCAGAGCTTGTGTTATGGGTACTAGACAACTGATAAACATACTTATATATTTCTAAATACATAAATATTATAAATAAATTACACCCAGACACAGAACAAATGATCGTGCTCATTACACAAACATTTGTCCTGGGTGGGAATCGAACCCACGACCTCCGGCATAGCAGTCAGGGTCACTAACCACTAGACCAACAGGCCTGACTGAATTATTATTTATTTAGTATTAGCCTGTGATGTCCTGCAAGGTAAAGGCCTCCTTTCTTTCCACTTCTCTCTGTTCAAAACTTCAAAGCTGCTAAGGACCAGCGGATCGATTCTGTAAAAATCTCACCGTGAAAAGTTAGGTGAAGTGAGCTTAGAGTGCGCTGTCAATAGTATCAATCCCTAGCATCAGGATGACACTGACAGCTCACTCCACGCTCACTTCACCTAAGTTTTCACGGTGACATGGTTACAGAATCGCACTGCAGCCGATCGATTCTGTAAAAATCTCACCGTGAAAAGTTAGGTGAAGTGAGCGTGGAGTGAGCTGTCAAGAGTATCAATCCCTAGCATCAGGATGACACTGACAGCTCACTCCACGCTCACTTCACCTAAGTTTTCACGGTGACATGGTTACAGAATCGCACTGCAGCCGATCGATTCTGTAAAAATCTCACCGTGAAAAGTTAGGTGAAGTGAGCGTGGAGTGAGCTGTCAAGAGTATCAATCCCTAACACACTGACACTGACACTGACAGCTCACTCCACGCTCACTTCACTTAAGTCTTCACGGTGAGATGGTTACAGAATCGCACTGCAGTTCTTGTTGAAGGAGGCTAGCTCATCCCGCCATCTCCATCTGTGCTTGCCACGATGTCGCTTGCCATTAAGAGGGCCCCTTTGGGTCATAAGTTTAGCCCATTGTTCTTCTGACATACGGCAGATGTGTCCAGCATAGTTCCATTTTAGCGTGGCAGTTTTCCAAGTGACATCAGTTATCTTTGTGATGGATCGGATGGTTGTATTCCTAACCCGGTCTATTAGTTTGATACCCAGAATACTCCGTTCCATAGCCCTCTGGCAAACCTCGAGCGTGGACCTCTGCTGATTTGTCAAAGACCATTTTTGACCACCATGTGTGCGGATAGGAAGTATGCACACGTCAATGAGTCTCCTCTTAAGGGACAAAGGAAGATCACCCTTCATAAGGTATTTCATGGGCCAGTAGCTCCTTCAGGCAGTTTCGGTACGTTTTGCAACTTCTTTGTTTTGTCTTGCCTGGAAAGAGAATATTTGATCAAGATAGAGATACCTACGCATCAAGATATTCAACCTCCCTACCCGCCACAGTGATCCTGCGATGCGCGCTGTTCGTCACCAACTTGGTCTTTGACATATTCATCTGAAGTCCGACCTCTAGGCTTGCCGTGCCAAGATCGTCTAGCATCTGTGTCAATTCGGAGGCTGAAGACGAAAAGAGCACAATGTCGTCGGCGAAACGGAGAATAGATATATAATCTCTTATGGCCGAACATAACGTCCCTTTCCGCAATTACGCCGCTGCAAATTACAAAAAAACGTATAACGTTTTGTAATTTGCGGGCTATAACGCACCCCTGACTCCTTTGTCCTTACTTAGTACATTCACTTGAACCAGGTCGTTATCTTAACAAACATTACACACTATTAACAAGAATACACAGACAATCACAGAAACTACAATATTATCAGAAGGAAGGAACGTAAACTTTCAAGCATGTCTTTGTAATTACAGGGCGACAAGCAAGCCTTGTTTGTGAAGTCAACAGTGGGGCTTGTAGCTCATTGTAATATAATATTATGACGTGGGATGATCGTCGAGATGAACCCATCTATCATGCTAGTGTTATGAGGTCGGGTAACTTACCAAAGTTGGTTGAATGTATCGTATTTGGGCGGGACGGTTAATCTTAACTATTTAATGGGATTATTATCTTAATCAATGAGATTATTAGCTTCTACCCGTGACTTCTATCCGCGTGGAAATCAACTATGCCATATAACATATCCTAGCATTCAAAAGTCAAAATTAATTCATTTATTTCAAGTAGGCACGTAAAAGGCACTTTTGAACGTCAAAATTTACAAAAAATAGAATTGATTCATATTTAACACGACTAACGTTTTTTGACATCGACTTCCGATTTTGCAGTTTTTTTTTTTGTAAAAAGATTTTTATTTTTCACTTTTTAGTTGTACCTACCCCCACGAATTCAATTAGCACTAGTGCATTGAAGGATTGAAAACACCGACTAGAAGAATCATCTGCAGTACATTTATGCATACATATTACTTCGTACATAAGAATAATTACCTAATTTATTATAAGTATAATAAAACATTAAAACCTTCCTGAAAGTATGTAGATCATATTAATGAACTAATTATCAAAATTAATTCATTATCTTGTGAGAAAATCGCGGACATACATACATACAGGTCGAATACAGAACCTCTTTTTTTGAAGTCAGTTAAAAAGGAGGAGAAATAATCAAAGGGCATCAAAAAATTCGTGCGCGTCGCTATAAATAGGAAAAGTGTCAAGAAAGCTGGTAGCATTGCCATGTTGAATGGCAATGATGATTCTTTGGCCAAAGCACGACCAAGCCCTCTGGTCACGTGAAGTGTCGACTGGTCGGCGAGAAATTTCCTTCAGGTGCAGCGCAGACGACAGACTTTTTGTGCGTTCGAGTCTGCGGCGCACAAAAAGTCTGCATGGCGCGCAAAAAGTCGGCCGCGGATTTTTGACAGACTCAACGCACACGACGCACATCTTCGATCATTCTGTCGGCAGAGCTGTAGGGACGTAGACGCTATGGAAATCGTGCAGAGATCGCGAAGTATTATTTTGATAATAAATCGCGCCATGATAATAGATCGCGTGCGTCACGTCCACCACTAGCAAATGCAGATTGCCGACTAAAGTGTGCGCCGTCTGCGTTAGCGCGCGTTGAAGCAAACGTTCCATTTTTTTCACAGACTTTTTGTGCGGAGCGGCGCGGCGCGGCGCGGCGCGGTCTGCCCGAATTACACGGATTTTTTGTGCGCCGGACTTTTTGCGCGTCGTGTGCGTTACTGCATATAATTGCATAGGTTCTATTTTCACAGACTAAAAAGTGCGTCACGGTTAGTCTGTCGTCTGCTCTGCACCTAAAAATGCGAACTCGGGGCCCCATGACATCCTAACAACATTCCCCTGCACTTATTTCAATTAATTTTGGCGTCGGCGCAACATAGATCCGTCCATACTTCTCGTCGTCATCTCGGTAGACATTCCCTTTCTAACCATATGATCACCAAGCCAAAGGGACAGAGAAAGCGACTTTGTTTTATACTATGTAGTGATATTAAAAATATGGAAGTTTGTATTCATGGATGTGCACGCAAAAACGGCTGAACGGATTTGGATGAAATTTGGCTCACATGTAGTTTACAACCTGGATTTTTTTCCTGGCAGTACGTTCCCATGGGATAATTTCCGACGTACACGCGAACGAAGCCGCGGGCAAAAGCTGAATAAAAATAAAGTACCTTATACGTAACAAGATATAGGTATTTTTTATTGTAGATAAGTAAGATATTATTTACTTATCTACAATAAAAAAAGGAAGCGTGAAAGAAAATAAAGAAAATCTGTGATGAAAGAAACAAGAATAAATGAAAAATTGGCATCTACTAAGTACTAATATCTACTTTAGAAAAATAGATATTGTGTTTCGCGTTACTGATACCTTCTAACAAAAGATTTGTTTGTAGATACCTAGTTGGTTTCTTACCGAGGAAAATCTGAAAAGAAAAAAAGAAATAAATGAAGATGGATGATCCGTCATGCTTGGCAGGTGTTACAGAATTTATACGGAGCATCAATCTGTTCCAAAAAATCAAAGCGCTAAGTTAGTTTTTTTGTAATACTTGGTGGCGCAAAAGTCATCACCTTATCGGAAGATGCTATTTTTTTTAATAGCAATAAATGTCAATTTTACTATGACATTTTTGAAGTAACAAGTAACAAGAAAGTGTATTTTGTAAATACACTTCAACAACACATGAATCGCTAGGCTCCTAAAAAATGCGGAATAATTGTTTCGGGGTCGCCTAATCTCACGTTTTGGCCATTTGCACTGGCCGGCAAGATCACCTGATGTAACAGTTCCAGACTTCTTTTTGTGGGGTTTTTTGAAGTCACAAGTCCATGTCAACAAGCCTCAGACTCTTGAAGCCCTCAAAGAGAATATCCGTAAAGCTGCGAGGACCTATCGCCGGAAGTTCTGGCAAGAGTGATGGAAAATGCCGCATATCAGGCCCAAATACTCATCTCTGGCGACGGCCAATTAACCGATATAATTTTCTCGACTTAATGGAAAATAATTAAGACATCAAATAAACATAATCTAAAAGCAAACAAAAAAAAAAAAAAGATTTTCATTCATAAAAAAAAGATATAGCCAAAAAACATCGGGTGACGACTTTTGCGCCACCTTGTATAAAATTCACCTTTGACCTCGGAAAGAACACATATTTACCAATTATTAAACTCAACTCTAGTAACAACTTCTGTAATTGAACTAATTGGCCCACCTTTCTGTGTCAAACGTTCACGAAAGTGAAAAGCTGTGGCAGGACACGGGTAGGGCTGACACAAAAGCGATTACCAAAGTGTTCGGTTTTCGACAGGACTCATTTACAGGGATTTCCGGGACACGGAAAAAGATCGAAAAGTCACTCGAATCTTGTATTTACGTGACAGGTAGAATTGATATGTCACACGACTCGATTCTTTTAATCGAATGCCAATTGTTTTTCGGATTGTCAGGTAACATGTTTTGCTGTAAACACATCATTGGATTTTTGGATGAAAAGATGAAATGAAATGAAAAATGGTTTATTATTTTAACAAAACCTTAACAACTAGCGACTGAGGCCTCCTTTTATGCAGATAACCGACTCTTTTATCTTATCTATACTAATAAGAGTTTGTTTGTTTGTTTGAACGCGCTAATCTCAGGAACTACTGGTCCGATTTGAAAAACTCTTTCAGTGTTAGATAGCCCATTCATCGAGGATAGGCTATATATCATTACGCTAAAACCAATAGGAGCGGAGCACCAATGAAGAATGTTTCAAAATCGGGGGATTTTTTTCCTATTGAGAGCTTCCGCTGCGTGCACTGCGTAAACGGTTAAAGTTTCGCAAAAATCATATATGACAGAATTGTTCCTCTTTAAGAGCTTTAAAAAAAACTCCGCGACAGCATATGTCTATCTTTTAAGGTTAGCTCACTATAACCTCTTTTAGGCTAACCAAATTTGTTCTAAAATAATGCATTATTTGCGAAGGTGTTTTTATAAACATGGTATTAATCCTTATCCAAATAAATACGTTATTCATCACATGTATTTAATTTTGAACAAAATTGCCTCTGACATCATTTGATTTCAATGTATATCTTAGGAGATATCATAGTTTTAAAATAATACTAATAATAAAGCTGAAGAGTTTGTTTGTTTGAAACACGGTTTGAAAGCTCTAAATCTCTGGAAGTACTGGTCGCATATATAAAAATATTTTTGCGTTTGATAGCCCAGTTCTTGAGGAAGGCTATATTCTATTAAACTTGACGCTAGGACGCTTAAGAGTTGAGCAAAAAGAAAAAAAGTCTGAAGTTTTCGCCAAGCGAAAACGAAGTAATAGCGCAGGCCGGCGACACGTTGCGACGGGGTGGGTCGGGGAAACAAAAAAAATTTACGCGGACGAAGTCGCGGACAGAAGCTAGTATAATATAAATATAAAAGAGTCGGTTGTACTTACACTTGTAAGTGTAGGCTCTTAAAATGTGGCTTCTCTTCTCTTCTTTCCACTTTGAGTGGACACAGATAAACAGGATTGCAGATATCGCAGACAATTTGCTGGCATCCGGCTTGAAGTTCCATTATCTATTTAATCAAAGAACTCAGACCAAACAAAAAAAAAATAAGCGAAGATATGCCTTATCTAACTACGAGTATATTAAGACTAGGTAATAAAGCGAGTTTGTTTTTTTGAACCATGTTTGAACGCGGTAATCTACGGAACTACCAGCGCATTTGAAAAATTATTTTTGCATTTCATAGCCCAATTCTAGAGAAAGGCTAAATGCTTATTTAACATCACGCTTGTACCCTTAGGAACCGAGAAAAAAGAAAAAGTCAGAACAAAGTAATAGCGCGGGCAGGCGATGCGATGCGACGGGGTGGGCCGGGGAACAATACATTTCAAGCGCAAGCAGTCGCGGGCAGAGGCTAGTAATGAATAAAATCTTTCTTAACTATTCATAATGCTCCAAAAAGAATGAATGCAAGTTAACATCAGGGATCTCGAGCACATTTTACATAGCAACAACTTAAAGAACAATTATTTAACTCATGTTTTCCGACAGAGCAGAGTATCGTTCAGAAAATACGAAATACTTTGTTCGCTTGTTTCTCGTTCCCATGTAGCTGGCCACATCTGGCGGATGCCAGCATTTGAATGCGTACTTATACAGAAAAAAAAACATGACTCGTTTGTTTTTAATTTGGGCGACCACTGCATAAGGTTTTATTAAAACTCTCGCATATGTAGCTGAACCGTTCTAATCTAAGAAAGAATATTAGGAAAAAGACAAAGAATATTGGTTTTTTTCTAGTGATTACAATGAAACAAAGATATTCAGCGGAGTAATTGCGTAACACACTACTTTAGGAATGACTTTCATTTTGACAGTTCAACAATATTCATTGCGTTATTTACGTTGCTAAGCAGACCAAATTCGAACATATGAAGCAATGGATTAGTAATAATCCTTCAAAATTATTCAGATTGTTACTGGAAGTGACGCATTTAGGGTGCAGTTCTCTGAAATCGCCAATCCGTGTTGATGAATTGATGCTTGTGCCTTCTCTGAGCAGAGACATTTGCCCTGCAGTGGGACAATAATAGTCTGTAGATTAATAGGCTCGTCGACACTATTAATAAATTGAAAATCTATTTAGTCCGTCAGTTAGAGTATTGGAAAATAATGGACACGTATTTTTTGTTTTTGTAAATCAGAAGATAAAACGCATCAAAACTCGGTCAGAACGCACTAAACATTATATACCAAGGTGTGACGTATTGAGAATTTTAAAAGCGTCGTATCTTCGTCAATTTGGTTTACGTAACAAAAGAAAAAATACGGTTCAAATATTTTTTGATAATCTAACTGACGGACTAATTAGATTTTTTCAGTTGACAAGCCTATTGCGTAAAACACTACCAGTAGCAATGGCTTTGATTTTGACAGTTCAACAACATTCCTTGCGTTATGAGTACACCCATTTTTCGAACTTACGAAGCAATGGATTAACAATATTCTTCAATATCTTGATACTGTGTTACGCAATTAGGGTGCTGGTATTTTATTATTTATATTTAAAGATATTCAATTGCAACTGTTGTAGTCAGTGTAAATCGGCTTAGATATTATACAGGGTCAAATTAAATTAGCTAGCTAAACTCCGCAGACGTGATGAGTATTGATTAAGAAGACAAAATAAAAAAATATTAATTTAATGTTTTTTTTTTGTGGGGTCATCGCCCGCAGTTAGCATAGTCACTTGATATGTCAGTTTTAAAAATATGTTTTTTTTTTTTTTTTGTAAACCTCACAAACGTGATGGGTTTTGATACTTTTGATATCCAAAAACGATAAAATAAAACAAAACAGATTATCTTATTATTTTATCGTGTTCAGATATCGATATCCATCAAGTTGGCAGAGTTTCGCTAGTTAATATAATTTGACCTGTATATTTAAGACTAGAAGCCAATCCTTGTATCTATTTAGTTTGGAAAAGTTTAAGTGTGTGGATGATCTAATAAAGAAGATAACATTTTACCTTCATTGATAAGATAACCTTTGCTACCCTATATAGTTTTGCTACACATTGCTATTACTTGATACAAAGTATATTATCTATCTGTATTTGCATTGCAATGTCGTAGACCATTTATTGAAAGTATGAAATGAGTTAGATCTCGAGGCCATTACCTACTTGTATTCGGCGTCTTAAAATCCACTGCAGTCTACCTTGACTTCGTATCACTAGCTCGTATTATTATTTCGTTTGGGTATTCAACACACACACACACACGTTATACACTTTAAAACATTTCTTTAAAAATATTTATATCTAATATATAAAATTCTCGTGTCACAGTTAGTTACCATACTCCTCCGAAACGGCTGGACCGGCTGGATTTGTATGAAATTTTGTGTGCATATCGGGTAGGTCTGAGAATCGGCTACTATCTATTTTTTTTTTTTTTGCAAAACAACGTTTGCGGTGTCAGTTAGTATATATATATTTTAAAAGATATCCACAGGTATTGCGAACAAGGTCTAAACTACCTGTGGTTAGGGAGAGAGAGAGGAACCTCCTAACAATGCGAGCCGTCTCCAGAAGTACCTCTCTCTGAATCAAGCCTTTGATCCAGCTGCCTTACGAGAGCATCCTCAGGTCCACAGGTGTTAGTCGAGGCTCTTGGCTAATAAGCCATTGGCTGTGAAGACTATTGGCATAAAAAGACCTCAACTATTTACTAATAAGATACAATTACTTTTTCTATTGTTACTGAGCTTAATAAGGCTTCCTAATCCTAACAGACGAAGGGATAAATACGCCGAGTCCACATCCCTCATGTCGACAACCGCGAGCCAAGTCAAGGTTGATTGATCGTTGATGTGATTTCTTTGTCTTTCTCAGCTTCCTCGAGGTTCCCGTCATGCGGAAACTATATACAAAAACAAAAAAAAAACAAAACAGTAGGTACCTATTGTGTGCCTCACGGCTGCATAAGACTTCAAGGACTCGATAATTATTTTATAAAGAGTATAACATAATTGCTTAGGTATAATTATAATGTATAATTAAATGTACACGTACTAGCGTAGATACTTGTAGAATTCTAATTAATTAATAGACTGCAGAGTAAATCAGTAGCAATGGGTTTCATTGTGACAGTTCAACAACATTCATTGCTTTATTTACGTTGTTGAGCAAAAACTTTTTCGAACATATGGAGCAATGGATTAGCAATATGCTTCAAAATGATTCAAATTGAGAGTTTAGTGTGTTATGCAATTAGGGTGCGGATCGAAATGAAGCCAGCTAAATCTAAACTAGTATTTTGTATGTTTGTTTGTTACGCTTTTGACGTAGATTAATTTTTACCCCGATATTTTCTCGGGATCGAGACATATACGCGTGATACCGCGGTTCGCAGCTAGTCAGTAATAAAGCAGATATCAGACGCTACACTTTTTGTTCATTTTTGCTTTTCATTCGGCAATGAGTGAAACTCGAAGTGAAACGTTAATTTCTAATTCCTATATTTATGTAATTTTTCGGTGTCATCTGAATGTGGAATGAAACAAAAATGAATATTCATTTGAGTGAAGCGACTGATAGCGGCATAAGCTTATCAGTTATCAGCCGTGGAGTATATATGCGTTTTCCATGTCGACAAAAGTACAGCTCCCTAAAAATAACATGATATTACATTACATAGTATAATTTCAGAAGTACCTTTATATAATAGAACAGTGTCTAAAGCAAGACTCGCGGGGGCCTCGGGTCGCTTGGAGCCCGCGGGGGCCGCGGGTCGCTTGGACCCGGCGGCCTATTTTATGCAACCCGCACACAGGTCCCGCAACATAACAGGTAACAAAAAACCTACCTGTGAAAATTTGTATTAATCAATGTTTTTAGCTATACGGTTACCTATGCCGTTTAATGGAAGTGCATTGATTTTGACGTTCTATAGAAATTCAGAGGACGGGAATCGATGAACTCTTGAAAGGTGTTTGTCATCGAAACAACGGGGTTGATATTTAACCGTGTAAAAAGTTATCTAAATTCTGAAAAAAATAAAAGTACATAACCTTACATCAACATGTAAAGTCTGGCGAATGTGATGGGTGATAGAGAAAACCATTAAAAGTTAATGGCTTTAGTCCAGTCCTCCTTAAGACTATGCCGACCGCACAGTGACGCTCTCATGAGGGCGCCACTGTGCGGTCGGCATAGTCTTAAAGTGTACACTTATCAAACACCGCACAAACGACCTTTTCATAAGAACAAATATTTAAACTGGAAGCTCTTCGCCACCCACCATACTCGTCAGGCATAGCTCCAATTAAATTAATTTTTTTTTTTTTTTTTGGAAAAATGAACTATTAAATAAAAATAAAATTATATATTATATTTTTTATATATCCACGCAATCACTGTCCATTCCAAGGTTGCCTGGAAGAGATCGCAGAAAGCGATAAGGCCGCCCATTGTATGGTTTGTAGTAATAATTGTTTTTTTTTTTTGTTATGTATTTTCTGGTGTACAATAAAGTATATATAAATATATAACACATAATCAGCCTATAATGTTCCCACTACTGGGACACAGGCCTCCTCTTTGTGAGAGGGAGTGGGCCGTAATCCACCACGCGGGCCCAGTGCGGGTTGGTAGATGTCACATGTCTTCGAATTTTTAGTTCTAGGACATGCCGGTTTCCTCACGATGTTTTCCTTCACCGTTTTTAAGAGCAATGGTGATGAAATAATTTACACAAAGTAAAGCGCCTGACGGGGTTCGAACCTACGACCTACAACTCGTAAGTCGCGGCCGTTACCACTGGGCCACCACTGCTCTCATAAATATATAATAAATAAATAAAATTATTAGGCAATGAGTCTGTGAAAAACACCTTTCATGAGTTCATCGTTCTCGTCACCAGAATTTCTTTAGCGCAGCCTAGGCATCAATGCACTTCCATTAAAATTGTAAGTCTTGTGTTCACCAATATTTAAATCAACTGATTATATATTTAATCAGTTCTATATTTAAAATTTCCTTAAGAAATTTGATATAAACCAACTGCTTAAAAACCTAACCGGCGCGCGGCGCGGTGGTTGGAATTTTGGTGAACTCAGACCTAAAGGTGCATCGACCATAAAACCAAAACATTGATTAACAAAACTTTTCATTTAAAAAGTAGTTTAAAAGAAGTTAAAGTTCAATAAAAGTCGGCGACTTCATAAAAATGTTAAGGTTTCTGCGGCCCTGCAATCTATTTAGAAATGTTTAGTGTCCCGAGATCGTGTCTGGTTTGGACAGCAGTGTGTTAAAATAACTAAAGATACCTTTGTTCAAGACTCAAATGAGCTTTCTGTAAGAGAGGATTAATATTTAAACTAAGTTCGGGCCCAATGTCTAACTGGACTAGACTCGAGAATAATTCATGTTTACCCCAACGAACTAAGTAGGGCACAAAGGTCGCTATAAATAACGAAAATACTGCATAATGTCTAGACATTTCACAAACATGTATTATGTGATATATCTTATAGAGTTATTCTGTAAAACCAGAATCAGAATTATAATCATCACAAAAACTTTTTTACAAAAATAAAAACAACCGTCCCGCTCTCCGTAAATTAAAAAAAAATGTTTCTTTAGGAAATCTATTTGTTATGATGAGTACAACCATGTGTTTAAGTATAGGTCACTATACGTTATTCAGTTTGGCTTGAGACAAAGTATAAACAATCATATTGTATCCTTCTGTGGTGAAATACGAAACTAGGTAGGTACTTAATAAAAAATTCGAAACGCAGACAACTTCTTTTTGTTACACAAGAAGATCACACATTTTATTTTTTTGTTCGAAATTAATGTTTCGATATATTTTACAGAATATCTTTTATTGAGAGTAGTTAAATGTTGTTTACGCTTTGTCTCAAGCCAAATTGAATAGGGTATAATTACCCGTCACCACATTACGCGCAATATGGCCATGAGATACGAAGGAATGAGAAAAATGTTGTGTGGAAAATTTTGAGCATGAACGTGGTTGGCTATAATAGTAGGGAAAGACCCAAAGAAACGATGGATGAAAAGAGTGAAAGATGATATGGTTCGAAAGGGATGACTACAGAGATGACGAATAGAGAAGTATGTATTGAAAAAAAAGAAATGATGCGCCGACGCCAAAATAAATTGGGATAAGGACACTTTTTTTTTTAACGTTCAGAAATGCTCATGCATACTGCACTACCACTGGGAGATAGTGCAGTTATATGGGCCTCTAACCCACTAAAACTCCACGGTGTCCTCCTCCGCCGCTTATGGCGGGAACACGGGCACGCGTTAGCACTCATCCGTGAACCCGCCGCGGCTGTCCGACACCGGACTCTCCTCTGGGGAGTACTCCCCATCACCGGCGCACCAGAACACATAGCACGCCGTGGCCACCCCAGGGACCACATCAGCACATGGGCGCCAGACGACCCCGTATCTGGGCATCCTTGGTCCCCTTGCGGCGGGTCAGGTCGTTGGCCCCGCCGCCTGCCAATTTTCGGCCGCAGGGGATAGGGAGAGTGGCCACCGTAATACCAACACTCCTCCTCCCCTGCGGCCCCACCGCGTCCGCCTTCAGACGGTGGCGACCCCGTCAAGGCCGCGAATGATGATTTATCAATCTAACTCCCCAAAATTCTTTCCAGGCACATTTTCTCGAGGCATAGCGTACAGCGGCTCTGCGCTCGCCAAGTGGACCCACTCCACCAAACCAGCAGAGAAGGCGAAGACCCTGGCTTCTATAGTGGGATGTCCCACCACCACCAACAAGGAAATGGTGGAGTGCCTCAAGTACAGGCCTGCCGAGGTCATCGTCAACGCGCAGATCGAGATGTTTGTACGTAATATGCATTCGCGATTTATTTGCCAAAAATTATATTATTTTTTATTTTTTTATTTTTATTTGACAAATAATATGAATTTATGGAAAAATAACTTGAAATCCTACACAATAAAGTTCAGTTTACGCTACAACTTCAAACATTTTTATAACTTTTTCAATAGTGGTAGTCACTCTGAAATCAACTTAAAAAGTTGATATTTGTTTAAGTTGAAATAATATTAATTTGAATAGACTTTATATCGCAACAGATTACATAACATCACGCCTGTGTTCCCTAAAGGGCCCGGCAGAGGTGTACCTGTAGTACACTCACATTAATAGCCAGTTATGGCTAAGTCCCATGTAACAGGGGGAAAGAGAGCCTGGGTATAAATCCAGGCTGTTATTTAGAAATTTCTGATGAAAAAATCTAATAACATTTGGCCCGACTCATACTCAGCAATAGCAATTGCAACCTCTAGACCATTTATGGCCGATTCCTATAAATTACGGACCGTTGTTGGTTAAAATTAAGACTCTTGTATCTTTACCAATAATGATGCAAATATCTCATATCTTTCCATAGTAGACCCTCCCATATGAAAATAGCTATCACAGGTAAAATTAGCTTAAGAATCTATGTATATGCCCAGTTTGACCATAAAAACTGCTACCATTGGTAAGCAAAACGATTCGTTTTTGTTTATTGGAACCGTGCATTAGACAATCACTCGCAACATAAGTATTTCAATTTGAAAACTCCTCCTTTTTGTCAGTTAGAAAAGAGTCAGTCATCGGATCCCAATTTACGCCAGAACACCCAATTTTTTCTTTATCTTGTACGTACCGCGCTCTTGGTTTTTAGGTCATTGATCTAAGGGATATCCCATTTTACGGTCAGCAACAAAATTCCATTGACACTGTCACGTTTACACAAACATCATCAAAATTACTACAAAATTATTCGATACACTGTTTTTCAGCATTTCTTAGCTACGAGTAACAGTTTATACTCTTCAAATTTTACTTCTGTTCCGACTATAATTTAATATTGCGCTCAACAATTAAAATTTTAAGAAAATTGGTTGTCTGTAAAGTCGATTTACGGACGATAGTTTTACGTGATAACGTCACAAAGAAACATTGATGAATAAATGTGCCACAAGACAACGCTTGGGCACAGATTACTAAATAGTTACTGCTTGGGCCCATCGTGCCTCTCTATCGCTTGTTCCGCGTTCTCGCTTGCACGCTCAGGCTCAGGCGGAACGTGACACTTTTTCGTGCGTGCAGCCGGTGTTCATCGATTTATAAGACGTTATCACGTCAAAAATAAAAAAATAACTGTTAATCGTCTTCAGTTACTGCTACTAACTGTACCATCACCGATTCTTTCAGTTCTATTATGTAAGAATCACACCGTGAACTCTTAGGTGAAGTGAGCTATCAATACTGTCAATCCTGAGAATCAGGTGGAATCACAGCTCACTTCACCTACATATGTTGCCACGGTGAGAATTGTACAGAATAGACCGGGAGCTTTATAAGCAATGAGAATATAAAAAGAATATAAAAAAGAAAAGAACATAATATGAATCATGATTCCTTCCCCATAACTATATGATATCACGAACTTTAGCTCACAACTAATTGGATAAGCACTTTTAATTGAACAGCCACATTGGCTAAACAAATTCCAATTTGCATATAGTTTGGGAGCACTTCATCCGCGCAGAAATATGGCAACATCACAATTTATGCCTCAATCAGCCGCAATACGTTCAATATTGGCAAACAGCCAGGAAGCTGTTCTCTGGTGCTTTACAACTTAATTGTGAGCTATCAGAACCTGTTAAAGGCAATAAATATAACGCGTTGGATATCAAAAAGATTATTAAACTATAGAAATGCCTACAATAAAAAATGGGATAATGATTAAGGCGCTGCTCAAACATAGCACACCATAAATCGCTCTTTTTGGAACGAAGTTCCTTATCGCGCGTTGTGAAAGGGGGCTAGACGGAAAAAATTCTTACGAAAAGTTGTCACGACACTTTTTGCTATAGTAAGCTATTGTAAGCTGTGCGGCGTCGCATGTTTCTCTGTCTGTCTCTCTCTCTCTTATAGAAAGCAAGCCAGATATTTTGTACATTGAATATAATTATTAATATAATTATTTTACACAAGATTCAATACATTACATTATTTATTATTATAACTTAAAAAAAAAAAATTATTACAATTCCTTCACTAATTAATCGAAAGGAACTTCGTTCCATCCGGGTGTCCCTTGACACCTCTCTTTTTTCGCACAGTTAGATGTATCAAATTGGCACTTAATACAAACCAGGAAAAAAGGGTTCTGTCAAATGTTTAAAGAAAAGACTTATTCATAAATAGTTCGTAAAAATAAAATAGTACAAAGGTATTCATTGATAAAACAATCGTAATACAGAGCTCAAAAATTTTTTTTCTTCTCTTAATTCTCAAATTTTTTTGCGAAAACTATCATAATAAAAAAAAAATGATAATAAAGAGAATTCAATTAACTAAAGTATCCAGTGAGCCTTGCATTTGTTTTTAATTTAATTAAAACTGAAAAATTACTTTTATTTTGGTGGTCATTCGATTCAACTAAGATCAAACACATCGCTGTTTTTAAACCGTAATTGTTGCCTTATTTGAACCTTTTTTATTGCTTTTTACCGCGCCTAAAATTACATTTCGGAATCCGATACTTTCTTTGTTTCTTTGAAATACAGGATTTCCAAAAGGATGTCAGAGTTATTATTATTTTATCAAAAGCCTTGAATTCTGTATAAAGCCTCCAGCATACAATTACTTACGCAAAGTTTAAAAACGATTTTTTCGACAAATTATGGTTACAACTTTCAGAAAAAAACAATTAGTATTAGTATGGTTTCGAAAACGTTGTGTTCGTAACACCATTATACTTCTATCAATTCTTTAGGAGAAAATCGCTTATTAATTTTGCGTAAGTGTCAGGTACTTATGCTCGAGAGTGTACAGACGCCAGCATATCAAGCTACCCAAAACTGTACAATTTTCCCAATCAACATAGAACCTTATGCTTTAGCGATAAAGTTGAAAATCTATTAAAGAAAAACAGATTGTAGTAGCTTGATGTGCTGTCGTCTATACCTATCATTATCATGACGAAACTTACTGTTAGACATGGCTTCTCCAATAAAAGGTCAAAACTACCAAAATTCAAAAATAAATCCTCCTTCTTCAGGACTGGAAGGTGCACATGTTCACGCCATTCACGCCCGTGGTGGAGGCGCCCGGGGTTCGGGAGCCGTTCCTCCAGCAGTACCCCTACCACGCCACCAGCTCCGGCAGCATGATGAACCTGCCCCTCATCACGTCGGTCACGTCTGAAGAGGGACTGTACCCTGCTGCTGGTAAGTGATGCGTTTCTTCTTTTAACATTATTGTTTATTCATCCATCTTACATACAGGGAGGCAGATATATCGACGCGCAACCATGACCATGGACCCTGTACTTGATCCTGAATCCCCCTGCGTTGAAATTTCCCACCAGTTATTTTAAAAAAAAATGCTGTTCCATACATTTTTACCGCGTAGGTATCTTTTTTGCAGTTTTCTATGAATGAAAACTGCAAAAAATACCTACCTTTTTTTACCCACGATAACTTTCTACGGCAGAGGATCTAGAATAATGTGCTGATTTCGTGGTTACAGCTTTCGCGCCGATGTTCCTGCCAGTCTTCCTCATCAAAACCCATTGCCCCTCATTCTAGGATCATTAGACAACTACATTCCACAACCTCTTCTGTTCCAGCTTACCAGGAAACCCCCGACATCCTGCCAGACCTGGAAGCCCACTGGAACCAGCTGGCCGCCAACATCTTCGAGTACAATGACACTCTTCCGCTGAACCTCCGCAATGATGTCGCTATGAAGATCAAGCAACACTACCTGGGAGGCAAGCCGGTCAGCCAGGAGACTTTCGCTCAGCTTGTTCAGGTGGGCAGACTAGATTTGTTGTGTAATTTCGTATACTTAAGAGCTTCTTACCTACAGAAAAAGTAGCAGTTACTAAAGTCCACACCTGGGGTCTACTGTGCATGAAATCCGTAGATTCGGCATGCCAAATTAGATTGGAGCCCAAAGTAAGAATCAATGACAACACGATTTGATAGTTGTCCCTACTCCCGATGTGTTGTTGATAGTTGTCCCTACTCCCGATGTGTTGTTGATAGTTGTCCCTACTCCAGATGTGTCGTTGATAGTTGTCCCTACTCCCGATGTGTTGTTGATAGTTGTCTCTACTCCCGATGTGTTGTTGATAGATAGTTGTCCCTACTCCCGATGTGTTGTTGATAGTTGTTCCTACTCCCGATGTGTTGTTGATGATCAGTTGCAATCAATGGCTATTGTAGTAATATTGTCAGTCGCTCCAATTGCATTTGGTAGACGATCAATTTGCACGTTAACGTGCATCAGTCACGTAAATATTGACAACTAGCTGCTGCCCGTGACTTCGTCCGTGTGAAATGTCTTGTTCCCAACCCACCCCGTCGCATCGCATCGCCTGCCCGAGCTATTACTTCGTTTTCGCTCAGCGTTCTTTCCGACTTGTTTATTTGCTCGGCTCCTACGGGTCTTAGCGTAAGTAAGTAGCCTATAGCCTTTCTCAAGATTTGGGCTATCAAATGCAAAAAGATTTTATCAAATCAGACTGATAGTCCCTCTACTCTACAAAACGAACAAAGACAATTGACCTCTTTATTATATTAGTATAGATTGCAAATTATTGTTTCGGGGACCCTTAACTGTACGCAACCATATTATTATAGGTATCTCTACAATAGGCTTGTCAACTGAAAAAAATCTAATTAGTCCGTCAGTTAGATTATTAAAAAATATTTGACACGTATTTTTTCTTTTGTTACGTAAACCAAAATTGACGAAGATACGACGCTTTTGAAATTCTCAATACGTCACACCTTGGTATAATTTTTAGTGTCTAGTGTCAGTAGTAGTCTCCTCTCCTGAGTTTTGATGCGTTTTATCTTTGTCAATATTCATAGACTTACAAAAACAAAAAATACGTGTCCATTATTTTCCAATACTCTAACTGACGGACTAAATAGATTTTCAATTTATTGATGGTGGAAACTAGCCTATTGAAGGTAGGTATCAGGTACATCTCCATAAGATTTATTCTTCGTTCGTCGCAAACTAAGACTGATTAATAATACACCGATTTCCGTTCCGAACAGATGATTCACATGAAAAGCTCAATGATAATCCTGCAACCATTTAATTAATACCTATTTATCTACGGCCATCACCCATCATGTAATCAACTAGCTAGCTTTAACATAGGGTTCTATATTAATGGTTCAGTACAAGGTCCGTCACGAAACCACCATTGGTTTTATTCTTTTAGGGTTCCGTAGAAATGCAAAAATACATTTAGCACACAAAAGTACAGAGGCAGACTTATTTGGCATAGACATTTTCTACCAGTCAACCTTTTGGTGATGCAGAAACAAACAAGGTGCAATAACTAAAAATTGAGGAATACATATTTGTTTAAATATAAACCAGTATTTTTCATGGACTGCCTATCTAACCTCCACAACCCAGTTACTGGGTAATACAAAACCCCTTGGTAAGACTGGTTGTCAGACTTTCGGGCTTCTGACGACCCATAACGACCGTCAAAGATCCACGATTGACAGCCGGGCCGTGCCCCATTTCCTAAAATAACTCTTCTGACGTAAAAAAATACGAAAATTAATTCCAACGTTTTCTTTTATACAATTTGTGTCAAGATAATTGGCCAATTGATGAGAGCTTACAAAATGTCCTTAAGCGGATAATTAAATAAGTCTTTTGACAATTTCTTTTTACAAGCAGGTACTTACTAAGATTATGTAAATTTATCAAAACATAACCTGACGTATTTTTACCTTTTTTTTTAATTTGTTAAAGTTGTAAGAAGGTTTATAATACCTCGTCGCCGCCGAGGCCGGCCTAGTAAGAGGTCACGAGAGGACCTAGACGCGTCCGCCAGGGTTGATCGAGGTGGCTCTAAAAAGGGATGTCTGGAAGGATTTGGGGGAGGCCTTCGCTCAGCAGCAGGACAGTGTGGGTTAAATAAAAAGATTTAGTATTTGCCTCATGTGGCAGGATGGTTTTTAAGTCTTCGTGGGCACGTACAAAACCACTTACCAAATAGTTCGGAATCGGATGAATAGTCAGGCCCTTTGTAGTTTGTACACACACGTTTTTCTTGCCGTGAAAAACTACGGTTTATAGTATGTGGGCACGGTCGTCACTCGTCAGTGTTGTATAGAATACTATGGAAGTTAGTTGACAGACAGCTTTTTTCTACGGCGCGGTTTATATATCGTACCGTAAAGAAACTGTACCGTGTACAAAGGGCCTCAGGGAATGAATATGGAACAAAATAAGCATTTATATTAGAAGATAAATAGAATAAGATACGTATAGCAGGAAAGGGAGAAGGAGGCCTTTGCCTTTCAGATTCAGATTCATTTATTTGCAAAAACATGTGAAGATAATATGCATATAGCTTAGGTAATATAGGTGTTACAGAGTATTTTTTGGCTCAACATGTTTGACCATAGCTGGTGTACAAATTAGGTCAAAAGACAATAAGAGTTCAAAATATTAACATAAATAGATCAACAGTGAGCATTAAATACTAATTTAAAATATTAGGTCAATAGTCATGCGATTAAAAATACTCGTAAATATCGTCGTATTCAGTCAGTATCTTCATAGCGATTTATCATTTAAAAATTCATTAATACCTACTTATTATATTAGACTTTTTCTGTCAGTATTTTTTAAAATGTTTCCTTAAACTGATCTGTATTTTTTGCCATGCAGTAGTGGATAAAATCACGCCTAATAGTAGTTAAATACGGCGCTACCGCGCATTGCGTTCGAGCCTATCGAGCTGACTGACTTAGTTCAAATCTTAACACTTTGCGGGACACTTAAACTCCCCTCGACGTAATTACAATAAAACTCCTATCGTGTCTCGTTCAGTGTCCTTATGTGTTAACCTATTTCAATTATCACAAGCCGGATCTTCCTATCAGAAAAAAAATGTGGGGGTAGGGGGACCCCCGGCAGGATCGAAGGTCAAAATGAAAATCCAAAATGGCGACTGTTAACATTTTAAAATCTCGAAAAATTCTAAAATATTCGCAGACGTCATGTTGGATTTTCATTTTGACCTCACTATCAGCTTCAGCACACTCGAAAACCATGAAAACTATCTCTCTCTGACTCTTTCTATTATAATTATGTAATAAAAAGTCGCATGGTGTGTGCTTTTAAGCTCAGCATTGTCTGTCAGTGAACGAATTTAAGATTTTTGTAAAGTAGAATTTTATTCTAACAAGTGCTTCTATCCCGCAGGCTCTGAGCGACCGCCTCTTCGTGGTCGACGTGGGTAAGACGGCGCAGATCCACGCGGCCAAGTCTGGTCAGCCCACATACGTATACCGCTACGCCTACCGCGGGGACACCAGTCTGTCCAACTTGATGGCTCACAACGACGCCAATTACGGTGAGTGTCCAACAAACGATTAGCTGGTTATCGAGATTAAGAGCTCAAGCCGTTTATTGGGACTATGGGCTGAAGCTGCGGAGTAATTACGTAACACACTATAAAGTAGCAATGGCTTCATTTTGACAGCTCAACAACATTCATTGCGTTATTTACGTTGTTGAACAGACAAATTTTTCGAACATATGAAGCAATGGATTGGCAATATACATCAAAATGTTTCAAATTGAGATTAGAGTGTGTTACACAATTACAGTGCTGGTTATCGAGGCTAAGGCTGGTTCAGCTTGAAACTAGTACAGTCAACAGCAAAAGTAGATGATGAAAATCAGAAATTTAATACTAATTAATGAAAGGAGTTCGCGTTAGAACTGTGTGGCGTCGATGTAGATGATGTTTGGTATAATTTACAATCACATAACGACACTTTGACGCCACACAGTTCTGACGCAAACTCCGTTCATTAGTATTGAATTTCTGATTTTCATCATCTACTTTTGCTGTTGACTGTACAGGCACCTACCACGGAAGAGCACGGAATCGCCGCGCCTTTAAGTTTAAAGCCGTCAGTTTCTAAACTTACGTAATTTGTGTCGTACCAAGTACTATTAGGTATTCTGTGGTCGTACTGCGAGTAAGGCACCTGTCTTATCGGCGATTACCGAGAAGCGAATAGAGATAACAGCTAAAAACGAGTTGACAGCGATTACTTGCTGGTATGTGTATGTCTCTCAGCGAGTGTTCTGCACGATAAGGCCCGGACTAAACCAAAGCGGAGATGTACGGAGCGGAGCGGAGATGTGTGGAGCGGAGCGGAGATGTGCGGAGCGGAGCGGAGATGTGCGGAGCGGAGCGGAGATGTGCGGAGCGGAGCGGTGATGTGCAGAGCGGAGCGGAGACGTGCAGGAATCGACCAATCACAATGGTTGAAATCCTCATCGCGTCACTCGTCTCGTGTGTGATTGGACGATTCCTGCACGTCTCCGCTCCGCTCCGCACATCTCTGCTTTGGTGGAGTCCGGGCCTAAGTGAGCGTCGCTGAGCGAGTACTCTCTATGATAGCTCTTGTCTCTGCGACAAACAAAAACTCGCCGGTGGTGTAAACAGTCAGTGATCAACTAGGTACATTGTATGTCTTTTACTTACACGGAGCCTACAATCTTTTATACGTTTCTTGAGCACGAAAATCGTTGATAGCTAGTCGCTTCCTCGTCGGAGGGTCAGGTTCCTAAACGGAGACACTTGGTTTGTATGGAAAGTGTTAGCAGTGCCGCCTGCAGCAATGGCCACCGAGCCATCTCCGCATTATGTGGGCTAAAGCTTTGAATAACTTGTAAAAACTGTCTTTAACGCATCCAACTACTCAAACAAACCAATCTTTCCTCTTTATAATAAGAGTGTAAATTTAAAAAAATATATTGTTTCCAGGTGTGAGCCACGCCGACGATGTGCTGCGGATCTTTAAGTACCCCGGCATGGCCAACAGCAACCCACAGGACGTCGCCATGGTTGACGGACTCATCAATATGATTTACACCTTCTCTACCACTGGGTAAGCTGTTTCTTTCCATTTTGCACTAGCTGTTGCCCGCGGTTTCACCCGCATACTAGGGGAACTTCATGTGGACCCGTATATAAAGTATGTTTGTACCTTTATATCTACCTATCTATATACCATCAAAATCCGTTTAGCCGAACTTTCACATTTACCTACAACTAAGTTGATCAATGAGTTTAATTTAGTTAGATAAAGCGATTATTTATTTTACTCTAAAAGAAAAGAAGAACCGAATTCATGAGGCCACTTTTTCGGCCCTTTCAGCTCTTGCCTCAGTTTAATTAAACTAAAGTTGCACCACTTAAAAGTTATCGTGAGTGACGAATTTCTTGTCTGGTACTTCTTAGCTGTGTCGGGGTGTACCTCTCTACCCAAATTTTAGGTATAACCATGTACCCAATGTGCCTTAATAATATACAGGGTTATTTTTCAATGACCAGCCAAATTTAAGGATGTGGTACAGACCATAAAACTAAACAACTTTCTCCATGGGACCAACATCGTAATTTCGAATAAAAATTCAGCCGTCCCATACGTTTAGGTCGAGTAGGTATTGAAGTTTCCTATGGGACAGTTGATAAATTTTTCGCTATTACGATGTTGGTCCCATGGAGAAAGTTGTTTAGTTTGATGGTCTGTACCACATCCTTAAATTTGGCTGGTCATTGAAAAGTAACCCTGTATAAGGTGTTAAAAAAATAAACCGTACAACTTTAAGAGGTGCTTTTGACCATCGAACTGAACAACTTTCACCATGGTACCAACTCTGAAATCACGAAAAAAAATCTGCTGTTAGATACAAAACTTCAATACCTATTTGACCAAAATGCAGGAAACAGCTGATTTTTTTTTTCGTGATTTCAGAGTTGGTCCCATAGTGAAAGTTGTTCAGTTCGATGGTCTAAAGCACCCCATAAAGTTTGTTGGGTTAATTTTTTAACACTTTGTATATACGGAACCCATAGTGTTATTGCTATAGTTGCCGCCAGATAACAAAAAAATAAAAGTCGTTGACACCCGTCTACCAATGTTTACCAATATTTCAAAACTATACAAAAAAAATGTAAAGACAGTGTCGCTAACACGATCAACACGAACGTATCGCGGTAAGGGGCGTTCTTGATGCTATTATGAAACTCGACCGAAGCAGTATTAGCGACAGTTTTCTATGACGAGCGATCTATATCGAATAAGTTTTGACTTCTTGGTACAAGTCGGATCAACGACTTTATTTTTTTTTTATCTGGCGGCAACTTTAACCCTTTGACCGCCACGGTCGTGTATAGACGACAAATGAAAACGTGCCCAACACGACAAGAAAACACCATGTTTTAAGTATAAACACAGAAAACTGAATTTAGTTTATTTATTTTGTACTTAAAACATGGTGTTTTCTTGTCGGCATTAGCCGACGGTGGCGTGTTGGGTACGTTTTAATTTGTCGGCTATACACGACCGTGGCGGTCAAAGGGTTAAGGCTCCGCTATCCAACCGTACTAAGTAGTTGTTGTAATGTTATTGAACTGTTAAAATGAAAGCGATTGCTACTAATAGAGTGTTACGCAATTACCCCGCTAAGATAAGTAGGTAGGTAAGTACTTACTCAAGCAAATGAAACATCGATTCTTAGACGATAATTGAACTTACCTACATAATTAGATTGTGTTTATTTCTATGATAAGATATACTCGTATTTATACTATCAGAAATGGGGACATGTTTCGTCTAGATTACATTAATATCGTAATTTTCTTCGAATACGAACAAGATTATGTTTGTATATTTATGTAAACGGGATATTTATAAACGATGTAGGAATAAAGGTCACCCGAATATATTTTTTAGGGATCCGTACCCAAAGAGAGCCAAGGGGACCCTATACTAAGACTCCATTGTCCGTCCGTCTTTTGAAACGTAGGTAGACGCTTGAAATTTTCAAAGAGTGCTAGGTACTATGGCCGCTATAACAATAAATAATAAGAATAAAGTTAAAAATTAAAGGGGTTCCCATTCCCATACAAGAAATAAATGAATATGAGTAAGAACGTGATTTTTTTTTATAATAAAGTTTTTTTTTAATATTATGTTGAATGTTATGTGAAACCCTTTGTCTCCGACTCGCACTCGCACTTGATCACTTTTTAAAGATAGAAAGCAGTCCGACATACAGCACTTGGTCGCTTTTTTAGGATAGAAAGCAGTCCGACTCACACTTGGTCGCTGTTTTAGCATAGAAAGCAGTCCTACTCACACTTGGTCGCTGTTTTAGCATGGAAAGCAGTCCGACTCACACTTGGTCGCTGTTTTAGGATAGAAACAGTCCGACTCGCACTTGGCCGCTTTTTTTAGTTCGAAAAATAAGAAATGCCGAGAACAAAGTGATGATAGTCACGACAGTTTCTTTTATAGTTGGCGTCGCAAGCACTAGTTGAGCGTGTAGTGTTCCTAGCTGGGTTCGATTCCAGGCTCGAGCGTTTTTCCTTTAGAAAATCTCAGCGCTGCTATTCTGTAAAAAGATCACCGTGACAACTTAGGTGAAGTGAGTTTAAAGTGAGCTGTCATTCCACCTGATGCTAAGGACTGACACTAGTGACAACTCACTTTAAGCTCACTTCACCTAAGTTTTCACGGTGAGATTTTTACAGAATAGCATTACTGTAACTAATAGTGCAGTTGACCCCCCCCCCCGCCCCCTTTTCCGCGTCTGCATTTACGGTTATTGCGGCGTCAAAAGCATTGTTCAAATCGTCAAAATCATTGTACTTCAACATAACAAGCCAATTGAGAGGAGTTTGAGACACTTGTGCCGACTTACTCCTCTGCTTATCTCTTTAACGAATAAAGACATGTTTTTGTGTTAAGTTACCCATTTTGTTTCCAGAATCCCAAAGCTGAACAACAACGGACCCGCATGGGATCCAGTGAAGCCAGGAGCTCCCGAACTCAACTACCTGGACATCCTATCACCCACTAAGATGGAGATGAAGTCCTCGACCGATTTTGGCCAGAAATCCTTCTGGGACAGCCTGGGTTTCAACGAGAATGAAAACTACCGCGCCTACCTTAAGGACGAACTTTAAAATACTTTTATCTCATTCTATATTTCTATATTTAAAAAAAAAAGAATTTTTTTTTTCGTTTGTGTTTGCGAACAAACTAAAACATAAAGACTTAATTTGCCATAGATTTTATTGCATTTTTATTTTGTTCGTAGTCAAATATAAAGCCCGAGGAGGCGAGGAGCAATTCCCGTATTTATAAGAACGTTCGCATTCTAATCGGAGTCTCAATCTGTCAAAAATACCTTTATTTTCCTTACATTTTTAACAAGTTTTTGATATTGATTGTCGCTGAGTTGAGATAGTGACGAGATTTTGAACGTTTGACCTTCCGATTTCTAATACTTAATAAAATTAATTTCAGTTATGTACCTACGTATTTCTTTTTTCGCTTCGATATTATTTCAATAATTAATAACGACCTTTGCTATTGAAACCGTATAACATTCAAGATGGCTGATTGAGGCGACGACGCTGACGGTCGGTCAATATTTTTTATTTGCGTAATTTTGAGCCAAGGAAAATATCAATTCTGCCAGAGCACAGCTGACAATAAATATAATTTAACGTTGGGATAGCGACAGGAAAGCCACCGTGATTTCCGAAATGTCTGATATGATCTATCGACGTTGGCCAAACAATGTTTTACTTATGTAGTTTTTATGGCAAAAATTGACCTATTTTTAATGCATTTAGAGGAATTGTCGTTTACCGTGGTATTATTTATACAGGGTGAAATTAAAAACATGCGATAAATCGAAACGGGAGATTGTACGTAGGTACTTATCATTAAGAACAACTTTTACTATGGTACCAAACCTGAAATCGAGAAAAAAAATCAGTTGTTTCCTGCATTTATGTTCACATAACTCATTAAATGGAGTTAATAGCTGATTTTTTTTTTTGGCGATTGCAGTTTTGGTCCCTTAGTAAAAGTTGTTCATAATGATGAGTACAATCTCCCATTTCGGTTTGTCGCATGTTTTCAATTTCAACCTGTGGTTGAAACTGTGATCTCCTGCGGGTAATTGCGTAACACATTACCATGGCTACAATCACGAAAAAAAATCAGCTGTTTTATACATTTTGGTCAATTAGGTATTGAATTTTTGTATTAAACAGCTGATTTTTTTTCGTGATTTCAGAGTTGGTTCCATAGTGAAAGTTGTTCAGTTCGATGGTCTAAAGCACCTCTTAAAGTTAGTAGGGTTAATTTTTTAACACCTTATATAAATAAAAGATTGCGCCTTTTTGCGAACCATACATAATTCCTATTTTGGGGTCCTATAAATATTAAATAGTCAATTACCTACCTAGCTTAGTTATACTGTGACCATCTGTGAGAAAAGGGCAGAAAATTAAAAAGAGGTTTAATTATTAAAAAGTGTGCAGCATTAGAAGCGCAAAAATTTTTAGAGATTTATTCATTTAGAGGATCGGAAAAATATTTCCCGTTTATTAATCCCACCCCGTACCCCGCTGTACGGACCCTTGTTATAAAAGTTCGAATTTATTTTAGGGGACATGTAATTATGGAACTATCCAACATGATATTGGAATTCCAATGCTTCCGGAATTTGATATTAGGTTCGAAATGAATAAAGTTATGTAATATTTATATTACTTGTATAATTTGGTAGATGGGTACCTATTCAATGTATGTATTGTACCGACGTACCCTTCCTACTGTTTCTGACGTCATCCATCACCAGTATGGCCTCAACATCTTGAGCCCTGCTTTCAGGGAATTCCTGTAACCTTTGCGTTCAGAAAAGTTCCCTTAGTAGGTAAGTACCAACGGCTAGTAAATATTTCTCCCGAGCCGTCGCCGCGTGTAAAGTTTGGGAATCGAATCCACAACTCGAAGCTTGGCATGTTAATTTACTCAGCTATCGTTCGAGTCAAACTCTAAGGCAGGAAACAAACTTTTATACCAAGAATAAGTCTTATCCTGAGAATAAATTTTGAATTTTTGACAGTTTTTCCATACTAGAACTGTCAGACGTCAATTTTATTCCACGATTAAAAGATATTTATTTATTTATATATATCTGACTTTGGTAAAATCAGCCCTAACTCCTAAGGCGTAAGGCGGCTCTGCCGATCGATTCTGTAAAAATCTCACCGTGAAAAGTTAGGTGAAGTGAGTTTAGAGTGAGCTGTCAAGAGTATCAACCCCTAGCATCAGTATGACACTGACAGCTCACTCCACGCTCATTTCACCTAAGTTTTCACGGTGAGATGGTTACAGAATCGCACTGAAGTTCGCTACTCGCTGCGCAGTTCTCCACCCCTCACCCCCTGTGACCCATGAATTCGTTACTGCGCAACGACTCGCCTTTTGGTCTCGAGGTGAAATAACAGAGCATTTAGGTATTTGAAATAAACCAATTACAGGCACTTTTGAATTATCAAGGGGTCAGTCAGTCAGGAAGATGAAGCTAGTTGCCCACTCCAAAGCGTAGTAGGTACATAGGGAGAAGAACGGGCAAGAAACTCTCTAAAAAGGTTGCCGACCCATGATCTGTGTCGTTCTATCAGAGCTTGATGATATTTTAGTAGCCACAAACTCGTCATGAGTAGGCAATTAATTGATTACCTAATCAAATTTCTAGTAAATGTATTTTTTCTACCCATACCTACATACTTACTCATAGGTACCCTGCATAATTTTATTCTAGCTCATTCTGACTACTGTATCTTTGGTCTTTGGCTGAAGTAAGACTGAATAATTAACTCGGGACAGATTTTCGGCTGACGTCCGGAGTCCGGACTAACTACCTACTGTTCTGAGTCTGTATAATCTGTCTACATAATTAAACAAATTATCCAAGCGTTACCTTGAGTAACTAAGAAATGATTTGTAGATATGTAGGTAGAACAAAATAATAATGCTATTCGCAGACTCGCAACTAAGGTTCGCGTGAGATATGCCTACAGCTAGGCAAAACAATTACCTTTGGAGTTTGAACTATGTCCACTTATCGGAAGGTCGATGTTCGCCGTTTAATTGTAGCTATCAGTAATGACCGGGGCCCGTTTTTATTGACATAAGTTGATATCTTACCAAGTCACATCGAAATTAGTGCTCATATACACGAGCAGCACGCTGGCAGTTGCCTTTGCGGTCGACGTGTCTACGGCTGCAGTTGCCCATGTATGCCATCGACGCGTCGGCGGCTGCCGTACGAGTGTCGAGTGTCGACGGTTGCAGTTACCTCTTGACGTTGGCGTGTGCATCTCGTGTATATGAGCCCTCAGTGAAAATGTTTCACTGGAGCAGATACAGGTGCCCTTTACCTCTAGAGCTATGTAAGGCTCGCTATATCCACACACTTACCCCCCTTACTAACAAACGTACCTATTATAAGTATCAGATGAATAGTTGCACACGTATTTCTCTCTTTCAGTCGTCAGTAATTTGACTTTCGAAAGAAGAAGACAAAGAGTTGTGTAACTATACAGACGCTATACAATGTTTATTAGTAAGGGGGTTAGTGTGGATAGTACTCCTCACTACAATATCTCCCGTGTCGATGGCTAGTCTCCGCTGAAATTAGCCGCAGGGTCGTAGCTGGGGGGGGGGGCATTGTGGGGCAATGCCCTACCTTTAAACACTAATGCCCTACCTTAAGAAAACACCATCAACTAAGTTGTGAGGGAAAAAAAATACTAGCTTAACTTAAAGTGAAATTTAAACGATTCCGAATTAACCACGGCATTTTACAATCGTAATAATTATAATTATTAATTATTTATTCAGCTCATAGATGGCATTTGAAATATGTGTGCGGGATTTGTTCGTATTGCAGTTTATGGAACGAGGAACCCCATAGCACCTAAAATACGAGAAAGTCGATTTTTTTTTGCGAATTCTATTTTGGTCCCGTAGTAAAAGTTGTTAATATTCACGCATGTTTTCAAAGTCAGCCTATATAACACCCCCAACAATTAAGTATTAACGTACACATAAGTCAAGAAAGCCACAAATCGATTGACCAGAACAGATCAATTAACATTTTTACTTCCGCTCAACCTGTAATAACAGCTGCCCTACCTTAAATTCAAGTCTAGCTACGGCCCTTATTAGCCGGCATTGCCGAAATTCGGACTGGGGGACTTTAATATGTATAGCAATGCTAGGCATTTAAAAGCTACCCTCTAGGCTTAAACTAAGGTCTGAGCATACATTTATACCTAACTAGACACAAAAAGATTTAATTTATAAACGATACTTAAAGTTACGCGAATGAACCCCAAAGATAAATATCATGGATAGAATATCGAAACAAAAGACCACGTATATTATTTAAGCCACGTATGCACTAACGCGGTTTCACAATGCATCGAATGAATGTCGTCATCCCGCTTCCCGCTCACAGTTATCTAAAAACGATTATGATACCTACTTGTATGATTCACATCGTGAGGAGTTATTTCTAAAAATAGTTTCGTAACTGACGCTTCTTTGGCAGACACGCGATTCAGACCAGACTAATTATTAAAGTAGGTATGTTTGGCGTCTGACATAAACAACTTTATCATGAAGGAAGATCAGTGGTACTGCCTGTATAGTTAGAAGCCAAATATAATGGAACTAGCTTCTGCCCTATGCGGCTATTGTTTAACTACGGGCCCCTCGGGCAGTATCAGGTTGTATGATGATCAAAATATTTATTTATTTATTAAAACTTTATGCACAAGTAAAAACATAAAAAAAAAATGATTCGCGGTCGTAATAAATATGTATATAGAATTATAATCATAAAAATCATTAATACAGCTCTCTTATGTTCATAGTATCCTATTGAATGACTACTTCATGATGACGTTTGAGGCCAATTCTAACTAAAGGGAGTTTTATTGATGATTGTAATGATTATAATTCTGTACCTACAACCATATTTGTTACAGACGCGAATCATATTTTGATGAACATAAACACTGATCTTCGAATTGCAAAAACGTAAGTAAATTTGAATTTCGCGGGGTACCCTAACGCATCCCCCTTAAATGCCGGAAGCAGGAAATGTGACAATTGGTTTTGGGTTCCAATAATACTAAGAAGTAAAAATACAAATTTATTTCGAAGCAACACTAAAAATAGTTTATTAGAGTACATACAAATCACAAATGAAACCCACTTGGTTACTAAACTACCCATAACGGTGCCCATACTATCAAAACCATACATTTACTAAGAAAAACACACTTACCTACCAGAAACATGGAGCAGGAAACAAAGACACGTACGTGGGTAGAATGACAGGACTGTCAAAAGTTCATTGAACCATCGCCCACGGACTAAGAGGTATTTTAGAAAATTATTTGATTTGCTGTCGCGACAAGATTATCCCGCGCATTTTTATTTCTACTCCGTGTTTGTGTTAAACCACAAAAAATAGCATCAAAACAAACAATCCAAACGCAACATGGATAATGAATTAATGATTAAAGATATAAAGTATTTGATTAATATGTGAAATATTTGTTTGTATTTTATGAAAGTAAATACATAATAATCGTCATCATCATTCTCCTGCAAATTCATGTTGCCCTGACCCCAAATAAAAAGGGTTAAAGATCCCAAATTATTTGGGGTCAGGCCAACATGAATTTTATAATAATATGGTGCCATAATTATTGCGAATGAGTAGAAGCCTCAAAATATTCATCAATTCCATCATTATATTTCATCAGCAACTGATCTTCACTTTTATTTGTTTCTTTTAAGAACTGTGCCAAATTTCCTGACAGCTAAATGATGAAACATCATAGATGTGTTGCTATTCACAAAATGTGCACGATGTTAAATGACTCATCATTTATTATTAGTCAAATCAACAGGTATTACATACCTACATGTACCTTGGACTTTGATCGTGAATGTTTTTTCTTACCAAACCTGTTACTGGCCAACAAAACCAATATTTACATTAAAACTAAAGTTCAAATATGTGTGGAAGAGGGTAAATTGATAAAAATAAACAAGAATTTTATTATATCTTCTGACAATCACCTGCAAACTGGTTTATATTATATTATAATAAGCATTGCTTGTATTTTTAAACAAAAATAAAACAAATAAATTAACAAATCAGACTTTCTGTTACACAAATCAACTTAGTACTCACATCATTTTTATGTTCATACAAAAATACCTTTGGACAAGTACCTACTAAAAGTGTTTCAGAAAAGCAGTAAAAAATATATATTCCTGCTAACACACTCAACATTATTATTTATCAATCATCTGTTTTGCAAACCTTATTAATTTTTTAATGGAATAAAAAATTTGGACAAGTGTTATAATAGAAACATCACTTCTATGAAACAGATAATAATGAAACTAACTTCATTTTATAATGGTAACAAAGATAGCTTCAAATATAATATAACTAGGATTGTGTAGTTACCATAAAAATAAATGCAAATCATTGCTCTTAATGCCTTATTAGTATCTAATTAGTTATCAATAATTATGTGGACACTATAATTCCAAATTGATTAGTTTTATGATAAATATTAGAAGTAAACATTCTCAGATGATAATTTATCAAATACCTTCTAACAAAAATTAAGGCAAATTTATTCATAGATGGATTTATCTAGAAATTACTGGAATCACAGTAGCATCATTGCATACATTTGATAGAAAGATAGCAAAAATGTTTATAAGTTGTTTGATAAGCCTTAAATAGTGATGTGAAGTTTTGATAATAGATTAATAGACTATACATCACTAACTTATATTCAGACCATGAGTTTTATACTTTCACAAATCTATTCATCCTTCTTGGAATCACCGCCGCTAGCCACTGTCAGTTTTTTCTGTAGTTTGCTGTGCTCCTCAGCGAGCCTGTCATACTCCTTGTTCAGGCTCTCAGCCTGGGATTTCACAGCCTCTTTGTCCTTCTTCTCTCTGATTAAATCTTTCTCAAGTGTGTTGATTTGATTCTTGAGCTCCTCAAGTTCCTTCTTGGACTTCTCGTCACCGGCGCCGGCCTGGTCGAGCAGCGTCCTGGCGGTGACGGTAGCGCTCTGCGCTTGACGGAAGTTCGCTTCAGACTGCGCCAACAAAGTCGCCAACTGGGAAATCAGCTGCACCAATCGGCGAATTACGACCAGCAAAAATAGCGCGAAACCGGAGATGTAGAAGTTTCTCTGGGCACGGAACAGCCTCATGTTACCTTGCATCTCCGCATCCAAGTGCTGATGGTCCGTAGACTCCATGTTTGAGTACTTCTGCATTTCGCGGATGGCATCGAGGAGGCATAGTACCAGCACGCCGATCAGAATTAAGAAATAAATAGAAGCTTGACCACTTATGTAAGCGAGGAATTTCGACTTGAAAAACCTCTGCCATTTTGATGGACTTGCGATCGGCAATGTCAAGAGAAGCACGATGGCTATTTCGGCGTACAAAAATGTCGCGATGATTGTCCACTGTAAACTCATTGTGGCACTTTACAAACTCTACTCTTACAACGAATTTAACAGCTGCAATACTAGCAGCGGCACAACACAATAAAGAATCAGTTATAACAAAACTCAATGCGGTTTTTATATTAAAAATAATCGGTGACTAACGAAAATGACAATGACGTATGTAGACAAATGTAGAAAATAATGACGTGTCTTTAGTTTAGAAGTCGTATGTCGAAACGGCTTAGAGCGGCCCATTCACCACTAGACTATTTTTTCGATAGTCTTGATTTGTGACAATTGTGACAGATGATGATGACGGACTTCAAATAAATAGGCAAATATTTGATGAAAACTCTTTACGACATAGTAACACACAATAAAATTAGATAATACAGTTTTTTCTTTGAACATTGTGTGTGTTACTCATTAGTTAAAATTTCAGAACGAAAGTAACGTTCTTATAGTCCGCTTAATCGTTCCATTTACAATATTTTTTTTACTATTTCATCAAATATTTGTATCAAGCCGAAACCATAACAGTTATTTTTTTGTTAAATGGGAACTATTATTTTAATTTAAAAAATATTTAAACATGATAAAAATTATGCTTGTGTTCTGGCTCTGCTCAACAGAGCACATTGAATTCTGCAATTCAAACGAAACGTTTCTAATTCTGACTGTCTGTCAAAATTGACTGCTCGTCCCGTTGTCGAGTGACGTCATTTTATGTAAAAATTAAATTAATAAATTATCCTATTGAAAATAAAGTAAATATTTTATTATACCACTATAACCATGGCTGATCCTAAGTATGAAAATCTTCCGGGCATAGTGAGTACATTATGTCGAGACTCAGAAAATTATTGATTTTGCTTTGTGGACATAGTGGTGCTCAATTTTTATTTTTCTCAGGCGTACGATCAACCTGATGTGTATGAAACCGGTGATTTGCCAGAGGCCGATCAACCCGATCCCTCCGAGGAGGAAGAAAACGAATGCATTGAACAGCTACACTTATCAGTGAAAGATTCTTTCAACAAGTTCAAGGGAAGATTTTTGTCTGGCGCAGTGGACTTTTCTGATAGACTTAGCAGAAAATCTAGAATTGGGTACAGGTATTTAGTAAATCCCGTATTTTTATTTTCAATTCCCTGGAAAATATTGTCCTATTGTTAAACAGAAATGCAATGATGCAAAGTTATACAGCCTTAGATATCAAATCAGACCTCTTTATTAATCTTACGTAAACTAGGGCCGGTGAGTGGGAACTGGCAGCAGAGGGTGAACCGGAGACTCCCCTGGAGCGTTACAACAGGCTCCGCTGTGAGTTCTCAGAGTTACTTGAACAAGTTGCAGAACAGCAGAACAAAGCCACTGAGAGTGAAAAGGTAATTTTACTATTTTAGAAACTAAAACACATAAATATAATTGCATCTTAATAGATTGTGGAGTGTAATAACATTCTCATTATGATTTTGTATATCACGCAAGTGAATTTGTGGAAGTGGCTCTTGTATTTGTTATTAACTATCATAATTTCATCATTCTGAGACATTAGAGAATATGACTCATCAATCTATATTCCATAAACTAATAAAAAAGCTGCAGTTTGTTTTGTTTGAATGCGCTAATCTCTGAAACTACCAGTCGGATTTTAAAGATTATTTTTGCATTTGGTACCTCAATTCTTGAGGAAGACTGTAGGCTACTAAACTGAAGTTTAATAGACTATAGTCTTCCTTTGTTTTTGCTTGAATCCTAAGGTCTCTCCGAGGGTCTTAGTCTAGTGACCCTTAGGAGCCGAGCAAAAACAAAAAAGTCAGAAATAATGCTAGGCGAAATCAAGGAAATAGCGCAAGTCGGCGATGCAATGCAACAGGGTGGGTCAGGGGAAAATAAATATCACACAGACAACATCACGGGCAGTAACTAGTACAAAGATATTTCAATTGAAACAGGTACTTTATATACTAACTCTTTTACTTTCAGGATGAATACACCAAACTGGCAGTTCAAATCAACTCTACTAAGAAATTACTGGAGGAATTGAAACTGGAGGAGGGAGAACAAATTGACCCTAAGGCTGAGAAATTAAAGTAAGACCTGTTTCTTATTTATTCTTTAGAGAAAAGTCAGAAAATTGATACACAACTTTTTATGAATTCATTGATGATAGAGGCAAGAATCAGCGGGCCCTACCTCCCCGTGCGGCCATTCACATAATGACCGTTCCCACTCTCAAGTGGCGCGCGTGGAAGTGAGGCGCCAACTCGGGCCTGTCAGGGGCCCAAGTCTGCTATTTTTATAAATTCGACACAATCCCATTGTCATTTTGCTAAAAGTTCGTAATTTGCTAAATTCATAATGGTCGATCATTGGTCGGTCAATGGTTTGAGAAAAACGACTAAATTTCATTGTAGATTTCATTTAATATATATTTTTACATAATTACTTAATAGTGTTTGCAATCTGAAGTAGTAAGAAGCTCGTAAATAGCAATAAACATTACATTTATTCATTTGTCATTATGTACGAGATTACCATTTTAAGCCATTTCTTTCAATGGTGTGTCAGTGGTTGACCATTGGAAAGTCATAATGACGCCATTAGTAGATTACCAAACTTGTCAAAATCAACAATTATGAAATCAATGATAGACCATTCTGACACTATTGTAATAGCAGACTTGAGGTCCTGGTCGGACGACGCATACCCCTAGTCCGCCGCCCGCAGACCACCTCTCATAGAGATCACAGATCGTTTTGCGTTCTTCTCGCGCAACCCGGTGCGTCTCCTGCGGGAGGGGAGAGAGGATGCGGCTTCTCTGCCGCTCGGCCGCCTCCTTTGCAGACATGGAATCCTCACAAAAAGAGGCTATCCCGTCTCATGCGCTCCCGCTCTCGACCATCGATTGAATGATGGCCGGGAGCAAGAGATCGTTCACACCTATTGCCGCGATGAGGTCACGGTGCAGCCCTGCCTAAGCTGGGCACTCCTCCAACGTGTGCTGCGCGGTATCATCCGTGCAAGCCGCACAGTGGTGACACACCGATGTCTGCTCCCGACCTATAACGACGCAGGTACTTCTCAAAGCAGCCGTGGCCTGAGTGTACCTGCGTCAGCCGGAAGCTGAGGGCGCCATGCCGCCTCTCGATCCACCTCTCCAAGACGGGTCTTACCGCCGCTATACCAGCGTGCCCCGCAGTGGGTTGCGCAAGTCGCGCCTCCAATTCCGCCCTCAGGGCCTGTTGGCGCTCAGACCGCCGAGCTTTAATAACCCGAGGCAGGGGTCTCTCGCCACGCTTCAGCGCCCCCCCGCGCCACTGATATAGTGACGCGAGAGCTCTTGCCTCGAGGTCCCAAAGCGGGGATCCGGCCAAGAGGGTCGCCGCCTCGAATGAAAGCGTGCGGTACCCGCAAACAATCCTGACGCCCTGTAGAGCGCCACCGACTGCACGACCCCCATGTACAGCAGTGCGATTCTGTAACCATCTCACCGTGAAAACTTAGGTGAAGTGAGCGTGGAGTGAGATGTCATTGTCATCCTGATGCTAGGGATTGATATTCTTGACAGCTCACTCTAAGCTCACTTCACCTAACTTTTCATGGTGAGATTTTTCCAGAATCGATCGGCAGCTTCCGGCAGGAATAGAATAGAGTTAACCTAATCTACAACTTTTTTTTTTAGGGAATACTTATCAAGCACCAATAAGAAGAAACAAGGAGAGGTAATGACCGCTCACCTGAAGCTGAAACCTGAAGTGAACCTGGCTTACACCACTAGGGTAGCACAGCTTGAACACAGGTACGGCAAGTATAGCATTCAACTGAACACTTACCTTGTAACTTGCTTTATTTACCAAAATGTAAAGTTTCAAGTAATTTGACCAAACCATTAACCATGAATATTTTGGCTATTTCCGTGATTTTGTTATGTTAAAAATTTGCAGTATACAACTTGTAACTTTAAATGCGCAAAACCTCATACACCCCAATTAGAGCATTGAGTTAAAAGCATAATACAATGACCAAAACTATTTTTAAAGCTATTTTTATTTTTATTAAGAAAATCGTGTTGTTCGTAGCATTAGTTTATGCATTTAAAATTGAGGCTTATTGTCTTAAAATAAGACTTAATTTTCATTAGCTCAATTGGCGGTTAGTATGGCAAAATACATAATTTTTGAAAAAAAAACCTATATCAAAAAAAAAAAACCGGCCAAGTGCGAGTCGGACTCGCGCACCGAGGGTTCCGTACAAACCTGTAGGTATATAAGTAAAAGTTCACCCATCACAACAATCGAGTCATAGTTATGGTATTTTTATTGCAAAATGAAATTTATAACATTACAATATGGAAAGCTGGAGGAGCATAAATTAATGACAAAGGTCTCTTTATCGTTTCAGTAATCCTTTATTTTATGTTAACACATATCATTTATCTATACTAATATTATAAAGCTGAAGAGTTTGTTTGTTTGTTTGTTTGTTTGAATGCGCTAATCTCAGGAACTACTGGTCCGATTTGAAAAACTCTTTCAGTCTTAGATAGCCCATTCATCGAGGAAGGCTATAGGCTATATATCATCACGCTAAAACCAATAGGAGCGGAGCACCAATGAAGAATGTTTCAAAATCGGGGGATTTTTTTCCTATTGAGAGCTTCCGCTGCGTGCGCTGCGTAAACAGTTAAAGTTTCGCAAAAATCATTTATGACAGAATTGTTCCCCTTAAAAAGCTTTAAAAAAAAGTCCACGACAGCATATGTCTATCTTTTAAGGTTAGCTCACTATAACCTCTTTTATGCTAACCAAATTTGTTCTAAAATAATGCATTATTTGCGAAGGTGTTTTTATAAACATGGTATTAATCCTTATCCAAATAAATACGTTATTCATCACATGTATTTAATTTTGAACAAAATTGCCTCTGACATCATTTGATTTCAATGTATATCTTAGGAGATATCATAGTTTTAAAATAATACTAATAATAAAGCTGAAGAGTTTGTTTGTTTGAAACACGGTTTGAAAGCTCAAATCTCTGGAAGTATTGGTCACATATATAAAAATATTTTTGCGTTTGATAGCCCAGTTCTTGAGGAAGGCTATATTCTATTAAACTTGACGCTAGGACCCTTAGGAGTTGAGCAAAAAGAAAAAAGTCTGAAGTTTTCGCCAAGCGAAAACGAAGTAATAGCGCAGGCCGGCGACACGTTGCGACGGGGTGGATCGGGGAAACAAAAAAAATTTACGCGGACGAAGTCGCGCGCAGAAGCTAGTTTTATAATATAACTGAATTACCTACACTAGCCTTGCAGCAGCCTTACAAAAGTCTGCTGACGAATGAGGGCAAACTTTTTTATCAAAGTTATTTATTTACAAATTTTTTTAGTCATTATTTAGAAATCTGGTACAAACATGTTAATTATGAATTAAATTTGAACCAGATCTGTAAATGGTGACTGAAAAAGGTATAAATAGTACCACATTGAACATTGAAGTTCGAAAAAACATTATCTGTAGTTGTACTACTTCGTGTAGTGTTAGTGTTTATTAACGGAAACATGTTCATGGATGAAAATTATGTGGAAATTCCATTTACAATTATTTGAAAAAAAAAATGTGATGTAACTAAAAATTTAAGGTTTTCGGAATTTTTCCTTTATATGTGCTATTATTACTTCATGCCAAATTTCAAGATTCTAGATCGACTGGAAGTACCCTTTAGGTTTTGATTTCCTCGCGAGTAGTTGCGAGTTTGAAAATATGCGGCTTAAATTGCTATATCTTTTGATTGCGTTGACATAAAAGTTTGATTTTGTTACAGCTTAAAAGTATTATAGACCTGAGTATTTGTTATGAATTTCAATTTAATACCTCTACGCGTTCATGAGAAAAGAAGTAGTAACTTTATAATTTTCAAAAATATTTTTTAGTATATGATAGAACTAAAATTTACGGTTTTCGCAATTTTTCCTTTGTCTGTACTATAAGACGTTACTTCGTACCAAATTTCAAGATTCTAAGTTCACGGGAAGTACCCTGTAGGATTTGATTCCCATGCGAGTTTCGAAAATTTGCGGCATAAACGGCTGTATCTTTTGATTGGTTTGGCTTAGAAGTTTGATTTTTTCACAGCTCTAAGGGACAGTAGACCTGAGTATTAGATATAAATTTCAGTTTGATACCTCCACGCGTTCTTGAGAAAAACGGTCTTGACAGACGGACGGACGGACGGACAACGAAGTGATCCTATAAGGGTTCCGTTTTTTCCTTATGAGGTACGGAACCCTAATTACTGAAATCGATTCAGTAGTCAATTATGAACAAACTATTTTCAGGTTTTGCGCATTTAACGTTACACGTTGTATATACTTTTTCAAGAAATAGGTAATCATTATTCACCCTGCATCTGTTAATTACCATTTAGGTTACACAAACTGGAGCAGGCAGCAGGTGTAAGAGATGAGGAGGCATTCAGGAGATTGCAGGCAGCTACAGGACAGGTAAGTGATGATTTTGAAAATAATTTACTTAAATCAATTTAAACGACATGACAGAAGCTCATTGTTACATATGGGTACTAAAAATTTCGATTTCAATTATACTACTAAGGACTGACATGTGTATAGTGGAACTGAACAACAATTTGACATTCATAAAGAACGAAAGAAAGAAAAAAGTTTATTTGGACACAGTTCGTGAAACATAAAACACAAAAATAAAAATAATGTTGCAAACATATTTTTAACCGACCTAATAACAGAAAAGTTTTTGGAAGTCGGTTGTTTTTATTTTGTAAATGCAGACCTAACATACCTAACTAATTCATAACTGTTCCCAGGCGACATTATGTGGCGCGGCGGCGTCGCTAGCAGCCCAGACGTCGCTGCTGCGGCCCGGCGAGCTGGCCGCGGCCGAGGCGCGAGTCACCTCCCTGCTGACCAACGTGGAGGCTCTGAAGACTGCCGTCAAACCTGCAGACCCTGAGCTGGATGCTAAGGTACGCAAGCAGGAGCTTTCGGTACCTTCCAAAACAAGGAAGGCAAAAGTGGGTGTGTGTGTGTGTGTGTGTGGGCGTCACATTCTTCACAGCGTCTTTGTACACTTGCTTACCACAAGTAAAGCATGCGTCGCTTCTTGACATTAAAATACTGTACATGGTATAGGTCACAGATATAAATAGACCTATATAACGCAAGTATTACGATCTGTATGAAAACCAAGCGTGCCATTTCTTTTACTACCTACTATGACGTCACAAGCGCTCTTTCTCACTCACGCTCACCCAGCCAGCAGTACTCACGACAGAGCGCGAGAGTGGCGGCTTACGATTTTTGAACGTAAGTTGGTGCGATTTTTGGCACGCGAAGTAGTTGCTCTTGTGCTATCTAGGTGTATCTATATCTGTGGTATAGGTTTTCCAGAAAAAGTATGCGTTCCGGCAATCATGGTATAACTTCGGATATACGAACGCGCGATGATAACAATATCTAATAAAACCATGGAAGTACTTCAAGTAATAAACTAATTTATAGCACTGTGTGTATTATAAAAGGAAAATAAGCCATTAGGACTTGATAATGAGAAGCCGACTGTCCTCCTGTTTGCTGCCTGCCTAACTCAAGACTCAACTGCAACTCCTTAATACAGTGTAAACTCCATGTAACGTCATTCGATTTAACAACAAACTCCTTATAGCGTCGAAATCACTTGGCTTTGATTGGTGTAGCTTGCCTTCCATACAATGATACACTCTACATAGCATTACACCCACTCTCAATAACGACAACAATTAAGTAATAAAATTATAAAAAGTACCTTTTAAGTTGCCAAAATTAGTGAAAACTACGCAGCTGTGTACGTTCTTCTGTCGCTTTATTATCCTAGCCCGTAAATTAACTCGACTGTCGGCATCATCCATACCAAACTTTCTTAGAAATTCGTTATTTTGTTTACAAATTGGAAATGCTTGCGCGTGTAGACTGTTGTTGACCATATAATAAGTAGGACTCATGGATTATTTAATACGTTATCATATTCTTAGTTGCTCACAAACTTTCAAACTGTAAACATGGCTAGTAAAAGAAAATCACTGTGTTTTATAATTCTGATTTTTCTTCTCTCCATTTAACGACAACTCTCTATAACGCCATAAAATGCACAGCCCTTCAGTGTCGTTATATAGAGTTTACACTGTAATTTAAAATTATATTATTACAGGTTAATGAGTTGTACAAACTGCTGAAACAAATAGATGGTATATCACATTCCGAGATTCTGGAGCGCATGGAGGCTCTAGAGGCCTTACATAACCAGGGTGAGTACAATATGATGGAGTAGATTCTGTCTGTCAAAAGAATACCAACCTTGTTAACATTGAAATAAAGTCGAATATAATTAATCATCATTCAGACGAAGTGGCGGTGCTTGGAGGAAGCATATGTTCAGCTGTGGACGTGTTTCAGTTGAAAATGATGATGATAATATGTATTTAATCAACAAAGCAAAATAGGTTATTGTTCATTTTCGACTTTATTTCAATATATTCAGTGTTGAAATTTAATAGACACTTTATGTTTTCTGACTATAAGAGGGCTAGTCTATCGTATTTATAAATTATATACGTGTATCTCGAAAAGGGACTTTCCAGTCGTAATTCACAACTTTATAATTATGCATAATTGTTATTCTAAGTACTTATATTTTTTTTGTGGAAACATGCAGCACATAAGAGTGACGATAGTACTACACAGGGTGTCCCTGGAAGTATGGATCAAATCGGATAGGGCCGTGGGCAAGATCATTTCCAAACTTTTTACCCTAAGAATATCGGTGAATTGTTTTACAGTTCAAAAGTTATGAGTTTTTGTATATTTTAAAAGAAAAAAAATCTTTAAAAAAACTATCAAAATGATTGAAAAAAAAAAAACAAAAAGTGGTCATAACTCTTGAACCATAAAAAAATTCACCGACATTCTCAGGGTTAAAAAATTTGGAAATGACCTTGCCCACGCCTCTATCCGATTTGATCCATACTTCCAGGGACACCCTGTATAATAGCACTACAAGGGTAAGTTAGGTCCTAACAGCACCTTGAAGTACCCCGCGCCGTTGGTAAACATTTGAGCATAGCATTTTTTCAAGACATTTTTCGAAGCAATCGCACAATCGTTTTTCAATAGCGCCCCCCTCCCCCCTCAACGACATTCGAGAGCCAAAAGAACAGAAGCAGCAGCAGTGACGCAGTGTATTTCATTAACTTCTTTTTAATTTTCCTCCTCACAGCGAGCAACTTCGGCAAATCCCTGACAGAACTAGAAACACTTCAGAATACAATAGCTAGTGGTGTTCAAAACAACAAGGAGTTACTACAGGGTGTTCAAGAAGTGTTCGCACATAATGTGGAGAGCGTACATAAAGAGATCAAGAAGTTGGACGAAAGGATTGGGAAGCTGGCTGCTGCGTGATAAGGGGATGGGATAGTGTTGTTAGGAAATCGTGTGGCTTGTCGATAAAGTTTATGTTGGACTATCGATATTAAAATCGCTTGTATAATCGATTCTTTCGCTTGTATTTTTTGCAAATCAATTGTCGAGTGTCTGTTAAGTAGATATTTAACAAATGTTCGTTTATAAAAATATCTAAATAGATTGTGTTGTCTTTATCTTACTGTTTGTAAGCTATACTTACGAAAAAAATTCGAAACGAGATAGCCAAACTATATTTTAAGTTGATTTTGCATAATTTTATTTAATCAAATTAATAAATAATTATTTTATTTCAATCATTCCAAAACATAGACAAAGCAATCGATTTTCTAACGACACTCGAAATAAAAAATATTTGTACAGCAATGCTCTCAAATCATTCAACATTATTCTTAATGCATTATTTGAGATTGAAGTCATAACTATTTACGTATTATTTGCTCATTAAAACGTGCTATAAAGCTGTTACCGCTACTAATAATAATTTACGCGATTCTGAACGGATTGACCACAACCAATATTCCGATTTGATAATCGCAGTCCACAGCTGGACATAAATAAACACATTCTGATAGTACATACCTATATGTAACAAGTAAATAAACGATTACGATCGAAACCTGAAATTATAATGAATTATAACAATTACAACACCGAATAACGGTGAAGGAGAACACCGTGAGCAAACCGGCATGTACAAGATCCAAAAAATCGAAGACATGTGAAATCTACCAAGTCGTACTGGGCCCGCATAGCGGATTACGGTCCACTCTCTCAGAGGCCTGTGACCCAGCAGTGGAGAACGTAATAGGCTGATTACGATAACTCGTGTATCTTTTGTACCTAAGATCCAAATTCTCGATGTATGAATCTAACAGAAATGGATATTATAAATAAATGATCACTTGCAATTAATATTGTTATCTGCATCGTGCAACATACAGGCATTTTAATTGTAAAGTCTCTGATAGTCCAATTTATATCAGAGAAGAGGAGAGAATTTCAATAAATCTGTTCACCAGTGATTTTTTATTTTGCGATTATAATAAAAGCAGGAACGTTCGGCATTTTATATTTTATTATGTAACACAATATTATTTCCAATGTTGAACATTCAATAATAAATTACTAACTCTTGTATCGTACGTTATCTATAAGAATAGACTGCTTAAGAGAATATAATTTATTTAAAATAAATCGTTTATGTAGCTACTCGATGTTTAATTCCATATTTTTTTCTTCGTGAAATTATCTAATTATCAATCGCAAGCAATGGCGATTTTTTATCGCGCATTGAGGGATAATTTCGTACCTAACCTACAGTAGCAATGGCTACAATCATTGCGTTATTTACGTTGTTGAGCACACAAGTTTTTCCAACATTACAAGCCATGGATTAGCAATAACCCGTATTCAGATTGTGATTGATAGTGTGTTACGCATTTACCTAGGGTGTTGAATTTTCAACTCTCGGTGTTGCGCCGAGCATTGAGAATCCAACAGAGCGCATCCCAGCGCGTCAAAAAACCATTGTTGGATTTTCAAGTCTCGGTGCTAAGCAGTATGTTGAAAATCCAGTGCGCGATAAAAAATCGCCCGTGGGTACAAGGACTTACTCGTTCCGTTTGTTTTGCAGAGACACCTATAAATTAATTGAGCTTGACAGTGACCTTTGTCTAATTATTATTGTTCGATTTACATAATGCATGAAGCTGTTTACTCATTACCTACCACTATTGTTGTAAGTTTACGTGGGAACTGAATTTTGAAAATTTTCAGGAGAATCTAAAGCGCCTATTTAATTTGGCAGAACTTTGTCGTCTTTATACACACGTGTGTGTACGACGCAACTTACGTTTACCTACACTATTGTCTAAATGTAAGTTCCGTCGTGTTAGTTTATCTCAAAAATGTCCTCGGTCAATAAGAATAATATTTTCATTTTGGCTATTTGGACCAGTCAACGAATGGACCAAAAAGGGGTGTAGAGTACCTAGGAGACCTAAGCATATCCGGCAAAAACCTGTTCAGGGCTCTTAGAAAGGAAGTGAACATACAAAAAGTCCTGACGTCTAGGAGGTGAGCCGGAGTGGGGGGCACAAAGTTCCCTTTTGGGTTTTTCGGTTAAATTGGTTAAATCTCAAAAACTTATAAGACCCTTTTTGCGTCGGAGGTTAAAAATATCAAAAATGGTGCGTCATAGTGAAAGATTTTCTAATACCTACCAATACCTAAAAGCTCATAAAATTTTCTAGAACTTATTTTACACGTTATTCGAATTTCCACCCGGTTTCGAGCTACACGCTCCGGAAAAGTGAAACCTCTATACAAAAAATCGTCGACCGTAGGTTCAATTGAGGTAAGGGACAAGATACCCAATGTCCCTTACCTCAATTGAACCTACGGTCGACGATATAATTACGCTGATTACGTTTTCATCCTTTTAGACCGTGAGGATCCTGGCAAAGATTCTTTCTCCATGGCATCCTCATCCTAAGCGGTGGGTGGTTCTTGCTGAAGGGGTTTCTACGTCGTCGTCCTCGTCAAAAGACAATCCAATAAGGCATTTGCCTTGACAGTAGAGACACGCCGCAGCAGAACAGTTCAGCATTGTTTTCCACATTTGCCGCTACCTCAATCTTTGATGTACGTTTGCCCCGCACGGCCCCGCTGAATTTGCGATTTAGGTGTGCACCAATGCAATGTACTCGCCTCTAGGAGTATATGTACCGGTTTCTTTTTCAATGTACCTCTGTACTTTTGAAGAAATATGCATAAACAGGGGGCCGTGCCAGCCAAACGTTTTCAGCACGGCCCCCGTGTAACTTGAAAAATATAAAGCGTATTAAAAAGGTTCATATACTCAAGGAATGTACTCTATTAACACGTTATATGTACCGTAACAGATATTGTGAATTCGTAATAACAAATAATATATAGATGTGGAAAGGGGGCCGTGCTGAAAAAAAAACATATAAGAAAATATCTAAAAAAGACAAAACAACCTTAGCCAAAAACTATTAAAATATAATTGATGTTTGGCAAGGAACATATGTACCGCATTAGTTTCTCATACAACTTGCAAAATTTAAAAAATAAACCAATTTTTGTTTATTCAGCACGGCCCTCTATAGTTGCCTATATCTTTTTAAATATGACATGTTTGTTTACAAAATTCGACTTCCTAAATTATGTATAGGAGTACATTCGTTCCCAATAAATTGCGATTCTGCTGTATTAGTACTTTAAAAGATAAATTGAATCAAAAATATCATATAATACAACCGATAGGGTGACCATGATTCCACGTACACATACATACATAATCAGCCTATAATTCCAACTGCTGGAACACAGGCCTCCTCTCTGTGAGAGGTAGCCGTAATCCACCACGCGGGCCCAGTGCGGTTTGGTAGATGTCACATGTCTTCGAATTTTTGGTTCTAGGACATGCCGGTTTCCTCACGATGTTTTCCTATGATTCGTGATTCCACGTGAGAATGGATAAAAAACTTCTGCATAATTTGAGTAAATCTTTAGTAAAATCAAAAATATCGTAATCTGTATTAACGATAACTATAAGGGCATTTTCGTCAAAATAGCTACCAACCCTCTTATGGGATGTCCCATACATACAAGTTGCAAATAACTAACATTTTTATGACATGGAAGTATCGATTAATTATTGAATAGATGCAAAAGACTAAAGTTTTCTTTTTTTACTTAAATTGTTAACAGAAACTTAAAACAAATAACAAAATTAAATCCAGAATTGTGGCATCTTACGTCTTGCAGTACTGTCCTCTTTTAGATGTGACCTATGTTAAACTATTTCTTCGCTATTTGCTTCTTATTACATACTCCACATATTTTAGTTTTTGTTATCAATTTGTAGCTTTCAATCATGTTAAACTCTATAATATTATAATACAAGTATTTAATAACATTTTAAAATTTATATTCTGTCCCCTTGGTATGTGTTAAGTGGACATGTCCTTGCACCGTGACCGTAAATTGAATCCATTTTAGTACTGATTTTTTTCTACTACTCGCCGATTTTTTATTTAAATAACAACACCAAATCAAATATGTTAACACCAGCAGCCTTTTTGAAGTGTCAGTTTTGATCTGTCTTCAGTGGACACTCGAGTTCGACCGGTAACGGCCTTTTTCCGGACTTTTTTATTATCTGGTAACGGTCATGACCAAAACGTATCTAAGTTACTATTTATTTACATATATTATTTGAAATAAGCGCCTTATAATAAAAAAAAATACATACATAGCAAAATTTGTAAGATTTATCATTCGACTAAACCAAGAATTAGCTAAAATATTCAAAACAATTTCAGTAAGCTATTTTCAAAGATAGGTAGCAGTTTAAACGAAAATGCCCATAATAGTAGTAAGTAATAGGTCGCAAATCAACAAGTTTCGCTCAAAAGGCTTAAAAAAATCACAGATATATTTCCAATAAATCACACGGATTGAACCGTACATTACAATAAAATTACAGATTCATTACATTTCACAGATTAGTTACGTTTACCTATAGAATAATCACAGAAAACTATAACTATGTGTCACTAACACTACAGAGCTTAAAAGGCTTTGAAAAATCACAGATACGTTTCCAACAATTCACATCGATTGAAGTACCTATATTACAATAATATTACTTACATTAATCACATTAATATTATTTGGAATAATCACAGGCAACTAATTCAACCTACGTAATCACAGTAGTGTTTCAAGCAACTGTAATAATTAGAATATTGTTATTATTTTTACATAATTATAAAACATCAAAGATCACTCGCGAATCATATTTAGATTAACATACAACCTGACGCTGACCTGCAATTGCAAAAAATCGTATGAAAATTTGTATTTCGCGGGCTACACTGAAGCAAATACCCATAAGTAACGTCATACTCATAAGTAACGTCTAATTTTATAAACGTCTAATATACCTATGGTAGGTATACGCCTATAAAGTTAGGTTTTGTGACTTAAGAATTCTAACCTTAGACTTAATCAAGAAATGATTACGCAACAAGCAATTACTTCTATTGTATACGGGTGTAAGACTTAGCACACTCTCGCTTACACTTCACTGTGCCGTGAGCGGGTGCTTCATACATTTTGATATTTTTTAATTTTATTAAATAAACCTAGTACTTAAGTAAATTGATTTTAGTACATATCAAATCCGTTTCTTAAGTACAAATAAATTATATGATTACTTTCAACTACCTGTTTATTAACATTCCATTTCCGTGTTTGAAATAGAATTCACTGCTCAACGACACGTAGAAAACACGTGAATACTGAAATTAATGGAGCAATGTTTACATTTACTGCTGTAGGTATATTGTGCGCGTAAAGATGTGACTGATCAATAAACACTCGAGCGCAACTGCGCAACGTGAAGTAACCGCGACACCAGCGCTACTTCAAAAATCACGGTAGCGTCAGTGGACTAATAGCGACCGCACAGGACAAGTTTTAACTGATTTAATTCCCTTAAAAGATGTCATCGCTAATATTAATTTTCAAGAAAAAAAAAAATTGTACAAAAAGAATGTTTATTTCAATGTAGTCACATAATTTAATTATTTATTATTATTTATTTATTTATATATACTTTATTGTACACCAGAAAATACATAACAAAAAAAAACACTTATTACTACAAAACATACAATGGGCGGCCTTAGAATATAATTATGTACCTAATATATGGAACCATGGTCACCCTGTCAGTTGTATTATATGATATTTTTGATCCAATTTATCTTTTAAAGTACTAATACAGCAGAATCGCAATTTATTGGGAACGAATGTACTCCTATACATAATTTAGGAAGTCGAATTTTGTAAACAAACATGTCATATTTAAAAAGATATAGGCAACTATAGAGGGCCGTGCTGAATAAACTAAAATTGGTTTATATTTTAAATTTTGCTAGTTGTATGAGAAACCAATGCGGTACATATGTTACTTGCCAAACATCAATTATATTTTAATAGTTTTTGGCTAAGGTTGTTTTGTCTTTTTTAGATATTTTCTTATATGTTTTTTTTTCAGCACGGCCCCCTTTCCACATCTATATATTATTTGTTATTACGAATTCACAATATCTGTTACGGTACATATAACGTGTTAATAGAGTACATTCCTTGAGTATATGAACCTTTTTAATACGCTTTATATTTTTCAAGTTACACGGGGGCCGTGCTGAAAACGTTTGGCTGGCACGGCCCCCTTTTTATGCATATTTCTTCAAAAGTACAGAGGTACATTGAAAAAGAAACCGGTACATATACTCCTAGAGGCGAGTACATTCCATTGGTGCACACCTAAATCGCAAATTCAGCGGGGCCGTGCGGGGCAAATGTACATAATCTTTGGTGCAGCAGCAAAATATTGTTTATAGCACTGTGTGACCTAAACCCTTAGAGCATTAAACCCGTGCTTTCTATGACTTCAGAAGCTCATTTTTACACAGAAAAGCGTGACAAACTGCGGGCTTAGGGGACACGAGCTATAAAATATACTGTACTATTTCAGTAGGACTTCCGGTGCTAATGAATCTGCTATTGTTACTGGCACCAGGGTGTCTCCTACACGTTCCACATCCTCTTGAAAGTCCGCTCATTCCTGGTAGGTAGGTGCGCCGGGAATGGGGTTTAGCTGCACTTTCAGTAGTGCTTAAGGCCGCTGCCTGGAATTATGCGGGCAGCGGGGCGGCGCGAGCGGTCACCGATTGCCTTGAGTGCACCGCTCGTTGCTCGCTCCCGCGCCGCTGTTTTCGAGAACCGGTCCATTTAAATGTACGCATAAGATCCTGCCGCTCCTGCGCCGCTGCCCGCAAAATTCCAGGCAGCGGCCTAATACTTGATGGTTACTGGAACTTCCACTACGTTCACTCCCCTAAGCACCCTGAACAAGCTTCTGCCAGATTTGCTTGGATCCCTGCTCACGCAGTACTCTACGGGATGTAGAGTACGTGAGCATTAGGCACATTCGTTGAGCGGTCTACAGTCCCCGCACGTTTGTCTTCTGATTTATAGATGACCTTACCTTCACGGACCCGGTGTCTCGAATTGAACAGGGAAAGGTAAATACGTATCCCAGACCACTAGTAGGGTACCTATATGCAGATTGCGAATGGCGTCGGTACCCCTCTAGACTAGCGTAAGCAGGGGCCTTTTTATACGACACAATGAATGAAACCGCGCGACATGAACGCGAGATTAGCCAAGAAATTGAGCTGGTTTAGAGTAAGGAATTGTTAAGTGGTCATAGTAAATGATCGTGTCACATTGCTGTAGGTACGTATGGGTTTAGCTTATTTCGAGCAGTCTGCAACAATAATGAGCTGTGCCAGTGCAACTGGGAGGACACGTCGCTGCGTCACAACACACACTACTGTAAAAAGAATTTCACTGCCAGCACAATGCCCAGCTAGGACGAAACCTTCACTATCTCACACCTCACCGACTGTGTACGGCAGCTGTAAACGCCTAGTTTTTTTAGAGCTCACCGTTCGCAATGGGGACGCAAAGCCCCCGTTAATCTATATAAATTACTATGGTGATAACTTCTTAAAAAAGTATCAAAATAAAACAACAAATTGCATTACGGGTGTAATGTTTTATTTTTTAAAATTACTTAGAACCTAAGTTTCTGGAAGAACCACTTGTTCTTTCCGCTCTTGTATCTCTCTTCAAAGCGCACTCTGGTGTTGAAACGGAGCTTCTTGCGCTTCGCGGGGTCTTTTAGGTCCTTTGCGCTGAACTTCTCAAAGCTGAAGTCTACAGAGTAGCGAGTGGGCATCAAGTGATTGTAGTTGACAACCTGTAAAGAAGAGGATAACATTTTACGTTTTGTAAGTGGCAACATAAGCTCAATATGGGCGCAGATAATACTCATTCAGGAGTATGAATAATGATAATGATGATTTATAAGGTGTAGGTACATAATAAAAAGTATTCTATTCTATACAACCAAAAAGAAGCCCTTATACCTTGGACCAGCTAAAGGGTTGGGGAATGATAGTAAACTGTCACATATTCACTAATGACAGTAGCATAGAATTAATTTATGTTTTTTTTTTTTGGCTTGTAATTTGTGGTTCTACTTTCTAATAGCCTTGACTGCCGGGATCAGGGAGATTCCTTTAATAGTTATAACTTTGCAGTACACTAAACGCTTCAAGACATAAAAACAATAAAACTTTTAATATATCTCATTGAATGTCCCATCCTTAGCATAACAGGCTACCCTAGTGGGGAACATCATTTTATTAGCTGATAATATACTATATCAACTAAGTGTAGTTTTTCAAGATTTAAACCAGCCAACTTGAACCATACAGTTTTAAAATCTAAATTTATCAGCTGTTTGACTATACATGCATTAAGTACTACCTACTTTATCATAGATTTCAGTATTTGAAGCCACTGCAGTAAACCTAAACATTACAAATAATCACATGTGAGAGACTGTAGCTGGCAATTGCTTTCATTGATCATCTATTCACACACATACAAGCATTTATGTTATTCACCAAGAAATTTAATGAAGTAATCTTCCAAATTTTGGGGTTAGGAGAATGCACTGAGTCTTTGAATAGTTATTATGCAGTTGATGAATGAACTATGTCAAGAAATTATGTACTAAACAACAACAAAAATCGAGTTTATGCTATAGTACAACTCACCTTCACGAAAGGCTTTACTTTGGAGCGCTTGTGGATTTTGTTTTTGCCCATCCTCTTGTGCACTTTACGGGGATACCTGTCGATGCCGGCGACGAAAGCGTGTCCGTAGGGCTTGTCTGAGGTGCCTTCGTCGTAGTTCTTCACCACGATCGCCTTGCGGCCCGCGTACCGGCCACTGAGGACCAGCACCACTTTCCCTGGTTTCATAATCTTACCCATCTTGGGTGGATCTGGAAACAACAAAACTAACCTTCAAAACCTGTGTTTTTGTCTATTTTTCTGTTATTCACAGCAAGAATTCCTATTGACAATGACGTGTATTGCTGTTATCACTGAATACGAACAGTTATGAGTGAGTATTCACTAAAGATTAAGCACAAATAACATGATAACCACCAATAACTCAGTGTACAACACGAACTTGAGTTTTCTATTTTTACGACAAATTATCAGTAATATCAAAAAATAAGGACACTATTAAATTGTGGGGATCACTATTTTGATATACGTGAAGTATTTTGTTCAATTTATTCCCTCATTTCACAGATTTTTACGGATATTTTTAGAAAAGTTTCCAAAACTCACATTCCCTTTACCCGTCGACTGAAAAAGAAACTGTGTTGCTATTGCAAAAAAATATGTAGGTTTGACAGTGACATTTGAGGATTTTGAGGTCGCGTTCATTTCACTGTCAAACAATTTACTAAAACCTGCCACCGTAAAATGCAACTATAAACTTACTTAGCTTGTTGTTTTAGAATAATCACCATTCTCCTACCGAAATTTAATTAGAGTTTCCCAATGAAAACTCATTCTACTATTTCAAGAACACGGCGAAAATAAATTGATTATTTTGATGTCTTCGACAGTCATCATCTGCCTAGCCTTTTCCCAACTATGTTGGTGACGGCTTCCAGTCTTACCGGATGCAGCTGAATACTAGTATTTTACATGGAGCGACTGCCTGTCTGACCTCGTTGATTGATGTCTTCCAGAGTGAAATCAACAAACCCGAGATCTTGGTAATTAGTCGATTATAAAATAACGGTTTTAACCATTTGGCTAGTATCTGTTTTTAGATCTCTAGTTTATCATAATGGCGCCAATTTTAAACTTTTCCACAGATTGTATTTTATGATTTCTTCCATTTTTTTTTAACCGACTTCAGAAATACGAGGTTCTCAATTCGGTTTTTTTTCATGTTTGTTACCTTAGTGCATTGTGGCTCTATTTGCCTTATAGCAAACAACGAAAATGCGAACCCGACGACACAGACTTCCCTTTCACTCACTTCTTCACTTTGTAGCATGGATATAATAAAAGGAGAATATGGCTTCCGTATTATTAATATACTCTGGGTTATGGATACGAAAATAATATATCAATGCTTTGTATGTCTTTTTTGGAAGTCGTTTATTTTTTTTATTCCCAAACAGCAATAATGCATTAATTTTAATTACGTTTTGGCCGAGCATCGAACATGAGTTCATAGCTCACCGACGCAGAGGAGCTCGTGCATGACCACCTCGGAAAATGCAGTTGCATATTAAGATATAATTCATATTACGTAATAGAACATAACATCACGGCTGCGTTCCTCGAAGGTCCGGCAGAGGAGAGGACACCTCACTAGTTATGTTATTGAGGCAACAAATTCTAACACTCGCTATGAAAAAAGCAGTTGGTGCTCGCCAGACAAGAGGAAGACAAACAGAAGAAAGGACAAATTCAAACAAGTAAGTTGATTAATTGAGTTTAATATCAATAAAATAAGAAAATTATTTACACAAATTTTATCAAAATACAAAAATAAAACACTGTCACATACATATAGGTAATAACGTTTGAGGAGGTACTATTATAATTACTCATTAGTCTTAGGTATGTTGCAGCGCAGCTGTATTTCAAACCTATTATATCCTCAAAATAAACATTTTCGGATCTAGGGAAATGTCGAAAAAAAAATCTTTTGTACATTTTGTACACTTACATCATATGATATTTGGGTTTAAAAGCACCTTCATTTATTACATAATAAAGTCTATCGAAATTAAATAAATATTAATTAGAGAACTTTCGGTAATACTGCAGCACAAATCATTTTTGACGTTACATATTCTAAATAATTTTTTTCATCGGAAATATTAATTTAATACAAAACATTTTAAAAAATTGTATAGTTTTTTTTCATTATTAGATTACCGTTTGTAACGTATGCATGTAGCAATTAAATCAAAATGTAATAAGTAATGTCTAAAGAGTTCGTGCTAAGAGTAAATCTCTAAATAACTTCAAAACAACTTGCTTTTATACCTAAATATCATACAATTTAATTAAAAAAATTACTTCTAACTATCATAGTCTGTCTAAGATATTTCTGGACATAATATCTGGACTTTAGTAAACTCAGGTTACAATCAACGTTACAATGATGTGCATTGTCATTTCAAGTGTTAATATAGCACTAATTGTGAATTTAAGTACGCACAATCAAACTAATGCGAAAACGATAACTACATTAAAATAAATATGAGAGACGGAATGTGCAGTGATGAGAGGCAGACGAATGAATGAAAACTACTACAACGTTCACTAGTAGGCCGTTGAAAAAAAACCTTTGCTACGTATTAAAAAAAATACGCTGCTGATATGTTCTTATGTAGTTTAAAAAAATATTGTATTTACTGGCACCGAAACTAAACAGTTTTGTTATTACATACTTACGCAAATTGTAACATTCACAACAAATACTATTACACAAGTTCTATACAAAATTGTCCTTAGATATTTCTTTTACATATTTCTCATGAATATTTACATACTTAACCCTTAATAAATAGAAGACAGTTATTGTATTTTTTTTCTATACATGTTCAAACGTATCACTCTCAAACGTCTTTGTAAACAGCGTTCGCAAACAAACTCGTATATCAAAAACTAGTGATACGTTTTATATATTTTGATATTTATAATATAATAGATATTTATTTATTTATGTACATAATGTAATCTCAACTGACTCACTTCTATTTTAACGTGTTCAGTACATCTCGTGTAATTTAGAATAATATATTCTTTTTACACTACAAATAGTATAAGTACAGTTTATCCAGGGCAAAATAGGAATTCGGAAAGTTGAGATCCGTTTTTACAGTGGAAACAAAATGGCGAAATATAATTAAATTTCGCTGGTTGAAAATACTAGTGTAGTTCAAATATACTACATCCAAAGTCAATATAGAATGAGGGACTGTCTCACTACATCCCAAAATGCGATATCTAGCAGATTAAAACAAAACTAAAAGAGATTTGCATGTTAATTCGTTTGAATTTTTATCTGTTAGATACAGCGGCCGCTTTTAATCTAACACCCGCCTTCTTCAGTCGATGAGAATCGGTTATCGATAAAAAAGCGGCCGACTAATGTCAATATTCTGCAATCGCAATCGCAATCGCATCGCATCGCGTGCAATCGTTTTCTATCCATCCTGACACCACCGACAGAAGTCGGATTGGAGTATCGGCCATATTTTATTTACGACCGATTTTTTGCCCGAATTTTGCCAGCGCAAAAGACTTAGCCCGTACTTATCAAGAGGTAGTGAAACGGAGCACTTAAGTAAACTAAACTATTTTACATTGTTGTCACGTTTTTAATTAAAACGCAGCTACATCCAAACGCAAAAAAACAGAAAAATATAAAGGTGGTTTACATAAATACTACATGGACTTTGTCTGAAGCATAGAATAACTCTTGTAAGAACCGTAACTGATGAAAAAAGATGTCATGTGCTTCAATCATTCACACTGGATCTGCGGCGATGGCCATACAATCAAATTAATATTCGCAAACTCAAGCAACTGTCCTGCCGCCTGGTGAGTTAATTTAGAACTAGCAACAAGTCAAATAAAACAGTCAATTGCATTGTTTAAAAAAATAATCAGCTGCCATGATATTACAATCATTTTGTCCTTGACAGTAGCTTGAGATTACGACGTTATTTTATATTTAATTATAAGTAAATTTTAGTGCGGTGTAACTATCAATCAATTATATAATTATTATAAGTGAAAAGAGGTAGATAGGTTCCCTACCTACCCAACTACTATCCAAAACCGTTAAAACGTCATACATGACGTCACAGATGACATGTGGAAGTATAGGTCAAGTCGTAATTATCGGGAGCGAACAAGCGACAAGACGATACGTAACTAGGCTAATTAGCCAAGTTTTGACGTTCCACTTGCAGAGCGTGTAAAACCTATCTACATATTTTTACTTATAATATCATTGCAATCAATCCACATTTTCAAACACGCAGATATGATATTAACGCGAACATTTCTTAAATCAGACACGCCGGTAATTTTAGACATAAGAATTTATCACCATCTTGCTTCCCGCAAGCCAGCACGAAGCCGCGTCACCTCGTGCTCATTAGCTATAACATTCCACATCATACACTAATAATTTGTCACTAATCATAAAATAGGAAAGTATTGTTATCACTATATTACAAGAATTAATAGACTTGACGTTTCCAATAAAGTCAAAATAGAGCAAAAAGGGATAGTAAGATATAGCAAATTGTTTACGGGTAATGTGGTGGTATCACAATAAAATTCAGGAAGTATAATAATTCCCACATCGAGGAGAAAATCAATAAATCAATGAACGAGACGCGTGCTCTAAGCTACCTGTGACTACAGAATATTTGGCACATTATTATCTCACGCGTCGTGCATTTTTTACGTTGAAAAAATCGTCATTGTTTATTTGTGTCAGACCGCTTTGCTTGTTATATTAGGGGATATAACAAGCTAAGCGATGTATGAAAACTACTGGAAGAATGAATTTCTAAGATAAACATCTGCGTCCAAATGTACTGAGTTCACAATAATACACTTATAATAATTTTTAGATAAAAAAAAACGTCAAGTAAAAAACGCACGCCGCGACATTTTCTACACCTCGCTGCGCCTGCAGAAAGTTTCAACTAAAAAAATTGAGGCAGATTAACGAATCAGTCAATTCCGTAACCTCCGACTACCTGACACGTCGACTTTAAACCTAAAGGAAAAACATACAACAGCTCCTTGAAAAACAATTTTTATAAATATATTTTATAAACAATAATTGAGACACTCGGGTGCTGATACATTTACTCTTTTATATACTTCTATATAATTATTATGTCATCTCGGAATCACAACACTGGGGGGACTATGTACACTCTCTCAACAAATTCACAATTAAATATAGGTCAACGTTACGAATTACTCACAAATATACATACATATAAAACTCTAGTCACTCGTTACGAGACGTCCCTCGAGCGAGGTCGGGCACCGGACACAGTCGCCCTCCCCGCGCGAGGGTCGGTCGGGGCTCACACGGAGATCTCGTAGTTGCAGTCGTACACGGAGGCGCGGTCGGGCGGGTCCGGCGGCGGGGCCCGCGCCTCCAGCTGGTCCTGCACCTCCAGCGCGCGCACGAAGGACAGGGGCCGCGCCGGGCCCGCGGGCCCGCGCCGGCGCGCCAGGGGCGAGGCGCCGGCCCCGCCCAGCGCGCCGGGCGGGAACACGGCCACGCCGCCGCGCGGCGCCAGCGGGTGCGCGTGCGGCGGCCGCTCGGCCCACAGGTAGTTGCCGCGCTGCGGCGACGCCGCCAGCTCGCGGATGTCGTCGGCCGTGGGCCGGTGCGGCGCGGGCGGCTCGGGCCGCAGCAGCTCGCCCTCGGACAGGAAGCGGCGCTGCGGCGAGGCGCGGCCGCCGACGCCGATGAAGTCGGGGCGGCGCGGCTGCGTCGGCGTGCCCGGGTTGGACCTGTCAGGCGCGGCGCTCACGTCAGGGGTTTAATCGCGCGAGCTCGTCCGAGCCCTCGCTATCGTTATCGTACGGCCTACGGACAGAAGGAGAAGGGAGCTGCGGGGCGAAGCGTTTGCACGTGCGATCGCGCGACTGGCGCCGCCGCCCTCGGACTGCGCACGCTCAGAACGTGAACGCGCTACGCCCGCGTTGGTCGGCACGCTCTCTCTCGTCGGGTACGATCGAGAGACGGACGATTCACCGCGGGCGTGCGCTTCTTCAAAGTATCGGTCGGTTATTTACATCAATCGTCACAAGACCGTACCGCAATCCCGACTACGTTGAAAAATGTCACAATTATATATAAAAACTAATCTACGTATAACCATGAGCATATAACACGTGTTTGGGATCAGAGTATAGTCATCGTTAGAGCGAGGAGATGACCGGGTTCTGAACGCGTAGAACTTTGGGTCCGGAGGCGGCGACCCCGCCTGCTACGGTTGCGGGGAGCATGCCAACGCCACATGCCACAACTATGTTACACTATCATATCATACACACTACCACTACGGTAACTACTGCATGCTTATCCTGGTGAAATAAGAATCTATAGCGCAATTTTAGTATCTCCTATGAAAAGTAAATATGTATGCAGCAAGATAGCTAATATAGCTTGCTTTGAAATATTTTTTTTATAATAAAAAAATTGTATTCATCAAATAAACCCAGATTTCTTGGCCTTTTAAATAAAAATAATAATGTGCAATGTGCCAAAAAAATAGTGTGCTCATTTCGTCAGGATAAAACAAATAACATCGGCAAGCAACGACACGACATATACAATGGCTTTTTACAATATGAAAATAGATCATTATTATTTTAAAATGAGAAGTTATGTTCAAGCTTTGGTGCTTATGTAACTGACTTTCTGCAAAACGAAGAATTCATAATAAATTCCAAATAAAAATACCAAGAATTGGGATAAAAATTAAGATAAATAGCAAAAAAAAATACTGAAATATAAAAAAAATGCTAGCTTATGACGTAAGAGCGGCGTAAAAATATACAAAAAAAAAGTATTTATAGTGAGTGTGACTAGCAATGATTCGTTTACCGTGATCATATCAGAGCATGTATATGATCATAAGTCGACCATAGACAGGCGTTGGTAGCCGTTATCAGCCATTGTATAGTGTGTCGAGCTACGCCTGCGCCCCGTGTCACAACAGCTTGCAAATAAAAAAGTAATGTATATTTTTATGTGGTATACATATTTCGGGTGAATTCTGTCCTACTTAATTCAAGTGACCAACATATAATAATAATTATTATTAAATACTCATAGTTTTGGTCTGCCTTAGCCACAGAAAGGAAAATGTAGACAGGCGGAAAGTATATTAATTATATAAATTGATATTCTAGACAGAATTCCCAATATAACCTAGTTACACCATCTTTTAAGTTTCATTTCAAATGCTAATTACATACATGTGCAGAGTAAAAAAAACCATGAAGATCTTTTGGTCCCACCCTCCCCATTAAAAGTATAGAAATAGTTAAATTCTGCCGGTTATTTTACCATACTCCACATGTTGCCTAAATACTATAAAATATAATAAAGATAGGTGTAAAGGTAGAACGTGCAAATTATTTAAAATACGGTGTAACTAATTATTGAATAAAACAAACTATTAAATATACAGAAAATCATGCCAAAGAAAAACTGCTTTATGCTTAAAGATACAATATTATACAAAGCAAAAACAAAGTTTTCAGTACTTTCAGATATTTTTTGCGCGCATTATTTACAATGTTATTACGTCGCATTATATTGTCCAAAAGTACGCCACTAAAAATACATATTAATAAAAAATAAAAGGAAAAACAACTCCAATTGGGGTCAAAATCCAGAAAAACCTATCGATTAGGTATTTTTAAATATACTTATTTAGCAAAAATCAAACCGAACAGTGCAGAGCCATGTCAAAAAAATTATATACAAAAGTAATTTCTGAATTAGTGGATATTTTTATTGTAGCTCTAGATCAAGGATTTTACAAAACTTACTGTTGGTAATCTGGCATCTAGAAGAAGAAATAGTTAGAATGCTTGATTCTACGTGGATAATTTTTAGGGAATTTAGAAAAGAAAATTGAATCTAAGGCCCGATTTCTGGAACGAAAAATTATCAACGCGTAAAAATTAAACGCAAGTCAAGTGATGCGATTGGCTGTTGATAATTAATTCAACCAATAACAGCAGGTTACGTGCGTTTGTCACTCATTCACTCACTCAAACTTGTCAGCTCATTTTTGTGTTGATTTTCGTTCTAGAAACCGGGCGTAAGTAATGAAATGATGAATAATTGTAAAAAGATAACTACATAAAATCAAATGTATTGGTTGACAGTGTAAAAACTAAGATTTAAAAAAATGCAGCTAACAGTGAGAAAAACTTTTTAAAAATATCCACAAATTCTTTGTAAGTAAAGAAAAATGGCCATAAACACACAAACACACACAAGAGCAAACAACGACAGTTAACGAATTACCGTTGACACGTCGGCTCTATGCGTTAGGTCCACCTGACGCGGTAAGCGGTAAATCACAAAGTTTATATTTCGTGTCGTACAAGCTATGAGACCACAAATATTGTTGTTGTATTTATTTATTAGTAAAGGGTTATCAAGAGCATCTGTATATAATATATCTAATGTATGAACCAATGAACCACCACCGACGCGGAAGACATCGTGATGTACGTGCGCCAAAGGTTGAAGTACGCGCCGAGAGTACAGCTGCTGGAGTCGCATCGCAACGTCAACTTTGAGGCGTTTGTGGTGCGCATACCAACATGCTACCCACACCTGATGATGGAAGAAAGCTTTTGGCCGCAGGATGTGGTATTCCGCCGCTTTCGCGGACAAGTGCCACCGGAACGCACAAAGACATAGTGCAACTAAGTGATACTAACATAGTTATTAAGCTTTATTTACTAACAAAGTTGTTACTATATTATAATGTATACTTAGGTTAAGGTATGTATCTATGGGTCTTTGTTACCTGATAATAAATGGTTTATTATTATTATTTTTATTAATACCCTCGGACTTATACAGTCGCCAATTACAGGTTAACCGGCATTCTCAACAATAAGTGATTGTTATTGCAAGTAAATATATCGTTTCTGTCCAGATAATGAAAAGGATGAAACAAGAAAGTACCTTCCCGTGGTCGTGGTCGTGGTCGCTGTACTAACATACTTAATAAGCTACTATCGGCCCGCCCCAGCTTCGCACGGGTGCATTTTTTTTTTTCAAATTTCCGAAATTTTTTTTCATACAAACTTTGTCCTGGCAATATTCGCAATAAAATAATATTGCGATTATAAATTGAGATATAAACTATCCTATCTTTCAAGTTGGATGAAGCTGCACACAGTGTGCAATATTTTATTAAAATCGGTTCAGTAGTTTCGGAGTCCATTGCGGACAAACAACGTGACACGTAATTTATATATATATATATAATATATTAAGATGGTAGCATGCGATCCTTTTCAGTGGTCAGGTTTTAGTTTTTAAACTTATTTTTTATTTAATTATTTTGGGGCTTATTTCAGTAATATTTATATTTTTCAAATGTGCCAATTAAGCCCTTTCATTTGATACCCAACAAGGTACCATCCCAAAACATTCATTTTTAAATTAATTACTTTATGTCCTTTAGAGGGTCCCATTTTGAATTTAGTGTGACGTCACATAGCCCATAACCAGCGGACGGTCAAGACGCTGATAACGATACCTCATTTGTCAAATTATTATAATTGCTTTTGAAGTTATGAGGGAACAGATGAAAATACATACATACATACATACCGGTTAAAATCATAACCCTCCGTAGTCGGGTAACTAGAAACTAGTTTTCGCAATCAATTTAACAGCTTTTTTTTCGAAAATAGTTTCGGTTATCGAAAGATAAAAATTTGACAGTTCAAAAGTTAAAAGATGATGAAGATGGCGGCCGATCGTTGCGCACTATTGGGGCAGTTTAGATTAAGAGAAAATACAGTGTGCCCTATGCTTTACAATACGAAAGGTGGACGAAATAAAGCCATGTAGGGACACTGGAAAAATTAAAGATGGATACAGTCAGTGATTAAGGGCACACATGAATAAAATAAATCCACTAAAAACGCATTTTTTTTTTGTTCTATTTTGTTTGTGGTCTCACTGCATGTCATTTAGATTATTTTGTTTCGTTTATATACAATGTTTACAATCCCAGTTTAAATACATAATACATATTTAACTATGGACAAAAATAAGTATTAAATTATATTTTTGTGGCATAATAGGAGGGTAGACTGAGATGTATTTTCGTGGATTTTCAATATGGCTGTTTTATGAGCGCACTAAAATATTGATTATAAATTACAATAATTACTATTGTCATTGAATACCTAGTTTCAGGTGTAAAACAATGATTTGGGAAGTTTTCAAATGCCTGTTTTATAAGTCAAGTTCAATAGTGTTACGATAATACTATTATTCCAATTCATAATTAATATTTTATAGTGCACTAGGGCGCCGTTTCATATTTTCATTTAGTAATATTGACAAATTTATGAAAACAGGTAAGTAGATATTTGACAGCTATTTGCGACGTTGCCAACTTTCTGATTGCACCCACTCACTTAATGGTTAATCAGTACTGTCTATGAATTATTTTAAGAAAGTTAATGAACTTTGAATATTGTATATAATAGAACATAAGCATAATCAGCCTATAATGTTCCCACTGCTGGGAAAAAAGGCTCCTCTCTTTTAGAGGGAATGGGCCGTGATCCACCATGCGGGCCCAATGCAGGTTGGTAGATGTCATGTCTTAGAATTTTTGGTTCTGAGAACTTTCAATGAAATGCCTGATATACAGGGTTATTTGTAAAACACCAGCAACCTCTTAAGAGGTCATTGTATTCATCATTATGAACAACTTTTATTATGGGACCAAACCTGAAATCGCGAAATAAAATCAGCTGTTTCCTACATTTATGTTCGTGTAACTCGTCAAAATGTAGGGAACAGCTGATTTTTTTTCGCGATTTCAGATTTGGTCCCATAGTAAAAGTTGTTCATAATGATGAGTACAATGACCTCTTAAGAGGTTGTTGGTGTTTTACAAATAACCCTGTATATGCGTGTTTCACATGAATTTATAGGTTGGCAAAAACAAGGAAAATTTTAACCTATTGACCGCCCCAGACGGATTAATACGACATATGTTTTCGTACACGTGCCGGCTCAGACGAGACTGAGAACATGTTATTTATTTATGTATATAGAGTAAAATACATAGGGACATAGGGTTCGTTTATGTTTTTTATTTCATCGCACGACCCTATTCGTCGTAGATATTTGCCGGTTTATGAGCTGGGCGCGGGGGGGCACTGCAATTGATACAAGACCAAGTGGCCAGTAGGTTTATTACTGGTCACTTAATGTGTAAAAATGGACACTTACTCAAAACAGTGTGAAACCCGTTTAATTATTTCAGATTGCAAAAGGAACTTAACAATCTCAGACTTTCCACAACTTGTCCACATTTTAAATATATTAGTAAGCAACCCTTACATCTTACAAAGCTAAATATACACCAATGACAATAAATATCGACAGTTAATAGTGTTCCCAAACTTAGTAACCTCTAATACGTGAATGCAAAACATTTTACATGCAAATAAACACTGAATCAAATCAAAAACGTATAAGCACAATACCGACTACTTACAGGAGTATAACTTTGATCGATACAATTTTCAACACTAGAAAACCGGTTTACTGGTTTTCGGTATTAAACGATTTTATTTAGAGATCTTAAAATGTCAAATTCAAAATTATACTTTTGTTTTGAGTCGTACCGTGGTTTAAGCGATGCATTCCCGGTTTTAGGTAGAAGGGGATCAAAACCATTTTTGTTAATGATGGGAACAGGCCATGATACAATGGGAAATAATATAAATACCTATTTAACCATTATGGGAACATTTTCTCCTCTCAATAATCAGCCGATTAGGAAATCCTTTATCGAAATTTTGATCTAGTAACATTTAAGTAAAATATTACAGTGTAAAATTCAATTTGTCGACGTTGGAGTCGAGGGTAATTGTAGATTCTTTGAAATTAAATTGCGGAAACTGAAAGGACATTCTTAAAACTGACTTTTATATTGTTTTAATTCCTTAATCCGAAAAAGATCTTTTTCGTCTTTTTATGCGTTTTTCATGTCATGCAGATTTGCTCTCGCACATGGAATTTGCTCGCATACTTTGCACGCTCAATGCACCCTTATTATGATGCGTACTTATGCGTGATATTACGCGGAACACTCGTCTATGGCGCACGTGTCATCACGCCTGCGAGCCAATCCCGCTTACGAGAGCAGTTCCACATAACATTAAAAACACTATTACTGTGGCAACTGCAACCAAATTCAAAATGCGACAGTAGGGTTACCACTTCATCACCATTGATCCTTCAGTCTCCGCCGCTCCGGCTATACTTGGTGGTACATACCTTCTGACCGGACTGCTGACGGCCAGCGGCGTGGGCACTCCCAGCGCCTTGATCCTCTGCTGCATGGTGGGTGAAGGCCGGGCGCCCCCGTTGGAGCCCGCCTCGTATCTCACCGGCTCCATTACCACCCGGTAGCCTGACGTCGTGGTGCCACCGTGGCTGGAACATTTCGTTAACAAGTGTGATAGGTCGTAAACGAATCTAGCTCGGCGTGGCCATTAAAGAAGAGTCGTGGGGTTCTGTAAGTCCAGTTGATACAAATATCGCATCTATTTCCTTCCAACTAACAACTTCCTTTTGAACAAAGGCCATAGATTAACACATAACTATTTTTTGCTCACCTGGTATTTCTTGAGAGCGGACTGAGTCGGGGATAATGGTGCGGCCTTGGCGGCAGGTGATGGTGCTGTTCAGGCGGGAACAGGTTCGCGGCGGAGCCCCGTCGCTGCATAGAGGGCGGCGTAGGCTCACAGTCGGCCGACTGCGAAGCGCCCGGCCCGTCCAACTCGCCCTCAGCCTCCTCTCGCCCCGGAGACAGCTGCGAGGGCGCCGCCCACACCAACTTTACACTCTAGCTCTTACTCACTCTCCGTGAGAGGGTTTATGGAGGATATTACCCCTCGGTTTGAGAAAGGGTAGGAAACAATTTGTCTTCAAACAATTAATTTTTTTTTTTTTTAGTCTTAAGACCTTACAGAATGAATAATGGTAGACAGGGAACAAAAAATGGGATAAAATCAATAATATTTAGGGTATTTCCTTCTCATCCACGTAAAGCAGCTTAAGGGCGAATTCCACAAAACTTTTATGCCTAGAATAAATGGACCGATTTAAGCAAAAATGATCCAATCCACACAAACCTCATTTGGAGATAATTGATATGACAGCTATAGGTTGGATCATACGGATTTTCGTCAATTTATTAACATAGAGTTAAGTTATTTTTGGAGTAGGTACACTAAGTCACAAAAACTCGAAATTGTCGGTATTGTGGGTTGGATCATTTTTGATAATATCGGTCCAAATCAAATCCCGAGAATAAATTTTAAATTTGTGACAGTTTTTCCATAATAGAACTGTTAGATATCAATTTCATATTCCACGGATAAAAGATATCTAGATAGACTTTGGTAAAATTAGCCCTTAGTCAAAAGTAATTTAAACCAGAGTTAAGATTAAGAAGGAACAGATAGATTTAGTAAAGATAACAAGGACAGCACCACCACACTTAACATCCATTCAACGAAAAAAAAATAATATTAATTGATTAGTATGTTAAACAGCGCCATTGCATTTTGCATTAGTTTGGACAAGCGTGTGAATGTGAAACATTGACATTGGCCCCGATTCTGTGATTCAAAAACTAAACTAAATTTAAGTTCAGCGCATCTTTTTCTTTCTATTTTATTGAGAAAAGGACAGAGGATAAATATTAATTTAGTCCTGTCAAATTAGTCAGCGCCTGACGTAAATTGACGTATTTTTAGAAGCCATATTTTTAATCACGTCTAAGCTTGTCTATGGTTTATCTAATTTGACAGGAGTAAACTAATATTTATCTCCTGTCCTTTTCATATTGAAATAGAAAGAAAAAGATGCACTGAACTTAAATTTAATTTAGTTTGTGAATAACAGAATCGGGGCCATTATGGCACACTTAAAAGATTTATTAGTGAGATTTCAGACTCGTACACAAAGCTATAAGAAATATATAAAAAAATATAATAGATAAATAATTTTATTCAATTTAGGGTTGATTTTTCCTACGTCAGATAACTTTTATTCGAGGAATAAAATTGACGTTTGACAGTTTTTTGTATGAAATGACTGTCAAAATTATTCCTCGAATAAAGTAATCAGATGATTGGAAAATCAGCTCTTATAAATAAGTATTTTATGAGATTAGTGTTTCAATTATTGGCTAAGTCGGAATGATTATAAAATTGATTTTAGATATTGATCTATAGGCTATAAAAATTTGTGCAAGATCTAAACATCACCCGTCTTATTACAAAATGAGTTTTAACTTTAGACCTAGCCTAAACCTTCGAGCCAGTTGCCACTGTATTTGGAACTTTATTCCGACGAACGTAAAGTTCTTAATGCAATATTGACAACTTTGACTCGGGTTTAACGTCAGTTTTTGTACAAGAATTTTAACTTTGTCGGATTATAGTTCGTTTACAAATAGCTCGATGATTTAAACCTTGGTCTAAAGATAAACCTTGTTTTGTAAAGCCGAACTAACGCCCGCTTCAGCAAATTACTAAGCGAATTTAATACATCGTTCTGATTCAGTCAATCGTTTGAAGTTGACAGAGAAAGAATGATGTTTTAAATATATTTAACGCTAGTGATTTGTGGTACAAGGGGGGCCTGAGATCTAGATTTCTAAATTCTAAACTACAGATTATACCGACTTCAACCAATATGGTTTACTTTCACAGTGCACAAAAAACAAGTAATTGTTTTAAAAAAATCTAACAATGCAGTTGATAAAAAAAAATGCGTGCAGAACCGTACACGTAATAGAAGTGAAACTTCCTTAAGGATTTAGTGTGGGGGACAGAGAGAGTAACCTCTTTCTTCTCTCTCATATAAATTAGTGTGCATACACACGAGCGACATGCGTTAACGGCAGGGGAAACTACGCCCAATGGCTCCCGTCAGCGCCCGCCGTCGCTGCTGTTAGTTCTGCCGTTAAGAGCCTATACTACCTCAGCTAAAATTCACTCTTTATCTCGTTCGCACGATACTGCTCGTGGACTGGATGAGAGCGAGACAGAGTGCGGTGCTAGGCGGCAGGCAGCGCCAATAGTTTAGGTATTTACTTTTTACGGTGAAAATAATGATAATAAAAAAAACATAAGACCTGATACAAAGTTTCATGATCTAATTTGAAGTATTTTTTGAATACCAGCGGTTTATTGTTCGGTTTGGAGGTAACTTTGTATTTGTTTTCTATAGAGAAAATTTTATGGAATCGTGTTTTCGTCTAACATAAGACCTAACATTAATCCTCAACTTTACCATTATATTATTTTTTTATTTTTTTTTATTATTTCAAAATTAATGCTGCAGTATTTTCGACATAACGGTCCTCCGTTATGCTCCGTAATGGCTTAGCATGATCCTTCATGCTAAGCCATTTGAGGTAGTATAGGCCCTTAACGCGTGTCACTTGTGTGTTCAGAGTACGAAATGTGCCGAAAAGTGACGAGTCCCCGAAATTTCATTTTCAATTCTCATCCAATTATCGAATCGCCGCCTAAAAAGTTTCACTTCAAAAACAGATCAATCTGAGAAAGGTAGTAACGTAAACATAAAATAATTTCAGTAAAATGACAGTGCAGAAAAAAACAAAAATATCGATATTGTGCATTATAAAAGTGAGACCAAAATCACATGAGAGAAATCAACGGTATATGGCCCCGATCACAATTACCACAACCACACCACAACGACAACACGTGGGCATGAAAATGAATAGTTTATTCACACAGACCACATTTGGCCGTCAGAAAACCGTGTGGGCGATACCGACCACATTAAGGCCACGTCGCAGCCACATCGCAAACACAACGATCTGTCTGTAAACACCAGCCACAACGCAACCACATCGCAACTACAAGCGACAACGCAACCACATCGAAATTTTGTAGTTACAATAACTCAACTGCAAGAAGCTGCAGCGAAACTATTCACATGTAACCACTGCTTGCCCACATTTCTGTCGCTGCGATGTGGTGTTTTTGTGGTACGTGTGTTCGGGCCCAAAGTATGTTGTTAAACCGTCGATTTCCAGTACAGTACCATCACCATGACATTACCTTTGAATAGTTTCAGAAACATTAGTAGAGAGCCAGACATATCATGTCTTCAATTCACATGAATAGGATTTTAACAAAAATGTGCAAGTGCTAATTTCGACCTTATGTCTGTGAATTGAAGGTATGTAATTCGCTCTACAAGCATGATAACTAGATGATGCTACTGCTTTACTTTATTGAAACAAGCTGTATTGTCGTTTAGTGAAGCGTGTGATGATATAAAGCTAGACGCTGTAGTTAAAAAATGGTTGAAAATGAGAATGAAAGTTATTTAGATAGTGTGTTAGTAAAAACGTTATGAAAATCTATAATTTTATTAAAGGCTGATTTTTCAATCATCTGATATTCGGGGAATAATTTAAAAAATTAAATCCTAACTTAACTAAAACAAAAAATAAACTAAAATATAGCGTCGAAAAATTCATCCGCATCGCTGTCGACTGGTAATGTACCCAAGAGACTGGCGGCATTACCACGTTGAATGGCAATGTTTAGCCTCTGGCCAAGGTAAAAGCCAGCCCTTGGGTCATGGGAAGTGTCAACCAGTCGTTTCGAGATTTCCTTAAAAATAACATGAGCATTCGGACCCCACGGCCCGAGGGTTTCAACCCCAAAACGGCTCGAAAATATAACTTCAGATAAGGTTATTATATTTTCGCCGTTTGAGGTTTTCCGCAGCCGCAGCAGCAGCGCCAGCACAGCATGCCGAGCCAGGAAGATGGGATGGCGCAAGAGTATCGACACACGTTGCGTATAATTTAATTTGGGAATAATTTTAAAATTTTGTCAGTTATTTTATACAAAAACTGTCAAACGTCAATTTTATTCCTCGAATAAAAGTTTTCTGGCGATGGAAAAATCAGCTCTTAGTCAAAAAAATTTAGTTAATAGATGTCTGTATCCTACCCTTTTTGACAAAAATGAGATGACAATACAATATGTTAAATGACACAGGGTTACTTTTCAATGACCAGCCAAATTTAAGGATGTGGTACAGACCATTAAACTAAACAACTTTCTCCATGGGATCAATATCGTAATCGCGAAAAATTTATCAACTGTCCCATAGAAAACTTCAATACCTACTCGACCTAAACGTATGGGACGGCTGAATTTTTATTCGCGATTACGATGTTGGTCCCATGGAGAAAGTTGTTTAGTTTGATGGTCTGTACCACATCCTTAAATTTGGCTGGTCATTGAAAAGTAACCCTGTATAGAATGAAAAAAAAAACCAATGATACCACCCATTTTTATGTGTATTGTTTCACCTTATTAAGAATCTGAAGACCCTAGTTGTGATTATTTTTATAATCTGAGTACAGAATTTTTAAAAGACTCCCTTGATTAACATAATAGTTTTAAGTCATGGCTTCTAGGCACCAAGCTGTCTTCGGAACACTGGGGGTCCGGACAGCCCAGAATTTAGAAGACCCTGACTCTATTATAAATGTGAAAAGACCTTGAAAATGAAGACACCTGGGTCAATATACCCACAGAGTTAGATACACTTGTTACACTATCTTTAAACCCAAAAACATTTTTACAAGTTCCCATCCTTTCTCTGATTAAGGTGGGTCCACATTTATATCATTTCAACGCACCCTACACGGTGACCGTGCCAGATACGCGTGGTAAAAATAGTTTGACAATAAACGTCTACAGGATCAAGTAAAATTAGCTAGCGAAACTACGCAGACATGATTGATATCGATATCCAAACATTGTTTTTACTACACTACACTGATTTTCTAAGGTCATACTTCAAGTAACTACAATACCTGCGATCGTTGACCCCAAAAAAAAAATCATCAAAGAATATTTCTTTCGTTTTATCATGTTTAATATACATAATTTTAACATTTAAATGAGTAACCGTGGAGTTTCTTGTCGGCTATTCTCCATAGAAACGACCAATTGGAACCGCGAACTTAGCTTTTGACGTTTCATAAGTGTTTATGTGAAATATATTACATTGATACCATCTCGTCTGCAGAGTTTCGCTAGCTAATTTAATTTGACCCTGTATATTACTGTTTTTGCCACGAGCAACTGACACAGTCACACACGCTGTACGATGCGATGAAATGTCACAAAAGTGTTCCACCTTTGCTTTATCTTCAACTGACACAGTCACACACGCTGTACGATGCGATGAAATGTCACAAAAGTGTTCCACCTTTGCTTTATCTTCAACTGACACAGTCACACACGCTGTACGATGCGATGAAATGTCACAAAAGTGTTCCACCTTTGCTTTATCTTCTCCCCACCAGTTCAGTTCATAGCTTAGCTTAGCAATGACAGCAAAGCGTCTGGCTCTCACCTTGTTATAGTGTGCGTGCGGGCCGGCGGGCCGGTGCGCCGAGCCGTTGTCCGCCGTGTACGTCTTTACCTGGTGCTGCGTGTCGGTGGCGATCGTAGATATCGCCGACGCCGAGTGAGTGCCTCCCGGCATCGCTTCCCGCCGCTTCTTACCACCTTTGTAGATGTATTTCGACGGTCGGACTAGACTGTAAATTACACAATTTTTATTTATATTAGTGTGTGTGTGAAGAGAAAGAAAGGGGAATTGTGAATTTTTAGCTTTTAGTTCTTTAACTCCGTGGTGTAAAGTAAAAATTAGACATGCACGAACGGTTCTGTAGGTACCACAAGGCAAAAAACTTGGAAAAAACACATTCCTTGTATAAAATAAAGAGTAAAAAATTTAAGTATTTGTTGTTATAGTGGCAATAGAAAATACACACTGTAAAAATTTCAACTATTACTATTCATGAGATACAGCCACTGACAGACGGACGGATAGCGGACCCTAGGAGCGATAGGAGCGGAGTAATAGGGTTCCGTCGGCAAACTTTGGGTTAGGATTCCTAAAAATGGAAGAACTCTCACGATGATTGCCTAGCTAAAAGCAGAAATGTAGCCAAATAACGAATATTTTCTCTTCTCTTCTGCTGCAATGTTAGGCCTTATGTGTATCTATTTACTCTCCTAAGCTACTAATACTTGATCCCTACCTAAACGTTGCAACAAAGCAGAATACGCATCTTCAACGTATTCGGTTCTTGTTTAGTGCAAATCCTCGTTTCTATTTGTTCGTTATTATTTGAATATTTTGGTCTTTTGAATCTGTAAAAAGAGGGGCAAATCTCGTAATTTTAAGAACATTCACAGTCTTGATATCTGTCTCAATCTGTCAAAAATACCTCTAGTTTCCCTACGTTTTTGACATTTGTTTGTCGCCGAGACGAGACAACGACTAAATTTAGAACGTTTTAAATTACAAGAATTGGCCTTCGGGTATCACAGTGGAGCTGGATCAAACCTGATTACTCTACAATAGTTAACACAATTAACGCAAGACCTCATACACCCCAATTAGAGTATTGAGTTAAAAGCATAATACAGTAGACCAAATCTCAGGGGCAATAAAAACAGCAGCACAGGTCGATCGATCAGAGGGGCAATTCTCGTAATTTTAAAGAACGTTCACAGTCTGATCTCAGTCTCAATCTGTCAAAAATACTTCAAATTTCCCTATATTTTGACAAGTTTTTGACATTTGTTTGTCGCCGAGATGAGACTGCGACTAGATTTTGAACGTTTTAAATTAGCAGTTTTGGCCTACTGGTTAAGTTACGCTTGCCGCGGTTGGTCTGTGGATGGGTAACCATCTTTATATAACGAGACCCCTCCGTGCCTCGGAAAGCACGTAATACTGGTATTCAGCTGCTTTTAGTTAGACTGGAAGCCGACACCAACATAGGTAATTGGGAAAAGGCTAGGCAGATAGTAGACCAAATCTTAATTTTTTTAAAGCTAAAATAAAAAAAAACTATAATTGACTAGCAGTGCTGGCACAGTGGTAATAGCTACCACCAAGAACTTAGTGTAGATTATTTCATCACCACTGCTCACAAAACGGTGAAGGAAAACATGGTGAGGAAACCGGCATGTAATCGAACCAAAAATTCGAAGCCATGTGACATCTACCAACCCGCAATAGGCCCGCATGGTGGATTATGGACCACTCCCTCTGACAGAAAGAGAAGGCCTGTGTCCCAGCAGTGGGAACATTCACAGGCTAATAATAGTGCTATTATTAGTAAGAAAATCGTATTAACCCTAGCATTAAATTTTGCATTTAAAATTGAGTCTTTTTGCCTTGAAATAAGATTTAATTTTCTATGGCTCAATCGGCGGCGGTCAGTATGGAAAGACTACAAATTTTGAAGAAAAAAAAACCTATTTTAAAAGTTATTAAAAAGGACTTGCGTTAATTCTGTTACACCTTGCATATTTTACAAAATGATCCGACAAAATTGACTGAACTAAATGAAAAGTGACTACATATTCTACAGTAACTATCTAGAATCGACCAGAACCAAAATCCATGTAAATACGTATCTACAATCCAAATTGAAATGTAGAAAGCAAACCTCAGAAGGCGCGACAGCTTAGAGCATTAAACCAACCGGAGACGCCATTGTCAGGCGTTCCCCGCTGCCAAAGGTACGAGACCGTCGGTCATATCAGTCATATAAAACTAGTTGCCGCGCGTTCCACGTCATTCAGCAAATCACACTAGCGCGGAACGAACGTAAGAGAAAAATGCCGAATTGCAGTGTTTTTTCGTGTAAAAATAGATCGGAAACATCTAGTAAACAAAAGGATAACCTTACTTTCCATCTATAAGTATTATTTTGTCCTAATAATAACATAAAATACAATAGATTTGCAAAAAACCAAAAAATATTGTCGGTCAATGAATGTTGCCACTAAATTGTACAAGACCTAATTTAGTGTAATTTTTAAAGTTGTAATTTATAAATATTGACAATTATTTCAAACTTCTATTTCACATTTGTTATTCTTATTACTGTTTACAACTTATTTTGTTACTTTATAAGATTTTTTTACTAAAGCCTTTAAAAAATTGCTATTTATTATCAAATAATTGATTAATGATATCAAACATATGTTCCACAAATCTCTTACAATTTTCTCATATCGTTATTCTTCATTACTATAAAATATTTACAGGTCAAGTTATCCCGGAAATACGCAATTTTTATATTTAAAAACAGGCCACACTGTAGCAAAATGAGGGCTGTGACAGCATAGAAACAAATATCGATATCGACTTTATGAGTATGTTATTCCAGGGACTGAAAGCGGTTACGGTTAAAGGTTAAGATACCTCAAAAATATAACGGTACCGATTCAAAATAGATGTTGAGCTATACCGGTACCCATATAAATAAAGGTTAGGATAAATTGTTATTTAACCGTTATACGATTTCGGTACCGAAAAACATGGTGACGGCGCGGCGCGGGTGCACGTGGGTGTCTACAACAACTTGCTGCAACTTGACCTTATGTTTGTTGTACTAGTGGTAGGCAGTTAGCGCGTGAAGGACATGGAGTGATTTAACGATCGCTAACGACAGAAACAGACAGAGTGGCGAGCCGGTGTGTCAAAGAAACCCTTGAATGAATGATAAATGATAAATGATTTTATTTCTGTAAGTAGGTTTGTACAAACACTTTTACACGTTAATCATATTTTTTTAAAACGAGATGAGGTCGGCGTTTCCTAACTGACTACTCTGAGAAGAAAGGCCGAAACAAACTCAGAGGTCACAGTCTCTTTTAAAGTCCAGACATAATCTTGGTCAGATATCCTTATTTAAAAAGGTTAAGGTATTGGTACTGATATTATTAAAAAGGTTATGTTACTTCTACTGAAATATACCGGTATGAATTTCGTACCTTAAAATACGGCTACTTTAAAAAATAACGATATCGTTATATTTCGGTTATCGTTATTTAACGGTATGACGTCATACCCAAATTTAAAGGTACCTTTATTTTTGGGTGATACAGTCCCTGTGTTATTCTATTAATTTTTCAGATTTACAAAAGATGCAATGACTCGGGATGTTTGGATTTGGCTTGAGCAAATCATATTTCGTGGACTCCTAAACGTACTAGTACAATTTGCTCACAGCATTTTGAAGCTTCATGTTCTAGAATACAATCTAATATCAAGAGACTCCGTGCTGCTACTGAGAAATTCCTAATAAGAAAACCAATAACACTGCCCGACCCGGGTATTGAACTCAGAACGTCGTGTTCAGCATTCATCCTTGCGAACACTAGACCATCGAGGCAGCGATGATATTCTGTGAAAATCTTACCGTGAAAACTCAGGTGAAGTGAGCGTGGAGTGAGCTGTCAATAGTGTCAATTCCTAGATAAAACAAACTCACTTCACCTAAGTTTTCATGGTGAGATTTTTACAGAATCTACCGGCAGTTCTTGTACCGTGACAATGAATCCTTATAGACTAACTTTAAAATCTAAATCCTATGTTACCTATTTAAAAAGAATTGATCTGCATTGAACATCAATTTGATAAGTAAATATGAAAAAATAATTAAATAAAGAAGAGCCTTTTTTATCACAACTATTAGCTGAACTCATCGACAGCAAAATATCGATAGTGTCAAGCACTTTCATCGCTTACACAAAAATGACGTCATCCCGTATTCTGACAGGGCGTCTCTGTGTGAGTTAGTACATGTGTGCGTATAGTTTATGCTTGTGTTCGATAATTTTTTCGTGTGCGTGAGTAACAACGCGATCGAAAATGCATTAGTGTGTTATCACTATTTGTGTGCGTTGCCTCGTCCCCCACGATGAAAGTGACAGACTTATTCGCATAGATATTAGTGCTCGTTGCGTCTCCGGTTGGTTTAATGCTCTAAGCGCGACAGTCAATAGAGTAGTTCTTTTATTTCTTTTTTCTCGGAAGTGTTAGTTACTAGTTCGATCCTGAGAAAGAGAAAGCTTTTATTCGCTCGAAATTTTATTGCATTAGACTAGCTGATAATACTGAAAGAAAGAAAGAAAACACGTTTATTATGCCGTCATACGGTGAATAGCCATAATTGCTTATGCCATATATAAGAAGAAAAGAAAGAAAAATAGATTTCTTTTTGTTTGCACATGCAAACAAAAAGATAATTAATTCTAATGACAGGATAAATTAATAAAAACAAAATATATCTATATTCACACGAGTACAAAGCAGAAGTTAGTCGACGGCTGCACGTCATGACTGTGACAAGAAGGCTTCCACTCAGCATGATGCTGTGCTTTATAGGAGACCCACAGCACAGAGCTGGTTTTCAGTGGTTACCCAAAAATGGCTTACATGGCTTTTAAATTTGGAGAGCAATGTTTTCGGGATAAGTTATGCCTTTTTGACTCTGGCTACAAACGAATTACAGCTTTATCACCTACATAGAAAGGTAGATAATTCCTTGGCAAGTTGGCAAGTCCGAAGTTAAATTTAAGCTACTCATAATAAAAAGTCAGGAAGCGTAACTGAACAAAATCAACGAGAAATTTGGCTCCAAACTTCACTACATTGACAAAATATCTCGAGTATTCGAACGAAAGAACACAACATGCAAATACGCCAATCAGCTGCGCTCGCGTAAAGCGTTGTATTCCGGCAAGCGCCGTGATTGGTTCTGGTGCGCGGTGGTCTTTTCGGCAACGCCCACCGCGGTAAACATTTGCGTGGTGCCATTTTTGAGCTTGAGTTACATTTCTTGACTTTTATTATTCGTAGTAATTACGTAATTTTTGATAATAATGTTAGTTACGGCTTTTTGCCGAAAGACGACAGAATAGTGCATTGACTGGCGCACCATCTTATACCTTGAGGGATACACAAAATTGCCAGAAATAATTTTCTATTAATATAAGTGCAAATATCACCAATGAAACTGAATACGATCATCAGTCAGGCAGATCAATATATTCCTTTCACAGTTATTTTGCCTCTTACTTTTGCATCATTGCCCAAATCACTGTGATCTTTATTCTCATTCTAATAAGGTTTCTTTTTGTTGGGTTTCTGCCATCGACAAGTCGGTCAAAATCGTTATGACCTTTATTCTCGTTAGAATAAGGTTGCTTACGTTACGTTGATACTGTCAGAGGTAAAATAAATTTGAACGGACTGTACATTTAAATTGCGCAAGAGCTGTCAGTGTCAATATTCCACAACAATAGATGACACTGACAGCTCTTGAACGCGATTTTAGAAGTGCTGATCACCTTTAGTTTAATTGGTGAAATCTGTCCTAAGTGGTTTTTCTTGTAGGGGAAAATTTAAGGGTATTAAAAAGCAATTTGATAGCATCGAAAGCAATATATCAGCAGCCTTAAGTTTATACAAAGCTACTCGCTAAACATAACTTTCGGAACATTTTAATATTGGGCGGGATTTCGTCCGCGACTTTCTGCCGCATTTTCCCCTTCGATCAAGAATACACTAGATACAGTATCACGAACAAAAACTCAATGATGCATGTGTGTGTGTTTGTCATTGATGATGAATGTTGCGGCACGCGTCAACGACAGAGACAACTAAATAAAATAGCGAGTGTTTATTTTTTTATTTTTAGCTGGTTCGATTCGCGGTTTAGGTAAACTTGTCGAAAAACCTATGAATACAATATTTTTCTTTTTAAAAATAAAGGAATGTTTCCTTTAAGTAAAATAATCTATCTTAAGGATTTAAAGTGGTTTCCCTTCAGGGCCCATTTTCCACCCTGTATATTAATGTGTAAGTCTGCTAGTCATCGGAGAAAATGTAAAAACAAATTCGTTTGCAGCTTGAAAATAAATTCATTTTGTAAAATACAAAAATAAATATTCTGAAAAAAAGCTTGAATTCTAATTCTATGCAATTGGGTTGAAAAAATATATTGGTAATTTATATTTTATTCTATTTGTGAGGCCACATTGCCTTAATTTTCAGGCCACCACCAACTCTGAATCTGGTGTATTCTTGATCGATGGTTTTTCCACTCAGATATCTATCCTAATACAAAAGGCCACTTACCTAGGATATTGTGGCCCAAACTGCGTATAACAGCAGTTGTACCAGCAACCCTTCGAGAAGGGGTTGTACCCGCCGGTGAACTTCCCCGTCACCTGTTCGTTCGTCGTGCGCCCTCGGGACACCAGCACCATGTGGAACCCGGTCAGACCGAATATAGGTATCGCTAGTAGTGCGATCACGCCCATTATTACCATTCTGAGAGTTTAGTTAAGGATCGGATGATTTTTTTTGGTAATTTCGTACTGGTTTTGTGTAAGTCTAGCTTTTTCCCGCGGATTGGCCGCGTGGAGGTCGTCAATTATCCCTCGGGAATGCACTAAAACGGGATAAAAAGTCATATCCCAGGTCAGGGTCTATCCGCATAGAGCGCGTTCAAACAAACAAACAAACTCTTCAACTTATTTATAGTATAGATTATCCCGGTAGTACGTTCCCGCAGGATAATTTCCAAAATCCACGCGACCAAAGCCGCTGGCGAAAGCTAATGCTTCAAAATTTCCTTAAGGTGAATTGGAAGTGGTAGACCGCGAAATTCAAATTTTATTACGTTTTTTGCAATTTGTAAGTCAGTATCAGGTTGTATCTTGATCAAAATTTGATTCGCGACTATGACAGGTACGTATCTAAAGAATTAGAATCATTATACATCTTCCTAAGTGAGATTTGTACCACAAACACTTTTCCATGAGAGATTTCTTCTTGTGGTACAAATCTAAGTTAGGAAGGTGTATTAATGATTCTAATGATTATAATTCTTTAGATACGTACCTGTTATAGTCGCGAATCAAATTTTGATCAAGATACAACCTAAAACAGACCTGCAAATTGCAAAAAAACGTAAAAAAAATTGAATTTCGCGGTAACCACTGCGCAATCACCTTAAATTTGAAACGAATAGTGGTTATACATTTAATAAGTAGACTATTTGTAAAGGATACGACACAATAGGCTCGACCTGCGTTAAAGTTTTGTTATTGTTCATGATATAATATAAACTGAGGCCGAATATGCTCAGCATATGTATAGACAATGATATTAAGAAGAAAAAGAAGAATCTGTAGTTTCGTCGTCCGATGCAGTTGTTCACCCACGGACAGTGGTGGTCAAACGTCTGGAAACAAAAATAAGTTTAGTAAAAAAATTTGTAAGTTTTTGTTTTTCTTAACCGGGAACATTTTTGGAGCTGGTTCAAATAAAGAGTTGTAGGCAACTTATTGTATTTTTTTAATTTAATTATCTTTTATTTATATATTGTTTAACACACAGAAATACATTACTCATACAAAACGCACTTACATTCATCCGCTTCACAAAACCATATAAAAACTCACATTAAAATAAATCACAAGCTTCGCCGGATGACACCCGGTAGTATGTGGCTAGGTTCGTATGCAAACTCTTTACAGTGTACTTTTTACTATTTTTTCTTCTAAATCTATGTCATAAAATTGTCTTGTTACTACTGCGATTTTCTCCTGCTATCTATCTACAAAAATAAACTATATTTGTGACTATTGAAGTGGGTGTTTATCTTCCTAACCATTAAACATCTACAGAGTAGCATAGGAGAACCATTTTTTTGCTGTGCTAATAACAATATTCTGCGTTGACCGTTATGGCCACCAACGAACGCTCTAACATAATCAGCTTATAATGGAACTGCCAGGACACAGGCTCACGAGGAGAGGGAACCGTTTATTAAGCGATAAATATTCCGTCTATTTTACTTCATGACTTCATTGAAGCGATTTAAAGCACCGCTTCTACCATAGAGCAAACTCGCAAATGTTTTAGCATTCATTTAAAAGTTTATGTGGTCAGCGTAGCTATTCACAACCATCCGACAGATAACGAACCTGATTTGCCTTGCCCCTCACAGCAATCATCAATTTGCTTCGATTGATCGAAGTCTATTTGATTAAAACTGACAAAATCCGCTCCTAACACCACCCATTGACCAAATTTTCGGGTTTTGTATTTATGAAAAATGTTTAGAGAATTTATACGATAAGGGGCTGTTCATTTATTACGTAAGACGATTTGACGGGGGAGGGGGTTCGAACAAGTCTTATTTCTTCTTACATGGGGGTGGGAGGGGTCTAGATTATTCTTACGTAAGATCAGATAAGTAAGCAAAAATTATAAGTTTAAAAAGTTTTACTACTTTTTTGCAATTTTGGTAGATGCTGACTGATGAGACTGATATCACGCAAGATTCAAAGGGCGAGGAGAGCGTTCATTCAAGTTTTATTTTTTCTTACATTCAGATATTGATTAAAATTGTCTTATGTAATAAATGGCCAGCCCCTAACATTGATATCTATGCCGGTCAGGTAAACACACACGACGTAGACCACTAAAAAGAAAGTCGCTCTGATGGAGTCGCTTAGGATGCGATAGTCAATCGCGTGTACGGAGCGCGAAAAAATGAATGGAGATCTAAAATGCCAGTCCCAGTGCCTTAGGTATCTTCTGGGCACGCTCGTTCCATCATAGACCTCATCCATCACTTTCCATCAACCGTGATCGAGGTCACGAGCGGGCCCAATAAGAATAAAAAAATCAGTATACTGTTTACGAAATTGTCCCAAATATAATACTCACTTCTATGCAATGATTGCAGACCGAGCAGTGTGAACACCGCGGCGGCCGGTAGAATTTGCACGTCACGCACCATTTCATTCTCACCGTGATACCATTTATCTCCACGCTGCGATAAAGAGGTGCTCGAAAGTCATCCTCCCGGTCCTCGTCAGGTGGAGCTGGGGACAGGAGGTATTATCAAATTATACATTAATTGTTTATGGCAATAGGCACGCCCCGTATTACACGGTACGCACGGCTACACATCAAGTTATAACCAGTATAAGCTGACTTCTGATTGTACTAAAAACCTATAAAATGCGAGGTCAGCTAAAACTGGAAATGTATAGCTTGATGTGTAGCCGTGTGTACGCACGGCTTCAAATCAAGTTATACATAACCAGTATAAGCTGACTTCTGATTGTACGAAAAACCTATACAATGCGTGGTCAGCTAAAACTGGAAATGTATAGCTTGATGTGTAGCCGTGTGTACTAGCGAAATGCATAATCTGCCTAATATTCCCACTACTACGATACAGGCCTCCTCTTTCTGTGAGGAGTGGGCCATAATCCACCACGCGAGCCCAGTGAGGGATGGTAGATGTCACATGTCTTCGAATTGTTGGTTCGAGGAAAGGCCGGTTTCCTGACGATGTTTTCCTTCACCGTTTTGAGAGCAGTGGTGATGAACACAAAGTAAAGTGCCTGCCTAGGTTCGAACTCCCAACCTACAACTCGTAAGTCGTGGCCGCGTGCGAAACATACCTTATAACTTAGTGAATAAATCAAAAGAGTTAAAAATAAAATTGGAGCTTGAAGAATTTTGTGCAGAAGATGGCATCTGGTTAACCTACGTTATGTTGGGAGGATCTCGCAAGAGATTGTTGTGAAGTTTCCTAATTGATCCGCAAAATGCTTCGATCAATAATAGCACTAGAATAAGGATTACGAACAAAAACGCATCGGTCAAGTGGTCACGACTGAATATAACTTGATTATAAACCTTAACTTTCAAACATAAAGTTTATTATCGTTTGCAACATATTTACTACTTTGAAAGTAGAATATTTTTAAAAGAAGAACAAAAATATTTATGGAAAAATAAAACATAATTTCTGAGCAATAAGGTTGAAAAAAAAAAAAAATTCTACATTTGTGGGTTTATTTTTCCGGCCATTATTATGCGCTCATTGAAATAATAGTACTATAGTTGATCGATAACAAAATGCCTTAAAATAGAAGAGTAGGGACTCTCCGTCGATGTTCTCAATTTATAAGGATCATTGGGTAATTAAACAATTTTCGGTAGGCGAAGGTACAGTTTGCAGTCGACTGGTTTTTATGGGGCTATTTTTAAGAAAGAGGGTTATATCGTGTTACAATTTAATAGTGTATAATACATCTATTTATTGAAGTGAATACGTCTTTAAAATTGCTTCCATAGTGGAAGGCAAGTCAAAAAAAAAACAATGATAACAAAATCGGGGGATACTGTTTGGTGTTGCAGCTTCGTATCTATTATCTCCATCCTAAATTCAATTACACCATTGGATAGCTGAAGGACCAAAGAATTCATTACGCCAAGTGAGGACTGTGATGCGTAGCGCGCGATGGAGGAGGAAGCGCCGCCATTTTGAGGTAATTTTGCAGCGTATCGAGATTTCCACTTAGAATAACTTTTTATTAAAATTCGAATAAGCGATAAAATGGGCACAAATTAAGCCATTTAAATAGTATCAGAGAGCAGTGGTGGCCCAGTAGTAATTTTTACGTCGTGGGTTCAAACACAGTCAGGCGGCATACTTTGTGTAATTTATTCAATCACCGCAGCTCTCAAAACGGTGAAGGAAAACATCGTGAGGAAACCGGCATGTCCTAGAACCAAAAATTCGAAGACATGTGACATCTACCAACCCGCACTGGGTCCGGCGCATGGTAAATTACAGCCCACTGCCCCTCGAAGAGAAGGCCTGTGTCCCGTGGGAACATTATAGTCTGATTATTTAAGTATCAAATAGATACGTCACCTTCGAATCATATCCGCTTTGGTTCAGATTCAAAAAGATCGAAATTCTGAAAACTATTTAGCTTGAAAATTTTAAAGAATTATGTATATTTTCTTGTAATAGATAGTATCAAAATATTATGTTATAATTAATGACTAACAATATTAAAAGGTCATTATTAAACCATTACCAAGTCGTGAGTCACGGCGGTAAATCTTGTTCATTATAGCTGACTCGTTTTGAACTGGACATATTTTTCATATAATACCTATAGATAATTACTGTACCTACCTAACAAGCAGCCATATAATTGTGCCTGTATCTAATACTGTATTTATTCTTCTACTAGCTTCTGCCCGCGACTTCGTCCGCGTGTAATTTCTTGTTTCCCCGACCCACCCCGTCTCATCGCAACGCCTGCCCGCGGTACTACTTCATTTTCGCTCAGCGTGCTTTCTTACTTTTTTGTTTTTGCTCGGCCTTTAAGAGTCGTAGCGTAATGTTAGCCTATAGCCTTTCTCAAGAACTGGGCTATCAAATGCAAAAATAATTTAAAAAATACGATTGGTAGTTCCAGAGATTACCGCTTTCAAACAAACAAACTCTTCAGCTTTATTAGAAGGTAAGCGCGCGTTGTCTATGCATAAGCATCCATATAGCATGTCACTTTGCGAATCGATTTTTGCGATTTCATAATTTATTCTGTGAATGCATTAAATATCCCTTAGGCCCGTTGTACACGGCACGGTTTCGCTAGCCACACCACAAAATCCGGATAGTAAATAATGTAATATTATATGTTGGACATAATGAATTATAAATTTGTTATAATGTTGGACATAAATAATTTATAATTGATGAATTAGATATAATTTCTGGACCTTATTTTTCATTTTTTAATTTGCATGACATTATTATTTTTAATTCCTTATACAATGTGTTAATGAAATAACCCAAAACCTGAAACTAGTTTGTTTAGAATCGGCAGCAAAATCGAATACAATAATTTTTAATATGGGTTATTTTTTTCCAAAAAATAATTATTTGTCATGCCGTGTCTAATATTTTTTAACGACGCTGTACGCTACTGTCCAACGCAATGAAAACAAACAGCGAGGGTGAGGAGAGGGGGTGCTGGAGCTGGCGCCAAGGCCGGGAGGCGCGCCGGCGGCGATAGAGCTACGAATCTGTAAGAAGTATCGCGACAACAACATTCACAAATATCTTTTACTATAATTTTTGAAAATAAATAATTATATGTCATATCAATTTATTAATATAAAAATCGGTTGGGGTGTCCGAGGTTTTGGGTTATTTCATTAACACTTTGTATTGTTGACTGATCTACTTACGATAATTTTATTTTCAATGACATTGTACTTTATTGAATTGTTAAATTAACAGTTAAAATTATTGTTTTATATTTGCACACCTTATATGGTTATTAACAGTGTACCATTTGACCTTTTGTAACATCCACTGAACCTGTTTTATGCAAATAAGGGATTTGATTTGAAAAAGAATCGTGAGTTTGATACAGGCTGTCAGGCACATTGAGCCACAAAGTGTACCTAACCATGAATTCAGCACACGATAGACCGCCGAGCGCAGAAATTTTTCATTAGTTATCAGAAAAAAAAAACAGTTTCATAGAATCTAAAAGGGCAATAATAATTAATACCTCATCATCTGCTTAGCCTTTTCCAAACTATGTTGGGGTCGGCTTCCAGTCTAACCGGATACAGCTGAATACCAGTATTTTACATGGAGCGACTGCCTATCTGACCTCCACAACCCAGTTACTGGGTAATACGATACCCCTTGGTAAGACTGGTTGTCAGACTTTCGGGCTTCTGACTACCCGTAACGGTATGTAAAGATGGTCACCCATCCACAGACCAACCGCGGCAAGCGTAGCTTAACCTGATCGATCGACCTGAGCGGCTGTACCTACGCGATCAAAATGTATGGAACAGCTAATTATTTCTTTTTTTAACCGATTTCAGAATCATTTACTGAATTCATGGTTAGAGGGACTTATGGCTAAGTCATAACGGCCGCAAGGGCCGATCGGTCAGGTTAAGCTACGCTTGCCGCGGTTTGTCCGTGGATGGGTGACCATCTTCACATACTAAGACCCCGCCGTGCCTTGGAAGGCACGTTAAGACGTTGGTCCTGGCTGTCATTCGTGGATCTTTGACAGTCGTTACGGGTCGTGAGAAGCCCGAAAGTCTGACCACCAAGCTTACCAAGGGGTATCGTATTACCCAGTAACTGGGTTGTGAAGGTCAGGTAGGCAATCGCTCTATGTAAAATACTGGTAGGTATTCAACTGCATCGGGTTAGACTGGAAGCCGACTCTAGGGGCTGTTCATTTATTACGTAAGACAATCTCAACCAATTTCTGACCTCCCCTCCTCCCCATGTAAGAAAAAATAAGACTTGTTCGGACCCCCTCCCCCTCAAATCGTCTTACGTAAACAGTCCCCTAACAAAGTTGGGAAATGTCTAGGCAGATGGTGTACTGAATCCATGGTGAAAGGTTGCGCGTAGATGTCCCCGCCACCCTGGCAATATGGCAAACCACCGTTTATATGGTATACGGCGACGGCGCAGTGCTATAGTGCCGCCGTGTCTGTCAACAAACTTCCATAGTGATCCATAAAACACTGACGACCGTGCCTAATGTCTGTTCAAACGTATATTTCAAATTAAACAAATATCAACTTTATTTCAATGGTGATTAACTTGATTTCAGAGTGACTAGCACTATTGAAAAAGTTATAAAAATGTTTGGAGTTGCAGTTGTAGCGTAAACTGAACTTTATCGTGTAGGATTTAGTAGTTATTTTACATAAACTCATTTGTTTACATTTTTGGCAAATAAATCGCGACTTACATTCGGCCCGTAGTTTTTGACGGCAAAAAACGTGTACAAGGGTCCCAAACCGCATTGGTACGAAATCACGTCACAAGGGCATTCACATTGTAGGCAGGCAAAGATAAGATAGTGTTTCACGGTATGAACAAATCAGCACAAACACATGGGCTATAAAAAACCTCATTTGGTCTACCAAGCTTCGATTAGCTTGTATTGCGTAAACAGTTCCTCGCTAGAATAATATTTGTCTATGACTTTATTTAGTTTACTAGCTTCTGCTGGCGACTTTATTCGCGTGAAATTTCTTGTTTTATGACACTAGGCAATACTGTAGCTTCCCACAAGGGCCCTATCTCACTTGGACATCAATGGCGGTGCAACCATGGTCGCACTGCCAAAAAATATACGTTTGGTTGCGCAACCGATAGGACGACTGGCAGGTGAGATACCTACCATAGGGGCCATATCTCACTGGGTCGCCATGGCCACGCGCCCACGCAGCCAGGACGAACTGCCAAAAAATGTATGTATGGTACTATGGTTGCGCAACCAGGCGCACATCAAGGGCCTAAGGATTATATCTCACTGGGACACCATGGTGGTCACTGAGACACTGGCTCACTGGGACACCATGGTTGCAGAGTAACCATGGTCTCTCTGCTAGCAAAATATATAGGGTGACTGGTAATTAGTGACCGATACCTAAACACGTGCTTGTACTCATGATAACAAACAACTTTTACTATGGGGCCAAACCTGAAATTGTGAAAAAAAATCTGCTGTTGAGTCATTTATGTTCGCCTGATTGGTCAAAATGTAGGTACTGCAGCAGATTTTTTTTCGCGAATTCAGGTTTGGTCCCATAGTAAAAGTTGTTTGTTATCATGAGTACAATCACGTGTTTAGGTATCGGTCACTAATTACCCTACCCTATATACAGCTTTATGGTGGGTATCTCACCAGGCGTCCAATAGGATGCGCAACCAACCATACATTTTTTGGCAGTGCGACCTTGGTTGCGCCGCCATTGGTGTCTTAGTGAGATAGGGCCCTTGTTCACTATGACCACTCAATGATTCCTTACTTCGAAACCACATCAATTCCTTAGCTAATCACGCCAACTTCGCGTTCATTTCGCGCGATTTCGTTCATCGTGTCATAGAGAATACATTACAAGGTAAGATACTCTATAGTCTGTTGTATACATTTTTTGGTCGCGGTTGCCGGCGAGTTGTGCCGCCATGATGTCCGGTGAAATAGATATATTAGCCCTTAACCTTTTAACCGCTTACGTCGGATTAATCCGACAAATATGTTCGTGTCCATTTCGCCAGTCGTATATTTACGACCAAATACCACAGCTCGTTTACTCTGTTTTTTTATTAATTACGCTGTATTCTATCAATTATTTGATAAAAAAAATCGAATCACTGTGGCGGGCGCCGGGGGCACTACAACTGAAGGCCAATCGTAATTTAAAACGTTCAAAATCTAGTCGCAGTCTCATCTCAGCGAAAAACAAATGTCAAAACTTGTCAAAAATGTAGAAAAATCAGAGGCATTTCTGACAGATTGAGACTGAGATCAGACTGTGAACGTTCTTAAAATTAAGAGAATTGCCCCTCTGATATTGAAGTTTGGCGATTAAAAGGCTAAGCTGTGTATATTTTGCTGGTTTATTTTATGTATCTAATAATTTCCTTTTTAATAGCAAAAGACCTAAGTAAATCTGACACAAAATCAATTCCATCAACAATCAGTTTCGAATTAATCATACGGATCAGAACTGCACTTGATTACTTAACAGAAATAATTAAATCACATTGGAATTAAAATTAAGGGCTTGTCAATGTTATCAAATTACTCATTGCACGGATCCATTTTTATCAGAGATAAACTAGAATGACTGTTAACTGATGAATTACAAAATATAGATAGTGTTACTAAAAGAAGATAGCAGATACTGTTATATTTAAGTACGAGAAGTATGGAAAATGGAGAAGTAGTATGTAAGCAAGATTGTAGGATTTTAGCATTCTTCAAAGTGTAATAAAATTTAAACAATCCACTTTTATTAAGGGACCTCCAACTTGGAACCGGGTAAAAAATATCAGCTGCTCTATAAATTTATGTTCCCATAACTCGACAAGTGCAGGGAACAGCTGATTTATATTTCGCTATTTCGGGTCACATTTCATCATAGATACACCTAGACAACGCAAGAGCAACTACTTCGCGTGCCCAGCTTACGCACAAGAATCGTAAGGCGCCACTGACGCGCTCAGTCCTGAGTACTGCTGGCTGGTGAGCGTGACCGCTGGCGTTAGGCCCCGGGGGTGGGGCGAGACGGGTGCCGCACGCGGCGGCGTCTTTGAATCGATTTGATTTTCCCATCACTAAACAGTGATTGTGACGTCATAGTAGGTAGTCAAAAAATGGCACGCTTGGTTTTCATACAGATCTTGATACTTGCGTTATCTAGGTCTATCTACATATATCTGTGGACTTCATAATTATGTGTGCACTGTGATAGTTTGTTCGTCCTTTATATCAAAGTTACTACATAGGGCAAAATTTGGCTAATCGGTGATTGTTTGACGATTCGACTGCGAAATTTTATTTTCCAATCGGATAATTTAGTAAATATACTATGTAGTAACTTTGATATAAAGGACGAACAAACTATCACAGAATTACTACATATCACCGATTAACCAAGTTTTGCCCTACCTATTTAAATTACACCTTGTTTAGTTTCTTTCTATATTAATCAGTCTAATGTTCTTACTGCTATGACCACCTAGATCTCCACTCTTTCTTCAAGAGGGAGCGGACCGTAATCAACCACGCGGGCAGTGGCGGATTTACCAACAGGCTAAGAAGGCTGGAGCCTAGGGCGGCAGATTTTAGGGGCAGCAAATTTGAGGCTAATTTTTTTTAAATGTCGTAATGATATTTAAAAAGATTATTATTTATATACCTACCATGTTTTTTTTTTGGAAAGAATAAACAAGGTGAATGCTCAAATTCAAGCTTCTACCGTAGATTTGATCACTGTTGCCGATCTTTACAATCTCTGCGAGTTTTTCGTAGCTGAACCAGAACATTTTAAGTATTTTGAAGAAAAGGCGATGGAATTAAGCGTGTCAAAGCAGTATACAAAAGACATGGGACATTATTGTAGAGGTCGGTAGGGGCGGCAAAATTTGAATAACGTACTGGCGGCAAATGTGTAAATCCGCCACAGCACGCGGGCCCGAAGTGGGCTGATGGATGTCACATGTCTTCTGATTTTTGATTTTAGAACATGCTTGTTTCTTCCCAATGTTTCCTCACAATAGATCCACGTTCCGAATACGAAGGGTTAATCGTCTCACATGCAGCAGTTTATGTACTGTAAGTTAAAAAAAGTTACACAGACCTTTTGGTATAACTCCCGGGTCCATGAAAGTGGCCAGGGTAAAATTGGCCAAAACAAAAAACGTTATGAAGCCTTGGTACGCGGGAACCCATGGGTGCTTGTGAAGGTAGTATTGACACCTGAAACAGACATATAGAATGTTATCGATACATATTTGTACTTAGAACAGACAAAATTAAGTTATTACTAGCGCTTCGCTCGCGGCTTTTCTCGCGGGAAGCAACTTTCGCATACAAAATATTTAAATAATATCAGGGATAATGTAGCTTGCCATTAGTGATTTTTTTTTTCAAAATTGGATTAGTAGTTCCGAAGATTACTATTATTACATACAAACTTAGAAATGTTCACTCTTTATAAAACTAGTATAGATAGGTACAAATTTATTTGAAACTAGCTGCGCCCCGCGGTTCCACCCGCGTAAGTTTCGATCCCGTGGGAATATCGGGATAAAAAGTATCCTATGTGTTATTCTGATGTATAAGCTATATTACTGTACAGTTTCATCAAAATCCGTTCAGTAGTTTTTGCGTGAAAGAGTAACAAACATCCATCCATCCATCCTCACAAACTTTCGCATTTATAATACTCGTATTAGTAGGATAATGATGATGATGATTTAATGATTTATTCACTAAAGAATTCTTATAGATAGGTACATTGCCCCATAAAACTGCTTACGCAGTTTAACTGTGAGATTGAGTCTCTCTTACAGTAATTTTAGTATCATGAAAATCTATAACCTTATACTTAATATCTACACTTACATAGAATCTAATAAATATTTTTTTAAGTTTACGTGCGAATTTTACTTTATTATCCTCTTGTCTGATGTCAGCAGGCAAAGTGTTCAATAAATAGGGAACGCGTTTCATTAAAGTTCTATCGCCATAGTAATTACTAACTCTGGGTACATCATATTTATAGTAGGAATAGTAGGAATTAGTAGGAAGTAGGAAGGAAGTAGGATAGTTGGATTGATGAGTGAATCTGGCTCTCCTGACTAGATCACATTATCAGATAGATCAATATCTAGGTGGTAATTGCATAAGCATAATCAGCCTATACTGTTCCCACTGCTGGAATACAGGCCTCCTCTGTGTGAGAGAGAGTGGACCGTTATCCACCACGCGCGCCCGGTCCGGGTTGGTAGATGTCACATGTCTTCGAATGTTTCTACGACATGCCGGTTTCCTCACGATATTTGCCAGATTTGAGAGCATTGGTGATGAAATAAATTCTGTGGCCTGGTGGTGGCCAAAGTCCGTTTTGGTGAGAATTTTGTTTGAATATGATTCTTTATTAAATGTGTGCTAAAAGGGCCAAGTGTAACGACAATATTAATTTAAAAAATAACATTAAGGTGATTGCGCAGTGATTACCGCGAAATTCAATTTTTCTTACGTTTTTTGCAATTAGCAGGTCATTGTCAGGTTGTATCTTGATCAAAATATGATTCGCGACTATAACAGGTACTTATTCACAGAATTATAGTCATTAGAATCATTAATACATCTTCCCAAGTTAGATTTGTACCACAAGAAGAAATCTAGTGAAAAGTGTTTATGGTACAAATCTCACTTATAAAGATGTATGAATGTTTCATATGATTATAATTCTGTAAATACGTACCTGTTATAGTCGCGAATCAAATTTTGATCAAGATACAACCTGACACTGACCTGCAAATTGCAAAAAACGTAAGAAAATTTGAATTTGCGGTCTACCACTTCCCATTCACCTTAATGTCGTTACTCTTAGGCCCATTTAGCACACTTAATAAATTATCATATTCAAACAAAATTTTGGCAGTAAAATCATACTTCATACTTCTCACAAAAACGGACTTTGGCCCTTTTAGCACCAGGCCACAGAGTTATACAAAGTATAGTGCCTGCTTGGCTTCGAGGCCACGATCTACTCGTAAGTCGGGGCACACCCCGGACACTCCGTACAACGCGCGCAAAATAATTACCTACTACTACTACATAGCCAAATGACGTCGGTACACGTGCAAATGTGTGCGTAAACTCTAGTAGGGTTGGTTGTCGTGCGGAGCGTAAAAAAAAGGCGGGAACGACGACGACGCGACTAGAAAGGACTAGTTTGATTGTTTAACTAATTAGTCGGGTTCGTAATGAAATAAAAATAATATTATAATAGTTACTAAATGTAAAACTTTTTAACAATAACTTTAATTTCGGATGTCGGTGTCTTTGGATCTGTATTTTAGTTTATTGCCACCGACTTACGAAATTAAAGTTATTTTTCACTTTGTATTTAGTGTTTTTTTGGAAGTCGGTTTTTTTTTTTAAGTTTTTATTTCTCGCTTTTTAGTGGGCCTGTTTATAATGGATCTAAGGTACAATAGCCTAATGTCAACTTGCTCATCGCCTTGTACAAAATATTGCTTTTCCCGATGCAGGGAGGTTAATTGTTGAGAAGTTCTCTTGGTACTCCATCATCAGCTCCATTTCACCATTCGCATTGTGACGAGCATAAAATGTGCTTAGCAAACATATTAAAGTAATCGAATCGCAACCTGTGAAATACTTATTATTGAGTAGTCCCGGTGGCCATCTGTGGTCTTCATCATCAGTTCCACTTCACTAAATGTTGCTATCCCAGAGCAAATACCCATGCAAATAAGGTACTTAGCTAAATATTGCTTACACTAAAATATTTTCGTTTAAATGACCTACTTAACTATAAATAATCGGTTATTATATCGCATGGTATTAAAATGCGATATCTTACAAACATTTATGTAAATACAAATTCGGAAAAGTATCACAATATCGAACCATCGTGATTAAAACTCAGATAAAACTTTTAAATCGCAAAATTATGTGCTCGTGTCAGCAGTACAGTGCTGCGGTTCTTTGTGAGCGCCCCGAGCTAAAGAACCGCCGATAATGCCGCGGATGTGCGGGGTGAGGTGCGGTATCTGATGTCAGCGCGGGGTAGGGAGTGGCCATTCTGTACGAAGTACTATTAGGTATTCTGTGGTCGGGGCCGCTAACACTGGGCCACCACTGATCCTAAATGTAAATGATCATAATTTAATTTATAATCCTGTCAAATGATAATAATTATATTAAACGTTTTATTACAGATTATATAAACCTGGAGCGGTATTTTGCACTGCTGTTGTAAAAATAACGTCATCATCATCTGTCCAGCCTTTTCCCAACTATATTGGGGTCGGCTTCCAATCTAGCCGGATGCAGCTGAATAACAGTATTTTACATGGAGCGACTGCCTATCTGACCTCCATAACCCAGTTACTGGGTAATACGATACCACTTGGTAAGACTGGTTGTCCGACTTTCGGGCTACTCACGACCCGTAACGACTGTCAAAGATCTACGAATGACTTGTTTTTTATATATTTATCTGTACCTATAGGATAACATCATCATCACCTGCCTAGCCTTTTCTCAACTATGTCGGGGTCGGCTTCCAGTCTAACCGAAGGCAGCTGATTAACAGTATTATACATGGAGCGACTGCCTATCTGATCTCCACAACCCAGTTACTGGGTAATACGATACCCCTTACGACTGGTTGTCAGACTTTCGCGCTCCTGACCACTCTTAACGACTGTAAAATATCTACAAAGGAAAACCGGGACCAACGGCTTAACGTGCTTTCCGAGGCACGGAGGGGTCTTGGTATGTGAAGATGGTCACCCATCCACGGACCAACCGCGGCAAGCGTAGCTTAACCTGATCGATCGACCCGTGCGGCTGTTATTACTTAGCCAGAAACCCCTAGTAAAAATAATAATAGCAGTAGCACATTGAGGAAAAACTGTGATTCATTGCGGTTCGCGAATCAATGTCAGAAATTTATTAACAAAGGTGAATCGGTATTTTGTTGTGTGTAATTAAGAGCGCGAGTAAGCGAGTAGGATTACGCAGAAATCCGTCCAATAATGTTCTCTTCTATTTATAATACTTGTCAAAACATATACACAGATTTCCAAGTAAATTAATAAGGGAATGTATCAACTGTGGTCATTGTTTGCGTTTCCTATTGATGGAATAAGAACCATAGCCTTATAGTAATTAAGTAAAGTATACTTTGCAATTATGAAGGATTAAAACTTGTAACATCAATACTTAAATAATTTTTCATACAATGTTAATAATTTAAACTTGGCTCTTGATCTTATTTAATTGTTTACATTAGCATAATATTGCTTGTACACTCAATAAAATCTAATTTGCAAGTGTTGTCTTGAACCTAGGTTTTGTGCGATTTATTTTATTAAACTTCTGAAAGATTTAAAAGGTTTTGAGTTAATACTAAGTACTTCAGATTAGAAGAATTAACATGGGTGTTAACATAACACAAATTGAGTATGCAAAAATAGAAAGAGAAAACCCAGACTTTTATTTAAACATGTTTTTCTTGCACTATAATTAAGAAGCTACACTAATGCTAATACATTAGTTTACCAAACAACCTAACATTATGTTTACCCATCGGAAATACTTGAACCAAACTAGGGTAAACAGTACGAGAATAAATCTGCAATCAATATGTTTGTGTTAACAGATTTCACACATACTATTCGTAGTTTAACACATACATTTGAAATGCCCGCCACATTTGAACAGGCTGCAATGTTAAGAGTCAACTAGTCGCGAGCTTGAGCTCACTGGTGGTCATGGCCAAAAAGCACCCTGTCTCACCTGGCTTCGTGTCCGACAGCGCTAGTATCAGTGATGAGCAGTTAGACGCTAGTCTACACGAACAACGTCTAGTTCTCATGCACAGAAACACCGTTACGAACTGATAGGCGCGTAAAAAAAATCGAGAAGCGCTTCGGAAAATCGAGTTTTATGAAAAATTTAAAAGTTTAATTCAACTTCCTTATCTTTTAGAGCTCCTGCTTTACCTACATAATTTTGATACTCTACAGAAAAAGTGAGAAAAAAGGTACAAATGGTTTATTTATATTGCTATCTAAATATTTAATTAAAGTAATTACTCTCATCAGCTTCTGTATTGGACTCACAGACTATTTTGTGTAGACTTAACCTAGTTTTTTGCACTGCTGTGAGGCAAACAATCAAGTCATGGACGGTTGTTAGTACCTATTGGTTATTTTACAGGTTTTTCAAGTTTTTCAAAATAGGTCAGGGCTTACAGCATAATGCGTTATCAAGAAATTGTTATGTAAATACTATAGAGTATATCATCTGAAATACCAAGTGTAAAATGTAATTTTTTTTTTCATACATGCTCAAACTCACGCCTTCTTCATATGAGGTAGGCAGAAACTACAGAATGCCACCTGCTACAATCCTTACATTGTTCAGTCTGATCTCAGTCTCAACCCAGTCAAAAATAACTCTAATTTCCCTACCTTTTTGAAATTGATTGTCGCCGGGCTGAGATTGCTACTAGATTTTAAATGTTTTAATTATCTATTTGAAATGAACTTCAGAATTATAACAAATCTTACATAAAGGACCACTATTTCCTGAAGGATAACAATAAAGTAATTCTGTGGCCTGGTGCTAAAAGGGCCAAAGTCCATTTTTGTGAGAAGTGTGATTTTACTGCCAAAATTTTGTTTGAATATGATAATAGATATCATATTCAAACAAAATTTTGGCAGTAAAATAAATGTAAAGTAAAGTAAATGAGAGTAACTTTATAAAAGGGCTGTGATGTTTTAGTGAATTTGAATTAGATTCTTAAAACACATGTGATACAATACAGTGTATCCAAAATTATACATAGTTTGTAGTATAGAATATAATTCTGTGGCTTAGTGCTAAAAGGGCCTAAGTGTAACAACAATATTTAAAAAATAACATTATTTTGTTACACTTAGGCCCTTTTAGCACACATAAATTATTATCATATTCAAACAAAATTTTGGTGGTAAAATCACACTTCTCACAAAAACGGACTTTGGCCCTTTTAGCACTAAGCCACAGAATTATATTCTATACTACAAACTATGTATAATTTTGGGCACACTGTATTGTATCACATGTATTTTAAGAACCTAATTCAAATTCACTAAATTACATCACAGCCCTTTTATAAAGTTACTCTCAAACTTCACAGGTGCACTTTTTATTAACTTTGATAAACAAATAATAAAAAAGCTGCATGCAAGAACAAAGCTATACAGGGTTTTTGGAAAAACATTAACAACCTCTTGAGAGGTCATTGTACTCATTATTATGAACAACTTTTACTATGGGACCAAACCTGAAATCACGAAAAAAAAATCTGCTGTTCCCTATATTTTGACGAGTTATATGAACATAAATGTAGGGAACAGCTGATTTTTTTTTTGCGATTTCAGGTTTGGTCCCATAGTAAAAGTTGTTCATAATGATGAGTACAATGACCTCTTAAGAGGTTGTTAATGTTTTTCCAGTAACCCTGTATAATGAAGTTACGGAACAATGCATAAACTCTTTAATGTTCTTATAAGAACTGACAAGACCGTAATTATAGGCAATTTGTTAACTGTAGCTAGGTCTTACATAATAGGTTTCTGTATATAAGGTATAATAACTTCATATTACACTTTAATGTGTCATAAAACAAACCTATTATTTTTGAGGTCATACCTCATGAACTCTATAAAAAAAACAGATGTCTAGTTTCATCACAGATTGAATTCACTGATAAAATACATATTGTATGTGTTAATGAAAACTACCTATAAATATAGTGTTAATGCTACACAGTGCAAAAATAATAGAAGTAAAATGTAATCATTATGTTGTAATATTTACAATAAGATAACATCAATGAAACTTCTAAGCCCTGTTGTAACAACTTGTCTCCTGTAATAGTTTGTTACAATTTATTTATCTATGTAAACAACAGGACAATTATTCACGAAAATCAGCAAGAAAACGATACAGGCTTAGGGAAACTTATAAGGTTGACTGACTCATATCTATCACACCATGATACATCTTTTGTTTATACAGATTTGGAAACCACACAGGAAGTACCTGGCCATTGACACGACAACACACCACTGGGTTCATTTCAAGAAACACTAATTACGATATGGATATTATGTTAATGTAAATAAGATATATAATTAGTTGGAACATGGCTCTTACACCGTCTTTAGAAACTGATAAAAAATACTCTTACCGTTACCGCCACAGGCATAGCAGGGGTATAATTCACACACAGTCAAACAGGGCAACTTCACATCCCCAAGATATTAATAGAAACAATTCAACAATCTCATGTGAAAGTTGTCAAACCGAAAATGAGAATCTAAAGACGATAGACGACATTGTATACTTACGGGAAATAAAAAAATAGGGATGTTGTGCCCAACAAGAGAGTCCAGGCGAACGTCGCAGGGATGTATCTCGTTTTGAGGTCGCATTTGGGCATATTGTGTCAATTTTATTTCCCTAAAAGAAAATTAACTCAGTTTTATTCACTACAGATCAACATGGCCGCACCTATTAATCTGACAGAAGAATACAGAAACAGTGTGGCAACAGTGAATTTTAGGGATGTTAATATATATTCAATTAAAAACCGATAATAAAATTCAGTTCACCAATGTTCTTTATTCAAAATATTATAAATCTTCGTACCATAAAATAGAGTTTATTTGACTAACTATTTACACAAGAAACTAAATTAAAAGACTAAATTACTTTACAAATAAATACAAAAAAAAAAAACAAAGGACACTTAGGCGTCGAAGTACTCGTCCGCATCGATGTTTTGGAAAGAATATAATAAAAGGTCATTAGTGCGAGCAAGTGGAACTAATTATGATAGGAGACTTTTAATTTATAACATTATCTCACTATTTATGAATTGATCGCTTCGTTATGTTTTTCATCAAGTCCCAGTGAGTTAGAATGGTGTAGGCAGAGATGGGAATATACCCGGTAAAAATGTGTATAAATGGGTAAATACCCATTTATACCCATTTTTACCTTCCCATTTTTAATTTACCGGGTAAAAATTAAAATCAGTTTAATTGAAACTAATTATTGTATTTTTTAATTGATACTATTTATATTCAGTTTTTTTCAACGGAATTGTGTGAAGTTTTATTTATTTATTTATTAGGGACAAAAAACAGTTACATGCTACAAAATACAGGGAAATACTTAAACTAAGATTTAACAAACATGTAACCCACACCATTGTCCACGTTTTTACTAAAGGTTAAAAGAAGTGCTAAGTACATAAAAAAGAAAAATAAAACAATAATCGCTGCCACAATAATATTGCTGTGTTACTTAGCTTAGCCTAATTTAACTTAACTTAAAATTCTCGCTAAACAAAATATCCAGTGCCTTTTTCTTAAATGATTGCTTAGATAAACAAAATATATCTAGTTCTATAAAATGCGTGTTGTAAGAATCAACAAGACGACGAAGAGGCGCACGTTTCCCAGAATTAGTCCTACATATGTCTGTATGGAATAGTTGAGGGACGCGCACCCCCCTTCGAATAACATTTCTGGGTACCCTGTAACACAATTTGTTAGTGAGGCCAATACAATCAAATTTGTTATTGCATATGCCGTGCAGTGTCATGACATCAAGTAACAGCCGCCTAGATCCCAGATCCAGTACGCCATACCGTTTCAATAGCTGCACATAATGTTTTGTTCTTAGAATACTATAAAAGAAGGTATGTCAATTTTAATTCATAGTACAGACGCGCCAGCACACCAAGCTACTACAATGTGTCAAATTTCTGTAATAGATTTTCATGATCACAATTTTTTAATTTACCACCTAAGTACACATTGTGGAATGCAAATAAAATTTGAGTATTGAGTATTGAATATCGCTAAAGTTGGTTCTTTAAATACTAATTATAATCAATTTTGGACATAAAAGTCTAGAAGAACTTGGCCCACGTGTTATTTTCAAACGTCATTTTTATTTGATTTTGATTTTTTTTTACATCGGTATTCTGGATCGAACTAACAACCGTCAAGAAATACTGTGTAAAAGCTAAATATAATATGTTAAATGTGTTTTGCACTTATTATTAACTTCATTAAATTCACTATTTTTTGTTTAGATAATATTTGGGAAAATACTAGGCAGATGAGATGAATTCTTTTAAATCTTTAATCAACATATATTTTCAAAGATTATTTGAAAATATATGTTGATTATAGATTTAAAAGATATTTAACTTCGTTTTATTTAAAATCAATATTTTATCTTCAATGCTTAAGGTCAACATTTAACATGGTAAAACGTAGTATTGATGACGAAGCCATTTAAATAATTTATAGACAGTAATCATTTTTTACCCGGTATTTATTATTAATACCGGGTCAAAAATGCTATTTTTTTTAATTTTTACCTTTTTTTACCTTTCCTTCCAATTTTTACCTTCCCAATTTTTACCCACCCGCCCATCTCTATGTAGGTATGATCATCTTGTGAAGGGACACAAGATGATCTCGTAGACACTGATATTTTCAATCGACTTTATAAGGGAAGTTTATAATTATATAATTATATATATACATAACATACATTATTGTATATGGTATGCCTCAGGGGTGGTCCTATTTAGAGGACAATGCCCAAAAATGTATGGAACTTGGTCCCAATTTCCACCACTGTAATAAGATAAAAGACTATAGTAATACACGGTTCTTTTATCTTTTAACCTTTGCCTGCCTACCTGTCTTCCTACCTAATGAGATATAGATCGTTATGTTATAACGTTTGAAACCGAATGATTACATGATTACTGGCTGAGACCACAGACATATAAAGTGTAGGCTGAGACTATCGTTACCAGTTACCTCGTTACCAGCTTAGTACCGAGTAGGTAACGTAATTATTGACACACATGTAGAAAATAGCGTAACTGCGCGGTGCCCTATAAGTCAATAAGATGTCTGAGCGTATTGAGCCTGTCGCCAAAAACTTATGAAGATTCTTTTAGTTGCTAGGATAAACCGTAATTGTTTTCAAATTGAAATTTGTTTTTTTGATGTGGCCACATTTTTTTCTTTTTGCTTTATTGTTCGATATCGTCATTAAAAAAATTGAAAAGTAGTTGTCATTTGTTAAAATTATTTTTAGGTCGCGGTAATTGGTTAATATATTTTATGACAGGTGATGACATTGGGTCTGATTGGCCCGTTATTTTACCATTTGCAGTCTCGCGGATAAAAATGGCCGTAGTGTTGTCTTGTCGTGCTTCTGTGGTGTGATACTTTTTTTCGTAAATCTTTCCTAGATTTTTTATCAAAGAACATATAATATTTTTTTTCACAAGAGTGTTGACTAACTAATCGAATAAAGTGTGACAATGTCTAATGGTACAAGTCCGAGTGTGATAAGTTTTCTGAGACAGTACAGGTTCCAGAGGAAACCGAACGATCCTGCTGGACCCAGCAGTCCTGTAACAGTCACGTCGGCTCCTTCTGGTTCTCGTAAGTAAAAAGGTTCTATTCGTAGGACAAGGTCATTGCGAAGGCAGCACGTGCTTGTGACTTTTCACCACGAGGAGTTATTACCACGTTCAGTGACCCGTGTTTCCGAAGTTTAATTTCTTTGCCGGTTATTTGTCAAAAAAATAATCCTGCCTTGACCATGAATTACGAGTTTATCCCTATAATAGACTGCAACTCTTCATTGCCCATTCACTTACATTTTTTTCTTTACCTTCTAACAATTTTTCAAGACAGATAATAATTTATTATCAAGCTTGTTTAGTTGCTTTATATCATCACGCTATCACAAAAGGGAACAAGGCTGACCTTCAACTTATCTGTTATCATGGCTATGACTGAACTTTTTCACAACATTGAATTGCACTTAGCTCTGTTCAACCAGTATTTGGGCTGAATAGTACATGTCAGTCTGCAAAGCTTGTGATATTTTTTATTTATTTATTTATTTACAGGAAAACCAAGCTATAACCAACCAGCTATAACAGATGCATAACAATTGTATAAGAGACGTAAAGCCAATTAATAAGCCAATTATTATTTTCATATTGTAATCTGTGGCTAAATATAGTGTGGGCAAAAAGTTACTTTAAGCCAATTATTGTGTGATGCTCTCCAGCACGACCATGGATGATTACCTTAATTTTAATGCGGTACATATTCATGAAATAATATGTACTTTATTGTACAGACACCAGCAGGTCAACCTACCCCAATCTGTCAAATTTCTTTGATAGATTTTCAACTTTAGCGCAAAGGTATAATGTTCATATTCAATTGGGAAAATCTGACAGATTGGGGTAGCTTGATGTGCTGGCCTCTGTACTAACAACTTTAAAAAATGTACTCACATATTTTCGCTGTTATAACATATTGACCGTGGCCGTGCTAGGTACAACCTTTCTGCCACAACCACTATAGATTTTAGGTATTTTTATCAACTTTAACATGAAAAGTTATATAAATATATTGTACTGAAATGTACTCCATTTTATATATAATTTTAAGCAGTCATTTACCCATTTTAGATATTTTATTTTCCGCGGTGCAGCTATAGCACTATGTTACGCTATTACTATTTCTAAGAAGGCAAAATTCAATAAAATTATATTTTGTATGGTTACATAATTGTTTTATTATACGACACGCACTTATTACAATCTTATAATAATTATTAAATACCGGCATACATCAATAAAACCACATTAATATTCTTAAACATCATCAGATTTCATAACTTTTTTTTCTAAATCATCGTAAGTGTTCCACTGATACGATTGCTTACAGTGAACACTAAAATGGCTTGGAATGTGTTCAATGAAGGCAAAAACTGCATATTTTTTGGTGCATACAATAATCTGAATGGACACATTTTTTAGCGTGATCATCATATCTGCATCGAAAAATATAATATCGTTCAAGTCATAAACATTGGTTGTAAGTGAGGTCTTAAAAAATATTCAGCTAGGTCCGGAGATAATTCTTAGCGAGTGCAATCGCGCTCACCCAGGTGCATGAAGGGTGCATATTTTTGATATGGTTGTTAAAACAAAAATATTAAATATTCAAGGGATAACATATCTACATATATTTTTATTTTATTTATTTATATTTTTAATCTAATTTATATCCCGCTTTTCGAATTACGTGTTGCAAAATATAATTTTATTGAATGTTGCCCACTTAGGAATAGTAATAGCGTAACATAGTGCTATAACTGCACCTCAGAAAAAAAATATCTAAAATGGGTAAATGACTGCTTAAAATTATATATAGAATGGAGTACATTTCAGTACAATATGTATAAATAACTTTTTATGTTAAAGTTGATAAAAAATACCTAAAATCTATAGTGGTCGTGGCAGAAAGGTTCTACCTAGCACGGCCACGGTCAATATGTTATAACAGCGAAAATATGTGAGTACCTACATTTTTTAAAGTTGTTAGTACAATAAAGTACACATTTTTTCATGAATATGTACTGCATTAAAATTAAGGTAATCATCCATGGTTGTGCTGGAGAGGATCACATCAATTATTTATTGATTATATGTTTCATATTTACGAAGCTCACAAGAAACATTGTTTCTAACCTGCATTAGTATAAAATCTCAGACAGCCTTATCTTTAACCCTGAAATAAGCTCTAAAACAAATAAATAAAAAATCATTAAACTATGACCTTTTCTTTTCCTTAGTAGTCTATATCTATACTAATATTATAAAGAGGAAAGGTTTGTATGTATGTTTGTAACGGATTGGTTCAAAAAGTACTGGACCGATTTTAAAAATTCTTTCACCATTTGAATGTTACATAATCACTGATTAATATAGGCTTTTTAATTGCAAGAAAAATTAAAATGTTTAATAAATAAATGTCCACCCGTGCGAAGCCGGGACAGGCCGCAAGTTCTCAATAAACCATCTTTTAGTTTCTACCCAACATGTTGTTTGAGTTGTGTCCATTATAAAATGAAATTCAATCGTTTTCATTATCCTCCTTGAATGTATTGATTGAAGTTTGACCCTTCTGCAAGAACATTAATTTCTCATGGTAGAAAATATGTTACCAACTTCTCTTTACTTAGTATTCACTAGTAGGTATACTTGAGGTTCCCAAAAAAAATCTGCATGCTGTTCTTGGATTTTTTATGTGTAAGTAAAACATTTTAGTCTTATGCAATAAAGAAAGCATAGATTTCATTGCATTATCTTTATCAGTTTTCTTAAGAGTCCGTGCGTGAAATTCCCTCGCTAGAGTTTAGGTAAATTAATTGCGATGCTATGTTTGTGTGGATCGAGCGTAGTGATCGCTTATACAGTTTTGATCCTATGATATTTTTTTATTCATATATGTATGGTTAAGAAATAAAAGTTGGAATGTTTGTCTAGTATAGTATTCATGTAGTATAATTACCACAATCAACATAAAAATGCTACAATTTGGTGTTATATGCATTTAGGTACCTAAATATTTTAGACATTCAATAACATTGAGGCACGGTAATATTATTACAGTATTGTGATTCAGCCCTGTTCTAGAAATATTACTTACAGCCGCGCGGTACGTAAACACGTGATAGGGCTACCCGCCTACAGTATTTTAATTTCATCAACTTTGAGTTTATTTCTAGTCTTGTGATTGTATAGGTAAATATTATATTTTTAATAAAAAAAATGAAGTTCGTTATGAATGAAATATGAAGAGTTCAATAAAAAAACATGTTGTATTTTTTGATTAGTAGATTTAATAAAAAAAAAAAACTTTATTCAACAGTAAACAACATAATTATCACCAGTCACTGTCTTTTCAGAAATTGCATTGTCATCGATTTTCAATGTACTCGTAAATACTTCTATGCACTACTAGCGCTGATTAAAAGTAAAAGCTTACAAGTTCTTGAGATGAAGCCGTAGCGATTTGATTTGAATCACGTTTTGTTAGAATCTGTCTGATACGTGCCTCGTTTTGGCCGTTTTTTTTTGGTGATGCGATTCTTTATTTCAACCCATTATCTAAAACAAATTTCTATATTAATACCAGTAATTTATAGGCAGTGTTGGGCTCAATAACTAAAACACTCCATCAATTGATTAGTCAAACCAAAGCATTAGAACCATTAAAAAAATATGTGTGGTCGGGGGACCTCCGTCAGGAACAAGGCTCCTTCACGTTGACGTTGTAAATGCTCCTAGACGTTGTAAATCCAAAATTTCGCAGCCGCCATTTTGGATTTACAACGTCACTATCTGCTTTAAAACCCTCGAAAACCATGAAAACGACAGTGATGACAAAAAATTAGAAAATTTTCGCAGTCGCCATTTTGGATTTTCAGTTTAACCTCACTATCGACTTTAGCACCCTCGAAAACTATAAAAATGATACCCATGATGAAAAATTTGAAAATTTTCGCGCCTTGGATTTACATTTTAACCACACTATCGGATTTAAAACCCTCGAAAATCATGAAAACGACATCAATGACTAAACATTTAAATTTTTTCGCAACTGCCATTTTGGGTTCATATGTTGACCTCACTACTGACTTTAGCACCCTCGAAAACTATGAAAATGACACCCATGACGAAAATTTAGAAAATTTTCGCAGCCACCGTCTTGGATTTACATTTTGACCTCACCGGCTATCGACTTTATCAACCTCAAAAACTATAAAAATGACAATAGCGCCAGCCGAGTCCAACTATACAATAGCTAAGAACCATCCAAGTGACACAACACGCGCACACCAGTATTTTATATAGGGGCCGTCCATATATTACGTCATTCTAAATTATTGGGGGTTGGTCTGCGGATGACGGTAAATGATAGATAGGGGGGGGGGGGGGGGTGTTTCGAAATTGACGTCATTCTTATTTATTTATTTATAGTTTATTGTTCACGTACAAAAAGATTATTTCTAAAAAGAAATTTCTTCCAGCACACCTAGTAAATGAGACTGCAAATGTGAGAGGCGGCTAAGGCGCGTACAATACTAAAATAACTCATAATAAACATACATAATGCAACATAGATGTACACAAATACAGTAATAACTACAGATAAAATACTCTAACAATAATATTACATATAATACTAGCTGCCCGCCCCGGCTTCGTCCGTGGTACTTACATGTATTATACATATAAACCTTCCTTAAGAATCACTATCTATTAAAAAAACCGCATCAAAATCCGTTGCGAAGTTTTTTACTTTTATATTATATTATATCAATGATTATTGCCAAAGTAAAAATAATAAAAGGTGATTCTATAACCAAGTGTTTTAATCATATAATACCCTATTTTTCTCAAATCTGCAATGTTTTAATTTTGTCAAACTGGTAATGACGTCAATTTTGGGAGAAGGGGGGGGGGGGTCATTAAGAAATGACGATAAGATGATTGTAGGGGGGGGGGGGGGTCTAAAATCTGAAAAAATCGATGACGTAATTTATGGACGGCCCCATATATCAAAAGATTTAATGTTCTTCATAAATATACAAAGTACTTACTTAAAATAAAATTAATACTTACCGGATCAAAATGTAAATCAAAAGATTGAATGTTCTCTATAAATATACAAAGTACTTACTTAAAATAAAATTACTACTTTGTATATTTATAGAGAACATTCAATCTTTTGATTTACATTTTGATCCGGTAAGTATCAAAATGTGGTAGTCGGCGTACAATTTCTGAAAACTATGTTTACGTAGAACGCACGCGCCTGCGCGCTGCGATGCAAAGTGACGGGTCTCACGCTGGGAAGGCCCGGTCGCTACTGACGGGATTAGTGATGTGCCGCTGGAAATATTGAAAATTTACGGGAACTTTCCCATTGTAAATTTACAAAATATTCCCAATATTCCCGTAAGTATTCCCAAAGTTTCCAAATATGTATTTAATACATTTTTCGCCGATACACTTTGCTGCATCTATTCTAGATTCACGAAGTCAGGGCACACATCTCGCTCCTGAAGAAAACATTGATGGGAGCGAAGTCATCTTTAATTTGACAGAACCTGCTAAACAAAACCAACTATTAAAAGATTTATCTCATTACAAATGCAGAAGTGGGATTTTTTTTCCTATGGGAATATTTACGGGAAGATTGTAAATTTATAGGGAATATTCCCGTAAATATTGGAAACTTTGGAAATTTTCAACTTATATGTATAATCAACTATCGACGTAATCACGATAGTACGCAAATTTACCTAATTAATTGTCTAGCATATAATAAAAAAACACTAAATTACATTATCATCAATATTCCCCTAAATTTCCAGTTTTGGGAATATTGCCGGGCACGTTTACTGGGAATACTCCCGAAGTTTCCAAAATTCCCGGGAACAGCACATCACTAGACGGGATCGATTTTGCGCGGTCGATAATATAGTTCATTTTGGGATTCTCGCCATGGTGTTCTTGGTTAGCACGTGTGATTAGAATTTGTTGTGGTTTTTTTAGTGATTGTTGACATTTTTGTAACTTGTTATTGTTAAGTGTGTTGTCTTTGTGTTCGTTAACAGGTTTGTATTGTGATTGTCGTATTTTAATTCGTTTTATCCAAAATGGATGCAAATAAACCACCCGATCCTGATCCTCTCGACATTCCAAGTCCTTCATTTCCTTTTTCCCCGAATGCACTATCGCAATTCGCGGATGTTGTCTGTAGTGTTACAGAGATGGATGTATCCCAATCCAGCCAATCTTCCCGTAAACGTCCGATTAACGAAGATATTCTGTCTCCTACCCCCCCAAGCAAACAAAAGAAAAGCCAAATTGGACGTGCGAAATATTCGGCAATTGATAAGGCCCCTTACATTGTCCACGTCTCCCGTATAGAGACCCAACCCAACTCAGGCACCATATTACATCCTGTTAATTTTGGTTAATTTTAATTAATAACAACATTGCGAACATAGTTCGTGGTGGTGTTAATAGGGTTGGCAGAAACCGTGTGTCTGTAGAGTTTGCTTCCCCTCAGGATGCCAACTCCTTCTTGATTAACACCTTGTTAAGTACAGTTATGCTGCCTCTATCCCTACATTCAACATCACAAGGATGGGAGTAGTAACAGGTGTTCCCTCTGATATTTCAGAAGATGAGGCTATAGCTTTGTTATCTGTGCCCTCAGGATGTGGGCAAATTCTAAAAGTTCGCAGGATTAACAGAAAAGTTCAACAAGACGGTGTTAATGCATGGAAACCCACTGAAACTTGTGTAATCACATTCGATGGTCAAGTCTTACCTTAGCTTCCCGTAACTATGCCAACATCACAAAAACTCCGATATCTCAGTCTTATCGTAAGACAGTTACCCTAAAGCCTAAGACCCATGCCCCCCTCTCCCCATCATATGATAAAGCTGCTCATCAGCAGATAACTAGTTCCCCCCAACCTTCACAGCCTAATGGCTGCGCTCTCAATTATAATATCCCTTCCAACAATAGTACTTCTTCTATTATCGAACTACTTATAAAACTCTTACCTATCGTTATTTCTTCTTCTACTTCTAATACCCAATCACCGTCCAACGTTGCCGACCAACTTATAACTCTTCTTTTAGGGTCAGTTCACACCGAGACATGACGCGACGCGACGCTGCGCGCACACTTTAAAAGAGTGACTTAAAATATCCTTTATTTTCTACACGAAAAGGTACACATTGCATTGTGAGAGTTCAGAATACGTTGCGCCGTGCAGCGCTGCGCCTCGTGACGCCTCGCGGCGTAGAGCGACGCATCGCGACGCAGCGGTACTTCGCCGGTAGGCGCACCGCGCGGCGCAGCGCGAAATCACTGGCCTCTTCCAGTATCGTCGCGTCGCGTCGCGTCTCGGTGTGGACTGACCCTTAAATATCAGAAATGGCGTCTCGCCAAGTATTCCTTCAGTGGAATGTGAGGAGCGTGTGGCATAAAAAGCACGACCTCATATTCCTTTTAAATAAATACAAGCCATTGGCTTGTTCCATAGCTGAGATTTGGCTTACTCCAAGTCTTAGCTTCCGTATGCCACATTTCAACATTTTCAGATGTGATCCATCTGATGGCTATGGAGGATCAGCCCTCTTAGTCAACAATCGAGTCCCACTTTTGCCCTTTACTTTACCATCACTTACGGGTGATATGAGCATTGCCGCAGGGAGAGTTTAGGGCATCACAGTATTTTCAATTTATATTGCACATCCTCATCATAATTTTTTAATAATTTTACGGGATATTTTCTCTAATGTTCATGGTCCAATATTGGTCATGGGCGACTTTAACTGCCACCATTACAGATGGGGGTCTGAACGCTGTGATGCCTTTGGTGTGGCACTAGTTGATCTTTTGGATGACTTGGACCTCTGCGTTTTGAACAACGGTTGCTCAACACGACGCTTCCAGGACAACAAAAGAGTTGCGTAGACCTTACATTTTGTTCGGTTGAGTTAGCGGCATCGACTCACTGGGAATGCACAACCTTGTCGCATGGTAGTGATCACTACCCTATAGTCATATCTTTGTTAATAAGTTCTATTTAGAAAAAACTTCTCCTCCACTTTTGAAATATAACCTGTCCAAACCGGATTGGACAAAATTTATATCACTATTGGAGGACAAAATTGATGTTCTTCCAAATTTAAATTCAAATTTATCTGATCCTTCTGGTCACTGCCATGCCAAGAGCTGTTATGAGAGTTTTGTAACAGCTATTACCTCCAGTGCAGACTCCTGCTTTCCATTAAAAAATAGTGCTCGTAATAAAATCCCTTCACCCCCGTGGTGGGACCCAGAATGCATTTCGGCAATCAGGGATAGGGACGAGGCCGAGGTGTGTTACAATTCAGATATGAGCACTGTAAATCTGTTGGCATACTGTCGTATTAATGCCAGGACCAAACGTTTTCTTCGCAAGAAGAAACGTACGGGTTGGGTTAATTTTTGCACATCTTTATCACCCTCTACTCCAGTTTCAGTCGTCTGGAAAAATATTAATAGGTTTAGACGTGGTTGTTCCCCATCTATCTCTTCACCGATTGCTAGGGAAACAGCTGAACATTTTTTTGATAAAATTGCGCCATCCTATGTTCCACTATTATCAGAATGTCAAAACGCGCCCTTGTACAAAGATTCAGAGGATCATTTCGATGCGCCATTTACTTTGGACGAATTGAATGTGGTACTCAAACATGTCCGGGACTCAGCGCCTGGTATTGATGGCGTGCCATATTCGTTCATAACCCATTCTGGTGAAAAAGCTAAAGTCTATTTTTTAAATATTTTAAATTTCTGCTATAATCATGGTTGGGTTCCAGATCAGTGGAAATTGCAAATTATTATTCCCTTATTGAAACCAGGCAAACATGCAGATGATCCGAATGGCCTTAGGCCAATTGCTCTATCTTCAGTCCTAGCCAAATTACTGGAACACCTTATCAAAAATCGTCTAGAGTGGATAGTCGAATCGAGAGACCTACTGCCGAATCATCAATTTGTTTTTAGGAAAGGACTAAGCACAATGGATAATATTAGTATTTTAGTTGCGGATATCCGCTTAGCTTACTCTAAAAATGAATCTGTTGTTGCCACTTTCCTCGACATCTCATCTGCGTATGATAATGTACTTCTTCCCGTACTCAGGCAAAAACTGCAACAGCTGAGTCTTCCGGCTAAGATGATATGCGAACTTCTGTTGTCCCGCTCATTGGTTCTGAGAGTCCAGGGTGAGGAGTTCGATACAAGGCAGACATGGAAGGTACTCTCACAAGGCCCCAGTCCCATACTCTACAATTTGTATACGGCTGATATTGGGTCCTGCCTAAACAACAATTGTCAGATACTACAATATGCCGATGGTTAGCTTAAGATTAATAGGTGATTTTTAAAATTTCTTAAAAGTATTTCTAAGGAATAGAGAAAAACACTTCTTTGTCTAGAACTTTTCCAAAAATTATGTTATTTCAACATTTTTTCCTGCTATATTTTGTATTGAAGTTGAAAAAAGTGATTGAGCCACGTGCAAGTAGACCATATAATGATGCTGATGATATTTTTTAATGTTCAAAATCAAAAGTAGTTTTTTGTAAATGGATAATCAAACGTCAGTCTCGCGTCATTTTTCGGAAAACTTGTTGCGAAATTTGGTGATTTTCCATGAATACTTAATTTTTTGAAAAATCCCTTTCATGCAAGACAAAGAACTAAACTCTTCAATTCACAAATAATTTTGTTTAAATTTTCTTTCCCTTTCCCACAACGAATGAACAAAATTGATCAAAATCCGCCAATTTCGTGCACGGCCCCTTAATAATAGTTTTTATTTATTGCTTCGTTGGCGTAGTGGTTGTGAGTCCTACTGCTGAGCTTGGGGTCCTGGCTTTGAGTCCCGAGTTGGTAAGGTGTTTCTGGGTTTTTCCATCTGGAATTTTTCAGTAGTAGCCCAGTCTAGATTTGTGCCTGGCTCATGTCAATAGGCTCTCTCCCTATTACATGAAGTTTAAACAAAACTAGAAAAATGTGGGTGAACTACAGATGCCTGAAACTTTGTGTTTAAATTTGTGATTTTATGTTAAATGTAATTATGGTTGTCATGTTTGAGTTAGGTTAGGCTCAGTTTTTCGGAAGGATACATTCCCGTGACCCCCGGCGTAGGTGTGAGATGGAACACCAGGGTGGTTTTTACTCCCTCCGCCTGCCCCAGGGCAGAGGACATCCATGAGGATTTTCCACCCAGGAACCAAAAAATAAAGCTCAGTTAAAACAGATCATAGTATGAAAAGTATTTTGGATTGGTTATGATGATGTATTCTGTGTTCAATAAAGTAATAAAGTCGACTTGTGTGTTGCCTTTATTTTTAGTTTAGTAGAGGGTTTCAAACTTCATTCTAAATCTTAAGATTAATTCTTAAGATTAGCCACCTTCACCGTGATTAAAGCAATGGGTAGCCGACTCATCACTCGCTTTTCCAAAAGACGTTGCAGCTTGTGCAACATAAGATAAAACTGATACAATCTATGTATAAAAAATATTATTTCATACTTGTAATATTTATAATTTGACATTTTTTTTTTTCTAGATATTAATCAAACTCAGAACAACAAAATCAGAATGGCGGTACCAAATACAGTAGTAGTGAACAGGACCAATGGGCCCGTAGTCTACAAACGGATACGGGTACAGAGCTCAGACTCTGATGATGCAGCAACTCCCGCCGCTAAGAAGCCAGCAGTTACTGTTGAACTCACCACCGCTATCAGAGAGAGAAGATTTAGAAATATGCTAGAAATGTTCCCTGAGATATCTCCGATGGTAAATATTTTCATTTCAGCGTAGCTATTCACAACGATCCGACAGGCTATCGTATCGAAAATGACACATTTCGATAATTTGATTTGCCTTGCCCACAACAGCCGACTGCTATCGGAAGAATAGCGGTCGTCTATTTGATTAACGGCTGATTTTTCCTCCGATAAAATTATCTGGAATAATCTTGGATTTTTGACAGTTCTTCCATACAAAAACTGTCAGACGTCAATTTTATTCCACTCTTAAAAATTATCTGTCTATTGAAAAATCAGCCAGGAAATGCCTGTAGTTTCGGCTGTAACTACGGAATTCGTGATTGGGCAGAATTTACCCCGCAACTAGCAAAATTATATACAACGGCTCGACATGAATCATCGGGCAGTTGCCTGCCAGACACAACATCCGTCTGGTCGTAGGATCCTCCCTTTTCTATGAAGGTTAAGTGAACTTTAGACCCTGTTCTTCATACCTCTATATGCATTTTGACAGTCCATTCATTTTCTGCTTTCTATCCTCCACAGTTCGTAAAAAACACACTGGTAAAACATGGCTGGAATGAAGAACGTTCTCGGGACGAGCTGCTGATGCATGACCCTGAGACCAACGATAAAGGCTCCTCATCCACACTCTTCGGAGCCAAGGCTTCAGGGTCACAGAGCATACAGCGGCCGTACACCAATATGGGTATTGTTAGGGTAACTAGTGGGCCTAAGACTAATGTGGTGGTGCGGAAACCCTTGGAGGCGAAGGGGGGGAGGACGAGAAGAGGCAGCAGCGGCAGTGAGGACGACGACTATGGTGTCCGGAAAGGGAAAGATGATAGGGTTTATGACAGGTATGTGTTCTTATATCCATAAAATCCCATACAAAAAAAATATATAAATGTTTTTAAAGAATGAATACATATTATGAAAGTAGTTTGTTAAAAATCGATTTCTGTCATTTTTAATATACTTGGGTAATTTTTTAACCAAAAATAATTAAAACTACGTAAATTACAGTCACACTTCTGCCGTACAATCAAAACAAAGCAATATGGACGAGGTGAAGAGATCATTCATCCTCAATTTAGCTCGCTTTACGAAACAATGAGGCTTGCGAAACATATTTTTAAATATATATTCTCTAGTAGTAATAACACAATTAATTAAAACAATTAATGCATATCTCGCAACTCCAATACGATTATAATTGCACGTGGCATACAGCATGCGTGTCGTGATGATATTTTATGTGTGCGCAAGACTGGGATGGCGTATGAGGGGCGAAGCCAACTCGCAGAGTCCCATAAGACAATTTTAAACAGTATGAGGCACCAACCGACTATTATCCCTGTATGCACTGTGCACGTGCACCCAAGGACAACCCCTGGTTGGTGTAGGACTATTGCAGGATATTGAAACAAAAATAAATGATTGAAGTTAGGATTTGAGTGGCTAAGATGGACTGGTTACCAAGAACTATGCAAGCGCTATGCCCCTGCCTTAATACTGTTTATAGTTTACAGTTACACACTTGCTGTTTATAGTTTACAGTTACATTTGTACGAATTTTTTGACGAATGTCGAGACATGTAATTACACGTATAACACTCATGTGTGCATTAGGTGCTGATTTAGGCTTAGTGTCCCTAAGCCTATATCAGCACTTAATGCACATGAGTGTGAAACAGTATTAAGGCAGGGGCATAGCGCTTCCATAGTTCTTAGTAACCAGTCCATCTTAGCCACTCAATCATTTATTTTTGTTTCCATATCCTGAAGTAGTCCTACACCAAACCAGGGGTTGTCCTTGGGTGCACGTGAACAGTGCATATACGGATAATAGTCGGTTGGTGCCTCATTCTATTTAAAATTGTCTTAGAAAGAAAGAAAGAAAATACGTTTATTTGCGGTGAACATGACGCAAAAAGAACAAAAATACAAAAAATAAAATAAAAAAGACGGTAGGAGGAAACATGCGCCACATCCACGCAAAACGGCTATCGCTCAGCATTATGCTGCGACCCTGTGCAAGACAGAGCCCCAGCGCTGGTTTTCAGCGACAGCCGGCGCTGACGTAATGACGTCGTTCGGTGCAGCAAACACTTAATAGGACACTGTACCGGCACAGCGTACTTAAAGAAAAATGATTTAATTGAAATTAAAAGTGATACAATATTTACTAAACAGGAAATAGACATAGATACATGCTATGAGAATATCATCCTCAATAAAATGTTCTTATGGGACTGCGAGTTGGCTTCGCCCCTTGTACTCCTTCCAAAGGATTGGGACACCATGGTCCCGACTCCCGGGCTTTGTTAACATATAATAAAACGCTGAACTTAAAGAAGAAATTACAATAATTTGGAGACATAATAAATTTTTTGTTGATCCTCGCGCTGCATTTATGGACTTGACTTTGGCCCCTAAATGTAGCTAAAACCAGCCTTAGAGCTCAGAAAAATAACACTCCCGATATAATAATAGTAATTGGTCAGTAACTGTAGCTGACTCTTGAACGAGAAATGTCTTGCGTGCAAATTTTGAGTCAAATAGGGAGCGTAGCGATCAATTCGCAATTCTGTCTCTCCTAGCTATCCGGGCGTTAGCCATTCTAGATATATATGTCGCAGCTAACTGGTTAAATTAGCCGTTTAGTTATCCGCCTGGCTTTTGGAAATAGTGCTCGCCTCGCTTCGCTCTCTCGGCTCGCACGCGGCTGATCACAGTTCTAACTTAACCTAACCCATTTGGTCGGGGTGCCCTGGCTTAGTTACTGCGACCAATTCAGCTCGTGCGTGATTGGTTCCAACTTAAACTATATCATCATTTAGGCCGTTAGTTGAACGGCCATCGTTTAGTTAAATGGCTAGGCGGTTAACTAAACGGCTAATTAAACCAGTTGCCTGCGACATATGCGCATGCAAACTATCAGTCTTCAAGAACTGTACATAAAACGTTTGTCATCTATACTCCCCAGTGAGGATTCAGACAACGAAATAACAGATGACCTAATAGGCGACAAGAAGAAAGTGTACGAGTTCCTCAATAACAGCAATATGAACGAGCTGTCGCTGCTCAGTGGATGTTCACAAAAGAAGGCGGACGCTATTATGTCTCTGAGGCCTTTCAAGGGCTGGTTAGATATGGTAAGTAGTTTAGGAAATCTTGTCTGTTCACAGTCCGGCCCAAACTCCCCAAATCTGTTCCTGATAACCAACAGTAATAATATAAGAATCTGATGAAGTCATCACAATATTATTAATACAACCGCATCTCTACAGAGGTGCTGCATACTGCATCTAAGCCTGGATCTAGCTATTGCGGAATGAACACTAAATATTTTTGAAGTGAAACCTCTCGGGCGGCGATTCGATAAATGGACGAGAATTGAGAGTGAAATTTCAAGGATGCGTCACGTTTAGGTACATTTCGTTACAAGAGATAGAGATATACTGTCATGGATTTCCGCAAAGCAACGCCTGATTCCATAACTTGTTTTTATTAATTCCAGTTGCTACCCTCAATTTTCCAGTCAGTATTTCGTGATATTGGCATTGAAGCCACTTCTCCACATGTGCATCTGACTAGAAATAATGCATTGTCTTATCACTATACTATCTCATACACTCAAATTGAATCTTGACCAGCTCAGTATGCTATTTTTTTTTCTCTCAACAGGTAGAAAAATTCAACAGCAACAAAATGCTAAGCACAGAGCTCCTGAACTCGACCCAAGAGTTGCTGACAACCAGGAACAACATCCAGCGGCTGATGAAGAAGTGCATCGGTCTGGCGACACAGTTAGAGTCCGCTGTGGCTGCTGGGGCTGGCAGGCTCAAACAACCCGCCATATTGCATGAAAGGTAATGGAATACCATCCTATAAAGGGTATTGAAAATTTTTGTATGAAGCCTGGCATACCTACCGTAGCGCCATTTTGTTTTTTTTTTTTCAAAATGGCGGTAATATCTCGGAAACGTGAGACTATGGGGTTTGGTCTTATTATGTTTTCTGTTTTCAATCATGTCAGCTATCGATTTATACAGGGTTATTTGTAAAACACCAGCAACCTCTTAAGAGGTCATTGTACTCATCATTATGAACAACTTTTATTATGGGACCAAACCTGAAATCGCGAAAAAAAATCAGCTGTTCCCTACATTTTGACGAGTTACACGAACATAAATGTAGGGAACAGTTGATTTTTTTTTTCGGGATTTCAGGTTTGGTCCCATAGTAAAAGTTGTTCATAATGATGAGTACAATGACCTCATAAGAGGTTGCTGGTGTTTTACAAATAACCCTGTATAGGCTTCATGTGTATCCGCCATTTTGAAAAAAAAAATAATGGAGGACAGGTAGGTATGCCACGGATCTACAAAGCCCTTTATCATGGTGTTTTATAACAGAATTTGGATGCATCTTGGTACTTTCTGCAGTGTCCATAAACCATTGAGATCTCACCTTTACTCATGGGTGTGGCAACTACGGGACTTTGTTGAGGCAATAGGATTCAGTTAAAAACATCAAACTCCAATATGCAGTCCATTTTTTGTCAAGCACAGTCATATTGTTATGATTTTGTGATAGTCTTTTTTTTTTCGTTTCCCTATATTATGTCCCATTAATTGGCAAATTGAGCAGATGACAACTTCATAAGTTGAAATGCGAGAAAACATTCCCAAAAAAAAAGGCTCAAATTGCAGTTTGTTTAGGCACAAGTTGTGTGAAACTCTTGCGGGCCTGTAAAGTAACTAGTCCGCAGAGTAGGTGTCAAGCTTATCTGTCAAAATATTTTAGCACATACTAAAGCAAAAAGAAAACGAATTACTGTTTACACAATTCGGAATAACCTACTAATTCATAACAAAATCTCCTTACAGCCTAACCCTCGCCCCATACCAGCTAGTAGGGCTAAACTGGCTAGCAGTACTCCACAAGCAAGGAGTCTCCGGTATCCTGGCTGACGAGATGGGGCTCGGCAAGACGGTGCAGGTCATCGCATTCCTGGCACATCTGAAGGAAACTGGACAAGCGAGAGGAACACATCTGGTGGTAGTGCCTGCTTCTACACTGGGTGAGCTAATGAGTTTGGATTTATATTTTTATATTTATAAGAAAAAATTGTCTACAAATTATTATTTTTTATTTATTCGGGAAAATAAACAGTTATAGATCAAATCTTATACTAAGTTATAAATACACAAGAATTATAAATGACCTACCTACCTACGACATTTTCCACAACATATAAAAGTTATATCTAACAGTGCGCTGTTCTAGCTGTTAAAACTAGTTAATTGTTGTCTAAAACTCTGTTTAATTATTGTCACACAGTAACAATTAGCAAGCAAATAATAACCTGGTGCTTGCCTGTAACAAAATGAGAAGCAACAGCGGGCATGCTGATGAAATAACAAGCCGTGCATGAGATATTCAACTTCGTTCCTACGTGTGGCAACCAGTAACTTGCCCGTAAAGTGAGCCTGTTTGCGAATAAATTACATCAAATCGATTGAAAAGGGTCTTGGTCAGCCTAACTCTTCATGGAATACAAGTTGATGTTTGCCGACTGCGACAGCAAAAACAGGGTTATGTTTATTACGCGTATTTATGATTTATGTGTTTTGAAAGGGTCTTCAAATCGCAGTTTTATTTTCCAGATAACTGGAGCAGTGAGCTGGCCCGCTGGTGTCCCGCGCTGAACGTCAGCAAATACTATGGGCACCCGGAGGACCGGCGACAATTACGCATACAGTACGCGAGAGGATTGGAAAATATTGACGTCGTGCTTACCACGTGAGTCAGCATTCTCGCTAGCTTATAATTGTTTCATTGTTCACTAATGGAATTGGCATCTCCTTTGTTATAATCCGCCGTAATAAACTTAGTTGAAAAAGAGTTTTATTTGTGGTTGTGATCCCTGGTAATAGAACAGTTTAAGCTCATGGCGATTAATAAATAATAATCTCCAGATACTAGGAAAAGAGTTCAAAAATATTCGAGATAGGAACACTGTGAAGGTATAACACTTCATAAGTCAGATCCACATTAATGTGACTTGTTCGTAATTATTTATCATAATTATAATCGGCCAACTAATCTGCGTTCGCGATTTATTTGCCAAAATGTAAACAAATATGAATTAATGGAAAAATAACTTGAATTCCTACACAATAAAGTTCAGTTTACGCTACAACTTCAAACATTTTTATAACTTTTTCAATAGTGCTAGTGACTCTGAAATCAACTTAATAAGCATTGAAATAAAGTTGATATTTGTTTAACTTAAAATAGGGTAGGAATGTTCAACACTGCGCAAATAATTCTGACAGTAGTATAGACTGAGTAATATGCTTGTAATAAGAGTAGGTTCCAGACATCTAAAATTTCTAAAAAGCTAAAGCTTTTGTTCATCATGTTTTCAGCTACACAATGGTAAACAGTTGTCCAGAAGAGCGCAAGATGTTCCGCATAACGCCGATGCACTACGTGATCTACGACGAGGCGCACATGCTCAAGAACATGTCCACGCAGAGATACGACAACTTACTCAAGATCAAGGTAAAAAAAATTAACAAAATTATTTAGCTGCTGGATAATCCTCTCATTTGCACCAAACACTTACATCGTGCGGTCCTACAGCTGCAGTTGAATAACGCTCACAGACAGCTGTCAAGGCAAATCGCTGACGAATAGTTTTCAACAGATGGTCGCTTAATCTTTAGTTGATAAAATGCGCTAAAGCAATCATTACAAGTGGTGCAGGCGCTCGATCCATGAATTAGAGAAACTTGCTGCTTGAATTGTCGAACGAGTTTATGAAATTGGTATAAGTCCACAATTTTTACCATTACAAGTTAGAAAATCAACCTTACTATGATAATGATAAAGTTGTATTTCCGTTTCAGTCTAAGCACCGACTCCTGCTAACGGGCACGCCTCTTCAAAACAATCTATTGGAACTGATGTCACTATTATGCTTCGTGATGCCGCATATGTTCTCCGGCAAGACGGACGACTTGAAGAGCTTGTTCCAGAAGAATTCTGTAAGTTGATCTTTATGTAACATCCCGCTTGAATTCTCCTAATGGGGCAGACAGATGTACTAGTACACTCATCATTTTATCAGATTTGTTAAAGTCCCATGTAAAACAGAGATCCTATTGCTACCTACCGGGCTTTGTATCAGTGACATCTAACAGGGGGCGAGCTTATTACTCTTAAGTGGGCTCAAAGCTCTGGGACTAAGCTGTGGGACTTATTTTTAAATTCAATAGTTTTTACTTGCGGCATTGCTTCCGTGGTCATAAATGAATATGGAAGAAAAAGTAGCCTATAACACTCTGGTTCACAATCTAGCTATATGCAAAAAATATTGTCGACCTATAAACTCCGTAGATGCATGAAAAAGAGACAAACCAAAAAATACACATTCTTAAAACCAAAATGAAGTAGTGATCGCGAAGATACGGCGTGATGGAGCAAAATGAAAGCTGAGTGGACTGTATAACATGTAAGTATAATAAAAAAAGAAATGAAACGACAACAGTAAAAGGTCGGTTTAAAAATGAATACAAGAAAATAAGGACGTAAATAAAACGTGGGCGCGCGAGCGTGGCGCTGCGCAGCCGAAGAGGAGCGGTCTCAACAAGTAGGATTAAACTACATTGCCAATTTACCTTATCATTTCTTATCACAACCAATTGCTCACTCACCAATTATGTCCTTCCAGAAATCAAAAACCACAAAGCGAGCAGAAAATGGCAACGAAGACGACGAGCTCCCGTTCGAACAGAGTCAAATAACGCAAGCTAAGCGTATCATGAAGCCGTTCGTTCTACGTCGGTTGAAGAGAGACGTGTTACAGGACCTGCCTAAGAAGACCAACCACAGAGAGCTGTGCCCTATGTCGGAGAGACAGGGGCTGCTGTATAAGAATCTTATTGCGAGTTTCTCGGCTAAGGATGGTTCGGTAAGTAAAATTGAGCTGCCAGTAGCACAACGAGTTTCAGAAAGACTTCGGCTTCCTACCAACCTTTTTTTTGTTGTCTTTTTTTTTTGTTTCGACTGTTTATCAGTGGAAACTCGTAAATGGCCTTCAAATGCATATTGTTTAAGAACACTGTTTATATTAGCTGTAAGTTTCCCGAACAGAATAAAATAAAATAAATAAAAACATAAAGTCCTCCAGACCGAATTTCGGCCATGGCGACCAATCTCAGCGGAGACCAGCCTTCGGCGCGGGAGGTATTTTAGTGCAGGCGTGTGCGCACACACGTGCACTCTCTTTTCTCATAGTCCGATGGAACGGCAATTCGACACTCGCGGGGAGAGATAAGGCGCAGGATACACGGCGACACGTGCGCGCGAGTCACGAGGGTATCACACAGTCATTCCCAAAAAACAAACATACCTGTGCAATAAACTATACATGATGGCAGGGTCCAACCTGTATAATTCGATATGTCCACTCCAGATACTGGAAACCGGAAGAAATAATGAATTTACATTCCGACTTTGAATGACAAGGATATTGATATTCTACGATTGGTTTGTCCCATACGGAACGGATCTTTTTTTTTGGTCTACAGATATTGTTCCTAGTCTGTTTGCGCATAGATTTGCGGACTCACTGATGTCTCATGACATGAAAGAAATATTGGAGAAGAATAATTGAATACAAAGACTATAGTTTTACTCTAATCTCCTCCGTGCCTCGGAAAGCACGTTAAGCCGTTAATCCCGGCTGTCATTCGTGGTTCTTTGACAGTTGTTACGGGTAGTCAGAAGCCCGAGAGTCTGACAACCAATCTTATTTATTTATTTTTTTATATATACTTTATTGTACACCAGAAAATACATAACAAAAAAAAAACAATTATTACTACAAAACATACAATAGGGGGCCTCCACAATGCAATACAATTACAATGGGTCTTACCAAGGGGTATTGTATTACCCAGTAACTGGGTTATAGAGGTCAGTTAGGCAGTCTCTCCATGTAAAATACTGGTATTCAGCTGCATCCGGTTAAACTGGAAGCCGACCCCAACATAGTTGAGAAAAGGCTAGGCAGATGATGAGTTTTACTCTAATCATTCTTGTTCCAGATCCACGCCACTACCGAACAGAGCGGTATGGCGATGATGATGGATATGCGCAAGCTGTCGAACCACCCGCTCCTGCTGCGCTACCACTACCAAGACCAGCAGGTGCGCGCGATAGCCTCGCGCCTGGCGAGGGACCCCGGGTACAAGGAGAACAACGAGCAGTACGCCTGGGAGGACCTCATGTGCATGTCTGATTTCCAAATACATCAGCTTACTTTGACGCATAATGTAAGTAACATTCATTTGATACTAGCTGCGCCCCGCGGTTTCACCTGCATAAGTTTCGATCCCGTGGGAATATCGGGATAAAATGTATCCTATGTGTTAATCCTGGTTATAAACTATATGTGTGCCAAACCTCATCCAAATCCGTTCAGTAGTTGTTGCGTGAAAGAGTAACAAACATCCATCCATCCTCACAAACTTTCGCATTTATAATATTATATATAAACATATATATAATATACTAGCTTTTGCCCGCGACTTCGTCCGCGTGGGTTTCGTACTTTCCTCAAATAAATTTAACACCCTCTCCACCTCTCCCTGAAAGGTATTTCGAAAATTATTGATTACGATCTTTATACTTACTTTATTTAAAGAAATAAGTATTCGGGCCAATATTTTAGTTAAATTACCTAAGATGTTTCAAATAAACTATCCTCCCTTTTCATCACGACAAGGCTTGTTTTTGCATTTGGTACGTTTCCATTTTTATGATATAAAGATTATTTATAAGTACCTACCCACTTTCGTGTTAATGGAAGTTGGAGTTTCTACTCCTTAAACTTTATTACCCTTTTCTACCTCGGTAGGAGTCGAATAAGTAAAACCCTAAAACTCATACTTTTTTATTTTAAGTAAGTAAGTAGTAAACCCCTAAAAGTGACAATCTTTATTATTTACTGAGGCAAATGTTGAAAAGTTTCAAGTTTCTTAACCAAAGGAATAAGACCACATTTTCACCTTCACAGTTTTTATCCCCATTGGGGCGAAATATTGAAAACATGTTTGGGACGTTTCCATATCTTGACTCAAAGATTATTTATACCAATTTCCCATTGAATCAAGCACGCAATAAAATACTCCTCTGTGATATGGACTACCCCCGTTCACCCCGTTAGGGTTAGCTTTACGAAAAACCCAGTCACACTTTTTTATTTATTTTGGTCTTAAGTATCATACTGAGTTCCGAGTTTAAATTATTGGACCGCGCGATAAAATTCTTCTATACAAACTGACAACCTCAATCTCCCTTTAGAGCAGAAAAACATAAAATGACAAACTATAATTTACTTAGATAAGTATTTGTGCCAAGTTTGAAGCTTAAATTTATTCATACCATTTTTTTGGAGTAAATCAAGCTACGCACTATAATACCTGCCTTAAAAATCGAATTACAACTTTTTTACCCGTCAGGGATCTACTTTCGAAAGACCCATTTCTTATTACTTACTTAGACAAATATTCCTTCCAAGTTTCAAGTTTATTAACCAAATGAATAAGATTTTTCGTATAAAGTTTTTCCCCACTTTTCACCCCACACAAGAGGAATTTTGAAAAAATGTTTGGGATGTGTTCATAACTTGACTCAAAGATTATTTCCAAAAATTTTCGAGTTAATCAAGCCACGCAGTAAAATGGAAAATTAACTACTCCTTTTCACAGCGTCAGAGGTAGATTTTCGCAAAACCCTGATACATGTTATTCTTTATTTTTGGTGCTTAGTATAAATACTGAGTTTTGAGTTAATTGGACCGTGCATTAAAATTCTTCCATACAAATTTTGACACCCCCTAATTGCCCCTTAAGGGGTTAGTTTAGAAAAGCAAAAAATGCCAAAATTCATAATTTACTTAGATAAGTATTCATGCCAAGTTTCAAGTATATTAACCAAATGAATAAGATTTTTCATATAAGCTGTATCCCCACTTTTCACCCCCACAGGGGTGGAATTTTGAAAAATCGTTTGGAATGTGTTCATTACTTGACTCACAGATTATTTATACCAATTTTCGAGTTAATTAAGCCAGGCAGTAAAATTTGCCCTGTAAAATTAACTACCCCTTTTTTCCCCGTTAGGGGTAGATTTTCGAAAAACCCTGATACACGTAATTCTTTATTTTTGGTATTAAGTATAAACACTGAGTTTTGAGTTAATCGGACCGCGCGTTAAAATTCTTCCACACTTATTTTGACACCCCCCAATCCCCTATTAAGGGGTAGTTTAGAAAACAACAAATGCCAAACTTTATGATTTACTTAGATAAGTATTCGTGCCAAGTTTCAAGTTTATTAACCCAAGGAGTAAGATTTTTCATATAAGCTGTATCCCCGCTTTTCACCCCCACAGGGGTGGAATTTTGAAAAATCATATGGAATGTGTTCATTACTTGACTCACAGATTATTTATACCAATTTTTGAGTTAATTAAGCCAGGCAGTAAAATTTGCCCTGTAAAATTAACTACCCCTTTTCTCCCCGTTAGGGGTAGATTTTCGAAAAACCCTGATACACGTAATTCTTTATTTTTGGTACTTAGTATAAATACTGAGTTTTGAGTTAATCGGACCGTGCATTAAAATTCTTCCATACAAATTTTGACACCCCCTCATCCCCCTTTAGAAGGTAGTTTAGAAAAACAAAAAAGACCAACTTTCATAATTTACTTAGGTAAGTATTCGTGCCAAGTTTCAAGTTTATTAACTCAAGGAATAAGATTTTCCATACAAACTTTCATCCCCCATTTAGCTCCCTTAGGGGTTGAATTTCGAAAATTCCTTCCTTATTCCTCGTCTACATTATAAAAGGAATCACTGTGCAAAATTTCAGCTTTCTAGGTCCAGGGGTTTGGGCTGGGCGTTGATGAGTCAGTCAATCAGTCAGTCAGTCAGTCAGGACTTGTCTTTTTATATATATAGATAGTAGAAATTAGTAGGATTTAATTAAAAAATCCGCCCTAAAGGTCCCTATCACACATATCAACTGAGAAAGGGAATGTCACCGTATCAACTCAAGCCATTCAGTATTCTTTGTATGAAACTCCTCACTGCATCGCACACTAATCGGAATCGTAACGTAATCGCCTCGCCTCGGGACAAGCTCACGAACCGCGGCGATACGGTTATGATCCTTTTCCGAGTTGATATGTGTGTATGATCTTTAACCGGTGAATACCGCAATTACAGAAACAATTAAAAAGCCATTGTGTCTCGCGTGGATCCACGTTCCCGGCATACGAAGGGTAAAAGTGCAATAAGAAATGGGCTGAAGTATAATACAGCCACATGTGCAGTTGAACAAGGATTTTAGTATACAGGCGAAAATATTTATCTTACAGCAACACTGGCAATATTAATTTTAATTTTGCGCTGTCTACGCAAGTTCTGTCTGTATTGGGTAGAATGTTCACTTGGAGAATGTCGCAGGATACCGCTGGATGCAGCAATTAAAGAAGCCTGGTGAGTTGTTTTAGCGATCCTTCAAAAAGGCCAAAACCAGCATTAGACCTCGTTCAGCTGAATTATTATAATAATGATAATGTCATTGAAACTTTTCAATTCTTCATTCTAGAGTATCCGTTCCTTGGGCCTCCCAGAGCACCTGATCCTGGACTCCGGCAAGTTCCAAAAACTAGACGAGATGCTCCCGCGGCTGAAGGCCGATGGACACCGCGTGCTGGTCTTCAGCCAGTTCACCATGATGCTGGACATCCTGGAGCCCTACCTCACCATCCGGAACTACCGGTATCTCAGGCTCGACGGCAGCACCAATGTCACTGACCGGTATGAATAGCATTATTATTTATGTAGCTTTAATAATTATTGATATCTGCTCCGGTATAAATAATGGCACAATGACAGTATTTTCTAGAATTATATATAGAACTCCACTGCCGGGGAGAGCCGGGGAAGCCTCTGCTTCACGCGGTTTTTACGACTTGACAAAAAATCGAGAATTCTTTAAAAAAATTTAGTTATATACAGTACTAGCGGTCCGTCCCGGCTTCACACGGGTGGAAAAAAAAAGAAAAAAAATAGCCTATAATAATCCTACTATCCTACTCCTACTAATATTATAAATGCGAAAGTTTGTGAGATGGATGGATGGATGTTTGTTACTCTTTCACGCAAAAACTACTGAACGGATTTTGATGAAACTTTACAGTAATATAGTTTATACATCAGAATAACACATAGGATACTTTTTATCCCGATATTCCCACGGGATCAAAACTTACGCGGGTGGAACCGCGGGGCGCAGCTAGTCAGTGTTAATGTAGCATTCAACTGGTGAAAGAATTTTTAAAATCGGTCCAGTACTTTTTGAGCCAATTCGTTACAAACATACATACAAATCTTTCCTCTTTATAATATTAGTATAGATTGAAACCACATAATATGCAATAAATTAAACCACATACCTGTTATCGCCTTTTCTGACGATATAAAAAAAAATAACAAAATCAGTCGCGAATAAAAAATTGCTGTTCCCTACATTTTGACGAGCTATGCGAACATAAATTTAGGGAATAGCAAATTTTTTTTCGCGACCGATTTTGTTCTTTGTCTGAGGCGATACGAAATTCGTCGGGTCAGCTAGTAAATTGATATGATAAAGTGAATGTCAAGATAATTTGGTAAATCAGTCAACACAACGCAATCATAAGATTTGCAGATTAGAGGAAGTTTAGAGATTTGATCAAGTTTTTAGAAAGCATGTGTGAAGTGTGCCATTAGCTACACATCTTATCTTATCTATATTTCTGTTTATTTATTTATTTATTTAATACTTCAAGCACATAAATGTACAGAGGCGGACTTAATGCCATAGGCATTTTCTACCAGTCAACCTTTGGGTGATGCAGAGACAAACAGTGGTAGGTGCAATCATGAAAATTGAGGAATAAATATTTTAAATATAAAGATACGCATAAACCTATTAAAACTATGAATATAATATATAGCTAGTTACATATATATATATATATATAAATACATGAATATACTTACTAAAAATAAATTGGACAAACAATGAGAAAATATTACCGTTGTGATGATACTGCCAGCTTCTTGCGAATGTGCTCACGAACTTTAACTTTCTCCCACGTAAATCTAATATATAAAATTCTCGTGTCACAGAGTGACCACACTCCTCCGAAACGGCTGGACCGATTTGTATGAAATTTTGTGTGCATATCGGGTAGGTCTGAGAATCGGCTACTATCTATTTTTTTTTTACTTTTACTTTATAATATTGTTCCAGGCAAGACCTAATAGACCAGTACAACAACTCGGACATCTTCGTGTTCCTGTTGTCCACGAAGGCGGGCGGGCTCGGCATCAACCTCACGGCCGCAGACACCGTCATCATACACGACATCGACTTCAACCCCTACAACGACAAGCAGGCCGAGGACAGGTGAGACTTAACATTAAATTACGGCTATATATCCCGAACATATAATTAGAGAAATGTGGGAGTAAGTGTGCATACATTCGAGCGACACGTGTCGACAGAGGCATCAGCAACCCTCGCGTCGACGCGTGACGGCGACATTCATTTTAAAATATCGTTATTTACCAATAGGCATGTCAACTGAAAAAATCTAATTAGTCCGTCCGTTAAATTATCAAAAAATATTTGACCCGTATTTTTTTTTTGTTACGTAAACCAAAATTGACGAAGATACGACGCTTTTAAAATTCTCAATACGTCACACCATGGTATAATTTTTAGGGCGTTCTGACGTCACGAGCGCCCACTCCCGAGTTTTGATGCGTTTTGTCTTTGTCAATATTCATTTATTTACAAAAACAAAAAATACGTGTCCATTATTTTCCAATACTCTATAGACTAAATAGATTTTCAATTTATTGATGGTGGAAACTAGCCTATTGGAACAATAAACAAAATGCACTTACCCTAAATTACATTAACTCATTATAATGTAGACACTATGAGGCTAGTGATCCACCTTCCAAAGCTTATGACACAAAATAATTATGTAGTTTTAACTGCTTACAACATACACTTTACACACAATAATCATGGGTGCGCACGGCTATACATCAAGCTGTACATAACCAGTATAAGCTGTCTTCTGATTTTACGAAAAACCTATACAATGCGAGGTCAGCTAAAACTGGAAATGTATAGCTTGATGTGTAGCCGTGTGACAATTATGCAATTTATTTAGTTATAATTTACTGATTGCAAGGTATTACAAAAATTATTTAACTAATTTAGCTAATCGCACGATGTACGATTGTAAATACTAGCAACCGTGCGTCGTGACATCGACAGGTCGCCACGCTTCACAACATGCCGCTCGTGTATTTCAGCACCGTACTGAAATACACGAGCCTAACGCGTCGACGCGAGTCGCTCGTGTTTATGCACACTAAGAGACACCCACATTCCTCCAGTTTTGGTTAAATTCCATGTAAGGGAGTGAGCTAATTGCCACTGCACAAGTCGAGGCCCCAGCGGGCTGCTACTAAACACCCTGGTGATCTGCTGTAACCTGTACTCTGTGTATTCCTAGTGCATACGCCAGTCTCTCACAAACTAGAGTCACATAGTTTTTAAGCTCGACTAAATTTATATGATGTCATTGTTTGTGAAGAGACAATAAATTATTTGAATTTGAAAAAAATCGCTTCCCGAGCCTCAGATCGTACCACGCATTAGTTGGACGATAAAAACTACATTAATAAAGCTACAATAATAAAGACTAACCGGAAGCCCTAATAGAAAGAAAACGTTGCGCCCTCTGGTACCGCGCCGAAGAAGTTATCACGATCGGTTTCTATTAGGACAGCGCTTTAGGCCACCCGGTTAGAAATCGCTACTGTTCCGTCTTATAGTTACTACATAACAACAATTTCTAAATCACAGATATAGATACACCTAGATAACGCAAAAGCAACTACTTCGCGTGCCAAAAATCACACCAACTTACGTTCAGAAATCGTAAGCCGCCACTTTCGCGCTCAGTCCTGTGTACTGCTGGCTGGGTGAGCGTGAGTGAGAAAGAGCGCTTGTGACGTCATAGTAGGTAGTCAAAAAATTGGCACGCTTGGTTTTAATACAGATCGTGATACTTGCGTTATCTAGGTCTATCTATATCTGTGTTATAAATACATTCTTCCTTGCAGATGTCATAGAATGGGTCAGACACGCCCTGTCACAATATACCGGTTGTTGAGCAGTGGTACCATCGAGGAGGGAATCTATCAAGTCGCGCAGGAGAAGCTCAACCTAGAAAAACATGTCACCGGAGTTGATGGTATGTACATATGATTAATAAGATATTGCTATCCAAAAGTTTCTCCTGCAAAAACAGGAAATCTTTATTGTCGCGGTGCCGCCGCTACTGTCGAATCATTGTTTACCCAGAGATTTTTTATTATTATTATTTTTTTCTTTATTGGCCAACCAACAATTGTTTACACTGATAACATTTAAATTAAGTATACAGGGTTATTTGTAAAACACCAGCAACCTCTTAAGAGGTCATTGTACTCATCATTATGAACAACTTTTACTATGGGACCAAACCTGAATACCGCGAAAAAAAAAATCAGCTGTTCCCTACATTTATGTTCGTGTAACTCGTCAAAATGTAGGGAACAGCTGATTTTTTTTTAGCGATTTCAGGTTTGGTCCCATTGTAAAAGTTGTTCATAATGATGAGTACAATGACCTCTTAAGAGGTTGCAGGCTTTAAATGTGCGCATCAAAGGGAAATATTTTATTTATTGACTTTTTTTTTATATTTGAAGCTCCCAGAATGTTGACCAAAACAGCAATAATGACCCAGTTTTGTTTTCGATGCACCTTTAGTATATTTATTATATCATTTATGTATGTAAAACAAGATATATATTTATATCTCAAATTATTTATTGTAGTAATTATTTGAAAGTACAGACGCCAGCAAGTCAACCTACCCCAAGCTGTAATTTATGTTCGTGTAACTCGTCAAAATGTAGGGAACAGCTGATTTTTTTTTAGCGATTTCAGGTTTGGTCCCATAGTAAAAGTTGTTCATAATGATGAGTACACAATGACCTCTTAAGAGGTTGCTGGTGTTTTACAAATAACCCTGTATAATATCTAAGGTTAATAAACAATTTTTGGCCTTCCGTTTGGATCGCGAAAGCGTCAAGACGTGTCCACTGTGTAGCAGTTATTTAAATATTTAATTTAAATACCGATTTTTACGTAAAATAACCACGAAAATAAATCTCGAGGTACCAGGGCGCAAGAAAGCATCGAGTTCGCTACAAAAACTCCAGTGCGCGGCGCCAGAACACACAGCGAAACACTATCTTAGTGTGAGTAATCATTTCTATAATTAAAACTAAGAGGTCTCCATACACTGGACGGACGACAAATTTGTACTAAATCGTCGATCGGTGACCAAAACGCTGGACCCATTGTGTGAGCAAGTTAGCTTAAGCGGCGTTATTGCGAGCGCCCGTCTGGAATGATAAGGACGGGTATATGCACACGCTGAGCTTTTTACTACACCGTGATACTTTTTGCTGCTATCCTGGTACCTACGACATAGTAATTCTATCGAAATCGAAACTACTGTGTGTAATCATTATGTCAACTCCACGAACTCCACCTGAAAAATCCTTATCCATACCTAATATTTTAACACAGGAGTCTGATTCGGCATCCGACTGTGTCGGCTCTGATCCTGTCTGTGGAGGACAAACAAATGTTACACGTCGTTTTAAACGTAAGTTTGATGACTCCACCTTAACTGACATAAAAGAGATGTTATCTAATGTACAGCAACAACAACAAGCCCAGGCTTTAAAGTTTGCTACGGAAATGAATACTATGATTAAACAAAATGAGGAAATTAAAAATTCTATTGAGACCATGTCAGCTAAATACGACGAAATTTTGCAAGAACTCAAGCAAGCAAAAACTGAAAATATTGCGTTCAAAAAGCAAATCAAACTACTTGAACAAAAGGTTGAACTACTTGAGAGGAATACTAAAGCATCAATTTTAGAGCTCAGAAATGTACCAGAACAACAATCTGAAAATAAATCAACACTAGTCAGTTTAATAAAAAATGTCGGTGACTTTCTGAAGGTGGAGGTGCAAGGATCCGATATACGAAACATTTTTAGACCGAAAATGTCGCAAAACAAAACCGCTCCAGTAATAGTGGAATTCTCAGCGACCACTCTTAAGGAAAGCATAATGAAAGCTTCGAAAACTTTCAATAAGGAGAACAAAGAGAAACTGAATACGGGACATTTGAAATTAGCCGGCGAGTCTAAACCTATCTTCATATCGGAATCTCTCACTACTAATGGAAGACGATTATATTTCTTGGCACGTCAATTCGTCAAAAACAACAAATACGCAGGCTGCTGGACTTCGTACGGAAAGGTGTATATTCGTCAGAATGAAGGTGACCCATCCAAATTGATCTCTTGTGAAGCAGATTTGACTGCACTAAAGATACAATGACTAATACCATTGCACTATTTTATAAAGTCAAAATGTATAATTATTAAACCTAAAAGTCATATCAATTTAAGCGTTAAATGTGGTTGCGTACATATTTATATATTTTTTCTAATTTACTTGCTTATGACTGTCTACACTCTCATCTTAATAATACACTTCAGTCTACGAATGTATTTGCAAAATTACACAATGTACACATACACAATCTACACTACAACTTATATCAATATTATCTTATACAATGTGAAATATACTTATAATATACCACTTCTGTCATTACATAGTTACATCGAATTCACAAGTACTAAGCTATCACCTGTAATATTCCTCTCTCTACTAAAAATTATATACCTACAATACTTATTTTTTTCCCATCACGACCAATGGAGTGATTCAGTTTTGGATTACGATGCCTTTTTACTGTACACCTACAACAAATGCGGCTCTCATCTTACCAAATTAAATCAAAATTATTATTTGTACTTTCTTTTCACTAGTAATAATTATACGCATCATTCGATACCACACATAATTTAATACAAAACATTGACCAGTTTAATATTTCTGTCCCTATTTCTTGTGAACCGGAGGAATGCAGTTCATATCTTCAACATTCTACACGATATCTTAATATTCTACAGCAAAATATCCGTAGCCTAAACTGCAACTTCCAGGAGTTACACGTTCTTCTTAAACGACTAAAGTTGTCCTGTGACATTATAGTGCTCTCAGAGTGCTGGCTATCCCATGTCGTGAACTTGCCACTGCTTCAAGGGTATAACTCGTTCAAAACCAGTGATAACTACAACCAAAATGATGGCCTCGTGGTCTATTCAAACAGCAACCTGGAATGTATTGTAGAGGAACCCTCCTTATCTGAAGCCAACTGCCTGACAATTAAAATTCAAAATCACACAATAATAATTGCGATTTATAGGCCACCGAGTTTCAGAACACCTGATAAGTTTATTGATTCCTTACACATACTATTAGAAAGTTTTTCGTCTTTCAAAAATATTATAATAGTTGGCGATATAAATATTGATCTTATTAAAACGAGTCCGATTAACACAGCGTACATGGACACAATTACTTTCCATGGACTACTTCCTGCCATCAATACCGCAACTAGGGGAAAATCGTGCTTAGATCATGTGTTACTAAAAACAAAATTAAGTGCGTTTACATTTTCGCTAGGAACCAGTATCACAGATCATGAATCAGTCTTATTTAGCTTAAAAACTGACGCGTCCATAAACAAATCAACTAAACTGAAAATCATCAGTAAAACTGACAAAGAAAAACTGAAATCCGATTGTGATAATTATGATTTTGTGGAAGTTTATCAGGAAGTTAACTTAAATGCTGCAATGAGCAAATTCATTTATATAATGCAGCAATTAATTGCAGATAACTCGATAAGACGATTAACACCTAGAAATAAATTTATAATAAAACCATGGATAACTGTTGGTATGTTACGTTGCATACGAACTAGGGATAGGATGCACAAAAAATTAAAATCAAATACAACTAATGAAATATTAAAAATATCGTACTTAAGATATCGAAATTATTGCAATAATTTATTAAAAAAACTTAAGAAACAGTATGAGAGAGATCAATTAATAATGTCTAAAAATAATTCAAAAAAGCTTTGGTCCACCATTAAAACAATTACTAATAACAATAGCAAAAATCAACAACCACTACAACTCCTGAAAACTGCTGATAGTCCCAAAGAGGCGGTCAACAAAACTAATGAATATTTCTCTAATATCGGTAAACGTTTATCTGATATGATTTTGCCTACCCGTTTTCCAAACTTCCAGAAAGTTGTTGAGCCTCCCGTGAAATCTTTTGTTCTCTTACCTACCGACAACGAAGAAGTTGCGAGAACGATACAGTTTTTAAAAAGTGACTGCGCTCCTGGTTGGGATCAGATCGGTGCCGAGATTCTTAAGATTACATCCAAGACAATAACACCCGTGCTTACTGATTTGATAAATCGCTGTTTTGAGGCTGGGGTTTTTCCAGATTCATTAAAAAGAGCTGTAGTACATCCGATATACAAGGCGGGTGATAGGGGCAGTGTCAGTAACTATAGGCCGATTGCAATCTTAACTTCATTATCAAAATTATTTGAGCGCATTATTAATACCAGACTTACGAAATACCTAGAAGACGGCAATCTACTTTCAAACGCGCAATATGGTTTTAGATCTGGCCGCTCAACTAATAATGCTGTGCTTGACCTTGTTAACTTTCTGGTAAATAAATTAGATAATAAAAAGAAATGCTTAACAATATTTCTAGATCTTGCAAAGGCCTTTGACACTGTTTCTGTCCCCTGCCTTGTAAAGACACTGGAAGACCTTGGTATTAGAGGCATCCCACTGGTGTTGTTATCAGATTATCTGCACAATAGAACCCAATGTGTAAAAGTCGGTGACAACATCAGTGACGAATTGCCAATTGCATTCGGGGTGCCACAAGGCAGTATACTCGGCCCAACACTCTTTCTCTGCTATATAAATGAGCTCTGCATGATTAGTAATAAGAATTGCCGCATCTCAGCTTATGCAGATGATACTGCTTTAACCTTTTATGCTGATTCATGGGATGAACTTTTTAATCTTGCGCAGGGGGGATTTGACAAAATTTGTCATTGGCTAGCATCACACTCTCTCACCTTAAACGGCGATAAAACCAAATTCATTGTGTTCTCTATCCATAATCGAACAGAAATAGTTAATCTTAAAAATAACATATATGCGCATAAATGTAACTTTCCTCCCACTCCAAACTGCACTTGTCCAAAAATTACCCCCACTAAATGTATTAAATATCTTGGAGTCCAAATTGACTCTAACTTAAATTTTGAAAATCATATACAAACTATATCCAATAGAATACGAAAATTAACATACATTTTTAAAGCACTACGTGATGTAGCAGACAAACATACCATAAAGATAGTATATGAGGCTTTGGCGCAATCAATCCTATCCTATTGCATCACTACCTGGGGAGGAGCTTGTAAAACAAAAATGATAACCCTTGAAAGAGCGCAAAGAATGATACTGAAAGTAAGCCTATCAAAACCTCGGCTATTTCCTACTTCTAAACTTTACGAAGAAGCGCAAGTCCTCACTGTGCGTCAGCTTTACATTATGCTATCTATACTTCATAAGATGAGTGACTTACCAGAGGACAGAAGAAAGCGCATAGCACAAACTAGAAGAAAGTACGCGGTATGTGAGTCGATTGCTGTAAACACCTCATTTGCTCGAAGATTTTTTCCATACCGAGGAGCTATGCTGCTCAATAAAGTAAACAAAATAGTTCCGTTCTCCAACCATTATAATAAAGAATGCAAAAGTATAATATATAAATGGATACAGACTCTTAGTTACTCCGAAACAGAAAAGATCCTAGAGGTAACAACATAAATTGAGGTGTACTATATATACTATATATATAATACATACATCTATAACACTACGTTTTATATATCACATTAGGTATTAGATTACATATCACATTTAATCACAATTATTATGTTATACACTTAATTATAATTATTATTTATTTATCTACATACTACCCACAATACTTAGGAACCCTATAACTTAATAAATATGTTAAAATATGCAAAATTGTTATTTGACAAAGTTACATAACCTTTGACCACACACACACTAACACCCCCTCACACACACACACCCTAACACACACACACACACACACACCCCAACCACTCCCACACTCAAAGTTATCATTATTATACACTAAAACATGTTTCCCGTTGACTCATTCACTACACTCACATTCGCTTCTCACATGTTGGCAATCCATAAAATGTTATGTAATGGGGGGCCTGGAGATCTATAGCACAAGCCTCGGCTTAGTTTAGACTCCAGATCTCCCACAAATTACAAAACTTCTTGTAAAGATTTCCTGTCAGCTGTATAATGGTATAACTTGATGTAATTTGTGGAGATGAAATAAACATTTATTTATTATTATTAAAAAAAAAAAAAAAAAAAAAAAAAAAAAAAAAAAAATTAATTACAGGTTAGCACCGCATGCCCCATAAACAAATAAGATATGCCATAAGCACTGAACTATAATTAAAGATTGATATTTGAGTAGTTAACTAAAATTCAAATTAATAGGTTTTAACAAGCATTAAGAGAGATCAAATTTTATTTTGCTAAAGTTTATCATTCTAAATCGCTGATGGCGATCAAATGGTACAGCCCGATTCAAACTTTATGGTGGCTCTGAACATGAAGTGAGTCGCTGCGCAGTAACAACTTCACCCGTCAGCGGGGGTGAGGGGTGCGGTACTGCGCAGCGAGTGGCGTACTTCAGAGGCGTCGTAAAGTTGAGCTGATTCTTATCAGATTGGATTCTATGGACCAGATGTATGAATGATGTTGGGTTTTTACACCTTCATAATTTTTTCATATTATGGCCACTTAAATATCGACACCTGCAATTTAAAACATTGTAACTCATTTTTCACTACTTTTCAGGATAGCGATTAAAACATTCAATACATTCTCACTTTGTTCCTATAAAGTCCTAGCGTCTTCCAATTTTGTAAATATAAGTAAAAAGAGATTATCTAATTTGCTGTATGACTAATATGTTGTTTACTTATATGTATTTTATATGTTTTTATGACTTAATTTTTCATTAAAAAGTAAGTTACAATGTTTTCTAATAACAATGAATCCTTTAGGGAAATCATCCCTACCCAATTATTGTAGCCGGATTGATGTTCTCAGATCTATTTCCAGACTCTTGCACTTTTACTGCATACGGTGTAGCATTTTAAACATTTTTTTTTATTCATTACCTTTGCGGTCGTTGGACTATAAGCGAATTCGTTCCATGACAAATGGCGTTGTGGTGGAGCAGCCAGTGCTGCGCCTCCCACTTATAGAACGTGGTGCCTCTTCAGCCTTTATATCACCACTGTCGGGTTTAATACTTCAGTAACCCACTAGGTTTAGGATGCAAGGTTAGGCGTGCCTTGTGTTGTTCCTTGTACCGCTCGATTTCATAGTTCCTAGCAAACCAAAGTGCGTTTACTATGGATCTAAGATACCATTAAAAATTGAAATTATGAAAATTTGAAATTATGTTTCATCTTACAGAAAACGACAAGACAGAAAATAAGAACGTGGTGCGGTTATTATCAGCCGCCCTCGGGCTCACCTCGCCGGGCAAATGATCACCGACCAACAGCGTCACCGTCGTGGACTAGACACTGACCAGACATGACAAAAAATTGTGATAAACAAACAACAAAAATTGGCGATTTGTGCAAACATTGGCGGCCAATGTTCCTGGTATATGTGGAAGTGCGTGCTGTGAATATTTCCTGTAGTGTATATTGTATAACAAGTGATTGGTGAATTTCATAAGTAATTTATTCAAGCTTTCGTAGGTTTAAACATAATTTGGATACATAAATTCCAGTTCTTGTCTAAGTTTTTTTTAACCCTTCGAACGTGGATCCACATGAGACACAATAGCTTTTTAATTCTTTCTGCATCTAGGCAGTTAATTTTAAGCCACTGTTAAGGTCTCATGTTGTCTCTGTCACTGTAAGCTGTATTGTAGCGACGGAAATACTTTTAAAAACGTTTTAGGCTGAGATCTATAAGCAGACATAGACTTTATTCAAACTCAGTACAGTAAGCGTTTCATATGAATGAACTGTATATGTAAAAAGATAATGTGTGTATTCATATGAAACGCTTAAGCCTTTTTCTATAAGCGAATGTGTCGCATATAGGAAAAGGCTCATTAAGGCCGTACGAATATGGATCATATTCCTATGAAATGCTAACTGTACTCAGCTTGAGTAAAGTCTTTGAGATCTATGAAGCGTGCTTTGAGTATTCGGAGGAAACTGTAATATATAAAAATACTGGTGCGATTTTGTCGTTGTATTGCCACCCACTGCCTTATAAATATGTCAATAAAGTTCTATTTTAATGTTAACACAATGTAACTATAGACGCTAGCTTTAGATTCAGCTCTCAACGACTCTACGCTTGTTGTTTTTGAAGGCAAAAATTATAATACTATGCCTGTTCAGATGTAGCCTATTTTCGCTTCCGATATGGCTAGCGAAAACGCCAACTGTGAAGAAAGTTCGTACAAATAGCCGGCTAATTTTTATACCCACATCAGCAGCAAATATTGCTTACAAACCGATGAAATGATTACAATCGGTTTGTAAAAAAAGAATCAACAATAATCGTTTTGTAAGTTTTTTTTTTTTTTTCAGCTTTCCATTACGAAAGCTGTTCTTCAGTTACTACTTTTACTCTTGCCAATAAAAATACAGGTATTTTAAAACTTGCGAAGGCTACAGATCGTCTTCATGAATAAAGGAATTTCGCGAGTGTAGGGTCAACGATATATTTAACTTATGTATCGATCATATTATATTATTGATGAATAACCAGCTATTCTGTACTATAGCAGAAATTAATTTGTATTTTGTGCTTCTCTTTTGTCTGTGCAACAACTATTGTAGAGTTTAAATGTGCGCATCAAAGGGAAATATTTTATTTATTGACTTTTTTATATTTGAAGCTCCCAGAATGTTGACCAAAACAGCAATGATGACCCAGTTTTGTTTTCGATGCACCTTTAGTATATTTATTATATCATTTATGTATGTAAAACAAGATATATATTTATATCTCAAATTATTTATTGTAGTAATTATTTGAAAGTACAGACGCCAGCAGGTCAACCTACCCCAAGCTGTCAAATTTCTTTGATAGATTTTCAACTTTAGCACAAAGGAATAAGGTTCATATTCAATTGGGAAAATCTGACAGATTGGGGTAGCTTGATGTGCTGGCCTCTGTACCATTTACAAAAAAAAAAAAAAATACTCGAGATTGCTTTGTGAAAACTGAAAAATAATTGTGTGGGGGAAATGTGCGGAAAATTAATAATTTTGACAATGAATGAAACGCACTAGATGTTCACTTTGTATACTTGTGAAATAAACTGAATGTGTGGCTTTAAAGATTAACGTATTATTTATTTGTATGATGTCGCGTTCCGTATATATTGCAGTATTTTTTTTAACATCATCCTGAAATCGTTTATATTGGAATGCTGACAGAATGTCTGTCGTTACTTGCGTGTAATGCTCGCGTACTGAAGGCTCAATATCACTCAATTTGTTAATGAAACATCAAATGATATAACGATTTTGTGATTGATAGCCAAACAGACTATCCACATAATGGGTATGAAACTGTAAAGCAAGATTCGTATGCAGATATAGAAAGTGCAGAACCTGAAGGTTGTCTGGTAACACGCAACATAGCAGCCAAATATCAACCTTAAAGAAGTTGAAATAAAATCGTAAATGATTAAACTCAATCACGTCCGCGAAAGCCTCAAGCAGACAGGTAGTTAATTTTATTAATTTTCGACTTTATTTCGAGGACTGCAAGGTTTGATATTGGGAGTGTTAAATAAAAATAAAATATTCTTGCCTGCAACATGGCGTGACTAGGCTATCTGTACTTCTATGATTACAAGGAGTCCTCTTATAAAACCAGTCCCAACAAAGAAAGTTCTCATTTTTTATATACAAACATTATGATTTTTCCACAAGAGGTAAGGCAGAAACAAGTGGGTCTTGTTGTCAATCGAGTCAACTTGAGTTACGAGTTCTATAGTTTAGTATTTAACGAAGGCCATTCCCTTTGACTTTTTAATATCTGAGGATGTATAGTACATATTACCGGTTAAAAAGAACTCCCTTCTTTCATTAAGATACTGGTGCCGTATTATGACGTTTTAATGTCATAATTATTCAAATGGAGCTTTTTAAAACCAATAGCCCCATTCTTTTCTTGGACTGGATTCTTGATGGTATCGTTGGTTACGGCCCCTGATGTATATTCAGTCATCTGGTAAATTTGATGTCAGTATAAGAATATAAACGTTTATAAATAATATTGAAGTGCCCACAGACTAGAATATTTACTGAATACCATGTGACTTACTGCTTTGTACTATTGAGATATTTTGGAGATTTAACGTAAGCATTAGAAATAAGACAGCGTAGTTAACTTGTAAAGCTACTTTTAGTGTCTGTGTATCATAATTTCTTGGGATTTCATGGAAAAAAAAAAACTTGTATTTTTAATATAGTATTGCATAAAAGTTGAAATAGAGATAGACCCAAAAATCTATGGGGTTTATTTATAAACGATGATTATAATTAAGTGATGTTTAAACGTAAAAATATATGGTTCTCTTTGACCTTCGAGTGTACACCATGTGTACCGATAATAATACAATTTTCTTTATAAAGCATTGCTAAAAGTTGACTTTAACTTTTCGACGAACATTTTTTTGACGTTTAAACGTCATTTGACTTTAAATCATCGTTTTTAAATAAACACCATAGATTTTAATTTTAGAGGATCCCGACTACCTTTCAAAACTTCAGTATTTTTGGTGTAATTTCAAAAGCATGGTCAATTTTTTTTTCGCTATTCATAAAAATGTTTATTAAGTTTTTTTTTACGATATTGTGTATGTTACGGCTTTGTCACCAACATGACTGATACACAAACATTGGAACCAAACTTAAAAATTGTAAAAAAGTATACGCGAATTTAATGTACCTATTAGATAAATAAATAAATGGATTAGTGTTATATCTCGTAATTATTAAGGACTTTGTAAGATAATATACGTTATATTTGGTAAGCTTAGCACTTATATTAAAATAAAATTGAACTTAAAGTGGGACAATTTTTGTACTTCATTTAAGTTTATTGAATGATAATTCTTTAGGTTGTATGATTTAGCAAGTGACTAGCTTTAAATGTGAACCCGAACGTCGATACAGTATTTTTATCTCATGAATGAACGCGCGCTTTACTTTTAGTAAACAAGTGTACCGGTACCTCCTGCGCTTCCACACACAAGTATTGCGCGTTTTACCTGAAAATGGCACAAAGTATAACTAGTGCCACACCAAAAAAAAAAATCGACGGGTTGCACTCCGGGAGTGCCGGCAGAAGTGAAAACTTAAATATTAATGTTCTGCATTTTTGATATTTTGGAATGGTTAGAGAATAATTTTGTACGAATTGCTTTCGTTATCAGTATAAAAGTATTATTATTTATGTGGTAGGATACAATATTTATTCATTGCGCTATCGTACACAAATATGACAATTATCGAACATTCGCGCAAGCGCCTTGCGCCGCCTGCCCTCTCTCCATCCGTCTTACGAATTCTCGATCAGGTCACGTGTCCTGACGCGAGTTTAGAGATTTTTACCCATTCCAAAAAAAATACGCAGCGCCGCTAAAGAAGTTTTCACTTCAAAAAAAAAAAAGTATTGCGCGCGTCGCTTTGTTAGATAAAAATACTATACCCGGGTTATTTAGCATGCGCTTTTCTCTTATAGCATATGCTAACACTCCTAAACAGCATTGCAACAACAAAAAAAATATAATCTCGCAGCAAGCACTTACCATCTGAATCTAGCCTTATAATTAAGTCTGACTGCACCCTTTATATGCCAATAGTTATGTTAAACTAGCTTTTGCCTGTGGCTTTAATTGTTTTAATTTTAAATAGTGCACCAAAAAACTTTTGATTTTTCGTTTAGTTTTTCAAAATGTATCATTTTTGCAGTATTCATTGGTGCATATGGCTTTACGTCGGTCCCGCGAATATAAAAAATGTACATATAGCGCCATCTATGAAAAAAAACTTGTCACAAAATACTTTTCGCATTGATTTTGATACTTGATCAATATTCAGCGTGTCTAACTTACACAGCCAATACTTGAGTTTTCTAAGGCCAAAGTATACTAATGTACTCATTTGGTTTAAAACAATTAGTTGTGTAATGTTTCGTCATCAGGAGACTGCACCAAAAAACTTGGCATTTGAAGTTCTGTCTTATTGCTATGATGATAAGGCATAAGTTTATTAAACGCTATTATGCATGAATGTCAAAAATTTAATATTATTCAACATTGCGATCTTATGAGTAAACTACTGAGTATACTTGAATAAACAATCTTAGATAATTTACATTTATTGCCACTTAATGAACTTTCTACTTTATCATTAGGTAGTCTTAAGTTGATTTTTGATTGACCGTTTGTAATAAAAAGTTCCTAACAACATTTAGTTGCAATGGAATTTGAACTTTGTCATGTCTGACATTGGAACTGTATTCCCAAAACATGGTGATTATCTTTGATTCTGAATTCAATAATAGTTTTGTATTAATTAGTTATTTATTCACTTTAGATCAATTTTTCGGTTTAAGAAGTTTTATTTTAATCTTAGTGTAGCACATTCCTTAATAAATACATATATTAGTTGATTTAATTTTTCTTTTTTATTTCATTATAGTTTGCTTTCATGTTTTTCTCTTATTATGAGCTACTTCCCATTCCCTTTGCATCCTTTCTTTACAATAATATAAATGGTATTCATTACATAGGTAACATCACGCATTGTTACCCTCAGGCTTGGGCCGAAATGTACCATCAAGGAAACTTACATCTGCCCAATTTGAAAACAAAACGAAATATTAACAGTTTCGCTAGCTGTTACATAACTGACGAAATGTGGGTGAACAATTTTTTTTGATAAATAGGACTTGCTGATAATTTATCACCTTTAAAAAAACTAAATATAATTTAATTAGCTGATAATTTTCAAACATTCTTTACGCAAAAGCTGTAGATATAATTTTCTTCTTTAGGACCTAAGTCCACTTTGTCTAAGCCTTAATTTTACTTGTAATTATGCATTGTAAGATAATCTAAACTAACAGGTTTATTCTGTAAAATCTCACAGAGTGAATTGAGCTCTCAACTCCTAGCAAATCAAATCAGACGTTTATTTGCTAGAAATATATTGTTTTGGTAAAGGGAAGAGCTTATAACTAAGTGTCATTGTATTCTGCCTGCAAGCAAGCGTGCAAATTGTTATTAAGTTTACATACATTCATAATATTACCATGCAATTATTCACTATTCAATTTTTATGTTCCATAAATTCCTTATAGTGTAAAAACACCTAAGTTTTCAGGGTCAGAATTTTACAGAATACTGAACTCTTCTAACTGCTATTCAGCTTTATGAATTTAGTAAAGATTAGGAATCCTTTTTCAGTCCGGTTAGACTCACTACTGTACAGCTCGATTCAAACTTTATGGCGGCTATGAAGTGCGCTACTGACAGCAGTGGCGAAGGGTGAATTTATGACAGTGGTAAGCCGGAGCAAAAAAAAATATGTCAATAAACCGTTTCATTATATTTCAATGATGAATTGACTATAGAGTGGTTGTGTTCTGAATTTTCGAAGGGAAGCCGGCGGGAATCGAGTTGTATGGTACCTTCGCCACTGCTGCACAGTACGCCCCCGCTGACACGTGAATTTATTATTGCGCAGCGACTCGCCTCGCTGCCATAATACTTATTTGAATCGGGCAGTAGTAATCGGCCGTAAATATGGTCACCGAGTTTTACGAAAAGCGTGGCTTTATAGACCGTCTTCTCTTTCAGTCATATCTCATATAGTACTTTTATCTCACGAAGCGACTCGCGTTTTGTTTGTGGTTACCAAGTGTACAAATACGCTGCGAATGGGTGTATAATAATTGCAGGGGCTCTCGGTACCGTCCGAGTCAATAGCGAAGTCGAAAGTGTTTCTGTGTGTTACGTGCTGACGGTACTCGTCTTTACGCACACATTCACAGCGTGTTTCTACACTTGGTTAACACAAGTAAAGCGCGCGTCGCTTCGTGAGATAACAATGCTGTACCTGAGTGACTGTGTATGTCTAAACCTCGATGTCCTATGTTTTATTATTTACGCAAAGGGACTCTATTTTATATAGGTAAATGTATACTTTTACAATTGAGTTTTAATTTTTGCCCAAATATTGTACACCAGAAACTCAATTACAGGTACTTATAAAAAGTTGTACATGTCTTAGTTCTAAAATATGCAGTTATATATCTGTAGTGTTAAATGTAAAATGTACTATTTATGAATTGTTGCTCAACCCATTGCCTTGGTTAGTAGCACTTTCAACCTTAACCAATCAACTTTGAACCTTATCCTTTAGCGATAAAGTTGAAAATCTATTAAAGAAATTTGACAGATTGTAGTAACTTGATGTGCTGGCATCTGTACAAAAAGTGAAGCATAATCAGCTTAGTGTTCCCACTGCTGGGACACAGGCCTCCTCTGTGAGAGGAAGTGGGCCGTAATCTACCACGCGGGCCCAGTGCTGGTAGATGTCACATGTCTTCGAATTTTTGGTTCTAAGACATGTCGGTTTCCTCACGGGGTTTTCCTTCACCGTTTTGAGTGTAGTGGTAGGTAGTGGTGATGAAATAAATTAATTTAAAAAGTGAAACATCTTCATTTCTTTATTTGTCATTGAAGGACCTCACCACAGTAAGTAACTGCTCTTACGGTGGTCCTTCTAGCACGTCCTCACAATTGAATATGAACCTTATTTCTTTGTAGTAAAGTTGAAAATCTTTCAAAGAAATTTGACAGATTGGGGTACGTAGCTTGATGTGCTAGCCTCTGTACTAACATCCGGGCTCTAAATACCTTCTTGGTTCATCATTTCCAAAAATGTTTTAAATAACGGAAACTTCATTTTTCACTTCTTCTGAAAACTGCATTAGAACATTATGAAAATAATAAGCACAGTAAAAAAATCTCTCCCAATAATTTATTAATGATTTCAGAGTAGATTATAAAGAGTTGTAAATTGTCAGAAATTCAATGGGGTGAGCAACTCTGTAAGGTTGCTGATGTATCCCATATATTTATTTTCTTATGGTAAATGAGATAACACATGTTGAGAGTGAGAAACTGGCTTTTTATTTTACACCCGAGATCCCCTTGTAAGCAAGGGGGATTTTTAACGCTACGATTTTTTATCCCACACTGGATTTTCAACTCTCAGTATTGACCAGACCATTAAATTGACAGTCCAACGAGCCCAGCGCGTCAAAAAAACAACGTTGGATTTTCAACTCGGCGCAGTGCGTTGATAATCAAGTGCCTGTGGGTACGAGGTATTGGTTTTTTTTTCGTACGTACGAAGCACCTAGGTATAGGTACCATAATTGGGGTGTCCTAAGGATATAGCCATGCTATTCTCTAAGGATACAGCCTTGCGGGCAGCGCTGTCGCAGCGGTGAAAAGAATAGTTTCAGCGCTGCGACAGCGCTGCCGGCAGGGCTGTATCCTTAGAGAATAGCTCCCCAGAGCGACATCGTGAAACATCGAGGCTATTATTGTAACTGAGCACACACAATTTCAAACCATACCTTTTTAAATAGGTAACATATTTTTTTACGCAACTGTCATACCTTTTACTGTACCTACCTATGGTACCTACCTATCGCCGCTCCGCTGTCTGTGTGAAGCGCGCTTTGTAGGTATCTTATTTAATATGTAGGTATCATAGACGAATATAAATAAGCATGAATACTTTCTTTACTGAAAGCTTTCCATTTATATAGAAACTGGGTAGGTATTCAAAACCTCACGTAGTTAGAACTCATGTCTGCTAGGAAAAAACTGCACAAAATATAACATAATTCACAGCTTTCTTGAAATCTTCCAAGAAAGTTACAAAAAACGTAATATTAAAAATAATGTAAGTAGGTAATCTTCGTCGACAACTTCAATTCATTTTTATAAGCCCGCGTGAGTCGCGAATCTTTCAGCGCGTTCAGATAATTTGGCTGCAGCCTTTCACTTCGTGACATTGTCGGTAAAATGGTGGGCAGCGTTGACGGTCGACGACGTTATCTGGCGATCGTTCACACACTGCAACGTAAGCTTATGCATATCTTAATTTTGTACTTTTCAAGCTGGGCAGAGTTGCAGATCGAAAAGAAAAGAAAGAAAAATTGGTTGGCGAGATGTCGAAGTCGAAAATGTTGTTTACTCCTGAAAACTAACCTAAACTAATTAGACGTGTCTGAATAAGTAAATGATCCCGGGCATTAGCATTACCTACATGCCTGGGATCCTTTGTTTTACAAGGTGTGTTTTTTATCAGGAATTCTATGTATACTATATATAATTATATAATATATAATAATATTATAAAGAGGAAAGATTTGTATGTATGTTTGTAACGAATTGGCTCAAAAAGTACTGGACAGATTTTAAAAATTCTTTCACCAATTGAATGCTACATTATCACTGATTATTATAGGCTATTTTTTTTCTTTTTTTTTCCCACCCGTGCGAAGCCAGACGGACCGCTAGTCTTAGATAAACTTAAAAGCGGTAGATAGACACTAAATACACAAAAAGGCATTTTGATGCGTATTTATATGGGTAGGTACCTAAGTATTTACAAAAACTAAAATTATTGAGCTGTATCAGTAATATGCGCTGTTTAGAGTTGATGGTCTGCGTGACAGTGCAACTGTGTCTATTGGACTTGGTTCAGTACATAGGACTGCGAGCTCTGAGATCAAGTGACGTATCTTCCGCTTTATGATTTTCTAAGTATTCTATGATGTGTACCTAGATGCTAGAAAGCCTGTTTCAAAGCTCAACCTCATTCAATGAATGATATCACTCACCCACCGATGTTGTGGCTGTGTTGTTAGTCCTAATACCTAGGCTACCTACTTACATGAATGCAAGTAAGAACCTTTACCTAAGAACTAGGTACTAACTTCCGCACCTCTTAATATAGGTACCTACCTATCCATTTGTTAAGGATTAATCTCAGATAAACCCGATTAAATATGGCAAGTAGTCGATATGTACCTAATACTTATTTCTCTAGTTCAAACAAATCCAGATTTAATCTGTTTATAAGGGTACCTAGTGTTGTTAGAGTGTTGCAGAATAAATCTTTACATGATATTTATATTACCGGCAATACAAAGCAAGAGCCGATGTAGAGCAGCCAAACATCGATTCAACATTTCAATGGTTGAATAGTTCGTGAATCGTGCGCAGCTCGTTTTCCAACAGCACACGCTCGCGACCGTACCACATTCTTTCTTTGTAAATAACAACTCAGATGAGAACTTGGACCAATGTAGTGTACGAGAGTATGTCGGATGGTGCACTAGTGTGGCTTCCTTCCCTACAAACACTAGGCACCTACTATGATGGTCAAGAAGGGCTGTGACGTAGCGCGTGCTTCGATTCGCTGCTGACAAACGCGACACAGTGTGTGATCTGTGTCGCGACACACACGCACACAGTGCGGTAATGCGAGCGCGCGCGGCGGCCAGTCGGCACACCGCCCGGGCGGGCGCCACACGACCGGGATCTGCGCGAGCGACGAGCGGCGACGCGAACCAAAATAATATCAGTGAAATAAACACGTATCCGCCAAACGCTGTAACACGCGAGCGCAAGATTCTGGTGAGTACTTCCACATCCTATCCCGCCTACAATACATAGTGACAAACTGAAACTAATCTAGTTTTAAAGTCATTTCTACGTCTATATTTAGTTGCGCCTTATTTTGGGACGCTGCATTGACGAGGGAGTTTCGCGCTGCGCTTTTACGCGGTTTCCTCCGTATGTGTGTGCTTCTCGCGTGAAAATTAACCTTATGAACATAGTATACAACAATTGACCCGCGTTAACCCGTGCGTCAGTGGTGCTTATTATCAAAAACGAATAGTGAAATCCGTCGACTAAAATTAATCGAATAACTGAAATGAAAGTGGCGGCTGCACATGCTTCAGGAGCGGCTGAAGCGAAAACATCGTTTCCAGTCGACTAATTAGTTTGGAGCATGATAAAAAATAGATTTTCTTGCCTGTGCTTGTGTTCTCAATAGGCCGCAGACTGCGCTCTGGCCTAAATACCGGCACACAACTACTAAAGATCAATGTCTCCTAGCTTGGAGGCGTCAATGAGTGGATCACTTTACCTGGCGCCGCGCGTGTAAACAACAAAATTGCACATAGGTACCTACCGATTACGTTATTGATGAATTAACATGCCCCCTTGAATTCGACAAGATAAATCTGCTTAGACATTCATACTTACTTCATCATGCATACATGACTAATAGCGTAGGCGTCATTGAGGTTTGTCAGAAAGCAAAAAATAGGCATTGCCTAAGTTACCTACTAGGTTTTAATTCTTAGCACCAGCACACCCTAATAAATCTATCTGAACGAATACCTACCTGTTTGGTTTACGAAAATATGTATATCAGTCATCCGATGTCTCGGCGATGTGATTTTTTCTTACAGAATCTTACAATCGGCAATTGAATCGAATAAAAAGAACTGAAACTCTGAAGGCAAAGGTATTTTCGCATAAACCTTCCCCATAACGCGCAATCGTCACGCGATCAAAACAACGGCAACACAATAAACGTTAGGTACGCTCATATTTCTAGTCAATAATAATTATGTAATATTTATTTCAAATTTCGTAGTTACAGTTAATTAACAGCTAAAAATCGATTTTAGTGGTGCGCCAGCGCTTGAGCACCGGCATTAGGTAACAAAAAATATAGCGAATGGACTCAGACGATTGATTCAGGTCGTTTACCTCTGAAACTGAGACCGGCCGACGGAGTTACAGTAACCGTTCGCTTCTATGAAGTTATATTGCATTTTAACATTAGTCAGACTCCGACATGATAAGATGAAGACTAAAGTGAAAATTAAAACGGTCTCTACTCGGATACAACAGAAAGTTTCTAGCAATGCTAATCCGGAATGAAAGATCGCGTAATTAGTAAATGTATCAAGAGAGACGACTGCCTAATTAATGCAGCTCAACGAAGAAATAAGCTGACAGTACCTAAAAAAAAATGCAATGCCAATACGGCAATACCTATCTTGTCGCAGTAAGCAAACTAGTCAATACAGATACCATTTTCTAGTAAAATTATGCTTGGAAAGTCAACCGCAGTGACCACAACGAATGTAAGGATATAATAGAAAAAAAGGTAATTGATTCTTGTCAAGACAGAATTATTATGCACAGAATTTTAGGAAGCCGCAGAGCAAATGGAGATCGTTTGTTTTGTTTTAATTAAAAAAATTAATAAATTTTTGGTACAGATAAACAAAGAGCGAGACCATAAATTTCAGACGGTACGCGGTCCCCTATCAAGTTTGGTCTATAGTGGTTCCCAAACTCTAGTTGCACATGTCGAGAGAGCTCACCACTAACAAAACATAACCGCGCATTTTAACGAGACGTTCTGGGGAAGAGAGTATATCCTAATCGCAGCGTTCATGTTCCTTGTTGTGCACACATGTACCAGAATCACACTGGTGTATTCATCTACCGGCGAACCAATACCCGGCAACATAACCTTAATGGAATAAGCATACCAACATGTGATGAAATTAAATACCTAGGTACAACATACATAGTAACATAGCATCTACATTGAGCAGAAAAATCACTATTAAAAAACGTTGCGAACAGGCCATGAGAAACGCCAAATCGTTTACTACCATTCTTAAAAAAAAACACTCTAGGAATACCTAAACCAAGAATAAAGAAAATGCGTGAAATCTTAGAGAGAAAAACAGTAACCAAACGCATCAAGAACGGATGTAATACATCGCGCATGTTTACAGGCGCCGCAATACAACCCTTGTGCATGCAGTAATACAAGGCCAAATCCAAGAAGGTCGGCCGACCTATTTACACATGAAACGACAACTTAAAACAGGACATGAAGTACTTCGACAAGAGAATCAATTTTTGGATGGATACGGCGGAAGACAGAAATAAGATCAAGATCGCTGCTTGTGAGATTTACAAAAACCGGAAACGGATAGTAGCGAGCTCTCCGACGATCACATTGAAAACAGCAACATTTAACACAACACAACACAGCAGAGAAAGAACCGAGAAAGCAGTAGAACCCCGCTAAAAGACTCACCGATTAAGCTCGACCTGAACCAACCTGGCGGCAAGGTCGTTAAAATATGCCCATCCATAGATAATAATTACCCATCTCTCCACTACTCCAATGTTTACTCTAAGGTGCATATCCGGTAGGCTCTTAAATCCTTCCCTATCCTACGGGCACGTCCTCCCTGCCAATTACCGCTCCCCCCGGTCTATTCCTTGATATGCAATGGTCGCTGTAGCACCATGAACATGAGGCTACAGGAGCTAGTGCGAATCTTGGGGTTCATTCGGTTAATCGAGCCTGGTTTAACCACGCTGGGATCGGTACAATTCATTGATTCATAAAAACCTGCAGTGCTATTCTGTAAAAATCTCACGGTGATAACTTAAGTGAAGTGCCAGTGCGGTGCTTCTGATCAGGCCATGCCCCACTAGCTGTAGTGTCCTAAGAATGAAGAATGCCACTGATGCCGCAATCAACGTGACCACATACTGGGCGCAAACTACATTAAAAAAAAAAAAGTAAGAGTGCCATCGACACGAAAAGAAGAAGAAGGTACTTTATAGTCCTTACTCTCCCTAAACATCTTCAATTGAACAAACCCACTTGAGGAACCAACCTAGGTATAATATATTCGTGTTGACTTTAGTGAGAATGCAAGCATCCATCCATCTAAGTTTTCATTTGGTACTTTCTCTTGGCAGTGTTTATAGGTTCCTAACATCCTACGCTCTTGAGACCACACCTTATGAAAGCTAACAAAAATTGTTGGATGTAGTATCTTTCATAGATGATTTTGTAGGTAGTATCTGCTTCATGTATCCAACATTCCCTTCCATGGTTTTATACGCGCAACTTGAAACAAAAGAGGTCTACGCTTTTTTCATAATCTAATGATCACTATCAGTCAATTCGTGCATTTGTAAAAGGAAGTTAGACCTATGAGAACATACACTTGAAAAACAGTCGAGAACTCGTAGGAAAAAAAATAGTTATCTACACGACGCGCCGTGATTACACAAATCAATATGGGTAGGCAGGTACCAACTACACTAAAAATCACAAGCAGCCGGTAGATTCTGTAAAAATCTCACCGTGCTATCTTAGGTGAAGTGAGCGTGAAGTGAGCTATCAATAGTGGGAATCCCTAACATCAGGTGAAGTGACAGCTCACTTCACCTAAGTTTTCACGTTGAGATTTTTACAGAATAGCACTGCTGTGTAGGAAGTGCTACTGAAGAAAGTGAAGAAGCCTCTGCCTTAGATACAATAATTAGAGGTCCTATTTGTTTTAGTATGGAAGAAAAATATATGATGCGCCGACCCCAAAAAATTGTGATGACGTCACTGTATTCAGTTGAAATTGAAAACATGCGACAAACTGAAATGGAAGATTGTACTCACAATTATAAACAACTTTTAGTAAGGGACCAAAGCTGCATTCGCGAAAAAAAAAATCAGCTGTTCCCTACATTTTGACGAGTTATGCGAACATACATGTAGGGAACACCTGTTTTTTATTTTCGCGATTTCGGGATTGCTCCCATAGTAAAAGTTGTTCTTAATGATGAGTACAATCTCCCATTTCGATTTGTCGCATGTTTTTTCACCCTGTATAAGGGGACTAGCGGCCCGCCCCAGCTTCGCACGGGTCAACGGGTGCACTTTTTTTTTCAAATTTCCGAAATTTTCTTTCATACAAACCTTGTCCTGGCAATTTTCGCAATAAAATATTATTGCGATTATAAATTGAGATATAAATTATCCTATCTTTCAAGTTGGATGAAACTGCACACAGTGTGCAAAATTTTATTAAAATCGTTTCAGTAGTTTAAGAGTCCATTGCGGACAAACGACGTGACACGTAATTTATATATATTAGGATATAAGAATGATGTTGAATATGATGACTTATTTTGATGTCAATTAGTCTAAAAAATACAAGGTGAATGACCAGAGAGGGGTCATTCTCGTAATTTTAAGAATGTTCACAGTCTGAACTCAGTCACAATCTGTCAAAAAATACTTCTTATTTCCCTACATTTTAACAAGTTTTTGACAATTTGACAATTTTGTTTGTCGCCGAGATGAGACTGCGACTAGATTTTGAACGTTTTAAATTACGAAAAATTACCCTGCAGAGGTAATACTGCAGATCTGATGTATGCTAGTCAAACAAAATGTTTGATAAGAGATAACAATCTTTAAAACCTAGTTTCTCTAGAGTTTTTCAGTCTACATCTGTTCTAGTGTTATATTGAAAAGTAATTTTTTTTAAAATCGACTTCAAAAGATATTAACTCAAAATTATGAAAATTTCGGAAGTCGGTGTCTTGGGATCTGCCTATCGATTCTGTAAAAATCTCACCGTGATAACATAGGTGAAGTGAGCGTGAAGTGAACTATCAATGGAGGCAATCCCTAACATCAGATGGAATGACAGCTCACTTCACCTTAGTTTTCACGGTGAGATTTTTACAGAATAGCACTGCTGTATTTTAGTTTTTTGCCACCGACTTCCAAAATTGGAGTTATTTCATAGTTTTGAGTTACTTTTTGAAGTCAATATATTTTCTTTAAATTACTTTTTTATTTCATAATTTTTAGTTTTAAACTTTTAAGTAAAAACTGGAATATTTTTTTGTAATAAATACTTAGCTAATAATTTTCTTGTAAATAGTGCACTAGAATTTGACCAAAATTTTGAGATGTTTTCCATTTGACGCCACACCAATAATGCTATTCTGTAAAAATCTCACCGTGAAAACTTAGGTGAAGTGAGCGTGAAATGAGCTGTCCATCCCTAATGCTAGTTCGATTAACACTATTGACTGCTTTTTCACCTATGATTTCACGGTGAGATTTTTACAGAATCGATCCGCTGTAGCTCGGTATCAATATGCCAGGGCGTCACACTCAAAAGTATTAGTCCATAAAGTACTGAGCCGATTTTGATGAAACTTGCACTGTTCCCTAAGTTGAAGTAAATGTAAGCGAATAAAAAAGAAATGGTCATAATCCGATTAATAGTTGCGGAGAAATGCGTGGACAAACATACATACATACATCTATAAAATTTTGTATATTTGTTTGGAAGTCCTAATAGATTGTCATATTATGTGAATATATTGCAGTTCCAAAAATATTACATACCTACATACGTGTCGAATTGATAACCTTCTTTTTTTGAAGTCGGTAAAAACAGTAAAGCTCTTTAAGCGTCCTGAACACAGATATAGATACACCTAGATAACGCAAGAGCAACTACTTCGCTTACCAAAAATCGCACCAACTTAGTTCAAATACGGTATTAGCCGCCACTTTCGCGCTCAGTCCAGCCGGTCGATTCTGTAAAAATCTCACCGTGATAACTTAGATGAAGTGAGCGTGAAGTGAGCTATATAATAGGGGCAATCCTTAACATCAGGTGGAGTGACAGCTCACTTCACCTAAGTTTTCACGGTGAGATTATTACAGAATAGCACTACTGTTGTACTGCTGGCTGGATGAGCGTGAGTGAGTAAAGAGCGCTTGTGACGTACTGACGTCATAGTAGGTACCTGGTCAAAAAAATGGCACGCCTGGTTTTCATACAGATCGTGATACTTGCGTTATTTAGGTCTATCTATATCTGTGGTCCTGAACTAACCAACTTTGTACGCCTACCATATCTAATGAATTAAATGTCTTTCGCTTTGTAATTATTTTCTCGTTTGTAGTAAAAGTTCAATAGAAAAGCCAAGTGCGAGTTGAACTCGGACGCGAAGGATTCCGTAAAAAACACGATCCCTTTAATTTTTATTTATTACTAGCTTCTGCCTGCGACTTCGTCAATTAGATCTTTATTGTTTACTTTCTCTCTATCCTATCCATGTAATCTCTGATGTACAAAATACTTAGGTACCTAATAATTAATGATTGTAGAATGCATAAAATAAGTTTAAATTAATTTAATCGAGTGCTACTATATTCATAATAATGATTAATGAAGCACAGCGGACCATGCAAGGATATAAGACGGTGAAACGTGAGATGTTTGCGTAAATACTGATATCCTGCCGCCATGAATAACGGCCTTGAGGAGCACCTAGTCATAGCAGCGGTGAATCTATATGTGAATGTATCTTATATATGTTGATGAACAACACTATTATAAATAAAGAAGAAAAAATGCCAAAGTAACCCTATCCGTTTATCTGTTACCTTTTAACGGCTGAACAGATTTGGATGAAATTTTGCACATGACTAGAGGGAAACCCGGAAGAAAAGTGGAGCTAAAGCTAGTTAACCCTTTAACCGCTTCGATCGCTTCGATTTGACATTTTCGGGTAGCTTGATGTGCTGGCGTCTGTATGTATCACAAAGATCTTTTGGCGTGTGGTTAGAATCGGAACTAACGCCGCCATCTTGTTTTTTCACTACAGTAGCAACATCGGCCCACCTGTCAATGTCATTAAAGTGCCAAATAGCACTCTAGGTATCTATAGGCCGACCGCTTAACTGTGACTTTGCCTGAGGTAGCTGCGCGGTGCGGAAGGGGTGATAGTTGTCACAAGTTGACGAATCACTGAGCTCTCGCATCACGTCACCACACCCCTCCCGCACCGCGCAACCTCAGGCAACGTCTCAGTTAAGCGGTCGGCCTATAATGATGAGTGAACTCCCTTCCTTTTTGCAGTATTCTGTCAATTTTTTATTTTCGCTTGAGCTTATTTATTTATATATATATATTGTATACCAGAAAATACCAAACAAAATACATTTAACACTACAAAACATACAATGGGCATCCTTAAAGCTTTCTGCGATCTCTTCCAGGAAACCTTGAAATGGACAGTGATTGCGTGGACGTGGACACAAAAATAGGGTTGTCATTGGTGCAAAATAATTATAGATACTATACACTATAATTTTGCTACAATATTGTGAGCTTTTGCATCTTCAGCCATAACCAAGAAAAATTAAAACTCTTGCAAACCTAATTTGGAATACAAAATCTCTGTGTGCACCAATGATATTATATACAATAAAGATGTAGATAGGGCACTAGCGCGCGCAAATTGTTGCAGTCAAATTCAGACAATTGTCGTAATTTCGTTTAGTCGACATACTTCAAGCGCAACACACTACAGATAGCTATCTCTTTCTATGGCATACGTTGCGTATTATCTGTCGCAGTCGTAGTTGAAAACCACTATCCTAACAACACAAAACGTCGCTCAGTATGAACGTAGCATATCTTTCCTTTATAATAATTATAATTATTATAAAGGAAAGATGATAATTATCATGATAATTATCATTATCAATGATAATTATCATTGTTGTGCACAATAAAATTTGCACAATATGTAAATGGAGTGTGGACACGCATGCGTGATATATTGAACATAACCATGATCCGTTTGCTTCAGTTTGCCTAGACTAGACATTCAATTAGCAAGTTAACTGCTAACTACGCGCCATCCATCTTTCTTGAATGTTACTTTGATGCATCGCATATATAGAAGAGAAACAATTTAAAAGTAGGTTAAACAGTGCAGTTGCATTAGGTAAAATAAAAGATATTGTAAAGTTGTTTTTAGGATTCCGTATACAAAGGGTGCCAACGGGACCCTATTATTAAGGTCATATTCAGTGCTCTCTTGACGGTCAGTGCGTACGCGCGTATCAGTATTGCGTATGCGGAGTATGCGGACGCGGTCAGTGCTGCTCTGAATGCACGTTGGTTTCTATGGCGATAGCTACGGCAGACCAACGTCAGTCCTGACCATCAGGAGAGCACTGAATACGGCCTAAGGGTCCGCTGTCCGTCCGTCTGTCACAGGGCTGTATTTCTGAGCTGTAATAGGTACAAAAATTTTCACAGTGGTACTAGGTACTACGGTCGTTATAACAAGAAATAATATAAAAATAAAATAAAGGTCAAAATTAAAGTGGATACCATACAAGAAACGTGATAAGTATTACGTTATGTCTATTCAAACTTATGTTTCAAATTAATTATTATGTCAAGTTAAACAATTATCAACTTTATTTTAATGGTAAGTTTATTTCATTCAGAGTGACTAGCACTATTGAAAAAGTTATAAAAAAAATTGAATTTGTAGCGTAAACTGAACTTTAATGTGTAGTATTTAAAGTTATTTTTCCATAAGCTCATATTTGATTAAATTTTTGGTAAATAAATCGCGAATGCAGATTAGTATTAAATATTGTACGGTGCTACTTACGGAACCCTTTGTGTGCAAGTCCGACTCTCACTTGGTCGCATTTTTTTTCTTTCTCATTTTATCTTATGTTATTGTTTCATTGTTTTGCATAAACTGTTATGGAAGATACTCTTCGAAACAGGGAATCCTAGTGTGAGAAATAATGAACTTTAATTATTTTATATTATCTAAGTAGGTACTCTTTGCTCTGGCTGAGGTCAGGCATAAGTTAAGTTCCAATCATTCAATCAGATTACAGCCCACTCTCTCTCGAAGAGAGGAGGCCTGTGTGATGTGTCCTAGCAGTGGGGATATACGCTAATAATGTGACTGCCGATCTGACCTCCATGAACTGTCATTCTTAGACAGTTGAGTGTATGCAGTATGATGATGATGTAATGACGTAGGGTGTTATTTTAATGTCCCTGGTTTCTGATACTAAATGGCGAATTCAAAGGCAACCAATCATCAATAGCTTCAGTTAAACAAACGAGCTTGCTTCTCATTCAACAGCAGACGCCAAATACAAATGGCTCACACAGTAAATACGTTGCATACAGTTGGTATGCGCTGGCGCAGGCGTAGGAAGCTATGTAGGCGACGCGGCATTGGACAGTACCTGTTAAAAGAGATATTAACATAAACTTAGTGGTCCAATGTATGCGATGCGTGTTTGAGGACCTTGCAGCTGTGAGGTTTGCATATTATGCATAACATTTCAAAAGGTGGTATGATGAGGCTTTGAATAATGGCCTAAAGTCTCCGTCACGAGAAGCTACAAATTTTGTAAATAAAGAACTCTAAGCGTAACTTAGAGTTCTTTATCTTTAGCGACAATTCAATCAGCAACAAATAATCCCAAATACAATCAACTCAAAGTAATATTAGGTACTTAATACGAAACTAATGAGCAATTTCACTTAGTCGGGTTATATTTTAGCGATATAAAGCGCTGTCGTCTAATGTTTTGTGGTACTGGAATGCGTCTGACTCATGAAACGTAAACATTTGGGCCGCCATTTTGAAGTAAGTTCACGCTGACGCTGTCAATGCTGCAGAATACTCTGAATCATCTGACGATAGTAATTATATGTGTGTGTTAACATAATTATATCCCTATATAAAAGTAAAAATCATTACCAAACCGTTTTTTTTTATTTGATCCAAAGGTTGCGAACCCCTGAATGTGTGTTTACAAAATTTATAGCTTCTCGTGACGGGGACTTCTAGTCTACTAGTCTGCAAGGTGTCAATGTATGAACAGACTTGATTACTTATGAGTCTGGTGTCCAAAGTAGTCCTTTCACAGATAATTTACTTCTGATATTGCAGAACTGTCAAAATCACAGTGTTCTTTGTTCTCATTATAATAACGTTACTTTTGGCTTGCTGCCACGGACAAGTCTATCAAAATCACAGTGATCTTTATTGTCGTTAAAATAAGGTTGCTGTTGGGTTGCTGCTGTCAAAGGTAAAATAACTGTAAAGGGACTGTAATCACAACGTGTACGCTACGGTGAAAAGCTCGAACAAGAAATTGAGCTTCAATGCAAATTGCGCCTGAAAAGTTAGTCATTTCATTCCCTTTAACCAGAATCTGATTTATGATTTGAGAATCCATTTCCTTCAAAGATATTGGCAAAGGTTGAATGAGATATATTTTAAGAGTAAAACGAATATGGTTTCATTTTCTCCTGGCAAAATCTTTCGTTCGACATCTAATTCCAAAATGATGTAAATGCAATTCCGGTAAAGCTAAAGCTAAGGAGTATACATATGGGCAGCGGGATTGTCCGAAAGGGCTACCGCTGCCCCGGAACATAAAGGTATAAGGAAGGAACACGGGTGGGTTTTAGTCAGTAAGAGTCTGACACTCCCTTCTGCTCCACCCTGAGCGGGAGGGGTTATTTGGTTTCCCATCCAAAAAAAAAGAGTAGTATACTTATTCCTACTTATATGTATAGACAACATACGTTGGTTCGCCAAAGAAAAGGCACTGTCCTCATCTCACATCTGCAAATATTTTCTTATCACTGTTATCGTTGTTCAAACTGACGTGCTCGGACAATAACTGCATCATAGCCCGATACTTGTGGAAATTTTAATGATAAACGAATCATTTCAGGTGCTGCCTTTTTTCAGCAATTTTTTCATGCACCCCTAATTAACAAAGAAATCCCCAACTCAAAATTATTCATCTTCGCAATCACAATATTAAGACACGTGCACATTCCTGCCTTCATTCAGTGTTTAAAATGTCACGTTCGACAGTAACGTTAAAAATCTTACTGAAAGTACTTCATCGGACAATAAAAACTCTCATTTAACCACAAGTCATCGGCATTAGAAGTAAGAAACAACTCCGTGCGAGTTTTTGCGCCAGTAGTCAAAGGCTCGGAGCTAGAGGTTTTTGTGTTGTAGTCGGCGCGGATGACTCATACGGCTTCCGATCCGACACATCGCCGCAACGCAAACTTATTAGTTTATTACCTTTATAAATAGATAACAATCGGGTTATGTTTACGCTGTTCCTACGACTCAAGAATTAACAGAGGCCCTAGTTAAAGACTGCAAGGGCGTAAGGGCTTGGCTCTGTCCAGATAGAGATGCATAAATCCTCCCGTATACTAAATACCTTAAAGTTTCTGTGGAGTTCCCGAATCTTAGGTACGCTGTTCGAAGAGTATCCTCAATAACCATTTCTAGCAAACTATGATCGGACGGAAACCTACAGTGAGTGAAATTTGCCATGTTTTGGAAATCCCTAAATCTTGCAAATACAAATCGTGATAAACTCACACGAAGAGACTGTATGAGGACTCGAAGGTTTCTAGTAACAAGCAATATACGGACTGAGAGAAAGTCGAAAGAAGACAGCTGGATCTTCCCAAACAGAGATTGTTTCTCTTCTTTCCGTCATTGTATGCATAGCATAATCAGCATATAACATTCCCACTGCTGGGACACAGGCCCCTGTGAGAGGGACTGGGCTGTAATGCCTTTAATCCACCACGCAGGCCCAGTCATTGTATGGGTTAAGTGAATTCCTAAAGCTGTTTAACCCTTTAACCGCTTACGTCGGATTAATGCGACAAATATTTTCTTGTCCATTTCGCCAGAGTCGTATATTTACGAACCACAGCTCGTTTACTCTGTTTTTTTTTTTTATTAATTACGCTGTACTCTATCAGGTTATTCGAAAAAAAAAATCGAATCACTGTGGCGGGCGCTGGGGGCACGATAACTGTTATGAAGCCGGCGGTTAAAAGGTTAACTATGTACATTTGCAGCCATTGCTAATTAATCTTCGTACATACGGTATATGGTATATGAAGGCAATAAATAACAGTATCATGTTTAAATTGCATCTAAAGTGGTGTAGGTTGCAGACCAACTCCCACGGTAATATATCTAGTACCTACATTACTAACAGAGTCGGTAATGTAATCTATTTCCTTAGACACGCAGGTCTGGTCACGCGGAAGAAGGATTAAGTTTTGCATATTGTCCATGAATATTTTAATGCAGTAGTGACATTATTGGCCTAGAGATCTTGCACTGCACTTGAGCCTCTGGAACTGTTAAAACCTAGTATAATAGACAGCAGCTAGACAGCCCGCGGTTTCGCCCTGGTAGATATCGGAAATTATCCCACAGTATTGTGCTACCAGGACAAAAAGCCTATGTCCCTAGTCCCTATATCCTTCACCAGGATGGCATCTATCTCCATGCCAAATTTTATCGAAATCCGTTCAATGAGAAGCTAAAGTACAGACAGTTACTCTCGACAGTATGGGTTCTGCTATATTTTTCCTCGCGTTCCATTGGAATCTTTCTGTTCTCTGGGTTTACATTTTATTCGGTAGATGGCCGACACGTGGCCTCCACTGGAGAACACCCTTTTAGCCATGTTTTATTGTTCACTGTATGGCAATGCCTAGTCTACATCCTTCATCACATCACATTCCAAAAATAAATCAAGACGATCTAATCATATTCCTAAAAACATTTAATTTTTGTTGGTGGTGGTATCAAATTGGTTTTGGGTGCTACACGAGTGTGGAAATTGTGACTACATTGTTGTATTGGGTTCCTACCTGTTAAAAAAATGTAAGTGGTAATCACTACATAGTATAAAATAAAGTCGATTTCTCTGTCCCTTTGAACGCTTAGATCTTTAAAACTACGCAACGGATTTTAATGCGGTTTTTTTTAATAGATAGAGTGATTCAAGAGGAAGGTTTATATAATTATATAATACATGCATGCATGTGATGTCGTAAATAAACACATTTTTTTGCGTTTACTTTTCAAATACTGGCTGAACCCTACGAGATAGGTCAAAATAATGTACTACAGTATTGTACACCTTAAAAAGGTCTACCAAAAATCCGCGATGGTATATGTCTATCTCTTAGGGATAACCCACAATAATCATTTTTTATCCTTTACTTTTTACGAGAAATAATGGCTTATTTGCGAAGCGATTTTAAGCAATACAGCATTAATCCTTATCCAATTAAGTACCTTAAATACATTGTGCATTTAATATAGATAAATATGGCCCTTTACAGCATGTAATTTAAATGAATATTTTCGAAGATATTACAGATTTAAAATGCAGGGACATAGCGGTTGCTGCGGTACCGGCCGCGGCGGCGCGTGCTGGCATTCTTGAAATACCTGTACTTAGTATCAGTATTGCAACCGTGCGAAGCCGGGGCGGGTCGCTAGTAATAAATAAATAAATATTTTTTTAACATCATCAAAATTCCTTTAAGCTCTTATCCCAATTTGTTGGAGGTAAAGTAAAAAGTAAAGTAAAAAAGTTTATTGATAATATAAAAGAACAAACCTTACACACAAATCCCAACAATCCCGTGATTTGTGTCTACTAGTACAAAATATGTATGTAGGTGTCTAATAAATACCTGTGTATATGCTGTTGTTTGAGCTTAATTCACACTGACCTCCATACTAGTGAAAACTTTATCACGGCAGGTCAGTCTTCCTTGTTCACAAACACACACACTTCCACACAACAATAATTAGCACTAGACTACTAATTATAATTACACTAGACTACTATTAATAATTTGTTGGAGGTCGGTGCAACATGTATTTTTCTTCCATACTTCTCTAGTGGGTCTTCTCATCAGCTCAGTAGCCACCCCTTTTCCAGCCATATTGTCATCTTACACACAGTCCATCCATCGTTTCTCCAATCCAATCATATTCTCTCTTCCATTAAATAACATAACTATATGCTTACATACCTAAGCAATGGACATTAAATAATACATAATAGAACCGGTTTCCGACAGACGTGTGACTCATAATCTGATGGTAAACAATGCCCGATTATAATATCTTGTTGATCGCTTGTTATTAGGTATGCAGTTTTACACATTCACGGCTAATTTTATCAACTCTGCCTTTGCTGACAATGGCAGTTAGGGTGTCCTATGGCACTTTAAACTGTATTGAAACCTGAGACAGGAATAATTAGATGAGTAAACTGTGAAGCCGAGATGATACTGTAGTACCTAAAGCTATTCTCTGTTATGTCATCGTAAGTCCTTTCCTAGTTATCTTGTGGCGGCATCTACATCTGACGTCACGCAAAATCCTGCATCGCGCAAGCGGAGTTTACCGCGCAACTAGCATCTACGTATTTAGCTTTATTCTCAATCAACATCGGCCGTAACCCATCAGACACAATAGCTATCTGGTCGGAGGATCGTCCCCTTTCTAAGGAAGATGAGTGAACTTTACGCCCTGTTCCTCATACTTCTTGTGACGCTGACGACGTGCCGATGTAGATTCCGCCACAATTTCTTTTCATGAATACTTACTTACCTTCGGTGATAATTGCGTAACACAAATAGTTGCCATCGCAATGACTTTTATTTTGACAGATCGATCAGCCATGTTCATTGTTTTTCCAAACATGCAATGGATTAGGAATGTCCATTCAAAGCCTCGGATTGTGATTGATGAAAGTGTGTTACGCAATTAGGATGTTGAACATTCATCCCTCTCTGCTATCAGGCGTCACCTTACTATTCACCCTCAAATACTACATTCTATTCAAAATGAGTGGATTGCGCAACATTTTTTGGATGCCAGATGGGACAATGCTTACATAATTATGGTAAAAATCCCTTTCAATTTTAGAAGGAGTTGTGTGTGAGAGCATCCTAGTCCTAGACTTTTCAATGGCTCTTTACCGACTATAAACAAATTGACGTAAAATTAAGCTGGTAATCCTTTTCGTGTCTAGTGAATTGAGGCCATTATTATTATTATTATTGTCGAGTATTGCATTAAGCGCTGAACGATTATTTTTAGTATTATGCACACAATCGTACTTTACTCAGATAGACGCACCCACATTTCAAAATGTCAGCAATCTGTTTATTTTTCGCAATTTTACTTGATAAGTAAATATAATCACGGTAGTCATAGGTCACAAGTTGGCCACGATTTGAAGACGTGTGTTATATATGTCACGGCTAATGGCCGAAGTGCGGCTACACCTAGTTTTAGCCGGCCGAAGTGTGGCTACACCTAGTTTCAGCCGGGTACAACTAGGTGCAGCCGGCCACGTGCGGTCCGTGTGTACTTCGGGTGACATCGGTTGCATGGTTGCGGTCAGTCGATAGGCGACGTAGGATGCAAGAGCGATCGAAGGGCACCCCGAGGTTAGGTTTGGTTAGGTTACTTTAAAGATGGATGGAGCTATTTCTTTGTAAAGGACAAAGAAATAGCTCCATCGACGTAGGATGCACCTAGTTGTACCCGGCTAAAACTTGGTGTAGCCGCACTTCGGCAATTAGCCGTAACATATCTTCTTAATATATATAAATTACGTGTCACGTTGTTTGTCCGCAATGAACTCCTAAACTACTGAACCGATTTTAATAAAATTTTTCACACTGTGTGCAGTTCAGCCAACTTGAAAGATAGGATAGTTTATATCTCAATTTATAATCAATAATTAATTAATTTATAGTAACGTAAACCTTAGCCTAGCCACCACAGCAACGCGTGGCCTGGTCTGCTAGTATATTATATAAAGCATTTTAGCAATTCTTGATATCTACAGTTCAGCAAGCTCTAAGAACATTAATTCAGTCCTGGGAATAGAATGCAGAGGCCTTGTCCCAGGGGGGCATGTGGCTAAGTAATAACAGTCGCACAGGTCGATCGATCAGGTTAAGCCACGCTTGCCGCGGTTGGCCCGTAGATGGGTGACCATCTTCAAATACCAAGACCCCTCCGTGTCTTGGAAAGCACATTATGCCGTTGGTCCCGGCTGTCATTCGTGGATCTTTGATAGTCGTTACGGGTCGTCAGTAGCCCGTAAGTCTGAAAACCAGTCTTACCAAGGGGTATCGTATTACCCAGTAACTGGGTTGTGGAGGTTAGATAGGCAGTCGATCCATGTAAAATACTGGTATTCAGCTGCATCCGGTTAGACTGGAAGCCGACCCCAACATAGTTAGGAAAAGGCTAGGCAGATGATGATGAATAGAATACAGAGGGTTTCAAACACAGCTTCTTAAAAATTGTATTCAAGCAATAGCTTGTAGTGTCACTAGAGTAATAACTCTAGTGACACTACGGGTTGTGTTGTGATAAGCTTATTTTTCCCAAAAAAATGCACAATAGAACAGTAATTACTATTTGCCAAATAGCAAAACGGTTTGTGTAGCTAACTAGGTAGATACTTACTAAAGATAAATTAATCCCACGAAAGAAAAACCGCCAAGACTGTAATAGAGGGTATATTCGTATAGGTACCTATAAACGTGATTCAAGCGTTCATAGAATCAAGACCATTAATTTTCAAGCTCCGAACACAAGGCCGCTGAACAAACGCGGTCATTGTATTCAAACTTGATTAACTCCATCGATCAATGAATCGATACCGCGACAAAACAAAAGCAGCTCGTGCCCACTGACCTAGAACCTTTATAGACTTCGTAATGTCTGCACAGATGTCCTGTGCATCCTGGCGTAACTCGTGAAACCACCACAAAGTAAAACCAAGCTTAGGTCGTAAATGTAGAGTTGGAATTCAAATGCTGCTGTACGGAGATAATATCTTTTGGTATTCGTTTTTAAGGCATGTGTGTGTGTCTGTACATGAGTAAACATGGTGATGTCATTATCCTCCGCCTACATTGATTCTGTATAGTTTTTATTTTTTATTTTTATAGTGTATTTTGATTCGCTGTCTTTAGAATAAAGGTTCACCTTTTCGCATTTTTGTTCAGTTGGAAATAAAATTATGTCCGCGTTTACAAAAGCAACTTTGTTACACAAGAATGCAAACGGAGTGCCGTGAAGGTCATGTGGACTTTATGCACCATTGTGCAAAGTTTCGTCATCTCCACAGTCATCATCATCATTTCAGCCGAAAGATGTCCACTGCTGGATATACATAGGCCTCTCCCGAGCAACGACACTTCAACGGTTCTGTGGTTCTCGCATCCAGTAGATTCCTGCGGCCTTCAACAGGCCATCGGTCTATCTCCACAGGATTAAGGATTTATTTACAATTGAAAACATGCATAAAGAAGCCTCCTCGTGTAGCGCAGTTTGTTCCGCCAGTTACTCAACTGAACCGAGCGCTCGGCGCATCCTGGACAGTCAACCCAATACCTTATTTGACTGGTCAATTCTTCGCTTGCGGTGTTAAAGCTAACGCCCGCCTGGTTTGCGACCACCATCCCACCGGAGTCCGGCGTCAAGCAGCCTGCTGTGTTTCGTCGATGCGTGGAAGTTCCTGTGCCTTAGGCAACTTCTGGGCACGCTCGTTCCGTCATAGACCTCATCCATCGCTTTCCATCAGGCGTGATCGAGGTCAAGAGTTGGCACATTCAGCAATAAGAATAAAAATAGAAGAAAGATTTTTTGTTAATCAGTATTTTTCGAAGGTCTGAAAGATGGACCACGGCCTTGTCAAACTCCTATCATTTAGTTAATGTACGTGTGAATCGATGATGTCAGTTGAAACGGAGACACAGAGTGCACCACTCAAGTCTTCAACTTAGACCGAGGTAAATCTTATTACATAATTATTGAATTGCATATTTAAATCTACTTATAAATGACTAGCTTTTGCCCGCGACTTCGTCCGCGTGGGTTTTGTACTTTCCTCAAATAAATTTAACACCCTCTCCACCTCCCCCTGAAAGGTATTTCGAAAATTACTGATTACGATCTTTATACTTACTTTATTTAGAGAAATAAGTATTCGGGCCAATATTTTAGTTAAACTACCTAAGATGTTTCAAATAAACTATCCTCCCTTTTCATCACGACAGGGCTTGTTTTTGCATTTGGTACGTTTCCATTTTTATGATATAAAGATTATTTATACCCATTTTCGTGTTAATGGAAGTTGAAGTTTCTACTCCTTAAACTTTATTACCCTTTTCCACCCCGGTAGGAGTCGAATAAGTAAAACCCTAAAACTCATACTTTTTTATTTTAAGTAAGTAAGTAGTAAACCCCTAAAAGTGTCAATCTTTATTATTTACTGAGGCAAATGTTGAAAAGTTTCAAGTTTCTTAACCAAAGGAATAAGACCACCTTTTCACCTTCACAGTTTTTATCCCCATAGGGGCGAAATATTGAAAACATGTTTGGGACGTTTCCATATCTTGACTCAAAGATTATTTATACCAATTTCCCATTGAATCAAGCCACGCAATAAAATACACCTCTGTGATATGGACTACCCCCGTTCACCCTGTTAGGGTTAAATTTTCGAAAAACCCAGTCACACTTTTTTATTTATTTTGGTCTTAAGTATACATACTGAGTTCCGAGTTTATATTATTGGACCGCGCGATAAAATTCTTCCATACAAACTGACACCCTCAATCTCCCTTTAGAGCAGAAAAACATAAAATGACAAACTATAATTTACTTAGATAAGTATTTGTGCCAAGTTTGAAGCTTAAATTTATTCATACCATTTTTTTGGAGTAAATCAAGCTACGCACTATAATACCGGCCTTAAAAATCGAATTACCACTTTTTTACCCGTCAGGGGTCTACTTTCGAAAGACCCATTTCTTATTACTTACTTAGGCAAATATTACTTCCAAGTTTCAAGTCTATTAACCAAATGAATAAGATTTTTCGTATAAAGTTTTTCCCTACTTTTCACCCCACACAGGAGGAATTTTGAAAAATCTTTGGGATGTGTTCATAACTTGACTCAAAGATTATGTCCAACAATTTTCGAGTTAATCAAGCCACGCAGTAAAATGGAAAATTAACTACTCCTTTTCACCCCGTCAGAGGTAGATTTTTGCAAAACCCTGATACATGTTATTCTTTACTTTTGGTCTTAAGTATAAATACTGAGTTTCGACTTAATCGGAGACCGCACGTTAAAATTCTTCCATACAAATCTTGACACTCCCTAATCGCCCTTTAGTAGTAGTAGTTTAGAAAAGCAAAAAATGGCAAAATTCATAATTTACTTAGATAAGTATTCATACCAAGTTTCAAGTATATTAACCAAATGAATAAGATTTTTCATATAAGCTGTATCCCCACTTTTCACCCCCACAGGGGTGGAATTTTGAAAAATCGTTTGGAATGTGTTCATTACTTGACTCACAGATTATTAATACCAATTTTCGAGTTGATTAAGCCAAGCAGTAAAATTTGCCCTGTAAAATTAACTACCCCTTTTCTCCCCGTTAGGGGTAGATTTTCGAAAAACCCTGATACACGTAATTCTTTATTTTTGATATTAAGTATAAATACTGAGTTTTGAATTAATCGGACCGCGCGTTAAAATTCTTCCACACAAATTTTGACACCCCCCAATCCCCTGTTAGGGGGTAGTTTAGAAAAACAACAAATGCCAAACTTTATAATTTACTTAGATAAGTATTCGTGCCAAGTTTCAAGTTTATTAACCCAAGGAATAAGATTTTTCATATAAGCTGTATCCCCACTTTTCACCCCCACAGGGGTGGAATTTTGAAAAGTCGTTTGGAATGTGTTCATTACATGACTCACAGATTATTTATACCATTTTTTGAGTTAATTAAGCCAGGCAGTAAAATTTGCCCTGTAAAATTAACTACCCCTTTTCTCCCCGTTAGGGGTAGATTTTCGAAAAACCCTGATACACGTAATTCTTTATTTTTGGTATTAAGTATAAATACTGAGTTTTGAGTTAATCGGACCGTGCATTAAAATTCTTCCATACAAATTTTGACACTCCCACATCCCCCTTTAGAAGGTAGTTTAGAAAAACAAAAAAGACCAATTTTCATAATTTACTTAGATAAGTATTCGTGCCAAGTTTCAAGTTTATTAACCCAAGGAATAAGAGTTTTCATACAAACTTTCATCCCCTATTTAACTCCCTTAGGGGTTGAATTTCGAAAATTCCTTCCTTATTCCTCGTCTACATTATAAAGAAAACCTCTGTGCAAAATTTCAGCTTTCTAGGTCCAAGGGTGGCTGGGCGTTGATGAGTCAGTCAGTCAGTCAGTCAGTCAGTCAGGACTTGTCTTTTTATATATATAGATAAGTTACTGTAAGGCCATGGCGGTGTATCTTCAACTTGAATCTGTTTCACTTTGATAGTTCAACAACATTCATTGCGTTATTTACGTTTAGAGCAAACAAACTTTTCGAACTTATGAAGCAATGGATTAGCAATTTGTTTCAAAATGATTCGGATTCCGATTGATAGTGTGTTACGCTGGTTCCTCATGTTTTCGTTATAAAATGCTTATTCTTGAAAATCGCGATTCTCTATGACTTTGTTTGCTGAAAATACTCACTCCTTACACATTTTCAGCAATTTAGCGTCCAAATAAAAGAAGCGTGCGATAACCTAAACTATCAAGTATGCAATTAGCATTTCGTGCACACAGTAGGTATGTGTCATTTCTAAAATATTCCTTGACAAGCTGAGTAAACTGCGTCATCTCTATTATGTACTATGAATATGCAAAACAGGCTAGAAACTAGCAGTATTCCGCCAAATTGTCAGTAAATTGATATTTTCTGCAAAAACACTGAAAATTTGTATTTTTTCGTCGCTTCCATTTCAATTAGAATGATAATTTCATGCACTACGTGGTTCATGGTTCAATTTCCTTTTGAGTGTTGGCGTCTTGAAAAATTGATTATTTCGTGATACCATTGGTTGATTCCTTAGATTTAATAAAGTACTTCAGTTGAACTTCATTTGTCTATGAGCTTTGCCTGTCTTCGTATCTAGTCCTATTGTATAATTTTGTATCAATCAAATAATCTATAATAGGTCTCAAATTACTGCGACCCAAAGAGAATAGAAGTTCTGAAAACTTTAAGAATCAAACGCCAAGATACTTAATACAGTTTTGTTTCTTGAAATCGTTCAGTTTTTTTTTGTCAGTTTTTTGTGCGAGCTATCAAGTTTCGTCTCAACTCTCTTTATGGTGCATTTAGAATATCCTAGAATCGTGACTTCGTCAGTAGCACTTGTTAACAACTTTTTGCATTATTTCAGGTTTCTTTGTACATCGACATTTCTTTAGAATGGAACCAATAAATAACCAATCACGTGCTACTATTATCGAAATTATAGAGGTCTTTTAAGTTTTTCAAAAATAAACCCACAAGTGCATTAAAGCAGAATCTTCATTTTTTTTTAATTTTGGTGTTGTGGTCAAAGATGGGAGCATAGAACCGGGTGTCAGTGACTTAGGGAGGCTTATGGCCAACTATAAAATGGAAGAATCCATTTTCCAAAAATAATTAATTGTTCCAGAAATGATGTTCAAACTTAACCTTGCTCTGGATTCCTTTATTCTAGACTAGACTCCAGCTCAAGAAGCCATATCGCAACGCACATCAATGCGTTATTGTGCCATATTTACATACTTGGATGATATATTAGTAGTTAAATCGCTCTTAGCTAAATAATGACAGCCGCATTGGTCGATCCTTCTTGCAGAGGTCGGTCAGTGGATGGGTGACCAATTGACCATCCATAATATACCGAGATGGTCCCGATTGTCATTTGTAGATCTTTGACAGTCGTTACGGGTAGTCAGAAGTCCGATAGTTTGACCACCAGTTTTGCCATGGGGTATCGTATTTCCCAGTAACTGGGTTGTGGAGGTTAGATCGGCAGTCGATCCATGTAAAATACTGGTATCCAGCTACATTCGGTTAGACTGAAAAGCGACAGCAACATAGTTTGGAAAAGGTTAAACAAATTGATGAATATTTATTGATGTAAATGCAGTTAGGTACTTCATCCTTTAGCATTGACATAAGAATTTAATTTTTATCGTCTTAACGTTGACTATGCGTTCTTCATAGTCAAGATATTATTCATATTTGCAATTTCGAAATTTGAAAATTAATATCTCATACCACACAATTCTCTTCAAACCAGCAAGTTACCTACTCATTACAGCTGAAACTATTGCATCAGAGACATTTAAATAATTAATTATAATGAACTTTCTCATTGTTGCAGTGAATTAAATACGAGTACGTGAACGAGTCTCTAGTGCAGAGGACGAAACGACAGACTGCTACGAGAGAGCGGTGAGTCATTGTATTGTCTGCCTACCCTACTACCTACAAATCTATACAATATACACATTAATAATTAAAATGTCTGTTTATAATGTCAAAATAACAGCTTTTCAGCAGATAGCTGATGTTATAAAGAGTAAATTGGCTTATAAGCCAATTTACTTTTTTATCTTAGAAAAAGAAAAAAAACGTGTGGGGTCGGGGGACCCACACCACGGCAGGAACGAAGTTCAAAATGAAAATCCAAGATGGCGGATGCGAAAATTTAAAAACGACGAAAACCTTTAAAAATGTTCTCAGTCGCCATCTTGGATTTTCAATTTTACCTCACTATCTGCTTCAACACCCTCGAAAATCATGAAAACTATCTCTCTCTCTCTCTCTGTCTCTTTCTATTACATATAAAAAAGTCGCATTTAGGGCGCATAACACTTTTTATCCGACTTCCAAAAAGGAGGAGGTTTTATGTTCGACAATATTTATGTTTTTTTTTATGTATGTTCACTGATTTCTCCGTCAATTGTGGACCGATTTTCAAAATTCTTTTTTTAATTGAAAGTGTATGCTCCCGAGGTGGTCCCATTGTCACCAATCGGAATCTGATGAGGGAATCCCATGGAAATTTTTTACAAAAAAAAAAAACAACCGACTTCCAAAAAAACACTACAAAGTGAAAAATAACTTTAATTTCGGAAGTCGGTGTCAATAAAAGAAAATGCGGCACCAACGACACCGACTTCTGAGATTAAAGTTTTTTTTTCACTTTGTAGTATTTTTTTGGAAGTCGGTTGTTTTTTTGTAAAAAAGTTTTTTATTTTTAGTTTTTCGTTACTTGCCGATGTCTCCCAGATTACTCTGTAGCAGTATCTACAACGACGCCACATGCGAACAACGCGTCATAGTGACGTCACAAAATCCTGCATTTCGCAAGCAGAGTTTACCGCGCAATTAGCATAGATACAACGGCCCGACATGAATCATTGGGCAGTTGCCCGCCAGACACAACACTCGTCTGGTCGGAGGATCCTCCCTTTTCTATAGAGTATGAGTGAACTTTACACACTGTTCCTCATACCTCTATACTGGTGACCCCGAACATGAACGTCAGCGCAGCCTTCGTGCAACCTACTCCAGCGTGACGTCATCTACATCATCACTCCCGCAAGCTTTAGCGGCGAGTCCGAGACCCAGCCAGCCAGCATCCACGGCTTCAACGGGTATCCTGACCACCAGCATGCAGCGACCGCGCATTCCTGGTCATCACCCTCAGCCTCATCAGCAACCTCGGCACAGCACACTGCGCTTTCGGCCGATCAACAAGAAGAGCTCTTAATAACTCTCCTGGTCGACGCCAGCAGTCAGCCTCAACCCGGCGCTGTACCACATCCGACGCACTGGAGCATAATGCAGCGCCACCCCGACTCACTGGGGACTTCTTCGCAAACAGTTCCGACTCACCGTGAACTATGCGACAACCGGTTCCGACTCACTGGAACCTCAGCTGGCCTGGCAAGCATCGCAAGATACAAGACTCAGCCTACTATCGACCTCCGGTCTCCGGGGGGGAGTGATGTAGCGATATCTACAACGACGCCACATGCGAACAACGCGTCATAGTGACGTCACAAAATCCTGCATCTCGCAAGCAGAGTTTACCGCGCAATTAGCATAGATACAACGGCCCGACATGAATCATTGGGCAGTTGCCCGCCAGACACAACACTCGTCTGGTCGGAGGATCCTCCCTTTTCTATAGAGTATGAGTGAACTTTACACACTGTTCCTCATACAGAGGTAAGAGGTATAACTCCTACCGCAAGCTCCGTTAAAGAACTTCGTTACAAAAAATTGGGGTTGCCCGCAAAAAAATTAAATCCTATAAAATTTCCGAAATCCAAGCGGGCGAAGCTGCGCGCAGAAGCTAGACGATTATTTGTCGACGGTCGTCGGCCTAACGTCCAAATGTGCTTAGGAAGGCCATTGTGTGGTTCCACCTTCCACAAAAGTTCCTCCGTTTGGTGATGGGGGAAAGAAATGGATATCCAGGAAAAAATGGAAATCGAATCTGGAATCGCCACAGTGACAGGTCCTGCACCAGAGTCCTGGTTTACCAGGTTGTCAGTAAACCTTGTGGAGGGGCATATTTTTCTAGAAAAAAAGCGGGAAGATGGGAGGTTAGGAGTAATTTTTCGCCGAGAAATCTTCTTTATATTCAACAGTCGTTAATAAAAACTATTTTTACAAAAAAAAAAAACAACTGACTTCCAAAAAACACAACAACGTGAAAAATTACTTTAATTTCGGAACTCAGTGTCGTTGGGATGGTATTTTCGTTGTTTGCCACCGACTCGCGACTCCCGAATTTAAAGTTAGTGTCTTTTTTGGAAGTCGATTGTTTTTTTTTTAAAGCGTTTTAGTGTTTTCACTTTTGAGTTGTACTTACCCCACACAAATTCGTGTAACACTACTTGCTATGTAAATATCAGTGACAGGAAGTCATTATAACGTCACGCGTCATCAATTTAGACTAAGTGGCAAAAATATGTATTATTGAAGCTAACTCAAAAACTACCCAAGCAAAGTTAATAAAATTTATATGCAACCACCCCTAGAATTTTTGAAATCGATTTACAATTCGGATATATCGCGCAACAAACATACAAAAACATACACTCGAATTAGGAACCTCCTCCTTTTTGAAGCCGGTTACAGGTGGGGGAGGCATTTTTCGCCGAGAAGTCTTTCGGAAAGTCTGAAAACTATAAAATAAGCACATAAATAATGCAGTGGTCAATTATATTATTTTAAACTTCAGACTTTTACATATTAATAATTCTTTGATAATAACGCTGTGTCTTGAAATGTTAATGACCGTAAAAAACTGCAACTACAAAACATCACTTAATTATTGTAAAGTAAACAAAAACATTTTTGTTTCGCATTTTTTATTAGAAATCTTACCGACAACTTGTTTAGCGAATTTTAAACTGCACTTTTTAATTCACGTTTATAAATATTTATTAGATTTCTATTAATTTGTAACGAGCCACGAACATTTTCAGGATAATTAACAATCAGCTGGATTTTAATTTCAGCAATATGTTGATATTTCATTCAATCATTACCACATTTTTTTTGTTTTTGCAAAACGACGTTTGCGGGTTCAGCTAATTATACATATAAAATAATGACATCTCCACCCACCCTTAATTGCGTAACAAAGTATCAATCTCATTTTGACGGATGTCGCTATTACATTGCTTCTTAGGTTCGAAAAATTTGTCTGCTCGACAACGTAAAGAACGCAATGAATGCTGTTGAACCATTGTTGAACTGTCAAAATGAAAGCCTGCAATAACCCCGCACACAAGCATAACCTAATACCTAATGTTCCTTGATTCGTTTTGCTGGATGATAGTGCCTATCCATAATTTGTTATAGAGGCTTTATTATTATTATCATAAAGAATACCTCCATTCAATCAATCATACATTATGTTCTTCTTCCATACACGTCCATCTTCATATCCGTAATTCCTGAAATATTTCATATCCGTGAAGCTATTTCAGGTGAAAACATAGTTCTTTATTTCTCTGTCGTGCCGCCGTGCTGCGCGTACGCATAGTTCAACGCACTCTGCAGTTTCAGGTCGTTTCCATTGATATTTCTGTCACACACCTGACATCACATAATTGATAAGCATCAAACTGTCTGGAAGCGTTGATTTCTACATTTTAACGTCATATTAACGTCGACACCGACACTGAAAAAGTCTAGGTAAAAAACCTGAATATTATTTCTAAAAAGGTTGAGCAATTGAACCAAATTAGTAAGACTATAAGACTGCTTGTAAGCTCTTTGCCTTTTGACGTTCAAAAGTGCCTTATATGTGCTATTCTATTTGAAATAAATGCTTTGACTTTGCAGACAAAAATAACCGTGTCTGAATTGATGATTAAAAAACAATCTCTACCAAATCACGGCACTTTTAGCGTAGCCATTAAAAATTTTACTTCTCAGTTTTACGCAACATATAAAATGGTACAAACACATAAAAAAGTTTGTTTATACTCTTGCAATGCTCGTTGAGCTGTGAACGAGAGGTTGGGAGACGGGATGAACTATATTTTTACTCTGTTGACGTTACGAAATTTCGATTACTTTGCATCATACTGGAGATGCTGAATGAGTTCGGCAAGCGATATTCTCTGCATTTTACATGAGGACCCACGTGCAATTAGGTACTTTGGTACAGTAACAGTATACACACAGTACACTTCATTTTTGTTGTTTTTACACAAAGCACGAACATACAAAAACAAGTTATTATTATTTTATTCTGTAACCAAGTCGGGCAAATTATGGTATCTAAAAAGGCTTTCAAATGTATGACTGATGTTTCCCTATCAATCCCGCTGCCGCGGCAGGCTACGGCCCTTACGGGCCCCTACCTTATGAATCTGACATCTCTTTGAGGCGTGCGTGGAACACGTATGCGCCGTCCGGCACGGGCCCGGTCCTGATCGGACGGAGAGTTAACACTTACTGCTGAGGCTTTTATTGTGACAACCCCACGAAGCTCCAGTGCCAGCGTCATCCATGTTCTACCCGCTATGGTAAAATGTCGCCCGCCCATCTCGCTGCCGGACGACCGACACTTCGTCTTCCAGTCCTTGGGCGCTTTTTGCGGCTACAGGCGAAATCCTGTAAATAGATAAGTAATATCATACAATTTACGTATATCATAGCTACAAGCGAACACAAACACGCTGACGTAATAGTTCCACGTAATTGGTAGTTTCCTCCATTTTCGACTGGCTGCAATGATGTGTACTGTGTAGTTTTGTAAACCGGTTAGTGAACTGAAAAGATAGTGTTCAAGTGAACAACTGAATAGCTGCTGTTATAAGGAAATGATGTAATGCGGACGTGTATTAATGTTAGACGCCTGAAAAACAAGGGTTTCCTTTTTAATTTGGATCATTATGTACACACCACACATATTATATTTAATTTTCCCCTTCTTCCTTGCTTATCACGTCAAATCACGAGGTTTAAGTATCAAACGTGGAATAACACAGTGTGTTCTTCAGAGATAAAAGGTCAATGAAGAGCAGTCGTGACTAGGGTTGCCAACTCTCGAAAGGAACAAACCGGGAGATTTTTAAAAAATGGAGTGGGGGGGGGGGAGTTGAAAGAAAATCTCAATCATTTATTAGATTTTAAATTTATATTTACTTTGCTTTCGAGCAGCATCTAATAATAGACGGTTTTTTACCACACAATAATATACGTTTTTACATGAAAAATCCAAGTTTGTTAGTGTATTTTTATCTGAATACACGTTCTCAAGAAGCATTAGAGACAGCAATCAAAAGAACGAACGTGACAATTTTTTTTTTTAGTTTAATATCTAGCGATTTGCGAGCGAAGGATGCAAATAATTTAAAAAAACCGGAGAAATTATTGCACCCCGGGATGTCGGGAGTTTAACCTTTATTACCGGAGTCTTCCGGGCAATCCGGGAGGGTTGGGAACCCTTGTCGTGACCCAGCAGAAGTAATAATGGCTGCGCTTTACGTGTTGTAGGTCTTAGGTTCGAACCCAAGCAGACACTTTAATTTGTGTAAATTATTACATCACTATTACTTTACTGTCAAAACGACGTTAAATAAAAAATCGTGAAGAAACTGGCATGACCTAAAACCAAAAATTCGAAGGCATGTGACACCCGCCAACCCGCAATGGGATCGCGTGGTGGATATCTATATCTGTGGAGTGGCCACAGATATAGATATCTGTGGGCCTCTCCCTCTCACTGAGAGGAGGCCTGTGTCCCAGCAGTGGGAACATTATAGGCTGATTATGCTAAAACTTATCCTACTGAGGATGGATGGATGGATGTTTGTTACTCTTTCACGCAAAAACTACTGAACGGATTTTGATGAAACTGTACAGTAATATAGTTTATACATCAGAATAACACATAGGATACTTTTTATCCCGATATTCCCACGGGAACAAAACTTACGCGGGTGAAACCGCGGGGCGCTGCTAGTGCTACATAAAAATGAATGCGCGCTCCTAACAATATGTATATACAAGTGTCCCTGGAAGTATGGATCAAATCGAATAGGGGTATGGGCAAGGTCATTTCCAAACTTTTTGATCCTGAGAATGATTGCGATTGAGAATCATTTTATGGTTCAAAATTTGTGGCCAATTTTTTTTCAATCGTTTCGCATAGTGCTCAAAGAAAAAAAATCATTAAAAAAAACTATCAGGGCTGTCTAAAAACTTAAATTGACAGTTCCTGGTAGTTTTTTAAAAAAGATTTTGTTCTTTGAGCACTATGCAAAGTGATTGAAAATAACAAAAGGTGGTCATAACTTTTGAACCGTAAAAAAATTCACCAACATTCTCAGGATCAAAAAGTTTGGAAATGACTTTGCCGACGCCCCTATTTGATTTGATCCATACTTCCAGGGACACCCTGTATATTACGCTTTTTGCAGCAGCCTGCATAAAAGGAAATAATTTCCTTTTTTGAGCGAGAGATTTCTAGTTGAGTAGTTTCATTTCGTACCTACATCTTGAAAGGACGTTTTCAACTAATCATTTAAGATCTACGCCGCAAATATGTACGTAGCTAATAAAGGAGTGTCAATGTAGCTAATCCACTGACTCATTATAAATCCATCCATTTAATATAAAGATTTCTTTATAACTGCGTTGGGTTACCGCCATTTTGGGAAACTGGGCTTAACCTTGTGAATGAGCTCACAGAGACAAAAGTTGAAAGAACTTGTTATTGAAAACGATTTCACTAAAAATAAGTTTATTGCGGTCCTTTTAGAATATTAGCTTACATTTTCATACTGTGGAACAGAGGTTATAGAATTCAGCTGGGGGCTTGGGGCCTACTAATTTACGAACATTGCCATCGGAGTTTTTGACAGATTTTGTATGGCAAATCCACCATTGCAACGGCATCTGAAATCTAATCTATTATATAACATTCTCGTGTCACAGTGTTAGTTACCATACCCCTGCGAAACGGCTGGCCCGATTTGTATGAAATTTTGTGTGCATATCGGGTAGGTCTGAGAATCGGCTACTGTCTATTTTTTTTTTCTTTTTTGCTAAACGACTTTTGCGGGGTCAGCTAGTCTAATATATAAAATTCTCGTGCCACACAGTGTTAGTTACCATACTCCTCCGAGACGGCTGGACCGATTTGTATGAAATTTTGTGTGCATATCAGGTAGGTCTGAGAATCGGCTACTATCTATTTTTTTTTTGCAAAACGACGTTTGCGGGGTCAGCTAATAGGTAGGTATATAAAAGTATCAGTTAGATAACAATATCCTACCTGAGATATAGATGCTGTACAGTACAAGGAGATCTAGAGCCTGCGAGTGTCTTCTGCAAACTTGATTGATTTTTAAGCAAGTGGAAGATAAACAGTTATTTTTTCCTTGTTTCAGATTAGGGTTCACTGAACCCCTTCGACGAAACGATTCGAGCTGGAGCTGAAGAAGTAACTTCTCGGCCCCTCGAAAAATTGTAAAAAATCGCTCGGTGACTGTCAGGCACTACAATATACCTGCACTATTTCTTGTATAAAGCCGTACTAAAAAAAAACGAAAAAAATCTCGACAGAACGCCCTCTTTCAGTGGCCACGACAGAGGGTTTTAATTTATGTACATTTATATATGCATATATAAAAAAGAGAAAAATAGTGATCTCTAACGTGACGTCACAATACCAAAATTGTGATTATTTTACTAATTATTACATTATTTTAATTGCTTTGCTGTTTTCAAATCGCATTTTTAACGCGTATTGCCCGTTGTATTGTTAGTTGTTTATTTAAAAATTGTAAATAGCAAAAAAATATACTTAATCATAATAAGTGTGACATTGCGTAAAGTAACTATAATACTAGTCATTGATCTAGTGTATTTATTTTGATAATATTCAATTTTGTAATCGATAGAGGATAAACTAACTATATTAGAGATTTCTGACTACGTATTTAAAATATATAAAAAAATACTAAACTGAATGCCTGAGTGCATCGATAACCAAAGAAAAAAAAGCAGTGAATATTTAAACAAGTAAAAGGCACTCTGTCAAAAAAGGCGGGAAGCCGTGGGCAGCATACCACAGATAATCTAAACATAGTGCTTGACTGCGTTGAATCGATTAGCACAATCGACAAGATGCAGACCCAAATCGGTGTTGGTAACGAGCTGCAGAGAAGCTACAGGATGCAGGACTTTGCAACGCCTGGTGTCATCATGCGGGAGAGGAGCTTCATGCGCCCTCAATCGCACCACAACATGCATCATAATCAGGTATGTACATTTCTGAGATACTGGCCCTGATTCTGTTGTTCACAAACTAAACTAAATTAAAGTTCAGTGCTTCTTTTTCTTTCTATTTCATTAAGAAAAGGATAGAAGATACATATTAGTTTAGTCCTGTCAAATTAATCAGCGCCTGACGTAAAGTGACGTATTTTTAGTAGCCAATTTTACAGGACTAAACTAATTAGTCCTGTCAAATTAAGATACCCATAGGCAAGCTTAGACGTGATTAAAAATTGGCTACTAAAAATACGTCAATTTACGTCAGGCACTGATTAATTTGACAGGACTAAACTAATATTTATCTTCTGTCCTTTTCTTAATGAAATAGAAAGAAAAAGATGCACTGAACTTAAATTTAGTATAGTTTGTGAACAACAGAATCGGGGCCATTATTTAGTGACTAACTTTCTATTTTTAAGCGTGAGATCCTATGCCGTTTATAGACAAAACTGGGTCGTCATCTCCTGTACGCAGTACTCTAATGAGATAGACCTTGTCCCAAAGGGCCCCATCATTGAACAAAAATAACCCAGCGTAGGTATCATTCTAAAAGCTAAAAATGGCGGCTATAGTGTACAGAGTTGCAACAGCCTAGTCACCTAGTGTGGAATTGTTTGATTAAGTTAGCAAGACCTTGGTATGTGCTAAGGATTTCTAGTACGATTGCAGCTAACGCGTAGGTAGGATCGCGACACGCTCTATTCCGACGCCTACGTCCTGTCTGCATAACTCGATAGCCTTTGCCTTTATTTTGTAATCGATTTGTCCTAACTCGATATATCGTTTGAAATATATTACTTAAGAAAACAAAATTTAATATTAAGACGTCTCGTTAAGTTTTCAACTAAGTAGCTTAATCGATATACTGATCAGGATCACATTGCCATTTTTTCTGTCTATCTGGGTGATGTATCTCTTGGCACCCTAGTAATGTCCACTAGATGTAATATTTCCAACATTTAAATAGGTCACCAGCACCACTGAAACAATATCAACTGCTCTATGTTACTATTTATTAAAATCTCCAGCTTTTTCGCAGTTCTCTAACTGCAAGGACAGAGGAAAAGGTTATATTTTTGTATGATTATATGTAAATTATCTGACACAAGTCGGTAATGCATGATGTTACTAAACAAACAAACGAATATAAAAATATGCTATATTAATCGATGATTATATCATTTCATCACACTGAGACATGATATACGTAATTTACGAAGTAATTTGTGTCTGTCCAGCCAGAATGTTGAATTTTTGGACGTGGCGGAACTTAAGTTCCTACTTTGAAAAGGGAGAATCATCTCTAACGCAGGGATTTTCTCCGCTACTTGTAGTTCTATGGCTCTCTTTTTTTGTCATTAGTTTTAAATGGAAAACTAAAGCGATAATCTTATTTTATTATTTCAGTTCAACAATGCGAAAAGACGGAGCATGATCCTGACCAATGCTAAAGGGAAGCCTACGCTGGAAATTTACAGGCCTCCCGGTAAGTGAATAACATGACACAAGGCCCGAGTACGGCATGGTGATCAGTACCCTAATTGCGGAACACACTATCAATAAGGAATCTGAATGATTTTGAAGCAAATTGCTAATCCATTGCTTCATATGTCCGAAAAATTTGTCTGCTCAACACGTAAATAACGCAATGAATGTCGTTGAATTGTCAAAATGAAATCGATTCCGATTGATAATGTGTTACGCAATTGCCCCGCTGATTACTCAGAGCTAGTTGAACAATTTGGTTGGGGAACTGGATATTATATTGCATTTACACATGCTATGAGGTCGCGTCTTCTTGCTTGTCTGCTTATCTTAAGCATAAGCTCACCGTGTAGTAAAATTATCTGGGCAACGAAATTGTCTGTAGTTAATGTAGAATTAAAAGTTTTTTTTTTTGTCTTAGCATCAACTGTCTTGATTCCTGCTGGCACAGCACTATCTATCATGATAATTTGTTAAATTTTTAACCGACTTCAAAAACAACCGACTTAAAAAAAAAACAGTACAATGTGATAAATAACTTTAATTTCAGAAGTCGGTGTCAAAAAACGAAAATTTGGAACCAACGACACCGACTTCTGAAATTAAAGTTATTTATCACATTGTACTGTTTTTTTTTTAAGTCGTTTGTTTTTGAAGTCGGTATTAAACTTATTAATTATCACTTTGTAGTGTTTTTTTTTTAAATCGGTTGTTTTTTTTTTGTATAAAGTTTTTTTATTTATAATGTTTTCTCATCACTCTTTCTCGTCTGGTCAATACTAAATTACTCATTTAATTTATTGATTGTATTCATTGTATTTATGTAATCGATTTAATATGGTATCATTCCGACTCTCGATTTGTCACAGGCTGAATGTAAATACTTGGCTAGCAAGCGTCTCTACGTAAATTTGGCGCCAAAATTAAAAATAAACAAATTTCATACTTGGAACATCGTCGACAGTCGAATGTTTGTTGCGACGGGATGCGTTTGTCAGACGAATGTTTGTTTGTAGTTTTATGTGTTGTGCTTGTGATATAAATGAGATATTATGTCTCGGTGTATCGTGAAACAGTCGTTATCTCAGCCAGTGGCGGTCGCACCAGACGCCCCCGTGGCTCAGGTGTCGCCGGTATCTGTGTCTCCCGTGTCCGTGACTCCGGTATCGGTGTCTGTGACCGTGACTGCTGCGCAACCAGTTTCTGATGTCTCAGGTTTGTTTATGCGTTCAGCAGTAATAATAGCTGTTGTTACTAGTATCGCCAAATTATTTGCATTAGGCTGTTCAGGACGTATGCCTGTTGCCCGTTGGAAGATTGTTGAAAAAGTGACCCGTAGTGTCAACTTTGAATCTTGGCGGTAGAGACGTTATTTCCGTCACAAAACACCGGGTGTTTTGGCGACGATATCCTACAGTGAAATAATTGATGTAAATAAAAAAAAAATGTCTGAATTATTCTTGGCGCTTGCTTCAGTCTTGAGAATTAAGTTGAGAATGAGAATGTGGAACTGACAACTCCAGTTCTACTCTACGACTTTTGTCTTTGACAGCCAGTTCGTTCATATTTTATGTGACCTCATTTTTAATCTTAATTTATATAAATTACGTGTCACGTTGTTTGTCCGCAATGGACTCCTAAACTACTGAACCGATTTTAATAAAATTTTGCACGCTATGTGCGGTTTCATCCAACTTGAAAGATGGGATAGTTTATATCTCAATTTATAATCGCAATATTATTTTATTGCGAATATTGCCAGGACAAGGTTTATATGAAAGAAAATTTAGAAAATTTGAAAGAAAAAATGCACCCGTGAGAAGCTGGGGCGGGCCGCTAGTATTTTGTATGACGTCGTCGAATCTCCTATTTTCAAATTTTTTGGCCGATTTGTCTTCAATATTGTTTTTTTTATAGTTGGCTGTGCCCCTAGAACGACTCTCTGAA